>CM075672.1:157230000-167230000 GCA_037962975.1 Clitoria ternatea
AATTGATGATTTTGATGGCTTTGAATACTCTAGAATGATTATATATGAGGAAATGAATGTTTGAAGCATTGGTGTTGATTATTGAGGATTGGGAGAGGAGTGTATATGAGTATATATGTGGTTGGAGGAATTAATTTAGATTGTTGGTGTTTATGATGATGTTAAAAATGGTTGCAAGCCATTAATAGTGGATTAAGGAAATAGATACTTGAGTTGATGAGTGGGTATGCCATTTTGAAATAGTTGAATTGGTAATGGTCTTAGATGGAGCCAAGAGGCTTATAATGAGTTTGAATAAATTTTGGTGATGGTTGAGTGATTCATGTGATGATTTGGAAGTCTTAAGGCTAAGGACCATAGTATTGTTGTTGTTAGATGTGGTTAGCCCTTTAAGATTTAAAGAATCTTGGTCTTGAGAGAGGAATTCCCGAAGCCTAACATGAGCGTGTAAATTGGATTTAGATAAGTCTAGGACTTGATAATGAGTTTTGGGGGATGATGCCTTATAATGGTATATTAATAGCATGTATATGTATGTTTGTGACAGGATTGTGTTCCGGACAATGATGCGGAACGATCGAGGCAATCAGAGCACTTGGATTGTGGTTCTTCTCTTCAGTATTGATGTAGGAAAACCATGGGACGAGAATATTTATGAAGTAAAGTTTCTGGGAAGGTAAATAGTGGTAATGGAATGCCTTGGCCGGCAGTGTCTGTAAATTATTGAGTTATAAACTCTATATGGAAGAAAATATCGTACACTTTTGTGTTGGTATGAGACAGATGAAAAGGCAATAATTGGACCAGAGATTGTTTAGAAGACTACAAAACAAGTCCGAAATATCCAAATGGCAATGAAAGCTTCACAAGATAGACAAAAGAGTTACTACGACAAACGCCGGAAGCCATTGGAATTTAAGTAAGGCAACCATGTATTCCTTAAAGTTACCCCTACCACTAGTGTAGGAAGAGCTCTAAAGGCCAAGAAGTTAAGTCCTAGATATGCAAGACCCTATCAGATTCTACAAAAGATAGGAACCAATGCGTACCGTATTGCCCTGCCACCCGAGCTAACAAACCTTCATAATGTCTTTCATGTTTCCTAACTCCCCAAATATGTACTAAGCTCTGATCATGTTCTGAGTCCTGATCAGTTTGTTCTCAAACAAAAACCTTACCTTTGAAGCATCACTGGTTAAGATTGTTGACCGACGTCTAAAACAACTAAGAGGCAAGGAAATCTCTTTAGTCAAAGTAGTTTGGAGTCAGTCAGATGATGGGGACGTTACTTGGGAAATTGAGGAAAAGATTAAAGAATTGTACCCTCAATTATTTCAACTTTGAATTTCAGGACGAAATTCCCAAAAGGGGAGGAGAGTGTAACATCCCTGTTTTTAGTAGCAGTCTTAATCTTGTAAATTTTGAAGTATGAAAGTTCTGTAAGTGATAATCAGTAAATAAAATACCCTGCAGGTAGTCTGTAATAACCCAGAAATTTCATTCTCATGTAAAATCATGGAATTTATCTAGACCATTAATGATATTATACATTTTCTGAGTGAATCATCTCTTAGATAAGACAGTCCGAGTGAAGAAAGGAATTTGTTCCGAGTGACCGAGAGAAATTCCGAGTGAAGGTTATGTTTCCGAGTGAGATATGACTGAGAGAAATTCCGAGTGAAGGTTATAACTGAGAGACATTCTGAGGTAGGTATGACCGAGAGAACCACTTCCGAGTAGAGTCCTGGCCTCGAAGACATTTCTGAGTGAAGTGTGTCTGAGAAAACCACTTCTATGTGAAAGGTCCAAGTGACTTATCTTCGATTGACTCGTTTCCGAGTCAAACATCTTCGAATGACTCGTTTCCGAGTCAAAAATCTTCGAGTGACTCATTTCCGAGTCAAACATCTTCAAATGACTCGTTTCTGAGTCAAACATCTTCAAATGACTCATTTCTGAGTCAAACATCTTCAAATGACTTGTTTTCGAGTCAAACATCTTCAAATGACTCGTTTCCGAGTCAAACATCTTCAAATGACTCATTCCCGAATAAAACGTCTCTGATTGAAACATTTCTGAGAGAAGTACTTCCAAACGAAGAACAACTGATTTCGAATGACTACTTCTTGGACCGAGATATTTCCGAGTAGTAAATATCCAAGTGGGTTATCTCCGAGTTGAGTGTAACTTTCCTGATGCCGACTGAAATATATACCGAGTGAGTCATTTCAGGTGAGGTACTTCTGGAACAGAGAAAGGTTGACTTCGAATGAATACGTTTCCGAGTGAAAAGTTTTTAAGGGAAATAAGTATCCGAGTGATGAACCCCTTCATTCTATTCGTACTCGGATGTCTTAAAGTTACCGATAGCTTGTGCTCGGTTCTTCTTCGAAATTTCCTTCAACTCCGAGTGATATTCCTAAGTGGAATGATTTCTGAGAGAGGACTAAACTTCAACCCCGAATGACCTCTCAGTTGTAAGATTTCCGAGTGACACAACTCAGAATGACCTCTCAGTTGTAAGATTTTCGAGTGACACAACTCCGAATGATCTTTCGGTTATATGATTTCCGAGTGATTCACTTCCGAGAGAAGTATTTTCGAGTGAAGAAAGACTGACAGTGGATGATTCCCGAGTGAATCAATTCTGAATGAAAAGTGACCGACTTTGAAAGAACACTTTCGGACAGAGATATCTGAGTGGGATATTTCTGAATGAGTCCAGGTAAGACATTTCCGAGTGAGTCATTCTGAGGAAGGAAAAGCTGACTGAGTTTTTCAAGCAGAAACAGTTCCAAGCGAATTCCCTTTCGAGTGGAGCGATTCTGAACGAAAGAGGCTCTGAAACTTCTCGGAAAATAGATATGCGGAACCAGTGTCAGAATTAATAGCGAAAGACTGAGCTCGCTCATGCTCTCATGTTTCAAACAAATCCAGACTAGGAAGCTCGAAATCCATATGATATGGATTTGTAAACTCCGATCAAAAAGAAACCGAACCATAAGGACTGGGAGAATGGATGGCTTCTAAGGCCGGGCTCGGTCCTACACAATTGACCTGCTCCATACCTGCTAGAATCTGACTAACTTAATGCATTCACCAGCGTTCGCATCGCTGCTCTAACTTTGTGTTAAGGGCACAACGGAATCTGTTGACGTGATATTCATTCATAGTGGCCAAGCGAGCTGTTCCATTATCAGGCTTGAACCTTTTTACTCCAATCGTGTCATTTGTACATATTTTAATATATCTACTCCAATCATGCAAGCTGGCGGCAGAAATGGTCAAAAAACAGCTCATTTTCTTATCTAAAATCTCCATTATTACCACAATTAACACACCTAACCTCCAGTCATGAAAAAACTTGTCCCCCACTTGTCTTTAGCATTATTAAATCGATACCACAACTCATTCCCAAGTCTGAATTCTCAGAACAATGAAAATTAGTAAAAATCTCTCTCTCTCTCTCTCTCTCATTTTCCTTTTCTTATCACTGTGGGCTGAAGCAAGGACAATAAAGAACGTCTTCAACCAATCTAAGATCCTTCATTAAGGTCAGGGGGTATATTCTCTGGTATTCTGGGGGGAACCAAGTGTTTGGAAACGGCTAAGGTACTTCTGGTCCTCACCTTTCCAGGGCAGGTTCGGGAATTGCTGTTAAATTAAATGCTTAAATGCTTATATATTTGTTTTATATATTTTTATTGATATATATATGATTAATTGGCTGTGTGATATTATTAACCATGATGATTAAATGGATATGATCGGTATTGAATTATGAAAATATTAAAAACCATGGGTGTCTATGTGAATTCCAGTGAGGAAGTTTTAAAAAATGAGATGAACGAAAGAATAATGATGAAGGGTCACCATTTATATCACTGTTATTATTATTATGATTATGATTACAATTATAATTATAATTATGAATATGATTATTATTATTATTATCAGTATTATTATTATTATTATCGTTATTATTATTCTTATTCTTATTATTATTATTATTATTATTATTATTTAGTTATGAATAATGAAATAAGGAAGTTATAATTATGGATATGATTTATTATTATTATTATCATTGTTATGATTATTATTATTATTATTATTATTATTATTTATTATTGTTACTAATATTATTATTGTTTAATTATGAATAATGAAAGAAGGAACATATTACTTATTGTTTAAACGAAGCATTATTTTAGCTAAGATATAACCGATATATTTTCTAGAAAAATAATAAAAATGACCTACAATGTCTGAAAAACTGATGGGACCCAAGAACTAGAGAATAAATATTATGAGGCTGGAAACACATAAATACCCAAGGATCAAGTGATAAAAATAAAGCATTTTGCATCATGAAAATATTTTTGAGGGAGTAAAACTAGAGCATACACCTGGTACGCTGGAGGACATTCACGTTAGATCTCCGAGGAGAATCTTGGGAGTACAACCGGGACGGAAACCCAATGGCATCAGAGTCGCGCCTAAAGCCGGGTCAGACGATGCAATTCTGGTGTACTTTGACTAAATGACGGAATGTAACTATGATCGTGTAAAGCCAAGTCCCAAGATAATATATAATGATTGGAACCTGTGATTTCATTCGTACCTTATGATGATTAAATAATGAATGGGGGACTTGGTGAGCTCCAATCGCTCTAGAATGGAAACATTGTGCCCAAGAGGCAACTTGAGCAGGACAAATGCAAAAGAATGAGATAATGGTGATGGTGGATTGATTTATCGGGCCCACATGGATCATGAGACTTAATTAAAGATAAATCATAATAAACCAAACTCATGCATTCCATGACAACATTCTTGATTGTTATAGTTGTAAATATGATTAATTGTATGATTTATGTGATATTATCTGTTGACTGGATATATCCGCACCGGGAACCTTCAGGGTTTGGGGTTTATACTCACCCTTTCTGTTGATTAATAACAGAGGAGCAAGGAAACCAAGAATCAGAGTACGACGAACAGCAATACGTTGAACCAACTGAGAGCACTCATTAAAAGTAGAATATATGTAGTCGAATATTTATTAATAAACAACAAGATAATGGATGACTGTATAATTATTTAAGGGTGCCTGTGTGCCCCATTCTGTTAAGAGTACAATTACTTATAGTTTGTGAATGACTATGTAAATTATCTACTATTTGTTTCCACTGATATGCCATTATTTTATATAAAAAAATATTCACTTTTTCACACTCTTAGTTAAATAGGATGACCCTAGAGAAGGGTCTATCTATTTAACTGAGGGTGTTACAGGAGGCATCACAATATACCACGAACTCCTTTGTCACATTAGGTAATGCAAGTACTGGTGCCAAAGTCAAACATTCCTTTAGAGTCTGAAAACTCAATTTACATTTCTCAGTCATTCTTGGTCAACCGATTCAAGGGAAGTGCAAGGCGCGAGAATCCCTCAATAAAATGACAGTAATAGCCAGCTAATCCCAAGAAACTCATGATTTCTATTATAGATTTAGGCCTCTCCCATGACATAATCACCTCAATTTTGGATGGATCAATAGATATACCATCCTGGGAAATGACATTGCCCAGAAACTGTATACCCTTCTCCCAAAACTTATAGTTTGATAACTTAGCATATAGACAATCCTCTCGCAATACATGTAAAACAATCTGAAGATGTTGTGTCACACCTCGATTCTCCGGACCCGAATCCCGATGTAACAAAATAATTAAATAATAAAAATGCGAGTAAATTTTTCACATTTAAAATAATTTCAAAACACCTCAACGATTACATCAAGACTCGAACCACAGAAGACCAAAGAGTGAGATTTGATAATCTATAACTGGATCGTAAAATAAATCACCCATAATTATATACAAAATAATAGAGTTTACAGTGGAAGAAGAATATGTATACAGGGCACACGCCTAGTCCCATATATGAAGATATGAGAAAAGGCTCAGCAAAGCATGTAAATACACGACATAAGCCATTTAGGCCATAATCATTCATACACATAAATCATCAACATGCATTGCCTAAAATATATATTTATATGGTCATGCAACATAATCTCCAATATCCATATTTCATAATTAGCCATATATAATTCGACCTCTAACTCATGTATCATCAACACTTATATATATATATATATATATATATACCTACAATGGGCCACAAATCCAACATCATTTTATTCATCAATTGGGTATAAATTCCATGCCCAAAATATCAATACATCATCCATTTATATTATCATTTACAATACACCCACCAACATCAATGATTTTAACACTATCGTGTACACTTTATTCATAATACAATAAATTATAGTTGTTGCCAGCCAAGGCAATCCATTACCACTATTTACCTTCACCAAAGCTTTACTTTAAAAATATCCTCATCCCATGATATTCCTGCATCAATGCTAAAAATGGACAACATGGGAGAGGGAGTTATACATTTCAAATGACGAATATGAATATAATTGAGATTATGTGCATATGCATATTAACATCATGTATGCTTTGCTAAAATCATCAATAATCATCATAATTAATTCATCCTCACAATATACATATACCATATTTATCAATCAACTCATAGCAAAGCAAACACATATACACATCATTTCTCAATGTCACAATGGGCCAACATCATCATCGTCAACTATAGAAAACAAGCCCTTCATCACATTGGGCCATCACATACAACATCATCATATTCAATATCTTTACTTTGTAATCATATTTTACATGTTATCTTTTTAGGTATTCATTTACCCATCTCATCATCGTCACATCTCAATCTCAATCATCACCTTTTGGCATATCTCCATGCTATATACAAATGCTCTTATGCTAATGCATATTCACAATGGAATTATCAACAACAAATGCAGATCCGACTGTAGGAATAAATGCCAAATTATGGGTTCAAGCATGATCACATAGCCATGCCCCTACTGTAGTAGTATAATGTGTACACATATCTTATAATGCATGTATATTCACCAATTTTACTGGTACCAAACTGTATCATCCATTTTGCAACACCGATCATTTTCACCATGACCACGGTAAACAACATAATCAACAACACAAGGTGTTCCGGGCCAACCATGACTAATATCATGGAAGCTGTGATCCAAACGACCACCAGGGACACCTGCTCCTCAAGAGCCACCCCCCACAAGGGTCAACCACATGTAGCTCCCCGTAGCTTAGCATGGATAGCTTCATGACTTACACACTGAGTCGCAGAGGAACAACAAGAATACTCGTGCACAGAGCCACTCTCCCACTAGGCCAACTGGGGGAATCCCCTAACATTCCTCACCGGCAGCGTATGATATGCCATGGATGCAAATGCCAATCAATGCATTCTCAAACTATGCATCCTATCATGCCATTCATCAATCATTATCATCAACACCAACACCACCATACAATCTTTAGTGAATTTTATCATTGTTGGTTTTAGCCATTGTTTTCAAGTCTTAAGTGTGGTATTTCATTTCAACATACTTTATATCATACATGCAACTCAATACTTGCAACAATCACAATGGCATCATAAACATCAATAACATCCATCAATTGTTCATCAATATCACCATATAATCTCTTAGTAGATTTCCATCTTATTGATCATTACCATTATTTCATATATTAGTGTGGCATCACAACAATTCATCAATATAATTTTAAACCACATATACAAGATCGCACTTGTATCAAACACAATGGTATTCAACAAAATCATCAATAATAACAATCATCCTTTATTCAAGGAAATGATCAACAACATCATCCATCATTATCCATTATCAATATCATCTCTGATTCATGATTCATCAATTTATAATAAATATAGTGTCATGTAATCATCCCTCATTAGTTTCATCATCATACAAGGGTGTGTCATACAACCATATCATTTAACTTTTCATTATCAAACATCATAACATATCATTAGTGGTGTACATTCATGTTTTCCTAATATATCATAGGTACATACATATTTTTCAATGTCTCAATCAATATCAAACACCACCAAGATACACCATCATCATATACCCCTAATACAATCTCTTGCTTTTACATAAAAAAGGATTTTGCGTAATAATAAGCTCATGACAAATTTGAACATTAAGACATATGAGAAAAGTTCATTCTTAGTCTTAAAAATAGTGGGACATGTCACAAATATCACCTATTAGTCTCAATTTGACAATCATAAAAAGTTGGGTTCAAAACCCTCTTAAATTTAAGTTTTTCAATGTAGTGGGTCCGGTGTGTTTATGCCTAATGAGAGTTAGAAAACTCCATTTAAGGTAATATCAATTTTCACACCTCCATAACATAATTATATACAACTTTCATGAAGAAGTCGGAGGCAAGAAATGTCATTAAGATACCCAAACGGGCCAAAAACAGCAAAGGAAATACTGTAGTTGAAAAATAGCATAATAGTGGCCATAATAGGGCCATGAATCGATTCAGCCCTTGCATGAATCGATTCATTTGTCCCTGGGAGTCATAAAATTGCAAATAGAGGGGAGTGAATCGATTCACACCCCCTCTAAATCGATTCATACGAAAATAACAAGGTGGTTTTGCAAGTGAGAAAGGCATGAATCGATTCATGCACACTATAAATCGATTTACACGTATTCCAGTGGCCTCTGAATCGATTCAAAAGCCTCATAGATCCCTAGAACCTTCCTTGCATCAGTGTTATACATTTGACAGCATTAGTTTCATTAATTTGACAGCAACGATGGCTCATAACATACAATCCCATGGAACCATCACTTAACAAGGCACATAATTATTCCATTCTAACATGAATCATTCATTAATAGATGCAATTAATTCCCATCAAGGGAACCCCAAAACAATCATCATTATCTCATATATGCATGACTCCCCAAAATCAACAATATCCAAGTACATTATTCACCATATAATCCATCATCTCATCATTCAAAATAATTATGGCAAGGCAAGCATGAGTACAATCATATACATCCATCATCAACCATTCAACTCATGCAATTGAAATGTAAACTCCTCTCCTACCTCAAGAGAAGAATCACAACTTGAATGCTCCGATAATCCCGCACCATTATCTGGAACACAATCTACACAACATACACATATGCATTCATTTAATCATGAGCCATCTCAAGGCTTTCATCATAATTCTAAACAATTACTCACATATCCTCAAGCTTAGTAACAAGTTCTAAACTTGTCAAAACACCAACCCATACCATTGTGTTAGGTTTCGGGAATTCTTTTCCCAAAACCAAGACCTTCCAAGTTTCAAAGGGCTAACCAAAACCCAACAACAACAATAAATTCCAACATCTCATAACTCATCTAACTTCAACATAAGCCCTTTTTGCCTCTTTTAAACCATCACCAATCAACAAATTCAATTATTATCTATTATGGTTCAAGACCTCACCAATTTATATTCTATTTCATTACTCCATCATCAATGGCCGTTACCATTACCCTTATCATCACAATGACAACATCCAACCTTGAACATCTCATATCCATTCTCAAGATCAATTCCTCTAATCATCATAACTAACAACATCCAAGCACAAACATCATATAACCATCCTTAAACTCAATTCCTCTACATCTCAAGATTGGAACCTTAATAATCAACACCAATGATTTCCAAACATCATCTCTACCCACAAAATCATTCTCATGACAACCACATCATTAATTTCACCATCTATGCCAAAAGCCCCAAAACTATCAATTCTTAAAGGTGCCATACAAATTGGCAATCATCAATTCCATCAATTCTCATACATCATCACAAGTATAACATCATCATTATTAAAGTGCCAATCAAATGTAAACAACACACAATGATCCCAATGGTCATCTAACATATGGTTTGGGTTTCACATGCATAATTTATCATTCAAATAACATCAACTTAGCTAAAAAATTCATCAACATCAATAATCAATTCGAATACTTCTAAAAATTAATTTCTTTCATATAAATCATTCTAAGATACCATAATCATTAAAATCATCATTTAGGCAAAAATCCCCAATTTATCAACACTTAGGGTTTTTCATCAAACCACTAAATCAACAACTTCAATCCATTATAAAATCCATATGCAAACCATAGCCCTCATCAATTTTTAACATAACACCATAACCAAGAATCACATCTCCAAGCCATCCAAGCCTAGGGTTCATCATTTTCTTCAACACCTTTAGTTTCTACAACTACCATTTCAAACCCAACATCATTATAACCATAAATAGAGTAAGGTGGGTTCAAAATCTTACCTCAAGAACCCAAGCTTTCACAAAAATGAAAATAGAGGAGAGGAAGAAGAACCTATTTCATTTTTGCCCCAAAGTGCCATTCAAGTTCCATGAATCCATGCTCAAGCATTAATTTGGCAAGAAAATGGAAGGGAGAGGGTGGGTTCGGTGTTGGAGAAGAAGAATGGAAGGAGAAGAAGAAAAAAGTGAATATAGAGGAAGAAGAAGAAAAGTGCACGGTGGAAGAAGAGAGAGGGAGGAAAAGTCTCAAAATTGATCCATTTGGGTAAAAGAGTGCACCATTCAACCTTTTTCCAATGGTTAATATTCCCTTTACCCATTGTGCAAAAGAGAGTAGGAAATAAGGGTAAATGCCACACGGTCAAGTAAGGAGAAGAAAAGGGAGTCTTCATTTTCTTTTTAATTCCCGTTGGTTCGTATTTTCACCGTTTATTATCATACACTATGTCCGAATAATTACCTGCTCAATACCAAAAATTATTTTAACTATACCACCATAACCACGACAATTTTCTAAGTGTTCTAGACCTATCAAATATCCAATTTAGCTTGGTGGGTCCCACACCCTCTGTTAAATCATCTGATTCTGATAAATCTTAATTTACCGATAATTCACCTCTAGTGTCTAATTAATTTTCCCATAATTGTTGGACCATAAATAATTAATTATCATTATCCAATAAATTTATTTTTCCAAAATTTGGGACGTTACAATCCATCCCACCTAAAAAGAAATTTCATCCTCGAAATTTGACATCGATATATATATCACAAGGCCATACTTCTAGCCGCACACCAATAGGGTTCAACGACACCATAAAATAAGATCGAATTTCCCAAAGTCCATCAAGATATGATCATCATCATTTCTTTTCTCCAAATATAAAACCTCATATATCCAAAACGAGTTACACTCATCAATTCTCAATTCATTCAACACAACTTGCATATCCAACCCAGTACAACCGGATAGACCCAACATTTACCATAAGCAGTTACAACTCCACTTGCCCGGCCTACGTGTTGCTGTATCCGACATACAGGAAGGCGTCCCAATCCCGTAGTGGTTACCACAAACACATGAGGTTGGTACATAAGTGCATGTTGCCACAATACCTATGGCATATAGAGTCATATTAGGACATGTATCTTTAGTTCTTGTCCCTCGCATTAATCACACTTATTCAAATAATACTAACTCACATGTGACTTAGTGGCATTTCACATAAGTCCATAATTCAACATATTTGTATTACGTCATCATTACACATCATCCGACATCATTCATGCCAAATAATTTATTAAATGTCGACTACCATCCCCATAAATTGGTATAACAACCATAGGTTTTCTAACCATCACAGGGTAAATACCCTATCATCGGGCTTCACCCATCCAGAAACCATGATCACATAGCTTAACAACCTTTTATTTTATTCACATGTCGCAGGCCATAAATTAATTCAAGCCTAAACAAGTCACTATACCCACATTAAATATACAACCTCACGATTATAATAGAATTTACAATCACATAATGAGCTTCCACATTAGTGAATCTCCTCACTGATCACAACCAATGTCCATAAGTTGGACGTACAACCCATACCGTATCACATCACTACGTGGTTTCTATCGTCAATATAGCACTTTTCAAATAAAAAGGGAGGTAATGACATGATCAAATTTCTATTTACCAACCTATAATTACGCATGTCATGTCTACATCATATCATAGTCCATAGCTATTCTCATGATCATAATGTCAAGGGCACACAATTTAGCCCAAAGTCATACCATAAAATCATACATCATAGTCAATACCAAAGTATGCCCTGAATTCAACATCATTATTCACCAACTACTTAGGGGTTTATATTCATTATTTGTATTCCTTCAATACCGACTCTAGCCTCAACAATTTATCTCACAACTCAGTTTACTATAGCTCAAGAGTTCATAAGGTTTGACCGATCATTAGACATAGAAAGTCTAAGGTTCACCTAGTTCCTATTATGGAAACTCCCACAACACATAAACATCATTAGACATGGCTCATAAAACAACACAGAGCCTAGACCACCATAGGGTCCGATTTCTACAAGGTTCGATCTTTCAAGATCACATCAAGTAATTTGGGGTTACCACATCTAGAGGGTCAAAATTACATAATTATTCACTCAGTTTTCACATATAAAACCGAGTCCAACCCCAATCATGTTCCAACACAATAATTCAATTGTCTTATCACTTATTTATGTTCTCAATCTAAGGAGACATAGTAAATCACTTGCATCATATAATACAAGGTTTTCATGCCAAAGGATATAAAATACATCTTTCAAAATTTAGCACAACTAATCATTTCAATTCATCTTTCAACAATAACATAATTAATCATTTCGTTCCATGAATACCCATATTAGGGAGTTCTTCCACTATTATTCATTCTATCAATTCTAGCACATGAACCATTCATATTCAATAGACATACCATGGCTAGGAGTCATAAACATGATTCATACAAGAGACCTAAGCAAACAATTCCATTTCAATATATACTACAAGGTCCTAACATTCATGGCCTACTACTATATCAATTCATATTCAACACATCATACCCATGAACAACACATGGTATAAATTTATCATCACGTCAATTTATATTCAATACTTCATATCCATGATCGACAAACGACATCAATTCATCATCATGTTATGTCATACTCAATATATCAATATCAAATGCATAATATCAATGTATTCGTCATTAGAACAAAATAGTGTAAGGAACTTAGCCGGACTTACACAAACAACCATATCAATCACATTGAGGAATTCATTCACATGTATTCATTCTCATGATTTCATTAAGTTTGCCGATGAGCACCTATGCTCCATAACTGCATCACACAACCTCAATGATAATAGGCATGCTTCCATAAACAACAATTATAACTCATGAATAATAATTCACAAAGAATCCTCAATGAGCTACAATCACATTTCAATACTAATAATTCACAGAGAATCACCATTGATAAAACAATGCCCTGATAGCCAATTCACAATCCTTAGACAATTAGTCATTCATAATTCCATATAGGGCAACTAATACTTAATATAATATCATCCTCAAGATAATTATCACCCCTAAGTCTATATAGAGCATCCACATTCTGACAATGAGCAACACGCTCTAATGATCACCAAAAATGTCTCACAACTGAGCAATTGTGCTCCAACAATCCATAATACCAATTTATTGCAGAGCAATCACGCTTTGATAATAATCAATAACTCTAATTCAAAGCAAAATATGCTCTGATACCAGCTTGTCACAGCTCGATTCTTCAGACCTGAATCTCAATGTAATCAAGATAATTAAATAATAAAAATTCGAGTAAATTTTTTACGTTTAATTCAAAACACCTCAACGATTACATCAAGACTCAAACCACAGAAGACCGAAGAGTGGGATTTGATAATCTATAACTAGCTCACAAAATAAATCACCCATAATTGTATACAAAAATAATAGAGTTTACAGCAGATGAAGAATATGTATACAGGGCACACGCCTAGTCCCATATATGAAGATATGAGAAAAGGCTCAGTAAAGCATGTAAGTACACGACATAAGCCATTTAGGCCATAACCATTCATACACATAAATCATCAACATGCATTGCCTAAAATATATATTTATATGGTCATGTAACATACATCTTCAATATTCATATTCCATAATTGGCCACATACAATTCGACCTCTAAGTCATGTATCATCAACACTTATATATATATATATATACCCATAATGGGCCACAAATCCAACATCATTTTATTCATCAATTGGGTATAAATTCCAATGCCTAAAATATCAATACATCATCCCTTTATATTATCATTTACAATACATCTATAAGCATCAATGATTTTTAACAATATCATGTACACTTTATTCAGAGCCGCCCTCCTACTGGGCCAATCGGGGGAATCCCCTAACATTCTTCACCGGCAGCGTATGATATGCCATGGATGCAAATGCCAATCAATGCATTCTCACACTATGCATCCTATCATGTCACTCATCAATCATTATCATCAACACCAACACCACCATACAATCTTTAGTGGATTTTATCATTGTTGGTTTTAGCCATTGTTTTCAAGTCTTAAGTGTGGCATTTCATAAGGCACATAGGACACGGGTTTGGCCCTGGGAATCAGATCAATAGTAAAATAAATTTCTCGATTAGGAGGAAACTCTAGAATATCTTTAAGAAACACATCAGGAAATTCACACACCACAGGAATATCATTAGGTGCCAAATTATACCTCCCCTTCGTCACAAACATAATGGCGTATATTTTAGAAACATCACTCACCATATGACTAGAGTCGTGCTCTTAAGAAAAGATTATAACTTTTTTTGGTAACAATCCACCATAACATGATTGGTCGATAGCCAATCCAGGCCCAGAATAACATCAAGGTTTCCCAATGGCATGCATATCAAATTCACCAAGAAGGGACGATCCTCAATGATCATTGTTAGCTCCCCACACATAGTAATCATCCAAAATGTGGAACCAGTAGGGGTGGAGACACTAAGAGCATTCTCCATTAATACCACAGGTAACCCAAGCTGCCGAACACAACTCTCGGAGATGAAAGAGTGCGTGGCACCAGAATCATAAATTACATTCACACGAAATCGATGAATAACACACTTACCCTGCACTAAATTATCAAAAGCGAAGACACGCCCAACCATAGTATTCTGGGCGCCATTAGACTGAGCATCAGATCTCATTGAATGTTGGCCTCCGTGGCCACTGCCGTTTTGGCCTCCATGCTGAAAGTTACCACCATGGGCCATAGAGGTGTTAACCCCGTTGCTCTACACACTCTGTTGTTGCCTTTGTGGACAATTAGGCCTTAAGTGCCCCAGTTTCTCGCATTAGAAACAAACGGGTTAGTTAGCCGAATAATGTTTAGAATGGTGACCCTATTGGCCACAATTGTAGCAAGCACGACCTCCAGAATGAAGACTTACCAGCTCAAAAAAACTATCCCATTTTCTTAAAATTGAACCCCTTTACCTTTAATGGTTTCTTGTCCCTTGATTGGGACACTCTTTGTAGTTGTACCTCTTCAATTAGCCTAGCCTTTTCCACTAAGGTAGGATAATCCCAAATCTCCAGGGGCATAATTACACTATGCAGTTCAATTCTTAATTGTGCTTCCAAGGAGAAAGGATGGTAGAAGTCACATTATTCATCAAATTTTGTTGTGTATTCATCCACTGACATTCTCTCTTCCTCTAATTTCAGAAACTCCATTTCTTTGTGGATCTTATAGTTATCTAGAAAATATTTGGCTAGAAACCACTTTCTTAAGTTCATTCACACCAATGGTTCGCCTACGACATTCATCTACACCTTGGTCCTAGACCACCATACTCTCGCCTCATCCTTCAGTTGGTAAGTTGCAAATTGCACTTTCTGTTCCTCAGAGCATTCAAAATCTCGAAAGCCTATTCAATGTCTCGAAGCCATATATATGCTCCATCATAGTCGTGTCCTCCTTTCTATGTGGATTCCTCTTCAAGAATTTATCAAGAGTCAGGCCAAATTCAGCCCTCCTCATCATTTGTGAGAATCTGGAAAAGAAGTCATCACCTCCTCCAGAACTAGCTCCTTCAGCCATAATTTAATTCTACAATAACCAAACACATCACCATTAGTAACCAATGATTCATCAGGGAGTAGAATAATTACCTCACACATACACACATATACACATATATATAAATATAATACCGCCAAAGTGCCAAGAGAGTGATACCAAGCTACCTTACCAAGGTTACAAATAAAACACAAAATATGTCCATATAGGACTCACACAAATTACTATATTCACACAACCTATTCGATCCTGAAATGAACAGGCTCTGATACCACCTGTAACATCCATAATTATTTTCCTATATTTAATCATTTAATTAAAAATTCCAGAGAAAATTTACGCAAAAGTAATTAATTGATAGTCCATTACTTAGAAAAATATTTAGTCTGTATTAAAAGCTGTAAAACTGTTCCTAAATGTCATTTATAAGAGCCAAAATTCAATTAAAATGCACAAAACAAGTTTTGGGAAAATAGGGGCCTGACGTGAGCTCCCATTCGCAGCCCTGACCTACGCGATAAACTAGCACGTAGCGCCAGCATGACAATAATAACACTTGTTGCTGTTATGCATTTTAGGTCATTTAGCCAACTTTTAAGGGTCCTAATTTACCCGTTTCAACTCCAAACCTCACTAAAATTCATGGGCACTATATTACCCCTATTCTGGAGCTGTTGGCGTAAGTTGCTCACCAAAATTCCATCATATGCTCAAGTTATGCGTGAAAATGCATTTAATAACTTATATGCAAAACCCTATGCGCCAAACTACTTAAATAGGCTCCAAATTGCCCAAGGCGTATATGTACAGTTTCTTAATGTCCTAGGGAATCTATTGGTCCCTCTTGGGGGTCCATAAACCTACCAGATCTTCGAATGACCTATTTAGTTTCTAATTTCACATAATTTTACCTATTTCCAACATGTGCATCAAATTATCAATTCACCAAACATCTGAATCAATTTTCGCATCACATGACACACAATTTGCATATATACATATATATATATATATATGACACAAGACCTGCCCATTTCAAATAAATCACACACAATCTTGGCTTTGTGCCAATATTCACATATTTCATCATAAATACCAGTATAATGCTTACATCCTCTATCTTTACTCAATTCCATATCATCACCATCTAAATCTTCATGCAACAATATAAATAACCTCATGATCGAATCATAGTGATGTATCATCAATAAGCTAACTAATCCGACAATTCACACAAAGCATAAATTATTATTACCTATGACACTTCAAGCACACATCATCATTTGATTATTACATAAACTTTGTTCTCTATAGTTCCTTAGCATCGGCTACCCACTTGGCGCATCCTCCGGGGCTTAGTGTTTTCCATGTCATTGGTTACTAATAAAGAAAACCACAACAAGGGTGAGTATTTGGAAAATCATAATTAATCTAGAATGGTAAATATAATAGAAAATAATCAATTAAATAAATTCCTATTAATATTGTACACTTACTGGTTCCATTATAGTCATATACATATATTCGTTAGTTTTCTTAGATTCTTACCTTTCTAATTCATTACAAAATCCTCAAGAAACACACAAATTACATATATTCTGATAAATCGTCATCAACATTAAATTTCCTATCAATAATGTATTACATGATAAACATCATATCATGTTGAAGTTAGCACAATTGACTCACATGCAATAAAAAATACCTAGTATCTGGATACTAAAGGATCGAGCTTTAACTGGGGGTTCGATTTGACACCCTGTGAACCCAACTTGGTTCACTGAGTCTGAGTTGGCTCTCCACCTCAACCACTGGTCCGACTTGACCACTGGGTAGCTCAACTAGATCTCAAAGGACCACAAAAGCCAAAAACGAGGGGCGAATCATACCGTCGGTCGTCCCACACCACATAATCATATATACATCACACTCACATATCATGTACCACATGGCTAATGTATAATAAATCATAGTCATCAGCTGGGGCGGCCAAACAGGCCAAGCCCACCAATATAATGCTACAATTCACATTAATTCATTAGAATTTCTCAAATCGTCATTTCTTGTCAATTGCAACATGCCACGGTTTATCTCAAATCATCATTTATTACTTACTTTCAATAATTATCTATGACCATATTGGCATACACATCACAAAACATGATCATTATTCATTTCAACTCATAATTCATAAAGCGCTACATATATATATATATATATATTTACATATTTTTTTATCAATTTTCTATTGAATAATTAATCAATTCAACTTACTTTCACCACATATAACCATTGAATCACACATTCATATACGTATATATAAAGATTTAGGGTGTTTATATAGGAATTTATGTATTTTGGTATATTATAAAGATTTAGTATATTTTTTTTGTAAATCTTTAAGTGGGGGGTGGTTTATATTTTAGGGTTTCAATGTAGGGATTTAGACCATTTGTTGTATTCCCTTTAGTTTATATTTTTTGCTATTCATCTATGTTTTCTATTTTTCATTAAGATGATAGATATTTCACTTTCTCTTTTTAAATAAAAGGTATGTTGATGTCCTTTTCTTTTGATTCTTATTTTCCTTTTAGTTCTCTATTTTTTTAATATTTATTTTTAGTTTTAAGGTTGCTTTCAAATAAATTACATAACAAATTTGATAATTAAATAAATTAATGTATTTTATGGATTTCAAACTTTAAATATAAAATATAAAAGTTTAAATATTGGTAAAAGTTTAATTGATATACTACTATTAATAAAATTAAAAAACAAACATATAATATTTAATACTAAATTCAACAAATATTATTTGAGACAGGTATATATAAAAAACACAAACTTTCCATTCCATGACAAAAATCATAGTTTGTTCAAATACCAAAAAGTATCATAATATTTATAAAAAACCAAATTTGTCACTTTATTAGGAACTTTTATTATGTAATTTCATGGATTCTTCTATTGGGGAATAATATTTTCACGAATCAATGACACCAATATTAATTTTTTGTGGAATTCTCTACTGCTACCCTTATTCCCACCATTTGATGAGTTCACTATAGGAACTTTTAAACCAAAAGATTGAGAATCTTGAAACCCCATATATATATGTTGAGCAAGAGTGTGAGTTATTGTGAACCCTCTAACACAAGTTCAATTCCCAGGGAGAATCAGGTTGTATAAGATCATCCTCAATAATAATTAAAGTCTAAACTGACATCTAACTTAAGACTCTACTATAACCACTATTATTCTCTTTCAAACTAAACAACAAAATAAAACCAACAAAATCCCATAAAAGTTTATCCACTACTAAAAAAGATACCAATAGTGATGGAACAAAGTCATCGCTAAATTAACCAAATTCTGTTGCTAACACTATTAGTGACGACAGTTTTGACGTGAAATACGTCGTCTCTAAACGTCGTTGATTTGTCAGCAACGACAACAATACATTGTCGTAACATTTTCGACGGAGTCTTTAAATTTCACCCATCGGTGAGTTGGTCCCATGGGTGGTCACTCTGTCCATCACCGGTGATAACCGATTAGCGACGACACCTTACCTTATCTAGATAGTTATCCATTAGCGACTACCACTGTCGTCGCTATGTGACAATCAATTAGCGACCATGGTTGTCGTCAATACTTGATAACCTATTAGCGACCACTCTTGCCGTTGCTACGTGGCAACTAATTAATGACCACTTTCACTGTCGCTACATGGCAACCAATTAGCGACCACCATCATCGTCGCTACGTGACAATATACTAGCGACCATAGGATTATGTTGCTATTGTGAATGTGGGTTGTTTCTTTTTTTTGAAAGATGGTTATATTTTTTAATAATTTATTTTTTAATCATATTACTTGTTAAATATTTTTATATTAAATTATATTGCCTATTGTTAAAGGGATTTAATAGTGTAATTTAGATGTGTTGAATTTTTAGTAATATAAACATTAATAATATTAAATTAGTGAATTCACATGAAAAATAAAATGACATAAAGTAGATACTGAGAATTATATAAAATGACATAAAGTGTAAACAAAATTTATCTAAAATTCTATACAATTATACAATAAAAATAAATGTAAAAGATGAGTAGCACGATCACTGTGGAGAGGGATCCTATGGTGGTGGGGGAAGCTAGGAAGTAGACAGTGAGAAGATAGGGCTAAGCGCCTGTTAGACCCGGAAAATATAATGTTGCAGAAAACTTGTTACTTTGTTTTACTATTGGGTCTATTAATTGGCAAGCGCACCAATGGTTTGTAGTTTTCAAAATTTAGATATCGTTCTACTGGGATTGAAAGTCCAATAGTTACAGTAATTTTCTAGTTACTATGGTAAATTTATCAAAACTTATACACAAAAGAATAATTTATATACAATTTATACAATATTTACAAGATGGCATAGTTGAGTTGTTCATGTGGTAAGAATAACAATCTATCTAAGGAGTTGCAATTTTAGAATAACTAAGATACTTGAAAATAAAACACAGATAAACAAATTATGTTGGAATTTGGATCCCTAATCTAGAATAATAATGGAAGAACTCAAGTCATGCATATTTAATCATTAAGTTCATACCATTGGAGCTTAAAATCATTATAACCGATCCCTCGTGATATAAATTCTAAGTATTTACCGTAAAGTCCGATCCCTCGTAAGCTTTCTCAGTAAAAACTTGCATTAAGTCCTGGCTTTATGGCAATAATAATTACCAATTCTATCCCTAGTAATTGGTATATTAAGGGTATTCCAACTTTTACTTTTATTAAATCAAGTTTTAATAAGGCATGAAAAATCATTCTCCCATTTGATATTCATACTAATAAAACAAGTTTCAATACACATGAAAATCATTCTCCCGTTTGACGTTCATATTAATAAAATATTGAAATACTAACATGGACTTGAATCATAAACATGCAGAGGTTGAATTCACAACATCATACTCAATAGATTAGTTCACCAATTCCAACATAAACAAATTAGTTACACATGGTGAAAGTAAAAACAACACTTACAGTGATTGACATTACAAAGGCGATGATGGAAACTTCATGATACAACGATCACAATACTACACAACACTCTCAAGTATCTAGAAAACTATTCTAGAGCTACAAACTCATAAAAGAAACACTCAAACTCGAGTGTATAAGAGAAGATAAGAGTGAGATACTCAGAATGGGATGCCTAGAAGTGTTGGAAATGACCCTATTTATAGGGCTGAGGAAGGGTCCTGACGCTACGCGTCAGTTCCCTGACTCAGCCTCCATTAAACAGCTCGAAGTGGCCATGATGGAATTATTTAATGAATCATGCCATGCTACTTGGCCCTGTCTCCACTTCGGTGTGGACGTTTGCGAGTAGTGGAGTGGCCAAAAGTGGGTCAAAAGGTGAGTGCTTGGCCAACCTGGCTGTGGAGTCCACCTAGCTCTGACGCTACGCATGAATGTGATGCGTAGCGTCAGCATCTAAAGTCCCCACGTTACGCGTGGTGTTGATGCTACGCATCAGGATCCTGATCTTCAATTTTCTCTTTAAATTCATCACTTTTTCACTGTAAAACTAGAGAAAATTGATCAAGGGCAGATTATTTCTAACAACTTCTATTTATTGAATTTAAAACCTAATTTTCTAACAATTTAGACTGATTTTTATTATTTTTATGAAATTTTTATTAAAGATTTTATTGTAAATTTGAGGACTAACAAATACCCGCAACTTGAGATTTTGCTCGTCCTCGAGCGAGAGAGAAAAAATAAAAAATAAAAATTTGAAATCAAATTTTTGAGTTAGTCCGAGAATTTACTACAAAAAGTAATTTCACAATTTACCATTTTAAAATAATCAATTATAGAAATCTTATGTAACAAAGGTTTATTGATAAAATCCTTTACAATATTTTATTAACAAATCAAGCATAAATTTAGGCTTACCTCACAAGTGTTTATCTCTGTGCCAAGGGTAACCTGTTTCACTCTTTCATTCATAAAATCAAACAAATTTAATTTTGATTTTCATCTAATCAATGGTTGATCATACAGAGATATTTTCAAAAATCACAAGGTCTTTTCAAAGGTTGTAATGAGGCTTGGCTACAAGAAATGATGTTTTTCTTTGGAATTCAAAAGCTTGAAATCCTAAAAGAGCAATTTTTTAGCCTTTCTCTTGGCCCAAGTCTCAATTCTTTTATTGATGAAAAATAAATACCCCCAACTTGATTCTTTTCACTATTTTTGATTTTTCTTTTTCATATTTTATTATTATTTCCTTTTTCTTTGAAAAGAATCAAGTTGCTTATTTTCACTGCCCATTTTTTGTAAGAACACTCAAAATATTTTTATTTTGCTCAATTGCTCTTTTAATCAATCAAATATAGGGAATGGTTAAAACTGATATAGGTTAAGGGTACTAAAGAATTTATTTTTCAGTCTCAAAATTGGCTTTCAAGGGATAAAATAATTTTACCAAGGTAAGCTGTTTGGCCTAAGGTTTTCTTTTCATCAAAAATGTGCCTTGATCATTTTCTTGAATTCTCTGTACAACAACACAAATCAAAGATTAAAGCAAAATCAATTCGAATGAAGTTATGTCAAATAAACCCTCAATTGTTTAAAAGATCTCTCAGCTCACCGGATTATCGAAATTCAGCTTGATAGTTATTAAACTTATTGTAACTAATTTTATCAAAATTCCTAAGTTACAAAAGAATCAATAATTGATTTTACAAAATTAGTTTTATTGTGTAAAAACTTTAAGTGTATAAATTATCTTACTTTCAAAAATTTGATTTATTTATTAAAAAGATAAAATATATATTATTATTATTTTTTTTATGAAGAAAATACGCAAAAACACATCACATAAAAATAAACTATAATATAATATCCAAAAAGTAAAAATACCAATATAAATAGAAAACTAAAAGTAAACTAGAATGTATGTAACAGAAATGAGATAACACCAATCAGTCCTTCATCTCATCATCTCCCTCCTCATCTGCATCACCCTCTGACTCAACATGTGCTCCAGACGGTCCACCAGTCTCAGGGTATGTCGGCAGATCACCAGGCCAAGCCACATAGGCTGCAAACTCAGCTGGTGTAACATATGGTGCTCCCCCACCCTGAAGTCTGTACTGATAGTATGAATCATGAAGATGCATGTAAGCTCTGTGTGTGGCAGCCATCATCTGCATCATATATTGATGCTCAAGTGTCATTCTGGCAAATCCCTCTACGACAACATCAACAGGTGATGGCTGAACTGGTGGTCTCCTCCTCCTTTGTCTGGGCTGAACCTCCTGCTCCAGTGGTGGAAGCTCACACTGTTGGACAAAGTAATCTCTGTTCACTAGAACTTTAGGGACTCTCCCTGAAGAACTAGTGAACTCAGGTGATGGCACAACAACTACCTCTTCAGTAAGGCAGATATGATGAGAGGGAATGGGATAGGACGATTCACCTTATACCCAAGGGCATAAAGGTGAATCTGCTCAGAAATCAGCTCTGCAATATCAATTATATGGCCCCGGAGAATGGAGTAAAGAAGGCTGCATCGATCAACTGGGATAGAAGAAAGGTGGGTGACAGGAGTAATGTTATGCAGCATGAGATGAAACCATGCCTGAGCTATAGGGGTCAGCTGGGTCTTGAGGAGGTTAGATGGAGTCCTCCCAACCTTACTCAAGTTGAAGAAGATTCCATCCTTGCTCAAGAAGTGAGCAACCTGATCTAGGAAGTATCCTAGATCACCATCCTCAGTCACGATCTGGTTTCTGTTTTCCTTCCAAAAACAAATATCGCTCTCGGGAGTAGGCTCCCAAGGGTTACCCAGTAGGGTACTAATAGTGTCCCGGTCATAAGCAATATGCCAGCCCCTAACCCAGCTCGTCCTCTGATGTCTAATGTCTGGCGCGTCCTGGCGACTCCTGTAAGCATTAGCATAGAATTCCATCACTAAGATGGGATCCCCTTCAGTAAGTAGGGAAAATAGTGGTCCCCATCTCCTCCTCTGGACCTCATCCTGCAGCTCAGGATAGTCCCCAGCACTCAAATCTAAGACTCTCTCCCAAATGAGTCTTTGGCCCTTTATTTGGTGAAACCGGGCCCATTTCATATTAGTGCAAAATCTGGTGGGATCTCTCAGTCCCAACACCTCCTCACCCTGAAGATCTGGATCCTCAGAGGTGGTGTCAGTATCCGTGGTCCTTCTTTGTCTTTTAGGACTAGTAGTAGGGATGGATTTCTTTGGTGCCATCTGCAAAAAGAAAAATTAAAAATCAAACACATATTACAATATTGAAAAACATATCAAACATTTAACAATTATTTTTGGTTTATATATTTTATACAAAACATTCATAATAATAACATATTTACAAAAATTTTAAACATACACGTTTTTGGATTTTCTAAAAAAACAATTTTATTAAATATTTACATAAAACGCAAAACTCACATAAAATCCATAACAACATATTTTTGAATTTTTGTAATTTTATTAACGTGCATATTTTTGGATTTTTACAATTTGTCACAAACAAAAATCAACATGCATAAATTTCACAAACATGCAAAATCATACAACATGTATATTTACAAAATTATGCAAATTTATTTTTTATTGTTATGCAAGAAAGTATAATAAATATACAATTCCAGAAAATTTATTAAAAGAAAAATAAACAAACAACAAAAAGAAGCATACTGGACAGATTTTATTAAAACAAAAAACAAATAAAGGAAAATAAAATACAAAAATTAAAAAAAATAAGGAACAGAGGTTGACGCTACGCGTGGGTGGGACGCTACGCGCCAGCTCTGTTCTTCCCACGCTACGCGTCAGTAGGATGCTACGCGTGGGCTTACAGTTCATGCCTCACGCTACGCGTTAGTGGGACGCTATACGTGAGGTGTGCAGTTTCAAACACAGGGGTTGCGCAGCAGCAACCCCTCCAAACCACATTCAATCCATTCAAATCCCTATTTCTAACAACAATCAATTCCCAATGGTTCTCTAATCCTAATCCTAACCACATGCATTCTAAAAATCGAAATTGAAATTAAACTAAAGGGAAAGGATTTAGAGAACTTACTTGGAATCCTTTGAGTGATTGAGAAATCAAAGAGGATTGAAGGGTTGAGAGAAAAAGAAGGTTTAAAAATTAGGTTTTCGAAAATTAAAGTAAGGCAGAGAGGGAATTTTAGGTTTTAAAACCTAAGATTGGGCCTCTCTAGTTTAGTTTTAAAAATTGAACGTGGGCCCTGACGCTACGCGTGGGTGGGACGCTACGCGTCAGGTTGAAATTTTAACCTCCTCGCTACGCGTCAGTGGGACGCTACGCATCAGTGGGACGCTATGCGTCAGTGGGACGCTACGCGTGGGGTTTTGATTTTTAAATTTCAAAATTTAATTTTCAAAAACCTTTTCTTTTAAAATTTTAAAACCTTTTTATTTTCAAAATTAAATTTCTATCTAAAAATTTGAAAAAACTCTCTTTTTTTTAATGTAAAAATAAGCTTAAAATAAAGAAAAGAAATAGTGGGTTGCTTCTCATTGAGCGCTTGATTTACAGTCTCTAGCTAGACATCCTGCACATCACAAATTAGTCAAATAACAAATGGTAGTGAGTCTGTTGATCTCACCACCCAGATATGGTTTCAATCTCTGTCCATTAACTTCAATCTCAACTGCTCCATAAGATTTAACTTCCTTGATTACAAAAGGACCTGACCATTTAGATTTCAATTTACCAGGAAACAGTCTTAATCTTGAATTAAACAATAAAACTTGCTGACCTGGTATAAAATGTCTATTTTTAATTTTCTTATCATGGTAAGCTTTTACCTTGTTTTTGTAACTTCTAGATGTCTCATAAACATTGTTTCTCATTTCTTCCAATTCAAATAACTGCAACTTTCTTTTGTCAGCTGCTATATTTGGATCAAAATTGAGAAATTTTAAAGCCCAATATGCTTTATTGTGCATCTCTACTAGAAGATGACAAGCTTTTCCATAGACCATTTGAAAAGGAGAAAGGCCAATTGGAGTTTTAAATGCAATTCTGTATGCCCAGAGTGTATCATCAAGCTTTTGTGACCAATCTTTTTCTGGAAGAAGACACAGTCTTTTCCAAAATCCTTTTCACTTCTCGATTTGAAATCTCAGCCTGTCCATTGGTTTGTGGATGATATGTTGTGGCCACTTTATGTCTCACTCCATAATGTTGTAACACTTTTTGAAGGATTTTGTTACAAAAATATGATCCTCCATCACTGATCAAAGTTCTTGGTGTTCCAAACCTGCAGAAAATATTTTTCTTCAAGAAATTCACTACAGTTTTAGTGTCAGCATTAGGTGAAGCAATTGCTTCTACCCACTTTGAAACATAATCAACTGCCAAAAGAATGTATTGATTGAATTGGGAATAAGGAAAAGGTCCCATGAAACAATCAAATACCTTAACCTCCTAAATGTTAGTAAGAGGCATTTCTTGTCTTTTGTTAACATTACCTGTTCTTTGACAGTTATCACAAGCTTGAACAAATGAGTGAGAATCTTTAAAAATAAAGGGCCAATACAAACCTGATTGCAAAATTTTTACAGCAGTTCTTTCTCCATTAAAATTTCCTCCATAAGGGGACTTATGATAATACCACAACACATCTTTCTTTTCCCAGTCGGGTACACAACGACGTAACAAATTATCCACACCAATTTTAAATAGATAAGGGTCATCCCAAACAAAGTATTTTGAATCTTTGAAATTTTTTTTTCTTTGTTGCCAAGTTAGATCATTTTGTTATTTCAAAAAGTTTTTCATCAGGAAATTCTTCCAATTTGTCTTTTTCTTGAAGGAGTAAAATCCATCAGATTAACTGAGGTTTAGAATCAGTTTTGGTCAAAAGGTACTTGATTGCAGCATGATCAGTGAAAATAATTAGTTTTGATCCAATCAAGTATGATCTAAATTTTTCCAAGGCATACACTATAGCTAGTAATTCTTTTTCAGTAGTTGCATAATTTATTTGATTTTCATTTAAAACTTTACTAGCATAGTGTATAACCCTAAAAAAAATTTCATATCTTTGACCTAAAACTGCTCCTACAGCATAATCACTTGCATCACACATAAGTTCAAAGGGTAAATTCCAATTAGGAGCAACAATTACAGGGGCAGAAACCAATTTTTCTTTCAAGGTATTAAAAGCTTTAAGACATGCTTCATCAAACTTGAATTCAACATCTTTATTTAGAAGATTTGTTAAAGGTTTAACAATTTTTGAAAAATCTTCAATAAATCTTCTATAGAATCCAACATGTCCTAAAAAACTTCTAATACCTTTCACATTCACAGGGGGTGGGAGTTTAGAGATTACCTCTATTTTGGCTTGGTCTACTTTAATACCTTTAGAGGAAATTTTGTGACCAAGTACAATTCCTTCTTTCACCATAAAGTGACATTTCTCCCAATTGAGCACCAAATTTGTTTCAATACACCGCTTCAGGACGGTGTCCAAATTGGTTAGACATGTTTCAAATGAATTTCCAAAGACTGAAAAATTATCCATGAAAATCTCAATGCTCTTTTCAGTTAGATCTGCAAAAATAGCAAACATGCATCTTTGAAAAGTGGCAGGTGTATTACACAATCCAAATGGCATTTTCCTATATGCAAATATACCAAAGGGACATGTAAAAGCAGTCTTTTCCTGATCAAGAGGGTCAACAACAATTTGGTTGTATCCAGAATATCCATCAAGAAAACAATAGTAAGCTTGTTCAGACAATCTTTCAAGCATTTGATCCATAAAAGGAAGTGGAATTTCTTGTTGCTTGATTTAGTTTTCTATAATCAATGCACATTCTCCAACTAGTGAGAGTTCTTGTTGGAATTAATTCATTTTTATCATTAACAATTACTGTCATACCACCCTTTTTTGGAACAACTTGTACCGGACTTACCCATGCACTATCAGAAATGGGATAGATAATACCTGCTTTCAGCAATTTCAAAACCTCCTTCTTAGTTACCTCTTTCATGGTTGGATTGAGGCGTCTTTGGGGTTGAGCAACATGTTTAAAATTATCTTCCAGTAAAATCTTATGCATGCAATATGATGGGCTTATACCTTTCAGATCTTCAAGCGTCCATCCAATTGCTTCTTGATTCCTTTTTAAGACTTCAACCAGTTTTTCTTCTTCTGTTTCACTTAACAAATTACTAATAATCACTGGTTTTAAATTACCTTTTTTCAAAAAGATATACTTTAAGTTGGAAGGTAGCACTTTCAATTCAGGCCTCTTGATTTCTTCAATAGGTACTTCTTGAATTTCTTCAATTTCTCTTGACTCAGGGAAAATTTCTTTCCCTTGATCAAGATCTTCAAGATATTTGTCTACCTATTTTTCTTCTTCTTCACTCAAAAATTCCACAGAGTTAGTTAATAACTTATTTAAAGGATCAGAGTTTGACATACCTGTGGATATGGAGCAGCAGACCTTGTCGAGAACATCCACCTTAAAACAATCTTGTTTTGGATTGGGATGTTTCATGGCTTTGAAAACATCAAAGTTTACTTCTTCATCGTGAACTCTTACTGCCAGCTTTCCATTATCTACATCAATGAGTGTCGCGACCGGGATCGCGGCGGCGCGGCCGACCCTCGAAACGATTTTAAATAATAAACAGGGAGTCGCCACCAATATTTTTTTTAGGATAAAATAGTGGAAAAACCTTTTGTTAAAGCACCGGTTATAAAAATGAGATTCCATGATTCGGGAGTCTGATTACAGGTGAGGAAGGTATCAGCACCTCACAACTGTCCGTTATAAAAAACGGTTACCTCAATTTGATAGCGCGCATTATAATTAACCCAATAAATATTTTAACTTCTTCGTAAGAAGAAAAATGTACGGAACGACAAAATAAACAAAAAAAAATAAACAAAGATCAACACAAAATATTTACATGAGATTAACAGGACGTCTCGTCCAAATTAATCTCGCTCCGCCTTTTTAAAGAGATAAAAAAATGAGATTAACAGGACGTCTCGTCCAAATTAACCTCGCTCCTCCTTTTTAAAGAGATATTTAAAAAAATAAGATTAACAGGACGCCTCGTCCAAATTAACCTCGCTCCTCCTTTTTAAAGAAATATTTTAAAAAATAAGATTAACAGGACGTCTCGTCCAAATTAACCTCGCTCCTCCTTTTTAAAGAAATATTTTAAAAAAATGAGATTAACAGGACGTCTCGTCCAAATTAACCTCGCTCCTCC
This sequence comes from Clitoria ternatea, assembly GCA_037962975.1. Lineage (NCBI taxonomy): Eukaryota > Viridiplantae > Streptophyta > Magnoliopsida > Fabales > Fabaceae > Clitoria > Clitoria ternatea. The sequence continues at coordinate 157,259,355 of CM075672.1, forward strand.
TTTTTTTAAAGAAATATTAAAAATATGAGATTAACAGGACGTCTCGTCCAAATTAATCTCGCTCCTCCTTTTGATAGCAAGACAAAAAGGAAACTCTAAAAATTAAATAAAGAAAGGTGGGCCCGACAGGAACTGTTTCCCGCTCCTACGTATTCTCGAGCTTTCGAGAAATCAGGGTCACGTAGTTCTTTAAAATGTTTTTTTTAGGAAAAAGATTAGGAAGATATTGATAGTTATTATTTTAGTGAAGAATCCATACAAGGCGAAGTGCTTCGCACGTGCATGGATCTTATAAAAACTGTGTAGACGGAAGTATTTTCCGTACGACACTGATTAAAAAATGGAAATCTTTAGGCTAGAAAACAAAACATGTGCAAAACTTATTACTCATTTTTTATCATTATTTTATTATTTTTATTATTTTTTATTTATTTTTATTTTTATTTTATTAAAAAGCATACTATATTTAAAATAACATGGAAATGAAAAACTTGGAAATGAAATGAAACTTGCTGGAAGAAGAAATGAAACTACATAATAACAACTACAAAGAAAAGAGAAGAAAAGAAAAGAACATAATAACCTGGAAATGAAAAAGACTTGCTGGAAGGTGCAACAGAGAAGAGGAGAAAATGGAAACAGGGAGCAACGGAGAAGGAGAAAAGAACCAGTCCCCCCGCTTCTGCTTGATTCATCTCTATTTATAGCCAAGGAAAGACTTTGCTTTTCCATTTAATAATCTTAATGGAGCCATGATCCTTGCATAATTGGTTGTAGTGGAGCATTATCATGTCTGCTTAGTGGTGAATGATTAACATGGTGCGATGCAAGGCTGTCCCATTCAATCTGGAACTCAAATTTGAACTAAATGAATAGATTCATTTTCCAAATGAATAGATTCATTTAGTGTATTTGTTCATCAAAATTGAAATGAATTGATTCATGGAAGAAATGAATAGATTCATGGTGATTAATCATTGATTTTCCATGTGTCCAGTCGCATGAATCGATTCAAAAATCATATCCTGGGCCATAATTCACGTGTGAATCGATTCAAGTGGGCTATGAATCGATTCAAACCACTTGAAATTGAATTTTTGGGGCTGTTTCACGCATGAATCGATTCATGCATGTGTTGAATCGATTCATGATGCTGTTTGGTGCTTTTTCATTCTCCTTTTTACGCATCACAAACTTGCTCGCGTATTTGAGGGATGATGCGTGCCAAATTTGAAAAAGAGTCCAACATGAAAGTTGTAGATCTTTCTCTTAGCTTTAATTTGATATATGGCACAAAATTTTTCATCAAGAAATGAGGGAGATATGACCCATCTACGAAAACTGCTCCAGAGTGTGACAGAAATACATTTGAAAGCAAAATAAATTCACTGGGCAAAAAGGGTGGAGAATTAGCTTTTGTGGCCTTCATGAAGTTTGTAGATATCTCTGATGTGGAGCCATAGGAAAAAGAATGGGGTCATTTCAGTATCATATGAGGGAGATATGAATTTTTTCTTAAAGATGTGCAGAGCAGTCCTGAAACTGGAGCAAGTCTAGGAAGATTATTAAAACTGTACCAATTGGTAAGGATTTAGCCTTCAAGGTCTTCAGAAAAGTCGTAGACAATTTTGTTACGAAAATTTAGAGACCGGGTTTGCGCAAATCAAAGATCATATGAAGGAGTTATGAATTTTCAAATGAACCATGCGCATAAAAGAGTGCTCAAAGGACGGAACTGTACCAATTGGCCGGACAAAAAGAGGTGTTCACAGATGCCCCTCTTTACTTCTTTTTCACAAAAGAAACACGAAGCTTTCCGTGTTTTGAAGTGAAAATGAAGTAAAGATATGAACACCGATGTAGGGGGCCAAGTGGGACCTCTTGATCGGTATGGCAACTGATGGTGTGGGCAATCCACTTCTGTTTCTCTTCTTTTCTCCTCTCCTTTTTTTTGTTTTTTTGTTTTCTTTTTTTTTTTTTTTCTTTTTTTTTTTGAACTCTGAATTGATCGGAAAAAATTCTTTCAGTGAGAAGATCAGGATTGATCCCCGGTAGACTAGAAGGTAAAGGGTGCCTGCATAGGTGAACGGAAAGTAAATGGGTGCCTGAATAGGCGGACAGGAAAGTGAAAGGTGCCTGAATAGGAGGACAGGAAAGTAAAGGGTGCCTGAATAGGCGGACGGAAAGTAAAGGATGCCTTGATAGGCGACTGGAAATGCCTTGATAGGCGAACGGAAAGTAAAGGATGCCTTGATAGGTGAGTGGAAAATAAAGGATGCCTTGATAGGCTACTAGAAAATAAAGGATGCCTTGATAGGCGGCTGGAAAATAAAGGATGCCTTGATAGGCGGCTGGAAGATAAAGGATGCCTTGATAGGCTGCTGGAAAATAAAGGATGCCTTGATAGGCGGCTGGAAGATAAAGGATGCCTTGATAGGTGGCTGGAAAATAAAGGATGCCTTGATAAGTGGCTGGAAAATAAAGGATGCCTTGATAGGCGGCTGGAAAATAAAGGATGCCTTGATAGGCGGCTGGAAAATAAAGGATGCCTTGATAGGCGGCTGGAAGATAAAGGATGCCTTGATAGGCTGCTGGAAAATAAAGGATGCCTTGATAGGCGGCTGGAAAATAAAGGATGCCTTGATAGGCTGCTGGAAGATAAAGGATGCCTTGATAGGCTGCTGGAAAATAAAGGATGCCTTGATAGGCGGCTGGAAAATAAAGGATGCCTTGATAGGCGGCTGGAAAATAAAGGATGCCTTGATAGGCGGCTGGAAGATAAAAGATGCCTTGATAGGCTGCTGGAAAATAAAGGATGCCTTGATAGGCGGCTGGAAGATAAAGGATGCCTTGATAGGCGACTGGATGGAAGGGATTGAAGGGATCTCGGGAAACAGCTTCTTGACTGAAAGAAAAGTCTGGGGTCCATTGGGGATGCATGATGGGCTTACTAAAGGAAAGAAAATCTGGGGATGATTCAGTTCAAGCTATCTTGGATGATTCGGGGAACTGCTTTTTGATTAGGAGAGAGAAGAAATGGGGGAAAGGTCTGGGACGAATACCCCAATTTTTGGAAAGATTAGAAGATTTAGGGGTACTACCTCAAGGCCGTGAGAAGAATCTGGGGTGATGTCCCAGTTAGGGCGGTTGAAAAGGCTTGGGGTACATTTCCTTTTGACGGGGTGAGACCCGAGGTGATGTCCCAGTTCAAACTTCCCAGGACCATGGGGTACCGCCCTTGCGTTGACAAAAGATAACCACCTGGGGAAGATGCCCCAGTTTGACAAGACCTAAAAGAGCTTTGGGGAATCTAGGGAGATGCCTCAGTTTGACAAGTTAGAAAAAAGTTTGGAGAAACGCCTCATGACTGGAAAGGAAGAAATTTGGGGAGATGCCCCAGTTTGACATGATTGAAGGATTCTTGGAGAATGGTCATAAAAGGAATTCGGGAAGATGTCCCAGCTGATTTTATTTGGGAAGCGTAGTATCACTGGGGAAGAATTTGGTGGTTCAGATACTGCCTCTTGATGGAAAGTTTAGGATTCATTGGGGAGGGAGGTCTTGAGAAGTGCCATCTTTGGCGAATGATTCCACTGGGGAGGATATTTCAAGAGGCACGGACTTTAGTAATTGAGGATGAGAGTTTGAAGGTGCCTGATGAAAGAGTAAAACATTGAAAGGTGCCAACCTTGGCATTTTAAGGAGGGAATTTTGAGAAGTGCCAACTCGGACAATTCAAGGAAGGGATTTGAAGGGCTTGATTGGGGTGTTAGTGCCTGGCATGACTATCTGTGAGATAACCTGCAGAAAAATGGTCAGTAACGCAAAGATAAGTTTCAAAATCGGGTAAGTCCTGTGAAACCGCGACTCTTACGAGAACTCATGGACGAAGTAGAACGAATGAGGCAACCATAGCTTCGAAGCGCGTGTCTGGCCAAGTCCCTACGATGATCACCTATGATGAGGTCGAGTAGCAGAAGCATCTTGTCCCTTGCGACTTTGAATGTTTACCATTCTTCCATTTTACTTTGTTAAAATACATGTTTTTATCAGATCAAACAAATTCATAACACGTATCGAAGAGGGCGAACTTTATTCATGCACGTTAAACAAGTACAGAGAAAGAAAGAAAAAAAAATAATAATAATAATAAAAAAAAAAATAAAAAATAAAGAAGGTAAATGAAATGAATGAGGTCACATAGGTCCAGCATAAATGAAAACTGGGAAGACTCATGGATCCTCCAATGAATCTCTGAGACTGATGAGAGCCTTAACCCCTAACACGACTTCATGTTCACCCTTCGACCTTGCTTTTGAAAAGGTAAGTTCGACAGTGATTCACGTGCACGAGCTTGGACTCGTACTTCTTTGAGCCAGAGGATCATTCGCATTGCCAGAAATTTGACCCTAACTTTTGCCTGAGCCGCCCTTTTCGGGTTTTCGACTCACCGAGTCACTCTAACTTTTGCCTAAGCCGCCTTTTCAGGTTTTCAGCTTAGCGAGCATTAATTTTCTTTTCTTCTTTTTTTTGTTTTTTTTTTTTTTTGTTTTTTTTGTTTTTTTGTTTGTTTTTTTTTTTTTTTTTTTTTTTGCTCTGACATCTCCTCCCTAAGCATAGTATTTTTTCACTGCATCTGTGTTTACAGGCATTGACAAATCCTGGCCGTCCATATTAGTGAGTATTAAGGCTCCTCCAGAAAAAGCCTTCTTCACAACATATGGTCCTTCATAATTAGGAGTCCATTTGCCTCGATTGTCCTTTTGAATTGGTAAAATTTTCTTGAGTACAAGGTCTCCTTCTTGAAACTGTCGAGGCCGTACTTTCTTCTCGAATGCTCGTTTCATACGCCTCTGATACAACTGACCATGACAGAAGGCAGTCAATCTTTTTCCATCAATCAAGTTTAATTGGTCATGTCGAGCTTGAACCCATTCAGCCTCTTCTAATTTTGCATCCATCATTACCCGAAGGGACGGGATTTCTACTTCAAAAGGCAAAACTGCTTCCATTCCATATACGAGGGAGAACGGGGTTGCCCCTGTCGAGGTTCGAACCGAGGTGCGATACCCATGCAGAGCGAAAGGGAGCATCTCGCTCCAATCTCTGTAGGTGACTACCATTTTCTGCACTATCTTCTTGATGTTCTTATTGGCCGCCTCAACCGCCCCATTCATTTTAGGTCGATAAGGAGAGGAATTGCAATGGTGAATCTTGAAACTTTCGCAGAGTTCCTTCATCATTTTGTTATTCAAATTCGTACCATTGTCAGTAATGATCTGACTTGGTAGGCCATATCGGCATATCAGTTCTCGCTTGATGAATTTGACCACAATACTCCTTGTTACACTGGTATATGAAGCTGCTTCTACCCATTTGGTAAAATAGTCGATGGCGACCAAGATGAAACGATGACCGTTTGAAGCTTTTGGCTCGATGGGTCCAATGACATCCATGCCCCACATTGAGAAGGGCCATGGTGCCGTCAAGACATTTAGGGATAACGGGGGTGCATGAATATGGTCAGCGTATATCTGACATTTGTGACATTTTCGGACATACTTGAAGCAATCTGCTTCCATAGTCATCCAGTAATAACCAGCCCTCAAAATCTTTCTAGACATGGCATGTCCATTAGCATGAGTCCCAAAAGATCCTTCATGAACATCTTTCATGATTTCATTTGCCTCATCAGCATCAACACAACGAAGAAGGACAGAGTCATAGTTTCTTTTGTAAAGCACATCCCTATTTAAGAAGAAACCCATGGCGAGTCGCCTTAGGGTCTTCTTATCATTTTCTGTAGCGCCCTCGGGGTATTCTTGACTCTGGATATATCTCTTAACATCATGGTACCAAGGTTTCCCATCAGACTCTTTTTCCATCATTTGACAGTATGCAGGCTCACAGTGCTTCTTTACTTCGATGAGAGGCATATCGTAGTCACTACTTACTTTGAACATTGAGGCAAGGGTAGCTAAAGCATCAGCCATTTGATTGTCATCCCGGAGAACGTGATGAAAAGAGATCTCGTCAAACTCCTTGATCATTTCCTTGATGTGATCATAATAAGGAATCAATTTACTGTCCCTAGTCTCCCACTCGCCTTTCAATTGGTGAATAACCAAAGCAGAGTCCCTATAAACTTCTAACAACTTTACTTTTGCATCCATCGCTGCTTGGATTCCTAATGAGCATGCCTCGTATTCAGCAATATTGTTGGTACAGTCAAAACACAATCTGGCACAGATAGGGATAAATTCCTTATCGGGTGAAATCAAGATAGCCCTAATTCCGTGCCCCAATGCATTAGAAGCTCCGTCGAATCTCAGGGTCCATTTCTCCTTTTGACCACCTTCTTCATTGAATAATGCCATGATATCTTCATCTGGAAAGTTAAATTGCATCGGCTGATAATCATTAATGGGTTGGTGTGCCAAGTAATCAGCCAGGGCACTTCCTCTTATAGCTTTTTGAGTGACATATATTATGTCGTACTCAGTTAACAGCACTTGCCAGCGAGCGATCCTTCCAGTTAGAGCAGGTTTTTCAAAAATGTACTTGACGGGGTCCATCTTAGAAATTAGCCAAGTGGTGTGACTCAACATGTACTGCCTTAGGCGCTTAGCAGCCCATGCTAACGCACAACAAGTCCGCTCTAAAGCGGAGTACCTCATTTCACAATCAGTGAACTTCTTGCTCAAGTAGTAGATAGCGTGTTCCTTCTTTCCAGTTTCATCGTGTTGTCCCAATACGCAGCCTATGGATTCGTTCAATACAGTCAGATACAATATAAGTGGCCTTCCTGGGGCTGGTGGCACCAAAATTGGTGGTTCTTGTAGGTACTGCTTAATCTTTTCGAAAGCTGCTTGACAGTTCTCATCCCATCGCCCTGGTTGATTCTTGCGGAGTAACTTGAAGATGGGTTCACAAGTTGCCGTCAATTGTGAAATAAATCTGGCGATATAATTGAGCCTTCCCAAAAATCCTCGGACCTCTCTTTCTGTACGGGGAGGAGGCATCTCGAGAATCGCCTTAACTTTGTCGGGATCAACCTCTATCCCCCTTTCACTTACTATAAATCCTAGCAGCTTGCCCGACCTTGCACCGAAAGTGCACTTGGCGGGGTTCAGTCTAAGCTTGAACTTTCTCAAACGTTCAAAAAGCTTCCTTAGATCACTAATGTGCTCTTCATCTGTTCTAGACTTGGCAATGATGTCATCCACATAGACTTCTATTTCCTTGTGCATCATATCATGGAAAAGAGTCACCATTGCTCTCTGATAAGTTGCCCCAGCATTTTTCAACCCAAAAGACATCACCTTATAACAAAATGTACCCCATAGAGTGATAAACGTGGTCTTCTCCATGTCTTCAGGTGCCATCTTAATTTGATTATACCCCGAGAAACCATCCATGAAGGAGAAAATGGAATGCCGGGCTGTATTATCAACCAAAACATCGATCTGTGGTAGGGGAAAATCATCTTTGGGACTAGCCCTATTCAAATCTCGGTAGTCCACACACATCCGTACCTTTCCATCCTTTTTAGGGACAGGGACAATGTTGGCTACCCACTGAGGGTATTTTGCCACAGCTAGAAAGCCAGCATCAAATTGCTTCTTAACCTCCTCCTTGATCTTTAAAAGCATTTCTGGCTTCATTCGGCGTAATTTCTGCTTTATTGGTGGGCATTCAGGTTTCAAGGGTAGTTTATGCTCGACAATGCTAGCATCGAACCCAGGCATATCTTGATAAGACCAGGCAAAGACATCACAAAATTCCCTTAACAACTTGATTAAATCTTCTCTTTGTTCTCTGTTTAGGATAGTGCCGATCTTGACTTCCTTCTTATTTTCTTCATTCCCTAAATTAATGACCTCGACTATGTCTAGGTAGGGTTGAATCCCTTCATCCTCTTGCTCTAACAACCTTGTCATTTCAGGCGGTGGTTCACAATCTTCCTCACCTTCCTCATCAGCGTAATCAACTGGGTGATCGAAGTCGGGAAACGGGGTTGCGACCTCACTTTCCTCAAGGGAGTCACTTTCGGATCTGCAATTTAGTGTGATATGGCAAATAAAAAGAAAGAACAAGCGAGTAAAAAGAAGGGCTTAAAACAAGGATAAGGGGTACACAAAGAGTTTTTTTTTTTTGAATTACGATACGCGTTTATTGATGAAAATGATAAAAACAAGTTTCTTTCGCCTTTATTACATGGAAGGGTCCCAAAGCTTTAGGCAGAGCAGAGGGACGAATAAGTACTTAAAGCATAAACAAATTACTTTGGCAAAACATTCAAAGTCGTGGGGAACTCGATGGCCTCCCAGTTATCAAGCTCTTGGCCTGGTGGACAAGCAATCACAAAATCAACGCTATCACAAGGGTTTTCTTCAATGACAGCGACTTGGTCTAGAGGCATTAGTCCGGCACTCCGAAAGCTCTGGTAGAGATCACAGATGGGGACTCTTGCGGTATGAGGATCTCTGCCGGTAAGACGAGCAGCCCTTTTTTCCCTCTTCGCTTCTTCTACCCTTTTTCTATCGGCAGCCGTGGGCCGGTATCCTAACCCAAAACCATTTCTGTTACCAAGCAGGCGTATTGGTTCTATTTCTCCATTCAAAGCACGTCCTAGCCCTCTTCCAGGTTCATACCCTCCACGTAGCATAATCTTTGCCATCATTAAAGATGCACTTGGCATGCAAGCTTTTGCTATTGTGGCTCCTTCCCCCACATAGGTAGCGTTTGCTATCTCTAATGCTTGGAAAGAAGTTTCAAGGGCCTCTTCTGCTGCCTCGATGTAAGGGGTTGACAGAGGTTTGCTGACTAGAAGGTCTTCCTCACCAGAAACAATTATCAGTTTGTTGTCAACTATGAATTTTAATTTTTGGTGCAGGGTAGAAGGCACCACTCCAGCAGAATGGATCCACGGCCTGCCTAACAAACAACTATAGGCAGGCGAGATATCCATGACTTGAAAAAGGACCTGGAACGTGCACGGCCCAACCTGTATGGGCAGCTCAATCTCACCCATAACCTCCCTCCGAGTTCCATCAAAAGCTCGTACTATCGTGGCACTTGGCTTCATAAAAGTCCCATCAAACGGTAATTTGGCCAATGTAGACTTTGGCATGACATTGAGGGACGACCCATTGTCAATAAGTACTTTTGCTAAGATGTAATCTCGGCATTTTACGGAGATATGGAGAGCCTTGTTATGCCCAATCCCCTCTGTTGGTATTTCGTCATCAGTGAAGGTCAAATAGTTATCTGCAACAATGTGCCCTACTATTCCTTGAAACTTATCAACGGGAATGTCATGACTGACATGAGCCTCATTCAGGACCTTCATCAACATCTTCCTATGTGGCTCAGAGTTCATCAGCAATGATAACAAAGAAATTTTTGCAGGAGTATGGGTCAGTTGGTCAAGCACTTGATATTCGCTCTGGCGAATAAACCTTAAGAATTCATGGGCTTCTTCATCAGTCACGGCCCTTTTGATCTCGCCATTGGCCCTTTCTTTGTCCACCTTGGCATTTCTGGTAACCTGATCCCTCTTCAGCTCTGGAGGGGTGTATACTCTTCCACTTCGGGTTATACCTCCTACCCCTACAATATTTGTGACGGACGAAGGAGACGGGTCACCTGTTGCCGGGCTTGCAACGATCACATCTGCGTTGTACTTCCAAGGGACAGCCCGAGAATCTTTGAATGCAAACGGGGTGGGTGCTTGAATAGTGATGGTTGGTTGTACAGAAACAGGAGCTACTTGGGGATTTCTGGTGTAAAAAATTGTCAAGGGCTTAGGGATCCGTGCCCTTATTTGTTCCTCGATCATGTTGACCTCATCTCCATGGCATTTACAGACCTGCACAATATAGCTGTCCATAAGGCTTTGAAGGATCTCACAGAAACCTTGATGTTCGGCATTCTGTTCGCAATCATGTTTCTCACTCCAGGTTCCTTCAATTAACCCCCTTTCAAGCAAAAGGGAATGAACTACCCTCAATGGCATTCTTATGTCAGCAACATTCTTAACGCACTCCTCATCATTTTCTAAAGCGTTGACCTCTGAATTTCCATGGTTGGGCAGGGGATTTGTGGCAACATTTGGGCTACCTTCCTTAAAGTTAATCCAGTCGGCTTTGATCAAATCCCTTACTTTATACTTCAAAGCCAGGCAATTTTCTGTGGAATGCCCTGGTGCCCCAGCATGGTAATCACAATGAGCGTTTGGGTCATATCCCCTTGGGTAAGGAGGTTGCAACGGCCTCATAGGGGATGGAGCTACCAGACCTTTCTGATCGAGGATTGGAAAAAGTTCGGTGTATGTTATAGGAATTGGATCGAACTGCACAGGGGAGCGTTCATTGTTGGAATTTCTTGTGTTTGGATTATGATTGGGTGGTCGAGTCATTTGTTGTGGGTGATGGTATGGCACGGGTTGTGGTACTGGCGCTCTTACCATGGGTGGACTGAAGTGGGGAGTATAAGCTGTCGGGCTCTGAGTGGTAGCGGCCACATAAGGATTGGGAGCTTGAATCATAGTAGGAAAGAATGGTCTTGGCGAAGGTGTCTTTTGATTAGAAGAGATGGAATTAGTTTCTCCATCCCTTTTCCCAGGCACCGGCCTTCTTGTCATGCTTGCCCCAGATGAGCCCTGAATGATCTTTCCTGTTCGTATTCCACTTTCCACTCTTTCCCCGATAGTCACAATGTCGGAGAAGTTGGATGAAACACTACCAATCATCTTGCCGTAGAAAGGTGATGGGAGCGTATCAATAAACATCGCGACTATTTCTTTTTCCGACAATGGGGGATCCACTTGTGCCGCTGTCTCTCTCCATCGTTGGGCATATTCCTTGAATGTTTCACTATCCTTTTTCATCATATTTTGTAAATGAACCCTGTTGGGTGCCATATCCATGTTATACTTGTATTGTCTAAGGAAGGCATCTGCCAGGTCCTTCCAACAACGGATATGGTTCCGATCAAGGTGAGCATACCATGTAAGAGCGGCCCCTGCTAGACTATCCTGGAAGCAATGGATCAAGAGTTGGTCATTAGAAGAGTAAGACGCCATCTTTCGACAGTACATCGTGAGATGGTTCTTTGGACAAGTCATTCCCCGATACTTATCAAAGTCTGGCATCTTGAATTTGGGTGGGAGGACAACATCTGTGACTAAACATAGCTCCGAAGCATCTATTAGTCCAAAACCTCCAGAGCCTTCCATCATCCTCAAACGCTCTTCTAAGATTTCTATCTTTTCCTTTCGAGGAGCTGCGACTACACGGGTTGCATCTTGGAAATTGGTCCCATAGGGGGTTCCGTATCCATACGGATAACCGAGTGGCTGGTTGAACTGAGGCAAAGCATGGGACTGGTTTGTTAGGCTTGTATTTGGTGAAGGGCCTTGGGGTTGGGCCATAGTCTGTGCAACATAACTCGGTTGAGTCACCTGGGCTCGTGTATTTTGGGCTTGTGTGTTGTAGGTCAGCTGGGTCATCGGGGCTTGTATATTCTGAGTTTGGTGAATTTGTGAGTCATGGGCTTGCGTGTTTTGGGCTTGGTAAATTTGTGGGTCAGGGGCTTGTGTGTTTTGGGTTTGGTGGAGTGATGGTATATTTGGCTGGGTAGGGTATGAAGTGTGAGGATTCATGGCTTGCTGGTCATGGGCGTCTTGGTTAGCGAGCGGGGGATAGTATCCTGGTGGAAGGCCATAAAGTGGAAAAGGTACTGGGTTGCCGTCAGGGCCGACAAATGTATGATGTGCATAAGACTGGCCGTAAGGTGATTGGGTCTCAATGACAGGGTTAGATCTTCCAACATGAATGGTGACAGGGGGTGTCATTGTGTTTGGTACTTGGGTTCTTGCTGGGTCGGAACCAAGGGGGAGTGGTACAGTGGCAGGCTGCTGTTGGTTGTTCTCAATACCTGCAGAGGAAACCCCTTCTGTGATTCTCTTTTCCAGAAGCTTGGTCAATTCGGCTACTTGTTCTTTCAGCTGATTGAACTCGTTTCTGAAATCTTCATCCCTGATTTCTGCTTCGGCCATGAGTCTCGTTTGGAGTCGAGTCGAATAAGGATGTTTACCCGTAATGTCTATTGTAAGTGAAAACACGAAATTGTTAAAAAAGAAAGCATTAAATAAAAATGGTAAACGAAAAATAAACAGTATGGTGCACAAAGTTATCACGGAACTCGGCCAGTAACCTCTAACCATTCCTCAGAACGTCACATTCAAGAGTAATAAGTATGTGATAAATGGAAATTAACATGAGATGGTTGTGGAGACAAAAGAATCCTTCTTTCTGAATTTCAAAGTACATTACTGCTGCCAATTTTTATGCAAGAAAAGTAAATCAGCCATTCCTAGCTCGGGCAATCATGTCCCTCATTTTACAAATCCTTTCCTTACAGTAATCAAGGAAGTTTACAATTTCTTTTGGGGTACTAAGAGGGTTAACCATCCCCTCAGCTTGCTTAAGTAGGAGTGGGAGGTCTTCGAGGACTCCATTAGCCAAATGTGCCAAGTGGGCGAAGCGATTCATCCATGAATGAATAACTTCATCTTGTTATGTTATTTCAGCTTTCAAAACACGGATAGCTTCATGACATTCTTGCTCAGTATCCATCGCGTGCTGTCGCTCGCCGTTTATCTCTCGCTGGCAAGCTTCTACCACCTCATTAAGCTGATGCTCTAATTGACCAACTTGCAATTGTAGGAGCTCTTTTTGTACCAAGGCAATTTGCTCATTCTCTTTGGCTTTTTCCAACATATCCCTCAAGAGTTGCTTGTCAGCCAACATAGTATCCCTTTGCTTGCTCTTCATCCTCAGTTGAGTATTAGCTGTTCGGAGGCATTGACTTTGCTTCCTCAAGTAATCTCTTTCAACTTTCCGCTTCTTTCCAATCTCTTTGATGATTCGCTTACTTTCTGAGTTCTCCCTTTTTTGAAGGGCACATTCTTGTTGAGATTTTAGCAAGTCTTCCTCCAGCTTCTTATTTTTTACAATTAACTCTTCTATCTTGGCTTTCAAGGCTTCCTCTTCAAGAGTAGGTGAGGGAACAGGTATTCTTGTCGGGAGATGGGAGGGACTTTTGAAAGGCAGCTTAACAATGGAAACTCTATTCAGGATCCATCGGTAGTATTCGTCCTTCACGGCATGGCTTCGAGCTCCTAGTTCCTTTCCTTGCCTATGGACCATCTTCCATGCATTTGCTATATCCCGAATAGCAGAGGTACAATCTCCTTTTGAGTAGCGAAGGACAAAAGGAATGAGTGATTCTTCATCAGGTGGCCCAAGCAATGGATAAGCTAACTGCCGTTTGGCTATGACAGGGTTGTAGTTAATGCATCCTTGTGTGCCCATAAGAGGAACATTCGGGTAGCTTCCACAATGATGAATAATGGTGTCAACCTTCAACCATTGTGGATACCACCTTACTTTGTCAGCTGTGAGCCCCGTCAAGTGATTGGCCCATTCACGCCCGTTTTTTGTTACTAATTGGCATAATTTCAAATCAGAAATAGGACATTCAACTTTGCCGACTTGGTGGAAAACATGTGACGTGAGCCATACATACAAAGCTGGTAGACAACAAATGATTCTTTTTCCACCTTGTGTAGAACAGAAGTCCATGGTGTAATATATATTTGCCAAGATAGCAGTGACGGGATTTTCAGACTTGAATTTACGGGCAAGGAAAATGCCAATGGCATCATAATCTATGTAATTGTCAATGTTGGGGAACAAGATAACACCATAAATGGTTAAAGCCAAAGTATCCATGAAGGCTTCCCAATCTCCCTTCTCAGCCAGCAAGTGCATGTGCCTCTCAAAATATTCCCGATCAAACCCCAGGACTTGATTTCTATTTAGCTGCTTACTTCTCAAGACTTCCGGATTAATCCTTAGGATATCAGCAATGGTAAGAACATTCGCATGGCGTCCAAGGTGGCGGTAAGGCATTTGTCCCTCTAGTGGCATACCCAGAATCTGTTCGAACTCCTCAACAGACGGAGCTAATTGAAAGTCTTAGAAAGTGAAACAACGAAGAGGTGAGTCATAAAACTGAATCAAAGCAGTAATTGCTTCGACTTGTACTTCCACTTCTAGCAACTTTAGGATCCTCCCATATCTCCTTGAAAAAAACATTTTCTGATTCATATCCAATTTCTTGCCTAATGCTTGCAGACTGGTTGTATCGACCTTCCTAGCCTTGACATGCAGTAATTTTTTCAACTCAGGTATATTTGTACCACAACTATCCGATCTCATGTTAATTTTCATACTTTCACTCAGAGGTGCTGGCTAAGCTCTTGATAGCTTCCTGCGAGAACATGAAAATGAGAAAATCAGTCACTAGTACTGACATGTTGTGCAAATCGATACTCCCCTAGTAACTTTGAAAATATTTTTGTATTCAGGGAAGTTTCGATTTGACAAAACTTATGACAAATCGAAGGTCATGTGAGCTACGGATTTTCTGATCATTGTCAATAAAAAATTTGATTTTTTTTTTGACCCTTTTTTTTACCCTTTTTTTTTTATTCAAAACATCCGTAACTCAAATCCCAAAGACTTGTGCACAAAGAGAAAGAACTATTTGCCCCTTAAAGAATCACTAGTTAAAAGTATGTCATTTTTTGAAAAAAAGTAATTCACTAAACGGGCAAGTAATCCTCTATTTTGGATTAGAAGGAAAAGTGAGAATGAGAAAAGGTAGAAGTAAAGTTTGCCCCTTTGTGCCTTAAGGTGGGTTTTTCTGGAGGTCTCCTAATGGTTCTAAGGTTCATCTATCAGTGATACCTCGCATTAGGTGGCTTGTTCTAAAACTTCTAAAGGTCACTAGAGCCAAGATCCTATTCATGATGTTGATCACAAATAGTAAGAAGTATACTAAGTGTGAGCACCATGAATAAGCCGAACTCTAGCTGAGATTCTCACGGTAACCAGACAGGAAGTACATCCCAAATGGCTCCGCTATCAACCTCCCCTAATCTTAAGTTTTATTTGGGCCCGGGTATAGGGTCCCACTCAAAAGTGTGTGCAAATTGTGAGTGTAGTGTGTGAAAGAGGCATTCAATACCCGTACCTTACTCACCCTGCACATAGAACGAACACAGAGCAACAAAATAAAGTCGACTACCCTAGGGTTCAATGATCACACAGATATTTACAGAACATAAATAATTGAATACAAACAAAACAGAAACTAAACATTGACAAGGGAATAAAATAAAGGAAGAAGTTAAATAATTAATATGCAAATTAAAACATGCGCTATCAAATTGACTGGCTTGACTCTCTAAGTCCCCAGTGGAGTCGCCATCTGTCGCGACCAAGATCGCGGCGGCGCGGCCGACCCTCGAAACAATTTTAAATAATAAACAGGGAGTCGCCACCAATATTTTTTTTAGGATAAAATAGTGGAAAAACCTTTTGTTAAAGCACCGGTTATAAAAATGAGATTCCATGATTCGGGAGTCTGATTACAGGTGAGGAAGGTATCAGCACCTCACAACTGTCCGTTATAAAAAATGGTTACCTCAATTTGATAGCGCGCATTATAATTAACCCAATAAATATTTTAACTTCTTCGTAAGAAGAAAAATGTACGGAACGACAAAATAAACAAAAAAAAAATAAACAAAGATCAACACAAAATATTTACATGAGATTAACAGGACGTCTCGTCCAAATTAATCTCGCTCCGCCTTTTTAAAGAGATAAAAAAATGAGATTAACAGGACGTCTCGTCCAAATTAACCTCGCTCCTCCTTTTTAAAGAGATATTTAAAAAAATAAGATTAACAGGACGCCTCGTCCAAATTAACCTCGCTCCTCCTTTTTAAAGAAATATTTTAAAAAATAAGATTAACAGGACGTCTCGTCCAAATTAACCTCGCTCCTCCTTTTTAAAGAAATATTTTAAAAAAATGAGATTAACAGGACGTCTCGTCCAAATTAACCTCGCTCCTCCTTTTTTTAAAGAAATATTAAAAATATGAGATTAACAGGACGTCTCGTCCAAATTAATCTCGCTCCTCCTTTTGATAGCAAGACAAAAAGGAAACTCTAAAAATTAAATAAAGAAAGGTGGGCCCGACAGGAACTGTTTCCCGCTCCTACGTATTCTCGAGCTTTCGAGAAATCAGGGTCACGTAGTTCTTTAAAATGTTTTTTTTAGGAAAAAGATTAGGAAGATATTGATAGTTATTATTTTAGTGAAGAATCCATACAAGGCGAAGTGCTTCGCACGTGCATGGATCTTATAAAAACTGTGTAGACGGAAGTATTTTCCGTACGACACTGATTAAAAAATGGAAATCTTTAGGCTAGAAAACAAAACATGTGCAAAACTTATTACTCATTTTTTATCATTATTTTATTATTTTTATTATTTTTTATTTATTTTTATTTTTATTTTATTAAAAAGCATACTATATTTAAAATAACATGGAAATGAAAAACTTGGAAATGAAATGAAACTTGCTGGAAGAAGAAATGAAACTACATAATAACAACTACAAAGAAAAGAGAAGAAAAGAAAAGAACATAATAACCTGGAAATGAAAAAGACTTGCTGGAAGGTGCAACAGAGAAGAGGAGAAAATGGAAACAGGGAGCAACGGAGAAGGAGAAAAGAACCAGTCCCCCCGCTTCTGCTTGATTCATCTCTATTTATAGCCAAGGAAAGACTTTGCTTTTCCATTTAATAATCTTAATGGAGCCATGATCCTTGCATAATTGGTTGTAGTGGAGCATTATCATGTCTGCTTAGTGGTGAATGATTAACATGGTGCGATGCAAGGCTGTCCCATTCAATCTGGAACTCAAATTTGAACTAAATGAATAGATTCATTTTCCAAATGAATAGATTCATTTAGTGTATTTGTTCATCAAAATTGAAATGAATTGATTCATGGAAGAAATGAATAGATTCATGGTGATTAATCATTGATTTTCCATGTGTCCAGTCGCATGAATCGATTCAAAAATCATATCCTGGGCCATAATTCACGTGTGAATCGATTCAAGTGGGCTATGAATCGATTCAAACCACTTGAAATTGAATTTTTGGGGCTGTTTCACGCATGAATCGATTCATGCATGTGTTGAATCGATTCATGATGCTGTTTGGTGCTTTTTCATTCTCCTTTTTACGCATCACAAACTTGCTCGCGTATTTGAGGGATGACGCGTGCCAAATTTGAAAAAGAGTCCAACATGAAAGTTGTAGATCTTTCTCTTAGCTTTAATTTGATATATGGCACAAAATTTTTCATCAAGAAATGAGGGAGATATGACCCATCTACGAAAACTGCTCCAGAGTGTGACAGAAATACATTTGAAAGAAAAATAAATTCACTGGGCAAAAAGGGTGGAGAATTAGCTTTTGTGGCCTTCATGAAGTTTGTAGATATCTCTGATGTGGAGCCATAGGAAAAAGAATGGGGTCATTTCAGTATCATATGAGGGAGATATGAATTTTTTCTTAAAGATGTGCAGAGCAGTCCTGAAACTGGAGCAAGTCTAGGAAGATTATTAAAACTGTACCAATTGGTAAGGATTTAGCCTTCAAGGTCTTCAGAAAAGTCGTAGACAATTTTGTTACGAAAATTTAGAGACCGGGTTTGCGCAAATCAAAGATCGTATGAAGGAGTTATGAATTTTCAAATGAACCATGCGCATAAAAGAGTGCTCAAAGGACGGAACTGTACCAATTGGCCGGACAAAAAGAGGTGTTCACAATGAGCACTCTAGCAGTCTTCATGAATGATCTTCCCAGAATTAGGGGAACTTCAACATCTTCTTCCATGTCTAATACCACAAAGTCAACAGGGAAGTAGAACTTGTCAACTTTCACAAGTACATCTTCCACAATACCATAGGGTCTTTTAATTGATTTATCAGCCAGTTGCAGAGTGATCTTTGTTCTTTGAGGATCAAGGTCACCAATTCGCTTCATCATACTTAGAGGCATTAGATTAATGCTAGCCCCTAAGTCTAACAAGGCTTTTCCAATGTTCATCCCTCCAATGGAGACGGGAATGGTGAAACTTCCAGGGTTTTTTGACTTTATTGGCATATTATGTTGCAAAATGGCGCTGCAACCTGCTTCTAGTTCAATAATTTCTTCATCATACCTCTTCTTTTTAGTGAGCAATTCTTTCATAAACTTTGCATATGTTGGAATCTGTTCCAATGCCTCAGAAAATGGAATGTTTATGTGTAATTGCTTAAAGATTTCAAGGAATCTCTTAGATTCCTTTTCCTTATCCTTCTTTGATGGTGCATGTGGATAAGGTAAATCTTTAACTGTAGGTATCTGACCCAAATACTAATTTTTTTATTTTTTTATTTTCTAATTTTTTTGTTTTTCTTTTTCATCATTCTTTTCTTCATCTTTTTTCTCTTTTTCTTGTTTCTTTTCTTCTTTCTCTTTTTCTTTTTTTTCTTTTTCTTTCTCTTTTTCTTCTTCTTTTTCTTTTTCTTTTTCTTTTTCTTTTTCTTCTTTTCCTTTTTCACTATCACTTCCTACAACTTTACCACTTCTTGTAAAAATAGCATTATATTATTCTCTTGGATTCTGAGTGTTTGTAGAAAAACCAAAGCTTTTCATGTCAGCTACTTCTTTTGCTAACTGCCCCAATTGCATGTCCGACGATTTACGTGTGGCTTCATTTGTTTGCATGTATTGAAGTAACTGTTGGATTGATTCTTCTATCCATGTTAGCCTTACTGTTTGATCGGATTGTGGTTGTTGTTTGAATTGATTATTTGGAGATCGGTTAGAAGGTCCAACGTTTTATTTCCAACCAATATTCTGATTCTACCAACCCTGCTGGTAATTGTTAGGAAAAGAATTACCAACATTGAAAGGAAAATTACCTAAAGGTATTCTTTGATGATTCAAAAAATTGGCTTGCTCTTGCTCATTTCTTTCAGGGGCACAGTAACCACATGGTTGCTCTCCCATGCAATGCATACATTGTTTTAATTGAACAGGAGGTGGTGATGACATTTGAGGAATTTGAAGTTTCTCCAATTGTTTGCTCATAGCCTCAATTTTTTGAGTTAGCAATTTTTACTAAGCTAATACTGCATCATTAACCCCCAATTCGAGCATACCTGGCTTTCTTTGTACATTACCTCTTTCATGTTTTGCTTGTCGGTCACTGATGGACATTGATTCCAATATTTTTAATGCTTCTTCCGTAGTTTTGTTCATTAAAGAACCTCCTACACAAGCATCTAACATCATTTTAAACTGAGGTAACAAACCATGGTAAACAATCCTTACCTTTTCAGCATCATTTAAGTTGTGGTTCGGGCACTTCCTCAAGAGTGCCTTGAATCGTTCCCATGTTTCTCCTAATGATTCATCATTGTTTTGTGAAAAAGAATGTATGGCTGTCATTGCTTCAAAATATTTTGAAGGAGAATAAAATCTTTCCAAAAATTTTCTCTCGACATCGGACCAGTTTGTAAAACTACCGGGTTGACAAAATTTAAACCATTCTTTAGCTTTCCCAATCAAAGAAAAAGGAAACAATCTCATGTAAACTGATTCTTCTTGATTGGGTTTTTAAGTGTTCATAAGGTTCCTCATTATTTAAACCAGCAAATTGATTATTTTGAATAATGTTTAAAGTAGCTGGTTTGATTTCTACAGTAGCAATAGGTCCTTGATACATCCCCGAAACACGAGGTGGTCCATTAATAGCAGCAAACTGTCCCAATGTTCTCCTTTCAGCAGCCATGTTAGAATTTTCAAAATTTTTAGATTTTTCAAAAGAAGATGAAGTTGAAGAAGAAGTTTTTGTTTTTTTAGATTTTAATGCTTTAAGTTTCTTTACAAACTTCTCGATCCCAGGATCAAAGAACACCTTTCCTGCAGAAGATCGAGTTTGCATAAACACACTAAATAAAGAAATGTTAGTAAAATAATGTTAAAATAAATAAATGAATGAATAAATTAAAAAACAAAATTACTAAGGTAAATTATTTTTACCACGGTAATTAAAAATTTACTATTTACTGAATCAATTCAATCCCCGGTGACGGCGCCAGAAAACTTGTTAGACCCGAAAAATATAATGTTGCAGAAAACTTGTTACTTTGTTTTACTATTGGGTCTATTAATTGGCAAGCGCACCAATCGTTTGTAGTTTTCAAAATTTAGATATCGTTCCACTGGGATTGAAAGTCCAATAGTTACAGTAATTTTCTAGTTACTATGGTAAATTTATCAAAACTTATACACAAAAGAATAATTTATATACAATTTATACAATATTTACAAGATGGCATAGTTGAGTTGTTCATGTGGTAAGAATAACAATCTATTTAAGAAGTTGAGTTGCAATTTTAGAATAACTAAGATACTTGAAGATCAAACACAGATAAACAAATTATGTTGGAATTTGGATCCCTAATCTAGAATAATAATGAAGGAACTGAAGTAATGCATATTTAATCATCAAGTTCATATCATTGCAGCTTAAAATCATTATAACCGATCCCTCGTGATATAAATTCTAAGTATTTACTGTAAAGTCCGATCCCTCGTAAGCTTTTTCAGTAAAAACTTGCATTAAGTCCTGACTTTATGGCAACAATAATTACCAATTTTATCCCTAGTAATTGGTATATTAAGGGTATTCCAACTTTTACATTTATTAAATCAAGTTTTAATAAGGCATGAATAATCATTCTCCTGTTTGACATTCATACTAATAAAACAAGTTTCAATACACATGAAAATCATTCTCCCGTTTGACATTCATATTAATAAAAGATTGAAATACTAACAATGACTTGAATCATAAACATGCAGAGGTCGAATTCACAACATCATACTCAATAGATTAGTTCACCAATTCTAACATAAACAGATTAGTTACACATGGTGAAAGTAAAAACAACACTTACAGTGATTGACATTACAAAGGCGATGATGGAAACTTCACGATACAACGATCACAATACTACACAACACTCTCAAGTATCTAGAAAACTATTCTAGAGCTACAAACTCACAAAAGAAACACTCAAACTCGAGTGTATAAGAGAAGAGAAGAGTGAGATACTCAGAATGGGATGCCTAGAAGTGTTGGAAATGGCCCTATTTATAGGGTTGAGGAAGGGTCCTGACGCTACGCATCAACCTGACGCTACGCGTCAGTTCCCTGACTCAGCCTCCATTAAACAGCTTGAAGTGGCCATGATGGAATTATTTAATGAATCATGCCCTGTCACTTGGCCCTGTCTCCACTTCGGTGTGGATGTTTGTGAGTAGTGGAGTGGCCAAAAGTGGGTCAAAAGGTGAGTACTTGGCCAACCTGGCTGTGGAGTCTACATAGCTCTGTCGCTACGCGTGAATGTGATGCGTAGCGTCAGCATCTAAAGTCCCCACGCTACGCGTGGTGTTAATGCTACGCGTCAGGTTCCCGATCTTCAATTTTCTCTTTAAATTCTTCACTTTTTCACTGCAAAACTAGAGAAAATTGATCAAGGGCAGATTATTTCTAACAACTTCTATTTATTGAATTTAAAACCTAATTTTCTAATAATTTAGACTGATTTTTATTATTTTTATGAAATTTATATTAAAGATTTTATTGTAAATTTGAGGACTAACAGCGCCACCATCATCTATCTCCTGCTATGTCGCCAGCTGTTGACGAGTCTCGAGTCTATCCTCCTTGGCCTGTCATCAGTCATCCTCGGCTCGTTGGCAGTCCACCGCAACTTGCTCCTCCAAAAGCTGCCTAAGCCTAGAGGAAAAGAAAAAGGAAAAGACCTTTCCCTTCTTGGCGATCTGTGTGTCGATCCCTCCCAAGCCAAACACCTTTCCTTTCTTTTTCACATCGTCGACAGCCTCCAAGTAGATGGCGTTATCATCGGTAGAACAAAGGGTGAGAGGTACCTCCCCGTCAAGTGTTTGGGTTGCCAACTCAGCTTTCTTCTAGGCCCTCATGGAAAGATACGTCTTCTGCAAATGTAAAATAGTGATAAAATTTAGTAATCTAATTTGTAAGTTTAAGCATTTGTAAGTTTAAATAAATTACTGCCATGTCCGTGGTCTTTTGATTAACCCATACACCAACTTTTCTCTTGGTGATTTACACCACCTCATACAATGAAGGCTCGCAATGTTTCTTCAACTCTTATAATTCATAATGTGTTGAAATTATTAGTGGAAAACATGTTTAGTCATTCATAAAAATGTTTTAAAAAATATACTTATAAATCTTTTTTTTTTACTCAACGACTGAAATACTACCCGAGTATAGATAGAGGCAGCAGCATCAGTCGCTCTATTTTCCTTGTCCTTAGCACTAGCCTGCTAGAACTTGACATCTCCTCACTTCTGCACCATCCCATCCTAGTGTGCCTCAGGGATCCAACGAGGGCGCTCGCTCTTATCCCTTAATTTCTAAAGGGTACTCTTGATGATTTTAGAGGTCTTTGTGGCAAAGATCTTTATAATCTCGTCAATCATACCCTCTACCCACTGATAGTCACGCTGTAACATGAAATATAATTTCAAAATAAAACACAGGTGTACGAATGTATTAAACTCAAAAAAAGGAAGTATTAAACTTACCGAGAAGGTCTTAAACTATCTATCCTGGACAATCTTACCAGTATCTGTCCAAGGGATGTAAGGACCATCCCACTGGGCCTTAAGAACCTTAGTAATCGCTTTGGTAATGTGACTACTATCAACAAAGTTGTAATAAACAATAGTTAGAAATAATCAAACAATATAGACACATAACTGTATACAAGTCAGTCAACCAATCAATCAATTAAACACCTAAATGTGGTATACTAATATAGGGAGCCTACCGAAATTTCGGTATAGTCTCCCTTGTAAACCTAACATTTCCAAAATTTTACTATTACCCTGTTACATGCAGAAAACTTTGCAGTACAGTTCAATGTATACAAGCACCAAACAACTAACTTACAACATACAAATTTATACGCTATATGAATTACAAGTAGGAAACAACTAAGAAACTACCAACTAACCAACAAACTTAAAACAAACTCTAACATGACATCATTTTTAGGTTTAGGAAATATAGTAATACATACTCATCTTCGTCCGGCAGTGGGACCAGAGTGGGTAGGGGAATGCGGAGGAATGGCTTGCCTCAAGGCCTAGGCCCTGCTACTCATCAACAAGTGGGTTTGGTGAATGCTCTATAGACATACGGTCACCAAGGACCGTTGTGGTGGTAGTTTGCTGTGGTGTGGAAGTTTGTTGTGTTTACTCCGCCGCCTCGGGTTAACTAGGGGTACCAAGATGGGATGGTCTAGTCTGTGAACCACCACCTCGAGTGCAGCGTAGTCTATGTCCTATCATCTGTGGATAAAACCATGAAAACAAAGGTTAGTAAAAAACTATAAATATATGTATATATATTCTTATTTAATAAGAATGACTAATTATGACAATCGTCCATGTTGAATTGATAAAGTTATACTCTGTGTATGTTTAAGTATAGAATTCTCCCCCAGTTTTAGTGTCACTATGGCTATCTATTTCAACAAGGTCTTTAGTCTCCAAATTGGCCCTAAGGGCGAAGCTACGATTTCTTCGATTGAGGAACTCGCTTTGCGTCTACAAAAGGTAAACCCTAAATCGAAATTTTGATTATACATAATACCTTGAGACATCTATTTTTGTAATTCTTTTTGATAATCCTTTATGTTTCCACTACCTGACCTTGAGGGATTCCCTAATAGTGGTATCAGAGCCTGGTTGCAAAGCTATGTTTTGGGTATTTGTTTGCGTTTCATAATGGCATGTTTTTTGTTCTACAAAAGCTATTAAAAATTTCGATTTATGAAATTGTTTCTTGTTATAAGTGTTTTGTTCTGCTTTGCGAAATTAGGTTATGAAACTTGTTTTGAAAAACATTCAAGCATGGTTATGTATGAGATAATATCATGATTCGTATGCTCTTATGTTTTCTGTAAATTGTATGAGATACTGTTTATAGGTTTTCTCATTTGAAGTATGTGTTTCTGTAAATTTAGACTTGTATGATATTTGTGTTTTCATTTTTTCGTATATGATGCATGTGTCAAATTCGTTAATAATCATTATCGTCATACAAACACATTTTGATAATGTGTTGATCTCCGAGCATGAATAGCCCATGTTATGGGGCATCAAGTGATAAGGTTTAAGTGTTAAACCTTGGCCGTTCCTTAACCTAGGGTTTAAACATTAAAACCTAGGTAGCCGTCATGAGAAAGGTGTAATTTGAATTCTAGGTTTTGAAACCCTAGATGGCGCTGCCTCCATGTGCCTTGACGGCTACGTTGTGAAGCGTTTGTAATAAGGAATTAGGGTTTCAAAGTGGTTGAAACCCTAGCTGAAATTTTAGAGCTGTTAATGGTCAGTGGGATGTTCTGGCTAGGAAAGACTTGGTGCTTAAGCGGTCACACTGGACCCACCTCTCTTTCCTGGGAACCAACCTGACTACAATACTAAATTTTCGAGACCCCGTACATTCTTTGCATAAAGCCTTATTACCGACCCTACGTGTTTAATGTCCGCTTAAAAATTAATTATTTTTAATGCTTTTAAATGGGTTATAATTAATTAATTAATTAACAAGTTGCATGGCGAATGGTTATGGTCTTATTTATTTTATTTAAATACAACCTGCGTGTTGCGCCTCTCTCCATTCTATTGTATTTCTTTTCTCAACGCTTCACTCGTATGTAAAGTGAGTTTCTTTATAATCTTGTAATCTTGATCAAGCCAACAAAGTAGAGACCTAGAAGAAAACTAGAGTGGTGACTCTAAGTGCTTTTGACTTTAAGAGTAGCCAAGGAATGGTGACTCCAAAAGAATGGTGGATTCTTGAAGTAGGACTTCATGAAGCCATGGCAACATAGTTCCTTTAGGTTTATTTATTTATTTATTTTTCTTCTAGGAAGACCATAACCATCTCACAATTTCATTTGCATGCTTTGGGGATAATTTTATTGCGTTAAAATGTTTAACAAAGAGGGTAATTTAAAATAAATTAAAATCTCTCAAAATAATATTAAGTTACAAACGCCTTCCAATAAGTACACTCGTCATTACTAATGTCAATAAATAGTGGGTTTGCCAAAGCAGGGTACTATCATTTATATTAGTAAGACAATCAGATAATTGTAATATCAAAACTCTTTTATTGGGTTTTAACTTAACTAAGTTATCAATTGGATTGAATAAACTTAGAGGCATATACATTAAGCTAAACTTTCATAAGATGAATGATCGGTAATGGTTACCTAACCCAATGTCTAAGAGTTGTATAAGATACAATTGGAAAAGCTGACTTAACATTAGGCCAAATATGGATCTTTCCCACTAGAAAATCTTCCAACAAGATTTTTTGATTCGTAGAGGGTAATTTTATTTTGAATCAAAATAGTGGGAGACATGTTTAATTTTAAGAGCAAAAATTAAATACTTTTTAATTGATACTTACTACATATTTTTCTGTTTTAGATAACCATGACATCAAACACACCTTCAAACCTTTCATTACGATCGATCCTAGACAAAGAAAAATTGTTTAGACCTAACTTTCTAGACAGTAGAGGAATTTGAGGATTGTCCTCTAACAGGAGAAAAAGCAGTATGTCCTGAAAGATCTGATTCCAAAACCACCCGCGGCCAATGCCTCTAAAGCTGAGAAGAATGCTTACAAGAAGCATCAAGATGACGCTTTAGACGTCTAATGTCTTATGCTGGCAACAATGTCTCCTAAGCTTCAGAAGTAACATGAACACATGGAGGCTTTCGATATGATCGAAAACCTAAGGAAACTATATCAAGGTCAAGCTGACTTGGAAAGATATGAAGTTTCTTCAGCTCTATTTAGCTGCACACTTGAAGAGGGAGGTTCTGTAGGACCTCATGTGCTCAAAATGATTGGGTACTTGGAGAATCTAGCTAGGCTAGGATTCCCCTTCCCTCTAAAGTTAGCTACTGATCTCATTTTGAAGTCATTACCTGACAGTTTTAAGCCAGTCATCATGAATTATAACATGAATGCATTGGATAAAACATTGCCAGAGCTACTCAATATGTTGAGGACTGTTGAGCCCAATATTTCTATAGGAAAGGGCAAAGACATAATGATGGTCAATTCTGGAAAAGGTAGAGGAAAGGGCATACATAAAGGCAAAAGAAAGGCTGTTATAGGAAAGGGTAAGACAATTTGGAAAGGTAAGGATAAGCCAAGTACATCGGCCTTAAAACCTGTGGGTGGGGTGGCTAAGGAAGGAAATTGTCACCATTATGGATAGAAGGGACACTGGAAGAGAAACTGCCCAAAGTACCTGGAAGAGCTTAAGAAGAAGGGAAGTGAGACTTCTACTTCAGGTATTTTTGTTATCAAAATTAACTTGTCAACTTCAACATCATGGGTATTAGATACTAGATGTGGATCTTATATTTGTCTTAATATGCAGGATCTAAGAAGGAGTAGGTAGTTGATGAAGGGCGGGGTGGACCTACGCGTTGGAAATGGAGCAAGAGTTGATACATTAGCTGTAGGGACTTATTTTTTATCCTTGCCCTAAGGGTTTGTTCTTGAATTAGAAAATTTTTTTATGTTCCGACAATAAGAAGAAACATTATTTCTTTTTCTTGTCTAGATAGGAAAGGGTTTTCCTTTATAATAAAGAACAATGGTTGTTCTGTTTATTTGAATGACATGTTTTATTGCTTTGCAAATTTGAGTAATGAACTTTATGTTGTCGATCTCGAAACCCCTATCTATAACGTTAATACTAAAGGGTTAAAACAAATAATTTGAACCCAACTTATCTTTGGCATTGTCACTTAGGACATATACATGAGAAACATATTTCTAAACTCCATAAAGATGGATATTTAGACTCTTTTGATTTTGAATCAATAGACACATGCGAATCTTGTTTATTGAGGAAGATGATTAAGACCCTATTTACCGGAATGGATGAAAGGGCGAGTGATCTTCTAAGCTTGATACATAGTGATGTATGTGGGCAATAGGGACAATGGCTAGGGGAGGTTTTAGCTACTTCATCACCTTTACTGATGATTTCATTAGATATGGATTTGTGTTTGAAGCTTATGTGAAGCGTCAGATTTTTGACAAACTTAGACCTAAATCAGATAAATGTCTTTTTATGGGATACCTAATGGAAACTAAGGGTTATTACTTCTACAATCCTACTGAGGGCAAAGTGTTTGTCGCTTAGAATGCTGTATTCTTGGAAAGGGAATTCATCTCTAAAAGAATCAGTGGGAGGAAAGTAAAACTTGAAGAAGTTCAAGACCTATAAGGCATTGAAGAGCCAATGGTGGAAATGGAGCAGGAACCACAAAATGTTGTGATTACTCCAATTCCAGTAGAGCAAGACTTACGTAGATCAGGTAGAATACGTCAACAACCTGAAAGATATGAATTTCTTGTAACTCAGGAAGGAGATGTGTTGCTAATGGATCAAAATGAGCCAACATCTTATGAAGAGTCCATTGCAAGTCTAGAATCTAAGAAACGACTTGAAGGCATGGGATCTGAAATGGACTGGTCTTTGGTTGATACACCTAATGGGGTAAAACCTGTAGGATGCAAGTGTGTTTTCAAAAAAAAAATGACATGGATGGTAATATAAGTACCTATAAGGCAAGATCGGTGGCGAAAGGTTTCAAGAAAATTCATGGTATAGACCATGATGAAACCTTTTCTCCAATCGCTATGGTAAAGTCTGTTCGGATTCTGCTTGCTATTGTTGCATACCATGATTATGAGGTATGGCAAATAGATGTCAAGACTGTTTTCCTTAATGGAAATCTTCTTGAGGAAGTGTACATGACACAACCCAAAGGCTTTGTTAAGCCCGAAGCATCCAAGAAGGTATGCAAACTACAACGTTCCATATATAGACTTAAGCAAAATAAATATAATGTAGCTTTCATATTTCATTTAAAAAAGACCAAATAGCAAAATAAATCAAAGATCATTGTGAAAGTAATAAATTTATGAATAATACATTTATTTTGGTAAGTATTAAATTAACTGTATTTTATAAACATGTTAATAATTAGTAATAATATGTAAAACCAGTTTTCAAATGGTTTTACCTAATTTTGCATTAGGATTTTTCCATTTCACTCTCATTATAAGTTTTGTTTCACTTTAGCAATAATTTTTTTGTCTCTACTACAAAATATTCACAAATAATAAACGATAGTTTTTTGCAAGCACCAGAAACAGCGACGGGAATGTAACGACGGGTACTTGGTGACGTTTTGGAATGTTCCAACTGCCTCTAAGATGTCTACTCTATTGGAGTTTAAAAATTGGAATAACATTGGGTAAATCATTGCAAAACGTTAATTATTACCGGCGGTTTGAACCGCCACTAAATTATGGTATTTTTGTGAAGATAAACCCTTTTACCGGCGGCTGTAACCCACTAAATTTATCAACCAAAAAAAATTGGTTGCATATTTGAAACTGCACACTTTTGTTTATAGAAAATCTATTCTCCTATCAATTTGAAATTGAATTGTCATACAAAATAAAAACTAAAATAGTTACTAATTTGAAACTAAACCTTTGTATCTGACCATATAACAAAAAAACAATCTATGAAAATTCGAAACTAAATCCATCGTAAGAGTTATTGGTATCACATTGTTATGGGTTTCTATAATATATGCCATACAATACTTTTAATGTTTCCCCCAAATTTGCAAGGAGCACCCTGCCCTTTCTCATGATAACAATTCGACCTCCAGATTACACTGTATGGAATGCTAAATTATACAAACCACTTCCAAACTATTTAAAATCCATATAATTTACATTAAATTTAAAGGATAGATAGAAATGATATGTGTAATTTATCCTAATAGTAATTTCACATGAAGAAAACAGAAAAAGGGAAGTACCGTATACTAGTTGCTACGGTAATAAGATAGGCAATAGTAGTTCCATACAAGGCCAAAACCTGTAGAAAGCTAGGTATCACTATCCATTTAACACCTGAAATAACACAATGCAATTAGAAAAACTATAGTTGTTATGAAAAACTACATCTGAAATAACACAAAATGCAATTAAAAGCTTGTGTATATATCTAAGTTTATCTAACTTATGCAAGATTACATAGTATAAAAAAATAAAACATTTATACTTGAAATTATATAGTATTTATCTTGAAAATAACATGAAAATACATTTATATTAATTTGGAATGAAAATTTTGTATACTTTTATTTCTTATCATAAATAATCTTGTTTATTATAAACATTTAAATGAATATTTGAATGAGAAAAGTTGTCCAAGCAAATAGGAAGGATTATATATAGCACCAAGAGTGGCTTTAACAGCACCAATGTATGTGTAGTTTCTTGTGCCAGTGGCAGGATCAAGAGATCTATAAAATTTTGAGAGGAGGCATGAAGAAATATATGAGATGACTGCATAAAAAAGCAAGGTAACTGGGCCTCCAACCCATCCCAATGGAGCAGTGCTCCATGCAAGAGACAAAATACTAGAACCAATGAAAATAGTGATTATATAAGACATAACACTCCATACATTTCCTAATATTAGAATTCATGCATGCATGGCAGAATCTGGTCAAACTAAAGTCTACAGGCATGAAAATGGATTAATTGGTATTGCATGAATCTAGATACTATTTGAAGCCAGTGTAAATGCATATATAATATAAGCAAAATGTAATTTTTAGGTTTTTCCTAACCTAACATATATTGAACATACACTATAGAGATTATCACAATAAACATATTATTTTCTAATATCCTCATATGTGGTCCTAGGATAACAAAGATCATTCATTAAATAATAATTACATCAGTAACAAGTTACACCAATAACTTAATACAAATACGATTCATGTTAATCATCTAGCAAATAAACATGATATGCACTCCAAGCACATTCTTACATAAATAAACATGAAAGGAACTTCTATACTACAAAATAAAAATAAAAAACATACCTCTAAAATAAACATATCCTCTCTATAATTTGTAATATGACCAGATTGCACCCATAGATCCATGTTAATACATTTAAAGATATGACCTGATATTTGCAAATAAGTATCAAGTACTTTGAAAAATGTTGCTTCTAATCACATTAAAAGCCTCATTAAAACCTAACCTCTTGATAGCCCTTGTCTCTATGTACTGATTTCGAATGAACTCCATGAGTTTGTTGTAGATACGAGCACCGAGTGGAAGAAAGAACCAATTTCCCGAACATACAAAAACAAAGACAGATCAAGAACAATCAAAGGTGCTTACTAAAAGCTTCAATCATATGAATAACTCAACATACCTCTATTCATGATGAAGAATAAATTCCTATTTCACACCCAAAATCCTATGATCATACTTTTCAGCCTCCTACAAATGACCAAATAGTAGATAGAGTTTGTTTGTTTGTTTTCTTCCCTGGCCAACCCAATTCACCTGAATCCCATGGTTCCGCATTGATTGCAATAGAGAAGGCCATAAAGAATGTATCAAACGTTAGTTCCAAGAATAGAATTGTCAAATTACAATTACAAATTCAGAGTCAAGTTGATCATGATGAATCATGATTCTTTGCCCTTGCACCCAACCTTTGTCACAAGATGGGGTTACTCTCAATAAAAACCTTATACACCAGTAAATCATGATTCAAATAAGATGGTGTGAACTATCACCCAACATAGCTACCCCATAAAATAATAATCAGTCACTCCTCTTACAAATCAAAATTTGCATTCTCCACTATACGCATGATCTAATACGTTCATTACTACTATATAGGAATTAAAACGGATAATATCTAGATAGTTAACACCTTTTATCTGATCACCTGTTGTATAATTATTGTACAGCTGTCAGCAATTATTAGCTAGACTCAGTCAGCATAGTCTAATAGTCTATAAATTACTGTAACAGAATCCACCCAACTCTAGGAAAGTTAAACTCTCTATAAATAGTCATGTACTTCTCTTTAAAATGAAGGAATTCAATATTTCAATTTTCAAAGATAACCCAAACAAAAACGTCCATTCTTCTTTTCTCTTTCTCAAGTTCAATATACCAGTGGAATTTAGAAAATGAAATGTTAGCTGTAAATTAGGTAAGATGAAGCATCTGAGCCTACCTTACACTTTTGCTGGGTAGAATGTAAAAGTGAGAAAAAATAATGGAAAAAAATTATTTGAAAATACTATGAAAAGATTAGTTGATAGGAAAAGAATGAGAAGGTTTCTTGATAGCCCGTTTTAGGGGTTTTATAGTAGTTCTCAGCTATTTGAATAGTTTTAGTATAGGTATTATAAATTACTCTGTTCAAATAATCTGTATAACATCAAGAATTTCTATAAAAGTCCTGTTATAAAGAAACTAACTTATCTCTCATGATACATAAGGTCTTAGGCATAAACTTAACTCCTTTGCAACTTATATAATTTGATTCTTTAACCATATGTTTATGATATACCAGCTAATTCTTAAAAAGTTACCAATAAATCATTTCCTTTCATTCCATGCCTTCAGAGGCAGAAAGAATTACGAAGTTGTTATCAACATGGAAAGGATCAATCCTGAACCAAATATAGGAATCTAATTTTTCACCAACATTTTTTCAATTCATCCATCAAACCCCAAAAATAAAAACAAAACACCACCCCCAAAAATGAAAAAACACACCATAGTATATGAATAACAATAAGAAAAAATGGAGATTCATGCCAATTGCTAGATTTTTTCTATCCTTAGTTATATCTTGCAGAAAAGAAAATTAGGGCTAATTTTCACAATGCACGCAGAGACCTGTATGAAAATTGATTGAAGAACGTTACTTGTGTCGCCACGCCGCCGTAGAATCCACCAAAGAACAGATTTCACAGTGCACGTAGAGAACAAAATTTCAATATTTCATAGGTTCACACAATGTTTTTTGAAGAAAGGGAGTAAGTGTTGAAGAAAGGGAGAGGAACGGTTGAAGAAAGGAAAAGTTCGCACCATGTTGTTTGAAATTAAAAATAATAATTCAGTAAATGGTAAAAAAATAAAGGGAATAATCACACATGGAAAAAAGAAATTTAAACACAACAAAATAAAAAATAGGGTAATAAATTATCGGTGGTTTTCTAAAACGACGTCAATATCCAAAACAAAAAGCGTGTTTCTTGTAGTGCTCGGTGAAATTGGTTCTTTATTTGCTATCATTTCATTTATATTCTCATCTATTCATTTTTATTTTCTTTTTCTTACATTTATTAGAAAAGGTAATAAAAGGAGAGTAAAAGATATTGATGGTTAACGATCACCTTTTCGTTGCGGTAAGGCAAGTGAAGTGAGTAAATGGGTGGGTGAATAAATTAATTCCATAGAAAATTTTGGTAACACCACTAAATTATTTATTGATTAAATTTGATAATTCACATTGTTATTTAAAAGTTCAATCCAACAGTTACATACTTTTATATCTTAGAAGTTGTTGCTTTATATAATATATACATAATGTCTACATGGACGAAACACTTTCCTAAACTAACTATTTAAGTATGACTCATTCAAAAAATTTGTTAATTTTTTAAAGACTAAACACCCCAGTTAGTCCCTGACTTCAACAGAGTCGGACACTTAGGTCCTTTAATTAGTAAATTAGTCCCGTTAGTCCTCCACATCCGTAATCGTCAGACATATAGATCCCTGCCGTTAATAGAGTGTAAACTTCTGTCAGAGTCAGCTTATGTGGCTCGTTAAATTCCAACAAGGATGCCACATTTCCTAAAGAGATGACGCAGTTTTTCTCTTATTAAATGACACATGAAACTATTTCGTTTAGTTTTCTGAAAGAAGCGCTAACTTGTTCTCTCTCGTTCAAATTTTTGTTGCTTTTATCTTTCTCCCTCCCAACCCAAAAACCCCATTTCCTCGGCGTGAGATTCTGTGTTAGAGGTGCGCCTTGTGAGCTACGACTTACAACCCATGACAGCGTTGAAGATATATGTTAGTGTGGACAATAGTGATGGGAGACCCCAAGTAGGTTAGTAATCGCTCACTATATTTATGTTCTTCTATTGTTCTCTTGCTGGGTTTAGGGAAAGGTATAAGGTTTTTATAATGTGAGTGTAATGTGTTGGGTTCTTGTAATATGGGTCTAGGGTTATAGATACGATTATGTAATTAGGGGTCTAGGGTTTTGTTGATTAGGGTTCTGTAATTAGAGCTTTAGGTTTTTGTTAACTAGGTGTAACATCCCAAATCTGAAATTTAATGCCGAATGAAAACTAGGCGTTAAGGATTGAATGCAAGGTAAGGAAATTAATTGTTAATTATAATTAATTTAGCTCGTGTATTAATAACAAGTTGATTGGACTTAGTTGGTGAAAAGTGGCTCTTTGTGATTGGTGGATCGTGTGAGTGGACTGTGACTCACGCCTCCCCATCCCACTTTCTCCTTTTTGCATGCGTATATGTATCTACCCCTGCATCACCGTGGGTGCTCAACTCCATCCCCACTACTCCATTCTCTCTGTTCCTCTTCGTCTCCATCTTCTTTTCCTTTCCCCTGTTTCGACCTTCGTTTCTGGAGATCACGACGGCAGTGCTGGAGGAAGGCCTGAGCCCCCCAACTGGTGAAGGACGATCGTCGTGGCAGAGGAAAGACAACGCTCCATTCCAGAACCAAGCGCGGGATACGACGGAGCCAAGGAAGACTGAACGAGCCAGGAGAAGGGCATCAGACCCAACATCGAAAAGCATAAAAGTTTCTTGAAGTTCCTCTGTAGGTAAGGGGCGCTTGCATGCCGAATGCATGATCCACGAACGGTACCGAATGAATGTACTGCTTGAGTGTGTGTGCATGTATTTATGACGACTGGATCCTATGCATGATTGAAGATTCTGGACTTTGTGTGTGTTATAGTGGGTATACAGTAATTGATAATGACGAATGAAATGCATGGTTCTAACCTTCTTATCTCTGTGAAAATATGAGTGTGTGCTTGTTAGTTGAACTGTTCGTTGTTATGATGTAGATTGCCGATTGTAGTATGCATTGGTATGATTGATAAAAACAAATATAAAGGTTGTGTTGAATCTGTTCTTACTTAATGGCTACGAAGGAGGTATCGGTGGTACGATGATATGTACTGGTAAGTGCATTAGCTACATGTGCAAAAGTGGGGTGACCCATGGAAGGTCATGAACCCCAAGGGAATGACTTCCAGCTACAGACCTTGGCTAGATCCTGATAGTGCTCGTGGTAGCCGTAGAAGCTAGAGAAGAGTCTCGAGACGCCCATGAGAGGCCGGTACCACCTGGTAAGAGCTGAAGGACGAGGGGCCGGAAAAAGGGGGAAACTGTAACTGAAAGTCATTACCCGAG
The DNA here is from genome assembly GCA_037962975.1 of Clitoria ternatea. Lineage (NCBI taxonomy): Eukaryota > Viridiplantae > Streptophyta > Magnoliopsida > Fabales > Fabaceae > Clitoria > Clitoria ternatea. The sequence continues at coordinate 157,293,817 of CM075672.1, forward strand.
TCGGATCCGCAGGCATGCATATAGAGATGAGGTTGATCATAGTAGTACGCATAGCATATGTGGGGTGTGTATGATCTCTGAGTGCGTGGATGCATGTGTGAGTAGATGTAGGAATGAACTATATGTAGCATGTATGTTATAGATGTTATTTTGAATTGCATGAACTTGGTTAACTTGTGAAAGATTGAACGAAAGTAGGTGTGTGTACTAACACTGATACCGAATCCTTGATTGTCATTTTACATGTAAAAGCTCACCCCTGCAGTGGCTATCTTTTCAGTGAATATCTCTCGGAACGAAGAGTGAAGAAGGAGCCGAGTGCAGAATAGAGCAACCGAGCTTTATGGAATGTGTGTATATGTATATATATATTGTGTATAAGGCCTTGATTAAGCCTTGGCCGGCTCGTGTTTTGCTGTCAGTCTCTTAGAAAGAGTTGGTTCCCTTAGAATGGGAATACGACAATATGGTTGTAAACCCGTGATATGCACTCCTATATAAATATATATATGCCTATGTTATGCCATGTTGCATGTCCATTTTATGCCGTGAAATGCCTGGGTAATCTTTATATATATGTGTGTTTACATTCCCGAATGTGTAGGAAATGGCATAACTTAACATGAAGGAAGCTAATTTAGGGTCTAGAGGGTGAGTTTGTGACGCTGTCACCGAGTGGGGAAGGTTCAGACGTTCTGAGTGAGTGAAATCAGATAGCTCCGAGTAGGAGTTGACATAGAAGACTGCCCCTAACGATGAGTTGTTAGGATCAGAGTTGAGAGCCTAAATACACGTTCCGAGTGGTTACTACTAGGATTTTCTCCGAGCGTAGAATAATCAACGAACCCCGAGTGAGAATTCGCTGAGTGACGGTTTTTCCGACTGGAGAGTGACGCCTTAGACTCTTGGGGACCCCCGCTGTAGTAAGCTGTTAGTGACAAAAGAATCCAAGTGAGTCTTAGCCCAGTAGAATGTTAGAGTCAGGAGATTATAGTTACCGAGTGAAAACTAAGTGAAATACCCCGAGTGACAAAAAGGAAGTGAAGGCTACTCTAAGTGAGGAGCCCCATAGATTCCGAGTGAGTGATAGTGGGGACCAATTCAGTATTATTTGTGTGTGAGCTCTGGTTGAGGAAATCGTAGAATGAGTTGCATTTTTCGAATGGGACTAATAGGTGTAAGAGCCAAGTCCGAGTGAATCAGGCGATGAAACCCGAGTGGAATGAGTGAATGCCGAGTGAAGCTTTCACTCGAGCGCGTGCGCGTTGCTATGTGACCTGCCTATGCAATTTTTCCCCTTCTGCCGCTATTAGTTTCTTGAATTCCTTTGTTCTCTCATTCTACTTCCCCTCTCATTCGTATTGTTGGTGTATGCACTATGAGCTTTTATGCTTTTTCATTTGTATCATTTTTCTACTTATCAATAGAATAAATATTTCAGTTTAAAATTGTTTTAAACATATTTATCCTTGGAGTAATAGGTCATATAAAAATTATTCCTAAAATGTCCCTAGTTAAGTATTTACATGGGGACATGTAAATACACTGAGACTAGTGTGTGAGTGTACTGATGACCTGATCTCACAGATCATAGATATAGATGATATCGAGTCTTCACACGGGTACACATTAAGAGTAATGATGTACTGGACAGACCCACCATGAGAACGTTGCATGGATCGTTACATGATTGTCATAAACGATTCTCAATGTGATAATGGTATATGTAGTCCTTCGACCTGAAGTCACTACGATTCCTACATGAGGAGTTTATTGTTTTAATATAATTAAACGTCTTCTGTAACAAGAGGACTATAAAGGTTGTGATTAGGCAATGAACAAATTATGCAGAGGGATGTGAGTGATGTAGATGGGATTTGTCTCTCTTATGTGACAGGAGTGATATCCATAGGCCACTTGATGGAGTAAGACTAAGAAAACGCATGGCCATGCTAGAAAGAATAAATATTAGATATTTATTCGGATCCAGTCTACTCCGGTATCAAGTAAAATAAAATGGGCCGTACAAGGATGACGCGACCATGCCTTGGGCCCAATTAGGATATCGTGACAAAAGGAATAAACGTATTAAATAATTATCACTTATAGGTTATGTTGATAATATTCGGACATAATGATGCATTGCTAGATGCCGCTCTTATTTTATATTAATAATAAAATAGTTTATTATTAATATGACCGGGTATTTTACCTATAGGGTCACACACATAGAGTAAGCCCATCAGAAAAATGTTGTCTTATTTTAGTTGGACTAAAATAAAGCTATTGGGCCTAACTCATTTGGAATGAGTAAGGAGCCCACTTTTAGAGAGAACAAATTAGGTCAAACCTAAGCCTATAAATAGAGCATAAGATGCTCATAGGCCGTTCACTCAAGTGAGACACAAATTCGCAAAAGTTGCAAGAGCTACACGCCGTCAAACTAGCAGCTGGCAAGTGTTGCGATTCTGGTGGGAGTGCTCGTGTGGACCCCTAAAGGACGAGGCTACGACTGCTTCGGAGTTCTTCAAGAGGTAACCTAAAATAATTCGAAATTGTTTTGTGCTTTGAAACACGGAACCTTGCAAATCCTATGGAATCCCTTTTATTTTTCCGCTGCTCATGCTTAGGGATTTCCTAACAGTGGTATCAAAGCCTAGTTTGCAAAACCGTGTTTTGGGCATTTGTTTATATTTTATGATGATATGTTTTCGTTTGCAAGAGCTTTTGGAAAATATGATTTGCGAAATCGTTTCGTTGTTTAAAGCTTTGCAATTTTGTTTTACGAAAATGTTTTGTGAAACTAGGATTCGAAAATGAACATGCATGATTATGTTGCTATTTTGAGTTATCGCATATGATGCATATTATTACAATGATTAATCATGTATATGGTATGACCTCTGTTTTGGCATGATACATATAATTCTGAGTTATTCTTTATAAATTGTATATGATGCATGTTATAGAGTTTCTTAATTTCAGTATGTACGTTGTTGCCGTTTATATTTGTATGATGTATGAGTTTATGCAATTTTGATATGTGTTTTACTCATATGATAGTCATCGTACAAACTTTGAATCAATTGAGTTGATCTTCGAACATGAATGGTTCATGTTATGGGGCGTTAAGTGATAAGGTTTAAGTGTTAAACCATGGCCGTTTCTTAATCTAGGGTCAAGAGTTGAAACCTAGACGGCCGTCATGGAAAGGCATTGCATGTTGGCATTAGCGCAAATTGAATTCTAGGTTTTGAAACCCTAGACGGCGCTGCCTCCATATGCCTTGACGGCTGCGTTGTGAAGTGTTCGCAACAAGGAATTAGGGTTTCAAAGTGGTTGAAACCCTAGCCGAAATTTTAGAGCTGTTAATGGTCAGTGGGACGTTCTGGCTAGGAAAGATTTGGTACTTAAGCGGTCACACCGGACCCACCTCTCTTTCCTGGGAACCAACCTGACTACAGTACTAAAATTTTGGGACCCCCGTACATTCTCTGCGTAGCGCCTTATTACCGACCCACGTGTTTAATGGCCCGTTTAAAAATTTATTTTTTTTAAATTATTTCAAATGGGTTATAATTAATTAATTAACACGTTGCATGGTGAATGGTTATGGTCTTAGTTATTTTATTTAAATACAGCCTGCGTGTTGTGCCTCTCTTCATTCTGTTGTATTTCTTTTCTCAACCCTTCACTCGTATGTAAAGCGAGTTTCTTTAAAAATCTTGTAATCTTGATCGAGGCAACAAAGTAGAGATCTAGAAGAAAACTAGAGTGGTGACTCTAAGCACTTTTGTCTTTGAAAGGAACCAAGGAGTGGTGACTCCAAGAGGATGGTGGGTTCAAGAAGTAGGACTTCATGAAGCCTTGGCTATATAGTTCCTCTAGGTTTATTTATTTATTTTTTTTATTTATTTTCTTCTAGGAAGACCATAACCATCTCACAATTTCGTTTGCATGTTTTGGGGATAATTTTATTACGTTAAAGCGTTTAACAAAGACGGTAATTTTAAAATAAATTAAAATCCCTCAAAATAATATTAAGTTATAAACGCCTTCCAATAAGTACACTCGTCAACACTAATGTCAATAAATAGTGGGTCTGCCAAAGCAGGGCACTATTATTTATATTAGTAAGACGCGATGGGATAATGGTAATATCCAAACTGTTTTATTAGGCTTTAACTTAACTAAGTTTTCAATTGGATTGAATATAACTTAGAGGCGTAAACATTGGGCTAAATATTCATAAGATGAATAATTAGTAATGGTTACTTAACCCAATGACTAAGAGTTGTATAAAGATACAATTGGAAAAAGTTTCCTACCTAAATAACCAAGTATTAGGTGATCAGCCAAAGCTGACTTAACGCTTGGCAAAATATGGATCTTAGCCCACTAGAAAATCTTCCAACGGGATTTTCTGATTCGTGGAGGGTATTTTTGTTTTGAATCGAAATAGTGGGAGACATATTTAATTTAAATGACCATAATTTAAATATGTTTTGAAAATGATACTTACTACATATTTTCTGTTTTAGATAACCATGACGTCAAACACACCTTCAAACCTTTCGTTGCGATCAATCCTAGACAAAGAAAAATTGTCTGGTTCTAACTTCCTTGACTGGTATAGAAATTTGAGGATTGTCCTCAAACAAGAGAAAAAGCAGTATGTCCTGGAAGGTCCGATTCCGGAACCACCCGTGAACAATGCCTCTAAAGCTGACAAGGATGCTTACAAGAAGCATCAGGATGACGCTTTAGATGTCCAATGCCTTATGCTGGCAACCATGTCTCCTGAGCTTCAGAAGCAACATGAGCATATGGAGGCTTTCGATATGATCGAAAACCTAAGGAAACTATATCAAGGTCAAGCTGACCAAGAAAGATATGAAGTTTCTTCAGCCCTATTTAGCTGCAGACTTGAAGAGGGAGGTTCTGTAGGACCTCATGTGCTCAAAATGATTGGGTACTTGGAGAATCTAGCTAGGCTAGGATTCCCCTTCCCTCAGAAGTTGGCTACCGATCTCATTTTGAAATCATTACCTGACAGTTTTAAGCCAGTCATCATGAATTACAACATGAATGCATTGGACAAAACATTGCCAGAGCTACTCAATATGTTGAGGACTGCTGAGCCCAATATTTCTAAAGGAAAGGGCAAGGCCATAATGATGGTCAATTCTGGCAAAGGTAAAGGAAAGGGCATGTATAAAGGCAAAGGAAAGGCTATTGTAGGAAATGGCAAGAAGATTTGGAAAGGCAAGGATAAGCCAAGTACATCAGCCTTAAAACCTGTGGGCGGGGTGGCTAAGGAAGGTAAATGTCACCATTGTGGACAAAAGGGACACTGGAAGAGAAACTGTCCAAAGTACCTAGAAGAGCTTAAGAAGAAGGGAAGTGAGACTTCCACTTCAGGTATTTTTGTTATAGAAATTAACATGTCAACTTCAACATCATGGGTATTAGATACTGGATGTGGATCTCACATTTGTCTTAATGTGCAGGATCTAAGAAGGAGTAGGCAGTTGATGAAGGGCGAGGTAGACCTACGCGTTGGAAATGGAGCAAGAGTTGCTGCATTAGCTGTAGGGACTTATTTTTTATCCTTACCCTCAGGGTTAGTCCTTGAATTGGACAATTGTTATTTTGTTCCGGCAATAAGGAGAAACATTATTTCTGTTTCTTGTCTTGATAAGAAAGGGTTTTCCTTTACAATAAAGAACAATAGTTGTTCTGTTTATTTAAAAGACATGTTTTATTGTTGTGCAAATTTGAGTAATGGACTTTATGTTCTAGATCTCGAAACCCCTATCTATAACATTAATACTAAAAGGGTTAAAACAAATGATTTAAACCCAACTTATCTTTGGCATTGTCGCCTAGGACATATAAATGAGAAACGCATTTCTAAACTCTATCAAGATGGATATTTAGAATCTTTTGATTTTGAATCAATAGATACATGTGAATCTTGTTTATTAGGGAAGATGACCAAGACCCCTTTTACCGGAAAAGGTGAAAGGGCGAGTGATCTTCTTGGCTTGATACATAGTGATGTATGTGGGCCCATAGGGACAATGGCTAGGGGAGGTTTTAGTTACTTCATCACTTTTACTGATGATTTCAGTAGATATGGATTTGTGTTTCTCATGAAACATAAATCAGAATCCTTTGAAAAGTTCAAGGAGTTTAAACATGAAGTAGAGAACCAACTTGGCAAGACAATTAAAGCACTTCGATCCGATCAAGGTGGTGAATATTTGAGCCTAGAGTTTGATGAATATCTTAAAGAGTGTGGGATTATATCTCAACTTACTCCCCCTGGAACACCAGAATGTAATGGGGTTTCTGAGCGGAGAAATAGAACCTTGTTGGACATGGTTCGATCAATGATGAGTCAAACTGACCTCCCTAACTCATTATGGGGACATGCTTTGTTGACAGCAACTTTCACACTTAACCGTGTTCCAACAAAGGCTGTCATAAAGACACCATATGAGATATGGACTGGGAAACGACCTAGTATGTCTTTTCTTAAGATTTGGGGCTGTGAAGCTTATGTTAAACGCCAAAGTTCTGATAAACTTGGGCCCAAGTCAGATAAATGTCTTTTTGTGGGATACCCAAAAGAAACTAAGGGTTATTATTTTTACAATCCTACTGAGGGCAAAGTGTTTGTTGCTCGGAATGCTGTATTCTTAGAAAGGGAATTCATCTCTACAAGAATCAGTGGGAGGAAAGTAGAACTTGAAGAAATTCAAGACTCACAAGGCATTGAAGAGCCAATGGTGGAAGTGGAGCAGGACCCACAAAATGTTGTGATAACACCAGCTCCAGTAGCACAAGACTTGCGTAGATCAGGTAGAATACGTCAACAACCTGAAAGATATGGATTTCTTGTAACTCAGGAAGGAGATGTATTCCTAATGGATCAAAATGAGCCAACATCTTATGAAGAGGCCATTGCAAGTTCAGAATCTGAGAAATGGCTAGAAGCCATGGAATCTGAAATGGAGTCCATGTACACTAATCAAGTTTGGAACTTGGTTGATGCACCTGAAGGGGTAAAACCTATAGGATGCAAGTGGGTTTTCAAAAAGAAAACTGACATGGATGGTAATATAAGTACCTTTAAAGCAAGGTTGGTGGCTAAAGGTTTCAAGCAAATACATGGTATAGACTATGATGAAACTTTTTCCCCAGTTGCTATGCTAAAGTCTGTTCGGATTCTGCTTGCTATTGCTGCATACCATGATTATGAGATATGGCAAATGGATGTCAAGACTGCTTTCCTTAATGGAAATCTTCTTGAGGAAGTGTACATGACACAACCTGAAGGCTTTGTTAAGCCTGAAGCATCCAGGAAGGTGTGCAAGCTACAACGTTCTATATATGGACTTAAGCAAGCTTCCAGAAGCTGGAATCTTCGTTTTGATGAAGCTGTTAAACAATTTGGCTTTACTAAAAATGAGGATGAACCTTGTGTCTACAAAAAGGTTAGTGACTGCACAATTGTTTTTCTGGTCCTGTATGTTGATGACATACTACTTATTGGAAATGACGTTCCTACTCTTCAGTCTGTGAAGAGTTGGTTGGGAAGCTGTTTTTCTATGAAAGACTTAGGTGAAGCAACCTACGTGTTGGGAATTAAGATCTATAGAGATAGATCAAGAAAACTTCTTGGCCTAAGTCAGAATACATACATAGACAAAGTGTTAAAAACGTTTAACATGCAAGATTCCAAGAAAGGAACTTTGCCTATGGCTCATGGCATAAGCTTATCAAAAGCTCAATCTCCTTCCACTAAAGAAGAAAGAGAACGGATGAATAAGATTCCATATGCATCTGCTATTGGATCAATCATGTATGCCATGATATGTACCCGACCAGATGTCTCGTACGCTTTAAGCATGACGAGCAGATACCAGTCTGATCCCGGTGAAAGTCACTGGACTGCTGTCAAGAATATCCTGAAGTACTTAAGAAAAACTAAGGATTCATTCTTGATATATGGAGGGGAAGAAGAGCTCATTGTAAAAGGTTACACTGATGCTAGCTTCCAAACTGATAAGGATGACTCAAGATCGCAATCTGGGTACGTGTTTTGTCTAAATGGTGGCGCTGTAAGCTGGAAGAGTTCAAAGCAAGAGACAGTTGCTGATTCTACTACAGAGTCTGAGTATATTGCTGCCTCAAATGCTGCAAAAGAGGCAGTATGGATCAAGAAGTTCATAACAGAACTTGGGATTGTTCCTAGCATTGTAGACCCTATAAGTCTTTACTGTGACAATAGTGGAGCAATCGCACAAGCTAAGGAACCTAGATCACATCAACGATCTAAGCATATACTTAGGCGATTTCATCTCATTCGAGAGATCCTTGACCGAGGAGATGTAAAGATATGTAAGGTGCATACTGATGAGAATATTGCTGACCCACTCACAAAACCTCTTACACAACAAAAACATGAGGGGCACACTAGATCATTAGGCATTAGGCAAATGTCTGATTGGCTCTAGTGCAAGTGGGAGATTGTTGGTGTATGCACTATGAGCTTTTATGCTTTTTCATTTGTATCATTTTTCTACTTATCAATAGAATAAATATTTCAGTTTAAAATTGTTTTAAACATATTTATCCTTGGAGTAATAGGTCATATAAAAATTATTCCTAAAATGTCCCTAGTTAAGTATTTACATGGGGACATGTAAATACACTGAGACTAGTGTGTGAGTGTACTGATGACCTGATCTCACAGATCATAGATATAGATGATATCGAGTCTTCACACGGGTACACATTAAGAGTAATGATGTACTGGACAGACCCACCATGAGAACGTTGCATGGATCGTTACATGATTGTCATAAACGATTCTCAATGTGATAATGGTATATGTAGTCCTTCGACCTGAAGTCACTACGATTCCTACATGAGGAGTTTATTGTTTTAATATAATTAAACGTCTTCCGTAACAAGAGGACTATAAAGGTTGTGATTAGGCAATGAACAAATTATGCAGAGGGATGTGAGTGATGTAGATGGGATTTGTCTCTCCTATGTGACAGGAGTGATATCCATAGGCCACTTGATGGAGTAAGACTAAGAAAACGCATGGCCATGCTAGAAAGAATAAATATTAGATATTTATTCGGATCCAGTCTACTCCGGTATCAAGTAAAATAAAATGGGCCGTACAAGGATGACGCGACCATGCCTTGGGCCCAATTAGGATATCGTGACAAAAGGAATAAACGTATTAAATAATTATCACTTATAGGTTATGTTGATAATATTCAGACATAATGATGTATTGCTAGATGCAGCTCTTATTTTATATTAATAATAAAATAGTTTATTATTAATATGACCGGGTATTTTACCTATAGGGTCACACACATAGAGTAAGCCCATCAGAAAAATGTTGTCTTATTTTAGTTGGACTAAAATAAAGCTATTGGGCCTAACTCATTTGGAATGAGTAAGGAGCCCACTTTTAGAGAGAACAAATTAGGTCAAACCTAAGCCTATAAATAGAGCATATGATGCTCATAGGCCGTTCACTCAAGTGAGACACAAATTCGTAAAAGTTGCAAGAGCTACACGCCGTCAAACTAGCAGTTGGCAAGTGTTGCGATTCTGGTGGGAGTGCTCGTGTGGACCCCTAAAGGACGAGGCTACGACTGCTTCGGAGTTCTTCAAGAGGTAACCTAAAATAATTCGAAATTGTTTTGTGCTTTGAAACACGGAACCTTGCAAATCCTATGGAATCCCTTTTATTTTTCCGCTGCTCATGCTTAGGGATTTCCTAACACGTATACCATGGCGTTCTAGTTTAATTGTGAAAAATTTTCTCTATTATTCTTGTCTATGATTTGTTTAAATTAGGGTGTTACATTTTGGTATCAAAGCAGACCGAAAGGTCCAAGGCCAAGGTATGCTTACCGAGTGTGAGCGGTTGTGTGTTTTCTGACTAAATGGTCATGATTGTTGTGATAGTAGTTGAATCTGATTGATGATTGGCTTGTGGATAGGAGGTTGTACTCCTCCTGGTCCGATTGATTGCATAACATATAGAAATAGTATAATGAGCAAGTCATTGAACATTAGGTCGAAACCCGAATGAGTGACTCGGTATACTTATCCTTGAATGTTGATTTTAGGATAAGGATGACGCATCGCCAAAGCATGGAGGCTATAGCCACAGCATTCCAACGCTTTGCAGACGTGTTTGAGAGGCAGGGCCAGCCTCGAGCTGAGGAGGGCCAAGTGATGGACCGCTTCTTGAAGAGAAAGCCGAGTGAATTTCTAGGAGGGCGGAACCCTGAAGCAGCGTTCAAATGGACTCGGGAGTTGGAGAGGATTTTTGGGGGCCTTCGTTGCACCGAGGCCCAAAAGGTGGAATGTGCAGTGTATATGCTGCGAGATGAGGCGGAGAACTAGTGGAAGATAGCCAGAAGCCGATTCCCTGAGGATGATACTCAGTTGACGTGGAACAATTTTAAAACATGCTTCTTAGAAAAGTACTTCCCCGACACAGTGCGGAGTCGGAAGGAGCTAGAGTTCATGGAGTTAAAACAGGGCTCCATGACTGTGGAAGAATACGCGACAAGATTCGAGGAGTTGTGCCTATTCTACCCACCCTTCCAACAGCCCGAGACGGAGAGCTCCAAGTTCCTTAAGTTCAAGAACGGATTAAGATCAGATATTAAGAGAGCCTGCAGATACGAAGAGATACGGAGTTTCCCTACATTGGTGAATAAATGTAGAATATTTGAAGAAGACGACAAGGCCCACTCAGGCCGGAACGGTAGGGCCAACCAGTATTTGAGGCCTTAACAGTCACGCTTCAAGAGGCCAGGTAACCTGGGAAGAAATGGACCCCTTACTAAACATCAAGATCGCAATGGCCAAGGAAGACAGATGAGTGGACGACCAAGACATGGCGGATGTTTTAAATGTGGCGGTGACCACTTTGCTAAGGATTGTAATCGTGCGAATGTTAAGTGTTATCACTATGGAGAGAAGGGGCACGTTCGCCCTGACTGCCCCCAACTCCGTCAAACCAATGTTGATGAACGTCAAGGAGGATTCCAGGTGAAGAGCAGTAGGAATGATGGACAAAGCTCACAGGGTGGAAGCAACAGAGCTAGAGGAAATCCGATGGTTACCCCAAATAATCGGAGGAGAGACGCTGATCAACCGACTGCTGGGAGAGTCTACGCCATCAATGCAGAGGATGTTGTGCAAGCAAATGATCTGGTACAATGTAAGTGCTCACTCGGCAAACACACACTTAATGTTGTTTTCGACTCAGGAGCCACCCATTCTTTTATAGCTGATGAGTGTGTAAAGCGTTTAAAATTGCCAACTGTGTTTATGGATCGGACGTTGGAGGTAGCTAATCCGACGGGCCCTAGAGTATTGACATCGCCAATGTGTAAGGACGTGACATTCGTATTGCATGGTCGGAGTTTCACTTTCGATTTAGTGTGCATACCTTTAAAGGATCTTGACCTTGTGCTCGGAATAGATTGGCTTTCAGCCAATAAGGTGTTAGTGGATTGTAGAAACCGAAGGATAATCTTCCCAAGGCAGCACAGTAAAGGCGACACAGCACCAGGTATAACCCGACTGCTTATGATGCTTTGTCTAACCGAGGGTGAGAGTAAAACCCGAGTAGACGAAATTCTGATTGTCCGTGAATTCCCAGAAGTGTTTCTTGATGACGTACCGAGTGTCCCTCCCAATAGAGAAATCGAATTCTCTGTAGACTTGATCCTTGGGGCCGAGCCAGTCTCCAGTGCACCCTATAGAATGTCCTCAGCTGAATTAGCCGAGCTGAAGAAGCAAGTGGATGATTTACTCGGAAAACAATTCATTAGACCGAGTGTATCGCCATGGGGCGCACCTGTGCTGCTGGTTAAGAAGAAGGATGGTAGCATGAGACTCTGTATAGATTATCGACAGCTAAATAAACTCACGATTAAGAATCAATACCCGTTGCCCAGAATTGATGACTTAATTGACCAACTGCGTGGAGCCTCAGTCTTCTCAAAGATCGACCTACGATCGGGATATCATCAAATCCGAGTAAAGGACTCGGACATTCCTAAAACTGCCTTTAGGACTCGGTATGGCCACTACGAGTATGTAGTGATGCCGTTCGGTATGACGAACGCTCCTGTTGTCTTCATGAATTACATGAACAACATATTCCACCCCTTTTTGGACTGGTTCGTAGTTGTTTTCATTGATGACATCCTAGTCTATTCTAAGACTTCCGAGGAGCATGAAGGACATCTCCGAGTGGTACTTCAAGTGTTGAAGGAGAAGCAGTTGTTTGTGAAGCTTTCAAAATGCGAATTCTGGATGGATAAGATCCACTTCCTCGGGCATGTGATTTCCGAGCAAGGTGTCTCGGTGGACCCTTCGAAGGTGATAGCCATAATGGCATGGGAGAGACCCAAGTCGGTCTCGGAGATAAGGAGTTTTATGGGCCTGGCAGGTTATTATAGAAGATTCATTGAGGGTTTTTCTAAGTTAGCTTTGCCACTAACTAAATTGACTCGGAAAAACATTCCTTTCGTGTGGAGTCCCGAGTGCGAGAGCAGCTTTCGCAAGCTAAAGAACAAGTTAACGACTGCACCAGTGTTGGCATTACCTGACTTGCAACAGAGCTTCGTGGTTTACTGCGATGCATCAGGACTCGGATTAGGATGCGTACTCATGCAGAGAGACCGAGTGATAGCGTATGCCTCTCGGCAACTGAGACCTCACGAACAACATTATCCGACCCACGATTTGGAGTTAGCAGCTGTGGTTTTTGCATTGAAAATCTGGAGGCATTACTTGTACGGGTCCAGGTTCAAAGTATTCAATGACCACAAGAGCCTCAAATACCTATTCGACCAAAAGGAACTGAATATGAGGCAGCGAAGATGGATGGAATTTTTAAAGGACTATGATTTCAAGCTAAGGTACCATCCGGGTAAGGCAAATGTCGTTGCCGACGCGTTGAGTCAGAAATCTCTCCATGTAGCAGTGATGATGGCGACGGAAGCAGAGCTATTGGAACAATTCCGAGACATGAACTTGCATGTTGACATTCCCTCCTTTAGGAAGATGACGATCGGCACGCTGAGGATCGCCAATGACTTTTTGAAATCCGTGTACGAGCAGCAACAGTCAGATTCCTACTTGGCTGAGATGAAGGAGATGCAGGCCAAGGGAAAGGATTTGTCCTTGACCGAAGGATCAGATGGGATCTTCCGAGTGAAAAACAGAATATACGTACCGAGTGAGAAAGAATTAAGGAGAATGGTGCTTGAAGAAGCTCATAAGAGCCTCCTCAGTATCCACCCGGGTACCACGAAGATGTACCATGACTTGAGAACCCAGTTTTGGTGGCCCGGATTGAAGAGAAATGTGGCAGAATATGTAGCTCGGTGCATTACTTGTCAGAAATCAAAGGTGGAGCACCAGAAGCCGTACGGTGCAATGCAGCCCCTAGAGATTCCCGTGTGGAAATGGGACTCAATTGCTATGGACTTTGTCATGGGATTACTCAGAAACCGAGCGAGCCATGATGCGATTTGGGTCATTGTTGACCGACTGACGAAGAGTGCCCACTTCCTACCTGTGAATATGAAGTACCCGTTGCATAAGTTAGCTCGAATTTACATTCACGAAATTGTCCGACTGCACGGTATACCGACCTCTATCGTCTCGAATAGGGACCCTAGGTTCACGTCTCGATTTTGGGCCAGCATGCACCAGGAATTGGGTACGAAACTTTGGCTTAGTTCTGCCTACCACCCCCAATCAGATGGACAATCCGAGCGGACGATTCAAAGTTTAGAAGACTTATTAAGGGCGTGTGTGTTAGAGCACGGTGGAGATTGGGAGCAGTACCTTCCCTTGATTGAGTTTACGTACAATAACAGCCATCATAACAGCATTGGCATGGCACCCTACGAAGCACTATATGGACGAAGGTGCCGAACCCCACTTTGCTGGTCGGAAACGGGTGAGAGTCTGCTATTGGGACCAGACATTGTAAAGAAGACATCAGAGCAGATTCGAGTGATAAGGGACAGGATGAAGGCGTCTCAGGATCGGCAAAAGAGCTACCATGACAAACGCACCAACCTGTTGGAGTTTTCAGTCGGAGACAGAGTGTTTTTGAGGACTTCTCCGAGTAAAGGAGTCGGACGAGCCTTGAAAGGTGGAAAATTGAGCCCCCGATACATTGGACCTTATGAGGTGTTAGAACGAGTCGGCACCATGGCATACCGAATAGCATTACCGACCCACTTAGCCCGATTGCACAACGTGTTTCATGTGTCTCAACTAAGGAAGTATCTACATGACCCCAGCCACACAATGCCTGATGATAAAGTGGAAATCAAGGAAGACCTGACCACTGTGGCCACACCGATCAGAATTGTGGACCGATCGGTAAAGCGGTTGAGGAGCAAGGACGTACCACTGGTTGAAGTGGAGTGGCAGCAGGGCAAAACTACCTCTTGCACCTGGGAACGCGAAGACACCATGAGACAGTCGTACCCTGAATTGTTCATTAAGGGAGTTACCGACTGAATTTCGAGGACGAAATTCTTTTGAGTGGGGGAGAACTGTAACATCCCAAATCTGACATTTAATGCCGAATGAAAACTAGGCGTTAAGGATTGAATGCAAGGTAAGGAAATTAATTGTTAATTATAATTAATTTAGCTCGTGTATTAATAACAAGTTGATTGGACTTAGTTGGTGAAAAGTGGCTCTTTGTGATTGGTGGACCGTGTGAGTGGACTGTGACTCACGCCTCCCCATCCCACTTTCTCCTCTTTGCATGCGTATATGTATCTACCCCTGCATCACCGTGGGTGCTCAACTCCATCCCCACTACTCCATTCTCTCTGTTCCTCTTCGTCTCCATCTTTTTTTCCTTTCCCCTGTTTCGACCTTCGTTTCTGGAGATCACGACGGCAGTGCTGGAGGAAGGCCTGAGCCCCCCAACTGGTGAAGGACGATCGTCGTGGCAGAGGAAAGACAACGCTCCATTCCAGAACCAAGCGCGGGATACGACGGAGCCAAGGAAGACTGAACGAGCCAGGAGAAGGGCATCAGACCCAACATCGAAAAGCATAAAAGTTTCTTGAAGTTCTTCTGTAGGTAGGGGGCGCTTGCATGCCGAATGCATGATCCATGAACGGTACCGAATGAATGTACTGCTTGAGTGTGTGTGCATGTATTTATGACGACTGGATCCTATGCATGATTGAAGATTCTGGACTTTGTGTGTGTTATAGTAGGTATACAGTAATTGATAATGACGAATGAAATGCATGGTTCTAACCTTCTTATCTCTGTGAAAATATGAGTGTGTGCTTGTTAGTTGAACTGTTCGTTGTTATGACGTAGATTGCCGATTGTAGTATGCATTGGTATGATTGATAAAAACAAATATAAAGGTTGTGTTGAATCTGTTCTTACTTAATGGCTACGAAGGAGGTATCGGTGGTACGATGATATGTACTGGTAAGTGCATTAGCTACATGTGCAAAAGTGGGGTGACCCATGGAAGGTCATGAACCCCGAGGGAATGACTTCCAACTACAGACCTTGGCTAGATCCTGATAGTGCTCGTGGTAGCCGTAGGAGCTAGAGAAGAGTCTCGAGACGCCCATGAGAGGCCGGTACCACCTGGTAAGAGCTGAAGGACAAGGGGCCGGAAAAAGGGGGAAACTGTAACTGAAAGTCATTACCCGAGTCGGATCCGCAGGCATGCATATAGAGATGAGGTTGATCATAGTAGTACGCATAGTATATGTGGGGTGTGTATGATCTCTGAGTGCGTGGATGCATGTGTGAGTAGATGTAGGAATGAACTATATGTAGCATGTATGTTATAGATGTTATTTTGAATTGCATGAACTTGGTTAACTTGTGAAAGATTGAACGAAAGTAGGTGTGTGTACTAACACTGATACCGAATCCTTGATTGTCATTTTACATGTAAAAGCTCACCCCTGCAGTGGCTATCTTTTCAGTGAATATCTCTCGGAACGAAGAGTGAAGAAGGAGCCGAGTGCAGAATAGAGCAACCGAGCTTTATGGAATGTGTGTATATGTATATATATATTGTGTATAAGGCCTTGATTAAGCCTTGGCCGGCTCGTGTTTTGCTGTCAGTCTCTTAGAAAGAGTTGGTTCCCTTAGAATGGGAATACGACAATATGGTTGTAAACCCGTGATATGCACTCCTATATAAATATATATATGCCTATGTTATGCCATGTTGCATGTCCATTTTATGCCGTGAAATGCCTGGGTAATCTTTATATATATGTGTGTTTACATTCCCGAATGTGTAGGAAATGGCATAACTTAACATGAAGGAAGCTAATTTAGGGTCTAGAGGGTGAGTTTGTGACGCTGTCACCGAGTGGGGAAGGTTCAGACGTTCTGAGTGAGTGAAATCTGATAGCTCCGAGTAGGAGTTGACATAGAAGACTGCCCCTAACGATGAGTTGTTAGGGTCAGAGTTGAGAGCCTAAATACACGTTCCGAGTGGTTACTACTAGGATTTTCTCCGAGCGTAGAATAATCAACGAACCCCGAGTGAGAATTCGCTAAGTGACGGTTTTTCTGACTGGAGAGTGATGCCTTAGACTCTTGGGGACCCCCGCTGTAGTAAGCTGTTAGTGACAAAAGAATCCAAGTGAGTCTTAGCCCAGTAGAATGTTAGAGTCAGGAGATTATAGTTACTGAGTGAAAACTAAGTGAAATACCCCGAGTGAAAAAAAGGAAGTGAAGGCTACTCTGAGTGAGGAGCCCCATAGATTCCGAGTGAGTGATAGTGGGGACCAATTCAGTATTATTTGTGTGTGAGCTCTGGTTGAGGAAATCATAGAATGAGTTGCATTTTTCGAATGGGACTAATAGGTGTAAGAGCCAAGTCCGAGTGAATCAGGCGATGAAACCCGAGTGGAATGAGTGAATGCTGAGTGAAGCTTTCGCTCGAGCGCGTGCGCGTTGCTATGTGACCTGCCTATGCAATTTTTCCCCTTCTGCCGCTATTAGTTTCTTGAATTCATTTGTTCTCTCGTTCTACTTCCCCTCTCATTCGTATACCGTGGCGTTCTAGTTTAATTGTGAAAAATTTTCTCTGTTATTCTCGTCTATGATTTGTTTAAATTAGGGTGTTACACTAGGGTTCGATAATTTAGGGTTTAGGGTATCGTTAATTAGGGATTGGTAATAGGGGGTTTAAGGTTTAACTAATTAGGGTTTTGTAATTGGTATTTAGGGTTTTGGTAATTAGGGTTTTGTAGTTAGGGGTTTGGGGTTTCACCAATTAGGGTTTGTAATTGAGGGGTTAGGGTTTTGTTAACTAAGGTTCTATAATTGGGGGTTTAGGGTTCTATTAATTAGGGTTCCGTAATTGGGGGTTTAGGGTTCTATTATTTATGCAATCTGTGTATGCCGATTGCTTATGTGTATGGTGTATGTTGTTAGTTATTCACAGTGTTACATATGTATACCTATTCCTTGTGTGTTTTCCTGTGTGTATACCAATTATGACAATGTTAAAATTAACAGTATGGATAGGGTATTGCCTATATTTATGTTACATATGTTATTCAGTGTTATATATATATGTGTGTGGCCTATATTTGTGTTATTTTTAGATAGGGTAATTTTGAAATTCACTTTCTATTTTGTAATGTACTAGGATGGACATTTAGGATATTCGGATTAGGTTTCATATAGGGGCAGATTTGTGATTGATGCAAATGGAAGAAAAGAATACAGTTTGGGTAAAGTTAAAGAGTGGGATGAACTGGATCCTGATTACCTAGATTTTTTTGCATTCGTAAGGTTTGTTGAGAACCGTGGGTACTATAGGCTGTGTAATATCTTTTGACATGACCCTAGGTGTGATTTAAATGAAGGGTTAAGTGTCTTGAAGTTTGATAGTGATATATTGAAGATGGTTAGTTGTGCAAAGCAGAATCAGGGGTGTATGGATGTGTATTTTCAACATCTAGATGATGAGTGTGTCGTGAAGGATGTTGATGGGTTGAGTCATACTAAATCTGGTAATGTCAGGGTATTTGTTAGGGTGGAAGATGACTATGTGAGTAATGAGGGTGGTGAGTTGGATACCACTATGGATGTTAGGGGAAGTTGTAGGACCAAAGGTTAAGGTCCATGTGGGAGTTCTAGGACATGTGATGGAGGTACAGGGGAGGGTTTAAGTACAAGTAAAAGTTTAAGGGGCAGTTCTAAGCCAAGTGAAGATAAGACAAGTGATGAAGAAGGAGGCCAAGATTGTGGTAGAAAGAGGAAAGGGAAGAGTGCTGATATAAGAAGTAAGAAAAAGAAAAAGAAGAAAATGAAGGCGAAAGAGACTAGGAGGTCAGTTATTCCCACTAAATTTGAGCCTGCTTCTATGGAAAAAAATGAAGTTGGTGTGGTTTATTTGGGGAAAGAAATGGTGGAGATTCTAAAGACTCCTGGGCTTCTAAAGAATTAAAAACTCCTGAATGTTCAGAAGATGAGGGTGAATCAACAGAGGTTTATCCTTAGTACAATAAAGCAGCCATATTTGGTCATGTAGTGCTAGAGTGTGAGATGGAGTTTTCTTCACTGACAATGTTTAAACATGTTGTGAAGGATTATAATGTTCATCTAGGCAAGGAGTTTAGATAGGTAAAAAATGACAAAGTCAGAGCAAGAGCAAAGTGCAAGGATAAGAATTGTGCATGAGAGATTTTTTATAGTCTTAATACAATTAGGCAATCATATCAGGTCAAGACTTTCAATGATCAGCATTCATGTGTAAAAGTGTTCAAAAATTCAGCATGTCACTAGCAATGGGTTATCGGGAAGCTAGTTAAGTATATGAGATGACACCATAACATCACACATTCTGGAGTGTATGAGCTCTTTAGGGAAAGGTATAAGGTGAAGCTGGAAGACAAGATGATATACAGGTCAATGAAGAAGTCAAGGGAGGTAATTGAAGTTTGTGAGAAACAATAGTTTGCTATGCTATGGGACTATTGTGGAGAGCTACTTAAGAGGAACCCTGTTGTGGCCTAGGATATAAACAACCAGATGTGGCCTATTACCTATGGTGTTTGCCAAGTTGAGAACAAGGAGAATTGGAAGTGGTTTCTAGAGTTTCTACATGCAGATGTAGGTGACTATAAGGAGAAGAAGCTCACTTTTATGAGTGACATGAAAAAGGTTTGTAGTTAACCCTGGCAATGTTTTGTATAGTTAACCTTCACTTTCACTTTCATGATGACATTTTTTTTGTTTCTTGTAGGGTCTGATACCTGCACTTTAGGAAGTCATGCCTAGTGTACCACACAGATTCTATGTGTGGCACCTATGGTAGAACTTTTCAAACTAATGGAGAGGGAAGGAGCTCAGATCCCTTTTGTGGCAGGCCACTAGATCAACAACACCAAATGAGTTTAAAAGAAATATAGTGAAAATAAGGATGGTAAATGACAAGGCATGGGCCTATTTGTCAAAGTTTCTGAAGGAGTCTTGGAGTAAGGAATTTTTTGATGAAGACTACAAGGTTAGACAATATCACAAACAACAATTGTGAAGTCCTTAACTCTAAACTTATGCATGCCAGGTGCAAGCCAATTATAACAATGCTGGAAGAGGTCAGGACATACCTTATGATCATCATGGGTAATCATAAGCTGAAATTAACAGGCCACCAGGGAAAGTTACCCCTAATTCATCAAAGTAGGTTGGAGAAACAAAAGTCTGCAAGCAACAATTGGAAAGTAGTGTGGACAGGTAATGTATTATATTTTCACTAGGGATTGTTTTATCTTTTCCCATGTAATGTATGTAACTAATTTTCTAATTTCTTACTAGATGATGGTGGCGTTGAAAAGTATAAGGTTAGCTGTTTTCCAGACAAGCTATCTGTTAACTTGGGAACCCAACAATGCACTTGCAAGGTATGGCAACTGATAGGTTTGACTTTGTGTTTACTGTTTTTTCTTTTAAGTGCTTACTATATTGTGATGTTTTGTGATGGCTCAATCTTTCATGATAGGTATGCCCTGCAAACATGATTTTACAGCCATAGCACATAAAGGAGAAAGAGCAGAGTATCATTACCATGTTCGGCTCACCATGGCAGCTTGGCATGCAACTTATGAACACACATTGAATTAGTCCCCGGGTCAGAATTTTGGGAGAAGACAACCTATGTCCTACCAGTGCCACCCAACATACAAAGAACCATTGGGAGACCCAAAAAACAAAGAAGGAAGACAAGTGACAAGACTCAGGACTCAGGTGCAAATGATGTAAACAATAGAGGGGATAACAACCCAACAAAGAAAATGAAAAGGAAGCTGCAACCTGGAAAGTGTAGTAAGTGTGGTCAAGTAGGACATAGGAAGCTTTCAAGCTCAATTGCCAAAGTAGAAAGGAGAAAGACCCAGGCTGAGAATCTAGTTGACGTAGCCAACCCAACTAACCCCACACCTCAACATACCCAGGAAGTGATTGACATTACTGTCTCACAGCCATTGTCTCAAACTGAATCCACCACTCCTGTAAGGAGGAGTCCCAGGTTGGTAGTCCCTGCCATATCTCCTCAACTTGCCACAACCATAACTTCACCCCCCAACAAGTAATATAATTTGAGAAGGAAGTTGAGATGACCCGAAAACATGGGGAAATTTTTCGCGTTTATCAATCATTTATAAATCGAATGATTGAAGTGGTGAAGCATTTAATACAACACCTAGATCTATGATAAACCACTCCCATATATGAAGATATGAGAGGGTAAATTAAAGGATGATTTTATAATAAATTTCCAATTAAAAACAGCGAAAGAATTAATTAATTTTGATATTTCATGATTGAGATTAAAGAAAAGGTATTTCGTGTAGTTCAAGAAGTTCATAAAATGTCCAAACCGATTTTCAAGATGATGCAAGAAGGGTTTTAATACAAAGGAAAATATAATCATTTAAAATGAAACACAAGTGCATCAGGATACCACTCACTCATGCAAGTACCACATTCGCTTGAGCGAGCTCACGTAAGCACGCTTGAGTGAAAACAAGAAAAGGCTAATCGAAGAAATAATTAAGCATCAAGGGCTCCTCTCGCTTAAGCGAGCCCCACCTCGCTTGAGCAAGATGTGAAGAGCACCCCCGGGCGAGCCAGCGAGACGCTTAAGCGAGAGAAGAGATTTGCATCAGGAGCCAATCTTGCTTGAGCGAGTTTCTTCTCGCTTGAGCGGGATCGTCCTATTGACATTTAGAACTCTCTGCCTGATTTTTGCTTGGGCGAGGCATATCTCGCCTGGGCAAAAATCGTCTAGTGTCTAATTCCCTTCTTCCTCGCTTGAGCGATCACCAAGCCAGGACCATTTCACTTGAGTGAAAATGGTCCAGTGACCAACCTCTGTTCTCAGGAAAAGTCTCGCTTGGGCAAGACTGCCATCCGCTCAGGCGAGTTTTGGCCAGTGGCCACACCACCATCCCACGAAGGTCTCGCTCGAGTGAGATTGCCACTCGCTTGAGCGAGTTCTGCTGAACTTATGCAGAACGTGGATTTTTCACCCCATGGCATATGAATTCTCAATTTCTACCAATTTTACCTCTCCTAATGCATTGCCTACACTCCATTATGCATTTATAAGTCCTCTAAATTACTTATACACTTCAAGAACAATCTCCTTTCATCTAATGCAAAGGATTTGAATTCATTTCTACAAGACTTCATAAAGTGCTATAATTTAAGGAAGGCTTCATCCACACATGAAAATTAAAAATCAACAAGTATCATAATTCATCATCTTACATCGTTCAGGTCATAAATAAAAATTGGCCATACACACTGTCGCGACCGGGGTCCCGGCGCACGACGCGGACTGGTTAAAGACAAATAAAAGAAAATTGAAACGGCATTGAAGTGAGGCTCTTGAGAAGCCTAAAAAATAAAGGGTTCAAGGAGTCGCCACCAATATTTATTAAGGAAAATATTAGGAAAACCTTTAAATAGCACTGGTTTTTTTTTAAAAAAAATGAGATTCTGTTTAGTCCGGGAGTCGAATTACAGGAGGGGAAGGTATTAGCACCCCACACTGTCCGTAAAAAACGGTTACCCAAATTGATCATGCATAATTTAAAAAATGATTATCAAATATTTCATCCTTCATAAAACAATCATAAATAATATACACAATAAAAAAAATATATAAATATGAATAAAACAAAGATAGTAAAAAAATACATCTCCTAAGTTTGTTGTTTTTTAGTTCTAAGAAAATAAATAAACAAATGATTAAAAGACCATAAAAATAAAAAGATAAAAAAAACAATAAGACGTCTTGTCTTACTTATTTTCTAGTAAAAAAAATTGATTTTTATTGAGAAATATAAAGTTCAAAACAAATAAATAAATAAATAAATAAAGATAAGAGAAAAAATAAAATAAAATTAAACACATCAACATGAAGATAAAGAAATATAATACACTTAATTAATTAAAATTGACACGGAATATTATTTAATTATCTTTTAAGAAAATAAGATTAATAAGATGTCTCATCTAAATTAATCTCATCTTAAATTTAAGAGAAAAATGAATGAATAAATAACACACTATTTATTAGTCTTGATTTTTTTTATTTTTTTATGAAAATAATTTCTTCTTAATTATTAAAAGGTTACTAAGAGAAAATAATAGGAAATCATGACCATAATAAAAATGGATAATTATGTATATATATAACATATTTATAAACTATTAAAATGGTCAAACGTAAATAAATAAATAGAAAGTGTAGAAAGATAAAAGCAAAAAGATAAATAACTAAAAATAAAAAGTATAGAGAATAAATAATAATAATAAAATAAAAAAATAAAGGTAGAAAAAAAAATAAATAAAAAGTTCAAAAAAATAAAAATAAAAATAAATAGACATAACAATAAATACATAAAAATAAAAGAGCAGAAAAAATAAATACATAAATAAAGGGGCAGAAAAATAAATAATAAAAAAAATAAAGGAGCAGAAAAGTAAATAACAAAAATAAAGCAACAAAAATAAAAGGACAGGAAAGCAAATACATGAAAATAAAGGGACAGAGATGTAAATAACAAAAATAAAGAGGCAGAAATGTAAATAACCAAAATAAAAGAGCTAAAAAATAAATACATGGAAATAAAGGGGTAGAAATGTAAATAACAAAAATAAAGGGGCAGAAATGTAAATAACCAAAATAAAGGGGCTAAAAAGTAAATACATGGAAATAAAGGGGCAGAAATGTAAATAACAAAAATAAAGGGGCAGAAATGTAAATAACTAAAATAAAAGGGCTAAAAAGTAAATATATGGGCAGAAATGTAAATAACAAAAATAAAAGGGCAGAAAAATAAATATATAAAAATAAAGGGGCAGAAATGTAAATAACAAAAATAAAGGGGCAGAAAAGTAAATACATGAAAATAAATGGGCAGAAAAGTAAATAACAAAAATAAAGAGACGGGAAAGTAAATAAATAAAATAAAAGGGCATAAAAATAAATAAATAAAGATACAAATGTAAAAAATAAAAAAAATGAACTAATAATTGCAGAAATATAAAGTGCGGATAAATAAAGTGCAGAAAAATAAATTAACAATAATAAAAGTGCAGAAAAATAAATAAAGAGGAATAAAAGTGTAAAAAAATAAATAAATAAATAAATAAGGAAAAATAAAGGTATAAATAAATAAATAAAGATGGAGATGCATAAAAATAAATAAACAGATAAATAACTGCAGAAAAATAAAGTGCAGGAAAATAAAGTGCTTGAATATAAATAAAGAAAAATAAAAGTGCAGAAAAATAAATAACAATTAAATAAGACGAATAAATAAATATAAATAAACAACTTTGTATTAATAAAAAATACCTTGGTACAAGATCAATTACAGAGAAACTAGAACGGAAGTCGGGAAATCAATTTTGTGTAGATTTCCTTTGCTTTTGGCTTTGTTTGGACTTGATTTGAAGGTATTTGGATACCGGTTACAACACTTGGACAGTATTTTAGCTCACAAAAACTCACATACTAAGACAAACAAGAGTTGTGCACTCATTTTCCTAACTAGGATTACACAAAATAATTTTTGAAAACTCAAACTTCTAAAAATTCTCACAAAAATTTAACACTCTTTCCCCTCTTTTTTCTCTTCTTCCTCTAAAATGCCTCAATATCACCTTCTATTTATAGAAGAAAATTGGCATTGGATTCTCCATAAATGACATCACTTTTCTACTTTTTCAATTTGTCCAAATTTGATGTCAATTTCCCCAATTTTCTCCAATTATCCAACCAAACCGGGCCCACCACTAAAACCACCGTGACTTTCCTCTTTTTTTTCTTTTTTTCTTTTTTTTTAATTTTTTTGATTTTCATTTTTTTAAAAAAAAAACTTTTTTTTTGGACTTTTTTTTGGGGCCCATTTCTTTTTTTTTGTTCTTTTTGGGCTTTTTTTTTAGTTTTTTTTTAGTTTTTTTGTTTGGGCCTTTTTTTTCTCTTCTTTTTTTTCTTTTTCTTTTCTTTTCTTTTTTTTTGGCCCTTTTTATTTATTTTTTATTTTATTTTCGTTTTTTTATTTTTTTTTATTTATTTTTTTTCATTTATTTTTTCGTTTTTTTTTGGGCCTTTTATTTAAAGGTACAAATGGAAACATAAATTATTTATTACATATATGGAAATATATAAAATATCCAATAAATATAAATTACTACCCACACTATAAGGAGTAAAAAGGTAGTCACAAAACATCGTCTTCCCTCCCTTATTCTTTCCTCTTGGCTTCGGCATCCATCAGCCATTGCTTGAGAGAAATGAAGAGAATTGATGAAATGAGAGGTGTGGTAGGAAATGAAGAGGGATTGGGTATTTATAGAGATGGGGAAGGGTTACTATTCCAACGGTCACTATGCAATTTTTAATATTATTTTTTTTTAATATGATCCGGGGTGGCAATCTGGACTGGGCGGGGTTCTAAGCACTGTACCGCGTCACCAACGAGAACTAGTAAGTCATAACCGGGGTCTGAAATCATTGGTCAACTATAGACATTTCTCTTCACCTCGGTTAAATATTAAGCATTGGGGACTCTCCTGCAGGTGTACTTTCGGTGTGTCTTGAAGTTCAAGTACGGATTAACACATCAGTTTTAACTTGAAGAACCTCGGATTCCCTTCGAACTGAGGTGTAAAATACCGTACTCCACTGAGGCTGTATGAGCTTAGAACTAATGAGGTAACACCGGTCATGAAACCGTGCTAGGACCCCGGTTAATGCAGTCAACATTGACTCCGGACTCTAGGACAAAAAAACTCTTTTTTTTTTCTTCTTTTTTCTTCTTTTTTTTCTTTTTTTCTTTTTTTCTTTTTAATATATATTACCGGACAAAAATAGGTGTTCACAGATGCCCCTCTTTACTTCTTTTCATGAAAGAATATGAGACATATTCATATTATTGATGTGAAAAGAAAGTAAAGACGTGAACACCACTAAGAATACCCGGCAACTTTTGACAAGAAGTAAATAGCCGAATGGTGTTGTCCCAATGCTAGACAGTTTAAGGAGAGGCACTTGGAACATGACAGGAAGATAAATGGCATAACCTAGGGGTTAATACCTGAAGCTTTGGAAAAATATGAAGTTGTCTTGACATTTTGAGGAGCCTAAGAATGAGTATTTGAGGCTTCGACATAAAATAGATGACAGGGGGATGCCCCTGAATGATTTTGATTGAGATAGCCTAGGGAAGGATACCTGAAGCTTTGACATGAAACTAAATGACTGGGAAGATGCCCCTGATTTGATTTTGATTGAGATAGCCTAGGGAAGGATACCTGAAGCTTTGACATGAAACTAAATGACTGGGGGGATGCCCCTGATTTGATTTTGATTGAGATAGCCTAGGGATGG
This sequence comes from Clitoria ternatea, assembly GCA_037962975.1. NCBI lineage: Eukaryota > Viridiplantae > Streptophyta > Magnoliopsida > Fabales > Fabaceae > Clitoria > Clitoria ternatea. The sequence continues at coordinate 157,319,825 of CM075672.1, forward strand.
ATACCTGAGGCTTTGACATGAAACTAAATGACTGGGGATGCCCCTGATTTGATTTTGATTGAGATAGCCTAGGGATGGATATCTGAAGCTTTGACATGAAAATAAATGACTGGGGGGATGCCCCTGATTTGATTTTGATTGAGATAGCCTAGGGATGGATACCTGAGGCTTTGACATGAAACTAAATGACTGGGGGGATGCCCCTGATTTGATTTTGATTGAGATAGCCTAGGGATGGATACCTGAGGCTTTGACATGAAACTAAATGACTGGGGAAATGCCCCTAATTTGATTTTGGTTGAGATAGCCTAGGGATGGATACCTGAGGCTTTGACATGAAACTAAATGACTGGGGAAATGCCCCTGATTTGATCTGAGTAGCCTAGGAATGGATACCTTAGGCTTGGACATGAAGTAAGACTTAAGGGAGATACCTCTACTATAATGACTTATGGTAGAGAATTATATGAGATTTATGCTCAAGAAGAATGTGTCTGAGATTGACTTTTCTGGTTTAGTGTGGGTTCCGAGTGAATACAAGGATTGCATTTTCACATCTTAGTAAACCATCCCGACTGGAGTTAGGTGATAGGCTGAAACTGTTGATCTCGACTCTTCATGGGGAGCGTTTGTCCTTGTTGTACCCTCAAACCTGCATGGAAGAAATAGTCAAGTGGAAAACCAAAGGTCAAAGATCTTGTTTCCTCCAGGTGACTACCACAATCCTTATGGGACTTGTTATTACTCATGGCAGAGCGGAATATCCTGATTACCAAGGTCTGTGTAATTGGGAAGTATCAAGCTTGTTTGAGATTAAAAATATGCCTTTCATGATTTTTTTAATATTTTCCACAAAATGCATGCAAATGAAACCTGACAAGACCAGGATTGGAACTGAAATTGAGAATTCCATATATTTACTTGGGAAAATTACAAGTTTATATCATAATTTTTAATCCAAACTTTTAGAGGACATAAAGACTACCCTATCCCTTTAGAGTACGCTCAAGCATAATACTTCTTGACTGCATCTGAATTGACCGGGAAAGATAACTCCTCACCATCCATGTTCGTCAAAATCAAAGCTCCTCCAAAAAAGGCTCTCTTTACGACGAATGGTCCTTCATAATTTGGCTTCCATTTGCCTCGGTGATCATTTTGATTCGGCAAGATTTTCTTCAGTACCAAATCACCTTCATGAAATTGACGAGGTCGCACTTTCTTTTCGTATGCCTTCTTCATACGCTTTTGGTATAACTGCCCATGACAGAGAGCGGTTAACCTTTTCCCATCAATTAAATTTAATTGATCATACCGGGACCGAACCCATTCAGTTTCTTCTAATTTGGCATCCATGATTACTTTTAAAGACGGAATTTCCACTTCTATTGGTAAAACAGCTTCCATACTATATACCAATGAGAAGGGTGTTGCCCCTGTCGAAGTTCGTACAGAGGTACGATACCCATGTAAAGCAAAAGGAAGCAACTCACTCCAGTCTTTGTAGGTTTCAACCATCTTTTGTATGATTTTCTTTATATTTTTGTTAGCAGCTTCCACTGCTCCATTCATCTTAGGTCTGTATGGAGATGAATTGAGGTGTTTGATTTTGAATTCCTCACAAAGTTCATCCATCATTTTATTATTCAGGTTTGTACCATTATCAGTGATGATCTGATTTGGTAAACCATATCTACAAATCAATTCTCTCTTGATGAATTTGACCACAACATTTTTAGTCACGTTGGTGTAGGAAGCTGCTTCAACCCACTTAGTGAAGTAATCAATGGCCACCAAAATAAAGCGATGCCCATTCGATGCTTTTGGTTCAATGGGACCAATAACATCTATGCCCCACATAGCAAAAGGCCAAGGCGTTGTTAGAACGTGCAAAGAAGATGGTGGTGCATGAATGTTATCTGCATAGGTTTGACACTTGTGACATTTCTTGGCATAGTTATGACAATCATTTTCCATTGTCATCCAATAATATCCAGATCTGAGAATTTTTCTTGCCATCGAGTGCCCATTTGCATGTGTTCCGAAAGGCCCTTCATGAACATCCTTCATGATTTTGTTAGCTTCCGTCACGTCTACGCAACGAAGGAGAACAGAATCATAATTTCTCTTATAGAGTGTATTCCCAGTCATAAAGAAATTCATGGCTAGGTGCCTGAGGGTTCTTTTATCATTTTCTGAGATACCAGGGGGATATTCTTGATTTTGAACATAATTTTTGATGTCATGAAACCATGGTTTCCCATCGGGCTCTTCTTCTATCTCATGACAATATGCAGGTTCGAGACGCCTTTCAATCTCGATGAAGGGCATGTCACAATCCCTACTTACGTTGAACATGGAGGCCAACGTGGCCAAAGCATCGGCTAATTGGTTATCATCCCGAGGAATATGATGGAAAGAGACTTCATCAAACCCTTTGATTAGTTCCATGATGTGAGCTTGATAAGGAATCAATTTTCCATCTCTAGTATCCCATTCTTCTTTCAGTTGATGAATCACCAAGGCAGAATCTCCGTATATTTGTAGAGATTTCACCTTTGCTTCAAGTGCCGCCTGAATCCCCAAAACACAAGCTTCATATTCTGCAATATTATTGGTACAATCAAAACAAAGTCTAGCAGTGAATGGGAAAAGCTTGTTATCTGGTGAGATTAGGATGGCCCCAATCCCATGCCCCAGTATATTCGACGCCCCATCGAACATCAAAATCCAAGTTCTATTAGGACAATCTTTCTCTTCTGACAACATCATAATATTTTCATCAGGAAATTCGAATGACATTGGTTGGTACTCTTTTAGGGGATGGTGGGCCAAGTGATCAGCTAAAGCACTCCCTCTTACAGCTTTTTGGGTGACATGAATGATATCATACTCAGTCAAAAGAACCTGCCAACGAGCTATTCTTCCCGTCAGAGCCGGTTTTTCAAAGATGTACTTAATTGGGTCCATCTTAGATATCAACCAAGTAGTATAAGATAACATGTATTGCCTTAGGCGACGAGCAGCCCATGCTAATGCACAACAAGTTCGTTCCACAGTAGAATATCGTGCTTCGCACTCAGTGAACTTCTTGCTCAAATAGTAAATAGCATGCTCTTTTCTCCCAGACTCATCATGTTGCCCCAGTACAGAGCCCATAGACTCATTTATCACCGTCAAATACAACAGGAGTGGTCTTCCTGGGGTTGGGGGAACCAAGATCGGTGGGGATTGCAAGTATTGCTTTATTTGGTCAAAGGCCTCCTGGCAGTCATCATTCCATTGTGATGGTTGATTTTTACGAAGCAACTTAAAGATTGGATTACATACAGCTGTTAGTTGAGAAATGAAACGAGCTATGTAATTCAACCTTCCAAGGAATCCTCGTACTTCTTTTTCAGTGCTAGGGGCAGGCATTTCCATGATTGCCTTTACTTTATCGGGATCCACTTCGATACCTTTCTCACTGACAATGAAACCAAGCAACCTTCCAGAGCTAGCCCCAAAAGTGCATTTAGCCGGATTTAATCTGAGTTTGAATTTTCTCAGGCGTTCAAAGAGCTTTCGTAAGTCAATCAAGTGACCTTCAACAGATTTGGATTTGGCAATAATATCATCCACATAAACCTCTATCTCTTTATGCATCATGTCATGAAATAGAGTTACCATTGCTCTTTGGTAAGTGGCACCGGCATTTTTCAATCCAAAAGACATCACCTTGTAGCAGAAGGTTCCCCACAAAGTAATAAAAGTGGTTTTTTCCATGTCTTCGGGTGCCATCTTGATTTGGTTGTACCCAGAAAATCCATCCATGAATGAAAAAATGGAATGTTGGGCCGTGTTATCAACAAGAACATCAATATATGGCAATGGAAAGTCATCTTTTGGGCTAGCTCTATTCAAATCCCGGTAATCAACACACATTCGTACCTTCTCATCTTTTTTCGGGACCGGAACAATGTTGGCCACCCATTCAGGGTATTTGGAGACAGCCAAGAACCCGGCATCCAACTGTTTGGTTATCTCTTCTTTAATCTTTAAGAGCATTTCTGGCTTCATCCTTCTCAACTTCTGCTTTATGGGGATGCAACCGGGTTTCAATGGCAACTTGTGTTCAACGATGCAGTTATCCAATCCCGGCATATCCTGATACGACCAAGCAAACACATCGCTGAATTCGACCAACAATTCTATTAATTCCCTCTTATGTTCTCTACTCAAAGAGGTGCCGATCTTGACTTCTTGTTTGTTTTCTTCACTCCCCAAATTTATGACTTCAACAATTTCTAGATAGGGAGAAATTTCTTTATCTTCCTGATCTAGCAGCCTTAGTAATTCAGGGGAAGGTTCATCGGACTCTTCGTCCTCTTCGTTTGTTGGATTAAAATCATGATGGGAGAAAGCAATCTTATTATTTTGGAATTCAATTTCAGATCTGCAATTTATTTAATATAAAAAGGTAAAATAAGGAAAATGATAATCGAACTTAACTTTTATTTATTGAAAATGATAAAGAAAACATGTTTTGCCCTTATTAAAACTCATCCTAAGGCTTTAGGCATAGCCAAAGGATTTAAACAAAACCTACAAAGTGAATAATTACTTTGAAATGATCTCTGGAAGCTCAACGGCTTCCCAATTACACAACTCAGTATCTGAAGGACAAGGGTAAATCAAGTCTTCTTCTCTCTTGGACTCATCATCGATGACTGCCACTTGGTCTAGAGATGTCAAGCCTGCACTCCTGAAGCTTTGGTAAAGGTCACAGATAGGGATCTTCGCAGTTAGGGGTTCTCGGTTTTCTAACCGTCCAAGTCGTTTTTCTCTTTTATCTGCTAAAACCTTCGCTCTTTCCAATGGAGATGGATGATACCCCAGCCCAAAGCCGTTCTTATTCTCCTTAACCAATAATGGGTCTACTCCTCCATCAAGCATCTTCCCAAGCCCTTTCCCTGGCTGGAATCCAGATTTCATCATCACTTTGGCTACCATCATAGAAGCTTTGGAAGGACGAGCTAGTTGTAACCCTTCGCTCACATAGGTGGTGTGAGCAATTTCCAATGATTGGAAGGAAGTCTCAAGACTTTCTTCAGCCGCTTCTATATATGGAGTTGACATGGGCTTACTGATAAGGAAATCTCCCTCACCAGAAACAATGATTAGCTTGTTGTTTACCACAAATTTAAGCTTTTGATGAAGGGTAGATGGAACCACACCGGCAGAATGTATCCAAGGCCTCCCCAATAGGCAGCTATAAGCAGGATTGATGTCCATCACTTGAAATAATACATTGAAGGTGCATGGGCCCACTTGGATGGGGATCTCAATATCTCCAATGACCTCTCTCCGAGTACCGTCAAAAGCTCTTACTACCATTGAGCTTGGCTTCATATGTGACCCATCAAAAGGTAGTTGATTTAAGGTGGACTTTGGCATGATATTCAGAGAGGAGCCATTATCAACTAGGACCTTGGCTACGATATGATCCTGACACTTGACAGAGATGTGTAATGCCTTATTATGACCTCTCCCTTCAGCAGGTATCTCTTCATCGGTGAAAGTTAAGTAGTCATTTGAGGCAATATGCCCCACTATCCCTTCGAACTTTTCTGGCGAAATATCTTTCGTAACATGTGCTTTATTCAAGACCTTCAATAACCTTCCACGATGTGGTTCTGAGTCCAATAAGAGAGATAACAAGGATATTTTTGCAGGAGTGCGATTTAACTGGTCGAGGACCTGGTATTTGCTTTGCTTAATGAATTTCAAAAATTCACAAGCATCTTCCTCTGTTATTCCTTGGGGAGGGTCTTGTTCTTTACCACGACTTTCTTTTTCACTTACAGGTGCATCCTCCTTTCTCAAGTTTTCAGGAGCATAAACTTGTCCGCTCCTAGTCATTCCACTTGTCTCGGAAATATTGGTTACTGAGGATGACGATCCCTTTAGGAGTTGAGGGATTACATCCACTTCATACTTCCAAGGTACTGCATGGGTATCCTTGTATGAAAATGGAGATGGGGTCCTAATTGTCAAGGACGGATGGTTTATGACTGGTTCGGTCAAAGGTTTCTTGGTGTAATAGACCACCAAAGGAACAGGGGTGACCGGGCTTACTGAGTCTGTACTATGCTGCCCATGGATCATGTTGACATCATTGCAAGGGGGACAATGATCACTTCCCAAGTCATGTGTTATTGCATTTACCCCAGTATTTCCATGATTTGGCAAAGGATTTCTAATCACATTTGGGGAGCCTTCTTCGAAATCCAACCACTTGGCATTTATCAAATCACGTACCTTAAACTTTAAGGCAATGCAATTTTCTGTAGAATGCCCCGGTGCCCCAGCATGATAATCACACTTCACATTAGGATCATACCCCTTAGGATAGGGTGGCCCTACGGGTTTTAAAGGACATCGTACAACAAGAGAACTTTTGAGAAGTTGAGGCAAAAGTTCAGTATATGTCATGGGAATTGGATCAAATTGGACAGAAGGACGGTCATTGTTTGGCTTTTTTTGTGGAAGATTTGGGTTGGGATTTTGCATCCATTGTTGGGGAGGAGGTGGTGGTGTATTCTTGAAATTATGGACGGGTGGGGGTCTATATGATTGAGGATGGGGAAATGAATTTCCAGAAGCAGCAGCTACATAAGGGTAAGGTCCGTACGGTGGATAATGAGGTGGGAAAGGGAAAGGGGAAGGTTGAAACATTTTTTGATTATGTTGACCTTGATTTCCCATTACAGCATTTGCTTCCTCACCCTTTCTTCTTCCTGCCCCTGTCATAGGTCTTCCTACTGATGGGGAACTTTGGACAACTTTTCCTGTTCTCAAACCGCTTTCAATTCTTTCCCCTATTACCACCATATCAGAAAAGCTTGATGATACACTCCCAAGCATCCTTTCATAGAACGGTGGCTGAAGAGTGTCAATGAACATTGCCACTATCTCTTTCTCTATCAGAGGTGGTTCAACTTGTGCAGCCATTTCCCTCCATCGTTGAGCATATTCTTTGAAGGACTCAGTATTCCTTTTGGTCATATTCTGAAGTTGTAGCCGGTCTGGTGCCATGTCCATATTGTATTTATATTGCTTCAGAAAGGTATCGGCTAGATCCTTCCAACAACGAATACGAGTTCGTTCAAGGTGAGTGTACCAGCTCAACGCTGCCCCAGCAAGGCTATCTTGAAAAAAATGGATCAGTAACTTTTCATCATAAGCATACCCAGCCATCTTTCGGCAGTACATGGTCAAATGGTTACGAGGACAAGTTGTTCCTTTGTATTTATCAAATTCCGGCAATTTGAACTTGGGAGGAATTACCACATCTGGAACTAGGCATAATTCAGAAACATTTGTTACGCCTAAGCCACTTCCTCCCTCTACTGCACGTAACCTTTCTTCCAATATTTCCATTTACCCTTTTGACAAAGGCGCTGCTGGCTGATCATGATTTGGTGGAGGGACTTGAGCTTTGTGTGACAAGTTTTGGGAAACACCTACCTGTGGTATTGGGCAACCATAAGGGAAATAATATGGCACTGCTTGTGGGTTTTGTTGTGTGGCATCATTTGGAGTCTGGTGATTTTGTGGTGGAATTGTATTAGGTGGAGTGACATTGGGTGGAGCCTGAGTGTTTTGGGGAATTGCTGTTGATTGGTTGAAATTTGGAGGGTTAGATACAGGGGGATTGGGAATTTGTTGAACAGCAGGAGGATTCTCTTGATTGGGATTAGGATGCATGGTGTAATATCCTTGAGGTAAGCCATATGGAGGCCAAGCATATGCTTGCTGAACATTCCCGTCTTGGGAAACAAAAGGTGGCAATGGCATACCATAAGGTTGGTGTGAGATGAATGGAGTTTCAGTGACTGGAGCAGGATCATTTAAAGGTATAGGGTTCCCCTCTTGAGCTTGAACTTGAGGAGTGGATGTTTGTTCCCCATTTCCTGCAGAAGACCCCCTTTCTGTACCTCTTCTTTCAAGAAGCTTAAGTATTTCTGCCATCTGCTCCTTGATCTGGCCAACTTCATTCCTTAATTCTTCAACTGCGCTTTCCGGCTCTGCCATGAGTCTTGTTTGCAGTCTAGTTTGATAAGGATGCTTTGAGCCCCTTCTCCCTGTGATGTGAATAAATACAAAGAAACCCCCATTGGTACAAGAACAAGTATTGTTAAATGACATAAAGAGATGTAAAGTAAATACATGATGAATTTTAAATATCGGTAAGTAAAGATAAACCTTTCTTTTAGAACGTCTTTTTCTAAAGTACTAAGTTAGAAAAAAAATGCAAATTCAACATGAGATTTATTCATTGATTAACAAGTTCTAATACATTGTTTGTTACAACAACTCAAAATCAATTCTCTCTTGCTTTAGCAATCCAGACCTTCATTTCATCCAATTGCCCCTTGCAGTATTGGATGAATGTTGTAATTTCCTCCGGTGTAGAAAGCGGATTCATCATCGCTTCAGCCTTCTTCAACAAGTAAGGAATATTTCCAAGTGTTCCATTAGCAAGACCGGCTAGATTAGAAAAACGGTCTCTCCAAGAATAGACAAGACTTTCCAACTCAACCCTTTCTAGGGTCATTAAACGTATAATCTCTTCATATCTATCCTTGTCTTCCATGGCTTGCCATTTTTCTTCATTTATTTCACGCTCGCAAGCACTGACGACATCTCTGACTTGTCGTTCCAGTTCATCAATTCGCGCTTGCATAAGGTTCTTTTCACCTTGAGCTTCTTCTTTTGTCTTGGCTAGAATTTCTCGTAACCGCCCTTTGTCAGCCAATATATCATTCTTTTGTTTCTCTTTGGTCTTCAATTGGCTGTTCGCGGTTTAAAGGCATTGATCCAATTGCATCATATGTTCTCTTTCAATTCGCTGCTTCTTACCTATGTCTTCAAAGGCATTTTCTAATTCACACCTTTTTCTCTTAAGGGAAGCATTGTCTTGTTGAATTTTGATTAAATCATCCTCCAAAACTTGATTTTTCTTTGTCATTTCAGCCAACTCACTCCTCAAATTTTCAATCTCTTTGCTTTCATCGGGAACTGGATTTCTCACATGAGCACCGTGATCTTTAAAGGGTAATTTAACAATGGCTACCCTATTTGAAATCCACTGGTGGTAACTTTCTTTTGCGGCATGACTTCGGACACCCAATTATTTTCCTTTACTATGAACCTTGCCCCAAGCATCAATGACAGTTTGAATAACAGGAGCATTATTTCCCTCAATATAATAATGAAGGAAAGGCGTTACTGTTTCTTCTTCTGGAGGCTGTATCATAGGATAAGCAAGTTGTCTTTTTGCAATGCTAGGATTGTAATTGATGCATCCTTGAGTTCCCATGAGAGGCACATTCAGAAATTTTCCACAACAGTAAATAATGGAATCTACGTTCATCCACTGAGGGTACCACCGAATCATGCTAGCAGATAATCCTGCCAGATGTCCTGCCCACTCCCTATTAGTCTTCTTGGTTAACCTAAGGAGCTTCAAATCAGAGATAGGACATTCAACCTTGCCAACTTGATTGAAGACATGAGAAGTAAGCCATAGATACAAGGCGGGTAGACAACAGACAATCTTTTTCCCATTCCGGTTATGACAGGAATCCATTGTACAATAGATATCAGCTAAGACAGCAGTCATGGAACTTTCACCTCTAAGCTTTCTAGCTAGGAAAACATCAATTGCCTTGAAATCAATATAATTATCAAGGCTTGGGAAGAGGATCACACCATAGATGGCCAACGCCAAAATGTCAACAAACACGTCCCATTCTCCTTTCCCTGCCTGACTGAGGAGTTGCTACTCAAAGAAGCTTAGTGCGAATCCTGAAATTTGGTTCCTGCTTAATTGAGCCTTCTTAAGCATTTCAGGATCCATCTTAAGAATGCGAGCTACACTAAAGATTGAAGCATGATGTTCAGTTCGACGATAAGGTTTCAAATCTTCTAATGGCAAGCCAAATATCTGTTCAAACTCCTCCAAAGTAGGAGCTAACTGGAAATCTTTGAATGTAAAACAGCGGAGAGGAGGATCATAAAACTGAGCTAGAGCAGTAAGGGCCCCTTCTTGCACTTCGACCTCTAAGAATTTTAGGATCTTCCCATATTTCCTTGTAAAGGTTATTTTTTGGGTAATATCCATCCTTTTGCTTAAGGACAACAGATTGCTAGTATTTGATCTGATGACTTTGAGGTGTAACAAATTTTTTAAACCAGTTGCCTTCACTTCTTGATCACTTGATCTCATGTTAAATTCCATTTTTAATGATACTTACCGATGTTTAAATTTCACCTTTAACAAAAGAAATAAATGAATCAGATTAACAAAGAAAACAGTTTGATAAATATCCTCACATAAGAGTGATAGTATTTATCATGACTTGAGTATAGAAAATATACATTTTTGATGATTTTTTTTTTAAAAAAAACTTTGTGCAAATGAATAAAAGATAAAAGGAATGTTTGCCCAATTGTGTCTTAGACAAGGTAACCACCTAATTGGCTCTAAGGCTATTTAATCGTGTTTCTTCAAAAGGTAATTATTCTAATTGGTTCTAAGAAGGTCACCGGAGCTCTGATCTTTAGCTATGAGTCTTATGCAAAAAGTAGGGAATCCTACTTAGTGCGGACATCATAACTAAGATAACACCCCGGCTGAGATTTTCACGCGAATCATGGTAGGACGTCTCGTCCTAAATGACACCGCTAATAATCTCCCCTAGCCTATGTCTTTTGCGGGGCCCGGGAATAGGGTCCCTTCTAATAGTGTGTGCATTATGGTGAATGTGAAGTGTGTGGGGCATTCATACCTGGATTTTTACCCATTCTTCACAATGAACAAACATAAAGCAAAATAAATATCATATGTCTTCTACCCTAAGGTTCTAAATTAAGGCAATAAAGAAGTAAAAAAAACAGTATAAAATCTAAAATTAACGGAAGACTAGATAAACAACAAGAATAACATAACAAATAAATATAAAGGATGAAATAATTAACAATCAACAAAATACACAAGATCAATTTAACGGGCTTGACTCTCAAAATATCCCCAGTGGAGTCGCCATCTGTCGCGACCGGGGTCCCGGCGCACGACGCGGACTGGTTAAAGACAAATAAAAGAAAATTGAAACGGCATTGAAGTGAGGCTCTTGAGAAGCCTAAAAAATAAAGGGTTCAAGGAGTCGCCACCAATATTTATTAAGGAAAATATTAGGAAAACCTTTAAATAGCACTGTTTTTTTTTTAAAAAAAATGAGATTCTGTTTAGTCCGGGAGTCGAATTACAGGAGGGGAAGGTATTAGCACCCCACACTGTCCGTAAAAAACGGTTACCCAAATTGATCATGCATAATTTAAAAAATGATTATCAAATATTTCATCCTTCATAAAACAATCATAAATAATATACACAATAAAAAAAATATATAAATATGAATAAAACAAAGATAGTAAAAAAATACATCTCCTAAGTTTGTTGTTTTTTAGTTCTAAGAAAATAAATAAACAAATGATTAAAAGACCATAAAAATAAAAAGATAAAAAAAACAATAAGACGTCTTGTCTTACTTATTTTCTAGTAAAAAAAATTGATTTTTATTGAGAAATATAAAGTTCAAAACAAATAAATAAATAAATAAATAAAGATAAGAGAAAAAATAAAATAAAATTAAACACATCAACATGAAGATAAAGAAATATAATACACTTAATTAATTAAAATTGACACGGAATATTATTTAATTATCTTTTAAGAAAATAAGATTAATAAGATGTCTCATCTAAATTAATCTCATCTTAAATTTAAGAGAAAAATGAATGAATAAATAACACACTATTTATTAGTCTTGATTTTTTTTATTTTTTTATGAAAATAATTTCTTCTTAATTATTAAAAGGTTACTAAGAGAAAATAATAGGAAATCATGACCATAATAAAAATGGATAATTATGTATATATATAACATATTTATAAACTATTAAAATGGTCAAACGTAAATAAATAAATAGAAAGTGTAGAAAGATAAAAGCAAAAAGATAAATAACTAAAAATAAAAAGTATAGAGAATAAATAATAATAATAAAATAAAAAAATAAAGGTAGAAAAAAAAATAAATAAAAAGTTCAAAAAAATAAAAATAAAAATAAATAGACATAACAATAAATACATAAAAATAAAAGAGCAGAAAAAATAAATACATAAATAAAGGGGCATAAAAATAAATAATAAAAAAATAAAGGAGCAGAAAAGTAAATAACAAAAATAAAGCAACAAAAATAAAAGGACAGGAAAGCAAATACATGAAAATAAAGGGACAGAGATGTAAATAACAAAAATAAAGAGGCAGAAATGTAAATAACCAAAATAAAGGAGCTAAAAAATAAATACATGGAAATAAAGGGCAGAAATGTAAATAACAAAAATAAAGGGACAGAAATGTAAATAACCAAAATAAAGGGGCTAAAAAGTAAATACATGGAAATAAAGGGGCAGAAATGTAAATAACAAAAATAAAGGGGTAGAAATGTAAATAACCAAAATAAAAGGGCTAAAAAGTAAATATATGGGCAGAAATGTAAATAACAAAAATAAAGGGGCAGAAAAGTAAATATATAAAAATAAAGGGGCAGAAATGTAAATAACAAAAATAAAGGGGCAGAAAAGTAAATACATGAAAATAAATGGGCAGAAAAGTAAATAACAAAAATAAAGAGACGGGAAAGTAAATAAATAAAATAAAAGGGCATAAAAATAAATAAATAAAGATAAAAATGTAAAAAATAAAAAAAATGAACTAATAATTGCAGAAATATAAAGTGCGGATAAATAAAGTGCAGAAAAATAAATTAACAATAATAAAAGTGCAGAAAAATAAATAAAGAGGAATAAAAGTGTAAATAAATAAATAAATAAATAAATAAGGAAAAATAAAGGTACAAATAAATAAATAAAGATGGAGATGCATAAAAATAAATAAACAGATAAATAACTGCAGAAAAATATAGTGCAGGAAAATAAAGTGCTTGAATATAAATAAAGAAAAATAAAAGTGCAGAAAAATAAATAACAATTAAATAAGACGAATAAATAAATATAAATAAACAACTTTGTATTAATAAAAAATACCTTGGTACAAGATCAATTACAGAGAAACTAGAACGGAAGTCGGGAAATCAATTTTGTGTAGATTTCCTTTGCTTTTGGCTTTGTTTGGACTTGATTTGAAGGTATTTGGATACCGGTTACAACACTTGGACAGTATTTTAGCTCACAAAAACTCACATACTAAGACAAACAAGAGTTGTGCACTCATTTTCCTAACTAGGATTACACAAAGTAATTTTTGAAAACTCAAACTTCTAAAAATTCTCACAAAAATTTAACACTCTTTCCCCTCTTTTTTCTCTTCTTCCTCTAAAATGCCTCAATATCACCTTCTATTTATAGAAGAAAATTGGCATTGGATTCTCCATAAATGACATCACTTTTCTACTTTTTCAATTTGTCCAAATTTGATATCAATTTCCCCAATTTTCTCTAATTATCCAACCAAACCGGGCCCATCACTAAAACCACCGTGACTTTCCTCTTTTTTTTTTTCTTTTTTTTTTTAATTTTTTTGATTTTCATTTTTTAAAAAAACAAACTTTTTTTTTGGACTTTTTTTTTTGGGGCCCATTTCTTTTTTTTTTTGTTCTTTTTGGGCTTTTTTTTTAGTTTTTTTTAGTTTTTTTGTTTGGGCCTTTTTTTTCTCTTCTTTTTTTTCTTTTTCTTTTCTTTTCTTTTTTTTTTGGCCCTTTTTATTTATTTTTTATTTTATTTTCATTTTTTTATTTTTTTTTATTTATTTTTTTTTTCATTTATTTTTTCGTTTTTTTTTTGGGCCTTTTATTTAAAGGTACAAATGGAAACATAAATTATTTATTACATATATGGAAATATATAAAATATCCAATAAATATAAATTACTACCCACACTATAAGGAGTAAAAAGGTAGTCACAAAACATCGTCTTCCCTCCCTTATTCTTTCCTCTTGGCTTCGGCATCCATCAGCCATTGCTTGAGAGAAATGAAGAGAATTGATGAAATGAGAGGTGTGGTAGGAAATGAAGAGGGATTGGGTATTTATAGAGATGGGGAAGGGTTACTATTCCAACGGTCACTATGCAATTTTTAATATTATTTTTTTTTAATATGATCCGGGGTGGCAATCTGGACTGGGCGGGGTTCTAAGCACTGTACCGCGTCACCAACGAGAACTAGTAAGTCATAACCGGGGTCTGAAATCATTGGTCAACTATAGACATTTCTCTTCACCTCGGTTAAATATTAAGCATTGGGGACTCTCCTGCAGGTGTACTTTCGGTGTGTCTTGAAGTTCAAGTACGGATTAACACATCAGTTTTAACTTGAAGAACCTCGGATTCCCTTCGAACTGAGGTGTAAAATACCGTACTCCACTGAGGCTGTATGAGCTTAGAACTAATGAGGTAACACCGGTCATGAAACCGTGCTAGGACCCCGGTTAATGCAGTCAACATTGACTCCGGACTCTAGGACAAAAAAACTCTTTTTTTTTTCTTCTTTTTTTTCTTTTTTTCTTTTTTTCTTTTTAATATATATTACCGGACAAAAATAGGTGTTCACACACACCAAGGTCCAATTTTCTTCCATGACCCCCAAAATCATCATCACTAATCTAGATAACAAAATAAGCATTCATATACATCACATGCTATACAAAAATCTAGATTTCGCCAGCCAAGGCACTTCCTATACCACTATTTACCTCCTCAACCAAAATGTACTTCAAAATGTCCACTCTTCCCATAGTACCCTGCATCACAAGTCTAAAAATGGACAACATGGGAGAGTGAGTCACACATTCCAAAGGAATGAACATAAATACCATGTGATTATGTACATATGCATCAAAACATGTATACTTTGCACATACATATCATTCATCAAACTCTTTATCTTCACAACACCATCATACATACATCACAAGTAACTTTACAGTTTAGGCAAAGTACACAGCATATACATAATCAAGTCCCACCACAATTTGGCTATCACACAAACTATTATTTGGTATTCATATCTTTTATGTTGTCTAAGTATATCATTACATCCTCATCACATCCATCATCATATCTCATCACCTTCGGCATACTCCCTTGTTATATACAAATACTCTTAAGCTAATGCATATGCATAATGGAATATTTCAACAATTGCAGATCTGACTATGGGATTACAAACACCGAATGTGGGATTCAAGTATGAGCATCTAACCATACCCCTACTGCAGTAGTAAAATATGTACACTTATTCTTAAATTTGTATGCATTTCACCAATTGTTTTACTGGTACCAAACCGCATCGCCCATCTTGCAACACTTGGTCATTTTCACCATGACCACGGTATACAACATATTCAACATATGGTGTTGCAGGCCGGCCAGATATCAAATCGTGGCGGCTGTGATTCGAAGGACCACCGGGGTCACCTGCTCACCAAGAGCCACCCCCACAAGGGTCAGCCACATCTAGCTCTCCGAAGCAATACATGGGCGACTTTGTGACTTACACACTGAGTCACATGGGAAATAAAACTTGCTCGTGCACCGAGCCACCCTCCCACTGGGTCGGCCGAGGGAACTCCCCTAATGTTCCAACAACGGCGGCTATGCAGTATGCCATAGATGCAAATGCAAATCATATACATTTCTCACTCTGTGCATCCTATACATGACACTCATCATACATCATCATCAACACCATTACCAACTTTACCACAAGGCTTTTAGTGGATTCATTATTGTTGGTTATTCTTATGAATTTAAACATTTGTGTGGCATTACAATAGTTCTTAATCAATATCATCAACAATCACATTACATTCATGGTGGATACAAGCACAACTTCATATCATTGATCATTCTACACCACCATATAGCACACCATGAATATTCTAAATGCATCAAAGCATGTTTCCAAACACATTATCCACACCATACACCACATTACAATTTCTCATATTATCTCAACCAAGGCTAACATGCATACCAATACATATGGCAATCAAATAACATTCAAATTCATGCATTTAGAACATAAGACTCCTTTGTTACCTCAAGAGAAGAATTCCAATTGATAAGACACACCCGCCTCGTCGTTTAGAATGGATCCTACATTAACATGCATATAGAATCCCAATCAATCAACTATTTAAGACATTATTCATTTCTATTCAATCATAATCGTATCTACAGTTTCGTAATATGCACTAGACATGTTATAGACCTCAATTTTATCATTTATTAGGCTTCATGAATTCCTTCCCATCAAGCCACATTCATTAAATTCAAGGGCCACAAAACAACCATAGCCCCAACCTTCCCAAAATACCACAACAAATAATTACCCACATACCTAATGGCTTATATTTGCTCTCAATCATACTATCCAACCAATATTCATAACTTTCCCCAAATTCATAAAAGCTAGGGTTTCTCTAAAACCCAACAACTCTTATTATTGTCTCATTATTCTTCATCTCTTACCATCATAAATGCATCCACTACTCTTTCCCCTCATTAAATACATATATTTATGGCAACCCACTCTAGGGTTTAAGCATTAAATGCTTCTAATAAATACCCATTTATATGCATTACTCTCCCCAAACCAAAATATATCAAAACCAAGGCATTAACCCATCCAAAAATGGTGAGATGAGCTTACCTCACCCAAAAATGAAAATGGGTCCAAGGAGGGAAAGATACCAAACGAAAATGGAGAAGGGAAAGAAGAAATTTTCAACTCCAATGATCTCTTTCTAAGCTCCTTGAAAACGAAAATGGAGGGGAGATGATCACCTCTTGGCTAGGGTTTTTGGAAGAGAAGATAATGAAGAAGAAGTAGAGAAGAAGAAGAAGAACCAACGGGTTTGCCAAGGGGAAAAGAAACCAACGGGAGTTTAAGAAGAGAAATTGGGTTTTTGCTTTATTTTTAATCCCATTCATTAAAATTTCACCGTTTTACCACTAACAGACTCTTTATTTGGGCTTAATACTTTATCTAAAAATTATTCCGAATATATATTCGGACTCCTAATATTATTCTCAACAGCCCTTACCAATATCATCCCAATCGAAGATACTTGGTCCGACACCCATATTTCAATCGGTCAGTTTTCAGCTTATCCGGTCTCAATAAATCACCATTAGTCCCCAAAATCTTAATTTAATTGTTTTCAATATTTTTGGGACATCAAATAGCTTACATTCAATTTGTCAATATTTATTTTCCTTGATTTAATCCTCTATTTTAAAATTTTGGGATGTTACAATCCTCCCCACCGAAAAGAAAATTTCTTCCTTAAAATTTAACATACCGGATTCGAACACGTTAAGATATCGTCCTCTGATGTCGTCCTCACGTTCCCATGTGAACGTCTCCATATTTTCGTGCTTCCAAGTGACCTTCACCAAAGGTACCAACTTGTTCCGCAGTCTCTTCACGGAATGCTCGACAACACGAACAGAAACAAGAGGAATAGATAAATTATCTCGTACATTAACATCATCTATAGGAATCACATATAGAGGATCATGAACATATTTCCTCAACTGTGACATGTGGAACACATTGTGTAGATTAACGAGATGTGGAGAGAGTGAAATCCGAGAAGCAACGTCGCCAATCCGCTCAGATACCTCATAAGGTCCAATAAACCTAGGGCTCAACTTTCCACTTTTCAACGCCCTTCCAATTCCTTTATCATGCGAGACCTTCAAAAATACATGATCACCCACTTGAAACTCAAGTGGTTTATGCCTCTTGTCATAGTAACTCTTCTGTCGATCCTGAGCAATCTTCATATTCTCTTGTATTTTCTTAATCTGCTCGGTGGTCTCCTGAACAATCTCCGACCCTAAGGCCAAGTTCTCACCAGTCTCCAACCAACACAACAGAGTTCTACACTTTCTTCCATACAACACCTCATATGGTGCCATACCAATAGAGCTATGGTAGCTATTTTTGTATGTGAATTCAATCAATGGCAAGAATCTCTCCCAACATCCACCATGTTCAAGAACACAAGCCCTCAACAAGTCTTCCAAACTTTATATTGTCCTTTTGGATTGTCCATCAGTTTGCGGATGATAAGCGGAACTAAGCTTCAACTTAGAACACAATTCATTATGCAAACTTCCCCAAAATCGAGAAGTGAATCGAGGATCACGGTCGGATATGATACTGGATGGCACACCATGCAGCCTAACAATCTCCTTTATATATAATTGTGCCAATTTCTCCAAGGAATTCTTCATATTCATGGGCAAGAAATGAGCACTATTCATCAACCGATCCACAATTACCCATATGGCATCGTTTCCAACACGAGTTCTGGGTAGTCTAAAAATAAAATCCATAGCTATACTATCCCACTTCCAAACAGGGATCTCCAAAGGTCTTAAATAACCAGATGGTCTTTGATGCTCGATCTTCACCTTCTGACAAATAAGGCAAGATGCTACGAAGTTCGCCACATCATGCTTCATACCAGGCCACCAAAATTTTTTTTTTAAATCTTGATATATCTTGGTAGAACCAGGATGAATGCTCAATAAGCTTTTGTGAGCTTCCTCAAGTACACATTTTCTCACATCACCATTTGAGGGAACATAAATTCGGCCATTCACCCGCCAAATGCCATCTTGGCCTTCCACTAGGAACAAATCCTTTCCTTTCTCTTGGGTATTCTTCATCTCAATCAAATACTCATCACCCGGTTGTTGAACCTTCACATATTCAAGAAACTCATTCGTGACCTTCAACATTTCAAGCGATATTTTCTTCAAAGTATAAGTCTTCACGCCCACATTCAAATCTCTAAATTGTTCAATCAACTCCATCTCTCTCGCCATCATCATAGAGATGTGTAACGACTTCCGGCTCAAAGCATCGGTAACCACATTTGCCTTTCCGGGATGATACCTCAACTCAAATTCGTAGTCTTTCAGGAATTCCATCCACCTTCTTTGGCGCATATTAAGTTCTTTTTGATCAAACAAATACTTAAGGCTCTTATGGTCACTAAAGACCACAAACTTAGAACCATACAAGTAATGTCACCACAACTTCAAAGCGAACACCACCGCCGCCAATTCAAGATCGTGTGTAGGATAATTAACCTCATACGGTCACAATTGTCTCGACGCATAGGCTATCACACGCTCCTTTTGCATCAACACGCATCCAAGACCAAGCTTAGATGCATCACAATACACCATAAAGTCATCCGTCAAATTGGGTAGCGCTAACACAGGTGCAGTAGTAAGCCTCAACTTCAACTCTTGGAAACTTTCTTCACATTCATGGGTCCACACAAAAGGCTGATTCTTACAAGTTAACTTCATCAATGGCAGAGCTAAGCGGGAAAATCCTTCAATAAATCTCCGGTAGTAACCGGCAAGACCAAGAAAACTTCTTATCTCCATTACAGACGTCGGTCTTTCCCAAGCCATTACAGCTTCAACTTTTGATCTATCAACGATAACTCCATCACCAGAAATCACATGTCCAAGAAAAGAAATCTCACCCATCCAGAATTCACATTTAGAAAGCTTGGCATACAATTCTTTCTCTCGAAGAATAGATAATACATGATGAAGATGTATTTCATGCTCTTCATGACTCTTGGAGTACACCAAAATATCATCAATAAACACTACGATGAACTGATCAAGATACTCGTGAAAAATACGATTCATGTAATCCTTGAAAATCGCAGGAGCATTCGTCACTCCAAATGGCATCACTACGTACTTATAGTGTCCATATCGCATTCGGAAGGCAGTTTTCAGAATATCTTTGGTCTTTATTCAAATTTGGTGATATCCGGAACACAAATCAATTTTAGAGAATACCACAACACCCTTCAACTGATCTAGGAGATCATCAATTCGAGGAAGAGGATATTTGTTCTTAATGGTTAGCTTGTTGAGTTGGCGATAATCAACGAACAATCTCACGCTCCATCCTTCTTCTTCACCAACAATACAGGAGCACCCCAAGGAGACACGCTTGGGTGAATAAACTCCCATTCAAGCAATTTCTTGACTTGCTTCTTCAGCTCGGTTAACTCCATAGGAGACATTCGATAAGTTGCTCTAGAAACAGGCTCAGCGCCAGGAATGAGGTCAATAGAGAATTCCACTTTTTGTGGAGGAGGTAGTCCAGGAATCTCATCCAGAAACACATTGGGAAACTCTGAAACGACAGGAATCTCACAAGATTGGGACGTACCATTCCTATCAACCAAACAGAATATCATAAAGAGCTGAGAGATACCTTACACATCAAAGCCTTCAACATTCAAAGTCGGGAAGATCACCGTCTTGTTATGGCAATCCACCAAGACTTGTTAGTGGATAACCAATCCATGCCTAGAATAATGTCCAGGTCCTTCATAGGCAAACAGACGAGGGATACCATAAACTTTCTACCCTCAAGGTTCATCTCGACATTCTCACATCGAGTCACCGATCTTAAACAAGTACCGATCGGTGTAGTTACTAATATAGAACCTTTCATTATACACACAGGCACCCTCAAGCGCCTCACACAATCTTCAGAAATAAATGAGTGTGTAGCACCAAAATCATAGATAACATTTACCGAAATACCAAGGATTTTGTAACATCCCGGATTTTAAGGAAACTAAATTTATTGGATGACGATAATTGATTATTTAAGATCAAATAATTATGGGAGAGGTTATTAGACATTAGAGGTGAATTATCGGTAAATTAAGATTTACCAGAACCGGGTAAATTAACAGATGATGTGGGACCCACTTGATTTAATTAGATGTTTGATGGGTCTAGAATGTTTGGAAAATTATTGTGGTTAAGATGGTATAGTTAGAATGATTTTGGTGACAAAGAAATAATTAATTAGACTCGACGTGTGATAATAACCGGGGAAAATACGAACTAAATGGGATTAAAAAGAAAATGTGAAATCCTTCCTTCTTTTCTTTTCTTAACCGTGTGAAGTCTTACACACTTTATACCCTTCTTTACACAATGGACAAAATAAATATGGACCAATGGTAAAAGTGGAAGGTGGCATTACTTTATCTATTGGGTAATGACCAATTTTGGTCACCTTTTTCCTCTCTCTCTTTTTTTTATTTTTGGCAGCCATCTCTCTCCCTCCATTCACTCTTCATTTTCCTCTTCTTCATTTTCTCTTCATCCTAATAACCGCCCACCTCCATTCTTCTTCTTTCTCTTCCCAAAAACAAAAGCTAAGCTTGGAAATGTGAGGCATCTATAGAGCTTGGGAGCTTGCATTGGTCATCTCCCTCTTCCTCACTTCATTTTCGTTTTGGGTGAAGCTTAAGCTTGAGGTAAAGATTTCTTACCTCCACCTTGTTTTATTTATGGTTTTGGGTTGTTGAGTTGAAGTTGTAAATGTTAGAAACCTTGCATGTGGGTGGAAATGGAAACCCTAGGCTTGAATATTTGGAAATGAAACCCTAAGTATTAATAATTTGGGGGTTTTGACCCACTTGATGATCTTGATGAGTGTTGGGTATAGTTAACCCTTTGAGACTTAGAAGATCTTTGCTTTGGGGAAAGGAACTCCCGAAGCCTAACATAGGCATATGAATTTGGAGTATAGACAAGTCTAGGACTTGATAATAAGTTAAGGGATGTGATGCCTTGTGATGGTTTATTGATTACATGTGTATGTGTAATTGTTGATAGGGTTGTATCTCGGGCGATGATGCGGAATGATCAATGTAAATGCGTGGTGGTTCTTCTCTCGAGGTAGGAGAGGAGTTTACATTTCAAATCGCATGAGTGAATTAATTGCTAATTATGTATATGTTGAACTCATGCAATGCCTTGCCATGAATGTCTTATATGATTAATTTGATAAAGTGATGAATGATGGCTTGGCTATATTGATTGTTATGAAAATGTATGTATATATATAATGTTGATGATAAGTGTTTGATGGTCCCTTGGTTGGACATAAAATTTGATGAGTATGGAAATCTGCAAATGAATGAACTACATAAATTGTAGAAGGTTGTTTTGAGGAGATTGTGTAGAAAACGAACAAGAGAGTGATATGGGTTATAGTTAAAACCTTTCCCTTGTAAAATTAAATAAGTAAGGGTGATTGATAAGCTGGAATGAGGATTTTCGAGTATGAATGCTTAGAGCGAGTTTTAGATGTCCCATGTGACGTGTGTAAAGTATTGGTTGTAATTGAGTTGGCTTAAAATGAGAATTTCATGTGTCAGGTTGTAAGAATTATTAATTCTGTGTAAGTCCTGATAATCTCGCTCAAGCGAGATGGGATCTCGCCCTAGCGAGACTCCCCTGCTTCAGAAAATTGGCCTCTGGACCAATCTCGCCCAGGTGAGCGAGCTCTCTGCTCAAGCGAGACGAGTGAATGGTGAATGGGTGAGATTCTGGACGAATTTCGTCCGAGTGGGAATTTTAGAAAACAATTTCATTATGTGGTGAATTTCTGAGTGAAATTTCGAGTGAGCTATGTCCAAGACAGGACCTTCCGAGTGAGGAAGTGAATATAAATCTGAATAAGAGGTCTTCGAGTGTGATATTCCGGGCAGTGGAGTTTCGAGTGGGAGTTCCCGAGTTCAATATAACTCGTTTCGAGTGGAGTGCCTCTGAGTGTTTAATTCCGAGTGGGATGGCACCGAAGGGGGTATACGGTGTGAGTCTGTCCAGAAGTACTCTGGGATAATTTCACTGAGTGGAAGACTTGGTGCTAAGAAACCTCGCTCGAGTGAAAGACCGACTGAGAGATGAGTCGGCTTTGGAATAATTTATCGAGTGAAAGACTGAACGAGGGACGAGTCGGTTTTGGAGTAATTTGCCGAGTGAAAGACCGATCGATTGATGAGTCGATTTTGGATAATTTCACCGAGTGAAGGGCCGAGTGAGAAATGAGTCAGCTTGAAATAATTTTGCCGAGTGAACTACTGAGGGAGAGATGAGTCGGTTCTAGAATCATTTCATCAAGTGAAAAACCGAGTGTTGTGAACCACCGAGTGAAAAACTGAGTGCTGGGAAGCCTTGCCCGAGCATGCAAGTGTGGAAGGGAAGGACGGCCTCTGGTCAGATTTCACTTAAGAGAGTGGCTGCCTCACTTAAGCGAGTGTCAGTGGGATTTGTTACTGGACAATTCTCGCCCGAGTGAGTGGCTAGTGAAGGGAGCCTCGCTCGAGCGAATGCCTGTGGATTTTGTTACTGGATGATTCTCGCTCGAGCGAGTAACCTAGTGTGAATGTGCTTCGCCCGAGCGAGTGAGCTTGGGGACGCTACTGGAGGCATTTTGCTTATGCGAATGGGGTCGCCCCTGCAAGCCTGATCTGTCTCGCTCAAGCGGAGGTGAATCTCGCTTGAGCGAGTTCCCACCAGAAATGGATTTTGCCCAATTTTAATTATGGTGAGCTTATGTTAAACCCCTTCTATATGATAATTAAGAGATGATATGGGGTATGCTACGATGATAAGGCATGGTATTGGCTGAAATTAATTAATGCAATTGGGGGAGAATTAATTGTGATATAATTACCACTAAGGATGGAGTAATGAAAGAATAATATTGAGAACCTTATGATAGGATTTTGGGAGATATCCTTGGGCGAATTTGAAATTAATGAAGGGATAATAGATTGACATGGTATATGATATAAATTGATGAATTAGAGAAAATATGATACAAAATAATGTTAGATAATGATGTTGAGCACTCTCTTGCACAAAGAGGTGTATATTATTATTGATAAATTGTTGTGTGCCATTGTGTGTGATACAAGCATGATCTTGTATGTGTGGTATGAAATATGAAATTGAAAATGTTGTAAATGCCACACAAATATATATACATATAAAAGTATACATGAGACAATGGTAATGAATAACGAGATGAAAACCCACTAAATGAAACTGTGGTAATATTGAAGAATATTATATAATATTGTAATGCCATTATGGTTGATTGCAAGTATTCACTTGCGTATATAATGTGAAATATATATGAAATATATTGAGATGAAAATGCCACATTAAAGCTTGAAAGCAATGGCTAAGAAACCAACAATGATGAAATCCACTAAGGTGTATGGTGGCGTTGGTGATTATGATGATGATGATTGATGAGTGGCATTTAGGATGCATGTAACACCCTAAATTCTAATTAAATAAATAAAACCAACAGGGAAATTTTTCTGAATTATCGAGTTAGCAAAGTCTGTATAATCCGCCCCAAATCAAATAACCCGATGCAACAAGAAGGAGGAGGGAACGGAAAGCAAGGGAAGACAAGGGCCAAACAAAAGACCTCCAGCGGAGCCCATCAACGCTCGAGCGAACCCAAAGGAAATAACGTACACTCGCTCGGTATCAAGACAATCGTCCACTCGGTAAAGGCCTATTTCACTCGGAATTCATTCTTAAGTCTACTCGGATTTCATTCCTAAATCCACTCGGTAAAGGGGACTCCCTCCACTCGACCCCAGACTCGCACCCCCATAACTTAGTTCTTTATTTTGTCCATCATGCCACACAACAGTTCACTCAGGAAACGAAGGCTGTTCCACTTGGAAACCAGGGGTATCCTCACTCGGACTACTTCTCAATTATCTACCCCTCAGTATTTCCCTCATCTCTCGCTCGGTAAGTATAGTCCTTCCTACCCTAGTGCTCGCGCTAACTTAACCTTCCTTCAAGGACTCCATAGCTTTCTAGCATTTCTCTATACGGCTTACACTCGGAATCGGATGGATTGCCCTCTAGTCAGAAAACACTCTCTCGGCTAGTCCTTATTCGAAGGCATGATTAGGCTATTCTGCTCTGAATCGTAACAGCTTATCAATTGGGAATCTACTGTGTCAATCCCCATTCAGAGTGGTATGCCCTCATCCCCTCGGAACACCTAAAGCTTTCCTCACCTGGCAACAGGATCACAAATTCACTCTCTAGATCATATCTTGACTCCCTTCATACTAAGTCTTTCCATTCCTACACACTCGGGTGAACATGAACATATATACCAATCAAACATCATGCACAGAATGGAATTAAACATACCACATGGCATAAACATAACCATATACATATGAGAGTGTATATCAATATTTACAAACACATTGCCATGTTTCCCAGCCCCAAGGGATTCTGTTCTATTCTAAAAGATTAACATCAGATACGAGCCAGCCAAGGCATAATCAAAACATTATACACATCATCTACATAAATATATATAGTTCCTTGGTGCACAGCTAATCCGCTCAGTAAGTAGCTCCACTTTACTCGTAGTTTCGAGGAATGTTCACTGAAAATATTGCCACAGCAGGGGTGAGCTTTTACATTTAAAATAACAGTTAGTGACTTGGGAACCCGTACGCTTTCCATCACACCACATCACATTTCAAGCAATCATAACGTTAACTAACCTCTAGTTTATCTACTCGTAACAGTGCCATGCAATCAGAATTCATTCATGTAATATTCCATTATACAGATTATATCATTTCCGACTTACACTATACACATGCAAGACAATAAATTCATCATAGCATAAGAGTATACAAACATATACATATCCATTCAGTACACACCAGTCTACTACAGTCAGATCCAACCCCCACTTGATTAATTTTACGTTGCAACATAGGCTCCAAGCCTTTTTCCTCCAGCTCCAAGCTGGTTCGGCCGTTTTACTGGTACCAAACCATTTGCCCTCACATGTAACACAATCGCTCTAAGCGACCACGGCAGTGTTACGGGCAGCCCCGAGTCCAACTCGGTGGCTTGCTTGAGTCCAACTCAAGACTTTAAGCGTCCAACGCTAGTGCACTCGGCACTGCCTCAAGTCCAACTCAAGGTCTTTTAATTACATTCTTTTGTGTGTATGTCTGCCAATACAATATTACTTCTCCTTTCATTTATCATAACCACACTCTGTATGCAATTTAGTCGTCATCTCATAACAACACAGACTCATTTTTAACACTCGCATGCAAGGCAACATAGGGTAGCAATCAGGATCTACTCATCATCCCATGAACAGAGCACTCAGAAGTCACACAATATGTCTCCACTTCATGCATGCACATGTAAATATTTAACTAGAGTCAGTATGGCAGTTTGAAGAGTATGCACTGTATTCACACACGGTGTCATAACACACGCATGCATCCACATCCCAACAGTGTATCTCATAAACATATATATCAATTATAAGCTAACTATCATCGGATTCAGACATAGCATGCCTCGGAATACAAAGCTATCTATCAAACATACATTTCATCACAAATACCCTTAAGTACATATGCATGCATAATAAACCACTCGGAACCCATTCACAAGCTATGCATTTGAAATGCAAAGCGCCCCCTACCTACTGAAGGAAGTTCGAGGGGTTCCTCTGTTTCCCGACGCTGGTCCGATTGCCTCGCCCAGGCTCACACTTGTTCTGGCTTCCTTGGTCGAAGTCGCACCGTGAAACAGGGGCTGTTCGTCTTTTTGGCCGAACAAACTCCAAGTCTTTTGTAGTATCGTCGTCGCGCGTTCTCAGGAACAGAACAGTAAACAGGGGGGAGGAAGAAGAAGAACAAAAGAGAAGAGAGAGTGTTCGAGGAGAGAAAAGAAGAGAAGAGAAGAAGTCTAACGAAGATGCATAACTCCAGTGATTAAAGGCACATATATAAGCATATGCGTGCATGAGGAAGGGAAGGAGAGTGGGATGGGAAAACGTGAATTGCAGTCCCACTCACATGACTCCCAATCGGAAGCAGCCACCTCTTACCAACTAAGCTTAATTAGTTTGTCACTATTTCTTAGATTAAGTTAACAATCAATTTTCCTGCTTTGAAATTAAAATGTTAATGGTTTATTTTCATTCGGTATTCAACTTTCAAAGCTGGGATGTTACAGTTCTCCCCTTCTCAAAAGAATTTTGTCCCCGAAATTCACTCGGTGACTCACCTTGGTAAACAACTCGGGGTACTGCTGCCTCATGGCGTCTTCGCGTTCCCAGGTACAAGAGGTAGTCCCGCCTTGCTGCCACTCCACTTCAACCAGTGGTACGTCCCTGTTTCGCAGATGCTTTACTAATCGGTCCATGATTCTAACCGGTATAGTTACAATGGTCAGGTCCTCCTTAATCTCCACTTCATCATCTGGCATCGAATGGGTGGGATCATGTAGACATTTTCTTAGTTGTGACACATGAAACACGTCATGCAATCGGGATAAGTGAGTCGGTAGTGCTATCCGGTACGCCATGGAGCCGACTCGTTCCAACACCTCATAAGGCCCAATGTATCGGGGGCTCAACTTTCCGCTCTTCAAGGCTCGCCCAACTCCTTTACTCGGTGAAGTCTTCAAAAACACTCTGTCTCCGACTGAAAACTCTAATGGGTTGGTTCGTTTGTCATAGTAGCTCTTCTGCCTATCCTGAGACACCTTCATCTTTTCTCTTATCATTCGGATCTGTTCTGATGTTTGCCTCACAATTTTCGGTCCTAGTAGTAAATTTTCACCCATTTCCGACCAGCAGAGTGGGGTCCGACATCTTTGACCATATAGTGCTTCGTAGGGTGTCATACCGATACTGTTGTGGTGGCTATTATTGTACGTAAACTCGATCAGGGGAAGGTACCGCTCCCAATCTCCACCGTGCTCCAACACACATGCCCTTAGCAAGTCCTTCAGGCTTTGAATCATTTGCTCGGATTGCCCATCCGATTAGGGGTGGTAGGCAGAACTTAGCCAAAGCTTTGTACCCAATTCTTGGTGCAGACTGATCCAAAATCGGGACGTGAATCTAGGATCCCTGTCCGATACGATAGAAGTCGGTATACCATGCAGTCGGATAACTTCGTAAATGTAAATCCGAGCTAACTTATGCAACGGGTACTTCATATTCACAGGTAAGAAGTGTGCACTCTTCGTCAGTCGGTCAATAATGACCCAAATCGCATCATGGCCCGCATGGTTTTTTGGCAATCCCATGACAAAGTCCATCGCAATTGAGTCCCATTTCCACACGGGAATCTCCAGGGGTTGCAATGCACCATACGGCTTCTGGTGCTCCACTTTCGATTTCTGACAGGTAATACATCGAGCCACGTATTCTGCCACATTCCTCTTTAATCTGGGCCACCAGAATTGTGTTCTTAGATCGTGGTACATCTTCGTGGTACCCGGGTGGATACTAAGCAGACTCTTGTGAGCCTCATCAAGTACCATTCTTCTCAATTCTCCTCCACCCGGTACGTATATTCTGTTTTTCACTCGGAAAATTCCGTCCGATCCCTCGGTCAAGGACAAGTCCTTCCCTTTGGCCTGAGTTTCCTTCATCTCAGCCATGTAGGAGTCTGACTGATGTTGTTCATATATAGATTTTAGGAATTCACTAGCAATCCTTAGTGTACCGATTGTTATTTTCCGAGAAGAGGGGATGTCAACATGCAAGTTCATGTCTCGGAACTGTTCCAATAACTCCACCTCCTTCACCATCATTACTGCTATATGAAGGGATTTCCGACTCAACGCGTCAGCAACAACGTTTGCCTTACCCGGATGGTATTTTAGCTTGAAATCATAATCTTTTAAAAATTCCATCCATCTCCTCTGCCTCATGTTCAGCTCCTTTTGGTCAAATAAATATTTGAGGCTCTTGTGGTCGCTGTAAACTTCAAATTTAGAACCGTACAGGTAATGCCTCTATATTTTCAATGCGAAAACCACAGCTGCCAGCTCTAAATCATGGGTCGGGTAATGCTGTTCGTGAGGTCTCAATTGCCGAGAGGCATACGCTATCACTCGGTCTTTCTGCATTAGAACACATCCCAATCCGAGTCCTGACGTGTCACAATAAACCATGAAGCTCTCTTACAAATTAGGTAATGCCAACACTGGAGCAGTCGTCAACTTGTCCTTCAGCTCTCAGAAACTGCTCTCGCACTCGGGACTCCATACGAAAGGAATATTTTTCCGAGTCAATTTAGTCAGTGGCAAGGCCATCTTAGAAAAACCCTCAATGAACCTTCTATAATAACCGGCCAGGCCCATAAAGCTTCTTATCTCCGAGACCGACTTGGGTCTCTCCCATGCCATTATAGCTGCCACCTTCGAAGGGTCCACCAAGACACCTTCCTCTGAAATCACATGTCCGAGGAAGTGGATCTTATCCATCCAGAAATCGCATTTCGAAAGCTTTGCAAACAACTGTTTCTCCTTCAACACTTGAAGTACCACATGGAGGTGTTCTTCATGCTCCTCAGGGGTCTTGGAATAGATTAGGATATCATCAATGAAAACTACTACGAATCGGTCAAGATGTGGGTGAAATATGCTGTTCATGTAATTCATGAAAACAGCAGAGGCGTTTGTCATACTGAACGGCATCACTACATACTCGTAGTGACCATACCGAGTCCTAAAGGCAGTCTTTGGAATATCCGAGTCCTTCACCCGGATTTGGTGGTATCCCGATCGTAGGTTGATTTTCGAGAAAACTGAGGCTCCACACAGTTGGTCAATCAAGTCATCAATCCTGGGCAACGGGTACCGATTTTTAATCGTGAGTTTGTTTAGCTGTTGGTAATCTATACAAAGTCTCATGCTGCCGTCCTTCTTCTTAACAAGTAGCACCGGTGCGCCCCAAGGTGACACACTCGGCCTAATGAATTGTTTTCCAAGCAACTCATCTACCTGCTTCTTCAACTCGGCCAATTCGGTTGGGGACATTCTATAAGGTGCACTGGAGACTGGCTCGGCTCCAGGAATCAGGTCTATAGAGAATTCAACTTCTCTACTTGGAGGGACGCCTGGCACATCCTCCGGAAACACCTCTGGGAATTCACAGACAGTCGGAATCTCATTCACTCAGACTCTACTCTCGCCCTCAGTTAAACAAAGCATCATAAACAGTTGAGCTGTACCTTGTGCCGTGTAATCTTCATTGTTCTGCCTCGGGAAGATTATCCTCCGGTTCCTGCAATCCACTAGCACCTTGTTGGCTGAAAGGCAGTCTATGCCGAGTACAATGTCGAGGTCCTTCAGAGGCACGCACACCAGGTCGAAGGTAAAACTCCGATCGCACATTACAAACGTTACATCTTTGCACATTGATGATGTCAACACCTTAGTGCCAGTCGGATTGGCCACTTCCAAGGTCCGATCCATACACATAGTCGACAACTTTAAATGTCTCACACACTCATCAGCTATAAAAGAATGGGTGGCTCCCGAATCGAAAACTACATTAAGGGTATATTTACCGAGTGAACACTTATATTGTACCAAATCATTCGCTTGCACAGCATCCTCCGTGTTGATGGCATAGACTCTTCCCACTGTCGGTTGGTCGGTATTTCTCCCTCGGTTACTTGTAGTAGCCATCATGTTGCTCCTTGCTCCGTTGCCTCTACCACCATTTCCTTCACTGGTGGTTCCGCGTCCCCCCACACGGAAACCCCCACGACATGCATGGCCACCCTCTGGTTGCAGTTGCGGACAGTCGGGGCGAACATGCCCCCTTTCGTTACAGTGAAAACATACAACATCGTTTCCAGTATCACATTCCCGAGCAAAGTGGTTACCTCCGCATCTGAAACATCTACCATGTCCAGAGCGACTCCCGAACCGACCCCCACGGTTTCCTCATCCTCTGAAATTAGAGGGAGGTCCAGTACTCCTAGCGTTGCCTGACCTCTTGAAGTGTGATTGTTGAGGCCTCAAGGAGGGGTTTGCCCTGCTGCTCTGGCCCGAGTGGGCCTTGTCATCTTCTTTAAATATCCTACACTTATTCACCAACGCAGGAAAACTCCTAATCTCTTGGTATCTGCAAGCTCTCTTAATATCTGACCTCAATCCATTCTCAAATTTTAGGCACTTCGAATTATTCTCCGTCCCCGATTGTTGGAAGGGTGGGTAGAATAGGCACAATTCCTCAAATCTCGTCGCGTATTCTTCCACAGTCATGGACCCCTGCTTCAATTCCATGAACTCCAGTTTCTTCCGACTCCTGATTGTGTCAGGGAAGTACTTTTCTAGGAAGCATGTCTTGAAATCGTTCCAGGTCAGCTGAGTATCATCATCAGGGAACCGGTTTCTGGCTATCTTCCACCAGTTTTCCGCCTCTTCCCGCAGCATGTACACTTCACACTCTACCTTCTGGGCCTCGGTACAGTGAAGACCCCCAAAAATCCTTTCCATCTCCTGAGTCCATTTATAAGCTGCCTCGGGGTTACGTCCTCCTAGAAATTCTCTCGGCTTCCTCTTCAGGAAGCGGTCCAATACTTGACCATCCTCAGTTCGAGGCTGGCCCTGACTCTCAAACACGTCTGCAAAGCGTTGAAAGGCTGTGGCTATGGCCTCCATGCTTTGACGACTCGTCATCTCTTATCCTGAAATTCACAGCCCTTTCAAGGATAAGTTTACGAAGCTACTTACTACCGATCGGATCTCAGCCTAACATTCAGTAACTTTAACACATTATACCATTTCTATATGCCATATAATCAGTCGGACCAGGAGGGAGACAACCTCCTATCCACAATTCAATACTACAATATCAATCAAGTTTCACAAATATCACAATAATGATGACTACTCGGTCACAATGCATGCAACCGCTTACACTCGGTAAGCATACCTTGGCCTTGGACCTTTCGGTCTGCTCTGATACCAAAATGTAACACCCTAAATTCTAATTAAATAAATAAAACCAACAGGGAAATTTTTTCGAATTATCGAGTTAGCAAAGTCCGTATAATCCGCCTCAAATCAAATAACCCGATGCAACAAGAAGGAGGAGGGAATGGAAAGCAAGGGAAGACAAGGGCCAAACAAAAGCCCTCCAGCGGAGCCCATCAATGCTCGAGCGAACCCAAAGGAAATAACGTACACTCGCTTGGTATCAACACAATCGTCCACTTGGTAAAGGTCTATTTCACTCAGAATTCATTCTTAAGTCTACTCGGATTTCATTCCTAAATCCACTCGGTAAAGGGGACTCCCTCCACTCGACCCCAGACTCGTACCCCCATAACTTAGTTCTCTATTTTGTCCATCATGCCACACAACAGTTCACTCGAGAAACGAAGGCTGTTCCACTCGGAAACCAGGGGTATCCTCACTCAGACTACTTCTCAATTATCTACCCCTCGGTATTTCCCTTATCTCTCGCTCGGCAAGTATAGTCCTTCCTACCCTAGTGCTCGCGCTAACTTAACCTCCCTTCAAGGACTCCATAGCTTTCTACCATTTCTCTATACGGCTTACACTCAGAATCGGATGGATTGCCCTCTAGTCAGAAAACACTCTCTCGGCTAGTCCTTATTCGAAGGCATGATTAGGCTATTCTACTCTGAATCGTAACAGCTTATCAATTGGGAATCTACTGTGTCAATCCCCATTCGGAGTGGTATGCCCTTATCCCCTCGGAACACCTAAAGCTTTCCTCACCCGGCAACAGGATCACAAATTCACTCTCTAGATCATATCTTGACTCCCTTCATACTAAGTCTTTCCATTCCTACCCACTCGGGTGAACATGAACATATATACCAATCAAACATCACGCACAGAATGGAATTAAACATACAGCATGGCATAAACATAACCATATACATATGAGAGTGTATATCAATATTTACAAACACATTGCCATGTTTCCCAGCCCCAAGGGATTCTGTTCTATTCTAAAAGATTAACATCAGATACGAGCTGACCAAGGCATAATCAAAACATTATACACGGCATCTACATAAATATATATAGTTCCTTAGTGCACAGCTAATCCACTCAGTAAGTAGCTCCACTTTACTCGTAGTTCCGAGGAATGTTCACTGAAAATATTGCCACAGCAGGGGTGAGCTTTTACATTTAAAATAACAGTTAGTGACTTGGGAACTCGTACGCTTTCCATCACACCATATCACATTTCAAGCAATCATAACGTTAATTAACCTCTAGTTTATCTACTCGTAAGAGTGCCATGCAATCAGAATTCATTCATGCAATATTCGATTATATAGATTATATCATTTTTGACTTACACTATACACATGCAACACAATAAATTCATCATAGCACAAGAGTATACATACATATACATATCCATTCAGTATACACCAGTCTACTACAGTCGGATCCGACCCCCACTTGATTAAGTTTTACGTTGCAACATAGGCTCCAAGCCTTTTTCCTCCAGCTCCAAGCCTTTTTCCTCCAGCTCCAAGCTGGTTTGGCCGTTTTACTGGTACCAAACCGTTTGCCCTCACATGTAACACAATCGCTCCAAGCGACCACGGCAGTGTTACGGGCAGCCCCGAGTCCAACTCGGTGGCTTGCTTGAGTCCAACTCAATACTTTAAGCGTCCAACGCTAGTGCACTCGGCACTGCCTCAAGTCCAACTCAAGGTCTTTTAATTACATTCTTTTGTGTGTATGTCTGCCAATACAATATTACTTCTCTTTTCATTTATCATAACCACACTCTGCATGCAATTCAGTCGTCATCTCATAACAACACAGACTCATTTTCAACACTCGCATGCAAGGCAACATAGGGTAGCAATCAGGATCTACTCATCATCCCATTAACAGAGCACTCAGAAGTCAAACAATATGTCTCCACTTCACGCATGCACATGTAAATATTTAACTAGAGTCAGTATGGCAGTTTGAAGAGTATGCACTGCATTCACACACGGTCTCATAACACACGCATGCATCCACATCCCAACAGTGTATCTCATAAACACATATATCAATTATAAGCTAACTACCATCGAATTCAGACATAGCATGCCTCAGTATACAAAGCTATCTGTTAAACATATATTTCATCACAAATACCCTTAAGTACATATGCATGCATAATAAACCACTCGGAACCCATTCACAAGCTATGCATTTGAAATGCAAAGCACCCCCTACCTACTTAAGGAAGTTTGAGGGGTTCCTCTGTTTCCCGACGCTGGTCCGATTGCCTCGCCCAGGCTCACACTTGTTCTGGCTTCCTTGGTCGAAGTCGCACCGTGAAACAGGGGCTGTTCGTCTTTTTGGCCGAACAAACTCCAAGTCTTTTGTAGTATCGTCGTCGCGCGTTCTCAGGAACAGAACAGTAAACAGGGGGGAGGAAGAAGAAGAACAAAAGAGAAGAGAGAGTGTTCGAGGAGAGAAAAGAAGAGAAGAGAAGAAGTCTAACGAAGATGCATAACTCCAGTGATTAAAGGCACATATATAAGCATATGCGTGCACGAGGAAGGGAAAGAGAGTGGGATGGGAAAACGTGAATTGCAGTCCCACTCACGTGACTCCCAATCGGAAGCAGCCACCTCTTACCAACTAAGCTTAATTAGTTTGTCACTATTTCTTAGATTAAGTTAACAATCAATTTTCCTGCTTTAAAATCAAAATCTTAATGGTTTATTTTCATTCGGTATTCAACTTTCAAAACTGGGATGTTACAATGCACAGTGGGAGAAATGCATTTGATTTGCATTGCATTGCATCCATGGCATATTGATCGCTGTCTATGTGGAATATTAGGGGGTTGCACTAGGCGGGCCCAGTGGGAGGGCAGCTCAGTGCACAAGCGTATTTTTGTTTTCCCCTGTGACTCGGTGTGTAAGTCATGAAGCTATCCATAGTTTGGTGACGAGGCACCCTATATGGCGGGCCCAGTGGGCGGGCGGCTCTATGGTGAGCGAGTTACCTCGGTGTCCGACGGGGCACGGCTCTCTCGATGTGTGTTCGGGAGGGGCCCGTAGAACTTTTGGCAAGTGAGGCCATGTTGTTGATCCGCAAGTCACGGGGTGACTAGTGCTACATATGGGCGATAGCGGTTTGGTACCAGTAAAAGATGTTGTTGAGATGCATTCATGCTTTGAGATATGTGTACACATTTTACCACTGTAGTAGAGGTATAGTAGCACACCTATGCTTGACCCACAACTTGGTGTTTATTTCCCACAGTCGGATCCACATTTGTTGTCTACTCCATTGTGCATATGCATTAGCCATAAGAGCATTTACATATAGCATAGAGATATGCCAGAATATGATAATGATTGAGATGGTGTATGATGATAATTGAGATGGGTAATTAAGATACCGAAAGACCACATAAAAGTAATAAATGATATGAATATACGAAATGATGTTCAATATGACGATATGTATGATATGGCCCAATATAATGAAGGGCATATTTGTTTATGATTGATAATGATGATGTTAGCCCATGGTGGCTTTGATGAAAGACCAGAATGGTCTATATTGATGTGTTGGCCCATTGTGGCGATGAGATAGATATATGTTGGCCCATTGTGGCGGTGTGGCAGATGTGTATATGCTTGCTTTGCTATGTTTTGATGAATAAGTATAAAATAAGTATATGTTGTTGAATTAATAAACTATGATGATTATTGATGTATTTAGCAAAGCATACATGATGTTGATATGCATATGCACATAATTTCAATTGTATTCATATCGTCATTTGAAATGTATAACTCACTCTCTTATGTGGTCTACTTTTTAGTATTGATGTAGGAAAACCATGGGATGAGAACATTTATGAAGTAAAGCTTTTGGGAAGGTAAATAGTTGTAGAGGAATGCCTTGGCCGGCAGCATTGTAATTTAACGTGTTATGTATATGATAAATAGTAAGATGTTGTTAATTATTGATTTTGATGGACGAATTATGAATATAAATATACACTTGGATGATGTACTAAGAGTGATGATGATATATAAAATGAGGTTGGACCGGTTATGGTCGATTAGGAATATGGATATTGGAGATGTATGTTGCGTGACCGTATAGATATGTACATACATATGTCTTAGGCATTGCATGCTTATGTGATTATGTAAAATGATGATGGTTGTATATAAGGCTTATGATATGCCATTGCATGCTTGCCGAGCCTCTTCTCATATCTTCATATATGGGACTAGGCGTGTGCCCGGTATACACATTTTCCTTCTGCTGTAAAACTCTGTTATTTTTATATACTGAATGGGCAAACTATTTCTCGATCCAGTTACAGATTACTAAATCTCACTCTTTGGTTTTCTGTCGTTCGAGTCTTGGTGTAGTCGAGATGGTGTTTAGAAACTATTTTTGAACGTGAAAAATTTACTCATGTTTTTATTATTTAATTATGACAATTACATCGGGATTCGAGTACAGAAAATCAGGGGTGTTATAATCTGGTATCAGAGCATAGTTTGCTCTGAATTAGGATTCTTGATTATTATCAACGTATGGTTGCTTGGTGTTAAAGTTTATGTTATGGATGATTGGAGCATGATTGCAAAATATTGGAACACTTTGGTGATTATTGGAATATGGTTGTTCTGCATAGATTTAAGAGTGATAACTATGTAAAGGATGATGACTTGATAAGGTATTGAATGCCCTATAGGGATTTGTGAATGACTAATTGTCTAAGAATTTGGAATTGATTATAAGGACATTATTGCTTATTGAGGATTATTATGAATCATTAAAGTTGAGTTATGATTAATTCATATCGAGGATTCTTTGTGAATGATTGTCCATGTTATGATTGATGTTATGAAAGTATGCCTTTTTCATTGAGGTTGTATGACGTACTTGTGGAGCATAGTTGCTCATTGGAAAATTTGATGAATCATGAGATTGAGTATCTGGATGAATTCCTCAGTGTGAATGGTGTGGATGTTTGTGTAAGTCCGGCCAAGTTCCTTACACTATTTCCTTCAAGTGATGAATACATTGATATTATGCATTTGAATATTGATATGTTGAGTATGACTTGAATAGATGATGAAATTGAACCATGTGTGATCATGGATATGGTATACTAAATATGAATTGATTTAACGATGAACCTATGCCGTATGTGAACCATGGATAGGAGGTGTTAGATGTGAAAGATTCATGTGTTAAAAATTAAATTGTGTGAATAATGGTGATAAAATTCCCTAGTATGGGTATTCATAAAAATTAAAATGATTGGTTGTGCTATTTTGAATTATGGATTTTATATCCTTGAGCACTGGAGTATTGCATTATGTAATGCAAGAGAATTATTATAGCCCTTTTGGATGGAGAACATGAGTAAGTAATAAGATGACTGAATATTGAAATTGTGTTGGCACATGATTGGGGTTGGACTCGGTTCCGTGTTTATGAACCGAGTAAACGATTGATTTAATTGTGAACCACTAAGTGTGGTAACCCCGAATAACCAATGTGATCTAGTAAGATCAAACTTTTTGGGGAAATCGACCCTATGGTGGTCTAGGCTCTATGATGCTTCTATGAGCTATGTTAAATGAATTTATTTGTGGTGGAAGTATTCCACGTGGGGTACTAGGCGACCCTTGAATTTTCTAAGCCTAATGACAACTTGAATCTGATGAATGATTGAGCCATAGTGAAATAAATTGTGAAATGAGTTGTTGAGGCTAGAGTTGATGTGTAATGAGATTATAAATGTAAACGTAAACCCCTATGTACTTGGTGAATAATAATGATG
Source organism: Clitoria ternatea (assembly GCA_037962975.1). Lineage (NCBI taxonomy): Eukaryota > Viridiplantae > Streptophyta > Magnoliopsida > Fabales > Fabaceae > Clitoria > Clitoria ternatea. The sequence goes on from CM075672.1 coordinate 157,357,472, forward strand.
AATTTGGGGTATGACTTAGCATTGGCTATGATGAAAATTTTATGATGTGACTTTGGGCTAAATTATGTGCCCTTGACGTTATGATTAATAGATTAATTATGGATTATGATGTGAGTAAAGGTAATATGTGTGAACATGAGTTGGTGATAGAAATTGAATTCTATAGATACCTTCCTTTTTGCTTTGGAAAGAAAATATATTGGTGATAGAAACCACATACCGATGTAATACGATGTTGATCGTATGTCCAGTACATGGACTGTGGCTATGATAAATGAGGAAACCCACTAGTATAGAAGATTTTTATGTGAATTTAGTGATTTGTTTAGGCTTGAATCGAATTAAAGCTGACGATGTTTAAATTAGACAAATAATTTCTAAGTTATTTAGCTAAGACTTCGGGATAGATGAAGTCCAATGGTGGGATGATTACCCTATGATGATTAGAAATCTATGGTTGATATGTCCATACATGGTTATGATGGCTGACAATTAATGAATTGTATGGCGTGATTTACGCTGGAATATGGTTAAATGATAATATGATGTAAGTATATTACTCGTGGGTTTGTGTGACTTCTTAGGAAGTCTCGTGTGTGAAGGAATATTATTTGTATTGACATGAAAAATGTGAGCGATAGGACATGAAGGTACTTATCCTGATATGTCTCTACATGCCATAGGCATTATGGTAACGTGCACTTATGCGCCGATCTCATGTATTTGTGGTAACCACTACAGGATTGGGATGCCTCGTGTACGTCGGATACAGCAACACATAGACCGGGTAAGTGTAGTGTTGTAACTGCTTATGGTGAATGTATTGAACCTATCCGGTGGTACTGGATAAGAATTTGAGAGTTGTGATAAACAAACTTAAGAATTGATGAGTGGTGACTCGTTTTGGTATATATGAAGTTTTATATTTGGATAAAGGAGTGATGATGATCATGTCCTGTGGACTTTGGGAAGTCCGATATTATTTCTTGGTGTCATTAGACTCTATTGATGTGTGACCGAAGTGTGGCCTTACGGTATATGACGATGTTAAACTTCGAGGACGAAGTTTCTTTTTGGTGGGGTGGATTGTAACATCCCGGATTTTAAGGAAACTAAATTTCTTGGATGACGATAATTGATTATATAAGATCAAATAATTATGGGAGATGTTGTTAGACATTAGAGGTGAATTATCGGTAAATTAAGATTTACCAGAACCGGGTGAATTAACAGATGATGTAGGACCCACTTGATTTAATTAGATGTTTGATGGGTCTAGAATGTTTGGAAAATTATTGTGGTTAAGATGGTATAGTTAGAATGATTTTGGTGACAAAGAAATAATTAATTGGACTCGACGTGTGATAATAACCAGGGAAAATACGAACCAAATGGGATTAAAAAGAAAATGTGAAATCCTTCCTTCTCTTCTTTTCTTAACCGTGTGAAGTCTTACACACTTTATACCCTCCTTTACACAATGGACAAAATAAATATGGACCAATGGTAAAAGTGGAAGGTGGCATTACTTTATCTATTGGGTAATGACCAATTTTGGTCACCTTTTTCCTCTCTCTCTTTCTCTCATTTTTGGCAGCCATCTCTCTCCCTCCATTCACTCTTCGTTTTCCTTTTCTTTATTTTCTCTTCATCCTAATAACCGCCCACTTCCATTCTTCTTCTTTCTCTTGCAAAAAACAAAAGCTAAGCTTGGAAATATGAGGCATCTGTGGAGCTTGGGAGCTTGCATTGGTCATCTCCCTCTTCCTCACTTCATTTTCGTTTTGGGTGAAGCTTAAGCTTGAGGTAAAGATTTCTTACCTCCACCTTGTTTTATTTATGGTTTTGGGTTGTTGAGTTGAAGTTGTAAATGTTAAAAACCTTGCATGTGGGTGGAAATGGAAACCCTAGGCTTGAATGTTTGGAAATAAAACCCTAAGTATTAATAATTTAGGGGTTTTGACCCACTTGATGATCTTGATGAGTGTTGGGTATAATTAACCCTTTAAGACTTAGAAGATCTTTGCTTTGGGGAAAGGAACTCCCGAAGCCTAACATAGGCATATGAATTTAGAGTATAGACAAGTCTAGGACTTGATAATAAGTTAAAGGATGTGATGCCTTGTGATGGTTTATTGATTACATGTGTATGTGTAATTGTTGATAGGGTTGTATCCCGGGCGATGATGCGGAATGATCAATGTAAATGCGTGGCGGTTCTTCTCTCGAGGTAGGAGAGGAGTTTACATTTCAAATCGCATGAGTGAATTAATTGCTAATTATGTATATGTTGAACTCATGCAATGCCTTGCCATGAATGTCTTATATGATTAATTTGATGAAGTGATGAATGATGGCCTGGCTATATTGATTGTTATGAAAATGTATGTATATATATAATGTTGATGATAAGTGTTTGATGGTCCCTTGGTTGGACATAAAATTTGATAAGTATAGAAATCTACAAATGAATGAACTACATAAATTGTAGAAGGTTGTTTTGAGGAGATTGTGTAGAAAATGAATGAGAGAGTGATGTGGGTTATAGTTAAAACCTTTCCCTTGTAAAATTAAATAAGTAAGGGTGATTGATAAGCTGGAATGAGGATTTTCGAGTATGAATGCTTAGAGCGAGTTTTAGATGTCCCATGTGACGTGTGTAAAGTATTGGTTGTAATTGAGTTGGCTTAAAATGAGAATTTCATGTGTCAGGTTGTGAGAATTATTAATTCTGCGTAAGTCCTGATAATCTCGCTCAAGCGAGATGGAATCTCGCCCAAGCGAGAGTCCGCTGCTTCTGAGAATTGGCCTTTGGACCAATCTCGCCCAGGCGAGCGAGCTCTCCGCTCAAGCGAGACGAGTGAATGGTGAATGGGTGAGATTCTGGACGAATTCCGTTTGAGTGGGAATTTTAGAAAACAATTTCATGATGTGGTGAATTTCTGAGTGAAATTCCGAGTGAGCTATGTCTGAGACAGGACCTTCCGAGTGAGGAAGTGAATATAATTCCGAATAAGAGGTCTTCGAGTGTGATATTCCGGGCAGTGGAGTTCCGAGTGGGAATTCCCGAGTTCAATGTAACTCGTTTTGAGTGGAGTGCCTCTGAGTGTTTAATTCCGAGTGGGATGGCACCGAAGGGGGTATACGGTGTGAGTCTGTCCAGAAGTACTCTGGGATAATTTCGTCGAGTGGAAGACTTGGTGCTAAGAAACCTCGCTCGAGTGAAAGACCGATTGAGAGATGAGTCGGATATAGAATAATTTGCCGAGTGCAAGAGCAAACGAGGGACGAGTCGGTTTTGGAGTAATTTACCGAGTGAAAGACCGATCGAGTGATGAGTCAGTTTTGGATAATTTCACCGAGTGAAGGGCCGAATGAGAAATGAATCGGCTTGAAATAATTTTGTCAAGTGAAATACCGAGCGAGAGATGAGTCGGTTTTGGAATCATTTCACCGAGTGAAAAACCGAGTGTTGTGAACCATCGAGTGAAAAACTGAGTGCTGGGAAGCCTTGCCCGAGCGTGCGAGTATGGAAGAGAAGGACGGCCTCTGGTCGGATTTCGCTTAAGCGAGTGGGTGCCTCGCTCAAGCGAGTGTCAGTGGGATTTGTTACTGGACAATTCTCGCCTGAGCGAGTGGCTAGTTGAAGGGAGCCTCGCTCAAGCGAATGCCTGTGGATTTTATTACTGGATGATTCTCGCTCGAGCGAGTAACCGAGTGTGAATGTGCTTCGCCCAGGCGAGTGAGCTTGGGGAAGCTACTGGAGGCATTTCGCTTATGCAAAAGGGGTCGCCCCTGCGAGCCTGATCTGTCTCACTCAAGCGGAGGTGAATCTCGCTTGAGCGAGTTCCCACCAGAAATGAATTTTGCCCAATTTTAATTATGGTGAGCTTATGTTAGACCCCTTCTTAGTGTTACAAGATAATTAAGAGATGATATGGGGTATGCTACGATGATAAGGCATGGTATTGGCTGAAATTAATTAATACAATTGGGGGCGAATTAATTGTGATATAATTACCACTAAGGATAGAGTAATGAAAGAATAATATTGAGAACCTTATGATAGGATTTTGAGAGATATCCCTGGGCGAATTTGAAATTAATGAATAATAGATTGACATGGTATATGATATAAATTGATGAATTAGAGAAAATATGATACAAAATAATGTTAGATGATGATGTTGAGCACTTTCTTGCACAAAGAGGTGTATATTATTATTGATAAATTATTGTGTGCCATTGTGTGTGATACAAGCATGGTCTTGTATGTGTGGTATGAAATATGAAATTGAAAATGTTGTAAATGCCACACAAATATATATACATATAAAAGTATACATGAGACAATGGTAATGAATAACGAGATGAAAACCCACTAAATGAAAGTGTGGTAATATTGACGAATATTATGTAATATTGTAATGCCATTGTGGTTGATTGCAAGTATTGACTTGCGTATATGATGTGAAATATATATGAAATATGTTGAGATGAAAATTCCACATTAAAACTTGAAAGCAATGGCTAAGAAACCAACAATGATGATATCCACTAAGGTGTATGGTGGTGTTGGTGATTATGATGATGATGATTGATGAGTGGCATTTAGGATGCACAGTGGGAGAAATGCATTTGATTTGCATTGCATTGCATCCATGGCATATCGATCGCTGTCTATGTGGAATATTAGGGGGTTCCATTAGGCGGGCCCAGTGGGAGGGCGGCTCAGTGCACGATTGTATTTTTGTTTTCCCCTGTGACTCAGTGTGTAAGTCACGAAGCTGTCCATAGTTTGGTGACAAGGCACCCTATGTGGCGGGCCCAGTGGGCGGGCGGCTCTATGGTGAGCGAGTTACCTCAGTGTCCGACGGGGCACGGCTCTCTCGATGTGTGTTCGGGAGGGTCCCGTAGCACTTTTATCAAGTGAGGCCATGTTGTTGATCTGCAAGTCACGGGGTGACTAGTGCTACAGATGGGCGATAGCGGTTTGGTACCAGTAAAAGATGTTGTTGAGATGCATGCATGCTTTGAGATATGTGTACACATTTTACTACTGCAGTAGGGGCATAGTAGCACACCTATGCTTGACCCACAACTTGGTGTTTATTTCCAACAGTGGGATCCACATTTGTTGTCTATTCCATTGTGCATATGCATTAGCCTTAAGAGCATTTGCATATAGCATGGAGATATGCCAGAATATGATGATGATTGATGATGATTGAGATAGTGTATGATGATAATTGAGATGGGTAATTAAGATACCGAAAGACCACATAAAAGTAATAAATGATATGAATATACGAAATGATGTTAAATATAACGATATGTATGATATGGCCCAATATAATGAAGGGCGTATTTGTTTTTGATTGATAATGATGATGTTAGCCCATGATGGCTTTGATGAAAGACCAGAATGGTCTATATTGATGTGTTGGCCCATTGTGGCGATGAGATAGATATATGTTGGCCCATTGTGGCGGTGTGGCAGATGTGTATATGCTTGCTTTACTATGTTTTGATGAATAAGTATGAAATTAGTATATGTTGTTGAATTAATAAACTATGATGATTATTGATGTGTTTAGCAAAGCATAAATGATTTTGATATGCATATGCACATAATTTCAATTGTATTCATATCGTCATTTGAAATGTATATCTCACTCTCCCATGTGGTCTACTTTTTAGTATTGATGCAGGAAAACCATGGGATGAGAACGTTTATGAAGTAAAGCTTTGGGAAGGTAAATAGTTGTACAGGAATGCCTTGGCCGGCAGCATTGTAATTTAACGTGTTATGTATATGATGAATAGTAAGATGTTGTTAATTATTGATTTTGATGGACGAATTGTGAATATAAATATACACTTGGATGATGTACTAATAGTGATGATGATATATAAAATGAGGTTGGACTGGTTATGGTCGATTAGGAATATGGATATTGGAGATGTATGTTGCGTGACCGTATAGATATGTACATACATATGTCTTAGGCATTGCATGCTTATGTGATTATGTAAAATGATGATGGTTGTATATAAGGCTTATGATATGCCATTGCATGCTTGCTGAGCCTCTTCTCATATCTTTATATATGGGACTAGGCGTGTGCCCGGTATACACATTTTCCTTCCGCTGTAAAACTCTGTTATTTTTGTATACCGAATGGGCAAACTATTTCTCGATCCAGTTACAGGTTACTAAATCTCACTCTTTGGTTTTCTGTGGTTTGAGTCTTGGTGTAGTCGAGATGGTGTTTAGAAACTATTTTTGAACGCGAAAAATTTACTCATGTTTTTATTATTTAATTATGATGATTACATCAGGATTCAAGTACAGAAAATCAGGGGTGTTATAGATTTCACACTCACCACAGACCAGATCTTCAGCTTGAGCAGCTTCCTCACCAGTAACTGCAAACACTCTACCTGTAGCTTATGGTTGATCACCACCATTGCGGTTACCATTCCTCCCACCATGGCCATTACCTTGACCATTACCATTTCTTCCACCATTGTGAGTTCCACCATGGCCACCATTTCAGCCACCATTATGGCCATTACCGTTTCCATGGCCACGGCCTCTGAAACCACCACGGTTAGCATCATAATTCATGCGAATAGGAGTGTTGACATTAGCATTCAATGGGTAGTTAGGGCGAATATGCCCGAGTTGGTTGCATTGGTAGCACACCACATCATCACGAGGACAGTCACGTGCCAAATGGTTAACACCACATTTGAAACAAGTTTGGCCTTGGACATTTCCACGGCCTTGGTTACCACCACCATAACCACCTCTAGGAGCACCATCCTCTAGTATTGGAGGATCCACCATGAAAGAACTTCTTCTTGAAATGACCTTGCTTCTTGAAATTAGAGAATTGGCCTTTTAACTTGGACTCATGCTTTCCATGACTCGAGGGAGCCACATCGTCTTCTTCATATATGCGACACTTGTTCACAAGCGTCGGAAAGCTTCTAATTTCTTGATGTCAGATATCCCGCTTGATCTCAGGCCTCAATCCATTTTCAAACTTCACACATTTGGAAGCTTCAGTCACTAGTGCAAAAATTGGATATAACAATGGGATATATTCACGGGTATAAGTGGATCAGTGATAAAAACATGCGCGGTGGCATTTTTGAAATTATAAGGTGAACGATATAATCAGAGAAAAGTATATATCCACGGTTAGAATCATAACTGTGATCGTACCCATCAATATATATTCACGGTTGAGGAGTCAACCGTTGATATATAGTACCTAAAATATATATCCACGGTTGTGTTCACAACCGTGACTATATATTCATGATATGATCAGGGTTATGATGTGAACCGTGGATATATATTGATGTCTATAATCACAGTTGTATTTCCAACCATGGATATATAGTTCAGGTTTTAGGGTTTAATCAATGGGTACTGTATGTCCACGGTTGTCTCTATAACTGTGATTATAGAGGTAATATTTATCCACTGTTGGGGTCGTAACCGTGGTGATATAGTTAACATTTATCCACTATTGTTTGTTCAACCGTGAATATATGTGTAATATATTCACGGTTTCAAGGGGAACCATAAATATAGATCCTTTCTGAAACTTCAAAAGCCGCGCCTTTCAGTCTTTTTCACTTTCTCTTCTTCTTCACGCTGGTTGTCGTCTTCTTCCTCGTCCTCCTCTTTGCCTCGAGTTTGTTCTTTGCTCATCGTGTTCACTTGCTTCTTCCTTCTTCCGTTCGTGTCATCTTCGCACCATTTTCAAGTAAGTGCTCCATTACCCTTCTTCTTTATTCACTGCTGGTGTACCTCATTGTTATGCTCTGTCATTGTTATGCTCTGTCATTGTTTGTCGAACTGAATGGATGTGTTGTCTTTGTGTGTGTGTATTATTTCATTATTCAAGGTGAACGAAGCTTGTAGGAAATGTTCCTGTTCTGTGTAGTTAGTTGTCTTATTATTGAAGTTTCATAACATAGGCTGAGCATCTTACTGAGATTAACATATTTTTTGTCTAAAGCTATTGATTCACTTATGAGCCAATGTGTATATCTGATTTCACATCTTTAGAAAACAAACGAGGGGTTTGTTATGCCTGTAATAAGTGCCTTGTTACATAACATATTTCATGGATTTGAAACCATGCTCTTGTTTATATATATGTAGGTGGAAAATAACATTTAAATAATATTAATGAACTCCTACATCAATAAGTGGTTCCTATTTTTCTGACCATATATTTATGGTAGCAAGATCATACATTTTTTTGTCTTATTAGTCAGATTGAACAACATATGCCATGTTTCTTCCTGTTGTTTACTGTGTTGTGAGGTTTTAGTTTTACTTTTGGTTAGCAGGTTGTTTTTAATAGAGTGATTTAGTGTCAGGCATGAGTGTAACTTTAATATCTGTAATTTTGAGTATTCATAAACATACAAAATTTAAGTAATACACATAAAACAAGATACAATGTAGAGGTGGTGCAAAAGGGCTTGAAAGTGTTTGATTAGATATACCTATATCCATTAAAACCTAATGGGATGAAGAGTGTTTTGGTTCTAACCTGAATAACGAAGACTTAAGTAGAAATTTATTGCTGAATTTGAATATGACATGAAATGAGACAAAGAAAATGAACTTTTTCTCTAGGCCAACCCAAATTTATATTTTTTATGGACACTACTTTTGTTGCCCTTGAAGTAAAACCTTCTTGGTATCCTGACACTGGTGCTATAAATCACCTCACATATGATCTAAACAATTTAATGTCACATTCTGAATGATAAGGTTCAAGTTAGATATTTTTAAATGGAAAATTTTCACTTCATCATTGTTAACCATTCCCTTGAAAACATTTTCCATTTATGAATTTTGTTCTGTTGAAGTTTAGTTTAAAATTTTGATATTTCATTATTAGATTTTTGAGTTGAGTTGTAATCAAAAGTTACATTTCACTTATATAATGTTATTGCTGTTGTTGTTGGTTGCTCGTATATAATGTTATTTCTGTCTATTGTATGTATGTGGTTTTCAATCTTGCAGACTCGTAGGCTCATACTAGTTAACTAGTTAACTAGTATGAAAGTTGTTGTGCATATGAGTGAATCGTAGTTCCCCGTTTGAGATTCGACACAAATGGTCAGTAAATTAATTAATGTCATCGTTTGTGTTGAATCTTGAATTGTCTATTTGGACAGTTTTGGATGAACAATTATTTTTTATACGTCATTGTTAGTATGTACAAGTTAGGAGTTATTTTAAAATTTGATAAACTTTCGGTAACTTTCATTTTGTGTTGTTCTCTGGGTGCATATTTGGTTGTGGTTGAATTTGATTTGACCACTCTCATTTTGTGTACTTAGAGACCAATGCGAAATGCTGCCGAAATTTCATCAAATTTTAAAATAACCCCTAACCTGTATATATGAATGACGTATAAAAACAATTGTCATCCTGAATGGGTATAGGACCACCACCTTTGAAGAAAAGTGAGGTTGATCATAGCACCTTGTAAATAGTTGGCATGGATCGGAGTTGGATAACTGCATCACGCTTAAGTCTAGAGTACGAGGGGGGAATTGAATCATTTATAGAATTCGTAGCAAGGAATGCAGTGGAGGTGAATGGAAAGTATTTTTGCCCTTGTGTTAAATGCTTGAACCTGCGTCGGGTAGACTTGGAAGAGGTGCGAGAACATCTACTGTGTGACGGTTTTTTGCGTAGTTATACGCGTTGGATATGGCATGGTGAAGATATGGTGGTGTCAAGTAACAACTCTCAAACTGAAAATCGAAGCTCGATGCATGACACCGATGTCGACATGGATGACCGACTCGAGGATATGATCCGTGATGTGGGGGTAGAAGGTTTTAAGAAAGCTCATGTATATACGACCTTGGAGACCCCAATCTTGATATTGTGGAAATTCCATCGACCACAACACGTATTCCAACATCTATCATGGAACATGACATAGATGATGTAGTTTCCAGTCGTCATGACCACCATGAAGGCTTGTGGGAAAATATTTCATCTTCATAGGGTATTAATCATGTTAATGAATCATTGAATTACATGCATGTTATATTAATTATTCGTTGTATTAAATGTTATATTAAATATTTGACAGTTGTGTTTCCTTGTTTGGACAGATACTCATGGCTGATCAGGATGGACGATCTAGGTCTGACTCACAGGTGGCTGATTCCTCTGCTCGGAGGAGCAGAGGTGTTACCCGGATGGCAAACGTTACACTTAGGCGACACCGGGGAGAGAGGTTACCTGTTGACATGGATGTCAACACTGGTAGATTTGGAGGACCAAATGCCACGAAGTTTAGTAGTTATTTGGGAGTCCTGGCTCGGTCAAAGGTGTCCATCATTATCCCCGACTGGGATAATGTCGAGGAGGTGGTGAAGAACCAGCTATGGAGTGATGTTCTGGTAACTTTGATATTATTTAAGTTTTATTTTAGTGTATTATTTCATGTAATTCATAATAAAGACTCCTTTATGGACTAACTCCTTTCATGTAGGATTCTTTTGACATACCATCTTCTGACATAGCGAGGAGGAAGGTCCTCGGTATTATGGCTGAGCGATGGAGGTCGTTCAAATCCATACTCACCACGAGGTATATTTGGACTTTAAATTCTTAATCAACACTTTACCAAATTGTACCCATCCTTAGTTTAAATGTACCTGAATTGTAGGTATGTATTCGGGGATGACCAAGGAAAGTTCCCTGGAGAGAAATATCCATTCATTGATCAGGCGACTTGGGATGCTTTCGTTGCAAATAGGCATTCTGTCCAGTTTCAGGTACATTGGTTTTTAAATGATTAAATTATGTATAATTTAAATGGCTAACTCTGAATATTTTTCTTTCTTATTGTAGGAGGTCAGAAAGAAAGCCCAGGAGACTAGGAAGCTGAATGACTGCCCCCACACACTGTCACGTGGGGGTTACCACAGGTTGGAGGAGCGGCTGGCACAGGAGAGGCTGAGTCAGTGTCAGACTAGTCAGCCTGACACTGGTATTGTGGATCCCCCTTCCCCACCTACACGCCACGACAAATGGAAGCGGGCCAGGATCAAGAAGAGTGGGAATACACTTCCTCACAAGCTCAGGAGGTCGCCTCAGGGATAGTAAGTATTCCCCTTGTATCAGTGTCTTTTTTTTGGTATTACGTGAAGGAAGTGAATACTAACTTGTTTGGTTTCAGGATTCCTTGGTTAAGCAATCAACCCAGGGGTCTTTCGTAGCCCATGGTAGGCAGGATATTTTGACTACCGCCATCGGCAGGCCAGAGCACCCAAGAAGAGTGCGTGCTATTGGTCGAGGTGTAGGTAAGTTGGAAATAACTGTATCCTTTCATTTTGTTATCTGTTAAACAATTATCGGCTAATCATTCACATTTCACAGGCCTCCGTAGCTATTACGGTGCTCCCGACCCTGCCCCCTCCCTTGAGAAAATGGTGGAGCAGAAGGTGGCTGTTGTGAAGGCTGAGTATCAGGAGGAGATATCTAGGCTCCACTAGGAGATGGCCTGATTCAGGGAGGAGATGAAGGCCTCACTCAGCCACCACCAGGAGACTACTGCACCAGCTAGTGACCCACAGGTTAGGTTCTTTATTTAATTTCCTCGGTTTTATTGTTTGTAATCACTTTATTTCATTATTGAATAACTTCTGCTTGATGTGTAAATATGTAGGTACGGAAGGTTAGCACTAAGGGGTCGTGCATTGTGGCTGACCCTGACGATGATGAGGTCGAGCCACCAGACACCCGTCAATGTGACCTGTTCGTTGACGGGTCGGAGGAGCCAGTTGCCACTGGCATGGTCTACAACTTAGGCCCTATGGTTCACCATCAGACATTACCTGATGGCATGTCCAGGGTCTCTGTTGTGCTCATCCTCAAGGAGGATACTACTGTGCCAGTGGTAACTCCAGAGATGAAGACCGTCGGTCAGGCATTGAAGAGGCCAGACCCGGCCGACAATCCTATCCGGATGCTATGGCGCATCGGGTATGAGCAAGGAGATGAGACTATTCAGGTCCCATGGGAGCCACTGGTGTTCGGCCGTCCAAGTGCAGTACCACTTTACATTACACATTCTGACATGTGTGAGATTATTTCGGGGACGTCGATGTTGAACATCTCCATCATTCAACTATGGGAGCTGTAAGTATATCGTTTTTTGTCCAATTTTTTCATTATACAAGTTATTTGTCGCTAACCATGTCTCAACTTGTTTAGGTTTTTGACAAAACTTTGTGTGGACTTGGGTTTCCAAGGAACTTATGGTTTCTTAGAGCCCTCTCTCATACAGAAGCAAGCAAACACCACGCAGGACACCCAGACATACATCCAAAATTGGATGTTTGAGTCTGGGAAGACTGTATACATGGGCCCCTATCATAAAGGGTAATATTCTATTCCATAATTATTGTCATTAATTTTTGTATTTTGAAGTCTCACTTGTCACTGGTAACTGCAGCGTTCACTGGACGCTTGTGGTGATCTGTCCCCGGGCTTATCTTGCTCTGTACTTCGATACTACGCATCGGATAGTTCCACAAGACCTGAAAACTATAGTAGACGGGTAAGTTAATCCCTAAACAATAAGTACAAATTCGATTACATCATTTTTGGACCTATACGATTCTAACTTATCTTGTGTTTTATTTGATGTAGGGCGGTGGTTGGATACAATCGACTGGTTGGAGTTAAGTCCAGCGGAAGAAAAGTTATGTGGGTGCACCCAAAGGTAAGTCTATCGTATTCATTCAAATCTTCAATATATATTTTTTAAGTTGCGAATTCACTTATTCTATATTTTATGTCCATTGTAGTCTTACAGGTAGGAGGGTTCCTTCGAGTGTAGGTATTTCGTCATGCACACTATGATGACCATTGTCCAACAACATTTAGTAGAGGGATGGACAGATGTAAGTCTCATTATTTGGACTATTTTTCTAACAATTTCATCAATTTCATGTAATAAATATAGCTTTTGTTCTAATTGTTTTGTGCATTGTTTGCAGTACTTCCAGGACTGGTCATACTTCTCTAAGACACTTGTAGATAATGTTAGAAAGCAATGGGCCTCATACTTCATTGAAATCAGCAAAAGAAGTTAGCTAGATATAGGATCTTTATTCTCTTAAATATGTATCTAGTGTAGGATTTAAGGTTTACATTTTATTAGGTTACATTCATCTTAATTGTATATAGTTTTATTTTTTAGGTTTTTATGAATTCATATCAAATTAATTGTTATATATATACCATTCTTTTTATATATTGTTTGTTGCTGGATATGCTGGGATACTGTATATTGTGCTGGTTGTCTGAATGCAGGTTTGGGAAACAATAAAACAGAAACCATATTAAAAAAAACCTCAGTGTTTATTCACGGTTATGGTAACAACCGTGATTATAGACACTATTTATCCACGGTTACTACTATAACCGTGATTATAGACACTATTTATCCACGGTTACTACTATAACTGTCATTATACATACTCTGTAAGTGAATTTTTTATATTACTTATATTCACGGTTATGCTAAACAACCGTGAATATAGAGGTTCTTTATCCACGGTTCCTACTATAACCGTGAATATACATGGTCTGTGAGTGATTTTTTTTCTACTTATATTCACAGTTATGCTAAACAACTGTGAATATAGCTGTTCTTTATCCACGGGTTTTACTATAACCATGAATATACATTGTCTGTTATATTCACGGTTATACTCAACAACCGTGGTTAGATCTAATTTATTACCACGGTTGTTAACCGTGGTTAAAGACCTTCATCTACTACCACGGCTGCAACAACTACGGTTCTTTAACCGTGAATAAAGGCCATTTTTAACCGTGATTATATCTATTTTTTCCACTAGTGAGTACCCTCTTGTTGATAGGGCAGATAGATGATAAGTCTTGAAAAGACTTAACAATTTCACCTTTAATTTAACTTAATCCATTAAATATTGTTTAGTTTGGCACTATTATTTAATAAATTGTCATTAATTCTGGTTTTTTTTATTTATTTCAAAAGTGTTTAAATTATGCAAGAAAATAGTTAAAAAAAGATAATTAGTTAAGGAAATTTGTTTATTTGTAAATTCACTAACCCAGCGTACATACACTGGACAGCCAGCGTACATACGCTAGGAATTTATTTATTTGTATGTGCAGGTGTAGTAAGATATAAACTTCACGCTCAAGCTTGCCTAGTCACGCCCAAGCGTGAATCCTCTGTAACCATAAATTCAAGGACGCGCTTAAGCTTATTTTCATCACGCTCAAGCGTGAATTCACAACAGCATGAAATAATACGATCACGCTCAAGCGCGAGTCCTTCACGCTCAAGCGTGAAGGTGGTTATTTAACCTGCTGTTTTCCCTCCAATTGAAGCGCTGCACCGTTGATGTTTCTATTTTTCTGTTGCACTGTAGTAACTTAAGTATTGTGTTGTAATTAAATATTTATTTGTAATTATGTAATTAGATTAGTTAGTTTAATTATTAATTAAGTTTTCTTTGTAATTAATTAAGTTAGTTAGTTAGTTAGTTGTCTATATATACTTGTACATACTCTATAAGGAGTACAGGGGGGAGAACACACAGAAGCAATAACACAATTCATTTTCTCATTTTCAATCTCTCTCTAATTCTTTTCTCTCTCTAAATTCTCTCGTCCATGTCTCTCCACGTTCCTTCGTCTGAATCCATTTCCATGGGTTTCTAAACCCCTAGGGTTGGGATTGCTAAAGCTTCTGATGGAATCTTGAAGCTGCATTGAGGAAATTATCTTCTGAAGTAAAAGGAGAACAAGCTAAGAAGTGGATCTACTCTGCTGAATTGACAAATTCAGATCCAAATGAAGAAACTCACCAGTGAGGAATCATGGTTGAGGCTTAGGTAACTTCTAGCTTCCTAACTAATTCAGGCCTAGTAATTAGGTGAATAGTTAGGGTTTAACCCCCAATTTCACATTAGATTTCTCTATAATTGAACACCTAAGGGATTAGGGTTTAATGCTTAGGAATTAGTGTTATTCACCAAAGGGATTAGGGATTAACCAACTGTGAATTGTCCTCTTGCATCTGAAGCTTAATTAAACCTCAATTGTATGTTTCTTGATAAAGTGTAAGCTGAAGTAATCCTAACCTATCTTCCATTAATCACATTTCAAATTTTGTACTGCTTCTGAAAATACAAAAACATAGAAAATATAAAACAACAGAAAAACAGAATGAATTGCATCTGCTTGCGTTGGTTCAGCTTGTACTAGTCTAAGATTGTGGTAATTACCATAATCCCTGTCGCAACCTGGATCGCGACGGCGCGACGAGAGAGAGTGAAACCTGAGTATGAAATAGGGAGTCGCCACCAACGTTTTTATCCGTAGGAAAAACATTGGGAAAAAACTAAGTTCAGTAAAGCACTGGTTTAAAATTGAGATTCGAGTTCGGGAGTTGGTTACGAGTAGGGAAGGTATTAGCACCCTACGTTGCCTGTCGAAAACAGTACCAAGATTGAAAGCACAACATAAATAGCCTTAAATAAAACATGGTTTCTTCCTTTTTTATTTTTATTTTGAAAATGATAGAATGGAGTAGAGAACTGTACAGACATAGAATGTTGAAGCGAGGTCAATGGGACGTTTCATCCGAATTAAACTCGACTTCGATACGAGACAGAGAGGGTGAGAGAATGCCAATAAGACGTCACGTCTAAATTAAACATCCTCGGGTAGAAAGGATAGGGATAGGAAAGAGATAAGCGGGACGTCTTGTCCTAAGTATCCCTTCCCTATGAATTGTAGCGAGGCTTGAACAAAAACTAGGGGGAAATCAACAAGACGTCACGTCTAAATTGATTTTTCACGGAAACGACAAAAAGGAACATCATGAAAGAAACACGAAAGCAAAGAAAATAAATCAGTAAAAAGAAATAAGAAAGGTGGGCCCGACAGGAGTTAAAGTCCTGCTCCTACGTATTCTTGAATTATCAAGAAATCAGGGTTACGTAGTTCTGAATTTTTTTTGTTTTTTTAGGGGAAGGCTTAGAAAATGATGATGGATGTTATTAAGGTGGGGAACTCATACAAGACGAAGTTCTTCGTACATGTATGGATCCTAAAGAGATGGTGTAGACGGAAGTATTCCCGTACAACACTGTTTTAATTTTTTTTAAAAAAGAATAGAATTTTTAAGCTAGAAAATAAGACATGTGCAAGACTTCCTACTTGTTTTCTTTTCTATTTTTTTTAGGGGTAAAGGATAAGCATTGACAGTATAAGCTATACTACACAGAAAACCATAACCAACAGGCAGAAATTTGGCAGGAAAATAAATGATGAAAACAAAGGAAATAAGGAACAGAAAGGAACCGGTGTGGAGGGTTATGAGCCGGTGTTGTAGTTGGATGCTGGAAGTAGTGGCGGTGTTGTACCGGTGCTGGAATTGAAATCTATGGCAAACGTGCTGAGCTGGTGTGGGCTTCAAAAGTAAGTAGAAGAACAAAGAGGGAAAGTGGAAACAGAGGAGGAAATCTTAGAAAACAGGGAGCAACGGGAGAAGAAAATTAGAAAAGCCCCCTTGCTTTTGCTTGATTCCCCTCTATTTATAGCCAAGGAAAGACTTTGCTTTTCCATTTAATAATCTTAATGGAGCCATGATCCTTGCATAATTGGCGTAGTGGAGCATTATCATGTCTGCTTAGTGGTGAATGATTAACATAGTACGATGCAAGGCTGTCCCATTCAATCTGAAACTCAAATTTGAACTAAATGAATAGATTCATTTTCCAAATGAATAGATTCATTTAGTGTATTTGTTCATCAGAATTGAAATGAATTGATTCATGGGAGAAATGAATAGATTCATGGTGATTAATCATTGATTTTCCATGTGCCCAGCCGTCTGAATCGATTCAAAAATCATATCCTGGGCCATAATTCACGTGTGAATCGATTCAAGTGGGCTATGAATCGATTCAAACCACTTGAAATTGAATTTTTGGGGCTGTTTCACGCATGAATCAATTCATGCATGTGTTGAATCAATTCATGATGCTGTTTGGTGCTTTTTCATTCTCCTTTTTACGCATCACAAACTTGCTCGCGTATTTGAGGGCTGATGCGTGCCAAATTTGAAAAAGAGTCCAGCATAAAAATTGTAGATCTTTCTCTTATCTTTAATTTGATATATGGTACAAAACGTTTCATCAAGAAACGAAGGAGATATGACCCATCTACGAAAACTGCTCCGAAGTGTGACGGAAATACATTTGAAAGCAAACTAATTTCACTGGGAAAAATGGGTGGAGAATTAGCTTTTGTGACCTTCATGAAGTTTGTAGATATCTTTGATGTGGAGCCACAGAAAAAAGAATGGGGTCATTTCAGTATCATATGAGGGAGATATGAATTTTTTCTTAAAGATGTGCAGAGTAGTCATGAAACTGGAGCAAGTCTAGGAAGATTATTAAAACTGTACCAATTGGTAAGGATATAGCCTTCAAGGTCTTCACAAAAGTCGTAGACAATTTTGTTACAAAAATTTAGAGACCGGGTTTGCGCAAATCAAAGATCGTATGAAGGAGTTATGAATTTTCAAATGAACCATGCGCATAAAAGAGTGCTCAAAGGATGGAACTGTACCAACTAGCCGGACAAAAAGAGGTGTTCACAGATGCCCCTCTTTACTTCTTTTTCACAAGAGAAACACGAAGCTTTCCGTGTTTTTGAAGTGAAAATGAAGTAAAGATATGAACACCGATGTAGGGGCCAAGTGGGACCTCTTGATCTCTTAAAACGAGCATTTTCCATATCTGTCCTTTTTCTTTTTCTTTTTCTTTTTTTCTCTTTTTTTTTAATTTTTTTTTGTGTTCTAAATTGAACGGGAAAAAATTGTCTTTCACTTAACAAGAGGTGAGAAAATTGGGGTTGACCCCCGGTAGACTGGAAGGTAGAGGTTGCCTTGTTAGGCGAATGAGAAAGTAAAGGGTGCCTTTATAGGCGACTGGAAAGTAAAAGGTGCCTGAATAGGCGAATGGAAAGTAAAGGGTGCCTGAATAGGCGAATGGAAAGTAAAAGGTGCCTGAATAGGCGATTGAAAAGTAAAGGGTGCCTGAATAGGGGACTGGAAAGTAAAGGGTGCCTGAATAGGCTAATGGAGAGTAAAGGGTGCCTGAATAGGCGAATGGAATGTAAAGGGTGCCTGAATAGGCGAATGGAAAGTAAAGGGTGCCTGAATAGGCGACTGGAAAGTAAAGGGTGCCTGAATAGGCGAATGGAGAGTAAAGGGTGCCTGAATAGGCGAATGGAATGTAAAGGGTGCCTGAATAGGCGAATGGAAAGTAAAGGGTGCCTGAATAGGCGACTAGAAAGTAAAGGGTGCCTGAACAGGTGAATAGAAAGTAAAGGGTGCCTGAATAGGCAAATGGAAAGTAAAGGGTGCCTGAATAGGCAAATGGAAAGTAAAGGGTGCCTGAATAGGCGACTGGAAAGTAAAGAGTGGGGTTAACCCTCAGTTAACAGGAAATGCAGAGATTGGGGGAGCTAACAGGACGTCTTGTCCGAATTAACTCACTGTACCTAAAGGCCTAGGGTGATGCCCCAGTTTGACATGACTGAAAGAATTGCTCTTTGACTGAAAGAGAGTGATCCTGGGGTGATGCCCCAGTTTGTCATAATTTGAAGGAATCTCAGAGAATTGTCCCTTGACGGTAAGAGGAGAAACATGGGGAATTGTCCCCTTGATTGAGATAGGAGAAACATGGGGTGATGCCCCAGTTAGATATGATTAGAGGGATTCTTGGGGATTGGCTAGAACAAAAGAAATACGGGGAGATGCCCCAGTTTGAGTTGTTTGGGAAGTGTGGTTTCACTGGGGAAGAATTTGGTGATTCTGCCAAAGGGGAGAGTTTTGCTGGAAACTATCCTTGGGCTTGGGAAGAGACACGCTTGACTGCTGGAAAGTATCAAGTAGATTCCTTGGAACGAAATTTGAAAAGTGTCAACTTTGGCAGTTTAAGGAAGGGATCCTGAGGAGTGCCTGCTTTAGTGATTTGAGGAAAAGACTTTAAGAAGTGCCAACTTTAGCGATTTAGGGGAAGAGTTCTGAGAAGTCCCGACTTAGGGATTTGAGGAAAGGATTCTGAGAAGTGCCGACTTTGGCAATTTGAGGAAAAGACTTCAAGAAGTGCCAACTTGGGCGATTCAAGGAATGGACTTGAAGGACTTGATTGAGGTGTCAATACCTGTCATGGTTGTCTGTGATAATAACCTGCAAAAAAAAAGGGTAAGTAGTACAAAGATAAATTCAAAAATTGGGTAGGTCCTGTGAAACCGCGACCCTTAGGATAACTCATGGACAGAGGAGAATACAAGAGACGATCATAGCTTTGAAGCGCGTGCCTGGCGGAGTCTTCGTGATGATGTCTTAAGACGAGGTCGAGTAGTGGGAGCATCCTGTTCCTCATGACTTTAAATGTTCACCATTCTTTCGTTTATTTTTAGAAAAACATAATGTTTTATCAGATCAATGCAATTCATAACACGTATCAAAAGAAGGGTAAATATTATTCATGTATGTCAAACAGAATATAGAGAATGGACAATGGGGAAAATAGATGGGATAAAATGCAATCACACAGGATAGGTCAAGGCCAGGAGAAATAGGGAAGGTTCAAGGATCCTTTTGTGAGTCCTTGAGACTAGTGAGGACCTTAATCCTGCGTTACGACCTCGAGTACACCGTTCGATTATGCCTTTGAGAGGGTAGTTCGACCATGGTCCACATGCCCCAATTTGCATTGGAGACTTTAATTACTCTGCCGAAATTTTGACCCTAATTTTACCTGAGCCGTCTTTTCAGGTTTTCGGATCATCGGGTTGCTCTAACTTTTGCCTAAGCCGCCTTTTCAGGTTTTCAGCCTAGCGAGCTTTTTCATGTGTTTTTTTCTTCTTGCTTCCTTTTGGCTGTATCCTTTAGAGTAAAAGGTTGAAACTGATCGCGTTCCAGCTGAGTCTGCCTAACCTTTCCCGAATTTAGTTGGGATCCTTCGGGGAACTGCTGTCATCTCAAACAGGAGACCCCACTCCTATGCCATGTATCCGAGGGAATATTGGTGAGTCTTTTGGCATCGATGAGAGGGGATTATTTTGGCCTTTATTTTCTTTTCCTTTTCTCTCTTTTTTATTCTTTGGATTTTTTTTTCATCATTTTTTTTATTTTTGTTTCGTTTTTATATCCCCTTGATGATGCTATGACTCAAACTGATAGACTATTTCCTTAATTACATGAGCATGAGGAATGGGGTACCCTTTAAGGTTAAGGTGTTGATGGCGACAAGAATGCAAGTTCTTGGTCTAATGACGTTCATTCCCTCATATAGAAAATGACAGCTTGCTTAATGATCTGGACATAACCAGCTTACTCCATTTGGCACGTGCATTGGACTCCAAGCTTGATTCTATTTTTTTATATTTTTTTATATATTTTTTTATATTTTTTTTTGAATTTTTGGTAAAGTCTCCCTTGACTGTATCTACATTTGTAGGCATTAGCAATTTCCCCCTATTTATACTGGTAACTGTTGTGGTTTTCTTAGTTGACTGGCCTACCACTTATCCAATTTGAGACTTGGCAATGTTATCATTCACATAGATTCTTTCCACGTCCTGAAACAATATTACTAATGCCTTCTGATATCGCCCCGTGATTTCTTCAGTTGTTCTTGACTCGGGGGTATTCTTTAACAATCTTGTTAACTTGTGTGGCGGCTCACAGGTTTCCCTACCTTCTTCATCGGCATAGTCGACCGGGTAATCGAAACCGTGAAGCGGGATTGTGATTTCACTAGTCTCAAGAGAATCATTTTTGGATCTGCAATTTAGTGTGTTATGGCAAAATAATGAAGCAAAAGAATGAGTCAAAAGCATGGATAAAGGGTTGAGGAAAAAAAATTTTGAATTCCGATACGCATTTATTGATTGACTGGTAAAACAAGCTTTTTCGCCTTTATTACATGAAAAGTCCCAAAGCCTTAGGCATAGCAGAGGGATAAACAAGACTTTAAGGCAATGACAAATTACTTTGGTGAATCATTTAAAATCGTGAAGAGTTCGACAGCCTCCCAGTTACTGAGCTCTTGGCCCCACAGGTAAGCAATCACCAAATTAGCATTATCATTAAAACCATCTTCAATATCGGCCACCACTGTGTTAACTTCTGGACCTCCATGATTTGGCAGGGGATTTATGGTCACATTAGGGGTCCCTTCTTGAAAATTGATCCATTTGGTCTTGATCAAATCTCTCACTTTATATTTCAAAGCATGCAGTTTTCTGTGGAGTGACCTGGTGCTCCTGCATGGTAATCACAATGAGCGTTCGGGTCATACCCTCTTGGGTAAGGAGGTTGCAACGGCCTCATGGGGCATGGAGCTATCATTCCCCTCTCAACGAGGAGTGGAAGAAGTTCGGCATACGTTATGGGAATTGGATCGAACTGCAGGGGGGTACGCTCATTGTTGGGATTCCTTGTGTTCTGACTATGATTGGGTGGTCGGGTCACTTGCTACGGGTGATGGTATGGCATGGGTTATGGCATTGGCGCTCTCACCATGGGCGGACGGAAGTGGGGAGTATAAGTTGTCAGGCCCTGAGTGGCTGTGGCCACATACGGATTGGGAGCTTAAATCATAGTAGGGGCGAATGGTCTCGGCGGAGACGTCTTTTGATTAGAAGAAATGGAATTAGTTTCCCCATCTCTTCTCCCAGGCGCCGGTTTTCTTGTCGTGCTTGCCCCAGATGAGCCTTAAGTGATCTTTCCTGTTCGTATTCCGCTCTCCACCCTTTCTCCAATAGTCACGATGTCGGAGAAGTTAGCTGAAACACTACCAATCATCTTGCCATAGAAAGGTGATGGGAGCGTGTCGATAAACATCGCGACTATCTCTTTTTCTGACAATGGGGGGTCCACTTGCGCCGTTGTCTCTCTCCATCATTGGGCATACTCCTTAAACGTTTCATTTTCCCTCTTTATCATGTTCTGTAACTGAACCCTGTTAGGTGCCATATCCATATTATACTTGTATTGCCTAAGGAAGGCATCTGCCAGGTCCTTCCAACAACGAATATGGTTCCGCTCAAGGTGAGCATACCATGTAAGAGCGGCCCCTGCCAGACTATCTTGGAAGTAGTGGATCAATAATTGGTCATTAGAAGAGTAAGATGCCATCTTTCGACAGTACATCGTGAGATGGTTCTTTGGACAAGTCATTCCCTGATACTAATCAAAGTCTGGCATCTTGAATTTAGGCGGGAGGACAACGTCTATGACTAGGCATAGCTCCGAAGCATCTATCAGTCCAAAACCTCCGGCGCCTTCCATCATTCTCAAACGTTCCTCTAAGATTTCTATCTTTTCCTTTTGGGGAGCTACAACTGTGCTAAGACCGGCTACTGGGTTCATCATACGGGTTGTATCTTGGAGATTGATCATATAGGGGGTTGCGTATCAGTATGGATAGCCGAGTGGCTGGTTAAAATGAGGCAACGTATAGGACTGGTTCATTAGGCCTGTATTTGGTGAGGGACCTTGGGGTTGGGCTATGGCTTGTACGGCATAAGTCGGCTGGGCCATTTGGGCTTGTGTGTTTTGGGCCTGTGCAGTGTAGGTCGGTTGGGCCATTTGGGCTTGTGTGTTTTGGGCCTGTGCAGTGTAGGTCGGCTGGGCCATTTGGGCTTGTGTGTCTTGAGTTTGGTGGGTTTGTGGGTCATGGGTTTGTGTGTTTTGGGTTTGGTGGATTGGTGGCATATTTGGCTGGGTGGGGTATGAAGCGTGAGGATTCACCGCTTACTGGTTGTGGGCGTCTTGTTGGTTAGCGAGCGGGGGATAGTACCCCGGGGGTAGGCCATAAAGTGGAAAAGGTACTGGGTTGCCGTCTAGACCGACAAATGTATGCTGTACGTAAGACTGGCCGTAAGGTGGCTGGGTCTCAATGGCAGGGTTAGGTCTCCCGACATGAATGGTGAGAGGGGGTGTCATTGTGTTAGGGAGTTGCGTTCTTGCGGGGTCAGAACCAAGGGGAGGTGGCGCGGTGGCAGGCTGCTGTTGGGCGTCCTCAATACCTACAGAGGAGCCTCCTTCTCTGAGTTTCTTTTCTAAAAGTTTAGTTAACTCCGCAACTCAGTCTTTCAACTGATCGAACTCGGTTCTAAAGTCTCCGTCAACAGCTTCTGCCTCAGCCATGAGTTTCCTTTGGAGCCTGGTCTGGTAAGGATGCCTACCCGTGACGCCTGTGTCTTTTTCTTTTTTAAAAAAAACAAAAATGTTAGGTGGAAATAGAAAGAAGGAGAATGTCGTGGGAAGCGATTACAGGCTTTGACGAATATCCTTTGACTGTTCCTTAGAACTTATCATTCAAAAGTACTAGGTATGGTAAACATGGAAATTAATATGGGATAATTGTGAAGACAGAAGAAATCTTTCATCATGAGGCGGGAGCCTCAAGCTGAAACATTTTCTTCGGGCAACTACAGCCCTCATTTCTTAAGTTCAATCCCATGTTAATTTCCATAGATACTCAAAGGGTATTCGTTAAGTTCTGAATAGCCTTCCACGAAATGAGGATAAGGAAAATAAATTAGTTGATGTCATGTTTTGGAATTGGTACTTCCCCATTGATTTAACGTAAAGCAAAAATTTTTTTTGGGAAACAACGATTACCAAGGGTCCAAGTCGCAATAGTCATGATTTTTCCAATCATCATTGACGCCCCCTGTTGGAGCAGAAATAAAGTTATATTTTTTTGACAATTAGGAAAATCTATGACTCAGGACTCAGAGGTACACGACCAAAAGAGGATTATCTATTCATCCGAAGAATACTGTGTGTTTCAAAACGAGTCATTATTTCAATAACTCAGTAAATCTGCGGGTGGTAGATAATTCATTTTTTTGGATAAAAGGGAAAGCAAAAATGACGTAAGGTAAAGTAAAGTTTGCCCTTTTGTGGCCTAGGTCGGGTTTTGTTGAAAGTTTTCTCTAGGCCCTATGGCTTGTCTAAAAGTGACTCTTCACACCAGGTGGCTTATTCTAGACTTCTAAAAGGTCACCAGAGCCAAGATCCTACCCATGATAGGGACGCAACAGTGGGGAACCACTAGGTGCGTATATCATGAGAGGTCGAACTCTGGTTGAGGTTCTCACGAACACCGGATAGGAAGTACATCCCATACGATTCCGTTACCAACCTCTCCTAACTTAAGCTTCATTTGGGGCCCGAGTATAGGGCGCCACTCATAGGTGTGTGCAAATAATTATGAGTGTAGTGTGTGGAAGGGCAGTCCATACCTTTTACCTTACCCCATTCTGCACAAAGAACAAACACAGAACAAATATACAAAGTCGTCTACCCTAGGGTTCAATGATTGCGGAAAAGTAACATGGTCTTCTACCCTAGGGTTCAACAAACATGCAAAACATAGACAACGAAACAAATAACAAGATACGATTAAAACAAGAACAAACATTCACAATAATCAACAAAAAATAAAACAAGGGGAAGAAATCCAAGATAACAAAGGCTATATAAAAAGAACATGCGCTTTCAACCAAACTGGCCTGACTCTTAAATTCGTCCCCAGTGGAGTCGCCATCTGTCGCAACCTGGATCGCGACGGCGCGGCGAGAGAGAGTGAAACCTGAGTATGAAACAGGGAGTCGCCACCAACATTTTTATCTGTAGGAAAAACATTGGGAAAAAACTAAGTTCAGTAAAGCACTGGTTTAAAATTGAGATTCGAGTTCGGGAGTCGGTTACGAGTAGGGAAGGTATTAGCACCCTACGTCGCCTATCGAAAACAGTACCAAGATTGAAAGCACAACATAAATAGCCTTAAATAAAACATGGTTTCTTCCTTTTTTATTTTTATTTTGAAAATGATAGAATGGAGTAGAGAACTGTACAAACATAGAATGTTGAAGCGAGGTCAATGGGACGTTTCATCCGAATTAAACTCGACTTCGATACGAGACAGAGAGGGTGAGAGAATGCCAATAAGACGTCACGTCTAAATTAAACATCCTCGGGTAGAAAGGATAGGGATAGGAAAGAGATAAGCGAGACGTCTTGTCCTAAGTATCCCTTCCCTATGAATTGTAGCGAGGCTTGAACAAAAACTAGGGGGAAATCAACAAGACGTCACGTCTAAATTGATTTTTCACGGAAATGACAAAAAGGAACATCATGAAAGAAACACGAAAGCAAAGAAAATAAATCAGTAAAAAGAAATAAGAAAGGTGGGCCCGACAGGAGTTAAAGTCCTGCTCCTACGTATTCTTGAATTATCAAGAAATCAGGGTTACGTAGTTCTGAATTTTTTTTTGTTTTTTAGGGGAAGACTTAGAAAATGATGATGGATGTTATTAAGGTGGGGAACTCATACAAGACGAAGTTCTTCGTACATGTATGGATCCTAAAGAGATGGTGTAGACGGAAGTATTCCCGTACGACACTGTTTTATTTTTTTAAAAAAAAGAATAGAATTTTTAAGCTAGAAAATAAGACATGTGCAAGACTTCCTACTTGTTTTCTTTTCTATTTTTTTTTAGGGGTAAAGGATAAGCATTGACAGTATAAGCTATACTACACAGAAAACCATAACCAACAGGCAAAAATTTGGCAGGAAAATAAATGATGAAAACAAAGGAAATAAGGAACAGAAAGGAACCGGTGTGGAGGGTTATGAGCCGGTGTTGTAGTTGGATGCTGGAAACAGTGGCGGTGTTGTACCGGTGCTGGAATTGAAATCTGTGGCAAACGTGCTGAGCTGGTGTGGGCTTCAAAAGTAAGTAGAAGAACAAAGAGGGAAAGTGGAAACAGAGGAGGAAATCTTAGAAATCAGGGAGCAACGGGAGAAGAAAATCAGAAAAGCCCCCTTGCTTCTGCTTGATTCCCCTCTATTTATAGCCAAGGAAAGACTTTGCTTTTCCATTTAATAATCTTAATGGAACCATGATCCTTGCATAATTGGCGTAGTGGAGCATTATCATGTCTGCTTAGTGGTGAATGATTAACATAGTGTGATGCAAGGCTGTCCCATTCAATCTGAAACTCAAATTTGAACTAAATGAATAGATTCATTTTCCAAATGAATAGATTCATTTAGTGTATTTGTTCATCAGAATTGAAATGAATTGATTCATGGAAGAAATGAATAGATTCATGGTGATTAATCATTGATTTTCCATGTGCCCAGCCGTATGAATCGATTCAAAAATCATACCCTGGGCCATAATTCACGTGTGAATCAATTCAAGTGGGCTATGAATCGATTCAAACCACTTGAAATTGAATTTTTGGGGCTGTTTCACGCATGAATCAATTCATGCATGTGTTGAATCAATTCATGATGCTGTTTGGTGCTTTTTCATTCTCCTTTTTAGGCATCACAAACTTGCTCGTGTATTTGAGGGCTGATGCGTGCCAAATTTGAAAAAGAGTCCAACATCAGAATTGTAGATCTTTCTCTTATCTTTAATTTGATATATGGTACAAAACGTTTCATCAAGAAACGAGGGAGATATGACCCATCTACGAAAACTGCTCCGAAGTGTGACGGAAATACATTTGAAAGCAAACTAAATTCACTGGGCAAAATGGGTGGAGAATTAGCTTTTGTGACCTTCATGAAGTTTGTAGATATCTTTGATGTGGAGCCACAGAAAAATGAATGGGGTCATTTCAGTATCATATAAGGGAGATATGAATTTTTTCTTAAAGATGTGCAGAGTAGTCATGAAACTGGAGCAAGTCTAGGAAGATTATTAAAACTGTACCAATTGGTAAGGATATAGCCTTCAAGGTCTTCACAAAAGTCGTAGACAATTTTGTTACAAAAATTTAGAGACTGGGTTTGCACAAATCAAAGATCGTATGAAGGAGTTATGAATTTTCAAATGAACCATGCGCATAAAAGAGTGCTCAAAGGATGGAACTGTACCAACTGGCCGGACAAAAAGAGGTGTTCACAATCCCTATGGAAATGATGAAATATATTACAAATTTAACGATTGGTGCACTTGCCAAAAGAAAATAAATCCTCTGAGAGTCACACAATAAGTCGATAATAATTCAAGATTTTCACACCAAATTAATGGCTCCGGATTTGTTGCATCAATAGAATGCATATAGCTCCTCAAATTTGGAGGCATACTCCTCCACCGTCATGCCACCTTGCTTAAGTTCCATAAACCCAAGCTCTTTGTTGCTTCTATAACTATCCGGAAAATATTTCTTCAAAAATTCCACCTTAAAGTTTTCCCAAACCAGGGGAATATCAACAGATACCATGCGTCCCCTAGTAAGACGCCACCAAGCTTCGGCTTCATCATGGATCATAAAGACCGCATACTCCACCTTTTGGGCTTCAAAACATTCGAAACTAGCATAAATTCTTTCCAAGTCATTAATCCAAGCATATGCATCTTCTGACTTATAACCTCCATGAAACTCAAAAGGTTTCCTCTTGAGAAACAAATCAAGACCTTGGGAGCCTTGTCCCACGTTCAGCTGGCCTTGTCTTTCCAAGAAATTGGCAAAGCGGTTCAAGGCATTTGCCATAGTAGCAGCCTCAGGATTTGGTCTACCAGCCATATTTCAAGCCTATATGTTAAAACATGGCTCACACGTGAGTGTACTAGACCAAACATCTAATTTTTTTTTCAACTTACAAATTCAAAGTTCTAGCACTTATAAACTTATCATGCACCACATCACATAATCACATTACTTCTCAATACATCATCACAACATATTCATCATTAGAGGTAAATAGTGTAAGGACTCTTGGCCGGACTCAACAACATGTACATCAATTTCAAGTCAATGGCAAACAACCACAGTCCAATCAAATAATCTATAAATCAATCAATTAAAGCTCATACAATTCAATCATAAACAACAATTACGTGAATAAAATCAATCATGATCATATCAAGAGCAACCAATGCTCTGATACCAGGTTGAGATGACCCAAAAACACAGGGAAATTTTTCACATTTATCAATCATTTATAAATCGAATGATTAAAGTGGTGAAGTATTTAATATGACACCTGGATCTATAATAAACCACTCCCATATATGAAGATATGAGAGGGTAAATTAAAGGATGATTTTATAATAAATTTCCAATAAAAAACAGCGGAAGAATTAATTAATTTTGATATTGCATGATTGAGATTAAAGAGAAGGTATTTCGTGTAGTTCAAGAAGTTCATAAAATGTCCAAACCGATTTTCAAGATGATGCAAGAAGGGTTTTAATACAAAGGAAATTATAATCATTTAAAATGAAACACACAAGTGCATTAGGATACCACTCACTCAAGTGAGTACCACATTCGCTTGAGCGAGCTTACGTAGGCACGCTTGAGCGAAAACAAGAAAAGGCTGAGCGAAGAAATAATTAAGCATCAGGGGCTCTTCTCGCTTGAGCGAGCCCCACCTCGCTTGAGAGAGATGCGAAGAGCACCCTCGGGCGAGCCAGTGAGACGCTTGAGCGAGATAAGAGATTTGCATCAGGAGCCAATCTCGCTTGAGCGAGTTTCTTCTCGCTTGAGCGGGATCGTCCCAGTGACATTAAGAACTCTCTGCCTGATTTTTGCTTGGGCGAGGCATATCTCACCTGGGCAAAAATCGTCTAGTGTCTAATTCCCTTCTTCCTCGCTTGAGCGATCACCAAGCCAGGACCATTTTACTTGAGAAAAAATAGTCTAGTGACCAACCTCTGTTCCCAGGAAAAGTCTCGCTTGGGCAAGATTGCCATCCGCTCAAGCGAGTTTTGGCCAGTGGCCACACCACCATCCCACGAAGGTCTCGCTCGAGTGAGATTGCCATTCGCTTGAGCGAGTTCTGCAGAACTTATGCAGAATGTGGATTTTTCACCATATGGCATATAAATTCTCAATTTCTACCAATTTTACCTCTCCTAATGCATTGCCTACACTCCATTATGCATATATAAGTCCTCCAAATTACATATACACTTCAAGAACAATCTCCATTCATCTAATGCAAAGGATTTGAATTCATTTCTACAAGACTTCATAAAGTGATATAATTTAAGGAAGGCTCCATCCACACATGGAAATTAAATATCAACAAGTTTCATAATTCATCATCTTACATTGTTCGGGTCATAAATGAAAATTAGCCATACACACTAAGGTCCAATTTTCCTCCATGACCCCCAAAATCGTCATCACTAATCTAGATAACAAAATAAGCATTCATATACATCACATGCTATACAAAAATCTAGATTTCACCGGCTAAGGCACTTCCTATACCACTATTTACCTCCTTAACTAAAATGTACTTCAAAATGTCCACTCTTCCTATAGTACCCTACATCACAAGTCTAAAAATGGACAACATGGGAGAGTGAGTCACACATTCCAAAGGAATGAATATGAATGCCATGTCTTAGTATATCATTACATCCTCATCACATCCATCATCATATCTCATCACCTTCGGCATACTCCCTTGTTATATGCAAATGCTCTTAAGATAATGCATATGCACAATGGAATATTTCAATAATTGCAGATCTAACTATGGGATTACAAACATCGAATGTGGGATTCAAGTATGATCATCTAACCATACCCCTACTGCAGTAGTAAAATATGTACACTTATTCTTAAATTTGCATGTATTTCACCAATTGTTTTACTGGTACAAAACCGCATCGCCTATCTTGCAACACCTGGTCATTTTCACCATGACCGTGGTATACAACATATTCAA
The DNA here is from genome assembly GCA_037962975.1 of Clitoria ternatea. Classification (NCBI taxonomy): domain Eukaryota; kingdom Viridiplantae; phylum Streptophyta; class Magnoliopsida; order Fabales; family Fabaceae; genus Clitoria; species Clitoria ternatea. Next base: position 157,387,340 of record CM075672.1, read on the forward strand.
CATGTGTTGTTACGGGCCGGCCAAATATCAAATCGTGGCGGCTGTGATCCCAAGGACCACCGGGGTCACCTGCTCACCAAGAGCCACCCCCCATAAGGGTCGGCCACATGTAGCTCCTCGAAGCAATACATGGGCGGCTTCGTGACTTACACACCGAGTCACAGGAGAAATAAAACTTGCTCGTGCACCGAGCCACCCTCCAACTGGGTTGACCGAGGGAACTGCCCTAATGTTCCAACAACGACGGCTGTGCAGTATGCCATGGATGCAAATACAAATCATATGCATTTCTTACTCTGTGCATCCTATACATGCCACTCATCATACATCATCATCAACACCATTACCAACTTTACCACAAGGCTTTTAGTGGATTCATTATTGTTGGTTATTCTTATTAATTTAAACATTTGTGTGGCATTACAATAGTTCTCAATCAACATCATCAACAATCACATTACATTCATGGTGGATACAAGCACAACTTCATATCATTGATCATTCTACACCACCATATAGCACACCATAAATATTCTAAATGCATCAAAGCATGTTACCAAACAAATTATCCACACCAAACACTGCATTACAATTTCTCATATCATTTTAAGCAAGGATAACATGCATACCAATACATATGGCAATCAAATAACATTCAAATTCATGCATTTAGAACATAAGACTCCTCTCCTACCTCAAGAGAAGAATTCTGATTCATAAGACGCACCCGCCTCGTCGTTTGGGATGGATCCTACATTAACATGCATATAGAATCTCAATCAATCAACTATTTAAGACATCATTCATTTCTATTTAATCATAATCGTATCTACAATTTCTTAACATGCACTAGACATGTTATAGACCTCAGTTTTATCATTTATTAGGCTTCAGGAATTCCTTCCCATCAAGCCACATTCATTAAATTCAAGGGCCACAAAACAACCATAGCTCCAACCTTCCCAAAATACCACAACAAATAATTACCCACATACCTAATGGCTTATATTTGCTCTCAATCACACTATCCAACAAATATTCATAACTTTCCCCAAATTCTTAAAAGCTAGGGTTTCTCTAAAACCCAACAACTCTCATTAATGTCTCATCATTCTTCATCTCTTACCATCATAAATGCATTTACTACTCTTGCCCCTTATTAAATACACATATTTATGGTAACCCACTCTAGGGTTTAAGCATTAAATGCTTCTAATAAATGCCCGCTTATATGCATTACTCTCCCCAAACCAAAATATATCAAAACTAAGGCATTAACCCATCCAAAAATGGTGAGATGAGCTTACCTCACCCAAAAACGAAAATGGGTCCAAGGAGGGAAAGATACCACACGAAAATAGAGAAGGGAAAGAAGAAATTTTCAACTCCAATGATCTCCTTCTAAGCTCCTTGAAAACAAAAATGGAGGGGAGATGATCACCTCTTGGCTAGGGTTTTTGGAAGAGAAGATAATGAAGAAAAAGTAGAGAAGAAGAAGAAGAACCAACGGGTTTGCTAAGGGGAAAAGAAACCAACGGGAGTTTAAGAAGAGAAATTGGGTTTTTGCTTTATTTTTAATCCCATTAATTAAAATTTCACCGGTTTACCACTAACAGGCTCTTTATTTGGGCTCAATACTTTATCTGAAAATTATTCCGAATATATATTCAAACTCCCAATATTATTCTCAACAGCCCTGACCAATATCATCCCAATCAGAGATACTTGGTCTGACACCCATATTTCAATCGGGTCAGTTTTCAGCTTATTCGGTCTCAATAAATCACCAACAGTCCCCGAAATCTTAATTTAATTATTTTTAATATTTTTGGGACATCAAATAGCTTACATTCAATTTGTCAATATTTATTTTCCTTGATTTAATCCTCTATTTTAAAATTTTAGGATGTTACAGAAGTTGCCCATCAAGCAACCAAGACAAATGGTTTTCATGGAAACCCTTGGATTAAAGAAATAAGATTATACTCCTGTTTTAGAATTGAGAATGAAAGCCAAGTTGTTTAGGGTTTGAATCATGGCTTTTGTAATCCTGTATTGTCCTTTCTTGTTATTTCTATTGATGTTTTGAATTGACAATTGAAACCCAAGTTTATTATGGTTGAATCCCCTAGATTAAAGAAGTAATATTGCACTCCATGGCTTTAAGATGGTTTTAAGATATTCTATTGATTTCTGTGTTTCTTGTTTTAGTCTATCCTTTTTTAAAGTTGACTAAAATAGATGGGGTGAAAGGTTTAGCTCATGAAATTAATAGATCAACATTTCCTGCCTAATCTTTTACAATATCAACCTAGTAGTTGGTAGTAATAAAGAGCTTACATCTATTTGTCCATTACATTACGCACTATTTAGATGCAGAACCAACACTTTGATAACATAGAAAATGAATTTGAGAAAAAAAAACTACAAGGCATTTATGACACTGAACCAGCAGAAAACCCAACTTAAATGCCAGCTCATAAAACAATTGCCACCTCTCAATAATCAGACCAAGTATATTGAACCAAAGCCACCAAACTAAAATAATACTGTTTACTAGCCTCATCAATTTCCATTACACCTAATAAAAAACTATGATTGATAACAAATTATACTTGGATATAATTGAGTTCTTAATGAGGAAATCATAAGGGAGGACCCATACATCATTTTGGATAAAGGATTGGAAGCTTATAAAGGTCCCTTAACAAGGGCAAAGACCAAAAAGGGAAGGGAAGCTATCCACCAAGCCCTAACTTCCTTCATCACATTATTTGATGGGCCTAAGCCCAAGGAAGACACTTGGAAGACTTACATATATTCATCATATAATATTACATATACTTAGGTTTTCTAGTGTTTAGGTTTCATTTGGGCCTTGCTAGGCCAATTGGTCACTATTGGGCCATGTACTCTATTTTGGGCCACGCATTAGGCCACTTAATTTCTAGAAATACCTTATGGGCCTAGGAAGCATGTAGAATCCCAATAAGGCTCTCCTTGGCCGAAATGCTCCAAGGCCTATACAAGGAGCTCTCTTTTGTAAAAACCATGCATAATATGCATTTTGAGATTTTAGAGCACTTTGAGTGTTGAGACAAAAGTAGAGTGGTCTCTTTTCTCTAGGCTAGAGCTAAGTCTTTAGCAAGCTCTTATCCAAGGTGGTTTCCTTCCTCCTTGGTGGCGAGATTGAAGGAGTTATCTCCCCTTAGGAGTGGCCTCCAAACCTTCCATTCCCTCCTTTCATTCCATTCCTCCATTCTCCTTCTTTCACTTTCATCTTTTTCCTTCTCTTCCTTTCATAATTTTCGTCCAAATCTTAGAGTTCCCTCCTTCATGGATTCGGTTTTCATCCTTTGAGAAGCTTTCCTCCAAGGCATTTGAAGGGTAGAAGAAGAAAAAGGGCCAAGATCTTCTATTTGGGAAGCTCTTCTACAAGAACTTCCTACATCATTTAGTATCAAAGTGCTTGGGAGGTTCTTTTCTACTTCTTCTTCCTTTAATTTTTGAAATTACCTTGTGTTAGTTGGCTAGTTTTGTTTTCAATTTCATGATTAGTTGTTGTTAGATGGCATGTTATGTTAGAAAATATAAAAAAAATATTGAAGTTTTATGTTAATTTTAGTTACCTTTCCTTTAGTTGATCAAATTTTGCATATTGTTTTTGGTTGTTTCGAATTTGACACCTTAATTGGTATGTGTAGCTTTTAGAAATTCTGAGTTTGGCACGTTTCTAGTTTTGGTTTTGATCTTGCACTTTGGACCTTGTGAAGTTCTCACTTGTTTGAGCCTATCAGGTAGAGTGTGGTGCCTTTTGGAACCTTTTCATGTTCTAGAAATTTTTTTGATCCAACTAGTAGAGTGCTTCCAAATCCATGAGGGAGTTACATTCAGCAATTAATTTGTGACTCTTAAAGGTTCCAAATCTTATGTTAGGGGACCTTACCTTGAGGTCCTCCAAAAGTTAGCTTATTTTTAGGATTGTTAGTTTCCTATTCTTAGTTTCTCTTCTAGGTTTAATTTTCTTTTTACAAGCACATCTAGGACATAATTCAATTCTGTTTTGCATATTGTTTTGCATAAAGAAAATTTTTCATAAAAGAGTTAGCCTTCCATACATCATTGTGGGAGAAGATTGTAAGTGGCTTAAGCAATTACGTTTAAAATTGAACTAGTGTAACTAGTTTGTGTAGTTTCGATTTTGGTGGTTGCTTTGGGTATAGTGTACTACAAAATTACAAGGAAATAAACAAGGAATACAAAAGAGAAAAGAAAAAGAAAAGCCCTTACATCAAAAGTCAAAAGAAAAAGTCAAAGGGTAGCAAAATAAAAAGTGTGAAAGAAATACCTCTTTCCAGCAATTGATAAAAGTAGACACTAAACCATCTTTGTTAATTGAAATACTAAAACCATAAAAAGATTTTTGCTAGTTAATCTTTTCACATATTTCAATTTGGACCTTCTTTGCTTAAAATTGCAATTTTAGAGTTTCTAGGTTTTTGGCCTTACCTTACTTCTTCTTGCATTTACTTTCTTGCTTGTCAAGTTTTGTGTTTGTTCCTTCCATTTTCGAAATTCATTGTGTTTACCTTATTCATTTTAGCTTAGTGTCTTGTCTTATCAAAAATCCAAAAATATTCCTCTTTGAGTTACCTTTTATTCTTGAGCATTTTTAGTTTGTCTTTTAATCTCTCTTGAGTTTTGTCATTTGAGTTTTTTTCCTTTCAAATTCTAAGATAACTTCTCTTTCTCTATCTATTGAGGATAGTTTTTTGGGGACACTTGAGATAGGTGTGGAAATTGCTAGAGACTTCTTGACACCTAAAAGAAAGTGTAAGGATTGAGATAAACACTTGAGAGGTTTTAACTCTTGTTTGTCTTTCCTAACAAATTTCGTGTGGAAGATTGTGTTTTGTGTGTTTTTCTAGGTGAGGTGGAGTTTCTACATACCAAGTGAAGACTTTGAAGACATTGTAAATGAAGCAAAAGCCTTGTACTAATTAGAAACTTAGGAGAATTTTCAATTCTTAGAATTTTGCAGTAGGAATTTGTTTTTGTACTTTGGACACCCATTGGACTTTGGACTCTATTAGCTAGAGCATTTGCATTTGTTTGTTAACTAGTTAGTTGTTAGTTGGTTAATTAGTTAGTTGGTTACAACTAGAAGTAGTTAGTTAGTTGGTCTTATCTAATTTGATTAGTTAGTTAGTGGTTGGAACTAATTTTAGTTAACCTAACTAATCATAATTAAAATTCTAGTTAGCGTAACTAATCCCATAACCGAATTTAGTTAGTAGTTAGAGTGGTTAGATTTAGTTACAACCATAATAACTAAATAACTAATTTTAGTTAGGGTTAGTTAGAGTTAGTTGGTTAGTTGAAACTAATTTTGTTAGTTCTAACTTCCATAATTGAAATTGTTAACTCTTGTTAGGGTTAGTTACTTGGTTAGTTATAACCTAGGATTCACATAAAGAATATAAGCAAAGACAACCTAGGACTTGCATAACTAATCATAGTAAAACAACCTAGGATCTAACCTAGTACAAGACAACTGAGGTACTTGTTCCCTTAGGTAGAAACCTAGTACTTGATTTCTAGGATTCTTGTTTGATTACTTGTTCTTGTCTTGCATAAGCATCCTCAACTAGTTTGATAGAACCTTTGTTTGCCTTGTCTTATTTTTCTTTGACAACCTTAATCATGTCTTCTAGTGATAGGGAAAACAAATCTCTTCTTTATAACATAATGGATAGCCTAAATAACATCAACACTAGGTTAACTAACCTAGAACATAGAGATGAGAACCCTAGAACTAGATAGAAATCAAAGAAATCAAATGCATGAGAATAGTGATAGTGAGGATGACCATAGGTCTAGAAGACATCATCATAATACTAAAAGAGAAGACCTAGGGTTAAAAGAAGTAAAATTTAAAATTCCCCTATTTAATGGTAAGAGTGATGTTGAAGCTTATCTTGAATAGGAGATGAGAGTTGAACAATTGTTTAATTCTCATCAAATTAAAGAGGAAAAGAAAGTTAGGATAACCACTCTTTTATTCCAAAAATTTGCCTTAGTGTGGTGGACTCAAGTGTGTAAGGAGAGAAAGAAAGATAACTTTCCACCAATAGATGATTGGTTAGACTTAAAAGCTCTATTAAGGAAAAGATATGTTCCTAATTACTATAGAAGAGAGCTATTAGCGAAGCTAAATAGACTCACCCAAGGGTCAAAAAGTGTAGAAGATTACTACAAGGCCTTAGAGATAGCCATGATTAGGGCAAACTTAGAAGAAGACGAGGAAACCCTAATGCATAGTGTAACATCCCAATTTTAATAATAAGGAACTGGACAAAATAAAAGCCATTTAAAATGACAAGTCAGAAGAGGAAATCTGTTCACTAATTACCCTTAACTTAATTAACTAAAAAGGTGTGAGGTGATTAGCGTTAGAAGATGCTGATGGGACAGGGTGGCGTGGGCAGGACTGCTACTTCACATTTCCCCACCCCACCATCCTGTTCTTCGTGCATGTGTTTATATTGGGTGATGGCCCCTTGCCCTTTACTCTCGAGAACTCTCTCTATGAACTCCCTCTTCTCTCTTCTTCTTATTCTCTTCTTCCCCTTTTTTCTTCTCCTTCTCTGCTCTCTACTCCATTCCCTGTTCGAAAGCCAAGTGACGGTGCGGCAGAGAAGTCAAGCTCCCTCATACGGGTGGAGGACGAGCGTCGAAGTAGAAGAATCTCTCGGAGTCTCGCAGTTGGTAGGGGGAGTACCTTACATATTAAATGCATGGGTTACGAACGGGTTTGGAAGACATTGATAATTGTGGAACTGTATTCTGTTGTATAATATGCTTGCATGTAGAATATCCGAGTGCATGACAAGTGAGAGTGAGTGTTGCATGTTATCATCGTCCTTGAGGATGCATATGTTACCATAGAACCCAATTGCATGATTGTGTTGTGTTGATGAGAATGCTTTATTGAATCTGTTCGTGTTTATAGGAATGTATGCGTTGATTGAGTCCTGACACTGTCATATACCGTTTGCATGTTGTGTTACGGTTGATTGGAATGCTTGTGTGAACCTGTTAATCTTCATGTAAATGCATGCGTTGATTAAGTTCTGATACTGCTGTGAAGAGAGTGCATGTTAAACTCGAGTTGATGAAAATGCTCATGGAAGCTTGATATTGATTGACACCGACTGCATTAGACTCATATGCTGCTATGATGATGATTACATGGAAGTTTGTATGTGTTAAATTAACATGCGAAGTCTGAGAATGTGAATTACCGACTGCATGTGAAATATGTGTAATTGAATAAGAGGATGTGTGTATGAATTCAATGTTGTGTGTCAAATCCGCGTGTGGCGCATGGGATGCGTTTGTGCTGAAAGCACGTAGTGTGGGACACTACCATCGGTTATTCAGCGTGGGACGCTGCAAAATCCTTGAGTGGGACTCAAGGTAGCCCTTGAGTGGGACTCGGGCTGCCTGTGAACACCTCCGTTGGTGTTGAGAGCGTTGGTGTCACCTGTGGGCAAACGGCTGGGTACCTGTAAAATGCCCAAGTAGCTGGGAGCTAAAACGGTAGCTGAGAGCTATGTATAAAAGGCTGAGAGCCTACGTTGCAATGTTAGAACTTATTACACACCTATGCGGAACCGAGTGAATAATCTGTGCATATATGGCTACTGATGTTATGTGGAATTAATTATGCATGTGATGATGTTAGTGAAGTGGTGTTTACTTATGAATGAGTGCGTTATTCCGTGTGCATGTGCTATAATTGCTGACTGAAACCTGCTCCGTGAATGTATAATATGTTGTTGAGGAGTTGTGAATATATTTATATCCGAATGAGAATTGTGTATTCTGATTGATAAATGTTATGTAGAGATATCCTGACTCAAGGACCCTTAGCATTGTGTCACTGACTGTGGAATGTTAATATTATTGAGTTGACGTATGATTGTGTGTATGTATGGGTATATGTTGTTGTATGAACGTGAAGTAACCTGAATCGGTATCTATCATTTAAAATTTAAGATGCTCACCCCTGCAGTGACAATTTTTTAGTGAATGTCTCTCGGGATGAGGATTAGAGGTAGAGTTGGAACCCCGGATGAAGTGCTGATGCACTATGGAGGCTTTATGACTGTGTACATGTCGCATAAAATGTTTTAAGTTAGGCCTTGGCCGGCTCATGTCTGATGTTAGTGTTTTGAACAAACAAAATCCTTATGGGACGGAAAGAGTATGATAACGTGTTTGTAAACATCAATATACACTCTTATATATATATAGCTACGTGTATGCCATGTTGCATGTTTATCTCATTCCGTGTGTGATGATTGAGTAGCATATACATATTCATGCTCTGTTGGGTGCGCAGGGATAGTATGACTTAGTATGAAGGAAGCCATGAAACTCTTAAAGAGAGGTTTAAGTTAGCAGGAGAGCTTGGACCGAAAGGGCTATATCGCCGAGTGAGAAACGAGCAAAATCCCCGAGTGATCTTGAGAGCGGTCTTTACCGAGTGGAAATTATAAGTAAAACCCGAGTGAGGAAGAGTTCGTATTCCCGAGTGAAAACCCTGAGCGATCCTCTCCTGAAAAAGAAGTTAGTGTAGTGGGTTAGAATGGAATGGATTCCGAGTGTAAGATATTTATAATCTGAGTGAGTTAGATGTCATTTTCCGAGGGAATGAGTGAAGGATGACTCTGGGTCCGAGCGTCTGCTTAGCCGAGTGTGGCTCCTCGCTCCAGCGAGCAAGATACTCGCTCCAGCGAGTGCGGTTTTGGGAAGGCTTGTGATGGCCTCGCTTAGGCGGAGTCATACCTCGCCCAAGCGACTAGGACGGTTCACCCAAGCGTGTGGGATCGCGTTGAAGCGAGTAGATGTTAATGTGGAACTCCGCCTAATTTCCTCCCTCTTCCGTTGTTGTATTATCATGTCTCGCTCGGCGGTGTTAGACCCCGCTTGAGCGAATGGACGTTGTGGTGGAATTCGCCCAGGCGTTGTCGTGCTTCGCTGAACTAGGCGGAGTTGGTCCATAATCCATTCCTTCCGCAGGTAGCCATGCATGTGTGCGTTCCTTAACTTTCCCTTGCCTTCCTCTTCTCTTCTATGCCAACTGACCAGTGGTGGTCTTTGTGAAATTTTTTTTCTGTGTTCAGGTTAATTAATTATTAAACAGGGTTAATTAATAATTAAAAATAAGGTTGTTACATTTTGGTATCAGAGCAGACCGAAAGGTCCAAGGCCAAGGTATGCTTACCGAGTGTAAGCGGTTGTGTGTTTTCTGGCTAAATAGTCATAATTGTTGTGATGTTAGTTGAACCTGATTGATATTGGCTTGTGGATAGGAGGTTGTTTCCTCCTGGTCCGATTGAGTGTGTAACCTGGAGGAGCGATATAAAGTGCTAAGCTATTGAATGTTAGACTGAAACCCGATCGGTAGTAAGTGGCTCGGTATACTTATCCTCGAATGTTGATTTCAGGATAAGGAATGACGCATCGCCAAAGCATGGAGGCTATAGCCACAGCATTCCAATGCTTTGCAGACGTATTTGAGAGGCAGGGCTAGCCTCAAGCTGAGGAGGGCCAAGTGCTGGACCGCTTCCTGAAGAGGAAACCGAGTGAATTTCTAGGAGGACGGAACCCTGAGGCAGCGTTTAAGTGGACTCAGGAGCTGGAGAGAATTTTTGGGGGTCTTCGTTGTACCGAGGCCCAAAAGGTAGAATGTGCAGTGTATATGCTGTGAGATGAAGCGGAGAACTGGTGGAAGATAGCCAGAAGCCGATTCCCTGACGATGATAATCAGCTGACGTGGAACGATTTCAAGATATGCTTCTTAGAAAAGTACTTTCCCGACACGGTGAGGAGTCGAAAAGAGTTGGAGTTTATGGAGTTGAAACAAGGCTCCATGACTGTAGAAGAATACGCGACAAGATTCGAGGAATTGTGCCTATTCTACCCACCCTTCCAGCAACCCGGGACGGAGAGCTCCAAGTGCCTTAAATTTGAGAATGGATTAAGATCAGATATTAAGAGGGCCTGCAGATACCATGAGATACGGAGTTTCCCTGCATTGGTGAACAAATGTAGGATATTTGAGGAGGATGACAAGGCCCATTCGGGCCAGAGCAGCAGAACCCATCATTCCCTGAGGCCCCAACAATCCCGCTTCAAAAGACCAAGCAACGTTGGTAGGAACAAATCTTTTTCCAGGTTTGGGGGTCGGAACCAACCTGAAAGACGACCAGTGCTAGGAGACGGAAGATGTTTCAAGTGTGGAGGAAGTCACTATGCCAGAGACTGTAAGGATGATGGTGAAGTGGTGTGCTTCCACTGTAATAAGAGAGGACACATTCGCCCCGATTGCCCCTAACACCGCCAAGCAAACACCAGTGTACGTCAAGGAGGATTCCAAGATAGAAACCGAGTGAATGATAACCAACGACCTGGTGGCAGAGGCAACAAAGCCAGAGGAAACATGATGCTTGCTCCAAATAACCGAGAGAGGAATACCGACCAACCAGCAGTGGGAAGAGTTTACACCATCAACGCAGAGGACGTTACACAAGCAAATGATCTAGTACAATATAAGTGCTCACTCGGTAGACATACACTTAATGTTGTTTTCGATTCGGGAGCTACCCATTCTTTTATAGCTGATGAGTGTGTAGAGAGTTTAAAGTTACCAACTGTGTTTATGGATCGGACTTTGGAAGTGGCCAATCCGACTGGCCCTAAGGTGTTGACATCGTCAATGTGCAAGGATGTAACGTTTGTGTTGTGTGGTCGGAATTTCACTTTTGATTTGGTGTGCATACCTTTAAAGGACCTTGATGTTGTACTCGGAATCGATTGGCTTTCAGCCAACAAAGTGTTAGTGGATTGTAGAAACCGAAGGATAATCTTCCCGAGGCAGCACAATGAGGACGACACAACACCAGGTATAACCCAACTGCTTATAATGCTTTGTCTAACCGAAGGTGAGAGTAAAGTTCGAGTGAACGAAATTCCGATTGTCTGTGAATTCCCAGAAGTGTTCCCTGAAGATGTACCGAGTGTCCCTCCCAATAGAGAAGTCAAATTCTCTATAGACTTAATTCCTGGAGCCGAGCCAGTCTCCAGTGCACCCTATAGAATGTCCCCAACTGAACTGGCTGAGCTGAAGAAGCAAGTGGACGAATTACTAGGAAAACAATTCATTAGACTGAGTGTATCACCATGGGGCGCACCTGCGCTGCTTGTTAAGAAGAAGGATGGCAGCATGAGACTTTGTATAGATTACCGACAACTGAACAAACTCACAATTAAGAATCGGTACCCATTACCCAGAATTAATGATTTAATTGATCAACTGCGTGGAGCCTCAGTCTTCTCGAAAATCGACCTACGATCGGGATATCACCAAATCCGAGTAAAGGACTCAGATATCCCAAAAACTGCCTTTAGGACTCGGTATGGCCACTACGAGTATGTAGTGATGCCGTTCGGTGTGACAAACGCCCCTGCTGTCTTTATGAATTACATGAACAGCATATTCCACTCCTATTTAGACCGGTTCGTAGTTGTCTTCATTGATGACATCCTAGTCTATTCTAAGACTTCCGAGTAGCATGAAGGACATCTCCGAGCGGTACTTCAAGTGTTGAAGGAGAAGCAGTTATTTGTGAAGCTTTCAAAGTGTGAATTCTGGATGGACAAGATCCACTTCCTCGGACATGTGATTTCCGAGCAGGGTGTCTCGGTGGACCCTTCAAAGGTGACAGCTGTAATGGCATGGGAGAAACCCAAGTCAGTCTCGGAGATAAGGAGTTTTATGGGCCTGGCAGGTTATTATAGAAGGTTCATTGAAGGTTTTTCTAAGCTGGCGTTACCACTAACTAAATTGACTCGGAAAAACATTCCCTTCGTGTGGAGTCCCGAGTGCGAGAGCAGCTTCCGAGAGCTGAAGAACAAGTTGACGACTGCTCCAGTGCTGGCATTACCCGACTTACAAGAGAGCTTTGTAGTTTATTGTGATGCATCAGGACTCGGATTAGGATGCATGCTCATGCAGAAAGACCGAGTGATAGCGTATGCCTCTCAGCAATTGAGACCTCAAGAGCAGCATTATCCGACCCACGATTTGGAGTTGGCAGCTGTGGTGTTCGCACTTAAAATTTGGAGGCATTATTTGTACGGGTCCAGATTTGAAGTATACAGTGATCACAAGAGCCTCAAATACCTATTCGACCAAAAGGAGCTGAACATGAGGCAGAGGAGATGGATAGAATTCTTAAAGGACTACGATTTCGAGCTGAAATACCATCCGGGTAAGGCAAATGTCGTTGCCGATGCGTTGAGTCGGAAATCCCTCCATATGGCAGCAATGATGGCAAGAGAAATGGAGTTGTTGGAGCAGTTCCGAGACATGAACTTACATGTTGACACCCCCTCCTCTCGGAAAATAGCAATCGGTACATTAAGAATCGCCAATGAATTCCTGAAGTCCGTGTACGAGCAGCAGCAGTCAGACTCCTACTTGGCTGAGATGAAGGAGACGCAGGCCAAGGGAAAGGATTTGTCCTTGACCGAGGGGTCAGATGGGATCTTCCGAGTGAAAAACAGAATATACTTGCCGAGTGAGAAAGAATTAAGGAGAATGGTGCTTGATGAAGCTCATAAGAGCCTCCTCAGTATTCACCCGGGTACCACAAAGATGTACCATGACCTGAGGAAACAGTTATGGTAGCCCGGACTAAAGAGGAATGTGGCAGAATACGTGGCTCGGTGTATTACTTGTCAGAAATCAAAAGTGGAGCACCAGAAGCCGTACGGTGCAATGCAGCCCCTGGAGATTCCTGTGTGGAAATGGGACTCGATTGCTATGGATTTTGTCATGGGATTGCCCAAAAACCGAGCGGGCCATGATGCGATTTGGGTCATTGTTGACCGACTGACGAAGAGTGCACACTTCCTGCCTGTGAACATGAAGTACCCGATGCCTAAGTTAGCTCGGATTTACATTCATGAGATTGTCTGACTGCATGGTATACTCACTTCTATCGTATCGGATAGGGATCCTAGGTTCACGTCCCGGTTTCGGAACAACCTGCACCAGGAAATGGGCACGAAGCTTTGGCTTAGTTCTGCCTACCACCCCCAATCGGATGGACAATCCGAGCGGACGATTCAAAGTTTAGAAGACTTATTAAGAGCGTGTGTGTTAGAGCACGGTGGAGATTGGGAGCAATACCTCCCCTTGATTGAGTTTACGTACAATAACAGCCATCATAACAGCATTGGCATGGCGCCCTACGAAGCACTATATGGACGAAGATGCCGAACCCCACTTTGCTGGTCAGAAATGGGTGAGAGTCTGCTATTGGGACCAGACATTGTGAAGCAAACCACAGAGCAGATCCGAGTGATACAGGGAAAGATGAAGGCGTCTCAAGACAGTCAGAAGAGTTACCATGACAAACGCACCAAACCATTGGAGTTTTCAGTCGGAGACCGAGTGTTTTTAAGGACTTCTCCGAGTAAAGGAGTCGGACGAGCCTTGAAAGGTGGAAAGTTAAGCCCTCGATACATTGGACCTTATGAGGTGTTGGAACGAGTCAGCACTATGGCATACCAAATAGCATTACCGACCCACTTATCCCGATTGCACAACGTATTTCATGTGTCTCAACTAAGGAAGTATTTATATGACCCCAGCCACACAATGCCTGATGATGAAGTGGAAATCAAGGAAGACCTGACCACTGTGACTACACTGATTAGAATCGTGGACCGATCGGTAAAGCGCTTGAGGAGCAAAAACGTAGGGCTGGTTAAAGTGGAATGGCAGCAAGGCAAGACTACCTCTTGTACCTGGGAACGCGAAGACGCCATGAGACAGCAGTACCCCGAGTTGTTTACTTAGGTGAGTAGCCGACTGAATTTCGCATGAGTTGCCGACTGAATTTCGCATGAGTTACCGACTGAATTTCAAGGATGAAATTCTTTTCGAGTGGGGGAGAACTGTAACATCCCAATTTTAATAATAAGGAACCGGACAAAATAAAAGCCATTTAAAATGACAAGTCAGAAGAGGAAATCTGTTCACTAATTACCCTTAACTTAATTAACTAAAAAGGTGTGAGGTGATTAGCGTTAGAAGATGCTGATGGGACAGGGTGGCGTGGGCAGGACTGCTGCTTCACGTTTCCCCACCCCACCATCCTGTTCTTCGTGCGTGTGTTTATATTAGGTGATGGCCCCTTGCCCTTCACTCTCGAGAACTCTCTTTGCGAACTCCCTCTTCTCTCTTCTTATTCTCTTCTTCCCCTTTTTTCTTCTCCTTCTCTGCTCTCTACTCCATTCCCTGTTTGAAAGCCAAGTGACGGTGCGGCAGAGAAGTCAAGCTCCCTCATACGGGTGGAGGACGAGCGTCGAAGTAGAAGAATCTCTCGGAGTCTCGCAGTTGGTAGGGGGAGTACCTTACTTATTAAATGCATGGGTTACGAACGGGTTTGGAAGACATTGATAATTGTGGAACTGTATTCTGTTGTATAATATGCTTGCATGTAGAATATCCAAGTGCATGACAAGTGAGAGTGAGTGTTGCATGTTATCATCGTCCTTGAGGATGCATATGTTACCATAGAACCCGATTACATGATTGTGTTGTGTTGATGAGAATGCTTTATTGAATCTGTTCGTGTTTATAGGAATGTATGCATTGATTGAGTCCTGACACTGTCAAATACCATTTGCATGTTGTGTTACGGTTGATTGGAATGCTTGTGTGAACCTGTTAATCTTCATGTAAATGCATGCGTTGATTAAGTTCTGATACTGCTGTGAACAGAGTGCATGTTAAACTCAAGTTGATGAAAATCCTCATGGAAGCTTGATATTGATTGACACCGACTGCATTAGACTCATATGCTGCTATGATGATGATTGCATGGAAGTTTGTATATGTTAAATTAACATGCGGAGTCTGAGAATGTGAATTACCGAGTGCATGTGAAATATGTGTAATTGAATAAGAGGATGTGTGTATGAATTCAATGTTGTGTGTCAAATCCGCGTGTGGCACATGGGATGCGTTTGTGTTGGGAGCACGTAGTGTGGGACACTACCATCGGTTATTCAGCGTGGGACGCTGCAAAATCCTTGAGTGGGACTCAAGGTAGCCCTTGAGTGGGACTCGGGCTGCCTGTGAACACCTCTGTTGGCGTTGAGAGCGTTGGTGTCACCTGTGGGCAAACGGATGGGTACCTGTAAAACGGCCAAGTAGCTGGGAGCTGAAACGGCAGCTGAGAGCTATGTATAAAAGGCTGAGAGCCTACGTTGCAATGTTAGAACTGATTACACACGTATGCGGAACTGAGTGAATAATCTGTGCATATATGGCTACTGATGTTATGTGGAATTAATTATGCATGTGATGATGTTAGTGAAGTGGTGTTTACTTGTGAATGAGTGCGTTATTCCATGTGCATGTGCTATAATTGCTGACTGAAACCTGCTCCGTGAATGTATAATATGTTGTTGAGGAGTTATGAATACATTTATATCCGAATGAGAATTGTGTATTCTGATTGATAAATGTTATGTAGAGATATCCTGACTCAAGGACCCTTAGCATTGTGTCACTGACTGTGGAATGTTAATATTATTGAGTTGACGTATGATTGTGTGTATGTATGGGTATATGTTGTTGTATGAACGTGAAGTAACCTGAATCGGTATCTATCATTTAAAATTTAAGATACTCACCCCTGCAGTGGCAATTTTTTAGTGAATGTCTCTCGGGATGAGGATCAGAGGTAGAGTTGGAACGCCGGATGAAGTGCTGATGCACTATGGAGGCTTTATGATTGTGTACATGTCGCATCAAATGTTTTAAGTTAGGCCTTGGCTGGCTCATGTCTGATGTTAGTGTTTTGAACAAACAAAATCCTTATGGGACGGAAAGAGTATGATAACGTGTTTGTAAACATCAATATACACTCTTATATATATATAGCTACGTGTATGCCATGTTGCATGTTTATATCATTCTGTGTGTGATGATTGAGTAGCATATACATATTCATGCTCTGTTGGGTGCGCAGGGATAGTATGACTTAGTATGAAGGAAGCCATGAAACTCTTAAAGAGAGGTTTAAGTTAGCAGGAGAGCTTGGACCGAAAGGGCTATATCGCCGAGTGAGAAACGAGCAAAATCCCCGAGTGATCTTGAGAGCGGTCTTTACCAAGTGGAAATTATAAGTAAAACCTGAGTGAGGAAGAGTTCGTATTCCCGAGTGAAAACCCTGAGCGATCCTCTCCTGAAAAAGAAGTTAGTGTAGTGGGTTAGAATGGAATGGATTTCGAGTGTAAGATATTTATAATCCGAGTGAGTTAGATGTCATTTTCCGAGGGAATGAGTGAAGGATGACTCTGGGTCCGAGCGTCTGCTTAGCCGAGTGTGGCTCCTCGCTCCAGCGAGCAAGATACTCTCTCCAGTGAGTGCGGTTTTGGGAAGGCTTGTGATGGCCTCGCTTAGGCGGAGTCATACCTCGCCCGAGCGACTAGGACGGTTCGCCCAAGCGTGTGGGATCGCGCTGAAGCGAGTAGATGTTAATGTGGAACTCCGCCCAATTTCCTCCTTCTTCCGTTGTTGTATTATCATGTCTTGCTCGGCGGTGTTAGACCCCGCTTGAGCGAATGGACGTTGTGGTGGAATTCGCCCAGGCGTTGTCGTGCTTCGCTGAACTGGGCGGAGTTGGTCCATAATCCATTCCTTTCGCAGGTAGCCATGCATGTGTGCGTTCCTCAACTTTCCCTTGCCTTCCTCTTCTCTTCTATGCCAACTGACCAGTGGTGGTCTTTGTGAGAAATTTTTTCTGTGTTCAGGTTAATTAATTATTAAACAGGGTTAATTAATAATTAAAAATAAGGGTGTTACACATAGGTTCTTACATGGCCTAAATAAGAACATAAAAAATAAAGTAGAACTCCTTCCACATGTTGATATAGAAGAATTATTACACCAATGTACTAAGGTAGAGAGCCAATTTAAAGAGAAGGAATCCTATAATGGGGAATACAAAAGCTTTGAGTCTAAGTGGGTAGGTAAAGATGGGTTTGAGAGACAACCTAGGGAGAAGAGAGTGGGCACTTCTTCTTCCCAAATACCAAGTGAGTTGCATAAGAATGGCAAAGTGTTTAGAAATCAAAGAGATAAGCTTGAACCCATATCTAAACCTTAATCCTCTAGATCATCTACCATTAAATATTTTAAATGCCTTGGTAGAGGTCACATTGCTTCTAACTGTCCTACAAAAAGAACTATGATTTTGAAAACTAATGGAACCTACTCAAGTCAATCAGAGTCTGATTCTGATAATCACAATTCAAGTGATAACTCAAATAGTGATTCCTATGACAGTGAGCATATACTAGGGGATGATGATGAGTTGTACATGATTAGAGGATTACTTAGTAGTCATGTTAAGCTTGATGATACTACACAAAGAGAGAACATATTTTATACAAGATGTTACATAAATGAAAAACTATGTTTTCTCATTGTGGATAGTAGGAGTTGTGCAAATGTAGTAAGCCAAAGGCTAGTACATAAGATGAGCTTAGAACTAATAGATCACCCTAGACCTTATAAGTTGCAATGGTTAAATGAAAAGAGAGAAATGTTAGTTAATAAGCAAGTCTTAATCAACTTCACCATAGGCACATATAGAGATGAAGTTAAGTATGATGTAGTACCTATGGAAGTAACTCACATCCTTTTAGGAAGAACTTGGCAATATGATAGGAAGGTCATCCATGAGGGGTTCACCAACACCCTCACTTTGAAATTAGATAGTAAGAAGATAGTGTTACATCCCCTAACTCCACAACAAGTAGCTAAAGATCAACTTCAAATAAAGCTTAAAAGGGATAAAGAGTTAGGATCTTCTTCATCTAATCTCTTAGAAAAACATAAGAAAAATAAAAAAGAGGATAAAGGAAAAGGAGTTCTCATTTATGATGACTCTAGAGCCAATCTCTTGGCCACTAAATATGATGTGAAACATGCTATGTTTTCACAAAAACAATGCTTGATCATGTATGCTAAAGATATCCCTAGCACTTCCTTGTGCTCAATGGGCTTTTCCCTTCCTCCTTTGCCTAAAGGGATCAAAACATATTAGATGAGTTTAAAGACCTCTTCCCAAAAGATATTCCTAAAGGTTTACCTCCAATTAGGGGAATTGAACATCAAATAGACTTAATTCCTGGTGCTAGTCTACCAAATAGACCTGCATATAGGTGTAACCCTAAGGAAAGACTACAAATTGAAAAGCTAGTGAATGAACTATTATCTAAGGGATCGATTAGAGAGAGCCTAAGCCCATGTGCTTTACCCGTTTCATTAGTTCCTAACAAAGATGGTTCATGGAGAATGTGTATAGATTGTAGAGCCATAAACAACATAACCATCAAGTATAGGCATTCAACACCTAGACTTTATGATATGCTTGATGAGTTAAGTGGTTCTACTATAAGATTGATTTAAAAAGTGGCTATCATCAAATAAGAATCAAAGAGGGAGAGGAATGGAAGCTGCTTTAAAACCAAACTTGGATTATATGAGTGGTTAGTTATGTCCTTTGGCTTGACTAATGCACCAAGCACATTCATGAGGTTAATGAATCATGTTTTAAGGGAATTTATTGGGCATTTTGTTGTGGTCTATTTTGATGATATTCTTGTTTACTCAAAGACCATGGCCTCTCATCTAAGTCATTTAAAACAAGTTATGCTTGCCTTAAGAACAAATAACCTCTATGAAAATTTTGAAAAATGTTCTTGTGGCATGGATAGCATTCTATTCCTTGGATTTGTAGTAAGTTCTAAAGGTGTTGAGGTAGATCACTCAAAAGTTAAGGCAATCCAAGATTGGCCAACACCTAAAAATGTGAGTGAAGTTAGAAGTTTCCATGGTCTTGCAAGTTTTTATAGGAGATTTGTAAAAGACTTCTCTATCTTAGCTTCCCCTTTGAATGAATTAGTGAAAAAGAATATTCCTTTTGTATGGGGGCCAAGGCAAGAGAAAGTCTATTTAGGTCTCAAGGAAAAACTCACTCATGCTCCAATTTTAGCACTTCCAAAACATTATGTAGGTTGCGGGAATGGTCAACAATGTAGCCCATTTTTCTCACCTAAAACCTCCATTATCACACAAATAATGCACCTAACATCCCACTACAATCCTATTATGAAAAACTTGTCCCCCACTTGTCATTTGCATGATTAAATCAACACTACATCTTGTTCCCAAGTCTAAAATCTTATAACAAGCTAAGTTAGTGAAGACATATCTCTTATTTTCCTTTATTTTCTTCATTAAAGTCACTCTTGATCTGAAGCTAGGACAATAAGAGAACAATTTCAACCACCCTAGGATCCTTCATTAAGGTAAAAGGGGATAGGGTTTTGAATAAATATGGAATGGGTAGAATTGTATGTTGTCCTAGGATTTCCAGATCTATTTTCATAATTTGTTACTTAATTTCAAAGTTGAAAATGTGTGAAGTGGACTTTTACTTCTTCAACAAAGTTGTAGATCTTTTCGTTATATGAATGTAGAGACTTGAACTAACTGATTTGGATATGTATAACATGAGTTATGGTCAAAATACCAAAGTATGTTTCTTTTGAATATTTCATGACTTCGTTCTAGATATATGTTGAGATTGTAAATTTTGTGAGTATGATTAGCCATCTTTATCTTCATAAAAGTTGTAGATACAAATGTTATAATTCTGTTAAATTTAGTCTTATATCAAAATTCTAAGTAATATGGAATTTATGCTTAAATTGCTCTCATGTGCTCATGTTGTTTAATTGTTTTTAAAAATGAGTGTCTTTAATTAAAGTTTGGTAATTCATATATTTTGAAATTGAAAATAACATATTCAGGAAATTTTTAAATCTTTGTGTCCTATAAATTTAGAGACCGAAATATTCTAAAATGATAAGTAAAACTTGAGTTATGATTTATTTATTAAAGTATGACGTTTTTGGAAGCTATGTATAAGTCAGTGCTTGTCTAGCTGTTTGAGAATAATTTATGGGGAATTAATTTTTGATCCCTTCATAAACGTTTTAGATATTTGAGTTATGAACATGTGGGATTTAGTCCCATGTAAAAATAATTTTTCTATTAAGAGATATACAATTTTTACCAAAGGTTGTCAAAGCTGTAACTGAATCTATAATACTGAAATTACTATTTTGATGTTAGAAAGTAATATTGAAACTACATTTTATACTTATATAATTGGGACATATGATCTTCATAAAAGTTATAGATAATTCGGTTTTTGAAAATTTCGCATAAGTTTTATCTTAAAATAATTTTTTTACAAGGAGATATGCCTATTTTACCAAATTATGTACATGCAGTAAAAATTTGCAAAAGTCAGTGTGTTGTTTGTAACGTGAAGCAAATTCTGTAAGGAATTAGAATTTTTTGTCTGCATGAATGTTATAGATAACTTTGTTATGGAACTACATAAAGTGGAATTACTTAAAAAGGATTTGATTTGCTCACGTTATGGCCTTTTTACTAATGTATGTTGTTGTTGTAAATTTCTCAAATTTACCTATGATGGTTATTATGGATGAAAATGATATTTTCCATGTGGGTAATGATTTATTTATGAATTATTGAGGGATTATTGATTTTTATGGATGTTATTGAGTGTCCTATGAATGTAATACAGTATGTACATCTTTGTGATGAATGATTATGAATGACTAAATTAATGTATACATGAATGCCTTGTGCTTTATTGAGATATGTTGTTGAACTATAAATCCATGATTTTGAGAATTGATATATGTGATATGTCCTATGAGGACTCATGGCTTTCAAGTGATTATGTAAGTATTGATATTATGGTATGTTAAATTGATAAAGAGAGTTAAAAACATTCATGCATCATAAGCATTTGGACACACCATGGAATTTAAGGGTTCCATGATTGCCGGTCCTAGTGGGGGTTACTCTATGATGAGTTAAAGCCTTATTTTCATTGAGCGCCATGAAGGGTAGGGATTACTGGTATATGCTAAGTCCTACTTGTGTACTTTGGTACTTGAGCGCTACAAAGGGTAGGGATTCGTGGCATTATGGTAAGTCCCACTTGTGTCTCTATGAGACCTTTTACTGCAGTATTCCCGCTAAACCAAAATGGATCCAGCATGACATCATTTGGCTAAATTAAAGATTATTAGATGTAAATGACCTTGTTTGGCATATTCATCATATCATAATTGTTTGTTGATTGTGTTTGTGCAATTTTACTCATTTCATATTTATTCTATATTCTATCTCACTCTTACATTATTTTTATAGTGCATGCTTCACAGAATGACGAGTGGTGAAATTGATGAAGCTTTTATGTTTTATTGCATGGACTTTGACCTTATTTTACTTTTAATGTGTTGTAATAATATTATTATGTATCTCGTACTGCAATCTTATCTATCGTTCCAGCCATATAAATGTATCATGTTTTATTCATTCACGGCTAGTATGCATGATAATATTCCGCATTTTTCAATTTTGACGTGACCTCAAAATTTAAATTACGAATTTCAAAATGATTCTTGAAACATGAAAAATTTATTACCAAAATTTAGGTTAATTAATTTGAATTTCTAATTTGGGTTTTGGGTGTCACAATTGAAGTGGTATCAGAGGATTTTCAAAAAATTCAGGGCCAATTGCTATCACATGTATTTTTTCTTTGATATACTACATGAATTGTTTGGTTACTTGCTTGATAATATGTTAAGTATGTACTATATGACTTGTTGCCTAACTGATAAATTGTAAAGTACTTATAGTTGTGTTATAATCTTGTAATTGTATACGATATACTTTCCTTTAGAATTAGTATAAACCGAACTAAAAATGTAGGATGGCAAGAAACAATAATGATGCTATGACAGCTACTTTCAACCACTTGGCTGAGGCCTTGGTGAGGCAAAATCAACCAAGAAATACTGGAAGACTTCACAGATTGGATCACTTCTTGAAAAGGAAGCCATTGCAGTTTAAAGGAGGCTATAATCCAGAGGTAGCGTACCTACGGATTAAGGAAATGGAACACATCTTCCGATCTTTACCCTGCACAGAATTCGAAAAGGTAGAGTATGCCACCTACATGATGATTGAGGAGGCAGAGAACTGGTGGATCCATACGAGGATTCGTATGACTGAGGCCAGCAGACCATTGGATTGGGCTAACTTCAGAGACTATTTTCTAGAGAAATATTTTCCAGCAAGTGTGAAGAGCCGAAAGGAGCTGGAATTCATGGAGCCAAAACAAGGCTCAATGTTTGTTGGTGAGTATACTGCTAAATTTGAAGAGTTATCCTTCTTTTACCCTCATTTCCAACAGGCAAGTGCTGAAGCCTCAAAGTGCGTCAAGTTCGAGAATGGTTTGAATCCTGAAATCAAATAGGCTATCTGTTATCAAGAAATTTGAAACTTCTCAATCCTGATCAATAAATGCTGAATTTTTGAAGAAAACCACCAAGCCAGATTAGCTCAAGAGAAGATCAATAGACAATTGACACCTTAGCCAGTTACCTTCAAGAGGAAAGGATCGTCCTATCCAAATCATTTTCGGGGAGGATCTTAATCTTCTACAGGAATGCCTAGAAATTATCCTTAGATGCAACAAAGTCAAAGATGCTTTAAATGTAGAGGGAACCACCATATTCGTGACTGCCCCAGATGCTCAGAGGACATGATTTGTTTTCAATGTAACCAAAAAGGTCACATTCGCCTAAATTATCCTCAGAATCGCCATCCCTTTATCAGTATCAACAACAACAATGTGGTACATAATCGTGGAGGTGCTAACCATAGAGGAGGTCGTAATGGAAATGGGCGGGGAACGCAACCTCAGATAAAGGCTGAGGAGTCAGTAGAAAAGAGATTACAACCAGCAACAGGAAGAATCTTTGCCATCAGCGGTTCAGAGGCAGACCAAGTAGACGACCTTGTGCAAAGTAAGTGTGAGATCAACGGTACTATTTAATCTGTATTGTTTGATTCTGGTGCTACACATTCTTTTATTTCTGAGGAGTGTGTTAGACATCTTCAATTACCTGTAAAGTCTGTGATGTATAACCTGATTGTTTCCACTTCCACCGGTACACAACTTAGGACTACTAAGGTGTGTAACGATTGTTCTATGCTCGTAGAAAGTAGAAACTTTCTTGTCAATCTTGTTTGTTTGCCTTTGAAGGATCTGGAAGTAATTCTAGGGATGAACTAGTTATCGGCAAATCGAGTCCTGGTGGACTATCATAACAAGACCGTGATATTTCCATCAGAAGGAAACACTATTTCTGACAATCCCAATATTTTTGCTTTAAAAGGAGAAATTGAATTGTTTGCCTTGTTTACTCTTTCCAAAGGAAGTGGTGAATCTAAAACAATTAAGATGCCAATTGTCTCTAAATTCCCTAAAGTATTTCTAGAAAATGTCTCAAGTTTACTTGTAGAACGTGAAATAGAATAATCAATTGACTTAATTCCAGGAGCAGAACCAGTGTAACATCCCAAATTTTAAAATAGGGGATTAATTAAGGAAAATAAAATATTGACAAATCTAATATGAATTATTTAATGTCCCAAAAATATTGAAAATAATTAAATTAAGATTTTTAGGGACTGTTGGTAAGTTATGGAGACCGGTTAAGCTAAAATGAGCCCGGTTGAGATATGGGTGTCGGACCAAGTATCTCTGAATAAGATGATATTGGTCAGGGCTGTTAAGGATAATATTGGGAATCCGAATATGTATTTGGAATAATTTTTAGATGAAGTATTGAGCCCGAACGAAGAGCCTGTTAGTTGTAAAACGGTGAATCTTTAATGAATGAGTTAAGATTAAAAGCAAAAGCCCCAAATTCCCTTCCTATTTCCACGTGAGTTGGCTGAGAAGATTTAGGAAAAACACTACACTTCTTCTTCTCTTCATTTCTTCCTCATTTCACATATCTTCTTCTTCCTCCTCTCAAACCCTAGCCAAAGTGGTGAACATCTCTCCTTCATTTTCATTTTTGAAGAAGCTTGGAAGAGAATCTTTGGAGCTAAATTCTTCTTCCTCTCCTTCTCCATTTTCATGTAACCTTTCCTCTCCCTTAAAACCCCCTTTGTTGTTGGGTGTGAGGTAAGTAGATTCATCATTTCACTTGGGTTTTTCCTATGTATAAATGTTAATATGTGTAGGGAGAGTAATGTGTGTGGAGAGTGGTTGTAGAGAGCATTTAATGCTTATGCCCTAGAATGGGTTATCATAAATGTAAGTATTTATGAGAGGATAATGGTGGTTGGTGCATTTATGATGGAAAGAAGATGAAGGATAGATGTATTAATGAATGTGGTTGGGTTTTGGACCAAACCCTAGAGGCTTAGGGGAAAATGGTTAATGTTGACTTAAGATTAGGTGTTATGAAGAAATGTACGATATTGAAAGATATGAATGTTGGTAGAAGGAGTTTTGTGAAACTTGAGGCTAGGGGTGTCTGGTAACCCTTGAATTTAATGGTGGTGGTTTAATGGGAAGGAATTCCTGAAGCCTAATAAAGAATAAAAATGATATCTACAACATGTCTAGCACATGTTGTGAAATTATAGATATGAATATATGACTAAATAGAATTGAATTGATGACTTGAGTCGTTGATTAATTGAGGTTTTACATGAATGTGAATGTAGGACCGATTCCGAACGACGAGGCGGGAGCGTCTTATTAATCGGAATTCTTCTCTTGAGGTAGGAGAGGAGTCTTATGTTCTAAATGCATGAATTTGAATGTTATTTGATTGTGGTATGTATTGGCATGCATGTTAGCCTTGCTGGAATGTTGTAAGAAAGGATGATGTAGTGTATGATGTGGATGATATGCTTGGCAACATGTTTTGAATGCATTTAGAAGAAATTTTGATGTGTGGTGTGGTGGCATGAATTGTTTGATGAATGTGTGGTTAGATAAATATATGTCCACCGAGAAAGCATAATGAATGCTAATGATTTTGATGGAGAATAAATTGTATCCTTGTATGATACTAAAGTTGAATGATGTGATTGATAATTATTGAGAATGCCACACAAAGATTCAAATTAATGAGAATAACCAACAAGATTGAATCCATTAAAAACCTTATGGTGATGTTGGTGACGATGATGATGTATGTTGAGTGGCATATATAGGATGCATAGAGTGAGGAATGCATATGATCTGCATTTGCATCCATGGCATACTGCATAGTCGTCGTTGTTGGAACATTAGGGGAGTTCCCTCGGCCGACCCAGTGGGAGGGTGGCTCGGTACACGAGCAAGTTGTATTTTCCCCTGTGACTTGGTTTGAAGTCACGAAGCCGCCCATGTATTGCTTTAGGGAGCTACATGTGGCCGACCTTTGTGGGGGGTGGCTCTTTATGAGTAGGTGACCCCAGTGGTCCTTGAGATCACAGCCGCCATGATTTAATATCTGGCTGGCCCGCAACACCATATGATGATATGTTATGTACCGCAGTCATGGTGAAAATGACCAGGTGTTACAAGATGGGCGATGCGGTTTGGTACGAGTAAAACGATTGGTGAATGCATGCAATCTAAAGAATAAGTGTACACATTTTACTACTGCAGTAGGGGTATGGTTAGATGACCATGCTTGAATCCCACATTCGGTGTTGTAATCCCACAGTCAGATCTGCAATTGTTGAAATATTCCTTTGTGCATATGCATTAGCTTAAGAGCATTTGCATATAGCAAGGAGGTATGCCAAAGTGTTGAGATATGATGATGGATGTGATGAGGTTGTAAAAATATATTGTAAGACAACATAAAAGATATGAATACCAAATAGTGGTTGTATGATGGTTTAATTGTTGAGGAACGTGATTATGTATGTGCTTGTGTACTTTGCTTGGAATTGTGTTGTTATTTATGATAAATGTATGATAGAATTAAGATGGTATATGGCATGATGAATGTCATGAATATGCAAAGTATAAATATTTAGATGCATATATACATAATCATATAGTATTTATATTCATACCTTTGGAATATGGACTCACTCTTCCATGTTGTCTATTTTTAGAGTTGTGATGCAGGGTACTCATGGGAAGGGGTTGACACTTTGAGGTATAATTTGCTTGAGGAGGTAAATAGTAGTGTAGGAAGTGCCTTGGCCGACAAGGTTTAGACTTTGTTTAGCATGTTTTGTATATGGATGTTATTTCGATGTTTAGAATGGTGGTAGATGATTTTGGTGGTCATAAAGGAAAATTGGATCTTGGTGTATGACCCATTTTCATTTATTACCCAAGAATGTGATTTGATGAATGACGATTGATGATGTTAATTCTAATGAATGAATGGTGTGTATTGTGTTTTGTACCATATTATGGAGTTGGTGAAATGATGATGGTTTCAAATTATATACATTGAGTGAATGGTAGTTGGATGAGATTACATTTACATGTTGGAGGGGATATAATGCATTAAATAAGGTTAATCTAGCATGAATTGTAACTTGGTATGCCATGTTGTAAAAAGTTTCTATTTCTACATCAATTCTGCAGAACTCGTTCAAGCGAGTGAGAATCTCGCTCGAGCGAGATTGTTATGAAACAGAGTTTTGGCCTCTGGCCTAATTTTGCCCGAGCGGGTGTTTATCTCGCCCAAGCGAGATTGTCATGGAATCAGAGGTTAGCCTCTGGACTATTTTCGCTCAGGCGGAACGACGGTCTCTCAAGCGAGGAAGGAGGGAAATTGATACTGGACGATTTTCGCCCAGGCGAGAGGTGCCTCGCCCAAGCAAAAATCGGCCAGAGAGTTGCCAAGGTTTCCGGAGCATTCTCGCTTAAGCGGGACCTGTTCCGCTTAAACGAGATTGGTATCTGATGCATACCTCCTTCCCTCGCTCAAGCGTCTCGCTGGATCGCTTAAGGTTTCCCTCCGCATCTCACTCAAGCGAGGCAAGGCTCGCTCAAGTGAGGTGGACCCTTGATGCTCAAACTTTTCATTCGCTCAACCTTTCTTCATTCCGCCCAAGCGTGCCTACGTTGGCTCGCTCAAGCGAATGAAATTTTCGCTTGAGCGAGTGGCACCCTGATACTCATTTGTTTGTTTTCAAATAAACCTTTGTTTTCAAATAAACCTTTGTTTTTCATGCATTAAATTCTTATCATGCATCACCTTGAGGGTGTTATTGGGTATGTCGTGAATCATGGATTTTGATGAAATTACTTACCTTAATTTTAATCATACAACCATCAATTTAAATTAATTCTTCCGCTGTTTTTAATTGGATAGTTAATCATATTTTTAATGACCCTCTCATATCTTCATATATGGGAGTGGTTTACCACAGATCCAGGTGTTGTATTGACAGCTTCACCACTTATTTTCTTTTTATCGAATTATGATTTATAAAAACGTGAAAAATTTCTTCGTATTTTCGAGGCGTCTCATATGACATCCTAGCGCTGTTGAGGGCAGGGAGTGATCACCGGTGCATGGGCACGGACAAGGAGCGGCACCTGGCAGGCTTCCAGCGGGGAATGTGGCATCCTGGGCACTATTGAGGGCAGGGAGTGATCGCCGGTTCATAGGCACAGACAAGGAGCGGCTCCTGGCAGGCTTCCAGTGGGAGGGACACATGAACGAACGGAATACATACCAGAATGAGAGGGATCCAAAGACTGTATAGGTATGGTACTATACAGTCGAGGATAGCTTAAAGAAATGAATTCGTACTATCTATACTAACAAATGCATTAGCCTTTTCGGTGGCCTATCACTTAAGAACTCTAAAGTTAAGCGTGCTTAACTTGGAGTAATTCTGGGATGGGTGACCTACTGGGAAGTTCTCAGGAAATGTGTGAGTGAGGACAAAAGCATATTGGAAAGGTCTTGTGTTGGTCTGTGGGGCCAGTCGTTCATTCCTAAAAAGCGGCTGGGGCATTACAGTGGTATCAAAGCCTAGCCTCTCCTAGTACGGTATGGTTCGGGGATGAACCAGGCGGAAGCTGGTGGGCATGTGACATCCTGGCGCTGTTGAGGGCAGGGAGTGATCGCCGGTGCATGGGCACGGACAAGGAGCGGCTCCTGGCAGGCTTCCAGCGGGGAATGTGGCATCCCGGGCACTGTTGGGGGCAGGGAGTGATTGCCGGAGCATAGGCACGGACAAGGAGCGGCTCCTGGCAGACTTCTAGTGGGAGGGACACATGAACGAACTGAATACATACCAGAATGAGAGGGATCCAAAGACTGCATAGGTATGGGACTATACAGTCGAGGATAGCTTAAAGAAATGAATTCGTACTACCAATACCAACAAATGCATTAGCCTTTTCGGTGGCCTATCACTTAAGAACTCCAAAGTTAAGCGTGCTTAACTTGGAGTAATTCTGGGATGGGTGATCTCCTGGGAAGTTCTCAGGAAATGTGTGAGTGAGGACAAAAGCACATTGGAAACGTCTCGTGTTGGTTTGTGGGGCCAGTCGTTCATTCCTGAATAGCGGCTGGGCCGTTACAACCAGTGTCTAAGGCTCCATATCGTATGTCGTCTGTTAAACTGGCAGAATTAAAAAAGCAAATTGAAGAGTTATTGGAGAAGTATTTCATTAGGCCCAGTATGTCACCATGGGGAGCGCTAGTATTGCTCGTCAAGAAGAAAGATGGAAGCATGAGATTTTGTGTAGATTATTATCAATTAAATAAATTGACAATGAAGAATAAATATCCTTTGCCCAGAATTGATGATCTAATAGACCAATTGAGAGGTGCTACAGTATTTTCTAAGATTGACCTACAATCGGGTTATCATCAGATTCGTGTCAAGTTTGAGGATGTTCCAAAGACAGCCTTTAGAACACGCTATGGTCATTACGGGTATCGGGTGACGCCTTTTGGAGTGGCCAATGCCCCAGCTGTATTCATGGATTACATGAATCGATTGTTTCATCCATACTTGGATCAGTTTGTTATTATCTTCATTAATGACATTTTGATTTATTCTAAGACTTGGGAGGAGCATAAAAAGCATCTTCGAGTGGTATTACAAATTCTGAAAGAGAAGAAGTTGTATGCTAAGTTATCTAAATGTGAGTTCTGGTTGAAAGAGGTAAAGTTCCTAGGCCATGTGATCTCAATCGAAGGAGTGTCTGTGGATCCTTCTAAAATAAAAGCCGTAACAAACTGGGAGAGACCTAATTCAGTTACTGAGATACGAAGCTTCCTAGGATTAATTGGTTATTACCGGAGATTCATTAAGGGATTTTCTCTAATTGCCTTACCAATGACTCATCTGACTCGAAAGAATCAACCTTTTGCTTGGACGCCAAAATGTGAGAAAAGTTTCCAAGAACTAAAATCGAAGCTTACATCTGATCCAATCTTAACTTTACCTAATCCACAAGAAGACTTTACGGTTTATCGTGATGCTTCTAAGATGGGTTTGGGTTGTGTTTTGATGCAGCAACAGAAGGTAATTGCCTATACTTCTAGGAAGCTGTGGTCGCATAAAATGAACTATCCAACGCATGATCTAAAATTGGCAGTGGTGGTATTCACTTTAAAAATCTGGAGACACCATTTGTATGGAGTCAAGTTTGAGGTGTTTAGTGACCATAAGAGCTTAAAGTATTTATTTGATCAGAAAGAATTGAACATGAGGCAGCGAAGGTGGATGGAATTTGTTAAAGATTATGATTTTGATTTAAAGTACCATCCAGGAAAGGAGAAAGTGGTAGCAGATGCACTCAGTAGAAAATCCATACATATGGCATCTTTGATGGTTAAAGAAATAGAGATGATAGAGAAATTCAGAGATTTGAATCTAAGTGTAGAGATTAAATCTTCTGGAAGTATGGTATCGGAGACTTTGAAGATCACTAATGACACTCTGAAGCTTATATGTGAAAAGCAAAGATCGGACTTACACTTAAGAGAATTCAGAGAAGGTCAAGTAAATGGAAAAATGTGGGATTATAAGAAAGATCAGATGGAATTTGGAGGATTAAAAGCAGAATTTATGTACCAGATGATGTTGATCTAAGAAGGATAATCTTAGAAGAAGCACATAAAAGTATGTTGAGTATTCATCCTGGATCAACCAAGATGTATCAAGATCTGAAGAAAAGTTTTTGGTGGCCAAGGATGAAGAAAGAAATAGATGAATATGTGTCTTTATATTTGATATGTCAAAAACCAAGGTGGAACACCAGAAGCCATCTGGTGAGCTGTAACCATTGGAGATTCCTGTTTGGAAATGGGATGACATTACAATGGACTTTGTGTCAGGATTGCCAAGAGCATATTCAGGCAATGATACAATCTGGGTTATTGTAGACCAATTAACTAAGTCTGCTCACTTCCTTCCAATGAATATGAAGAATTCTCTACAAAAGTTGGCGCAATTATATGTGAAAGAGATCGTGAGACTACATGGTGTACCATCCAGTATTGTGTCAGATAGAGATCCGAGGTTCACTTCCCAATTCTGTGGAAGCTTGCATCAGGAGTTGGGTTCAAGACTTCGATTAAGTTTAGCTTATCACCCTCAAACAGATGGACAGTTAGAACGTACCATACAAAGTTTGGAAGACTTACTGCAATCTTGTGTGCTTGAGTATGGTGGTAGTTGGGAGCAGTTTCTTCCACTGATTGAATTCACGTATAATAATAGCTACCATAGCAGTATTGGTATGGCTCCATTTGAAGCATTGTATGGAAGAAAGTTTCAAACACCCCTTTATTGGTTAGAAACTGGTGAAAGTTTGACGTTAAGGCCTGAAATTATGCAACAGACTACTAAACAAATAGAAATAATCAGAGAGAAGATGAAGGAATCCCAAGATAGATAAAAGCATTATTATGATAAAAGGAGAAAACCACTTGAATTCCAAGTTGATGATCATGTATTTTTGAAGGTTTCGCCTCACAAGGGCATTGGCTGAGCATTGAAAAGTAAAATGTTGAGCCCAAGGTTCATTGGACCATATGAAATTCAAAAGAGGATTGGCCCGGTGGCCTATCAAATTGCATTTCCTCCTCATCTTGCAAATTTACACAATGTGTTCCACGTATCACAATTGAGGAAGTATGTATAAGATCCCACTCATGTGATTGCTACTGATAATGTTGAAGTCAGAGAGAATTTGACCATTCCTGTAGAACCTACGCAGATTATGGAAAGGTCGATTAAATGCCTGAGAAGCAAGGATGTACCATTAGTGAAGGTGGCATGGAAACAAGGAAATGATGTAACTTTAACTTGGGAACGTAAAGATGCTATGAGGTTGCAATACCCAGAATTGTTCCATAAGGGATATGTTATATTAAATTTTGAGGATGAAATTTTTATTAGGATGGGAGAATTATAACATCCCAAAAATTTCATTCTCATGTATAATCATTTTGATTTAGACCATCAATGATATTATCCATTTTATCTCAACTTTCTACATAAATTTTGGTTGGGACAACATCTTCAATTTAACCTTTTACCATTGTAAATAATTTTAACTTTATACTTTAGGTAAAAGTTAACCAAATAACTTATTACCTATTTCCTTAGTTATTAATTTTTTTTCCTTTTCCATTTACTCCCATCAAATTACCACATACTCCACTCAAAATACGTCATCTTGTACATATTTTAATTTCTAGTTAGATTCCAAATTTGAAAATATAGTAAACTACAAAGTTGTTCCATATCTTCTTAGATTTCCATCAAGACCAAATTTATTAAAATCCATTAAGATTTGTGAGAGATATGCCTAAAATATTGAAACTGTTTCAGAATTGGTATTTTACTTCAATCATATTATTTTGTACATATTTTAATGAATAATTAGAGGCCGAATTTGAAAAATACATCAAATACAAAGTTGTTCCTGTTTGACTTATCTTTCCAACAAGACCAAATTCATTAAAATCCATTAAGATATGAGAGAGATAAGCCCAAAATAACGAAACTGTGTCAGAATTGATATTTACTTCAATCATACAAGCTACTTAATGTAGGCTGCGGGAATGGTCAACAATGCAGCCCATTTTTCTCACCTAAAACCTCCATTATCACCATAAATAATGCACCTAATATCCCACTACAATCCCATTATGAAACGCGTATCCCCCACTTGTTATTTGCATGATTAAATCAACACTACATCTTGTTCCCAAGTCTAAAATCTTATAACAAGCTAAGTTAGTGAAGACATATCTCTTATTTTCCTTCATTTTATTCATCAAAGTCACTCTTGATCTGAAGATAAGACAATAAGAGAACAATTTTAACCACTCTAGGATCCTCTATTAAGGTAAGAGAGGATAAGGTTATGAATAAATATGGAATGGGTAGAATTGTATGTTGTCCTAGGATTTCTAGATCTATTTTTGTAATTTGTTACTTAATTTCGAAGCTGAAAATGTGTGAAGTGGACTTTTACTTCTTCAAGAAAGTTGTAGATCTTTTTGTTATGTGAATGTAGAGACTTGAACTAACTGATTTGGATATGTATAGCATGAGTTATGGTCAAAATACCGAAGTATGTTTCTTTTGAATGTTTCATGACTTCGTTCTAGATATATGTTGAGATTGTAAATTTTGTGAGTATGATTAGCCATCTTTATCTTTGTAAAAGTTGTATATACAGATGTTATGATTCTGTTAGATTTAGTCTTATATCAAAATTCTAAGTAATATGGAATTTATGCTTAAATTGCTCTCATGTGCTCATGTTGTTTAATTATTCTGAAAATGAGTGTCTTTAATTAAAGTTTGGTAATTCATATATTTTGAAATTGAAGATGACATATTCAGGAAATTTGTAGATTTTTGTGTCCTATAAATTTAGAGAATAAAATCATCTAAAAAGGATAAGTAAAACTTAAGTTATGATTTATTTATATAAGTATAGAGTTTCTGGAAGCTATGTATGAGTTAGTGCTTGTCTAGCTGTTTGAGAATAATTTATAGGGAATTAATTTGATCCCTTTATAAAAGTTTTAGATATTTGAGTTATAAACATGTGGGATTTAGTCCCATGTAAAAATAATTTTTCTATTAAGAGATATACAATTTTTACTAAAGGTTGTCAAAGCTGTAACTGAATCTATAATACTGAAATTACTATTTTGAAGTTAGAAAATAATTTTGAAACTACGTTTTATACTTATAGAATTGGGACATATGGTCTTCATAAAAGTTGTAGATAATTATGTTTTTGAAAATTTAGCATAAGTTTTATCTTAAAATTATTTTTTTACAAGGAGATATGCCTATTTTACCAAACTGTGTACATGCAGTAAATATTTTCAAAAGTCGGTGTGTTGTTTGTAACGTGAAGCAAATTCTGTAAGGAATTAGAATCTTTTCTCTGCATAGATGTTGTAGATAATTTTGTTATGAAACTACAGAAAGTGGAATTACTTAAAAAGGATTTTATTTGCTTACGTCATTGGCCTTTTTACTAATGTATGTTGCTGTTGTAAATTTCTAAAATTTACCTATGATGGTTATTATGAATAAAAATGATATTTTACATATGGGTAATGATTTACTTATGAATTATTGAGGGATTATTGATTTTTATGGATGTTATTGATTGTCCTATGAATGTCATACTACATGTACATCTTTGTGATGAATGATTATGAATGACTAAATTAATGTATACATGAATGCCCTGTGCTTTATTGAGATATGTTGTTGAACTGTAAATCCATGATTTTGAGAATTGATATATGTGATGTGTCCTTTGAGGACTTATGGCTTTCAAGTGATTATGGAAGTATTGATATCATGGTATGTTAAATTGATAAAGAGAATTAAAGACATTCATGCATCATAAGCATTTGGACGCACCATGGAATTTAAGGGTTCCATGATTGTCGGCCCTGGTGGGGGGTTACTCTATGATGAGTTAAAGCCTTATTTTCGTTGAGTGCCATGAAGGGTAGGGATTAATGGTATATGTTAAGTCCTACTTGTGTACTTTGGTACTTGAGCGCTACAAAGGGTAGGGATTCGTGGCATTATGCTAAGTCCTACTTGTGTCTCTATGAGACTTTTTATTGCAGTATTCCCATTAAACCAAAATGGATCCAACATGACATCATTTGGCTAAATTAAAGATTATTAAATGTAAATGACCTTGTTTGGCATATTCATCATATCATAATTGTTTGTTGATTGTGTTTGTGCAATTTTACTTATTTTATATTTATTCTATATTCTATTTCACTCTTATATTATGTTTACAGTGCATGCTTCACAGAATGACGAGTGGTGAAATTGATGAAGCTTTTATGTTTTATTGCTTGGACTTTGACCTTATTTGACTTTTAATGTGTTGTAATAATATTATTATGTACCTCATACTGAAATCTTATCTATCGTTCCCGCCATATAAATGTATCATGTTTTATGCATTCACGACTAGTATGCATGATAATATTTCACATTTTTCAATTTTGACATGACCTCAGAATTTAAATTATGAATTTCAAAATGACTCTTTAAATGTGAAAAATTTATTACAAAAATTTAGGTTAATTAATTTGAATTTGTAATTTGGGTTTTGGGTGTCACAAAAGACATGCAAAGTGGGTTGAGTTTTTGGAAAAATTTCCATATGTCATCAAGTACAAAAATGGAAAATCCAATACTATGGCTGATGCTTTATCAAAAAGGTACTCTTTACTTACCTCCCTTGGCGCCAAAATTATTAGACTTGATGAGATTAGGACTTTGTTTGCAAGTGATCTTGATTTTTCCCAAATCTTCAACTCATCTTCCACTTCTTCATCTCATAAATGCTTCTACATTCTAGATGGCTACCTCCTTAAAGCGAATAAACTTTGCATTCCTAGGAGCTCTTTAAGAGATCTTTTACTTAGCGAAAGCCATGAGGGAGGCTTAATTGGCCATTTTGGAAGAGATAAAACATTGTCTATTTTACATGAACACTTCTATTGGGCTAAAATGAAAAAAGATGTTTAAAAACTTTGTGCTAGGTGTATAGTATATAGGAAAGCTAAATATAAACTTTCACCTAGTGGCCTTTATACTCCATTACCTACACCTACTTCTCCTTGGATTGATATCTCTATGGATTTTGTATTAGGCTTGCCTAGGACCCAAAGGGGAATGGACTCTATGTTTGTTGTAGTAGATAGGTTTAGTAAGATGGCTCACTCTATTCCTTGTCACAAAGTGGATGATGCAAGTCATATTGCCAAGCTATTTTTCAAGGAAATTGTAATACTTCATGGTGTTCCTAAAACTATCATTTCTAATAGGGACATCAAATTCCTAAGCCATTTTTTGCAAACCCTTTGGTCAAGGCTAGGAATGAAGCTTCTCTTTTCTACCGCTTGTCATCCTCAAAGGGATGGCCAAACTGAGGTAGTGAACAGGACCCTGTCTCAACTACTTAGGGTCTTAATGCATAAAAATGTTAAATCTTGGGATGAGTGTTTTCCCCACATTGAATTTGCTTATAATAGGGTACAACACTCTATAACTAAGAATAGTTCTTTTGAAGTTGTTTATGGTTTTAACCCTCTCACTCCCTTGGACCTTTTGCCCATTGATGTTTCTGATTTTGTCCTTCATATGGATGGAGAGGCAAAGGCCAAGTTTATCAAAGACTTTCATGAGAAGGTTAAAAACCAAATACAAGCTAAAAATGAACACTATGCTCGTTGTGCCAATAAGAAATGAAAGGAAGTTACCTTTGAGGTTAGAGATTGGGTCTGGTTACACCTTAGAA
Organism: Clitoria ternatea; assembly: GCA_037962975.1. Taxonomy (NCBI): domain Eukaryota; kingdom Viridiplantae; phylum Streptophyta; class Magnoliopsida; order Fabales; family Fabaceae; genus Clitoria; species Clitoria ternatea. Next base: position 157,423,213 of record CM075672.1, read on the forward strand.
AGGAAAGATTTCCAAATTTGAGAAAATCCAAACTCGACCATAGAGTTGATGGGCCTTTCCAAATACTTAAGAAAATGGGAAATAATGCCTATGTCCTTGATTTACCTGGTGAATATGGTGTGAATGCTTTATTCAGTATGTCTGATTTATCTCCTTTTGACATAGATGAGGAGGATAATACCTTAGATTTGAGGACAAATCCTTTAGAAGAGGGGGAGCATAATGACGACATCATAAGAGAGGACCGACACATCATTTTGGATAAAGGATTGGAAGCTTATAAAGGTCCCTTAATAAGGGCTAAGTCCAAAAAGGGAAGGGAAGCCATCCACTAAGCCCTAACTTCCTTCATCATATTATTTGTTGGGCCTAAGCCCAAGGAGAACACTTGGAAGACTTACATGTATTCATCATATAATATTACATATACTTAGGTTTTCTAGTGTTTAGGTTTTATTTGGGCTTTACTTGGCCAATTGGTTACTATTGGGCCATGTACTCTCTTTTAGGCCATGTATTAGGCCACTTCATTTCTAGAAATACCTTATGGGCCTAGGAAGCATGTAGAATCCCAATAAGGCTCTCCTTGGCCGAAATGCTCCAAGGCCTATATAAGGAGGTCTCCTTTATAAAAACCATGCATAATATGCATTTTGATATTTTAGAGCACTTTGAGTGTTGAGAGAAAAGTAGATTGGTCTCCTTTCTCTAGGCTAGAGCCAAGTCTTTAGCAAGCTCTTATCCAAGGTGGTTTCCTTCCTCCTTGGTGGCGAGATTGAAGAAGTTATCTCCCCTTGGGAGTGGCCTTTAAACCTTCCATTCCCTCCTTTTATTCCATTCCTCCATTCTCCTCCTTTCACTTTCATCTTTTTCCTTCTCTTCCTTTCATATTTTTCGTCCAACTCTTAGAGTTCCCTCTTTCATGGATTCAGTTTTCATCCCTTGAGAAGTTTTCCTCTAAGACATTTGAAGGGTAGAAGAAGAAAAAGGGCCAAGATCTTCTCCTTGGAAAGCTCTCCTACAAGAACTTCCTATATTAGTTCTCTTCTAAACTTTTGATATGCACAGGTCTGATAGAAATATTACATTTGCATAGACAAGTTTATTAAATGCTCTTTAATCTCCTTGCAGAATCAATATATTATGGCATATAAATTAAATTGCATAACCAATCAATATATTACTTTACTCGAATGTAATCCATTCAATGTACAAGATGATCTTTTAGAAGCAATACATATTCTCATTCTCATTATGGCGTCCTTAATCTAGTAAATAATATTAAAGATATTAATAATTAGATATTAAAAGTAAGGATGAATTTTTCACAATTTTTGAGAATGAACAAGGGATGAAGAACACCACAGAATATACTTCAACAATTAACCCCGAACCTTTTAAAGACCTATCCTATATATTATGATATGAGAAGGTATGTGGTTTAAAACAAAAGTCCTACCTTGGTAATCAATTACATAATCATCATTCAAGGAGGTGTAGAATGTATAGATTAATTCGAGGGTATGAATGGGTCAAGGAGAGATTCAAGGATACCCCATTTGATGGCTAAAGTTTATTAGACGGGTGTAAATTCAATTACATAAGCGTGTCATGAAGCAAAGGGACAAGCAAGCATCGAAACTTATGGAAAACTGACAAATAACAAGCCATGAATCGATTCGATCCAGTCATGAGTTGATTCACGTGAATTGGGAATTTAGAACAGCAAAACAGAAGCTCATGAATCGATTCAGGCACACCCATGAATCAATTCATGTGAATTGCAATTTCAGTTCAATCAGACAGTGAGCTATGAATCGAATCAAGAAATTTCATGAATCGATTCAAAGAATTTTTGATGGAAGTAAGTAGGCCATGAATTGATTCAAGAGAATCCATGAATAGATTCATGCAAATCCAATAGCTTATGAATTGATTCATGCTAAATCATGAATCGATTCATGACAGCAAACTGCTGCAGAATGTAGAAAAGGCACCAAATTTTAACTTCCAACCACCCTAACTCTTTCATATGAAATCCAATCACCACCAAATTTTGACACCACCTATTATACTCCATTTATGACGTGTAGCAACTAGTCGTACTCAAACAATTCCCAAAAATGAGATACTTATGCGTAGAAACACGTTTAGCCCATTTTAAAGCATTTTTATGCATCTCAAGGGTCAATTCTTAACAGAATTGGCCCATTCTAGTTTCTACAAGTTCTAAATCATGCATAAGCACCATTAAAACTGTTTTATGGTATCCATACCTCCTAAAACTTTATATGGCCCTATCAGTTCCTTAATTATGCATAAAGGTCATATAAAATCCATTATTTTCATGCACCTATATTCAACCAACATTCTAACGCATAATTTAACTTAATCATCATGCACATTCTAATTTAACTACATGCATAAGCATCAACACCATCAAAATGGCTAATAATTTTAATGTCATGTATTATCATGTATTACATTGATGATACACAATGATCACAAGCTCATTTCAGATGATCCTAATGTATCACTCATTATTCTAGAATATCAAATCATCCATATCTAATTATCATCTTACCCATAAGACATTAACTATAGTATGGCCATAGAAAACCATGTCATATACAAACACTTCCAAAAAGGATGTAGAAGGAGAAATTATAGTTGTCTACAAAGTCTTTCAATGTTGTTAAAATGTAATATTTTTAAAGACTTGTTTTAAAGATTATTTTGGGTCTTTTCTTTAACTTGATCTTGGACCAATTCATGAGTTTGGGCTTTGATAAATTAAGTTGTAAACTTTGTTTTGAGTTAAAAGATTTAAGGGGGGAGGTGTTGGAATAAAATTATTAAATGGTGTTTAAAAGGGGTTGATTTTGGTGAAGACTTTAAGCATAAGTATTTTATGTTAAAAAAAGCTTTAAGGACTTTGTTGCATTTTAAATGATATGGTCGTGGGCTTTCTTTTGATGGGTATCATGTTATGGTTTTGATAATGGGATGGATTTAGTAAAAGTATGATTGTTAAGGATTTTAAGAAAATATGTAAAGTTTGATTTTAATGAAAAATAAATTTTAAAAACCCTAATTTAATTAGTAGCTTGTATTAAGAGGTACCTTCATTAAGGTAGTAAGTACACTATATGTTGATCACATTTCATTTAGTAAGTTTCAAGAAGTAATGAGTAATTAATTTAGAATGGGTATGGTTTAAGGGTTTGTAAGATTTTGTAGTAACCTATATGAATTAATTGTGACCCTTTTGATTAGTAAAGCAAGGACTATGTTTCATATTTCAAGTGTTTAAATAAAGCCTGATATTAATTATCTTAGTAAGGAGTTAACATGGTTCTTGAATAGGGATTTAAGTTGTAAGATTTTGAATAAATTAAATTTATGCTAAAACATTTAAGGTAATTTTGTTCTAGGATTCGACAAGGTGTCAACATAAAGCTTGAAGTGCTCTTTCTTTGTCTCCCCAAGCGTAACCAAACTTGCCTAAGGTAAGAGGGGAAGGTATTCATGCACCATGATTATATGAATAGTATCCCTTGGTGACCCTGGCTAAGTTTTATGCGTTGCTCGTAGTGAAGAGAACCTTGCTTAGATTAATTGGACTGCTTTTAAGATTGATGATATTTGAGCTCGTTGTTGGCTCATAATGCATTATGTTATGTTATTGTTGTTTGTCAAGGATTATGATCCAACTCTAGATATGTTTCGATTATGATTTTATAATAATATAATTGGGAAGTTGTTGCCAATTATGTATATGCCTGTGATTCTACAAAATGTTGAATTACAGGTGATTTAAGATTATGAATTGGACACTGAAAGTGAAAATATGCATGTGTACTTGTTTATTATTGTGATAACTTATGGAGTCAACAATACATGGTGGTAGTATACATATGTAATATGTGGCACTAGTAATTTGTTGATAGTGTTATTCAATTATATTTGTCTTATAGACCGTGGAATGCAATCTGAAATGTCATTATGCATATAATTAAATGAAGATTTTAAATGGCTTCTAGTGCTGACATCCCTATTCTTATAGTACTCGGGGTTATGGAGTTAAACTTACTTAAAATCCCAGTTATGGCCAGGCCTAACATGGATGGTTGATGTGTGATGGCATTGGTATAGGGTCAACTATTTTAATGTAAAAATGTTTTAAGTTAAAAAAAGTGTTAACTTAAAACTTATATGGCAATGACAATTCGAGCTTGGCTTTTGAAATAAGAAGAAATGATTATGTACTTCTTTGATTTGGCTTTATTGATCACTTTTTCCCACACACAAACCTTATTTACTTTAACTACCACTATGTTAGACTCAAACTATCATTTTAGTATGATGGATCGACTTGAAAATCTTTTACTAAGTTTGTTTCTCGTAAACTTGATAACTCCTTGATCAAAATTTATCTTTTGAATCATTTATTATATCTCTTTTAGACTACCAAACAATTTTTTGGATTGTGGCATTATGTTTCATGTTCTAAGTAGTTTTCAAAAGTTTTAATCCATATTAAGTTTTAGCTAACCCAAATCTCCTATAGTGAAGTAATAGTGTATATAGACTAGTGGCCGGTGGATAGATAGGGTTGTTGCAAGTCACCATTGGTATAAATGAATGAACACCAGTTAATGTCATGCATCATAACATTTAGCTGCACACAGGAAGGCAAGGAACCTGATGGTGTATGCCTGAGATAAGGGTAGCTCATAAGGAGCAGGTATCCCTATGAGGCTTGGGTGTTCACTCTAAGTCTTGCCTCTAGCATAGATTTGCCTGGGCACTATAGAGCCAGAGGTTGCGGCCGTCGTTAGTGTGATACTAAGACATGGGTAGTTTGAGACACCCCAAAAATATGGGGGGTAAATTTTTCATGATTTTAAAATCGTTAATTAATGAAGAAATGAAATGGTGAAGCTTTAATCAACACCCTATATCTATGAAGAACCTATCTCATATATGATGATATGAGAAGGGGAGTTAAAAATGATTTATGAGGATCTCTCAATTGAAGATAGTGGAAAGATAATTTGAATTGATATTATATGATTGGATTTAAGGTGAGTGGACATCATAAGATTTAATGATTCATAATACATTAAATATACTTATAAGATGATGCAAGAAGAAGCCTTAATGCCAAGGAAAATCAGAATAATTGAAATAAATCATTTGGAGGGATCAGGGGCATCTCGCTCAAGCGGATGCCCACTCGCTTGAGTGAGTTCCAATAGCCATGCCTGGGCGCGCCGGCAAACACGCTTGAGAGAAAGAAGCAATACGCATCAAGTACCCATCTCGCTTGAGCGAGCTTTTCTCACTTGAGCGAGATTACTCCAGTAGCTAAATGGTTCCCCTTTTGCTTGGGCGAGACATCCCCGCCTAAGCGAAATTACTCCAGTATCCATTCTCATCCTTGCTCGCTTGAGCAAACCACCATTCACTGGCCATTTGCTCAGGCGAAAATGGTTCAGTAACATTCCATCACGCACTCGCTCGGGTGAGGCCCTTCCCGCCTGAGCGAAATGTGGCCAGTAGCCACACTTCTAATACAAGATAATCTCGCTTGAGCAAGATTATCACTCGCTTGAGCGAGTTATGCAGAAAACGCAGGAAACCTGGAAATTTCACACAACCTGTAAACCTCATTCACATCCCCATCAATTTTTGGCCTATTCTAACATATCAAACACAGTCATTCATATATCTTATAGCCGATCATTTGATAATACATATCCAATTCAATCCTCATCCATTCAGTGAATGATATTTGAATCATTTTCATATAAACTTCATAAATTGCTATAAGTTGTAAAATACTTTATTCATTCATGGGATTCAATATTAACTAACATCATAATTCATCCACATACATCATCTAGGTCATTAATGAAAATTAGCCATACACACCAAGGTCTAATTTTCGTCTATGACCATCCAAAATCATCATTCAATCATCCAAATTACAAAATATACATACATCCATACTATGTGTTATATAAAATTCAGATTTTGCCGGCCAAGGCACTTCCTATACATTTATTTACCTCCTTCATCAACATATACTTCAAAAGAGATTCACATCCCCATAAAATGTCCTACATCATAAATCTAAAAAGTAGAATGAATATGAATACCATGTGATTATGTATATATGTAGTAAAATCATGTATATTTTGCATACACATATCGTTCATCATCTCATTCATCATCATAGTACTATCATTTATATATCACAATCAACATTATAGATTAAGCAAAGTATATAAGCATACATATAATTAAGTCCTTCAATGAATTGGACTATTACGGACATCATTGTTAGATCATTAATTGGTATTCATAACTTTTATGTAGTCTTTATACGTTTTCTCATCCAAATCACAACCATCATCACATCTCAATTATCTTTGGTATACCTCCTTGCTATATGCAAATGCTCTTAAGCTAATACATATGAACAACGGATTATTTCAACAATCGTAGATCTGAGTGTGGGAATACAAACACCAAATGTGGGATTCAAGTATGATCATCTAACTATACCCCTACTATAGTAGTAAAATGTGTACACTTATCATCAAATTGCATGCATTTTTGTTAATCTTTTACTGGTACCAAACTACATCGCCCATAATACAACACCTGACCATTTTCACCATGACCGCGGTAAACAACATAATCAACAACATAAGGTGTTGCGGGCCAACCATGAATCATATCATGGCAGCTGTGATCCCGAGGACCAACGGGGACACCTGCTCATCAAGAGCCACCCCCCATAAGGGTCAACCACATATGGCTCCTTGTAGCACAACATGGGCAGCTTTGTGACTTACACACCGAGTAACAGGGGAAATAACAAATTGCTCGTGCACAGAGCCACCCTCCCACTGAGCCAACCGGGGGAATCCCCTAAAATTCTAACACCGGCAACTATGCAGTATGCCATTGATACAAATGCCAATCATATGCATTTCTTACTCTATGTATCCTATTCATGCCACTCATCAACATCATAGTCACTAACATCACCACAAGGTTTTTAGTGGATTTATTATCATTGATTGTTGCCATTGATAAGTTTTAGTGTGGCATTTTATTAATTTCCCCTTAACATAATTCAATTCTTTCATCAAATCACAATGGTATTCAATCATCAATTTCAAACACCAACCTTCCATTATCATTCAAGGTATGCTATTTATTCACATTATTCTTATTCAATCATCAATGACATTTCTTCCACATTCATGGTGGATACAACATAACATCATATATCACACCATACATAATTTCTAAATGCTCCAATACATGTTGCCTATCATCATCAACAACATTACACTTAGTATCACAATCCATCCAAACAGCACAAGCAAGGCAAACATGCATGTTGTCACATATAACAACCAAATACTATTTAATTCATGCATTTAGAACATAAAGACTCCTCTCCTGCCTCCAGAGAAGAATGCTGATTGATACGACGTTCCCACCTTGTCGTTCAGAATGGGTCCTACATTAACATATATTTGAAATTCTATTCAATTCATCATTCAAGACATGATTTAAAACTCTAATCACTACTCATTACATCTACAATTTCATGACATGAATAAAACATGTCATAGGCACCATTTCCTCTATTTGTTAGGTTTCAGGAATTCCTTCCCATCAAACCTCAATCATTATATTAAAGGATACAAAACAACCCTTAAGCCCCAATTTAACATCCCAAAATTTTAAAATAGAGGATTAAATCAAGGAAAATAAATATTGACAAATTAAATGTAAGTTATTTAATGTCCCAAAATAAAGAAAATAATTAAATGAAGACTTTAGGGACTGTTGGTGATTTATTGAGACCGGTTAAGCTGAAAATAAGCCCGATTGGAATATGGGTGTCGGACCAAGTATCTCTGATTGAGATGATATTGGTCAGGGCTATTGAGGATAATATTAGGTGTCTGAAAATATATTCAGAATAATTTTTAGATCAATTGAGCCCGAACAAAGGTCCTGTTTGTCTTAAAATGATGAATCTTTTAATGAAGGAATTCAATTCTATTTTTCATTGGCTTCTTGGTTCATTTGGCAAAAATGTTAGTTCTTCTTCTTCTCTACTTTTTCTTCATTTTCCACTTCTTCTTCTCTTCTCCTTCTAAACTCTAAGCCAAAAGGCTAACCCATTTCCACTCTCTTCCATTTTCATTTCTCAAAGGAACTTAAAGGAAGCTTGGAGCTTGGTGTATCCTCCCTCTTTTCCTTCATTTTCATTGGCACTCCCTCCTCTTTTGGAAACCATTTTGTTTTTGGAAAGGTAATCATCTTTTACTAATTTTTGGATGGGATAATGATGTGGTTATGAGTTTTTGAGGTTTGGAGAGTCATGCATGTAAATGAGTATTTATTAGAAGCATTTAATGTTTGAACCCTAGAGTGGGTCATCATAAATATGAATATTTATAAGGGGTTAATGATGGTAGATGCATTTATATTGGGAAGAGATGGAGAAAGATGATGCATTAATGAATGGTTGGACTTTGGTGGAAACCCTAGTTATGAGAAATTAGGGGAAAGTGAATAATGTTGGTCCAAGAGTGTATTTTAAGAGGTAATGCTTGTCATTGATGGGTATAGGTGTTGATAAATGAGATTGTGTGAATGCGGGGCTATTGTTGTTGATAGCCTTTGAATCTAATGGATGTGGCTTAATGGGAAGGAATTCCTGAAGCCTAATAAATAATAAAAATGATGCCTATAACATGTCTAGTACATGTTAAGAAATTGTAGATATGATTATGATTAAATATAAATAAAATGATTTCTTAAATAGTTGATTGATTTGGGATTCTATATGCATGTTAATGTAGGATCCATTCCGAACGACGAGGCGGGTGCGTCTTATCAATCGGAATTGTTCTCTTGAGGTAGGAGAAGAGTCTTATGTTCTAAATGCATGAATTTGAATGGTATATGATTGCCATATATATTGAGATTCATGTTTGCCTTGCTTAGAGTGCTATATAATATTGAGAATGATGTTGACTATATGTTTTGGCAACATGCTTGATGCATTTAGAATAATCTTGGTGTATTGTATGGTGGCGTGAATTGTTGATTTTTATATGATGATATACATGTCCACCATAGTTGTATGATGAATGATGATGATGTTTAATAGAGAATGATTGGAGTCTTTGTATTGATGATGAAAGTAAATGATATGAATCAGAAATAGTAACAACGCCCCATAAAGATTTGAACTAATACGAATAACCAGCAATATTGAATCCACTGAAAGCCTTGTGGTAATGTTGGTGATGATGATGATGTATGATGAGTGGCATGTATAGGATGCATAGAGTGAGAAATACATATGATTTGCATTTGCATCCATGACATACTGCATAGCCACCGTTGTTGGAACATTAGGGGAGTTCCCTCGGCCGACCCAGTGGGAGGGTGGTTCGGTGCACGAACAATTTTATTTTCCCCTGTGACTCGGTGTGTAAGTCACGAAGCCGCCCTTGTAATGCTACAGGGAGCTACATATGGCCGACCCTTGTGGGGGGTAGCTCTTGATGAACAGGTGACCCTGGTGGTCCTTGGGATCACAGCCGCCATGATTTGATATCTGGCCGGCCCGCAACACCATATGTCGACTATGTCATATACCGCGGTCATGGTGAAAATGACCAGGTGTTGTAAGATGGGCGATGCGGTTTGGTACTAGTAAAACAATTGGTGAATGCATGAAAATTTAAGAATAAATGTACACATTTTACTACTGCAGTAGGGGTATGGTTAGATGATCATACCTAAAACCCACAAATTTGGTGTTTATATCCCACAGTTAGATCTGTAATTGTTGATATATCCCATTGTGCATATGCATTCTCTTAAGAGCATTTACATATAGAATGGAAGTATGCCAAAGGAGATGAATTATGATGATGGATGTATTGGAGATGATATAATACGTTAAGACAACATGAAGATATAAATACCTAATAATAATTTGTGTAAAATGATGTATTGTGTGATAGTCCAATGTGGTAGGACTTGATTATATATGCTTGTATACCTTGCTTGATTTAAAATGATGTTGTGGTATGTGTGTGATAATGATATAACGAGGAATGAGATGATGTGTGTATGCAAAGTATACATGTTTAAATGCATATGTACATAATCACATGGTATTCATATTCATTCTTTTAGAATGTATGACTCACTCTCCCATGTTGTCCATTTTTAGACTTGTGATGCAGGGAAATTGTTGGATGAGTGGATATTTTGAAGTACATTTTGTTGAGGAGGTAAATAGGTGTATAGGAAGTGCCTTGGCCAGTGAAATCTAGATTTTTGTATAGTATATAGTGCATATGTATGCTTATTTTGTTGTCTAGATTGTAGATGATGATTTTAAAGGTCATGTAGGAAAATTGGACCTTGGTGTTTGTGGCCGATTTTCATCAATGACCCAAAGTATGTAAGATGATGAATTATGATATTTGTTGATGTTTAATTTCCATGTGTGGATGAAGCATTTCTTAAATTATAGCATTTTATGAAGTTTTGTAGAAACGAGTTCAAATCCTTTGCATTAGATGAATGAAGATTGTTCTTGAAGTGTACAAGTAATTTGGAGGACTTGTATATGCACAATGGAGTGTAAGCGATGTATTAGGATAGGTGAAATTGGTAGAAATTGAGAATTCATATACCATGTTGTGTAAAACCTACATGTCTGCATAAGTTCTGCAGAACTCGCTCAAGCGAGTGGTAATCTCGCTCGAGCGAGACCTATGTGGGATGGTGGTGTGGCCACTGGCCAAAACTTGCCTGAGCGGATGGCAGTCTCGCCCAAGCGAGACTTTGCCTGGGAGCAGAGGTTGGTCACTGGACCATTTTTGCTCAAGCGAAATGGCCCTGGCTTGGTATTCGCTCAAGCGAGAGGAAAGGAATTAGACACTGGATGATTTTTACCCAGGCGGGCCTTACCCCGCCCAAGCAAAAATCGGGCAGTAAGTCCTGAACGTTGCTGGAGCAACCTCGCTCAAGCGAGATGTAACTCGCCTAAGCGAGATTGGCCCCTGAAGCAAATACCTTTCTCTCACTCAAGCGTCCTGTTGGCTCGCTCAAGGGTACTCTTCGAATCTCGCTCAAGCGAGGTGGGGCTCACTCAAGCGAGAGGAGCCCCTGATGCTTAATCTTTTCTTCGCTCAGCTTTTCTTTGTTTCGCTCAAGCGTGCCTATGCTTGTTCGCTCAAGCGAATGTGGTGCTCGCTTAAGCGAGTAGCTCCCTGATGCACACAATTATTTTGTTTCAAGTGATTAAATCTCCCTTGCATTGAACCTTCTTCTTGCATCATCTTAGGAGTATTTTGGGACATATCATGAACCCCTGTACTACATGAAATCCTTCCTCTTTAATTTCAATCATGCAACATCAAAATTAATTATTTCTTTCGCTGTTTTTAATTGTAAATTTATTATAAAATCATCTTTTAACCCACCCTCTCATATCTTCATATACGAGAGTGGTTTCTCTTGATCCAGGTGTTGAGTAAAAAGCTTCACCACTTTCATTATCCGATATATATAAATGATTGATAAATGTAAAAAATTCCACCGTATTTTCGGGGCGTCTCACCCAACATTCACAACACTTTATTTATCAATATTTACATTCTCAATATTATGTATTTCCTCTCAACTACATTGTTAAATCCATATTTGCCATTTTCCTCAAATCTTTAGAGTTAGGGTTTCACCTAAAACCTGACAACATTCATAAATGCATCATAAATCTTCATCTCCTTCCAACCATAGATTCATCTACCCATCTATGTCTTATAGAGTTAGCATTTATGACAACCCACCTTAGGGTTTATACATTTATGGCTTCCATTAAATACCCCATTTACATACATTACTCTCCCAAGCTATAATAACTCATAACCATAACATGAAACCCAAACAAAATGGTGAGAAAGCTTACCCCACCCTACAAACGAAAATGGGTATCAAAGAGGGAGAGAGACTAAACGAAAATGGAGAAAGAGGGGAAGAAGACTCCAAGCTCCAATGGTTTCCTTCAAGTTCTCTCTCAAAAATGAAAATGGAGGAGGAATAGGTCACTATTGAGCTTTGGTTTTTGAAGAGGAAAGATGGACAGGAAAATGAGGAAGAAGAATAAAAGTGTTTTTGCCAAATGGTCTCAGCACAAGAATGAAAATGAGAAGGAAAATTAAGGGCTTTTGCTTTTAAATTTAATCCTCTCATTAATATTTCATCGTTTTACCACAAATAGGACCTCTGTTTAGGCTCCATACTTTATCTAAAAATTATTCCAAATATGTATTCGGACTCCCAATAATATTCTTAACAGCCCTGACCAATATCATCCCAATTCGAGATACTTGGTCCGACACCTTTATTTTAATCGGGCCAGTTTTCAGCTTATTCGACTCCAATAAACTATGAATAGTCCCCAAGAATCTTAATTTAATTATCTCCAATATTTTGGGACTTCAACTAACTCACATGTAATTATTCAGTAATTATTTCCCTCATTTAATCATTTATTCTAAAATTTAGGGTGTTACATAGTTTATTAAATAATGGTCGTGATGGGTTATAAAGAATTCCCACTTTGCTTTAAGTGAAGGGTACTGGGTAAAGGCATCGAGTTATGGTACCATGTAAAGATAAATAGTTATATAATATCCATTTGAGATGGTTTATGGTGTTGATGGACAGGGCCTAAAAGATCTATGCCTATGTTGCGGTTATGCTCTAATGCTCATTATGCCACTATTTTGTCTTTTCCTTTTGATACTTTGTTATGGATGACTATATGTTGGTTAAGTATTACTTCTGTTACGCTTTATAGTTAGACATTTTGGGAAAATTCTTTAGAACTACCTTTTATGTTATGGTGTTGTAGTGTTGTCTTTTGTGTGGTCCGTATTCTATCTTTCTTTAATGTTTTTATGAATCCCTACCTACTGACCTTGTGGTGGTGTTATGATGTGTTAATAAGTAAGATGTGCCTGGTCAAGTAGAGTGATGGATCAATTTCTTCTATACATTTGACTTCATATTAGAATCCTTTTCTTTGGAGGAAATATCTTAGACCCAATTACTCTTTCAAAAAAAAAAGTCCAAGTTTGACCTGACCTCCACTAATAAGCTAGTCGACACAGTGTTAAGTAGGTTTGAATGCATCGTAACATGATGGGTGAGCTTACTTTCTTTCTTTGACTATAAATCAAACAATTAAAGGAAGAAACATTCATTAGTCAAACCAAATATTACAAATAAATACTAAAAAAAGTTTAACATGGATAAAGCAAATGAAGTTACAACTCCTATGAGCACCTTATGTTATCTTGACAAAGATGAAGCATATAAAGCAATAGAAATAACAAAATATAAAGGTATGATCAGATCATTACTCTATCTTATAGCTAGTCCTATTGATATGATGTTTGTTGTATATATGTATGCAAGAATTCAAGCATGTCCTAAAAAATCACATTTAACTGCTATTAAACATATCATGAAATATCTTGTTAGTGCATAAAATGTAAAGTTACGGTATCCCAAGGGTGGAAACTACACGCTTGATGGATATTTCAATTTAGATTTTGCAGGATGCAAGATCGATTGAAAAAACACTAGTGGAACTTGCCATTTACTTGGCAGTTAACTTGTATCTCGTCACAACAAGAAACAAGTTAGTGTAGCCTTATTCATGGCTAATGTGGAATATGTTGTAGTTGGAAGTTATTACACACAAATTTTAAGGATAAAATAACTACTTTCAGACTTTGATGTGTAATTGGTCGCATTCCTTTAAAATGCAACAATACTAGTGCAATCAATATAACAAAGAACCCTATAATGCATTCTAGAACTAAACACATTGAAATAAGACATCATTTTATTCATGATCATGTGCTTAAAGGTGATTGTGTGATTGAGCATGTTGTGACATTAAAACAATTAGCAGATATCTTTGCAAAACCTTTACCAAAAGATAGCTTCTTCTCTATTAAAAGAGAATTAAGCATATTGAATTAATCATGCATTGAATGAACTTGTTTTAATATGTTTAATATGTAAAAAATAGATAACTTGTTCCTTGAAAGATGTTATTTTAAGTGTTTTCAAGATTTTAAAACTAAGATAATCAATTACCCAAGGTAGGGTAATCGATTATTGTAATCAAATACAAGGATCTATATAATCGATTACCAAATCTTTTTCTAAAATTAATTTTTTTAGTAAAAAGTAATCGATTACCATAACCCTATAATTAATTGTTAAAATCAATTACCATGAAGGCATAATCAGTTACTTTGGGAAAAACTATAGAATCTAAAAAATAGGTTCATCAATAATCAATTACCCTTAATCTAGTAATAATCGGTTACCATGGGGTGTGATATAAGGAATTGCGTATTTTAGCCTCATTTTCACGAAGGAAACCTAACATTTTCTCAATCTAAATCACTCTAAACCCTACCAAACCTTAGCAAATAACTCTCAAACAATATCAAATACCTTTCAACTTACAAATCCACCACCAATTTAACAAATTACTTTTTATTTCACAAAATCAATCTTCTCCCCAAAACCTTAAAATGTCAAGAGCCCATAAGAAGTAAAAGGCTAATGGTGATGGATGTTATCAACCCCTTCCAAAGTATGATTATTCAATATTCTTCACCAATCAAAAAGACTTGGAAAGTTTCATCAAAAACTTTTTCGATAAGGCCATCATCCCTGCATACTAGATTGATTGAGAATTCTTCAACAACAATAGCTTCACCTCCATAGATCTTCTTCACCAATAGTAACTGGTTGAATTTGCAACGTTAGAGAGTAAGCATTTCTACCCAAAACTAATTTGAGTCTTCTACTCCTTCTTCCAGATTGAAGATGAAGCATTAGTTTCTAGTGTGAAGAATGTGCGAATACACATTATAAATAATGTTCTCATCCAAGTTAGAAAGCTTCCAAGGAGTAATTTAAACATCTAAGGAAGGACACCTGAAGACAATTGGGATTACAACCATGTTGAAGCTCATTATCACTCTGGAAAACTAACTAGTCAGGTAACAATCCTAATAATGTTAGCAGGCTAACTATGAAAAATAGGTTATTGCACTATACTATTATTGAAGTTCTACAAGCTAGAGGTGGTAATTATGCTCTAGTAGAAGATGATGATGTCATATTGATGTGGTCTATGCATCAAAATAAAGATATTAACAGGCTGCCTATAATTTAATATCATAGGCTGAAAGGAAAAGAACAATCTAAACTTCCATATACTATATTGATTACAAGACTGCTGAAACACTTTGGTGTTAATTTGAACAATGAGTACAAGGAAAAAGTGACCACAAAAAGTTCCGTTAATGAACACCACGTGTCAAAGATGGGTATTGAAAATAAAGATAACACGTGGTACTTCAAAACTGGTGGAATAGATAGTGATCTTCCTTTTGTAAATGAGGAACATGAAATGACAACTCTAGACTCTCCTGCTCAACAAGAAGCTATAACAGCTGAAGCATCTACTGATACTATTGCTACTCATCCCTTTGATCAAATCTTTATTTATCTTGGTAGAATTAATGTAGCCTTAGCTTGATGTAGGCTTGAAGGAGAGGATCTAGCCTTACTTCTTCTTCTTGGGTCCATAATCTTTGATATATTTTCTTCAATTTTCAAGGAACTAAGATATGCTAATAGATGCTGGAAATGTGAAAGTTAATGGTGGAAGCATAGGACAATGACAAAAAAATAGAGGAATTGAAGGATGAAAAAGATAAGTGTTTGTGAAGGATGAAGGAATAGAAAAAAGAGGATATAATGCCACTCCTAAAGGGAGTAGATAAGTCTAAACTCATCACCCATGGATGAGTTCCAAGGGATAAGGAAAGAGAGAAAATGCTAGGCATAACTATTGAAGCATCTGTTGATACTATTGCTACTGATCCCTTTGATTAGATCTTTATTTATCTTGGTAGAATTAATGTAGCCTGAAGTTGATGTAGGCTTGAATGAGAGGATCTAGCCTTGCTTCTTCTTCTTGGGTCCATAATCTTTGATATCTTTTCTTTAATTTTCAGGGAACTAAGGCATGCTAATAAATGCTGGAAATGTGAAAGTTGATGGTGCAAGCATGGGAAAATGACACAAAAATAGAGGAATTGAAAGAGGAAAAGAGATGAGTGTTTATGAAGGATGAAGGAATAGAAAAAAAGAGGATATAGTGCCACTCCTAGAGGGAGTAGATGAGCCTAAACTCATCACCCATGGATGAGTTCCAAGGGATAAGGAAAGAGAGAAAATGTTAGGCACTTTCTAAAGTTAGAGAGAGATAAAACTCAATCTTCTCACTAAAATTTGAATTATGAACAAAAGTTTACTTTTATAATCGAATTCAATTATTTATATCTACCTCCTAAGTTATGTATTTTCATGCTAACCTTGGGTGTGCTTATTAAAGATTCACCCAAGGCCCAAAAGTGGCCCAAAGCAAGTATATGCCTATACAAGACCCAAAATGAAAAAATATGGTCATGCAAGGCCTAAAACTAACTACTAAACCTAAAAATATACAAGTGAACAAGGTCTAACCCAAGCTCACCCATGGATATCATCAAGAATGATAGCACAGTTCAATGCTCGATTTGATAGCATTGACACTTCTATTCAACATCTGCATGCATAAGAGGAACAACACTATAATGAACTGAGTCTGAGGTATTCTGATTTGGCACACTGGTTTTCTACTCTTCAAGCTTCTTCCTATCTACACCCATCAGTAAACATTTTATTTATGCTTTATTTACATTATTGACACTTTACTACTGGATTTTATGACTATTTTACTGAATTATAACTCTGATAACTATTTTGTTAGGTTTTATAACTATTTTGCTAATATGTTAGATATTGATGTGATAACCAATTTGTTTCTTTCACTTTCTATCTAACATTAATATCTTGTTACTTCTGTACATATGCGTAATAGTTAATTTCTTTTTGATAATGTCAAAAAGGGAGAAATATGGCATTTAATGTGGTTTATTGTTGGAAATGATTTAATGTTTTCAACAATGTGTGTGGTAAAATATTGCTTAATTCTTATAGATGATATTGGTATAATGATGCTTTAAAATAAACAAATGATATCATACATTTTGTATTTGGATATGCTTTTCAAGTTTTGATAAATGTCCAAATCAATTGAGAAAATGCTTGGTCAAGAAAAGGCAAAAGAGACACTTTGTAAAGTTTTATATGTAACATCCCAAAGTTTATAAAAATGATTAATTGAGGAGAATAAATAATAAATAATTATATATGAGTTGATTTATGTTCCAAAATTTAGAAATAATAAAATTAGGATTTATTATGGATATTTATAATTTATTGAGGTTTTAAGAGTTAAAATTATATCCGGTTAAAATATGGGTGTTAGACCAAGTATCTCTGATTGAGATGCCATTGGTCAGGGCTGTTAAGAATATTATTGGGGATCCGAATATATATTCAGAATAATTTTTAGACTAAGTATTGAGCCTGAACAGAGATCCTGTATATTGAAAAACAGAAAAATTTTAATGAAGGGAATGAAATTTAAAACACAAACCCCACTCTCCTTTCTCTCTTTCACGTTGGGTTCTCCTAAGGCGAACACACTTGGTTCTTTTCTTCTCATCTCCTCACTCTCTTCTTCACCTTTTCTTCTCCAAAAACCTAGAGGTGGTTTTATGCTTTTCCCTCTTCATTTTCGTTGCACCATGGACCTTGAAGGAGATGATGTTGATTGGCTCTCCTTCTCTTCTCTTTCTCTTATTTTTGTATTCACCTTTGGGCTTGGAGAAAGAGGTATGATTTTTGAAAACCCATGGCTTTTATTGATAGTTTTTGAGTTATTGAAGTATTGTAATGGGTGATTAGATGTTGTTTTAGTGAATAATGGTATGGAGAACTAAACCCTAGGTTGGATGACCCTTGGGGATTTAAGGTTGTTGTTGATGATGAATGGGATGAATTGTTGTTAGCCTAAGGATGTTTGAAATGGTGCATAAAAAATGGTTAGAATTGATGATGATGAATTTTGAGGAAAACCCTAACTTTAGGAATTGGGGCTTTTGGCAAAAATTGAGGAATTGATGATTTATTATCATAGGAATAAATTTTGTGTGTATAAATAATGTTTGGAATGATAGGCATTGCTTATTGTTGTTGATGAGTTGAGGTATAATGTTTAAATGTTGGTAATTGAGGTTGTTGATTGATGTTGGAATATTGTACTATCATGAGGGAGATTAGAATTAGGCATATGAGAAAATAATGGTTATTGGATTTTGATGGAATCCTAATCCTAAGGATTTAGGGGAATATATTTATTATGATTAGGAAGGTTGAATTGAAAGTGAGTAGAAAATACCTAATGTAGGTGTTGATATGAATATGAAATGATGAATATGAACACCAAAACCATGGTGAATGTGAGGGGTTAGTGAAATAAGCATGTGTCTTGATGAGGTCTTAGACCATTTTGTATGCCATATGAAATTGTTGATGGATAATGGTTTGATAAGAGCTAAGAGGCTCATGATGAATTTGAATGGCAAATAGATAGTTTAAGTAATGATGAATGCATTATGAATGATGAAGGTGATATTGTTATTGTTGGGTATGATTGGCCCTTTGAGATTTAGAAAATATGGGTTTTGGGAAAGGAATTCCCAAAACCTAACATGAGTGTATGAATTGGTGTTAGCGAGTTTAGGACTTGATACAAGTCTTATATACAATGTTAACAATTAATTAGAATTATGATGAATGCCTTGAGATGGCTTATTGATTTTATGAATGCATATATATGATGTGTAGATTGTAATTCGAACGATGTGGCGAAATGATTGGAGCATTTGAATTTCGGTTCTTCTCTCAAGGTAGGAGAGGAGTTTTACATTCCAAAATGCATGAGTAGAATAATTAGTGATTTATGTATATTATAGTATCATGCTTGCCTTGTCATATGTATATTAAAATGATGAGATGAATGGAATTTGATAAATGAAATAAATGGTAAATTATTGGCTATTGAGAATGATACATTTTGATGATGATTAATGTTTAGTGGTCCCTTTTAATGGACATGATTTAATTGTTGATGGAAATCTACAGATGGATGGATTGTCCAAAATTATGATGTTGAGTTGATGATATTATATGTAATTGAGATAAGTTATGTGTTGAAATGAATGGCTAGATATTAAAGCCTGGAATTGTTGGATTTCATGTGTTTTTCATGCATAATTGAGGAACTCATGGAGACAAATAGAGTTTTATGTGATTTTGATGGTATGTGATAGTTCCAATAGCCTATATACGTAGTTTATGACCTGTAGGAATTGGAATGGGCCAATTCCAATGAGAATAGGCCCTTCTGTTACACAAAAGTGCCTCAAAATGGGTAAAACGCATTTATGCGCATAAGTCCCTCATTTTTGAGAATCTTTGAGTGTGGCCGATGGCCATACGTCACAAATAATGTATATAAGTTGGTGTTAAAATTTAGTGGGCATTGGAATTCGTATGAAAAAGTTAAGGGGTTAGAAGTTCAAAAATATGGTTTTTCTACATAAAAGGGGTTTGTACTGTCATGAATCGATTCAAAACAGTGTTTAAATCAATTCAGAACACCCTGGAATCATTGTTCCTTAATTTCACATGCTTGAATCGATTCATACGAAGGCTTGAGTCGATTCAAGACTCACTGGAGTTACTGTTCCCCAATTTCTTAATGTTTGAATCGATTCATATGGGGTTTGAATTGATTCAAGGCTCTCTGTTTGTCAATTTTTGGACTTCAAGCACGAACGAATCGATTCATGCAAAGCTTGGGCTATTTTTGGCCCGTTTGGGCATCTTAATGAAATTTTTGGCCTCCGACTTCTTCATGAAAGTTATAGATAATTATGTTATGGAGGTGTGAAAATTAGTTTTACCTTAATTGGAGTTTTCTAACTCTCATGAGGCATAAAATATCAGACCCACTACATTGTAAAACTCAAGTTTAAGAGGGTTTTGAACCCAACTTTTTATAATTGCCAAATTGGGACTAATAGGTGATATTTATGACATGTCCCTCTATTCTTGAGACTAAAAGTGAACCTTTCTCATGTCTCAATGTTGAAATTGTTATGGGCTCATTATTGCCCAAAACCCCTTTTTATTATGTAAAAACAAGAGATGGTATTAGGGGTATCTGATTTGTGGTATGCCTTGGTGGTGTTGATGTTGATGCACAATTGAGTAATGGATTCCATATCCTAAATCTCAAAATACCTATCCATAACATAACTATCAAAGTAGGTTAAAGTAAGTGATTTTGAACCTTACATGGTATTGTCTCCTAAGGCAAATGAATGAGAAACACATTTCTAAATACCATTAATGTGGTTATCTGGACTCTTATGATTTTGGAATCAATTGAGACTGTAAATCTTATTTATTGGAGAGATAGTTAAGACCTCATTCATTGAAAAGTGAAAGATGAGTAATCTATTATGTAATACATGACGATGTATGTGGGCCTATTAGAACAATAACTAGATATGTTTTTCAATACTTTGACATACTAATTGAAAAGTCAATAAGTATGGATTCATGTAACGCAAGTTAGAAAGTCTTTGAAAAGTTCAAAGAATTTATAATAAAGTGAAAAACCAAATTGGCAAGACAATTAAAGCTCTTGATTAGACAAAGCTAGAAAATAATTTGAGCTACAAGTTTAATAACTATCTAATAGAATGAGAGATTACCTCTTAACTCATTCGTCATGGAATGTCATAATAGCATCTCTACGGGGAAAAGTCAAACCGTGTTGGACACAGTTTGATGATTGATTATTATCAAACATCTCTAACTCCTTCAATGTTCCTTTATTGACAAAATTTCCATACTTAACCATGTTCCATCTTAGACTTTCTTAAAGAAACCATATATGATATGGACTAGGAAGAAACCTAGTATGTCTTTACTAATAATTTGGAACTATAATGCTTCTATAGAGTATCCAACTTTGACAAGGTCAGATCTAAATTGGATAAATGTCTTCTATGAGATACCCGAAGAAAGCTAAGGGTTATTATTTCTACAATCCATCTGAGAATAAAAGGCTTATTGCTTAGAAGATTATATTCTTGAATAAGAGTATATCTCTTAAAGAATTAATGGGAGGATAGTAGAACTTGAAGAAATTCAGGTATCACAAAGCATTCAAAAGTCAAGCATGGACTTGGAGTAGAATTCACAAAGTGTTGTGACATCATTAGCTCCGATACCACAAGAGTTGCGTAAGAGAAAATAGGATATGTCACCAAATCTGATAGATATGGATATCTTATACATCAAGAATGAGGCATATTGCTAATTGACCAAGCTTCTTATGAAGAGGCCAATGCAAGTTTAGATTCTAAGACATGGCATAAGACCATGGGATTTGAAATGGGCTCCATCTATATTAACAAGGTATTAACCTTGGTTGACGCACCTAAAGGGTAAAACCTATGGATGCAAGTGGGTTTTCAAAAGGAAAACTAAATATGGATGGTAATAAGAGTACCTTTAAAAGCTAGATTAACAAAATTCAATTAGTGATGCATAAATCCTGAGCCATTACTTGGTGTGTAACTCTCAAAGGATTATATTCTTTTGGCAAGCGCACCAATCGTTAAATTTGTAATATATTTGATCGTCCCACAGGGATTGAGGTAATTACCACAATCTTGGACTAGCACAAGCTGAACCAGAACAATGTAGTGAAGAATTCATTCTGTTTTTGTTGTTTTTATACTTTCTATGTTTTTGTATTTTCAGCAACAATATAGGAGATGAAATGTGATTAATGGAAGATAGGTTAGGATTACTTCAGCGTACAACTTCATCAAGGAACATGTAATCGAGGTTCAATTAAGCTTCAGATGCAAGAAGATAATTTACAAATGGTTAATCCCTAATTCCTTAGGTAATTAACACTAATTCCTAAGCATTAAACCCTAATCTCTTAGGTGTTCAGTGACAGAGAAATCTAACATGAAATTGGGGGTTGAACCCTAACTATTCACCTAATTACTAGGCCTGAATTAGTTAGGAAGCCAGAAGTTACCTAAGCCTCAACCATGATTCCTCACTGGTGAGATTCTTCATTTGGATCTAAATTTGTCAATTCAGCAGAGTAGATCCACTTCTCAGTTTGTTCTTCTCTTATTTCAGAAGATAATTTCCTCAATACAGCTTTAAGATTCCATTGAAAGCTTCAGGAATCCCAACCCTAGGGGTTTAGAAACCCATAAGAATGGATTCTGTCGAGGGAATGTGAAGAGACATGGACGGGAGAGTTTAGAGAGAGAAAAGAATTAGAGAGAGATTAGAAATGTGAAAATGAATCATCTTATTGCTTCTGGGTGTTCTCTCCTCTCATTTACAGAGTATGTACAAGTATGTATAGGTAACTTACAACTAACTAACTAACTAATTAATTACAAGGGAAACTTAATTAATAATTAAACTAATTACATGATTATAGATAAATGATTAATTATAAGACATTACTTAAATTACCCAGGTACAACAGTAACTAACAATTTAAATGATAATTAATGGGATCACTGCAGCACTTCACTTGGAGGGAAAAATAATGAACTGAATAAACAACCTCACGCTTGAGCGTGACTGCAGGGCGCTTAAGCGCAAGCTTTATTTTATGCATTCTGTTGAATATTCTCTTGAGCGTGATTGCATTTGGACTTCACGCTTGAGCATGAATGGAAGGCGCTTGAGCATGAACTTAAATTAATGAATGCAATGGAATCACGCTTGGGCGCAAATGAATGAGCTTGAGCGTGATCGAAGGCTGCATGCTGTGACATTTACATGGATTGTATGGTGACCTCTAGCTTGAGCATGGAACATCCAAGCTTAAGCGTGAAGTTTTAATTCCTTACTACACCTGTTCCTGCACATGCAAACAAATAAATGCTTAGCGTATATACGTTGGCTGTCTAGTGTATGTATGCTAGGTTAATGAATTTACAAATAAACAAATTTCCTTAACTATTTTATCTTTTTAATCATTTTCTTGCATAATTCAAACACTTTTGAAATAAATAAATAAAACCAGAATTAATGACAATTTATTAAATAATAATGCCAAACTAAACAAAATTAAAGGAATTAAGTTAAATTAAAGGTGAAATTATTAAGTCTTTTCAAGACTTATCAATTAGCTTAAAAACCATTTAGATCCTGCTTGTTGTAGCAGTATACCACCATTATGAGATATGGTAGATAGATGTCAAGATGGAAATCATCTTGAGGATGTGTATATGACACAACCTAAAGGCCTTTTATGCCTGAAACATCTAGGAAGGTATATGAACTGCAAATGTTCCATTTATGGACTAAAGCAAGCTTTTAGAAGCTAGAATCTTCATTAAAGAATGAAGATAAATCTTGTAACTATATAAAGGTTAGTAACTTCACAATTATAGTTCTAGAGTTACATGTAGAAGACATTCTTCTTCTAGAACTAATAATATTCTCATTCTATAGTCAAGAATATCCTTAAACACTTAAGAAGGACTAAGGATTCTATCTCGATAAATAGAAGATGAGCTCGTTGTAAAGGTTACATCGATGCCAATCTTCTGATTAATTTAAAAGACTTAACATTGCAATCAAAATATATGTGTTGTCAAGATGGTTACGATGTATGCTTGAAAGGTTAAAAGCAAGAAACAATCGTTGGTTCTACTAACAAATCTAAGTATTTTGCTATGATAGACTACCTAAGAAGTTAATTTACATTTAATCATTCCAAATGTTTTGTACCCTATGAGTTTCCACTATGATGACAATGGAACCATAGAACAATATAAAGAAGTGGATTAATCTAAGCATATACTTAAATAGTTCCATCTTTGGAAGATGTGAAAATATGCAATGTCCATACTAACAATATTGTTGGGAACCCACTAGTAAAACCGCATGTGTAGCAAAAGCATGAGGGCAATGTAGACATCATTGGGCATTAACCTTATCGGCTCTAAGTACAAGTAGGAGATTGTTGGAAATAGGCACTAAGAGCCTATATAGGACGCATCATTCTGAATAAGGCATTTTTTGTTAAATAGTTTAACAGCCTTTATTTACCCTTGGAGTAATACGTCATATGAGAGTTATTCCTAATATGTCCCTAGTTAAGTATTTACGTAGGGACATGTAAATAC
This sequence comes from Clitoria ternatea, assembly GCA_037962975.1. Lineage (NCBI taxonomy): Eukaryota > Viridiplantae > Streptophyta > Magnoliopsida > Fabales > Fabaceae > Clitoria > Clitoria ternatea. The sequence goes on from CM075672.1 coordinate 157,447,581, forward strand.
ATTAAGACTAGTGTGTGAGTGTACCAAAGATCTGATCTCAAGATCATGGATATAGATGATATCAAGTCTTCACACGGGTACACATTAAGAGTAATGATGTACTAGGCAAACCCACCATGAGAACATTGCATGGATTGTTACATGAATGTCATAAACATTTCTCAATGTGATAACATGTAGTCCTTCGACCTAAAGTCACTACGATTCCTAGATAGGAGTTTATTGTTTTAATACAATCAAACGTCTTCTATAACAAGAGGACTATAAAGGTTGTGATTAGGAAATTCACAAATTATGTACAGGGATATGAGTGATGTTGATGGGATTTGTCTCTCCTATGTGAGAGGAGTGATATCTATAGGCCACTTGATGGAGTGAGACTAAGGAAATACATGGCAATGCTAGAAAGAATAAATATTGAATATTTATTGGATAAAGTCTACTCCAGTATCAAGTAAAATAAATTGGGCCGTACAAGGATGACGTGACCATGCCTTAGCCCAATTAGGATATCGTGACAAAAGAAAAAAACATATAAAATAATTATCACTTATAGGTTATGTTCATATTAAATAATATTCAGACATAATGATGCATTGCTAGATGCTGCTCTTATTTTATATTAATAATAAAATAGTTTATTATTAATATGACTGAGTATTTTACCTATAGGGTCACACATATAGAGTAAGCCTATCAGAAAATAGCATTTATTTTAGTTGGACTAAAATAAAGCTAGTGGGCTTAACTTATTTAGAATGAGTAAGGAGACCACTCTTTAGAGAGAACAAATTAGGTCAAACCTAGGCCTATAAATAGAGCATAAGATGCCTATAGGTGGTTCAACCAAAAACAGACACAAAATGCAAAAGTTGCAAAAGCTATGCGCCGTCAAACTAGCATTTAGAAGGTGTAGCACTTTTGGTAGGAGTACTCGTGTGTACTCTTAAAGGATGAGGCTATGACTGCTTCGATTTTCTTCAAGAGGTAATCCTAAAAGGCTTAAATAAAATATTTGATGTTTGTTTTATGCTTTGAAACGTAAAGTTTTACAAGTCCAATGGGAATCCTTGTATTTCTGCTACTCATGCATTAGGGATTCCCTTACACGAAGATGTACCAAGACTTAAAAAAGGTGTTCTGGTGGTAGGGAATAAAGAAGAATATTGTTGATTATGTTGGTAAGTAGGGACTGTAAAGAACTCTTCAACCTTTAGAAATTCCAGAAGAAGTAGGATGAGATCGTTATGGATATTGTGTCTGGACTCCCAAGAACCCCGACGGGATGTGATAGGATTTGGGTAGTTGTGGATCGACTTACGAAGACTGCGCACTTCATTCTGATTAACATGAAGTATTTTCTGGAGAAGCTCACGTAAATCTACATCAAGGAAATAATCAGATTGTATGGTGTACCATCTACAATTGTATCTGATCAAGATCCCCGTTTCACTTCATATTTCTGGGAGAGTTTACAACGAGCGTTAAGGACCCGGTTAAAGCTAAGTTGAGCATATCATCCTAAGACCGACGGTCAGTCTGAGCGCACCATTAAAACTATTGAGGACCTTCTAAGAATGTGTATGCTAAAGCATGGTGGAAACTGGCACAAGTACATGCCACTTGTGGAATTTACCTACAACAATAGTTACCACACTAGCATTGAAATAGCACCATACAAAGCTTTGTATAGGAGGAAGTGTCGCACACCTTTGTGTTGGTTTGAAATGGCAGAAAAGGTTGTGATTGGGCCAGAAGTTAGTCAGAAAACCATGGAGCAAATCAAGGAAATCCAAGCAGCGATGAAAACTTCTCAAGATCATTAGAAAAGCTACTACGACAAGCATTGAAAGCCACCCGAATTTGAAGAAGGTGACCATGTTTTTCTGCAAGTTACTCCTGTAACAGGAATGGGAAGAGCCTTGAAGACGAAGAAGTTGAACCCCAAGTGTGTTGGACCATACCAGATCCTTGAGAAAATTGGGCCAAATGCTTACCGCATAGCCCTGCCTCCTGAGTTGTCTAACCTTCATAATATCTTCCATGTCTCCTAACTCTGAAAGTATGTGCCACATCCTGACCATATTCTAAAGCCTGAACAATTTTCCCTTAAAGAAAATCTTACCTACAAGGTCGTACCTATAAGGATTGCAGATAGCCTCCTGAAGCAACTGAGAGGGAAAAATGTACCCTTGGTAAAGGTAATCTGGAGGCGGTCTAATGAAAGAGACGTTAAGTGGGAACTCAAGGAAAAGATACGAGCCCTTTATCCTCACTTGTTTGTTAGTACTAAGTGAAATTTCGGGAAAAAATTTCTAAAAGGAGGGAGGAGAGTAATAGCCCTCATTTTTGTATAACGGGTCCCTGAGACTGAATGTATTACTTTCGTGTTAAAGTTTGTGCGAAATGATGATTAGGCTATGGTTGTTTCACCTGTAAAATAGATGACCAAAATTCTGGAAGAATTTAGAGAATTAAAGAAGATTATTTTAAATTTAATTATGTGAATAATAATAATAATACTAAATTAATTAAGAAAACTTAGTAATTTAATAAGAATATTTAAATTATATCATTAAATTTATGCGTTTTTCCCTGGTTCTGACCAAGAGGTTACCCGGAGCATTTGAACCGAGTCATTTTGTCACACCCTGATTTTCTGGACTCGAATCCCGATGTAATCAATATAACAATTAATAAAAATACAAGTAAATTTTCGCATTTAAAATAATTTCGAAACACCATAATGATTACATCAAGACCTAAACCATAGAAAACCGAAGAGTGAGATTTAATAATTTATAAACTAGATCGCCAATCAAAACACCCACATATGTATACAAAATAATTTGAGTTACAGCGGAAGAAGAATATGTATATGGGGCACCCGCCTAGTTCCATATATGAAGATATGGAAAAAGGCCCAAGCAATCATACAATTCATGATGTAAGCCTATTAAAGCGCAATCGACCACACATATAAAACATAATCATACATCATCAATTGGTATCATTTCAAATACCACTAACGTAAATAATCATTAGTATATTTACATATTTAAGAGCCACTATCTATCAATGTCAATGTACATAAACCAATGATTACATTTTGTTTAACAAATGTTGCTGGCCAAGGCATTCCATTACCACTATTTACCTTCTTCAAGAGCTCTAATTCAAAAACCCAAACTCATCCCATGTTAAACCTACGTCACAATGCTAAAAAGGAGACAACATGGGAGAGTGAGTTATACATTCAAAATGACGAATATAAATACATTGTGATTATGTGTACATGCATACAGACATGTGTGCTTTGCAAATAGATCATTAATTTATTTAATAACCATCACCAAGATATCATATTAGGCATACAAGCCTCATTATCCATAATTCATGTCAAGCACAAGCACAAGCACAAGAATATACACATTCACATAGCCCTACATCATTATGGGCATTCACAATTTTCATCATTAAATCATTTAAATCTTTAATCAATTAACACTCTCTCAAGAGGTACTCATATCTTTTTGGTCATCTCCATATCAAATGCCATGTACCTATGGCTAATGCATGTGTTAACTATTTAATGCATATGCAATGGATCCATTTCAATCACCCCATGTGCACATGGTATCTCAAGTGATTACAACCACTTATAATCATCATCATTATATTGGTTTCCCGCCACGTATGGGGTACTCCCTTCTAGCAGCCTCGCAAGGTGCTTTTCTCGTGATCGCAACCACGTATATCAATGCTTAATATTTTGGTTTCCCGCCTCGTAAGGGGTATTCCCTCCTCGTGATTGCAACCACAGGACATCATAGGAACTCGTAAGCCCTTTTCATTTCAAGTACTAAGTGATTGTAACCACTGGCTTATCAGCATACAATCCCGCAGGATGTCTCATTGTGATCGTAACCACATATCAATCATTTCATAATGGTTTTCCACCTCACAAGGGGTACTCCCTCCTCGTGATCCATTAAAGTATCATCATTCGAACAAGAAGGCATAGCCATTTGCAGCCCCACTCAGAGTTGACTCCCCAATTACGTCTACTCGGAAATCATTAACTGAGCAATATTCTAACCATCAACACCCCTCAGTCTACCCAGACACAAACCACCCGTATACAACATATGTGTACATACATATTCATACATTCGGAATACCCATTACCTTAACATTATTCATTCATCAGCACCTGTTATCAACGTGAACTATTACGTATAATAACATGCACTCGGATCATAATAGCTCAAATTACTTATATATATATATATATATATCCATATTCATTACACCACACTGTTATTATGAGCCGGCCAAGCCTACAACTGACGAAACATGACAAATACAAAATAAGCACTCAACAGTCGAAGTGCACCTCACTCGGACCTGAGACCTTATCATCACTTCAGAGTCCAACCTGCACACACTGAAAAAATGGTGTAGGGGTGAGCTTTTACATATAAAGTGACAGCTATTGACTCAGACTTTACCTCAATTCTCAATTATATAATTTACCGGGTTCAATCCATAACGATATATATATATACTGCCAATTAATATAAGAGCCAAACCACATCATTCAATCGGAATTCGCATAATAACATATATTCTCAATCATAGCATCACACTGCACTCAGCAACAGTATCAACACCTGTCTATTCATTCAGTCAGAATTCACTCATACGACATCATCTAGTCGGAGTTCACTCAATTCATTTAATCCATGCAATTCACAATAATCTCACTAACAATGCTCATAGACTCATGCATGCGGATCCGACTTAAACAGTGAGTTCAGTGCATTTTCCTTCCCGGTCCCTCGTCCACTAGCCCTTTCCGTGTGGCACCGGTCACCCCGTGACGTCTCGAGACCCAGCTCTAGCTCCATCGGCTACCACGGGTCCTCATAGATCTAACCAGGAATCTGACTGGAACTCGTTTTATACGACTCTAGATGCCTTTCCGACCCCCCGTCCACTAGCCCTTTCCGTGTGGCACCGGTCACCCCGTGACGTCTCGAGAACCAGCTCTAGCTCCATCGGCTACCATGGGTCCTCATGGAACTGGTCAGGAATCTGGGAATCATCCCACATATGCAATCTCATGCAATTCCACCACAACATCCAAGCTTACCAGACGTGTCTCGCACAGCCATCAATGGATCACAACCGATCCCCCACACAGCATTCAGATTCATTCGGAATCCCATATTCCATTACAACAACACATGCATCTATCATAATAACTTACAACAGCAAGCATAGGTAACCACATTATAGCACATCCACTCAACATTTTTAATAGAGTCAGCATACTTTTCCACACAACATTCAAAATGGAAATCACATATCAATTCACATCTCATGCATTCAGGAATAATGGTAACGCATACACACATTCACTCAGCAAACTCAGGTTTCAACAACATGCATCACAGAAATATTAATAGGCACTCAAAGACGAAGTCACACAACCCTCAACCTTTCACAGATATCCCAGTTCGGGAGTTGCATGCACAATCAGTCAATCACCACACATCGATCTACACATTTCACACCACATATCACATTAAAGAAAGCACCCGGGACCCGGTCATAAACCATACACTTGACATGCAAAGCACCCCCTACCTGCTGTCGGGGTTCAGAGACTCCTCAAGTTGCAATGCTGACCGATCGTCCCTCTGTTACTCCTCCTCCAACAGCCTTCGAGCTCAGCGTTGATCCTGGGCCAGAGTTGCTTCTTTCCTCTAACGGGTTCGTCTCCCCCACAGCTCCAAGGCACTTCCAGCACAGCCTTCCAACTCGAATACTAACAGCTCTAGGTAAAAGAAGAAGGAGAGGAAGAAGGCAATGGGGGAAAGAAGAGGACAGGGAGTGGAACAGAGCCGCGTTGATGTTCCTCCAGGAGCTCTCAACTCTCTCACTGTTCGACGTGATTGAGAGGGAAGAAGAGAAAACAGGGGAGGAAGGGACCAGACGCACGCATAGAGGAGCTGACCAGCGTGAATTAATGGAGGGAAGAGAGAACTGAGGTTGTCTTATACTCCCAGGGACACATGCGTCCTTTCACCTGGCACTGTTATTATTATTATCATTATTTATTCAATTATTTTCTAACCAATCAGCAATCAGTTAAATTATTCATTAATCTCAATTCTGCAGTTAATCCCTTAATTAATGGCTTAGTCTCAATCGGTAATTAAATTAAAAATCGGGATGTTACAGTTCTCCCCCTCTCAAAAGAATTTCATCCTCGAAATTCAAACACTTGCTTATCCTCAATGAACCACTCGGAAAATCACTGTCATACCACAATAAGCAATTACACATCTATGTTCCTCAAGTATTCATCCATTGCTTAAATCCAGTCGGTACTATTGGCTTCCAAAGCAATTCACCGGCCGCTCCACCCAAGAAACCGAGACATTATGCTTAACACATTTCCACTCGGAAGTGGCACCATTGACTCAGAATAACATTCCTTTCTTTCACTCAGACTTACCTCCAACAAATAGATCGGGATACCACAGTCACGCTCTGACTGCAACTCTTCGCTCCTCCACGTTTTCGACTGCTTCGCAATTTCTAATCAGCATAAAACAACTCTTCATAGCCTTCATTACATTCGGGACTCCATTTCCCACGTAGTTACCCCATTCAACTCTGCCAGTTCACCCTAGCCATTGGCACTTTCCAGTTCTTTGGCCGCTTGGCCATATACTCTCAACATCATTCGGCATATTCATACCATCGGTTTCCTGACTCGAACGAGTTACTCGGCACAATAATGAAATCACATAAAACATAGGCTCGACATTGTGTCATGGGGAACACATCCTTAGAGGTTATTCAACCAGTTAGGAAAAATTCAGTCGATAAACAACACCACCGACTCCCAAAATACTCACTCCCGACCGATTTCTCTCGGACCAAACCCTCGGGTTTTCAAAACCTGACCACAAAATCTCTCTCTTACACCAAAGGGAACACTCAAGGAATTTCCATGTGTTTCAATTAACACACTTTACCCGGATTTGCTTCGCATATGCACTACACTAAATTCTGAAATCTTAGATTCCTACCCATGCTTCCGGCTAATTCCATGCTTTCATCCTGAGAGTTTCACTCGGTCCTCTTACACAAACATCACTCGGGGTTCGAGGGTAATTCTCACCCGGAAATTCTTCCACTTACCAGAAATTCACTCGTAACTCGAGCCTACCTCGAAACCAAACCTGAGTTCAAGCTCAACAGTCCCAATCACTGACCTGAGTATGACTCCAATTAAATCCTTCACTCGGATATGTACTTCCTCTCGGAGCCCCCTTCACTCGGAAACTTGCACACTCTAAGTTCCATTTTCCGACCAGAAGGACTTTTCTCCTGGAAGATCACTCGGTTGGACATCCCAAGGGTATTAGGAATTCTACACTCACTATCATTCGAATCTTACCTTACCCAGAAGGTTACGCTCAGACACTACTCCCTTAACTTAGTAATGATCCTCTCAATAAGGTTCTACTCGGAACACCATAATTTTCACTCAGTAGTTCTTTCCCACAAGGTCTTCACTTGGAATTGTCTCCACTCTTACACACTCGGAATTTACTAACCTTTCCCGAGCAATTTCTAACCTTACAATTTAGTTTGGCTCCAATCCTGGTTTCCTCATTAGGCTTACAGCATCACTCGGTTAACCTTTCAAAACTCCAACTTCAGTGACAGTTTAATCACCCTTCTTATTCCAATACCGATCATCCTTTTAGTAGCCAATCCGTACCCAGCAACCTCTAATCCTCTCGGAAGCAGACACGTCAAGATCAAACAAACCCTCTACCTTCATTTTGGTAAACAATCCCATAACACTCATTTAATATAACTCTCATCATCACTCGGAATCGTCTGAAAGACTCACCATCACCATAAGCAGTTACAGCTTCACCTGCCCGACTCATGAATTGCTGCATCCAACTTATAGGATGACGTCTCATTCCTATAGGGTTACAACAATTACATAGTCACTGCAACGTGTATGCTGCCACATTACCTATGGCAGGAAGAGTCATCTCAGAGCAGCATGCCTCACACGGACCAGACTTACCCAACTAATACTAATTTACACGGTAGTTAATGGCAGTTCACACACATGAGTAATACACCTACATCAGCATCATGCATCACATAGGGTACATCACGCATCAATAATCATGAAAATTATTTATCACTTCTGTAAAACAGTATGGTGGCAACACAACAATCGGCTTCTAGCCCACAACGAGTAGATATTTCCTCTAAATCTTATTCATCACAAAACCATGGCTTAGATCAAATTCTCAATTCTCAGTTATATGATAACATCACTCACTCGGGTTCATGCAATTCAATCAGGATTAAGTAATTCACAATCACACATGCTGTCATAATACACCAGGGACTAGGAAATGACACTAATGTATATACAGACACTCAGTCGGATTCATACCAATTATTCATGGCTATGTCATTGTTCATCACAGCATGCACCATAACAATAACCACATATTGTACTCAACAATAGTATCGAATCGGATTTATATATGTACTCATCCAATCGGATTTATCCAAATCAAGTCCAAACCATATTAGGGGTTTCATTCACAATATCATATCCACATGTTCATATAATTCACATTGGGTCCAATGCCCATCATAAGCGTGTACACAGGCATTCAATCACGCAACATAGGTTACTACTACTGTAAAACGGTGCAATGGGGGTAGATTTCCGACCCCACAAGTATACACCTAGTTATAAAATGACATATTAACAATCGGCTTCCAGAATGGTTTACCCTTACCCTTATCTTTCACCTAGTCGCTCGCTTGTACAACTTTCTCAGTACTGATGACTTAAACTCTGTCTGTAGCTGGTCGATCCGCGCTCCTCCCATGATTATTTGGGGCAAATCTCCTGTTATCTCTAGTTCTATTGCCTCTGCCACCGTTCCCTCGACCATCATTTCTACGGTCTCTCTCTCAGAAACCTCCACAGGGTGCATCAGCATCCGATCATCGCAGCAGTGGGCAGTTAGGGTGAATATGCCCTCTCCTATTGCAATGGAAGCACACGACATCATCTCCTTCTTCACAGTCTTGGGCAAAGTGATGACCACCACATATAAAACACTTACCATACTTTGGGCGACTACCAGCACGACCATCTTGATTACCCCTGCCTCCGAGCCTAGAAGGGAGTCTGCTCCTACCAGAGTCATCCTGTCTCTTGAAGCGAGAGTGCTGAGGTTTCAAGGGGGGGTTGGCCCTGCTGCTCTGGCCTGAGTGGGCCTTGTCATCTTCTTCAAATATCCTACACTTATTCACCAATGCAGGAAAACTCCTAACCTCTTGGTATCTGCAGGCTCTCTTAATATCCGACCTCAATCCGTTCTTAAATTTTAAACACTTTGAATTCTCCGTCCCCAGCTGTTGGAAGGGTGGGTAGAATAGGCACAATTCCTTAAATCTTGTCACATATTCTTCCACAATCATGGACCCCTGCTTCAACTCCATGAACTCCAGTTCTTTCCGACTCCTGATTATGTTGGGGAAGTACTTCTCTAAGAAGCATGTCTTGAAATTGTTCCAGGTCAGTTGAGTATCATCGTCGAGAAATCGGTTTCTGGCTATCTTCTACTAGTTCTCCGCCTCGTCTCGCAGCATATACACTGCACGTTCTACCTTCTGGGCCTTGGTACAGTGAAGACCCCCAAAGATCCTTTCCAGCTCTTGAGTCCATTTAAAAGCTGCTTCCGGGTTACGTCCTCCCTGAAATTCACTCGGCTTCCTCTTCAGGAAGTAGTCCAGCACTTGGCCATCCTCTGATCGAGGCTGGCCCTGCCTCTCAAACATGTCCGTAAAGCGTTGAAATGCTATGGCTATAGCCTCCATGCTTTGACGATTCGTCATTACCTATCCTGAAATTTACACCCCCTTCAAGGATAAGTTTACAAGGTTACATTCTTCCGATCGGATCTTAGCCCAACACTCAGTAACTTTAGCACATTTTACCATTTCTATATGTTATACAATCAGTCGGACCAGAAGGGAATCAACCTTCTGTCCACAACTCAATACTACATTATCAATCAGGTTCAACAAATACCATAATGATGATGATCACTTGGTCACAATGCACACAACCGCTTACGCTCGGTAAGCATACCTTGGCCTTGGACCTTTCGGTCTGCTCTGATACCAAAATGTAACACCCTAATTTTTAATAAATATTAACCCAAAAACAGGGAAAACTTTTTCACAGAAACAACCCCTGGTCAATCGGCATAAAAAAAAAGAGAAGAAAGAAGACAAGGGAAATAAAAGAACATTTACACATATAGCATTCAGCGGAAGGAACAAGGCTTGAACCGACCCATTCGGTTCAGCGAAACACATCAGCGCCTGGGCGAAATCCAAGACAACTCTGACTCGCTTAAGCGAGGTCCAGGACACTTGAGCGAGACAACTCACTCGCTCGGGTGAAGTACCATTCGCTTGGGCGATACCACGACAAAAGCCTTCCAGCAGTACGCATTCGCTGGAGCTGATCCTTCATTCGCTGAAGCGAGAAGCCTCACACGGCAAATTCATCACTCGGTATCGAGACATCCATACACTCGGTAAATGACTAAGTCCAATCGGAAGTTCATTCCTAAGTCCATTCAGTGTTCCATAACTTAGCCTTTCAATTTCATCCATGCGGCCACACCTATACTCTACTCGGACACTGAGGGTTATCCCACTCGGATTCCAGAACTCCTTCTAACTCGGAATATGTCCTATTTAAACATCACTCAACGTATTCCATCCTTAACATAATCGGGTCACATTACACTTCCACTATTCGGTATACATTCACATTCACTAAGAAAATCAGGTAGTTAAGTCCCACTCAGACTTATTCAGAACTCAACCACTCGGGATACAGACCCTTACTCACTCGGAATATACATCTTTCACTCGGATTATCAATGTTTTACACTTAGAATCCCTTCCATTCTAAGCCACTACACTAACTCCTCTCTTAGGAGAGAATCGCTCAGGGTTTTCACTCGGGAATACGAACTCTTCCTCACTCGGGTTTTACTTATATTTTTCACTCGATAATGACCGCTCTCATTATCACTCGGGGATTCTCTCATTAGATCTTACGTAGTATAGGTTCATCCAAGGTATTTTACTCAGAATCCATTGAAGTATCATCATTCGAACAAGAAGGCATAGCCATTTGCAGCCCCACTCGGAGTTGACTCCCCAATTACCTCTACTTGGAAATCATTAACTGAGCAATATTCTAACCATCAACACCCCTCAGTCTACCCAGACACAAACCACCCGTATACAACATATGTGTACATATATATTCATACATTCGGAATACCCATTACCTTAACATCATTCATTCCTCAGTACCTGTTATCAACGTGAACTATTACGTATAAAAACATGCACTCGGATCACAATAGCTCAAATTACTTATATATATATATCCATATTCATTACACCACACTGTTATTATGAGCCAGCCAAGGCTACAACTGACGAAACATGACAAATACAAAATAAGCACTCAACGGTCGAAGTGCACCTCACTCAGACCTGAGACCTTATCATCACTTCAGAGTCCAACCTGCACACATTGAAAAAATGGTGTAGGGGTGAGCTTTTACATATAAAGTGACAGCTATTGACTCGGACTTTACCTCAATTCTCAATTATATAATTTACCGGGTTCAATCCATAACGATATATATATATACTGCTAATTAATATAAGAGCCAAACCATATCATTCAATCGGAATTCGAATAATCACATATATTCTCAATCATAGCATTATACTGCACTCAGCAACAGTATCAACACCTGTCTATTCATTCAGTCGGAATTCACTCATACGACATCATCTAGTCAGAGTTCACTCAATTCATTTAATCCATGCAATTCACAATAATCTCACTAATAATGCTCATAGACTCATACATGCGGATCCGACTTAAACAGTGAGTTCAGTGCAGATTCCTTCCCAGTCCCTCATCCACTAGCCCTTTCCGTGTGGCACCGGTCACCCTGTGACGTCTCGAGACCCAGCTCTAGCTCCATCGGCTACCACGGGTCCTCATAGATCTAACCAGGAATCTGACTGGAACTCGTTTTATACGACTCTAGATGCCTTTCCGACCCCCCGTCCACTAGCCCTTTCCGTGTGGCACCGGTCACCCCATGACGTCTCGAGACCCAGCTTTAGCTCCATCGGCTACCATGGGTCCTCATGGAACTGGTCAGGAATCTGGGAATCATCCCACATATGCAATCTCATGCAATTCCACCACAACATCCAAGCTTACCAGACGTGTCTCGCACAGCCATCAATGGATCACAACCGATCCCCCACACAGCATTCAGATTCATTCGGAATCCCACATTCCATTACAACAACACATGCATCTATCATAATAACTTACAACAGCAAGCATAGGTAACCACATTACAGCACATCCACTCAACGTTTTTCATAGAGTCAGCATACTTTTCCACACAACATTCAAAATGGAAATCACATATCAATTCACATCTCATGCATTCAGGAATAATGGTAACGCACACACACATTCACTCAGCAAACTCAGGTTTCAACAACATGCATCACAGAAATATTAATAGGCACTCAAAGACGAAGTCACACAACCCTCAACCTTTCACAGATACCCCAGTTCGGGAGTTGCATGCACAATCAGTCAATCACCACACATCGATCTACACATTTCACACCACATATCACATTAAAGCAAGCACCCGGGACCCGGTCATAAACCATACACTTGACATGCAAAGCGCCCCCTACCTGCTGTCGGGGTTCAGAGACTCCTCAAGTTGCAATGCTGACCGATCGTCCCTCTGTTACTCCTCCTCCAACAGCCTTCGAGCTCAGCGTTGATCCTGGGCCAGAGTTGCTTCTTTCCTCCAACGGGTTCATCTCCCCCACAGCTCCAAGGCACTTCCAGCACAGCCTTCCAACTCGAATACTAACAGCTCTAGGTAAAAGAAGAAGGAGAGGAAGAAGGCAATGGGGGAAAGAAGAGGACAGGGAGTGGAACAGAGCCGCGTTGATGTTCCTCCAGGAGCTCTCGACTCTCTCACTGTTCGACGTGATTGAGAGGGAAGAAGAGAAAATAGGGGAGGAGGGGACCAGACGCACGCATAGAGGAGCTGACCAGCGTGAATTAATGGAGGGAAGAGAGAGCTGAGGTTGTCTTATACTCCCAGGGACACATGCGTCCTTTCGCCTGGCACTGTTATTATTATTATCATTATTTATTCAATTATTTTCTAACCAATCAGCAATCAGTTAAATTATTCATTAATCTCAATTCTGCAGTTAATCCCTTAATTAATGGCTTAGTCTCAATCGGTAATTAAATTAAAAATCGGGATGTTACAAACAACATCTCCCATAATTATTTGACCTTAAACAATCAATTATCATCATCCAATAAATTTATTTTATTTAAAAATCCGGGATGTTACACACACCACACATATACCCCAAGTGAATTTGTTCATTTTTATATAATAAAAGGGGTTTTGGATACTAATGATCTCATGACAAATTTCAACATCAATACATGAGGAAAGCTCATTTCTATTCTTAAAAATAGTGGTACATGTCATAAATATCACTTATTAGTCCCAATTTGATAACCATAAAAAGTTGGGCTCAAAACCCTCTTAAATTTGAATTTTCTGACGCAATAGGTCTGGTGTTTTATGCCTAATGAGAGTTAGGAAACTCCAATTAATGTGAGACCAATTCTCACACCACCGTAACACAATTATATATAACTTTCATGAAGAAGTTGGAGGCCAAAAATGTCATTAAGATGCCCAAACGGGCCAAAAATAGTAAAAAAATCACAATAGTTAAAAAAATAGCATGTTAGTGGCCATAACAGGGCCATGAATCGATTACCATATGTGGTGAATCGATTCATGCGTCCAAAAGTCCCAAAATTGATAAACAAAGGGGTAGGAATCGATTCCCTTCCCCCTTGAATCGATTCATACATTCTGGAGGTACTAAGATTCATAAATTAACACAATGAATCGATTCATATAGAAGGGGGAATCGATTCATGCGTGGGAAAGTTAAGAAATAGTGGAAACAGGAAGGTTTGAATCGATTCATTCCCTGGTGTGAATTGATTCACACGTTTCTACAATTATGAACGGTAAAACCAGAGAGCTTTGAATCGATTCATGATAGCACAGAGCTTGTTTTATGGAGAAAAATTACATTTTTGGAACGTCTAATCCCCCTAACTCTTTCATATGAATTCCAAAGCCCACCAAATTTTAACACCAGCTTATTTATGTTGTTTGTGATGTGTGGCTACCAACCGCACTCAAAATTTCTCAAAAATGAGGGACTTATGCGCATAAGTTTTTTTTACCCATTTTGAGGCACTTTTGTGCAACTCAAGGGCCTATTCTCAATGGAATTGGCCTATTCCAATTCCTAAGAGTCATAAACTACATATATGGGCTATTGGAACTATCACATGCCATCAAAATCATATAAAACTCTATTTCACTCTATGAGTTCCTCAATTATGCATTATCTTTCAATCTTATCATTAATGCCATCACAATGGCCATCACATTCAATGTCAAGCATTCATATAAAATCCTCAATTCACAAGGCATATATTTCATCCCCTCAAGGATGGTTCATTGACATGCACTTAATTCAACCCCTCATGGGTTGTTCATCAACATATATACACATATATCATTACCAATAGCCAATAATTTGCCATACACATCATTTCACTATAAACATGGCAAGGCAAGCATGAGTATCATGATATACATACATCACTAATTATTCTACTCATGCATTTGGAATGTAAACTCCTCCCCTACCTCGAGAGAAGAACTGTGATGATTTACACACTCCGAATGCTCTGCCATATTGCCTGGAATATCATCTACACCAATACATACATATGCATTCATACAATCAATAAGCCATCACAAGGCATTTATCACTATTCTAAGTAATTGGCAATATTTCTTAATGTTCAATACCAAGTCCTAGACTTGATAAACACCAATTTATACCATTATGTTAGGCTTAGGGAATTCCTTTCCCAAAACCAAGATTCTCTAGATCTAAAAGGGTTAACCATACCCCGTCATCAATAATATCATATCCTTCATCAAAAGACATCCAATATCACTAAACCCATCCAATTGTCATCTTTACCACTCAAGGTTCAACATGATCCAACATAGACTCTTAGCTCCTATCAAACCATCATCCATCAACAATTTCTTATAGCATACAAAATGGTCTAAGACCTCATCAAGACACATACATATTTCATTAATCCCTCACATTCTCTATGGTTTTGGTGTTCATATTCATATCAACACCTACATTAGGTATTTTCTATTCACTCTTAATTCAACCCTCCTAATCACAATACATACATATATTCCCCCAAATCCTTAGGCCCAAGTGTAACATCCTAATTTTGAGGAGTAATACCGAATGAAAATAAACCATTAAGATTCTGATTGCAAAAAAGGAAAATTAATTATTAATTATAATCAACTTAATCTAAGAAATAGTGACAAATTAATTAAGCTTGGTTGGTAGGAGGTGGCTGCTCCTGATTGGGAGCCACGTGAGTGGGACTGCAATTCACGTTTTCCCATCCCACTCTCCCTCGTACACGCATGTGCTTATATATGTGCACTGAAGTTACGCATCTCCTTCAGACTCCCTCTTCTTCTCTTCTCTTCTTTTTCCTTCTTATACTCTCTTCCCTCTTGCCCTTCATCTTCCTTTCCCTGTTCACTATCCTGTTCCTGAGAACGCACGGTGACGATACTGCAGGAGACTTGGAGTTCCTTCAGCTGGTGAGGGACGATCGTCAGGGTGAAAGATGAACAGCCCCTGTTTCATGGTGCGACTACGACCAAGGAGGCCGAACGAGTGTGAGTCTGGGCGAGGCAATCAGACCAGCGTCGAGAAACAGAGGAACCCCTCGAACTTCCTTCAGTAGGTAGGGGGCGCTTGCATGTCAAATGCATGGTCCACGAACGACACTGGATGAATGTACTGCTTTAAGTGTATGCATGTGTGTGTCACGATTGTATATTATGCATGATTGTTGACCTTGGACTCCATATGTATGACGAGTAGTTAGATAATATTTGCATGTAAACAAGATAGTGGTAATGTAGTCTGTTAGCCTTCCTGATATAGCCGAGTGAGATGCATGGTTCTACCTCTGTTAATACTGTGAGAATATGAATGTGTGACTGTTAGTTGATTCGTCCGATGTTATTACCTTGATTGTTTGATCACTGTGCATGTTGGTATGATTGGCAAAGTAAAGATAGAGACCGTGTTGAATATGCTCCTACCTTGATGTTTACGAAGGAGGTATCAGTTGAGTGATGTTGCTTACTGGTTAAACGCATAAGTTGCATATGTAGGAATGGTGTGACCCGTGGAAGGTCATGAGCCCTGAGGGAATGAATTCCAGCTACAGACCTTGGCTAGATCCTGAGAGAGCTCGTGGTAGTCGTAGGAGCTAGAGAGGAGTCTCGAGACGCCAATGGGAGGCCGGTACCACGCGGGAAGAGCTGATGGACGAGAGGCCAGTAAAGGGGGGACTGTAACTGAAACTCATTACTTAAGTCAGATCCGCAGGCATGCATGTAGTTATGATGTTGATTAGGATAGTACGTGTGGCATGTGTTGGGTATTATGAATGAATTCCGAGTGTGTGGATGCATGTGCATGTGTGAATAAGGATGAACTTTATGTAGTACGCATGTGAGTGTATGTTATTGATATTGTTCTAATTTGCATGGCCTTAATTTAATCTGAATGCGACCGAGTGAACGTAAGTGTGCGTACTGACACTGAGACCGAGCTCTTGGCTGTCGTTTTCCATGTAAAAGCTCACCCCTACTGTGGCTACATTTTTCAGTGAATATCTCTCAGAATGAAGGATGAAGAAGGAGCTGAGGGCAGATCAGAGAACCTGAGCGCTATGGAATATATGTGTATATGTATATACTGTACATAAGGTCTCGTTAAGCCTTGGCCGACTCACATTTTGATTTAGTCCTTATATCAGAAATTGAACACTTTCGGGTAGAAAAGGACATGTTAATGCGTTTGTAATTATTTAAATACTTCCCTATATATATTGTGTGTTCATTCTATACTATGGGTGATGTCCGAGTGATAAACCTGGATGTATAAGTATACTTTTCGAGCGTAGGAAGTCAGTGTGACTATGGGAAGAAGTAGAGCTAAGTTGTTGTTAGGGGAAAGCGAGATGGCAAGTCATTCCGAGTGATGAGAGGTTGAATTGTCCGAGTAATTAAGGTCGTATAGCCTGGAGTAGGAGTTGGTACGAATCCTGTGAGTGATAATTGTGAGGTTTTCTGAGTAGAGGAAAATCAACGATTCTAAGTGAGAACCCGCCGAGTGAGAGTTCACCGACTAGGGAACAACACCTAAGACTCTAAGTGGATTTGTTGTAATAAATCAGTAAGCAGCTAGGGAACCCGAGTGAGTCTTGACTTAGTAGGAAAATTAGAGCAGGAAATATTATGGTTACCGAGTAAAGGGTGAGTAGAATGCCCCTAGTGGCGTAATGGATGTGTATGTTATCCCGAGTGAGAAGTCTTCATAGATTCTGAGTAAGCGGCTTTGAGAATCATTCTCGGATTGCCAATACGTATACGTATATAATCCAATCGAGTGGAGCAACGGAGTGTGATACGCTGTTAGGATGGAACTGGTGAGTATTAAGGTTAGCCCTAGTGGATTAGGAAGTGAACCTTCCCGAGTGAACCATACTCTAAAACCGGGTGGAATGGCAGGATACCGAGGGTAGCATCGCTTCAGCAAATATAGTGCAGACTGGAGATCTTGAGTAGAATCGCCCAAGCGTAGTTAGCCCTCGCTTGAGCGAGTGTACCTGGTGCCATTGGGTTCACTTAAGCGTTTCTTCCTCTCGTTATGCGTGAGTTTCTCCCTTGTCTTCTTCCATTTCCTTTCCTTGTCGTACTCGGTTTTATTAATTCAAACAGATTATGCATGGTTTGTTAACCTTAAAATTTGGAAAATTCCACTGTTGATTTTATTTATTTAATTAAAAACCAGAGTGTTACATTTTGGTATCAGAGCAGACCGAAAGGTCCAAGGCCAAGGTACGCTTGTCGAGTGTGAGCAGTTGTGTGTATTATGATCGAATGGTCATCGTTATTGTGATATTTGTTGAACCTGATTGATGTTGTGATATTAATTTATGGATAGAAGGTTGTCCCTTCTGGTTCGGCTAATTGTGTAACATATAAAAATGGCATAATGTGCTAAGTTACTGAATATTAGGCTGAGATATGACCGGTAGTAAGTGACTCGGTATACTTATCCATGAAGGGGTGTTAATTTCAGGATAAGGGATGACGCATCGCCAAAGCATGGAGGCTATAGCCACAGCATTCCAATGCTTTACTGACGTGTTTGAGAGGCAGGGCCAGCCTCGAGCTGAGAATGGCCAAGTGCTGGACCGCTTCCTGAAGAGGAAGCCGAGTGAATTTCAGGGAGGAAGGAACACTGAGGCAGCTTTTAAATGGACTCAAGAGATGGAAAGGATCTTTGGGGGCCTTCGCTGTACCGAGGCCCAGAAGGTAGAATGTGCAGTGTATATACTATGAGACGAGGCGGAGAACTAGTGGAAGATAGCTAGAAACCAATTTCCTGACGATGATGCTCAGCTGACCTAGAACAACTTCAAGACATGCTTCTTAGAGAAGTACTTCCCCGACACAGTAAGGAGTCAGAAGGAGTTGGAGTTTATGGAGTTGAAACAGGGTTCCATGACTGTGGAAGAGTATGCGACTAGATTCGAAGAATTGTGTCTATTCTACCCACCCTTCCAACAACCCGGGACTGAGAGCTCCAAATGCCTCAAATTCGAGAATGGATTGAGGTCAGATATTAAGAGAGCCTGCATATATCAAGAGATCAGGAGTTTTCTTGCATTGGTGAATAAGTGTAGGATATTTGAAGAAGATGACAAGGCCTACTCAGGCCAGAACAGTAGAGCAGGTCCCTCCTTGAGGCGTCAACAATCATGCTTCAAGAGGCCAGGAAACATGGGAAGAAATAGGCCCCTTACTAGGAATCAAGACCGTAGTGACCGAGGGAGACAGATGAGTGAACGACCAAAATATGGAAGGTGTTTTAAATGTGGTGGCGACCACTTTGCTCGGAATTATGATGGTGCAGATGTCAAGTGTTTCCATTGCTAGGAGAAGGGGCACATTCGCCCTGACTGCCCCCAACTCCGTCAAGCAAGTGCCAGTGTGCGTCAGGGAGGATTCCAGGTGAGGAGCAGTAGGAACGATGGTCAAAGCTCGAGGGGCGGAAGCAATAGAGCCAAAGGAAATATGATGTTTGCCCCAAATAACAGGAGGAGAAACACCGACCAGCCAGCTGCTGGAAGAGTTTACGCCATCAGTGCTGAAGAAGCTGCGCAGGCGAACGACCTCGTACAAAGTAAGTGCCTACTCAGTAAACATACACTTAGTGTAATTTTTGATTCTGGAGCCACCCACTCCTTCGTAGCTGACGAATGTGTGAGACGACTGCGATTACCGACTGTGGATATGGATCGGATTTTGGAAGTAGCCAACCTGACTGGCCCTAAGGTGCTGACATCAACGATGTGTAAGGACGTAACGTTTGTGTTGGACGATCGGAGTTTTACCTTTGATCTTGTGTGCGTGCCTTTGAAGGACCTTGATATCGTGCTCGGCATAGATTGGCTTTCGGCCAACAAGGTGTTAGTGGATTGTAGAAACCGAAGGATAATCTTCCCGAGGCAGCACAATGAGGACTACACGGCACAAGGTATAGCTCAACTGTTTATGATGCTTTGTTTAACCGAGGGTGAGAGTAAAGCCCGAGTGAACGGAATTCTGACTGTATGTGAATTCCCAGAGGTGTTTCCTGAGGATGTACCGAGTGTCCCTCCCAATAGAGAAGTCGAATTCTCTATAGACTTGATTCCTGGAGTCGAGCCAGTCTCTAGTGCACCTTATAGAATGTCCCCAACTGAATTGGCCGAGTTGAAGAAGCAGGTAGATGAGTTACTCAGAAAATAATTCATTAGACCGAGTGTATCACCATGGGGCGCACCCGTGCTGCTTGTTAAGAAGAAGGATGGCAACATGAGAATTTGTATAGATTACCGACAGCTGAACAAACTCACAATTAAGAATCGATACCCATTGCCCAGAATTGATGATCTAATTGACCAACTGCGTGGAGCCTCAGTCTTCTCGAAAATCGACCTACGATCGGGATACCACCAAATTCGGGTGAAGGACTCGGATATTCCAAAGACTGCCTTTAGGACTCGGTATGGTCACTACGAGTATGTAGTGATGCCGTTCGGTGTGACAAACGCCCCTGCTATCTTCATGAATTACATGAACAGCATATTCCACCCATATCTTGACCGATTTGTTGTCGTTTTCATTGATGATATCCTTGTCTATTCTAAGACCCTTAAGGAGCATGAAGAACACCTCCGAGCGGTACTTCAAGTATTGAAGGAGAAGTAGTTGTTTGCAAAGCTTTTAAAGTGCAATTTCTGGATGGATAAGATCCACTTCCTCGGACATGTGATTTCTGAAGTAGGTGTCTCGGTGGACCCTTCGAAAGTGGCAGCTATACTGGCGTGGGAGAGACCCAAGTCGGTCTCGGAGATAAGGAGCTTTATGGGCCTGGCTGGTTATTATAGAAGGTTCATTGAAGGTTTTTCTAAGTTGGCTTTGCCCCTGACTAAATTGACTCGGAAAAACATTCCCTTCGTATGGAGTTCTGAGTGCGAGAGCAGTTTCCGAGAGCTGAAGGACAAGTTGACGACTGCTCCTGTGTTGGCATTACCTGACTTGCAAGAGAGCTTTGTGGTTTACTGTGTTGCATCAGGACTCGGGTTAGGATGCGTACTAATGCAGAAAGACCAAGTGATAGCGTATGCCTCTCGGTAATTGAAGCCTCACGAGCAGTATTACCCGACCCACGACTTGGAGCTGGCAGCCGTAGTCTTTGCATTAAAGATCTGGAGGCATTATTTGTTCGGGTCCAGATTTGAAGTATACAGTGATCATAAAAGCCTCAAATACTTATTCGACCAAAAGGATCTGAACATGAGGCAGAGGAGATGGATGGAATTTTTAAAAGATTATGATTTCGAGCTAAAGTACCATCCGGGTAAGGCAAACGTTGTTGCCGACGTATTGAGTCGGAAATCCCTTCATATAGCAGTGATGATGGTAAGGGAAGTGGAGTTATTGGAACAGTTCCGAGACATGAACTTACATGTTGACATCCCCTCCTCTCGGAAAATGACAATCGGCACGCTGAGGATTGCCAATGAATTTCTAAAATCTGTGTACGAGCAGCAGCAATCAGATTCCTACTTGGCTGAAATGAAGGAGACTCAAGCCAAAGGGAAGGACTTGTCCCTGACCGAGGGATCGGATGGAATCTTCCGAGTAAGAAACAGAATATACGTACCGGGTGGAGGAGAATTGAGAAGAATGGTGCTTGATGAGGCTCACAAGAGCTTGCTAAGTATTCACCCGGGTACCACGAAGATGTACCACGATCTAAGGGCGCAATTCTGGTGGTTCGGATTAAAGAGGAATATGGCAGAATACGTGGCTCGGTGTATTACCTGTCAGAAATCGAAAGTCGAGCACCAGAAGCCGTACGGTGCATTACAGCCCCTGGAGATTCCCGTGTGGAAATGGGACTCAATTGCCATGGACTTTGTCATAGGATTGCCAAAAAACCGAGCGGGCCATGATGCGATTTGGGTCATTGTCGACCGACTAACGAAGAGTGCACACTTCCTACCTGTGAACATGAAGTACCCGTTGCATAAGTTAGCTCGGATTTACATCCACGATATTGTCCGACTGCATGGAGTGCCGACTTCTATCGTATCGGATAGGGATCCTAGGTTCACGTCCCAGTTTTGGACCAGCCTGCACCAAGAATTGGGTACGAAGCTTTGGTTAAGTTCTGCCTATCACCCCCAATCGGATGGACAATCCGAGCGAACGATTCAAAGCCTGGAGGACTTGCTAAGGGCGTGTGTGTTGAAGCACGGTGGGAATTGGGAGTAGTACCTTCCCCTGATCGAGTTTACATACAACAATAGTCACCACAACAGTATCGGTATGGCACCCTACGAAGCACTTTATGGCCGAAGATACCGAACCCCACTCTGCTGGTCGGAGACAGGTGAGAGTCTGCTATTGGGGCCAGAAATCGTAAAGCAAACATCAGAACAGATCCGAGTGATAAGGGAAAGGATGAAGGCGTCTCAGGATAGGCAGAAGAGCTACCATGACAAACGAACTAAACCACTAGAGTTTTTAGTCGGAGACAGGGTGTTTTTGAAGACTTCACCGAGTAAAGGAGTCGGGCGAGCGTTGAAAGGTGGAAAGCTGAGCCCCCGATACATTGGGCCTTATGAAGTGTTGGAACGAGTCGGCTCTATGGCATACCGAATAGCATTACCGACCCACTCATCCTGATTGCACAACGTGTTTCATGTGTCTCAATTAAGGAAATATCTACATGACCCCAACCACACGATGCCTGATGATGAAGTGGAAATCAAGGAAGACCTGACCACTATGGCTACACCGATTAGAATTGTGGACCGATCAGTAAAGCATTTAAGAAGCAAGGACGTACAACTGGTTGAAGTGGAGTGGCAGCAAGGCAGGACTACCTCCTATACCTGGGAACGCGAGGACGCCATAAGGCAGCAGTACCCCGAGTTGTTTGCTAAGGTGAGTCGCCGAGTGAATTTCGGGGACAAAATTCTTTTGTGAGGGGGAGAACTGTAACATCCCAATTTTAAGGAGTAATACCGAATGAAAATAAACCATTAAGATTCTGATTGCAAAGAAGGAAAATTAATTATTAATTATAATCAACTTAATCTAAGAAATAGTGAAAAATTAATTAAGCTTGGTTAGTAGGAGGTGGCTGCTCCCGATTGGGAGCCACGTGAGTGGGACTGCAATTCACGTTTTCCCATCCCACTCTCCCTCGTACATGCATGTGCTTATATATATGCACTGAAGTTACGCATCTCCTTCAGACTCCCTCTTCTTCTCTTCTCTTCTTTTTCCTTCTTGTACTCTCTTCCCTCTTGCCCTTCATCTTCCTTTCCCTGTTCACTATCCTGTTCCTGAGAACGCACGGTGACGATACTGCAGGAGACTTGGAGTTCCTTCAGCTGGTGAGGGACGATCGTCAGGGTGAAAGATGAACAGCTCCTGTTTCATGGTGCGACTACGACCAAGGAGGCCGAACGAGTGTGAGTCTGGGCGAGGCAATCAGACCAGCGTCGAGAAATAGAGGAACCCCTCGAACTTCCTTCAGTAGGTAGGGGGCGCTTGCATGTCAAATGCATGGTCCACGAACGGCACTGGATGAATGTACTGCTTTAAGTGTATGCATGTGTCTGTCACGATTGTATATTATTCATGATTGTTGACCTTGGACTCCATGTGTATGACGAGTAGTTAGATAATATTTGCATGTAAACAAGATAGTGGTAATGTAGTCTGTTAGCCTTCCTGACATAGCCGAGTGAGATGCATGGTTCTACCTCTGTTAATACTGTGAGAATATGAATGTGTGACTGTTAGTTGATTCGTCCGATGTTATTACCTTGATTGTTTGATCACTGTGCATGTTGGTATGATTGGCAAAGTAAAGATAGAGACCGTGTTGAATATGCTCCTACCTTGATGTTTACGAAGGAGGTATCAGTTGAGTGATGTTGCTTGCTGGTTAAACGCATAAGTTGCATATGTAGGAATGGGGTGACCCGTGGAAGGTCATGAGCCCCGAGGGAATGACTTCCAGCTACAGACCTTGGCTAGATCCTGAGAGAGCTTGTGGTAGCCGTAGGAGCTAGAGAGGAGTCTCGAGAGGCCAATGGGAGGCCGATACCACGCGGGAAGAGCTGATGGACGAGAGGCCAGTAAAGGGGGGGACTGTAACTGAAAGTCATTACTTAAGTCAGATCCGCAGGCATGCATGTAGTTATGATATTGATTAGGATAGTACGCGTGGTATGTGTTGGGTGTTATGAATGAATTCTGAGTGTGTGGATGCATGTGCATGTGTGAATAAGGATGAACTTTATGTAGTACGTATGTGAGTGTATGTTATTGATATTGTTCTAATTTGCATGGCCTTAATTTAATCTGAATGCAACCGAGTGAACGTAAGTGTGCGTACTGACACTGAGACCGAGCTCTTGGCTGTCGTTTTCCATGTAAAAGCTCACCCCTACTGTGGCTACATTTTTCAGTGAACATCTCTCGGAATGAAGGATAAAGAAGGAGCCGAGGGCAGAGCAGAGAACCTGAGCGCTATGGAATATATGTGTATATGTATATACTGCATATAAGGTCTCGTTAAGCCTTGGCCGGCTCACATTTTGATTTAGTCCTTATATCAGAAATTGAACACTTTCGGGTAGAAGGGACATGTTAATGCGTTTGTAATTATTTAAATACTTCCCTATATATATATTGTGTGTTCATTCTATACTGTGGGTGATGTCCGAGCGATAAACCTAGATGTATAAGTATACTTTCCGAGTGTAGGAAGTCAGTGTGACTATGGGAAGAAGTGGAGCTAAGTTGTTGTTGGGGGAAAGCGAGATGGCAAGTTATTCCGAGTGATGAGAGGTTGAATTGTCCGAGTAATTGAGGTCGTATAGCCTGGAGTAGGAGTTGGTGCGAATCCTGTGAGTGATAATTGTGAGGTTTTCTGAGTAGAGGAAAATCAACGATTCTAAGTGAGAACCCGCCGAGTGAGAGTTCACCGACTAGGGAACGACACCTAAGACTCTAAGTGAATTTGTTGTAATAAATCAGTAAGCAGCTAGGGAACCCGAGTGAGTCTTGACTTAGTAGGAAAATTAGAGCAGGAAATATTATGGTTACCGAGTAAAGGGTGAGTAGAATGCCCGAGTGGCGTAATGGACGTGCATGTTATCCCGAGTGAGAAGTCTTCATAGATTCCGAGTGAGCGGCTTTGAGAATCATTCTCGGATTGCCAATACGTATACGTATATAATCCAATCGAGTGGAGCAACGGAGTGTGATACACTGTTAGGATGGAACTGGTGAGTATTAAGGTTAGCCCGAGTGGATTAGGAAGTGAACCTTCCCGAGTGAACCATACACTAAAACCGGGTGGAATGGCAGGATACCGAGGGTAGCATCGCTTCAGCAAATGTAGTGCGGACTGGAGATCTTGAGTAGAATCGCCCGAGCGTAGTTAGCCCTTGCTTGGGCGAGTATACCTGGTGCCATTAGGTTCGCTTAAGCATTTCTTCCTCTCGCTGTGCGTGAGTTTCTCCCTTGTCTTCTTCCATTTCCTTTCCTTGTCGTACTCGGTTTTATTAATTCAAACAGATTATGCATGGTTTGTTAACCTTAAAATTTGGAAAATTCCACTGTTGATTTTATTTATTTAATTAAAAACCAGAGTGTTACACCAAGATTCTCTAAAATTCAATATTCATCATTCTATCCTTCTCATTGTCCAAACTCTTTAATTCATCAACAACAATAAGTGATGCCCATAATTCCAAACATTGTTTCTACATACAAAAGTTATTCCTATAACAATAAGTCATCAATTCCTTAATTGTTTTTGCTAAAAGCCCTAATTTCTAGAGTTAGGGTTCCATTTAAAACCTAACAATCACCATTATCACTCATCATTTTCCACTATCCATGAATCCATTTTTGTGTACCACCATCAATGCATATAAAAGTTCACATTCAACACATTTCACCTTAGGGTTCCCATATTCAATGGTTCCCATACCAACCCTTATGCATTTAATCTCTCATCCAACACCTATAACCCAAAATCTAGAGCATAAACTCATTAAAAATGGTGAAAAACATACCTCAATCCAAGAAACAAGTAAGCTTCCAAGAGAGGGAGAAAGCAACACAAAAATAGGAGAGAAGAGGGAGAGGGAGTTCCAACCACAAGCTTCTCCTTCATGCTCCAATGAAAACAAAAACTGAGAAGGAGATGGGTTCCAATCTTGTTTAGGTTTTTAGAGAGGAAGAATGAAGAGGAAACATGAAGAAGAAGAAGAAGAAAATAGAGTGCCTTGCCAAAAGAGAGCAAAACTAATGTGAAAATAAGAGAAGGGGGAGGGTTTTTGTTTTAAATTTCATTCCCTTCATTAAAAAATTTTCGTTTTACAAAATGCAGGATCTCCGTTCGGGCTCAATACTATATCCAAAAATTATTCCGAATACATATTCAGATCCCTAATAATATTCTTAACAGCCCTGACCAACGGCATCTCAGTTGGAGATACTTGGTCTGACACCCATCTTTCAACCGGGTATAATTTTAACTCCTTAATCACAATAAATTATAAATATCCATAATAAATCCCAATTTAATTATTTCTAAATTTTTTGGGACATAAATCAGCTCATATATAATTATTTATTATTTATTCTCCTCAATTAATTATTTTTATAAATTTTGGGATGTTACACATTTTACCTTAGTACATCTCTCATACCGTGTCTCATAGTTTTCATGAAGGGCTTGATGCCCATTTCCCATTGCCTAACCCAAAAGACTCATTTTCAAGTTAATTGTATGAGCCAATCTGCGCACCTATACATATTTTAGGTATAATTTCTTCTCCTGTTATTAGAATTAAGTCATTTCTATTCCAATATTTCCATATCAAAATTATCTACAACTTTGATGTTGACCACAAAAGTCCATTCTTGCTCAATAAATCCCAAAATTTAAAATACCACACTGATTCAGTTTTCTTTATGACAGCCTGCACTATGTCCAGTGTTTTTTGTGTTTCTCACTCATATGATCATTAAATCAAACAATTCTTTTGCCAAAATTTTCTAGACTCAATTTCCTATAACTTTGATGAAGGGAACAAAGCCAAATTCCTTACCAATTTGGCCCAGAAAATTATTTCTTTTAAGAAACTTAAATCCTGCAATAACATTGAACAATTTTTTTGAAACAGGCATATCTTCCTTGTCCGATGATATATTTTTATGTGCCATATATAGTTTTAAAGATAAGACAAAGATATACAATTTTTATTTTTTGTATTTTTTCTAATTCATCCCTCAACACCTCTTAAAAACTCGAACAATTTTCTGGACCTGTTGTTGACACATCAGCCATGCAATCTAAGTGGACCAATCACATGTCAACATCACTTGGACACTTGCTTAGCCCTTGAAAACTCCTTCCTCCATGCTTCATCATCTGAGCTTGACACCTAGCCATACATGAGGAGAGCTTGACACATCTTTTCTCTACTCTCTTAGTCGTGGACTCTTTGGCTTGCAAGGAGAAACCACATGCAAACCCTTATTCCAAAAAACTCTTCCATTCATTTTCTCTAAGTTTGGGCAGCCAACCACTTCTTCTTTGTCTCATTCTCTTCTAACATGAACCACCATTCTTCCAATAACATCAAGCCCAAACCACTCCATCACTCCTTTTAGCATTCATACAAAGGATAACACTTCCTAAACACTTCACGATCTCTTAAAATCTTCCAAAAATAGCAACCTCCTTCATTTTGCTTCACCATCATCATGTCATTCCCCATCCACCAAGCCTCTATCTTCTCCTTTTGTCTTGGTGTTACAACTTGAGGTGGTCTTAAAAAGCAAGCTTTAAAGCTCTTGGTGCCTTTTCTTCTCTTGGCCGAAAATCTCTAAAGTAGGGGGTTTTTGCTCAGTTCAACTGTTTATTTTTACATGCATGGTGAGGTGTGGATGTCCCTAAAAATCCATACTTTGGTACCTCCCTTGAAAACCTTTATTTTGTGGTCTTGATCATAAAAGTCTTTTGCTAAAATTTACGTTATCTTGGGTGGTACCGTGGCTGCACCATGATTATGATAGATCTCTAAATTTTGTAAACTTTAAATGGTGAAGTTGCTAAATCTATTGGTTGTGTTACTGTAGATTTTTTTATGTGCATGCCTGTTCATTTTCCAAGTGATAATTCACAAAATTCATAGTCCTTGAAGCCTAAAAATTAATGTGACCTTCCCTCCATGGTTGGGATGAATTTAGATGCTTGGAAAATAAATATTAATACTAAATAGTCATTCTTTGAAAAATGGACAGCTTGATAATTGTTGGACAAATTACTTGTTGGTTGTTGAAAATGTCAAGAAATCATACTTTCTTTAAGTGGCTTAGTAATTAAAATCGGTATACATGACTTGATCTTTGGAATCTTTTTGATAAAAATGACTTTTTAAGTATAAATTTAATTCTGGAATTTTTTATGGAATTAAGAAATTGAGTGCTTACATTTATGAAAATTGCCTTGTATGCTTAAAATTTAAGGAAATGATTTATAGAATATGTAAAGTTCAAATTTTAGAAGAAATATAAGGTGATGGTGCTGTTGTATTTCGATCATTTTAGTATTGAAATTAATCATAAAAATTTGTGTAAATGTGATATTAGATGAAAAATTAAAAAGGGCCCTAAGTTTAGACGCGAACGGCGAGTTAGAAACAGAATAAAACGTGTTGATGGCAGCAAATGAGAGAAATTGGCCAAACTATATTGGGTGTGTATTTTATGCTATGAGAAATGAATTTTGAATATGGGAAAATTACCCAAATGAGGAAAGTTGGTTTGAAGAAATTCCAACGCGCTATTTGTCCTTAAATGCGTGTAGGACCCTTTTTTGGGCAGAATTGATACTAAATTTTACTATATTTAAATAGTATTTTAAAAATTAAGCACTTTTGGCTTTAGAATCACCCAATTTAGAGTTTTCTAGATAAAATACAACAAAAGCAAAGTGTTTGGTAAACGATGAGAAATAGCAACTTTATGACTTGTATGTGTTCAAAGAAAATTTTATTTTGTGTATAAGACTACAAAATGTTTTATTAATTATAATAAAGTATTTTATTGACGTTTTAGTAATTTTTAAAGAATTAAGGCCAATCTAGTTCATTCGTCGTGAGTTAATACGACGGGACGATATTGGTAGAAATCAAAAAATCATAAGAAAGGTTGATGTGCTTTGCCCTTACCTTCTTTTTGAAACTTAATGCTTGGATGTGAAATCATACTTTTAGAAATAAAAATAAAATGAGTTAGGAATTTTGTCTTCATAAAACTCAATAAAAGAAAATACCCCAAGTTATTCTTTTATAAAAAGATTTAAAAATAAATTAGATATTAAGGTTCAAGAAATTTTCTTGTATTAAAACCTACTTAGGGACCAAACCCCAGTGCTTTTAGAAGGATTATTTTGGTAGCATCAAAGCCTTGGTTCCTAATATCCCCTTCATGAAAAGAATTTATGACAAGTTACGCCCTTTAAGGACAAATACGTCAAGTAAGGTTCCGTCTAGTACTTGGGCACCCTTACAATAAAACAAGTAAATTGCATGTTGCATGTGGAGTTAAGGAGGGATGTTAGAGTGATCCCCTAGAGCATACAATGATGGGTACACTAAAGAAACAACAGGCATCTCGATCCCCTGAGAGCGGTCTTGGGAGTATATCGGGGGGCGGACCTCTAATAGCTCAGATTTACGCCTGAGATCGAACAGCCCGTGGTAACTCTGATATACTTTGACTCTGGAGAGGGTTTCTATGACTGTGGAGTTCCCATTTTGATGAGATATGTGTTGGATCCATTATTGATAGGACTATGAGTCATTACCCTTTTGTGAGAACCGAACAAGGCGAGCTCTGGTCGCTCTAGTTGGGCAAGAGGATAAGGTGGGATTGTTGTGCGCTCGGACATGAATGTGTGAGATTGATGAGTGAAAGTTGGACCCCATTGCATGTTAGCACTTAATCAAGATACGTAATAATTAACCTAACACATGCATAGCATACCATAATTGTGTGTCTAACTTGCTAATGCTTATTTTCCCTTATGTGGTTACCTGGTGAATGATGTAAAAATTCCCCTGTATTTGTTCGTATAATATCTAGAGCGCCCTTGCATGTGAAGTATATGGGTTGAGAGCTTATACTCACCCCTTTTTATATTGTATGTCTACTTTCTTTTTTGTGATCATCGGCTGAAGGTCAGGGTAAACGTGAGTAGGACTTGGACTACCTACAGTAGGGGACGATGAGTCGTGGACGCAATCTGTTTATACTCATTGTTGGTGTCGAGAGGATCATAGGTCCCAATGTTTAGTTATGTCATATCGTACTGTAATAGTTGTTATTAGGAGCCTACAAGCCCCGTATCTTTTGAGTACATTGTTGTGACAAAGAATCGATCTATATTATAATATCTATTTGAATTATGAGTTGATGATCACCAATAAAAAAAACTCTCCTATTTTTCAAATAATTAATGACTCCTTAATTAAGTAGGATGTTCTAGTGTGTGAATCAGTCCTAGTTAATCAAGGGTGTCACAAGTAGCCATAAACTGAGTTAGGTGTCGTGAAAAAGGCTAGCAATGTCAGTTTTAGCGATGGTGTGACATACATCACTAGGGGCGCTAGACGATGGAAAACTAATGATTAGAAACATTTTTTCTATCACTAAACTTTATTTTTTTAATGGTGGACCTAAAAATACCCTTAAAAATAATTAAAACTAAAATATTCAGAATTCAAAAATAACACACCATTAAATGGGAACAACCCACCAACCATATGAGGTACAGAGAGGGAAGATGGAGAGAGGGGAAACATAGATGGTAACACGAAGGGGGAACAATAAGAGGAGACAAAGTGGTGGCTGAAGCACATAGAATGTTGGTGAGGATAAGAGAGGGGACAATGGGAGAAGATAAAGAGAGGAACGGGGAAAGAAAGTGAGGGAAAGTAGCTTACCTCTAAGGGAGTTAAAAGGTCACCAAATTGAGCTTGTTGTTGTTTCTGTAGTGAGGGAGTGGGAGGGGAGAGGGTTTGTTATTATTGGAGTGAGAGAGTAGGAGATAGAGAAAATGAGCGGGGGTTAGGGGTTAAGAGAGTAGAGGAAAATGACAGAGGAGGGGGTTAGGCTGGATTAAGTCTTTGAGTTTAGAGACGAACATGAATCTGTCACCACACCCGTGACTATTTTTAAAAACTTATACGTGGCAGAAAAAATAACTTCAATTGCACACATGTTCAATACTTGCAATGTTAGGCACGTGCTTATCTTTAGATATTGATAAAATAGTGACACCCTTAGCCATATATACCTTTAAACTTAACGACTAAGTTTTAGCGATTAATTCAACAATGGCACTAACTATGCTAATTGTGAAACCCTGTAATGATGTTTGTGTCATTTTTCACTTTGTTTTTAATTTTTTATTTAAAAAACATTACTAGCGGTGACATACTAGGTTGTTGTTGCTTAATAACTTTCCGTCTCACTTTTTAGGCTTGCCTATCATGAGTAGCGACAGGCTTAGCTACAGGAACCCTTTTCCTTTCCACGTCTAATGTTAGTGATGAGCCCAATGACGATATTTATTACTAGCAATGATTGGCTGGCACATCGCTCTTTCCCTTAACCTTTTAAGTTGACCCGCTAAGCGGAGCTATGAGAACCCTTTCCCTTTCCAAGTCCAATAGGAATGACGACCATACATCTCGTTGCTACAACTATTATTTTTTTAAAAATGAATTTTTACAAATACATGGGCATTGTGGCGATGACCATGGAGACAAGCTAGTAATGAAAGATAGCGATGAAACTCATGTTCGTGATAAAAGTTGTGCATATAGTGAGGGAAATGGGGTTGTTGCTTGTGCATTTAATGATTTTTCACGTAGAGAAAGGGCGTCCCAGGCGAAGACCAGAGGCTCCAATGTAAAAACCAATTTGAATTTCACACAAAATGGTGTGGGGTGGCTTCCCACACTAAGACCTTTTTGGTTTTTACATGGGAGAATCTCCCATGTTATGACCCTAGGCTAAATCAGATTATTCTAGTAGTGTTACACTTTCATGCTTAGTATGTCTTTTTTTTTAAAAAATATTCCCAACAAATCATTCCCAAGTGAGATGTGAGAAAATTAGTTTCTCAAGTAGGACGCTAGTGCAAAAAATAGATACGACGATAGGATATAATCACGATTATGGGAGAATCGTGGTCATAAATAACACGGTGGCATTTTTGAAATTATAAGGAATATTTTTAATCGTGGTTCCTACTTAACCGTGGTCATAGGCACCATCTATTTAAATATATATTTTCAAAAAGATCTATAAACACAGTTGGCCAGTAAGCGTGGTTATATCTGCCTATAAACACAGATCTATAAGAACCATGGTCAAATCTCTTCTTCATGACCACGATTGTTTTGGGGAATCGTGGTTAATTGTTAAATATTAACACGGTTATAACAGAAGCGTGGTCAAATGTCTTTCCATCAGTTGCGACGCTCCGTGTGATAATATAACCAGATTGCTTCGTGTGATAATACAAATAGACCATTCACTTTCCCTCCTCCCTCCATCTCTCTAGTTTCACTTTCCCTCCCCCCTTTCACTCGCTATTTTCTCTTTCCCATTCGTCCTCAACCAGCATTTGTTCGTCCATAATACCATTTCTCATGGCTACAACAGAGACGCATTTGACGTTTGCCTCTTTGTGAAGTTTGTGTTCACTTGTTCTCCTTGGCTTCCACTTCATAAGTCTCTTTTCCCCTTTCACTTTCTCTTCTTTTTACCAATGCACATCTATTTTCAATTTTGCGTGAATGTGTTGGTGATTTAGAGTCTTTGTTCATTTTATTCTAGCTATTTTTTATTTGGTTATATGAATGTCTATTTTCTATTTGGTTATATGAATTTCTATTTTCTATTTTCCTTCCTTTTATGGTTATGCAATGTTGGTTAGTAGTAGTTTGGTTGATGCATGTTAGGCTTAGTATTTGGTTAGTAGTATGTTGGTTAGTATTTGGAAATATGTTATGCTATTAGTTATAGATTAGAAAAATATGATTAGAGAAACTAGAATGTTGTTAGTTATAGATTAGGAAAGCTTAGGAAAATTTAAAATGAGAATGCTATTATTTTGTATTCTCTATTTATTAATTTTAGTATTTTAAATTGATATTAAAGTAAAAAAGTTAATATTTTCCACTAAATAAATATATAAACATTAGTATTATTCCTTACATTATCAAAAAAATTAAATACATAAAAAATTGATATTTTCAAGTAAAACAAAGGTTACTTGTAACAAAGTTACACAAGCCCAACAAAGGATAATTCAAACTATAAATAAGGGGTATATATGTGTATAAATTGATGATTATGCAATTTAAAACTTTAATTACATAATGAATTAACCCCATAATTATTTTATTTCTATAATTTTAAATAATTTTATTATAACAATAATAACTAGTTTTGTTTATTATTCAACACCCCAAAACGCCATATGTTAAATCTAAATACTACCCAACTAAATAAAAAAATTAGTAGTAGTAAACTAATAAAAATACCATGTTTACCGTCTTTAATTTGAATTTTAATTTTGTGTCATTAATTTTGTTTAGGTTAATTTTTATTTGCTATATATTTAGTTTCTGATAAGTTTATTTAGTCCCTTTTGATTGAGTTTGTGATATTTTAAATTGTATATGAGTGAACCATAGTTTTCTATTTGAGATTCGACACAAATGGTAATTAAATTAATTAATTTCATTATTTGTGTTGAATCTTGAATTGTCCGTTTGGACAGTCTAGGATGAACAATTTTTTTATGCATTATTGCTATGTACAAGTTAGGACTAATTTTAAAATTTGATCAAGTTTTGGTTAGTTAAATTTTTTATTGTTCTTTGGGTGCATATTTGATTGTGGTTGAATTTTGATGTCACCACTTTCATTTCATGTACTTAAAGACCAATACGAAATGCTGCCGAAATTTTATCAAATTTTAAAATAACTCCTAAGTTGTATGTAGTTATGAAGTATAGAAAAATACGCATCCTAAATGGATAGGACCATCACCTTTGTAAAGAAAGTGAGATTCATAGCACCGTTAAATTTATTGGTATTGTAAACAGTGAGTATGGATCGAAGTTGGATAACTGCATCACGTATAAGTCCACAGTATGAGGGTGAAGTCAAAATATTCATAGAATTCATGATATGAAATGTTGAGGAGGTGAATGGAAAGTATTTTTGCCCTTGTGTTAAATGCTTGAACATGTGTCAACTAGAATTAGAAGAGGTATGAGAATATTTGTTGTGTGATGGTTTTCTTCAGACTTATATGCGATGAATATGGCATGGTGAACATGTTGAGGTGCCAAGTACCAGTTTTCAAACAAAAGACTAAAGCTTTGCACATGAAGTTGATGACGACATGGATGACTGACTTGAGGATATGATTCGTGATGTGGGGGTAGAAAGTTTTAAGAGAGCTCACGTATATGCGACTTTGTGTGAGGATTCTAAGAAGCCGTTGTATCTGAATTGTGCCAATTTCATGAGGTTGTCAGTAGTTTTACGATTATTTAATTTGAAAACAATAAATGAGTGGATAGACAAAAGTTTCACTGACTTGCTTAAGTTGTTAAAAGAAATGCTACCAGTTGGTAACACCTTGCCAAATCGTAACTATAAGGCTAAAAAGGTATCGTGTCCTATGGGATTGGAGTATACCAAGATACATGCATGCCCAAATGATTGTGTATTATACCATGGTGAGTATGAAATGTTGTATCGATGTTCTAGGTATGGGGTGTCATGATATAAGAAGAAAAAGGTTGATCCTGATGAAGTCTGCACTAAAGGGTCTCCTACGAAGGTGTTGTGGTATCTCCATATAGTGCCAAGACTAAAGTGTCTGTTTGCCAATGTAGATAATACAAAGCTTATGAGATGGCATGCCAATGAAAGGGTTGTGGACGGACTACTTAGGCATCCGACAGATGGGTTGTAGTGGAAGAAAATGGATACGATGTTTCTAAATTTTTCCCATGACCCAAGAAATGTTAGGCTTGCACTAGCCAAAGAAGGCATGAACTCATATGGGAACCTAAGCATAAACCACAGTTGGTGGCCTGTTTTGTTGTTTGTTTACAACTTGCCGCCATGGTTGTGCATGAAGTGGAAATATGTTATGCTATCAATGATGATTTCTGGTCCATGACAACCAGGGAATGACATTAATGTATACTTAACTCTGTTAGTTGAAGACCTGAAAATGTTATGGGAAGACGGGGTTGATGTGTTTGACGGGTTTGCAGGACATTCATTCAAATTGAGAGTCATGTTATTCTGCACGATCAATAATTTTCCTGCGTATGGTAACCTCTCAGGCTACAACGTCAAAGGTCATAAAGCATGTCCTGTATGTGAGGAGGGAGCTAGTTTTGATCGACTGCAACATGGAAGGAAAAATGTTTATCTTCGACATCGTAGGTTTCTTATAGCTAATCATCCACTTCGTAGGTTAAAGAAGTTGTTCAATGGTACGCAAGAGTTTGAAAGGCCTCCTCCATCACTGTCTGGTCATCAAGTATATGAAAAGGTCAAAGATGTCAATGTGGTTCTTGGTAAGTTTGAGAAGTAGTCCATTATAAAAAATAGCTGGAAGAAAAGGTCAACATTTTTTGATCTGTGATATAGGAAATTCTTCATTTCCTAGCTTTGAAACTTTGGATCTTCTTTTCTTGATTTCTTAGATCCAAGAACCTTCAAGACTTGGAAAATAAGTCACGGCCTTGAAGCTAATGTAAAATGATTTAGATCTAAGGAGGTTTTTGGCCAAAATGAGGCCTCTTTTAAAAATGAATTCGCATTCCCAAGAGATGTTTTCTAAAAAACACACTGCCACCATGCGTTTTTAGTTGGACACATCAGCCTATGCATAGACATGCAAATATTAATAAAATTTGCATGCACCAGGGGTCAAACTTGGAACCTGTTTAAGGCAACACGCCATGGTAACCACTAAGGTAAGTGGTTCATTTATGCAATTAAGGAATGTTATAATATCTATATTATTTTCATATTAAATATATATAATATAAAAGATTACATACAACAAAGGTTGAACCTGGAACCCTTTAAGCACAACAAACACTGATAACCATAGAGACAATTATTAAATTTATTAATGCTACATTATAAAATATAAAATATATTAACGTATAAAATATAAATTATAAATTATAAATTACTATTAACGTTAAATTATAAATTATAAATTTAGTAACGTTAATAAAGCTAATGTTAATAAATTTAACATCAACAGTAATTTATAATTTATATTTTAAAATCATTAAAATATTTTATAATTTTTAATATATAAATTATTTACATTTTATACATTAATTTATATTTAATAAATTAAATTATATATTTAATATGTAAATGATATAGATATTATAATATTTCTTACTTGCATTAATTAAATAATTGTCTCTATGGTTATCAGAGTTTGTTGTGCTTAAAGGGTTTCAGGTTCAACCTCTGTTGTATGTAATTTTTTCTATTATATATATTTAATATGTAAATGATATAGATATTATAACATTCCTTAATTGCATAAATGAACTACTTGCCTCAGTGGTTACCATGGTGTGTTTCATTTAACAGGTTCCAAGTTTCACCCCTGGTGCATGTAAATTTTATTACTAACCCAAAAGCCTAAATATTTTTTAAAAAGACCACATTTTGGCCAAAAACCTGTTTTCGAGATTAGAAATGGAAGGAGATGGAGAGGAGAGTGTGAGTGTGGATCCGTCACTCTTTATAGCCTACAGAGATAAGGTGTGCTAGTCACCACCTTTGGGAGAGAGCTAAAGGATAAGACTTCAAGAGAAAGGAGCCTAGAGCTTCTACTTTCTAGAGAGAAGTGAGAGTTTCTCACTCTAAAGTTTCTTATCATTCAACTTATGAGAGATTAACAAAGGAGATGAGCTTATATAGCTCTCTAGGAATTTCGGCCAACTCACTCTAATCATGGGCCTTGGATTAATTCCTAAGGCCCAATCCTAAAACCTACTCACAAAGGCCCAATACAAGCCCAAATACAAAAAGAACAAAGTATAAGGCCCAAAAGTGGCTCAAATGTAATGGCTATGCAAAGCCCAAACTAATTCCTAAAATAAAATCCTAATATACCTAGATATATGAATAATGGAAAATATTTACAAAATATGTGTGGCCCAAAGGAGGCCCAAACATCAACACCAAGCCCATTACCCTTCTATAGAGTAAGAGAAAAGGGTAAAGGTCTTCAAGAGCTCCTCCTTGGGCTTGGGCCCACTCAAAATATCCATGGAAGAAGCTAGATTATTTTGGAGGCCTTCCCTTGCTTTCAACCTAGTCATAGGGCCCTTGAAAGTATCCAAGGCAACCTCCAAAGACTGTGTAGGGTCTATAGCTTCCTCCTGGGTGATGACCATGTCAATCTGCCATATTGGAAAGAGCTTGATGTAAGACACTGTATTGATGTGATGCGTGTGGGGAAAAATGTGTGTGATAGTTTGGTTGGAACCCTATTAAACATACCTGGAAAAACTAAGGATGGCTTGAATTCGTGTCTAGACTTGGAGTTATTGGGTATACGTGAGGAGTTGCACCTACAATTAAGGGGCAAACAAACATATTTGCCTCCATCATGTTATACCTTGTCCAAAAAAGAGAAGCAAAGTTTGTGTGAATCGTTACTGGTGTCAAAGTTCAATCTGGGTACGGTTCCAACATCAACACTTGTGTTTCCATGAAGGATATGAAGTTAGTTAGTTTGAAGTCACACGATTGTCATATGTTGAAGCAACAATTTCTACCCATTGCCATTCGTGACATTCTCCCTCAAAATGTCAGACATGATAACAAGGGTGTGTTTGTTTTTCAATGTCATATATGGCAAAGTAACCACCCACGAGGAGTTGGAAGCATTGGAACAAGAAGGGTTTCTCATACTATGTCAATTGGAAATGCATTTCCCGTCTTCATTCTTTGACATAATGATACATTTAATCATCCATTTGGTGGGAGACGTCCATTTGTATGGGCCAGTGTTCTTGAGGTGGATGTATCCCGTTGAGCGATACATGAAAATATTGAAAGGCTATATGAAGAACCAACGCCCCCCCCCCGAAGCATCGATAGTAGAAAGGTACATTGCAGAGGAAGCAATTGAGTTCTGCACTGATTATATGTCACAGGCTGAGAGCATTGGGATTCTGAAGAGACGTCATGAAGGGCGATTAGATGGGAAAGAAACCATTGAGAAAAGAATTAAAAGCATATCACGTGATGAAGTTCTCCAAGCACACTTGTATATTTTGAACAACACAGATGTTGTCCTCTCATATTTAACCACTCAAAAAGACATAGTCAAAAGAAACAACCC
Source organism: Clitoria ternatea (assembly GCA_037962975.1). Lineage (NCBI taxonomy): Eukaryota > Viridiplantae > Streptophyta > Magnoliopsida > Fabales > Fabaceae > Clitoria > Clitoria ternatea. The sequence goes on from CM075672.1 coordinate 157,486,134, forward strand.
TAGAATGGATGAAAAGTGAGTGTTGAACGAACACAACAAAACGTTCATGCAGTGGTTCAAAATGACCCTTCTCAAAGATACATCTACTTCTGAGATATTACATCGACTAGAACTAGGTCCCAACTTTGATGTAATCACTTATTATGGATATGACATAAATAACTATTCATTCTATACAAGGGCCCAAGATGACAAGAGTACGGTGCAGAACAATGGAGTTATGGTTGTGGCCGAATCAATGTATTTTTCCACTTCAAAAGACAATAACCCTATCATGGCTAAGTTATGTTATTTTGGTTTCATTGAAGATATATGGGAAGTCGATTATGGTCGTTGCATGGTTCCTGGGTTTAAATGCAAATGGGTTGATAGTAAGAACGGTGGCAAAAAAGATGAATTTGGATTTACATTAGTAGACCTGAACAAGGTAGGTCATAAGGAGGAGGCTTTCATCATGGCAGCTTAAGTAAAGCAAGTTTTTTATTGTGTTGACCCATCAGAAAAAAGATGGTCATTTGTTGTCCAAGGTAGACATAACATTGGGGATCCAAGTCTTGATGTCCTAGACATACCTTGTCTAACAACACATACGCCGATTAGGATTGTGGAAGATCACATAGATGATATAGTTGTGACTCGTCATGACCACTAGGAGGGTCTATGGGAAACATGGGGTATGTCTGCGTTTGTATATCATTGATTATGTTTATTGTTGATTAATAATAAGTAAACATGTATTTATTAACTAAACTTGTTTGCTAAATGTGTTTATTATACTCACTAATTATATTTCCGCTTGTTTGAATAGATACTTATGGCTGACCAGGGTCCACATACGAGATTCGACTCCCAGGACACAAATTCCTCAGCTAGGAGGAGTTGAGGTGTTACCCAGATGACCAATGTTGCTCTTAGGCGCCATTAGGGTCAGAGGAGCCATATTGACATTGATATTTACATGGGGAGGACTTTAGGACCTAACGCCTCAAAGTTTTAGAGTTACTTGGGTATCTTGGCACGGTTGAAGGTGTCCATCATTATCACTGATTAAAATAGTGTTGAGGAGGTCGTGAAGAATGCAATTTGGGCAGATGTTCTTGTAAGTACTTTAACTACACATTTGTTTTTTTACTTGTATTGCAATATGTTGTTCATAACTCAACCATGTTAATTTGCCACTTGTTGGATGCTTGGGATGTTTCTACAGTTGATACACTACATAGGAAGATCATGTCTGAGATCGCTGAACGGTAGAGGTCATTCAAGGCTAAACTGACTTCCACGTATGCATGCATGTTAAGAATTAAGTGTTTAAAATTGTATTGTCTTATGCTATCAATTTCTTACTCCAAGTATTTTGAATTATAGGTATATCTTCAGGGAGAAGTAGGGTAAGTTTCCTAGAGAGACATACACATTTATAGGCACACGAGCGACTCTATGGTACGTACCTTTTAATTTTGATGTTTTTATAGTTGACGATGTATGTTTTTATATGACATATATAATGTATAAGTGTATTTGAATTGTTTTTGTTGCAGGCCAAACACATGAGAGCACAAGACATTCATGGGAAAAATAACTACCCTCACAGATTATCACGTGGGGGTTACCAATTGTTAGAGGATAAGATGGTCCAAGAGAAGGCCAGTCAACACCAGGGTAGTCACCCTAACACCACTATTGTGGATCCCCCCTCCCCATCCTCATGCCATGAAAAATGGAAGCGGGCCAGGATAAGGAAGAGTGGTGACTACACTTCATCACATGCTGAGGAGGTTGCCCAACAAATTATAAGTACAAGGCTTCTAAAAAGGTTTTATGATACTTGAATTGTCCATCCATTGCTAACAACACTAATCACTTGGTTATAATTATAGGATTCCTTGGTGGAGCAGTCGACCCAAGGGTGTTTCGTGTCGCACGGTAGGGATGATATACTGACCACTGTGGTCGGCCAACTAGAGCACCTTGGATGAGTATGTGTAGCCAGTCACGGTCATGGTACGTTTATATTAACATTTTTTACTTTGTTTTATATTAACATTTTTGTTTCTAATCATTCTTTCTCTGCAGGCCCCCGAAGCTATTTTGGTGGTTCCACCCCTTCCTAATCCATCTCTGATTTGGAGAAAAGTTTTGAGGAGAAGGTAGCTACAGTGAAGGCAGAGGCCAGGGAGGAGATGCAAAGGCTGCTGCAAGAGGAGATGAAACAGTTTTGGGATGAGATGAAGGCCTCATTCAGTCAACAGCATCAGCCTACAACACCGGTGGTGGACCCACGGGTTGGATTATAGATGATTTAATTGAATTACTTGTAATTCGCTTTCATTATTTCTTCAATAACATTAAAATGTTATGTAAATATATAGGTTAGGCGAGTCAGCATAAAGGGGTCGTGTGCTGCACTAGACGGTGATGATGACGACATGCATCTTGGAGACTGCCGTCAGTGTGACCTCTTTGTGGATGGAGTGAAGAAGCCAGTTGCCATTGGTTTAGTGTATAACCTAGCCATTTGGTTCACCATCAGGCAATGCTTGATGGTGTGTCAAGGGTCTTAGTTGTACAGGTCCTTAAGACGAAGGCAGTTGTGCCCATGCCAACTCCTAAGGTACGACTCATCGGCTAGGCTGTAGGACACTACCTTATATGGCCGACCAGACTTTTGTCAGATTCTAATCCGTAGGTGAGATGCCCCGAAAATGTGGGGAAATTTTTCGCGTTTCTTTATCGTTTATAAATCGAATAATTAAAGTGGTGAAGCATTTAATATGATACCTGGATCTATGATAAACCTCTCCTATATATGAAGATATGAGAGGGTAAATTAAAGGATAATTTTATAATAAATTTCCAATTAAAAATAGCGGAAGAATTAATTAATTTTGATGTTGCATGATTGAGATTAAAGAAAAGGTATTTCGTGTAATTCAAGAAGTTCATAATATGTCCAAACCGATTTTTAAGATGATGCAAGAAGGGTTTTAATACAAAGGAAATTATAATCATTTAAAATGAAACACACAAGTGCATCAGGATACCACTCGCTCAAGCGAGTACCACATTCGCTTGAGCGAGCTCACGTAGGCACGCTTGAGCGAAAGAAAAAAGGTTGAGTGAAGAAATAATTAAGCATCAGGGGCTCCTCTCACTTGAGCGAGCCCCACCCTGCTTGAGCAAGATTCGAGAATCCCCTTTGCGCGAACCAGCGAGACGCTTGAGCGAGAGATGCGATTTGCTTCAGTAGCCAATCTCACTTGAGCGAGTCCCTTCTCACTTGAGCGAGATCGTCCCAGTGACATTAAGAACTCTCTGCCCAAAATCGCTTGGGCGAGGCATGTCTCGCCTAGGCGAAAATCATCCAGTGTCTAATTCCCTTCTTCCTCGCTTGAGCGATCACCAAGCCAGGACCATTTCGCCTGAGCGAAATTGGTCCAGTGACCATCCATTGATTCCAGACCCATCTCGCTTGGGCGAGAAGGCCCTTCGCTTGAGTGAATTTCGGCCAGTGACAAAAACACTGATGCAGGAGGATCTCGCTTGAGCGACATCACCACTCGCTTGAGCGAGTTATGCAGAAAACGACCAAACATGGGAATTTCATGTAACTCAACATACCAAATAACATTTATTACTATTTTAGCCTATCCTAATGCATCCCCCATATTCTATTATGCATTTGTAAGCATATCCACCCTTTCACACATATTAAATCTAATTTCCTATCATTTATTACATAGCATTCAAATCATTCATTCAATGCACATAATTTGAAATCATTATCTCACAAACTCCATAAAATGCTACAAGTCTCAATACACACCTTTCATTCATGAGAATCAACATCATCAAGCATCATAATTCATCATATACATCATTGGGTCATAAATGAAAATTGGCCATACGTACTAGGATCCAATTTTCTTACATAACCCACCAAAATCATCATTGCTAATCTAGATAACAAAATAAGCATTCATATACATCACATGCTATACAAAAATCTGGATTTCACCGGCCAAGGAACTTCCTATACCCCTATTTACCTCTTCAACCAAAATGTACTTTAAAATGTCCCCTCTCTCCACATTTGCCTTGCATCACAAATCTAAAAATGGACAAGATGGGAGAGTGAGTCATACATTCCAAAGGAATGAATATGAATACCATGTGATTATGTACATATACGTTAAAACATGTATACTTTGCATATACATATCATTCACCATACTCTTTATCATCACAACACTATCATACATACATCACAAGTAACATTACAATTTAGGCAAAGTACACAGCACATACATAATCAAGTCCCACCATAATTTGGCTATTACACAAACTATTATTTGGTATTCATATCTTTTATGTTGTCTTAGTATATCATTACATCCTCACCGCATCCATCATCATATCTCATCACCTTCGGCATACTTCCTTGCTATATGCAAATGCTCTTAAGCTAATGCATATGCACAATAGAATATTTCAATAATTGCAGATCTTACTATGGGAATAATAACACCGATTGTGGGTCTCAAGTATGATCACCTAATCATACCCCTACTGATGTAGGCTCTTCATGCACTTTCTTGAAGAGGGATGGATCTAGGGCTCTTTCTCCTATCTTCCTTCAAGGTAAGCTTGATGACTTCTTCTTCAAGGCAATGAAACCGAAACTCTAAGCCTAAAGCAATAGGAGTGTGACGTAAAAATAAAGGAAAAGAGAGTGGAAATGGAAGGAGAGAAGGTGGACAATGGAGGAAGGCTTGGAAAAGAGGAGAGGGAAAGGTTGGAGGCCACTTCCTAAGGTGGAGGAAGATAACTCCACTCACCACCAAGGGAGGGAGAAACCCCTTGGATAAGAGCTTGAGAGAGCTCTCAAATTCTAGAGAGAAGGAGGAGAATCTCTCACTAGGAAACACTTAAGTGCTCTCAAATTTTGCAAATGAATTAATGGTCCTTGATTACAAAAGGAGAAGCCCTTATATAGGCCATGGGAATTTCGGCCAAGGACTAGCTAGATGGGCTTGGTCATGGATCCAAAGCCCATTAAGAGAAAAGATGAACAAATGGCCTATACATGGCCCAAAAGGGAAAGTACAAGGCCCAAAAGTGGCCCATTTGACCTTGTAAGGCCCAAAGCTATCCTATAAGCCTAGAGAAACTATTTAGAAAGTATATTACAAGTAAAGTACACATAGGTCCTCATAGGTTCCTTATTGGGCTTAGGCCCACTAGAAGAGAGAAAAGAGAAAAGGGCTTTATGGATGCTCTCTTTGGCCCGTTTGGTCTTGGCCCTTGTGAGGGGACCTCTATATGCTTCAAGTCCTTTCTCCAATGTAGTGTGAGGGTCTTCCTTGGGTATGTCCACATTATGCTCCCCCTCTTCAAAAGGATTTGTCCTCAAATCAAAGGCATCATCCTCAGCATCTATATCAAAGGGAGACAAATCAGTTATATTAAAAGAAGCACTCACACCATAATCTCCTGGTAGATCTAGGACATAAGCATTATTATTAATTTTCTTGAGAATTTGAAAAGGCCCATCACCTCTAGGGTTGAGTTTGGATTTTCTCAAATTGGGAAAGCGTTCCTTTCGAAGGTGTAACCATACCCAATCTCCAACCTCAAAGGTGATCTCCTTTCTTTGTTTATTTACACAACGAGCATAATGTTCATTTTTAGTTTGTATTTGGTGTCTAACCTTCTCATGAAAATATTTGATAAATTGGGCCTTTGCCTCTCCATCCATATGAAGGACAGAGTCAGAAACCTCAATGGGCAAAAGGTCCAAGGGTGTGAGAGGGTTAAAACCATATACAACCTCAAATGGACTATGCTTGGTTATGGAGTGTTGTACCCTATTATATGCAAACTCAATGTGGGGTAAACACTCATCCCAAGATTTCACATTTTTGTGTACTAAGACCCTAAGAAGTTGTGAGAGGGTCCTGTTTACTACCTCTGTTTGGCCATCCGTTTGAGGATGACAAGTTATGGAAAAGAGGAGTTGTGTTCCTAGCCTTGACCAAAGAGTTTTCCAAAAATGGCTTAGGAATTTGGTGTCCCTATCAGAAACAATGGTTTTGGGTACACCATGTAATCGCACAACCTCTTTAAAGAAGATCTTAGCAATATGACTAGCATCATCAACCTTATGGCAAGGGATGAAGTGAGCCATCTTGCTAAACCTATCCACAACCACAAAGGTAGAATCCATTCCCCTTTTGGTCTTAGGCAGGCCTAACACAAAGTCCATTGATATATCAATCCAAGGTGTACTAGGTGTTGGCAAGGGAGTATATAAACCACTAGGTGAAAGTTTTGATTTAGCCTTTCTACAAACAATACACCTAGAGCAATGTTTTTGAACATTCTTTTTCATTTTGGGCCAATAAAAGTGTTCATGTAAGATAGACAAAGTCTTATCTCTTCCAAAATGACCCATGAGTCCTCCCTCATGACTCTCTCTAAGTAGTAGATCTCTTAAAGAGCTTCTTGGAATACAAAGTCTATTGGCTTTAAAAAGATAGCCATCTAAAATGTAGAAGCCCCTATGAGATGTAGAAGTGGAAGATGAGTTAAAGATGTTTGAAAAATCAAGATCATTTGGGTACAAAGACCTAATTTCATCAAGCCCAATAACTTTGGCTCCTAGGGAGGTAAGTAAAGAGTGCCTCCTAGATAAAGCATCAGCCACAGTATTGGTTTTGCCATTTTTATACTTGATGATATAAGGAAATTGTTCCAAATACTCAACCCACTTAGCATGCCTTTTGTTTAACTTATGTTGCCCTTTGATAAATTTCAAAGATTGGTGTCACTATGTATCACAAACTCTTTTGGGATTAAGTAGTGTTCCTAAGTTTGTAGGGCTCTAATTAAGGCATAAAATTCCTTATCGTATGTGGGATAGTTAATAGTGGCCCCATTAAGTTTTTCACTAAAGAAAGCAATGGGGTGACCTTCTTGTAAAAGCACAGCTCCTATGCCCATATTTGATGCATCACACTCAAGCTCAAAGGTTTTAGAAAAATTTGGAAGTTTTAAAATTGGAGCATGAGTGAGCCTATCTTTGAGATCTTGAAAGGCTTTTTCTTGCCTAGGCCCCCACACAAAAGAAACATTCTTTTTAACCAACTCATTTAAAGGGGAGGCTAAGGTTGAAAAATCTTTCACAAATCTCCTATAGAAACTTGCGAGACCATGGAAACTTCTTACTTCACTCACATTTTTAGGTGTAGGCCAATCTTGGATTGCCTTAACCTTAGAGTGATCTACCTCAACACCTCTAGAACTAACTACAAAACCAAGAAAGACAATGGTATCCATGCCAAAAGAACATTTTTCAAAGTTAGCATAAAGATTGTTTGTTCTCAAGGCAAGCATAACTTGTCTTAGGTGGATTAGATGAGAGGTCATGGACTTTGAGTACACAAGAATGTCATCAAAGTATACCACAACAAAATGCCCTATGAAATCCCTTAAAACATGGTTCATAAGTCTCATGAAGGTACTTGGTGCATTAGTTAGGCCGAAAGGCATCACTAACCACTCATAAAGGCCAAGCTTGGTTTTAAAAGCGGCTTTCCATTCATCTCCTTCTTTTATTCTAATTTGGTGGTAGCCACTTTTAAGATCAATCTTGAAGAAGATTGTAGATCCACTAAGCTCATCTAACATGTCATCAAGCCTAGGTATGGGATGCCTATACTTGATGGTGATGTTATTAATGGCTCTACAATCCGTACACATTCTCCATGAACCATCTTTCTTGGGTACAAGTAAAACCGGTAATGCGCAAGGGCTTAAACTTTCTCTAATCCAACCTTTGGAAAGTAGTTCATTCACTTGTTTTTCTATTTCTAAACTTTCCTTAGGGTTGCATCTATAGGCAGGTCTATTTGGCAAACTAGCCCCAGGTATAAGGTCTATTTGATGCTCAATTCCCCTAATAGGAGGTAACCCTTTTGGAATGTCTTTTGGGAAGAGGTCGTTAAATTCTTGCAAGATATTTTGGATCCCTTTGGGCAAGGGGGGAGGAGAGGTGCCCATTGAACATAAGGAAGTGTTAGGGATATCTTTTGGATATATGATCAAGCAATGTTTTTGTGAAAACATGGCATGTTTCACATCATATTTAGTTGCAAAGAGATTAGGTTGGGAGTCATTATAGACAATAACTCCTTTCCCTTTATTATATTTTTTGTTTTTCTTTGGTTTTTCTAAACTCACATGGGAAGAAGATCCTAACTCTTTTTCTCTCTTAGCTTTCATTTGGATTTGATCTTTGGCTACTTGTTGTGGAGTTAGAGGATGTAATACTATCTTCTTACCATCTAGTTTAAATGTGAGGGTGTTAGTGAACCCCTCATGAAGGACCTTCCTATCAAATTGCCAAGGCCTTCCTAATAGTATATGAGTTGCTTCCATAGGTACTACATCACATTTGACTTCATCTCTATATGTGCCTATGGTGAAATTGATTAGGACTTGCTTATTGACTACCATTTCCCCTTTTTCATTTAACCATTGTAATTTGTAGGGACTTGGATGGTCTATAAGCTCTAATCCCATCTTTTTGACTAGTCTTTGGCTTGCAACATTTGCACAACTCCCACTATCCACAATAAGAGAACATAATTTGTCATTAATGTAACATCTTGTATAAAAGATGTTCTTTCTTTGTGTTGTATCATCGAGTTTTACATGACTACCAAGCAACCTTCTAATCATGTACAACTCACCATCATCCCCTAAAATATGCTCACTGTCACTGGAATCACTACTAGAGTCATCACTTGAATAGTGAGAATCAGAATTAGACTCTGATTGACTTAAGTAGGTTCCATTGGTTTTTAAAATATTGTTCTTTTTGTTGGACAGTCTGAAGCAATGTGTCCTCTTCCAAGGCACTTAAAACATTTGATGGAAGAAGATCTAGAGGATTGTGGTTTTGATGATAGACCATGCTTATCATGTTGATTGCGAAAGACTTTGCCATTTTTGTGTAACTCACTTTGGGGTTTAGAGGAGGAAGCGCCCACTTCTCTCTCTCTAGGGTTTCTCTCAAACTTACCCTTATTTTCTACCCATTTTGACTTATAGGCTCTATTGTTATCCCTACTATAGGATTCTCTTTCCTTAAATTGGTTTTCTACTTTGGTGCATTGGTGGAGTAACTCTTCTATATCCACATGTGGAAGAAGTTCCACCCTATTTTTGATGTTCCTATTAAGCCCATGTAAGAACCTATGCATTAGGGTTTCCTCATCCTCTTCTAGATTGGCTCTAATCATGGCTATCTCTAAGGCTTTATAGTAATCTTCTACACATTTGGAGCCTTGGGTGAGCCTATTTAGCTTTGCTAATAGTTCACCCCTATAATAGTTAGGAACATATCTTTTTCTAAGGAGAGATTTTAAGTCTACCCAATCATCTATGGGGGGGAAGTTGTCTCTTTTTCTCTCCTTACAAATTTGGGTCCACCAAACTAGGGCATAATTTTGGAAAGAAAGAGTTGCAATCCTAACTTTTTTATCATCTTTTATTTGATAAGAGTTGAATATTTGTTCTACCCTCATCTCCCACTCTAAGTAAGCTTCAATGTCACTTTTTCCATTGAATGGGGGAATTTCTAATTTTACCTCTCTTAAGCCTATGTCATCCCTTCTATGGTCATGGTGCCTTCTTTGTCTTGTTTCTTCCTCATTATCACTAGTGTTATGTCTTTGATTTCATTGTCTATGCCTAGTTCTAGGGGGTTCATTATGCTCAAGATTGTTTAGCCTAGCATTAATGGTGTTTAAGCTATCCATTATGTTATGAAGCATGCTTTTGTTTTCCCTATCACTAGATGACATCTTTTAATGTTGTCAAAGAAATTCAAGACAAGAAAAAAGTATGTATAGACAAGCTAGTCGAGGAAGATGAATGCAATATAAATGAAAAAAACATTTCAACAAACCTAAAATATCAATACTAGGTTTCTATCCTAAAGGGAAACAAAGTCCTAGGTTGTCTTTAACTAGGTTAGTCCTATGTTGCTTATGGAAATCCTAAGTTGTCCTTAACCTAAGTTGATTATGGTTGTCCTAGGATATTGCTAGTGATTAACTAACCCTAGACAAGCCTAACCAAATTCGGTTTTAAGAAGTAGTTAACCTAACAAAATTAGTTCAACTAACTAACCAAGTCTTAACAACCCTAACCAAAAGTAGTTAATTAGTTATGGAAGTTGTAACCACTATAACTTCCTAACTAATTCGGTTATGTATTAGTTAACCCAACTAACAATTAGTTATGACAACTAGAATTAGTTCTAACCACTAACTAATTAGTTAAGACACTCAACTAACTACCAACTAACTAACTAATTATAGTTGTAACTTCTAACTAACTCTAACCAATTAACTAAAAGTAGTTAACAAACAAATACACATGCACTATCCTAATTCGAAATTTACCAAGCAAAAGGATAATGTCCAAAAAGTCCAATGTCCTTGTTGTGTCCAAAATACAAGACAAAATCCTACTACACAAAGCCTAAGAATTGAAAAACTTTGCCTAAGTTCTACTAGTTACAAAGCTTTTGCCTCTTTTACAAGTGTCTTCATAAGTCCTTCTTGATGTATAAGCACCACTTTACCTAGCAAGAGAACACAAGGCAACAACTCCAAACAAGATTTGGTTAATAGAAATCACAAAGAAACTTTAAACCTCACAAAAGTGTATCTCTCAAGTGTATGCCTTCTCTTAGAGATTTTCAAGCTCAATCAATTTCCACACCAATCTCAAGTGTTTCAATATGCTACCCTCACTTAATGGCGAAATGGAGTGATCTTAGAAGTCCAAAAGAATACAAACTCAAGACAAAACTTTAAGAAGCAAAAATGACGAACTAAAAAGGCTCAAGAAATAAAGGCTACTCAAATGGAATAGAATGAAGGATCAACAATTAACTTGGAATGACAAGACTCTAAAAGCAAATAAAAGTTCAAAAGAATGAAAGCTAACTTGGAATAGAATTGAAATTGACAAAACAAGACAAACAAGAAAATAAATGCAAGAAACAAAGTTTAAGGTATAACCTAGCCTAGAAACTCTAAAGTTGCAAGAATAAGCAAGGAAGTTTTAATGAACAAGTCTTAGAAATGTCAAGTAATGAAGTACTTTTCTTTTGGTATTAGTAATTTCGAAATTTGGTGATGATGTTTTGGTGTGTCTAATTCAACTTAGCAAAGAGGCTTTCTTTTCAATACTCTTTTCCTTGTTTGGTACCTTTCTTTTCTTTTGATACTTTTCTTTTCTTTTGATACTTTTCTTTTCTTTTGCCTCTCAAGATTTCAAGATAACAACACCAATTTTATAATACCAAAACCGAATTGCACAAATGGTTCAACTAGTTCAATTAATGCTTCTTGCTTAAGGTAAACTATGCAACCTTCTCCTAAATTGATGTATAGGAGGTGACTAAAATTTTATTTTTTTTTGACAAGTTTTGTTTTTGATGCAACAAGATGAAATAGGAATGTAAAAGAGATATCCTAATAGTGCAACAAAATTAAACCTAGAATCAAACTAAGAATAGAAACTAACAATCCTAAAAATTGAGTTGACTTTGGAGTGTCTTTAATGTGAGACCTCCTAACAAGAAAGGAACCTTTGTAGGAGCTAATCAAGATGCTTGAATTGCCCCTATATCACACGGTTTTGCATACTAAAAAGGAGAAACAATTAACTTCCTAGAACTCTAGAAAAGGTTCCACTTGGCACTTAACTAACTTCCTAAATTGGCTCTAACTAACAACTAACAATTAACTAACATGTAACAACAACCTAACCACCTAATAACCGAATTTAACATGTGCCAATTCTGAAATTTTAGAGACCAAAACAGAATGGTAACAATAACCAACCGAAAATGACCCTCCAATATGCAAAAAATTGAAACCACAAAGAAACTAGCACAAAAACTCAAAAGAACCAAGACTTTTTATGATTTTTCTATGCTAACATGGCATGAATAAGGCATACGAATGACTAAGAAACAGAATTCCAGCCAGCAAAAGAAGTGAAAAATGAAAATTAAAATGGAAGAGAAGAAGAAAAGAACCTCTCAAGGCTCAATGATACCACATGATGTAGGCTCTTCATGCACTTTCTTGAAGAGGGATGGATCTAGGGCTCTTTCTCCTATCTTTCTTCAAGGTAAGCTTGATGACTTCTTCTTCAAGGCAATGAAACCGAAACTCTAAGCCTAAAGCTATAGGAGTGTGACACAAAAATAAAGGAAAAGAGAGTGGAAATGGAAGGAGAGAAGGTGGACAATGGAGGAAGGCTTGGAAAAGAGGAGAGGGAAAGGTTGGAGGCCACTTCCCAAGGTGGAGGAAGATAACTCCACTCACCACCAAGGGAGGGAGAAACCCCTTGGATAAGAGCTTGAGAGAGCTCTCAAATTCTAGAGAGAAGGAGGAGAATCTCTCACTAGGAAACACTTAAGTGCTCTCAAATTTTGCAAATGAATTAATGGTCCTTGATTACAAAAGGAGAAGCCCTTATATAGGCCATGGGAATTTCGGCCAAGGACTAGCTAGATGGGCTTGGTCATGGATCCAAAGCCCATTAAGAGAAAAGATGAACAAATGGCCTATACATGGCCCAAAAGGGAAAGTACAAGGCCCAAAAGTGGCCCATTTGACCTTGTAAGGCCCAAAGCTATCCTATAAGCCTAGAGAAACTATTTAGAAAGTATATTACAAGTAAAGTACACATAGGTCCTCATAGGTTCCTTATTGGGCTTAGGCCCACTAGAAGAGAGAAAAGCGAAAAGGGCTTTATGGATGCTCTCTTTGGCCCGTTTGGTCTTGGCCCTTGTGAGGGGACCTCTATATGCTTCAAGTCCTTTCTCCAATGTAGTGTGAGGGTCTTCCTTGGGTATGTCCACATTATGGGTATCACATGATGTAGGCTCTTCATGCACTTTCTTGAAGAGGGATGGATCTAGGGCTCTTTCTCCTATCTTCCTTCAAGGTAAGCTTGATGACTTCTTCTTCAAGGCAATGAAACCGAAACTCTAAGCCTAAAGCTATAGGAGTGTGACGCAAAAATAAAGGAAAAGAGAGTGGAAATGGAAGGAGAGAAGGTGGACAATGGAGGAAGGCTTGGAAAAGAGGAGAGGGAAAGGTTGGAGGCCACTTCCTAAGGTGGAGGAAGATAACTCCACTCACCACCAAGGGAGGGAGAAACCCCTTGGATAAGAGCTTGAGAGAGCTCTCAAATTCTAGAGAGAAGGAGGAGAATCTCTCACTAGGAAACACTTAAGTGCTCTCAAATTTTGCAAATGAATTAATGGTCCTTGATTACAAAAGGAGAAGCCTTTATATAGGCCATGGGAATTTCGGCCAAGGACTAGCTAGATGGGCTTGGTCATGGATCCAAAGCCCATTAAGAGAAAAGATGAACAAATGGCCTATACATGGCCTAAAAGGGAAAGTACAAGGCCCAAAAGTGGCCCATTTGACCTTGTAAGGCCCAAAGCTATCCTATAAGCCTAGAGAAACTATTTAGAAAGTATATTACAAGTAAAGTACACATAGGTCCTCATAGGTTCCTTATTGGGCTTAGGCCCACTAGAAGAGAGAAAAGAGAAAAGGGCTTTATGGATACTCTCTTTGGCCCGTTTGGTCTTGGCCCTTGTGAGGGGACCTCTATATGCTTCAAGTCCTTTCTCCAATGTAGTGTGAGGGTCTTCCTTGGGTATGTCCACATTACCTACTGCAGTAGTAAAATGTGTACACTTATTCTTAAATTTGCATGCATTTCACCAATTGTTTTACTAGTACCAAACCGCATCGCCCATCTTGCAACACCTGGCCATTTTTACCATGACAGCGGTATACAACATATTCGACAAATGGTGTTGCGGGCCGGCCAAATCTCAAATCATGGTGGCTCTGATCCCAAGGACCACCAGGGTCACCTGTTTACCAAGAGCCGCCCTCCACAAGGGTCGGCCACATGTAGCTCGCCGAAGCAATACATGGGCGGCTTCGTGATTTACACACCGAGTCATACGGGAAATAAAACTTGCTCATGCACCGAGCCACCCTCCCACTAGGTCGGCCGAGGGAACTCCCCTAATGTTCTAACAATGGCGGCTATGCAGTATGCCATGGATGCAAATGTAAATCATATGTATTTCTCACTCTATGCATCATATACATGCCACTCATCATACATCATCATCAACACCATTACCAACATTACCACAAGGCTTTTAGTGGATTTATTATTGTTGGTTATTCTTATTAATTTAAACATTTGTGTGGCATTACAATAGTTCTCAATCAATATCATCAACATTCACATTACATTCTTGGTGGATACAAGCATAGCTTCATTTCATTGATCATTCTACACCACCATATAGCACACCATGAATATTCTAAATGCATCAAAGCATGTTACCAAACATATTATCTACACCATACACCACATTACAATTTCTTATATCATTCCAAGCAAGGCTAACATGCATACCGATACATATGGCAATCAAATAACATTTAAATTCATGCATTTAGAACATAAGACTCCTCTCCTACCTCAAGAGAAGAATTCTGATTGATAAGGCGCACCCGTCTCGTCGTTCAAAATGGATCCTATATTAACATGCATATAGAATCCCAATCAATCAACTATTTAAGACATCATTCATTTCTATTTAATCATAATTGTATCTACAATTTCTTAACATGCACTAGACATGTTATAGACCTCAATTTTATCATTTATTAGGCTTCGGGAATTCCTTCCCATCAAGCCACATTCATTAAATTCAAGGGCCACAAAACAACCATAGCCCCAACCTTCATAAAATCTTATCTATAAACATTCATATTTCTCAATGTCTTACATTCCTTCATAAAACATATTCTTAAATCAACATTAACTATTTTTTCCAAATCTCAAAATTAGGGCTTTCACCAAATCCCAACCATCTTCATAAATACATCCATCTCTCATCTCCTTTCCATCATAAATGCATCTACCATCATTAATATCATTTAAAAATGGCATTTATGTCACCCACTTACAGTTTATGAACTAAATGCTCTCTTCTACCACCCATTCACATGCATGACTTCCCAAAGTACAATGACACATACCCATGGCCAAAAAATAACAAAGAGTGAGTATACTTACCTAACACCGAAAAATGAAATGGGTTTTCAAGGGAGAGGGAGGCCACACGAATTTGAGAAGGAGAGAGGAAGAACTTCAATCTCCTAGCTTGCTCCAAGGACGAAAATAAGGGAGAAGAAAGGATTTTACCACCTTAGCTTAGGGTTTTTGGAAGAAGGCTAGTAGAAGAATGAAAAAAGATGAAGAGAAGAAGAAGTAGAGTGTGCTTGCCAAATGAGCCAAGAAGCCAACGAAAAATAGAAGGGAAAAATCATGGCTTTTGGTTTTACTTTTAATTCCTTCAATAAAAGATTCTTCATTTTAAGACAAACAAGCTCTTTATTTAGGCTCAATACTTTATCTGAAAATTATTCCAAATATATATTCAGACTCCCAATATTTTTCTCAACAGCCCTGACCAGTATCATCTCAATCAGAGATATTTGGTCCGACACCCATTTTCTAATCGGGCTTATTTTTAGTTTATTCGGTCTCAATAAATCACCAACAGTCCCTAAAAATCCTAATTTAATTGTTTTTAATATTTTGGGACATCAAATGACTCATATTCAATTATTCAATATTTATTTCCTTAATTTATTCTTTTATTTTTAAAATCTAGGATGTCACAATCCACCCCATCAAAAAGAAAATTTCATCCTCGAAATTTAACATACCAGATTCGAACATGACAGGGTATCATTCTCTAATGTCATTTTTGTAACATCCCGATTCTTAATTTAATTACCGATTGAGATTAAGCTATTAATTAAGGGTTAATTGCAGAATTAGGATTAATGGTTAATTAGAGTAATTGCTGATTGGTTAGAAATAATTGAATAAATAATAATGTTAATGCCAGGTGAAAGGACGTATGTACCCCTGGAGATATAAAAGAACTTCAACTCTCTCTTTCCCTCATTAGTCATGCTGGACAGCTCTCCTTCATGTGTACATCTAGTCTCTTCCTTTTACTGTTTCTCTTCTTCTTCACCCTCATTCGTATCACCCGCTTGGAAAGAACAAGGAGAGAGTTGAAGAGATTTTCTGGGTGGAACAGCGACGCGGCCCTGTTTCCACTCCCTGTTCTCTTCATCCTCTATGTCTTCTCCTTCTTCTTCTTCTTCTTCTTCTTTTTCTTCTTCTTCTTCTCCTTCTCCTTCCGCTTGAAGCTGTTAGTGTCCTAGTTGGAAGCTGTGCTGGGAAGTGCCTTGGAGCCATGGGGAAGACGAACCCGTTGGAAGAAAGAGCAACTCTGGCCCAAGATCAACGCTGAGCTCGAAGGCTGTTGGAGGAGGTGTAACAAAAGGGCGATCAGTCAGCATTGCAACTCGAGGAGTCCCTGAACCCCGACAGCAGGTAGGGGGCGCTTTGCATGTCAAGTGTACGGTTTATGGACGGATTTCGGGTGCTTGCTTTAATGTGATGTGTTATGTGTGATATGTGTAGTTCGATGTGTAGTGATTGAGTAATTGTGCATGCAACTCCCGGGTTGGTGATGTTTGTGAACTGCTTTATGGTGTGATTCCATCTATTAGTGCATGTCAATGTTTCTGAGCATGTTGACCGAATGCATGTAATTATGAGTTAAAAAGGGTGGTGATTTGCTGGGTTCTGTATGTAGTTATGTTGAATGTATTTGAATGAGAATGCCATGATTATTTCCGAATGCTCGAGATGTGAGTTGATGCTTGATTCCATTTAGAATACTGTGTTGTGATGCATGCTGACTTTGTTAAAATGCCGAGTGGAAGTACTATAATGTTGATTACCCTGATTTGCTTGTATGAGTTACTATAATGAATGCATGTGATGCTGTAATGGAACTGTGGAATTCTGAGTGAATCTGAATGTTGGGTGGAATCGGTTATAACCCATTGATGGCTGCGTGAGGCGCGCCTGGTAAGCTTGGATGCTTGTGTGGTATTACATGAGGTTGCACATACGAGGTGCCTCCCAGTCCTAGCTAGTTCCATGAGGGCCCGTGGTAGCCGTAGGAGCTAGAGAGGAGTCTCGAGACGCCAATGGGAGGTCGGTACCACGCGGTAAGGGCTAATAGACGAGGGGCCGGGAAGGAATCTGTAACTGAAATCATGCTTTAAGTCGGATCCGCATTCATGTGTGTATGAGCATGGTTATTGAGACCAACATGATTGGCATGGATTTGAGTGATTTGAATAAATGCCGACTAGATGATGTCATATGAGTGAATTCCGACTGAATGAATATGTATGTATTGATGCTGTTGCCAAGTGCCATGTGATGTATGATTGAGAAGGTATGTTATTGTGTGATTTCCGATTGGATGATGTTGTGTGACTTTTATATTAATTGGCAGTAGATATATATTTGTGGATTGAGCCATGTAAATTATATAATTGAGGTTCAAGGTAAAATCCGAGTCAATAACTATTACTTTATATGTAAAAGCTCACCCCTACACCATTTTTCAGCGTATGCAGGTCGGACTCGGAATGGTGTGAAGACCTCGAGTTCAAGTGACGTGCACTCTGACTATTGAGTGCTTGTATCGCATTTATTACGTTTCAGTCAGTTATAGCCTTGGCCGGCTCATAATAACAGTGTTGTATAATGAATATAAATTTATATATATAAGTAATCTGAGCTATTATGACCCGAGTGCATGTTTATATACGTATATGGTTTATGTTGATAACTTGTGCTTATATCGGATACCAGGTGCTGACGAATGAATGATGGAAGGTAATTAGTATTTCGAGTGCATGATCATGTAAGTACATATATGTTGTATACTGGTGACTTGGGTTTGAGTAGACGGAGAGAGAATGGTGGATAGAATATCGCTAAGTTAATGATTCTCCTAGTAAACTTAGTTGTGGGAGCCATCTCCAAGTGAGACTATAAATGGATGGGCCTTCCTTTCTGAGTGGTGATGCTTAATTAGATTCTGAGTAAGATACCTTAGATGAACTTATATTGTGTAAAATCTGATAGGCGAATCTCCCGAGTAATATTAAGAATGATCGTTACCGAGTGAAATTATAAGGAAACCCCGAGTGGGGAATTATTTCGTATAAACCCGAGTGGAATCCGAGTGAACCTCTCCGAGGGAAGAGTTATTACGATGGATTAGATTGGACATATTCTAAGTGTTTTATATATATAATCCGAGTGAAGTTATATACGTATTCCGAGTGGAAGACCGAATAGGTGTTGGTCGGTCTTGGAGTTAGTTTACTGAGTGGTAGGTGTGTGGCACATTCTGATTGAATATGGTTAGAATACACCGAGTGGTGTTTGGTTGGGTGGTAAGCCGAGTGAGGGAAATTATTGGACTCCGAGTGGAGTAACTTCATAGATTTTGAGTGGAATTATTAATATTTTCCGAGTGGACCATTGCGTGGCCTCTGTGGACAAAATTGAGGGACTAAGTTATGGACTTCCGAGGGAGGCAAGTATTGGGGCTGTTCCCGAGTAAATGGAACCCCTGAATATTGAGTGAAACCCTTTACCGAGTGATGAGAATGCTGAGTCTGGCTTCATGCTTCAACGAGTGAGTTCTCACTCCAACGAGTATGTCCTCAATGGAAGGCTTTGGGTCGGCTTATTGGGGAAGTCATCTCCCGAGTGGTTTATACTTGTAACCTATATGAATGAAATGAGGAGCTGTGTAGATTCCCGAGTGAGGTTCGAGCGTGATGATTTACCGGGGGAACTATGTCCCAAATCCGAGTGAGAGGTTACCTTGTACTTGTGTCCGCCCCAGCGAATGAGACATTCACCCCAGCGAGCGTGAGCGCATGGGAAGGTTGTTGGTTGATTTCGCTTAAGCGATGGGGTGTACGCCCGAGCGAGTTGGGCTGCTCGCTCAAGCGTGCTGTATCTTGCTTGAGCGAGTGCACGCTGTATTGGGGTCTCGCTCAGGCGCTGTTTTATTCTTCCACTGTGAATGTTTTTCCTTGTTCTAATCGGTTTTCCGAGCTTCTGGTCAGCTCTTTGCCTTCCTTTATAATTGTCTAATTCTACCCGGTTTCTGAGTTGGCTTTTGGGAAAAATTTTCCCTGTTCTGGATCTCATTTATTTATTAAAATGAGGGTGTTACATTTTGGTATCAGAGCAGACCAAAAGGTCCATGGCCAAGGTTGCCTACTGTTAGTGGGCGGTTGTGTGCAATATGACCAATTGTCATCATTGCCTATAGTATTCTGTTAAATTTGATACATGATTAATCATGATTTGTGTGATTCTATGCTTATGTGTTTTGTTGCAGGCAGTAGTGAAGGGTACTACTGTTGTGATGTTGATTTGGGGGATAGAAGACTGGATGCTACCCTAGCCTAATTGTTTATGAACTACCTAGGGGTTATTTTAAGCCTGGGTCAGTCAGAAGAAATAGAATGATAAATGTTGGGACCCTGGTACAGGTGGAGGTCGGATCAATTGGTTAGGACTCTTGGGTGCGCTATGCTGATGGTTCATGGCCAAGTCATGCTTGTTGAATGGATTAGAACTCTTATGTTCGAGTTGATTAAGTGAATGATGTATGACGTGTGTAGTTTATGGCATAAGTAATTTATTGTAGTTTTCTAAGTTGCCAGGTACATATCTTTTGGCACGTGAATCCTATATGGTATAGGATGTAATTGATTGATTGCAGATTCCTAAATTGGGAAATTGAGTGAGTGATGAATGAATGATATATGACGTATATGATATATGGTATAAGTGATGTGTTGCAGTTTCCTAAGTTGAAAGTCTGGGTGTGTGATAAGTAAGCAAAGGCGAGATCGGGTATATGTTAAATTGGGATTACGTCTCGGTGGTTGGTGAGGAAACCAAGTGGCTGATGGACTAGATGCTGGACCACTAGGTGTGGTGACCTAGTTAATTGGGCATGATCATGAATGAATGAATGTGACATAGAATACATGTTTGATTTGAATACTGTCTCGGTTTTGGTGTATGAAGACTGAGTAAATGGTATTGGGCTTTATAATATTTGGATATTTTGGGTGTGACCCACGATGGGTAAGTGGTGACCCCTTAGAAATTCTAAGTCTGATAATTTATTAATCTTGTGAGTTGTTGAGCCCGGGTAGAGCAATTGCGTAGTAACTCATTGAGGCTTGGATTACCATTGTGTGATGATTTTATTGTGTGATGATTTGGGTTAGACGCGACGTTGTGGATGAAAATCGAGTAAATTATTGATTGAATTGTGACCCATAAGGTGTAGAAAACCGATTGGGTTTAGCATGACCTTATACTGTTAGACTTATGGAATTAGACACTATGGTGATTTAGGCTCGGTGATAATTGGATGTTGTGAGAATGCCTACGACGGGTACTTAATGACCCCTAGAAATTTCGATTCTGATAATTTGATTAACCCTGTGAATTGCTGAACCGAGTAAGGCAATTGTATGGTAACTCCTTGAGGATTGAATAGCCATATGGTGAAGTGAAAATAACGAATGATACCTGATGGATAAAGAAATGGTAGTGTTGAGTCCTGGGTGCGATTGGGTATTGAGTAGAGTAATGACAGAACTCGTGTGATGAGGCTGATTGTACACCCAATAGGTGGGTTGTACTTATGATTGGCGAAGAGAGTCCACTAAGGCAAAAACTTGTTGTTTAATCGGAAATTATATGGTAACCTCGAGATGTATACTCAAGTGGGATTAATGAATTGTTAGGCTCCAATTGATTGATGAGTGATGACATGATGGAATAATAGACTGTCAGATTATAGCTTTATAAGGATAAGATTCAGCGACAAGGCGTGAACCCTGTGTGAGTCGAAAATCTATTGCTATTGTACACTTTTATAGTGATGGTAATTGATAACTTATGAGTGTTGTTGTGTGATGTACCCTAGTCGGTGCATAACAATGATGTTGATATAAATGTGTCATTTATAAATTTATGTGCATTGTCATTAATTGCATGTGCATTAGTATTACCTGTGTGAGTACAGTCGGTGTGAGCTATGTTGTTCCAAGACGACTCTACATACCATGGGCATTGTGGCAGCGTACACTCTTGCAGTGACTTTATGTAATTGTTGTAACCCTATAGGAATGAGACGTCATCCTATAAGTTGGATGCAGCAATTCATGAGTCGGGCAGGTGAGGTTGTAGCTGCTTATGGTAATGGTGAGTCTATCGGGCTGTCTTGAGTAAAAGTGAGAGTGTGTCGAGTGGATGGTAATTGATAGTGTATTAAGAAGAGGATAGGAGACTTGTTTGGCATAGAGGTGCTTACCTCTGAGAGAATCAAAGGTTAGGTGGGGTATGATTGATTATGAAAGTGGTGTTGACTGTCGGGGACAAGAAGGTGATCTTGCCAACATAAGTACCTTGTGTTACTGATCGAAAGGTGTGGCGGTAGTGTGTGGTCATACCTTGATTGCCAACCGATTAAGTAAGTTAACTATAGGAAATAATAACCACTACAGAGTACTGAAGATTTGGAGGATCAATTATGTGCGACTTGGTTTACTAGAGTCAATTGGCGCTTAGAATGCCACTAGAGCAGATTAAGGTCCCTGATATACCTAGAACACCGTTTAGAAATTGCTACAGCCATTATTGGGAATGTAGTAATGCTGTTGGTATGACAAGTATTCATTGATGGTAGCCTGAATCCTGATGGGAGCAATTAGTTGCTGAGTGTATATATCTGTGACCCAAACCTAACACTAGAATTAGAAGTTTATGGGTTTAGCTGAGTAATGTTGAGAATTCGATGAAGGGTCATGATTTGCGAGCTGAGATAATTAATGAGGCAAGATTTACTTAGGAAAGGTTAATATAATTTGAGTGACAGGAGGTAGAGATGATTATGAGTGAAGAGAAGGAATGTAATTTCGGGTAAAACCTTTTGGGAGAAAGGATTACTGAGTGAAGTTATGGTGTTCCGAGTAGAACCTCATAGAGAGGATCATTGCTAAGTTAAGGGAATTGTGTCCGAGTGTGACACTTCTGAGTAGGGTAAGATTCAAGTGGTGTGACTCGGAGCGTGACGTTTCCGAGTGGAATGGTACGAAGTAAACGATTCATCGTGCGAAAATTTTAAATCTGTAGGATGTGCCCTTGACTAATCTTACCAAATGGACGTCTGGTTGGAATGTGGGGCTATGAATGGGTAAGTCTCCGAGTGAATTATCCCGAGGAAGAGTTAATGCCCGAGGGGTAAATTTATCCATAGATGTGTTCGGATTGATGTTCGAAGCTGCTGAGTTGGAACTCAGATTTGTATTCGGAATAGGCTTGAATTCCGAGTGCAAACTAGGGTAAATGGAAAGTTTTCCGGGTAAGAATTTCCTTCAAACACCGAACAACCCTTTTGATTAGGGTGTAGGCATGGAATTGGCCAAAGGAATGGTTAGAAATCGGAGATTCTAGAACCGAGTATGATGCGTGTAAAAGGAAAATCCAGGCAGTCTGTGCTAATTGGAGCACCTTAAAGCTCTTTTGAGTGTTTGTCTCGGTATTGATGAAATATATCATGATTTAGAGAAGAAATTTTGGAGTCGGATGTTGACTACCCGAGGGTTTAATCCAAGGTGAATCAGATATTGGTGAGTATTTTGTGGGAATCGGTAATGCTTCTTGCCGATTAAACTGCCCCAACACTTTAATCAACACGACTTTGTGTTTGTACCCTGTGTGGATACATAATTATTCTGAGTGACTCCATTGGGACTGAAGGAACAGTTGGTGGATGTGCACCGATTAACGTTGAGTGTGTAAGGCCGAGTGGCCAAGGAACTTAAAGTACCATTGGTTATAGTGGACTGGCAGAGTTGAATGGGGGTAACTACGTGGGGAGTGGAATCCCGAATGTAATAAAGACTATGAAGAGTTGTTTTATTTATGCTGATTAGAAATTGCGAAGTAGTCAGAGACGTGGAGGAGCGAAGAGTTGCAGTCGGAGCATGACTGTGGTATTTCAATCTGTTTGTTGAGGTAAGTCTGAGTGAAAGAAAGGAATGTTATTCCGAGTCGATGGTGACACTTCCGAGTAGAAATGTGTTAAGAGTGATGTCTCAGTTTTCTAGGTGGAGCGGTCGGTAGATTGCTTTGGAAACCAATTATACCGACTGGAATTTAAGCAATGTACGAATACTTGAGATGCATAGAGGTGTAATTGCTTATTGTGGTATGACAGCGATTTTCCGAGTGGTTCATTGAGGCTAAGCATGTGTTTGAATTTTGAGGACGAAATTCTTTTGAGAGGGGGAGAACTGTAACATCCCGATTCTTAATTTAATTACCGATTGAGATTAAGCTATTAATTAAGGGTTAATTGCAGAATTAGGATTAATGGTTAATTAGAGTAATTGCTGATTGGTTAGAAATAATTGAATAAATAATAATGTTAATGCCAGGTGAAAGGACGCATGTGCCCCTGGAGGTATAAAAGAACTTCAACTCTCTCTTTCCCTCATTAGTCACGTTGGACAGCTCTCCTTCATGCGTACATCTAGTCTCTTCCTTTTACTGTTTCTCTTCTTCTTCACCCTCATTCGCATCACCCGCTTGGAAAGAATAGGGAGAGAGTTGAAGAGCTTTTCTGGGTGGAACAGCGACGCGGCCCTGTTTCCACTCCCTGTTCTCTTCATCCTCTCTGTCTTCTTCTCCTTCTTCTTCTTCTTCTTCTTCTCCTTCTCCTGCCGCTTGAAGCTGTTAGTGTCCTAGTTGGAAGCTGTGCTGGGAAGTGCCTTGGAGCCATGGGGAAGACGAACCCGTTGGAAGAAAGAGCAACTCTGGCCCAAGATCAACGCTGAGCTCGAAGGCTGTTAGAGGAGGTGTAACAGAAGGGCGATCAGTCAGCATTGCAACTCGAGGAGTCCCTGAACCCCGACAGCAGGTAGGGGGCGCTTTGCATGTCAAGTGTACGGTTTATGGACGGATTCCGGGTGCTTGCTTTAATGTGATGTGTTATGTGTGAGATGTGTAGTTTGATGTGTTGTGATTGAGTAATTGTGCATGCAACTCCCAGGTTGGTGATGTTTGTGAACTGCTTTGTGTTGTGATTCCATCTATTAGTGCATGTCAATGTTTCTGACCATGTTGACCGAATGCATGTAATTATGAGTTAAAAAGGGTGGTGATTTACTGGGTTCTGTATGCAGTTATGTTGAATGTATTTGAATGAGAATGCCATGATGATTTCTGAATGCTCGAGATGTGAGTTGATGCTTGATTCCATTTAGAATACTGTGTTGTGATGCATGCTGACTTTGTTAAAATGCCGAGTGGAAGTACTATAATGTTGATTACCCTGATTTGCTTGTATGAGTTACTATAATGAATGCATGTGATGTTGTAATGGAACTGTGGAATTCTGAGTGAATCTGAATGCTGGGTGGAATCGGTTGTGACCCATTGATGGCTGCGTGAGGCGCGCCTGGTAAGCTTGGATGCTTGTGTGGTATTACATGAGGTTGCACATACGAGGTGCCTCCCAGTCCTGGCTAGTTCCATGAGGGCCCGTGGTAGCCGTAGGAGCTAGAGAGGAGTCTCGAGACGCCAATGGGAGGTCGGTACCACGCGGGAAGGGCTAATGGACGAGGGGCCGGGAAGGAATCTGTAACTGAAATTGTAACACCCTAATTAATTGCAACTAAAAATAAAAATTTCAAAGAAAATAACAGAAAATTTTTCACAAAACAGTCCCGTATTATTCGATATATGAGGGAGCAGGCAAGGGAAGAACGAAAAGCTTTCACACGCACATAGCAACCTACAGGGAAGACTAAAACTGAGGCCGGCTCGATGGGTTTATCGTAACGCACTAACACTAGGGCGGATTGCACAACACCGATTATTCGCTCAGACGGGGTCTTACACCGTCCAGGCGGAGTATGGTAATACAGCAGCGGATAGAGGAGATTTCGCACTGAGGCTTCCCTTCAAGAAATACTGGTCACTCAACAGGAGGAATAGATAAGGGAAATATGTTAATACATTCACACGCATAGCGTTTGGTGGAAAGGCGAAGTTAGAATCATCCTACTTGGCTAGGCGGGGTATATTTATCTTGGGCGGGCTGTCCTAGTTACTTGGGCGAGGTATGACGCCGCCTAAACGAAATCTACATAACGCCTCTTCAACACAACTACAAGGTAATTTCCTCCATCGGGTATGGACAAGGGTTCACTAAGTAAATCCTCACACTCGCCTTTCACTCAGAAAAAGGAGAAGTTACAAGGTACACATACGTTAGTAGGTTGTGGAGAAAGGAAGAGTCTGAACCTATTCCGCCCAACTCAACTAATTATGACAACGCCTGGGCGGACTTAGCCATAATGCCCAAATCCGGGGTTCAACACCGGGGTCCGGATTGCGTCAGTATCACAACGGATAGGAAGGATAATTGGACGGCGTCCCACTCTAACAACTACATCGATCCAACGCGAGCCCTCTCGCTTGGGCGGATTGCTCCCATACTTCAGGCGGGGTACGACTCCGCCCAACGTATCCGACATAAATTTTCCTAAGACAATTCTCGGTTCATTCCTACTTAGCTATAACCTGCTCAATCAGACTGTCCCTGCATATCTATTAAAGCACGATTATAAAACAAGACGGCACATAGCATCACACACACAAAACCATACATCCATATATATACATAAAAGTGTATATTAATATTTACAATGCAAAATCAGACTTCTACTTGTTCATAAAGTTCTATTCATCGCAAAACATTAATCTCCGGTATGAGCCAGTCCGGGCTTCATCTAACAACGCCTTAATTAAACCTTCGAAATGCATCAGCACTCCGCCCAGCATTCCAGCTCTGCTTCGGATCCTCCTCACGAGAGACATTCACTGAAAATGGCCACTGCAGGGGTGAGCTTTTACATGTAAAATGATACTCACAGACTCGGTATCAGCGTCAGTACACGCTCCTGCTATCACTCAACCTTTCTCAAGTAACCAAATTCATACAATTCAAACAACATTCATGACACACATAATTCACAGAGTTTATCTCACATCTAAATATATATATATTCATGCATTCAAAATCATACACATGCACATATATAGTCTTATACATCACCACAATCAGCCCTATTTCTATATGCATGCCTGCGGATCCGACTCGGGTAAAGACTCTCAGTTACAGCCCCCTTTTTCTTTTGGCCCCTCGTCCCTCAGCTCTTACCAGGTGGCACCGGCCTCTCCACGGCGTCTCGAGACTCACTTCTCTAGCTCCAACGGCTACCACGAGCTCTATTGGGATCTAGCCAGGGTTGGTAACTGGAAGTCATTTCCCTTGGGGTTCTTGACCTTCCATGGGTCACCCCACTCTTACTCATGCAACTAACACATTCATTATTACACATCATCGCGCCATGAACACATTACCGTAGTCATTAAGTAAGAACGAATATCCCCCATTATTCATCATCATTCAGTCAGTCACACCAGCGCATGTTACAATCGGTCATCAGACTAACAACATTGAGCAATCCAATTAAGAACATGCACATACATACTTTTCATAGTGACAACAAAATAGATCCATCATTATCATCCACGAGCAGACCACGCCATCGTCACGAAGGTCACTATCAGAATTCTCAAATCATGCATCAGTTTTAGTAATTGTGAATACATGCACACATGCACAGCATCAGTTCTAATGATTATAAAAACATGCACACACACTCAGCGATACATTTATCCGGTACCGTTCTTAGACCATGCATTCGACATGCAAGCGCCCCCTACCTTTAGAAGAATCCTCAGAAACCTTTTTCGTTCTTGTTGTCGGGTCCGATGTCCTTCTCCTGGTTCGTCTGGTCTTCCTTGGCTTTGTCGTATCCTGCGCCTGATTCAGGGATGAAGTGTGGTCCGTTCTTCAGTACTGGAATCAAGATCTCCAGGAGCGAAGAGTAAGATGGAAGAAGAAGAAAAATGGAGACGAAGAGAGGAAGTAGAGGATGAAGTGATGGAGGAGAGAGTCTAAAGAAAGAGTAAGTGCGTTCCTCACTACAGGCTCACGATATATATATATATAGGTGTGTACATGCGCATGAATAAGAGAAGAGTGGGATGGGAGAGTGTGTGCTGCAGCAGCCACGTGCACTCCACTCCATCCCCTGACCATCACCATTTTCATATTTTAGTGGCTTAAATCTACTTAGTTAAATACAATTAACAGTTATTTCTAGTTGAAATCAAGTCTTAATGGTTTATTCTTCGTTCAACATTTAATTTTAAAACGGGGATGTTACAGTTCTCCCCCACTGAAAAAGAATTTCGTCCCGGAAATTCAGTCGGTACTTACGTAGGTAAACAATTCGGGGTACTGCTGTCGCATGGCGTCTTCGCGTTCCCACGTGCAGGAGGTGATCTTGCCTTGCTGCCACTCCACCTTAACCAGCCTTACGTTCTTGTTCCTTAAGCGTTTTACCGATTGATCCACGATTCCAACCGGTGTAGTCACAGCGGTTAGGTCTTCCTTGATCTCTACCTCGTCGTCAGGCATCGTGTGGCTGGGGTCATGCAAATACTTCCTTAGCTGAGACACATGAAAAACGTTGTGTAATTGGGACAAGTGAGTTGGTAACGCGAGGCGGTATGCCACGGAGCCAATCCGTTCTACTACCTCATAAGGTCCGATGTAGCGAGGGCTTAACTTCCTACTTTTTAAGGCTCGTCCAACTCCTTTACTCGGAGAGGTTCTCAGGAACACTCGATCTCCGACTTGAAATTCCAATGGCTTGATGCGTTTATCATGGTAGCTCTTCTGCCTGTCTTGTGATGCTTTCATCTTCTCCCTTATTACTCGGATCTGTTCTGTGGTTTGCTTCACGATGTCTGGTCCCAGTAATAGACTTTCACCCGTTTCCGACCAGCAGAGTGGGGTTCGGCATCTACGCCCATATAATGCCTCGTAAGGTGCCATGCCAATGCTATGATGATGGCTGTTGTTGTACGTAAACTCGATCAAGGGAAGGTACTGCTCCCAGTCCCCACCGTACTCTAACACACACGCTCTCAATAAGTCTTCTAGACTCTGAATCGTTCGCTCGGATTGTCCATCCGATTGGGGGTGGTAAGCAGAACTAAGCCAAAGCTTCGTCCCCAGTTCTTGATGCATGGTGGTCCAAAACCTGGACGTAAATCTAGGGTCCCTATCTGAGACAATGGAAGTAGGTATGCCATGCAGTCGAATAACTTCTTGAATGTAGATTCGAGCCAATTTATGCAATGGGTACTTCATATTTACAGGTAAGAAGTGTGCACTCTTCGTCAATCTGTCAACAATGACCCAAATGGCATCATGGCCCGCTCGGTTTTTGGGTAATCCCATGGTAAAATCCATCGCAATTGAGTCCCATTTCCACACGGGGATTTCTAGAGGCTGCATTGCACCGTACGGTTTTTGGTGCTCTACCTTCGATTTCTGACAAGTGATACACCGGGCCACGTACTCCGCCACATCCTTCTTTAGTCCGGGCCACCAAAACTGTTTCCTCAAATCGTGGTACATCTTCGTGGTTCCTGGGTGAATGCTGAGTAGGCTTTTGTGGGCTTCATCAAGCACCATTCTTCTCAATCTTCCTTCACTTGGTATGTATATTCTGTTCCTCACCCGGAAGATTCCATCTGACCCTTCTGCCAAGGATAAATCCTTTCCTTTAGCCTGAATTTCCCTCATTTCAGCTAGGTAAGAGTCCGCCTGTTGCTGCTCGTACACGGATTTTAAGAATTCGTTGGCAATCCTCAACGTACCGATTGTCATCTTCTGAGAGGAAGGGGCGTCAACATGCAAGTTCATGTCTCGGAACCGCTCTAACAACTCAACTTCTTTTGCCATCATGGCTGCTATGTGGAGGGATTTTCGACTCAATGCGTCTGCTACGACATTTGCCTTACCTGGGTGGTATTTCAACTTGAAATCATAGTCCTTCAAAAACTCAATCCATCTTCTCTGCCTCATGTTCAGCTCCTTTTGGTCGAATAGGTATTTAAGGCTCTTATGATCGCTGTACACTTCAAACTTGGATCCGTACAAGTAATGTCTCCAGATTTTCAATGCAAAAACTACTGCTGCCAACTCCAAGTCATGGGTCGGATAATGTTGTTCGTGGGGTCTCAATTGTCGAGAGGCATATGCTATCACTCGGTCTTTCTGCATGAGTACACATCCTAATCCGAGTCCGGACGCGTCACAATAGACCACGAAACTTTCTCGTAACTCAGGTAATGCTAACACCGGAGCAGTTGTCAACTTATTCTTCAGCTCTTGGAAGCTGCTCTCACACTCCGGACTCCACACAAAAGGAACGTTCTTCCGAGTCAATTTGGTCAGAGGTAATGCCAACTTAGAAAAACCTTCGATGAACCTTCTATAATAACCTGCCAAGCCCATAAAACTCCTTATTTCCGAGATCGATCTGGGCCTCTCCCACGCTATTACAGCAGCTACCTTCGCAGGATCCACCGAGACGCCTCGCTTGGAGATCACATGCCCGAGGAAGTGGATCTCATCCATCCAAAATTCGCACTTTGAAAGCTTTGCAAACAATTGCTTCTCCTTCAACACTTGGAGTACCGTCCTGAGATGTCCTTCATGCTCCTCAGATGACTTAGAATAAACTAGAATATCATCGATGAAGACAACAACAAACCGATCTAAGAAGGAATGGAATATGCTGTTCATGTAATTCATGAAAACAGCAGGGGCGTTTGTCACACCGAACGGCATCACTACATACTCATAGTGACCATACCTAATCCTAAAGGCAGTTTTAGGAATGTCCGAGTCCTTCACTCGGATTTGGTGATATCCCGATCGTAAGTCGATTTTTGAGAAGACTGAGGCTCCACGCAGCTGGTCGATTAAATCATCAATTCTAGGCAGTGGGTATCGATTCTTGATTGTGAGTTTGTTAAGCTGTCGATAATCTATACAAAGTCTCATGCTGCCATCCTTCTTCTTAACAAGTAGCACAGGTGCGCCCCAAGGTGACACGCTTGGTCTAATGAACTGCTTCTCAAGTAACTCATCCACTTGTTTCTTCAACTCTACCAATTCAGTTGAGGACATTCTGTAGGGTGCACTGGAGACCGGTTCGGCTCCAGGGATCAAGTCTATAGAGAATTCAACTTCTCTATTGGGAGGCACACTCGGGACGTCCTCTGGGAACACTTCTGGGAATTCACAGGCAACCGGAATTTCATTCGCTAGGGTCTCATTCTCATCTTTGGTTAGACAAAGCATCATAAATAGTTGGGTTATACCTTGTGCCGCGCCATCTTCAGTGGGTTGTTTTGGGAAAACTATCTCTCGGTTTCTACAATCTACTAATACCTTATTGGCTGAAAGCCAATCTATTCCAAGTACAATATCAAGACCCTTTAAGGGCATGCAAATCAGATCGAAGGTGAAACTCCGATCATACAACTCAAATGCTACATTTTCACATATTGACGATGTGAACACACTAGGGCCAGTGGGGCTGGCCACTTCTAAAGTCCGGTTCATAGACACAGTTGGTAGCTTCAACCGTTTCACGCACTCATCAGCTATAAAAGAATGGGTTGCCCCCGAATCGAAAACAACATTAAGCGTATTCGTTCCAAGAGAGCACTTACATTGTACTAGATCGTTTGCTGGTGCAACATCCTCTGCATTGATGGTGTAGATCCTTCCTGTCGCTGTTGGGCCGGTGTTCCTCTCTCGACTGTTCGGGGCATGCATCATATTTCCTCTGGTTCCGTTGCCTCTGCCACCAGGTCGTTGGTTATCATTCACTCTGGTTCGATCTTGAAATCCTCCTTGACGCACATTGGTGGTTGCCTGGCGGAGTTGGGGGCAGTCCGGGCGAACGTGTCCCTTCTCTCCGCAGTGGTAGCATTTAACATTTGTATCATTGCATTCCTTAGCAAAATGATCACCACCACATTTAAAGCACCCGCCATACCTTGGTCGCCCACTCATCTGTCTTCCTCGGTCATTATGGTTTTGATATCTGGTGAAGGGTTCATTCCTCCTCACGTTCCCTGGCCTCTTGAAACGTGATTGCTGAGGCCTCAGGTGCTGATTGGCTCTGCTGCACTGGCCCGAATGGGCCCTGTCATCCTCTTCGAATATTCTACACTTGTTCACTAAGGCAGGGAAACTCCGGATTTCATGGTATCTGCAGGCCCTCTTGATATCCGATCTCAGTCCGTTCTCAAACTTAAGACACTTGGAGTGCTCCGTTCCTGGCTGCTGGAAGGGCGGATAGAATAGGCACAATTCCTCAAATCTGGTCGCGTATTCTTCCACAGTCATGGAGCCCTGTTTTAACTCCATAAACTCCAGCTCTTTCCGACTCCTCACTGTGTCGGGAAAGTATTTGTCTAGGAAGCAGGCCTTGAAATCGTTCCACGTCAGGTGATTGTCATCTTCGGGGAATTGGCTCCTAGCTATCTTCCACCAATTCTCCGCTTCATCTCGCAGCATATACACTGCGCATTCCACCTTCTGGGCTTCGGTACAGCGAAGACCCCTAAAAATTCTCTCTAATTCTTGAGTCCACTTGAACGCCGCCTCAGGGTTCCGTCCTCCTAAGAACTCACTCGGCTTCCTCTTCAGGAAGCGGTCCAGCACATGGCCATCCTCAGGTTGAGTTTGGCCTTGCCTTTCAAACACAT
Source organism: Clitoria ternatea (assembly GCA_037962975.1). Classification (NCBI taxonomy): domain Eukaryota; kingdom Viridiplantae; phylum Streptophyta; class Magnoliopsida; order Fabales; family Fabaceae; genus Clitoria; species Clitoria ternatea. Next base: position 157,517,982 of record CM075672.1, read on the forward strand.
CAGCAAAGCGTTGGAATGCTGTGGCTATAGCCTCCATACTTTGACGATGCGCCATTCCTTATCCTGAAATTGACATTTAAGGATAAGTATACGGAGCCACTTACTACCGATCTAATTATTAGTCCAACAATTAATAACTTAGCACATTATGTCATTCGCCTAAATCATACACACAATCGGACCAGGGGAAAACAACCCCTTGTCTTCAAGACAATCATCAATCAGGTCAACCAGCATCAGAACAATTTCAACCATTCAATCAAAAGACACAGACACCACCGCTTACACTTGGTAAGCATACTTTGGCCTTGGACTTTTTGGTCCGCTCTAATACCAAAATGTAACACCCTAATTAATTGCAACTAAAAATAAAAATTTCAAAGAAAATAACAGAAAATTTTTCACAAAACAGTCCCGTATTATTCGATATATGAGGGAGCAGGCAAGGGAAGAACGAAAAGCTTTCACACGCACATAGCAACCTACAGGGAAGACTAAAACTGAGGCCGGCTCGATGGGTTTATCGTAACGCACTAACACTAGGGCGGATTGCACAACACCGATTATTCGCTCAGACGGGGTCTTACACCGTCCAGGCGGAGTATGGTAATACAGCAGCGGATAGAGGAGATTTCGCACTGAGGCTTCCCTTCAAGAAATACTGGTCACTCAACAGGAGGAATAGATAAGGGAAATATGTTAATACATTCACACGCATAGCGTTTGGTGGAAAGGCGAAGTTAGAATCATCCTACTTGGCTAGGCGGGGTATATTTATCTTGGGCGGGCTGTCCTAGTTACTTGGGCGAGGTATGACGCCGCCTAAACGAAATCTACATAACGCCTCTTCAACACAACTACAAGGTAATTTCCTCCATCGGGTATGGACAAGGGTTCACTAAGTAAATCCTCACACTCGCCTTTCACTCAGAAAAAGGAGAAGTTACAAGGTACACATACGTTAGTAGGTTGTGGAGAAAGGAAGAGTCTGAACCTATTCCGCCCAACTCAACTAATTATGACAACGCCTGGGCGGACTTAGCCATAATGCCCAAATCCGGGGTTCAACACCGGGGTCCGGATTGCGTCAGTATCACAACGGATAGGAAGGATAATTGGACGGCGTCCCACTCTAACAACTACATCGATCCAACGCGAGCCCTCTCGCTTGGGCGGATTGCTCCCATACTTCAGGCGGGGTACGACTCCGCCCAACGTATCCGACATAAATTTTCCTAAGACAATTCTCGGTTCATTCCTACTTAGCTATAACCTGCTCAATCAGACTGTCCCTGCATATCTATTAAAGCACGATTATAAAACAAGACGGCACATAGCATCACACACACAAAACCATACATCCATATATATACATAAAAGTGTATATTAATATTTACAATGCAAAATCAGACTTCTACTTGTTCATAAAGTTCTATTCATCGCAAAACATTAATCTCCGGTATGAGCCAGTCCGGGCTTCATCTAACAACGCCTTAATTAAACCTTCGAAATGCATCAGCACTCCGCCCAGCATTCCAGCTCTGCTTCGGATCCTCCTCACGAGAGACATTCACTGAAAATGGCCACTGCAGGGGTGAGCTTTTACATGTAAAATGATACTCACAGACTCGGTATCAGCGTCAGTACACGCTCCTGCTATCACTCAACCTTTCTCAAGTAACCAAATTCATACAATTCAAACAACATTCATGACACACATAATTCACAGAGTTTATCTCACATCTAAATATATATATATTCATGCATTCAAAATCATACATATGCACATATATAGTCTTATACATCACCACAATCAGCCCTATTTCTATATGCATGCCTGCGGATCCGACTCGGGTAAAGACTCTCAGTTACAGCCCCCTTTTTCTTTTGGCCCCTCGTCCCTCAGCTCTTACCAGGTGGCACCGGCCTCTCCACGGCGTCTCGAGACTCACTTCTCTAGCTCCAACGGCTACCACGAGCTCTATTGGGATCTAGCCAGGGTTGGTAACTGGAAGTCATTTCCCTTGGGGTTCTTGACCTTCCATGGGTCACCCCACTCTTACTCATGCAACTAACACATTCATTATTACACATCATCGCGCCATGAACACATTACCGTAGTCATTAAGTAAGAACGAATATCCCCCATTATTCATCATCATTCAGTCAGTCACACCAGCGCATGTTACAATCGGTCATCAGACTAACAACATTGAGCAATCCAATTAAGAACATGCACATACATACTTTTCATAGTGACAACAAAATAGATCCATCATTATCATCCACGAGCAGACCACGCCATCGTCACGAAGGTCACTATCAGAATTCTCAAATCATGCATCAGTTTTAGTAATTGTGAATACATGCACACATGCACAGCATCAGTTCTAATGATTATAAAAACATGCACACACACTCAGCGATACATTTATCCGGTACCGTTCTTAGACCATGCATTCGACATGCAAGCGCCCCCTACCTTTAGAAGAATCCTCAGAAACCTTTTTCGTTCTTGTTGTCGGGTCCGATGTCCTTCTCCTGGTTCGTCCGGTCTTCCTTGGCTTTGTCGTATCCTGCGCCTGATTCTGGGATGAAGTGTGGTCCGTTCTTCAGTACTGGAATCAAGATCTCCAGGAGCGAAGAGTAAGATGGAAGAAGAAGAAAAATGGAGACGAAGAGAGGAAGTAGAGGATGAAGTGACGGAGGAGAGAGTCTAAAGAAAGAGTAAGTGCGTTCCTCACTACAGGCTCACGATATATATATATATAGGTGTGTACATGCGCATGAATAAGAGAAGAGTGGGATGGGAGAGTGTGTGCTGCAGCAGCCACGTGCACTCCACTCCATCCCCTGACCATCACCATTTTCATATTTTAGTGGCTTAAATCTACTTAGTTAAATACAATTAACAGTTATTTCTAGTTGAAATCAAGTCTTAATGGTTTATTCTTCGTTCAACATTTAATTTTAAAACGGGGATGTTACAGAAATCATGCTTTAAGTCGGATCCGCATTCATGTGTGTATGAGCATGGTTATTGAGACCAACATGATTGGCATGGATTTGAGTGATTTAAATAAATGCTGACTAGATGATGTCATATGAGTGAATTTTGACTGAATGAATATGTATGTATTGATGTTGTTGCCAAAGTGCCATGTGATGTATGATTGAGAAGGTATGTTATTGTGTGATTTCCGATTGGATGATGTTGTGTGACTTTTATATTAATTGGCAGTAGATATATATTTGTGGATTGAGCCATGTAAATTATATAATTGAGGTTCGAGGTAAAATCCGAGTCAATAACTATTACTTTATATGTAAAACCTCACCCCTACACCATTTTCAGCGTATGCAGGTCGGACTCGGAATGGTGTGAAGACCTCGAGTCTGAGTGATGTGCACTCCGACTGTTGAGTGCTTGTATCGCATTTATTACGTTTAAGTCAGTTATAGCCTTGGCCGGCTCATAATAACAGTGTTGTATAATGAATATAAATTTATATATATAAGTAATCTGAGCTATTATGACCCGAGTGCATGTTTATATACGTATATGGTTTATGTTGAGAACCTGTGCTTATATCGGATACCAGGTGCTGACGAATGAATGATGGAAGGTAATGAGTATTTCGAGTGCATGATCATGTAAGTACATATATGTTGTATACTGGTGACTTGGGTTTGAGTAGACGGAGAGAGAATGGTGGATAGAATATCGCTAAGTTAATGATTCTCCTAGTAAACTTAGTTATGGGAGCCATCTCCGAGTGAGACTATAAATGGATGGGCCTTCCTTTCCGAGTGGTGATGCTTAATTAGATTCTGAGTAAGATACCTTAGATGAACTTATATTGTGTAAAATCTGATGGGCGAATCTCCCGAGTAATATTAAGAATGATCGTTACCGAGTGAAATTATAAGGAAACCCTGAGTGGGGAATTATTTCGTATAAACCCGAGTGGAATCCGAGTGAACCTTTCCGAGGGAAGAGTTATTACGATGGATTAGATTGGACATATTCTAAGTGTTTTATATATATAATCCAAGTGAAGTTATATACGTATTCCAAGTGGAAGACCGAATAAGTGTTGGTGGGTCTTGGAGTTAGTTTACTGAGTGGTAGGTGTGTGGCACATTCTGATTGAATGTGGTTGGAATACACCGAGCGGTGTTTGGTTGGGTGGTAAGCCGAGTGAGGGAAATTATTGGACTCCGAGTGAAGTAACTTCATAGATTCCGAGTGGAATTATTAATATTTTCCGAGTGGACCATTGCGTGGCCTCTGTGGACAAAATTGAGGGACTAAGTTATGGACTTCCGAGGGAGGCAAGTATTGGGGCTGTTCCCAAGTGAATGGAACCCCTGAATATTAAGTGAAACCCTTTACCGAGTGATGAGAATGCCGAGTCTGGCTTCACCCTTTAACGAGTGAGTTCTCGCTCCAGCGAGTATGTCCTCAATGGAAGGCTTTGGGTCGGCTTATTGGGGAAGTCATCTCCCGAGTGGTTTATACTTGAAACCTATATGAATAAAATGAGGAGCTGTGTAGATTCCCGAGTGAGGTTCGAGCGTGATGATTTACCGGGGGAAACTATGTCCCAAATCCGAGTGAGAGGTTACCTTGTACCTGTGTCCGCCCCAGCGAATGAGACATTCGCCCCAGCGAGCGTGAGCGCATGGGAAAGTTGTTGGTTGATTTCGCTTAAGCGATGGGGTGTACGCCCGAGCGAGTTGGGCTGCTTGCTCAAGCGTGCTGTATCTTGCTTGAGCGAGTGCACGCTGTATTGGGGTCTCGCTCAGGCGCTGTTTTATTCTTCCACTGTGAATGTTTTTCCTTGTTCTAATCGATTTTCCGAGCTTCTGGTCAGCTCTTTGCCTTCCTTTATAATTGTCTAATTCTACCCGGTTGCTGGGTTGGCTTTTGGGAAAAATTTTCCCTGTTCTGGATCTCATTTATTTATTAAAATGAGGGTGTTACAATTTTCACGTTCCCATGTGAACGTCTCCATATTTCCGTGCTTCCAACCAACCTTCAGCAAAGGTACCAACTTATTCCGCAGTCTCTTCACGGAATGCTCGACAATGCGAACAGAAACAGGAGGAATAGATAGATTGTCTTGTACATCGACATCGTCCATAGGAATCACATGTAGAGGATCATGAACATATTTCCTCAACTGCGACACGTGGAACATGCTGTGTAGATTAGCGAGATGCGGAAGGAGTGCAATCCGATAAGCAACGTCACCAATCCGCTCCAATACCTCATAAGGTCCAATAAACCTAGGGCTCAACTTTCCACTTTTCAACGCCCTTCCAATGCCTTTATCACGTGAGACCTTGAAAAATACATGATCACCCACTTGAAACTCAAGTGGTTTATGCCTCTTGTTGTAGTAACTCTTCTATCGATCCTGAGCAATCTTCATATTCTCTTGTATTTTCTTAATCTACTCGGTGGTCTCCTAAACAATCTCCACCCCTAAGGCCAAGTTTTCACCGGTCTCCAACCAACACAACGGAGTTCTACACTTTCTCCCATACAACGCCTCATATGGTGCCATACCAATAGAGCTATGGTAGCTGTTGTTATATGTGAATTCAATCAATGGCAAGAATCTCTCCCAACATCCACCGTGTTCAAGAACACAAGCCCTCAACAAGTCTTCCAAACTTTGTATCGTCCTTTCGGATTATTCATCGGTTTGCGGATGATAAGAGGAACTAAGTTTCAACTTAGAACCTAACTCATTATGTAAACTTCCCCAAAATCGAGAAGTGAATCGAGGATCACGGTCGGATATGATACTCGACGACACACCATGCAGCCTAACAATCTCCTTTATATATAATTGTGCCAATTTCTCCAAGTAACTCTTCATATTCATAGGTAAGAAGTGAGCACACTTCATCAACCAATCCACAATTACCCATATGGTATCGTTTCCAGCACGAGTTCTGGGTAGTCTAGAAACAAAATCCATAGCTATACTATCCCACTTCCAAACAGGGATTGTGACGTTCCGTATAATTTTCCGAATAAATTTTTCGCGTTTTTAAAAGATCATTTTAAAATTCATTAATTAAAATCAGAGTTCACATAAAATTCGGTAATAGCGGAATATTATCATGCATACTAGTCGTGAATAATAAAATTCAAGGAATAATTACGTAGCGGAAACGATTTTAAAAATAACCGTACATAACCCATTGTATTTATTACAAATCATAAAATTAGAATAAACTCGAAATCCAAGTAATAATTCATATAGGCATCAACCATAGCATCACTCTTCATTTTGGGTGGCATTCACTGTAAAAATTAATGTAAGAGTGAGACAGAATATAGAATAAGTATAAAATAGATAAAATTGCACAAACACAATCAACAAATCATAATGATATGATGGATATGCCAAACGAGTTCATTTATATATAATGAGTCTTTAATTAATCCAATGATGTCATGCTGGATCCATTTGGTTTGGTGGGAATACTGCAGTAAAAAGTCTCAAAAAGACTCCAGTAGGAATTAGCATAACCATGAATCCCTACACTTTCATGGCTCCTGCAAAATTAAGTGCACAAGTAGGAATTATCATAACCATGAATCCCTACACTTTCATGGCTCCTGCACAAATAAATATACCAGTAGGAATTTGCACAACCATGGATCCCTACACTTCCATGGTTCTTGTGAAAATAGGGCTTAAACTCATCATAGAGTAACCCCCCACCAGGGTAGGCAATCATGGAACCCCTAAATTCCATGGTGCGTCCAAATGCTTATGATGCATGAATGCCTTTAATTCTCTTTACCATTTAACATACCATGATATCCACATTTCCAAAACCTCTTGGAAAATACAAGTCCTCAAGGGACACAATACACATAATAATTCACAAAATCATGGATTTACTGTTTCAACCACATATGTCAATAACCACAAGGCATTCATGTACATATAAATTAATTTCGTTATTCATAATTATTCACCACCACAATATACAAACTGTATGATACTCAACAGCATTCATAATAATTCATAATCACTCAAGAATTCAATAATAAATCATTACCCATAGAGAAAATATCATTTTTATCCATAATAACCATTATAAGCAAATTTCAGCATTGCCAAACAGCGGCTTACGTTAGTAAAACAGTCATAACATGAGTAAATCAAATCCTTTTTATGTGATTCCACTTTCTATAGCTCAATAACATACATATCTACAACTTTAATGCAGACCATAAATTCAAATTCTAAACAGAACCATCACTTATTCATATAATACAAAACTGTCTCAAGAGGATTTTTAGAACGTACATAGATTAGTATTTTTAATGTTTTTGGAGATACAAAAACAATTTTGGCATGAAACCAGTTTTAAATTATTCTTAACACAAATATCTACAACTTTCATGCAGATCATAAATTCAAATTCTAAGCAGAAATACCAATTATCCACAAAATACAACACTGCCTCCAGATGAGCTTTCAAAACGTACATATATTAGTATTTTCAACATTTCTGGAGTTACAAAATTAGTTTTGACATGAGAGTAGTCCTAAATTACTATTAATATAATTATCTACAACTTTCATGAAGACACCAACCACTAATTCACACCACAAAATTCCCAGTTTTGAAAATAAGATTCAGATTTCATAGTTAACAGATTTACAGCTTGTATATACTTCAGTATTTAAGGCATAACTCAAGCTACAAAAATCATTTTGACTTGAAACCACTTTCTATAGATCCATAACATAAATATCTACAACTTTCATGCAGACATCAAAGGCTTATTATATACGTACAAGTCCCAGCATATTAATATATACACAAAACATGGGATAAATATTCCACTCGGACATGCTGTAGTATTTTGGCTATAACTTTTGCTACACATACTCAAATCAGTCGGTTCAGGTCTTAAATTTCACATAATAAAAAGATCTATAACTTTCATGAAGACACTAATCACTAAACTGTAACATCCCAGTTTTGAAACTAAATGCCGAATGAAGAATAAACCATTAAGACTTGATCTCAATAGAAAATAACTGTTAATTACATTTAACTAAGTAGATTTAAGCCATTAAAATATGAAAATGGTGGTGGTCAAGGGATGGGGTGGAGTGCATGTGGCTGCTGGGCACACACTCTCCCATCCCACTCTTCTCTTACTTGTGCGCATGTACATATATATAAAACGTAAGCCTATGGTGATGAACACACTCACTATTCCTTCAGACTCCTTCCTCCATCACTTCATCCTCTGCTTTTCTCTCTTCGTCTCCATCCTCCTTCTTCTCTCCTCTCACTCTTCACTCCTGGAGATCTTGATTGCAGTACTGAAGAACGGACCACACTCCATCCCAGAATCAGGCGCAGGATACGACGAAGCCAAAGAAGACCGAACGAACCAGGAGAAGGACATCGGACCCAACGACAAGAACGGAAAGATTTTTGAGATTCTTCTAAAGGTAGGGGGCGCTTGCATGTCGAATGCATGGTCTAAGAATGGTACCGGATGAACATACTGCTGAGTGTGGGTGTGTGTGTGTGTGCATGTATTCATAATTATTAAAACTGATGCATGATTTAAGATTCTGATAGTGATTTTCGTGGCGATGGTGTAGCCTGTTAGTGGATGATAATGATGGATGATATGCATGGATCTATTTTCTTGTCACTATGAAAAATATGTATGTGCATGCTCTTAATTGGATTGTTCAATGTTGTTAGTCTGATGACCGATTGTAACATGCGCTGGTGTGATTGACTGAATGATTACGAGTAGTGTGGGAAATCCGCTCTTGCTTAATGACTACGGTGAAGGTGTTCGTGGCGCGATGATGTGTAATAATGAATGTGTTAGTTGCATGAGTGAGAGTGGGGCGACCCATAGAAGGTCAAGAACCCCAAGGGAAACGACTTCCAGTTACCAACCCTGGCTAGATCCCGATAGTGCTCGTGGTAGCCGTTGGAGCTAGAGAAGAGAGTCTCGAGACGCCGTGGGGAGGCCGGTGCCACCTGGTAAGAGCTGAGGGACGAGGGGCCAGAAGAAAAGGGGACCGTAACTGAGAGTCTTTACCCGAGTCGGATCCGCAAGCATGCATATAGAAATAAGGCCGATTGTGGTGATGTATAAATCTATGTATATACATGTGTATGATTTGAATGCATGAATGTAGATGTGCGTAGGAACTCTGAGTGCATGAATATATATATGGATGTGGGATAAACTCTGTGTATTATGTATGTCATGAATATTGTTTGAACTGCATGAACTTGGTTACTTGAGAAAGGTCGAATGATGGCAGGAGCGTATACTGACGCTGATACCGAGTCTGTGAGTATCATTTTACATGTAAAAGCTCACCCCTGCAGTGGCCATTTTTCAGTGAATGTCTCTTGAGAGGAGGATCAGAAGCAGAGCTGGAATGCTGGGCGGAGTGCTGATGCATTGGGAAGGCTTAATTAAGGCGTTGTTAGATTAAGCCCTGACTGGTTCATACCGGATGTTAATGTTTTGGGATGAATAGAACTTTATGGACAAGGAGAAATCCGATTTTGTGTTGTAAATATTGACATACACTCTTATGTATATATGGATGTATGGTTTTGTGTGTGTGATGCTATGTGCTACCTCGTTTCGTAATTGTGTTTTAATGGATACGCAGGGACGGTATGATTGAGCAGGCTATAGCCAAGTCAGAGTGAATTGAGAATTGTCTTAGGAAAACTTATGCCGGATACGTTGGGCGGAGTCGTACCCCGCCCGAAGTATGGGGACATTTCGCCCAAGCGAGAGGACTCGCGCTGGAGCGATGTAGTTGTTAGAATGGGACACCGTTCAATTACCTTTCCTATCCGTTGTGATGCTAATACAATCCAGACCCCGGTGTTGACCCCTGATTTGGGCGTTGTGGTTGAGTCCGCCCAGGCGTTGTCATAATTAGTTGAGTTGGGCGGAATAGGTTCAGACTCCTCTTTCCTCCACAATCTACTACCGCATATGTACATTGTAACTTCCCATTTTCTGAGTGAAGTGCGAGCGTGAGGATTTATCGAGTGAACCCTTATCCATATCCGATTGAGGAATTACCTTGTGTTGTGTTGGAGAGGCGTTGTGCTGACCTCGCTTAGGCGGTGTCATACCTCGCCTAAGTAACTAGGACGGTTCGCCCAAGTGCGTGGAAATGTGCTGAAGCAAGTAGATATCAACTTGAGACTCCGCCTATGTACCTCCCGCCTCCGTTGTCGCATTATTACGTCTTGCTGGGCGGTGTTGGACATCGCCTGAGTGAGTGAACGTTGTGATGTAGTCCGTCCAGGCGTTGTTGTGCCTTGCCGAACTGGACGGCGGTGTAATCACTTCCTCCTATTGTGTGACCAGTGTTACTCGAGGGAAAGCTTTCCTTGTGGAATTCCCTCCATCCGCTGCTGCATTACAATACTCCGCCTAGACGGTGTCAGACCCCGTCTGAGCGAGCGAACGGTGTTGTGTAATCCGCCCAGGTGTTGGTGTGTTACAATAAACCCATTGAGCCGGTCCCAATTTTAGCTTCTCTGTAGGTTGCTATACGCGTATGAATGCTCTTCATTCTTCCCTTGCCTGCTTCCTTCTATATCGAATAATACGTGCCTGCTTTTGTGAAAAATTTTCTCATATTTTTAGAATTATTAGTCGCAAATAAATAAGGTGTTACAAATTCACACCACAAAATTCCCAGTTTTAAAAATAAAGTTCGTATCTCAAGTTAACAGATTTACAGCTTGGACATACTTCAGTATTTTAGGCATAACTCGGGCTACAAAAATCATTTTGACTTGAAACCACTTTCTACAGATCCATAACACAATTATCTACAACTTTTGGGAAGACATCAAAGGCTGATTATGCTTGTAAAATTCCCTGAATGTCAAAATATGCACAAAACATAGCTTAAACATTTCACTCGGTCATGCTGTAGTGTTTTGGCTATAACGTTTGCTATACATATCCAAATCAATTGAATCAGGTATCAAAATTCACATAACAAAAAGATATACAACTTTCATAAAGAAGTCAGAGTCAAATTCATACGTTTTCAGCTTCAAAATTAAGCAACAAAATATGAAATTAAAACTGGAATCCTAAAACAGCATACAACTCTACCCATTTCATAAATATTCACAACCCTGTCCCCTCTTACTTGGTTTGATGATCTATGGCTGACTGAAAAGAAGTCCTCCTTGTTGTCCTAGTTCCAGCTCGAAGATGTTTTGATGAAGGAGAGAAATTGAAGGAAAGATATTTCACTAACTTTGTTCTAATGCATTCTGGTCTAGCAAGGGGCAGAGTTAATAATGCAAAACAAGTGGGGAACACTATCCTCGTGAGTGGATGTTTAGTGTTGTTAGTGCTTTGATAGTGGAGATAATGGAGAATTAAAAATAAAAAATTGGCTTATAATGGTCCACTTCTGGCCGTCCTACATACTAGAGGGATTAATGGGGCTAAATGCATTAAACTATGCATAAGAGACAAGAAAGGAGTCAAAAGTTATTCCTGGCTCTGAAAACCGACTAGAATTCCACTCGGTTAGCCTATAAACCGACTGGAATTCCTCCAGTCGTGTGAAGAAGAAGGGAAACCAAGTCCTCTCGCTCAAGCGGAATATGACTCGCTTGAGAGAGTGCCATATAATGCACTGGCTGAGGGGTTTCGCTTAAGCGAAAACCGACTCGCTTGAGCGAGTGTGAGTTTCGCTCAAGCGAATACCAACTTGCTTGAGCCAGGCACTCTCCCTCGCTTAAGCGAGGAATTCATTCGCTTAAGTGAATCCATTCAGTTTTCATTCAACATCTTAGTCCACTCTGTAAAACCTCCTGAAACCGAGTCTTCACCTATTACTCACTCGGAATTAGTTCTTCTTGAAACACTGTCTGATTTCTCTTCCTTGGAGGTGACAGTCGGAGTTTCCTCACTCGGATTTACTTATAAAGTATCTCACTCGGCATATTCTCTCTGAAACCAAGTCATTCTTCTCTGTTTTCCACTCAACCGTTTCAAATCATTATTAAGCCGACTCATTCTACTTAATTATCCACTCGGTAATTTAATTAAAACCGATTCCTCTTCCTTCATCCTTTCACTCGGTCAAGTCGTCTCAGACTGACTCAATGCTCCCAGGTTTCCACTTGGCAGAAACCCTTGAATTGTTCTTCATTCGAAAACCTCTAAGGTTTTCACTACTCGGAAAAGAACAATATGCATAAGCTTCATTCGGTATGTTACACAATTCCGATTCCTCTTTCAGAAACAGCTCATTCTTTTTATACTCGGAAGTATTCTTCTGAGTTCGAATCCAACACTCAGATTTTCCACTCGGCAAGGTAATCCTTTATTGCTCATCATTCACTCAGTTTTCATTGCCAAAGAGAACTCAACATTAGGTCAGTCGTTGCTCGGTAATTCATCTCCAAACCGAGTTATTCCACTCGAGTGTTTACTCGATAAATTTATTAAAACTGATTCCCAATCCTTGGGTTTTTGCTCAGTAGAACTTTCATTCAGTATTGCATTATGATTGACTCGGAAACGAGTCTTTGGAAGAAGCTTGACTCAGGAATGAGTCTTTCTGGGGTGTTTGACTCGGAACGAGTCACTCAGGAATAATTGACTCGGAAATGAGTCATTTGAAGTACTTGACTCGGAATTAAGTCTTCCTGAGATGTTTGACTCAGCAGTAAGTCTCTGAGACAAAATGTCACTCGGAATAAGTCCTCTTGACTATGTTCCACTCGGAAAACACAATTTTCACTCGGTATTTCCACTTTCCACTCGGAATTCCTTTGGTCACTCGGAATTTGCAGTTTTCACTCGGAACAGAGTCTTTTCTCGCTCGGACAGTTCTTTCTAAGGCATTTTCACTTGGAAATTGGGCCTTATCAATAAGGATCTATATAAATTCTAGAATTATACCCAAAAATGAAACTTTTGGAGCATTAAAAACCATCCATAGAGTGTTTTATTCATTGATTAACACTAACAGATCTTCTATACCTCAAAATTTACAAAATAGAGCTATTATTAAAAGCAGGATGTTACAGGGATCTCCAAAGGTCTCAAATAACCAGATGGTCTTTGATGCTCGACCTTAGCCTTCTAACAAACAAGGCAAGAGGCTACAAAGTTCGCCACATCACGCTTTATGCCAGGCCACCAAAAGTTCTTCTTCAAGTCTTGATACATCTTGGTAGAACCAGGATGAATGCTGAATTCGCTTTTGTGAGCTTCTTCAAGTACACATTTCCTCACATCACCACTTGAGGGAATATAAATTCAGCCCTTAACACGCCAAATGCCATCTTGACCTTCCACTAGGAACAAATTCTTCCCTTTCTCTTAGGTTTCCTTCATCTCAGTCAAATACTCATCATTCGGTTGTTGTACCTTCACATATTCAAGAAACTCATTTGTGACTTTTAACATTTTAAGTGACATTTTCTTAGAAGTATATATCTCTACGCCCATATTCAAATCTCTAAATTGTTCTATTACCTCTATCTCTTTCGCCATCATCATAGAGATATGCAAGGACTTTTGGCTCAAAGCATCGGCAACCATATTTTCCTTTCCGGGATGATACCTCACTCAAATTTGTAGTCTTTTAGGAATTCCATCCACCTTCTTTGGCGCATATTAAGTTCCTTTTGGTCAAACAAATACTTAAGGCTCTTATGGTTGCCAAAGACCACAAATTTAGAATCATACAAGTAATGTTGCCATAGCTTCAAAGCAAACACCACCGTTGCCAATTCAAGATCATAAGTAGGATAGTTAACCTTATGTGGTCGTAACTGTCACGACGCATAGGCTATCACACGCTCCTTTTGCATCAATACGCATCCAAGGCAAAGCTTAGACGCATCATAATACACCATAAAGTCGTCTGTCAAATCAGGCAGCGTTAACACCGGTGCAGTAGTAAGCCTCAACTTTAACTCTTGGAAGCTTTCTTCACATTCAAGGGTCCACACAAAGGGTTGGTTCTTACGGGTCAACTTTGTCAAGGGCAGAGCTAAGCGGGAAAATCCCTCAATAAACCTTCGGTAATAACCGACAAGACCAAGAAAACTTCTTATCTCCGTCACGGACGTCGGTCTTTCCCAAGCCATAACAGCTTCAACTTTTGATCTAACAATGGCAACTCCATCACTAGAAATCACATGACCAAGAAAAGAGATCTCACTCATCTAGAATTTGCATTTAGAGAGCTTAACATACAATTCCTTCTCTCGAAGAATAGACAATATATGAAGTAGATGTCTTTCATGCTCTTCATGACTCTTGGAGTACACCAAAATATCATCAATAAACACTACGACGAACTAGTTAAGATACTCGTGGAATATGCGATTCATGTAATCCATGAAAATTGCAGGAGCATTTGTCACTCCAAATGGCATCACTACGTACTCATAGTGTCCATATCGTGTTTAGAAGGCAGTTTTCGGGATATCTTCGGTCTTCACCCGAATTTGGTGATATCCGGAACGCAAGTCAATCTTAGAGAATACCACAGCACCCTTCAACTGATCTAGTAGATCATCGATACGAGGAAGAGGATATTTGTTCTTGATAGTTAGCTTGTTGAGTTGGCGATAATCAACACACAATCTCATGCTTCCATCCTTCTTTTTCACCAACAATACAGGAGCACCCCAAGGAGACACACTTGGGCGAATAAACTCCTGCTCGAGTAATTCTTTGACTTGTTTCTTCAATTTGGTTAACTCTATAGGAGACATCCTATAAGGAGCTCTAGAGACAGGCTCAGTACCAGGAATAAGGTCAATAGAAAATTCCACTTCTCGTGGAGGAGGTAGTCCAGGAATCTCATCCGGAAACACATCGGGAAATTCTAAAACAATAGGAATCTCACAAGATTGGGACGTACCATTCCCATGAACCAAGCAGAACATCATAAGAAGCTGAGAGATACCTTGCACATCAAAGCCTTCAGCATTCGAAGTCGGGAAGATCACACTCTTGTTATGGAAATCAACCAAGACTTTGTTAGCGGATAACCAGTCCATGCCTAAGATAATATCCAGGTCTTTCATAGGCAGACATACAAGGGATACAACAAACTTTCTACCCTCAAGGTCCATCTCGACATCCTTACATCGAGTCACCGATCTTAAAACAAGTACCGGTTGGTGTAGTCACCAATATGGAACCCTTCATCATACAAATAGGCACCCTCAAGCGCCTCACACAGTCTTCAAAAATAAATGAGTGTGTAGCACCAGAATCAAAGATAACGTTTACCGAAATACCAAGGATTTTACACTTACCACGGACAAGATCGTCAGCTTGAGCAGCTTCCTCACCAGTAACTACAAACACTCTACCTACAGCTTATGGTTGATCACCACCATTTCAGTTACCATTTCTCCCACCATGGCCTTTACCATTTCAGTTACCATTTCTTCCACCATTGTGATTTCCACCACGGCCACCATTTCGGCCACCATTATGGCCGTTACCGTTTCCACGGCCACGGACTCCAAAACCACCACGGTTAGCATCATAATTCATGTGAATAGGAGTGTCAACATTAGCACCTCTTGTGTTCAATGGCAATTGGGATGAATATCTCCGGGTTAGTTGCGTTGGTAGCAAACCACATCGTCACGAGGACAGTCACATGCCAAATGGTTAGCACCACATTTGAAACAAGTTTGGCCTTGGACATTTCCACGGCCTTAGTTACCACCACCGTAACCACCTCTAGGAGCACCACATCCTCTAGCATTGGAGGATCCACCACGAAAAAACTTCTTCTTGAAATGACTTTTCTTCTTGAAACTGGAGAATGGACCCTTCAACTTAGGCTCGTGTTTTCCGTGACTCGAAGAAGCCACATCTTCTTCCTCATATATGTAACACTTATTCACAAGCGTCAGAAAGCTTCTAATTTCTTGATGTCGGATAGCCCGCTTGATCTCGGGCCTCAATCCATTCTCAAACTTCACACATTTGGAAGCTTCAGTACTCTCTTGTTGATAGGGCTGATAGAATGCACATAGCTCCTTAAACTTGGAGGCATACTCCTCTATCGTCATGCCACCTTGCTTAAGTTCCATAAACTCAAGCTCTTTCTTGATTCTATAGCTGTCCGAAAAATATTTCTTCAAGAACTCCACCTTGAAGTTTTCCCAAACCAAGGGAATGTCAGCAGATATCATGCGTCCCCTGGTAAGATGCTACCAAGCTTTGGCTTCATCGCAGATCATAAAAACCGCATACTCCACCTTTTGCACTTCAGAACACTCGAAGCTAGCATAAATTATTTCCAGATCATTAATCCAAGCATACGTATCTTCTGGCTTATAACCTCCATGAAATTCTGAAGGTTTCCTCTTGAGAAATAAATCAAGACCTTGGGAACCTTGTCCCACGTTCAGCTGGCCTTGTCTTTCTAAGAGATCGGCAAATCGGTTTAAGGCATTTGCCATAGCAGTAGTCTCATGATTCGATCTACCAGCCATATTTCAAGCCTATATATTACAACATGGCTCACACATCAGTAAACTAGACCAAGCAATGACTTTTCAACCTATAAATGTAAAGGTCTTAGCACTCATAAGCCTATCATACACTACATTACATAATCATATCAATTTCAATACATAACCATAACATATTCATCATTAGAGGTAAATAGTGTAAGGACTCTTGGCCGAACTCAACAACAAATGCATCAATCTCAATTCAATGATAACCATCACAATCCACCGAAATAATCCATCAATCAATCGATCATAGCTCATATAATTCAATCTTGAGCAACAATTACATGAACAACATTAATCATGATCGTATCAAGAGCAAACCAACGCTCTGATACCAGGTTGAGACTCCCCGAAAATACAGGGAAATTTTTTGCATTTCTTGGTCGTTTATAAATCGAATAATTAAAGTGGTGAAGCATTTAATATGACACTTGGATCTATGATAAACCGCTCCCATATATGAAGATATGAGAGGGTAAATTAAAGGATGATTTTATAATAAATTTCCAATTAAAAACAGCAGAAGAATTAATTAATTTTGATGTTGCATGATTAAGATTAAAGAGAAGGTATTTCGTGTAGTTCAAGAAGTTCATAATATGTCCAAACCGATTTTTAAGATGATGCAAGAAGGGTTTTAATACAAAGGAAATTATAATCATTTAAAATGAAACACACAAGTGCATCAGGATACCACTCACTCAAGCGAGTACCACATTCGCTTGAGCGAGCTCACGTAGGCACACTTGAACGAAAACAAGAAAGGTTGAGTGAAGAAATAATTAAGCATTAGGGGCTCATCTCACTTGAGGGAGCCCCACCCTACTTGAGCAAGATTCGAGAATCCCCCTTGGGCGAGCCAACAAGACGCTTGAGCGAGAGAAGAGATTTGTATCAAGAGCCAATCTCCCTTGAGCGAGTCCCTTCTCGCTTGAGCGAGATCGTCCCAGTGACATTAAGAACTCTCTGCCCGATTTTCGCTTGGGCGAGGCATGTCTCGCCTGGGTGAAAATCGTCCAGTGTCTAATTCCCTTCTTCCTTGCTTGAGCGATCACCAAGCCAGGACCATTTCACCTGAGTGAAATTGGTCCAGTGACCATTCACTGATTCTAGACCCATCTCGCTTGGGCGAGAAGGCCCTTCGCTTGAGCGAATTTCGACCAGTGACAACAACACTGATGCAGGAGGATCTCGCTTAAGCGAGATCACCACTCGCTTGAGTGAGTTTGTAGAAAACGACTAAACATGGGAATTTCATGTAACTCAACATACCAAATAACATTTATTACTATTTTAGCCCATCCTAATGCATCCCTCATATTCTATTATGCATTTGTAAGCATATCCACCCTTTCGCACATATTAAATCTAACTTTATATCATTTATTACATAGCATTCAAATCATTCATTCAATGCACATCATTTGAAATCATTATCTCACAAACTCCATAAAATGCTACAAGTCTCAATACACACATTTCATTCATGAGAATCAACATCATCAAGCATCATAATTCATCATATACATCATTTGGGTCATAAATGAAAATTGGCCATACGCACTAGGATCCAATTTTCTTACATGACCCACCAAAATCAACATTGCTAATCTAGATAACAAAATAAGCATTCATATACATCACATGCTATACAAAAATCTAGATTTCACCGGCCAAGGCACTTCCTATACCCCTATTTACCTCTTCAATCAAAATGTACTTCAAAATGTCCCCTCTCTCCATATTTGCCCTGCATCACAAATCTAAAAATGGACAACATGGGAGATTGAGTCATACATTCCAAAGGAATGAATATGAATACCATGTGATTATGTACATATGCATCAAAACATGTATACGTTGCACATACATATCATTCACCATACTCTTTATCATCACAACACCATCATACATACATCACAAGTAACATTACAATTTAGGCAAAATACACAGCACATACATAATCAAGTCCCACCACAATTTGGCTATTACACAAACTATTATTTGGTATTCATATCTTTTATGTTGTCTTAGTATATCATTACATCCTCACCGCATCCATCATCATATCTCATCACCTTCAGCATACTTCCTTGCTATATGCAAATGCTCTTAAGCTAATGCATATGCACAATAGAATATTTCAACAATTGCAGATCTTACTGTGGGAATAATAACACCGATTGTGGGTCTCAAGTATGATCACCTAATCATACCCCTACTGCAGTAGTAAAATGTGTACACTTATTCTTAAATTTGCATGCATTTCACCAATTGTTTTACTGGTACCAAATCACATCGCCCATCTTGCAACACCTGGCCATTTTTACCATGACAGCGGTATACAACATATTCGACATATAGTGTTGCGGGCTGGCTAGATCTCAAATCATGGCGGCTCTGATCCCAAGGACCACCAGGGTCACCTGTTCACCAAGAGCCACCCTCCACAAGGGTCGGCTACATGTAGCTCGCCGAAGCAATACATGGGCGGCTTCGTAACTTACACACCGAGTCATACGGGAAATAAAACTTGCTCATGCACCGAGCCACCCTCCCACTAGGTCGGCCGAGGGAACTCCCCTAATGTTCCAACAATGGCGGCTATGCAGTATGCCATGGATGTAAATGTAAATCATATGTATTTCTCACTCTATGCATCCTATACATGCCACTCATCATACATCATCATCAACACCATTACCAACATTACCACAAGGCTTTTAGTGGATTTATTATTGTTGGTTATTCTTATTAATTTAAACATTTGTGTGGCATTACAATAGTTCTCAATCAATATCATCAACATTCACATTACATTCTTGGTGGATACAAGCATAGCTTTATTTCATTGATCATTCTACACCACCATATAGCACACCATGAATATTCTAAATGCATCAAAGCATGTTACCAAACATATTATCTACACCATACACCACATTACAATTTCTTATATCATTCCAAGCAAGGCTAACATGCATACCGATACATATGGCAATCAAATAACATTTAAATTCATGCATTTAGAACATAAGACTCCTCTCCTACCTCAAGAGAAGAATTCTGATTGATAAGACGCACCCGTCTCGTCGTTCAAAATGGATCCTATATTAACATGCATATAGAATCCCAATCAATCAACTATTTAAGACATCATTCATTTCTATTTAATCATAATTGTATCTACAATTTCTTAACATGCACTAGACATGTTATAGACCTCAATTTTATCATTTATTAGGCTTCGGGAATTCCTTCCCATCAAGCCACATTCATTAAATTCAAGGGCCACAAAACAACCATAGCCCTAACCTTTATAAAATCTTATCTATAAATATTCATATTTCTCAATGTCTTACATTCCTTCATAAAACATTCTTAAATCAACATTAACTATTTTTTCCAAATCTCAAAATTAGGGCTTTCACCAAATCCCAACCACCTTCATAAATACATCCATCTCTCATCTCCTTTCCATCATAAATGCATCTACCATCATTAATATCATTTAAAAATGGCATTTATGTCACCTACTTATGGTTTATGAACTAAATGCTCTCTTCCACCACCCATTCACATGCATGACTTCCCAAAGTACAATGACACATACCCATGGCCAAAAAATCAACAAAGAGTGAGTATACTTACCTAACACCGAAAAATGAAATGGGTTTTCAAGGGAGAGGGAGGCCACACGAATTTGAGAAGGAGAGAGGAAGAACTTCAATCTCCTAGCTTGCTCCAAGGACAAAAGTAAGGGAGAAGAAAGGAGTTCACCACCTTAGCTTAGGGTTTTTGGAAGAAGAAGAGTGGAAGAATGAAGAAAAGATGAAGAGAAGAATAAGTAGAGTGTGCTTACCAAATGAGCCAAGAAGCCAACAAAAAATAGAAGGGAAAAATCATGGGTTTTGGTTTTCCTTTTAATTCCTTCATTAAAAGATTCTTCGTTTTAAGACAAACAGACTCTTTATTTGGGCTCAATACTTTATCTGAAAATTATTCTGAATATATATTCGGACTCCCAATATTATTCTCAACAACCCTGACTAGTATCATCTCAATCAGAGATATTTGGTTCGACACCTATTTTCCAATCGGGCTTATTTTCAGCTTATCTGGTCTCAATAAATCACCAACCATCCCTAAAAATTTTAATTTAATTGTTTTCAATATTTTGAGACATCAAATGACTCATTCAATTATTCAATATTTATTTCCTTAATTTATTTTTTATTTTTAAAATCTGGGATGTTACAGCAAGTATACTCCTTAAACTAGCATCAATTATATATTAAGTTATGGTACGAATAATAACAAATTTCTTCTTACTTTTTAATTGTTTTAACAGGATGTTGGCCCATCAAGGAAGCCACAACCCCCATGATCCCATCGAACAGCTATGGGCTTTATCGGCTTCGCTACACGATGATACTGTGCTGGTCCCATGGAAGGAATCCGTTTTCGGCCGCCAAGTCCGTTGCCGGTGTACATTGTGCGGCCTGACTTGTGTGAGGTCTTGATGGGGAAGACGATGTTGAATGTGATTCACTATTGGGAGCTATAAGTGTAATGTTTTTCGTTCAATGATTGTGTCAATTAAAATGTTATTTTTCACTAACTAAATGTGTATAAATTTTCTTAGGTTTCTACATAGAGTTTGTATTGAAAGGGGTTTCCAGGACACTTATGGTTTCCTAGAGCCTCTCTAATACAAACTCGCAGAAACAACAAGGAGGACATTCAGGCATACATGCAGAATTGGATGAATGCATCAAACAAGATTGTGTACCTTGCGCCATATCATAGAGAGTAACAGTTTATTAAGTAATTACTTTGTGTTGTTAATATAATCATTTTTTGTTGTTACTAATCAATGTTCATTGCAGCCTTCACTGGCAATTACTTGTCATTTGCCCGAAGGATGGCATTGTTGCATGCTTCTGTTCCTTGCATGGAAGTCCTGGTGTAGACTACATGAAAATAGTCAACGCGTAAGCTGCTTTTAAACATTAGACAACTTTACATATTTGATTAAGTCATTCTATTAATTGAACGGTTGTTTTATTCTCTCACAGGGCTGTAAGTGGATACTGTCGACTTAAGGGCAGGGTGATCAGGAAAAAACTACAGTGGGTCTTCCCAAAAGTAAGTAATTTAATTAACAAGCATTAATTTTAAAGTTAGCTCAATTAGTGACAAAAATAGTAACCAATTGTGAATTCAATGTATGGTACCTTGTAGTCTTATTTTCAGGATGACAGCTTTGAGTGCGGGTATTTTGTCATGAAGACGATGCTTACCATTGTCTAATCCAGTATAGTAGACGGATGGACAACTGTAAGTTTTTAGTGCCTACATTCTCTAATTTGGTTTTCACATACTACTTAATAATTTGTTGTTCACTTCCATTGTTAATGATTATCTATTCTTTGCAGCATTTTCAAGACTCCTCAAAATTCCCTGAAAAATACATTGACAAAATCAGAAAACATTGGGCTATCAACTTTCTTCAAGTCAAAGAAGGACTCCAATAGCATTTTTTTCATTTATTATTATTAGTGTATAGGATTTATATGGTTTAGTGTAGCTTTAGGATTATCATATTATGCATTTTATGTACTTTACTTGTTGTTTATATGGTTTTATTGAAATTTATTCATTTTCATCTCTTTCATTAATTGGGCTATATAAATCTTATTATGTGCATCAATTTGTTATCCCAGATGGCCTCTAGGAAACTCAAGAGGGGGGGTGAATTGAGTAGTTAGGAACTTTCTCACTAATAAATTTCTCCTCTAAAAACTCAATATGCAATGATATGTGATTTGAATAATAATGCTTAAGACATAAAGAGTTTAAGGGTTAGAGAAGTGCAAACAGAGATTTATACTGGTTCGGCCAACCACTGCCTACGTCCAGTCTTCTCAAGACACCCTTGAGGAAATTCACTATAATCAAATCCTTTAATTACACCACAATGGGGACTCACACCCCGATCACAAATGCCTTGGATGCTACACCACACCCAAGCACATCACCCTTGGATGCTTCACCACATCCAAAAACATCACCCTTGGATGCTACACCATATCCAAGAAGAACACCCTCAGAGATACACCACTCTGAATATCAATCTCACTTTAGAGATAAAGAACTCTACAAGAAAACTCTTTTAAAGAGTATGATGAACAAATTGAGGAACAAGAAAGAGTAATAACTCTATTAAGAGAATATGGTCATTATTGCTCTTAAGAAAAGATTCGAAGTATTTTTTTTGTGTTTTTTGCAAATGATGGGCATTCCTATTTATAGGAGTAGAAATGCCTTCAAGAGGTGTGAAATTATTGATTAAAATAATTGGAAAGGTACCTCTTGGATAAAATAATATTTTGTGAAAAGTTATAATGTTTCAACATGATTTTTCATGAAAGGATGCAATGTTTCATGCTTTCTGGTCAAGTTGTAATCGATTACATAAAAGAGGTAATCGATTACTTCCTTTTAAAATCTGTTTTAAAACATAACGTTCATATTGTAATTGATTATGTAATGAGGGTAATCGATTACTTAAACATGGTAATTGATTACATTTCTGAGGTAATCGATTACATTATTTGAAATCATGCAATTTAAAATTCATTTAATTGTAATTGATTACACTAATGAGGTAATCGATTACATTCCATCAGAATGTATGAAATTTTAAAACCTTTTTATATTAATGGCCGTACTTTCTTTTTATAGAGTCTTACTTTAATTATACCTTGGTCTTGGATCTTCATTCTTGATCTCTGGCATTGGCCTTGTCATTATCAAAATCCTTCATTCTTCCCCTTTTTGATGATGACAATATTTCATTGATTTCATGACTCTTTTTATGCTTGACATGGTATACTGAATCTTCAAGTCTTGCGTCCATGTTGTTAATCATGTCTTGCATATATGTTGTTGATATCAAAACCTTAGTTCTTCATTCTCCCCCTTTTTGATATTGACAACATTTCCTGAGAAGAAAAATAAACAGCATGCAAGATACAAGATTTTCTCCCCCTTAATTTTGGTTTAGTTGACAAGGTTTGATTGATTTGTCTCTTATTTTGCTTCTCATATATTACTCCCCCTTTGTCAATGGCAAAAAGAATACAAGAGCATAAAGTTTTAGCAGAGAGTGATGCACCTTGTTGTTTGATGTCACTCGTTATTTTGATATTGCTCTTTGTTACTTCTTGATTGATAGATGCTTCAAGAAATGTGTTGACTTTTCTTGTCAGTAAGAGTTAATCCTTAAGTGCCTCCCGTCAATGATAATTCCTGCACCATTATAAACATTTGATTTTGGTGCCCAAATTTTCTTGGGTCCTTGTGGGTTAGACGTGGATAATATATTCTTAGGAACCTAAATCATTTTTGTCTCAGTATAACCTTTCCTTCTATGACATGTTGATGCACTGTGACCTTTTCTCACATAATGAGAGAATTTAACAAATGGGCTAGTTGAGGTCTTTTATGAAATAAAGAAATTTTTCTGCAACTTTTGCTTTTTGGAAGGATCAGATCCTAGTTCTGCTTTAAAATGACATTTTTGTTTTCCAAGGAGTATATCTAGGTTGTCTCTTCCCATAGTAAATTTAGCTAATTTATTTTTTAAGTCATTTATCTCTAGAATATGTTTTTGACATGTTGAGCATGTATGACTATTAGTAGTTTCAGTCTTATACTTAGTTTCTGAGTTTTCCTTTTCTATTTTAACCTATCCTAGTTCTTGATTGAGTTTTGATATGTTTTCTTTTAAGCTCAGGTTAGTGCTTTTGATGTTAAAAAATTTTTTAGCTAACTTTTGATACTCATTATGAAGATCTTCAAATGCATCTTGCAATTCATCAAAAGTAGGGTTTGAATCTATTACCTTTTTAGTATTTGCCATTAGGCAGAGATTCATTTCTTCATGGTCTGATTCCTCGGACGAGCTTAGATCATTTTCATCCCAGGCAATATATGCGCTTCTTTTATTTTTAGCTAAAAGGGGCTTGAATTACCACTAGAGAATATCTTGATCTAGAAAATGTGTTATATAATGAGACTTGTTAGAGCAAGTCACATTTACATATGTGAATATAGGTTCATAGATAGTTTGGACCAAAACTTAGCCAATTGTATTTTGGTATGTCATGTAAAATGCCCAAAATATGCATAAAACTACCCTATAGCTTAGATTTTGATTGGGATAGAATTTTGGCTTGAAACTTTGCCACATAATTGATATTAGGGTAGGTAAGTTGTGTATAAAATTGTATGCAAATCATAGTTGAATAGACTAGTGAAAAGGGGTCCCAAATTTGACAAAAACATAAGGCCAAAAAGCTGCAGAATGGGACTTACAGCAGTGAGATCCACGGCCAGTGGGAATTTCCCACTGCCAGTGGACTATTCTGTCTCAAAACGTGAACAAATGGCTATTTTGGGTGGTGGATACAGTGGATTCCATGGCCAGTGGGAATTTCCCAAGGCCAGTGGAATTGCCATTGTCAGGAAATTTCTAACTGCTGCTTTTCTCTTGCTGGTTTTGGCCTATTTGGGTATCTTAATAACATTTTTGGCCTCTGACTTCTTGATGAAAGTTGTAGATAATAATGTTGCAGAGATATGAAAATTGACCTTACCTTAATTTGAGTTTTCTAACTCTCATTGGGCATAAAACACCAGACCCACTACATTGTAAAATTCAAATTTAAGAGGGTTTTGAACCCAACTTTTTATGGTTATCAAATTGGGACTAATAGGTGGAATTTATGACATGTTCCACTGTTTTAAGACTAAAAATGAGCTTTTCTTATATCTTAATGTTGAAATTTGTCATGAGCTTAATAGTATCCAAAACCCTTTTATTATGTAAAAATATGAGGTTGTATTAGGGGTATATGACGATGGTGTGTCTTGGTGGTATTTGATATTGATTTGGTATGTTATGAAAACATGAATGTATACCACTAATGATATGTTATGATGTTTGATAATGAAAAGTTAAGTGATATGGTTGTATGACACACCCTTGTATGATGATTAAGTCAATGAGGGATGATTGCATGACAATGTATTTGTTATAAATCGATGAATCGAAGATGATGTCGATAATGGATAATGATGGATGACTATTATTATTGTTGATTCATTGAATACCATTGTGTTTGATACAAGTGTGACCTTGTATGTGTGGTTTGAATTGTAATTGTGAGATATTATGAATGCCACACTAGAACATAAAACAATGGTGATGATCAATGAAATGAAAAATCCACTAAGAAATTATATGGTAATATTGATGAAAGATTAATGAACGTTATTCACGTTTGTGTTTCCATTGTGAATGTTGCAAGTATTGACTTGCATGTATGATATAAGTATATTGAATGAAATGCCACACCTAAAACTTGAAAACAATGGCTAAAACAAACAATGATAAAATCCACTAAGAATTGTTTAGTGGTGTTGGTGTTGATGATGATGATTGATGAGTGGCATAATAGGATGCATAGTGTGAGAAAGCATTGATTGGCATTTGCATCCATGGCATATCATACGTTGCCGGTAAGGAATATTAGGGGATTCCCCCGGTTGGCCCAATGGTAGGGCGGCTCAGTGCATGAGCATTCTTGTTGTTTCCCCTGTGACTCGGTGTGTAAGTCACAAAGCTGCCCATGTTGAGCTACGGGGAGCTGTATGTGGTTGACCCTTGTGGGGGGTGGCTCTTGAGGAGCAGGTGTCCCCAGTGGTCCTATAGATCACAGCTGCCATGTTATGAATCATGGTTGGCCCGCCACACCTTATATTGTTGATTATGTTGTTTACCGCGGTCATGGTGAAAATGACTGGTGTTGCAAAATGGACGATGCGGTTTAGTACCAGTAAAATTGGTGATTATGCATGCATTATGAGATATGTGTACACATTATACTACTATAGTAGGGGCATGGTATGTGATCATGCTTGACCCATAAATTGGTGTTTATTCCCACAGTTGGATCCGTAATTGTTGTTGACTATTCCATTATGCATTAGCCTAAAAGCATTTAAATATAGCATGGAGATATGCCAAAAGGTGATGATGATTGATGTTGATTGAGATTAAGATATGACGATGATGAGATGGGTAAATGAATACCTAAAAGACAACATGTAAAATATGAATACAACAAAAAGATATTGAATATGATGATGTTATATGTGATGGCCTAATATGATGAAAGGCTTGTTTGTCTATGATTGAAGATGATAATGTTGGCCTATTGCGGCATTGAGAAATAATGTATATATGTTCTTGCTTTGCTATGAATTGATAGATGAATACAATACATGTATATTATTGAGATGAATGAATTATGATGATTATTGATGATTTTAGCAAAGCATACATGATGCTAATTTACATATGCACATAATCTCAATTGTATTCATATTCGTCATTTGAAATGTATAACTCACTCTCCCATGTTGTCCATTTTTAGCATTGACGCAGGAAAATCATGGGATGAGGATATTTTAAAAGTAAAGCTTTGGTGAAGGTAAATAGTGGTAATGGAATGCCTTGGCCGGCAGCAGTTGTAAATTATTTCATTATGAATAACATGTATATAATGATGTGATTATTATTGATATTAGTGGATGTATAAGTGTTAATGATATATGACCTTGAGGATTGATTCAAATGGGGTTAATTATGGGTTATGGACATTGGTGACGTATGTTGTATGACCATACATATAAATATGTTTTCGGCAATGCATGATTATGATTTATGTGTGAAAAAAGTTGTGGCCTAGTAGGCTAGTGTTGTATGTTTGCATGCTTTGTTGAGCATTTTCTCATATCTTCATATATGAGCATGTTGTATACATATTCTTCTTCTGCTGTAAACTCTGTTATTTTGTATACCGTTATGGGCAATTTATTTAATGATCCAGTTGTAAACTTATTTATATCTCACTCTTTATTTTTCTGTGGTTCAGGTCTTGATGTAATCCTAAGGTGTTTTGGAATTCTTTTGAACACGAAAAATTTACCCGTATTTTTATTAATTAATTATTTTGATTACATCGGAATTCGGGTCCGGAAGATCAGGGGTGTTTCAAATATACTTTTTTATAACAAAGTATAACTAATGTCAATTTTTAGATTTTTAATTTAAGATATTAACTAGTATAAAATGTAAATAATTTTTATTTTATGTCCATAATAAATCATTTTATCATAGTTTTGTAATGTGGATACAATAAGATGATAGTGTCTGACTTTTTGATTTTTTTTAGGCTTAATGAAGTAAAACACCTATGGAATTATGTAAAACTACGACCACTTATTTGAAAAGGTTTCTTTTAAAAAACACCCATAAAATATTCTTAGTGTTTATAAAAAAACCTTTATTATCAAACTTCATTTGTTAAATGTTGAATAGCCAACCATTAACCACTTTAACATTGACACATATCCCTTTAAAAAATACACCTCAACAATATTCCTCTTACATCACCTCTTTCTCTTTCACCCTCTTTTCCTTTTCTTCAAACTATATAACACACCATGAAAGCAATATGAACCACAAAATCAAGAAGTTTACAATTTGCTAGAAGCCTAAATTATAGATGCACATAAGCCCATGCCCTTCTTTTCTTAAGTAATATAATTCCTTAAGTCAGTTTGGCTTCTCCAAACCCATAGAAACATTTTTTCTTCAAAGCATATAAGAAACGTAGTGAAGAGATCTAAGAAATCCATAAATATTAAGACAAACACCATCGTCAAATTGAACACAATTAAAAAATTAGATAAGTAGAAATAACACATCACCAAAGCAAAGTAATGCGGTGCCCCTAGTATTATATAAATAAATATAATAGATATGACATAATAATTATAAGGATAAATTTTTCACGCTTTAAAGCTCTTCACCTTGCCTAAGGGACACCATAAATTAAGAGAAAAAGATTCAACGTCACACCCCGGATCTTTGATTAGGCACACTTCCCATATATGAAGATATGAGAAGCGATATGAGAAAAGTTCAATTTTAGTTTTAGAAATAGTGGGACATGTCATAAATATCGCCTATTAGTCCCAAATTGAAAATCATAAAATGTTGGGTTTAAACCCCTCCTGAATTTGAGTTTTTTCACTGTAATGGGTCTGGAATTTCATATCTAATGAGAGTTAGGAAACTTCAATTGAGGTTAAACCAATTTCTACACCTCTCTAACACATTTACTACTATCTTTCATGAAGAGGTCAAAGGCCAATTATGCCCCGAAGATACCTCAAATCATGAAAAACATTTTCACGATGACCACGGTAACCACACATACATTAGAATGGTGTTGCATGCCAACCATGAATTATACCATGCCAACTGTGATCCATAGGACCACCGAGGACACCTGATCTTTAAAGAGCCACCCCCACCGGGTCAACCACATACAGCTCCCCGTAGCTAAGCATGGGTAGCTTCGTGACTCAACCACTGAGTCACTAGGGTAAACAACAATGCTCGTGCACAGAGCCGCCCTCCCACTGGGCCAACTGGAGCAACCCTTAACATTCTCTTATCGGAAGCTATGTAATATGCCATGGATACAATGCAGTTGCAAATCATATGCAATCTCACACTATGCATTTTATCATGCCACTCATCAAATCATCACCATTATCAACATCACCACTTAATTCTTAGTGGATTTTAATTTCATTGGTTATTGCCATTGTTTCATATCTTAGTGTGGCATCCATAATACTTTTCATTAACACAATTCAACTCATATGTATAAGTTCTTACTTACATCAACCACAAAGTCACCAACAATCATCAATAATAACAATCATTAATTGCTTAAGGGTATGCTCAACAACATTCAACTTCGTTCATCATCAACATTTATCAATCAATATTTGTGGTGAATACACATATGTTCTCAACAAGATAGAGCACAACATTTGACTCAACATATCATAATAATTATTAATCACCACAAAGCATACCACCAATATTCCAAATGAATATGACACATTTGCCAAGCACATAACATTGCAATACTCAACATCACAATTCATTAGTACAACAAAGGCAAGGCAAACATAAAAATATCACATACAACCATCAATCAATATTCAACTCATGCATTTAGAATATAAACTTATTTCCTATCTCAAGAGAAGTAATCCAAGCGATTCACAGCCCCGCCTGTAATATCCCAATTTTAAACAAAGTACCGGATGAAATAAAGCCATTAAAATAATAATTTTAGAAGTGGGGAGTTGTTTGATAATTACCATTAATTTAATTAATCAAATGAGTGCTGATTAAGTGTGATTAGCCATTAGTGGTTGCTGATGGGACTGGGTGACGTGAGCAGACTGCTGCTTCACGTTTTCCCCACCCCACCTTTCCATTCCTTGTGCATGCATATATGTAGTTGGTCGATGGTCTCTCGCCATTCATTCTTCAGAATTCCCTCTGCGATTTCTCTCTTCTTCCTTCTTCTCTTTCTCTCTCATTCTTCTTCTTCTTCTTCTTCTTCTCCTTCTCTGCCCTCTGTTCACATTTTTTGCTTACGGAAGTCACATTGACGGTACTGCAGAGGAGTCAGAGCTCCCTTATACGAGTGAAAGATGATCGTCGAAGCAGAAACAGCCCCTGTACCCGAGCCGATCGCGAGAGGCAACAGTGCTCAAGTGGAGGCTGAACGAGTGGAAGTATTAAGCGAAGCAGCAAGGCAGAGGACCTACACCCAGGCAGAAGAGTCTCTCGGAGTCTCGTAGTTGGTAGGGGGAGTACCTTATATGTTAATGTATGGATTATGGACGGGTTCCGGGTGTTGATGATTGTTGTTCTGAATTCTGTTTGTGTGTTATACTTGCATGTGGAGTGCGCAATACCCGGGTGCATGACAAGTAGGAGTTGAGTGTTGCATGTTTAGTATTATCCCTGAGATGCACGCCGATAGCTTAGAGAATATTGAATGATTGCATGGCAAGGGTGTGCTGTATTGTTAATGATGATAACTGTGTGGTTTACGTGACTTGTGAGTCGTTGAAAATATAAAATGATGACTGCATGTGATCGAGTGTTGGTGTAGTGAATCTGATAATATTCATATTGATGCATGTGTAGTTGAGTCCTGATATTGATGAATACTGATTGCATGTTATGCTTGTGTTGAGTGGAATACTTTATTGAATCCTGATATTGGCTGATATCAATTGCATGGGAAGCACGTGTTGCTGTATTCATCTACTTGAGCAATGATACTAATTGCATGGAAGTATGCGTGTTAAATCAATATATTGAGTTCTGAGAATTCGTATTACCGACTGCATGTGAAGTATATATGACTGAGTGAAAAGTTGTGTGTATGAATTCTGTATTGTGTGATGAATCCGCGTGTGGCGCATGGGATGCGTTGTGCTGGGAGCACGTAGTGTAGGACACTACTATCGGTTAATTGAAAAGCGTGGGACGCTGTGAAATCCTTGAGTGGGACTCAAGGTAGTTTCCGAGTGGGACTCGGGCTGCCTGTGAACACCTCCATTGGCGCTGAGAGCGTTGGTGTCACCTGTGGGCAAACGGTTGGGTACCTGTAAAACGGCCAAGCAGCTGGGAGCTGAATTGATAGTTGAGAGCTATGTATAAAAAGGTTGGGAGCCTACGTTGTAACGTCAAAACTGATTACACACGAATGCAGAACCGAGTGAAATACTCTGTGTATATTGATTACCGATGCTGTTTGAAATTGATTATGCAAGTGATGATGTTAATGAGATGATGAATGTATATAACCGAGCAAACTATTCTGTGTGCACATGCTGTTGATGCTGATTGAGATATGTTCTATGAATGCATGTTAATATTATTGAAAAGTTATGTATGTATAGCCGAGTGAGAATTGTTGAATCCTGATTGAGAAATGTTCAATATGTGCATTCTGATTTGTAGGCATTATTATGTCACTGATTATTGTATGTTAATGTTATTAAATTGATACGTGCATAAGGCCGAGTGATAACTGGTGGATTCCGATCGGTAAGAGTCTGATTTGTGTCCTGGTTGATTGGTATTGCTCTGACTTTAATCGTTGCCATGTATGATTGTGTGTATATATATATAAAGCTGTATAATTGTGGACAACCTGAGTCAGTATCTATCACTTAATATTTAAGATACTCACCCCCCTACTGTGGTAATCTTTCAGTGAATATCTCTCGTAATGAGGAGTGAATGAGGAGCTAAATGCCGAGGGGAGTGCTGGCGCTCTATGGAGACAGATGTTATGTATATACCGTTTATGTGTTTTGTTAAGCCTTGGCCGGCTCATGTTTAGCTTTAGTTCCTTTTATTAGAACCTGAACCCTTGGGAGTAGAGGACATGAATTGCTGCCTGTAATTAATTATATC
This sequence comes from Clitoria ternatea, assembly GCA_037962975.1. Classification (NCBI taxonomy): domain Eukaryota; kingdom Viridiplantae; phylum Streptophyta; class Magnoliopsida; order Fabales; family Fabaceae; genus Clitoria; species Clitoria ternatea. Next base: position 157,550,011 of record CM075672.1, read on the forward strand.
TACCATTTTGCGTGAAACCCTATATTGTGCATGAAAATCCGAGTAACCTATGTATGCGTATTTGTTGTGGGTGAGAGGTTAGTATAACTGTAAGTCAAAATGGAGTCGAGTGATGGCGTGGGAAGAGAGTTAGTGACTCTATCCGAGTGAAAGGAAGTCTAGGTAATCCCGAGTGAATGAGGCAGTGTGATACCGAGTGAGAGTTTACCGACCAGAAGACGACACCTAAGACTAAGTGGATCCATTGTGATAAATTAGTAAATAGCTGGGAAAATCTGAGTGGGTTTTGACTTAGAGGGAAAATCAGAGTAGGAAAGATTACGGGTACCGAGCGAGAATCGATCCTGATACCTTAGAGTGATAACTGTTAAGGTTCCCGAGTGAGGAGTGACTAAGTATTTCCTGAGTGAGGAGCGACTGAGTATTTCTGAGTGAGAGGTCTTCATAGATTCCGAGTGAGCGGCTTTGGGAATCATTTGCGGGTTGCCAATATATATATATATATATATATCAAAAAGTCGAGTGGAATCGTGAAGTGTGACATACTGTCTGGAAGAAGCTGGGATGCCTTAGGGTCAATCCGAATGAACTAAGAAGTGGACCATCCCGAGCGAATCATACACTGAAATCCGAGTGGGAGAAAATACCGAGTGGAATGGCAGGATACCGAGTGTAGTTTCGCTTAAGCGTTTCTTCCCTTCGCTATGTGAGAGTTCTTTCCCTTGTCTCCTTCCCCTTCTTCTCCTCGATGGGTCGGATTTGTTAATTTGAGTAGATTGTGTACGGTTTATTAACTTTAAAATTTGGAAAATTTTCCCTGTTAATTTTGTTTATTTAATTAAAATTAGGGTGTTACACCGCCTCATTGTTTGGAATAGATACTACACCACACAATATACCATACCATTACTTTCTATTTACCTACCAAGATTTATATACTCTCAACTAAACACGATGTTTATAACATTATCATTATCAAACCATTTTCCTTTTCATTTATTTCACCACAACCACCATGGGTTTGGTGTTCATGTTTATTATTATGCATTTAAAGCCACACCCATTAATGGGTTCTCACATCAATGGTTATCAACCACCATTAATGACCACCTAACTACATTAATATCATCTCCCAACATATTTAATGATACCCATACTCTAATTATCATACATTTCCACTTAAAATCAACTCTCAAATCAACATTACATGTTTTCTCCAATTGTTAGGGCTAGGGTTTCATCAAAAACCCAATAACCATCATTACTGCACACAAACCTCCATCATCCCCACCATCATTTTTGTGTACCATTCATAACCCTCATAAATATCATATTTATGAAACCCCACCTTAGGGTTTTCATACTAATGGCTCTCACAAATAACCCACATGCATTTAATCACCCTCCCAACCATAATAACCTATAACCTCGGGCTTTAAACCTTGAAAATAGTGAGAAACTTACCTTAAGCCAACAAAACGAAGTAAGCTTCAAGAGAGGCAGAGAGAGCATGAAATTTAGAAGAAAGAGAGGAGAGCTTCAAGCCACCATCTTTTCCTTTAAGCTCAATGAAAAGACGAAAATGAGGAAGAAAAGCACACACTACACCTTACTAGATTTTTGAAGAATAGAAGAAGAAAAGAGATGAAAGGGAAGAGGAGAAATGAGAAGAGTGTTTTCCCTTGACAATGAGAAACCAACATGAAAATAAGAGTGTAGAGTAAGGTTCTTGTTTTGAAGTTTAACCTCTCATTAAAACTTCTCAATTTTATAACAAACAAGATCATCGTTTGGGGCTCAATGCTTTATCCAAAAATTATTCTGAAGACATATTCGGATCCACCATAATATTCTCAATAGCCCTGACTAACAGTACCTCAATCGGAGATACTTGGTCCGACACCCATATTTTAAACGGGTATTAATTTCAACTCTTTAAGCTACAATAAATTATAAATAATCATAATAAATCTTAATTTAATCATTTCTAAACTTTTGGGACATTAATCAATCCATATGTAATTATTTACCATTTATCTCTCTCAAATAATCATTTATATATATATATATTGGGATGTTACAAGTAACACCTACCATTATCAACCTACCCAGTGAACAACACCCACCACCATCAAAACATAATAGAAAAAACTAGCTTAACATACTCACAATTGTATCCAACCTTTTCTCATAGCTGATTTTTCAAACTAATAACAAGTACATTAATCATTTAATTAAATATATTAATATTGTTTCTATAAGGAGTGAGTCTCAAAGTACCACAATTCTTAGGTTTTGCTATTTAAATGTTAATTATCTTAGAATTTATCATGTATCAATAAGAATTACAGAACTTGTTTATAGAGAGTTTAGGAATTTTATATGACAGAAGTAAATTGAATAAAAGAGATTACAATCATAGTTTAAGAATCAAAACTACTCCATAGCTAGCTTGAATGAACTAGAAATCTTGATTGGGTGCACTTTGATTTTGTAATTAAAGGTTGAATTTGCACTAGTAGATAAAGTCTAGTCCCTTTAGGTTAGAATCCTTAAATTGGTAATCATGAACCCTTAATCATATAGGTGAACATGATTAGTCAATCAACAATTATGTGAATTAAAGAATCTTATGACTAAGGAAGCCTAATCCTTTAGGTCATCCCTAAATCAAGTTGAATTCCTCTTATCAGAATTGGAAACCAGGATTCATTAATATGAATCCAATTCTTTAATCAATTCTCAGGTAATTAATCTAAGAACAACATTAGGAGATGAGAAATTTATTCAGTTACTGAATCTCTATGCATCTGAATCAGATATTATAATTCCCCAAGCATTGCTAAAGAGATCTTTCTATCTTAACCTTGGAAGTTTAGCCACACATGGTGATAAATGGAAATTAAGCATTGATTTCATGACACATTTTAACTAAAAATGCTTAAGAATTGAAACAAATTGATAAATGATAGAAGAGATTGAACATGAATTCTTCAAGTAGTGAAAGATATGTTCCAAAAAGAGAAAACATTGTCAAAACTCTTGAAGAGATGCAGGAAGTACAAGAAAACAATCAAGTCATCATACTTGGTCTTGGTCATAAAGAAGCATGAAGCTTGAACCATGCATCAGGCCCCTGCCGCACTTGAGTGTAACACAGGGGACGCTTGAGCGCAAGACACTCTGAAAGTCATGCTTGAAGGCGCTTGAGTGAAAGGACATTAGCATTAGGCCCCTTCCACGCTTGAACGTGAGAAGAGGATGCTTGAACTTGAACCAGTACACGTTTGGCGTGGCTAAAGGCATGACCTGCACGCTTGGGCGCGATCCTGGGTGTGATCGAGCGTTAGGACAGGAAAACCAAAAGGCATCAGGTCTTCTCACGCTTAAGCATTGAAATTCTAAGCTCAAGCACAGTCACACTCAAGCGAGAATATGTCACGCTTGAGCGTGATCGAAGAAGAATGGGAACTAAATTTTTTATTGACCAATGATGCAATCCCAGCTCATCCACTCCCACATGTTTCTGACCACTCCTGTAACGCCACTCAGCAAGTTAGGGTCACGCTTAAGCATGACAAAGGGAACCTTAAGCGTGACTCCTCTATAAATGGAGCAGAGGAACGGAGGAACAACATTCATTCATCATTCATTCTCATCAATCACTCATCACTCATTCAGTGTCATTTTTCTATTTTGTATTCATTCCCTTTCTATATTCTTAAGTGAAAATGTAAGGTATGAGTAGCTAACTCTTTCATTGGGATTGGTTGTAATCCATTCAAACCCAAAGTAATGCTGATGTAAGTTGTTCATGTATGTTAACATGATTAGATAGTTTTTGTGTTTCATTCTACACTTAATGCTTGAAAGTAATTGATCACTATTTTCTTATGTTTATTTTTCTTAAGTATATTGGGAAATAACTTTTGACAGCAAATCTGAATGAAATACTTGTTGTAAGTGGATGACCAGGGATGGTATCTAATTCAATAAATGTCTAAACAATCAAGCATTAATGCTGGAATGATTTCAAGGTGACTGAGGGATCAGCAGGTTGAAATCATTCTTATGAATTTTGTATTTGAGGGATCAATGCAAATGATTTTTGATTGTAAAATAAAAATTATCATTTCAAGTTACATACATGCAAGATACTTAGCTTACGAAGGTGAGATGTGATGAAAAACCAATCCCAGTTTTCCAAATCTAATTTTTACCAAAACTTATTATTATTGTTCTTTACATTTATTACTTTTTATTAACCATTTCAAGCAATATCCTTTACAATAAACCAAAATAAACTTCTTGTCAAATCAATTCAAGAACTAAGATCTTCAAGCTAACACCTTCTTAGTGTAACAAGAACCCTTTTTTACTACAACTCTTGTGTTTAAACTTGGCACTAATCTTTCAGTGAATTCATATTATACAAACTTGATTCTTTTCTTAAAAACTCCATTTTCAACAACCTTCTGTGCAAGATCTGATAACGTCAATCAAGTTTTATGTTACCTAGTTTTGGCATTTACTAAGTAAACATAAAATAAATCATACCACATGGTCAGGTGAAAGATATAGAATGAGATGGATGAGATGGGAGACAATGTCATGGTGTGTGATCTAAAATTTTATTCTGAAGTTGAAATAAAATGATGGATTCTAAGTCTCTAATGAGTCTCGTCTAAAAATTATAACATAACAACTATTTATAGACAAAAAGTAGTTGTCGTTAAACTAACACAACCATACCTAATTCCAGCGTGCCTATGCATAATAGGTACAATGGAAGAACATTAGCTTGGTGTTCCAACACTGCTTAGCCGCGTGGCTATGCCTCTTGATAGAGGTAAGGTACATTTTTCTAAGGTCCCAACGTATCAATGTTTCATCTCAATATGGCTATGTGTGTCTTCATGCAAGTTCAGGTTCCGCTCTGGTGTGGGAATACTGCTCGTCAACGTGCTTACACCCATTGATAAAGAGGAAGGAATTTTGATGATGAAACCAGCATGGGCACGCCCTATTCTGGCATTACTAAGCACACCTCTTCACGCATCAGGTGTCAGGTGCTCATTGTTGTAACACCCTCGGTTAACTAAGATAATCTTTTCAACTAGATTACCTTGGTTAACTAAGAGGTTACTAATTTTAAGAAAAGTATGGAAGTTTTTTTTTTTACACATAACAACACATGGTGGTAATAAAACATAATAGATATATACAAAAGATATTGTACATAATCCAACTGTTTTATCAAGTCTATACAATAAAACAAAAAGGGCACGTAGGCTCCCTAACAAAATACAGGTAAATAAGAATAAACCTAACCACTAAGAGTCTCCACCCAGGAACTCATCGTCAGACCACAGAGATGCAGGAGGATCAGAAGCAGATGCAATCTGGGAATAGTCCAGAGAAGCAGTACTCGTGGACGGTGTGTCACTGATGTTGTGGATCCTCTGATGTCAGCGGCTGACGTAGGCCTCGTAAGCCTCTGCTAGAAGACTCTAAGCCGCAGCGGACATCTCTATGTACTCCTCGGTCTTTCCATACATGTAGCTCCTGTAAATATGTCAGAGAAAACCCTAGGAATGGTCCCACTGTTGTCTCACTAAATACCTTTCCATCGGTGTAATGATCAAAACTCCCTGCTACATAGGAATACTCTCTACTCCACCCGTCACATAAACTGTAAGAGGGACTACCGGTGGAAGCTGTTAGGGTAAGGCTAGAAGCGCTGCTGGATTGACCAGTCCTGCTGGCATATCTTTGAGAGGGAATTCCTTAGGATCCTCCTCGTCAACCTCCTTTATGCGTAGTGGAATATACTCTGGTGTTGGCTCCCTCTGAGCCGCGTTAGTTGGGACTGGTACTATTGGAATCTCTACCTGCTAGATAGGAGGCAGAGCCAAGAATGGAGCTAGTAGTGGATGGAAACTGAGGGGGTCTGCCAATAAAGCTGCCTCTCGCTTACACATCTCCTCAAGCTCTTCCACGCTCATGGGATGAGGTGGGTCGCCATCTCCACAATAATCAGGGAGTGTTATCTCTGACACTCGGCCCACAGATTTTGATTAATATGAATCAATTCACTGAACTCTCTTTAGGATTCCTATATACATGTTCTAAGTAATCTTGCCGCTTTTACTCCTTACGAACCCTTCCAATTTCTTATTAATTCACTACACACCCATACATAAGTAACAAATAATCATGGTTGAAATGCAATGCATGAATTTCATCTCTTCATTAATATAGTGCACTGGTATGATGCATGAAACTCTGTCGATAACAACACACCATCAATCAAATCCCGCCTTATTCTCTCATCCACTAAAGCGACCGGAGCTCTCCTCGTTTTGGTTTTCACAAAGGGTAAGAACACATAGTCCTATCATCACAATGGCCAATCACAACCTCTGCAGAATGGGCACTTCACAGTCATAGAAAATCCTGCCTTTTGTCGAAGTATACCAGGGTTTTCCAAGGGTTTTCTGGGGACAGGCGCAAATCCGAGCCATTGGAATTCTCACTTCCGATATACTCCCTAGACTACCCTAGAGTATTGAGGCATGACAGATTCTTCAGTGTACCCCTCACTGTTATGCTCTAGGGAATTTCTTAATATCCACCCTTATTCGCCAGATATGATGCATGATTTGATTATTATATTTATCATGGTGAGGTTTCTAGGTAGGGTTCTTCTCATTTCATTTCTAGCGTCGAGTTCTTTTCTTAATATTGAACATCATTAAATCTCTCTTTTCTCTTAATAAAAGTTTATGATTTGTTTTCCGACTCCTAGAAATGAAATGAGATTTCACAACTCAAATATCATGGATATTTATTTGTTACATTGTTCATCAATATCCATACATTCATATTCATTTACATTCATATTCAGCCATATTGGAACCCTTACTGATACCACCATTCCATACTCATGCATCTCACTTAGAACCTTTCATAGTTCGATCATCCATGCATCATATATAACAATCATCAACGAAATACACTTAGAAGATATATCACTCAAAATCATACATCAATCAACACATCACGTCAACCATTGATAATACTACGACAATTTAATAGTTACTTTACTCTAGTCAGTGTTCATAAAGGTCATGCGTACAACATTAATATTAGTATTTACTTGCTACTTATACATCATGTTGTCTTAAGTATTTTGCTAGTACATGGATCGAGCATGTCGCAGTATGGTAAACTTTTGTGTATAATATAGTTATTTATAACCCTCACAATTTGACTAAATCAAATTGATTTATTTGGTTTTTATTATCTTAACGCACTACTCCTAAACTCTTAGTTGATTGTTAGGTGACTTCATTAATTATTTCCCTTATTTTATTCTAGATGAGTTTTAAATTTAATAGTTCACCCTCTTGGTTACTAAATAAGCCAGGTACCCATTTTTATCTTATCTTAATTTCTTGCATCCTAATACTATCTTCCTTAAACATGGTCTTACTAGATTAAATAATTCCCTCTTTAATGACTAATTTAATTGAATTATTTACTTAACTATAGTTAATCTCCTTGGTTTTTATGATTATTTGTTTACCGCTTAAAAACTTAGAAACTTCTTTGATTTGAGATATCCTAATATTGTGTAATCATCCAAAAGTTTGCCAAATGATTTAATCAATTCTATTTATTTTTATTGTAAGCTTAAAATTAGTATACCCCAAAATTTTATCTCTTAGTTACTAATTTATTCTAGACACAAAATTTCCTTCAATTTCTTTTATAGTGATTACCTTAAATTCTACTATAGTATTACCTCTCTTAAAAGTTCTGGTTCTAAATTTAATTTATTTAAGGAAATAATCCTATTAATTTATTAGAATCCTTTTGAGAACCTTAGTCAAAAATTTAAATTCTAGTTTGTTATTTCTTTATTCTAAATCTCTTTAATCTACTAATTCCAAGGTTTATTCTTTTTAATCAAGTTTCTTTTTAAATCTATCCTTTTTTCTTAAATTTCTAAAATTACCATTCCTTTTCTTTTCTAAATGGTCACCAAGGGGTAGTCATTAAAAGTGGTTGCTAAAAATTTGTCACTAATATTTTCTTCTTCTAACTTCTAACGTCCATTGTGCCAAAAATTCACTTATTTGAATTTTTCTTTACCTAACCCATAAAATTTAATTTGGGCCAAGTTATGGAAATCCTTAATAAGGTTCTAAAAATTTTCTATTCAAACAAAGAATTCCCAATTGTTTAGTTAACTTACTATTATATTGCTACATATATTTTTTTTTAAAATTCTTACTTTATAAAAATTTCATTATCACTCTTTAGTAAAAGAAACTATTTTTAATCGCCCAACCGGTAAATTTTCTCTAAGGTACGCTATAAATCTAAAACAACGTTGATAAAATTTAAACGATCTATGTAATTCCTAATAGTAGGGCTTACCGGGAAATAATCTACAAATTACATAATTAACATCTAAAACAAAAATTTAATTTATACAACCATATCAAAATGAAACTGAGCCCGCCTAAATACTAAATTTTCTAAATCGCTTTTTGTTGGTCCAATAACGATAAAATCCATTTGATTTCGTGAATATCGAGTTACGCCGAATAAATTCTTAAAGTATCGAAAATTCTAAAAACATAACTTTTAAGCATCGATTATGAAAAAATTTTACTGTTAAAGATCTGACCGTTGGATCGCGATGAAATTCGAAGCGAAGGTTCCTTAACATGCAAACAACAATATGAGGCAACCAAATTTCAAATCAATCGAGATAGGGACCCCCTTTACCTCATGATATAGCTACTTCCTGGAGAAGAAAATTGAAGGTTTTTCCGAAAATTTCACCAATCGCTCCTAACGTTTTCCGATCATCGTCTACACTCCCGACCCTTAGAAAAATTTTGGCATGCTTGGTTATATCTAGGAAAACAGCCACGGTTTTGGCTTCAATCAACAAGGGTCCAACATTTTAATTTTTAATCAAAAGCTGAATTTGACTACTAGAATTCAAGGACAATCAATCAAAAGGACAATTTTGCCAAACTCACCCTAGGTGGTCTCAAGATGACTCACGGCCTTGAAGCTCCAACAAAAGGGATGGATGATCACGATTCTAGCTTCCAATCAGCAAGGTAAATGCCATTAAAATTTCAAAATGGAAACATAATTTAAACTACCAGAAGAGTCAAGAATAATAGCCAAGAAAATTGTCAAACTTACCTTGGAAAGTCCCTGGATGGCTCACGATTTTGGGGCTTCAAGACAAGGAAAGCCCAATTGATTTTCTGGGGTTTAAAACAAGAAGAAAATGATAATAATGGTGGCTATTTTGAGAGGGTTTAGCTGCAGGTTGGTGGAAGTAAAAAGGAAGGAGAAGAAAACTCTAATGGGTGATGGTGGTTATTCTTGGTGCAGCCGTGAGGGTGGTGTAGGATGGATGTTGTGGTGGCTAGAGTGATGGTTGAATTTATAGTTTGAAGGGGAAGAGAGTGAAGAGAGGAGAAGTGGGTGCTTCTTTTGTGAAGAGGGGAAAGGAATGGAAGAGAGTTGAGTGGAACATTAAGGTAATGGGATGGTGTGTTAAGAGGTAACGATGATGGTTACTTTTACATGAAATCTAATTGGTTAAGGGGAGAGGTAGCCAGTTGAGTGGAGGGGAGGAACTGGATGGTGACATCTGTCCAAAGAGGTGTCCAGGGGTGGTGAGGTGGTCAGAAAATTGGTGGTTGGGAAATTAACTTGTCGGGTAAGAAACCAAAGTGTGTAGAATTTTTATGAACCGGGAAATAAGAATGTTGAAAATAAATATGGGTTAATTCGTGGAGTCAGAATTAGAGGAAAATCCTAACACAAAAGTCATAGATCTTAATTTTCTCTTTAAATCAATATATCATACATGATGATCAGATATTGGTAGCCCAAGATATGTCTGATTTACGACAAGATGCCCCAAAAGATCCCAAATCAATTAAGTGCTTAGAAATAAATTCACCAAAAATTCTCCTTTGCAAATTAGGTTTCATGTCCTTCATAACAATTGTATAGCTTTTTGATACGGATCCATAGCAAAAAGAACAAAGCGATTCGAGTATCGGACGAGGGGGATATACAAATTTTTCTACAGGTGGTCAACATTAAAACGAAAAAGTCCAGGGGTTACAGAGATTCATTAAACTGTACCAATATAGAAAGAATCATCCTTCAAGGTCTGCATAAAAAATGTATATAATTTTGTTACGTAAATTTTGACACCAAGTTTGCGTGAATCGAAGGTTGTATGAAAAAGTTATGAATTTTTTTCTAAATCAGGTGCAGAGAAAAACGTCCTAACAATGAAATTTTAAGACAAACATGCTTAATTCTCGATTTTGGGGTTGACAGAACGAGAATCAGAATTCAGAGATAGAAATAGAGGTTGGAGATCTTTTCAAAATGAAGAGTTTAAGACCAAATCGCTTAATTTCAAGGTTGTATGCAAAAGTTGGGTCCAAAACACTGAAGATATGCGGGTCGAGTCTTAAAACAACTTTTGAGGAAATCATTTTATTGGAAACGAGGATGATAGAGTCCGAACCGAGCTTCAGTCTCTTCATGAAAAGTTTCTAAAACTTTGAAATGAGTCACCAAAGACTGACCATGTCACCATCAGACATCCCAAGGTATATGAACGGTCAAACATAGGAGGCGTGAAGGATTCTGATTTGGCCGGTTAGGCTAAGTCAAGTACCCTTGATTCTTCACAAAACAATCCTATTAGGACTAGTTTCCCTACTGGATTACTAGTCTCAGGTTAAACGGTCAAAGTTTGACCTTAAGTTGGGTCCCATAGTTTAAATATAAGGAACCAGGCGACATTTATTATTAAAATATTAATAATAATTAATTAATTTCTTAGCTAAACTTTATTATAAATACACTTTTATATTTTAAACTCATTACTAATAATGTTAAATACCAAAATAGATATTATCTACCCATTTCACTTTATCTTAATTAACAAAAATCTTTAATAGTAATATCCATTTACCTGTTAATATCAAAATAATGCATTATTCAGTGATCATTTTATTAAAGGGCTTAATTAAGTCTTATGAAATCCTGGGCTCTATAAATTACCAAATCTTAAAATCTAACGATATACTTAAATAATTCTAAACATTCCAATCCATTATAGCTAAATTTGACTATCATCATCTATAAATTGCCAAAGTTAATCATCATTCAGAAATTGTCTAGCAGTAATAATAAGAATTCATTTAGGAATATAGATACCTCAGTAATAGATAAATTGCTGAATTAAACACATTTATTCCTTCCCATAATTCATCATTAATCACTATTGTACAAACTTCTCTTGCTCACTTATTTAACTTGACTGAATAATTCACTATTCACCTTCTCTTAAATCTCACTTTCTTACACTATAGTGATGATTCAGGGATCAAGCCTAAGCTTCGCTCTCCTAACAAGGTACTCTCGAAGATCCTGAGAGCTTGGGCTTTTATTCTAGAAAATCAGGGCTGTTACAATTATGGTGTGGCTATGCTATATTCCATTGTGTTGACGCTTGAACTTGGGAGCTATCAGGTGATTAGGTAGCGTGGCTACGCTCAAAATTGATGTTACCATGCCACTTGACAATGGTGTAAGGCTTCGTTTCCTTTCTCTGACGTGGATACACCATGGATACGCCAAGTCTAGTGTGCCTACGCCTAGACTTGACTCCTTCCAGTTTCTCTTTCATGTCTCTTAAGTTACTTCCTTACAAAAGATTATTAAATTATATCAATAAAAAGTGAATTATCATCAATTATCTTACGTGTCATGCCCTGTACATGTAGAAAAATTAATTATGGACCCCTTGAGTTAATACGGCGAATACAGCGATTACTGTCGTCGTTTAATTGACGAACAATGTATGAGCAGAATACAGAGACGGGCCTAACGGGCCAGGAAACATTAAAAAAATATTGGGAATGAATATTTATGTCTCAAAGATGAGCTAAAATTAATTTGAGCGTTCGTGGAATTTATTGTGAATTATTCGGGATTTATCGACGTCGTTTAATGTTGGAACACGACCTATTCGGGCAACGGGCCTCAATTGGGCCTCAAAAATTCACTAACCCCAAAATAATTATTGAATATTATAAAACACTCAAATAAATATTTTAAACCCAAAAATAAACCCGAAAAAATTTATAGATAATTAATTAAACGTTCGGGGGCCCGGGCGACCAAAACGCTTCATTTTTGAGTCAAAACGCTATGAGTTTCACCCAATTAAATGAGCTAACGATGAATACTATTATGGATTGTTCCCATCGGATTTTTAAGGCCCAAGATGATGAATTGCCAAAAATTTAGGCGTTGGAGCCAAAAAATTTCAAGTGAGGGGTACATGGGTGATTTCACCTATCATTAAAAGAGCTTTCCCTCTTTTTTCTCCCTCAAATTTCCGTGTAGCTGCTGCACTCCACTCTTGTGCCAACTGAAAATCACATCTCCTCCACCTTCTCCATTTTCACGTGACTAGCTAGCTCCCTCCATGGTTCTTCTTGGTTTTTATTCAAGAAAACTCAAGGTAAGGACCTAAAACCACCAAGGCTTCATCTCCTCCATTTCCTTTTCTCTTTTCCACTCAACTTTCCTCTTCCTCTTCACCTTGCTCAAAAACCAAATTTCATCTCTTTTCCCCCCTTAGGTGATTTCAAAATTTAAAGGCAAGGAGAGCTTCATTTGTGTTCTTTGAAGCATTGGTGAACTTGAGACTTATTTTGCCCATTCTTGAAATTCTAGGGTTTTCTCCATAATTGGGGTAAGCTATTGAACTCTCCTAAATCTTGAATTGATATTAAATTATTGATTAGAAATGATGTTGTTAATGTTAGAATTGTTGAATTTTTGCATGTAGAACCAAAACCTAGGGTAGGAGACCATTGGGAATTTTGTGTGTTGTTAGAAACATGATTAGGCATTTGAATTAGAATGTGATTGATTTTTAGAATTGAGTTTAATGTATGGATTATGCTTAATGGGTGCTTTGATTTGATTATATGCAAAATTGGGACCTTGGGGCTTACTTTAATTGGTGAAAAAAATTACAATTAGGAGACTTAAATTAGTTTGAATGATTTTAGAATGATTATGAGGTCTAAATTAGTGTATTGAAATGAATTGGTGATGTTGGAATGAATGAATTTGGTTTTCGATGATATTAAGTGAAAAATCCTAAATTAAGGACTTACTTTAATTTAGAGGAAAATTGTGTTTTGGCCTTGAATTGGCTTAGGGATGATTTTGAAGTAACTAGAGAAGTTTGCGTGACACTCTAGAATTTATTTGAGGAATTGTAGAGAAGAAAGGAATTAATACTGAACTTTAAAGTTCTCTTGGAGGATAAGAGTGATAAAGAGGCATAATAGGTCTAATAGAGTAATGACCTTGCTAATAGCTTGAGAACTCTTGTTAGACACGGGTTATTAATTAGAATTAGTGTTGCATAATTATTGGTTGATATGGTGTGTAAAATGTCATGAGCTAAGTGAAGTGTTATGTGAACTAGTAAAGGGTAGATATGTTGTTAAGATGAATAAAATAGTTATAAGCACTTTAGGACTTAAGAGTGTAATCATGAAATTGTGTTTGTGCTAATAAATGCAATTTGTGAATTTGAATGGTCATTCGGTAAGAAAGATTAAGAAGAAAAAGTATGTAGTGTAGAAGTAGATTTGATGACAATTATGGACTAATGGAGTTGGAAGAAAGAGTAATGGTCTAGAAATATTATTAGAACACATTAGACAATGGAAAAGCTAATAGATAAATTTAGAGAAGTTTATTGTTAGTGATAGGTGACTTATTAAGGTTAAGGATAATTGTAGTGGAATGAGTGAGAAAATGGCATTTAGTGAGAAGATGGGATATAATGTTATAGTTAGAAACAAACATGAAGATTAATGTGTTAGTGGGAACTTAGAAACCAAGTAAGAAGAAAGGACTTGGTATTTTAAGGGATATACCATGTAAATCATGTGTTGGGTAAGTAACATGTGTTTCTAAAGAATTAGCATAGTTTGATCTAACAATTAAAAATCACTACCAAATGGGTTATGTATTAATGGGTGAAAAACAAGTTAATTGCATTATTAGTTGAGAGAAACTTGTTGTCTACAAAAGGAAAAGTATGGTAAATAATTATAGTAAAGGGAGAAGTTTTAAGACCCCCTGAATGATTCTTGAAAATCGACAATTGTAGACAAAGTCCTAAAATTTACAAGTACTAAAAGATATTAAAAGAATCCATAATACTCCTAAAAATCTCAAGGATGAAACTTTTATGGACTAGTATATAGTGTGTACATAAAAAGTGGAGTTGTGGACATCACGAAAAGATTAGCAAGATGATTGATGTGTTTTTAAACTTATTCGATGTAGGCTTTGACCAATCTTATGAAACGGGACCATCCAACTCCTTCAACCCCACGGAATACTTCTCTTGAGGTAGGAGAAGAGTTTATTTTCTAAATGCATGGCCTTGATATTGGTAGTGTATGTATGTGTGATGTTTAATTGCATATTGGCTTTGGTTGTTTCTATTGTTGCTAGGTATAATGATTATGTGAAGTAAGACTCCTTGAGTGACATTGTTGTTGAATTGATAATTGTTAAGGTGATGTACCCTTGATGTGCCCTTTTTGGCTTATGCATGATAATGAAGTGGATTATGTGAGAAATTGAGGCCATTATGTGCATTTTTACATTTTATGACATGCATAATATGTCTCATGTGTGATAAATAATGATCTTGCGTTGATCTTGAAAATAACAAGCTTGCGTTGGTTGATTTTATAAACAACTTTACTTGGTCATAATGTGACATGTATTATTGATCTTTCATTAATCTTTGGGAAGAAACCTTGCGTTGGTTCTATATATTAAACAACTATGCGTGGTTATAAGTCACATGAGTGAAATATGCACATGGAGAGGAAATGAAAATTATACAAGTTGGTCTCATTGCATATGCATAGATTGTTGGATAACATATGCATTAATTGTGAATACATGACATTGAACTTGAGTACCCATAATGATTATATCTCATGAATGTCTTGAATTGAGAAACATCGTTAGTGTTGTTAGCTAATGTGAAAGTGTATTGATGATCATTGTTGGTGACATGAGAATGATACTTAAGGCTCTTTGGTATGAGTTGGTATTTATGGTATATAATATATGTATTGATTGTCAAATTTTGGTCTATATGTTGTATCAATAAGATAGGATATATTAAAGGAAAATATGTTTGATTGCCTTACTATGCATGACTTATCACTATAATTTCCCATCATTGAGAAAATATACTCACTCTCTATGTTGTCCATTTTAGCCTAGTGATGTAGGTTAAGATGGTGGAGAGGTACACTTTTATGGAGGTGGCTCGGTGTGAAGGGGGTGTCACGTTTGCCGTGGCCAGTATTCTTCTTTTTGAACATGTCGATTTAAATTCTTTATAGAATTTGATGTGTATAGGCATTATTTTGCATAGCTTGACTATTGATGTATATGCCTAAGTTCTTGGAATTCCGAATGAGCTTGTTAGATTAATTATTGGTACAATTGGATTTTTCAGATTGAGCTATGAACTTGTTGGTATATTAGAGGTTGAGGATCATGAATCTTTATGAATGAGGAATTATGCATGAAAGTTGATATTATGTCATAAAATTGTGTATGTTGCATAGAAGTAGTTATGGAATGGATTTATGAAGCTTTGTTTATGTTAGTGAAAATTTTTATCATACAATTGGTGTGAGGTATGTAGGATGGGATAATATGATGTATATCTCATAGATATGAGTATATTAAGAGGCCTAGTTGATAAGAAGCAAAGTTCGATGATTTATTAGTATGTATGGATGGTATTGTCATCTAATTAGGTTCTTGGAAAAGCTTTGATGTAGATGTTTGTGATATGGACCATTAAACTTGAATGTGTGGGTTTAAGAGTATGTATCTTGATTTTGAATGATTAATGTTCAATTTAAGAAATGGGGGTCTTGTGCATGACAATTTCATATATTGATGAAGTTGGTTAGGTACTTGATTAATTTTCACCTTCTTATATCTTCACATATGGGTTGGTTTCCAATTAGGTCTAGGGTAGTTATCATAAGTTTTGATTTGTGGTGTGCCTTAATTAAGTGACGAAAAATAAACGTGAAAAATTTCCCCTACTTTTTATTAATTAGAAGTAGATAACTATAATATCGATTAGCAGAATTAGGGCGCCACATAAAATGTTTGAATGAAAGCATTAAAATACTATTCATTATTTTCTATATTATTATTATACATTATATCAAAATAAAATATCTTATTTACGTGTTTAAAATTTATAATGACTTTATTAATGTTGGTTTAATTATTTAATAATTTTTTTAATAACAAAATTAAAATGGTCCTTTATCTTTATCACACAGGACCCACAAAATTTCAAAAACTGTAATTATCTCTCTCGACTATATGTTTCCGTGATTATATGTTTCTTTGATGAGGTGTCTTAGGGATTGTTTGGATACAAATCCCGGTTGGTCAAATCGGGCTTTGACCAACCCAAAAAATACATCCAACGGTCATCTGTCTCGATTGCGTGAAGGATCAATATCAACCTTAAATTACTCTATTTCTCTAATTCCGTTTCCCCAACTGAAAACCAAACCGACACTTAGAATGACTTAAAAAATTTTTTTGGTCGGTAGAAGAAGTTTATTTGCTGGCTCAATCTCACTCAAACACCACTTGGCTGGGCCTTCATCCCTTCCCAAAGGACGTATACTAGGTTGGCTTCCTAAGAAAAATGTGTAATTTTCACTTAGTAGTCCCTTGAGTGAAGAAATGCATCTTATTTAAACCACCACCAAAACATTGAATTATCATTTAAGGTAATTGGCACGCAGCACAGACAGGTGTGCACTGTAATTGGTTTACAAATTTCACGTCTCAGCATCTACGCCCCACTCTATTTAAGGTAAGCCATATATTAGTTTTTGTTTGGTTTATGTACGACTATTTTTGTTTAAGAAGCACAACACCGTACATTCATCAACGCTTGATTTATTTGTATTAGGAACGAAACGCTTGTGTTCCAATTATTTGCAAAAATGTCCAGCTAGGAACTTGCTTCTTCATTTTACAATTTCTGAGCTCGTAAGTACGCATCTCCAGAATGGCTATAAATTTCATGGAATGTGGATGGATGGATGAAGGGATGGATATTATACAGTGTCGTTGAAATTTGAAACAGAAAATGAAAAAGTATGTGTTATGACCAAATATTACATTGTTGTTAAATGACCAAAATTGATGCCACTCATATTCTATTGTAAAATTTTTAGTGATGTTTTGATATATGTCGAGAGTTCTAAATTGACTAGATATCACCAATTAATAGTATATAAAATGAAAGTATTCCTCACCAACTAACAATTAAGATTATATTAGACCTAATATTTTAATTTAACAACATAACTAATGTATGGATTTGTTATTCGTGATGGTGATTGTAATATATGCTATTCTTATCTCTTACAATTAGAAAAAGTACAACTTAATGCTGAAAGAATCTCAGACTAGAAATTGCATTTTAACAAAGTCTTAAGATTACAAATTTATACCTATGTCCTAATAATGTCCTTTGCTTTGAATAGGAGAAGTTAGGGAAAAATGGGAGCAAGAAGAAAGTTTCATGACTAAATAACTGCCTCTTGACCCTGCATTTATCTCAAATTATCCGTATATGTTACTTCTGTTAGTTTAATAAAAATTGCTTTCATTAACTAATCTATTAGTCTAAAATAAAACACATTAATTTGACCGTGTTTTGGTTTTCACAATAAAGTTAAACAGAAGAATAAATATTTTGATAGCGCCACTTCCCTAGAGTTCAATCATCAATAGCAATGGTGAAACTTGAACCACTCCTTGTGTTTGGTCCTCCATTAATATTCCAAGTTTTTGAAGCACAAAACTTTCACAACTACCGTTTCCTCAGCTTTCTCCTCACCACACCCTCTCCATCAATTCCTGACCACTCAAAATGTTGACACTTTATCCATTCAAGCCATACTCTGCAACCCACACCAGCAGGTTTCTGCAGATACCATTAGGCTGCTTCCATCACTCAGCATCATTGTCACCACCAGTACTGGAACCGACCACATAGACTTGTCGGAGTGCAGCCGCTGTGGTGTTCAGGTTGTCACTGTTGGAGGAGGACAGTTTGCTGAGGATGTTGCCGACATGGCTGTGGGGTTGTTGATTAATGTGCTGTGGAAGATTTCTGCTGCTGATCAGCATGTTAGGAATCGGGGTCCTTCTAGGTCCTGGAGTTTTTCTCTTGGTTGCAAGGTACTGCTTATTCCTTCTGCTTTATGTGCCTGTTCTCTTCATATTATAGTGTTTGTATATAATGAAAATGTTTCTGATGTTCTGTTTCTATTTGGATGAAGATTTTCAATAATTTCTACTTAAATAAGGTGTTTGTGTATGTGTGATTCTGTTGTGTTACTGTTCATATAAGACAATCAACATATTTGCTTACCATATAAGACTGCAGTGTACTCATTAGAATTGATGACTGAAACAGTAAATTGTGGAACATGAATGATAACTAGCACTCTGCTTTGTTTTTCAGCTGGGGGGCAAGCGAGTAGGGATTGTTGGATTGGGAAGAATTGGTGGAGAAGTAGCTAAAAGGCTTGAGGCCTTTGATTGCAAAATTATGTACCATTCAAGGAACAGAAGGCCAAATGTCTTGTACCCTTTTTATTCTGATGTTGTTGAGCTTGCTAGTAATAGCGATGTCCTTGTTCTTTGTTGCCCATTAAATGAGCAAACAAGGCACATAATCAACAGGGAAGTGATGTTAGCATTGGGGAAAACTGGAGTTCTTGTCAATGTTGGCCGTGGAGCTCTAATTGATGAAAAGGAATTGGTGAGGTGTTTGATGGAAGGAGAGATATCGGGTGCTGGCTTGGATGTGTTTGAGAATGAGCCTAATGTTCCCAAAGAGTTCACTGCTTTGGATAATGTTGTGCTTTCTCCACATGCCGGTTCACTAACCTTAGAATGTTTCACTGATGGATGTGAACTTGTTGCAAGGAGTCTAGAAGCATTCTTTTCGAGTAAACTACCAAGTACTGCAGTTGTTGATGACTAAATTCATTTTGTTTTATCAAATTTTGTTTTTTCTTTCCATCAATTACTAAAGGTAAGAAAAAGTCTTAAACACTTCTTTTGGTAGAATCACTTGATACAGATAGTATGAGTCTGTTTCTTACTGAACATAGAAGTTAGCAACCAGCAATTGATGCTGGAGATACATGTAAGCTGTATAAGATGTAGTGCTACCTTTTTTTATTGATGAAACTGATGTGTTTTTGTATGGATTATGCTCATCTGATGGAATGACCTGTAAGACTCCAACACTTTGGCGCTTGATCTTGTAGAGCTCAGCTGGATCTTGCAGAGCTCAGGAACAGAAAACGTTTGCATTTCACTCTTGAACCATTTCCAGTATTAAACAAGTTGCATCTCTTTTTGTATGTTTTTTTCACTCATTACAATGTTGCCTTGTGATTTAGTGAGTTAAATCCTGAAAACCGCCTCACAGTTTGCAATCTTACGGCTGTGTAAATTTGTCATCTTCAACCCCATTTACTGAGCCTCTGGGACACCCTAGGTGCATTGCCCCTATCACAATGCTCCTTTATCGACAGTATGAAACCAACTTAAATATATTTTTCGTCCTTATAAATATAAGTCATTTTAGTTTTTTTCTTTAATTTTGTTTTAGTTGTCAGCAACCATGTATAGTGGCATGTGAGAATGTTTAACATGTCATTGATATATGGTCATACAGACTTTTTTAAAGTTTTAAAATTTATAAAGATTCGTCTTTGACCAAGTAATGAGTACAATAATAGGTCCCTAAGAAATTAAAGTGGCACCGTTAGTCCCAGGCTTAGACAACGTTATGCCTAATACAATAGGTCCTTGGACGTTATTGATCATTAAGTATGTTGGCTTATCATGTTAAGGGATAGATGTGATAAGTTATTCATGCCTCGTACGCTTGCCAATGCATGATTAAAACGCACGAGTTTTGTGTTAATGGTAAAATCCTTAATTTCTACCCCGCCTCAATTTGTCTTCTTCTCCATCTTCAGACCAAAGAAGAACAGCTCCCTGTTCCCGAAGCTGAGTAAAGAGTTCGACTGGGTTCAAAGGTGGCTGAGCAAGAGAGAGTGGTTGAGGAAGCGAACGGAGCAACGGACCAACGTTGAAAACAGAGAAGCTTCTTGAGTCTCTTCAGTAGGTAGGGGGTGCTTTGCATCTCAAATGCATAGTTTATGGACGGGTCCCGGGTGAAAACACTGCTCTGTGTGTTCATGATTGTGAATATAATAATTGTGTGAAATATTTAATTTATAACTCTTGAATACCGAGTGCATGGGCTAGGGGATCGTTATGCTGAGTTTCATTGTAGTTTTATAATTAAATGCATGCAATATATGTTACTAACATTGCTAATACTGAGTGTATATGTGCGGGATTGTTAGTCAACTCCCATTGGTATCTTTATACTAGAAAGCATTCATTTTGTTTCACACATATTCATTAGTACAACAGTGCCCTTTCACTTATTAACACCATATATTATATGCATCTCATGCAACTATATTAAAATCACAACAGATTCATTCCAGCATTCACATACATATTACATAAGTTAACTATCGAGATTCACCCACTGCCTCTCAGAGCAGGGTACTCAGCAATCATATCAACATTCTCAGGCAGTGCCGAGTACACCAGCGTTGGACGCTTAATGAAAGACCTTGGGTTGGACTCAAGGCAAGCCTACCGAGTTGGACTCAGGGCTGCCCGTAATACTTCCGTTGTCACTTGGAGTGACTGTGTTACATGAGAGGGCAAACGGTTTGGTACCAGTAAAACGGCCGGATCAGCTTGGAGCTGAGGAAAGGCTTGGAGCCTATGTTGCAACATAAAAATTAATGATAAATAACCGGATTCGACTGAATTGAATGTGTGCACACATAGACTGTTGATGAGCTGATGTGATTGTATGTGTATGTGTTTTGGGAATAGTATGATTAATATGGCCATGTATTGGCTGAACAAACTCCGATTGAATGATATTGTGTGTAAACATATTGAATGACAGTGTATGTGATAAATTGATTGAAATATAATATTATATTGTGGAAAGCTTGAGGATTTTTCGAGTCGATAATTGTCATTTTATATGTAAAAGCTCACCCCTACTATGGCTATATTTCAGTGGATGTTGCTCGGAACAGTGAATGACGAGAGAACACCAATTCCTGTGAAGTGCACCATACAGTGGGAACATACATAATTGTATATACTGTATAAATAGTTTTGTAAAAGCCTTGGCCGGCTCTTAGTATAATGTTTTATTTAAATATGTAGGATTTGAACTCTCACGGACTTGAGAGCATAACTAATATTTACAAGTTATATTATGTTATGTGGTTATTTTGTTCAGTGAGTAATGATGTAGGTGAATGCCCGAGCTGTATGCCCTTATAATCTACCGAATGAACGAGCTTGCATGTTTCCGAGTAAATGAAAGCTAAGTAAAGAAGTGTGAGGCTAAATTGGGGAATCCTCTTCCGAATGAAGAAGAGTTAAACTAACTTCCGAGTGAATGATGTTCATTAAGATTATTTCCGAGAGGAGAATAGTTAAAAGGTGCTATGAGAGAGCCCCCTTTTTCAAATCTATTTCAGGTGGATAAGACTCATATATCCCGAGTGAATGAAGGTCATACAATTCCGAGTGGGAATTGACTTGAAAACCTCCCGAGTAAGAGTTTATTAGAATCTCCCAAGTGAAGAGAAACTAGAGTATTCTGAGTGAACGAAGCTATGAAATCCTTAAGCGAGACTTGACCTTGTAGAGAGTTCTCAGGGTAAGGGAGATTAAATATGCGCCGAGTGAAAACGTGTGAAACATTTCTGAGTGATACTAGACTGTGGAAAATATTCCGAGTGAGGAAAACTTATAGATTCCGAGTGAAATGGCTAAGGGAATCATTTCCCGAGTGGTTAACATCTGTGAACTTCAAGAATGAAAATAGAGAGTATTGTGTAAACTTCCGAAGGAAGCATGTATGTGTAGGGGCCTTCCCGAGTGAACTTAGGTTCCGATTCCGAGTGATGAGGTTACCGAGTGCCTTGTTCGCTTGGGCGAATAAGGTTTTGCTCTAGCGATCATGGTTCGCTTAGGCGCTTTCTTCCGCTGGCTATTGTTTAATCGATATTGGGCCTTGCCAATGTGGGGGCATCCTGACCCGGTCCTTCCTTTCTTTGGTCGGATTCCTGTTCCGATTCCCCCTTTTAGCCGTTCGGAATTTTTGGAAAAATTTTTCCCTTGTCTCGGATTTTATTTAATTTAGTTAGGATGTTTCACCAGTTGCCATTAGTTTAGTGTATAACCTAGGCCATTTGGTTCACCATCAGGCAATTCCTGATGGTGTGTCAAGGGTCTTAGTTGTACAGGTCCTTGAGATGAAGGCAGTTGTGCCCATGCCAACTCTTGAGGTACGACTCGTCGGCCAGGCTGTAAGACACTTCCTTATATGGCCGACCAAACTTTTGTCAGATTCTAATCCCCAGGTATACTCCTTAAACTAGCATCAATTATATTTATTAAGTTATGGTACGAATAATAACAAATTTCTTCTTACTTTTTAATTGTTTTAACAAGATGTTGGCCCATCAAGGAAGCCACAGCCCCCCTGATCCCATCGAACAGCTATGGGCTTTATCGCCTTCGCTATACGATGATACTGTCCTGGTCCCATGGGAGGAATCCATTTTCGGCCGCCAAGTCCGTTGCTGGTGTACATTGCGCAACCTGACTTGTGTAAGGTCCTGATGGGGAAGACGATGTTGAACATTTCTGTGATTCAATGCTAGGAGCTGTAAGTGTAATGTTTTTCGTTCAATGATTGTGTCAATTAAAATGTTATTTTTCACTAACTAAATGTGTGTAAATTTTCTTAGGTTTCTACATAGAGTTTGTATAGAAAGGGGTTTCCAGGACACTTATGGTTTCCTAGAGCCCTCTCTAATACAAACTCGCAGAAACAACAAGGAGGACATTCAGGCATACATGCAGAATTGGATGAATGCATCAAACAAGACTGTGTACCTTGCGCCATATCATAGAGAGTAAGAGTTTATTAAGTAATTAATTTGTGTTGTTAATATAATCATTTTGTGTTGTTACTAATCAATGTTCGTTGCAGCCTTCACTGGCAATTACTGGTCATTTGCCCGAAGGATGGCATTGTTGCATGCTTCTGTTCCTTGCATGGAAGTCCTGGTGTAGACTACATGAAAATAGTCGACGCGTAAGCTGCTTTTAAACATTAAACATATTTGATTAAGTCATTCTATTAACTGAATGGTTGTTTTATTCTCTCATGGGGCTGTAAGTGGATATTGTCGACTTAAGGGCATGGTGATCAGGAAAAAACTACAGTGGGTCTTTTTAAAAGTAAGTACTTTAATTAACAAGCATTAATTTTAAAGTTAGCTCAATTTGTGACAAAAATAGTAACCAATTGTGAATTTAATGTATGGTACCTTGTAGTCTTATTTGCAAGATGGCAGCTTTGAGTGCGGGTATTTTGTCATGAAGATGATGCTCACCATTGTCTAATCCGGTATAGTAGACGGATGGACAATTGTAAGTTTTCAGTGCCTACATTCTCTAATTTGGTTTTCACATACTACTTAATAATTTGTTGTTCACTACCATTGTTAATGATTGTCTATTCTTTGCATCACTTTCAAGACTCCTCAAAATTCCCTGAAAAATACATTGACGAAATCAGAAAACATTGGGCCATCAGCTTTCTTCAAGTCAAAGAAGGACTCCAATAGCGTTTTTGTCATTTATTATTATTAGTGTATAGGATTTATATGGTTTAGTGTAGCTTTAGGATTATCATATTATGCATTTTATGTACTTTACTTGTTGTTTATATGGTTTTATTGAAATTTATTCATTTTCATCTCTTTCATTAATTGGGCTATATAAATCTTATTATGTGCATCAATTGAGCTGTCCGGTTATAAACTCTTTGCTTGCAGGTTTGGGTAATGAATAAAAACAAAGACTGTAGAAAAAAAACCTAACTTTTAACCACGGTTGTGGGTATAACTATGGTTAAAAGTCTCATTTTTAAGCACGGTTGAACCTTAACTGTGGTTAAAACCCCCCTTTTGAGGACGGTTGCCATCTAACCATAGTTAAAAATACCACTCTTTTACCACAGTTCTTTATAACTGTGTTTATATGTGATCTACAACCACGGTTTGAAACCGTGCTAAAAGACCCCTAGGAACAACCATAGTTGTAGAACCGTGGTTAAGGGTCCGTTTGTTTAAAAGTTGGAATAAGGTTTGTGAAATGGTGTTTAGAAAATTGAGGTTTTGAAAATGTGGTTGAGAAAATTGGGGTTTTGAAAACAGTGATTTGTGTTTGGATAGTTTGTTGTAAAATTGAGTTGGAAAGTAGTGATTGTATTTGGTTGGAAAATATTTTGGTAACCTTGGTTTAGAAAAATAGAATTTGATGGTAAAATTACCAAAAGGGTAAGTTAAAAAGAATAGTAAAATAGTATATTTTTTAAAATAATATTAACAATTATACATTAAAATATTTCATTTATAATTTAATCAGCAAAATATATTTAATAGTAATAATTAATATCCTAATTAATATTCAAAAACCCTAATTAGATATAAATTAATAACCCTAATTAATATCCTAGTTAATATTACAAACCCTAATTAGCTAAAAATTAACATCCAATTTTATAAAAAAATTAACTTATTAGTAACATAAATAACCCTAATTAAAATACCGTAATTACATATAAATTATATTCCTTTTATTGTTTATTATTAATAATATTAATTTTTTATATTACTAAAATATATTACTGTTATTAATTTTATTAATATAAACTTACAAGTGACATCAAATTTCTCAATCAATCAGGACCCTTATTTCTCATCTTCTTTACCCTACACCCCATGTCCTTATGCCCATCCATACTCCATCATCTAAACCAATCTTCCACCATCAAATGACACTTCATTTACCATACACCTCACACACTCATCAACACCCATGCACCACCAAACAAACTAATCATCCACCATAGGATCTGACTTTTTACGGTACACCCAACCCCTTCATGCCCATCCGTACTCCATCTTCTCCAACCCGCATGTCCCACGGCCTCCACTCAAACAGCTCTGACGGGCTTCGCTTCTCCACCCTAAACTGTGACCATGCTGTCCCTTTCACCACCGGATGTCCAAAAACCCTCCACCACCAAACATTCCCTCCACCACAGTCCCATCAAAACATGAAAAAGAGCCACAGCCAGCAAAACTCGAAACAAAAAACCATAGAGAGGAGAAACCTACCGCGTTACAACTTGCTCGAAAACACAAAACTAGGGAGGGGGAGATCGGAGCTGTGCTCAGAAAGGACAAATGTTGTTGGAAAATCAACTATCCGAGAGGGCAAAATGGTAAACACGTTTATTGATATCGACTTTAGCGAACGGAGTTCTGGAAGAAGGAGGTCGACCACACCCACTGCAAAACCGCGTTCGAAAACGGAAATCACACTGTTGAACGAAGACGGAAGATGAAATATAGAATTCCAAACATAATTGTTGTGGGAGAGGTTTTATAGATGGAGGTTTTGTAAACGGAATGGGGTTTCAATTTTTAAACAAACAGGCACTAAATGTCAATTTTAATCGTGGTTAAAAGCACATAATGCACTAGTGGGAGGAAAGTTTTAGTTATACTTAAAGAACATTCTTAAAAAACTTTTAAGCATACCAAACACATAACATTTTTAGTAATTATGATTCTCAGGAAATACAATTCTTAAGAAACATGATTCCTAGGAATCTAAAACATTTTGGATACCAACCGCCTAAACTTCTAATTCTTTTAAGATAGATTATATCATCAAAAGAATAGTTGAATAAGTCAAACCTTTCTATTTTATAATTTGTTTTATAACAATCACTTGGTTCCTATTTAACTATCCAAATAGATAAGTGTCCACTTGACATTAATAATTATATTTTTCTAATAATATTGATATGAGAAAATGTTTAATAAAGAGAGATAATGTAGCTTAGTAAATGAATAGTAAATAAGAAATTTTGGTATGTAATTGAGACAAAATGACACTACAATATTTTGTAGTTTAGGCCACAACTAAAAACCATGGTCTAAAGTGAAAAAACTGTGGCCTTTAGTTTAGGCCACGGTTTGGCCACACTTTCTATGGCGTGGTCTAGGTGGCCATGGTCTAAAATAAAAAGCCACGGTTTTCTACTTTTGACCATACTATTTTGAAAACCGTGGCCTTAAACATTAGAATAGGCCATGGTTTTTTACGTTAGTTTTAAGCCACAATTTTTTGCATTAATTTAGGACCACAGTTTCTTAAATGTGGCTACATATTAAGGGCCATGGTTTTTTGCATTAATTTAAGACCGTCGTTTCTCAAATGTAGCCACATATTAAGGGCCACAGTTTTTTGCATTAATTTAAGACTGTGGTTTGTCAAATGTGGCCATATATTGAAGGCCACAATTTGTTAATCTAGGCCTTAGGCTACGTTTTTTTGTAATGATTAAGACTATGATTTTACAAATGTAATCATAATTTTACAAGTGGGGGAATATGTTTAAACCATATTTTTTAAAATTTATTTAAGGCTATATTTTCCTCATGGTATTTTTGGCCATACTTTTTTAAAAAGTATATATTATAAAATATAAATATATCACAATCAAAAGTTAAAGACTAATACAATCTTACACAAGAGAAAAAAACACAAATAAAAGGTAATTTCATGAACCAGGACCTCAATTCACATAATTACATTTCAAATATAATTCACATTCAATTATAATTTACATTTTGTCCCCCAAACATTTACATGATATCATAAAGGTCCATTGTCATTCCTATCAATTTATAATGTCACTTAACTTGCAGCAAAACAATAAACTCTGGTTCAGCCTTCACAGGTTGTCCATCAGGGACAAAAATCTTGTGGTAGTTTTCATGAGGTGTTTTTGAGATGCTTTACAATTGCCTTACGGAAATCCTTCATAAGAATACACCCAAATACAGGTCCATTTCCAATCACATCACAACCCTCTCAGGCTGCACAATGACTGCCAGATGCAATTCAGATGCTGAAATCATCAATAATGAGTCAAATATAAAATATTTTCTTTTAAAAATATCATTGAAGCTAGATGCAATCCGTTTCTCTTAAAAACCTTTTACTTTTGAATCCTTAATCAGTATCTTTAAGACATACTAAATAAATAAAATTTCTAAAACAGATCTAATATGATTTCTTATAAAAATTTTGTACTTTCAATTTCTTAATTGGTAACCTCAATAAATAAAGAGAAATATTATTAAGTATATTAAAGGACATAATATTTTAATAATGTGAGACATAAATTTTTTTAAAAATATAATAATAACTAAATAATAAAACAACTTATACACTACCTCAAGTAAGTTTTATAAACTCTTCTATATAACAACTCTCAGTTTTTTAAAATATATAAGCTGCTAAAAAAAGTTATAAATTACATACTCTAAGAAACAAACAGAAGAGGCAAACTCATCTTTGTGTTAACATATACCCCTTAAATAACACAATGCCATTCATTCATACCTAACAAACAAATAAATTTTAATCTGAAGTTCAACCAACAGTGAATGCATTAGTGCATAGTTTATACATTTTCACCGTGATTGTAAATTGACTCACCGTGATTGTAATTTAAGACATGAATCTCATGCTTCTAAGAGTGCTCAACACACAATAATTAACCAATTATCTATACATATTACACATTTTTTTTAGCTATAAGAATTTTACGATTATTAAAATCAACAAAATACCTTGCAGTACTCTTAAACTTGTCATCATTATATTACATCCAATTAACGTGACATTCCAATTATGCAATGAAAATTTATGTTTACTTTTAAATTAACTTACTGGTTGGTAATTACTAGTCGGTAGATGCTACGCAAATCATTTTCACCTATAAAACAGAATATCCAATATTTAGCAAAGACTTATGAACTTGGTAAATGAATGCATTGTCCAATTAAACCTTGGCAAGTTGGCATCAGACATACCTGAACTCCTAAAATCTCAGAAATTGCTTTTTCCACATCTAACTCCTCTTTCTCTAGCTTGATATTGAAATGTAATAGAGATCCTTGAAACAAATCTGAAGTGCTACCATTAGATGTAACACCAGAATCTGCATAAAACAAAAAGCCACCATTCTATTTAGGAAATTGAGTTAAAAAATTCTCCACTTTGAATTGATTGAATCACATTGAGCATAAAATAATTATATGAAAGGTAAAAAAACAGAAGAAACTAACCGTTAAATGTATGAGACTCCAGTTAGCGTATAATTTTCTGGAAAGAGGAAATGACAAATTTGATTTGACAGTGTAGATGTTAACTAAAGAAAGGTTAGTTACAAAACTACATTCAGGAATTATTCCAATCAACTACAACATGTTAGAATATCCATGACCTTTATTTTGAAGGATTCTTGACAATTTTATTCCATTCAAAAGTTAAACATACCCAGACAATGGTAAATGCTAAGCCTAGAATATGGTATCCATAATCAAACTCAAGATAACAAACAAATACAAGTGTCAAATTATAACCTTTGCTTCTTTTCTCTTAAAATAGGCTTTATCTTTGATATCCAATTAATTCCTTGCAGTAACACTTTTTTTACTTCCTGTACATTGATAGTTTGACCTCCGGAATCCATGTTTTCCATTATTTTAGTATTGGAATTGTTTCTTCCCAGGCCAATCTATGTGGCCAACAAATGTTTCAATGTTCAACAAACCTTAGTATACAGTCAATTCATTCAAAATATTAGTATAATATAATAGCCCTCAAAGCAATACAACATGTAAAATAACCCAACACCTAGACCAAAATAACCCATAAATCCCATCAGAACAAAACTAAGTCATAGTACACACAACAACCTTACATCCTAAACCATATTATAATTTTTAGCATAAAAACAATTTCTATATCCTCCTCTGGATTGGTCCCTTGGTGTAAATTTTTGAACTCTAACATGAAGTTATAACTTATCATCTTGTACAAAAAAAAATTAAAAATAATTTTTAGGAATACTAATAAAGAATACAACTAAAAAGTAACTAGTTCTTGATTTTTAAGGAAGTTTTAAAAGATTCTTTTTTTATAAAAACTTTTTACCCTTATTCCTTGAAACCTTGACAGTAGCCTTTTAATTTTGGTTCAACCTAACCAAACATGTTGGCAAATTAATGAAAGTAAGATATAACATGCTGTGAAACAGGCACAAATAGAACTCTACTTTAGAATCATAATTCATACATGAAACAACCAAATAAAAGTTAAAATTAATGGTTATTATAATGAAACTCTAATTCTTATTAGAAAAGAATACCAACAGGAATGTAGTAAGTTTTGTCTTTTAAGGTTATTTGGAACTAGGATGCAGAGGCTTTTTTCAATAACCTTTCCATACACATACACAGTTTACACATACCTTATCCGCATTAATATCATATAAATCATCATTATTCTACAGAACACATAATCCTATAACCTAGAGTAAGATTTTTTTTTTTTTTGTAACAAGAGTAGGATATAGCTTACAACCACACAACAAACAAGTGCCCAAAGAAAAAAATCTAGAAAAAAAATAATCTCTAACTATGGTATAATGACAGACCAATAGTTCTACAATAACAGAAGAAACTCCCATTCCATATACAAAGCATAAACTTGTCCAGCAAAAACAATGAAACCTGTAACACCTTAATTTTCAATTAGTGGATAAACCGAGACCAGGAAAATTTTTCCGAAATCAGAGTGGATTCAAAGGCAATGTTTAGCTGAGCATTAAGGAGGGTAGAATTAGGAAGAGGAGGAAGGGAAAGAATGCAAACCATTCACAAGGCAAACAGCGGAAGATGCAGGACGTGAGCGAACCCGACAGTGCCTACTCGCTTAGGCGAGATTCAATATCGCTCGAGTGCGACAACCCCACACGCTTAGGCAAAGTTCGCATGGCTTAAGCGCGACCCATCAGAGGCCTTCCCTTCGCTCACACTCGCGGGAGCGAGCACTTAGCCGCTGAGGCGAGTAACTCTACTCGAAATTCCCATCACTCGGGTTTCAGACATACGTTTCACTCAGAATCTTATAGGTCACTCTTCAGTCAGAAAACACTCACTCGGAAGGTTCTCACTCGGAAACATGTTGCTATTCACCACTCGAGAAAATCCTAACCGTTTATTACTCTAAAGGGTTTCAGGTCAATCCCCACTCGGAATTATACGACCTTATTCACTCGGAACATCTAAACCTTTCTTCACTCGGGGTAAAATCACTACCTCACATACTCGGAAGAACATGAATATATATCACTCGGACATCACGCACAGCATAGAATAAACATACAGTATGATATAAATATATATATAGGAGTGTATATAAATAATTACAAGCATGTTGTCATACTCTCAACCCGAGAGTGATCAAATTCTGATTTAAAGAGACTAAGATCAAAACACGAGCCGGCCAAGGCTTAACCAAAACCTTATACACAGTATCTACATATACATAGATACTTCCATAGTGCACAAGCATTTCACTCGGCATGCGGCACCACCTTCACTCGTTGCTCCGAGAGACATTCACTGAAAAATATTGCCATAGTAGGGGGTGAGTATCTTAGATATTAAATGATAGATACTGACTCGGATTATCCCTCAGTTAAGCAACAATACAATGTACATAGCAACTATCCGAACATGCACAATACCAATTAATCAGAACACGCATAAAATATTTTCCGATCAGAATCTATTCAATTAGCGCTCGGCTATATACACATATCATTCCCAATAACCTTACACATGTGCATGCAATCAGGTCACAATCAATCATCAACTGTTCAAGCACACAGAATTCAATCACTCAGATCCGTATTCGTGTGTAATTGGTTTTCATTCGTTGCAACGTAGGCTCCCAGCCTTTTATTCAGCTCCCAGCTGACTTGGCCATTTTACAGGTACCAAACCGTTTCCCCACACATGTGACACCAACGCTCTCAGCGCCAACAACGGTGTTCACGGGCAGCCTGAGTCCCACTCAAAGGCTTACCTTGAGTCTCACTCAAAAGGATTTCGCAGTGTCTCACGCTTTTAATAACCGATGGTAGTGTCCCACACTACATGCTCCCAGCATTAACGCATCCCATGCGCCACACGCGGATTCAACACACAACACAGAGTTCATATATACAACCTTTCAATTAACAATACATGCGTCATATGCAATCGGCATTAGACACTCCCAGAATTCAATAAATTAATACAACAACACATACATCTCATGCGGTCGGTATCAAAACTCAATAGATTAACACAACAACACATGCATTCCATGCAGTCGATATTACATATCATCAGATTCACCAAGTCAACATCTTCTCACATGCAGTCAGCATTTCAAACTCAGAATAGCATGCATTGCACATAAGTCACATAGTAATCATCATCAGCACTTAGCATATTCCTCTCATTCAACATTCAACACTTCTCAAAGCTGTCTACATGCAATTCATGGACGGAACTAAACATACATCACTTCAACACCCAATCATCATGCATCCAGGTATTATACACTCTTCATGCAAACACAGCACACAATCAGACACAGACACAACAATCATCAACACCCAGAACCCGTCCATAACCCATGCATTTAAGATATAAGATACCCCCTACCAACGAGGTACTCCGAGAGGTTCCTTAGTTTTTGACGTTGATCTTCTACTCTGTTCGCCTCATCCCCGCTCCCACTCGCTTGGTCTCCCTTGAGCGCAGTCGCACCGGGGAACAGGAAGCTGTTCATCGTCCCTTTGATGATCGTTCCTCCCAGCCAAAGGAACTCTGACCTTTTGCGGCACCGTCATCATGGGTCCCCAGAAACAGAGAATAAAGAACAGAAAGAAGAAGAAGACGAAGAACGAAGAAGGCAAAGAGAGAACGAGGAGAAGAGAAGAGAAGAGAGAACGAAGTAGCAGAGAAAATGAATAACCACAGTGGCACAGGGCCTATGTATATGCGTACGAAGAGAAGGAGAGTGGGGTGGGAAAGCGTGAATCGCAGCCCCACTCACGTGACCCGCCAATCATAAGCAGCCAACCATTAACAATTAAGCATAATTAATCTGCCATTATTTCTTAAGTTAGATTAATTAAGTTGATTATAATTAACAAATAATTTCCTACTTTGAAATTATAATTTTAATGGTTTAATTTCATTCGGTATTTAATTTCAAAATTGTGATGTTACAAAACCAAATAATATTGAATAGTAATCAAGATTCAAAAATTCTCAACGGAAACCAAATAAACTAAAAAATATTAATAAAAAACATTTAGATCAATATATTTTCATTATGATATAGTAAAGTTAATATTGTAACATCCTGAATTTAATAAAAATGATTAAATATGAGGAATAAATATTAAATAATTATAAATGGGTTAATAAGCGTCCTAAAAATATTGAAATAATTAAATTGAGATTTATGAGGATTATTTATGATTTATTGGGGCTTTAAGAGTTAAAATTATACCCGGTTAAAATATGGGTGTCAGACCAAGTATCTCTAATTGAGATGCCATTGGTCAGGGCTGTTAAGAATATTATTGGGAATCCGAATATGTCCTCAGAATAATTTTTTGGATTTAGTATTGAGCCCAAACGAAGATCCTGTACGTTATAAAACAGTAACATTTAATGAAGGGTTTAAGTTAAAACAAAAACCTCCTTCTCTTTTCTTCACTTTCCCGTAGCTTCTTCTTCTCTCTCCCTTCTTTATTCTTTTATCTTTTTCCTCCTTTCTTCTTGCTCAAATCGTGCACTCTTTTCCATGACCATTACCCACCAAAATTTCTTGGTCTCCATGGATTCATGAAGTATGAATGGAACATTGGAGCAAAGCTTGACTTCCTTCCTCCTTTTTTCCTTCAATTTTGTGTTCCTCTTTGGGCTAGGAGAAAGAGGTATGATTTTTGAACACCCATGGCTTTTGTTTATGGTTTTTGAGTTATTGAGGTATTGTAATGAGAGGTTAGATGTTGTTTTGATGAATGAAGGTATGTAGAACCAAAACCCTAAGTTGGATAATCCTTGGGGATTCATTGTTGTTGTTGGTAATAATTAGAATATAGTGTTGTTAGCCTATGGATATTTGAAATGATGCATATAAATGGTTGAAGCTGATGATGGCGGATTTTAATGAAAACCCTAGAAATTAGGATGTTGGGGCTTTGGGAAATTGATGAGAAAATTGTGAGTTATTGATAGTGGAATGATTATATATACATGAGAATGTGTTTTTGATGGGATAATATTGATTATTGATGTTGAGGAATTATGAAATCAAGAAAATAAAGTAATGGCGCCAAGTTGTTAGTGTGTTAAAAGTTGAGATATTGTTGGGAGAGATTTGAATAACAAGGATCATGATTATTGAATTTTAAAGAATCCTAATCTTAAGAGTTAGGAATGTATATATTGTGACTAGAAGAATTGGTTTTAGGAAATGGATATGAGGTACTCAATGTTGGATAATGATTTGTATGATGACAAGTGATAATGAAAATGGTAGGGAACCATGGATGATGAAACCTATAAATGAGTATTGTCATAGGTGTGAAATAATGAGTGTGAGCACTAAACCATAATGGTGATGATAGATTAAAGAAATGAAATGAGATTGTGACTTGATGAGGTCTTAGACCATGATAGGTGCCAATCAAACTTATTGATTAATGATGGATTATATGTGGCTAAGATGGCACATATTAAACTCTAGGTGACAATAATAATTGAATGATTGATGTAATATGGAATGCATCTTAGGTGATGGAAGGATGAGATATTATTGTTATTGAGTATGATTAGCCCTTTGAGACTTAGAGAGTCTTGATTTTGGGAAAGGAATTCTAGAAGCCTAACACAAGTATGTGAGATGGTGTTTTGACAAGCCTAGGACTTGATATTGAACTCTAAGAGATGTGTCAATTATTTAAACTTGTGATGATGCCTTGTGTTGGCTCATAAATTGAATACATGTATATGTATGTGTATTGATAGGAGATGGCATTCCGGGCGATGTAACGGAGCGTTTGGAGCATGTGAATCGTTGCGATTCTTCTCTCAAGGTAGGAGAGGAGTTCTACATTTCAAATGCATGAGTTGAATAATTGATGATTATTGTGTATGATAGTGCTCATGTTTGCCTTGCTATGGCTATGTTAGAATGATGTGATGATTGATATTTTGATGAATTTATGATCTTTGGCAACGAATATGTGACTTATGTATCATTACTATTGTGAATTGAATGCAAGACAAGGAAGTGGATAGGTCATATTTTCATTTAATGGATAAGACTCCATGTAGAGGCTACCTACAACCCATAATACATGTATGAAACTTGTGTGCATGGTTGGTTGTGACCAAATAGGCTTAGTTTGCAATTTGGTATGCTTGGTTTAGCTAAAAGGGGCTTGAATTACCACTAGAGCATATCTTGATCTAGAAAATGTGTTATGGAATGAGACTTGTTGGAGCAAGTCATATTTACATATTTGAATATAGGTTCATAGAGAGTTTGGACCAAAACTTAGCCAATTGTATTTTGGTATGTCATGTAAAATGCCCAAAATATGCATAAAACTAACCTATAGCTTAGATTTTGATTGGGATGGAATTTTGGCTTGAAACTTTTCCACATAATTGATATTAGGGTAGGTAAGTTGTGTATAGAATTTTATGCAAATCAAAGTTGAATAGCCTAGTGAAAAGGGGTCCCAAATTTGACAAAAACATAAGGGCCTTGCAGAATGGGACTTACAGCAGTGAGATCCACAGCCAGTGGGAATTTCCCACAGCCAGTGGATCATTTTACCTCAAAATGGGAAAAAATGGCTATTTTGGGTGGTGAATACAATGGATTCCACGGCCAGTGGAATTGCCACTGTCAGGAAATTTCCAACTACTGCTTTTCTCTTGCTGTTTTTGGCCTGTTTGGGTATCTTAATGACATTTTTGGCCTTTGACTTCTTGATGAAAGTTGTAGATAATGATGTTGTGGAGGTGTGAAAATTGACCTTACCTTAATTGGAGTTTTCTAACTCTCATTGAGCGTAAAACACCGGACCCACTGCATTGTAAAATTCAAATTTAAGGGGGTTTTGAACCTAACTTTTTATGGTTATCAAATTAGGACTAATAGGTGATATTTATGACATGTCCCACTATTTTTAAGACTAAAACTGAGCTTTTCTTATGTCTTAATGTTGAAATTTTTCATGAGCTTAATAGTATCCAAAACCCTTTTATTATGTAAAAATAAGAGGTTGTATTAGGGGTATATGACGATGGTGTGTCTTGGTGGTATTTGATATTGATTTGGTATGTTGTGAAAACATAAATGTATACCACTAATGATATGTTATGATGTTTGATAATGAAAAGTTAAGTGATGTGGTTGTATGACACACCCTTGTATGATGATTAAGTGAATGAGGGATGATTGCATGACAACGTATTTATTATAAATCGATGAATCAGAGATGATGTCCATAATGGATAATGATGGAAAATTGTTATTATTGGTGATTCATTGAATACCATTGTGTTTGATACAAGTGTGACTTTGTATGTGTGGTTTGAATTGTATTGGTGAGATGTTATGAATGCCATACTAGAACATAAAACAATAATGATGATCAATGAAATGAAACATCCACTAAGAAATTATGTGGTAATGTTGATGAAAGATTGCTGAACGTTATTGATGTTTGTGTTGCCATTGTGAATGTTGCAAGTATTGACTTGCATGTATGATATAAGTATATTGAATGAAATGCCACACTTAAAACTTGAAAACAATGGCTAAAACAAACAATGATAAAATCCACTAAGAATTGTATAGTGGTGTTGGTGTTGATGATGATGATTGATGAGTAGCATGATAGAATGCATAGTGTGAGAAAGCATTGATTGGCATTTGCATCCATGGCATATCATACGCTGCCGGTAAGGAATATTAGGGGATTCCCCCAGTTGGCCTAGTGGGAGGGCGGCTTAGTGCACGAGCATTCTTGTTGTTTCCCCTGTGACTCGGTGTGTAAGTCACAAAGCTGTCCATGCTGAGCTACGGGGAGCTACATGTTGTTGACCCTTGTGGGGGGTGGCTCTTGAGGAGCAGGTGCCCCCGGTGGTCCTATAGATCACAGCTGCCATGTTATGAATCATGGTTGGCCCGCAACACCTTATATTGTTGATTATGTTGTTTACCACGGTCATGGTGAAAATGACTGGTGTTGCAAAATGGGCGATGCGGTTTGGTACCAGTAAAATTGGTGATTATGCATGTATTATGAGATATGTGTACACATTATACTACTGTAGTAGGGGCATGGTATGTGATCATGCTTGACCCACAAATTGATGTTTATTCCCATAGTCGGATCCATAATTATTGTTGACTATTCCATTGTGCATATGCATTAGCCTAAGAGCATTTGAATATAGCATGGAGATATGCCAAAAGGTGATGATGATTGATGTTGATTGAGATTGAGATATGACGATGATGAGATGGGTAAATGAATACCTAAAAGACAACATGTAAAATATGAATACAACGAAAAGATACTGAATATGATGATGTTATATGTGATGGCCTAATGTAATGAAAGGCTTGTTTGTCTATGATTGAAGACGATGATGTTGGCCTATTGCGGCATTGAGAAATGATGTGTATATATTCTTGCTTTGCTATAAATTGATGGATGAATACGATACATGTATATTGTTGAGATGAATAAATTATGATGATTATTGATGATTTTAGCAAAACATACATGATGTTAATATACATATGCACATAATCTTAATTATATTCATATTCTTCATTTGAAATGTATAACTCACTCTCCCGTGTTGTCCATTTTTAGCATTGACGCAGGAAAATCATGGGATGAGGATATTTTAAAAGTAGAGCTTTAGTGAAGGTAAATAGTGGTAATGGAATGCCTTGGCCAGCAGCAGTTGTAAATTATTTCATTATGAATAACATGTATATAATGATGTGATTACTATTGATATTAGTGGATGTATAAGTGTTAATGATATATGACCTTGAGGATTGATTCAAATGGGGTTTGTAACACCCCGGTTTTCCAGACTCGGACCCCGATGTGATCAAAGTAATGATTAATAAAATGCGAGTAAATTTTTCACGTTCTAAAGTAAGTTCGATGTCACACCAAAACCCGAATCACAGAAAACCGAAGAGTACGAATTAATAAGATATGACTGGATCGATAACTAAATTGCCCATAACGGTATACAAAAATAGTAGAGTTTACAGCGGAAGAGAAATGTGTATACCGGGCAAACGCCTAGTCCCATATATGACGATATGAGAAAAGGCTTGGCAAAGCATGCAAATACCCGATATAGACCTAATAAAACAAAGCCCGTCTAATTCACTCACAACATACACATGCATTGCCTAAGACACAATTATATATATATACATATACATTCGGGGATCTTCTCCCAACTATCACTATCATCAATGTACATCATTCAATTTCAATCCTTCTAGTACACATTAAATCATCTCTTACATACTACTTATATATATTCACCATTCCTAAATATGAAGGATTATTTTATACATGACTAAATTCACTAAATCATCTATATCATCATAAACAATTTATTCATTACATAAGAACTCATAAATGATGCCGACCAAGGCACTTCCATTACCACTATTTACCTTCACCAAAACTTCAATTCAAAGTCTCATCTCAGCCTATGATAACCCTGCATTACAATGCTAAAAAGGAGACCACATGGGAGAGTGAGTTATACATTCAAAATGATGAATATAAATATATTGTGATTATGTATACATGTATACAATCATCATGTGTGCTTTTCTATAAAATCATTAGATTATCATTCAATCATCATCACATTATTATAATTATACAAGCCTCATGAATCGCAATTCACAACATAAGCAAGCACAAACACATACATATCAACAAGGGCATTCACAATCATCATTATCATTTTATTAAATTTTTATTCCATTCCTCCTCGCAAGGGGTCTCATCTCTATAGTCATCCCATCTCAAATGCCATGCACTTATGGCTAATGCATATGTCAACTGTTTAATGCATATGCACGGATCCAATTTCATTTCATCAGGTGATCGCAACCACCATATCATTCATTCACATGGGTTTCCTGCCTCGCAAGGGGTACTCCCTCTAGCAGCCTCGCAAGGTGCTTTCTCGTGATCGCAACCACGTTCAACAATTCATAATGGTTTCCCGCCTCGCAAGGGGTACTCCCGCCTCGTGATCGCAACCACGGGCATCATAGGAACTTGCAAGCCCTTTTTCATTTCAATAACCAGGTGATCGCAACCACTGGCTCAATATCAAATCATCATCAAGTTGGCTTCCCGCCTCGTAAGGGGTACTCCCTTCATAGAATCCCGCAGGATCTTTCATCATTATGATTGCAACCACATATTTAATGTTATGCCATGCCATGAATGCAAAATGCAATAATGCATATGCCAATCAACCTTGCAAGGATATCTCACCCTCTCAATTAGGGGTAAATTTTATATTTGGTTTTTATTATCATTGGCATACAATCAATCACAAGGCCCCTCAAGGCACAACATTCACATTTTCATAAATCCCCACATGGCAATCATAGCATATCAATCATCATAGCATTTATCCACGCATGGAAACCAATAAGATATCTCAAAACATAAATTTAACAATCATCATTGCATCTCATACTTACAAGTCAATACTTGTATTAATCATATTAATACTACACTCATCTGAAATAACAACACTATTTATCCAAGGGCATGTTCAAAAACAACGTCCCTTTTTATTCAACAATATAATTTATCATTCAATATATGTGGTATCCTTAAATTTTAATCATCATCGATACTATTTCAATTCCATTGATTTATACACTCATTGCCATTCAATTGTCCTCATTAATTTTGTCATCACATAAGGTGTGTCATATGACCACGATATTTACTTTCATTGTTATTCTTAATATATCAATAGAGGGGAAACATATATGTTTTCATAACCTAGCATAGGCATACACATACCTTTCCATGGCCTTAAGCCATTCCCCAATCACCACTAAGACACACCACACATGTACCTTTAGTGAATTCGTTCGTTTTTCCATAATAATAGGGGTTTTGGGCAACAATGAGCCCGTGATAACTTTCAACATTGGGACATGAGAAGAGTTCATTTTTAGTCTTAAAAATAGAGGGACATGTCATAAATATCACCTATAAGTCCCAATTTGACCACTACAAAAAGTTGGGTTCAAAACCCTCTTAAACTTGTATTTTTCTATGCAGTGGGTTCGGTATTTTATGCCTAATGAGAGTTAAAAAACTCCAATTAAAGTGAGACCAATTCTCACACCTCCGTAACATAATTATCTACAACTTTAATGAAGAAGTTGGAGGCCAAAAATGTCATTAAGGTGCCCAAACGGGCCCAAAATAGCAAAGGATGCTTATCGGGCAGTCCTGTCGTAATCGATTATGCCACTCCTGTAATCGATTACGGTAATCCATTATGCTAATCATGTAATCGATTACACCTAAAACAGAATGTCTGTAATCGATTATGCTTACCCTCGTAATCAATTATGACACACTAGAATGCAGAAATTATGCAGAAAATGCATAATTTTGGAACTTTTAACCCTCCTAACTTTTTCATATCAACTCCAAATGCTACCAATTTTTGACACCAACTAAATTACACTATTTGTGACGTGTGGCCACTGGTCTCACTCAAAAATTCTTAAAAATGAGGGACTTATGCATATAAATGTGTTTTGCCCACTTTGAGGCACTTTTGTGCAACTCAAGGGCCTATTCTCAATGGAATTGGCCCATTCCAATTCCTACAAGTCATAAACTACATACATAGGCTATTGGAACTATCACATGCCATCAAAATCACATAAAACTCTATTTGGATCTATGAGTTCCTTAATTTTGCATTAACGTTAATACCTAATTTCACATTTTGAGCAATTTCTCTATCAATATATACATTAATGCCATCAAATGGGCCTTAGCCTCTCATTACCAATATTCATTCATCAAAATTACATGGAATTCTAATTTCACATGGTGTATGTGTATTTCAACCCCTCATGGGTTATTCATCAACAATGCATTACTCCCATTAAAAGGGCACTAAACACTCATCATCAATTCATATATATATATATATATATATATATATATATATATATATATATCATTCTCAAGAATCCACCATTGCCAAGCATAACATTCATCACATAACTAATACAACTATGGCAAGGCAAGCATGAGTAACCACACATACATTAATCATCAATTATTCTACTCATGCATTTGGAATGTAAAACTCCTCTCCTACCTCGAGGGAAGAACCGCAACGATTCCAATGCTCCGAATGCTTCGTCGCATTACCCGAAATACAATCTAAACCACATACATATGCATTCACACAATTAATAAGCCATCTCAAGGCATTCCTCATAATTCTAAACATTTGCTAGCTTATAATAAAGCCCAATATCAAGTCCTAGACCTAACAAAACACCAATCCATACCATTGTGTTGGGCTTCGGGAATTCCTTTCCCAAAACTAAGATTCTCTAGGGTTCAAAAGGGCTAAATAACCCAACAATAACAATGTCATATCCTTCACCAATGTTACTCCCAATCACATATAAGTCATCATAAACCCTTTTAGCTTCTTTTAAGACCCTCATCAATCAACCACATATTATGGCCTAAGGCCTTATCAAATCACAATCTTATTTCATTTGTTTACCTCATCACAACCATCATAGTTGTGGTGTTCAACTCATCATTATTCATTTAAAGGCCATACCCATCTATAGGCTCCTATACTAGTGACTTTCAACCATCACCATTAACCACTTACTTCCAATAATGCCATCCCTCATCATCAATAAATATCCTCCCAACATCATCAATATTTTTCCACCTAAAATCAATCCTCAAATCAACATTACATGTTTTCCCCAAATTTTTAAGGCTAGGGTTTCATCAAAACCCAACCACCATTATTATTATTCATCAACCATCATCAATGGCTACTTTTCCTCATCAACATCACTCTCTAACATCCTTAAACACACATTTTACTTATATTTTACATTTCCCCAATTCCTAGGGTTAGGGTTTCATT
Organism: Clitoria ternatea; assembly: GCA_037962975.1. Taxonomy (NCBI): domain Eukaryota; kingdom Viridiplantae; phylum Streptophyta; class Magnoliopsida; order Fabales; family Fabaceae; genus Clitoria; species Clitoria ternatea. The sequence continues at coordinate 157,591,647 of CM075672.1, forward strand.
AAAAATCCAACAACCGTCATAAACAATCATCATCTTCCACCACCAAACACCACATTTTCGTGTACCTCTCTACATCAACATAAAAACACATATTTTTCACACCTCACCTTTGGGTTTGCCTAAAAATGGTTCTTAATCCATGACCCATACACATAGCCCTCTCAAAAATCATAATGACCCATAGTCTAGGGCATAAACTTAACAAGATTTATGAGAATATTACCTCAAACCAAGAAAAGAAAGTGGGAGCCAAGAGAGGGAGAGGGAGCACGAAATTCCAAGGAGAGGGAGGAGAGCTCCAAGTGATCACCATTTTCTTCTTGCCCAATGAAAGGAACAAAAATGGGGGAGGGAGATAAGCACCCACCACTTAGGGGTTTTAGAAGAGGAAGAAGAAGGAATGGAGAAGGGAAATAAGAGAAGACGAAGAGAAAAGCAAAGTGAGTGGGAGAGGGAAAGGCTCCAACGAAAATAGAGAAGAAAGAGAGAAAAGAATAGGTTTTTCTTTTAAGTTTTTAATCCCTTCATTAAAACTTTACCATTTTATAATAAACAGGATTTCCATTTAGGCTCAATACTAACCCTAAAAATTATTCCGAATACATATTCGGACTTCCCATAATATTCTTAACAGCCCTGACCAACGGTATCTCAATCGGAGATACTTGGTCTGACACCCATATCTTCATCGGGTATAATTTAACTCTTAAAGCCCCAATAAATTATAAATAATCCTCATAAATCTCAATTTAATTATTTCAATATTTTTGGGAAACTTATTAACCCATTTATAATTATTTAATATTTATTCCTCCTATTTAATCATTTTTATAAAATTCAGGATGTTACAGGGTTAATTATGGGTTATGGACATTGGTGACGTATGTTGTATGACCATACATATAAATATGTTTTAGGCAATGCATGATTATGATTTATGTGTGAAAAGAGTTGTGGCCTAGTAAGCTAGTGTTGTATGCTTGCATGATTTGCTGAGCATTTTCTCATATCTTCATATATGAGCATGTTGTATACATATTCTTCTTCTAGTGTAAACTCTGTTATTTTGTATACCGTTATGGGCAATTTATTTAATGATCCAGTTGTAAACTTATTTAAATCTCACTCTTCATTTTTCTGTGGTTCAGGTCTTGATGTAATCGTAAGGTGTTTTGGAATTCTTTTGAACACGAAAAATTTACCCGTATTTTTATTAATTAATTATCTTGATTACATCAGGATTCGGGTCCGAAAGATCAGAGGTGTTTCAAATATACTTTTTTATAATAAAGTATAACTAATGTAAATTTTTAGATTTTTAATTTAAGATATTAACTAGTATAAAATGTAAATAATTTTTATTTTATGTCCATAATAAATCATTTTATCATAGTTTTATAATGTGGATACAATAAGATGATAGTGTCTGCTTTTTTGATAATTTTTTGGGTTTAATGAAGTAAAACACCTATGGAATTATGTAAAACTAAAACCACTTATTTGAAAAGGTTTCTTTTAAAAAACACCCTTAAAATATTCTTAGTGTTTATAAAAAACCTTTGTTATCAAACTTCATTTGTTAAATGTTGAATAGCCAACCATTAACCACTTTAACATTGACACATATCCCTTTAAAAAAATACACCTTAACAATATTCCTTTTACATCACCTCTTTCTCTTTCACCCTCTTTTCCTTTTCTTCAAACTATATAACACACCATGAAAGCAATATGAACCACAAAATCAAGAAGTTTACAATTTGCTAGAAGCCTAAATTATAGATGCACATAAGCCATGCCCTTCTTTTCTTAAGTAATATAATTCCTTAAGTTAGTCTGGCTTCTCTAAACCCATAGAAACATTTTTTATTCAAAGCATATAAGAAACATAGTGAAGAGATCTAAGAAATCCTTAAATATTAAGATAAGCACCATCGCCAAATTGAACACAATTAAAAAATTAGATAAGTAGAAATAACACATCACCAAAGCAAAGTAATGTGGCGCCCCCAGTATTATATAAACAAATATAATAGATATGACATAATAATTATGAGAATAAATTTTTTGCGCTTTAAAGCTCTTCACCTTGCCTAAGGGACACCACAAATTAAGAGAAAAAGATTCAACGTCACGCCCCGGATCTTTGATTAGGCACACTTCCCATATATGAAGATATGAGAAGCGATATGAGAAAAGTTCAATTTTAGTTTTAGAAATAGTGGGACATGTCATAAATATCGCCTATTAGTCCTAAATTGAAAATCATAAAATGTTGGGTTTAAACCCCTCCTGAATTTGAGTTTTTTCACTGTAGTAGGTCCGAAATTTCATATCTAATGAGAGTTAGGTAACTTCAATTGAGGTGAAACCAATTTCTACACCTCCCTAACACATTTACTAACATCTTTCATGAAGAGGTCAAAGGCCAATTATGCCCCAAAGATACCTCAAATCATGAAAAACATTTTCACGATGACCGCGGTAACCACACACACATTAGAATGGTGTTGCGGGCCAACCATGAATTATACCATGCCAACTGTGATCCATAGGACCACCGGGGGACACCTGATCTTCAAAGAGCCACCCCCACTGGGTCAACCACATACAGCTCCCCGTAGCTAAGCATGGGTAGCTTCGTGACTCTACCACTGAGTCACTAGGGTAAACAACAATGCTCATGCATAGAGCCTCCCTCCCACTGGGGCAACTAGAGGAACCCTTAACTTTCCCTTATCGGCAGCTATGAAATATGCCATGGATGCAATGCAGTTGCAAATCATATGCAATCTCACACTATGCATCTTATCATGCCACTCATCAAATCATCACCATTATCAACATCACCACTTAATTCTTAGTGGATTTTAATTTCATTGGTTATTGCCATTGTTTCATATCTTAGTATGGCATCCACAATATTTTTCATCAACACAATTCAACTCACATATACAAGTTCTTACTTACATCAACCATAAAGGCACCAACAATCATCAATAATAACAATCATTAATTTCTTAAGGGTATGCTCAACAACATTCATCTTCGTTCATCATCAACATTTATCAATCAATATTTATGGTGAATACACATATGTTCTCAACAAGATAGAGCACAACATTTGTCTCAAAATATCATAATAATTATTAATCACCACAAAGTATACCACCAATATTCCAAATGAATATGACACATTTGCCAAGCACATAACATTGCAATACTCAACATCACAATTCATTAGTACAACAAAGGCAAGGAAAACATAAAAATATCATATACAATAATCAATCAATATTCAACTCATGAATTTAGAATATAAACTCCTTTCCTACCTCAAGAGAAGTAATCCAACTGATTCACGGCCCCGCCTCATTGTTCAGAATAGATACTACACCACACAATATACCATACTATTACTTTCTATTTACCCACCAAGATTTACATACTCTCAACTAAACACGATGTTTATAACATTATCATTATCAAACCATTTTCCTTTTTATTTATTTCACCACAACCACCATGGGTTTGGTGTTCATGTTTATTATTATGCATTTAAAGCCACACCCATTAATGGGTTCTCACATCAATGGTTATCAACCACCATTATTGACCACCTCACTACATTAATATCATCTCCCAACATATTTAATGATATCCATACTCTAATTATCATACATTTCCATTTAAAATCAACTCTCAAATCAACATTACATGTTTTCTCCAATTGTTAGGGCTAGGGTTTCATCAAAAACCCAATAACCATCATTACTGCACACAAACCTCCATCATCCCCACCATCATTTTTGTGTACCATTCATAACCCTCATAAATATCATATTTATGAAACCCCACCTTAGGGTTTTCATACTAATGGCTCTCACAAATAACCCATATGCACTTAATCACCCTCCCAACCATAATAACCTATAACCTCGGGCTTTAAACCTTGAAAATGGTGAGAAACTTACGTCAAGCCAACAAAAAAAGTAAGCTTTAAGAGAGGCAGAGAGAGCATGAAATTTAGAAGAAAAAAAGGAGAGCTTCAAGCCACCATCTTTTCCTTCAAGCTCAATGAAAAGATAAAAATGAGGAGGAAAAACACACACCACACCTTGCTAGATTTTTGAAGAATAGAAGAAGAAAAGAGATGAAAGGGAAGAGGATAAATGAGAAGAGTGTTTTCCCTTGACAATGAGAAACCAACATGAAAATAAGAGTGTAGAGTAAGGTTCTTGTTTTGAAGTTTAACCTCTCATTAAAACTTCTCAATTTTATAACAAACAAGATCATCGTTTGGGGCTCAATGCTTTATCCAAAAATTATTCTGAAGACATATTCGGATCCACCATAATATTCTCAATAGTCCTGACTAACAGTACCTCAATCAGAGATACTTGGTCCGACACCCATATTTTAAACGGGTATTAATTTCAACTCTTTAAGCTACAATAAATTATAAATAATCATAATAAATCTTAATTTAATCATTTCTAAACTTTTGGGACATTAATCAATCCATATGTAATTATTTACCATTTATCTCTCTCAAATAATCATTTATATATATATATATATATATATATTGGGATGTTACAAGTAACACCTACCATTATCAACCTACCCAGTGAACAACACCCACCACCATTAAAACATAATAGAAAAAACTAGCTTAACATACTCACAATTGTATCCAACCTTTTCTCATAGCTGATTTTTCAAACTAATAACAAGTACACTAATCATTTAATTAAATATATTAATATTGTTTCTATAAGGAGTGAGTCTCAAAGTACCATAATTCTTAGGTTATTGCTATTTGAATGTTAATTATCTTAGAATTTATCATGTATCAATAAGAATTACAGAACTTGTTTATAGAGAGTTTAGGAATTTTATATGACAGAAGTAAATTGAATAAAAGAGATTACAATCATAGTTTAAGAATCAAAACTACTCCATAGCTAGCTTGAATGAACTAGAAATCTTGATTGGGTGCACTTTGATTTTGTAATTAAAGGTTGAATTTGCACTAGTAGATAAAGTCTAGTCCCTTTAGGTTAGAATCCTTAAATTGGTAATCATGAACCCTTAATCATATAGGTGAACATGATTAGTCAATCAACAATTATGTGAATTAAAGAATCTTATGACTAAGGAAGCCTAATCCTTTAGGTCATCCCTAAATCAAGTTGAATTCCTCTTATCAGAATTGGAAACCAGGATTCATTAATATGAATCCAATTCTTTAATCAATTCTCAGGTAATTAATCTAAGAACAACATTAGGAGATGAGAAATTTATTCAGTTACTGAATCTCTATGCATTTGAATCAAATATTACAATTCCCCAAGCATTGTTAAAGAGATCTTTCTATCTTAACCTTGGAAGTTTAGCCACACATGGTGATAAATGGAAATTAAGCATTGATTTCATGACTCATTTTAACTAAAAATGCTTAAGAATTGAAACAAATTGATAAATGATAGAAGAGATTGAACATGAATTCTTCAAGTAGTGATAGATATGTTCCAAAAAGAGAAAACATTATCAAAACTCTTGAAGAGATGCAGGAAGTACAAGAAAACAATCAAGTCATCATACTTGGTCTTGGTCATGAAGAAGCATGAAGCTTGAACCATGCATCAGGCCCCTGCCGCACTTGAGCGTAACACAGGGGGCGCTTGAGCGTAAGATACTCTGAAATCACGCTTGAAGGCGCTTGAGCGAAAGGACATTAGAATCAATCCCTTTCCATGCTTGAGCGTGAGAAAGGGATGCTTGAACTTGAACCAGTACATGTTTGGCGTGGCTTGGGCATGACCTGCGCGCTTGGGCGCGATCCTGGGTGTGATCGAGCGTGAGGACAGGAAAACCAAAAGGCATCAGGTCTCCTCATGCTTAAGCGTGGAAATTCTAAGCTCAAGCGCAATCATGCTCAAGCGAGAATATCTCACGCTTGAGCGTGATCGAAGAAGAATGGGCACTGAATTTTTTATTGACGAATGATGCGATCCCAACTCATCCACTCCCACATGTTTCTGACCACTCTTGTAATGCCACTCAGCAAGTTAGGGTCACGCTTAAGCATGACAAAGGGAAGCTTAGGCGTGACTCCTCTATAAATGAAGTAGAGGAACGGAACATTCATTCATTATTCAGTCTCATCAATCATTCAGTGTCACTTTTCTATTTTGTATTCATTCCCTTTCTATATTCTTGAGTGAAAATGTAAGGCATGAGTAGCTAACTCTTTCATTGGGATTAGTTGTAATCCATTCAAACCTAAAATAATGCTGCTGTAAGTTGTTCATGTATGTTAACAAGATTTGATAGTTTTTATGTTTCATTCTGCACTTAATGCTTGAAAGTAATTGATCACTATTTTCTTATGTTTAGTTTTCTTAAGTATATTGGGAAATAACTTTTGAGAGCAGATCTGAATGAAATACTTGTTATAAGTAGATGACCAGGGACGGTATCTAATTCAATAAACGTCTAAACAATCGAGCATTAATGCTGGAATGATTTCAAGGTGACTGAGGGATCAGCAATTTGAAATAATTCTTATGAATTTTGTATTTAAGGGATCAATGCAAATGATTTTGATTGTGACGTAAAAATTATCATTTCAAGTTATATACATGCAAGATTCTTAGCTTACGAAGGTGAGATGTGATGAAAAACCAATCCCAGTTTTCCAAATCTGATTTTTACCAAAAACTTATTATTATTGTTCTTTACATTTATTACTTTCTGTTTACCATTTCAAGCAGTATCCTTTACAACAAACCAAAATAAACTTCTTGTCAAATCAATTCAAGAACTAAGATCTTCAAGCTAACACCTCCTTAGTGGAATGACAACCATTTTTTACTATAACTCTAGTGTTTAAACTTGGCACTAATCTTTCAGTGAATTCATATTATACAAACTTGATTCGTTTCTTGAAAACTCCATTTCCAACAACCTTTTGTGCAAGATCCAATAACATCAATCAAGTTTTATGTTACCTAGTTTTGGCATTTTGTTAGTCCTCAAATTTATAATAAAATCTTTAATAAAAATTTTGTAAAAAGAATAAGAATTTGGTAAATTTGTTAGAAATTTAGGTTTTAAATTCAATAAATGGATGTTGTTGGAAATAATCTGCCCTTGATCAATTTTCTCTAGTTTTGTAGTAAAAATGTGAAGAATTTAAAGAGAAAAATTGAAGAACTGGAGAGCTGACGCGTAACATCAACACCACGTGTAGCGTGGGAACTTCTAATGCTGACGCTACGCATCACACCCACGCGTAGCGTCAGGAGCTACGTGGACACCACTGATAGGTGGTCAAGCACTCAGCCAATAACCCCTCCACTACCCACAAGTGTCCAAGCCGAATTGGGGGACAAGGCACATTTGTCTAGGCATGATTAATTAAAATAATTATACAATAATGGCCACTTCGAGCTGATTAATGGAGGCTGAGTCAGGGACCTGACACCTAGCGTCAGGCTAGCGCATAGCGTCAGGACCCTTCCTCAGCCCTATAAATAGGGCTATTCTTCACACTTCTAAGCATCCCATCTCACATTCTGAGTTCTCTTCTTCTCTTATACACTCGTGTTTGAGTGGTTCTTTTGTGAGTTTGTAGTTCTAGAATAGTTTTCTAGATACTTGAGAGTGTTGTGTAGTACTGTGATCGTTGTACCGTGAAGTTTCTATCGCCTTCGTAATGTCAATCCTTGTAAGTGTTGTTTTTACTTTCACCATGTGTAACCAATCTGTTTATGTTAGAATTGGTGAACTAGTCTATTGAGTATAATGTTGTGAATTTAATCTCTGCATGTTTATGATTCAAGTACATGTTAGTATTTCAATCTTTTATTAGAATGAACGTCAAATGGGAGAATGATTTTCATGCGTATTGAAACTTGTTTTATTAGTGTGAATGTTAAATATGAGAATGATTATTCATGCCTTATTAAAATTTGTTTTAACAAAAGTAAGAGTTGGAATACCCCCTTAATATGCCAATTACTAGGGCTAGAATTGGTGATTATTGTTACCATAAGGCCAGGACTTAATGCAAGTTTTCACTGAAAAAGCTCACGAGGGATCAGACTTTACGGTGAATACTTAGAATTTATATCACGAGGGATCGGTTATAATGATTTTAAGCTGCAATGACATGAACTTGATGATTAAATATGCATGTCTTGAGTTCCTCCATTGTTATTCTAGATTAGGGATCCAAATTCCAACATAATTTGTTTATCTGTGCTTTATCCTCAAGTATCTTAGTTAGTCTAAATCGTAACTCAACTTTTTAGATATATTGTTATTTTCTTTTTATCACATGAATAACTCAACTATGCAATCTTGTGAATATTGTATAAATTGTATATAAATTATTCTTTTATGAATAGTTTTTGATAAATTTACCATAGTAACTAGAAAATTACTGTAACTATTGGACTTTTAATCCCAATAGAACGATATCTAAATTTTGAAAACTACAAACGATTGGTGCGCTTGCCAATTAAAAGACCCAACAGTAACACAAAGTTAACAAATTTTCTACAACATTATATTCCGGGTCTAACAAATTTTCTGGCGCCATCGCTTGGATTGAATTGATTCAGTAAAACAGTAAATTTTTAATTATCATGGTAAAAATATTTTTTTACCTTAGTAAAAATTGTCAATTTATTTATTCATTCATTCATTTTAACGTTGTTTTACTAACCTTTCTTTATTTAGTGTGTTTATGCAAACTCGATCTTCTGCAGGAAAGGTGTTCTTTGATCCTAAGATCGAGAAGTTTGTAAAGAAACTTAAAGCATTAAAATCTAAAAAAATAAAAACTTCTTCTTCAACTTCATCTTCTTTTGAAAAATCTAAAAATTTTGAAAATTCTAATATGGCTGCTGAAAGAAGAACATTGGGACAGTTTGCTGCTATTAATGGACCACCTCGTGTTTCGGGGATGTATCAAGGACCTATTGCTGCTGTAGAAATCAAACCAACTACTTTAAACATTATTCAAAATAATCAATTTGCTGGTTTAAATAATAAGGAACCTTATTAACACTTAACTATTTTTTATGAGTTATGCAGCACAATTGGTTTTGAACCCAATCAAGAAGAATCAGTTTACATGAGATTGTTTCCTTTTTCTTTAATTGGGAAAGCTAAAGAATGGTTTAAATCTTGTCCACCCGGTAGTTTTGCAAACTGGTCCGATATTGAGAGAAAATTTTTGGAAAGATTTTATTCTCCTTCAAAATACTTTGAAGCCATGAGAGCCATACATTCTTTTTCATAAAATAATGATGAGTCATTAGGAGAAACATGGGAACGATTCAAGGCACTCTTGAGGAAATGTCCAAACCATAACTTAAATGATGCTGAAAAGGTAAGGATCGTTTACCATAGTTTATTACCTCAGTTTAAAATGATGTTAGATGCTTGTTCAGGTGGTTCTTTAATGAACAAAACTGTGGAAGAAACAATATAAATATTGGAATCAATGTCCATTAGTGATCGACAAGCAAAACATGAAAGAGGTAATGTACAAAGAAATCCAGGTATGCTCAAATTAGGGGTAAATGATGCAGTATTGGCTCAGCAAAAATTACTGACTCAACAAATTGAGGCTATGAGCAAACAGTTAGAGAAACTTCAAATTGCTCAAATATCATCACCACCTCCTGCTCAATTGAAACAATGTATGCATTGCATAGGAGAATAACCATGTGGTTACTGTGCCCCTGATAGAAATGAGCAAGAGCAAGCCAATTTTCTAAACCATCAAAGGATACCCTTAGGTAATTTTTCTTTCAATCTTGGTAATTCTTTTCCTAATAATTACCCGCAATATTGGCAGAATTAGAATATTGGCTGGAAACAAGATGTTGGACCTTCTAACCGACCTCCTAACGATCAATTCAAACAACAACCACAATCTGATCAAATGGCAAGGCTAACTAGGATAGAAGAGTCTATCCAACAGTTGTTTCAATATATGCAAACAAATGAAGCCGCACGTAAAGTGTCGGACATACAATTGGGACAGTTAGCAAAAGAAGTAGCTGACATGAAAAGCTCTGGTTTTTCTGTAAACACTCAAAATCCAAGAGAATAATGTAATGTTATTTTTACAAGAAGTGGTAAAGTTGTAGGAAATGATTGTAAAGAAGAAAAAGAGAAAGAAGAAGAGAAAAAGGAAAAAGAAAAAGAGAAAGAAGAAAAGAAAGAAGAAGAAGAGAAAAAAGATGAAGAAAAGAATGATGAAAAACAAAAAAAAAAATTAAAAAATTAAAAAAAAATCAGTATTTGGGTCAGACACCTCCAGTTAAAGATTTATCTTATCCACATGCACCATCAAAGAAGGATAAGGAAAATGAATATAAGAGATTCCTTGAAATCTTTAAGAAATTACACATAAACATTCCATTTTCTGAGGCATTAGAATAGATGCCAACATATACAAAGTTTATGAAAGAATTGCTCACTAAAAAGAGGAGGTATGATGAAGAAATTGTTGAACTGGAAGTAGGTTACAGTGCTATTTTGCAATATAACATGCCAGAAAAGTCAAAAGACCATGGAAGTTTCACCATTCCTGTCTCCATTGGAGGTATGAACATTGGAAAAGCCTTGTTAGACTTAGGGGCTAGCATTAATCTAATGCCTCTAAGTATGATGAAGTGAATTGGTAACCTTGATCCTCAAAGAACAAAGATGACTCTGCAATTGGCTGATAGATCAATCAAAAGACCCTATGGTATTGTGGAAGATGTACTTGTGAAAGTTGACAAGTTCTACTTCCCTGTTGACTTTATGGTATTAGACATGGAAGAAGATGTTGAAGTTCCCCTAATCCTGGGAAGACCATTCATGAAGACTGCTTGAGTGCTCATTGATGTAGATAATGGAAAGTTAGTAGTAAGAGTTCACGATGAAGAAGTAAACTTTGATGTTTTCAAAGCCAGGAAACATCCCAATCCAAAACAAGATTATTTTAAGGTGGATGTTCTCGACAAAGTCTGCTTCTCCATATCCACAGGTATGTTGAACTCTGATCCTTTAAATAAGTTATTAACTAATTCTGTGGAATTCTTGAGTGAAGAAGGAGAAGAACAGGTAGACAAATATCTTGAAGATCTTGATCAATGGAAAGAAAATTTCCCTAAATGAAGAGAAATTGAAGAAATTCAAGAAGTACCCGTTGAAGAAATCAAGAGGCCTGAATTGAAAGTGCTACCTTCCAACTTAAAGTATATCTTTTTGAAAAAAGGTAATTTGAAACCAGTGATTATTAGTAATTTGTTAAGTGAAATAGAAGAAGAAAAACTGGTTGAAGTCTTGAAAAGGAATCAAGAAGAAATTGGATGGACACTTGAAGATCTAAAAGGTATAAGCCCATCATATTGCATGCATAAGATTTTACGGGAAGATAATTTTAAACCTGTTGCTCAACCCCAAAGACGCCTTAATCCAACCATGAAAGAGGTAACTAAGAAGGAGGTTTTGAAATTACTGAAAGAAGGTATTATCAATCCCATTTCTGATAGTGCATGGGTAAGTCCGGTACAAGTTGTTCCAAAAAAAGGTGGTATGATAGTAATTGTTAATGATAAAAATGAATTAATCCCAACAAGAACTATCACTAGTTGGAGAATGTGCATTGATTATAGAAAACTAAATCAAGCAACAAGAAAAGATCATTTTCCACTTCCTTTTATGGACAAATGCTTAAAAGATTGCTTGGACAAGCCTGCTATTGTTTTCTTGATGGATATTCCGGATATAATCAAATTGTTGTTGACCCTCTTGATCAGGAAAAGACTGCTTTTACATGTCCTTTTGGTATATTTTCATATAGGAAGATGCCATTTGGATTGTGTAATGCACCTGTTACTTTTCAAAGATACATGTTTGCTATTTTTGCAGATCTAATTGAAAAGAGCATTGAAATTTTCATGGATGATTTCTTAGTCTTTGGGAATTCATTTGAAACATGTGTAACCAATCTGAACACCGTACTGAAGTGGTGTATTGAAACAAATTTGGTGCTCTATTGGGAGAAATGTCACTTTATGGTGAAAGAAGGAATTGTACTTGGTCACAAAATTTCCTCTAAAGGTTTTGAAGTAGACCAAGCCAAAATAAAGGTAATCTTTAAACTCCCACCCCCTGTGAATGTAAAAGGTATTAGAAGTTTTTTAGGACATGCTGGATTCTATAGAAGATTTATTCAAAAAGATTTTTCAAAAATTGCTAAACCTTTAACAAATCTTCTAAATAAAGATGTTGAATTCAAGTTTGATGAGGCATGTCTTAAAGCTTTTAATTCCTTGAAAGAAAAATTGGTTTCTGCCCTTGTAATTGTTGCTCCTAATTAGAATTTACCCTTTAAACTTATGTGTGATGCAAGTGATTAAACTGTAGGAGCAGTTTTAGGTTAAAGATATGAAAAAAGTTTTAGGGTTATACACTATGCTAGTAAAGTTTTAAATGAAAATCAAATAAATTACGCAACTACTGAAAAGGAATTACTAGCCATAGTGTATGCCTTAGAAAAATTTAGATCATACTTGATTGGATCAAAAATAATTGTTTTCACTGATCATGTTGCGATCAAGTATCTTTTGACCAAAATTGATTCTAAACCTCAGTTAATCCGATGGATTTTACTCCTTCAAGAATATGATCTTGAAATCAAAGATAAAAAGGGTAGTGAAAATATGGTCAATGACCATCTTTCTAGATTAATGAATGATGAGGTCACTGCCAAAGAAAAAGACATCTTGGAAGAATTTCCTGATGAAAAACTTTTTGAAATAACAAACGGCCATGGTTTGCTGATATGGCCAATTTTAAAGCAGTAGGAATTCTTCCAAATGATCTAACTTGGCAGCAAAGAAATTTTTTTTTCAAAGATTCAAAATACTTTGTTTGGGATGACCCTCGTCTATTTAAAATTGGTGTGGATAATTTGTTACGTCGTTGTGTACCCAATTGGGAAAAGAAAGATATGTTATGGCATTGTCATAAATCTCCTTATGGAGGACATTTTAATGGAGAAAGAACTGCTGCAAAAATTCTGTAATCAGGTTTGTATTGGCCCTCCATTTTTAAAGATTCTCAATCATTTGTGCAAACGTGTGATAACTGCCAACAAACAGGTAATGTTAACAAAAGACAAGAAATGCCTCTCACAAACATTCAAGAGGTTGAGGTATTTGATTGTTGGGGTATTGATTTTATGGGACCGTTTGACAAGAAATGCCTCTCACATACATTCCTTTGGCAGTTGATTATGTTTTAAATTGGGTAGAAGCAATTGCTTCACCTAATGCTGACACCAAAACTATAGTGAATTTCTTGAAGAAAAATATTTTTTACAGGTTTGGAACACCAAGAACTTTGATCAGTGATGGAGGATCACATTTTTGTAACAAAGTTCTTCAGAAAATGTTATAACATTATGGAGTGAGACATAAAGTGGCCACAGCATATCATCCACAAACCAATGGACAGGTTGAGATTTCAAATCGAGAAGTGAAAAGGATTTTGGAAAAGACTGTGTCTTCCTCTAGAAAAGATTGGTCACAGAAGCTTGATGATGCACTCTGGGCATACAGAACTACATTTAAGACTCCAATTGGCCTTTCTCCTTTCCAAATGGTCTATGGAAAAGCTTGTCATCTTCCAGTAGTGATGGAACATAAGGCATATTGGGCTTTAAAATTTCTCAACTTTGATCCAAATGCAACAGTTGACAAAAGAAAGTTGTAGTTATTTGAATTGGAAGAAATGAGAAACAATGCTTATGAGACATCTAGAAGTTACAAGAACAAGGTGAAAGCTTACCATGATAAGAAAATTAAAAATAGACATTTCATATCAGGTCAGCAAGTTTTATTGTTTAATTCGAGAGTAAGACTGTTTCCTGGTAAATTGAAATCTAAATGGTCAGACCCTTTTGTAATCAAGGAAGTTAAATCTTATGAAGTAGTTGAAATTGAAGATCCAACTTCCAAAAGAAGTTGGATAGTTAATGGGCAGAGATTGAAACCATGTCTGGGTAGTGAGATCAACAGACTCACTACCATTTGTTATTTGACTAATTTATGATGTGCAGGATGTCTAGCTAGAGACTATAAATTAAGCGCTCAATGGGAGGCAACCCATTATTCTCTTTTTTTAAATATATATTTTAAAAATTTTATACAAAAATAATAGTTTTTCAAATTTTAAGTTAGAAATTTAATTTTGAAAAGAAAAAGGGTTTAAAAATTAAAAGAAAAGGTTTTTGAAAATTAAAATTTTGAAAAATAAAACAGAAGCCCACGCGTAGCGCCACCCTGACGCGTAGAGTGGACTCTGAATTTTCAACCTGATACGTAGCGTCCTTACCACGCGTAGCGTCAGGGCCCTCGTTCAGTTTTTAAAGTCCATAACTTTTAAACCTATTTTGCCTCCCTCTGCAATCTCACTCTCAGAAACCCTATCTTTTCCAAAACCCTCTTCTCTTTCAATCCTCCAACCTTCATCATTCCTATTTTCTCTAAGGAATCCAAGTAAGTATCTCAAATCCTTTTCTCTTTACTTTGTTTTTGAATTTCGATTCTTAGAATTGCATGAGGTTAGGGATAAGATTAGATAACCATTGGGCTTGATTGCTGTTAGAAATAGGATTTGATTGAATTTGGTTTTGAAGGGAATGCTACTACGCAACCCCTATTTTGCAGTTTTTGTTCTGCAAACTCACGTGTAGTGTGGGAAGAACAGAGCTGACGCGTAGCGTCCCACCCACGCGTAGCGTAAGCCTCTGTTCCTGATTTTTGTTAATTTTTGTGTGTTATCTTCTGTTATTTGTATAACTTGTTTTTTGTTTTTAATAAATCTATTTAGTATGTCTCTGTTTGTTGTTTGTTGTTTGTTGTTTTCTTTTAAATTAATAAAATTTCTTAGTTTGCATGTTTGTTATACTTTCTTGCATAAAAATAAAGATACATAAATTTGAACAAATTTGTAAATATGTATGTTGTATGATTTTGCATGTTCTGTTAAAAATAAAAATATGCATTTTGTGTGAATTTTTGTATAAATAGTTTTTGGAAATATTTTGTTGTCATGTATGTTTTAAATATAAAAACAAAAATAATTGTTAACTTTTTAATGTTTGATTTGGTTTTTAAATAGTGTAATGTGTTTGATTTTTAATTTTTTTTTTGCAGATGGCACCTAAGAAATCCATTCCTTCTACTAGTCCTAAGAGACAGAGAAGGACCACAGACACTGACACCACTTCTGAAGATCCAGATCTTTAGGGAGAGGAGGTGCTAGGACCGAGAGATCCTACCAGATTTCGCATTGATGCGAAATGGGTCCAGTTTCATCAGATAAAGGGCCAAAGACTCATCTGGGAAAGAGTCTTGGATCTGAATGCTGGGGACTATCCTGAGCTACAGGATGAGGTCTAACGGAAGAGATGGGGACCCCTATTTTCCCTACCTACTGAGGGGGATGCCATCCTAATGACAGAGTTTTACGCAAATGCTTACAGGACTCGCCAGGATGCACCAAATATCGGCCAGCAGAAGACGAGCTGGGTTAGGGGTCGGCACATCACATACGACTGGGACACGATTAGTACCCTACTGGGTAACCCTTGGGAGCCTACTCCCGAGAGTGATATTTGTTTCTGGAAGGAGAACAGAAACAAGGTTGCGACTGAGGATGGTGAGTTAGGATACTTCCTAGATCAGGTTGCTCATTTCTTGAGCAAGGATGGAATCTTCTTCAACCTGAGTAAGGTTGGAAGGACTCCATCAAACCTCCTCAAGACCCAGCTGACTCTTATAGCTCAAGTGTGGTCTCACTTCATGCTTCATAACATCACTCCTATCACTCACCTCTCTTCTATCCTAATTATTCGCTGTTGCCTTCTTTTCTCTATTCTTTAGGGCCATACCATTGACATTGCTGAGCTAATATCTGAGCAGATTCTCCTTTATGCCCTTGGGTATAAGGTGAACCGTCCTATTCCATTCCCTCTCATCATATCTGCCTTACTGAGGAGGCAGGGGGTTGCTGTACCATCACCAGAGTTTACTAGTTCTTTAGGGAGAGTCCCTAAAGTTCTAGTGAACAGAGATTATTTCATCCAGCAGTGTGAGCTTCCACCATTAGAGCAGGAGGCTCAGCCTAGACAGAGGAGGAGGAGACCACCAGTTCAGCCACCATCTACTGATGCTATCACTGATGGATTTGCTAGGATGACTCTTGAGCATCAGTATATGATACAGATGATGGCTGCCACACACAGAGCTTATATGCATCTTCATGATGCATTTTATCAGTACAGACTTCAGGGAGAGGGAGCACCTTATGTCACACCAGCTGAGTTCGCAGCTCATGTAGCTTGGCCTGGTGATTTACCCACTTACCCTAAGACTAGTGGACCATCCAGAGCACATGCTGAGTCAGAGAATGATGTAGATGATGAGGATCATATGGAGGATTGATGGTGTTATTTTCTGCATCTTTTACATACACTTTAGTTTACTTTGATATTTACATTGGTATTTTTACTTTGTGGATTATATTATAGTTTGTCTTTTATTATGTGGTGTGTTTTATTACGTAATATCTAACGTGGTGTGTTTTACGTATTTTCTTAAAAAAAAATTTTGAAAATAAATTTTATCTTTTTAATAAATAAATCAAATTTTTGAAAATAAGGAAATTTATACACTTTAAGTTTTTACACAATAAAACCATTTTTAAAAAAATTATCGATTCTTTTTGTAATTAAGGAATTTTGATGAATTTAATTACAATAATTTTATTAACTATCAAGCTAATTTCAATAACCCGGTGAGCTGAGAGATCTTTTAAACACTTGAGGGTTTCGACATAACTTCATTGAAATTGATTTTGCTTTAATCTGTGATTTGTGTTGTTGTACAGAGAATTCAAGAAAATGATCAAAGCATATTTTGTTGGTAAAAGAAACCTTGGGCCAAAAAGCTGACCATGGTAAAATCATTTTATCCTTTGAAAGCCAATTTTGAGCCTGAAAAAAATAATTTCTTTGGTACCCTTAACCCTTATCAAATTTTAACCATTCCCTTTACTTGATTGATTAAAAGAGCAATTGATCAAAATGGAAAGAATATTTTGAGTAGGGAGTGAAAATTAAGAACTTGATTCTTTTCAAGAAAAATCAAAATTGTGCATATAAATAAAAAAAATGAAAAGAAATATATGCAAATTAAAAATAGAGAAAAGAATCAAGTTGGGGGTATTTGTTATCATCAATAAGGGAAATGAGATTTGGGCCAAGAAAAAGCCTAAAAATTATAAAATGCTCTTTTATGATTTCAGGTTTTTGAATTCCGAGAAAAACAAAAATTTCTTATAGCCAAGCCTCGTTATAACCCTTGAAAAGACCTTGTGATTCTTGAATTAACTTTGTATGATTAACCATTGATTAGATGAAAATCAAAATTAAATTTATTTGATTTTATGATCGACTGAGTGAAACAGGTTACCTTTTGCATAGAGATAAACACTTGTAAGGTAAACCTGAAATTATGCTTGATTTGTTAATAAAATATTGTAAAATTTTTTTGTCATTAAACCTTTATTACATAAGATATCTATTTTTGATTATTTCAAAATGGTAAATTGTGAAATTACTTTTTGTGATGAATTCTCGGACTAACTCAAAAATTTGATTTCAAATTTTAATTTTAATTTTCTCTCTTGCTCGAGGACGCGCAATGTCTCAAGTTGGGGGTATTTGTTAGTCCTCAAATTTACAATAAAATCTTTAATAAAAATTTTGTAACAAGAATAAGAATTTGGTAAATTTGTTAGAAAGTTAGGTTTTAAATTCAATAAATGGATGTTGTTGGAAATAATCTGCCCTTGATCAATTTTCTCTAGTTTTGTAGTAAAAATGTGAAGAATTTAAAGAGAAAACTTGAAGAACTAGAGAGCTGACGCGTAGCATCAACACCACGCGTAGCGTGGGAACTTCTGATGCTGACGCTATACGTCACTCCCACACGTAGCGTTAGGAGCTACGTGGACACCACTGACAGGTGGTCAAGCACTCAGCCAATGACCCCTCCACTACCCACAAGTGTCCAAGCCGAATTAAGGGACAAGGCACATCTGTCTGGGCATGATTAATTAAAATAATTATACAATAATGGCCACTTCGAGCTGATTAATGGAGGCTGAGTCAGGGACCTGACGCGTAGCGTCAGGCTGGCATGTAGCGTCAGGACCCTTCCTCAGCCCTATAAATAGGGCCATTCTCCATACTTCTAAGCATCCCATCTCATATTCTGAGTTCTCTTCTTCTCTTATACACTCGTGTTTGAGTGGTTCTTTTGTGAGTTTGTAGTTCTAGAATAGTTTTCTAGATACTTAAGAGTGTTGTGTAGTATTGTGATCGTTATACCGTGAAGTTTTTATCACCTTTGTAATGTCAATCTCTGTAAGTGTTGTTTTTACTTTCACCTTGTGTAACTAATCTGTTTATGTTGGAATTAGTGAACTAGTTTATTGAGTATGATGTTGTGAATTTAATCTCTGCATGTTTATGATTCAAGTGCATGTTAGTATTTCAATCTTTTATTAGTATGAACGTCAAACGGGAGAATGATTTTCATGCATATTGAAACTTGTTTTATTAGTGTGAATGTCAAACGGGAGAATGATTATTCATTCCTTATTAAAATTTGTTTTAACAAAAGTAAAAGTTGGAATACCCTTAATATGCCAATTACTAGGGATAAAATTGGTGATTATTGTTGCCATAAGGCCAGGACTTAATGCAAGTTTTTACTGAGAAAGCTCACGAGGGATCAGACTTTACAGTGAATACTTAGAATTTTTATCACAAGGGATCGGTTATAATGATTTTAAGCTGCAATGACATGAACTTGATGATTAAATATGCATGTCTTGAGTTCCTCCATTGTTATTCTAGATTAGGGATCCAAATTCCAACATAATTTGTTTATCTGTGTTTTATCCTCAGGTATCTTAGTATTCTAAATTGCAACTCAACCTTTTAGATAGATTGTTATTTTCTTTTTATCACATGAACAACTCAACTATGCAATCTTGTGAATATTTTATAAATTGTATATAAATTATTCTTTTGTGAATAGGTTTCGATAAATTTACCATAGTAACTAGAAAATTATTGTAACTATTGGACTTTCAATCCCAGTGGAATGATATCTAAATTTTGAAAACTACAAACGATTGGTGCGCTTGCCAATTAAAAGACCCAACAGTAACACGGAGTTAACAAGTTTTCTGCAATATTATATTCCGGGTCTAACACATTTACTAAGTAAACATAAAAATAAATCATATTGTAACGCCCTAATTTAATGAATCGTAGACGGTAAAAAGAGGAAATTTTTTTTTTGTCCGCAAGAAAAGAAGATCAGAATGCCTTGGTATAAAGAAACGAGAGGAGAAGAAGAGCAAGAGAGATAAGACCGATCCAAGAAGATGACAGCGGAAGAAGGGGAAATCGCTTAGGCGAACCACGCAGCAACGCGTACTCGCTCAAGCGAAAACTTCTCTCGGTATTCGCTCACTACACTCGGAATCTATGAATGCTCCTCACTCGGGACAACCTTAGCACCCTTCTTGTCACTCGGGGTATTTTACTTGGTTTACACTCGGTAGCCGTAATTCTCCTACTCTAAACGTTCTACTAAGCTGAGACTCACTCAGATTCTTTTATTACCAACCATTTACTACGGTGGGGTCCCTTAGAGTCTAAGGTGTCACTCTCTAGTCGGAAAACCTTCACTCGACGGATTCTCACTCGGGGTTCATTGATTATCCTACGCTCGGGAGAAATCCTAGTAGTTGTCACTCGGAAAACATCTCTAGACTCTCAACTCCGAATCCTAATAGCTCACCGCTGGGGGCAGTCTTCTACGCCAATTCCTACTCGGAGCTATCTGCTTTCACTCACTCAGAACGTCTAAACCTTCCCACTCGGTGACAGAGTCACAAACCTTCCCTCTAGACCATAGGTTGACTTCCTTCATGATAAGTTATGTCATTTCCTACACACTCGGGGATATGAACGCGCATATATATAAGGATTACCCAGGCATTTCACAGCATAAGGTAGACATGCAACATGGCATAAACATAGGCATATATATATAGAAGTGTATATCACAATTTTACAACCACCATATCATGTTCCCATTCCAAGAGATTCAACTCCGTCAAAAAGACTAACAGAAAAACACGAGCCGGCCGAGGCTTAACTCAAAACACTTTATACGACATATGCACAGTTGTAAAACTCCATAGTGCATCAGCACTTCACCCGGCATTTCAGCTCCTCCTCCCATCCTCATTACGAGAGATATTCACTGGAAAATTACCACAACAGGGGTGAGTATCTTAAATTTTAAATGATAGATATTGACTCAGGTTGCCTCACCTTTATACAACAATATATATATACGTATAATTATACATGGCAATAATTATAGTCAGGGCAATGCTAATCAGCCAGAACACACACAAGGTCCTTACCGATCTGAATCCATCAGTTATCACTCAGCCTTTTACACACATCAACTCAATAATATTAACATACAACAATCGGTATCGTGATATTAAGATCCGTGTATTAGAATGCTTCTTTTGGACATTTATCAGTCAGATTCCACAATTCTCACTCGGCTATATATACATAACTCTCCAATACATGACATACATTCATAGAACAGAATTCAATCAGCATCAACAGCATATACACATGGAATAGTGCACTCGGTCCTGAGGGTATATATATATATATATCATCTCATTAACACCATCACATGCATAATTAATTCTACACAACATCAAGTAATTTAAACACAGATTATTCACTCGGTTATATGCATTCATCCTTTCAATAACGTTGCCACCTGCATGATCAATTCCAAACAATGTCAACAGTTAATACACACAGGGTAATTCACTCGGTTGCAAACATTCATCATCTCATTAACACCTTCGCATGCATAACCAATTCCAAACAATATCAACAGTAAATAGGCACATAGTATTTCACTCGGTTCCGCATTCGTGTGTATCGGTATAGACGTTGCAACGTAGGCTCTCAGCCTTTTTATACATAGCTCTCGGCTATCAAATCAGCTCCCAGCTGCTTGGCCGTTTTACAGGTACCTAACCGTTTGCCCACAGGTGACACCAACGCTCTCAGCGCCAACGGAGGTGTTCACAGGCAGTCTGAGTCCCACTCAAGGGCTACCTTGAGTCCCACTCAAGGATTTTACAGCGTCCCACGCTTAATAACCGATGGTAGTGTCCCACACTACGTGCTCCCAGCACAACGCATCCCATGCGCCACACGCGGATTCATCATATAACATAGAATTCATGCACACAACCTTCACTCAGTTATACATATTTCGCATGCAGTCGGTAATACGCATTTCCAGGATTCTACATATTAATTTAACACACACATACTTCCATGCAGTCATCATCATAGCTTCATTAACAACATATGAGCCCAATGCAATCGGTGTCAGTCAATATCAACTCCTAACAACATTCTCATCAACTTATGCATAACATGCACTCGGTATACAGCAGTGTCAGAACTTACTCAACTCATGCATCCATATGAAGATCAACAGGTTCAAACAAGCATTCCAATCAGTACAACATAATATGCATTCGGTATACAACAGTGTCAGGACTTAATCAACGCATGCATCCATATGAATATGAACGGATTCAACAAAGCATTCCAATCAACACAATATAACATGCAATCGGTATACAACAGCGTCATGACTTTAATCAACGCATGCATCCATATGAATAAGAACGGATTCAACAAAGCATTCCACATGCAAGCACATCAAACAACAGAATCCAAAATCACCATTATCAATACTCAAAACCTGTTCATAACCCATGCATTTAACATGTAAGGTACTCCCCCTACCAACTATGAGATTCCGAGAGGCTTTTCTGCTTGGGTGTTGGTTCTCTTCTGTGAACACCTCTTTTGGTCCGGTCCAAGTGGAATGAATCTTTTTTATACTGAATTCTAATTCAGAATGGTCAAATTCGAGTAGAATGGCTCCAAAATAATCAGAACCGAGCAAAATAACTCAGAATGAAGCTTTTCCAAGTGGAATATTGCCCTGTTAGAGGCAAATCCGAGTGGAATGGCTCAAAAATGATCAAAACCGAGCAGGATGACTCAGATTAAAGCATTTTTGAGTGAAATACAGCCCTGGTGGAGATAAATCCGAGTGAAAAAACTCAAAAATGGTCAAATCCGAGTCATAATGAAGCATTCTCGAGTGGAATAGGCTCCTGTTGGGGGAATCTGAGCGGAATGATGCATAAATGATCATATCCGAGTAGAATTAAATAGGATGAGTCATTTTTGAGTGGAATATGCTTCCTTTTGGAGTGAATCAGAGTGGAATGACTCAGAAAGGATCAAATCCGAGTAGAATTACTCAGAAGGAGTCAGTTTCGAGTGAAATGCTTCCCTGTTGAAGGTGAATCCGAGTGGAAGGCTTACTGTCAAGCCATTCCGAGTGATACTCTGTTGAAGGATGAATGCTGAGAAGGATTGCTCTTTGATTGCAATTAATCCGAGTGAGAGCTTTCTAATTGCAACAAATCTGAGTGAAATATAGCCCTATTGAAGTTAAATCTGAGTGAAAGCTTTTAATTGAGACTGATCTGAGTGAAAATAAGTCTGAGTGAATTAAAATCCGACTCAAAGTGTAACTGGAAGGACAGATTTTGATTGGACGAAAGCTTTTCCGAGTGAAAATACCCAGTTTCCAAGTCCTGAGTGGGAAGCAAGCCTTTTCCGAGTGAAAATGCTATGTTCCGAGTGAAACATTTTAGGAAGGAGTGAACCTGTGCCGAATGATCAATCTTCAATCAGTTTTTCGAGTGATAACAACCCAATGGAAGTACTTCTGAATGAATGTCTCCGATTGGAATGAAGAAAGGCAAATCTATGCAAAGTTTCTCCGAGTGGTTCAGGAGATACCGATTGATGAAACTGAGTCTTTGATTCTAATTGAAGCATGAGGCCGACTCCGAGTGAGTTGGGGAATAGTCGTGTGTTTCCGAGCAACCCAAGACTCGGACTTGTGAAGAACTTCTAAGAAAGTGCATCAAATAGCTGATTGCCGAGTGAAAGCCATTCCTGATTGATGAGTGAGTGCATCAAACAAGCCAATTACCGAATGAAAGCTATTTTCGATTGGAAAATAAGTAAAACGGTGAGATTCTGAGTGAAAAGCCAGTAGGATTTCTGAGAAAATCTTCACTCATCCTATAAATCCAAGTCACCATTGGAAAATAATGCATTGGGGCACGAAATTGGGGCTATCTTGATTTCACCCGATAAAGAATTTATCCCTATCTGTGCCAGATTGTGTTTTGACTGTACCAATAATATTGCTGAATATGAAGCATGCTCATTAGGAATCCAAGCAGCGTTGGACACAAAAGTAAAATTATTGGAAGTTTATAGGGACTCTGCTTTAGTTATCCACCATTTGAAAGGCGAGTGGGAAACTAGGGACAGTAAGTTGATTCCTTATTATGATCATATCAAGGAAATGATCAAAGAGCTTGACGAGATCTCTTTTCATCACGTTCTCCAGGATGACAATCAAATGGCTGATGTTTTGGCTACCCTTGCCTTAATGTTCAAAGTAAGTAGTGACTACGATATGCCTCTCATCGAAGTAAAGAAGCATTGTGAGCCTACATACTGTCAAATGATGGAAAAGGAGTCTGATGGGAAACCTTGGTACCATGATATTAAAAGATATATCCAGAGTCAAGAATACCCCGAGGGTGCTACAGAAAATGATAAGAAGACCCTAAGACGACTCGCCATGAGTTTCTTCTTAAATAGGGATGTGCTTTACAAAAGAAACTATGACTCTGTCCTTCTTTGCTGTGTTGATGCTGATGAGGCAAACGAAATCATGAGGGATGTTCATAAAGGATCTTTTGGGACTCACGCTAATGGACATGCCATGTCTAGAAAGATCTTGAGGGCTGGTTATTACTGGATGACCATGGAAGCAGATTGCTTCACCTATGTTCGAAAATGTCATAAATGTCAGATATACGCTGACCATATTCATGTACCCCCGTTATCCCTAAATGTCTTGACGGCACCATGGCCCTTCTCGATGTGGGGCATGGATGTCATTGGACCCATCGAGCCAAAAGCCTCAAACGGTCATCGTTTCATCTTGGTCGCCATCGATTATTTCACCAAATGGGTAGAAGCGGCTTCATATACCAGTGTAACAAGGAATGTTATGGTCAAATTCATCAAGCGAGAATTGATATGCCGATACGGCCTACCAAGTCAGATCATTACTGACAATGGTACGAATTTGAACAACAAAATGATGAAGGAACTCTGTGAAAGCTTTAAAATTCACCATTATAATTCCTCTCCTTATCGGCCTAAAATGAATGGGGCGGTTGAGGCGGCCAATAAGAACATCAAGAAGATAGTGCAGAAGATGGTAGTCACTTACAGAGATTGGAGCGAGATGCTCCCTTTCGCTCTACATGGGTATCGCACCTCGGTCCGAACCTCGACAGGGGCAACCTCGTTCTCTCTTGTATATGGAATGGAAGCGGTCTTGCCTTTTGAAGTAGAGATCCCGTCCCTTCGGGTAGTGATGGAAGCAAAATTAGAAGAAGCTGAATGGGTTCAAGCTCGACATGACCAACTAAACTTGATTGATGGTAAAAGATTGACTGCCCTCTGTCATGGTTAGTTGTATCAGAGGCGTATGAAACGAGCATTCGAGAAAAAAGTACGACCTCGACAGTTCCAAGAGGGAGACCTAGTACTCAAGAAAATTTTACCAATTCAAAAGGACAATCGGGGCAAATGGACTCCTAATTATGAAGGACCATATGTTATGAAAAGGGCTTTTTCTGGAGGAGCCTTGATACTCACTAATATGGATGGCAAGGATTTGCCAATGCCTGTAAACATAGATGCAGTGAGAAAGTACTATGCTTAGGGAGGGAATGTCAAAAAAAAAGTTAAAAAAAAAAGGGAAAGAAAAGAAAATTAATGCTCGCTAAGCTGAAAACCTGAAAGGGCAGCTTAGGCAAAAGTTAGAGCGACCCGGTGAGTCGAAAACCCGAAAAGGGCGGCTCAGGCAAAAGTTAGGGTCAAATTTCTGGTAATGCAAATAAGACCTCTGACTCAAAGAAGTACGAGTCCAAGCTTGGGCACGTGAATCATTGTCGAACTTACCTTTCCAAAAGCAAAGTCGAAGGGTGAACATGAAGTCGTGTTGGGGGTTAAGGCTCTCATCGATCTCAGAGATTCACTAGAGGATCCATGAATCTTCCCGGTTTTCACCTGTCCTTGACCTGTTCTATGTGACCTCATTCATTTCATTTACCTTCTTTATGTTTCTTTCTCTGTACTTGTTTAACGTGCATGAATAAAATTCACCCTCTTCGATACGTGTTATGAATTTGGTTGATCTGATAAAAAACATGTGTTTTAATAAAATAAAATGGAAGAATGGTAAAAATTTAAAGTCGCAAGAGATAAGATGCTCCTGCTACTCGACCTCATCATGGGTGATCATCGTAGAGACTTGGTCAGGCACGCGCTCTAAAGCTATGGTTGTTTCATTCGTTCTACTTCGTCCATGAGTTATCTCAAGAGTCGCGGTTTCACAAGACCTACCCAGTTTTTTTGAATTTATCCTTGCACTACTTACCATTTTTCTGCAAGTTATCTCACAAACAATCATGCCAGGCATTAACACCTTAATCAAGTCCTTCAAGTCCCTTCCTCGAATCGCCTCAGAACTCCTTCCCTAAATCGCCAAAGTTGGCACCTTTCAATGTTTTCTTCTTCCATCGCCTAAGTAGGCGCCTTCAGAGTCTCATCCTCAACTGTTAAAGTCCGTATCTCTCAAACTCTCCTCCCTAGTGGAATCAATCGCCAAAGATGGCACTTCTCAAGATCTCTTCCCCGATGAACCCTAAATTTTCCATTCTCAATCAGGGGCAGTACCCCAAATCACCAAATTCTTCCCTAGTGGAACTACATTTCCCGAACAACTCAAACTGGGGAATCTCCCCAGATTTCTTCTGTTCCAGTCAAGGGACAATTCCCTAAGATTCCTTCAAAATATGTCAAACTGGGGCATCACCCCAGATCTATCCAGTCAAGGGATAATTCCCCAAGAACCTTCAAACCATGTCAACTGGGGCATCTCCCTAGATTTCTTCTGTTCTAGTCAAGGGGCAATTCCCTAAGAACCTTCAGTCATGTCAAATCGGGGCATCACCCCAGGTTCATTCTCTTTCAGTCAAGGAGGCAATTCCCTAAGATTCCTTCAGTCATGTCAAACTGAGGCATCGCCAAGAGCCTTTAAGTCCAGTGAGTTAATTTGGACGAGACGTCCTGTTAGCTCCTCCAATCTCTGCATTTCCAATTGCCTATTCAGGCACGCTTTAGTTTCCAGTCGCCTATTCAGGCATCCTTTACTTTCTGTTCGCCTATTCAGGCATCCTTTACTTTCCGCTCGCCTATTCAGGCACCCTTTACTTTCTTGTCCACCTATTCAGGCACCTTTTACTTTCATTCACCTACGTAGGCACCTTTTACATTTCGTTCGCCTATTCAGGCACCCTTTATTTTCTGTTCGCCTATTCAGGCATCTTTTAATTTCCGTTCGCCTATTCAGGCACCCTTTACTTTTCCAGTCGCCGAAGCTGGCACCCATTTACCTTTTCCGTTCGCCTATTCAGGCACCCTTTACTTTCCGTCCGCCTATTCAGGCACCCTTTACTTTCCGTCTGCCTATTCAGGCACCCTTTTACTTTCTAGTCGCCTATTCACCCTTTACTTTCCGTCCGCCTATTCAGGCACCCTTTACTTTCCGTTCGCCTATGCAGACACCCTTTACCTTCCAGTCTACCAGGGGTCAATCCCGATCTTCTCACTTCCTATCCATTTGAAAACAATTTTTCCCGATCAATTCAGAGTTAAAAAAAAACAAAAAAAAAGAGAGGAGAGAAGAAGAGGAACAGAAGTGGGGAATGCTCATTTTTAAGAAAAAGAGGTCACACTGACTCATGATTACCCACACCATCAGTTGCCATACCGATCAAGAGGTCCCACTTGGCCCCCTACATCGGTGTTCATATCTTTACTTCCTTTTCACTTCAAAAACACAGAAGCTTCGTGTTTCTTTTGTGAAAAAGAAGTAAAGAGGGGCATCTGTGAACACCTCTTTTGGTCTGGTCCAAGTGGAATGAATCTTTTTTATACTGAATTCTAATTCAGAATGGTCAAATTCAAGTAGAATGGCTCCAAAATAATCAGAACCGAGCGAAATAACTCAGAATGAAGCTTTTCCAAGTGGAATATTGCCCTGTTGAAGGCAAATCCGAGTGGAATAGCTCAAAAATGATCAAATCCGAGCAGGATGGCTCAGATTAAAGCATTTCCGAGTGAAATACAGCCCTGGTGGAGATAAATCCGAGTGAAAAAACTCAAAAATGGTCAAATCTGAGTCATAATGAAGCATTCCCGAGTGGAATAGGCTCCTGTTGGGGGAATCTGAGCGGAATGACGCATAAATGATCATATCCGAGTAGAATTAAATAGGATGAGTCATTTTCGAGTGGAATATGCTTCCTTTTGGAGTGAATCAGAGTGGAATGACTCAGAAAGGATCAAATCCGAGTAGAATTACTCAGAAGGAGTCAGTTCCGAGTGAAATGCTTCCCTGTTGAAGGTGAATCCGAGTGGAAGGCTTGCTGTCAAGCCATTCTGAGTGATACTCTGTTGAAGGATGAATGCTGAGAAGGATTGCTCTTTGATTGCAATTAATCCGAGTGAGAGCTTTCTAATTGCAACAAATCTGAGTGAAATATAGCCCTATTAAAGTTAAATCCGAGTGAAAGCTTCTGATTGAGACTGATCTGAGTGAAAACAAGTCTGAGTGAATTAAAATCCGACTCAAAGTGTAACTGGAAGGATAGATTTTGATTGGACGAAAGCTTTTCCGAGTGAAAATACCCAGTTTCCAAGTCCTGAGTGGGAAGCAAGCCTTTTCCGAGTGAAAATGCTATGTTCCGAGTGAAACATTTTAGGAAGGAGTGAACCTGTGCCGAATGATCAATCTTCAATCGGTTTTCCGAGTGATAACAACCCAATGGAAGGACTTCTGAATGAATGTCTCTGATTGGAATGAAGAAAGGCAAATCTATGCAAAGTTTCTCCGAGTGGTTCAGGAGATACCGATTGATGAAACTGAGTCTTTGATTCTAATTGAAGCATGAGGCCGACTCCGAGTGAGTTGGGGAATAGTCGTGTGTTTCTGAGCAACCCAAGACTCAGACTTGTGAAGAACTTCTAAGAAAGTGCATCAAATAGCTGATTGCCGAGTGAAAGCCATTCCTGATTGATGAGTGAGTGCACCAAACAAGCCAATTACCGAATGAAAGCTATTTCCGATTGGAAAATAAGTAAAACGGTGAGATTCTGAGTGAAAAACCAGTAGGATTTCTGAGAAAATCTTCACTCATCCTATAAATCCAAGTCACCATTTTCACCCTAATCCGAGCCATTCCATTAACCATTCCCGAGCCACTTTTCACCCGGTCCCGAGTCATCTTTGTCCCATCTCCGAGTCATCCTTTACACACTTCCGAGTCTTCCTCTTTATTCAGTCGGCTCCGAGTCATCCTTTAATCAACTCCGAGACCCTTTACATTCAACTACCGAGTTTTTCTCTTCGATTTTCAATCGGTTCCGAGTCCTCCTTTACCCATTTCCGAGTCAATTTTTACCAATTTCTGAGTCATTATTCTCTCCTAATTCTGAGTCATTTTTTATCAGTTCTGAGTCAATCTTTGATCAGTTTTTGAGTGACACTTTTCAGTCAGTTCTTGGTCAGTCTTCAATTATTTCTGACTCAGTTTTTAACCAATTCCGAGTGACATTTTTACCTATTCCCGAGCCAGTCTTCAGTCGGTCAGCCCTCTTCAAACAAATTCCGAGTCACCATTTTCACCCGAATCCGAGTTATCCTTTCACCCAATCAAAAGCCAATTTTCAGTCAGAACCGATAGACACTTCAAACCAAGTCTGAGCCCCCATTTTCCCCAATTTTAAGTGACACTTTTCAATCAGCACCGAGTCCTCTTCAACCGGTTCTGAGTCAATCTTCACTCGGTCTGTTTGATTGTTCCAATCAGAATTACCTCGTTTGACCCCTCAATTCAATTGCATACTTTTTCAGTCGGTTTTCTATTAGAAATGCTTCATTTCCACTCGGAATTGACTCCCAATGTGGATGAATGCCGACTGAGAGGCTAATCCGAGTCATTTTCACTCGGAATTCTACCATTCTCACTCGGATTTCCATCATTCTTACTCGAATTTTCACCATCCTCTCTCGGATTTCCACCCGGCTCCCCCTGTTCGCCCATGCTGACTTGGATTCCACCACCCAAGTGGATCCAGGAATCCTGGGGGTGGCAGACAAGGGTGGAAGTGGGGGGAATTAAAAATTCCCACCCAGCCGTTGTCCCCCACTTCACTCTGAATGGAAGTGTGAGTTGGTTTTTCACTTTGAGTGGAAGCCTGAGCTGGCCTTCCACTTAGACAAGCCTATAAATAGGCAAGGGTTGAAGCACCAAGGGAGACATTTTCATTAAGGGAAAACTCTGCTAAAACCTCCGTTCTCTCTCTCCTTCACACCAACTCCTCTCTTCTTCTCCTTTCATCGTCCCTCACCATACTGCCCACAATCCTCCACACCGTCCTCTCCTATTCCAATCCGTCCACACCCTCACTCAATCATCCTCATTCCTAATCCCAGCACCTTCCCATTCCTTCTAACCCCCCCTTTTCCTCTCGGACCAGCATTCCTGCTCCATCACTCGGTTTTGCTCAACTTTCATTTGGTATTCCTCTTATCACTCTGATTTTACTATTTTTACTCAGATCTTTCATTGTTCCACTTGGATTTTTCATTTTTTACTCGGATTTTACTATTTTTACTCGGTTTTCCCTGTTGTTACTCGGATTTTTTCATTTTTTACTCGGATTTTCCTCTTTTCACTCGGTTTTCCCTATTTTTACTCGGATTTTTCATTTTTTCACTCGAATTTTCTTTTTTCCCACTCGGATTTTCTTCCCTCACTCGGTTTTCGCCCATTTTTTTCTCTTTTCTCCGAATCTATTGTTTCTCTTTCTCTCTGGTAGCTTCTGCTTCCCTCTCCCTTTTGCTCTGTAGTCTTTAAAAAAATAACAATAAAGAGAAATGGATGTTTCCTTTTTTTTTCTTCTCTTTCAAATCTAAATAAAATTAAGAAAAAAACTTTTAAAGAACTACGTGACCCTGATTTCTCGAAAGCTCGAGAATATGTAGGAGCGGGAAATAGTTCCTGTCGAGCCCATCTTTCTTTATTTAATTTTTAGAGTTTCCATTTTTGTCTTGCTATCAAAAGGAGGAGCGAGATTAATTTGGACGAGACGTCCAGTTAATCTCATATTTTTTTAAATACATTTTTTAAAAAAAAAAGAAGGAGCAAGGTTAATTTAGACGAGACGTCTTGTTAATCTCATATTTTGTAGTATTTCTTTAAAAGGAGGAGCGAGATTAATTTGGACGAGACGTCCTGTTAATCTTATATTTCTTAAATATCTCTTAAAAAAAAGACGGAGCGAGATTAATTTGGACGAGACGTCCTGTTGATCTCATGTAAATATTTTGTGTTGATTTTTGTTTATTTTTTTTGTTTATTTTGTCGTTCCGTACATTTTTCTTTTCATGAAGAAGTTAAAATAATTATTGGGCTAATTATAATGCGCGCTATCAAATTGAGGTAACCGTTTTTATAACGGACAGTCGTGAGGTGCTAATACCTTCCTCACCTGTAATCAGACTCCCGAACCATGGAATTTCATTTTTATAACCAGTGCTTTAACAAAAGGTTTTTCCAGTATTTTATCCTAAAAAATATTGGTGGCGACTCCCTGTTTATCTTTAAAATCGTTTCGAGGGTCGGCCGTGCCGTCGTTATCCCGGTCGCGACAGATGGCGACTCCACTGGGGAGTTAGAGAGTCAAGCCAGTCAATTTGATAGCGCATGTTTTAATTAGCATATTAAATATTTAACTTCTTCTTTTATTTTATTTCCTTGTCAATGTTTAGTTTCTGTTTTGTTTGTATTCTATCATTATGTTCTGTAAATATCTGTGTGATCATTGAACCCTAGGGTAGTCGACTTTATTTTGTTGCTCTGTGTTTGTTCTATGTGCAGGATGAGTAAGGTACAGGTATTGAATGCCTCTTTCACACACTACACTCACAATTTGCACACACTTTTAAGTGGGACCCTATACCTGGGCCCAAATAAAACTTAAGATTAGGGGGGGTTGATAGCGGAGCCATTTGGGATGTACTTCCTGTCTGGTTACCGTGAGAATCTCAGCTAGAGTTCGACTTATTCATGGTGCCCACACTTAGTATACTTCCTACTATTTGTGGTCAACATCATGAGTAGGATCTTGGCTGTAGTGACCTTTAGAAGTTTTAGAACAAGCCACTTAATGCGAGGTATCACTGATAGATGAACCTTAGAACCATTAGGAGACCTCTAGAAAAACCCACCTTAAGGCTCAAAAGAGGCAAACTTTACTTATACCTTTTCTCATTCTCACTTCTCTTTTCTGATCCAAAATAGAGGACTACTTGCCCATTTAGTAGATTACTTTTTTTTTCAAAAAATGACATACTTTTAACTAGTGATCTTTTAACGGGCAAATAGTCCTTTCCTTTTATGCACAAGTCTTTGGGCCTTGAGTTACGGATGTTTTGAATCAAAAAAAAGGTATAAACAAAATAAAAAAAAATCAATTTTTTTTTATTGACAATGATCAGAAAATCCGTAGCTCACATGACCCTTGATTTGTCATAAGTTTTGTCAAATCGAAACTTCCCTAAATACAAAAATATTTTCAAAGTTACTAGGGGAGTATCGATTTGCAAAACATGTCAGTTCTAATGATTGATTTTCTCATTTCTTTATGTTCTTGCAGGAAGCGATCAAGAGCTTAGCCAGTACCTCTGAGTGAAAATATGGAAATTAACATAAGATCAGATAGTTATGGTACAAACATACCCGAGTTGAAAAAATTACTGCATGTTAAGGCTAGGAAAGTCGATACAACCAGTTTGCAAGCATTGGGCAAGAAATTGGATATGAATCAGAAGATGGGTTTTTCAAGGAAATATGGGAGGATCCTAAAGTTGCTAGAAGTGGAGGTACAAGTCGAGGCAATTACTGCTTTGATTCAGTTCTATGACCCACCTCTCCGTTGTTTCACCTTCCGAGACTTTCAATTGGCTCCGTCTGTTGAGGAGTTTGAACAGATCCTGGGGATGCCACTAGAGGGACAAATGCCTTACCACCACCTTGGACGTCATGCGAATATTGTTACCATCGCTGATATCCTAAGGATTAACCCGGAAGTGTTAAGAAGTAAGTAATTAAATAGAAATCAGGTCCTGGGGTTTGATCGGGAATATTTTGAGAAGCACATGTACTTGCTGGCTGAGAAAGGAGATTGGGAAGCCTTCATGGATACCTTGGCTCTAACCATTTATGGTGTTATCTTGTTCCCCAACATTGACAATTACATAGACTATGATGCTATTGGCATTTTCCTTGCCCGCAAGTTCAAATCTGAAAATCCTGTCACTGCGATCTTGGCAAATATATATTGCACCATGGACTTCTGCTGTACACAAGGTGGAAAGAGAATCATTTGTTGTCTACCTGCTCTGTATGTGTGGCTCACGTCACATGTTTTCCACCAATTCGGCAAAGTTGAATATCCTATTTCTGATATGAAGTTATGCCAGTTAGTAACAAAGAACGGGCATGAATGGGCCAATCACCTGATGGGGCTCACAGCTGACAAAGTAAGGTGGTATCCACAATGGTTGAAGGTTGATACCATTATTCATCATTGTGGAAGCTACCCGAACGTTCCTCTCATGGGCACTCAAGGATGCATTAACTACAACCCTGTCATAGCCAAACGTCAGCTAGCTTATCCTTTGCTTGGGCCGCCCAATGAAGAATCTCTTATTCCTTTTGTCCTTCACTACTCAAAAGGAGATTGTACCTCTGTTATTCGAGATGTAGCAAATGCATGGAAGAAGGTCCACAGACGAGGAAAAGAACTAGGAGCTCGAAGCCATGCCGTGAAGGACGAATACTACCAATGGATCCTGAATAGGGTTTCCATTGTCAAGCTGCCTTTCAAAAGTCCCTCTTATCTCCCAACAAGGACACCTGTTCCCCCACCTACCCTTGAAGAGGAGGCCATGAAAACCAAGATAAAGGAGTTAATTGTAAAAAATAAGAATCTAGAGAAAGACTTGCTAAAGTCTCAACAAGAATGCGCCCTTCAGAAAAGGGAGAACTTAGAAAGCAAGCAAACCATCAAGGAGATTGGAAAAAAACAGAAAATTGAAAGGGATTACTTGAGGAAGCAAAGTCAATGCCTCCGAACAGCTAATACTCAACTGAGGATGAAGAGC
This sequence comes from Clitoria ternatea, assembly GCA_037962975.1. NCBI lineage: Eukaryota > Viridiplantae > Streptophyta > Magnoliopsida > Fabales > Fabaceae > Clitoria > Clitoria ternatea. The sequence continues at coordinate 157,625,342 of CM075672.1, forward strand.
AAGCAAAGGGATACTATGTTGGCTGACAAGCAACTCTTGAGAGACATGTTGGAAAAAGCCAAAGAGAACGAGGAAATTGCCTTGGTGCAAAAAGAGCTCCTACAATTGCAAGTTAGCCAATTAGAGCATCAGCTTAATGAGGTGGTAGAAGCTTGCCAGCATGAGATAAACGGTGAGCGACAGCATGCGATAGATACTGAGCAAGAATGTCGTGAGGCTATCCGTATTTTCAAAACTGAAATGACACAACAAGATGAAGTTATTCATTCATGGATGAACCGCTTCGCCCACTTGGCACATTTGGCTAATGGAGTTCTGGAAGACCTCCCGCTCCTGCTTAAGCAAGCTGAGGGGATGGTTAACCCTCTTAGTACCCCAAAAGAAATTGTAACCTTCCTTGATTACTGTAAAGAAAGGATTTGTAAAATGAGGGCCATGATTGCCCGAGCTAGGAATGGCTGATTTACTTTTCCTGCATAAAAAAAAGATTGGTAGCAGTAATGTACTTTGAAATTCAGAAAGAAGGATTCTTTTGTCTCCACAACTATCTCATGTTAATTTCCATTTATCACATACTTATTACTCTTGAATATGACGTTCTGAGAAATGGTTGGAGGATACTGGCCGAGTTCCGCGATAGCTTCGTGCACCATACTATTGGTTTTTCTTTTACCACTTTTATTTAAATGCTTTCTTTTTAACAATTTTGTGTTTTGACTTACATTAGACATTACGGGTAAACATCCTTATCCGACCCGACTCCAAATGAGACTCATGGCCGAAGCAGAAATCAGGGGTGAAGATTTCAGAAATGAGTTCAATCAGCTAAAGGAACAGGTAGCCGAGTTGACCAAGCTTTTGGAAAAGAGAATCACAGAAGGGGACTCCTCTGCAGGTATTGAGAACACCCAACATCAGCCTGCCACCGTACCACCCCCCCTTGGTTCCGACCCAGCAAGAACCCAATTACCTAACACAATGACACCCCCTGTCACCATTCATGTTGGAAGACCTAACCCTACCATTGAGACCCAGCTACCTTACGGCCAGTCTTATGCACAGCATACATTTGTCGGTCCTGACGGCAACCCAGTACCTTTTCCACTTTATGGCCTTCCACCAGGATACTATCCCCCGCTCGCTAACCAACAAGAAACCCACGACCAGCAAGCAGTGAATCCTCACGCTTCATACCCTACCTAGCCAAATATACCATCACTCCATCAAGCCCAAAATACGCAAGCCCATGACCCACAAACTTACCAAACCCAAAACACGCAAGCCCATGACCCACAAACCTACCAGACCTAAAACACCCAAGCCCCGATGGCCCAGCCAACTCACAACGCACAAGCCTAAAACACACGAGCCCAGACGACCCAACCAAATTATGCTGTACAAACTATGGCCCAACCCCAAGGTCCCTCACCAAGTACAGGCCTAATGAATCAGTCCCATATGTTGCCTCCATTCAACCAACCACTGAGCTATCCGTACAGATATGCAACTCCCTATATGACCAATCTCCAAGATACAACCCGCATGATGAACCCTGTAGCCGGTCATAGCACAGTTGTAGCTCCTCAAAAGGAAAAAATAGAAGTCTTAGAAGAGCGTTTGAGAATGATGGAAGGCGTTAGAGGTTTTGGACTGATAGATGCTTCAAAACTATGTCTAGTCACAGATGTTGTCCTCCCGCCCAAGTTCAAGATGCCAGACTTTGACAAGTATCGGGGAATGACTTGTCCAAAGAATCATCTCACGATGTACTGTCGGAAGATGGCATCCTACTCTTCTAACGACCAATTGTTGATCCATTGCTTCCAAGATAGTCTAGCAGGGGCTGCTCTTACATGGTATGCTCACCTTGAGCGAAATCATATTCGTTGTTGGAAGGACCTGGCAGATGCCTTCCTTAGGCAATACAAGTATAACATGGATATGGCACCCAATAGGGTTTAGTTACAGAATATGGTGAAGAGGGGCAATGAAACGTTTAAAGAGTATGCCCAACGCTAGAGGGAGATAGCAGCGCAAGTGGACCCCCCACTGTCGGAGAAAGAGATAGTCGCGATGTTTATCGACACGCTCCCATCACCTTTCTACGGCAAAATGATTGGTAGTGTTTCATCCAACTTCTCCGACATTGTGACTATTGGGGAAAGGGTGGAAAGCGGAATACGAACAGGAAAGATCACTCAGAGCTCATCTGGGGCAAGCATGACAAGAAGGCCGGCGCCTGGGAAAAGAGATGGAGAAACTAATTCCATCTCTTCTAATCAAAAGACGGCTTCACTGAGACCATTCTTTCCTACTATGATTCAAGCTCCCAATCCTTATGTGGCTGCTACCACTCAGGGCTTGACGGCTTATACTCCCCACTTCCGTCCACCCATGATAAGAGCGCCAGTGCCGCAACCCGTGCCACACCATCACCCGCAGCAAGTGACTCGACCACCCAATCATAATCCGAACACAAGGAATTCCAACAATGAGCGCCCCCTGTGCAGTTCGATCCAATTCCCATAACATATACCGAACTTTTTCCAATCCTCGTTCAGAAAGGTCTGGTAGCTCCATCCCCTATGAGGCCGTTGCAACCTCCTTACCCAAGGGGATATGACCCAAACGCTCATTGTGATTACCATGCTGGGGCACCAGGGCATTCCGTAGAAAACTGCATGGCTTTGAAATATAAAGTAAGAGACTTGATCAAAGCCGACTGGATTAACTTTAAGGAAGGTAGCCCAAATGTGGCCACAAATCCCCTGCCTAACCATGGAAATTCAGAGGTCAACGCCATGGAAAATGATGAGGAGTGCGTTAAGAATGTTGCTGATATAAGAATGCCATTAAGGGTAGTTCATTCCCTTTTGCTTGAAAGGGGACTAATTAAAGGGACCTGGAGTGTGGAACATGATTGCGAGCAGACTGCCGAACACCAAGGTTTCTGTAAGGTCCTTCAAAGCCTTATGGACAGCCATATTGTGCAGGTCTGTAAACGCCATGGAGATGGGGTCGACATGATCGAGGAACAAATAGGGGCACGGGTCCCTAAGCCCTTGACAATTTTTTACACCAGGAACCCTCAAACAGCTTCTGTTTCTGTACAACCAATCATCACTATTCAAGCACCCACCTCATTTGCGTTCAAATATTCTCCGGCTGTCCCTTGGAAGTACAACGCAGATGTGATTGTTGCAAGCTCGACAACGAGTGACCCGTCTCCTTCGTCCGTCACAAATATTGTTGGGGTAGGAGGTATAACCCGAAGCGGAAGAGTATACACCCCTCCAGAGCCAAAGAAGGATCAGGTTACCGAAAATGCCAAGATGGACAAAGAAGGGGCCAATGGTGAAATCAAAAGGGCCGTGACTGATGAAGAAGCCCATGAATTCTTAAAGTATATTCGTCAGAGCGAATATCAAGTGCTTGATCAACTGACCCATACTCCTGCAAAAATCTCTTTGTTATCATTGTTGATGAACTCTGAGCCACATCGGAAGATATTGATGAAGGTCCTGAATGAGGCCCATGTCAGTCATGACATTCCCGTTGATAAGTTTCAAGGAATAGTGGGGCACATTATTACAGATAACTATCTGATCTTCACTGACGACGAAATACCAACAGAGGGGATTGGGCACAACAAGGCTCTCCATATTTCCGTAAAATACCGAGATTACATCTTAGCAAAAGTACTTATTGACAATGGGTCGTCCCTCAATGTCATACCAAAGTCTACATTGGCCAAGTTACCATTTGATGGGACTTATATGAAGCCAAGTGCCACGATAGTACGAGCTTTTGATGGAACTTAGAGGGAGGTCATGGGTGAGATTGAGCTGCCCATACAGGTTGGGCCGTGCACGTTCTAGGTCCTTTTTCAAGTCATGGATATCTCGCCTGCCTACAGCTATTTATTAGGCAGGCCGTGGATCCATTCTGCTGGAGTGGTGCCCTCTACCCTGCACCAAAGACTAAAATTCATAATTGACAACAAGCTGATAATTGTTTCTGGTGAGGAAGACCTTCTGGTCAGCAAACCTTTGTCAACCCCTTACATCGAGGCAGCAGAAGAGGCTCTTGAAACTTCTTTCCAAGCATTAGAGATAGCAAACGCTACCTATATAGGGGAAGGGTATAAAACTGGAAGAGGGCTAGGACATGCTTTGAATGGAGAAGTAAAACCTATACGCCTGCTTGATAACAGAAATGGTTTTGGATTGGGATACCGGCCCACGGCTGCCGACAAAAAAAGGGTAGAGGAAGAGAAAAAGGAAAGAAGGGCTGCTCGTCTCACCGGCAGAGAACCTCATACCGCAAGAATCCCCATCTGTGATCTCTACCAAAGCTTTCGAAGCACCGGACTGATGCCTCCAGACCAAGTGGCTGTCGTTGAAGAAAGTCTCTGTGATAGTGTTGATTTTGTGATTGCTTATCCACCAGGCCAAGAACTTCATAACTGGGAGGCCATTGAACTCCCCACGACTTTGAATGTTTCATCAAAGTAATTTGTTTATGCTTTAAGTACTTATTCGTCCCTCTGCTCTGCCTAAGGCTTTGGGACTCTTCCATGTAATAAGGGCAAAATAAAAAAAACTTGTTTTTATCATTTTCATCAATAAACGCGTATCGAAATTCAAAAAAAAAACTCTTCTTGTATCCCTTATCCCTATTCTGAATCCTTCTTTTTACTCGCTTATTCTTTTTTTTATTTGCCATATCACACTAAATTGCAGATCTGAAAATGACTCTCTTGAGGAGAGTGAGGTCGCAATCCTGTTTCACGATTTCGATCACCCAGTTGATTACGCCGATGAGGAAGGTGGGGAAGATTGTGAGCCATCGCCTGAGCTGACAAGGTTGTTAGAGCAAGAGGATGAAGGGATTCAACCCTACCTAGACATAGTTGAGGTCATTAATTTGGGGAATAAAGAAAATAAGAAGGAAGTCAAGATCGGCACTACCCTAAGTAGAGAACAAAGAGAAGATTTAATCAAGTTGTTGATGGAATTTTATGATGTCTTTGCCTGGTCTTATCAAGATATGCCTGGGCTCGATGCTAGCATTGTCGAGCATAGACTACCCTTAAAACCTGAGTGCCCTCCAATATAGCAGAAACTACGTCGAATGAAGCCAGAAATGCTTTTAAAGATCAAAGAGGAGGTTAAGAAGCAGTTTGATGCTGGGTTCCTAGCTGTGGCAAAATACCCTCAGTGGGTAGCCAACATTGTCCCTGTCCCAAAAAAGGATGGAAAGGTACGGATGTGTGTGGACTACCGAGATTTGAATAGGGCTAGTCCCAAAGATGATTTTCCCTTACCACAGATCGATGTTTTGGTTGATAATACAGCTCAGCATTCCATTTTCTCATTCATGGATGGTTTCTCGGGGTATAATCAAATTAAAATGGCACCTTAAGACATGGAGAAGACCACGTTTATCACTCTATGGGGCACATTTTGCTATAACGTGATGTCCTTTGGGTTGAAAAATGCTGGAGCGACTTATCAGAGAGCAATGATGACTCTTTTCCATGATATGATGCATAAGGAAATAGAAGTTTATGTGGATGACATCATTGCCAAATCTAGAACAGATGAAGGGCACATTAGCGATTTAAGGAAGCTTTTTGAACGGTTAAGAAAGTTCAGGCTAAGATTGAACCCTGCCAAGTGCACGTTCGGTGCAAGGTCAGGCAAGCTGCTAGGGTTTATAGTAAGCAAAAGAGGGATAGAGGTTGATCCTGACAAAGTCAAGGCGATTCTCGAGATGCCTCCTCCTCGTACAGAAAAAGAGGTACGAGGATTCTTGGGAAGGCTCAATTATATCGCCCGATTTATTTCACAATTGACAGCAACTTGTGAACCCATCTTCAAGTTACTCTGCAAGAATCAACCAGGGCGATGGGATGAGAATTGTCAAGAAGCTTTCGAAAAGATTAAACAGTACCTACAAGAACCACCAATTTTGGTGCCCCCAACCCCAAGAAGGCCACTTATATTGTATCTAACTGTATTGAACGAATCCATGGGTTGCGTGTTGGGACAGCACGATGAAACTGGAAAGAAGGAACATGCTATCTACTACTTAAGCAAGAAGTTCACTGATTGTGAAATGAGGTACTCCGCTTTAGAGCGGACTTGTTGTGCGTTAGCATGGGCCACTAAGCGCCTAAGGCAATACATGTTGAGTCACACCACTTGGCTAGTTTCTAAAATGGACCCCGTCAAGTATATTTTTGAAAAACCTCCTCTGACCGGAAGGATCGCTCGTTGGCAAGTGCTATTAACTGAGTACGACATAATATATGTCACTCAAAAGGCTATAAGAGGAAGTGCCCTGGCTGATTACTTGACATACCAACCCATCAATGATTATCAGCCGATGTAATTTAACTTCTCGGATGAAGATATCATGACACTATTCAATGAAGAAGGTGGTCAGAAAGAGAAATGGACCCTGAGATTTGACGGTGCTTCTAATGCATTGGGGCACGAAATTGGGGCTATCTTGATTTCACCCGATAAAGAATTTATCCCTATCTGTGCCAGATTGTGTTTTGACTGTACCAATAATATTGCTGAATATGAAGCATGCTCATTAGGAATCCAAGCAGCGTTGGACACAAAAGTAAAATTATTGGAAGTTTATAGGGACTCTGCTTTAGTTATCCACCATTTGAAAGGCGAGTGGGAAACTAGGGACAGTAAGTTGATTCCTTATTATGATCATATCAAGGAAATGATCAAAGAGCTTGACGAGATCTCTTTTCATCACGTTCTCCAGGATGACAATCAAATGGCTGATGTTTTGGCTACCCTTGCCTTAATGTTCAAAGTAAGTAGTGACTACGATATGCCTCTCATCGAAGTAAAGAAGCATTGTGAGCCTACATACTGTCAAATGATGGAAAAGGAGTCTGATGGGAAACCTTGGTACCATGATATTAAAAGATATATCCAGAGTCAAGAATACCCCGAGGGTGCTACAGAAAATGATAAGAAGACCCTAAGACGACTCGCCATGAGTTTCTTCTTAAATAGGGATGTGCTTTACAAAAGAAACTATGACTCTGTCCTTCTTTGCTGTGTTGATGCTGATGAGGCAAACAAAATCATGAGGGATGTTCATAAAGGATCTTTTGGGACTCACGCTAATCGACATGCCATGTCTAGAAAGATCTTGAGGGCTGGTTATTACTGGATGACCATGGAAGCAGATTGCTTCACCTATGTTCGAAAATGTCATAAATGTCAGATATACGCTGACCATATTCATGTACCCCCGTTATCCCTAAATGTCTTGACGGCACCATGGCCCTTCTCGATGTGGGGCATGGATGTCATTGGACCCATCGAGCCAAAAGCCTCAAACGGTCATCGTTTCATCTTGGTCGCCATCGATTATTTCACCAAATGGGTAGAAGCGGCTTCATATACCAGTGTAACAAGGAATGTTATGGTCAAATTCATCAAGCGAGAATTGATATGCCGATACGGCCTACCAAGTCAGATCATTACTGACAATGGTACGAATTTGAACAACAAAATGATGAAGGAACTCTGTGAAAGCTTTAAAATTCACCATTATAATTCCTCTCCTTATCGGCCTAAAATGAATGGGGCGGTTGAGGCGGCCAATAAGAACATCAAGAAGATAGTGCAGAAGATGGTAGTCACTTACAGAGATTGGAGCGAGATGCTCCCTTTCGCTCTACATGGGTATCGCACCTCGGTCCGAACCTCGACAGGGGCAACCTCGTTCTCTCTTGTATATGGAATGGAAGCGGTCTTGCCTTTTGAAGTAGAGATCCCGTCCCTTCGGGTAGTGATGGAAGCAAAATTAGAAGAAGCTGAATGGGTTCAAGCTCGACATGACCAACTAAACTTGATTGATGGTAAAAGATTGACTGCCCTCTGTCATGGTTAGTTGTATCAGAGGCGTATGAAACGAGCATTCGAGAAAAAAGTACGACCTCGACAGTTCCAAGAGGGAGACCTAGTACTCAAGAAAATTTTACCAATTCAAAAGGACAATCGGGGCAAATGGACTCCTAATTATGAAGGACCATATGTTGTGAAAAGGGCTTTTTCTGGAGGAGCCTTGATACTCACTAATATGGATGGCAAGGATTTGCCAATGCCTGTAAACATAGATGCAGTGAGAAAGTACTATGCTTAGGGAGGGAATGTCAAAAAAAAAGTTAAAAAAAAAAGGGAAAGAAAAGAAAATTAATGCTCGCTAAGCTGAAAACCTGAAAGGGCAGCTTAGGCAAAAGTTAAAGCGACCCGGTGAGTCGAAAACCCGAAAAGGGCGGCTCAGGCAAAAGTTAGGGTCAAATTTCTGGTAATGCAAATAAGACCTCTGACTCAAAGAAGTACGAGTCCAAGCTTGGGCACGTGAATCATTGTCGAACTTACCTTTCCAAAAGCAAAGTCGAAGGGTGAACATGAAGTCGTGTTGGGGGTTAAGGCTCTCATCGATCTCAGAGATTCACTAGAGGATCCATGAATCTTCCCGGTTTTCACCTGTCCTTGACCTGTTCTATGTGACCTCATTCATTTCATTTACCTTCTTTATTTTTCTTTCTCTGTACTTGTTTAACGTGCATGAATAAAATTCACCCTCTTCGATACGTGTTATGAATTTGGTTGATCTGATAAAAAACATGTGTTTTAATAAAATAAAATGGAAGAATGGTAAACATTTAAAGTCGCAAGAGATAAGATGCTCCTGCTACTCGACCTCATCATGGGTGATCATCGTAGAGACTTGGTCAGGCACGCGCTCTAAAGCTATAGTTGTTTCATTCGTTCTACTTCGTCCATGAGTTATCTCAAGAGTCGCGGTTTCACAAGACCTACCCAGTTTTTTTGAATTTATCCTTGCACTACTTACCATTTTTCTGCAGGTTATCTCACAAACAATCATGCCAGGCATTAACACCTTAATCAAGTCCTTCAAGTCCCTTCCTCGAATCGCCTCAGAACTCCTTCCCTAAATCGCCAAAGTTGGCACCTTTCAATGTTTTCTTCTTCCATCGCCTAAGTAGGCGCCTTCAGAGTCTCATCCTCAACTGTTAAAGTCCGTATCTCTCAAACTCTCCTCCCTAGTGGAATCAATCGCCAAAGATGGCACTTCTCAAGATCTCTTCCCCGATGAACCCTAAATTTTCCATTCTCAATCAGGGGCAGTACCCCGAATCACCAAATTCTTCCCTAGTGGAACTACATTTCCCGAACAACTCAAACTGGGGAATCTCCCCAGATTTCTTCTGTTCCAGTCAAGGGACAATTCCCTAAGATTCCTTCAAAATATGTCAAACTGGGGCATCACCCCAGATCTATCCAGTCAAGGGATAATTCCCCAAGAACCTTCAAACCATGTCAACTGGGGCATCTCCCTAGATTTCTTCTGTTCTAGTCAAGGGGCAATTCCCTAAGAACCTTCAGTCATGTCAAATCGGGGCATCACCCCAGGTTCATTCTCTTTCAGTCAAGGAGGCAATTCCCTAAGATTCCTTCAGTCATGTCAAACTGAGGCATCGCCAAGAGCCTTTAAGTCCAGTGAGTTAATTTGGACGAGACGTCCTGTTAGCTCCTCCAATCTCTGCATTTCCAATTGCCTATTCAGGCACGCTTTAGTTTCCAGTCGCCTATTCAGGCATCCTTTACTTTCTGTTCGCCTATTCAGGCATCCTTTACTTTCCGCTCGCCTATTCAGGCACCCTTTACTTTCTTGTCCACCTATTCAGGCACCTTTTACTTTCATTCACCTACGTAGGCACCTTTTACATTTCGTTCGCCTATTCAGGCACCCTTTATTTTCTGTTCGCCTATTCAGGCATCTTTTAATTTCCGTTCGCCTATTCAGGCACCCTTTACTTTTCCAGTCGCCGAAGCTGGCACCCATTTACCTTTTCCGTTCGCCTATTCAGGCACCCTTTACTTTCCGTCCGCCTATTCAGGCACCCTTTACTTTCCGTCTGCCTATTCAGGCACCCTTTTACTTTCTAGTCGCCTATTCACCCTTTACTTTCCGTCCGCCTATTCAGGCACCCTTTACTTTCCGTTCGCCTATGCAGACACCCTTTACCTTCCAGTCTACCAGGGGTCAATCCCGATCTTCTCACTTCCTATCCATTTGAAAACAATTTTTCCCGGTCAATTCAGAGTTAAAAAAAAAACAAAAAAAAAGAGAGGAGAGAAGAAGAGGAACAGAAGTGGGGAATGCTCGTTTTTAAGAAAAAGAGGTCACACTGACTCATGATTACCCACACCATCAGTTGTCATACCGATCAAGAGGTCCCACTTGGCCCCCTACATTAGTGTTCATATCTTTACTTCCTTTTCACTTCAAAAACACAGAAGCTTCGTGTTTCTTTTGTGAAAAAGAAGTAAAGAGGGGCATCTGTGAACACCTCTTTTGGTCTGGTCCAAGTGGAATGAATCTTTTTTATACTGAATTCTAATTCAGAATGGTCAAATTCAAGTAGAATGGCTCCAAAATAATCAGAACCGAGTGAAATAACTCAGAATGAAGCTTTTCCAAGTGGAATATTGCCCTGTTGAAGGCAAATCCGAGTGGAATGGCTCAAAAATGATCAAATCCGAGCAGGATGACTCAGATTAAAGCATTTCCGAGTGAAATACAGCCCTGGTGGAGATAAATCCGAGTGAAAAAACTCAAAAATGGTCAAATCCGAGTCATAATGAAGCATTCCCGAGTGGAATAGGCTCCTGTTGGGGGAATCCGAGCGGAATGACGCATAAATGATCATATCCGAGTAGAATTAAATAGGATGAGTCATTTTCGAGTGGAATATGCTTCCTTTTGGAGTGAATCAGAGTGGAATGACTCAGAAAGGATCAAATCCGAGTAGAATTACTCAGAAGGAGTCAGTTCCGAGTGAAATGCTTCCCTGTTGAAGGTGAATCCGAGTGGAAGGCTTGCTGTCAAGCCATTCTGAGTGATACTCTGTTGAAGGATGAATGCTGAGAAGGATTGCTCTTTGATTGCAATTAATCCGAGTGAGAGCTTTCTAATTGCAACAAATCTGAGTGAAATATAGCCCTATTAAAGTTAAATCCGAGTGAAAGCTTCTGATTGAGACTGATCTGAGTGAAAACAAGTCTGAGTGAATTAAAATCCGACTCAAAGTGTAACTGGAAGGACAGATTTTGATTGGACGAAAGCTTTTCCGAGTGAAAATACCCAGTTTCCAAGTCCTGAGTGGGAAGCAAGCCTTTTCCGAGTGAAAATGCTATGTTCCGAGTGAAACATTTTAGGAAGGAGTGAACCTGTGCCGAATGATCAATCTTCAATCGGTTTTCCGAGTGATAATAACCCAATGGAAGGACTTCTGAATGAATGTCTCCGATTGGAATGAAGAAAGGCAAATCTATGCAAAGTTTCTCCGAGTGGTTCAGGAGATACCGATTGATGAAACTGAGTCTTTGATTCTAATTGAAGCATGAGGCCGACTCCGAGTGAGTTGGGGAATAGTCGTGTGTTTCTGAGCAACCCAAGACTCAGACTTGTGAAGAACTTCTAAGAAAGTGCATCAAATAGCTGATTGCCGAGTGAAAGCCATTCCTGATTGATGAGTGAGTGCACCAAACAAGCCAATTACCGAATGAAAGCTATTTCCGATTGGAAAATAAGTAAAACGGTGAGATTCTGAGTGAAAAGCCAGTAGGATTTCTGAGAAAATCTTCACTCATCCTATAAATCCAAGTCACCATTTTCACCCTAATCCGAGCCATTCCATTAACCATTCCCGAGCCACTTTTCACCCGGTCCCGAGTCATCTTTGTCCCATCTCCGAGTCATCCTTTACACACTTCCGAGTCTTCCTCTTTATTCAGTCGGCTCCGAGTCATCCTTTAATCAACTCCGAGACCCTTTACATTCAACTTCCGAGTCTTTCTCTTCGATTTTCAATCGGTTCCGAGTCCTCCTTTACCCATTTCCGAGTCAATTTTTACCAATTTCCGAGTCATTATTCTCTCCTAATTCTGAGTCATTTTTTATCAGTTCTGAGTCAATCTTTGATCAGTTTTTGAGTGACACTTTTCAGTCAGTTCTTGGTTAGTCTTCAATTATTTCTGACTCAGTTTTTAACCAATTCCGAGTGACATTTTTACCTATTCCCGAGCCAGTCTTCAGTCGGTCAGCCCTCTTCAAACAAATTCCGAGTCACCATTTTCACCCGAATCCGAGTTATCCTTTCACCCAATCAAAAGCCAATTTTCAGTCAGAACCGAGTGACACTTCAAACAAAGTCTGAGCCCCCATTTTCCCCAATTTTAAGTGACACTTTTCAATCAGCACCGAGTCCTCTTCAACCGGTTCTGAGTCAATCTTCACTCGGTCTGTTTGATTGTTCCAATCAGAATTACCTCGTTTGACCCCTCAATTCAATTGCATACTTTTTCAGTCAGTTTTCTATTGGAAATGCTTCATTTCCACTCGGAATTGACTCCCAATGTGGATGAATGCCGACTGAGAGGCTAATCCGAGTCATTTTCACTCGGAATTCTACCATTCTCACTCGGATTTCCATCATTCTCACTCGAATTTTCACCATCCTCTCTCGGATTTCCACCCGGCTCCCCCTGTTCGCCCATGCTGACTTGGATTCCACCACCCAAGTGGATCCAGGAATCCTGGGGGTGGCAGACAGGGGTGGAAGTGGGGGGAATTAAAAATTCCCACCCAGCTGTTGTCCCCCACTTCACTCTGAATGGAAGTGTGAGTTGGTTTTTCACTCTGAGTGGAAGCCTGAGCTGGCCTTCCACTCAGACAAGCCTATAAATAGGCAAGGGTTGAAGCACCAAGGGAGACATTTTCATTAAGGGAAAACTCTGCTAAAACCTCTGTTCTCTCTCTCCTTCACACCAACTCCTCTCTTCTTCTCCTTTCATCGTCCCTCACCATACTGCCCACAATCCTCCACACCGTCCTCTCCTATTCCAATCCGTCCACACCCTCACTCAATCATCCTCATTCCTAATCCCAGCACCTTCCCATTCCTTCTAACCCCCCCCCTTTTTCCTCTCGGACCAGCATTCCTGCTCCATCACTCAGTTTTGCTCAACTTTCATCCGGTATTCCTCTTATCACTCTGATTTTACTATTTTTACTCGGATCTTTCATTGTTCCACTCGGATTTTTCATTTTTTACTCAGATTTTACTATTTTTACTCGATTTTCCCTGTTGTTACTCGGATTTTTTCATTTTTTACTCGGATTTTCCTCTTTTCACTCGGTTTTCCCTATTTTTACTCAGATTTTTCATTTTTTCACTCGGATTTTCTTTTTTCCCACTCGGATTTTCTTCCCTCACTCGGTTTTCGCCCATTTTTTTCTCTTTTCTCCGAATCTATTGTTTCTCTTTCTCTCTGGTAGCTTCTGCTTCCCTCTCCCTTTTGCTCCGTAGTCTTTAAAAAAATAACAATAAAGAGAAATGGATGTTTCCTTTTTTTTCTTCTCTTTCAAATCTAAATAAAATTAAGAAAAAAACTTTTAAAGAACTACGTGACCCTGATTTCTCGAAAGCTCGAGAATACGTAGGAGCGGGAAATAGTTCCTGTCGGGCCCATCTTTCTTTATTTAATTTTTAGAGTTTCCATTTTTGTCTTGCTATCAAAAGGAGGAGCGAGATTAATTTGGACGAGACGTCCTGTTAATCTCATATTTTTTTAAATACCTTTTTTTTAAAAAAAAGAAGGAGCAAGGTTAATTTAGACGAGACGTCTTGTTAATCTCATATTTTGTAGTATTTCTTTAAAAGGAGGAGCGAGATTAATTTGGACGAGACGTCCTGTCAATCTCATATTTCTTAAATATCTCTTAAAAAAAAGGGCGGAGCGAGATTAATTTGGATGAGACGTCCTGTTGATCTCATGTAAATATTTTGTGTTGATTTTTGTTTATTTTTTTTGTTTATTTTGTCGTTCCGTACATTTTTATTTTCATGAAGAAGTTAAAATAATTATTGGGCTAATTATAATGCGCGCTATCAAATTGAGGTAACCGTTTTTATAACGGACAGTCGTGAGGTGCTAATACCTTCCTCACCTGTAATCAGACTCCTGAACCATGGAATTTCATTTTTATAACCAGTGCTTTAACAAAAGGTTTTTCCTGTATTTTATCCTAAAAAATATTGGTGGCGACTCCTTGTTTATCTTTAAAATCGTTTCGAGGGTCGGTCGTGCTGCCGCGATCCTGTTCGTGACATCTTCCTTGCTGCTTCACTCAACGTTTCCACTCGCTTAGCCTTTACTTGAACGCTGTTGCCCTCCACGAGTGGTACAGAGCTGTTTCTGCTTCTGCTTCGACGCTCGTCCTCTACTCGTATGAGGGAGCTCTAACTCCTCTGCAGCACCGTCACTTGACTTCCAAAATAGGGAATGGAACAGAGAGCAGAGAAGGAGAAGAGAAGAAGAAGGAAGAAGAATGAGAACAAGAGAGAAAGAGAAGAAGGAAGAAGAGGAATCACAGAGGGAGTTTCGAAGGATGCAAGGCAAGGAACCTTCGTCCAAATATAAACACATGCACGAGGAAGAAATGGTGGGGTGGGAAAACGTGAGGGGCAGTCTGCTCACGTCACCCAATCCCATCAGCACCCACTAAAGCCAATCACCCTTTTTAATCAGCACCCCTTGATTAATTAAGTTAATGGCAATTAATAAACAAATTCCCCCTTTTGAAATTATTATTTTAATGGTTTTATTCACCCGGTACATTATTAAAAATTTGGGATGTTACAGTTCTCCCCCACTTCAAAAGAATTTCATCCCCGAAATTCAGTCGGTAACTCACCTTGGTCAAATAACTAGGGGTACTGCTGCCTCATGGCATCCTCGCGCTCCCAGGTATAAGAGGTACGGCTGCCATTCCACTTCAACCAGTTGCACTTTCTTACTCCTTAATCGCTTTACCGATTGGTCCACGATCCTAGTCGGTATAGTTGCAGTGGTTAGATCTTCCTTGATTTCCACCTCATCATCAGGCATTGTGTGAGTAGAATTTGGCAGGTACTTCCTTAGTTGAGACACATGAAACACGTCATGTAATCGAGATAAATGAGTCGGTAATGCTATTTGGTATGCCATGGAGCCAACTCGTTTCAACACCTCATAATGCCCAATGTATCGAGGGCTCAACTTTTTGCTTTTCAGGGCTCGCCTGACTCCTTTACTCGGTGAAGTCCTTAAAAATACCTTGTCTCCGACTGAAAATTCCAAAGGTCTGGTGCGTTTGTCATGGTAGCTCTTCTGCCTATCTTGAGACGCCTTCATCTTTTCTCTTATCACCCAGATCTGCTCTGAAGTTTACTTCACAACCTCTGGTCCCAATATCAGACTTTCACCCGATTCCGACCAGCAAAGCGGGGTTCGGCATCTTCGACCATACAGTGCTTCGTAGGGTGCCATACCAATACTATTGTGATGGCTGTTGTTGTACGTAAACTCGATCAGGGGAAGGTATTGCTCCCAATCCCCACCGTGCTCTAACACACACGCCCTTAGTAAGTCCTCTAAGCTCTGAATTGTTCACTCGGATTGCCCATCAGATTGGGGGTGGTAAGCAGAACTAAGCCAAAGTTTTGTACCCATTTCCTGGTGCAAACTAGTCCAAAACTGGGACGTGAACCTAGGATCCCTATCTGACACGATGGAAGTCGGTATACCATACAGTCGGAAAATTTTACGAATGTAAATCTGAGCTAACTTATGCATCGGGTTCTTCATATTCACAGGCAGGAAATGTGCACTCTTTGTTAGTCGGTCAACAATGACCCATATCGCATCATGGCCCGCTCGGTTTTTGGGCAATCCCATGACAAAGTCCATGGCAATTGCGTCCCATTTCCACACGGGAATCTCCAGGGGTTGCAATGCACCATACGGCTTCTGGTGCTCCACTTTTTACTTCTGACAGGTGATGCACCGAGCCACATATTCTGCCACGTTCCTTTTTAATCCGGGCCACCAGAACTGGTTTCTCAGGTCATGGTACATCTTCGTGGTACCCGGGTGGATACTTAGCAAGCTCTTGTGGGCCTTATCAAGCACCATTCTTCTCAATTCTCCTCCACCCGGTACGTATATTTTGTTTCTTACTCAGAAGATTCCATCTGATCCCTCGGTCAAGGACAAATCCTTACCCTTGGCCTGAGTCTCCTTCATCTCAGCCAAGTAGGAATCTGACTATTGTTGCTCGTACACGGATTTCAAGAATTCATTGGCAATCCTCAGCGTGCTGATCGTCATTTTTCGAGAGGAGGGGATGTCGACATGTAAGTTCATGTCGCGGAACTGTTCCAATAGCTTTACCTCCTTCACCATCATCACTACTACATGAAGGGATTTCCGACTCAACGCATCGCAACGACGTTCGCTTTACCCGGATGGTACTTTAGCTTGAAATCATAATTTTTTAAAAATTCTATCCATCTCCTCTGTCTCATGTTCAGTTCCTTTTGGTTGAATAAGTATTTGAGGCTCTTGTGATCACTGTATATTTCAAATCTGGACCTGTACAAGTAATGCCTCCAGATTTTTAATGCGAACACCACAACTGCCAATTCAAGGTCGTGGGTCGGATAATTCTGGTCGTGAGGTCTCAATTGCCGAGAGGCATACGCTATCACTCGGTCTCTCTGCATCAACACGCATCCTAATCCGAGTCCCGATGCATCACAATAAACCACGAAGTTCTCTTGCAAATCAGGTAATGCCAGTACTAGAGCAGTCGTCAACTTGTCCTTCAGCTCTCGGAAGCTGTTCTCGTACTCGGGACTCCATACGAAGGGAATGTTTTTCCGAGTCAATTTGGTCAGTGGCGAGGCCAACTTAGAAAAACCTTCAATGAATCTTCTATAATAACCTGCCAGGCCCATAAAGCTCCTTATCTCTGAGACCGACTTGGGTCTCTCCCATGCCATTATAGCTGCCACCTTTGAAGGATCCACCGAGACACCTTCCTCGGAAATCACATGTCCGAGGAAATGGATTTTATTCATCCAGAAATCACACTTTGAAAACTTTGCAAACAGCTGCTTCTCCATCAACACTTGGAGTACCGCCCAGAGATGCTCTTCATGCTCCTCAGAAGTCTTAGAATAGACTAGGATGTCATCAATGAAAACAACTATGAATCGGTCTAAATACGGGTAGAATATGCTATTCATGTAATTCATGAAGACAGCAGGGGCGTTTGTTACACCAAACGGCATCACTACATACTCGTAGTGACCATACCGAGTCCTAAAGGCAGTCTTTGGAATATCCGATTCCTTCACTCGGATTTGGTGGTATCCCGATCGTAGGTCGATTTTTGAGAAAATTGAGGCTCCACGTAGTTGGTCAATGAGGTCATCAATTCTGGGCAACGGGTACCGATTCTTAATCATGAGTTTGTTTAGCTGTCGGTAGTCTATACAAAGCCTCATGCTGCCATCCTTCTTCTTAACAAGTAGCACAGGTGCACCCCAAGGCGATACACTCGGCCTAATGAATTGTTTTCCGAGCAACTCATCTACTTGCTTCTTCAGCTCGGCCAATTCAGTTGGGGACATTCTGTATGGTACGCTGGAGACTGGCTCGGCTCCAGGGATCAGGTCTATAGAGAATTCGACTTCTCTATTGGGAGGGACACTCAGTATGTCTTCAGGAAACACTTCTGGGAATTCACAGACAGTTGGAATTTTGTTTACTCGGGTTTTACTCTCTCCCTCGGTTAGACAAAGCATCATAAACAGTTGGGTTATACCTTGTGCTGTGTCGTCCTCATTGTGCTGCCTCGGGAAGATTATCCTTCAGTTTCTGCAATCCACTAACACCCTGTTGGTTGAAAGCCAATCTATTCCGAGCACAATATCAAGATCCTTTAAAGTTATACATACCAAATCGAAAGTGAAACTCCGATCACATAACACAAATGTCACATCCTTACATATTGACGATGTCAACACTTTAGGGCCAGTCGGATTGGCCACTTCCAAAGTCTGATCCATAAACATAATCGGTAACTTTAAACGCTTTACACACTCATCAGCTATAAGAGAATGGGTGGCTCCTGAATCGAAAACAACATTAAGCGTATGTCTACCGAGTGAGCACTTACATTGCACTAGGTCATTTGCTTATGCAGCATCCTCTACGTTGATGGCGTAGACTCTTCCCACCGCTGGTTGGTCGGTATTCCTCTCTTGGTTATTTGAAGCAAGCATTATGTTTCCTCTGGCTCTGTTGCCTCTGCCGCTCGGTCGTTGGTTATTATTCACTCGGTTTCTCCCTTGGAAACCTCCTTGACGTACGCTGGTGTTTGCGTGACGGAGTCGGGGACAATCGGGGCGGATGTGTCCCCTTTTATTACAATAGAAGCACATTATTTCACCATTGTTGTTGCAGTCTCGGGCATAATGATTTCCTCCACACTTGAAACATTTCCCATCTCCTACCACTGGTCGTCTTTCAGGCTGATTCCGTCCCCCAAATCTGGAAAAAGATTTGTTCCTACCAACGTTGCTTGGCCCCTTGAAGCGGGATTGCTGGGGCCTCAAAGAATGGTTAGCTCTACTGCTCTGGCCCGAATGGGCCTTGTCATCCTCCTCAAATATCCTACACTTATTTACCAATGCAGGAAAGCTTCGTATCTCTTGGTATCTACAAGCTCTCTTAATATCATATCTTAATCCATTCTCAAATTTAAGGCACTTGGAACTCTCCGTCCCTGGTTGTTGGAAAGGTGGGTAGAATAGACATAACTCTTTGAATCTGGTCGCATACTCCTCCACAGTCATGGAGCCCTGTTTCAACTCCATAAACTCTAACTCCTTCCGACTCCTTACTGTGTCGGGGAAGTACTTCTCCAAGAAGCATGTCTTGAAATCGTTCCATGTCAGCTGAGCATCATCATCAGGGAATCGGTTTCTGGCTATCTTCCACCAGTTTTTTGCCTCGTCACGCAGCATGTACACTGGACACTCAACCTTCTGGGCCTCGGTACAGCGAAGACCCCCAAAAATTCTTTCCAGCTCCTGAATCCACTTAAACGCTACCT
Organism: Clitoria ternatea; assembly: GCA_037962975.1. Taxonomy (NCBI): domain Eukaryota; kingdom Viridiplantae; phylum Streptophyta; class Magnoliopsida; order Fabales; family Fabaceae; genus Clitoria; species Clitoria ternatea. Next base: position 157,644,425 of record CM075672.1, read on the forward strand.
CAGGGTTCCGTCCACCTAGAAATTCACTCGGCTTCCTCTTCAGGAAGCGGTCCAGCACTTGGCCCTCCTCAGCTCGAGGTTGTTCCTGCCTCTCAAACACGTCTGCAAAGTGTTGGAATGCTTTGGCTATAGCCTCCATGCTTTGGCGATGCGTCATTCCTTATCCTGAAATTAACACCCCTTCAAGGATAAGTATACCAAGCCACTTACCACCGATCGGATTTCAGCCTAATGTTCAGTCACTTAGCACATCATACTATTTCTATATGCTACACAATCAATCGGACCAGGAGGGAAACAACCTCCTATCCACAAGTCAATATCAACCAGTTTCAACTAGTATCATAATCAGGATAACCACTCGGTCAGAAAGCACGCAACCGCTTACACTTGGTAAGCATACCTTGGCCTTGGACCTTTCGGTCTGCTTTGATACCAAAATGTAACGCCCTAATTTAATGAATCGTAGACGGTAAAAAGAGGAAATTTTTTTTTTGTCCGCAAGAAAAGAAGATCAGAATGCCTTGGTACAAAGAAATGAGAGGAGAAGAAGAGCAAGAGAGATAAAACCGATCCAGGGAGCTGGCAGCGGAAGAAAGGGAAATCGCTTAGGCGAACCACGCAGCAACGCGTACTCGCTCAAGCGAAAACTTCTCTCGGTATTCGTTCACTACACTCGGAATCTATGAATGCTCCTCACTCGGGACAACCTTAGCACCCTTCTTGTCACTCGGGGTATTTTACTTGGTTTACACTCGGTAGCCGTAATTCACCTACTCTAAACGTTCTACTAAGCTGAGACTCACTCAGATTCTTTTATTACCAACCATTTACTACAGTGGGGTCCCTTAGAGTCTAAGGTGTCACTCTCCAGTCGGAAAACCTTCACTCGACGGATTCTCACTCGGGGTTCATTGATTATCCTACGCTCGGGAGAAATCCTAGTAGTTGTCACTCAGAAAACATCTCTAGACTCTCAACTCCAAATCCTAACAGCTCACCGCTGGGGGCAGTCTTCTACGCCAATTCCTACTCAGAGCTATCTGCTTTCACTCAATCAGAACGTCTGAACCTTCCCACTCGGTGACAGAGTCACAAACCTTCCCTCTAGACCATAGGTTGACTTCCTTCATGATAAGTTATGTCATTTCCTACACACTCGGGGATATGAACGCGCATATATATAAGGATTACCCAGGCATTTCACAGCATAAGGTAGACATGCAACATGGCATAAACATAGGCATATATATATAGAAGTGTATATCACAATTTTACAACCACCATATCATGTTCCCATTCCAAGAGATTCAACTCCGTCAAAAAGACTAACAGAAAAACACGAGCCGGCCGAGGCTTAACTTAAAACACTTTATACGACATATGCACAGTTGTAAAACTCCATAGTGCATCAGCACTTCACCCGGCATTTCAGCTCCTCCTCCCATCCTCATTACGAGAGATATTCACTGGAAAATTGCCACAACAGGGGTGAGTATCTTAAATTTTAAATGATAGATATTGACTCAGGTTGCCTCACCTTTATACAACAATATATATATATATATATATATATATATATATATATATACGCATAATTATACATGGCAACAATTATATTCAGGGCAATGCTAATCAGCCAGAACACACACAAGGTCCTTACCGATCTGAATCCATCAGTTATCACTCGGCCTTTTACACACATCAACTCAATAATATTAACATACAACAATCGGTATCGTGATATTAAGATCCGTGTATTAGAATGCTTCTTTTGGACATTTATCAGTCAGATTCCACAATTCTCACTCGGCTATATATACACAACTCTCCAATACATGACATACATTCATAGAACAGAATTCAATCAGCATCAACAGCATATACACATGGAATAGTGCACTCGGTCCTGAGGGTATATATATATATCATCTCATTAACACCATCACATGCATAATTAATTCTACACAACATCAGTAGCAATTTAAACACAGATTATTCACTCGGTTATATGCATTCATCCTTTCAATAACGTTGCCATCTGCATGATCAATTCCAAACAATGTCAACAGTTAATACACACAGGGTAATTCACTCGGTTGCAAACATTCATCATCTCATTAACACCTTCGCATGCATAACCAATTCCAAATAATATCAACAGTAAATAGGCACATAGTATTTCACTCGGTTTCGTATTCGTGTGTATCGGTATAGACGTTGCAACATAGGCTCTCAGCCTTTTTATACATAGCTCTCGGCTATCAAATCAGCTCCCAGCTGCTTAGCCGTTTTACAGGTACCTAACCGTTTTCCCACAGGTGACACCAACGCTCTCAGCGCCAATAGAGGTGTTCACAGGCAGCCCGAGTCCCACTCAAGGGCTACCTTGAGTCCCACTCAAGGATTTTACAGCGTCCCACGCTTAATAACCGATGGTAGTGTCCCACACTACGTGCTCCCAGCATAATGTATCCCATGCGCCATACGCGGATTCATCATATAACATAGAATTCATGCACACAACCTTCACTCAGTTATACATATTTCACATGCAGTAGGTAATACGCATTTCCAGGATTCCACATATTAATTTAACACACACATACTTCCATGCAGTCATCATCATAGCTTCATTAACAACATATGAGCCCAATGCAATCGGTGTCAGTCAATATCAACTCCTAACAGCATTCTCATCAACTCATGCATAACATGCACTCGGTATACAACAGTGTCAGAACTTACTCAACTCATGCATCCATATGAAGATCAACAGGTTCAAACAAGCATTCCAATCAGTACAACATAATATGCATTCGGTATACAACAGTGTCAGGACTTAATCAACGCATGCATCCATATGAATATGAACGGATTCAACAAAGCATTCCAATCAACATAATATAACATGCAATCGGTATACAACAGCGTCATGACTTTAATCAACGCATGCATCCATATGAATAAGAACGGATTCAACAAAGCGTTCTACATGCAAGCACATCATACAACAGAATACAAAATCACCATTATCAATACTCAAAACCCATTCATAACCCATGCATTTAACATGTAAGGTACTCCCCCTACCAACTACGAGATTCTGAGAGGCTTTTCTGCTTGGGTGTTGGTTCTCTTCCTTGCTGCTTCACTCAACGTTTCCACTCGCTTAGCCTTTACTTGAACGTTGTTGCCCTCCATGAGTGGTACAGAGCTATTTCTGCTTCTGCTTCGACGCTCGTCCTCTACTCGTATGAGGGAGCTCTAACTCCTCTGCAGCACTGTCACTTGGCTTCCAAAACAGGGAATGGAACAGAGAGCAGAGAAGGAGAAGAGAAGAAAAAGGAAGAAGAAGGAGAACAAGAGAGAAAGAGAAGAAGGAAGAAGAGGAATCACAGAGGGAGTTTCGAAGGATGCAAGGCAAGGAACCTTCGTCCAAATATAAACACATGCACGAGGAAGAAATGGTGGGGTGGGAAAACGTGAGGGGCAGTCTGCTCACGTCACCCAGTCCCATCAGCACCCACTAAAGCCAATCACCCTTTTTAATCAGCACCCCTTGATTAATTAAGTTAATAGCAATTAATAAACAAATTCCCCCTTTTGAAATTATTATTTTAATGGTTTTATTCACCCGGTACATTATTAAAAATTTGGGATGTTACACATACCACATGGTCAGGTGAAAGATATGGAATGAGATGGATGAGATGAGAGAAAATGTCATGGTGTATGATCTAAAATTGTATTCTAGAGTTGAAATAAAATGATGGATTCTAAGTCTCTAATAAGTCTCGTCTAAAAATTACAACATAACAACTATTTATAGACAAAAATTAGTTGTCATTAAACTAACACAGCCATACCTAATTCCAACGTGCCTATACGTAATAGGTACAATGGAAGAACATTAGCTTAGTGTGCCAACACTGCTTAGCCGCGTGTGTAACATCTCAATTTTTATGATTTTTAGAAAAACAATTTAAAAATGATTAAAGAAGAATTTCTCAGTGAAATTCCGATTGAAAAATGTCAAAGACAAGATTTTCCAAGTGAGAATGTATATAATTCCGAGTGAAATCAGACTGAGAAGACTACTTCTCAGTGAAGTTAAGATGTTTTCCGAGTGAAACATGATTGAGAGAGTTATTTCTGAGTGAGGAAAAAACTCTGTCTGAATGAGACACATTCGAGTGAGACATTTCGAGTGAGTCTTTCCAGGAAGAGTGCTTCTGGATAAAGAAAGACTTAAACTCCGATTGAATATGTTTCTTAGAGAATAACCGAGGGAAGAAATCATTTAAAATTCATGCTCGGATTGGTCTTCAGTTTTCGAGAGCTTGTGCTCGGATTCGTCTTCAAGACTATCTTCAACTCCGAGTGATCTTTCAGTTGAGAGACTTTCGAATGCCGAAAGAGTAAGACTCTAACTCGGAAAGAGGTATAACCGAGTGAGATGTCTGATTGATATATTTCTGAATAAGACAGTTATGAGTAGGCTATTTCCAAATGAAGGAATTCTGAGCAGAAAGAGGCTCTGATAAGTCCTCTCGAAAAGAGATGTCCAGAATGAGGAAACCGAGTCAGAATACACAGAAACCGATTTGGAATTAATAAATATTTTATTATGGATGCTTTCCACGTCACCCTGTTCTTCTACATTCTAGCAAAATCCTTTCTCAGATATTTTCTAAGAATGGGACCCTTCTTAATGTGTTGTCCCCTTTTCATTAAAATATCTTAATCTTTCATTATCATGAAAGAGACGTGTGTTAGAATACTTCCATTCATTCATGTCTCTTCTGCATGAATTATATATATAAATCCTTCCATTATTGGATTAAAGGAAGAACTCTTGGAAGGTGAAATCATCAGCCTTACTTTCTAATTCTCTAGAAACCATTGAACGAAGATAATTAGATCTCCATTTCTTCTCTTCACGAAGAAAGCTTGGGGCTGGTGCAGGATTTGCAATTTCAGTCGGAATCAGTGGACAGTGACTTGATTATAAATTTTAAAGCTATTGGAACTTCTCATTCCAGGTAGGGGAGCGTTACATCTCAAATAGATGGTTTATGAATGGATTTGGGGTATTATTGATATGATATATGTGATATATGTATGAAATGTTATTGAGACCCCAATTGCATAACATACTTTATGTTAATTACTTTCCATTCATATTGAGTTTATATGTGATGTTGTCGTTCATGATATTGAGAATGTTGGTATGAGATTGATGATGATGATGATAAGAATTATATTCATGAATTTTCATGATATATAATTGCATGCTATGTTGGTTATTATACCGAGTGGAATGAAATGAGATGATGTTGATATGTGATTGATGATTGATATTTATTTGATATATCAATTGTATTCAGACGCACACAGGACTGCAGGGGGCCTGTGATGCCGGTCTAGATGAGGACGGCCTGATGAAAGGCATAGACCCTGTGGTGGTTTCTTTTATACCACGGACGCCTTTGAGTGGGACTCAAGGCGGGCCCGTAGCACTGAGTAGAGTACCGTTATCACTCTGGGAGTCATACTCGGTGTTACATTATGGGCGCAGAGCGGTTTGGTACCTGTAAAACGGCCGGATCAGCTGAGAGCTGAATTATGGCTCGGGGAGCCAGTGTTGCAACACAAAATTTAAAAGACTTGATAATGATCCATTTGGTTGATCATGTGTACTGATGTTTATATTTATGATTATTGAGAATGAATGATTTGTGATGGTATTTGTGATCGGTTTTGTTTTATAGTTATTAATTGGACTTTTAATCCAATTTAATAACTGTTATTTGATATGTTTATGCTCACCCCCTAATGTTGTCATTTTTCAGTGGATGAAGGGCCCAACCATGATATGAGAAGCCACTCAGCTGCTCAGAGTGTATTTTGGTAGAAGCCTTGGCCGGCTCCTGAGAGTACCGAGTGTTTTATTTATTTATTGTAAACTTAAAAGAGCCGGTCAGCTTTTGTAAAATTGATTTTGTAATTGTTTAATTCAAATTCTATTTTGGAAATTTGAATTATTTGCAAAATTTTATTTGATTTATTGAAATTTATTTTAAAATTAAGGATGTTATATTTTGGTATCAGAGCAGACTTGAAAAGTCCAAGGCCAAGGTTAAGCTACTGAATGATATGAGCTTAATGAAATCATATTACTGTTGTTACGTGTTATAGTTGAGGAAATCAACTATAAATACATTGTTTTCATATCCATGAGAGGTACTAAGTGTGATGATTATTTCAGGATAAGAAATGGACCTCATGGTATGGATGCCATGGCTGCTGCCTTCCAACGTGTGGCAGACATCTTAGAAAGGCAGAATACCCCTCAACCGAGTGACAATCATAGTATTGATTGTTTTCTCAAACGAAAACTGACTGAATCCCATGGAGGATTTCAGCCCGACCGAGCTTATGCCTGGATCTAGAATCTTGAATAGATCTTTGGCAGTCATATATATTTATACCTGAGTTTTATGTGTAATTCACACCTAAGTAATTTATTAAATTTCAAGGATGAAGTTTTTATAGAGGGGGAGAAATGTAACATCCTAATTTTTATGATTTTTAGAAAAACAATTTAAAAAGGATTAAAGAAGAATTTCTCAATGAAATTCTGATTGAAAAATTTCAAAGACAAGATTTTCCAAGTGAGAATGTATATAATTCCGAGTGAAATCAGACTGAGAAGACTACTTCTCAGTGAAGTTAAGATGTTTTCCGAGTGAAACATGATTGAGAGAGTTATTTCTGAGTGAGGAAAAAACTCTGTCTGAATGAGACACATTCGAGTGAGACATTCCGAGTGAGTCTTTCCAGGAAGAGTGCTTCTGGACAAAGAAAGACTTAAACTCTGATTGAATATGTTTCTGAGAGAATAACCGAGGGAAGAAATCATTTAAAATTCGTGCTCGGATTGGTCTTCAGTTTTCGAGAGCTTGTGCTCGGATTCGTCTTCAAGACTATCTTCAACTCCGAGTGATCTTTCAGTTGAGAGACTTCCGAATGCTGAAAGAGTAAGACTCTGACTCGGAAAGAGGTATAACCGAGTGAGATGTCTGATTGATATATTTCTGAATAAGACAGTTATGAGTAGGCCATTTCCAAATGAAGGAATTCTGAGCAGAAAGAGGCTCTGATAAGTCGTCTCAGAAAGAGATGTCCAGAATGAGGAAACCGAGTTGGAATACACAGAAACCGATTCGGAATTAATAAATATTTTATTATGGATGCTTTCCACATCACCCTGTTCGTCTACGTTCTAGCAAAATCCTTTCTCAGATATTTTCTAAGAATGGGACCCTTCTTATTGTGCTGTCCCCTTTTAATTAAAATATCTTAATCTTTCATTATCATGAAAGAGACGTGTGTCAGAATACTTCCATTCATTCACGTCTCTTCTACATGAATTATATATATAAATCCTTCCATTGTTGGATTAAAAGAAGAACTCTTGGAAGGTGAAATCATCAGCCTTACTTTCCAATTCTCTGGAAACCATTGAACAAAGATAATTAGATCTCCATTTCTTCTCTTCATGAAGAAAGCTTGGGGCTAGTGCAGGATTTGCAATTTCAATCGGAATCAGTGGACAGTGACTTGATTATAAATTTTAAAGCTATTGGAACTTCTTATTCCAGGTAGGGGGAGCGTTACATCTCAAATAGATGGTTTATGAATGGATTTGGGGTATTATTGATATTGTTAGGAAATCCCTAAACATGAGCAGCGAAAAAAAAGGGATTCCAAAGGATTTGTAAGGTTCCGTGTTTCAAAGCACAAAACAAACACAAAAATCGTTTTTGGATTACCTCTTGAAGAACACCGAAGCAGTCATAGCCTCGTCCTTTAGGAGTCCACACGAGCACTCCCACCAGAATCGCAACACTTGCCAACTGCTAGTTTGACGGCGTGTAGTGTGACACCCCAAAAATAGAGGTAAATTTTTCACGATTTTATTATTATTAATCTATGAAAAATGTGAGTGGTGAAGCCATTTATCAATTACCCTGGATCTATCAGAGACCTATCTCATATATGAAGATATGAGAAGGTAAGTTAAAGAAATTAACTCTTAAGAAATCCATAATTAATAATAGCGAAAGTATCTTTAGTAAAATAATATTATGGAGTTAAATTCTTAAGAGATCACTCATTTGAAATTAAGAAGCCAAGGTTATCCCAAAGTGTTCATAAAGTAGGATGGAATCATGGATTAATATGAAGAAAATGGAAATAACATGTTTGAAGCATTTTGGGAGAATCAGGTCCCCCTCGCTCAAGCGAAATCCCAATTCGCTTGAGCGAGCTTCGCATAGCACGCTTAGGCGAATCATAAAATGCTAAGCGAAAGAAGAAAATGAAGATTCAGGGGTCACTTCGCTCAAGCGAACCCCAACTCGCTTGAGCGAGTATTGCAATCCTCGCTTGGGCGAAGCCAGCGAGCGTAAGGCGAAAAACGCCCAGAACCCATTCCACGCTCACTCGCTCGGGCGAAACCATCCCCGCCTAAGCGAGATTACTCCCGAGAGTAATTTACTGATAAACCCGAGAGCAAAACCTGAGACCAAAACCCTCTCGCTTGGGCGAATCCCCAGCTCGCCTGAGCGAACACCAACCAAAATCCAAACTCTGATTCTAATGTAGGCGACTTGCACATCCGCTTGAGCGAAAATGGAATAATGGCCCAACACTGATGCTGGGACGATCTCGCTTGAGCGAGTCCCATTCTCGCCTAAGCGAGAATCATCCAGAATCCAAAAATTGATACAGGGGCATTCTCGCTTGAGCGAGAAGCCCTCTCGCCTGAGCGAGTTTGACAAAAAAAGGGGAAATGCAGAAATCACCCAACTCTCTACACCAAAACTCATTCTAGTCAATTTTACTCAATTTCAACACTTCATACTTATTATATTACATGTTTAAAACTTATTCAAATTGATCTTACCTGTAAATTTCCATTACAACTCATTTAAGGTATAAAGATCAACTCAATCATCCTTATGCTTCACACAGTTTATATTCCAAATATAACTTCATTTATTCATCAAGTTTTCGGAGAGTTTTATCAGTCATTCATTCTTAGGGTCATGATTGAAAATGAGTCATAGACAAGGATCTCATTTTCTTCCATGACCTACCAACAACATCATTGTAAATATATAAGTATATCCATCATTCATACAATTATCCCTTCTAAATCCAAACTACACCAACCGTATATTGTACTATATACATTATATTCATCCCACACATCTAGGTAAACCAAAATATTGCCGGCCAAGGTATTCTTTACCAAAAAGGGGCCTTCTTCACACTCCTCCTCCACAACAGCTCCAAAGCAATACCTACAACACAGGAGCTAAAAAGATATACCACAGGGAGAGTGAGTATACTTTCTCAATGACGAAAATCCAATAAATAGAACAATATATGCATGAATGCAATACAACTATCTCCTTCCCAAGAGGAGTTTATTTAATATCAATCAATTAATCAACAATTTTTCATTCCAATACAATTATTCCCTGATTCTCTCAGAATTATATCAATCAATTCACTATCACAATTGAGTAATTAAAAAGGGAGTTTCCATTCATATCTCATCATCAAGGTATCACACTATACCATGCTTTCAAACTGATGCACATGTTAATATCATGAAAATGCATATGCACGGATCCGATTTCATTTTCTCGGGTGATCGCAACCACCATATCATATACTCATTCTCAATGGTTTCCCGCCTCGCAAGGGGTACTCCCTCTGGCAACCTCGCAAGGTGCTTCTCGTGATCGCAACCACGTTCAATATTTCATATAGGTTTCCCTCCTCGTAAGGGGTACTCCCGCCTCATGATCGCAACCATGGGCATTCAATCTCATTGGTCCCGCAGGGCCTTTCATTCCAATACCAGGTGATCGCAACCACCGGTCTAATAATCATAGGAACTCGCAAGCCCTTTTTCATTTCCATCATCAAGTGATCGCAACCACTTATCAACATCATCATGATATGCATGTCATGCCATGTATACAAAAATGCTCATGCATGTCTCAAGCTCATTTAGATTATCTTACCCTCTCATCTAGGGTATATTCATTTTCAACCACACAATTTTCCACCAATTCATACACAAGTGTCAATTCTCGTATCCAAGAAACATTCCAACCAAAGATTTTAGGCACTTATCATGTCTTATATGAAATCAATAATACATCAACGCATAATAAGCCATTCATAGCCTCTTTTAGGCTTCATCATATAAACACTCATTTTAAACACCATACACAATTCTCATCATCATACACAATTCATTTCACTTACACATAATATCACCTTTATTTAAGAAAACATGTCATACTACATTAATACATACATTATCATCCCAATTCTCATGCATTTAGAAAATACACCCCTCTCCTACCTCAAGAGAAGTAGACCTCTGGGGTTGATGTTCCTGCTTCACCAATATTGCCAAGCCCTACACCAATCATTTATAGGGCCACATCAATTATTTATTCAAACACCAATTCAATATATATATACATAGGTGTACACATGATTCTTATCATGTGAAAACTATTTACCAATTTCATTCGTTTGCCTACTTAGGCTTCGGGAATTCCTTTCCTTAAATTACAATCCCTTAGTATCAAAGGCTACAACCTAATTATTAGGTTATTCCATCTAGTAAGATCTCCACCAACACCTTGGTGAGTTTCCCACCTATTATGACTTCAAATCAACTTTATCATCATTTAGTGTATCCACCACATCACTTATAATATTCTTCCTATCAACAAATGTTAACTTTTTCAATAAATGTTATCCTTTCCAATATTTTACTTTTCCTCCTAAAATTCAAGTTTAAGGTTTTCACCAACCCACCAACCTTCATAAATGCTCATATACCTCCTTCTTTTACCACCATAGTTATAACTACCTCATTAATCACTCATAAGCTTGTATTTATGTCAACTTATCTTTAGATTTTCACTTTTGAACTTTCCTCAACATTTCTCATACATTTATTGTGTTCTAACACCAAAACTTCAACTAATCTTCAACTTTATACTTATATACATGGAAAATGGTCATAATCTTACCTCAAGAGAAGAAAAGAGTGAGTTTGCAAAAGATGAAGAGGTTCACACGAATTTGAGGAGGAAGGAGGAGGAAATACTTTAGTTTCCAAGCTTTCTTGAAGTCTCTAAAGGTTATTAATGGAGAAAGAAGAGATATCTCCTTTTAATTTAGAATTCAAAGGCAAGAGGAAGGTGAATTATGAAGAAGAAAAAGAGATATGAAGAAGAAGATAAGAAGAAAAGTGTCTACGTGAGGGAGAAAGAGTGAAACCGCCTTTTGAATGGGAAAAATAGGAATTTAATATTTAAATTATTAATCCTTCATTAACTCTTCCGTTTTTAAACAAACAGGTTCGTCGTTCAGGCCCAAAACATATTCTAAAAGTTATTCCGAATATAAATTCGGAATCCCAATAACATTATCTAGGCCCTGACCAACGGCATCTCAATTGGAGATACTTGGTCCGACACCTATATTTTATCCGGGTCAGTTTTCAGCTCATCTGACCACCATAATTCACCAGCAGTTTCGAAAAGCCTTGTTTAAGTCATTTCAAGAATTTTGGGATATTTATTAGCCCAAAGTTAATTATCCAACATTTATTTTCCTAATTTATCTTCCTATTTTAAAAATTTGGGGTGTTACATGTAGCTCTTGCAACTTTTGCGAATTTGTGTCTCACTTGAGTGAATGGCCTATGAGCATCTTATGCTCTATTTATAGGCTTAGGTTTGACCTAATTTGTTCTCTCTAAAATTGGGCTCCTTATTCATTCCAAATGAGTTAGGCCCAATAGCTTTATTTTAGTCCAACTAAAATAAGACAACATTTTCTGATGGGATTACTCTATGTGTGTGACCCTACAGGTAAAATATTCGGTCATATTAATAATAAATTATTTTATTATTAATATAAAATAAGAGCGGCATCTAGCAATGCATCATTATGTCCGAATATTATCAACATAACCTATAAGTGATAATTATTTAATATGTTTGTTCCTTTTGTCACGATATCCTAATTGGGCCCGAGGCATGGTCGCGTCATCCTTGTACGGCCCAATTTATTTTTACTTGATACCGGAGTAGACTGGATCCGAATAAATATCTAATATTTATTCTTTCTAGCATGGCCATGTGTTTTCTTAGTCTTACTCCATCAAGTGGCCTATAGATATCACTCCTGTCACATAGGAGAGACAAATCCCATCTACATCACTCATATCCCTCTACATAATTTGTTCATTGCCTAATCACAACCTTTATAGTCCTCTTGTTACAGAAGACGTTTAATTATATTAAAATAATAAACTCCTCATGTAGGAATCGTAGTGACTTCAGGTCGAAGGACTACATATACCATTATCACATTGAGAATCGTTTATGACAATCATGTAACGATCCATGCAACGTTCTCATGGTGGGTCAGTCCAGTACATCATTACTCTTAATGTGTACCCGTGTAAAGACTTGATATCATCTATATCTATGATCTGTGAGATCAGGTCATCAGTACACTCACACACTAGTCTCAGTGTATTTACATGTCCCTATGTAAATACTTGACTAGAGATATTTTAGGAATAATTTTTATATGACCTATTACTCCAAGGATAAATACGTTTTAAAACAATTTTAAACTGAAATATTTATTTTATTAATAAGCATAAAAAATGATACAAATGAAAAAGCATAAAAGCTCATAGTGCATACACCAACAGATATGATATATGTGATATATGTATGAAATGTTATTGAGACCCCAATTGCATAACATACTTTATATTAATTACTTTCCATTCATATTGAGTTTATATGTGATGTTGTCATTCATGATATTGAGAATGTTGGTATGAGATTGATGATGATGATAAGAATTATATTCATGAATTTTCATGATATATAATTGCATGCTATGTTGGTTATTATACCGAGTGGAATGAAATGAGATGATGTTGATATGTGATTGATGATTGATATTTATTTGATATAACAATTGTATTCAGACGCACACAGGACTGCAGGGGGCCTGTGATGCCGGTCCAGATAAGGACGGCCTGATGAAAGGCATAGACCCTGTGGTGGTTTCTTTTATACCACGGATGCCTTTGAATGGGACTCAAGGCCGGCCTGTAGCACTGAGTAGAGTACCGCTATGACTCTGGGAGTGATACTCGGTATTACATTATGGGCGCAGAGCGGTTTGGTACCTGTAAAACGGCTGGATCAGCTGAGAGCTGAATTACGGCTCGGGGAGCCAGTGTTGCAACACAAAATTTAAAAGACTTGATAATGATCCATTTGGTTGATCATGTGTACTGATGTTTATATTTATGATTATTGAGAATGAATGATTTGTGATGGTATTTGTGATCGGTTTTGTTTTATAGTTATTAATTGGACTTTTAATCCAATTCAATAACTGTTATTTGATATGTTTATGCTCACCCCCTACTGTTGTCATTTTTCAGTGGATGAAGGGCCCAACCATGATATGAGAAGCCACTCAGCTGCTCGGAGTGTATTTTGGTAGAAGCCTTGGCCGGCTCCTGAGAGTACCGAGTGTTTTATTTATTTATTGTAAACTTAAAAGAGCCGGTCGGCTTTTGTAAAATTGATTTTGTAATTGTTTAATTCAAATTCTGTTTTGGAAATTTGAATTATTTGTAAAATTTTATTTGATTTATTGAAATTTATTTTTAAATTAAGGATGTTATAGCGTGGCTATGCCTCTTAACAGAGGTGAGGGACATTTTGCTAAGGTCCCAACATATTAATGTTTCATCTCAATATGGCTATGTATGTCTTCATTCAAGTTCAGGTTCCGTTTTGGTGTGGGAATGTTGCTCGTCAACGTGCTTACACCTATTGATAAAGAGGAAGGAATTTTGATGATGAAACCAGCATGGGCACGCCCTATTCTAGCATTACTAAGCACACCTCTTCACGCATCAGGTGTCAGTTGCTCATTGTTGTAACACCCTCGGTTAACTAAGATAATCTCTTCCACTAGATTACCTTGGTTAACTAAGAGGTTACTAATTTTAAGAAAAGTGTAGAAGTTTTTTTTTACACATAACAACACATGGTGGTAATAAAGCATAATAGATATATACAAAAGATACTGTACATAATCCAATTGTTTTATCACATCTATACACTAAAATAAAAAGGGCACATAGGCTCCCTAACAAAATACAGGGAAATAAGAATAAACCTAACCACTAAGAGTCTCCACCCAGGAACTCATCATCAGACCATAGGGATGCAAGAGGATCAGAAGCATATGCAATCTGGGAATAGTCCGGAGAAGCAGTACTCGTGGACAGTGTGTCACTGATGTCATGGATCCTCTGATGTCGGCGACTCACGTAGGCCTCGTAAGCCTCTGTTAGAAGACTCTGAGCCACAACAGATATCTCTATGTACTCCTCGGTCTTTCCATACATGTAGCTCCTGTATATATGTTAGAGAAAACCCTAGGAGTGGTCCCACTATCGTCTCACGAAATACCTTTCCATCAGTGTCATGATCAAAACTCCCTGCTACGTGGGAATACTCTCTACTCCACCCCATCACATGAACTGCAAGAGGGACTACCGGTGGAAGCTATTGGGGCAAGGCTGGAAGTGCTGTTGGATCGACCAGTCCTGCTAGAATATCTTTGAGAGGGAATTCCTTAGGATCCTCCTTGTCGTCCTCCTTTATGTGTAGTGAAACATATTCTGGTGTTGGCTCCCTCTAAGCCACGTTAGCTGGGACTGGTACTGTTGGAATCTCTACCTGCTGGATAGGAGGCGGAGCCAAGGATGGAGCTAGTAGTGGATGGAAACTGAGGGGGTCTGCTAATAAAGCTGCCTCTCGCTTATACATCTCCTCAAGCTCTTCCACGCTCATGGGATGAGGTGGGTCGCCATCTCCACAACAATCAGGGAGTGTCATCTCTGACACTCACCCTACAGATTTTGATTAATATCAATTAATTCATTGAACTCTCTTTGGAATTCCTATATACATGTTCTAAGTTATCTCGCCGCTCTTACTCCTTACGGACCCTTCCAATTTCTTATTAATTCACTACACACCCACATATAAGTAACAAATAATCATGGTTGAAATGCAATGCATGAATTTCATCTCTTCATTAATATAGTGCACTGGTATATGCATGAAACTCTGTCGATAACAACACATCATCAATCAAATCCCACCTTATTCTCCCATCCACTAAAGTGACTGGAGCTCTCCTCGTTTTGGTTTTCACAAATGGTAAGGACACATAGTCTTATCATCACAATGGCCAATCACAACCTCTGCACAACGGGCACTTCACAGTCATAGAAAGTCCTGCCTCTTGTCGAAGTATACCAGGGTTTTCCAAGGGTCGTCTGGCGACGAGCGCAAATCTGAGCCATTGGAATTCTTGCTTCCGATATACTCCCTATACTGCCCTTGAGTATCGAGGCATGACAGATTCTTCAGTGTACCCCTCACTGTTATGCTCAAGGGAATTTCTCAATGTCCACCCTTATTCGCCAAATATGATGCATGATTTGATTATTATATTTATCATGGTGTGGTTTCTAGGTAGGGTTCCTCTCATTTCATTTCTAGCGTCGAGTTCTTTTCTTAATATCAAACATCATTAAATCTCTCTTTTCTCTTAATAAAAGTTTATGATTTGTTTCCTGACTCCTAGAAATGAAATGAGATTTCATAACTCAAATATCATGGATATTTATTTGTTACATTGTTCATCAATATCCATACATTCATATTCATCCATACTTTCATATTCAGCCATATTGGAACCCTTACAGATACCACCATTCCATACTCATGCATCTCACTTAGAACCTTTCATAGTTCGATCATCCATGCATCACATATAACATCCATCAATGAAATACACTTGGAAGATATATCACTCAAAATCATACATCAATCAACACATCACGTCAACCATTGATAATACTACGACAATTTAATAGTTACGTTACTCTAGTCGGTGTTCATAAAGGTCATGCGTACAACATTAATATTAGTACTTACTTGCTACTTATACGTCATGATTAAATCATTTGACTTAGTTGGTTTTTATTATCTTAACGCACTACTCCTAAACTCTTAGTTGATTGTTAGGTGACCTCATTAGTTATTTCCCTTATTTTATTCTAGATGAGTTTTAAATTTAATAGTTCACCCTCTTGGTTACTAAATAAGCCAAGTACCCATTTTTATCTTATCTTAATTTCTTGCATCATAATACTATCTTCCTTAAACGTGGTCTTACTAGATTAAATAATTCCCTCTTTAATGACTAATTTAATTGACTTATTTACTTAACTATAGTTAATCTCCTTGGTTTTTATGATTATCTGTTTACCACTTAAAAACTTAGAAACTTCTTTGATTTGAGATATCCTAATATTGTTTAATCATCCAAAAGTTTGTCAAATGATTTAATCAATTCTATTTATTTTTATTGTGAGCTTAAAATTAGTATACCCCAAAATTTTATGTCATAGTTACTAACTTATTTATTCTAGACACAAAATTTCCTTCAATTTCTTTTATAGTGATTACCTTTATTTCTATTATAGTATTACCTCTCTTAAAAGTTCTGGTTCTAAATTTAATTTATTTAAGGAAATAATCCTATTAATTTATTAGAATCCTTTTGAGAACCTTAGTCAAAAATTTAAATTCTAGTTTTTTATTTCTTTATTCTAAATCTCTTTAATCTAGTAATTCCAAGGATCATTCTTTTTAATCAAGTTTCTTTTTAAATCTATCCTTTTCTCTTAAATTTCTAAAATTACCATTCCTTTTCTTTTCTAAATGGTCACCAAGGGGTAGTCACTAAAAGTGGTTGCTAAAAATTTGTCACTAATATTTTCTTCTTCTAACTTCTAACGTCCATTGTGCCAAAAATTCACTTATTTGAATTTTTCTTTACCTAACCCATAAAATTTAATTTGGGCCAAGTTATGGAAATCCTTAATAAGGTTTTAAAAATTTTCTATTCAAACAAAGAATTCTCAATTGTTTAGTTAACTTACTATTATATTGCTATACATATTTTTCTTTAAAATTCTTACTTTATAAAAATTTCATTATCACTCTTTAGTAAAAGAAACTATTTTTAATCGCCCGTCTAGTAAATTTTCTCGAAGGTACGCGATAATTCCAAAACAACATTGATAAAATTTAAACGATCTATTTAATTCCTAATAGCAGGGCTTACCGAGAAATAATCTACAAATTACATAATTAACATCCAAAATAAATATTTAATTTATATAACCATATCAAAATGAAATTGAGCCCGCCTAAATACTAAATTTTCTAAATCGCTTTTCGTTGGTCCGATAACGATAAAATCCATTCGATTTCATGAATATCGAGTTATGTTGAATAAATTCTTAAAGTATCAAAAATTCTAAAAACATAACTTTTAAGCATCGATTATGAAAAAATTTTACTGTTAAAGATCCGATTGTTGGATCGTGATGAAATTCGAAGCGAAGGTTCCTTAACATGCAAACAACAATATGAGGAACCAAATTTCAAATCAATCAAGATAGGGACCCCCTTTACCTCATGATATAGTTGCTGCCTAGAGAAGAAAATTGAAGGTTTTGCCAAAAATTTCACCAATCGCTCCTAACATTTTTCGATCGTCGTCTACGCTCCCGACCCTTAGAAAAATTTTGGCATGCATGGTTATATCTAGGAAAATAGACACGATTTTGGCTTCAATCAACAAGAGTCCAACATTTTAATTTTTAACCAAAAGTTGAATTTGACTACTAGAATTCAAGGACAATCAATCAAAAGGACAATTTTGCCAAACTCACCCTAGGTGGTCTCAATATGACTCAAGGTCTTGAAGCTCCAACAAAAGGGGTGGATGATCACGACTTCTAGCTTCCACTCAGCAAGGTAAATGCCATTAAAATTTTAAAATGGAAACATAATTTAAACTACTAGAAGAGTCAAGAATAACAACCAAGAAAATTGTCAAACTTACCTTGGAAGGTCCCTAGATGGCTCACGATTTTGGGGCTTTAAGACAAGGAAAGCCCAGTTGATTTTCTAGGGTTTAAAACAGGAAGAAAATGAGAAGAATGGTGGCTGTTTTGAGAGGGTTTGGCCATGAGTTGGTGGAAGTAAAAAGGAAGGAGAAGAAAATTCTAATGGGTGATGGTGGTTATTGTTGGTGCAGCCGTGAGGGTGGTGTAGGATGGATGTTGTGGTGGCTAGAGTGATGGTTGAATTTATGGTTTGAAGGGGAAGAGAGTAAAGAGAGGAGAAGTGGGTGCTTCTTTTGTGAAGAGGGGAAAGGAATGGAAGAGAGTTGAGTGGAACATTAAGGTGATGGGATGGTGTGTTAAGAGGTAAGGATGATGGTTACTTTTGCATGAAATCTAATTGGTTAAGGGGAGAGGTAGCCAGCTGAGTGGAGGGGAGGAACTGGATGGTGACATCTGTCCAGAGGGGTGTCCAGGGGTGGTGAGGTGGTCAGAAAATTGGTGGTTGGGAAATTAACTTGTTAGGCAAGAAACCAAAGTGTGTAGAATTTTTATGAACCGGGAAATAGGAACGTTATAAATAAATATAGGTTAATTTGTGGGGTCAAAATTAAAGGAAAATCCCAACACAAAAGTTATAGATCTTAATTTTCTCTTTAAATAAATATATCATACATGGTGATCAGATATCGGTAGCCCAAGATATGTTTGATTTACGACAAGATGCCCCAAAAGATCCCAAATCAATTAAGTGCTTAGAAATAAATTCACCAAAAATTCTCCTTTGAGAATTAGTTTAATGTTCTTCATAACAATTGTAGAGCTTTTTGATATGGATCCATAGCAAAAAGAACAAAGCGATTCGAGTACCGGACGAAGGAGATATACAAATTTTTCTACAGGTGGTCAGCATTAAAACGAAACAGTCCAGGGGTTATAAAGATTCATTAAACTGTACCAATATAGAAAGAATCATCCTTCAAGGTCTGCATAAAAAGTTATGAATTTTTTTCTGAATCAGGTGCAGAGAAAAACGTCCTAACAATGAAATTTTAAGACAAACATACTTAATTCTCGATTTTGGGGTTGACAGAACGAGAATTAGAGTTCGGGGATAGAAACGGAGGTTGGAGATCTTTTCAAAATGAAGAGTTTGAGACCAAATCGCTCAATTTCAAGGTTATATGTGAAAGTTGGGTCCAAAACACTGAAGATATAAGGGTCGAGTCTTAAAACAACTTTTGAGGAAATCATTTTATTGAAAAATGAGGATGATAAAGTCTGAACTGAGCTTCAGTCTCTGCATGAAAAGTTTCTAAAAATTTGAAATGAGTCACCAAAGACTGACCGTGTCACCATCAAACATCCCGAGGTATATGAACTGTCAAACATAGAAGGCGTGAAGGATTCTGATTTGGCCGGTTAGGCTGAGTCAAGTACCCTTGATTCTTCACAAAACATTCCTATTAGGACTAGTTTCCCTACTGGATTACTAGTCTTAGGTCAAACGGTCAAAGTTCAACCTCAAGTTGGGTCCCATAGTTTAAATATGAGGAACCAGGCGATATTTATTATTAAAATTATTAATAATAATTAATTAATTTCTTAACTAAACTTTATTATAAATACACTTTTATATTTTAAACTCATTACTAATAATGTTAAATACCAAAATAGATATTATCTACCCGCTTCACTTTATCTTAATAACTAAAATCTTTAATAGTAATATCCGTTTACCCGTTAATATCAAAATAATGCATTATTCAGTGTTCATTTTATTAAAGGGCTTAATTAAGTCTTATGAAATCCTAGGCTCTATAAATTACCAAATCTTAAAATCTAACGAGATACTTAAATAATTCTAAACATTCCAATCCATTATAGCTAAATTTGACTATCATCATCTATAAATTGCCAAAGCTAATCATCATTTAGAAATTGTCTAGCAGTAATAATAAGAATACATTTAGGAATATAGATACCTCAATAATAGATAAGTTGCTGAATTAAACACATTCATTCCTTCCCATAATTCATCATTAATCAAAAGTCTCTTTAGGGGTCATTATTATACAAACTTCTCTTGCTTACTTATTTAACTTGAATGAACAATTCACTATTCACCTTCTCTTAAATGTCACTTTCTCACACTATAGTGATGATTTAGGGATCAAGCCTAAGCTTCGCTCTCCTAAAATACCTAACAAGGTACTCTCGAAGATCCTGAGAGCTTGAGCTTCTATTCTAGAAAATCAGGGCTGTTACAATTATGGTGTGGCTATGTTATATTCCATTGTGTCCACGCTTGAACTTGGGAGCTATCAGGTGATTAGGTAGCGTGGCTACACTCAGAATTGATGTTACCATGCCACTTGACAATGGTGTAAGGCTTCGTTTCCCTTCTCTGACGTGGATACGCCAAGTCTAGTGTGCCTACGCCTAGACTTGACTCCTTCCGATTTCTCTTTCTTGTCTCTTCTTACTTCCTTACAAAAGATTATTAAATTATATCAATAAAAAGTGAATTATCATCAATAATCTTATGTGTCATGCAATAGTTACAATAATCTTATTTTATTAATAATTATTATTTAATTAGCTTAAACTACTTAAATATTAATAATAATTTAAATTTATTATTATGCTCATAAAATTAGTCTATAAAAAAGCTTGTCCCTACATACATGTACAACTTGACCACAGCAAGATATACTAATGACTAATATTTTTCTCGATACTAAGCTCAACTGAAATGGTTATAGAAGTGGTTGAGGTGGTCATGAAATATCTCTCTATCTCTATTAGTAGGGATTGAACCCTACACATACAAAATGGAACGCTACTATGCAATTTCTGAAGAACTAAGGTTTTGATATCAACAACATATATGCAAGACATGATTAACAACATGGACGCAAGACTTGAAGATTCAGTATACCATGTCAAGCATAAAAAGAGTCATGAAATCAATGAAATATTGTCATCATCAAAAAGGGGGAGAATGAAGACCATGAAGGATTTTGATAATGACAAGGCCAATGCCAGAGATCAAGAATGAAGATCCAAGACCAAGGCATAATTAAAGTAAGACTCTATAAAAAAGAAAGTACGACCATTAATATAAAAAGGTTTTAAAATTTCATACATTCTGATGGAATGTAATCGATTACCTCATTATTGTAATCGATTACAATTAAATGAATTTTAAATTACATAATTTCAAATAAATGTAATCGATTACCTCAGCAATGTAATCGATTACCATGTTTAAGTAATCGATTACCCTCGTTACATAATCGATTACAATATGAACGTTATGTTTTAAAAACAGATTTTAAAAAGGAATTAATCGATTACCTCTTTTATGTAATCGATTACAACGTGATCAGAAAGCATGGAACATTGCATCCTTTCATAAAAAATCATGTTGAAACACTATAACTTTTCACAAAATATTATTTTATCCAAGAGGTACCTTTCCAATTATTTTAATGAAGACCATGAAGGATTTTGATAATGACAAGGCCAATGCCAGAGATCAAGAATGAAGATCCAATACCAAGGCATAATTAAAGTAAGACTCTATAAAAAAAGAAAGTACGGCCATTAATATAAAAAGGTTTTAAAATTTCATACATTCTGATGGAATGTAATCGATTACCTCATTAGTGTAATCGATTACAATTAAATGAATTTTAAATTGCATGATTTCAAATAAATGTAATCAATTACCTTAGCAATGTAATCGATTACCATGTTTAAGTAATCGATTACCCTCGTTACATAATCGATTACAATATGAACGTTATGTTTTAAAAACAGATTTTAAAAAGGAAGTAATCGATTACCTCTTTTATGTAATCGATTACAATGTGATCAGAAAGCATGGAACATTGCATCCCTTCATAAAAAATCATGTTGAAACATTATAACTTTTCACAAAATATTATTTTATCCAAGAGGTACCTTTCCAATTATTTTAATCAATAATTTCACACCTCTTGAAGGCATTTCTACTCCTATAAATAGGGATGCCCATCATTTGCAAAAACACACCAAATACTTCTAATCTTTTCTTAAGAGCAATAATGGCCATATTCTCTTAATAGAGTTATTACTCTTTCTTGTTCCTCAATTTGTTCATCATACTCTTTAAGAGAGTTTTCTTGTAGAGTTCTTTATCTCTAAAGTGAGATTGATATTCAGAGTGGTGTATCTCTGAGGGTGTTCTTCTTGGATGTGGTGTAGCATCCAAGGGTGATGTTCTTGGATGTGGTGAAGCATCCAAGGGTGATGTGCTTGGGTGTGGTGTAGCATCCAAGGCATTTGTGATCGGGGTGTGAGTCCCCATTATGGTGTAATCAAGGGATTTGATTATAGTGAATTTCCTCAAGGGTGTCTTGAGAAGACTGGACGTAGGCAGTGGTTGGCCGAACCAGTATAAATCTCTGTTTGCACTTCTCTAACCCTTAAACTCTTTATGTTTTAAGCATTATTATTCAAATCACATATCATTGCATATTGAGCTTTTAGAGGAGAAATTTATTAGTGAAAAAGTTCCTAACTACTCAATTCACCCCCCCTCTTGAGTTTCCTAGAGGCCACCTGGGCTAACAAGTGGTATCAAAGCTAGTATCTTAGAAAAGGTTTAACAACCTCAAGAAGATCCATGGCCTCTTTCAATCCCATCTTTCTTGAGGGAAACTCCATACTTAGACCTCCTGTATTTAACAGAGTAGGATATCAATATTGGAAAACCCGTATGTAAATATTCATAGAAGCTACTAATATAGACATATGGGACTCCATTGAAAATGGTCCATTCATACCAACCAAAGTAGTTGGAGAAGTAACCATGATTAAACCAAGAAGTGAATGGACTGATGCGGATAAAACAAAAGTCCAATATAACCTAAAGGCCAAAAATATAATAACTTCTGCCTTAGGAATGGACGAGTACTTTAGAATATCCACATGCAAAACAGCAAAAGAAATGTGGGATACTCTAGAAGTAACTCATGAAGGAACGAGTGAAGTAAAAAGGTCTAGAATAAATACCCTAACTAGGGAGTATAAATTATTTAGGATGAATAATAATGAAAATATACAGGACATGCAGAAGAGATTTACTCACATAATCAATCATCTTGTATGTTTAGGAAAAACTTTTTCTAATGAAGATTTAATTGACAAAGTCTTGAGATGCTTGAACAGGGAATGGCAACCAAAAGTAACAGCCATATCAGAATCATGAGACTTAGCAACAATGTCACTTGCTACTCTGTTTGGTAAACTTCAGGAACATGAACTTGAACTATCCAGGCTAAATTAGCATGAAGAAGGAGACAAAAAGAGAAGAAGTATTGCTCTAAAAGCGTCATCATCAACCATTGAAGAAAGTGATGAAGAAGATGATGATGAAGGTATAAATGATTATAATGACCTTAAATTATTTGTTAAACAATTTAATAGGTTTCTAAAGAAAAAGGAAGGGTAAAGAAAGCCAAACTTCAGAAATTCCTTCAAAAATGATGAATCTAACCAAAGTACAAAATGCTTTGAATGCGGAAAATATGGACATATGAAAATGGAGTGTCCGACACTAAATAAGAAGTCTGACAAGCAAGAGAAAAAGTATCCCAAAAATAAAAGAAGAGCATATATTTCCTGGGATGAAAATGATCTAAGCTCGTCTGAATCAGACCATGAAGAAACGAATCTCTGCCTGATGGCAAAAACTGAAGAGGTAATAGATTCAAACCCTACTTTTGATGAATTGCAAGATGCATTTGAAGATCTTCATAATGAGTATCAAAAGTTAGCTAAAAAATTTTTGAACATCAAAAGCACTAACCTGAGCTTAAAAGAAAACTTATCAAAACTCAATCAAGAACTAGGACAGGTTAAAATAGAAAAGGAAAACTTAGAAACTAAGTATAAGACTGAAACTACTAATAGTCATACATGCTCAACATGTCAAAAGCATATTCTAGAGATAAATGACTTAAAAAATAAATTAGCTAAATTTACTATAGGAAGAGACAACCTAGATATACTCCTTGGAAAACAAAAATGTCATTTTAAAGCAGAACTAAGATCTAATCCTTCCAAAAAGCAAAAGTTGCAGAAAAATTTCTTTATTTCACAAAAGACCTCAACTAGCCCATTTGTTAAATTCTCTCATTATGTGAGAAAAGGTCACAGTGCATCAACATGTCATATGAGGAACAAAGGTTATACTGAGACAAAAATGATTTGGGTTCCTAAGAATATATTATCCACGTCTAACCCACAAGGACCCAAGAAAATTTGGGTACCAAGATCAAATGTTTATAATGGTACAGGAATTATCATTGATGGGAGGCACTTAAGGATTAACTCTTACCCACAAGAAAAGTCAACACATTTCTTGAAGCATCTATCAATCAACAAGTAACAAAGAGCAATATCAAAATAACGAGTGACATCAAACAACAAGGTGCATCACTTTTTGCTAAAACTTTATGCTCTTATATTCTTTTTTCCATTGACAAAGGGGGAGTAATATATGAGAAGCAAAATAAGAGAAAAATCAATCAAACCTTGTCAACTAAACCAAAATTAAGGGGGAGAAAATCTTGTATCTTGCATGCTGTTTATTTTTCTTCTCAGGAAATGTTGTCAATATCAAAAAGGGGGAGAATGAAGAACTAAGGTTTTGATATCAACAACATATATGCAAGACATGATTAACAACATGGACGCAAGACTTAAAGATTCAGTATACCATGTCAAGCACAAAAAGAGTCATGAAATCAATGAAATATTGTCATCATTAAAAAGGGGGAGAATGAAGACCATGAAGGATTTTGATAATGACAAGGCCAATGCCAGAGATCAAGAATGAAGATCCAAGACCAAGACATAATTAAAGTAAGACTCTATAAAAAAGAAAGTACGGCCATTAATATAAAAAGGTTTTAAAATTTCATACATTCTGATGGAATGTAATCGATTACCTCATTAGTGTAATCGATTACAATTAAATAAATTTTAAATTGCATGATTTCAAATAAATGTAATCGATTACCTTAGCAATGTAATCGATTACCATGTTTAAGTAATCGATTACCCTCGTTACATAATCGATTACAATATGAATGTTATGTTTTAAAAACAGATTTTAAAAAGGAAGTAATCGATTACCTCTTTTATGTAATCGATTACAACGTGATCAGAAAGCATGGAACATTGCATCCCTTTATAAAAAATCATGTTGAAACATTATAACTTTTCACAAAATATTATTTTATCCAAGAGGTACCTTTCCAATTATTTTAATCAATAATTTCACACTTCTTGAAGGCATTTCTACTCCTATAAATAGGGATGCCCATCATTTGTAAAAACACACCAAATACTTCCAATCTTTTCTTAAGAGCAATAATGGCCATATTCTCTTAATAGAGTTATTACTCTTTCTTGTTCCTCAATTTGTTCATCATACTCTTTAAGAGAGTTTTCTTGTAGAGTTCTTTATCTCTAAAGTGAGATTGATATTCAGAGTGGTGTATCTTTGAGGGTGTTCTTCTTGGATGTGGTGTAGCATCCAAGGGTGATGTTCTTGGATGTGGTGAAGCATCCAAGGGTGATGTGCTTGGGTGTGGTGTAGCATCCAAGGCATTTGTGATCGAGGTGTGAGTCCCCATTGTGGTGTAATCAAGGGATTTGATTATAGTGAATTTCCTCAAGGGTGTCTTGAGAAGACTGGACGTAGGCAGTGGTTGGCCGAACCAGTATAAATCTCTGTTTGCACTTCTCTAACCCTTAAACTCTTTATGTTTTAAGCATTACTATTCAAATCACATATCATTGCATATTGAGTTTTTAGAGGAGAAATTTATTAGTGAAAAAGTTCCTAACTCCTCAATTCACCCCCCCCTCTTGAGTTTCCTAGAGGCCACTTGGGCTAACAATTTCTAGGGCTGGCCCTAGGCCTTGAAAACATGGGCAATTGCCCAAGACTCATTATTGATAGGGGCCCAAAATAAATAATATTTAGGTTATGTAGAGAGAAAAATCAATAATTTCAAATGAAGTAACTATAGTTTAATGGATAAGATATTTGTATTATAAGTTAATAGTAGAGGGTTTAACCCCTTCCTAGCATAATAATTTTGTTTTAAAGTTTTAAGATAAAAAATTAGAAGAGAACTATACCACATAAAATATAACATCTCAAAAATTTAAGTAGAATTAATTAATGGGAGTAAATAAATAGAACAATTATATAAAATAATTATTTGATGCCCTGTACATGTAGGAAAATTAATTATGGACCCCTTGAGTTAATACGGCGAATACAGCGATTACTGTCATCGTTTAATTGACGAACGACGTATGAGCAGAATATAGAGACGGACCCAACGGGCCAGGAAACATTAAAAAAATATTGGGAATGAATATTTATGTCCCAAAGATGAGCTAAAATTAATTTGAGCGTTTGTGGAATTTATTGTGAATTATTTGGGATTTATCGACGTCGTTTAACGTTGGAACACGACCCATTTGGGCAACGGGCCTTAATTGGGCCTCAAAAATTCACTAAACCCAAAATAATTATTGAATATTATAAAACACTCAAATAAATATTTTAAACTCAAAAATAAACTGGAAAAAATTTATAGATAATTAATTAAACATTCGGTGGCCTGGGCGATTAAAACACTTCATTTTCAAGTCAAAACGCTACGAGTTTCACCCAATTAAATGAGCTGACCATGAATACTATTATGGGCTGTTCCCATCAGATTTTTAAGGCCCAAGATGATGAATTGCCAAAAATTTAGGCGTTATAGCCAAAAATTTCAAGTGAGGGGTACATGGGTGATTTCACCTATCATTAAAAGAGTTTTCCCTCTCTTTTCTCCCTCAAATTTTCATGTAGCTGCTGCACTCCACTCTTGTGCCAACTCAAAATCACATCTCCTCCACCTTCTCCACTTTCACGTGACTAGCTAGCTCCTTCCATGGTTCTTCTTGGTTTTTATTCAAGAAAACTCAAGGTAAGGACTTAAAACCACCAAGGTTTCATCTCCTGCATTTCCTTTTCTCTTTTCCATTCAACTTTCCTCTTCCTCTTCACCTTGCTCAAAAACCAAATTTCATCTTTTTCCCCCCTTAGGTGATTTCGAAATTTAAAGGCAAGGAGGGCTCCATTTGTGTTCTTTGAAGCATTGGTGAACTTGAGACTCATTTTCCCCAATTTTGGCCATTCTTGAAATTCTAGGGTTTTCTCCATAATTAGGGTAAGCTCTTGAACCCTCCTAAATCTTGAATTGATATTAAATTATTGATTGGAAATGATGTTGTTAATGTTAGAATTGTTGAATTTTTGCATGTGGAACCAAAACCTAGGGTAGAAGACCATTGGGAATTTTGTGTGTTGTTAGAAACATGATTAGGCATTTGAATTAGAATGTGATTGATTGTTGGAATTGAGTTTAATGTATGGATTGTGCTTAATAGGTGCTTTGATTTGATTATATGCAAAATTGGGACCTTGAGGCTTACTTTAATTGGTGAAAAAAATTACAATTAGGAGACTTAAATTATTTGAATGATTTTAGAATGATTATGAGGTCTAAATTAGTGTATTGAAATGAATTGGTGATGTTGGAATGAATGAATTTGGTCTTCGATGATATTAAGTGAAAAATCCTAAATTAAGGACTTACTTTAATTTAGAGGAAAATTGTGTTTTGGTCTTGAAGTGGCTTAGGGATGATTTTGAAGTAACTAGAAAAGTTTGGGTGATACTCTAGAATTTATTTGAGGAATTGTAGAGAAGAAAGGAATTAATACTGAACTTTAAAGTTCTCTTGGAGGATAAGAGTGATAATGAGGCATAATAGGTCTAATAGAGTAATGACCTTGCTAATAGTTTGAGAACTCTTGTTAGACGCGGGTTATTAATTAGAATTAGTGTTGGATAATTATTGGTTGATATGGTGTGTAAAATGTCATGAGCTAAGTGAAGTGTTATGTGAACTAGTAAAGGGTAGATATGTTGTTAAGATGAATGAAATAGTTATAAGCACTTTAGGACTTAAGAGTGTAATCATGAAATTGTGTTTGTGCTAATAAATGTAATTTGTGAATTTGAATGGTCATTCGGTAAGAAAGATTAAGAAGAAAAAGTGTGTAGTGTAGAAGTAGATTTGATGACAATTATGGACTAATGGAGTTGGAAGAAAGAGTAATGGTCTAGAAATATTATTAGAACACATTAGACAATGGAAAAGCTAATAGATAAATTTAGAGAAGTTTATTGTTGGTGATAGGTGACTTATTAAGGTTAAGGATAATTGTAGTGGAATGAGTGAGGAAATGGCATTTAGTGAGAATATGGGATATGATGTTATAGTTAGAAACAAATATGAAGATTAATGTGTTAGTGGAAACTTAAAAATCAAGTAGGAAGAAAGGACTTGGTATTTTAAGGGATATACCATGTAAATCATGTGTTGGGTAAGTAACATGTGTTTCCAAAGAATTAGCATAGTTTGATCTAACAATTAAAAATCACTACCAAATGGGTTATGTATTAATGGGTGAAAAACAAGTTAATTGCATTATTAGTTGAGAGAAACTTGTTGTCTACAAAAGGAAAAATATGGTAAATAATTATAGTAAAGGGAGAAGTTTTAAGACCCCATGAATGATTCTTGAAAATCGACAATTGTAGACAAAGTCCTAAAATTTACAAGTACTAAAAGATATTAAAAGAATCCATAATACTCCTAAAAATCTCAAGGATGAAACTTTTATGGACTAGTATATAGTGTGTACATAAAAAGTGGAGTTGTGGACATCATAAAAAGATTAGCAAGATGATTGATGTGTTTCTAAACTTATTCGATGCAGGCTTTGACCAATCTTATGAAACGGGACCATCCAACTCTTTCAACCCCATAGAATACTTCTCTTGAGGTAGGAGAGGAGTTTATTTTCTAAATGCATGGCCTTGATATTGGTAGTGTATGTATGTGTGATGTTTAATTGCATATTGGCCTTGGTTGTTTCTATTGTTGCTAGGTATAATGATTATGTGAAGTAAGACTCCTTGAGTGACATTGGTGGTGAATTGATAATTGTTAAGGTGATGTACCCTTGATGTGCCCTTTTTGGCTTATGCATGATAATGAAGTGGATTATGTGAGAAATTGAGGCCATTATGTGCACTTTTACATTTTATGACATGCATAACATGTCTCATGTATGATAAATAATGATCTTGCATTGATCTTGAAAATAACAACCTTACGTTGGTTGATTTTATAAACGACTATGCGTGGTCATAATGTGACATGTATTATTGATCTTGCATTGATCTTTGGGAAGAAACCTTGCGTTGGTTCTATATATTAAACAACTATGCGTGGTTGTAAGTCACATGAGTGAAATATGCACATGGAGAGGAAATGAAAATTATACAAGTTGGTCTCATTGCATATGCATAGATTGTTGGATAACATATGCATTAATTGTGAATACATGACATTGAACTTGAGTACCCATAATGATTATATCTCATGAATGTCTTGAATTGAGAAACATCGTTGGTGTTGTTGGCTAATGTGAAAGCGTAGTGATGATCATTGTTGGTGACATGAGAATGATACTTAAGGCTCTTTGGCATGAGTTGGTATTTATGGTATATAATATATGTATTGATTGTCAAATTTTGGTCTATATGTTGTATCAATAAGATAGGATATATTGAAGGAAAATATGTTTGATTGTCTCACTATGCATGACATATCACTATAATTGCCCATCATTGAGAAAATATACTCACTCTCCATGTTGTCCATTTTAGCCTTGTGATGTAGGTTAAGATGGTAGAGAGGTACACTTTTGTGGAGGCGGCTCGGTGTGAAGGGGGTGTCATGTTTGTTGTGGCCGGTATTCTTCTTTTTGAACATGTCGATTTAAATTCTTTATAGAATTTGATGTGTATAGGCATTATTTTGCATAGCTTTACTATTGATGTATATGCCTAAGTTTTTGGAATTCCGAATGAGCTTGTTAGATTAATTGTTGGTACAATTGGATTTTTCATATTGAGCTATGAACTTGTTGGTATATTAGAGGTTGAGGATCATGAATCTTTATGAATGAGGAATTATGCATGAAAGTTGATATTATGTCATAAAATTGTGTATGTTGCATAGAAGTAGTTATGGAGTGGATTTATGAAGCTTTGTTTATGTTAGTGAAAATTTTTATCATACAATTGGTGTGAGGTGTGTAGGATAGGATGTATATCTCCTAGATATGAGTATATTAAGAGGTCTAGTTGATAAGAAGCAAAGTTCGATGATTTATTAGTATGTATGGATGGTATTGTCATCTAATTAGGTTCTTGGAAAAGCTTGATGTAGATGTTTGTGATATGGACCATTAGACTTAAATGTGTGGGTTTAAGAGTATGTATCTTGATTTTGAATGATTAATGTTCAATATAAGAAATAGGGGTCTTGTGCATGACAATTTCATATATTGATGAAGTTGGTTAGGTACTTGATTAATTTTCACCTTTTCATATCTTCACATATGGGTTGGTTTCCAATTAGGTCTAGGGTAGTTATCATAAGTTTTGATTTGTGGTGTGCCTTAATTAAGTGACGAAAAATAAACGTGAAAAATTTCCCCTACTTTTTATTAATTAGAAGTAGATAACTATAATATCGATTAGCGGAATTAGGGTGCCACATAAAATGTTTGAATGAAAGCATTAAAATACTATTCATTATTTTCTATCTTATTATTATACATTATATCAAAATAAAATATCTTATTTATGTGTTCAAAATTTATAATGACTTTATTAATATTGGTTTAATTATTTAATAAATTTTTTTAATAACAAAATTAAAATGGTCCTTTATCTTTATCATCCAGGACCCACAAAATTTCAAAAACTGTAATCCAAAAAATACATCCAACGGTTATCTGTCTCGAATTACGTGAATACTTTATTTTCCCAACTCCGTTTCCCTAACTGAAAACCAAACGGACACTTAGAATGACTTAAAAATTTTATTTGGTCGGTAGAAGAAGTTTATTTGCTGGCTCAATCTCACTCAAACACCACTTGGCTGGGCCTTCATCCCTTCCCAAAGGACGTATACTAGGTTGGCTTCCTAAGAAAAATGTGTAATTTTCACTAAGTAGTCCCTTGAGTGAAGAAATGCATCTTATTTAAACCACCACCAAAACATTGAATTATCATTTAAGGTAATTGGCACGCAGCACAGACAGGTGTGCACTGTAATTGGTTTACAAATTTCACGTCTCAGCATCTACGCCCCACTCTAT
Organism: Clitoria ternatea; assembly: GCA_037962975.1. Lineage (NCBI taxonomy): Eukaryota > Viridiplantae > Streptophyta > Magnoliopsida > Fabales > Fabaceae > Clitoria > Clitoria ternatea. The sequence goes on from CM075672.1 coordinate 157,675,938, forward strand.
TTAAGGTAAGCCATATATTAGTTTTTGTTTGGTTTATGTACGACTATTTTTGTTTAAGAAGCACAACACCGTACATTCATCAACACTTGATTTATTAGTATTAGGAACGAAACGCTTGTGTTCCAACTGTTTGCAAAAATGTCCAGCTAGGAACTTGCTTATTCATTTTACAATTTCTGAGCTCGTAAGTACGCATCTCCAGAATGGCTATAAATTTCATGGAATGTGGATGGATGGATGAAGGGATGGATATTATACAGTGTCGTTGAAATTTGAAACAGAAAATGGAAAAGTATGTGTTATGACCAAATATTACATTGTTGTTAAATGACCAAAATTGATGCCACTCATATTCTATTGTAAAATTTTTAGTGATGTTTTGATATATGTCGAGAGTTCTAAATTGACTAGATATCACCAATTAATAGTATATAAAATGAAAGTATTCCTCACCAACTAACAATTAAGATTATATTAGACCTAATATTTTAATTTAACAACATAACTAATGTATGAATTTGTTATTCGTGATGGTGATTGTAATATATGCTATTCTTATCTCTTACAATTAGAAAAAGTACAACTTAATGCTGAAAGAATCTCAGACTAGAAATTGCATTTTAACAAAGTCTTAAGATTACAAATTTATACCTATGTCCTAATAATGTCCTTTGCTCTGAATAGGAGAAGTTAGGGAAATATGGGAGCAAGAAGAAAGTTACATGACTAAATAACTGCCTCTTGACCCTGCATTTATCTCAAATTATCCGTATATTTTACTTCTGTTAGTTTAATAAAAATTGCTTTCATTAACTAATCTATTAGTCTAAAATAAAACACATTAATTTGACCGTGTTTTGGTTTTCACAATAAAGTTAAACAGAAGAATAAATATTTTGATAGCGCCACTTCCCTAGAGTTCAATCATCAATAGCAATGGTGAAACTTGAACCACTCCTTGTGTTTGGTCCTCCATTAATATTCCAAGTTTTTGAAGCACAAAACTTTCACAACTACCGTTTCCTCAAAGCTTTCTCCTCACCACTCCCTCTCCATCAATTCCTGACCACTCAAAATGTTGACACTTCATCCATTCAAGCCATACTCTGCAACCCACACCAGCAGGTTTCTGCAGATACCATTAGGCTGCTTCCATCACTCACCGACCACATAGACTTGTCGGAGTGCAGCCGCTGTGGTGTTCAGGTTGTCACTGTTGGAGGAGGACAGTTTGCTGAGGATGTTGCCGACATGGCTGTGGGGTTGTTGATTAATGTGCTGTGGAAGATTTCTGCTGCTGATCAGCATGTTAGGAATCGGGGTCCTTCTAGGTCCTGGAGTTTTTCTCTTGGTTGCAAGGTATTGCTTATTCCTTCTGCTTTATGTGCCTGTTCTCTTCATATTATAGTGTTTGTATATAATGAAAATGTTTCTGATGTTCTGTTTCTATTTGGATGAAGATTTTCAATAATTTCTACTTAAATAAGGTGTGTGTATGTGTGATTCTGTTGTGTTACTGTTCATATAAGACAATCAACATATTTGCTTACCATATAAGACTGCAGTGTACTCATTAGAATTGATGACTGAAACAGTAAATTGTGGAACATGAATGATAACTAGCACTCTGCTTTGTTTTTCAGCTGGGGGGCAAGCGAGTAGGGATTGTTGGATTGGGAAGAATTGGTGGAGAAGTAGCTAAAAGGCTTGAGGCCTTTGATTGCAAAATTATGTACCATTCAAGGAACAGAAGGCCAAATGTCTTGTACCCTTTTTATTCTGATGTTGTTGAGCTTGCTAGTAATAGCGATGTCCTTGTTCTTTGTTGCCCATTAAATGAGCAAACAAGGCACATAATCAACAGGGAAGTGATGTTAGCATTGGGGAAAACTGGAGTTATTGTCAATGTTGGCCGTGGAGCTCTAATTGATGAAAAGGAATTGGTGAGGTGTTTGATGGAAGGAGAGATATGGGGTGCTGGCTTGGATGTGTTTGAGAATGAGCCTAATGTTCCCAAAGAGTTCACTGCTTTGGATAATGTTGTGCTTTCTCCACATGCCGGTTCACTAACCTTAGAATGTTTCACTGATGGATGTGAACTTGTTGCAAGGAGTCTAGAAGCATTCTTTTTCGAGTAAACTACCAAGTACTGCAGTTGTTGATGACTAAATTCATTTTGCTTTATCAAATTTTGTTTTTTCTTTCCATCAATTACTAAAGGTAAGAAAAAGTCTTAAACACTTCTTTTGGCAGAATCACTTGATACAGATAGTATGAGTCTGTTTCTTACTGAACATAGAAGTTAGCAACCAGCAATTGATGCTTGAGATACATGTAAGCTGTATAAGATGTAGTGCTACCTTTTTTTATTGATGAAACTGATATGTTTTTGTATGGATTATGCTCATCTGATGGAATGACCTGTAAGACTCCAACACTTTGGCGCTTGATCTTGTAGAGCTCAGCTGGATCTTGCAGAGCTCAGGAACAGAAAACTTTTGCATTTCACTCTTGAACCATTTCCAGTATTAAACAAGTTGCATCTCTTTTTGTATGTTTTTTTCACTCATTACAATGTTGCCTTGTGATTTAGTGAGTTAAATCCTGAACGGCTGTGTAAATTTGTCATCTTCAACGCCATTTACTGAGCCTCTGGGACACCCTAGGTGCATTGCCCCTATCACAATGCTCCTTTATCGACAGTATGAAACCAACTTAAATATATTTTTCGTCCTTATAAATATAAGTCATTTTAGTTTTTTTCTTTAATTTTGTTTTAGTTGTCAGCAACCATGTATAGTGGCATGTGAGAATGTTTAACATGTCATTGATATATGGTCATACAGACTTTTTTAAAGTTTTAAAATTTATAAAGATTCGTCTTTGACCGAGTAATGAGTACAATAATAGGTCCCTAAGAAATTAAAGTGGCACCGTTAGTCCCAGGCTTAGACAACGTTATGCCTAATACAATAGGTCCTTGGACGTTATTGATCATTAAGTATGTTGGCTTATCATGTTAAGGGATAGATGTGATAAGTTATTCATGCCTCGTACGCTTGCCAATGCATGATTAAAACGCACGAGTTTTGTGTTAATGGTAAAATCCTTAATTTCTACCCCGCCTCAATTTGTCTTCTTCTCCATCTTCAGACCAAAATTCCAAAGTGTTATCCGGGGGCCATGGTCGACGACAACAACTAAAACTCCCAGTTAGTGTCTGTTTCTCCAGTGGTCATGGAAGACACATGCCTCGTGTACACTGAAATTCCATGAAGGCAGAGAGTTTACTCCTTTCTTCACTAGAAACCTAAGCTTAAATATATATCCTTTCAATGTCATTAGTTTTCTGTTTCTCTGACGCAAGGGAAGTTTATCAGAAGATAAAGTCAAGGCAACGTCATGAATTAAACTTCAAGATATCAAATGGGTCTACTTTGTTCACACTTCAAGTTCATAGGGTTCTATCACGAAGGAATGTGTTAGAGATACAATAGCATTCATGTTAAGATAGTTTTTCACACTAATTATATAATTTTTATCAATTATGAATAATTTAACTTGAACTTCAAGTATTTATTTGAAGAGAATGCACAGGATGTGGTAAACAAATTAAAAGTAGAAAATGAGGTATAAGAAGAGTTTTGTGAAGAAATAGAAGTTGCATGTATCAAAGGATGTATTGTTTATAATATTTCACTGTTAAGAGGAATTTTATGTAGGAAATGAATCATAATTGAAATTGAGATAAAATAATTTTATGCATCGGTTTCTCTTGCAACCTAAAACAAATGGAAACATATGTCAAGTGAGAGTAGAGAAAATACATGAAAGAATCAGAAATAATAAATAAAGCAACATGTGTTACTTACGTGTCAAATAATGAGTGATATAAGAGTTGCTTAATTAGTTCCATACTTCCATTTGATCATTCATAAAACTACCAAACAGAAAAAAGATTATCGTAAAAGAAAAGATATATCACATTACATGACTTTCAATTCTGGCCATGACTTTCACATTCTTTTGGTTCTAATAATCATATATAAAGTTAGAATTCAATTCCAATTTTGTACATGATGTAGGAGGATCTTGATGGAGACCTTCCTTAGGAGGGATCTTGGTTCTTCTTCCTTTTCCTTAGTCTTCAAGAGCTATGAAGTGGAGATGCTCCTTGCTTGCCCGAAATGACACAAGAGGAAAAGATTCTAAAACTTTGGAATTTTGGAGAAAAGGAGAAATGAAAATGAAAGAGAAAGGTGGAGGGTGGAAGGGAAAGGAATGGAAGATGGAAAGGGTGTGTTGGAGGCCACTTCCTAGGGGAAGATAACTCCTAGATCTCGCCACCAAGGAGGGAGAATACCCCTTGGATAAGAGCTTGCTAAAGTTCCCTCTAGCCAAGAGAAAGTGAGAAACTCAACTCTCTCTCAAGTACACAAAGTGTGCTAAAATTCTTATCATTCATGTATGCCAATTTACAAAGAGAAGCACCCTTATATAGGCACTTGGTAGATTCGGCCAAGGTGTTCCTATTGGGCTTCCATCATGGATCCTAGGCCCATTCAAAGAGAATGAAAAGGATATGGCCTTATACATGGCCCAAATGAGAGTACATGGCCCCAAAGTGACCAATTGACTAGTAAGGTCCAAATAAATCCTGAAACACTAGAAAATCTAATTATGAATTATATTACATGATTAGTACAAATAGATCTTCAAAGTGTCTTTATTAGGCTTCGGCCCATTAGACAAAGTAAGGAAGCAAGCTAGGGCTTTTTGGATGGTTTCTTTGCCCTATTTGGACTTGGCCCTTGTTAAAGGACCTTTGTATGCCTCTAATCCTTTATCCAAAATAATGTGTGGATCCTCCCATGTTATGTCCTCATTAGTACATCATATGATAACTTTGTGGAACAATATAAACCCTTTAGGAGCATTTATTTACCTTATAGTTGCTGCAAAACAAGTACTGATGCTATAGGTTTAATAGGTGGCACACCAGTCATGACCTCTTAAAGAGCTATAATGAGACCTTGTGCACAAAATAAAAAGTCAGTATGCAATAGGTTAATAGGTCTTTAACAGTAGTATTCCTCTGTTAATTAGGACAATCTCTCATAGTAGATCATCTTAATTAACTAAGAGTGCTACTTAAAATTTGTAAAATTGAGAACTGATTTTTTTTTGTACTCAATAAAACACATTTGGTGAAATAGAGCATTTATAAAATGAATTAATTTGTCACATGGTCTCAAAGATACAACTCAATAACACATAACCTAAACACACGCACTAAGGGGATAAAAATCCTAATTCTATTCTAAGCGGAGGAGGAGGTGCCTGAGCTATCATCATTGGTCGATAAGGTCCTCTTACTCTTCTTGTGATGATTCTCCGATGTAGGAGAGCAGACTTCTACTCTCAGCTCGGTTTCCGAATGGAAGCTCATTTCCCCGGACCTTGACGGATTGTCACCCTCTAATAAACGCTCGTAGGCTTCAAGTCTAAATGCGCGGGGTGGATCTTCATAACCACTTTGACATCCTCGTCGAAGGGTGGCGGCTCTACGAGTAACTCCACAAATTGGATATCGGCCTCTTCAAGGCTAGTCCAAGGACACCGGGGGATTCTTCTTTTAGCACGAGCAATCTTCTTTTCGATGCGAGTGAATCACTACCTCTTTGGGGTCTTCTACGATACTCTTCCTAAGATGGCTCTTCCTTTCCCACTAATATTGTCACACTAAGAGAACACAAGTAAGAGGGGTAAGTTTGTCACTCCTACTTATTGGTCATACATACAAGGTGCCTAACACACGTGACGTCTCACTCTACTGTCACATGCCCTACTAGACAGACACATGTCTCGAATACCATTTAATCATTGTCATATATTCTACGGTTTTCTTTATCAATCAAAAACTAATAATTAACTGTTACTACATTAGTCTCAAGTATATCAGTCATGAACAAATCATAATTACTATAATCTAATAATTGATCATCATCACAACAACATCTTATAAGATCACATTAACCAAACATAGACATCTTCATCATCATATAATCCACAATCACAATTATAGAGAACAAGTCTGGTTGGAAAAAGAAATTAATAATATTACTAGACCAGACCCCAGACTATGTTATTATATCCAGACCCCAGGATTTGTTAATAACATACATCAAGGCACTTAAACTAAATGAAGTCTACTTGTGTGTGATCTAACCTATTTATTTAAGTGTTTCAGGAATTATAAACTAAGTGCATAAGTTACAAGTGATAAGGGGAGTCCATAAAATCAAAAGTCTGATCCTTCAAAAGTCAAAATTTTGACTTTAACCAAAAAAGTATGATTCAAGAATTTTCAATCATATGAATCAACTCAATCAGACCTCAGACTTTTGAGCATCTAGAGTTTTCAATAAGAACATTACTTCAAAGTACAAATCACAATGTTCTAAAAACTCTTTGATAATGCATTGAAAGTCAAGCTCTTATCAAGAAGAATATGCTTATCATAAAAAAGGATAAGATGCAGCCAATACAATTTTTTGAAGATCTCAACGTAACAACTCTGCACATTTAAGAAAAGTTAAACCAAGTCAGCTTATATGTAAAAATAAATTAGAAGAATTACAACGTTGATTTCTGTGTGGTTGCTAGAAGAAATAAAGCCAACAATTAGCTTTATTCAGGAATACCTTATTCATGCAAGTGTTGAAGTTCCTTGCTACCAGACTCTTGGACATCTCTTCAAATCATCAAAACTTTGGTACCAACGCTTAAAGCAAACTCCTTCAAAGGATTTCCAACGTTTATATCTTATTTCCAGATCAACAATGATCATCTCATGTCACCTATATATTCTTGGACAAGTCCTTTTTCAAAGAGAGAAGAGAAACCTATCAAGAACACTTAGTCCTTGTGATCAAACTCTCTAATCTCTTCTTAGTTCTTCAAAGACAAAGATCTTCTTTGTTGTTCTTCTTCTAGTAGACCTTGGTCTCTTGTCTTTCTTATCTTAGTGTATTCATTCCTCATTGTATATCCTTTATACACTAGGTTCTGTAAGAAAAATTACACACTTTCATTAAAATTAGTTATTGTGTAAAAGTATAGTGAGCTACCAACCTTTAGTTTCATTGGGAAACAGTTGTGGCCTGAAGATGCTTTTGAAAGAATACTTGGGTCGTTGAGCCAAGAGTGGCTTGTTGAAAGAATTACTTGGGTTTAAGCCAGAAGTGGCTAGAGTCAAGAATACTTATGGCACTAGTCTGGTGCTTTTATTGTAAAAAAGATTTTATAATAGTAGAAATCCTTCAAGTTAAAAGGGACTGGACGTAGCTTCTGTGTTGGAAGTGAACCAGTATAATTTCTTGGTGTTCCCTATTCTCCTTTCATTCCTTCTTGCAACTCTGTTTTATAAAAGTTTGATTACTTGTGCATTAAAGGTTTAAATTTTCCACAAAAGAGTCTAAGTCTAAGACTTATTCAACCCCCTTCTAAGTTTGAATCTGAACCATCAATTAGTATCAGAGCTTATTTTTTAGGTTGATCACTCCCTAGAGTAAAAAAGAACAAGATCTATGATAGCTTCTCAGAGTAATCAGTTGATTATAGAAGACTCATCTATCAACAGGCCACCAACTTTCTTTAGAGAAGACTACCCATACTAGAAGGATAGAATGAGGATGCTAATAAAATCCACCCAGTACAAGGTATGGGAAATTATCATAAATGGTGATTATGCAGTCCCTGCTGATGAAGATGGAAAGCTTAAATTTGAAGATGAATGGAGTTTTGTGGAAATAAGGAAAATGGAGATAAATGCCAAGGCTAGATTCTTGCATACCTATGCTCTTAGCAAATTAGAGAACAATAAGGTGTTTAGATATAAATCAGCTAAAGAAGTCTAGGATGCTCTTCAACGCAACTATGGAGACACCTCCAATGTTAAAAGATCTAAGAAGATACTGTTGACCACACAGTATGATACTTTCAAGATGGAAGAACATGAGACTATAGATTAGACAGTTAGTATTGTGAATAAATTTCAAACTTACACATGCTAAATGTTAAGATAGCTTGTCTTGGGAAATACTTGATCACAATTGCATATTTGTGCTGGTTTTGTTGAAAATATTTTGCCATGGATGCCATGCTTTCATTGTAATGTACTTGTGATTGCCTAGGATGATAATTTGAAATCATTACAATGTCTTAAGTTTAGGGATGTGATAATTGATGCTTACCTTAATGTATTGTGAGACTTGTGCCTAAATTTTATTGTGAGTGTGCTTGCTTAGCAACAATATGGCAGAACTTGCCTCTTCCCTTGCTTATGCATATTGTAATTGGCACATGGAAATGATAAAGGCCATGTTTCATAAGTTAACTAGAGCTAAACATAGCTTACCTTCTGCATATTTATCCACTGACCTTAAAATATTGAGCCTAAGCCTTTTTGTTATGCTATAATACTTACATTACAAACCTTGATTTTCTGAGAAAAACCATGTATTTACCCATAAGGTGTCATTAATGGCTTGTGTTGTCTTGATGAGTTGCTAAGGACTAGCAACATTTAAGTTTGGGGACATAAAGTGTGCCTAACAACAATAAAATGACACACTTTGAAAATTTTGAAGTTGTAGGAAACGAAAAAAAAAGGTAAAAGGTACAATAAAAAGATGCTTGAGAAAAATCAAAAAGGAAAAGAAAAGAATCCAAAGGACTAGAAAACAACAGAAAAAGAGCAAAGCTCTGAAAATGGTAAAAAGAAAGTTGAGAAAAATCAAGAGGAAGTAGCACCTTCTGCTGTTCTGTGGAAGAAATTGAAAGGGAAAACAGGTTCAAGGCAAAGCAAACATCAATGAACACACTCATTACCTTTGCATTGACTAGAAAAACAAAAATAAAGCATGTAACTTAACCTTATTACAAGCCAAATAAAGTCCTTATTGATCCTTGTCTAGTTGCTTTTATGTATGATGCTTAGGGGAGTTGCAAGCCTATGTTTACATGTTGCTTTGCAAGTGAGCGTGCATATTTATGAACATATACACTTGAGTGCAGAGAGTGATACACTTAATTTGTGAGATTAAAAGCATCACCATCATAACTTCCACTTTTAAGTGCTGTATTCAGGTTATTATGGATCATTTGAGAGGTTTACCATTTATGCATTGCAGTTGGACTTGTGCAGGTTTGGCTTGGTATGGAAAATGAACCCAGTGCATTGATTAATTCGAGTTTTTGCTTGAGGACAAGCATGCTTTAAGTTTGGGGATGTGATAGGTCTTGAAAATATTTATTTATTAGTATTATTCCTAATTATATTTTAATAATTTAAGTATCAAATTAATTATTATTTTATTCATTTAGTAATTAATTAGTATTTTTAGTGATTAAGTTAAATAATAATTTATTTCATTATTTTTAAGTGAATTATTAATTATTATTAAATTAAGTTATTTAATAAAAAAGGAAAAATTTCAGGTCTGAACCACCTAACGTACCCACGTCGGATCCTGGCGTACCTATGCCCAATATGCCTTCACCAAACAGAAACCAAGCGTGCTAACCTTTCGACCAGCGTGCCAACACAGAATCAACCAGCGTAACCACGCCCACTTTCAACATAGGTACGCGTAACAGTTCATTATCAGACCTATTCCCAGAATCCACGTGTAACCACGCCAGTCTCCAGTGTGCCTAGGCTGGTACTTTGCCAAACCTTACGTGTACCCACGATAGATCCCAGTCTACCCATGCCCAAGGTGCGTCTACCATCAGACTTGATTCCAGAAAGCCAGTGTGACCATGCCCAGCATCAGCGTGCCTACGCCCATCTTCTATTCCATGAAGAACCCACCAGTTTGCTTACGCCCAAGTCTAGCGTACCTATGCCAAGTGACTGGTCCACTTAGCTGCTGTTTTATTTTCTGAACTGTAAATATGTATTTTTATTAATTTAAGTTGTTTATTTATTTTGTACCTTTTTAATTTATGACATTTTTTGTAATTATTTATTTAGGATTTCTAGTTAAGCTTAGAAAAGCTATATATAGCTGCATTGTAAAGGCTTAACTAACTAACTTTCAAATCTAATTTTCATTTTCTTAGATTTCTCTTATTTCTCTAGATCTTCTCTCTCTAAATTCTCTCATCCCTAACCTCTACTCTCTGTATCCATTTTTGTTTCCCTTCCATGAGTGTGTAACTCTCTAGGATTAGGATTGAATGAAGCCTCCATATCTCTAAATCTCAAGTGAGGAAGCTAAAGTTGTATTGGAGCAGGTTCTAAACACAGCAATTGTTTATCATCAACCCTAGGATTAGGAAATCCAGGACCATTCTGAAGACTTCACTAAAGAGGAATCATGGTGAGGAATTCTTATTCGCAATTGCTGGCTTAGTGCTTATACCTAAGGGATTAGAATGGTGCTAAGGTTCACTATGATTTCACATTAGATTCAATTGAAATCGATTACCTAAGGGATTAGGATTAATCTAGATTAGATTAGTTGTAATTGCCTAAGGGATTAGGAATTATCCATCTATGAAGTTAAACTCTGTTGTATGTGTGTCTAATACTGAATGCATGCAAATTTGTGACTTATGGTGCACTGATTTGATTCCAATATGTGTGTTTAGTATAGATTAATTGCTAACTTGATTCTACTTGTGACACTACTATATGAAAATTCATAAAAACAATATAAGATTCAGAAAACTACAAGACTTTATTAGCTTTGTTGTGAGGTTCAGCTAAAGACTTCTTAAGATTATGGTACTTAACGCAATCCCTGTAGGAACAATCAAATACACTACTTTTTAACGATTGGTGCGCTTGCTATAAAAATTATCATTCGATGAATTTACATCAAGTTAATGGCACCGTTGCCGGGGATTGTTGATTAACATCAACAATCCTTGGGAGCTCCTAAACTGAACCATTTTTTTAGTTTCTATAATTTTTGCTAGTTGTTAGTGAATTTTTTTGTAGGAGTAGGATTTGGTTAAGTGTTGCTTTAATTGTTGTTAGTTGTTACTACTATTTTGACTTTTGCTATTAGTTGTTAGCATTAACCATTATAGTAGTTTTATTCGTGTTTAGCTATTGCATTGTTGTTGTTTGTAGTTATTTTGGAATGTGAAAAGTTGTAGGTTGATGACACCATAGCAGAGTTTATTCAATATTCACAAACATTATGCATGAACCATGTGTAGGAGATACAACCAATTAAGGAAGAACCATTGGAGTTAGAAAGAATTTTGATTCAATTCACGGAGTTCACTCAAACCGGTCTTAAAAATTTTGATAATGCAATCATGAACATTCAAAAGCAAGTGGATTTTATTGCAAAATAATTGGCTGAAGAGTAAAGAAGTACAGAGGTTGTACAAAGATTAGACCAATATGAAGAGCCATGGGATGATGATGCTGGTGTGGATGAAGAAATTAAGTTTGGGGAAGAAGAAGACCAGCTAGGAAACATTTATGATTAAAGGCACAATGAAATGACTAAACCTGAACTTGAGGTTGATGTTGAGATATATGAAACAAAAGAAGAAAAAGAAAATGATGAAGTTCAGGATTGTTTGATAGAAGAAGAGTCAATTGAAGAATGCAAAGTGGAAAACCATATGGATTATACTTGAGTGTTGGAAGATGGTATATCAAGTGAAGCATTATTTGATGATTTGAATGAAGAAGATTGGTCCGATGAAGAAAAGCAAAAGTTGTCATTGAGTAATTACTTTGATGAGGCAAGTGTTGAAGTAGTCCAAATTGAAGAAATGACAACAGAAGCCATTGAGGAAGTTGAGACTCAATTATATACTATTGTTGAGCAAGAAGTGATAGAAGAGGTAAAGGTCACAGTTGAGATGGAAACCATATTTTGGCAACACAATAATGATACTAAAATTTGGTTGGAGCCAAGTGTGAATACGGAGAAAGAAGTAGAGGTTCATGCATAAGAAAAATTAATATGTTTAGATGCTAAGAATATAAAAGAAGAAGAAATTCAACCATGGCATGAGGAGCATTTGCTAGTGGTGACTACTGCAGCTATGGAAACCATAAGCAAACAGGAATCATTATAACACCCCAAAAATAGGATAATTTTTCATGATTTTATAAATAGTTATAAGTAGAAGAAAATCAATATATATATAGTACCAAGTAATTACCCCAGATCATTAAATGACCTATCTCATATATGAAGATATGAATAGGTATCAGAGTGCTCCTTGGACGATCGAACTCGAGACCGTCACAAGGAAAAAGCGAAAATGTAATTAGATTCAAGAGTTATTAAAATATATACAAAAAAGGATGAAAGATGCCTCATCAATTTGTTAAACATTAGAAATATGATTTCATAATAATAATATCATTTCCATGATTTAAGAGTTCCAAAACAAGTAAGACAATGGAACAAAGAAACAAAAATGAGAAACCTGAGATCAGGGAACTCGCTTGAGTGAGATCCACAGGGGTCGCTTGGACGAGGCAAGCAAGCATGAGAGAAAACGCTCCAGAACCAAAATCATGCTCACTCACTTGAGTGAGTGCTACTCCAAAGACCATTCGCTTGAGTGAAAATGGTCCAGAACCATTCTGCCTTAATTTTTCTTGAGCGAGGTGAAGCTTGTAACACCCTAAATTTTAAAGAAAATAATTTATAGAATAATGGTAATTAATTATTTATGGTCCAATAATTGTGGGAGAAATAATTTGATATTAGAGGTGAATTATCGGTAAATTAAGATTTATTGGAACTGGGTGATTTAACAGATGATGTGAGACCCACTTAGTCAAATTAAATATTTGATGAGTCTAGAATGTTTAGAAAATTTGTGATTAGGGTGATATGGCTAAAATAATTTTTAGTGTTAAAGAAATAATTAATTGAACACGACGTATAATATTAGACGGAGAAATTATGAGCCAAATGGAATTAAAAGAAAACTAAAAATCACAATTTCTCCTCTCCTTTCCACCGTTGCATTTTCCCACCTCTCTTTTGGTCTTTTGCACATTGGAGAATGTGGATTTATTATCCTTTGGTAAAAGCAAAATGTGACATGGTTTTAACCATTGGATATTGTCCAATTTTTACACAAATTTCCTTCTCTCTTCTCTTAATTTTTGACAGCCCTTCTCCTCTCATCTATCTTCATTTTTCTTCTTCTCTTCCACCCTTTTCATCTCCAAAACCATGTGCCACCATTCCACCTTCATCTTTTGCCAAAATTAAAAATAAAACTTGGATTCATGAAGCTTATATGGCACTTTAGGGCAAAGATCAAATGGGTTCTCCACCATTTCCTCATTTTTGTTTTTGTGAAGGCTTGGGTCCTTGAGGTAAGCTTTTGAACCCATCTTGCTTTATATATGGCTTTTATGTTGTTTGAACTTGAAATAGAAGTTGTAGAAACTATGGGTGTTAAGGAAGATGTTGAAACCCTAGGTTAAATGGCTTGAGAATATGATCTTTGATTATGGTTTTGTGAGTGTATGAGAATGAGGGTTATGATATTCATAAGGATTTAAGGAATGGGTTAAAGTTGTTGATTTGGTGATTTTGATAAAATCCTAAGTGTTGATAGTTTTGGGATTTGGCCAAATTAACGAGTTAAATGATTTTAATGCCTTAGGATGATTTTATATGGGGAATGAATGTTTAGAAACATTGGTATTGACTCTTAAGGTTTGGGAGATGTGTGTATGTGATTAGAAGAGTTAAATTCCTTGAGTGTTGGCAACTTGATAATGATAATAATGGTTGAAGACCATTGATAGTGGATTAAGGAAATGGATACTTGAGTTGATGAAGTCTTAGGCCTTGATATATGCCATTTTGAAATTGTTGAATTGGTGATGATCTTAGATGCAGTCAAGGGTCTTATAATAGATTTGAATGAATTGTGATAATAGTTGAGTGATTCACATAAGATATTGGAAATCTTATGGATAAGGGCCACGGTATTGTTGTTGTTAGATTTGTTTAGCCCTTTGAGACCTAGAGAACCTCGATCTTGGGAAAAGAATTCCCGAAGCCTAACATAAGCCTATAAATTAGAGTTTAGACAAGTCTAGGACTTGATAATGAGTTTTAAGAGATGATGCCTTATGATGGCTTATTAATGGCATGTATATATGTGTTTGTTGATAGGATTATGTTCTGGATGATGATGCGGAATGATCGAGGCATTTGCGTTGCGGTTCTTCTCCCGAGGTAGGAGAGGAGTTTACATTTCAAATTGAATGAGTGAATAAATGTATATGTATGAACTCATACATTGCCTTGCCACATATATGTTAATTGTTGAATTGATGATATGATGGATGATGGTTTGGCTTTTGTTAAATGTTATAGAAATATATATATATATATATATATATATATATATATATGAAATGATGATAAGTGTTGGGTTGTCCCTTTGCTGGACATGAATTATTATTAACGAAAATCTATGAATAGATAAATCACTTGAGGTGTGAAATAGTGTTCATGATAATTATGCACAATGTTATGTGTGGATGTGATGAAAAACTGTGTTGAATCCCTCTTATCTAGTTAAACGAATTAGAATTATGAATGGAGAGGTATAGCTTGTTGGAATAGGCCTAGAGGTATGAATTATCTATGTTTGATGTTGAATTAAGGCAAATTTTATTCAAGAAGGATATAGGTATGTGAAGTGGATTGAAAAGCTTAAGTGTTGAGCGTATGATGATTAAATCGCTCAAGCGAGTTGGGATCTCGCTCAAGCGAGAGTCCCCTGTATCATAGGGGTGGCCGCTGGCCCAATTTCGCTCAGGCAAGCAGGAGTCTTGCTCATGCGAGACGTGTGTGGAATAGGTGGATGAGCTACTGGACAAATCTCGCTCATGCGGGTATGGCTGCACTTGAGCGAGCGAGAGAGGAAAAGGTTCTGGATAGACCTCGCTCAAGCAAGTAATGAGGCTGGTGGACTCTCGCTCAAGCGATGCAAGCGTGAAATCGATATTGGAGTATTTTCGTCCGAGCGAGTAGCTGGCCTTAGGAAGCCTCGCTCAAGCGAGTGTGTGAGGAAAATGTCACTGGAGGAATCTCGCTCGAGCGAGAGTTACCCACTCAAGTGAGATCGGGGCGAAAACCTCTTTGCTAAAGGAAAAATTTGGGGCGCTTAAGCGACCCATCTCTGTCTCACTCAAGTGAATGTGAATCTTGCTTGAGCGAGTTTCCCAGTGAGAAATTTTATATTATTTTCTTGTTTTGGCTGATATTTAATCCCTTCCTATTATGAAAAACTGAGGAAAATAAGATGGGGGCATACAATGGTGGCATGTATGGTGGTATTCTATATCGATTTAGGTATTGGAAATCTTATATGTGTATATGCCAAAGACATATTATGAACACATGGATGTTCACCACCAATAATATGATATGATGGGTACAAATGAAAGGATACATGATGGTGTTGTAAGATACATCCTTGAGTGAATATGAAATAGATGTGGGGATGATTGAATGATATAATAATTATTATAAATTGATGAATTATAAATAATATCGATGATATGTAATAATGAATGGTGTATTGATCACTTCCTTAAGTAAAGGATGTTTATTATTATTGACGATTGTGAATGCCATTGTATTTTATACAAGTGTGATCTTGTATAAGTGGTTTAAAATTGTATTGATGAGTTGTTGCATTGCCACACTAGTGATGAAACAATGGTAATGAATAATGATATGAAAATCCACTAAATAATTATGTGGTGGTAGTGATGAAAGATTAATGAATGTTAATGATGATTTGTGATGTTTGTGATGCCATTGCGGTTGATTGCAAGTGTTGACTTGCATGTATAATAAATGATATAATGAGATGAAAATTCCATATATAAAACTTGAAAACAATGGCCAAAACCAACAATGATAAAATCCACTAAGACGTATATGGTGGTCTTGGTGATTATGACGATGATGTTTGATGAATGGCATTTAGGATACACAGTGTGAGAAATGCATTTGATTTGCATTGTATTGTATCCATGGCATATCATACGCTGTCTATGTGGAATGTTAGGGGTTCCACTAGGCGGGCCCAGTGGGAGGGCGACCTAGTGCACGGGTAGATTGTTGTTGTTCCCTATTGATTTTGGGAATCACGAAGCTGTCCATTGTTTGGTGATGAGGCATCCTATGTGGCGGGCCCAATAGGCGGGCGACTCTATGATGAGCAAGTTACCTCGGTGTCCGATGGGGCACGGCTCTCTCGATGTGTGTTCAGGAGGGGCCCGTAGCATTTGCGGCAAGTGAGGCCATGTTGTAGATCCGCAAGTCACGGGGTGACTAGTGCTACAGATAGGCGAGAGCGGTTTGGTGCCAGTAAAATACGTTGTTGAGCATGCGTGATCTGAGATATATGTATACACATTTTTCTACTGCAGTAGGGGCATAGTAGCACACCTATGCTTAACCCACAATTTGATGTTTATTCCCACAGTCAGATCTGCATTTGTTGTCTATTCCATTGTGCATATGCATTAGCCATAAGAGCATTTGCATATAGCATGGAGATATGCCAGATGATGATGATGATTGAGATTGTGGTATGGTGTTGATGAGACGGGCGATTGAGTACCTAAAAGACCACATAAAATTAATAAATGATATGAGTACAACAAAACGATATTGAACATGACGGTGTGTACGTTATGGCCCAATGTAATGTAGGGCATAATTATTATGATTGATGATAATGATGATAGCCCATGGTAACTTTGAGAGAAGACCTAAATGGTCGACATTGATGACGTTGGCCCATTATGGCGTTGTGGTAGATGTGTATATGCCTGCTTTGCTTTGACTTGATTAATAAATATGAGATATGTATATGTTGTGGAATTTATAATTCATGATGATCATTGATGTGTTTAGCAAAGCATACATGATGTTGATATGCATATGCACATGATTTCAATTGTATTCATATCATCATTTGAAATGTATAACTCACTCTCCCATGTGGTCTACTTTTTAGTATTGATGCAGGGATGTCATGGGAAAAAGATATTTTTAAAGTAAAGCTTTTGTGAAGGTAAAATAGTGGTAATGGAATGCCTTGGCCGATAACGTTTCTAATTTATTGAGTTGTGTATAAAAATGGATATTATGATATTGTTAATTACTGATGTTGATAGATGAACTGTGAATATGTATTGGAGGCATTGGATTGATACCCATTAGATGAATATAAAGATGTTGATTATGTAATCATTTTGGGAATGCATAGGATGCTGATTTATTAATCCTCCAAGTATGTACAAGTATTAAAATACATAAATTGAGGATTGAATTAATTATGGTCAATTATGAAATATAAATATTGGAGATGTATGTTGCATGACTATATAGATGGATATGTATAAATATATTCAAGGCATTGTATGTTTATATTTATGTGTAAGATTGGATGTGGCCTAATAGGCTTGTGTTGTATATTTGCATGCCTTGTCGAGCCTTTTCTCATATCTTCATATATGGGACTAGGTGTATGCCCGATATACACATTCTTCTTCCGCTGTAAAACTCTGTTATTTTGTATACCGTTATGGGCAAACTATTTAATGATCCAATTATAGATTATCAAATCTCACCCTTTGGTTTTCTGTGGTTTGAGTCTTGATGTAGTCATGGTGGTGTTTTTGAAATTATTTTGAACGCGAAAAGTTTATTCGTATTTTTATTGTTTAATTATTTAGATTACATCGGGATTTGAATCTAGAAATTCGGGGTGTTACAAAGCTCGCCTGAGCGAATTGCCTCCAGAAACACATACCTGATACATAATCATCTCGCTTGGGTGAGATACCAGTTCGCCTGAGCAGGTCTCACCCAGAAATGATTTTACATAGCTCTCGCTTGAGCGAAGGCGAGCCCGCTCGAGTGAGAAACGTCCAGAATGCATACACCAAGTGTAAGGTCGTCTCGCCTGAGCGAGAACCACTCTCGCTTGAGCGAGATTAGGCCAGAGGCCATATAACTGACAGAGGGGATTCTCGCTTGAGCGAGATTACCGGACCATGCGCGGAAACAGGTAAAATCTCACAACTCCACATACCAAAACCCATACTAAGGAAAATGATCAAATTCAACACATCACATACATCATCTTAGGCATTTAAAACTTATTCCAAGTAATCATACTCAATGATCTCTATTCTAACTCATGAATCGTATCATAATTAAGCCTATCACCTTATATACTTTATAAAACTAAGATTCTCATATAATTCTTCATTCATTCATCAAAATTAGAAGTAATTCACATCATATTTATCATTCATACATTGACAAGGTCACTAATGAAAATAAGCCATACATACAAGGGTCTCATTTTCCTACATGACCTCTCAAGTTCATCATTCGCCATATCTAATTACAAAATTGAGCATATGTACACCATATACTCTATAAATGATCATATGCCGGCCAAGGCTCACCCACTTTCCTTTCACATTTACCTTCATCAACACTCGACCTCTAAAAGAGTAGGATTTACATCACACCTACATCAAACTTAAAAATGGCAACTAGGAGGTGAGTAACATAATCCAAATGTATCAAAGTCATACATTATGATGATACCCAAACATGCTCACATATAATACATCTAACAAGAAACATCATAGTTTCATTCACATACTATATCATTTCATAACAATATGTTTCATGCTCAAGAGTACATCCACAACACATCCAAATCATTGGCATTCTCAATAACATCATCATACATATACTGTTAGTACCATATTTCTTTCCTCTTTATATCTCAATCATCCGTCACCACCACGGGTTTTCAACTAGGCATATCTCCGGCTATATGTAAATGCTCTTATAGCTAATGCATATGCATAAAGGAATTTTATCAAATACGGATCCGATTGTGGGAAACAACAACATACTAAATGTGGGATAAGCATAGGTGTGCTACTATGCCCCTACTGCAGTAGAAAAATTGTTTACACACATACCTCAATACATGCATGCTCAACCACATACTTTTACTGTTACCAAACCGCTCTCGCCCATCTGTAGCACTAGTCACCTTGTGACTTACGGATCTATAATCACGGCCTTACTTGCCACAAGTGCTACGGGCCCCTCCCAAACACACATTGAGAGAGCCGTTTCCCGTCGGACACCGAGGTAACTTACTCATTACAGAGCTGCCTGCCCACTGGGCCCGCCACATAGGGTGCTTCTTCACCAAACTATGGACAACTTCATGATTCCCAGAATCACTAGGGAAAATACAATAATATACCCGTGCACCGAGTTGTCCTCCCACCGGGCCCGCCTAGTGGAACCCCTAACATTCCACGTAGACAGCATATGATATGCCATGGATGCAAATGCCAATCAATGCATTCTCACTCTATGCATCCTATCACGCCACTCCACATTCAATAATTCACCATAACCACTTAGTGGATTTTGTATACTCATCATTTTCAACCATCACCAATTCTTATTGGATTCCATATACATCAATAGTTAGTGGCAATCATCCTTTATCAATTCACACATCATGGGATATTCAACAATACATCAATCAATACAACCATGGACATCAAGCCATTCACAATAATTCTTATCAACATGAGTCAAGTTTTATCACAAACAACATCCCAAAACACATGCCACATAGCATCAATTACTCTAAATGCATTTCAATCATATATTCATCAAATCATCCATTCAAGCCAAATTAGCAATACACAATTGGATACACACATCAATAATGGATGAAATCATGCATTTAGAATAGTTACCCCCTCCTACCTCAAGAGAAGTAGTAATCAACGCAGTCTGATGGTTCCGCCTCGTCGGTGGGGTTGTTTCCTACATTGTACAATATACCACACAATCATTTTCTATTCAATCACTAAGATTAAATGTTCATATTCATTTACTTGGTGTTTATATCACTTTAGATTCTTCAAACCTCATTTATTTCATTAATTCCACCACAACCACCATGGGTTAGGTGTCTAAATTCATTATTATGCATTATTAATATCAAACCCATTATTAGGTTCCCACACTAATGGTTCCCAACAACCATTATCAATTATTCACCATCATTAATGGTCATTACTCATCCTAAATAGCATCTCGCATCAATAATAAATACACATTACCCATATGATCTGGTCTAGATACCGGTATCCAGACTAGGACCTATACATAACATCATCTGACCATTCCTTGATGTGTCACCTATATGGTAGGTATACATCCGGACTCTAAATCCGTATCAGGTATTCTCCCTATACTGGTCTGTCTAGGATAACACCATGCACACCGGATACATCCATGCCACTTGACAGAAGATAATGTGCATCGTTACAGGGACAATGACAAGGATTCCATTCTCTATACTACGAGACTAAAACATGCTCTTGGAAATGGGTATCTTGTTCCCTAATCTAGCCCCACAATTCTCTATGCTTAATTATAAAATTACCACTTGCCTTAATCATGCAGGTGAGTACGTATTAAATAACCATTTAAGAAAAAGATATGTTCCACACTATTACCGAGGAGAACTTTTAGCAAAGCTAAATAGGTTCACCTAAGGTACCAAATCAGTAGAAGATTACTATAAGGCCTTAGAAATAACAATCATTAAGGCAAATCTAGAAGAAAATAAAGAAACTCTAATGCACAAATTTTTACATGGTCTTAATAGGAACATTAAAAATAGGGTAGAGGTCTTACCACATGTAGATATAGAGGAATTACTTCACCAGTGTACCAAAGTAGAGAGCCAACTTAATGAGATGGACTCCTACAATAAAGGGGACTACCAACCCTTTAGGCCAGAGTGGAAGGGCAAGGAGGTTTCTAGCCTTGCAAGAAAAGACATGTTTGAGAGAAAACCTAGGAAGAAGGGAATAGGCGTTCCTCCATATGTTAAGAGTGAGTTGCATAAAGAAGGAAAATTGTATAAGACTAATAAGGATAAGTGTGAGTTCACATCAAAACCTTTTTCTTCCAAATCTTCTGCCATCAAATGTTTTAAATGTCTAGGACAATGACATATTGCTTCTGACTGTCCTATAAATAAAACAATAATTTTGAAAAATAATGGGAACTACTCAAGTCAATTAGACTCTGATTCTGATGTTCATTCTTCAAGTGATGACTCAAGTAGTGACTCATATGACAGTGAGTATATTTTAGGGGATGATTGTGAACTTTACTTGATTTGAATACTTGGAAGCTTTGTAAAGGTTAATGACTGTACACAAAAAGAGAAAATCTTTTATATAAGATGTTATGTAAATGAAAAACTATGTTTTTCAGTTATGGATAGTGGAAGTTATGTAAATGTGGCTAGTCAAAGGTTAGTCCACAAAATGGGCTTAAATCTAATAGATCACCCTATGCCATACAAGATTCAATGGTTAAATAAGAAAGGTGAGATGTTAGTAAATAAGCAAGTTTTAATAGCCTTCACCCTAGGATCCTATAAAGATAAGGTAATGTGTGATGTAGCTCTTATGGAAGCAACCCATATCCTATTAGGTAGACCTTGACAGTTTGATAGGAAAGTTACCCAAGAGGAGTTCTCTAATACCCTTACTTTCAAACATAAAAATAAGAAAATTGTATTACATCCCTTAACTTCTCAATAGGTTTTGGAGGATCAGTTTTAAATGAAGTTGAAGACGGATAGAAAAGTAGGTTCCTCATTTTCTCAACAAAAAAAACATAAAAAGGATAATAAAGGTAAAGGAGTTTTCATACATGATGACTCTAAATCTAGTCTCTTGGCAACCAAACATGATGTGAAGCAAGCCCTGCTTCTTCATAAACCCTTGTATGTCATGTTCCCTATAGATACTTCTAGCACTTCTATGTGCTCAATGGGCTCCTCCCCCTTTAGCTTGCCTAAAGAAGATCAAAATCTTAGAAGAATTTAGGGATATATTCCTAAAGACATACCCAATGGATTACCTCTTGTTAGGGGCATTGAACATCAAATAGATTTAATACCAGGTGCTAGGTTACCTATTAGGCTTGCATATAAATGTAATCCAAAAGAAAGCTTTAAGATAAAAAAAACAAGTGAATGAACTATTATCTAAAGGATGGATAAGGGGGAGTTTAAGTCCTTATACCTTACCTGTAGGGGTGGTAATTTAGGCTTGACCCGCAGGCCGACCCATTTGAACTGTTGAAAATAGGTGGGCTGGGCCAAGATTTTAAGCCTGTTTTGGCCTATAAAAAAACAGGCCCTATGTGGGCCGGGCCGGCCCATTGGGCCAATATTAAAATACTTAAAAAATATTTTTATATTACTATATAATTTATATATGTTAAAGAGGTTATGTTTTCCTATTTTTCTAAATTATATATGTTATTATAAGTTTGATAGTATAATATTATAAAATATAAATAATAAAGTTTTGTTTCCATTTAATGTAAATATAATTTATTTGAACTTTTAATGAAATAAATTGACTTAATTATAAAAGAACTAGTTTTAAAAAAGACAAAATCTAGTTTTTATATCCAAAGTTTTTTTCTTAAAAAAAACCTTAAAAAAAGTACAAATTTAAAATTAAAGAAAAAGCATAAATAATTTGGAAAAAAATGGGCCAACCTGTTTAGCCCGCGGGCCATATAGAAAACAGTTCGGGCCAATGTTTTTGGCCCGTTTTCCTTTTTTGGCCCGGCCTGTATTTAGGCGAGCTTATGCGGGCCTTGGCCCGACCCAGCCTGTTGGCCTGTTTTGCCACCCCTACTTACCTATTTTACTTGTTCCCTAAAAACATGATTCATGGAGAATGTGCACTGACTATAGAGCCATTAACAATATTAGCATTAAGTATAGGCATGCGATACCTAGACTTGATGATATGCTAGATGAATTAGGTGGCTCCACCATATTCTCCAAGGTTGTCCTTAAAAGTGGATATCACCAAATAAGAATCAAAAAAAGTGATAAATGGAAAGATGCTTTTAAGACCAAACTTGGACTGTATGAGTGACTAGTTATGCCTTTTAGCTTAACAAATGCACCAAGTACTTTTATGAGATTGATGAACTATGTTTTAAGGAAATCCATAGGGCACTTTGTTATCATCTACTTTGATGATATTCTAATTTACTCTAAGACCATGACCTCTCACCTTGAACATCTTAGACAAGTTATGCTTGCCTTGAGAATAAATAACCTTTATGCAAATTTTGAAAAATGTTGTTTTGGTATGGATAATATTGTCTTTCTTGGATTCGTAGTAAGTTCAAAAGGGGTAAAAGTTGATCATAATAAGGTTAAAGCTATACAAGACTGGCAACACCTAAAAATGTTAATAAAGTTAGAAGTTTTCATGGTTTAGTTAGTTTCTACAGAAGGTTTATAAGGGATTTTTCTACCTTGGCCTCTCTACTCAATGAGTTGGTTAAGAAAAATGCTCCTTTTATTTGGGGTCAAAGGTAAGAAAAAGTTTTTCAAGACCTTAAGGATAAACTCGCTCATGCTCTAATTTTGGCATTGCTTAATTTTTGTAAAACTTTTGAGCTAGAGTATGATGCATCCAATGTAGAAGTAGGTGTAGCCTTGTTACAAGAAGGCCACCCTATTGCATTTTTTAGTGAAAAACTTAATGGGGCTGCCCTTAACTACCCTACCTATGATAAAGAGTTCTATGCATTAGTTAGAGCTCTACAAACTTTGAAGTATTACTTGATCCTTAAAGAATTCATAGGGATCATCAATCACTAAAGCATATTAAAGGGCAATAAAGTTAAACAAAAGACATACTAAATAGGTTGAATTTTTGGAACAATTTCCATATGTTATTAAGTATAAGAATGGAAAATCTAATATTGTGGCTAATGCTTTGTCAAGAAGGAATAATTTGCTAGCTTCTCTTAGAGCTAAGATTCTTGGACTTGATGAAATAAGGGAATTATATCAAAATGATTTAGATTTTTCAAACATATAAAACTCATCTAGTTCAAACACATCTCATAAGGGATTTTACATTTTAGATGGCTATCTTTTTAAAGCCAACAAGATCTACATTCCTAAGTGTTCCTTAAAAGAATTATTGACTAGAGAAACCCATGAGGGAGGTTTAATAGGTCATTTTGAAAGAGATAAAACTTTAGCAACATTACATGAAAACTTTTATTGGCCTAAAATGAAAAATGATGTTGGAAGACTATGCTCTAGGTGTATTGTGTATAGAAAAGTAAAATCTAAGACTTCACCTTATGGTCTTTATACTCCCTTACCTACTCCATGTTCTCCTTGGATTGATATTTCTACAGACTTTGTGCTTGGCTTGCCTTGGACCCAAAGGGGAATGGATTCTATCTTTGTAGTAGTGGATAGATTTAGTAAGATGGCTCACTTCATTCCTTGTCATAGAATGGATGATGTAAACCATATTGCTAATTTTTTTAAAGAAATTGTGAGATTGCATGGCATCCCTAAAACCATTATTTTTGATAGGGATACCAAGTTCCTTAGCTATTTTCGGAAAACACTTTGGGCAAGGCTAGGAACTAAGCTTCTTTTTTCCACTACTAGTCATCCTCAAACGGATTGACAAACAGAGGTCTTCCAAAAGTAGAACAGGTATTAGAAGTGCGTTCGATTGATTAAATATCGATGAGCTTAGAAAAGAGAGTTGACACTTAGAACGAGCGTATAGGACTTTTCCTACTTTGCTTAGGGTCTTAGTGGATAAAAATGTTAAATCTTGGGATGAGAGTTTACCACACATAGAGTTTGTATATCATAAGGTGAAACACTCCATAACTAAACATTGTCCATTTGAGATTTTCTATGGTTTTAACCCTTTCATACCTCTTGATCTTTTGCCCATTGAGGTTTCTAATTCCTTCCTTCACATGGATGTAGAGGCAAAAGCAAGCTTTATAAAATATTTTCATAAGAAGGTTAAAAATAAAATACAATCCAAAAATAAACATTATGCCCATTATGATAATAAGAAAAGAAAGGAAGTTATATTTGAGGTTAGGGATTGTGTTTGGTTACACTTAAGAAAAGTACAATTTTCAAATTTAAGAAAATCCAAACTAAACCCAAGAGGTGATGGTCTATTTCAAATAATTTAAAAGATTAGTAATAATGCCTATGTCCTAGATTTACCTAGTGATTATGAGTTTAGTGCTACATTTCATGTCTCTAACTCGTCTTCTTTCACTTAGATGATCACGATGATAGTCCAGATTTAAAGATAAATTTTTTTTGAAAAAAGGGAGCATGATGAGGACATGAGCAAGGAAGATCCCATCACAACCCTAGGCAAGGGTTTAGAGATTTACAGAGGTCCCTTAATAAGGGCAAGGACAAAATGGGCCAAAGACAACATCCAATAAACCTTAGCTGCCTTTATGCCTCTAACTCGTCTTCTTTCATTTAGATGATCACACTGATAGTCCAGATTTAAGGATAAATTTTTTGAAGAAGGGAAGCATGATGAGGACATGAGCAAGGAATATCCCATCACAACCCTAGACAAGGGTTTAGAGATTTACAGAGGTCCCTTAACAAGGGCAAGGACAAAATGGGCCAAAGACAACACCTAACAAACTTCAGCTCCCTTCTTGACCACTCTACATAGGCCTAAGCCCAAGGAGGACCACTTGAAGACCTACACATTCTCTTCAGGTAATATTTTAGAAGAATAGGGTTTTAAGTGTAAAATAGGGTTCCATATCTGTTAGGGATAGGATTTTGGCCTTGCATGGTCAATGGGCCACTATTAGGCCTTGTATTTGGCCATCCTTTTTTAATTTAAACTAATTGAGCCTAGGAGAGTGTTAGAAGCCCAATAAGCATGCCATTTCTAAATTTACCTCAGGCCTATATAAGGCTTGCATTTCTCTTGAATCATTCCTTTAGTTTGAATAAAAAATAACTTTTGTGAGAAGTGTGTGCATACTTCCCCTTTTAGGCTAGAGAGAATTTTTAGCCTTCTTCAAGCTCTCATCACTAGGTTCCCATCCCTAGACTGGCGAGTTTAGAGACTTATCCAACCATGGTGGCATCTCAAAAACATCCTTTTTCCATAATCCATTTCCATCTTCCAAGCCTTTCTTCCATTCTTTTACTTTTTCCTTTTCATTATTCCCTTTAAATAGTTAGAGTTTTCCTTTTCTTTTTAGCATTTAGTATTCGGTTCCCCTTTTCATTT
Source organism: Clitoria ternatea (assembly GCA_037962975.1). Classification (NCBI taxonomy): domain Eukaryota; kingdom Viridiplantae; phylum Streptophyta; class Magnoliopsida; order Fabales; family Fabaceae; genus Clitoria; species Clitoria ternatea. The sequence continues at coordinate 157,702,201 of CM075672.1, forward strand.
CCATGCTTTTGAATTGATCTTGCAACATCCAAGGATTCATCTCACAAATTTGAAGAGAAGGAAAGAGCCAAGATCCATCAATTCCCTTACAAGTGATCAAAGGGCTACATTAGGGGTGTTCAATGCCTAAGTTAACCCCAACAAATTAGATTATGTTTATGTGTATGAGACTTTATTTTCTCGTCTTTATTTTCTCTGAATTTGAAGAGGGTGCTTTAAACGTTGCCCCTACTTAATTTATCCAAATGGATGGACTTTTGTTAAAGCCTTCAAAGTTTTGTGTAAGTATTTTGGGTGAACCCCCTTTGTTCCTCTCTCTTTTTCTTTCTTTCAAGCAAAAATCTTTAAGGCTGAGGTCTAAATGGGTTGGGTATCACCGTGTGAGGTGTTTGGTCAGCATCTAATAGAAGCATTTGACTAATCGTATAAAAATTTCAATGGTCTACTTTTCAAAATTCGGGTGAGTCCAGACGTACCTGGGGAAAATTTTCTCCATGACCCAGATGGTCGCCTATCTCTTCCACTATATTAGACTCAAGAACTTATTCAATACTAGATCAATTAGGAAGACCTGTCTCTCACTGAGTGAGAAGATGTAAGATTCCTTATCAAAGATGTGAGGTTCTTCTTCAGTTCCCAGGGACTGATTTCATTATCCATCAATCCGAGTGCTTTGGACTCTTGGATATGTAAGTATAGATTTCAGTAGAATGTTATGAATTACTTGCTTGGTGTCATCATGCTAACTTATGAGTTTTTTTTCTTTTTAGGTGATATGGCCCTCAAAAAAATGTCTACCAAGGATGTGAAGAAGGCCCACTAAAAGGAAGGCTCATCAAAAGGGGCTTCTTCCGTTGTTCAATTTCTACATCATCTGCCACCCCTCTTGTTGCCATCCCCATGAGAAATCTTACCTCCAACTGCTACAAATATCAAGGTTGCTCCTCGTCCCTAAAAGAAACAATATGTTCAGGGGGAGTGTTCTCTATCTAGGACTGGGAAACTAGAAGTTTCCTTGAGTCGAACGGAACCTTCTCGGGATGTGCCCCCTCCTGAGACCCTTGTTATGTTGTAATAGAGAACTCGGAGTCTTCCAATATACCTCTAACTCCATGGGGCCCCATCACCTATGATTGTATTATTTCTCCTCTTCACAATGAGTACAAGAATGTTTCCTGACAATGGGAAAATTTTATGAACCAGAGCCTAGTTTCTACGAGCAATCCTACCCAATCTTTGTGGGATGCTCGATTTCCCATCCCATAGTTTATTGATCGAGCATTAGTGTTTGAAGAAGACAAGAAGAGGTACATGGACTTTAACCCTGTGGCAATTTGTCAGGCCGTGGAGATGTTTAACCTTCGAGTGGCCTCCATGACTCGTTATGTGGATTACTATTTTGGGGCCTAAGAGAAAGCTATGGGCATTTTGACTGCCGAGAAGGAAGTTTCTGATGCCAATCTTTAAGAGGCTGTTGAGGCAGTAAATAAAGTGGCTGAGTTAAAGAGGAAATTGAAGATGGTTGAAGAGCCCCTCAGGAAGGTTGAAGAGTCCTTAAAGGATTCTGAGGTAAACTGGGCTTCCTTTGAGGCCAGGTTAATAATTACGAAGGAGAAGTTGGTCTTTTGAGTTGAGAGCTTGCCATGAAAATTATAGAGGCAGAGGATTCTCTTAAAAAGAATCGACAAATCCTAAATTCTACTTGGGAAAATTTTGAGGAAGCTGAATCAAGAAATTGTCAGGAGTTTAAAAAACGAAGGCTCAAATTGAAATGTTGAGGGGAAAAGTTGTTGTAAAGTTTGTTTGGGGGTTTAAAATCTTCCTAGAGAAGGTTTTAGCTTTGAATCCTTCTCTGCCATCTCTTGGAAGGGAGCTAACCCGTTCAAGGTGGTGATGGATGGGGAGGTAGTCGACCCTCCCAAGTTGAGACACCCCGAAAATAGGGGTAAAGATTTCATGATTTTTAAAGCAATAATTGTAAATAGGGAAACACCGTGGTGCAACCTTCGATTCAATACCCTGGATCAATAAGGAACCCATCTCATATATGAAGATATAAGACGATAAAATTAAAATCATATCATGAGTGATTCTCAATCAAACACAGTGGAAAGATCATTTGAATTGATGTTGTATGATTGAACTTAAAGAGAGCAAATTTCATGAGGTTTAATGGTTCGTAATATGTTAAATATATTTATGGGATGATGCAAGAAAGAGCCTTAATGTAAAGTAAAATCAGAATAATTGAAAATAAATCATTTGGAAGGATCAGGGGCATCTCGCTCAAGCGGATTCCCCACTCACTTGAGCGAGTTCCAATAGCCACGCCTGGGCGAGCCAGTGAACACGCTTATGCGAAGGAAGCAGTACACATCAGGTACCCATCTTGCTTGAGCGAGCTCTGCTCGCTTGAGCAAGATCACTCCAGTAGCTAATTGATTCCTCTTTCACTTGGGCGAGACATCCCCACCTAAACGAAATAGCTTCAGTATCCATTCTCATTCCCTCTCACTTGAGCAAGCCTCCAAACACTGACCATTCGCTCAAGCAAAAATTGTCCATTAGCTTTCCACCTTGCTCTCGCTCGGGCGAGGCCTTACCCGCCTGAGTAAAATGTGGCCAGTAGCCACACCTCTGATTCTCATGGATCTCGCTTGAGCAAGATTATCACTCGCTTGAGTGAGTTATGCAGAACAAGAGAAATTCCTGGAAATTTCATATAACTCATGTATCAGATTTCATTTCCTACCAATTATGGCCTAAGCTAACATATTAAATGCATTCATTCATACATCTCATAGCCAATTATTTGATCATACCTATTTATTTCAATTCTTATCCATTCAATGTATGATACTTGAGTCATTCTCATATACACTTTATAATTTATTGTAAGTTGTAAACTACTCCATTCTTACATGGAATTCAATATGAATTAACATCATAATTCATCCACAAACATCATTTAGGTTATTAAGGAAAATTGGCCATACACATCAAGGTCCAATTTTCGTCCATGACTATCCAAAATCGTCATTCAATCATCCAGACTACATACTATACATACATCCATAATATGTGCTATACAAAATTTAGATTTAGCGGCCAAGGCACTTCCTATACATCTATTTACCTTCTTCATCAAAATATACTTCAAAAGATCCACTCCACCCATGAGTGCCTTGCATCACAAGTCTAAAAAGTAGACCACATGGAAGAGTGAGTCATATATTCTAAAAGGATGAATATGAATACCATGTGATCATGTGCATATGTATCAAGACATGTATACTTTGCATACATATATCATTCATCATCTCATTCATTATCATAGTACTATCATTCATATATCATAATCAACATTTTTGATTAAGCAAAGTATATAAGCATACACATAATCAAGTCCTTCAATAAATTAGACTATTACGGATATCATTATCAGATCGTTAATTGGTATTCATAACTTTTATGTAGTCTTTATACGTTTTCTCATCCACATCATAACCATCAGCACATCTCATCATCTTTGGCATACCTCATTGCTATATGCAAATGCTCTTAAGCTAATGCATATGCACAATAGAGTATTTCAATAATTGCAAATCTAACTGTGGGAAATAAACACCATTTTGTGGGATTTAGGTATGATCATATAACCATACCCCTACTGCAGTCATAAAATGTGTACACTTATCATCCAATTGCATGTATTTCACCAATCTTTTACTGGTACCAAACCGCATCGCCTATTTGCAACACCTGGTCATTTTCACCATAACCACGGTCACAACATAATCAATATGTGGTGTTGTGGGCCAACCATGAATCATATCGTGGCAGCTGTGATCCCGAGGACCACCGGGGACACCTGCTCATCAAGAGCCACCCTCCACAAGGGTCAACCACATGTGGCTCCCCGTAGCACAACATGGGCAGCTTTGCGACTTACACTCCGAGTCACAGGGGAAATAACAAATTGCTCGTGCATAGAGCCGCCCTCCCTGTAACACCCTCGGTTAGATAAGACAAACCTTTCTATGGGATCATCCTATTTAACCGAGAGGTTACAAGTTTTCAGAAAAAGTGAATATATTTTTTTTTCTTAAATAAAAATGATGGCAGATCAGTGGAAGCAAATAGTATGTAATTCACATAGTCATTCATAAACTGTAAGTAATTGTACTCATAACAGAATGGGGCACGCAGGCACCCTTAATATTTATACAGTCATCCATGGTATTATTATTCAACTACAGATATCCTACTTTTAATGAGTACTCTCAGTAAGTCCAGCGTATTGCCGTTCTTCGTATTCTGGTTCTTGATTTCCTAATCCCTCTGAAAATATTCAACAGTAAGGGTGAGTATAACCCAAGACCCTGATGGTTAATCCGGTGCTGACATAATCCAGTCAACAGATAATATCACATAAATCATGCATTTAACATACTTATAACTATAATAAACAAATATTGTCATAGAAATGCATGAGTAGGGTTTATTATTATTTATCTTGATTAAGTCTCATGATGCATGTGGGCCCAATAAATTAATTCATCTTCATCTCATTCTTTGGAATTTCTCCATTCCATTCTAGAGCGATCAGGGTCCGCCCAAGCTCCCATTTTCATAAGGTACAAATGAACTCATTGGTTCTCATCATTAATTTATATATTTTTGGGACTTGGATCCCTGCGATCATAGTTACACTTCGTCATTTAGTCAAAGTACACTAGAATTGCATCGTCTCACCCGGCTATCAGGTGCGACTCTGATGCCATTGGGTTTCCGTTCTAGTTGTACTCCCAAGATTCTTCATGGAGATCGAACGTGAGTGTCCTCCACTGTACCAAGTGTATGCTCTAGATATTTTTATCCTTCAAAAATATTTTCATGATGCGAAATGCATTTCTTTTATCATTTGATTCCTTGAGTATCTATGTGTTTCCAGTCTCATCATATTATTTTCAAGCTCTTGGATCCCATCATTCAAATGTTGTAAGTCATTCATTCTTATTCTAGAAAATATATCGATTATATCTTGACTAAAATAATACTTTGTTTAAAGAGTAAAATAATATATTCTTTATTTCATTACTCGTAATTAAAACAATAATATCTCTAACAATAATACTAGTTAATAATAATAATAATAATAATAATAATAATAATAACAATAATAATGATAATAATAATAGAAATAAGAACAATAATGGTAATTATAACGTCCCAATAATTTTAAAAAGATTAAAGGAGAGTTTCTGAATGAAAATCCAAGTGAAAAATATTTAAAAACAAGGTTTTCCGAGTAAAACAAGTGTGATTCCAAGTGAAATAAATATGATTCCGAGTGGAATCATACTGAGAAGAGTTTTCTAAATGAACTGACTAAAAATCCGAGTGAAATTGAACTGGAAAGCTGTTTTCCGAGTAAAAGAGTTAAATACCGAGTGGAAATGAGTTTTCCGAGTAAAATAAGTTATTTCTGAGTGAAAATGTTGATAACTAAGCTTTCTGAGTAAAATAAGTTTAATACCGAGTGCAATAAATAGGACTCCGAGTAAAATAAGCAGGATTTCAAGTAAAATCAGGCTGAGAGGATTTTCTGAGTAAAATGAATATGAATCCGAGTGAAATCAGACTGAAAGAGTTTTCTTAGTGAAGTTAAAAATGCTTTCTGAGTGAAATATAATTAAGAAATAGTTTTCTGAGTGGAATAACTATAATTCTGAGTAAAAATGATTGAGAAAAAGTTTTTCAAGTAATAAAAGGGTTCTGTCTGAAATATATAATGGTTTACCGAATGAAATCATGTAAAACCGATTGGATTTATATAAAACTGATTGGATTTATATAAAACTAATTGGATTTATATAAAACTGAGCTTGTTATCATTTATTTCATCTCCTGTTTACAATTCTTTACTGGAATACACATGAATACCCATGATACTTAATATTTTCACAGTTCAGCATCAAACATACTCACTTAATCATCAAAATTTATAATAATCAATACAGATAATCGAACGTATTCATTGAATCATGGATTATAATGAGCAACACAGCCAATTGAACATATTCATAAAGGTATATATATATATAACAGATATATAACAATTAAAGCAGTTTAATTCACACAATTCCCGAATTTGTCCTGGAAAGGTGAGGACCAAAGGTACCTTAACCCTTTCCTTTCACTCGAATTTCCCCAGAATACCCGAGAATATACCCCCCATACCTTAATGGAGTTCTTGGATGAGAAGAAAATGTTCCCTTCACTGTCCTTGCTTCAGTTCCGAGTGGGAAAATGGGAAATAAGAGAGGAAGAAACTTGTTTGCAGAAGGAGAAGAAGAGAGTGTTTCGTTGGTTCTGAAGGTTCGTAGAACAAGAAAGAGAGGGTTGTGTTAGTTTAATAGGGAAGAGGCAAGTGGGAGACAGCTTTTTGTGTGATTAGAGGAGTAGGTGAGAATAATGGAGCCTTTTGACTAATTCCTTTGTCTGCTTGCTAAGTTTCGTGTGTGTGTGTGTGTTCTGAGAGTGAGAGTTAATGAGTGGTATGCGTTAATGATGAGAAAGCAAGTGGGAGACAACTTTTCCCGTGAGTGAAGGTTAGGTGAGGATAATGGCAATTTCCCAGTCAGCTTTGCATGATAGAAAGGGAATATATAATAAAATATATAAAAGGTGCCTTGATTGGATTAAAAAAAGGCTCCACTTTCCCTGCAGTTGGCTCGTTCCTTTTTGGATTTATGTGGAAAAGTGGACCATTCAGCAACAGGAACGAAAGGAAGAAATAAAGTTACAGGGGTTATCTCGCTCAAGCGAAATCCGACTCGCTTGAGCGAGGCACAAGGCTCGCTTGAGCGTGGTTCCTTAACGCTTGGATCAGCAAGGCAAAATTCCACCTCGCTCGAGCAAAATCTGACTCGCTTGAGCGAGTCATGCTGTCCTCGCTTGGGCCAAGTGAAGAAACTGAGCGAAACGAGTGATTATGCATCAGGGGTCCTTCTCGCTCAAGCGAAATCCGACTCACTTGAGCGAGTCATGCATACTCGCTCGGAATTCCTCTGAAACCGACTCAAGTACTCAGTTTCTCACTCGGTAAAATCTGTCCAGACCGAGTTCTCTCTCTCAGACTTTCACTCAGTAATCCGAGTCTTAATTCACTCGGTTCCACTTGGTAAACCTTCCAGAACTGACTCCCATCTAATTGGACACTCACTCGGAATCTGGGGTTCCATTCACTCGGGATTGACCCAACATATTATACTTAGGCATTTATTTTTATCCACAAGGGTCACATAAACAATTCACTCGGCAAATGAGGTTATTCTACTTGGAATCCATAAACCCTCACTCGGAATATCTGCCAATCAAACGCCACTCAGCATATCCCAACCTTATTTCACTCGGGAGTATTCTACAAGTTCATCACTTGGTACACCATTCATAAATCAACTCATCTTCTGAGCAGCGTCTCACTCGGTAACTAATACCAAGACCGACCAACACTCATTCGGCCTCACACTTGGCATTCATGCCTATTCTCACTCAGAGAATACCTTAGCCATTCACTTTTCAGGAGGGGTCTCCACAACCGTACTCCACTCGGTATTTATTCACCAGGTAAGTCACTCAGACTTTATGAATTACTTAACCACTCAGGGAAAACTATTAAGTCAAGTCTCACTCGGACTCATTCTATACTTAGACCCTCAGATTACACATTGTCTTATTCACTCGGAATACATTTATAACTCATACACTTAGAATATATTCAATCGGGAATGTACTTCATATTCATCACTCGGATTATACTTGTATCACATACTTAGAATTTATTCCAATCTAACCCATTACAACAAATCTTCCCTCGGAAGAGATTCACTCGGGTTTTCACTTGAGCATATGCAAACTCCTTTCCCCACTCGGGTTTACTCATATTTTTCACTCGGTAATATTTAGGCCCATGATCACTCGGGAAATTCTCCCACCAAAGCCTACACAGTATTCATTCATCTAAAGGGATTTATCTCAGAATCCATTTAAGTGTTCTTCACTCGGAAAAGAAGGCCAAACACTATAGCCTCACTCGGAATCATTAACCTAACACTATTTCATCCATCAACACTTCTCACATAATTCAACAACACATTCCAGTCGGTAAGAAGCATCAAATCAACATAAAACATACTTATATATATTCTACTCGGAATGCTATCCCTTTCCTCACTAGGGAGGTCCTGACTTGGACAAACTCACTCGGATTGCACTCAGATATATCCCTGACTGAGTCTCTTTACTCGGAATACTATAATCAGAGAAGTTTCACTCGAAAAAGGAAGTACTTGGCAAAGTTTGACTCGGAAACAAGTCATTGAAGGGTGTTTTTACTCAGAATTTTGACCCAGAAATGGTTCTCTTGAACACACTTTACTCCACACCAAGATTTTCACTCGGTAGTATCCCTCTTGGTCATGTTTTACTCAGAAAACGTAACCTTACACTCGGAATTTCATTCCTTCAGTCAGAATTTCTAATCCTTCACTCAGAATTTCTCTCTGTTACTCGGAACAGAGCCCTTTTCACTCGGAATTTGAATAATACCATTAATGGTCTATATAATTTCTATAATTACACACAAAAATGAAATTATTATGATATTACAGACCATCTACAGGGTATTTGTTCACTTATTCTTACTTATAAACTTTCCATACTTCAAAATTTACCAAATAAGACTGCTACTAAAAACAGGGATGTTACACTCCCATTGGGCCAACCGGGGGAATCCCCTAAAATTCCAACATTGACACCTATGCAGTATGCCATGGATGAAAATGTCAGTCATATACATTTCTCACTCTATGCATCCTAATCATGCCACTCATCATTCATCATTATCATCATCACCCACACCACCATACCATTCTCAATGGATTTTACTATTGTGGCTTTAGTCTTTGTTCTTCAAGTTTCACGCGTGGTATTTTAGCAATTCCTTATTATCAAAAATTTTAATTCTTTCACCCTTTACTATGGCATCAGTCGTCAATCTCAATCATCACATTTTCATCGTCAATCATGGAATGCTATTCATTCATACCCATTCTCAATTAAACATCAATTATATTCATTTCACATTTATAGTGGACATAAGTATAACATAATATCCAAGGCACAACATTTCTAAACAATCCACACCACCATATAGCACACCACATTTATTCTAAATGCATTAATGCATGTTGCCAAACACCATCAACGACATTATATTCAACATTACAATCCATCATGACATTACAAGCAAGTCAAACATGCATGTTATCACATATGGCAATCAAATACTATTCAATTCATGCATTTAGAACATAAAGACTCCTCTCCTACCTCAAGAGAAGAATTTTGATTGGTACGATGTTCCCGCCTCGTCGTTCGGAATGGATCCTACATTAGCATACATGTAAAATCCCAATCAATCGACCATTCAAAACATGATTTAAGACTCTAGTCATTACTCACTACATCTACCATTTCATGACATTAATAAAACATGTCATAGGCACCATTTTCTCAATTTGTTAGGTTTCGGGAATTCCTTCCCATCAAACCATACTCATTATATTTAAAGGCTATAAACAACCATAGCTTAACATTCATAAGAATGCCCCATCAATCAATACCCATATCCTCAATATCATGTATTTGCTTTCAAACACATTATTCATCACACATTTATCATTTTCTCAAAATTTCCAAGTTAGGGTTTCACCTAAAACCCAACAATATTCATAAATGCATCATAACTCCTTATCTCCTTCCAACCATAAATTCATATACCTCATTTATTACCATCAAAGCTTGCATTTATGATAACCCACCTTAGGTTTCTCACATTTAAAGCTTTCATTAAATACCCCATTCACATACATTGCTCTCCCAAGCCATAAAACTCATAAACATAGCATTAAACCCAAACAAAATGGTGAGAAAGCTTACCTTACCCCAAAAACAAAAATGGGTATCAAAGAGGGAGAGAGAGTAAACAAAAATAGAGGAGAAGAAGAAAGCTCCAAGCTCCAATGGCTTCCTCCAAGCTTTCTCAAATGAAAATGGAGGAATGAAATGGGTTACCACTAAGCTTAGGTTTTAGAAGAGAAAAGTGGAGAGGAAATGAAGAAGAAGAAGTGTCTTTGCCAAATGGGTCAGAAAGCCAACGAAAAAGAGAAGAGATAAATGGGTTTTTTGATTTTTCTTTTAATCCTTCTCATTAAAAGCTTATCATTTTATGACAAACAGGATCTCTGTATGAGCTCAATACTTTATCTAAAAATTATTCCAAATACATATTTAGATCCCCAATAATATTCTCAATAGCCCTGACCAGTATCATCTCAGTCGGAGATACTTGGTCCGACACCCATATTTTAATCGGGCTTAATTTCAGCTTATTCAGCTTCAATAAATCACTAACAGTCCCTAAAAATATTAATTTAACTATTTCCAATATTTGGGACATTAAATAACCCACATACAACTATTTAATATTTATTTCCTTAATTAATCCTTCATTTTAAAGTTTAGGGTGTTACATAAGTTAGATAAGGAGGAAGTTGCCACTAACCCTTAAACTTGTCCTCCTAATAATGAAACTGAAGTTTTCCCGATTAATTCTTCTCCTACCCCTTAAGCTTAACTTTACCTTTATCCTATACTTGTCTTATCTTTGTAATTTTTTGCTTCATCAATGAAAAAACTTTTGCTTTGTTTTGCTTTTGTCTGGTTAAGTTGTTTCTGACATTCCTGCTTAGGTGCTTTGAGTTTCGTAAATTGTTTGTCGTGGATTCGAAACAATGATTGTTGTTACACTTGAGTGAGAAAATTCTCACTCAGGTTTTTGGGACTTCACATAATTTGTAATAATGTACTGTTACCCCTGGGTAAGTGAATTCTCACTCAGGTTTTAGGACATAACATAATTCGCAATAAAGTGTGTCGTTACCCTCGGGTGGGCGAATTCTCACTCGGGTTTTTACGACTTAACGTAATTTGAAACTATATTTACTATTACCCCTGAGTAAGCGAATTCTTACTTGGGTTTTTAGGACTTAACATAATTTGTAAGGATGTTTACCGTTACCCTCGAGTGAGCGAATTCTCACTCGGGTTTTTAAGACTTAACGTAATTTGTTAGGATGTTTGTTATTGCCCCTAGGTGAGCGAACTCTCACTCGGGCTTTTAGGACTTAATGTAATTTATAATAAAGTGTGTCATTACCCTTGGGTGAGCAAATTCTTACTCAGATTTTTAGAACTTAACGTAATTTGTAAGAATGATTGTCGTTACCCCAAGTGAGCGAATTCTCACTCAAATTTTTAAGACTTAACGTAATTCATGAGAATGATTGTCGTTACCCATGAGTGAGCGAATTCTCATTTAGGTTTCTCAGACTTAATGTAATTCATAAGAATGATTGTCGTTACCCCCGAGTAAGCAAATTCTCACTCGGGTTCTTAGAACTTAATTTAATTCATAATAATGATTGTCGTTACCCCCGAGTGAGTGAATTCTCACTCGGGTTTAAGGACTTAATACAATTCAGCATTGGACAAATGTGACTAAATACTTCTCATTTTATTGATATTTATGTGGGCCTTTTTAAAACCTCCCAAGGGAAAACACGGTGGGAAAAACATCTCGGGTAGGAAAAAGAGTACCCTTTGTTACATTTAACTGCAGTACATCTTCAGATGCATGGCATTCCATGTCCGAGGGATACCTCTGTCTTCTAACTCTTCTAAATAATATGCTCATTTTCCAATCGCTTATTTTACTCGGTATGGATTTTCCTAGTTGGCTTGGAACTTCCCAACTTCTCTCGCACTTTTGTTATTATCAGCTATCCGTAAGACTAGGTCTCCTTTCAAGAAGGGTCGTGGCTTGAGCATGGTATTCCATTTCTAGGCAAATTTTTGTTTGGAGGCTTGGATTTTTATGAAGGCTATATCTTGTTTTCCCAGGCTGAGATCCAGGTCTTCTCTTCATCCTTTGTCATTTTTCGGTTTCATTTTCTAGTAGTCTTCTGAGGAGGGTTCTCCAAGCTCTATAGGGATCATAGCATCCTCTTCGTATGTGAGTTAGAATGGGGTTTCTTGTGTAACCGATTAAGGAGTCATATGGTAGGCCCATAAGGCCATAGGTAGTTATTCTTCCCATCTTCCTTTCACTTGTCCCAATCTTTGATTCTATTCCTGCAAGATTATCTTGTTTGCTGCCTTTGCCTGTTTATTTTTCTACGACTGATGAGAATTTACACTTGATGCCTAAGTTCTTATAGAACTTGGTGAATTGCTTGTCGGTAAACTATAATCCATTGTTAGAAATGATAGTGTGTGAGAGCTTGTGCCTGCATATGATGTTTTTCCATGTAAAATTTTGCATATTGGAGGCTACGATGGACGTTAGGGGTTCAACCTTTATCCATTTTGTGAAGAGCTCTATTGTGACTAAGAGGTACTTCACTTGGCCTTTCCTATGTGGGAAGGGTCCAAAAAAGTGCATGCCCTATGTGTTGAAGGGATAAGGGGAGAGGATTCCATGTAACTAACACGCTATCGTTGTCGAGTCAAACAAAAGTTAAATTAATATAGTATAAGGTGAACAACCTTAGTCGTCTCTTAAGGACCTTAGTTAAATTAGTTACACTCAATTTCCTTATAACAAAAAGGGTTTGTGTTGAGATTGAAAGGAAAACTAAATAATCATATAATAATGTGAAAAGTAAATTTATGAATGGATGAATAATCAAATTTTGAAACAACGAACCTATGGAATTAATAAATCTTTAGTTAACTAATCAGTGATTACAAATATAATTAAATATAATTAATTTCTCAAGCTTGAATCATTTGGAATCCCTAAATGATTATATTCTAGAAAATCTTCTAGAATCAAACTAATTAACTAATAAGAATAATCAATTGATATATACTTATTAATTACTAAGATAACTTTAAAACCATAGTTTGATTAAGTTAAGAAACTAACTAGAATCTCTTATTTAGTGACTTAATCTTTATTCTTAAATTCATTATTGATTAACCAACCAACATCATTTTAGATTATAGATTGTTTAATTATATACCAATCAGTTATACATTTAAATAATCTACCATCATAAATGTTTGAGAAACAAAGAAAAGTAATTATCTTCAATTAAAATATTAAGAGAAAGTACTCAAGAATAAAAATTAAATTGCTTGAGTTGATTTTAAAAAATTAAGCTTCCATGATGATTTTTTAACAATGAAAGATAATATTAAATTAACTATACATTACTTTGATTATAAAAGTAAATAACAAATAATAAAATTAACTTACTTGATATTGAAGAAGAGAAATGAAAATCATAACTTGAGCAATGGAATATAGAGTAAAGCAAGAGAAATAACTAAAATTTAAAAAACTAAAGCAAAGATAGAGAAATGTAATGAAAACTTAAACATGTATTTATTATATATCGCTTGTGTATCTTCCTTACAACTTTAAGCATCTATTTATAGGCAAGGTATCATGATACTATACAATCATTTTCTGATTATTAATTCCTTTTTTCAACATTGGTGGGCTTGAAATTACAATAATTCAAAAGAAGATAAGGGTATGTGTTGAAATTCATCCTCCTCTTTATCTTTTCCATCTTGCGAGTCAAATATGACTCTTGGATGACCTAATTTCATAAAATCTTCAACATAAAGCTGTAGATCAATGTCTTATTGAGAATTTGGCTCATGAATTAGGTCATTTTGACATCTACAACTCCCGATATGTATTTTAGTGAACTATGTCAATGCTGGTGGGACATGTGTGGGCTGATTGATTCAAGCTTCATTTCTTCATTATTTTAAGATGGAAAATAACTAAATATGATTATCATGATGTAGGACTATGTCTTAGCTTTCCATGGACTCCAAGATTAGCCCATTTAGATCATAAAAGCCCAAGTTATAACCAAAACAAGGCAAGACCTCAAGATACAAACAAAAAATGAAAATTGAAACATATATACATAATACTTCAATTAAACTAAACAACATAAAACTTAATTAAAATACTATCACTAAACATAGTAACTATATAATAAACCCTTACTTTAAAACTATAAGAAATGTATTAAAATTCATTTATTAAATTCTCTCACACTTAAGCTTTTGCGCTCTAGGGCAAAATAAAACCAAAAACTAAAATGATAAACAACAGAATTTTTTTAAATTGATTTTTGATTATTTTAAATATAAAATAATAAGTAATACACATCATCCTTTATATCAAGAAGTCATGATAAGTGTAAATGAGAAGCATTATATACTAGTTACATAAATTGAGTGATCAAATCAAAGAGTAGATGAAAAGGTGATAGATGTTCTTTTCATGCTCTCTGTATCTCAATTGGTTGGGTTTGTGTATATTCTCAGAAATCACCCAAATAAATTAGCACTACCATAGGCTTGACAAATTTCTAATTTCCATATTTGAACACATATACATGCAGAGATCAAAAAGACTTTATTAAGGTTATAATGGGGCCAAGGTAATATAGGGTGGATAACATGAAATGGTATGGCTAAACTAAGGGTTGAAAAAGAGTAATGAAGTAAGTGATTCAGTGATTGTGGAAATACATTTTAAACTCAATACTCAACAAAATGAAACATGGTAAAGGATAGAATATGAGAATGAGTCCTCTTCATTATTTTCATATATATTTACCATTTCTTTTTCTTTTTCTTCTTCATCCTTTTCTTTTAACATTTCTTTTTTTGTTTTTTTTTTTACTTTTTTTACTTTCTCTTTAAACTATGAAAAAGTTCACTAAGAGAGTCAAACATCACATAAACTTGAACATTTCTACAATCACCAAGAACCTTTATTCATAACAATTCCAAAACTCTTAATCAATTCCTAAGCAAAGGTGATCATTTTTTTGGCTATTGGCTAATTATGTGGCTAAATCAAGAAATGGATGTTCACCGGCTCAAAGTGGGTAACAATAGAAAATGTGCAAGGTAAGGCATATGGCTAGTGGTTGGTTAAAACAAAAATGACCTTAATCATATCAAAGCATGCACATGGAACATAATACATCAAAAAGAAATAAGTCAAGTTCTAAAATACTAACAAATAAGGGTCAATTAGGAAAGAAGAAAGATGGCATAATATGGTCTATCCAATTAAGCTCAAAATCTCACTGAGGGTGGTTAATCTATCATAGTTCTTGTATAATTTGATTTTTCACAATGAATTTATTGAATTAATATGTAAGGAAATTATTCATAACATGTCATGAAATATTGGACAAGGGTGATGTAATTACTCATTACTAAGACACATCTAAAAAAATCAATAAAGCGCATACAGAATATAAAACAAAAAACTAGAAATGATGATTTTTTTGTGAATAAGAAATAAAGAAGGAAAAATAAATTATAACTAAATATTGATGTCAAGATCTGGTTCCTTATGCTTCTTTCTCTGTACTTTTTTTTCAAGGGCGTTTAGTAATGAAGATACCTATAACAATTTGATTAGTTCAACTCTATGTTAAATGGTTAGTATAACTAACAATTTGATTATGTCATATAACCTAGTTTCATGGGTCTTGTGTTAGAACCCAAAAGAAAAATATCATCAACACAACCATGAGCAACATCAAAAGTAATAACATACATCTTAATTTATTTGTATCCCTATAGAAAGACTCTGTTATGTCAACCATTAAGAGAAAATAAAGAACATGAAGATTGGCTAATGGTGAGGTATGGCTCCGATCTGAAAGAAAAGGAAGAAGGCAAAGTGTGGTAATTGAAGAATGATGAAAACGATGTTTATGGTTATAGAATGGTTGATGTCGAATGATAATGCAAAGGATCATGGTAAAGGTAAAAGCAAAGGAAACCCGACACTAAAGCAAAGATAATGGTTGTGTGTATATGTATTTTTTTAAAATAAAAAATGGTTTTGATAAAGAAGGTGAAACGGTAGACAAGTTGAAAAACCTATGGATGATTGGACGAGTGATGAGGAAAAGAAAGTTCAATATAATTACAAAGCTAAAAATCTTATTACTCTTGCCTTAGGTCCTGGCAAAGTTTTTAGAGTTGTAACATGTAAATCTATAAAAGAAATGTGGTATACCCTTCAAGTTACTCATGAAGGAACTAGTGATGTTAAAGACTCTAAAATCAGTACCTTGACTAGCCAATATGAAAGCTTTAGAATAAATTCCGGTGAAACTATTTTAGAACTTCAAAAGAGATTTACTTCGATTATTAATAATCTTATTACTCTTTGTAAATCTTATACTAACAAGGAACTCATCCATAAAGTTCTAAAAAGTCTTACTAGGGAATGACAACCTCTTATTAATGCCATCATGCAATCTCCTAACATAAATGAGATGTCTCTTGCTACACTATTTGGTAAGCTTCAAGAACAAGAGCAAGAACTAAAAGATTTGAAGATTGCGGAGGAAGAAGAAAGGTCCTTTAACAAAAAGGGATTAGCTCTTAAAGCCACTTCAATCGAGGAGAATGAATCTGAAAGTGACCTAGATGATGATGATGATGAGTTAGGCCTATTTGTGAAGCGTTTTGGAAAATTTATGAGAAACAAACGATTCCAAAAGAACTTCACTTCCAAAGGTAAGAAATCTACTCCTAAAGATAATAATTCTTCACCTACTTATTTTGAATGTGGTAAGGAAGGACACTTTAAGGCGAATTTTCCAAATCTTAAAAAGAAAAACAAAAATCGGAAAGGAAAGAGAAGAGCATACATAGCATGGGATGAAAACGATGTAAGTAGCTTGGACAAATCAGAAAATGAAGAAGCAAACCTATGCCTTATGGCCAACCATCAAGATAAAGAAGATGAGGTAAACTTCCATGACTTAGATAGAGAAGAATTACTTGATGCTTTTGAAGAATTGTATGATAAATTTATTAAAGTTTCAAATAAGCAGAAGTTATCAAGAAAAACCATTGATACTCTTGAGATGCATCTTATAGAACTTAGTAAAGAAAATGAAATTATAAAAAAGGAAGTAGTAAATGTTCAAGCATGCTCTAAGACTAAACCTTGTGAATTTGTAAAGAAATGTGACATTCTAGAAACTAAGGTTTTAGACTTGAATAAAACTTTAAAAAAATTTACAAATGGTAGAGACAATTTAAATGTTTTACTTGGAAAACAACGTTGCATGTTTGATAAAACTAGATTAGGTTTTAATGCCTATAAGAAACAAAAGAATTATAAAAATTTATTTATACCACCTAGTAAAACTGCATTATGTAACACCTAGGATTCTAAAACCAATGTAAGGCAAAGCAGAGCAAAAGCTCTGATACCAAAATGTAACACCTAAATCTCAATTTGAGAATAAACCGGGACCAGGAAAATTTTTCCAAGATCAGAGGGGATTCAAAGGCAAAATGAGTAGTTGAAGGCTAGGGAGAGAAGAACCAGGACAAGAAGGAAAGGAAAGGAGAGCAAACCATACACAAGACAACAGCGGAAGATGCAGGACATGAGCGAACCCAACAGCGCCTACTCGCTCAGGCGAGATTCAATATCGCTCGAGCGAGACAGCCCATCACGCTTGAGCGGAGTGCGCATAGCTTAAGCGTAACCCATCAGAGACCTTTCTTTCGCTCACACTCGCTACTCGGTATTCCCATCGCTCGGATTTTAGAATTCATGTTCACTCGAAAAAGTCTTTACTCACGATTCGTTCGGATTAACCCCTCATACATACAAGCTCCTTTCGGGAGTTTACCACACACTTCATAACTTCATTCTCTCAAGCCGCAGATATTGACCACTTGGGAGGTGATTCCCATAGTCATTTCACTCGGATTCCACATGTACATTTTACTCGGAATATTCTTCGCGGTCTTTTATCACTCGGGTATTTCACTCATTTTTCACTCGGCACATATAATCCTTCTTACTCAAGTTCTCTTACTAAATCAAGCCTCACCTAAGAATCTTCTAGCTTCCAATAAGTCTACTACAATGGGTTTCACTCAGAATCTTATAGGTCACTCTTCAGTCAGAAAACACTCTCTCGGAAAGTTCCCACTCGGAAGCATGTTGTCATTCTCCACTTGAGGAAATCCTAATAGTTTATTACTCTGAAGGTTTTCAAGTCAATCCCCACTCGGAATTATACGACCTCATTCACTCGGGAACATCTAAACCTTTCTTCACTCGGGGTAAAGTCACTAGCTCGCTTTCCACAACAATAACTTAGTTCTATTTTCACCAAAGGTCATACCAACCTCCCACGCTCGGAAAGTACATAAATATATATCACTCGGATTTCATGCACAACATAGAATAAACATACAACATGATATATATATATATATATAGGAATGTGTATAAATAATTACAAGCACATTGTCATACTCTCAACCCGAGAGAGAGTTCAAATTTCGATATAAAGAGACTAAAACCCAAGTACGAGCCGACCAAGGCTTAACAAAACCTTATACACAGTATATACATATACACATATATTCCCATAGTGCATAGGCACTTCACTCGGCATGCAGCTCCTTCATCATTCATCATTCCGATAGACATTCACTGAAAAATAGCCACAGTAGGGGGGTGAGTATCTTAGATATTAAATGATAGATACTGACTCAGATTATTCCTCAGTAATGCAGCAATATATATATGTTCATACATAGCAACAATCGATAACATCACAATACCAATTAATCAGGACATGCATAAGACAACTACCGATCAGAACCATCATTTATCACTCGGCTAAATAACATTAACATATACTCATACGATCAGATTTCAATCAACAACAACAGTACATGTACATAGATCAATTCACTCGGTTTCGCATTCGTGTGTTATCGGTTTTTATTCGTTGCAACGTAGGCTCCCAGGCTTTTATTCAGCTCCCAGCTGACTTGGCCATTTTACAGGTACCAAATCGTTTACCCTCAGGTGACACCAACGCTCTCAGCGTCAACGGCGGTGTTCACGGGCAACCCTGAGTCCCACTCAGTAGGCCATCTTGAGTCCCACTCAAGGATTTAACAACGTCCCACGCTTTAATAACCGATGGTAGTGTCCTACACTACATGCTCTCAGCATTAACGCATCCCATGCGCCACACGCAGATTCATCACACAACACAAGTTTCATACACAGCTTTCATTCAGCAACACATGCATCACATGCAATCGGTGTAACACATCATCAGATTCACTAAATCCACATTTTCTCACATGCAGTTAGCATTTCAAACTCATAATATCCAGCATGCTACATAAGTCACACGGTGATCATCAACAACACTTCAACACATTCGTTTCATGCAACCATTCAACATTCTTGAGGCCATCAACATGCATTTCATGGACGAAACTAAACATACAACACTAGATTCCTAATCATGATGCATCCGGGTATCATATACTCTTCATGCAAATAAAACACAGAATCAAACACAGAATCAGCAAGCCATTAACACCCGGAACCCGTCCATAACCTATGCATTTAAGATATAAGATACCCCCTACCAACAAGATACTCCGAGAGGTTCCCCCCGTTTTAACGTTGGTCGTCTCTCAGTTTGCTTCGTCTAAGGCTCACACTCGTTCAGGCTTCCTTGAATGTAGTCGCACTGGGGAACAGGAAGCTGTTCGTTTTCCACTTCGACGATCGTTCTTCACTGGCAGAAGGAAGCTCCAGAAACAGAGAACAGTGAACAGGGAGAAGAAGATAAAGATGAAGAGCGAGGAAGAGAAGAGAAGAGAAGAGAGAACGAAGCAGTAGAGGAAGAGAAAGTCTGAAGAAAAATGAATAACAATAGTGACCTTGGACATATATATATGCACTAGAGAACGACGAAAGTGGGATGGGAGAGTGTGTATAGTAGTCCCACACGTGCCTTACACTTCATAGTTAATTAAATCCTTAAGTTAACTAATTAAGTTAATTGTAATTAACAAGTAATTTCCTACTTTGAAATTATTATTTTATTGGCTTAATTTCGTTCGGTAATTAATTTTTAAATTGGGATGTTACACATTACCTTTCATGAAATGTAATCACTGTAGTTTTAAAGGACATAGTGCATCTAATTGTAATGTTAGAAAATTAGGGCCAAAGGTTGTAAGAAAAGTATGGGTTCCTAAAGGAACATTTTCACAAACTAACATACAAGGACCGAACATAAAATTGGTACCAAGTTCTCTAACTTGACTTGTTTTATAGGTATGTTTTGAAGCAAGTAACACCCATTGGTACTTGGATAGTGGGTGTTCTAAACACATGACGAGAGATAAAAGTAAGTTTATATCATTTACTCCACGAAATAAAGGATTTGTTACATATGGAGACAACACGAAGGGAAGAATACTAGGAATCAGAAATGTTGGTAAAACCTCTTCTATTTCTATAAATGATGTATTATATGTTGAGGGACTTAAACATAACTTGCTTAGTATTAATCAATTATGTGATAAAGGCTATAAAATTGTTTTTGAATCAAATTGCTGCATAATTGAAAATAAACTAAACAAGGAAGTAAAATTCGTTGGTCAAAGAGTTGATAACATATACATGATTAATCTTGAATGTCTTGCTTCAAATGATGTGCAATGCTTCATAACTAAAGAGGCTGAATCATGGCTATGGCATAGAAGAATTGCCTATATTCATATACACCATCATTTAAACAAACTTGTTTCGAAAGATTTAGCAATTGGTTTACCAAAATTGATATTT
Organism: Clitoria ternatea; assembly: GCA_037962975.1. Taxonomy (NCBI): domain Eukaryota; kingdom Viridiplantae; phylum Streptophyta; class Magnoliopsida; order Fabales; family Fabaceae; genus Clitoria; species Clitoria ternatea. The sequence continues at coordinate 157,723,025 of CM075672.1, forward strand.
GAAAATAAATTTTGCGATGCATGTCCAAAGGGAAAACAAGTAAAAGCATCTTTTTAAGCAAAAAATGTTGTTTCAACAAATAGACCTTTACAACTTTTTCACATGGATTTATTTGGACCTTCAAAAGTTAAAAGTTTTGGTGGAAACTATTATGGTCTTGTGATTGTGGACGATTATTCTAGATATACATGGACATTATTTCTTACTCACAAACATAAAGCATATCAAGCATTTAAGAAACTTGTTAAGATTATCCAAAATGAACAAAATTTGAAAATCGCTTCCATTAGAACCGATCATGGGGGAGAATTTGAAAATCAATCTTTTGAAAAATTTTGTGAAAAATTTGGCATTGAACATAATTTTTCGGCTCCTAGAACTCCACAACAAAATGGAGTAGTTGAAAGGAAAATTCGATCTTTAGTGGAGCTCGCAAGAACTATGTTAAATGACAACGATATTGTGAAACATTTTTGGGCCGATGCGGTAAATACCGCTTGTCATGTTATGAATAGATGTCTAATAAGGCCTATATTAAATAAAACCTCCTATGAGCTTTACAAAGGAAGAAAACCAAACATTTCTTATTTTCACGTGTTTGGATACAAATGCCTTGTTCTAAACAATGAAAAGGATAATCTTGGTAAATTCAATGTAAAATCTGATGAAGCAATATTCTTAGGTTATTCATCTATTAGTAAAGTATATCGACTCTTTAACAAACAAACTTGTACAATTGAAGAGTCCATACATGTCAAATTTGATGAACTTAACCAAAATCCTCCGAGAAAGGAAGTATATGATCTTATAAGTACCTTCCAAGAAATAAACTTGGATGGTAAAGAAGAAGTCAACAATAAAGAAGATATAACACAAAATAAAGAACCTCAACAAAAAGTATGGATCACCTTAAAGGACCATCCCTTGGACAATGTCATAGGTGAATTAACCAAAGGTGTAAGTACTCATAACGCCATTAGAAATGCATGTAATCACCTAGCCTTTGTATGACAAATTGAACCCAAAAATATTAAAGGAGGCTATTATTGATGAATATTGGATGTTGGCTATGCAAGAAGAGTTAAATCAATTTGAAAGAAACCAAGTTTAGGAACTTGTGCCAAGACCCAATGATCATCAAATAATAAGTACTAAATGGGTTTTTAGAAATAAGCTTGATGAAAATGGAATAATAACAAGAAATAAAGCTAGGCTAGTTGCAAAAGGCTATGTATTTTTATGTTGATGTAGGTTTTGATAATGACACAACAAATGAAGATATATTAAGGATATTATGCAAAGCGATTAATTAGAAACAATTCAAGATTTTACGGATCAAGAAATTAAGAATTAAATTAATGAAGTCCAAAGAATTGATTCAAGGCATTTAAAGAAGTCAAATATAATTATTCAAAAGCCAAAGAATCAAAGAAATCAAGAACCATGAACACAGGACCAAAAACGTATCAAAATGCATCAAAAATTCAAGGAAACAGGTCCAGGAAAGCCAGGAATCGATTCAGGAGCTGTATGAATCGATTAACGTTGAAATTTGCAAAAAGGAATCGATTCAAGCACTCAAGGAATCGATTCAAGGGGCTGGGAATTGATTCCCCCTGTAGGAATCGATCCATGCACTTAAATAACCCAAGGAATCGATTCATGCAACACAAGAATCGATTCATGACTATAGGAATCGATTCCCTTGCCAGGAATCGATTCACACGCTATTTTAAATGGAAAAATAGCCTGGAGGAATCGATTCATAGCTGGAATCATGCACTGAATCATGGAAAATATCAGTACGTGTTTTCAGAAACTCAACTCCGCTGATTCCTCTCTCAAAGACTCAAATTGAACGGTGATTCCATTAATTGAGGCAGACAATTGCACTTCTCAAGTCAGGAAACATGGATTGCTAGCGGATTAAGTCTTCCAATGCATAAATTAACGAACCGGTGGAAATTTATTTTTAGCAGTAAGTCACTTGGAACTCCTATAAATAGAGAAGAGATAGAAGGCAGAAGTAAAAAAAATAGCAAGCATTTCTTCTTCCATCTCTCACGCTGCTCTCTTTATTTTCTCTCTTTGCTCTCTGTTTCTCAATTGCTCTTTTTTTTATTATTTGGCAAATTATTTTGAGAGTGAGTTTTGTGAGCAAAATTATTTTTAAGAGCTAAACTTGAATATTATCTCTTGAGAAAGAAAAATCATTTTGAGTGCTAACATTTGCATATTATTTTCTAAGAGAGGAAAATAATTTTTGTGTGCTAAATTTGCATATTCTTTCTTAGAAAGGAAAATATTCTTAAGTGCTTTAATTTGTATATCCACTCTTTTGGAGAGTTATCTTTGTACACCTAAACACCAAAAATTCTAGAGGTTTGGGTTGGGCTTTCAACCTTGTAATTGTGAGATTGAGAGATTGGGTAGGGTGCCCTTGTACTTGTGAGAATTGGGTTCTTGAGTGTGGGACACTAGGAAGCCGCTATTGCTCAAAGTTGTATCTCTAATCTCCAATAGTGGAAATCCTCTAAGTGGGTTGCTTAGAGGCGAGACGTACATCGGTGTGGTGGAACTCGTATATATCAGTTTGTAAATCTCTCTTCCCTACACTCACTTAATTCGTGTACTTAAAATTGCTTGTCAAATATTTGTGTTTATAATTTAATTAATTAAGCAACTTTATTAATTTACTTGTTAATATTAAAGTGCATGTTCTTTTAGTTTGATAAAATCTGTAAATCACTTAGATTAAAATTGTTAAAGTTATTTAAGTAATATTCTTGAATTAATTATTACCTTCTAAGTGTTCAAAATAGTGTAACGTTTAATTTGATATTCTTAATTGTTATCTTGAATATTACTTAAACTCTTTAAGTGAATTCACTTGCCATACATTAAGTGCTTATTATCTTGTCTTGTGTATAAATTGTTATTTACTTGTGATTAAATTTATCTTTTTCATCAAGTATATTTATTAAAGAATTAATTTCAAAAGCATTCCAAGTAAAATTTTTAATACTCAATTCACTCCCCCCCTCTTGAGTAATTGAGGCCACTTGGTTAACAAGCGGTATCAGAGCTTGAATCTTGGTAGATCAAGCTTAACAGCTTCAAGAGAACGAATGGCCTCAAATTCTCTAAACCTTTTTCCCGAGGGTGGTGCCACAAATAGACCTCCCGCTTTCAATGGTGAGGGTTACGCTTTTTGGAAAGAAAGGATAAAAATTTTTATGCAATCAATTGATTTGAAAGTATGGAATGCTATTGAAAATGGTCCTTTTATACCTATGCACATTGTTGATAATAAACAAATAGAAAAACCTATGGATGATTGGACGAGTGAGGAAGAAAAGAAAGTACAATATAATTACAAAGCAAAAAATCTTATCACCTTAGCCTTAGGTCCCGATGAATTCTTTAGAGTAGTTACATGTAAATCTGCTAAGGATATGTGGGATACCCTTCAAATAACTCATGAAGGAACTAGTGATGTTAAGGATTCTAAGATTAGTACTTTAACTAGTCAATATGAAAGTTTTAGAATGAATTCTAATGAATCTATTTTAGAACTTCAAAAGAGATTTACTTTAATTATTAATCATCTTATTACTCTTGGTAAATCTTTCACTAACAAGGAACTTATCCACAAAGTTCTAAAAAGTGTTACTAGGGAATGGCAACCTCTTGTTACTTCCATCAAGCAATCTCCCAATATAAATGATATGTCCCTTGCCACATTGTTTGGTAAGCTACAAGAACAAGAACAAGAATTGAAAGATTTGAAACATGCGGAGGAGGAAGAAAAAGCCTCAAAGAAGAAAGGGCTAGCTCTCAAAGCGACCTCAAATGTTGAAGATAAATCTGAGAGTGATCTTGATGAGGATGAAGAGTTAGGTCTATTCGTGAAGCGTTTTAGAAAGCTTATGAAGAACAAACGTTTCCAAAGAAGCTTCAAATCTCAAGGTAAGAAACCCACTCTTAAAGCAAACTCTTCCTCACCTACTTGCTTTGAATGTGGAAAAGAAGGACACTTCAAGATAGATTGTCCAAACCTTAAGAAGAAAAACAAAGAAATAAAAGGGAAAAGAAGAGCATGTATCGCATGGGATAAAAATGAGATAAGTAGCTCAGACGAATCAGAAAATGAAGAAGCAATCCTCTGCCTCATGGCCAACCACCAAGATGAAGATGATGAGGTAAATTTTCATGACTTAGATAAAGAACTACTTGATGCTCTTGAAGAATTGTATGATAAATTTATAAAAGTTTCTAATAAGCATAAGTTGTCTAGAAAAACCATTGACATTCTTGAGATATATCTTATGGAAGTTTGTAAAGAAAATGAAACTTTAAAAATCGAAGTAGTAAAAGTACAAGCATGTTCTAAAACTAAACCTTGTGAATTTGCTAAGAAATGTGACATTCTAGAAACTAAGGTTTTAGACTTGAGTAGAACTTTAGAAAATTTTACAAATGGTAGAGATAACCTAAATGTTTTACTTGGAAAACAACGATGCATGTTTGATAAAACGGGACTAGGTTTCAATGCCTATAAGAAACAAAAGGACTATAAGAACTTCTTTGTACCACCTAGTAAATCATCTTCACCCTTTATAAAATGCAATTATTGTGGTTTCAAAGGACATAGTGCTTTTAATTGCAATGTTAGAAAACTAGGCCCAAAGGTTGTAAGAAAAGTATGGGTTCCTAAAGGAATATTACCTCAAACTAACCTACAAGGACCCAACATAAAATGGGTACCAAGTTCTCTAACTTGACATGTTTTGTAGGTATGCTTTAAAGCAAGTAACACCTATTGGTATTTGGATAGCGGGTGTTCAAAACACATGATGGGAGATAAAAGTAAGTTAATTTTATTTACTCCACAAAATAAAGGATTCGTTACATATGCAGACAACATGAAGGGAAGAATTCTAGGAATTGGGAATGTTGGTAAAAACTCTTCCACTTCTATAAATGATGTTTTATATAATGAAGGACTAAAACATAACTTACTTAGCATTAGTCAATTATGTGATAAGGGCTATAAAATTATCTTTGAATCAAATTGTTGTATAATTTAAAATAAGCTAGACAAGGAAACAAAATGCGTTGGTCAAAGAGTTGATAATATTTATATGATTAATCTTGATTGTCTTGCTTCAAATGATGTGCAATGCTTCATAACTAAAGAGGATGAATCATGGCTATGGCATAGAAGAATTGCTCACATTCATGTAGACCATTTAAACAAACTTGTTTCAAAAGATTTAGTAATTGGTTTACCAAAATTGAAATTCGAAAATAAATTCTGTGACGCATGTCAAAAGGGAAAACAAGTAAAGGTTTCTTTTCAAGCGAAAAATATTGTTTCAACAAATAGACCTTTACAGATTTTACATATGGATTTATTTGGACCTTCAAAAATCAAAAGTTTTGGCTGAAATTATTATGGTCTTGTGATTGTGGATGATTATTCTAGGTATACATGGACATTGTTTCTTACTCATAAACATGAAGCATATCATGCATTTAAGAAACTTTCCAAGATCATCCAAAACGAACAAAATTTGAAAATAGCATTCATTCGAAGGGATCATGGGGGAGAATTTGAAAACCAATCTTTTGAAAAATTTTGTGCAAAATTTGGCACTGAACATAATTTTTTGGCTCCAAGAACTCCACAACAAAATGAAGTTGTTGAAAGGAAAAATCGATCTTTAGCGGAGCTCGCAAAAACTATGTTAAATGAAAGTAATATTGCGAAACACTTTTGGGCCGATGCGGTAAATACCGCTTGACATGTTATGACCGATGTTTGATAAGGCCTATATTAAAGAAAACCCCCTATGAGCTTTATAAAGGAAGAAAACCAAATATTTCTTATTTTCATATATTTGGATGCAAATGCTTTATTTTAAACAATGGAAAGGATAATCTTGGCAAATTCGATGCAAAATCTGATGAAGCAATATTCTTAGGTTATTCATCTACTAGTAAAACATATCGACTGTTTAACAAACGAACTTGTACAATTGAAGAGACTATACATGTCAAATTTGATGAACTTAACCAAAATCCTCCGTGAAAAGAAATTGATGATCTTGTAGGTACCTTCCAAGAAATGAACTTGGAAGATGAAGAAGAAAACAAAAATGAAGGAGATATAACACAAAATGATGAACCTCAACAAAAAGAGTGGATCACCGTAAAGAATCACCCATTGGACAATATCATAGGTGAAATAACAAAAGGTGTAAGTACTCGAAACACTATTAGAAATGCATGCAATCACTTAGCCTTTGTATCACAAATAGAACCCAAAGATATAAATAAGGCTATTATTGATTAACATTGGATGTTGGCCATGCAAGAGGAATTGAATCAATTTGAAAGAAATAAAGTTTGGGAACTTATGCCAAAACCCAATGATCATCAAATAATAGGTACTAAATGGGTTTTTAGAAACAAGCTAGATGAAAATGGAATAATAACAAGAAATAAAGCTAGATTAGTTGCTAAGGGATACAATCAAGAAGAGGGAATAGACTATGAAGAAACGTAAGCTCCAGTAGCTAGGTTAGAAGCCATAAGATTACTGTTAGCTTTTGCTTGTTGTATGGATTTTAAGCTTTATCAAATAGATGTCAAAAGTGCTTTTCTAAACGGCTATATTCAAGAAGAAATTTATGTAGATCAACCTCCCAGTTTTGAAAATCACAAATTTCCAAACCATGTTTTTAAATTGAGAAAAGCTTTATATGGTTTGAAACAAGCTCCAAGAGCTTGGTACGAAAGACTTAGTAAATTTCTCTTAGAAAATGATTTTGAAAGATGAAAGGTTGATACTACATTGTTTATAAAATGCAAAAATAATGACATTCTTTTGGTACAAGTTTATGTTGATGACATAATATTTGGTGCTACTAACGAAATTCTTTGTCAAGAGTTTGCTAAGATTATGCAAGATGAATTCAAAATATCGATGATAGGAGAACTTACCTTCTTCCTTGGGCTACAAATTAAGCAAACTAAAGAAGGGACTTTCATTAGTCAAATGAAATACTGTAAAGAATTACTCAAAAGATTCGAAATGGATAAAGCAAATGAAATAGCCACGCCCATGAGTACATCTTGCTACTTAGACAAAGATGAGAAGGGTAAGGATGTTGAAATAACTAAATACTGAGGTATGATAGGTTCCTTACTTTACTTAATAGCTAGTAGACCTAATATTATGTTTGCTGTATGTATGTGTGCCAGATATCAAGCATGTCCTAAAGAATCACATCTCACTACCGTAAAAAGAATTTTGAAATATCTTGTGGGTACTCAAAATGTTGGTTTATGGTATCCCAAAGGCGTTGAATGTAATCTTTTAGGATATTCTGATTCTGACTTTGTTGGCTATAAACTTGATAGAAAGAGTACTAGTGGCACATGTCATTTACTTGGTAGTTCCCTTGTTTCTTGGCATAGCAAGAAGCAAGTAAGTGTTGCTTTATCCACAGCTGAGGCAGAATATGTAGCAGCTGGCAGTTGTTGTGCTCAAATTCTTTGGATGAGACAACAACTTCTTGACTTTGGTGTTGTTTTAAACAAAGTGCCTATTAAATGTGATAACACTAGCGCCATAAACATCTCCAAAAATCTTGTCATGCACTCTAGGACTAAACATATTGAGATAAGACATCATTTTATAAGAGACCATGTTTTGAAAGGAGATTGCGTTCTTGAATATGTTGAAACTTCAAAACAATTGGCAGATATTTTTACAAAACCCCTTCCGAAAGAATAATTTATAAATATTAAAAGGGAATTAGGAATTTTGGAAATTGTTTAATTAATTTATTTTATCATATTTTCTTACTCCTTGAACATAGTCTTGCAAATCTTTAACATAAAGATTTTTAACTTATCTCTTTCATAAAATTATCATTTCCTTGAACATAGTGATTTATTTTGTGATATATAGTCAAATCTTTTCATTAAAAAGCAAATCACATTTTCAATAATCATGTTAATGCTTCATAATCTCTTGTCTCATTGAATTCCCGAGTAGCCTCTACTTAATTAAACATATTTTTGACACCAAATAATCTCCTATACACCACATGGTTCTCAAACACAAAATGTCAAAATGACCTTTGATTTTCTTGACTTTCTTGTGCAACAAGATCATTGGCAAATTACAAATTTTTAATCCTTGAATAACCCCTCACAAAACACTCTTCTAGTGACATGATCCTTCAAAACTGCATAAAAACAGCTAGATGAATCGATTCATATATAGGTGAATTGATTCCCATGAGACTTTGCTTGCTTACATGCTTTGAATTACTGATATTTGTTGCATGTGTTAGGGAAAGTTTTATATACAATTGGTATCTTGCTTCAATCATATGTGTATCTATCTTTAAGTGATATATATTCTTCAATGTTTTGATGATATCAAAAGGGTAGTTTTGGATGATGCCAAAGGGGGAGAAGATATATATATACATTCTAAGTGGTATAAAGTATTTTATAAAGGTATAAAGTATTTTATAAAGGGGGAAAGAATATCATGTTGTTATAATGGTATCTATTAAATGATTAAGGGGGAGATAAAATCTAGAATCAACATCTATATCTATCCTTGTTGAAATTGCATGATTAAGGGGGAGCCTTATGATACTTTTTTTACAACAAGTGATATCCAAATACATGTGCAAATGATAAAGTGATATTCAATTATATATGACATATGTATAACATGTGGTATCAAAGGGGGAGTCATTTATACCATGTACTTAAACTGTTATGAGACTAACACCCCGCGAGATGAACACTTGTTGTCATCATCAAAAAAGGGGAGAATGTATTTTTATGTTGATGTAGGTTTTGATAATGACACAACAAATGAAGATATATTAAGGATATTATGCAAAGTGATTAATAAGAAACAATTCAAGATTTTACAGATCAAGAAATCAAGAATTAAATTAATGAAGTCCAAAGAATTGATTCAAGGAATTTTTAGAAGTTAAATATAATTATTCAAAAGCCAAAGAATCAAAGAAATCAAGAACCATGAACACAGGACCAAAAACGTATCAAAATGCATCAAAAATTCAAGGAAACGGGTCCAGGAAAGCCAGGAATCAATTCAGGAACTGTATGAATCGATTCACGTTGAAATTTGCAAAGAGGAATCGATTCAAGCACTCAAGGAATCGATTCAAGGGGCTGGGAATCAATTCCCCCCTGTAGGAATCGATTCATACACTTAAATAACCCAAGGAATAGATTCATGCAACACAGGAATCGATTCATGACTATAGGAATCCATTCCCCTTGCTAGGAATCGATTCACACGCCGTTTTAAATGGAAAAATAGCCTGGAGGAATCGATTTATAGCTGGAATCATGCACTGAATCATGGAAAATATCAGTACGCATTTTTAGAAACTCAACTCCGCTGATTCCTCTCTCGAAGACTCAAATTGAACGGTGATTCCATTAATTGAGGCAGACAATTATACTTCTCAAGTCAGGAAACATGGATTGCTGGTGGATTAAGTCTTCCAATGCATAAATTAAGGAATCGGTGGAAATTCGTTTTTTGCAGCAAGTCACTTGGAACTCCTATAAATAAAGAAGAGATGGAAGGCAGAAGTAAAATAACAGCAAGAATTTCTTCTTCCCTCTCTCACGCTGCTCTCTTTATTTTCTCTCTTTGCTCTCTGCTTCTCAATTGCTCTCTCTTTTTATTATTTGGCAAATTATTTTGAGAGTGAGTTTTGTGAGCAAAATTATTTTTAAGAGCTAAACTTGAATATTATCTCATGAGAAAGAAAAATCATTTTGAGTGCTAAAATTTGCATATTATTTTCTAAGAGAGGAAAATAATTTTTGTGTGCTAAATTTGCATATTCTTTCTTAGAAAGGAAAATATTCTTAAGTGCTTTAATTTGTATATCCACTCTTTTGGAGAGTTATCTTTGCACAACTAAACACCAAAAATTCTAGAGGTTTGGGTTGGGCTTTCAACCTTGTAATTGTGAGATTGAGAGATTGGGTGGGGTGCCCTTGTACTTATGAGAATTGGGTTCTTGAGTGTGGAACACTAGGAAGCCGCGATTGCACAAAGTTGTATCTCTAATCTATAATAGTGGAAATCCTCTAAGTGGGTTGGTTAGAGGCGAGACGTACACCGGTGTGGTACAACTCGTATATATCGGTTTGCAAATCTCTCTTCCCTACACTCATTTAATTTGTGTACTTAAAATTTCTTGCTAAATATTTGTGTTTATAATTTAATTAATTAAGTAACTTTATTAATTTACTTGTTAATATTAAAGTGCATGTTCTTTTAGTTTGATAAAATCTGTAAATCACTTAGATTAAAATTGTTAAAGTTATTTAAGTAATATTCTTGAATTAATTATTACCTTCTAAGTGTTCAAAATAGTGTAACGTTTAATTTGATATTCTTAATTATTATCTTGAATATTACTTAAACTCTTTAAGTGAATTCACTTGCCATACATTAAGTGCTTATTATCTTGTCTTGTGTATAAATTGTTATTTACTTGTGATTAAATTTATATTTTTCATCAAGCATATTTATTAAAGAATTAATTTCAAAAGCATTCCAAGTAAAATTTTTAATACTCAATTCACCCTCCCTCTTGAGTAATTAAGGCCAATTAGATAACAGGCTATAATCAAGAAGAAGGCATAGATTATAAGGAAACATATACACTCGTAGCTAGACTAGAAGCCAGAAGATTGTTATTAGCTTTTGCTTGTTGCATGGATTTTAAACTGTATCAAATGAATGTCAAAAGTTCTTTTTAAAATGGTTATATCCAAGATGAAGTTTATGCAGATCAACCTCCTGGTTTTGAAAATCACAAATTTCCAAACCATGTTTTTAAATTAAGAAAAGTTTTATATGGTCTGAAACAAGCTCCAAGAGCTTGGTATGAAAGACTAAGTAAATTTCTTTTAGAAAATAACTTTGAAAGAGGGAAGGTTAATACAACATTGTTTATAAAATGAAAAAATAATAACATTCTTTTGATACAAGTTTATGTCGATGACATAGTATTTGGTGCAACTAATGAACTTCTCTGTCAAGAGTTTGCCAAGATTATGCAGGATGAGTTTGAAATGTCCATGATGGGAGAACTTACATTCTTCCTTGGACTACAAATTAAGCAAACCAAAGAAAGGACTTTCATAAGTCAATCCAAATATTGTAACGAGCTTCTCAAAAGGTTAGAAATGGACAAAGCCAACAAAATAGCAACACCTATGAGCACTTCATGCTACTTAGACAAACATGAGAAGGGTAAGGATGTTGAGATCACAAAATGCTGAGGTATAATCGGATCCTTACTTTACCTAATTGCTAGTAGGCTTGACATAATGTTTGTTGTGTGTATGTGTGCTAGATTTCAAGCATGTCCCAAGGAATCTCACTTAACTGTTGTTAAAAGAATTATGAATTATTTAGTTGGCACACAAAATGTTGATTTGTGGTACCCAAAAGGTGCCGAATGCATATTAATAGGTTACTCTGACTTGGATTTTGCTGGATCTAAATTGGACAGAAAAAGTACAAGTGGTACTTGTCACTTACTTGGTAGTTCTCTTGTTTCTTGGCACAGCAAGAAACAAGTCAGCGTCGCTTTATCAACAGCTGAAGCAGAATATATTGTAGCTAGGAGTTGTTATGCTTAAATCCTATGGATGAGACAAGAACTTCTTGATTTTGGTGTTGTCTTAGATCAAATACCTATTAAGTGTGACAACACTAGCGCGATTAGTATTTCTAAAATCCAGTAATGCACTCTAGAACCAAACACCTAGGAATCCATCACCACTTCCTAAGAGACCATGTTTTGAAAGGAGATTGTGTTCTTGAATATGTTGACACTTCCAATCCACTTGTGGATATTTTTACAAAACCCGTCGCTAAAGAACAATTTATAAATATTAGGAGGGATTAAGAATTTTAGAAATAACTAATCTTAGTTAAATTTTTTATTTTTTGAAATATCTTGGAAATATTTTAGAGTTGTTTTAAAATTTAAAACTTTAAATCTTTGACTTTTAAAATATTGTCTTTGACAAAATATCTTGATAATATCTCTTAAAAAGAATTTTGATCTTAAAAAGTTATTTTCTTGAAAATATATTGATTTTTAAGAAAAGTTGATCTTTTGAGCCTAAAATCTTTTCTTAAACATATCTTTAATACACTTAAAATCTTTCTCGATACACATTTCTTAAAAGGACTTGATTTTGAGAAATTATTCTTGAAAATTTTTTATAAGAATATTAATCAATCACATATTTTGAAAACAAATCTTTAATTGGCATATATTTGATTAAAATCCTCAACAATACTTCAATTGTTATTAAAAAGGATTCTTTTCTCGAATAAACTTGCTTAATCAGAGAAAGGATTTGTCGTGTGCATATCTCCTTCAAAACAAGAATCATTAAATTCATAAGCCATTCACGTGATTAGCTATTCAAGATTCCAATCCTATAACCATCAGAGATAGGATTTTCAAAGCAATGTCTCATGAAGCATTTCCTTGGAACCATAAAAATCTTGAATTCAAAGATTCAGTATTCTAAATCATGTGATCCTTCCAAACAAGTGATGAATCATTATTCCTTGTCTTATTTAAGCTCTCTGCACAAAGCTAAAAGATACCCATTTACGTGAACCACTCTTGCACACAACAGGAAGCAAAATCAGCAAAATGAATCGATTCAAGCCATAGCTGAATCGATTCACGCGAGCTCCAACACCAAGAATTCTCACTTCAGTTAATTGAATCGATTCATCCCTCTCTCGAATCAATTCACACGTGTTGTTCCTCTATATATTGGCCCTATTTCATGCTTTCTTAACCACACTTCCTCACTTCTTCAAAATCTTTGATTCTAATCCTCTCTCAAAGCTCCTCTACTCTTATTTAAACCTATTCAATCATCCATGGCTTCTTCCTCCAACCCAAGAAGAAAAATAAGAGCTGACATTGCTCGGTCCTCTACTCCTCAAACCACTAATCTTTCTCGTTTATTTGACACCTAAAAGGAACTCAATAGGTACTTAGAAAACTTCTCTGAGAAAGCTCTTGTACCTCCCCAATGGCTTGACCTTCAACTCTTTAATGAACATGAATTTGCCTTCTTTGAAATTCTTCAACAACAACGCCTTGTTAAGTTTGCCACTCTCCAAGAACCATTCATCTATCCTGAACTTATTCGAGCCTTTTATTCCAATCTTTGAATTGTCAATGGTTGTTTAATAGCTAAAGTAAAAGGGGTCACCATCCCTCTTGAAGACCATATCCTTTATATTGTTGGTCGACTTCCATTCAGCAATGTAAACTTCAACAGAAGGAAACCTGTTCCAGAATGGAACTACAATCTTTTGGAAGCTAGAACTTTTCTCAACCTTTCCTCTCCTTCAAGCACTGTGGGACCGTCTTCTTTACTATTGCTTGGTGAAAATCCTCCTTCCCAAAGGAAGCAACAACACAAGGGTGAGTGAGAGCCAAATGCTTATTATTTAGGCTATGTTGCATCAAAAAGAAATCAATTAGATAGCCCTCATAAAGCAACACATGGTTGATACACAAAAACTAACTCGTCTTCCTTATGCTATATTGATTACCAAACTCCTTCGTCATTTTAAAGTGAATTTTTCAAATGAAGTGAGGGAGTTAGTTGGTACGAAAGGACAAATTGGTAGTCAACATCTCATAAAAATGGGATGGGTTCATCAAGATAACCTATGGCGTTATTCTCCTAAGTATAGCTCTGGTGAAGATGAGGCACCTCTTGAGCAAGAAGAACAAGCACCACCACCACCACCTGTTCCACAACCTATTCTGTCTAATGAAGAACTTCTTGCTAGGATTACCAATCATTTTGACCAACGTTTTGATCGCTTGGAGGAGAATATGAATGAACGCTATAATGATTTGGCTCAACAAATTGCTAATATTTGTTTCTTCCAACCTTAAATGATCTTGCTTGTAAATTTGCACTTTGAAATTATGTTTGATTTTGTACTTGTCTTTTCTCTTATTAATAAAATTGTGTGTTTCCTATTTTTTTGATGATGCCAAAGGGGGAGAAAAATGGATAAAAAAAATTATAAGTGGCATAAAGTATCTTACTAAGGGGGAGTATATCCTATAATAACTAAGGGGGAGAAATTACTTTGCATGATATGATCAAATGTTTTTTTAACATGTGGTATTTCTTAAATAATGATTATGCATGTTATGATTGTATTAACAAGTGGTATAAAAATGCAATTGATAAGGGGAGTTTTACATTGGACTGTAACTGTTATAATACTAACGCCCCAAGAGATGAACAATTGTTATCATCATCAAAAAGGGGGAGAATGTATTTATATGTTGACACAGGTTTTGATAATGACAAACAATTGAAGATTCAAGACCTAACATAATTGATTATGGACAAATTAATTATGTATGAAAGTTAATGAATATCAAAGGATGTTATGAAAAGCAATTAATGAGAAATTAGAAGCGAATCTTGAAGATCAAGCTAATACGAGTCAAAAATTCAAGGATTAAATGCATAAGGATTGATGAACATCAAGGACATATGTTAAAGGATTTAAAAAGGCTTAAAACAAGTAAAAGATAAGTCATCAAATTGCCCAAGGATCAAAGGAATCAAGGTCAAAAGGGTGAAAAAGTAAGCAAAATATGGAGAATCAGGAGGATGAATCGATTCATCCCCTCCTGAATCAATTCAAACGTATGAAATTCACCCAGGATGTGCTTTTTGATGGTCTGAATCGATTCACATATGCATGAATCAATTCATGTGCACCCAGGAGCTACATTTTTGCAATTTTAAGGGCCTAAATCTATTCAAATGAGTCATGAATCCATTCATATGCTATTAAATGTCAAATTACACTAAATGAATCCATTCATGGTGAAAATCAATCCATTCATCTAGTTAAATTTGTTACCCAAAGTTGAAAGTTGAAATTAGAGAAACACCATTACGCAAATCATGGAACCACAATAGAAACCAAGCCTGAAATCATGGAATCATGGGAGACAAAGTTCAAATTCCATTACATAAAACATGGAATCATTGGGAGACAAAGTGGAGAATCCATTTCATGAAACAAGGAATCATGACTTCCATTGCTTAAATCATGGATTAGTGGAGCAATAAATCAAATGGAAAGCATCTGAGCACTTGCTACAAATTGGCTATAAATAGAAGCAGAGAAGTGAACATTCAAAAATTCAAGTGAGCAAGCAAGCATCACATTTTCTCTTCTTTCTCATAAGCTCTCTGTTCCTATATTTGCTAAGTTTCTCTTGAGAGATTACATTGTGAGCAAAATATTTTTGAGCATTGAATTTGTATATCCACTCTTTTGAGAGTTAACCTTGTAATCATAAACACCAAAACCATAGAAGCTTGGGTTGGGTTTCAACCTTGTAAAGTGTGAGATTGAGAAATTGGGTGGGTTACCCATGTACTTGTGAGAATTGGGTTCTTGAGTGTGGGATACTAGGAAGCTTCAATTGCTCAAAGTTATAATCTCTAATCTCATAGTGAAATCCTTCAAGTGGGTTGCTTGAAGGCGAAACGTACACCGGGGTGGTGGAAATCGTCATATCGAATTGTAAATCTCTCTATCCCTACACTTTTTTATATTTGCTCATATAAATTCCTTGCTTAATTATTTTGTTTATAACTTAATTGTTAGAATTCACTTGAATCATATATATTCTCATATTATCATCTTCTTTAAGCATAATTATTAAAGAATCAATTTCAAAAGCATTCCAAGAAAAATTTTTAATACTCAATTCACCCCCCCTCTTGAGTAATTCAGGCCACTTGGTTAACAACTTCAAGCTTTCAAGTACCAATTATGCTTTAATGTGTTTATTTTGTGTCTGGCTTAGCTTTTTGTTTCAAATTGTTAAGATAGTTTAAGGGCCAAGAATTGAGCAAAGGGGAATTAACTAAGCCTTAAAAAAGCTTTTCTACAAATACCAAAAAATGAGCTAAGGACTAAAAAATGAACAGTGGGCTGAAAAGGAGGATTTGGGCCAAAAGTGGGCCTCCTAGTTTGAACCAATATGGACATTAGTTTGAACCATTAACTATAAATCTAGGTCGTTTTTTGGCTCCTTGACTTATTTATGGAAGCTATTTTATTTTAAGCAACTGGCATATTTTGTTTCCTTTTTAGGGAGAAAGTTTGTTAAGAATTGAGTGCCCATTACTCAAAAGACACACCACTACTCTACATTTTTACATGAGTCGTTCTCATTTCTTACTCTTTTCTAAAGTTCTTTCTTTATCATAGGATTCAGGTGTAATCCTTTTTTTTGTTTCTGTGCCCTTGGACTAGAGTGGTTGAGTTTAAGGTGAGAGATGGTAATCTGTAGGATACCTTAAGGCTATTGTGATCCAGATGGATTTGGAAAATAGGTTGAAAGGGAGCATTACATTAGACAAGTAGTCAAAACGTTGTAAATAGACAACCTTGTAGCTGTTTCATATAATACTGCAAAATTCTAAGCCTTTATTTTGGTAGACTGTAGTAAATCATGGTGGTAGTGATCGAACCAAGATACATCGTGGTGTGATCTTTCTTATCCTTCTCTTTATCATCTCTTTTATTTTTCAACTATTTACTCTTTAAATCATATCTTGTTTTTATAAAAAGAATTATTTAAAGTAATACTTTCTAATTATTTACTTCCACTATTTGAGAGAAAATTCCAAAGACTTAATCCTCCCCCTTAAGTCTAAGGTCACTTTCCAACCAAGAAAACAAGTAAAAAACAGAGAAGAAAGGAGAAAGGGATAAAGAGAGTTGTACAATTGTAAACGAATAAACTTTTAATGATAATACTTGAAGGAAACTTACACTTGAATCTTTGTACGACTGTTTGTCTCATAGTTTGTACTTATAAATCATTTGTGGATACAAGTTTTATATCTTTTAAGTATTTTGAAAAAATAAAGATAGTACAATAAATGAAAAGATAGTCCCTCAATCAGATGGAGGGAGTCCTATTTATAGGCTAAGTATAATGAGGACACACTAAGGGAGGACTCTCACACTACCCTAGAGAAAGGACTTGAAGCTTATAAGGTCACAAGGGCTAAGACCAAAAAGGCCAAAGAGAGCATTCATCAAGCCTTATCCTCCTTCCTCTCTTTTAGTGGACCCAAGCCCAATGAAGACTCCTTGAGGATCTATTCATATTTCACTTGTAATACACTTCTTAGTTAGATTCTCTAGGCTTATAGGTTTTATTTGGGCCTTGTAAGGTCAAATGGGCCATTTTAGGGCCATGTACTCTCATCTTGGGCCATGTATAGGTCATACTCTTCTCCTTTACCACCATTGGGCCTAGGAAGCATGGAGAAGCCCATTTAGAGTCTCCTTGGCCAAAATCCTTAGAGGCCTATATAAGGAGCTCTCTTTTGTAAAATCAACACACATTAATGCATTTGAGAATTTTCCACTTCCAAAGTGAGTTTTAGTGAGACAAGCTCTCCCTTCTCTCTAGGTTAGAGAAAGCTCTAGCAAGCTCTCATCCAAGGGGATTCCTCCCTCCTTGGTGGTGAGATTTTAGGGAGTTATCTCCTCTAGGAGTGGCCTCCCATTCAACATATTCTTCCATTTCCTCCATTCTCCTCCTTTCCTCCTCCATTTGTCACATTTTTCCCTCCTTTCCTTTTCACCAAATCCATCCAATTCTTAGAGTTCCTTGCCTTTCTTGTTTTGGTTTCTTCATCATCAAGTGGCAACTGAAACATCCTGGGTTAAATAAAGGTAAAAACCGAGACCGGGGAAATTTTTCCCAAATTTACAAGGCAACCGGGACAGAAATAAACAATCTACAGGCGAGGAAAGTAGAAAACCAATCACTAGGCAGCCCAGTGGAATACAGCGCTTGAGCGAACCCAATCAGTGTTCACTCGCTCAAGCGAGGCCCAAATTCGCTTGAGCGAGACACCCACTCGCTTAAGCGAGAACCAACCTAGAACCTTCCTTCCATTCCATACTCGCTGGAGCGAATCCTCATTCGCTGTAGCGAACCCATTCACTCGGTAATTTCATCACTCGGATTCGGGACCATGTCCACTCGGGAACTATCCCCACATATATGATTCACCCGGTAAATTCTTACTTAGCCAAATCACAATTATAACACACGGGCGTATTTCACTCAGGAAATGATTCCCTCGGATACTCCTCTCAGAGTCCATAAGCTTCCCTCACCCGGAGTAATTCCCCAGTCCAATACTACTCGATATAACACAACCACGATTCACTCGGAATACATTATCCATCTTGCACTCGGCATGATTTGATCTTCCTCACTCGGAGATCACATAATCCTACCTTCCCTCGGAAGGAGTCACAAAGTTAAGTCACTTGGACTTATTTAAATCTCATCCACTCGGAATATATATATAGCCTCATTCACTCAGGAGAGGACTCCTAGAATACCTCAATCAGAACCATCACAATTACTCTCCCCTCGGAAGATGGTTCACTCGGGATTTATCACTCGGAAATATTCAAACCCTTCCCCACTCAGGGTTTACACATATTTTTCACTCGGTAACATATGGACTAGACTTCCCTCGGAAGTAGCCCACTCGCTAAAGTTCACTCGGAACTATTCTAAGCCTCCATCTTTCAGACAAGCTCTCACCACAATATTCCACTCGGGATTCATTGACTTAACATTATTCTCTCAACACCACTTAATGAACAACTCGGGTAACTTTATAACAATGTAAAATATATATACACAATGTATACTTGTTCACAATCCCGATAGACATTCCATATAGTTAAATCCGTTCGGATTACAAGAGAGCCAGCCAAGGCTTTACATATCAATATACAATACGTACTATGCATGCACTTCAACAATCTAAGTGCTCCCCACTCAGACTTGAGGCCATCTCCTCATTCCCAGTCCGACCTGCATATACTGAAAAATGTAGCCACAGTAGGGGTGAGCTTTTACATATTAAATGACAGTTATTGACTCGGATTAATCTTAGAATCCTCACCCATACAATAATATATATCAATCAGCAATAATGCATTCTGCCATTCAATATGAACCCTACAACAACTTCATCCACTCGGGATTCATACAATTCATGCAATTCAATCAAGACTCAGTAATTCATATTATTCATAATTACCTATTCACAGCCACAACATTACCTTGCACTCGGCAACAGTACCAATGTACACATATTCACTCAGTCGGAATTCACACTAATCATTCATGGCTATATTAATCATATTCATCACAGCATGTATCACAACCATAACATCATATTGCACTCGCAAATATATCAGTATTCATGCATTAATCCAATCGGATTCACCCTAATCAATTCATATCCACATATTCAACAATTCACATTGAGCTCAATGACAAACATAAGTGTGCACACATTCATTTCACCCAGATCTAGTTATTCATTATCCATTTTTGTTGTTGCAACATAGGCTCCAAGCCCTTTCTCAGCTTCAAACTGATTCGGCCATTTTACAGGTACAAAACCGTTTGCCCTCACATGTAACACAGTCACTCTAAGCGACAACGGAAGTGTTACGGGCAGCCCCGAGTCCAACCCGGTAGGCTTGCCTTGAGTCCAACCCAAGGTCTTTAAGCGTCCAACGCTTAGTTCACTCGGCACTGCCTCGAGTCCAACCCGAGGTCTTTTATATATTTTCAACACATATTCATCTGATTGCAGATCGGTATTAAGCGTCCAACGCTATATGCTCCAAGCGTTTCCAGTGGCGAATCAGATGCATACGGTCTTATTCATCAGGCGTCCAACGCCAATGCACTCGGCATTCAAATATCAATAACATGCATCCAATGCATTTCATCATTATTCATAAACAGGGGTCGGCATGGCAATAACACAATACATGCACTCGGCAATCACATGCAATTGGCAATTCACATGCTTTTTAATATAAAACCCCAAACGGGAATCAACATAACCGACCCACATCTCATGCACTCGGCAATTACAATGCCATCCACTCGGAATTATCATTCACAACAAGCATCACATGCTATTTCATGAGATCCACTCAGCATTAACATTTGCAACAAGCAACACATGTTTTTCATACAAAACCCACTCGGCATCAATAACCACAACATATCATACATTTACATAGAATCATAACTAGAACCAGCACAGCATTCACACACCACATGCGTTTAATACTCACACTGGTTCACAGCACATGCATTCACTCGGCATCTCATTATAAGCCAACATTTCCATGCATACACTCAGCATTTCATATTTATCATCATACATCTTATGGACGGAATCATAACAACATCACACGGACCACAATGATCATAAATTCGGGTGTCTCATGCACCAATACTCAACTACAACATATCAATCAACGTATTTCAAACATGACACCATATATTAAAGCAAAACCACCCGGAACCCGTCCATAAACCATACATTTGAGATGTAATTTAGCCCCCCTACCTGGAATGAAGATCCCAGAAGCTCCCTGAGCTTGCAGCACCCAATTTTGGAGGAACACCGAGCCACTCGGACACACGATCAGCTCTCCTCCATGACACTCTAGGTTCTGTACGCAAGACAGCAGGAAGTTCCAAACCTCCCAGGCCCAAAGCTATCCTCACACTCGGTCCAGTGGAGGATTCCAACACTGTTTCCCCCACTCGAACAGCTTAGTCCTTACCAACAATGAAGGACTCCCAGACTTTCAAGCACCTATAGTCGTTTTGGCATAACAGAGGAGGATCCTAGCCTCCAAGACACACAGTACCATGTTGTTCTCTCAACCACGCTGTTCCACTCGGTTCTACTCAGTGTGTGAGTGGAAGAAGAAGATGAAGGAGACGAGGGTGAAGAGACAGCGAGGAAGAAGAAGAGGAATCTCCAGGGAGTGCAAGAGAAAATGAAGAGTGTTTGCAGCATAAACTAGATAAGAATGGGCAGAAAGTGAGTACAAAATGTGAAGCCAAAGCTTCCATTATCACACTGCTCTGCGCCTGCACTCCCTCACCATCAGCCATCACATCACCATTAAAGCCACTCCCATCAGCGTGGGAATTGAAGAAGAGAGGACCGAAGCACCTCCTAACTCACCAAGGGCATATGGGACATTTCCTGGCATTATTATTAATATCATTATTATTATTCAATCAATAATCTTAATTCTCTAATTAACCTTAATTGGTAATTAAATCAAAACCAGGATGTTACACTACTCCCCTCCTTCAAAGAATTTCATCCTCAAAATTTGAATACAAACTTACCTCAACAAACAGCTCAAAATATTGCCGCCTCATCTAATTACATGTCTCTGCTTCCCAAGCATTCACCGACCGGCTCATAATTCCACTCGGTATAGCTTCACCTCTCAAGCGGTCTACCAACCGCTCCATAATTCCAGTCGGCAAAATCACTAAAGTCAGGTCCTACCTGCTCACAATTCCCCCTCATAGAATCCAATATAGTTGGGGATTCAATTTTTAAAATGTTCAAGTTACCCTATTCAACTCTGCCAGTTCACCATAATCCAAGGGCACCTCAAATTCTTTGGCCACTCGGCCCCATACTCTCAACGCCAATCGGTTTACATCCACCGTCAGCTCCTTCAATTCATAAGAGTTACTTGGCACAATTAAGTATCCACACCGAGTATAAACTCTAAATTATGTCAGATAAAACACATTCTGGATGGTAATCAGCCAGTTGGGAAGAATCTAGTCGGTAGACAACATTACCGATTCCCATCAATACTCACTATCGTTCGATTTATCTCGGATTAAACTCTCAGATATTCAACATCCGACCACTAAAACTCTTCTCCAAGCCATGATATACCTTGACAATACCGAGACGGACACTCAATAGAGCTCCAATGTTCTTCAATTAGCATAGTTTGCCTGGATTCATCCTCTACAGACACCACACTAGGTTCTAAAATCTCATATTTCTATCCATTCCTTCGGCCAATTCCATGCCTACACCCTGAGAATGTCACTCGGATCTCTCAATCAAAAGGGTTTTTCGGGGTTTGAAAGTAATTCTCACCCGAAAAACTTTCCACTTACAAAATTTTCACTCAGCATTCAAGCTTACATCAATTACAAATCTGAGTTCAAACTTGGCAGCTCTAAACATCAACCCAAACACAAATAGGAATAAATTTACCTCTCGGGTATCTACTCCCCTCGGGAGCCATTCACTCGGAAACTTTCCTATTCCAAGTCCCACTTGGTACCATTCCACATAGTAGTGTCACAACCAGAGACTTCGCTCGGGTTTTTCCCCACTCAGGAGTGCCACATTCGAACACAGTTCCTTAACTTAGTAATGACTCCCCCAAAACAATGTTTTACTCGGAACATCATAACTCCACTCAGTAGTTCTTTCTCCCAGAAAGATTTCACTTAGAATTATCTCCACTTTCTCACACTCGGGATATACTAATCTTTCCCGATCAAATTATCACCTTACTGATCACCCTTCTATTTCAATAACCAATCATTATTTTAATAACCAATTCATACCCAATAACCTCTGATTCTCTCAGAGGTAAACACATCAAGGTTAAACAAATTTTCTATCCTCACTTCGATACACTATCACTTACCACTCATTCAACACAATTCCTATTTTATTCAGAATCGCCCGATAGACTCAGACTATCACCATAAGTAGCTACAGTCTCACCTGCCCGACCTATGAATTGTTGCATCCAACATATAGGATAACGTCTCATTCCTATAGGGTTACAACAATTACATAGAGTCGCTGCAAAGTGTACACTACCACAATACGTATGGTATGCAGAGCCGTCTCGGAACAAACACTCCATATTCCAATCGCTCACACTGACCAGACTCACTCAATTAACACTAACTCACCTAAAAATTAATGGCAATTCGCACAATTCTTTAAGCAACACATTTACATCAACATCATTATTATGCACCGCCTAGGGTACAACACGCAGCAACAATCATGAAATATCAGTTATCATTACAGTAAAACAGTATAATGGTAATAGGCTTCCGACCCCACAAAAATCGCATGGATTCAGCACGGTATTCTCATATACTCACTTGACCTATCAACAATCGGCTTCCAGCCCTTAACGAGTAAATATCTCTATTGGATTTCATCCATCGTAAAACCATAATCCGACAGCTCATTAATCATTTGTTTCGTCACACCACACAGGCCATAGCTCAAGTTAAGCCTAAATGATTCACCGAGCTCACTTAGGTATACCATTCGGATTACAATGTGACTTTCATTCATATAGTAGGTTTCTGAATCGGCCTCTACATTAATCATAAACACAATTCAGTGAAGTACAATCATCATCATCATATTATCTCTACCATCACCATACTCAGTACCAAAAAGTACTCGGATTTCAACCTTACCATTCCCTATCCATTTGGTATCACGTCCATTAAGTACATTTCCTCTTATGTCAATTCATGCCTTAACAATTTATTACACATTCACTTACTCGGCTCAACAATCCATTTATCACTGAGTCTAGACCATTCACAAAATCCGGTCAATCACTAGACTTAATGAGTCTAAGGGTTACCTAGAACCCATCATGGAATATTCCCACAATATTCAAATATTCCGAGTCTGGACCACCATAGGGCCCAGCCACGCAGAATCTGATAGTATACAATTACACTAAATCCGATCGGGATCTCCATACCTTATGGGTCATCACTAAATCAATTACTCACTCGGTTTTCAACCACAAGACCGAGTCTAACTCAAATCCTCAGGTATCCAATTACATTAATTTCTCACCCAATTTTCTAACCTCTCAGGTATCCATCTCAATAACATCCGATCATACATGATCATGCCCAATCAACTGGTTACCACACTTAGTGGCCCAACATTAATCAATCATTCACTCGGTTTTCACACACCAAAAACCAAGACACAACCCCACTCGAACATACATCAGACTTTACATTTAATCACCTGTCACATACCCAGATTTCTAACTTAGGAAACTGTAACACATCACTTATACCATAAATCACATACATCATATATCATATAGAGTTCTCGTGCCAAAGGATGATCCCTTACAAATGGCACAACCGATCACTTAAACTCGGAAACACCACACTAAGAGGGTTCCTTCATTATCATTCACTTAATCAACTCAAATACGTGAGTTCTAATCCATTCAACAAGCATGACTCGGCCATGAACCACTAGCATGGCCAACACAAGAGGCTGAACCAACCAATACAATTTCAATACAGTTTCAACATCTATCGGTCTATTTCCTCACAGCTGGCCCAGGCTTAGAAATAACCTCTAAGCATTTCATAAATAACTGAACCAGGGTAGTAACAAATCCTCTACTCCAAATCAACACCCCGACAGTAATACCTTCCACTACTGTCCACCACAAAACACATACATATAATCACACAATTCAGGATTAAACATGTATCCTAATTCAATAGAACATCACAAGCAATTATGACAATCGGTCATAATGCACACAACCGCCTACACTCAGTAAGCATACCTTGGCCATGGACCTTTCAAGTCCGCTCTGATACCAAAATGAAACATCCCGGGTTAAATAAAGGTAAAAACCGAGACCGGGGAAATTTTTCCCAAATTTACAAGGCAACCGGGACAGAAATAAACAATCTACAGGCGAGGAAAGTAGAAAACCAATCACAAGGCAGCCCAGTGGAATACAACGCTTGAGCGAACCCAATCAGTGTTCACTCGCTCAAGCGAGGCCCAAATTCGCTTGAGCGAGACACCCACTCGCTTAAGCGAGAACCAACCCAGAACCTTCCTTCCATTCCACACTCGCTGGAGCGAATCCTCATTCGCTGTAGCGAACCCATTCACTCAGTAATTTCATCACTCAGATTCGGGACCACGTCCACTCGGGAACTATCCCCACATATATGATTCACCCGGTAAATTCTTACTTAGCCAAATCATAATTATAACACACGGGTGTATTTCACTCGGGAAATGATTCCCTCGGATACTCCTCTCGGAGTCCATAAGCTTCCCTCACCCGGAGTAATTCCCCAGTCCAATACCACTTGGTATAACACAACCACGATTCACTCGGAATACATTATCCATCTTGCACTCGGCATGATTTGATCTTCCTCACTCGGAGATCACATAATCCTACCTTCCCTCGGAAGGAGTCACAAAGTTAAGTCACTCGGACTTATTTAAATCTCATCCACTCGGAATATATATATAGCCTCATTCACTTAGGAGAGGACTCCTAGAATACCTCAATCAGAACCATCACAATTACTCTCCCCTCAGAAGATGGTTCACTCGGGATTTATCACTCGGAAATATTCAAACCCTTCCCCACTCAGGGTTTACACATATTTTTCACTCGGTAACATATGGACTAGACTTCCCTCGGAAGTAGCCCACTCGCTAAAGTTCACTCGGAACTATTCTAAGCCTCCATCTTTCAGACAAGCTCTCACCACAATATTCCACTCGGGATTCATTGACTTAACATTATTCTCTCAACACCACTTAATGAACAACTCGGGTAACTTTATAACAATGTAAAATATATATATACACAATGTATACTTGTTCACAATCCCGATAGACAATCCATATAGTTTAATCCGTTCAGATTACAAGAGAGCCGGCCAAGGCTTTACATATCAATATACAATACGTACTATGCATGCACTTCAACAATCTAAGTGCTCCCCACTCAGACTTGAGGCCATCTCCTCATTCCCAGTCCGACCTGCATATACTGAAAAATGTAGCCACAGTAGGGGTGAGCTTTTACATATTAAATGACAGTTATTGACTCGGATTAATCTTAGAATCCTCACCCATACAATAATATATATCAATCAGCAATAATGCATTCTGCCATTCAATATGAACCCTACAACAACTTCATCCACTCGGGATTCATACAATTCATGCAATTCAATCAAGACTGAGTAATTCATATTATTCATAATTACCTATTCACAGCCACAACATTACCTTGCACTCGGCAACAGTACCAATGTACACATATTCACTCAGTCGGAATTCACACCAATCATTCATGGCTATATTAATCATATTCATCACAGCATGTATCACAACCATAACATCATATTGCACTCGCAAATATATCAGTATACATGCATTAATCCAATCGGATTCACCCTAATCAATTCATATCCACATATTCAACAATTCACATTGAGCTCAATGACAAACATAAGTGTGCACACATTCATTTCACCCGGATCCGGTTATTCATTATCCATTTTTATTGTTGCAACATAGGCTCCAAGCCCTTTCTCAGTTTTAAGCTGATTCGGCCGTTTTACAGGTACCAAACTGTTTGCCCTCACATGTAACACAGTCACTCCAAGCGACAACGGAAGTGTTACGGGCAGCCCCGAGTCCAACCCGATAGGCTTGCCTTGAGTCCAACCCAAGGTCTTTAAGCGTCCAACGCTTAGTGCACTCGGCACTGCCTCGAGTCCAACCCGAGGTCTTTTATATATTTTCAACACATATTCATCTGATTGCCGATCGGTATTAAGCGTCCAACGCTATATGCTCGAAGCATTTCCAGTGGCGAATCAGATGCATACGGTCTTATTCATCAGGCGTCCAACGCCAATGCACTCGGCATTTAAATATCAATAACATGCATCCAATGCATTTCATCATTATTCATAAACAGGGGTCGGCATGGCAATAACACAATACATGCACTCGGCAATCACATGCACTTGGCAATTCACATGCTTTTTAATATAAAACCCCAAACGGGAAACAACATAACCGACCCACATCTCATGCACTCGGCAATTACAATGCCATCCACTCGGAATTATCATTCACAACAAGCATCACATGCTATTTCATGAGATTCACTCAGCATTAACATTTGCAACAAGCAACACATGTTTTTCATACAAAACCCACTTGGCATCAATAGCCACAACATATCATACATTTACATAGAATCATAACTAGAACCAGCACAGCATTCACACACCACATGCGTTTCATATTCACACTGGTTCACAGCACATGCATTCACTCGGCATCTCATTATAAGCCAACATTTCCATGCATACACTCAGCATTTCATATTTATCATCATACATCTCATGGACGAAATCATAACAACATCACACGGACCACAATGATCATAAATCCGGGTGTCTCATGCACCAATACTCAACTATAACATATCAATCAACGTATTTCAAACATGACACCACAAATTAAAGCAAAACCACCCGGAACCCGTCCATAAACCATACATTTAAGATGTAATTTAGCCCCCCTACCTGGAATGAAGATCCCAGAAGCTCCCTGAGCTTGCAGCACCCAGTTTTGGAGGAACACCGAGCCACTCGGACACACGATCAGCTCTCCTCCATGACACTCTAGGTTCTGTACACAAGACAGCGGGAAGTTCCAAACCTCCCAGGCACAAAGTTGTCCTCACACTCGGTCCAGTGGAGGATTCCAAGGCTGTTTCCCCCACTCGAACAGCTCAGTCCTTACCAACAATGAAGGACTCCCAGACTTTCAAGCACCCATAGTCGTTTTGGCATAACAGAGGAGGATCCTAGCCTCCAAGACACACAGCACCATGCTGTTCTCTCAACCACGCTGTTCCACTCGATTCTACTCGGTGTGCGAGTAGAAGAAGAAGATGAAGGAGACGAAGGTGAAGAGACAACGAGGAAGAAGAAGAGGAATCTTCAGGGAGTGTAAGAGAAAATGAAGAGTGTTTGCAGCATAAACTAGATAAGAATGGGCAGAAAGTGAGTACAAAACGTGAAGCCAAAGCTTCCATCATCACACTGCTCTGCGCCTGCACTCCCTCACCATCAGCCGTCACATCACCATTAAAGCCACTCCCATCAGCGTGGGAATTGAAGGAGAGAGGACCGAAGCACCTCCTAACTCACCAAGGGCATATGGGACATTTCCTGGCATTATTATTAATATCATTATTATTATTCAATCAATAATCTTAATTCTCTAATTAACCTTAATTGGTAATTAAATCAAAACCAGGATGTTACAGCAACCACCTTGGCTTGAAGGTTAGAAGAAAGAGAAAGACCAAGATCCATCCCTTTCAAAGGAAGATTGAAGATCATCCTACATCAAAGTATTACAATTGTTGAATTGTAAGATTTCAACATATCTTCGACGATTAGTCTTCTCGATCTTAACACATCTTCAACGATTACAAAAGAAGTTTCTGATCTTGATACATCTTTGGTGATGGAAAAAGAAAGGATTTTCGACTTTGACACATCTTCAACGATTACAAAAGATGCCTTCGAGGTTGACACATCTTTGACAGTTGTGAAAAAATGTCTCCTTAATTTTGACGCATCTTCAACGGTTGCAAAAGAGGTCTTTAATATTGACACATCTCTAATGGTTACAACAAGGTTCTCCATTTTTGACATACAAAAATTCAACAAACTTCTTGGATGGCTTGTTGCCTTGACTTTTGTTAAGTGTTTAACATCGTTTTTACTTATGAATATTTTTAACAAGTCACTTTTGAGATTTCTCTTTTGTAAATTGTCTCAAGAACTTTGTCTTAAAAGCTCCCTTAAAATCAATTGTCTTGAGAAAATGTTGTTTCAAGAAGCTTTATTTATTGACTCAAAAAACTTTTTTTATAATTGTTTTCAAAAACTACTTTCTTGAAAAGCTTTCTAGAAGTTGTCTCAAGAACTTCTTTCTCGAGAAGCTTTATTAATTTAAATAGAGAACTACCTATCTCAACATGTATTGTATAGTTTGTTTTCGAGCACCTCTTGTCTTGGAAAAGCTTTTATAGTATGTCTCCAAATCAACTTTTTTAAAAGGATGAATAATATGTCTCAAGCATTACTTTTTGGAAAGTCTTCTTATAATTTCTTTTGAGAAGAAACTTCTATAATGTTTCGAGCACCGCTTTTTCAAGATGCTTTTTATAATGTGTCTTTAAAACAACTTATCTCTAGAGTTTTATTTTTTATCTTGAGAAAGTATTTTGATTTGGAAATAATGTTTGTTTAGATATTTTACTCCTGATGCTAAATTGATTTCAAATATCTCTCACAAATAAACATATCTTGAATTAGATTTGTTCTATCTTTTTTTAAATATCTATAGGAGTATTTAAATATCACAAATCATTCATCTTAAATATCATCTCATACTCTTATCTCTATGAAATATACCTTGAGATTTCAAAGTCTTATAATCTCTACAAAATATATTCTCAAGATTTATTGAGATTTTGAACTATTATATCTACATAATAAATTTTTTAGATTTTTGACCTAACAAAGTAATCTATAAATAAACCTTAAACCTAACTTTTCTAATTTTTTAAAATAAAATGTTTCTGCCACGTCGAAACTTATATCCACCATCCATAGTCGCACTCGATATCAATTTCTTCCACCTCAGCATGCTGATTTCTTGGTTGGTATTCAATCTAACCATCATAGTCCAATGTCGAAACGGGACCACTGAAGATTCTACCAAGGACCACATCGACCGGTTCCGAATCGTAAGTGCAATTCTAGGAAATGCTTTCTAATCCCACTTTTGAATAAAAAAATGGTTATTCACTGTCCTCGTTCTACCTTATGATAACAATATTTCCCATTCTGTTTCAATCTATTTGTACTTTCCGCTACCTGGCTGTTTAACAAAGTTAATTTCAAACAAAACCTATTTAATCTACTTTAGCTTCCCCTGATAAGCTCTTGATTTCAAATTTTATGTATAAATAGAAAATGAGAATTTTACTATACAGAAATAAAGTGACCCAGCTCCATCGAAATTTAAACTTAGATACATTTTTAAAAAACTAATATTACGTTTAATTCATAATTTTTCTTAGAAAATAGAAAATTATTTTTAGAAAAATAAAAAAAACTGTTTATTTACAAATTATTTAAAACTTTTATAGAAAAATGATTTTCTATTTTTTAAGAAAATCAAAAAACTCTTTTAAAAGGTTTTTTAATAAAAGTAAAAAAATAGAAAAAACGGTAACTGAATTACAAGATAAGATTTACTAGATAAACACTGTTATAACCAAATGGGAATGTGAAACAATCTGCTACTAATTTGAAAAGCTACTGCTATTATTTTAAAATATATTTAAATACAAACTCATTTGTTCTCATTTTAATATTACTTTAAATTTTTGTTACAATTTTTATGTGATGCATATACTATACAATATTGTCATAAATAATATATATATATATATATATATATATATATATATATAAGACATATCTCAATTAATTTGAATTAGAGAATGTTTAAAAAAAATTTGAAAAACTGAGTACACTTGAACAACTTTTTTAGTTTTCTAGTTTTCTTAATTGAAAAACTATCATATTATCTAAACGAGTTTTCAAAAATTTTCTAGTTATTCTAGGAAATAAAAATTTTGGAAAACAAGCGAAAAAATTTTCCCCAGAAAACTAGAATAATTTTCTGTAACTAAACGCACCGGTCTTAAATTTTAAGTTAAACTCCTAACTTATTTTAATTAGTTAAGTCCTTTATCTTTTTTAAAATAATTTAGTTAGGACTCTTCAGTTCAATTCTCACTAATCACCTTTGTTAGAGAGCCATAATAAAATACACGGATAATCATGTTATCATTTATTGATTGTGCAACATTATCACACATGTCAAATACTCATTGTAAATGTCGCATGAATTCGTCAATAAACATTTAACATATGCAGTAGTCACGTCAACATCTAACACATAATGAAATGCCATATCTTCATTAACAAAATTAGTATAGGAGACCTAACCGATTAAAAAAAATTAGGGGTCTAATTCAAAATTTACTTAAAATATAATGGATTAAAATAATAATTTTTCTATTTTACAAATATCTAGATATCCTTCTAGCATATTATTCCCTTAGAACTAGAGAAAATTTCTTTCATTTTTTTTTTGTATATACAAAATCAGCCAATTTAACCCAAAAACATAGTGAATAGTCATGAATTCGATATGTTTAAACACATAATTGACCTATGACCAAAAAAAAAAAACACATAATTGACCAATGATCAAATCAATATTGAACAGGTAAAAAACTAGCTAATCCAAAAACTAGCTAATCCAAAAAAAAACCCATGGTTTACTGATTTTGAATGAATCAATTATCAAACATTAAAAATATTGTTTTATAATATATTTAATGAAACTATTATTTTTATGATATAACTTCAAATTATTATTTTAATTTATAATTTTATAATTAAAAAATGAAGATGTTATATTTTTTATTAATATTATTTTATATATAATTAACTTTTATTAAAAAATATATTATTTTATCAGCACTGGCCGACCACGATCAACCACACTTCTAAACACACCCTGAATCAAAATCTAACGCAATATGTAAAACTAGCACTACTTGACATTTAAACCAGTACTCCTCAACCTCTATTTCCTCCCATTTTATGTTACTTTGAAGGAAAATAAAATCTAAGACGACTTTCACATATTAAAGTTGGTCAAATTTTAAACTTTCAAATAGCTAGACTCCAAGTCAACAAAAATCAATTTCAAGAAATGCATTTCTTTTTTTTTCTGTTTCACAAGAATAAAATCAAATCTAATATCACCTAAGGTTTTGGACTTTGAATAGTTAAAAACATAATAAAACCATACAACTTTACCGGTCCGTATCTCACCATATATTCATAGCCAAACTTGGAATAAACGCAATTTTCACATTCAAAACATCCTACTCTCAGTTCAAAGACAAAAGGAAACTCTCAGGCACCATGTTCAAGCTTTCGTATAATCTACATAATTTGATGAAGTAATCTACAAGGGCTAAACTCCAACTCATTTCTCTGGACCCTTCAAAGGTTAGAGCACTTCCTCCACGTGTCTTCATAACTGGCTCAATGAGCTGGATGAGGCAGCATGTTGATGGCACGGTGTGCATGGACAGCACATGCACAATGCACGGATGTGAGATTCAGGCAACCACTTATGATGAGTGAATGCCTTCCAGAACATGTGTGAAGTGCAGGGAATGAGTCACACACAGCTTGAACTGCAGAGGGAGTGAGTGCTGTGCATTGGCTTATGTTCAAAGTCCTTAGTCCATCCTCATTGTTTCCACCTTTCACAGATGCCCACATCCTATTACTCACTTTGCTTTGTGCCAATGAATACATTGCCCTGTCTGTAATGTTTTGGCAGTAGTACAGTCCAAGGGACCTCAGATGAGGACATCTGTTTGCCAAGGCAATAACACTATCATCTGTAATAACAACAGAAGAGTAAGATTTTGCTGAAGTAACTAACCCAGAATGGATCCTCTGCAGTGAATTGATCATTGTGTAAGATCTAGACCATTAAATGTGAACGGACAATATACATTTTGTTTGTTGAATGACCAATTTAGAATTAGAATGGTCTTATTTCGCTAATGCATTATGGTTTTCCAATTTTGTCTTCATTGATTGATATTTTATTTTTTAATAGGTTGTGTCCTCTTTCAGTTCCCAACATTAACAATAAAAACCTCCTTTACATGTCCAAAAACACTATATGATGATCTGCAGCCTCATTCATTCAGAATGTGGAAACACGGAAAACAGGTGGTTAGCAGACAAATAAGTGTACATTTGAACATTTAGTGCACATGGTGATCAATTAAAAAGGAATTTGTGTTTTTATAAAGTTAAAAGGCTTGATTCCTTCTTCCCTTCCCACTAACACTAAACATTCTACTAATGGGTTTGCTTATATCGGCCCGTGTCTTATTAAGCATCCAACCAAACCTGGAATAAGCTTCAAGTAAGGAACAATGAGGAGATAAAATTTGATGTGTAAGGAATTGAACAAGTCATGTAGAAACAAAAAAATATGAATACCACAATAAATAGACAATTAGGGTAGATTTAACTATTGAAATTTTGAATGAATTACCTGTTATACGGACGCAACCACACAGGTCAACTGTTCTAAGATCAGGGCACCCATAAGCTAAACTCATCACTCCAACATCACTGACATTTTCACACCATCGAAGGTTCAAAGACTGTAACTGATTGCAGCAATGTCCAATTGCCTGCATGCCATTCATTAATTGGATTATAATTCATAGCCATCTTAGTTCTTCATTTGATTATGACAACCAATTAATCTCAACTCTCAATCAAACCTGTAATGCAGTATCAGATGCAGCTTTAACACATCCACAGAGATTCAAAACTATCAGCTTTCTGCATAAACTGACTACGTAAGCAAGAGCACTGTCACTGAAGGCTGAACATCCACTTATATTCAGTCTTGTAAGATCAAGACAACCATGCGCTATGGCATACAGCGAGCGATCAGTGAGTTTGAAACTTTTGCTGAGATCTAGGATCTGCAGGTCATGACAGAAATTTGCAATAGTCTCAACAGCATTGTCCTCAAGTTGAGGCTTGTCTTGACGAAGAATTAGAGTTTGCAATTTTGTGAACTTAGGAGCAAGAGAGATAACCAAGTTATTCATGTTCTTGCTACACCTGAACGAAATAGAGGAATCACACAATCCAGTTATTACTAGTTTTTGCATGAACTCTAAGAAACATAAAGCATATATTTTCAACAACCATCCCCACTCAAACGACACGTCATTTTTCAGACTATTTTTAATTTTAAAACAACAATCACATCACTGTCCAAAATAAAGACTTCACAAAACCATTAAGCCACTATTTTTATGCAAATATCTCAGAAGATCACAAAAATTATAGGAAACAAAGGAGAAAATGATCATCTAAAGTCACCAACCAAAGCAATATCAGTAAAAATTAACCCAAAACCAGTGACTTCTAGTCCATATGATTTGAATCACACCATAGTATACTATGTAATCTATAAAACACCTCTTTACTTGTCTTCAAATGTTAAAGGCTAATGTTTAACTCCATATCAACTACATGCTATTACAAAATCCCAGTCCAGTGTCAAATGATTGAAAATATGCCGGTTCAAGGTACATGCATAATTTCATACTGAACTTGCCTTCTAATGAAAGGAATTAATCTCGCTTGCTGAATGAGAGTATGAATTACAAAACAGATATATTAAATTTAAATGGATAGCTGCCTGCTCCGGAGTCTCTACTCTAGTAATCCAAGAAATCAAGCTAAAAGAAGGTTAAGAACTTATTGGAAGAATCAAGATTGCTGCATAAATAATTAATTCATATTCATATAATGAACAAAAGAAATCAAGAAGAATAATAGTCAATGAACTGTTAACTGTAGACAAACATCAAATGATAATACTTAACTTAGGCTTATCATGTTTGACAAATTCGATGGTCTTCTTTTGTGAATAATGAAAACACAAACATTTAAATCTAGACCTTGTTCAAACTACCCTTACAACTACCACTAGACCGACCCTTGAGGGTTACCTTAACATTTGAGAAATCCAGTTTTGATTTGATGATTTCACAAATAATTTCAAAAATGTCACATTATTTTCATAATGTTTCCTAATTTCAAATTTTGAACAAGAAACTGTAAAACTAAGGTTCTTTCTAGAGCAAACCCTTAAATTATTCCTTAACTTTACAAGCACCAATCAGTTTAGTCTCTCTGACTTTAAAATCAACCACATTAGTCCTTGACTCAACAAAGAATCAATCATTTTGGTTTGGTCCCTAGAAAATGACTAAAATAATTGAATTGTTTAAAAGAGACGACTAAAGTATTTGATTTTAAAGTCAAGGACTAGACTAATTGATGTTTACAAAGTCAAGACTAATTGATGCTTACAAATTCAAGGTGTTTGACATTTTTTTATTTTAAATGCAAAACCAACAAACAAAATACAGCAACTTTTTTTCTCAAACAAAGCCTGGCTCTATCTATTTCCCACTATTTTCACTTTTCATTTCCTCCCTAGCACATCATCAAGAGAAATAAAATCAATACAAGGGAGAAAGAAAAGTTCATGCTTTACCATGAGAGTGACAAACGAGTAAGTCCAAAGCAAATTGCCTCCCTCCACCCACGACAAACTTCAGAAGCTGTAATACCCGTTTGATCATCCACAAGTGACAAAATCTGCATCAAAAGCTCCACTGGAATATCCTTCCATTCTTTGATCACCCCACCTTTCCCGCTATTTCCACCACCAACAGCAACCATCATAAGCTTCTCAAAGCTCAAGTTCAACACGTCACTCCTCAACCTCTCCTTGTCAACCATTTCCACTATCACCCTTCACAAGCACGAGTACTTTTTTAGCTCCTCGCCTTTTCTATACAAAACAAACAAGGTATAAGTGACGTCACATAAGGAAAATGGATAAGGCATAACAAATTCTTAGAACCTGGGTTTTCAGTACACAAGATGTGTAGTGAATCAATCACAACCACAAACAAAAATAATTAAACATATAAATAAAATCCATGTGTACAACGCCCCAAGTAATTACAAGGGAAAACAAATGAAATCATTATTATTTTTATTATAACTAGTAAGTAACTACAATAATGATGATGATTATATTTGTGATGCAGTATTTTATAATATGAAAATAAGGGTCCAAAATGAGAGTTTAAAATTCTGCACATTCCGGAAATACCCATCACGTAATTCTAAATGACACGATCAGTACATAAAACAAACATCAGAATTGATGAAACACTATTTCCTTTAAAAGGGGAAACCCTTCTCATCAAACATGACATGCATATAAAAAACAAAAATAATACAAGAATTCGATTTAAAAAACAAAAATACTACATGAATTCGATTTAAAATCATTAGAGGAAACGGAACAACAGAAAACAAGTGAATCAAAACAAGAATTACACCTTTTCTAATATAAAGCATAATACTATGAAGCAGCCACCCCACTTGTCTAAAAAATACAGAAAAGAGAAAACCCACAACCAATTCAGACTATTTTTTTTTTTATAAAAAAAACGGCAGTGCTTGCAAAATATGCAGAATCAATAGTAAGAGTGAGGGGAAAATGAGAGATCATTGACATGGCCATTACCGGTATTTGGCTATAGAGAACAGAAATTTTGGTACTTTGAATGGGTCCGTTAATTATGAGAATGGTAGAGTAGTTTGGGATAGGCTTTAGGCTTTGTTCTCTAGAAATGGAAGAGATGGGAAGGCTTCAAACTAACGAAGGAAGAAACGAGAGAAAGAACGGTAAGGCGCATGATAGCGACGCGTATGATGCCACGTGTATGCTTGATGTGACAGGTTCTGTGCGGAAACTTATGGGTTGCATTTTGATTAAAATAATGTTAATCAGTTTCAATGTTTTAAAATAGTTCTATTTACTTATCTTTCATTACATTTTGTTTCACTCTATCAAGGAATATGACATGTGTTAACCTCAGTTATGATAATAGATTGAAAATAAGACGGCTTTGGAATTTATCCTTAGTTTCATAGGTTCTCCATCAAATTTGGGAAAACCTATAGTATCTTACCATATTTTTTTTTCTTTCATTTTAAAAACTTGAACTTGTAACTTTAAACAAATTTTATATATTTAGTATATTTTAATTGAAATAATATATAAAATAGGCATTAAAATTTTTTATAAATAATAAACATCATGATTACATATTATTTTAAAAATATATATTTTAATTATAAGTAAAATTATTAAATTCGTATATGAGGACAACTTCAGGTGCGGGTTTGAGGTCAAGGTGGGTAGTTGTTTCCCCATACTCACTATGTTCTCATCAAAATCAGGTCAGGGTTGGGGCGAGATTTTGTTTATGCTCGACTGAAATAGGTTTTACTGGTCAAACTCAGGGTTGAGGCCGGTCAATCCCTGTGGATTCAGATACAGTTATCATGCCTAAGTAACTTGTTCACTTATATATTTGTTTTTAGTTAGTTTCCTAACTTATATTTTTTTATTTTAGTTACGTCCTTTTAGCTTTTAAAAAGTTTCAAACAAGCTCTTTCTGATATCAATATTGACATAGTTATGAATATGTCATTCCATCCCTGCAAACATTAAGAATAATTGAAATAAATTATATAGTCAAATGTATTACTAATTGAAGAGAAACTCAATTATCAAGAACAAGATCAAGTCCTTTAATTTTGAGCTCTTTAAACTCTTGATAAGGGGAGCAACATGGACAAAAGATGTGAAAGATTACATTTACACTAGGAGCTTCAACCAAATCATACCACTTCCTCAACTTTGTTCGGCATTTTGACCCCATAATCCATTAGGAACCCACAAAGCAAGCATCATTAATAGATAAATGAAGCTCCCCAAATGACAATATGGATGTTTAGAATTAACAATTATAGTATGTTTGAATAACCTTGGTTAATCTTTATATTATGGGAATGCACATTAATTAAGGTACGTTTGATTTGAATATGAAAATCACTTGAAGATGAATTCAGTAGAGGAAAATTCCTATATGAAATGAGTGCATAATGGTGAATTAAGGGTTAGAGGCCATTACTCATTTCTCCACTATCCAATACTTCTGTAATATGCACAAATGTTACACAAGGTAAAAATGTTGTCATAATAGCTACCAAAAAAGGTATATAAAATTAGATAGAGGATGGTGGATATTATATTTTTTTAGTGAAACAAAAATATGATTGGATATTCACATGCTTTTTCTCTAGTTCAATACAATTCAAACAGAGTTCTTAACAAAAATTGTAGAAGCACTTTCAATAATGAACAAAAAAAAAATATGTATATATAGAAAGGATAGAGCATATCATATAAATTTCATTCATGAAGGCTTAAGTTGTTAGGAAAGATAACACATGTTATATGAGATAATAACAATTACAAAAATAAAAATCTCATCATTTCCCCTATAATTAGGTCAATATTATTGGTAATTAAGGGACCCAATTGAAACATATCAATATCACAGGATTTATTTAAAACTTTTTAAAAATTAAAGGGACCTAATAAAAACCAAAATATAAGTTAAGGGACCTAATTGAAACCAAATATATAAGTCAACAAGTTACTTAAATGGACATCTGTCATCTCAGCATGTCACAAAAGCACTCTGTTAACAAAGTTACACTTAAATGTAGTAGACGAGGCCTAAGTGAAACTATTTTGAAACATAGGAAATCTAATTAACAAAAAAAACTAAGTCTGAGTGAAACAAACGTCAAACATAGGGACTGAAATAGGTATTTAGCCTAATATTAACAATAAGAATACCGAAGTGATTAGAAAATATTACATAATGCTTCATTATTTTTAAAACTAAAATTAATTATTTAGTATTATTGTTTATATATTTTATTTACATATTGATGATTTTTAAATATGTTAAGGATATACAAAATAATTTGTCTTCATATGCATATAAAGAAGAATAATTAAGGGATACAAATGACAATAATCATCATCTACAAAAAGAATGTCTTGCAAAGATAAAGTGAAGGAATATGAATCTAAATTCTCCTAAGATCTGTAAGAGATCATCATGTTAGTAACTAAAGAATTATGCCTAAACAAGAATGATAAGAGTTATGATGATGTAATGGCAATAGATTTTAACCCGATAAAACATGATACAAACTTCTAGAATAAGCTAGATTATTATTGAAACTTCTAAAATAAGCTAGATTATTATAGAAAACACAGGTGTATGTTAATAACTACTAGATGATAAAAATTCTAGAATTATATAGACAAGTACATATAGAGAGAAAACTCTAGAATATAACTTTAGAATTCTCTACATAAACCATGAAAGGTGGTGTTAAGGCCTATAAATAGACCATGTACCCAACATTTGTAAATAACTAAGTAACCAAGAAACTAATAAGCCATTCTCCATTTAAAGTTATTTCTCTAAGCTACTATCCTTTCCACTAAGGCTATAGCCTTCCCATTTTTTTTACCTATTAAAGAAGTTTTTACTATTTGATAATTCATAAACTAACAATGGTATCAGAGCTATGTTTAGTCATCTACTGGACATAGAAATGTTAGCCCACTACTTCAAAAAATTTCTCTCAATATTCTACCCACTTCCAACAAA
Source organism: Clitoria ternatea (assembly GCA_037962975.1). Lineage (NCBI taxonomy): Eukaryota > Viridiplantae > Streptophyta > Magnoliopsida > Fabales > Fabaceae > Clitoria > Clitoria ternatea. The sequence goes on from CM075672.1 coordinate 157,762,272, forward strand.
ATTTTAACCCATGGCTAACACTATTCAACCATCACCCATCCTCATTCCATTTTTAGTTGTGAAAATTATGATTTTTGGAGCATAAAAATGAAGACATATTTCACCTTCCAAGATTTATGGGATACGATAGAAGAAGGATTTTTTACTCCAGAAGATACTTTAACCTTTATTACAACTAAAAAAAAGGAATTGAAAGAGAACAAACTAAATAATTCAAAGGCACTATTTATTTTGGAACAAGTCGTGACTGGCACAATTTTTCCAAGAATAATGGTTGCAACAATAGCCAAAGAAGAATAGACTACGCTGCATGAAGATTTTGAAGAAAGTGAAAAGGTACAGGCGATAAAACTCCAAACTCTACGACGTAACTTTGAACTGTTAAATATGAAGGAATCTGAGACTGTAGAGGACTACTACTCTAAAACAAAAGAAATAGTCAACCAAATGAAAGCCTACAGGGAAAATATTCTTGACAAGAAAATTGTTGAGAAAATTCTAATTATTGTTCCCCATAAATATGATCCAATCATGATAACAATTGAGCAAACAAAAGATCTATCTACCTTATCAATGACAGAGCTGATAGGGTCACTTAAAACTTATGAGCAAAGGTTGAATAGGCATGATGGGGACTCAATTGAAAATGCCTTTCAACCAAAGCTCAAATTACAGTCTCAGGATAAAGGAAATTGAGGAAAAAAGAATAATGCTAAAATTTCTAGAAATAAAGAAAGTTCTAGAAATTTCTCTAGAAATGATCAAGATGAATATCCTCTATGCGACATTCGTAAGATGACAAATCATGCAGAGAAAGATTATCGATATCGTGGAAGGCAATAATGTCGCCACTACAAGAAATTTGGACATGTGGAGAAGTACTGCCGCTATAAAAATAAGCATGGGAAACTTTGCTGAAGAGAAAGATGGTGAGCAACATATTTTCTATGCTACCCAAGATTCCAATTATGAAACAAGTGGAAACCAGTACTTGGATTTGTAACATCATATGACCAAAGATTCTAGTATCTTCAAGAATATTGATGAATCCATCAAAGTGAAAGTCCAAATAGGGAACGACACTATCGTTGAATCAAAAGGCAAAGGCATTGTTATGGTGGAGACAAATAAAGGTACGAGACTTATCACCGACCTCCTACTAGTTCCCAATCTCAAACAAAGTCTGTTGAGCATTGGCCAAATGATGGAAGAAGGTTATACTCTCCGCTTCAAAGGAGACACATGCAAAATATATGACAATAAAAGGTTAGAGATTGGCCAAGTAAAAATGGAGAAAAGGAACAGAAGTTTCCCAATAAGCTTAAGACAAGGCTCTAACATTGCCATGAAAGAAGTTAATGACTCATGGCTTTGGCATCAAAGATTTGGCAACTTCAATATCCATGCCTTAAATTATACCAAAAGAATATGATGAGAGATCTTCCATGCCTAAAAGAGATTAACGAAGCTTGTGAAGGATGTCTCTTTAGTAAGCAACACCAATTTTTATTTTCAACTCGTAAAGCATGGAGAGCAAATGACTTATTAGAGCTGATCCATATAGATATCCGTAGACCGATGTAGACATCGTCACTCCATAACAATAGATGTCCAACTAATGCAGTTCAATATAAGACTCCGATCGAAGCTTGGAATAGGAAAAAGCCATCAGCAAAACACCTAAGGGTCTTTGGATCTATTTTCTATATACATGTTCTAGAAGAGAATAGGCATAAACTAGAAGATAAAATTGTTTAAGGCATCTTCCTTGGGTATATCATTTAATCAAAAGGTTACCAAGTTTCCAACTTGCATACCAAGAAGCTCACCATTAGTTGGGACATTAAAGTCGATGAAAATTATGCTTGGAGTTGGAATGACAAGAAACTTGAGAAAAACATTTTGATACCAATGAGGCAACCTCAAGAAGTTGAAGAAACTACAGAAGTCCCAGGTGAGCCTCATTCTTCTTCATAACAAACTTCATTATCAGAGTCTACTCCAAGATGAGTTAGATCTTTGGTGGACTTATATGAACCATGTAACTTGCTACTCAAACCTGAAAGCTTTGAAGCAACATCAAAGCAACAAGTATGGGTCAAGGCTATGGAAGTAGAGATAAAAATGATAGAGAAAAATAACACACGAAAGCTAATAAATTTCCTAAAAAAACAAAGATATCATTGGAGTAAAATGGGTTTATAAGACAAAGCTCAATCCCGACGGCTTTATACAAAAGCACAAAGCTAGGTTGGTAGCTAAAGGCTATTCACAACAACCTGGAATTGACTATAATGAGACATTTTCCCTAGTAGCACGTCCATATACAGTTAGTGCTCTAATAGCTCTTGCAACACAAAAAGGTTGGAACATCTACCCGCTAGATGTAAAGTTTGCTTTTCTAAATGGACTACTACAAAAAGAGATCTACATGGAGCAACCACAAGGTTTTGTGAGCAAAGGAAATGAAGACAAAGTGTTTCGGTTAAGAAAATCTTTATATGGTGTGAAGCAAGCTCCTCGGGCGTGGTATAGTAGAATATATCAATACTTCACTAATCAAGGATTCAAGAAAAGTAAAAGTGAACCGACACTATACATCAAGACTCAAGGTCAGTATGAAACTCTCATTGTTTCCTTATATGTAGATGATCTTATCTACACTAGAAACAATATGAGGATGATGACAAAATTCAAAGAAGACATGATAAAGACATTCAAAATGACTGACCTTGGCATGATGAACTACTTCCTCGGTATTGAGGTACATAAAAAGAAAGAAGGGATATTCATTTGTCTAAAGAAATATACTAAAGCTTTACTCAAGAAGTTCAAGATGAATGGTTATAAGACTATCACTACTCTTCTCGTGACAAATAAGAAGCTACAAAAAGATGATGGAGCACCTAAAGCTTATGCATCTCGCTTAAAAGTTTGATCGAGAACTTACTATATCTAATAGCCACACGACCAAACATCATGTATGTTGTAAGTCTTTTATTAAGGTTCATGCAAAGCCCAGGTCAAATTCATTTTGGACCAGATAAAAGAATCCTTAGATATCTACAAGGCACGAAGGAGTTTAGTATATGGTACGAAAACATAACCAACTCAAGTTTGCTCGGATACACCGATAGTGATTAAGCACGATTGGTAGATGACATGAAAAGAACCTCTGGCTATAAGTCAAGTAAGCAAGCAACAATCAACCACAGAGGCGGAATATGTTATAGCAACTGAAGCTATAAGTCAAGCAATTTGGCTTTGAAGGATAGTACGCTAGGAGTAAAAGAAATTTGTATCAAGGAGAACTGATAAAATATGATACAAACTTCTAGAATAAGCTATATTATTATAGAAACTTCTAGAATAAGCTATATTATTATAGAAAATACATAAGTGTATGCTAGTAACTACTAGATGATAAAAATTCTAGAATTATGTAGACAAATACATATATTGAGAGAAAGCTCTAGAATAGAACTCTTTAAAATTCTCTATATAAACCATGAATAGTGGTGTTGAGGCTCATAAATAGACCATGTACCCAACATTTATAATTAACTAAGTAACCAAGAAACTAGTAAGTCATTTTCCATTCAAAGCTATTTCTCTAAGCTACTATCCTTTCCACTAAGGCTATTACACAAATTAGCCTTCCCAATGTTTCTACCAGTTAAAGAAATTTTTACTATTTGATAATTCATAAACTAACACAACCTAAAGCTAGTAGTTAAATCTCTATAGGAGAATATGAAAAACAAAGCTGCCCATGGAATGTAACACTCATTGTTCAACTAATGGGAAAGAGGTTGGGTGTCAAATATGTGATTCAAAGAATTCAAAAAATGTAGAGTGAAAATGGACCTTTGAAGATTCTTGAACTAAACAAAGATTTCTACACTGCTAAATTTGAAGATGAAGACGATTACAAGAATGCTTTGTTTGAAGGACCATGGGAAATCTTGGATCAATACCTATGCCGCAAAGATAACCAATCTTTTTCCAGCCTTCAGTTATGCAACTCAAGAATATTCCAATATGGGTTTGAATTCCATGTTTACCAATGGAATTATACAACACATGTTTCTACTATGGAGGGAGGGAGATCTAATTAGAAAAGTGCTAAAATTAGAAAACACCACGTTAATATATTCCAGGTATAGGTTCGCTAGATTATGAATCGAGATAGATCTTTGAAATGCATTACTTCTAACTTTTCTTTTAATTGGAATAGTGGTAGGCTTGGGAACTTCAAACCCTCTAGAGGAATTAGACAAAAATGGGTTCAATATCCCCTTATTTATTCATGTTATGCATTAATAGGTTATCAAGGCTTTTCGAAGATCTTTTGGTGAAAGAAGTTTGGAGGCCTACGTTGTTTAAGAGGAATTATAGTGTCTCCCTTTCTCTTTATAGGTGACTTATTAGTCATTTTAGAAGCTTAAGAAGATCAAGCTATGTTAGTGAAAGAGATACTCAACAAATATCATGAAGCCTTAGGTCAAAGAGCTAATTTTGATAAATCAAAAGTTTTTTTTCTCTTAAGAATATTTATGTGCAGGTGGAAAATGACTTCAGTCAAGTGTTAAGTATTGAAGCCACTGTGAATTTTGGCTTCTACATGAGCACCCCCGATGATTCACTCTAAATTGTAAAAAGCTTCATATTTCTGATTGAGAAGAGTAGGAAAAAACTACTAATTGGAAGATGTCTTCATTATCATTTGCTGGAAAGATTTAATTAGCACAATCAGCTGTCATGTCAATGTCAGGTTATATTATGCGAACACCTCTCATTCCAAAAGGAGTTTGTGGTGAAATAGAGAAAATTTATAGAGAATTTATATGAGTTTTCACACCTAATAAGAAGAAAATGCATTTGGTCTCTTGGTCCACAGTCTGCACTTCGAAAGAGTATGGTAGGTTATGCTTTAGAAATCTTCACCTAAGCAACAAAGCCTTCACGATGAAAAGTTAGAGGCTATTAAAGGAACTTAACAATGTGTGGGTTCAGGTGCTAAAAAGAAAATACAAGGCTAATCCTCTAGCTTTCTCAGACCTAAAAGCTTCACCATATGATTCTATAACATGGGAAAGGAATTGTTAGCCAATGGGATGAAATTAAGATCACTCTGGGTTCTTGGTAATAGGCATCTAGCTAGGTTTTAGTAGGATTTATCCTGGATTGCAGAGGCTAGCAGAATTTAAAGAAATATTAATTCCATAGGGTTAAGCCATGTGCCTACTAGTTTTTACTCTCTATATGGTGTGTAGGATTATAATAAGTGAGAGACGTCATTCACGAGTAACAACTATTAGCTATTAATTCCATCAAAGCCCTTAAGGAAAAAGATGTCTTATCATGGAGACAAAGCACTAAGGGTAAGTTTTCTATAAAATATGCTTATTTATAGCTGCAAAAACCATTATTAGAATCATAATTGTGAAGTAAGAAAATGCTTAAATTATGTAAGTGGTTGGGCTCTCCCAAAATTAAATTATGTTTATGGAAACTGACTCATGGAACTCTATGCACTAATGAAGATAGGCTTAGAAAGAACTTGCCCAAGATGTCAAGATTTGTCTAAATCAATTTTGCATACACTAAGAGATTGTGATGATGTTAAAGTTTTTTGGGAAATATTTATTCACTCAGATAAATCGGTTAAATTCATTAGTATTAGCTTAGAGGATTGGTTAGTAGAAAATCTAAGTGAAAATTTCCTTAATATGGACATAAATTATAGGGATGTCAACATGATGGTAAGGCACAAGTATTAGCTACCAGCTACCTGGACCCGTGAGAAAAGAACAAACTCACACCCACCCACTCAATTATAGGTTTCTTTGTGGGTACTTAATATATATATGGGTACCCGTAATATCCCTAGGCACTCAATTAAATGGAAACTTAGGGGGAAATATCAAAAGTAATTAAATAACATTGCCAACATTTCAACTATAAACAAGCTTTTAGTGGAAGTGGATTAAGAAGTGGAACTGGACTAAAAAATGGTAGTGAATATTGAAACTGGACCTTGTTAGAGGGTGCTTCGTTATTTTTAAGGAGTAAGAGAAATTTTAAAACTTCTCCAAATAATATGGTGTATTAGAATGAATCGCATTTACAAGGAGGATAAAAATAACATAATCATATTACGAGCCTTAACCACTTTAATTAGATTGGTTTTCTTAATGTCTTTTCATCCTATCCTCAATCTCTCTCTGGTTTGCGTAGAGATGATTGTTGGGGGTTATCTTTTCTAAAGTAGTTAGTGGTTAATTTAATTTTTATTTTAGGTGATAAGTGTAACACCCTCGGTTAACTAGGACAATCCCTTCCACTAGATTATCCTGGTCAACTGAAAGGTTATGAGTTTTAGAAAAATGTGAAAGTTTTTTTTTTGTACAAGAAAACTTGGTGGAATAGATGTACCTTATATACAATATAATCATATATAATACATGGTCGTAACTATCACACCATAATTTCCACGGCCTGAATCCCGATGTAATCAAGATAAATAATTAATAAAAATGTGAGTAAATTTTTCGCGTTTAAAAATATTTCAAAACTCCTCAACGATCACATCAAGACCTGAACCACAGAAAACCAAAGAGTGAGATATGAGAATTTACAAACTGGATCGCTAAGTAAAACGCCTATACGTGTATACAAAATAATAGAGTTTACAGCGGAAGAAGATTGTGTATACAGGGCACCCGCCTAGTTCCATATATGAAGATATGGAAAGAGACCCGAGCAATCATGCAATGACATAATATACGCCTATTAGGCCACAACCAACTAAGTACGTAAATCATAATTATACAACATCAATTGTAAGTAGCCTCTACATGAGGTATTAATCATTAAATCAAATTATGAACTATCCAATTCCTAATGTCCTTATATTCCCGATGCCTTAGATATATATATGATTATACAACACTCAAACTCACTAATCACATTCCATAATTGACCTCATACATCACCCAACTGGTATCATTTTAATTATCACCATCATCAATATACATTGGTATATACATGTTTATAAATCTCAATTTATCAACATCAATATACATAAATCATTTACTATATCAAGTTTAACAAATGCTGTAGGCCAAGGCATTCCATTACCACTATTTACCTTCTCCAAAAGCTTTAGTTCAAGGACACACTCTCATCCCAGACAACCCTACATCACCATGCTAAAAAGGAGACAACATGGGAGAGTGAATTATACATTCAAAATGACAAATATAATACATTGTGATTATGTGTACATGCATACAACCAACATGTGTGCTTTGTTATAAATCATCATTTCATCATTAAACCATCATCAAGATATTATCTTAGCATACAAGCCTCATTGTTCACAATTCACAACAAGTACAAGCATAAGCACATGTATAAGCACATACACATTCACATTACCCTTTATCATCTTGGGCATTCACAATTTTCAACATCAAGTCATTAAATCTTTAATCAATTAACTCTTTCTCAAGAGGTTCCCATCTCGGTTTGGTCATCTCTATCTCAAATGCCATGTACCTATTGCTAATGTATATGTCAACTATTTAATGCATATGCAATGGATCCATATCAATCACACATGTACACATGGTATCTTAAGTGATCGCAACCACTTATAATCAATCTTATATTGCTTTCTCTCCACGCATGAGGTATTCCCCTCATAGAATCCTACAGGATCTTTATCATTCAGTATACTCGTGATCGCAACCACGTCTATCATTCTCAACATATGGGTGATTACAACCATCTTCATTCATTCACATATTGGTTTCCCGCCATGTATGGGGTACTCCCTCTCATATAGTCCCGCAAGACTTTCCTCATTATGACCAAAATCACATATTCAATGCTATGCCATGCATGCCATGAATGCAATAATGCAATGATGCACATGCTAATCTTAACCTTGTAAGGATCTCTCACCCTCTCACTTAAAGGTATACTTTATATTTAGTTTTGTCATTATTGACATACAATTAATTACAAGGCCCTTTAAGGCTCAACATTCACATTTACATCAAACCACACATGGTAATCAAAAGCATATCAATCGTCATAACATTAATCCACGCATAGAAGCCAACAGGGTATTTCAGAACATACATTCAACAATCATCATTACATCTCACACATACAAGTCAATACTTGCATTAATCATAATGGCATCGCACTCATCAACAATAACTATCACTGTTTATTCAAGGGTATGTTCAACAACAATATCCCTTTTCATTCAACATCAACATTCATCATTCAATATGTGTGGTATCATCCACTTATAATTATCGTCGACGTTATTTTTAATTCATCGTTCTATAACAGCTCATTGTCATTCAATTATCCCCTCATTAGTTTCATCATCAATTAAAGTGTGTCATACAATCACATTATTTACTTTTTATCATGATTCATAATATATCAATAATGGTGAAGCATACATGTATTCATAACATAGCATAGGCATACACATACCTTTCCATGGCCTTAAGCCATTCCCCAATCACCACTAAGACATACCACACATCACATACCCCTAATACAATGTGTTTATATAATAAAAAGGGGTTTTGGATAATAATGAACTCATAACAATTTCAACATAAGATCAAGGTGATTTAAAGTATACCAATGAATGTGAAAGGAGGTTCAAGAATACCATCATTTGATTCTTAAAATATTCCAATTATGTAGGCAAATTGTTGCATAATCTTAGCATGAGCCGAAGATACCAAACATGTATGAAACTAATGGGAATATGCAATAACAAGGCTGGGAATCGGTTAAGGAATGCATGAATCGATTCCCAAGATTTTGGAAATCATAAACAACATGCATTAGGGCCATGAATCGATTCTCATGCTTAGTGAATCGACTCACGCTTGATCAGAAGCCCATATGAATTGATTCATATAGCTCAGACGCACATCTAGGGGGTAAAATAAGGACGTATGAATCGATTGGGAATCGATTCATTTAGATTTCAGGAAAGCATGAACAATAATCATTAGGGCCATTAATCGATTCCCATATTTGATGAATCGATTCACACATGAGATTTTGCACTGAATAGTAAAACACATTGGCTTGTGAATCGATTCCCCTCCTGGTGTGAATCGATTCACGTGAACTTAGAATTTATGCACAGTAAAAACAGAGAGCTATGAATCCATTCACACTGTTGTGAATCGATTCATGACAACACAAGACTGCTTTATGTAGAAAAAGTCACATTTTCAAACTTCTAACCCCCATAACTTTTTTATACGAATTCCAATGCCCACCAAATTTTAACACCAATTTATATACATTATTTAAAACGTGTGGCCACTGGCCGCACTCAAAAATCCCCTAAAATGAGAGAGTTATGCATATAAATATGTTTTACCCATTTTGAGGCATTTTTATGCAACTCAAGAACCTAATCTCAGTGGAATTGGTCTATTCCAACTTCTACAAGTCATAAATTACATATATGGGCTATTGGAACTATCACATGCCATCAAAATTACATAAAATTCAATTTGACCTCATGAGTTCCTCAATTACACATAAAACTATGAAAATTCATCTTTTTCTTCATACCATAATCATTCATTCAACATCCTAATGCCTAACTCACATCCTCATCTATACACAAGACTCATATACATTGTCTTTCAATCTTATCATCAATACCATCACAATGGCCAACACATTCAATGTCAAGCAGCCACATAAAATTCTCAATTCACAAAACATATACTTCATCCCCTCAGGGATGGTTCATTAACATGTACATATTTCAATCCCTCATGAACAACACATCATTCTCATCGAAGGGACAATTAAACATTTATCATCTCATACACATATAATTCCCAAGACCAATGATTTACCAACTATTGCCTTTATTGATCTTCATCCATCTCATCATTTCAATATAAACATAGCAAGGTAAGTATGAGCATCATGATATACATAAATCACTAATTATTTAACTCATGCATTCAAAATGTAAAACTCCCCTCCTACCTCGAGGGAAGAACTGTAATGATCCGCACATTCTAAATGTTCCGCCATATTGCCCAGGATACCATCTCCTATCAACACACATACATACACATGTATTCAATTTATGAGCCTATAACACCCCAATTTTCTGGACTTGAATCCCGATGTAATCTAAATAATTAAACAATAAAAATACGAATAAATTTTTCACGTTCGAAATAATTTCAAAACACCACTACGACTACATCAAGATTTGAACCACAAAAAACCAAATGGTGAAATTTGATTATCTATAACTGGATCGCTAAATAGTTTGCCCATAACGGTATACAAAATGAGTATACCGGGCATACGCCTAGTCCCATATATGAAGATATGAAAAAAGGCTCGGCAAAGCATTTAACGGTGTATTATAAGCCCAATAGACAACCATCATCTTTTCACATAATCTCATGAACATACAATGACTAAGATATATGAATATACATAGCTATATGGTCATGCATCATATATCTTCAATATTCATAATCTATAATTGACCATATCAGTTCAACCCTAAAGACATATGTTATCAGCACCTATGCATTCCCAAAATGATTACACAATCAATATCTTTATATTCATCAAATGGATATGGATTCTGATACCCTAATTATCAATATATTAACCACTTATAATATCATTCGCAATACATCCATCGATATCAAGAATTATCACTATCGCAGTACACATCTCATCCATAATACAATAATTTATAATTACTGCCGGCCAAGGCATTCCATTACCACTATTTTACCTTCACAAAAGCTTTTCTTCAAAATATCCTCATCCCATGACATCCCTGTATTATTACTAAAAAGTAGACCACATGGGAGAGTGAGTTATACATTTCAAATAACGATATGAATACAATTGAAATTATGTGCATATGCATATCAATATCATGTATGCTTTGCTAAACACATCAATGATCATCATGAATTATAAATTCAACAACATATACATATCTTATGTTTATTAATCAAGTCATAGCAAAGCAGGCATATACATATCTATCACGACGCCACAATGGGCCAACATCATCAGTATTGACCATTCAGGTCTTTTCTCAAAGCCATTATGGGCCGACATCATTATCGTCAATCATAAATAATTATGCCCTTCATCACATTAGGCCATAGCATACACATCGTCATGTTCAATATCGTTTTGTTGTATTCTTATCATTTATTAATTTTTATGTGGTCTTTTAGGTACCCAATTACCCATTTCATCAACACCATACCACAATCTCAATCATCATCATCTGGCATATCTCTATGCTCTATGCAAATGCTCTTATAGCTAATGCATATGCACAATAGAATAAACAATAAATGCGGATCCAACTGTGGGAATAAACACCAAATTATGGGTTGAGCATAGGTGTACTACTATGCCCCTACTACAGTAGAAAAATATGTACACATATACCTCAATTCATGTATGCTTCACAACATATTTTACTGGTACCAAACCGCTATCGCCCATCTGTAGCACTAGTCACCCCATGACTTGCTGATCAATAACATGGCCTCACTTGCCACAAGTGCTACAGGCCCCTCTCAAACACACATCGAGAGAGTCGTGCCCTATCGGACACCGAGGTAACTTGCTCATCACAGAGCCGCCCGCCCACTGGGCCCACCACATAGGGTGCCTCGTCACCAAACTATGGAAAGCTTCATGATTCCCAGAATCACTAGGGGAAATACAACAATATACCTGTGCACTGGATCGCCCTCCCACTGGGCTCGCCTAGTGGAACCCCTAACATTCCACATAGACAGTGGATAATATGCCATGGATGCAATGCAATGCAAATCAAATACATTTCTCACAGTGCATCCTAAATGCCACTCATCAAACATCATCATCATAATCACCAACACCACCATACACACCTTAGTGGATTTTATCATTGTTGGTTTTTGCCATTGTTTTCAAGTTTTATATGTGGCATTTTTATCTCAATATATCATTTATTATACATGCAAGTCAACACTTACAACCAACCATAATGGCATCACAAACATCATAAATCATCATTAATATTCATTAATCTTTCATCAATACCACCACATAATCATTTAGTGGATTTTCATATCATTTATCATTATCATTGTTTCATATATACATATATTTGTGTGGCATTAACACATTTCACCATTATATTTCAAACCATACATACAAGACCACACTTGTATCACTCATAATGGTACACTACAAAATTATTAATAATAACGATCATTCTTTACTCAAGGAAATGATCCACAACATCATTCGTTATTACACATTACCATTGTCATCTTCGATTCATTAGTTTATAGCAAACACCTTATCATTTAATCGTTCGCTCATTGGGTTCATAATAACTCAAGGGTATATCTCATAACCCATCATCAAAGTCTCATTATCATTCTTTCATATCCCATTCTTGGGGGTGAATATATCATGGTTAAATCACCCCAAGTGTAACCATCAATTCCAATTACCACTATGTTGTATCATCATTATATACCCCTTGTACATTCCCTCAATCATCTCATAACACAAGGGAAGGGGTCCAACATAAGAACAAAACAAAGAAAATAAAATAAAATTACATTCTGGGCAACTCGCTTGAGCGAGGCTCTGCTCGTTTCAGCGAGATCATCGCCACTCGCTTGAGCGAGCCACGCTCGCCTAGGCAAAATTCCTCCAGTGTCATTTTCTCACATGCTCGCTTGAGCGAGACTCCTCCCAACTGGTCACTCGCTTAAGCGAAAACCATCTAGTGTCCAATCTCATGCTCGCTCACTTGAGCGAGACCTAATATGTCTCACCACTCGCTTAAGTGAGATCTGTCCAGAACCATGTTTTCATGACGCTCGCTCAAGCGCGGCCACACCCGCTTGAGCGAGATTCATCCAGTAAGCATCCCCCTATTACACACGCGTATCGCTTAAGCGGAACATCATCTCGCCTAAGCGAGATTGGGCCAGAGGCCACCCCTCTGATGCAGGGGACTCTCGCTTGAGCGAGAATCCATCTCGCTTAAGCGAGATCACCATCATACACTCAAAATCAGGTTTTTCTTACCCTCACGTATGCTATTATCCTCATAAGGTAAAATTGGCCTAAGTTAACAAGTCTTATACATTGCATCATGCATGAGAGGCCTAATCCAACAAGTTATACTTTTCAATTTTTAATTCATCAATTACCTATAGGAGGATCTACAACACTTATCATCACTACCTCACCTACCTTTCTGTATAATCATCATAAACATATTTTCACACTTTAGGTAATTCACCCATCTATGGGTCTATATCATCGATATACTCATGTCTAACAAAAGGGACAACTAATTACTCAACTTTATTTCACATCTATATATATACATACACATATACAATTTCTTAGTATTCAACAAAAGCCAAGCCATCATTCATCACATCATCAATTAAACATTTAAGACATTTATGGTAAGGCAATGCATGAGTTCATACATGTACATAATTAACAATTATTCACTTATGTAATTTGAAATGTAAACTCCTCTCCTACCTCGAGGGAAGAACCACAATGCAATTACTTTCAATTATCCGCATCATCGTCCGACATACAGTCCTATCAACAAACATATATATATATATATACATGAAATTAATAAGCCATCATAAGGCATCATTTCTTAAACTCATTATCAAGTCCTAGACTTGTCTAAACTCCAATTTATACACTTATGTTAGGCTTCAGGAATTCCTTTCCCAAAACCAAGATTCTCTAAGCCTCAAAGGGTTAAACAAATCCAACAACAACAACACCATGACCCTTATCCATAAGGCATCCAATATCTCTTAAATCATCTAATTGCCATCATAAATCCTTTTAGTTTCTTTTTAAGACCATCATAAATCAACCATCTCAAGTGGCACATATTATGGCCTAAGGCCTCATCAAATCACAATCTTATTTCATTTATCCATCACTAATGGTCATCCTCAATTATTATCCCTTTATCACTAATAACAACACTCAACATTGATCATCATTTACCCATTCTCAAGATTAATTCCTCAAATCATCATACCTACCTACATGCACATATCATCATACACAACCTCATGAACTTAGTTCAAAATTTCACCATATTCACTAGTTTTATCAAAAACCCCCAAAATTCCAATCACTTAGGGTTTTCATTAAAATCACCAACCCATTTCTAAAATCCATATGCAAACCATAAACCACATCCATTTCTAACACAACACCATAATCAAGATCATCTCTTAAGCCATCAAGTGTAATAACCCAAATTTTAAAATAGAGAATAAATTAAAAAAATAAATATTGAATAATTGAATATGAACTATTTAATATCCTAAAATATTGGAAATAATTTAATTGAGATTTACAAAGACTGTTAGTGATTTATTGAGATCGGATAAGTAGAAACTAACCCGGATAAAATATCAGTGTCGGACCAAGTATCTCTGATTGAGATGCCGTTGGTCAGGGCTGTAGATAATATTACTAGGAGTCCGGATGTGTATTCAAAATAATTTTTAGAATAAGTATTGAGCCCAAATGGAGAGCCTGTTTGTTTTAAAATGGAAGAGTTTAATGAAGATTAAAAATTTTAAAAAATAAAACCCCACTTTTTCACTCTCATTTTCGTTCAAGTGCTGAACCATTTAGGCAAAACACTCCTTTCTTCTTCTCCTTTTATCTTCTTCATCTCCTTTACCTCTCTAACCCTAAGCCAAGGTGCTACCCTCTATTCTCCCTCTCATTTTCGTTTCATAAAGGCTTGGAGCTTGAAGTTCTTTTCCTTTCTCCTTAATTTTGTGTGGCCCTCTCCTCTTTTGAGAATTCCTCCATTTCTTCACTTGAGGTAAGGTTCTAGCCATTTTTCAAGAATATGAACCTTTAGTTATGTGTCCTCAATGTTAAGAGAGCATTTAATGCATGTGGGTCATTAGTAGAAGCTTTAAATATGGAAACCCTAAGGTGGGTGTCATAAATACAAGCTTTAAATGGTATTAATGAGGTAGATGCATTTATGGTTGGAAGGAGAGGAGAATGTATGATTATTTTGAATGTTGATGGGCTTTGGTGAAACCCTAACCTTACAAATTAGGGGAAATATAATGTATGGGTAGATGGGTATTAATTAATGGTGAGAATGTCATTAATGTTGGAGTATAATCATAAATGATGATTGGTGATGGTAGTTGGAAACCATAAATGAAAACCCACTTGCAATGAGTTAAATGTAAGGTTGGTAAGTGGGGTAACCTAACTAATTAGGTTATTGCCTTGATGATAATGAATGGTGATTTGAGGGAAGGAATTCCCGAAGCCTAATTAGGCAAATGAATGAAGCTTGTAAATAAATTACCACATAATGAAGAGTCATCTCTATATAATGTATCTATTAAGAATGATGCTTGAATGGATAATTGATGTGGCCTTATAATTGATTGATGTAGGACTTGAATATGTTTGTAAGGCGGGAACATCAAACTCAGAAGTCTACTTCTCTTGAGGTAGGAGAGGGGTGTATTTTCTAAATACATAAGATCTTGTATGTTGATAATGTATGTATTGATGTAATGTAGTATGTTTTCTTGAATGGGTGTAGTAACATGTGCGTATAATGTAAAATTAAGTAAGGTTCTTGTAATGATTGATTGTGGATTAAAACCTTGATGAGGTTATGAGTGGTATAATGTGTGATGACATTTTGTGGATTCCATGTGTGGTTGGATGAATACTTGAAATCCTTGGCCATAATGATTCTTGAATACCATGACCAAAATGTATATCTATGTTTGTTTATGTGGAATTGACATTGTAATTGAGTATGAGTTTACCCTAGATGAAAGGGTGAGATAATCCATATGAGGTTGAGGTATGCATGAGCATTTTTGCATACATAGCATGGCATGCATATCATGATGATGTTGATAAGTGGTTATGATCACTTAAAGTTAGAATATAAAGGGCTTGCGAGTTCCTGTGATTATTGGACCAGTGGTTGTGATCACCTGGTATTTGAAATGAAAGGACCTATAGGAACATTGAGACTGAATACCCATGGTTGCGATCATGAGGCGGGAGTACCGCTTGCGAGGCGGGAAACCATTATGAATTGTTGAACATGGTTGCGATCACGAGAAAACACCTTGCGAGGCTGCTAGAGGGAGTACCCCTTGCGAGGCGGAAAACTATTGAGAATGAATGAATGAATGATTTTGGTGGTTGCGATCACCTGATGGAATGAAATCGGATCCATGCATATGCATCCTTAAACACCAACATGTGCATTAGCCATAGAAGCATGGCATAGTGTGATATCCTGTTGAGGAGATTGTGTGAGGAGTATATGGGGCTCCCTTTGATTACTAACTGTAATTATGACATCGGTTGGTGTGACTTAAGAATTTTGATGGATATATGTGTTTAAGGAATTTGATGAATGATTGATGTTATGTTGATTGAACTCCCTTTTTAGGAAAAGATCTTTATCTTGCATTTATATATATATTATCAAAATTGTTAGATTTTCATCATTGAGAAATTATACTCACTCTCCATGTGGTATATCTTTAAGCCCTTGTGTTGTAGGATTTCCCATGGAGCACTTATACGGAAGAATGGTGTGAAGGAAGTCTACTTTGGGGTAAAGAATGCCTTGGCCGACATTCCTTTTATAAAATAATGGATATATGTATATGCTTATTTTATTTCGTGAATATTAGTATGTATTCTTTTGAAGGTCACTTGTGAAAATTGGATCTTATATGTTTTGAAAGGCCAATTTTTGGGTAGTGACCTTAATATTGGTTGATGTTGATAAAATATGTTTATTAGCTTACCATATTGAGGAATGAATATTAATTATGAAGTTTCTTGGCCAATTGATGGCAATAGTGTGCATAATGTTTGATTGATTGATTAATTTGTGAAGGTTACATATGGAGTTCATGCATAATTAAGGAACCAATAGGGTCAAAATAAGTTTTATGAGTTTTGGATAGTGTGTGGTGATTTCAATAGCTTAAATACATGATTTGAGACTTATAGAAACTAGAATGGGTCAATTCCATTAAGAATAGACCCCTAAGTTACTCAAAAAGGCTCAGGAATGGACTAAACTCATTTATTTGCATAAGTTTCTCATTTTTGAGAATTTTTGAGTGAGACCAGTGGCCACAAGTCACAAATAATGTATTTTAGCTTGTGTCAAATTTTGATGGCCATTGGATTTGATTTGAACGAGTTAGGATGACTAGAAGATGGAATCTAGTTGATTTTCTGCATAAAATACAGCAGGGGACAGTTTTGAATCGATTCAACTATGCCCAAGAATCGATTCACTAAGTTCTCGAATTACTATTCATTTTGGCAGTAGGCTTTGAATCGGTTCACCCTATACCCATGAATCGATTCATTTCTTTCTGTTTTTACTGTTCCTGGCATCCTAAATTCGTGTGAATCGATTCACCAATTGGAGGGAATCGACTCATCCCTCTGAGTCACATAATCCTGTACATTAAAACGCATGAATCGATTCAATTGTGGGGGGGAATCGATGCATTCATTAAAAATTAGAATTTTGGCATAACAGAATCGTATGAATCGTTTTACTCAAATGGAGGAATCGATTCATGGTACTGATTCATGGGAAATTGCATAGTTTTGAATGATGTTAGACTTCAAATGAATCTTTTACCCTTCCATATTTACTTCATACACTTCTTTGATGTAAATTCACATCCTTACAAGGATTCTTGCTAATTTTACCTAATTAATCAATTTCATTGCATTTATGAACACCGTACCACTTATGATTTCTTCTTCCGCTATCTTTAATTGAGAACTTATTTAAGAGTCATCCTCCTTTCGCCTACTCATATCTTCATATATGAGACAGGTTCTCATAGATCCAGGGTGTCGAATGGAAAGCTTTACCACTCATTTCTTCATTAAATAATGATTTTAAATCGTGAAAACTTTTCCCATATTTTTTGGGGCGTCTCAACCTGGTATTAGAGCATCATCTACTCTTACTTGTTGTGATTAAATTATTAGTATGAGATCATGACATATATTTAATGAATGATTACCATTGTTGCTTGACTTTGTATGGATGGACTTTGTATGGATTGACTGTGAGTTAAAGATTTGTTCTACTCTTATTTCCCATTCTAGATAAGCCTCTATGTCACTCTTGCATTGAAATTGGGGAATTTCTAATTTGGCTTCTCTTAAGCCTATATCTTCTCTTTTATGCTCATGGTGTTTTCTTTGCCTAGGCTTCTCTTCACTATCACTATTATTATGCCTATGATTCCTTTGATTTCTATGTCTATTTCTAGGGTTTTCATTATGCTCAAGATTTGTTAACCTAGCATTGATGTTATTCAAGCTATCATTATGTTATGAAGCATAGTTTTATTCTCCCTATCACTAGAAGACATCTTTTAAGGTTGTTAAAGAAATTCAAGACATAAACAAAGAATGTGTAGAAAAGCTAGTTGAGGAGGATGAATGCAAAAGAAATGAAAGAAAACACACAACAATCCTAGAATATGAATACTAGGTTTCTATCCTAAGGGAAAACAAGATCCTAGGTTGTCTTTTACTATGTTAATCCTATGTTGCTTATGTAAGTCCTAGGTTTGGCTTTAACCTAAGTTGATTACGATTGTCCTAGGTTGTTTCTAACAAGTAACTAACCCTAGACAAGCCTAACCAATTCGGTTTACCAAGTAGTTAACCTAATAAAATTAGTTCAACTAACTAACCAACACATAACAAACCCTAACTAGAAGAAGTTATGTAGTTATGGAAGTTGTAACTAAGTTTAACAACCCTAACCAATCAACTAAATTCGGTTATGATCTAGTTAAGACCTAAACTAATTTCAGTTATGATTAGTTGAGGTAACTAGAATTAGTTCCAACCACTAACTAATTAACCTAATTAGTTAAGACAAGCAACTAACTAACAACTATTAATTATAACCAACAACTAACTAACTAAAAGAAATAACAACCAAATACAAATGCTCTAGCTCTAGCCGAAATTACCAAGAGTAAATGAAAGTTAATAGTGTCCAAAGTCCAAAGTCCAATGTCCAAAGGTTTATCCAAAATACAAGACAAAATCCTACTACACAAGACCTAAGAATTTGAAATTTTGCCTAAATTCTACTAGTTACAAGGCTTTGCTTCCTTTACAACTTTCTTCAAGCTCTTCCTTGATGTGTAAGCTCCACCGCACCTAGAAAAATAAGACAGACAAATACTCCAAATGAAAATATGTTAATGAATTCAATCAAAAATGAAACCTCACAAGTGTATCTCTCCCTTGTCTCCTCACAACTCTTACCCTTTCTTTTGGTGTCAAGTTCACCCAAGCAATTTACACTCTCACCTCAAGTGTTCCAATATGCTACACTCAAGGTTTTGAGAAGGGAATTATCAAGAGTTTGAAAGGAAAGACAACTTCAAAGACAAAACTTGAGAAGGAAAATTGACAAACTAAAAAAATGCTTAAGAAGAAAAGGCTACTCAAAGTAGAAGATGTTTTTGGATTTTGAATGACAAGACTTAAAGCAAAAAAAGTTCAAAGAATAAAGGCTACTCTATGAATAAGAACTTCAAAATTCAAGACAAAACTAGACAAACAAGAAATTAAAAATGTAACAACAAAAGGAAAGAACAAACTAAGCCTAGAGACTCTAAAGTTGCAATTACAATTAAGCAAGTAAGGTTCAAATGAAACTAGATGGTGACTTAGGCAAACAATTCAATTCAAGTACAAGGGAATTTTGAATTTGCTTTTGAATCTTGGTGTTTTACTTTACACTTTTTCTTAATGAGGCTTCTTCTTCTTTTTCAACACCCTTTTCAATTTTAGGAGTATAGGGCTTTTGTTTTCTTTTTCTCTTTTTGAATACTTCCTTTTCTTTTTAATGCCTCTTGTATTTTTCAATGTAAAACACCACTTACAGAAATCCCTAAAACCGAAATGCTAC
Organism: Clitoria ternatea; assembly: GCA_037962975.1. NCBI lineage: Eukaryota > Viridiplantae > Streptophyta > Magnoliopsida > Fabales > Fabaceae > Clitoria > Clitoria ternatea. The sequence continues at coordinate 157,782,385 of CM075672.1, forward strand.
TTTGCCAAAACAAGTTCAAATGTCTCTTCTTGCTTAAAGTAAAACACTTGTAACCTTCTTCCAAAAGAAGTGGAAGGACTTTGTTCAATTCTTTTTTTTTTAACAAAATTTTCTTTGATGCAATAATATGAAAACCGAATATAAGATGTATTCCTAATGTGCATTCACAAACAAAAATTAACCTAGAAAGAACTAAGAATGGAAACTAACAATCCTAACAATGAGATGACATTTGGAGGACCTTAAAGTGAGACCTCCTAACAAGATAAGAATGGAACCTTGGGAGATTAGTCAAGATACTTGAACTAACTCCTAACCACTCAGTTATGCACTTGCTAATAAGGAGAAAACAATACAAAACCTAGAACACTAGACAAGGTTCCACATGGCACACAACAACTAACTCCTATTTGGCTCTAACTACCAACTAACAATTGAACAAACTTCTAACAACTAAGCAACAAACTATAACTGAAATACCTAAGTGCCAAATATGAATTTTAACAACATAAATCAACAAAAACCGAAACTCAAACAACAATATGCAAGAAATTAAAGAAATGGAAACAACTAACACAAAAGCTCAAAAGAACATCAACTTTTTATAACTTTTCTACTTTAACATGGCAACAATAAGGCAAGCAAGTGGTATGAAAATAAAATTCCAACTAGCAAAACAAAACTAAAACCGAAACTACAAGGAGGAAGAAGAGTAGAAAAGAACCTCCCAAGCTCATGTGATACCAAATGATGTAGGCACTTCTTCTATCCTCTTGAAGAAGGGTGGATCTAGGGCACTATTCCTCTTCTAGCTTTTCAAACCTTGATGAACCTTCATGCTTGAGGGAAAAACCGAAAGGAAACAAAGGAAAAAGACTCAATACTATTCAGATTTAGAGATGGAAAAGATAAGGAGAAGGTGGAGATGGAAGGGAGAAATGAGGAGAATGAAGGATGGAAAGAAGGAAAGGAAGGGGAAGCCACTCCAAGGGGAGATAATTCCCTTAGAACTCGCCACCAAGAGGGAGGAATTCCCCTTGGATGAGAGCTTGTTAGAGGTCACTCTAACCTAGAGAGAAGGGAGAGCTTCTCTCACTAAAAACTCACTTTAAAGTGTGAAATTCTCAAATGGCATTCAAGTCTATCAAATTACAAAAGGAGAGCACCTTATATAGTGCCTCAAGAAATTCGGTCAAGGGATTCCCTTTTGGGCCTCTCTATGATGCCTAGGCCCAATAATGCAAATAGAAAAGAGTATGGCCTATACATGGCCCAAAGTGAGTGTACATGGCCCCAAAAGTGGCCTTATTGACCTTGCAAGGTCCAAATAAACCCTATAAGCCTAGAGAATCTAACTAAGAAGTATATTACAAGTAAAATATGAATAGATCCTCAAGGGTTCTTCATTGGGCTTGGACCCACTCAAAGCTAGGAATGAAGATAAGGCCCGATGGATGCTCTCTTTGGCCTTTTTGGTCTTGGCCCTTGTGAGAGGACCTTTGTATGCTTCAAGTCCTTTCTCTAGGATGGTGTGAGGGTCCTCCCTTATTGTGTTCTCATTACAATGTGATTGCTATAAGTCCGGCCAAGCTTTCTTCACACTATTCTCCCTCAATGATGAGTACTTATGATTATGTAAATGCATGTGATATCATAATATGATGAAATATTTTATAAGATTTAATGTGGATTAATCAATGTTAGACTCCATGATGGAGGGCCATGGCTTAATTATATGATGAACTGCTATAGTATGAGACTATAGAGAAGTCTATGAACTAGTTTACTGATCTTAGTTAAATTTGGTGTTATGGTTATAGATACTGTGATGGCTCGTCATCGTCAAGATAACGATGACGCTATAGCTAGAGCTTTGAATGATTTTGCGGACCTCCTTGAGTCGTAAAACCATGATAGACAAGAAACAAAAAGATAACCTGCTCCTGCTATTCAAGGTACTCAAGGCCTTGACATGTTCTTGAAGGGGAAGCCTTTCGAGTTTCATGGTGGGTTTAGACCCGAACAAGCCTATGTTTGGATCCGAGATGTCGAGCGAATCTTTGATAGATTTGAATGCAATGAGCTCCAGAAAGTAGAGTATACTATTTTCATGCTAAGAGATGAAGCGGAGACTTGGTGGTGACTCACCAAGAGTAGAATGATTACTGCTGCTATTCCCTTGACTTCAGAAAATTTTAAGATTGAACTCATGAGAAAGTATGTGCTCGAGAGCTACAAGAGTAAGAAGGAACTTGAGTTCATGGAACTCAAGCAAGGTACAATGATGGTAGAAAAGTATGCTTCCAAATTTGATGAACTCTGTGAATTCTACCCTCCTTATCAACAAGAGGGAACTGAAGCCTCCAAGTGTGTGAAGTTTGAGAACGACCTACGCCCCAATATTCAAAGGGCCATTTGTCATCAAGAAATCTGAAGCTTCACGGTACTTGTGAATAAGTGCCGTATTTATGAAGAACATGCTCCCCCTCATCATTCCAAATTTAACTCTAAGTTGAAGGGTCAATCTCCCAGTTTCAAGAGGCAAGGGAATTTCAGAAGGGGACATTTTTAGAGGGGTGCTCATCCTAATGTCCAAGCTAGAGGCGGTGGACATGGTAACACCTTTGTAACACCCTAAAAATAGGGGTCAATTTTTCGCAAAAACATACCCGGATCTATCAAAATCCACTCTCATATATGAAGATATGAGAGCTGGTCCCATGGCCAAGGAGAAAAGGAAAGGAAGACAAATGCAAATGAAATCTTTTACAGCGGAAAACAACAACGCCTGAGCGATCCCATAAACAGCGTGCATTCGCTCAAGCGAGATCCAAATCCGCTTGAGCGAGACAGCACAATTCGCTCGGGCGAATTCCCCTTTGCTTGAGCAAAACCAATATCAAAAGCCTTCCCAAACAACATAGTTGCTGGAGCGAGGAATCACTCGCTGAAGCGAGAAGCCACTCGGCATTCAATCACTCGGGAAACCGAGACATTCATTCACTCGGTAAACAATCAGGTCCAATCGGAATTCATGCCTAAGTCCTCTCGGAATTTAATATCTTAGTCCACTCAGCATAATGGGGTTCCGTCACTCGGGAAACAACCTCAACACTCATACACTCCATAACTTAGTCGTTAAATTTTATACACCAAGGCACACACACAATCCACCCAGTAACTGAGGGTTATCCCACTCGGATTCCTTAAACCCTCACTCGGAATATCTCCCAATCAAATGCCACTCGGTATAATTCAACCTCGAGTCACTCGGTAAACATCAACCATTTAGCACTCGGTATATTGAACTCCATCACTCAGAGAATACATAGGCTTTCTCTCGGCCATAAATCACTCCGTTTAAGCATTCTTAACCAACTCATCATCAGAGTGGTATTCCACTCGGTAACTAATATCATTGCCGACCAATACTCGTTCGGCCACACACTCGGTATTCATGCCTATTCTTACTCGGATAATACCTTAACCATTCATTGCTCAGAAATAGTCTACATAATCAATTCCACTCAGAATGATCCAAACTCCTCAACACTCAGAGGAATTTCCCAAGTATTTCACTCAGACATATGAGATACTTAACCACTTAGGGAAACCAATAAGTCAAGTCCCACTCGGACTCATCCCATACTTAAACACTCGGAATACACATTACCCTATTCACTCGGAATGGGTCCCCATATTCACTCGGGATGCATTCATAATTCGTATACTTAGAATATTTCAAGCTAAACCATTACAACCACACTTCCCTCGGTAGAGGATCACTTGGAATTCCACTCGAAATACTCAAGTTATTTCCCACTCACAGTTCACTATATATTTTTCACTCGGAATCCACAAGGGTTATTAATATGCAGATGAGTCATACTCAGATAAAGAGTCATCTACACAAGACTCACTCGGAAAAGCATATAAGCCACTCATATTTCACTCCGGATTCATTAACTTAGAAATATTCATACATCATCATTTCCTAGTCGGTAGGAAGCATCAAATCAACATAAATCATTCATACTTATATATTCTCTAATTCCAAGTCCGACTACCACTACAGCAATACACTTCCACCGATTCATAACCATGTTATCAACATAACAGATATGTATATATATACGCATACACTCGGATACTTATTAACTTTATACTTCTCATTCACCAACACATTCAGTCGGTATGCATATAATACCATCACTCAAAGTATATATATATATATATATATATATATATATATTAACATGTACTCAGGTTTCCAATAACCCAACTTCAATACATATATAAAGTGTATTCATTATACAACGTTAATATGAGTCGGCCAAGGCTTAATACATCAAATACACTCGGTACATTACATTATGTACACAACCACATCAATAAACACCCAACACTCGGGTTTAAGACCACCACATCATCCAAACCGACCTACATACACTGAAAAATGGTGTAGGGGTAAGCATTACATATTAAATGACAGATATTGGCTCGGATTAAACATAGAATCCATAACATGTCATAACACATACATCAATCAGCTCAACATTCACTGCCATTCAACATAAACAATCACAAACGTCCTCAATCGAGTTTCTTACCCCTTCCACTCGGCTATAAAGCCTAATATCCTCATCAATAATATAATCCCTCAATCGGATTTCACCTCAAGTCTACCCCAAGACTATATCAACGATACTCATACTCCGAGCCATGCTCAAGGAGTTTGTCCGAGCCTAGCTCCAGGACTGATACGTATTTATCACATGTTGTCATCTGATTGCCGATCGGTATAAAAATTCAACGTATTCCAGTGGCAAATCGGATGCATACGGTTTCATTCACTCGGCGTTCAACGCCAATGCACTCGGCATTTCATTAAGCGTCTCATTTCACGCTTAGTGCCCCAGGCACTGCCCGAGTCCAACCCGGGTCTTTCATCACAATCAACATTAGGATCATGTCCTCTTCACTCAGGATAATACCCTCGTGGCACCCCGCAAGGTGTTCATATTTAGTAACACAATAACACGTATGCATATGAAATTCAACTCATATTCATTCGATTGCCCACTCGGAAGTTTGTGTTCAACATTAATTTCATTCGGCAACTCAACAGCAGCCAGATGACTCGGCTTATACCATATTCACTCGGCAATCCTATGCCATCCACTCGGATTATCATCGATTCACTCGGATTTATCCTCTATTCACTTGGATTTATCCTTTACAGTAAGCATTTCATGCTTTCCTCCATAAAGTCCACTCGACATTCATCATAACAGTCCCCATACATGCATTTATCACAAGTATATGCATGAACAAGCATCATACGCATTTAATCATACCATCACAAATATAGGGACCAATAACCGTCACACAATGCACTCAGCATCAACGTAATATGCATCTCAAGCATCACAACATAATCATCATACATCATATGGACAAATAAGCATGCACCATGCAACAACAATTAATCATACAACCAGGTTCAACTCATCAACAGCACACAATACACATCAAACACAACACAATACAATTATGTCACCCGGAAATCCGTCCATAAGCCATGCATTTGAGATGCAAAGCTCCCCGTACCTGGAATGACGTTCCAGAAGTCACATGGGTCACTCGGCCCAGCCACAGCAGCACTTTGCTCGGCTTTCCAATCATGGGAAGAACCACACAACTTCCCAGCCAACCAGTATCAGTCTTCAGCCTTTCGCTCAGCCACACACACTCTCGCTTGAGCGAAATTGGTCCAGTGACCATTTCTTCACTGGCTCGCTCAAGCGTGACCATTCTCGCTTGAACGAGATACACCCAGTAGCCCATCTGAACGCAACACATAAGCCTCAACACTCCAATCTCCACTCTGCTCACAGCCATGGAGGAATCCATGCCTTTTAATCGAGCAGCAACCTCCAAAGCTTAGTACAAGGTTGTTCCTCACTCATACAGCACCATCCTCCCCACCCTGGAGGACCACCAACTTCCATGCATGCCTTCTTCCTCACAGCAGCACCATACACCTTCAACAACAGTGGAGGATCACCATGCCTCCATGCAACATGCATGTCTTCATCTTCACAAGAGTAGTGCACCTTCACCACAGTGGACCATCATGCATCCACAAACCGAGACATGCACACACACACATAGTTGTAGGCTCTAACCGAGCCCATCATATGAAGGAGAAGAAGAAGAAAAAGATGAAGAGGAAACACCAAGGAACAAGGAAGGGTAAAAGGAACCTAGACCCAGCCTCCATACATAGCCATACCTGTTCCTCAACACCACACAGTTCCACTAGAATTCTATATCATACATGAGTGGAAGTAGAAGATAAAAAGGAGGAAGAAGATGAGCAGAAGCTCTAACAAGTTCAAGGGAGAAGAAGGAGCACTTCTCTCATCAGGATATACACTTCCAAGGAATGAAGGGAGAGAGTGAGAAGAAAAACATGCAACCAAGGCCTTATCATCTCAGCCTCATCAGCATCCAACTCATCACAACATCCCATCCTCATTTAATGCAAGTCCATCAACATTTAATGCCAATTCTCTCAGCAATGATTACACAAACACACGTGGACAAGGAAGGAGAGAAAACCAGACCCATTTGACCATCAAGGCACATAAGTCATCACTATGGGGACCACACAAAAGAAGAAAAGAGAAAAGGGAAACTGGGCCCTACAATGATCTAAGAGCACCAGTGGTCCCTCATTAATCAATTGCCTCGCCTGAGCGAATGCTACCCTTAAGATCCTTCGCTCGGGCGGATTCCATCCAGCAACTGATTCCCTTCGCCCTCACTCGGGCAAAGTTCCATTCGCCTGGGCGGATTCCCTCCAGTGTCTAAACACTGATATTAGGTCAAGCTCGCTTGAGCGAGACTTACCCTCGCCTGAGCGAGAATTACCCAGAAGCTAAATTCCCAACATGAGAGTCTCTCGCTCGGGCGAGAATTCACTTCGCCTGAGCGAAATGATCAGCACTGGCGCAGAAACTGAAAGCTCTCACCTCACTCATAATTTCATTCAACTCAGCCCATGTAATTACACTCAAGCCAGCTCAATTATTTCTAGTGTACCATATACAACCTACGAGGCATATATTTGTCCAATCATCCATTCTTATAAAATTCTCATTCCAAACATATTAATCATATGAAGTTCAAACTCATCTTTATCTTATATGTATTCTGATCCGGTCTCAATACCGGTATCCGATCTGCTATACATATTTCAACGTCTTTGATAAGACATCCACGTGTAACCGGTGTCATCGGTATACATCCGGACTGTAATTCCGTATCAGGCGTTCTCCCTATACCGGTTATCCAGGATAACACCATGACATCGGACAATACACACGTCACTGTGCTAATGACAAGGATTGTTGCTACAGGGATCGATCAATAATTCCCTACACTACGAGCCAAACTTTGCTCACGGGAATGGTCAACTTGTTCCCTAATCCTAGTCTACATTCTCTACGCTCAATATAAAATAGCCACTTGACCCAATCATGCAGGTAAGTGCGCAATATAATAATGCTAATGGGAGTTGGTGGTTCCCCACCAACGAGTCCTCGTTAATCGAGCCAATCAGGTATATGAACTAACTTCATGATTGAAGTTAGGGATCTCTTCTTCAGCTCTTTTACGACTGAATCTTCTCTGAATACATTCCTTACTTGGAATATAATCACTGACTTGAGCGTCGGAGAATCTTTGCAGGTGACACCACCATTCGCCCACTTCAACGCGTTAGGTCGGTGTGAAGGATCTCCAGGACGCCCAATCCGTTCTCCTCATTCAGGGATAACGGATACACACATCGGATACACATACATCCGGTATCTTATACGGTATTGACATACTATTCGTGACTGGCTTGAGATCGGATCTCTTGACCCCGGTCCAGGACAGATCATTGGCACGCCCGGTGGGACTCGATAAAGTTATTCCCATATCCTTCGACAGAGCAGGTAATCTACCATGCAAGGCGAAGCACAAGACTCCATCGAGAATCAAGCTGAAGGCAGAACCAATCCTAATGCCTACAGAAAACTCAACCTTGATTCTCATGGGGGCAACTCAAAGAAGATAGTAACAGTGTCTGATCCTGATCCTCGTGATGAGTTGATCAAACAACTTCAGAGGGAACTCGCTGAATTGCGAAGAGAAAAAAGGCAAAGTGAGGATAAAGAGTCATCTCGCACGTGAAACACTCCCCACACAACTGATGGTGAAAAGTCCACCACTCTTCAGTACTCAAAGATCCCAACCTTTGAGGAGGGAGAACAAATTCGCGATTCTGAGGATGCAGCTTCCCGAAGGAAGAGAGATTCAATAACAGCACCCCCATTGTCTTACAATCTTAAGGTTCCTTTTTCAAGGAGACTTATGGGCATCAGCATCCCCAAGCACCTTCAAACCACTCAACCACTTTCCATCGGAAAGTATAATGGTGAAACTGATCCAACTAAGCACCTTGATGCTTATGTGTTTGAAGCCATGTACTTGGGGGCTGATGAAGACGTGATGTGCCGAATGTTCCCTCGAACATTGTCTGAGGAAGCCCTCGGGTGGTTTAAAGGCCTGCCTTCTGGATCCATAGATTCTTGGACGGAAATGGCAGCTGCCTTTGAAACCCACTTTGTCATCTCCAGAGACGTACCCAAGACGTCTCACACCTTGGCTCAGATTAAGCAAGGTGAAACAGAGGGCTTAAAAGATTTTCTGAAGAGGTTTTATAAGGAAGCAGCCCTGGTTCCTAACCTCACAGAATCTATCAAGCTGCATATCGTGATTGAGGCATTGCAGCCAGGATCAGCTTTCGCTCTTTCATTAGCAAAGAGCCCCCCGACAACTTTTGAGGAGTTCAGGAAAAAAGCCTCAAAGTATGTGAGCATAGAGATGCATTTGGAGGCAATGGCTGCAAAGAAAAAGCCACCAACACCATCTCCCCAAACCCAGAAGGGTAAGGAGAAGACGAGGTCAGAACGCATGGAGAGGCCATTCACCAATCCTAAGGTGGATAACCGCCCTCCTCGACCTCGAGAAAGGCATGTCAATTCTTTCAGCCACTATGCACAGTTATCTGCTAGACCATCTCAGATTTTGAGAGAGGTCGGATGGCCAGTTTTCAGCACATATGGCATCAGGAGACCAGCCCCTATGAAAAGACCAGGAAATTCACGAAAGTACTGTGAATTTCATGAACAAAATGGTCATTCCACTGATGAATGCCAAGCTCTAAAGAACGTGGTTGAGACGCTAATTAGAGAAGGCAAATTGAAGCAATACCTGTTCAAAGAAAAATCCTTTGACAGGGCGGAACGGAATGAGAAAAGAGAAAGAGATCCCGACGATAGGGATGATAACAATCCCAGTCCGGTTCGAAAGTTCTCTGCTACAGAGAAGCAAAAAGGTGTAATGACCGATAATGCAGCACAGAAAGACAGCATGCCCCAGCAACAACGTCAGGGCCGACGTGAAGTCATTGACATGATTGCTGGAGGGTTCGCTGGAGGAGGAGCTTCAATTACAGCCCGTAAGAATCATCACAGAATGATTCTATCTGTGCAAGGGAAGGTCAAAGACAATCGCCCTTACAGAGGAGGAATTGAGGCTCCCATAATCTCTTTCTCTGACGAGGATTTTGGCTCAACCGTTCCTGGTGGTGACGATGCTGTAGTCATCACTGCTGTGATCGCCAACAAGGACGTCCGAAGAATCCTTGTTGACCAGGGAAGTTCCTGCGATGTTATTTTCTATAATTGCTTTGAAAGAATGGGTTTTAAAGACTCAGACTTACAGCCTTACACGCAGGAACTAACAGCTTTCAATGGCGTAAAGCAATTAACTAGAGGGTATCTTGATACCCTTATCTCGTTTGAAGGCGAGCCAGGAGCCAGGACGGTTAAGTCTCGGGTGCTAGTGATTGATGTCAAATCACCATTTAATGGCATCATAGGCCGTCCTACTCTGAATGCAATGGAGGCAGTTGTATCAACCCCACATCTCCTTATCAAGTTCATTGACAAGGATAATGCTGTGTCATCTATCCGGGGTGATCAAGAGATGGCTAGGTACTGCTACAACCTTAGCCTCAACATGACAAAGCTGGACGCCTCCAATAAAAAGAGGAAACTTAATGATGCTGGAACATCGGCTGGATCTGTAAGTCTTATCGACCTGGATCCTAGAGCGGATTTGAACATTGATCCGTTCAACCCATCAAAGCCCACACCGGATGGAAGTTCCAGGGACATTGTCTTGGGAGATTCTCCAGAAAAGATCACCCATATCAATGACAAGCTAGATGCTGAAATAGAGCAGCGACTGCTGGCTCTCTTACAAGAGTTTAAAGACCTCTTTGCATGGACTGCAGCCGATATGCCAGGTATAGACCCTGAATTCTGCTGTCATAAACTTTCCGTCTATCCAGAGACGAAACCTGTGGCCCAAAAGAAAAGACGATTGGGCCCAGAGAAACAGAAGGCAGCTTGCCAGCAAACTGAGGAATTGCTGAAGGCCGGATTTATCAGGGAAATCCGATATTCCTCTTGGCTTTCGAATGTGGTGATGGTCCCTAAATCCAATGGTAAATGGAGAATGTGCATTGATTACGTGGACCTCAACCGCTGCTGTCCAAAAGATCCTTATCCTCTTCCTAATATAGATCGGATGGTGGATGATTCCTCTGGTTATCATACCTGAGCTTCATGGACGCTTATTCTGGTTACAACCAAATTCCGATGTGCGAAGAGGATCAAGAGAAGACAGCTTTCATAAATGATCGTGGTGTCTTTTGCTATACAGTCATGCCCTTTGGCCTGAAAAACGCTGGGGCGACATATCAGCGCATGATCAACAAGGTTTTCGAAGGTATGCACACCAAACTTGTTGAAGTATACATTGACGACATAATAGCAAAGACACCGGTTGGTGGCGATCATATTGACGACCTGCGCCAAGTATTCACCCGTTTGAGACAATTTAACATGAGGCTGAACCCAATGAAGTGCACATTTGCTGTCCCTGCTGGGAAATTTTTGGGTTTCATGTTAACTCAACGTGGTATAGAAGCCAATCCAGGGAAGTGCCAAACGATTCTAGACATGCAAAGTCCTAAGAATCTCAAAGAAGTCCAATCCCTGAATGGCAAGGTAGCAGCTTTGGCACGATTCATGCCGAAAATGGCTCACAGGTCGCTCCCTCTGTACAAAATACTGAAAAAGTCCAAGAAATTCGAGTGGGGACAGGAACAAGAAAAAGCTTTCCAAGAGCTTAAGGAGGTGTTGTCCAAACCTCCCATTCTCACAAAGCCTGACCCCGAAGACACACTCATTCTGTACTTGGCTATTTCAGATGAAGCTTTGGGCGTTGCCTTGATAAAAGAAACTCCTGATGGACAAAGACCGGTCTATTTCACTAGCAAGACCTTGCAAGGTGCTGAAATCCGGTATCAAAAAATTGAAAAGGCCGCCCTCGCTGTTGTTTGGGCCTCACGACGGTTGCGTCCGTACTTTCACGCCCATCCAATCATAGTGAGAACGGATTTGCCACTCCGTTCAGTCTTAATCAAGCCCGATCTTGCTGGGAGGATGATCAAATGGTCTATTGAACTCTCTGAGTTTGATATATCCTACGAACCCCGCAGCGCTATTAAAGCTCAAGTCCTGGCTGACTTTATTGTGGAAATGACAGGGACTGATCCGGATTACCCTCGAGTCCATTGGACCATTTACGTTGATGGTTCATCAAACCAAAGAGGCTCAGGAGCAGGTGTAGTTCTCGAAAGTGATGACGGAGTACACCTGGAGATCTCCCTTCGTTTCAATTTCAAAACATCCAACAACCAAGCTGAGTACGAAGCTTGCTTGGCCGGGCTAAGAGCTGCGATTGACATCGGAGCTTCTGAGGCGACACTCTGCAGCGATTCACAGCTGGTGATTTCGCAGATCTTAGGAGATTATCAAGCTCGCGAACCTCAACTCCAATTATACTTGAACTGTGTCAAGGAGTTGACTGAGAAATTCTCCAAAGTGGAGTTCAAGCATGTTCCACGTGAAGAGAATACGAGAGCGGATATACTCTCCAGGTTAGCAAGCACTAAACGACCGGGTAGCACTACTACTCTGGTTCAAAGCACGCTAACGTCGCCCAGCATCCCTCTTTTCCCTTCTCTAAACGCCATAATGATTGACTCCCTTTACGGAGATACATGGATGGCTCCTTACATCCGTTATTTGGCTGATGGACAGCTACCCACAGATGAGAAGGAAAAGACGAGGTTAAGGAGAGAATTACCGTATTTCACTATGATTGATGGTAATCTCTACAGAAGGGCACTCTCTGTGCCCTATTTAATTTGTCTCAAAGAGGATGAGGTGCAAGGTGTATTGGAGGAAGTGCATGGAGGACAAAGTGGACACCATGCCGGAGGAAGAAGCTTAATGCGAAAAATCCTCAGAGCTGGATACTGGTGGCCCACAATGAAGCAAGACTCCATTGACTTCGTCAAAAAATGCGACGCTTGCCAAAAATTCTCTAACCTACACCACACACCGGCAGAAGAACTCTTCACATCCGCTGTTCCATGGCCCTTCTATCAATGGGGATTGGATATTCTGGGCCCCTTTCCAACTGCTCCTGGGGGCATCAAATATCTCATTGTAGGGGTCGATTATTTCACTAAGTGGATAGAAGCAGAGCCGGTGGTGCATATTACTTCAGCCCGAACTCGCCGTTTCACGTATGAAAACATCATAACACGGTTCGGGGTCCCAGCACGGATTGTCACAGATAATGGCACCCAGTTCACGGATAGAAAATTCACAGATTTACTTGAAGGGTTAGGAATAACCCAAATATTCTCATCCGTCGAACATCCCCAAACTAATGGTCAAGCTGAAGTGGCCAACAGGGAGGTGCTTAAGGGATTAAAGAAGCGCCTTGGTGAAGCCAAAGGCGGATGGACAGACCAGCTGTGTCACGTCCTATGGGCATATCGGACAACGCCTCATTCATCCACCAATGAATCCCCATATCGCCTAACATACGGGGTCGAGGCAATGATACCTGTGGAACTGCAAATTGCTTCCACAAGGGTTAAGTACTTCTCTGAAGAAACCAACAATGCAAACTTGGCATCTGAAATGGATGTCATACAAGAACTCAGAGAAGACGCTTTCATCCGAGATCAAGCCATCAAAGCCAAAGTTGCTCTCCGGTACAACAAACGAGTCCAATCAAGGACTTTCAACGTTGGAGATTTGGTTTTGAGGAAAGCAAGTATAGGGAATAAATTCGCCCATCAAGGCAAACTAGCACCAAACTGGGAAGGCCCATACAGGGTATCCGAAGTTACTGGCAAAGGCTCTTACCGCCTTGAAAACCTTGATGGCACTCCTATCCGAAACAAATGGAACACCCAAAACTTGCGCATCTACTATAGCTAGCTGTTGGAACCATCTACACTCTCCTATCCTTATCTTGGATTGAATACTGGAGAATTTATTTTCACAGCTACGCTCTCCTTGTAATTCTTATTTTTGATTTAATAAGAATCTCTCATAACAATTTAACTCTTTCGAGTTTTTCTTATGCTGTGATTTTCAGTTTATCCGGTGTACAAAAGCATATTCAGGACGGATGATCTCAGCTATTTATTCTGTAGTTGACGATGTAACTCTTCGAATATGCGCAACGCACAAGAACATACTCAGGACGGATGATCTCAATTACCCATTCTGTAATTGACGATGTAACTCCTCGAGTGTGTAAAAATTGAAGGCCCAGATTGTAGGATTAAACCGAACTCTGGGTACGGTTAGTAAGTTTGGCTGAACACCGGTGAAGGCTCAGATTGTAGGATTAAACCGAACTCTGAGTACGACTAGTAGGATTAAACCGAACGTCGGTGAAGACCTGAGTTGTAGGATTAAACCGAACCTCAGGACATGGGTTGTAGGGCTGGTCCTTCTTCAAGGCCACAAACCGAACCCCATTCGAAGACTACATGGGTTGTAGGGCTGGTCCTTCTTCAAGGCCACAAACCGAACCCCATTCAAAGACTACATGGGTTGTAGGGCTGGTCCTTCTTCAAGGCCACAAACCGAACCCCATGCGAAGGCTTGGGCGCAGTAAGCTGGTTTTTCTTCAAAACCACGCTGAACCCCAAGTGACGGGCGCAGTAGGTTCAGGATTAGCCCTGATCTGAACCCCGTATCGAAGGCTCGGATTGTAGGATTAAACCGAACTCTGAGTACGACTAGTAGGATTAACCGAACGTCGGTGAAGAATCGTCATTGGATAAAACCAAAGACCAATTGAAGAACGGCAAGTAGGATTCAACCGAACGCCAAATATGACATGGACAGTAGGATCAAACCGAACTCCAAACACAACAAGTAAGTTGTACTGAACTCCAGATTAATACTCTCTTATGAAGTTCTTTATTTGGAAGTTTTATATATTCTGAGTCATCAATTCTTCAATTGAGACCTGACTCATAAACTCCGACACAAACAATTCACTCGGGTACGCCACAATCTAAGGCATTTTCACCCGAAATTTCTCAGTCGGAAATATTTGAAGAGGAATTTCTATTTTAAATCCTCACTTTTAAAAAAAAAAAAAAAGCTCTCACGAGAAAATGACACTCAGTTTATTCAAATTCATAATCACCCAATGAAACTGGGGGACAGCATCAACGGTTTAACGAATATCTTGAGGAATGAACTCTCGTCTAAACGATCTCACAATCATTCCCCTTAGGCCGTTCTTGAGACACTGATGTGTTCCCCCACAAGCGGTGGTTTTATTATGGAATTCATTTTGCATGTATATGTCCGGTATGGAGATTTTGTTTTACAATCCGATCTTCATTACTTAAATCCGGAATAATACAATACACATGCAGTCCCTCTATTAAAGTTGTTTTTCACTAAACAAGAATGGAGGTAAAAAACTCTTTTATTGATTCAATAAGAATTACAATTCGTGTAATAATCCGGAGCTGATCCCGGAACACAGCGAATTCAAATCAATAAAACGAAAAAGCAAACAAGAAAGGCGCTACTCTTTCCGGCTTGAGTCTCCCTCCTTCCCCTTGCCTTTGTCTCCGATCTTGCCTCCTTCAGTGCGAGAGCTCGATCCTGTACTCGAGGGTTTCAAGAGGGAAGGTCTCATTGATTGACCTTTAGGTAAGGGAGCAAACTTATAAGGTGTTCTAGGCGGACTCTCTTGACGATTGTCAACGATGGCCACCAGTTTCCCTTGGTGAAACTCATAGAACGGATCAATACCGTTCAAATTAAGTGACACCTTGGGATTCCGGTATAACACCTGACGAATTGCCAACCCGAAAGCCTCCTTGACTGCTTGGTCACACATGTTTACAGCATCGTCCAGGTCTGCTTTCAGGGTCTTGACTTCGCCATTCGAATCCGCCAGCTTTGATAACAGCTCCTTTTCCTTACGTGTCCAATCATCCACTCCCAGAGAATGGACGACCTTAGCCTCCTTCAACCCCTTTTCCAGCTTTGAAGAGCGTTCCTTCTCCGTGCAGAGATGAGCATTGAGGTCAGCATTGATTTTCTTCTGATCAGAAATTTGACCCTCTAGCTCCTTGGCAAGACTCTTCAACTTGGCAATTTCTTCATCCTTCTTCTGATTTTCTTCTTCGGAAGTTTTTAATTTTCCTTCTAATTGGAGGATGATTGCCTTGTCCTTGCCAACCACCGAGGTGAGCCTCTCATTTTCTTCTGTGAGCTCGCGAACCGACTTGAGGAGCTCGGATAAATCAGCCAAGTGCTTCTGTCCGTCGTCGCAAGCTCTGATCAGTTCTTCGTTCTTTAACGAGGGCTTCACCTTAGGTGAGGATTCAGGAACGCCCTCAGGAACAGAGTCCTCGTACACCGGATGTTGAACAAGACCGGAATTACCTTCAAGAGAGCAGGGGGCTTTGGGCGCGAAGTAGGTCGTTATTGGCTTCGCCCCACAAGTGATTACACTGCCGGGGGCATCCGGAGTGGGTTCTTCCGCTCTTTTTTCTTTAGCAGGCCCTGGCTCAGCAGCCCCTCTTGAAGTTTTTGGTTTTTTGGGCGAGGATTGACGGTCTGAGGCCTTCGAAGGATCACGCTTGGTCCTCTTCTTTTTCTCGACCACCTTCTCAGGTCCGCCCTCGACCAGAGGAATATCGTCACCAGCAGATGAAGTTAATATTATCGTCTCAGCAGTAGCCTTCTTCGAGTTCCGCTTTGCCTGAATGTCATTTTCAGCCGCAACGGAAGTCTCTCCGGCCTTGAGACCTTTTAGTCTATTCATCTCTGGTGACTCGCTCTGAATTTCACCTGCACAATTAAAAGACACAATCAGAGACGAAACAGTTTCAAGAAATGACATAATAACGCATGAAGAATGGCAGGGAAATTACGTAAATACTCCTCGCGGGCAGACTTTGGTCCTAACAAACGCCTGCAGGAGAAAAATTGGTGTGAGGCTGTATAGGACTGCAGAGCCGAAAGAACTGAGATTGAAGTTGGGCTCAGTTCGTCCTCCTCGGTATAGTACGCTTGGGAGGTCAACAAAAAATGTTCGTGCGTCCAAGTCACTGGGAATTTTGGAATCCCTTCTTCAGTCAACCAAAAAATTGATTCACTCGGATGGACGCTAATCCTTGTGAAATAGGACTTGAATGAACGCCCATCAACTTTGGCGGAGTCAGTGTACGCCTCGAAGTTAACGATCTTGGAGATAGTCCGGAGGGATATCAAGCTCACTCCTCCTTTCTCCTTATTCGCACGACGGACCACTTGAGTGAAGTAAAAAAGCATGGCCACCGTCGGTTTAAAGTTGAAGTGCTCCCCAAGCACTTCAAGAGAGCGGACCAATCCCCATCCATTAGGGTGAAGTTGCGAGGGGGCGCAGTCCAAGAATCTCAGGACTCCCATCTCAAACTTTGTCAAGGGGAAACGCACACCCAAGTTCAGAAATAGAAAATCATACATGTATAAGGACCTCTCGTCCGGTGTGTGGCATATCCGTACTGATGGAAGGGGAGCAAATACTTTAAAACACCATTTGTATTTATCCTTCTTCCATACGGTAAACCGCGGCTCCAGCTCCCCTTCATCCTCCCGAGCGTGGACGGACTGTGTCTCACGAAATTCCTCAGCCACCCAGCTGAATGGGCGTTTCTGTTGGAATTTCACCCAGTCTATCCGGTGTGCAACCACATTGCAGAGGCCGGACTGGGTCTTCAAGATATATTTCTCAGAAGGAGATCCCCCTTCAGATGATTTCCTCCCAGTCGCTTTCTTCACCACCATTGTGAAAGCTTTTACACTGCGGTAAAAATCCACATCGTCAGATACATACAGGTCACCGCTCTCAGCACTCTCACTAGAGGAGGATTCTGAAGAGGGTATAATCGCCTTTCGCCTCTGATACGGCGACGCCTCCCTCTCTGAGCTTAGTGGCTTCGATTGAAAGACCACTGGAATCCTCCCACCACGAACTGTGGGGTTTTGATTGAAGGCCCTTCCTCCTCTTCCTCTAGGGCTGATACCACTAAAACTAACGCCTTTCCTAGACATTTTCAGAAATTGAAACAAGACACAAAGTATGGAAAGAAAGTGGTTACCTAAGGATGGATGAGGATAGTGAATTAAGATTCACAGAGGCAGACACGATAATCTTCTCGAAACTTTTGCAGAAGTTCGTCAAGAGAATTAGGAGAAATGGTAACTGAGATGGCCAAATATGCCTATATCAAGGCACCAAAATTTTTCAAATACCCACTAAACATAACCTGTCGTTTGCCCCCAAACGACTCCCCGTTTAGTGGACCAAAATTGTCGTTTAGTACATCAAGGCGCGAAAATGCCATCGTTTCGTCACAGAGCTTTCTAAATGGGCCTACTAAATCCAAATTTTAGGCCCAACAAGCCCCTACGTGACGGTTATTAAGACATGCGCATTTAACGCAATAATGGCGCGCCCACGTGAATTAAGGCATTAAATGTCCAATCATTAGAAACGTGGCCACCATTACTCGAATACCAAGGGTTGCGAAATTCGATAAACTTCTGATATTCCCATTGTCGAATCCGCCCTTAAAATTTCGCCACTACGGAACATGGTTCCCAGAGCGGATATTTACACTTCGGTACAAACCCGAAATCCAGACGTACTACGATCAATATAGCTCATATGAGCAAGTCAACTGCTTCCTCACATCAGCTAGGGGGCTAGTAGGTAAGACTCGGATTTCGGATGGAGCGAAAATTGGAAATTCAATCCGCACTCCCTTTATTGGAAAAATTCATCAGGACGGATGATCTCAATCACTTATTCAGTGATTCGATGATGTAACTCCTGGTACGAAGGACTCCAATAATCACACCAGGACGGATGATCTCAATCACTTATTCAGTGATTCGATGATGTAACTCCTGGTACGAAGAGCTCCACTAATCATTCCAGGACGGATGATCTCAATCACATATTTTGTGATTCGATGGTGTAACTCCTGGTGTGAATCATTCCAGGACGGATGATCCCAATCACCTATAAAGTGATTCGACGATGTAACTCCTGGTATGAACAATTCTCATCATCATTCTTACGATGAAAGTATTCACTCAATCCGTACTCCTACGATTGAAAAATGTCTCCAGGATGGATTATCTAAATCACTTAATCTGTGATCTCACGATGTAACTCTTGACGATGTGTACTTTTCCAGAACAGATAACCTCAATCACCCATTATGTGATATGACGATGTAACTCCTAACGCGGTGTACCTGCCCAGGACGGATGATCTCAATCACCCATGCTGTGATCTGACGATGTAACTCCTGGCGCAATACACACCCAAAGGACGGATGATCTCAATCACCTAATATGCGACCTGATGATGTAGTTCCTGGTATCGTACACATCCCCAAGACGGATGATCTCAATCACTTATGAAGTGATTTCATGATAAAACACCTGGCATGATCAATACTCATAATCATCTTTATGATGGAAAATTCTGAAAGTCAGTCCGCACTTTCGCTTTCTAGTGGTATTCTCCCAGGACGGATACTCTTTATCACCTATTCTGTGATACAACGACGTAACTCCTGGTGCAGAAAAAACTCCCATCATCATCCTTATGATAAAGGGCTCAAACACCACTTCCTTGCAATTCCCTAAACTTGGAACAATATTATCATCTCCTGTAAGAAAGCAGTCATCCGTCCTGTTACACTACTTTGCTAAACAGCGGATCGACCCATCTTTCCCCAAAAGAATTAAGGATCATGCCCCAAAGACAGGCACCTTCTTCTTAATACGCACTTGGGGACATGTATATATTTATCCGTTCTAAATTTTATTTGTTATTTAATCTTCCTAGGCTATTATTTCAATCCGGCCTTAAGATTAATTACACTGAACGGATTAGTAACGATTTATATATACATGAAACAATGAAGACAAATTTCTTCAACTAAAATTCATTCATTGAAATGAAATTACATACAATAGTTCAAAATCCGGAGTTGATCCCGGTACACAACTATACATATAAATGAAAACAAAAAATTACAGAGGAGGAATCTGTTCTTCAGTTTTTTGCGCCTCCTCAGCACAAGGCTCTCGTCCCCCTTCCTTGGGAACCTCATCAGGAATCTTCCCCCCAGGAGCTTCAACCCTTTCTTCAGTAGAGGGAACCTCGGGCATAGGAAAAACATAATCCGGTCCCATGGTTTGACCCTCAGGAAGAGGAGGCAAACCATACAGGGACATCGGTGGATCTTCGTGACGACCATCCACCACTGCGACTAACTTTCCCCCATGGAATTCATAGAACGGATCCATTCCATAAAGGTCAAGTTTCGCAGTGGGGTTGCGGTAGAAAACTTGGCGTATAGCTAGGCCGAAGGATTCTTCGACAGCACGGCTGCATATATCAACAGCTTCTTCTCTCTCAGCTTTCGCTGTAGCCAATTCTCCCCGCAACTTGGACAGCTCCTCACTAGACACCTCGAACTCCGCATTCCTAGCCTTCAGTCCCTCTATCTCAAGAAGGAACTTCTTCTCCCTTTGAGACCACTCCTCAGCATCAGCTTTATGTTTATCCTGGCTGCTGCGGAGTTCTTCCTCCTTCTCTGCCATTTTGCCTTCCAAATTTTTAAGATCGACTTTGAGTTTGAGATTCTCTTTAGTGATGAGATCCCCAAACTCCTTAGACTTATGAAGACGATCTTCCATTAACTTCACGGCGGCTTTGTCCTTTTCCGAGGAAAGCTTGAGTTCTTTCAATTCGTCGCTCAATTCCTCAACTTTATCGGCGTTGCTAGCCAACTCGCTGATTGAAGAAAGCACTCCAGCAAGTTCGGCTAGCTGCCACCTTCCGGCCTCACACGCTTCCGTAATCTCTTTAGGACTGAGTGTAGGCCGGAGTTTGTACATCGGAGGAGGAAGAGTGGCTGGAGTAGAACCTTCATAAGAGAGGAAGGGGGTGAGAAACGAGGTCATTGGAAAGGAGGTCGGATTTGACCCAGAAGCTCCAGCAGCAGTTTCTTTACCCTCCGAAGTTTTGCGCTTTTTGGACGGGCCTCCCACTGAGTCATTCTTGATTTTTCTTCTCCTCTCAGAAATTGGAGGATGACCCGTGGATTCATCAGCGGCAGAAGAACCGCCCTCAACCAACGGAACGTCCCCTTCAGCATCCGAGGTCAGTATTATTAACTCAGGACGATCCTTGGTTGAGGGCCTGGGCTTCACCTCATTCTCACGGGTGACGGATTTACCAGCCGCTTTGAATTTCTTTAATTTATCCATCTCCGGAGTTTGCTGTTCTATTTCACCTACATGAACAAACACAAGATGTCAACAACTACAAATATTCTATACACATTTGATAATGGAGAAAGGATAGAATAAAACGAGAAGTACGCAAATATTCCTCCCGGACTCCGCTTGAGCTACTTAGCAGACGCCTACACGAAAAGACGTGACGACCTGTAGTGTGCGATTCAAGCGCGAACAACACTCTCGACGTCTCACGAGATAGATCGGATTGGTCTGTGTAGTACGCGTGCGAGCTCAAGAGGAAATGTTTGTGTGTCCAACTCAGGGGAAATTTGTCGACGTCCTCTTCGTCCTTCCAAAATTTTGGTTTGCCCTTCTTGATGGAGATGCGAGTGAAGTAAGTCTTAAAGGACTTCCCATCAACCTTGGCCGAATCAGTATAAGACTCAAAGTTCACAAAAGAACAGAGAGTCCGGAGTGTCACCAGACCAACTCCGCCCTGCTTATTCGCCCTTCTCACTACCTGGGTGTAGTAGAACAGCATCGCTACTGTTGGCGTGAAATTGAAGTGCTCCCCAAGCACTTCGAGAGCTCGGATGAGGCCCCAACCGTTGGGATGAAGTTGAGAGGGTGCACAGTTCAGAAACCTCAAAACACCCATCTGGAGTTCGGTTAAAGGGAAACGAACTCCCAAATAATGAAAGATAAAGTCATACATGTACACTGAACGGTCGTTGGGGACGACATGACATATCCGCTCTGTCGGAAGTGGTGCGTAAACCCTGTACCACTTTTTCGTCTCTTCATCCGAACTCAGCGTGAACCTCGGTTGAATCCGAGATCCCTCCTCATCCGCATGACGAGAGGCAAGGTCCTTAAACTCGCTGGACACCCAACAGAAAGGCCATTTAGCCTGAACCTCCTCCCAATTTAGTCTCGAAGCAACTACGCTGTAGAGACCTTCTGCTGTCTTTGAAATGGCGCTATCTCCAGAAGATCCTTCTCCAGTTGCCATTGGAAATATCTAGACCGAACTCCTTAATCTACGATAAGGAATAAAATGTCGTCAGAAAGTTGCAATCATTACTCACTGCATTTTTAAAGCAACTACAATCAGAGGGCGACTCTGAGAAGGGAAAGGTCACTTCCCACAGTGAATAAGATCCCCTTTCTGAGCGACGCGGTTCAGTCTTAGGAAGAATCACAAGGATTCTTCCCCACGACTGTTAGGGTTGAGGGAAACTGATTCCCCCCCCCCCTTAGATGAAGCCTACTCTCTATAACTACGAGTAGCAACTCGAAACGAAACTAAAGCGACAAGGAAGAGATAGTTACCTCAGATAACTGTGATGAATTTGAGGAACAAAGAGACCCTCGCAATGTAGGCGATAAACTTCCTTGCAAAATTTCTGCAGAGTTTCGTTGAGAAAGCAAAAGCAAGTGGAACTCAGAATCCACTAAGTATTCCTTTTATAGGAAACAAAGAGGATCGGTTACCTCCTCTTGAAGTTGTGTCGTTCTCGATAAAACGCACCTGTTCACAAGCAAAACGACACAACCGTTCCAAATTCTTGGGCGCCAAAACGATAGCGACTCAGTAAAGGGCTATCCACTAGGCCCAAAAGTTTTGAAAACTTCAGGCCCATTAAGCCCAAAACGACGGTTAATGAGATTTTCATCTCAGACGCAATAATTGCTTGCCCACGTGATTAAAAGCATTAATGTCTAATCATGCAACGCAATTTACGCTTTACAGCCGTTACACGAACTTCAAGAGCTTTCAATTCCAATAAACTCTTGAAATTCTCACACAACAAATCTTTGTCTGAATCCGTTGTGACAATACCGAAAGGTCTTTTCTATTAAATTCAGAGCGGTTCTTTACGAATGACAACAGATGCTAAGGAACTGTTACACACGTAAGCTTACCGATATTAAGACCTCTCGCAGGTTGAGTAGCTTATGTGAACAACTATTCAGTCCCTCACACAAGCTAGGGGACATATGATCCGGTCTCAATACCGGTATCCGATCTGCTATACATATTTCAACGTCTTTGATAAGACATCCACGTGTAACCGGTGTCATCGGTATACATCCGGACTGTAATTCCGTATCAGGCGTTCTCCCTATACCGGTTATCCAGGATAACACCATGACATCGGACAATACACACGTCACTGTGCTAATGACAAGGATTGTTGCTACAGGGATCGATCAATAATTCCCTACACTACGAGCCAAACTTTGCTCACGGGAATGGTCAACTTGTTCCCTAATCCTAGTCTACATTCTCTACGCTCAATATAAAATAGCCACTTGACCCAATCATGCAGGTAAGTGCGCAATATAATAATGCTAATGGGAGTTGGTGGTTCCCCACCAACGAGTCCTCGTTAATCGAGCCAATCAGGTATATGAACTAACTTCATGATTGAAGTTAGGGATCTCTTCTTCAGCTCTTTTACGACTGAATCTTCTCTGAATACATTCCTTACTTGGAATATAATCACTGACTTGAGCGTCGGAGAATCTTTGCAGGTGACACCACCATTCGCCCACTTCAACGCGTTAGGTCGGTGTGAAGGATCTCCAGGACGCCCAATCCGTTCTCCTCATTCAGGGATAACGGATACACACATCGGATACACATACATCCGGTATCTTATACGGTATTGACATACTATTCGTGACTGGCTTGAGATCGGATCTCTTGACCCCGGTCCAGGACAGATCATATTCATACCTTGCCACAATGATTCCACATTTTCCCACAAATCATCCTCACTAATCAAAGATTTTCCATTCAAACTAATTACTCATTTTTATAAAATTCGGGGTGTTACAATTCTCCCCACCTTCAAGGAATTTCGTCCTCGAAATTCAAGTATGAACCTACCTCAATAAACAACTTGGCATTCACTATATACCAAACAAATCATTTACATACTAACACTTTCCAAGTATTCACCGACTGCCAAATCCAGTCAGCACAATTTTACTTCTTAAGTGGTTACTGACCACACCACAAGAAATTTTGAGACACCACACTCTTAACACCTTCCACTCGGAAGTGTCACCAATTGGCTCGGAAACATTCCAACTCGAGCAGTACACCAAATTCAAGGCTTTACTTCACCTCAGAAAAGCTCCACCCTCTTAAGGGTATTTCATTCGGAACATCATAATTTCACTCAGCATAACTCTCATCTTGCTCGGAGCAGTCCGATGGACTCAAACCATACCCATAAGCAGCTACAGTCTCACTTGCCCGACCTATGAACTGCTGCATCCAACTTATAGGTTGATGTCTCATTCCTATAGGGTCACAACAGTTGCATCAAGTCAATGCAAAATGTACACTGCCACAATACCTATGGCATGAAGAGTCACACTGGAACAGCATCCTCGCATTCTATTTCACTCATACCAACCCAAAATCACTCAGATAATGCCAACCTACATGAAAATTAATGGCAATTCTTACCATTTTATAAGTAATACATCCGAATCAATACCACCATTAGGCACCATCAGTGATGCATCCCATGCCAACAGTCAGCAAACATTAATCATTCTCACAATAAAATACATATCACCAATGGATTTCCGACTCATTCAAGGCATATTTCCAGTCCCTATACTTATTCTAGTGCAATCCTCATTATAATAATCATCAAATACCAACCACACTTACCATAAAATGGCACAATGGCAATCGGTTTCCAGTACAAACCGAGTAAATACCTCTTATTTAATCTTAGTTATCACAAAATCATAGTCAATCAGCCAACCAATCCCTCAATTCATCATTTATCACTAGCCATCAATTAATTTAAGCCTAGAAATTTATTAAATTCTCTTAGATATACCACTCGGTTTTCAATATGATTCTCAATCATAACAATAGGTTTCTATATTGGCAACTTTCTTCACTGAGTGTAAACACATTCCACTAGTCGGATATACAATCACCATAATATCATTTTCATTATCCCCATATCCAGTACCAAGGTGTACTCGGATTTCAACCTTAAGACACTTTAAATCTCACAATCCACATGATCAATCAGATTCTCTGACTCGGAATTCCAAGGGTTACTAAATACCCCCACAACATCCAATTATCACCAAGTCAAAATCAACACAGAGTCTAGTTTCATAAGGTCTAACAGTATAAGATTATACAGAATCCAATTCGGGTTACTACATCTTATGAGTCATAATTCAACCAACCACTCACTCGGTTTTTCAATCACAAAACTGAGACAGTACCCAAACTAACAGGTACATCACCATATCAATCCTCATAACATCCAACCACACATAATTATGCTCAACTAATTGGGTTACCACACTTTGTGGCCCAGTACTTAATCCAATCATCTACTCTGTTTTCACACTTCAAACCAAGATATAATTCCAACCAAGCAGGCATCAGGTTTTACATTCAATCACCTATCCCATATTAAAATCCTCACATTATGAGATTTCCCAACATTACTCACCCAGCCAACTTAGCAGGTAAATTTGAATCCATTCACAATCATGACTCTGCCATGAATCATTAGCATGGCATACACCAGAATTTAAATCAATTAACACAGTTTTAATACTTATGAGAGCTTCACTATCATTAATTAATCCATCACTCGGTTTTAGCACATTAGAACCGAGACACAAATCCAACATAACATATACCTGATTTCACATTTATACATTCATGATCGTATTCAAATTCTTGAATTAGGAATCTACCATAAATCATCTTAATCATATATATATATTAATCAAGCAGAGTTCTCATGCCAAGGGTATAAATCATTATTTAAGAAATGGCACAGTCAAACATTCATAATCTGAATTCAACACACTAGGGAATTCCTTCATTAACATTTTCACATATTTCATTATTAAAGTATCACAATGGCATACCAGCCTCACGAATCGCAATTCATATCATAAATAAGCACAACATATACATAATCACTAACACTGTCACTTTGCCACTTATCGGCAAGAGCATTCATAATTATTAACATCATTAATTCACTAAGGTCTCACTCAATACCTCCTCGCAAGGGGTTTCTCAACACTCGTGGTCATCCCATCTCAAATGCCATGGTCTTTAAACAAATGCATATGTCAACTGTGTAATGCATATGCAACGGATCCGATTTCATATCACGGGTGATCGCAACCACCATAATCAATCAATCATAATCATGGGTTTCCCACCTCGCAAGGGGTACTCCCTCTGGCAACCTCGCAAGGTGCTTCTCGTGATCGCAACCACGTTCAATATTTCATATAGGTTTCCCTCCTCGCAAGGGGTACTCCCGCCTCATGATCGCAACCATGGGCATCATAGGTGCTCGCAAGCCCTCTATCATATCATCATCACATTGGTTTCCCGCCTCGCAAGGGGTACTCCCTTCATAGAATCCCGCAGGATCTTTCATTATTGTGATTGCAACCACATAATATCAATGCTATGCCATGCCATGAATGCAAGATGCAACAATGCATATGTTCAACAACAACCTCGCAAGGATATCTCACCCTCTCAATCAGGGGTATATTATATATTTTAGTTTTATCATCAATGGCGTATAAATATTCACAAGGCCCCTCAAGGCACATCATTCAAATAATTGACATTCAATGGCCACAAACACCACTCATAATAATCCACACATGGATATCATAGGCATAACAAACATAATAATATCAATCCATACATAAAATCATTCGAGGCATATTCACCATTCACATATTTGGCAATCATCATTGCCTTACACACATACAAGTCAACTACTTGTATCCACCGCTAGAATGTCATAATATTTCTTTTTATCTATCAATATCCTTATATATTTTCATTGGGGATTTCCAACCCAACACAAGAGTATCATAATAATTATCCATCAATCCCTATACATAAATCCTAGTCAATTAATCCGACTCCCACAATTATAAAGACACAACATTATGTCACTTTACTTCTCAAATCAACCTTCACAACAGTAGTATCTTTCACTACTGTCCCAGTAAAGCACATAGGCATACAGCCATACAAACTATGCATAAGCATGCATCAAACCAATAAAATACCACCAGCAGTAATGACAACTGGTCATCATACATTCAACCGCTTACACTCGGTAAGCATATCTTGGCCATGAACCTCTCAGTCTGCTCTGATACCACCTTTGTAACACCCTAAAAATAGGGGTCAATTTTTCGCAAAAATATACCCGGATCTATCAAAATCCACTCTCATATATGAAGATATGAGAGCTGGTCCCATGGCCAAGGAGAAAAGGAAAGGAAGACAAATGCAAATGAAATCTTTTACAGCGGAAAACAACAACGCCTGAGCGATCCCATAAACAGCGTGCATTCGTTCAAGCGAGATCCAAATCCGCTTGAGCGAGATAGCACAATTCGCTCGGGCGAATTCCCCTTCGCTTGAGCGAAACCAATATCAAAAGCCTTCCCAAACAACATACTTGCTGGAGCGAGGAATCACTCGCTGAAGCGAGAAGCCACTCGGCATTCAATCACTCGGGAAACCGAGACATTCATTCACTCGGTAAACGATCAGGTCCAGTCAGAATTCATGCCTAAGACCTCTCGGAATTTAATATCTTAGTCCACTCAGCATAATGGGGTTCCGTCACTCGGGAAACAACCTCAACACTCATACACTCCATAACTTAGTCGTTAAATTTTATACACCAAGGCACACACATAATCCACCCAGTAACTGAGGGTTATCCCACTCGGATTCCTTAAACCCTCACTCGGAATATCTCCCAATCAAATGCCACTCGGTATAATTCAACCTCGAGTCACTCGGTAAACATCAACCATTTAGCACTCGGTATATTGAACTCCATCACTCAGAGAATACATAGGCTTTCTCTCGGCCATAAATCACTCCGTTTAAGCATTCTTAACCAACTCATCATCAGAGTGGTATTCCACTCAGTAACTAATATCATTGCCGACCAATACTCGTTCGGCCACACACTCGGCATTCATGCCTATTCTTACTCGGATAATACCTTAACCATTCATTGCTCAGAAATAGTCTACACAATCAATTCCACTCGGAATGATCCAAACTCCTCAACACTCAGAGGAATTTCCCAAGTATTTCACTCGGACATATGAGATACTTAACCACTCAGGGAAACCAATAAGTCAAGTCCCACTCGGACTCATCCCATACTTAAACACTCGGAATACACATTACCCTATTCACTCGGAATGGGTCCCCATATTCACTCAGGTTACATTCATAATTCGTATACTTAGAATATTTCAAGCTAAACCATTACAACCACACTTCCCTCGGTAGAGGATCACTCGGAATTCCACTCGAAATACTCAAGTTATTTCCCACTCATAGTTCACTATATATTTTTCACTCGGAATCCACAAGGGTTATTAATATGCAGATGAGTCATACTCAGATAAAGAGTCACCTACACAAGACTCACTCGAAAAAGCATCTAAGCCACTCATATTTCACTCCGGATTCATTAACTTAGAAATATTCATACATCATCATTTCCTAGTCGGTAGGAAGCATCAAATCAACATAAATCATTCATACTTATATATTCTCTAATTCCAAGTCCGACTACCACTACAGCAATACACTTCCACCGATTCATAACCATGTTATCAACATAACAGATATGTATATATATACGCATACACTCGGATACTTATTAACTTTATACTTCTCATTCACCAACACATTCAGTCGGTATGCATATAATACCATCACTCAAAGTATATATATATATATATATATATATATTAACATGTCCTCAGGTTTCCAATAACCCAACTTCAATACATATATAAAGTGTATTCATTATACAACGTTAATATGAGTCGGCCAAGGCTTAATACATCAAATACACTCGGTACATTACATTATGTACACAACCACATCAATAAACACCCAACACTCGGGTTTAAGACCACCACATCATCCAAACCGACCTACATACACTGAAAAATGGTGTAGGGGTGAGCATTACATATTAAATGACAGATATTGGCTCGGATTAAACATAGAATCCATAACATGTCATAACACATACATCAATCAGCTCAACATTCACTGCCATTCAACATAAACAATCACAAACGTCCTCAATCGAGTTTCTTACCCCTTCCACTCGGCTATAAAGCCTAATATCCTCATCAATAATATAATCCCTCAATCGGATTTCACCTCAAGTCTACCCCAAGACTATATCAACGATACTCATACTCCGAGCCATGCTCAAGGAGTTTGTCCGAGCCTAGCTCCAGGACTGATACGTATTTATCACATGTTGTCATCTGATTGCCGATCGGTATAAAAATTCAACGTATTCCAGTGGCAAATCGGATGCATACGGTTTCATTCACTCGGCGTTCAACGCCAATGCACTCGGCATTTCATCAAGCGTCTCATTTCACGCTTAGTGCCCCAGGCACTGCCCGAGTCCAACCCGGGTCTTTCATCACAATCAACATTAGGATCATGTCCTCTTCACTCGGGATAATACCCTCGTGGCACCCCGTAAGGTGTTCATATTTAGTAACACAATAACACGTATGCATATGAAATTCAACTCATATTCATTCGATTGCCCACTCGGAAGTTTGTGTTCAACATTAATTTCATTCGGCAACTCAACAACAGCCAGATGACTCGGCTTATACCACATTCACTCGGTAATCCTATGCCATCCACTCGGATTATCATCGATTCACTCGGATTTATCCTCTATTCACTTGGATTTATCCTTTACAGTAAGCATTTCATGCTTTCCTCCATAAAGTCCACTCGACATTCATCATAACAGTCCCCATACATGCATTTATCACAAGTATATGCATGAACAAGCATCATACGCATTTAATCATACCATCACAAATATAGGGACCAATAACCGTCACACAATGCACTCAGCATCAACGTAATATGCATCTCAAGCATCACAACATAATCATCATACATCATATGGACAAATAAGCATGCACCATACAACAACAATTAATCATACAACCAGGTTCAACTCATCAACAGCACACAATACACATCAAACACAACACAATACAATTATATCACCCGAAAATCCATCCATAAGCCATGCATTTGAGATGCAAAGCTCCCCGTACCTGGAATGACGTTCCAGAAGTCACATGGGTCACTCGGCCCAGCCACAGCAGCACTTTGCTCGGCTTTCCAATCATGGGAAGAACCACACAACTTCCCAGCCAACCAGTATCAGTCTTCAGCCTTTCGCTCAGCCACACACACTCTCGCTTGAGCGAAATTGGTCCAGTGACCATTTCTTCACTGGCTCGCTCAAGCGTGACCATTCTCGCTTGAGCGAGATACACCCAGTAGCCCATCTGGACGCAACACATAAGCCTCAACACTCCAAGCTCCACTCTGCTCACAGCCATGGAGGAATCCATGCTGTTTACTCGAGTAGCAACCTCCAAAGCTTAGTACAAGGTTGTTCCTCACTCATACAGCACCATCCTCCCCACCCTGGAGGACCACCAACTTCCATGCATGCCTTCTTCCTCACAGCAGCACCATACACCTTCAATAACAGTGAAGGATCACCATGCCTCCATGCAACATGCATGTCTTCATCTTCACAAGAGTAGTGCACCTTCACCACAGTGGACCATCATACATCCACAAACCGAGACATGCACACACACATAGTTATAGGCTCCAACCGAGCCCATCATATGAAGGAGAAGAAGAAGAAGAAGATGAAGAGGAAACACCAAGGAACAGGGAAGGGTAAAAGGAACCTAGACCCAGCCTCCATACATAGCCATACCTGTTCCTCAACACCACACAGTTCCACTAGAATTCTATATCATACATGAGTGGAAGTAGAAGATAAAAAGGAGGAAGAAGATGAGCAGAAGCTCCAACAAGTTCAAGGGAGAAGAAGGAGCACTTCTCTCATCAGGATATACACTCCCAAGGAATGAAGGGAGAGAGTGAGAAGAAAAACATGCAACCAAGGCCTTATCATCTCAGCCTCATCAGCATCCAACTCATCACAACATCCCATCCTCATTTAATGCAAGTCCATCAACATTTAATGCCAATTCTCTCAGCAATGATTACACAAACACACGTGGACAAGGAAGGAGAGAAAACCGGACCCATTTGACCATCAAGGCACATAAGTCATCACTATGGGGACCACACAAAAGAAGAAAAGAGAAAAGGGAAACTAGGCCCTACAATGATCCAAGAGCACCAGTGGTCCCTCATTAATCAATTGCCTTGCCTGATCGAATGCTACCCTTAAGATCCTTCGCTCGGGCGGATTCCATCCAGCAACTGATTCCCTTCGCCCTCACTCGGGCAAAGTTCCATTCGCCTGGGCGGATTCCCTCCAGTGTCTAAACACTGATATTAGGTCAAGCTCGCTTGAGCGAGACTTATCCTCGCCTGAGCGAGAATTACCCAGAAGCTAAATTCCCAACATGAGAGTCTCTCGCTCGGGCGAGAATTCACTTCGCCTGAGCGAAATGATCAGCACTGGCGCAGAAACTGAAAGCTCTCACCTCACTCATAATTTCATTCAACTCAGCCCATGTAATTACACTTAAGCCAGCTCAATTATTTCTAGTATACCATATACAACCTACGAGGCATATATTTGTCCAATCATCCATTCTTATAAAATTCTCATTCCAAACATATTAATCATATGAAGTTCAAACTCATCTTTATCTTATATATATTCATACCTTGCCACAATGATTCCACATTTTCCCACAAATCATCCTCACTAATCAAAGATTTTCTATTCATACTAATTACTCATTTTTATAAAATTCGGGGTGTTACAACCTTTGGCCGGGGCAATACAAATGCCAATGGGCCGAGATGCTATAGGTGCGGTGGTCCACACTATGTTCGTGAGTGTGTACACCGAGAGGATATAATGTGTTTTAATTATGATCAGGTGGGACATATCCGTCCTACATGCCCTATGCTTACAAGACCAGCCCCGGTACAAGCCAATACTCCTAGTCGTGCTAATACACCGGCTCATGTGAACCACGGAGGCCACAATGATGGTTGGGGCCGTGGTAATGGAAACAATGGTGGCTGAAATGGTGGCCGAGGTGGCTATTGTTAGGAAATCCCTAAACATGAGCAGCGGAAAAAAAAGGGATTCCATAGGATTTGCAAAGTTCCATGTTTCAAAGCACAAAACAAACACAAAAATTTGTTTTGGATTACCTCTTGAAGAACACTGAAGCAGTCGTAGCCTCGTCCTTTAGGAGTCCACACGAGCACTCCCACCAGAATCGCAACACTTGCCAACTGCTAGTTTGACGGTGTGTAGCTCTTGCAACTTTTATGAATTTGTGTCTCACTTGAGTGAACGGCCTATGAGCATCTTATGCTCTATTTATAGGCTTAGGTTTGACCTAATTTGTTCTCTCTAAAAAGTGGTCTCCTTACTCATTTCAAATGAGTTAGGCCCAATAGCTTTATTTTAGTCCAACTAAAATAAGACAACATTTTCTGATGGGCTTACTCTATATGTGTGACCTTACAGGTAAAATACCCGGTCATATTAATAATAAATTATTTTATTATTAATATAAAATAAGAGCCGCATCTAGCAATGCATCATTATGTCCGAATATTATCAACATAACCTATAAGTGATAATTATTTAATATGTTTGTTCCTTTTGTCACGATATCCTTATTGGGCCCAAGGCATGGTCGCGTCATCCTTGTACGGCCCAATTTATTTTACTTGATACCAGAGTAGACTGGATCCGAATAAATATCTAATATTTATTCTTTCTAGCATGGCCATGTGTTTTCTTAGTCTTACTCCATCAAGTGGCCTATAGATATCACTCCTGTCACATAGGAGAGACAAATCCCATCTACATCACTCACATCCCTCTACATAATTTGTTCATTGCCTAATCATAACCTTTATAGTCCTCTTGTTACAGAAGATGTTTAATTGTATTAAAATAATAAACTCCTCATGTAGGAATCGTAGTGACTTCAGGTCGAAGGATTACATATACCATTATCACATTGAGAATCGTTTATGACAATCATGTAACGATCCATGCAACGTTCTCATGGTGGGTCTGTCCAGTACATCATTACTCTTAATGTGTACCCGTGTGAAGACTTGATATCATCTATATCAATGATCTGTGAGATCAGGTCATCAGTACACTCACACACTAGTCTCAGTATATTTACATGTCCCCATGTAAATACTTGACTAGGGACATTTTAGGAATAACTTTTATATGACCTATTACTCCAAGGATAAATACGTTTTAAAATAATTTTAAACTGAAATATTTATTTTATTGATAAGCAGAAAAATGATACAAATGAAAAAGCATAAAGCTCATAGTGCATACACCAATAATCTCCCACTTGTACTAGAGCCAATCAGACATTTGCCTAATGCCTAATGATCTAGTGTGCCCCTCATGTTTTTGTTGTGTAAGAGGTTTTATGAGTGGGTCAGCAATATTCTCATCAGTATGCACCTTACATATCTTTACATCTCCTCGGTCAAGGATCTCTCGAATGAGATGAAATCGCCTAAGTATATGCTTGGATCGTTGATGTGATCTAGGTTCCTTAGCTTGTGCGATTGCTCCACTATTGTCATAGTAGAGACTTATATGGTCCACAATGCTAGGAACAATCCTAAGTTCTGTTATGAACTTCTTGATCCATACTGCCTCTTTTGCAGCATTTGAGGCAGCAATATACTCAGACTCTGTAGTATAATCAGCAACTGTCTCTTGCTTTGAACTCTTCCAGCTTACAACGCCACCATTTAGACAAAACACGTACCCAGATTGCGATCTTGAGTCATCCTTATCAGTTTGGAAGCCAGCATCAGTGTAACCTTTTACAATGAGCTCTTCTTCCCCTCCATATATCAAGAATGAATCCTTAGTTTTTCGTAAGTACTTCAGGATATTCTTGACAGTAGTCCAGTGACTTTCACCGGGATCAGAGTGGTATCTGCTCGTCATGCTTAAAGCGTACGAGACATCTGGTCGGGTACATATCATGGCATACATGATTGATCCAATAGCAGATGCATATGGAATCTTATTCATCCATTCTCTTTCTTCTTTAGTGGAAGGAGATTGAGCTTTTGATAAGCTTATGCCATGAGCCATAGGCAAAGCTCCTTTCTTGGAATCTTGCATGTTAAACCTTTTTAACACTTTCTCTATGTATGTATTCTGACTTAGGCCAAGAAGTTTTCTTGATCTATCTCTATAGATCTTAATTCCCAACACCTAGGTTGCTTCACCTAAGTCTTTCATAGAAAAACAGCTTCCCAACCAACTCTTCACAGACTAAAAAGTAGGAACGTCATCTCCAATAAGTAGTATGTCATCAACATACTGGACCAGAAAAACAATTGTGCAGTCACTAACCTTCTTGTAGACACAAAGTTCATCCTCATTTTTAGTAAAGCCAAATTGTTTAACAGCTTCATCAAAACGAAGATTCCAGCTTCTGGAAGCTTGCTTAAGTCCATATATAGAACATTGTAGCTTGTACACCTTCCTAGATGCTTCAGGCTTAATAAACCCTTCGGGTTGTGTCATGTACACTTCCTCAAGAAGATTTCCATTAAGGAAAGCAGTCTTGACATCCATTTGCCATATCTCATAATCATGGTATGTAGCAATAGCAAGCAAAATCCAAACAGACTTTAGCATAGCAACTAAGGAAAAAGTTTTATCATAGTCTATACCATGTATTTGCTTGAAACCTTTAGCCACCAACCTTGCTTTAAAGGTACTTATATTACCATCCATGTCAGTTTTCTTTTTGAAAACCCACTTGCATCCTATAGGTTTTACCCCTTCAGGTGCATCAACCAAGTTCCAAACTTGATTAGTGTACATGGAGTCCAATTCAGATTCCATGGCTTCTAGCCATTTCTCAGATTCTGAACTTACAATGGCCTCTTCATAAGATGTTGGCTCATTTTGATCCATTAGGAATACATCTCCTTCCTGAGTTACAAGAAATCCATATCTTTCAGGTTGTTGACGTATTCTACCTGATCTACGCAAGTCTTGCGCTACTGGAGCTGGTGTTACAACATTTTGTGGGTCCTGCTCCACTTCCACCATTGGCTCTTCAATGCCTTATGAGTCTTGAATTTCTTCAAGTTCTACTTTCCTCCCACTGATTCTTGTAGAGATGAATTCCCTTTCTAAGAATACAGCATTTTGAGCAACAAACACTTTGCCCTCGGTAGGATTGTAAAAATAATAACCCTTAGTTTCTTTTGGGTATCCCACAAAAAAACATTTATCTGACTTGGGCCCGAGTTTATCTGAACTTTGACGCTTAACATAAGCTTCACGGTCCCAAATCTTAAGAAAAGACATACTAGGTCGTTTCCTAGTCCATATCTCATATGGTGTCTTTATAACATCCTTTGATGGAACACGGTTAAGTGTGAAAGTTGCTGTCAACAAAGCATATCCCCAGAATGAGTTAGGGAGGTCAGTTTGACTCATCATTGATCGAACCATGTCCAACAAGGTTCTATTTCTCCGCTCAGAAACCCCATTCCATTCTGGTGTTCCAGGGGGAGTAAGTTGAGATATAATCCCACACTCTTTAAGATATTCATCAAACTCTAGGCTCAAATATTCACCACCTCGATCGGATCAAAGTGCTTTAATTGTCTTGCCAAGTTGGTTCTCTACTTCATGTTTAAACTCATTGAACTTTTCAAAGGATTCTGATTTATGTTTCATGAGAAACACAAATCCATATCTACTAAAATCATCAGTAAAAGTGATGAAGTAACTAAAACCTCCCTTAGCCATTGTCCCTATGGGCCCACATACATCACTATGTATTAAGCCAAGAAGATCACTCGCCCTTTCACCTTTTCCAGTAAATGGGGTCTTAGTCATCTTCCTTAATAAACAAGATTCACATGTATCTATTGATTCAAAATCAAAAGATTCTAAATATCCATCTTGATGGAGTTTAGAAATGCGTTTCTCACTTATATGTCCTAGGTGACAATGCTAAAGATAAGTTGGGTTTAAATCATTTGTTTTAACCCTTTAAGTATTAATGTTATAGATAAGGGTTTCGAGATCTAGAACATAAAGTCCATTACTCAAATTTACACAACAATAAAACATGTCTTTTAAATAAACAGAGCAACTATTGTTCTTTATTGTAAAGAAAAACCCTTTCTTATCAAGACAAGAAACAGAAATAATGTTTCTCCTTATTGCCGGAACAAAATAACAATTGTCCAATTCAAGGACTAACCCTGAGGGCAAAGATAAAAAATAAGTCCCTACAGCTAATGCAACAACTCTTGCTCCATTTCCAACGCGTAGGTCTACCACGCCCTTCATCAACTGCCTACTCCTTCTTAGATCCTACACATTAAGGCAAATGTGAGATCCACATCCAGTATCTAATACCCATGATGTTGAAATTGACATGTTAATTTCTATAACAAAAATACCTGAAGTGGAAGTCTCACTTCCCTTCTTCTTAAGCTCTTCTAGGTACTTTGGACAGTTTCTCTTCCAGTGTCCCTTTTGTCCACAATGGTGACATTTACCTTCCTTAGCCACCCCGCCCACAGGTTTTAAGGCTGATGTACTTGGCTTATCCTTGCCTTTCCAAATTTTCTTGCCATTTCCTACAATAGCCTTTCCTTTGCCTTTATACATGCCCTTTCCTTTACCTTTGCTAGAATTGACCATCATTATGGCCTTGCCCTTTCCTTTAGAAATATTGGGCTCAGCAGTCCTCAACATATTGAGTAGCTCTGGCAATGTTTTGTCCAATGCATTCATGTTGTAATTCATGATAACTGGCTTAAAACTGTCAGGTAATGATTTCAAAATGAGATCGGTAGCCAACTTCTGAGGGAAGGGGTGTGACGTCCCGTATAATTTTCCGAATAAATTTTTCACGTTTTTAAAAGATCATTTTAAAATTCATGAATTAAAATCAGAGTTCACATAAAAGTCGATAATAGCGGAATATTATCATGCATACTAGTAATGAATAATAAAATTCAAGGAATAATTACGTAGTGGAAACGATTTTAAAAATAACAGTACATAACACGTTGTATTTATTACAAATCATAAAATTAGAATAAATTTGAAATCCAAACAATAATTCACATAGGCATCAACCATAGCATCACTCTTCATTCTAGGTGGCATTCACTATAAAAATTAATGTAAGAGTGAGACAGAATATAGAATAAATATAAAATATATAGAATTGCATAAACACAATCAATAATACATAATGATATGATGAATATGCCAAACAAGTTCATTTAATAAGTCTTTAATTAGTCAAATGATGTCATGCTGGATCCATTTGGTTTGGTGAGAATACTGTAGTAAAAATCTTATAGAGACCTCGGTAGGAATTTATACAGTCATGGATCCCTACAGCCCCATGACCCAAACATCAGTAGGAATTTATACAGTCATGGATCCCTACAGCCCCATGACCCAAACATCAGTAGGAATTTATACAGTCATGGATCCCTACAGCCCCATGACCCTCATAACAAAAATAGGGCTTTAACTCATCATAGAGTAACCCCCCACCAGGGTAGGCAATCATGGAACCCCTAAAATTCCATGGTGCGTCCAAATGCTTATGATGCATGAATGCCTTTAATTCTCTTTATCATTTAACATACCATGATATTAATATTTCCAAAACCACTTGGAAAACCACAAGTCCTCAAAGGACACATCACATATAATAATTTTCAGAATCATGGATTTACTGTTTCAACCACATGTAACAATAACCACAAGGCATTCATGTACATATATATTAATTATGTCATTCATAATTATTCACCACCAAAATATACAACCGTATGATACTCATTAAACACGCAACAACATCAATAATAAATCATAATCACTCAAGAGTTTAATAATAAATTGTTACTCATAGAGAAAATATCATTTTCATTCATAATAACCATTATAATTAAGTTTCAGCATTTCCAACAGCAACATACTCTAGTACATCAGCCATAACTTGAACAAATCAAATCCCTTTTAGGTGATTCCACTTGCTGTAGTTCAATAATAGAATTATCTACAACTTTCATGAAGAACACAATTTCAAATTCCAAACAGAAATAACACTTATTCATGAAATACCACACTGCCTCAAGGTGAGTTTTCAAAATGTACATATATTAGTAATTTAAACGTTTCTGGAGCTACAAAAATGATTTTGGCATGAAGCCAGTTCTACATTATTCTTAAGACAATTATCTACAACTTTTATGAAGACACCAATCACTAATTCGCACCACAAAATTCCCAGTTTTAAAAATACGATTCGGATTTCATAGTTAACAGATTTTCATCATGAACATACTTCTGTATTTTGAGCATATCTAGAGCTACAAACATCTTTTTAACTCAAAACCACTTTATATAGATCCCTATCATAAATATCTACAACTTTCATGAAGAAATCAAAGGCTGATTATACTTGTAAAACTCCCAGAATATTAATATATACACAGAACATAGGACAAATATTCCACTCGGACATGCTGTAGTATTTTGGCTATAACGTTTTCTATACATATCCAAATTAATTGATTTAGGTCTCAAAATTCAGATAACAAAAAGATCTACAACGTTCATGAAGAAGTCAGAATCAAATTCACACGTTTTCAATTTCAAAACTGAGCAACAAAATACGAAATTAAAGCTGGAATCCTAGGACATCATACAATTCTACCCATTTCATAGTTATTCACAACCCTGTCCCCTCTTACTTGGTTTGCTGACTGAAAAATGGTCTCCTTGCTGTCCTTGCTCCTGTTCGAAGGTGTATTGAGGAAGAAGAGTAAAAGAGAGGTAGAAGGTTCACTATCTTTTTTGTTTCTAAGAGTTTCAGAAGGGATAGTGCTTTGTTTAATAATGCAAGGCAGTGGGAGACAAGCTCCTTGTGAGTGGATCGTAGTGGGCTGCTAGTGGGTTGATTAGTGGAGATAATGGAGGTTTAATTAATAAAGTGGCTATCTTAGTGCCCATTTCTGGCCGTCCTACGTACTAGGGGTGAATAATGGGTTTAGATGCATTAAAATATGCATAAGAGACAAGAAAGGAGTCAAAAAGTTACTCCTTCACTGAATACCGACTGGAATTCCACTCGGTTAGCCTCTAAACCGGCTGGAATTCCACTTCCAAGTCCGGCTAAGGAGAACTCAGCAATCTCCTATTTCCTTCCTTTGGACGGACTTAATCTGGTCTTGCATACCGGCTCAAAATCATCTGGTGTGGACATCGGTTCTAAGGATAGGCTGAGCATAGAAGCCAACCGGTGTTCTTTAATGATAATCCGATCTGTACTAAGTTTATCCGGTCTCACCTGAATTGAAGTCAGCTATCCCATAGCTCATTCGGTAGAGCATTATTCCGATGTGCAACACACAAGGCAGTCCTCCCTACACCGGTCATCCGATGTGATGAAGACATTAGTTGACATCCGTTCTTCCACTTTTAATTCTTGAGGTCGTCCCTGACATCGGATGTTAGACTCCGGTTTAGAATGGATCAGAAGTGTCTCTTCTGATCTCACTCAACCGACTCCTCTTCCTTCATCCTTTCACTCGGTTAAGTCGTCTCAGACCGACTCAAGGCTCTCAAGTTTCCACTTCGGCAAAAACTCCTTAAACCGACTCAACTTTTAATCAGTTCTCACTCAGTGAATGACAGTTATCCCACTCGGAATCCATAAACCTTCCTCACCCCGATTATTTCCCAATCAAACACCACTCGGTGTATTCCAACCACAACACAATCGGGATTACATTACACTTTCACCACTCGGTATATTATCACCTTATACACTCGAAGAACATATAGACCTTCCTTTACTCAGAAGGGGTCTTCCACATGTATACATTACTCAGAATATTCCAGCCAAATCCACTCAGCATATGATAACTTATTCATTCAGGAGTTTTACACGTTCATCACTCGGTATACCGACTCCTAGAGTCAAACCTCACTCGGTAACTAACTCTAAGACCGACCAACGCCCATTCGATCTTCACTCGGTATTCATACCTTTTCTCACCTGAGGAATAACTTAACCGTTCATACATCAGAGATAAGCATCACAGTCAAGTCTCACTTGGACACAGCCATTACTTAATTACTCAGGATACATAACTCCCTATTTACTCAGAATAGGTACCCATATTCACTCGGAACATATATATATAACTTTCACTCAGAATAGTTATAACATCTTTCACTCAGAAAGCAACACTCAGGAATATTAAAGTTTTCCCCACTCGAGGTTCACTCTACTAATCATTACTTAGCCAAGGTTAGGCCAACTTCTTCAACTACATTTCACTCAGAGTCCATTAAGGCCATCATCACTCAGAAAATTCCCACACGTATGATTCTCACTCGGAAATGGAGTCGTATACATAAGGCTCACTCAAAATGTTACACAACTCTGGTTCCTCTCTTGGAAGTATCTCTTCAGTCATATTTTACTCATAAATAAATTTTCCTTTGTACTCCTTCTCGGAAATGGGCACTCAGAAATGAAAATGCTCAACAATGTATGACTTAGAATTGAGTCGTTGGAAAATACTTGACTCAGAAATGAGTCCTTCTGAGATATTTGACTCAGAATTGAGTCATTCAGATATAATTGACTCGGAAATGAGTCATTTGAATGCTTTTGACTCAGCAGTGAGTCATTCCAAGGTGAGTCACTCGGATTCTTTCACCCAGAAGTGGTTCTATCAATCCCACTTCACTCAGAAGTGCCTCAGACAAGGATTCCACTCGGAATAAACTCTCTCGGCCATGTTCCACTCGGAAAACACAACCTTCACTTGGAATTTCTCTTAGTCACTCGGAATTTTCCTTTTTCACTCGGAATTTCACTCACTATATCACAAAATTATTTTCTAAGGTTCCTATTTGAACGGAATTTGTCCAGTAACTCCCAGGTTGCTTAACATTCTTCTTGCTTTGAGCTAGAGCTCACTCGCCTGAGCGAGATTGATCCCAAACGCTTAAATACTAATGTAAGGGATTCTCGCCTGAGCGAGATTCTTTCTCGCTTAAGCGAGAATACTATGACATGACCAGAAAACGAATTTGTCCCAGCTCCACATATGGTATCTCATTGTAGGCCTATTAAATCATATCTGACATATCATATATGATATTTTGAGGCACATAAAGCTTGTTCTGAGAGTTCTTACTTTGAAATCCTCATTAAAAGCCAAGTTTGGATATCTCCATCATTTCATACACACAAAAAGACATATACAGCCAGTTCCCACATTCATACTTATAAATTTCCATTCTAAATTTATCATTAATAATTTTGGGATGTTACAAGGGGAATCCTAGCCTAGCTAGATTCTCCAAGTACCCAATCATTTTGAGCACATGAGGTCCTACAGAACCTCTTTCTTCAAGTCTACAGCTAAATAGGGCTGAGGAAACTTCATATCTTTCTTGGTCAGCTTGACCTTGATATAGCTTCCTTAGGTTTTCGATCATATCGAAAGCCTCCATGTGCTTATGTTGCTTCTGAAGCTCAGGAGACATGGTAGCCAACATAAGGCATTGGACATCTAAAGCATCATCCTGATGCTTCTTATAAGCATCCTTGTCAGCTTTAGAGGCGTTTGCAGCGGGTGGTTCCAGAACTGGACTTTCCAAGACATACTGCTTTTTCTCTTATTTGAGGACAATCCTCAAGTTTCTATACCAATCAAGGAAGTTAGAACCAGATAATTTTTCTTTGTCTAGGATGATCGCAACGAAAGGTTCGAAGGTGTGTTTGACATCATGGTTATCTAAAACAGAAAATATGTAGTAAGTATCATTTTCAAAACATATTTAAATTATGGTCATTTAAATTAAATATGTCTCCCACTATTTTGATTCAAAACAAAATACCCTCCACGAATCAGAAAATCTCGTTGGAAGATTTTCTAGTGGGCGAAGATCCATATTTTGCCAAGTGTTAAGTCAGCTTTGGCTGATCACCTAATACTTGGTTATTTAGGTAGGAAACTTTTTCCAATTGTATCTTTATACAACTCTTAGTCATTGGGTTAAGTAACCATTACTAATTATTCATCTTATGAATATTTAGCCCAATGTTTACGCCTCTAAGTTATATTCAATCCAATTGAAAACTTATTTAAGTTAAAGCCCAATAAAATAGTTTGAATATTACCATTATCCCATTACGTCTTACTAATATAAATGATAGTGCCCTGCTTTGGCAGACCCACTATTTATTGACATTAGTGTTGACGAGTGTACTTATTGGAAGGCGTTTATAACTTAATATTATTTTGAGGGATTTTAATTTATTTTAAAATTACCGTCTTTGTTAAACGCTTTAACGTAATAAAATTATCCCCAAAGCATGCAAACGAAATTGTGAGATGGTTATGGTCTTCCTAGAAGAAAAATAAATAAATAAATAAACCTAGAGGAACTATATTGCCATGGCTTCATGAAGTCCTACTTCTTGAATCCATCATCCTCTTAGAGTCACCACTCCTTGGTTTTCTTCTAAGTCTCTACTTTGTTGGCC
Organism: Clitoria ternatea; assembly: GCA_037962975.1. Lineage (NCBI taxonomy): Eukaryota > Viridiplantae > Streptophyta > Magnoliopsida > Fabales > Fabaceae > Clitoria > Clitoria ternatea. The sequence continues at coordinate 157,824,945 of CM075672.1, forward strand.
TGATCAAGATTACATTATTAAATAGAAACTCGCTTTACATACGAGTGAAGGGTTGAGAAGAGAAATACAACATAATAGAGAGAGGCACAACACACAGGCTGTATTTAAATAAAATAACTAAAACCATAACCATTCACCATGCAACGTGTTACTTAATTGATTATAACCCATTTAAAAGTATTAAAAGAGTAATTAATTTTTAAAACGGGCAATTAAACATGTGGGGTCGGTAATAAAGCGCTAGGCAGAAAATGTACGGGGGGGCCGCCCCTTGCGGGGTGCGGGGCAGCGCCCCGACCCAAAAAATTAGTACTGTAGTCAGGTTGGTTCCCAGGAAAGAGAGGTGGGTCCGGTGTGACCGCTTAAGTACCAAGTCTTTCCTAGCCAGAACGTCCCTTGACCATTAATAACTCTAAAATTTTGGCTAGGGTTACAACCATTTTGAAACCCTAATTCCTTATTGCGAATGCTTCACAACACAGCTATCAAGGCACATGGAGGCAGTGCCGTCTAGGGTTTCAAAACCTAGAATTCAATTTGCGCTAATGCCAACATGCAATGCCTTTCCATGACGGCCGTCTAGGTTTCAACTCTTGAACCCTAGATTAAGGAACGATCATGGTTTAACACTTAAACCTTATCACTTAACGCCCCATAACATGAACCATTCATGTTCGAAGATCAACTCAATTGATTCATAATTTGTACGATGACTATCATATGAGTAAAACATATATCAAATTCAAAATTTGCATAAACTCATACATCATACAAATTTAAACGACAACAACATACATACTAAAATTGAGAAACTCTATAACATGCATCATCTACAATTTACAAAGAATAACTCAAAATTATATGTATCATGCCAAAACAGAGGTCATACCATATACATGATTAATCATTGAAATAATATGCATCATATGCGATAACTCAAAATAGCAACATAATCATGCATGTTCATTTTCGAATCCTAGTTTCACAAAACATTTTCATAAAACAAAAATGCAAAGCTTTAAACAAGAAACGATTTCGCAAATCATATTTTCTAAAAGCTCTTGCAAACGAAAACATATCATAAAACAGAAACAAATGCCCAAAACACGGTTTTTGCAACCAAGCTCTGATACCACTGTTAGGAAATCCCTAAACATGAGCAACGGAAAAAAAAAGGGATTCCATAGGATTTGCAAAGTTCCGTGTTTCAAAGCACAAAACAAACACAAAAATTCGTTTTGGATTACCTCTTGAAGAACACCGAAGCAGTCGTAGCCTCGTCCTTTAGGAGTCCACATGAGCACTCCCACCAGAATCGCAACACTTGCCAACTGCTAGTTTGACGGCGTGTAGCTCTTGCAACTTTTATAAATTTGTGTCTCACTTGAGTGAACGGCCTATGAGCATCTTATGCTCTATTTATAGGCTTAGGTTTGACCTAATTTGTTCTCTCTAAAAAGTGGGCTCCTTACTCATTCCAAATGAGTTAGGCCCAATAGCTTTATTTTAGTCTAACTAAAATAAGACAACATTTTCTGATGGGCTTACTCTATGTGTGTGACCCTACAGGTAAAATACCCAGTCATATTAATAATAAATTATTTTATTATTAATATAAAATAAGAGCCGCATCTAGCAATGCATCATTATGTCTGAATATTATCAACATAACCTATAAGTGATAATTATTTAATATGTTTGTTCCTTTTGTCACGATATCCTTATTGGGCCCAAGGCATGGTTGCGTCATCCTTGTACGGCCCAATTTATTTTACTTGATATCGGAGTAGACTGGATCCGAATAAATATCTAATATTTATTCTTTCTAGCATGGCCATGCATTTTCTTAGTCTTACTCCACCAAGTGGCCTATAGATATCACTCCTATCACATAGGAGAGACAAATCCCATCTACATCACTCACATCCCTCTGCATAATTTGTTCATTGCCTAATCACAACCTTTATAGTCCTCTTGTTATAGAAGACGTTTAATTGTATTAAAACAATAAACTCCTCATGTAGGAATCGTAGTGACTTTAGGTCGAAGGACTACATATACCATTATCACATTGAGAATCGTTTATGACAATCATGTAACGATCCATGCAACGTTCTCATGGTGGGTCTATCCAGTACATCATTACTCTTAATGTGTACCCGTGTGAAGACTTGATATCATCTATATCTATGATCTGTGAGATCAGGTCATCAGTACACTCACACACTAGTCTTAGTGTATTTACATGTCCCCATGTAAATACTTGACTAGGGACATTTTAGGAATAACTTTTATATGACCTATTACTCCAAGGATAAATACGTTTTAAAACAATTTTAAATTGAAATATTTATTTTATTGATAAGCAGAAAAATGATACAAATAAAAAAGCATAAAAGCTCATAGTGCATACACCAACAACTATAATGGTAGAAGGCATGGAAACGGCCGAGGTAATGGCAATGGTGCTCGCGATGGAAATAGGAATGGTGGAAATCTTCAACCAAATGCCAGAAGGGTGTTCGCTGTGACCGGTGAGGAAGCAGGACAAGCAGATAATTTAGTTGAAAGTAAGTGTGAAATACTCAGACATTCAGTTCATGTTATTTATGATTCGGGTGCGACTCATTCTTTTATATCCGAGGATTACGCTCGACGATTAAGGTTGTCGGTATGTTTAATGAAAAATGCCCTTGTGGTTACCACCCCAACCGGTACTTGTCTCAGATTGGTTAACCAGTGTGATAATGTTGACATGCTCCTAGAAGGGAGAAGGTTTATTGTGTCACTCATTTGTTTGCCTATGAAGGGATTGGAGATGATACTTGGTATGGACTGGCTCTTTTCCAATAAAGTTTTGGTTGACTGTCAACAGCGGACTGTCATTTTCCCTTTTTCTAATTTGGGGAAATTCAATGTGTAAGGTATAGCTCAACTTTGCATATTATTATCTCTTACCGATGGGACAAATAATCCTGATCCCCTTAGTATCCCTGTGGTGTCAGAAGTTTTGGATGTGTTTCTCGAGGAGATACCCAGTTTACCACCTCCACGAGAGGTTGAATTTACTATCGACCTTGTACTGGTGTGGAACCAGTGTCTATTGCTCCTTATAGGATGTCTCCTATGGAGTTAGTTGAACTTAAAAAGCAAGTTGAGGAGCTACTTGAGAAGGAGTTTGTTCGACCTAGTGTGTCACCCTGGGGGGCTCCTATTTTACAGGTAAAGAAGAAGGATGGAACCATGCAGTTGTGTTTTAACTACCGTCAGTTGAATAAGATGACAATAAAAAATAGATATCCTCTACCTCGTATTGATGATCTGCTGGATCAATTAAGAGGTGTTGTGGTGTTTTCAAAGATTGATTTGCGCTCTGGTTACCATCAAATTCAGGTGAGAACTGAAGACATTCCGAAGACTGCTTTTAGGATGCGATATGGCCATTATGAATATGTTGTAATGCCATTTGGAATGACTAATGCTCCAGCGGTGTTCATGAGTTACATGAACTACATCTTCCATGAATACCTGGATCGTTTTGTTGTGGTATTCATTGACGATATCTTGGTGTATTCCAAGAGCCGTGAGGAACACGAGGAAAATCTGAAGCTTGTGTTGAACATTCTTAGAGAGAACCGATTGTATGCTAAGCTCTCTAAATGTGAATTTTGGTTATCGAGCGTCCAATTTCTTGGACATGTAGTATCTGGAGAAGATGTTTCGATGAATCCATCTAAGGTTGAAGCCGTTATGGCATGGCCTAGACCTACATCGGTTACTAAAATCCAGAGTTTTCTTGGACTTACCAGATATTATCAGAGGTTCATCGAAGGTTTTTCTCGTCTTGCTAAACCTTTGACGAACTTGACAAGGAAGAACCAACCTTTTGTATGGATAGTTGAGTGTGAGAGGTGCTTTAAAGAGTTAAAAATGAGGCTGACTTCTGCGCCTATCTTAGCATTACCTGATTTACAAGAAGACGTTGTGGTGTACTGCGATGCTTCCAAGCATGGACTTGGATGTGTTATGATGCAGAAGGAGCGTGTTATAGCTTATGCTTCATGCCAGTTAAGACCTCATGAAGTTAACTACCCGACTCATGACTTGGAGTTGGCGGCGGTTGTGTTTGCCTTGAAGATTTGGCTTCACTATCTCTATGGCTCGAGGTTCATGGTCTTTAGTGACCACAAAAGCTTGAAATACCTCCTTAATCAAAAGGTATTGAATATGCACCAAAGGAGATAGATGGAATTCCTGAAGGACTATAATTTTAAATTAAGGTATCATCCGCGAAAAGCTAATGTTGTTGCCGATGCTCTTAGTCGGAAGTCCTTGCATGTGTCAGCCATGATGGTCAAGGAATTTGAATTGATTGAGGAGTTTCAAAATTTGAATGTTGGGACCAAAATTCAATCTCCCAAGAAGCTATGTTTTGCTACCTTAAAGATATGCAATGAGTTCTTAGAGCTTGTAAAGGAAAAACAAGGAGATGATGATTACTTACAGAAGATAAGGAGATTTTAAGGCGATGGGAAAAATCTATTCCTTCTGAGGATGTTGATGGCTTATGGTGAGTGAAAGGTCGTGTGTACGTGCCTTTATTCAGATATTTGAGACACACGGTGCTTGAGGAAGCACACAAAAGCATTTTTAGTATTCACCCTGGTGCGACCAAGATGTACCAAGATGTAAAAAAGAATTTTTGGTGGCCCGGAATGAAACGTGATATTGCCAACTTTGTAGCTTCGTGCCTTACTTGTTAGAAGTCGAAGGTAGAGCATCAGAGACCTTCGGGTACTTTGAGACCACTTGATATCCTTGTTTGGAAGTGGGATGCAATTGCTATGGACTTTGTATCCGGACTACCAAGGATAAGGTCTAGATATGATGGAATCTGGGTAATTGTGGATCGTTTGACGAAGAGTACACATTTTCTATCGATCAGTATGAAAAGTTCCTTGCAGGATTTGGCACAGTTATACATTTAGGAGATTGTGAGGTTACATGGTGTGCCATCAAGTATTATCTCTGATCGTGACCCCCGATTTACTTCTCGATTTTGGGGAAGCTTACATGAAGCGATAGGTTCAAAATTGAAACTAAGCTTGGCGTACCATCCTCAAACTGATGGACAATCTAAGAGGACTATTCAAAGTCTTGAGGACTTATTGCGTGCTTGTGTTTTGGAGCACGATGCTTCGTGGGAGAAATATTTGCATTTGATCGAATTCACCTACAATAACAGTTTTCACTCTAGTGTTGGCATGGCCCCATATGAGGCGTTATATGGAAGGAAGTGTCGAACCCCTTTATGTTGGCTTAAAGTCGGTGAGAATTTGGCCTTAGGGCCTGAGATTGTTGAGGAAACAACTGAACAGATTAAGATGATCTGAGAGAAGACGAAAATTACTCAAGATAGACAGAAGAGCTATTATGACAAGAGGAAGAAGCCACTTGAATTTCAAGTAGGCGATCATGTGTTCTTACGAGTCTCGCGTGATAAAGGTATCAAGAGAGCTTTGAAGAGCAGAAAATTAAGCCCTAAATTCATCGGACCTTATGAGATCTTGGAGCGGATTGGAGATGTCGCTTATCAGATTACGCTCCCTCCACATCTTGCCAACCTACATAATGTGTTCCACGTGTCACAATTAAGGAAATATATTCACGATCCTTTGCACGTGATCTCTATTGATGATGTTAATGTGCGGGATGACTTGTCTATTCCTCCCGTTTCGGTTCGTATCGTCGAGTATTCCATGAAGAGGTTGTGGAATAAAATGGTACCTCTGGTGAAGGTAGCGTGGAAGTATGGGAACGTGGAGACACTCACCTGGGAATGTGAGGATGATATCCGTGAGCGGTATCCTCACGCATTCGAATCTGGTATGTCAAAATTTGGGGATGAAATTTCTTTAAGGTGGGGTGGATTGTAACACCCTAAATTTTAAAATAGAGAATAAATTAAGAAAATAAATATTGAATAATTGAATGTGAACTATTTAATGTCCTAAAATATTGGAAATAATTTAATTGAGATTTATAGAGACTGTTAGTGATTTATTGAGATCGGATAAGTAGGAAACTAACCTGGATAAAATATCGGTGTCAGACCAAGTATCTCTGATTGAGATGCCCTTGGTCAGGGCTGTAGATAATATTACTGGGAGTCCGGATGTGTATTCAGAATAATTTTTAGAATAAGTATTGAGCCCAAATAGAGAGCCTGTTTGTTTAAAAATGGAAGAGTTTAATGAAGATTAAAAATTTTAAAAAATAAAACCTCACTTTTTCACTCTTATTTTCGTTCAAGTGTTGAACCATTTTGGCAAAACACTCATTTCTTCTCCTCCTCTTATCTTCTTCATCTCCTTTCCCTCTTTAACCCTAAGCCAAGGTGCTACCCTCCATTCTCCCTCTCATTTTCGTTTCATAAAGGCTTGGAGCTTGATTGGAGCTTGAAGTTCTTTTAATGAATGAAGCTTGTAAATAAATTACCACATGATGAAGAGTCATGTCCATATAATGTATCTATTAAGAATGATGCCTGAATGGATGATTGATGTGGCCTTATAATTGATTGGTGAAGGACTTGATAACGATTACGAGGCGGGAACATCGAACCTGGAAGTCTACTTCTCTTAAGGTAGGAGAGGGGTGTATTTTCTAAATGCATAAGATCTTGTATGTTGATAATGTATGTATTAATGTAATGTAGTATGTTTTCTTGAATGGGTGTAGTAACATGTGCGTATAATGTAAAATTGAGTAAGGTTCTTGTAATGATTGATTATGGATTAAAACCTTGATGAGGTTATGAGTGGTATAATGTGTGATGACATGTTATGGATTCCATGTGTGGTTGGATGAATACTTGAAATCCTTGGCCATAATGATTCTTGAATACTATGACCGGAATGTATATCTATGTTTGATTATGTGGAATTGACATTGTAATTGAGTATGAGTTTACCCTAGATGAGAGGGTGAGATAATCCATATGAGGTTGAGGCATGCATGAGCATTTTTGCATACATAGCATGGCATGCATATCATGATGATGTTGATAAGTGGTTGAGATCACTTAAAGTTGGAATATAAAGGGCTTGCGAGTTCCTGTGATTATTGGACCGGTGGTTACGATCACCTGATATTTGAAATGAAAGGCCCTGCGGGACCATTGAGACTGAATGCCCATGGTTGTGATCATGAGGCGGGAGTACCCCTTGCGAGGCGGGAAACCATTATAAATTGTTGAACGTGGTTGCGATCACGAGAAAGCACTTTGCGAGGCTGCTAGAGGGAGTACAACTTACGAGGCGGGAAACCAATGAGAATGAATGAATGAATGATTTTGGTGGTTGCGATCACCTGATGGAATGAAATCGGATCCATGCATATGCATCCTTAAACACCAACATGTGCATTAGCCATAGAAGCATGGCATAGTGTGATATCCTGTTGAGGAGATTGTGTGAGGAGTATATGGGGCTCCCTTTGACTACTAATTGTAATTGTGACATCGGTTGGTGTGACTTGTGAATTTTGATGGATATATGTGTTTAAAGAATTTGATGAATGATTGATTTTGTGTTGATTGAACTCCCTTTCTAGGAAAAGATCTTTATCTTGCATTTATACATATATATATATATATATTATCAAAATTGTTAGATTTTCATCATCAAGAAATTATACTCACTCTCCATGTGGTATATCTTTTAGCCCTTGTGTTGTAGGATTGCCCATGGAGCACTTATGCGGAAGAATGGTATGAAGGAAGTCTACTTTGGGGTAAAGAATGCCTTGGCTGACATTCCTTTTATAAAATAATGGATATATGTATATGCTCATTTCATTTCGTGAATATTAGTATGTATTCTTTTGAAGGTCACTTGTGAAAAATAGATCTTATATGTTTTGAAAGGCCAATTTTTGGGTAGTGACCTTAATATTGGTTGATGTTGATAAAATATGTTTATTTAGCTTACCATATTGAGGAATGAATATTAATTATGAAGTTTCTTGGCCAATTGATGGCAATAGTGTGCGTGATGGTTGATTGATTGATTAATTTGTAAAGGTTGCAGATGGAGTTCATGCATAATTGAGGAATCAATAGAGTCAAAATGAGTTTTATGAGTTTTGGATAGTGTGTGGTGGTTCTAATAGCTTAAATACATGATTTGTGACTTATAGAAACTGGAACGGGTCAATTCCATTAAGAATAGACCCCTAAGTTACTCAAAAAGGCTCAGGAATGGACTAAACGCATTTATTTGCATAAGTTTCTCATTTTTGAGAATTTTTGAGTGAGACCGGTGGCCACTCGTCATAAATAATATATTTTAGCTTGTGTCATTTTTTAATGGCCATTGGATTTGATTTAAACGAGTTAGGATTATTAGAAGATGGAATCTGGTTGATTTTTTGCATAAAATACAGCAGGGGACATTTTTTAATCGATTCAACTATGCCCATGAATCGATTCACTAAGTTCTGGAGTTACTATTCATTTTGGCAGTTGGCTTTGAATCAATTCACCCCATACCCATGAATCGATTCATTTCTTTCTGTTTTTACTGTTCCTGGCATCCTAAATTCTTATGAATCGATTCACCAATTGGAGGGAATTGATTCATCCCTCTGAGTCACATAATCCTGTACATTAAAATGCATGAATCGATTCAATTGTGGGGGGAATCGATTCATTCATTAAAAATTGGAATTTTGGCACAACAGAATCGTATGAATCAATTTACTCAAATGGAGGAATGGATTCATGGTACTGATTCATGGGAAATTGCATAGTTTTGAATGATGTTGGACTTCAAATGAATCTTTTACCCTTCCATATTTACTTCATACATTTCTTTGATGTAAATTCACATCCTTACAAGGATTCTTGCTAATTTTACCTAATTAATCAAATTCATTGCATTTATGAACACCGTACCACTTATGATTTCTTCTTCCGCTATCTTTAATTGAGAACTTATTTAAGAGTCATCCTCGTTTCGCCTTCTCATATCTTCATATTTGAGACAGGTTCTCATAGATCCAGGGTGTCGAATTGAAAGCTTTACCACTCATTTCTTTATTAAATAATGATTTTAAATTGTGAAAAAGTTCCTCGTATTTTTCGGGGCGTCTCATCAAGCCTAGGGTTTTGCCATTTCTACAAACACCCATAAAACCTAATATCAATATTTTAAGCTTAGGCATCATTATTACCATTAATGAAACAATAAGGAGGTAAGGGACCCTTGCCTCACATCCATGCTCCACCAAAACGAAAATGAGAGTGAAGAAGAGGGAGATGACCAATGCAAAGCTCCCATGCTCCATAAATGCTTCACAAGTCCAAGCTTTGATTTAATTTTTGGCAAGGAATGGAGGTGGAAGGGGTAAGGTTCAGTTTTGCCATGGGGGAGTGGATGAGAAAGAGAAAAATGAAGAAGAAGGAGAAGAGAAAGGGGCCACGGGAAATGATAGGGAAAATGGAAAATGATGACCAAAATTGGTCATTGTCCAATGGGTAAAGTCATGTATCATTGCCTATTGTTCATTGTGTCATAAAACCCCATTAACCATTGTGTAATAGCATGAAAATAAAAAGGGGAGAGAGGGAAAGAGTGGGCGGCTGAATTGGAGAAGAGAAAGTGGAATTTTTAGTTTTTTTTTAGTTCCATTTGGCTCGTAATTTCTCCATTTAATAACATGTGTCAAGTCCAATTAATTATTCTATTAACACTACAAATTATTTCAACTATACCACTATAACCACAATAATTTTCTAAACATTCTAGTCTCATCAATTATTTAATTTGACTAAGTGGGTCCTACATCATCTGTCAAATCACCCAGTTCCGGTAAATCTTAATTTCCCGATAATTCACCTCCAATGTCAAATTAATCCTCCCACAATTATTGGACCATAAATAATTAATTACCATCATTCAATAAATTGTTTTCTTTAAGATTTGGGGTGTTATAGAGCCAACGCAAGGCATCATCACAAGTTTAAATAATTGACACATCTCTTAGAGTTCAATACCAAGTTCTAGGCTTATCAAAACACCATCTGATCTGTCCAGAACCGGGGTCAAGAGATCCAGTGTCGGGTCAGTCACAAATAGTGAAATGATTACGTCTCTGAAGACCAGTTATGTGAGTATCCGGTCTATTTATCCGATGTAACTGTATAAAGAGAGTGGATTAGGCATCCTGGAGGTCCTTCACACCGTCCTCATGCGTTGATGTGGGCAAAAGGTGGTGTCACCTGCAAAGATTCTCCGATGCTCAAGTCAGTGATAATATTCCAAGTGAGGAATGTTTTCAGAGAGTAATTATAAGTTAAAAAGTAGTCGAAGATCCCCCTCTTCATTGATGAAGAGAGTTCATATACCTGATTGGCTCGATATACGAGGACTTGTTAGTGGGGAACCACTAACCTCCAATAACATTATAAATTATTATTTTATTATGCACTTGCCAATATGATTGAGTCAAGTGGCTATTTTATATTGAGCGTAGGGAGTATGGGCTGGAATTAGGGGACAAGTTGATCATTCCCGTGAGCAGATTTTGGCTCGTAGTGTAGGGAATTATTGATCGGTCCCTGTAGCAATGCCCTTTATCTTCTGTATGGTGACGTGTATGTTATCCGGTGTCATGGTGTTATCCTGGACAACCGGTATAGGGAGAGCGCCTGATACGGAATTAGAGTCCGGATGTATACCAATGACACCGGTTGCACGTTGGCCAGCTGTCAAGACGTTGAAATATGTCTTTAGAACGGATACCGGTATCGAGACCGGATCACCATCTCATGTACTTGTGTTAGGTTTTGGGAATTCCTCTCCCCAAACCAAGGTTATCTAAGTCTAAAAGGGCCAACTATACCCAACATAAACAATATCACATCCATCATTTATAAGTCATCAATTGCCATCTCAAGTTCAACATAGCTATCTTAGCATCCAATAAACCATCATTAATCAACAAATTAAATTGGCACACAAAATGGTCTAGAACCTCATCAAGCCATAATCTCATTTCATGAATCCATCATAACCTTCATGGTTTAGTGTTCACCTTCCTCATTCATAATCACACATATTTTATAGGTTTCACCATCAATGGTTCTCTATCATTTTCACTATCACTCTGATAGATGTCCAATTTACCTATATTTTGCATGGTTAATGAAGCATAAATTGGATATAATGTGCAATGTTTGTCAATTTTGTAAGATAAATAGAAAATACATAGTGATATGAACATTGTACAGGTTGATTGGCTAATTTTGTTGCAATCTCAGGAAAGTTCAAAGAAGAAAGAAGAAAAGAAAAGAAATGAAGAAAATCCACCAAGTGTTGAGCAAACAAAGTGAAATCCGCTCAAGCGGAAGGTATATCGCTTGAGCGAAGAATGGTCGCTGAGGAAAAATTGAAGAGCTCGCTTGGGCGAGCAATGAATTTAACAAATAACAGTATCAGGTCAAGACTCGCTTGAGTGAGGAGTGCTTCGCCCAGGCGAAATCAAGCCAGTATTGAATAATGAAGTATTCGCCCGAGCGAAACAGAGTCCGCTTGAGCGAGATTGGTACAGAATGGAATAACATTAGCCTCGCTCAAGCGTTTGATTAGAAAAGCCAGCGAACTTCTTCCAGAATACAGCAATGTAGAGGTCGCTTAAGCGATATTATTTCGCTCAAGCGAAATTTGTCCAGAACCTAAATTTAAAGGGTTCGCTGAAGTGGATGAAGAAACAGCTCAAGCGAAAAGGAATAAAGTATCAGATATGAAGATTTGCTTAAGCGAATCTTAATCGCTTGAGCGAACCAAGCCCATAATGAAGCAGGACGTGGATTTCCTTCGTGCTGAAGAATGCTCCTCGCCTGAGCGAAATATAAACTCGCTTGAGCGAGTATTCTTTTATATAAGCTTACTGCATGGAATACAGGGGCGGCGGGGCTGGCTAGGCTGGATAGTTAGAAACACTTTGTACTCTTTCTTTTCTTCATCTTTTCTAAGTTGTAATGACCACCATGAGTGGCTAAACCTCTCCTTGGGATTGGATGTAGCCTTTCTTACTTGAAGATCATAAATGATATATTCATGAATCGGGTAAATTTGTTTTATGATTCTTGGTATTTCGTTTCATGTTCACTGCCTGAATCTACTTGATCACTAGTTTCTTGATTTAAGTTTTCGTTTGTTGTTGGAAAATAACTTTCGAAAACAGATCTAAATGAAATGCTCAATGTGAGTAAATAACCAGGGATGGTATTTAACGCATTAACGTCCAAACAATCGGTCGTAATGCTGGAATGGATTTGAAACGATCAAGGGATTGACGTTATCAAATCTGTTCTTATGAATTTCGTAGTCAAGGAATTGATACGAATGACATTGATTGTGACATAAAGTATTATAGTTCAAACCCCGTTTTCATGAATATACGTTGTGCATCAGAAGGTAAGATCGGTGAATCCTAATCCCAGTTTTTACAATTTGACAAACTCCTTTTATTTCATTGCATACTCGTTCATACATTGCAGTTTATATTTTGAACTCAAAAACCATGAAAACAATCGTTTTAATCCGCCGTAATATTTTAAGCTTCAATTGCTGATGATCCTTAGTGGGAACGATATCTTTTATAACTACAACTACCGTGTTTGAAACTTGGCACGTTCCTTTGAGTGTATTATACAAACTTGATTCTCTTAAAATACACCAGCAAGTTTTTGGTGCCGTCCGCCGGGGATCGAAGTAATTGAATTAAGTTATTACGGTGTGTGAATACTGTACGTACTGCATTTTCGTGTTGTTTTGTATCATTTTCTTGGTTAACCTCTCTTTTGCTAGCTTTGCTTATGATATTAAGAAGTCACGGATTCAAAGAACAGGCTGAAATAGATCCTGAAATTGAGAAGACTTTGAAGAAAATTAAAGCCAAAGCTAAAGCACAACAAGAAGAGGACCATTCTTCTTCTTCTTCCTCTCAAATCTCAACACCAACAACTACTCCAAAACTTGAAAATATGGAAGGACGTCAACCACCAAGGCGCACCTTAGGAGACTATGCCAACCAACAAGGACCCAGATATTTTTCAAGCATAGCAATCCCATAAACCAGAGCTTTGGAAATGAAACCAACATTTCTTAGCTTGATTAGTGCTCACCAATTTACTGGGATGTCACATGAAGACCCATATACTCACTTAGCTACATTTTATGAATTGGTAGGTACTATGGGCTTTGAGCAAGGAGATCTTGAATCAGCATATCTCCGCTTGTTCCCATTTTCTCTAGCTGGAAAGGCCAAAGAATGGTTGCAATCGCATCCAAACCAAAGCTTGAATAATTGGTCTAGTGTGGAGGAGAAATTCCTGTTTCGTTTCTTTCCACCGTCAAGATTCATAATAGCAAAGTCTGACATTTCAACTTTCCATCAAGGAATGGAAGAACCTTTTTGTGAAGCATGGGACAGATTCAAGTCCTTATTGCGCAAATGTCCAAATCATGGATTTGAAGATATAGCACAGCTGAACATTTTCTACAATGGGCTAAGGCCTGACACAAAGATGATTTTAGATGCTGCTGCTGGTGGAACAATGATGACAGTAGATGCTGACCAAGCAACCAGAATCATAGAAGCTTTGTCATCCACAGACTATCAAGCACAGCATGATAGGCAACAAGTACAAAAGAAAGGAATCCTTGACCTGAATACTTCTGATGCTATTTTAGCTCAAAACAAAATTCTGACCCAACAGATTGAAGCCTTAACTCAACAGATGGCCAAACTTCCTCAACAATTGCACTCAGTTCAATCTGCACAACCTCAGCAACAAATGAATGCAAGATGTGATTTTTGTGGAGGTGACCATCCAAATGGACATTGTGGGTCGCAGGAAGAAGCTGTCCATTACATGAACAATCAAGGTAGACAAAATAATTTTAATTCCAATTTTACTAATCAACCATTTCAGGGATGGAGGAACAATGCAAATCAAGGCCAAGGTTGGAGGCAAGAGGCTAGCACATTCAATAGACCACAGGCCCACCAACAAGGACCGTCTCTGATGGAAAAGACAACAAGATTGGAAGATACACTAGAAAAGTTCATGCAGGCCTCTCTAACAAATCAGAAGAACATAGAAGCTTCCATTAGGAATCTAGAGACTCAAGTTGGACAGCTCGCCCATCAAATGGCAGAACAAAAAAGACCTCAATATGGAGCCAACACTGAAGCAAATCCTAAGGAGCAATGTCAGGCAGTGATGACCAGAAGTGGAAAAACCACAGGTGTAGAGTTGGGTGAAAAAGAAAAGGAAGAAGAAAGATTTTTGAAAGAAAAAGAAAAAGAAAAAAATAGAGAAAAAGATAAGAATGAAAAGAGTGAGACTGTAAATAAAGAAAAAGAAAAGGAGAAAGATACAAAGAGTGATGTAGAGAAAGGAAAGATGAAGGTGGATGAAGGTATACCACAGCTGAAAAGCATGCCTTATCCCAAAAATCCTTCAAAGCGGGATAAAGAGAGGCAGTTTGCTGGGTTTATGGACATATTCAAGAGATTACAGATCAATGTGCCATTCATGGAAGCCATGGAGCAGATGCCTACTTATGCAAAATTTATGAAGGATTTACTGACAAAGAAAAGAAGATTTTCTGAGGAGACAGTAGAATTAGAGGCCGGGTGTAGTGCTATAATTCAAAAAGCATTACCGCAGAAGACCAAAGATCCGGGAAGCTTTACAATTCCTGTGACCATTGGTAGTCTGCCAGTAGGAAAAGCATTACTCGACCTAGGAGCAAGCATTAATCTGATGCCATTATCTATGCTGAAGAGAATTGGTGATCTGGAAATTTGACCAACTAGAATGACTCTTTAATTAGCTGATAGATCAATGAAGTTCCCTTATGGAGTTGCAGAAGATGTTCTAGTGAAAGTAGACAAATTCGTGTTTCTAGTAGATTTTGTGATCATGGATATGGAAGAAGATTCAGAAGTACCTTTGATCTTGGGACGACCATTTATGAAGACTGCAAAAGTTATCATAGATGTGGATGATGGGAAATTAAAAGTAAGAGTCCAAGACGAGGAAGTCAATTTTGATGTTTTTGAAGCCATGAAATATCCTGCAGACAAGCAGAGTTGCTTCAAAATTGACGCGGAAGAGGAGACAATTTCAAAACAGCTTCATAAGATGAACAATTCAAGCCCTCTTGAAAAGGCTCTAGTGAATGCTGTTGAGAGTTTTAATAATATGGAGATGAATGAAGTGCAAGAGGTTTTGCAAAGTCTTGAAGCCGGTAAGGTGATAACAAGCGAGGAAAGCAAAGTGGAAAAACTGGATGAAAAACAAAGTCCTGAGGTTCATAAGTTAGAATTGAAAGAATTACCCCCAAATTTGAAATATGTCTTTTTAGATGACCAAGGTAATAAACCAGTAATAATCAGCAGCACTTTGTTGAAAGAAGAAGAAGAAAAGCTGATTGAAATTCTGAAAAAGAATGAGCAAGCTATTGGTTGGAAACTAAGTGATTTGAAAGGCATCAATCCATCGTATTGTATGCATCATATTTTTATGGAGCAGGAATACAAACCAGTGGCTCAACCTCAAAGACGATTAAATCCAATCATGAAAGAGGTCGTGAAGAAAGAGGTGCTGAAGTTGCTTGAAGCCGGAATGATCTACCCTATTTCAGATAGTACATAGGTGAGCCCAGTTCAAGTGGTACCAAAGAAGGGTGGCATGACGGTGGTAAGGAATGAAAATAATGAGTTAATTCCAACCAGAACAGTAACGGGATGGAGAATGTGCATAGACTATCGAAAGCTCAACCAAGCAACAAGGAAAGATCATTTTCCATTGTCATTCATGGACCAAATGCTGGAAAGATTGGCGGGACAAGCTTATTATTGTTTTCTGGATGGATACTCAGGCTATAATCAAATAGCAGTGGCTCCAGAAGACCAGGAGAAAACAACATTTACTTGCCCTTTTGGTGTTTTTGCATATTGAAAGATGCCTTTTGGACTATGTAATGCTCCAGCCACTTTTCAACGGTGCATGCTGGCAATTTTTTCAGACCTTGTGGAAAAATGCATAGAAGTCTTCATGGATGACTTCTCCGTCTTTGGTAAATCATTTCATTCTTGTTTAGAAAACCTTGATACCGTGTTGAAAAGGTGTGTGGAAACCAATTTAATGCTCAATTGGGAAAAATGTCACTTTATGGTAACTAAAGGCATAGTGTTGGGTCACACCATTTCAAACAAAGGCATTGAGGTGGACAGGGCAAAAGTTGAAGTTATTGAAAAATTACCCCCACCAATAAATGTCAAAGGTGTCAGGAGTTTTCTAGGTCATGCAGGATTTTATCGAAGGTTTATAAAAGATTTTTCAAAAATTGCTAAACCTTTGAGTAATCTGCTACAAAAAGAGAATTCTTTTCAATTTGATAAATCATGTCTGCTTACTTTTCAAATGTTGAAGGAAAAACTAACTACTGCACCTGTCATAGTTGCACCCGATTGGAATCTTGATTTTGAAATCATGTGTGATGCAAGTGATTATGCAATAGGTGCAGTGTTAGGACAAAGAAAATCCAGAATTTTTCATCCAATACATTACGCTAGTAAAGTTTTGAATGAAGCTCAAATTAATTATGCCACAACTGAAAAAGAATTACTAGCTGTTGTGTATGGGCTTGAAAAATTCAGATCGTACTTAATTGGTGCACGAGTTATAGTTTTTACAAATCATGCAGCAATAAAGTACTTGATGAATAAATCTGATTCCAAGCCAAGATTAATTAGGTGGATTTTGCTGCTACAAGAGTTTGACTTAACCATTCTTGACAAAAAAGGCAGTGAAAATCACATTCCAGATCATTTGTCTAGACTAATTAATGATGAAGTTACAAAGATACAGCCTGACGTTCCAGAGGAATTTCTAGATGAAAGGCTGTTGTTGATTCAGGAGAGGCCATGGTTTGCTGACATGGCTAATTTCAAGGCTGCCGGAGTGATTCCTGAAGATTTTACATGGCAGCAGAAGAAGAAACTTCTGAAGGATGCACAACAATTTATTTGGGATGATCCTTACTTATTCAAGCTTGGATCAGATAATATTTTGAGAAGATGTGTATCTGAACAAGAAGCCAGGAGTATTCTGTGGCACTGCCATAGTTCAGCATATGGAGGACATTTCAATGGGGAAAGAACCGCTGCCAAGATCCTACAATCAGGTTTTTTCTGGCCCTCTATATTTAAAGATGCTAACTCTTTTGTGCAGAACTGTGATACATGTCAGAGAAATAGAAGTATTTCAAGGAGGAATGAAATGCCACTAACAACCATCTTAGAAGTAGAGGTTTTTGATTGTTGGGGCATAGATTTTGTTGGACCATTACCATCCTCACTTTCCAATGAATACATCCTGGTAGCTGTTGATTATGTTTCGAAATGGGTCGAAGCAATGGCTTGTGCAAAGGCAGATGCCAAAACTATAATCAAATTTTTGAAGAAAAATATTTTCAGCAGATTTGGTACTCCCCGAGTTCTGATAAGTGATGGAGGATCTCACTTTTGCAACACACAACTTCAAAAGTGTTTAGAACATTATGGTGTCAAGCATAAGGTGACTTCTCCTTACCATCCACAAGCCAATGGCCAAGTGGAAGTGTCTAACAGGGAAATCAAAAGAATTCTGGAAAAGACAGTTTCCCAAAGCAGAAAAGATTGGTCTTTAAAGTTGAATGACGCTTTGTGGGCATACAGAACAGCTTTTAAAGCTCCAACAGGGTTCTCACCCTACCAATTAGTCTACGGAAAGAGCTGTCATTTACCTGTGGAACTAGAACATAAGGCCTATTGGGCAATGAAGTTGCTCAATTTTGATCCTGAAGCATCAACAAAGGAAAGAAAGATTCAGTTGGAAAAACTGGGAG
The DNA here is from genome assembly GCA_037962975.1 of Clitoria ternatea. NCBI lineage: Eukaryota > Viridiplantae > Streptophyta > Magnoliopsida > Fabales > Fabaceae > Clitoria > Clitoria ternatea. The sequence goes on from CM075672.1 coordinate 157,842,914, forward strand.
AATGGAGGCGAGAGGCTTATGAATCATCAAGAATTTATAAAGACAGAATGAAAACCTACCATGATAAAAAGATTTTAGCAAAAAGCTTCTACCCAGGACAATCAGTTCTTTTATTCAATTCAAAGCTCAAACTTTTTCCAGGAAAGCTGAAATCAAAATGGTCTGGACCTTTCCTTGTTAAAGAAGTCAAATCATATGGTACTGTTGAGTTGCAAGATCCTAATTCTGATAGAACCTGGACAGTTAATGGACAAAGACTCAAACCATATATGGGTGGTGGAGTGGAAAAGCTAGATATGCTGATCCACTTTATTGAAGAATGAAAAATCAATCAGGCGTCGAGCTAACGACGTTAAACAAGCGCTACCTGGGAGGCAACCCAGTGTGTTTAATTTGTTGTTGTTTTGTTTTGTATGACTAGTAGTTGTGTATTTGTGTGAATGCTTTTTGTATGATATGCTTTATAAGTGAGTGAGAAGACTAAAAGGAACCAAAGGATCGAATGATGAGATAAGTTTTTGAAGAAAATACAAGTGGAAGATATAAAGTTTCAAGTATGAGGATATTCGCGCAAGCGAATACCATTTCGCTTAAGCGAATAAGCCAAATACCTACATTCGCTCAAAGTCGCTTAAACGAAAAACTTATATTTTGATACTGGACAGAATTCGCTTAAGCGACCCATTTTTGGCTTGAGCGAATGTCTTCTTCGCTTGAAAAATATTACCTTTCGCTCAGGCCAAGACAAAGGAATAGCCACTGGACAAAATTCGCTTAAGCGAATTAAAACCCGCTCAAGCGAATTTTGCAGAATTTTCATAACTTTGAAAAAATTTCCATTTTCTGCAATTCTCGCTCAGGCGTATTAAGTCACACTCAAGCGAGTTATCTCTTATTAAACACTGGAACAAAATCGCCAAAGCGAGTACCTATCGCTCAAGCGAGTTTTGTCCAGAAAGAAAATATTGCAAACTCGCTCAAGCGCGATTCATTTCGCCCTAACGAATTTTATCCAGTGTCTTAAATGCATCTATTCGCCTAAGCGAAAAATTATTTTCTGTCAGCGAGAGGGATTTTAAAGTATCAGGTACCTTATACTTCGATTTCGCTACAGCGAATCTTCATCGCTTGAGCGAAATTTGAGAATTTTCATTTTTTTTAATCTTCAATTTGCTGCAGCGATTGCTTTTAGCTTGAGCGAATTTAAGCGGTTGCAGTTTTTTTTAAAGAGGAATTAATCATTCGTCTTCAGTTACAATATTTCCTCTCTTTTAAACTCTCTCCGCTCACGAACTCCTATCATCTCCGTCTTCGATTTCGAAGAGTTCCCACCGGTTTCTCCCTCATTACTTTCCATTAAGTTCTTGTTTTTCCTTCATTTCCACAACTCTCAAGTAAGTTTTCTCATTTTTTTACTCATTCCTTCATCTTATCCAACTTTCTCATGTTATTCATGTTTGTAAACCTTGAATGTTGCTTAGGATGAGGATCGTATGCTAGTTAGGGTTTGATTTTCACCTCTGTAATGTTGTTTTGCATAATGGTATCCAAATGTAAATCATGCCCTAGAATAAAGTATTGAGACCATTTGCAAGAAGCATGCTCTGTTTTTTTTTTGATTATGGTGTGGCTGCTGAAATACACTGCATGCAAGTTTCCGATTAGGTTCTGTGTTGGCAAGAACAAATAACCATGTTCCATTTTTCATTAATGGCCTCAATAGAACAGCATTTTTTATAACTGTTGAAACCTTCCATCATGCTCTATTTTTCAGTGAAAATATTGTGAACTAGATTGTGACTAGATGGTGTGAGCAATTTTACTTTTCTGCCTTATGAACTCTATTGGCACTTTCTGTTTTTTAGGATGGCTAGAACTAAAGTAACGAGTGCTGATGCCCCAAGGCAGAGTGAGAGAGAAAAAGGAAAAAGGAAGAGAGGTGAAGGAAGCTCTTCACAACAACAACCAAAATTCAGGAGTAGAGAGCATAAGCAACGCCTTGAAAACATTGACCATTGGACTTTTATTCCTGAAAGGAAGGTTGATTTATGAGAAGGAGAGTGTGATGAGTTCTTGGAATTACTGAGAAGAAAGAAATGGTTAAGAGTTGCAAACCCAAGACACAAGTTCGACCCTGAGGTTGTTAAAGAATTCTATGCTAATGCATGGAATAAAGAAGGCACTCTAGAAAGGAGGACTTGGGTTCGGGGCACCTGGATTTCGTATGATAGAGATACTATCAACGAACATTTAGGTGATATGCTTCGGTTACCTGACGGAGATTTGTGCACTTATGGCACCTTGAAGAAAAACTGACATATCTACTCCACACAGGAGCTTGAAGATAAACTCTGTTTACCAGGGCATCATATGTATAGAGGAGCTAGCAGCATCCTTCCAGACTTCTGAGGAAGGATATGACAATGCTGACCAGGGTGTGGACAACATTTCTCTTGGCAAATGTTATCCCAAATGCCCATGTATCTGATTTGCCCCTTCCAAAATGTGAGCTTCTCTTCTGCATCCTCTCTCGAAATATGTCTATCGACCTTGCTCAGATAATTTCAGATGAAATCTTTAGGTTTGCACAGCAAAATCTGAAGACAACATTAGCTGATGCAAAACCTAAAGGCAGCCTTGGTTTCCCTGCATTCATCACAGGACTTTGCGCAGTCCATGGGATCGATGTTAACCCCATCACTCCGATTAGATCATCCATTGATCGGAAATTCATAGATTTGAATTGCAGGATACCTACACCACAGGTACAGACGACTCCACCACCACCACCACCACCACCACCACCCGTGGTATCATTACCTCTAGTTCCAACACCTCTCCAGCCACCACCACCACCTACATGTGATCCTACCCTCCTTGCTCATCTTCTTCACATTGAGCGACAGCAGGCCGCTCTTCACAGAGGCATGCTGTACCATTACAGAGCCAGCTATTGGAGTCATCCTTCAAGCCCTTTTATACACCCCGACCAGTTCGTGGAGCATGTCGCTTGGCCTGGGGACAGTCCCATTCTGCCGGAGGAGGAGAGGCCAACAGTTGACGCTGAGCCAGAGGCACCACCACCACCATCCACATCATCAGGACCAGCAGTTGTACCTGTCACAGCACCAGAGTCACAGGCAGCTGATTCACAGACTCAGCAGCAGCAGGAGGTTGAGGACAGGGAGTTTGAAGAGCAACTGGATCGAGTGGTCACTGATATTGTGATGTCGCATGACTGAGCATGCTACTGTGGTTCCTTTTTATTTTGTCAAGTTTATTTAAGCTTATGTTACTTTAAATTACGTTCCTTTTTATTATGTTACTTTAAATTCAGTACTTATTGTTCAGTACCTTTGTTTTATGCTAATTTCACATGATTTATAGTTAGATTTTCATGTTTACGCCTAAATGAATTTTGTTGCATATGTTAGTTGTAATGTTTAGGCGCGAAAATTTTGTTTTCATGACATGGAAAAGTGAAGAAAGATGTGAATTAATCTTAGGCTTGCATAAAAGGAAGGATGACTAGTTTTGGAAACTCTGATAATTCTTATGAATGTTGAATGAATCTTTCTAATTCTTGAGTTAGGAATTAGTTCACAATGCTTGAACCCTTTTCTGTGAGAATAAAGAAATCAAGACAATTAACCCAGTGAGATAGTGCAACTTTAAACACCGAGAGTTCATTGATCTTTGTGTAATCTTTCATTGCATGAATTTCTGGCAAGGATTAATGCTTAGTCAAGCATGGACAGGATAGAGGCAAACTTTGTGTAGAATAGGTTTAAACAAGAGCCAAAAAGCCAACCTTCAATGGTAATCAATCCAAATTTTGTGTTTAACCCCAATTGAGCCAAAAATTTTCTTTTCTTAACCTTAGATCATGCTTGTATGAAAAACATAATCCAACCTTAACGCATGCTAAGGACAAGAACAATCTTTCAAGAAGGGTATGTGAAGAGTTTGGCTATGATTGTCAAAAAGGAAAAATTGAAAAAAAAAACAAAATAAGATCCTCCTAGAAATGTCAAAGAATAAACAAAATGAAGGAGGAATATAAAGAAAAGTTGAATGGCTTACATGAAGCAAAAATGACATAACAAAAAGCCAAGGCCAAGAAATCTAAGTGTCCTTAGTATGTCTTTGCATCCAAAGAAAAACCAATGAATTTCTTATAAGCCTGGCCAAGTTACAACCTATTAAAGACCTCTTGATCCATGTTTGTTTGAGTGGTTATCTTATGCAGTGAAATGAAATGCAATGATTGAATAACACTTGACCAATGATAAAGAGAGCAAACATTCACCTGGAAGGTATAAACAAAGAGGATTTCTTGTTTTTACAGCAGAGTGGTTACTTGCAATTGTGTATTATATTTTTAAACTTAGAATTTGGTTAGATGAAGTGAAGCATGATTGAGGATTTATCATTTGTGAATAGTGAAAAGTTGTCCTTTATTTTATTTGCAGCTGTGATTAATTAAGATCTTTGTTTCACTTAAACTTTCTCTTGACCATTTGCTTGAGGACAAGCAAAGTTCTAGGTTGGGGAGAGTTGATAGATGTCCAATTTACCTATATTTTGCATGGTTAATAAAGCATAAATTGGATATAATGTGCAATGTTTGTCAATTTTGTAAGCTAAATAGAAAATACATAGTGATATGAACATTGTACAGGTTGGTTGGCTAATTTTGTTGTAATCTCAGGAAAGTTCAAAGAAGAAAGAAGAAAAGAAAAGAAATGAAGAAAATCCACCAAGTGTTGAGCAAACAAAGTGAAATCCGCTCAAGCGGAAGGTATATCGCTTGAGCGAAGAATGGTCGCTGAGGAAAAATTGAAGAGCTCGCTTGGGCGAGCAATGAATTTAACAAATAATAGTATCAGGTCAAGACTCGCTTGAGCGAGGAGTGATTCGCCCAGGCGAAATCAAGCCAGTATTGAATAATGAAGTATTCGCCCGAGCGAAACAGAGTCCGCTTGAGCGAGATTGGTACAGAATGGAATAACATTAGCCTCGCTCAAGCGTTTGATTAGAAAAGCCAGCGAATTTCTTCCAGAATACAGCAATGTAGAGGTTGCTTGAGCGACATTATTTTGCTCAAGCGAAATTTGTCCAGAACCTAAATTTAAAGGGTTCGCTGAAGTGGATGAAGAAACAGCTCAAGCGAAAAGGAATAAAGTATCAGATATGAAGATTCGCTTAAGCGAATCTTAATCGCTTGAGCGAACCAAGCCCATAATGAAGCAGGACGTGGATTTCCTTCGTGCTGAAGAATGCTCCTCGCCTGAGCGAAATATAAACTCGCTTGAGCGAGTATTCTTTTATATAAGCTTACTGTATGGAATACAGGGGCGGCGGGGCTGGCTAGGCTGGATAGTTAGAAACACTTTGTACTCTTTCTTTTCTTCATCTTTTCTAAGTTGTAATGACCACCATGAGTGGCTAAACCTCTCCTTGGGATTGGAAGTAGCCTTTCTTACTTGAGGATCATAAATGATATATTCATGAATCGGGTAAATTTGTTTTATGATTCTTGGTATTTCGTTTCATGTTCACTGCCTGAATCTACTTGATCACTAGTTTCTTGATTTAAGTTTTCGTTTGTTGTTGGAAAATAACTTTCGAAAACAGATCTAAATGAAATGCTCAATGTGAGTAAATAACCAGGGATGGTATTTAACACATTGAACGTCCAAACAATCGGTCGTAATGCTGGAATGGATTTGAAACGATCAAGGGATTGACGTTATCAAATCTGTTCTTATGAATTTCGTAGTCAAGGAATTGATACGAATGACATTGATTGTGACGTAAAGTATTATAGTTCAAACCCCGTTTTCATGAATATACGTTGTGCATCGGAAGGTAAGATCGATGAATCCTAATCCCAGTTTTTACAATTTGACAAACTCCTTTTATTTCATTGCATACTCGTTCATACATTGCAGTTTATATTTTGAACTCAAAAACCATGAAAACAATCGTTTTAATCCGCCGTAATATTTTAAGCTTCAATTGCTGATGATCCTTAGTGGGAACGATATCTTTTATAACTACAACTACCGTGTTTGAAACTTGGCACGTTCCTTTGAGTGTATTATACAAACTTGATTCTCTTAAAATACACCAGCACACTCATCATCATACAAATCAACACCTAACTTTGAGTACCTCATATTCACTTCTCAAAAACCATCTCTTCTAGCCACAATATATACACATTCCTAAATCTTAGGGTCAAGGTTCATTAAAATTCAATAACAAACCTCATCACATATACCTTATCCCAAGTCTTCCAACATACCCTCTTGGTTTCTCAAATCCTCGACATCAAACAATTAATGTCACTCTCTAAGAAACTCATTCCCATACACAAAATCTTTCCAACATCAATTAATCATAATTTTCTTAAGAATTTCCCAAAGCCCTAAAATCTCAATTCCTAGGGTTTTCACCAAAATTCATAATATCAATTCCAAACATTTATATGCATCATTTCAAACATCCATAGGCTAGAAACATGTATTTCAATCATTATCAACAACAACAACAATCTCCTAATGGTTATCTAACTTAGGGTTTGGTTCCACATACCATTTTTCATCAAAATATCATCTTACCTCTTATTACAATACTTCAATAACTCAAAAACTACCAACAAAAGCCATGGGTGTTCAAAATCATTCCTCTTTCAAGAGCACCAAGGTGAACACGAAAATGAGAGAAAGATGAGAAGGAGTGAACCAAGCATTGCCCCAATGTCCAATACAAGCTTCATGAACCCATAAAAACCAAGAAATTTTGGTGGGTAATGGTCATGGAAAGGGGTGCACGGTTTGGGCAAGAAGAGAGGAGGGAAAAGATGAAAGAAATAAGGAAGGGAGAGAGAAAAAGAAGCAACGAGAAAGTGAAGAAAAGAGAAGGAGGTTTTTGTTTTAACTTAAACCCTTCATTAAATCTTACCGTTTTATAACGTACAGGATCTCTGTTCGGACTCAATACTAAATCTAAAAATTATTCCAAAGACATATATGGAGTCCCAATAATATTCTTAATAGCCCTGACCAACGACATCTCAATTGGAGATACTTGGCCCGACACCCATATTTTAACCAGGTATAATTTTAACTCTTAAAGCCTCAATAAATTATAATTAATCCTGAAAAATCTCAATTTAATTATTTCTAAATTTTTGGGACAGTTATTAACCCACATATAATTATTTACAATTTATTCCCCATATTTAATCATTTATATAAAATTCAGGATGTTACAGTAACAGTAACCGTACGTACTAAAAGTAAAGTCTGTATGCATCCTCATGATGTCTGGAAAAATTTAGCGTAAGGGTAAGTCTCCACCTCCATAACAGTCGGGAAGGTATTTCATCGACACCTATTCCACATACAATACAAATAATCTAGGATTGAACCCCTCCAACTCTCTTTGGGGTCCCTAAGATACACTCTAAGTTATCTCACCACACTTGGTCCCAACTGACTATTCCCATTCTTCTGTTCATCTCTCAGGATTTCTAAGTTCTATAAAGTCATACATAAGTAATAAACAATCACAATCTCAGTATAATGATGTAATGCATGAGTTCATTTTGTCATTCCATTCTCTTTATTAGTTATCATGATGCATGTGAGCGAGAATCCATCTTGCTTGAGTGAGATTATCAGCATATACATAGAAAACAAGTAAAATTTCTTAACTCAACATACCAAAACTCCTACCAAGCAAATTTGACCTAAATTAACATATCACATATATCATATTGAGCATTTAGAACTTGCTCCAAAAAATCATATCAAAACCAATTCATTAGTCATATCAAAACCAAGCCTATCACCTTATATACTACATGAAACATAACTTCTTATACAAGTCTTCATTCATTCATTAAAATCTATATCAAATCCACCTTATAGTTATCATTCATACATTATCAAGGTCATTAATGAAAATTAGCCATACACATAAGGTCTAATTTTCCTACATGACCTCCAAAATCAACTATCATCAAATTAATTACAAAATAAGCATATACACACTATATGCTATACAAAATGAATCTATATATGCTCTTTACCATAAAATGACTTCTTTCACACAATTCCTCCATACATGAGCTCCATTGTCAAGCCCCACAAGAGCTAAAAAGATAGACCACATGGAGAGTGAGTATACTTTCTCAATGATGAAAAATCCAACAATTTGTGATAATATATACATATGAATGCAAGTTAACACCTTCTCCCAAAAGGAGTTCAAATGACACCAAGATCAATTTAATCATATCATTCATTCATGGTTCCATCATACTCATTGTCATTTCATAAAGTTTCATAAAAGTCAAACCAAACCAATAACATAAATATATTTAGTGTCCAAAGAGGATTCCACATACACCTCACATAACCTCCTCAATAGGGTATCACTCAATGCCATGCTTCTATGGCTAATGCACATACTGGTGTTTAAGAATTCATATGCACAGATCCAATTTTATTTCATCAGGTGATCGCAACCACCGTAATAATTCATTCTCATTGGTTTCCCGCCTCGCAAGGGGTACTCATTCTAGCAGCCTCACAAGGTGCTTTCTCATGATTGCAACCACGTTCCATAATTCATAATGGTTTCTCGCCTCGCAAAGGGTACTCCCGCCTCGTGATCACAATCACGAGCATTCATTCTCAATGGTCCTATAGGGCCTTTCATTTCAAACACCAGGTGATCATAACCACCGGCTCAATACCATAGGAACTCGTAAGCCCTTTATACTCTAAATATCAAGTGATCACAACCACTTTTAAATGTCATGATATGCATGCTATGCTATGTATGCAACAATGCTCATGCATGCCTTAACCTCGTAAGGATTATCTCACCCTCTCATCTAGGGTACAACTCATACTAAATCACAATGTTAATCCCACATAATTAAATATATATACCATTCGTAATATTCAAGAAATATCCTAGCCAAGGATTTCAATTATTCATCAAGCCACACATGGAAACAATAACATGTCATCACATATTATACAACTCATAACCTTTTTAAGGTACCATTTTACAATCAACCATCACAAGATTCAATCTCTATTTCATATCACACACATAAAGCACTATATCCATTCAAGGGAAAACATGCAACATGGCATCAATACATACATTATCAATATACAAGGCATCATACATTTAGAAAATATACCCCCTCCTACCTCAAGAGAAGTAGACTTCTGGGTTTGATGTTCCCGCCTCACAAGTGTTATCAAATCCTACATCAATCAATTGTAGGACCACATCAATCATCCATTTAAGTATCATTATCAATATGTACACACACATATATATACACATGATTCTCATCATGTAGAAACTATTTATAAGTTTTGTTCATTTGCCTAATTAGGCTTCAGGAATTCCTTCCCTTTGATCAAAGTTCATTATCAAAAGCCACAACCTAAGTAGTTAAGTTACCACATATACCAACTTTACACTCAACTCCTTAAGTGGGTTTCTCTTATTAATGGTTCCCAACCACCCTCATAAATCATCATCTATGGTAATCTCTCATCATTAATGACATTCTTATCATCATTTAATGCCTTTTTCATTCATATTACACATTTCCCCTAAAATCATAAATTAGGGTTTTATTAAAAACCCAACCATATCATAAATACACATTAATTTTCTTCATCCTCCAATACTATTTTCATGTTCCCCAATAAATGCTCATAAGAGTCCATATTTATTTCACCCCACCTTAGGTTTTTCTTATTTAAAGCTCCTATTCAATACCCACATACATTAAATACTCTCCAAAGCCTCAATAACCCATAACCTAGGGTCCAAGCACAATAAAAATAATGAGGAACTTACCTCAACCAAGAAATGAGAGTGGGTATCACAGGAGGAAGGATGAGCATGAAAATGGAAGAGAAGAGAGGAGAAGCTTTAAGCATCCATTGTCTTCTCATTGCTCCAATGGTGAACGAAATGAAGAGAAGAAGGGGTACCACTATTACTTAGGTTTTGGATGAGAAGAAAGTAAAGGAGATGAGTGGGAAAAGGAGAGGAGGAAGAAGAAGTGTTTTCTCTTCTTAGAAGTAAAAATAAACATGAAAAGAGAGAATGAAGGATAGAAGTTATGCTTTAATTTTTAACCTCATTCATTTAAATTTTACCCTTTTACCACAAACAGGATCCCTGTTTGGGCCCAATACTTTATCTAAAAATTATTCCAAATACATATTCGGATTCCACATAATATTATCTACAGCCCTGACCAACGGCATCTTAATCAGAGATACTTGGTCCTACACCCATATTTTAACCGGGTATAAATTTTAGCTCATAAAGCCTAGTAATTTATGAAAATTTATAATAAGCTTAAATTAATTTATTTCAATATTTTCGGGGCATAAATATTTCCATATATATATATAAGTAGTTGTCATTATTTCCTTTATTTGGGCATTTATATAAAAATTGGGATGTTACATTTCATGCTTTAGAATTTGCATGGTTTTGATGCTTTTTGGTCATGAGATTGGAATCTTATGCATAGGAAATTGTAGTTTGTCTTCTTGTCATGTAAGAACTCACATGAATGTCTAGGAAATAGAAGTTCACATGACTTGCTTTGGGGAATGCATTTGATTTGAGTTTGAATACAAATGGAGTGCTTCGAAGATATTGGCAAAGATTTTTTTAAAAAATTAAATCCTTTTTGGAAGAGAATTTTATTATCAAAATATTGATTAGTTCAAATCTTTTGTTGAATTATGACAAATCTTTTAAGATTTCAAATATATCAAAATAATTTAATTATCTTTAAGAAGATTTATCAAAGATTTTAAAGATATTCTTTCAAATATATATGTTCAATATTGTCAAAGATTTGAAAGGATTTTTTCAAATAAATTATCAAAGGTTTAATTAAGGATATTGTTTGGTTTAAAAAGAATTAATATCCTTAAGAAAGTTTGATAATTAAAAAAATTGAATATAAAATTAAATTTAAACACAATTTGAAATTTCCAAAATTCCTAATTCACATCTAATATTTATAAAGTGTTCTTTAGCAAGGGGTTTAGTAAAAATATTCGCTAATTGTTTAGAGGTTTCAACATATTCAAGAGTACAGTCCCTTTTTAAGACATGATCCCTTATGAAATGGTGACGAATTTCAATGTGTTTTGTTCTTGAGTGCATTACCAGATTTTTGGAAATGTTGATTGTGCTAGTGTTGTCGCACTTAATGGGTATTTGATCCAAGACAACACCAAAATCAAGAAGTTGTTATCTCATCCATAGGATTTGAGCACAATATGTAACACCCTAAATTTTAAAATAAAGGATTAATTAAGGAAATAATTATTAAATAGTTGTATGTGGGTTATTTAATGTCCCAAAATATTAGAAATAATTAATTAAGATTTTCGGGGACTACTCATAATTTATTGGAGTCGAATGAGCTGAAATTAAGCCCGATTAAAATATAGGTGTCGCACCAAGTATCTCCGATTGGGATGATATTGGTCAGGGCTGTTAAGAATATTATTGGGAGTTCGAATATGTATTCGGGATAATTTTTAGATAAATTATTGAGCCCGAACAAAGATCCTATTTGTTGAAAAATGAAGAAATTTTAATGGGGAATCAAAAATTAAAACGCTAAACCCCTTCTCCTTTGGTAATTCACGTTGCTTCTTCGTCTAAAACACTAAACATTCACCTTCTTCTTCTTCTCCTATTCTCTTTACCTCTTTTCCTCCCTAAACCCTAGCAAAAGGTTGTAACCCATTCCATTCCTCCATTTTTGTTTGAGAAAGCCTGGAAGGAAGCTATTGGAGCTTGGAGCTTTCTTCTTCCCCTCCAATTTCATTTGCTCTTTCTCCCCCTCTTTGATACCCATTTTTGTTTTTAGGGTGAGGTAAGCTTTCTCACCATTTTGTTTTGGTTTAATGCTATGTTTATGAGTTTATGGCTTGAGAGAGCAATGTATGTGAGTGGGGTATTTAATGGAAGCTTTAAATGTGAGAAACCTAAGGTGGGTTATCATACATGCAAGATTTGATGGTAATAAATAAGGTATATGAATTTATGGTTAGAAGGAGATAAAGATTAATGATGCATTTATGAATATGGTTGGGTTTTTAAGTGAAACCCTAACTTTGATAAATTAGGGAAAATGATAAATGATGGTAGGGAAATATGCTTTGAGAGGAGATATATGACAATGAGAGTATGGATGTTGAATAAAGTGTTTTAAATGTTGAGACTTAAGGTTTGTTTTGTAACCTTCAATATAATGAATGAGGCTTGATGGGAAGGAACTCCCGAAGTCTAATGAATGAAGAAATGATGTCTATAACATGTCTTGTACATGTTATAAAATTGTAGATATAATAATGGTTAATTAGAGTTGAAGTTGTATCTTGAATGGTTGATTAATTGGGATTTTACATGTATGTTAATGTAGGATCTATTCTGAATGATGAGGCGGGTAGGAGATGAGTCTTCATGTTCTAAATGCATGAATTAAATAGTATTTGATTGTCATATGTGACAATATGCATGTTTGCCTTGCTTGTAATGTTATGAAGAATTGTAATGTTATGTATGATGTTGGTGATGTGTTTTGGAAACATGATTGATGCATTTAGAATAATTATGGTGTGCTATATGGTGGTGTGGATTGTTTGGCAATGTGGTATCTTGAATATGATGTTATACTTATGTCCACCATAAATGTGAAATGAATATAGTTGATGTTTGATTGAGAATGGGTGTGAATGAATAACATACCTTGACTGATAGTGAAAGATTGATGTCGTTATGCTTGATGATGGAATTAAATTATGTTAATGAGAACTATTAAAAATGCCACACGAAAACTTAACCCAATGGCAATAACCAACAATAATAAATCTACTAAAAGCCTTGCCGTGATGTTGAGGATGATGATAATGATGATTGATGAGTGGCATGATTAGGATGCATAGAGTGAGAAATGCATATGATTGGCATTTGCATCCATGGCATACTGCATAGCTGCCGGTGTTGGAATTTTAGGGGATTCCCTTGGTTGGCCCAATGGGAGGGCGACTCTGTGCACGAGCGATTTGTTGTTTCCCCTGTGACTCGGTGTGTAAGTCATGAAGCTACCCATGTTGTGCTATGGGGAGCCACATATGGTTGACCCTTATGGGGGGTGGCTCTTGATGAGCAGGTTTCCCCGGTGGTCCTTGGGATCACAACTGCCATGATATGACTCATGGTTGGCCCACAACACCATATGTTGATTATGTTGTTACCGCGGTCATGGTGAAAATGACCAGGTGTTGCAAAATGGGCGATGTGGTTTGGTACTAGTAAAAGATTGGTGAAAATGCATGCAATTTGATGATAAGTGTACATATTTTACTACTACAGTAGGGGTATGGTTAGATGATCATACTTGAATCCCATAATCAGTGTTTATAATCCCACAGTCAAATCTGTAATTGTTGAGATAATCCATTGTGCATATGCATTAGCTTAAGAGCATTTTCATATAGCAAGGAAGTATGCCAATGGTGATGAGATGTGATGATGGTTGTATTGTGGTTGAGAAAATGAATTAAGACAACATAAAATATATGAATACCAAATAACAATTTGAGTAAAATGATGAGATGTGTAATAGTCGAATTTGTTGAAGGACTAGATCATGTGTATGATTGTATACTTGCTTGATTTACAAAGATGTTTGCATTATGTGATGATAGTTGATGATGAAATATGCGTCAATGCAAAGTATACATGTTGTGATACATATGCACATGATCACATGGTATTCATATTCATTCTTTTGGAATATATGACTCACTCTCCCATATTGTCTACTTTTAGACTTGTGATACAGGGAACTCATGGGTGGAGTGAATCTTTTGAATTATATTTTGATGAAGAAAGTAAATAGCTATATAGGAAGCGCCTTGGCCGAAAAAATATAAATTTTTGTATAGCATGTAGTATAGGTATATGTATATTTTGTAATCTGAAAGATTGAATGATGATTTTGGATGGTCATGTATGAAAATTGGACCTTGATGTGTATGGCCAATTTTCCTTAATGACCTAGATGGTGTATGAGGATGAATTATGATATTAGTTGATATTGAATTCCATGTATGAATGAAGTATTTTACAAATTACAGCAATTTATGAGGTTTATGTTAAAATGATTTAAACATCATGCATTGGATGAATGAGAATTGATCTTGGTGAGTATAAACAAGTGGATGGACTTTTAAATGTATGATTGAATGTATCTAATATATTGGTATAGGTTAAAATGGCATGAAATGAGATTTAGTATGTCAAGTTGTGTGAAATTTTACATGTTTTCGTTGTTCCTGCAAAACTCGCTTAAGCGAGATCCTCTTTTAACAGGGGTGTGACCACTGGTAACAATTTGCTCAGGCGGGAGAGGCCTCACCCGAGCGAGAGCAAGGTAGAGAGTTACTGGACCATTTTCGCTGAAGCGAAATGGCCAGTGTATGGCAATTCGCTCAAGTGAGCGAGGGAAAAATCGGCTCTAGAAGGATTTCGCTCAGGCGGGCCTGGCCTCGCTCAAGCGAAATGAGGATAGTGAGGTTCTGTCCCTTTTTCGCTCAAGCGAGTGTGCCTCGCCCAAGCGAAATGAGGACCGGATACTTCTGGGACGATTTCACTCAAGCGAGCAGAGCTCGCTCAAGCGAGATTGGCACCTGATGCTAATTTTCCCTTTCGCTCAAGCGTATTTCGTAACTTACCTAAGCGTGACTACACGAACTCGCTTAAGCGAGTGTGGTACTCGTTTGAGCGAGTGGTGCTTGTTTCCTCCAAATGTTCTTGCCTTAATTATTTTGATTATCCTTTGCATCAAAGCTTCTTCTTGCATCATCTTACAAGTATATTTAACATATTATGAACCATTATATTTCTTGAATCCTTTCTCTTTAAATCCAATCATACAATATCAATTCAAATGATCTTTTCGCTGTTTTTAATTGAGAATTTCTCATGAATCATTTTTAATTCACCTTCTCATATCTCCATATATGAGGTAGGTTTTCATAGATCCAGGGTGTTGAGTAAAACTTCACCACTTTATTTTTGTATCAAATAATGTCTCGTAAAACGTGAAAAATTTACCCCCTAATTTTTGGGGTGTCTCACAACAGCTCCCAGCTGTGACATATTCTGCCTCAGCTGTTGATAAAGCGACGCTGACTTGTTTCTTACTATACTAAGATACAAGAGAACTACCAAGTAAATGACATGTACCACTAGTACTTTTTCGATTTAATTTACAACCAGCAAAATCGGAATCAGAATAACCAATCAAAGAGCATTTGGCACCTTTGGGGTACCATAAACCAACATTTTGAGTACCTATAAGATATTTCAAAATTCTTTTTACGGCAATGAGATGTGATTCTTTAGGACATGCTTGATATTGAGCACATATACATACAACAAACATGATATCGGGCCTACTAGCAGTTAAGTAAAGTAAGGAGCCAATCATACCTCGGTATTTGGTTATTTTGACATCCTTACCCTTTTCATCTTTGTCCAAATAACATGATGTACTCATGGGTGTGGCCATTTTATTTGTTTTGTCCATTTTGAACCTTTTAAGAAGTTCTTTACAATATTTGGATTGACTAATAAAAGTCCCTTCTTTAGTTTTCTTGATTTGTAGTCCAAGGATGAAAGTTAGTTCTCCCATCATAGACATTTCAAATTCATCCTGCATAATCTTGGCAAACTCTTTGCAGAGAAGTTCATTAGTAGCACCAAATATAATGTCATCGACATAAACTTGAACCAAAAGAATGTCTTTGTATTTGCACTTTATAAATAGTGTAGTATCAACCTTTCCCCTTTTAAAATCATTTTCTAAAAGAAATTTACTTAGTCTTTCATACCAAGCTTTTGGAGCTTGTCCATACAAAGCTTTTCTCAATTTGAAAACATGATTTAGAAATTTGTATTTTTCAAAACCAGGAGGTTGATCTACATATACTTCTTCTTGAATGTATCCATTTAGAAAGGCACTTTTAACATTCATTTGGTAAAGTTTAAAGTCTATACAACATACAAAAGCTAACAGTAGCCTAATTGCTTCTAGTCTAACAACGGGAGCATACGTTTCTTCATAATCTACTCCTTCTTCTTGATTGTAACCTTTAGCAACTAACCTAGCTTTGTTTCTAGTTATAATTCCATTCTCATCAAGTTTGTTCCTAAAAACCCATTTAGTGCCTATTACTTGGTGATCATTAGGTCTTGGCACAAGTTCCCAAACTTGGTTTCTTTCAAATTGATTTAACTCTTCTTGTATAGCCAACATCATCCAATGTTCATCAATAATAGCCTACATCTCCTTTGTTATTGACTTCTTCTTTTTCTTTGTTGTCCAATGTCATTTCTTGGAAGGTACCTACAAGATCATAAACAACTTCCTTTCTCGGAGGAATTTGGTTAACTTCATCAAATTTAACATGAATGGACTCTTCAATAGTACAGGTTCGTTTGTTAAAGAGTTGATATGCCTTGCTAGTTGATGAATAACCAAGAAATATTGCCTTATCAGATTTTGCATCAAAATTCCCCAGATTATCCTTTCCATTATTTAACACAAAACATTTGCATCCAAATACATGAAAATAAGAAATGTTTGGTTTTCTCCCTTTGTAAAGCTCATAGGGGGTTTTCTTTAATATAAGCCTTATTAGACATTTATTCATAACACGACAAGCGGTATTTACCACATCGGCCAAAAAATCTTTCGCAATATTGTTGTCATTTAATATAGTTCTTGTGCGCTCCGCTAAAGATTGATTTTTCCTTTCAACTACTCCATTTTGTTGTGGAGTTCTAGGAGCCAAAAAATTATGTTTAATGCCAAATTTTTCACAAAAATTTTTGAAAGGTTGATTTTCAAATTCTCCCCCATGATCGGTTCTAATGGATGCGATTTTTGAATTTTACTCGTTTTGGATAATCTTAGCAAGTTTCTTAAATGCATGATATGCTTCATTTTTATGAGTAAGAAATAACGTCCATGTATATCTAGAATAATCATCCAAAATCACAATACCATAATAGTTTCCACCAAAACTTTTAACTTTTGAAGGTCTAAATAAATCCATGTGTAAAAGTTGTAAAGGTCTATTTGTTGAAACAACATTTTTTGCTTGAAAAGATGCCTTTACTTGTTTCCCTTTTTGACATACATCGCAAAATTTATTTTCAAATTTTAATTTTGGTAAACCAATTACTAAATCTTTCGAAACAAGTTTGTTTAAATGGTCTATATGAATATGGGCAATTCTTCTATGCCATAGCCATGACTCATCCTCTTTAGTTATGAAGCATTGCGCATCATTTGAAGCAAGACAATCAAGATTAATCATGTAAATATTATCAACTCTTTGACCAATGAACTTTACTTCCTTATTTAGTTTATTTTTAATTATGCACTAGTTTGATTCAAATACAATTTTATATCCTTTATGACATAGTTGATTAATACTAAGCAAGTTATGTTTAAGTCCTTCAACATATAATACATCATTAATAGAAGTAGAAGAATTTTTACCTATATTTTCGATTCCAAGAATTCTTCCCTTAGTGTTGTCTCCATATGTGACAAAAACTTTATTTCGGAGAGTGAATGATATAAATTTACTTTTGTCTCTCATCATATGTTTGGAACACCCACTATCCAAGTACTAATAGGTGTTGGTTGCCTTAAAACATACCTACAAAACAAATCAAGTTAGAGATCTTGGTACCCATTTTATGTTGGGTCCTTGTAGGTTAGTTTGCGATAATGTTCCCTTAGGAACCCATACTTGCTTCACAACCTTTGGCCCTAATTTTCTAACATAACAATTAGAGGCACTATGTCCGTTGAGACCACAATGATTGCATTTCATAAAAGGTGAAAATGATTTACTAGGGGGTACAAAGAAATTCTTGTAACATTACTCTTTCTAGTAAATATTAGATCCTGAGTTAAATCCTAATCCAGTTTTATCAAACATGCAACGTTGTTTTCCAAGTAAAGCATTTAAATTGTCTCTACCATTGGTGAATTTTTCAAGAGTTTTGTTTAAAACAAAAACTTTCTTTTCCAATACATCACATCTCTTGAAGAATTCACAAGGTTTATCTTTAGAGCACGCTTGAATATTAACAGCTTCCTTTTTCAAAAATTCATTTTCTTTACCAAGTTCTACAAGATGCATTTAAAGAGTGTCAATTATTTTTCTTAATAACTTATACTTATTTGAAATTTTAGCAAATTTGTCATATAATTCTTCAAAGGCATCAAGTAATTCATCTTTATCTAAGTCATGGAAGCTTACCTTATCTTCTTCATCTTGATGGTTGGCCATAAGGCATAGCTTGGCTTCTTTATTTTCTAATTCATCCGAGCTACTTACATCGTTTTCATCCCATGCTATGTATGCTCTTCTCTTTCCTTTCTGATTTTTGTTTTTCTTTTTAAGATTTGGACAATCTGCCTTGAAGTGTCCTTCCTTACCATATTCAAAACAAGTAGGTGAAGAAATATTATCTTTAGGAGTAGATTTCTTACCTTTGGAAGTGAAGTTCTTTTGGAATCGTTTGTTTCTCATAAATTTTCCAAAACGCTTCACAAATAGGCCTAACTCATCATCATCATCATCATCTAGGTCACTTTCGGATTCATCCTCCTCGATTGAAGTGGCTTTAAGAGCTAGTCCCTTTTTCTTAGAGGACCTTTCTTCCTCCTCCGTAATCTTCAAATCTCTTAGTTCTTACTCTTGTTCTTGAAGCTTACCAAATAGTGTAGCAAGAGACATCTTATTTATGTTGGGAGATTGCTTGATGGCAGTAACAAGAGGTTGCCATTCCCTAGTAAGACTTTTTAGAACTTTATGGATGAGCTCCTTGTTAGTATAAGATTTACCAAGAGTAATAAGATGATTAATAATCAAAGTAAATCTCTTTTAAAGTTCTAAAATAGTTTCACCGGAATTCATCCTAAAGCTTTCATATTGGCTAGTCAAGGTATTGATTTTAGATTCTTTAACATCACTAGTTCCTTCATGAGTAACTTGAAGGGTATCCCACATTTCTTTTGCAGATTTACATGTTACAACTCTAAAAAATTCACCAGGACCTAAGGCAAAAGTAATAAGATTTTTAGCTTTGTAATTGTATTGAATTTTCTTTTCCTCATCACTCGTCCAATCATCCATGGGTTTTTCAACTTGACTACCATCAACAGTATGCATAGCTATAAAAGGACCATTTTCAATAGCATTCCATATTTTCAAATCAATTGATTGAACAAAGATTTTCATCCTTTCTTTCCAAAAAGTGTAACCCTCGCCATTGAAAGTGGGAGGTCTATTTGTGGCACCACCCTCAGGAAAAAGGTTAAGAGAAGTAGAGGCCATCTTGTTCTCTTGAAGCTGTTAAGCTTGATCTAGCAAGAGTCAAGCTCTGATACCAATAGTTAACCAAGTGGCCTCAATTACTCAAGAGGAGGGGGTGAATTGAGTATTAAAAATTTTCCATGGAACGCTTTTGAAATTGATTCTTTAACAATTATACTTAATGAAGATGGTAAAAATTAATAGCAAGTAATAACAAGTTATATGCAAGACAAATTGATGAACACTTAATAAATAGTAAGGATATTTAATTAAGAGTTAATACAACTTATTTCAAATGAATTTAACAGTCAAGTTATAAACACAATAAATCAAGCAAACAATTTAAATACATAATTATAAAAGAGTGTAGGGAAAGAGAAATTGCAAACCGTTATATGAGTTCCACCACACCGGTGTACGTCTCACCTTCAACAACCCACTCGAAGGATTCCACTATTGGAGATTAGAGATACAAACTTTGAGCAATTGTAGCTTCATAGTGTCCCACACTCAAGAACTCAATTCTCACAAGTACAAGGGCACCCCACCCAATCTCTCAATTTACAAGGTTGAAACCCAACCCAAGTTCTAAGAATTTTGGTGTTTAAGATTACAAGGGTAACTCTCCAATAGAGTGGATAGACAAATTTTAGCACAAAATAATTTTCCTCATAGGCTACTCTCAAAAAAATAATTACAAAGAAATGAAACAGAGAGCTAATTTGCCAAAGAAATAAGAGAACAAAAGAGAAAGCAAGGAATGCGTTGTTTGAATGTTTGTGACTGAAGCCTCAGGTTCTTTTCTATTTATAGGCCAAGGAATATGCTCAGTTTCAATAATATATTTCCACTCCGCATAACAAGTTCCTAATTTTATGAAATGCCTGAAAATATTCCAGATATTCTTCCATGATTCCTTCCATGATTTCCTACATGAATCAATTCATTTAGTTGGTTTCTATCTAAAAAACTACGCGTGAATCCATTCTTGAAATGGGGAATTGATTCCCAGAGACATATGAATAGATTCCTGATGATATGAATCGATTCCTGGGTGATTTAATGTGAATGAATCGATTCTTGTCCCTTGTGAATCAATTCCTGGGTGTAAAACTGCGTATGAACCGATTCCCTTAATGATGAATCGATTCCTGCCCATCATGAATCGATTCCCAGGTGTTCAAAAGCATATGAATTGATTCCTGTCTTCATGAATCGATTCCTGGAGCTGTTTCTCTTTAAATTAATTATGTTTAGGTCCTTTTTGATAGTATTTTGCATGGTTCTTGAATGTTTATCAATTTTTTATTTGATTATTATTTATTTCTTGATTTCTTGACTCGTATGATCTTGATCTCCATACTTCTAATTTCTCATTAATTACTTTGTACTTCATCCTTTGGTATCCATCAAACATAATTAATTTGACCATAATCAAATATGTTTGACCTTGAATCTTCAATTGTTTGTCATTATCAAAACCTATGTCAACATATAAATACATTGGTCACTAAAATTGGTTGCTAAAATTCTTAAATTCTAATGCTCATCTTATTATGCTTCAAAGATTCCTTTTTATCTCCTTTTCTTTTCCTTAGCTAAAAATTTGTTCGGACCCAACTCTTTTTACTTATTAATAAAAT
The DNA here is from genome assembly GCA_037962975.1 of Clitoria ternatea. Lineage (NCBI taxonomy): Eukaryota > Viridiplantae > Streptophyta > Magnoliopsida > Fabales > Fabaceae > Clitoria > Clitoria ternatea. The sequence goes on from CM075672.1 coordinate 157,864,050, forward strand.
TTTCTCAAATAATCTTATTTTACTTAATTATCACTTTTTCAACATCAATTTATTTATTTGGTAAATTCTGAGAAAATTTTATAATAACTTAAAACAGTGATACTTTTAAAACTTGGTAAAATAAAATGTCATAAGCGTTCGGTCGGTGAATTTTCTTGAAACGCGCTATATCATCAGAATAATTCTGGTGATGCTTGGTGATAAATTTAATTTCTAATAGAGGGAGTTACCAAAAACAAATTACAAATTACATATTAACACTATAAAATTTAAAATATAATGTTACAACCATATCAAATCAATTTTTGCCCGCCTAACGTTAATTTTCTTAAGTTTTTCATCTCAACACCGATCGCGATAAAATTTTCTTCCGAATGCGCCATTGTCGAGACACGCTTAATAGAACTTATTAAAATTCTTCTTAACAACATATTCCATTAAAATTAACAACCGCCAACAAAAAATTACGTAACTCAAATTTTAAGCATTGGATTGTGACGAAATTTAAACGGAGGTTCCAGATACTAAGGCAATATTATAGGATGATTAAAAGAAAGATCAAACGAGGTGAGACCCGCTTACCTTAATGGGTAGTTTTGGTTTTGATGAGGGAAAAAGAGTAGGACGTTGCAATTTTTTCTGATGGTTGCTAAACTTACTCCGGCCGCCCCTGATTGCTCCTGGATCCTTTAAAAACCAACATGCAAAGGTCCATCAAGTGACTATAAGTCACGACCAGTAAAGGAATTTATAGGATAGCCACGAATTTAATTAAAATCGATGGGACCAATTGTCGAGAATTTACCGCTCACTTAAAATCTTTCGTTGTTCGTCGCTGATCGTTCCCGATATTAAGAAAACACAACATGCACACAAAATTTAGTAAGTGAAGTCACAGTTTTGGGCCCCTAAAATAGAGAAAAGGACTCCAAATTCTTAAGATTGCAAGTTGATTTTTTGCCCAAGAAATGTAAGGACATGATTCAAGAATTAAAATGCAAAAGCCTTACCTTCGTAGCCTTGGATGGTCACAGTTAGAAGGAGGTGATGAGACTTGGGGGATGGAGTTTGAATGATGAATTTGAGAGGTGATTAGAAGCAAGGATGATGGCTGTTTTGGTGGGGGTAGTTACGGGTTTAAGAGAAGAAAGGAGGAGAGGAAGAGAAATTATGGTGGTTGGTGGTGATGATGAGTGGCTAATTTTATCTTATTTTATTTTTTTGAGTGGTCAAGGGGGAAAGAAATTAGAGAATAACAATTGAGAGGGTGTGTAGGGAATAAGAGGGTTGCTGTCGTGAGGGAGAATGAAGTGGGATGAATGATGATGAGTTAAGGTGACATGATGTTAATTAGTGTTTCCATGAAATCTCATTTGAGGGTTATGGAGGTGGCATGATGTATGTTAGTCATCAAATTTACAATAAAATCTTTAATAAAAATTTTGTAAAAATAATAAAAATTAGCTTAATTGTTAGAAAATTAGGTTTTAAATTCAATAAATGGATGTTGTTGGAAATAATCTGCCCTTGATCAATTTTCTCTAGTTTTGCAATGAAAAAGTAAAGAATTTAAAGAGAAAAATGAAGATCTGGAGAGATGACGCGTAGCATCAACCCTACGCATAGCGTGGGGCTTTCTGATGCTGATGCTACACGTCACAGCCACGCACAACGTTAGAAGCTACGTGGACTCCACTTCCAGGTGGCCAAGCACTCAGCCTTTGACCCATAATTGGCCTCTCCACTACTCACAAATGTCTAAGCCGAAGTGGAGACAGGGACAAATGGTAAGGCATGATTGAATTAATAATTCCATAGTGGCCACTTCAAGCTGTTTAATGGGAGCTGAGTCAGGGATCTGACGCATAGCATCAACACCCTTCCTCAGCCCTATAAATAGGGCAATTCTCCACACCCCTAAGCATCCATCCCATATTCTGAGTTCTCTTCTTCTCTTATACACTCGTGTTTGAGTGGTTCTTTTATGAGTTTGTAGTTCTAGAATAGTTTTCTAGATACTTGAGAGTGTTGTGTAGTATTGTGATCGTTGTACCGTGAAGTTTCCATCGCTTTTGTAATGTCAATCACTGTAAGTGTTGTTTTTACTTTCACCATGTGTAACTAATTTGTTTATGTTGGAATTGGTGAACTAGTCTATTGATTATGATGTTGTGAATTTGATTTCTGCATGTTTATGATTCAAGTGCATGTTAGTATTTCGATCTTTTATTAGTATGAGCATCAAACGGGAGAATGATTTTTATGCGTGTCAAACGGAAGAATGATTATTCATGCCTTATTAAAACTTGATTTAACAAAAGTAAAAGTTGGAATACCCTTAATATGCCAATTACTAGGGATAGAATTGGTACTTATTGTTGCCATAAGGCCAGGACTTAATGCAAGTTTTTTTTACTGAGAAAGCTCACGAGGGATCAGACTTTACAGTGAATACTTAGAATTTATATCACGAGGGATTGGTTATAATGATTTTAATCTGCAATGACATGAACTTGATGATTAAATATGCATGTCTTGAGTTCCTCCATTGCTATTCTAGATTAGGAATCCAAATTCCAACATAATTTATTTATCTATGTTTTACCCTCAAGTATCTTAGCTATTTTAAATTATAACTCAACTTTTTAGATAGATTGTTATTTTCTTTTTATCATATGAACAACTCAGCTATGCAATCTTGTGAATATTGTATGAATTGTATATAAATTATTCTTTTATGAATAGGTTTTGATAAATTTACCATAGTAACTAAAAAACTAGTGTAATTATTGCACTTTCAATCCCAGTGGAACGATATCTAAATTTTGAAAACTACAAACGATTGGTGCGCTTGCCAATTAAAAGACCCAACAGTAACACATAGTTAACAAGTTTTCTGCAACATTATAATCGGGTCTAACAATGTAAGGTCATGGTGGCTGTTTACCCCTGAAATAATGTTGGGTTTTTTATTGGCAAGCGCACCAATCGATTGTAGTTTTCAAATTTAGATATCGTTCCCACAAGGATTGAATGTCTCAGTAAATATAGTAATTCTTATTTACTATGGTAAAATTATCAAAACTAATTAACAAAAGAATGATTTATATATATATATATATAATTTTTACAATATTCACAGATTTAGAGATTAAATTGTTCATTTAGGTGAAAGGTATAAAAACTTATCTAAAAATAAAGTTAAGTTGTAATTTAGAATAGATCAAATACTTGAGAAAAAAAACACAGATATGTTGGAATTAGGATCCCCTTTTCTAGAACATAATGAAGTAGTTATTAATATGCATATGTAATCATCAAGTTCATGTTATTGCAGCTTAAATTTATTATAATCGATCCCTCATGAAATAAATTCGAAGCAGTCACCGTAAAGTCTGATCCCTCATATGCTTTCTTAGTAAAAACTTTCATTAAGTCCTGGCCTTATAGTAACAATAATCACTACTTCTATCCCTAGTAACTGACATATTAAGGGTATTTCAACTTTTACTTTCATTAAACCAAGTTTTAATACATGCATGAAAATCATTCTCCCGTTTGACATTCATACTAATAAAAGATTGAAACACTAACATGGCTCTTGAATCATAAACATGCATGAGTTATAAACACAACATCATATATTAGATAGGTTCACCAAATTCCAACATAAACAAATTAGTTACACATGGTAAAAAATAAAACTTACAGAGGTTGACATTACAAAGGCTTGACAACACTTCACAATACAAACGTTCACAATACCACACAACACTCTCATGTAACTAGAAATTGTTATAAACTACAAACTCACAAAAGAACACTCAAACTCGAGTGAAAAGAGAGGAAAGAAGCTCTAAACTTCAGAATAGGATACCTTGAATGCCTTGAGAATGGCCTATTTATAAGGTTGAGGCAGGGGCCTGGCGCGTAGCGTCAGCTTCCTGACTCAGCCTCTATTACACGCATGATTAAATGACCATGATTGAAATATTTTAATCAATAACGCTCAGACATGTAGCCTTGTCTCCCAATTCGGCTTGGACACTAGCTTGAAGTAGAGTGGCCAATTATGGGTCAATTGGCTGAGTGCTTGGCCACCTGGAAGTGGAGTCCACGTAGCTTCTGATGTTATGCATGTGTGTAACGCGTAGCGTCAACATCAAAATTTCCCATGCTACGCGTGGAGTTGATGCTATGCGTTAGCTCTCTAGTTCTTTGAATTTTCTTTTTAAATTCTTTAATTTTTCATTGCAAAACTAGAGAAAATTGATCAAGGTAGATAAAATCCAATACATCCATTTATTACACTTAAACACTAAATTTCTAACAAATTAAACTAATTTTGATTATTTTTGACACAATTTTTATTAACAAATTTATTGTAAATTTGAGGACTAACAAATACCCCCAACTTAGGACATTGCTCGTCCTCAAGCAAGAGAAAAAATTTAAAAACAAATTTGAAATCAAATTTTTGAATAGTCTAAAAATTTACCATAAAAAGTAATTTCAAAATTTACCATTAGAAATAATCAAAAATAGATGTCTTAGGCAATAAAGGCTTAAAGATAAAAAAATTTTACAATGTCTTATTAACAAATCAAGCATAATTTCATGCTTACCTCACAAGTGTTTATCTTTGTACAAAGGTAATCTGTCAGCTCAATCGATCATAAAATCAAATGAATTCAATTTTGATTTTCATCTAATAATGGTTATTAATACAGAATCTAACAAGAGTCACAAGGTCTTTTAAAAGGTTGTAATGAGGCTTGGCTACAAGAATTTATGGTTTTTCTTGAAAAAAAACCTAAAATCATAAAAGAGCATTTTATAATTTTTAGGCTTTTTCTTGGCCCAAATCTCATTTCTCTTTTGGGTAAATACCCCCAACTTAATCCTTTTCATTGTTTCTTTTTCTTTTTATGCATATATATTTCTTTTTCCTTTTTTTCATTTTTATTTTTCATATACATGCAGCATGAAAATCTTGAAAGGAATTAAGTTATAATTTTCACTCCCCTTTTTATGTAAGAACACTCAAACATTTTTGTTAAAAAATGCTTTTTTATTCAATCAAGTAAAGGGAATGGTTAAAAATTATTTACGGGTTAGGGGTGCCAAAGAAATTATTTTTAAGGCTCAAAATTGGCTATCAAAGGATAAATATAATTTTACCATGGTAAGCTTTTTGGCCCAAGGTTTTTGCTTTTACCAAAAATGTGCCTTGATCATATTCTTGGATTCTCTATATAACAACACAAATCAAAGAATTAAGCAAAATTAATTTTAATGAAGTTATGTCGAAACCCTTAAGTGTTTAAAGATCTCTCAGCTTACCTTACCAATTTTTTGAAATTAGCTTGATAGTTAATAAAATTATTGTAATTAATTTTATCAAAATTCCTAAATTACAATAGAATCGATAATTGATTTTAGAAATGGTTTTATTGAGTAAAAACCTTAAGTGTATAAATTTCTTTATTTTCAAAAATTTGATAAATTTATTAAAAGATAATACTTATATTTTTTATTTCTAGAAAATATGCAAAAATTAAAAACACACCACACAAAATATAAACAAACCACAATATAATCCAAAACAAATATCAAACATACTAAAGTAAATACCAAACTGAAATCAAAGTGCTAAAACGCATAAGAAAAATGGAGATGGCTCTCAATCGTCATCCTCCATCTGATTGTCACACCCTGATTTTTTGGACTCAAATCCCAATGTAATCAAGATAATAATTAATAAAAATACGAGTAAATTTTTGCGTTTAAAATAATTTCAAAACACCACAACGATTACATCAAGACCTGAACCACAGAAAATCGAAGAGTGAGATTTAATAATTTATAAACTGGATCGCTAATCAAAATGTGACGCCCCAAAAATTGGGGTAAATTTTTCACATTTTATGAATCATTATTCGATACAGAAATAAGGTGGTTAACTTTTAATCAACACCCTGGATCTATAAAATAACCTCTCTTATATATGGCGATATGAGAGGGTGAATTAAAAATGATTCATGAGAAAATTTCAATTAAAAATAGCGGAAGAATCAATTAAATTGACGTTGTATGATTGGACTTAAAGAGGATGGGTTTCATGAAGTTTAATGGTTCATAATGTGTCAAAAGTATTATTAAGATGTTGCAAGAAGGAGCTTGATGCAAGGAAAAACTAAAATAATTGAAACAAGGGCATTTGGAGGAAATAGGTGCCACTCGTCAAGCGAGTACCACACTCGCTTAAGCGAATTCGCGTGGTAACGCTTGGGCGACGCCTGCAAGGGCGCTTGAGCGAAAGGGAAAAATGCATCAGGTACCAATCTCGCTTGAGCGAGGCTCAGTTCGCTTGAGCGAGATCACCCCAGAAGCAACAGGTACTCATTTCTCTTGGGCGAGGCACCCCCGCTTGAGCGAAAATGGGACAGAACCTTACTGTCCACATTTCGCTCGAGCGAGGCTAGGCCCACCTGAGTGAAAACCGTCCAGAACTAATTTTTCCCTCACTCGCTTGAGCAAATCGCCATGCACTGGCCATTTCGCTTGAGCGAAAATGGCCCAGTGACTCTCCTACTCGTTCTCGCTCGGGTGAGGCTCTTCCCGCCTGAGCGAATTAGGGCCAGTGGCCATACCCCTGTTTCATGAGGATCTCGCTTGGCGAGATCATCACTTGCTTGAGTGAGTTATGCAGGAAAAATGAGAAACAAGGAAATTTCATATAACTTAACATGCCAAACCTCATTTCATGCCATTTTAGCCTATACTAATGCATTATATACATTCAACCATGCATTTACAAGTTCATCGAATTGTCTATACACATCAAGGTTAATTTCCATTCATTCAATACATGATATTTAAACCATTCTTTACATAAACTTCAGGAATTACCATAAGTTATGAAATACACCATTCATTCATAGAATATATCATCTATAAGCATCATAATTCATTATCATATCTAGGTCATTAATGAAAATCGGCCATACACACTAAGGTCTAATTTTCGTACATGACCCTCAAAATCATTAAACTACAATCTAGATGGCAAAATAAGCATACATGTACACTATATGCTATACAAAATCTAGATTTATCGGCCAAGGCACCTCCTATACACCTATTTACCTCCTTCATCAAAATGTACTTCAAAAGATTCACTCCACCCATGAGTGTCCTGCATCACAAGTTTAAAAAGTAGACAACATAGGAGAGTGAGTCATATATTCCAAAAGAATGAATATGAATACCATGTGATCATGTGCATATGTATCATCACATGTATACTTTGCATTCATGCATATTTCATCATCAACTATCATCACATATTACAAACATCTTTGTAAATCTAGCAAGTATAAAATCATACATATGATCTAGTCCTTAAACAAATTGGACTATTACACATCTCATTATTTTACTCAAATTATTATTTGGTATTCACATCTTTTATGTTGTCTTAATCCATTTTCTCACCCACAACACAACCATCATCACATCTCATCACCTCTGGCATAATTCCTTACGATATAAAAATTCTCTTAAGCTAATGCATATGCATAACAGATTATTTCAACAATTACAGATCTGACTGTGGGAATATAAACTCCAATTGTGGGATTCAAGTATGATTATCTAACCATACCCCTATTGTAGTAGTAAAATGTGTACACTTATCATCAAATTGCATGCATTTCACCAATCTTTTACTAGTACCAAACCGCATCGCCTATTTTGCAATACCTGGTCATTTTCAGCATGACCACGGTAACAACATAATCAACATATGGTGTTGCGGGAAACCATGAGTCATATCATGGCAGCTGTGATCCCAAGGATCACCGAGGACACCTACTCATCGAGAGCCACCCCCCACAAGGGTCAACCACATGTGGCTCCCCGTAGTGTTGTTCAAGTGGCCTCAATACTCAAGAGGGGGGGTGAATTGAGTTATAAAACTTTTGCTTGGAATACCTTTAAAATTGATTTCTATAACCAAGTTTATGAGATTATGCAAGTGAAAGCAAGTAACAATGATATGCAATGCACTACAAGAGGTAAATATTGCTGAGGCAATTTAGCAAACACTTGGTGTGCAATGTCTAAGGTATAGCAAATTAAGCAAATTCAAGTATGTTCTTCTCAACCAAACAATACCAATCAACAAATATGCAATGTATGAAAGTAAAAGAGTAAGGAAGAGAAGCTTGCAAACCGATGTAACGAGTTCCACCCAATCCGGTGTACGTCTCGCCTCTAAGCAACCCACTTAGAGGATTTTCCACTATTGTAGACTAGAGATACAACTTTGAGCAATTGCGGCTTCCTAGTGTCCCACACTCAAGAACCCAATCCTCACAAGTATAGGGGCAACCCACCCAATCTCTCAATCTCACAAAATCCCAAAGGTTGAGTCCACAACCTTTGTAACCACTCAACCTAGAGTGAACAACCACTCAACCTAGAGTGAATAACTTATGTGTTTGGTGTTTGTTTACAATCAATACACTCTCTCAATAGAGCAAATATACAAATGAAAAGCTCTCCCAAATTCTAATCTCTCAAGATGAGAGGATATACAAGTGAAAGTACAATATGCAAGAAATAGGCTTACAAAGCACAAAATAGAGCTATGAATTGTTGCTTCTTGGTTGTGTGTTTGTGCTTGTCTTCCTCTTCAATTTATAGAGCCAAGATAGCTGTTGAAGAGTGCCCTAGTCCATCATAGCCGTTGCAGTTAGTGGGAATTTGAAGAGTGGTGGAGACATGACCTGGTTTCCCACTTAAATCTGTTTTTCCACTAGCGTAATCGATTACACCCTCGCGTTGTAATCGATTAGCTTCAAGTCAGAGAGTCACTAATCGATTATTTCACTTCCTCTAATCGATTAGCATCTGTACCTGATGCATTTAATTTGTTTTCGCAGCATCCTAATCGATTAGCATGTCTTGCAATCGATTACCTTAAATTCCAGTGGCTTCCTAATCGATTGTATAGCTTCCATAATCGATTAGCCATCGTACCTGATGCACTTAGTTCCATTTTTGATTGTTGTAATCGATTAGTCTATGGTGTATAATCGATTACCTGAAATTCCAGTGGCTTCCTAATCGATTGTTCAGCTCCCTAATCGATTAGCTTTCATACCTGATGCAATTTCTTCCAAAACAGAAAGCTCCTAATCGATTAGCATCTATGGCCTAATCGATTAGCTTCGCTGTTACTTCAATTCTGATTTCATGTCTTTGTTTTTGCATTGTTTTCTTCAAGAGTGCTTGTCATTATCAAAATCCTTGCACATCTTTTGGACCTGTTAATATATTCAAACACACGTAGCAGAACATGGGCAGCTTCGTGACTTACGCACCAAGTTATAGGGGAAATAACAAATTCCTCGTGCACAGAGCCGCCCTCCCACTGGGCCAACCCGGGGAATCCCCTAAAATTCCAACACCGACAGCTATGCAGTATGCCATGGATGCAAATGCCAATCATATGCATTTCTCACTCTATGCATCCTAATCATGCCACTCATCAATCATCATCATCATCATCACCAACATCACCACAAGGCTTTTAGTGAATTTATTATCGTTTGTTATTGTCATTGGTTTAAATTTTCATGTGGCATTTTCAATAGTTCTCATTAACATAATTCAACCCCATATTCAAACACAACGACATCAATCTTTCACAATCAACTAAGGTATGCTATTCATTCACAACCATTCTCAATCAAACATCAACTTTATTCATTTCACGTTTATGGTGGATATAAGTATAACATTATATTCAAGATATCACATTGTCAAAAAATCCACAACACCATATAGCACACCACAATTATTCTAAATGCATCAATGCATGTTGCCAAAACACATCACCAACATCATACACAACATTACAATTCTTCATAATATTACAAGCAAGGCAAACATGTATATTGTCACATATGACAATCAAATACTATTCAATTCATGTAGTTAGAACATAAAGACTCCTCTCCTACCTTAAGAGAAGAATTTTGATCGATACGACGTACCCGCCTCATCGTTCGCAATTTCATAACATGTATAGAACATGTTATAGACATTATTCCTTCATTTATTAGGCTTTGGGAATTCCTTCCCATCAAACCTCATTCATTATGTTTAAAGGCTACAAAACAACCATAGCCTAATATCTATAATACATCATATATCACTACCATACTCTCAATGGCTTGTATTTGCCCTCCAATACATTACCCAAACTACATTAATCATTTTCCCTAAATCTTAAAGTTAGGGTTTTCACCAAACTCAACAATATTTATAATGCATCACAAATCTTCATCTCCTTCCAATAATAAATTCATCTACATCATTTATTACCATCAAAGCTTGTATTTATGATAATCCTATATTAATGTTTTCATACTTATGGCTCTTCATCAACCCCCATTCATCTACATTACTCCTCAAGCTATAATAACTCATAACCAAGGCATTAAATCCATCTAAAATGGTGAGAAAAGCTTACCTTACCCCAAAAACGAAAATGGAGCCAAGGGAGAGAGAGGCCAAATAAAAATGGAGAAAGAAGAGAAGAGAATCCAAACTCCAATGGCTTCCTTCAAGCTTCCACAAGTGAAAATGGTGAAGGAAAATGGGTCACTACCTTGTCTAGGGCTTTAGATGGGAAAGATGGAGAGGAAATGAAGAAGAAGAAGAATGTTTTTGTCAAATGGTCCAGCAAGTTCACGATAATGAAGAGAGGAAATTAGGCTTTTGCTTTTAATTTCATTCCTCTCATTAATATTTCATCATTTTACCACAAATAGGATCTCTGTTCGGGCTTAATACTTTATCTAAAAATTATTCTAAATACATATTCAGACTTCCAATAATATTCTTAATAGCCCTAACCAATATCATCACAATCGGAGATACTTTGTCCGACACCCATATTCTAATCGGGCTTAATTCAGCTTATTCAGCTCTAATAAATTATGAGTAGTCCCCAAAAATATTAATTTAACTATTTCTAACATTTAGGACATTAAATAATCCATACACAACTATTTAATGTTTATTTCCTTGATTAATCCTTTATTTTAAAATTTAGGGTGTTACAATCCACCCCACCAAAAAGAAAATTTTGTCCTTGAAATTTAACATACCAGATTCGAACGCATCAGGGTATCGTTCCCTTATATCATCTTCATGTTCCTATGTGAACGTCTCCACATTTCCATGCTTCCAAGCAATCTTCACCAAAGGTACCAACTTGTTGCGCAATTTCTTTACGAAATGCTTCACAATGCGAATAGAAATAGGAGGAATGGATAAGTCATCCTGCACTTCCATATCATCAATAGGGATCACGTGCAGAGGATATCATGAACATATCTCCTCAATTATGACACATGGAATACATTGTATAGATTTGTGAGATATGGAGGGAGTGCAATCTGATAAGCAACGTTGCCAATCCGCTCTAAAATCTCAATGCTGCCCTTCCAATCCCCTGATCACACGAGACTCTCAAGAACACATGATGAAATTCAAGTGGTTTATGCCTCTTATCATAATAACTCTTCTATCGGTCCTGAGCAATCTTCATATTCTCTTGTATCTTCTTAATTTGTTCGGTATTCTCCTGAACAATCTCTGGCCCTAAAGCCAAATTCTCACCAGTCTCTAGCCAACATAGAGGCGTTCTACATTTTCTGCCATAATGTGCCTCATAAGGAGCCATACCAATACTACTGTGGTAACTGTTGTTATAAGTGAATTCAATCAATGGAAGAAATCTCTCCCAATATCCACCATGCTCCAAAACACAGGCTCTCAACAAATCTTTAAGGCTTTGGATAGTCCTCTCAGATTGCCCGTCGGTTTGAGGATGATAAGAGAAACTAAGCTTTAACTTAGAACCTAACTCATGATGTAAACTTCCACAAAATCGAGAAGTAAACCGAGGGTCACAATTGGATATAATGTTAAAGGGCACACCATACAGCCTAACAATCTCCTTTATGTACAACTGGGCTAATCTCTCCAAAGAATTCTTCATATTCATGGGCAAGAAGTGAGCACACTTCGTCAACCGATCCACAATCACCCATATAGCGTCATTTCCATCATAAGTTCTAGGTAGTCCAGAAACAAAGTCTATAGCAATGCTATCCCACTTCTAAACAGGGATCTTCAAAGGTCTCAAATAACAAGATGGTCTTTCATGCTCGACCTTAGCCTTCTGACAAACAAGGCAAGATGCAACAAAGTTTGCCATATCCCGTTTCATACTGAGCCACCAAAAATTCTTCTTCAAGTCTTGGTACATCTTGGTGGAACCAGGATGAATGCTCAATATACTTTTATGAGCTTCCTCAAGTACATATTTCCTCAAATCGCCACTTGAAGGAACATAAATTCGGTCTTTCACACGCCAAATGCCATCATGACCTTCAACTAGAAACAAGTTCTTCCCTTTTTCTTGAGTTCTTCTCATCTCAACCTAGTATTCATCCTTCGGTTGTTGCAAATTGACGGTTTCAAGAAACACGTTAGCAATCGTCAACATCTCAAGGGACATTACCTTTGGAGTATATGTTTCCACGCCTACATTCAAGTTTCTAAATTGTTCAATTAATTCCATTTCTTTCACCATCATTGCGGAAACATGCAATGACTTCCGGCTTAAAGCATCGGCAACGACATTTGCCTTTCTGGGATGATACCTCAATTCGAACTCATAATCTTTTAAAAACTCTATCCATCGCCGTTGGCGTATATTAAGTTCTTTTTGATCAAACAAGCACTTAAGGCTCTTGTGATCACTAAAGACCACAAACTTAGAACCATATAAGTAATGTCGCCACAAGTTCAAAGCAAACACCACCGCCGCCAATTCTAAATTATGTGTAGGATAATTAACCTCATGCAGTCGCAACTGTCTCGATGCGTAGGCTATCACTCGTTCACACTGCATCAACACACAACCCAAACCATGCATAGAAGCATCACGTTATACTACAAAGTCATCCAGCAAATCAGGCAATGGTAACACTGGTGCGGTAGTAAGCCTCAACTTCAACTCTTGAAAACTTTCTTCACATTCACGGGTCACATAAATGGTTGATTCTTACGAGTCAACTTCGTCAAGGGTAAGGCTAAATGGGAAAATCCCTCAATAAACCTCCGATAATAATCGGCAAGACCGAGAAAACTTCTTATTTTCATCACGGACATTGGTCTTTCCCAAGCCATAACAACTTCCACTTTTGATCTATCAACGATAACTCTATCACCGAAAACCACATGACCAAGAAAAGAAATCTGATTTCCCAAAATTCACATTTAGAGAGCTTAGCATACAATTCTTTCTCTCGAAGAATGGATAACACAAGGCGCAGATGTCCTTCATGCTCTTCATGGCTCTTAGAGTATACCAAAATATCATTAATAAATACAACAACAAATTCATCGAGATATTCATGGAAGATGCGATTCATGTAATCCATGAAAATGGCAGGAGCATTTGTCACTATGAATGGCATCACTACATATTCATAGTGTCTATATCATGTTTGGAAGGCAGTTTTAGGAATGTCCTCGGTCTTCACCCAAATTTGGTGATATCCGGAACGTAAGTCAATCTTAGAAAACACAACGACGCCCTTCAATTGATCCAAAAGATCACTAATACGAGGAAGAGGATATTTGTTCTTAATAGTTAACTTTTTGAGTTGGCGATAGCCAACGCAAAATCTCATGCTTTCTTCCTTCTTTTTCACCAATAGCACAAGAGCACCCCAAGGAGACACACTTGGGTGGATAAACTCCCGTTCAAGTAATTCCTCGACTTGCTTCTTCAATTTGGCAAACTCTATAGGATACATCCTATAAGGAGCTCTAGAAACAGGTTCAGCACCGATAATGTGATCAATAGAGAATTCCACTTCACGTGGAGGAGGCAAACTAGGAATCCCATCTGAAAAAATGTCAAAAAATTCAAAAACAACTAGGATTTCACCAGATTGGGAAGTACCATTTCCATCAACCATGCAGAACATCACAAGCAGCTGAGAGATACCTTGTAGATCATAGTCTTCAGTGTTAGAAGTCAGAAAAATCACCGCCTTGTTATGACAATCCACCAAGACTTTGCTGGCAGACATCCAATCCATGCCTAGAATAATGTCCAGGTCTTTAATGAGTAAACACACAAGAGATACAACAAATTTTCGACCCTCAAGAGTCATCTCGACATTCTCACATCGAGTCACTGATCTCAAACAAGCACCGGTCGGTGGAGTCACCATTATGGAACCCCTCATCATGCAAACAGGCACCTTCAAGTGCCTCACACAATCCTCAGAAATAAATGAAAACGTAGCACTAGAATCGAATATAACATATACTGAAGTACCAAGGATTTCACACTTACCACGAACAAGATCCTTAACTTGTGCGGCTTCTTCACCGGTAACGACAAAAACTCTTCCAACTACTTATGGTTGATCACCACCATTATGGTTAGCATTTCTTCCACCATGGTCATTGCCTTGACCATTGACATTTCTTCCACCATTATGGTTTCCACCACGGACACCATTGCGGCCACCATTTTGACCATTACCGTTTCCAAGACCACGGCCTCCCAAGCCACCATGGCCTCCACGGTTACCATTAGGGTTCATACAAGTAAGAGCATCAACATTAGCATTCCTTGCATTCAATGGACAATTAGGGCGGATATGCCCCGGTTGATTGTATTGGTAGCACACCACATCATCATGAGGATAATCTCTTGCCAAGTGATTAGCACCATACTTGAAACAAGTAAGGCCTTGGACATTGCCACGACCTTGGTTACCAACTCCATGACCACCTCTAAAAGCACCACGTCCTCTTACATTTGAAGATCCACCACGAAAGAATTTCTTCTTCTTGAATTGACCATGTCTCTTGAAATTAGAGAATTGCCCTTTCAACTTGGGCTCATGTTTGCCATGACTCAAAGGAGTCATATCATCTTCTTCATAAATGCGACACTTGTTCACCAACGTAGGGAAACTTCTAATTTCTTGATGTCGTATAGCCCGCTTGATTTTGGGTCTCAAACCATTCTCAAACTTCACACACTTTGAAGCCTTAGTACCCTCTTGTTGATAAGGTGGATAAAATGCACAAAGCTCTTCAAACTTGGAGGCATGCTCCTCCACCATCATATTTCCCTACTTAAGCTCCATGAACTCAAGCTCTTTTTTGCTTCTGTAGCTATCCGAAAGTATTTATCCAAGAACTCAACCTTAAAGTTTTCCCAGACCAAGGGAACATCAGCAAATATCATATGTCCTCTTGCAAGATGCCACCATGCTTCGGCTTCATCGCGGATCATAAAAACTACATACTCCACTTTTTATGCTTCAGAACACTCAAAGCTTGCATAAATTCTTTCCAAATCGTTGATCCATGCATAAGCATCCTCAGGTTTGTAACCTCCATGAATTCTGAAGGTTTCCTCTTGAGAAACAGATCAAGACCTTTGGCACCTTGTCTTGGCCTTGTCTTTCCAAGAGGTCAGCAAAATGATTCAAGGCGTTTGCCATAGCAGTAGCCTCACGATTAGGTCTACCAGCCATATCTCAAGCCTATACATTAAAATATGGCTCACACGTGAGTGTACTAGACCAAACATTAGGTTTTCAACCTATAAATCCAAGGTTTCAACATTCTTTAATCTCTTATGCATCACATCATATAATCATGTATATCTCAAAACATAATCACAACATATTCATTATTGAAGGTAAATAGTGTAAGGAATCTTGGCCGGACTGGAAAAATATAGACATCAATCTCAATTCAATGACAAACAGCCATAATTCAATCAAAGAAATCCCTAACTCAATAAAATATAGCTCATATGATCCAATCATAAGTAACAATTACTTGTACAACATCAATTATGTTTGTATCAAGAGCAATCAACGCTCTGATACCAGGTTGTGACGCCCCAAAAATCGGGGTAAATTTTTCACATTTTATAAATCATTATTCGATACAGAAATAAGGTGGAGAACTTTTAATCAACACCCTGGATCTATGAAAAACCTCTCTCATATATGGAGATATAAGACTGTGAATTAAAAATGATTCATGAGAAAATTTTAATTAAAAACAGGGGAAAAATCAATTAAATTGAGGTTGTATGATTGGATTTAAAAATGATGGGTTTCATGAAGTTTAATGGTTCATAATGTGTCAAAAGTATTATTAAGATGTTGCAAGAAGGAGCTTAATGCAAGGAAAAACTAGAATAATTGAAACAAGGGCATTTGGAGGAAACAGGTGCCACTCGCTCAAGCGAGTACCACTCTTGCTTAAGCGAGTTTACGTGGTAACACTTGGGTGAGGCCTGCAAGGGCGCTTGAGCGAAAGGGAAAAATGCATCAGGTGCCAATCTTGCTTGAGCCAGATCGCCCCAGAAGAAATAGGTACTCATTTCGCTTGGGTGAGGCACTCCCTCTTAAGCGAAAATGGGACAGAACCTCACTGTCCACATTTTGTTCACGCGAGGCTAGGCCCGCTTGTTCGAAAACCGTCCAGAACCAATTTTTCCCTCACTCGCTTGAGTGAATCGCCATGCACTGGCCATTTTGCTTGAGCGAAAATAGCCCAGTGACTCTCCTACTCACTCTCGCTTGGGCGAGGCTCTTCCCGCCTAAGCAAATTATGGCCCGTGGCCACACCCCTATTTCATGAGGATTTCGCTTGAGCGAGATCATCACTCGTTTGACTGAGTTATGCAGGAAAAATGAGAAACAGGGAAATTTCATACAACTTAACATGCCAAACCTCATTTCATGCCATTTTAGCCTATACTAATGCATTATATACATTTAACCATGCATTTACAAGTTCATTGAATTGTCTATACACATCAAGGTTAATTTCCATTCATTCAATACATGATATTTAAACCATTCTTTACATAAACTTTAGGAATTGCCATAAGTTATGAAATACACTATTCATTCATAGAATCAATCATCTACAAGCATCATAATTCATTATCATACATCATCCAAGTCATTAATGAAACTCAGCCATACACACTAAGGTCCAATTTTTATACATGACCCTCAAAATCATCAAACGACAATCTAGATGGCAAAATAAGCATACATGTACACTATATGCTATACAAAATCTAGATTGACCGGCCAAGGCGCCTCCTATACACCTATTTACCTTCTTCATCAAAATGTACTTCAAAAGATTCATTCCACCCATGAGTGTCCTGCATCATAAGTCTAAAAGGTAGACAACATGGGAGAGTGAGTCATATATTCCAAAAGAATGAATATGAATACCATGTGATCATGTGCATATGTATCATAACATGTATACTTTGCATTCATGCATATTTCATCATCAACTATCATCACATATTACAAAGATCTCTGTAAATCAAGCAAGTATAAAATCATACACATGATCTAGTCCTTCAACAAATTGGACTATTACACATCTCATCATTTTAGTCAAATTATTATTTGGTATTCACATATTTTATGTTGTCTTAATCCATTTTCTCACCCACAACACAACCATCATCACATCTCATCACCTTTGGCATACTTCCATGCCATATGCAAATGCTCTTAAGCTAATGCATATGCATAACGGATTAATTCAACAATTACAGATCTGACTATGGGAATATAAACACCGATTGTGGGATTCAAGTATGATCATCTAACCATACCCCTACTGCAGTAGTAAAATGTGTATACTTATCATCAAATTACATGCATTTCACCAATCTTTTACTGGTAACTAACCGCATCGCCCATTTCGCAACACCTGGTCATTTTCACCATGACCGCGGTAACAACATAATCAACATATGGTGTTGCGGGCCAACCATGAGTCATATCATGGCAGCTATGATCCCAAGGACCATCGGGGACACCTGCTCATCAAGAGCCACCCTCCACAGGGGTGAACCATATATGGCTCCCCGTAGCACAACATGGGCAGCTTCGTGACTTACACACCGAGTCACAGGGGAAATAAGAAATCGCTCGTGCACAGAGCCGCCTTCCCACTGGGCCAACCGGGGGAATCCCCTAAAATTCCAACACTGGCAGCTATGCAGTATGCCATGGATGCAAATGTCAATCATATGCTTTTCTCACTCTATACATCCTAATCATGCCACTCATCAATCATCATCATCACCAACATCACCATAAGGCTTTTAGTGAATTTATTATCGTTGGTTATTGTCATTGGTTTTGATTTTTCATGTGGAATTTTCAATATTTCTCATTAACATAATTCAACCCTATCATCAAACACAACGACATCAATCTTTCACAATCAGCTAAGGTATGCTATTCATTCACACCCTTTCTCAATTAAACATGAACTTTATTCATTTTACATTTACGGTGGACATAAGTATAACATTATATTCAAGACACCATATTGTCAAACAATCCACACCACCATATAGCACACCATAATTATTCTAAATACATCAATGCATGTTGCCAAAACACATCACCAACATTATACACAACATTACAATTCTTCATAATATTACAAGCAAGGCAAACATGCATATTGTCACATATGACAATCAAATACTATTCAATTCATGCATTTAGAACATAAAGAATCCTCTCCTACCTCAAGAGAAAGACTCTGATCGATACGACGTACCCGTCTCGTCGTTCAGAATGGGTCCTACATTAATATACATATAAAATCATAATTAATCAACCATTATCATATTTACAATTTCATAACATGTATAAAACATGTTATAGACATCATTCCTTCATTTATTAGGCTTTGGGAATTCCTTTCCATCAAACCTCATTCATTATGTTTAAAGGCTACAAAACAACTATAGCCTAATATCCACAATACATCATATATCACTACCCATACTCTCAATGGCTTGTATTTGCCCTCCAATACATTACTCAAACTACATTTATCATTTTCCCTAAATCTTAAAGTTAGGGTTTTCACCAAACTCAATAATATTCATAATGCATTATAAATCTTTATCTCCTTCTAACAATAAATTCATCTACATCATTTATTACCATCAAATCTTACAATATGATAATCCCATATTAATGTCTTCACATTTATGGCTCTTCACCAACCCTCATTCATCTACATTACTCCCCCAAGCTATAATAACTCATAACAAAGGCATTAAATCCATCTAAAATGGTGAGAAAAGCTTACTTACCCCAAAAACGAAAATAGAGCCAAGGGAGAGAGAGGCCAAATGAAAATGGAGAAAGAAGATAAGAGAATCCAAGCTCTAATGGCTTCCTTTAAGCTTTCACAAGTGAAAATGGTGAAGGAAATTGGGTCAGTACCTTGTCTAGGGCTTTAGAAGGGAAAGATGGAGAGGAAACGAAGAAGAAGAAGAAGAAGAAGAAGAATGTTTTTATCATATGGTCTAGCAAGTTCACGGCAATAAAGAAAGGAAATTGGGCTTTTGCTTTTAATTTTATTCCTTTCATTAATATTTCATCGTTTTACCATAAACAGGATCTTTGTTCGTGCTCAATACTTTATCTAAAAATTATTCCGAATACATATTTGGACTCCCAATAATATTCTTAACAGCCCTGACCAATATCATCCCAATCGGAGATACTTGGTCCAACACCCATATTCTAATCGGGCTTAATTTCAGCTTATTCAGCTCCAATAAATTATAAGTAGTCCCTAAAAATATAACTATTTCCAATATTTGGGACATTAAATAATCCACACACAACTATTTAATGTTTATTTCCTTGATTAATCCTTTATTTTAAAATTTAGGGTGTCACACAAAATGCCCACACATGTATACAGCGGAAGAAGAATATGTATACGGGTCACCCGCCTAGTTCCATATATGAAGATATGGAAAAAGGCTCAAACTACCATGTAACCACATCATATAAGCCTAATAGGTCACAACCAAGCAAGCATCCAAATATCATTCATTGCCTATCATGAATTTCAATCTTAGCTTATGTATTATCAATACATCATTCATATACATTGTCATCCATACAATATCATCAAATCGATGGTTATCAACTATTATCTTATACAATTCATTCATCACAACATAATTAATAGTCGTTGCCAGCCAAGGCTTTTCATTACAACTATTTACCTTTCTCAAAAGCTTTAGTTCAAAGAAACGATTTCATCCCATGATAATCCTGCATCACAACGCTAAAAAGGAGACAACATGAGGGAGTGAGTTATACATTCAAAATGACGAATATAAATACATTGTGATTATGTGTACATGTATTCAACCAACATGTGTGCTTTGCTATAAATCATTAATTCATCATTAAACCATCATCAAGATATCATATTAGGCATACAAGCCTCATTGTTCACAATTCATATCAAGCACAAGCACAAGCACATTCACATTCACATTCACATAGCCCTACATCATTATGGGCATTCACAATTATCATCAATTAAGTCATTAAATCTTTAATCAATTAACACTCTCTCAAGAGGTTCTCATATCTTTTTGGTCATCTCCATCTTAAATTCCATGCACCTATGGCTAAAGCATATGTTAACTATTTAATGCATATGTAATGGATCCATTTCAATCATCCATGCGCACATGGTATCTCAAGTGATCACAACCACTTATAATCAATCTCATATTGGTTTCCCGCCAGCATGGGGTACTCTCTTTTCATAGAATCTCATAGGATTTTTCATTGTGATCGCAACCACATATCAATCAATTCATATTGGTTTCCCGCCACGTATGGGGTACTCCCTTTTCATAACCCCGCAAGGCTTTCTTCATGATCGCAACCATGTTTCATTTATTTCACATTGGTTTCCCACCATGCATGGGGTACTCCCTTTATAGTCCCGCAAGACCAATTTCATTTACACATACTGGTGATCGCAACCACCTTCATCGTATCATATTGGTTTCCCACCACGCATGGGGTATTCCCCTCATAGAATCCTGCAGGATCTTTCGCTTTTCAATATACTCGTGATTGCAACCATATTTATCATTCTCAACATATCGGTGATCGCAACCACCTTCATTTATTCACATATTGGTTTCCCACCATGCATGGGGTACTCCCTCTCATATAGTCCCGCAAGATCATTCACTGTGATCACAACCACATAATCAATGCCATGCCGTGTCATGAATGCAATAATGCAATAATTCATATGCCGAATCTTAACCTCGCAAGGATTTCTCACCCTCTCAATTAGGGGTATATTATATATTTAGTTTTATTATCATTGGCATACAAGTAATCACAAGGCCCCTTAAGGCACAACATTCATAGCCACATTAAACCACGCATGGTAATTAAATTCATATCAAGCATCATAGCATTATCCATGTATGGAAAACAACAATGTATTTCAGAACATACATTTAGCAATCATCATTGCATCTCACACATACAAGTCAAATACTTGCATCAATCGTAATGGCATCACACTCATCAACAATAACCATCACTGCTTGTTTAAGGGTGTGTTCAACAATAACACCCCCTTTTCATTCGACATTTTCATTCAGCATTCAATATATGTGGTATCATACCCTTTTAATCATCATTGGCACTATTTCAAATCCATTAATTTATACACTCATTGCCATTCAATTGTCCCCTCATTAGTTTCATTATCACATAAGGTGTGTCATATCACCATATCATTTACTTTTCATCATGATTCATAATACATCAATAGTGGTGAAGCATACATGTATTCATAACATAGCATAGGCATACACATACCTTGCCAAGGCCTTAAGCCATTCCCCAATCACCACTAAGAAACACCATACATGTACCCCTAATGAAAACACTTGTCTTTATATAATAAAAAGGGGTTTTGGGCAATAATGAGCCCATGATAAACTTCAACATTGAGACATATGAAAGGTTCATTCTTAGTCAAAAAAATGAAGGGACATGTCACAAATATCTCCTATTAGTCCCAATTTGGTAAGCATAAAAAGTTGGGTTCATAACCCTCTTAAACTTGAGTTTTACAATGCAGTGGGTTTGGTATTTTACGCCTCATGAGAGTTAGAAAACTCCAATTTAGGGAAGACCAATTTTTGCACCTCCGTAACATAATTATCTACAACTTTCATGCAGAAGTTGGAGGCCAAAAATGTCATTAAGATGCCTAAATGGGCCAAAAAAGCAAAGGAAATACAGCAGTTGGAAAAACAGCATAACAGGGCCATGAATCGATTCCCATACGTGGTGAATCGATTCATGCATGAAAATCTCAATATTTAGTGAAAATAGGGCCTGTGAATCGATTCCCCCTTGGTATGAATCGATTCACGTGTACCAATGCCCAAAAACAGTGAAATAGAGAAGTATGAATCGATTCAACCCCTGGTGTGAATCGATTCACACGTGAAATCATGCCATGAACAGTGCAAACATAGTCAGTTGAATCGATTCATCCCCTCATGTGAATCAATTCACACGTTACTAGAATTAGGTACAGTAAAAATAGTGAGTATTGAATCGATTCACACACTATTGTGAATCGAATCACATCAGTAATTATGCAAAAAACATTTAATTTTTCAACTTCTAATCCCCCTAACTTTTTCATATGAATTCCAATGCCCACCAAATTTTAACACCAACTTATATAAATTACTTGTGACGTGTGGCCACCAGCTGCACTCAAAAATTCTCAAAAAGGAGGGACTTATGCGCATAAATTCATTTTTCCCATTTTGAGGGACTTTTGTGAAACTCAAGGGCCTATTCTTAATGGAATTGGCCCATTCCAATTCCTACAAGTCATAAACTACCTATATGGGCTATTGGAAATATACATGCCATCAAAATCACATAAAACTCTATTTGGCTCTATGAGTTCCTCAATTATGTATTATCTTTCAACCTTATCACTGATGCCATCACAATGGCCACCACATTCAATGCCAAGCATCCACATATATTCTCAATTCACAAAACATATACTTCGTCCCCTCAAGGATGGTTCATTAACATGTACATATTTTAACCCCTCATGGGTTATTCATCAACAATACATTACTCCCATCAATGGGACACTAAACATTTATCATCAATATATATACACATGTATCATTCTCAATAACCAATAATTTGCCATTCACTTCACTCATCAAATACCATTTATCATATCATTTTCATATAAACATGGCAAGGCAAGCATGAGTATCATGATATACATAAATCACTAATTATTCTACTCATGCATTTAAAATGTAAAACTCATCTCCTACCTCGAGGGAAGAACCACAATCCAATGCTCCAATCGTTTTGCCACATTGTCCAAATTAAAACCTACACATTCCATATATACATACATACACTAAATTAATGAGCCATCCCAAGGCATCATCACAATTTCAAGCAATGTAAATATATCTTAAGGCTTAATGTCAAGTCCTAGACTTGTTAAACACTAATTCGCATACTTGTGTTAGGTTTTAGGAATTCCTTTCCCAAAACGAAGATTCTCTAGATCTTAAAGGGATAACCATATCAAACAACAACAACATTTATTTCATCGTTACTTAAACTATCCATTTACCATTCAAATTCATTATGAGCCTCTTAGCTCCCTTCAAACCATTACCAATCAACAATTTCATATATTATTTATCATGGCCCAATAACTCATCAACCCACTATGTTTATTTCATTCATCCTACTATCAATGACCATCACAAGAACAACATCATTATCTTAGTTCAAAATTCATCATCATCAACCAATAATCAATCTCATCCTTCCCAAAAACTTATTCCAAGAGCCTAAATCATTTTTAACTATCAATTAAGCCAATAGCCCCAATTTCCATACTTAGGGTTTTCCTCTAAAATCACCCAACAACCATCATTCCTAACCATTTCATTAAATTATACTCAATCTCATATAACAGAAAACCATAAATTAAGGGTTTCAATTCCAAGTATTTAAGCCTAGGGTTTTCACCAACAATCCACAATCATCAATTTTAACTACTTATATACATCCATAGGCTAACAACATTAGATTCCAATCATTATCAACATCAATAACAATCCCCAATGGTTATCCCACCTAGGGTTTGGTTCAACATACCTCTATTCATCAAAACAACATCTAACCTCCCATTACAATACTTCAATAACTCAAAAGCCATCAATAAAAGCCATGGGTGGTCAAAAATCATACCTCTCCTTCAAGCCCTAAGGTGACTACAAAAATAAGAGGAAGAGAAGAGGAGATGAGCCAAGCTTTGCCTCTATGTCCAATACAAGCTTCAAAAACCTAGGGGACCCTCTTAATTTTAGGTGGAAATGGCCATGGGTGGTGGTGGTCTCATTTTGCAAAAGAAGGGATGAAGAAGAAGAAAGAAATGAAGAAAGAAATGAAGAAAGGAGAAGGGAGGGAAAGTAAAGTGAAGAATAAAAGGGAAGAGAAAGGAGTGTTATGTTTTATTTTTAACCCTCATTAATAATTTCTCTATTTTAAAATAAACAGGATCTCCGTTCGGGCTCAATACTTCATCTAAAAATTATTACGAATATAGATTCAGATTCCCAATAATATTCTTAACAGCCCTGACCAATGCCATCTTAATCGGAGATACTTGGTCCAACAACCATATTTTAATCAGGTACAATTTTAACTCATAAAGCCTCAATAAATTATAAATAATCCTCATAAATCTCAATTTTATTATTTCAACATTTTTGGGACATTTATTAACTTATTTATAATTATTTACCATTTATCCTTCTCAATTAATTATTTTTATAAATTTTGGGATGTTACACTGATCGTCTTCCTCCTCCTTATCAACATTACCCTCGGTATCATCATAAGCTCTAGAAGGTCCATCTGCCTCAGGGTATGTGGGCTGGTCACAGGCCAAGCTACATGAGCTGCAAACTTGGTTGGTGTCATATATGGTGCCCCATCTCCCTGCAACCTGTACTAATAGAATGAATCATGAAGGTGTGTGTAGGCTCGGTGAGAAGCAGCCATCATCTACATTATATGCTGATGCTCTATACTCATCCTGGCGAATCCCTCAGTAATAACATCACGTAAAACTCCATGACCAATATGGGATCCCCCTCAGTAGGCAAAGAAAATAGGGATCCCCACCTCTTCCTGTGTATCTTATCTTGCAGCTCAGGACAATCACTAGCTCCTAGATCAAGGAACCTCTCCCAAATCAGTTTCTGGCCCTTAATCTCATGAAAATGTGCCCACTTGGCATCTGTCCTGAACCTAATGGAATCATGAGGTCCAAGTTGCTCCTCAGTCTGAAGATCAGGATCCTCAAAAGTGGTATTAGTATCTGTGGCCCTTCTTTGTCTTTTGGGACCAGTGGTGGGAATCGACTTCTTCAGTGCCATCTATAAAAGAAAATTTATAAATCACAAATAAAAATAAATCACACAGACATGCAAATAATCAAAACACACAATAAAACACACATCAAACAATATTTTTGGTTTTTAACAAATTAAAATAAATAAAACATACATGTTTTTAGAATTTACTTATTTATTTATTTATTTATTATGTTTTTGACAAAATAAATCATGCTTTTATACTAAAAATTAAACAAACAAACAATATTTTTATTTTAACAAAAATTTTTATTATTTTTTATTTTTTTTACAAAATAAAGCAGAAAGCAAACATGTCATATATTTAACAATTAAATAAAACAAAAAAAATCAAAAACAGAGGCTGACGTTACGTGTGGGCCCTGTTCTACCCACGCTACGCGTCAGTGGGATGCTACGTACGGGCTTGCAAGAACAGGAACTTCAAAACAGGGGTTGCGAAGCAGCAACCCCTTGCAAACCTCAGTCAATCAAATTTACCTATTTCTAACAGCAAACAAATCCTAATGGTTGTCTATCCTATCCCTAACCACATATATTTTTAGAAAATTAAAATTAGAAACTAAAGAAAAGGATAAGAGAACTTACTTGAGATTCTTGCTGAGTGAAGAGAATGTGGAAGATTGAAAGTGGTTAGGGTTTGGGAACATTGAAAAATAGGGTTTCTTAAGCAATGAAAACTTAGAAGGAGGCAACAAGAGATTTTAAAAGTTATGGATTTGGGCCTCTGTTTTGGGTTTCGTTTTTTTAAAAACTGAATGCAGGTCCTGACGCTACGCGTGGCTGGGACGCTATGCATCAGTGCAAAATTTTCACCTTCATGCTACTCATTAGTGGGACGCTACGCGTGGCGTTTTGTTTTTCATTTTTTTGAATTTTTAATTTCAAAAACCTTTTTCTTGAAATTATAAAACCCTTTTTCAAAATAAAAAAAATTTAACTAAATTTTGTAAAAACATATATATATATATATATATATAAATAAAAATAAAGAAGAAATAATGGGTTGCCTCCCATTGAGCGCTTGATTTACTGTCTCTAGCTTGACACTCTACATATCACAGATCAGTGTTAGTCCTCAAATTTACCATAAATTCTTTAATAAAAATTATGTAAAAATAATAAAAATTAGTTTAATTTGTTAGAAATTTAGGTTTTAAATTCAATAAATGGATGTTGTTGAAAATAATCTGTCTTTGATCAATTTTCTCTAGTTTCACAGTGAAAAAGTAAAGAAATTAAAGAGAAAAATTGAAGAACTGAAGAGTTGATGCGTAGCATTGTTTTGATTTTGACGCTACGTGGACTCCATTTCCAGCTGGACAACCACTTAGTCAAAAGGCCAAATAATGGCTAATCCAATCAAGCTAAATGCCAAGCCGAATGGGGAACATGTGGAACCATTGTTTGGGCATTATTAGATTAATTAATTTTAATAATGGCCACTTAATCACGTTTTTAATAGGGGTTGAGTCAGGAACCTGACGCGTAGTGTCAGCCTGACACGTAGTGTTAGGACCCTTCTTCAGCCCTATAAATAGGGCCATTCTCCACACTTTCAAGGCATCCCTTCTAAATTCAAAATCTCTATTCTCTTTTTTCACTCGAGTTTGAGTGTTCTTTTATGAGTTTGTAAGGTTAGAGTGATTTTTAGATACTTGAGAGTGTTTCGTAGTAGTGTGAGCTCTTGTATCGTGAAGTGTTTCCAAGTTTTCGTAATGTCAAACTCTGTAAGTGTTGTTCTTACTTTTACCATGTGTAACTAAATTGTTTATGTTGGAATTTGGTCAATCAATCTATTATATAATGTTGTGATTATGACCTCTGCATATTTATGATTCAAGTACATGTTAGTATTTTAACTCTTTATTAATATGAACATCAAACGGGAGAATGATTTTCATGTATATTAAAACTTGTTTTATTAGTATGAATGTCAAACGGGAGAATGATTATTCATGCCGAACTAATTTGTTTTAATGAAAGTAAAAGTTAAAATACCCTTAATATGCCAATTACTAAGGATAGAATTGGTAATTATTCTTGTCATAAGGTCAGGACTTAATGAAAGTTTTTATTGAGAAAGCTCACGAGGAATCAGACTTTACGGTAAATACTTAGAATTTATATCATGAGGGATCAGTTATAATGACTCTAAGCTGCAATGACATTAACTTGATAATTAAGTTTGTGTGTTTGTAATTACTTTATTATATTTTAGTACAAAGATCATAATTCCAACATAATTTGTTAATCTATGTTTTTACATCAAGTATCTAAATTATTCTGAATTACATCTCAATTTTCTAGATAGATTTTATATTTACCA
The DNA here is from genome assembly GCA_037962975.1 of Clitoria ternatea. Taxonomy (NCBI): domain Eukaryota; kingdom Viridiplantae; phylum Streptophyta; class Magnoliopsida; order Fabales; family Fabaceae; genus Clitoria; species Clitoria ternatea. The sequence continues at coordinate 157,891,865 of CM075672.1, forward strand.
TCTTTTTACCACATGAACAAATCAATCATCAAATTCTGTGAAAATTGTATAAATTGTTTATAAATTATTCTTTTGTTAATAACTTTTGATAAATTTACCATAGTAAATAAGAATTACTATGAGTTACTGGAACTTTTAATCCCAGTGGAACGATATCTAAATTTGAAAACTACAAACGATTGGTGCACTTGCCAATTAAGAACCCAAGAGTAACACAGGGTATAACAAGTTTTCTGGCACCGCTGCCGGGGATTGAATTGATTCAGTAAAATAGTAAATTTTTAATTACCATAGTAAAAATAGTTTTTTTACCTTAGAAAATTTTTTAATTTTATTCATTTATTCATTCATCTTACTTAACATTGTTCTACTAATTTTCTTTATTTAGTGTGTTTATGCAAACTCGATCTTCTGTAGGGAAGGTGTTCTTTGATCTTGAGATCGAGAAGTTTGTAAAGAAACTTAAAGCTTTAAAATCTAAAAAAATAAAAACTTCTTCTTCTTCAACATTATCTTCTTTTGAAAATTTTGAAAATTCTAATATGGCTGCTGAAAGAAGAACATTGGGATTGTTTGCTGCTATTAATGGACCACCCCGTGTTTCGGGGATGTATCAAGGACCTATTGCTGCTGTAGAAATTAAACCAGCTACTCTAAACATTATTCAAAATAATCAATTTGCTGGTTTAAATAATGAGGAACCTTATGAACACTCAACTATTTTTTATGAGTTGTGCAGCACAATTCGTTTCGAACCCAATCAAGAAGAATTTGTTTACATGAGATTGTTTCCTTTTTCTTTAATTCGGAAAGCTAAAGAATGGTTTAAATCTTATCCACCCGGTAGTTCTGCAAACTGGTCCGATGTTGAAATAAAATTTTTGGAAAGATTTTATTCACCTTCAAAATATTTTGAAGCAATGACAGCCATACATTCTTTTTCATAACACCATGTGGAATCACTTTGTGAAGCATGGGAAAGATTTAAAACAATTCTTAGGAAATGTCCAAACCATAATTTGGATGATGCTGGAAAGGTAAGAATCGTTTATCATGGTTTATTACCTCAGTTCAAGATGATGTTACATGCATATGTAGGTGGTTCTTTAATGAACAAAACTGTTGAAGAGGCAATATCAATCATGGAGTCCATGTCAACCAGTGACCGTCAAGCAAAGCATGAAAGAGGTAGTACATCAAGGAAACCAGGTATGCTTGAGTTGGGAGTAAATGATGTAGTTTTAGCTTAGCAAAAATTGCTGACATAATAAATGGAGGCAATAAGAAAACAATTGGAAAAACTTCAAATTGCTCAAGTATCATCACCACCTCCTACGCAATTGAAAGAATGTGTGTGTTGCATGGGTGAACAACCATATGGTTACTATGTACCTGATGGAAATGAACAAGAACAAGCCAATTATTTGATTCATCAAAAAATACCCTTAGGTACTTTTCCTATCAATCTTGGTAATTCTTTTCCTAACAATTACCTACAGGGTTGGAAGAATCAGAATATTGGCTGGAAACAAGATGATTGATATTCCAACAGACCTACCAACAATTAATTTAAACAACAACCACAATCTGATCAAACAGCAAGGCTAACTTGCTTAGAGGAATCTATCCAACAATTGCTACAATATATATAAACAAATGAAGCCGCACATAAAGCATCGGATATGCAATTGGGACAGTTAGCAAAAGAAGTAGCTGGCATGAAGAGCTTTGGTTTTTCTGCAAACACTCAAAATCCAAGAGAACAATGTAATGCTATTTTTAAAAGAAGTAGGAAAGTTGTAGGAAATTACTGTAAAGAAAAAGAAGAAGAAGAAAAGAAGAAGAGAAAAAGAGAATGAAGAAAAAGAGAATGAAGAAAAAAATGATGAAAATAAAAACAAAAAAATCAAAAAAATAAAAAACAAAAAAATCAGTATTTGGGTTAAACACCTCCAGTTAAGGATCTACCTTATCCACATGTACCATCAAAGAAGGATAAGGAAAAAGAATATAAGAGATTCCTTGAAATCTTTAAGTAATTACACATAAACATTCCATTTTCTGAGGCATTGGAACAGATGCCAACATATGAAAAGTTTATGAAAGAATTGCTTACCAAAAAGAGGAGGTACAATGAGGAAATTGTTGAACTTGAAGCAGGTTGCAGTGCTATTTTGCAATATAACATGCCAGAAAAGTCAAAAGACCCTGGAAGTTTCACCATTCCCATCTCCATTGGAGGTGTAAATATTGGGAAAGCCTTGTTAGACTTAGGGGCTAGCATTAATCTAATGCCTCTAAGTATAATGAAACGAATTGGTGACCTTGATCCTTAGAGAACAAAGATGACTCTGCAATTGGCCGATAGATCAATCAAAAGACCCTATGGTATTGTAGAAGATGTACTTGTGAAAGTTGACAAGTTCTACTTCCCTGTTGACTTTGTAGTTTTAGACATGGAAGAAGATGCTGAAGTTCCCCTGATCCTAGAAAGGCCATTTATAAAGATTGCTAGAGTACTCATTGATGTATATAATAGAAAGCTGGCAGTAAGAGTACATGATGTAAAGTGAACTTCGATGTTTTCAAAGCCATGAAACATCCAACTCAAAGCAAGATTGTTTCAAGGTAGATGTTCTTGACGAAGTTTGCTTTTCCATATCCACAGGTATGTCAATTTCTGACCCTCTAAATAAGTTATTAACTAAATCTGTGGAATGTTTAAGTGAAGAAGAAGAAAAATAGGTAGACAAATATCTTGAAGATCTTGATTAAGGGAAAGAAATTTCCCCTGAATCAAGAAAAATTGAAGGAATCCAAGAGTACCTGTTGAAGAAATCAAGAGACCTGAATTGAAAGTGCTACCTTCATACTTAAAGTATATCTTTTTGAAAGAAGGTAATCTAAAACCAGTAATTATTAGTAATATGTTAAGTGAAACAGAAGAAGAAAAGTTGGTAGAAGTGTTGAAAAGGAATCAAGAAGCAATTGGATGGACACTTGAAGATCCGAAAGGTATAAGTCCATCATATTGCATGCATAAGATTTTATTAGAAGATAATTTTAAACCTGTTGCATAACCCCAAGACGCCTTAATCCAACCATGAAAGAGGTAACCAAGAAGGAGGTTTTGAAATTGCTGAAAGCAGGTATTATCTATCCTATTTCTGATAGTGCATGGGTAAGTCCTATACAAGTTGTTCCAAAAGAGGTTGGTATGATAATAATTGTTAATGATAAAAATGAATTAATCCCAACAAGAACGGTCACTAGTTGGAGAATGTGTATTGATTATGGAAAATTAAATCAAGCAACAAGAAAAGATCATTTTCCACTTCCTTTTATGGATCAAATTCTTGAAATATTGTCTGGACAGGCTTACTATTGTTTTGTTGATGGATATTCTGGATATAATCAAATTGTTGTTGACCCTCTTGATCAGGAGAAAACTGCTTTTACATGTCCCTTTGGTATATTTGCTTATAGGAAGATGCCATTTGGATTATGTAATACACCTGCTACTTTTCAGAGATGCATGTTTGCTATTTTTACAGATCTAATTGAAAAGAGAAATGAGATTTTCATGGATGATTTCTCAGTCTTTGAAAATTCATTTGAATCATGTCTAACTAATCTGGACACCGTACTGAAGTAGCGTATTGAAACAAATTTGGTGCTTAATTGGGAGAAGTGTCACTTCATGGTGAAAGAAGGAATTGTACTCGGTCACAAAATTTCTTCTAAAGGTATTAAAGTGGACCAAGCCAAAATAGAGGTAATCTCTAAACTCCCATCCCCTGTAAATGTAAAGGGTATTAGAAGTTTTTTAGGACATTCTGGATTTTATAGAAGATTTATTCAAGATTTTTCAAAAATTACTAAACCTTTAACAAATCTTCTAAATAAAGATGTTGAATTCAAGTTTGATGAAGCATGTCTTAAAGCTTTTAATTCCTTGAAAGAAAAATTGGTTTCTTCCCCTATAATTGTTGCTCCTAATTGGAACTTACCCTTTGAACTTATGTGCGATGCAAGTGATTATGCTGTAGGAGTAGTTTTAGGTAAAATATAAGAAAATTCTTTTAGGGTTATACATTATGCTTAAGGTTTTAAATGAAAATCAAATATATTATGCAACTACTGAAAAAGAATTACTAGTCATAGTATATGCTGTAGAAAAATTTAGATCATACTTGATTGGATCAAAAATAATTCTTTTTACTGATCATGCTGCAATCAAGTATCTTTTGACCAAAACTGATTCTAAACCTCAGTTAATCCGATGGATTCTGCTCCTTCAAGAATATGATCTTGAAATCAAAGATAAAAAGGGTAGTGAAAATATGGTCGCTGACCATCTTTCTAGATTGATGAATGATGAAGTCATTGCCAAAGAAAAATAAATCTTGGAAGAATTTCCTAATGAAAAACTTTTTGAAATAACAAAACGGCCATGGTTTGCTGATATGCAGCGGGAATTCTTCCAAATGATTTAACTTGGTAGCAAAGAAAAAAAATTTTAAAGATGCAAAGTACTTTGTTTGGGATGACCCTTATTTATTTTAGATTCTTGTGGATAATTTGCTTCGTTGTTGTGTACCCGATTGGGAAAAGAAAGATGTGTTATGGCATTGTCACAAATCTCCTTATGGAGGATATTTTAATGATGAAAGAACTGCTGTAAAAATTCTTCAATCAGGTTTGTATTGGCCCTCCATTTTTAAGGATTTTAACTCATTTGTGCAAGCTTGTGATAACTGTCAAAGAACAGGTAATGTTAACAGGAGACAAGAAATGCCTCTCACAAAGATTCAGGAGGTTGAGGTATTTGATTGTTGGGGTATTGATTTCATGGGACCTTTTCCTTACTCTCAATTTAATCAATACATCCTTTTAGCAGTTGATTATGTTTCAAAATGGGTAGAAGCAATCACTTCACCTAATGTTATACCAAAACTGTAGTGAATTTCTTGAAGAAAAACATTTTCTGCAAGTTTGGAACACCAAGAACTTTGATCAGTGATAAAGGATCACATTTTTGTAACAAAGTTCTTTAGAAAGTGTTACAACACTATGGAGTAAGACATAAAGTGGCCATAGCATATCATCCACAAATCAATGGACAGGCTAAGATTTCAAATTGTAAAGTGATAAGAATTTTGGAAAAGACTATGTCTTCCTCCAGAAAAGATTGGTCACAAAAGCTTGATGATGCACTCTAGGCATACAGAATTGCATTTAAGACTCCAATTAGCCTTTCTCCTTTCCAAATGGTCTGTGGAAAAGCTTGTCATCTTCCAGTAGAGATGGAACATAAAGCATATTGGGCCTTAAAATTTCTCAACTTTGATCCAAATGCAGTAGCTGACAAAAGAAAGTTGTAGTTATTTGAGTTCGAGGAAATGAGAAACAATGCTTATGAGACATCTAGAAGTTACAAGAATAAGGTGAAAGCTTACCATGACAAGAAAATTAAAAATAGACACTTCACACCAGGTCAGCAAGTTTTATTGTTTAATTCAAGATTAAGACTGTTTCCTGGTAAATTGAAATCTAAATGGTCAGGCCCTTTTGTAATTAAGGAAGTTAAATCATATGGAGCAGTTGAAATAGAATATCCAACTTCCAAAAGAAGTTGGATGGTTAATGGGCAAAGATTGAAACCATATCTGGGTGGTGAGATCAACAGACTTACTACCATTTGCTATTTGACTGATTTATGATGTGTAGGATGTCAAGCTAGAGACAATAAATCAAGCGCTTAATGAGAGGCTACCCATTATTTCTTTTAATTATTAATTTATATGTAATAATGTGATTAAAAAAATTATTTTATAGAATTTAATTTTAACTAGATTTTTAATAAAAAGGGTTTTTAAACTGGAAGAAAAGGGTTTTTGAGAATTAAAATTTTAATTTTTGAAAAACAGAACCCCGCGCGTAGCGTGGAGGTAAAAATTTTAACCTGACGCGTAGCGTCTCATCCACACTTAGCGTCAGAGCCCACTTTCAGTTTTTTTAAACTGAACCAGAGAGGCCCAATTTAGGTTTTAAAAACCTAAATTTATCTCTCTGCCTCATTTTTCTCTCAGAACCCTAATCCTCAATTTCACAAGAACCTACATTCTCCCATCTCTCTCCGATTTCACAAAGACTCCAAGTAAGTGATTTTCTCCTTTTTCTTTAGTTTGTTTTTGATTTTCGATTTTTAGAATGTATGTGGTTAGGATTAGGATTAGAAAACCATTGGATTTGATTGCTGTTAGAGTAGGGAACTTAATGGATTGATTGAAGTTTGGAAGGGGTTGCTGTTGCACAACCCTTGTTTTTGTTTTTCTGAAACTGCGCAGCTCACACGTAGCGTCCCAGTGACTTGTAGCGTGAGGCATGAACTGTAACCCCACGCGTAGCGTGGGCAGAACAGGGCTGACGCGTAGCGTCCCACCCACACGTAGCGTCAGCCTCTGTTTTTGATTTTTGTTAATTTATGAGTTTTAATTTTTTGTTTAATTTATATATTGTTTTCTGTTTTTAATAATTGTGTTCTGTTTATTTTTTGTTTGTTTGTTTGTTTTTCTTTTTAATTAATAAAATTTCTTAAATTGTATGTTTGTTATACTTTCTTGCATAAAAATAAATAAATAAATTTGATAAATTTTGTAAATATGTTTGTTGTGTGAAATTACATGTTGTGTGAATTTGATAAAATGTTGTGTATGTTATACTTTTAAAAATCCAAAAATATGCATATTTAATTTTTGTTTTGCATAATTTATTGTGTAAAGTTCAAAAATATCTTGTTTTTATGCTTTGTAAATATTTTGTTGTACTAAAAATTTTATGTTGTGTGAATTTTGTTTAAAAATTTTGCATGAGTTTTTGTTCTTCATGTTTTGCATAAAATATAAAAACCAAAAATATGAATGTAAATTTTTGATGTTTTGCATGTTTTATTTTGCATAAAATATAAAAATCAAAAATATTGTGATGTGTGTTTGATTTTTGTAAAATTTCTTTTTACAGATGGCACCAAAGAAGTCTATTCCTATTACTGGTACGAAGAGACAGAGGAGGACCACTGATACTAATACCACCTCTGAAGATCCAGATCTTCAGGGTGAGGAGCAGTTGGGACCTATAGATCCCAATAGATTTCGCACTGATGCGAAATGGGCCAGATTTCACCAAATAAAGGGCCAGAGATTGATATGGGAGAGAGTTATGGATCTAAACGCTGGAGATTATCCTGAGCTGCAGGATGAGATACAAAGGAGGAGATGGGGATACTAGTTTACCTTACCCAGTAAGGGAGATCCCATCCTAGTCATGGAGTTTTATGCTAACATTTATAGGACACGCCAGGACTCACCAAACATCAGCCAACTGAGGACGAGATTGATGAGGGATCGGCACATCACCTATGACAGGGACACCATTAGTACCCTACTGGGTAATCCTTGGGAGCCTACTCCCGAGAATGACACTTGTTTCTGGAAGGAAAACAGAAACAAGGTTGCTACTGAGGATGGTGATCTAGGATATTTCCTAGATCAGGTTGCTCATTTCTTGAGCAAGGATGAAATCTTCTTCAACCTGAGTAAGGTTAGAAGGACTCCATCAAACCTCCTCAAGACCTAGCTGACTGCCATGGCTCAGGCATAGATGCACCTGATGCTCCATAACATCACTCCTGTCACCCACCTTTCTTCTCTTACAGTTGATCATTGTTGCCTTCTTTACTCCATTCTTTGGGGCCACACTATTGACATTGCTGAGCTAATATCTAAGCAGATTCACCTTTATGCCTTAGGGTATAAGGTGAACCGCCCTATTCCCTTCCCTCTCATTATATCTGCCATACTGAGGAGGCAAAGAGTTGTTGCGCCATCACCTGAGTTCACTAGTTCTTCGGGTAGAGTCCCCAAGGTTGTAGTGAATAGAGATTATTTTGTCCAGCAGTGCGAGCTTCCACCTCTGGAGTAGGAGGCTCAGCCCAGACAGAGACGGAGGAGACCACCAGTTCAGGCACCATCTGCTGATGCTATCACCGATGGATTTGTCAGGATGACTCTAGAGCATCAGCATATGATGCAGATGATGGCTACTTCTCATCGTGCTTATGTCCATTTACATGATGCATTTTACCAGTACAGGATACAAGTAGAGGGAGCACCATTTATGACACCTGCTGATTTTGCTTCCCATGTAGCTTGGCCTGGTGATTTGCCCACTTATCCTGAGACAGGTGGACCATCTGGAGCACGTGCTGATTCTGAGGGTGATGCCAATGAGGAGGGAGATGATGAGGATGATCATATAGAGGATTGATTGGTGCTATCTTACATTTTTTACACTTTATTTACATACATTTTAGTTTAGTTTGATATTTACATTTGGATTTACATTTTGGATTATATTATGGTCTACTTTTATTTTTGTGGTGTGTTTAATTTATGCATATCCTCGTTAACCAAAAAAAATATCTTTCAAATAAATAAATCAAATATTTGAAAATAAGGAAATTTATACACTTAAGGTTTTTAAACAATAAAAGCATTTTTAAAATCAATTATCGATTCTTTTGTAATATAGGAATTTTGATAAACTTAATTACAATAATTTTATTAACTATTAAGCTAATTTCGATAACCCGGTGAGCTCAGAGATCTTTTAAACACCTGAGGGCTTTGACATGACTTCATTCAAATTGATTTTGCTTTAATCTATGATTTATGTTGTTGTACAGAGAATTCAAGAATATGATCAAGGCACATTTTTGGAAAAAGAAACCTTGGGCCAAAAAGCTTACCATGGTAAAATTATTTTTATCCTTTGAAAGCCAATTTTAAGCCTGAAAAATAATTTGTTTGGTACCCTTAAACCTTATCAAATTTTTAACCATTCCTTGTACTTGATTGATTAAAAGAGAAATTAAACAAAAAGAAAAATATTTTGAGTACTCTTACTTGGGGAATGAAAATTTTGGAACTTAATCCTTTTTCAAAAATTAGTAATGCATGTACAACAAAAATGAAAATAAAATAAACATACACACATAACAAGAAAAAGAAATAATGAAAAGGATTAAGTTGAGGGTACTTATCAAAAAGGGAAATGAGATCGGGGCCAAGAGAAAGACTAAAAATTGTAAAAAGCTCTTTTATGATTTCAGGTTTTTGAATTCTGAGAAAAACCAAAATTTCTTGTAGCCAAGCCCCATTATAACCCTTAAAAAGACCTTGTGATTGTTGAATTAACTTTGTATGACTAACCATTGATTAGATGAAAATCAAACTTAAATTTGTTTGATTTTATGATCAATTGAGTAAAATAGGTTACCCTTTGCACAGAGATAAACACTTGTGAGGTAAGCCTAAAATTATGCTTGATTTGTTAATAAGACGTAGTGTTAGGACCCTTCTTCAGCCCTATAAATAGGGCCATTCTCCACACTTTCAAGGCATCCCTTCTAAATTCAGAATCTCTATTCTCTCTTTTCACTCGAGTTTGAGTGTTCTTTTGTGAGTTTGTAAGGTTAGAGTGATTTCTAGATACTTGAGAATGTTTCGTAGTAGTGTAAGCTCTTGTATCGTGAAGTGTTTCCAAGTTTTCATAATGTCAAACTCTGTAAGTGTTGTTCTTACTTTTACCATGTGTAACTAAATTCTTTATGTTGGAATTTGGTGAATCAATCTATTATATAAAGTTATGATTATGACCTCTGCATATTTATGATTCAAGTACATGTTAGTATTTTAACTCTTTATTAATATGAACATCAAACGGGAGAATGATTTTCATGTGTATTAAAACTTGTTTTATTAGTATGAATGTCAAACGAGAGAATGGTTAGTCATGCTGAATTAAAATTTGTTTTAATGAAAGTAAAAGTTGAAATACCCTTAATATGCCAATTACTAGGGATAGAATTGATAATTTTTATTGCCATAAGGCCATGACTTAATGAAAGTTTTTATTGAAAAAGCTCACGAGGAATCGGACTTTACGGTAAATACTTAGATATATCACGAGGGATCGGTTATACTGACTCTAAGTTGCAATGACATGAACTTGATAATTAAGTATGTATGTTTGTAATTACTTCATTATATTTTAGTGTGAGGATCCTAATTCCAACATATTTTGTTAATCTATTTTTTTACATCAATTATCTAAATTATTCTAAATTACATCTCAATTTTCTAGATAAATTTTATATTTACCATCTTTTTACCACATGAAATCAATCGTCAAATTCTGTGAATATTGTATAAATTGTTTATAAATTATTCTTTTGTTAATAACTTTTGATAAATTTACCATAGTAAATAAGAATTACTATGAGTTACTGGAACTTTCAATCCCAGTGGAACGATATCTAAATTTGAAAACTACAAATGATTGGTGCGCTTGCCAATTAAAAACCCAAGAGTAACACGGGGTATAACAAGTTTTCTAGCGCCGCTGCCGGGGATTGAATTGATTCAGTAAAATAGTAAATTTTTAATTACCGTGGTAAAAATAGTTTTTTTTACCTTAGAAATTTTTTTAATTTTATTCATTTATTCATTCATCTTACTTAACATTGTTCTACTAACTTTCTTTATTTAGTGTGTTTATGCAAACTCGATCTTCTGTAGGGAAGGTGTTCTTTGATCTTGAGATCGAGAAGTTTGTAAAGAAACTTAAAGCTTTAAAATCTAAAAAAATAAAAACTTCTTCTTTTTCAACTTCATCTTCTTTTGAAAATTTTGAAAATTTTAATATGGCTGTTGAAAGAAGAACATTGGGATTGTTTGCTGCTATTAATGGACCACCCCGTGTTTCGGGGATGTATCAAGGACCTATTGCTGCTGTAGAAATTAAACTAGCTACTCTAAACATTATTCAAAATAATCAATTTGCTGGTTTAAATAATGAGGAACCTTATGAACACTCAACTATTTTTTATGAGTTGTGCAGCACAATTCGTTTCGAACCCAATCAAGAAGAATTTGTTTACATGAGATTGTTTCCTTTTTCTTTAATTCGGAAAGATAAAGAATGGTTTAAATCTTATCCACCCGGTAGTTCTGCAAACTGGTCCGATGTTGAAACAAAATTTTTGGAAAGATTTTATTCACCTTCAAAATATTTTGAAGCAATGACAGCCATACATTCTTTTTCATAACACCATGTGGAATCACTTTGTGAAGCATGGGAAAGATTTAAAACAATTCTTAGGAAATGTCCAAACCATAATTTGGATGATGCTGGAAAGGTAAGAATCGTTTATCATGGTTTATTACCTCAGTTCAAGATGATGTTACATGCATATGTAGGTTGTTCTTTAATGAACAAAACTGTTGAAGAGGCAATATCAATCATGGAGTCCATGTCAACCAGTGACTGTCAAGCAAAGCATGAAAGAGGTAGTACATCAAGGAAACCAGGTATGCTTAAGTTGGGAGTAAATGATGCAGTTTTAGCTCAGCAAAAATTGCTGACATAACAAATGGAGGCCATGAGCAAACAATTGGAAAAACTTCAAATTGCTCAAGTATCATCACCACCTCCTACTCAATTGAAACAATGTGCATTGCATGCGTGAACAACCATGTGGTTACTGTGTCCCTGATGGAAATGAACAAGTACAAGCCAATTATTTGATTTATCAAAGAATACCCTTAGGTACTTTTCACATCAATGTTGGTAATTCTTTTCCTAACAATTACTCGTAGGGTTGGTAGAATCAGAATATTGGCTGGAAACAAGATGTTGGACATTCCAACAGACCTACCAATAATCAATTCAAACAACAACCACAATCTGATCAAACAGCAAGGCTAACATGGATAGAGGAATCTATCCAACAATTGCTACAATATATGTAAATAAATGAAGCCGCACGTAAAACGTCGGATATACAATTATGACAGTTAGCAAAAGAAGTAGCTGACTTGAAAAGCTCTAGTTTTTCTACAAACACTCAAAATCCAAGAGAACAATGTAACGCTATTTTTACAAGAAGTGGTAAAGTTGTAGGAAATGACTGTAAAGAAAAAAAAGAAGAAGAAAAGAAGAAGAGAAAAAAGAAGAAAAAGAAAATGAGAATGAGAATGAAGAAAAAAATGATAAAAATGAAAAACAAAAAATAAAAAAATAAAAAAAACAAAAAAATCAGTATTTGGGTCAAACACCTCCAGTTAAGGATCTACCTTATCCACATGCACCATCAGAAAAGGATAAGGAAAAGGAATACAAGAGATTCCTTGAAATCTTTAAGCAATTACACATAAATATTCCATTTTTTGACGTATTGGAACAGATGCCAACATATGCAAGGTTTATGAAAGAATTGCTTGCCAAAAAGAGGAGGTACAATGAAGAAATTGTTGAACTTGAAGCAAGTTGCAATGCTATTTTGCAATATAACATGCCAGAAAAGTCAAAAGACCCTGGAAGTTTCACCATTCCCGTCTCCATTGGAGGTGTAAATATAGGGAAAGCCTTGTTAGAGTTAGGGGCTAGCATTAATCTAATGCCTCTAAGTATGATGAAGCGAATTGGTGACCTTGATCCTCAAAGAACAAAGATGACTCTGTAATTGGCCGATAGATCAATCAAAAGACTCTATGGTATTGTGGAAGATGTACTTGTGAAAGTTGATAAGTTCTACTTCCTTGTTGACTTTTTGGTTTTAGACATGGAAGAAGATGCTGAAGTTCCCCTGATCTTGGGAAGGCCATTTATGAAGACTGCTAGAGTACTCATTGATGTAGATAATGGAAAGTTGGTAGTAAGAGTACGTGATGAAGAAGTGAACTTCAATATTTTCAAAGCCATGAAACATCCCAACTCAAAGCAAGATTGTTTCAACGTGGATGTTCTTGACAAAGTTTGCTTTTCCATATACACAGGTGTGTCAATTTTTGACCCTCTAAATAAGTTATTAACTAACTCTGTGAAATGTTTGAGTGAAGAAGAAGAAAAATATGTAGACAAGTATCTTGAAGATCTTGATCAAGGGAAAGAAATTTCCCCTGAATCAATAAAAATTGAAGGAATCCAAGAAGTACCTGTTGAAGAAATCAAGAGACCTGAATTGAAAGTGCTACCTTCCAACTCAAAGTACATCTTTTTGAAAGAAGGTAATCTAAAACCAGTAATTATTAATAATCTGTTAAGTGAAACAGAAGAAGAAAAGCTGGCAGAAGTGTTGAAAAAGAATCAAGAAGCAATTGAATGGACACTTGAAGATTTGAAAGGTATAAGTCCATCATATTGCATGCATAAGATTTTGTTGGAAGATAATTTTAAACTTGTTGCTCAACCCCAAAGACGCCTCAATCCAACCATGAAAGAGGTAACCAAGAAGGAGGTTTTGAAATTGCTAAAAGCGGGTATTATCTATCCTATTTTTGATAGTGCATGGGTAAGTCCTGTACAAGTTGTTCTAAAAAAGGTTGGTATGACAGTAATTGTTAATGATAAAAATGAATTAATCCCATCAAGAACTGTCACTAGATGGAGAATATGTATTGATTATAGAAAATTAAATCAAGCAACAAGAAAAGATCATTTTCCACTTCCTTTTTATGGATCAAATGCTTGAAAGATTGTCTGGACAGGCTTACTATTGTTTTCTAGATGGATATTCTGGATATAATCAAATTGTTATTGACCCTCTTGATCAGGAGAAAACTGCTTTTACATGTCCCTTTGGTATATTTGCTTATAGGAAGATGCCATTTGGATTATGTAATGCACCTGTTACTTTTCAGAGATGCATGTTTGCTATTTTTGCAGATCTAATTGAAAAGAGCATTGAGATTTTCATGGATGATTTCTCAGTCTTTGAAAATTCATTTGAATCATGTCTAACTAATCTGGACACCGTATTGAAGTGGTGTATTCAAACAAATTTGGTGCTTAATTGGGAGAAGTGTCACTTCCTCGTTAAAGAAGGAATTGTACTCGGTCACAAAATTTCTTCTAAAGGTATTGAAGTGGACCAAGCCAAAATAGAGGTAATCTCTAAACTCCCATCCCCTGTAAATGTAAAGGGTATTAGAAGTTTTTTAGGACATGATGGATTTTATAGAAGATTTATTCAAGATTTTTCAAAAATTGCTAAACCTTTAAAAAATCTTCTAAATAAAGATGTTGAATTCAATTTTGATGAAGCATGTCTTAAAGCTTTTAATTCCTTGAAAGAAAAATTGGTTTCTACCCCTGTAATTGTTGCTCCTAATTGGAACTTACCCTTTGAACTTATGTGCGATGCAAGTGATTATGCTGTAGGAGCAGTTTTAGGTCAAAGATATGAAAAAGTTTTTAGGGTTATACACTATGCTAGTAAGGTTTAAATGAAAATCAAATAAATTATGCAACTACTGAAAAAGAATTACTAGCCATAGTATATGCTCTAGAAAAATTTAGATCATACTTGATTGGATCAAAAATAATTGTTTTTACTGATCATGCTACAATCAAGTATCTTTTAACCAAAACTGATTCTAAACCTTGGTTAATCCGATGGATTCTGCTCCTTCAAGAATATGATCTTGAAATCAAAGATAAAAAGGGTAGTTAATATATGGTCGCTGACCATCTTTCTAGATTGATGAATGATGAAGTCACTGCCAAAGAAAACGACATCTTGGAAGAATTTCTTGATGAAAAACCTTTTGAAATAACAAAACAGCCATGGTTTGCTGATATGGCAATTTTAAAGCAGCAAGAATTGTAACACCTTATTATTTGCAACTAATAATTCCAAAAATATGAGAAAATTTTTCACAAAAACAGTCACGTAACATTTGATATAGAAGGGAGCAGGCAAGGGGGGAAACAAAGAGCATTCACGCGCATATAGCAACCTACAGAGAAGCTAAGACTGGGGCCGGCTCAATGGGTTTATCGTAACACACCAGCACCAGGGCGGATTACACAACACCGTTTGTTCGCTTAGACGGGGTCTGACACCGTCCAGGCGGAGTATGGTAATGCAGCAGCGGATAGAGGAGATTTCACAAGGAGGCTTTCCTTCGAGTAACACTGGTCACTCAATAGGAGGAAATAGATAAGGGGAAGATGTTAATACATTCACACGCGTAGCATTCGGTGGAAGGGCGGAGTTCGAATCATCCTACCTGGCTAGGCGGGGTATATTTATCCTGGGCGGACTCGAGGGCGAAAGTGACCCGCTCATCCGTTGTCCCACACCGCCTAAACGATGTGTGACAATGCAACATCAGACGAGAAACTCTTCAAGTAAACCTTACATTAGCGTCTATTCGTTCCTACAGGCTGATCCTTTCTCAGAGAACTCTGGGCGTTCAGCTTCAGAAGACAGATAAAGGAAGAAGAAGGGAGATATACACATGCAGGAGTAGTTTATGAAGGAAAGAGGAAGTGATTACACAACCGTCCAGTTCGGCAAGGCACAACAACACCTGGACGGACTACTTCACAACATTCACTTACTCAGGCGATGTCCAACACCGCCCTGCGAGGCAGAATAATACGACAACGAAGGAGGGAAGTACATAGGCGGAGTCTCACGTTGATATCTGCTTGCTTCAGCATGGTTCTACGCGTTTGGGCGAACTGTCCTAGTTACTTGGGCGAGGTATGACACCGCCTAAACGAAATCTGCACCACGCCTCTTCAACACAAACACAAGGTAATTCCTCAATCGTTATGGACAAGGGTTCACTAGGTAAATCCTCACGCTTGCACTTTACTCAGGAAAACGGGTAGTTACAGTGTACATATGTGGTAGTAGATTATGGAGGAAGGAGGGGCTTGAACCTATTCCGCCCAACTCAGCTAATTATGACAACGCCTGGGTGGACTCAACCTCAACGCCCAAATCAGGGGTCAACATCGGGGTCTGGATTGCATTAGCATCACAACGGATAGGAGGGATAATGGGCGGTATCTCACTTTGATAATTACTCGCTTCAGCGTGAGTCCTCACGCTTGGGCGAATTGCCCCCCACACTTCGGGCGGGGTGCGACTCCGCCCAACGTATCCGACATAAGTCTTCCTAGAGACAATTCATAATTCACTCAGACTTGGCTGTAGCCTGCTAAATCATGCCGTCCCTGCGTATTCAATAAAGCACAAGTATGAAACAAGGTAGCACATAGCATGTCATACACATGAAACCATACATCCAGATATATATATAATAAGAGCATATGTCAATATTTACAAACAAAATCAGATTTCTCCTTGTCCATAAGGTTCTATTCATCCAGAAACACTAACATCCGACATGAACCAGTCAGGGCTTAATCTAACATCGCATTAATTAAGCCTTCCAGATACATTAACACTTCGCTCATCGTTCCAGCTCTGCTTCTGGTCCTCATCTCGAGAGACATTCACTGAAAAATGGCCACTGCAGGGGTGAGCATCTTAAATTTCAAATGATAGATACCGACTCAGGTTATCTGCCAATTACACAACAATACATATACGTACAACACGATTAAGATTAGGGCAACATCCATCAATCAAGACATATATGAGTAACACTTACCGTTCTATATTTACCGATCGTCACTCGACTGTAGTCATAGCATTTTCAATGACACGGATACACTTGCATGCATATATATATATATATATATATATATATATATATATATACGAATATTCATGAAACAGTTTTCATTCAGCATCTAGGGTACGTACACACGGAATGGATTACTTGGCATACACGTTCAGTATACTCATACACGATATCAAATGCATAATAAATTTTCAGTCAATAACACATGCATAGAGCATCCACTTAGTCCTACGCATTTCACCCATTCACTTCCTACTCGGCATACTTAACCAATTCCAACAACATTAACAGTAGTAGTAATATTAACAATGATAAGCACAGAAGATTTCACTTGGTTCCGCATCATGTGTATCGGTCCGACATTGCAACGTAGGCATCACAGCCTTTTTATACATAGCTCACAACTATCAGGTCAGCTCACAGCTGCTTGGCCGTTTTACAGGTACCCAACCGTTTGTCCACAGGTGACACCAACGCTCACAGCGCCAACGGCGGTGTTCACAGACAGCCCGAGTCCACTCAAGGGCTACCTTGAGTCACACTCAAGGATTTTACAGCGTCACACGCTGGATGACCGAAGGTAGTGTCACACACTACGTGCTCCCAGCACAACGCATCACATGCGCCACACGCGGATTCGACGCACAACATTTATTTCATGCATGCATTCTCGCACTCAAGCACACACACATACCATGCAATCCGTAGTACACATTATCCGGACTCAATATATATAGCTGCCATGCAATCAGTTATCATTCCATATCCAGATATCCACAACATTTCGTTCGATCAAGACATGCAATCAGTTTATAGCTTCATTCAACATATGCATCATTCTAAAAATCACAACCTATCATGCAATCGATGTAAGACAGTATCAGAATTCTTCTAAAGAAGGCATTTCCTACACGCAAACAATTTATTATAGCAGACGTATCAACATATGCATTTCTATAACCTGGGTAGCTTCAGTCAGACATTCATATCAACACAACTTAACATGCAAACTGAGATCCTGCAACACATACATCTGTGAGAAAGGTGCTAACATGCAATCACTCATTTCTCACTCGTCATGCAACCAAACTATACACACTCACATGCAACGCAATACACCATCAGAGCACGGATATAGCAAGCATCCGCACTCGAAACCTGTTCATAACCCATGCATTTAAGATAGAAGATACTCCCCCTACCAATTACGAAACTCCGAGGGATTTCTTCCTGCTTGGGTAGTGGTTCTCCACTCTGCTGCTTCACTCGGCGATCGTCTTTTCAAGTGTGGGGAGTTCCACTCCACTGTAGCACCGTCACTTTGGTTCTCGAAGCAGGGGATGGACTGGAGAGCGGAGAAGGCAAGAGAGAAAACAAGAGGAATGAAGAAGAGAGTTCGTGGAATTCTCTGTGTGAAGAGCATGGCCTCACCTGTATAAATACCCGCGTGGAGTGCAGTATGGTGGGATGGGGAAACGTGATAATCCTGCCCATGTCACCATGCTTCCACGTTAATCATCCTGTTACTCTTAGTTAATTAAATTAAGGGAGGTGTTGACTTGTTGACTTGTTATTTAACTCAGTTGCTTTAATTAAAATGGGGATGTTACAAGAATTCTTTCAAATGATTTAACTTGACAGCAAAGAAAAAAAATTTTCAAAGATGCAAAATACTTTCTTTGGGATGACCCTTATTTATTCAAGATTGCTGTGGATAATTTGCTTCGTCGTTATGTACCCGATTTGGAAAAGAAAGATGTGTTGTGGCATTGTCATAAATCTCCTTATGGAGGACATTTTAATGATGAAAGAACTGCTATAAAAATTCTTCAATCAGGTTTGTATTGGACCTCCATTTTTAAGGATTCTCACTCATTTATGCAAGCTTGTGATAAATGTTAAAGAACAAGTAATGTTAATAGGAGACAAGAAATACCTCTCACAAACATTCAGGAGGTTAAGGTATTTAGTTTTTGGGGTATTGATTTCATGGGACCCTTTCCTTACTCTCAATTTAATCAATACATCCTTTTAGCAGTTGATTATGTTTCAAAATGAGTAGAAGCAATAGCTTCACCTAATGTTGATACCAAAACTGTAGTGAATTTCTTGAAGAAAAACATTTTCTGCAGGTTTGGAACACCAAGAACTTTGATCAGTGATGGGGGATCACATTTTCGTAACAAAGTTCTTCAGAAAGTGTTACAACACTATGGAGTGAGACATAAAGTGGCCACAGTATATCATCCACAAACCAATGGACAGGCTGAGATTTCAAATTGTAAAGTGAAAAGAATTTTGGAAAAGACTGTGTCTTCCTCCAGAAAAGATTGGTCACAAAAGCTTGATGATGCACTCTGGGCATACAGAACTACATTTAAGACTCCAATTGGCCTTTGTCCTTTCCAAATGGTCTATGGAAAATCTTGTCATCTTCCAGTAGAGATGGAACATAAAGCATATTGGGCCTTAAAATTTCTCAACTTTGATCCAAATACAGCAGCTGTCAAAAGAAAGTTACAGTTATTTGAGTTGGAGGAAGTGAGAAACAATGCTTATGAGACATCTAGAAGTTACAAGAATAAGGTGAAAGCTTACCATGACAAGAAATTAAAAATAGACACTTCACACTAGGTCAGCAAGTTTTATTGTTTAATTCAAGATTAAGACTGTTTCCTGGTAAATTGAAATCTAAATGGTCAGGCCCTTTTGTAATTAAGAAAGTTAAATCTTATGGAGCAGTTGAAATAGAAGATCCAAGTTCCAAAAGAAGTTGGATGGTTAATGGGCAAAGATTGAAACCATATCTGGGTGGTGAGATCAACAGACTCACTATCATTTGCTATTTAACTGATTTGTGATATGTAGGATATCAAGCTAGAGACAATAAATCAAGCGCTCAATGGGAGGTAACTCATTATTTCTTTTAATTGTTAATTTATGTGTAATAATATGATTAAAAAAATTGTTTTATAGAATTTTATTTTAACTAGATTTTTAATAAAAAAGGTTTTTAAACTGGAAGAAAAGGGTTTTTGAGAATTAAAATTTTAATTTTTGAAAAACAGAACCCCACGCGTAGCAACTCCCTCACGCGTAGCGTGGAGGTAAAAATTTTAACCTGACGCGCAGCGTCTCATCCACGCGTAGCGTCAGAGCCCACATTAAGTTTTTTTAAACTGTACTAGAGAGGCCCAATTTAGGTTTTAAAAACCTAAATTTCCCTCTCTGCCTCATTTTTCTCTCAGAACCCTAATAATCAATTTCACATGAACCTACATTCTCTCATCTCTCTCTGATTTCACAAAGACTCTAAGTAAGTGATTTTCTCCTTTTTCTTTAGGATTAGAAAACCATTGGATTTGATTGCTGTTAGAGTAGGGAACTGAATGGATTGATTAAGGTTTGGAAGGGGTTGCTGTTGCACAACCCTTATTTTTGTTTTTTTGAAACTGCGCACCTCACACGTAACGTCCCAGTGACTCGTAGCGTGAGGCATGAACTGTAACCCCACGCGTAGCGTCCCATTGACACGTAGCGTGGGCAAAACAGGGCTGACGCATAGCGTCGCACCCACGTGTAGCGTCAGCCTCTGTTTTTGATTTTTGTTAATTCATGTGTTTTAATTTTTTGTTTAATTTATATATTGCTTTATGTTTTTAATAATTCTGTCCCATTTATTTTTGGCTAAATTACACTTTTGGTCCCCTAACTTGTAAAATTTTTTCAATTTGGTCCCTCATTATAATTTTAAACCATTTTGGTCCCCTAACATGTTAAATAATGTCAAGTTGGTCCTTCCGTCAATCCTGATGTTAACGCCGTATGTCAGTCTTGCTTACATGGCAATGGTTACTGACCTGTATGCTGAAGTGTCACTCATTTACTTGGGAGTTGGTTGGCATATGCAAAACGACAACGTTTGGAAAGATAACCCAATACATGTTTTCGAATTGGTCCCATCGTCTTCTTCGTGTGTTCCGTAGTGTAACGTGTCTGAAGGGTGACCTAAGCTACAAGCAAAGGAGTTGGAACGGTGAGCTAGGCAAAGGGAGTTCTTGCGTTGTCGTGGTATTGCTCAACACTGAGTTTCTAAAGGTATGCACTGTAATCTTACTTGATTTTCAGTATCCATGTCACTGTTGTTGGTTGAACATGGCCGTAGCAAGTTCATAGTGTGATTTGTTGGAAAATATTTTGTAGGGTTGAGTATGGGGTTTACATTAACATGTGGGTTTCCATAATTTTGTAGGGTTTTTTAGATTCTAAAATTAGTATGCTTTTACGTAGTTTTTGTAGGATGAATTCGCGTTTTAAGGTAGAGATTTTTCATGGTGGGAGTTTTGTTGAAGATAATGGAAAGAAGGTGGGGTATATTGGTGGTACAGATTCTGAATGGGATATTGATGAAGACCGATGGAGTTATTTCGAGGTTATGGGAATATTAAAAGACATGGGGTACGTGAACATTGAACAGTTATGGTACAAAATTGGAGGCAAGGATTTTGATGTTGGCTTGAAACGTTTGGTGGATGATCAAGGCTGTTTAGAAATGGCAAGAGTTGCACACTGTCAATGGAAAGTTCAGCTGTTTGTTGTGCACCCTCTTGATGTGCCAGAGGTTGTTCTGGACTTAACTGGACCAGAACAACCAAATGATGATGACATTGATGATGATCTAGTAAATGTGGAGGGTGTTGATGTGGAGGATGATCAAGTAGATGTTGAAGGTGTTCAAGTAGATGAAGATGATGTTAAAGGTGTTGATGTTGAGGAGGGTGTTCAAGTAGACATTAAAGATGATCATGTTGAGGGTGATCAAAGGCATGGTGAAACAGTTGAAGGTGATCATGTTGCGGGTGATCAAAGGCATGGTGAAACAGAGGATAGTGCCATGGAAATACATTTTCAAGACTCAGATGACGAAGGGGTTGATGAAGAAGATGTGATGAGTGGTTGTCAATAAAGCCATGTGATGCCTACAGGTGCTGACCATGCAGATGTTGAAGGCACTGATAAGGCTGTTGTAGGTGATGAATATGTTGGAGGTGGTTCTGTTACTGAGGTGGAAAATGCAATGCCTATTGAGAAAAAAAAATGGAAGAGGAAGAAAATCCCAAGGACGGTTAACCCAAGGACATACATGAAGGGTGAGGGGTGCAGTTCTAAAAGAAACAAAGGCAAAGGCAAATGCAAAGAGGTTGAGTCTGAGTTTGAATTAGAAAGTGAAGCCGATGAACTGCATAGTGGTGACTCTGAGGACAGTGAAGATGGATTATCTCCAACTTTCAAGATGCCCACAAATATGGAGGGTTTTCATTGGGAGAAAGGAACCAAGTTTCTGTCAAAGGAGCAGTTTAAGGAAGCCATTGTGGCATATGCCATTGCCAATGGGAAAGATTTAAGGTTTGAAAAGAATGATAAGAAGAGGGTGAGGGTGAGGTGCATTGAAGGATGCGAGTTCTATGCATATTGTGGGAAGTTATCATGTCAGGAAACATGGCAACTAAGGACCATCATTGACACTCATAGTTGTGGAAGGCAGCATAGCATTAAGATGCTGAGTTCAAAATGGTTATCTAAGACTTTGGTGAGTGGTGTTATTGAGAACCCAAAAATGAAACTGCAGGATATATGTAACAGGGCCAAAGAAACATGGCATGCAAAAGTGAGCAAGTCCAAGGCATATAGGGCCAAAAAAGCAGCCATGGATATTGTGGATGGGGACTACAGTGAACAATACACTGAGTTATGGAACTACTGCAATGCCTTACTAAAGTCCAATCCTGGTTCAACAGTCAAATTGAATGTGCAACCAACTACAGAGGGTAACAAAGTAGGTGATCATGTTCCAGGAGAAGGTGCCATAACTTTCCACAGGTTGTATGTCTGTCTGAAGGCTTGCAAGGAGAGTTTTAAGCATTGTAGGAAAATTGTGGGTTTAGATGGTTGTTTTCTGAAGGGACCATTTGGTGGGCAACTCCTCAGTGCAGTAGGTAGAGATCCAAATGACCAAATGTTACCAATTGCAGTTGGTGTGGTAGAAGTTGAAAACACTGAGTCATGGAGATGGTTTTTGGAGTTACTGGTTGGTGACTTGGGAGGCTCAGAGGTCTGTAGTGGCATTACATGGATATCTGACCAGCAGAAGGTATGTGTTTCATGTCTGACCTGAACCTGACCTGACATGTATTACATACTGCATACTGCATCACAATGTTGCATACTGCATAATGTTGCATACTGCATACTGCATTACATTATCTGTTCAAAGTATATACATACTGCATAATGTTGCATACTGCATACTGCATTACATGATATAAGGATGTCTAGGAAGGGATTGAAGTGCAAATGTAGCGTATGTGGAGCAACGGGACACAATAAGACAACTTGTCCATCCAAACCACCACAAGAGGGAACCCAAACCCAACAAACCCCCAACAGTCAAAACACAACTGCCCTTAAAGTCAGGCCAAAGTTAAGACCAAGGAGGAAGCACACCTGAAACATTTTACTGTTTTTTTATTTCGAGACTGTTGGTCATGTTTTGAATTAGACAATTGTAATGATGTTGTTTTAGGCCGTCGTACTGTTTTGATATCGGCCAAGTGCATGTTTGAACAATGTTTGATATCGTACTCTTTTGTACATGTTGATGTTTGGCAATTCTATTTAATAGCTCAATTAAGAACTTAGTTGAATTACAAACTCCAATTTAACATTAATTTCACAGCTTTCGTTAACATACTCAAATTATAAACTCTAATTTAACATTAATTTAATAGCTTTTCTTAACATACTCGAATTACAAACTCCAATTTAACATCTCAATTGAGAACTTATATTACAAACTTCAATTTAACAACTCGATTAACATACTTAAGATACAAACTTGAGTCTCACTCAAACTAACAACTGAACATTAACAAGGACCAAAGGTCACACTAAACCCACTATCTTGTCCAACATACAAGGATCACACACACATTACATATGGCTGATAACACACAAACACAGTACATCCACTTGTTGCATCTTCTGGACTCCATGAGAGATTTTTACAATGCAATTATTTTTTTCCTTTGTCTAACAATCAAAAAATCCTTCTCAGCTTCAGCAACATCAGTAACCCATTGGAAAAAATTATAACTCCCATCACCTGCCACACCCTACAACAACACCATTCAGAGCATTAAGGACTGTGAATCCTGTTTTCACTTGTCACAAGTAGCAAAACGCATGACCAACAAATAATTACTTTACCCGGTACTTTCTACACCCCCAGAACTGTCTTCCATAGTTGATCGTCGTTTTTGAGGTTCGAAGCACAGCTTTATGATGCCCCATACATTCACAATAAGGAGAATCTGCCCGTGTCATGTTGCTTCCATTGCTGAACACAGAACCACTAGAGTAGGCCATCATGGATGAGGGGAAGCAGGAACTCAAGTTCTTCAAATTTTCTCCCAATTTCAATTTCAAATTATGAAACCCTAGACCTTCACTCGAGCTTTAATGGAGGAAACCTGGATACTTGACATTATTTAACAAGTTAGGGGACCAAAATGGTTTAAAATTATAATGAGGGACCAAATTGAAAAAATTTTACAAGTTAGGGGACCAAAAGTGTAATTTAGCCTTTATTTTTTGTTTGTTTGTTTGTTTTTCTTTTTAATTAATAAAATTTCTTAAATTGTATGTTTGTTATACTTTCTTGCATAAAAATAAATAAATAAATTTGATAAATTTTGTAAGTATATTTGTTGTGTGAAATTACATGTTGTGTGAATTTGATAAAATGTTGTGTATGCTATACTTTTAAAATCCAAAAATATGCATGTTTAATTTTTGTTTTGCATAATTTATTTTATAAAGTTTAGAAATATATTGTTTTTATGCTTTGTAAATATTTTGTTGTAATTAAAATTTTATGTTGTGTGAATTTTGTTTAAAAATTTTGCATGAGTTTTATTCTTGATGTTTTGCATAAAATATAAAAACCAAAAATATGAATGTTAATTTTTGATGTTTTGCATGTTTTATTTTACGTAACATATAAAAATAAAAAATATTATGATGTGTGCTTGATTTTTGTAAAATTTCTTTTTGCAGATGGCACCAAAGAAGTCTATTCCTATTATTGGTCCGAAGAGACAGAGGGGGACCACTGATACTGATACCACCTCTAAAGATCCAGATCTTCAGGGTGAGGAGCAACTGGGACCTAGAGATCCCAATAGATTTCACACTGATGCGAAGTGGGCCAGATTTCACCAAATAAAGGGCCAAAGATTGATATGGGAGAGAATTATGGATCTGAACACTAGAGATTATCCTAAGCTGCAGGATGAGATACAGAGGAGGAGATGGGGATCCCTGTTTACCTTGCCCATTGAGGGGGATCCCATCCTAGTCATGGAGTTTTATGCTAATGCTTATAGGACACGCCAGGACTCACTAAACATCAGCTAGCAGAGGACGAGCTTGGTGAGGGGTCGGCACATCACCTATGACAGGGACACCATTAGTACCCTACTGGTAATCCTTGGGAGCCTACTCCCGAGAGTAACACTTGTTTCTGGAAGGAAAATAGAAACAAGGTTGCTACTGAGGATGGTGATCTAGGATATTTCTTGGATCAGGTTACTCACTTCTTGGGCAAGGATGGAATCTTCTTCAACCTGAGCAAGGTTGGAAGGACTCCATCAAACCTCCTCAAGACCCAGTTGACTCCCATAGCTCAGGCATGGATGTACCTGATGCTCCATAACATCACTCTTGTCACCCACCTTTCTTCTCTTCCAGTTGATCATTACTGCCTTCTTTACTCAATTCTTCAGGGCCACACTATTGACATTGCCAAGCTAATATCTGAGCAGATTCACTTTTATGCCTTAGGGTATAAGGTGAACCACCCTATTCCCTTCCCTCTCATCATATCTGCCTTACTAAGGAGGCAAGGAGTTGTTGTGCCATCACCTGAGTTCACTAGTTCTTCGGGGAGAGTCCCCAAGGTTGTAGTGAACAGAGATTATTTCGTCCAGCAGTGCAAGCTTCCACCTCTGGAGCAGGAGGCTCAGCCCAAACAGAGACGGAGGAGACCACCTGTTCAGCCACCATCTGCCAAGATGACTCTAGAGCATCAGCATATGATGCAGATGATGGTTGTTTCTCATCGTGCTTATGTCTATTTACATGATGCATTTTACCAGTACAGGATATAGGGAGAGGGAGCACCATTTATGACACTTGTTGATTTTGCTTCCCATGTAGCTTTGCCTAGTGATTTGCCCACTTATGGTTCAATATCCAATTCCTCCAGCTAAGCCAGGGAAGTCTAGACTTGCTGCAAGTTGAGCCATAGCCTAGTTCTTCTTTAGTTTATTCTTTAGTTTACCAACTACCAACCATCCTTGCTAATGCTAATTTAATGCTTTCTAATGGGATTCCCTTAATGCTTGCGCTTAAGGCTTTCTTTTAACCAATCTTCTTATTGCCAGTAGAAATTCTGACTCACTTTCTAAGACAGGTGGACCGTCTGGAGCACGTGCTGATTCTGAGGGTGATGCCGATGAGGAGGGAGATGATAAGGATGATCATATAGAGGATTGATTGGTGCTATCTTACATTTTTTGCACTTTATTTACATACATTTTAGTTTAGTTTGATATTTACATTTTGGATTATATTATGGTTTACTTTTATTTTTGTGGTGTGTTTAATTTATGCATATCCTCCTTAACCAAAAAAAATATCTTTCAAATAAATAAATCAAATTTTTGAAAATAAGGAAATTTATACACTTAAGGTTTTTACACAATAAAACCATTTTTAAAATCAATTATCGACTCTTTTGTAATTTAGGAATTTTGATAAAATTAATTACAATAATTTTATTAACTATTAAGCTAATTTCGATAACCCGGTGAACTAAGAGATCTTTTAAACACTTGAGGGCTTCGACATAACTTCATTCAAATTGATTTTGCTTTAATCTGTGATTTGTGTTGTTGTACAGAGAATTCAAGAATATGATCAAGGCACGTTTTTGGTAAAAGAAACCTTGGGCCAAAAAGCTTACCATGGTAAAATTATTTTTATCCTTTGAAAGCCAATTTTGAGCCTGAAAAATAATATCTTTGGTACTCTTAAACCTTATCAAATTTTTAACCATTCCTTTTACTTGATTGATTCAAAGAGCAATTAAGCAAAATGAAAAATATTTTGAGTACTCTTACTTGGGGAATGAAAATTTGGAACTTAATCCTTTTACAAAAATTAGTAATGCATGTACAACAAAAATGGAAACAAAATAAACATACATGCATAACAAGAAAAAGAAATAATGAAAAGCATTAAGTTGAGGGTACTTATTAAAAAGGGAAATGAGATTTGGGCCAAGAGAAAGACTAAAAATTGTAAAAAGCTCTTTTATGATTTTTTAGGTTTTTAAATTCTGAGAAAAACCAAAATTTCTTGTAGCCAAGCCCCATTATAACCCTTAAAAAGACCTTGTGATTCTTGAATAACTTTGTATGACTAACCATTGATTAAATGAAAATCAAAGTTAAATTTGTTTGATTTTATGGTCGATTGAGTGAAACAGGTTACCCTTTGCATAGAGATCAACACTTGTGAGGTAAGCCTAAAATTATGCTTGATTTGTAAATAAGACCTTGTAAAGATTTTTTTCATTAAACCCTTATTACATAAGATATCTATTTTTTGTTATTTTAAATGGTAAATTGTGAAATTACTTTTTGTGGTAAATTTTTAGACTAATTCAAAAATTTGATTTCAAATTTGATTTTTAATTTTCTCTCTTGCTTGAGGACGAGCAATGTCTCAAGTTGGGGGTATTTGTTAGTCCTCAAATTTACAATAAATTATTTAATAAAAATTATGTAAAAATAATAAAAATTAGTTTAATTTGTTAGAAATTTAGGTTTTAAATTCAATAAATGGATGTTGTTAAAAATAATCTGCCCTTGATCAATTTTCTCTAGTTTTGCAGTTAAAAAGTAAAAAAATTAAAGAGAAAAATTGATGAACTGAAGAGCTGACACGTAGCATCAACACCACGCGTAGCGTCATACCTACGTGGACTCCATTTCCAGCTAGACAACCACTTAGTCAAAAGGCCAAATAATGGCCAATCCAATCAAGCTAAATGCCAAGCCGAATAAGGAACATGTGGAACCATTGTTTGGGCATTGTTAGATTAATTAATTTTAATAATGGCCACTTAATCACGTTTTTAATGGGGGCTGAGTTAGGAACCTGCGTAGCGTTAGCCTGACACATAGTGTGACGTGTGATTTTTAATTACAGTCGTGGTTCCGTCAAATTAGTACATTAAAATTAATTAATGTAGTACTAGGGTGTCAACCTAGGTCGTTCTCTCAAGGATCAACATAAAAATTTAGGAAAATCAAGTTTAAAATTAATTTTTACAAACAAAAAAAATTCAACAAACATACAATTACAATTGGGGGGGTTTGATTGATTGGTTGTTACAATAAAAATCAAAACAAAGTAAATATAGGATTTGAAACAATAAATAACAAGCGATTGATTTTCTTGGAGTATTGTAATTAAATTTATCCTTGGTTCACTAAAGATAATTTGTACACTTTTATTACTGATGATTTCTTAGCTCAATTTGAATTAATCAACTAAGCGTATTTTTTAATTCATAATTCCTTTACTTTCATTTAAAAATGAATATTTTAATCAAGCATCCTAATTAAGCAAAAGGAGTCAAGATCGTAAAATCTAGGAATTATTAAGCATATGTGAAAACATCGCCTACATACATAATCTATTCTCAAATTATGGAATTAAGCAAACCATAATTATTATAAGTGATTATGAAAATATTCATTAAGCATGCATATTTCCTTAATCCATTTTAATTTAAAATCTTATTTTATTCCATTTGAATAATTAAACTGATTAAGCATACAAATTTAATTAAACAGAATGGAATTAAATAAGCAGAGTAAGATTATGAAGAAATAAATAATAATAAAAACATACTATATTAAGAACAAGAACATTAAAATTATATTATAATATTCTCCAAGAAAATCAATCTAGGGGTTTTAGCCCTCCATAATTAAAACAAACTAAAAAAAACTAACCCGGAATAAAGAACGGAAGGAAGAAGAAGAAGAAACAGAGAGAAAGAAGAAGGAAGAACGAATGGTTTATGAAGGAATGGTGTGTATCTTCAAGGCTGAAATCCCTCCTACTTATAGGAGAAGAAATGGTGCCGGATACAATTAAAAATGGTGAGTGGAATGTTAATGCGCAATTAAAAATGTTCAGTGCTGATTCCACTTGACATAATGCGTTATCTGATGTTTCCATTAGATGAATCAGTGCGTGAATCGATTCATCAAGGAAAATTTTTAGAAATTTTCAAGCAGGAATTGATTTCTTAGGGGTGGGAATCGATTCCCAAGCACATGAATCGATTCCCAATGGCATGAATCGATTCCCAGGCCTTTAAAACTTCATGAATCGATTCCTAGGGGTGGGAATCGATTCCCAGCTGTATGAATCGATTCCCAGGGTGGTTGAATCGATTCCTGGCTTTGATTTTGTGTAGGAATCGATTCCCAGGTAGGTGAATCGATTCCCAGACCTGTTCTGGTGCTTTTCTCGCATTTTTGACCATTTCTTGAGGCGTGACTTCTTCCGTTTGACCTGTGGTAGTTATTTTTCAATTGCAGGCTCAATCATACACTACAAAATAAGAGAAAAGCAACATTTATTAAAAATTAATCCTTAATTCATTTTAAAATCAAATGTTAAATAAAGCTGAAATGATGAAAATGTGTTAAAATGCAATATATTACACAATAAGTGATGACAAATTATACACATTTAAAGTGAAGAATTAAGGATAAATCATGCATCATCAAATACTCCCACAATTATTCTTTTGCACTCCCGGGCAAAATCAGAATAAAAACAAGTATCATAATTTATTGAAAACATTAAGATGAAAACAACAATACACAGAATTGGCATGAAATCTTAGGAATATACAGAGAAACAAGAGTTATTCAACATGCAAGATACAGAGCATCAAGATATATATAAAAATCATTCAAACACTTAGGCATGTGAGAATTAAATTAAACTGAAAAGAAGATCATAAGTGACAGAACCTCACAAGACATACTCTCAACTCTTAAGTGGTTAGGGTCTGTGTATACTCTCAAAACATTTCCTGAAAAATAGACAGTCTAAAAATTTGGCAAGTTTCTCAATTCCACAATCAACACAAATACATGTATAGATCAACAGGGCTTTCTAAGGTTGTAATGTGGCCAAGGTTAAAATGGGTGGTAAAATTTTAAAATTTTTGGCAAGTACCAAAAAGAATAAGGAGCAAATAATTTTACAGGTAAGCATGAGGATATAACACTTTGTGTTCTAATTTCTTTTGGTCGCAATCATCAAAATATTTCTTTTTATTCATTCATCATCATTTTTTTTATACGATTGCTTAACACTTGAAAACAAGAGTTACGACTCCTTTTTGTACACTCCCACACTTATTTGAATGCCTGTTTTTGACTTGATTCCAAAGCTCCAATATATTCCTTAAGGTAGGTATTTTTTTTTTCATGGCTTATTTGAGCTGCAACATAGAAATGGTTAGGTAGGCTCAAAGTGGCTTAATTGAACAAAATGTCTCTGTCCTTTCAAATACATGTATATGAGTTTCAAGTATCATCAAGAAATAAGACAAAGATTGAGATGTAAGTATTCAGGAATAAATCACACATGAAAGAATTCAGATGGCGTAAAGTGATCCATCAAATTTTAAGGCTCAAAAATCTCACAAGGTATAATTCTATCATATATGATCATCTCTCCATTATCATGTCATTCTCATCATACTTAAATTGCGTGAGTTCAAATTATAACATATCATTAGGCTCATATCAATCATGAAAGAATTTACCTATTACTCATGCATATCCTTAAAATTTCAATAAAACATGCCATTTTAAACAAAAACACACAAAAACCTTTTTTTTTCAAAAACTAGTCACACAAAAATAATCACAAAAATAGGAACACACAAAAATAATCCCAAAATATCATACAAGAACAATCCTACCCCCACACTTAAATCATACATTGTCCTCAATGTAAGATAGAGCATACAAAATAGACAACAGAATGAAAAAGTAAAGAGATGGGTAAGAAAAACTCCCTCAATGGGGATCAAGAAGTGGTTCCCCCAAAGTATGTTCCTCCATTGTAACATCCACAAGTGAAGGATTTTCATGAAATGGCTTCAAACGTTGTCCATTAACCTTGAAGCTTTTATTGGAGTTTTCACTTTTTATTTCAACAGCTCTATGGGGAAATACATTAGTAACAATGAAAGGTCCTTCCCATTTGGAGCGCAATTTTTCGGCCATCAGTTTCAACCGGGAATTAAACAGAAGCACTTTCTGTCCAGCAGCAACATCCTTTATAGCTATTGAGCTATCATGGAATTTCTTTGTTTTCTCCTTATAGAACCTCAAGTTCTCATAAGTTGCCAAACGAATCTCATCAAACTCATTCAGTTGTAATTTTCTTTCCTCATCTGCTTGATCAAGTGCTAAGTTACAAGCTTTTACAGCCCAATAAGCACGATGCTCAATCTCCACTGGAAGATGACATGCCTTACCTAAAACAATTCTATAGGGAGACATTCCTATAGGTGCCTTAAAAGCTGTTTTACGTGCCCAAAGATCATCATCCAGTTTCCTGCTCCAATCCTTTTTATTAAGTTGTACTATCTTTTCCAGGATTCTTTTGATTTCTCTGTTAGAAACTTCTGCTTGTCCATTGGTTTGGGGGTGATATGGAGTAGAGACTCTATGAATAACCCCATACTTTTTGAGCATAGCTTGCATGGTCCTGTTGCAAAAGTGTGTTCTTTGATCACTAATGATTGCTCTCGGAATGCCAAACCGATAAAAAATTTAAGATCTAACAAAATCCATAACAACTCGAGCATCATTAGTTCTGGTGGCTTTAGCTTCCACCCATTTAGAAACATAATCTACAACCAATAAAATGTAAGTAAAACCAAAATATGGAGGAAATGGATCATAAAATCAATGCCCCAAACATTAAATACTTCACAAAACAACATAGGTTGCTGAGGCATCTGTTGTCTACATGTGATAGCATTACCAACTCTTTGGCATTCCTCACAGGTGTTACAAGTTCTCCATGCATCCTTAAAAATTGTGGGCCAATATAAACTAGAATCCAACACCTTCTTTGCTGTTCTTTGTGGACCAAAATGTCCACCAACTGGTGAAGCATGGCAGAATCGAAGAACCAATTCTATCTCATGATCGAGAATGCATCTTCGAATCACCCGATCATTACATAATTTCCACAAGTACGGGTTATCCCATATATAATATTTTGCATCACTTTTTAATTTTGAAATTTGATTTCTGGATGCATATGGTGGAAAAACAGAAGCAACAAGATAATTTACAATGTTAGCAAACAAAGGTGTATCAAAAGAGTTAGAAATACTCATGAGGTGTTCATCGGGAAAATGGTCCCGAATAGGTGGCGAATTAGGAGCATTCTTAACTCTGCTTAAATGGTCTGCCACAAGGTTTTGTGTTCCACTTCTATCACGAATTTCCAAGTCAAACTCTTGGAGCAAGAGCATCCAACGAATTAATCTTGGCTTAGACCCACCTTTCTTCAACAAGTGCTTCAGAGCTGCATGGTCAGTAAAGACAACTACTCGAGAACCGAGTAGGTAAGATCTGAACTTATCTAATGCAAATACAATGGCCAAGAGCTCTTTTTCAGTAGTAGTGTAATTTACCTAGTAGCATCTAAAGTTTTAGATGCATAGTAGATGACCCTAGGCTGCTTGTCAATCTTTTGACCAAGGATAGCTCCCAATGCATAATTAGAGGCATCACACATCAACTCAAATTGGGCTGTCCAAACAGGTGCTTGAATTATTGGGGTAGTAGTCAATGCTTGCTTGAGGCAATTGAAAGCCTCCTTACACTTTTCATCAAACTCAAATACCACATCCTTTTAAAGCAGACTGGATAGTGGTCTACCCTTCTTACTAAAATCCTTTATAAATCTTCTATAGAAACTTGCATGGCCAAGAAAAGAACGAACCTCTCGAACACAAGAGGGGTAAGGCAAATGTGATATAACTTCTATCTTGGCAGGATCTACCTTAATTCCTTTCTCAGAGATTACATGCCCTAAAACTATTCCTTGTTTTACCATAAAATGACATTTTTCATAGTTCAAGACAAGGTTAGTTTCAATACATCTGTTTAAAACTTAATCTAGACTATCCAGGCATGCATTAAATGAAGATCCATAAATAGTAAAATCATCCATAAACACCTCTATGCAATTTTCAAGGAAATCATGAAAAATACTTATCATGCATCTTTGAAAAGTTCCAGGAGCATTTCATAGGCCAAATGGCATTCTCCTATAAGCAAATGTGACAAAGGGACAGGTGAATGTGGTCTTTTCTTGATCCTCAGGTGTAATATGAATCTGAAAATATCCAGAGAATCCATCAAGAAAATAGCAGTGAGATTTACCTGCAAGACGCTCAAGCATTTGATCAATGAAGGGTATAGGAAAATGGTCCTTCTTTGTTGCTTGGTTTAGTCTCCTATAGTCAATACAGACTCTCCAACTATTTTGCACTTTGGTAGGGATCAATTCATCCTTCTCATTTTTCACAACTGTGATCCCTGTTTTCTTAGGAACCACTTGAATCGGACTCACCCATTGGCTATCAGAGATAGGATAAATGATTCCTGCTTGTAGAAGCTTGGTAATCTCCTTCTTAACCACATCAAGGATTACACGGTTGAGTCTCCTTTGAGGCTGTCTCACTGCTTTAACATTTTCCTCTAGAAATATCCTATGCATGCACATGGATGGGCTAATTCCAGGAATGTCTGCCAATGTCTAGCCTATAGCCTTTTTGTGTCTTTTCAGAACCTGCCATAATCTTTCTTCTTGATTTTCATCAAGAGAAGTGGAAATTATCACGGTAGCTGTTCATCATCCCCTAAGTATACATACTTGAGGTTTTCAGGTAGGGGTTTCAATTCTAACTTAGGTGCCTGCAAAACAGATGGAACTAACAAAGTAGATTTGGATTCCGCTGCTTGCACCTCAAAAATTTTGTTAGAATTTTCTTGAAATCCTGCATTCAGCTCCTTATAGTTAACAGGTATATCTAAAGACTCTGAATCAGAAATTATGTATTTATCAATGACGTGTGTTTAATTACAGTCGTGGTTCCGTCAAATTGGTACATTAAAATTAATTAATGTAGTACTAGGGTGTCAACCTAGGTCGTTCTCTCAAGGATCAACACAGAAATTTAGGAAAAATTGTTTAAAATTAATTTTTAAAAACAGAAATTTAACAAACATAAAATACAATTGGGGGGGGGTTTGATTGATTTTTGTTGTCACAATTAAAATCAAAACAAAGTAAATATAGGATTTAAAACAATAAATAACAAGCTATTGATTTTCTTGGAGTATTGTAAATAAATTTATCCTTGATTCACTAAAGATAATTTGTACACTTTTATTACTGATGATTTCTTAGCTCAATTTGAATTAATCAACTAAGCGTCTTTTTTAATTCATAATTCCTTTACTTTCATTTAAAAAAAATGAATATTTTAATCAAGCATCCTAATTAAGCAAAAGGAGTCAAGATCGTAAAATCTAGGAATTATTGAGCATATGAAAGAACATCGCCTACATACATAATCTATTCTCAAATTTATGGAATTAAGCAAACCATAATTATTAAAAGTGATTATGAAAATATTCATTAAGCATGCATATTTCCTTAATCCATTTTAATTTAAAATCTTATTTTATTCCATTTGAATAATTAAACTGATTAAGCATACAAATTTAATTAAACAGAATGGAATTAAATAAGCAGAGTAAGATTTTGAAGAAATAAACAATAATAAAAGCATACTATATTAAAAATAAGAACCTCAAAATTACATTACAATATTCTCCAAGAAAATCAATCTAAGGGTTTTAGCCCTCCATAATTAAAACAAACTGAAAATAAAAAGAACCTAACCTAAAAATGAAGAATTGAAGGAAGAAGAAAAAGAAACGTAGAAGAAGAAGAGGAAGAACGAATGGTTTCTGAAGGAATGGGTGTGCATTTGAAGCTTTGCAATCCCTTCTATTTATAGGAGAAGAAATGGTGCCGGATCGATCAAAAAATGGTGAGTGGAATGATAGTGCGAAATTAATAAACTTCAGTGCTGTTTCCACTTCGATAGTGTGTTATCTGATGTTTCCACTAGATGAAACTGTGACTGAATCGATTCATCTAAGTAATTTTTGAGAAATTTTCACACAGGAATCGATTCCTAAGGGGTGGGAATCGATTCCCAAGCTCATGAATCGATTCCCAGTGTGATGAATCGATTCCCATACTGTTGAAAAGCCCATGAATCAATTCCTAAGGGTGGGGAATCGATTCCTAGCTATATGAATCGATTCCCAGGGTGCTTGAATCGATTCCTGGCTGTGATTTTGTGTAGGAATCGATTCCCAGGTTGGTGAATCGATTCCCAAACCTGTTCTGGTGCTTTTCTCGTATTTTTGGGCATTTCTTAAGTCGTGGCTTCTTTCGTTTGACCTGTGGTAATTATTTTTCAATAGTAGGCGTTCATACACTACAAAACAAGAGAAAACCAACATTTATTAAAAATTAATCCTTAATTCATTTTAAAATCAAATATTAAATGAAGCTCAAATGATGAAAATGTGTTAAAATGCAATATATTACACAATAAGTGATGGCAAATTATACACATTTAAAGTGAAGAATTAAGGATAAATCATGAATCATCAAATACTCCCACACTTATTCTTTTACACTCCCGGGAAAAATCAGAATAAAAACAAGTATCACAGTTTATTGAAAACATTAAGTTGAAAACAACAAACACAGAATTGGCATGAAATCTTAGGAATATACAGAGAAACAAGAGTTATTCAACATGCAAGATACAGAGCATCAACATATATATAAAAATCATTCAAACACTTAGGCATGTGAGAATTAAATTAAACTAAAAAGAAGATTATAAGTGACAGAACCTCACAAGACATATTCTCAACTCTCAAGTGTTTAAGGTTTATGTATACTCTCAAAACATTTCCTGAAAAATAGACAATCTAAAAATTTGGCAAGTTTCTCAATTCCACAATCAACACAAATGCATGTATAGATCAACAGGGCTTTCTAAGGTTGTAATGTGGCCAAGGTTAAAATGGGTGGTAAAATTTTAGAATTTTTGCAAAGTACCAAAAAGAATAAAGAGCAAATAATTTAACAGATAAGCATAAGGATATAACACTTTGTGTTTTAATTTCTTTTGGTCGCAATCATCAAAATATTTCTTTTTATTCATTCATCATTATTTTTATTATTTTTTTTATTTTATTGTTTTTTTTATTTTTTTATGATTGCTTAACACTTGAGACAAGAGTTGCGACTTCTTTTTACACACCCCCACACTTATTTGAATGCCTATTTTTTGACTTGATTCCAAAGCTCCAATATATTCCTTAAGGTAGGTATATTTTTGGGTTTTTTTTCATGGCTTATTTGATCTGCAACAAAGAAAAATGGTTAAGCAGGCTCAAAGTGGCTTGATTGAACAAAATGCCTGTGTCCTTTCAAATACATGTATATGATTTTCAAGTATCATCAAGAAATAAGACAAAGATTGAGATGTAAGTATTCAGGAATAAATCACACATGAAAGAATTCAGATGGCATAAAGTGATCCATCAAATTTTAAGGCTCAAAAATCTCACAAGGTATAATTCTATCATATATGATCATCTCTTAATTATCATGTCATTCTCATCATACTTAAATTGCTTAAGTTCAAATTATAACATATCATTAGGCTCATATCAATCATGAAAGAATTTACCTGTTACTCATGCATATCTTAAAATAAAACATGCCTTTTTTTTTACATACAAAATCTTTTATTTTAATTTTTTTAATAAAAAAAACTAGTCACACAAAAATAATCACAATATTCATACAACACAACAAAATATCATACAACATTAATCCCACCCCAACACTTAAATCATACATTGTCCTCAATGTAAGACAGAGCATACAAAATAGACAACAGAATGAAAAAGTAAAGAGATGGGTAAGAAAAACTCCCTGAAGGGGGATCAAGAAGTGGTTCCCCCAAAGTATGTTCCTCCATTGTAACATCCATAAGTGAAGGATTTTCATAAAATGGCTTAAAACGTTGTCCATTAACCTTGAAGCTTTTATTGGAGTTTTCACTTTTTATTTCAACAGCTCCATAGGGAAATACATTAGTAACAACGAAAGGTCCTTCCCATTTGGAGCGTAATTTTCCGGCCATCAGTTTCAATCGGGAATTAAACAGTAGCACTTTCTATCCAGCAGCAAAATCCTTTCTAGTTATTGAGCTATCATGAAATTTCTTTGTTTTCTCCTTATAGAACTTCGAGTTCTCAAAAGCTGCCAAACGGATCTTATCAAGCTTATTTAGTTGTAATTTTCTTTCCTCACCTGCTTGACAAAGTGGTAAGTTACAAGCTTTTACAACCCAATAAGCACGATGCTCAATCTTGACTGGAAGATGACATGCTTTACCAAAAACAATTCTATAGGGAGACATTCCTATATGTGCCTTAAAAGCTGTTCTATGTGAACAAAGAGCATCATCCAGTTTCCTGCTCCAATCCTTTTTATTAGGATGTACTATCTTTTCCAGGATTCTTTTGATTTCTCTGTTAGAGACTTCTGCTTGTCCATTAGTTTGGGGGTGATATGGAGTAGAAACTCTATGAATAACCCCATACTTCCTGAGCATAGCTTGCATGGTCCTGTTGTAGAAGTGTGTTCCTTGATCACTAATGATTGCTCTCGGAATGCCAAACCTACAAAAAATTTAAGATCTAACAAAATCCATAACAACTCGAGCATCATTAGTTCTGGTGGCTTTAGCTTCCACCCATTTAGAAACATAATCTACAACCAATAAAATGTAAGTAAAACCAAAGGATGGAGGAAATGGACCCATAAAATCAATGCCCCAAACATCAAATACTTTGTAAAACAACATAGGTTGCTGAGGCATCTGTTGTCTCCACGTGGTAGCATTACTAGCTCTTTGGCATTCCTCACAGGTGTTACAAGTTCTCCATGCATCCTTAAAAATTGTGGGCCAATATAAACCAGAATCCAACACCTTCCTTGTTGTTCTTTGTGGACCAAAATGTCCACTAACTGGTGAAGCATGGCAGAATTGAAGAATTGATTCTATTTCATGATCGGGAATGCATCTTCGAATCACCTGATCATTACACAATTTCCACAAATACGGGTCATCCCATATATAATACTTTGCATCACTTTTTAATTTTGAAATTTGGTTTCTGGATGTATATGGTGGAAAAACAGAGGCAACAAGATAATTTACAATGTTAGCAAAGCAAGGTGTATCAAAAGAGTTAGAAATACTCATGAGGTGTTCATCGGGAAAATGGTCCCGAATAGGTGTCGAGTCAGGAGCATTCCCAATTCTACTTAAATGGTCTGCCACAAGGTTTTGTGTTCCATCGGGAAAGCATCCAACGAATTAATCTTGGCTTGGACTCACCTTTCTTCAAGAAGTACTTCAGAGCTGCATGGTCAGTAAAGACAACTACTCGAGAACCGAGTAGGTAAGATCTGAACTTATCTAATGCAAAAACAATGGCCAAGAGCTCTTTTTCAGTAGTGGTGTAATTTACCTGGGCAGCATCTAAAGTTTTAGATGCATAGTAGATGACCCCAGGCTGTTTGTCAATCTTTTGACCAAGGGCAGCTCCCAATGCATAATTAGAGGCATCACACATCAACTCAAATGGGGCTGTCCAAATAGGTGCTTGGATTATTGGGGTAGTGGTCAATGCTTGCTTGAGGCAATTAAAAGCCTCCTTACACTTTTCATCAAACTCAAATACCACATCCTTTTAAAGCAGACTGGATAGTGGTCTAGCCTTCTTGCTAAAATCCTTTATGAATCTTCTATAGAAACCTGCATGGCCAAGAAAAGAACGAACCTCTCGAACACAAGAGGGGTAAGGCAAATGTGATATAACTTCTATCTTGGCAGGATCTACCTCAATTACTTTCTCAGAGATTACATGCCCTAAAACTATTCCTTGTTTTACCATAAAATGACATTTTTCATATTTCAAGACAAGGTTAGTTTCAATACATCTGTTTAAAACTTTATCTAGACTATCAAGGCATGCATTAAATGAAGATCAATAGACAGTAAAATCATCCATAAACACCTCTATGCAATTTTCAATGAAATCATGAAAAATACTTATCATGCATCTTTGAAAAGTTCCAGGAGCATTGCATAGGCCAAATGGCATTCTTAATCCTCAGGTGCAATATGAATCTGAAAATATCCAGAGAATCCATCAAGAAAACAGTAGTGAGATTTACCTGTAAGACGCTCAAGCATTTGATCAATGAAGGGTAAAGGAAAATGGTCCTTCTTTGTTGCTTGGTTTAGTCTCTTGTAGTCAATACAGACTCTCCAACTATTTTGCACTCTGGTAGGGATCAATTCATCCTTCTCATTTTTCACAACTGTGATCCCTGTTTTCTTAGGAACCACTTGAATCGGACTCACCCATTGGCTATCAGAGATAGGATAAATGATTCCTGCTTGTAGAAGCTTGGTAATCTCCTTCTTAACCACATCAAGGATTACAGGGTTGAGTCTCCTTTGAGGCTGTCTCACTCCTTTAGCATTTTCCTCCAGAAATATCCTATGCATGCACATGGATGGGCTAATTCCAAAAATGTCTGCCAATGTCCAGCCTATAGCCTTCTTGTGTCTTTTCAATACCTGTAACAATTTTTCTTCTTGATTTTCATCAAGAGAAGTGGAAATTATCACCGGGAGCTGTTCATCATCCCCTAAGTATACATACTTAAGGTTTTCTGGTAGGGGTTTCAATTCTAACTTAGGTGCCTGCAAAACAGATGGAACTAACAAAGTAGATTTGGATTCCGCTGCTTGCACTTCAAAAATTTTGTTAGAGTTTTCTTGAAATCCTGTATTCAGCTCCTTATGGTTAACAGGTATATCTAAAGACTCTGAATTAGAAATTATGTATCAATTTTAGCACAAATATCAGAACTTCCAGAATCATTGCATGCAAAACAATTGTTTGAATCATCTATGCATTCCAAATCAACATTAGAAAAATATTCAAAAACTAGTTCATCAATAATATCAATTTAGAAAACAAAATGATTTTCAGCTGGGTATTTCATGGCATCAAGAATATTGAATTGAACTCTCGTGTCACCAAATTCCATAGAGAGAGTTCCAGAATGAACATCTATTTTGGTTCGGGCTATTTTCAAAAATGGTCTTCCAAAAATGATAGGAACAGGAATTTGAGGCATACCTTCTTCCATATCAAGTACGAAAAAGTCAGCAGGGAAAACAAGTTGTTCTACCTGAACTAAAACATCCTCTATGACTCCAGCAGGGTAAGCAGTACTTCTATTGGCTAGTTGAATCACTACACTAGTAGGTTGTAAATTTCCAAGAGACAGAGATTTGAAAATAGAGACATAGGCATAAGATTTATTGAAGCTCCTAAATCTAACATGCAATTTTCAAATTTGTTATTGCCTATGATACAGGGTATAGAAAACATACCTGGATCTTTGCATTTCTCAGGAATATTTGGAACTTCCTTACCAAGCAGTGTAGATACATTCCTTCCCATGCTTATCCTTTCATTGCCTTTGAGTCTCCTCTTATGAGTACATAACTCTTTCAGAAATTTGGCATACTTGGGAATTTGTTTGATTGCATCAAGAAGAGGTATATTCACTTCCACTTTCCTGAAAGTATCCAAAATTTCTTTATCCACTTCTTCTATTTTCTTGCTTGGAATTGCTTTTGGTGGGAAAGGAAGAGGGATATGAGGTGGGATTTGGGGTGGTTGCATCTTAGACTTGCTTGTGCTTGAAGAGGGTACATCATTCTAAACTATTGCAGGCTCGGTTGTTTATTTCTCAGGTTCCTTGGGTATGGGTACTTTAAGGTTCTTACCTGATCTTAACTGAATTGCACTCATATTTCTTGGATTTGCAGCTGGTTGAGATGGTAATTTGTCAGAGTTTTGAGATTGTAACTGGCTCAATGATGAATCTAGTTGCCCAATTTGGTTGCTCAAGCTTTGGATGGTAGCATCATTCCTCTGTTCATACTCTAAGTTTTGTGCAGCCATTTGTTGCACTAGTTCTTCCAAAGAAGGGCCACTTGTGGATGGTTGAGGTGTAGGTCTTTGGAAGGTTGGTGCATTGCTTTGAAATAGAGGTTGGGGATAGGGATTTTGTTGTTGGTTGCCCCATCTCAAATTTGGATGGTTCCTCCAACCTGGATTGTATCTGTTGGTAGAAAGGTCATGGTTTTGTTGTTGTTGTGGTGGTGGAGGTCTATCATGGTAGATGTTAGCTGCATAAGCTTGGGGACTATTATTATCCTTTTCTTGTAGAGAAGGACAACAATCAGTGGGGTGCTCTTGTGAAGAGTAGATGCCACATACTTTAGTAGTCATGGATTTTTGATTTACTGCTAATTGTGTAACCAGAGTGGTGAGAGCATCAAGTTTGCTTTCCAATTTAATTCCAGATGAACTAGAATTTGAATCATACATGGGTTTGAAAGAATCATTTCTCATACCGAATTGTTGAGAATTAGATGCCATCTTTTCAATCAAATTCCTTACTTCAGCAGCAGTCATATCTCCTAAAGCTCCTTTACTTGCAGCATCTATCATGTTGCGATCAACGTGGTGCAGACCTTCATAAAAGTACTGAAGAAGAAGTTGTTCAGAAATTTGGTGGTGAGGGAAACTTGCACAAAGTTTCTTAAATCTCTCCCAATACTCATAAAGACTTTCTCCAGATAGTTGCCTAATGCCAGATATGTCCTTACGGATTGCAGTTGTTCTAGAGGCAGGAAATAACTTTTCCAAGAACATTTTCTTTAAGTCATTCCAACTTGTAATTGATCTTGGAGCAAGGTAGTACAACCAATCCTTAGCAGCACCCTCTAAAGAATGAGGAAACGCTTTAAGATAGACATGGTCTTCTTGAACGTTTTGGGGTTTCATTGCGGAACACACAATATGGAATTCTTTGAGGTGTTTGTGCGGATCTTCACCCGCAAGACCATGAAACTTAGGCAACAAGTGTATAAGTTTGGTCTTAAGCATAAAAGGGACATCCTCTTCAGGATATTGAATACACAAACTTTCGTATGTGAATTCAGGTGCAGCTAGTTCTCTAAGAGTTCTTTCACGGGGTTAAGCCATATCAGAAAAACTGGCAGTAGTACTTTCAGCAGATTCAGATGAAATACTATCACTATCAATATCAACAAAGTTATTATTAAATCTAGCTTCTCTAATTAATCTATGGAAAGTTCTATCAATTTCAGGATCAAATGAATATAAATGCTCAAAAGTTCTTCTAGTCATACATAGCATACAACAAGATATTTGATGATCATGAGCAATAAATTATAAGAATCCTAAATCATACAAAAGGAATAAAATAAACAATCAAAAGAAATTTTTTTTAATATATTTATTTTTTTAACTTTTTTTAATTTTTTTTATTTTTCAATTTATAAAAAAAATTAATTTAAAACAAGAATTTTCCTAAAGATCCTTGATCCCCGGCTGCGGCGCCAAAATTTGACGTGTGTTTAATTATAGTCGTGGTTCCATCAAATTAGTACATTAAAATTAATTAATGTAGTACTAGGGTGTCAACCTAGGTCGTTCTCTCAAGGATCAACACAGAAATTTAGGAAAAATCAAGTTTAAAATTAATTTTTAAAAACAAAAATTTAATAAACATACAAATACAATTGGGGGAGGGGTTTGATTGATTTTTGTTGTCACAATTAAAATCAAAACAAAGAAAATATAGGATTTAAAACAATAAATAACAAGCGATTGATTTTCTTGGAGTATTGTAATTAAATTTATCCTTGGTTCACTAAAGATAATTTGTACACTTTTATTACTGATGATTTCTTAGCTCAATTTGAATTAATCAACTAAGCGTCTTTTTCAATTTATAATTCCTTTACTTTCATTTAAAAAAATGAATATTTTAATCAAGCATCCTAATTAAGCAAAATGAGTCAAGATCGTAAAATCTAGGAATTATTGAGCATATGCAAGAACATCGCCTACATACATAATCTATTCTCAAATTTATAGAATTAAGCTAACCATAATTATTAAAAGTGATTATGAAAATATTCATTAAGCATGCATATTTCCTTAATCCATTTTAATTTAAAATCTTATTTTATTCCATTTGAATAATTAAACTGATTAAGCATACAAATTTAATTAAACAGAATGGAATTAAATAAGCAGAGTAAGATTATGAAGAAATAAATAATAATAAAAGCATACTATATTAAGAACAAGAACCTTAAAATTATATTACAATATTCTCCAAGAAAATCAATCTAGGGGTTTTAGCCCTCTATAATTAAAACAAACTAAAAAAAACTAACCCGGAATGAAGAACGGAAGGAAGAAGAAGAAACAGAGAGAAAGAAGAAGGAAGAACGAATGGTTTATGAAGGAATGGTGTGTGTCTTCAAGGCTGAAATCCCTCCTATTTATAGGAGAAGAAATGGTGCCGGATAGAATTAAAAATGGTGAGTGGAATGTTAATGCGCAATTAAAAACGTTCAGTGTTGATTCCACTTGACATTATGCGTTATCTGATGTTTCCACTAGATGAATCAGTGCCTGAATCGATTCATCAAGGCAAATTTTTAGAAATTTTCTAGCAGGAATCGATTCCTAAGGGATGGGAATCGATTCCCAAGCACATGAATCGATTCCCAATGGCATGAATCGATTCCCATGCCTTTAAAACTTCATGAATCGATTCCTAGGGGGTGGGAATCGATTCCTAGCTGTATGAATCGATTCCCGGGGTGGTTGAATCGATTCCTGGCTTTGATTTTGTGTAGGAATCGATTCCCAGATAGGTGAATCGATTCCCAGACTTGTTCTGGTGCTTTTCTCGCATTTATGACCATTTCTTGAGGCGTGGCTTCTTCCGTTTGACCTGTGGTAGTTATTTTTCAATTATAGGCTCAATCATACACTACAAAACAAGAGAAAACCAACATTTATTAAAAATTAGTCCTTAATTTATTTTAAAATCAAATATTAAATAAAGCTAAAATGATGAAAATATGTTAAAATGCAATATATTACATAATAAGTGATGGCAAATTATACACATTTAAAGTGAAGAATTAAGGATAAATCATGCATCATCATAGTGTCAGGACCCTTCTTCAGCCTTATAAATAGGGCCATTCTCCACACTTTCAAGGCATCCCTTCTGAATGCAGAATCTCTATTCTCTCTTTTCACTCGAGTTTGAGTGTTCTTTTGTGAGTTTGTAAGGTTAGAGTGATTTCTAGATACTTGAGAGTGTTTCGTAGTAGTGTGAGCTCTTGTATCTTGAAGTGTTTCCAAGTTTTTGTAATGTCAAACTCTGTAAGTGTTGTTCTTACTTTTACCATGTCTAACTAAATTGTTTATGTTGGAATTTGGTGAATCAATCTATTATATGATGTTGTGATTATGACCTCTGCATATTTATGATTCAAGTACATGTTAGTATTTCAACTCTTTATTAATATAAACATCAAACGGGAGAATGATTTTCATGTGTATTAAAACTTGTTTTATTAGTATGAATGTCAAACGGGAGAATGATTATTCATGTCGAATTAAAATCTATTTTAATGAAAGTAAAAGTTGAAATACCCTTAATATGCCAATTACTAGGGATAGAATTGGTAATTATTGTTGCCACAAGGCCAGGACTTAATGCAAGTTTTTATTGAGAAAGCTCACGAGGAATCAGACTTTACGGTAAATACTTAGAATTTATATCACAAGGGATCGGTTATAATGACTCTAAGCTGCAATGACATGAACTTGATAATTAAGTATGTATGTTTGTAATT
The DNA here is from genome assembly GCA_037962975.1 of Clitoria ternatea. NCBI lineage: Eukaryota > Viridiplantae > Streptophyta > Magnoliopsida > Fabales > Fabaceae > Clitoria > Clitoria ternatea. Next base: position 157,936,637 of record CM075672.1, read on the forward strand.
ACTTCATTATATTTTAGTACGAGGATCCTAATTCCAACATAATTTGTTAATCTTTGTTTTTACATCAAGTATCTGAATTATTCTGAATTACATCTCAATTTTCTAGATAGATTTTATATTTACCATCTTTTTACCACATGAACAAATCAATCGTCAAATTCTATGAATATTGTATAAATTGTTTATAAATTATTCTTTTGTTAATAACTTTTGATAAATTTACCATAGTAAATAAGAATTACTGTGAGTTACTAGAACTCTCAATCCCAGTGGAACGATATCTAAATTTGAAAACTATAAACAATTGGTGTGCTTGCCAATTAAAAACCCAACAGTAACACAGGGTATAACAATCAGTCAAATAAAAAATGCTAATGAGTCTATTGATCTCACCACCCAGATAAGGTTTCAATCTTTTCCCATTAGCCATTCAACTTCTTTTGGAAGTTGGATCTTCAATCTCAACTGCTCCATATGATTTAACTTCCTTAATTATAAATGGGGCTGACCACTTAGATTTCAATTTACCAAGAAACAGTCTTAATCTTGAATTAAACAATAAAACTTGCTGACCTAGTGTGAAGTGCCTTTTCATTATTTTCTTGTCATAGTAAGCTTTCATCTTATTTTTGTAGCTTCTGGATGACTCATAAGCATTGCTTCTCATTTCCTCTAACACAAATAACTGCAACTTTCTTTTGTCAGCTGCTGCGTTTGGATCAAAGTTGAGAAATTTTAAGGCCCAATATGCTTTATGTTCTATCTCTACTGGAAGATGACAAGCTTTTCCATAGACCATTTGGAAAGGTGAAAGGCCAATAGGGGTTTTGAATGCAGTTCTATATGCCTAGAGTGCATCATCAGGCTTTTGTGACCAATCCTTCCATGAAGAAGACACAGTCTTTTCCAAAATTCTTTTCAGTTCATGATTGGAAATCTTAGTTTGTCCATTGGTTTGTGGATGATATGTTATGGCCACCTTATGTGAGATGACCCGAAAACGCGGGGAAATTTTTCACGTTTATCAATTACTTATAAATCGAATGATTAAAGTGGTGAAGCATTTAATATGACACCTGGATCTATGATAAACCACTCCCATATATGAAGATATGAGAGGGTAAATTAAAGGATGATTTTATAAGAAATTTCCAATTAAAAACAGCGGAAGAATTAATTAATTTTAATACTGCATGATTGAGATTAAAGAGAAGGTATTTCGTGTAGTTCAAGAAGGGTTTTAATACAAAGGAAATTATAATCATTTAAAATGAAACATACAAGTGCATCAGGATACCAGTCGCTCAAGCGAGTACCATATTCGCTTGAGCAAGCTCACGTAGGCACGCTTGAGCAAAAACAAGAAAAGGCTGAGCGAAGAAACAATTAAGCATCAGGGGCTCCTCTCGCTTGAGCGAGCCCCACCTCGCTTGAGCGAGATGCGAAGAGCACCCCCGGGCGAGCCAGTGAGACGCTTGAGCGAGAGAAGAGATTTGCATCAGGAGCCAATCTCGCTTGAGCGAGTTTCTTCTCGCTTGAGTGAGATCGTCCCAGTGACATTAAGAACTCTCTGCCAGATTTTCACATGGGCGAGGCATATCTTGCTTGGGCGAAAATTATCTAGTGTCTAATTCCCTTCTTCCTCACTTGAGCGATCACTAAGCCAGGACCATTTCGCTTGAGTGAAAATGGTCCAGTGACCAACCTCTGTTCCCAGGTAAAGTCTCGCTTGGGCGAGACTGCCATCCGCTCAGGCGAGTTTTGGCCAGTGGCCCACCACCATCCCACGAAGGTCTTGCTCGAGCGAGATTGCCACTCGCTTGAGCGAGTTCTGCAGAACTTATGAAGAACGTGGATTTTTCACCACATGGCATATGAATTCTTAATTTCTACCAACTTTACCTCTCCTAATGCATTGCATACACTCCATTATGCATATATAAGTCCTCCAAATTAGTTATAAACTTCAAGAACAATCTCCATTCATCTAATGCAAAGGATTTGGATTTATTTCTACAAGACTTCATAAAGTGCTATAATTTAAGGAAGGCTTTATCCACACATGGAAATTAAATATCAACAAGTATCATAATTCATCATCTTACATCGTTTAGGTCATAAATGAAAATTAGCCATACACACCAAGGTCCAATTTTCCTCCATGACCCCTAAAATCATCATCACTAATCTAGATAACAAAATAAGCATTCATATACATCACATGCTATACAAAAATCTAAATTTCGCCGGCCAAGGCACTTCCTATACCACTATTTACCTCCTCAACCAAAATGTACTTCAAAATGTCCACTCTTCCCATAGTACCCTGCATCACAAGTCTAAAAATGGACAACATGGGAGAGTGAGTCACACATTCCAAAGAATGAATATGAATACCATGTGATTATGTACATATGCATTAAAACATGTATACTTTGCACATACATATCATTCATCAAACTCTTTATCATCACAACACCATCATACATACATCACAAGTAACTTTACAGTTTAGGCAAAGTACACAACATATACATAATCAAGTCCCACCATAATTTGGCTATCACATAAACTATTATATGGTATTCATATCTTTTATGTTGTCTTAGTATATCAGTACATCCTCATCATATCTATCATCATATCTCATCACCTTTGTCATACTCCCTTGTTATATGTAAATGCTCTTAAGCTAATGCATATGCACAATGGAATATTTCAACAATTGCAGATCTGACTGTGGGATTACAAACACCGAATGTGAGATTCAAGTATGATCATCTAACCATACCCCTACTACAGTAGTAAAATATGCACTAGACATGTTATAGACCTCAATTTTATCATTTATTAAGCTTCGGGAATTCCTTCCCATTAAGCCATATTCATTAAATTCAAGGGCCACAAAACAACCATAGCCCCAACCTTCACAAAATACCATAACAAATAATTACCCACATACCTAATGGCTTATATTTGCTCTCAATCACACTATCCAACCAATATTCATAACTTTCCCTAAATTCTTAAAAGCTAGGGTTTCTCTAAAACCTAACAACTCTCATTAATGTCTCATCATTCTTCATCTCTTACCATCATAAATGCATCTACTACTCTTGCCCCTCATTAAATACACATATCTATGGCAACCAACTCTAGAGTTTAAGCATTAAATGCTTCTTATAAATACCCACTTATATGCATTACTCTACCCATACCAAAATATATCAAAACCAAGGCATTAACCCATCCAAAAATAGTGAGATGAGCTTACCTCACCCAAAAATGAAAATGGGTCCAAGGAGGGAAATATACCACACGAAAATGAAGAAGGGAAAGAAGAAATTTTCAACTACAATGATCTCTTTTTAAGCTCCTTGAAAACGAAAATGGAGGGGAGATGATCACCTCTTGGCTAGGGTTTTTGGAAGAGAAGATAATGAAGAAGAAGTAGAGAAGAAGAAGAAGAACCAACGGGTTTGCCAAGGGGAAAAGAAACCAATGGGAGTTTAAGAAGAGAAATTGGGTTTTTGCTTTATTTTTAATCCCATTCATTAAAATTTCACCGTTTTACCACTAACAGGCTCTTTGTTTGGGCTCAATACTTTATCTGAAAATTATTTTGAATATATATTCGGACTCCCAATATTATTCTCAACAGCCCTGACCAATATCATCCCAATCGGAGATACTTGGTCCGACACCCATATTTCAATCGGGTCAGTTTTCAGCTTATCCGGTCTCAATAAATTACCAACAGTTCCCAAAATCTCAATTTAAATGTTTTTAATATTTTTGGGACATCAAATAGCTTACATTTAATTTGTCAATATTTATTTTCCTTGATTTAATCCTCTATTTTAAAATTTTGGGATGTTACATTAAGTCTCACTCCATAATGTTGTAAGACATTCTGAAGAATTTTGTTACAAAAGTGTAATCCTCCATCACTGATCAAGGTTCTTGGTGTTCCAAACCTGTAAAAAATGTTTTTCTTTAAGAAATTCACTACAGTTTTAGTGTCAGTATTCGGTGAAGCGATTGCTTCCACCCATTTTGAACATTAATCAACTGCCAAAAGGATATATTGATTGAATTGAGAATAAGGGAAAGGTCCCAAAAAATTAATACCCCAACAATCAAATACCTCAACTTCCTAAATGTTTGTGAGAGATTTATTGCCTCTTATTGACATTACTTGTTCATTGGCAGTTATCATAAGCTTGCATAAATAAGTGAGAATCCTTAAAAATGGAGGGCTAATACAAACCTGATTGAAGAATTTTTGTAGCAGTCCTCTCACTATTAAAATGTCCTTCATAAGGTGATTTGTGGCAATGCCACAACACATCTTTCATTTCCTAATCGGGTACACAACGACGTAGCAAATTATCCACACTAATTTTGAATAGATGAGGGTCATCCTAAATAAAATATTTTGCACCTTTGAAAAAAAATTTTCTTTATTGCCAAGTTAAATCATTTGGAAGAATTCCTGCTGCTTTAAATTGGCCATATCAGTAAACCATGGCCGCTTTGTTATTTCAAAAAGTTTTTCATCAGGGAATTCTTCCAAAATATCTTTTTCTTTGGCAGTAACCTCATCATTCATCAATCTAGAAAGATGGTCAGCGACCATATTTTCACTACCCTTTTTATCTTTGATTTCAAGATCATATTCCTGAAGGAGCAGAATCCATCAGATTAACCAATGTTTAGAATCAATTTTGGTCAAAAGATACTTGATTTTCACATGGTCAATAAAAATAATTATTTTTGAACCAATCAATTATGATCTAAATTTTTCTACAGCATATACTATGGCTAGTAATTCGTTTTCAGTAGTTGCATAATTTACTTGATTTTCATTAAAAACTTTACTAGCATAATGTATAACCCTAAAAACGTTTTCATATCTTTGACCTAATACTGCTCCAACAACATAATCACTTGCATCGCACATAAGTTCAAAGGGTAAATTCCAATTAGGAGCAACAATTGCATGGGCAGAAACCAATTTTTCTTTTAAGGAATTAAAAGCTTTAAGACATGCTTCATCAAACTTGAATTCAATATCTTTATTTAGAAGGTTTGTTAAAGGCTTAGCAATTTTTGAAAAGTCTTGAATAAACCTTCTATATAATCCAGCATGTCCTAAGAAACTTCTAATACTTTTTACATTTACAGGGGGTGGGAGTTTAGAGATCACCTCAACGTTGGCTTAGTCCACCTCAATACGTCTAGCACAAAGCTTGTGACCAAGTACAATACTTTCTTTCCCCATGAAGTGACATTTCTCCTAATTTAGCACCAAATTTGTTTCAATACACTGCCTCAGTATAGTGTCCAAGTTGGTTAGACATGATTCAAATGAATTCCCAAAGACTGAGAAATCATCCATGAAAATCTCAATCCTCTTTTCAATTAGATCTATAAAAATAACAAACATGCATCTTTGAAAAGTAGCAGGTGCATTACATAATCCACATGACATGCATCTTTGAAAAGTAGCAGGTGTATTACATGCATCTTTCTATAAGCAAATATCCCTAGCATGTCAGCAGCAGTCCATGTAAAGAGGTCTTTGAACTCCTGGAGAAGTGTAAACAGATTCTGCTCCACCACAGCTTCTAACTTGTCATTGATATGAGTGACCTTCTTTGGTGAATCTCCCACGACGACGTCCCTAGAGCCTCCTTTCGGTGTGGGCTTTGAAGGGTTGAGTGTATCAATCTTCAGCTCTGCCCTGGGGTCGAGATGAATCAAGCTGACAGACCCCGCCACAGCTCTTCCATCATTCAACTTCCTTTTCTTGTTGGACGCCTCCAGTTTCCCCACATTCAGGCTCAGGTTGTAGCTGTACCTGGCCATCTCTTGATTACCCCAGAAAGAAGATACATTATTTTCCTTATTGATGAACTTGATGAGGAGGTGAGGTGTAGAGACGATTGCTTCCATGGCGGTCAGTGTGGACCGGCCTATGATGCCATTGTATGGTGATTCTACATCAAACCTTGGACTTTACAGTTCTAGCTCTGGGCTCGTCCTCAAAGGACACTAGCGTGTCAAGATACCCCTTCATAGGATGCTTCACTCCGTTAAAAGCTGTTAGTTCCTACATGACATGGCCATCACACAGGAAGAAGCCATGGACCCTACACAGTCCTTGGAGGTTGCCTTGGATGCTTTCAAGGGCCCTATGACTAGGTTTTAGGCCAAGAGAGCCAAAGAAGGTCTCCAAAAGCATTTAGCTTCTTCCCTACATTCCTTGAGTGGGCCTAAGCCCAAGGAGGAGCTATTGAAGACCCTTACCCTCTTCTCTTGCACTATAGATGGGTAATGGGCTTGGTGTGGATGTTTGGGCCTCCTTTGGGCCTCTTCATTGGGCTTCCTATATCTTGTACATATTTTCCATTCCTTTATATTCTAGGTATATTAGGACTAGATTTTAGGAATTAGTTTGGGCTTTGCATAGCCATTAAGTTTGGGCCAATCTTGGGCCTTGTACCTTGTTCCACTTTGCATTTGGGCTTGTATTGGGCCAATTTGAGTAGGATTTAGGTTTGGGGCTTAGGAATTAATCCAAGGCCCATGATTAGCTAGCCTTGGCTAAAATAATGAGAGGGCTATATAAGCTCATCTCCTTTGTATTTCGATCATAACATGAATGATTATAGATTTTAGAGTGAGAAACTCTCCCTTCTCTCTAGAAAGTAGAAGCTCTAGGCTCCTTTCTCTAGTCTTATCCTTCGGTCTTCTCCCAAAGGTGGTGACTCTCCACACCTTATCTCTCTTCTCTCTAGAGAGTGGCAGAACCCTACTCCATTCCTCTCTTTTCCATCTCCTCCATTTCTAGACCAAATTCTCCTCAGATCTAGGTTCTTTTCCCTCTCTAACTTCCACCACAAGAAAGCTTCCACCACAAGACTCTTCTATCTTCCTCCATAAGCTTCCTAAACCATGTCAATTCCTCTCTATTCTCATCAAGCATTTCAGATCTAAGAAGGCTCAAGAAGAGAAGATCCTTCAACAAAAAGCTAGGAATTGAAGAAATTCCTACAACATGTGGTATCATGAGTCTCAACTTTTCTTGAATTCATTTTCTTAGATATGTTTTGGTGCTGTTTTCTTTTTTCAATTTTGGTTCTAGATCTGAATTCCTTGCCTTCTCTACATAAACTTTCATATATCATATGCCTAAAAACTCAAAAAAATGCAAAAGTTATGCTTACTTGAATTTTAAGATCTAGACTTTTTGGCTTTGAATTTTCCAAACTTCCTTCACAAGATTTGCTACTGCATAGGTCCAAAACATAACCTCAAAGTTTCATAAATTTTGGAGCAAAAATTTTTAAAAGTCAAAAAGTTGACCTTAGATGCCTTCTACTTCAAGTAACATGCTTTGCCTTGTGTTTATTGATTTTTCTTTGCATCTTGTGTCATTTTTGTGCCTTTTTCTCATTTGGAAGTATATTTTCAGTTCAGGACCTGTTTAAATCCATGTCATATAGTTGCTTAATTTAGGTTTTAGTTGCTTGCTTAGGTGTTCCTTAGTTGCCTTAGATTAAGCCTTGAGTTTGGAGCTTGTTTCTTGTCCCTTCTAGGAGTTTTTGTTTTGATATTTGCTTGAGTGATTTAAGAAATATATGAGTGACGAAGTTATCATCCAATACCCTGCATCTATACAACCTATCTCATATATGAAGATATGAGAAGGTATCAAAGTATGCAACACATGTCCAAACAATACCATTTCGATCACCAAATAGTATAATCGGCTATCCCTTACTTAGTCAAGGCTTTACAGGACTAGAAATATTCGATTTCAATTACCTAATCGATTACCAAGCAAATGGTAATCGATTACTGACTTCCTGGAAAGGTATCTTGAATCAGAGGCATCACCTAATCGATTACAGATCCTTATCTAATCGATTACCTGGTTCCTGTTGGAAACATAATCGATTACCACACTGCCCATAATTGATTAGAAAGCTACTGGGATTTATGCAATGCATCAGGTATTTCTTCTAATCGATTATACCTCAGAGCATAATCGATTACATTGGCTCTAGATGACCCATAATCGATTACAATCTGAAGCAGAATCGATTAGATTAAGGACAGAAGCCTCGTAATCGATTACACACTGGGAGCTAATCGATTACTCTCTGTCATCCTGTAGAATTATGCAGATTTTGCACCAAGAATGAACTTCTCAACCACCAAAACCCATGCAAACGATGTCAGAATGCCACCAAATTTTAACACAAGCTAAAACACATTATTTGTGATGTGTGGCAACTGGCCGCACTCGAAAATTCCCAAAAATGAATAACTTATGCATATAAGCACGATTATCCCATTTTAAGGCATTTTGAGGTAACCAATGGGTCTACTTTTGGCAAAATGGATCCATTCCATTTCCCACAAACCAAAATTGACGTACATAAGCTGTTGCATTCCATCCATCGCATCAAGACCTTATAAATCATCATTTGACCATACTAGTTCCTAGCTCATGCATTAAGACAACTATACAAAGTTTCCAACACACATCCCCGAAGGCTATAATTCATGATTCTTGACATTCATTCATCACAGTTAAATATCATAATCTATTCTTTACATCACTTGGGTCATGTAGGAAAATTGGCCTTACACAAACACGCCCAATTTTCTCCCATGACCTCTAAAATTATCTACATTACAAAATTTGAGTATATGTATGCACCATATACTCCACAAAACAGTTTTCATGCCGGCCAAGGCTTACACATTCCTATCCATATTTACCTCCTTCCAAACTCAGCCTCCAAAAGTTGTAGGATTTAAGTCATACCTACATCAACTTTAAAAATGGCAACGGGGAGGTGAGTAACATAATCCAAATTAATTAAAGTCATACATTATGATGAAATACATGTATACTTGTCACATATCAATCGTTACATTACATCATACATCATACATAATACATCTCATAACCTCAAGTATACATTTACAATTTCAATCATTTGGATTGCCAAACACACACATAGGGTTAGTATTCAACTCTTCCCCTTTTTAATTATCATTCATCCATTGCCACCATGGGCTTTCAACTAGGCATATCTCCAGCTATATGCAAATGCCCTTAAAGCTAATGCATATACATAAGAATTTCTCATCAAACAATGCGGATCCGACTGTGGGAAAATATATCACTAAGTCAATTGTGGGACAAGCATAGGTGTACTACTATGCCCCTACTGCAGTAGAAAAATTGTGTACACATATATCTCAACTTATGCATGCTCACATTTTCATAATTTTACTGGTACCAAACCGCTATCACCCATCTGTAGCACTAGTCACCCTGTGACTTGCGGATCAACATCGTGGCCTCAACTACCACGAGTGCTACGGGTCCCTCCTGAACACACATCGAGAGAGCCGTGCCCCGTCGGACACCGAGGTAAACTCGCTCACCATAGAGTCGCCCGCCCACTGGGCCTGCCACATAGGGTGCCTCGTCACCAAACTATGGACAGCTTCGTGACTTGTACACCGAGTCACAGGGGAAAATCACAATACGCTCGTGCACTGAGCCGCCCTCCCACTGGACCTGCCTAGTGGAACCCCCTAATATTCCACACAGACAGCTATGATATGCCATAGATGCAATGCAAATGTAAATCAAGTGCATCCTCACACTATGTATCCTAGATGCCACTCTACAATTAATCATTCACCACCACTTAGTGGATTTCAATATTCTCATCATTCTCATTCAATCCCAATTCTCTTTTGAACTCATTCACATCAATAGTTAGTGGCATATACATTCGATAAATCATACACACGTCTTTAGGATACTCACAACACACTTCCAATTCACACATGGTTTCAAACCATCATCATACTTCATCCACATAGTATCATTATAACATTACAATATTATCCCAAATACATGCCACACAATAATTATCATTCTAAATGCATTCAAATGATAACATTTTCACATCATCCATTCAACCATCATCAAATTAAATCATATATACATATTCTCACATCACCAATGGATGAAATCATGCATTTAGAAAAGTTACCCCCTCCTACCTCAAGTGAAGTAGTGATCAACGCGGTTTGATGGTCCCGCTTCGTCGATGGGGTCGTTTACTACATTATATAACATACCACACAATTATTCTCTATTAAACCTCCAAGATTCAAGTGCTCTTAATTAACCACTTGGTGTTTTATGCCTTTTTAACTCTCGATCTTTACTTATTCATTTAATCCACCATAACCACCATGGGTTAGGTGCCCAATCTCACTATTATGCATTTAAGGCTAAACCCATTCATGGGCTTCCACATTAATGAACTCCACCAACCATTTACCACCATTAATGGTCACTACACATCATAAATAGCATCTACCATCAATAATAAATGCTCATCTACCTACATCTCACATTTCCCCCAATTTATAAAGTTAGGGTTTCACCAAAAACCTAATAACCACCATTTGTGTTCATCATTTTCCATCATTCTCATGTCATTTTCGTGTACCTCTTTACACTAACATAAAAACACATATTTATCACACCCCACCTTTGGGTTTTGCCTAAAATGGTTCCTAATCCATGACCCATACACATAGCCCTCCCAAAGATCATAATGACCCATAATCTAGGGCATAAACTTAACAAGATTTGTGAGAAACTTACCTCAAACCAAGAAAAGAAAGTGGGAGCCAAGAGAGGGAGGATGGGTGACGAAAATGAGAGGAGAAGAGGGAGAAAGCTTTCATCCAACATCATCTTTCTCATGCTTGGAGATGGAAAACAAAAATGGAAGGAGAAGGGAGCCACCACCCTTTTTGCTTAGGGTTTTTAGAAGAGGAAAAAGAAGATGAGTGGAAGAGGAGATAAAGAGAATAGGAAGAAGAAGGAGAAGAAGAAGTGACGTGAAATTGAGAGAATGGGGGGGAATTTTTGTTTTAAAGTTTAACCCTCATTAATAATTTCTCCGTTTTATAATACACAGGTTCTCTGTTCGGGCTTAATACTAAATCTAAAAATTATTCCGAAGACATATTCAGATTCCTAATAATATTCTTAACAGCCCTGACCAATGGCATCTCAATTGGAGATACTTGGTCCGACACTCATATCTTAACCGGGTATAATTTTAGCTCTTAAAGCCTTAATAAATTACGAATAATTCTCATAAATCCCAATTTTATTATTTCAATATTTTTGGGACATAAATCAGCTCATGTTTAATTATTTATTATTTATTCCACATGTTTAATCATTTTGTAAAATTTGGGGTGTTACAATCCACCCCACCAAAAAGAAACTTCGTCCTCGAAGTTTAGCATCGGCATACATCATAAGACCACACTTCGTCCACACACTAATGAGGTTCAATGACACCACGAAGTAGTATCGGACTTTCCAAAGTCTAGTAGGACATGATTATTATCATTCCTTTTCATTAGCACATAACCATCCATATCCAAACGAGTAACAACTTTCAATTCTTAATCCATCTTATCTTAACTCATATTCAATCCAGTACAATCAGATACGTTCAATACATTAACCATAAGCAGTTACAACACTACACTTGCCCGGTCTATGTGTTGTTGCATCCTACATACAGGAAGGCGTCCCAATCCCGTAGTGGTTACCACAAGCACATGAGATCGGCGCATAAGTGCACGTTGTCACAATGCCTATGGCATGTAAAAACATATCAGGATAAGTACCTTCACGTCGTATTTCTCATATTATCCATATTAGTTCAAATAACGTGTCCTCATACCTGAGACTTCGTAAGAAGTCGCACAAGCCCACGAGTAATACACTCACATCATATCATCATTTAGTCATGATCCGACGTAATTCATGGCATATAATTCATCAATCGTCCGTCACCATAACCATATATTGACATATCAACTATAGATCTCCAATCATCATAGGGTAATCACCCCACCATTGGACTTCATCCATCCCGGAGTCATAGTCAAATAACTTAGAAATCATTCGTTTAATCTGAACATTGTTGGCTATAATTCGATTCAAGCCTAACTAATTCACCAAACTCATATCAAATATACACCCTCAAGGTTAAAATATGGTCCATAATCATGTAATGATCTTCCACACTAGTGGGTTTCCTCATTCATCATAGCCAAAGTCCATAAATTTGACGTATAGTCTGTGTAATATCACATCACTATGTGGTTTATATTACTAATTCAACTCTTTTCAGACCGTAAAGGGAGGTATCAACATGATTAAATTCGATTTGCCAACTCATGTTCACATACATTACCCCTATATCATACCATAATTCATAATCAATCTAATGTTTATAACATTAAGGGCATACAATCTAGCCCAAAATCATATCATAAAGTCACATATCATTGCCAATACCAAATCATACCCCGAATTCAACATCATTATTCACTAAATACTTAGGGGTTTACGTTCACATTTCTAATCCAATCACACATCGACTTTAGCCTCAATAATTCATTCCATAATTTATTTCACTATGGCTCAATCATTCATAAGATTCAATCTATCATCAGGCTTAGAGAGTTCAAGGGTTACCTAGTACCCATTGTGGTATGCTTCCATAACTCATAAAATCAATAAACATGGCTCATAGAAGCATCATAAAGCCTAGACTGCCATAGGGTCTAATTCAACAAGGTTCGATCATACAAGATCATTTCGAGTTATCTGGGGTTACCACACTTAGTGGGTTATAATCAAATCATCATTCACTCGGTTCACAAACATAGAACCGAGTCATAACCCCAATCATGTGGCAATATAATTTCATATTCAATGAGTATACCATAAACTTCATAATTCATAGACCTAAGCAAATATTTCAATTTCAATATATATACATATCAAGGTCTCAACGTTTCATGATTTATTACCATATTATTTCACATTTAATATCTCTTATCCGAGATCAACACACGACATAGGTCCATCCTCAAATCAATTCATATACAATATATTATATCCATGATCACACATGGTATAAATTCATCATCAATTTAAGTCATACTCAACATATCAATATTCAAATGCATAATATCAATGTATTCGTCATCTGAAGGAAATAGTGTAAGGAACTTGGCCGAACTTACACAAACAACCACATCAATTACATTGAGGAATTCATCCATATATATATATATATCCAATCTCATGATTTCATTAAGTTTTCCAATGAGCAACTATGCTCCACAAGTTTATCATACAACCTCAATGACAAAAGGTATACTCCCAATAGTCAATATCCACGTCTTTTGAATCACAATCTCATAAAAGTCTTCAAATAGCATCACTCACAACTCAATATTAATGATTTACAATAATTCCTCAATAAGCAAGTATGCCCTTATAATCAATTCATAATTCCTAGACCCTTAGTCCATCATATGTCCATGTAGGGCAATTAAACATAATATCATTATCCTCTAGACATCTACCACTCTTGAATCTAGGCAAACAACCATATTACAATGATCATCAGAATATTTCCCAATCGAGCAATCGTTCTCCAAACATCCATAACATCAACTTTAATACCAAGAAACCATGCATTGACAATAATCAAGAACTCTAATTCAGAGCAAAATACGCTCTGATACCAGATTAAGACACCCCCAATAGTAGGGTAAATTTTTCGCAAATGTAATGTTATTAATTTATGAAAAATATGAGTGACGAAGTTATCATCCAATACCCTGGATCTATACAACCTATCTCATATATGAAGATATGAGAAGGTATCAGAGTATGCAACACATGTCCAAACAATACCATTTCGATCACCAAATAGTATAATCGGCTATCCCTTACTTAGTCAAGGCTTTACAGGACTAGAAATATTCGATTTCAATTACCTAATCGATTACCAAGCAAATGGTAATCGATTACTGACTTCCTGGAAAGGTATCTTGAATCAGAGGCATCACCTAATCGATTACAGATCCTTATCTAATCGATTACCTGGTTCCTGTTGGAAACATAATCGATTACCACACTGCCCATAATTGATTAGAAAGCTACTGGGATTTATGCAATGCATCAGGTATTTCTTCTAATCGATTATACCTCAGAGCATAATCGATTACATTGGCTCTGGATGACCCATAATCGATTACAATCTAAAGCAGAATCGATTAGATTAAGGACAGAAGCCTCGTAATCGATTACACACTGGGAGCTAATCTATTACTCTCTGTCATCCTGTAGAATTATGCAGATTTTGCACCAAGGATGAACTTCTCAACCACCAAAACCCATGCAAACGATGTCAGAATGCCACCAAATTTTAACACAAGCTAAAACACATTATTTGTGATGTGTGGTAACTGGCCGTACTCGAAAATTCCCAAAAATGAATAACTTATGCGTATAAGCACAATTATCCCATTTTAAGGCATTTTGAGGTAACCAATGGGTCTACTTTTGGCAAAATGGATCCATTCCATTTCCCACAAACCAAAATTGACGTACATAAGCTGTTGCATTCCATCCATCGCATCAAGACCTTATAAATCATCATTTGACCATACTAGTTCCTAGCTCATGCATTAAGACAACTATACAAAGTTTCCAACACACATCCCCGAAGGCTATAATTCATGATTCTCGACATTCATTCATCACAGTTAAATATCATAATCTATTCTTTACATCACTTGGGTCATGTAGGAAATGTGTTCCAGCTTTAATTATTACTTTATTATTATAATATATATATATATTATTTATTATTTTTTTCTTTTTAAAATACTCATATACTGGATAGGTAGAAGATCGAGTAAGAGTGGGATGCTACCAATGTGATGCCAAGTGGACACAAGAGAATGGAAGATGAATAAATGAACAAACGATAAGACAGAATGGGCGAATGAAAACTATAAGTAAATGAATGAGTGAAAAATTCGTGAATGAATACAGGATCAAGTGAATGAAACACTAAATGGAAAAGATCCTGAATGAATAAAGGACGAATGGATATAAGAACGAGTGAAAGAATAGATGAATGAAATAGAGCGTATGAGAGACGAGTGAACCACTGTAGTGAAATACGAGTGAATAGAAAAACGGATGGTAGAAGAAACGAATGGAAGTATGAATGAATGAAGGAATACCGAGTAAATGAATAAGATACAAAGAATGGAAGATTGTAAAGGAAGAGATTGCGTAAATGAGTGAAAATAATGACCGAGTGAGTATGGAGAAAGATACCGAGTGATAGAGATCTGAGAAATAAAGAATGAGTGGAAGAGTAAACAAAACAACGAGTGTAGAGAAGGAATGAGTAAATAGAAAAACCGAAGACGAACGGAAAATTAAGAGCAAAGCTGAAGGAATGAAACAACCAGTGGAATGGCGACCGAGTGAATTGAGGAACGAGTGGATTGAGGGTGGGTGAGAAAAATGAGTAGATGAAAGAATGAATGGGAGAACGACTGAGAATATTCCGAGTGGAGATGAGTAAAGGGTATACTAACTGGATGAAGGAGATGAGTAAATGCACAAGCCAATGGAAAAATGAATAACAAACTACCAAATGAATAACATCGAGAAAGGAATCGGTCGAAGAAATGAGAGAATTTGAATGAGACTGAAAGGATGAAAAACCGAGTGACGCGAACACCGGGTGAATGAAAAACGAGTGAATGATATACTGAATGGAAAGAATACTGAGTGAATGAAGAATGAGTAAATGAAAGACGAGTGAAAGATTGACTGGGTGAATGAAGGCTGAGTGGAATAGATGAATATAAGTTATACCAAGTGGACGAAGAACCGAATGAAAAGAATATGAGGTGAAAAACGAAAGTTAGAATAAAATGAAGTGACAGAGTAAGAAAGATGAGTGAAAAATGAACGACTGCGGAAGGATCCGAGTGAACGGAGTACCGAGTGGAAGAAACCGAATACTCTAATGAGACATTGAGTGAATGAAAAAGGAATTATGAAAAGAGACGCATGAAAGAAATACTGAGTGATAAAGGTCGGCCAGGAGAAAGAGAGAAAGCCAAGTGGATGAATGAAAAACCGAAAGACCGTGTGAATAGGAGACTAATGGATACAATACTGATTGTGATGAGTGAGGAATCCGAGTGATAAAAAGCCGACTGAAATAAGTCGCCTTTCACCATCTGACCCGTTCATTACATCAACGATCAGAAATCCTTCAAAGTCTTCCTTTTATTCGCATCAAGAATTGGAATTTTATTGAAAAATGACGAGTGAAGTTCAGTCGGGAAGAAGGGTTAAAAATAAGTAACAGTTATCCGAGTGTACTATTTTCACTCAAACTCAGTAAATTTTTGCTTAAGTGTGAAACAACACCCAGCAGTGTCTCGCCTAAGTTACAAGTGCTTCGCCTGAGCGAAAATAGAAGAATCTAGCTCGGATTTCCTTCTTCAACTTCACAAACTTTATTTACTAAATTTTTTTTTTAGTTTTTCTTTTTATTCATTCCGACTCAAAGTTCAAAACAAAACAATCGGAACATAGGGCTGCCTCCCTAGAGCGCTTCTTTAAGGTCACTAGCTTGACCTTATTGCATCTAAGAAGATGCCTGCAGTAACAGGGAGGTTTTCTGCCTATCAAACTCTCCTCCAAAGTAGAGTTTGAGTCACTGGCCATTTGCCTTAAAAATCTGATCAGTAGTCGGGTCTTTCAGTTCGACTGCACCATGAGGAAAAACCTCATTTATAGTAAAAGGCCCCGACCACTTGGATCTGAGTTTTCCAGGGAAGAGTCTCAGTAGGGAATTGAATAATAAAACCCGATCACCCTTCTGAAACTCTTTCTTATTAATTCGCTTATCGTGCCATTTCTTTGTTTTCTCCTTATAGATGGAGGCACTTTGATAAGCGTTGAGTCGGAACTCCTCTAATTCATGGAGTTTCAAAACTCTTTCCTCCTGAGATTGGTCACAGTCCATGTTTAATAGCTTTATGGCCCACCACGCCTTGTGTTCCAACTCCACAGGGAGATGACAAGCCTTACCGTATACTAATTGATACGGGGTCATGCCAATCGGAGTTTTGAAAGCTGTTCGGTAAGCCCACAATGCATCATCTAATTTTACCGACCAATCTTTTCTAGATTTTCCGACCACTTTCTCTAAGATTCTTTTGATTTCTCTATTTGACAGCTCGACTTGTCCACAAGTTTGTGGATGGTAAGGAGTCGATATCTTATGTAACACCTCATAGTGACACAGGGCTTTTTCCATTATCTTATTGCAAAAATGTGAACCCCCATCACTAATAATTACTCTCGGAACTCCAAACCTAGAGATAATATTCTTCTTGATGAACCTAAGCACCACCTGTGCATCATTGGTTCTGGTCGGAATTGCCTCCACCTATTTGGAGACATAGTCTATAGCAACAAGTATATATTCGTTAGAGAACGACTTAGGAAAGGGTCCCATAAAGTCGATACCCCAAACGTCAAATAATTCCACAATTAGAATGTTTGTCAAAGGCATGCCAGCTTTAGCAGAGAGACCTCCACTCCTTTGACATTTATCACACCTTTTGACATATTCTTTAGCATCTTGAAAGATAGTTGGCCAATAAAAGCCACTCTGTAAGATTTTTGCTGCTGTATAGGAGGCACCATGATGACCTCCATAATAGGAGTCGTGGCAATGCCACAAGAGCCTTTCTTGCTCGGATTCATGCACACACCGCCTGATCAATCCATCAACTCCTATTTTAAACAGAAATGGATCATCCCAAAGGAAGTTTTTACTATCATGAAAGAATTTTTTTCTCATTTGGGATGTCCAACCATCAGGTACCACCGAGGCACTTTTAAAGTTGGCCATATCAGCATACCATGGCCCGGTGATAATTGCCATTAACTTCTCGTCTGGGAATTCTTCTTTTATTAAGACAGAATCCGACTCACCTTCCAGACGAGACAGTTGGTCGGCAACTGAGTTCTCTACTCCCTTTTTATCTCGTATTTCTAAATCAAATTCCTGGAGTAACAGAACCCACCTGATCAGTCTCGGTTTAGACTCTTTCTTAGCTAGTAAATACTTGATTGCCGAGTGGTCTGTATATACAATAACCTTGGCCCCAATCAAGTAAGCACGAAATTTATCAAATGCATACACCACAGCAAGCATTTCTTTTTCAGTAGTGGTGTAATGTATTTGATTTTCGTTCAACACTTTACTAGCATAATAAATTACATGAGTCAATTTTCCTACTTTCTGACCCAGTACAGCTCCGACTGTCAAGTCACTTGCATCACACATTAATTCAAACGGTAAAGACCAATCAGGTGCTGCAAGGATCGGAGCTGAAATCAGACTTTGTTTCAATTTTTCAAAAGCCTTGACACAGTTTTCATTAAACGCAAATACATGATCTTTCACAAGTAAGTCAGTCAGAGGCTTAGCTATTTTTGAAAAATCTTTAATGAACCTTCTATAAAAGCCAGCACATCCTAGAAAACTTCTCACTCCTTTCACATTGATTGGAGGAGGAAGTTTTTCTATAATTTCAATCTTGGCTCGGTCCACTTGAATGCCCTCAGTAGAGATTTTGTGGCCAAGAACTATCCCTTCCTTAACCATAAAATGGCATTTTCCCCAGTTAAGGACGAGGTTAGTTTCTTGGTATCTCACCAGCACCTTAGATAGGTTGCTGAGGCATGAATCAAAATTACTCCCAAATACCGAGAAGTCATCCATAAACACTTCAATGAATTTTTCCACCATATCCCCAAAAAATTGCCAGCATGCACCTTTGAAAAGTTGCTGGAGCGTTGCACAGCCCGAACGGCATGCGCCTATATGCAAAAATTCCATAAGGACAGGTGAATGTAGTCTTTTCTTGGTCTTTTGGGTCAACCACAATTTGGTTATAACCCGAGTACCCATCAAGAAAACAATAGTACTCATGCCTTGATAACCTCTCGAGCATTTGGTCAACAAATGGCAGGGGGAAATGGTCTTTTCGAGTGAAGTCATTCAGCCTTTTGTAATCAATACACATCCTTCAGCCTGTTGTGGGCCGGGTGGCATTAACTTCACCTTGGTCATTTCTTACAGTCGTCATTCCTCCTTTCTTGGGCACCACTTGGACCAGGCTGATCCAAGTGCTGTCCGAGATAGGATAAATGATTCCTGCATCTAGGAGCTTGACCACTTCCTTCCTTACCGCTTCCTTCATAATGGGGTTTAATCTGCGTTGTGGCTGTACTACAGGGGAATAGTCATCCTCCATCAGAATTTTATGCATACAAAATGATGGACTGATTCCCTTTAAGTCAGAAATATTCCAGCCAATCGTGGATTCATGTGCCTTTAATACCCCAATTAGTTTATTCACATCCTCTTCTTTTAAGTCGGCATTAATAATGACAGGATGAGTGTCATTTTCTCTCAGGAAAACATATTTCAGATGAGAAGGTAAAGGTTTTAAATCACATTTTTCTTCCAAAAATTCCTTTCCTTTCTCAGCTTCAGCACTTTTCAAATTAATTTTCTTTTCTTTTTCAAACTCACCTACTTCTAATACTTCCAGTAGGCTCAATATTTCTGAGTGAGAGTTATTTAACTCCTCAGTCTCGGAGTCAAAGTCATCCTCTAAAAAAGTATGTAGGGCCTCTTCCTCAGTTTTTAAAAGCATTGGAGTGTGGTAGCTTTTACTCTCTTCAACCATTAAACAATCCATCCTTTCAGTCGGATGTTTCATGGAATTGAAGACATTGAATGTTACCTGCTCCTCCTGAACTCTTAGCATGAGTTCACCTTTTTCTACATCAATTAATGCTCTGCCAGTAGCTAGGAAGGGTCTACCTAAGCTTAAAGAGATCTCTCGGTCAGCTTCCATATCCAACACTATGAAGTCTGCTGGAAAGATAAATTTATCTACTTTCACTAACAAGTCTTCCAGCATCCCTTGGGGATATTTAATGGACCTGTCAGCCAACTGCAAGGACATGCGAGTCGGTTGCAAGTCATTAATTCCCAGTTTTTTCATCAAAGATAGAGGCATCAGGTTTATACTGGCTCCTAGATCACAGAGAGCACTTCCTACATGAATATCCCCAATTGCACATGGTATTGTAAAAGATCCAGGATCCTCTAGCTTTTGGGGAAGTTTCTTTTGAATGATTGCACTACACTCTTGAGTGAGAGTAATCATTTTATCCCCCTTAAGCTTCCTCTTTTTAGATAACAATTCTTTCAAAAATTTTGCATAGGAAGGCATCTCCTGCAATGCCTCGACAAAAGGGATATTGATGTGAAGTTTCTTGAAAACCTCTAAGAACCTAGCAAACTTCTGCTCCTCTATTTGTTTTTTAAACCTGTGTGGAAATGGAGCATTCCTCAGTTTTTCAGGAGTCAGCTTAGAAGCTTCCTCCAGAATCAGATCAACCTTTTTCTTCTTCTTTTGATGAACTTTATTTTCTTTTTCTTTTTCTGTTTCATTTTTATTTTCTACTTCATTATTATCCTGCTTGGTTTCTTGTATTATTTCTTTTCCTTTTTCTTTTTCTGAACTTATTTCCTGACTCAGAGATGGAGAAATAATTTTTCCACTCCTAGTAATTATGGCCTTGCAATGTTCCCTTGGATTTACCTCGGTATCTCTAGGGAAATTGCCTACTTGCCTATCAGCTAATTGTTTAGAAAGCTGTCCGACTTGATTTTCTAGATTTCTGATGGACGCTTCCTGATTCTTAAAACTGGCCTGAGTGGCCTGGATAAACTGAGAAAGTACATTCTTAAGTTTGGATTTTTCCTTAACAGGGGGTGAGAAGGTTGTTGTGGTCTATTTGTGGGTTGACTTGGTGGGATGTTCTGATTTAGATGTGGACCTTTCTGCCAGGAAAAATTGGGGTGATTCCTGTAATTAGGATTAAAGGAATTAGAAGGATAATTCCTTTGATACTTTTGCTACCCCATATAATTCACTTGCTCGGAAGGCACATTTGGATCACACAATCCATTCTCATGGTCTCCACCACAAAAGTCACAACTGATCATAGAAACCTGACTCGGCTTTTGGAGTTCTGAAATTTGTATGCTTAGTTTCTCCAAAGCCTGAGTCATCAGTTTACTCTGAGCCAGATAAGCATCTTGTGCTTCTAATTCTAATATCCCTCTCTTAGGGACTTGGCTCCTCTCACTAATCAAGCATTCATTAGAAGTCATAACGTCAATCAGCTCTATGGCTTCTTCTACAGTTTTTGTTGTTAATGAACCTCTAGCTGAGGCATCAATCAGGACCCTGGTAGCTGGCCTGACACCATTATAGAAAATAGTTACCTGTTGCACATCAGAAATTTGATGATGAGGACATCTCCTCAAACTTTCTTTATACCGATCCCATGCTTCCATCAAAGACTCACCTTCTCTTTGTTGGAAACATGTGATTTCATTGCGCAACTTTGCATATTTAGAGGGAGGAAAATATTTAATCAAGAATTTTCATTGCAAGTCCTCCCAAGTTGAAATACTGCCTCTCGGTTGACTCTGCAACTAGGCTTTTGCTCGGTCCCTCACTGAAAATGGAAACAATCTCAGTCGGATTGCCTCGTCAGAGACTCCATTCATTTTTACTGTATCACAGATTTGGAGGAAGGTTGCTAGATGCAAATTTGGATCCTCAACCTCACTTCCTCTGAACTGTTCATTTCTTACCAACTGCAGTAAAGCTGGTTTTAGTTCGAAATTATTTGCTGAAATTGGTGGCCTAAGGATGCTAGATTGCGATTCTTCTTCAGTCGGTCTGGAGTAGTCACCTAGTGTAACTCTCCTTTGTTCCATTTCTTTTTCTTCTTTTTGCTTTTTCTCTTTTCTTAGTCTACGTTCTAACAAGTCTATGTCGGGATCAAAGAAGAAAGGTTCTCCTCTGCTCCTTGACTGCATACAACAAATGTCAAACAAAAGAACAATTCACAGCTATGACTAAATCTATATGAAAATGACAAACTACTATTACTAAAAACAAAAGTGAAGCTACGTATTAAATGCAAACTAAAGTAAAATGGTTCAGCCTAGTACCGGTCCAAGGATTGTTGATATTACTTAACAATCCCCGGCAACGGCGCCATTAACTTGATGCTAAAATCCTGAGTCATTAACTTGGTGGTAAAAATCTTAGTAAAACAAAATATGACTCTCGGATTTACACTTATGGCAAGCGCACCAGTCGTTAAAATTGTAGAATATTTGATCGTCCCACAGGGATTGTGGTAAGTACCTCAATCTAGGACTAGTACAAGCTGAACCAACGTGAAATACAGGTAGTTCATTCGGTTTTTATGATTTTAATGTTTTCTAGTTGTTTTTGGTATTTTCAGAAATAGAGTTAAGATGAATGTGAAAAGTGATAAAAAGAAAACAGGTCAGGATTGCTTCGGCTCACAATTTCCTCAAGAAACATGCAAATAAGTATAATCGAACTTCACAATCTAGAGGACAATCCGCTTGTGGTTATTCCCTATTTCCTTAGGTGAAAAACACTAATCCTTAAGCAATGAACCTTAATTCCTTAAGTGCTCGATTAACCTAAGAATCTAATGTGAAATTGGAGGTTAAACTCTAACTATTCACCTAAATTGATTAGGCCTGAACTAGTTAGAAAGATGGAAGTTACCTAAGCTTCAGCCATGATTCCTCACTGGTGAAGTTCTTCATCAATTCTGGATTTGTCAATCCAGCGATGCTGCTCCACTCCTCAGCTTGTTCGCCTCAGGATCTAGAAGCCGATCTACTTGCTCACAGCTTCAAGACTCCATTACTAACCTTCGCAATCCCAACCTTAGGGATTTAGAACTCCATTGACTTCGGTTCCATCGAAGGAATGTGGAACATCATGGAGGAGAGGATTAGAGAGAGAAAAATATGTAGTGAGATGTTCGAAGTGTGTAATGAATGTTCTCCATTCTGTTATTTTCGTATCTGTGTATGCGTGTCTTACATAATATGTATAACCTATATATATATTTCTACCTAACTTAACTAACTTAACTAATAACTTAGAAAACTTAAGTTAACGACTAAACTACTAGTTACACAGTTTACAGAGTAACTAACTAATTACAGCTTAGCTCTTAACAGGATCCAGCTCAGCCTTAGCTAATTTACAGCGCAGCACCAGCTAATTGACAGTTCACTACTTAAGTTACTAAGGTTGCAGCAGTGGAGAAGAAGGCAATGGAAGCGGAAACAGTACTGCACCAGGTGTGTGTTGTTGGAGGAAGGAAACAGGGTTTAAGTTACTGCTTTTTCGCTTCAGCTGTTGGGTTTTTGCTTGAGCTGATTAACTCTCGCTTGGGCGAGCTCGGGAATTGTACTGCAATGTTGCTTTGTCGCTTAAGCGTTATGGCGAAGCTTGGGCGAATTGAAAATATGTAATGCAGAATGGCTTTCTCGCTCAAGCGCGATAAAGTAGCTTAGGCGAAAGGTGATGTTTTGAGGTCACGCTTGAGCGTAGGCTTGCTTTGCTTGAGCGAACTTTGACCCTCGCCCGAACAAATTAAACTATCGCTTAAGCGAATTATCTTTTCAATCAGCATTTCTGAAATGGACGCTCGGGTTCTTCCTTTTATTTTCAATCGGTTCCTTGTTCTCTTTTGGAGTCGGTATCTTAGAAATCTTTGCAGTCAGCTTTTCGTTAATTCTTTTCGGTCAACCCTTTGAAGTCTCGCCCAGTCGGTCTTGTGAACTTCCTTCAGTCGGATTTACGAATTCTCACTCGGCTCTTTAAATTCTTGCTCGGCTTTTTGTAATTTTCACTCGGATTTGTCTTTTTTTCTCGAGTACACCCTGTTCCTACACTATTAAATAGCTAATTGCCTAGCATTTATATGCTGGCTGCTTAGTGAATTTATAAATACTTCAAAATTCCTTAACTAATTAATATTTTCAATCGTTTTCTTACATAAATGAAGTAATTTTGAAATTCATAACTAAAATACGAATTTTTATCAAATTATTAAATAATACTAACAAACTAACCAATAATTACTGAATAATGTTAAATAAAAAGGTGAAATAATTAAGTCTTTTCAAGACTTATCAGTTATGCACTGATTATAGAGCAATCAACAACATCACCATCAAGTATAGGCATCCCATACCTAGATTTGATAATATATTGGATGAAATATGTGGCTCTACCATATTCTCTAAGATTGACCTTAAAAGTGGTTATCACCAAATAAGAATCAAGGAAGGTGGTGAGTGGAAAGTTGCTTTTAAGACCAAGCTTGGTTTATATGAGTGGTTGGTTATGCCTTTTGGTTTGACCAATGCACCTAGTACCTTCATACGCCTCATGAATCATGTTTTGAGGGACTTCATTGGCCACTTTGTTATTGTCTACTTTGATAACATCCTTGTTTATTCAAAGTCTATGGGCTCTTACCTTACCCACCTTAGACATGTTTTACTTGCCTTAAGAGTAAACAAACTTTTTGCTAATCTTGAAAAATGCTCTTTTGGTTTGGATCACATTGTCTTTTTAGGATTTGTAGTTAGCTCCAAGGGGGTCAAAGTTGACCAAGAAAAAGTCAAAGCAATTAGTGCTTGGCCGACCCCAAAAAACATTCATGATATTAGAAGCTTCCATGGCTTAGCTAGCTTCTATAGAAGGTTTGTAAGAGACTTTTCTACTTTGGCATCTCCCCTAAATGATTTGCTCAAAAAGAATGTTCCTTTTCTTTAGGGGCCAAAGCAAGAAAAATCCTTTCAAGACCTCAAGCATAAACTTACACATACTCCCATTCTTGCTCTACCAAAATTTTCAAAAACCTTTGAGCTAGAATGTAATGTTTCTAATATTGGAATAGGTGTAGTTTTACTTCAAGAGGGGCACCCTATTGCTTTCTTTAGTGGAAAGCTTAATGGGGCATACCTTAATTACCCCACCTATGACAAAGAGTTCTTTACTTTGATTAGGGCCTTACAAACTTGGGAACACTACTTAATTCCCAAAGAGTTTGTTATCCATAGTGACCATGAGTCACTCAAATATATAAAAGGCTAACATAATTTAAACAAAAGGCATGCCAAATGGGTTGAATATTTGTAACAATTCTTTTATGTTATCAAACACCATAGTGGTAAAGCTAATGTTGTAGCTGATGCCTTATCTAGAAAGCACACCCTCCTTTCTTCTTTGGGTGCCACCCTTCATGGTCTTGATGAAATAAAGGAACTGTATCAAAATGACCTTGACTTCTCTAATGCCTACCACTCTTGTGGTTCTTTGCTTGCATCTAGTGGATTCCATAAATTAGATGGCTTTCTCTTTAAAGCCAATAAGCTATGCATTCCTAAGGGATCCATTAGAGACCTTTTACTTCATGAGAGCCATAAGGGAGGGCTCATGGGGTACTTTGGGAGGGATAAGACTTTATCCACCCTTAGTGAACATTTCTATTGGCCCTATATAAAGCGTGACGTGCAAAGACTTTACTCTAGGTGCTTTGCATGTAAAAAGGCCAAATCTAAGGTGTCTCCACATGGCCTTTACACTCCCTTGCCTATTCCCACTTCCTTTTGGGTAGATATTAGTATGGACTTTGTCCTTGGGTTACCTAGGACCCAAAGGGGAATGGACTCTATCTTTGTAGTAGTTGATAGATTTAGTAAGATAGCTCACTTCATCCCTTGCCATAAGGTGTATGATGCAAGCCATATTGCTAAACTATTCTTTAAAAAGATAGTTCACTTACATGGGATCCCTAGAACTATAGTTAGTGATAGGGATACCAAGTTCCTTAGCCACTTCTGGAGGACCCTTTAGGCCAGGCTAGGAACTAAACTTCTCTCTTCTACCACATGCCATCCATAAACAGATGGCCAAACTAAGGTTGTTAACAGGACTCTTTCTACTCTTTTGCGAGTCCTTGTTAAAATGAATGTTAAGTCTTGGGATGAGTGTCTACCATATGTAGAGTTTACTTATAATAAGGTACTTCACTCCACCATCAAGCATAGTCCTTTTGAGATTGTGTATAGTTTTAATCCCCTCACTTCTTTAGATCTTTTGCCTTTAGAGGTTTCAGATGACATCCTTTATATGGATGGAGAGGCAAAAGCATCTTTTGTTAGAAAACTTCATAAGGAGGCTAAACACCATATACAAAAGAAAAATGACCACTATGCTAGATGTGTGAATAAAAAGAAAAAAGAGGTTATCCTAGATGTTGGGGATTGGGTTTGGCTTCACCTAAGGAAGGAACACTTTCCTAATCTTAGGAAGTCCAAACTTAACCCTAGAGGTGATGGTCCTTTTCAGGTCACTAGGAGAATTAATAATAATTCTTATGTACTTGACCTCCCTGGTGAGTATAGGGTCAGTGTTACTTTTAATATCTCTGACCTGACCCCTTATTTTACACATGAGCTGGATGAGGTTGCCTCGGATTTGAGGACAAATCCTTTTCAAGAGGGGGAGCATGACATGGCCATCACACAAGAAGAAGCCATGGACCCTACACAGTCCTTGTAGGTTGCTTTGGATGCTTTCAAGGGCCCTATGACTAGGTCAAGGGCCAAGATAGCCAAGAAAGGTCTCCAAAAGCATTTAGCTTCATCCTTACATTCCTTGAGTGGGCGTAAGCCCAAGGAAGAGCTATTGAACCCTCTTCTCTTGCACTATAGAAGGGTAATGGGCTTGGTGTGGATGTTTGGACCTTCTTATAGCCTCTTCATTGGGCCTTTTATATCTTGTACATATTTTCCATTCCTTTATATTCTAGGTATATTAGGACTAGATTTTAGGAATTAGTTTGGGCTTTGTATAGCCATTAATTTTGGGCCACTTTTGGGCCTTGTACCTTATTCCACTTTGCATTTAGGCTTGTCTTCGGCCAATTTGAATAGGATTTAGGTTTGGGCCTTATGAATTAATCCAACGCCCATGATTAGCTAGCCTTGGTCGAAATAATGAGAGGGCTATATAAGCTTATCTCCTTTGTATTTCCATCATAACTTGAATGATTAGAGATTTTAGAGTAAGAAACTCTCCCTTCTCTCAAGAAAGTAGAAGCTCTAGGCTCCTTTCTGTAGTCTTATCCTTTGGTCTTCTCCCAAAGGTAGTGACTCTCTACACCTTATCTCTCTTCTCTCTAGAGAGTGGCAGAGCCCTACTCCATTCCTCTCCTCTCCATCTCCTCCGTTTCTAGACCAAATTCTCCTTAGATCTAGGTTCTTTTCCCTCTCTAACTTCTACCACATGAAAGCTTCCACCACAAGAATCTTCTATATTCCTCCATAAGCTTCCTAAATTGTGGCAATTCCTCTCTATTCTCATCAAGCATTTTGGATCTAAAAAGGCTCAAGAAGAGAAGATCCTTCAACAAAAGCTAAGAATTGAAGAAATTCCTATAACACTGCGTGTAAGGCTGTAAATCAGAGTCATTAAAACCCATTCTTTTAAAACATCTATAAAAAATAATGTCGCACGAACTCCCCTGATCTACAAGGATCCTTTTGACATCCTTGTTAGCGATAACAGCTTCGATGACGACAGCATCATCTCCTCCAAGTATACTTAGGCCAAAATTCTTGTCGGAAAAAGAAATTACCGACGCTAACACATTGTCCCTGAATGGGCTGTTATCCCTGGGCTTTCCTTGCACTGAGAGAATCATGCAGTGATGATTCTTCCTTGTCGTGATTGAGGCTCCGCCCTCAGCAAAACCACTGGCAATTATATCAATCACTTCGCGCTGGCCTCACTATTGCTAGTGGGGCATTCTGTCCTGGTGAACAGCCTCGCTGATGATAACACCCTTCTATTTCTCAATAGTGGTAAATCTTTTGGCTGAAGCACGGCTATTATTACCCTCATCGTTGCTATCTCGACCCTACTTCTCCATCCGGTCTGGCTTATCCAAGGACTTATCATTGAAAAGGTACTGCTTTAGTTTTCCCTCTCGGATTAGGGTTTCCACAGTGTTCCTCAGGGCTTTGCACTCATCTATCCTGTGGCCCACCTGCTCATGGAAATCACAATACTTATGCGGATTCCCAAGTCTTTACTGGGGCTGGCCTCTTTATGCCATATACGCTCAATGTGGGCTATCTGACCTCTCTCAAAATCTGAGAGGTTTTGGCATTTAGAGGGGCATAGTTGCTAAAGGCCGCTACACACCTTTCTTGATAATGGGGTTGAGGGCTTTTGAACCTATCTCTCTGGAAAGGTTTCTCCGGCCTCGTCCTCTCCTTCTCCCTCCTTGGCTGGGAAACCAGAGCTGGTGGCCTGGCCCTTGCCATTGTGGCTTCCAAGTGCATCTCAGTTCCCATATACTTGGAAGCCTTCCTCCGGAACTCTTCGAACATCATCGGAGGGCTTTTCGTCAAAGACAAGGAGAAAGCTGAGCTGGGCTATAACGCTTTAATGATGATGTGCAGCTGGATGGCCTTAATGAGATTTGGGACTAACGCCGCTTCCTTATAAAACCTTCTCAAAAATTCCTTGAGAGTTTCTGTTTCTCCCTGCCTAATCTAGGAAAGGGCATGATATATCCTGGGAACGTCCCTGGAAATGACAAAGTGGTCCCCAAATGCTGTTGCCATTTCCTCCCAGGATTCTATAGAACTTGAAAGGAGCCTTTTGAACCAGCTGAGGGCCTCACCAACCAACGTACGGGGGAACATTCTGCACATAACATCTTCTTCAACCCCCAAGAACATGTCCTTGTACGTGTACGCATCCAAATGCTTAGTGGGGTCCGTCCCTCTTGTGTACTTTCTAATGGAGAGGGTTTTTGGCTAAAATAGAGTCTTTTTTTAAAATATTTAGGCTTTTGGGTTAATAAAAAAAATTATTTGGTTAGTGTTTGTTGTGCTTAAAGGGTTCCAGGTTCAATCTCTGTTGTATGTAATTTTTCATATTATATATATTTAATATGAAAATGATATAGATATTATAACATTCCTTAATTGCATAAATGAAGCACTTACCTCAGTGGTTACCATGACATGTTGTGTTTAACAAATTCTAAGTTCGACCCCTGGTGCATGTAAATTTTATTAATATTTGCATGTCTGTGTATATGGTGACGTGCCCAACTGAAAACGTATGGTGGTAGTGTGTTTTCTAAAAAACGTCTCCCGGGAATGCGAAATCAGTACTTGCGTGACACATGACATGTCTGTATTAAAAACGCAACTTGGACATGTGGAAATTATGAAAACGCCCCTTGGAAATGCGTAATTGAAATATGATATGACAGATTCTACCCCAGACAACCAAATAATTTTTTTATTAACCCAAAAGCCTAAATATTTTTAAAAAAGACTCTATTTTAGCCAAAAACCCAATAGAGAGAGGCTGGGTCATTTGCAAGTGCCTAGGGATAGGCACACTTATCAATCTCTGTGAAAATAGGATGTTAAGTCTATATGCCCCCAGAGCTGTAACTACTGGCTCCTTCCTTCTGGTAATGACTCTCTCACCAGAGTCCTAGGTCTGCTCCCTTTCTTCATATTTAGGGATCTTTGAATATTGGAGAGTTGTGAACTTCTATCTGCCAAAAGTGTGGTGAGTCTCCTCATCCTGAGACACCACCTTCTCTTCAACCTGTCTCCTTCCCCCTTTTAGCTTAGCAAGCTCCTCCCTAAGCTGCATTATAACCTCATCACGGGGGTCTAGAGTTCTGACAGGCACTATTCTTCTTGAGCTCCCAATAGGGGACTCAAAGGCTTGACGCCTTCCAACTTGGGACTCATGGGCAGTAACATCTTTCACCCGCCCCTCTTGAAAATTCCTACCATTGCCTTCCATGATAGACTATTGATCTTCTGTGAAAAGTAGGAATAACTCTAACGTGTCCCACCGGGCGTGCTAATGAACTGGTCTGGGCTGGTGTCAACAATCCAGTGTAGGACCAGCCACAAGAGTCATCTATGAAGTGTAGTTTTACACCGGTATAGTGGGTATTCAGTATTGGTATCCGACATCTCAATGGGAGATACCGGTCTTGAAGTCCTGGAGATCCTCAACACTAAGCTTTCACGTTGAGAGGAGGCGAAAGATGGTGCCACATGCAAAGATTCTCTGACGCTCAAGTCAGCCATCAATATATGGATTTAAGTTGAGGAAATTGGAGCAATGAAATAGAATATGAGAATGAGAACAGCCTAACCTTTCCACGTACGAGAATCGACTATTTATAGGTGAGCATGGAGAAGGAATCGTCAGGTACAAGTGGTGCCTGGGGAAAAATAGTACATTATACAGTGTACGACTCTGACACACGACGCGGGAGGAGCCGCGTCTCCTGCGAACATCCCCTGGTAGCTGTACCTTGTACCTTCTGTCGAGTGACATGGACGCTTTCCGGTGTACGAGGTGTTAACCTGGTTATACCGATATACGAGGTTTACGTCCTTGTCCCGGTACTGGTATCAAGACCTGATCAGTAAGGAACTTGGCTAGACTTACACAAACAAGCTTATCAATCCCATCGAAGAGTTCAATAACATGTACCCAACCACATCATTTAAATAATGCACACCAATGCTTTAGTAATAAGCAACTATGCTCTAGTAAGGTATAACAAAGCTTCAATAATAAATAACCTCATTCGAATGTAAAACAACCTTAATTCAACAAGAGAAATCGCACTTCCATAGTATTTAATTCTCAAAGATCCAACAAGGAGTGACCCATGCTCTGATACCACCGTTGTAAGGCACTCTGATTCCCCAAATTCAAATCCCGATGTAAAGACAAATAATCATTGAAAATACAATTAAACATTTCACAATTTAAAGCTTTACAAGATCCCACTTACATCAAGATTCAAACCACAAAAAACCAGAGGCCATATTCTAAAGAATCAAGAAAGAAATGTATCGTAAAGCAAAGGCCCATAATGTATACACAACCATATTTAAAAAAATGGAAAAAAGTTAAGTATACATCGGACATCCATCGAGATCTAAGAAAACACTAAGTATTTGATAAGTGTATTTAGAAACATAAGCATATGGTTAAGGAAAACATGTCAAAGAGGTGTACAAGAAGCTTTCATGAATGAAGGATTAAAGTACTAGGCATAGGGAACCAAGAGGTGCAAGACCATGGCAAGAAAACGTGTGAAAACCACTCTGGTCATTCCCACTGGTCGTGGGAAATTTCCACTGGCCGTGGGAAATTCCATTGCCAATGGGAAATTCCCACTGGCCGTGGAACACACTGCCCCAATGCCCAGAATGTTGAAATTTTTAAAACAGAGAATTCAACTGGAAGTGGGAAACTCACACTTGTCGTGGAACTCACTGTTTCCATGACCCAAATTGCGTAATTTCATAAACAGTGTGATCCACTGGCCGTGGGAATTTCCTATTGGCCATGGTTTACTCCCTGATCCTCTAAAATACATTTTCAAATCATGCCATGCCTTGGGACCTTAGATCATGCAATATCTAGACCTTTTATGCATAAAAACATCAAGAATCAATCATATTATGGTAGAAGACATAAAGGGGCATGACATCAGTCCACTAAGGTCTTTTTATACCAAATCTAAAACATCATTTAAATCATCAAATCTACTTCTAAATCATGCATAAACATTGTGATCATAACCTCACACTTTAATAATTCATCCATCCATGGGTTTCCATCAACATAAGCATCAATGCCATCGAAATGGCTATCAAACTTTCATTGTTAATATTCACATAGTTGTTTACAAAAGAATTGGCCTATCATATATACATGTATACATAAAAGAATATAAGACAAAGCGTATATATACTTTGGCCATCAACACCATATCTACATCATCACCATTGCCATCAAATACATACATAATCCAAAACTCAAACGATTGCCTACCAAGATATTTCTATACAACTATTTTACCTTCCCCACCGAAACATATAGTTCAAAAATAAGATGCATCTAACCCCATGCACATTCTGCATCATAATGCTAAAGAGACAAAATGGAGAATGAGTTATACATTCTAATTGACGAATATGAATGTATTTGTGATTATGTGCATATGCATATAACAACATGTAGGCTTTACATAAAAAACACCAATTATCATCACAACTCCATCATTCTATCAACATAAACATATATCATAATCATTAATTAAAACTTATAGCAAAGCACATACACATACACACATCATTACCTTTTACTATATTGGGCTAACACAATTATCATCACAAATACACAAGGTATTTTCATCATATATATTACACTTGTTGTCTTTACGTTTTCTTTCACCCCTTTCAATCATCACCTCAAACTCATTCTCTAAAATTAAATGACTACAAAAACAACTCCTAAGTCACCAGCACACACCAAATACCACTTCTACTAACTTCACCAACTTAGTGTCTTCCACATTCTTTTAATTTCTCAAATTCCTACATCAATAAACTTTAAATTCATTTTCCTATCCAAAATTCATTTTCCTATCCAAAATCATTCTTAAGACAAATGAACTTTAAATTCATCAAATTTTTCCAATAGGCCCAATTTCCACATGTTAGGGTTTTTATTTAAAAATCCAAACATCAATTCTAATAATGTCTTTGCATCACTTAGGCATTTCCAAGACAACAACATCATACTCACATAATCATCAACAACAACAAAATTCCCAGTGGTCATCTACCCTAGAATTTGGGTTCCACATACATTCATTCATCAAAACTACACCTAATCTTCCATTACAATACTTCAACAACCTCAAAACCACCAACACAAGCCATGGGTATTATGAAACATCACCTTTTCTCCAAGCACCAAGAAGCACATGAAAAGAGAGGAAGAGAAAAGAAGATGAGTCATGCTTTCCTTCAATGTTCCATTAGAGATTCATAAATCCAAGCTTAGATGTTGATTTTTGCAAGAAAATAAAAGTGGAGGGGTTGTTACATTTTGGGCTTGCAGGAACGAAGAAGAAGAAGAAAATGAAGTGTAGAGGGAGAATGGAGAAAACCCACTAAAAAATGGAAGAGAAGGTGGAACGAGAGTGCAAAAATTGGTCATTAACCAATGGTCCAAAGGGTGCATCATTCTGCTTTTTCCTTTGGTCAATAAATCCCCATTGACCAATGGGCAAAAGAACCAAATGAGAGAGAGAAAGATTTCACGATGATAAGGAATGAGGAAAGGGAATTTGCATTTTCTTTTTAATTCCAATTGGCTTGTATTTTCACCATTTATTATCACACACTGTGTCTGTATATATTTCCTCAACACCGAAAATTATTTTGATCACATCACCATAACCATAATAATTTCCTCGTTATTCTAGACCCATCAAAATATATAATATGACTTAATGGGTCCCACACTATTCATTTAAATTATTCAGTTTCAATAAATTTTAATTTTCTGATAAATCACAATCAATGTCTAATTGATTTTCCCACGTATTTTGGACCAAAAATAGTTAATTATCATCATCTAATAAATTTATTTCTCTAAAATTTGGGATGTTACAGTCATTCTCTACCATAGTTACCTACCTATGTAATCACAGAACCTCAATCAATGGCTCAACGCTATATAATAGTTTCTAAATATCACTTCTCACATTTCTCATCATCATTATCATGATATCATCACAAGTATCACTTCTCATCAACTATCATAACCATATCATATGCATATATATTGCAACACCATCATAATTTTCCTCTAATTGGCAAAGTGCATCACCAAGTATATACCTCCCCACATGAATTATTACCATAACCACAAAAGCTCAAAACATAACACATCCATATATTTATACATTTATATTCATTAACCAAACTCCTTCGTATTGCTTCCGCTCACCGGGCACTGGTCTCTGCAGCATCTGCAACATCTCTATCTTTAGTCACTAAACACAATTGTAAGGGTGACAGACTGACAATACAAATTAATGAAAACAACATATTCATATGTATGTACAAGGGAAAAAATATAGTATAGCATAACTTCAGTTCATTAATCATTTCATAATCCATTCCTAATTTATTTCAATACCATTTCTCATTGTCATCTCCCAACTATATAATCAATAACTTAAGTCATCAAAACTTGTGGAAATTATATCATGGAACAACTAAATCATAGTAAAATAGTATATATATATATATAATATGACTCTATAGTATCCAGATACTAAATTGGATCCGTCATTAGCTGGGTGTCACACTGCGATATCCCAGACCCAAATCCTGATGTAATCAAGATAATTAATTAATAAAATATGAGTAAATTTTTCACGTTTGAAATAATTTCGAAACACCTCAACGATTATGTCAAGACTCGAACTACAAAAAATCAAAGAATGAGATTTGATAGTTTATAACTAGATCGTAAAATAAATCGCCTATGATTATATACAAAATAACAGAGTTTACAACAAAAGAAGAATATGTATACAGGGCATACACCTAGTCCCATATATAAGGTAATGTGGACATACCCAAGGAAGACCCTCACACTACATTGGAGAAAGGACTTGAGGCATATAGAGGTCCCCTCATAAGGGCAAAGACCAAACGGGCCAAAGAGAGCATTCATAAAGCCCTTTTCTCTTTTCTCTCTTCTAGTGGGCCTAAGCCCAATAAGGAACCTATGAGGATCTATGTGTACTTTACTTGTAATATACTTTCTAAATAGTTTCTCTAGGCTTATAGGATAGATTTGGGCCTTGTAAGGTCAAATGGGCCACTTTTGGGCCTTGTACTTTCCTTTTTGGGCCATGTATAGGCCATTTGCTCATCTTTTCTCTTAATGGGCCTTGGAGTCATGATCAAGCCCATTCTTCTAGTCCTTGGCCGAAATCCTCTATGGCCTATATAAGGGCTTCTCCTTTTGTAAACAAGCACCATTAATCCATTTGTAAAATTTGAGAGCACTTAAGTGTTTCCTAGTGAGAGATTCTCCTCCTTCTCTCTAGAATTTGAGAGCTCTCTCAAGCTCTTATCCAAGGGGTTTCTCCCTCCCTTGGTGGTGAGTGGAGTTATCTTCCTCCTCCTTAGGAAGTGGCCTCCAACCTTTCCCTCTCCTATTTTCCAGGCCTTCCTCCATTATCCACCTTCTCTCCTTCCATTTCCACTTTCCTTTCCTTTCCTTTGTTTTTGGCGACATCATCTTCTAGTTTCTTAGGCTTTAGTTTCGGTTTCCCTTGCATTCAAGAAGAAGTTCTCAAGCTCCCATTGAAGGAAGATAGAAGAAAGAGCCCTAGATCCAACCCTCTTCAAGAAAGTGCATGAAGAGCCTACATCATGTGGTATCATTGAGCCTTGGGAGGTTCTTTTCTTCTTCTCTTCCATTTTAATTTTCGGTTTTGAGTTCATTTTGCTGGCTGGAATTCTGTTTCTTAGTCATTCATATGCCTTATTAATTCCATGTTAGCATAGAAAAATCATAAAAAGTCTTAGTTCTTTTGAGTTTTTGTGCTAGTTTCTTTGTGGTTTCAATTTTTGCATCTTGTTAGTGTCATTTTCGGTTAGCAATACTTTCCATTCTGTTTTGGTCTCTAAAATTTCAGAATTGGCACATGTTAAATTCGGTTAGTAGGTGGTTAGATTGTTGTTACATGTTAGTTACTTGTTAGTTGTTAGTTAGAGCCAATTTAGGAAGTTAGTTAAGTGCCATGTGGAACCTTTTCTAGAGTTCTAGGAAGTTAGTTGCTTCTCCCTTTTTAGTGTGCAAACCGTGTGGATTAGGGGCAATTCAAGCATCTTGATTAGCTCCTAAAAAGGTTCCATTCTTGTTAGGAGGTCTTACATTCAAGACACTCCAAAGTCAACTCAATTTTAGGATTGTTAGTTTCTATTCTTAGTTTGATTCTAGGTTTAATTTTGTTGCACTATTAGGATATCTCTTTTACATTCATATTTTCATCTTGCTTGCATCAAAAACAAAACTTGTCAAAAAAAAGATATTAGTCACCTCCTATACATCAATTTAGGAGAAGGTTGCATAATTTCCCTTAAGCAAGAAGCATTAATTGAACTTGTTAGTAACCATTGTGCATTTCGGTTTTGGTTGTATAAATTGGTGTTTTTATCTTGAAATCTTAAGAGGAAAAAAGAAAAGAAAGAAAAGTATCAAAAGAAAAGAAAAGAATCACAAGAAAAGAAAAGTACCAAAAGAAGAAAAAGAGTGTTGAAAAGAAAGCCTCATTACAAAGTTGAATTAGAGACACCAAACATCATTACCAAAATTTCGAAATTACCAATACCAAATGAGAATTGTTTTCATTACTTGACCATTACTAAGAATTGTTCATTAAGACTTCATTGCTTATTCTTGCAACTTTAGAGTTTCTAGGCTAGGTTATACCTTAAACTTTGTTTCTTGCATTTATTTTCTTGTTTGTCTTGTTTTGTCAATTTCAATTCTATTCCAAGTTAGCTTTCATTCTTTTGAACTTTTATTTGCTTTTAGAGTCTTGTCATTCCAAGTTAATTATTGATCCTTCATTCTATTCCATTTGAGTAGCCTTTATTTCTTGAGCCTTTTTAGTTTGTCATTTTTGTTTCTTAAAGTTTTGTCTTGAGTTTGTATTCTTTTGGACTTCTAAGATCACTCCATTTCGCCATTAAGTGAGGGTAGCATATTGAAACACTTGAGATTGGTGTGGAAATTGGTTGAGCTTGAAAATCTCTAAGAGAAGGCATACACTTGAGAGATACACTTTTGAGAGGTTTAAAGTTTCTTTGTGATTTCTATTAACTAAATCTTGTGTGGAGTTGTTTGCCTTGTGTTCTTTTGCTAGGTAAAGTGGAGCTTATACATCAAGAAGGACTTGTGAAGACACTTGTAAAGGAGGCAAAAGCTTTGTAATTAGTAGAACTTAGGCAAAGTTTTTCAATTCTTAGGCTTTGTGTAGTAGGATTTTGTCTTGTATTTTGGACACAACAAGGACATTGGACTTTTTGGACATTATAATTTTCCTTTTGCTTGGTAAAATTCGAATTAGGGTAGTGCATGTGCATTTGTTTGTTAACTACTTTTAGTTAATTAGTTAGAGTTAGTTAGAAGTTACAACTATAATTAGTTAGTTAGTTGGTAGTTAGTTGAGTGTCTTAACTAATTAGTTAGTGGTTGGAACTAATTCTAGTTGTCATAACTAATTGTTAGTTGGGTTAACTAATACATAACCGAAATTAGTTAGGTAGTTATAGTGGTTAGACTTTGTTACAACTTCAATAACTAATTAACTACTTTTGGTTAGGGTTGTTAGGACTTGGTTAGTTAGTTGAACTAATTTTGTTACGTTAACTACTTCTTAAACCGAATTTGGTTAGGCTTGTCTAGGGTTAGTTAATCACTAGTAACATCCTAAGACAAACATAATCAACTTAGGTTAAGGACAACCTAGGATTTCCATAAGCAACATAGGACTAACCTAGTTAAAGACAACCTAGGACATTGTTTTTTTCCCTTAGGATAGAAACCTAGTATTGATATTTTAGGTTTGTTGAAGTGTTTTTTCACTTGTATTGCATTCATCTTCCTCGACTAGCTTGTCTATACATACTTTGTTCTTGTCTTGATTTTCTTTGACAACATTAAAAGATGTCGTCTAGTGATAGGGAAAACAAAAGCATGCTTCATAACATAATGGATAGCTTAAACACCATAAATGCTAGGCTAAACAATCTTGAGCATAATGAACCCCCTAGAACTAGGCATAGACAACGAAATCAAAGACATAACACTAGTGATAATGAGGAAGAAACAAGACAAAGAAGGCACCATGAACATAGAAGAGATGACATAGGCTTAAGAGAGGTAAAATTAGAAATTCCCCCATTCAATGGAAAAAGTGACATTGAAGCTTACTTAGAGTGGGAGATGAGGGTAGAACAAATATTCAACTCTCATCAAATAAAAGATGATAAAAAAGTTAGGATTGAAACTCTTTCTTTCCAAAATTATGCCCTAGTTTGGTGGACCCAAATTTGTAAGGAGAGAAAAAGAGATAACTTTCCCCCTATAGATGATTGGGTAGACTTAAAAGCTCTCCTTAGAAAAAGATATGTTCCTAATTATTATAGGGGTGAACTATTAGCAAAGCTAAATAGGCTCACCCAAGGCTCCAAATGTGTAGAAGATTACTATAAAGCCTTAGAGATAGCCATGATTAGAGCCAATCTAGAAGAGGATGAGGAAACCCTAATGCATAGGTTCTTACATGGGCTTAATAGGAACATCAAAAATAGGGTGGAACTTCTTCCACATGTAGATATAGAAGAGTTACTCCACCAATGCACCAAAGTAGAAAACCAATTAAAGGAAAGAGAATCCTATAGTGGGGATAACAATAGAGCCTATAAGTCAAAGTGGGTAGAAAACAAGGGTAAGTTTGAGAGAAACCCTAGAGAGAGAAGTGGGCGCTTCCTCCTCTAAACCCCAAAGTGAGTTACACAAAAATGGCAAAGTCTTTCGTAATCAACATGATAAGCATGAACCATCATCAAAACCACAATCCTCTAGATCTTCTTCCATAAAATGTTTTAAGTGCCTTGGAAGAGGACACATTGCTTCAGACTGTCCAACAAAAAGAACAATGATTTTAAAAACCAATGGAACCTACTCAAGTCAATCAGAGTCTAATTCTGATTCTCACTATTCAAGTGATGACTCTAGTAGTGCTTCCAGTGATAGTGAGTATATTTTAGGGGATGATGGTGAGTTGTACATGATTAGAAGGTTGCTTGGTAGTCATGTAAAACTCGATGACACAACACAAAGAGAGAACATCTTTTATACAAGATGTTACATTAATGACAAATTATGTTCTCTCATTGTGGATAGTGGGAGTTGTGCAAATGTTGCAAGCCAAAGACTAGTCAAAAAGATGGGATTAGAGCTTATAGACCATCCAAGTCCCTACAAATTACAATGGTTAAATGAGAAAGGGGAAATGGTAGTCAATAAGCAAGTCCTAATCAATTTCACCATAGGCACATATAGAGATGAAGTCAAATGTGATGTAGTACCTATGGAAGCAACTCATATACTATTAGGAAGGCCTTGGCAATTTGATAGGAAGGTCCTTCATGAGGGGTTCACTAACACCCTCACATTTAAACTAGATGGTAAGAAGATAGTATTACATCCTCTAACTCCACAACAAGTAGCTAAAGACCAAATCCAAATGAAAGCTAAGAGAGAAAAAGAGTTAGGATCTTCTTCCCATGTGAGTTTAGAAAAACCAAAGAAAAACAAAAAAGACAATAAAGGGAAAGGAGTTGTTGTCTATAATGACTCCCAACCTAATCTCTTTGCAAATAAATATGATGTGAAACATGCCATGTTTTCACAAAAGCATTGCTTGATCATATATCCAAAAGATATCCCTAACACTTCCTTGTGTTCAATGGGCACCTCTCCTCCCCCCTTGCCCAAAGGGATCCAAAATATCTTACAAGAATTTAAAGACCTCTTCCCAAAAGACATTCCAAAAGGGTTACCTCCTATTAGGGGCATTGAGCATCAAATAGACCTTATACCTGGGGCTAGTTTACCAAATAGACCTGCCTATAGATGCAACCCTAAGGAAAGTTTAGAAATAGAAAAACAAGTGAATGAACTACTTTCCAAAGGTTGGATTAGAGAAAGTTTAAGCCCTTGCGCATTACCGGTTTTACTTGTACCCAAGAAAGATAGTTCATGGAGAATGTGTACGGATTGTAGAGCCATTAATAACATCACCATCAAGTATAGGCATCCCATACCTAGGCTTGATGACATGTTAGATGAGCTTAGTGGATCTACAATCTTCTCCAAGATTGATCTTAAAAGTGGCTATCACCAAATTAGAATAAAAGAAGGAGATGAATAGAAAACCGCTTTTAAAACCAAGCTTGGCCTTTATGAGTGGTTAGTGATGCCTTTCGGCCTAACTAATGCACCAAGTACCTTCATGAGACTTATGAACCATGTTTTAAGGGATTTCATAGGGCATTTTGTTGTGGTATACTTTGATGACATTCTTGTGTACTCAAAGTCCATGACCTCTCATCTAATCCACCTAAGACAAGTTATGCTTGCCTTGAGAACAAACAATCTTTATGCTAACTTTGAAAAATGTTCTTTTGGCATGGATACCATTGTCTTTCTTTGTTTTGTAGTTAGTTCTAGAGGTGTTGAGGTAGATCACTCTAAGGTTAAGGCAATCCAAGATTGGCCTACACCTAAAAATGTGAGTGAAGTAAGAAGTTTTCATGGTCTTGCAAGTTTCTATAGGAGATTTGTGAAAGATTTTTCAACCCTAGCCTCCCCTTTAAATGAGTTGGTTAAAAAGAATGTTTCTTTTGTGTGGGGGCCTAGGCAAGAAAAAGCCTTTCAAGATCTCAAAGATAGACTCACTCATGCTCCAATTTTAAAACTTCCAAATTTTTCTAAAACCTTTGAGCTTGAGTGTGATGCATCAAATGTGGGCATAGGAGCTGTGCTTTTACAAGAAGGTCACCCCATTGCTTTCTTTAGTGAAAAACTTAATGGGGCCACTATTAACTATCCCACATACGATAAGGAATTTTATGCCTTAATTAGAACCCTACAAACTTGGGAGCATTACTTAATCCCAAAAGAGTTTGTGATACATAGTGATCACCAATCTTTGAAATTCATCAAGGGGCAACATAAGTTAAACAAAAGGCATGCTAAGTGGGTTGAGTATTTGGAACAATTTCCTTATGTCATCAAGTATAAAAATGGCAAAACCAATACTGTGGCTGATGCTTTATCTAGGAGGCACTCTTTACTTACCTCTCTAGGAGCCAAAGTTATTGGGCTTGATGAAATTAGGTCTTTGTACCCAAATGATCTTGATTTTTCAAACATCTTTAACTCATCTTCCACTTCTACATCTCATAAGGGCTTCTACATTTTAGATGGCTATCTTTTTAAAGCCAATAGACTTTGTATTCCACGAAGCTCTTTTAAGAGATCTGCTACTTAGAGAGAGTCATGAGGGAGGACTCATGGGTCATTTTGGTAGAGATAAGACTTTGTCTATCTTACATGAACACTTTTATTGGCCCAAAATGAAAAAGGATGTTCAAAAACATTGCTCTAGGTGTATTGTTTGTAGAAAGGCTAAATCAAAACTTTCACCTAGGGGTTTATATACTCCCTTGCCAACACCTAGTGCACCTTGGATTGATATATCAATGGACTTTGTGTTAGGCCTGCCTAAGACCCAAGGGGAATGGATTCTATCTTTGTGGTTGTGGATAGGTTTAGCAAGATGGCTCACTTCATCTCTTGCCATAAGGTTGATGATGCTAGTCATATTGCTAAGATCTTCTTTAAAGAGGTTGTGCGATTACATGGTGTACCCAAAACCATTGTTTCTGATAGGGACACCAAATTCCTAAGCCATTTTTGGAAAACTCTTTGGTCAAGGCTAGGAACACAACTCCTCTTTTCCACAACTTGTCATCCTCAAACGGATGGCCAAATAGAGGTAGTAAACAGGACCCTCTCACAACTTCTTAGGGTCTTAGTAAACAAAATTGTAAAATCTTGGGATGAGTGTTTACCCCACATTGAGTTTGCATATAATAGGGTACAACACTCCATAACCAAGCATAGTCCATTTGAGGTTGTATATGGTTTTAACCCTCTCACACCCTTGGACCTTTTGCCCATTGAGGTTTCTGATTCTGTCCTTCATATGGATGGAGAGGCAAAGGCCCAATTTATCAAAGATTTTCATGAGAAGGTTAGACACCAAATACAAACTAAAAATGAACATTATGCTCGTTGTGTAAATAAACAAAGAAAGGAGATCACCTTTGAGGTTGAAGATTGGGTATGGTTACACCTTCGAAAGGAACGCTTTCCCAATTTGAGAAAATCCAAACTCAACCCTAGAGGTGATGGGCCCTTTCAAATTCTCAAGAAAATTAATAATAATGCTTATGTCCTAGATCTACCAGGAGATTATGGTATGAGTGCTTCTTTTAATATAACTGATTTGTCTCCCTTTGATATAGATGATGAGGATGATGCCTTTGATTTGAGGACAAATCCTTTTGAAGAGGGGGAGCATAATGTGGACATACCTAAGGAAGACCCTCACACTACATTGGAGAAAGGACTTGAGGCATATAGAGGTCCCCTCATAAGGGCAAAGACCAAACGGGCCAAAGAGAGCATTCATAAAGCCCTTTTCTCTTTTCTCTCTTCTAGTGGGCCTAAGCCCAATAAGGAACCTATGAGGATCTATGTGTACTTTACTTGTAATATACTTTCTAAATAGTTTCTCTAGGCTTATAGGATAGATTTGGGCCTTGTAAGGTCAAATGGGCCACTTTTGGGCCTTGTACTTTCCTTTTTGGGCCATGTATAGGCCATTTGCTCATCTTTTCTCTTAATGGGCCTTGGAGTCATGATCAAGCCCATTCTTCTAGTCCTTGGCCGAAATCCTCTATGGCCTATATAAGGGCTTCTCCTTTTGTAAACAAGCACCATTAATCCATTTGTAAAATTTGAGAGCACTTAAGTGTTTCCTAGTGAGAGATTCTCCTCCTTCTCTCTAGAATTTGAGAGCTCTCTCAAGCTCTTATCCAAGGGGTTTCTCCCTCCCTTGGTGGTGAGTGGAGTTATCTTCCTCCTCCTTAGGAAGTGGCCTCCAACCTTTCCCTCTCCTATTTTCCAAGCCTTCCTCCATTATCCACCTTCTCTCCTTCCATTTCCACTTTCCTTTCCTTTGTTTTTGGCGACATCATCTTCTAGTTTCTTAGGCTTTAGTTTCGGTTTCCCTTGCATTCAAGAAGAAGTTCTCAAGCTCCCATTGAAGGAAGATAGAAGAAAGAGCCCTAGATCCAACCCTCTTCAAGAAAGTGCATGAAGAGCCTACATCATAAGGATATGGTAAAAGGCTCGGTAAGGCATGCAAGCATACAACACAAGCCTATTAAGCCACAACCAATCTTACACATATTTCATAGACATGCATTACCTAAAGTATATATATATGTATGGTCATGCAACATACATCTCCAATATCCATATTCCATAATTGACCACATTCAATTCAATCTTAAAATCATGTATCATCAACACTTATACATTCTCAAAATGGATGGCCTAACCAACATCATTTTAATCATCAAATAAGTATAAACCCCAATACCCCAAATATTAATACATCAATCATATGCGTTGTCATCTATACAATATCATTAAATCAATGGTTATCAAATATCATCTTATACAATTTGATCATCACATCATAATTAACATTTGTTGTCGGCCAAGGCATTCCATTACAACTATTTACCTTCTCCAAGCTTTAACTCAAAGACTTAATCTCATCCCATGATAACCCTGCATCACAATGCTAAAAATAGACAACATGGGAGAGTGAGTTATACATTTCAAATGATGAATATGAATACAATTGAGATTATATTCATATGCATATTAACATCATGTATGCTTTGCTTAACTCATCAATAATCATCATATGTCATATCAATAATATGCACATAACATATTCATCAATTAATTCATAGCAAAGCAAGCATATATACACATCCTTTCTTAATGCCACAATGGGCCAACATCATTGTCATCAATCATAGACAAACAAGCCTCTCATCACATTAGGCCATCACATACAACATCATCATATTCAATATCTTTTTGTTTATGTTGTCTTTTAGGTAATTCATATACCCATCTCATCGTCATCATATCTTAATCTTAATCATTATCAATCATCATCACATTTTGGCATATCTTCATGCTATATACAAATGCTGTTAGGCTAATGCATATGCACAATGAAATAACAACAACAAATACAGATTCAACTATGGGAATAAACATCAAATGTGGGTCAAGCATAGGTGTGCTACTATGCCCCTACTACAGTAGTATAATGTGTACACTTATATTTCAAATCATGCATGCAATACTGTACTCTTTTACGGGTACCAAACCGCCATCGCCCATATGTACCACTAGTCACCCCGTGACTTGCGGATTCCACAACATGGCCTCACTTGCCATAAGTGCTATGGGCCCTTCCCGAACACACATTGAGAGAGTCGTGCCTCGTCAGACAACACGGTAACTTGCTCATCACAGAGTCGCCTGCCTACTGGGCCCGCCTCATAGGGTGCCTCGTCACCA
This sequence comes from Clitoria ternatea, assembly GCA_037962975.1. Taxonomy (NCBI): domain Eukaryota; kingdom Viridiplantae; phylum Streptophyta; class Magnoliopsida; order Fabales; family Fabaceae; genus Clitoria; species Clitoria ternatea. The sequence goes on from CM075672.1 coordinate 157,980,824, forward strand.
AACTATGGACAGCTTTGTGATTCCCAGAATCACTAGGGAACAACAATAATTTACTCATGCACTAGGTCGCCTCCCACTGGGCCTGCCTAGTGGAACCCCTAACATTCCACATAGACAGCGTATGATATGCCATGGATGCAATGCAATACAAATCAAATACATTCTCACAGTATGCATCCTATCATGGGGCTCATCAATCATTATCATCGTCACTAACACCACCATATAATTCTTAGTGGATTTTATCATTGTTAGTTTTAGCCATTATTTTCAAGTTTTAATTGTGGCATTTCATTTCGATATACATATATCATACATGCAAGTCAACACTTGCAACATTCACAATGGCATCATAAACATCAATAGCATTCATCAATCTTTCATCAACATCACCACATAATTTCTTAGTGGATTTTTCATCTCATTGATCATTACCAATGTTTTACATTCTAGTGTGGCATTCACAACGTTTCATCAATACAATTCAAACCACACATACAAGGTCACACTTGTATCAAACATAATGGTATTCAACAAATCATCAATAATATCAATCATCCATCATTACTCATTATCGACATCATCTCTGATTCGTTGATTTATAACAAACACATTGTCATGAAATCATCCCCTCATTAGTTTCATCATAATACAAGGGTGTGTCTTACAACCCTATCATTTAACTTTCATTATCATTCATCATATCATATTATTAGTGGTGTACATTCATGTTTTTATAACATATCATAGGCACATACATATTTTTCCAATGTCTCAATCAATATCAAACACCACCAAGACACACCATCATCATATACCCCTAATACAATCTCTTATCTATACATAATAAATGGGTTTTGGGTAATAATAAGCTCATGAAAAATTTCAATATTAAAATATGAGAAAAGTTCATTTTTAGTCTTAAAAATAGTGTGACATGTTACGAATATCACCTATTAGTCCCAATTTGACAATCATAAAAAGTTAGGTTCAAAACCTCTTAAATGTGAGTTTTACGATGCAGTGGGTCCGGTGATTAATGCCTAATAAGAGTTAGAAAACTCCAATTAACGTGAGACCAATTTTCACAGCTCCATAACATAATTATCTACAACTTTCATGTGGAAGCCGGAGGCCAAAAATGTCATTAAGATACCCAAACGGGCCGAAAATAGTGAAGGAAATACAACAGTTAGAAAAACAGCATAACAGTGGCCATAAAAGGGCCATGAATCGATTCAGCCCTTGCATGAATCGATTCATGCATCCTAAAAGTCCAAAAATTGACAAAATGAGGGTTATGAATCAATTCAATCCCCTTCTGAATCGATTCATGCGCTCTAGGGCCCAAAAAAGTGTAAATCAGGTATATGAATTGATTCAACCCGTTAGTGAATCGATTCATGCGTGGGAAAATGCCAAGTGAGTGTGCAATTAGGTGAATGAATAGATTCATCTCCCCTGGGAATCAATTCATGAGTTCCAATTTACAAAAACAGAGGTGAATCAGGTGTTTGAATCGGTGTAGGTAACAGGGGAATCGATTCGCACCTGCAGTATATCAGTTCAAGACAACAACTCAACAACAATTATCAAAATTTTCCAACTTCTAGTTACCCTATCTTTTTCATATCAAGTCCAATGACCACCAAATTTTGACACCGGTAAATATACTCTGTTTATGACATGTGGCCATTGGCTGAACTCAAAAATTTCTAAAAATGAGGGACTTATGTGCATAAATGTGTTTCACCCATTTTAAGGTATTTTTGTTCAACACAAGGGTCAATTCTCAATGGAATTGGCCCATCCCAGTTTCTACAAGTTTTAAATTTTGCATAGGCGTTATTAGAACTATTCCATTATATTCAGTCACACTAAAACTCAATATAGCCCTATTAGTTCCTCCATTATGCATGAAAAATATAAAACACAACTTTACATCTTTGAGTAATTCACCCATTCATGGGTTTCTATCAACAAATAATCATGTTCATCAAAAGCACCACTAAACATTCATCATCATCTCATATATATGAAATTCCCAATCATTTAACAATTTGCCAAGCCCATCATCCACCATATAATCAATCTTCATTCAAAATAATTATGGCAAGGTAAACATGAGTACAATCATATACATCAACCATCAATTATTCACTCATGCAATTGAAATGTAAACTTTTCTCCTACCTTGAGAGAAGAACAATGGCTCAGACGTTCCAATCACTCTGTCTCATTATCCAGAGTACAATTTACATATTACACACATATATCTCAATCAATTTGTCATTCAAGGCACAACAACATATCCAAAACATGTTATAAACATGGTTTCATAACTTTCTTAGGTTTCGGGAATTCCTTTCTCATACATGAGATTCTCTATATTCAAAAGTGATTTAAACCTACCCAATATACAACCCATCACCATTAAAGGGTTTCTTAGCTTTACAACTTAACATATTCTCAATTTCCACATATACTTGTATAAAATCATTCTTCATGACATTAACCCTCATCATATCATATATTTGCTAAAAGCCTCAATGATCTTAATTCAAAAATTTACACCATTCATCATTCCCATAATTTTTCATTCATCAATCTTACTTCACTATGCCATGTAACTCACATTCCTTACATATTCATCAATAAAGCATCATTCCCTCAACTAGAGTTCACACACTCACCATTACACTTCAACATAATTCTTATCAATCCATAATTTTCATTTCATCAATCCACCACAACCATTATGGGTCTGGTGTTCAAATTCATTATTATTCATTTAAATGCCATACCCATCTATGGGTTCCCACATTAATGACTTCTAACCATCATTACTAACCATCTACCTTCATTAATATCATTCCTCATCATCAATAAATATTCTTCTAACCTCATTAATAATACCCATACTCTAAATATCACATATTTCCATTCAAAATCAACCCTCAAATAAACATTACATGTTTTCCCCAATTTCTTAGGACTAGGTTTCTATCTAAAACCTAATAATCATTATCAACAATCAGCAACCATCATCAATGGCTATTTCTCCTCATTGACAATATTCCTTAACATCATTAAACATGTATTCTAATCACATTTTACATTTCCCCCAATCTCTGGAGTTAGGGTTCCATTAAAACCCAACCACCATTATTAACAATCATCATCCTTCACCTTCAATAATGAGATTTTCGTATACCCCTTCACACCCACTAAAAAACATATATTAATCACACTCCACCTTTGGGTTTTTCATAAAAATGGCTCCCATTCCATAACCCATACATATAACACTCTCCCAATAAAATAAAAATCAAAACCCAGGGCTTAGGCTCATTAAAAATAGAGGAAAACATACCTTAAGTCAAGAAATCACAATAGGCTTCCAAGAGACGGAGAGGGTGATAAAAATCCAAGGGGGAGAAGAAGAACTTCCATCCAACATCATCTCCTTAAAGCTTGAAGATGGCAAACGAAAATGGAGGAGGAAGAATGCATACCATTTTTTTCTTAGGTTTTGAGAGGGAGTGGAAGAGAATGAATGAGGAAGAAGAAGAAAGCAAATGTATTGCAAAGAGGGAGAGCAGAAACTAGCATGAAAGTGAATAGAGAAAGTGGGTTTCATGTTTTAATTTTAATCCTTTCATTAAACTCTATCATTTTATAATGTACAGGATCTCAGTTCGGGCTCATACTTTATCTAAAAATTATTCCGAATATATATTCGAATCCTCAATAATATTCTTAATAGCCCTGACCAATGACATCTCAATCGGAGATACTTGGTCTGACACCCATATTTTAATCGGGTATAATTTTCATCTCATTAAGTCCCAATAATTATGAATATTCATAATAATAAATCTCAATTTAATTATTTTTAAATTTTTGAGACATGAATCAACTTGTATATAATTATTTATTATTTATTCTCCTTAATTAATTATTTTTATAAATTTTGGGTGTTACAATCCACCCCACCTAAAAAGAAATTCCGTCCTCAAAATTTAGCAACGATATTCATAACAAGGCCACACTTTAGGCCACACACCATCAAGGTTCATCGTTATCGAAAAATAGTATCGGACTTCCCAAAGTCCACCAAGACATGATCATCATCATTCATTTGTCCCAAACACAAAACCTCTTATATCCAAAACGAGTCACTTCTTATCAATTCTCAATTTTTCCAATATAACTCATATATTCATATCCAGTACCACCAGATAGACTCAAACATTCGCCATAAGTAGTTACAACTTTAATTGCCCGGCCTACGTATTGCTGCATCCAACATACAGGAAGGTGTCCCAATCCTGTAGTGGTTACCACAAACACATGAGGTCGGCACATAAGTGCACGTTGCCACAATACCTATGGCATGTAGAGTCATATCAGGACAAGTACCTTCATTTTTTATCACTCACATTATGCACACTTGTTCAAATAATACCAACTCACATGAGACTTAGTGACATTTAACTCAAGTCTATGACCAATATACTCATATCAATCATCGCCAATAAACATAATCTGGCACAATTCATGCCATATAAATCATCGAATGTCAATCACCATAACCACATATTGGTGTAATCATAATAAACTCTAAATCATCACAGGGTAAATACCCGATCGTCAGGCTTCATCCATTCAGAAACCATAATCAATTAGCCTAATAATCATTTGTCTCATTCATATATCGTCAGCTATACATCATTTCAAGCCTAAACGAGTCACTAAACTCACATCAAGTATGTAACCACAAGATTATAATAGGGTCCATAATCGTATAACAAGCTCCCACACTAGTGAATCTTTTCATAGATCACAACCAAAGCCCATAAATTAGACGTACAACTCATATCATATCACATCATTATGTGGTTTCTATCATAGATATAACACTTTTCAAATAAAAAGGTAGGTAATGACATGATCAAACTTCTATTTACTAACCCATAATTGTGCATATCATCTCTACATCATATCATAGTCCATAGCTATTCTCATGATCACAATGTGAAGGCATACAATTTAGCCCCAGGTCATACCATAAAATTATATATCATAGTCAATACTAAAGTAAACCCTAAATTCAACATCATTATTCACCAAATTCTTAGAGGTTTACATTCATTATTCGAATTCCATCACACATACCGGCTCTAGCCTTAACAACTTATTTCATAATTAATTTCATTATGGCTTAACTATTCATAAGGTTTGACCAATCACTAGACTTAGAAAGTATAAGGGTTAACTAGTACCCATTGTGGAATACTCCAACAACACATCCTCATTAGGCATGGCTTATTAAAATCACGTAGAGCCTAGACCATCATAGGGTCCAATCAAATCAATCATCCACAAAGTTTGATCATATAAGATCATACCAAGTCAATCAAGGATATCACACCTAGTGGGTCAAAATCAAATCAATCATTCACTCAGTTTTCACACACAAAAACCGAGACATAACCCCAATCATGTGCCAACATAATTTCACATTCAATCGTCTTATCACTTATTCATGTTCTAAATCTAAGGAGATAATAAATTAATTGTATCATATACATAGGGTTTTTTGTGCTAAAGGATATAAAATGTATCTTTCAAAATTAGCACAATCAATCATTTTGATTCATAAATATCCACATTAAGGAATCCTTTCATTATCATGCATTTAATCAACTCTAGCACATGAAACACTCATGTTTAATAAACATACCATGGCTAGGTGTCACAAGCTTAACTCATACAAGAGACCCAAACAATAATTCAATCTCAATATATACATGGTCTCACATCTATGGTCTACTACCATATCAATTCATATTCAACATATCATACCCATGATCAACACATGGTATAAATTTATCATCATGTCAATTTATATTCAATACTTTATATCCATGATCAACACATGGCATCAATTCAATATTGTGTTATTTCATACTCAACACATCAATATCAAATGCATAATATCAATGTATTCATCATTAGGAGGAAATAGTGTAAGGAACTTGGCCGGACTTACACAAATAACCATATCAATCACATTGAGGAATTCATCCACATGTATTCAATTCCATGAATCACCATAATCAACAATGAGCAACTATGCTCCATATGTGTATCACACGACTTCCATGACAATGGGTATATTTCCATAAACATCAATTATAACTTATGAATCATAATTCGTAAGGAATCACCATTGAGAAAACAATGCCTTGATAATCAATTCACAATTCTTAGACAACTAGTCATTCATAAGTCCATATAGGGAAATCAATATATTAACATATCAGCATCCTCTATATAATTATCGCTCTTAAGTCTATATAGAGAAACCACATTCCGACAATGAGCATCACGCTCCAAGGATCACCAAAAATGTCTCACTATTGAGTAATTGTGCTCCAATCATCCATAATATCAACTTTAATGTAGAGCAACTACGCTCTGATGATAATTAGTAACTTTAATTTAGAGCAAAGTACGCGCTGATACCAAGTTGTCACACCATGATTTCCCAGACCCGAATCCTGATGTAATCAAGATAATTAATTAATAAAAATATGAGTAAATATTTCATGTTTGAAATAATTTTAAAACACCTCAACGATTACGTCAAGACTCGAACCACAAAAAACCAAAGAGTGAGATTTGATAATATATAACTGGATCGTAAAATAAATTGCCCATGATTGTATACAAAATAACAGAGTTTACTGTAACACCCTGATTTTTCGGACTTGAATCCCGATGTAATCTAAATAATTAAACAATAAAAATACGAATAAACTTTTCACGTTTGAAATAATTCCAAAACACCACCACGGCTACATCAAGACTCGAACCACGGAAAACCAAAGGGTGAGACTTGATAATCTATAACTGGATCGGTAAATAGTTTGCCCTTAACGGTATACAGAAATAACAGAGTTTATAGCGGAAGAAGAATGTGTATACTAGGCATACGCCTAGTCCCATGTATGAAGATATGGAAAAAGACTCGGCAAAGCATGTAACGGCATATTATAAGCCTAATAGACAACCATCACCTTTTCACATAATTTCATGAACATACAATGCCTAAGATATATACATATACATATCTATATGGTCATGCATCATACATCTCTAATATTCATAATCTACATATCATTTCAACTCTCGATTTATGTATTTCCAATACTTGTACATACCTAGAGGATTAACAAATCAATACCCTATACATTCCTAAAATGATTACATAATCAACATCCTATTATTCACCAAATTGATAAAAATCCAATACTTCCAATATCAATACATCCTCCATATATATACATTATTCACGTTTCATCAATCAATATCAACAATTAACAACATCATAATATCCATTTTATACATAACTCTATAAATTACAACCGCTGCCGGCCAAGGCATTCCATTACCACTATTTTACCTTCACAAAAGCTTCTCTTCAAAATATCTTCATCCCATAACATCCTGGCATTAATACTAAAAAGTAGACCACATGGGAGAGTGAGTTATACATTTCAAATGATGATATGAATACAATTGAAATTATGTGCATATGCATTTCAACATCATGTATGCTTTGCTAAACACATCAATGATCATCATAAATAGTTAATTCAACAACATATACATATTTCATATTTATTAATCAAGTCATAGCAAAGCAGGCATATACACATCTATAACAATGCCACAATGGGCCAACATCATCAGTATTGACCATTCAGGTCTTTTCTCAAAGCCACCATGGGCTAACATCACTATCATCAATCATAATAATTATACTGGGCCGTAACATACACATCATCATATTCAATATCGTTTCGTTGTATTCATGTCTTTTATCAATTTTATGTGGTCTTTTAGGTACTCAATTACCCATCTCATCAACGCCATATCATAATCTCATTCATCATCAATCATTATCATCATCTGGCATATCTCCATGCTATATGCAAAGGCTCTTATAGCTAATGCATATGCATAATGGAATCGACAACAACAAATACGGATCTGACTGTGGGAATAACACCAAGTGTAGGTTGAGCATAGGTGTGCTACTATGCCTCTACTGTAGTAGAAAAATGTGTACACATATCTCAAAGCATTCATGCATATCAACAACATCTTTTACTGGTACCAAACTGCTATCGCCCATCTGTAGCACTAGTCACCCTGTGACTTACGGATCAACACATGACCTCAGCTGCCAAAAGTGCTACTGGCCCCTCCCGAGCACACATTGAGAGAGCCGTGCCTTGTCGGACACCGAGGTACTTGCTCATCACAGAGCCGCCCGCCCACTGGGCCAGCCATATAGGGTGCCTCATCACCAAACTAAGGGCAACTTTGTGACTCACACACCGAGTCACAGGGGAAATAACAAGAATGCTTGTGCACCGAGCCGCCCTCCCACTGGGCCAACAGGGGGAACCCCTAATATTCCTTACCGGCAGCGTATGATATGCCATGGATGCAATGCAATGCAAATCAAATGCATTTCTCACACTGTGCATCCGAAATGCCACTCATCAAACATCATCATCATAATTACCAACACCACCATACACACCATCATTAAATACTCTATACATATTTCCTCATTTATCTCACAATGTAAAGAAATGAGGTTTAACATCAGCCAAGACAAAAATAACATAAAATCTCACACTGGGCAACTCGCTCAAATGAGACCCAACACTCGCTTGAGCGAAATTGAGGTGGGTCGCTTGAGCGCCCCCAATTTCCCCTCGAGCGAAGAAGTTTTTGTGCGTCAGGCCCCGATGTCGCTTGAGCAGGCCACTCTCCCTTAGGCGAGATTCCTTCAGTGTCATTTCTGCGCTCGTTCGCTCGAGCGAGGCTTCTCTCACCTACATGCTCGCTCGGGCGAAAAACATCAAGTATCCAATTCCCCACTCACTCACTTGAGTGAGACCCAATATGCCACATTACTCATTTGAGCAAGATCCATCCAAAACCATTTCCTCTCTCGCTCGCTCAAGCGCGACCATACCCGCTTGAGCGAGATTCGTCCAGTAGCTCATCCACCTATCCCACACACGTTTTGCTTGAGCGAGACCTCTTCTCGTCTGAGCGAGATTAGGCCAGAGGCCACCCATCTGATGTAGAGGACTCTCGCCTGAGCAAGATCCCAACTTGCTTGAGCAAGTTAACCATCACAGCTCAACACTTAAATTTTTCACTCATCATCACATGGCATAATCTATCCTTTGTAAAATTGGTCTAATCCAATCATCATACATGGATGAAACCATACCCTTAGGCCTAATTCAAGTAGTTATACCTCTCCACTCTTGTTCTAATTCATCAATTATGTGAGGGAGGTTTTCAACACAAATTTTTATCACAACCACACATATCTCTGTGCATAATCATCATAAACATATTTCCATACTTTAGGAAACTCATTCATCTATAATTCTATGTCATCAATTTACTCATGTCTGACAGAAAGAACAACTAATCATTCATCATCATTACATATATATATATCTAAATCATTCAACAAAGGCCAAGCCATCATTCATCCCATCATCTATTCAACATTCAATACATTCATGGCAAGGCAATGCATGAGTTCATACATGTACATAATTAATAATTATTCACTCATGCAATTTGAAATATAAACTTCTCTCCTACCTCGAGAGAAGAACCGCAACGCAGTTGCCTTGATCATTCTGCATCATCGTCCGGAATACAATCCTATCAACAAACATATTTATATACATGCCATTAATAAGCCATCATAAAGCATCATCTCCCAAGACTCATTATCAAGTCCTAGACTTGCCTAAACACTAATTCATATGCTTATGTTAGGCTTCGGGAATTCCTTTCCCAAGATCAAGATTCTCTAAGTTTCAAAGAGTTAACCACACCCAATAACAACAAGATCATATGCTCTATTTCACAAGCCTTCCAAATCATCACATGAATCATTCAACCATCACCTCAATTTTTTCCAAAATCATCATTGTCACTTAGAGTTCAATGTAAGCTATCTTAGCTTCTTTAACCATCATCAATGTAACAATTTCTAAATGGCACATATCATGACCTAGGGCCTCATCAAATACTCAATAATGAATATCATGTACTTATCCTCAAAATCAATTCCAATATTCCAAAAATTCATTTCCTTTATATAGTTTATTCTAGGGCATTCATAATCATCAAAATCATCAATTTAGCCAAAACCCCCTAAATCTCCATACTTAGGGTTTCCTTAAAATCATTAACCAACATCAATTTTCACCATCTTCTCAAAACATTTCAACCATAATAATATTCATCCTTATTGGGTACCATCCCATATCCAAGAATCACATTCTCCAAGCCATCCAAGCCTAGGGTTTCCATTTCCATCATCATCCATAAAACCCAACACCAACATTTCAAGCTTAACAACATCAAAACTATAAATAGGACATTAAAGAGGCAAGAAACCTTACCTCACATCCATGCTCATAGCCAAACGAAAATAAGGAGAGAGGAAGAAGAAGATGGTCCAAGCAAAGCTCCTATGTTCCATTTGATGTTCATAAATCCAAGCTCAAGTGAATTTTTTGATGAAAAATGGGTACCAAAGGGGGAGGCCACGGTTTTATGCAAGAAGAGGTGAAGAAGGAGAAGAAAATAATGAATAAAGTGAAGAGGAAGAATAGTGCATGGTTGGGAGGAGAAAGAGAGAGTAGTTTAGTGTAAATTGGGTATTACCCATTGGATAAAGCAATGCCTCATTTTACTTTTACCATTGGTCCATCATTTCCACTACTCATTGTGTAAAAGAAAGTATAAAATGTGTAGAATGGGTACACGGTTATGAGAAGGGGAGAAGGAGGAATTTTCATTTTCTTTTAATTCTATTTGGCTCGTATTTTCTCCGTTTAATAACATATGTCGAGTCCAATTAATTATTTCCTTAACACTAAAAATTATTTCAACTATATCACCGTAACCATAATAATTTTCTAAACATTCTAGACCCATCAAATAATTAATTTGACAAAGTGGGTCCCACATCATTCGTTAAATCATCCAACTCCGGTAAATCTTAATTTATCGATAATTCACCTCTAATGTCAAATTAATCCTCCCATAATTATTAGACCATAAATAATTAATTACCATTATTCAATAAATTGTTTTCTTTAAAACTTGGGGTGTTATATTTACAGCGGAAGAAGAATATGTATACAGGGCATACGCCTAGTCATATATATGAAGATATGGAAAAAGGCTTGGTAAGGCATGCAAGCATACAACACAAGCCTATTAAGCCGTAAAAATCTTACACATAATTCATAGACATGAATTGCCTAAAGTATATATATATGTATGGTCATGCAACATACATCTCCAACATCCATATTCCACAATTGACCACATTCAATTCAATCTTAAAATCATGTATCATCAACACTTATACATTCCCAAAATGGATGACCTAACCAACATCATTTTAATCATCAAATGAGTATAAACCCAAATATCAATACATCAATCATATGCGTTGACATCTATACAATATCATCAAATCAATGGTTATTGTAACACCCTAAAAATAGGGGTAAATTTTTCATGATTTAAGAATAATATTAAGTAGAAGAAACGAGATATATAAAATGTTGAGTGATTACCCCGGATTATTAAATAACCTATCTTATATATGAAGATATGAGGTGGTACCAGAGTGCTCCTTGGACAATCAGACTCGGGATCGTCACAAGGGAAAAGCGAAAGATTTGATAATATTTAAGAGTTATCAAAATATATATGAGGAAGGGGATGGAAGATTGCCTCTTCAATTGATTAAACCTTAATAATACAATTCCATAGCAAAAACATCATTTCCATAATGGGTGAGTTCCAAAACAAGCAAGAAAATTGAGCCAAGAAGCAAAAATGAAGAAACTAGATACAGGGCAACTCGCTTAACACCCCAGATTTTATATAAATAACTAAATGAGGAGTGTAAATGTTGAATAATTATATGTAGGTTGATTAATGTCCCAAAATGTTGAAAATAACTAAACTCAGATTTTAAGGATTATTTATAATTTATGGAGGCTGTATGAGCTAAAATAATACCCGATTAAAATATAGGTGTCGGACCAAATATCTCCAATTGGGATGATATTGGTCAGGGCTGTTAAGAATATTATTAGAAATCCTAATATGTATTCGGAATAATTTTTAGATAAAGTATCAAGCCCAAACTGGGATCCTGTTTGATTTAAAACGGAGAATCTTTAATGAGGAGATAGAATAAAACACTAAAACTCTTATTTTCCTCTACACTTCACGTTGGCCCTCTCTTTCTCAGCAAACACTCTTCCTCTTCTTCTTCTTTTACTTTCCCACTCACCTCCTTCTTTATTTCCTCTCTTTATCTCATGAAAAACCCTAGCAAAAAGCTGGTGACCCATTCCATTCCTCCATTTTTGTTCTTGAGGGAGCTTGGAGGAAGCCATTGAAGCTTGAAGATATCTCTTCCCCTCTTCTATTTTCACAGCTTTCTCTCCCTTTTTAATACCCATTTTTGTTTTTGGGTGAGGTAAGCTTTTCTCACTATTTTTGTTGGGTTAAATACTATGGCTATGAGTTTTATGGTTAAAGAGAGTAATGTATTTGAATAGGGGTTGTTTGAGAGCTATAAATGTGTAAATACTAAGATGGTTTGTCATAAATGCAAGCCTTGAATGAAATAAATGAGGTAGATGAATGTATGATAGGAAGGTGATGAAGAGTAATGATGCATTTATGAATATTGTTGGATTTTAGGTGGAACCCTAACTTTGATAAATTGGGGAAAGTGATAAATGATGCTAGAATAATATGTTTTGGGAGGAGATATATGACAATAAGTGTATGAATATTAGATAAATTATTATGCATATTGAGGCCTAAGGTTGCCTTGTAACATTTAGTATAATGAATGAGGCTTGATGTGAAGGAATTCCCAAAGCATAACAAATAAGGAAAATGGTTCCCATGACATGTTTTATTCATGTCATGAAATTATAGGTGTAATGAGTAACGAATAGAGACTTAAATGATGCATTGAACGACTAATTTACTGGAATTTTACATGTATGTTAATGTAGGAAACAACCCCATTGGCGAGGTAGGACCTTCAGACCGCATTGATTTCTACTTCTCTTGAGGTAGGAAGGGGTAACTATTCTAAATGCATGATTTCATCCATTGATGATGTGAATAGATATGATTATGTTATGATAGAGTAGTTTGAGTGGATAATGTGATGATTTTATGATTGAAATGCATTTAGAATGATTGATGTTTTGTGGCATGTGCTTTTGGGATGATGCGTATGATGTTGCTTTGATTCATATTAATGAATTTGTTATGAATGGCTGGAGACCATGGTTGTATTGATTGATATGTTATTGGATATCCCATGATGTATGAATTGATAAAGAATGATTGCCACTAACTGTTGATGTGTATGAAATCCAATAAGAATTGGTGATAGTTGAGAATGATGAGTATACAAAATCTACTAAGTGGTTGTAGTGAATTGTTAAATGTGGAGTGGCATGATATGATGCATAGAGTGAGAATGCATTGATTGGCATTTGCATCCATAGCATATCATACGCTGTCTATGTGGAATGTTAGGGGTTCCACTAGGTGGGCCCAGTGGGAGGGCAACCCAGTATACAGGTATATTATTGTATTTCCCTAGTGATTCTTGGAATCGTAAAGCTATCCATAGTTTGGTGACGAGGCACCCTATATGGCGGGCCAAGTAGACGGGCGACTCTGAGATGAGCAAGTTACCTTAGTGTCTGACGGGACATGGATCTCTCGATATGTGTTCGGGAGGGGCCCGTAGCACTTTGGCAGACTTATAGATAAGAGGTAATGATGATAGTTTGAATAAGAGGTAATGATGTTGTTTGAATAAATTGTGATGATAGTTGAGTGATTCATAAGATGATTTGGAAGACTTATAGATAAGAGGTAATGATGTTGTTGGGTATAGTTAGCCTTTAAGATTTAGAGAATCATGGTTTTGGGAAAGGAATTCCCGAAACCTAACACAATGGTATGAATTGGTGTCTCAACAAGTCTAGGACTTGATATTGAGCCTTAAGACATATTTACATTATTTGAAATTATGATGGTGCCTTGGAATAGCTTATTGATTGTATGAATGTATATATGTTTAATGTGTAGATTATGTTCTGGATGATGATACGGAATAATTGGAGCATTTAAATTGCGGTTCTTCTCTCAAGGTAGGAGAGGAGTTTACATTTTAATTGCATGAGTTGAATGATTTATGATTGATGTGTATGACTATACTCATGCTTGCCTTTCCATGATTATATTTAAAATGAGATAAAGTGAATGATAATTCATTGAATCAAGTCATTGGCAATGAAAAATATGACTTGTGTATTATTAATATTGTGAATTGAATGCAAAACAAGGAAGGGAATAGGTCATATTTTCATTTAATGGATAAGTACTCAGGTAGAGGTTACCTATAAGTCATAATATATGTATGAAACTTGTGTGCATGGTTAGATGTGGCCAAAGAGGCTTAGCTTGCAATTTGGCATGTTTGGTTTAGCCAATAAGGGCATGAATTACCACTAGGACATATCATGATCTAGGAAATGATTTATTGAATGAGACTTGTTGGAGCAAGTCACATTTATATATATATATGAATGTAGGCCCATGGAAAGTTTGGACAAAAACTTAGCCAATTGTATTTTGGTATGTCATGTAAATTGCCCAAAATATACATAAAACTACCCTATAGCTTAGATTTTGATTGGGATGGAATTTGGGCTTGAACCTTTACCACATAGTTGATATTAGGGTAAATACATAGTGTATAAAATTTCATTCAAATTGGAGTTAATTAGCTTAGTACAAAGGGGTCCCAAAGTTGGCAAAATCATAAGGGTCAAAAAGCTACAGAATGGAGCTGACAGCAGTGAGATCCACGACCAGTGGGAATTCCCACTGCCAATGGATCAGTCTGTTTATGGAAATATGCATTTTTAGTCATGGAACCAGAGAACTCCACGACCAGTGGGAATTCCCATGGCCAATGGGTTTCTCTGTTTTGGAAAATTTTGAAATTTTGGGCATTTGGTAGGGGATTCCACGGCCAGTGGGAATTCCCACTGCCAGTGGATTTTCCCACTGCCAATGGATTTTTCCAAAGTTGGATTTTACATACTTTTATACCTTTTTGGGTTATTGTTTGTGCTTTCTTACTTCATGGAATATTTGTATGACTGATCGTACATGTTTTGATTATGTCTTGGCAATCACTTTGTGTTGTCTTGGTGGTGTCTGATATGGATTGAGACCTTGGGAAATATGTACGTACTTATGATATGTTATGAAGACCCAAGGGTTTACCACCAATAATATGATGTGATGAATCATATGAAAGTGTAATAATGGAGTTGTAAGATACACCCTTATGTGATTGTGAAACCAATGAGGGAAGAATTAAATGATGTAGTATGTGTTATAAATCAACGAATCGGAGAGAGTATCGATAATGAATAATGATGGATGATATTGTGGATCATTTCCTTATATAAAGGATCATTGATATTAAGGATGATTATCATTATAGATGATTGTGAATGCCATTGTGTTGATACAAGCATAGGCTTGTATGTGTGGTTTGAATTGTATTAATGAATTGTTGCATTGCCACACCAGTTATGGAAACAATGGTAATGATGAATGCAATGAAAATTCACTAAGTGGTTATGTGGTGGTATTGATGAATGATTAATGAATGTTAATGATGATTTATGATATTTGTGATGCCATTGTAGTTGATTGCAAGTGTTGACTTGCATGTATAATATATGATATATTGAGATGAAAATGCCACATATAAAACTTGAAAAACAATGGCTAAAACCAACAATGATAAAATCCACTAAGGTATGTATGGTGGTGTTGGTGATTATGATGATGATGATTTATGAGTGACATGTTTATGTATGATTAATGATGATGATTGTTGGCCCACTATGGCTTGAGACAAGATATGAATGGTTGATGATGATGATGTTGGCCCATAGTGGCATAGATAAGAGATGTGTATATGCTTGCTTTGCTTTGACTTAATTAAAGAATATGAAATATGTATATGTTGATTGAAGTAATAAATTATGATGATCATTTATGTGTATAGCAAAGCATACATGATGTTGATATGCATATGCACATAATCTCAATTGTATTCATATCGTCATTTGAAATGTATAACTCACTCTCCCATGTGGTCTCCTTTTTAGTATTGATGCAGGAATATCATGGGATAGGGATGTTTGTAAAGTAAAGCTTTCGGGAAGGTAAATAATGGTAATGGAATGCCTTGGACGGCAACGTTTGTAATTTAATGTGTTATGTATAAAATGGATATTGTGATATTGTTACTTACTGATATGGATGGATGAATTGTGAATTATATGTATATATAGGTGATGTATTAATATTGGGATAGTGAATTTCTACCCATCTGATGAATGTAAAATGATGATTAAGTAATCCTCTTAGGCATGAATAAGTAAAGGACATACCTGATTGGAAGGTTGAAATGATATGGTCAATTATAGATTATGAATATTGGAGATGTATAATGTACGACCATATAGATACGTTTGTGTATATATCTTAGGCTTTGAATGTTCATGAAATCATGTGAAAAGATGATAAATGTCTATTAGGCTTAAGATATGTCGTTGTATGCTTTACCGAGCCTTTTCTCATATCCTCATATATGGGACTAGGCGTATGCCCGATATACACATTCTTTTTCGGTTGTAAACTCTGTTACTTTGTATACCGTTATGGGCAAATTATTTAACGATCCAGTTGTAGATTATCAAATCTTACCCTTTGGTTTTCTGTAGTTCGAGTCTTATGTAGTTGTGGTGGTGTTTTGAAATTATTCCGAACACGAAAAATTTACTCGCATTTTTATTATTTGATTATCTTGATTACATCAGGATTCGAGTCTGAAAAATCGGGGTGTTATAAGCGAGCATAGTTTTGATACTGGAGCATTTTCACTCACGCTCGCTGGCCTCGCTCAAGGGACCGATGTGGGTCTCACTCAAGCGAGACAGGGACTCGCTCAAGCGAGATGCCCTCTATCCAGTTTCTTCATTTTTGTTTCTTGGCTCAATTTTCTTGCTTGTTTTGGAACTCACGAATTATGGAAATGATGTTTTTACTATGGAATTGTATTATTAAGGTTTAATCAATTGAAAAGGAAATCTTCCATCCTCTTCCTCATATATTTTGATAACTCTTAAATTTTATCCAATCTTTTGCTTTTCCCATGTGACGATCCTGAGTCTGATTGTCCAAGGAGCACTCTGGTACCTCCTCATATCTTCATATATGAGATAGGTTATTTAATGATCCGGGGTAATCACTCAACATTTTATATATTGCGTTTCTTCTATTTATAATTACTTAAATCGTGAAAAATTTACCCCTATTTTTAGGGTGTTATAGTTATCAACTATTATCTTATACAGTTTGATCATTACATCATAATTAACATTTGTTGCCGGCCAAGGCATTCCATTACAGCTATTTACCTTCTCCAACTTTAGTTCAAAGACTCAATCTCATCGCATGATAACCCTGCATCATAACAGACAACATGGAAGAATGAGTTATACATTTCAAATGACGAATATGAATACAATTGAGATTATGTGCATATGCATATTAACATCATGTATGATTTGCTTAACTCATCAATAATCATCATATTTTCTCATTTCAACAATATACACATAACGTCTTCATCCATCAATTCATAGCAAAGCAAGCACATATACACATCATTTCTCAATGCCACAATAGGCCAACGTCATTGTCACCAATCATAGACAAACAAGCCTCTCATCATATTAGGCCATCACATACAACATCATCATATTCAATATTTTTTTGTTGTATTCATATTTTACATGTTGTCTTTTAGGTAATTCATATACCCATCTCATTGTCGTCATATCTCAATCTCAATCATCATCAATCATCATCACCTTTTGGCATATCTTCATGCTATATGCAAATGCTCTTAGGCTAATGCATATGCATAATGAAATAATAACAACAAATACGGATTCAACTGTAGGAATAAACATCAAATGTGGGTCAAGCATAGGTGTGCTACTATGCCCCTAGTACAGTAGTATAATGTGTACACTTATATCTCAAATCATGCATGCAATACTGCACTCTTTTACGGGTACCAAACCGCCATCGCCCATATATAGCACTAGTCACCCCATCACTTACGGATTCTATAACATGGCCTCACTTGCCATAAGTGCTACGGGCCCCTCCTGAACACACATTGAGAGAGTCGTGCCCCGTCGGACACCGAGGTAACTTGCTCATCACAGAGCCACCCGCCCACTTGGCCTGCCTCATAAGGTGCCTCGTTACCAAACTATGGACAGCTTCGTGATTCCTAGAATCACTTGGGAACAACAACAATTTACCCGTACACTGGGTCGCCCTCCCACTGGGCCCGCCTAGTGGAACCCTTAACATTCCACATAGATAGCGTATGATATGTCATGGATGCAATGGAATACAAATCAAATGCATTCTCACACTTTGCATCCTATCATGCCACTCATCAATCATGATCGTCGTCACCAACACCACCATACAATTCTTAGTGGATTTTATCATTGTTGGTTTTAGCCATTGTTTTCAAGCTTTAAGTGTGGCATTTCATTTTGACATACTTATATTATACATGCAAGTCAATACTTGCAACATTCAAAATGGCATCATAAACATCAATAACATTCATCAATCTTTCATCAACATCACCACATAATTTCTTAGTGGATCATTACCATTGTTTTACCTTCTAGTGTGGCATTCACAACATTTCATCAATACAATTCAAACCACACATACAAGGTCACACTTGTGTCAAACACAATGGTATTCAACAAATCATCAATAATATCAATCATCCATCATTACTCATTATCGACATCATCTCCGCTTCGTTGATTTATAACAAACACATTGTCATGAAATCATCCCTTCATTAGTTTCATCATGATATAAGGGTGTCTTACAACCCCATTATTTAACTTTCATTATCATTCATCATATCATATTATTAGTGGTGTACATTCATGTTTTCATAACATATTATAGGCACATATATATTTTTCCATTGTCTCAATCAATATCAAACACCACCAAGACACACCATCACCATATACCCCTGATACAATCTCTTGTTTTTACATAATAAAGAGGTTTTGGGTAATAATAAGCTCATGACAAATTTCAACATTACAACATGAGAAAAGTTCATTTTTAATCTTAAAAATAGTGGGACATGTTACAATATCACCTATTAGTCCCAATTTGACAATCATAAAAAGTTAGGTTCAAAACCTCTTAAATGTGAGTTTTACGATGCAGTAGGCCCGGTGTTTAACGTCTAATAAGATTTAGAAAACTCTAATTAAGGTGAGACTAATTTTCACACCTCCGTAACATAACTATCTACAACTTTCATGCAGATGTCGGAGGTCAAAAATGTCATTAAGATACCCAAACGGGCCAAAAACAGTGAAGAAAATACAACAATTAGAAAAATAGCATAACTGTAGCCATAATAGGGCCATGAATTGATTCATCCCTTGCATGAATCGTTTCATGCATCCTTAAAGTCCAAGAATTGAAAAAATAAAGGTTGTGAATCAATTCAATCCTTCCTTAATCAATTTATGCATTCTAGGGCCCAAAAACAATGTAAATCAGGTAGATGAATCGATTCAACCCCTTGGTGAATCGATTCATGCGTGGGAAAATGTCAAGCCAGTGTGCAATCAGTTGAATGAATCGATTCACCTCCCCTGGGAATCGATTCATGAGTTCTAATTTGCAAAAACAAAGGTGAATCAGGTGTTTGAATCGATTCAGGTAACAGGGGAATCGCTTTGCACCTAGAGTATATCAGTTCAAGATAATTGTGAACACCTCTTTTGGTCTGACCCAAATGGAAAGAATTCTGAGAGGACTAGGCTTCATTTCCAAATGATCTGCCGAGTAGAATGGCTCAGAATGATGATTTCCGAGTGAAAAATGGTTATTTCCGAGTGAAGAAGGATATTTCCGAGTGAAAATGGCTGTTACCGAGTGAAATATCCGAGTCAGCCGTTACTGAGTGAAATTCTGACTGGGATGTCTCCGACTGACAGTTTCCGAGTGGACTGCTTCCGAGAGGGTTACTTCCGAACAAAGCAAAGACTTCCTTATGTCTGAATGATCATTTCCGAGTAAGGAGTCTCCGAGTGAGACATTGCCGAGTGAATTATCTCTGGGTGTTTCTAAGTGAAGGATTCCCGATTAAAACCACTGAATGAAAAAGGGCCTGTCTTTGAATGAATACTTACCGATTGGATTCATTCCCGACTGAAGCCAGTCTGAATGAAAATTAAGCCCAAATGAAGACTTCAAGGAAAGCACATCTAAGTGAAATCAAGGCCGACTCCGAATGAATCTCAAAGGAAGATTGTCAATCCAAATTCTGATTACTCCTGAATGAACACATCCGAGTGGGAAGCATTGTTGAAGCTGAATTCCAAATTCTGATTGGAAGATGAGGCCGACACTGAGTGAATGAATCCGAATGATTGGATGATGAGTGAAATCATTCTGATTGGAAGATAAGACTGACTCCCAAGGTCAGTTCCGAGTGAATATATCCGAGTGACTAATCTCTGACTGAAACCCTTCTGATTAAAAACAAAGCTGACTCCGAGCGAATGCATCTGAAGGGCTGATTATCGACTGGAACCTTTCTGATTGAAAACAAATCTGACTCAAAATGATCAAATCCGAGCAGAATAGAGCGTTACCGAGTGGAATACTTCACTGTTGGAGTAGAATCCGAGTGGAAGCTTCCCTATCAAAGCCATTCCGAGTGACAAATGGCTGACCTTGAAGAAATATATCCCTGTTAGAGGTGAATCCAAGTGGAAGCTTCCCTATCAAAGCCATTCCGAGTGACAAATGGCTGACCTTGAAGAAATATGTCCCTGTTAGAGGTGAATCCGAGTGGAAGCTGTTTGACTGCAAACCAATCCGAGTGGAAAAAAAGGACTGACCTTGAATAAATAGTGCCCAAAGCTATTGTCCGAGTGAAGGGATACTAAATGAAGACAAATCTAATTCGGGATAGGTACTTTTTCTGGGCACAATTATTTCCGAATCAAAGATCCCCGAGTGAGTTAATTCCGAATGAAGAAACACTCTGTACTCCAAAAGAACACTTGTTGAATAAGAACAGATCTCCGAGAGGTGCATTCCGAGTGAAGCAAAGCACTGATCTGGAAAGAACGCTTCTACCGGCCAGATCCTATCAAGCTCTAAAGTTCTGAGTGAAAAGAAAGACCAACTCCTGAGTGTGTAAGTCCGAATGGGTTGATTGACAATTGGGGCCAAATTCCGAATGAAAAGCAAGTCTGACTCCAGATGAATACAACCGAATGGTGAATTCCCGAGTGAAGAGTTAATGACTGAAGTACCACCAATCAAAGAAATTCTGACTTTGGACGAGTATTTTTTTTTCTAGTTGGAAATTCATCCAAGTGGATAATTACCGATCGGAGTCGTTCTGAATGAAAGGCGTTTGAATGCATCCTTATTGATAATTGCCGATTGGAGTCTTTCTGATCGAATCAAATCCGAGCAAAGGTTTCTCCGAGTGGTTCATTTCCATAGACATATCCGAGTGAAACAGTGGTTCAATTCCAGAGCGAATCCGAGTCAAGGTGGACTTCTCGCTTGAGCGAGCCTTTCTCCGCTTGAGCGAAATGAGTTTCCTTCAATAAACGCTTAAGCGAAATAAACTTTCGCTTAAGCGGGATAGATTCTCGCATGAGCGAAAGATGGACAGTGAGCTACTGGAGTGTTTTCACTTAAGCGAGAAACTCTCGCTCAAGCGAAGTGAAGAGAAAATTTAACATCAGGGGTCTTCACGCTTAATACTGACCGGTTGTCTCCTAAAAATCGACCCCTCAACTCAACACCGAGCAAATATTTCACTCTGTCTTGTGTACAAAAGAGACCTTTTCCACTCGGATTATGTCCCACTCTGGATGAATACCGACTGAGAGGCTAATCCGAGTCATCCTCTCTCGGATTTCCACCATCCTTTCTCGGATTTCCACCAGGCTCGCCATATTCCCACCATGATGACTTGGATTTCCACAATCCAAGTGGATCCAGGAATCCTGGGAGTGGCAGACAGGGGACAGAAGTGGAGAAATTTAAAATGCCCCACTGAGCCGCTGCTCCCCACAAACAGGTAGTGGCCAAAGTGGCACCACTACGCGTATAGGTGAGTGGAAACTCTGGCTGTCCCAGACACTCAGCCCATGTCTTCAACCCCTATAAATGCCCCAGCTGAAGAGGCTCAAGGGGTTGGATTTTCTCTCCCTGCAAGAAAACTCAGCCTGAATTCTCTCCGATTCCCCAAACCTCTTCTAATCAAAAGATCTTCCGGTCCGCACTCTATAATCTGTCTTGATCATCACAAAGGCCTCTTGCCCTAGAAAGCTTGAAGTTCCCCGGTGTTCAAAGCTACTGCCCCTTTATCAACCCCTCACATCGTTCCTACATTAATCCTACACACCGTCTCTACACAAAGTTACTGCCCTTCACTAAACCTCTCCACACCGTCCTCCTTCTCATCTCCAACCATCCTACCACACTCCCCTCCGTCCTTACCTCCTTCTCATACACCGTACAACCCCTCTCTCTTCTCCACTCCGTCCTCCTTCCAACCGTACTGCCCCTCTCTCTTCTCCACACCGTCCCTCAAACCTCTCAAACACCGTCCCAACACCTTTCCCATCCGTTCCCTTCCAAAACCGACCTGCTCCCCAAGACCGTCTAGCACCCTTCTCTTTCCCTCTAAACACCTTCAAATTCCTCTCAAACCCCCACTGCCTTTCTCCCTCGGTCAGTCCCTTTCTCACCCGGTCGGTCTCTTCCACCTTCAGTCAATTTCTGACCCCCTCTGCAGTCTCTTACTCCATCACTCGGTATTCCACCTTTCACTCGGTATTCCATTTTTTCACTCGGTATTTAATTTTTCACTCGGTATTCCACTTTTTCACTCGGTATTTAATTTTTCACTTGGTATTCTATTTTTTCACTCAGTTTTTCCATTTTTTACTCGGTTTTCCATTTTTGCACTTAAATAAATTTCTGTTATTTTCTTTTCTTTTCTTTTTTACCGCTTCCTAGGTTCGTAATAAACAAATAACAAAAAAACAAGTGTTTCACGTTCAGACTAGCCAAAAAAAAAATCATCCACCATTAATCTTTTAGCCTCTTCCTAAAAAACAACATCACCAAAGAACTATGTAACCCTGATTTCTTGGTAACTCAAGAATAAGTAGGAGCAGGACTTTAAATCCTGTCGGGCCCAATCTTTTTTTTATCCCCACCTTTCCCATTTCATTCCTATTTTATTTTCTTTATGTTTCCTTTGTAACCGCCCTTTTATCAAGCCCATGAAAATCAATTTAGACGTGACGTCTTGTTGATTTTCCTATAAGGAACAGGATACTTGGGACGAGACGTCCCGCTTATCCCTTTTCCATCTTTGACCCCGTGTCTTGATTAAATTCCATGAAAATCAATTTAGACGTGACGTCTTATTGATTTTCCCCTATCTTTGGTAGGTCACCACCACAAGGAACGGAATACTTGGGACGAGACGTCCTGCTTATCCCCTTCCCGTTTCTAACCTCGTATTTTGATTAAAGGATGACTAATTTAGACGCGACGTCTTGTTAGTATCCTTCCCTTTTTCTGTTTTATACCGAAGCCAAGGTTAATTTGGACGGGACGTCCTGTTGACCTACACTCCATGTCTGTTCAGTTTGTTCCTTCTGTTTTTACACAAAGTACAACATTAAAAGGGGAGAAATATAACATCTTTTGTAAGGCTATTTATGTTGAGCACTTTCAATCTTGGTACTATTTCTGACAGGCGATGTAGGGTGCTAATACCTTCCCTACTCGTAACCGACTCCCGAACTTAAATCTCATTCTTTAAACCAGTGCTTTACTGAACTTAGTTTTTTCCCAATGTTTTTCCTATGGATAAAAACGTTGGTGGTGACTCCCTGTTTCATACAAGTTTTTCTTTCTCGCTGCGCCGTCGCGGTCCAGGTTACGATAGATAGCGACTCCACTGGGGACACTTAAGAGAGTCAGGCCAGTTTGATTGAAAGCGCATGTTCTTTTTATATAGCCGTTACTCTCTCAGATTTCTTCCCCTTGTTTTATTTTCTGTTGATTGTTGTGAATGTTTGTTCTTGTTTTAATTGTATCTTGTTATTTGTTTCATTTTGCATGTTTATTGAACCCTAGGGTAGAAGACCATGTTACTTTTCTGTAATCATTAAACCCTAGGGTAGACGACTTTGTATATTTGTTCTGTGTTTGTTCTTTATGCAGAATGGGGTAAGGTAAAAGGTATGGACTGCCCTTCCATACACTACACTCATAATTACTTGCACACACCTATGGGTGGCGCCCTATACCCGGGCCCTAAATAAAGCTTAAGTTAGGAGAGGTTGGTAACGGAATCGTATGGGATGTACTTCCTATCCGGTGTTTGTGAGAACCTCAACCACAGTTTGACCTCTCATGATATACGCACCTAGTGGATTCCCCACTGTTTGCGTCCCTGTCATGGTTAGGATCTTGGCTCTGGTGACCTTCTGGATGTCTAGTGGAAACCACCCGGTATGGAGAATCGCTTTTAGACAAGCCATAGGGCCTAGAAAAGACTTTCAACAAAACCCGACCTAGGCCACAAAAAGGGCAAACTTTACTTTACCTTACGTCATTTTTGCTTTCCCTTTTATCCAAAAAAAATGAATTATCTACCACCCACAGATTTGCTTAGTTTTTGAAATAATGACTCATTTTGGAACACACAGTATTCTTCGGATGAATAGATAATCCTCTTTTGGTCGTGTGCCTCTGAGTCCTGAGTCATAGATTTTCCTAATTGTCAAAAAAAAATATAACTTTATTTCCGCTCCAATAGGGGGTGTCGATGATGATTAGAAAAATTATGACTATTGCGACTTGGACCCTTGGTAATCGTTGTTTCCCAAAAAAAATTTTGCTTTACGTTAAATCAATGGGGAAGTACCGATTCCAAAACATGACATCAACTAATTTCTTTTCCTTATCCTCATTTCGTGGAAGGCTATTCAGAACTTAACGAATACCCTTTGAGTATCTATGGAAATTAACATGGGATTGAACTTAAGAAATGAGGGTTGTAACTTCCCGAAGAAAATATTTGAGCTTGAGGCTCCCACCTCAGGATGAAAGATTTCTTCTATCTTCACAATTATCCCATATTAATTTCCATGTTTACCATACCTAGTACTTTTGAATGATAAGTTCTAAGGAACAGTCAAAGGATATTCGCCAAAGCCTATAATTGCTTCCCACGACATTCTCCTTCTTTCTATTTCCACCTAACATTTTTGTTTTTTTTTAAAAAAGAGACACAGGCGTCACGGGTAGGCATCCTTACCAGACCCAGCTCCAAAGGAAACTCATGGCTGAGGCAGAAGCTGTTGACGGAGACTTTAGAACCAAGTTCGATCAGTTGAAAAAACGAGTGGCGGAGTTAACTAAACTTTTAGAAAAGAAACTCACAGAAGGAGGCTCCTCTGCAGGTATTGAGGACGCCCAACAGCAGCCTGCCACCACGCCACCCCTCCTTGGTTCTGACCCAGCAAGAACCCAACTCCCTAACACAACGACACCCCTTTTCACAATTCATGTCGGAAGACCTAACCCTACTATAGAGGCCCAGCCACCTTACGGTTAGTCTTATGCACAACAACATACATTTGTGGGTCCTGACGGCAACCCAGTACCTTTTCCACTTTATGGCCTACCACCAGGGTACTATCCCCCGCTCGCTAACCAGCAAGACGCCCACGACCAGCAAGACGCCCACGACCAGCAAGCGATGAATCCTCACGCTTCATACCCCACCCAGCCAAACATGCCACCACTCCACCAAACCCAAAACAGGCAAGCCCACGACCCACAAGCCTACCAAACCCAAAACACACAAGCCCCTGACCCACAAACCAACCAAACCCAAAACACGCAAGCCCCGATGGCCCAGCCAACCTACAACGCACAAGCCCAAAACACACAAGCCCAGATGATCCAGCCGACTTATGCCATACAAGCTATGGCCCAACCCCAAGGTCCCTCACCGAATACAGGTCTAATGAACTAATCCCATACGTTGCCTCCTTTCAACCAGCCACTCGGCTATCGATACGGATACGTAACCCCCTATATGACCAATCTCCAAGATACAACCCGCATGATGAACCTGGTAGCTGGTCATAGCACGGTTGCAGCTCCCCAAAAGGAAAAGATAGAAATCTTAGAAGAGCGTTTGAGAATGATGGAAGGCGCTGGAGGTTTTGGAATGATAGATGTTTCTGAGCTATGCCTAGTCACAGATGTTGTCCTCCCGCCCAAATTCAAGATGCCAGACTTTGACAAGTATCAGGGAATGACTTGTCCAAAGAACCATCTCACGATGTACTGTCGAAATATGGCATCTTATTCTTCTAACGACCAATTGTTAATCCACTACTTCCAAGATAGTCTGGCGGGGGCCGCTCTTACATGGTATGCTCACCTTGAACGGAACCATATTCATTTTTGGAAGGACCTAGCAGATGCCTTCCTTAGGCAATACAAGTATAATATGGATATGGCACCTAACAGGGTTCAATTACAGAATATGGTGAAGAGGGACAATAAAACGTTTAAGGAGTATGCCCAACGATGGAGAGAGACAGCGGCGCAAGTGGACCCCCCATTGTCGGAAAAAGAGATAGTCGCGATGTTTATCGACACGCTCCCATCACCTTTCTACGGCAAGATGATTGGTAGTGTTTCATCCAACTTCTCCAACATCATGACTATTGGGGAAAGGGTAGAGAGCGGAATACAAACGGGAAAGATCACTCAGGGCCCATCTGGGGCAAGCATGACAAGAAAGCCGGTGCCTGGGAGAAGGGATGGAGAAACTAATTCCATCTCTTCTAATCAAAAGACGGCTCTATCAAGACCATTCGCCCCTACCATGATTCAAGCTCCCAATCCTTATGTGACCGCAGCCACTTATGGCCCGGCAGCTCATACTCCTCACTTCCGTCCGCCCATGGTAAGAGCGCCAATGCCGCAACCCATGCCATACCATCACCCGCAGCAAGTGACTCGACCACCCAATCATAATCAGAACACAAGGAATCCCAACAATGAGCGTACCCCTGTGCAGTTCGATCCAATTCCCATAACATATACCAAACTTTTTCCAATCCTTGTTCAGAAAGGTCTGGTAGCTTCATCCCCATGAGGCCATTGCAACCTCCTTATCCAAGGGGGTATGACCCAAACGCTCATTGTGATTACCACGCTGGGGCACCAGGGCATTCCACAGAAAATTGCCTAGCTTTGAAATATAAAGTGAGAGATTCGATCAAAGCCGACTGGATTAGTTTTCAAGAAGGAAGCCTTAACGTGACCACAAATCCCCTGCCTAATCATGGAAGTTCAGAAGTTAATGCCGTGGTGGCCGATATTGAAGATGGTTTTGATGATAATGCCAATTTAGTGATCGCCTGCCCACCGGGCCAAGAGTTCGGTAATTGGGAGGCTGTCGATCTCCTTACAATTGTAAACGATTCACCAAAGTAATTTGTCATTGCCTTAAATATCTTGTTTATCCCTCGGCTATGCCTAAGGCTTTGGGACTTTTCATGTAATAAGGGCAAAAAAACTTGCTTTATCGTTCAATCAATAAATGCGTATCGAAAAAAAAGTTTTTTTTCTCATCCCATTATCCTTGCTTTGATTCATTTTCTTTATTTACTTGTTCCCTTTCCCTCTTTTTATTTTTTTTTTGCCATCACATACTGAATTGTAGATCCAAAAACAATCTTCTTGGGATTAATGAAATTACGATCCCGCTTCACGATTTCGATCACCCGGCTGACCATGCCAATGAAGACGGTGGAAAAGACTGTGAGCCACCGCCCAAGTTAACAAGATTGTTAGAAAAAGAGGTTAAAAAGAGGTTTTAAGAGGCGGTTAAGATCGTCAAATGGAGAAGAGAAAAGATCAAGATGGGTATACCCTTAAGTCAAGAACAATTGAAGGAATCACAGGAGCAACCTATCAGAAGGCATTTTGCAGGAATCTATGGAATGACAACATGGCCAAGTCCCGAATTGGACAAGTGGTAGGCCAGTCATTTAAGGAAATTCAATAGTCATCAACATAGATGGGGGGCAAATTGCTAATGCCTATAAATACAGATACAATCAAGGGAGACTTTATCAAAAATTTGAAAAAAAAAGAAAAAAAAAGAATGAAAAAATGAAAAAAATAGAATCAAGCTTGAAGTCCGATGCACGTGCCAAGTGGGGCAAGCTGGTTACGTCCAGATCCTCGAGCAAGCTGTCATTTTCTGTATTGGGGGAACGAATGTCGCTAGGCCAAGAACTTGTATTCTTGTCATCACTAACACCTAAACCTTAAAGAGTGCGCCATTCCTCATGCCCATGTAGCCAAGGAAATAATCTGTCAGATTGAGTCGTTACGTCATTAAGGGGATTAAAAAAATAAAACAAAAAAAGAAAAAAAAGAAAAAAAGAAAAAACAAACAAAACAAAACAAAATAAAATAAAATGATAACTCAAAGTAATTCCCTCTTATTGATGCCAAAAGACTCACCAATATTTGCTTGGGTGCGTGGCATAGGAGTGAAGTCTCCTATTTAAAGTGACATCAGTTCCCCAAAGGATCAAACTTGGAAAGGCTGGGCAGACTCAATTGGAGTGTAATCAGTTTTAACCTTTTACTGTAAAGGATGCAGCCAAAAATGAACAAGAAGAGAAAAACACATGAAAAGCTCGCTAGGCTGAAAACCTAAAAGGACGGCCTAGGCAAAAGTTAGAGCAACACGGTGAGTTAAAAACATGAAAAGACGGCTCAGGTAAAAATTAGGGTCAGGATTCCGGCCAAGTAACTATAGTTCCCAATGCAAAACGTGCAAACTGTGGCATGTTGACCATGGTCAAACTACCCTCTCAAAGGCAGAGTTGAACGATGTACTTGAGGTCGTGACGTGGGATTAAGGTTCTCACTAGTCTCAGGAATTCACTGGAGGATCCTTGAACCTTCCCTGTTTCTCCTGGCCTTGACCTGTCCTATGTAACTTCATTCCATCCCATCTATTTTTCCCGTTGTCCATTCTCTGTATTCTGTTTGACATACATGAATAAAATTTATCTTTTTCGATAGTGTTATGAATTGCATTGATCTGATAAAACATTGTGTTTTCATAAAAATAAATGAAAGAATGGTGAACATTTAAAGTCCTAAGGGACAAGACGCTTCCACTACTTGACCTCGTCTTAGACAATCATCACAAAGACTCAGCCAGGCACGTGCTTCAAAGCTATGATCGCCTCTTTGATTCTCCTCTGTCCATGAGTTATCCTAAGGGCCGCGGTTTCACAGGACCTACCCAGTTTTTGAATGTATCTTTGCACTACTTACCCTTTTTCTACAGGTTATTACAACGGACAGTCATGTTAAGCATTGACTCCTTAATGAAGTCCTTTTCCTCAATGGAACCGCAACTGCCAAAACTAGAATCTTTCAAGTCTTCTCCTTAACCGCTAAGGTTGGCACTCCTCAGAATCCTTTCCTCAAATCACCAAAGCTGGCGCTCCTCAGAATCCCTTCCTTAAATTGCCAAGGTTGGTACTGCTCAAAATCTCTTTTTCAACTGCCAAAGTTGGCACTTCTCAGAACTTCTTCCCTAGACCGCCAAAGTTGGCACCTCTTGAAGTCCTCTCCTCAACTACCAAAGCTGACACTTTCCAAACTCCTTTCCAAGGAATCTACTTGATACATTCCAACAGTCAAGCGTGTCCCCTTCCCAAGCCCAAGGATAGTTTCCAACAAAATTCTTTCCCCCAGCAGAATCACCAAACCCTCTCCCGGTGAGCCAAAAATTCAGATCATCTTCTTCCCCCTAATAAGAACACTTTTCTTTTCAGGCTTAGAAGAACTCTCCCCAAAAGAACCCCAGCACATTTCTCTCAGTAAATCCACACATACCAGGTGGACCCCAGATTTTCCCTTCCCAATCAAGGGGCGATGCACGAGCCATCAATCCTTCTCCAGTGGAACTACACTTCCCAGACAAATCAAACTGGGGCATCATCCCAGGATCATTTCTTCTCGCTCAAGGGGCAGCTCTCCAAGGTTTCAAAGCAGATAGTTCAAACTGGGGCATCACCCCAGGTTCATTCTCTTTCATCCAAAGAGGCATTACCCCGAACCATCAATCCTTCCCTAGTAGAAATACATTTCCTAAACAACTCAAACTGGGGCATCTCCCCAGACTTCTTTTGTTCATCCAAGGGGTAGTTCCCCAACAACCTTCAAATCATATCAAACCGGGGCATCACCCCTGGTCCATTCTCTTTCCGCCAAAGGGGCAGTTCCCCAAGGCTCCTTCAGACCATCTCAAACTGGGGCATCACTCCAGATCTATTCAGTCAAGGAGGGCAATTCCCCAAGGTTCCTTCAAAATATCTTAAACTGGGGCATCACCCTAGGTTCACTCTTTTTCATTCAAGGAGCCATTCCCCAAAGACTTCTTCAAATCATGTCAAACTGGGGCATCTCCCCAGGTTTCTTCTATCCAGTCAAGGGGCGATTCCCCAAGAACCTTCAGTCATGTCAAACTGGGGCATCACCCCGAGCCTTTAAGTCCAGTGAGTTAATTTGGACGAGACGTCCTGTTAGCTCCCCCAATCTTTGCATTTTCTATCAACCGAGGGTCAACCCCACACTCTATTTTCCGTCCGCCTATTCAGGCACCCTTTACTTTCCATTCGCCTATTCAGGCACCCTTTACTTTCCATTCGCCTATTCAGGCACCCTTTACTTTCCATTCGCCTATTCAGGCACCCTTTACTTTCCAGTCGCCTATTCAGGCACCCTTTACTTTCCAGTCGCCTATTCAGGCACCCTTTACTTTCCATTCGCCTATTCAGGCACCCTTTACTTTCCATTCGCCTATTCAGGCACCCTTTACTTTCCATTCGCCTATTCAAGCACTCTTTACTTTCCATTCGCCTATTCAGGCACCCCTTTACTTTCCATTCGCCTATTCAGGCACCCTTTACTTTCTATTCGCCTATTCAGGCACCCTTTACTTTCCATTCACCTATTCAGGTACCCTTTACTTTCCATTCGCCTATTCAGGCACCCTTTACTTTCCAGTCGTCTATTCAGGCACCCTTTACTTTCCAGTCGCCTAATCAGGCATCCTTTACTTTCCAGTCACCTATTCAGGCACCCTTTACTTTTCATTCGCCTATTCAGGCACCCTTTACTTTCCAATCGCCTATTCAGGCACCCTTTACTTTTCATTCGCCTATTCAGGCACCCTTTACCTTCCGTTTGCCTATTCAGGCACCCTTTACTTTCCGTTCGCTTATTCAGGCACCCTTTACTTTCCGTTCGCTTATTCAGGCACCCTTTACTTTCCGTTCGCTTATTCAGGCACCCTTTACCTTTCGTTCGCCTATTCAGGCACCCTTTACTTTCTGTTTGCCTATGCAAGCACCCTTTACTTTCCGTTCGCCTATGCAGGCACCCTTTACTTTCCGTTCGCCTATTCAGGCACCCTTTACTTTCCAGTCGCCTATTCAGGCACCCTTTATTTTCTAGTCGCCTATGCAGGCACCCTTTACTTTCCAGTCTACCGGGGATCAATCCCGATCTTCTCACCTCCTGTTAACTAAAAGAATTTTTCTCGGTTCATTCAGAACTCGAAAAAAAAACAAAAAAAACAAAAAAAACAAAAAAACAAAAAAAACAAAAAAAAGAGAGAAAAAGAAAAAAAAGAGAGAGAGACAGATGTGGAAAAGAGGAAAAGGTCACAACAACTCGGACGCCATACCTATCGAGAGGTCCCACTTGGTCCCTACATCGGTGTTCATATCTTTACTTCTTTTTCACTTCAAAAAACACGGAAAGCTTCGTGTTTCTCTTGTGAAAAAGAAGTAAAGAGGGGCATTTGTGAACACCTTTTTCGGTCCGACCCAAATGGAAAGAATTCTGAGAGGACTAGGCTTCATTTCTGAATGATCTGTCGAGTAGAATGGCTCAGAATGATGATTTCCGAGTGAAAAATGGTTATTTCCAAGTGAAGAAGGATATTTCCGAGTGAAAATGGCTGTTACCGAGTGAAATATCCGAGTCAGCCGTTACTGAGTGAAATTCCGACTGGGATGTCTCCGACTGACAGTTTCCGAGTGGACTGCTTCCGAGAGGGTTACTTCTGAACAAAGCAAAGACTTCCTTATGTCTGAATGATCATTTCCAAGTAAGGAGTCTACGAGTGAGACATTGCCGAGTGAATTGTCTCCGGGTGTTTCCGAGTGAAGGATTCCCGATTGAAACCACTGAATGAAAAAGGGACTGTCTTTGAATGAATACTTACCGATTGGATACATTCCCGACTGAAGCTAGTCTGAATGAAAATTAAGCCCGAATGAAGACTTCAAGGAAATCACATCCGAGGGAAAACAAGGCCGACTCCGAATGAATCCGAAAGGAAGATTGTCAATCCAAATTCTGATTACTCCTAAATGAACACATCCGAGTGGGAAGCATTGTTGAAGCTGAATTCCAAATTCTGATTGGAAGATGAGACTGACGCCGAGTAAATGAATCCGAATGATTGGATGATGAGTGAAATCATTCTGATTGGAAGATAAGACTGACTCCCAAGGTCAGTTCCGAGTGAATATATCCGAGTGAATAATCTCCGACTGAAACCCTTCTGATTAAAAACAAAGCTGACTCTGAGCGAATACATCTGAAGGGCTGATTGTCGACTGGAACCTTTCTGATTGAAAACAAATCTGACTCAGAATGATCAAATCCGAGCAGAATGGAGCGTTGCCCAGTGGAATACTTCACTATTGGAGTAGAATCCGAGTGGAAGCTTCCCTATCAAAGCCATTCCGAGTGACAAATGGCTGACCTTGAAGAAATATGTCCCTGTTAGAGGTGAATCCAAGTGGAAGCTGTCCGACTACAAACCAATCCGAGTGGAAAAAAAGGACTAACCTTGAATAAATAGTGCCCAAAGCTATTGTCTGAGTGAAGGGATGCTAAATGAAGACAAATCTGATTCGGGATAGGTACTTTTTCTGGGCACAATTATTTCCGAATCAAAGATCCCCGAGTAAGTTGATTCCGAATGAAGAAACACTCTGTACTCCAAAAGAACACTTGTTGAATAAGAACAGATCTCCGAGAGGTGCATTCCGAGCGAAGCAAAGCACTGATCTGGAAAGAACGCTTCTACCGGCCATATTCTATCAAGCTCCAAAGCTCTGAGTGAAAAGAAAGACCAACTCCTGAGTGTGTAAGTCCGAATAGGTTGATTGATAATTGAGGCCAAATTCCGAATGAAAAGCAAGTCTGACTCCAGATGAATACAACCGAATGGTGAATTCGCAAGTGAAGAGTTAATGACTGAAGTACCACCAAGCAAAGAAATTCTGACTTTGGACGAGTATTTTTTTTTCTAGTTGGAAATTCATCTGAGTGGATAATTGCCGATCGGAGTCATTCTGAATGAAAGGCGTTTGAATACATCCGTATTGATAATTGCCGATTGGAGTCTTTCTCATCGAATCAAATCCAAGCAAAGGTTTCTCCGAGTGGTTCATTTCCATAGACATATCCGAGTGAAACAGTGGTTCAATTCCAGAGCGAATCCGAGTCAAGGTGGACTTCTCGCTTGAGCGAGCCTTTCTCCGCTTGAGCGAAATGAGTTTCCTTCAATAAACGCTTAAGCGAAATAAACTTTCGCTTAAGCGGGATAGATTCTCGCATGAGCGAAAGATGGACAGTGAGCTACTGGAGTGTTTTTGCTTAAGCGAGAAACTCTCGCTCAAGCGAAGTGAAGAGAAAATTTAGCATCAGGGGTCTTCACGCTTAATACCGACCGGTTGTCTCCTAAAATCCGACCCCTCAACTCAACACCGAGCAAATATTTCACTCGATCTCGTGTACAAGAGAGACCTTTTCCACTCGGATTATATCCCACTCTGGATGAATACCGACTGAGAGGCTAATCTGAGTCATGCTCTCTCAGATTTCCACCATCCTCTCTCGGATTTCCACCAGGCTCGCCATATTCCCACCATGATGACTTGGATTTCCACAATCCAAGTGGATCCAGGAATCCTGGGAGTGGCAGACAGGGGACAGAAGTGGAGAAATTTAAAATGCCCCACTGAGTCGCTGCTCCCCACAAACAGGTAGTGGCCAAAGTGGCACCACTACGCGCATAGGTGAGTGGAAACTCTGGCTGTCCCAGACACTCAGCCTATGTCTTCAACCCCTATAAATGCCCCAGCTGAAGAGGCTCAAGGGGTTGGATTTTCTCTCCCTGCAAGAAAACTCTGCCTGAATTCTCTCTGATTCCCCAAACCTCTTCTAATAAAAAGATCTTCCGGTCCGCACTCTATGATCTGTCTTGATCATCACAAAGGCCTCTTGCCCTAGAAAGCTTGAAGTTCCCCGGTGTTCAAAGCTACTGCCCCTTTATCAACCCCTCACATCGTTCCTACATTAATCCTACACACCGTCTCTGCACAAAGTTACTGCCCTTCACTAAACCTCTCCACACCGTCCTCCTTCTCATCTCCAACCGTCCTAACACACTCCCCTCCGTCCTCACCTCCCTCCCATACACCGTACAGCCCCTCTCTCTTCTCCACTCCGTCCTCCTTCCAACCGTACTGCCCCTCTCTCTTCTCCACACCGTCCCTCAAACCTCTCAAACACCGTCCCAGCACCTTTCCCATCCATTCTCTTCCAAAACCGACCTGCTCCCCAAGACCGTCCAGCACCCTTCTCTTTCCCTCTAAACACCTTCAAATTCCTCTCAAACCCCCACTGCCTTTCTTCCTCGGTCAGTCCCTTTCTCACTCGGTCGGTCTCTTCCACCTTTAGTCAGTTTCTGACCCCCTCTGCAGTCTCTTACTCCATCACTCGGTATTCCACTTTTTACTCGGTATTCCATTTTTTCACTCGGTATTTAATTTTTCACTCGGTATTCTATTTTTTCACTCGGTTTTTCCATTTTTTACTCGGTTTTCCATTTTTGCACTTAAATAAATTTCTGTTATTTTCTTTTCTTTTCTTTTTTACCGCTTCCTAGGTTTGTAATAAATAAATAACAAAAAAACAAGTGTTTCATGTTCAGACTAGCCAAAAAAAAAATCATCCACCATTAATCTTTTAGCCTCTTCCTAAAAAAAACATCACCAAATAACTACGTAACCTTAATTTCTTGGTAACTCAAGAATACGTAGGAGCAGGACTTTAAATCCTATCGGGCCTAATCTTTTTTTTATCCCCATCTTTCCCATTTCATTCCTATTTTATTTTCTTTATGTTTCCTTTGTAACCGCCCTTTTATCAAGCCCATGAAAATCAATTTAGACGTGACGTCTTGTTGATTTTCCCATAAGGAACGGGATACTTGGGACGAGACGTCCCGCTTATCCCCTTCCCATCTTTGACCCCGTGTCTTGATTAAATTCCATGAAAATCAATTTAGACGTGACGTCTTACTGATTTTCCCCTATCTTTGGTAGGTCACCACCATAAGGAACGGAATACTTTGGACGAGACGTCCCGCTTATCCCCTTCCCGTTTCTAACCTCGTATTTTGATTAAAGGATGACTAATTTAGATGCGACGTCTTGTTAGTATCCTTCCCTTTTTCTGTTTTTTACCGAAGCCAAGGTTAATTTGGACGTGACGTCCTGTTGACCTACACTCCATGTCTGTTCAGTTTGTTCCTTCTGTTTTTACACAAAGTACAACATTAAAAGGGGAGAAATATAACATCTTTTGTAAGGCTATTTATGTTGTGCACTTTCAATCTTGGTACTGTTTCTGACAGGCAATGTAGGGTGCTAATACCTTCCCTACTCGTAACCGACTCCCGAACTTGAATCTCATTCTTTAAACCAGTGCTTTACTGAACTTAGTTTTTTCCCAATGTTTTTCCTATGGATAAAAACGTTGGTGGCGACTCCCTGTTTCATACAAGTTTTTCTTTCTCGCCGCGCCGTCGCGATCCAGGTTGCGACAATAGCAACTCAACAGTAATTTTCAAATCTTTCCAACTTATAGTTACCCTATCTTTTTCATATCAAGTCCAATGACCACCAACTTTTTACATCGACAAACATACTCCATTTATGACGTGTGACCACTAGCCGCACTCAAAAACTCCTAAAAATGATGGACTTATGCGCATAAATGCATTTCACCCATTTTAAGGCATTTTTGTGCAACACTAGGGTCAATTCTCAACGGAATTGGCCCATTCCAGTTTCTACAAGTTTTAAATTATGCATAGGCACTATTGGAACTATTCCATGGCATTCAATCACATTAAAACTTAATATAGCCCTATTAGTTCCTCAATTATGCATGAAAATCATAAAACACAACTTCACATCTTTGAGTAATTCACCCATTCATGGTTTCTATCAACAAATAATCATGTTCATCAAAAGGACCACTAAACATTCATCATCATCTCATATATATGAAATTCCCAAGCATTTAACAATTTGCCAAGCCCATCATCCACCATATAATCAATCTTCATTTAAAATAATTATGGCAGGCAAGCATGAGTACAATCATATACATCAACCATCAATTATTCACTCATGCAATTGAAATATAAACTCCTCTTCTACCTTGAGAAAAGAACAATGGCTCGGACTTCCAGTTGCTCCGTCTCATTATCCGAAGTATAATCTACATATTACACACATATATCTCAATCAATTTGTCATTCAAGGCACAACAACATATCCAAAATATGTTATAAACATGGTTTCATAACTTTCTTAGGTTTCGGGAATTCCTTTCTCATACATGAGATTCTCTATATTCAAAAATGGGTTAAACCTACCCAATATACAACCCATCACCATTAAAGGGTTTCTTAGCTTCACAACTTAACATATTCTCAATTTCCACATATACATGTATAAAATCATTCTTCATGGCATTAACCCTCATCATATCATATATTTTCTAAAAGCCTCAATGATCTTAATTCAAAAATTTACACCATTCATCATTCCTATAATTTTTCATTCATCAATCTTACTTCACTATGCCATATAACTCACATTCCTAACATATTCATCAATAAAGCATCATTCCCTTAACTAGAGTTCACACACTCACCATTACAATTCAACATAATTCTTAACAATCCATAATTTTCATTTCATCAATCCACCACAACCATTATAGGTTTGTTGTTCAAATTCATTATTATTCATTTAAATGCTATACGCATTTATGGGTTCCCACATTAATGACTTCTAACCATCATTATTAACCATCTACCTTCATTAATATCATTCCTCATCATCAATAAATATTCTTCTAACCTCATTAATAATACCCATACTCTAAATATCATACATTTCTATTCAAAATCAACCCTCAAATCAACATTACATGTTCTCCCCAGTTTCTTAGGACTAGGTTTCTATCTAAAACCTAATAATCATTATAAATAATTAGCAACCATCATCAATGGCTATTTTTCCTCATTGAGAATATTCCTTAACATCATTAAACATGTATTCTCATCATATTTGACATTTCCCTCAATCTCTGGAGTTAGGGTTCCATTAAAACCCAACCACCATTATTAACAATCATCATCCTTCACCTTCAATAATTAGATTTTCGTATACCCCTTCACACCCACTCAAAAACATATATTAATCACACTCCACCTTTGGGTTTTTCATAAAAATAGCTCCCATTCCATAACCCATACATATAACACTCTCCCAATAAAATAAAAATCAAAACCTAGGGCTTAGGCTCAGTAAAAATGGAGGAAAACATACCTTAAGTCAAGAAATCACAATGGGCTTCCAAGAGAGGGAGAGGGTGATGAAAATCCAAGGGGGAGAAGGAGAGCTTCCATCCAACATCATCTCCTTCAAGCTTGAAGATGGCAAACAAAAATGGAGGAGGAAGGATGCACATCATTTTTTTCTTAGGTTTTGAGAGGGAGAGGAAGAGAATGAATGAGGAAAAAGAAGAAAGAAAATGTATTGCAAAGAGGGAGAGCAGAAACTAGCGTAAAACTGAAGAGAGAAAGTGGGTTTCATGTTTTAATTTTAATCCTTTCATTAAACTCTATCGTTTTATAATGTACAGAATCTCAGTTCGAGCTTAATACTTTATCTAAAAATTATTCTAAATATATATTCAGATTCCCAATAATATTCTTAATAGCCCTGACCAATGACATCTCAGTCGGAGATACTTGGTCCGACACCCATATTTTAATCGGTATAATTTTCATCTTATTAAGTCCCAATAATTATGAATATCCCTAATAAATCCCAATTTAATTATTTCTAAATTTTCAAGACATGAATCAACTCATATATAATTATTTATTATTTATTCTCTTTAGTTAATTATATTTATAAGTTTTGGAATGTTACACTGGGAGTCCTACCCGACTACCCGTGAACCATGTTTGGTCTCCTGAGCCCTACCTGGCTCCGCACCTCACCATTGGCTCGTACCTGACTACTAGGTAGCTCAACTAGGCATGCTCGACCACAGGAGCCAAAATAAGGGGGTAACTATACCAATCGGCCATCCACACTACATAATAATCACATATAACACCTTTATCATATATCACTTTAGATAAAATCTCAATCATCTAATCCTGTCACTATGACCATCAAAATGGGATTTCAACTTGACACTTAGATATGTCATTTCTCATATCTTTTCAATTCTTGACATCTCAACTCATCAACTTACAACATCATTTACAATTCATCGCTATTTCAATTCATCATCAGACGTTAACATGGAATCATCATCATCCAATACGGTATGCATGATAGCTCGTTATTATTCATAATATAATCATCATCACAAAATATACATTCATATGCAATCCACCATTATATAATTAATTCTTACTATCATCTCCATATCAATGTAACTTTCACAATATCCATCAATGCACATGTATACACACTTATATCAATATACATATTTACATAATTTAGACACTCTTTATTCTATTCTACCCTTTTCTAGCGCATCAAAGTTGACGTTAATATTATTTTCATTAATTTATTCACCATGTACACCCCTTACCTCAATTCCACAACCCCAGGCTTCCAATTTAATCGTCGAAATCACTAAAACTCACTGATTACCTTAAGTCAAGAAATTCACATAACGATCAACATTTTGACTTCCAAAATTACCAAAATGGTTCAAAATCCTAATTCAAGGTTCCAGGAACTTACCATTGTCGGTTTCAACCCCCGTTCCAAGACTTGTCTCCTCTAACGCCTTCCCAACCTTCAACCCTTCACCTAACGACACTGAAACAACAACTTGTTAGTTAATTATCAACACTTCCAAAATCATTATTAAGCCTCGAAAAGCTATAAGAATGGAAAATGAAAACCCCCATAACCAACCCTCATTTTTAACTTTGAAGAAGAGAAGTGAAATATTGCCTTTAATTTTAAGTTTCGACAAGGAAATGGATGTCGATAACCACCTAAACACACACGATTATAAACATGGAAGGAAGGAGAAGAAGCACGTATGAACTGGTGAGAAAGAAAGGGAAAAGTGTTTTGAGATCCCAAGGGCATTAACGTCATTTCACATCCTTTCTTTTTTCATTTTCAATTTCTATTTTCCTAATTCCACTCATCTTTTCCTTTCTTTCTTTTAATTAGTTAGGCTTTATTTTTACCCTCGGTAATTACTAATTTACTAGCATAATTTAATTTAAAACTGATTTTCTCAATTAATCCCACCTTAATCAATTCATTTACTTCTCTAAAGCGCAATTAATTTAATTTAAGTTCCTGGGATGTTACAGGTAAAATTAAAAATTAAAAAAAATGTATTGGATAGAATTTGAACTAGTCATGTGTTGTATGAAGCACTAACCACTTACATAAACTACTACAAAATAACTTTATTTCAATGTAATATGTTAAAGGAGATCTGATGTGTCCCTCAATCAAGGCACCTGATCATTAGAATCAGATGTTAGCATGACTCCACATCTCAAATGTGGTTGATGGGTAAAATTAAAAAAAAGTACATTGGATCAAATTCATACTTGTCACCTATTGTGTGAAGCACAAACCACCTACTCCACCACTAAACCATAACTTCATTTCAATCTATATAGGTAATTTTTATATATATAGAATAAGTTATATTTTATTAACAAATTAATAAGTAAATAAAGGTAAATAAATATAAAGAATTTTTATGAATAAATATAAATAAAAATAAAACATTTTTATCAATAGATCTTATCTCTAATATCCCACTGAGCACAAATAAGTATGACTAAGTTCCATATCAAGTAGATGTGAGTTAGTTGAGCAGTTTATAAGTACAAGGACTCATGCACCTAATGCTTTAAGGTTTTAGGCTGTATTGTCGTGTCTAACACTTGTGAACTTGCTCTACTTAGTGTGTCCTCATTATCATGGACATCCCTCATACACTTTCAATAGATTAAATGCTCTACAAGGTCCATGGATCATGTGATTTTATAAATGCAACAAACAATTTTTGTTCATATTTTATTTTCAGTATTTTTTTACCACACTGTCATATTTTTTTCGATTTCGTAATTTTTCATCACTTTTAAAAATTAGTAACATATATACATGTGGTAGTCCTCCCTTTTAAAATTTAGTGATGTACATATAATTTTTTACTTTTTCTAGAACTCTTTTATTGATGATAATCTTTTGGTTGCTCAAAATTAGTATAAAATATTATTGTTAACAAGTTATGATGACCTTACAATGTATGAAAGTTGTCAAGTTTTGATGTTACTTTATTCCAACAAGGATTGTAGGTCACTGTGAGAAAATTATAGATCTTTTTTAATGCTCAGCATAAGAGTTATACCATTTTCATAACATTATGTCATATCTCAATGACCACCAACACATGGTGATGGCTATATTATTCTTCATCAAACTTTTTTTTCATTTAAAAGATGTTGTATTGATGATATTAAATGTTATATTTGTGGATTGAATGGGTAAATGCATTCTTGTTATGGTGATGCTTACTTGTGGTAGTTACCCCTGCAAGTAGAGCATCTTGCAAAGTCTAATACACTTCTACATAAATATTTTGATCATTTCTTTTGATCCATCTTAAGCAACATGTTTCAATCTTTACATAATTGTGAAGGACATATTATTATTATGACTTCTAGTGTTATGGAATCATGATCACCTAAAGTTTCTTGAAGACTTGTTATGTTACTATCATGGTTTACAACATTGAAGTTCAGGAGTTTTAATATTTCATTTTTGTTTATGTGTACATTCATTTGGGATTCAAGTATATGATTTCTAGTAATTATTTCTCTCTTAACACTACCCTAATCATGAAATGTTGAAGCAAAGAATTTTCTTCTTAAACAAAAAATAACTTATAAATAGTTACCATACGTAATATAGGAGCTCTTTACTCGTTAAATGCAATCGCTTAGCATATTATTTTTCTTTGGTAGATTGTGTAATAGGAGATAAACCATCTATCTATCATGATGCAATATATAGTAAATAATATATATACTCTGAAGGAAGGTGTTGACTTTCATGAGATAGTCTCTAAGGAGGTGAAGCATAGCTTTTTTAAATCCTTTTAGCTTTTGTAAGTACAATTGACTTGGAGCTAGTATGTGAAGATAACATTCTTGCAAGGTGAGTTAGAGGAGTAAATCAACATAACTCAATTGAAGGGATTCATTATTTTTAAGTATAAGGGCCATGTTTTCTTGAAACAATCCCCAAGGTAGTGGCATAAAAGGTTTGATGGTTTTATGATTGGTAGTGAATATAATAAAAAATATATGATAATTGCATATACTCTAAGTTATTTCCAAATGATATGTTATTCCCAGCAAGTAACAAAGTTGAAATTAACATGTGATGGTTCAGAGTCGGACTTAAAGGGGGATTGAATAAGTCTGAAACTATAATCGTGTAGAACTTCAACTTTTTCGAACATAAGATGCAACGAACTTATGAACTAGAATTTACGAGATAAAGGGGAAAAAGATAACACATAGCAGATTTATACTGGTTCATTTCCAATGTAAAAGCTACCTCCAACACCTTCAGACGCGAAGGATTTTTACTATTGTAAAAACATCTTTTTACAATCACAACACAATCTGTGCCACAAGTATTATTGACTCCAGGCACTCCTGGCTTAATTCCAAGTATTCTTTTAACAAGCTACTACTGGCTCAGTACCCAAGTATTATTTTGAAAACCTCTTTAGGCCATATAATGTTTCCCATATAAATTAAGACTGGCAACACACTAGACTTGACACAAATAGAAACTTGAGAGTGTGTTTGTGTAATAGAGAACTTAATGTACAAGATGATACAAGTTAAAGGATACATACACTAAGTATGAAAGACAAAGACTAAGTCTACAATAAGCAAAGATACAAAGAAAGTCTTTGCTTTAGAGAAGAAAGCTTAAGCAGAGAAGCTTGAAGAATGATGCTTTCACGCATGAGCTTTTCAAACTCGATAAAGTCTTCAAAGTATGCATTCTATTCATATTTATAGGCCAAACAAGGTAACTGTTGTTAATCCGTTGAAGAGAAATAGTCGTTGAAGCTTCCTGACCTTCAAGCTAAGAACAAGACAAAAAGTCTCAAACAAGGTTCTTCAGGATTTGCACTAAAATGATGTTCCTCGAGTGAAACATAATGAAATTTTTTTTGTATCCTTTCTTCTATTATGAACTCGTGTAGAAATGACATGGTTAACCTTCTGATTACTCTCTGACATAGGTACTACTTCATCAGTTTTTCTAATTTACACAAAGCAGCTTCCTCAATCTTTTA
Source organism: Clitoria ternatea (assembly GCA_037962975.1). NCBI lineage: Eukaryota > Viridiplantae > Streptophyta > Magnoliopsida > Fabales > Fabaceae > Clitoria > Clitoria ternatea. The sequence goes on from CM075672.1 coordinate 158,024,111, forward strand.
TCCATGTGGTTGTTGGTTCTTGCACTGTTTTGTCTTCTTTTTTCTTTTAGTGATAAACAAAACTTTTCTTGATCAGAATTTAGTTAAGAGCATATTCAAAATTATACTTAATTTTTTGTTTGATGCAAGCTTTAGAATAACGTTCTTGATGCTTCAAAAGTATAGGATGTGATTAATGAAACAAGTATGTGTGCTAAGTTCAAAGATAAAATACGTATCACTTAGTAGTCCAAGAGTTTGGATGAGCATAATTGAATCAGACTCTTCTTGAGCATTGTTCTAGGATAAGACATTTCTTGGGACAAACTTGCACGCAAACTATTTTTGATCCCATGCAGAGTTGTTCTGAAATAACTTGCATGGCTCAAGGTAGATTTTTATTGGTGGACTCTCCCTTTCATTTAAAACCTATGCATCATATATTTGTAACCTGAAACACTTAATTGAATAGGTTAGATAACACGTAGGCAGACTTTATTTAATTAAATGCCTTGACATATGTTATTAACAAATCTTGGGGTCTGGTAAATAATAACCAATGATTTCAAAATCCTTTACAAATCAGACTTCACTAATGCAAAGAAGGCTTTTTACAGAGGCTATTTTTGACTTTTTACACCAGTTATTAGCCGATGTAGATTAAACAAGTGTAAAATATCTATGATCTTACATCCAGTGTAAAAAATATTTTTTACACCGGTTGTATGAAATAAAACCGGTGTAAAAGAGTTTTTTACACCTATCTTTTATAAACACTCGATGTAAAATAGTTTTTTTACACCTATCTTTTTTAAATACCCGGTGTAAAATAGTTTTTTACATCTATCTTTTTTAAATAACCGGTGTAAAATATTATTTTCTACACCTATCTTTTTTAAATAACTGGTGTAAAATATTATTTTTACACCTTTCTTCTATAAAGAACCGGTATAGAAATTATATTTGTACCTATCTTTTTTTTTGTAACCAGTGTAAAATATCATGTTTATGTACCTATCCTTTTTTTCAACCGGTGTAAAAAATACATTTTTCTATTTTTTGTCCCTATTTACCCTATTTTTTAATTTATTTAGTTTTGAACCTATTTATAATTCAATCACCTATTTCAAGTTACAATGACCAATGTCAACTTGGATCAAATGATAATCATCCATCACCATGCTTTAACAATATCAATTATGCTAACACCAACATCAAGAATCTAGTTTTTTATCACAATCTCATAATCACCATGTTTTAATCCAAGCACCAATGTCATAAAGATTAAAACAAATAGGTCAAGAGACACACCAAAATATATTCTTGCATATAAATGAAATATTAATAATCTAGAAGAAAACATCTACAATTATAAACAATCTATAAATTTAAACTACACTTTTGCAATCTCAAACAAATATTTTTCCTATCGCTTTTGAATATCTTTAATCTCGTCATCAGATAATGGTTTTGGATCAAATCTTTATAAAATTTAAAACACCTATAAGACATTATCAATAATAACATTTAATAAGCACAAAGCAACAAGCTTCCCTAGTTGAAAGTTTATTATTAAGGCATAATTGAAAAATTACCTTGTCCTATGGATCGAGAATGTTTGCCAAAATAATATCCAACATATGCTTCATTACATAAAACCCACATTGCATGCTACCTAAGGGTTGTCTTGGACACTATAAAAATAACACCAAATTAATATTTACACGCATAAGAAAAAAGTATCACAACCAAACAAATAACAACTTAGATATGTAACTTACAATTTGAGTGATCCATTTAGAAGGTTTTAAACTTTTTGTATGTCAACCTTACAACAACTAAGATGCTTGTATAGGTCTGCGATAAAATTAATTTTTATACAAAACTACTTATAATAAAGTTTGCTAGCTTACAATAACATGCATGCATATGAGGTGATAATTTATGAACACGTTTAGAATTGAGAGCAAACGCTTACAACTATAGAAGCTCTCTGGGTTCTTTGCCTGGTTTACCCTTTATTGAGCACAATAACACACAAACATTTTATTTTGGAAAGATTATTATCAACTACCAATGAGCGCTACATAAATTGATACAAAACATGTAATGATTTTATGAAAAATTTAAACAATTAGCAAAGGACCAAATTACTTATGAATCAAGAAAATATGGTGCAAGGTAGCCCAATTTTCCTTTGGCTAATCTGCTTTGGATGTAGTTTTGTATCTCCTTTTTTTTGCTTCCTTTGTCATGAAGAAAGGCAGGATTAATGAATCCATCTGTGAGTCCCTTCTTCTTGCACAAGTCATGTAGATACCCAATTTTATTAAAAAAATGAATATTAATATATAAATCCAAAACAAAACATTCATCATAAATTTCATGTTACACTATAGAATAAACTTAAATTATCCAAAGTTGTAATACAGCTACTTTCAGTATTTCAACACCTAAAGCAACCTCCAAAACATCATGTGTGGTGATATATAATGGGATTGGAACATCCCTTCCTATAACCTCAACTCCCAACTTCAAAGGGGAGTTGGCAATTTTCACAGCCAATGTCCCTAAAGGCCCAAGTAGGTCCCCTTCCTTTTGTTGTGGAATTTCACGTTCATCCACCTAAATAAAATTTTAATAAGAAAATCATTAGTAAATTCATTAAAGACATAAAAAGTATTCATTAAAGATATAATTGTATTGTCATTTATACCTTGTCTTGAAGTAACCTGACAAGTTTTTTTGGCCATATAATGAAATGATTAGGGGCCTGTCCAATTATTGATACCTCCCCAGTGGCTATAGGGACATGAGCATCTGCATCCTTAACTTGTTCAACCACCACTCTAACATTATGATCATCTAGTTTCTTATGGTGTATTGTCGATCCCAAGTTGTAAACCATTCCAAAGGCTACTAAATGATAAAGGTGCTTTATGTATAACTCATAAGCTTCTAGGATATCGATAATATCATTTTTTGGAACATCAGCATCCCCTGAAACATAATTACTACCCTTTATACTCACATATTTGTTTGAAGGCGGATTACCTATGTCTTGGTTATCTGTTATTGGAGAAGGAAGGCCTAAGGATTCCAATGTCTATCTAAACTCCAGTCTTAGCTTTTCTGTGACTTGGGATAGCTAACCGCAAGCACATGGGTATCGAAGTAATAAAAGAATAATCGTTCCCATGAGGATTGTGCCCAAGTACCAGCTTATAGTGATTTAATTATGTAGACAATTTGTTTGAAAGTGAAATGTACAGTAAAATTAATTAAGAAATAAAGGTTATTAACAGAAAACTCAAATCAAAATCCTTTTTTTAGAATCAAGTTGAAAAATGCTCTTGGGAATCAGTAGGTTCATATGCAATGTACCAAATTTAAACCTAATCCTTTCTCCGTTATTCAATTTCTGTTCCTAAGGCGGATTTTCCTTAGCTAATTAGTGTATTTCTCTTGAAACCCCACTAACATACCTAATTATCAAAGAACCGCGATTAATTCGTTAATTAGATCTTTTACGATCTGTGAAAATCCTATTATTCCTCAAAGAGCTTTGCTTACTTTCGTAACCCAAATCCCTAGATTCAATTTCATGAGTTCTAACGATATGCCAATCTCTCGATCATCCATATTATTTAAATTCATGTAACTTTATTTCTAAGCCATTACAAGCATTATGATCTCATGAAAATGAATAGAAAATAGAAATCCAATAACAAGGAAAATCAGAGTAACCTAATTTGATACACATGTATATTTTCTCCTTAATCCCAAGAATGAGAAATTAGTTCCTCATGGAAGATGTTACAAATCCACAAGTTACAAGAATTGATCCCATCATTCAGAAAATAAGAATTACAAAATAGAGGATTAAAAGTAGAAGAAATGTTCTCACTAGTCTTCCAATCTTTTTCTCCAAGCTTGAACCCTTGATCTTCCTTCTTATTTTTCTCCTCAAGATCCTCTTCTAAAATCTCCCATTTTCCTTCTTCCTTTTTTGCCTCTCGAAATCTCTCTGTTCAGAACCCCTTCAACTGCCCCAATATGCATCCTTAAAACAAGGAAAGAGGGCTTCGTGGGGGCAACCACGGCCAGTGATGGTAAACCACTGGCAGTGGTTCGGGGATTGATGTTCCAAAATCTCCTAGAATTCAATGTTCATGGCACTTAATGACAACCACGGCCAGTGGTTGTCTCTGTTTGATGGTTCTCTTTACTAACCACGGCTAGTGATAGTTCTCTGTTTGATGGTTCTCTTTATTTTCTTCGTTCAAGTGACAACGATTGGCAGTGGTTTGTTTTGACTTTGCCCAAGCACACAGCCAAGGTTTCGAGAAGCTTTTTCTTGCATCCAAGTTTCCATTTCTCATTAGAATAGACCTGAAACATCAAAAATCCTGTAAAAATAGAGACAACTAAGTAATCTATGTGGGAAGAAATTAAAAATTAAGGGAGTCAGGAGAAATAAGTGCAAAAATAACCAAAAACTACATCTAAAAACACTCAAAAATAAGACAACATGCACACCTATCAAAATACCCCAAACTAAAGCATTGCTTGTCCTCAAGCAATCACTGTATTTATACAACATACAATGAAGGTTCACTAGACCCAAACAAACCTGAGGAATCTTGCGCTTATTTTTTTGTGTTTTTGTGTTTTTAAATGATTACCTAAACTACCGGAATATACCACAACTAACAATCAAACCATGTGAGCTAAGATTTGACTAAGGGTACTTTTTCTCACTCTCACTCAGTATATGTGTTTGTGTTTCAATCTACTCGTGTCACAACATCCTAGACACTACTAGAAGCTTGGCAATTGACCGCAGTCTCCATAGTTATCAAGAAAACATGCATTAGTCTAAAGGTCTTTCAAATGGTTGTAACATGGCTAGGGGATTCACAAAATGGGAATGGATATCAAGAAAAAGGGAATACAAAGGGCTTAGTTCTTTGAGAAGAGCAATATCACAAGGCAAACCTTAATCAAATAACTTTTATACATTTAGAAGCTATAAGGAGTATGATTCATTTATTTTCATCATTTATTTCATTCACTAACTTTTATTTTTAACTTTAAATCAACTCCTTATTTTACACTCACTAATACCCTTTTTTATTTCTTTTCTTTGAATCACCGACCCCAAACTATCATGATTTTTTTTTTTAAATATTTCTCAAACCTTATTTAGTTTGCCATACCGTTTTGCCTCCTCTACATATAAATCAGAAACCATTATGTGTTTAGGGTTTTGAAAGAAAATCATAACATTTCTTGGCTTAAAAGGGGAAACAAATGGATTATGCATTTGACAAATTCTGAGGCTTAAAGTAAGAAGACCTAATATGCCTTTTCATTCCAAGCATGTATTCATAAACCGTTTTGAATTGGTCAAGAGCCAAGTTCTAAAATGTCTAAAGATGTGTGATTCACTCAAAGAAGGAAACACGGGCAATTAATTCAATAAAAATTTTGAATGAACACCCCTTTTTGGCTTAAAAGCTCACAATTGAATGTAACTAGTCAAATCAAAAAAACATAGCATCATGAAGGTAGATTATTCAGGCAAAACTAGCAATCATATTTATTATGTTTTTTATTTATTTATTTTATTAAGATTCCAACAAGTTATGTTCAAGATCTAGCTAATCTAAATCATTCCTCATACAAACAATAGTAATTGCAATCAGGTAATCAATGTTATATCCTATGACACACAAACAAAACATAACTTAGCCATGCAAATGAACAAAATCAAAAATAGAAGAAAAATAGAATAGAAAGCAAGAACAAAGTGAAGTTAAGGTTTTATGTACCTACCACCCTAAACTAATGACGGACATTGTCCTCAATGTCTAATTCGGAGTGAAGAAGTGTAACACCCTAATTTTTAATTAAATAAATAAAATCAACAGGGAAATTTTCCAAATTTTTAAAGTTAATAAACCGTACATAATCTGTTCAATTAACAACCGGGTCCAACGAGGAAGGAAGGGAAGGAGACAAGGAAGGAATTCATGCACAGCGAAGGAAGAAAATGCTTAATCGAACCCAATGGCACCAGGTGCAGTCGCTCAAGTGAGAGCTAACTACACTCGGGCAATTCTACTCAAGATCTCCAGTCCGCACTACACTTGCTGAAGCGATGCTACACTCGGCATCCTGACATTCCACTCGGTTTCTAGCGTATGGTTCACTCGGTAAATCATCACGCTCGTGCTTCACTCGGGAAGGTTCACTTCCTAATCCACTCGGACTAACCTTAATACCCGCCAGTTTCACCCTGACAGCATATCACACTCCGCTGCTCCACTCGATCGAATTATATACGTATACGTATTAGCAATCCGAAAATGATTCCCCAAGCTGCTCACTTGGAATCTATGAAGACTTCTCACTCAGGATAACTTTCAAGTCCATCACGCCACTCGGGGTATTCTACTCACTTTTCACTCGGCAACCATAATATTTCCTACGCTAATTTTCCTACTAAGTCAAGACTCACTCGGGTTCTCTAGCTACTTACTAATTTGTTACAATAAATCCACTTAGAGTCTTAGGCGTCATTCCCTAGTCGGTGAACTCTTACTCGGCAGATTCTCACTCGGAATCGTTGATTATCCTCTCCTCAGAAAACCTCACAATCATCACTCACAGGATTCGCACCAACACCTACTCCAGAATATGCGACCTCAATCACTCGGGCAATTCAACCTCTCATCTCTCGGAATGACTTGTCATCTCGCTTTTCCCCAACAACAACTTAGCTCCACTTCTACCCATAGTCACACTGACTTCCTATGCTGGGAAAGTATACTTATACATCCATGTTTATTGCTCGGACATCACCTACAGCATAGAATAAACACACAATATATATATATATATATAAAGAAGTATTTTAAATAGTTACAATGCATTAACATGTTCCTTCTACCCGAAAGTGTTCAAGTTCTGATATAAAGGCTAAAGTCAAAATAAGAGCCGGCCAAGGCTTAACAAGACCTTATACACAGTATGTACATATACACATATATTCCATAGCGCTCGGTTTCTCTACTCCGCACTCGGCTCCTCCTTCATCTTTCATTCCGAGAGATATTCACTAAAAATGTAGCCGCAGTAGGGGTAAGCTTTTCATAGAAAATGACAGCCAAGGACTCGATATCAGTGTCAGTACGCACACTTATGTTCACTCGGTCGCATTCAGATTAAGTAAGGCCATGCAAATTAGAATAATATCAATAACATACACTCACATACATACTACATAAAGTTCGTCTTTATTCACACATGCACATGCATCCACACACTCGGAATTCATTCATAACACCCAACACATGCCACGCGTACTATCCTACTCAACATCATATCTACATGCATGCCTGCGGATCCGACTTGAGTAATGATTTTTAGTTACAGTTCCCCCCTTACTGGCCTCTCGTCCATCAGCTCTTCCCGCGTGGTACCGGCCTCCCATTGGCGTCTCGAGACTCCTCTCTAGCTCCTACGGCTACCACAAGCTCTCTCAGGATCTAGCCAAGGTCTGTAGCTGGAAGTCATTCCCTCGGGGCTCATGACCTTCCACGGGTCACCCCATTCCTACATATGCAACTTATGCGTTTAACCAGCAAGCAACATCACTCAACTGATACCTCCCTCGTAATCATCAAGGTAGAAGCATATCCAACCCGGTCTCTATTTTTACTTTGTCAATCACACCAACATGCACAGTGATCGAACAATCAAGGTAATAACATCGGACGAATCAACTAACAGTCACACATTCATATTCTCACAGTATTAACAGAGGTAGAACCATGCATCTCACTTGGCTATATCAGAAAGGCTAACAGACTACATTACCACTATCTTGTTTACATGCAATTATTATCTAACTACTTATCATACACATAGAATCCAAGATCAACAATCATGCATAATATACAATCATGACAGACACATGCATACACTTAAAGCAGTACATTCATCCGGTACCGTTCGTGGACCATGCATTTGACATGCAAGCGCCCCCTACCTACTGAAGGAATTCAAGAAGCTCTTCTGCTCTCCGACGTTTGGTCTGACGCCCTTTCTGACTCGTCCAGCCCCCCTTTCGCACTGTCGTGCCCTGCAATCGGCTCGGGAATGGAGAGTTGTTCTTTCTCTGCTTTAATGATCGTCCTTCACCAGTCGAAGGGGCTATGACCTTTCTCTAGTACCGTCGTCATGGTCCCCAGTGATGAAGAATAAAAACAGGGGAAGAGAAGAGGACGAAGACGAAGAAGAAGAAAAGAGAGAATGAAGTAGTAAGGAAGAATGAATATCACGGTGATATAGGGTATGTATATGCATGCGAATAGAAGGAAGTGGGATGGGAAAACGTGAATCGCAGTCCACTCACGTAACTCACCATTCACAAGCAGCCATCTTTTACCAACTAAATTAATTTGTCATTATTCCTTAAATTAAACTGATTATAATTAACAATTATCTTCCTACCTTGAAATCAAGGTCTTAATGGTTTATTTCATTCGGTATTTAACTTCAAAATTAGGATGTTACAGTTTTCCCCCTCTCAAAAGAATTTCATCCTCAAAATTCAGTCGGTCACTCACCTTGGTTAAATAGCTCGGGGTACTGCTGCCTTATGGTGTCTTCATGTTCCTAGGTACAAGAGGTAGTCCCGCCTTGCTGCCATTCTACTTCAACCAGTTGTACATCCTTGCTCCTTAAACGCTTTACCGATCGGTCCACGATTCTAATCGGTATAGTTACAGTGGTCAGGTCTTCCTTGATTTCCACTTCATCATCAGGCATTGTGTGGTTGGGATCATGTAGATATCTCCTTAGTTGAGACACATGAAACACGTTATGCAATCGGGATAAGTGAGTCGGTAATGCGATCCGGTACGCCATGGAGCCGACTCGCTCCAACACCTCATAGGGCACAATGTATCGGGGGCTCAACTTTCCACCTTTCAAGGCTCGCCCGACTCCTTTACTCGGTGAAGTCTTCAAAAACACTCTGTCTCCGACTGAAAACTCTAATGGTTTGGTTCATTTGTCATGGTAGTTCTTCTGCCTATCCTGAGACGCCTTCATTCTTTCCCTTATCACTTGGATCTGTTCTGACGTTTGCCTTACAATTTCTGGTCCCAATAGTAGACTCTCACCCGTTTCCGACCACCAGAGTGGGTTCGGCATCTTCGACCATAAAGTGCTTCGTAGGGTGCCATACCGATACTGTTGTGGTGACTATTGTTGTATGTAAACTCGATCAGGGGAAGATACTGCTCCCAATTTCCACCGTGCTCCAGCACACATGCCCTTAGCAAGTCCTCTAGACTTTGAATAGTTCGTTCGGATTGTCCATCCGATTGGGGGTGGTAAGCGGAACTTAGCCAAAGCTTCGTACCCAATTCCTGGTGCAGGCTGGTCCAAAATCGGGACGTGAACCTAGGATCCCTATCCGATATGATAGAAGTCAGTATACCATGCAGTCGGACAATCTCGTGAATATAAATCTGAGCTAACTTATGCAACGGGTACTTCATGTTCACAGGTAGGAAGTGTGCACTCTTCGTCAGTCGGTCAACAATGACCCAAATCGCATCGTGGCCCGCTCAGTTTTTTGGTAATCCCATGACAAAGTCCATGGCAATCGAGTCCCATTTCCACACGGGAATCTCCTAGGGTTGCAATGCACCATACGGCTTCTGGTGCTCGACTTTCGATTTCTGACAGGTAATACACCGGGCCACGTATTCTGCCACATTCCTTTTTAATCTGGGCCACCAGAATTGTGTTCTTAGATCCTGGTACATCTTCGTGGTACTCGGGTGAATACTGAGTAGGCTCTTGTGGGCTTCATCAAGCACCATTCTCCTTAGTTCTCCCCCACCCGGTACATATATTCTATTTTTCACTCGGAAGACTCCATCCGATCCCTCGGTCAAGGACAAATCCTTACCCTTGGCCTGCGTCTCCCTCATCTCAACCAAGTAGGAATCTGACTGCTGTTGCTCGTACACGGATTTTAGAAATTCATTGGCAATCCTCAGCGTACCGATTGTTATTTTCCGAGAGGAGGGGATGTCAACATGTAGGTTCATGTCTCGGAACTGTTCCAATAACTCCGCTTCCCTTACCATCATCACTGCTATATGAAGGGATTTCTGACTCAACACGTCGGCAACGACGTTTGCCTTACCCGGATGGTACTTTAGCTCGAAATCATAATCTTTTAAAAATTCCATCCATCTCCTCTGTCTCATATTCAGCTCCTTTTGGTCGAATAAATATTTGAGGCTCTTGTGGTCACTGTATACTTCAAATCTGGACCCGAACAAATAATGCCTCCAGATTTTCAATGCGAAGACTACGGCTGCCAGCTCCAAGTCGTGGGTCGGGTAATGCTGTTCGTGAGGTCTTAACTGCCGAGAGGCATACGCTATCACTCGGTCTTTCTACATTAGCACACATCCTAATCCGAGTCCTGATGCATCGCAATAAACCATGAAGCTCTCTTGCAAGTCAGGTAATGCCAACACTGGAGCAGTCGTCAACTTGTCCTTCAGCTCTCGGAAACTGCTCTCGCACTCGGAACTCCATACGAAGGGAATGTTTTTCCGAGTCAATTTAGTCAGGGGCAAAGCCAACTTAGAAAAACCTTCAATGAATCTTCTATAATAACCAGCCAGGCCCATAAAGCTCCTTATCTCCGAGACCGACTTGGGTCTCTCCCACGCCATTATAGCTACCACTTTCGAAGGGTCCACCGAGACACCTTCTTCAGAAATCACATGTCCGAGGAAGTGGATCTTATCCATCCAGAAATCGCACTTTGAAAGCTTTGCAAACAACTGCTTCTCCTTCAACACTTAAAGTACCGCTCGGAGGTGTTCTTCATGCTCCTCAGGAGTCTTAGAATAGACTAGGATATCATCAATGAAAACAACAACAAATCGGTCTAGATATGGGTGGAATATGTTGTTCATGTAATTCATAAAGACAGCAGGGGCGTTTGTCACACCGAATGGCATCACTACATACTCGTAGTGACCATACCGAGTTCTAAAGGAAGTCTTTGGAATATCCGAGTCCTTCACCTGGATTTGGTGGTATCCCGATCGTAGGTCGATTTTCGAGAAGACTGAGGCTCTACGCAGTTGGTCAATTAGATCATCAATTCTGGGCAATGGGTATCGATTCTTAATTGTGAGTTTGTTTAGCTGTCAGTAATCTATAAATAGTCTCATGCTGCCATCCTTCTTCTTAACAAGTAGCACTGGTGCGCCCCATGGTGATACACTCGGTCTAATGAATTATTTTTCGAGTAACTCATCTACTTGCTTCTTCAACTCGGCTAATTCAGTTGGGGACATTCTATAAGGTGCACTGGAGACTGGCTCGGCTCTAGGAATCAAGTCTATAGAGAATTTGACTTCTCTAGTGGGAGGGACACTCGGTACATCCTCGGGAAACACCTCTGGGAATTCACAGACAGTCGAAATTTCGTCTACTCGGGCTTTACTCTCACCCTCGGTTAAACAAAGCATCATAAATAGTTGAGCTATACCTTGTGCCGTGTAGCCCTCATTGTGTTGCCTCGGGAAGATTACCCTTCAGTTTCTACAATCCACTAACACCTTGTTGGCTGAAAGCCAATCCATGCCGAGCACGATATCAAGGTCCTTCAAAGGCACGCACGCAAGATCGAAGGTAAAACTCCGATCGTCCAACACAAACGTTACGTCCTTACACATCGTTGATGTCAGCACCTTAGGGCCAGTCGGGTTGGTTACTTCCAAAATCCAATCTATATCCATAGTCGGTAATCGCAATCGTCTCACACACTCATCAGCTACGAAGGAGTGGGTGGCTCCAGAATCAAAAATTACATTAAGTGTATATTTACCGAGTAGGCACTTACTTTGTACTAAGTCGTTCACCTGCGCAGCTTCCTCAGCACCGATGGCATAGACTCTTCCAGCCGCGGGTTGGTCGGTGTTTCTCCTCCTGTTATTTGGGGCAAACATCATATTTCCTCTGGCTCTGTTGCCTCCGCCCCCTGAGCGTTGACCATCGTTCCTACTACTCCTCACCTGGAATCCTCCCTGACGCACATTGGCACTTGTTTGACGGAGTTGGGGGCAGTCAGGGCGAGTATGCCCCTTCTCCTGGCAATGGAAACACTTGACATTTGCACCATCGCAATTCTGAGCGAAGTGGTCGCCACCACATTTAAAACACCCACCATATTTTGGTCGTCTACTCCTCTGTCTCCCTCGGTCACTGCGATCTTGATATCTAGTAAAGGGTCCATTTCTTCCCATGTTACCTGGCCTCTTGAAGCGTGACTGTTGAGGCCTCAAGGAGGGACCTGCTCTACTGTTCTGGCCTGAGTGGGCCTTGTCATCTTCTTCGAATATTCTACACTTATTCACCAATGCAGGAAAACTTCTGATCTCTTGATATCTGCAGGCTCTCTTAATATCTGACCTCAATCCATTCTCGAATTTGAGGCATTTGGAGCTCTCAGTCTCGGGTTATTGGAAGGGTGGGTAGAATAGACACAATTCTTCGAATCTAGTCGCATACTCTTCCACAGTCATGGAACCCTGTTTCAACTCCATAAACTCCAACTCCTTCCGACTCCTTACTGTGTCGGGGAAGTACTTCTCTTAGAAGCATGTCTTGAAGTTGTTCCAGGTCAGCTGAGTATCATCGTCAGGAAATCAGTTTCTCGCTATCTTCCACCAGTTTTCCGCCTCGTCTCGCAGCATATACACTACGCATTCTACCTTCTGGGCCTCGGTACAGCGAAGACCCCCAAAAATCCTTTCCAGTTCTTGAGTCCATTTAAAAGCTGCCTCCGGATTACGTCCTCCTTAAAATTCACTCGGCTTCCTCTTCAGGAAGCGGTCTAGCACTTGGCCATCCTCAGCTCGAAGCTGGCTCTGCCTCTCAAACACGTCCGCAAAGCGTTGGAATGCTGTGGCTATAGCCTCCATGCTTTGGCGATGCGTCATCCCTTATCCTAAAATTAACACCCCTTCAAGGATAAGTACACCAAGCCACTTACTACCGACCGTATCTCAGCCTAGTATTCAGTAACTTAGCACATTATGCCCTTTCTATATGTTACACAATTAGTCAGATCAGGAGGGACAACCTCCTATCCACAAATCCATATCACAGTATCAATTAGGTTCAACAAATATCACAATAACGATGACCATTCGATCATAATACACACAACCACTCAGACTCGGCAAGCCTACCTTGGCCTTAGACCTTTCGGTCTGCTCTGATACCAAAATGTAACACCCTAATTTTTAATTAAATAAATAAAATCAACAGGGAAATTTTCCAAATTTTTAAAGTTAATAAACCGTACATAATCTGTTCAATTAACAACCGGGTCCAACGAGGAAGGAAGGGAAGGAGACAAGGAAGGAATTCATGCACGGCGAAGGAAGAAAACGCTTAAGCGAACCCAATGGCACCAGGTGCACTCGCTCAAGCGAGAGCTAACTACGCTCGGGTGATTCTACTCAAGATCTCCAGTCCGCACTACACTTGTTGAAGCGATGCTACACTCGGCATCCTGATATTCCACTCGGTTTCTAGCGTATGGTTCACTCGGTAAATCATCACGCTCGTGCTTCACTCGGGAAGGTTCACTTCCTAATCCACTCGGACTAACCTTAATACCCGCCAGTTTCACCCTGACAGCATATCATACTCCGCTGCTCCACTCGATCGGATTATATACGTATACGTATTAGCAATCCGAAAATGATTCCCCAAGCCGCTCACTCGGAATCTATGAAGACTTCTCACTCGGGATAACTTTCAAGTCCATCACGCCACTCGGGGTATTCTACTCATTTTTCACTCGGCAACCATAATATTTCCTACGCTAATTTTCCTCCTAAGTAAAGACTCACTCGGGTTCTCTAGCTACTTACTAATTTGTTACAATAAATCCACTTAGAGTCTTAGGCGTCATTCCCAGTCAGTGAACTCTTACTCGGCGGATTCTCACTCGGAATCGTTGATTATCCTCTCCTCAGAAAACCTCACAATCATCACTCACAGGATTCGCACCAACACCTACTCTAGACTATGCGACCTCGATCACTCGAACAATTCAACCTCTCATCTCTCGGAATGACTTGTCATCTCGCTTTTCCCCAACAACAACTTAGCTCCACTTCTACCCATAGTCATACTGACTTCCTATTCTAGGAAAGTATACTTATACATCCATGTTTATTGCTCGGACATCACCTACAACATAGAATAAACACACAATATATATATATATATAAAGAAGTATTTTAAATAGTTACAACGCATTAACATGTTCTTTCTACCCGAAAGTGTTCAAGTTCTGATATAAAGGCTAAAGTCAAAATACGAGCCGGCCAAGGCTTAACAAGACCTTATACACAGTATGTACATATACACATATATTCCATAGCGCTCGGTTTCTCTACTCTGTACTCGGCTCCTCCTTCATCTTTCATTCCGAGAGATATTCACTGAAAATGTAGCCACAGTAGGGGTGAGCTTTTCATAGAAAATGACAGCCAAGGACTCGGTATCAGTGTCAGTACGCACACTTACGTTCACTCGGTCGCATTCAGATTAAGTAAGGCCATGCAAATTAGAATAATATCAATAACATACACTCACATACATACTACATAAAGTTCGTCTTTATTCACACATGTACATGCATCCACACACTCGGAATTCATTCATAACACCCAACACATGCCACGCGTACTATCCTACTCAACATCATATCTACATGCATGCCTGCGGATCCGACTTGAGTAATGACTTTCAGTTACAGTTCCCCCCTTACTGGCCTCTCGTCCATCAGCTCTTCCCGCGTGGTACCGGCCTCCCATTGGCGTCTCGAGACTCCTCTCTAGCTCCTACGGCTACCATGAGCTCTCTCAAGATCTAGCCAAGGTCTGTAGCTGGAAGTCATTCCCTCGGGGTTTATGACCTTCCACGGGTCACCCCATTCCTACATATGCAACTTATGCGTTTAACCAGCAAGCAACATCACTCAACTGATACCTCCCTCGTAATCATCAAGGTAGAAGCATATTCAACCCGGTCTCTATTTTTACTTTGTCAATCACACCAACATGCACAGTGATCAAACAATCAAGGTAATAACATCAGACAAATCAACTAACAGTCACACATTCATATTCTCATAGTATTAACAGAGGTAGAACCATGCATCTCACTCGGCTATATCAGAAAGGCTAACAGACTACATTACCACTATCTTGTTTACATGCAATTATTATCTAACTACTTATCATACACATCGAATCCAAGATCAACAATCATGCATAATATACAATCATGACAGACACATACATACACTTAAAGTAGTACATTCATCCGGTACCGTTCGTGGACCATGCATTTGACATGCAAGCGCCCCTACCTACTGAAGGAATTCAAGAAGCTCTTCTGCTCTCCGACTTTTGGTCTGACGCCCTTTCTGACTCGTCCAGCCCCCCTTTCGCACCGTCGTGCCCTGCAATCGGCTCGGGAATGGAGAGTTGTTCTTTCTTTGCTTTAGTGATCGTCCTTCACCAGTCGGAGGGGCTATGACCTTTCTCCAGTACCGTCATCGTGGTCCCCAGTGATGAAGAATAAAAACAGGGGAAGAGAAGAGGACAAAGACGAAGAAGAAGAAAAGAGAGAATGAAGCAGTAAGGAAGAATGAATATCACGGTGATACAGGGTATGTATATGCATGCGAAGAGAAGGAAGTGGGATAGGAAAATGTGAATCGCAGTCCACTCACATAACTCACCAATCACAAGCAGCCATCTTTTACCAACTAAATTAATTTGTCATTATTCCTTAAATTAAACTGATTATAATTAACAATTATCTTCCCACCTTGAAATCGATGTCTTAATGGTTTATTTCATTCGGTATTTAACTTCAAAATTGGGATGTTACAAGAAGGACACAAAATCTTAACAGATACCTGTCATGGAGAATGAGGGGAAAATAACCCTTTAGTATTCCTTTTCTTATTTTAAGCTTCTGTTGCCACCTTAGAAGACATATTGATATGGGTACTACGAAATGGACGAAACAAAACACAAAAGGAAGTTAGGATGCATATAGTCCAATATCTTAGTTTTACATACATCACAAATGGAACGGGATATAAGAATAATGTCACACATCAAAGGTATCTATTAAGAAAGATTTTAAGTTATATGTGGTCAACTAGATACAGTATGGTATGCATTAGACTCAATTCATAACCAACCCATGCAAAAATGTGTTTTCAAAAGAGAGGAGTGAAGAGGACCACCAAAAATATGCATAAAAAGGCACATGGACGTCTAGCATTTTAAAAATTCAGATTTCCATATGCTGGGCCGAACCATGGCTAGTGGTTATAACTACGACCCGTGGTTGGTTCTATTTTGGGCATAAAAATTGCATGCAAATGGAAAAAGGTCCCCTGTTGGCAATCACGGCCAGTGGTGGGAAACCACTATCAGTTGTTGTCACTGTGTTGTGCCCAAAATTTCATGTTTGTAGTAGAAAATGCCTGGACCAAACCACTACCAGGGGTGGATAACCACAACCAGTGGTTAGCACTATTTTACACCCAAAAAACACTTATACATTTCATGAAAATTATTGGGTCAAAACACAGCCTGTGGTGCCAATCCACAACTTGTGGTTGCCACTGTTTTGTGTCACAAAATAAATGCAATATACCAAGTTTGGCACACATTAATCCAATTCAAATCAGGACATGCATCATGGTAATAAAAAATTATGCCTTACTCCACAACATAGCAAACCATTAAGTTCTTGTTTATTTGTTTTTCTCTTTATTTGATTTTTTTCTTTCTTTTGTACTAATTGAAACATTCAAATAAAACATAGAGATATAAATAATTATGGGGTTACCTCCCCACCAGTGCTAACTTTAACGTCTTCAGCCGGATGTTATTCCTAAATTACAACCAAGAACCTATTAGAGCCATGAAATTCATACCTCAGTGTGGAATTTAAAGGCCTAAGTTCCACATTTGGGTTCACCACTTTGTCACACATGACTTCAGTATTATGTTTTAGTGGTGCATAACCCTTACTGCATTTTTTTGTTCCTATAGGCTCATTCAGAAAAACAAAATCAAGTGGGTCCTTAGGAAGAATCTCTTCCTTCACCACTTGGTCAACTAATTCATTGCTACAACAAACATTATCATGAAAAGGTTTTTTCAAAGCATCTATCAAATTAAATTCAACCTTTTGGTCCCCTACAGTTAGAGATAACTTACCATTTTTAACATCAATCATGGCACCTGCAGTGGCTAAAAATTGCCTGCCCAATATAATAGGGATCATAGAATCTTCATCCATCCCTAGCATAACAAAATCAATAAGGATAAAAGTTTTTCCTATCCTAATAGGAACATCCTCTAAAATACCTACAGGATACTTAATAGATCTATCAGTCAATTATAAGGACATCCTAGTAGGTTTCGATTCACTCAATCCCAGCTTCTCAGAAATAGACAGCGGCATCAGGCTAACACTAGCTCCTAAATCACATAAAGCTCTATCTATTAACATATCACCAACCATGCATGGGATAGAAAAACTACCTAGATCCTGAAGCTTGGGTGGTAGCTTCCTTTGAATTAGTGCACTGCGCTCCTCAGTAAGTGCTACTGTACCATCTTTCTCCAGCTTCTTCTTGTTGGACAAAATATCCTTCAGAAACTTCGCATAGGTAGGCATTTGCTGTAAAACATCAGTGAAAGGAATATTAATGTAGAGTTTTCTTAAAACCTCAAGAAACTTACTGAACTGTTTGTCCAACTTGGCTTTGGCCAAGCACTGAGGAAATGGAATGAGAGGTTGATATGGCTTAACCTCCCCCTTCTTCTCTTACTTCTCTTCTTCCAAAGCAGGTAGAGGTGATATGGTCTCATCCTCCTTAGGGTCCTTCTTAACTTGTTTTTCCTTTGGCGGCATTAGACCTTCATATTGTGTACCACTCCTAAGCGTTACAACCATGGCGTTGTTGGATGGACTTGCTTCTAGTTTTCCTGGACATGTCCCTATAATTCTAGTAGAGCTGGAAGCCTGTTGAGCAATATGTGTTTCCAATATTTTGTTATGGGTGGCTAGTGAGTCCACCTTTGAGGCTAGGTTATTGATAGCATTGGAGAACTTGTCGTTCTACTTCAGTTGAGTAGCTACAAACGTCTCCATCAAGGACTCTAATTTTTTTTTAAGGAATGAAGGTTCCTTATGGTTGTCTGTAGTTACTCTAGTTGCCTTGGAATGGAGGTGGTCTATTTTAGAAAGCAGGTGGTCCCTGTGGTTGTCTGAAATTATTTCCAAAGTTACCACCATAGTTCCCAATCTTCTTAACTTGATGCACCTCTGCTTCGGTACTTTGGGATACTCCTAGCTGACAACCTGTAATAGTATGTCCTGAAACACCACATAATTCACAAACCACATTAGTAGTACCTGCACCTAGCTTATCAAATTTAACAGACAAAGCTACTACCTGAGCAGTAAGTAAAGAAATAACATTGAAAGAATACTTACTAAGAGTTTTTGATGGCAAACTTCATTTAGATGACCACTGGTATGTGTTTTGTGCCACTTCTTCTATAAGGTTGTACCCCTCCTCCATGTTCTTTCTCATAAAAGCTCCGCCAGTTATGGCATCTAAGGTAACCCTTTACTTTGGGGTCAAACCATTATAGAAGATGTGGACCATTAACCCCATCTTTCCACTCCATGTGCACACTCTCGAAGCAACTCCTTGTACCTCTCTTATGCATCATATAGAGTCTCACCATCATTCTAATTGAAAGTGATGATTTGCTTCCTCAATTGGTCTGTTTTGCTCCTTGGATAATATTTGTTGAGGAAGGCATGAGACAGCTGCTCACATGCATTGATTGACCCCTCCAGAAGTGAATATAACCAAGCTTTGGCCTTGTCCCTTAGAGAGAATAGGAAAAGCCTAAGCTAGATTACGTCGCTTGAGACCTCATTTACCTTGAGTGTGTCATAATACTCAAGGAAAAGTTAAAGATGCAAGTTAGGATCCTCGGATGGTAATCCTCCAAACTGACTTTGTTGAACCATCGAGAGCAAGGATGGCTTCACCTCAAAATTATTTGCCTCGATGGTTGGCCTAGTGATGCTAGACCTTAGGCCTATTGCATTGGGCACTACAAAATCACAAAGGGCTCTATTGTCTTGATTATCCACTTGTGCTTGGCTTGTTGAGCTCGAAGCCGTTTGCTTGGTTTATTCTATTTGTTTCCTAAGAGCTCGGATCTTTTGAAGAGTTCTTTCTATCTCAGGATCAAGAATGTGCTTAAAGCTAGCATTTCTTTGCATAAAGGGGCCTGCAAAGACTCATAAAAATAACAAATAACATCTAAGTGTAATTCTATAGAAAAATAGACCATAAATAGAAAAAATATGCAAAAAAATAAAAATAAAAGAATATTTAGTCTAATCAAAACACCGCTTAGCCAATATTAGGAGACAATCCCCGGCAATGGCGCTAAAAACTTGATAGCCAACTGTAAGCGCATGGGTATCGAAGTAATAAAAGAATGATCGTTCCCACGAGGATTGTGCCTAATTACCATTTTACAGTGATTTAATTATCTAGAGAATTTATTTCAAAGTGAAATGTGTAGTAAAATTAATTATGAACTAAAGGCTATTGATGGTAAACTCAAATCAAAATCCCCTTTTTAGCGTCAAGATGAAAAAGACTCTTGGGAATCGGTAGGTTCATATACAATGTACCAAATTTAAAACTAATCCTTTCTCTGTTATTCAATTTCTGTTCTTAAGGCGGATTTTCCTTAGCTAATTAGTGTATTTCTCTCGAAACCCCACTAACGTACCTAATTATCAAAGAACCGCCTTTAATTCATTAATTAGATCCTTTACGATCTATGAAAATCCCATTATTCTTTAAAGAGCTTTGCTTACTTTTGTAACCCAAATCCCTAGGTTCAATTTCATGCGTTCTAATGATAAGCCAATCTCTCGATCATCCATATTATTTAAATTCATGTAACCTTATTTCTAAGCCATTACAAGCATTATGATCTCATGAAAATGAATAGAAAATAGAGATCTAATAACAAGGAAAATCAGAGTAACCTAATTTGATACACACGAATATTTTCTCCTTAATCCCAAGAATAAGAAATTAGTTTCTCATGGAAAAGGTTACAAATCCACAAGTTACAAGAATTGATCCCATCATTCAGAAAATAAGAATTACAAAATAGAGGATTAAAAGTAGAAGAAATGTTCTCACTAGTCTTCCAATCTTTTTCTCCAAGCTTGAACCCTTGATCTTCCTTCTTGTTTCTCTCCTCAAGATCCTCTTCTAAAATATCCCATTTTCCTTCTTCCTTTTCTGCCTCTCGAAATCTCTCTATTCAGAACCCCTTCAACTGCCCTAATATGTATCCTTAAAACAAGGAAACAGAGCTTCGTGCGGGAACAACGGCCAGTGGTGGTAAACCACTGACAGTGGTTCAGGGTCTGATGTTCCAAAATCTCCTAAAATTCAATGTACATGGCACCTGATGATAACCACGGCCAATAATGGCAAACCATGGCCAGTAGTTGTCTTTGTTTGATGGTTCTCTTCACAACCAGTACTAACGATGGCCAGTGGTGGGAAACCACGACCAGTAGTGGTCTCTGCCACTTTATTCTCTTCATTTTCTTCGTTCAAGTGACAACCACTGCTAGTGGTTTCCAACCTTTGGTAGTGGTTTGTTCTGACTTTGCCCAAGCACATAGCCAAGCTTCCTAGAGGCTTCTTCTTGCATCCAAGTTGCTATTTCTCATTAGAATAGACCTGAAACATCAACAATTCTGCAAAAATAGAGATAAGGGCAAAAATAACCGAAAACTACATATAAAAACACTCAAAAGCAAGACAACATGCATACCTATCAACTTGCTCTATTATTTATTATGTGACTCACTTCTCAACTTCTTCTGTAACTTCTTGAGTGACTTCTTATCGAATCTCTTCTCTAATATACAACATCTCATCCCTTGTTACACTAGAGGATGCACGTCTCTTTTTGCTTGGAGGTTTTCCAAAATAGGATTGTATTCCCATATGTTGTCCAATACCCCAAACACAACCACAATGTTTTGGACGCCCAATTGCCATAGCTAAAATATCATCTTGATAAGAAGGTACTACGGATCTTTCTGAGCTGAGTAATGTCAAAATACCCTATAAAATATATTAATTAAGGCACAAGTCAAATGATTAGATTCTAAGGTAGCTGTTACTAGCAAAGTACATCTTGACTAAAATTCCAATCAATAAACTTATAATCTTTTCAACGATGTCACGAGTTTCTTTAGTTGCATATTCTCTATTCTTCATCACCCTAGCCAACTTCCATTTCTCATAGCGCTTAGGTGGAGATGGGGGAGGAAGTACTACGGATGGGTTTGCTTGGGATGCTTCCTTATGTTCTTTCATTTTTTATGTCATTATCTTCTCCTCAAGCAATGAATAACCCCCACGAGATAATCTATAAGAGTATTTATTCATTGTTGAAAGCTCTTATGTGCTTTTTCTTTTTTCTTGTTTAAGTCAAGTAGATCAAAGTTATGAACAAGAAAGTATGAAAAATATGTAAAGAAACCAATTAATGTATATTGCTTTTTAAGAAAACTTACAACAATCTTAGGATCTTGGCGGCTTTTAACAAATTCCTGCCAGGTCTCTTCAACATTAAATGGCCACTTATCACAAGGAGATGCATCTTTGTTTTTTCCAAACACCTATTAACTAGTCAAATGTGTCTTTAATTGTTTCCAATGTTCCGCCACATAGGAAAGACATTTCTTTTTCAATTCCAAATTGTTTGGAACATCATAGGTGATCTACGAGAAAGAATAAAAGAAAAAGGAAAATAGCTAAAAACCTTATAATCGATATATAAAGTTTACTACTATAGACTAATTATAGTACCATATTGTTTCCCATATTTTATCCTTTGTCCCTTCATCAACCTCAGCCCAATTGTTACATAGGAAACTATATTTTTCATGTGCAAGCATCCCAAGGTAACTATTGAATTTAGTTTTATGTGCTCCTATTGGTAGTAAAGTCACTAGATCAAACTCAATTGGGAACTTTTTCTCATCATTCTGACCAAGTGCTAATTCATTCAACTGTGTAACACGTCTACCAACTCTTTGTGGGGATTGGTTGGCAGACAAATTAACCATGTTTCCTATAAATAATAAAAAAATATTAATAACTTGAATCAATATAAGGTAATATTCAAGTACAACAATAAAATGTTAATGATTCTAATCAATATAAGGTAATATGACTAACTTCTTGTTATGTTGGAATGTTCTCCTATATCCTTTCATGGTGATCATTCCTTATAGCATGAACATCATCCACTTCATTTTTGACATTAACATTTTGTATCCTTGATGAAACGGGTGTCTCTGAAACATGTAAAGTGTCATCAATATCAATTGTGGTTTTTCCAGGAAGAACCACTAACCATTGTTTGTTAGAGGGATCAGTGATATAAAACACTTGTCTTGCTTGTGATGCCATAATGAAAGGCTTATCTTTATAAGAAGATTTGCCAAGGTCCACCAAAGTACATCCCAACTCATCAACATGTATAACATTGTTAATATCAACCCATTTAAATTTGAAAACAGGCACCTAAACTTTATGTAGTCAACCTCCCAAGTCTCTTCAATGACACCAAAGTAAGGTATTGATGCAGTTACAGGATTTTTATCCTTTGAACTAGAGAAGTGCATGGACTCAACCATTACCATAACCCAATTATTTTGCATTATGCTCTTATTATCTTAGGACTCGGTATAAAATGAGAACCCATTAATATCATATCCATTCCAACAGATTACATCATAATTAAGCCCGTCTGCTAGCCATTTTAATGTTTCTGAGACAGTGACACCATTCTTAATGGTTTCCTTAAACCAACTTAAGAAATTCTTGTTATGCTCATTCAACAAACCTTTTTCATTCATTCTTGGATTGTTTACCTTTATGATGTTTTTGTGTATAGTAAAGTATGGTTGAACCTCATCAATGTTATTCAATATATACAAATGTGGTTGATGTAATTCCTCTTGACTCATACTTTTCATTTTTCGATTCTGTAATCCCTTACCTCCATGTGATAGCTCATGACGAGACTTAGGAAGCCCAATAGACCCTACTTCCGACAAATAGTCGATATAAAACTGAATGGCCTCCTCCATAACATATCTCTCAACAATAAATACTTTAGGACATTATTGATTCTTCATGTAACCCTTTAATATTTTCATGTATCGCTCAATTGGGTACATCCATCATAAATATGTAGGGCCACACAACCTAATCTCTCTTACTATGTGAACAATTAGGTGAACCATAATATCAAAAAAGGAAGAAAAAAAGTACATCTCCAACAGGTACAAGATGACAGCAACATCATGTTCCAAGTCATCTAATATTTTAGGATTAATGGTTTTGCTACAAACAATATTGAAGAAGAAACACAACGTTGTTAGGCCCTCTTTCACTTTTTCAGGAAAAATGTTAAGAATAGCAACCAGTAATAATTGTTGCATCAAGACATGACAATCATGTGACTTCAACCTAACTCACACTACCCTAGATAAAGGACTTGAAGCTTACAACGGTCCCCTCACAAGCAGAAAGTCAAAGAAAGCATCCACAAAGCATTAGTTTTCTACCTCTCTTTGCTTAGTGGGCCCAAGCCCAATGAGGACACCTTAAGGATCTACTCATACTTTTCTTGTAATATAGTTCCTAATTAGATTCTCTAGGCTTATAGGTTTTATTTGGGCCTTGCAAGGTCAAATAGGCCACTTTAGAGCTATGTACTTTCATATTAGGCCATGTATAGGCCATCTTTCTCTCCTTTCTCTCTTTTGGGCCTTGGATCCATGAACCAAGCCCATTATCTCATCCCTTGGCCAAAATCCTCTAGGCCTATGTAAGGGCTTCTCCTTTTGTAAAAAGCTACACAATAATGATCATTTGAGAATTTTCACCTTTGAGTGCAAACTTTCTAGAGTGAGAAACACCTCCTTCTCTCTAGGATTAAGGCTCTAGAGCAAGCTCTTATCCAAGAGGATTCTCTCCCTCTTGGTGGCGAGATTAGGGAGTTATCTTCCCTAAGGAAGTGGCCTCCCACCTTCTCCTTCCATCTCCTTCTTCATCCCTTCCATCTTGTCCAAACCATTCCACCTTTTCTTTTCCCTTCCACCAAATTTCATCCACTCCACCTAGTTTTTCTCTTTTGTCATTTCGGTTTCAACATTGAAGAAAGGATTCCATCATTGGCTTGAAGGAAGAGCAAGGAAAGGAACCAAGGTCCATCCCTTTCAAAGGAGTCTAGAAGAAGCTCCTACATCACTTTCTTTTGGGTCTTCCCAAAGATAATATTGATGTCCTTCACCCGCTCATAAACTTACTTCCCAGTCAATGCTTCAAGATCAATGCCACTCTCTTGAGATCCATTAAAAGCTTTCCTTAATCTCCTATATGAATGATTAGGTTTGAGAAATCTAGGATGACCAAGGTAAACAATCTTTTTCCCATGAGTAAATTGACAGTAGTATGTGCCTTCTTCACATATAGGGCATGCATGATGACCCTTAATACTGTATCCACTAAGATTCCTATATGTTGGAAAGTCATTAATGGTACCAAATAACATGGCATATAAATTGAATTTTTCCTGTCAAACCCATAAAATACCTCAACACCTTTTTCCCAAAGCATCTTCAAGTCATCAATTAAGGGGTTGAGATATACATCTATGTCATTTCCAAGCTGATTTGGTCCTAAAATCATCAGACATCATTACAGATAACCAACAAAACAGGCCATGAACTTTCCTGCTACTTAAGTTACCATAAGGGTTCATCCCATCTATAGCTAGTCCAAGCCTAAGGTTTCTTGGCTCATCACCAAAGTCTAGAAATAATTTATCTATATTCTTCCATTGTAAACAATCAGCTACATGGTGAATCTTGCCATCATGTTGCCTCACATCTGCATGCCATGTAATGTTCTTCATATCTATTGGACTAGAAAATAACCTATTGAACCTTAGAATTATTGGAAGATACCATAACACTTTTGTCGAAGGCTTGTTTATGCTATCATCCCAATTTACATCTCCATCCTTCAGTTTGTAGGCATGTATGTTCTTATACTCCAAACCCATCAAACACAAAACATTTTTCACATCATAGTTGCGATTCGGAAGTGTGTTACCTTTTGGCAGCATTTTCTTTAACAACTATAATAATTTAGTGAAGCTTTTGTCAGTCCACCAACTTTAGCATGTTGGCAATCATGTGAATTTAGTACACCCCAGATATAAAGGTACCTTTGTGTCAGTGTGTATATTATCATATATCCAAACTTGCTGAAAAGACTCTACTCTAATATCACAGATCATGTCCTCTAGCCGATCGTCCATGTCTTCATCTACGCAATCAGTTTGGATAGTACTTGGCATTGTAGATAATTCTTCACCATGCCATATCCATCTTTTATAAGTTAGCATAATTCTATCACATAGAAGATGCTGCCGAATTTCATCAACTTTCAATCGACAATGATTTAAACATTTTACACAAGGACAATAGAATCTTCCATTGATACATTAGCGTTTCTTTTAGCATAATCAAGAAACTTTGCAACCCTATTCTCATACTTATAGGTTGTATGTAATGCACTCATCCAACTATGATCCATGAGACGATCCAGTCTATTAGCCACAATGAAGACTTTAAGACAAAAAAATACAACCATAATTAATACATAAAGTGAAGCTAATTAT
This sequence comes from Clitoria ternatea, assembly GCA_037962975.1. Lineage (NCBI taxonomy): Eukaryota > Viridiplantae > Streptophyta > Magnoliopsida > Fabales > Fabaceae > Clitoria > Clitoria ternatea. The sequence goes on from CM075672.1 coordinate 158,050,087, forward strand.
CTAAATAAAATAATGTTAATAATCAAATATTGCAAATGTTGTCCTTATTATTTTATATGTAGATATCATCAAAATCAATTGCTTAATATTTTTATATGTCCTTTTTAGTGCAAAGATAATCAGCTGCATAGACCCTCCTTTATTTAGATCTTTGATCAAAAGAGGAGTAATAACAACATTAAATACTCGTTTTTATTTATATTATAATAAAATAAAACCCTACGAACAAAATTATATATGATTTGATGTTAAACATTTGGATAACTAGTGGAAAAAAGACTTTTTACACTGGGGTTTTTACACCGGTTGTAATGTGACCGGTGTAAAAAATAAGGCGGTGGCAATTTTATAAATAACATGAAACTTTACACCGGTTTATGTTTTAGACTAGTGAGAAATAATTAAGTTTGTACCAGTCCTACTTTTGGGCCGGTAAGAAATGGTTAAGTATGTACCCATTTTAATTTTAGACCGGTGAAAAATGATAAAGTTTGTATCGGTCTCGTTTTTTTGGATCGGTGAGAAATATTTTCTCATTTCCCACCCCTTTTCACTAGTGAGGTATCATTTTTGATTTCCCTCTAGAAGCTCTTCCCTTGTTCTTCTCATGAAGCTCTATCTCTCTCGACGTCTTCCTCCCATCGTCTTCTCTCCTGTCATCTCCTCTCCCGTCTTCTCCTCTCCCGTCGTCTCCCTTAGGTAAGACAACATTCATGAATCCCTTTCTTCATGATGTAGTAAACCGAAACCCTTTCCTCTCCACACAACCACCGAATCCCTTTGTCAACACCAAAGTGAGTGTAACATCCTTCTATGGCGTGATAACCTTAGGTATGAACTCAACTTTAGGTTTTGCCATCTCGTTTTTCCTGTTTGTGTTTTTTTATCTAGGTCATTCTAAATAAAACAAATTTGGGGGAAGAATGGTCTTGTGCTTGAATCAGAGACTTATTCCGGTTAAAAGCATGTTTAATGTTTCACAACCATAAGGGCCTCAGCTTATGGCCTCTGAGGAAATCAAAGAGCCTTCAATGTAGAGTGACAAGGAAAAAGTAACTGTTCTGGTTAGTATTTGGTGTTATGTTTTCATTATTTCCTTCCATTCTATCTTTATTTTGAGTTATAATTGGTTCTATTTTTTTACTTGTTTGCCCTAGTTTTTCTTGTTTTTGGTGTCGCTTATAGCTTCCATTCTGTTGCCGGTTGTGTCATCTGCCATGGACAGATTGCTCGGCATATAAGATGACACTTGTTTATTTGCTTGCTTACTCAATTGTTTGGTTTCCTCAATGAGATTATTCCCTTTTTATCCTAACCATGATATTAATTAGTTCATATTTTCATTGTCTACTAAGATTATATATCACTCTATGTTAACTTGGATTTTCTTGCCTTTTAGGCAAATGAACCTTATGATTTTACTTCCTCTTGCTACAGCATACCTTTATATTTTGGTGGAAGATACCTGAAGGTATTTTATTTGTTATCCTCATTCCTCTCCCATTGTCTAATATGATCTTTGTGGTAAATAGTTAAACATGAACATCTTCAACTTTATCTATATGTTCTGTGTGTGTGTGCGTACGTGTGTTTGGAATGGAATTTTTAGACTATTATAGTATCTAATTTCAAGATTTTCTTCTCTAGCTTTATTGGTATACATCATGGACAATGTTCTGAAACTGAGTGAGACCTAAATCCTCTTTTATTAGCTAATTTCAAAGAGAAATTTACTTTAAACAGTTTATTAGATTATAGCTAGACTCTCCAAGTCTTCTGAAATCCATTCTCTCTAGTCTACCTAAAAGTCCTAACAATTTTCAGTTTGTCATATCTAGATTTCTTATTGATTTTCCCATCTTACAGGTCGTAACTCTTGAAGATGTTAAGGAAATTGTTGGTGAAATCTTTGATGAAAATGACTCAAAGGTAAATGCTTCTGCCTAGTCTTTACTTTGTTTTAATTTTATTTTCAAATAACTGAAAGGGAAGCATTTGTTGAATTATCTCTTTTACTTTGTTTCACCCAAAAAAGAAACAAAAATTATGTTTAGTTTTGCACATTATGCTGCTTTTAAATATGCTTGGGAGTCTGCTACCCCTCCTGGTGTGGCGCCCTAAATCCGCTATTCAGTATTATAGTTGTCTACTTCTAATTAATAAAAAGTAGGGAAATTTTTTTCACATTTATTTCGTCTAAGTAAGGCACACCATAATTAAAGACTTATAATAGCTACCCTAGATCTAATTGGAAAGTAACCCATATGTGAAGATATGAGAAGGTGAAGGTTAAGCAAGTACCTAATTAAATACATCAATGTATATATATACGATTGTCATGCACCAATTCCTCTAATTCTCATATTGGTTATTAATCCTTCAAGTTCAAGATACCTACCCATAGTCACACACATTCAAGCCTAATAATCCCTAATCATGAACATCCACATCAAAGTTTTTCCAAGAGTCTAATTAGGTGACAATACCATCCATATACTAATAAATCATCAATCTTTGCTCCGTATCAACTAGGCCTCCTAATATACTCATAGCTAAGAGGTATACATCATATTATCTCATCCTACATACCTTATACCAATTATATGATAAAAATTCAGCATTTACACTAACATGAACAAAGCTTCATAAATTCACTCCATAACTACATCTATGCAACATACACCATTTTGTGACATAATATCAACTTTCATGCATAATTCCTCTTTTATAAAGATTCATGATCATCAACTACCAATATACCAATAAGTTCATAGTTCAATCTCTAAATTCAAATGTACCAACAATTAATCTAACAAACTCATTCAGAGTTCCAAAAGCTTAGGCATATACATCAATAGTCAAGCTATACAAAATAATGCCTATACACATCAAATTCTATAAAGGACTTAAAATAACATGTTTCAAAAAGAAATGCCAGCCATGGCAAATGAAGTACCCCCTTCACACCGTGCCGCCTCCACAAAATGTACCTCTCTACCATCTCAACCTACATCACAAGGCTAAAATAGACAACATGGAGAGTGAGTATATTTTCTCAATGATGAACAATTATAGTGATAAGTCATGCATAGTAAAGCAATCATACATATTTTCCTTCAACATATCCAATCTCATTGGTACAACACATAGGCCATAATTTGATAATCAAATACTTACATCATATATTATAATGCCAACTCATGCCAAAAGCCTTAAACATCATTCTCATATCACCAACAATGGTCATCACTACGTTTATACAATAGCCAATAACACCAACAATATCTCCCAATTCAAGATACTCATGAGACATAATCGTTTTGGTCACTCAATTTCAAATGCCATGTACTCATAAATAATGCATATGCTAGCCAACAATTAATACATATGCAATGAGACCAACTTATATAATTTCACTTTATCATCATGTGTATATTCCACTCATGTGACTACAACCACACATAGTTGTTTAATATTTAGAACCAACGCAAGGTTTCTTCCTCAAGATCATCGCAAGATCAATAAAACATGTCACATGGTATCCACTACGACCACGCATAGTCGTTTATAAAATCAACCAACGCAAGGTTGTTATTTTCAAGATCAACGCAAGATCATTATTTATCACACATGAGATATGTTATGTATGTCACAAGATGCATGAAGTGCACATGATGGTCTCAATTTCTCATATAATCCCACTTCATTATCATATATAAGCCAAAAGGGCACATCAAAGTATATCACCACCACAATCATCAATTTATCACCAATGTCACTCAAGAGTCCTACTTTACACACTTGTCACATATAACAACAATAGAATCAACCAAGGCTAATATGCAATTATACATCACACATACATACATTATCAACACTAAGGTCATGCATTTAGAAAATAAACTCCTCTCCTACCTCAAGAGAAGTATTCCGATGGGTTTGATGATCCCACTTCACAAGTGTTTTCAAAACCTACATATATAATTAAGCATAAGGCTATATCAAGCACCATTCTACAATTAAGTTGGTGTAAATCACCATAGTTTTTTTTCCATAAGCTTATATTTAGGCATGTACAAAGTTACATTAAGTTTAAGTCACCTTCTCTTTGAAGTTTAGAATTAAAGTCATCAATTTTACACTTTCCAAGGTCTCAAAGATCCATAATCATAGTTATAATTAGTCCAAGGTCCAATGCTTATTTATTAAGCTTCAAAAGCTTCTACTTAGCTTTCTAGTCCACCTTAATTATTTATGGTGTTCTAAATCCCTAAAAAGTGACAAGTCTATCATTACTAACAATTTATCTAATTGATTCTTTTACTTCTTAAATTGTCTAATTGTGTTAGTAATGATTTCTATGCTAAAACAAACTACCTTAAGTAGATTTTACACCTATCATTCACCTAAGACCTACACCATGTCCATTATCACCTTTATGTCAAGCTTCTCCCTACAAACTAGTCACTTTTTCCCTACTAGTCTACCAATTAGATTTCATTACAAGTCTAATCCCAACATTTATCCTAATTGTTCATAATCTACCACTTCATGCTTCCTTCTCCTATTAAAGACCAAATTCACATTCTTTCAATCCTATTTGTTTCCAACCACTAATAAATTCCACAACACCTCCACTAACTCACTTTTAGTCAGATTTAGTATTTCTAAGGCCATAATCACTTTTATATCCTTACTATGACCTAAGCTCTTTTTAATTCACCATTATGCCAAGATTTCCAATCATACACATCCACACTTTTTAATTTCATTTAGCATCTTTTTTTTATGCCTAATGTACTCCAATGAAACTCCATAAACTATAATCCATCAATCTCACTTTAGTGATCAGGTTCCTAATTTAATTTCTCTTCAATACTACATTTTTTCTTACTTAAATCATCTAACATTAATTCTAATTCTTAATCTATTTTTCTTATTGTTCCATTAGTACTCAAACAAGCCAAGACACTTAAATTCACATACAAGCCCTTTGACATTTCCATTTTATCCATAATGGCTCCTAACTTAATCAATTTTCCTATTCTTCAATCCAACATCTCCAATTCATTTCAATGCACTAATTTAGACTTCATAATCATTATGAACTATCCAAAATAATTTTAGACTCTAATTTGTAATTTATGCATCAATCAAGTAAGTTACTAATTTCTAGTTTTACACCTAATACCATCTAAAATCAATTCATTCATTCCAACAATAATTAATCTAATTCTAACAACCAATTTACATCAATTCCAAGCCACTAGGAAAATTATTCAAGCAACAACAACAATAATCCAATGGTCTCCTAACCTAAAGTTTAGGGTTCCACATGCATAATCTTAATTTTTTTCAACAACAATCTCATATTCCATCACATATTATGCTACTAATTTAAAGTATATTGAGAGCCCAATACTTACTCTAATGGAATCCCAAATCCATAATTTAAGACAGCAAGAGGAAGTGTGGCCAAGAGTTCTAAGTACCCAAAACAACACCAAGCTCCACCAAAGTGTAATGGAAGCCTCCTAGACCAAGAAAATTTCGTCAACCAAGGAGAAGGGTCAATAATGGGGATTTTCGGTTTTGGTGTGGAGGCCAAGAGGAGATGATGGAAATGTGAAAAAATGAAGAGAAGGAGAAGTGAAATAAGGTCCTAACCTCAAAACTTAGCAAAAATGGCACCTTTCTTCAACTCCTTTTAAGCCTTGGCCATGGTTTTTGGTGAGATGAAATTGAAGATGAAGAGGAGAAGAGGAAGAGGTGTTTTTTTCAAATTCTGCAGGGGGAGCAGCTGCTGGATGGAAATTATGAGGAGAAGGGAGAGGGAAAATCCTTTTGGCATGTTGTGTGAAATGTCCTAAGTGCCCTTCATTTAAATTTTTTTGGCTTCAAGGCCCATTTTTTGGTAAATTCTTCATTTTGGGCCTAATTACTGATGGAAAACAGCCCCTGAAAGTGTACATGACCAGCCCAATTAATTGGTGAAAATTCATCGCGTTTTGGCTCGAAGACGAAGCGTTTTGGTCGTCGGGGGCCCACCGTACGTCTAATTAATTAACTATAAATTTTTCTAGGTTTATTTTTGGGTTGAAAATATTTATTTGAGTGTTTCCTAATGTTTAATAATTATTTTTGGGTTAGTGAATTTTTGAGGCCCGATTGGGGCCCGTTGCCCAAATCGGTCGTTTCCGACGTTAAACGACGCCGACAAATCCTGAATAATTCACAATAAATCACAGGAACGCTCAAATTAATTTCAACTCATTGTTAGGATATAAATATTTATTTCTAATAATTATCTAATGTTTCCCGACCCGTTGGGCCCATCTCTATATTCTGCTCGTGCGTTGTTCGTCAATTAAACGATGACAGTAATCGCCGTATTTGTCGTATTAACTCAAGGGGTCCATAATTAATTTTTCTACATATATAGGGCATCAATAATTATTCTCTATAATTGTTCTATTTATTCTCTCTATTTAATTAATTTTACTTAAGATTTGGGATGTTACACCTGGCACTACACTGATGCTATTAGATGTTGAGAAAATGGTAGCTGTTCTAGGTTCTCGTAATCCTACTCTACCTGGTGCCTTGACTAGGCTCCAGAGGTGTGTATTCAATGGCATCTCATCAAGTATATTACCCATTTGAATAGCTTCCTTTACCTTTTTGTTACCTTCATCTCAAAATGTGAAGTGACTTGTTAAGTGATATTACAGTACACTATGAGAACAATGATATGGTTTATTAATTATTATTATACTTGAGTGTTAGTTGGCCTCCTAGAGTTTTGGTTATTCAAGGGTATATGTATTAGTGCATATTTTTACAATATGGTTATGTTGTTCTTGCTGTTTTACTTGGATATTCTCTGTTGAATGAACATGCAGATTCGAATTATTGCTGCTCGGGCTCTTATAATAATTTGGTAATTAGATCTGGTGAACCTTTCAGGTTATAGATTTATGAGTTTCTACACACTTTGGCACAAGGTGGTGTACAATCACAGTTCTCATATATGCATCTTAGTAATGGAGAAGATCAAGGAGCAAATAGTACAGGCCTTGGAGTTTGATTAAGTCTAATGATTAAGGTTCTGGATACGATGTATAGTGCACAAGATGATTTGATCAGGTGAGTGTCAGATCCTAATTCCATGCTTGTTTCAAATTTGATGATCCTGATTACTAATGCTCATGAACTTCTACTCTTGAATAGGGAAATATGCAATCATGACAATGCTAAGAAAAAATGGACTGGTGATGAACTAAAGAAACTATATGAAACCCATGAAAGGCTGCTGGACCTTGTTTCATTATTTTGTTATGTTCCAAGAACAAAGTATCTACGCTTGGGCCTAATAAGGTACCAATTTATTAAAGTTCACTTTGTATTTGAGTTAACTCATATTATTCATGTTTCTAATGAAACTAGCAAGCTTTTCTTTTCTAAATGGGATTTGGAATTTTGTTTTGGTTTTTGAATATTTATATTTTCCAGTTTTGATTTTTAATCTCTATTAAACACTTATATCCTTAAGTTTATTAGTCATCTGTGAAAAATTTAAACCTTAATCATTAGTTGCGGCATGTTACAAAAGTAAATCCAATCTTTAAAGGCTTCTAATTTCCAATTAGTTTAGATTTATCTTATGCCTATTCAAAAGTGATTCTACATAATTTTAATTAAAATCATCTTACTGTTCTTATAGAGTTTGTACTATCATTGTTGTTTTTTTTAAGCATACTAAATGTACGGACCATAAATATAGAAAAGTCTCGTAAAGCATGTGTGATACTATTTTATTTATAACATTGTTTAAGGAAGAATAGAATTTTATATATATATATATTGGTAATGAGGATTGATTAGAAATTAAATTGAGTGAGTTTTAGTAATGTTTTTAAGTTTATGTTTCCTTAACCAGTACCATTACAATTTAATTTTGATACCTGTTAGCATTTTCTTTTTATTTATTACGCATTCATTAGAATTTAATTTACAATTTAAAGTGATATCAATGTAGGCCATATTTGTGAATAGATGCATATGTGCTAAAAATTAGGGTGATTAAACCTATCTTATTTTGGATTTTTATTTCTTATTAACAACTTATTAGGTTTCATTTATTGTTTAAGAACACAAATTTCAACTATTTTTATTTGAGTCATGAGTCTTATGATTCACCATTTGATTTGATTCTTGACATAGTTGTAGTTGACAAACATTTGGCTTGTTGGTGAATGGTGACAATTGGTTAACAAAATTAGATAAGAGCAATGGATCTTAGTTGAAAATATTTTTTTTATCTAGAAAAGCCCTATATTTATTTTTCAGTTTGATTTATCTCTATTTAGGCTTGAGGCAGATATGACCTTTATGAGTGACAAAATTCTCTCTATATTTTTTTTGTTAGCCATAGCCCTACATTTATTTATTTAGTAATTTTAAAATTATTAAATTAACCATCTCTTGAAAAATTTTGAAGCGCTCCAAGAGAAAAGAAAATGAAAATGAAAATGCATATTGTTATGTTTATGCTTCAGGAAAAACCAAACTGCCATGGGATGACCAAACTGCCATATCTAGCAAACAAATGTAAGCTTTTGCGCCTTATGAATGGTAACTGGTTGAAAGAACCCAATGGAATTATTCTCTTTTTATGTGGTCACTCCTCACTATTTACCCAATGGTTTCAAGAAGTTTGTTGTAAACAATGTGAAAGACCTGGAACTTTTAATGATGCACAACAGGTGAAGATTTGAAATAATTCTTCTATATTTTTGTGAGATTGAAATTTCCTGTAATGCATTATATCATATATTGAATGCTTGTCTATATTTTTTTATGTTAATATAGGACGTATTGTGTTGAGATTGCTCACAATGTATCCACAAGGAAGAGGAAGGAAATAGTTGAGAGAGCTGCCCAACTTGATGTTGTTATGACAAACAAGACTGCCAGACTTCGCAACCAAGAGGATGAACAGATCCCAAACTGTGGGAAAGTTATTTATGTCCCTAGCTTATTCTCACGTAATTGACATTTTGTGTCCTTGGCACGTGACAAAGGGACATGTCAAAGAGCAGTGGAAACGGACAAGATATACAATTGCAAATTTTGAATTAATTAATAAAAATAAAATAAAAGCAAGCATTAATTTTACAGGTAAATTAACTGGTAAAGCTGTTTTAATTTAATCTATAATTGATTTTTAACGTATTTAATGGTTGGTTAAATTGAAATTTGAGGGATTGGGAAAGAGAGGCAGAAGGTGAATAATGAAATGGGGAGAGGAGTAATAAGATAATTATTACAACTAAAAAATGAGTTTTACATGTATACTAAACTAAAAGACTCTTAATCTTAAACTCTACTTGTTTAGCAAAGTAAAAAATTTCAAATCCCTACATAAAGTTATTACCCAAACTTGAAAAATTCATATCAGGAATCCATTAATTGATTAATTCCCATGTAGTGCAATATGAATTTATAGCCACGTTAATGCCATTTCAAGTCACTTTGTAATCCTTGCTTAGTGGCTTTTGTCCCAAAAACCTTTGTTGATGTCTACTTCTTTATCCGACATCCCCCGGGACCCTTGTCTGCTATTTTCAAATTTTGATTATATTTCTTGTCAAATCTTAATTAATAGTTAACTTCTTCATGAAAAGGACACAGTTTCACCAGACATTTTAAACTATAGGAGATTTGTGTGCAGCACCACACATGGCTTGTAGTGGATGAAAAAACCTGAAATTTCCTTACCATGAAAATCTTGTGATATTTTTTTCTCTTATTTTTTAGATTTCTGTTGAACTGATTCAAGGATAACTATACATCTACTTGTGTTTTAAGTACTCTAAGGGTAATGGTATCATGTAAATTATCCATTTGTGCTTGCCTTGAAGATGATAACATGTTCATTGTCCTTTTTAAACTTGTTTTTATGCTGTAAGTTGTAACTACTATAGCATTTTGCAATTGGTTTCTGTTCCCCCGAATTTAGGGAGTGGTCCCCACAACCCCCCTCCTAAAACCTCTCCATATCATTTAGTTGAATGTTGATTGAGACTATAGCCTAATGGGCCAAGGCCCACTTTATAACCTACGTATAAAAGTACCTGCAGTACGTATGTTGTAACCAAGTGACGCATTATAGAGATTAACATACCTAATTCCTAATTCCTAGGAAGATTTGCCTAGTGTTTTGTGCTCTAGGCTCTATGTGTGAACAGTTTCTAATTCTTATTTGTATGTTTTTATTTGGAAAAATTATACAGAAAAATTTTTTTCCATAGAAATCCCAGTTTAAATTTAGGGATATATATAATACTCAACTAATTTTATCTAATATTCGTGAAATGTGAAATTAATCTTATGACTATTAGTTAATTAATTTTCTTAAAATAAATTAAACAATGGAAAAAACTGAGTAATGCAAACTGACATTGAAGTTCCAGAGAGAAATGCAAACTGATTAATTCTTTGTTGTGCCCTTTCGTGGAAATGCTGCTAAAATGTCCACACCTGAGTATAAGTTTATCATGGCGTCATGCAATTGAAGACAAAATTACCTCTAGCATAGGATAATGTACTTAAAACAAAAAATCTAAAAGGAATTATTTATGTGTGCATGGGAATAAAACAAAAGAATATTTAGAGAGCAACAGATACATCAAACCGGATGAAAGATACATGACACAAAAAATGGAGTAAAGACAAGAAAGAAAGAATTTAGCTGTGTAATTGTTAGTATAATCTATTCTAACCGTATTCTTTTTCCCTCTCTTTATAACCTAATTAATTCCTTCAACCACTAAGTCATATACATTTTCTTTTTACTTTCTTCACTTCCCTCATGGTGAAACTATCACAGCAGCATGCCTAGAAAACCAATGCAACCACTAATAACATTGCCACCACCAAGGTTAAACGAACTAGGAGAAGTGTCCCTAGATATTCCCCTCCTCAACGCAGCTCAATATACAGAGGAGTCACTAGGTGATATTCATCCTAGTCTTTCAACTCTCAATTATTCCATTTTGCATCTACATATCCATGTTGAAGTAAAATGGGTTTTCATTGAACCAAGATCAGACATCGATGGATAGGACGATATAAAGGACGACAAGGTTCATGCCCTTTACTGCTTATTACTACTAAAACACTTATTCTACGGCAACCTACATTCATTATTCAGCCAACAAATCCATTAATGTAGAGAGTTAGAGAACTAATAATAAAAGTAAGTGCTCGCCTGTAATAATCGATAGTAAAAGAAGGAAAAAGAATGAGAAGTAAAAAGAAAAAAGAAAATACCTAACAGGCCCATGACGAAAACGAGAAATACTAGCTGTTCACACAAAGAGTAGCAAACACAAAAACCTAGAGAACTTCCCTAGGAATTAGGTCTAATAATTCTCAATGATGTGTCACTTGGTTATAACGTACGTGCAACAAGTACCTTTATACCTAGGTTACAAAGTAGGCCTTGGCCCATTAGACTATAGTCTAAATCAATCTACTACTAAATGACGTGGAGAGGTTTAGGGGGTTGTGGGGCCCACCCCTTAAACTCGGGGGGAACACCAGCCTTTCTCCCAAACCTAATAGAAATAAACAAGAAATAAGCAAATAACTGTTTGTTAACAATGTAAAGCAAGCAGATAACCTTTTAGTTGAAAACTCTAAAATTATTAGCCATTATAGCTTCAAGAAATGGAGAAAAACAGGGAAGGAAGAGATAGTTGTGAACCTAAGTAGCTTCAAACAGAGAAAGGAGGAAGCTTTGAGAAGAGAAAGCTTCAAAAAGTAGACTGCACAGTTTCAAGGGTTACGATTTAAGAAGAAAAAGAAAACGATCCACAACATAAAGAAGGAAAACTAATTTAGGGGTTTCTAATAACTTTCTAATTTGTACCAGTTATAAAACAAAACCGTTGTAAATTATGAAAATCTCACCGGTTAAATATATAAATCGGTGTAAATATTATTTTTTACACCGGATCTATAAAATAACAGGTGAAAGTAACTTAATATTTACAAAATTTCCACCACATTAATTTTTACATTGGTTACAGCTATAACTGGTGTAAAACCACAGGTGTAAAAGCCCTATTTTGCACCAGTGCTTGGTTCTAACAATCTCCCCCTATTTGTTGATAGCAAAACATCGTCTTTTATTAAATAGAGTATGTGATAAATGAAAAATATTAGAGAAAGACCAACATATTTTTAAATTTTATATTAGAGACATAGCATCAGAATACTATATACAAACCAGACTTTTAATGATCAGAACAGACTTTTCTTAAAAAAATATATAATCAAACAGCTATGTGATCAGAGTAATAGAGAACATAAAGATTATGAGAGCATAAAATTTTCATGTAATCATTAGAATCTGCATATTCACTCAAACCAAAGGATATTCCTAGCATACATGCTTATAAGAAAGGTCACAGCATGGCAGAGATAATAAAATCAGAATGTATTAGAGCTATGATCATCGGAAACATACAACATATGTCAAAAAACATAAGAAACTTGTAAAGATCATAGCATATGTGTATATCAGAAAATAGGAACTTATGATCAGAGCATATTTATCTAAAATATTTTCAGAACTATATAAGTCAAAATAGAATTTTCATTAAACACATGTAATTTGTACAAGACTCAAAAAGAATAAAAATTACAAGATTAAACTCTACTTCCCTTTAAACTCTACTCCCCTTACTCGCTTTTTTGATATTAACAAAATATGGGACATCATAGAGCCAACTGGACATCATGGGCTGAGCTGTTAAGAATGAAGGTGGAGGTAGATTTAGAAATAATGAGCAAATGACCACACTACACACAAAAGATGAGGAGAGGAAATGAAAATGACAGATAGAGCTGGGAACAAGGGGAAGGTTTTCGTAAGAGGAAACATTATTTTTGAACACACAGCCTCGACGTTCGTAAAAAATAAACTCAAATAGAAGCTGTTAGGAGTATTTCCTTGGTGGGAGTATTCTCCATTCTGTCCAAGCTGCCATAAGTAATGGTTCTATAATGCGCTGGCACGATCTTTATTCAGTTCTAGAGCAGTTAAAATACTCTTCAAAGAGGCCTTAGACAAGTCTTTTGGTCTAGGATCATACCAGGGGGTCTTAAAGTAGACAGACCTGGATGGGACTGGATTTTTAATCTACCCTTTTTGATCCAGACTTGAGGGCACTAATGATCAGGGGCTGTGAAGATCTTTTTTCCTAGCGTGGATAAGCAGGGATGAAGCACATGATGATATTAACCCTGTTACATATCAAACAAAATCTTCCTCTGTTCTTCCCTTATGACATAGATCATAGCATGATCTGATACAAAGGTTAAGGAGGTGTTCAGTATAATGTCTTCCAAGGGCATGAGAGGTGGAAAATGAGGGACATTGGGAAACATAGGGATCTTATTTGGGTCAAAACTAAGAGAGTTTAGGATGACTTGGTTGGAGGGGTGTTGATAACCTAAGTCATCTTTATCTAGCATAGGTTTAGTGATGGTGAAGGGTTTCAAACCAGAGGTAACTAGAGAAAGAAAGGTGTTGCGGGTTGGTTTGGGACAAGGTTTGGTAGGGAAAACATGTTTAGGTATGGAGGTAGAGGGTTTAGGGTCTGTGTTTATGCTATGTTGGATTGGGGTGTTTGGGTATCAGAGGGGGATGTAATTTGAAAAGAGAGGGGATCAGACCTGTCAGACACATCATCAAACTTTTTGTTCTCCTTCAGTTCTTCTTTCTTTTTCTTTCTCACTTCCTTCTTCTTCTTTTTCTTCTCAATCTTCTTATTCTTTATTTCTAAGTACCAATCACGTTGATTGTAATACTCAGTGTACCAGTCATCAGGAGTCTAATATGTGACCTTGACAGATGGATACATCTTCATGAATAACTTGATAAACACCTTCATAAGAAGCCTTTTTATAAGGTCTTTCTATAGAGAGGGTCTGATCAGCTTTTGGAGGAGAATGAGGAGGTGTAGGTAGTGAAGCTTGCTCTTTCATCTAGTGACCAATAGGGACTTGATCATCTGGGTCTGGTGACTTGGTGGGAATATCAGTATCCATAGGATCTGGTACCGAGTTCTTTACCGAGAAGGGAGAATCATGCTAAGGCTTTTCCTTGGTCAGAGAAGCAGACTTCTCACATTTAACCTTGGCTTTCCTAGCAGTCCTTGCCCTCTTAACTATAGGCTTTGCCACTTCTGGTTCCTGAATAGGCTTGCTCTTAGAAGCTGGCTTTACCACTTCAGGTACTTGGACAGGCTTCTTCTTTGAAGCAGGCTTCTCAGCAAACCTTTCCAAGGTCTAATCCAGGAGGGGAGAGAAGGGGAGTAGCTTACTCACCAAAAAAATACTGAGTCATATCCCTAATAGTTTGGGTTAGGACATTCTCCAAAGAAAAAATCTTCATCAACACTACGGGATATGGAATCTTCTTTGGCTTCTTCTGTAACACCCTCTGTTACACCTTAATAAATTCTATAAAAATTCATAAAATTTTTTTTACTAAAGATATGATTGTTAAAAAAAAACTATCGGAATAAATTACATACATCATTTCTGAAATACCTCATAAATATTATTAAAACTTTATAAAGTAATTTTACATTCATCCAAAGAAAATAAATATTAAACATTATAAGAAAGAGAGGAAACTCCATGGCCCAGAAGCAGTTACTTAATAACATTATTTATTCATTGGACCACAGTATTCATACCGAGCTCCCTTTCTAGAATGTGCTATATTTACTACCGAGATTCTTCGATCCTTCCCTCTGAACCATCAATTTAAAACATATGAAATAAAAACACAGAGAAAGGAGTAAGAAACAGAATATAATATTCCCAAATAGGGCATAAGCAATAAAGGGTTTTCACAAACTAATATATAATAATATCAATCATAATCACATACATAATCAATTATGAATGCATGAATATTATGCAATATCTTCATCATAACTTACTTATATATGTGGGCCCTTAAATTTTAATTTGCACTGGGCCAACCAGGAGTTTACACTGTTCCATAAGTCCAGATAATAATAATATGAACAGCTCAACTGGCATGGAAACACTTAGAGACTAGTCAGATTGAGAAAGTTTTTATTGTGAAAGTACCCGACACTAAGGAGCTACCCTAGGTCCCCTGAAGCACCCTTTCACACCCTCTCATCCCAAGGCTCGTAATTAAGTCTCCTCTAATGTATCCTCGGTTTCTATAATCCATCCCCAGACATTATCATTTTGTTTCACTTTAATGATTTATGATGCATGAACTACTCGCGTATTTAGTTGCTTAAGGCTTTTAGAAACTCAATTATTAAATACCATAAAGGTTTCAAAATCAATTCTCACCAAAATTGAGTTTCCAAGCCTTAAATATCTCAAAATTTCTCATAGAAAATCTTACATCTTTTACATAATCTTTTTCAAATTGAATCTTAACAATTTAGTTATTAGGTTATAAAAAAACAAAATAATTTACTTTTGAAAATTTTATTTTACTAAAAGAGAATAATAATTTTTTTAAAATTATTAACCAAAAATATTTAAAACTATAAAATTTTTCTTTAATTCAAGAATATCTCAATCTTTTTATAAATTAATTTTCATAAAATGGCTTCTTTTTGAAATAAATACTAGATTTTTTTTCTAAAGATCAAAAGTAAAATTAATGAAAATAATTTCTAAGAAGAAATAAAAGACTAAAATGATTAAAAAATACTTTCTCTTAGAATAAAAATTTAAAGAGTAAGGTAAGAAAATTCTTAATGAGTTTTAGCTTTCCGTCATGTTTGCTATATGCTCAAACTCCACATCACAAGATCATCAGTCACAATCAAATATTATCAATCATAATCAATCACGATCAAATATTATTGATCATAATTAAATATCATCAATCATAATCATATATTATCAATTATAATCAAATCAATTAAATATTACTCATAAATGTAATCCAAATTTTTAATGGTTATTTAAAATTGATTTTGAGTCCTTATAGTCCATTTCCTCGTATAGGTCTATGTAAGTCCATATAATTTCAGTCCTCGTATAGGTATATTTCAGTCCATATTGGTCATAATAGTCCAAGTCCTTGCATAGGTTTAGTCCAGTTCGTATAGGTTATAAAAGTCCAGGTCCTTGCATAGGTATGTTAGAGTAAGTTACACAAGATTCTTAATTTAAAGTTTATTATAAATTTTAAGTTAAAAAGTTATTATTTTAAAAATAATAATATTATTAAATTTAAAAGGAGTAGGGGACTCCTCCCATTATTCTTATGTCTTTTCATATTATATTCTTATCTCACTCCCCCTTACCTATTGTATCCTAATTCGTTATTAAAAATCCGTGCGCGCCTCGTCTCTGAGTTCTAAAACATACCAATTTCATTTTAATATAGTTACAAGATGAAAATTTAGATTATTATTTGAAACAGGAAGGATAAATAGTAATCATGCATATTAATGGTAAATAGTAAATTTTAAATAGTTACTATGAATAGTAACAGTAAATAGTAAAACATGAATAGTAATGGTAAATAGTAAAATGTGAATAGTAACGGTAAATAGTAAAACATCAATAGTAACAGTAAATAGTAAAAGTAAATAGTAATTTACTATTTGAATAGTAATTTACTATTGAAATAGTATTTTACTATTTAGAATAGTAACTTAAAATAATATTATATCCAGTATAATAATAGATTTCTAAAACGATATGAAAATAACCCTAAAAAATATAAAAGAGAGGTATTCTTACCTTGTTATTTTAGCAGAACCTCCTTCCAAAAAATTTATTTCTCTCTCTTACTTTAACCACTATCTCTCTAGCATTATTATATTAAGAAAATTTAATCAGAAATTATGAATTCTAACGAAGAATTCCTTTAGTATTTATAGACAGAAAAGTTATTGTGTATTTCATTATTTTATTATAAAAGTACTGTTTAATTTCTGAAATTTTCATTTATGGTTACTATGCAAGTTTAAAATTTTCATACATGCACAATGTTTTGCATAGTATATGTCGGCTGAATTATTAAGCCAAATAGTAACCTTTCACTCGGTATATTCTAAATATTCAAAATCAGTCATTTTTGAAATTTAGCAATATTTTATAATAAATAATATAAAGTTTAAATTTTAAAAATCTAAAATTTTCTGTTAATAAAAATTTATTGGTACGTTTCTAATTTTTTTACGATTGATAAAAATCAAGATTTTTCTCAACCGATCATTTTTAGATAAGTCTACTTGAAATGGATTTTAGAAAATTTTCTTATAATTTAACTTCACTTTCTTATAAATATTTTTAATTTTAAGTCACTTTATATAAATTTAAAATTATTTAAAAATATTATTTTATTAAAATATTTCATAAATTCCTAAAAATTCCAAAAAATCATAAATAATACGTAGATTAAAAAGTTTTAAAAAACTATTATCTAATTTCTTTAAAATTTTAATATAAAAAATTTTCTATAATAAAAATAGGGGTGCTACATCTTCCCCATAGAAGAGATCAAGTAAGTCATGATGATGTTGGCCAGACTGACTTTCTCCTTCATCATCATGTGGTACATGCAGAAACAGTCCAACTTCGACATCGTGTCTTTTGCGTTCTTGCTTAGGAAAAAGACCTGTTTCATTAGAAGGTGAAACATCTTCACCTTAAGTGGCAAACGTCCAGAAGTCATCTTTGCAGGATAGGTTTTTCCATACAAAACCTCATTAATCTTCAAGATGGAGACTTCTGTGACTTTGAAATCCTCATGTACACTGTTCCTCTTGGTGTACATTCATAGACGGTTGCGATTACATCCTCAGAAATTTCAATCGCCTTTCCCTTAAGGTTCCCGTTGATGATGAACCTTAATTGATTAATAGAAACTGTTTTCCAAAATTCCAAAACTAGAGAGGGGTAGAAAGGTTCCTATCAACACATAACTTTGTCCACTTGATTCCATCAATCTCTACATTAACGTCTCTTCCATCCAACTTGTGTTGCACAGGGTGGAAGTATTTAGACTCCACAATGTCAGCAACTCTAAAATTGAAAGCCATTTGAGAAGATTAAGGATTGAAGAAGATGAAAAGATTTTAATGTTTTGGGAGAAATTGATTTAGGGGATTTTTGTAAAATAAAGAGAAAGAAAAGAGAGGGGAAAACATGAAAGGTTGCAAAGAGGAAAATGATATGAAAGGACATATATTTAAAAAATAACTATACCAGAGAGAGGAGAGAGAAAAATGGTTTAGATATAATTCTATGAAAGCACTAACTCTGCCATGTGGGAATGTTTTAAAGTTAAAGACAATAAAACGTGAAATGGTTTAGATTAAAAACAATTACATTTAGTTTAACCTCTCAGCGTTAAGAAGAGCATACTCTTATAGGTTAAGCCATGCAAAATGGCAAAACATATAAATATATACCCAGACGCAGACTTATCATTCATGCACACAGAATTTTGAAATAAATAAAGCATTTGACAGGCTTATGTATGAGGCAGACTCATTTAAGCAAAATTTCTAAAATTTAAATTATGCTTGATAAATGTAAATTTGGCCTTAGCTAAAGGCTTTGTGAAGATGTTTTCCCCTTGGTGGTCAGTGTCCATAAACTTCATCTCAAGAATTTTCTTTTGCACATATTCTCTAATGAAATGATATTTCACCTCAATGTGCTTGGCTTTGGAATGCTAAATGGGATTCTTGGACAAATTGATTGCTCTTGTATTATCATAGAACACTAGGATCTCTTCTTCCTTGATGGAGTAGTCCTCAAGTTGACACATCATCCAAAGAACAACAACTTTTCGTAAACATGTACTTGTTACTCTTTAACATATAGTTATTTTTATAATAAAA
Source organism: Clitoria ternatea (assembly GCA_037962975.1). Taxonomy (NCBI): domain Eukaryota; kingdom Viridiplantae; phylum Streptophyta; class Magnoliopsida; order Fabales; family Fabaceae; genus Clitoria; species Clitoria ternatea. The sequence goes on from CM075672.1 coordinate 158,069,025, forward strand.
AATATGAGAAAATAAATAAAAGTTAGCTTAAATAACTATAAAATTAGGTTTGTTTTCAAATAAATGGAAGTTATTAAATTATGACTTGGCGTAATCTATTTGTCTCATTTTTGTAATGATTAATGAAGGCTAGAAGTGGAAAATTTATGCAAGTTAGAGGGCTGATGCGTAGCATCCACCCCACGCTCAGTATCATGATTTTGACCCTGACACATAGTGTCAGGCCCACGTGTAGCATCAGGTACTACGTGTATCCCACTAACAGGTGGGATTTCACTCAAAAAAGGGCTAAGTTATTGCATATAATAGCCAATCTACTACAGACCAAGGGCATAAACGTAGTGGGGAACAAGGATTAATACTTGTCTATGCATTATTGGAATATTATTGAAGATTATGACTAGAAATCAGGAAAAGATTAATGAAGTCTGAATTAGAGACCTGATGCGCAATGCCACAACCACGCTTAACGTTAGGTCCAAACTATCCCACCATAAATAGGGCCATTGCCAAGGGTTTCAACATCCAATTCAGAGCATTCCATCTCACCTTGATCTCTGAGTTATGAAAATAGCTTCTATATACTTGAGATTAGTGTTTTAGGTATATTTTCCTTTCATGTTGTGAAGTCCTTTGTCGTGTTCAAGTTATTATTCATCATGTCTCCACTTTTAAGTGTTGTTTTTACTTTGACCATGTGTAACTAATCTGTTTATGTTGGCATTAGTGAACCAATCTATGAGTATGATGTTGTGATTATGTATATTGCATGTTATGATTCAAGTTTCATGTTAGTATTTCAATCTTTTATTAGTATGAACTTCAAACGGGAGAATAATTTTCATCTGTGTTAAAATTACTTTTAACGAAAGTAAAAGTTAAAATACCCTTAATATACCAATTACTAGGGATAGGGTTGGTAATTATTATTGTGTTAAGGTCAGGGCTTAAAGTAAGTTTTTACTAAGAACGCATATGAGGGATCAAACTTTACGGTAACTATTTAGAATTTATTCACTGAGGGATCAGGTTTAATGATTTTAAGCTGCAATGACATAAACTTGATGATTAAATATACATATTTATAGTTACTTCGTTATATTTATAGTGTGGGAATCCTAATTCCAACATAGCTTGTTATCCTATTTTATCTCAAGTATTGGAACTGTTATTCTAAAGTGTTATTTTTACAATTATTTTCTAGATAGTTTTAAAATTTTACATTAGTTTTGATCAATTTATAAATCAATCTTGGAATTTGTAAATAGTGTACAAAATTGTATATGAAATATTCTTTTGTTAAGAAGTATTGATACTTTTACCATTAGTAAATAAAAATTATTGTCTTTTACTAAAAACCATCAATCCTTGTGGGAACGATATCTATAAATTTTGAAAACTACAATGATAAATGGGTGTGCTTGGCAAACATTCAAAAAGTTTTCTAGCGCTGTTGTCAGGGTTTGATTTGAGTTTCAGTAAAAAGTAAATTTTTAATTACTATTATAAATTTTATTTACTTTTTAATTTAGGTAAAAATAAACTTTCTACTTTTACTTTTTGCTTATACAATTATTTATTCACTTTTACTTCTTTAATTTTTGTTGTTACACTAACCTTTTCTATTTAGCTTGTGTATGCAAACTCGATCTTCTGCAGGAAGACTCTTCTTTGATCTTGAGATCGAGAAATTTGTAAAAAAACTTAGATCTTTGAAATCAAAAACATAAACTTCTTCTTATTCTTCCTCTTCAACTTCATCTTCTTTTCATTATTTTGAAAATTTTAAAATGGCTGGAGAATAATCAAGACATACTTTGGGACAGTTTGCTGCTACTCATGGATCACCTTGTGTATGAAGAATGTTTCAAGGTCCTGTTGCAGTCGTGGAGATTAAACCTTTTACATTAAATACAATTCAAAGCAATCAATTCACTGATTTAAATCATGAAGAATCGTATGAACATCTAACTGTTTTTTATGAATTATGCAGCATGATTGGTTTTAAACCTAATCAAGAAAAATCTGTGTACATGAGATTATTTTTTTTTCTTTGGTTGGGAAGGTAAAAGAATGGTTATATCTTGTCCTCCTGGTAGTTTTACAATCTGGTCCAAAGTCAAAAAAATATTTTTGGAAAGTTTTTATTCCCCTTTTAAATATCTTAAAGCTATGACAGCCATTCACTCATTTTCATAAAACCATAATGAGTCACTAGGAGAAGCTTGGCAACAATTCAAAGCATTACTATAAAGGTGTCCAATCCATAATTTGGACGATGGTAGAAAGGAAAGAATTGTCTATCATGGTTTATTGCCTTAGTTTAAGATGATGTTAGATGCCTATGCAGGTGGTTCATTAATGAACAAAATAACTAAGGAGGAAATAGCTATAATGGAGTCCATGTCCACTAGTGACAGATAAGCAAAACATAAGAGAGGTAATGTTTCTAAGAAGCCAGGTATGTTAGAGTTAAGAGTGAATGATGCGGTCCTAGCTCAATAGAAAGTATTGACATAATAAATTGAAGCAATGAGCAAGCAATTGTAGAAACTACAAATTACTTAAGTGTCATCACAACCCCCTGCTCAGTTGAAATAGTGCATACATTGTATGGGTGAACAACCTTGTGGATATTGTGCACCCGATGATAATTTTCCTTTTTGAATAACTAGAGATAGCCTGTCGGTAATTTTCCTTTTCATTCTAGTAAATATTTTCCTAACAATTACCAACAGGGCTGGAAGAATCAAAATTTGGTTGGAAGCAAGAAGCTAAACCTTTTAACAGACCTCCCAACAGTCAGTTTCCATGACAACCACTTCAGGATTAGAATGTTAGGATACAAGACTCTATCCAACAATTACTACAATATATGCAAATGAATGAAGCCACACGAAAAATGTCAGATTTACAATTGGGTTAACTAGCAAAGAAAGTAGCTAAAATGAAAAGTTCTGGTTTTTCTGCCAATACCCAGAACCCAAAGGAACAATGTAAAGCTATTTTCATTAGGAGTGGTAAAATTGATTGTAAAGAAAGTTGTAAAGAGAGTGATGAGAGTGAAGAAAAAGAAAAGAGTGAAGAAGAAAAGAAAGAAAAAGAGAGTGAAGAAAAAGAAAATAAAGAAAAAGAAAAAGAAATAAAAGATAAACAAGAAAAAGAAAAAGAAAAAATCAAAAAAAGAAAAAACAAAAAACAAAAAATCAATATCTGGGTCAGACACCTCTATTCAAGGATCTGCCTTATCCTCACGCACCTTAAAGAAAGGATAAGGAAAGAGAGTATAAAAGATTCCTTAAGATTTTTAAGCAATTACAAATAAACATTTCATTCTCTGAGGCATAGGAACAAATGCCAACTTATATAAAAGTTTATGAAGAAACTGCTCACAAAGAAAATGAGGTATAATGAAAAGATTGTAGAGCTCGAAGCCGGTTGTACCCTAGAAGTCGAAGTACCCTAGAAGTTTCACTATTCCTATTTCCATTGGAAGTGTAAATATCAAAAAAGCTTTATTAGACCTAGGGGATAGCATCAATTTAATTCCCCTAAGTATGATGAGGCACATTAGTGATCTTGATTTGCCAAGGACGAAGATGACTCTACAACTGGCAGACCACTCAATCAAAAGACCCTATGGGATAGTGGAAGATGTACTTGTAAAGGTGGACAAGTTCTACTTCCGTGTTGATTCTGTGGTATTAAACATGGAGGAGGATACTGAAATCCCTTTAATTCTTAGAAGACCATTCATGAAGACTGCTAGAGTGTTGATTGATGTGGACAATGGGAAACTAACACTTAGGGTGCTTGATGAAGAGGTAAATTTTGATGTTTTTAAAGCAATTAAACATCCTAACCTAAAACAAGATTGTTTAAGTGGATGCCCTTGATGAAGTTTTCCTCTCTGTATCAAAAAGTATACCTTATTTTGATCCTCTCAATAAATTATTGATTGACTCTGTTGACTGTTTAAATGAGGAAGAGGAAAGACAGATAGATAGGTGTTTGGAAGAGCTGGAAAGAGGGAAGGAAATTTCCCCTGAAATATTAGGAATAAATATTAAATAATTACCGTGGATTAATTAATATCCCCAAAGTGTTGAAAATAATTAAATTAAGATTTTTAGGGGTTGCTCATAAATTATTGAGGCTTTATACTTTGAAAAGAGACCCGATTAAAATATAGGTGTCGGACCAAGTATCTCTGATTGAGGTACCGTTGGTCAGGGCTGTTAAGAATATTATTAGGGATCTGAATATATATTCGGAATAATTTTTAGATAATGTATTGAGCCAGAACGAAGATCCTGTTTGATTTAAAACAGAGAAGTTTAAGCGAGGGGTTAAATTAAGACACTAAACACTTCTCACTCTCCTCTTTATTCACGTTGGTTTCCCTTCTAAAGACAAAAGTCTTTTGCTCTCCTTTCTCCTTCACTCTTCTTCTTCTTCTTCTTCTTCTTCTTCTTCTTCTTCTTCTTCTTCTTCTTTTTCTTCCATTCTCCAAAACCCAAGTGTGGTGTGCCCTTCCTCCTTTATCCATTTTGTTTGCTTCAACCTTGGAATAGATGATAATGGTGCTTTGAAGCTCCCCTTCTCCCACTCTATTTCCGTGTTCTTCCTCCTCCATTCTTGGAGCTCACTCTCTTTTGACTTAAGGTAAGGATTTCTCTTCATTTTCATGAGCTCTAAGCCCTAGGTTTTGGGTAATGGTTATTGGGAGAGAGTTTAATGCATATGGGTCATGAATGGGAAGCATTTATGATAAGAAACCCTAAGGTAGGGTGTATTTAATGTGAGTTTTATGAGGGCCTTGGGTGGTACACGAAAATGGCATGAAGATGATGGAAAATAATGAACATAATTTATGGTTATTGGGTTTTTGATGAAACCCTAACTTTATAAATTAGGGGGAAATATAAGATGTGGATAGAAGAGCATTTATTATTGATGATAGATGTTATTTATGATGAGTGATAACCATTAATGATGGTGAATGGTTGGTGAAAGCCATTAATGTGGAAACCCATGAATGGGTTTAGCTTTAATTGCATAATAATGAATGAAGACACTAAACAATAGTGGTTGTGGTGGATTGAATGAAATAAATGAGGTTGAGAATCGAAATGGTGTAAAAACACCAAGAAATAAATATGAACACTTGAGCCTTGATATTTTAAATAAAAATTGATTGTGCGGTATATGGCATAATGTAGAAAATGACCCCATTGATGAGACGGGACCATCAGACCACGTTGATTTCTAGTTCTCTTAAGGTAGAAGGGGGTAACATTCCCTAAATGCTTGATTTCATCCATTAGTGATGTGTATATATGATTGGGATATGCTAATTTGGCTTGGATGAATGATTTGATGATTACTTGATTGAATTACATTTAGAGTGAATGGTGTTATATGGCTTATGTTTGTGGGATGATGAATATGATGTTGAATTGACTCATAATTAATAAGAGTTGTTGTGATGGTTTGGAACCATGATTGTATTGATTACATTGTTGTTGAACATCCCATGATATGTGAATTAATGATTTGTGATTGCCACTAACTAGTATGTATATGAAATCCAATGAATGTTGGTGATGGTTAAGAATGATGAGAACCTAGAGTTCCACTAAAGTATTGACAATGACTTGTTGATGGTGGAGTGGAATTTAGGATGCATAGTGTGAGAATGCATTTGATTTGTATTGCATTGCATCCATGGCATATTATTTGCTGCTTGAATGGAATGTTAGGGGTTCTAATAGGCAAGCCCGATGGGAGGGCGACCTAGTGCACGGGTAATTTGTTGTTGTTCCCTAGTGATTCTAAGAATCACAAAGCTGCCCTTAGATTGGAGGCAAGACACCTTGTGTGACAGGCCCAGTGGGCGGGCGGCTCTGTGTTGAGCAAGTTACCTCGGTGTTCGACGGGACACGACTCTCTCAATATGTGTTTGCGAGAGGCTCATAGCACTTTGGCAAGCAAGGCCATGTTATAAAATCCGCAAGTGACGGGGTGACTAGTGCTACTTATGGGCGATGGCGGTTTGGTACCAGTAAAAGAATAATGTATTGTATGCATGGATTGAGATATAAGTGTACACTTTTTACTACTGCAATAGGGGCATAGTAGCACACCTATACTTGACCCACACTTGTTATGTTGTTATTTCCCATAGTCAGATCTGCAACTGTTATTGATTCCTTTGTGCATATGCATTAGCCATAAAAGCATTTGCATATAGCTGGAGATATGCCTAGTTGGTAGCCCATGGTGGCGATGGATGATTGATAAATGAAGAGGAAGGAAGTTGTGGTACTAACATACAGTGTATGATGATCTCTATTGAGAATGCCATGATTTTGATATATGAGTTATGAATATAATGATTTGGATATGTATGATGTTGAAATGGAATGAGATGACATATGTATAAGCTTATGATGCTTTTTGAGAAGTATATGTTATGCATAGATGTATTGGTATCATCATAATGTATGATTTTGAATCATTTGGTATATGTTACTCACCTCCTTCGTTGCCATTTTTAAAGCTTGATGTAGGTATCTTGAATACTCTACTCTTTTGGAGGATTAAGTCATGGAGGAGGTAAATATGGAATGGAAGTTTGTAAGCCTTGGTCAGCATCCCTTTTGTAAAACAATGGATATATATATATATATGCTCATTTTATTTCGTGAATATTAGTATGTATTCTTTTGGGGGTCACTTGTGAAAAATGGACCTTATATGTTTTGAAAGGTTAGTTTTGGGGTAGTGACCTTAATATTGGTTGATGTTGATAAGGATATGTTGATTTAACTTACCATATTGATGAATGAATAATAATTATGAAGTTTCTTGGCCAATTGATGGAATTAGTGTGCATGATGTTTGATGGATTGACTAATTTATGAAGATTGCATACGAAGTTCATGCATAATTGAGGAACCAATAGGGTTAAAATGAGTTTTATGAGTTTTGGATAGTGTATGGTGGTTCCAATAGCTTAGGTATGTGATTTGTGACTTGTTGAAATTGGAATGGGCTAATTCCATTTTGAATTGATCCCTAGGTTGCACAAAAAGTCTTAAAAATGGACTAGACGCGTTTATGCGCCTAAATCCTTCATTTTTAGGAATTTTTGAGTGCGCCTAGCGGCCACACATCACAAATAATATATTTTAGCTTGTGTCAAATTTTGGTACCCATTGGAGTTGATTTGAAAAGTTAGGGTGTTTAAAATCGTTTGAATCGATTCATACCTGGGGGTAAATCGATTAAAACCACACTGTTTGTACTATTCAAGAAAAACCCATACACATGAATCGATTCACCCTTCTGTGGAATCGATTCCTCATCTCGAAATTAGGGACCCCTGCATGGCATATATGCATGAACTGATTCACCCTTATTAGGGAATCGATTCCTCCCCTTGAATCATGGGTTCTAGTACATTTATCATGCATGAATCGATTCATCCCTTTAGGGGAATCAATTCATTTCCCTGATTAGTGAAATCTGGCACTCCAGGAATGCATTAATCGATTCATGTGAGGTGCTGAATCGATTCATGGCCCTGTATTGGCATATTTCCATTAGTTTTTCATAATTTTGGGTGCCTTTGTTCCATGCTATTGTTATGTCACCTTCTGCTTACATAATTGAGATATTTTAAGGATCAATTGAGGGTATTATTGGAACTCTTTTCATATCCATTGGCATACTTCAAATCAAATTATGCTTTCTGCTATATCTTGTTAATGATCTTAAGATTAATGGTCCTTGATTTAATTTATTCACCTTCTCATATCTTCATATATAGGATAGGTTCTTTTTAATGATCTGGGGTTACATTGTTAAAATTTTATCTCATGATATTCTATTCTTTAATTATTTTAAAATCATAAAAAATTTACCCCCATTTTATTATTCTAATATTTCTCTAAGACCCTCATTATTTCTTTTGGGGCGTCTCACAGGTTGCTCATTTTTTAAGCAAGGAAGGTATCTATTTTAACCTTAGTAAGGTTAATAAAACACCTTCTAAGCTGCTGAAGATGTAGATAACCCTGATAGCTCAGGCATGGATGTATCTGATGTTGCATAATATCGTGCTAGTGACCCACTTCTTCAGCTTACCAGTTGAGAGAAGCTGCTTATTGTATTCTATCGTGCAGGGCAAGACTATCGACATTGCTGCTCTCATTTCATAACAGATTCACCATTATGCCCTTGGGTATGAGGTGAATCGCCTAGTACTCTTCCCACTTATTATTTCTGCCTTACTGAGGAGGCAGGGAGTGTAGGTACCCTCTACGGAGTTCACAAGTTCATCGAGGCGAGTACCTAATGTTTAGGTGAACAAGATTTACTTTGTGCAACATTGTGAGCTCCTCTCTACTGAGGAGGAGGCCCAGCCCAGACCGAGGCACAAGAGACCACCTTAGGCGACTTCCAGTAATGTTGCCCTCCAAGAATTGACTAGGAGTAGGATAGACCGGCAGCACATGATGTAGATGATGGCTGTTTCCCATAGAGCCTATGTTCACTTACATGATTCTTTCTATCAGTATAGGGTTCAGGCAGCAAATGCACCATTCTTGACACCTGTTGAGTTTGCATCTTATGTTGCTTGGCCAGGAGACTAGCCGACATATTCTGAGGGAGGTAGCACATCTGGTGCCCAGGCTGACACTGAAGGTGATACTACTGAGGAGGATGATGACCAGATGCAGGAAGAGGATGACTGAGGACCATGTTTTATTTCTTACATTTTTATAACTTCTTTTACATTATATTAGTTTACTTTGAGATTTTAGTTATTCAGTTTAGTATTTTTTTCTTGTGTGGTGTGATATTTTATTAGGCATGGTGTGATTTTCTTAATTAAATAAAAACAAAAATAAGTGTGACTTTCTTAATAAAATAAAAACAAAATAACCAACTTTTTGATAAAATTAAAAAATTTATACACTTGAAGTTTTACAGAATAAGCCGTTTTAAATAATCAAATATTGATTCTTATGCAACTAAGGCCTTTTTATAAAACAAATTACAATGTTCTTAATTAATAATCAAGCTAATTTCAAAAACCCGGTGAGCTGAAAGTTCTTTAAACACTTTGAGGGTATCATCATAATTTCTTTCAAATTGATTTTGCTTAATTCTTTGATTTGTGTTATCATACAGAGGATCAAAGAACATGATGAAGACACGTTATTGGTAAAACACATGAACTTATGACCAAAAAGCTTACCATGGTAAAATGCATTTAGCCTTTAATAGCCAATTTTGAGCCTTAAAAATATTTTCTTTGGTACCCCTCACCCATAAATATTTTCAACCATTCCCTTTTATCTGATTAAGTAAAAGAGCATTGTAATAATAATGAAAATTCTTTTTGAGTGTTCTTACAAAAAGGGGAATGAATTTGTAAACTTAGTCATTTTTACCAAAATCATTATATTACTTGTATATATATATATACAAAATCAGAAAAAAAATAAAAAAATTAAGTTGGGGGTATTTGTCAAAAAGAGAAGTGAGTTTTGGATCAAGAAAAACACCCTAATCTTACATGAAGTTCCTTTTTATGATTTCATGTGTTTTCTTTCCAAGAAAACCATGAATGCTTATAACCTTCATTACAACAATTGAAAAGACCTTGTGATTCTTGTTTGATTCTATATGGATAACAATTGATAAGATAAAAATCAAAATTAAATTTGTTTAATTTTATGATCGATTGAGAGAAACAGGTTCCATTTTCAGAGATAAACACTTGTAAGGTAAGCCTTGAAATAAGTTTGATTTAATGACATGACATTGTGATGGTTTTATCTTTAAGCTTATTTTGCACAAGTAATCAATGGTAAGTTATGAATTACTTCTTGAGGTAAGATTTTTAAATTTTTCAAAAGTTGTTTTCAAAAGTTTGATTCATGGGTTAAGTTTGCTCTTATTGCTCGAGGACAAGCAAATTCCTAAGTTGGGGGTAGTTTGTTAGTCTTTAATTTATAGTTATTTTTATAATAAAAAGTGTGAGAAAATAAATAAAAGTTAGCTTAAATAAATATAAAACTAGGTTTGTTTGCAAATAAATGGAAGTTATTAAATTATGACTTAGTGTAATCTATTTCTCTCATATTTGTAGTGATTAATAAAGGCTGGAAGTAGAAAATTTATGCAAGTCAGAGGGCTGACGTATAGCATCAACCCCACGCTCAACATTAAGATTTTGACCCTGAGGTGCTATGTGTATCCCACTGACAGGTGGGATTTCTCTAAGAAAATGAGCCAAATTATTGTATATAATGGCCAATCCACTACAAACCAAGGGCAAAAACGTAGTGGGGAACAAGGATTAACACTTGTCTACACATTATTGGGATATTATTGAAGATCATGGCTGGAAATCAGGAAAAGATTAATGAAGTCTGAATCAGAGACATGATGCGCAACACCATAGCCACGTGTAGCGTCAGGTTCAAACTCTCCCACTATAAATAGGGCCATTGCCAAGGGTTTTAGCATCCAATTCAGAGCATTCCATCCCGCTCTTAAACTTTGAGTTACGAAAACAACTTCCATATACTTGAGATTAGTGTTTTAGGTCTATTTTCTTTTCGTTATGTCTCCACTCGTAAGCATTGTTTTTACTTTCACCATGTGAATTTGTTTATGTTGGAATTGGTGAACCAACCTATGAGTATGATGTTGTGATTATGTGTATTGCATGTTATGATTCAAGTTTCATGTTTGTATTTCAATCTTTTATTAGTATGAACTTTAAATACAAGAATCATTTTTATATGTGTTAAAATTACTTTGAATGGAAGTAAAAGTTGAAATACCCTTAATATACCAATTACTAGGGATAAAGTTAGTAATTATTGTTGTGTTAAGGTCAGGGTTTAAAGAAAGTTTTTATTGAGAAAGCATTTATGTGATCAGACTTTACGATAACTATTTAGAATTTATTCACCGAGGGATTGGGTTTAATGATTTTAAGCTAGAATGACATAAACTTAATGATTAAATATATATATATTTATTGTTACTTCGTTATACTTATAGTGCGGGGATCCTAATTCCAACATAGTTTGTTATCCTGTTTTATATCTCAAGTATTGGAACTGTTATTCTGATGTGTTATTTTTATAGTTATTTTCTAGATAGTTTTATAATTTTACATTACTTTTGATCAATGTATAAATTAATCTTGGAAGTTGTGAATAGTATACAGAATTGTATATGAAATATTCTTTTGTTAATAAATATTGATACTTTTACCATCAGTAAATAAGAATTATTGTCTTTTATTGAAAACCATCAATCCTTGTGAGAAGGATATCTATAAATTTTGAAAACGACAATGATAAATAGGTGCATTTGCCAAACATCCATTAGTACTCAGCCTCTGCTATTAAGAGTGCAATTGAGTTCTGCTTCTTGCTTCCCAAGGAGATCAAACTTTGGCCTAGAAAGTGGCATCCTCTACTTGTGTTTTTTTTATCCACTTTATCTCCTGTAAGATTTGCATCACAATAACCAAACAAAGAAAATGTGTCTATCCTTTTATAGAACATCCCAAGGTTAGTGGTGCCTACAAGATACCTCAGAATCCTCTTCACTACAGAAAGATGTGATTTCTTAGGGTCTGACTAATATCTTGCACACATAACACTAAACATTATATCAGGTCTGTTAGATGTTAATACAAAAGTGAACCAATCATTCCTTTATACAAAGTCTGACCCACTAATGTACGAGACTCATCTTTACTAATTATACAACTTGATACATAGGAGTGCCCATGAGCTTAACATCAGTCATTTTAAACTTTTTAAGCAACTCCTTGGTATACTTCTATTGATGGATAAAAATATCATTATTAGTCTGTTTAATTTGAAAACCTAAGGAGAATTTGAGTTCTCCCATTATACTCATCTCAAATTTAGCTTACATCTTATCTGAAAACTCTTTACACAAACTTTCATCAATAGCACCAAAAATGACATCATCTAGATAGATTTGCATAATTATAAATTGTTTGTTAGAGCTTTTTCTAGATAAGGTGGTGTCAACCCTGCCTCTAGTAAAGCCTTTTGAAATTAAAAAGCTATTGAGTCTATCATACCAAGCTCTAGGGGCATGTTTCAGACCATATAGTGCTTTACTAAGTTTGAAGACATGGTTTGGAAAAGATTTATCTTCAAACCCGGGAGGCTATTTCACAAAGACTTCCTCTTCAATGAAGATTTTGGAAAAGCGCTTTTAACATCCATCTGATATAATTTTATACCATTAAAAGCAGCAAAAGCAAGAAGAATCCTTAAAACCTCAAGTCTTGCTACAAGTGGACAAGTTTCAGTGTAGTCTATACTTTCTTGCTGATTGTAACCTTGAGCTATAAGTCTAGCTTTTTTCTAACAACTTTCCCATCGTCACCAAGCTTATTCCTAAAGACCCATTTGGTTTCAATAATTCCTTTATTCTTGGGTCTGGGGACAAGGGTCTAAACTACATTTCTCTTAAACTAGTTCAACTCTTCTTGCATAGCAATGATCCAGTCTATATCTTCCAACGCTTTTACCACGGACTTGGGTTCTAATTCTAAGACTAAGGCAATGGAAGACTGATTGAGAAGTTTCTATCTGATCCTTATTCCAACAACTTAATCTCTAATGATGAGGTCTGAAGAATGATAGGCCTTGAATTTCCATTCTTTAGGCTTCTTAGGTTCAGACATGGATGGTTGTTATTCATATTCTTTGTCCTCATCCTCTATAGGTTCTTGCTACCCTAGTTCAGACTCTTGCTATTGAATACCTACATCATCAATATCTAGATCTGCCAGTTTCTTATCAGTCTTTTGAACATCATCAAATCTTACATGTATTGATTACTTAATGGTTTGAATCCTTATGTTAAAGACTCTACAAGATTTTGAGGTGGTTAAGTATCCATGAATATCCTTTTATCACACTTAGAATCAAATTTTCCAAGTTGGTCCCTTGTGTTGAGGATATAACATGTGCACCTAAAGAGATGAAAATATGAAATGTTGGGTCTTCACCCTTCCATAATTCATAAGGAGTCTTGTTCAATATTGGTTTGATAAGGATCTTGTTTTGAATATAACAAGAAGTTCTTACAACCTCTGCCCAAAAATATTTTAGAAGATTATTTTTACAAAGCATTGTTCTAGCCATTTCTTGTAGAGATATGTTTTTCCTTTCCACAACATCATTCTGTTGAGGTGTTCTTGGAGAAGAAAACTATGAGTTATGTCAAATGCAAAATTTTTCAAAAACTTCATTTTCAAATTCTTTACCATGATCACTTCTTATTGTATCAATACATAACCCTTTCTCATTCTGGATTTTCTTGTATAAAATCTTAAATACTTTCATAGACTCATCCTTGTGGGCTAGGAAGTATACCTATGTTATTCTAGTATCATCATTAACAATGACAAATCCATATTTCTTTCCTACCAGACTTTGTATTTGAGATGGACCAAATAAATCTAAATGTAACAATTCTAATGGTCTGGCAGTGGAAATAACATTTTTGTTTTCAAAAGAGGTTTTATGTTGTTTCCCTTTTTGACATGTTTCATAAGGCAAGGAACTGTTAAAATAGATTTTTGGCAGTCCCTTAACTAACTCTTTTTTATGATGTTTTGAAATATGCTTTAGACTTACATGCCAAAGCTTTTTGTGTCAAATCTACCTCTCTTCAGAGTTTGAAAATAGATATGTTACATTTTGATTATTTAGTTCACTCAGATCAATCTTGTACAGGTTATTATGTCTGTTTGTAGAAAAAAGTACGGTTCCATCATGGTTGGTGACAATATACTTCTCTTTATCAAATAAGACCTTGTAACCACTGTCACAAAATTGACTTATGCTAAACAAGTTATGTCTCAATCCTTCAACAATAAAAACATTTTCAATGACAGGGGAAGGAACTTTACTAACTTTACCAGTACTAATAATGTTCCCAGTCTGGTTTCCCCTAAAGGTGATTGTTCCACCTTTAAACCGCTCTATGTCTAGGAACATAGACCTTCTTTCTATCCTATTGATGACGACATAAGCAGGGAAGATCCTATCTCAACTTAGTAAGAGGTACTCTTACAATAAAAGGGATCATCAACCTTTTAGGCCCAAGTGGAAAGGCAAAGAGAACTCTGACCTTAGGAAAACCAAGTTTGAAAGAAACCCTAGGGAGAAGAGAGTGGGTACTTCCTCTCCATTTGTTAAAAGTAAGTTACACAAAAAGGGAAAAATGTATATGACTAACAAAGATAAGCATGATTTCTCATCTAAATCTTCTTCTTCCAAATCTTCTGCCATAAAATGTTTTAAATGTCTAGGCACAGGTCATATAACTTCAGATTGTCCTACTAAGAAAACCATGATTTTAAAATAATGGGAACTACTCAAGTCAATCAGAGTCTAATTCTGATGTTCATTCTTCAAGTGATGACTCTAGTAGTGACTTAATTGACATTGAGCATATTTTGAGATATGATGGAGAACTTTACATGATTCGAAGATTACTTAGAATCCATGTAAAGGTTGATGATTGTACACAACGAGAGAACATTTTTTATACAAGATGTTGCAAAAATGAAAAATTATGTTCTCTCATTGTGGATAGTGGAAGTTATGCTAACGTTGCTAGTCAAATATTAGTGCATAAAATAGGCTTAAACCTAATAGATCACCCTAGACCATATAAGCTTCAATGGTTAAATGAAAGAGGTGAGATGTTAGTTAATAAGCAAGTCTTGATAGCCTTCACTATAGGATCCTATAAAGATGAAGTTAAATGTGATGTAGTTCCTATGGAAGCGACCCATATACTTTTAGGTAAACCTTGGCAGTTCGATAGGAAGGTCACCCATGAGGGGTTCTCTAACACCCCCACTTTCAAACATAATGAAAGAAAAATAGTATTATAGCCCTTAAACTCCTTAGCAGGTTTTGGAGGATCAGCTTCAAATGAAGTTTAAAAGGAATAGAGAAGTAGGTTCTTCTTTTTCTCATAAAAAAAATCTAGATAAACCAAAAAATATAGTAAAGGAAAAGGAGTTATCATCCATGATGACTCTAAGTCTAGTCTTTTAGCTACCAAACATGATGTGAAGCAAGCCCTACTTGAGACACCCTCCTACTTATAGGAGTTGTAACTATAATTATATTATTCGAATAATAAAAGTGAAAGTAAATTTTTCACCATTTGAAATTAATAAAATATCAGAAGAAACCGCAAGATAACTTTTTAACTATGTAACCCCAGATCATTTAAAAGAACCCACCTCATATATGAAGATATGATGAGGTGAATAAATCAAGTCAAGACACAATTAATATTAAGATCATTAATCTTAATTATATCTCAATTGTTTAAGGAAAAGTAACATAATTTGTTAGGGAATCCCATTAGAGTTAGGCAGCAAAAACACAAAGGATTCCCAAAAAGAATTGCAGACATAAATGTCTCAAGGCATTATGCAAAATTAAAATTTTTAATTAGGGTTTACCTCTTGTAGACACAAAATGAGTTCCTCGATCGAAGCAATTATAGCTTCGCCCTTAGGAGTCCATACGAGTACTCCCACCAGAAAAACAAAGCTCCGAATGCTAGTACGAAAATTTGATTATAGTCTAATTTCTGAGCAGCAGCCTATGAGCATCTCATGTTCTATATATAGGCTTAGGTCTTTTCCTGAGCTCTCATTAAACATTAGGCTCCTGACTCATTCTAAATGAGTTAGGCCCAAATAGTTTTATTTTCAGTCCAACTAAAATAAAACTATCCTCTAGTGGGCTTACTCTATGTGTGTGACCCTATAGGTAAAATATTCGGTTATATTAATAATAAACTATTTTATTATTAATATAAAATAAGAGAGGTATCTAGAAATACATCATTATTTCTGAATATTATTTATCATCGACATGACCTATGAGTGATAATTATTTTATATATTTATTCCTTTTGTCACGATATCTAATTAGGCCCAAGGCATGGTCGTCGTCATCCTTGTATGGCCCAATTTATTTTACTTGATACCAGAGTAGTCTTTACAGAATAAATATCTAATATTTATTCGTCCTAGCATGGCCATGCATTTTGTTAGTCTCACTCCATCAAGTGGCCCATAGATATCACTCTTGTCACATAGGAGAGACAAATTCCATCTACATCACTCACATCCCTTTCCATAATTTGTCTATTGCCTAATCACAATCTTTATGGTTATCTTATTACAGATAACGTTTGATTGTATTAAAACAATGAACTCCTTATGTAGGAATCGTAGTGACTTCAGGTCGAAGGACTATATACAATTATCACATTGAGACCCGTTTATGACACTCATGTAACGATCCATGCAACGTTCTCATGGTGGGTCTATCCAGTACAACATTACTCTTAATGTGTACCCGTCTAAAGACTTGATATCATATATCCATGATTTGTAAGATCAAATCATCAGTACATTCACACATTAATCTTAATGTATTTACATATCCCCATGTAAATACTTGATTAGGGACGTTTTAGGAATAATTCTCATTTATTCTAGGATAAATAACATTAAAATTAGTCTAAAAACTGAAAATACTAATTTTATTGATAAGTTAAAATTGATACATTAATAGCTTATAGTGCATACACCAACAATCTTCCACTTGCACTAGAGCCAATCAGACATTTGCCTAATGCCTAATGATCTAGTGTGTCCCTCATGCTTTTGTTGTGCAAGAGGTTTGGTGAGTGGATCAGTAATGTTCTCATCAGTGTGCACTTTACATATCTTAACATCTCCTCGTTCAAGTATTTCTCGGATGAGATGATAACGCCTAAGTATATGCTTGGATCACTAATGTGATCTAGGTTCCTTAGCTTGTGCTATTGCTCCACTATTGTCACAGTAGAGACTTATAGGGTCCACAATACTAGGAACTACCTCAAGTTCTGTTATGAACTTCTTGATCCATACTGCCTCTTTTGTAGCATTTGAGGTAGCAATATACTCAGATTCTGTAGTAGAATCAAAAACTGTCTCTTACTTTGAACTTTTCTAGCTTACAACGCCACCATTTAAACAAAAGACATACCTTGATTGTGATCTTGAGTCATCCTTATCAGTTTGGAAGCTAGCATCAGTGTAACCCTTTATAATGAGCTCTTCTTCCCCTCCATATATCAAGAATGAATCTTTAGTTTTTCTCAAGTACTTTAGGATATTCTTGACAGCACTCTAGTGACTTTCACCGGGATCAGACTCGTATCTGCTCGTCATGCTTAAAGCATACGAGACATCTGGTTGGGTACATATCATGGCATACATGATTGATCCAATAATAGATACATATGGAATCTTATTCATCTGTTCTCTCTCTTCTTTAGTGGAAGGAGATTGAGCCTTTGATAGGCTTATGCCATGAGCCATAGGCAAAGTTCCTTTCTTGGAATCTTGCATGTTAAACCTTTTTAACACTTTGTCTATGTATGTATTCTGACTTAGGCCAAGAAGTTTTCTTGATCTATCTCTATAGATCATAATTCCCAATACGTAGGTTGCTTTACCTAAGTCTTTCATAGAAAAACAACTTCCCAACCAAGTCTTCACATACTGAAGGGTAGGAACGTAATTTCCAATGAGTAGTATCTCATCAACATACAGGACCAGAAAAACAATTGTGCAGTCACTAACCTTCTTGTAGACATAAGGTTTATCCTCATTTTTAGTAAAGCCAAATTGTTTAACGGCTTCATCAAACGAAGATTCTAGCTTTTGGAAGCTTGCTTAAGTCCATATATGGAACGTTATAGTTTGCACATCTTCCTGGATGCTTTAGGCTTAACAAAGCCTTCGAGTTATGTCATGTACACTTCCTCAAGAAAATTTCCATTAAGGAAAGCAGTCTTGACATCCATTTGCCATATCTCATAATTATGGTATGCAGCAATAGCAAGCAGAATCTGAACAGACTTTAGCATAGCGACTGGAGAAAAGGTTTCATCATAGTCTATACCATGAATTTGCTTGAAACCTTTCGCTACCAATCTTGCCTTATAGGTACTTATATTTCCATCCATGTCAGTTTTCTTTTTGAAACCCACTTGCATCCTATAGGTTTTATCCTTTGGGATGCATCAACCAAAGACCAAACTTGATTAGTGTACATGGAGTCCATTTCAGATCCCATGCCTTCAAGCCATTTCTCAAATTCTAGACATGCAATGGCCTCTTCATAAGATGTTGGCTCATTTTGATCCATTAGCAACACATCTCCTTCCTGAGTTACAAGAAATCCATATCTTTTAGGTTGTTGACGTATTCTACCTGATCTACGCAAGTCTTGTTCTACTGGAGTTGGAGTTATCACAAAATTTTGTGGTTCCGGCTCCATTTCCACCATTGGCTCTTCAATACCTTACAGGTCTTGAACTTCTTCAAGTTCTACTTTCCTCCCACTGATTCTTTTAAAGATGAATTCCCTTTCTAAGAATACAACATTCCGAGCGACAAACACTTTGCCCTCGATAGGATTGTAGAGGTAATAATCCTTAGTTTCCTTTGGGTATCCCACAAAAAGACATTTATCTAATTTGGGTCCAAGTTTGTTAGAAATCTGATGCTTCACACAAGCTTCATAGCCCCAAATCTTAAGAAAAGACATACTGGGTCATTTCCCAGTCCATATCTTATATGGTGTCTTTATGACAGCCTTAGGTGGAACACGGTTAAGTGTGAAAGCTGCTGTCATCAAAGCATGTCCCTAGAAGGAGTTAGTGAGGTCATTTTGACTCATCATTTATCGAACCATGTCTAACAAGGTTCTATTTCTCCGCTCAGAAACACTATTCCATTGTGGTGTTCCAGGAGGAGTGAGTTGAGAGACAATCCCACATTCTTTAAGATATTCATCAAACTCTAGGCTTAAGTATTCGCCACCTTGATCAGATCAAAGTACTTTAATTTTCTTGCCAAGTTGGTTCTCTACTTCATGTTTGAATTCTTTGAACTTTTCAAAGGATTCTGATTTATGCTTCATTAGAAACACAAATCCATATCTACTGAAATCATCTGTAAAGGTGATAAAGTAGCTAAAACCTCCCCTAGCCATTGTCCCTATTGGCCCACATACATCACTATGTATCAAGCTTAGAAGATCACTCACCCTTTCACCCATTCCAGTAAATGGGGTCTTAGTCATCTTCCCTAATAAACAAGATTCGCATGTATCTATTGATTCAAAATCAAAAGAGTCTAAATATCCATCTTTATGGAGTTTAGAAATACGTTTCTCATTTATATGTCCTAGGCGATAATGCCAACGATAAGTTGGGTTTAAATCATTTGGTTTAACCCTTTTAGTATTAACGTTATAGATAGGGGTTTCGAGATCAAGAACATAAAGTCCATTACTCAAATTTGTACAGTAATAAAACATGTCATTCAAATAAACAGAACAACTATTGTTCTTTATTATAAAGGAAAACCCTTTCCTATCTAGACAAGAAACAAAAATAATGTTTCTTCTTATTGCCGGAACATAAAAACAATTTTCTAATGCAAGAACAAGCCCTGAGGGCAAGGATAAAAAATAAGTCCCTACAGCTAATGCAGCAACTCTTGCTCCATTTCTAATGCGTAGGTCCACCTCGTCCTTCATCAACTGCCTACTCCTTTTTAGATCCTGCACATTAAGACAAATATGAGATCCATATCCAGTATCTAGTACCCATGATGTTGAAGTTGACAAGTTAATTTCTATAACAAAAATACCTGAAGTGGAAGTCTCACTTCTCTTCTTCTTAAGCTCTTCCAAGTACTTTGGACAGTTTCTCTTCCAGTGTCCTTTCTGTCCATAATGGTGACAATTTCCTTCCTTAGCCACCCCGCCCACAGGTTTTAAGGCTGATGTACTTGGCCTATCCTTGCCTTTCCAAATTGTCTTGTCTTTTTCCATAACAGCCTTTCCTTTGCCTTTATGCATGCCCTTTCCTTTACCTTTTCCAGAATTGACCATTATTATGGCCTTTCCCTTTCCTTTAGAAATATTGGGAATAACAGTCCTCAACATATTGAATAGCTCTGGCAATGTTTTATCCAATACATTCATGTTATAATTCATGATGACTGACTTAAAACTGTTAAGTAATGACTTCAAAATGAGATCAGTAGCTAACTTTTGAGGGAAGGGGAATCCTAGCCTAGCTAGATTCTCCAGGTACCAAATTTTGAGCACATGAGGTCCTACAGAACCTCCCTCTTCAAGTCTGCAACTAAATAGGGCTGAAGAAACTTCATATCTTTCTTGGTCAGCTTGACCTTGATATAGTTTCCTTAGGTTTTCGATCATATCGAAAGCCTCCATATACTCATGTTGCTGGGAGAGTTTACGCCATCGACACTGAGGAAGCTGCACAAGCGAATGACTTGGTGCAAAGTAAGTGCTCACTCGGTAGATATACACTTAATGTAGTTTTTGATTCTGGAGCTACCCACTCCTTTATAGCAGACGATTGTGTGAGAAGTTTGAGGTTGCCGACTGTGTATATGGATCGGACTTTGGAGGTAGCCAATCCGATCGGTGTTAAAGTGTTGACATCAATGATGTGCAAAGATGTAACTTTTACGTTAGGCGATCAGAGTTTTACCTTCAATTTGGTATGTGTGCCTCTGAAAGACCTCGACATCGTACTTGGCATGGATTGGCTATCAGCCAACAAGGTATTGGTGGATTGTCGAAATCGAAGAGTAATTTTTCCGAGGCAGATCAGTGATGACTACATGGTACAAGGTATAGCTCAGTTATTTATGATGCTTTGTTTAACTGAGGGAGAGGGTAGAGCCCGAGTGAATGATATTCCGACTGTTAGTGAATTCCCCGAGGTGTTTCCAGAGGATGTGCCGGTGTCCCTCCAAATAGAGAAGTTGAATTCTCTATAGACTTAATTCCTGGAGCCGAGCTGGTCTATAGTGCACCCTATAGGATGTCCCCAACAGAATTGGCTGAGTTGAAAAAGCAAGTGGATGAGTTACTCGGCAAACAGTTCATTCGACCGAGTGTATCACCATGGGGCACACCGGTGTTACTTGTTAAGAAGAAGGACGGCAGCATGAGGTTATGTATAGGCTACCGACAGCTAAACAAGCTTACGATTAAGAACCGGTACCCATTGCCCAGGATTGATGACCTAATTGACCAGCTACGTGGTGCTTCAGTCTTCTCAAAAATCGATTTACGATCGTGTTACCACCAGATCCGGGTGAAGGACTCGGATATTCCCAAGACTGCCTTCAGGACCCGGTATGGCCACTACGAGTATGTAGTAATGCCGTTGGGTGTGACAAACGCCCCTGTTGTATTCATGAATTACATGAACAACATCTTCCACCCATACTTAGACCGATTCGTGGTCGTTTTTATTGATGATATCTTGGTCTATTCCAAGACCCCTGAGGAGCATGAGGAACATCTCCGTTCGGTACTCCAAATATTGAAGGAGAAACAACTGTTTGTAAAACTTTCGAAGTGTGATTTTTGGATGGATAAGATCCACTTTCTCGGGCATGTAATTTCCAAGGAAGGCATCTCGGTAGATCCTTCAAAGGTAGCAGCTGTAATGGCATGGGAGAGACCCAAGTCGGTCTCGGAGATAAGAAGCTTCATGGGTCTAGCTAGCTATTATAGAAGGTTTATTGAGGGTTTTTCTAAGCTTGCTTTGCCTCTGACCAAGTTGAATCAGAAAAATGTCCCTTTTGTGTGGAATTCCAAGTGTGAGATTAGTTTCCAAGAGTTAAAGACTAAGTTGACAACCGCTCCAGTGTTGGCATTGCCAAATTTGCAAGAGAGCTTCATGGTCTACTATGATGCGTCAGGACTCGGCCTGGGGTGCGTACTAATGTAGAAGGACCAAGTGATAGCTTATGCCTCTCGGCAATTGAGGCCACACGAGCAGCATTATCCGACTCATGACTTGGAATTGGCAGCGGTAGTCTTCACATTAAAAATATGGAGGCATTACTTGTACGATTCCAAATTCGAGGTGTACAGCAACCACAAGAGCCTCAAATATTTATTCGAGCAGGAAGAGTTGAACATGAGGCAGAGGAGATGGATGGAGTTTTTGAAAGATTACGACTTCGAGCTGAAGTATCATCCGGGTAAGGCGAACATCATAGCCGATGCATTGAGTTAGAAATCCCTCCATGTGGCAGTGATGATGGTGAAGGAGGTGGAGTTACTGGAGCAATTCCGAGACATGAACTTGCATGTGGACGTCCCTTCGTCTCGGAAGATAACGCTCGGTACGTTGAAGATTGCCAATGAGTTCCTGAAATTGGTATTTGAGCAGCAGAAGTCAGATCCCTACTTGGCTGAGATGAAAGAGACTCAGGCTAAGGGTAAGGACTTGTCTTTAACCGAGGGATCGGATGGAATTTTCTGAGTGAAGGGTAGAATATATGTGCCGGGTAGAGGAGAATTAAGGAGGATGGTGCTTGATGAAGCCCACAAGAGCCTGTTAAGTATTCACCCGGGCACCACAAAGATGTACCACGATCTAAGACTACAATTCTGGTGGCCCAGATTAAAGAGAAATGTGGTGGAATATGTGGCTCGGTGTCTTACTTGCCAGAAGTCGAAGGTCGAACACCAGAAGCCGTATGGTGCGTTGCAACCCCTTGAAATCCCCGTATAGAAATGGGACTCAATTGCCATGTACTTTGTAATGGGATTGCCTAGAACCCGAGCAGGTTATGATGCCATTTGGGTCATTGTTGACCCGTTGACGAAAGCTGCACACTTTCTGCCTGTGAACATGAGATATCCATTACAGAAGTTAGCCCAGATCTATATCCGAGAAATTGTCCGACTGCATGGTGTGCCGACTTCTATCGTGTCGGACAGGGATCCTAGATTCACATCCCAATTTTGGACAAGCATGCACCAGGAATTAGGCACGAAGCTTTGGCTGAGTTCTGCTTACCATCCCCAGTCGGATGGGCAATCCGAGCGAACAATACAAAGTTTGGAGGACTTACTGAGGGCGTGTGTGTTGGAGCATGGTGGTAGTTGGGAGCAGTACCTCCCTCTGATCGAATTTACATATAATAATAGCCACCACAGTAGCATTGGCATGGCACCCTATGAAGCACTGTATGGCCAGAAATGCCGAACCCCACTCTGTTGGTCGGAAACTGGTGAAAGTTTACTGTTGGGGCCAGAAATTGTGAAATAGACTTCAGAACACATCCAAGTAATTAGGGAAAAGATGAAGGCGTCTCAGGACAGGCAGAAAAGCTATCATGATGAACGGACTAAACCACTTGAGTTTTTGGTCGGTGATAAGGTGTTCCTAAAGATTTCACCGAGTAAAGGAGTCGGACGAGCCTTGAAGAGTGGGAAGTTGAACCCCCGATACATTGGACCTTATGAAGTATTGGAGCGGATTGGTTCTGTGGCATACTGAATAGCATTACCAACTCACCTATCCAGATTGCATAACGTGTTTCATGTGTCTCAACTAAGGAAGTATCTACCCGATTCCACTCACGAAATGTCGGATGACAAAGTAGAGATTAAAGAGTATTTGACCACAGTGGCTGTACCAACTAGAATTATGGACCGGTCGGTAAAATGCTTGAGGAGCAAGGATGTACAACTGGTCGAAGTAGCGTGGCAGCAAAACGGGTGTACTTCTTATACCTGGGAACGCGAGGATGCCATGAGGCAACAGTATCCCGAGTTGTTCATTTAAGGTAAGTTACCGTTTGAATTTCGAGGATGAAATTCTTTGAGAGGGGGAGAATTATAAACTAAAAACTTGATTGCTGACGGGGCTGACTGATTTTGACGTGTAACTGTGCAGCAAGCTCCAATCCACGTTCCCCACTCACTCTTCGCGTTTCTAGGAGTATATGGGCTGAAGCCCTTAACCACTTCTCCATTCACTCCAAATTCCTCAAGACTTTCCATCTCATCCTACTTCTCCTCCTTCTTCGTTCTTCTTCGTTCTTCTTCTTCTCTGTCCCCTATTTTTTGTAACTTCGCGACGGTGGTGAAGTGGAGAACCCAAGATTCCCACTGTTGGTGAGGAGCAATCGTTCGAGTGGAAAAAGAACAACTTCCTGTTCCCAAGCTGATTAAAGGGTGCGACTATGTTCGAGGGGGACTGAACAAGAGAGAGTGGTGGACGAAGCAAACAGAACAGCAGACCGACGCTGAAAACAGAGGAACTTCTTGGAGTCTCTTTAGTTGGTAGGGGGTTATCTTATATCTTAAATGCATGGGTTATGGACGGGTTCCGGGTGTTGATGACTTGTTGATTCTGATGATTTAAAATGCATTGATAGGTGTGTTTTGATTGAGTAATGGATATGTGATGCCCGGATGCATAATGACTAGGAGTTAGGTAATGCATGTCAAATTCCGTCCATGAAATGCATGTTAATAATCTTGAGAATGTTGAATGATTGCGTGAGGAGAATGTGTTAAAGTGTTGTTGATGATTACCGTGTGATTTATGTGACATGCATGCTACTATGAATCTAAATGCTGACTGCATGTGAGGAAAGATTAACTTACTGAGTTCTGATACTGTCTAATACCGATTGCATATGATGCATGCATTGTTGAGTAAAAGGTCGAGTATGTGAAATCTGTGTTTGTATGATCATTCCGTGTGCGGTTATATATATGTGGTGCATGAGGTGCATGAGTTAATAGTGTAGAAGTGATTTACCGATTCTGTTCATAATCTAATGACAATACTTGCATAAGATGCATTGGTAAGAATGCTGAGAGCATGTAGTGTGTGACACTACCACTTGGATCGGTAATTATATGCATGAGATGCTGTTAAAGACCTTGAGTGGGACTCAAGGCAAGCCGACTGAGTGGGACTCAAGGCTGCCCGTAATACTGCCGTTGACGCTGAGAGTGTTTGTGTTACAAGTGAGGGCAAACGGTTTGGTACCAGTAAAACGGCCGAGTCAGCTGGGAGCTGAATAAAAGGATGAGAGCCTATGTTGCAACAATAAAAACCAATAATACGCGAGTCGGATCCAATTGAATGAACCTGTGTACATGTACAATTGATGCTGATTGTGACGCGACTGTATGTATATGTGTTAGTGTTATTGAGAATAATATGTGCATATAGCCGAGTGATAACTAGGTAGATTCCGATTGAAAGATGCCTTGTGTGTGTTTCGATTGATTGGCACTGTGTATGTTATTGATTGTTGCTATATATATATATGTTATTCCATGATTGAGGAATAATCTGAGTCAGTATCTATCATTTAATATTTAAGATACTCACCCCTACTGTGGCTATATTTTAGTGGACATCACCCGAGACGGTGAATGATGGAGGAGCTACATACCGTGTGGAGTGCTTGTGTATTGTGGAAATGTATATATATATATATGTATATGCTATACATAAGGTTTTATCATAGCCTTGGCGGGCTCTTAATTTGGTCTTTTGTCTAACTGTATCAGAACTGAACTCTCTCGGGATGAAAGGGTGATCATGTACATGTAAATAATTATATATATAACACTATGTGTTCATCTTGTGCTGTGTGTGAGTGTCCGGGTGGTATACGTTGCGTTTTACTAAGCATGTAGAGCCCGCATGATTCTGAATAAATAAGAGCTAAGTTAATCCTGTGTAAGGCGTGATGAGTGACCTTCTTCCGAATGATGAAAGGTTGGGCTAACTCCGAGTGGAATATGCCCATTAGAATCGCTTTCGAGGTAAGTTGGTCAACATGTTATGGAGCGAGAGATTTCTTAGATGCAACCTTTCCGATTGAAGGGTATTTAGATATTTCTGAGTGAAAGTCAACCGAGTGAATGTTTCCCCCCAATGGTTGATTTGACAATGCGATTCTGAGTGGAGCCTGTAGTAGTGAACTTATTAGAGGGAGTAAGATCTGGATGATACGGAGTAAATTTTAGTCTAACAAGGTCTTCCGCATGTAGAGGAGTTAGTATGTATTCCGAGTGGCGAGGAGTTAGAGCATTTCTGAGTGAGGGAAGTTATACAATCCTTTAAGAGAGATTTGACTTAGTGAGGGAGCCTTAGTGTGAAGTAGATTACACTTCTCGAGTGAAGGGTGTGGAAAACATTCCCGAGTGACATCTGGCCGAGGAGAGTACTCCGAGTGAGAAAGGAGGTATAGATCCCGAGTGAAGTGATCGAGGGGAGTCATCGCTCGAGTAGTTTATACCTGTGAACTCTAAGGCTAGAATAGGATGTGTTGAATGAACTTCCGAGGGAAGCGTGAGTGCAAAGACTTTCCCGAGTGAATCTGGACTCCATTCCGAGTGGGAAACTATCCGAGTGTATGTGTCGCTTCAGTGAATCAATCCTCGCTCTAGCGAGTGTAACCGCTTATGTATTTTCATCCGTTGATCCTCATAGCTGGAGCCACGTCTTGCTAATGTGTAATATTCCGACCCGCCCTTCTCTTTTCTGAGTCGGATTTCTACTCTCCTTAACCTTCAATTGCTTATTTTGCCCTGAACACCCTGTGATCTTTGGGAAAAAATTTTCCCTGTCTCAGGCTGCTGTTATCTAAACCGGGTTGTTTCAATCATTACATGTATATATATATATATATATATATATATATATATTTCCATATATTTCAACAAGGCCAAGCCATCATTCATCACATCATCAGTTCAACATTTAAATACATTTATGGCAAGGCAATGCATGAGTTCACACATTTACATAATTTAACAATTATTCGCTCATGCGATTTGAAATGTAAACTCCTCTTTTACCTTGAGAGAAGAACCGCAATCCAAACGCTCTGATTGCCTCAATTATTCAGCATCATCATCCGGAATATAATCCTATTAACAACATATATATATACACATGAAATTAATATGCCATCTCAAGGCATCATCTCTTAAAACTTATGATCAAGTCCTAGACTTGTCTAAACTCCAAATTTATATGCTTATGTTAGGCTTCGGGAATTCCTCTCCCAAAGCCAAGATTCTCTAAATCTTAAGGGCTAAACAACCCAAGAATCAAAAGATCATATTCCTTATCCACAAGGCATCCAATATCTCATATGAATCACTCAACTATCATCACAATTTATTCAAACTCACTATAAGCCTCTTGGCTCCATTTAAGACCATCATTAATCAACAAACTCTTATGGTATTTATCATAGCCTAAAACTTTATCAAGTCAAGTATCCATTATCAATTGTCATCCACCATTATTGTTATCACTAATAACAACACTCAACATTGCTTATCATTTACCCATTCTTAAGATTAATTCCTCAAATCATCATACCTACTTACATGCACATATCATCAACCTCATTAATCAATCTTAATGATTCTAAAAATTCATTCCTCTCATATACACCATTCTAAGACATCCATAATCATCAAAATCATCAACTTGGCTAAAATCCCCAAATCATAAACACTTAGGGTTTTCTCTAAAATCACCCAACAACAACTTTAGCCCATTATAAAATTCACATGCAAATCATAATCCTCATTCATTTCTAAAATCACACCCTAATCAAGAATCATAATTTCAAGCCATCCAAGCCTAGGGTTCACATCTTCATTAACATCCACAACTTCTAACACCATCATTTCAAGCTTAAGCAATCATAAAACCATAAATAGAGGAGGAAGGATTCAAAGTCTTACCTCTTTTCCATACTATGGCCAAAACAAAAATATTGGAGGGGAAGAGGAAGATGCTTCAATACAAGTCTCAATGTGCCACCCATGCTTCATGAATCCACATTTAGATATTGATTTTGGTGAAAATGGGCACACCATGAGGGGGTCACGGTTTTAGGAGAAGAAGATGGGTGGAGAAGGAGAAGAGAAAGAATGAAGTTGTGGAGAGGGAGAAACTACCGAAAGTGTAGGGGAAGGAGAAAGAATTGACCAAAATTTGTCTTTGCCTACTGGGTAAAAGAGTGGCTTCATTTACTTTTAAAATTAGGTAATAAATCCCCATTGTCCAATGGATAGAAGGACCAAAAAGAGAGGGGAAAGATGCTACGGTGGAAAGGAGAGGAGAAATTGAGATTTTTGGTTTTTCTTTTATTTCCAATTGGTTCGTAATTTCCCCGTTTCATATTCTATGTCATGTCCAAATAATTATCTTCTCAACACCAAAAATTATTTCAACTATACCATCGTAACCACAATAATTTTCTAAACATTCTAGACCCATCAATTATTTAATTCGACCAAGTAGGTCCCACATCATCCGTTAAATCATCCAACTCTGGTAAATCTTAATTTACCGATAATTCACCTCTAATGTCAAATTAATTCTCTCATAATTATTGGACCATAAATAATTAATTACCATTATTCTATAAATTGTTTTCTTTTAAAATTTCGGGTGTTATAATCCACCCACCAAAAAGAAACTTCGCCCTCGAAGTTTAACATCGGAATATATCGTAAGGCCACACTTCGACCACGCACCAATAGGGTTCAATGACATCATAAAGTGATATTGGACCTTCCAAGGTCCAGCAGGACATGATTATTATCATCCTTTATCCAAGTATAAAGTCTTATATATCCAAAATGAGTCACCACTCATCAATTCTCAATTTATTCATCTCAACTTTCATATTATTATCCAGTACCACTGGATAGGTTCACTACACTCATCGTAAGCAGTTACAACACTACACTTGCTCGGTCTATGTGTTGTTGCATCCGACATACAGGAAGGTATCCCAATCCAATAGTGGTTACCATAAACACATGAGATCGGTGCATTAGTGCACGTTGCGACAATGCCTATGGCATGTAGAGACATATCAAGACAAGTACCTTCATGTCTTATTGCTTATATTATTCACATCGACTCAAATAATGTCACCTCACACGAGACTTTATGATAAATTACATAAGTCCACAACTACTATACTCACATTAACTATTGCTAATATAGATAACCTGGCATAAACCACGTCGTATAAATCGTCAAGTACTATTCACCATAACCATACATTGCTATATCGACCATAGGTCTCCAATCATCATAGGGTAATCACCCCACCATTGGACTTCGTCCATACCGAAGTCATAGTCAAGTAACTTATAAATCATTTGTCTAATTCGAACATTGTCAGTTATAATTCGATTCAAGCCTAAATGAATTACCAAACTCACGTCAAGTATACACTTCCAAGGTGGAAATAAGGTCCACAATCAAATAATAATCTTCCACACTAGTGGGTTTCCACATTTATCATAGCCAAAGTCCATAAACTAGACATACGATTCACATTGTGTCACATCGGTATATGGTTTCTATCACCAATATAATTCCTTTCAAAATAAACAGGGAGATATCAACAGGATTAAACTCCATTTACCAACTTATGTTCACACATATTACCTCTACATCACATCATAATCCATAATTGATCTAATAATCAAAGTGTCAAGGGCACACAATTTAGCCCAAAGTCATACCATAAAATTGTTTTTCATCATAGCTAATGCTAAGCTATACTCTGAATTTAACATCATTATTCATCAAATACCTAGGGGTTTACATCTATTATTCGCATTCCATTGCACATCGGCTCCAGCCTCAACAATTCATCTCACAACCAATTTCATCATGGTTCCACAATTCATGAGGTTCAATCCATCATTAGGCTTAGAAAGTTCAAGGGTCACCTAGTACCCATCGTGGAGTACTTCCACAATACATAAAATTAATAAAAATGGCTCATACGTAGGGCCTAGACCACCATATGGTCTAATTCCACAAGGTTCAATCTTTCAAGATCATGTTCAGTTATCCGAGGTTACCACACTTTGTGGGTTACAATTAATTCGATCGTTCACCCGGTTCACAAACACGAAACCGAGTTCAACCCCAATCATATGCCAACATAATTTCACATTTAATGATCATACCATGGCTATAAGCCACCTCATAATTCATACAAGAGACCTAAGCAAACAATTCAATTTCAATTTATATACATATTAAGGTCTCGACACTTCACGGTTCATCACCATATCAATTCATACTTAATATATTGTATCCATGATCACACATGGCACAAATCCATCGTCAATACGAGTCATACTCAATATATCAATATTCAAATGCATAATATCAATGTATTCGTCATTTGAAGGAAATAGTGTAAGGAACTTGGCCGGACTTACACAAACAACCATATCAATCACATTGAGGAATTTATTCATATTTATTCAATCCTTATGAATTAGCCATAATCATAATGAGCAACTATGCTCTATTTATGCATCATATAACTTCAATGACAATGATCATACTCCCATAAACAACAAGTATAATTCATCATTAATGATTCACAAAGGATCCTCAATAAGTAATAACGCCCTCATAATCAATTTCACAATTCTTAGACAATTAGTCATTCACGAATCCACATAGGGCAATCAATACCTTATCAATAATACCATTCTCAAAATAATTATCATCCTTAAGCCTATATAATAAGCATCCATATTTTAACAATGAGCATCACACTCCAATGATCACCAAAATGTCTACTATTGAGCAATCATGCTCCAACCATCCATAATACGGATTCATCACAGAGCAACCACGCTCTGATGTTACTTAATAGATCTAATTCAGAGCAAAATACGCTCTGATACTAGGTTGTAACACCCTGATTTTCTAGACTCAAATCCCGATGTAATCTAAATAATTAAACAATAAAAATACAAATAAATTTTTCACGTTCGAAATAATTTCAAAACACCACTACGACTACATCAAGACTCGAACCACAAAAAATCAAAGTGTCAGATTTGTTAATCTTTAACTGGATCGTTAAATAGTCTTCCCACAACGGTATACAAAATAACAGAGTTTATAGCAGAAGAAGAATATGTATACCGGGCATACGCCTAGTCCCATATATGAAGATATAAGAAAAGGCTCGGCAAGGCATGCAAAAGCATATCATGAGCCTAATAGACAACCATCATCTTTTTCAATGATTTTATGAACATGCAATGCCTAAGACATATGTATATACATATCTATATGGTCATGCAACATACGTCTCTAATATTTACATTTCTTAATTGACCATAATCAAATCAATACTCTAAGTCATATAACATCAACTCCTATACATTCCCGTAATTTATAATTGACCATATTCAATTCATCCTTAAAGTCATACATTATTATCACTTATACATTATTCACATTACATCCACCAATAACAGTAATTATCGACAATCTTATATACATTTATCCATAATAAAATAATTTCCAAATACTGCCGGCCAAGGCATTCCATTACCACTATTTACCTTCTTAAAAACTTTCCTTTATAAACATCCTCGTCCCATGATGTTCCTGCATCAATACTAAAAAGTAGACCACATGGGAGAGTGAGTTATACATTTCAAATGACAATATGAATATAATTGAAATTATGTGCATATGCATATTAACATCATGTATGCTTTGCTAAACACAACAACCATCATCATCATCTATTAATTCAATAACACATGCATCTTTCATATTCATTAACCAAGTCATAACAAAGCAAGCATATACACATGTCACAATGCCACAATAGGCCAACATCATCAACGTTGACCATTCAAGTCTTTTCTCAAAGCCACCATGGGCTAACATCATTATCATCAGTCATAATAGTTATGCCCACCATTATACTACGCCATCACACATATATCATCATATTCA
Organism: Clitoria ternatea; assembly: GCA_037962975.1. Taxonomy (NCBI): domain Eukaryota; kingdom Viridiplantae; phylum Streptophyta; class Magnoliopsida; order Fabales; family Fabaceae; genus Clitoria; species Clitoria ternatea. The sequence continues at coordinate 158,100,849 of CM075672.1, forward strand.
ATATCATTTTGTGTATTCATATCATTCATTAATCATATCCATCTCATCATCACCATACCATAATCTCAATCATCATCAATCATCATTATCATCTGGTATATCTCCATGCTATATACAAATGCTCTTATGGCTAATACATATGCACAATGGAATAGATAACAAATGCGGATCCGACTGTGGGAATAAACACTAAATTGTGGGTAGAGCATAGGTGTGCTACTATGCTCCTACTGCAGTAGAAAAATGTGTACACTTATCTTAAAGCATGCATGCATCTCAACAACATCTTTTACTGGTACCAAACCGCTATCACCCCATCTGTAGCACTAGTCACCCCGTGACTTGCGGATCAACAACATGGCCTCATCTGCCAAAAGTGCTACGGGCCCTTCCTGAACACACATCGAGAGAGCCGTGCCCCTTCGGACACCGAAGTACTTGCTCATCACAGAGCCACCCGCCCACTGGGCCAACCACATAGGGTGCCTCGTCACCAAACTATGGGCAGCTTCGTGACTCACACACCGAGTCACAGGGGAAACAACAAAAATGCTCGGGCACTGAGCCGCCCTCCCACTGGGCCAACCAGGGGAACCCCCTAATATTCCTTACCAGCAGTGTAATGATATGCCATGGATGCAATGCAATTAAAATCAAATGCATTCCTTACACTATACATTCTAAATGCCACTCATCAATCATCATCATAATCACCAACACCACCATATACACCTTAGTGAATTTTATCATTGTTGGTTTCTTAACCATTATTTTTAAATGTTATATATGGCATTTTCATCTCAATATATCATATATTACACATGCAAGTCGACACTTACAATCAACCACAATAGTATCACAACATCACAAATCATCATTAACATTTATTTATCTCTCATTACTACCACCGCATGATCATTTAGTGGATTTTCATTTCATTTGTCATTGCCACTGTTTCATCACTATTGTGGTAATACAATAATTCATTGATGCAATTCAAACCACACATACAAGTTTATAATTGTATAAACTCAATTGCATCCATAATTCGTCAATAATAACAATCACCCTTTATTCAAGGGAGTAATCAACATCATTATCTATCATTATTCAATAGTATATTTTCTCTAATTCATCAATTTATAACGCATACTACATCATTCAAATATTCTCTCATTGGTTCAAAATCACTCAAGGGTATATCTCATAATTCCATCATCATATTCTCATTATCATTCTTTCATTATTCTTTTTTAGGTTGTAAGTATATCATAACAATTTATCCCAAATGTACCAATCAATCCCAATCACCACCATGTCATATCATCATCATATTGCCCTCATACATTCCCCCAATCATCTCACAATATAATGGAAAAGGGCCAACATAAGCCCACAATAAAGAAAATGGAATAAACCCAATTCTGGGGAAACCCGCTCAAGCAAGATTCATCTTCGCTTGAGCGAGATCAGCCAAGCTCGCTTGGGCGAGCCATCTCACCTAAGCGAAATGCCACCAGTAGCAATTCCACACTCGCTCGCTTGAGCGAGACTCACACTTGCTTGGGCAAGATTGAAGTGGGTCACTTAAGTGCGCCCAAAATTCCCTTGAGCGGAGAAGTCTTCCAGCATCAGACTCCAATCTCGCTTGAGCGAGCCACTCTCGCTCGAGTGAGATTCCTCCAGTAACATTTTCCTCACATGCTCGCTCAAGCGAGACTCCCATCAATAAGTCACTCGTTCAGGCAGAAATACTCCAGTTTCAATTTTTATGCTTGCTCACTTGAACGAGACTCAACTTAACTCGCCCCTCACTTAAGCGAGATTTATCGAGAACCATTTCATCTCGTGCTCACTCAAGCGTGACCATGCCCGCTTGAGCGAGATTTGTCTAGTGTGTATCCCTCTGTCGTATACGTGTCTCGCTTGAGCGAGACCACTCCTCGCCTGAGCGAGATTGGGCCAGAGGCCACCCCCTGATGCAGGGGACTCTCACTTGAGTGAGAATCCATCTCGCTTGAGCGAGATTACCATCATATGCTCAAAAACTCTGGTTTTTCACTCTCTACACATTCCATCATCATCATAATGTAAAATTGGCCTAAGTTAATGATTTTCATCCATTGTAATCATACATGTGGGGCTTAATCCAACAAGTTATACCTCTCAATTTAGTTTCAATTTATCAATTACCTATGAGAGAATCTAAAACACTTTTTATCACTACTTCACCAATTCTTTCTGCATAACCATCATAAATATACTTCCACACTTTAGATAATTCATCCATCTATAATTCTATGTCATCAATTTATTCATGTCCAACAAAAGGGATAATTAATTATTCATCATAATTACATATATATATATATATATATTTCCATATCTTTCAACAAGGCCAAGCCATCATTCATCACATCATCAGTTCAACATTTAAATACATTTATGGCAAGGCAATGCATGAGTTCACACATATACATAATTTAACAATTATTCGCTCATGCGATTTGAAATGTAAACTCCTCTCCTACCTCGAGAGAAGAACTGCAATCCAAACGCTCTGATTACCTCGATTATTCCGTATCATCATCCGGAATATAATCCTATCAATAATATATATATATATGTATATATATATATATATACACACATGAAATTAATATGCCATCATAAGGCATCATCTCTCAAAACTCATGATCAAGTCCTAGACTTGTCTAAACTCCAAATTTATATGTTTATGTTAGGCTTCGGGAATTCCTCTCCCAAAGCCAAGATTCTCTAAATCTTAAGGGCTAAACAACCCAACAATCAAAAGATCATATTCCTTATCCACAAGGTATCCAATATCTCATATGAATCACTCAACTATCATCACAATTTATTCAAACTCACTATAAGCCTCTTGGCTCCATTTAAGACCATCATTAATCAACAAACTCTGGTATTTATCATAGCCTAAAACTTTATCAATTCAAGTATCCATTATCAATGGTCATCCACCATTATTGTTATCACTAATAACAACACTCAACATTACTTACCATTTACCCATTCTCAAGATTAATTCCTCAAATCATCATACCTACTTACATGCACATTATTCCTCTCATATACATCATTAATCAATCTTAATTATTCTAAAAATTTAAGTCCTCTCATATACATCATTCTAAGACATCCATAATCATCAAAATCATCAACTTGGTTAAAATCCCCAAATCATCAACACTTAGGGTTTTCTCTCAAATCACCCAACAACAACTTTAACCCATTATAAAATTCACATGCAAATCATAATCCTCATTCATTTCTAAAATCACACCCTAATCAAGAATCATAATTTCAAGCCATCTAAGCCTAGGGTTTACATCCTCATCAACACCCATAACTTCTAAATCCATCATTTCAAGCTTAAGCAATCATAAAACCACAAATAGAGGAGGAAGGATTCAAAGTCTTACCTCTTTTCCATGCTATGGGCAAAACAAAAATATTGGAAGGGAAGAGGAAGATGTGTCAATACAAGCCTCGAAGTGCCACCCATGCTTCATGAATCCATATTTCGATGTTGATTTTGGTGAAAATGGGCACACCATGAGGGGGTCACGATTTTGGGAGAAGAAGATGGGTGGAGAAGGAGAAGAGAAAGAATGAAATTGGACAGAGGGAGAAGCCACCGAAAGTGTAGGGGAAGGAGAAAGAATTGACCAAAATTAGTCTTTGCCTATTGGGTAAAATAGTGGCTTCATTTACTTTTACCATTGGGTAATAAATCCCTATTGTCCAATGGATAAAAGGACCAAAAAGAGAAGGGAAAGATGCTACGGTGGAAAGGAGAGGAGAAATTGAGATTTTTGGTTTTTCTTTTATTTCCAATTGGTTCGTAATTTCCCCGTTTCATATTCTACGTCATGTCCAAATAATTATCTTCTCAACACCAAAAATTATTTCAACTATACCATCATAACCACAATAATTTTCTAAACATTCTAGACCCATCAATTATTTAATTCGACCAAGTGGGTGCCACATCATCCGTCAAATCATCCGACTCCAGTAAATCTTAATTTATCGATAATTCATCTCTAATGTCAAATTAATTCTCTCACAATTATTGGACCATAAATAATTAATTACCATTATTCCATAAATTGTTTTCTTTTAAAATTTTGGGTGTTATATCGCCCATTTGTAGCAGTAGTCACCCCGTGACTTGCGGATTCAATAACATGACCTTACTTGCCATAAGTGCTACGGGCTTTTCCCAAACACACATCGAGAGAGCCGTGCCCTATCGGGCACTAAGGTAACTTGCTCATCAAAGAGCCACCCGCCCACTAGGCCTGCCACATAGGGTGCCTCGCCACCAATCTAGGGGTAGCTTCGTGATTCCCAGAATCACTAAGGAACAACAAACTACCCGTGCAGTAGGTTGCCCTTCCACCGGGCCTGCCTATTAGAACCCCTAACATTCCATATAAGCAGCGAATGATATGCCATGGATGCAAATACAATACAGATCAAATTCATTCTAACACTATGCATCCTAAATGCCACTCCACCATCAATAATTCATCCTCAACACTTTAGTGGAACTCTAAGTTCTCATCATCCTCAACCATCACCAACATTCATTGGATTTCATATACATAATAGTTAGTGGCAATCACAAACCATTAATTCAAATTTCATGGGATGTTCAAGAACAATGTAATTAATACAATCATTTTTCCAAACTATCAAAACAACTCTCATTAATTATGAGTCAATTCAACATCATATTCATCATCCCACAAACATAAGCCACACAACATCAATCACTCTAAATGCATTTTTAATCAAGTAGTCATTAATTCATTCATCCAAGCCAATTAGCATAATACAATCATATACACACATATCACTAATGGATGAAATCAAGCATTTAGAGATGTTACCCCCTCCTATCTCAAGAGAAGTAGAAATCAACATGGTCTGATGGTCCCGCCTCGTCGATGGGGTCGTTTCCTACATTATACAACATACCACACAATTATTCTCAATCTTTACTTACTTATTTAATCCACCATAACCACCATGGGTTAGGTGCCCAATCTCATTATTATGCATTTAAGGCTAAACCCATTCATGGACTTCCACATTAATGAACTCCACCAACCATTTACCATCATTAATGGTCATTATACATCATAAATAACATTTACCATCAATAATAAATGCTCATCTACCCACATCTCACATTTCCCCCAATTTATAAGGTTATGGTTTTATCAAAAACCCAATAACCACCATTTATGTTCATCACTTTCCATCATTCTCATGCCATTTTTGTGTGCCACCCAAGGCCCTCAAAAACTTACATTAAATACACCCCACCTTAGCTCATCATAAATGTCTCTCCTAACATAACCCACATGCATTCAACTCTCCCCCAACAACCAATACCCAAAATCAAGGGCATAAAGCTCAAGAAAATAAAGAGAAGTCCTTACCTCAAACCAAAAAAAGAGCTTCTAGATTGGGTAAGGAAGAACACAAAAATGGAGAGAGGGAGAGTGGGAGAGAGCCTTCAAGTTCCAAGCTCCAAACAAAAATAGAAAAGGAAAAATGGCACACCACTTTGCTTAGGGTTTGAAGAGAAAAAGAAGGAGAAGGAAAAATGGAGAAGTAGAAGGAAATGAGAGTGAATAGAGAAGAGAAGGAAAGTGACATGAATTTTGAGAGAGGAAAAAGGTGTTTAAAGAATTAAATTCATCCTTTCACTTAAGCTCCTTTTGTTTTAAATCAAATAGGATCTTTGTTCGGGCTCAATACTTTATCTAAAAATTATTCTGATTATATATTTGGACTCCCAATAATATTCTTAACAGCCCTGACCAACGGTACCTCAATCAGAGACACTTGGTCTGACACACATATTTTAATCGGGTCCAATTTTAACTCATAAAGCCCCAACAATTATGAATAACCCCAAAAATATTAATTTAATTATTTCTAATCTTTTAGGATATAAATTCACTCACATATAATTACTTAGTATTTATTCCCAATATTTAATCATTTATATAAAATTAGGGATGTTACACTACTTCTTCACAAACCTTTGTATATCATGTCCCCTATAGACACTCCTAGCAATTTTGTGTTCCCAGTAGGTTCTATAGGAGTTCAAAACATCTGATGATGCATGATTTATCCTTAATTCCTTGCTTTAAATGTGTATAATTTGTCATTGCTAATTGTGTAATATTATGCATTTTAACACATTTTCATAATTCAAGCTTTATTTAATATTTAATCTTAAAATAAATTAGGGGATACTCTTTAAATGGAAATAATAAATCTTACTTGATTTCCCTTATATTGTAGTGAATAATTGAGGTTGCAATTGGGAAATTATGAAGTTGAGTATCAGGGCTGACGCGTAGCGCCAGTACCATGCATAGCATGAGACCTCAAGAGCTGACGCGTAGTGTCAAGCCTACGCGTCGCATCAATAGTGACGAGGATCCCATTAACAGGCTGTGTGCAACTTCAGAAGTGGGGGATTTATTTATATTAAACATATATTGGCCAATCCACTACAGACATACGACACTATCTCAGTGGGGAACATGCACACAAGTGTCTAAGCATTATTGAAGAATTATTAGAGAAAATAATGTATTCTGAGTCAGAAAACCTCACGTGTAGCCTCACAACTACGCGTAGCGTGGAAGCAAATTCGCAACCCTGACACGTAGCGTCCTGCTGAAGGCCTTTACCTTTGCTTTCACTATAAATAGGACCAATGCCAAAGGCTTCAAACACATCATTCCTCCAGCATATTCATTCGGAGTAACAGAGGTACAAAGCCTCTAGGAGGAAATTCTTCTCTTCTATTCCGGGTTTGATCTTTCTTGTTTTTAGTTTGTTTTAGTTATGGAGGGCTAAAACCCTTAGATTAATTTTCTTGGAGGTTAATGTAATATTATTTTTGAGGTTTTTGATTTTTAATACATTCCCTTGTTATTAATCTCTTCATAATTCTAGCTTAATTATTTAATATCTCTATTGTTTAATTAAGTTGTATGCTTAATCAATTTAATTATACAGTTAGAATTGAATAAGAATTATATTAAGATAGATTAAGAAATATACATGCTTAATGAATGTTTCAAAATCAATCTTGATAGTTGTGGTTTGCTTAATTCCATAACATTGAAGTTAGATTATGTATGTAGGCGATGTTCTATATATGTTCTTAATTCCTAGAATTTAAAATCTTGACTCCTTTTGCTTAATTAGGATGCTTGATTAAAATTGTCATTTTTTATTCGAATGAAAGTAAAAGAATTATGAATTAAAAGACGCTTAGTTGATTAATTCAAATTGAACTAAGAGATCAATAATAAGGAAAATGTATAGAATTCTTTTCAAATCCAAGGATAAAATAAATTGCAATACTCCAAGAAAATCAATCGTTTGTTAATTATTTGTTTCATATTTATTCTATATTCTAGTATTCTGTATTAAATCTTTTGTGACAATCAAACAAACCTCCCCATTGTATGCTTGTTGAACTTTTGTCTGTAAAAATAAATTTTGTTTGTTAAATTTTAGTTTCTTAAAAATTAGTTGAAGACTTGATTTTCCTAAATTTTTGTGTTGATCTTCGAGAGAACGACCTAGGTGGACACCCTAGTACTACATTAATTAATTTTAATGTACTAATTTGACGGGGCCACGACAGCCTCACGTCAACATCTTAAAAGAATTTAGGGACATCTTTCTTAATGACATACCCAATGTATTACCACCTATTAGGGGCATTGAGTGTAACATCCCAAAAATCTAGAAAATAAACTATTAGATAATAGTAATTAATTATTTGATGTCCAAAACACATAGAAAAATAATTATGTATTAATTACGATTTATCAATAAATTAAAATTTACTAAAACTAGACGATTTAATAGAAGGTGTGGGACCTGTTAAATAATTTTAGGCATTTAATAGGTCTAAAATGATGAGGAATTTATTGTGGTTATGGTGGTATGTTCAAAATCATTTTTGGTGTTGAGAAGATATTTATTCATGCCCGACGTATGCTAATAAACAATGAAAAATGCAAAATCCCATTTCTCCTCCTCATATTGCTGTGGCATCTTTACTCTCTCTTTTGCCCATTGGATAAAGGGGTTTGGTTGACTTATGGGTAAAAACAAAAAGTGAAAGCATTAACCATTGGATAATAACCCAAATTTTCCACTTTTCCCTCTTTCTCTTTCCCCATTTTCATGAACTTCTTCTTCTCCTCCAATCTCATTTTTTTCAACTTCTTCCTTATTTACTTGGCCAAAAATCGAACCACACCTCTCTTACTTCATTCTCTTGCAAAATCAACATCTAAGCCACGGTTCATGAAGCTGTAATGGAGTATTGAAGCATATCTACTCTCATTTTCTCCTCTCACCTTCCATTTTCGTTTTTGGTTATAGCTTGGAAAACAGGTTGGTCTTTTTGATATTTAATGGTTTCTAGTTGTTGTTTTAAGGTTGTTGAAGCATTATAATGAAAGATTAGGTGTTGTTTTGATGAATAAATACATGTGGAACCAAACCCTAGGCTAGATGACCATTGGAATTTATTGTTAGAATATTGTTAGGGACTTAATGAGGACATTCTAAGGGAGGACCCATACACTATATTGGACAAAAGACTTAAGGCTTACAAAGGGCCCCTCACTAGGGCCAAGTCCAAGAAAAGCAAGGAGACTATCCATAAAGCCCTATCTTCCTTCATCTCTTTGTTTAATGGGCCTAAGCCCAATAGAGATAGCTTGAGGATCTATTTGTACTCATCTTGTAATATAGGTCATAATTAGATTATTTAGTTACTTAGGCTTTATTTGGGCCTTACTAGGCCAATTGGTCACTTTAAGACTATGTACTTTTACATTGGGCCATGTATAGGCCATTTCCTTTACTATTTCTTAGTTTTGGGCCTAGGATCCAATTAGCCAAGCCCATGTCCATGCCTTGGATGAATTCTCCATAGCCTATATAAAGGCTTCTCCCTTTGTAAAATGACACACATTAATTCATTTTGAGATTTTGACACTTTGAGTGCAAATTTGTAGTAAGAGATTCTTCTCCTCTCTAGGATTAGAGAGACTCTTGCAAGCTCTTATCCAAGGGGTCTCTCCCTCCCTTGTTGGCGAGTGGAGTTATCTTCCATTCCTTGGAAGTGGCCTTTATACCTTCACTTCATCTCCTTAACCATTCCTCCTCATTTTCACCTTTCTTCTTTTATTTCTTCTTTCTTTTCCTTTCCATTTTCGTCCATTCTTAGCCTTTCTTTGCCACTTTGGTTTTCGGTTTCACATTGAAGAAGAAGACACTTCCACCTTGCTTAAAGATTGAAGAAGGGAAAGTTCCTAGATCCACCCTCCAAAGGAGATTAGAAGCTTCTCCTACATTATTTGGTATCAATTGAGCTTGGAGGTTCTTTTCCTACTTCTTTTTCCTTTTTTCAATTTCAAATTCAAGCTTATTGTTGGCTGGTTGTGTTTTCATTTTCATGGTTAATTGTTGTTAGATGCCATGTTATATTAGAAAAAGTATAAAAATTATGAAGTTTCTTTGTATGTTAAGTCATTTTCCTTCAATTTTTGCATCTTGAATTCTGAGTTTGGCACTTTGTTTTTTTCAGTTTTGTGTCATTAGAGTACTTGTTATTGGTTTGTTAAAAGTTAGGGCCAAGAAGGTGTGTGGTTGTGCTATTTGGAGCCTTTTTCTTGTGTTCTAGGAATTGGTATTGATTCAACTAATAGAGTGCAAAACCATGTGAGTGGAGTTACTTTAAGCATCTTTGATTAACTCTCAAAAGGTTCCAATCCTTGTATGTTGGGAGGCCTCACTTTAAGGCTCTCCAAGATTAGCTCACTTGTAGGTTCTTAGAAATCTATTCTTAGTCTTTTCTAGGTTTAATTTTCAATTTCAAGCACATTAGGTTTTGTTTGTAATTCGGTTTGTATTTTGGTTTACATAAAAGAAAAATTGTTAAAAAGAATTATTCACCTTCCATTCTTTCTAGTGGAAGAAGGTTGCACTTTGTCCTAAGCAAAAGAGTTATAATTGAACTTGGTAGACTAGCTAGTGAATTTTAGTTTTGGTCTAAAAGTTGGTGTTTGTATTACAAAATTGTAAAAGGCAAAAGAAAATAGATAAGTAGACAAAAGCCAAAAGAAAAAGAAAAAGAAAACCCTACATCTCAAAGTTAAAAAGAAGGTACAAAAAGAAAAGATTTGAAATAGACCTTCTTTAACGAAGTTTTGAAAAGTGAAACACCAAAAGCATAAGTCTTGTTTCAAAATTACAAAGCCATAAAAAGTGTTGTGCTAGTTGATATATTACAAAATTTGTCAATTGGACTTGCTTGCTTAGTAGTACAATTCTAGAGTTTCTAGGCTTAGGTTTTCCTTTACTTTTATTCTTGCATTTTAGTTGTTTGTTTGTCTTGTTTTGTCACCCTTCAATTTCAAAATTCATGTGTATGCCTTCTTTTATTTGAACTTTTCTTGCTTTGGTCTTGTCATAATCAAAAATCCAAAAAGAATCCATTTGAGTAGCTTCTTCAAATTTACCATTTTTAGTTTGTCTTTATTCTTTCTTAAGTTTTATCATTTGAGTTTTCTTCCTTTCAAAAATCCAAGATATCTTTACTCAATACCAAGGAAGGGTAGCATATTGAGACACTTAAGATTGGTGTGGAAATTGCTTGAGTCTCTTGATTCCTAAGAGAAGGGATGTACTTGAGAGATACTCTTGAGAGGCTTTGAATTTTGGTTGTATTTTCCTAACCAATTTCGTGTGGAGTCTTTTTGTTTGTGTTGTTGGTAGGTGTAGTAGAGCTTCTACATTCCAAGTGAAGGCCTTAAAGACCATTGTAAAGGAAGCAAAAGCCTTGTACTAATTAGAAGCTTAGGAAAATTTTTTGAATTCTTAGAGAATTATAGTAGGAATTTGGTCTTGTATTTTGGACATTAATTTGACTTTGGACTTTGAACTCCATTAAGTTTTAATTCTCTTTGGGTAATTTTCAAAATAGATAGAAGCATTTGCATTTGTTTGTTAATTAGTTACTTGTTAGTTGATTAACTAGTTAATTGGTTAAAACTAGAAGTAGTTAGTTAGTTGTTAGTCTTAACGAATTTGGTTAGTTAGTTAGTAGTTGGAACTAATTCTAGTTAACCTAACTATATCCCAACCGAAATCTAGTTGGCATAACTAATAGGTAACCGAATTTAGTTAAGTGGTTAAAGTGGTTAGATTTAGTTACTACCATAATAACTAAATAACTAAATTTAGTTAGGGTTAGTTAGTGTTAGTTAGAGTTAGTTGGTTAGTTGAAACTAAGTTGTTACTTCTAACTTCCCATAACCGAATTTGTTTTAGTTTGTTAGGGTTAGTTACTTGACTAGTTACAACCTAGGATCATCATAAGGAACATAGGTAAAGACAACCTAGGTCTTGCATAACTAATCATAGTACGACATCCTAGGATACAACCTAGTACAAGACAACTTAGGTACTTGTTTCCCCTTAGGAAAGAAACCTAATACTTGTATTTTAGGATTGTTGTGTGTTTTCTAATACTTGCCTTGCATCCACCATCCTCGACTAGATTGTTTACAACTTTGTTTGCCTTGTCTTGTTTTCTTTGACAACCTTAAACCATGTCTTCTAGTGATAGGGAAAACAAATCTATGCTTCATAACATAATGGAAAGTTTGAATAACATCAACAATAGGTTAAATAACCTAGAGCATAATGAAAACCCTAGATCTAGGCATAGAAATCAAAGAAATCAAACACACAACAATAATGATAGTGAGGATGAAGCTAGACATAGAAGACACCATGAACATAAAGTTGAAGACATAGGCTTAAGAGAGGTAAAACTTGAAATCCCCCCATTTAATGGTAAGAGTGATGTTGAAGCTTATTTAGAGTGGGAGATGAGAGTTGAGCAATTGATTAATTCTCATCAAATAAAAGAAGAAGAGAAGGTTAGAATAGCCACTCTCTCATTCTAAAATTATGCCTTAGTATGGTGGACCCAAGTGTGTAAGGAGAGAAAGAAAGATAACTTCCCACCAATAGATGATTGGTTAGACTTGAAAGCTCTATTAAAAAAATGTTATGTTCCTAATTACTATAGAAGGGAGCTATTAGACAAGCTAAATAGACTCACCCAAGGGTCAAAGAGTGTAGAAGATTACTACAAAGCTCTAGAGATAGCCATGATTAGGGCAAACCTTGAAGAAGATGAGGAAACCCTAATGCATAGGTTCTTACATGGCCTAAATAGGAAAATTAAGAATAGAGTAGAACTCCTTCCACATGTTGACATAGAAGAGTTATTACACCAATGTACTAAGGTAGAGAGCCAATATAAAGAGAGAGAAGCCTATAGTGGGGAAAATAAAGCCTATAAGTCTAAGTGGGTAAGTCAAGATAATAAGGGTAAGTTTGAGAGAAACCCTAAGGAGAGGGAAATAGGCACTTTATCTTCCAAACCATAAAGTGAGTTGCATAAGAATGGCAAAATTTTTAGAAACCAAAGAGATAAGCATAAATCCACATCTAAACCATAATCCTCTAGATCATCTACCATAAAATGTTTTAAATGCCTTAGTGGAGGTCATATTGCTTTCGACTGTCCAACAAAAAGAACAATGGTTTTGAAAACTAATGGAACCTACTCAAGTCAATCGAGTCTAATTCTGATTCTCACTCTTCAAGTGATGACTCAAGTAGTGATTCCTATGACAGTGAACATATTTTAGGGGAATGATGGTGAGCTTTACATGATTAGAAGATTGCTTGGTAGTCATGTTAAGCTAGATAACACTACACAAAGAGAGAACATCTTTTATACAAGATGTTACATAAATGACAAACTATGTTCTCTCATTGTGGATAGTGGGAGTTGTGCGAATATAGTGAGCCAAAGATTAGAATATAAGATGGTCTTAGAACTAATAGATCACCCTAGACCTTATAAGTTGCAATGGCTAAATGAAAAGGGAGAAATGTTAGTTAATAAGAAAGTCTTAATAAACTTCAATATAGGCACATATAATGATAAAGTCAATTGTAATGTAGTACCTATAGAGGCGACTCATATACTTCTAAGAAGACCTTGGCAATTTGATAGGAAGGTCATCCATGAGGAGTTCACTAACACACTCACATTCAAGTTAGATGGTAAGAAGATAGTTTTACACCCCCTAACTCCACAACAAGTAGCTAAAGATCAACTACAAATGAAGCTTAAAAGAGATAGAGAGTTAGAATCTTTTTCCTCTAATCATGTAAAAAAAACATAAGAAAAACAAAAAAGAAGATAAAGGAAAAGGATTTATCATCTATGATGACTCTAGAGCCAACTATTTGGCCAACAAACATGATGTGAAACATGCTATGTTTTCACAAAAATAATGTTTGATCATGTATGCGAAAGATATCCCTAGCACTTCTTTGTGCTGTATGGGCACTCCTTCTCCTTTGCCCAAAGGGATTCAAAACATCCTAAATGAATTTAAAGATCTCTTTCCAAAAGATATTCCTAAAGGCTTACCTCTTATTAGGGGCATTGAACATTAAATAAATTTAATTCTCGGTGCTAGCTTACCTAATAGGCCTGCATATAGATGTAACCCTAAGGAAAGCCTTGAGATTGAAAAACAAGTGAATGAACTATTATCTAAGGGATGGATTAGAGAGAGCCTAAGCCCATGTGCTTTACCTGTTTTACTAGTTCCTAAAAAAGATGGCTCATGGAGAATGTGTACAGATTGTAGAGCCATAAACAAGATAACCATCAAGTATAGGCATCCAATACCTAGACTTGATGATATGCTTGATGAACTTAGTGGTTCTACTATATTTTCCAAGATTGATCTTAAAAGTGGCTATCACCAAATAAGAATCAAAGAGGGAGATGAATGGAAAACTGCTTTTAAAACTAAACTTGGACTATATGTGGTTAGTTATGCCCTTTGGCTTGACTAATGCACCAAGCACATTCATGAGGTTAATGAATCATGTTTTGGGGGAATTCATTGGACATTTCATTATGGTCTACTTTGATGATATTTTGGTGTACTTAAAGACCATGACCTCTGTAACATCCCAGTTCTGAAGTTAGATACCGAATAAAAATTAAATGATAAGAAATTGAAAGTAAAGTAAAGAATTAGTTGTTAATCATAATCAATATAGCCTGAGAGTTAATGACAAGTTAATTGGACTTAATTGATGGGATGTGGCTGTCTGTGATTGGTGGAAGGTGTGAGTGGACTGCGACTCACGCTTTCCCATCCCACTCGTTCTCCTCGCATGCGTATATAGGTGTATATTCAGTATCACCGTGGGTGCAAAACTTCTCCCACTACTTCATTCTCTCTTTTTCTTCTTCGTCTCCATCTTCTTTCCTTTCCCCTGTTTCTGTTCGTCATGACGACAGTGTGGGAAGAAGGTCAGAGCCCCGACAGGTGAAGGACGATCGTTGAAGCAGAGGAAGAACAACACTCCAACCCCGAACCAAGTGCAGAGTACGACGGAGTGGAGAAAGGCTAAACGAATCAGTAGAAGGGCGTCAGATTCAACATCGAAGAGCAGAAAAAGCTTCTTGAAGTTCCTTTCGTAGGTAGGGGGCGCTTGCATGTCAAACGCATGGTCCACGAACGGTACCGGATGAATGTACTACTTGAGTGTATGTGCATGTGTTTGTGATGATTGGATCCTATGCATGATTGAAGATTCTGGATTCCGTGTGTTTTATAGTGGTTAAACAGTAAATGCTTGTAATCTAGATGGTGGTGAAGTAGTATGTTAGTATTGATAATGACGAATGATATGCATGGTTCTATCTTTGTTAACACTGTGAGAATATGAATGTGTGATCGTTAGTTGATTTGTCAGATGCTATTACTTTGATTGCTGATGATTGTACATATTGGTGTAAATAATAAAGCGAATAAAGGCTGCATTGAATCTGTTCCTACTTAATGGTTACGAAGGAGGTATCGGTGGTGTGATGACGCTTGCTGGTAAATGCATTTAGCTGCATGTGTAAGAGTGGGGTGACCCGTGGAAGGTCAAGAGCCCCGAGGGAATGACTTCCAGTTACAGACCTTGGCTAGATTCCGAAGGAGCTCGTGGTAGCCGTAGGAGCTAGAGAAGAGTCTCGAGACGCCAATAGGAGGCCGGCACCACGCGGGAAGAGCTGAAGGACGAAGGGCCAGGAGAGGGGAAAAATGTAACTGAAAGTCATCACTCGAGTCGGATCCGCAGGCATGCATGTAGATATGAGGTTGATTAGAGTAGTACGTATAACGTGTGTAGAGTGTTATGGATGATTTTCGAGTGTGGGGGATACCTGTGTGTGTTGTATGTATGTCATAAATATTATTTTGCCGTGCCTAACCTTAATTAATCTGAAAACGATTGAATGGATGTGAATGTGCATACTGACACTGATACCGAGTCCTTGATTGTCATTTTACATGTAAAAGCTCACCCCTGCAGTGGCTACATTTTTAGTGAACATCACTCGGAATGAAGGATGAACGAGGAGCCGAGTGCAGGACAATGAATTCGAGCGCTATTGGAACATATATCTACATGTATATATGTATATATGTATATATACTGTGTATAACATTTTGTTAAGCCTTGGCTGGCTCATGTTTTGGTTTTAGTCCTTACGTTAAAACTTGAACAGCTTCGGGTAACAGAAGTCTTGATGAAGTTCTTGTAATTATATGAATGCTTTCGTTTATATATGTATATGTTGTGTGTTCTTCTATACTGTAAGTGATGTTTGAGCGGTGAAGAGGAATGTATGAGTATGTCTTATGAGCATAGGAGGTTAGTGTGCTTATGGGTGGCTGTGAAGCCGAGTGGTTCCGAGTGAAAGGTTATATGTAAGCCGAGTGAGGAAGAGCTCGTACTCCTGAGTAGGAAGATTCTAAGTGATCCCCGTCTGAGGAAGGAGCCAATGGGGTGAATTGGATTGGAATATACTCTAAGCGTAGGGTAATTATAATCCGAGTGATCAAATGGTAGTATGCCGAGTGAGTCAGTCGCTATTCCTCGAATGAATATAGGCCTGAGGATTTCCGAGTAAAAGTAAGTATGAAATCCCGAGTGAGGAAGAGTTGGTATTTCCCGAGTGAAAACCTCGAGTGATTCCCTTCTGAGAGAGGAGTTTGAATGGTGGTTTAGAGTGGATTGGATCTTAAGTGTAAGGCATCGGTAACCCGAGTGAAAGATGTAAAGTTCGAGTGAGGATTGGTATCCCGAGTGGTTGGGTTTCGAATAAGTCCGAGTGGGACTTAACTACCTGATTTCCCGAGTGAATGTGTGAATGTGCTCCGAATAATGGATAGGAAATGTGACCCGATTGTGTTAAGGTTGGAGTGCGTCGAGTGATGTTTGAATAGGATATAATCCGAGTGAGAAGGAGTTCTGGAATCCGAGTGGGATAACCCTCAGTTCCCGAGTAGAGTATAAGTATGGCCGTATGGATAAAATTGGAAGGCTAAGTTATGGAGTTCCGAACGGACTTAGGAATGAACCTTCGAGTGGACTTAGTCGGTTACCGAGTGTATGGATGCCCCGATACCGAGTGATGAATTTACCGTGTGAGGCTTTTCGCTTCAGCGAATGAAGGATCCGCTCCAGCGAATGTGTGTTTGGGAAGGCTTTTGTGTTGGCATCGCTTAAGCGGATCGTGCCTCGCCCGAGCGACTAGAGCTGTTTCGCCCAGGCGCTGATGTGTTTCGTTGAACCGAATGGGTCGGTTCCAGCATTATTCCTTCCGCTGATTGCTATATGTGTGAATGCTCTTTTATTTCCCTTGCCTTCTTTCTTTTTTTTATGCCGATCGACCAATGGTTGATTTTGTGAAAAAATTTTCCCTGTTTCTGGATTTATTATTTATTAAAAATTAGGGTGTTACATTTTGGTATCAGAGCAGACTGAAAGGTCCAAGGCCAAGGTATGCTTACCGAGTGTAAGCGGTTGTGTGTTTTCTGACTAAATGGTCATAATTGTTGTGATGTTAGTTGAGCCTGATTGATATTGGCTTGTGGAAAGGAGGTTGTTTCCTCCTGGTCCGATTGTGTGTGTAACCTAGAGGAATGATATAATGTTCTAAGCTATTGAATGTTAGACTGAAAACCCGATCGGTAGTAAGTGGCTCGGTATACTTATCCTCGAATGTTGATTTCAGGATAAGGAATGACACATCGCCAAAGCATGGAGGCTATAGCCACAGCATTCCAACGCTTTGCGGACGTGTTTGAAAGGCAGGGCCAGACTCGAGCTGAGGATGGCTCAGTGCTGGACCGCTTCCTGAAGAGGAAGCCGAGTGAGTTTCAGGGAGGACGTAATCCGGAGGCAGCTTTTAAATGGACTCAGGAACTGGAGAGGATTTTTGGGGGTCTTCGTTGTACCGAGGCCCAAAAGGTGGAATGTGCAGTGTATATGCTGCGAGATGAAGCGGAGAACTGGTGGAAGATAGCCAGAAGCCGATTCCCTGATGATGATGCTCAGCTGACATGGAACGATTTTAAGACATGCTTCTTAGAGAAATACTTCCCCGACACAGTGAGGAGTCGGAAGGAGCTGGAGTTTATGGAGTTGAAGCAAGGCTCCATGACTGTGGAAGAATACGCGACAAGATTCGAGGAGTTGTGCCTATTCTACCCACCCTTCCAACAACCTGGGACGGAGAGCTCGAAGTGCCTTAAGTTTGAGAATGGATTAAGATCAGATGTTAAGAGGGCCTGCAGATACCATGAGATACGGAGTTTCCCTACATTGGTGAATAAATGTAGGATATTTGAAGAAGATGACAAGGCCCACTCGGGCCAGAGCAGCAGAGCCAACCAGTATCTGAGGCCTCAGCAGTCACGTTTCAAGAGGCCAGGGAACGTAGGAAGAAATGAACCCTTCACTAGATATCAGGGTCGCGGTGACCGAGGGAGACAAATGAGTGGACGACCCAGGTATGGTAAGTGTTTTAAATGTGGTGGTGACCACTTTGCTCAGAGTTGCAATGATACCGATGTTAAGTGTTTTTACTGCGGGAATAGGGGACACATTCGCCCTGACTGCCCCCAGCTCCGTCAAACAAATGCTAGTGTGCGTCAAGGAGGGTTCCAGGTGAAGAGCAATAGGAATGATGGACAAAACTCACGGGGCGGAAACAACAGAGCTAGAGGGAATATGATGGTTGCCCCAAATATCAGGAGGAGAGACACCGACCAACCAGCCACTGGAAGAGTCTACGCCATCAACGCAGAAGAAGTCGCACAAGCAAATGACTTAGTACAATGTAAGTGCTCACTCGGTAGATACACACTTAGTGTAGTTTTTGATTCTGGAGCTACCCATTCCTTTATAGCTGATGATTGTGTAAAACGTTTGAAATTACCGACCGTGGAAATGGATCGGATTTTAGAAGTAGCCAATCCGACTGGTCCTAAGGTACTGACCTCATCAATGTGCAAAGAAGTGACGTTCAAATTGTGCGATCGGAGTTTCACTTTCGACTTGGTGTGCGTACCCTTGAAGGATCTTGATATCGTGCTCGGAGTAGATTGGCTTTCAACCAACAAGGTGATAGTGGATTACAGAAACCGAAGGATAATTTTCCCAAGACAGCACCATGAGGACTGCACAGCACAAGGTATAACTCAACTATTCATGATTCTTTGTCTAACCGAGGGTGAGAGTAAAACCCGAGTGAACGAAATCCTGATTATCTGTGAATTTCCAGAATTGTTCCCTGAAGACGTACCGAGTGTCTCTCCCAATAGGGAAGTCGAATTCTCTATAGACTTGATACCTGGGGCCGAGCCAGCCTCCTGTGCACCTTATAGAATGTCCCCAACTGAATTGGCCGAGCTGAAGAAGCAAGTAGATGAGTTACTCGGAAAACAATTCATTAGGCCGAGTGTATCCCCATGGGGCGCACCTGTGCTGCTTGTTAAGAAGAAGGATGGCAGCATGAGACTTTGTATAGATTACCGACAACTGAACAAACTCACAATTAAGAATCGTTACCCGTTGCCCAGAATTGATGACTTAATTGACCAACTGCGTGGAGCCTCAGTCTTCTCAAAGATCGACCTACGATCGGGATATCACCAAATCCGAGTGAAGGACTCGGATATCCCAAAAACTGCCTTTAGGACTCGGTATGGCCACTACGAGTATGTAGTGATGCCGTTCGGTGTGACAAACGCCCCTGCTGTCTTCATGAATTACATGAACAGCATATTCCACCCCTATTTAGACCGATTCGTAGTTGTTTTCATTGATGACATCCTAGTCTATTCTAAGACTTTCGAGGAGCATGAAGAACACCTCCGAGCGGTACTCCAAGTGTTAAGGGAGAAGCAGTTGTTCGTGAAGCTTTCAAAGTGCGAATTCTGGATGAATAAGATCTACTTCCTCGGACATGTAATTTCCGAGCAAGGTGTCTCGGTGGACCCTTCGAAGGTGACAGCTATAATGGCATGGAAGAGACCCAAGTTGGTCTCGGAGATAAGGAGTTTTATGGGCCTGGCAGGTTATTATAGAAGGTTCATTGAAGGTTTTTCTAAGCTGGCGTTACCACTAACTAAATTGACTCGGAAAAACATTCCCTTCGTGTGGAGTCCCGAGTGCGAGAGCAGCTTCCGAGAGCTGAAGAACAAGTTGACGACTGCGCTAGTGCTGGCATTACCCGACTTACAAGAAAGCTTTGTAGTTTATTGTGATGCATCAGGACTCGGATTAGGATGCGTGCTCATGCAGAGAGATCGAGTGATAGCGTATGCCTCTCGGCAATTGAGACCTCACGAGCAGCATTATCCGACCCACGATTTGGAGTTGGCAGCTGTGGTGTTCGCACTAAAAATTTGGAGGCATTATTTGTACGGGTCCAGATTTGAAGTATACAGTGATCACAAGAGCCTTAAATACCTATTTGACCAAAAAGAGCTGAACATGAGGCAGAGGAGATGGATAGAATTCTTAAAGGACTACGATTTCGAGCTGAAATACCATTCGGGTAAGGGAAATGTCCTTGCCGACGTGTTGAGTCGAAAATCCCTCCATATGGCAACAATGATGGCAAGAGAAGTGGAGTTGTTGGAGCAGTTCCGAGACATGAACTTACATGTTGACACCCCCTCCTCTTGGAAAATAGCAATCGGTACATTAAGAATCGCCAATGAATTCCTGAAGTCCGTGTATGAGCAGCAGCAGTCAGACTCTTACTTGGCTGAGATGAAGAAGACACAGGCCAAGGGAAAGGATTTGTCCTTGACCGAGGGATCAAATGGGATCTTCCGAGTGAAAGACAGGATATACGTGCCGAGTGAGAAAGGATTAAGGAAAATGGTGCTTGATGAAGCTCATAAGAGCCTCCTCAGTATTCACCCGGGTACCACGAAGATGTACCATGACCTGAAGAAACAGTTCTGGTGGCCCGGACTAAAGAGGAATGTGGCAGAATACGTGGCTCGGTGTATTACTTGTCAGAAATCAAAAGTGGAGCACCAGAAGCCGTACGGTGCAATGCAGCCCCTGGAGATTCCCGTGTGGAAATGGGACTCGATTGCTATGGATTTTGTCATGGGATTGCTCAAAAACCGAGCGGGCCATGATGCGATTTGGGTCATTGTTGACCGACTGACGAAAAGTGCACACTTCTTGCCTGTGAACATGAAGTACCCGATGCATAAATTGGCACGGATTTACGTTCATGAGATTATCCGACTGTATGGTATACCAACTTCCATCGTATCGGATAGGGATCCTAGGTTCACGTCCCGGTTTTGGACTAGCCTGCATCAAGAAATGGGCACTAAACTTTGGCTTAGTTCTGCCTACCACCCCCAATCGGATGGACAATCCGAGGGGACGATTCAAAGTTTAGAAGACTTATTAAGAGCGTGTGTGTTAGAGCACGGAGGAGATTGGGAGCAGTACCTCCCCTTGATTGAGTCTACGTACAATAACAGCCATCATAACAGCATTGGCATGGCACCCTACGAAGCACTATATGGACGAAGATGCCGAACCCCACTTTGCTGGTCGGAAACGGGTGAGAGTCTGCTTTTGGGACCAGACATTGTGAAGCAAACCACAGAGCAAATCCGAGTGATACAGGGAAAAATGAAGGCATCTCAAGACAGGCAGAAGAGTTACCATGACAACCGCACTAAACCATTGGAATTTTCAGACGGAGACAGAGTGTTTTTGAGGACTTCTCCGAGTAAAGGAGTCAGACGAGCCTTGAAAGGCGGAAAGTTAAGCCCTCGATACATTGGACCTTATGAGGTGTTGGAACGAGTCGGCACCATGGCATACCGAATAGCATTACCGACCCACTTATCCCGATTGCACAACGTATTTCATGTGTCTTAACTAAGGAAGTATCTACATGACCCCAGTCACACAATGCCTGACGATGAAGTGGAAGTCAAGGAAGACCTGACCACTGTGACTACACCGATCAGAATCATGGACCGATCGGTGAAGTGTTTGAGGAACAAAAACGTACAGCTGGTAGAAGTGGAGTGGCAACAAGGCAAGACTACCTCTCGTACCTGGGAACGCGAAGACACCATGAGGCAGCAGTACCCCGAGTTGTTTACTAAGGTGAGTTACCGACTGAATTTTGAGGACGAAATTCTTTTGAGTGGGGGAGAACTGTAACATCCCAGTTCTGAAGTTAGATACCGAATAAAAATTAAATGATAAGAAATTGAAAGTAAAGTAAAGAATTAGTTGTTAATCATAATCAATATAGCCTGAGAGTTAATGATAAGTTAATTGGACTTAATTGATGGGATGTGGCTGTCTGTGATTGGCGGAAGGTGTGAGTGGACTGCGACTCACGCTTTCCCATCCTACTCCTTCTCCTCGCATGCGTATATAGGTGCATATTCAGTATCACCGTGGGTGCAAAACTTCTCCCACTACTTCATTCTCTCTTTTTCTTCTTCATCTCCATCTTCTTTCCTTTCCCCTGTTTCTGTTCGTCATGACGACAGTGCGGGAAGAAGGTCAGAGCCCCGACAGGTGAAGGACGATCATTGAAGCAGAGGAAGAACAACACTCCAACCCCGAACCAAGTGTAGAGTACGACGGAGTGGAGAAAGGCTGAAGAGTAGTACGTATAACGTGTGTAGAGTGTTATGGATGATTTTCAAGTGTGGGGGATACCTGTGTGTGTTGTATGTATGTCATAAATATTATTTTGCCATGCCTAACCTTAATTAATCTGAAAACGATTGAATGGATATGAATGTGCATACAAACACTGATACCGAGTCCTTGATTGTCATTTTACATGTAAAAGCTCACCCCTGCAGTGGCTACATTTTCAGTGAACATCTCTCGGAATGAAGGATGAAGGAGGAGCTGAGTGCAGGACAATGAATCCGAGCGCTATTGGAACATATATCTACATGTATATATGTATATATGTATATATACTGTGTATAACGTTTTGTTAACCTTGGCCGGCTCATGTTTTGGTTTTAGTCCTTACGTTAAAACTTGAACAGCTTCGGGTAACAGATGTCTTGATGAAGTTCTTGTAATTATATGAATGCTTTCGTTTATATATGTATATGTTGTGTGTTCTTCTATACTGTAAGCGATGTTTAAGCGGTGAAGAGGAATGTTTGAGTATGTCTTATGAGCGTAGGAGGTTAGTGTGCTTATGGGTGGCTGTGAAGCCGAGTGGTTCCGAGTGAAAGGTTATATGTAAGCCGAGTGAGGAAGAGCTCGTACTCCCGAGTAGGAAGATTCTAAGTGATCCCCGTCTGAGGAAGGAGCCAATGGGGTGAATTGGATTGGAATATACTCTAAGCGTAGGGTAATTATAATCCGAGTGATCAAATGGTAGTATGCCGAGTGAGTCAGTCGCTATTCCCCGAATGAATATAGGCCTGAGGATTTCCGAGTAAAAGTAAGTATGAAATCCCGAGTGAGGAAGAGTTGGTATTTCCCGAGTGAAAACCTCGAGTGATTCCCTTCTGAGAGAGGATTTTGAATGGTGGTTTAGAGTGGATTGGATCTTAAGTGTAAGGCATCGGTAACCCGAGTGAAAGATGTAAAGTCCGAGTGAGGATTGGTATCCCGAGTGGTTGGGTTTCGAATAAGTCCAAGTGGGACTTAACTACCTGATTTCCCGAGTGAATGTGTGAATGTGCTCCGAATAATGGATAGGAAATGTGACCCGATTGTGTTAAGGTTGGAGTGCGTCGAGTGATGTTTGAATAGGATATAATCCGAGTGAGAAGGAGTTCTGGAATCCGAGTGGGATAACCCTCAGTTCCCGAGTAGAGTATAAGTGTGGCCGTATGGATAAAATTGGAAGGCTAAGTTATGGAGTTCCGAACGGACTTAGGAATGAACCTTCGAGTGGACTTAGTCGGTTACCGAGTGTATGGATGCCCCGATACCGAGTGATGAATTTACCGTGTGAGGCTTTTCGCTTCAGCGAACGAAGGATCCGCTCCAGCGAATGTGTGTTTGGGAAGGCTTTTGTGTTGGCATCGCTTAAGCGGATCGTGCCTCGCCCGAGCGACTAGAGCTGTTTCGCCCAGGCGCTGATGTGTTTCGCTGAACCGAATGGGTCGGTTCCAGCATTATTCCTTCCGCTGATTGCTATATGTGTGAATGCTCTTTTATTTCCCCTGCCTTCTTTCTTTTTTTTTTATGCCGATTGACCAGTGGTTGATTTTGTGAAAAATTTTTCTCTGTTTCTGGATTTATTATTTATTAAAAATTAGGGTGTTACAACCTCTCATCTAAACCATCTAAAACAAGTTATGCTTGCCTTAAGAACAAACAACCTCTATGCAAATTTTGAGAAATGTTCTTTTGGCATGGATAGCATTGTATTCCTTGGATTCATAGTGAGTTCTAAAGGTGTTGAAGTTGATCACTCTAAAGTGAAGGCAATCAAAGATTTGCCAACACCTAAAAATGTGAGTGAGGTTAGAGGTTTCCATGGTCTTGCAAGCTTTTATAGAAGATTTGTGAAATATTTCTCTACCTTAGCCTTCCCCCTAAATGAATTGGTGAAAAAGAATGCTCCTTTTAGATGGGGGCCAAGGCAAGAGAAAGCCTTTCTATATCTCAAGGAGAGGCTCACTCATACTCCAATTTTAGCACTTCCAAACTTTTCTAAAACTTTTGAGCTTGAGTGTGATGCTTCAAATGTGGGAATAAGAGCCGTTCTCTTACAAGAAGGTCACCTTATTGCTTTCTTTAGTGAAGAGCTTAATGTGGCACCTCTTAACTATCCCATGTATGACAAAGAAATCTATGCATTAATTGGAGCCCTACAAACTTGGGAACATTACTTGATCCCAAAAGAGTTTGTTATACATAGTGATCACCAATCACTAAAATTCATTAAAGGGCAACATAAGTTAATTAAAAGACATGCTAAGTGGGTTGAGTACTTGGAACAATTTCCATATGTCATCAAGTACAAAAATGGAAAATCTAATACTGTGGCTGATGCTTTATCAAGAAGGTATTCTTTACTTACCTCTCTTGGAGCCAAAGTTATTGGACTTGATAAGATTAGGACTTTGTATCCAAGTGATATTGATTTTTCAAACATTTTCAACTCATCTTCCACTTCTTCATCTCATAAAGGCTTCTACATTCTAAATGGATACCTTTTAAAGCTAATAGACTTTGCATTCCTAAGATCTCTTTAAGAGATCTTTTACTTAGAGAAAGCCATGAGGGAGGCTTAATGGGCCATTTTGGAAGAGACAAAACATTAGCCATTTTACATGAACACTTCTATTGGCCTAAAATGAAAAAAGATGTCCAAAAACTTTACGCTAGGTGTATAGTATATAGCAAAACGAAATCTAAACTTTCACCTAGTGGTTTGTATATTCCATTGCCTACAACTACTTCTCCTTGGGTTGATATTTCTATGGATTTTGTGTTAGGCTTGCCTAGGACCCAAAGGGGAATGGATTCTATCTTTGTGGTAGTAGATAGGTTTAGCAAGATGGCTCACTTTATTCCTTGTCAAAAAGTGGATGATACAAGTCATATTGCTAAGCTATTTTTTAAAGAAATAGTAAGACTTCATGGTGTTCCTAAAACTATCATTTCTGATAAGGACACCAAATTCCTAAGCCATTTTTGGAAAACTCTTTGGTCAAGGCTGGGAACAAAGCTTTTCTTTTCTACCACTTGTCATCCTTAAACGGATGGCCAAACAGAGGTAGTGAATAGGACCCTTTCTCAACTACTTAGGGTCTTAGTGCATAAAAATGTTAAATCTTGGGATGAGTGTTTACCCCACATTGAATTTTCTTATAATAGGGTATAACACTCTACAACTAAGCATAGTCCTTTTGAAGTTGTTTATGGTTTTAACCCTCTTACTCCCTTAGACCTTTTGCCTATTGATGTTTCTGATTCTATCCTTCACATCGATGGAGAGGCAAAGGCCAAGTTTGTCAAAGATTTTCATGAGAAGGTTAAAAACCAAATACAAGCTAACAATGAACACTATACTCGTTGTGCTAATAAGAAGAGAAATGAAGTCACCTTTGAGGTTGGAGATTGGGTTTGGTTACATCTTAGAAAAGAGAGATTTCCAAACTTGAGAAAATCCAAACTCAACCCTAGGGGTGATGGACCTTTCCAAATACTCAAGAAAATGGGAAATAATGCCTATGTCCTTGATTTACCTGGGGAATATGGTGTGAGTGCTTCATTTAATGTATTTGACTTATCTTTTTTTGACTTAGATGAAGAGGATGATGCCTTAGATATGAGGACAACTCTTTTCGAAGAAGGGGAGCATAATGAGGACATTCTAAGGGAGGACCCACACACTATATTGGACAAAGGACTTGAGGCTTACAAAGGGCCCTTCACTAGGGCCAAGTCCAAGAAAAGTAAGGATACCATCCATAAAGCCCTATCTTTCTTCATCTCTTTGTTTAATGGGCCCAAGCCCAATGGAGATAGCTTAAGGATCTATTTGTATTCATCTTGTAATATAGGTCATAATTAGATTCTTTAGTTACTTAGGCTTTATTTGGGCCTTACTAGGCCAATTGGTCACTTTAGGACCATGTAATCTCATATTGGGCCATGTATAGGCCATTTCTTTTCCTATTTATTAGTTTTGGGCCTAGGATCCAATTAGCCAAGCCCATATCCATGCCTCATCCGAATTCTCCATAGCCTATATAAAGGCTTCTCCCTTTGTAAAATGACACACATTAATTCATTTTGAGATTTTAACACATTGAATGAAAATTTATAGTGAGAGATTCTCTTCCTTCTCTCTAGGATTAAAGAGACTCTTGCAAGCTCTTATCCAAGGGGTCTCTCCCTCCCTTAGAAGTGGCCTCCATACCTTCACTTCATCTCCTTAATCATTCCTCCCCATTTCCACCTTTCTTCTATCATTTCTTCTTTCTTTTCCTTTCTATTTTCGTCCATCCTTAGCCTTTCTTTGCTATTTTGGTTTTCAGTTTCACATTGAAGAATAAGACACTTCCACTTTTCTTGAAGATTGAAGAAGGGAAAGTTCCTAGATCCACCCCTCCAAAGGAGATTGGAAGCTTCTCCTACATCAGGACTTGAAATTGATTTGAATTGGTTGTTGGAGTTAAATTAAATATTGTTAAAATAAGTGATTTGATGTTGGGTTACATTAAATGCAAAAATTAGAATTGGAAGCTTACTTTAAGTTAAGGGAAAAATTTTATTTTAGACTTTGAATGGTTTATAAATGGCTTTAGAATAGTTATAAGAATTTGAGTGATATTTTAAAATTGATTTAGTGATTGTTGGTATGAAACATGAAGTTGTTAATAAGCTTTAATTGCTTCTTGAAGTAGGAAATGGTGACAAAGTGGCATAAATGGTTTCATGAATGTATTGACTTTGCTTTGTAG
Source organism: Clitoria ternatea (assembly GCA_037962975.1). Taxonomy (NCBI): domain Eukaryota; kingdom Viridiplantae; phylum Streptophyta; class Magnoliopsida; order Fabales; family Fabaceae; genus Clitoria; species Clitoria ternatea. The sequence continues at coordinate 158,127,863 of CM075672.1, forward strand.
ACTTGGAAATTATTGTTGGATGTGCTTTAGTATTTATATTGGTTATTGGATAATTATTGATTGAAAAAGTGTAGTATTTATGGTGAATTAAATGAAGGGCATGAAGGATTTTGGTAAGGAATAAGTATATTATTACTTTAGAAAATCTTGTTGGAGTATATTAGGACCTAAGATGTAACATCCCGATTTAAAATGAATTACCGGGTGAAATTGAGCCATTAGAATAATAATTATAAAAGTGGGAAAAGTTACTTGTCAACTATAATTAATTTAATTAGTTCAACTTGGGAAATGATGGCTGAGTAATTGTGATAGCTGGCCGATTGTGAGTGGTGTGTGTCATGAGTGGACTGCCAATTCACGCTTTCCCACCCCACTTCTCTTCTCTTCGTACGTATATATATATATATATATATATGTCCTGGCCACGGTTGATATGCATTCCTTCAGAATTCCTCTTCTGCTACCTCTTTCTCTTAGTTCCTTCTTCTCTTCTTCGTCGTTCTCCTTCTTCTTCCCTGTTCCCTGTTCTCTGTTCTCTGTTTCTGGAAATCCATGAAGCCGGTGCTGCAGAAGATTCAGAGTTCCTTCTGTTGGTGAAGGACGACCACCGAAGCAGAAGGGAGTAGCTTTCTATCCCTGAGCTGATTGCAGAGTACGACCACGTTAGAAGGGGGACTGAACAAGGCAAACAGAGCAGCGGATCGAACGTCGGGAAACTGAGGAGCTTCCCGAGTCCCTTCTGTAGGTAGGGGGCACTTGCATGTCAAATGCATGGTTCACGAACAGTACCGGATGAATGTATTGCTTTAAGTGTGTGCATGTGTCTGTGACGACTGTGTGTGATGCATGATTGTTGGTCTTTGGATTCCATGTGTATGTTAGTAGCATCTTGTTAATAGTTATACATTAATGTGCATGTATTCAAGGTGGTGGTAATGAGGTCTGATAGTCTTTTACGCATAGATGAATATGATGCATGTTTACATTACTAGTAATACCGAGGGGATATGAATGTGTGACTGTTAGTTGATTTTGTCTGATGTTATGAACTGTTTGATTGCTGAGCATGCATGGTACGATTGATGAGTAAATGTAGGAACCAAGTTAAATCGGTTTTGACTCTGATGGTCATGAAGAATGTGTCAGATGAGTGAAGATGCTTGCTGATAAACCACATAAGCTGCATATGTAGGAATGGGGTGACCCGTGGAAGGTCAGGAGCCCCAAAAGAATGATTTCCAGCTACAGGCCTTGGCTAGATCCTGTGAGAGCTTGTGGTAGCCGTGGGAGCTAGAGATAAGTCTCGAGACGTCAATGGGAGGCCGGTACCACTCGGAAAGAGCTAATGGACGAGAGGCCAGTAAAGGGAACCTGTAACTGAAAGTCACTGCCTAAGTCGGATCCGCAGGCATGCATGTAGATATGATGTTGATTAGGATAGTACGCGTGGTATGACTCGGAGTGATACGAAGGAATTCCGAGTGAGTCGATGCATGTGATTGTGTGAATGAGAATGAACTTCACGTAATATGTATGTGAGTGTATGTTATTGATATTATTCTAATCTGCATGGCCTTAGTTGAATCTGAACGCGACCGAGTGAACATGAGTGTGCGTACTGATACTGATACCGAGTCATTAACTGTCATTTTATATGTAAAAGCTCACCCCTACTGTGGCTATACTTTTCAGTGAATGTCTCTCGGAATGAAGGATGAAGGAGGAGCTGAATGTCGAGTGAAGTGCTGGTGCACTATGCAAATTATGTGTTCATGTATGTGCTGTGTATATGCCTTGTTAAGCCTTGGCCGGCTCGTATTTCAGTCATAGTCTCTTTATACTAGAACTTGAACCCTCTTGGGTAGAAGACGTGACCTTGTGCCTGTAATTATTTATATCCCTTTATATCTATCATACTGTGTGTTGTTCTATCTTGCGTGAATGATACGAGTAATATATGCATATGTACTTGCTGAGTGTGTGAGGTTAGTATAACCATGGGTAGAAATGGGATTAAGAGTTGATGGGGGGAGTGAGACAGTGATTTATTCTAAGTGCCGAAAAGTTTAGGTATTACCGAGTGAATGAGAGCACGGAACACCGAGTGAGGACTGATCTAGATACTTTTCGAGTGATAACTGTTAGTATTTTCCCGAGTGTCGAATAATTAACAATTTCTGAGTGAGAATCCGCCGAGTAAAGGTTTTCCGACAGAAAAGCGACACCTAAGGCTCTAAGTGGACCCCGTTGTAATAGATTATTAGTAGCAAGGGAATCTGAGTGAGTCTTGACTTAGTAGGATAACTAGAGTAGAAAAGATTATGGTTACCGAGTGAAAAAAATGAGTGAAATACCCCGAGTGGCGAAAAGGACGTGAAAGTTATTCCAAGTGAGAAGTCTTCATAGATTCCGAGTGAGTGGCGATGGGAATCATTTCCGAGTTGTTCGTATATGTGTCCGATTGAGTGAAGTCATGGAATGTGTTATGTTTTCTGAATGGAGCTGGTATGTATAAGTTCCAATCCGAGTGAATTGAGAGTGGACGTTTCCGAGTGAACCAGGCGTCGAAATCCGGGTGCGGGAATGCCGAATGGAGTGAGCGAGTGCCGAGTGTAGCTTTTCGATTCAGCGGATGGGGACTCGCTGCAGCGAGTGTGGTTTGAGGGAAGGCTTTGAGTAGCACCGCCCAAGCGGAGTCAGATCTTGCTTGAGCGGGTGGGCATTGTTGTGTGATCCGCCTAAGCGCTTTCCTTCTTCCGCTGTCAGCCTCCTTGAGTCGGTTTTATTCCTCTTGCCTTCTTTTCCCTTATTTCTTTCGTGCCTGATTATTCTGGTTTTAATTGTGTAAATTTTCTCTGTTTTTGGGGTTTATTTATTTATTAAAATTAGGGTGTTTCATAAGAGAATAATTATTGAGTTTAGGAAAATACTATTGAAGATGGTTAGTAATTTTAGTATGTTGATTTGTTATAGGACCTAAGTTGTAATTTAAGAGCAAAAGTTACCCTTCACCTTACGCATGATGTTAGTGCTTAAAAATGAGTTATTGAAAGTGGTATGACAATTAATTATGGTTGGAGATAATTATGGTTGAATGAACAGGGAGTTAGTATTTAATAAATGAAAGAAATGTGATGTTGGAGGTTAACAACAAGTATGAAAATTAGTGTCTATGGTGAAAACAACATTTATGCAATTTTATTAGTATGTTAGTATTTAAGAGGAAGAGATTTGGTATTTTAAGAGGTATTTCATGTGAATCATATGTTGGTTAAATGATAATTTTTCTATGACTTAGGACAAGTCAATATAACATTAGGACAATTATTAAAGAGGTTGAATGATTTTAGTTATTAAAAGAAGTTTATGAGGTTTTGTAGTGAAAGGCTTGTTGGTTTCTTGGATAAAGATACTATAAGTAAATTATAATAATTTGGGAAAACTATTTAAAAGCTTAGAGAAGCTTAATGGATAATTATTGAACCTTTGGCAAATTATAAGCCATGTTCTAGGCCTTTAAAGTGTTAAAAATATTGAAAAGGGGAAACAAGCTTCTAGAATCGCAAAGATAAAAATTTTAAATAAGCTTAGTATGATGTTGTATATATGATGAGCAAAATTGTTAACATCAAAATAAATTTAGTTTGATGTTGATGTGGTTCTACATTTATTTAATGTAGGATTTGATCATTCTAGTGAGGCGGGGCCATCTAACTCCATAGAGTACTTCTCTTAAGGTAGAAGAGGAGTATATTTTCTAATGCAAGTGCAATGTTTGTTGAAAATATATATTTATGTTGGTGTATAATTGTATATTTTCCTTGAATAGATATTCTACCTCTTATATATGAAATTAAATGAGATTGATTCTTATTGTTGATTGGATGTTGGTTTGGAAAATATGATGATGGTGTATGATAGAGTATATTTGTTGATAAGTCTCTTGACTTCCATGTGTGGATTGTTATGAATATGACTCCTTGGCTATATTATATTGCGATTGAGTGAATTGATGATTTAGAGGGTTTGGTGATAAATTATATGCCTTGGAGAGTGTTGTGATTTGTTATATGCTACTAACCAAAATATTATGTGTAAAATATACCCTTAAGTGAGAGGGTGAGAAATTCTTGTGAAGTTGAGGCTAGCATGTGCATTCTTGCATCTCATGGTATACATGACATATCATCTTGCATGTGGTTGTGATCACTTGACAAGTTAAAATGGTAAAGGTCTTGGGGATCTCGTGAAAAGGACCCTTACGTGGGGGTCAAATACTTAAATGATTATATGTGGTTGTTATCACTTGACATGTGGAAATAATTGAGATCTTGTGGGATCTTGTGAAAAAGACCCTTGCGCGGGGGACAAATATTCAAATGACTAAGCATGGTTGCGATCACTTGATGAATTATGTACACATGTTTTATGAATAGTTCCTTGAATATCGGATCCGCTGCATATACATTATTTAGTTGGAATGGCAATGCATTAGCCATAAGGACATGGCATATGACCTTGAGGTACCTAAGAATAATTGAAATTTTTAGATGCTAACCAATTTTGTGACACCCTCGATTAACTAGGACTAATTCCCACACTGGAATGTCCTACTTAATTAAGGAGTCACTACTTATTTAGAAAAATATGAGTTTTTTTTATTGGTTATCATCAAGGCATAGTTCGAAATAAACATTATATAAAGTAGATCAATTCTTCATGGCAGTAGTGTACTTAAAAGATACGGGGCTCGCAGGCTCCCAATAAAACAACTAAGAATAATAACATAATATAAAACTAAAAGTCAGGACCTACCATGGTCTCGACACGAGCAATGAGTATAAGTAGTCTACTTCCTCAGCTCAACGTCCTCTACTATAGGTAGTCTAGGTCCTGCTCGCTTTTTTCCTTCCCTTCAGCTGATGATCACGATGAAAGAAAATAGACATATAACACAAGAGGGTGAGTATAAGCTCTCCACCCATGTGACTCACATGCAAGGGTAGCCATAGATATTACATGTATTTAAACATATACAAAAATTTAGACAACATTTATCAATACACTCATACAATTTGGAACGTGCACAACAATAATACATACAAACAGAACTTATTACACAACTATGGAATGCTATACATGTGTTAGTTCATTATTATTTATCTTGATTAGATTCCAGTATGCAATGGGGCCCAACTTCCACTCATCAACCTCACATATCAATAACCATGTGCATAACTAGAGCTCTCTACGTTTTAGGTTTTCACAAAAGGGTAAGGACCCGTAGTCCTATCATTATAACGGCCAATCATATTTCTGCAGAACGGGTACTCCACGGTCCTGGAAACATTTGCTATGAGTCAAAGAATACTCAATTTGCCATGGGCTATCCAGTCTGAGGCGCGAATCCGAACCATTAGACGTCCGCTCTAGTATACTTCCATGACCTCCCGCAGGGTCGAAATGCTAACTGTTCCCCAGTGTACCCATCACTGTATGCTCTAGGGGATTACTCTACATCCCTCCTTACTCTAAATGTAGTATGCCATATACTTATCTCATCACTAGGGTGCCTGAGTACTAGATGGAACCTTATCCGCTCGGTGTATTTATCCTTAAAGCATGCAAAGTATGTATAGTAAAAATCTTTTCGTGTAGTAGGTGTAACACCCTCGGTTAGATAAGACAACCCTTTCATAGGATTATCCTATTTAACTAAGAGTGTTAACAGTTTTCATAAAAAGTGAATATTTTTTTTTTATACAAAGATGGCAGATCAGTGGAAGCAAATAGTGAATATATCATATAGTCATTCACAAACTTACAAATAATTGTACTCATAACAAAATGGGGCACGCAGGCACCCTTAAATATTATACAGTCATCCAGTGTCTGATTATCATTAATAAATATTCAATCTATATAAATTCTATCTTTAACGATCGTTCTCAGTGGGTTCAGCATATTGCTGTTCTTCATACTCGGGTTCTTGATTTCCTAGTTCCTCTGAAAATTGTCAACAGTAAGGGTGAGTATAACCCAAGACCCTGATTGGTTAATCCGGTACGGACATAATCCAGTTAACATACAATATCACATAAATCATATAATTAGCATATTCACAATTACAACAATCAAGCATAATGTCATGGAATGCATGAGTTGAATTTATTATTATTTATCTTTGGTTAAGTCTCATGATGCATGTGGGCCCAATAAATCATTTCTTCATCTCATTCTTTGGAATATCTCCATTCCATTCTAGAGCGATCAGGGTCCGCCCAAGCTCCTATTTTCATAGGGTACGAATGAACTCATTGGTTCTCATCATTGATTTATATATTTTTAGAGCTTGGATCCCTACGATCATAGTTACACTCCGTCATTTAGTCAAAGTACCCGGCTATCAGGCGCGACTCTGATGCCATTGGGTTGCCGTTCCAGTTGTACTCCCAAGATCCTCATGGGGATCGAACGTGAATGTCCTCCAGCGTACCAGGTGTATGCTCTAGAATTTCTCCTCCTTTCAAAATATTTTCATGATGCGAAATGCATTCTCTTTATCTTTTGATTCTTGGGTATCTATGTGTTTTCAGTCTCATAATATTCATTCGCAAGCTCTTGGATCTCATCATCCATTCCAACATTATAAATTATTCATTCTTAATATATCAGTTATGTCTTGGCTAAATAATACTTTGTTTAAAGAGTAAAATAATATATTCCTTATTTAATTACTCGTAATTAAAACAATATTAATATCAATAATAATAATAATACTAGTTAATAATAGTAAAAATAACAATAATAATAAGAATCATAATAATCATAATAATAATAACAATAATAATAATACTAATAGGAATAAGACCAATAATGATAATTGTAACCTTCCAATATTTCAAAAAGGAGTAAAGAAGAGTTTGGTAAATGAAAATCCGAGTTAAAATGTCAAAAACCAAGTTTTCCGAGTGGAATAAGCTAAATACCAAGTGAAAATGAATTATCCAAGTAAAAATAAATCTGTTTCCGAGTAAAAAAATAAATTTTCCGAGTAGAAAGAGATTGGTACCAAGTGGAAATGAATTTTCCGATTAAGAACAAGTTATATCCGAGTGGAAATGTTGATATCCAAGCTTTCTGAGTAAAATAGGTTTATTACCGAGTGCAATAAATAAGATTTCGAGTGAAATAAGCAGGATTTCAAATAAAATCAGGCTGAGATGAGTTTTCTGGGTAAAATGAACATGAATCCGAGTGAAATCAGACTGAAAGAGTTTTCTGTGAAGTTAAAAATGTTCTCTGAGTGAAATATGATTGTGGAAGAGTTTTCTGAGTGAAAATAATATGTTTTCCGAGTGAAATCACTGAAAAGAATTTCCTGAGTGAAGTTAAACTGTTTTCCGAGTGAAATTGGATTGTGGCAGAGTTTTCTGAGTGAAATTACTATAATTCTGAGTAAAAATGAGTTTCTGAGTGAAATCAAGTATGATTCCGAGTGGAATCAGTATGAAAAGAGTTTCCTGAGTAAAAATCTTTGTGAGTCCAAGTGAAAATAAGTCTCTGAGTGAAATAACTATGTTTTCCGAGTGAAATCAGTCTGAGAAGTGTTTTCTGAGTGAAACAGATACTGAAAAGGATTTTCTGAGTGAAATAACTTAAATTTTGAGTGAAATCCGACTGAGAGAATTTTTCTGAGTGAAAATCAAAGTATTTTCCGAGTGAAATCACTGAGAAGAGTTTTCTCAGTGAAGTTAAAAATGTTTCCCGAGTTAAAAGTGTTTGAGCAAAAGGTTTCTGAGAAAAATACATATGATTTCCGAGTGAAAAATCATTCTGCTAAATAGAATACCTTCGAGTAAAGTAAATCCGAGTGAAATAATCCTGATTCCGAGTGGAATCAGGTTAATAAGAGTTTTCTGAGTGAAAATAAAATGTTTTCTGAGTGAAATAAGACGTGTCCTGAGTAAATTCTGACTAAAAAGGAGTTTTATACATGAAATGATTATAAATCCGAGTAGAATCACACTGATGAGGTTTTCTGTGTGAAATTAAGGTGTTTACCAAGTGAAATATGTTTCTGTTTGAAAGTTTAAACGAGGTATCTGCATTTTTCAGGTAACCGATCGGATTGATATAAAACTGGTCGGATTAATGTAAATATCTAAGTGAATTTATGTATTCTTAAATGATCTGGTTGGTTTGTACAACACCGAGCTCATTATCATAGAATCCGACATCTGTTTATAACTCCACTGGATTTCACATAGTACCCATGACATTTAATATTTTCACAGTCCAGCATTAAACATATTCACTCATCATCAAAATTTATCATAATCAATACAGATAATCAAACGTATTCATTGAATCATGAATTATACAACCAATTGAACATGTTCATAGTAATAAAAATGTATATAAACATACATAAAATCAAAGCATGTAAATCAACAATTCCTGAACCTGTCCTGGAAAGGTGAGGAATAAGATTCCTTAACCCTTTCCTTCACACGGTTTTCCCACAGAGCACCCAAGAATATACCCCCTTACCTTAATGGAGTTCCTGGATGGAAAGAAAAAGGTTCCCCTTACTGTCCTGCTTCAAATCCGAGTGAGAGAGAAAGGGAATTGAGAGAGAGAAAGCTTGTTTGTAGAAGGAGAAGAAAAAAGGGAAATTTGCGTTAGTTTCAGTGTGTGTGTGTGTTCTGAGAGTGAGTCAATGAGTGGTATAATAAGAAAGCAAGTGGGAGACAGCTTTCTGTGTGATTGGAGGGGTAGGTGGGATTAATGGAGCCTTTTGAGTCAGCTTAGCATGATGGAGGAGAAGGATATATTAATATATATAAAGGGTGCTTCGAGTGGAGATAATGGGGATTTAAATAAGGAGGTAGGCTATCTTAGTGCCCATTTTTGGCCGCCTACAAGCTATAGTGTGCATGATTGAATTAAATAAGTAAAAATAGGCACTGAAAGACAAAATTGAAGTCAACACGTCCATTCTGACACTGAACACCAAGTGAAATTACACTCGGTTAGTCTCTTAGCCGACTGGAATCCCATTTCCGAGTCCGGCTGTGGAGAACTCAGCAATTCCTACTACTTACTTTCCTTGGAGAGACTTAATCTAATCTGATTCAAACCGATCCAAAGTCTCTCAGATTCCCACTCATTTCAATCCTCCTAAAACTGTGTCTACTCTTAGTCAGTCTCACTCGGTAATTTCAAACTAAATCCGAGTCATCTCAGTCAGTCTCACTCGGAATTGGCTTATATACTTAAGACAGTAAGGTTCTCAACCACAATTAACCAATCTCCCCTCTGAAGTAGTCTAGTAGAGTATATCTCACTCGGGAGAGGAGTCATACCCATAGACTCACTCGGAAATGGTTCAGCCTCCTATATTTCTCTCGGAATGGCTCCTTCTACCATTTTCCACTCGGTTTCCTAATCATACACATACGAAACCATTCAAAATTCTTCCCAAACAACACATTCCAGTCGGTAGGAAGCATCAAATCAACATAAACATAAGTATATATATACTCTTTTACTCGGAATACTTCAATCAGAGGAGTTTCCTTCAGAAAAAGAAAACATTTGGCAAGGTTTGACTCGGAAACGAGCCTTTCTAGGGTGTTTTGACTCGGAATTTCACCCAGAAGTGGTTCTCTTGAACACACTTCACTCAGAATTGCTTCTCAGGTCAGAACTCCACTCGGTGGTAGCCCTTTCAGTTATGTTTTACTCGGAAAACATGACACTGACTCGGAATTCCATCCTTCACTCGGAATTCTAATTATTCACTCGGAATTTCTCTCTGTTACTCGGAACAGAGCCCTTTTTACTCGGTTTTTGCATAATTTCTCTAATGGTCCATATAAATTCCATAATTACATATAAAAATGAAATTCTTGCAACATTACAGACCATCTACAGGGCATTTATTCACTTATTACCACTTACAAACCTTCTAAACTTTAATTTTTACTAAATAAGACTGCTACTAAAAAAAACAAGGATGTTACACTCTCCTCCCCTTTTGGGAATTTCGTCCCGAAATTCATGGTTGGAATAATTGAGAGTACAATCCTCTAATCTTTTCCTCAACTTCCCAAGTAGCGTCCCTATCATTTAACTGACTCCAAACTACTTTGACCAAAGAGATTTCCTTGCCCCTTAACTATTTTAGACGTCGGTTAACAATCTTAACCGGTGATGCTTCAAAGGTAAGATTTTCTTATAGAACAAACTGACCAGGACTTAGAACATGATTAGGGCCTAGTACATATTTACGGAGTTGGGAAACATGAAAGACATTATGAAGGTTTGGTAGAGCAATACGGCACACATTGTTTCCTATCTTTTGCAGAATCTGATAGGTTCTACGTATCTGGGACTTAACTTCTTGGTCTTTATAGCTCTTCCTATCCCAGTGGTAGGGGTAACTTCGAGAAATACTTGCTACTAATATACCATTATAAGGCATCATTCCCCAAAATTCATTGTCAAGTCCTAGACTTGTCTAAATCCAATTTACACGTTTGTATTAGGCTTCGGGAATTCCTCTCCCAAAACCAAAATTCTTTAAATCTTAAAATACTAACCACACCTAACAACAACAATACTATGATTCTTTAGCCTTAAGACCTCCAAATCATCACATTAATCATTTAACCATCTCTAAAATTTAGTCAAACTTATTATAAGCCTCTTGGTTTCGTCTAAGATCATCATTAATTCAACTATTTCAAAACGGCATACCTATTTATTAACTCAAATATCTTAATCCACGATCAATTACTTCCTTAATCCACTGTCAATGTCTTGCAACTATCATCATAAACATCAATAGTCTAAATTAATTCCTCCAACTACATACTTACTTATATACACTCTTTTCCCAATCCTCAATAATCAACACCTAATGCCTCAAATATTAATTTCCTCATATATAATCATTCTAGAGTATTCAAAGTCATCAAAACCATCAACTTAGTCAAAATCCTAAACTCATTAAACTCAGGGTTTTTCATCAAAATCCAATGATCATTTTTAATAATCACCGATTAACAACACCCATTCACACATTATCATGGGTTTTTACTAAAACTCATCTTTCCTAACATTATTACTCATTTCCTCAAATCCTGGAGTTAGGGTTCCACTAAAATCAAATAATTACTATTAGCAACCATCATCTTCCATCTCAAATTTTAAAATTTTTGTATACTACTTCACATCCATCCTAAGACACACATAAGTATATCCCACCTTTTGGGTTTCGCATGAAAATGGTTCCTATGCCTAAAACCCATTTATAAGGCACTCTTCTAACCACATAGAAATTCAAAATCTAGTAACAAAAGATTGGAGAATTTTTATTTTTTTTTTACCTTAAGCTCCAAGCTATCCCAAGCCCTAGTATGTACATGAAAATGAAGAGAGAATAAAGAAATAGGTCATATCTTGTTTCCCATTTTATAACAAACAGGATCTCTGTACGGGCTTAATACTAACTTCAAAAATTATTCCGAATATAGATTCGGATTTCCATTAATATTCTTAATAGCCCTGACCAAATGGTATCTCGATCGGAGATACTTGGTCCGATACTCAGATTCTAACCGGGTCTTATTTTACTCTTAAGGTCCTAATAATATTTGACGGATTTTCTGTCGTAGCCCTCCTTTGAATTGCGTAAGATGGTTCGGCTGAAAGTTAGCTAGTCCTTGACTCTGCCTAGTAGAGATATGGGGTAATTCTTGTTGTTCTATCATCTCCACGATTTGAGTAAGAAGTTCCTCCATGTCATGATCTTTGTTTCGACGAGTCATTAGGAAATTGTTGAAAGAATATCAACAAAAGGGTTCAGGGTATATGTTATGTGGAGAATTCCACATAAGAAATTTAGTCTTAGGTGTTTGATGGACTGTTTAATATTTCTATCAGAGTACGTGGAAACTTAATGGTCCACTCCCAAGTTTAATGAATCGACTATGCTCTGATACCACCAATGTATGTAACATCCCAATTCTTAATTTAATTACCGATTGAGATTAAGCTATTAATTAAGGGTTAAATTGCAGAATTAGGATTAATGGTTAATTAGAGTAATTGCTGTTTGGTTAGAAATAATAGAATAAATAATGTTAATGCCAGGTGAAAAGACGCATGCATCCCTGGAGGTATAAAAGAACTTCAACTCTCTCTTTCCCTTATTAGTCACGCTGGACAGCTCTTCTTCATGCGTACATCTGGTCTCTTCCTTTTACTGTTTCTCTTCTTCTTCACCCTCATTCGCATCACCCGCGTGGAAAGAACAGGGAGAGAGTTGAAGAGCTTTTCTGGGTGGAACAACGACGTGGCCCTGTTTCCACTCCTTGTTCTCTTCATCCCCTCTGTCTTCTTCTTCTTCTTCTTCTTCTTCTTCTTCTTCTTCTTCTTCTTCTTCTTCTTCTTCTTCTTCTTCTTCTTCTTCTCCTTCCGCTTGAAGCTGTTAGTGTCCCAGTTGGAAGCTGTGCTGGGAAGTTCCTTGGAGCCGTGGGGAAGACGAACACGTTGGAAGAAAGAGCAACTCTGGCCCAGGATCAACGCTGAGCTCGAAGGCTGTTGGAGGAGGTGTAACAGAAGGGCGATCAGTCAGCATTGCAACTCGAGGAGTCCCTGAACCCCGACAGCAGGTAGGGGGCGCTTTGCATGTCAAGTGTACGGTTTATGGACGAATTCCAGGTGCTTGCTTTAATGTGATGTGTTATGTGTGAGATGTGTAGTTCGATGTGTTGTGATTGGGTAATTGTTCATGCAACTCCCGGGTTAGTGATGTTGTGAACTGCTTTGTGGTGTGATTCCATCTATTAGTGCATGTTAATGTTTCTGAGCATGTTGACCGAATGCATGTAACTATGAGTTAAAAAGGGTGGTGATTTGCTGGGTTCTGTATGCAGTTATGTTGAATGTATTTGAATGAGAACGCCATAATGATTTCCGAATGCTCGAGATGTGAGTTGATGCTTGATTCCATTTAGAATACTGTGTGGTATTGCATGAGGTTGCACATACGAGGTGCCTTCTAGTCCTGGCTAGTTCCATGAGGGCCCGTGGTAGCCGTAGGAGCTAGAGAGGAGTCTCGAGACGCCAATGGGAGGCCGGTACCACGCGGGAAGGGCTAATGGACGAGGGGCCAGGAAGGAATCTGTAACTGAAATCATGCTTTAAGCCGGATCCGCATGCATGTGTGTGTGAGTATGGTTATCGAGACCAACATGATTGGCATGAATTGATTGATTTGAATGAATGCCGACTAGATGATGTCATATGAGTGAATTCCGACTGAATGAATATGTATGTATTGATGTTGTTGCCAAGTGCCATGTGATGTGTGATTGAGAAGGTATGTTATTGTGTGATTTCCGATTAGATGATGTTGTATGACTTTTATATTAATTGGCAGTAGATATATATATTTGTGGATTGAGCCATGTAAATTATATAATTGAGGTTTGAGGTAAAATCTGAGTCAATAACTATTGCTTCATATGTAAAAGCTCACCCCTACACCATTTTTCAGTGTATGTAGGTCGGACTCGGAATGGTGTGAAGACCTCAAGTCTGAGTGACGTGCACTCCGACTGTTGAGTGCTTGTATCGCATTTATTACGTTTAAGTCAGTTATAGCCTTGGCCGGCTCATAATAACAGTGTTGTATAATGAATATAAATTTATATATAAGTAATCTGAACTATTATGACCCGAGTGCATGTTTATATACGTATATGGTTTATGTTGATAACCTATGCTTGTATCGGATACCAGGTGCTGACGAATGAATGATGGAAGGTAATGAGTATTTCGAGTGCATGATCATGTAGGTACATATATGTTGTATACTGGTGACTTGGGTTTGAGTAGACGGAGAGAGAATGATGGATAGAATATCGCTAAGTCAATGATTCTCCTAGTAAACTTAGTTGTGGGAGCCATCTCCGAGTGAGACTATAAATGGCTGGGCCTTCCTTTCCGAGCGGTGATGCTTAATTGGATTCTAAGTAAGATACCTTAGATGAACTTATATTGTGTAAAAGTTGATGGGCGAATCTCCCGAGTAATATTAAGAATGATCGTTGCCGAGTGAAATTATAAGGAAACCCCGAGTGGGGAATTATTTTGTATAGGCCCGAGTAGAATCCGAGTGAACTTCTCCGAGGGAAGAGTTATTACGATGGATTAGATTGGACATATTTTAAGTGTTTTATATATAATCCGAGTGAAGTTATATATGTATTCCGAGTGGAAGACCAAATAGGTATTGGTCGGTCTTGGAGTTAGTTTACTGAGTGATAGGTGTGTGGCACATTCTGATTGAATGTGGTTGGAATACACCGAGCGATGTTTGGTTGGGTGGTAAGCCGAGTGAGGGAAATTATTAGACTCCAAGTGGAGTAACTTCATAGATCCCGAGTGGAATTATTAATATTTTTCGAGTGGGCCATTGTGTGGCCTCTGTGGACAAAATTGAGAGACTAAGTTACAAACTTCCGAGGGAGGCAAGTATTGGGGCTCTTCCCGAGTGAATGGAACCCCTGAATATCGAGTGAAACCCTTTACCGAGTGATGTGAATGCCGAGTCTGGCTTCATGCTTCAACGAGTGAGTTCTCGCTCCAGCGAGTATGTCCTCAATGGAAGGCTTTGGGTCGGCTTGGTGGGGAAGTAATTTCCCGAGTGGTTTATACTTGTAACCTATATGAATGAAATGAAGAGCTGTGTAGATTCCCGAGTGAGGTTCGAGCGTGATGATTTACTGGGGGAAACTATGTCCCAAATCCGAGTGAAAGATTACCTTGTACTTGTGTCCGCCCCAACGAATGAGACATTCGCTCCAGCGAGCGTGAGCGCATGGGAAGGTTGTTGGTTGATTTCGCCTAAGCGATGGGGTGTACGCCCGAGTGTGTTGGGCTGCTCGCTCAAGCGTGCTGTATCTCCCTTGAGCGAGTGCACGCTGTTTTGGGGTCTCGCTCAGGCGCTGTTTTATTCTTCCACTGTGAATGTTTTTCCTTGTTCTAATCAGTTTTCCGAGCTTCTGGTCAGCTCCTTGCCTTCCTTTATTATTGTCTAATTCTACCCGGTTGCTGGGTTGGCTTTTTGGGAAAAATTTTCCCTGTTCTGGATCTCATTTAATTATTAAAATGACACCCTCGGTTAGATAAGACAACCCTTTCATAGGATCATCCTATTTAACTAAGACTGTTAACAGTTTTCATAAAAAGTGAATATTTTTTTTTATAAAAAGATGGCAGATCAGTGGAAGCAAATAGTGAATATATCACATAGTCATTCACAAACTTACAAATAATTGTACTCATAATAGAATAGGGCACGCAGGCACCCTTAAATATTATACAGTCATCCGGTGTCTGATTATCATTAATAAATATTCAATCTATATAAATTCTATCTTTAACGATCGTTCTCAGTGGGTTCAACATATTGCTGTTCTTCATACTCGGGTTCTTGATTTCCTAATTCCTCTGAAAATTGTCAACAGTAAGGGTGAGTATAACCCAAGACCCTGATTGGTTAATCCGGTGCGGACATAATCATATAATTAGCATATTCACAATTATAACAATCAAGCATGATGTCATGGAATGCATGAGTTGAATTTATTATGATTTATCTTTGGTTAAGTCTCATGATGCATGTGGGCCCAATAAATCATTTATTCATCTCATTCTTTGGAATATCTCCATTCCATTCTAGAGCGATCAGGGTCCGCCCAAGCTCCCATTTTCATAGGGTACGAATGAACTCATTGGTTCTCATCATTGATTTATATATTTTTGGAGCTTGGATCCCTACGATCATAGTTACACTCCGTCATTTAGTCAAAGTACACTAGAATTGCATCGTCTCACCCGGCTATCAGGCGCGACTCTGATGCCATTGGGTTGCCGTTCCAGTTGTACTCCCAAGATCCTCATGGGGATCGAACGTGAATGTCCTCCAGCATACTAGGTGTATGCTCTAAAATTTCTCCTCCTTTCAAAATATTTTCATGATGCGAAATGCATTCTCTTTATCTTTTGATTCTTGGGTATCTATGTGTTTCCAGTCTCATAATATTCATTCGCAAGCTCTTGGATCTCATCATCCATTCCAACATTGTAAATTATTCATTCTTAATATATCAGTTATGTCTTGGCTAAATAATACTTTGTTTAAAGAGTAAAATAATATATTCCCTATTTAATTACTCGTAATTAAAACAATATTAATATCAATAATAATAATAATACTAGTTAATAATAGTAAAAATAACAATAATAATAAGAATCATAATAATAATAACAATAATAATAATGCTAATAGGAATAAGAACAATAATGATATTTGTAACCTTCCAATATTTCAAAAAGGAGTAAAGAAGAGTTTGGTAAATGAAAATCCGAGTTAAAATGTCAAAAACCAAGTTTTCCGAGTGGAATAAGCTAAATACCAAGTGAAAATGAATTATCCAAGTAAAAATAAATCTGTTTCCGAGTAAAAAAATAAATTTTCCGAGTAGAAAGAGATTGGTACCGAGTGGAAATGAATTTTCCGATTAAGAACAAGTTATATCCGAGTGGAAATGTTGATATCCAAGCTTTCTGAGTAAAATAGGTTTATTACCGAGTGCAATAAATAAGATTTCGAGTGAAATAAGCAGGATTTCAAATAAAATCAGGCTGAGATGAGTTTTCTGGGTAAAATGAACATGAATCCGAGTGAAATCAGACTGAAAGAGTTTTCTGTGAAGTTAAAAATGTTCTCTGAGTGAAATATGATTGTGGAAGAGTTTTCTGAGTGAAAATAATATGTTTTCCGAGTGAAATCACTGAAAAGAATTTCCTGAGTGAAGTTAAACTGTTTTCCAAGTGAAATTGGATTGTGGCAGAGTTTTCTGAGTGAAATTACTATAATTCTGAGTAAAAATGAGTTTCTGAGTGAAATCAAGTATGATTCCGAGTGGAATCAGTATGAAAAGAGTTTCCTGAGTAAAAATCTTTGTGAGTCCAAGTGAAAATAAGTCTCTGAGTGAAATAACTATGTTTTCCGAGTGAAATCAGTCTGAGAAGTGTTTTCTGAGTGAAACAGATACTGAAAAGGATTTTCTGAGTGAAATAACTTAAATTCTGAGTGAAATCCGACTGAGAGAATTTTTCTGAGTGAAAATCAAAGTATTTTCCGAGTGAAATCACTGAGAAGAGTTTTCTCAGTGAAGTTAAAAATGTTTCCCGAGTTAAAAGTGTTTGAGCAAAAGGTTTCTGAGAAAAATACATATGATTTCCGAGTGAAAAATCATTCTGCTAAATAGAATACCTTCGAGTAAAGTAAATCCGAGTGAAATAATCCTGATTCCGAGTGGAATCAGGTTAATAAGAGTTTTCTGAGTGAAAATAAAATGTTTTCTGAGTGAAATAAGACGTGTCCTGAGTAAATTCTGACTAAAAAGGAGTTTTATACATGAAATGATTATAAATCCGAGTAGAATCACACTGATGAGGTTTTCTGTGTGAAATTAAGGTGTTTACCAAGTGAAATATGTTTCTGTTTGAAAGTTTAAACGAGGTATCTGCATTTTTCAGGTAACCGATCGGATTGATATAAAACTGGTCGGATTGATGTAAATATCTAAGTGAATTTATGTATTCTTAAATGATCTGGTTGGTTTGTACAACACCGAGCTCATTATCATAGAATCCGACATCTGTTTATAACTCCACTGGAATTCACATAGTACCCATGACATTTAATATTTTCACAGTCCAGCATTAAACATATTCACTCATCATCAAAATTTATCATAATCAATACAGATAATCAAACGTATTCATTGAATCATGAATTATACAACCAATTGAACATGTTCATAGTAATAAAAATGTATATAAACATACATAAAATCAAAGCATGTAAATAAACAATTCCTGAACCTGTCCTGGAAAGGTGAGGAATAAGATTCCTTAACCCTTTCCTTCACACGGTTTTCCCACAGAGCACCCAAGAATATACCCCCTTACCTTAATGGAGTTCCTGGATGGAAAGAAAAAGGTTCCCTTTACTGTCCTGCTTCAAATCCGAGTGAGAGAGAAAGGGAATTGAGAGAGAGAAAGCTTGTTTGTAGAAGGAGAAGAAAGAAGGGAAATTTGCGTTAGTTTTAGTGTGTGTGTGTGTTCTGAGAGTGAGTCAATGAGTGGTATAATAAGAAAGCAAGTGGGAGACAGCTTTCTGTATGATTGGAGGGGTAGGTGGGATTAATGGAGCCTTTTGAGTCAGCTTAGCATGATGGAGGAGAAGGATATATTAATATATATAAAGGGTGCTTCGAGTGGAGATAATGGGGATTTAAATAAGGAGGTAGGCTATCTTAGTGCCCATTTCTGGCCGCCTACAAGCTATAGTGCGCATGATTGAATTAAATAAGTAAGAATAGGCACTGAAAGACAAAATTGGAGTCAACACGTCCATTCTGACACTGAACACCGAGTGAAATTACACTCGGTTAGTCTCTTAGCCGACTGGAATCCCATTTCCGAGTCTGGCTGTGGAGAACTCAGCAATTCCTACTGCTTACTTTCCTTGGAGAGACTTAATCTAATCTGATTCAAACCGATCCAAAGTCTCTCAGATTCCCACTCGTTTCAATCCTCCTAAAACCGTGTCTACTCTTAGTCAGTCTCACTCGGTAATTTCAAACTAAATCCGAGTCATCTCAGTCAGTCTCACTCAGAATTGGCTTATATACTTAAGACAGTAAGGTTCTCAACAACAATTAACCAATCTCCCCTCGGAAGTAGTCCAGTAGAGTATATCTCACTCGGGAGAGGAGTCATACCCATAGACTCACTCGGAAATGGTTCAGCCTCCTATATTTCTCTCGGAATGGCTCCTTCTACCATTTTCCACTCGGTTTCCTAATCATACACATACGAAACCATTCGAAATTCTTCCCAAACAACACATTCCAGTCGGTAGGAAGCATCAAATCAACATAAACATAAGTATATATATACTCTTTCACTCGGAATACTTTAATCAGAGGAGTTTCCTTCGGAAAAAGAAAACATTTGGCAAGGTTTGACTCGGAAACGAGCCTTTCTAGGGTGTTTTGACTCGAAATTTCACCCAGAAGTGGTTCTCTTGAACACACTTCACTCAAAATTGCTTCGCAGGTCAGAACTCTACTCGGTGGTAGCCCTCTCAGTTATGTTTTACTCGGAAAACATGACACTGACTCGGAATTCCATCCTTCACTCGGAATTCTAATTATTCACTCGGAATTTCTCTCTGTTACTTGGAACAGAGCCCTTTTTACTCAGTTTTTGCATAATTTCTCTAATGGTCCATATAAATTCCATAATTACATATAAAAATGAAATTCTTGCAACATTACAGACCATCTACAGGGCATTTATTCACTTATTACCACTTACAGACCTTCTAAACTTCAATTTTTACTAAATAAGACTGCTACTAAAAAAAACAGGGATGTTACAGTAGGCATCAGGAACCAAGATCTAAATACTACCCAAATCATAAGTTATCCATATGTTTATAAACCAAATTCGCCAAACCAAGCATATAAAACGGTTACTAGAAATATAATTTTTAAATGATAATAATAAAAAATCCATAATTAAGATTTTATGTCTAAATTTGTTTTCTTGTTCACCTAAATTTAAAGATCCAACTAAGCGGATACAATTGCAAACGATACACCATGCAATCTGACTATCTCTCTGATGTAGATCCAAGTGAGCTTCTCCAGAGTATACTTCATATTGATCGGAACAAAGCGTGTAGTCCTCGTGAGTCGATCCATCATGTTTGCTTTTCCAGGATGAAGCTCAAAGTCAGAGTCCTTGGCAAACTCCATCCATCGTCGTTGCCTCATGTTCAGTTCCTTATGATTGAACAGGTACTTCAGACTTGGTGGTCGCTGAAGACTCCAAACTTGGTCCCGTAAAGATAGTGCTTCTAGATCCTCAAGAGAAAACAACTACGGTCAGTTCCAGGTCATGCGTCAGGTAACTTACTTCGTGGGGCCTCAACTGACGTGATGCATAAGTTACAACTTTTCTTTCTTGTGTTAAGACATATCCTAACCTTGCTCAGGTGCATCACAATACACTTTATATGACTTGGTAGAATCGGGAAAAATCAAAATAAGAGAACTGGTCAGGCTCTTTCTAAGCTCCAGGAAACTGCTTTCATACTTCTCATTCCCCATGAAATGTTGATCTTTGTGTGTTATCTTTGCGTACAACTTCCTTACGCGTGACGTATTCAAAACAATCCTGAGATACTCTTCATGTTCCCCATCTCTATTGGGGTACACCAAAATATCGTCGATGAACACGATTTCAAACTTGTCGAGGTACGGGTGGAAGATATGGTTCATATAGTCCATGAAAACAGCAGGTGCGTTTGTGACTCCAAAAGGCATGACGAGATACTTGTAGTCACCGTAATGAGTTTGAAATGTCGTCTTAGGGGCGTTTTCTTTCTTTATTCTTATATGATGATATCCTGTCCTCTAGCCAATCTTGGGGAAGAGGACTGCTCCTTACAGCTAATCCATCAAATCATCGAGGTGCGAAAGAGGGTACCAATTCTTGATCGTAACCTTGTTCAACTAACGGTAAGCCAAGCACCAATGCATACTCCCGACCTCCTTCTTCACCAACAACATTAGCGCCTCCTACGTTGACACACTGGGTCAAATTGTTCCTTTCTCTAAGAGCTCTTTGATCTTCTTCTTAAGCTCCTTTAATTCCTTTGGCGATATTCGGTATGGAGCAATGGATATCGGTCCAGTACCCAACAATATTTGTTGTGAGTCGAAGTATAGTCAATTTTTCACGGGCTATCCAGTCTTACACGCGAATTAGAACCATTAGATGCCTGCTCTAGTATACTCCCAAGACCTACCGCAGGGTCGAAACGCTAACTGTTCCCTAGTGTACCCATCACTGTGTTGTTAGGGAATCCCATCAGGGTTAGGCAGCGGAAACACAAAGAATTCCCAAAAATAAGGATTACAAATAAAAATGTCTTTAAGCATTATGTAATTAAAGTTTTGATTTAGGGATTACCTCTTGTAGATGCACAACAAGTTCCTCGATCGAAGCAATTGTAGCTTCGCCCTTAGGAGTCCACACGAGCACTCCCACCAGAAAACCAAAGATCCGAATACTAGTACGGAATTTGATCGTAATCTAATTTCTGAGCAGCAGCCTATGAGCATCTCATGCTCTATATATAGGCTTAGGTCTTGACCTGAGCTCTCATTAAACATTGGGCTCCTGACTCATTCTAAATAAGTTAGGCCCAAATAGTTTTATTTTCAGTCCAACTAAAATAAAACTATCCTCATGTAGGCTTACTCTATGTGTGTGACCCTATAGGTAAAATATCCGGTTATATTAATAATAAACTATTTTATTATTAATATAAAATAAGAGCGGTATCTAGTAATACATCATTATGTCTGAATGTTATTTATCATTGACATGACCTATAAGTGATAATTATTTTATATATTATTCCTTTTGTCACGATATCTAGTTGGGCCCAAGGCATGGTCGTCGTCATCCTTGTATGGCCTCATTCATTTTACTTGATACCAGAGTAGACTTTACAGAATAAATATCTAATATTTATTCGTCCTAGTATGGCCATGCATTTCGTTAGTCTCACTTAATCAAGTGGCCCATAGATATCACTCCTGTCATATAGGAGAGACAAATTCTATCTACATCACTCACATCCCTCTGCATAATTTGTCTATTGCCTAATCACAATCTTTAGGGTCATCTTATTACAGATAACGTTTGATTGTATTAAAACAATAAACTCCTTATGTAGGAATCGTAGTGACTTCAGGTCGAAGGACTATATACCATTATCACATTGAGAACCGTTTATGACACTCATGTAACGATCCATGCAACGTTCTCATTGTGGGTCTGTCCAGTACAACATTACTCTTAATGTGTACCCGTGTAAAGACTTGATATCATATATCCATGATTTATGAGATCAAATCATCAGTACATTCACACACTAATCTTAATGTATTTATATGTCCCCATGTAAATACTGAATTAGAGACGTTTTAGGAATAATTCTCATATGACCTATTATTCCAGGATAAATAGCATTAAAATTAGTCTAAAAACTGAAAATACTAATTTTATTGATAAGTTAAAATTGATACATTAATAGCTCGTAGTGCATACACCAACATGTGTGCTCTAGGGGATCACTCTACATCCTTCCTTACTCCAAATGCAGTATGTCATATGCTTGTCTCATCACTAGGGTGCCTGAGTACTAGACAGAACCTTACCCGCTCAGCGTATTTGTCCTTAAAGCATGCAAAGTATTTATAGTAAAAATCTTTTCGTGTAGTAGGAATCAGGGACCAAGATCTAAATACTACCCAAATCATTTTGTTTAAAAGTATTGAGGTCATTTCTTAAGCAAGTCTTATAAGAAAATCTTCTAGAATTAAAATATCCAATTTATTTTTCAAATCTATAAGAGATGTCTAGGTATAATTCATTTATTAAACTTTTAGGGAACAAAATTATCTAACTCATTTCGTTTCTTTATTCAAAAGTATGGTCTTAAAATTAGATATCATTTTTAAGAGAAGAAATAAGGACAAATCATATTTCTTATGATTTATCAATTCTTTACCAATGTCGTTTCACCGTATTGACTTACGGTGAACAAATTAAATTGGTTTCGACTTTCTAAAATTTTTATAAAGCCTTAGGTAAAAAATTTTATCATTACAAAACATTTCTCCTAGTCCTATATTGGAAATAAAAGAAATTCTCTTTTTTCTAAATTAAGGATATAAAGTAGTTAACTTTTACTGTTTATCAAAACTTCATTTTTATCGTATTTTATTTATAAAATTCTGATTTAAGTGATTCCAAAGCCAAAAGTATTTAACTTTCAAAATTCTAATTAAAGATAGTAAATTTAAATACTAATTTTTCCCAGAAACAGCCCCTACACGAAAAGGTTGCAAAGTGCAACGATTCATCATTTTAACGTTCGTAAAAAGGCGTTTAAGGACAAACTGCGCATTGGAAATTCTCCTAATCAATTTGAATTATTTGGGTATTTTTCTTATTCTCAAAATTCATCTTTCATACCACAAAATAGTCCTCCAAAACAGTTTTGTCAAACTCTTCCATTTACCCATGAAAATACATTTTTACCGTTTCTAATTCACCGTTGGTGTCTAACCTCGGGTACCTTTTTAATTCTTTAACTAATACCGCATTTACACATATTATTCTCATTATTTCCATAATCATAGACATACCTAACAACATCCATATCATATTCAAACAACGGTCATATCATGTAGTTTAAATTTCATAAGTTATGTGTGTGTTTATAAATTAAATTCGCTAAACCAAGCATATAAAATGGTTACTAGAAATATAATTTTTAAATCATAATAATAATAAATCCAAAATTAAGATTTTATGTCTAAATTTGTTTTCTTGTTCACCTAAATTTAAAGATCCAACTAAGCATGTCACTTATAGCCACACGGCTACTAGAAGTAAACTTTTTCATGCAATATGTCAAAATTAATAGTAATCGACAAGAATTAAAATTTCTAACAGCAACAATATACTTCTTAAATACACTTCAAAATTGGACTTTTAACATATGAAACTATACAATTTCTTAAGGAAAACTTATATCTATTAATTACCTACCAAGATTTTAAGGAAAGCTTAATCTTTTTAGCCTTAAGAAACCATTTACATGCAATTTCTTGGAATTATTCAAAACTGTCTAGAATTTTAGTTTGGTCATTTTTCATGAACAATTTCATTTTTAAAGGTCTAGATCTTGCATCTAAGTGAAAGGAATCATGACATTATTTTTGGCAATAAACAAGCAAAGTTAAATCAAACAATTTCCACCATAAATCTCATGCATGCATCCCTTCCTTTCACACGAAAATTATGCATATCAAGGATGTTAGAAGACAACAATTTTCAACCAACAATCTCAATCAAAATCAAGAGGAAAATTTTGCTAACTGTGGCCATGGTCACTTTTTTTTAATGAGTTAATATGGTAATTAGGAGCACAATAAGTTATGTTTTGGAAGTCATACCAAGGTGTGGATCCTAGGGAGATCCACACTACACATGCATGCAAGATCAAGAGTTAAAAGAAAGCTTACTCCCCTACCTTAGAGTAGGTTTTGGTCAAGAGAAGAAGAGATACCAAGAGCGTCAAGACCTTAGTTTAGGATCACCACAAGAAGTAACACCAAGAGAAAAAAGAAGATGGAGGCTTGGTGACTCAAGAAGTGGCGTGATGATGATGAGAAAGAGTGGAAGAAGTTGTTGTTTTGGAAAGGTGTTAAGAGATGATGAAGTGTGTAGGAGTTTTGTTAAGGTAGCTTATAGGACCAAAAAGAAAATTTTGACATTTAGACCACCTAAAAATGGGTCATTCACATGAAAGAGAAGAGAGGGGAAGGTGTTGTCTTGGTCTTAGGAGAAATGGAAATGTTTTCAAAGAAGAATGAAAATTTTACATGGATTCTCCTTGGTGACTAAGGAGTACATAGCTAAAAAGAGAGTGAAGGATAGGTGTCAAGCTTCTAATATGCATGGCCATGTGTCAGAGACAGCTGATGGAATGATGGAGATGGACCTTGCATGGCTTTGGTAAGTGGCAAGGTGGTGGTGTAACATGATTGGTCAATTTTCCATTCATAGTTGATATGTCAAGTACAGGTACAACAACGTGTGCATGAATTTAAGGGATGTTATGGCCCAAATTTAGAAATGACTAACACATAGAATTTTAGATCTTTTTGTTACCTTTAATTTGGTATATAGCATAAAAGTATTCATTAAGAAATGAAGGAGTTATGGCCCAAATATGAAAGCAGTGTAAGGTTATGATGGGATAGTTGTTTCTTGCAAAGATTAACTTTCTGGGAAACATTGGTGGAGAATTTGACTTCATGCCCTTCACCAAAGTTGTAGGGAATTGAGTTAAGAAAACGTTGGCGGAAGAATCGTTTGATTTCATGGTCATACGAGGGAGAAACACGAAACATACTGAACATAGTGCAAGCTGCCACTAGAAAAATATCAATTAGTATGGTGCTTTCAATTCTGGGATTTGTGGGGTAAGAATTGGCCTTTATGGTCAACATCAAAGTTGTAGATAAATTTGATACAAAGATTTTAGGACAAGAACGACTCAAATCCAATAACGGGAGAGGAAATTACACCTGAAATACGTACATGTGTGCATTTCGACTTACCCAGGTAACTTAGAATTAAAGACTTTGGGTTTGGGTGATTGAAAATGGGCATCGAGCCTTTCATGAAAATTTTTAGACACAATGTGAGGGACGTCTCGGGATAGAATAATCAACTCGAGTCTTTCAGATAATTTCTTGGTCAGTACTAGGGGAGTTAGATAGTTTAAATGACTAAAAAAATACTTAAATATTTCTATTAAATTTCTAACACTCTAATTAATTAATTAATTTCTAACACCAATCAGTTATCACACATAAGTAAGTCGGTCATAGCCCAGTCATCAACACACATGAAATTAATAAGCAATCAAGACAATTGACCTTAAGGAGCTAACCCACAAAATAAGGCATGTTACAAATTGTGTTGTTGTTGTTAGTGTTACCTTGGACTATATATATATATATATAGATTGATATGGAATATGATGTGAGATATGACAAGAATTTAAATTAATGAATAGATTCCATAATGTGTTACGGATATTGAAATTGTTTATGTTTGTGCTTGGTGATAAATATTTTGGATTATATTTTTAATTATTGAGTTAAATACTTGATGGGAGAATATGTTTAGTTGTACTTACATAATTATATTATCACATCTTGTTGAATTGTTCATCATTGAGAAAGTATGCTCACTCTCCATGTTGTCTACTTTTAGCTTTGTGATGTAGGGCATGGTTATGGAATTGGTGCTTATTTTGAAGAAATTGATGTATAGTGTGAAGAAGGAGATGCCTAGATGCCTTAGCCAGCATGTTTTGAATTTATTAACTATGACATTTGTAACATCCCAAATTTTGGAGTAAATAAATTTATTAGATAAAGATAAATAATTCTTTATGGTCCAATAATTGTGGGAAAATTAATTAGACGCTAGAGGTGAATTATCGGTAAATTAAGATTTACTAGAACCAAATGATTTGATGGATGGTGTAGGACCCACTAAGATAAACTGGATATTTGATGGGTCTAGAATACTTAGAAAATTATTATGGTTATGGTGGTATAGATAAAATAAATTTTGGTATTAAAGAGATAATTATTTGGACATGACATAGGATATTAAATGGAGAAAATACGAGCTAAGTGGAATTAAAAGAAAATGAAAATTCCCATTTCTCCTCTCCTTTCTCTTTTGGCCCTTTAACCCATTGGACAATAGGAAATTATTAACCAAAGTATAAGCGAGTGGGAGCATCCTTTTATCCAATGTACAATGCCTAATTTTGCAAAATTTCCCTATCTCTTTCTCTAATTTTTGGCAGCCCTCTTCCTCCTCCATTCACTCTTCATTTTTCTTCTTCTCCTTCACTTTCCAATGGAAAAAACCATCCACCTCCCTTCCACTTTCTTTTCTTGCCAAAATTAAAACTTAAGCATGGATTCATGAAGTTTGTATGGCATATTAGGGCAAATACTTAGTGGTCTCCTTTCCTCATTCCCCTTATTTTTGTTTTGGCCATGGCTTGGAAATGAGGTAAGGTTTTGAACCTATCTTACTCCATTGATGGTTTTTATGATGCTTAAGCTTAAAATGTGACATTGGGTTATATGGGTGTTAATGAAAATAATGGAAACCCTAGGCTTGAAACAATGGAAATGTGATTCTTAAATATGGCTTGATGTTATATGATGAGGACGGTTATAGTATCCATATTGATTTAAGAAAATTGACTAAGGATGTGGTTGGGTGATTTTGGAGAAAACCCTAAGTGTTGAACTTTTGGGGGTTTTGGCCAAATTGGTGGATTTGATGATTTTTGTGCCTTAGAATGATTTCATATAAGGGAATGAATATTTAGAGGATTGGGATTGGTTATTAATGTTGATGAAATTTTAAACTAAGTTCAATATATTCTGAATGATGATTTATGCATGTGGAACCCAAACCTTAGGTTAGACGACCATTGGGAACATTGATTGTTGTTTACAATTGATTGGCACTTTGATGATGATATTAAGCTTGTGATGATGCACGAAAATGGTTAAGATTTATGATTGGTAGTTTTGTGAAAAACCCTTAAGAATTGATAATTTGGGGCTTTTGGTAAAGATGGTGAAATTGATGATTCATTAGTCATGAGAATGACTTTTGGGTTTAGAAAAGATGATTGAATGATTGGTATGATTATTGAGGTTATTAGATTTTGATGAGGTTCCAATCATGAGGTTTGGGAGATATATGTATATGAGTATATATGATGATTAGAGGAATTGATTTTGAGAAATGAATATGAAATGTTCAATGTTGAGTGATATTTATGATGATGATAATGGTAAATGACCATTGATGATGGATTAATGAAATAAGATTTTTGATTCAATGAGGTTTTAGGCCATGATATGTTCCATATGGATTTGTTGGTTGATGATGGCTTTAAATGAAGCTAAGATGGCTTATGTTGAAAATGGAATAATAATGATGGGAAATGGATGATTTATATAATGATTAGATGCCTTATGAGTAAGGGATGTGATATGGTGTTATTAGGCATGGTTAGCCCTTTGAGATCTAGAGGATCTTGATTTTTTAAAGGAATTCCTGAAACCTAACACAAGTGAGTGAATTGGTGTTTTAGCAAGTTTAGGACTTGATACTAAGCCATATATGATGTTAACAAATAGTTAGAATTGTGATGATACCTTAAGATGGCTCATTAATTGAATGCATATGTATGTGTTGATAGGAGATTGTATTCCAGGCAATACGACAGAACAATCAGAGCATTCAAGTAGTGATTCTTCTCTCGAGATAGGAGAGAGGTTTGCATTTCAATTGCATGACTTGAATGATTGATAGTGGATATATATGATTGTACTCATGCTTGCCTTGTATTATTATTTTGAATGATGATTGATAATGTGATGGATGATAGGGTTGGCACTTTGTTGAATGTTTGGGAATTGCATATATATGAAATGATGATGAGTTTTAGAATCCCTTTGATGGGAATGATGCATTTGTTGGTGAAAAATCCATGATGAGATGGAGTATGTGTGTGTAGATGCATGGTTGTTGAGTTAAAATCCCATGAGAATGTATGTTTTAAGCATGATTGATGTTCGGATTGATGAATGAGGGTATAAGCTGATGTTTCCTAAGTTAAAAAAGATGTTTGGTGGCTTTCCTAGCTTTTAAATCGATTCACAAGCCTCTAGAATCGATTCAAAGGCTGCTTTTTCCCCTAGGTATGTTCCAAAACCATGTCAATTGATTCACATGATATGGGAATCGATTCATGGCCCCTGGAAATGCATGAATCGATTCATTGTATGTGTGAATCGATTCATGGCCCTAATTTTGGGTTGTCAGGATTCCAGCCACGCATGAATCAATTTATGGCCCTGCTTGAATTGATTCATGGTGTGTTTTTGGCCAATTTTCATTATGTTTTGAGATTGTTTGATGTGGTTGAGTCATGGCATGTTTATGCATTCGATTGCACACATTTTAAACACATTTTAGCAATCCAAACATGATGATATTGTCGTGTCCCTCATACACCCTAATGTTGAAGTTGGCATGAGAATATTATTACCTAAAACTTGTTTTATTTTACAAAACCATGTGAGTGTATTAAGGGTATGGTGTGCCTTAGTGGTGTTTGACATTGAATTGGGATGTTGGTATTATGTGAGTGTGTGCCTCAGACATGTTATGAAAACTTGAACGTTCCACCACTAATAATATCATATGATGAAAAGTAAATGATAAGGGTGTAAGACACGCCTTTTTAATGATGAAACTAATATGGGGACAATTGAATAACAATGTGGTTGTGGTAAATCGAAGAATCGAATATGATGTCGATAATGAATAATGATGGATGATGTTATTGGTGATTTTCATGAATAGAAGATGATTGCTATTATGGATGGTTTGTTGAATACCATTGTGTTTGATACAAGTGTGATCTTGTGTGTGTGGTTTAAAATTATATTGGTGAATTGTTGTGAATGCCACACTAGTGTGTGAACAATGGTAATGAATCAAGAAGATGAAAATCCACTAAGAATCATACGGTGATGTTATTGATAAGCAAAGATGAATAAGGATGCTAAGCATACCTTTAATATGATGAAAGATTGTTGAATGTTGTTGATGTTTGTGATGCCATTGTGAATGTTGCAAGTATTGACTTGCATTTATGATATAAGTATGTTGAAATGAAATGTTGCACTTAAAACTTGAAAACAATGCCTAAAACCAACAATGATGAAATCCACTAAGAATTGTATGGTGGTGTTGGTAGTGATGATGATGATTCATGAGTGGCATTATAGGATACATAGTATGAGAATGCATTGATTGGCATTTGCATCCATGGCATATCATACGCTGCCGGTAAGGAATATTAGGGGATTCCCCTGATTGGCCCAGTGGGAGGGCGGCTTTATGCACGAGCATTCTTGTTATTCCCCTGTGACTCAGTGTGTAAGTCACGAAGCTGCCCATGCTAAGCTACGGGGAGCTACATGTGGTTGACCCTTATGGAGGGTGGCTCTTGAGGAGCAGGTGTCCCCGGTGGTCCTTTGGATCACAGCTGCCATGATATGAGTCATGGTTGGCCCGCAATACCTTATATTGTTGATTATGTTGTTTACCGCGGTCATGGTGAGAATGACCAGTGTTACAGAATGGGCAATGCGGTTTGGTACCAGTAAAATTAGTGATTATGCATGCATTAGGAGATATATGTACACATTTTACTACTGCAGTAGGGGAATGGCTATGTGATCATGCTTGAACCCACAATTTAGTGTTTATTCCCACAGTCGGATCTGTATTTGTTGTTGATAATTCCATTGTGCATATGTATTAGCCTAAGAGCATTTGCATATAGCATGGAGATATGCCAAAGTTGTTATGATATGATGTTGATATATGATGATGGTTGAGATTGAGCTATGATGATGATGACATGGGTAAATGAATACCTAAAAGACAACATGTAAAATATGAATACAACCAAAAGATATTGAATATGATAATGTTGTATGTGATGACCCAATATGATGAAGGGCGTGTTTGTCTATGGTTGATGACAATGATGTTGGCCTATTGTGGCATTAAGAAAAGATGTGTATATGTGCTTGCTTTGCTATGAATTGATGGATGAATACACTATATGTATATTGTTGAAATAAGAAATTATGATGATTATTGATGATTTTAGCAAAGCATACATGATGTTAATATACATATGCACATAATCTCAATTGTATTCATATTCGTCATTTGAAATTTATAACTCACTCTCCCATATTGTTCACTTTTAGCATTGATGCAGGAATATCAGGGGATAAGGATATTTTTTTAAAAGCAAAGCTTTTGTGAAGGTAAATAATGGTAATGGATTACCTTGGCCAGCAATGGTTGTAATTATTATATTGTGAATAAAATGTACATTATAATGTTGATAATCACTGATTATGGTAGATGTATTGTAAATGGTAATATAAGTGAATTATGTGTTGATATTTGGGGTATTGGAATTCATACCCATTTGATGAATATAATGAGGTTGGGCATGTAGCCCATTTTGGGAATGTATAAGTGTTGATGATATATGATTTTGAGGTTGAATCGAATGTGGTCGATTATGGAATATGGATATTGGAGATGTATGTTGCATGACTATATATATATATATATATTTAAGTCAATGCATGATTATGATTTATGTGTAAAAATAATTGTGGCTTAATAAGCTTGTGTTATGTATTTGCATGCTTTGCCGAGCCTTTTCTCATATCTTTATATATAGGACTAGGCGTGTGCCCTGTATACATATTCTTCTTCCACTAAAAAATTTATTATTTTTATACATTTATGGGTGAATTATGTTGCGATCCAATTATAAATTCTCATATCTCACTCTTTGGTTTTCTGTGGTTCGGGTCTTGATGTAATCGTTGAGGTGTTTGAAATATTCTTAAGCGGAAAAAAATTACTCGTAATTTTATTAATCATTTATCTTGATTACATTGGGATGTAGTACCTTATGTGTGTGATATGAAATTGAGATTGACTCTTGTGATGATTGATTGTGGAATGATACCTTGATGAGGTTGTGAATTATAGAGCGTGTTGATGATGCGCTATTTGCTTCCATGTATGGATGGACAATTGTATGAAATCCTTGGCTAGAGTAATTCATGAGTATTGTAAATGGTTTGCCTTAGAGAATGATATGTATATGATTGTGTGTCACTAACTGTGATGTTGAATGTGAATTATGCCCCTAAGTGAGAAGGCGAGATGTTCCTTATGAGGATAAGGCTAGCATGAGCATTATTGCATTCCTAGCATGCATAGCATATCATTTGAATGTGGTTGCGATCATACACCAAAAGTCTTATGGGACTAAAATATGAATAATTATAGTGGTTGCGATCACTTGGTACATTGAAATGAAATTGGTCTTGCGGGACTATGAAAGGAGTACCCTATGCGTGGCGGGAAACCAATATGAAATGAATAAAATGTGGTTGCGATCATGAAGAAAGCCTTGCGGAGTTATGAAAAGGGAGTACCCCATGCGTGGCGGAAAACCAATATGAGAATGATTAAAATGTGGTTGCGATCACAATGAGAGATCCTACGGGATTCTATGAAAATGGACCCTTGCGTGGGGGACATATCTTGAATGAATGTCAGTGGTTGCAATCACTTGATGAGATGAAAATTAAATCCGTTGCATATGCATTTTAAAACACGACATATACATTAGCCATAGGAACATGGCATTTGAGTGAAGTAAATCGAGAAAGGGATACCCTGAAACACCCTAAATTTTAATTAGAGTTAAACCCGGGATAGGGGAAATTTTTCCCAAAATAATTATGAAGAACCGGGTCAATTATTTAGAAAATACCTGGATCAATAATTAAAAGCCACTCCCATATATGAAGATATGAGAGCTAGGTCCAATGACCATTATTAAAAAGGAAAGGAAGGCAAGAAGAAGGAAAAAGCTGGGAAAACCGATCAGGACAAAGGAAAACATTCACAACGGAAGAATAAAGCAGCGCCTGAGCGACCCAATAATACGGCGTGCACTCGCTCAAGCGAGATCCGACTCCGCTTGAGCGAGGCCGACCAACTCGCTCGGGCAAGCACCCATGCGCTTAAGCGGATCCACAATAAAAGCCCTTCCAAACACATACCCGCTGGAGCGAGATCTCATTCGCTGAAGCGAGAAGCCACACTCGGCCAATCCACCACTCGGTATACGAGACAGCCATTCACTCGGTAATGACTTAGTCCACTCGGTATAAGGGAATTCCAATCACTCGGGAACCACCCCAACAATTTCCTCACTCGGTAACCCATAACTTAGTCTCTCAATTCTATCCACAGAGTCAACATAATGATCCACTCGGGAAATGAGGGTTATCCCACTCGGATTCTATCAAACCACTCAGTATAATTCAACCTCGAGTCACTCGGTAAACATCAACCATTTAGCACTCGACATATTTGAACTCCATCACTCAAAGAATACATAGGCTTCCTCTCGGCCATAAATCACTCGGCCTAATCATTCATAACCAACTCATCTTCTGAGTGGTATTCCACTCAGTAACTAGTATCATTACCGACCAATACTCATTCGGCCACACACTCGGCATTCATGCCTATTCTCACTCGGATAATACCTTAACCATTCATTACTCAGAAATAGCCCACATAATCAATTCCATTCGGAATGATCCAAACTCCTTAACACTCAGAGGAATTACCCAAGTAATTCACTCGGACTCATTCCACACTTACAGACTCAGAATACATATTACCTTATTCACTCGGAATAGGTACCCATGTTCACTCGGAATACATGTATAACTTCACTCGGATCATATATATATAAACCACTCAGAATATGTCCAACCTAATCCATCATAACAACTCTTCGCTCGGAGAGGTTCACTCGGATTTCCACTCGGGTTTATACAAAATCATTCCCCACTCGGGGTTTACCCATTTTATCCACTCAGAATCCACAAGAGCTACCAACACACAGAAAGAGGCTCACAGATAAGTCACACTCGGATATGGAGTCACATACATAAGACTCACTCGGAAAGCAACTAAGCCATTTATATTTCACTCAGGATTCATCAACTTAGAAATATTCATACAACATCATTTCCTAGTCGGTATGAAGCATGAAATCAACATAAATCACTTATGTAAATTTATTCTCTAATTCCCATATCCGATTACCGACCTATATATGTATAACCATACACTCAGATACTTAATATCTTTATACTTTCCATCACCAACACATTCAGTCGGTATGCATATAATACCATTCACTCGAAGTATATATATTAACATGCACTCGGATTCCAGTACATATATATTTCATATTCATGATACAACATTGTTATGAGCCGGCCAAGGCTTTAATACATCAAAAGTACATGGTACATAATATTATATACACAGCCTCATCATAAATACCCATCACTCGGGTTTAAGACCATCACATCATCCAATCCGACCTGTATACACTGAAAAATGGTGTAGGGGTGAGCATTACATATTAAACGACAGATATTGGCTCGGATTAATCATAGAATCCGCAATACAATTATATATCATCAATCATTCAACATATACTGCCATTCAATATGAGCAATCACAAACATCTTCCGATCGGGATTTCACCCATTTCACTCGGCTATAATGCTCAACTCACTCAACTACAAGTATACTGATCCACTCGGATTTCACTCAACTCCGAGCCCTGCTCAAGGAGTGTGCCTGAGCCCAGCTCCAGGACTTAATCACATTCTCACATATCTCATCATCTGATTGCCGATCGGTATATATACATGCTCTAAGCATTCCAGTGGCGAATCGGATGCATATGGTCACATTCCCTCAGACTCCAACTCCAATGCACTCGGCATCTGCCTTGTGTCCAACCCAAGGACTTCCATTAAGCATCTAATGCTCATGCTCTAAGCATGGCCTCGAGTCCAACTCGGAGGTCTTTTAGGGTTAATCTCAGAATCCTCAATAGCGTCCAACGCTTAGTGCTCTAGGCACTGCCCGAGTCCAACCCGGGTCTTATATCACATCAACACATTCAATTTCATTAAACGCATATTCATCCGATTGCCCACTCGGTATTTAGCATTCAGCATTATATGCACACGGCAATTCAACAACAATCAGATGACTCGGCTTATACCATATCCACTCGGCAATCCTATGCCATCCACTCGTATTTTCCTCTATTCACTCGGATTTATCCTTTCCAGTAAGCATTTCATGCTTTCCACTATAAGCCTACTCGACATTCATCATAACAGTCCCCATACATGCATTCAGCATACGCATATACATCAATAAAGCTCACATGCATTCAAATGTATAACACACCCAGGGACAATAGAGGATCACACATGCATCACAAGCATCATAATATAATCATCATCAACAACATCACACATTATATGGACGGGTATCATACATCATATAAATAACAAACATCAATAATCCAGGCTACTTACTCAACTACAGCATACCATACACATTACAACACAACACAGTGTGACAATTTCACCCGGAAACCCATCCAGAAATCCATGCATTTAAGATGCAAAGCCCCCCTTACCTGAATGAAGCTTCCAGGAGTCATATGGCCCACTCGGCCCAGCCACAGCAACACCCTGCTCGGTATTCCAACAGTGAAAAGAGCCATCATGGCTTCCACTCGTCCCAGCAATGTTCTCAGCTTTAGAGAACCAGCCACTGCTTCCTCTCGAAGCAGATTAGCTACCAAGCACACCATGCCAAGCCCCCATGGTACCACAGACCTCACTCGGCCCAGTAGAGGTCCCATCGCTGCTCTACACTTAAACTGCAACCACCAAGCACGTGACAAAGCTGTCCCCCACTAGAACAGCACCATCCTTGCATGCCTTCTTCCTCATAACATCACTGCCTCACACAGTGGACCACTTCCACAACGAGGCAACCATCAGCGTTAAAGCTGAACATAGGAAAAGAAGAAGAAGGAGAAGATGAAGAAGGAGAGAGAGACATACCACAGAGCCAACGTCTGCTCCCATCACTACACTAATATGCCACCACGCTGTTCCCACCCAGTTCTCACACAGCTACGCTGTTCTCCTTCCACTCAAGGCTCTGCGCAGTGTTTGGGTGGAGGAGAAAATAAAGGAGATGGAGAACAACAGAAAGAAGAGGAATAGACGTGAGAGAGGAGAGGAGAATGGTTCTCCATGCACCAAAAAGAAATGGAGAAGTGAGAGGGGAAAACGTGAAAGTGAAGCTATATCACCTTACAGCCCCATCATCACGCTGCTCCCTTTCCATCAACCATCACCTTTACATTTAATGCAAGTCCCATCAGCAATCATCACACTCCACGTGGACAAAGAGAGAGGGAACCAGACCCATTTTCCATCAAGGCATATAGTTCATTCTTACACTATTAGTATTATTATTATTATTACACATAAATTGCCTAATTTGGCAATTAACCCTTAATTAACCATTAATTCCATCAATCCATAACCTTAATCTAAAATTTATAATTATTTAAAAAAAACCTGGGATGTTACACTCTCCCCACCTTTTAGGAATTTCGTCCTCGAAATTCAATCAGGAACCTGCCCTGATAACAACTCGGCATAACACTGCATGCCACCCAGAATAACTTGCATACCAATGCCTTCCAAGCATTCACCGACCAGTCAATTCCAATCGGCGCAATTCCACCTCTCAGGTGGTTACTGACCACCACAAGAAATTCTGAGACAGCCCACGCTTAACACCTTCCACTTGGAAGTGTCACCAATTGGCTCGGAAATCACCCACTCAGGTACCCACAATTCCACTTCACCCAGCAACTCTTTCTTTCACTTGTCCATCATTTTAATACTCAACCACATACTTATCCATTCAGATTCAAATCCTCACCTTGCTCGGAGCAGTCCAATAGACTCAAGCCATCTCCATAAGCAGCTACAGTCTCACTTGCTGACCTATGAACTGCTGCATCCAACTTATAGGATGATGCCTCATTCCTATAGGGTCACAACAGTTGCATCAAGTCAATGCAAAATGTATACTGCCACAATACCTATGGCATGTAGAGTCACACTAGAATAGCATCCTCACGTTTATTTCACTCATACCGATCAAATTCCCTCAAATAATATCAGACTATATGAAAATTATGGGCAATTCATACACTTTTATGAGGAATATTTCAATAATGATATCATCACTACGCATCAACTATGATGCATCTTACGCCAACAGTCAGCAAACACCAATCTTCCTCACAGTAAAATGCATTTTATCAATAAATTTCCGACCCATTCAAGACATATATGCCCTCCTTACACTTATTCTAGTGTGAATCACATGATAGCAATCATCAATTACGCATCACACTCACCATAAAATAGCATAAAAGCAGTCGGTTTCCAGTCCAAACCGAGTAAAAAAATTCCTGCTTTAATCTTATCCATCACAAACTATTGGCCAATCAGCCTAATATTCCTTAATATCACCATTCATTACAGGCTACGACTCGGATTTAAGCCTAATAGCTCACTACACCCACAGAGATGTACAACTCAGGGTCAGAAATTCAATCAACAACTCACTCGGTTTTCAATCATAAAACCGAGACAACACCCAAACTAACAGGTACCTTACCATATCAATTCCTCAGAACATCCAACCACACATGATTATGCCCAATCAATTGGGTTACCACACTTAGTGGCCCAGCACCTAATCCAATCATCTACTCAGTTTTCACACATCAAACCGAGACAAAAATCCTAACCAATCATGCATCAGGTTTTATATTCAATCACCTATCACATATTAAAATCCTCCAACTTAGGAATCTGCATTCATTCAACAACATCAAGTACCATAAAGGGGTTCACGTGCCAAGAGTATAATTCACCCATCACAATTGCACAAGTAATCACATAATTTAAAATCCTCACATCATGGAATTCCTCAACATTTCTCACTCAGCCAACTCAGCATATGAGTTCAAATCCATCTAATCAATATGAATCGGCCATGAACCATTAGCATGGCATACACAAGAGTCCAAATCAATTAACACAGTTTTAATAATTATGAGAGCTTCAATATCATCACCCAACTTTCCTCACAACCGACTCAACATTACCATTACATTCCCTCTCAGCCAACTCAGGCTGAGAAACACCACAAGAAATGATGACCACTCGGTCATACAGCACATAACCGCTTACACTCAGTAAGCAAACCTTGGCCATGGACCTTTCAGTCTGCTCTGATACCAAAATGAAACACCCTAAATTTTAATTAGAGTTAAACCCGGGACAGGGGAAATTTTTCCCAAAATAATTATAAAGAACCGGGTCAATTATTTAGAAAATACCTGGATCAATAATTAAAAGCCACTCCCATATATGAAGATATAAGAGCTAGGTCCAATGACCATTATTAAAAAGGAAAGGAAGGCAAGAAGAAGGAAAAAGCTAGGAAAACCGATCAGGACAAAGGAAAACATTCACAACGGAAGAATAAAACAGCGCCTGAGCGACCCAATAATACGGCGTGCACTCGCTCAAGCGAGATCTGACTCCGCTTGAGCGAGGCCGACCAACTCGCTCGGGCAAGCACCCATGCGCTTAAGCGGATCCACAACAAAAGCCCTTCCAAACATATACCCGCTGGAGCGAGATCTCATTTGCTGAAGCGAGAAGCCACACTCGGCCAATCCACCACTCAGTATACGAGACAACCATTCACTCGGTAATGACTTAGTCCACTCGGTATAAGGGAATTCCAATCACTCGGGAACCACCACAACAATTGCCTCACTCGGTAACCCATAACTTAGTCTCTCAATTCTATCCACAGAGTCAACATAATGATCCACTCGGGAAATGAGGGTTATCCCACTCGGATTCTATCAAACCACTCGGTATAATTCAACCTCGAGTCACTCGGTAAACATCAACCATTTAGCACTCGACATATTTAAACTTCATCGCTCAGAGAATACATAGGATTCCTCTCGGCCATAAAACACTCAGCCTAATCATTCATAACCAACTCATCTTCTGAGTGGTATTCCACTCAGTAACTAGTATCATTACCGACCAATACTCATTCGGCCACACACTCGGCATTCATGCCTATTCTCACTCGGATAATACCTTAACCATTCATTACTAAGAAATAGCCCACATAATCAATTCCATTCGGAATGATCCAAACTCCTCAACACTCAGAGGAATTACCCAAGTAATTGACTTGGACTCATTCCACACTTGCACACTCAAAATACATATTACCTTATTCACTCGGAATAGGTACCCATGTTCACTCGGAATACATGTATAACTTCACTCGGATCATATATATATAAACCACTCAGAATATGTCCAACCTAATCCATCATAACAACTTTTCCCTCGGAGAGGTTCACTCGGATTTCCACTCGGTTTTATACAAAATCATTCCCCACTCAGGGTTTACCCATTTTATCCACTCAAAATCCACAAGAGCTACCAATACACAGAAAGAGGCTCACAGATAAGTCACACTCGGATATGGAGTCACATACATAAGACTCACTCGGAAAGCAACTAAGCCACTTATATTTCACTCAGGATTCATCAACTTAGAAATATTCATACAACATCATTTCCTAGTCGGTATGAAGCATGAAATCAACATAAATCACTTATGTAAATTTATTCTCTAATTCCCATATCCGATTACCGACCTATATATGTATAACCATACACTCAGATACTTAATATCTTTATACTTTCCATCACCAACACATTTAGTCGGTATGCATATAATACCATTCACTCGAAGTATATATATTAACATGCACTCGGATTCCAGTACATATATATTTCATATTCATGATACAACATTGTTATGAGCCGGCCAAGACTTTAATACATCAAAAGTACACGGTACATAATATTATATACACAGCCTCATCATAAATACCCATCACTCGGGTTTAAGACCATCACATCATCCAATCTGACCTGCATACACTGAAAAATGGTGTAGGGGTGAGCATTACATATTAAACGACAGATATTGGCTCGGATTAATCATAGAATCCGTAATAGAATTATATATCATCAATCATTCAACATATACTGCCATTCAATATGAGCAATCACAAACATCTTCCGATCGGGATTTCACCCATTTCACTCAGCTATAATGCTCAACTCACTCAACTACAAGTATACTGATCTACTCGAATTTCACTCAACTCCGAGCCCTGCTCAAGGAGTGTGCCTGAGCCCAGCTCCAGGACTTAATCACATTCTCACATATCTCATCATCTGATTACCGATCGGTATATATACATGCTCTAAGCATTCCAGTGGCGAATCAGATGCATATGGTCACATTTCCTCAGAGTCCAACTCCAATGCACTCGGCATTTGCCTTGGGTCCAACCCAAGGACTTCGATTAAGCATCTAATGCTTATGCTCCAAGCATGGCCTCGAGTCCAACTCGGAGGTCTTTTAGGATTAATCTCAGAATCCTCAATAGCGTCCAACGCTTAGTGCTCTAGGCACTGCCCGAGTCCAACTCAGGTCTTATATCACATCAACACATTCAATTTCATTAAACGCATATTCATCTGATTGCCCACTCGGTATTTAGCATTCAGCATTATATGCACACGGCAATTCAACAACAATCAGATGACTCATCTTATACCATATCCACTCGGCAATCGTATGCCATCCACTTGGATTTTCCTCTATTCACTTGGATTTATCCTTTCCAGTAAGTATTTCATGCTTTCAACTATAAGACTACTCGGCATTCATCATAACAGTCCCCATACATGCATCCAGCATACGCATATACATCAATAAAGCTCATATGCATTCAAATGTACAACACACCCAGGGACAATAGAGGATCAAACATGCATCACAAGCATCATAATATAATCATCATCAACAACATCACACATCATATGGACGGGTATTATACATCACATAAATAACAAACATCAATAATCCGAGCTACTTACTCAACTACAACATACCATACACATTACAACACAGCACAGTGTGACAATTTCACCCGGAAACCCATCCAGAAATCCATGCATTTAAGATGCAAAGCCCCCCTTACCGAATGAAGCTTCCATGAGTCATATGGACAACTCGGCCCAGCCACAGCAACACCCTACTCGGCATTCCAACAGTGAGAAGAGCCATCATGGCTTCCACTCGTCCCAGTAATGTTCTCAGCTTTGGAGAACCAGCCACTGCTTCCTCTCGAAGCAGATTAGCTACCAAGCACACCATGCCAAGCCCCCACAGTACCACAGACCTCAATCGGCCCAGTAGAGGTCCCATCGCTGCTCCACACTTGAACAACAACCACCAAGCACGTGACAAAGCTGTCCCCCACTCGAACAACACCATCCTTGCATGCTTTCTTCCTCACAACATCACTGCCTCACACAGTGGACCACTTCCACAACGAGACAACCATCAGCATTAAAGCTGAACAGAGGAAAAGAAGAAGAAGGAGAAGATGAAGAAGGAGAGAGAGACGGACCATAGAGCCAGCGTCTGCTCCCATCACTACACTAATCTGCCACCACGCTGTTCCCACCTGGTTCTCACACAGCTACGCTGTTCTCCTTCCACTCAAGGCTCTGCGTAGTGTTTGGGTGGAGGAGAAAATGAAGGAGATGGAGAACAGCAGAAAGAAGAGAAACAGACGCGAGAGAAGAGAGGAGAATGGTTCTCCATGCACCAAAAAGAAATGGAGAAGTGAGAGGGAAAAACGTGAAAGTGAAGCTATATCACCTTACAGCCCCATCATCACGCTGCTCCCTCTCCATCAACCATCACCTTTACATTT
This sequence comes from Clitoria ternatea, assembly GCA_037962975.1. Lineage (NCBI taxonomy): Eukaryota > Viridiplantae > Streptophyta > Magnoliopsida > Fabales > Fabaceae > Clitoria > Clitoria ternatea. Next base: position 158,169,171 of record CM075672.1, read on the forward strand.
AATGCAAGTCCCATCAGCAATCATCACACTCCACGTGGACAAAGAGAGAGGGAACCAAACCCATTTTCCATCAAGGCACATAGTTCATTCTTGCACTATTAGTATTATTATTATTATTACACATAAATTGCCTAATTTGGCAATTAATCCTTAATTAACCATTAATTCCATCAATCCATAACCTTAATCTAAAATTTATAATTATTTAAAAAAAACCTGGGATGTTACATACCCTATTGAGATTATGGTGGGATAGATATGGAATCCACTTTTGGTCACTAACTATACTTATGTTGTTGATTGGTGTGACCCTTTATGAATTTCATGAATTATGACAATGGATGTGATGAAATCATGAATTGATGATATGGCCTTATTCGATATGTCCTTGATGATGGACTTAATATATATATATATATATATATGCATATGAACATGTGTGTTCAATGGATTTTATAAATTGGTTGGTTTTATTGTTATTTGAACTCCTTGATAGAAGAAGATGTTGATTTGCATTCATATTTATATTATCATAATTGTTGGATTTTCATCATTGAGAAAGTATACTCACTCTCCATGTTGTCTGCCTTTTTAGCCTTTGTGTTGTAGGGCTTGACCATGAAGTAGGACTTTTCAAGAGATGAGGTATGGTGTGAAGAAAAGATTGGTAAGGATGCCTTGGTCGGCATTGTTTTGATTTTGATGGTTTTGTATATCTCTTGGAAATTTTTGTAGATATGGTCTTGTTTTGTAAACCATATTATAATTAATACCTTGCATGTGTATGGATAATTGGATATGGATGGTTTGATACTCTTGATTAATGATTGATACATTAGGATCATTGGAAAAGAACTTGTGATCATTTTGTATCACTAATGTAATTCAAGATGAATGTTGATAATAGAACTTGTTGGCCATTTTGATGGCATTAATGCTTTTGTATATAGTTGAATTAGATTATGCATAATGAATGAGCTATATCATGTGTTATAATGTGATTGAATGAAGAGACATGAATATGATGAGTTTTATATGACTTTTATGCATAATTGAGGAACTAATAGGGCCAAATAGAATTTTATAAGAATTGGATAGTGTGAGATGGTCCTAATAGCTTCCATGTATGGTTTATGATTTGTAGAAAGTGGAATAGGTCAAATCCATTAAGAATTGACCCTTGAGTTGCACAAAAAGGCTTAAAAATGGGCTAAATGCACTTATGCGTATAAGTCCCTCATTTTTGGGAATTTTTGCATACGGCTAGTTGCCACATGTCATAAATGGTGTATAAATAATAGTGTCAAAATTTGGTAGTTTTTGGATTTGATATGAAAAAGTTAGGGTAGTTGGAAGTTGGAAAATTGTGAAAATTCTGCATTATGCAGTAGGGATGCTGTCTTGAATCGATTCAAGACTTCTCTGAATCGATTCAAGAGCCCGTAGATGTGTTTGAATCGATTCACAAGCTTCCTGAATTGATTCAAGAGCTGTTGGAACACCTTGAATCGGTTCATACGAGCCTTGAATCGATTCAAGGGCTTCTATTTTCATTGTTTAAAATTCCAACCTTGCTTGAATTGATTCATATGAGCTTGAATCGATAAAAGAGCCTCTGTTTTCACTATTTTGAGTTCCAGAAATGTGTGAATCGATTCATAAAGTGCATGATTTGATTCATGGCCCTGTTTCATATATTTTCATGAGTTTTGATGGGTGGTTGACATCATTGACTCATGGTACCCTCATGTAACTAAATGTACATCTTCTCTACAGGTTTTAACCATCAATTCATGCATCCTCAATCCTTTTTCCCGATCCATTCATACTTATGAACTGATATATGTATTCCGCTATTCATTAAATGATAACTATGCAATCATTAATCGGGATGGACTCTTGTTTTAGATTACTCACCATCTCATATCTTCATATATGAGATAGGACTTTATATAGATCCAGGTTAATTGTTGAATGTCTAAATTATAGTGTTCTTCCTCCATCGTTCATTTTAATAACGCAAAAAATTTACTCTCGTTTCCATTATCCAAATAATTAATATTAATAACTTATTTACTAGATTAAGGATGGCATATTGGGTGGTATCAGAGCATGACATGTTTTTAGTGAATCATTGTCATTGTTGCTTGATCTTGTATGGATTGATTGTGATTAATACTTGATTTATATAAGTTCGTCTAAGCGTTCTTCACATTATTCTCTCTCAATGATGAATTTTTATAATTATATGAATGCTCATGACATTATAATATGATGATATGCCTTTTATAGGCTTTAGTGTGAATTGATTGACGTTGGACTCCATGATGGTGGGCCATAGCTTATTTATATGATGAGTTGCTATAGTATGAGACTATAGGCACGTCTATGAACTAGTTTACTGATATTAGTTGAATTTAATGTTATGATTATAGATCTTGTGATGTCTCGTCATCAAGATAATGATGACTCTAAAGCTAGAGCTTTAAATCATTTTGCTAACCTTCTCGAGTCGTAAAACCGTGATAGACAAGCTGCGGAAAGACAAGCTACTCTTGTTGCTCAAGGCACTCAAGGCCTTGTTAAATTCTTGAAGTGAAAACCCTCTGAATTTCATGGTGCATTTATGCGTGAGCAAACCTATGTTTGGATCCGAGATGTTGAGCGGATCTTCGATATCTTTGATTCCACTAAGCTCTAGAAAGTAGAGTATGCTATTTTTATGATGAGGGACGAAGCTGAGACTTGGTGGAGACTCACCAAGAGTAGAATGATTGTTACTGCTATTCCCTTGACTTGGGAAAATTTTAAGCTTGAACTTATGAGAAAATATGTGCCAGAAAGTTATAAGAGCAAGAAAGAGCTTGAGTTCATGGAACTTAAGCAAGGCACTATGACTGTGGAAGAGTATGCTTCCAAATTTGAAGAGTTATGTGAGTCCTACAGTCCTTATCAATAAGAGGGGACTGAAGCCTCAAAGTGTGTGAAATTTGAGAATGGTCTACGCCCTGAGATTCAAAGGGCAATTTGTCATTAAAAAATTTAGAGTTTCACGGAACTTGTGAATAAGTACCACATCTATGAGGAACATGCACCACCTCATCATTCTAAATTTGACTCTAAACTGAAGGGTCAATCTTCTAAATTCAAGAAGAATGGAAGTTTTAATAAAGGATGTTTCTTACGGGGTACTCACTCTAATGCCCAAGGTAGGGGCGGTGGTCATGGTAACACCTTTGGTCAGGGCAATGCAAATGCCAATGGGCCGAAATGCAATAAGTATGGTGGACCTTATTATGTTTGTGAGTGTGTTCACCGTGATGATGTGATTTTATTTAATTATGATCAAGTGGGACATATTCATCCTGCATGTCCTTTGCTTGCAAGGCGAGCCCCTATTCAAGCTAATACTCTTAAGTGTGCTAGTGCTCCCGCTCATGTGAACCGTGGAGGCCACAATGGTGGTCGGGGACACGGTAATAGAAACAATGGCGGCCAAAATAGAGGCCGTGGTGGATATAATCATGGGCGTCATGGTAATAGCCGTGGAAATGGAAATGGTGCTTGTAATGGTGATGGAAATGGTAGGAATCACCATCAAACTCCTGGAAGAGTGTTTGCTGTGACTGGTGAGGAAGCAGCACAAGCCGATGACTTAGTTGAAACTAAGTGCGAAATACTCAATAATTTTGTTCATGTTATTTATGATTCGAGTGCTACCCATTCTTTCATATCTAAGGATTGTGTGCGGGGATTGAGATTGCCGATGAACTTAATGAAAAACGCTCTTGTGGTTTCTACCCCGACTGGTACTTTGATAAGTGTTTTAAAACACTATTTTTCATGTTTAATTTGTTTAAAATAAAAAGTTTATTGTATCATTTTTCCCGAATTTCATGGTTTCTGTTTTCTTTTCATTGTTTTTATTCAAGTATTGTATTTTGTATTAATTAATTTTAAATGGAACGTTTAAAAAGTATATTTTTTAGAATTGGAAAATTATGATGGATTAGTGCAGAGATTGGGCTACAAGTTTAGTGGGGCGGTCAGCAGAGGAAGAAAAGAGTGTGTGTGCAGCGTGAAAATTCATTTCCTTGTTCTTTTCTTATTATTATTTTGTAAAAAATATTTTGAGAGAGTAGTAAAATTCAGTGTTTAAGTTTGTGTACTATGGGAGGATACTGTAAATACAACAAGGAATCCCAGTGGTGAATTTATTGTGCTTTTTGGAGAAACCCGTAAGTCTTTATTTTTACCATGAGTTGTATGTTTTATTTCCCTTCCATTATGAATATGAATTTTAATCATATCATGAGTAACTAAATTAATTATCTTGGGATGAAAGGGGTGTGATAATATTTTATGTTAATGTCATTTTGACTTTGAATTAAATAATTTTCTATTTTCCATTTAGTTCAAATTATGATCAATGCTCTTAGTGATTCCTAACAAGAACCTAAGTGATAAAACTGTATACTTACGGGTATATTAGTAAGTTTAAGTAATTAATAGAATCGAGGGATTTATTGTTACTAGAATGCTTTCGAACTAAACCTAAGGTTTTGAAATACTTTTTGTGACCTCAGTAAAACCGTGAAAGTAATCAAAAATCTTTTGAGGAATAAAGAGGGATTTTCATAAAACAGTAAAGGGCCTATATTAGGGATTCAACACGGTTCTCCAAACGTTAGGTACATTAATACGATTCCGAGAGGAACATATTAATTAGCTTAAGGAAAATCTGGCTTGGAAAACTTAATTTGATTCTTATTTATGAAAAGTCAATTCATTAACATAAAATAGAGTCTTGATCCGCCAGAATCTCAAGATACTCTCAACTCTGATTTTTAAGTATCTAGTAAATTTTGTTTCTGAATTTATTTTTAATCTGTGTTTTATTTTACAAAAACATTAAAAATCAATTGTGTGGATAATTAAATTTCAATATGCTGGTACTTTGAAAATAGTCCCTGTAGATACGATAATCTTTTACACTAGTGCAAAAATTGGATATAACAATGGGATATATTCACGGGTATAAGTGGATCAGTGATAAAAAATACGCGGTGGCATTTTTGAAATTATAAGGTGAATGATATAATCAGAGAAAAGTATATATCCACGGTTAGAATCATAACTGTGATCGTACCCATCAATATATATTCACGGTTGAGGAGTCAACCGTGGATATATAGTACCTGAAATATATATCCACGGTTGTGTTCACAACCATGACTATATATTCATGGTATGATCACGGTTATGATGTGAACCGTGGATATATATTGATGTCTATAATCACGGTTGTATTTCCAACCGTGGATATATAGTTAAGGTTTTAGGGTTTAATCAGTGGGTACTGTATGTCCACGGTTGTCTCTATAACTGTGATTATAGAGGTAATATTTATCCACGGTTGGGGTCGTAACCGTGGTGATATAGTTAACATTTATCCATAGTTGTTTTTTCAACCGTGAATATATGTGTAATACATTCACGGTTTCAAGGGGAACCATGAATATAGATCCTTTCTGAAACTTCAAAAGCCGCGCCTTTCAGTCTTTTTTCACTTTCTCTTCTTCTTCGCGCTGGTTGTCATCTTCTTCCTCGTCCTTCTCTTTGCCTCGAGTTTGTTCTTTGCTCGTCGTGTTCACTTGCTTCTTCCTTCTTCCGTTCGTGTCATCTTTGCACCATTTTTAAGTAAGTGCTCCATTACCCTTCTTTTTCATTCACTGCTGGTGTACCTCATTGTTATGCTCTGTCATTGTTTGTCGAACTGAATGAATGTGTTGTCTCTGTGTGTGTGTGTATTATTTCATTGTTCAAGGTGAACAAAGCTTGTAGGAAATGTTCCTGTTCTGTGTAGTTAGTTGTCTTATTATTGAAGTTTCATAACATAGGCTGAGCATCTTACCGAGATTAACATATTTTTTGTCTAAAGCTATTGATTCACTTATGAGCCAATGTGTATATGTGATTTCACTACTTTAGAAAACAAACGAGGGGTTTGTTATACCCGTAACAAGTGCCTTGTTACACAACATATTTCATGGATTTGAAACCATGCTCTTGTTTATATATATGTAGGTGGAAAATAACATTTAAATAATATTAATGAACTCCAACATCAATAAGTGGTTCCTATTTTTCTGACCATATATTTATGGTAGCAAGATCTTTCATTTTTTTGTCTTATTAGTCAGATCGAACAACATATGCCATGTTTCTTCCTGTTGTTTACTGTGTTGTGAGGTTTTAGTTTTACTTTTGGTTAGCAAGTTATTTTTAATAGAGTGATTTAGTGTCAGGCATGAGTGTAACTTTAATATCTGTAATTTTGAGTATTCATAAACATGTAAAATTTAAGTAATACACATAAAACAAGATACAATGTAGAGGTGGTGCAAAAGGGATTGAAAGTGTTTGATTAGATATACCTATATCCATTAAAACCTAACGGGATGAAGAGTGTTTTGGTTCTAACCTGAATAACGAAGACTTAGGTAGAAATTTATTGCTGAATTTGAATATGACATGAAATGAGACAAAGAAAATGAACTTTTTCTCTAGGCCAACCCAAATTTATATTTTTTATGGACACTACTTTTGTTTCCCTTGAAGTAAGACCTTCTTGGTATCCTGACACTGGTGCTATAAATCACCTCATATATGATCTAAACAATTTAATGTCATATTCTGAATGATAAGGTTCAAGTTAGATATTTTTAAATGGAAAATTTTCACTTCATCATTGTTAACCATTCCCTTGAAAACATTTTCCATTTATGAATTTTGTTCTGTTGAAGTTTAGTTTAAAATTTTGATATTTCATTATTAGATTTTTGAGTTGAGTTGTAATCAAAAGTTACATTTCACTTATATAATGTTATTGCTGTTGTTGTTGGTTGCTGGTATATAATGTTATTTCTGTCTATTGTATGTATGTGGTTTTCAATCTTGCAGACTCGTAGGCTCATACTAGTTAACTAGTTAACTAGTATGAAAGTTGTTGTGCATATGAGTGAACCGTAGTTCCCCGTTTGAGATTCGACATAAATGGTCATTAAATTAATTAATGTCATCGTTTGTGTTGAATCTTGAATTGTCTGTTTGGACAGTTTGGGATGAACAATTATTTTTTATACGTCATTGTTAGTATGTACAAGTTAGGAGTTATTTTAAAATTTGATAAACTTTCAGTAACTTTCATTTTGTGTTGTTCTCTAGGTGCATATTTGGTTGTGGTTGAATTTGATTTGACCACTCTCATTTTGTGTACTTAGAGACCAATGCGAAATGCTGCCGAAATTTAATCAAATTTTAAAATAACTCCTAACCTGTATATATGCATGACGTATAAAAACAATTGTCATCCTGAATGGGTATAGGACCACCACCTTTGAAGAAAAAGTGAGGTTGATCATAGCACCTTGTAAACAGTTGGCATGGATCGGAGTTGGATAACTGCATCACGCCTAAGTCTAGAGTACGAGGGGGGAATTGAATCATTTATAGAATTCGTAGCGAGGAATGCAGTGGAGGTGAATGGAAAGTATTTTTTCCCTTGTGTTAAATGCTTGAACCTACGTCGGGTAGACTTGGAAGAGGTGCGAGAACATCTACTGTGTGACGGTTTTCTGTGTAGTTATACGTGTTGGATATGGGATGGTGAAGATGTGGTGGTGCCAAGTAACAGCTCTCAAACTGAAAATCGAAGCTCGATGCATGACACCGATGTCGACATGGATGACCGACTCGAGGATATGATCCATGATGTGGGGGTAGAAGGTTTTAAGAAAGCTCATGTATATACGACTCTGTGCGAGGACTCTGAGCAGCCGTTGTATCCAAACTGCGTCAATTTCACGAGGTTATCAGCAGTTTTGCGATTGATTAATTTGAAGGCCATAAACGGATGGACGGATAAAAGTTTCACTCACTTACTGAAGTTGTTGAAAGAAATGCTCCCAGCTGGAAACACCTTGCCGAACCGTAACTATGAGGCCAAAAAGGTGTTGTGTCCTATGGGTTTAGAGTATGAGAAAATACATGCATGCCCAAATGATTGTGTATTATTCTGGGTTGAGTTAGAAATGTTGCATCGATGTCCTAGGTGTGGGGTGTCATGGTATAAGAAGAAAGAGGCGGATTTTGATGAGGTATGCACTAAAGGGTCTCCTGCAAAGGTGTTGTGGTATCTGCCTATAGTTCCAAGACTAAAGCATCTATTTGCCAATGTAGATGATGCAAAACTTATGAGATGGCATGCTGATGAAAGGGTTATTGATGGACTACTTAGGCATCCAGCCAATGGATCGCAATGGAAGAAAATGGATAGGCTTGCACTAGCCACGGACGGCATGAACCCATTTGGGAACCTGAGCACAAACCATAGTTCGTGGCCTGTTTTGTTGTTTGTTTACAACTTGCCGCCATGGTTGTGCATAAAGCGAAAATATGTCATGTTATCAATGATGATTTCTGGTCCACGACAACCGGGCAATGACATTGATGTATATTTAACTCCATTGGTTGAAGACCTGAAAAGGTTGTGGGAATACGGGGTTGATGTGTTCGACGGGTTTACCGGGCAGTCATTCAAATTACGTGACATGCTCTTTTGCACGATCAATGACTTTCCAGCGTATGGTAACTTATCCGGGTACAGCGTGAAGGGTCATAAAGCTTGTCCAGTATGTGAAGAGGGGACTAGTTCTGTGCGGTTGCACCATGGTAGGAAAAGTGTTTATCTTCAACATCGAAGGTTTCTTAAAGCGAATCATCCGTTTCGGAGGTTGAAGAAGTCGTTTAACGGTGCCCAAGACTTTGAAATGGCTCCTCCACCACTATCTGGTCGCCAGATGTGACACCCTTAATTTTAGAGGGAAAATTTCGCAAATTAATTAAAGTATAACCTGGATCCATAATAAAAACACTCCCATATATGAAGATATGAGAGCTGGTCCCACGGCCAAGGAGAAAAAGAAAGGAAGGCAAAGGCAAAGAAAGGCCGACCAAGAAAGGCAGTCAGCGGAAGAACAACAGCGCCTGAGCGAACCACATTACAGCGCGCACTCGCTCAAGCGAGATCCCAATCCGCCTGAGCGAGACCGACCAACTCGCTCGGGCGAACCACCATTCGCTTAAGCGAAACCGAATACGAAAGCCTTCCCAAACAACATACTCGCTGAGCGAGGAATCACTCGCTGAAGCGAGAAGTCACTCGGCATTCTATCACTCGGGAAACCGAGACATTCATTCACTCGGTAAACAATCAGGTCCAGTCGGAAATTCATGCCTAAGTCCTCTCGGAATTTAATATCTTAGACCACTCAGCATTATGGGGTTCCGTCACTCGGGAACTACCACAACAGTCACCTCACTCGGCAACCCATAACTTAGTCTCTCAATTTTATTCACAGAGTCAACATAAAGATCCACTCGGGAAATAAAGAGTATCTCACTCGGATTCCATAAGACCTCACACTCGGATATTATCCAATCAAACCACTCGGTGTAATTCAACCTCGAGTCACTCGGTAAACATCAACCATTTATCACTCGGCATAACAGAACTCCCTTACTCAGAGAGTACATAGAATTCCTCTCAGCCATAAATCACTCGGTTAACACTTATATTTCTCTTCACTCAGGGAAAATCATAATATCAAGTCACACTCGGACTTATTCCATAACTTAGCCACTCAAATTACATATTACCCTATTCACTCGGAATAGGTTCCCATATTCACTCGGGATATATTCATAATTCATACACTTAGAATATAATCAATCTGAGTCATTACAACAACACTCCTCTTGGAAGAGGATCACTCGGATTTCCACTCGGATTACTCGAATCATTCCCCACTCGGGGTTCACCATATATTCTTCACTCGGAATCCACAAGAGCCATTATCACACAGTAAGAGGCTCACACATGAGTTACACTCGGATATGGAGTCCCATACATAAGACTCACTCAGAAAAGCAACTAAGCCATATATATTCCACTCAGGATTCATTAACTTAGATATATTCATACAACATCGTTTCCGAGTCAGTATGAAGCATCAAATCAATATAAATCACTTGTATGGATATTTTCTCTAATTCCAAGTCCGACTACCACTACAGCAATACACATCCACCGATTCATAACCATGTTATCAGCATAACATATATGTATATACACAAGCATACGCTCGGATTCTTATCTTTATACATTCCATTCACCAACACATTCAATCGGTATGCATATAATACCATCACTCGAAGTATGTATATATTAACATGCACTCGGATCCCAATACATATGTTTCATATTCATGATTATGTTCATCCACGCGGATTCTATACATATATATATATATATTTGTATTCGTTATACAACATTAATATGAGCCGGCCAAGGCTTTAGTACATCAAACGTACTCGGGATATAACATTATTCATACAGCCTCATCATAAATACCCATCACTCAGGTTTAAGGCCATCATAACATGCCAAACCGACCTGCAAACACTGAAAAATGGTGTAGGGGTGAGCATTACATATTAAATGACAGATATTGGCTCGGATTAATCACAGAATCCACAACATGCTATAGCACACAACATCAATCAGCATATAAACACTGCCATTCAACATGAACAATCACAAGCATCTTCCGATCGGGATTTCACCCATTTCACTCGGCTATAAAGCTCAATTCACTCGGTACAAGTATACTGGCTCACTCGGATTTCTCTCAACCCCGAGACTATGTCAACATTATTCATACTCCGAGCCATGCTCAAGGAGTCTGCCCGAGCCCAGGTCCAGGACTTAGCCATATTCACCATATGTGGTCATCTGATTACCGATCGGTAAAGGAGTCCAACCCATTCCAGTGGCGAATCGGATGCATACGATTTCATTCAGTCGGCGTTCCACGCCAATGCACTCGGCATTTCATCAAGCGTCTCATTTCACGCTTAGTGCCCCAGGCACTGCCCGAGTCCAACCCGGGTCTTTCATCATATTCAACATTAGGACCACGTCCTCTTCACTCGGGATCACACCCTCGTGGCACCCCGCAAGGTGTTCATATTTTATAACTCGATAACACGTATGCATATAACTTCAACTCATATTCATTCGATTGCCCACTCGGAATCTGCGTTCAACATCATGTGCACTCGGTAATTTAACAACAATCAGATGACTCGGCTTATACCACATCCACTCGGTAATCCTATGCCATCCACTCGGCAATCACTATGCCATTCACTCGGCAATCACTATGCCATTCACTCGGCAATCACTATGCCATTCACTCGGATTATCATCGATTCACAAGCCTCATAGGCTGTTTCATGGGATACACTCGGACTTAGCATTTCCTAAGCCTCACACACCATGGTATAGGAAATTCCACTCGGAAATCAACTCTAATAGTCATCCCATGCCAGTATTTCTCTTGATATTAGTCATAACAGCCCCCAATCATCCATTCATTATAAACATATGCATCAATACGCATTACATTCATCTAAATGTATAATTTCACACATGAATTAGTAGAGGGCCACACCATGCACTCAATATCAATGTAACATGCATCTCAAGCATCATAACAAATTCATTATCATAAACATCAACATATACTGCATGGACGGACATCAATCACATCAATACAAACATAAATATCATACATATCCGGGCCACTAATCACTCGGAAATCAACAAAAACAACACACATCAAATATCACGCATTATAGTGAGGGAGTGTCACCCAGAACCCGTCCAGAAATCCATACATTTGAGATGCAAAGCCCCCCTTACCTGGATGAAGCTTCCAAGGGTTACATGGGCCACTCGGCTCAGCCACAGCAGCACCCTGCTTGGCATTCCAATCGTGGGAAGAGCCAACATGGCTCCCAGTCGTCCCAGCACACGTTCTCAGCCTTGGAGAACCAGCCACTGCTTCTTCTCGAAGCAGATCGGCTACCAAGCACACCATGCCAAGCTTCCAAGGCACCACAAACCTCACTCGACCCAGTAGAGGTCCCCAAACGCTATCTCCACTCAGGCCTTCAAGCCATCGAGTCAGTGGAGAAACCTCCCAGCACAACATGAAGCTGTTTCATACTTCCCACAGCACCGTGAGCTAGTCCTCACCATCAGTGGAGGACAACCAAGCTTCCATGCACCATCTATGCCTTCCTCTTCACAACAGCACTGCCTCACCCAGTGGACAACTTCCACAACCGAGGCACTCCACGCTGCTGGTACAGGCTCCCAACCGAGCCACAAACAGCCTCATCACATGGAGGAAGAAGGAGAGGAAGAAGGAGAAGCACCAAGAAAGCAAGGTGTAACCCAACTTACACACAAGCTGTTTCACTCACCAACATGCAGCTCCACTCGAACTCAACACAGCGTTGAGTGGAGGAAGATAAAGATAAAGGAGACGAAGGAGACGAAGGAGAAGAAGAGTCTCCAGAGAGTTTTTAGAGAGAAGGGAGAGCATTCCTCTCACTCATAAGAACATACACCAAACAAAATGGAGAGGATGAGGAGAGAAAACGTGAAGCTGAAGATTTATCTCCATGCAGCCAGCGTCTGCTCCCATTTCAATCAACATTCCATCCTCATTAATGCAATCCCATCTGTATTTAATGCAAACTCTCTCAGCAATGATTACTCCCATCCAACTAAGCCATCAACGTGGGGACCACGCGGAAAGGAAAGGAAAGGAGAGAGAGAACCGAAACTCTCTCTAATGCCACCAAGGCATTACTATGATTATTATCATTCAACTTATTATTATCACTCAATAATTTGCCTAATTGGAAATTAACCTTAATCCACCATTAAATTAACAAAACCATCACCTTAATCTGGAATTTATAATTAATTAAAAATATGGGATGTTACACTCTCCCCACCTTTAAGGAATTTCGTCCCTGAAATTCAACATGAACCGGTCACAATAATCACTCAGCATATCACCACTTACCACATATTGAGTACATATCAATGCTTTTTAAGCATTCACTGATTGGCCCACTCGGAATTCCGAAACATTAGCCTCACCACATCCCTACTTGGAAGGGTCTCAGTTCACTCGGAATATCACAACAATTCCACTCAGTACCACTCTTATCTTTGCTCGGAGTAGTCCAATAGACTCAAACCATCTCCATAAGCAGCTACAGTCTCGCTTGCTGACCCATGAACTGCTGCATCCGACTTATAGGATGGTGTCTCATTCCTATAGGGTCACAACAGTTACATAGAGTCACAGCAAAAACGCACACTGTCACAATACCTATGGCATGGAGAGCCTTTCGGAACAGCATCCTCACATCCTATTTCACTCATACCGACCCAAAATCACTCAGACAATGCCCATCTACATGAAAATTGATGGCAATTCTTACCATTTTATAAGTAATACATCCGAATCAATACCACCATTAGGCACCAAAAGTGATGCATTTCATGCCAACAGTCAGCAAATATTAATCATTCTCACAGTAAAATGCATATTACCAATGGATTTCTGACTCATTCAAGGCATATATACAGCCCATATACCTATCCTAGTGTGAATCATATGATAATAATCATCAAATATCTATCACACTCACCATAAAATGGCATAATGGCAATCGGTTCCAGTCCAAACCGAGCAAACATCTTATCTTTAATCTTATTCGTCATAATTTATTGGCCATAATTCAGATTTAAGCCTAATAATTCACTACACACACTGAGATATACAACTCCGAGTAACAATTCCATTAATAATTCACTCGATTTTCAACCATAAAACCGAGACAGTACCCAAACCAAACAGGTACCCGACCATATCAATTCTCACCCAGTTTTCCAATCTATCAGGTATCCATCTCACTAATATCCGATCCTACTTGATCATGTTCACTCAGCTGGGTCACCACACTAGTGGTCAATCATCAATTAATCCTTCACTCGGTTTTGACACATTAAAGCCGAGACAAAAATCCCAACCAATCACGCATCAGGTTTTACATTCAATCACCTATCTCATATTAAAATCCTCCAACTTAGGAATTTGCACTCATACAATCTACATTAAGTGCCATATAAGGGTTCACATGCCAAGAATATAACTCACCCATCATAAATTGCACAAGCAATCACCCAATTTAAATTCCTCACAACCGACTCAACATTACCATTACACCCTCTCTCGGCCAACTCAGGCTGAGAAACACCACAAGAAATGATGACCACTCGGTCATACAACACATAACCGCTTACACTCAGTAAGCAAACCTTGGCCATGGACCTTTTGGTCTGCTCTGATACCAGAATATGACACCCTTAATTTTAGAGGGAAAATTTTACAAATTAATTAAAGCATAACCTGGATCCATAATAAAAACACTCCCATATATGAAGATATGAGAGCTGGTCCCACGGCCAAGGAGAAAAAGAAAGGAAGGCAAAGGCAAAGAAAGGCCGACCAAGAAAGGCAGTCAGCGAAAGAACAACAGCGCCTGAGCGAACCACATTACAGCGCGCACTCGCTCAAGCGAGATCCCAATCCACCAGAGCGAGACCGACCAACTCGCTCGGGCGAACCACCATTCGCTTAAGCGAAACCAAATACGAAAGCCTTCCCAAACAACATACTCGCTGAGTGAGGAATCACTCGCTGAAGCGAGAAGTCACTCGGCATTCTATCACTCGGGAAACCGAGACATTCATTCACTCGGTAAACAATCAGGTCCAGTCGGAAATTCATGCCTAAGTCCTCTCGGAATTTAATATCTTAGACCACTCAGCATTATGGGGTTCCGCCACTCGGGAACTACCCCAACAGTCACCTCACTCGGCAACCCATAACTTAGTCTCTCAATTTTATTCACAGAGTCAACATAAAGATCCACTCGGGAAATGAAGGGTATCTCACTCGGATTCCATAAGACCTCACACTCGTATATTATCCAATCAAACCACTCGGTGTAATTCAACCTCGAGTCACTCGGTAAACATCAACCATTTATCACTCGGCATAACAGAACTCCCTTACTCAGAGAGTACATAGAATTCCTCTCAGCCATAAATCACTCGGTTAACACTTATATTTCTCTTCACTCAGGGAAAATCATAATATCAAGTCACACTCGGACTTATTCCATAACTTAGCCACTCAAATTACATATTACCCTATTCACTCGGAATAGGTTCCCATATTCACTCGGGATACATTCATAATTCATACACTTAGAATATAATCAATCTGAGTCATTACAACAACACTCCTCTTGGAAGAGGATCACTCGGATTTCCACTCGGATTACTCGAATCATTCCCCACTCGGGGTTCACCATATATTCTTCACTCGGAATCCACAAGAGCCATTATCACACAGTAAGAGGCTCACACATGAGTTACACTCGGATATGGAGTCCCATACATAAGACTCACTCGGAAAAGCAACTAAGCCATATATATTCCACTCAGGATTCATTAACTTAGATATATTCATACAACATCATTTTCGAGTCAGTATGAAGCATCAAATCAACATAAATCACTTGTATGGATATTTTCTCTAATTCCAAGTCTGACTACCACTACAGCAATACACATCCACCGATTCATAACCATGTTATCAGTATAACATATATGTATATACACGGGCATACGCTCGGATTCTTATCTTTATACATTCCAATCACTAACACATTCAATCGGTATGCATATAATACCATCACTCGAAGTATGTATATATTAACATGCACTCAGATCCCAATACATATGTTTCATATTCATGATTATGTTCACCACTCGGATTCTATACATATATATATATATATATTTGTATTCGTTATACAACATTAATATGAGCCGGCCAAGGCTTTAGTACATCAAACGTACTCGGGATATAACATTATTCATACAGCCTCATCATAAATACCCATCACTTGGGTTTAAGGCCATCATAACATGCCAAACCGACCTGCAAACACTGAAAAATGGTGTAGGGGTGAGCATTACATATTAAATGACAGATATTGGCTCGGATTAATCACAGAATCCACAACATGCCATAGCACACAACATCAATCAGCATATAAACACTGTCATTCAACATGAACAATCACAAGCATCTTCCGATCGGGATTTCACCCATTTCACTCGGCTATAAAGCTCAATTCACTCGGTACAAGTATACTGGCTCACTCGGATTTCTCTCAACCCCGAGACTATGTCAACATTATTCATACTCCGAGCCATGCTCAAGGGGTCTGCCCGAGCCCAGCTCCAGGACTTAGCTATATTCACCATATGTGGTCATCTGATTGCCGATCGGTAAAGGAGTCCAACGTATTCCAATGGCGAATCGGATGCATACGATTTCATTCATTCGGCGTTCCACGCCAATGCACTCGGCATTTCATCAAGCGTCTCATTTCACGCTTAGTGCCCCAGGCACTGCCCGAGTCTAACCCGGGTCTTTCATCATATTCAACATTAGGACCACGTCCTCTTCACTCGGGATCACACCCTCGTGGCACCCCGCAAGGTGTTCATATTTAATAACTCGATAACACGTATGCATATAACTTCAACTCATATTCATTCGATTGCCCACTCGGAATCTGCGTTCAACATCATGTGCACTCGGCAATTTAACAACAATCAGATGACGCGGCTTATACCACATCCACTCGGCAATCCTATGCCATCCACTCGGCAATCACTATGCCATTCACTCGGCAATCACTATGCCATTCACTCGGATTATCATCGATTCACAAGCCTTATAGGCTGTTTCATGGGATATACTCGGACTTAGCATTTCCTAAGCCTCACACACCATGGTATAGGAAATTCCACTCGGAAATCAACTCTAATAGTCATCCCATGCCAGTATTTCTCTTGATATTAGTCATAACAGCCCCCAATCATCCATTCATTATAAACATATGCATCAATACGCATTACATTCATCTAAATGTATAATTTCATACATGAATTAGTAGAGGGCCACACCATGCACTCAATATCAATGTAACATGCATCTCAAGCATCATAACAAATTCATTATCATAAACATCAACATATACTGCATGGACGGACATCAATCACATCAATACAAACATAAATATCATACATATCCGGGCCACTAATCACTTGGAAATCAACAAAAACAACACACATCAAATATCACGCATTATAGTGAGGGAGTATCACCCGGAACCCATCCAGAAATCCATGCATTTGAGATGCAAAGCCCCCCTTACCTGGATGAAGCTTCCAAGGGTTACATGGGCCACTCGGCTCAGCCACAGCAGCACCCTGCTTGGCATTCCAATCGTGGGAAGAGCCAACATGGCTCCTAGTCGTCCCAGCACACGTTCTCAGCCTTGGAGAACCAGCCACTGCTTCTTCTCGAAGCAGATCAGCTACCAAGCACACCATGCCAAGCTTCCAAGGCACCACAAACCTCACTCGGCCCAGTAGAGGTCCCCAAACGTTATCTCTACTCAGGCCTTCAAGCCATCGAGTCAGTGGAGAAACCTCCCAGCACAACATGAAGCTGTTTCATACTTCCCACAGCATCGTGAGCTAGTCCTCACCATCAGTGGAGGACAACCAAGCTTCCATGCACCATCTATGCCTTCCTCTTCACAACAGCACTGCCTCACCCAGTGGACCACTTCCACAACTGAGGCACTCCATGCTGCTGGCACAGGCTCCCAACCGAGCCATAAACAGCCTCATCACATGGAGGAAGAATGAGAGGAAGAAGGAGAAGCACCAAGAAAGCAAGGTTTAACCCAGCTTACACACAAGCTGTTTCACTCACCAACATGCAGCTCCACTCGAACTCAACACAGCATTGAGTGGAGGAAGATGAAGATAAAGGAGACGAAGGAGACAAAGGAGAAGAAGAGTCTCCAGAGAGTTTTTAGAGAGAAGGGAGAGCATTCCTCTCACTCATAAGAACATACACCAAACAAAATGGAGAGGATGAGGAGAGAAAACGTGAAGCTGAAGATTTATCTCCATGCAGCCAGCGTTTGCTCCCATTTCAATCAACATTCCATCCTTATTAATGCAATCCCATCTGCATTTAATGCAAACTCTCTCAGCAATGATTACTCCCATCCAACTAAGCCATCAACGTGGGGACCACGCGGAAAGGAAAGGAAAGGAGAGAGAGAACCAAAACTCTCTCTAATGCCACCAAGGCATTACTATTATTATTATCATTCAACTTATTATTATCACTCAATAATTTGCCTAATTGGCAATTAACCTTAATCCACCATTAAATTAACAAAACCATCACCTTAATCTGGAATTTATAATTAATTAAAAATCTGGGATGTTACACCAGACATATGAAAAGGTGAAAGACGTCAACGTGCAGTTTGGTAAGTGTGAAAAGCAGCACCCGACACAAAACAACTGGAAGAAAAAGTCAGTGTTTTTTGACCTGCCATATTGGAGGGAGCTTGATGTAAGACACTACATTGATGTAATGCATGTGGAGAAAAACGTGTGCGACAGTTTGGTTGGTACACTCTTAAACATACCCGGGAAGACTAAGGATGGCCTAAACTCGCTATGGACTTGGAGTTGATGGGTATACGTCAGGATTTGCATCCAAAATCAAAGGGCAAAAGAACATATTTGCCCCCAGCATGTCATACGTTGTCCAGAAAAGAAAAGCAAAGTCTGTGTGAATTGTTACGAAGTGTGAAAGTTCTATCTGGTTATGGCTCCAACATCAACTCTTGTGTTTCCATGAAAGATTTGAAGTTAGTTGGGTTGAAGTCTCACGATTGTCACATGTTGATGCAACAGTTTCTGCCTATCGCCATTCATGACATTCTTCCTAAAAATGTGAGAAATGTCATAACAAGGTTGTGTATGTTTTTCAATGCCATATGTTGCAAGGTAATCGTGCCCGGCGAATTGGATGTGTCGGAATAGGAAGCATCACTTATACTATGTTAACTTGAAATGTATGTCCCGCCCTCTTTTTTTAACATAATGGTCCACCTAATCATCCATTTGGTGAGAGAGGTCCGTTTGTGTGGTCCAGTGTTCTTACGGTGGATGTATCCCGTTGAGCGATATATGAAGATATTTAAAGGGTATATGAAGAACCAACGTCGTCCCAAAGCTTCAACTGTGGAAAGATATATTGCAGAGGAAGCAATTGAGTTTTGCACTGAATACATGTCACATGCTGCAAGCATTGGTATTCCAATGACTCGTCATGAAGGGAGATTGGATGGGAAAGGAACGATTGGAAAAAAAATCAAGAGCATGCCACGTGATGATGTCCTTCAGGCACACTTGTATATTTTAAACAACATGGACGACGTGCAACCGTATCTAGCCACTCACAAGGAGCTAGTCAAGAAAACCAACCCAAAAATGACTAAAAAGTGGTTGTTGAATAAATACAACAAGAGTTTCATGCAGTGGTTCCAAAAGACCGTTCTGAAAGATGCATCTGCTTCCTCGACATTACATCGACTGGCACAGGGCCCGAACTTTGATGTCCTCACCTTTTATGGGTATGACATAAACAACTATTCGTTTTATACAAGGACACGGGATGAAAAGAGTACGAATCAAAACAGTAGAGTGATGGTTGTGGCTCAGTCAATGCATTTCTTAACTTCAAAGGACAACAACCCTGTATTGGCCGAGTCATGCTACTTTGGTGTGATTGAAGATATATGGGAAGTCGATTACGGTCTCTTCACCATTCCTGTGTTTAAATGCAAATGGGTTGATAATAAGAACAGTGTCGAAACTGATGATTTAGGAGTTACATTGGTGGACCTCAACAAGATAGGGCATAAGGACGAACCATTCATAATGGCAACGCAGGTGAAGCAAGTTTTTTATGTTGCTGACCCAGCTGACAAACGGTGGTCAATTGTTATCCAAGGTAGACACATTGGAGACCCCAATCTTGATATTGTGGAAATTCCATCGACCACAACACATATTCCAACATCTATCGTGGAACATGACATAGATGATGTAGTTGCCATTCGTCATGACCACCATGAAGGCTTGTGGGAAAATATTTCATCTTCATAGGGTATTAATCATGTTAATGAATCATTGAATTACATGCATGTTATATTAATTATTCATTGTATTAAATGTTATATTAAATATTTGGCAGTTGTGTTTCCTTATTTAGACAGATACTCATGGCTGATTAGGATGGACGATCTAGGTCTGACTCACAGGCGACTGATTCCTCTACTCGAAGGAGCAGAGGTGTTACCCGGATGGCAGACGTTGCACTTAGGCGACACCGGGGAGAGAGGTTACCTGTTGACATGGATGTCAACACTGGTAGATTTGGAGGACCAAATGCCACGAAGTTTAGCAGTTATTTGGGAGTCCTGGCTCGGTCGAAGGTGTCCATCATTATCCCCGACTGGGATAATGTCGAGGAGGTGGTGAAGAACGAGCTATGGAGTGATGTTCTGGTAACTTTGATATTATTTAAGTTTTATTTTAGTGTATTATTTCATGTAATTCATAATAAGGACTCCTTTATGGACTAACTCCTTTCATGTAGGATTCTTTTGACATACCATCTTTTGACATAGTGAGGAGGAAGGTCCTCGGTATTATGGCTGAGCGATGGAGGTCATTCAAATCCATACTCACCACGAGGTATATTTGGACTTTAAATTCTTAATCAATGCTTTACCAAATTATACCAATCCTTAGTTTAAATGTACCTGAATTGTAGGTATGTATTCGGGGACGACCAAGGAAAGTTCCCTGGAGAGAAATATCCATTCATTGATCAGGCGACTTGGGATGCTTTCGTTGTAAATAGGCATTCTATCCAGTTTCAGGTACATTGGTTTTTAAATGATTAAATTATGTATAATTTAAACGGCTAACTCTGAATATTTTTCTTTCTTGTTGTAGGAGGTCAGAAAGAAAGCCCAGGAGACTAGGAACCTGAATGACTGCCCCCACACACTGTCACGTGGGGGTTACCGTAGGTTGGAGGAACGGCTAGCACAGGAGAGGCTAAGTCAGTGTCAGACTAGTCAGCCTGACACTGGTATTATGGATCCCCCTTCCCCACCTACATGCCACGACAAATGGAAGCGGGCCAGGATCAAGAAGAGTGGGGAATACACTTCCTCACAAGCTCAGGAGGTCGCCTCACGGATAGTAAGTATTCCCCTTGTATCAGTGTCTTTTCTTTGGTATTACGTGAAGGAAGTGAATACTAACTTGTTTGGTTTCAGGATTCCTTGGTTGAGCAATCAACCCAAGGGTCTTTCATAGCCCATGGTAGGCAGGATATTTTGACTACCGCCATCGGCAGGCCAGAGCACCTAGGAAGAGTGCGTGTTGTTGGTCAAGGTGTAGCTAAGTTGGAAATAACTGTATCCTTTCATTTTATTATCTGTTAAACAATTATCGGCTAATCATTCACATTTCACAGGCCTCCGCAGCTATTATGGTGCTCCTAACCCTGCCCCCTCCCTTGAGAAAATAGTGGAGCAGAAGGTGGCTGTTGTGAAGGCTGAGTATTAGGAGGAGATATCTAGGCTTCACCAGGAGATGGCCCGATTCAGGGAGGAGATGAAGGCCTCACTCAGCCACCACCAGGAGACTACTGCACTAGCTAGCGACCCATAGGTTAGATTCTTTATTTAATTTCCTCGGTTTTATTGTTTGTAATCACTTTATTTCATTGTTGAATAACTTCTGCTTGATGTGTAAATATGTAGGTACGGAAGGTTAGCACTAAGGGGTCGTGCGCTGTGGCTGACCCTGACGATGATGGGGTCGAGCCACCAGACACCCGTCAATGTGACCTATTCTTTGACGGGTCGGAGGAGCCAGTTGCCACTGGCATGGTCTACAACTTAGGCCCTGTGGTTCACCATCAGACATTACCTGATGGTATGTCCAGGGTCTTTGTTGTGCTCGTCCTCGAGGAGGATGCTGTTATGCCAGTGGCAACTCCAGAGGTGAAGACCGTCGGTCAGGCGGTGGGCCACTTTCTGATGTGGCCCAACAGACCAAAACACAGCCTTAAGAGATTTTGCTGCTCCAAGTACAAATGGAAGAGGGTCTAGCATCCTTAGACCCATAGTGGAGGCTAACAATTTTGAATTGAAGCCTTTACTACTCTCTATGGTTCAGCAGAACCAATTCGGAGGATTACCCTCCGAAGATCCGAATCTTCATCTTCAAATCTTTCTTGAATACTGTGACACCTTGAAAATGAATGGAGCCACCAATGATGCCATTCGCTTGAGACTTTTCCCTTTCTCACTACGGGATAAAGCGAGGGCTTGGTTGTACTCACTCCCCGAAGGCTCCATTACAACTTGGGAACAGCTGTCCAGTGCTTTTATCAACAAATGGTACCCAAGGAATAAGACAGATGTGCTGAGAAAACAAAACATAAATTTTACACAAAGAGATGATGAATCATTGTATGAAGCCTGGGAGAGATACAAGGAGATACTGAGAGAATGTCCTCACCATGGGATAAAGAGGTGGTTGATAGTCCATATTTTCTATAATGGACTAACTTTCACACAAAAGATCTCTTTAGATGTTGCAGCTAGAGGAGCATTCATGAGTAAAAATATAGAGGAAGCAAACAACCTTGGAAAACCTGCCATGGAAAACTTAATTTGAATCTTATTTATGAAAAGTCAATTCATTAACATAAAATAGAGTCTTGATCCCCCAAAATCCCAAGATACTCTCAACTCTGATTTTTAAGTATCTAGTAAATTTTGTTTCTGAATTTATTTTTAATCTGTGTTTTATTTTACAAAAACATTGAAAATCAATTATGTGGATAATTAAATTTCAACATGTTGGTACTTTGAAAACAGTCCCTGTGGATACAATAATCTTCTATATCACACGACATAACCTGTGCGCTTGCGGGCCCTGTTATACTTGTCTTAGATCGGTTGCTCGTTGTGATAATGTTGAAATGCTCCTAGAAGGGAGAAGATTTATTACTTTTTTAATGCTTTCCAATGAGTGGTTTGGAGATCATTCTTGGCATGGATTCACTTTCTTCCAATAAAGTCTTGGTTGACTATCAACAATGGACTGTTATCTTCACTTTTTCAAGCATTAGGAGATTTGATATGCGAGGTATAACTCAACTTTGTATACTATTATCTATTGTAGATGGGACTATTGGTCCCGATCCCTTTAATATTCCAGTGGTGTCAGAGTTTTTAGATGTGTTTCTTAAAGAGGTACCGGGTTTGCTACCTTCATGGGAGGTTGAATTTGCTATTGATCTCGTTCCCGGTACGAAACCTATTTCTAGTGCTCCTTATAGGATGTCTTCTATGGAGTTAGCTGAACTTAAAAAGCAAGGTGAGGAGTTACTTGAGAAAGAATTTGTTCGACCCAGTGTATTACCCTGGGGAGCTCTTATATTGTTGGTAAAGAAGAAGTATAAAACCATGTGGTTATGTGTTGATTATCGCTAATTGAATAAGATGACAATAAAGAATAGATATCCCTTGCCTCGTATCGATGATCTGTTGGATCAATTGAGAGGTGCCATGGTGTTTTCAAAGATTGATCTACGTTCTAGTTATCACCAAATTCGGGTGAAGACCGATGACATTCCGAAAACTGCTTTTAGAACATGATATGGCCATTATGAATATGTTGTGATGCCATTCGAAGTGACTAATGCTCTAGCCATGTTCATGGAATACATGAACCGTATCTTTCATGATTACCATGACCGCTTTATGGTGGTGTTCATTGATGACATCTTGGTGTATTACAAGAGCCGCGAGGAATATGAAGAACACTTGAGACTTATGTTGAATATTCTTAAAGAGAACCAATTGTGTGCTAAGCTCTCTAAATGTGAATTCTGGTTGGTGAGCATCTAGTTTCTTGGACATGTGATATTGGAGGAAGGTGTTTCTATTGATTCTTCTAAAGTTGAGGTTGTTAAGGTATGGCCTAAGCCTGCGGCTGTTACAGAGATCTGAAGTTTTTTTGGACTTACGGGTTATTACCGAAGATTTATTGAAGGATTTTCTCGTCTTGCTAAGCCTTTGACGAAGTTGACTAGGAAGAACCAACCTTTTGTAGACTATTGAATGTGAGAAAAGTTTTGAAGAATTAAAGATGAGACTCACTTCTGCGCCTATTTTGGCATTACCTGATTTATAAGAGGATTTTATGGTGTATTATGATTCTTCCAAGCATGGTCTTGGATATGTTTTGATGCAGAATCAGCGTGTTATTGCTTATGTTTAACTTCAGTTGAGACCTCATAAAGCTAATTACCCCGCTCATGACTTGGAGTTGGCAGCAGTTGTATTTTCCTTGAGGATTTGGCGTCATTACCTTTACGGGTCGAGGTTCATGGTCTTTAGTGACCACAAAAGTTTGAAATACCTCTTTAATTAGAAGGAATTGAATATGCATCAAAGGAGATGGATGGAATTCCTAAAAGATTACGATTTTAAATTGAAGTATCATCCGAGAAAAGCGAATGTGGTTACGGACGCTCTTAGTAGGAAGTCCTTTTATCTATCGGCCATGATAGTCAAGGAGCTTGAATTAATTAAGGAATTTTAGAATCTGAATATTGGGACCGAAATTCAATCTTCCAAGAAATTGTATTTTGCTACTTTGAAGGTATGCAATGAATTTTTAGATCTTGTGAAGAGGACACAAGTAGATGATGAGTATCTAAATGAGATGAAGAAATCCCAAGATGATGGGAAAAATCTATTCCTTATTGAAGGCGTTGATGGCTTATGGCGGGTGAGAGGTCGTATATATGTACCCTCTTTTGGTTATTTGAGATGTACGGTACTTGAGGAGGCCCACAAAAGTATTTTTAGCATTCACCCTAGTGCGACCAAGATGTATCAAGATGTGAAAAAGAATTTTTGGTGGCCCGAAATAAAGCGGGACATTGCTAGTTATGCGGCTTCGTGCCTTGTATGTCAAAAGGCGAAAGTAGAGCATCAGAGACCTTCTGGTACTTTAAGAGCACTTGATATCCCCGTTTGGAAGTGGGATGCTGGTAAGTGTTTTCTTATAGAAAACTTGATTTCAAAACTTGGTTACTATTTGATGTTACTAGAATTTGGTAAAGAGAAACTTAATATAAATAAAGTTTTCAAGAAAATAATCAAGTTTGTATAATATGGTTTCAATGAAAGGTTTGTGCCAAGTTTAAACACTAGAATTATAGTATAAAAGGGATGTCGTTCCACTGAGGAGGGGTTAGTATGAAAACCTTAGTCTATGAATTGATTCGACAAAAGATTCACTTTGATTTGTTGTAAGGATGATAGTGGAAATGATCAACTAAGAGTAATAAATCTAAAGAACAAACAATATTAAGTTTAACAAAAATCAATTGTGGGAAACTGGGATTGGTTTCATTTCATCTTACCTTCCATAAGCTGTGTAAATTTTGCATGCATGTAACTTGAAATGATAATTTTTATGTCACAATCAAAGTCATTTGTATCGATTCCTCTACTAAAAAATTCATAAGAATGATTTCAACCTGTTGATCCCTCAGTCACCTTGAAACCATTCCAGCATTAATGGCCGATTGTTTAGACATTTATTGTAATAGATACCATCCCTGGCAGCTAGTTACAACAAGTACTTGATTTAGATATGCTTTCAAAAGTTATTTTCCAATACACTTAAGAAAACTAAAGGCAAGAAAATAGTGATCAAATACCTTCAAGCATTAAGTGCAGAATGAAATACAAAAACTATCAAATCTTGTTAGCATACATGAAAACTTAAACAGCATTATGTAGTGTTTGAATGGATTACAACCAATCCCAATGAGTGAGTTAG
This sequence comes from Clitoria ternatea, assembly GCA_037962975.1. Classification (NCBI taxonomy): domain Eukaryota; kingdom Viridiplantae; phylum Streptophyta; class Magnoliopsida; order Fabales; family Fabaceae; genus Clitoria; species Clitoria ternatea. Next base: position 158,195,068 of record CM075672.1, read on the forward strand.
CTACTCATGGCTTGCATTTTCACTAATCAATCTCTAAAAGAATATGGGAAAGAAAATGGTACTAGAAAGAATACTAAAAGAATGGTTAATGAATGATTCAAAGATCCCCCCTATTCTCCTCCTATTCTCTATTTAAATAGGAGTCTCGCTTAAGCTTCTTCTTTCCATGCTTAAGTGAAACCCCACTTGCTGAGAGCCCATGTAGGAGTGGTCAGAAACATGTAGGAGTAGATGCGCTGGGATCACACCATTGGTCAATAATTAATTTAGTGGCCCATTCTCCTTCGATCATGATCAAGCGTGGAGTATTCTCGCTTGAGCGTGGCTACGCTTAAGCTTTAAATGGCCACGCTTAAGCGTGGAGGACCTCTGATACTTCTTAGCTTTTATATGCTTGAGCGTAAGGTTCAAGCTTAAATTTCTTTGATGTTGCGCTCAAGCACCCCTGGTTACGCCCAAGCGTGAGAGAAATTTTTCTCACTGACTTGTTTTCACTTGAGCGTAACTTCCTCACTCAAGCTTCTTCTTGTATGCCCAAGCTCCCTTCCTTTCACTCAAGCTTCCCTTCATTCATGCTTGAGCTCACTTGAATCACGCTTAAGCGTGACTACCTCAAATGGTGATGATCCAGCCTGACCACGCTTAAGCTTAATGTAGTTACGCTCAAGCTTGGTCTTCACACGCTCAAGCCTCCTTCTTTCACACTTAAGCGTGGTGACTTCTTATGGTTCCAGCCCGATAATGCTTAAGCGAGGGAATGCTCCACTTAAGTGTGATGTGTGATGTTTCCTTTGTTGACATTTCTTTGACTTTTGATATTCCTGTACTTCTCAAAAGTTTTCAAAATTTTTTTTCCAATTCGCAATAAATTCATTCATTTTCAATTTGTATGATTAATTTCTATATTTCTCAATCCATTTACTTTAATTTCTTACAAAAATAATTCAAATAAACACATGAATATAATGCTTGATTAACCTTTATCAAACTCTCTCCAACCTAGAGTTTTGCTTGTCCTCAAGCAAAAAGAATGAAGTTTTAAACCAGAAGGTAGTCATGATGCTCAGATTCTAAGAACAAAATTAAAACAGTATTTACAATTCAATTTCTTTGGACATATGGAATCCTTAATACCCATAATATAAGAACAAGGAGCTTCTCATTATCTCTCACGAGGTCTCTGTTTCACACATTAATCATCAGAATTGCCTAGTTAACATTGCCAGTCATTTCCAATCAAACCATATTCAAAAAAGCAGCAAGGATCAAAAAGGTCTTTTAGCAAGGTTGTAATGGGGCTGGTCTAACAAGAATTCCTGGTTTTTCTTGGAGTTCAATTTGCATGAAAAAAGAAGAGCATAAGTACTTAATGAATGTTTCATGATTTATAAGCCTTTTTCCTTGATTTCAAATTTCAAAATTCTTTATTCACTTCTTCTTGATTTCTGTGAGCTCTCCTTTTGTTCAAAGATTTCTAGAGAACTTACTATTTCTCTTCTTAATTTGAAATTTTCTTTTTCAGCCTCCATTTCTTGCATCACACTTATTAGAAAAGAAGTATTTTATGCTCTTTTGCATTAAGCATGCTGATAAGGTAGGGATTAATTTTTCATGCTTAGGTTAGGGTTATTTATGAAATAAAATTTTAGGCTCAAATGGGCTACCAAAGAATGGGATATTTTATTAAGGGTAGCTTTTTAGCTCTTGGCTTTATGTGTTTACAAAAATTCCTTGATCGTTTCCTTGCTTATCTCTTTAGAAAAAGGTTAACCAAAAAATTAGGTAATGCATACATAACAATTACTAATAAGGCTCTAACTATTTTATTGCTCGCTTCTCACAAGGTTATAAGGCCATACTCCAATATTCTAACAGTAAGAGGTTCAAGCATGTAAAAAAAAACTTCAAAAGTTCATTTATTTCACTTTCCTGGTTCTTAATTTAGCCAATTGTCCTTTTCAAAAACAATGTTACTATCTTAGAAATTGTTGCCATAACTTAATGAATCTTTGCATGCATTTTACTTTCTTGCTTACAGTTGGTTCTTAGTTAGGCATAACAGCTCAATTTCAAGCATGTACAGATCAAATCAATCAAGCAAAAGTCACTAGTTAAAGCATGAATTTGCCCAAAAATTTAAAACTAAATACCTAAAAAAACTATATCTGCGGAAAGTTAAAAAGTATGAAAAGAGAATAAAAAATAAACCAAAATAAAAATCATGAAATAATGTTAATCTGAAAAATAGCAATGATTCAACCCCTCACTTATCACCCTCTATGTCCTCTTCTATATCTACATCTTGCTCAGGTTCTGGTGTCTGCTCTCTAGCTGGAGGTGCCTGTGATGAGGATCTTGATCTAGTCTGAGAAGTCTCACCCCTCCCTGGTAAAATAGGCCTGTCCCCAGGCCATGCAATATGGGCTGCAAACTGGGCAGGGTCCATCCAAGGGCTAAATTGGCCCACAGGGGTGCTGTGATACAGGCCATGGTGTAAGTGCATAAGACCTCTGTGATTGGCACTCTGTTGTACCAGGATATGATTTTACTGCAGGTTGAGTTGGAAAATGGCCTAAAGAAGCATTTCTGTTTCTCTATTTAGAGTAGGAGGGGTAGGTGTTATTGTTGTTGCTGGTGGTGATGAAGGTGCATCTGGGCCAGGGAATGTAGGTGCATCTGGTGCAAGTGGTGCCTAGACACTACAATGGCGCTCAATGAAACGCCTATCAACGGGTGGCTTGATAGGTTTGAGGTCCTCTACCTCAATTCCATGTCCTACACAAAAATCAGTGATGAAAGCAGGGAATCCTAGACTCCCTTTTACCTTGTTTCCATCCTAGGATATCTTCTGATCAGCCCTCACGAACTTATGGATTTCATCAAAAATAATTTGGGCCAGATCAATAGAGATATCATCCTATAGAATGCAGTACAGAAAATAACATCTGCTAAAAATTAGATCAGAGAGGTGTGCATTAGGGGCCATGTTAGCAAGCAAAAAGGATGTCCAAACTTGAGAAATAGTGGTCATATCCTTTCTCAGGATACGTAATGGATTCTCTCCCTGGCTCAACTGAAAATGGTTTCCTGGTATGCATATTATGGCTTTAATGTCATGAGTTGCAATGAACTTATTCCTTTGTTTCATAGTAGCATAATCACAGGACTCTTCTTCCCCTAATTCCATAATGTTGCCTAGATAGGTGTTGATCTCATCCCTTCCATATGAAAGCCAATAGCCTCTCACATAAGTCCTTCTATCACCTGCACCCTCCTTAGGCCATGCATTGGCAAAAAATTCTCTAACAATTTCAGGGTCATATATGTCTCTTAGATAACAGATCTTTAACCAATTCTTTCTCCTGATTACCTGTAAAAAGGGATCACAGTCTCCAAGAGCCAAATCTACTTTTCTTTTAGGGATGAATGTCCAATTTTGGATATCCTCATATCACTTACTTCTCGCTTTGTCCCTAAATTTTAGACCAGCAACTTGATCTTTAGTGCGTGGTTGTTTCCCCTTGTTTCTTCTGGATGAGCCTCTTGCTGGAGGGGAAGTAGGTGCTAGAGAACTAGGTGCAACCTGCTTGGTTCTGGCCATCTAAAAACACTCAAACAATTATCATATTGATGGAAAAACATAAGTCAAGCTTCTAAAAATTGGTGTTTACAGTGTTATTCTCTGAATCATTCATGGAAAACAATGCATCAAAGCATGATGAAGTGAATGAGAACAATTTAACATACAAACAAACAATAAAGGAAGTTGATTTCTTTTGAAACTTAAACATGCTCTTGTATGTTGAATATCACAGTAAAGTGAAAATCATGCAAACCACCAGAAGAAAAGGATTGAGTGTTACCTTGTTTTTGATGAAGAAGAGAGTTTAGAGTGCAGTACAGAAAAGTTACGCAGTTGTGATTTTGAATGAAATTGAAAATGAGCACAGGGAAAGAGATGGTAATTTCAGAATATTTGAAATGGGTGTGGGGGTTATGGGGGTTACAGATTACGCAAATGAGTGGTAATGGCCTTGATACGTGCAATAAATGGTATCAGGTGTGGCAGTTTTAAAACTGCCCACTTAAGCGTGGAAATCTTACGCTTAAGCATATCTTTAAAGAGTGTATACCTAATGTAAAATTTCTTCCTCGCTTAGGCATGAACGCTCGCGCTTGAGCGCGTAGTGCAGAGAGCTTTCTTATGCTTAAGCGTGATATAACTCGCTTGAGCGTCTCGTCACTGATGATATTTTACTTTCCTCGCTCAAGCGTGGTTGCTCACGCTCAAGCGTGATCGGGGCTGAGTCTGAAGAAGCATGTTGTGAGGTTGAAACTCGCTTGAGCTTGCAACTTTTGCTTAAGCGAGTTGCGTAGATATGACCCCCCTGATGTTGTTTTTCTTCTCTCGCTCAGGTGTGGAATCATTCGCTTTCCTCGCTTAATCGCCTTACCTGCGCTTAAGTGAATTTGAGGCAGTATCCATATTGCTTCTTCATGCTTGGGCTGGCTGTATACGGTTAAGCGTGATTACCTTTGAATATGTATTTTTCTTTTCACGCTTAAGCGCTTGACTTGAAACTTAAGCGTGATATGCTGATTCTTAAGTCGTTGCATTATTCCTAAACATAAAAATCAAAAACATTAAACACACATAATAGAATTGAATCGAAAACATAAAGTTGAAAGACACAAGTGTTGGGTTAGCTCCCAAAAGTGGTTGTTTAACATTATTAGCTTGACGCCTGAACTTCTTAATCATGAATCATGCAAATGAATGGGGGTGGTGATCTTCTCTACTTCACCTCCCAGATATGGTTTGAGTCTTTGGCCATTTACTACCCAAGTTCTCTCAGATTTAGGGTCCTACAACTCAATTGCTCCATAAGACTTGACTTATTTTACTATGAATGGCTCTGACCATTTGGACTTCAACTTTCCTTGGAATAGTTTTAATCTTGTGTTGAACAGAAGCACAGATTGCCCTGAATAGAAGCTCTTCTTTAAAATTTGTTTGTCATGATAGGTCGTCATCCTTTCCTTGTAAATCCTTAAAGACTCATAAGCTTCCAATCTCCATTCTCCGAACTTCTGCAGCTGAATTCTTCTTTCTTGGGCTGATGCCTTAGGGTCAAAATTGAGCAATTTCATTGCCCAATAGGCTTTGTGTTCGAGCTCCATAGGAAGATGGCAACTTTTTCCATATATCAACCGGTAAGGTGAAAATCTAGTTGGTGCTTTGAAGGTTGTCTTGTATGCCCATAAAGCATCATCAAGCTTCAAAGACCAATCTTTTTTGCTTTGGGAAATTGTCTTTTCTAGGATCCTCTTAATTTCCCTATTGGATACCTCTACTTGACCATTGGCCTGAGGGTGATATGGAGACGTCACCTTATGCTTTACTCCAGAATGCTCTAAACAACGTTGAAGTTGCACATTGCAAAAGTGAGAACCTCCATCAATTATTAGCACATGAGGGGTACCAAATTTGTTGAAGATATTTCTCTAAAGAAATTTAATCACGGTTTTGGCATCCGCCTTAACACAGGCCATTGCTTCTACCCACTTCAAAACATAATCCACTGCTACAACAATATAATCATTAGAAAATAAAGTAGGTAATGGACCAACAAAGTCTATACCCCAGCAATCAAACACTTTTATTTCCAGGATGGTTGTCAGTGGCATCTCATTTCTTTTGGATACACTTCCTGACCTCTAGCAAGCATCACAATTCTGCATAAAAACATTAGCATCTTTAAATAAAGAAGGACAATAAAAACTTGACTGCAGGATTTTAGCAGCTGTTCTTTCTCCACTGAAATGGCCTCTATAGGCTGAGCTATGACAATGCCATAATATGCTCTTAGCCTCTTGCTGGGATACACATCTTTGAAGAATGTTGTCTGAACTAAGCTTGAATAAATATGGATCATCCCAAACAAACTGACATGTATCTTTCAAAAACTTCTTTTTCTGTTGCCATGTAAGTTCTTCTGGTATTACTCCTCCTGCTTTGAAATTGGCCATATCTGCAAACCATAGCCTTTCTTGCACCAATAACAGCTTCTTGTCTGGGAATTCTTCTTTTACTTCTGGTTGTGATAATGTGACTTCTCTGTTGACAAGTCAAGACAAATGATCTGCAATAAAATTTTCACTACCCTTCTTGTCTCTGATTATTAGATTAAACTCTTGTAATAGCATAATCCATCTAATTAACCTGGGTTTAGAGTCAGTTTTGTTCAACAGATATTTTATGGCAGCATGATCAGTAAAAATAGTGACTTTGGAACCAATCAAATAAGATCTAAATTTCTCCAAGCCATACACTATTGTCAACAATTCATTTTCAGTTGTTGCATAATTAGTTTGAGCAGAGTTTAAAACCTTGCTGGCATAGTGGATAACACGAAGAACTTTAGCTTTTCTTTGTCCTAATACTGCTCCTATTGCATAGTCACTAGCATCACACATTATTTCAAAATCTAATTCTTAATCAAGAGAAACTATCACAGGTACACAGATTAATTTATTTTTCAAAGTTTTAAATGCATGCAAACAAGAATTATAAAAAATGAAAGGAGTATCTTTGTTCAAGAGGTTACTTAAGGGTCTTGCAATCTTGGAGAAGTCCTTGATGAACCTTCTATAGAATCATGCATGGCCTAAGAAACTTCGAACTCCTTTCACATTCACATATGGTGGCAATTTTTCAATGAATTCCACTTTAGCTTTGTCTACTTCAATGCCCTTTTTAGAAATTTGATGTCCTAGTACAACTCCTTCAGTCACCAGGAAGTGGCATTTCTCCCAGTTTAAAACTAAATTGGTTTCCACATATCTTTTTAACATTACGTTCAAATTTTCCAAGCAATGCTCGAATGATTATCCAAAAACAGAGAAATCATCCATGAAGACCTCAATGCATTAAACCACCAGATCTGAGAAAATAGCTAGCATGCATCTTTGAAATGTTGCTGGAGCATCACATAATCTGAAGGGCATTTTCCTATATACAAAAACCCCAAAAGGACATGTGAATGTTGTTTTCTCCTGATCTTCTGGTACAACAGCTATTTGGTTATATCTTGAGTAACTATCCAGAAATAAATAATATGCTTGCCCCACTAACCTCTCCAGTATTTGATCCGTGAAAGGTAGGGAAAATGTTCCTTCCTGGTTGCTGTATTGAACTTTCTATAGTCAATGCATATTCTCCATCCTATAATTATTCTTGTAAGGATCAATTCATTCTTGTTATTTTTTATAACAGTCATACCTCCTTTCTTTGGAACCACTTGTATTGGACTTAACCAAGAACTGTCTGAAATAGGGTAGATCATTCCAGCTTCCAGTAGCTTCATTACTTCTCCTTTAACAACCTCCTTCATAGTTGGATTCAAATGTCTCTAAGGTTGAGCAACCAGCTTGAATTCTTGCTCCATATAAATTCAGTGTATGCAATACACTAGGTTGATTCCTTGTAAGTCTTTTAATCTCTATCTTATTGCGGTTGAGTTGTTCTTAAACACTTGAATTAATCATTTCTCATTAGATTCTGACAATTGGTTGTTAATAATAACGGGCTTTTGTCCTGCCTCATCTAGAAAAACATATTTCAAGTGTGAAGGTAAAACTTTTAATTCCATCTTTTGCATAGTGGTTTCTGCTTTTTCCGGCAACTCCTTATAATGACTTTCTCCTTGGGTAAAAGGTTTTTTGAACTCCAGCTCCTTCAAAATCTCCTCAAATTCTTCTTTCTACTCTTCATTTACTTCTTCTAAGGCACATGTTGATACCTTTTGCAAGGGGTCTATGTTGAGCCATTTGTTGCTTCTTCTTCAATGGCCATATCTTCAACATCAATTTTGAAGCACTGTTGCTTCTCCACATGGTGCTTCATTGCACCAAATACATTGAAATTCACCTCTTCATCTTACACTCTTACCTTGAGCTTTCTATCATCTACATCAATAATCACCTTCGTAGTTTTCATAAAAGGTTTGCCTAAAATAAGAGGCACCTCTGTATCTTCCTCAATATCCATGATGACAAAGTCCACAAGGAACACGAATTTACCAACTCGCACCAACACGTCTTCTGCTATCCCGTATGGAAATTTTATAGATCGATCTACTAATTAAAGAGTCGTCCGTGTTGGTTTCACCTCCAAATCTCTAATCCTTTTTACCATTGATAAAGGCATTAGGTTGATGTTGGCTCCAAGATCTAAAAGTTCCTTCCCTACTGGTAGTGTACCGATAGTGACTGGGATTGTGAAGCTGCCTAGATCTTGGTGGATTCTTACTCGTGGGCGTACGATGGCGACCCACACTTCTTTGAATTGGGAGAACTTTAAGGTGGAGTTCCTTAGGAAATACTTTCCCACGAGTTACAGGAACAAAAAAGAGCTGAGTTTATGGAGCTCAAACAAGGAAGCATGTCGGTGGAGGAATATGCCTACAAATTTAAAGAGCTATGTGTGTTTTATCCTCCTTTCCAACAGGAAGGTACCGAAGCTACGAAATGCATTAAGTTTGAGAATGGATTGCGCCAAGAGATCAAGAAGGCAATTTGTCACCAAGAGATTAGGAGTTTCCCTACTCTTGTGAACAAGTGTAGAATCTTTGAAGAAAATGATGTGGCTCCTAAGAGTTATGCTGGGCATGATTATAGATTGAAGGGCCAATCTTCTGGTTTCAAGAAGAGAGGCAATTTTAAGAAGAATAAACAATTTGTGCGTGGTTCCTCTTCACTTAGAGGTGGACGCGGTGGTGGAAGACATAGTGCTAATAGTGGCCGAGGAGATGGCCAAGGACTCCGTTGTTTTTGATGTCGCGGAAACCACTTGGCTCGTAAATGTGATCATGAAGAGACGGTAGTGTGCTATCGATACAACCAACCGGGGCATATCCATCCCGATTGTCCCTTGAATACCACAGATGTGGTGGCGCGTAATGATGGAAACCGTGGAGGCTATGGTGCTTTCAGAGGCCGTGGTTGTGGAAACGACAATAGCGGCTGCAATGGTGGTCGTAATGGTAATAGTAACGGAAATGGTGGCAACGGTCGTGGTAATGGGAACGGCCAAGGTAATGGTAATGGTGATCGGAATGGTCACAGTCATGGAGCTAACCAACAAACTGCTGGAAGAGTATTCACCATGATGGGTGAAGAAGCTACACAAGCCAGTGATCTAGTGCAAAGTAAGTGTCAAATACTTGGTAAATATGTTGATGTGCTATTTGATTCGGGTGCAACCCACTCTTTCATTTCGTAAGATTGTGTAAGGAGATTAAAATTGTCAATAAGCATGATGAAAGGGTCTATCATGGTGTCTACGCCGACCAGCACTTGTTTGCGGATGGTTACTCGGTATGATGATATTGAAAAGATTCTTGAGGACTAAAGATTTGTCGTATCCCTTATTTGTTTGTCCATGAAGTACTTGGAAGTTATTTTGGGGATGGACTGGTTATCTACCAACAAGATATTGGTGGATTGTTGAATCGGAGCATTGTTTTTCCTTCTCTGACTACCGAGCACTTTGATGTGCAAGGTATATCTTAACTTCTTGTTATGATATGCATAGTGGATGGAGAAAATATTATTCAATCCCTTAATATCCCTGTCGTATCTGAATTTCTGAATGTGTTTCCCGGTGAGGTACCTAGTTTACCTCCTTCACGAGAGGTGGAGTTTTCTATTGATCTTGTTCCGGGTGCGGAATCTGTTTCTCGAGCACCGTATCAGATGTCTCCTATAAAGTTAGCCGAGTTAAAGAGACAAGTTGAAAAGTTGTTAGAGTAAGAGTTTATTTGCCCAAGTGTGTCTCCTTGAAGTGTGCATGTTTTATCGGTAAGAAAGAAGGATAGAAGTATGAGGTTATGTATAGACTATCAATAACTTAACAAGTTGACCATTAAGAACCGATATCCCCTACCTCACATTGATGATCTTTTAGATCAATTGAAGGTGTAGTGGTGTTCTTAAAGATTGATTTGTGTTCCGGATATCACCAAATCCGGGTGAAGACCGATGACATTCCTAAGACTTCTTTCTGAACGCGTTATGGCCACTATGAATATGTGGTGATGCCATTTGGTGTGATTAATACTCCTGTGCTTTTCATGGATCACATGAATCGTATTTTCCATGACTATCTAGAAAAATTTATGAGGGTGTTTATCGATGACATCCTTGTCTATTCCAAGAGCCATGGAGAACATGAAGAACATCTTCGTCTTGTGTTGAATGTCCTTCGTGAGAAAGAGTTGTATGCGAAGCTCTCTAAGTGTGAATTTTAGTTACCCGAGGTCCAATTCCTTGGACATGTCATTTCTAAAGATGGTGTTGTTGTTGATCCATCAAAGATTGAAGCCGTGATGGCTTGGGAAAGACTAATGTTTGTGACCAAAATAAGGAGTTTTCTTGGTCTTTCCTGTTATTACCAGAGATTCATTGAAGGATTTTCCTATTTAGCTTTGCCATTGACGAAGCTAACCCGTAAGAATCAGCTATTTGTGTGGAGTCTTGATTGCGAGAGAAGTTTCCAAGAGTTGAAGGTTAGACTCACTTCTGCTCCCATGTTGGCTTTGCCCAACTTATTAGATGACTTCGTAGTGTATTGCGATGCTTCCAAGCTTGATCTTGGTTTCATGTTGATGCAAAAAGAGCGTGTGATAGCCTACTCGTCGAGACAATTACGACCGCATAAGGTTAATTATCTCACACATGATCTTGAATTAACAGCAGTGGTATTTGCTTTGAAGTTATGGCGACACTACTTGTACGGCTCAAAGTTTGTGGTCTTTAGTGATCATAAGAGTCTTAAATACCTATTTGATCAGAAGGAAAATATACACCAACAATGATGGATAAAGTTTTAAAAGGATTATGAGTTTGATTTGAGATACCATCCCGGGAAGGCGAATATGGTTGTCGATGCCTTGAGTCGTAAGCCATTGCATGTTTTTACAATGATGGTGAAAGAGATGGAGCTAATTGAGCAATTTAGAAACTTGAATATGGAAGTAGAAATATATACCTCGAAAAAGATGTCCCTTAAGGTGTTGATGGTAGCAAATGTGTTCCTTGAAACAGTGAAGTTGCAACAACCGAGGGATGAGTATTTGATTGAGATGAAAGAAGCTCAAGCTAATGGGAAGAATTCATTTTTAACGGAAGGTCATGATGGCATTTGGTGTGTAAAGGGCAAAACTTATATTCCATTTGGTGGTGATTTAAGAAGGTTGGTACTTGAAGAAGTTCATAAGAGTGTGTTGAGCATACATCCTAGTTCCACAAAAATGTATCAAGATTTGAAGAAGAATTTCTCATGGCTCGGTATGAAGCATGATATGGCGAATTTTGTAGCATCTTGCCTTATTTTTCAAAAGGCTAAGGTTGAGCATCAAAAGCCATCTGGCTATTTGAGACCTCTTGATATCCCTGTCTGGAAATAGGATGACATTGCTATGGATTTTGTTTCTGGGTTACCCAGGACACGTACTGGAAATGATGCAATATGGGTGATTGTTGATAGATTGATGAAGTGTGCTCACTTCTTACCCATGAACATGAAGAGTCCTTTAGAGAAGTTGGCATAATTGTACATTAATGAGATTGTTAGGCAACATGGTGTGCCTTCAAGTATTACATCAGATCACGACCTGCAGTTCACTTCCTGATTTTGGGGAAGCTTGCATAAAGAACTGGGTTCTAAGCTCAAGCTTAGTTTGGCTTATCATCCACAAATGAATGGACAATCTAGTGAACAATTCAAAGTCTTGAAGATTTGTTGCGGGCTTGTGTATTGGAGTATGGCGGTTGTTGAGAAAGATTCCTACCATTGATTGAGTTCACATACAATAATAGTTATTATAGTACTATTGGTATGGCTCCCTATAAAGCTTTGTATGGTCGGAAATGTAGAACTACACTATGTTGGCTTGAAACTAGTGAGAACTTCGCTTTAGGGCCGGAGTTGATTGCGGAGACAAATGAACAAATCAAGATGATACAAGAAAGAATGAAAATTGCCCAAGATCGTTAGAAGAGCTACTATGATAAGTGACAGAAGCCACTTGAGTTTCAAGTTGGAGATCATGTGTTTTTGAGAGTACCATGAGATAAGGGCATTGGTAGAGCTTTGAAGAGCAAGAAATTAAGTCTGAAGTTCATTGGACCATTTGAAATCCTTGAAAGGATTGGTGAGTTAGCATATAGAATTGCTCTCCCTCCGCATTTATCAAATTTGCATAATGTGTTCCATGTATCGAAGCTGAGGAAGTATGTGCATGATCCTACGCATGTGGTAGCCCTTGATGATGTTGAAATCAGAGAGAATTTATCTATTCCTCTTGTGTCTGCTACTATTATGGAGCGTTCCATCAAGAAGTTGATTCCTTTGGTGTAGGTATCTTGGAGGCACTGAGATGTGGTTACTACCACGTGGGAACGTGAGGATGATATGCGGAAGTGACATCCTGAGATATTCGAATCAGGTTGGTAAAATTTTGGGGATGAAATTCTCTTTTTAGGTGGGGTGGATTGTAACATCCCAAAATTTATATAAACGATTAATTAAGAGAAATAAATAGTGAATAATTAAATATGAATTGATTAATATCCCAAAAATATTGAATGATTAAATTAGGAATTTTTATGATTTTTCATAATTTATGGAGACTTAAATAGTTGAAAATAATACCCAGTTAAAATATGGGTGTCATACCAAGTATCTCCGACTGAGGTACTGTTGGTCAGGGCTATTATGAATATTATTGGGAGTCTGAATATGTAACCGGAATAATTTTTAGATAATGTATTGAGCCCGAAAGGAGATCCTGTTTGATTTAAAATGGAAAAGTTTAAATGAGGGGTTAAATTAAAACACTAAACACTCCTTACTCTCCCCTTCATTCATGTTGGTTTCCCTTCTAAAGACCAAAGTCTTTTTCTCTCTTTTCTCCTTCACTCTTCATCTCACACTCTTCTTCTCCTTCCATTCTCCAAAACCCAAGTGTGGCCCTTCCTCCTTCATCCATTTTGTTTGCTTCAAGCTTGGAAGGGATGATATTGTTGCTTTGAAGCTCCCCATCTCCCACTCTATTTTCGTGTTCTTCTTCCCTTATTCTTGGAGCTCACTTCTTTTGGCTTGAGGTAAGGTTTCCTCATCACTTTTGGGAGTGAGTTTAATGCATGTGGGTTATGAATGGGAAGCATTTATGATGAGAAACCCTAAGGTAAGGTGTATTTAATATGAGTTTTATTAGGGCCTTGAGTGGTACACAAAAATGGCATGAAGATGATGGGAAAATGACAAACATAAATAGTGGTTATTGGGTTTTTAATAAAACCCTAACTTTATAAATTCGGGTAAATATAAGGTGTGGGTAGATGAGCATTTATTATTGATGATAGACGTTAATTGTGATGCGTGATAACCATTAATGATGGTGAATGATTGGTGGAAGCCATTAATATGGAAACCCATGAATGGGTTTAGCTTTAATTGCATAATAATGAATGATGAGACCAAACAATAGTGGTTGTGGTGGATTGAATGAAATAAATGAGGTTGAGAATTGAAATAGCGTAAAAACACCAAGAAATAAATATGAACACTTGAGCTTTGATACTTTAAATAAAAATTGATTGTGTGATTATGACATAATGTAGGAAACGACCCGATCGACGAGGCGGGACCATCAGACCACGTTGATTTCTACTTCTCTTGAGGTAGGAGGGGGTAACATCTCTAAATGCTTGATTTCATCCATTACTGATATGTGTGTATATGATTGTGTTATACTAATTGGCTTGGATGAATGAATTGATGATTACTTGATTGAAAATGCATTTAGAGTGAATGGTGTTGTGTGGCTGTTAGTCCTTAAATTTACTATAAAATCTTTAATAAAAATTTTATAAAATAAATAAAAATTAGCTTAAATTGTTAGAAAATTAGGTTTTAAATTCAATAAATAGAAGTTGTTGGAAATAATCTGCCCTTGATCAATTTTCTCTAGTTTTGCACTGAAAAAGTGAAGAATTAAAGAGAAAATTGAAGATCTGGAAAGCTGACACGTAGCATCAACCCCACGTGTAGCGTGGAGACTTTTGATGCTGATGCTACGCGTCACATCAACACGTAGCGTCAGAGATGTGTGGACTCCACAGCCAGGTTGGCCAAGCACTCAGCTAGTGACCCATTATTGGCCACTCCACTCTACACAAATAGACAAGCCGAATTGGGAGACAAGTCCATATGGCACTGCATAATTAAATAAAATAATTCCATAATGGCCACTTCAAGCTACCTTTAATGGAGGCTGAATCAGGAACCTGACGCGTAGCGTCAGGACCCTTCCTCAGCCCTATAAATAGGGCCATCTCTAACACTTCTAGCATCCCATTCTGATCCAATCCCACTCTTCTCTTCTCTTCTCTTCTCTTATACACTTGAGTTTGAGTGTTTCTTTTGTAAGTTTGTTGTTCTAGAATAGTTTTCTAGATACTTGAGAGTGTTGTGTAGTATTGTGATCGTTGTATCGTAAAGTTTCCATTGCCTTTGTAATGTCAATCACTGTAAGTGTTGTTTTTACTTTCACCATGTGTAACTAATCTGTTTATGTTGGAATTGGTAAACTAATCTATTGAGTATGATGTTGTGAATTCGATCTCTGCATGTTTATAATTCAAGTCCATGTTAGTATTTCAATCTTTTATTAATATGAACATCAAACGGGAGAATGATTTTCATGTGTACTGAAACTTCTTTTATTAGTGTGAATGTCAAACGGGAGAATGATTATTCATGCCGTATTGAAACTTGTTTTGACGAAAGTAAAAGTTGGAATACCCTTGGTATCTCAATTCTATAGGGGTTGTTAACCATTGTTGCCATAAGGCCAGAACTTAATGCAAGTTTTTACTAAGAAAGCTCATGAGGGATCGAACTTTACGGTGAATTCTTAGAATTTATATCACGAAGGATCGGTTATAATGATTTTAAGCTGCAATGACATGAAACTTGATGATTAAATATGCATGTCTTGAGTTCCTCATTGTTATTCTAGATTAGGGATCCAATTTCCAACATAATTTGTCTATCTATGTTTTATCTCAAGTATCTTACCTATTCTAAATTGCAACTCAACTTTTTAGATAGATCATTATTCTCTTTTTACCACATGAACAACTCAACTATGCCATCTTGTAAATATTGAATAAATTGTATATAAATTATTCTTTTATGTATAAGTTTTGATAAATTTACCATAGTAACTAGAAAATTACTGTAACTATTGGACTTTTAATCCCAGTGAAACGATATCTAAATTTTGAAAACTACAAATGATTGGTGCGCTTGCCAATTAAAAGACCCAACAGTAAACACAAAGAGTTAACAGGTTTCCTGGGTTTAACAAGTTTTCTGGCGCCGTTGCCAGGGATTGAATTGATTCAGTAAAACAGTAAATTTTTAATTACCGTGGTAAAAATAATTTACCTTAGTAAAAATAATTTTTATTTATTCATTCATTTTAACATTATTTTACTAACCTTTCTTTATTTAGTGTGTTTATGCAAACTCGATCTTCTACAGGAAAGGTGTTCTTTGATCCTGAGATCGAAAAGTTTGTAAAGAAACTTAAAGCATTAAAATCTAAAAAAACAAAAGCTTCTTCTTCAACTTCATCTTCTTTTGAAAAATCTAAAAATTTTGAAAATTCTAACATGGCTGCTGAAAGGAGAACATTGGGACAGTTTGTTGCTATTAATGGACCACCTCATGTTTTAGGGATGTATCAAGGACCTATTGCTGCTGTAGAAATCAAACCACCTACTTTAAACATTATTCAAAATAATCAATTTGCTGGTTTAAATAATGAGGAACCTTATGAACACTTAACTGTTTTTTATGAGTTATACAGCACAATTGGTTTTGAACCCAATCAAGAAGAATCAGTCTACATGAGATTGTTTCCTTTTTCTTTGATTGGGAAAGCTAAAGAATGGTTTAAATCTTGTCCACCCGGTAGTTTTGCAAACGGGTCTGATGTTGAGAAAAAATTTTTGGAAAGATTTTATTCTCCTTCAAAATATTTTGAAGCAATGACAACCATACATTCTTTTTCACAAACTAATGATGAATCATTAGCAGAAACATGGGAACGATTCAAGGCACTTTTGAGGAAATGTCCAAACCACAACTTAAATGATGTCGAAAAGGTAAGGATCGTTTACTATGGTTTGTTACCTCAGTTTAAAATGATGTTAGATGCTTGTGCAGGAGGTTCTTAATGAACGAAACTATGGAAGAAGCAATAGAAATATTGAAATCAATTTCCATCAGTGACCGACAAGCAAAACATGAAAGAGGTAATATACAAAGGAAGCCAGGTATGTTTGAATTGGGGGTTAATGATGCAGTATTAGCTCAGCAAAAATTACTGACTCAACAAATTGAGGCTATGAGCAAACAATTAGAGAAACTTCAAATTGCTCAAATGTCATCACCACCTCCTGCTCAATTAAAACAATGTATGCATTGCATGGGAGAGCAACCATGTGGTTACTGTGCCCCTGAAAGAAATGAGCAAGAGCAAGCCAATTTTCTGAACCATCAAAGAATACCTTTAGGTAATTTTCCTTTCAATCTTGGTAATTCTTCTCCTAACAATTACCCGTAGGGTTGGCAGAATCAGAATATTGGCTGGAAACAAGATGTTGGACCTTCTAACCGACCTCTAAACAATCTATTCAAACAACAACAAATCTATAAAAGATTTATTCAAAATTTTTCAAAAATTGCTAAACCTTTAACAAATCTTCTAAATAAAGATGTTGAATTCAAGTTTGATGAAGCATGTCTTAAAGCTTTTAATTCCTTGAAAGAAAAATTGGTTTCTACTGTAACACCCTTGATTTCCTGTACTCGAATCTCGATGTGATCGTCATAATTAATATAAATGCGAGTAAATTTTTCGCGTTCCAAACTAAGTTCAGTATCACACCGAAACTCGAATCACAGAAAACCAAAGTGTACAATTTTAATACATTAAACCTGGATCTATAACTAGTTCGCCCATAAAGGTATACAAAAATAATAGAGTATACAGCGGAAGAATGTGTATACCGGGCGCACACCTAGTCCCATATATGACGATATGAGAAAAGGCTAGGCTAGCAGGCAATGGCATAATTATAAGCCTATTAAACAACCACCTCTTACACAATTACATATATTTATTCATCATCCATCAATTCAAGGGATTATCTTATACATACTTAAAATCTCTAAATCATCTATATCATCATACACAATTTATTCATTACACATGAATTCATAAATGATGCCGGCCAAGGCACTTCCTCTACCACTATTTACCTTCACCCAAGTTTGATCTTTAAATCCGAATTTATCCCATGGTAACCTGCATCACAATGCTAAAAAGGAGACCACATGGGAGAGTAAGTTATACATTCAAAATGACGAATAATATATATATATTGTGATCATGTGTATATGCATACAAACATCATGTGTGCTTTGCTATCAAAAACATTAAATTATCATTCATTCATTATCTCATAATCACAATGGGTATACAGGCCTCATGAATCACAATTCATATCATAAGTAAGCACAACCTATACATAATCACAAACACTGTCACTTTGCCACTTATCAACAAGGGCATTCATAATCGTTATTCTTATCAATTCATTATATCTTTAATTAATACCTTCTCGCAAGGGGTTTCTCAACACTCGTGGTCATCCCATTTCAAATATATAATGGATCTGATTCCATATCAACGGGTGATCACAACCACCATACCATTCATTTCTCAATAATTCTAATAACAATATCATCACTCAGGGATTCACCCTTCGTGGCACCCCGCAAGGTGATTCATTTCAATAAATATCACAACATCCTCATCACTCAGGGCTACACCCTTCGTGGCACCCCGCAAGGTGTTCCATTTCACAATAATTCACTAACAATAGGACCTCGTCCTCTTCACTCTGGGATATACCCTTTGTGGCACCCCGCAAGGTGATATACTTCACAATAATTATCATAATACCATCATCACTCAGGGATACGCCCCTGATGGCACCCCGCAAGGTGATATGTTCATTTCAATAATAATTCATGCAACAGCATCTTCACTCAGGGATACACCCTTCGTGGCACCCCGCAAGGTGATTTTCTTCACAATAATTATCACAATACCATCATCACTCAGGGATACACCCCTGGTGGCACCCCGCAAGGTGATATGTTCATTTCAATAATAATTCATGCAACAGCATCTTCACTCAGGGATACACCCTTCGTGGCACCCCGCAAGGTGATTTTCTTCACAATAATTATCACAATACCATCATCACTCAGGGATACACCCCTGGTGTCACCCCGCAAGGTGATTTATTCAACACAATATGATCAACATCATCTTCACTCTGGGGTTTACCCGTCGTGGCACCCCGCAAGGTGATATATTCCATATTATTCAACAACAATAGGACAACGTCCTCTTCACTCAGGGATTTACCCTTCGTGGCACCCCGTAAGGTGATATATACAACAACAATAATGCATATGCTCAACAACAACCTCGCAAAGATATCTCACCCTCTCACTTAGGGATATATTTCAATTTTGACATTTTCAATAATCATGTGATTAATTACAAGCCCCTCAAGGCATATCATTCATATAATTGGCATCTTCAATGGCCATAATATTATTTCATATCAATCCATAAATGGAGATTGAAAGGCATAGCAACAAACATAATATTAATCCACACATGTGACAACAAGGTATTACAAATTACATATATATATAACAATCATAATTGCCTCACACACATGCAAGTCAATTACTTGCACCCATCACAAGAGTATCATAATAATTCTCAATAATTATCAAATTACCATTTCAATTAATTCAATACTTATATATGGCAAGGCATGCATGAGTATCATAACATACAATAATCATCAATTATATAACTCATGCAATTTGAATGTTAACTCCTCTCCTACCTTAAGGGAAGAGCCGAACTATTCCAATGCTCCAAGAGCTCCTTTGCACCCTTAAGAATACGATCTACATATTATACATATACACTCATACAATTAATAAGTCATTACAAGGCATTCCTCATAGTTTTAGACATTTTCTAGCTTATCATCAAGTCTTAGACTTGTTAAAAACCAAGTTATATAATTGTATTAGGCTTCGGGAATTCCTTTCCCAAAGTCAAGATCCTTTAAATCATAAATGCCAACTAACCAAACAACTGCTACCAATACTCATTAATCACCATCAATAGCCATCTTCCATCATTAATATCCTTCCCCAATGTCATTAAACATACATTTTACTCTCCTTTCACACTTCCCCTAATTTATTAAAGTTAGGGTTTCACCAAAACCCATCAACATCATAATTGCTCATTTATTTTCCACCCATCCAAATATTAATTCATGCATCTCCATAATAACCCACTATTAAAGTCATAATAACAACACCCCACCTAGGGTTTCCTCACTTTAAAGCTCTCCCAACAACCTATATGCCATAAACACTTCCACAAATACATAGGACCCAACATCTAGGGCATAAAACTCATAAAGAATGGTGGAGAACTTACCTCACCGAAGAGCCAACATTGGGCTTCCCATAAAGGGAGAAATCCTCATGGAATTAGAGTGGGAGAAAGGGAGGAGTTCCATTCTCCTTCAAGCATCCATAAAACGAAAATGGTGAAGGAGGAGAAGACACTCCACACGGCTTGGGTTTTTGGAGAGAAGAAAAGAGGATATAGAGAACAGCATGAAGAAGACGAAGAAGAATAATGAAGAAAGGAGGGGAAGAAGTGACGTGAAAAGTATAAAGAAAGTGAGAGTTTTTGTTTTAATAATTGTTTCCCCTCAAAATATCTCACTATTACCTCATAATTAAAATGGCAGTCCAATAATCCATCATGCCATGTTATATTTACTTTAATATCCTTTTATATCCTTAGAACTAAGTAAAAGAAGGGTCCACATAATTAAACCAAGAGAAAAGGGAAGACACATGCAAACAGGGTGTCACTCGCTCAAGCGAAACCCACATTCGCTTGAGCGAAACAGCTCCATCTCGCATAAGCCTCTCCATTCGCACAGGCGAAATAACCCCAGTACCTGTTTCCACACTCACTCGCCTGAGCGAGGTATTAATTCGCTTAAGCGAATCCAACCAGAAATCATCTTTCCCAGCACTCGGGTTTCTGTTGGCAGGATTCCTTAAAACCGACCCAATATTAATTCGATTTTCACTCGGCAAACTTTAACTAAATCCGAGTCATCTCACACTCGGCTTCCCACTTGACATAACAATCTAAACCGATCCACTTTCCATTCAACCAAGACATTTTGGGCTGACTCATACTCATATAGTCTCTCACTCGGCAATTCCAATCCAATCTGAGTCATCTCAATCAACCCTTCACTCGGTAATTTCTCTAAAACTGACCCATCACTTATTTGGTCTTCCACTCGGTAAATGAGGGGCATCCCACTCGGAATCCCAAATCCTTCCTCTCAGAATATTTGCTTGACAACACCACTTGGTGTATCACAACTATAAGTCACTCGGAATGTATTCCATATTCACCACTCGGTATATTTTCACATTTCTCACTCAGAGAATTCATTAAGTCTCACCCGGACTTGTTCAGATCCTAACCACTCGGAGTATATAGTCTTATTCACTCGGATTATATATATATTTCCTACACTTAGGATACAGTCCAATCTAAACCATTACAACAACTCTCCCTTGGAAGAGGATCACTCGGAATTCCACTCGGGAATATCTAAACCCATCCCACTCGGGGTTTACTCATGCCTTTCCACCCGGGAAAAGGCCACACAAGGATCACTCGGGAAATTTTCCCATCTAATCCTACACCGAATGGGTTCATCAATGGCAATTCTCTAAAAATCCATTTAAATATTCTCCACTCGGAAAAGAAGGACAAACATCATAGCCTCACTCAGAATTAGATCCAAGCCTCCTATATTTCTCTCGGAATTCATCAACTTAGAATTATTCACCCAACATTATTCATATTCCAGTCGGTAAGAAGCATCAAATCAACATAAATCCCTTATGTATATATGTATATTCTCATAAATACAAACCTGTCCACAAATCCAATCTACCGACCCACATATATAATCATACACTCGGAATGCTTATTGCCTTCATACTCACTCAGGATTCCACTCGGATAAACAATCTAAAGGCTGACTTCCTTTGTTTTTCCCACGAGTGAAGTCATTCCAAAATATTTCTGGACAACACACCCCACTCGGTGCCATTTCCACGCGGAATTACACTCATAGAGAGACTTCCCTCAGAATGAGTTACCTTGAACTCGAATACTTCCACTTTCGCTCAAGCTACTCACATTCACTTGGGCGAAGAAAGATCCAGTGACCAATTCCTCACTGGCTCGCTCAAGCTGATCCCTCACTCGCTTGGGCGAATGCCATTTCTCAGACCCTTTGCTTGGGCGAGACTCCATTTGCTTGGGCGAATTTCCTCCAGAGAGCAAACACTGATACTGCAAATCCCTTCCAGAGAGCAACACTGATACATAGGCAATTTCGCTTGAGCGAAATTAACCTTCGCCTGAGCGAAAATTGCCCAGAAATCATAAGGCCAACACAGGGAATCCTCGCCTGGGCGAGATCCCTTCTCGCTTGGGCGAGACTATCAACACAGAGGCAGGAAACGCAGATTTCACACAGTCCAACTTATGAAACTTCATCATAAGCCAATTTAATTATATCCATGCTATCATATACATCATATAAGACATATATAACTTGTTCTTAAGCATTCTCACTCAGAATTCCTTATTATAAATCAAATTGGATTTATTCCACATATTCTCACCCATCTTCCTCAATAAGCATCAACTATTTGCCATTCACGTTAATTATTCATTTTTATAAAATTCGGGGTGTTACATCTGCCCCTGTAATTGTTGCTCCTAATTGGAATTTACCCTTTGAACTTATGTGTGATGTAAGTGATTATACTGTAGGAGCAGTTTTAGGTCAAAGATATGAAAAGTTTTTAGGGTTATACACTATGCTAGTAAAGTTTTAAATGAAAATCAAATAAATCATGCAACTACTGAAAAAGAATTACTAGCTATAGTGTATGCCTTGGAAAAATTTAGATCATACTTGATTGGATCAAAAATAATTATTTTCACTAATCATGCTGCAATCAAATATCTTTTAACCAAAACTGATTCTAAACCTCGGTTAATCCGATGGATTTTACTCCTTCAAGAATATGATCTTATAATCAAAGATAAAAAGGGTAGTGAAAATATGGTCGCTGACCATCTTTCCAGATTAATGAATGATGAGGTCACTGCCAAAGAAAAAGACATTTTGGAAGAATTTCCTGATGAAAAACTTTTTGAAATAACAAAACGGCCATGGTTTGCTGATATGGCCAATTTTAAAGCAGCAAGAATTCTTCCAAATGATCTAACTTGGCAACAAAGAAAAAAAAATTCAAAGATTCAAAATACTTTGTTACGTCGTTGTGTACCCGACTGGGAAAAGAAAGATGTGTTGTGGCATTGTCATAAGTCCCTTTAATGGAGGAGGAACTGCTGCAAAAAGTTTACAATCAGGTTTGTATTGGCCCTCCATTTTTAAAGATTCTCACTTATTTGTTCAAGCTTATGATAACTGTCAAAGAAAAGGTAATGTTAATAAAAGACAAGAAATGCCTCTCACAAACATTCAGGAGGTTGAGGTATTTGATTGTTGGGGTATTGATTTCATGGGACCTTTTCCTTATTCTCAATTCAATCAATACATTCTTTTGGCAGTTGATTATGTTTCAAAGTGGGTAGAAGCAATTGCTTCACCTAATGCTGACACCAAAATTGTAGTGAATTTCTTGAAGAAAAATATTCTCTGCAGGTTTGGAACACCAAGAACTTTGATCAGTGATGGAGGATCACATTTTTGTAACAAAGTTCTTCAGAAAGTGTTACAAGATTATGGAGTGAGACATAAAGTGGCCATAACATATCATCCACAAACCAATGGACAGGCTGAGATTTCAAATCGAGAAGTGAAAAGGATTTTGGAAAAGGCTATGTCTTCCTCCAGAAAAGATTGGTCACAAAAGCTTGATGATGCACTCTGGGCATACAGAACTGCATTTAAAACTCCAATTGGTCTTTCTCCTTTTCAAATGGTCTATGGAAAAGCTTGTCATCTTCCAGTAGACATGGAACATAAAGCATATTGGGCTTTAAAATTTCTCAACTTTGATCCAAATGCAGCAACTGACAAAAGAAAGTTGCAGTTATTTGAATTAGAAGAAATGAGAAACAATGCTTATGAGACATCTAGAAGTTACAAAAACAAGGTGAAAGCCTACCATGATAAGAAAATTAAAAATAGACATTTTATACCAGGTCAACAAGTTTTATTGTTTAATTCAAGATTAAGACTGTTTCCTGGTAAATTGAAATCTAAATGGTCAGGTCCTTTTGTAATCAAGGAAGTTAAATCTCATGGAGCAGTTGAGATTGAAGATCCAACTTCCAAAACAAGTTGGATGGTTAATAGACAGAGATTGAAACCATATCTGGGTGGTGAGATCAACAGACTCACTGCCATTTGTTATTTGACTGATTTGTGATATGCAAGATATCTGGCTGGAGACATTAAACTTAGCGCTCAATGGGAGGCAACCCATTAATTCTTTTCTTTATTTTAAGCTTATTTTTACATAAAAAAGGGAGTTTTTCAAATTTTTAGATAGAAATTTAATTTTGAAAATAAAAAGGGTTTTAAAATTTTAAAAGAAAAGGTTTTTGAAAATAAAATTTTGAAATTTAAAAATCAGAACCCCACGCGTAGAATCCCACTGACGCGTTCAAATTTCAACCTGACGCATAGCGTCCCACCCACGAGTAGCTTCAGGGCCCACGTTCAGTTTTTAAAACTGAACCAGAGAGGCCCAATCTTAGGTTTTAAAACCTAAAATTCCCTCTCTGCCTCACTTTAATTTTCGGAAACCTAATTTTTAAACCCTCTTTTTCTCTCAACCCTTCAATCCTCTTCGATTTCTCAATCACTCAAAGGATTCCAAGTAAGTTCTCTAAATCCTTTCCCTTTAGTTTAAAATTTCAATTTCGATTTTTAGAATGCATGTGGTTAGGATTAGGATTAGAGAACCATTGGGAATTGATTGCTATTAGAGTAAGGAAATTAATGGATTGAAAGTGGTTTGGAGGGGTTGCTGTTGCGCAACCCCTGTTTCTGTGTTTGAAACTGCGCACCTCACGCGTTGCGTCCCACTGACACGTAGCGTGAGGCATGAACTGTAAGCCCACGCATAGCGTCCCACTGACGCGTAGCATGGGAAGAATAGAGCTGACGCATAGCGTCCCACCCACGCGTAGCATCAGCCTCTGTTCCTGATTTTTATTAATTTTTGTATTTTATTTTCTATTATTTGTTTTGTGTTTTTAATAAAATCTGTCTAGTATGCTTTTGTTTGTTGTTTGTTTATTTTTCTTTTAAATTAATAAATTTTCTTGAATTATATGTTTGTTATACTTTCTTGCATAAAAATAAATAAATTTACATAATTTTGTAAAAATACATGTTTTATGATTTTGCATGTTGATTTTTTGTGATAAATTGTAAAAATCCAAAAATATGCATGATTAATTTTTCTTATAAATTACAAAAATTCAAAAATATGTTATTTTTATCTTGTTATGAATTTTGTGTGAATTTTGTATTATGTATAAATTTTTAATTTGTTTTTTTAGAAAATTCAAAAACATGTATGTTTAAAATTTTTGTGTAAATATTTTGTTATTGTGTATGTATAAAATATAAAAACTAAAAATAATTGTTAAATGTTTGATATGTTTTTCAATATTATAATGTGTGTTTGATTTTTTTCTGTAGATGGCACCGAAGAAATCCATCCCTACTGTTGGTCCTAAAAGACAGAGAAGGACCACGGATACTGACATCACCTCTGAGGATCCAAATCTTCAGGGTGAGGAGGTGTTGGGACCTAGAGATCCCACCAGATTTCGCACTGATGCAAAATGCGCCCGGTTTCACCAAATAAAGGGCCAAAGACTCATCTGGGAGAGAGTCTTGGATCTAAGTGTTGGGGACTATCCTGAGCTGCAGGATGAGGTCCAGAGGAGGAGATGGGGACCCCTGTTTTCCCTACCTACTGAGGGGGATCCCATCTTAGTGATGGAGTTCTATGCTAATGCCTACAGAACTCGCCAGGACGCGCCAGACATTGGACATCAGAGGACGAGCTGGGTTAAGGGTCGGCATATTTCTTATGACCGGGACACTATTAGTACCCTACTGGGTAACCTTTGGGAGCCTACTCCCGAGAGTGATTTGTTTCTGGAAGGAGAACAGAAACAAGATCGCGACTGAGGATGGTGATCTAGGATACTTCCTATATCAGGTTGTTCACTTCTTGAGCAAGGATGGAATCTTCTTCAACCTGAGTAAGGTTGGGAGGACTCCATCTAACCTCCTCAAGACCCAGCTGACCCCTATAGCTCAGGCGTGGTCTCATCTCATGCTGCATAACATTACTCCTGTCACCCACCTTTCTTCTATCCCAGTTGATCGATGCTGCCTTCTTTACTCCATTCTCCTGGGCCATATTATTGATATTGCAGAGCTGATTTCTGAGTAGATTCACCTTTATGCCCTTGGGTATAGGGTGAACCGTCCTATCCCATTCCCTCTCATCATATCGGCCTTACTGAGGAGGCAGGGAGTTGCTGTGCCATCACCTGAGTTCACTAGTTCTTCAGGGAGAGTCCCCAAGGTTCTAGTGAACAGAGATTACTTTATCCAGTAGTGCGAGCTTCCACTACTGGAGCAGGAGGCTCAGCCCAGACAGAGGAGGAGGAGACCACTAGTTCAGCCGCCACCTACTGATGTTGTCGCAGAGGGATTTGCCAGGATGACACTTGAACATCAGCATATGATACAGATGATGGCTGCCACACACAGAGCTTACATGCATCTTCATGATTCATACTATCAGTACAGACTTCATGGTGATGGAGCACCATATGTTACACCAGCTGAGTTTGCAGCCCATGTGGCTTGGCCTGGTGATCTACTGACATACCCTGAGACTGGTGGACCGTCTGGAGCACATGCTAGGTTAGGGGTATTTATTTCTCATCAATATGAAAATGAGAATTTGGGCTAAGAGAAAGCCTAAAAATTATAAAATGCTCTTTTATGATTTCAGGTTTTTGAATTCCAAAGAAAAACCATAATTTCTTGTAGCCAAATCCTCATTACAACCCTTAAAAAGACCTTTTGATTTCTGAAATATCTTTATATGATCAACCATTAATTAGATGAAAATCAAAATTAAATTTGTTTGATTTTATGATCGAGTAAGTGAAACAGGTTAACCTTTGCATCGAGATAAACACTTGTGAGGTAAGCTTGAAATTATGCTTGATTTGTTAATAAAATATTTTAAGGAATTTTATCAATAAACTTTTGTTACATGAGATTTCTATAATTGATTATTTCAAAATGGTAAATTGTAAAATTACTTTTTGTGATAAATTCTTGGACTAACTCAAAAATTTGATTTCAAATTTTTATTTTTTATTTTCTCTCTTGCTCGAGGACGAGCAATGTCTCAAGTTGGGGGTATTTATTAGTCCTCATATTTACAATAAAATCTTTAATAAAAATTTCATAAAAATAATAAAATTAGCTTAAATTGTTAGAAAATTAGGTTTTAAATTCAATAAATAGAAGTTGTTGGAAATAATATGCCCTTGATCAATTTTCTCTAGTTTTGCAGTGAAAAAGTGAAGAATTTAAAGAGAAAATTAAGGATCTGGAAAGCTGACGCGTAGCATCAACCCTACGCGTAGCGTGGAGACTTTTGATGCTGACGCTACATGTCACATCCATGCATAGTGTCAAAGCTGCGTGGACTCCACAGCCAGGTTGGCCAAGCACTCAGCTAGTGACCCATTATTGGCCACTCCACTCTGCCAAATAGACATGCTGAATTGGGAGACAGGTCCATATGGCACTGCATAATTGAATAAAATAATTCCCTAGTGGCCACTTCAAGCTACGTTTAATGGAGGTTGAGTCAGGAACCTGACGCGTAGCGTCAGGACCCTCCCTCAGCCCTATAGATAGGGCCATTTCCAACACTTTTAGCATCCCATTCTGATCCAAATCCACTCTTCTCTTCTCTTATACACTCAAGTTTGAGTGTTTCTTTTGTGAGTTTGTTGTTCTAGAATAGTTTTCTAGATACTTGAGAGTGTTGTGTAGTATTGTGTTCGTTGTATTGTGAAGTTTCCATCGCCTTTGTAATGTCAATCACTGTAAGTGTTGTTTTTACTTTTACCATGTGTAACTAATCTATTTATGTTGGAATTGGTGAACTAATCTATTGAGTATGATGTTGTGAATTCGATCTCTGCATGTTTATGATTCAAGTCCATGTTGGTATTTCAATCTTTTATTAATATGAACGTCAAACGGGAGAATGATTTTCATGTGTGTTGAAACTTGTTTTATTAGTGTGAATGTCAAACGGGAGAATGATTATTCATGCCGTATTGAAACTTGTTTTGACGAAAGTAAAAGTTGGAATACCCTTGGTATCTCAATTCTATAGGGGTTGTTAACCATTGTTGGCATAAGGCCGGGACTTAATGCAAGTTTTTACTGAGAAAGCTCACGAGGGATCGGACTTTATGGTGAATTCTTAGAATTTATATCACGAGGGATCGGTTATAATGATTTTAAGCTGCAATGACATGAAACTTGATGATTAAATATGCATGTCTTGAGTTCCTCATTGTTATTCTAGATTAGGGATCCAATTTCCAACATAATTTATCTATCCGTGTTTTATCTCGAGTATCTTACCTATTCTAAATTACAACTCAACTTTTTAGATAGATCATTATTCTCTTTTTACCACATGAACAACTCAACTATGCCATCTTGTAAATATTATATAAATTGTATATAAATTATTCTTTTGTGTATAAGTTTTGATAAATTTACTATAGTAACTAGAAAATTACTGTAACTATTAGACTTTTAATCCCAGTGGAATGATATCTAAATTTTGAAAACTACAAACGATTGGTGCGCTTGCAAATTAAAAGACCCAACAGTAACCACAAAGAGTTAACAGGTTTACTGGGTTTAACAAGTTTTCTGGCGCCGTTGTCGGGGATTGAATTGATTCTGTAAAATAGTAAATTTTTAATTACCGTGGTAAAAATAATTTACCTTAGTAAAAAAAATTTTTATTTATTCATTAATTTTAACATTATTTTACTAACCTTTCTTTATTTAGTATGTTTATGCAGACTCGATCTTCTGCAGGAAAGGTGTTCTTTGATCCTGAGATCGAGAAGTTTGTAAAGAAACTTAAAGCATTAAAATCTAAAAAAACAAAAACTTCTTCTTCAACTTCATCTTCTTTTGAAAAATCTAAAAATTTTGAAAATTCTAACATGGCTGCTGAAAGGAGAACATTAGGAACGTTTGCTGCTATTAATGGACCACCTCGTGTTTCTGGGATGTATCAAAGACTTATTGCTGCTGTAGAAATCAAACCAGCTACTTTAAACATTATTCAAAATAATCAATTTGCTGGCTTAAATAATAAGGAACCTTATGAACACTTAACTGTTTTTTATGAGTTATGCAGCACAATTGGTTTTGAACCCAATCAAGAAGAATCAATCTACATGAGATTGTTTCCTTTTTCTTTGATTGGGAAAGCTAAAGAATGGTTTAAATCTTGTTCACCTGGTAGTTTTGCAAACTGGTCTGATGTCGAGAAAAAATTTTTGGAAAGATTTTATTCTCCTTCAAAATATTTTGAAGCAATGACAGCCATACATTCTTTTTCACAAAATAATGATGAATCATTAGGAGAAACACGGAACGATTCAAGGCACTTTTGAGGAAATGTCCAAACCACAACTTAAATGATGCCGAAAAGGTAAGGATTGTTTACCATGGTTTGTTACCTCAGTTTAAAATGATGTTAGATGCTTGTGCAGGAGGTTCTTTAATGAACAAAACTGTGGAAGAAGCAATAGAAATATTGAAATCAATGTCCATTAGTGACCGACAAGCAAAACATGAAAGAGGTAATGTACAAAGAAAGCTAGGTAAGCTCGAATTAGGGGTTAATGATGCAGTATTAGCTCAATAAAAATTGTTGACTCAACAAATTGAGGCTATGAGCAAACAATTAGAGAAACTTCAATTTGCTCAAATGTCATCACCACCTCCTTCTCTATTAAAACAATGTATGCATTGCATGGGAGAGCAACCATGTGGTTACTGTGCTCCTGAAAGAAATGAGCAAGAGCAAGCCAATTTTCTGAACCATCAAAGAATACCTTTAGGTAATTTTCCTTTCAATCTTGGTAATTCTTTTCCTAACAATTACCCGTAGGGTTGGCAGAATCAGAATATTGGCTGGAAACAAGATGTTGGACCTTCTAACCGACCTCTAAACAATCAATTCAAACAACAACAAATCTATAAAAGATTTATTCAAAATTTTTCAAAAATTGCTAAACCTTTAACAAATCTTCTAAATAAAGATGTTGAATTCAAGTTTGATGAAGCATGTCTTAAAGCTTTTAATTCCTTGAAAGAAAAATTGGTTTTTGCCCCTGTAATTGTTGCTCCTAATTGGAATTTACCCTTTGAACTTATGTGTGATGCAAGTGATTATACTGTAGGAGCAGTTTTAGGTCAAAGATATGAAACGTTTTTAGGGTTATACACTATGCTAGTAAAGTTTTAAATGAAAATCAAATAAATTATGCAACTACTGAAAAAGAATTACTAGCTATAGTGAATGCCTTGGAAAAATTTAGATCATACTTGATTGGATCAAAAATAATTATTTTCACTGATCATGCTGCAATCAAATATCTTTTGACCAAAACTGATTCTAAACCTCGGTTAATCCGATGGATTTTACTACTTCAAGAATATGATCTTATAATCAAAGATAAAAAGGGTAGTGAAAATATGGTCGCTGACCATCTTTCCAGATTAATGAATGATGAGGTCACTGCCAAAGAAAAAGACATTTTGGAAGAATTTCCTAATGAAAAACTTTTTGAAATAACAAAACGGCCATGGTTTGCTGATATGGCCAATTTTAAAGCAGCAGGAATTCTTCCAAATGATCTAACTTGTCAACAAAGAAAAGAAAATTCAAAGATTCAAAATACTCTGTTTGGGATAACCCTCATCTATTTAAAATTGGTATGGATAATTTGTTACGTTGTTGTGTACCTGACTGGGAAAAGAAAGATGTGTTATGGCATTGTCATAAGTCCCTTTATGGAGGGCATTTTAATGGAGAAAGAACTGATGCAAAAATTTTGCAATCAGGTTTGTATTGGCCCTCCATTTTTAAAGATTCTCACTTATTTGTTCAAGCTTGTGATAACTATCAAAGAACAGGTAATGTTAATAAAAGATAAGAAATGCCTCTCACAAACATTCAGGAGGTTGAGGTATTTGATTGTTGGGGTATTGATTTCATGGGACCTTTTCCTTATTCTTAATTCAATCAATACATTCTTTTGGCAGTTGATTATGTTTCAAAGTGGGTAGAAGCAATTGCTTCACCTAATCCTGACACCAAATCTGTAGTGAATTTCTTGAAGAAAAATATTTTCTACAGGTTTAGAACACCAAGAACTTTGATCAGTGATGGAGGATCACATTTTTGTAACAAAGTTCTTCAGAAAGTGTTACAAGATTATGGAGTGAGACATAAAGTGGCCACAACATATCATCCATAAACCAATGGACAGACTGAGATTTCAAATCAAGAAGTCAAAAGGATTTTGGAAAAGACTGTGTCTTCCTCTAGAAAAGATTGGTCACAAAAGCTTGATGATGCACTCTAGGCATACAAAACTGCATTTAAAACTCCAATTGGCCTTTCTCCTTTTCAAATGGTCTATGGAAAAGCTTGTCATCTTCCAGTAGACATGGAACATAAAGCATATTGGGCTTTAAAATTTCTCAACTTTGATCCAAATACAGTAGCTGACAAAAGAAAGTTGCAGTTATTTGAATTAGAAGAAAAGAGAAACAATGCTTATGAGACATTTAGAAGTTACAAAAACAAGGTGAAAGCCTACCATGATAAGAAAATTAAAAATAGACATTTTATACCAGGTCAGCAAGTTTTATTGTTTAATTCAAGATTAAGACTGTTTCCTAGTAAATTAAAATCTAAATGGTCAGGTCCTTTTGTAATCAAGGAAGTTAAATCTCATGGAGCAGTTGAGATTGAAGATCCAACTTCCAAAAGAAGTTGGATGGTTAATGGACAGAGATTGAAACCATATTTGGGTGGTGAGATCAACAGACTCACTACCATTTGTTATTTGACTGATTTGTGATGTGCAGGATGTCTGGCTGGAGACATTAAACTTAGCGCTCAATGGGAGGCAACCCATTATTTCTTTTCTTTATTTTAAGCTTATTTTTACATAAAAAAGGAAGTTTTTCAAATTTTTAGATAGAAATTTAATTTTGAAAATAAAAAGGATTTTAAAATTTTAAAGAAAAGGTTTTTGAAAATTAAATTTTGAAATTTAAAAATCAGAACCCCACGCGTAGCGTCCCACTGACGCGTAACGCGGAGGTTCAAATTTCAACCTGACCTAATTTTCAAACCCTCTTTTTCTCTCAACCCTTCAATCCTCTTCGATTTCTCAATCTCTCAAAGGATTCCAAGTAAGTTCTCTAAATCATTTCCCTTTAGTTTAAAATTTCAATTTTGATTTTTAGAATGCATGTGGTTAGGATTAGGATGAGAGAACCATTGGGAATTGATTGCTGTTAGAGTAAGGAAATTAATGGATTGAAAATGGTTTGGAGGGGTTGTTGTTGCGCAACCCCTGTTTCTGTGTTTGAAACTGCGCACCTCACGTGTATCGTCCCACTGACGCGTAGCGTGAGGCATGAACTGTAAGCCCATGCATAGTGTCCCACTGACACGTAGCGTGGGAAGAACAGAGCTGAGGCGTAGCGTCCCACCCATGCGTAGCATCAGCCTCTGTTCCTGATTTTTTTTAATTTTTGTATTTTATTTTCTATTATTTGTTTTTTGTTTTTAATAAAATTTGTCCAGTATGCTTCTGTTTATTGTTTGTTTATTTTTATTTTAAATTAATAAATGTTCTTGAATTATATGTTTGTTATACTTTCTTGCATAAAAATAAATAAATTTGCATAATTTTGTAAAAATACATGTTTTATGATTTTGCATGTTTGTGAAATTTATGCATATTGATTTTTTGTGATAAATTGTAAAAATCCAAAAATATGCATGATTAATTTTTCTTATAAATTACAAAAAATCAAAAATATGTTGTTTTTATCTTGTTATGAATTTTGTGTGAATTTTGTATTATGTATAAATTTTTAATTTATTTTTTTAGAAAATCCAAAAACATGTATGTTTAAAATTTTTGTATAAATATTTTGTTATTGTGTATGTATAAAATATAAAAACCAAAAATATTTGTTAAATGTTTGATATGTTTTCCAATATTATAATGTGTGTTTGATTTTTTTCTGCAGATGGCACTGAAGAAATCTATCCCTATTACTGGTCCTAAAAGACAGAGAAGGACCACGGATACTGACACCACCTCTGAGGATCTAGATCTTCAGGGTGAGGAGGTGTTGGGACCTAGAGATCCCACCAGATTTCACACTGATGCGAAATGGGCCCAGTTTCACCAAATAAAGGGCCAAAGACTCATCTGGGAGAGAGTCTTGGATCTAAGTGCTGGGGACTATCCTGAGCTGTAGGATGAGGTCCAGAGGAGGAGATGGGGACCCCTGTTTTCCCTACCTACTGAGGGGGATCCCATCTTAGTGATGGAGTTCTATGCTAATGCCTATAGTACTCGCCAGGACGCGCCAGACATTGGACATCAGAGAACGAGCTGGGTTAGGGGCCGGCATATTTCTTATGACCGGGACACTATTAGTACCCTACTGGGTAACCTTTGGGAGCCTACTCCCAAGAGTGATATTTGTTTCTGGAAGGAGAACAGAAACAAGATCACGACTATGGATGGTGATCTAAGATACTTCCTAGATCAGGTTGTTCACTTCTTGAGCAAGGATGGAATCTTCTTCAACCTGAGTAAGGTTGGGAGGACTCCATCTAACCTCCTCAAGACCCAGCTGACCCCTATAGCTCAGGCGTGGTCTCATCTCATGCTGCATAACATTACTCCTGTCACCCATTTTTCTTCTATCCCAGTTGATCGATGCTGCCTTCTTTACTCCATTCTCCAGGGCCATATTATTGATATTGCAGAGCTGATTTCTGAGTAGATTCACCTTTATGCCCTTGGGTATAGGGTGAACCGTCCTATCCCATTCCCTCTCATCATATCGGCCTTACTAAGGAGGCAGGGAGTTGCTGTGCCATCACCTGAGTTCACTAGTTCTTCAGGGAGAGTCCCCAAGGTTCTAGTGAACAAAGATTACTGCATCCAGTAGTACGAGCTTCCACCATTGGAGCAGGAGGCTCAGCCCAGACAGAGGTGGAGGAGACCACCAGTTCAGCCACCACCTGCTATGTTGTCACAGAGGGATTTGCCAGGATAACACTTGAACATCAGCATATGATGCAGATGATAGCTGCCACACACAGAGCTTACATGCATCTTCTTGATTCATACTATCAGTACAGACTTCTAGGTGAGGGAGCACCATATGTTACACCAGCTGAGTTTGCAGCCCATGTGGCTTGGCCTGGTGATCTGCCGACATACCCTAAGACTGGTGGACCGTCTGGAGCACATGCTGAGTCAGAGGGTGATGCAGATGAGGAGGGAGATGATGAGATGGAGGACTGATTGGTGTTATCTCATTTCTGTTACATACATTCTAGTTTACTTTTAGTTTTCTATTTACATTGGTATTTTTACTTTTTGGATATTATATTATAGTTTATTTTTATGTGGTGTGTTTTATCTTTGCGTAAATTTTTGTCATGGTGTGTTTTTGCGTATTTTCTTCATAAAAAATAAAAAATATATATTTTATCTTTTTAATAAATAAATCAAATTTTTGAAAGTAGGATAATTTATACACTTAAAGTTTTTACACAATAAAACTAATTTTGTAAAATCAATTATTGATTCTTTTGTAACTTATGAATTTTGATAAAATCAATTACAATAAGTTTATTAACTATCAAGCTAATTTTGATAACCCGGTGAGCCGAGAGATCTTTTAAACACTTGAGGGTTTATTCGACATAACTTTATTCGAATTAATTTTGCTTTAAATCTTTGATTTGTGTTGTTGTACAGAGAATTCAGGGAAATGATCAAGGCACATTTATTTGTGAAAAGAAATCTTGGGCCAAACAGCTTACCTTGGTAAAATTATTTTATCCTTTGAAAGCCAAATTTGAGCCTGAAAAATAAATTCTTTGGTACCCTTAACCTATATCAGTTTTAACCATTCCCTATACTTGATTGATTAAAAGAGCAATTAAGCAAAATAAAAATATTTTGAGTGTTCTTACAAAAATGGGGAGTGAAAATAAGCAACTTGATTCTTTTCAAAATAATAATAATAAAAAAATGAAAAAGAAAAGTCAAAAATAGTGAAAAGAATCAAGTTGGGGGTATTTATTTCTCATCAATATGAAAATGAGAATTTGGGCCAAGAGAAAGCTTAAAAATTATAAAATGCTCTTTTATGATTTCAGGTTTTTGAATACCAAAGAAAAGCCATAATTTCTTGTAGCCAAAGCCTCATTACAACCCTTAAAAAGACCTTGTGATTTCTGAAATATCTCTATATGATCAACCATTAATTAGATGAAAATCAAAATTAAATATGTTTGATTTTATGATCGAGTAAGTGAAACAGGTTAACCTTTGTATCGAGATAAACACTTGTGAGGTAAGCCTGAAATTATGCTTGATTTGTTAATAAAATATTGTAAGGAATTTTATCAATAAACTTTTGTTACATGAGATTTCTATAATTGATTATTTCAAGATGGTAAATTGTGAAATTACTTTTTGTGATAAATTCTCGGACTAACTCAAAAATTTGATTTCAAATTTTTATTTTTTATTTTCTCTCTTGCTCGAGGATGAGCAATGTCTCAAGTTGAGGGTATTTGTTAGTCCTCAAATTTACAATAAAATCTTTAATAAAAATTTTATAAAATTAATAAAAATTAGCTTAAATTGTTAAAAAATTAGGTTTTAAATTCAATAAATAGAAGTTGTTGGAAATAATCGGCCCTTGATCAATTTTCTCTAGTTTTGCAGTGAAAAAGTGAAGAATTTAAAGAGAAAATTGAGGATCTGGAAAGCTGACGCGTAGCATCAACCCACGCGTAGCGTGGAGACTTTTGATGCTGACGCTACGTGTCACATCCACGCATAGCGTCAGAGCTGCGTGGACTCCACAGCCAGGTTGGCGAAGCACTCAGCTAGTAACCCATTATTGGCCACTCTACTCTGCACAAATGGACAAGCCGAATTGGGAGACAGGTCCATATGGCACTGCATAATTGAATAAAATAATTCCATAGTGGCCACTTCAAGCTGC
This sequence comes from Clitoria ternatea, assembly GCA_037962975.1. Taxonomy (NCBI): domain Eukaryota; kingdom Viridiplantae; phylum Streptophyta; class Magnoliopsida; order Fabales; family Fabaceae; genus Clitoria; species Clitoria ternatea. The sequence continues at coordinate 158,230,849 of CM075672.1, forward strand.
GTTTAATGGAGGCTGAGTCAGGAACCTGACGCGTAGCATGTAGCGTTAGGTTGACGCGTAGTTTGAGTGTTTCTTTTGAGTTTATTGTTCTAGAGAGTTTTCTAGATACTTGAGAGTGTTGTGTAGTATTGTGATCGTTGTATCGTGAAGTTTCCATCGCCTTTGTAATGTCAATCACTGTAAGTGTTGTTTTTACTTTCACCATGTGTAACTAATCTATTTATGTTGGAATTGGTGAACTAATCTATTGAGTATGATGTTGTGAATTCGATCTCTGCATCTTTATAATTCAAGTCCATGTTAGTATTTCAATCTTTTATTAATGTGAACGTCAAACAGGAGAATGATTTTCATGTGTATTGAAACTTATTTTATTAGTGTGAATGTCAAACGGGAGAATGATTATTCATGCCGTATTGAAACTTGTTTTGACGAAAGTAAAAGTTGGAATACCCTTGGTATCTCAATTCTATAGGGGTTGTTAATCATTGTTGCCATAAGGCCAGGACTTAATGCAAGTTTTTACTGAGAAAGCTCACGAGGGATCGGACTTTACGGTGAATTCTTAGAATTTATATCACGAGGGATCAGTTATAATGATTTTAAGCTGCAATGACATGAAACTTGATGATTAAATATGCATGTCTTGAGTTCCTCATTGTTATTCTAGATTAAGGATCCAATTTCCAACATAATTTGTCTATCTGTGTTTTATCTCAAGTATCTTACCTATTCTAAATTGCAACTCAACTTTTTAGATAGATCATTATTCTCTTTTTACCACATGAACAACTCAACTATGCCATCTTGTAAATATTGAATAAATTGTATATAAATTATTCTTTTGTGTATAAGTTTTGATAAATTTACCATAGTAACTAGAAAATTACTGTAACTATTGGACTTTTAATCCCATTGGAACGATATTTAAATTTTGAAAACTACAAACGATTGGTGCGCTTGTCAATTACAAGACCCAATAGTAAACACAAAGAGTTAATAGGTTTCCTAGGTTAAACAAGTTTTCTGGCGCCATTGTCGAGGATTGAATTGATTCAGTAAAATAGTAAATTTTTAATTACCATGGTAAAAATAATTTACCTTAGTAAAAATTTTTATTTATTTATTCATTCATTTTAACATTATTTTACTAACCTTTCTTTATTTAGTGTGTTTATACAAACTCGATCTTCTGCAGGAAAGGTGTTCTTTGATCTTGAGATCGAGAAGTTTGTAAAGAAACTTAAAGCATTAAAATCTAAAAAAATAAAAACTTCTTCAACTTCATCTTCTTTTGAAAAATCTGAAAATTTTGAAAATTCTAACATAGCTGCTGAAAGGAGAACATTAGGACAGTTTGCTGCTATTAATGGACCACCTCGTGTTTCGGGGATGTATCAAGGACCTATTGCTACTGTAGAAATCAAACCAGTTACTTTAAATATTATTCAAAATAATCAATTTGCTGGTTTAAATAATGAGGAACCTTATGAACACTTAACTATTTTTTATGAGTTATGTAGCACAATTGGTTTTGAACCCAATCAAGAAGAATCAGTCTACATGAGATTGTTTCCTTTTTCTTTGATTGGGAAAGCTAAAGAATGGTTTAAATCTTGTCCACCCGGTAGTTTTCCAAACTGGTCCGATGTCGAGAAAAAATTTTTGGAAAGATTTTATTCTCCTTCAAAATATTTTGAAGCAATGACAGCCATACATTCTTTTTCAAACAATAATGATGAATCATTAGGAGAAACATGGGAACGATTGAAGGCACTTTTGAGGAAATGTCCAAACCAGAACTTAAATGATGCCGAAAAGGTAAGGATCCTTTACCATGGTTTGTTACCTCAGTTTAAAATGGTGTTAGATGCTTGTGCAGGAGGTTCTTTAATGAACAAAACTGTGGAAGAAGCAATAGAAATATTGAAATCAATGTCCATCAGTGACCGACAAGCAAAACATGAAAGAGGTAATGTACTAAGAAAGCCAGGTATGCTTGAATTGGGGGTTAATGATGCAGTATTAGCTCAGCAAAAATTGTTGACTCAACAAATTGAGACTATGAGCAAACAATTGGAGAAGCTTCAAATTGCTCAAATGTCATCACCACCTCCTGCTCAATTAAAACAATGTATGCATTGCATGGGAGAGCAACCATATGGTTACTGTGCCCCTGAAAGAAATGAGCAAGGGCAAGTCAATTTTCTGAACCATCAAAGAATACCTTTAGGTAATTTTCCTTTCAATCTTGGTAATTCTTTTCCTAACAATTACCTGTAGGGTTGGCAGAATCAGAATATTGGCTGGAAACAAGATGTTGGGCCTTCTAACCGACCTCTTAACAATTAATTCAAACAACAACCACAATCCGATCAAACAGCAAGGCTAACAAGGATAGAAGAGTCTATCCAATAGTTGCTTCAATACATGCAAACAAATGAAGTCGCACATAAAGTGTCAGATATGCAAATGGGACAGTTAGCAAAAGAAGTGGCTGACATGAAATGCTCTGGTTTTTCTGCAAACACTCAGAATCCAAGAGAACAATGTAATACTATTTTTACAAGAATTGGTAAAGTTGTAAAAAGTGATTGTGAAAAAGAGAAAAAAAAAAGAAAGAAGAAGAAAAAGAAGAAAAAGAGAAAAAAGAAAAAGAAGAAAAAGAGAAAGAAGAAAAGAAAGAAGAAGAAGAGAAAAAAGATGAAGAAAAGAATGATGAAAAAAAACAAAAAAATCAAAAAATTAAAAAACAAAAGAATCAGTATTTGGGTCAGACACCTCTAGTTAAAGATTTACCTTATCCACATGCACCATCAAAGAAGGATAAGGAAAAGGAATACAAGAGATTCCTTGAAATCTTTAAGCAATTACACATAAACATTCTATTTTCTGAGGCATTGGAACAGATGCCAACATATGCAAAGCTTATGAAAGAATTGCTCACCAAAAAGAGGAGGTATAATGAAGAAATTGTTGAACTGGAAGTAGGTTGCAGTGCCATTTTGCAACATAATATGCCAATAAAGTCGAAAGGCCTTGGAAGTTTCACCATTCCTGTCTCCATTGGAGAGATGAACATTGGAAAAGCCTTGTTAGACTTAGGGGCTAGCATTAATCTAATGCCTCTAAGTATGATGAAGCGAATTGGTGACCTTGATCCTCAAAGAACAAAGATGACTCTACAACTGGCTGATAGATCAATTAAAAGACCCTATGGTATTGTGGAAGATGTACTTGTGAAAGTTGACAAGTTCTACTTCCCTGTTGACTTTGTGGTATTAGACATGGAAGAAGATGTTGAAGTTCCCCTAATTCTGGGAAGACCATTCATAAAGACTGCTAGAGTGCTCATTGATGTAGATAATGGAAAGCTAGCAGTAAGAGTTCACGATGAAGAAGTAAACTTTGATGTTTTCAAAGCCATGAAACATCCCAATCCAAAACAAGATTGTTTTAAGGTGGATGTTCTCGACAAGGTCTACTTCTCCATATCCACAGGTATGTCAAACTCTGATCCTTTAAATAAGTTATTAACTAACTCTGTGGAATTTTTGAGTGAAGAAGAAGAAAAACAGGTAGACAAATATCTTGAAGATCTTGATCAAGGGAAAGAAATTTTCCCTAAATCAAGAGAAATTCAAGAAATTCAAGAAGTACCTGTTGAAGAAATCAAGAGGCCTGAATTAAAAGTGCTACCTTCCAACTTAAAGTATATCTTTTTGAAAGAAGGTAATTTAAAACCAGTGATTATTAGTAATTTGTTAAGTGAAACAGAAGAACAAAAACTGGTTGAAGTCTTAAAAAGGAATCAAGAAGCAATTGGATGGACACTTGAAGATCTGAAAGGTATAAGCCCATCATATTGCATGCATAAGATTTTACTGGAAGATAATTTTAAACCTGTTGCTCAACCCCAAAGACGCCTCAATCCAACCATGAAAGAGGTAACTAAGAAGGAGGTTTTGAAATTGCTAAAAGCAGGTATTATCTATCCCATTTCTGATAGTACATGGGTAAGTCTGGTACAACTTGTTCCAAAAAAGGGTGGTATGATAGTAATTGTTAATGATAAAAATGAATTAATTCCAACAAGAACTGTCACTAGTTGGAGAATGTGCATTGATTATAGAAAACTAAATCAAGCAATAAGAAAAGATCATTTTCCACTTCCTTTTATGGATCAAATGCTTGAAAGATTGTCTGGACAAGCTTACTATTGTTTTCTTGATGGATATTCTGGATACAACCAAATTGTTGTTGACCCTCTTGATCAGGAAAAGACTGCTTTTACATGTCCCTTTGATATATTTGCATATAGGAAAATGCCATTTGGATTGTGTAATACACCTGCCACTTTTCAAAGATGCATGTTTGCTATTTTTGCAAATCTAATTGAAAAGAGCATTGAGATATTCATGGATGATTTTTTAGTCTTTGGAAATTCATTTGAAACATGTCTAACCAATCTGGACACCGTACTGAAGCGGTGTATTGAAACCAATTTGGTGCTCAATTAGGAGAAATGTCACTTTATGGTGAAAGAAGGAATTGTACTTGGTCACAAAATTTCCTCTAAAGGTATTGAAGTAGACCAAGCCAAAATAGAGGTAATCTCTAAACTCCCACCTCCTGTGAATGTGAAAAGTATTAGAAGTTTTTTAAGACATTCTGGATTCTATAAAAGATTTATTCAAAATTTTTTAAAAATTGCTAAACCTTTAACAAATCTTCTAAATAAAGATGTTGAATTCAAGTTTGAAGAAGCATGTCTTAAAGCTTTTAATTCCTTGAAAGAAAAATTGGTTTCTGCCCCTGTAATTGTTGCTCCTAATTGGAATTTACCCTTTGAACTTATGTGTGATGCAAGTGATTATGCTGTAGGAGCAGTTTTAGGTCAAAGATATGAAAAAGTTTTTAGGGTTATACACTATGCTAGTAAAGTTTTAAATGAAAATCAAATAAATTATGCAACTACTGAAAAAGAATTACTAGCTATAGTTTATAACTTGCAAACATTTAGATCATACTTGATTGGATCAAAAATAATTATTTTCACTGATCATGCTGCAATCAAATATCTTTTGACCAAAACTGATTCTAAACCTCGGTTAATCGATGGATTTTACTCCTTCAAGAATATGATCTTGAAATCAAAGATAAAAAGGGTAGTGAAAATATGGTCGCTGACCATCTTTCCAGATTAATGAATGATGAGGTCACTGCCAAAGAAAAAGACATTTTGGAAGAATTTCCTGGTGAAAAACATTTTGAAATAACAAAACAGCCATGGTTTGCTGACATGGCCAATTTTAAAGCAGCAGGAATTCTTCCAAATGATCTAACTTGGCAACAAAGAAAATTTTTTTTCAAAGATTCAAACTACTTTGTTTGGGATGACCCTCATCTATTTAAAATTGGTGTGGATAATTTGTTACGTTGTTGTGTACCCGAATGGGAAAAGAAAGATGTGTTGTGGCATTGTCATAAGTCCCTTTATGAAGGATATTTTAATTGAGAAAGAAATGCTGCAAAAATTTTGCAATCAGGTTTATATTGGCCCTCCATTTTTAAAGATTCTCACTCATTTGTTCAAGCTTGTGATAACTATCAAAGAACAGGTAATGTTAATAAAAGACAAGAAATGCCTCTCATAAACATTTAGGAGGTTGAGGTATTTGATTGTTGGGGTATTGATTTCATGGGACCTTTTCCTTATTCTCAATTCAATCAATACATTCTTTTGGCAGTTGATTATGTTTCAAAGTGGGTAGAAGCAATTGCTTCACTTAATGCTGACACCAAAAGAGTAGTGAATTTCTTGAAGAAAAATATTTTCTGCAAGTTTGGAACACCAAGAACTTTGATCAGTGATGGAGGATCACATTTTTGTAACAAAGTTCTTAAGAAAGTGTTACAACATTATGTAGTGAGACATAAAGTGGCCACAGCATATCATCCACAAACAATGGACAGGCTGAGATTTCAAATCGAGAAGTGAAAAGGATTTTGGAAAAGACTGTGTTTTCCTCCAGAAAAAAATGGTCACAAAAGCTTAATGATGCACTCTGGGCATACAGAACTGCATTTAAAACTCCAATTGGCCTTTCTCCTTTTCAAATGGTCTATGGAAAAGCTTGTCATCTTCCAGTAGAGATGGAACATAAAGCATATTGGGCTTTAAAATTTCTCAACTTTTATCCAAATGCAGTAGCTGACAAAAGAAAGTTGTAGTTATTTGAATTAGAAGAAATGAGAAACAATGCTTATGAGACATCTAGAAGTTACAAAAACAAGGTGAAAACCTACCATGATAAGAAAATTAAAAATTGACATTTTATACCAGGTCAGCAAGTTTTATTGTTTAATTCAAGATTAAGACTGTTTCCTGGTAAATTAAAATCTAAATGGTCAGGTCCTTTTGTAATCAAGGAAGTTAAATCTCATGGAGCAGTTGAGATTGAAGATCCAACTTCCAAAAGAAGTTGGATGGTTAATGGATAGAGATTGAAACCATATCTGGGTGGTGAGATCAACAGACTCACTGCCATTTGTTATTTGACTGATTTGTGATGTGCAGGATGTCTGGCTGGAGACATTAAACTTAGCGCTTAATGGCAGGCAACCCATTATTTCTTTTCTTTATTTTAAGCTTATTTTTACATAAAAAACGGAGTTTTTCAAATTTTTAGATAGAAATTTAATTTTGAAAATAAAAAGGGTTTTAAAATTTTAACATAAAAGGTTTTTGAAAATTAAATTTTGAAATTTAAAAATCAGAACCCCACGCGTAGCGTCCCACTGACGCGTAACGCGGAGGTTCAAATTTCAACCTGACGCGTAGCGTCCCACCCACGAGTAGTGTCAGGGCCCACGTTCAGTTTTTAAAACTGAACCAGAGAGGCCCAATCTTAGGTTTTAAAACCTAAAATTCCCTCTCTGCCTTACTTTAATTTTCGGAAACCTAATTTTCAAACCCTCTTTTTCTCTCAACCCTTCAATCCTCTTCGATTTCTCAATCACTCAAAGGATTCCAAGTAAGTTCTCTAAATCCTTTCCCTTTAGTTTAAAATTTCAATTTCGATTTTTAGAATACATGTGGTTAGGATTAGGATTAGGGAACCATTGGGAATTGATTGCTGTTAGAGTAAGGAAATTAATGGATTGAAACTGGTTTGGAGGGGTTGTTGTTGCGCAACCCCTGTTTCTGTGTTTGAAACTGCGCACCACATGCGTAGCGTCCCACTGACACGTAGCGTGAGGCATGAACTGTAAGCCCACGCATAGCGTCCCACTGACGCGTAGCGTGGGAAGAACAGAGCTGACGCGTAGCGTCCCACCCACGCGTAGCATCAGCCTCTGTTCCTATTTTTTTAATTTTTGTATTTTATTTTCTATTATTTATTTTCTGTTTTTAATAAAATCTGTCCAGTATGCTTCTGTTTGTTGTTTATTTATTTTTCTTTTAAATTAATGAATTTTCTTGAATTATATGTTTGTTATACATTCTTGCATAAAAATAAATAATTTTGCATAATTTTGTAAAAATACATGTTTTATGATTTTGCATGTTTGTGAAATTTATGCAAGTTGATTTTTTGTGATAAATTGTAAAAATCCAAAAATATGCATGATTAAGTTTTCTTATAAATTACAAAAATTCAAAAATATGTTGTTTTTATCTTGTTATGAATTTTGTGTGACTTTTGTATTATGTATAAATTTTTAATTTGTTTTTTTAGAAAATCCAAAAACATGTATGTTTAAAATTTTTGTGTAAATATTTTGTTATTGTTTATGTATAAAATATAAAAACCAAAAATAATTGTTAAATGTTTGATATGATTTTCAATATTATAATGTGTGTTTGATTTTTTTCTACAGATGGCATCGAAGAAATCCATCCCTACTACTGGTCCTAAAAGACAGAGAAGGACCACGGATACTGACACCACCTCTGAGGATCCAGATCTTCAGGGTGAGGAGGTGTTAGGACCTAGAGATCCCACCAGATTTCGCATTGATGCGAAATGGGCCCGGTTTCACCAAATAAAGGGCCAAAGACTCATCTGGAGAGAGTCTTGGATCTAAGTGCTGGGGACTATCCTGAGCTACAGGATGAGGTCCAGAGGAGGAGATGGGGACCCCTGTTTTCCCTACCTACTGAGGGGGATCCCATCTTATTGATGGAGTTCTATGCTAATGCCTACAGGACTCGCCAGGACGCCAAACATTGGACATCAGAGGACGAGTTGGGTTAGAGGCCGGCATATTTCTTATGACCGGGACACTATTAGTACCCTACTGGGTAACCCTTGGGAGCCTACTCCCGATAGTGATATTTATTTCTGGAAGGAGAACAGAAACAAGATCGCGGCTGAGGATGGTGATCTAGGATACTTCCTAGATCAGGTTGCTCACTTCTTGAGCAAGGATGGAATCTTCTTCAACCTGAGTAAGGTTGGGAGGACTCCATCTAACCTCTTCAAGACCCAGCTAACCCCTATAGATCAGGCGTGGTCTCATCTCATGCTGCATAACATTACTCCTGTCACCCACCTTTCTTCTATCCCAGTTGATCGATGCTGCCTTCTTTACTCCATTCTCCAGGGCCATATTATTGATATTGCAGAGCTAATTTCTGACTAGATTCACCTTTATGCCCTTGGGTATAGGGTAAACCATCCTATCCCATTCCCTCTCATCATATCGGCGTTACTGAGGAGGCAGGGAGTTGCTGTGCCATCACCTGAGTTCACTAGTTCTTCAGGGAGAGTCCCCAAGGTTCTAGTGAACAGAGATTACTTCGTCCAGTAGTGTGAGCTTCCACCACTGGAGCAGGAGGCTCAGCCCAGACAGAGGAGGAGGAGACCACCAGTTCAGCCACCACCTGTTGATGTTGTCGCAGAGGGATTTGCAAAGATGACACTTGAACATCAGCATATGATGCAGATGATGGCTGCCACACATAGAGCTTACATGTATCTTCATGATTCATACTATCAGTACAGACTTCAGGGTGAGTGAGCACCATATGTTACACCAGCTGAGTTTGCAGCCCATGTGGCTTAGCTTGGTGATCTGTCGACATACCCTGAGACTGGTGGACTGTCTGGAGCACATGTTGAATCAGAGGGTGATGCAGATGAGGAGGGAGATGATGAGATGGAGGACTGATTGGTGTTATCTCATTTTTGTTACATACATTCTAATTTACTTTTAGCTTTCTCTTTACATTGGTATTTTTACTTTTTGGATATTATATTATAGTTTTTTTTATATGGTGTGTTTTATCTTTGCGTAAATTTTTGTCATGGTGTGTTTTTGCGTATTTTCTTCATAAAAAAATATAAAATATATATTTTATCTTTTTAATAAATAAATCAAATTTTTGAAAGTAAGATAATTTATACACTTAAAGTTTTTACACAATAAAACTAATTTAGTAAAATCAATTATTGATTCTTTTGTAACTTAGGAATTTTGATAAAATCAGTTACAATAAGTTTATTAACTATCAAGCTAATTTCGATAACCCAATGAGACGAGAGATCTTTTAAACACTTGAGGGTTTATTCGACATAACTTAATTCGAATTGATTTTGCTTTAAATCTTTGATTTGTGTTGTTGTACAGAGTGTTGTTCAAGTGGCCTCAATACTCAAGAGGGGGGGTGAATTGAGTTTTAAAACTTTTGGTTGGAATGCCTTTGAAATGGATTTTTATAACCAAGTTAATGAGAATATGCAAGTGAAATTAATAAGAGGATAATATGCAAAGCACAATAATGAGAAGTATTGCTGAAGCAATTTCTCAAACACCTGGTGGGCAGTATTTGAAGAGTAACAAATTAAGCAAGTTCAAGTGTGCTCTTCACAAACAATCAACAACAATAATCAATTAGCAAGCAGTATATGAAAGTAAAGAGTAAGAAAGAGAAGCTTGCAAACCGATGTAACGAGTTCCACCCAATCCGGTGTACGTCTCGCCTCTAAGCAACCCACTTAGAGGATTTCACTATTGAAGATTTGAGATACAAGCTTTGAGCAATTGCAGCTTCCTAGTGTCCCACACTCAAGAACTCAATCCTCACAAGCAAAGGGCAACCCACCCAATCTCACAATCTCTCAATACCCAAAGGTTGAACCCCAACCTTTGTGACCACTCAACCTAGAGTGAACAACCACTCAACCTAGAGTGAATCCCTTGTGTTTGGTGTTGTGTTTATAATCAATACACTCTCTTAATAGAGCAGATACACAAATGAAAGTTCTAACAAATTCTAACTCTCAAGATGAGAGGATATACAAATGTATTTCAAGATACAAGAAATAAGGCTTACAAAGCACAAGAGAAAGCAAAGGATTGTAGCTTCTTAGTTCCACTTGTTGTGCTTGGGTTCCTCTTCATTATATAGGCTCATTTGTGCAGTATGAGGGTTCCTAGCCGTTGCAAGATGATGGCTCCAGCTTGTCTCTGCGTATTATAAGATTGGGTCTATGTTTCCCACTTAAATCTGTCTTTTTAGTGGTGTTTCCCACTTCTCGAATCGATTTGTAGTGCCTTGAATCGATTCGAAACATTCTGATGTGTGCAGATTTAAGTTTCAGATTCGTGTGAATCGATTCGAGCATTGTCTGAATCGATTCGAGTCATTCTGTTTCTGCAGTTTGGAGTTTCTGATACGTGTGAATCGATTCGAGGCTTCTTTGAATCGATTCAAGACATTCTGTCTTCAATTAAAGTGACTCCCAGGTGTTCGAATCGATTCAGGGTCATGGTGAATCGATTCGACCCATTCTGTTTCCTATTTTTGTGACTTCCAGGGCTGTGAATCGATTCACTCGTGCTTGAATCGATTCAGGCTTTGCATTTTGAGATTTTCATGCCTGTTGGTCATCCATTTGAATCTTGTGATGCATGGTTGCTTTCTTGTGTCTTGGTTTATTGGTTTCTTGATTTCTTGAACCTTTGTGAAACCGTTTTCTTGTTGCATCTTTGTTTATATGATACCTCTAATTGTTTTTGATTCTTCGAAGACTTTGCATTTCTGGTTTCCTTTGTCATTATCAAAACCTGTTATCACATGCAAATACATTCTCCCCCTTTTTGAGGATGACAACCAATGGCCATCTCTTGGGGTGTTTGATAACCAATAACAAGTTATGAAAAATAATGTCTTTGCTTGTTTATACAATTTGTCTCCCCCTTTGTTTTTCAGTAAAACCATCAAATTTTTCAAGCGTTAAAAAATACATACATGCATACATATTTATCGCATTTCTTTTATATCTCTCCCCCTTTGTCATTATCAAAAACAAACAGTTGAGAATATGCAGAAAATCGAGTAATAATCGCAGGTAACGCAGTTGAAATTTTAATCATCAAAGGGGAGCCAATAAGGCAAATAATTAACCAACATAGTCATAAACCAGAGTAAAATGGCAGAAAAACAACCAAGTCTTAACATGAAATATAAGCAAAGAAAGTAAAAACAGTCAAGGCTGTGGGAAGTGGATGCTGGAAATCTGGGTGGCTAACTCGGTGTATCGCTCTTCCATATTGGCTTTAATTTTGTCCAGTCTAGTGTTGATGTTAGCTTCCATAGAGTTGAGGCACTGGTCCAGATGGGCAGTGAGTCTGGTGAACAGATCATCAGTAGGAGCGGGTGGAGGAGGAGGAGCGTCATCTTCAGCTTCGTGACGTGGATGTCTAAGAAACTGCCACCTGCCATGGTACTCTATAATATTCATCTTGGTGAGATGAGGTTTGCCAATAGGTGCTTTGGGACCAACCATCTCTTTGATTTCATTCTTCAAATCCACTTTAAAATGGCGGAGCAATTTAGTAATGAGTATGGCATATGGAAGATGAGCGAGGTTTTGAGCTTCAATCATATGATGCCTGATCAAGTCAATCCAATTGATGTCCTTTTCATTGACGATTGCCCAGAGCAGCAAGATTTGGGCCTCATTGAGCCTTGCATAATTTCCACCGGAAGGGAGGAGAATTTTGACAAGGGCAAAATGTAGGAGGCGGTGATGAAGACTTAAAGTGCCAACCGTGCTAGAGGGACCTGCAAGATTAAAGAAGGATCTTGCCTCCAATGGATTGTAATTCCATGCAAGAGGAGGTTCTTTGCCATGGAAGGAAGCATTGCTAAGAGGGAGTAAGCCAACTTGATTCATAACTTCATTATCAAGAATGATAGTTTTACCTTTCACTTTGGCAATGTAGCGAGCATCTTGAAGGCGTAGAGTGGAGTAAAATACACGAATCAATTCGGGGTATATTGCTACTTCCTCAAGAGCCATGAAACCAACAAGCTCTTGTTGATGCAGAGTAGTGAGTAGAGGAAGTCCAGAAGTTTCAAAAAATGGAAGATCAATCCAATGAGGTGAAATGATATTTTTCTCAGAAAAGGAGGATTGGTACCTTTCTAGTTCCTTGTGAGTGTTAAAGAATCTTGATAAATCAGAATGTTGAGGCATGGAGGCTGCAGCAATGTTTGCACGTTGCTTCTTGCGAGGTTGAGAGGAGGAAGCCATTGAAGGTGGAGGAGTTGAATGGAAGGTTTAGAGAGGGAGTTGAGAGGTTTGAGAAGAGAGAGTGGGAGATAGTGGGAGAGTGAAATGAGGGAATGCGTGATTAAGTGGCTTAAATCAGCGTTATTACGCAGAAACTGACGCGTGAATCGATTCGAGGGATGGTTGAATCGATTCGAGAGTTACTGACTTAGGAGAAATTAGAGAATCAGTCGCGTGAATCGATTCGAGGATGAGCTGAATCGATTCGAACCTCTCTGTTTGAAGGAATATGAACCAACAGGTGTTTGAATCGATTCGAGGGGAGTGTGAATCGATTCGAACGTTGCTGTTTTGAGGAATTTTGAGCCATCAGGTCTTTGAATCGATTCGAGGGAATGCTGAATCGATTCGAAGGGCTGTTTCATTCCTAATTTCACTTCTATCCATTCTAATTTATTCAAGGCATGAGGAATTTCATATAGGATCATCAAATCTACATTTCCAAGGGGTCCTTTTTCCTTAATAAAAGTTATCAAGCAATCAATACACAAGATTAAGAGATCATTCAAACACAATTTGTCATATCAAGAATGCCTAATTCTCTTCTAATGTGAATAAATTGCTCTCTAGCCAAGGGTTTTGTGAAAATATATGCTAGTTGCTTAGATGTTTCAACATGCTCAAGTACACAATCCCCTTTTAACACATGATCTCTAATAAAGTGATGCCTAATCTCAATGTGCTTGGTTCTAGAGTGCATTACTGGATTCTTTGAGATGTTAATGGCACTAGTATTATCACATTTGATGGGTACTTTGTTTAAAACAATGCCAAAATCAAGAAGTTGTTGTCTCATCCAAAGAATTTGAGCACAACAACTACCGGCGGCTACATATTCTGCCTCAGCCGTTGATAATGCAACACTTGCTTGCTTCTTGCTATGCCAAGAAACAAGGGAGCTACCAAGTAAATGACATGTGCCACTAGTGCTCTTTCTATCAAGTTTACAGCCAGCAAAGTCAGAGTCGGAATATCCTAAAAGATTACATTCAACGCCTTTGGGATACCACAGACCAACATTTTGAGTACCCACAAGATATTTCAAAATTCTTTTTACGGCAGTTAAATGTGATTCCTTAGGACATGCTTGATATCTAGCACACATGCATACTGCAAACATAATATCGGGCCTACTAGCGGTTAAATATAGTAAGGATCCAATCATACCTCGATATTTGGTTATTTCAATGTCCTTACCCTTTTCGTCTTTGTCTAGATAGCAGGATGTGCTCATGGGTGTAGCTATCTCGTTTGCCTTGTTCATTCCAAACCTTTTAAGTAGTTCCTTACAGTACTTAGTTTGGCTAATGAATGTTCCATCATTTGCTTGTTTTATTTGCAATCCAAGGAAGAAGGTGAGTTCTCCCATCAAGGACATTTCAAACTCATTCTGCATAATCTTGGCAAACTCTTGACAAAGATTTTCATTAGTAGCACCAAATATTATGTCATCCATATAAATTTGTACCAAAAGAATGTCATTATTTTTGCGTTTTATAAACAGTGTAGTATCAACCTTTCCTCTTTCAAAATTGTGTTCTAAAAGGAATTTGCTTAGTCTCTCATACCAAGCTCTTGGAGCTTGTTTCAAACCATATAAAGCTTTTCTCAATTTAAAGACATGGTTTGGAAATTTATGATTTTCAAAACCGGGAGGTTGATCTACATAAACTTCTTCTTGAATGAAGCCGTTTAAAAATGCACTTTTGACATCCATTTGATAAAGTTTGAAATCCATACAACATGCAAAAGCTAGCAATAACCTAATGGCTTCTAACCTAGCTACGGGAGCATACGTTTCTTCATAATCTATTCCCTCTTCTTGATTGTATCCCTTTGCAACTAGTCTAGCTTTGTTTCTTGTTATTATACCATTTTCATCTAGCTTATTCCTAAAAACCCACTTGGTGCCTATTATTAGATGGTCATTGGGTCTTGGCACGAGTTCCCAAACTTCATTTCTTTCAAATTGGTTTAACTCTTCTTGCATGGCCAACATCCAATGCTCATCAATAATGGCTTCATCAATATTTTTGGGTTCAATTTGGGATACAAAAGCCAAGTGATTGCATGCATTTCTAATGGCGTTTCGAGTACTTACCCCTTTGGTTATTTCTCCAATGATTTTGTCCAAGGGATGATCCTTCAAGGTTACCCAATCTTGTTGTCTCTCAATTTGTGTTGTACCTCCCTCATTTTGACTTCTTCTTTGTCTTCCAAGTTCATTTCTTGGAAAGTACCTACAAGATCATCAACATCTTCCTTTCTCGGAGGGTTATGGCTATTTTCATCAAACTTAACATGAATGGATTCTTCAATAGTATTTGTTTGTTTGTTGAAAATTCTATAAGATTTACTTGATTGTGAATATCCTAGGAATATTGCCTCATCAGATTTTGCATCAAACTTCCCTAGATTATCCTTTCCATTGTTGAGCACAAAACATTTACATCCAAAAATATGAAAGTATGCAATGTTGGGTTTTCTACCCTTGTAAAGCTCATAGGGAGTTTTCTTTAAAATAGGCCTTATTAAACATCTATTCATAACATAACATGCGGTGTTTACCACGTCGGCCCAAAAGTGTTTTGCAATATTGTTTTCATTTAGCATGGTTCTAGCAAGCTCCACTAAAGATCTATTCTTTCTTTCAACTACTCCATTTTGTTGTGGAGTTCTAGGAGCTGAAAAATTATGATTGATACCATGTTTTTCGCAAAACTTTTCGAAAGATTGATTTTCAAACTCTCCCCCATGATCGGTTCTAATGGATGCAATTTTTGAGTTTTGCTCATTTTGGATAATCTTTGAAAGTTTCTTGAATGCATGATATGCTTCATTTTTATGAGCAAGAAACAATGTCCATGTATATCTAGAATAGTCATCTACTATAACTAGACCATAGTAATTTCCTCCAAAGCTTTTGATTTTGGATGGTCCAAATAAATCCATGTGCAAAAGTTGTAAAGGCCTTTGAGTAGAAACAATATTTTTGGATTGAAAAGATGCCTTTACTTGTTTTCCCTTTTGACATGCATCACAAAATCTATTTTCAAACTTAAGCTTTGGTAAACCAATCACTAAATCTTTAGAAACAAGTTTGTTCAGGTGGTCTACATGTATATGAGCTATTCTTCTATGCCATAGCCAAGTTTCATCCTCTTTTGAAATAAAGCATTGTTCATCATTTGTAGACAAACTATCCACATCTATCATGTAAATGTTATCAATTCTTTTTCCAACAAATTTGACCTCTTTATTTAGCTTATTCTCAATTATGCAACAATTGGATTCAAATAAGACTCTATATCCTTTGTCACATAATTGACTTATGCTAAGTAGATTATGCTTGAGGCCTTCAACATACAATACGTCATTTATGGATGTGGAAGAATTCTTACCAATATTTCCAATGCCTAGGATTCTTCCTTTAGTGTTGTCTCCAAAGGTGACGCTTCCTTTTCGTTTGGGAGTGAATGATGTAAATTTGCTTATGTCTCCCGTCATATGCTTTGAACACCCACTATCCAAGTACCAATAGGTGTTGCTTGCCTTGAAGCATACCTACAAAACAAAATCAGTTTAGAGAACTAGGTACCCATTTTATGTTGGGTCCTTTAAGGTTAGTTTGTGGTAATGTCCCTTTGGAAACCCACACCTTTCTTAAGACCTTTGGTCCTAGTTTCCTAACACTACACTTATAAGCACTATGTCCTTTGGAACCACAATGATTGCATTTCATAAAAGGTGAGGAGGATTTGCTTGGTGGTGCAAAGAAGTTTTTATAGTGCTTCTCCATTTTATGATTATTATGTTCTTGGTCATATCCTAAACCGATTTTACTAAACATGCATTTTTGTTGCCCAAGTAGGATATTCAAATTATCTCTTCCATTAGTGAACTTCTCTAGTGTCCTATTTAGGTCTTCAACCTTGGTTTCTAACACAATGCACCTCTTTGCAAAATCACATGGTTTGCTATTGGAACATGTTTGAGTGTTTTTCAATTCTTCCTTTAAGCATTCATTCTCTTTGCAAATCTCCATAAGGTGCATCTCTAGAGTGTCACTAGTTTTTCTAGATACCTTAAGTCTATTGGAGACTTTTGTAAATTTATCATACAATTCCTCTAGAGCATCAAGTAATTCATCCTTATCTAAGTCATGGAAGTTTACCTCATCATCTTCTTCATGGTGATTGGCCATGAGGCAAAGGTTTGCTTCTTCATTCTCTGAGTCATCCGAGCTGCTTACCTCATTTTCATCCCATGCTATATATGCTCTCCTTCTTCCTCTTTTCTCTTTTCCCTTCTTCTTAAGATTTGGGCAATCCGCTTTGAAGTGCCCTTCCTTGCCACATTCAAAACAATTGGGTGAGGAAGAATTTTCTTTAGTGATAGGTTTCTTACTTGGGTTTTTGAAGCTTCTTTGAAGGCGTTTGCCTTTCATGAATTTCCCGAAGCGTTTCATAAATAGTCCAAATTCTTCTTCTTCATCAAGTTCACTTCCGGATTCTTCTTCTTCATTTGTGGAAGTAGCCTTGAGAGCAAGACCCTTTTTCTTGGAAGATTTTTCTTCCTCTTCCGCCATCTTTAATTCTTTCAGCTCTTGTTCCTATTCCTGCAACTTACCAAATAGAGTGGCAAGAGACATTTCGTTTATGCTAGGAGATTGTTTGATGGCGGTAACTAGCGGTTGCCATTCTCTGTTGAGACTTTTCAACACTTTATGAATGAGCTCTTTGTTAGTGTAAGTCTTTCCAAGTGTAATGAGTTGATTAATGATGAGAGTAAACCTTTTTTGCATATCAACAATCGATTCATGAGAGTTTAATCTAAAGCACTCATATTGACTAGTAAGAGTACTAATCTTTGAGTCCTTTACATCGTTGGTACCTTCGTGAGTTACTCGTAGAGTATCCCACATCTCTTTAGCAGTTTGGCAAGTCATGATTCTAAAAAATTCATCTTGACCTAAAGCCATAGTAATAAGATTTTTGGCCTTGTAGCCACATTGAACTTTCTTTTCTTCCTCGCTTGTCCATTCATCTATTGGTTTTTCAATATTCTTACTGTCTACAACATGCATTGGTATAAAAGGGCCATTTTCAATGGCATTCCAAATTCTCAAGTCAATTGATTGAATGAAGATTTTCATTCTCTCTTTCCAAAAGGTATACCCTTCCCCATTGAAAGCGGGAGGTCTGTTTATCGCACCACCCTCGGGAAAAACATTTTGAGAACTTGAGGCCATCTAGTCTCTTGAAGCTGTTAAGCTTGATCTGCCAAGAGTCAAGCTCTGATACCACTTGTTGTTCAAGTGGCCTCAATACTCAAGAGGGGGGGTGAATTGAGTTTTAAAACTTTTGGTTGGAATACCTTTGAAATGGATTTTTATAACCAAGTTAATGAGAATATGCAAGTGAAATTAATAAGAGGATAATATGCAAAGCACAATAATGAGAAGTATTGCTGAAGCAATTTCTCAAACACCTGGTGGGCAGTATTTGAAGAGTAACAAATTAAGCAAGTTCAAGTGTGCTCTTCACAAACAATCAACAACAATAATCAATTAGCAAGCAGTATATGAAAGTAAGGAGTAAGAAAGAGAAGCTTGCAAACCGATGTAACGAGTTCCACCCAATCCGGTGTACGTCTCGCCTCTAAGCAACCCACTTAGAGGATTTCACTATTGAAGATTTGAGATACAAGCTTTGAGCAATTGCAGCTTCCTAGTGTCCCACACTCAAGAACTCAATCCTCACAAGCAAAGGGCAACCCACCCAATCTCACAATCTCTCAATACCCAAAGGTTGAACCCCAACCTTTGTGACCACTCAACCTAGAGTGAACAACCACTCAACCTAGAGTGAATCCCTTGTGTTTGGTGTTGTGTTTATAATCAATACACTCTCTTAATAGAGCAGATACACAAATGAAAGTTCTAACAAATTCTAACTCTCAAGATGAGAGGATATACAAATGTATTTCAAGATACAAGAAATAGGGCTTACAAAGCACAAGAGAAAGCAAAGGATTGTAGCTTCTTAGTTCCACTTGTTGTGCTTGGGTTCCTCTTCATTATATAGGCTCATTTGTGCAGTATGAGGGTTCCTAGCCGTTGCAAGATGATGGCTCCAGCTTGTCTCTGCGTATTATAAGATTGGGTCCATGTTTCCCACTTAAATCTATCTTTTTAGTGGTGTTTCCCACCTCTCGAATCGATTCATAGTGCCTTGAATCGATTCGAAACATTCTGATGTGTGCAGATTTAAGTTTCAGATTCGTGTGAATCGATTCGAGCATTGTCTGAATCGATTCGAGTCATTTTGTTTCTGTAGTTTGGAGTTTCTGATACGTGTGAATCGATTCGAGGCTTCTTTGAATCGATTCAAGACATTCTGTCTTCAATTAAAGTGACTCCCAGGTGTTCGAATCGATTCAGGGTCATGGTGAATCGATTCGACCCATTCTGTTTCCTATTTTTGTGACTTCCAGGGCTGTGAATCGATTCACTCGTGCTTGAATCGATTCAGGCTTTGCATTTTGAGATTTTCATGCCTGTTGGTCATCCATTTGAATCTTGTGATGCATGGTTGCTTTCCTGTGTCTTGGTTTATTGGTTTCTTGATTTCTTGAACCTTTGTGAAACCGTTTTCTTGTTGCATCTTTGTTTATATGATACCTCTAATTGTTTTTGATTCTTCGAAGACTTTGCATTTCTGGTTTCCTTTGTCATTATCAAAACCTGTTATCACATGCAAATACACAGAGAATTCAGGAAAATGATCAAGGCATATTTATTTGTGAAAAGAAACCTTGGGCCAAACAGCTTACCTTGGTAAAATTATTTTATCCTCTGAAAGCCAAATTTGAGCCTGAAAAATAAATTCTTTGGTACCCTTAACCTATATCAGTTTAACGATTCCCTATAGTTGATTGATTAAAAGAGCAATTAAGCAAAATAAAAATATTTTGAGTGTTCTTACAAAAATGGGGAGTAAAAATAAGCAACTTGATTCTTTTCAAAATAATAATAAAAAAATGAAAAAAGAAAAGTCAAAAATAGTGAAAAGAATCAAGTTGGGGGTATTTATTTCTCATCAATATGAAAATGAGAATTTGGGCCAAGAGAAAGCCTAAAAATTATAAAATGCTCTTTTATAATTTTAGGTTTTTGAATTCCAAAGAAAAACCATAATTTCTTGTAGCTAAAGCCTCATTACAACCCTTAAAAAGACCTTGTGATTTCTGAAATATCTCTATATGATCAACCATTAATTAGATGAAAATCAAAATTAAATTTGTTTGATTTTATGATCGAGTAAGTGAAACAGGTTAACCTTTGCATCGAGATAAACACTTGTGAGGTAGGCCTGAAATTATGCTTGATTTGTTAATAAAATATTTTAAGGAATTTTATCAATAAACTTTTGTTACATGAGATTTCTATAATTGATTATTTCAAAATGGTAAATTATGAAATTACTTTTTGTGATAAATTCTCGGACTAACTCAAAAATTTGATTTCAAATTTTTATTTTTTATTTTCTCTCTTGCTCGAGGACGAGCAATGTCTCAAGTTGGGGGTATTTGTTAGTCCTCAAATTTACAATAAAATCTTTAATAAAAATTTTATACAATTAATAAAAATTAGCTTAAATTGTTAGAAAATTAAGTTTTAAATTCAATAAATAAAAGTTGTTGGAAATAATCTTCCCTTGATCAATTTTCTCTAGTTTTGCAGTGAAAAAGTAAAGAATTTAAAGAGAAAATTGAGGATCTGGAAAGCTGATGCGTAGCATCAACCCCACGCGTAGCGTGGAGACTTTTGATACTGACGCTACGCGTCACATCCACGCATAGCGTCAGAGCTGCGTGGACTCCACAGCCAGGTTGGCGAAGCACTCAGCTAGTAACCCATTATTGGCCACTCCACTCTGCACAAATGGACAAGCCAAATTAGGAGACAGGTCCATATGGCACTGCATAATTGAATAAAATAATTCCATAGTGGCCACTTCAAGCTACGTTTAATGGAGGCTGAGTCAGGAACCTGACACGTAGCGTCTGGACCCTTCCTCAGCCTTACATTTCCAACACTTCTAGCATCCCATTTTGATCCAATCCCACTCTTCTCTTCTCTTATACACTCGAGTTTAAGTGTTTCTTTTGTGAGTTTGTAGTTCTAGAATAGTTTTCTAGATACTTGAGAGTGTTGTGTAGTATTGTGATCGTTGTATCGTGAAGTTTCCATCGCCTTTGTAATGTCAATCACTGTAAGTGTTGTTTTTACTTTCACCATGTGTAACTAATCTATTTATGTTGGAATTGGTGAACTAATCTATTGAGTATGATGTTGTGAATTTGATTTCTGCATGTTTATGATTCAAGTCCATGTTAGTATTTCAATCTTTTATTAATATGAACGTCAAACAGGAGAATGATTTTCATGTGTATTGAAACTTGTTTTATTAGTGTGAATGTCAAATGGGAGAATGATTATTCATGCTGTATTGAAACTTGTTTTGACGAAAGTAAAAGTTGGAATACCCTTGGTATCTCAATTTTATAGGGGTTGTTAACCATTGTTGCCATAAGGCCAGGACTTAATGCAAGTTTTTCCTGAGAAAGCTCACTAGGGATCGGACTTTACGGTGAATTCTTAGAATTTATATCACGAGGGATCGGTTATAATGATTTTAAGCTGCAATGACATGAAACTTGATGATTAAATATGCATGTCTTGAGTTCCTCATTGTTATTCTAGATTAGGGATCCAATTTCCAACATAATTTGTCTATCTGTGTTTTATCTCAAGTATCTTACCTATTCTAAATTGCAACTCAACATTTTAGATAGATCATTATTCTCTTTTTACCACATGAACAACTCAACTATGCCATCTTGTAAATATTGTATATAAATTATTCTTTTGTGTATAAGTTTTGATAAATTTACCATAGTAACTAGAAAATTACTGTAACTATTGGACTTTCAATCCCAGTGGAATGATATCTAAATTTTGAAAACTACAAACGATTGGTGCACTTGTCAATTTAAAGACCCAACAGTAAACACAAAGAGTTAACAGGTTTTCTAGGTTTAACAGTGGCTTATGTTTGTGGGATGATGAATATGATGTTGAATTGACTCATGATTAATGAGAGTTTTTGTAATGGCTTGGAATCATGATTATATTGATTGCAACATTATTAAACATCCCATGATATGTGAATTGATGGATTATGATTGCCACTAACTAGTATGTGTATGAAATCCAATGAATGTTGGTGATGATTGAGAATGATGAGAACCTAGGATTCCACTAAGTGTGGTGGTGAATTATGAATGTGAAGTGGCATTTAGGATGTATAGTGTGAGAATGCATTTGATTTGCATTGCATTGCATCCATGGCATATCATTCGTTGCTTATATGGAATGTTAGGTGTTCTAATAGGCGGGCCCAGTGGGAGGGCGACCCAGTGCATGACTAAATTGTTGTTATTCCCTAGTGATTCTGGCAATCATGAAGCTGCCCTTAGTTTGGTGACGAGGCACCCTATGTGGTGGGCCTAGTGGGTAGGCAACTCTATGGTGAGCAAGTAACCTCGGTGTCCCAATGGGGTACGACTCTCTCGATGTGTGTTCAGGAGGGGCCCGTAGCACTTATGGCAAGTAAGGCCATGTAAGTGATCCGTAAGTCACGGGGTGACTAGTTCTACAAATGGGCATAGCGGTTTGGTACCTGTAAAATATGATGTTAAGCATACATGATTTGAGATATAAGTGTACACTTTTACTACTGTAGTAGGGGCATAGTAGCACACCTATGCTTGACCCATATTTGATATCATATTGTTTCCCACAGTCGGATCCGTATTTGTTATTGATTACTTTGTGCATATGCATTAGCCATAAGAGCATTTGCATATAGCCGGAGATATGCCTAGTTGGTAGCCCATGGTGGCGATGGATGATTGTTAAATAAAGAGGAAGGAAGTTACGGTACTAACATTGAATGTGTGATGACCTTTATTGAGAATGCCATGATTTTGATGTATGAATTGTGAATGTAATGATTTGGACATGTATGATGTTGAATAGAATGAGATGATGTGTGAAAGAAGTTTATGATGCTTCTTGAGAAATACATGTTATGCATATATGTATTGGTATCATCATAATATGTGATTTTGGATCATTTGGTATATATTACTCACCTTCTTTGTTGCCATTTTTAAAGCTTGATGTAGGTATCTTGAATACTTTACTCTTTTAGAGGATTGAGTCATGAAGGAGGTAAATATGGAATGGAAGTTTGTAAGCCTTGGCCGGCATTCCTTTTGTAACACAACGGATATATGTATATGCTCATTTTATTTCATGAATGTTAGTATGTATTCTTTTGGGGGATCACTTGTAAAAATTGGACCGTATATATTTTGAAAGGCCAATTTTTGGGTAGTGACCATAATATTGGTTGATGTTGATAAAGACATGTTGATTTAGCTTACCATATTGATGAATGAATATTAATTATGAAGTGTCTTGGCCAATTGATGGCATTAGTGTGCATGATGTTTGATTGATTGACTAATTTGTAAAGATTGCATATGAAGTTCATGCATAATTAAGGAACCAATAAGGTCAAAATGAGTTTTATGAGTTTTGGATGACATGTAGTAGTTCCAATAGCTTAAATACGTGATTTGTGACTTATAGAAACTAGAATGGGTCAATTCTATTGAGAATAGACCTTTAAGTTACTCAAAAAGGCTCAAGAATGGTCTAAACGCATTTATTTGCATAAGTTTCTCATTTTTGAGAATTTTTAAGTGAGGCTGGTGGGCATACGTCACAAATGGTGTATTTTAGTTGGTGTCAAAATTTGGTAACGTTTGGAGTTGATATGAAAAAGTTAGGGGGTTGGAAGTCCAAAAGTCATGCTTTTTCTACATAAAAACAACAATTGTTCTATCTTGAATCGATTCAAGGATCTCTGAATTGATTCAAGAGGTATTGTTTTCACTGTTTTGAGCTCCAGCGGCGTTTGAATCGATTCATACAAGTTTGAATCGATTCAAGGACCTTTGTTTTCACTGTTTTTGGTTCCAGGAATGTTTGAAATCGATTCATACGGGCTTGAATCGGATCAAGGGGTCCTGTTTTCACTATCTTGGACTCCAGAACCATTTGAATCGATTCATGGGGTGCTTGAATTGATTCATGGCCCTGTTTTCACACTTTTTCCATTGTTTAACTATGATATGATTGTACAATAACCTACACGCATAATTAATACATCTTAACAATTCAATGGACCATCCTTTGACCTTCTACCACCCCCTTCTTTTTCTTAATGTAATTGTACACTTCCGCTAATCCTTGTTGGTGATCATGAGATTGATTGCCCAAGGCTCACTCTTGATTTAATTATCAACCTTCTCATATCTTCATATATGGGACAGGTTATCTAAAGTGATCCGGGGTTACTCGTTTAAACTTATTTCGTGATTCTTTCTTTTCCCAAAATTATTTTCTTTTAAATCACAAAAAATTTACCCTCAATTTTAGGGTGTCTCACCATGCATGGCGGAAACCAATATGAGAACGATTAAAATGTGGTTGCAATCACAACGAGAGATCCTATAGGATTCTATGAAAATAGACCCTTGCGTGGGGGACATATCTTGAATGAATATCAATGGTTGCGATCACTTGATAAGATAAAAATCGGATCCGTTGCATATGCATTTTAAAACATGACATATGCATTAGCCATAGGAACATGGCATTTGAGTGAAGTAAATCAAGAAAGGGATACCCTATTGAGATTGTGGTGGGATAGATATGGAATCCACTTTCGGTCACTAACTATACTTATGTTGTTGATTGGTGTGACCCCTTATGAATTTCATGAATTATGATAATGGATGTGATGAAATCATGAATTGATGATATGGCCTTATTTGATGTCATTGATGATGGACTTGATATATATATATATATATATGCATATGAACATGTGTATTCAATGGATTTTATAAATTGGTTGGTTTCATTATTATTTGAACTCCTTGATAGGAGAAGATGTTGATTTGCATTCATATTTATATTATCATAATTGTTGGATTTTCATCATTGAGAAAGTATACTCACTCTCCATGTTGTCTGCCTTTTTAGCCTTTGTATTATAGGGCTTGACCATGGAGTAGGACTTTTCAAGAGATGAGGTATGGTGTGAAGAAAAGATTAGTAAAGATGCATTGGCCAGTATTGTTTTGATTTTGATGGTTTTGTACATCTCTTGGAAATTTTTGTAGATATGGCCTTGTTTTGTAAAGCCATATTATAATTAGTACCTTTCATGTATGTAGATGATTGGATGTGGATAGTTTGATACTCTAGATTGATGATTAATACATTAGGATCATTAGAAAAGAACCTGTAATCATTTTGTATCACTAATGTAATTCAAGATGAGTGTTGCAATGGAACTTGTTAGCCATTTTGATGGCATTAATGCTTATGTATATAGTTGAATTAGATTATGCATGATGATTGAGCTATATCATGTGTTAGAATATGATTGAATGAAGAGACATGAATATGATGAGTTTTATGTGACTTTTATACATAATTGAGGAACTAATAGGGCGAAATAGAGTTTTATGAGAATTGGATGGTCCTAATAGCTTCGAATTATTTGTAGAAACTGGAATGGGTCAAATCCATTAAGAATTGACCCTTGAGTTGCACAAAAAGGCTTAAAAATGGGATAAATGTGTTTATGCGCATAACTCCCTCGTTTTTGGGAATTTTTGTGTGCGGCCAGTTGCCACACATCATAGATAGTGTATAATTGATAGTGTCAAAATTTGGTAGTGTTTGGATTTGATATGAAAATTTAGAAGTTGAAAAATTTTGAAAATTCTGTATTATGCAGCAGGGATGCTGTCTTGAATCGATTCAACACTTCTCTGAATCGATTCTAGAGCACCTAGATGTGTTTGAATTGATTTACAAGCTTCCTGAATCGATTCAAGAGCTGCTGGAATGCCTTGAATCGATTCAAGGGCTCCTGTTTTCACTGTTTACCATTTCAACCTTGCTTGAATCGATTCATATGAGCTTGAATTGATTCAAGAGCCTCTGTGTTCACTGTTTTGAGTTCTAGAAACGTTTGAATCTATTCATGAAGTGCATGAATCGATTCATGGCCTTATTTCACATATTTTCATGAGTTTTGATTGGTGGTTGACATCATTGAGTCATGGTACCCTCATGTAACTAAATATACATCTTCTCTACATGTTTTAACCATTAATTCATGCATCCTTGATCCTTTTTCTTGATTCATTCATACTTATGAACTGATATACGTGTTCGTTAAATGATAACTATGCAATCATTAATCGGGATAGACTCTTATTTTTGATTACTTACCTTCTCATATATCTTCATATATTAGATAGGTCTTTATATAGGTCCAGGTTAATTGTTGAATGTCTAAATTGTGGTGTTCTTCCTCTATCGCTCATTTTAAAACCGTGAAAAATTTACTCTTGTTTCCATTATCCAAATAATTAATATTAATAACTTATTTACCTGATTAAGGGCGCCACAATATGCGTTGGTGCTTTGTCATGGATTGTGGTATATGATCATAATATGTATATGTATATGTAGTTGAGGTAACCATGATGATCATTGATATGTTTTTACGAAGTACACATGATGTTGTATGCATATGCACATAATCACAAACGTATTCATATTCGTCATTTTGAATGTAAACTCACTCTCCCATGTTGTCTACTTTTAGCCTTGTGATGCAGGGTATTCATGGGGTGAGATTACATCTATTTTGGAGGTGTATGTTTTGATGATGAAGGTAAATTTATTTGTATAGGAATGCCTTGAGTGGCAACCATTGATTTTGTATAGCATATGATGTTGATATATGTTCATTATGTAATTGGATTGATGAATATTCATTTTGAAGGTCATTTGTGAAAATTAGACCCTTATGTGTATGGCTAATTTTTGATCATGACCTTAACAATGTATGATAACAATTGTGATACTTGATTAATGCCAAAATGATGAATAGATGATGTTATTCATGAGTTACAACCTTTTATGAGGCATTTGTGAAGTTATGTCTTGATGTTTATGCATAAATTGAGGAACTAATAGGCCATATAGAGTTTTAGGATGTTTAGATGCCGCAGAATGGTCCCAATAATGCCTATGCATGATTTAGAATTTTTGAGTGCGGCCAATGGATACACGTCATAAATGGTGTATGTTAGGTGGTGTTAAAGTTTGGTGGCCATTGGATCTCATATGAAAGAGTTAGGGTGGTTAGAAGTTAAAAAATTATGTATTTTCTGCATTATGCAGTAGATTTGTTGTCATGAATCGATTCATGATTCCCCTGAATCGATTCATGAGCCACTGAAATGGCTTGAATCAATTCACCTAACCCTTTGAATCGATTCAAGAGCTACTGGAATGGCTTAAATCGATTCAAAAGGTTTTGTTTTCACTGTTTACAACTTCTAATTTACCTGAATCAATTCATACAATACTTGAATAGATTCAAGAGGCTCTGTTTTTACTATTTTGAATCTCAAACACGCATTAATCAATTCAAGGAGTACACAAATCAATTCATGACCTGTTCTTCATCAATTTTTCATAAGTTCGATGTTTGTTTGAGGTGTGTTAACGCATGGCTTTGTTTTCTGGCCTCGTGCTTATTTTCTTGGGTTATACCTCATACTCATTCTCATTGTGTAATCAATATACGTTTCCGCTAAACTCTTGCATGGTGATTGTGCAAGTCATCACCTTATAATAATGTCCTTATAACCCATCTACCTTCTCATATCGTCATATATGAGATAGTTCTTTAAAATATACTGGGGTTACTTGTCAAACTTTTAACCATGGTATCATTCTTCCGACAATTATTTAAATCGTAAAAAATTTACTTTTATTATCGAATTATTAATGACTTTAATATTAATTGCTGGATTAAGGACGTCATTACAATAATTATGTGATACATATTCTTGTAATTCATGCAGTAAATATATATATAACCTCAATTAATTTAATTAAATCTCATGTGTTTCCAATTCTAAAAATTGTAATAATTAATTAGTTCAAACATATTAATTAATTCAGAATAAACAGTAACAACAGAAACAGAAACAGAGATCACTTATTGACAAATTGCACTAAAACACAGTTATTAGGATTTAACAGTAAATAAAACAGACAAACACAGTAAGTAATTATAGGTATAAAGATGTGTTATCATTCATCAAGACTGGGGTGTTGAGATCTTTGGCCTCCTCAAGGACTGAGCACTTTCCATCGAACTTTTCTGGTAAACTCCCAAGGAGGTTGACTACATTTATGTCCTCAACTGACATAGTTGTCCCCAAGGCCTGAAGTTCGTTCAATAGAGTTTGGAATCTTCCAAACATCTGATCTATAGACTCTTGCTCCTCCATCTCGAAGTTGTCATACTATTTTGTCAAATATTTTCTTTGATCTCTTGACATTGGAGGTCCCTTCATAGTTTCATTACAAAGCTTCCCAAACTTCCTTTGTGGTCTTGTAGCTGAACACTTTTCAGATTTGCTTAAAGCGCAAATGAGAAGATATCTAGCCTTTGTGTTGGCTTCAATCTTTCTAATCTCCTGGTTTGTCCAAAGGTCTTCTGGTTTGGGCTTGCCATCAATGTCAACAGGCACAGGATTATCACCATTTATAATGACCCCTCACAAACTATATTGGGTAGACTTGATGAACATCTTCATCCTGTCTTTCCAATACGAATAGTCTTTCCATTGGGAGGTTAGAGGTCTGTTTACAAAGGATTCTTCTAATATAAGCTGGTCATTCTGAGAAGCTGCCATAGATCTTTATCCTTTTCACTTGTCGTAGTGATCAACCTGAAAGGACTAACTCTGATACCAATTGATGGTTTAGAGTCACACTTAAAAGGGGGTTGAATAAGTTTGAAATTCTTTTCGCACATAACTTAAAAGTTTTTTGAATGTAAAATGCAGCGGGCTTATGAACCAGACTTTACGAGATAAAGGTAAAAGAGATGGCACGCAGCAGATTTATACGGGCTCACTTTCAATGTAGAAGCTACGTCCAGTATCTTCAAACCTGAAGGATTTTCACTTATAGAAACGTCTTTTTATAATCACATCGCAACTTGTGCCACAAGTATTATTGACTCTAGCCACTCCTAGCTTAATCACAAGTATTCTTTCAACAAGTCACTCCTAACAACACACCAGACTTGACCCAGATAGAATTTTGAGAGTGTGTTTGTGTAACATAGAACTTAGGGCCCGTTTGGTTTAAAGTTGGTGTAAGGTTTATGAAACGGAGTTTGGAAAACTGAGGTTTTAGTGGTTGGCAAAACGTGGTTTTTGAAAATAGTGATTTGAGTTTGGATATTTTACTGTAAAGTCAGTTGGAAAGTAGTGATTGTGTTTGGTTGGAAAATGTTTTGATAAACCTGGTTTAGCAAAATGGAATTCGAGTGAAAAATTACCAAAAAGGTATTAGTTAAAAGAAAGTAGTAAACTGTATTTATTGTAAATAATATTTAAATTACATATTAAAATATCCCATTAAAAATTATATGAACAAAATATATTTATTTATAATAATTAATAATAAAGATATATTAAAATACTGTATTAAAATAATAAATATATTATCAATAATATATATTTTTAAATGTATATTATTATAATAATATATATTGTAAATAATATTTAATTTGATTAAATATGTATATTAAATATATTATTTGATAACATGCTTGAAAATTACGATTATGGATACCTGGACTAAGTAAACAAAGTATAAGGTTAATTTATTATTAATAATTTACATTATTACATACTAATTGGTAAATTCAACAATTTGATAATTCCCTATGCGTCAAAGTATAGAAACTAGAGTTTGACAACATTGCCTTGAGGAATTTGATGCTTTTGTGACTATGGTCAACAGTAAAAGTGATCACTATGATTAACAAGACCCCATACATGGCCAGATAAAAGTATTAAGATTTTAAAAGCATGTGATGAAAAAATAGTATTAAGATTTTAAGAGCATCGCAATTTATATTCATACTATAGCCACTTAGTAGAGTCTCATCATGCATATGATCCATCATGTAATATAACTGATCATCCTAAGCTGAAAATCACAATTTACTGATTGTTCCTATATATACTACTAGCAGCAGTAGTTAAGTGCTGACTATATACACAAGATTCTAACGAACTATTGTCATGGACTATGTCAAAATAGGGTGGTAGGATGTCAGGAAGTAACACTTGATATGTATTGGCTAAGTATTTTCTACATTACATTTTACTTCCAAATAGCTTCATTTTCTACTTCTAGATACTGTCATGGACCAACCATTGGGTGTTTTTCCTCCAATTGATCATCACTATTTTGGCCGCTCTCACCATTGTTTGCTTAGAAGTCCAATTGATATGGATCCTGTAACATAATTGATATGTAGACCATTGTTACTAACTAATCATTATCAGTATAATGTTATACATAGCAATAACAACGAAAACAAAAAGCCAGTTTTCTTATTTACATAGATCCTATTCAAAATCAAGTCTCTTTACTCGTAATGATCTGCATTAACATTGAGACAATCATATTGTATATCCATGTGATCAATACTCAATAGCCTAACACAACAAATTGCAACTAAATGTTATGTAAAATATATATTTGGAATAAATCACAACATAGTTAAAAAGTTATATCTTGGCATGAACACACAAGATCATTCCTAAATGTTAACTAGAGGTTCATTTGTGAACATGATTGTAAGCAAAGGTTAAATCTAAGAACAGTGTGATAAAAGTGCCGGAAAGATAAAATTAGAAGAATATCAAGTCGTACGCACACTATGAAAACTGAAAATTGAAACCAGAGAAATGTTGAAAACCATTCAAAGTAGAAAAGAACACTTTCATTCATGTTCAGCCTCCCATGCATCTCATGATTCACATTTGTTGGAGTAGCTGTCAACTAGTCACTCTCAGTTGTGGGTCCATATTTAACCTTTTCAACAACTATCTTTTTATATTCTTCTAGCTCAACAATCTGCATCATGGCATTGACCAACCCTCACTCATGATGAAAAGTAGTTAATCAAATGAAATTATGGTTCACCTTTACCAAAACATAAAAAGAGAAATGGCCAGGAGATGTAAGTATGTAATTGATAAGCCAATGCAAATCAGGTTTTCTATGTCAATCTTTCTTGATTAGAACTTGCTAAACATGTGTGAGGGAGTTCTTTTGCCAAACACAACACAACAATAAACCCACGAGCCAAACCCATATACAATCACTCATAAGTAAACTCATAACTTAATCATTGAGATTATGAATTGGGTACTTTAGTCTCGAGATGTTAGATATCTCAATTTAGTATCTAAGTCTATAAAACAACATTTAATTTAGTCCTTAATATAAGAAAGGTAGTAAAAAATCAAGTACAAAGGGACAAATATGAATTACTTTGTTCAATGTCAAGACTAATTTGAAGTTTTTCAAATCTTGAGAATTAAAGTGACAACTAAATACCATATCTAAGACTAACTTGAGGCTTTATTCAATAATCATATGGCACAAACCTATTTCTACCAATAAGAAGAAGCTAATTTCAACCGTCAATGTAACCATAATCTCCACTAAAACAAAGACCCCACAAAAGAGGGCACAAATAGGAAGGAATGATACTATAAGTAAATTTCAAAACTTGGAGAAAGCAGCCAATAACACCTCCAAATCCCCAATTCATGCCACATGTAGACAATTCATTGTCCAACCCAATACTCCAAAATAGTCACTATCAACACCAAAAATCCCAATCCACACACCTACCTAAACATCACACCTCCATCAGCTTAGCACAAAAGTAAAAATGGAAACTTTTTATCAAAAAAACTAAATCCTAATTAAATCTTCAACAAGAAAACAAAAGGGCACCCTAAAAGAATCCAAATAAAAAATAAAGAATACATGTATACAGAGACTTACACAGGTGTAGCAAAACTTCCTTCTAGGTGGCTCATTGGAGAGGTTGTGAGAGACATTGTCGGTAATGGAGGGGCTGTATCAACAGAGAAAGAGGCGAGAGGAAGCGTTAGTTTTGTTGATGGTGGTGGTGGTGTTGTGAGAATAAGAGTGAGAAATGTTATGGAAGGAAGAGGGGGTGACGTGGACCCATTTTTTCTTCCACTTCCTAACGGGGCCATTGAACATAATGAGTGCATCGTAGCGAGAGGAGACAACAATGGAGGCCAAGCAGAAAAATAGGAGAGCAACAGATCAAAGAGGAAAAGCTTTAGATCTTAGGGCAAAATGGTCATAAGGGGATATAATAGTTCACCTTACCAAACGAAGGTAGCCAAACCTGTATCCAATGAGGCCACCTGGGAACGCCATTAAGAACCCCACCAATGAAGAATGCCCCAACATCAATGGAGAACCAGAGACTGAGCCAAACAAAGCAGAAAACCAATAGAGATGGAAAATAGAGCATCACAAATGTAAATAGAGAACCAACGCGCAAGTAAACAGGCACTTAGTGTACAAGATGCTACAAGTTAAAGAATACATACACTAAGTATGAAAGACAAAGACTAAGTTTGCAAGAAGTAGAGATACAAAGAGATTCTTTGCTTTAGAGAAGAAAGCTTAAGTAAAGAGCTTGAAGAATGATGCTTTCACGCGTGAGCTTTTCAAACTCGATAACTTCCTTAAAGTTTGGATTCTATTTATATTTATAGGCCAAGCAAGATGACCGTTGTTAATCCAATGAAGAGAGATAGTTGTTGAAGCTTCCTAACCTTTAAGCTAAGAGCAAGACAAAAAGTCTAAAACAAGGTTCTTTAGAATTTGCACTGAAATGGTGTTCCTTGAGTGAAACATAATAAAAGTCCATTTTGTATCCTTTCTTTAATTATGAACTCGTGCAGAAATGCCATGGTAAACCTTCTAATTTCTCTCTGACATAAGTAGTAAACTTCATCAGCTTTTTTGATTTGTTCAGAGCAGCTTCCTTAATCTTCTATCCATGCGGTTGTTGGTTCTTACATTGTTTTGTCTTCTTTCCTTTTTAGTGATAAACATAGTTTTTCTTGATCAGAATTCAGTTCAGAGCATCTTGAAAATTATCCTTGATCTTTTGTTTGATGAAAGCTTTGGAATAATGTTCTTGATGCTTCAAAAGTTTGGGATCTAATTGATGAAGCAAGTATGTATGCTAAGTTAAGAAAACAAAATACGTATGACTTACAGTCCAAAATACATAAGGAGAGACGTCGTGGCACGTTATTGTTGTTGCAACAAAAACTATATAATGAAGGTGCTACAACATTTCAATATGGATTACTCTAAGCTAGTTAATATCATTTAGCTACACACTAAATTATCACCAACCAAATCTTCAAAAATAGAGGAAGGGGTTAAGCATATGTCTTCATATATAGCTTATTCTAGTGCATTTGATAGCATCATGTATATCATAGTCTCTACTAGATTAGAATTTTCACATGTAAGTGTAGTAAACAAATTTATGAGCAAACTAAGAGAGGTACACTGAGAAGTTGTGAAATGGATCATGTAGTCCTTAAAAGATATCATTAATGTTTGTTTGGTGTTTTATAGCCAACTGAACAAAGGAGTTATGAGATATGTAGATTCTGACTAATTTGATGATTTGGATAAAGAAGATCAATGGAAGCCTATATCTTTATAGTCTTCAGATATATTATTAGTTGGAAGGTGACCTTGCAACATACAGTGGCATTGTCAACTATTGAAGCTAAGTATATGTGGAATTGGCTAAGGATGTTAAAAAGAGCATATGGGTGCAGAATCTTTTGGGTAGTTTTTGCTTGAGCCAACAAGTATTCATCATACATTGCGTTGATGTCAAAGCACTATTTACTTGGCTAGAAATCTAGTTTATCATGAAAGGAAGATGTTATACTTTACTTTACCAGAGAAAGTGTAAGTAACAACATAGTTGTGATCAAGAAGATAGCTATAGTTAAAAACTCTACTGATATGATGACTACTAAACCATTACCGATTGAGAAGTTTAAGATTTGTTTGAAGTTGATAAATATTTACGGAGGTTAAATATTTATGCTAAAAAGTCAAATACAAGGTAAGGGAGGAAATTGTTATGTGTGTGGCTTGATTTAGTCATACGAGGTTCATGTGGCTTTATTTTATTAAAGCCAATGAAGGAACTCACACCATTGTAATGCTGCCTATTTCTATAGGGTAGCTAAAAAATATGTTGCCATATAAAAGCTAAAGGTTTTTATAAATACCTTTTGTGAAAATGTAAGATGGCTATGTGAAGAAAACAAAATCTTTTCTTTGAGTATTCCATTAGTGAGATACAATAACGAGTTGAGAGAAATTTGCATGAGCATACATTCCAGGTTTAAGCACTAGAAATTTTGAATATACTATTTAGTGCTCTATAATATTACTATTGTAGTAGGAGAGAGTCTCACTATAATCCCTTGTATAAATATTATTTGGTAGGAAGAACTATTTTATAATTATTTTGTGTACATTTTCTCTCACTCCTATTATTCACAAATTTAGGGTCTTAACTTTGATTTTCTAATAATGGGTTGATTTACAACATTTGAAGAGTGTACTACTAGAATAAAGAGATCTAATAGTGCATATAGGATTAAGAGAACACTATTTTTCAGTTTAGGGGACTACTAGAATGCAATGGTAGGCTTAGAGAAATTTAGGAACTCATGGCACACAATGACTTGGTCTATATAGTTAGGAAGAAATTAGTTAACCTTTTGATCAAAATCATTTCTACACATTCATATAGTGTATTTGGTGAAGGTGAGATCATGACTTTAGATTTGATATGATTTTTAAAGAGATCTTCAAGCAATCTTTAATTGAGGCAATCCATAGATCTTCCAACAAACTTGTCCAAATTCCAAAATCATGCTTGGCTGAGACTTAGGTGTAAATTTTCTATGATTTTTCTTGACTCAAAGATGAGGAAATTCAAAAATGGAAAGACTAGAAATGGAATTGAATTAAGAGGCGCCACTCACAAATTACTTATGATAAGCTTAATTGAAACTTGCCCCATAGAAGAGTCAATAATAAGAAATTAAGTTCTAGGGGTTCTCACAGAATTTTATATAAAATTTCAAACTTCGTTTGATAAAATTTCATGAATAATCAAAGCTTTTACAAAATTAACTAAGAATTAACTTATATAGGTCCACCCTTTTCCATGGTCAACTTAATCCAAGCCCAAGTAAAGACCTATTTGGTAAACACAAAGAAATACCATCAATGGCCCAAACTAACTTAATAATGCTCAAATACATGACCAAGATGAATATAAGTGAAAGCCTAAAGGCTTGGCCTAAGCCTAGACCTAATTACAAGCTCAAACCCCAAACTATACATATTAGCAAATCCTATCATTGGTTAAGGCTTTCTAGGATTACATCAAGATTAAAGATCACAACCCAATATTTAAATACTCATTTTATTGGCTTTTATATTCTATTGATAAGTAGTTAATCACATTTGATCGTGTCGAAATCGTGGTGAGATGTCATGTCGTGGTGGTCGGATGCTATAGGGATGTTGTCTTGGTTATGTTTCCCGTCGTGTGCTTTGTAGTTAAGGGATGGGTAATGTCACGGGTCTAGGGTTCCTTGTTCGCATCCACAACAAGAAGACACCAAGAAATGGTGTCATTTTTTCTAATTTCATTAAGGAAATTTCATAAATGTCCCTGTAAACTTATTTTACTATTTTTCAATTAAAAATACTTTGAATTAAACATAATTAAAAAATAAAATCCTTCATCGCGCACTCATATTTCATACGTCATTCTATTTTTAGCCTCTCACCCTTCGTCTCCCTTCCACCTTCACATCCATCATTGCTGTCCTCACCCTTCCTCCATCACTACGTTGACAACGACATGCATCTTAGTTGACCACTATGATCATTACTTATTTGCCCATCTCCCCTTTTGGTCTCAGTCCCTACGCTACTCTGTTTCTCTCGCTTCTCTTCTGTTTCTCTTGGTCCCTTCATCCCCGACGAGTCGTTGTTCTCCAGCCACCATTGTATTTTACTTCATAGTTGCTAGTTCTTATCCTAGTTGTTTTTGCTACCTTAGAAGACTTTTTTCTTTATTTCATTTATTTTGGATACTTGAGACACGTGGTATGATTTTTTTTTTCAATTTGGACTTATGCAATTAGATGTGTTTAATTTTTAATTTTGATGTGTTTATATTGTTTTGTAATTTTTTTCAGCATATGTACTTGTCTACATTATATATTTTCAATTTTCTTTTCTATTCCACGTTAAGATAGAATCTCATCCGCGATCTGCACTATAATCGTAATTTCCCAATTTTGGGGTTTGCTGTGACATTCCCTAATATGGGAATGACTACATAGTTCTATTGTGTGTCTTGATACATAAATTTGACGTGGCTGATTGTTTTATTTTGTCAAGATAAGTGAGGTGTGTGCCTAGATATATTTCATAAGATGATTGGTTGACCAAGAAGGTTGCTTCAGTTAATTAAGGAAAGATGTGTGTAAATGATGCTAGTCTAAATCTTACATGTGTCAGGACTTTATAAGTGAGGGTTTTGTATTTACGTTTGTAACCATTTGATGTTATAAACATGAATAAATATAGTGAGCCCTTGATCCAATTTACCTAAACTTTTTAGGGGGAAAAAAAAAGATCAATTGTTTTTCATGTGTTAAGAGACATGTCTATACTTGCATAGGCTATCATGACATGTACTTGCATAGCCCTTAATCCAATATGACTATATCCAATTTATAAGGTTTGGAGTAAGACTTAACTAATGAGAGTCATACCTAGGGACTAGATATCTACAGATGGCCCAACATTCTAGGTGAGTGAAACTTTCATAGCATTTTAAATTTGGGTAGTGGACATCAATTTTAAAAGTTTACTCATAGGATGAGGGTTACATTCACTTTATGTACTTTTAATTGTTATGTCACTAGTCAATGTGAAACTTTCGACATCTATAAAGCTGTAGATTAACTAGTATTGGGTATGGACTATATCGGAGAATGTGTGGTGTAGATTTTTGGATCTGGTGGAGCATCATCTTAGGTACTGGCAGAAATCAACAAATTGGTGCTTACTATTATGTCTTGGGGGGCATTAGCATCAGATGCGGAAGTATGCTAGTTTTGTTTTATTTTTTTACTGTTATTCTTGTTTCAGGTAAATGTACTTCTTGTATTTAATATTAATAATTTTCTATGCCTATAAAAACCTACAACCTTTATATTTTAGTCTTAATTATTTACATTAAGATTTAACGATTGATATTTTATCCTTTTCAATTCTCATAAACTTTATAAAAAGGATATGACAGTTTAAATAGGATAATATTGAGAGATGTGCATGGTATAGGAAAGAGTTAAGGTAAGTTACATCTTTTTGGGAGAATGTAAGTTACATCTTAAAATCATCAGTTTAAAACAAAGGAACCAAGTTCAAGCACTGCCCAAGTTTGACACACAGTAATCATCTTATTCTTATATATGTATATACATTTTCATGTGCTGTCCTTTACCAAGAAACCAGAATCAATGACATGATTCTAAATTCAGATCAAGTCAAGAACCTCTCCAACAAGTTCCCAAAGAAGAAGCTTGTTTTAGCCCATCCTTTGGTTTCTGCTGGTGCTTTGGCATTGGCCGGTACTCTCTTCACATTAACCATCACCGTCTGACCAATTTCTCTGCGTAGTGCTTCAATGATCTTCATGTCCACTGGGTTCCCAGATGCATCTCTAACGTAGAACACATTTAGGCCTTTCTCTCCTATGGTTGACACACCTGCCCTACTAACTGTCAAGCCATTCTCCCTTAGAATCCTAGTCACTTCAGACAGCAACCCCACTCTATCCTTTGCACACAGCTCAAGGCTCACACCCTGTGCCATCATCCAGAGAATTCAATGCTAACAACACTATACTAATAATAATAATCTTCTCTATGTAGGTATAGAAGAATAATTAGTTGTTGCCAAAAAAATATCAAATAGAGATGATGATAATAATATGCTGGTGCAGCATATGACTGATATATAGTGACATTAGTCACAAACTCAATTAAAACAAAATGAACTTTCCCTTTATTTATTTTTTTTTCACTTTTACTATTATTTTAAGGAAAATTACACTTCCGCCCCCTCAGGTTTAATAAAATTTCACTCGATATCTCTATCTCGTTTTTTTCAACACTACATAAATCTGTGCGTTTATATATGTACATTACATCATGTATCCTTCCCGTTAACACAATCGACTTGTGATGTATTTGTATATGTAAAGGGAAGTTAACGTATATTAGAAGATTATACAAATTTCTAGAATATTATACAAGTTTCTAGAATATTATAGAACCTTCTAGAATCTTCTACAAGGTTACTAGGAAACATCTAGGAAAATCTATTTATATCATTTACTTTTCTATGATATTCTAGACAAGACTATCTCTAGAACATTCTAGAGAATATTATAGTGATGGAGGATGCCTATAAATAGGCATGTTATCTCCTTATGTATGAATGAAGAAGTAATCAAGTTATCAATTCTTCATCCTTAGAGTGACTTATCCAAACTTCTTCAACTATCATTTTTAACTATCCACAACCTTACCCATCACTAACTATCAAATCACCATCAGTGGCATCAGAGCTACGTTCGATCATTTATTGGGCGTAGAAACATTACCATACTATCCTTAAACAACAATAAACCACTATCAACATCTTTTTAACTAATGGCTAATGCTACTCAACTATCATCCCTTCCCGTTCCTATTTTCAATGGTGAAAATTATGATTTTTGGAGCACGAAAATGAAGACATACTTCACCTTCCAAGATTTATGGGAAATTGTAGAAGAAGGATTCACTGCTCCAACAGATGTTTCATCTCTTACTGCAGCTCAACGAAAAGAACTAAAGGAGAATAAGCAAAAAGATTCGAAGGCCTTATTTACTCTACAACAAGCTGTGACTGATACTATCTTTCCAAGAATAATGGGTGCTACCACAGCAAAAGAAGCATGGACTACGTTACAGGAGGAGTTTGAAGGAAGTGAAAAGGTACGTATCGTAAAACTTCAAACTCTACGGCGAGAGTTTGAATTATTGAAAATGAAAGAGTCTGAAACCATAAAGGATTACTATTCCAAGATAAAAGAAATAGTAAATCAAATGAGAGCTTATGGGGAAAATATTTCTGACAAGAAAATTATTGAAAAATTACTTATCACTGTTCCACGAAAATATGATCCAATTGTGACAACTATTGAGCAAACAAAGGATCTATCTACTCTATCAGTAACAGAGTTGGTAGGATCCCTTGAAGCTTATGAGCAAAGGTTGAAAAGGCACGATGAAGACTCAGTTGAAAATGCCTTTCAATCAAAGCTCAAACTACAGTCTCAGCATAAAGGGAATGAAGAAAAAAAGAATAATGGAGAAACTTCTAGAAATAAAACGAATTCTAGAAATTTCTCTAGGAACAATCAAAATAAATATCCTCCATGCAGCATTTGTAAGAGAACAAATCATGTTGAAGAAGGTTGTTGGTATCGTGGAAAGCCACAATGTCAACATTGCCAGAAATTTGGACATATAGAAAGGCATTGTCGCAACAAAAACAAGCATCAAGCAAATTTCGCTGAAGAATATGGTCGAGACGAACATCTTTTCTATGCTACTCAAGATTCCAACAACAATTCAAGTGGAAACTGGTACTTGGACAGTGGCTGTAGCAATCATATGGCCAAAGATCTAAGCATCTTCAAAGATATCGACAAATCCATCAAAGTGAAAGTTCGAATGGGGAACGGTACTGTCGTTGAATCAGAAGGGAAAGGTACTGTTATGGTAGAAACAAAGAAAGGTGCGAAACTTATTTCTGACGTCCTATTAGTCCCTAACCTCAAAGAAAATCTCTTGAGTATTGGTCAAATGATGGAGAAAGGTTATTCTCTCCACTTCCAAGGGGACACATGCAAAATATATGATAGTAAAAAGATAGAAATTGGCCAAGTGAAGATGGGGAAAAGTAACAGAAGTTTCCCAATAAGCTTTAAGCAAGGCATTAACATTGCCATGAAAGTAGAAGTTGATACTTCCAAGCTTTGGCATCGAAGGTTTGGCCACTTTAATATTCATGCATTAAAGCTTTTATACCAGAAGAATATGATGAAAGATCTTCCAAGACTTGAAGAAAATAATGAAGCTTGTGAAGGATGTTTACTTGGTAAGCAACATCGACAACCATTTTCATCTGGGAAAGCTTGGAGAGCAAAAGACTTATTGGAGCTGATTCACACAGATATTTGTGGACCAATGCGAACACCGTCGCTTCACAACAACAGGTACTTTATCCTTTTCATTGATGACTTCTCTAGAATGACTTGGGTCTATTTCATCAAAGCCAAATCAGAAGTATTTGGAATATTCAAAAAGTTCAAGGCCCTTGTCGAGAAACAAAGTGGAAAAGAGATCAAAATATTAAGGAGTGACCGAGGTAAAGAGTACACCTCACATGAATTTGATAAATTCTGTGAGGATGAAGGCATTAAGCGCCAGCTTACTGTCACCTATACTCCACAACAAAATGGAGTATCTGAAAGGAAAAATCGCACGGTAATGGAGATGGCGAGAGCAATGTTAAAAGAGAAAGAATTACCAAACACAT
This sequence comes from Clitoria ternatea, assembly GCA_037962975.1. NCBI lineage: Eukaryota > Viridiplantae > Streptophyta > Magnoliopsida > Fabales > Fabaceae > Clitoria > Clitoria ternatea. The sequence continues at coordinate 158,271,325 of CM075672.1, forward strand.
TCTGGGCTGAAGCAGTTTATACTGCAGTATACATACTTAACAGATGTCCAACAAAGGCTATCCAAGATAAAACACCAATTGAAGCTTGGAGCAACCAGAAACCATCAGCAAAACACTTAAGAGTTTTTAGATCTGTATGCTACATACATGTTCCAGAAGAAAAGAGACACAAACTAGAAGACAAAACTGTACGAGGTATTTTCTTGGGGTATAGCACACAATCAAAAGGATATCGAGTCTATAACTTGGAAACCAAAAAGCTCACTATTAGTCGAGATGTGGAGGTTGATGAAAATGCTGCTTGGAATTGGAAAGATGAAAAGGTAGAGAAAAACATTTCCATACCAATGCAGCAACCTCAAGAAATTGAAGAAGATTCAAGTGAGAGCTCTTCACAGCTACAACACCAAATTTCCTCACCAGAGTCTACTCCGAGACGAGTTAGATCCTTGGTCGATATCTACGAAACCTGCAACCTGGCTATAACTGAACCAGAAAGCTTTGAAGCAGCATCAAAACAAGATGTATGGGTGAAAGCAATGGAAGAAGAGATCAAGATGATTGAGAAAAATAATACATGGGATTAGCAGATTGTCCTTCAGATAAAGATATCATTGGGGTGAAATGGATCTATAAGACGAAGCTTAATCCCGATGGCACCATACAAAAGTACAAGGCAAGACTAGTAGCTAAAGGATACTCACAACAATATGGAGTTGACTACAACGAGACATTTGCTCCAGTAGCCCGTCTGGATACAATAAGAACTCTAATTGCTCTTGCTGCCCAAAAAGGATGGAGCATTTATCAATTGGATGTAAAATCCGCCTTTCTTAATGGTGATCTTCAAGAAGAGATTTATGTAGAGCAACCACAAGGTTTCGTTAGTAAAGGTAATGAAGGCAAAGTACTAAGATTGAAGAAGGCACTATATGGATTGAAACAAGCTCCACGAGCATGGTACAGCAAAATCGATCAATACTTCACGAATCATGGATTCAGGAGGAGCAAAAGTGAGTCAACTTTATACACCAAGCTCCAAGGTCAGTATGATATACTCATAGTCTCCTTGTATGTAGATGATCTTATCTACACAGGGAACAATATGAAGATGATAGTCAAGTTCAAAGAAGATATGATGAAGACCTTTGACATGACCGACCTTGGCTTGATGAACTACTTCCTCGGCATAGAGGTAAAACAAAAGAAAGAAGGAATTTTTATCTCACAAAAGAAGTATGTCGCAGCACTACTCAACAAATTCAAGATGAATGGCTGCAAGAAACTCCACTAGTAACTAATGAGAAATTGAAGAAAAATGATGGAGCACCAGAAGCTGATGCATCACATTATAGAAGCTTGATTGGGAGCTTACTATATCTCACAGCCACACGACCAGACATAATGTATGCTGTAAGTCTTCTTTCAAGATTCATGCAAAGTCCAAGCCAAATTCATTTTGGAACAGCAAAAAGAATCCTGAGATACCTACAAGGCACAAAGGAGTATGGAATATGGTACCAAACTTTAGGGAACTCAAAACTACTTGGCTACACTGACAGTGACTGGGCAGGATCAATCGATGACATGAAAAGCACATCTGGATATACCTTCTCACTAGGATCAGGAATAATCTCTTGGGCTTCAAAGAAGCAAGCTACAGTGGCTCAATCAACAGCAGAAGCAGAATATGTAGCAGCAGCTGAAACTACAAGTCAAGCAATATGGCTACGAAGAATACTTGAAGAAATGGGACAAAAACAAGAAGAGCCTACTACAATTTACTGCGATAACAAATCAGCTATAGCAATGGCAAAAAATCCAGTGCATCATAGCAGAACAAAACACATAGCAATCAAATATCACTTTATCAGGGAAGCAGAAGGAACTAAAGAAATCAAGCTTGAGTATTGCACAACTAAAGATCAAGTTGCAGACATCTTCACTAAAGCTTTGCCAAGACCCAAATTTGAAGAGTTGCGCTCAATGCTTGGAGTTACAGAAATTTGCATAAAGGAGGAGTATTAGAAGATTATACAAATTTCTAGAATATTATACAAGTTTCTAGAATATTATAGAACCTTCTAGAATCTTCTACAAGGTTACTAGGAAACATCTAGGAAAATCTATTTATATCATTTACTTTTCTATGATATTCTAGACAAGACTATCTCTAGAACATTCTAGAGAATATTATAGTGATGGAGGATGCCTATAAATAGGCATGTTATCTCCTTATGTATGAATGAAGAAGTAATCAAGTTATCAATTCTTCATCCTTAGAGTGACTTATCCAAACTTCTTCAACTATCATTTTTAACTATCCACAACCTTACCCATCACTAACTATCAAATCACCATCAACGTAATGTAAAAAAGTGAGCTATTTGGTGCAATTTGGTTAAAACTGAGGGGATTTGAGTGTAATTTATCCATTATTTTAAGGTTCTAGGGATGTAGATAAGATGATATTACGTGGAGCATATAGGTTCTTAAGCTCTAATGCTCTAGTGACGACAAAAGACCATCACTGTCACCGATTCATTTGGTGGATATGATGGTCACATACAATCTGAGTGGAACTTAGCCCCATATATCTTCCGTACCATTCGCAACAATACAAGTAGATAGCTGCAGGTGCAAAATGTATTAGTTTGGTTAAGCTCTGAAGACTTTGTGATGTTAGTGAAAGAGGGAAAGAAAGAAATGAGCAGAAAGAAAAAGAATAGTAGATTGGTGACTTGAGAAGAAGAAATGTGAAGTAACAAGGTTCAAATAGAAAATTAAGTCACTAGTTAAAATAAAGATCATTGGAAAACCATCTTACATATGAAATCAAGTTGCATGCACTTACTAATAGTTTAGAGAACCTGAAGTTCATCCCCCGTCTTCTATTATTTTGGTGAAGGTTAAAGAAGCATACAGAAATCAATTTTAAACTCATTACCTCGCTCACTCTTCTTTGAATAGCTGCTTCAATGCATTTGATGACCCTTTCTTTCTCTCCTTCAGTGTCAAGTGTGCATCCATCCATATGCCGGATAAAGTACTCCTAAAATTGTCACATCAACACTTTAGTCCACATTTGTCAATTTACTACGGATTTTGTCCATGAATTTGTTGTATGAATTACTTCAACTATAGCCATTTCTCACAAATTACTAATTGTCAGTTTGGTTTGGCATTAGTTAATGTGAAAACCACGTTTATAGTAATCTCAGAGTTGATTGAAGGTGATTTTTTTTCAATTCTATTTCCAGCCAATATAGTTTGCAATTTCTTAGTAACTAAAGCTAATTGAAACAAGCTATAATCGCACTTGCACCATTAGCAAACCAAACTGTAGTGTTAAATGATAGTTAATAAAGTGCCTGGTTGATTAGTAAATTGAAGTTCACACTGGATTGCTGTTAATAAATGAAGTGTACCTGGGAAGCATAAAGTCCTTCTGATGAAATTGTAGCATGGAAAACAACATATTGCATGTCAGTGAGAGTGCAAACAATGTCAAACATCAACTTCGCCCGATCTTTGCATCTCACACTAACCACTGAGTAGCCTTTTTCCTTACAACGTTCTATTCTGATTTTTGGTCTGAAAGCAGGAGGACCATCAGCATCTGTTGTTGTCATTGCAGCACTTTCATAATCCCTATCAGCAAACAGCATTTGATGGAGCCTCCGATCCATGTGGGTGAAACCCATTGAGAAATTGGTCCTGGCCACTTTCTCATCATCCTCACATCCACGTAGGATGTGGTTGAGTTGCTCCTCCATAATAGACAATCTTTTTGAGTCATCCATGGCTTGGTTTGTAGCATCATTCACGTAAAGGACACAAGCTATTCTCCTGTTGTGTGTCCAAACTTCAGCTGCTATCACATTGAACTGGAGGCTGGCAAGGACGGCTGATATCTCAGACAAGAGACCAGGGCGGTCTCTACCAATGAGCTCAATGGCTGTATGATCACCAATTGAGTGCACTCCAACTGTTTTGCCTGGCCAACTCTTCAATCCTCCTGTGCTTTGGCCCTTTGGTCCTAGTGCCTATTGTAATGTTAACAAGTAGCTCATGTTAAAAAACAAAATATGAAGGCTATAGAGAATGAAGGAATTTTATTCCTTGTCACCCATATTACATGGACATAGTCATCAACTTATAATATAACAATCCATAACCACTACAAAAATTCTAAACAATCATAATGCAAATGATAAATGCCAAATGGTTAGAAAGAGGGAATAATAATCCTTAAACAACAAAAATGCTCCTTAATGCATACTAACCCTTCAACTTTGCAACCTCAAGACTTTATTTTCTAATTATTCTAAGATTATTTCTAACAGCTCTCAGTGTTTGATGTGTAACTATGTACTTATGTCAATACGAGGATGTAACTGTGCTAGTTGTAGTTATGGACATACAAGCATGAACCTCATCAATTGATTCTTCCACTTATGCAAATTATGAGCAATCAATATCACTGAGGGGTTTCCTAGTGAGTGTGGAAGTTCCTAGGTGAGCTCATAATACCTCTCAAAGTATGGAAGTGCATTGGAGAATAGAATATGAGACGGGTATCGGTCATATCTGGTTTTGACTAAGGTGTGTACCTAAGTATTTGGTTTGTACTACAAATGATGCGTTTTGAAAAACCAAAATAGAATTGGTAATCAGCAGGGCTGTTTTGAAATTTTTGGAGGTCCTGTTTTAATTATGAAAATTGGGCTTCTCTACCTTTAATAATTAAAATAAAGACATAATTTTCATATTGAAAAACAAAAGGTTGGTACAAATTTATGGGTTTTTAACCTTAATAATTGGAGGCTCTGTGTAAAAGGCCTTCTTACACGGGTTGTTTTACATGCCCGGTAATCATGTGTGGTAACTTTTCTAGGGCAGATAAAGCTTATTATCTAAAATCCTCCACTTAAATAACTCTTAGATGTGTTATGCTATTTCAGTTTATTAAATCAGTGATTTGAATCTTTTCACATGATTGCTATATTGCTATCATATCTTATTATAAGGATATATCAGCCACACAGGAGAAAGATGAATACCTTTTCAATGAATTCAATCGTTTTGCTGTCTGTAATCTTCTTTCCTTGTTGATCCGTGACATGAAATACTGTTTATTCCATTAGTTAAACATGTTAGAATAGGGAATTGGTTGATTTATTAGACTCTGAACAATTATTTCCATAAGAACTAGAAGTGTGCTGTTTGCTGTCCAAGTACATATAATCATCCACTAATTAAAGAAGTTTCCCTCTGGCTCAACTCAATACTTCATTGACATATTGATAAATAGTTAGGAGAAGATTAAAAACAAGGAAGAATGAACACCATCTTGATAGTAACCAATGTTCTCTGCAGATATCAGACTTTAATTAGGGTAATAACAAGCACGAACAGGACACATCTGTGTAGGCAATGCATTACCGATTCAAGTTTCAATCGCGAACATACCATCCATAAACCATCCACCATCAGAAGATATGTAAGCTTTGGTAATTATGAAGTCAAGGTCTGTCAGGGTTTGCACCACTTCCAGCAGAATTCCAGGTTTGTTAATACTATCAAACTGCATTTTCGTATTTGTTGGGAAAAAAATAAAATAAAATCCATTAGAATGATTGAAGTTCTTTGAAGAACTATGGAAAGGAAAGTGATCTGAAAATGGTATCACAAGTGGGTAGATTAGGAATAAATCATATCCAAATCATATTTGGTTAAAGTTTTGACTTTAGGTCAAAGAATTGAGTATTAAAGCCTCATTTAGCTCATAAGAATAGAGTTAAAATCAATGTAGTTTTGAAAAAATAAAAGCTAAAGGGTTAAAGTAACTTTGAAAATCCACACGGGTTAGGAATATTTCCTAAGATGACTCAATAGGGGGCCATGTTAAATATCATAATTAATTATTTATTTTGAGAAATTATACCTTGATCAGTGTACATTCATGGCAACTATCATTGTCCACAGAGACCCTGCGAGGTGGAAACAGTTACCATTAAAGAGTCACTTCTTCCGGGCATTAGAAATTCCCATTACAAACCCCAATCACACAGGGCGTTTAACCTATAACTAACTACTAGTTAAGAATTGATGAAACTTTTAATTTATGTTATGCTGTTTTTTTTTTCTTTTTAATTTAAGACTGTATTAAAGCAGTTAAGTTACATAGGAAAAACAGAAAGAAGTAGGATCTTGCATGCTAACCTTAGAGTGTATAATATTGGATTTTTTATTTTATTTTATTTTATATTATGTTGGAAAATATTTGAAATCATAGTCAGGATGTATTCTTAGTAAAATCAATTCTGTTATTGAATCCTTAATTTACAGAAAAAAGAAAACAAAAGTTATATTTCAAGGGAAAATAAGAGTGAACCTTGGAGGGTTGATTCGGTTGCTGAAGTTCTCATACTCTGGATCAAAATATGGCCAACAAACTTTTGCCATTCAATCAACTTCTCCAATCAACAGCTTGCCTCGTTTCCCCTTTATCAAAGTGAAAAAGCATAGTCAGAGAGGAAAACAGAACCATTACTTTCTTATCCTATATATCTTGCAGATTCCAAGTTGCATTGGTTACTGTGCCAATCTTACCACATACAAGGGTGTAAAGCAGGTTACAAACAAGACAGCTAGTAAAATCAAGTGAAATTTCCAAAGATCCCATCATAAATTAGATGAATGGTACTATTATGTTATTGTGCATAATAGTTTCTTCAAGTGTCTATTTTAGTGCATAAGTGCAAAACCAATTTACCTGCAACTTTTCATGATTTTGGTAATCATAGGACACACATAACAGAAATTCAAAATCATGATGTCAGCAGTGGGGTGGTGATAGAGCACTACTTAATGCAATGCTTTTAGGCACACATTCTCCATCCAAGCATTGTTTTGCTTGTGTGAAAGAGTCCACGTGCTTCTTTTCTTGACCTTTGAACATGACTTTAGGAATAATATAAGTTAAGCACTGAACGTTCCGTGTCCAATAGATTATCAAATTTAGAGAGAGAGAGACAGAGAATAAAGAGGGTGACAAGAGAATCATGGCATCGGTAAAAGGAGACATTTTCGGTGCAAAACCTGGATGGGTACCTTAAAGAATCTAGAGGAGTATATTAATGCCATAGTGGAAATAGAAAAATGCTATTGTTTCCTTTCCCTTTCTTTTCAGCACTGCAATAAAGCACTTTACTTTGCAAATAAAGAAATATCACTCGCAGTAATTGAGTTGCACCAAGAAAAGGTAAAATGACCGGTTTATAGAAGATTGTTTTAGCGTAATTTGAGATCTTGACTCATATTTAAATGTGTTAAATTTTAGTTGGGAAAGTTTTACCATCAATAATGATTTTATTTGCTCAAACCCAAATATTATATATCCAAATTTGAATACAGTCCTACACCTTAGTTAATTGCAGTGATTATTTTCTGGATATTACTTGGTTTCATCTAGAATAATTCATTTCACTTGTAATGTACGTCAATCTCAAGCACCTAACCGTGGTGAAGTGGATTCTTAGGCTTTACAAAGCCATGTGTTGCATGCATGCCCAAAAGAATGACATTGGAACTTGGCCACGCACCTATTAGTTGTAAGTCGCAAAACAAAGCAACAACGCATGGGTTGAAGAGAATCGTCCGACCAAAATGACTTGAAAGTGACATAAATATTTGATTCCGACCACAATCGGAATACTTAATTTTTTTTCCGTTCTTTATTTGTGAATTTAACAATCACAAAAGGTAAATCCGTGCCAAATTGCCATCACCATTCACCACATCAACTACAAGCTCTCTAGTCACCACCGTTCAACATGATGATGACTCAACTAACGCCCTTTTCTATTTTAAAAATACCCTTGTCTCTTCAAATCCAAATACCAACTCAACTTATACAAATCGGTCTATCATTTATTTAATTATATATTTATAAAATTACATTATTTACTTATTTTTCTTGATTTTATTTCTAAAATTAGGTCTTATTATTTTTTATAAGATACATATTTAGAAATATATATATATATATATATATATATATATATCATACATTTTATGTTGATATTTTGATTATTTAAAAATTTTAACTCCAGTTCAAATTTAATTTTATATCTCATACCTTTTTTTGATATTTAATTTTTGATCTGTTCTCAATATCAGTCCTGAACAAAAAAAGTTATTTGAACTAAAAGCCTTTTGTGCAAGACTCGCATTGCTGTAAACATTGGAGTTTAACGCCGGCTCCTAACACCACGTATGAGACTTGTGGCATGATCTCGGTGTGAGTTATTCACCGGGTAGCCACAATTAACTTATACAATCATGTATTGAGGAAATAGCCTGCAACTGATGGAAAGCAGTTGGTAGGTAAGGTCATTGTTATGTGTCAATCTTTCTGCAAATGATCAGAATCGCGTTGATACCTTGTACGAAAAGTTCACCTACTTGAAACGACTTTTTCCTGCCTCTAGGTATAAATATCCACGCACACAAAATGAAAGGTACACTTAACATATTAAAATTTACGCTTTATACTGACTTCAACGTTTGAGTATCATTACAGGTAACACTCGCTTTTGCCCCACAACGTGTAAGGTTGATGATTTGGTATTGGGAATACAATATAAAGGTCTTCCCATTCGAATAGAAGTTATAATACCGGATCTCTACCATACCGATGTAAAATTTAAAAATACAATATAAGGATGGTCGGCCTTTGGACCCCAAATTTTATATATACATAAAAGCTAAAGGCTAAGCTTTATTTGTTACATAAGATTTATTTATTATTCTATAAAAATATATAAAAATTATGGAATGTAATTGAATCCGATTCAAACCACTTTTAAGAAAATAGAGTTGAATTGAATTTAAAATTTTATTCAAAACGGATCCAGTTCAGACTAAATATAATTTTATTATCAATTTACGAAACATTCTACTTTAAAACCGATCCATCCTCATTATTAAAGAAGACGCTGTCAGTAACCAAAACTAAGAAATAGACGTTCTACTCAACCTTTTAGGGTACGTTTGATATGTAGTTGGGAAAATGGAGTTTAGAAAAAGGAAAAATCTGAAGGTTAATATTGATTCTTCACGTCGTTCGAAACAATCAAAATTCTGTTTGACCATAGGATATATTTTCTCCCACTTATAAACTCCGTTTAAAAATTTACAACTGGTAAAACACACACTTAATATGATTGAAATCTGAGTAAAAGGAGATATGTTTTACATGACACTTGGCCACTAGTTTGTCAACGAGTTTTAATTTATTGAGCTCCTTCTATTGACAGGGATACTAAATAAAACTCGTATTTATAGATAAATTATTTTGAACTGGTTTAAAGATATATAACTACGATCAGAATTCTCCTGAGAGAATTCAACCAGGTGATTTCAACAATCGCAATTCACAAAGAAGTCGCAAAAGGAAAAAACAGAAGAAGAAAGTGCATACCTTTTACCCGGAAGAAGAAAGTTCCTGCGAAATAATTCCAACGCAAGCACAAACTTAGATACCTCTCAGTTTCTCACATCCTCCACCACCTAACGCAGGATGATTCTGCTTACTGAGACATATTTCTATCTATGGAAACAGAGAAATGATAAATAACAGAGAACACTGCACTTCAGAAGAAATTAAACCTGGGCTGAATGATGTTGGAGTTGGAATAACAAATATAGCCGTATCAACAAAAGCAAATGGAACACTTGAGACTAGCTGATGGCGCAGCTAATAGCAAGGGAACCAGTTAAATATTAACAAAAATAATAAATATACATGAGAACACTAAAACATTCTTACAATCTTTAACATAATATATTTGTTGACTTTAAAATTAAGCGGTCCATATTTATTACCTTTATTTTATCTAATAATATTAGTGAATATAAGTTTTTTTTAATTTTTAAACTAAAGATATTCCAAGCTTGAAAATTTAATTGTTTTGCCTATGCATAGACAACATATACGATATTAGTTAGGCTTACAAAAGGTAATAAATACAATAATAATATGTATAAAAATTACAAAAAAAATACACCTCAAGACCCACATCGAAATGTTGACGCTCGAGCATATACAGTAGATGGTATAAATAAGCGTTTGAATGGGTTTTTTATCCGTCTCATGCTGAAGTCTTCTCTTATAAACTCCGAGTCATATATCTTGTTTTATAGATATGAGTTCGTAAATGATTGTAATGTGGAAAGTTTCGCAATGAAGCTTTGTTTTGGGTGGGGCCTTTTGAAAAGTAAAATTGTTTTTCAAAAAAATTCTTTAGTATATCCGGTTCCATTGATTCAGCCACCCAGTTCAATGAAAATTTGGCTCAGTCTTTGGTGTCCATTTGAGCTGGTTTTAATTACATTGAAGATATATATTTAATGCAATTGATCATTTATATTAAGTAATTATTTGTACTTAAATGTAATTGAAGATATATATCTAAGTTTCCTTTATGTATACCAATTTGATTTTTAGAATGAATCAAACTACATCTTATATTTTTTTAAAAAAAAAAAACAAAATCGTAGTTAGAAGTTATTGACACTTAAAGAAACATAGAGTGTATCTTGGTAAAGGACTCTTTACAAATTGATTTGGACGTATTTTTGGACGTATTTTTAGATTGTTTAAATTGGAGAGATACATCCTAGTTACGCACTTATTAAGACACGTAACTAAGATGAATTTGTACACTCATCATTACTTTTATATATCTCTTTCTTTATAAATGTCATTCTCATAAATGCTAAAGGTATTCTTTCAAACTATTTTATGACCCGTTTGAGGATTCCCATCTAAGGATAATGAAAAGTTATTTTTTAATTTGTCAAATTTATTTGACTAATCTCGAATTTCTTAGCAGTAGCCAGAGAAATCTAATACATGATTAATTAAAATTAATCGCCACCCTCGACTAACTATGTTTGATAATAGAATTAATGGTTCGGAGGACAGACTTAGAAGAGAGGTTTAATAAGTCTGTTCGTTCACTTTTTCAAACCCAAAGCTACATTACATCGAATGAACCTTTTTGTACAGCGGAATAGGTAACAGACTTTTGTAACCGAGGGAAATAAGAGTGAATGAATCTGACTCTTGTAAAAATAACGATAGAAAGAACACTTCTGTGTAACGCCCCAACCGCTTTTCAGGAATGAACGACTGGCCCCACAGACCAACACGAGACCTTTCCAATGTGCTTTTGTCCTCATTCACACATTTCCTAAGAACTTCCCAGGAGGTCACCCATCCCAAAATTACTCCAAGTTAAGCACGCTTAACTTTGGAGTTCTTAAGTGATAGGCCACCGAAAAGGCTAATGCATTTGTTGGTATAGGTAGTACGAATTCATTCCTTTAAGCTATCCTCGACTGTATAGTCCCATACCTATACAGTCTTTAGATCCCTCTCATTCCGGTATGTATTCAATTCGTTCATGTGTCCTTCCCACTGGAAGCCTGCCAGGAGCCGATCCTTGTCCGTGCCCATGCACCTACGATCACTCCCCGCCCTCAACAGCGTCGGGATGTCACATGCCCACCAGCTTCCGCCTGGTTCGTCCTCGAACCATACTGTAACATCCCAGATTTTTAAATAATTATAAAATTTAGATTAAGGTTTTGGATTGATGGAATTAATGGTTAATTAAGGATTAATTGCCAATTAGGCAAATTATTGAATGATGATCATAATAATATTAATAATACAAGAATGAATCATGTGCCTTGGAAGCTGGTGGGCCCGGTTCTCTCTCCATTTCTCTCTCTTTATGCACACTGGTGGTAGGTGGTGCCTTAGGAGTTTTGGTTTCCTTTCTCTCCCTTGTCCACGTTGGATGGGAGTAATCATTGGTAGGGAAATGGCATTAAATGCTGATGGACTTGCATTAAATGAGGATGGGATGTTGAGATGATGAGAGTGGGACGTTGTTGGGGGCTGAGATGATAGGGCTTCAGCTCCACGTTTTCTCCTCATTTTCCTTTATTTTTCTCCTTGGTGGCTTTTTGGAGGAGAGAGATGCTCCTCCTTCTCTCTAGAATTCATAGAGCTTCTGCTTCATCTTCTTGCCTCCTCCTTATCTTCCTCTTCCTCCACTCAACGCTGTGTTGAGTTCGAGTGGAGCTGCATGGTGATGGTGAAAAAGCTTATGGCTGTGTGTGTAAGCTGGGTTGCACCTTGCTGTTTTGGTGCTTCTTCCTCCTCTTTTCGTTCCTCCATATGATGGGTTGTATGAGGCTCAGTTCGGAGAGCCTGCAGCAGCTGGGTGTGTGTGCATGCCTCGGTTTGTGGATGCATGATGGTTCACAGATGACGAGGTTGAGCTACTCTTGTGAGGATGAAGACATGCATGATGCATGAAGGCATGGTGGTCCTCCACTGTTGGTGAGGACTGACTCTTGATGCTGTTCTTGTGATGGATACAACGTTGGAGTTCTTCACTGAGCTGGGTGAAGACTGAGTTGAGTCTTGATGACTCTTTCCAGTGTTGAAAGCCAAGCAGGGTGCTGCTGTGGCTAGACCGAGTGGTCCTGTGACTCCTGGAAGCTTCATCCAGGTAAGGGGAGCTATTGCATCTTAAGTGTATAGTTTATGGACGGACTTCCGGGTGACTTCATTGCATTGTGTTATGTTTTGTTGGATGTTGTATGTTGTTAAGTTGAACCCGGATTGTTATTTGTTATTTAAATGGTGCATGATTATCCGTCCAAGAGATGCATGATGTTATTGTGATGATGATTATATTATGATGCTTGAGATGCATGTATGTTGATGTGGAGTGCATATGTGATCCTCTATTTGTCCCTGGATGTGTTGTACATTTGAATGCATGTGAATGTTATTGATGCATATGTGTATGCTGAATGCATGAATGGGGACTGTTATGATGGATGCCGAGTGGGCTTTATAGAGGAAGGCACGAAATGCTTACTGTAAAGGATAAATCTGAGTGAATATAGGATAATCCGAGTGAATGGCATAGTGATTGCCGAGTGAATGGCATAGTGATTGCCAAGTGAACGACATAGTGATTGCCGAGTGGATGGCATAGGATTGCCGAGTGGATGTGGTATAAGCCGAGTCACCTGATTGTTGTTGAATTGCCGAGTGCACATGATGTTGAACGCAGATTTTCGAGTGGGCAATTGAATGAATATAAGTTGAATTTATATGCATACGTGTTATTGAGTTATTGAATATGAACACCTTGCGGGGTGCCACAAGGGTGTAATCCCGAGTGAAGAGGACGGGGTCCTAATGTTGAATATGATGAAAGACCCAGGTTGGACTCGGGCAGTGCCTGGGGCACTAAGCGTGAAATGAGACGCTTGATGAAATGCTGAGTGCATTGGCGTGGAACGCCGAGTGAATGAAATCGTATGCATCCGATTCGCCACTGGAATGCGTTGGACTCTTATACCGATCGGCAATCAGATGACCACATATGGTGAATATGGCTAAGTCCTGGAGCTGGGCTCGGGCAGACTCCTTGAGCATGGCTCGGAGTATGAATAATGTTGATATAGTCTCGGGGTTGAGTGAAATCCGAGTGAGTCAGTATACTTGTACTGAGTAAATTGAGCTTTATAGCCGAGTGAAATGGGTGAAATCCCGATCGGAAGATGCTTGTGATTGTTCATGTTGAATGGCAGTATTCATATGCTAATTAATGTTGTGTGTTATGGCATGTTATGGATTCTGTGATTAATCCGAGCCAATATCTGTCATTTAATATGTAATGCTCTCCCCTACACCATTTTTCAGTGTTTGCAGGTCGGTTTGGAATGTTATGATGGCCTTAAAACCCGAGTGATGGGTGTTTATGATAAGGCTGAGTATATAATATTACGTACCGAGTGTATACTGATGTATTAAAGCCTTGGCCGGCTCGTACTGCCTATATTGTATAATGGATACAATTCATTTGTATATGAATCCGAGTGCATATTTGTATACATATAAATTTACTTGGAAATCGTGTATTTAAATTGGATAATGGGTCTTGGTGAATGAAAAATGATAAATTAACATTATCCGAGTGTATGCGCGTGTATTCATATATGTTCTGTTAATAACATGGTTATGAATCGGTGGAAGAGTATGGCTGTTTGGCAGTCGGACTTGGAATTAGAGAATATATCTATACAAGGGATTTATGTTGATTTGATGCTTCCTACCGACTAGGAAATGATGATGTATGAATATCTCTAAGTTGATGAATCCTGAGTGGAATATATATGGCTTAGTTGCTTTTCCGAGTGAGTCTTATGTATGGGACTCCATATCCGAGTGTAACTTATGTGTGAACCTCTTACTGTGTGATAATGGCTCTTGAGGATTCCGAGTGAAGAATATATGGTGAACCCCGAGTAGGGAATGGTTTGTGTTTTCTGAGTGGAGCCCGAGTGAATCTCTTGAGGGAAGAATGGTTATACTAATTTAAATTGGGGATATATTCTAAGTATGGAATATATGTATTCTGAGTGTTAAGTGTGGAATGAGTCTGAGTGAGACTTGATTTAATGGTTTCCCGAGTGGTTGAGTATTTCATATGTCCAAGTGACAACTTGGTGAAATCCTCTGAGTGTTGAGCAGTTTGGATAATTCCGAGTGGAATTGTTTAGGGAAGTCATTTCCGAGTAATGGGTGTTAAGGTGTTCCCCGAGTGAGAGGTTTATGGAATCCGAGTAGAATAACCCGTATTTTCCCGAGTGGATCATGTGTGTACCTTAGTGGATAAATTGTGGAACTAAGTTATGAGGTGTATGTGCGTGGAGTCATTACCGAGCGATTGAAACCCCTGACTCCGAGTGATTGGTTGTCTCAGATTCCGAGTGAGATTATTGTTATTTGCCGAGTGTGGCTTCTCGCTTCAGCGAGTGTGTGATGTTGGAAGGCTTGGGGTCGGTTTCGCTTAAGCGAATGGTGGTTCGCCCGAGCGAGTTGCGTGGCCTCACTCAAGCTCTCCCCACCTTTTTAGGAATTTCGTCCTCGAAATTCAATCATAACATACCTTAATAAACAACTCAGCATATCATTGCATGGCACACAAACAGCTTACAAACTAATGCTTTCCATGCATTCACCGACCAGACAATTTCTAATTGGCACAGCTCCATCTCTCAAGTGGTTACCGACCATACCACAAGAAATTCTGAGATAGCCCACTCTTAACACCTTCCACTCGGAAGTGTCACCAATTGGCTCAGAAATTACCCACTCGGGTATTCACTGCTCGAAAACATTCCAACTCGAGCAGTGCACCAAATTCAAGACTTTACTTCACCTCAGAAAAGCTCCACCCTCTTAAGGGTATTTCATTCGGAACATCTTAATTTCACTCAGTAATTATTTCGCTCGGAATTATATTCCTCTCATTCACCCATCCACATTTTGATACACTAATATTTACTATACACTCATCACACTCACATCTTTGCTTGGAGCAGTCCTATAGACTCAAGCCATCCCCATAAGCAGCTACAGTCTCACTTGCCCGACCTATGAACTGCTGCATCCAACTTATAGGATGATGCCTCATTCCTATAGGGTCACAACAGTTGCATCAAGTCAATGCAAAATGTACACTGCCACAATACCTATGGCATGAAGAGTCACACTGGAACAGCATCCTCGCATTCTTTTTCACTCACACCGACCAAATTCACTCGGATAATGCTGATCTATAAGCAACATATTTCCACTATTACGCACCAACACTGGTGCATCACATGCTAACAGTCGGCAAACATCAATCATCATCACAGTAAAATGCATATTATCAATAGATTTCCGACCCATACAGAGCATACATCCAGCCCATACACCTATTCTAGTGTAAATCTCATGGTAATAATCATCAAATGCCAACCACACTCACCATAAAATGGCGTAATGGCAATCGATTTCCAGCCCAAACCGAGTAAAAATTGCTTCTTTAATCTTACTCATCACAAAATCATGGTCAATCAGCCAATCAATCCCTCAATTCATCATTCATCACTAGCCATCAATTAATTAAAGCCTAGGGAATTCATCAAATTCTCTTAGATATAACACTCGGTTTTCAATATGATTTTCAATCATAACAATAGGTTTCTACATTGGTAACTCTCTTTACTGAGCATAAACACAGTCCGCCAGTCGGATATACAATCATCATAATATTATTTCCATTATCACCATATCCAGTACCAAAGTGTACTCAGATTTTAACCTTAAGACACTTCAAACCTCAATAATTTGTTATACAATTACTTGACTCAACAATACATAAGGTCAATCGGATTATCCGACTCGGAATTACAAGGGTTACCGAGTACCCTCACAACATCCAACTATCACCGAGTCAAAATCAACATAGAGTCTAGTTCCACAAGGTCTAACAGTATAAGATCATACAGAGTCCGATCGGGTTACTATACCTTATGGGTCATAATTCAGCCATCCAATCACTCGGCTTCCAACTACAAGACCGAGTCTAACCCAAATCCTCAGATATCCAATTTCATCAATTTCACACCCAGTTTTCTAAATTCTCATATATCCATTTCAATAATATTCCGATCATACTTGATCACGCCCAATCAATTAGGTTACCCCACCTAGTGGTCCGACATCAACTAATCATTCACTCGGTTTTTACACCTCAGAAACCGAGACACAATCTCAATTTAACATATACCTGATTTCACATTTATTCATTCATGATCATGTTCAAATTTTCAACATAGGGACAACAACTAATCAATTACGTCAAATACCATATAAGATTCACATGCCAAGGGTATAAAATATCCTTCACAAATGGCACAAACAATTACACAATTTAAATTCTTCACAACCGACTCAACATTACTATTACATCCTCTCTCGGCCAACTCAAGCTGAGAAACACCACAAGAAATGATGACCACTCGGTCATACAGCACATAACCACTTACACTCAGTAAGCAAACCTTGGCCATGGACCTTTCGGTCTGCTCTGATACCAGAATGTGACACCCTGATTTTAGAGGGAAAATTTCACGAATTAATTAAAGCATAACCTGGATCCATAATAAAAACACTCCCATATATGAAGATATGAGAGCTGGTCCCACGGCCAAGGAGAAAAAGAAAGGAAGGCAAAGGCAATGAAAGGCCGACCAAGAAAGGCAGTCAGCGGAAAAACAACAGCGCCTGAGCGAAGCCCACAATACAGCGCCCACTCGCTCAAGCGAGATCCGACTCCGCTTGAGCGAGGCCGCGCAACTTGCTCGGGTGAACTACCATTCGCTTAAGCGAAACCGACCCCAAGCCTTCCAACATCACACACTCGCTGAAGCGAGAAGCCACACTCGGCAAATAACAATAATCTCACTCGGAATCTGAGACAACCAATCACTCGGAGTCAGGGGTTTCAATCGCTCGGTAATGACTCCATGCACATACACCTCATAACTTAGTTCCACAATTTATCTACTAAGGTACACACATGATCCACTCAGGAAAATACGGGTTATTCCACTCGGATTCCATAAACCTCTCACTCGGGGAACACCTTAACACCCATTACTCGGAAATGACTTCCCTAAACAATTCCACTCGAAATTATCCAAACTGCTCAACACTCAGAGGATTTCACCAAGTTAAGTCACTTGGACATATGAAATACTCAACCACTCGGGAAACCATTAAATCAAGTCTCACTCAGACTCATTCCACACTTAACACTCAGAATACATATATTCCATACTTAGAATATATCCCCAATTTAAATTAGTATAACCATTCTTCCCTCAAGAGATTCACTCGGGCTCCACTCGGAAAACACAAACCATTCCCTACTCGGGGTTCACCATATATTCTTCACTCGGAATCCTCAAGAGCCATTATCACACAGTAAGAGGTTCACACATAAGTTACACTCGGATATGGAGTCCCATACATAAGACTCACTCGGAAAAGCAACTAAGCCATATATATTCCACTCAGGATTCATCAACTTAGAGATATTCATACATCATCATTTCCTAGTCGGTAGAAAGCATCAAATCAACATAAATCCCTTGTATAGATATATTCTCTAATTCCAAGTCCGACTGCCAAACAGCCATACTCTTCCACCGATTCATAACCATGTTATTAACAGAACATATATGAATATACACGCGCATACACTCGGATAATGTTAATTTATCATTTTTCATTCACCAAGACCCATTATCCAATTTAAATACACGATTTCCAAGTAAATTTATATGTATACAAATATGCACTCGGATTCATATACAAATGAATTATATCCATTATACAATATAGGCAGTACGAGCCGGCCAAGGCTTTAATACATCAGTATACACTCGGTACGTAATATTATATACTCAGCCTTATCATAAACACCCATCACTCGGGTTTTAAGGCCATCATAACATTCCAAACCGACCTGCAAACACTGAAAAATGGTGTAGGGGTGAGCATTACATATTAAATGACAGATATTGGCTCGGATTAATCACAGAATCCATAACATGCCATAACACACAACATTAATCAGCATATGAATACTGCCATTCAACATGAACAATCACAAGCATCTTCCGATCGGGATTTCACCCATTTCACTCGGCTATAAAGCTCAATTTACTCAGTACAAGTATACTGACTCACTCGTATTTCACTCAACCCCGAGACTATATCAACATTATTCATACTCCGAGCCATGCTCAAGGAGTCTGCCCGAGCCCAGCTCCAGGACTTAGCCATATTCACCATATGTGGTCATCTGATTGCCGATCGGTATAGGAGTCCAACGCATTCCAGTGGCGAATCGGATGCATATGATTTCATTCACTCGGCGTTCCACGCCAATGCACTCAGCATTTCATCAAGCGTCTCATTTCATGCTTAGTGCCCCAGGCATTGCCCGAGTCCAACCCGGGTCTTTCATCATATTCAACATTAGGACCTCGTCCTCTTCACTCGGGATTACACCCTTGTGGCACCCCGCAAGGTGTTCATATTCAATAACTCAATAACACGTATGCATATAAATTCAACTCATATTCATTCGATTGCCCACTCGAAAATCTGTGTTCAACATCATGTGCACTCAGCAATTCAACAACAATCAGGTGACTCGGCTTATACCACATCCACTCGGCAATCCTATGCCATCCACTCGGCAATCACTATGTCATTCACTCAGCAATCACTATGCCATTCACTCGGCAATCACTATGCCATTCACTCGGATTATCCTATATTCACTCGGATTTATCCTTTACAGTAAGCATTTCGTGCCTTCCTCTATAAAGCCCACTCGGCATCCATCATAACAGTCCCCATTCATGCATTCAGCATACACATATGCATCAATAACATTCACATGCATTCAAATGTACAACACATCCAGGGACAAATAGAGGATCACACATGCACTCCACATCAACATACATGCATCTCAAGCATCATAATATAATCATCATCACAATAACATCATGCATCTCTTGGACGGATAATCATGCACCATTTAAATAACAAACAACAATCCGGGTTCAACTTAACAACATACAACATCCAACAAAACATAACACAATGCAATGAAGTCACCCGGAAGTCCGTCCATAAACTATACACTTAAGATGCAATAGCTCCCCTTACCTGGATGAAGCTTCCAGGAGTCACGGGACCACTCGGTCTAGCCACAGCAGCACCCTGCTTGGCTTTCAACACTGGAAAGAGTCATCAAGACTCAACTCAGTCTTCACCCAGCTCAGTGAAGAACTCCAACGCTGTATCCATCACAAGAACAGCATCAAGAGTCAGTCCTCACCAACAGTGGAGGACCACCATGCCTTCATGCATCATGCATGTCTTCATCCTCACAAGAGTAGCTCAACCTCGTCATCTGTGAACCATCATGCATCCACAAACTGAGGCATGCACACACACCCAGCTGCTGCAGGCTCTCCGAACTGAGCCTCATACAACCCATCATATGGAGGAACGAAAAGAGGAGGAAGAAGCACCAAAACAGCAAGGTGCAACCCAGCTTACACACACAGCCACAAGCTGTTTCACCATCACCATGCAGCTCCACTCAAACTCAACACAGCGTTGAGTGGAGGAAGATGAAGATAAGGAGGAGGCAAGAAGATGAAGCAGAAGCTCCATGAATTCTAGAGAGAAGGAGGAGCATCTCTCTCCTCCAAAAAGCCACCAAGGAGAAAAATGAAGGAAAATGAGGAGAAAACGTGGAGCTGAAGCCCTATCATCTCAGCCCCCAACAGCGTCCCACTCTCATCATCTCAATATCCCATCCTCATTTAATACAAGTCCATCAGCATTTAATGCCATTTCCCTAGCAATGATTACTCCCATCCAACGTGGACAAGGGAGAGAAAGGAAACCAAAACTCCTAAGGTACCACCTACCACCAGCGTGCATAAAGAGAGAGAAATAGAGAGAGAACCGGGCCCACCAGCTTCCAAGGCACATGATTCATTCTTGTATTATTAATATTATTATTATCATCATTCAATAATTTGCCTAATTGGCAATTAATCCTTAATTAACCATTAATTCCATCAATCCATAACCTTAATCTAAATTTTATAATTATTTAAAAATCTGGGATGTTACACATACCGTACTAGGAGAGGCTATGCTCTGATACCACTGTTATAACACCCCTGATTTTCTGTACTCGAATCCCAATGTGATCGTCATAATTAATAAAAATGCGAGTAAATTTTTTGCGTTTGAAAACATTTCCAAGACACCACCATGATCACATCTAGACCCAAATCACAGAAAACCAAAGAGTGAGATTATATAACCTAAAGCTGGATTGATAGATAAATTGCCCATAACGGTATACGAAAATAATGGAGTTTACAATGGAAGAATATGTATACCGGGCACACGCCTAGTCCCAATATGACGATATAAGAAAAGGCTCAGCAAAGCATGCAATGGCATATAATAAGCCTAATAGACAACCATCATCATTTTACATAATTACATAAGCATACAATGCCTAAGATATAACTAATTTAATATACATTCGGGAATATACTCCCGACTATCTCAATCATCAATGAACATCATTCAATTTCAATCCTTCTAATACACATTAAATCATCTCTTACATTCTACATATATATATTCATCATCCATCAATTCAAAGGATTATCTTATACATACTCAAAATCTCTAAATCATCTATATCATCATATACAATTTATTCATTACACAAGAATCCATAAATGATGCCGGCCAAGGCACTTCCTCTACCGCTGTTTACCTTCACCCAAGCTTTAATTAAAATCCAAACTTATCCCATGGCAACTTGCATCACAATGCTAAAAAGGAGACCACATGGGAGAGTGAGTTATACATTCAAAATGACGAATAATATATATATTGTGATCATGTATATATGCATACAAACATCATGTGTGTTTTGCTATAAATCATAAAATTAGCATTCATTTATCATCACATTATTATAATAGGCATACAAGCCTCATGAATCGCAATTCATATCATAAACAAGCACAAGCACATACACAATCACGTATACAATCACTTTGCCACTTATCAACAAGGGCATTCATAAATTATCATCATCAATTCATTAAGGCTTCACTCAATACCTCCTCGCAAGGGGTTTCTCATCACTCTTGGTCATCCCATCTCAAATGCCATGCTCTTATGGCTAATGCACATGTCAACTGTTTAATGCATATGCAACGGATCCGAATTCAAATTCAATAATAATCACACTCACTTGAATTATGATTATCACTCAGGGATACACCCTTCGTGGCACCCCGCAAGGTGATTCATTTCACAAAAATTATCATAATACCATCATCACTCAGGGATACACCCTTCGTGGCACCCCGCAAGGTGATATATTCAACAACAATAATAGGATAACATCCTCTTCACTCCGGGATATACCCTTCGTGGCACCCCGCAAGGTGATATATTCAACATTATTCAACAACAATAGGACAACGTCCTCTTCACTCCGGGATATACCCTTCGTGGCACCCCACAAGGTGATATATTCAACAACAATAATAGGATAACATCCTCTTTACTCCGGGATGTACCCTTCGTGGCACCCCGCAAGGTGATATATTCAACATTATTCAACAACAATAGGACAACGTCCTCTTAACTCCGGGATATACCCTTCGTGGCACCCCGCAAGGTGATATATTCAACAACAATAATAGGATAACATCCTCTTCACTCTGGGATATACCCTTCGTGGCACCCCGCAAGGTGATATATTCAACAACAATAATAGGATAACATCCTCTTCACTCCGGGATATACCCTTCGTGGCACCCCATAAGGTGATATATTCAAAATTAATACATATCAATGCCATGCTATGCCATGAATGCAACAATACAATAATACATGTGCCCAACAACCTCGCAAGGATATCTCACCCTCTCAATTAGGGATATAATTTAATCTGGCATTTTCAATAATCATGTAATTATTTACAAGCCCCTCAAGGCATATCATTCATATAATTGGCATTCAATGGCCACAAACATCATTCACAACAACCCACACATGGATATCAAAAGGGATAGAAAACATCATAATATCAATCCACACATGGAATCATTCGAGGCATATTCATCACCTCATATATATGGCAATTACACTTATGTCCATCACCATCATGTTCTTGACTTTACATTCAACACATCACATGTATATATATATTCCACATCATATAGTGAATTCAATATCCATATTCAACCATAATATTTTTGCCACAGAATCATTAATAATAACGGTCATCCCTTATTTAAGGAAATGATCCACAACGTCATTCGTTTTTACCCATTATGGTTGTCATCTCAATATCTTATTCGTTATCCATCACCACCATATTATGTCATAGGCATATATATCTTTATACATTCCCTCAAGTATCAAATAATATAAGGGAAAAAGGCCTAAAGCCATCAGGACCGAGAAAAGAAGGGCCAATACAATCAGAACCGAGAAGGGAAGAGGAAATTCCATCAGGGGGGGTAACTCGCTCAAGCGAGGCCCATATTCGCTTGAGCAAGACAGCCCATCTCGCTTGAGCACCTCAATTCGCTCGGGCAAAATCACGCCAGCGTCTATTTTACATGTTGCTCGCCTGAGCGAGACACCACACACCCGGCCACTCGCTCGGGTGAAATTACTCCAGTAGCCATTTCCACATTCGCTCGCTGGAGCGAGGAATCCACTCGCTTAAGCGGAATCCGACCAGAGGTCGTCCTTCCCAACACTCGGTTTTGCACTCGGGAAAGTTATTCCAGAACCGATTCCTCTCATTCGGTCCTTCACTCGGTAATTTACATTAAAGCTGACTTATCACTCTGTCGGTCATTCACTCGGTAATTCACCCTTACACCGACTCAACACCTGATCGATCTTCACTCGGTGAATTATTTCAAAACCGACTCTTCTCTCATGTGGTCTTTCACTCGGCAAATTAATTCCAAGACCGACCATCACTCACTCACGTTTCTACTCGACAAAATAATCCAGACCGAGTCTTTTCTTACTCAGTAATTTATTCCAAAAACTGACTTCCTTTCTTTTTCACACGAGTGAAGTTATTCCAGAACACTTCTGGATAAACACACCATACATGCCCAATCGGTGCCCTCCCCACTCGGAATTACACACACGGAGGGACTCCACTCGGAATGAGTTACTTTGAACTCGGGAATTCCCACCCGGAACTCCACTACCCGAAATATCATACTCGGAAACCTCTTATTCGAAATTATATTCACTTCCTCACTCGGAAGGTCCTGTCTCGGACATAGTCCACTCGGAATTTCACTCGGAAATTCACTACATCATGAAATTATTTTTCTAAGGTTCCCACTCGAGTGAAATTTCATCCAGAATCTCACTTGCTCACCATTCACTCGTCACGCTCGATCAAGGCACAACAATACCTGTCACTCGCTTGAGTGAGTACTGTCCAATCATCAGACTTCACACTCTCGCTCAAGCGACTCACCCACGCTTGAGCAAAAAGTGTCCAGTGACAATTTCCTCTTTAGCTCGCTCAAGCGTGGCCATGCCCGCTTGAGCGAGATTCGCCCAGTAACTCCCCTGATTGCATAACATGCATTTCGCTTGAGCGGAAGTCCCACTCGCCTGGGCGAGATTTGTCCAGAGGCCATAATACTGATACAGGGGATCCTCGCCTGAGCGAGATCCCATCTCGCCTGGGCGAGATTACCAGAACATAAATAGAAAATGAAATTTTCACAGCTCAACATACGAAATCACATTAAAGGCCAATTCATTCACTTCCAATAAATCATATACAACATGTGAGGCATATACAACTCGTTCTAAGCATTCTCACTTGGAAGTTCTCATTATAAGCCAAATTTGGATATCACCAACATTTCATACACATAAAAAGGCATGTACAACCGGTTCCCATATTCATACTTATAAATCTTCATTCGAAACTTATTAATCATGCAAGATTCAAACTCATCATCTTTAACAAACATATTCTCATACATTATCCATAATAATCATCAAATTTCCATTCCAAACATCTCAATAACTATATGGCAAGGCAGGCATGAGTATTCATCACATACAACAATCACTATCGAATTTACTCATGCAATTTGAATGTTAACTCCTCTCCTATCTCAAGGGAAGAGCGGAAACGGTTCCAATGCTCTGAATGCTCCATCGCATCATCTGGAATACGATCTACATACCAATATATATGCATACACATAATCAATAATCATCATAACTCTAAACATTTGTTAGCTTATCATAAAGCTTAACATCAAGTCCTAGACTTGGTAAACATCAACTCATGCAATTGTGTTAGGCTTCGGGAATTCCTTTCCCAAAGCCAAGATCCTCTAGATCTTAAGGCTAACTAAACCCAATAACATCATCATCTCATCCATTCCATAATGCAACCCCATATTACATCAATCCTTCAAACATCATCATTATCCTCATCTATTATCATACCTAATGATACCCATTAATCACCACAAATGGTTCTATATCATTTTAAGCAACATTTAATCTTAAACACCATCTATTCACTTTCAATTTAACCTTCTAAATTACAACATATCCATTTTCCTCGAATTCTTAGGGCTAGGGTTTTCATCAAATCCCAACAACATTTACCCATGCTCATTAATCACCACCATTGGCCATTTTTCATCATTAATATCATTCTCCAATATCATTAAACCTATATTCTACTCACATTTCACACTTTCCCCAATTTATTAAAGTTAGGGTTTCACTAAAAACCCATCAACATCATAAATGCTCATTTATTTTCCACTCATCCAAATATTAATTCATGCATCTCCATAATAACCCACTATTAAAGTCATTATAACAACACCCCACCTAGGGTTTCCTCACTTTAAAGCTCTCCCAACAACTGATATGCCATAAACACTCCCACAAATACCAAGAACCCAAGATTTAAGGCATAAACTCATAAAGAATGTGAGGAACTTACCTCACCCAAGAGTTGGCCACGAGCTTCAAAGAGAGGGAGAGAAAACACGAAAATAGAGTGGGAGAATGAGGGCTTCTAATCGCCATTGTCACCACATCCAAGCTTGAAGGAAAAAGAAATGGAGAAGGAGAAGGAACACCACCATGCTTAGGGTTTTTAGGAGAGGAAGAAGAAGGTGGAAGAAGAAGAAGTGTAGAAAGGAGAGGGAGAAAGTTGTAACACCCTGAATTTTATAAAAATGAATAATTAATGTGAATGGCAAATAGTTGATGCTTATTGAGGAAGATGGGTGAGAATATGTGGAATAAATCCAATTTGATTTATAATGAGGAATTCTGAGTGAGAATGCTTAGGAACAAGTTATATATGTCTTATATGATGTATATGATAGCATGGATATGATTAAATTGGCTTATGATGAAGTTTCATAAGTTGGACTGTGTGAAATCTGCGTTTCCTGCCTCTGTGTTGATAGTCTCGCCCGAGCGAGAAGGGATCTCGCCCAGGCGAGGATTCCCTGTGTTGGCCTTATGGTTTCTGGGCAATTTTCGCTCAGGCGAAGGTTAATTTTGCTCAAGCGAAATTGCCTATGTATCAGTGTTGCTCTCTGGAAGGGATTCACAGTATCAGTGTTTGCTCTCTGGAGGAAATTCGCTCAAGCGAATGGAGTCTCGCCCAAGCGAAGGGTCTGAGAAATGGCATTCGCCCAAGCAAGTGAGGGATCAGCTTGAGCGAGCCAGTGAGGAATTGGTCACTGGATCTTTCTTTGCCCAAGCGAATGTGAGTAGCTTGAGCGAAAGTGGAAGTATGAATGCTGGGTGATGCTCACTCAGGTGTGACCGGTACAGTTGTCCTAGACCGAGTGTGGTAAGTATATGGTGAGTGTGTGGGATTTTGAACGAGATTTCCCTTGAGTAAGAACCTTAGAAAATAATTCTGTGATGTTATGAATTTCTGAGTGAAATTTCGAGTGGCCTTGTCAAGGCAGAACCCTCCGAATGAGGGAGTAGATAAAATTCTGAGTGAGAGGCTTTCTGTGTGAAATTCCGAGCAGTTGTGTTCCGAGTGGAAGTATCTGAGTTCAAGGTAACTCATTCCGAGGGAATTCTCTCTGTGAGTGTAATTCCGAGTGGAAATGGCACCGAGTGGGGTGTGTTGTCCAGAAGTATTTTGGAATGACTTCACTCATGGGAAAAATAAAGGAAGTCAGCCTTTGAATTGTTTATCCAAGTAGAATCCTGAGTGACTGTGAAAGCAATAAGCATTCCGAGTGTATGATTATATATGTGGGTCGGTAGATTGGATTTGTGGACAGGTTTGTATTTATGAGAATATACATATATACATAAGGGATTTATGTTGATTTGATGCTTCTTACCGACTGGAATATGAATGATGTTGGGTGAATAATTCTAAGTTGATGAATTCCGAGAGAAATATAGGAGGCTTGGATCCAATTCCGAGTGAGGCTATGATGTTTGTCCTTCTTTTCCGAGTAGAGAATACTTAAATGGATTTTTAGAGAATTGCCATTGATGAACCCATTCGGTGTAGGATTAGATGGGAGAATTTCCTGAGTGATCCTTGTGTGGCCTTTTCCCGGGTGAAAAAGCATGAGTAAACCCTGAGTGGGATGGGTTTAGATATTCCCGAGTGGAATTCCGAGTGATCCTCTTCCAAGGGAGAGTTGTTGTAATGGTTTAGATTGGACTGTATCCTAAGTGTAGGAAATATATATATAATCTGAGTGAATAAGACTATATACTTCGAGTGGTTAGGATCTGAACAAGTCCGGGTGAGACTTAATGAATTCCCCGAGTGAGTAAGATATCATATACCGAGTGAATCTGGCTGGAATATTCCGAGTGGAGTATGATTATGGAGACCCCTTCTGAGTGAAGGAAGGTCTGCGTATTCTCCGAGTGAGAAATGTGAAAATATACCGAGTGGTGAATGTGGAATACATTCCGAGTGACTTATAGTTGTGATACACAGAGTGGTGTTGACAAGCAAATATTCTGAGTGAGGAAGGATTTGGGATTCCGAGTGGGATGCCCCTCATTTACCGAGTGGAAGACCCAATAAGTGATGGGTCAGTTTTAGAGAAATTACCGAGTGAAGGGTTGATTGAGATGACTCGGATTGGATTGGAATTGCCGAGTGAGAGACTATATGAGTATGAGTCGGCCCAAAATGTCTTGGTTGAATGGAAAGTGGATCGGTTTAGATTGTTATGTCAAGTGGGAAGCCGAGTGTGAGATGACTCGGATTTAGTTAAGTTTGCCGAGTGAAAATTGAATTAATATTGGGTCGGTTTTAAGGAATCCTGCCAACAGAAACCTGAGTGCTGGGAAAGATGATTTCTGGTTGGATTCGCTTAAGCGAATTAATACCTCGCTCAGGCGAGTGAGTGTGGAAACAGGTACTGGGGTTATTTCGCCTGTGCGAATGGAGAGGCTTATGCGAGATGGAGCTGTTTCGCTCAAGCGAATGTGGGTTTCGCTTGAGCGAGTGACACCCTGTTTGCGTGTGTCTTCCCTTTTCTCTTGGTTTAATTATGTGGACCCTTCTTTTACTTGGTTCTAAGGATATAAAAGGATATTAAAGTAAATATAACATGGCATGATGGATTATTGGACTGCCATTTTAATTATGAGGTAATAGTGAGATATTTTAAGGGGAAACAATTATTAAAACAAAAACTCTCACTTTCTTTCTACCTTTCACGTCACTTCTTCCCCTCCTTTCTTCATTATTCTTCTTCGTCTTCTTCATGCTGTTCTCCATATCCTCTTTTCTTCTCTCCAAAAACCCAAGCCGTGTGGAGTGTCTTCTCCTTCTTCACCATTTTCATTTTATGGATGCTTGAAGGAGAAGCTTATGCTGGAACTCCTCCCTTTCTCCCACTCTATTTCCGTAAGGATTTCTCCCTTTATGGGAAGCCCAATATTGGCTCTTGGGTGAGGTAAGTTCTCCACCATTCTTTATGAGTTTTATGCCCTAGATGTTGGGTCCTATGTATTTGTGGGAGTGTTTATGGCATATAGGTTGTTGGGAGAGCTTTAAAGTGAGGAAACCCTAGGTGGGGTGTTGTTATTATGACTTTAATAGTGGGTTATTATGGAGATGCATGAATTAATATTTGGATGGGTGGAAAATAAATGAGCAATTATGATGTTGATGGGTTTTGGTAAAACCCTAACTTTAATAAATTGGGGGAAGTGTGAAAGGAGAGTAAAATGTATGTTTAATGACATTGGGGAAGGATATTAATGATGGAAGATGGCTATTGATGGTGATTAATGAGTATTGGTAGCAGTTGTTTGGTTAGTTGGCATTTATGATCTAAAGGATCTTGACTTTGGGAAAGGAATTCCCGAAGCCTAATACAATTATATAACTTAGTATTTAACAAGTCTAAGACTTGATGATAAGCTAGAAAATGTCTAAAACTATGAGGAATGCCTTGTATGGCTTATTAATTATATGAATGTATATGTATAATATGTAGATCGTATTCCGAAGGGTGCAAAGGAGCTCTTGGAGCATTGGAATGGTTCGGCTTTTCCCTTAAGGTAGGAGAGGAGTTAACATTCAAATTGCATGAGTTATATAATTGATGATTATTGTATGTTGTGATACTCATGCATGCCTTGCCATATATAAGTATTGAATTAATTGAGATGGTAATAGATAATTATTGAGAATTATTATGATATTCTTGTGATGGGTGCAAGTAATTGACTTGCATGTATGTGAGGTAATTATAATTGTTATATATGTATATGAAATTCGTAATACCTTGTTGCCACATGTGTGGATTAGTATTATGTTTGTTGCTATGCCTTTTGATATCCATGTGTGGATTACTGTGAATGATGTTTGTGGCCATTGGATGCCAATTATTTGAATGATGTGCCTTGAGGAGCCTTGTGAATATTTATATGCCATTGATGATAAAACTAAAATATATAATATACCCCTAACTGAGAGGGTGAGATATCCTTGTGAGTTTGTTATTGAGCATATGTATTGTTGCATTTTGCATTCATGGCATGGCATAGCATTGATATTATGTGGTTGCGATCACAATGATGAAAGATCCTGCGGGATTCTATGAAGGGAGTACCCCTTGCGAGGCGGGAAACCAATGTGATGATGATATGATATGGTAATGGTGGTTGCGATCACCTGATTATGGAATGTGAAAGGCCCTGCGGGGACCATTGTATGATGATGAGCCAGTGGTTGCGATCACTTGGTATTTGACATAATAAAGGGCTTGCGAGCACCTATGATGCCCATGGTTGCGATCATGAGGCGAAAGTACCCCTTGCGAGGCGGGAAACCTATGAGGATTGTTAAACGTGGTTGCAATCACGAGAAAGCTCCTTGCGAGGCTGCTATAGGGAGTACCCCTTGCGAGGCGAGAAACCAATGGTTATGATTGATTGATTATGGTGGTTGCGATCACCCGTGATATGAAATCGGATCCGTTGCATATGCATTTGAAATGGGCTGACCACGAGTGTTGAGAAACCCCTTGCGAGGAGGTATTGATTAAAGATATAATGAATTGATAAGAATAATGATTGTGAATGCTCTTGTTGATAAGTGGCAAAGTGACAGTGTTAGTGATTATGTATATGTTGTGCTTATTTATGATATGAATTGCGATTCATGAGGCTGATATGCTATTGTGATAGTGAGATAATGACTGAATGATAATTTAATGTTTTGATAGCAAAGCACACATGATGTTTGTATGCATATACACATGATCACAATATATATATTATTCGTCATTTTGAATGTATAACTCACTCTCCCATGTGGTCTCCTTTTTAACATTGTGATGCAGGTTACCATGGGACAAATTCGGATTTAAAGATCAAACTTGGGTGAAGTTAAATAGTGGTAGAGGAAGTGCCTTGGCCAGCATCATTTATGAATTCATGTGTAATGAATAAATTGTGTATGATGATATAGATGATTTAGAGATTTTAAGTATGTACAAGATAATCTCTTGAATAGATGGATGATGAATAAATATATGTAATTGTGTAAGAGGTGGTTGTTTAATAGGCTTATAATTATGCCATTGTCTGCTAGCCTAGCCTTTTCTCATATCGTCATATATGGGACTGGGCGTGTGCCCGGTATACACATTCTTCCGCTGTATACTCTATTATTTTTGTATACCTTTATGGGCGAACTAGTTATAGATCCAGGTTTAATGTATTAAAATTGTACACTTTGGTTTTTCTGTGATTCGAGTTTCGGTGTGATGCTGAACTTAGTTTGGAACACGAAAAATTTACTCGCATTTATATTATTTATGACGATCACATCGAGATTCGAGTACAGGAAATCAGGGGTGTTACAAGGTGGTATCAGAGCATATGTTACTCTGAATAAGAATTATTGGTTACTACCCGAGCATGATTGCTTTATGATAATTGATATTATGAATGGCTAGAGGATGATTTCGCAATGGTGAGACTTTTAAGATGATTTTTGGAGCGGGATGCTCATTATTGGGATCTGGATGTTGGTATATGTCGCAACCTAGATCGCGACGGCGCGGCGAAAAAGAAAGGGTATCGAATGAAACAGGGAGTCGCCGCCAACGTTTTTATCCATAGGAAAAACATTGGAAAAAACTAGGTTCAGTAAAGCACTGGTTAAAAATTGAGATTCAAGTTCGAGAGTCGGTTACGAGTAGGGAAGGTATTAGCACCCTACATCGCCTGTCAAAGACAGTACCAAGATTGAAAGCACAATATAAATAGCCTTAAATAAAACATGGTTTCTTCCCTTTTACTCTTGTATTTTTATTTAAAAACAAAGACAGAATTGAATGAGAGAACTGTACAAATATAGAATGTCGAAGCGAGGTCAATGGAACGTTTCATCCGAATTAAACTCGACTTCGATATGAGACAGAGAGGGGAAGAGGATGCTAATAAGGCGTCATGCCTAAATTAGACATTCTCGGATGAAAAGAAGGGATAGGAAAGAGATAAGCGGGACGTCTCGTCCTAAGTATCCCTTCCCTATGAAATTATGGCGAGGCTTGAGCAAAAACTAGGGGAAAATCAACAAGACGTCACGTCTAAATTGATTTTTCACGGAAACGAAAAAAAAGGTAACAACACGAAAAGAACACAAAAGCAAGGAAATAAATCAGTAAAAGGAAATAAGAAAGGTGGGCCCGACAGGAGTTAAAGTCCTGCTCCTACGTATTCTTGAATTATCAAGAAATTAGGGTTATGTAGTTCTGAATGTTTATTTTAGGAAAAGATTGGGAAAATGTTGGTGGGTATCATTTTGGTGAGGAACTCATACAAGACGAAGTTCTTCACACGTGTACGAATCCTATAGAGATTGTGTAGACGGAAGTATTTTCCATACGACACTGACTAAAATGATTTGTTTCTTTTTTTTACTTTGACTTTATTTGAAAGAAAACACAAGAGACATTTATTTCTTTTTCATTATTATTACAAAGTAAAAAGAAATTTAAGTGAATGAACTTTAGGAAAGTAAACAAGTCCAAAAATACAAACTCAGCAGATGAACGTTTAATAAAAAAAACGAAAGGAAAGAACACAGAACGGAACTGGTGGTGAAGTTGTTGAGGGAACAGCTTACAGATGTTGACCGGTGTGGATTCTACTGGTGTGGATATAGGGTTGAAGGACCGAACAATGGCGAGGAAATTCAGGAAATGTTGGGAAGATATATTGGGTTTAGGAGGTTGGGACGGTGTGGTGTTTAGGGAGTATTGGGACAGTGTGGAGATTGATGGGTGTTGGGACGATGTAGTGTTCAGGAGCTGTTAGGACGGTGTGGCGGGATTAGGACGGATTAGGGGAGAAACGGGTGATGTTCAGGAATATGGATACGGTATGGTATATTTAGGAGATCGGTGTGAAAGGCTACAATGAATCAGTGGAGTTGATGAGGATCTGAGGGAGGACAGTGCTGTTGGGAGGACGCTGTTAGAACGATGCGGGTTGAAGACTGAGACGGCGTGGTGTTCAAGGAATATGGAGATGAATTGGGAGGTGTTGGGACGGTATAGTTTAGGGAATATTGGGACGGTATGGTGTTTAGGAGTGAACTAAGACAGAACTGTGTGAAGGGAATGAATTCCTTAAGACTCTTGAAGCGAAATTTAGAAGTTTCCCCGCTTTCCAGCTCTGGATCATGCCAAGAACTTACCAGCCAGCCCCTTGAAAACGCAACCCCCATAGCTTCTTTGGCTGGGGCATTTATAGGGCCTTGAGGCCATGGGCTGAGGGTTTGGGACAGCCAGAATTCCCACTCACCCATACGCGTAGTGGTGTGCAAGCCTGGCCATTAACTGTTCGTGGGGGACAGGATTTCAGCATGGCATTTTTAATTGTCCACTTCCGCCTCCCCCTGTCTGCCACTTTTGGGGAGTGCGATTCCAGGTCATCGCGCACAAACTTCCGACCTCGTCCATCCGTTGTCAAATCTGTGACATCGGCTAGCGAAGATATCGGTTGGACGGAGTCTCCCGTTGATCCGATGTGGTATCTTAAGAACCTTTACCTGTGTCTAACACCGGTTGAGCCTTTCAATGTAATCACAGGGGCGGTGCTCTAATTCCTAGTCCGGATCCACTACGAGCCGGTGTGCCTATATTTCGACCTGAGTCCGCCCATGAGATCGTCGTTTCTTACTTGGGCCGGACTCACTCGTCTTTTGTTGTCAGATCCGCGACATCGGCCATTAAGGGACTCTTGAGGTGAGGACGGTTGGGCAGAGTTGAGGTGAGGACGGTTGGGCGGAGTTGAGGTGAGGACGGTTGGGCGGACTCTTGAGGTGAAGACAGTTAGGCGGAGTTGAGGTGAGGACGGTTGGGCGGACTCTTGAGGTGAGGACGGTTGGGCGGACTCTTGAGGTGACGACGGGTGGGCGGAGTTGAGGTGAGGACGGTTGGGCGGAGTGTTGAGGTGAGGACGGTTGGGCTGAGTTGAGGTGAGGACGATTGGGCGGAGTTGAGGTGAGGACGGTTGGGCGGAGTTAAGGCGAGGTTTAGGTTGGGCGGAGTGTTGAGGTGAGGACGGTTGGGCAGAGTGTTGAGGTGAGGACGGTTGGGCGGAGTGGGTGTTCCCCCCTTTTGGAATTTGGACCGGTTATATTTCCATTTGGGACCGGTGTCTTTTCCATTTTGGTCGGACCGAAAGAGGTGTTCACAGATGCCCCTCTTTACTCTTTTTTCACAAGAGAAATACGGAATCTTCGTATTTCCGAGGTGAAAAGGGAGTAAAGACATGAACACCGATGTAGGGGATAAATGGGACCCCTCAACCGGACATCGTCCTTGCAAAGTATAGAACCTCGGATTAGTGCATCATGACCACCCCGTCCTTAACTTTTGTTCCCTTTTGAATGGCCGGTGTATTGTGCATGACATCGGCCTTAGCAACTTAAACCCTGGATCCAATTCTACCCGAGGTAGGTTTCATGATACCGTTTGTTACGCCCCAAAGTAGTAACCGGTGTAACCACTGGGATACCGTCCCTTGTGACCTAATTCACGGTTCCTAGTTTACTCGATTTGAGGGTCATGACACCGCCCTTTGGACTACCACCCATGTCTTGGAATAGAGAGAACCTCATCCACCTAGTGTCAACATCGGACCAACACCGCTTCTTTTTTTTTTTTTTTAAGAAATAGACGAACAAAAAGTAAAGGGGTGCCTGAATAGGCGAACTGGAAAATGAAAGAGGCCTGAATAGGCGAACAAAAAAGAAAAGGAATGCCTGAATAGGCAAATGAAAAATAAAGGATGCCTGGATAGGCGGACGGAAAGTAAAGGATGCCTTGATAGGCGGCTAGAAGATAAAGGATGCCTTGATAGGCGGCTGGAAAATAAAGGGTGCCTTGATAGGCGGCTGGAAAGTAAAGGATGCCTTGATAGGCGGCTGGAAAGTAAAGGACGCCTTGATAGGCGGCTGGAAAATAAAGGATGCCTTGATAGGCGGCTGGAAAATAAAGGATGCCTTGATAGGCGGCTGGAAAATAAAGGATGCCTTGATAGGCGGCTGGAAAATAAAGGATGCCTTGATAGGCGGCTGGAAAATAAAGGATGCCTTGATAGGCGGCTGGAAAATAAAGGATGCCTTGATAGGCGGCTGGAAAATAAAGGATGCCTTGATAGGCGGCTGGAAAATAGAGGATGCCTTGATAGGCGGCTGGAAAGTAAAGGATGCCTTGATAGGCGGCTGGAAAGTAAAGGATGCCTTGATAGGCGGCTGGAAAATAAAGGATGCCTTGATAGGCGGCTGGAAAATAAAGGATGCCTTGATAGGCGGCTGGAAAATAAAGGATGCCTTGATAGGCGGCTGGGAAATAAAGGATGCCTTGATAGGCGGCTGGAAAGTAAAGGATGCCTTGATAGGCGGCTGGAAAGTAAAGGATGCCTTGATAGGCGGCTGGAAAATAAAGGATGCCTTGATAGGCGGCTGGAAAATAAAGGATGCCTTGATAGGCGGCTGGAAAATAAAGGATGCCTTGATAGGCGGCTGGAAAATAGAGGATGCCTTGATAGGCGGTTGGAAAGTAAAGGATGCCTTGATAGGCGGCTGGAAAATAAAGTATGCCTTGATAGGCGGCTGGAAAGTAAAGGATGCCTTGATAGGCGGCTGGAAAAGTAAAGGATGCCTTGATAGGCGGCTGGAAAGTAAAGGATGCCTTGATAGGCGGCTGGAAAGTAAAGGATGCCTTGATAGGCGGCTGGAAAGTAAAGGATGCCTTGATAGGCGGCTGGAAAATAAAGGATGCCTTGATAGGCGGCTGGAAAATAAAGGATGCCTTGATAGGCGGCTGGAAAATAAAGGATGCTTTGATAGGCGGCTGGAAAATAAAGGATGCCTTGATAGGCGGCTGGAAAATAAAGGATGCCTTGATAGGCGGCTGGAAAATAAAGGATGCCTTGATAGGTGGCTGGAAAGTAAAGGATGCCTGAATAGGCGAACGAAAAGTAAATGGCCTGAATAGGCGGACAGAAGGTAAAGGGTGGGGTTAACCCTCGGTTGACAGAAAATACAGAGATTGGGGGAGCTAACAGGACGTCTTGTCCAAATTAACTCACTGTTGGTAGGAAATATGAAGGTTGGGGGGAGCTAACAGGACGTCTCATCCAAATTAACTCACTGGACCTAAAGGCTCGGGGTGATGCCCCAGTTTGACATGACTGAAGGTTCTTGGGGAATTACTCTTTGACTGAAAGAGGGTGAACCTAGTGTCGCAATCAGAGATGATTTGAAGGAATCTTGGGGAATTGTCCCTTGACTAAAATAAAAGAAATCTGGGGGGAGATGCCCCAGTTTGGGAAAATTAGGAGGACTTCAGGGGAAACTGGCCTGTGGCTGAAAAGATTTGGGGGTTAATAGGGCTTTCCGTCCAAATTAACCAGGTCCTAGAATATACCAAGTTGATTTCTTGGAGATATGACCCTTAACATGCCTCATGAATAAGACAAAAACCTTGAGAAGACGTCAGTTTCTACTACAAGGTATTGATGGACTTCATGGAAACCTCAAAGCAAAATGGAAACTCAGAAAGGTGTCATGTTTGGCCATAGAAGGGTGTTTTGTCCAATGATTTCGGTGGGTTATGAGAAGAAACTCGAGGATGACCTACTTTAATGAGTAAAGGCAAGAGTGAGCTTTGAAGACTGATGGACATACACCTGGAAAGTGCCAGTTTTGGCGGTGGAAACTTGACACATCTACTTATTACAACATCCTGCAAGAAAGGTTAGTGGTACAAAACAAATTGGAACTTGAAAAGACTTACCGTAAAAACACAATCCTTAGAGATTCGAAGTGACTCATGACTGAAACAGAGCAGATGAAACAAACCTAGCTTTGGAAACGTGTCAGGCCCAGTCTTCATAATGATTGCTTGAGGCGAGATCAAGTAACAGGAACTTCTTGTCCTCATGACTTTAAATTTTCATTACCTTCTCATTTTTATATATTAAGGGAAAACATATGTCTTATCAAATCATGGAAAATCACAATAAATACGTGTCAAAAATAGGTGAGATTGTATTTACAAGTTGGGTAAGTGTGGAAAAAAGGAAACCAAAAAGCAAGTGGAGACGTATGGGAAATATTAATAATTGGGTAGAGTAGGAATGATTTTACAGATCTTCCAGTGAACTGCTGAGAACAAAGCATATCCCAATCCCACATCATGACTCTGAATTCACCACTTGACTCTGCTTCTGAAAAGGTAGTCGGACTACGATTACTTGGCCAAAATCTTGATCCCAATTGATTGCCTGAGCCGCTTATTCAAGTTTTCAGCTTAGCGAGCTTCTCCCTCCTTGTGACATCTTTTGGTTTTTTTTTTTTTTTGCCCCCCCCTTTTTTTAAGGTTGTGTCCCTCATAACAATGGTTTTGATTAACAATGAGCTTATTTGATCTTTCTCAATTTGGTCTCATCCTGTGGGGGAATGAATGTTATTTCAGATAGGAAAATTTGCCCCTAACACCATGTATCCAAGGAAACAAAGGCGTGCCCTTTTTGGTATCAATGAGGGGGCTCGTTTTGAGTCTTTATCTTGTTCATTTTTCATCTATATTGTCTTTTCCTTCCCTTTTTTTTTGCATTTTTTTTTTGCTTTTTGTTTTTTTTTTGAATGACCCCCTTCGTACCTTTGTTAGGGTCTAGCCATTTTATCCGCTAACCAATGTGGTATAGAAATATGATATTAATGGTATCACAGTAGACCGACCCCTTGGTTACACTGGTGTGGGGATAGTTATACTCCCTTAAATTTGGGGTGTTGATTGCGACACAGATGAAACATTGTTTTTGCCGCATTCTTAGCTTGGTAACGTTTGTGCCCCCATGTGGAAAAGTGATAATTTGATCTATGAATCAGCTCGCCCTGATTGGTATATGCGTAGGGCACCAACCTTGACCTTTTTTTTTTATATCATTTTTTTATTTTTTGTTTTATTTTTTGTTTTTTTTTGTAGAGAGTATTTCTTGACCATCTTAGCAAGCTTTTGTTATCCACGTTGATCAATGCTAACATTTCTTTGAAGGGTAGGTATGCCATTTATGGAGTCTGGCACTATCTTCACTTTTGAGCTTGAAACGTCTCCTCTTTATTCTGCGTGCTGACCTTGCCTCTGGGTAGAGCTAGGTGACTCTTATCCAAACATCCTACTCAATTCGGCCAAGAAACTTTCGTCTTTGCTACCCTCTTCGTCAGCGCAATCAACTGGGTGGTCAAAGCTATGAAATGGAATCATGATCTTATTGTTCTCAGAAGGATCATTTTCAGACCTGTATTTTTTTGGTTTTCCATGGTGAACGAGAAAAGAAAGCAAATAAAGGGAAAAGGATTCAAGGTGGCGATAAGGAAAGCAAGAAAAGGCATTTTGAAATTTGGCACATATTTATTGAGAGAAACTAAAAATGATAAAAACATGTTTTTACCCTTATTACATAACAATATCCCAAAGCCTTAGGCATAGCGTTTGGGTTGAAACAGAAGTTTAAAGTCATAAGGAACTAAGTGGTCTCTTGGTCATGAACCTCTCCAGTTGGCGTGTGATTCACAAAATCTTGCATGCATCCTCTTTACACCCCTAGTCCCTCTTTATTACACTGACCCCAGAGGTCTCATGGTTGGACCTGGGGTTTATAATTATATTGGGACTCCCTTCCTGGAAATCTAGCCACTTAGCTTTAATCAAATCCCTTACTTTGAATTTCAAGGTATGACAGTCCTCAGTAGAGTGCCCCGAGGCTCCAGCATGGTATTCACATCGGGCATTGGGATTATAGCCTTTGGGGTAAGGAGGAACCACTGGTTTCAGTGGGCAGGGTACTGCAAGGAAATTACGAAAAAGGTGAGGTAAAAGTTCTGTGTAGGTTATAGGAATGGGGTCGAACCGGACCGGTGTTCGACTACTAGCGGGTTTTATTGTGCTTTGGTCTGGATTAAGTGGCTGAGTTTGTACTAGTGGGGGATGATAGGGTTGTGGAAGGGTAGACCTAATAGCAGGCAAATGAGAATAGGAAGGTATTTGAAGGATATTCGGACGAAAGTAGAGTTGAAATGGGAAAAAATTAGAGCCCTGGTTAGGGGTGGTGGTGGCCATGTAAGGTGCAGGGAGATTGGCAGGTTGAAAGGGAGTATGTGTTACTGATCTGGGTTGGGCCCTTTTTTGGTTACGGGCAGTGGAATTAGCATCCCCTTTTCTCTTCCCCTTATCTCCCGATGGAGACATTCTCGTGATAGGAGCCCCAGGCGACCGGGAGGACTGTGAAATATGGGGATTCATCATTTGTAAATCATGATCCTCTTGTTGATTATGGAATGGGGAAATTTGGTCTTTTGTCAATCCAGGAAGGTGGAATGGGGTGGTTGGCAAATGTTGATCATTCTTGACACCCGCAGAGGGTCCCTCTTCAATGATCTTCTTCTCTAAAAGTTTGGCCATCTCCGCCATTTGCTTCCTTAGCTGGTTAACTTCGTTTCTGAGGTTTTCAATTTCTTGCTCTCTTTCAGCCATGAGTCTCTTTTGAAAGTCTAACAAAGGTGTCGTTCAGTGTCGTTGAAAGAAGAAAAAGGAATGTCAGGTGGAAACAAAAGGAAAGAGGATATCGTGGGAAGCAATCACAGACCTCGACAAACATCCTTTCACCATTCCTTTGAACTGATCGTTCGAAAGTACTAGGTATAGTAAACATGGAAACTAATATGGGATAGTTATGAGGACAGAAGAAATTTTTCACCCCGAGGCGGGAGCCTCAAGCTCAAACATTTTCTTTGGGCAATTACATCCCTTATTTCTTGGGTTCAATCCCATGTTAGCTCCCATAGATACTCGAAGGGTATTCGTTGAATTCTGAATAACTTCCCACGAAAATGAGGATAAGGAAAAGAAATTAGTTGTTGTCATGTTTTGGAACCGGTATTTCCCCATTGATTTAACATAAAGCAGATTTCTTTTTTTTTTTTTTGGGAAAACAGCGATTATCAAGGATCCCAGCCGCAATAGTCATAATTATTTCTAATCGTCATCGACGCCCCTGTTGGAGCAGAAATAAAGTTATAAATATTTTTTTGTTTTTTTTTTGACGATTAGGAAAATCTATGACTCAGGACTCAGGGGTACACGACCAAAAGTGGATTATCTATTCACCCAAAGAATATTGCGTGTTTCAAAATGAGCTATTATTTCGAAAACTAAACACCTGCGGGTGATAGGTAATTCACTTCCCCCTTTTTTTAAAAAAAAAAGAGAAAGCAAAAATGACGTAAGGTAAAGTAAAGTTTGCCCTTTCGTGGCCTAGGTCGGGTTTTGTTGGAAGTCTTTTCTAGGCCCTATGGTTTGTCTAAAAGTGACTCTCTACACTGGGTGGTTTCCGCTAGACATCTAGAAGGTCACCAGAGTCAAGATCCTAGTCACGACAGGGACGCAAACAGTGAGGAATTCACTAGGTGCGTATATCGTGAGAGGTCGAACTCTGGTCGAGGTTCTCACGAACACCGGATAGGAAGTACATCCCATACGATTCCGTTACCAACCTCTCCTAACTTAAGCTTCATTTGGGGCCCGGGTATAGGGCGCCGCTCATAAGTGTGTGCGAGTAATTTGTGAGTGTAGTGTGTGAAAGGGCATTCAATACTTTTTACCTTACTTCATTCTGCACAAAGAACAAACACAGAACAAATATACAAAGTCGTCTACCCTAGGGTTCAATAATTACAGGAAAGTAACATAGTCTTCTACCCTAGGGTTCAATAAGCAAGCGAACATAGATAATGAAACAAATAACAAGATACAATTAAAACAAGAACAAACTTCCACAACAATTAACAGAAAATAAAACAAAGGGGGAAGAAATCCAAGCTAACAAAGGCTATATAAAAAGAACATGCGCTTTCAATCAAACTGGCCTGACTCTCTTAAGTGTCCCCAGTGGAGTCGCCATCTGTCACAACCTGGATCGTGACGGCGCGGCGAAAAAGAAAAGGGTATCGAATGAAACAGGGAGTCGCCACTAACGTTTTTATCCATAGGAAAAACATTGGAAAAAACTAGGTTCAGTAAAGCACTGGTTAAAAATTGAGATTCAAGTTCGGGAGTCGGTTACGAGTAGGGAAGGTATTAGCACCCTACATCGCCTGTCAAAGACAGTACCAAGATTGAAAGCACAATATAAATAGCCTTAAATAAAACATGGTTTCTTCCCTTTTACTCTTGTATTTTTATTTTAAAAAAAAGACAGAATTGAATGAGAGAACTGTACAAACATAGAATGTCGAAGCGAGGTCAATGGAACGTTTCATCCGAATTAAACTCGACTTCGATATGAGACAGAGAGGGGAAGAGGATGCTAATAAGGCGTCACGCCTAAATTAGACATTCTCGGATGAAAAGAAGGGATAGGAAAGAGATAAGCGGGACGTCTCGTCCTAAGTATCCCTTCCCTATGAAATTATGGCGAGGCTTGAGCAAAAACTAGGGGAAAATCAACAAGACGTCATGTCTAAATTGATTTTTCACGGAAACGAAAAAAAAGGTAACAACACGAAAGGAACACAAAAGCAAGGAAATAAATCAGTAAAAGGAAATAAGAAAGGTGGGCTCGACAGGAGTTAAAGTCCTGCTCCTACGTATTCTTGAATTATCAAGAAATCAGGGTTACGTAGTTCTGAATGTTTATTTTAGGAAAAGATTAGGAAAATGTTGGTGGGTATCATTTTGGTGAGGAACTCATACAAGACGAAGTTCTTCGCACGTGTACGAATCCTATAGAGATTGTGTAGACGGAAGTATTTTCCGTACGACACTGACTAAAATGATTTGTTTCTTTTTTTTACTTTGACTTTATTTGAAAGAAAACACAAGAGACATTTATTTCTTTTTCATTATTATTACAAAGTAAAAAGAAATTTAAGTGAATGAACTTTAGGAAAGTAAACAAGTCCAAAAATACAAACTCAGCAGATGAACGTTTAATAAAAAAAATGAAAGGAAAGAACACAGAACGGAACTGGTGGTGAAGTTGTTGAGGGAACAGCTTACAGATGTTGACCGGTGTGGATTCTGCTGGTGTGGATATGGGGTTGAAGGACCGAACAATGGCGAGGAAATTCAGGAAATGTTGGGAAGATATATTGGGTTTAGGAGGTTGGGACGGTGTGGTGTTTAGGGAGTATTGGGACAGTGTGGAGATTGATGGGTGTTGGGACGATGTAGTGTTCAGGAGCTGTTAGGACGGTGTGGCGGGATTAGGACGGATTAGGGGAGAAACGGGTGATGTTCAGGAATATGGATACGGTATGGTATATTTAGGAGATCGGTGTGAAAGGCTACAATGAATCAGTGGAGTTGATGAGGATCTGAGGGAGGACAGTGCTGTTGGGAGGACGCTGTTAGAACGATGCGGGTTGAAGACTGAGACGGCGTGGTGTTCAAGGAATATGGAGATGAATTGGGAGGTGTTGGGACGGTATATTTTAGGG
The DNA here is from genome assembly GCA_037962975.1 of Clitoria ternatea. Classification (NCBI taxonomy): domain Eukaryota; kingdom Viridiplantae; phylum Streptophyta; class Magnoliopsida; order Fabales; family Fabaceae; genus Clitoria; species Clitoria ternatea. The sequence goes on from CM075672.1 coordinate 158,313,456, forward strand.
AATATTGGGACGGTATGGTGTTTAGGAGTGAACTAAGACAGAACTGTGTGAAGGGAATGAATTCCTTAAGACTCTTGAAGCGAAATTTAGAAGTTTCCCCTCTTTCTAGCTCTGGATCATGCCAAGAACTTACCAGCCAGCCCCTTGAAAACACAACCCCCATAGCTTCTTTGGCTGGGGCATTTATAGGGCCTTGAGGCCATGGGCTGAGGGTTTGGGACAGCCAGAATTCCCACTCACCCATACGCGTAGTGGTGTGCAAGCCTGGCCATTAACTGTTCGTGGGGGACAGGATTTCAGCATGGCATTTTTAATTGTCCACTTCTGTCTCCCCCTGTCTGCCACTTTTGGGGAGTGCGATTCCAGGTCATCGCGCACAAACTTCCGACCTCGTCCATCCGTTGTCAAATCTGTGACATCGGCTAGCGAAGATATCGGTTGGACGGAGTCTCCCGTTGATCCGATGTGGTATCTTAAGAACCTTTACCTGTGTCTAACACCGGTTGAGCCTTTCAATGTAATCACAGGGGCGGTGTTCTAATTCCTAGTCCGGATCCACTACGAGCCGGTGTGCCTATATTTCGACCTGAGTCCGCCCACGAGATCGTCGTTTCTTACTTGGGCCGGACTCACTCGTCTTTTGTTGTCAGATCCGCGACATCGGCCATTAAGGGACTCTTGAGGTGAGGACGGTTGGGCAGAGTTGAGGTGAGGACGGTTGGGCGGACTCTTGAGGTGAGGACGGTTGGGCGGACTCTTGAGGTGAGGACGGGTGGGCGGAGTTGAGGTGAGGACGGTTGGGCGGAGTGTTGAGGTGAGGACGGTTGGGCTGAGTTGAGGTGAGGACGGTTGGGCGGAGTTGAGGTGAGGACGGTTGGGTGGAGTTAAGGCGAGGTTTAGGTTGGGCGGAGTGTTGAGGTGAGGACGGTTGGGCGGAGTGTTGAGGTGAGGACGGTTGGGCGGAGTGGGTGTTCCCCCCTTTTGGAATTTGGACCGGTTATATTTCCATTTGGGACCGGTGTCTTTTCCATTTTGGTCGGAGCGAAAGAGGTGTTCACAGTATAGAATTAAGAATGATAATTATCTTTGAGACGCCCAAACCCCCAAATAAAATAGGGGAAAATTTTTCGCGTCCTTGAGAATATTAATAATCCAAATAATTAAAGTGGTGAAACATTTTTCACCAAACCCCTGGATCTAAAATGAACCACTCCCATATATGAAGATATGAGAGGGTGAAACTAAATATAAATTTTTCAATCAGAAGCCGCGGAAGAATTATTTAATCTGGTTTAATTAGTGGCTAATTGATTTTCAAGAGGAGTCCATTCATAAAAATATGGGATACAATTTATATAATCTAGAAGGCCTAAATATACTCCTCAATACCTTTAAAATAATATCTAAAGAAGAAATAATGCATAACATTTTAAAATTTAATTTAAAATAACAAAATGAGAATCAGGGGCATACTCGCTCAAGCGTGACTCAAGTCGCTTGAGCGAGCCAGCGTACCCACGCTTGGGCGAACGCTGAGCGACCTTGAGCGAGGGAGGGAAATAAGTATCAGGGCTCAACTCGCTTGAGCGAGCCCTGCCTCACTTGAGCGAGACACGAAGGAATGCTTGAGCGAAGGAAGCGAGACGCTTGAGCGAAGAAGGAGAGGAGTATCAGGTACCAATCTCGCTTGAGCGGTCCAAGGCTCGCTTGCGCGAGATCGTTCCAGAAACGTTGAGGACTCTCTGGCCAATTTTTGCTTGGGCGAGGCACCACTCTCCTGGGCGAAAATCGTCCAGAATCAAATCTCCTTCCCCCTCGCTTGAGTGCCCACTCCCATGCCTGAGCGAAGAATGTCCAGAAGCAAAACACTGATTCTGTGGCAATCTCGCTTGGGCGGAATGCAACTTCGCTTGGGCGAATTTGGGGTAGAAACGAATCCCCTGTTTCACAGCAAGCTCGCTCGAGCGAGAATGCCACTCGCTTGAGCGAGTTCTGCAGAAACTCAACAGCAACGAAAATTCACTTGAACAAAACACATGCAACATCAATTCCTTCTAATTTGGCCTCACCTAAGACCCTATCTTATTTCATTATGCATGTACCACTTCATATGATGCTACAATCCAAAACTACATGATTCTCATGTAATTAAACACCAACAACATCATCATGCTAAGATTAATTCATGCATATAATCCAAATTCAACATTGACTCACAACATTCATGAACTAGCATAAAAACACAGCATCCATTCATTGATCAAAGTCAAGCATCCAAATTCATTCTTTACATCTTTTGGGTCATGTGGGGAAATTGGCCTTATACAACATGTCCGATTCTCTCCCATGACCTTCAAAATCTATCAACATTACAAATTTTGAGTATATAAACAGCATATACTCTACAAAACAGATTTCATGCCGGCCAAGGCTTACGCATTCCTATCCATATTTTACCTTCTTCATACTCGGCCTCCAAAAGTTGTAGGATTTAAGTCATACCTACATCAACTTTAAAAATGGCAACGGGGAGGTGAGTAACATAATCCAAATGAATTAAAGTCATACATTATGATGAAATACATGTATACTTGCACAATTAGCCATCATTACACCACATCATACATTATACACAATACATTTTATAGTTTCAAGTATACATTCACAATATCAATCATTTGGATTGCCAATCACATGTAGGGTTAGTATTCAACTCTTTCCCTTTTCAATTTTCAATCATCCGTTGCCACCATGGGCTTTCAACTAAGCATATCTCCGGCTATATGCAAATGCTCTTAAAGCTAATGCATATGCACAAGAATTTCTTATCAAACAATGCGGATCCGACTGTGGGAAAAATATATCATTAAATCAATTGTGGGACAAGCATAGGTGTGCTACTATGCCCCTACTGCAGTAAAAAAATTGTGTACATATATATCTCAATTTTAAGCATGCTTACATACTCATTATTTTACTGGTACCAAACCGTTCTCGCCTATCTGTAGCACTAGTCACCCTGTGACTTGCGGATCAACATCGTGGCCTCAACTACCACAAGTGCTACGGGCCCCTCCCGAACACACATCGAGAGAGCCGTGTCCCGTCGGACACCGAGGTAAACTCGCTCACCATAGAGCCGTCCGCCCACTGGGCCCGCCACATAGGGTGCCTCGTCACCAAACTATGGACAGCTTCGTAACTCATAAACCGAGTCACAGGGGAAAAACCACAACACGCTCGTGCACCGAGCCGCCCTCCCACTGGGCCCGCCTAGTGGAACCCCCTAATGTTCCACATAGACAATTATGCTATGCCATGGATGCAATGCAAATGCAAATCAAGTGCATCCTCACACTATGCATCCTAGATGCCACTCCACATTCAATCATTCACCACCACCACTTGGTGGATTTCAATATTCACATCAGTCTTATCCAATCCCAATTCTCTTTTGAACTTATTCTCATCAATAGTTAGTGGCATACACATTCCATAACTTATACACACATATTTGGGATATTCACATCATAATCTCAACTCACATATGGTTGCAAACCATCATCATACTTCATTAATATAGTATTACCACATCATTAATTTTATCCCAAACACAATGCCACATAACAATCATCATTCTAAATGCATTCAAATCACACATATCATATCATTCATTCAAACAACCATTAACATAATCACATATACATATTTTCACATCACCAATGGATGAAATCATGCATTTAGACAAGTTACCCCCTCCTACCTCAAGTGAAGTAGTAATCAACGCGGTTTGATGGTCCCGCTTCGTCAATGGGGTCACCTCCTACATCACAATACATTATACAATCAACTTTCTATTTACCCATCAAGACTCAAACGCTTATACATATATCATTAACTTGATATTCATTTTATTTTAACTCTCAAAACTCTTTTATTCCATTTTATCCACCATAACCACCATGGGTTAGGTGCTACCCTTTATTATTATGCATTCAACAACCAAACCCTTTCATGGGTGTCTCCATTAATGACTTCCCTCAACCAAATACCATCACCAAGAACACTTATGCATTATAATTCACATTTATTACCAACAATTAATACTCATCAACCTCCATTATACATTCCCCCAACTTATGAAATTAGAGTTTTCATCAAATTTCCAATCACCCATATACATATTCTTCTCCTTCTGACCATAAATGTATCCACTTCATTACTTCACAAAGAAACCTTACTCTCATACCAATCCACACCAAACCCTTGCATTAAATACTCTCCTCAAGGACATCCATACACATGCATGGTTCCCAAAACTCATATTATCATACAACCATGGCAAAAACCCAAGTAAATAGTGAGTATTCCTTACCTCACACCCAAAAATGAAAATGGGTTCAATGGAGGGAGAGAAAGCTACGAAAATGGAGAGAGAGAGGGAGAAAACAACAGCTCACAATCTTCTTCAAGCTCCACCAACGAAAATGAGAAGGAGAGGTGGAAGATGAACTCAATGTGTTAGGGTTTGGAGGAGGAAAGGAAGAGAATGGAGAAGATGGTGATGGAAAGAAGAAGAAAGTGAAGTGTAATGTCCACTTTCAGCATGTCTACGTGAATAGAAAAAGGAAAATTTGGGTTTTTGATTTATTTTAAATTCCCATTCATTAAAACTTCAGCGTTTTATAACTAACAGGTTCTCCGTTCGGCTCAATACATCGTCTGAAAATTATTCTGAATACATATTCGGATTCCCAATATTATTCTCTACAGCCCTGACCAATATCATCTCATTCCGAGATACTTGGTCCGACACCCATATTCCAACCGGGCTTAATTTTAGCTTAACCGGTCTCCATAATTTTCTAACAGTTCCCAAAATTATCAATTCAATTATTCTCAATAGTTTGGGACATTAAATACTCCATATACCAATTCCTAATATTTATTCCGGTAATCAATTCTCTATTTTAAAATTTGGGATGTTACAATCTTGAGAATGATATTATGTTTTATTGCCCTACGTGGACCTATGATGTACTAAGTGTCTAGGAATTGTGAATTGATTATAGCGTATATTTGCTTATTGAGGAATTATCGTGATGGTTAAAGTTGAGCTGGGATTGGTGCTCAATGAGGACTTTTGTGAGATTGTGATTTATAAGATGTGGTTATTGACTATGGGAAGTATACCCTTTATCATTGGGGTTATATGATAAATTTGTGGAGCCTAGTTGCTCATTGATAATCATGAATGAATTGTGGAATTGAATATGAATGAATGAAATTGTGATTAGATTTCTTATATGCATTGTGCTTGTGGCGTTTAGCCAAAGAATGTTTGTTAAATAAAATGAAACTCATATGCTTGGGTTGAATGAATGAATAATATTGAGTAATTCCTTAGTATGGGTATGTTTGAATTTAAATGTTTGGTTGTGCCATTTGTGAAGGATGGATTTTATATCCTTTGGCACAAGAACCCTATGTGTTATATGATATAAGTGATTTGTTGTATTTCCCTAGATTGGGAATTTGAATATGTGATAAATGATTAAATGTGAAATCAAATACCTGTTAGATTGAGATTGTGTCTCGGTGTTGATGTGTGAAAACTGAGTGAAGGAGTTATTTAATTATGACCCATTAGGTGTGATGACCTAGATGGATTTGGTATGATCTTGTATGATCAATTGTTGTAGAGAATTAATTAAATTGGACCCTATGGCGATCTAGGCTCTATGTTGTTTTGTGAGCCATATCTAATGATGTTGTGTGGTGTGTCAGAACTCCACAATAGGTGCTAGGTAACCCTTGATGATTGATGAATAATAATGTTGAACTCGGGGTATGATTAGAATTGATTATGGTATATGAATTTACAATGTGCTCTTGAGCTAAATTCTGTGCCTTAAAAATTATGATCAATGGATCAAGTATAGATGATGAGGTGATTTAGAGATGTCAATTGTGATCGTGAGTTGATGAATAGAAATTTAACCATGTCATTACTCCCTATTTTATTTGAAGGGTGCTATATTGGTGATAGAAACCACATAATGATGTGATATAATGTGAGTTATATGTTTAGTTTATAAGCCTTAATTGTGATATGTAAAGAGAATACCTAATGCGAAAGCTCATTATTTGATTATGTAGCCTATTTGATAAGAGTTTGATGAATCTTTTAAGGTTCGAATTGATTTATAGCCAGCAAATATGAAAGTAAGACAAGAATTTTGGATTAATTGAGCATGGATTTGGATGAATAAAACCCAAAGATAGGGTATTTACCTTGTGATGATGGAAGAATTATGGTTAATACATTGATTTATTATGATGTTAAACAATATTTAATGATTGATATGGCATGATGGATGCCAAATTATCTATATAATAATGATGAAATATGAGTATTTTGGTTGTGGACTGGTGAGGATTGTCACCAAGTCTTACTTAAACTGGTATCGTTTGAATATATGTAACCAATATAAGCAATGGGAATACGAGGTACTGTTCCTGATATGGTCTTACATGTCATAGGCATTGTGGCAACATGCACTTATGCGCCGACTTTATGTGTTTGTGGTAACCACTACAGGATTGGGACGCCTTCCTGTATGTCGGATGCAGCAACACATAGGCCGGGCAAGTGTAGGGATTGTAGCTGCTTATGGTGAATGTACTGAGCCTATCTGGTCATACTGAGTATGAACATGCGAGCTCTGTTGGATAAGTTGTAATTGATAATATATGACATGCTTGATGTAGAAATTTTGTTAGGAACGATGGTCTGAGATGAACATGTCTTGATGGACTTTGAGAAGTCCAAGGTCATTTTATGGTGTTGTTGAATCTTGTTGATGTGTGGCCTGAGGTATGGCCTTGTGTCATGGGAATTGATGTTGAATTTCGAGGACGAAATTCTTTTTAGGTGGGGTGAATTGTAACACCTCGAATTTTATAAAAATGAATAATTAATGTGAATGGCAAATAGTTGATGCTTATTGAGGATGATGGGTGAGAATATGTGGAATAAATCCAATTTGATTTATAATGAGGAATTCTGAGTGAGAATGCTTAGGAACAAGTTATATATGTCTTATATGATGTATATGATAGCATGGATATGATTAAATTGGCTTATGATGAAGTTTCATAAGTTGGACTGTGTGAAATCTGCGTTTCCTGCCTCTGTGTTGATAGTCTCGCCCGAGCGAGAAGGGATCTCGCCCAGGCGAGGATTCCCTATGTTGGCCTTATGGTTTCTGGGCAATTTTCGCTCAGGCGAAGGTTAATTTCGCTCAAGCGAAATTGCCTATGTATTAGTGTTGCTCTCTGGAAGGGATTCGCAGTATCAGTGTTTGCTCTCTAGAGGAAATTCGCTCAAGCAAATGGAGTCTCGCCCAAGCGAAGGGTCTGAGAAATGGCATTCGCCCAAGCGAGTGAGGGATCAGCTTGAACGAGCCAGTGAGGAATTGGTCACTGGATCTTTCTTCGCCCAAGCAAATGTGAGTAGCTTGAGCGAAAGTGGAAGTATGAATGCTGGGTGATGCTCACTCAGGTGTGACTGGTACAGTTGTACTAGACCGAGTGTGGTAAGTATATGGTGAGTGTGTGGAATTTTGAACGAGATTTCCCTTGAGTAAGAACCTTAGAAAATAATTCTGTGATGTTATGAATTTCCGAGTGAAATTCCGAGTGGCCTTGTCAAGGCAGAACCCTCCGAATGAGGGAGTAGATAAAATTCTGAGTAAGAGGCTTTCTGTGTGAAATTCCGAGCAGTTGTGTTCCGAGTGGAAGTATCTGAGTTCAAGGTAACTCATTCCGAGGGAAGTCTCTCTGTGAGTGTAATTCTAAGTGGAAATGGCACCGAGTGGGGTGTGTTGTCCAGAAGTATTTTGGAATGACTTCACTCGTGGGAAAAACAAAGGAAGTCAGCCTTTGAATTGTTTATCCGAGTAGAATCCTGAGTGAGTGTGAAAGCAATAAGCATTCCGAGTGTATGATTATATATGTGGGTCGGTAGATTGGATTTGTGGACAGGTTTGTATTTATGAGAATATACATATATACATAAGGGATTTATGTTGATTTGATGCTTCTTACCGACTGGAATATAAATGATGTTGGGTGAATAATTCTAAGTTGATGAATTCCGAGAAAAATATAGGAGGCTTGGATCCAATTCCGAGCGAGGCTATGATGTTTGTCCTTCTTTTCCGAGTGGAGAATACTTAAATAGATTTTTAGAGAATTGCCATTGATGAACCCATTCGGTGTAGGATTAGATGGGAGAATTTCCCGAGTGATCCTTGTGTGGCCTTTTCCCGGGTGAAAAAGCATAAGTAAACCCTGAGTGGGATGGGTTTAGATATTCCCGAGTGGAATTCCGAGTGATCCTCTTCCAAGGGAGAGTTGTTGTAATGGTTTAGATTGGACTGTATCCTAAGTGTAGGAAATATATATATAATCTGAGTGAATAAGACTATATACTCCGAGTGGTTAGGATCTGAACAAGTCCGGGTGAGACTTAATGAATTCCCCGAGTGAGTAAGATATCATATGCCGAGTGAATCTGGCTGGAATATTCCGAGTGGAGTATGATTGTGGAGACCCCTTCTGAGTGAAGGAAGGTCTGTGTATTCTCCAAGTGAGAAATGTGAAAATATACCGAGTGGTGAATGTGGAATACATTCCGAGTGACTTATAGTTGTGATACACAGAGTGGTGTTGACAAGCAAATATTCTGAGTGAGGAAGGATTTGGGATTCCGAGTGGGATGCCCCTCATTTACCGAGTGGAAGACCCAATAAGTGATGGGTCAGTTTTAGAGAAATTACCGAGTGAAGGGTTGATTGAGATGACTCGGATTGGATTGGAATTGCCGAGTGAGAGACTATATGAGTATGAGTCGGCCCAAAATGTCTTGGTTGAATGGAAAGTGGATCGGTTTAGATTGTTATGTCAAGTGGGAAGCCGAGTGTGAGATGACTCGGATTTAGTTAAGTTTGCCGAGTGAAAATTGAATTAATATTGGGTCGGTTTTAAGGAATCCTGCCAACAGAAACCTAAGTGCTGGGAAAGATGATTTCTGGTTGGATTCGCTTAAGCGAATTAATACCTCGCTCAGGCGAGTGAGTGTGGAAACAGGTACTGGGGTTATTTCGCCTGTGCAAATGGAGAGGCTTATGCGAGATGGAGTTGTTTCGCTCAAGCGAATGTGGGTTTCGCTTGAGCGAGTGACACCCTGTTTGCGTGTGTCTTCCCTTTTCTCTCGGTTTAATTATGTGGACCCTTCTTTTACTTGGTTCTAAGGATATAAAAGGATATTAAAGTAAATATAACATGGCATGATGGATTATTGGACTGCCATTTTAATTATGAGGTAATAGTGAGATATTTTAAGGGGAAACAATTATTAAAACAAAAACTCTCACTTTCTTTCTACCTTTCACGTCACTTCTTCCCCTCCTTTCTTCATTATTCTTCTTCGTCTTCTTCATGCTGTTCTCCATATCCTCTTTTCTTCTCTCCAAAAACCCAAGCCGTGTGGAGTGTCTTCTCCTTCTTCACCATTTTCATTTTATGGATGCTTGAAGGAGAAGCTTATGCTGGAACTCCTCCCTTTCTCCCACTCTATTTCCGTAAGGATTTCTCCCTTTATGGGAAGCCCAATATTGGCTCTTGGGTGAGGTAAGTTCTCCACCATTCTTTATGAGTTTTATGCCCTAGATGTTGGGTCTTATGTATTTGTGGGAGTGTTTATGGCATATAGGTTGTTGGGAGAGCTTTAAAGTGAGGAAACCCTAGGTGGGGTGTTGTTATTATGACTTTAATAGTGGGTTATTATGGAGATGCATGAATTAATATTTGGATGGGTGGAAAATAAATGAGCAATTATGATGTTGATGGGTTTTGGTAAAACCCTAACTTTAATAAATTGGGGGAAGTGTGAAAGGAGAGTAAAATGTATGTTTAATGACATTGGGGAAGGATATTAATGATGGAAGATGGCTATTGATGGTGATTAATGAGTATTAGTAGCAGTTGTTTGGTTAGTTGGCATTTATGATCTAAAGGATCTTGACTTTGGGAAAGGAATTCCCGAAGCCTAATACAATTATATAACTTAGTATTTAACAAGTCTAAGACTTGATGATAAGCTAGAAAATGTCTAAAACTATGAGGAATGCCTTGTAATGGCTTATTAATTGTATGAGTGTATATGTATAATATGTAGATCGTATTCCGGAGGGTGCAAAGAAGCTCTTTGAGCATTGGAATGGTTCGGCTTTTCCCTTAAGGTAGGAGAGGAGTTAACATTCAAATTGCATGAGTTATATAATTGATGATTATTGTATGTTGTGATACTCATGCATGCCTTGCCATATATAAGTATTGAATTAATTGAGATGGTAATAGATAATTATTGAGAATTATTATGATATTCTTGTGATGGGTGCAAGTAATTGACTTGCATGTATGTGAGGTAATTATAATTGTTATATATGTATATGAAATTCGTAATACCTTGTTGCCACATGTGTGGATTAGTATTATGTTTGTTGCTATGCCTTTTGATATCCATGTGTGGATTACTGTGAATGATGTTTGTGGCCATTGGATGCCAATTATTTGAATGATGTGCCTTGAGGAGCCTTGTGAATATTTATATGCCATTGATGATAAAACTAAAATATATAATATACCCCTAACTGAGAGGGTGAGATATCCTTGTGAGGTTGTTATTGAGCATATGCATTGTTGCATTTTGCATTCATGGCATGGCATAGCATTGATATTATGTGGTTGCGATCACAATGATGAAAGATCCTGCGGGATTCTATGAAGGGAGTACCCCTTGCGAGGCAGGAAACCAATGTGATGATGATATGATATGGTAATGGTGGTTGCGATCACCTGATTATGGAATGTGAAAGGCCCTGCGGGGACCATTGTATGATGATGAGCCAGTGGTTGCGATCACTTGGTATTTGACATGATAAAGGGCTTGCGAGCATCTATGATGCCCATGGTTGCGATCATGAGGCGGGAGTACCCCTTGCGAGGCGGGAAACCTATGAGGATTGTTAAACGTGGTTACGATCACGAGAAAGCTCCTTGCGAGGCTGCTATAGGGAGTACCCCTTGCGAGGCGGGAAACCAATGATTATGATTGATTGATTATGGTGGTTGCGATCACCCGTGATATGAAATCGGATCCGTTGCATATGCATTTGAAATGGGCTGACCACGAGTGTTGAGAAACCCCATGCGAGGAGGTATTGATTAAAGATATAATGAATTTATAAGAATAATGATTGTGAATGCTCTTGTTGATAAGTGGCAAAGTGACAGTGTTAGTGATTATGTATATGTTGTGCTTATTTATGATATGAATTGCGATTCATGAGGCTGGTATGCTATTGTGATAGTGAGATAATGACTGAATGATAATTTAATGTTTTGATAGCAAAGCACACATGATGTTTGTATGCATATACACATGATCACAATATATATATTATTCGTCATTTTGAATGTATAACTCACTCTCCCATGTGGTCTCCTTTTTAGCATTGTGATGCAGGTTACCATGGGACAAATTTGGATTTAAAGATCAAACTTGGGTGAAGGTAAATAGTGGTAGAGGAAGTGCCTTGGCCGACATCATTTATGAATTCATGTGTAATGAATAAATTGTGTATGATGATATAGATGATTTAGAGATTTTAAGTATGTACAAGATAATCTCTTGAATAGATGGATGATGAATAAATATATATAATTATGTAAGAGGTGGTTGTTTAATAGGCTTATAATTATGCCATTGCCTGCTAGCCTAGCCTTTTCTCATATCGACATATATGGGACTGGGCGTGTGCCCGGTATACACATTCTTCCGCTGTATACTCTATTATTTTTGTATACCTTTATGGGCGAACTAGTTATAGATCCAGGTTTAATGTATTAAAATTGTACACTTTGGTTTTTCTGTGATTCGAGTTTCGGTGTGATGCTGAACTTAGTTTGGAACGCGAAAAATTTACTCGCATTTATATTATTTATGACGATCACATCGAGATTCGAGTACAGGAAATCAGGGGTGTTACAAAAGTGACGTGAAAAGGAGAAGAGAAAGTGGAAGTTTATATTTTTATTATTTGGCTTCACATTAAAATATCACTGTTTTATAACCAACAGGCTCTCAGTTTGGGCTCAATACTAATTTCAAAAATTATTCCAAATATAGATTCGGACTCCCAATAATATTCTTAACAGCCCTGACCAACGGCATCTCATTCGGAGATACTTGGTCCGACACCCATATTCTAATCGGGTAAAATTTCATCTCACATAAGCTCAATAAATTATAAATATCCCTAATAAATCCGAATTTAATCATTCCAATATTTTCGGGACACAAATCCACTCATATACAATTATTTATTATTTATTCTCATCAATTATTCATTTTTTTATAAAATCTGGGATGTTACAACTATAACGCCCCGGCCGCTTTTCAGGAATGAACGACTGGCCCCATAGACCAACACGAGAGCTTTCCAATGTGCTTTTGTCCTCACTCACACATTTCCTGAGAACTTCCCAGGAGGTCACCCATCCCAAAATTACTCCAAGTTAAGCACGCTTAACTTTGGAGTTCTTAAGTGATAGGCCACCGAAAAGGCTAATGCATTTGTTGGTATAGGTAGTACGAATTCATTCCTTTAAGCTATCCTCGACTGTATAGTCCCATACCTATACAGTCTTTGGATCCCTCTCATTCTGGTATGTGTTCGATTCGTTCATGTGTCCCTCCCATTGGAAGCCTGCCAGAAGCTGCTCCTTGTCCGTGCCCTTGCATCGGCGATCACTCCCCGCCCTTAACAGCGTCGGGATGTCAAATGCCCACCAGCTTCCGCCTGGTTCGTCCTCGAACCATACCGTACTAGGAGAGGCTAGGCTCTAATACCACTGTAACGCCCCGGCCGCTTTTCAAGAATGAACGACTGGCCCCACAGACCAACACAAGACCTTTCCAATATGCTTTTGTCCTCACTCACACATTTCCTGAGAACTTCCCAGGAGGTCACCCATCCCAGAATTACTCCAAGTTAAGCACGCTTAACTTTGGAGTTCTTAAGTGATAGGCCACCGAAAAGGCTAATGCATTTGTTGGTATAGGTAGTACGAATTTATTCCTTTAAGCTATCCTAGACTATATAGTCCTATACCTATACAGTCTTTGGATCCCTCTTATTTCGGTATGTAATCGATTCGTTCATGTGTCCCTCCCACTGGAAGCCTGCCAGGAGCCGCTCCTTGTCCGTGCCCATGCACCGGCGATCACTCCCCGCCCTCAACAGCACCGGGATGTCACACCATGCCCTTGAGTATTATTAAATCCAGCCACTCCTGGCTTAAACATATCACATGCTTTTAAGTATTCTTGACATCAACCACTCCTGACTTAAACAAAGTATTCTTTTGCAACACCCACTCCTGGGGTAGACTCAAGTATTCTTTCACAAGCCACTCCTGGCTGAAACCCAAGTATTCTTTTTAAAGCCTCTTCAGGTCAACAATGTTTCCCAACAGATCTACCAGACCTGTACTTATAAAGATTTGAAAGAATTAACACAATAAGATTAATAAGCCCTTTGACTTAGCTGAGCTAAGTAAAGAGTCAGTTCAACAAGCTTGTACAAATAAAGAAAGGCTTATTTTACAGATAACTTAGTACATGTAAAAGTATAAGAGAGGTGAGATACATACTAAGTCTGAAAGCTTAGTCAAAGACAATATGCTCACAAAGGAGATGGATTGATGAGTTGATTACATGTCTCTGATTTTGTGTACTATGGCTTTTGAAAATAGGAATGAGATGCACATAATGAGCTTTCTTTTTCTTCAATGGCATTTTTCTGATATCTATACATGTCTCTGTCTTCGGGTACTATGGCTTTTGACTTCGGGTACTATGAAGTTTTCTTTATCAACTATTGCAGAGGACCAGAAGTTTACGACTAGTGAAGGTGAGTAAACATATTTTGAGGAGCAGAACGATAACCAGCCAATACCAATCAATTTAGATATGAAATCAAGTTTTTGAGTTAGTCCGAGAATTTATCATAAAAAGTAATTTCACAATTTACCATTTTGAAATAATCAATTATAGAAATCTCATGTAACAAAAGTTTATTGATAAAATTCCTTACAATATTTTATTAACAAATCAAGCATAATTTCAGGCTTACCTCACAAGTGTTTATCTCAATACAAAGGTTAACCTGTTTCACTTACTCGATCATAAAATCAAACAAATTTAATTTTGATTTTCATCTAATTAATGGTTGATCATACAGAGTTAATTCAAAAATCACAAGGTCTTTTCACGGGTTGTAATGAGGCTTGGCTTACAAAAAATGATGGTTTTTCTTGGAATTCAAAAACCCGAAATCATAAAAGAGCATTTTATAATTTTTAAGCTTTCTCTTGTCCCAAGTCTCAATTCCTTTATTGATGAAAAATAAATACCCCCAACTTGATTCTTTTCTCTATTTTTGATTTGCATATATGTCTTTTCATTTTTTTCATTTATATGCTTAATTTTGATTTTTCTTGAAAAGAATCAAGTTGTTAATGTTCACTCCCTACTCAAAATATTCTTTTCATTTTGATCAATTGCTCTTTTAATCAATCAAGTAAAGGGAATGGTTCAAATTTGATAAGTGTCAAGGGTACCAAAGAAATTATTTTTCAAGCTCAAAATTGGCTTTGAAAGGATAAAATGATTTTACCATGGTAAACTTTTTGGCCCAAGGTTTCTTGTACCAAAAATGTGCCTTGATCATTTTCTTGAATTCTCTGTACAACAACATAAATGATAGATTAAAGCAAAATCAATTTGAATGAAGTTATGTCGAAACCCTCAAGTGTTTAAAAGATCTCTCAGCTCACCTGGTTATTTGAAATTAGCTCGATAGTTAATAAAATTATTGTAATTAAATTTATCAAAATTCCTTAATTACAAAAAGAATCAATAATTGATAAAAAAAATTGTTTTATTGTGTAAAACTTTAAGTGTATAAATTTTATTACTTTCAAAAATTTGATTGATTTATTAAAAGATAAAATTTATTTTTAATTTTTGAATTTTTAGAGAAAAACACGCAAAAAACACACCATGACAAAAATTACGCAAAGATAAAACACACCCCATAAAAATAAACTATAATAAAACCCATAAAGTAAAAATACCAATGTAAATAGTAAAAGTAAACTAAAATGTATGTAAAAGAAATGAGATAACACCAATAAGTCCTCCATGTGATTCTCATCATCGCCCTCCTCATCTACATCACCCTCTGACTCAGCATATGCTCCAGACGGTCCACCAGTCTCAGGGTAAGTGGGTAAATCACCAGGCCAAGCTACATGAGCTGCGAACTCAGCTGGTGTGACATAAGGTGCTCCTTCTCCCTGAAGTCTGTACTGATAAAATGCATCATGAAGATGTATGTAAGCTCTGTGTATGGCAGCCATCATCTGCATCATATGCTGATGCTCGAGTGTCATCCTGGCAAATCCCTCTA
Source organism: Clitoria ternatea (assembly GCA_037962975.1). Classification (NCBI taxonomy): domain Eukaryota; kingdom Viridiplantae; phylum Streptophyta; class Magnoliopsida; order Fabales; family Fabaceae; genus Clitoria; species Clitoria ternatea. The sequence goes on from CM075672.1 coordinate 158,329,058, forward strand.
AGATAGCATCAGCAGGTGGTGGCTGAACTGGTGGTCTCCTCCTCCTCTGTCTGGGCTGAGCCTCCTGCTCTAGTAGTGGAAGCTCGCACTACTGGACAAAATAATCTCTATTTACTAAGACCTTAGGGACTCTCCCCGAAGAACTCATAAACTCAGGTGATGGCACAACAACTCCCTGCCTTCTCAGTAAGGCAGATATGAAGAGAGGGAATAGAATGGGGCGGTTCACCTTATACCCAAGGGCATAAAACTGAATTTGCTCAGAAATCAGCTCTGCAATATCAATGGTATGACCCTGAAGAATGGAATAAAGGAGGCAGCAGTGATCAACTGGGATAGAAGAAAGGTGGGTGACAGGATTAATGTTATGCAGCATGAGATAGGACCAAGCCTGAGCTATGGGAGTCAGCTGCGTCTTGAGGACGTTAGATGGAGTCCTCCTAACCTTACTCAAGTTGAAGAAGATTCCATCCTTGCTCAAAAAATGAGCAACCTGATCTAGGAAGTATCCTAGATCACCATCCTCAGTTGCGATCTTGTTTCTGTTCTCCTTCCAGAAATAAGTATCGCTCCGAAGGGTTACCCAGTAGGGTACTAATAGCGTCTCAGTCATAAGCAATATACCGGCCCCTAACCCAACTCCTCCTCTGATGTCCAATGTTCGGAGAGTCCTGGTGAGTCCTGTAGGCATTAGCATAAAATTCCATCACTAAGATGGGATCCCCCTCAGTATGTAGGGAAAACAGGGGTCCCCATCTCCTCCTTTGGATCTCATCCTGCAGCTCAAGATAGTCCCCAACACTCAGATCCAAAACTCTTTCCCAAATAAGTCTCTGGTCCTTTATTTGGTGAAACCGGGCCCATTTCGCATCAGTGTGAAATCTGGTTGGATCTCTAGGTCCTAACACCTCCTCACCCTGAAGATCTAGATCCTTAGAGGTGGTGTCAGTGTCCATGGTCCTTCTCTGTCTTTTAGGACCAGTTGTCGGGATAGACTTCTTTGGTGCCATCTGCAAAAAAAAAAAATTAAAAATAAAATACACATTATACTATTTTTAAAGAAATAAATCAAACATTAAAAGTTAACAAAAAAAATTTGGTTTTTATATTTTATGCAAAACATACACAATAACAAAATATTTATACAAAATTTTAAACATACATGTTTTTGGATTTTCTAAAAAATATACACAAATTGCAAAATTCACACAAAATCCATAACAAGATAAAAACAACATTTTTTTTTGAATTTTTGTAATTTATAAGAAAAAAAATGTATATTTTTTGTATTTTTAAAATTTATCACAAAAAAATCAACATGCATAAATTTCACAAAACATGCAAAATCATACAACATGCATATTTACAAAATTATGCAAATTTATTTTTATTTTTATGCAAGAAAGTATAACAAACATACAATTTAAGAAAATTTATTAATTTAAAAGAAAAGTAAACAAACAACAAACAGAGAATAATGGACAGAATTATTAAAAACATAAAACAGAAAATCACACACAAAATTCAATAAAAATTAGAAATAGAGGCTGACGCTACGCGTGTGTGGGACGCTACGCGTTAGCTCTGTTCTTCCCACACTACGCGTCAGTGGGACGCTACGCGTGGGCTTGCAGAACAGAAACTGTAAAATAGGCACAACCCCTCCAAAACTACATTCAATCCATTCAAAATCCTATTTCTAACAGCAATCAATCCCAATGGTCATCTAATCCTAACCCTAACCACATGCAATTTCTAAGAATCGAAATTAAAATCAAACTAAAGAGAAAGGATTTAGAAAACTTACTTGGGATCCTTTGAGCAAATATGAATGAGAAGGTTTGGAAGTTTTGAGAGAAAAAAAGGGTTTGGGAAATTAGGGTTTCTGAAATTGTAGAGGGAGGCAAGATAGGTTTTTTTTAAAGATTATGGACTTGGGCCTCCCTCTGGTTCAGTTTTAAAAACTGAACGAGGACCCTGACGCTACTCGTGGATGCGACGCTACGTGTCAGGTTGAAATTTTAACCTCCACGTTGAGCGTCAGTGGGACGCTACGCATGGGGTTCTGAATTTTTAAATTTTTTTTAAAAAATAAAAATAAAAAGAAAAGAAATAATGGGTTGCCTCCCATTGAGCGCTAAATTTAATGTCTCAAGCTAGACATCCTGCACATCACAAATCAGTCAAATAACAAATGGTAGTGAGTCTGTTGATCTCACCACCCAGATATAGTTTCAATCTCTGCCCATTAACCATCCAACTTCTTTTGGAAGTTGGGTCCTCAATTTCAACTGCTCCATAAGATTTAACTTCCTTTATTACAAAAGGGCCTGACCATTTAGATTTTAATTTACCAGGGAACAGTCTTAATCTTGAATTAAACAATAAAACTTGCTGACCTGGTATAAAGTGTCTATTTTTAATTTTCTTATCATGATAAGTTTTTACCTTGTTCTTGTAACTTCTAGATGTCTCATAAGCATTGTTTCTCATTTCTTCCAACTCAAATAACCGCAACTTTCTTTTGTCAGCTGCTGCATTTGTATCAAAGTTGAGAAATTTTAAAGCCCAGTATGCCTTATGTTCCATCTCTACTGGAAGATGACAAGCTTTTCCATAGACCATTTGGAAAGGAGAAAGGCCAATTGGAGTCTTAAATGCAGTTCTGTATGCCCAGAGTGCATCATCAAGCTTTTGTGACCAATCTTTTCTGGAGGAAGACACAATCTTTTCTAAAATCTTTTTCACTTCTCGATTTGAAATCTCAGCCTGTCCATTGGTTTATGGATGATATGTTATGGCCACTTTATGTCTCACTCCATAATGTTGTAACACTTTCTGAAGAACTTTGTTACAAAAATGTGATCCTCCATCACTGATCAAAGTTCTTGGTGTTCCAAACCTGCAGAAAATATTTTTCTTCAAGAAATTCACTACAGTTTTGGTGTCAGCATTAGGTGAAGCAATTGCTTCTACCCATTTTAAAACATAATCAACTGCCAAAAGAATGTATTGATTAAATGGAGAATAAGGAAAAGGTCCCATGAAATCAATACCCCAACAATCAAATACCTCAACCTCCTGAATGTTTATGAGAGGCATTTCTTGTCTTTTGTTAACATTACCTGTTCTTTGGCAGTTATCACAAGCTTGCATAAATGAGTGAGAATCTTTAAAAATGGAGGGCCAATACAAACCTGATTGAAGAATTTTTGCAGCCGTTCTTTCTCCATTAAAATGTCCTCCATAAGGAGACTTATGACAATGCAACAACACATCTTTCTTTTCTTAGTCGGGTACACAAGGACGTAACAAATTATCCACACCAATTTTAAATAGATGAGGGTCATCCCACACAAAGTATTTTGAATCTTTGAAAAAAAATTTCTTTGCTGCCAAGTTAAATCATTTGGAAGAATTCCTGCTGCTTTAAAATTGGCCATATCAGCAAACCATGGCCGTTTTATTATTTCAAAAAGTTTTTCATCAGGAAATTCTTCCAAGATGTCTTTTTCTTTGACAGTGACCTCATCATTCATTACCCTTTTTATCTTTGATTTCAAGATCATATTCTTGAAGGAGTAAAATCCATCGGATTAACCGAGGTTTAGAATCAGTTTTGGTCAAAAGATACTTGATTGCAGCATGATCAGTGAAAAAAATTATTTTTGATCCAATCAAATATGATCTAAATTTTTTCAAGGCATACACTATAGCTAGTAATTCCTTTTCAGTAGTTGCATAATTTATTTGATTTTCATTTAAAACTTTACTAGCATAGTGTATAACCCTAAAAAAATTTTCATATCTTTGACCTAAAACTACTCCTACAGCATAATCACTTGCACCACACATAAGTTCAAAGGGTAAATTCTAATTAGGAGCAATAATTAAAGGGGCAGAAACCAATTTTTCTTTCAATGAATTAAAAGCTTTAAGACATGCTTCATCAAACTTGAATTTAACATCTTTATTTAGAAGATTTGTTAAAGGTTTAGCAATTTTTGAAAAATCTTGAATAAATCTTCTATAGAATCCATCATGTCCTAAAAAACTTCTAATACCTTTTACATTCACAGTGGGTGGGAGTTTAGAGATTACCTCTATTTTGGCTTAGTCTACTTCAATACCTTTAGAGGAAATTTTGTGACCAAGTACAATTCCTTCTTTTACCATAAAATGACATTTCTCCCAATTAAGCACCAAATTTGTTTCAATACACCGCTTCAGTACGGTGTCCAGATTGGTTAGACATGTTTCAAATGAATTTCCAAAGACTAAGAAATCATCCATGAAAATCTCAATGCTCTTTTCAATTAAATTTGCAAAAATAGCAAACATGCATCTTTGAAAAGTAGCAGGTGCATTACACAATCCAAATGGCATTTTCCTATATGTAAATATATCAAAGGGACATGTAAAAGCAGTCTTTTCTTGATCAAGAGGGTCAACAGAAATTTGGTTATATCCAGAATATCCATCAAGAAAACAATAGTAAGCTTGTCCAGACAATATTTCAAGCATTTGATCTATAAAAGGAAGTGGAAAATGATCTTTTCTTGTTGCTTGATTTAGTTTTCTATAATCAATGCACATTCTCCAACTAGTGACAGTTCTTGTTGGGATTAATTCATTTTTATCATTAACAATTACTGTTATACCACCTTTTTTTGGAATAACTTATACCAGACTTACCCATGCACAATCAGAAATGGGATAGATAATACCTGCTTTCAGCAATTTCAAAACCTCCTTCTTAGTTACCTCTTTCATGGTTGGATTAATGGGCTTATACCTTTCAGATCTTCAAGTGTCCACCCAATTGCTTCTTGATTTCTTTTCAATACTTCAACCAGTTTTTCTTCTTCTGTTTCACTTAACAAATTACTAATAATCACTGGTTTTAAATTACCTTCTTTCAAAAAGATATACTTTAAGTTGGAAGGTAGCACTTTCAATTCAGGTCTCTTGATTTCTTCAACAGGTACTTCTTGAATTTCTTCAATTTCTCTTGATTTAGGGAAAATTTATTTCCCTTGATCAAAATTTTCAAGATATTTGTCTACCTGTTTTTCTTCTTCTTCACTCAAAAATTCCACAGAGTTAGTTAATAACTTATTTAAAGAATCAGAGTTCGACATACCTGTGGATATGGAGAAGTAGACTTTATCGAGAACATCCACCTTAAAACAATCTTGTTTCGGATTGGGATGTTTCATGGCTTTGAAAACATCAAAGTTTACTTCTTCATCGTGAACTCTTACTGCCAGCTTACCATTATCTACATCAATGAGCACTCTAGCAGTCTTCATGAATGGTCTTCCCAGAATTAGGGGAACTTCAACATCTTTTCCATGTCTAATACCATAAAGTCAACAGGGAAGTAGAACTTATCAACTTTCATAAGTACATCTTCCACAATACCATAGGGTCTTTTGATTGATCTATCAGCCAATTACAGAGTCATCTTTGTTCTTTAAGGATCAAGGTCACCAATTCGCTTCATCATACTTAGAGGCATTAGATTAATTCTAGCCCCTAAGTTTAACAAGGCTTTTCCAATGTTCATATCTCCAATGGAGACAGGAATAGTGAAACTTCCAGGGTCTTACGACTTTACTGGCATATTATGTTGCAAAATAGCGCTGCAACCTGCTTCCATTTCAACAATTTCTTCATCATACCTCCTCTTTTTGGTGAGCAATTCTTTCATAAACTTTGCATATGTTGGCATCTGTTCCAATGCCTCAGAAAATGGAATGTTTATGTGTAATTGCTTAAAGATTTCAAGGAATCTTTTGTATTCCTTTTCCTTATCCTTCTTTGATGGTGCATGTGGATAAGGTAAATCTTTAACTAGAGGTGTTTGACCCAAATACTGATTTTTTTGTTTTTTAATTTTTTGATTTTTTTGTTTTTCATCATTATTTTTTTCATCTTTTTTCTCTTCTTCTTCTTTCTTTTTTTCTTTCTTTTTTTTCTCTTCTTTTTCTTTTTCACAATCATTTCCTACAACTTTACCACTTCTTGTAAAAATAGCATTACATTGTTCTCTTGGATTTTGAGTGTTTGTAGAAAAACCAGAGCTTTTCATGTCAACTACTTCTTTTGCTAACTATCCCAATTGCATGTCTGACGCCTTAGGTGTGGCTTCATTTGTTTGCATGTATTGAAGCAACTATTGGATAAACTCTTCTATCCTAGTTAGCCTTGCTGTTTGATCAGATTGTGGTTGTTGTTTGAATTGATTGTTAGGAGGTCGGTTAGAAGATCCAACATTTTGTTTCCAGCCAATATTCTGATTCTGCCATCCCTGCGGGTAATTGTTAGGAAAAGAATTACCAAGATTGAAAGGAAAATTACCTAAAGGTATTCTTTGATGGTTCAGAAAATTGGCTTGCTCTTGCTCATTTCTTTCAGGGGCACAACAACCATATGGTTGTTCTCCCATGCAATGTATACATTGTTTCAATTGAGCAGGAGGTGATGATGACATTTGAGCAATTTGAAGTTTCTCTAATTATTTGCTCATAGCCTCAATTTATTGAGTCAGCAATTTTTGCTGAGCTAATACTGCATCATTTACCCCCAATTCGAGCATACCTGACTTTCTTTTTACATTACCTCTTTCATGTTTTACTTGTTGGTCACTAATGGACATTGATTCCAATCTTTCTATTGCTTCTTCCATAGTTTTGTTCATTAAAGAACCTCCTACACAAGCATCTAACATCATTTTAAATTGAGGTAACAAACCATGGTAAACGATCCTTACCTTTTTGGTATCATTTAAGTTGTGGTTTGGATATTTCCTCAAGAGTTCCTTGAATCGTTCCCATGTTTCTCCTAATGACTCATCATTGTTTTGTGAAAAAGAATGTATGGTTGTCATGGCTTCAAAATATTTTGAAGGAGAATAAAGTCTTTTCAAAAAGTTTCTCTCTACATCGGACCAGTTTGCAAAACTACCGGGTGGATAAGATTTAAACCATTCTTTAGCTTTCCCAATCAAAGAAAAAGAAAACAATCTCATGTAAACTGATTCTTCTTGATTGGGTTCAAAACCAATTGTGCTGCATAACTCATAAAAAACAGTTAAGTGTTCATAAGGTTCCTCATTATTTAAACCAGTAAATTGATTATTTTGAATAATGTTTAAAGTAGCTGGTTTAATTTCTACAGCAGCAATAGGTCCTTGCACAACCAAAAAAACCCCAAACAGCTACCTCAAAATAGCGACCACCATATGCCGTCGCTAAATAGCGACCGTGTTAGCGACCGTCTCGTAACAAAAGGGACAAGAATATGTTAGCGACTACATTAGCGACCGTGTATAATACGCGGTCGCTAATCCATGTCAACACCGTCGCTAGAAGGGTCGCTATTGTTTAACTCCACCATTTTTTCTTTCCCGCCCTGGTTTTCAGTTCGCGGCAAACGTTAGCGACCGTTGTTTACCGTCGCTAAGGTTCCCTCCAACTAAAGCGACGGTCAGGCCGCGTCGCTATGGTTTGTAATAGTGACGGAGGCGTACATCGTCGCTACTATATGAAACAATTAGGGACGGAAGTACAATGCCGTCGCTAACAATTAGTGACGGTTGGAAGGTACCGTCGCTATTTATGAAGATATTAGTGACGGTAAGCTCTGCCGTCGCTATGTTTTCGTCTTCCCTCCACACTATTGAATTTAAATAATGGAAGTTAGTGACGGGGTTGTGAAACCGTCGCTAGGGTTCATGATATTAGTGACGGTATTTGTTTGCCGTCGCTAATGTTCAGGGGATTAGTGACAGAATTAGTTTGCCGTCGCTACATGTTTTAATTGTAGTGACGTTTTTATCGACGGTGGAATACCGTCGCTAAGGGTTTCTCATACTCGAATAGTGCCTCTCCCTAATCATTTGCCCTAACTTTCAATCCCTCCCTTCCTCTGTTTCCCCGAATCCCTCCAACTCCCTCCCTTCCTCTGTCCCTTCCTCAGAGTTCCTCCACCCGTCTCCTCCCTTTTTTCCTCCTCTGGCGTCACTGTGTCTCTCCAACGCTCTCTCTGTTCCTCCGTTTGAAGCTCCTCACTGAGTTTCTCTCTCACAAACCTCCGGTCCAGCTCCAACCCTCTCTGGCTTCCTCCGTTTGAAGGTCCTCACTCAGTTTCTCTCTCAGAAACCTCCGGTCCAGGTCCAACCCTCTCTGTCTTCCTCCGTTTGAAGCTCCTCACTCAGTTTCTCTCTCACAAACCTCCGGTCCAGCATCCTCTATTTGAAGCTCCCTCCAACAGCTCCTTCTCTCTAGTCAAGGTATGTTCGAATGACTTATTCCTTTTTCGTTTTATGTAGTTGATGTTTGTTGTAATAAGGTAGTTTATTCCTTTAAAACACTGTACAGAAAAGACCAAAGCCAAAAAGAGAATAATGTGCAACTAAATTTTTTTCAGTAGAAAATTGAAGAATATTTAGACAAACATTATGAGGAGGATGAAAAGAATATTATTCACTTAACAATTCACATCAACAAATAATATTTGGAAACATAGTTAAAGAGGGAGGCATCAGGGGCTCATATCGTTCCATGATGAAAAGCTGCACTTGATCTTCTTGTGATTATGGAACCTGGGTTCTCTAGGTGTAGTTGGACTCTTGATTGACCTTGAGGATACAAAAAGAACCAATATGAGATAAACATTCTAAAGAGAATATTATTGAATAGGTGCAACTGAATCAATCCTTACCTCCAGTGCATAAAAGGCCTATCAAAATATGGCATTGGTTGTGCTTTTGGAATAAGCTCCCTCCTTAACCTTCTGATTTCTTCCTCTTCTGCTAACTATAGTGGAGTAAAACATACAAGAAATCAGTACTTACTATTTAGTGAAAGGAAGGAAGGATGATAAATTAGATCAAGAATATATGGATAGTAACAGTGCACCTTCTGCTGTCTTTCCCTTTCCATCTTGTATTGCTCTATTAAGCTCAACTTTTCTGCCACCTGCATAATTCAATATTCATTATTTCTTGTTTCCGTACCCCTACTGTCAACATCTTCTGAAAATGAAATATAACTCAATCGACAATTCAACATGACAAGTCTACTAATTCAGCTTTAAAGTTATCCCTAGGCTAGGAGCTTAAAATACAAGCATTTGTGCAAAAGTAAGAAAAACAATGCCAACACAAAGATATAAATAGGGATGAAAAAAAGCTGATACAGATGAAACCAGCACCTGATGGTCAAACTCAGCGCGATCCAGTGCCCGTACATCACTGTGAAGCTTCAGGTCAACAGGCCTTGTGTTTTCCTTTACTGCAGGTTTTACCAAACACTGAAATAGTAGCACCAAAACATGTCAGGTAATAATGAATATATATCATGGATTTGATGAATTATTGTTTTTTGGATCATAATTTACCTCTGGTTCATCCGTTGTCCAAGGAAGACCCTGTGCAATAGGTATCCTTTGCTTTTCTTCTTCTGCCATCATCTGTTGTACCTTCTTTACAAATTCTGCCTCTTTTAACCTTCCTCTTTGCTGCAATTTGCATTCCATTAACAATAAAACAAAATGTGAACTTTAAAATTATCAATGTATCAATCAATTTGCCAGAACCTACCTCAGTTCTTAAGTTGAATGGTTTCTGGTTGGTGACTCTCTCCTGCTTCTTTTTCCACCTCCTTGTCTCAAAAGTGCTTGATGATTCCAGGCTCTGAAACAATCCATTCAATTAAAATTCATTCATTCAATACTCTGATTGGCAGATTACTGAATAAACCATTAACAGTTCTGCATTTTCGCTAATTAAAAAATTACAAAAAATATCAGTTTCACTAAAGCCTTACATTTGTCCTGCTTCTGTGCCCCCCATTTGAAGTTCTGCTACACACACTGCACCAAGATGAAAAATACACTCACAACACAGAAATCAACACTGTTCAAAGCATTAACACTCACTGACAATTCAGCATTCAGTAAATTGGATTGATGCATACATCATAATAGCATATGTTAAATATGTGCTTCCACCTCAATTTAGTTTCAAACAACTTGACTTTTTATAACCTCGAAACACCAGAATATCTATCATTTTCTGTCAAAATGGATCAAAACTAAAGTCTAAACCAAACATGGATTCTGAAGAATGAAATCCAACCTTCCACGGCTACTATCCCAGGAAGAAGAAACCGACACCCGATTATCCAAGCCAAGGTTTTCAGAGGTCAAAACAAAGCTCGGTGGGCAAAATGAGGAACCACCACCACCAGCAGCAGAAACCTCAGTTTCAGAAGGTGCATGAAACTGCAACCCCGGCAATGCCAATTTCCCAACCTTGTTGTTATCGTTCTCAATAGACTCCTCCTTATGATCTTCTTCATCATCACCATCCTTACGTATAGAGAGAAGCTTCTCAAATGCCTTAACCAAATTCATAACCTTCCCAGACCCACTCCCAGGAACACTCTCTCTAACTCCCTCCATCATCCTCTCCCTCCTACGCTTCACCACCAACCCTTTAACCCCTCAACCTTCTCCAAGTCTTCTCCTTTTTCTTCATTTTCTTCATGTTCAACCACACTCAGAGAGTGAGTTTCAGACCCAATTTTAGAAACCCCTTCATCATCATCACCACCATCATCAAGCTTGTTCTTGAAGAACTCTTCCTGTGACTTCCTCAGATTGTTGTAAGCGACGCAAACGCACTTGCTGTTGTTGTTCCCGCACTTGCAAGGCCCTGAAACGGCGTCGTTCTGATTCTTCTTCTTCTTTGCCACCAAGAACTTCCTCTGCCTGATCTTGGTCTGAGGGGAAGAGTAACCAACAGATGGATGTGGCTCTGACCATAGAGGGTCCATAAGAAATATGAAATAATGGGTTCCTTCCTGTTGGTGATCTAAGTTTGGCTTAAGAAGAAAAAATGTGAAATTTATAAAATGGTGTAACAACGATAAATGCAGTGAGTTATATGTATAGAACTAGTGGGCATTAGGCATCACTATTTTACAGTTACAATGTCTTAATATAGCAAGACCTAAAAAACAAGACATCCCAGGGAGAGTAAATGTTGGTTGATTGCAACTTATGAGGAACACCCACGTATAACTTTTACTTCAGCATATCCCATTGGCTGTTTTTTTCCCTATAAACTTACACGGTTAGGATGCGTTTTTTCACCACAACTACACTTGTCTTTTTAGGTATATATTTAACTTGGATAGTTGTAATGAGAGAGTTTGTAAGTGGATTTGCTAGTTGGAGTGTTGAACTACGCTGAATTTGTGAGTTGTTTTATTTTATTCTTGTTTTATCTTTAGAATGTGGGTGCTTATACTGATATAGATCACCGGAAGAATTTTCGACTGGGATCTATCACAAACATTTGAAAGATAACCAATTTCTTTTGAAATCTCCCCTTTCCATCAAGGATTTTTTGACACAAATAGTTACCTATTTGAAAGATAACCATTCATATCCCATATGCAGAAATGGATTAAGATTAACTTAATAGGTACTGTAAGTAAATTCAGCATAAGAATCTAAACATATCATCCTCTTATTTCTATGTAGAGAGGTGATGAAAGAAGATTCCTTAGACTAGAAATTGCTGAGTCAATGTAAAAGTAATACATGAATTCAAGCATTATCAATGTGGTAGGCTTCATAGGATGCAAAATGTAAGTTTAGTACTTAGCACAAGCTCATGGGCAGAATAGAGGTGTCTGCATGTATAAGAAAATCAGCATAAGGAGCAATTTGTTACCTGTTACCAAGCATGCCATGAAGCTGAATAATCGTGCTTTCTTCCTTATGCTGATTGAACCACGCTTTATGTCAGGCCGAAGATAATTTATCCACCTAAGCCGGCCACAGTAGTTTTAATATAGACAACCGAGGTCACCACTCACTTAACTTCAACTATTTCATTACGATGATATACTCGTTAACCATCCATTAGCTTTAAAGAAATAGTAAATAGATTTTGTTAACCAGAGTCCTACACCCATATAATATAAATAATAAAATATTTTTATTGAAAATAATATTGAGATGCATCTATAACAATTTAGAATTTTTTTTCTTAAGTGTCCTAGCTTTTAAGAATATTAGTTAACACTTTATCCAATTAAAAACGGGTTAAGATTCTTCCATGCTATTAAGGAACGTGACATTGTCATGTTATAAGAGAGAAAGACAGAACCATTATAGTTGGGTTCACCATTATTTGCATAAGGTGCAGTAATTTAATTTTGTGCCTCTTTTTTTCTGGTAACATGATGTTGTCATGTTCATTAATAACATGTACCTTAAAAGCTGCTTAAAAAATTGTTAAAAGCACCTGTTCTGTCCAACATCATAGCCTAACTTACATTTGGGAATTTCCTTGCAATAAATCTCACACCAATAAATGTCACCTGTTCAGCCCGTGACTTATAATTAGAACCAAACAGCAATAATGAATAGAAACTTGCACACCTGCTTGTTTAGGGAGTGTACGCCAACTTCCATGACCATATTTTGTAATGTAATTAACCAATGCTTCATCTTCTTCAGGAGTCCAAGCACCCCTTCTAACTGCATGCTTATCATAACATGCTGCTTTTCCCATCTTCACTCACACCTCATTAACACAAGAATAATGATAAAAAACCTAACACATTCACAGTGTACACCACCTTTTCATCATCACGTCACTGGTTTGAAGAGTGTTGCAGAAGAAAACCGAGTGATGGGATAAATCAACTTGAAACTAACGGCAACAATAAATGCATGTGTGTAATATATGACAATTTTGTGGCTTAGGGGTTCAGACTTGCATTTAATACACCACATACCTTCACAGGCAATTCCACAGGGTTCTCTATGACTACATAAAATGTAAAATACAGCAGAATGTGGAAACTATGTAACATAATGTCAAGGGTGGAAAATGACAGAATACTCAGAGAAGCAAATGCTAGGGGAAAGAATAAGTACATGTTTGAATTTACATTTTCGGGCTATAAATGTAAATGCATTTTAATGGAACAATGCTATACATATAGAATAATTTATATAGTTTAAACATGATTTTGATATAAGGTAAACTTGTATCTTCAATTTGTTGTCCCGCCCATTTTGATGATGAACTTAATCTATAATTTACTTTACATGTCTCTCTTTGTTTAGTTTCCTTGCTAATTGTAACTGTCCAACCACTTATTGGTTTGTCATGCAGACTAGCACACGTTACGCGTGGGCTCTGATCGTCTGTCGACAACTTTATATTCATCCCTGACTTTATTCCCCAGGTAATCCCCTAACACTGACTTTCTCATTGTGTGTATGCATGTCAATTGTTGTTTGTTAGTGGAGAGCAAAGCTCATTAGGCAACGGTTTTGTGTGCTGATAACATAATGTTTTATGCATGTGTAATGTTGTTTGTTAGTGGAGAGCAGAGCTCATTAGGAATTGGTTTTGTGTGCTGATAATATGATATTTTATGCATGTGTAATGTTGTTTGTTAGTGGAGAGCAGAGCTCATTAGGACTTGATTTTGTGTGTTGATAACATGATTTAGGACTTAATACCTCTCAATATCACATACAATGCGTAGCATATATAATTATCAATACTGGCAAGTTTTCTGTATGTACCAGGCCGTTTCTAATTTTAGGAAATGTCTAGTTTACAGGGGAGACTCTACTAAAATTTCGGCAGGCTCCCTTTCTTAGGGAACTAAAAAGATGAAAGTCAACGTTAATAATGTAGGGTTTAGTCGTGTGTGTCCCCATTAGATTCCCGTTCAAGTTTCAAAACAACCGGTCGATGTACCGTGTTGTGTTGGATCTTGAATTGTCCCGGTTGGACAGTTTGGTATGAATTTGTAACCTGTAGGGCGTAACCCAACAATGTTGTATGTGGTCTATCTGGAGACGTTGAATGAATGTTGATTTGAAATTTCGGATATGGTATTTCGTATTGTCCCCAGGGTGCATGTCTGCGTGCGGAGTTTCATACCGTACGTATCTCTGTGTACTCGGGGACCAATGCGAAATGCTGTCGAAATTTCAAATGAACATTCGTTCAACTCAAGATAGACCGCATACAATTATGGGATGGGTTACGGATGGTTGCATATTCATCCCGAATGGGATAGAGCCCCACCAATTTGCAACATCAAAGAGATAGAGAGTGATTCACAACCGATAGTCAAATAAAATTACAATAATTTAAAGTAACAGAAATCGTGCTTGTTAGATATTGTAAATGGAGGTACCGGCAAATCGGCGATGGATGTACAACCGACTAGATAGCAATCGGCGAGTGACTGAGGAGTTTATGATGGGGCTATTGGAGTTCATTCCGTTTGCTACGGCAAACACGCCTGCATTTGAAGCAACTCAAAAGATTCGTTGTCCGTGCTCAAAGTACAAATGCATGAGTTTTGAATACGCGGATGATGTCATGTGCCACCTAACTGAGAAAGGGTTCATGGAAACATACCACTACTGGTACAACCATGGTGAGCAGTTACCGCGTAGACCATCAGACGTAACCCTACAACAGTCTTACTACGAGGTTGGAGGAAACAAGGATACGTACAACAACATAGAACAAATGGTGATGGATCATGTTGGACCCTCCACCGGGCGTATGCTGGAACATAATGACCAAGCAGGTAATGGGGACTCTGACAATGTAGAGGAGGATCCTAATCCGGAGGTGAAGAGATTTTATGATTTGTTGGCGGCGGCTCAGACTCCATTGTGGGACGGGTGCAACAGTCACACTTAGTTATCCGCCTCCCTAGCTGCTTTAAGCCTAAAGGCAGATTATAATCTTTCTGGAGGTTGTTTTGATAGGATGGTCAATCTGATGGGTTCCACCATGCCTAGTAATCACAGAATGCCAGCAAACCTGTACCGTGCTAAGAAACAAGTGGCAAACTTGGGGTTGGGTTGTGTGAAGATAGAGTGTTGTGTTGGTGGATGTATGCTGTTCAGAAATGAGTTTGCAGACGAAAGTGTCACAAAATGTTTGCATTGTAATGAGGAACGCTACAAGACCGTTAAAAGGAGAGGGAAGGTAACCCGGACGGCCAGGAAGAAAATGTGGTACTTCCCTATAACACCGCGTCTTCAACGCCTGTATGCCTCATTGTCCACGGCAAAACACATGCGCTGGCATGCTCTGAACCGAACACAAGAGGGGTTTCTTTGCCATCCTTCCGACGGGAAAGCATGGAAGTGTTTGGATGAGCTATATCCGGACTTTTCTGGCGAGCCACGCAATGTAAGACTTGGCTTATGTACTGATGGGTTTAACCCGTTCGGTCAATACGGAAGAGCTTACTCTTGTTGGCCAGTTATCCTGACCCCATACAATCTGCCTCCTGATATGTGTATGAAGAGGGAGGTCATGTTTCTATCTGTACTGGTTCCAGGACCCAAAAATCCAAAGGCGAACATAGACGTGTTTTTGCAACCGTTGGTTGAAGAGTTATCACAGTTATGGGATGTCGGGGTAATGACATACGATGCGTCTTTGAAGAACAACTTTATGATGCGTGCTGTTTTGATGTGGACTATTAACGACTTCCCGGCCTATGGTATGCTTTCTGGATGGTCCACGTCTGGGAAGCTTGCTTGCCCTGTATGCATGGAACATACCGGGGGGGAATCACTCCCTGTTAGTGGCAAGACAAGTTTCTTTGACTGTCATAGAAAGTTTCTACCGTTGGATCACCCGTTTAGGAGGAACAAAACCGCTTTTAAGAAAAACAAGGTTGTCAATGAACCTCCACCCCGTAGGTTATCTGGTGCACGGGTTTGGCAGAGGGTCGAAGAGTATCCTTACATCTGGGACAAGAGTGTCAAGGAGTTTGCGGGTTACGGTAAGGAACACCACTGGGTGAAGCAGAGTGTCTTGTGGGATTTGCCATATTGGAAAGACTTGTTGTTAAGACACAACATTGATGTCATGCACACTGAACGTAATGTTTTCATGAATATTTTTGACACTGTTATGGACATCAAAGGGAGAACAAAGGACAACGAGAAGAGTCGTCTAGACCTTCCGATTTGGTGTTCTAGGAAGGAGTTGGAGTTGAGGGATGCGGGACGTGGAAGAATGTTTAAACCCCATGCAAAGTATGCTTTAACTAGACCACAACAGATTGCTGTGTGTATTTGGATGAATGGGTTGACCCTGCCTGACGGATTCGCTTCTAACTTGAGTAGATGTGTCGACGTGAAGGAGGGCAGGGTGTTTGGCATGAAAAGTCATGATTGCCATGTGTTTATGCAACAACTACTCCCGTACGCGTTTCATGCCTTACCGAAGCCTATTTGGAAACCGTTAGTGGAGTTGAGTCACTTCTTTAAGGAGTTGACGGCTACTTCGTTGAGTGTGGAGAAACTTGTGAAGATGGAAGAAACTATCCCGGTATTGATTTGTAAGTTGGAGCAGATTTTCCCACCAAGTTTCTTTGACTCCATGGAGCATTTGCCTATCCATCTACCGTACGAGGCCTTGGTTGGTGGCCCAGTGCAGTATCGTTGGATGTATCCATTCGAAAGGTGAATGCTTGGTGAACTCTTTAAATTACTTGCGAATCATGCTTATAATAGTATTTTCTAACTTAACACCACCTTGTTAATGATGTTGAAGATTCTTACGCTCTTTAAAAGATAAAGTGTCGAACAAAGCCTGCGTTGAAGCTTCAATTTGTGAGGCATACTTAGTCGAAGAAATGACAACCTTTGCTTCTTTCTATTTTCCAACGGAGATAGAAACTAGAATGAGTAGAATTCCCCGCAATCTTGGTGTAGCCAGCCGCACAGGGTTTGATGAACAAACGTCGATTTTCAACTATCCTGGTCACCCGGGGGGCAGGCTCACAAAATGTTACATTGATGAGAAAGATCGAAAGGCGGCTCACTTGTACATTCTTCTCAATTGCCCAGAAGTGGAACCCTTTATTGAGTAAGTCATACAAGTTATATTATACATTCTTAACGTAGCTTTTATATTAAACTTATTTGTTTCTTTCAATAGCTTATACACAGATATGCTAAAACTTGAGCAAAATGAGTTAACTGATGACCAAATTCATAGTGAGGTGTCATCCAAGTTCGTTGGTTGGTTCGCGCAACATGTAAGACCCGTATACCAAGTGTTTTTAAGCCTATTTGCTTCTAACTCCCGTCAATATGGTAACAATGACCTACTTCTTATGTTGTACATAGATACAAGACCCTAACAACCATATTGAAGATTCTTTACTCCAAGCCCTTTCTTGGGGGCCGGTGAAGACTGTTAAAAAATGGCCTATTTACTACGTAAATGGCTACAAGTTTAATATTCTTCAATGGAGTGAAGGGATGCGTACCCATAACTACGGGGTTTGTGTTAAAGGCACCGCCGGTCAGTTGGAAGAAGACTTTTATGGAGTGCTGACGGAGATTGTTGAAGTTTCATTCTCTGGACGACTAAGAAGAGATATTGTTCTATTCAAATGTGATTGGTTCGACAACACAATCGGCGTTGGAACAAAGGTTGACAACAACTACGGCTTAGTTGAGGTCAAGAAGAATGGTAGATATAAAGGGTTTGATCCCTTCATTTTTGCCCAACAAGCTGAGCAGGTTTATTACACCGACTTCCCGGGAGGACATCGGGACTGGTATGCAGTAATCAAGGCCAAGGCCCGAAGTCAGATCACTGACAATGTCTCCGAGGAGGTCGATGACGCTTATCAGCTTGCACCACACGAGCTCAACGATGCCAATTTGTTGTTCAACATTGATCCAGTCATAATGGATGAGACACTCGCCACTACGGGGGGTGAACACATTGACAAAGACCTTGTCTCTCAATCAAAACGGTCTAGGGCTGATTTGGATACTGATGAACTTGTTCAAACAGATTACCACAGTGACACTGAAACTGAGGGGGAATTTGAAACTGAAACAGACACAGAGTATGTAGTTGTTAAACATATATACATAGGTTTATATATATCCTGAGACTAACCTTTTTTGTTCATTATTTTATCCACAGATGACGGGACGTCGACTGCCCTTCAGTAGGGGTGGTGGGTCCAGGACCCCGGCTTCCCGTCTGGGGACTCCTACCCCAGGGCAGGAGACCACTCCATCACCACCACAGCGGACCACTCCATCACCACTACAGCAGACCACTCCATCACCACTACAGCAGACCACTCCATCACCACCACCACAGCAGACCACCCCATCACCCCCACAGCTGACCACCCCAGAGCAGACTCCTGGAGTTGGTGGCTTGGAGGACCATGGCCATCAGGCGACCCCACCTCCGGCATCCCCTCTGCCCATGTTGGTACCCGTGCCGGCCGGAGACGAGTAAGTGACTAAACCTCAAATACTTTTATGTTATTTGTATGACACTTTATATTAAACTTTAGTAGAAAGACTTGTTGGTTTATTGGATGTTACTTTAATTAGTACTTGTATAGATTGAATTGTACTGGGCACTCTTCTGTTTGTAACAGGGTAACTATGTAAACTTGGAAATGTTACATTTACAGGGGAGACTCTGCCGAAATTTTGGGTGTCTCCCTAGATTGTGTGTTGTTTTACTCCTAACATAATTGTTGTCATTACAGCTTTGTTGATAGTAGTCGCACTACCAAAGCGATTACTAAGGTTTTGAAGGCCCAGTGGGATGGTCCATATATATCTTGGACAGATGCTGGGAAGGTTGTGCAAGATAGGTGGTTTGACACCTTCTCGGTAAGTTCCTAGCTCATTTATTGTGACTTGATTTGTAAAATAGACCTGTTATTAATTTTGATTTCTCAATTCATTTTACAGCGTGATTACCAGTGGGCGGAGGGTATGATTGATGAGATTAGGAAGGTCTTTGCCACAAAGACCTCCAAAATCATCAAGAGTACCCTTTGGAAGGTGAGGGACAAGGGTGAGCGCCCTCGTTGGATCCCGGAGGACCATTGGGACGGGATGGTCCAGAAGTGGGGCGGGGTCCCATTCCAGCAGGCGAGTGCTCGGAATAGGGCCAACAGAGCCGCCGATGCTGCAGCCTCGGTTTACACTGGGGGTAGCATTTCAACCCTCGAGCACAAGAAAAGATTTGTAAGTATATTTATGTTAAACATTTCTATTATCATTCGTCTTACATGTTTACAAATAATAATCTCAATGTTTTTTGTCCACCACAGGAGCAGAGGGAGCACCGGGAGCCTTCTTTGTTTGAGGTCATGCAAATGACCAAGAAGAACAAAGCCGGTGCATGGGTAAACCAGAACACTACGGAGCTAGCGGTATTTACTTTTAACTGATGTCTGCATTATAATTTACAAATCAACTTACTAATCCTATCGTTGTTTTTGAATTTACAGGAGGCGTATCAGGCCAGGAGGGCCGAGAAGGAGGCGGACCTGGTGGCTTCCACTCCTGAAGGGGAGGTTCCTCCCACCCTATCTTGTTCTGACGACAACGCCATCTATATGGAGGCTGTTGGCGGTGTGAACAAGAAAGGGAGGGTGTTTGGATTGGGTGGCGTCGGCACGCAGCTGGCGAAAAAGGGGAAGACCCCTTCCTCTTCGTCTTCCTCTGGTCTTCCGACTGAGGTCGTTCAGGTAATTCAAAACCTGAACGATGAGCTACAGGAGGAGCGACGTCAGAGGCAGTTGCTGTTGGAGCGGCACGAGGCGGACCGACAGAAGGCCGAGGCGGACCGACAGCGGGCCGAGGAGCAGCACGCCGAGACTCGTCGGCAACTTGCTCAGCAGCAGGAGCTACTGATGCAGTTGATGGCGAGGCTACCTCCCCCCACTTCCCAGGCGCCCCCACCACCACCCCAGGATCCCCCACCACCTTGATTGTAGTTCTTTTATTTATACACATTGTATATTTGATTTTTAGTTATGTTATATTTTCATTCAGTATTTAGTTTGTCATTCTTTATTTATTATGTCAATATTTAATGGTAATTACATTCAAATCACAAAGCCTTTCTACCTATCATTAATAATTCAACCTATTTCATAAATTAATTTAATCTATTATTTTGTTTTTAATAATAATTCATTACTTCAAAAAAATTATTTTAATTTAATTATAAAATTTTATCAGCCAATACAAAATACAAAATATTAAGATATTTTTAAAGCTAAATTAACAAAACCAGTCAATATTGGATCAATTTTAAAAAAATTTAAAAATTCTCGTTAGCGACGGTACCCGTCCGTCGCTGACTTATCAACACTAGCGACGGACGTTGTGGTCGCTACCTGACAACCACTAGCGACGGGAAGCCTTGGTCGCTACATCGCAACCACTAGCGACGGACGTTGTGGTCGCGACCTGACAACCACTAGCGACGGGAAGCCTTGGTCGCTACATCGCAACCACTAGCGACGGAAAATTGTGGTCGCGACCTGACAACCACTAGCGACGAAATGTATTGGTCGCTGTATCACTACCTATAGCGACGGCACGGGGTGGTCGCTGGTGTCTATTAGTAGCGACGGGGTCCCGAGGTCGCTGTATGGCAACACTTAGCGACGGCAGCAGTTATTGGGGCAGGGACGATTTTAGCGACGGCCTTACGCCGTCAATAAGTTAGCGACGGCATGTATGTGGTCGCTGATGTGTTTTCGACGAGGGTTTTAGCGACGCCCACTTTCCCGTCTGTGACGCCGTCGCTAATTGTTTTAGCGACGGGAATTCCATTGATTAGCGACCAATTCTGTCCGTCGCTAACAGTTGTTTTTTTAGTGGTGTTGATACATCCCTGAAACATGAAGTGGTCCATTAATAGCAGCAAACTATTCCAATGTTCTTCTTTCAGCAGCCATATTAGAATTTTCAAAATTTTTAGATTTTTCAAAAGAAGATGAAGTTGAGGAAGAAGTTTTTGTTTTTTTAGATTTTAATGCTTTAAGTTTCTTTACAAACTTCTTGATCTCAGGATCAAAGAACACCTTTCCTGCAGGAGATCGAGTTTGCATAAACACACTAAATAAAGAAAGGTTAGTAAAATAATGTTAAAATGAATAAATAAATAAATAAATAAATAAATAAATTGAAAATTTTTACTAAGGTAAAATATTTTTACCATGATAATTAAAAATTACTGTTTTACTGAATCAATTCAATCCCCGGTAACGGTGCCAGAAAACTTGTTAGACTCGATTATAATGTTGCAGAAAACTTGTTAACTTCGTGTTACTGTTGGGTCATTTAATTGACAAGCGCACCAATCGTTTGTAGTTTTCAAAATTTAGATATCGTTCCACTGGGATTGAAAGTCCAATAATTACAATAATTTTTTAGTTACTATGGTAAATTTATCAAAACCTATTCACAAAAGAATAATTTATATACAATTAATACAATATTCACAAGATTGCATAGTTGAGTTGTTCATGTGATAAAAAGAAAATAACAATCTATCTAAAAAGTTGAGTTGCAATTTAAAATAGCTAAGATACGTGAGGGTAAAACACAGATAAATAAATTATGTTGGAATTTGGATTCCTAATCTAGAATAGCAATGGAGGAACTCAAGACATGCATATTTAATCATCAAGTTCATGTCATTGCAGCTTAAAATCATTATAACCGATCCCTCGTGATATAAATTCTAAGTATTCACCGTAAAGTCCGATCCCTCGTGAACTTTCTCAGTAAAAAAAACTTGCATTAAGTCCTGGCCTTATGGCAACAATAAGTACCAATTCTATCCCTAGTAATTGGCATATTAAGGGTATTCCAACTTTTACTTTTGTTAAATCAAGTTTTAATAAGGCATGAATAATCATTCTCCCGTTTGACATTCACACTAATAAAACAAGTTTCGATACGCATGAAATTCATTCTCCCGTTTGATGCTCATACTAATAAAAGATTGAAATACTAACATGCACTTGAATCATAAACATCAGAGATATTATTCACAACATCATAATCAATAGACTAGTTCACCAATTCCAACATAAACAAATTAGTTACACATGGTGAAAGTAAAAACAACACTTACAGTGATTGATATTACAAAGGCGATGGAAACTTCATGGTACAATGATCACAATACTACACAACACTCTCAAGTATCTAGAAAACTATTCTAGAACTACAAACTCATAAAAGAACCACTCAAACACGAGTGTATAAGAAAAGAAGAGAACTCAGAATGTGGGATGGATGCTTAGGAGTGTGGAGAATGGCCCTATTTATATGTTAGGTCCCTGACTCAGCTCCCATTAAACAACTTGAAGTGGCCACTATGGAATTATTAATTCAATCATGCCTTGCCATTTGTCCCTGTCTTCACTTTCGCTTGGACATTTGTGAGTAGTGGAGAGGCCAATTATGGGTCAAAGGCTGAGTGCTTGGCTACCTGGAAGTGGAGTCCACATAGCTTCTGACGCTACGCGTGGCTGTGACGCATAGCGTCAGCATCAGAAATCCCCACGCTACGTGTGGGGTTGATGCTACACATCAGCTCTCCAGATCTTCATTTTTCTCCTTAAATTCTTTACTTTTTCACTTCAAAACTAGAGAAAATTGATCAAGGGCAGATTATTTCCAACAACATCCATTTATTAAATTTAAAACCTAATTTTCTAACAATTTAAGCTAATTTTTATTATTTTTACAAAATTTTTATTAAAGATTTTGTTGTAAATTTGAGGACTAACATCTCTAACTTCGAGTACTATGACTTTTGAAAATAGGAATGAGATGCACATAGTGAGCTTTCTTTTTCTTCAATGACATTTTTTTGATATCTTTTCTTCTCTATGAATTTTTGCCATTTATGATTTTCTTGGGCTTTTGTTACATGAATATTTTTTCATGTTTTTCCTTTCATTTACACCTTTCATTGTATGCCCATTTCATTCTTTTCTTTTTCTCTTTCTCTCTTTCTTTTGCTCATGAATTCTCTCTTTTAACACACACTCATCTTTTATCACTCGTCTCCTTTTTTTTCTGAAGGGGGGAAGAATTGTAATTTATTGGTTTTTCTTTTAGATATGCAATTGAGGAAGGAGAGACTCGTTGGATGACCGTTAAGGGATAATACAATAGTTGAAAGGTGTTTTGCTTAATAGACAAGTGTTTTTCAGTCAGAGAGAGTCGTTCTGCACATGAAGCATACAGCAGAGAGCTTTCGAGACTTGTGCGTACAGAGGTAGAGAAGGATAGTATTGTTAGCCAAGGCCTCAACGCTCAAGAGGGGGGGGTGAATTGAGTGTTTCAAATTTTCGCGCGGAATCCCCTTAGAAATGGTTAGTAATATACAAATGATGCAATAATGAATAGACAACAACTTTTATGCACATATCACACTATGACACACTTGATGTGCAATGACAATATTTAGCTTTAAGTGTGATAAACAAGGCAAGTTATTGGTTTAAACAATTTATCAATCAGTTGGAGTGCATAGATTTATTTCAAAAATAATGTGATGTTTCCTATAAGGTTTCAGCTCATTCAATATATCAAACAGCTTGTGTGCATGAAATAAGTAAAGGCAATTAAGTAAGTATCACACAAGAGTTGATAGGAAACAATGATCTAGATACTTGGCAAGTTAAAACAAATTTTAGTTTTTAAGAACTTTACCAAATATTGATTCAAGCAAATTATCAAACACTTGGTATGCAGAGTTAGTTTTCTACTTGAACAACAACTTTGATTCATACATTCAGCTCAAGCATTTCAACAAACAGTTTATATGCGCAGTTGTATAAAGAGTTCAAAATAGAGAGAAATACAAACCAATTTAACGAGTTCCACCAACCCGGTGTACGTCTCGCCTTCAAGCAACCCACTTGAAGGATTCCACTATTGAAGATTTGAGATACAAGCTTTGAGCAATTGCAGCTTCCTAGTGTCCCACACTCAAGAACTCAATCCTCACATGCAAAGGGCAACCCACCCAATCTCACAATCTCTCAATACCCAAAGGTTGAACCCCAACCTTTGTGACCACTCAACCTAGAGTGAAAAACCTTGGTGTTTTGGTGTTTGGTTTACAAGCAATTAACTCTCTCAATAGAGTAGATACATAAATGAAAGCTCTCACAAATTCTAACTCTCAACAAGAGAGGATATGCAAATTGAAACTCACAATCTAACAACTCTTAAGCAAAGAGTTGTAGAATATACAAGAGAATTCTAATAAGAAGACCTTTATAAGAAGAATATTGATTGCCTTGTGTTGTGCCTTGGTCTCTCTATTTCTTGCTTGAATTCATGCTCCATTTATAGCCATTTTTAGGGTTCCTAGCTGTTGCACAGTGTCTCCAACGGATACCTCAAGTGGGCATAAAGTGGGAGTGAAGAAATGAGCTGGAGTTCCACTTAAAGACACTTTTCCCACGTTCTGACACTATGGTAATCGATTAGCCCTCGAGCTGTAATCGATTACATTTTGAAATCTTCAGTGTAATTTGCTCTGTAATCGATTAGCATTTCTCTTGTAATCGATTAGCTATGAAACAGAACCCCTCTAATTGATTATGCCTTGCCTCGTAATCGATTATGAGTGGCACCTGATGCATTTAATTAGGTTACGCAGCATGGTAATCGATTGTGCCTTATGTGTAATCGATTAGGGTGCAAACAGAAGCTCTATAATTGATTAGTTGTGTAGTTGTAATCGATTAGTTACATTCCAGAATCCTTGTAATCAATTGTCCTTCTTGTTGTAATCGATTGTGTCATAAACAGAGTTATGGTAATCGATTATTCTAGTGTGGTAATCGATTAGGACATGTTCCTGATACAATTCTTCAAGGTCTTGGATATGTTCTTGATATGTATTGACCCATGGCTTATTCCTTTGATCCTCATGCCTGTTTTCTTGATTCTTCTTCAACTTATGAGCTTGTTCTTAGGTTCATGACAGCAACCTTATTTTCTATAGCTCATGTTTCTTTAATTCTTTGTGAGGCATCTTTATCTCTTTGTTCTTAGCCTTGTCTTTGTGCTTGAACTTCCTTGTTTAGGATCCTTTGCCAATCCATTATCATCATGAATACTTTGTCATTCATCAAAACTACTTTGCATATTTGCATATGCAACTTCATTCTCCCCCTTTTTGATGATGACAATTGATGTTTCATATGACATGTATTTATGTGTTGCAGATTCATAATGTTGGCTTTATGGTAATATCCTTTCTTCCTCTAGGAGTCTTTGCCTTAGTCTTCACGTTTGTCATTATCAAAACCTGTTTTAATCATTCAAACACAAGTATAAGTTTCACCAAGAGAGATATTTCATATTCAAAGTCTTTTTGAGTTATCAGGGTATTGGTGAAAGTAGATGCTTTAGAATAGATCTTGGTCTGCCTTGCTTGGATACTTTCTTTGTCATAAATATCTTTCACTTTTTAATGGAAAACTGCTTTAGAGAGTCAGCATAGTGAGAATCATACTTGTTTAGGGAAGACTTCTGAGATGATTCTGGGTCTGGTGATCCATAAGGTGTTGATGATAAGACTCATGAATTAAGACAAAATCCGATCAAATTCTTGCTTGAGATGTTTCATGAGATCTGGAGCAACTTCTAGCTTGATGAAATGTCACGCCCCGGTTTCCATAACCCGAATCTGATGTAATTAACTTAACTTAATTAATAAAATGCAAATAAATTTTTCATGTTTGAAAAGAGATTCATCACTCAATAATTACATCAAGATTCGAATCATAGAAAACGAAGAGTGAGAGTTTAAGATTTTTAACAGTCCGGATCGATAAAACAAAGCCCCATTTTGCATACGAAAATAATTAGAGTTTACAGTGGAAGGAATCTGTATGCAGGGCAATACGCCTAGTCCCATATATGAAGATATGAGAAAAGGCTCGAAAATGGAAAGGGAATTAAGAAAACGAAGGAAAATCACAAAGCTGACAACAAACTAGCCAACGTAAGTACACTGGTTCCTAGCGTACTCATGCCCAATGACTAGCCAAAACAGAATGCCAGCGTGCCAACGTTAAGGCCCAACGTCCCAGCGCGCAGACCACCAACGTGCTTATACTGGATCCCAGCGTAAGTACGTTGAGCCACTGACCCATTACCACCAATTATCCAGTAAGACAGCGTGCCAACACTAGAAGTCAGCGTGCCCACGTTGATAGGCTTATCATTAGATCCTAAATTCCAGAACCTCAGCGTGCCAATGCCCAAGACTGGCGTGACCATGCCCAGTGCCACGCTACACTCCAGTAAGCCAGCATGCCTAGCCTAAAGCTAGTGTAGGTACGCCCAGTCACTGGACAACAGACCCTGTTCTACAGCTTTTTACCATACAAATTTTGCCAACTTTGGGTCGTCATTTCACCAAGCAATTCAACTCCAAATCACATGAAATTTTAGACACATCACATATACTCTAAAATAAATCATGTGGCAAAGTTTCGCACCAAAATTCCATCCCAGTCAAAATATAAGCTATAGGGTTGATTTACGTATATACGAGCATACAACATGACATGCCAAATTACAAATTAGACCTATCCGGCCACAACCAACCATACACACAAGTCATAAACATACAATATGAGTTATAAGTGACTCCTATTTAAGGTCCTAGCCATTCCATAAGAATATAACCTATCCACTTCTTAATATTCATAAACATTGGCATTTCAAACAACATAATTTCTCACACATGCCTCATAAGAGGTTGTAATTCATGAATAACATTATCCATCCATCATATTGGTATTTGGCAAGTATTACAATTGTCAATGCATGTTGTTAAGGTCAAAATCAAAAATTAGCCATACAACACAAGGGTTTAATTTTCACAAATGACCTACAAAACGAATATCCATCATTCAAATACATGAAGAGTATATATCAACAACATATGCCATACAAAATCAATGGTTGCCGGCCAAGACACTTCTTATACAACTAATTTACCTTCATCATCAAAACACATACACTTCCAAAATAGGTATGTCTCACCCCATGCATACCCTGCATCACAAGGCTAAAAATAGACAACATAGGAGAGTGAGTTATACATTCCAAAGGACGAATATGAATACATTTGTGATTATGTGTATATGCATTCAATGACATGTATACTTTGCATCAACATATCAATCATCATTATAATCACATCATCTCATCAATATATGCATGTCTTAATCATCTTTGTGATTCATAGCAAAGTATATAAGCATACACACATCCATACCCCTCATCATATTGGGTTATCACACATATCATCACCATACATAAAGTTATTTCTTTGTATTCATATTTTATATATTGTCTTTAGGTATTCTTTCATCCAATCTCAACCATCATCATATCTCACCACCTTTGGCATATCTCCTTGCTATATGCAAATGCTCTTAGGCTAATGCACATGCACAACAGAGTTAATATCAATTGCGGATCCGACTATAGGAATATAAACACCAATTTATGGGTTCAAGCATAGATTCATAACCATACCCCTACTGCAGTAGTAAAATATGTACACTTATCATTAATTTGCATGTATATCATCATATTTTACTGGTAACAAATTGCATTATCCATCTTGCAACACCTGGCCATTTTCATCATGACCGCAGTAAACACCATAATCAACGTAAAGGTGTTACGGGCCAACCATGATTCATATCATGGCAGCTGTGATCCAAAGGACCACCGAGGACACTTGCTTCTCAAAGAGCCACCCTCATAGGGTCAACCACATGTAGCTCCTTGTAGCTATACATGGGCAACTTCATGACTTACACACTGAGTCATTAAGGAAACAACAATATCGCTTGTGCATAGAGCCGCCCTCCCATTAGGCCAACTAGAGGAACCCCTAATATTCCATCACCGACAGATATGCAATATTCCATGGGTGCAATTCAAATACAAATCATATGCATTCTCATAACTATGCATCCTATCATGCCACTCATCAATCATCACCATCACCAATATCACTATGCAATTCTTAGTGGATTTTACTATCATTGCTTATTATCATTATTTCAAGTTTTAAATATGGCATTCACAATATTTCTCATCAACATAATCTTATACATATAATTCAATACTTGCATTAATCACAATGGCATCATAATCATCAACTACATTTATCAATTGTTCATCAACACTCAAGGTATGCTAATTATCCATATTCATTCTCATTCATCATCAATAATGATCATTCCACGTTCATGGTGAATATAACACAACCACATCACATCAAGGCATAACACTTGCCAAGCAAATACCATCACTATAGCATACCATAAATATTCCAAATGCACAACACACATTGCCAAGCACAATTAACGTCATCAAGTTCAACATCTCAATTTATCATCACAACATATGCAAGGTAAACATGTATAATGTCACATATGATAATCAACCAATACTCAATTCATACATTAAGAATATAAAACTCCTCTACTACCTCAAGAGAAGAATTCTGAGCGATACGACGTTCCCGCCTCGTCGTTCAAAAAAGGTCCTATATTTCATAAATTACCACATCATTATTTTCTATTCAAGATCACCAAGATTTACATATTCTAATTTAATACTTGGTGCTTTCAACATTTTTATTATTAAACCATTTTCCATTTCATTAATTTCACCACAACCACCATGGGTTTAGTGTTCATGTTTATTATCATGCATTTAAGACTTTACCCATCAAAGGGTTCATACACCAATGGCCATCAATCACCATTAATGGCCATTAACCCTCATCAATGCTATCCATCACCATCAATAGCTATTCTCCTAACATATTTACTCATACCCACCAGTCAAATATCATACATTTCCTCTCAATATATATTCTCCAATCAACATTCATCATTTTTCCTAATTTTCTAAAGTTAGGGTTTCACCATAAACCCAACAACATCATAAATACACATCAATATCCATCATCTTCCAATATAAATTTCGTGTACCCCATTAAAGGCTCATAAAAGCATGCATTTAAGCCACCCCACCTTAGGGTTTCCATATTAATTGATTCTCCTAACGACCTACATGCATTAAATACTCACCCAATCACCAAAAACCCAAAACCTAGGATACAAACTCTTAAAAAGTGATGAGGAACTTGCCTCAAGTCAAGAGAAGAGTGAGTTTCTAAGAAAGTGGAGAAGGGTAATGAAATTGAAGGAGAAGGAGGAGAAAGGGGCTTTAAGCTTCAAGCTCTTCCTTCTTGCCAATGGAAAACAAAAATGGGAGAGGTAGATGGGCACACCAATTTGCTTAGGTTTAGAGGGGAAGAAGATGAAGAGTGAATGAGGAAGATAGAAGAAAATAATGTTTGCCCTTTAGAAAACAAAAGCCAACGTGAGAGTGAAAGGAAGAGAGTGGGTTTTATGTTTTATTTTTCTTCGTCCGGGCTCAATACTTTATCCAAAAATTATTCCGAATATAGATTCGAATTCCTATTAATATTCTTAATGGCCCTGACCAACAGTACCTCAACCAGAGATACTTGGTCTGACACCCATATTTTAATCAGGTATAATTTCAGCTCTCAAAGCCATAATGAAATATGAATAATCCTCATAAATTCCAATTTAATTATTTTCAACATTTTAGGATATTTATTAACCCATGTGTAATTATTTAATATTTATTCCACTTAATTAATCATTTATATAAAATTTGGGATGTTACAATGAAATGTGAAAGATAGAGTCTGGTTGTTGAAGAGCTTTGCTTTGAAGAGAGGAACTCTTCCACATACTTGATACATAAAGCATGGCTCATCAAGTCGGGGTCTGGCATAAATCCAGATAAGATGAATTTTACTTTAGAGAACGTTCCCATTTCTTATTTCTTCAAAAGATGATTCTTTTTTTTTGATTTGAAGAGTCTTGACGTGGAGTTGCCATTGACCAAGCTTTGGTTTGTCCTACCAGACTTTTGTTATGTAGGGACTCCCCATTTGTTTTATAACCCAAGTTTTGTATCCTAAAACACTTAAATAAACTTTCAGATGTTAACATAATATGACTTTACTTAAATTAGAATATTGAATGTTGGTTATCAACAAATCTAATAAGATTTCTTTAAAGTCTTCTTGACTCTAACAAGAACAATGTGTGATTTTAGTTTGTGTTGACCTCGTCAGTGATTTTGTATGTGATATGAAATCCAAATTTGCCTAGGTGTGGATTAATGTGTAGAAAATTAGTTCTAATGGTAACTCTTACAAAAGAATTAATTAACAACTTTTTTGGTACTAAATTAAGTAAGAAGTTTATTCAGTCTCAACTCTTATATTGGCTATGACCAAGGGCTGAGATTAGCGTTGTAGACCACAACGCCATGCAACCTCACCCATAATGATGATAAGTAATGTTTGGGGTAGCACCACCTTTGACTCCTACCAACTCTCCTACATGTCGCAACCCCACTTAAGTCTTCTAACCTTTGTCACTTCACTGCCACATGTCAAAGAGAGAACCTTTCCACATCATCACCTTAGATTCTTCATCACCTAATTCTATTTAATCTCCACTAACCCCTTGCTGAGATTATGGCCTTAAAACCCCTTTGTAATTCAAGTGAAATTTTAAGTAAAGAACCTTATTTTCATAGAGTAATTCTTTAGCGTTTTTGCATTTACACGCTTAGAGTAAACATTTTTGTGCCCATCGTGGGACCCGATAAAATAGTTCTCATATCACAAAGAGAATGACTGACTCCAAGGAAGAAGATGGTGACTACACTCAGCAGTCCTAGTCGTAGAGACTACGGAGACCCTAAGGAGAACCAAGGAGGATGACAAGACATGGACAATCAACTAGAAGAGGTTTTAACTCTTATCAAAACATTATGACGCTATGGACGGACTAAGGAAAGAGAAAGGGAATTTGAGAAATCACCAATTAGAGGAGAGAGACTTCCAATTATCAAAACACCCAAACATCAATAGCATAAGAATGATTTAACTCAATAATTCTTTACAAATTATATGATTTAACAATGTTCTTCAAATTACGATTGCATTAAGTCCTAAAACCTTAAGCGAAGTCTCAAGGGGTGATGAAAATCCTTTCTTCAATTACGTTAAGTCCTAAAACTCTAAGTGACGGCTCGAGGGTAATGACAAATAAGTACTAAAACCCTGAGTGACGGCTCAGGGGTAATGACAAATAAGTCCTAAAACCCTGAGTGACGGCTTGGGGGTAACAACAAATGAGTCCTAAAACCCCGAGTGACGACTCGGGGGTAACGACAAATAAGTCCTAAAACTCTGAGTGGCGGCTTGGGGTAGTGACAAATAATTACAAAGCTAAGTCCTAAAACATCAAGTGACAGCTTGGGGGTAACGACAAATACACACATTGCTCAGGCCATGACCTTTTCGAAGAGGAGATTTAATCCTAATAGTAGCTGACAACAATAGAAGAATCAGAGAGGACGGGAAGCTAGCAACCATTCGGGAAGACCACACCGAGTAAGGGAAGTCATCAACAAAGAAGCATACCTACTTAAAAGAGTTAAAAGGAAGAAACAATTTTCATGAATATAAAACGCTACACATTTAAAGGTGTATTATAGTTGAATGTAATAGGGGCACTCTTTTTCCTACTTGAGGGGTTTTTTCCTACTAGGCTTTTCTCCTGAGAGGTTTTAACGAGGCCTACCAGAATAGTAATAAGACAAGTATGACCCAGCTCATCAAATTACGTTAAATTATAGAATCCTGACCGAAGGAACGACAAAGCTCACGACTAGAAATCACATGACATACAAATCGCTCAGTGTACAAACACTCGACATACAACCTCTCAGTACATAGTCACTCGGCTTACCCGATGACTGAGAACTCTTGACTAGGGGGCTCCTATTCCCTTCGGATTAACTAAGGTCCCCTTTATCCCTTATTTTAGGATATTACCTCTATCTGTTAAATTCTAAGAATTTATCTCTATTCTTTGTCTTAGGAAACTATCTCGATCTATTAGATATTGAGCCGAGATCGTAACCTTTCTTTAACGTATATAAAATATGGCCTTAGAGCTTTCTATAATTCAAGTGACATTTTAAGTAAAAAATTATATTTTCGTAGAGTATTTTTCTAAGGTCATGATATTTACACACTCAATATATATATATATATATATATAATCACGAAATCAAATTAGCTGGTTTACGAGACAAACATGTGACATGCCTTGGCTATTTCACAAAGTTGGGAAAAAAGAGTGGGGGAGACATGGCCACCCCCTTTAATTTCCACGTAAACAAAAGGAGCCGAAAAAAAACACTAAAAACAAAATAATTGGCATTGAAGGACAAAGACGGGGTGAAAAGAAACGAGGAACGTTTGGGCCTACGTCGTATCCCATCTAGAATCCATGACTTTTATGACGCTCTCTCACTTTCAGTTCCCAATCAATTCCCTCTTTTAAAAATCTTAGTCACTAAGAAATTAGAGACCAATATCATCATCACCTTTGAATCTACCCACATTATTTTGAACTTAAAAAAAAAACCACGTTATTGTGTGTGAAGAAATTATTCCAATATATTCAATTACCCCTCCACCCCTACCCTTCTTTCAACCCCAAAACAACAAATAAGCCTACTTATTACCCATTACATTTTGGGTTTTACTTGGGTACCCTCTCTAAATTGAGGGTTTCAATACCCCTAGCCACATGTCATGCCATGTGTGAAAATTGTGTGTAATTTAAGTAACTAGAATTGATGCCCTTAGCCACGTGTCATGCCACATGTCGAAATAAATGGTACGCATTAAAATATTTAAAATGCCAAAGTTTGATAGTGCTAAGACTTGATCCCACAACACATGGGAAAGAAACAAGTAGTCTTACCACTAAGCTACTTAACACATTTAAAAATTATAACGCAACTATATAGTTATATTATATTTGTAGAATGTATATCTGTTAATAAAATTTATTAACTAAATAAACATTTTTGTCTTTTTCATTTAGTATAACAATTAAAATTAAAATTAATGAACAAAAAAATATAGGAATATTTATTTTGTAAATAAATTTTATTAACAGATATACATTTTACGAATATAATATAATAATATATGGTTATATTATATATCTTAAATGTAACCTAGTGGCGAGCCTACTCTTCCATCTCCTGCTCAAATCGAACGCTACAAATACTATTTTGGAATCTAAACAAAAATGATGACTTGGAAAAATATATGACATAGATTGAGTTGACACATGGCTAGAGACTAATACATGTGGCATAAATTCAATTGACACATGACTAGGGGCTAGGAGCATTAGAGCCCTCAATTAATGCGCTTAGCAAACGGTCAAGCTAGTCAGTCGTAAATAGTCAACATTTTAAAATATTTATATTTCAAAATTTAAGTGTAACAAGGTTTGATCTCCTAACGTATATATAAGAGATGGAAGATGAGCCTTAGCAAATTAAAGGCATATATCATTAGTTTTTTTAGGAATAGATGCCTATAGTCATGTGTGTGAAGCAACTGGAATGGATGCCTCTAGCCACATGTCAACTAAATTTATACCACATGTATTATTCTCTAGCTACATGTCAACTCTGTCTGTGCCATATATTTTTTAAAACTATCATTTTTATTTAGATTCTAAGATAACATTTGAAGTGTTTGATTTGAGTAGGAGATGGAAGAAAAGCCTCACCACTAGGTTATATTTAAGAGATGTAATATAACCATATATTGTTATATTATATTTGTAGAATGTATATATATTAATAATATTTATTTGCAAAATAAATATTTCCACCCTTTTTTTTGTTCATTAATTTTACTTTTTATACAAAATGAAAAAAGACAAAAATGTTTATTTCATAGATAGATTTTATTAACGGATATACATTCTACATATATAATATAACTATATATAGTTGCATCATATTTTTTAAATGTGTCAGATAGTTTAGTGGTAAGGTTCTTATTTTCTCTCTAATGTGTTGCAAGATTAAGCCTTGTTATATTCAAATTTTAGCATATAAAATGTTTTAATGCATTGACTATTTATGAGTGATCGATTACTAGACACAATCATGTCCATCCATGCTAGTTGCTTAAATTACACATGATTTCGACATGTGGCATGACACGTGGATAAGAGCATTAATTCTAATTGTTTAAATCACACATAATTTTCACATGTGGCATGACACATAGCTAAGGGTATTGAAACCCTCAATTTAGAGAGGGTATCCAAAAATTTCTCTTACATTTTTTAAGTTCTCTTTCTTTTTGCACCACGCAAAAGAAACTAAAAAAACCAAAGACCATGCTTGATTCAGGAAGAGACCAACCCACAATTTTTTTTTTCCCATTGTCAAATGAAATAGGAAATAGAACTCGCAGTTACAACACTTGGGGAGCAACGAATTCAGGTTTTGTGACTTCAAACAAACAACCTAAGACCTACAAGAATTGTGACGGCAACAACGACGTGGAAGTGGAACTTGGAACAAGACCAAGGTGGAAGATGATGAAAGTGGCATTTGCTCTTCTCCTATATGGACTACAAGCCCACCAAAGAGTCTCCATCACAGAAAAAACTACTACCGAAGCCTTTCCCTTCATCCAAGACACAAGCCATTGCAAGAGGCCAAAGGGAACTCATGGAAATGGTTAAGAACATGCCTGAGTCATGTTACGAGCTTTCCTTGAAAGATCTCGTGGAACGCCCCAGGGAAGAGAACAAAAATGTTGATAAGAAGGGACATGTGAAGACAATTAGGAACAAGAACAATATTGATAGTGGTGGAGGGTACTATTTGAAAATGATGTTTCCAATCTCTTTTGGGTCTAAAAAGAACAACAAGAAGAGTGAGTCCTCCTTGGTGAATAAGAATCTGTCTCCTAGAACATAGGTTTCTGAGGGATCCACTAAGAGCCTTGAAAAGGAGTGGTGGAAGAAGAAGAACCTTTCAGGGTCTGGTGGAGTGAGTGATAGTGGTGTATCCAGTATTAATAGTGGAAGCATGAAAAGTTCCGATAGCAGCAGAATTAATTGCAGGTGTGCTCTGAAACTGGTGCTTAATAATAGAAAGTCAGTGTTTACAAACCATTCCCAAAATGGTTTTATTTTTATTTAGAATGATGATCTAATTTATAGCTTCTTATAGTTCAATGGTACTACTAATTACGGAAATTTTTAATTTGTCTCTGCTTCTCTAAGTACTTCGTAGATTATGAAAGAGTTGTCACTCGTATTGCAACGAGATTGAGTTCCGGAGAAGAAATGTTTTCTAAACTCAGCTCATCTATCATTGAATTAGGGACTCTGTCGTTTCAAGTAAATCAGATGTTGAATTATGGTTCGGCCAGTGATTGTAAATGGTAAAACTGAATTGACTATTTAGTTATTTCAAATTTCAATTGATTCGACTAGTTTTAAGATTAACGATTAGATCACCATAAAACACACTTTTTAATGATAATAGAAAGCTTAAACATGACTATAGGTAGGAGTAAAGTTGCCTTCAACACGACAATTAAGGATATTTGTTGTTACATTAATATCTTTTATTCATAACATAACTCGGATGAAAACATATACTTTTTTATAAAAAAAATATGGTAATATTTTAACTAATTTTATTTTAATTTAAATTCCACTTTAATATTAGTATTATTTTTTAAAATAAGAATAAATATGATAAAAAATTTTAAATTATTATAGGTACATGAGTTTTATCTTATAAATAGAACCTCATAAACACTTGTTTATTTATAAATACAAACAAATTTGATATAAAAAAAACAAGAGGACTTTAGTATCACTTAAGTAAGATCTTGAGTTCAAAATCTTATATATACAATAAATTACTTGATTGACGAAAAATTAACGGAAGAACTTCATCCTAAAAAAATTGATTCTATTCAATTCGGAAAACTTTGACATTTAATTGAGAAAAAACATTTTGTTTTATTTTATTATTTTCATTTTCACTTAATTATAAAAATATTACTTTATTTTGTAATTCAAAAGTTTATAAAATCAACAGTGAAAATTAAAAAAAAGTCCTTTTAAATATTTTTCATACAAATTTTATAAATAAAAATAGTTTATAATTAGAAAGAAATAATATTTTCTCTAACTAAACTCTTGGACAATGGAATTAGCTCAGTTGGTTGATAAAGATGTATATTTTTTTCACTCTAAAATTATTATTTCTATAATCCTTTTTACATAGATTAGGAAATCATTAATATGTTATTATTTAAGCTAATATGGAATAAAATGCCCTTATTTAATTTTTTTATTTTATTAGTAATAAATAATGTCTTAACTTCTTAAGTTTTATTCATCGATCAAATGAAAGGTTATGAGTGATATACATTAATTATAAATGATATAATTATAAAATATAAATTAAGTATACCTTAAACTCCTAAAATGACCTTAATTTTAAGGGAAAAAAATTAAACAACATAATTTGAGACAAGAATAAATTATTGTGAATAATGTGAAA
Source organism: Clitoria ternatea (assembly GCA_037962975.1). Classification (NCBI taxonomy): domain Eukaryota; kingdom Viridiplantae; phylum Streptophyta; class Magnoliopsida; order Fabales; family Fabaceae; genus Clitoria; species Clitoria ternatea. The sequence continues at coordinate 158,365,538 of CM075672.1, forward strand.
GGTGAAAAATAACAAAACAACGTACCATTAATTATAGTCACTTTTAAATTATGTTTACGGGAAATATGTGAATGAAAACCTCAATGAGTGAATGAGTGTCTGAGAAAAGTCATATATGCGGGAAGGCCTTGCTTGATGGTGGTTAGAGAAACAGACTATTTTAATGGATTGAGTTTTCTGGCGTAACTTTTAAGGAATTCAAAAATTTCAAGATTAATCATAGTTTTTTGGCGTACCTTTTTGTGGGATACTAATGCGATTAACACAAAATTTTTAATTTGTTGCATAACAAACAAGTTTTATCGTTCCAATGAATAATAACAAATTGCCTAACATCATGAATATCTCAAGTAAGTTGTGTGTGCCCTAATAGATAGTAATTCCATATATAGATAATAATATTTAATCTTTTTTTGTTAAAGTAACAAATTTTTGGATGCAATGCAGGCATGAAATGAGTACTAGTAGCTGTTGGCCTTTCAGACGAAGACTTGAAAGCCCATCATAAACCTAAGTGTTGGCGTCGATGATTCAGATTCTAGAATAGCAAATGAAATGAATATTTATGCAATTATAGATCAGAAGTGGATTCATTAATTTTGGAAACCAAAAAAGTTACATTACTTTGACATTTTTTATATTACGATGGAAAAAGTTATATTGCTTTTTAGATTATCTCTTAAATCGATATAATTTTTTTTGTATTAGTTATTAAAATAATTAGTAGGAAAAGTGTTAGTTATATAACTTTTGGGTATGAAAGAGAGAATCCAAATTTAATTTTAATATTGTATGTACTATTTTATGTTCTATGTTTTAGGTTGAACACTTCCTTGACAATGGTAACGTTGTGATTAACAGGATTCAGAGCCGCCATAAAATTTATCTAACCTTAAAGTAGTTTTATGATGTGTAGGACAATCTTTTCTATATTATAGATTTATGGATATATTGCCCCATGATCTAAAACTTCTAATCTATCATTGGTTAGAAATGTTATTTTGTGCCAGATAGATCACCAAATTAAGTTATTAATTGAATTGCAATAAAGTTATATATTAAAAACATATAATATTTTGAAATATCAATGCTAAATTATATATGTATTTGTGATGATTTTTAGTTAATGGAGTACAAACAAATCTATGAACGTGTAGATTCTTTTTATAGCCTTTTAACGATAATCGAATGCTTAGAGCATGTAAAAAACAAACACTTAAAATCCATTACTCAGTATCCTTTTAAAGAAATAAAATTATTTTATAAAAGAAGACTTTTCTTATCCAACAAGAAACAACTTGCATAATCTCTAGTTAACAAATTAACCCATAGGTGAAGATCCTATATGCAATGTACTTTTACTCCATTTTACACGTTGATTTCTTCACCTTTAGCCAATGATCTACTTTGATCGTTCATATAAATGTTAGATATCTATATCTAGTATCTGATACTAATGCTAGTGAAGTAGACAAAATTTCATTTCTATAACATCACATGAAGCAGAAGTCTTACTTATCTTTCTTTTGAATTCCTTCATGTTCTTTAGAAAGATTATTTCAATATCTTATTTGGCCAAAACCAAAAACAGTTTCCTTTCTTAATCACCTTTTAGACTTCTATTTATCCAGTCCAACTTGGCCTTGATAGAGTCTATATACGATTATATTGTATGTCTCTATTTATTCATATTGCCTTTTACAGCTCATAATTTATGTAGACTCTATAAGATATCCATTACCCAACAACAGATGATACTAGAGTAAGCCAAGCATGACATACTGCAACTTATTCTTGCTTGAGGACAATCCTCAAATCCCGATACCTATCTGAGGATTCTTCCAGATAAAATGTCCTTCCAAAGGACAAATCATAACAAAAATAAAATTTAGTTGTCATGGTTACTCTAAAATAAATTATATGTAAATCTATCACTTTTATTATAAAATAGATTTAACTTTTGGTCATTAACTAAATATGTTGTCTCTCACTATTTTGATTCAAAAACAAGTACCCTCACTGAATTAGAAAAGTCTCGTAGGAAGATTTTTCTAGTGGGCCTAGAGCCATATTTGGCGTAGTGTTGAGTCAACTTTGACTGATTTCCCAAACCTTAATTATTTAGGTAGAAAACACATTTCTGATTATATCTCATGCAACTCTTAAATGATTTGGTAGATAACTCTTTACCCTTATTCATCTTATGAATTTAAGCCCAATCTTTATGTCTCTAAGTTATTTTCAATCCAATTAAAAAACTTAGTTAAGTTAGGGTCTAATAAAAACAATTTGGATATTACAATTATCCAATCATGCCTTACTTATATAAATAATTGCACCTTGCTTTGGCAGACCTACTATGTATTGACATTAGTATCGACGAGTGTTACTTATTAGAAGACATTTAAGCTTAATATTAATGCTTCTATGTTCTTCAACCATCCTTTACTAATATCAATAAAGGCATCTTGCTTTGGCAGAATCTACACTTTATTGAAATTAGTGTTGACACATAATGCTTATTGGAACACTTTTTATACTATTTATACCTTTAGGCTATTCCAATCCTATTTGAAAAACTACCTATTTAAATAAAACTCAATAAGTCATACTTGGATAATCCAATTATCCAATCATGTCTTACTAAACATAAATAAAGGCACCCAATTATGGCGTGACCTACACTTTATCTATATCAAGTTTGAGATAATTACTTATTGAAAGGTATAATTGTCAGATTTAAGGGATTCATTACCAACTTTCATTGACGCTTTAACATAAAATAAACCTAAAAACATGTAACCAAAATTGTGAGATAATTACAATCTTCCTAGAAAAACAAAAGAACATAAACCTATGATGACACCATTTCTTGAAGTCCCACTTCTAGGATCTACCATCCCTTACAGTCACCACTCCATATGAGTCACTACTCCTTTGGAGTCACCACTCCATTGTTCCTTTAAGGGTCAACATCTTCTAGGTCTCCATCTTATTACCTCGACTCGATCAAGTTACAAATATATATAGAAACTCATTTGACATATGAGTGAATGATTGAGAAGAGAAATACAACAGAATAGAGAGAGGCACAACATACAAGATATATTTAAATAAATTTAAAATATATAAGACCATAACTATTCAAAATGCAACGTGCTAATTAATTAATCGAGTGATCAATTGTATTTTAAATAAAATAAACTTTAAAACACATAATTAATATGTGAGGTTGAAAAAAACACACTATGTAAAGAAGTTTGGTGTTTCCACTAACCGTTCAGTAGACGGGGTCAAGGGGAGGCTACTTCTTATAGGATGCCGGGTGTAACATCTCAAATTTTAGAGAAATAAAATTATTGGATGATGATAATTAATTATTTATGGTCTAATATATGTGGGAAAATTAATTAGACATTGATTATGATTTATCGGTAAATTAAAATTTACTGAAACCAGACAATTTAACGGAAGGTGTGGGACCTACTAAGTCAAATTGGATATTTGATAGGTCTAGAATATTAAGGAAATTATTGTGGTTGTGGTGGTATAATTAAAATAATTTTTGGTGTTGAGGAGATATTTATTCAGACATGACGTATGGTAATAAACGGTGAGAATACGAATGAGCATGAATTAAAGATAAATGTAAATTCGCATTTTCTCTTCTCTACTCAACCGTCCATTTCCCCCTCTTTCTCTACTTTCTTTTATCCATTAGACAATGGGGATTTATTAACCAAAGGAAAAAGGAAAATGATGCACCCTTTTGGCCATTGGCTAATGACCAATTTTGCAATTTCTCTCTCCTTTTTCCAATTTTAGGTGGCTTTCCTTCTCCCACCATACACTTCTTTTTTCTTCTTCTTCTTTGTAAGGACCAGGAGGCCTTACATAATAATATTAAATTAGCATTAATTAGACAATGAAAATGAGGGTAAATTTTTCATGATTTAAATAATTGTCGAAATAAGGACATCGTAATTAAAAGTTTGATAAGTAACCTCAGATTATTTTAAAGACCTATTTCTTATATGAAGATATGAGAAGGTGTGTAATTTAAATCAAGAGTACTCCTTGGACAACCAATAATATGATCATCAACAAGGAATAACGGAAACATAAGTTATTTCAAGAGTTATGGAAGTGTATGAAAAGAGGATTAAGAACATCTTGATTAATTGCCAAATGTGGTAAATATGCTTACGTGTTGTTGTACAATCAAGCCATTTCTCAACAGCACCCAAACGTTCCTCAAAACTTATGAATTTTTGTGAAATCAGGGCCATGAATCGATTCAAACACTTCATGAATCGATTCATAAGTTTTTGGAACTCAAAATAGTGAAAACAGAGGCTCTTAAATCGATTCAAGCTCGTATGAATCGATTCAAGCAAATGGGAATTGATGAACACTAAAAACAGAACCTCTTGAATCGATTCAAAGCTCGTATGAATTGATTCAAGCCATTCCTAAAGCTCTTGAATCAATTCAAGGGGTCATGTGAATTAATTCAAGCCATCCCAGGGGCCCATGAATCGATTCAAGGGACTCACAAATCGATTCATGACAGCATCCCTGCTGCATAATGTAGAAAAATCATGATTTCCCAACTTCCAACCTCCCTAACTTTCTCATACGAAATCCACTGACCACTAAATTTTAACAGCAACTAAAATACACTAATTATAACGTGTAGCCACTGGCCGTACTCAAAAATTCCCGAAAATGAAAGACTTATGCACATAAATGCGTTTAGCCCATTTTAAGGCATTTTTGTGCAACCCAAGGGTCAATTCTCAATGGAATTGACTCATTCCAGTTTCTACAAATCATAACCCATACATATAAGCTATTGGAACTATCACATGCCATCCAAATCTCTTAAAACTCTATGTAACTCTATTAGTTCCTCAATTATGCATAAACATCAAGGCATAACTTCACACATGCCTCATAAAAAATTGTAATCTCATGAATAACATCATCCATTTATCATTTTAGGCAATAATCAAGCACCATAATTGTCATCATACATTGTTAAGGTCATAATAAAAAATTAGCCATACTTATAAGGGTCCAATTTTCACATATGACCTCCAAAATGAATATTCATCAATCAAAATACATAATGAGCATATATCAACATTATATGCTATACAAAACCAATGGTTGCCGGCCAAGGAACTTCCTATACAACTAATTCACCTCCACCATCAAAACACACACTTCCAAAAGAGATGCAATCTCACCCCATGAAAGTTCTGTATCACAAGGCTAAAAATAGATAACATGGGAGAGTGAGTTATACATTCCAAAAGACGAATATGAATACATTATGATTATGTGCATATGCATTCAATGTCATGTATACTTTGCATAAACATATCATTCATCATCATAATTTCATCATCTCATCAACATACTTATATCTCAATCATCTCTGTGATTCATAGCAAAGTATATAAACATACACACATTCATGCCCCTCATTATATTAGGCTATCACACACATCATCGCCATACATAAATTTATTTCTTTGTATTCATATTTCCTATATTGTCTCTAGGTATTCTTTCACCCAATCACAACCATCAACATATCTTATCACCTTTGGCATATCTCTTTGCTATATGCAAATGCTCTTAGGCTAATGCACATGCACAATGGAGTTAATTATCAATTATTGATCCCACTGTGGGAAAATAAACACCAATTTGTAGGTTTAAGCATCAATTCATAACCATACCCCTACTGCAGTAGTAAAATGTGTACACTTATCATAAATTTGCATGCATATCACCATATTTTACTAGTACCAAACCGCATCGCCCATCTTGCAACACCTGGTCATTTTCATCATGACCGCGGTATACACCATAATCAACATAAAGGTGTTGCGGGCCAACCATGATTCATACCACGATAGCTGTGATCCAAAGGACCACCAAGGACACTTGTTCCTCAAAGAGCCACCCCTCACAGGGTCAACCACATGCAGCTCCCCGAGCTATACATGGGCAGCTTTGTGACTTATGCACCGAGTCACTAGGGAAAGAATAATATTGCTTGTGCGCTGAGCCGCCCTCCCACTAGGTCAACTGGGGGAACCCCTAACATTCTAACACCGGTAGCTATGCAATATGCCATGGATGCAATACAAATGCAAATCATAATGCATTCTTACAACTATGCATCCCATCATGCCACTCACCAATCATCACCATCATAAATACCACCACACAATTCTTAAGGGATTTTATTATCATTGGTTATTGCCATTGTTTCAAGTTTTAATGTGACATCTTCAACAATTTTTCATCATCACAAATTCTCATTTCACACATACAAGTCAAGACTTGTATCAATCACAATGGCATAAAAAACATTAACCACATTCATTAATCTTTCATCAACATTCAAGGTATGCTAATCATCCATATTCATTCTCATTCATCATCAATAATGATCATCCCACATTTATGGTGAATCTAAACATAACCACATCATATCAAGGCATAACACTTACCAAACAAATAACATCACCATATACCATACCATAAATATCCTAAATGCACAATTCATATTGCCAAGTATAATTATCAACTTTTTTAGAAAAATCATGAACACAAAGATTGTTCCTTTTCCTTTCCTCTTTCTAACAAGCTGTAGAACTCCTAAATTTGTTAAATAGAGTGAAAGTTATGCCTAAAATGCCAAACATTGTTCTAGTTGGGTGCATAGTTACAGGTCAGTGGCTTGTTGCATAAACTAGGACTATTTTCTACAAAGTGGCTCCTGGTGTCTTCATAAAAGTTGTAGTAAATCTTGTTATGAAAATTTTAAGATCAAGATCGCCTAAATCGGACACCTGTAACTTAAGTTATGTTAAAAATAATAGACATGTACATATTTCCCCTTCTTTTACATGCACATGATTTCCATCTTATTTTCTCATGGCTGCACCTTCTATGCATGCATGTTTCTTCTTCCATTTGTTTTTCATGCATGCATCTAGATCTACTTTATTTTAGGCATGCATGGCTTCCTTTTCTCTCGTATGCATAGATCTATCTTCTGTTTCCCTTGAATGCATGGTTCCTTCTCTTTCTAGCTTGGCTGAAACTCCACTTTTTGAAGCCCTGAGTAGTTGGGGCATGCTTTCAAGGGTCATTGGAAAGATTTCGGAGCTCTAGGGTAGTTTTGACACCCAGTCATCAAGTTTCGTAACCCTCGGTAAGTAAGATTTTTTCGAAACTCCATCAAATTAGTGTTCATGCTTTGATTTTGGTGTTTCGGTGATTTATGGGTTACATGGATATTTTATTAATTTTTCAAAATTTTTTGAATATAGGATATTTATGTTTGAAGCTGAATCAGAGATCAAGACTTTGTCGTAAAAGTTGGATATCACTCTAAGGTACGTATTGACATACAGAGAAGGTTTATCGCTTGAGAAATGACTAGTGAGCATGAATCTGGGGATTTATATTTAATATATATATAAATGTTTATTTCTTGGAAAAATATACCCGAAAACGCTTGGTATAAATAATTTATATTGTTGATGAGTTTGTATACATTTTAGTATTTTATGAAATTTAGTTTGGATAGTTTGATGATCGAATTTGATATGAATTGCTGATGGTATTATGGATGTGCTAATGTTGATAATTTGTTAAGAATTGTTTGATGTTGATAATTGATGAGAATAGTTGATACTTAATAAAGATTGGTGTTGATGGCATACAAATGACTTGATGTTTATGTTAGTTATGATATTGATGGCTTTATGAAATTGATTCAGAGTCTTTGAGATAATGGTTGTTAAATTGATGAGTATTGAGGTTAGTAGAGCTAGACTATGATGTCTTTATTATGAGATGAAACTTTGGTGTGTAACATCCCAAATTTTAGAAAATAAATTATAATGTGATAAAGATGAATTATTTGAAGTCCGAAACATGTAGGAAAATTTAATTAAGTATTAATTGTGAAACAACGATGAATTAAAATTTACTAAAACGGAATGATTTAACTAAAGGTACGGGACCCATTAAATCTCCTTGGACATTTGATGGGTATAAGATACTAGGATGATTATGGTGGTTATGGTGATATGTTCAAAATAATTTTTAGAGTTGGGGAAATATTTCTATGGATACAGAACTTATTAATAGTGGTGAAATTAGGAGCGAAATGAATTTAAGAAAAATTGCAAATTCCCTTTCTTTCTCCTACTCACTATCGTCCATTTTTTTCTTTCCCTCTTTACTCTTTATTAACTAATGGATAAAGGGGAATGGGGGACCAATGGACAAATGCTAAAGTGTGTACATGGACCATTGGGTAATACCCAATTTTGTATCTTTTTTTTTCTCTTCTCTCAATTTTTGATCACTTTTCTCCCTCTCCATTCTCCATTTCATTTTTGCTCATTTTTCTTTCTTTATCTCTTATAAAACCATGTGACCTCCTCCATAGCCACTTTCTTGCAAAATCAAATACAAACTCTTGTTTTGTATGGTTCTAATTGGACTTTGGGGCAAGTCTTGGATCATTTCATCCCCCCTTCTTCATTTTCGTTTTGCCTCTAGCTTGGGTGTAAGGTAAGGACCCATGACCCATTATTAATTTCTTGTTTTAAGGGTTATTGAAGCTTAGAAATGGTATTATTGAAGTTGTAGACATAAGAAATGATGATGGCTATGTTGAACCCTAGGCTAGATGACATGAACAAGTGGATTTTTGTTGTTTGATGGTGGTATATGCAATTATAAGTGTTGTGATGCTTGAAATGGTGTATAAAAATTAATGTAATTAGTTGTTTTACGACTTTGGTGAAAAACCCTAACTTTTTTGAAATTGAGGCTTCTGAAAAAATTTGAGAAATTTGATATTTATTGCCATAAGAATGATTTTATTGTCTGAAAATGAATTTTTGAATGATTGATATTTATTATTGGTGATGAGACTTAAGAAGTCAAGAAGATGCGTTGATGCCCTAAGTTATTAAAAATGGTAGATGTTGTATTTTGGTAGTGTTGACATCAATAAATAGGAATAATGCATTTTGGACTTTGAGAAACCATATTGGATAATGGGTGATGATGCGACGACAGCCCTTAACCCGATAATTAAAGAAAATAAGCGTAAATTTTTCACGATTTTGAAAGTAAACAAAGGATAAAGAACACCGCGAAATACAACTTCAACGTGTAACCCCAGACCATTTCAAAGGACCTATCCCATATATAAAGATATAAGAAGGTATGTATTTTTAAACAAGAGTTCTCCTTGGACAGTCAATTACATGGTCATCATCCAAGGGATTATGGAATGTGTAAGTTAATTCAATATATATGAATGGGTATGAGACGAAACTCAAGGATACCCTTATTGGTTGCAAAAATATGTCAAAAATTGTGTACATCCAATTACATAAACATGCCATTATTCAATAACATCAATTAAGCACCAAAACTTATGGAATTTTGACAAATAACAAGCCATGAATTGATTCGAGCAATCCATGAATCGATTCATGCAAGTTAGAAGTCCAGAACAGTGAAAATTGAAGCTCATGAATCGATTTAGTTCTCGTGTGAATTGATTCATATGAATTGGAAACCCGAAACAACAAAACAGAAGCTCAAGAATTGATTCAGGCATTTCAAGAATCGTTTCATGTGAAATAGAATTTTAGAACAACCAAAACAGAGGCTCATGAATCGATTCAGGACTCGTGTGAATTGATTCATATGAATCCAGCAGCTCATGAATCGATTCAAGGAACTTATGAATCGATTATACCATTCCGGTGGCTCATGAATTGATTTAGGGGAAGTCATGAATCGATTCAAGACAGCAAATAGCTGCATAATACAGAAAATACACAAATTTCCAACTTCTAACCACCCTAACTTTTCATATGAAACCCGATTGCCACCAAATTTTGACACCACCTAATATGTTGATGACGTGTAGCTACTGGCCGCACTCAAAAATTCCAAAAAATATGAGACTTATGCACATAAACACATTTAGCCCGTTTTAAAGCATTTTTGTGTAACTCAAGGGTCAATTCTCAATGGAATTGGCCTATTCCAGTTTCTACAAATTTTAAATTATCCATATGCTTCATTGAAACCATTCTGTGGCATCCAAACGTCCTAAAAGTCTATATGGCCCTATCAGTTCCCTAATTATGCATAGACATCAAAGACATAACTTTACACTTTAAACAAGTCATCCACCAACATAAACATCAATGCCATCAATTGACTATAAAATTTCATTACCAATATTCATTCATCAATGCCACATGTAAATCATTATGTTAAAGTCAACATCAACTATTGTCAAGGTCATAACCAAAATTAGCCATACAATACAAAGGTCTAATTTTCACGAATGACCTACGGAATGAAGGTTCACCATCCCAAAGTGTAATAAACATATATCAGCATCATACGTTTTACAAAAATCATTGGTAGCCGGCCAAGGCATTCCTATACAACTAAATTTACCTTAATCATCAAAACATACACTGCTAAAACTAGGTGTATCTCACCCCATGCATACCTTGCATCGCAAGGCTAAAAATAAACAACATGCGAGAGTGAGTTATACATTCCGAAGGACGAATATGAATACATTTGTGATTATGTGCATATGCATTCAACGACATGTACACTTTGCATTAACATATCATTTATCATCATGAATACATCATTCCATCGATATACACATATCTCAATCATACTCTATGATTCATAGAAAAGCATATAAGTATACACACATTCAGGCCCTTCGCCATATTGGGCTTATACATATAACATTACCATACAAAAAGTCATTTCTTTGTATTCATATATTATATGTTGTCTTTAGGTATTCTTCACCCAATCTCAACCATCATCATATCTCATCAGCTTTGGCATATCACCTTGCTATATGCAAATGCTCTTAGACTAATGCACATGCATAACGGAGTTAATAACAATTGCGGATCCAACTGTGGGAATATAAACACCAATTTGTGGGTTCAAGCATGGATTCATAACCATACCCCTACTGTAGTAGTAAAATGTGTACACTTATCATAATATTTGCATGCATATCACCATATTTTACTAGTACCAAACCGCATCGCCCATCTTGCAACACCGATCATTTTCACCATGACCCCGGTAAACAACATAAACAACATAAGGTGTTGCAGGCAAACCATGAATCATACCATGACAACTATGATCCAAGGGACCACCGGGAATCCTTGCTCCTCAAAGAGCCACCCCCTACCGGGTCAACCACATGCAACTCCCGTAGCTGAACATGGGTAGCTTTGTGAATTACACACCGTGTCACTAGGGAAACAACAATAATTCTCGTCCACAGAACTGCCCTCCCACTGGGCCAACCGGAGGAACCCCTAACATTCCATTACCGGCAGCTATGTAATATGCCATGGATGCAATACAAATGCAAATCATATGCATTCTCACACTATGCATCCTATCATGCCACTTATCAATCATTACCATCACCAATATCACTACATAATTCTTAGTTGATTTTATTATCATTGGTTATTGCCATTGTTTCAAGTTTTAAATGTGGCATTCATAACAATTTTCCATCAACACAATTTTCATTTTATACATGCAAGTCAATACTTGTATCAATCACAATGGCATCATATTCATCAATATTCGAGGTATGCTCAACATCCATACTCAATCTCATTCATCATCAATAACAATCATTCCATATTCACGGTGAATATAAACACATTCTCATCATATCAAGGCATAACATTTTCTAGATAATAACATCACCATATAGCATACCATCAATATTCCAAATGCACAACACACATTGCCAAGCACAATTAACATCATCATATTCAACATCTCAATTTGTCATCACAACATAAGCAAGGTAAACATGTATATTGTCATATATGACAATCAACCAATACTCAATTCATGCATTTAAAATATAAAACTCATCTCCTACCTCAAGAGAAGTAGTCTAAGCGATTCGACATTCTGCCTCGTCGTTCGGAATAGGACCTACATTTCATAAGGTACCACATCATTATTTTCTACTCAAAATCACCAAAACTTATACATTCTAAATCTAATACTTGGTGTTTATAACATTATAATCATTAAAACATTTTCCACTTTATTAATCTCACCACAACCACCATGGGTTTGGTGTTCATATTTATTATCTTGCATTTAAAGCCACACCCAACAATGGGTTTACACACCAATGGCCATCAATCATCATTAATGGCCACCCACCATTATTAATATCATCTCTCACCATCAATAAATAATCTCCCAACATATTCCATGATACCCACACCCTAAATATTATGTATTTCCTCTCAAAATGCATTCTCCAACCAACATTTATTATTTTCCCAAATTTCTAGAGTTAGGGCTTCTCCATAAACCCAACAACCATTATAAATAATCTTCATTTTCCATCATCTCCACCATCAATTATATACCCCATTAAATGCTTATAAAAGCTTGTGTTTAATGCATTCCACCTTAGGGTTTGCATATTAATGGCTTCATTCAATACCCTATATGCATTAAATGTCACACCTCAATTTTTCGGACTCGAATCCCGATGTAATCAAGATAATTAAATAATAAAAATACAAGTAAATTTTTCATGTTTGAAATAATTTCAAAACACCACTACGACTACATCAAAACTCGAACCACAAAAAACCAAAGGGTGAGATTTGATAATCTATAACTGGATCATTGAATAGTTTGCCCATAACGGTATACAAAATAACAGAGTTTACAGCGGAAGAAGAATGTGTATACTGGGCTTATGCCTAGTCCCATATATGAGGATATGAGGAAAGGCTCGGCAAAGCATTCAACGACATATCTTAGGCCTAACAGACAACCATAATCTTTTCACATAATTTCCTGAACATACAAAGCCTAAGATATATACATATACATATATATATGGTCATACATCATACATCTCCAATATTCATATTCTATAATTGACCATATTCAATTCAACCTTCAAATCATGTATGTCCTTTACTTATTCATGCCTAAGAGGATTACTTAATCATCATTTTATATTCATCAGAAGGGTAGAAATTCAGTATCCCAAATATTAATACATCACCTATATATACATATAATTCATAATTCATTCATCAATATCAATAAGTAACTATATCACAATATCCATTTTATACATAACTCATTAAATTACAAACGCTGCCGGCCAAGGCATTCCGTTACCACTATTTACCTTCCTAAAAACTTTACTTTATAAACATCCTCGTCCCATGATATTCCTGCATCAATACTAAAAAGTAGACCACATGGGAGAGTGAGTTATACATTTCAAATGACGATATGAATACAATTGAAATTATGTGTATATGTATATCAACATCATGTATGCTCTGCTATACACATCAATGGTCATCATAAATTGTTAATTCAACAACACATACATATTTCATATTCATTAATCAGGTGATAGCAAAACAGGCATATACACATCTATCACAACGCCACCATGGGCCAACATCACTATCATCAATCATATATAATTATGTCCTTCACTATATTAGGCCATAATATACACATCATCATATTCAGTATCATTTCATTGTATTCATATCATTCATTAATTTTATGTGGTCTTTTAGGTACTCAATTACCTATCTCATCAACACCATACCACAATCTCAATCATCATCAATCATCATTATCTTTTGGCATATCTCCATGCTATATGCAAATGCTCTTATGGCTAATGCATATGCACAATGGAATAGACAACAAATGCGGATCTGACTGTGGGAATAAACACCAAATTGTGGGTCAAGCATGATCACATACCATGCCCCTACTGCAGTAGTATTATGTACACATATATCATAATGCATGCATAATCACTAATTTTTACTGGTATCAAACCGCATCACCCATAATGCAACATGTAACACCCTGATTTTCTGGACTTAAATCCCGATGTAATCTAAATAATTAAACAAATAAAAATGCTAGTAAATTTTTCACGTTTGAAATATTTCTAAAACACTGCCACGACTACATCAAGACTCGAACCACAGAAACCAAAGGGTGAGATTTGATAATCAATAACTGGATCGCTAAATAGTTTGCCCATAACGGTATACAAAATAACAGAGTTTACAGCGGAATAAGAATGTATATACCGGGCATACGCCTAGTCCCATATATGAAGATATGAAAAAAGGCTAGGCAAGGCATTCAAATAAACAACATAAGCCTATTAGGCCACATCCAATCTTACACATAAATCATAAATATACAATGCCTTAAATATATTTATACATATCCATCCATATAGTCATGCAACTTACATCTTCAACATTTACATTTCATAATTGACCATAATCAATTCAATCCTCTAAGTCTTATATCGTCAACTCATATACATTCCCATAATTTATAATTGACCATATTTGATTCATCCACAGAGTCTTACATTATCAACACTTATACATTATTCATATTACATCCTTCAATAACAGTAGTTATGAATAACCTCATAAACATTTATTCATAATGAAATAGTTCACTAATGCTGCCGGCCAAGACATCCCATTACCACTATTTTACCTTCACAAAAGCTTTACTTTAAAAAATATTCTCTTCCTATGACATCCCTGCATCAATACTAAAAAGTAGACCACATGGGAGAGTGAGTTATACATTTCAAATGATGATATGAATACAATTGAAATTATGTGCATATGCATATCAACATCATGTATGCTTTGCTAAACACATCAATAAATATCATAATCTATTCATTTCACAATGTACATATCATGTATTCACCCATCAATTCATAGCAAAGCAAGTATATACATATATATTCCAACACCATAACGGGCCCACATCATCAACATCGACCATTCGGGTCTTTTCTTAAAGCCACCACGGGCTGACATCATTATTATCAATCATAAACAAATACACCCTTCATTACATTGGGCCACAACTTACATATTGTCATATTCGATATCATTTTATATATTCATATCATTTATCACTTTTATGTGGTCTTTTAGGTATATCAATTACCCATTTCACCAACACCATACTACTATCTCAATCATCATCATTCATCATAACCATCTGGCATATCTCTATGCTATATGTAAATGCTCTTATGGCTAATGCATATGCACAATAGAATAGACAACAAATGCGGATCCGACTGTAGGAATAAACACTTACAAGTGTGATCTTGTATGGGCGGCTTCGTGATTTACACACTGAGTCACAAGGGAAAATAAGAATGCTCGTGCACTGAGCCACCCTCCCACTGGGTCGGCCAAGGGAACTCCCCTAACGTTCTAACATCGGCGGCTATGATATGCCATGGATGCAATGCAATGCAAATCAAATGCATTTCTCACACTGTGCATCCTAAATGCCACTCATTAATCATTATCATCATAATCACCAACACCACCATACACACCTCAATGGATTTTATCATTATTGGGTTTTAGTCATTATTTTTAAGTTTTATATATGGCAGTATCATCTCAATATATTTCACATATATATTATATCATACATGCAAGTCGATACTTACAATCAATCACAATGACATTACGACATTACATAACATTCCTCAATATTACCACACTTTCATTTAGTGGGTTTTCATCTCATTATTCATTACCATTGTCTCACACATATATATGTGTAAATTGGTGTGGTGTAACATCCTAAATTTTTATGAAGATGAGTAATGTAGTGATGAGAGGTATATTAAAGCCTTTATTTTATAGTTGGGGAATTAGGATTTAAAAGAGTGATTGATGAGTTGAAATAAGAATTTAGGAGTATGAATGGTATGAGCAAGTTTCATATGCCTCATATGATGTGTAAGATGTGTTGAAGTTGAACAAATTGGATTGGTATGAGTTTTGGTGTGTCAGATTATTAAATCCTCACGTTCTGCACTAGAACTGGTATTCTCGCTCAGGCGAGATGGATTCTCGCTCAAGCGAGAATCCCCTGGACCAGAATTAATTGGTCGGTTCTCGCTCAAGCGGGTGTGGCCGCGCTCGAGCGAGAGAAAGAGAGAGGAAATATATACTGAGTGTTTTTCGCTCAAGCGAGCTTGGGACACTTGAGCGAGTGAAGGGAGTCTGATGCTGGGACTCTAGGCGAAATTCACTAAGAGGAAAATAATAATAATGATAATAATAATACTAATAATGTAAGAATGGACCATGTGCCTTGGTGGCTTGGTGGGCCCGGTTCTCTCTCCCTTTCTCTCTCTTTATGCATGCTGGTGGTAGGTGGTGCCTTAGGAGTTTTGGTTCCCTTCCTCTCCCTTGTCCACATTGGATGTGGGTAATCATTGCTGAGGGAATGGCATTAAATGCTGATGGACTTGCATTAAATGAGGATGGGATGTTGAGATGATGAGAGTGGGACTCTGATGGGGCTAAGATGATAAGGCCTTGGTTGTATGTTTTTCTCCTCACTCTCTCTTCATTCCTCGTTGGTGCATGTTCTAATGAGAGAAATGCTTCTCCTTCTCTCTAGAACTCTTTGAAGCCTTGCTTCCTTTTCTCCCTGGTGCTTCTTCTTTGCTGTTCATCTTCTTCTTCCACTCATGCATGGTGTAGAACCGAGTGGAATGGTGTGGCTGTATGAGGAACAGCATGGTGGAGGAAACAACGTGTGGCTGTGTGATTTGGAGGCTGGGTTCTTTCTTTGGTTTCCCTGGTGCTTTCTCTTCTTCTTCCTCTTCTTCTTCCTTTATATGATGGGCTGGATGGGGCTCGGTTGGGAGCCTGCAGCAGTTTGTGTGGGTACCTCGTTGTGGAAGTGGTCCACTGTGTGAGGCAGTGCTGTTGTAAAGAAGAAGGCATGGATGGATGTGCATGGAAGCTTGGTTGTCCTCCACTGATGGTGAGGACTAGCTCACGGTGCTGTGGGAAGTATGGAACAACTTCATGTTGTGCTGGGAGGTTTCTCCACTGACTCGATGGCTTGAAGGCTTGAGTGGAGATAGCGTTTGGGACCTCTACTGGGCCGAGTGAGGTCTGTGGTACCTTGGAAGCTTGGCATGGTGTGCTTGGTAGCTGATCTGCTTCGAGAGGAAGCAGTGGCTGGTTCTCCAAGGCTGAGAACATATGCTGGGACGACTGGGAGCCATGTTGGCTCTTCCCACATTTGGAAGCTGAGCAAAGTGTTGCTGTGGCTGGGCCGAGTGGCCCATGTGACTTCTGGAACGTCATTCCAGGTAAGGGGGCTTTGCATCTCAAATGTATGGTTTATGGACAGGTTTCCGGGTGAAATTCTTGCACTGTGATGTGTGATATTTGATATGTGTTGCTTTGTTGATTTCCGAGTGAGTAGTAGCCCGGATATGCATGATGAATATGCTTGGTTTGATGTTGTTGAATTTCGTCCATATAATATGTGTTGACGTTCATGATGATGATTATGTTAAGATGCTTGAGATGCATGTTATGTTGATGCTGAGTGCATGGTGTGGTCCTCTATTAGTCCCTGTGTGTAATTGTACATTTAAATGTATGTGATGCTTGTTGATGCATATGCTTATGATGAATGAATGAATGAGGACTGTGATGATGAATACCGAGTAGGCTTTATATATATAAAAGCATAAGAGCTTATGGTAAAGGATACATCCGAGTGATAGAGGACAATCCGAGTGGAATATTATATGTGAGAGCATGGGATATTTACTGGTGTTAGATTCTGAGTGGAATTCTATATAAAATGGTGTGTGAGGCCTAGAAATGCTAAGGCCGAGTGGATCCCATGAAATAGCATGTGAGGCTCGTGGATGATGATAATCCGGGTGAATGGTATAGTGATTGCCGTGTGGATGTGATACAGGCTGAGTCATCTGATTTGTTGTGAAAATGCCGAGTGCATAGAGTGTTGAACGTAGATTTCCGAGTGGGCAATCGAATGAATATGAGTTGAATGTATATGCATACGTGTTGAGTATATCACCTTGCGGGGTGCCACAAAGGGTATGACCCCAAGTGAAGAGGACGTGGTCCTAATGTTGAATGTGATGAAAGACCTCGAGTTGGACTCGGGGCAGTGCCTGGGGCACTAAGCATGAAATGAGACGCTTGATGAAATGCCGAGTGCATTGGCGTTGGACGCTGAGTGAATGAAACCGTATGCATCCAATTCGCCACTGGAATGCGTTGGACTTCTATTACCGATCGGCAATCAGATGACAACATATGAATATGACTAAGTCCTGGAGCTGGGCTCAGGCACACTCCTTGAGCAAGGCTCGGAGTTGAGTGAAATCTAAGTGGATTATTATACTTGTTACTGAGTAAGTTAAGCTTTATAGCCGAGTGAAATGAGTGAATTCCCGATCAGATGATGATTGTGATTGTTCATATTGAATATAGTGTTTGTTATGCTGATTGATGTTATATGTTATTGCATGTTGAGGATTCTACGATTAATTCGAGCCAATATCTGTCATTTAATATGTAAAGCTTACCCCTACACCATTTTTCAGTATGTGTAGGTCGGTCTGGAAATGAGTAGAAGGACTCAAGTCTGAGTGATAGCACTTAGATTGTTGAAGTGCATAATATGTATATATACTGTAAATAGCTGTGTTAAGCCTTGGACGGCTCATATAACATGTTGTATAATGAATACAAAATATATATGTACGGAATCCGAGTGCATGAATATATTTATATATATGGTTTACATTGACAACTTGTAATAAATCATAAGTATTGGTGGATGGGAAATATAAAGATAATAAGCATTCCGAGTGTATGGTTATATATATATGGGTCGGTAGTCGGATTTGTGAAGCAGAGTATATATATATATATATATATATATATATATATATAAGCGATTTATGTTGATTTGATGCTTCTTACCGACTGGAATATAAATGATGTTGGATAGAATAATGTTAAGGTAAAGAATTCCGAGTGAAACATTATTGTGGGAGCCGAGCCGAGTGAGGCTAAATATGTGGCCTTTTCCAAGTGAATAAGCTTGAATGATTCCGAGTGAAAAATATAAGTAAACCCCGAGTGGGGAAAGGTTTGGGTATTTCTGAGTGGAAGTCCCGAGTGAACCTCTTCCGAAGGAAGAGTGATTATGATGGTTCTGATTGGGGTGTCTTAGCTAAATATTCCGAGAGGCTAAATATTAGATAAATCCGAGTGAACCACCTCAGAGGTAAGGAATGTTGTGATGGTTGAGATTGGGATACATTCTAAGTATAGGAGAGATACATAATCCGAGCGAATGAGATTCTATATCCTGAGTGGTTAGGATCTGAGCAAGTCTGAGTGGGACTTAACTTAATGGTTTCTCCGATTGAATAAGACATCAATTGTCGAGTGAAAGACTGATTGAGATGACTCAGGTTTGGAGTGAGATTACTGAGTGAAACCCTGTCTGAGTGGAGACTCGGATTCAGACTGAATATTCCGAGTGGAGTATGATTGTAGAGACCCCTTCTGAGTGAAGGAAGGTCTATGTGTCCTCTGAGTGAGAGATGTGAGTTTATGCCGAGTGATGAATGTGAAGTACATTCCCGATTGAATTGTGGTTAAATACACCGAGTGGTGTTTGGTTGGGAAATAACCCGAGTGAGGGGTTTTATAGAATCCAAGTGGGATACCCCTCATTTCCCGAGTGGATTATTGTGTGGCCTTGTGGATAAAAATGTATAGAACTAAGTTATGGGATGTATGTGTTAGGGGCAATCCTGAGTGAATGGAACCTTTGGATCCTGAGTGAAGGAATGCCGAGTGTGGCTTCTCGCTTCAGCGAATGAGGTATCTGCTCCAGCGAGTGTGTGCTGCTGGAAGGCTTTTGTTTTGGCCCGCTCAGGCGAATGTGTGCTCGCCTGAGCCGGTTGGGTTGCCTCGCTCAAGCGGAGTCGGATCTCGCTTGAGCGAGTGGGCGTTGTCTTGTGTTTCCGCTCAGGCGCTGTTTGTCCTTCCGCTGTGAATGGTTTTCATTTCCTTTGCCTTCCCTTCTTCTTGTGGCTCGGTTTTGGATTGTTTCTATCTTTCCCCAAGCTGTACTTTGGGCAGAGTGTGAATGTTTTGTAAACTCTAATTTTTGGAAGTTTTGGCTCTTATCCTGGCCCGGTTCTTCATGGTCTATGGACCCGGCTCTCATATCTTCATATATGAGAGTGGCTTATTATCGATCCAGGTATTTTTTTTCTAAATTGGGAAAAATTTTCCCTGTTTCGGGTTTATTTATTTGTTAAAATCTAGGGTGTTTCATGTGGCATTCACAACATTTCATTATTATATTTCAAACCACACATACAAGATCACAGTTGCATCACACACAATGGTATACTACAGATCAATGATAATAATGATCATCCTTTACTCAAGGAAATGATCCACAACATCATTCATCATTACATAATACCATGGTCATAACTGATTTATCAGTTTATAACAAACACCTTATCATTTAATCATTCTCTCTTTGGGTTCATAATCTCTCAAGGGTGTATTCCATAATCCCATCATTAAACTCTTATTAGCATTCACTATATTACTTCATTGGTAGTGGGCATTCATATTTTCATAACATGTCAACATCACACACCCCTACTATATAGTTTCCTCAGCTATACATAAAAGGAAGGGACTTAACACTAGCAAAACAAGGGAAAGAAAATGGAATTTTAAAATGGGCAACTCGCTCAAGCGAGACCCCTACTCGCTTGAGCGACATCAGCATGGGGCGCTTAAGTGAGCCCCCAATTTCCCTAAGCGAGAAGAATTTAAGCATCAGGCCCGATTCTCGCTTGAGCGAGCCATTCTCGCTTGAGCGAGAATCCTCCAGTGTCATTCCTACGCTTACTCGCTCGAGCGAGGCTTCCCAAAGCCAGCTACTTGCTCGGGCGAAATTCATCCAGGACGAATTTTTGACTCGCTCGCTTGAGTGAGATTCCATATATACATCATCACTCGCCTAAGCGAGGTTGACCCAGTGCCATTTTTTCATCTCGCTCGCTCAAGCGTGGCCACGTCCGCTTGAGCGAGATTCGTCTAGTATCTTGCTCTTCTATATTAAACGCGTCTCGCCTGAGCGAGACCTCATCTCGCCTGAGCGAGACTGGGCCAGGGGCCAATTTTCTGATTCAGGGGACTCTCGCTTGAGCGAAAATCCATCTCGCTTGAGCGAGATCATCCCCACATGCCCAAACCTCAAGTTTTTCACTCTTTCTTTCATGTTAATATCTTCCTCATCAATAGTTGGCCTAATTTAACACTTTGCCTATATTGAATTATGTAATTAGGCTCATTTTAAGAAAACATGCCTCTCTATTTTCAATTCTAAACCTTCAAATATCTAAGGGAGGTTTTAACAATATTCCACATTATTACCTCTTTCATTTGGCTACATAATCATCATAAAACAATCCTCTACACTTTAATTAACTAATCCATTCATAAATTTTCATCAACATTTAATTTATGTTCAACCAAGGGACAATCAAGCACTCATTTTTATTTCATATATATATATATATATATATACATACAAAATTTTCTTAACATTCAACAAAAGCCAAGTCATCATTCATTATATCTTCAATTCAACGTTCAACACATTCATGGCAAGGCAATGCATGAGCTCATACATATACATAATTCAACAATTGTTCACTCATACAAATTTGAAATGCTAACTCCTCTCCTACCTTGAGAGAAGAACCACAATCCAAACATTCCAATTGCCTTGATTATTCCGCATCATCGTCCGGGATACAATCCTATCTACAACATATGTATACATGCTATTAATATACCATCATAAGAAATCATCTCTCAAAACTCATGATCAAGTCCTAGACTTGTCCAAACTCCAAATTCATATGCTTATGTTAGGCTTCAGGAATTTCTTTCCCAAAGCCAAGATTCTCTAAATCTTAAGGGCTAACAAACCCAACAATCAAAAGATCATATTCCTTATCCACAAGGCATCCAATATCTCATACAAATCATTCAACTATCATCACAATTTCTTCCACTTACTAGAAGTCTCTTGGCTCCATTCAAAACCATCATTAATCAATAAACTCTTATGGCATTTATCATGGCCCAAGACTTTATCAAGTCAAGTATCCATTATCAATGGTCATCCACCATTATTGTTACCACCAATAACAACACTCAACATTGCTTATCATCTACCTATTCTCAAGATTAATTCCTCAAATCATCTTACCTACTTACATGCACATATCATCAACCTCATTAATCAATCTTAATGATTCTAAAAATTCATTCCTCTCATATACACCATTCTAAGACATCCATAATCATCAAAATTATCAACTTGGCTAAAATCCCCAAATCATCAACACTTAGGGTTTTCTCTAAAATCACCCAACAACAACTTTAATCCATTATAGAATCCACATGCAAATCATAATCCTTATTCATTTCTAAAATCACACCCTAATCAAGAATCATAATTTCAAGCCATCCAAGCCTAGGGTTCACATCCACATCAATACCCATAACTTCTAGCACCACCATTTCAAGCTTAAGAAAATCATAAACCACAAATAGAGGAGGAAGGATTCAAAGTCTTACCTCTTTTCCATGCTATGGCCAAAACGAAAATAGGGAGAGAGGGAGAAGAAGATGTTCCAAGCAAAGCTCCCATGTCCCATTTGATGTTCACAAATCCAAGCTCAAGTGAAATTTTTGATGAAAAATGGGTGTCAAAGGGGGAGGGAACGGTTTTGGGCAAGAAGAAGTGGAGGAAGGGGAGAAAATAGTGAATGAGGTGAAGAGGAAGAATAGTGCACGGTTGGAAGGAGAAGGAGGAAGTAGTTTAGTGTAAATTAGGTATTACCCATTGGATAAAGTAATGCCTCATTTTACTTTTACCATTGGTCCATTATTTCCATTACCCATTGTGTAAAAGAAAGTAGGAAATGTATAGAGTGGGTACATGGCTATGAGAAGAAGAGAATGAGGAATTTTCATTTTCTTTTAATTCTATTTGGCTTGTATTTTCCCTATTTTATATCCTACGTCGCATCCAAATAATTATCTTTTCAACACAAAAAATTATTTCAACCATACCGTCGTAACCACAATAATTTTATAAACGTTCTAGACCCATCAAACATTTAATTTGACCAAGTGAGTCCTACATCATCTGTTAAATCATCCAGTTCCGGTAAATTTCAATTTACCGATAATTCACCTCTAATGTCTAACGAGATCTCCCATAATTATTTGACCATAAATAATCAATTATCATTATCCAATAAATTTATTTTCTTTAAAATCGGGATGTTACACAACACCTGGCCATTTTCACCATGACCGCGGTAAACAACATAATCAACAATATAAGGTGTTGCGGGCCGGCCATATCTCATATCATGGCGGCTGTGATCCAATGGACCACCAGGGTCACCTACTCATCAAGAGCCATCCCCCATAAGGGTCGGCCACATGTACCTCCCCTTAGCAATACATGGGCGGCTTCGTGACTTACACATCGAATAACAGGGGAACTAACAGATTGCTCATGCACTGAGCCACCCTCCCACTGGGTCGGCCAAGGAAACTCCCCTAACGTTCCAACATCTGCGGCTATTATATGCCATGGATGCAATGCAATACAAATTAAATGCATTTTTCACACTGTGCATCCTAAATATCACTCATCAATTATCATCATCATAATCACCAACACAACCACACATACCTTAGTGGATTTTATCATTGTTGGTTTTAGCCATTGTTTTTCAAGTTTTATATGTGGCATTTTTATTTCAATATATCCTTTATTATACATGCAAGTCAACACTTGCAATCAACCACAATGGCATCATAAACATCATAAATCATCATTAACATTCATTAATCTTTCATCAATATCACCACAAAATCAGTTAGTGGATTTTCATATCATTATTCATTACCCTTCATTCATATCCCACTCTTGGTGGAGAACCTTTATGTTTTCATCACTTATTATGGATATAACATATTTTCCCAATGTTTCAATCAATGCTAAATGCCACTACGTCATGTCATCATTAAATACCCCTTATACATTCCTTTAGGTACCTCACAATACAAGAAAAAGGTTAAATATCAGCCAAAACAAAGAAGATAACATAAAATTTCACACTAGGCAACTCGCTCAAGGGAGACCCATACTCGCTTGAGCGAGATTAACATAGCTCGCTTAGGCGTGCCGCTTCGCGTGTAAGCGAAAAGCTTCCAGCAGCGTATCCACGCTCGCTCGCTTGAGCGAGATTTCCCTTCACCTGGCCACTCGCTTGAGCGAGTAGAGTTTAGCATTAGACCCTTCGCGCCTGCTCAAGCGAGTCATGCTCGCTTGGGCAAAAATTGTCCAGTACCTTATTCCAGGCTCGCTCGCTTGAGCGAGACCCAACATGCCTCACCACTCGCTTAAGCGAGATCCATCCAGAACCATTTTCCATCTCACTCGCTCAAGCGTGGCCACGCCCGCTTGAGTGAGATTCGTCCAGTAGCGCACCTTTCTATTTTGAAAGTGTCTTGCATGAGCGAGACCTCTTCTTGCCTAGGCGGAATTGGTCCAGAGGCCACCGCTCTGATACAGGGGACTCTCGCTTGAGTGAGAATCTATCTCGCTTGAGCGAGATTGTTAGTACATGCCTAAAACTTAAGTTTTTCACTCCATATCACATACCCATATCCATTCTATGTAAAATTGGCCTAATTCATTATTATACACATGGTAAATCATATCTTTGGACCCAATTCAACAAGCCATACCTCCATTTTTATTCTAATTCATGAACTACATAAGAAGGATTCCTAAATCATTTTTCATCACAACCGCACATACCATTGTGCATAATTATCATAACTACTACTTCACAACTCAAATAATTTATCTATTCATAAATTTTCTTTAACAAATAATTCATGCCCAACAAAGGGACAACCCAATACATATCATCATCTCATATATATATATATATATGCATCTCCATAACATTCAATAAAGGCCAAGCCATCATTCATCACATCATTAATATAGCATTTAACACATTCATGGCAAGGCAATGCATGAGCTTATACATATACATAATTCAACAATTATTCACTCATGCAATTTAAAATGTAAACTCCTCTTCTACCTCGAGTGAAGAACCGCAATGCAATTGCTCCGATTATTCCGCATCATCGTCCGAATTACAATCTACACATTACACATATGCATTTCATACAATCAATAAGCCATTCCAAGGCACCATCATAATTTCAAAAAATATAAACATGTCTCAAGGCTCAATATCAAGTCCTAGACTTGTTGAGACACCAATTCATACCATTGCGTTAGGTTTCAGGGATTCCTTTTGTCACACCCCAATTTTTTTCACTCGAATCCCGATGTAATCAAGATAATAATTAATAAAAATTACGGGTGAATTTTTCATGTTGGAAATATTTCTTAAACACCTCGACAATTACATCAAGACTCGAACCACAGAAAACCAAAGAGTGAGACATACATAAATGTAACTGGATCGACATCTAAATCACCCATAATGGTTTACAAAAGTAGTAGAGTTTATAGCGGAAGAAGAATGCGTATACCGGGCAAACACATAGTCCCATATATGACGATATGAGAAAAGGCTCGGCAAGCATGCAAATACCTAACATCAACCTATTAGATCATAACCCAATTATCCACTTACAACATACACATGCATTGCCTAAGATATAAATATATATACATATACATCCGGGGTCATACCCCAACTATTACTACTGCCCATATCTCATAATTGGCCCATTTATTCATGTATTGGCATTAATACAAACATCACAATCATCATTATACAATATTCAAATTTTCAATTCCTCTAGCACACGTCAAATCATCACATATATACTAAATATGTATATTCACCATTCATGCATTTACCATTATCTTATACATGACCAAAATCACTAAATCATCAATATCCTCATAACAATTTATTCATTACATTAAGATTCACAAATGATACCATCCAAGGCATTCCATTATCACTATTTACCTTTATCAACAACTTTAATTCAAAAACCCAAGCTTATCCCATGGTAAACCTGCATCACAATACTAAAAAGGAGAACACATGGGAGAGTGAGTTATACATTCAAAATGACGAATATAATATATTGTGATTAAGTGTACATGCATTCATTCATCATGTGTGCTTTGCTATAAAATTATTAAATCATCATTTAATCAACATCACATTGTTATAATAGGCATACAAGCCGCATGAATCGCAATTCACAACATAAGCAAGCACAAGCACATACACAATCATATTGCCACTTATTATCAAGGGCATTCACAATCATCATCACCATCAATTTATTAAATCTTTATTCAATTCCTCCTCGTAAGGGGTTTTTCATCTCTCGTGGTCATCCCTTCTCAAATGCCATGCACCTATGGCTAATGCATATGTCAACTATTTAATGCATATGCAATGGATCCATTTCATTTCATCAGGTGATCACAACCACCATATCATTCATTCACATGGGTTTCCCGCCTTGCAAGGGGTACTCCCGCCACATGATCGCAACCATGAGCATCATAGGAACTCGCTAGCCCTTTTCATTCCAATAACCTGGTGATCGCAACCACCGGCTCTATATCATATCATCATCAAGTTGGTTTCCCGCCTCGCAAGAGGTACTCCCTTCATAGAATCCCGCAGGATCTTTCATCATCGTGATCACAACCACATTTCAATGTTATGCCATGCCATGAATGCAAAATGCAATAATGCATATGCCAATCAACCTCGCAAGGATATCTCACCCTCTCACTTAGGGATATATTTTAATTTGACATTTTCAATCAATAATATACAATTATGTACAAAGCCCCTCAAGGCATTTTATTAACATACTTGGCATACATCTCAACATATCTCATATATATATATATATATTTCATATCATATAGGAAAGTCTATACTTGCAATCAGCCACAATGGCATCACAATATAATTATTATACATTAAACTTTCATCATTATCACCACATAATTAATTTATGGATTTTTGTAATATTATTCATCACCACAGTTTCGTAACTAGCGTGGCAACGCAACAATTCATCAATACCATTTTAAACCCCTTATACAAGATCATATTTGTATAAAATACAATGGCATTTCACAATTCATCATTATTAACATTCATCCTTTTATACAAAGGAATGATCAACATCATCACCTATCATCATTCAATATCATATTTTCTCTAATTTATCAATTTATAGCGCATACTAAGGCATTCAATTATCCTCTCATTGGTTTCAGAATCGTCCAAGAGTATACCTCATATCCCTATCATCAAAGTCTCATTATCATTTTTTCATATTCCATTCTTAGTGGTGGAAATATCATAATAAAGCATCCTAAATGTATCAATCAATTCTAATCCCCACCATGTTATATCATCACCATATACCCCTCATGTATCTCCTCAAGCATCTCACAATATGGGGAAAGGGGCCAATCATTAAAAAAATATAGAAAATAGCATAAAATTTCATATTTGCCAACTCGCTTGAGCAAGGCCCTTCTCGCTTGAGCGAGATTGAAATGGGTTGCTTGAGCACGCCCGAGATTTCCTTGAGTGAAACATTTTTGTGTATCAGGACCGATCTCGCTTGAGCGAGCCACTCTCGCTTGAGGGAGATTAACATAGCTCGCTTGGGCGAGCTCCTTCGCGTAAGCAAAAGTAATCCAGTAGCGTTTCCACGCTAGCTCGCTTGAGTGAGATTCCTCAGTCACTTGCTCAAGCGAGAACCATCCAGCAGCCAATTCCATGCTCGCTCGATTGAGCGACACTCCCCCAACCTCACTTCTCGCTTGGGCGAGATCCATCCGAAACCAAATCTTCTCTTGCTCGCTCAAGCTTGGACATGCCCGCTTGAGCGAAATTCATCCAGTATCTCTTCCACTCATCCCACACGCGTCTCGCTTGAGCGAGACACTCGCTCGCCTGAGCGAGATTAGCCCAGTGGCCATAATACTGATACAGGGGATTCTCGCTTGAGCAAGAATACCAGTTTAAGTGCAGAAATATGAGGAATTCAACAACTTTACATACCAAAACTCCATACAAGCCAAATTGGCCTAATTCAACACATGATATACCTTCTATTAAACATTTAAAACTTGTCTCGAATGTTCATACTCGATAATTCTGTTCCGATTCATTAATCACATTAAAATTTAAACTTATCATCATCATCACATAAATATATATACATTTCCATATTAATCATCACATACTCTCATACATTATTCTCAATAATCAACAATTTACCATTCACATTATTTCCATATCTACATGACAAGGCAAGCATGAATACCAATCATATACAATAATCATTATTATTCTACTCATGCAATTTGAATGTAAACTCCTCTCCTACCTCAAGGGAAGAGCCAAAATCCAAATGCTCTGATCATTCCGCACCATCATCCGGAATACAATCTACACAACATACATATATGTATTCATTCAATCATAAGCCATCACAAGGTTTTTATTATAATTCTTAAACAATTGCTAGCTTATCATAAAGCTCAACATCAAGTCGTAGACTCGCTAAAGCATTAATTCATACCATTTTGTTAGGCTTCGGGAATTCCTTTCCCAAAACCAAGGTTCTCTAGATCTTAAAGGCTAACCAAACCCAATAACAACATCATCTCATCCATCACATAACGTAATCCCATATTACATCAATCCTTCAAATATCATCATTATCACTTAGAGCTCAATATAAGCTATCCTTGCCTCTTTTAAACCATCCTTGATTAACAAACTCTAGTCGGACAAATCATGGCCTATCAATTCACCAACCAATACGTATATCTTCTTGATTTCCACCATTAATGGTCATTTACCATTTCCACTATCATTCATCATTATTCAAGTCCTCCACCATAATACCCTAACTTTTAACACACTTAACAACTTAGAGTCATCATCACAACTTATTCAAATCTATTATAAGTCTCTTGACTCCATAAAATTAAGTATCCATCCCCTCAATCCACAATCAATGATTTGCAACCATTTTTAACATCATCATAAATATCAACTCTCAAGATTAATTCCTCTAATCACATACATACTTTCATCCACACATCTCCTAAACCTCAAGAATGGAACCCTAATAGTCAATACCAATGGTTCTAGAATTTATTTCCTCATATAAGATCACTCTAAGGCATCCAAAACCATTATAATCACCTATTTTGCCAAACCCCCAACTTATCATACTTAGGGTTTCCTCCAAAATTTCCCATCAATAATTAATAATCATCAATTTTAACCATTTATATTCATCTATAGGCTAATAAGAATGTATCCCACTCATTATCAACAACAACACTAAATCCCCAAGGGTTATCCATCCTAGGGTTTGGTTCAATATACCACCATCTATCAAAACAACATCTAATCTCTCATTATAATACTTCAATAACTCAAAAACTATTAATAAAAGCCATGGGTAGTCAAAACCATACCTCTCTTCTAAGCCCCAAGGTGAATACGAAAATGAGAGGAAGAAAAGAGAAGATGAGCCAAGCTTTGCCTCCATGTCCAATACAAGCTTCATAAACCCAAGGAATCCTCTTGATTTTGGGTGGAAATGGCCATGGGTGGTGGTCATATTTAGCAAGAGAAGGGATGGAGAAGAAGAAAGAAATAAGGAAAGAGAGAGGAGGGGAAAGCAACATGAAATGAGGGAGAAGAGAATGGAGTGTTATGTTTTATTTTTAACCCTCATTAGTAATTTCTCCGTTTTATAATAAACCGGATCTTCGTTTGGGCTCAATACTTTACCTAAAAATTATTCCGAAGATATATTCAAATCCCCAATAATATTCTTAAAAGCCCTGACCAATGGCATCTGAATCAGAGATACTTGGTCTGACACCCATATCCTAATCGGATAAAATTTTAACTTATAAATCTCAATTTAATTATTCCCATATTTTTGGGACACTCATTAACCCATTTATAATTATTTAATGTTTTTTCATCCTATTTAATTATTTTTATAAAATTCGGGATGTTACACCTTTCCCAAAACCATGATTCTCTAAATCTTAAAGGCTAATTATACCCAACAACATCATCACCTCTTATCCATAAGTCTTCCAAATCATCTTATAAATCACTCAACTATTATCATAATTTATTCAAACTCATTATAAGCCTCTTGGCTCCATTCAAGACCATTATCAACCAACAATTTCTAAATAGCATATATCAAGGCCTAAGACTTCATCAAGTCAAGTATCCATTTTCTTAATCCACTGTCAAGGGTGTTCAACCATTATTATCATCATCATAAATATCAACACTCAAGGGAATCAACTCCTCTAATTTTCTACATACTTTTACACATATATCTCTCAATCCTCAAGATTGGAACCTCAATGATCAACACTAATGCTTCTAAAATGCATCTCCTCATATAAAATCATTCTAAGGCATCTAAATCATTAAATCCATCAATTTAGCTAAAATCCCCAAATTACCACAATTAGGGTTTTCCCTCAAACTACTAGACCAATAACTTTAACCCATTGTAAAACCCATATACAAACCATAACCATCCTCATTACATAACATCAAGTCATATTCAAGGATCATATATCCATTGTTCAAACCTTGGGTTTTCATCATTTTCTTTAACACCCATAAAACCCAACACCAATCTTTCAAGCTTAAGCATCATTAAAATTTATCAATGGGAAAAAGGAGTTAGAAGTCTTACCTCCAATCCCAAGCTTAGGAAAAATGAAAATAGGAGTGAAGAAGAAGAGAAAGATGATCCATGCAACCATAAATCCCAACTTAGTTTTGATTTTTTCTAAAAATGAAAATGAGTATGATCGTGGATGTTTTGATAGAGAAGAATAGAAGAAGAAGAAGGAAAGAGTAGAGAATGGTGAGAGGGAGTAGGCCACCAAAAATGAGGGAGAAGAGTGAGAAATGTATAAAATTTGGACATTGTCCATTGTGTCTTAGAACCCCATATCCATTGGGTAATAACATGAAAAATGGCATAAAAGAGAGAGGAAGTGGACGACTGAATTGGAGAATAGAAAGTGGAATTTTTAGTTTTCTTTTAATTCCACTTGGTTCGTAATTTCCCCGTTTAATAACATATGTCGAGTCCAATTAATTATTTCCTTAACACTAAAAATTATTTCAGCTATATCACCATAACCACAATAATTTTCTAAACATTCTAGACCCATCAATTATTTAATTTGACTAAGTAGGTCCCACATCATCTGTTAAATCACCCGGTTCTGGTGATTCTCAATTTACCGATAATTCACCTCTAATGTCTAATAAAATCTCCCATAATTAATGAGTCATTATTATCTAACGATTTTATTTTCATTAAAATCTGGGATGTTACAATCCACCCCACCAAAAAAAAACTTCGTCCTCGAAGTTTAACATTGGTATATATCGCAAGGCCACACCTTGGCCACACACCAATAAGGTCCAATGACACCGTAAAGTAATTTAGACTTTCCAAAGTCCAGCAGGACATGAGTATTGTCATTTTTCTGTCCAAGCGTGAAGTCTCATATATCCAAAATGAGTCACCACTTATCATTTCTCAGTTTATTCATCACAACTTTCACATTCTTATCCAGTACCACCGGATAGGTTCAATACATTCACCGTAAGCAGTTACAATACTACACTTACCCGGTCCATGTGTTGTTGCATCTGATATACAGGAAGGCGTCCCAATCCCGTAGTGGTTACCACAAACACATAAGATCGGCACATAAGTGCACGTTGCCACAATGCCTATGGCATGTAGAGACATATCAGGATAAGTACCTTCATGTCTTATCACTCACATGATTCATATCAATCCAAATAATATCTCTTCATACACGAGACTTTGTGAGAAGTCACACAAGTCCATGAGCAATACACTCACATCATATTATCATTTAATCATGATCTAGCGTAAATCATGCCATACAATTCATCAATTGTCAACCACCATAACCATATATTGACATATCAACCATAGATTTCCAATCAACATAAGGTAATCACCCCATCATTGTACTTCATCCATCCCGAAGTCATAGTCAAGTAACTTAGAAATCATTTGTCTAATTCAAACATCGTCGGCTATAATTCAGTTCAAGCCTAATCAATTTACCTAACTCATGTCAAATATACACTCTCAAGGCTCAAATGGAGTCCACAATCATATAACAAGCTTCCACACTAGTGGATTTTCTCACATATCACAACCAAAGTCTATAAACTAGATGTATAATCCATGTAATATCACATCGCTATGTGGTCTCTATCACCAATATAACTCCTTTCGAAACAAAAAGGGGTATCATCATGATTAAATTCCGTTTACCAACCCATGTTCATATATATTACCCCTACATTGTATCAAAATCCATAATCGATTCTAACGACCATAATATCAAAGGTACATAATTCAGCCCAATTTCATAACACGAATTTCTTTATCATAGTTAATGTTAAGTCGTACCCTGAATTCATCATTATTACTCACTAAATACTTAGGGGTTTACATCTATTATTCGTATTCCCTCACACATTGGTTGTAGCCTCAACAACCTATCTCATAACCAATTTCATCATGGCTCTATTATTCATAAGATTCAATGTAACACCCTAATTAATTGCAACTAAAAATAAAAATTTCAAAGAAAATAACAGAAAATTTTTCACAAAACAGTCCCGTATTATTCGATATATGAGGGAGCAGGCAAGGGAAGAACGAAAAGCTTTCACACGCACATAGCAACCTACAGGGAAGACTAAAACTGAGGCCGGCTCGATGGGTTTATCGTAACGCACTAACACTAGGGCGGATTGCACAACACCGATTATTCGCTCAGACGGGGTCTTACACCGTCCAGGCGGAGTATGGTAATACAGCAGCGGATAGAGGAGATTTCGCACTGAGGCTTCCCTTCAAGAAATACTGGTCACTCAACAGGAGGAATAGATAAGGGAAATATGTTAATACATTCACACGCATAGCGTTTGGTGGAAAGGCGAAGTTAGAATCATCCTACTTGGCTAGGCGGGGTATATTTATCTTGGGCGGGCTGTCCTAGTTACTTGGGCGAGGTATGACGCCGCCTAAACGAAATCTACATAACGCCTCTTCAACACAACTACAAGGTAATTTCCTCCATCGGGTATGGACAAGGGTTCACTAAGTAAATCCTCACACTCGCCTTTCACTCAGAAAAAGGAGAAGTTACAAGGTACACATACGTTAGTAGGTTGTGGAGAAAGGAAGAGTCTGAACCTATTCCGCCCAACTCAACTAATTATGACAACGCCTGGGCGGACTTAGCCATAATGCCCAAATCCGGGGTTCAACACCGGGGTCCGGATTGCGTCAGTATCACAACGGATAGGAAGGATAATTGGACGGCGTCCCACTCTAACAACTACATCGATCCAACGCGAGCCCTCTCGCTTGGGCGGATTGCTCCCATACTTCAGGCGGGGTACGACTCCGCCCAACGTATCCGACATAAATTTTCCTAAGACAATTCTCGGTTCATTCGTACTTAGCTATAACCTGCTCAATCAGACTGTCCCTGCATATCTATTAAAGCACGATTATAAAACAAGACGGCACATAGCATCACACACACAAAACCATACATCCATATATATACATAAAAGTGTATATTAATATTTACAATGCAAAATCAGACTTCTACTTGTTCATAAAGTTCTATTCATCGCAAAACATTAATCTCCGGTATGAGCCAGTCCGGGCTTCATCTAACAACGCCTTAATTAAACCTTCGAAATGCATCAGCACTCCGCCCAGCATTCCAGCTCTGCTTCGGATCCTCCTCACGAGAGACATTCACTGAAAATGGCCACTGCAGGGGTGAGCTTTTACATGTAAAATGATACTCACAGACTCGGTATCAGCGTCAGTACACGCTCCTGCTATCACTCAACCTTTCTCAAGTAACCAAATTCATACAATTCAAACAACATTCATGACACACATAATTCACAGAGTTTATCTCACATCTAAATATATATATATTCATGCATTCAAAATCATACACATGCACATATATAGTCTTATACATCACCACAATCAGCCCTATTTCTATATGCATGCCTGCGGATCCGACTCGGGTAAAGACTCTCAGTTACAGCCCCCTTTTTCTTTTGGCCCCTCGTCCCTCAGCTCTTACCAGGTGGCACCGGCCTCTCCACGGCGTCTCGAGACTCACTTCTCTAGCTCCAACGGCTACCACGAGCTCTATTGGGATCTAGCCAGGGTTGGTAACTGGAAGTCATTTCCCTTGGGGTTCTTGACCTTCCATGGGTCACCCCACTCTTACTCATGCAACTAACACATTCATTATTACACATCATCGCGCCATGAACACATTACCGTAGTCATTAAGTAAGAACGAATATCCCCCATTATTCATCATCATTCAGTCAGTCACACCAGCGCATGTTACAATCGGTCATCAGACTAACAACATTGAGCAATCCAATTAAGAACATGCACATACATACTTTTCATAGTGACAACAAAATAGATCCATCATTATCATCCACGAGCAGACCACGCCATCGTCACGAAGGTCACTATCAGAATTCTCAAATCATGCATCAGTTTTAGTAATTGTGAATACATGCACACATGCACAGCATCAGTTCTAATGATTATAAAAACATGCACACACACTCAGCGATACATTTATCCGGTACCGTTCTTAGACCATGCATTCGACATGCAAGCGCCCCCTACCTTTAGAAGAATCCTCAGAAACCTTTTTCGTTCTTGTTGTCGGGTCCGATGTCCTTCTCCTGGTTCGTCCGGTCTTCCTTGGCTTTGTCGTATCCTGCGCCTGATTCTGGGATGAAGTGTGGTCCGTTCTTCAGTACTGGAATCAAGATCTCCAGGAGCGAAGAGTAAGATGGAAGAAGAAGAAAAATGGAGACGAAGAGAGGAAGTAGAGGATGAAGTGACGGAGGAGAGAGTCTAAAGAAAGAGTAAGTGCGTTCCTCACTACAGGCTCACGATATATATATATATAGGTGTGTACATACGCATGAATAAGAGAAGAGTGGGATGGGAGAGTGTGTGCTGCAGCAGCCACGTGCACTCCACTCCATCCCCTGACCATCACCATTTTCATATTTTAGTGGCTTAAATCTACTTAGTTAAATACAATTAACAGTTATTTCTAGTTGAAATCAAGTCTTAATGGTTTATTCTTCGTTCAACATTTAATTTTAAAACGGGGATGTTACATTCAATCCATCATTAGGCTTAGGAAGTTCAAGGGTTACCTAGCACCCATTGTGGAATACTCCCACAACACATGGAATCATTAAACATGACTCATAAAAATAACATAGAGCCTAGACCACCATAGGGTCTAATCTCATAAAACTCTGATCATACAAGATCATACCAAGTCAATCTGGGTTATCACACCTAGTGGGTCATAAATAAATCAATCATTCACTTGGTTCAAAAATATAAAACCGAGACATAACCCCAATCATGTGCATACAAATTTCACATTCAATCTTTTATCACTCATTCATGTTCTCTATGTAAAGAGATACAATAAATCACTTGTATCATATGATACAAGATTTTCGTGCTCAACGATATGAAATCCATAATTCAAAATAGCACAATCAATCATCTTAATTTATGAATATCCATATTAGGGAATTCCTTCACTATCATTCATTTATTCAATACTAGCACATGAAATACTCACTTTTAAGAAATATATCATGGCTAGGAACCACAACATAATTCATTCAAAAGAGACCTAACCAATAATTCCATTTCAATATATATACGTGGTCTCATCATTCATGGCCTACTACCATATGAATTCACATTTAATATCTCCTATCCGTGATCAACATACGACATAGGTCTATCATCAAATCAATTTATATTTAATATGTCATATCCATGATCACACATGGTATAAATTCATCATCATGTTATTTCATACTCAATGTATCAATATTCAAATGCATAATATCAATGTATTCATCATTAAAAGGAAATAGTGTAAGGAACTTGGTCGGACTTACACAAACAACTATATTAATCACATTGAGGAATTCATTCATATATATTTGATCCTCATGAATTAACCATAATCAATAATGAGCAACTATGCTCCCTTTGTGTGTCACATAATCTCAATGACAATGATCATACTTC
The DNA here is from genome assembly GCA_037962975.1 of Clitoria ternatea. Classification (NCBI taxonomy): domain Eukaryota; kingdom Viridiplantae; phylum Streptophyta; class Magnoliopsida; order Fabales; family Fabaceae; genus Clitoria; species Clitoria ternatea. The sequence continues at coordinate 158,401,978 of CM075672.1, forward strand.
CATAAACAACAATTATAACTCATGAATAATAATTCATAAGAATCCTCGATGAGCTATATTCATAATCCAATACTAATGGTTCACTAGGAATAACCATTAAGAAAACAATGCCCTGATAGTCTATCCATAGTTCTTAGACAACTAGTCATTCATAAATCCATATAGGGCAATCAATACTTTAACAAATCATCATCCTCTAGATAATTTTCACTCTTAAGTCTATACAGAACAACCGTTTTCCAACAATGAGCATCACACTTCAAGGATTATCAAAATGTATCACTATTGAGCAATCGTGCTCCAATCATCCATAATGCCAATTCATTACAGAGCAACCATGCTCTGATATTAATTAATAAATCTAATTCAGAGCAAAATATGCTCTGATACCAGCTTGTCACACCTTAATTTTTTGGACTTAAATCCCGATGTAATCAAGATAATTAAATAATAAAAATACAAGTAAACTTTTCACGTTCAAAATAATTTCAAAACACCATGACAACTACATCAAAACTCGAACCATAGAAAACTAAAGGGTGAGATTTGATAATCTATAACTGGATCGTTAAATAGTTTACCCATAACGGTATACAAAATATTAGAGTTTACGGTGGAAGAAGGATGTGCATACCGGGCTTTCGCCTAGTCCCATATATGAGGATATGAGGAAAGGCTCGGCAAAGCATGCAACGTCATATCTTAAGCCTAACAGATAACTATCATCTTTTCACATAATTTCATGAACATACAAAGCTTAAGATATATACATATACATATCTATATGGTCATACATCATACATCTCCAAGATTCATATTCTATAATTGACCATATTCAATTCAACCTTCAAATCATGTATGTCCTTTACTTATTCATGCCTAAGAGGATTACTTAATCATTATTTTATATTCATCAGATGGGTAGAAATTCACTATCCCAAATATTAATACATCACCTATATATACATATAATTCACAATTCATCCATCAATATCAGTAAGTAATAATATCACAATATCCATTTTATACATAACTCATTAAATTACAAACGCTTTCGGCCAAGGCATTCTGTTACCACTATTTACCTTCCCAAAAACTTTACTTTATAAACATCCTCGTCCCATGATATTCCTACATTAATTATTGCTGTGCAAATTTTAGTAATGGACTTTATGTTCTCGATCTCGAAACCCCTATCTATAACGTTAATACTAAAAGGGTTAAACCAAATGATTTAAACCCAACTTATCTTTGGCATTGTCGCCTAGGATATATAAATGAGAAACATATTTCTAAACTCCATAAAGATGGATATTTAGACTCTTTTGATTTTGAATTAATAGATACATGCGAATCTTGTTTATTAGGGAAGATGACTAAGACCCCATTTACTGGAATGAGTGAAAGGGCGAGTTATTTTCTAAGCTTGATACATAGTGATGTATGTGGGCCAATAGGGACAATGGCTAGGGGAGGTTTTAGCTACTTTATCACCTTTGCTGATGATTTCAGTAGATATGGATTTGTGTTTCTAATGAAGCATAAATAAGAATCCTTTGAAAAGTTCAAAGAATTCAAACATGAAGTAGAGAACCAACTTGGTAAGAAAATTAAAGCACTTCGATATGATCGAGGTGGCGAATACTTAAGCCTGGAGTTTGATGAATATCTTAAAGAATGTGGGATTGTCTCTTAACTCACTCCTCCTGGAACACCACAATGGAATGGTGTTTCTGAATAGAGAAATAGAGCCTTGTTAGACATGGTTCGATCATTGATGAGTCAAACTGACCTCCCTAACTCCTTCTGGGGACATGCTTTGATGACAGCAGTTTTCACACTTAACCGTGTTCCATCTAAGGCTGTCATAAAGACACCATATGAGATATGGACTGGGAAACGACCCAGTATGTCTTTTCTTAAGATTTGGGGCTGTGAAGCTTATGTGAAGCGTCATATTTCTGACAAACTTGGACTCAAATCAGATAAATGTCTTTTTGTGGGATACCCAAAGGAAACTAAGGGTTATTACTTCTACAATCCTATCGAGGGAAAGTGTTTGTCGCTCGAAATGCTGTATTTTTAGAAAGGGAATTCATCTCTAAAAGAATCAGTGAGAGGAAAGTAGAACTTGAAGAAGTTCAAGACCTAGAAGGCATTGAAGAGAAAATGGTGGAAATGGAGCCGGAACCACAAAATGTTGTGATAACTCCAACTCCAGTAGAACAAGACTTGCGTAGATCAGGTAGAATACGTCAACAACCTGAAAGATATGGATTTCTTGTAACTAAGGAAGGAGATGTGTTGCTAATGGATCAAAATGAGCCAACATCTTATGAAGAGGCCATTGTAAGTCCAGAATCTGAGAAATGGCTTGAAGCCATGGAATCTGAAATGGACTCCATGTACACTAATCAAGTTTGGTCTTTGGTTGATGCACCCGAAGGGGTAAAACCTATAGGATGCAAGTGGGTTTTCAAAAAGAAAACTGACATGGATGGAAATATAAGTACCTATAAGGCAAGATTGGTAGCGAAAGGTTTCAAGCAAATTCATGGTATAGACTATGATGAAACCTTTTCTCCAGTCGCTATGCTAAAGTCTGTTCGGATTCTGCTTGCTATTGCTGCATACCATGATTATGAGATATGGAAAATGGATGTCAAGACTGCTTTCCTTAATGGAAGTCTTCTTGAGGAAGTGTACATGACACAACCTGAAGGCTTTGTTAAGCCTGAAGCATCCAGGAAGGTGTGTAAACTACAACGTTCCATATATGGACTTAAGCAAGCTTCCAGAAGCTGGAATCTTCGTTTTGATGAAGCCGTTAAATAATTTGGCTTTAAAAAAAATGAGGATGAACCTTGTGTCTACAAGAAGGTTAGTGATTGCACAATTGTTTTTTTGGTCCTGTATGTTGATGACATACTACTCATTGGAAATGACATTCCTACCTTTCAGTCTGTGAAGACTTGGATGGGAAGTTGTTTTTCTATGAAGAACTTAGGTGAAGCAACCTATATGTTGGGAATTAAGATCTATAGAGATAGATCAAGAAAACTTCTAGGCCTAAGTTAGAATACATACATAGACAAAGTGTTAAAAAGGTTTAACATGCAAGATTCCAAGAAAGGAACTTTGCCTATGGCTCATGGCATAAGCCTATCAAAGGCTCAATCTCCTTCCACTAAAGAAGAGAGAGAACAGATGAATAAGATTCCATATGCATCTGCTATTGGATCAATCATGTATGCCATGATATGTACCCGGCCAGATGTCTCGTATGCTTTAAGCATGACGAGCAGATACCAGTCTGATCCCGGTGAAAGTCACTAGACTGTTGTCAAGAATATCCTAAAGTACTTGAGAAAAACTAAAGATTCATTCTTGATATATGGAGGGGAAGAAGAGCTCATTGTAAAGGGTTACACTGATGCTAGCTTCCAAACTGATAAGGATGGCTCAAGATCGCAATCAGGGTATGTGTTTTGTTTAAATGGTGGCTCTATAAGCTGGAAAAGTTTAAAGCAAGAGACAGTTGCTGATTCTACTACAGAATCTGAGTATATTGCTGCCTCAAATGCTGCAAAAGAAGCAGTATGGATCAAGAAGTTCATAATAAAACTTGAGGTAGTTCCTAGCATTATGGACCCTATAAGTCTCTACTGTGACAATAGTGGAGCAATTGCAGAAGCTAAGGAACCTAGATCACATCAGCGATCCAAGCATATACTTAGGTGTTATCATCTCATCCGAGAAATACTTGAACGAGGAGATGTTAAGATATGTAAAGTGCACACTGATGAGAACATTGCTGACCCACTCACCAAACCTCTTGCACATCAAAAGCATGAGGGACACACTAGATCATTAGGCATTAGGCAAATGTCTGATTGGCTCTAGTGCAAGTTGGAGATTGTTGGTGTATGCACTATGAGCTATTAATGTATCAATTTTAACTTATTTTTAAAATTAGTATTTTCAATTTTAGACTAATGCTATTTATCCTGGAATAATAGGTCATATAAGAATTATTCCCAAAACGTCCCTAATCAAGTATTTACATGGGGACATGTAAATACATTAAGATTAGTGTGTGAATGTACTGATGATTTGATCTCACAAATCATGGATATATGATATCAAGTCTTTACACGGGTACACATTAAGAGTAATGTTGTACTGGACAGACCCACCATGAGAACGTTGCATGGATTGTTACATGAGTGTCATAAACGGTTCTCAATGTGATAATGGTATATAGTCCTTCGACCTGAAGTCACTACGATTCCTACATAAGGAGTTTATTGTTTTAATACAATCAAATGTTATCTGTAATAAGATGACCATAAAGATTGTGATTAGGCAATAGATAAATTATGCAGAGGGATGTGAGTGATGTAGATGGAATTTGTCTCTCCTATGTGACAGGAGTGATATCTATGGGCCGCTTGATGGAGTGAGACTAATGAAATGCATGGCCATGCTAGGACGAATAAATATTAGATATTTATTCTGTAAAGTCTACTCTCGTATCAAGTAAAATGAATTGGGCCATACAAGGATGACGACGACCACGCCTTGGGCCCAATTAGATATCGTGACAAAAGGAATAAATATATAAAATAATTATCACTTATAGGTCATGTCGATGATAAATAATATTCGGACATAATGATGTATTGCTAGATACCGCTCTTATTTTATATTAAAAATAAAATAGTTTATTATTAATATAACCGAATATTTTACCTATAGGGTTACACACATAGAGTAAGCCCACTAGAGGATAGTTTTATTTTAGTTGGACTGAAAATAAAACTATTTCGGCCTAACTCATTTAGAATGAGTCAGGAGCCCAATGTTTAATGAGAGCTCAGGTCAAGACCTAAGCCTATATATAGAGCATGAGATGCTCATAGGCTGCGACTCAGAAATTAGACCATAAACAAATTTCCGTACTAGCATTCGGAGCTCTATTTTTCTGGTGGGAGTGCTCGTGTGGATTCCTAAGGGCAAAGCTACAATTGCTTCGATCGAGGAACCCGTTCTGTGTCTACAAGAGGTAAACCCTAATTAAAAATTTTAATTTAGCATAATGCCTTGAGACATTTGTGTTTGCAATTATTTTGGGAATCCTTTGTGTTTCCGCTGCCTGACCCTAATGGGATTCCCTAACACATGCCTCACCACTCGCTTAAGCGAGATCCACCCAGAACCATTTTCCATCTCACTCGCTCAAGAGTGGCCATGCCCGATTGAGCGAGATTCGTCCAGTAGCGCACCTTTCTATTTTGCACGCATCTCGCATGAGCGAGACCGCTGCTCGCCTAGGCGGAATTAGGCCAGAGAACACCGCTCTGATATAGGGGACTCTCGCTTGAGCGAGATCTTCAGTACACGCCCAAAACTTAAGTTTTTCACTCCATATCACATACCCATATCCATCCTATGTAAAATTAGCCCAATTCATTATTATACACATAGTAAATCACATTTTTGGACCCAATTCAACAAGCCATACCTCTCCATTTTTATTCTAATTCATCAACTACATAAGAAGGATTCCTAAACCATTTTTCATCACAACCACACATATCATTATGCATAATTATCATAACTACTACTTCATAACTCAAATAATTTATCTATTCATAAATTTTCATTAACAAATAATTCATGCCCAACAAAGGGACAACCCAATATAGGTCATCATTTTATATATATATATATATATATATATATATATATATGCATATCCATAACATTCAATGAAGGCCAAGCCATCATTCATCATATCATCAATATAGCATTTAACACATTCATGGCAAGGCAATGCGTGAGCTTATACATATACATAATTCAACAATTATTCACTCATGCAATTTGAAATGTAAACTCCTCTCCTACCTCGAGAGAAGAACCGTAATGCAATTGCTCTGATTATTCCGCATCATCATCCGAATTATAATCTACACGTTACACATATGCATTTCATATAATCAATAAGCCATTCCAAGGCACCATCATAATTTCAAACAATATAAATATGTCTCAAGGCTTGATATCAAGTCCTAGACTTGCTGAGACACCAATTCATACCATTGCATTAGGTTTCGGGAATTCCTTTACCAAAACCATGATTCTCTAAATCTTAAGGGCTAACTATACCCAACAACATCATCACCTCTTATCCATAAGTCTTCCAAATCATCTTATGAATCACTCAACTATCATCACAATTTATTCAAACTCATTATAAGCCTCTTGGCTCCATTCAAGACCATCACCAATCAACAATTTCTTAATGGCATATATCAAGGCCTAAGACTTCATCAAGTCAAGTATCCATTTACTTAATCCACTCTCAAGGGTGTTCAACCTTTATTATCATCATCATAAATATCAACATTCAAGGGAATCAACTCCTCTAATTTCCTACATACTTTTAAACATATATCTCTCAATCCTCAAGTTTGGAACCTCAATAATCAACACCAATGCTTCTAAAATTCATCTCCTCATATAAAATTGTTCTAAGGCATCTAAATCATTAAAGCCATCAATTTAGCTAAAATCCCCAAATTACCACAATTAGGGTTTTCCATCAAACTACTAAACCAACAACTTCAACCCATTGTAAAACCCATCTACAAACCATAACCATCCTTATTACATAACATCAAGTCATATTCAAGGATCATATATCCATTATTCAAACCTAGGGTTTTCATCATTTTCTTTAACACCCAACAAACCCAACACCAATCTTTCAAGCTTAAGCATCATTAAAATTTTTCAATGGATAAAAGGAGTTAGAAGTCTTACCTCCAATCCCAAGTTTAGGAAAAATGAAAATGGGAGTGAAGAAGAAGAGAAAGATGATCCATGCAAGCTTCCATGCTCCATAAGTGCTCCATACATCCCAACTTGGTTTTGATTTTTGCTAAAAATGAAAATGGGTATAATGGTGGATGTTTTGATGGAGAAGAATAAAAGAAGAAGAAGGAAAGAGTAGAGAATGGTTAGAAGGAGTAGGCCACCAAAAATGAGGGAGAAGAGTGAAAAATGTATAAAATTTAGAATGTCCATTATGTCTTAGAACCCCATATCCATTGGGTAATAGCATGAAAAATGGCATAAAAGAGAGAGGAAGTGGATGACTGAAGTGGAGAAGAGAAAGTGGAATTTTTAGTTTTCTTTTAATTCCATTGGGTTCGTAATTTCCTCGTTTAATAACATATGTCGAGTCCAATTATTTCCTTAACACTAAAAATTATTTCAGCTATATCACCATAACCATAATAATTTTCTAAACATTATAGACCCATCAATTATTTAATTTGACCAAGTAGGTCCTAGATCATCTGTTAAATCAGCCGATTCCAGTAATTCTCAATTTACAGATAATTCACCTCTAATGTCTAATAAAATCTCCCATAACTATTAGACCATAATTAATCAATCATTATTATCTAATGATTTTATTTTTGTTAAAATCTGAGATGTTACATTAAACACTCACCCAACAACCAAAACCCAAAACCTAGGGTATAAGCTCAAAGAAATTAGAGAGGAGCTGACCTCGACTAATAACCAATAATGAGCTTCGGAGGAAGATGGTTGATGAAAATTGCAAAGGAGGAGGAGAAGGGAGTCTTGAATCACAAGCTTCTCCTATGCTCCAAGTAGAAACAAAAATTGGGAAGGAATATGGCACACCACTACTTTGTTTTGGTTTTTAGAGAGGAACAAGATAAAAAGAATGGAAGGAGAAAAGAAAAAAGAGTGTACTACCAATAGAAGAAGAAAGGCAACTTGAATGAGACAGGAGAAAAGGAATTTTTAGTTTAAATTTTAATCCCTTCATTAAAACTTCTTTGTTTTATAACATATAGGATCTCCGTTCGGACTCAATACTCTATCCAAAATTATTCTGAATATAGATTTGGATTCACAATAATATTCTTAACAGCCCTGACCAATGATACCATAATCGGAGATACTTGGTCTGACACTCATATCTCATTTGGGTATAATTTCAGCTCATTAAGGTTGAATAAGTTATGAATAATCTTCATAAATCCCAATTTAATTATTTCAACATTTTTGGGACATTATTTACCGATATGTAATTATTTAATATTTATTCCTCTCAATCAACCATTTAAATAAATTTTGGGATGTTACAATCCACCCCACCTAAAAGAAATTTCATCCTCAAAATTTTAACATTCCAGATTCAAATGTATCTGGATATCGCTCTTGAATATCATCCACATTACCATGCTTCCATGCCACCTTCACCAAAGGTACCAATTTGTTCCACAATCTCTTCACAGAATGCTCAATAATATAAACAGAATCGGGGGAGATAGACAGATCATCTCGCATATTGACATCCTCAACAGGAATCACGTGCAAGGGATCAGGAGCATACTTCCTCACTTACGACACATGAAATACAGTGTGCAGATTCGTAAAATACAGAGGAAGTGCAATCCAATAAGCAACATCACCGATTCACTCTAGAATCCCATACGGTCCAATGAACCAGACAGCTAGCGTGCCTACTGTAACACCCCTGATTTTCCAGACTCGAATCCCAATGTGATCAATATAATTAATAAAATTATGAATAAATTTTTCGCGTTACAAAATAATTACTGGAGTCACACTGAAACTCGAATCATAGAAAACCGAAGTGTACAATTAAATAAACTAAAGCTGGATCGATAAAATAATGGCCCACCCATAGTGGTATACGAAAATAATAAAGTTTACAGCGGAAGAATATGTATACCGGGCACACGCCTAGTCCCATATATGACGATATGAGAAAAGGCTAGGCTAGCATGCAATGACATATCATGAGCCTATTAGATAATCATCAACCTGAGTACGCAAAGCCTAAGGTATAACTATATTTATATACATGTACAAATTTATTAAAACATCTATATCATTATAGATAAATGATACATTTCATGATTCTAATAAATAATAGTTCATAAATGATGCCGGCCAAGGCATTTCCTTTACCACTATTTACCTTCACCGATACTTGATCTTTAACTTCAAAATCATCCCATGGCAACCTGCATCACAATGCTAAAAAGGAGACCACATGGGAGAGTGAGTTATACATTCAAAATGACGAATAACATATATATTATGATCAAGTGTATATGCATACAAACATCATGTGTGCTTTGCTATAAAACCGTTTAAATTATCATCCATTCATCATATCATTAATATAATAGGCATACAAGCCTCATACATAATCATATACACAATCAATTTGCCACTTATCAACAAGGGCACTCATAATCATTATCCTCATTACACCATTAAGGTTTCACACAATACCTCCTCGTAAGGGGTTTCTCAACATTCGTGGTCATCCCATCTCAAATATATAATTAATTTAATTCTATATCAATGGGTGATCGCGACCACCATAATCAAACATTCATAACCATAATGGGTGATCGCAACCACCATAATCAAACATTCATAACCATAATGGGTGATCGCAACCACCATAATCAATTCTTCATAATCATAATAGGTGATCGCAACCACCATAATCAATCATTCATAATCATTGGTTTCCCACCTCGCAAGGGGTACTCCCTAAAGCAGCCTCGCAAGGAGCTTTCCCGTGATCGCAATCACGTTCAACATTTCACATAGGTTTCCCGCCTCGCAAGGGGTACTCCTGCCTCATGATCGCAACCATGGGCATCATAGGTGCTCGCAAGCCCTTTATCATATCAAATACCAAGTGATCGCAACCACTGGTTCATCATCGTATAATGGTCCCCGCAGGGCCTTTCACATTCCATAATCAGGTGATCGCAACCACCATTACCATATCATATCATCATCATATTGGTTTCCCGCCTCGCAAGGGGTACTCCCTTCATAGAATCCCGCAGGATCTTTCATCATTGTGATCGCAACCACATAATATCAATGCTATGCCATGCCATGAATGCAAGATGCAACAATGCATATGCTCAATAACAACCTCACAAGGATATCTCACTCTCTCAGTTAGGGGTATATTATATATTCTAGTTTTATCATCAATGGCGTATAAATATTCACAAGGCCCCTCAAGGCACATCATTCAAATAATTGGCATTCAATGGCCACAAACACCACTCATAACAATCCACACATGGATATCAAAGGCATAGCAAACATAATAATATCAATCCACACATAAAATCATTCGAGGCATATTCACCATTCACATATTTGGCAATCATCATTGCCTTACACACATATAAGTCAACTACTTGTATCCACCGTTAGAATGTCATAATATTTCATTTTATCTTTTAATATCCTTGTATATATTCATTGGGGATTTCCAACCCAACACAAGAGTATCATAATAATTTTCCATAATTATCAAGTTGCCATTCCAAACAATTCAATACATATACATGGCAATGCAAACATGAGTATCAATCACATACACAATCTCTATTAAATTTACTCATGCAATTTGAATGTTAACTCCTCTCCTACCTCGAGGGAAGAGCCGAACCATTCCAATACTCCGGAAACTCCTTTGCACCATCCGGAATTTGATCTACATATTATACATATGCAATCAAACAATCAATAAGCCATCTCAAGGCATTTCTCTTAATTCTTAAACACTTGCTAGTATATCATAAAGCCCAACATCAAGTCCTAGACTTGATGAACACTAACTCATGCAACTGTATTAGGCTTCGGGAATTCCTTTCCCAAAGCCAAGATCCTCTAGATCTTAAAGGCTAACTACATTCCACATCATTTACTTCTCATCAAGATTCATAATATATCAATAGTGGTGAGGCACACATATATTCATAACATAGTATAGGCATACACGTACCTCTCCAAGGCCTTAAGCCATTCCTCAATCACCACTAAGACACACCACCCATGGACCCCTAATGAAATCGCTTGTTGTTATATAATAAAAGGGGTTTGGGGCAACAATGAGCCCATGATAAGTTTCATCACTAAGGCATGAGGAAATCTTACTTTCAGTCTTAAAAATAGTGGGACATGTCACAAATATCACCTATTAGTCCCAATTTGGCCACCATAAAAAGTTGGGTTCAAAACCCTCTTAAATTTGAATTTTATGACGCAGTAGGTTCGGTGTTTTATGTATAATGAGAGTTAGAAAACTCCAATTAATGTGAGACCAATTCTCACACCTCCGTAACATAATTTTCTACAACTTTCATGAAGAAGTCGGAGGCCAAAAATGTCATTAAGATGCCCAAACGGGCCAAAAACAGCAAGGAAAACAGACCAGTTGGAAAAACAGTACAACAGTGGCCATAACAGGGCTCTGAATCGATTCAGACTCGTGTGAATCGATTCAAGCGTCCTAAAATCTCAAAATTTGACAGACAGAGGGCCTTAAATCGATTCAAACTCGTATGAATCGATTCAAGCATCCCAAAATCTCAAAATTTGATAAACAGAGGCCTCTGAATCGATTCAAACTCGTATGAATCGATTCAAACGCCCCTGGAGCCTAAAACAATGAAAACAGCACCTCTTGAATCGATTCAAAGGGTCTTGAATCGATTCAAGACAGCCCTGCTGCTGTTTTTATGCAGAACCTCAAGATTTTTCAACTTCTAACCCTCCTAACTTTCTCGTATGAACTCCAAATGCTACGAAATTTTAACCACAACAAATACACATCATTTGTGACGCGTGGCCACCGGCCTTACTCGAAAATTCCCAAAATTGAGAGACTTATGCACATAATTGCGTTTTACCCAATTTAAAATGTTTTTGGGCTCCTCAAGGGTCAATTCTCAATGGAATTGGCCCATTCCAATTCCTACATGTCATAAACTACACATAGAAGCTATTGGGACTAACCCAAGCCATCAAAATCACATAAAACTCTATTTGACTCTATGAGTTCCTCAATTATGCATAAATCTCAAACTTATCACCAATACCATCACAAGGGCTATCACATTCAATGCCAATCATCCACATAAATTCTCAATTCACAAAACATATACTTCATCCCCTCAAGGATGGTTCATTAACATGTACATATTTCAACCCCTCATGGGTTATTCATCATCATATATACATATACATTATCATCAATAGCCCACAATTTGCCATTCATATCATTTCACTATAAACATGGCATATATCAAGGTCCACTTACTCATCAACTCAAGTATCTATTTCCTTAATCCTTTATCAATAGCTTGCAACTATTTTTAACATCGTCATAAACATCAACAATCCAATTTAATTCCTCCAACCTCACTAATCAACACCAATGCTTCAAACATTCATCTCCTCATCTAAAATGCATTTCTACATTACATCAATCATCCAAATACCATTATCATCACCTTGAGCTCAACATAAGTTATCTTAGCTCAAACCAATCTTCACTATCCATATATTCTAAATGGTACATGCTATGGTCTAAGACTTTATCAACTACTCTTCCAAGTTATTGATCCATCACCACACCGTAACCTTAATATTAACATTCATTCTTGCACAATTCCTACAACACTCACCTATGAGCTTCTTTCTATAAAATTTGGCATTACTATACTTATCCATCATTATAAACAACAACTTACACATTAATCATCATAATTAGCTATCTTTCATCATTAATATCATTCTCTATTACCATAAAACATACTTCCTACTCATATTCTACACATCCTCACTTCATCAAAGTTAGGGTTCCATTAAAACCCCATCATCACCACAATTAATCAATTCTAATCTTCCCAAAATCCACAATCATCAATTCTAACTACCTTTATGCCTTATTTCAAACATCTCAAGACTAGCAATATTATATTTCATTCATTGTCAACATCAATAGCAATCCTCAATGACTATCCCACCTAGGGTTTTCATAATTAATACTTCTCCCATCAATCCTTACACATTTAATGCTCTCTTATACATTAAAAATTCAAAACCTAGGGCATAAACTCATGAAAGATGATGAGGAGCTTACCTCAACCAAGAAGCAACCATGATCTTCCAAAGGAGAGGTGGCCATACAAAATTTGAAGAGAAAAAGAGGAGAGTTCCAACCTCCAAAGGCTTCCTTCAAGCTTCCCTAAGTGAAAAAGGTGAAGGAAGAAGACAACATCATATGGCTTAGGTTTTGAAGAGGAGAAGAAATGGAGAGGGAGAAAGGGAATGAGAGATGAAGAAGAAGAAAGATATTTTCCCTTTTGAGAAAGGGCCCAACGTGAGGAGAAGAGAAGGGGAGAGTTTTATTTTTAAATTTTTCCTTCCTTTCTTTAAAATCTTTCCGTTTTTTAACAAACAGGCTCTCTGTTTGGGCTTAATACATTATCTAAAATTTATTTTGAAAATATATTCGGATTCCCAACAATTTTATCTACAGCCCTGACCAATGACATCTCAATCAGAGATACTTGGTCCGACACTCATATTTTAACCGGGTAAAATTTTAACTCTTTAAGTCCCAACAATTTATAAATATCCTCAATAAATCTCAATTTCACCATCCCAATATTTTTGGGACACATAACACCTCACATTAAATTATTTATTATTTATTCTTATCAATTATTCATTTTGTAAAATTCAGGATGTTACAATTCACCCCACCTAAAAAGAATTTCGTCCTCGAAATTCAGCATCGGTATACACACTATATGGCCATATTTCAGGCTATACCTCAACAAGGTTCAACAACATCATAAAACAACATTGGACTTACCAAAGTCCATCAAGCCACGTTCATCATTATATCATCATTCTCAATATAAAATTTTCACATCAAGCATGTTATATATTATGAATTACAACTCACCCAATAAAGCTCACATGTTCATACTCAGTATGATCAGATAGGTTCAATACATTCACCATAAGCAGTTACAATCTCTACACTTACCCGACCTATGTGTTGTTGCATCCGACATACAGGAAGGCATCCCAATCCTGTAGTGGTTACTTCAAACACATAAAGTCAGCGCATAAGTGCATACTGCCACAATGCCTATGGCATGTAAGACCATATCGGGACCAGTACTTCGTATTCCCATTGCTCATATTGGTCATATCTATCCAAACAATACCGGTTCATGTAAGACTTGGCGACAATCCTCATCAGTCCACATCTAACATATTCACATATCATCGTCATTATATAGCTAATTTGGCATCCATCATGCCATATCAATCATCAAATCTTAGTTAACTTCACCATCAATCGGTGTACCAACCATAAATTCTCACTCATCGCAAGATAAATACCCCATCCTTGGGTTTCATCCGTCGAAATACATGTTCAAATAGCTTAAAACTCTTGTCTACTTACATATTTGTTGGCTATAAATCAATTCAAGCCTTACAAGATTCACCAAACTCTTATCAAGTAGGCTACTTAACCGCATAATAAGCCTTCACATTAGGGATTCTCCTCTCAATTCACAACCAAGATTCATAAATCGGACATACATCACCTATCGTATCACTTCATTAAGTGATTTCTATCACCAATATATCATCTCTTAAATTAAAGGGAGGTAAGGATACGATCGAATCTCCATCTACCAATACGTAATCATACATGTCATTTCTAAATCATATCATCATCCATAATTAATCCCACGATCATAATCTCTTGGGCACATAATTTAGCCCAAAGTCAGACCATAAAATCATGTACACCATAGCCAATACCAATCATACCCCAAATTCAACATTATTATTCATCAATCATCAGGGTTTACATTCATTTTTCACATTCCATTACATACCGGCTTTAGCTTCAACAACGTATTTCATAATTAATTTCATTATGGCTTAACCATTCATAAGGTTCGATCAATCAATAGACTTAGGAAGTCTAAGGGTCACCTGGTACCCATTGTGGAGTTCTCACATACCACACAACATCATTAGATATGGCTCACAACAATAACATAGAGCCTAGACTGCCATAGGGTCCAATTAAGTTAATTCTCCACAACAACTGATCATACAAGATCATACCAAATCCATCTAGGTCATCACACCTAGTGGGTCATAATTAAATAAATCCTTCACTCGGTTTTCACACATCAACACCGAGACACAATCTCAATCTAACAGGTATTCGATTTCACATTTAATCATTTATTACATATTCAAATTCCCAATCTAGGGAAATACAACAAATCACTCATATCATATAACACATAGGGTTCTTGTGCCAAAGGATATAAAATCCATCCTTCACAAATGGCACAATTAATCATTTAGATTCAAACATACTCATACTAAGGAATTACTCAATATTATTCATTCATTCAACTCAAGCATATGAGTTTCATTTCATTTAACAAACATTCTTTGGCTAAACGCCACAAGCACAATGCATATAAGAAATCTAATCACAATTCATATTCCAGGTGCATAAGCACATCAAGATCTCAACATATATGGTCTACTACCATATCAATTTCTTTCTCAATACCTCCTATCCGTAATCAACACGGCATAGGTCCATCATTAAATCAATGCATAACTAGCATACCATATCCATGATCACACATGGTACAAATTCATCATCATATCGATTCATATCTCATATTTCATATTCATATCTCAATATTTCATTTCCATGATTAACATCCAGCATGGATCTATTGTCAAATCAATTTGCATGATATATATCAACATCAATGCACAATAATAATATATTCGTCATTTGAAGGTAATAGGGTAAGGAACTTGGCCGGTCTTACACAATAAATACATTCATCACATGTTGAGGAAATTCATTCACTCATGTTCAATCCCATAATTCATTCATAATTATCAATAAGCAACTAGGCTCCACAAGTTCATCATATAACCCCAATGATAAAGGGTATACTCCCATAGACATCAATCATATCTTCTAACTCCATAATCTCATAAAGAGTCCATAATAAGCATCAATACCAACTCAACATTAATGATGCACAATAATCCTCAATATGCAAATATGCCCTTGAGATCAATTCATAATTCTTAGACAATTAGTCATTCATAAATCCGTATAGGGCAATCAACACCTCAACATATCATTATCCTTTAGTAAATTATCATTCTTACTCTATACAAAACAACCATATTCCAACAATGAGCATCCCGCTCCAAAGTTTACCATAAGCACCTCACTATTGAGCAATTATGCTCCAATCATCCATAATATCAAAGCCTCACAGAGCAGCCATGCTCTGGTAGTAAACAATAACTCAAATTCAGAGCCAAATATGCTCTGATACCACCTTGTAACACCCCTGATTTTCCAGACTCGAATCCCAATGTGATCAATATAATTAATAAAATTATGAATAAATTTTTCGCGTTACAAAATAATTACTGGAGTCACACTGAAACTCGAATCATAGAAAACCGAAGTGTACAATTAAATAAACTAAAGCTGGATCGATAAAATAATGGCCCACCCATAGTGGTATACGAAAATAATAAAGTTTACAGCGGAAGAATATGTATACCGGGCACACGCCTAGTCCCATATATGACGATATGAGAAAAGGCTAGGCTAGCATGCAATGACATATCATGAGCCTATTAGATAATCATCAACCTGAGTACGCAAAGCCTAAGGTATAACTATATTTATATACATGTACAAATTTATTAAAACATCTATATCATTATAGATAAATGATACATTTCATGATTCTAATAAATAATAGCTCATAAATGATGCCGGCCAAGGCATTTCCTTTACCACTATTTACCTTCACCGATACTTGATCTTTAACTTCAAAATCATCCCATGACAACCTGCATCACAATGCTAAAAAGGAGACCACATGGGAGAGTGAGTTATACATTCAAAATGACGAATAACATATATATTATGATCAAGTGTATATGCATACAAACATCATGTGTGCTTTGCTATAAAACCGTTTAAATTATCATCCATTCATCATATCATTAATATAATAGGCATACAAGCCTCATACATAATCATATACACAATCAATTTGCCACTTATCAACAAGGGCACTCATAATCATTATCCTCATTACACCATTAAGGTTTCACACAATACCTCCTCGTAAGGGGTTTCTCAACATTCGTGGTCATCCCATCTCAAATATATAATTAATTTAATTCTATATCAATGGGTGATTGCAACCACCATAATCAAACATTCATAACCATAATGGGTGATCGCAACCACCATAATCAAACATTCATAACCATAATGGGTGATCGCAACCACCATAATCAATTCTTCATAATCATAATAGGTGATCGCAACCACCATAATCAATCATTCATAATCATTGGTTTTCCACCTCGCAAGGGGTACTCCCTAAAGCAGCCTCGCAAGGAGCTTTCCCGTGATCGCAATCACGTTCAACATTTCACATAGGTTTCCCGCCTCGCAAGGGGTACTCCTGCCTCATGATCGCAACCATGGGCATCATAGGTGCTCGCAAGCCCTTTATCATATCAAATACCAAGTGATCGCAACCACTGGTTCATCATCGTATAATGGTCCCCGCAGGGCCTTTCACATTCCATAATCAGGTGATCGCAACCACCATTACCATATCATATCATCATCACATTGGTTTCCCGCCTCGCAAGGGGTACTCCCTTCATAGAATCCCACAGGATCTTTCATCATTGTGATCGCAACCACATAATATCAATGCTATGTCATGCCATGAATGCAAGATGCAACAATGCATATGCTCAATAACAACCTCACAAGGATATCTCACTCTCTCAGTTAGGGGTATATTATATATTCTAGTTTTATCATCAATGGCGTATAAATATTCACAAGGCCCCTCAAGGCACATCATTCAAATAATTGGCATTCAATGGCCACAAACACCACTCATAACAATCCACACATGGATATCAAAGGCATAGCAAACATAATAATATCAATCCACACATAAAATCATTCGAGGCATATTCACCATTCACATATTTGGCAATCATCATTGCCTTACACACATATAAGTCAACTACTTGTATCCACCGCTAGAATGTCATAATATTTCATTTTATCTTTTAATATCCTTGTATATATTCATTGGGGATTTCCAACCCAACACAAGAGTATCATAATAATTTTCCATAATTATCAAGTTGCCATTCCAAACAATTCAATACATATACATGGCAATGCAAACATGAGTATCAATCACATACACAATCTCTATTAAATTTACTCATGCAATTTGAATGTTAACTCCTCTCCTACCTCGAGGGAAGAGCCGAACCATTCCAATACTCCGGAAACTCCTTTGCACCATCCGGAATTTGATCTACATATTATACATATGCAATCAAACAATCAATAAGCCATCTCAAGGCATTTCTCTTAATTCTTAAACACTTGCTAGTATATCATAAAGCCCAACATCAAGTCCTAGACTTGATGAACACTAACTCATGCAACTGTATTAGGCTTCGGGAATTCCTTTCCCAAAGCCAAGATCCTCTAGATCTTAAAGGCTAACTACATTCCACATCATTTACTTCTCATCAAGATTCATAATATATCAATAGTGGTGAGGCACACATATATTCATAACATAGTATAGGCATACACGTACCTCTCCAATGCCTTAAGCCATTCCTCAATCACCACTAAGACACACCACCCATGGACCCCTAATGAAATCGCTTGTTGTTATATAATAAAAGGGGTTTGGGGCAACAATGAGCCCATGATAAGTTTCATCACTAAGGCATGAGGAAATCTTACTTTCAGTCTTAAAAATAGTGGGACATGTCACAAATATCACCTATTAGTCCCAATTTGGCCACCATAAAAAGTTGGGTTCAAAACCCTCTTAAATTTGAATTTTATGACGCAGTAGGTTCGGTGTTTTGTGTATAATGAGAGTTAGAAAACTCCAATTAATGTGAGACCAATTCTCACACCTCCGTAACATAATTTTCTACAACTTTCATGAAGAAGTCGGAGGCCAAAAATGTCATTAAGATGCCCAAACGGGCCAAAAACAGCAAGGAAAACAGACCAGTTGGAAAAACAGTACAACAGTGGCCATAACAGGGCTCTGAATCGATTCAGACTCGTGTGAATCGATTCAAGCGTCCTAAAATCTCAAAATTTGACAGACAGAGGGCCTTGAATCGATTCAAACTCGTATGAATCGATTCAAGCATCCCAAAATCTCAAAATTTGATAAACAGAGGCCTCTGAATCGATTCAAACTCGTATGAATCGATTCAAACGCCCCTGGAGCCTAAAACAATGAAAACAGCACCTCTTGAATCGATTCAAAGGGTCTTGAATCGATTCAAGACAGCCCAGCTGCTGTTTTTATGCAGAACCTCAAGATTTTTCAACTTCTAACCCTCCTAACTTTCTCGTATGAACTCCAAATGCTACGAAATTTTAACCACAAGAAATACACATCATTTGTGACGCGTGGCCACCGGCCTTACTCGAAAATTCCCAAAATTGAGAGACTTATGCACATAATTGCGTTTTACCCAATTTAAAATGTTTTTGGGCTCCTCAAGGGTCAATTCTCAATGGAATTGGCCCATTCCAATTCCTACATGTCATAAACTACACATAGAAGCTATTGGGACTAACCCAAGCCATCAAAATCACATAAAACTCTATTTGACTCTATGAGTTCCTCAATTATGCATAAATCTCAAACTTATCACCAATACCATCACAAGGGCTATCACATTCAATGCCAATCATCCACATAAATTCTCAATTCACAAAACATATACTTCATCCCCTCAAGGATGGTTCATTAACATGTACATATTTCAACCCCTCATGGGTTATTCATCATCATATATACATATACATTATCATCAATAGCCCACAATTTGCCATTCATATCATTTCACTATAAACATGGCATATATCAAGGTCCACTTACTCATCAACTCAAGTATCTATTTCCTTAATCCTTTATCAATAGCTTGCAACCATTTTTAACATCGTCATAAACATCAACAATCCAATTTAATTCCTCCAACCTCACTAATCAACACCAATGCTTCAAACATTCATCTCCTCATCTAAAATGCATTTCTACATTACATCAATCATCCAAATACCATTATCATCACCTTGAGCTCAACATAAGTTATCTTAGCTCAAACCAATCTTCACTATCCATATATTCTAAATGGTACATGCTATGGTCTAAGACTTTATCAACTACTCTTCCAAGTTATTGATCCATCACCACACCGTAACCTTAATATTAACATTCATTCTTGCACAATTCCTACAACACTCACCTATGAGCTTCTTTCTATAAAATTTGGCATTACTATACTTATCCATCATTATAAACAACAACTTACACATTAATCATCATAATTAGCTATCTTTCATCATTAATATCATTCTCTATTACCATAAAACATACTTCCTACTCATATTCTACACATCCTCACTTCATCAAAGTTAGGGTTCCATTAAAACCCCATCATCACCACAATTAATCAATTCTAATCTTCCCAAAATCCACAATCATCAATTCTAACTACCTTTATGCCTTATTTCAAACATCTCAAGACTAGCAATATTATATTTCATTCATTGTCAACATCAATAGCAATCCTCAATGACTATCCCACCTAGGGTTTTCATAATTAATACTTCTCCCATCAATCCTTACACATTTAATGCTCTCTTATACATTAAAAATTCAAAACCTAGGGCATAAACTCATGAAAGATGATGAGGAGCTTACCTCAACCAAGAAGCAACCATGATCTTCCAAAGGAGAGGTGGCCATACAAAATTTGAAGAGAAAAAGAGGAGAGTTCCAACCTCCAAAGGCTTCCTTCAAGCTTCCCTAAGTGAAAAAGGTGAAGGAAGAAGACAACATCATATGGCTTAGGTTTTGAAGAGGAGAAGAAATGGAGAGGGAGAAAGGGAATGAGAGATGAAGAAGAAGAAAGATATTTTCCCTTTTGAGAAAGGGCCCAACGTGAGGAGAAGAGAAGGGGAGAGTTTTATTTTTAAATTTTTCCTTCCTTTCTTTAAAATCTTTCCGTTTTTTAACAAACAGGCTCTCTGTTTGGGCTTAATACATTATCTAAAATTTATTTTGAAAATATATTCGGATTCCCAACAATTTTATCTACAGCCCTGACCAATGACATCTCAATCGGAGATACTTGGTCCGACACTCATATTTTAACCGGGTAAAATTTTAACTCTTTAAGTCCCAACAATTTATAAATATCCTCAATAAATCTCAATTTCACTATCCCAATATTTTTGGGACACATAACACCTCACATTAAATTATTTATTATTTATTCTCATCAATTATTCATTTTGTAAAATTCAGGATGTTACACCTACGCCCATGACCAACATAAGTATGCCCAGTTACTGGCCATCAGCTTCCATCGTGCAGCTTTTGTACCTAGGTTTTTGCCAACTTTGGATCCCCGTTTTACTAGGCTATTCAACTCTAATTTGCATGAAATCTTATACACAACTTACCTAACCTAATATCAATTATGTGTCAAAGTTTCAAGCTCAAATTCTATCCCAATCAAAATCTAAGCTATAGGGTAGATTTACGTATATTTTGGGCATTTTAAAGGATATACCAAAACACAAATGGCTAAGTCTCAGTCCAAATCCTCTAGAGACCTATATTCACGTATGTATAAGTGACTTATTCCAATAAGTCTCATCCAATAACTCCTTTCCTAGATCAAGATATACTCTTGTAGTAATTCATGCACTTTCAAGCTAAACCAAGCATGCCATATTGCATACTAGGCCTAATTGGCCATAACTACACATACATACAGGTCACATATATACAACATAAGCCATGAATGACCCTTATTTAAGGTCTTAGCCATTCCATAGGAATACGACCTATCCACTTCCCAGTATCTATACACATTAACATTTCAAATAACAAAATTAATTATTCATGCTTCGTAAACAGTTGTAATACATAATCGACTCATCCATTAATCATATTGGCATAAATCAAGTATTACAATTGTCGACATACATTGTTAAGGTCATAACCAAAAATTAGCCATACAACATGAAGGTCTAATTTTCATGAATGACCTACAAAATGAATAAGTCACCATCCAAATACATAATAAGCATATATCTACATCATATGTTATATAAAATCAATGGTTGTCGGCCTAGGCATTCCAATACAACTAACTTATCGTCATCACCAAAATATACACCTCCAAAATAGATGTAATCTCACCCTATGAATATCCTGCATCACAATGCTAAAAGTAGACAACATGGGAGAGTGAGTTATATATTCTAAGTGACGAATATGAATACATTTGTGATTATGTACATATGCATGTATATCATCATGTAGGCTTTGCATCAACTAGTCTTTACCACAATGAATCTATGATTTTCTCAACACATATTCATACCATGGTCATAAACCAAAATCATAACAAAGCACAAATGTATACACACATTTGTGTCCTCTATCATATTGGACCATTACACATAATGTCACCATACACCAAATCATTTCTTTGTATTCATATTTTATATGTTGTCTTTAGGTATTATTTCACCCATTATGACCATCATCTTATCTTATCACCTTTGGCATATCTCCATGCTATATGCAAATGCTCTTAGGCTAATGCACATGCATAATGAGATTAATATCAATCGCGGATCTGACTATGTGAACATAAAACACCAATTTGTGGTTTCAAGCATGAATTCATAACCATGCCCCCATTGCATTAGTAAAATGTGTACACTTATCATAACATTTACATGCATATCACCATATTTTACCGGTACCAAGCTGCATCACCCATTTTGCAACACCGGTCATTTTTATCATGACCATAGTAAACAACATAACAATATATGGTGTTACGGGCCAACCATGAATCATACCATGCCAGCTATGATCCAAAGGGCTACCAGGGACACCTGTTCCTTAAAGAGCCACCCTTCACAGTGTCAACCACATGCAGCTCCCCGTAGCTAAGCATGGGCAGCTTTGTGACTTACGTACCGAGTCACTAGGGAAACAATAATAATGCTCGTGCACAAAGCCGCCCTCCCATTGGGCCAACTAGAGGAACCCTTAAATTTCCTTATTGGCAGCTATGCAATATGCCACGGATGCAATGCAAATGAAAATCATATGCATTCTCACACTATGCATCATATCCTGCCACTCATCAATCATCACCAATATCACCATACAATTCTTAGTGGATTTCATTATCATTAGTTACTGCCATTGTTTCAAATTTTAAAGTGACATCTACAATATTTTCCATCAACACAATTTCATCTCACACATACAAGTCAATACATGCATTAATCATAATGGCATCATGATCATCAATAATATTCATTAATCTTTCATCAACATTCAAGGTATGCTCAACATTTATACTCATTCTTATTCATCATCAATAATAATCATTCCATATTAGTGGTGAATATAAACACATCCTCAATATATTAAGGCATAACATTTGCCAAACAATAACATTACCACATAGCATACCATCAATATTCCAAATGCATACCATATATTGCCAAACATAATTGACATTATCATGTTCAACATCTCAATTTGTCAACACAACATAAGCAAGGAAAACATGTATATTGTCACATATGACAACCAACCAATGCTCAATTCATGCATTTAGAATATAAAACTCCTCTCCTACCTTAAGAGAAGTAGTCCGAGCAATTTGACATTCCTGCCTCATCATTCGGAATAGATCCTACACCAGATGGTATAGCACAATATTATTTCTATTTAAAATCACCAAGACTTACACATTCTAAATCTAATACTTGGTGTTTATAACATTATCATTATCAAACCATTTTCCTTTGTTTTATTTATTTCACCACATCCACTATGGGTTTGGTGTTCATGTTTATTATTATGCATTTAAAGCTATACCCAACAATGGGTTCACACACAAATAGTCATAAACCATCATTAATGACTATCCAACACCATTAATTCTATCTATCATCATCAATAAATATTCTCCCAATACATTTAATGATACCTACACTGCTAATATCATACATCTCCTTCTCAAAATGTATTCCCAAACCAACATTTAATGTTTTCCTTAATTTTTAGAGTTAGGGTTTTACCAAAAACCAAACAACCATCATAAATGCATATTAACTTTCATTATTTTCCATCATATTTTTATGTACCACCATTAATGCACATAAAAGCTTGTATTTATCATACCCCACCTTAGGGTTTCCATATTAAAGGCTTTCATTCAATAACCCATATGCATTAAACACTCACCCAACATCCATAACCCAAAACCTAGGGCACAAGCTCAATAAAAATGGTAAGGAACTTACCTCAAGCCAAAAGACAACAATGAGCTTCCAAGAGAGGGATAAGGTGACAAAAACTTACAAGAGAAGGGAGGAAGAGTTTCAAACCACAAGCTTCTCCTTCAAGCTTAATGGAGAACAAAAATGCAGGATGAAAGATGCACACCACTTTTCTTAGGTTTTAAAGAAGAAGAAGATGAAGAGGAAATAAGGATAAAAGAGAACAGATAGGTTTTTACCTTGAAGGGGAAAACCAACACGAAAATGGGAGAGGAGAAAAGAGTTTGTAGTTAACATTCAACCCCTCATTAATAATTTCTCCATTTTATAACAAACAGGATCTCTGTTTGGGCTCAATATTTTATCCAAAATTATTCCGAATATATATTCGGACTCACAATAATATTCTTAGCAATCCTAACCAACAGTACCTCAACCGGAGATACTTGGTCCAACTCCCATATTTTAATCGGGCATAATTTTAGCTCATTAAGTCTCAATAAATTATGAATATTCATACTAAATCCCAATTTAGTTATTTCTAAATTTTCAGGACATGAATCAATACATATATAATTATTTTTAATTTATCCTTTTCAATTAATCATATATATATAATTTGGAATGTTATAATCCACCCCATCTAAAAAGAAATTTCATCCTCAAAATTTAACATTCCAGATTCAAATGCATTCAGATATCGCTCCCAAATATCATCTTCACGTTCCCATGTGAAAGTCTCCATATTACCATGTTTCTAAGCCATCTTCACTAAAGGTACAAATTTGTTCTATAACCTCTTCACAGAATACTCAACATACGAATGGAAACAGGGGAAATAGACAAAGTATTTCGCACGTCAACATCATCAATTGGAATCACATGTGAGGGATCATGAACATACTTCCTCAATTGTGACACATGAAATACATTGTGTAGATTCATAAGATGCAGAGGGAGTGTAATTCGATAAGCACCATCACCAATTCTTTTTAGGATCTCATATGGTCCAATAAACTTAGGATTTAACTTCCTACTCTTCAATGCTCTACCAATTCCTTTATCATGTGAGACCTTCAAAAATACATGATCACCAACTTGAAACTCAAGTGGTTTATGCCTCTTATCATAATAACTTTTTTGTCGGTCTTGATCAATCTTTATATTCTTGGGTAAGAAGTGAGCACACTTTGTTAATCGATCTACAATCACCCATATAGCATCGTTTCTAGTTCGAGTCTTGGGTAAACCAATAACAAAATCCATAGCAATACTATCCCATTTCCAAATAGGGATCTCCAAAGGTCTCAACAAACCAGAAGATTTTTGATGTTCAACCTTAGCTTTTTGACAAATAAGGTAAGATGTAACAAAATTCGCCACATCACGTTTCACACTGGGCCATCAAAAATTCTTTTTCAAATCTTGATACATTTTAGTAGAACCAGGATGAATACTCAGTACACTTTTGTGAGCTTCCTCAAGTATAAATTTTCTTAAATCACCACTAGATGGAATATAAATTCGGCCCTTTACACGCCAAATACCATCATGACCTTCTAATAGAGATAAATGTTTTCCATTAGCTTGAGCTTCCTTCATCTCAATCAAATACTCATCATTTGGTTGTTGTACTTTCACACATTTAAGGAATACATTAGCAATTTTCAACATATTAAGGGATATTTTCTTTGGGGTATACAACTCCACACCCATATTCTAGTTTCTAAATTGCTCAATTAATTCCATCTCTTTCACCATCATAGCAGAAACATGCAACGACTTTTGACTCAAAGCATCTGTAACCACGTTTTCCTTTCAAGATGATATCTCAATTCAAACTTATAGTCCTTTAGAAACTCTATCTACCAACATTGGCATATATTAAGTTCTTTCTAATCAAATAGGTACTTAACACTTTTGTGATCACTAAAGACCACAAACTTAAAACCATACAAATAGTGCCACTAAAACTTCAAAGCAAGCACAACCGCTGCCAATTCAGGATCATGTATGGGGTAGTTAATCTCATGCGGTCGCAACTGTCTCGACGCATAGGCTATTACATGTTTGTTTTACATCAACGCACAACAGAGACCAAGCTTAGAAGCATCACAATACACCATAAAATCATCTAGCAATTCATGCAAAGCTAATACTGGTGTGGTAGTAAGCCTCAATTTCAATTCTTGAAAACTTTCTTCACATTTAAGGGTCCATACAAATGGTTGCTTCTTACGAGTCAACTTCATCAATGGCAAAGCCAGACAAGAAAATCCTTTAATAAATCTTTGGTAATAGTTAGCAAGACTAAGAAAACTTCTTATTTTCGTCACATACATTGGTCTTTCCTAAGCCATAATAGCCTTAACCTTTGATGGATCGACATCAACACCATCACAAGAAATCACATGACCAAGAAATGAGATCTCATTCAACCAGAATTCATATTTAAAGAGCTTAACATACAACTCTTTTTCTCAAAAATAGTCAACACAAGGCGAAGATGCCTTTTATGCTCTTCATGATTCTTAGAGTACACCAAAATATCATTAATAAACACCATGACGAACTAGTCAAGATACTCATGGAAAATGTGATTCATGTTGTCCATGAAAATTATAGGAGCATTTGTCATACCAAATGGCATATCACATACTCGTAGTAGCCATATCACATTCAGAAGGCAATTTTTCGAATATCATTAGTCTTCACCCTGATTTGGTGATATCTAAAACACAAATCAATTTTTGAGAACACAACAACACCCTTCAACTGATCCAAGAGATCATCAATGCGAGGAATAGGATATTTGTTCTTAATAGTCAATTTGTTGAGTTGGCGATAGTCAACGCATAATCTCATGCTCCTATCCTTCTTTTTCACCAATAATACAGGTGCACTCCAAGGAGATATACTTGAATAAATTATCTTTTGAGTAATTCCTTGACTTGCTTTTTAAGCTTAGATAACTCTATATGATACATCCTATAAGGAGCTCTAGAAACAAGCTGAGCGCTAGAAATAAGATCAATGAAGAATTCCACTTCATGTGGAGGAGGCAATCCAGGAACCTCATCCAGAAAAACATCAGAGAATTTCAAAACAACAAGGATTTAACTAGATTAAGAAGTACCATCCCTATCAATCATGCAAAACATCATAAGAAGCTGAGAGATACCTTGTAGGTCAAAGCATTCGGCATTTAGAGTCTGAAAAATCACCGCCTTATTATGACAATCCACTAAGACTTTATTGGCAGATAACCAATCCATGCCTAGGATAATATCCAGGTCTTTCATAGGTAAGCACACGAGGGATATAACAAACTTTCTACCCTCAAGAGTCATCTCAACATTCTCACATCGAGTCACCAATCTCAAACAAGTACCAGTTGGTGTAGTCACCATTATGGAACCTTTCATCATGCAAACAGGCACTTTTAAGCGCCTCACATAATCCTCAGAAATAAATGAATGGGTAGCACCAAAATCATAGATAACATCAACAGAGGTGCCAAGACTTTCACACTTACTTTGAACCAAGTTATCCACTTGTGTGGCTTCTTTACTAGTAACAGCAAAAACTCTTCTAGCAGTTTATGGCTGATCACCACCATTATGATTACCATTTCTTCCACCATGGTCATTGCCTTGACCATTACCATTACGCCCACCATTATGGTTTCCACCATAGCCACCATTGCGGCCATCATTATGTCCATTACAGTTTCTATGACCACGATTACCATTATGATTCACCCAAGCAAGAGCTTCAGCATTTGTATTTCTTATGTTCAATGGACAATTGGGATGAATATGCCCTAGTTGGTTGCATTGGTAGCATACCACATCATCTTGTGGACAATCACATGCCAAATGATTAGCTCCACACTTGAAGCAAGTAAGGCCTTGGACATTGCCATATCCTTTTACCCGGTTGATTCTTGATGGTTTTATGTATAAAAAGGTCTAGGCATTGCATGATCTAAGGTTCCAAGGCATAGCATGATTTGGAAATGGATTTTAGAGGATTAGGGTGTGATCCACGACCAGTGAGAATTCCTACTACTAGTGGATTTTTCCACTACCAATGGATTTCTCTGTTTCAAAAATTTTTAAATTCTGGGCATTAGGGCAGTGAGTTCCACGGCTAGTAGAAATTCCTACTGCCAGTGGATTTCTCCAGTGTTGGATTTTATATACTTTTATGCCTTTTGGGTTATGTTTCACACTTCCTTACTTCATGGAATATTTGTATAGTTAATTGTACATGTTTTTATCAAGTCTTAGTAATTACCTTGTATTTTCTTGGATTATTTCTCATATCCACTCTTGATCTTGGATTAACTTGCATATTTCACAAACACTTATATAACGACCACATAACTGATTGTCCTAAGTAGACATTTGTTTAGATCACATAGCTTCTCATATCTTCATATATACGATAGGTCTTTAAGAAGGTCTAGGGTTAATTATTGAATTTTTTAATTATGGTGTTCTTTTTCCGACAATTATTTAAATCATGAAAAATTTATTCTTACTTTTAATATCTAATTAATAATATTTACCGGATTAAGGGTGCCATAATCACAACATGAAATTTGTGTCATTGTAAACCAAATTTCATATCCCTCGTAATACTTATTTGTTCAGCTTTTAAGGCTTGATAGAAAGTAGTATCTTTTGGTGATAGAAGGTAGGGGTAAGGTATAAGTTTTTCCAAGGGCATGAGAGGTACAAATCTGGGAGTAGTGTCTAGGATGGAATTCTGTGTCTATCAAAATCAAGATGGACAATAATGGCTAAATTTTGGGGGCTCCTATATCCTGGGTCAGTAGGATCAATGGTAGGTTTAAAGATTTTAAACATAAGGACACCAGGGTTGACAAAATGAAATGGAGGGAATTGGGGAAATTAAATAGTGGAAGGGTTTGGAAGTGGGACAAGGGCAAAGCTTTTATCTAGAGGGGTATGGGTCAAAGGGTTAGGGTAAGGTATAACAGAAATTAGGGTTGGTTGACAGGTTTCAGAGAGGAGGGAAGAAGGAAGGTTTGGGCTACTTATAAAGTCAGTTCTTGCTTTCATGGAGCTGGGCCCAAACTCAGAGGCTCTTCTCTTCCTTTTCCAGTAAGAGTGGATCTGAAGTTGGTCTCATCACTCTAAAATTCACCAAGGACCTCATACAATCTATTCAACCAATCAAAATGATTCTACCACATCATACTCAAGGAAGCTCTTGAGATGACCTGAGATAAACTTTATGTATTTTACAAAGCTGGGATAACCACCACACTTCACAAGCTCCTTTTTATTTTCCCTTACAACCTTCAGATAATCAGCCCTTAGCTCATTATATTTTGCTTGCCATTTGGTACTAGTCTATCCATGCATAGAGACTAAGGGATGAAGAGCAATGAAGATGTTGATAAATTGTTGTTGTGCTTCTTTACTGAGAGAAGGAATGGTCTGTTATTTTTGTTGTTGTAGTTATTGTTATTGCTGAGATGCTTGAGACTGAGATTGCTAGTGCTGTTAAGAACGTTGTTCATGCTATGGTTGCTGTTGTACAGGTTGGGAGGCTTGATCCTTTTTCTAAAGATGACTGAGAGTAAGTCCATCATCAGAATTTGATGACTCTTTGTCATCTATAGGAATAAAACCTGAGGGTTTAGCAGGGTCAGACTTCTCAACTAGAGAAGAAGGAGGAATTTTTTGCAAGCTTTCACATCCAAAGCTAAATTTGAACTCTCAAATTTTTTTGCAAGCTTTCACATCCAAAGGAGGGGAGAATTGTAACATCCCAATCCTTAATTTAATTAATGGCTGAGATTAGTGAATGGATTAAGATTAATTTTAGATTAGAGATTAGTGGTTAATTAGTGAAAGTGGCTGGAGGTAAAAGACGCATGTACCCCTGGTGGTATATATGGAATTCGGTCCTTCTCTCCTCCATTCATTCTCGTTCGTGTCGTCCTGCTTAGAAAGAATAGAGCGAAAGTTGAGAGCTTTCTGGGAGAAGCAGTGAGGCGGTCCTGTTTCACTCCCTGTCTTTTTCTCCTCTCCGTCACCTTCTTCCTCCCTTCTTCTTCCACTCGAAGCTGCTAGTGTCCCAGTTGGAAGGTTGTGCTGGGAAGTGCCTTGGAGCTTTGGGGGAGACGAATTCGTTGGAGGAAGGGGCAACTCTGGTCCAGAATCGACGCTGAGTTTGAAGGCTATTGGAGGAGGAGTAACAGAAGGAACGATCGGTCAACATTGTAACCCGAAGAGATTCTGAACCCCGACAGCAGGTAGGGGGCGCCTTGCATGTCAAATGCATGGTTTATGGACGGGTTTTGGGTGTTTATTTAAATATGATGTGTTATGTGTGAAATGTGTTGATAGATGTGTTGTGATTAAGTAATAGTGCATGCAACTCCTGGATTTGTGGTATCTGTGAATTGTTTAGTGTTGTGTGACTTCGTCCATGAGTGCATGTTAATATTTCTGTGAATGCTGACTGAATGCTTGTAAATAAGAGTGTCACTATGATTGTCGAGTGCGTGAGATGTGAGATGATACGTGATTTCCATTTGGAATGTTGTGTTAAAATGCATGCTGATTTCATTAAAGATATCGAGTGGATATGCTGTAGTATTGTTACCCTGATTTGCTTGTTATAAGTTACTATGACTAAACGCATGTGATGCTGTAATGGAACTGTGGAATTTCGAGTGAATCTAAATGCCCTGTTGAATCAGTTGTGATCTATTAATGGCTGCGTGAGACGCACTTGGTAAGCTTGGATGCTTGTTGTGAAATTGCATGAAATTGCATACATGAGAAGAGGATGACCCGTGGAAGGTTAGGAGCCCTATGAGATGAATTTCAGTCGCAGATTCCTGGCTAGATCCATGAGGACCCGTGGTAGCCGATGGAACTAGAGTTAAGTCTCGAGACGTCATGAGGTGACCGGTACCACACGGAAAGGGCTAGTGGACGGGGGCCGGGAAGGAATCTAGGACTGAAATCACTGTGTAAGACGGATCCGCGTGCTTGTGTGTAGGACAGATTCCTGGCTAGATCCATGAGGACCCGTGGTAGCCGATGGAGCTAGAGTTAAGTCTCGAGACGTCACGAGGTGACTGGTACCACACGGAAAGTGCTAGTGGACGGGGGCCGGGAAGGAATCTGGGACTGAAATCACTGTGTAAGACGGATCCGCGTGCTTGTGTGTAGGACAGATTCCTGGCTAGATCCATGAGGACCCGTGGTAGCCGATGGAGCTAGAGTTAAGTCTCGAGACGTCACGAGGTGACCGGTACCACACGGAAAGGGCTAGTGGACGGGGGGCCGGGAGGGAATCTATATCTGACATCATTGTTTGAGTCTGATCCGCATGCATGTATATAGAAGCATTATTATTGAGAATAACATGATTTGTATGGATCCGAATGATTTGAGTAAATTCCGACTGGATGATGTCGTATGAGTGAATTCTGATTGAATGAATATGTATGTATTAATACTGTTGCCGAGTGCAGTGTGATGTTATGATTGAGAATGTATGTTATTGTGCAAATTCCGATCGGATGATGTTGTATGACTCTTATATTAAATAGCAGTGTATCTTATCGTGGATTGAGCTATGTAATTTGTATAATTGAGTAGTGAGGTATAATCTGAGTCAATAACTGTCATTTAATGTGTGAAAGCTCACCCCTACACCATTTTTCAGTACGTGCAGGTCGGACTCGGAAGTGATGATAAGGCCTCAAGTTCAAGTGAGGTGCACTCCGACTGTTGAGTGCTTATATTGTATTTATTATGTTTAGTCAGTGTAGCCTTGGCCGGCTCTCATGTAATAGGATAATTAACATATTGTTCATGAGCAATGCCTATCAGAATTGTAGACAAGTACACGTATACATATATATAAGTATTTTACATGGGTATGGTGTTAATTACATCGAATAATAAGTGTTGGTGAATGAATAATGTTAGGATAATAAGTATCCGAGTGTATGTCTGCATATATATATGTATGTGGTTATATTAGTAACATACATTGTATTGGTTGTGAAGTGTTGTTGAATTATTTGAGAAGTGTTGATGGATGAAATAGTGTTAAGTTGATGATTTCGAGTGAGACTATAGTGTTTGGGCTTCTTTTTCGAGTGGAGAATACTTAAAAGGATTCTAAGAGAAACCCCTTTGATGAACCTATTCTGTGTGGGATTTAATGGGAGAGTCTCCCGAGTAATGTCAGGAATGATTATTACCGAGTGAAAAATATGAGTAAAACCCCGAGTGGGCAATGGGTTGAATATTCCGAGTGGCAAATCCCGTGTGAACCTCCTCTGGGGGAAAAGTTGTTGTAATGGTTTAGATTGGGACGAATTCTAAGTGTATGATACTTATAATCCGAATGAATGTTATATATAATCCGAGTGAATGGGGATCTATACCCCGAGAGGTTAAGATTTGAATAAGTCCGAGTGGGACATGACTTAATGATTTTCCCGAGTGAATAAGATGATATATTCTGAGTGATAAATGATTGTGGAGACCCCTTCTGAGTGAAGGAAGGTCTATGTGTTCTCCGAGTGAGAGAAGTGAAAATATACCGAGTGATGGATGTATGATACATTCCCGATTGGATTGAGGTTAAAACACACCGAGTGGTGTTTGATTGGAAGATATCCCAAGTGAGGAAGGTTTATAGATTCCGAGTGGAATGATTATTATTTTCTGAGTGTATCTTATATATGTGACCCTTGTGGATAGGAAATAAATGACTAAGTATGATATGATGGGTTGTCCCCAAATGAATGGAACCCCTTGATCTCGAGTGTTTGGATAGCCGTGTGTGGCTTCTCGCTTCAACGAATGAAGGATTCGCTCCAGCGAGTGAGAATGGATACGAAGGCTTCTGGTTGCTTCGTTTGAGCGATGGGGTGTTCGCCCGAGCGAGTTGGGTTGTCTCGCTCAAGCAGAGTCAGATCTTGCTTGAGCGAGTGCACGTTGTACTGGTTTCGCTTGAATACTCTTGTGTTTCCGCTGGGCTGATTGGTCTTCTTCTTTTATTCCCTTTCCTTTCCTTCTTTCGCTCGATTATTTTATGGGCTGCCGGTTGCTTATAGTTTATTTTGGAAAGCTATCCCTTGCCCTTCCATTCATTTTATCTTTCCCTTGGATTGCATGTTATTTTTGGGAAAAATTTCCCTGCCTCGGTTTTGGTTTTAAAATTTTGTAGGATGTTTCAACAACAACTGTATATACTAAAGTAAAGGGGCACGCAGGCTCCCATAAATGAAAATAAAATAATCCATCCTAATCTTCTCGTCCTCGGTCCAAGAAGAGCTCGCCCGATCCTCAATGTGAAATCTATATCAATTCCCGTGATGTCTGGAAAAATTTAGCGTAAGGGTGAGTCTTCACCTCTACAATAATCAAAAAGGTGTCTCATCAACACCTGCCCACATACAACATAAATAATCTAAGATCGAGTCTCACCCAATGATGTAGGAGAATCTTCAAGTCTTCCTTTGAATGGGATGGATCTAGGCCCTTCTCCTTCTTCTAACCCTTAAATGTCAATGTTGAATGAAAACTCTAAGTGAAAACCGAAACACAAAAAGGAAGGACTCTAAGAGTGGAAGAAAATTGATGAAAAGGAAAAAGAGAAAAAGGATAAAATGGAAGGAGGAATTATGGAGAATGGAAGAGATGATGGAAATGGATGAATGAGAGGCCACTTCCTAGGGAAGATAACTCCCTTGAACTCGCCACCAATGAGGAAGGGACCTCTTGGATGAGAGCTTGCAAAAGATCTCCTAATCCTAAAGAGAAGGAAGAGAATCTCTCACTAAAAACTCACTTAAAGTGATCAAAATCTCAAAATGCATAAAATGTGTAACCTTTTACAAAAGGAGAGCTCCTTATATAGGCCTCCACAATTTTGGCCAAGGAGGAGCTAATGGGCTTGGTTCATGGATCCAAGGCCCAAAAAGAGAAAAAGGAAAGGAAGACGGCCTATACATGGCCCAAAATAAAAGTACATGGCCCTAAAGTGGCCCATTTGACCTTGCAAGGCCCAAATAAAACCTATAAGCCTAGAGAATCTAACTAGGGACTATATTACAAGAAAAGTATGAGTAGATCCTCAAGGAGTCCTTATTGGGCTTGGGCCCACTAAAGAAAGAGAGGAAGGAAGATAATGCTTTGTGGATGCTCTCTTTGGCTTTCTTTGACTTTGCCCTTGTGAGGGGACCTTTGTAAGCTTCAAGTCCTTTCTCTAGGGTAGTGTGAGGGTCCTCCCTTGGTGTGCCTCATTACCCACTCTCTTTGGGGTTCCTAAGATACATTCTAAGTTATCTCTCCACTTTTGATCTCAGCTAATCATCCCCATTTTCCCATTCATTCTCATGGTTACTAAGTTCTACAAAGTCATACTTAAGTAATAAACAGTCAAAATCATAGTGAAATGATGCAATGCGTGAGTTTATTTTGTTATTTATATTCTCTTTATTAGTCATCATGATGCATGTGGGCCTATCTCCTTCTTAATAATCTCATTTACCAATAATCATGTGCACAACTAGCCACCTTTATCTCCCCTGCCTAACTAGACCGACCGGAGCTATCCTCATTCTAGTTTTCACAAATGGGTAAGGACTCATAGTCCAATCATCAAAATGGCCAAACACACAACTCAACAGAATGGAAACTCCATGGTCATAGAAAACCTAGCCTGTTGTAGAAGTACACCAGAGTTTACTACGGGCTGTCTGACGACGGGCGCGAATCCGATGCCACTTGGAATTCTCGCCTCCGGTTATACTCCTTAGATTGCCCTCAGGTATCAAGGCGCTGGCAGATTCTTCAGTGTACCAATCACTGTATGCTCTAGGGGATTATTCTAACATCCCTCCTTAACTCCAAATATAATGCATAATTCAACACATAATTTCTTTTCACTAGTCATCGGTAGGGTCCTTTCAATGACTCCATTTCATTTCTAATGTCGAGTCTATTTCAATTAATTCTCTCTTTGTTTTTCTCAAAATTTCCTAATCCATAATGGTCTTACCCAACACTTAGAAATGAAACGAGATTCCATATTTTCCAGAAAACCATGGGGTATATTACAATGCCTATCATCTCATCGAATCCGATCTAGTTTTATCACATCATTTTCAAAATTTATTCATCTCAGGATCCCTACCGAGAGATTTCTTCATTCATTCTTTTGTTATTTATTTCAATATATTCATTCAATGCATCATACCAGTACAACATCCCAGTCCATAGACATGTTATTATACCATACTCATCATATACTTCAGCACACATGCTCATCACATATAATTAACATATATTCATTCATGCATACAGTTACATAGCAATCGTCAAATAAAACATTCATCATTGTGATATACTTATAAGGTAATTTACTTAATTCACGTGATTATAACCATATTACACCAATATCCATTCAGTAACATTACACATTCAAGATAACAACATACTTTTCTATTTCCACTCAACATTATTTATAGAAAAGCAAACGTGATTGTTGGCATTAAACTTGGTATACTGACTCGTACACTAATTTGCCACTAATTTAAACATCAGATCGTACACGTTTATTCAAAATACCTTATGAAATAGTTTAGATTCTTTTACTCCCCTTAAGTTATGTATTCCTTTATTACTATTATTGCACTAATTATTTTATTATATGATTTTAACTCCTCATGTCCAATCATGAAGTCTAACTCACTACTAAGTGGCCTCTATTACTTAATATCAACTTAGGTACTTAGATCTTATACTTTAACCAACAATGTTTTATGGAGTAGCTTAGCTTTTCTTATGTCCTCCAATCATTTATTGGTACATTCCTTTTTATTACCTAATTCTAATTCTTAGTAATTAGGGAGTCCAAATTGTTCTTAAATTAAGAAATTTAAGTCACCCTTTAGTGGTCTTGCCATCCATTATTTTCTTTTGTCAATAAACTTTTCTAATTGAACAATTTATTTCCTAGGTTACTAATTCCTTATGCACATAAGTTTACCTTTAGTGATATCCTCTCTAATTCTCAATCGGTATCCCTTAGTACTATTTTTCTATTTCCGTTATTACTAATTATACTAACTAGTTTAGTTTATTTAGTTACCTTTATTTGATCAACTAAGATTGATTATCTCTAAGATGACAGTTTGTTACTTAATTAAGATATTTGCTCCCTAAAAGTCATCATTTAACTTATAAGTTACTCCTTTTTATTATAGTTTAAAGTTTAAATTCAAAAATCTCCTCCATGTCCTTTACTATTATTAGTTACCAATGTTCTAAAATTCGAATGCTATTTCTTACTTAAACTTCTAGATTCGTTCTTATGTTATTTAGTCATTTATACCTTTCACTTCAAAATTCCTAAGCCCCCTTTTCTTATACTTTTACTCTAAGTGGTCACTAAAATTGGTCATTAATTTTTCTAAAATCGAGTATCCATTTCTTTACTACGCATCAAATTTTCTTTTATCTCTCCTTTTTTTTCTTAGCTTATAAAACTCATTAAAATCCTATTTTAAAATTATTCTTAGTTAGTCACTAAAATTAGTCACATTTATTTTCTAAGTTCTAGCGTTCCTTATTTTCCAAAAATTTTTGCTTATTCTTAATTTACACAGCCTATTCATCAATAAACCTCTTTTATGTAAAAATTTTCACTTCTCAAAATCGATTTATTTATCTATCATCTTTCATAGTGAGATAAAACATTGAAACCGTCCGATCGGTAAATTTTCTTAAAATAGCATAGCGTTGTCCAAGTATCCCCGACGATACGTGGTGATAATTTAATTCCTTATAGCGGGGCTTACTGGAAATAAATTACAAATTACATATCATTACCGTAAAATTTAAATAATAATACAACCAAATCCAATAAAACCGAGCCCACCTAAACGCTAAAATTCCTAAATTTTTTGTTACAACTTCGATTGTGATAAACTTTTCTTCCAAGTATACCATTCTCGAGATACGCTTATTTAATTTGTTAAAAATACTTTTAGCGTCATATTCTATTAAAGGTGACTGTCGTCGACGAAAAAGCATATAACTTGGAATCCAACCATTAGATCGTGACAAAATTTAAAACGGAGATACCCGGACACTAAAGCAATATTATGGGGTAATTAAAAATGAGATTAAACGAGGTGAGACCCCCCTTACCACATGTAACAGCTGCTGTCTGGAGGAAGGAAATAGCAAACTCGTCAAAAATTTATCGATGACTAGAAACTCCTTACCCATCGTTGTCGATCGCCCTCCGGTACCTAAAAACTCAACATGCAATGACTCAAAAAGGGTAGAGCATATGATGGCCAGCAAGAAAAACAAGGAAAAATAGTCATGGAAAATCTAGAAATTTAAAAGCACATAAGGAAACACTTGAGATTCTGGACTGATTTGAAATTATGTACATTACAATTTCATTAAGTACAACAATTATTAAATACACAGAGAAAAGGATACAACACTCAGGAAAAGGGGGACAACAATACAGGAAACAAGGAAAACAAAAAGTAAAAAGTAAATAATGCATATCTAATCAGATCTGACCTAACCCACATACTAATATTTTAACACTCCCCCTCAAGTTGGAGCATACAGATCATATACACCAAGCTTGGAACATATAGATTAAGTCCTAGGTCCTCTTAAGGGCTTTGTCAAAATATCTGCTAGTTGGTCATTGGAATTAATGAACTTGGTATTGATTTCCTTGGATAGTAACTTTTTTCGAATAAAATGGTAATCAATTTTGAAGTGTTAAGTTCTCTCATGAAACACTGGTTTTGAAGCAATATGAAGGGCTGCTTAATTATCATAGTATAATGTCATTTGTTTAACTTCACAAAATTTCAACTCTTGAAGAAACTGTTTAATCCACATAAGTTCACATGTGACCAGGGCCATAGACCTATATTCAGGCTCGGCACTGGATCGAGCAACAACGTTTTGTTTCTTGCTCTTCCAAGAGATGATACTCCCTCCAATGAAAACACAATACCCAGAGGTAGATCTCCTATCAATAAGACAACCAGCCTAATCAGCATCACAATATCCTGTAATTTGAGTGTGGCCCTTCTCTTCATACAATAATCCTTGCCTTGGGGCCTTTTTTAGATATTTGAGAATACGTATGACAGCATTCCAATGATCAAGATGGGGATTCTTCATAAATTGACTAACAACCCCAACAGCAAAGGAAATATCAGGTCTTATAATTGTGAGATAAATGAGTTTTCCCACTAGTCTCCTATATCTCTCAACATTGGGATAGATTTCATCTTGATCTGCCATGAGCTTCTGATTTGGGTCCATATGGATATCAATCAGTTTACAGTTTTCGAATCATGTCTCTTTTAGAATGTCAAGAGCATACTTCCTTTGTGAGATCACAACACCATCAGCTGATTAAGCTACTTTAATACCCATGAAGTACTTCAAATAACCCAGATCTATGGTTTGAAAATGACTGAATAAGTGTTGTTTTAATTGAGATATCTTGACATCATCATTTCCTGTAATCACTATATCATCAATATAGACAATTAGGTACATACATTTTCTAGGAGATTTATGACAATAAAAAACAGAGTGATCTGCTTCACTTTTTTTTAGTCTGAAATGTTGCATAACATGACTAAATTTACCAGACCAAGCTCGAGGAGATTGTTTCAGTCCATTGAGAGATCATTTTAGTTTGCACACTAAGCCATACTCCCTCTGAGCAATAAACCCAGGAGGTTGCTCCATATAAATTTCTTCCCTGAGGTCACCATGAAGAAAAGCATTCTTAATATCAAGCTGGTGAAGGGGCCAATGACGTATGACAGCCATAGTGAGACACCCCAAAAATGTAGGGGAAATTTTTCGCGTTTTATAAATCTTAAATTATTTAAATATTTAGAGTGGTGAAGCTTTTAAATACAACACCTGGATCTATAAAAGCCACTTCCATATATGAAAATATGAGAGGGTAAGGGTAATTTCATATTAAACTTCTATTTAGAGATAGCAAAAGAATTAATTGATTAATTTAATGTAATTGTTGCATGATTGAAACTAAAGAGAGAGGATTTCTTAAGGTTCAGGGATTTGTAATAGGTCCAAACTTATTTTTAAGATGTTGTAAGGAGAGTTTTGATGCAAAGGAAATATAATCATTTAAAACAAAAGAAATATGTGCATCGGGGTGTCACTCACTCTAGCGAGAATCACATTCGCTTGAGCGAGCCAACGTAGGCACGCTTGGGCGGAACCAAGAAAGGTTGAGCGAAGGAAAAATTTAGTATCAGGGGCTCCTCTCGCTCAAGCGAGCCCCACCTCGCTTGAGCGAGAATCGAGAATTCACCCTGGGCGAGTCAGCGAAACACTTGAGCGAGAGAAGAGTTTTGCATCAGGAGCCAATCTTGCTTGAGTGAGTTTCTTCTCGCTTGAGCGAGATCGTCCCAGTGACATTAAGAACTCTCTGCCTGATTTTCGCCTAGGCGAGGCATGTCTCGCCTGGGCGAAAATTGTCCAGTGTCTAATTCCCTTCTTCCTCACTTGAGTGATCACCAATCCAGGACCATTTCGCTTGAGCAAAAATGGTTTAGTGACCAATCTCTGATTCCAATATAATCTCGCTTGAGCGAGAAGGCCATTCGCTTGAGCGAATTTTAGCCAGTGGCCACGCCCCTGTTTCATAAGCATCTCGTCGAGCTAGATTCCCACTCGCTTGAGCGAGTTCTGCAGGATGTGTGCAGAAATGGGAAATTTACTCAACTTGGCATATCAAATCTCATTTTTTACCATTTAAGCCTATCCTAATTCATTAGTTGTACTTTATTCTATATTTATGAGATCTCCCAATTGTTCATACCCTTCAAATCAAATCTCTTTCACTTAATGCATAGGATTTAAAATCATTCCAACTTAAACTTCACAAAATGCTATAAATTATGAAATGCCTCATTCATTCATGAAATTAAAAACATCAACCATCATCATTATTCATTGTATTACATCATTTGGGTCTTTAATGAAAATTGGCCATGCTCACCAAGGTCCAATTTTCCTACATGACCCTCAAAATCATCAAATACAATCTAGATCACAAAATAAGCATACATATACATCACATGCTACACAAAAACCTAGATTTCACCGGCCAAGGCACTTCCTATACACCTATTTACCTCTTCAACCAAAATGTACTTCAAAATGTCCTCTCTCTCCACATTTTCCCTGCATCACAAATCTAAAAATGGACAACATAGGAGAGTGAGTTATACATTCCAAAGGAATCAATACGAACACCATGTGATTATGTACATATGCACCAAAACATGTATACTTTGCATATACATATCATTCACCATACTCTTTATCATAACAATACCATCATACATACATCACAAGTAACATTACAATTTAGGCAAAGTACACAGCATATACATAATCAAGTCCCACTATAATTTTGCTATTACACATACTATTATTTGGTATTCATATCTTTTATATTGTCTTAGTATATCATTACATCCTCATCACATCCATCATCATATCTCATCACCTTTAGCATACTTCCTTACTATATGCAAATGCTCTTAAGTTAATGCATATGCACAGTGGAATATTTTAACAATTGCAGATCTGACTGTAGGAATATAAACACCAATTATGGGACTCAAGTATGATCATCCAATCATACCCCTACTGTAGTAGTAAAATATGTACACTTATTCTTAAATTTGCATGCATTTCACCAATTGTTTTACTGGTACCAAACCACTTCACCCATCTTGCAACACCTGGTCATTTTCACCATGACCGTGGTATATAACATATTCAACATATGGTGTTGCAGGCCGGCCAGATATCAAATCATGGCGGCTGTGATCCCAAGGACCACCGGGGTCACCTGCTCACTGTTAGTCCTCAAATTTTTAATAAAATCTAAAATAAAAATTTCATAAAAATTATAAAAATTAGTTTAATTTGTTAGAAAATTAGGATTTAAATTCAATAAATGAATGTTGTTGGAAATAATCTGCCCTTGATCAATTTTCTCTAGTTTTGCAGTGAAAAAGTTAAGAAATCAAGAGAAAATTACACTGGAGGAGCTGACGCGTAGCCTCACCCCACGCGTAGCATCAAGTGCTATTTTTGATGCTGACGCTACGCATCACAGCCACGCGTAGCGTCAGTGCTGCGTTGTCTCCACTCCTACTTTTGGCCAACCACCCCACTTGGACCCAATAATGGGCACTCCACTCAGCCCAAGGGCCACCCCAATCAGCATAACTGGCCAAAACTCGTGGAAACATGTCCAAGTGGCCAGGCATGATCAAGATTAATTATTGAAAGTGGCCATTATCAAGTGTTTAATGGAGGTTGAGTCAGGGATCTGACGCGTAGCGTCACAGGGACGCGTAGCGTCAGCACCCTTGCTCAGCCCTATAAATAGGGCCATCCAACACCATTCATAGCATCCCATTCCATACACTTCTCTTCTCTCTTGTGCTCGACTTTGAGTACTTCTTTTGTGAGTTGTAGTTCTAGAATAGTTTTCTAGATACTTGAGTGTGTTTCGGTGTATTGTGATCGTTGTATCGTGAAGTTTCCATCGTCTTCTTCGTAATGTCAAACTCTGTAAGTGTTGTTTTTACTTTTACCATGTGTAACTAATCTGTTTATGTTGGAATTGGTGAACTAATCTATTGAGTATAATGTTGTGAATTCGACCTCTGCATGTT
Organism: Clitoria ternatea; assembly: GCA_037962975.1. Taxonomy (NCBI): domain Eukaryota; kingdom Viridiplantae; phylum Streptophyta; class Magnoliopsida; order Fabales; family Fabaceae; genus Clitoria; species Clitoria ternatea. The sequence continues at coordinate 158,444,190 of CM075672.1, forward strand.
TATGATTCAAGTCCATGTTAGTATTTCAACCTTTTATTAATATGAACGTCAAACGAGAGAATGATTTTCATGTGTATCGAAACTAGTTTTATTAGTGTAAATGTCAAACGGGAGAATGATTATTTATGCCGTATTGAAACTTGTTTTGACGAAAGTAAAAAGTTGGAATACCCTTGGTATCTCAATTCTATAGGGGTTGTTAACCATTGTTGCCATAAGGCCAGGTCTTAATGCAAGTTTTTACTGAGAAAGCTCACGAGGGATCGGACTTTACGGTGAATTCTTAGAATTTATATCACGAGGGATCGGTTATAATGATTTTAAGCTGCAATGACATGAAACTTGATGATTAAACATGCATGTTTTGAGTTCCTCATTGTTATTCTAGATTAGGGATCCAATTTCCAACATAATTTGTTTATCTGTGTTTATCTCAAGTATCTTACCTATTCTAGGTTACAACTCAACTTTTTAGATAGATTTTATTTTCTTTTTATCCTATGAATCACTCAACCATGCTATCTTGTGAATATTTTATAAACTATACATAAATCATTCTTTTGTTCATAATTTCCTTCATAGGATAAAAATGGGTCAGCTCGCAAAAGAAATACAAATGAAGCTGCCCGAAAAGCATCAGACATACAAATGGGTCAGCTCGCAAAAGAAATAGCTGAATTAAAGAGTTCTGGGTTTTCTGCAAACACTCAAAACCCAAGGGAACAATGTAATGCTGTTTCTATTGATGTTGTAAAAATTGATTGTAAAGAAAAGAGTGAGAAAAAGAAAGAAGAAGAAGAAAAAGAAAGTGAAAAAATAGAAAAAAATGAAAAAAATGAAAAAGAAAAAAATGTGCAAAGAGATACAGAGCAAGAAACAAACTGTATAACCCTGAAAAAATGTAAAGATCCGGGGAGTTTCACCATTCCTGTAACAATCGAAAATATCAACATCAGGAATGCGTTATTAGATTTAGGGGCTAACATTAACTTGATACCCCTAGATTTAATAAAACGCATTGGTGAATATGAGCTAAAAGAAGCAAAGACAGAATTACAGTTTGCGGATCGCTCTGTCAAAAAGCCTGTTGGGATTGTGGAAGATGTGTTAGTAAAGGTTGACAAGTACCACTTCAAAGTTGACTTTATGGTACTGGATATGAAGGAGGATACTGAGATCCCCCTGATCCTAGGAAGACCTTTCATGAAGACTGCAAAAATCAAAGTGGATGTTGATCAAAGTATGGTTGCAGTCAAAGTTTATGAAGAAGAGGTAAGCTTCAGTGCTCATGAACACCTCAGGATAAGTAATGAGGCAAAGGTTTACCTTTCGACCGAACCAGGTATATCTCTTCCCAATCAATTAAATTGTTTTAAATTAACCGATGCTTTGAAAGATGAAAAACAGGTAATTAGGCATCGGAAAAGAAGAAGAAGGAAGAAAAAGACAGGTGATTCCTCAAAGAATATTGGGAAACCACCTGATTAATCAGAGGTAATATCTGGCTGGAGACATTAAACCTAGCGCTCAATGGGAGGCAACCCATTCTTTTCTTTTTGTTTTTAAAGTTATTTTTAACATAAAAAAAAAAACACAAAATTCTTTTTGAAGTTTAAAAAAAAAAGGGTTTTAAATTTGAAAAGAAAAAGGTTTTAAAATCAAAATTTTGAAAAATTAAAACAGAAGCCCACGCGTAGCGCCCCTGTGACGCGTAGCGTGGACTCTGAATTTTGGTTCTGATGCGTAGCGTCCCAACCACGCGTAGCGTCAGAGCCCACGTTCAGTTTTTAAAACTGAACCAGAGAGGCCCATCTTAGGTTTTAAAACCTAAGAACTCTTCTCTGCCTCACTTAAGATTTCAAACCTAATTTTCGAAACTCCCTTTTCTCTCTTCCAAACCCCTTCAATCCCATTGCTCAAGGAATCACAAGTAAGTATTCTAATCCCTTCTCTTTAGTTTTGTTTTTGATTTTTAATTTGTAGAAATAAATGTGGTTAGGATTAGGATTAGAAGACCATTGGGATTGATTGCTGTTAGGAGTTAGGGATTGAATGGATGTAGTGCAGGTTGAAAAGGGGTTGCTGCTGTGCAACCCCTGTTTTTTCTTTTTTCTGCGCATCCCACGCGTAGCGTCCCACTGACGCGTAGCGTAAGGATGAACTGTAAGCCCATGCGTAGCGTCCCACTGACGCGTAGCGTGGGCAGAACAGGCTGATGCGTAGCGTCACACCACGCGTAGCGTCAGCCTCTGTTTTTAAATCTTGCTGTTTGTTTGCTGTTTGCTGTTTTCTTTTGAAATTAATAAATTTTCTTAGTTTATATTTATACTTTCTTGCAACTTTGTATGAATTTTGAATAAATTGTATTTTGTTTTGTATATTATTTGAATATATGTATGTTAATTTCTTTAATTATTCAAAAATATGTCGTTGAATTGCATTTTTATTTGTGAAAAATTTTAGAAAACCCAAAAATATTTTACAAATAATTGTTTGCTTGTGTGTGATTTATTTAGTGTGTGTTTAATTTTAAATTTTTACTTTTTGCAGATGGCACCTAAGAAATCCATTCCCACAGCCGGTCCCTCTAAAAGACAGAGGAAGTCCACAGACACTGACACCGCTTCTGAGGATCCTGATTCTCAGAGACAGGAGGTATTGGGACCGAGGGATCCTACTAGATTTCGCACTGATGCGAAGTGGGCGAGATTTCATCAGATCAAGGGCCAGAGACTGATCTGGGAGAGGGTCCTTGATCTGAGTGCAGGAGACTATCCTGAGTTGCAGGATAGAGTACAGCAGAGAAGATGGGGACCTCTATTCTCCCTACCTACTGAGGGGGACCCCATCTTAGTGATGGAGTTTTATGCAAATGCTTATAGGACCCGCCAAGACGCACCAAATCTTGGGCAGCAGCGGACGAGTTGGGTTAGAGGCCGGCATATCTCTTATGACCGGGACACCATCAGTACCCTACTGGGTAACCCTTGGGAGCCTACTCCCGAGGATGACACTTGTTTCTGGAAGGAAAACAGAAACAAGATTCTTGCTGAGGGAGAGTTAGGATACTCCCTCGAGGAGGTTGCTCATTTTCTGAGCAAGGATGGAATCTTTTTCAACCTGAGTAGGGTTGGAAGGAGTCCATCTAACCTCCTCAAGACCCAGCTTACCCCCATAGTACAGGCGTGGTCCCACCTCATGCTCCATAATATCACTCCTGTCACCCATCTTTCTTCCCTTCCAGTGGAGCGTTGTTGCCTCCTTTATTCCATCCTCCAGGGCCACACCATTGATATCACCGAGCTTATCTCCGAGCAGATTCACTTTTATGCCCTTGGGTATAAAGTGAATCGCCCCATACCCTTTCCTCTCATCATATCTGCCTTACTGAGGAGGCAGGGAGTCATTGTACCTTCACCTGAGTTTACTAGTTCTTCAGGGAGAGTCCCTAAAGTTCTAGTAAACAGAGATTATTTTGTGCAGCAGTGCGAGCTTCCACCACTAGAGCAGGAGGCTCAGCCCCGACCTCGGAGGAGGAGACCACCAGTGCAGCCTCCATCTGCTGATGCTGTTACACAGGGCTTTGCCCGGATGACACTTGAGCATCAGCATATGATGCAGATGATGGCTGCCACTCACAGAGCTTATATTCATCTTCACGATGAATTTTATCAGTACAGGTTACAGGGAGAGGGAGCACCTTATGTTACCCCAGCCGAGTTTGCAGCACATGTAGCTTGGCCTGGAGATTTACCCACCTACCCTGAGACTGGTGGATCTTCTAGTACACATCATGACTCTGATGGTGATGATGAGGAGGATGAGGAGGAGGATGATGATGATCAGATGGAGGATTGAGGATGCCATCTTCATTTATTTTGAGTACATTTGATTCTAGTTATATTTGGATTTACATTTACATTTATATTTACATTTTATATTATGGCATTTTATCATTGTGTGGTGTGTTTATTTGTTTTTGCTCAATTTTCTTTCGAGAAATAATTCTTCTTTTTAAAATAAATGAATCAGATTTTCGTTAGTAAGTTAGTTTATACACTTAGAGTTTTTACACAATAAAACCAATTTTGTTAAAATCAATTTTTGATTCTTTATAACTTAGGAATTTTGATAAATTTAATTACAATAAGTTTATTAACCATCAAGCAAATTTCAATAACCCGGTGAGTTGAGAGATCCTTTTTACACACTTGAGGGTTTTAATCGACATATTTTCAATTCGAATTGATTTTGCTTTAATCTCTGATGTGTGTTGTTGTACAGAGAATTCGGGAAAATGATCAAGGCACATTTATTGGTGAAACGAAACCTTGGGCCAAACAGCTTACCTTGGTAAAAAGTCTTTTATCCTTTGCAAGCCCATTTGAGCCTAAAATAAAATTCTTTGGTACCCTTATAGCCTAAATTTGTTTTTACCATTCCCTATACTTGATTGATTAAAAGAGTAGTTGAAATAAATGAAAAATATTTTGAGTGTTCTCACAAAAATGGGGAGTGAAAATAAGCAACTTGATTCTTTTCAAAAAAGAAAAAGAAAAGAAAAGTAAAAAATAGTGAAAAGAATCAAGTTGGGGGTATTTATTTTTCATCAATAAAAAATAAAATGAGAGTTTGGATCAAGAGAAAGCCTAAGGATTGTAAAAAGCTCTTTTATGATTTCAGGTTTTTGAATTCCAAGAAAAACCATTGATTCTTGTAAACCAAGCCTCATTACAACCCGTGAAAAGACCTTGTGATTTCCGAATTAACTCTGTATAAATAACCAATGATTAGATGACAAACAAAGTTAAATTCGTTTGATTTTATGATTGATTGAGTGAAACAGGTTACCAATTGCATAGAGATAAACACTTGTGAGGTAAGCCTGAAATTCTGCTTGATTGTTAATAGAATATTGTAAATAATTTTATCATTAAACCTTTGTTATATTTGATATCAGTTTTTGATTATTACAAAATAGTTGAAATTGTGTAATTATTTTTTGTGATAAATTTTTGGACTAACTTAAAAATTTGATTTCAAATTTTTATTCTTATTATTTTTCTCTCTTGCTCGAGGACGAGCAATGTCTCAAGTTGGGGGTATTTGTTAGTCCTCAAATTTTCAATAAAATCTAAAATAAAAATTTCATAAAAATTATAAAAATTAGTTTAATTTGTTAGAAAATTAGGATTTAAATTCAATAAATGAATGTTGTTGGAAATAATCTGCCCTTGATCAATTTTCTCTAGTTTTGCAGTGAAAAAGTTAAGAAATCAAGAGAAAATTACACTGGAGGAGCTGACGCGTAGCCTCACCCCACGCGTAGCATCAAGTGCTATTTTTGATGCTGACGCTACGCATCACAGCCACGCGTAGCGTCAGTGCTGCGTTGTCTCCACTCCTACTTTTGGCCAACCACCCCACTTGGACCCAATAATGGGCACTCCACTCAGCCCAAGGGCCACCCCAATCAGCATAACTGGCCAAAACTCGTGGAAACATGTCCAAGTGGCCAGGCATGATCAAGATTAATTATTGAAAGTGGCCATTATCAAGTGTTTAATGGAGGCTGAGTCAGGGATCTGACGCGTAGCGTCACAGGGACGCGTAGCGTCAGCACCCTTGCTCAGCCCTATAAATAGGGCCATCCAACACCATTCATAGCATCCCATTCCATACACTTCTCTTCTCTCTTGTGCTCGACTTTGAGTACTTCTTTTGTGAGTTGTAGTTCTAGAATAGTTTTCTAGATACTTGAGTGTGTTTCGGTGTATTGTGATCGTTGTATCGTGAAGTTTCCATCGTCTTCTTCGTAATGTCAAACTCTGTAAGTGTTGTTTTTACTTTTACCATGTGTAACTAATCTGTTTATGTTGGAATTGGTGAACTAATCTATTGAGTATAATGTTGTGAATTCGACCTCTGCATGTTTATGATTCAAGTCCATGTTAGTATTTCAACCTTTTATTAATATGAACGTCAAACGGGAGAATGATTTTCATGTGTATCGAAACTGGTTTTATTAGTGTAAATGTCAAACGGGAGAATGATTATTTATGCCGTATTGAAACTTGTTTTGACGAAAGTAAAAAGTTGGAATACCCTTGGTATCTCAATTCTATAGGGGTTGTTAACCATTGTTGCCATAAGGCCAGGTCTTAATGCAAGTTTTTACTGAGAAAGCTCACGAGGGATCGGACTTTACGGTGAATTCTTAGAATTTATATCACGAGGGATCGGTTATAATGATTTTAAGCTGCAATGACATGAAACTTGATGATTAAACATGCATGTTTTGAGTTCCTCATTGTTATTCTAGATTAGGGATCCAATTTCCAACATAATTTGTTTATCTGTGTTTATCTCAAGTATCTTACCTATTCTAGGTTACAACTCAACTTTTTAGATAGATTTTATTTTCTTTTTATCCTATGAATCACTCAACCATGCTATCTTGTGAATATTGTATAAACTGTACATAAATCATTCTTTTGTTCATAATTTCCTTCATATTTACTATAGTAAGTAGAAGATTACTGTTGTTATTGGACTTTCAATCCCAGTGGAACGATATCTAAATTTCGAAAACTACAAACGATTGGTGCGCTTGCCAATTCACAAAGCCCGGTTACAACCGACGGGCCAACACTCACCAAGAGCCACCCCCCACAAGGGTCGGCCATATATAGCTCCCTGAAGCAATACATGGGCGGCTTCGTGACTTACACACCGAGTCACAGGGGAAATAAAACTTGGTCGTGCACCGAGCCACCCTCCCGCTGGGTCGGCCGAGGGAACTCCCCTAATGTTCCAACAACGGCGGCTATGCAGTATGCCATGGATGCAAATACAAATCATATGCATTTCTCACTCTATGCATCCTATACATGCCACTCATCACACATCATCATCAAAACCATTACCAACATTACCTCATGGCTTTTAGTGGATTCAGTATCGTGGTTATTCTTATTAATTTAAACATTTGTATGGCATTACAATAATTCTCAATCAACACCACCAACAATCACATTACATTCATGGTGGATACAAGCATAACTTCATATTATAGATCATTCTACACCACCATATAACACACCATGAATATTCTAAATACACCAAAGCATGTTGCCAAACACATTATCTACACTATACACCACATTACAATTTCTCATATCATTCCAAACAAGGCTAACCCGCATACCAATACATATGGCAATCAAATAACATTCAAATTCATGCATTTAGAACATAAGACTCCTCTCCTACCTCAAGAGAAGAATTCCAATTGATAAGACGCACCCACCTTGTCATTTAGAATGGATCCTACATTATCATGCATATAAAATTCCAATCAATCAACTACTCAAGACATTATTTCAATTCTATTTAATCATAATCGTATCTATAATTTCTTAACATGTACAAGACATACTATAGACATCCTTTTTATTATTTGTTAGGCTTTGGGAATTCCTTCCCATTAAGCCACATTCATTAGATTCAAGAGACTACCAACAACAATAGTCCAACACCCATGCAATACCATTAATCAACATTCGTATTTTTCAATGTCATGCATTTCTTCATAAGACATATTCTTAAATCAATATTGACCATTTTCCCAAATCTCAAAGTTAGGGTTTTCACCAACTAACACTCATACATCCAATGGCTTGTATTTGCTCTTAATCACACTATTCAACCAACATTCATCACTTTCCCCAATTCTTAAAAGTTAGGGTTTCTCTAAAACCCAGCAACTCTCATCAATGCCTCATCATTCTTCTTCTTCCACCATCATAAATGCATCTACTATCATTAACCCCTCATAAATACACATATTTATGACCACCCATCTTATGGTTCAAGCATTAAATATTCTCTTTAACCACTCCTTTCATATACATTACTCCCCTAAAGTATAAATACACACACCCATGGCCAAAACTCAACAAAAGAGTGAGTATAGCTTACCTCACACCTAAAAAAAAGTGGGTTCCAAGAGGAAGAAAGATGGGCTGTGAAAATGAAGGAGAAGAGGAAGAAGAATTCAGCTTCAATGGTCTCCTTCCAAGCTTCTTGCAAACGAAAATGGAAGAAGGAGCTCACCATTCAAGATTAGGGTTTTAGAAGGAAGAAGAAGAGAAGGGTAAATGGAGAATGAAGAAGGGGTAGAGGAGAAGAAGAACCAACGTGAAAATGAATAAAGGAAATAGGGATTTTATGTTTTATTTTATTCTTCATTAAAAGCTTCATCATTTTACAACTAACAGGCTCTTTATTTGGGCTCAATACTTTATCTGAAAATTATTCTGAATATACATTCGGACTCCCAATATTATTCTGAACAGCCCTAACCAGTATCATCTCAATCAGAGATACTTGGTCTGACACTCATATCCCAATCGGGTTTATTTTCAGCTTAACCGATCTCAATAAATCAACAACAGTCCCTAAAATTCTTAATTTAATTGTTTTCAACATTTTAGGCATCAAATAACTTACATTCAATTTTTCAATATTTATTTTCTTAATTAATCCTCTAATTTAAAATTTGGGATGTTACACATAGCAAGAAATAAATGAACTGTGGTGCTTTTAGCCACAGGAGAGAATGTATCATAATAATTAAGGCCATAGATCTGGGTGTACCCTTTGGCAACTAATCGGGCTTTAAGGCAATCAACAGTACCATCAGGTCCAACTTTAATAACATAGACCCACCTACAACTAACAGTTTTCTTTCCAGGAGGGAGAGGAACAAGCTCCCAAGTGCCATTATGTTCAAGAGCCTGCATTTCATCAATCATGGCTTGTCGCCATCTAGGATGATCAAGTGCCTCATGAATATTGTTAGAAATAGTAAGAGAAGATAAGGAGAAAACACAAGAAAGGTATGAAGAAGACAACCGATGATAACTTAGGAAATTATAAATTGGGTGAGGATTATGAGTTGAACGAGTACCTTTTCTAAGAGCAATGGGCTAGGCTAAAGTAGAATTATGAGAGTTAATGGAAAAAGGATCCATGGTTTGAGGATCTGCTAGAGGAGGAACGGAATCACGAGAAGATGACTCAAGTAAAGTAGAATCACCTTGTTGTGTCCTAAGTTGATGTGTAATGAAAGATGGAGAAGTGAATTCACCAGAATTTGGGGAATTAGATGGAATTTCACTGACACTTTGGAGGGAACCATTTATTGGGCTAATTGATAGGACCGGAAGAACATGTTGAATGGAAGGAGATGAGTCTATGGTAGGTTGGAAAAAGGGTATGTCCTCAAAGAAGGAGACATCAGCTGACATATAATACCGTCTGGTATCTAGAGAGTAACACCTGTAACCTTTTTGAAGACGAGAATATCCCAAGAAGGCACATTTAATAGCTTTAACAGATAGTTTGTCTAGACCTGGATTAAGATTATGAACAAAACAAGTATAACCAAATACCTTGGGAGAGACATGAAATAGTGGATCATAAGGAAAAATAATGGAGTGAGGAATCTAATTTTCAAGAGAGGAAGAAGGCAATATGTTTATCAAGAAACAAGCTATGAGAATTGCATCTCCTCAATGATGAGTAGGGACATTTATGTTTATCATTAGGGAGCGTGTAGTTTCAAGGAGATGACAATTTTTTCTCTCGGCTATGCCATTTTGTTCTGGAGTATGAGGACATGTGGACTGGTGTAAAATACCCTGTGAAGATAAAAATAAGGACAAATCATGGGAAAAGTATTCTTTGGCATTATCACTTAAGAAAATTTTAATTGTTTTTCCAAATTGGTTCTTTATTTCATTAAACAAGGACATGAAGATATATAAAAGTTTAGATAAATAAACCCAAGTACATCAAGAAAACTCATCAATGAAAGTTACAAAATATCTGAAACCAAATGATGTGACACGAGTTGGACCCCAAATATCAGAATGAATGATACAAAATGGCGAGTTACATTTTCTCTTGGTTTGTCGAGGAAATGTTGACCTAACATATTTTCCTAATTGACATGACTCATATTTTAAGACTTGAAGATACTTAAGACTCGGAACCATTATTTTTAATTTTGTTAGATTTGGGTGACCTAGACGATCATGCAAAAGTTTTGGGTTTGATGTTGCAAAATAAGACATAGATGGGTTAGATTTTAAGTAATAAAGACCTCATGATTCATGTCCTTCTCCAATCAGACGACTCGTGCCATTTTCTTGAATAACAAAAGAATCAGCATTAAAGGTCACAGAGAAATTTAATAAACGAGTTAATTGACTCAAGGAGATTAAGTTGTAAGGACATTTAGGAACAAACAACATAATTTAATTTTAAAGAGGAAGACAAAGGAACTTGACTAATTCCTTGAGATGCAACTTGAGACCCGTTTGCTACAGTAACAAAATGAGGGATTATGGAACAGGAGATAAATGAGAATAAAGATTTGCCACCAGAAATATGGTCAGAGGTACCTAAGTCAAGTATCCAAGGATCACGACCCTCCGTAGATTGAGAAATACATTCTATTGAAACACTTGGACCTGAAGGAGATTGGACTAGGTTGCTGGATTTTTCATACTTAAGTTTCAAGTATTCTTGGTACTCCTCATCAGCAAATTTGGATTCTACTTTCTCAGATACATGTGCCACTATGTCAGGAAAACCATGTAAGGAGTAGCAATTCTCTTGAGTATGACCCATCCTTTTTTAATAAGTACATTGAGGGCGTCCACTCCTTCAACCATGACCTCCTCTATTGCTGTGACCCCCTCTATTACTACGCGGGACAGCCAAGGCTAAAATATCCATTGCTTCAGCAAAATTTTCATTTTTTAGCAAGTTGGGCACACAGAGAAGCCTAGTAATAAGACTGTCTATTGATGGGATTTGATCACGCACATGATCAAAATCTGAATGCAAACTTCTCATGATAAGTACCATATAAAGTTTGTATAACTTTTTATTAATTTCTTCCAATGAACTTGCCACAAGGGATCGTTTCAATTCTTCCACAGCAGCCTGAGCCTTAGCTACATGTGCAATCATATCATGGTTAGTCTGTTTCAGGACAACCACCTTCTGAGTTGCATCAAACAGATGTTGAATATCATTGGCAAAAATATCTTAGGCTTTCTTCCAAAAGGAATAAGAAGTTTTGAATGTCCTAACAATTTTCAGAACATCCAGCTTAACAAATTGCCATAATACAGTATATAATTGAAAGTCAATCTTCTCCCATTCAGATTTCTTATCCACTGGAACACCTGTAGAATCCTTCACCAAGTGGTCATGATACCCTTGTCCAAGGAACCATAACTCCACTAAGGCAGACCAAGATAAATAATTTTTCCAATTAAGTTTTGTAGTGCTAATAGTATGGGTTCTAGAAAAAAGGATATAGGACCTACAGAAGCCATTTTTGGCAAAAAGGAGAAGATAGAGACAAAAATGGAAAATCCTAATAGATGAAGAAGGAAAAAGGCATGGTTCAAGTCTGTCAAAACTTGAAACTGAGGCTGGGAACAGACTCAGGAGGAAAATCGAGTTAGCTAGGCCAGATCCGGTTGAATTCTGGTCACCGGAGGGCAGTACGGACAGTGGTGGATAGTGGCTGACGACGGAGGGTGACTTACTGCAGAGTTGGATTAAACAAGCTCTGATACCAACTTGAGATTCTAGACTGATTTGAAATTATGTACATTACAATTTTATTAAGTACAACAGCTATTAAATACATAGAGAAAAAGAAACAGCACTCAAGAAAAGGGAGACAACACTACAGGAAACAAGGAAAACAAAAAATAAAAAGTAAATAATGCATATCTAATCAGATCTGACCTAACCCATATACGAATATTTTAATAGAAACAATCACTAAAATTTACCGATTGTTCAAAATGTTCCACCCATTGCTCCCGATCCTAAAAGTAACCAACATGCATACCAAAATGGGGTGGGAAGGGTCACGGTTTCAAGACAAGACAGCAAGGGAATCAACATACAAAACGCTAGAATTTTGAAAGAATTAAGGATCAAGAGTTGAAATTTTACTTGGATGATCAAAATGATGGCCACGGTTTTGGAGGAGGTGATAAAACTTGGTGGATGGAGTTTGAATAATGAATTTGAGAGGTGATTAGAAGCAAGGATGCTGGCTGTTTTGGTAGGGGTAGTCAACTTGGTCGTGGTTTTAAGGGCCTTTCTGGGCCGAATTTTAAAATGAAACAACACAAAAATTCTCGATCTTTTTGTTATGTTTAATTTGATATATGGAACAAAAATATCCATTAAGAAATAAGAGAGTTATCACCCAAATACAAAAGGGGTGCAGGGCCGTGATAGGATTTTTGTCCCTTGCATAGATTTTTTTTAGGCCAAATTGGTAAGGATTTGGGCTTCGTGTTCCACATATAAGTTGTGGAGAATCACATTAAGAAAAATTTGGTGAAGGAATCATTCAATTTCATGGTTATATGAGAGAGATATGTGGAAAATACTGCACCTAGTGCAAGCTATTACTGGAGAAACGTGAATCCATATAGTATTTTAAATTCTAGGATTTATGGATTAAAAATTGTCTTTAAAGCCCTTCATGTAGTTTGTATATCTTTCTTTCCTCTTTAATTTGATATATTATTTACGATGATCCAATTTTGGTAGCCTTAGATATACCTGATTTACGATAGGGTACTCCAGAAGCTTCCTGGATCAGCTAGGGTCTTAGAAATAAATTCACCATTAATTTTACTTTAAGAATTTGATTTCGTGCCTTTCATCAAAATTTTATAGGTCTACGATAAGGATCCATAGAAAAAAGAATGGAGTGATTCAAGCACCAGACGAAGGAGATACACAAATTTTATCAAAGGCTACCAACATTGAAATGAAACAGCCAAGGGATCACAAGGATTTATTAAACTGTACCAATCTAGAAGGATTTAGCCTTCAATATCTGCATGGAAAACGTAGATAATTTTGTTATGGAGATTTTGACACTAATTTTTCACAAATCGAAGGTCGTATGAGAAAGTTATGAATTTATTTTGAACTATACGCAAAAAAACGTCCAAACATTGGAATTTTGAGGTGAAGACACTTAATTTTTGATTTTGGGGTTAACAAAGTGAGAATCGGAGTTTGGGGATAGAAATAGAGATTGAAGATCTTTTCAAAACAAAGATATTGAGACCAAAATCGTTCGATTCTAAGATCGTATGAAAAATCTGGGTCCAAAACACCAAAGGTATTCGGGTCGAGTTTTGAAGCGATTTTTGAGGAAATTAACTTATTGAAAAACAGGGATGATATAGTCCAAATCAAGCTATGGTTCCTCTCAAAAAAATTCCTAAAATGTTAAAATGAGTCACTAGAAACTGATCGTGCCACCATCGGATATCCCGAGGTATATGAATGGTTAAACGTAGAAGATGCCAAAGGTTCTGATTGAGCTTATCAGGCCAAGTCAGACACCTTTGATTCTTCACGGAGGGATTCTAACAGGACTAGTATCCCTACTGGATCACTAGTCTTGGGTTGAACGGTCAGAATCCAATCTAAGGTTGGGTCCCGCAGTTCAAATCTAAGGAACTCGACAATATTTTATTATTAAATATAATTATCAAATAAATAAATAATTTAAAATATATAATTTCAAAATACACTATTATAATTATTTATCTATTAAATATTGTCGATAGAAAATAATTATCAAATAAATATAATGATAAATTAATTTGTACCCAAAAAATTGTCGTTAATGTATTATTTTTAATTAAACAGTATTGTCGAACGTTATTTATTATTTTCTTATCTTTGCTTCTCTTACTCATTTGGTTCTCAGGTATTTTTATCTTTCAGATTAAACTCTACTTCTCTCTATTTCCTTATTCTAAATTGTTTGGGGAACAGGCCAAAGCCTCGAGCTTCTTACCAAAAGCTCAACAGAGTATCTTCAGAGTCCTGAGGGTCTAGTTTCCTATTCTAAAAAGTCAGGGCTCTTACAGGTTTAGGGTTTTAGGAGAGGAAGAGTTTTTTAAACAAGAGAGTTGAAGGGTTTTTCGTAAAAGGTGGGAAATGAAATGCAAATGAAAAAGCTCATATTTAAAAGGCAATAACTGTCCACTAGTAAGGTGAAAGAAGACACGTTTCAGGAGGCAATTATACAAAAGGTATTAACTGCTGCCACATTGTATTTTTCAAAATAAAAAACAACAAAACAAGAAACGTGTAACATTTAACATGAGTCCCAAAAGACTTAAACATTTTTCTCTCTTAGAAATGTTAAAAGAATATAAGTGTGGGTTTAGACGCATGAAGCAACAAATAAATAGCATCAGACTTAGACTTTTAAAGTAAAGAGTGCAACAGAGTGATTCAAATAATATTTCTCAAATTTAAATTATGTTAGATAAAAGCAAACCTAGCCTTGGCCAAAGGCTTTGTAAAGATGTCTGCCCATGGATGGTCTGTGTCAATAAACTTCATGTCCTGAATCCCTTTTTTCACATAATCTTTAATGAAATGATATTTTACTTCTATATGTTTTTCCTTTGAATGCTGAATGGAGTTCTTTGACAAATTTATTGCACTTGTGTTATCACAAAACACAGGAATCTATTCTTCCTTGATTGAGTAATCTTCAAGTTGGTATTTTATTTAAAGAAGTCAAGAGAAATAGCCTACTGCAAACATATATTCAGCTTCTGCTCTTGAAAGTGTAATTGAATTTTGCTTTTTACTTCCCCATGATATCAGGCTTTTGCCTAGAAGGTGACATCTACCACTTTTCTTTTTGTGTCCACTCTGTCACCTGTAAAATCTACATCATAATATCCAGATAGAGAGAAAGAGTATGTTCTCTTGTAGAACAACCCAAGGTTAGTTGTGCTAACAAGATATCTTAAGATCCTCTTCACTGCAGACAGATGTGATTCCTTGGGATTTGATTGATATCTTGCACATATATAGACACTAAACATTATATCTGGTCTACTGGATGTAAGGTATAGAAGTGAACATATCATACCTTTATACAAGGTCTATTGGAACATCCCAAATTTTTAGAAAAATAAATTATTAGTATGATGTTAATTAATTATTTGATTCCCAAAATTCATAGGAAAATTAATTATGTAGTAATTGTGATTTATCAGTAGATTAAGATTTATTGAAAATTGGATAATTTGACGGATGGTGTGGAACCCACTAAGTCAAATAGGATATTTAATGGGTCTAGAATAATGAGGGATTTATTATGGTTACAACGATATATTCAAAATAAATTTTGGTGTTGAGGAAATATTTGTTCGTACACGACGCATGTTAATAAATGACAAAATAACGAATGAAATAGAAACTAAGAAAATTCCAAAATTCCTTTTTATCTTCTTCTCATCACCATGGGCACCTTTTCCACTTTCTTTAATCTCTTTTGTCCATTGGACAAAAGGGGTTTTGTTAACCAAAAAGTCAAAGGCAAGGTATTGCATGGACCATTGGATAAAGAACCAAAAAGCAATAGGTTTTCTTTGTGGCTTTGGGGTTCTTGAACTATTAGAATAAATTATTAAGTATTGTTTTGATGGATAAATACATGTGGAACCCAACCCTAGGCTAGATGACCAATAGGACTTGTTGTTGTTCTATTGATGATTGAATGTGATATTAAAAGCTTGAGGATGCTTAAAATGGGTTATTTGAGGGAATGATGTAACACCCAAATTTTTAATTGAATAAATAAAATCAACAGGGGAAGAATTTTTAAATTTTAAGGTTAACAAACCGTGCGTAATCTGTTGAATTGATAAAACCGAGTACAACAAGAAAAGGAAGGGGAAGAAGACAAGGGAGAAACTCACGCACAGCGAGGGGAAGAAACACTTAAGCGAACCCAATGGCACCAGGTACACTCGCTCAAGCGAGGGCTAACTACGCTCGGACGATTCTACTCAAGATCTCCAGTCCGCACTACACTTTGCTGAAGCCATGCTACACTCGGCATGCTGACATTCCACTCGGTTTCTAGTGTATGGTTCACTCGGGAAATCATCACGCTCGTGCTTCACTCGGGAGGGTTCACTTCCTAACCCACTCGGACTAACCTCAATACTTGCCAGCCCATTCTGATAGCATATCGCACTCCGCTGCTCCACTTAATCGGATTATATACATACACGTATAGTCAATTCAAGAATGATTCCCAAAGCCACTCACTCAGAATCTATGAAGACTTCTCACTCGGGATAACATTCGCGTCCATCATACCACTCGGGGCATTCTGCTCACCTCTCACTCGGTAACCATAATATTTCCTACTCTAATTTTCCTACTAAGTCAAGGCTCACTCGGGTTCTCTAGCTGCTTGCTAATTTATTACAACAGATCCACTTAGAGTCTTAGGCATCGTTCCCTAGTCGGTGAACTCTCACTAGGCAGGTTCTCACTCGGAATCGTTGATTATCCTCTACTCAGAAAACCTCGCAATTATCACTCACAGGATCCGCACCAACTCCTACTCCAGACTATGCGACCTCAATTACCGGACCATTCAACCTCTCATCACTCGGAATGACTTGCCATCTCGCTTTCCCCCAACAACAACTTAGCTCCACATCTACCCATAGTCACACCGACTTCCTACGCTCGGAAAGTATACTTATACATCCAGGCTTATCGCTCGTACATCGCCCACAGTATAGAATAAACACATAATGTACATATATATAGGGAAGTATTTAAATAATTACACACACATTAACATGTTCCTTCTACCCGAAGTGTTCAAATTCTAATATAAGGACTGAAATCAAAATATGAGCCGGCCAAGGCTTAACAAGACCTTATACACAGTATATACATATACACATATATTCCATAGCGCTCGGGTTCTCTGCTCTGCACTCGGTTCCTCCTTCATCCTTCATTTCGAGAGATGTTCACTGAAAAGTGTAGCCGCAGTAGGGGTGAGCTTTTAGATGGAAAAGGACAGCCAAGGATTCGGTATCAGTGTCAGTACGCACACTTACGTTCACTCGGTCGCATTCAAATTAGATTAGGGTCATGCAAATTAGAATAGTATCAATAAGATACACTTACATACATATCACATAAAGTTCATCCTTATTCACACATGCACATGCATCCACACACTCGGAATTTATTCATGACACCCAATACATGCCACGCGTACTATCCTAACCAACCTCATAACTACATGCATGCCTGCGGATTCGACTTGAGTAATGACTCTCAGTTACAGTTCCCCCTTTACTGGCCTCTTGTCCATCAGCTCTTCTCGCGTGGTACCGGCCTCCCATTGGCGTCTCGAGACTCCTCTCTTGCTCCTACGGCTACCACGAGCTCTCTCAGGATCTAGCCAAGGTCTGTAACTGGAAGTCATTCCCTCGGGGCTCATGACCTTTCACGGGTCACCCCATTCCTACATATGCAACTTATGCGTTTAACCAGCAAGCAACATCACTCAATTAATACCTCTTTCGTAAACATCAAGGTAGAAGCATACTCAACACGGTTTCTATCTTTACTTTGCCAATCATACCAACATGTACAGTGCTCAAACAATCAAGGTAATAACATCGGATAAATCAACTAACAGTCACACATTCTTATTCTCACAGTATTAACAGAGGTAGAACCATGCATCTCACTCGACTATATCAGAAAGGCTAACAGACTACATTACCACTATCTTGCTCACATGCAAATATTATCTAACTACTCATCATACACATGGAGTCCAAGATCAACAATCATGCATAATATACAACCGTGACAGACACATGCATACACTTAAAGCATTACATTCATCCAGTACCATTCGTGGACCATGCATTTAACATGCAAGCACCCCCTACCTACTGAAGGAAGTTCGAGGGGTTCCTTTGTTTCCCGATGCTGGTCTGATTGCCTTGCCTAGGCTCACACTCGTTCGGCCTCCTTGGTCTTAGTCGCATCGTGAAACAGGGGTTGTTCGTCTTTCACCCTGATGATTGTCCCTCACCAGCCGAAGGGACTCCAAGTCTTCTGCAGCGTCGTCGTCGTGCGTTCTCAGGAACAGAACAGGGAGCAGGGGAAGGAAGACGAAGGGTAAGAGGGAAGAGAGTACAAGAAGGAAAAAGAAGAGAAGAGGGGAAGAGGGAGTCTGAAGGAGATGCGTAGCTTCAGTGACCAAAGGCACATATATAAACATATGCGTGCACGAGGGAGAGTGGGATGGGAAAACGTGAATTGCAGTCCCACTCACGTGACTCCCAATCGGAAGCAGCCACCTCCTACCAACCAAGCTTAATTAATTGTCACTATTTCTTAGACTGAGTTGATTATAATTAATAATTAATTTTCCTTCTTTGCAGTTAGAATCTCAATGGTTTATTTTCATTCGGTACTAATCCTCAAAATTGGGATGTTACAAATGAAATTAACAATTGATAGGTTAAGTGAAAACCCTAAGAATTATGGAGTTGGGACTTATAGCAAAATTTGTGAAACTTGGAATTTAATTGTCATGGAATTGTTTTGTATGTAGAAATACATTTTTGAATGAGTAATGATGAATGTTGGTGTTGAAAATCATGAACCCAATGAAGGGGTGTTAGTGCTTTAAGTGTGCAATGGTTGATATATGGTGTTTTAAGACATTGAAAACCCACTAAGGGTGTTGGGTAAGAAACTTGAAGTGTGTTGATAACTTAGGTGTTGTAATATAGCCCTCTAAAAATAATGGATTTTGGTTAATGGGAAAGAATTCCTGAAACCTAATAAAATAAGGAAAACAAGCTTATAAACAATTACCACATGATGAAAATCATGTATATATATATATATATATTCATTTGTATCACAAGAATTGAGAATAATGTTTGAATGAGTAATTGATATGGACCTAAATTAATTGATGTAGGGTTCGATAATTCTTGTGAAGCGGGAACATCTAACACAGAGGAATACTTCTCTTAAGGTAGGAGAGAAGTATATTTTCTAAATGTATGATAAATTATATGTTGATAATGTATATATTGATGCATATTTGCATGTTCTTCCTTGAATGGATATACTACCTCTTATGTGTGATATGAATTGAGATTGACTCCTATTGATGATTGGATGTTGGTTTGATACATTAATGAGAATATGAATTTGGAGTATATTCATTGACATGCTCTTTAATTCCATGTATGATTTGACATTGATATGAATCCTTGGCTAGTATAATCTTGAATATTGTGAGTGGGATCCCTTGGAGAATGTTATATATGATTGGGTGCCACTAACTATGATGTTAAGTGCAAACTATACCCTTAAACGAGAGGGTGAGGATATCTTGTGAAGTTGAGGCTAGCATGTGCATTATTGCATTCATATCATGCATGACATGGCATTTTATATGTGGTTGTGATCACATGATAATTTAAAATGATAAAGGTCTTACGGGACTATGAGAAAATGGACCCTTGCGTGGGGGATATACGTTTGATTAATTATGAGTAGTTGCGATCACTTGGCATATTGAAATGCTAAAGGTCTTGCAGGATCTTATGAGGAAATAGACCCTCGCATGGGGGACATATATTTGATTGATCAAAAGTGGTTGCGATCACTTGATGTAATGAGATAATAGAGGTCTTGCGGGATCTTGTGAAAAACACCCATGCAGGGGACAAATGCTTAAGCAACTATGTGTGGTTGCAAATATTGATGAATCATGTGTGCATGAGCTATCAGTAAATGTTTCAAATTGGATCCATTGCATATGCATTTAGTGATATGACATATGCATTAGCATAGGGACATGGCATTTGTGTTGGAGAAGATCAAGAAAGATGACACCCTATTGCGGATGTAAATTAAAGTATAAAACCCACTTTTGGTCACTAACTAATTGTGTATTATTGTTGGTGTGATCCCTTATGTTGCTTATGGATTGTGACAATGGGTGTGGTAATATTGTGATTAGTGACTTGTCTCTATTTGGGAATGTCCTTATTGATAGATTGTTATGTATGAATATTTATATTCAATGGAACATGATTTGACATGTGACATTATTATTTAATTGAACTGCCTTGTAGGAGAATATATGAATTGCATTTAAATATTTATGTTATCATAATTTGATTGACTGTTCATCATTAAGAAAGTATGCCCACTCTCCATGTTGTCTACTTTTTAGCTCTTGTGTTATAGGGCATGACCATGGAGTAAGGCTTTTCAAGAGATGAGGTATAGTGTAAAGGAAGAATTGGTATACATGCCTTGGTCGGCATGGTTTTTTTTGGATGGATAGCTTTTGTACTTCCTTTTTGGAAATACTTGTATATGGCATTATTTTGTATAGTCATGTTTTAGCTAGTTGCCTTATGAGTATGATGGTGATTGGATATTAATGATTAAACATCCTAGGATGATAATTGATACATTGGGATCATTTGGATTGAGCTTGTGATCATTTTTTATCACCAAGTAATATATGATGATGCTTAACATTGAATTTGATGAAATATAAATCTTATTGAGTTGAGACTCCATGTGGATGCATATTTTGGTCATGTTTGATGTTTGATTTGATGACTGGGGTAGAGGTAATGTTTCTTAATTTTAAAATGTTGTTTGATAGTGTTCCCCAACTAATGAATCGATTCACAAGTCCTATTGAATCGATTCCCTGGCTACTGTTTTATCCTGCATTGATTCATGGCCTAGCTTGAATCGATTCAGAGCCTGCTTGATTATCCTGAATCAATTCATATGGTTCCCTGAATCAATTCAGAGCCAACTGGATTTTCCTGAATCGATTTATATGATTCCCTGAATTGATTCTGAGCCTACTGGATTTTACTGAATCGACTCATATGATTCCCTGAATTGATTCTGAGCCTACTGGTTTTTCCTGAATCGATTCATAGCCTACTACCTAGAAGAGCTTGTTTTTCCATTCGCATGAATCAATTCATAGGTGTTTCTGAATCGATTTAGAGGCCTCCGTTTCGTTGTCATGTATTCCATTCACGCATGAATCAATTCATGACCTCGCTTGAATCGATTCATAGTGTGTTGTTTGCTAATCTTACATAAGTTTTGATGCTTGCTTGTTTCTTTACTCCATGGCATGTTTATACAAGTGAGTGTACATGTTTTTACTAAACTTTAGCAATCAACTTAGGTATTCTTGAATCTATTCTCATATCCATTCATACTCTCAAATTAACTTATGTGTTCCACTAAACGCTTGCATGGTGATTGTGTAATTAATTACTTTAAGTTAATATTTGTCTAAATCATCTACCTTCTCATATCGTCTTATATGAGATGGGTCTTTAGAATGGTCCGGGGTTAATTGTTGAAGTTATATTTCATGGTTTTCTTTGTAACAACTATGATTTTTTTAGAATAGGAAACCAGACCCTTAAGACTCTAAGGATACTCTGTCGAGCTTTCGGTAAGAAGCTCGAGGCTTCGGCCTATTCCCCAAAAAGTTTAGAATGAGAAAAATAGGAATAAATGGAGCTTAACATGAAATATAAGAATACTGAGAGAATGTAACGAGTGAGAGAAGCAGAGATAAGAAAATAATAAGTAACGTTCGACAATACTGTTTAATTAAAAATAATACGTTAACAATGATTATTTTGGGTACTAATTAATTTATAATAATTATAATAATTTAATTTGAAATTATAATAATTTATTTTGAAATTATATATTTTAAATTGTTTATTTATTTGATAATTATATTTAATAATAAAATATTGTCGGGTTCCTCATATTTGAACTGTGGGACCCAGCTAGAGGTCAGACTTTGATTGTTTGACCCAAGACTAGTGATCCAGTAGGGAAAATAGTCCTCTTAGGACCCCTCCGTGAAAAATCAAGGGTGTCTGACTTGGCCTAATCAGCCCAATCAGAACCTTTAACGTCTCCTACGTTTGACCGTTCATATACCTCAGGATATCTGCTGGTGTCACGGTCAGTCTCTGGTGACTTGTTTCAACGTTTTAGGAACTTTTCCTGAAGAGGGAAAAACCCGATTCAGACTCTATCACCCTTGTTTTTCCATAAATCAGTTTCTTCATAAATCATTTTCAAACTCGACTCGAATACCTCCGGTGTTTTAGACCCAAATTTTGCATACAATCTTAGAATCAAACGATTTTAGTCTCAATCTCTTTGTTTTGAGAAGATCATCAATCACCATTTCTAACCCTGAACTCTAATTCTTACTCTGTCAACCTCAAAATCAAAGATTAAGAATGTTCGTCTCAAAATTCCAATATTTGGACGTTCTTCCCTACGCATGGTTAAAAAAAATTTATAACTCTCTCATACGACCTTTGATTTGCACAAACTTGGTGTCAAAATCTCCATAACAAAATTATCTACATTTTCTATGGAGACAACAAAGGCCAAATCCTTCTTGATTGATATAGTTTAATATATCTTTATAAACCCTTGGTTGTTTCATTTCAATGTTGGCAGTCTTTGGTAAAATTCACATATCTCCTTCGTTCGGTGCTTGAATCACCCCATTTTTTTTGCTATGAATCTGTATTGTAGACCTCTAAAATTTTCATGAGGGGCATGAAACCTAATTCTCAAAGGCGAATTAATGGTGAATTTATTTCTGAAGTCGTAGCTGATCCAAGAAGCTTCTAGAGTACCCTGTCGTAAATTGGGTATATCTCGGGCTACGAAACTCGGATCGTCACAAATGATATATCAAACTAAATATAAAATAAAGATCTAAAAACTTCATGAAGGGCTTGATAGTAATTTTTTACTCCATAAATCCCAGAATTTAAAATACCATACTGATTCATGTTTTCCTAGTGGCAGCTTGCACTATGTTCAGTATTTTTCACGTTTCTCATTCGTATGATCATGAAATTGAACAATTCTTTTGCCAAAATTTTCTTAACTTAATTCCATACAACTTTTATGAAGGGTACAAAGTCAAATTCCTCACCAATGTTTCCCAGAAAATTAATGTTACCAAGAAACAATAATCCCATCAGAGCTTTGCACTACTTTTGTATTTAGGCCATAACTCTCTCATGTCGCAATGAAAATTTTTGTTCCACTTATCAATTTAAAGATAAGAAAAATACTTACACCCTTAAAATCCTAAGAAGCTGGACACATTAACTCCTCCATGCAACAATAGCCAATTAAACCCCTCCACCAAGAGACACATGTTAGCCCCAAAATGACTCTTTCCCTATGCATCACTACAGCTTGCTACCCATCCTCTTGTGTTGCAGACCACAGCTCACCCTTCTCCAATAAGTCTACTCTTTTGTAATTAATAATTAGCAACTTGTTTAACAAGTTGTCATGATGGAAATCCATGTGCTAATTCCATTTGCCCTCCATATTAACTTGCTGCCTATTTCCATCAGATTTTACTCCTTTAGTAAGGAATTATCATGTCATGGCCATGCTTCCATGTTATCATATATCATGCCATAAAATACCATGCCACCTCTTTAACCATCCAAGTAAAACACATGCAAACTAATTAACATCACATCACCTTAACCATTCTCCACTTAGTGTTTTGATCTCATTGTCCAAGCCTTCTTCTCCCTCACGGTAGCATCATTATCCTATTCTCGTCTTTATTTTCTCTTCTCTCTAGTCACAAGAACAACCACCACAACTCCTCCCTCAACAACTCAACCTCATGGCCATACCTCCACCAACCACCACCAACCACCAAAATTCATCTTCCTTCTTCCTTTCACTTCACCAACCAACGGAACCACCTCCCTTAAAATAGCCCCCTCTTCTAAATTTTTCTTATAAGTAATACTTTTCAAAAATTAATCTCATCCTCTTATGCAAGGAGCTCCCAAAATCGCTAGTCATCCAAGCCATTCAAGGTGAAATTTTGGTGTTTTTCTTGAGATTTTGTTATTGATTTTTTTATTTTAAATCATCCCTCATTTTGAAAATTCAATGATGTTTCCCTTGCTATTTGATGGCCAAAATCGTGACCCTCTTGTCCATGTTGTGCATGTTGCTTTTCCTTAGGATCAAGGACAATCAACGACGAAACGACGAAGGATTTGGAGTAAATGACAAGTTTTTGGTAACTAATCTCTTTTAATTAAATAAATACATAAGTGACATGATTTTGTTGTTGCTGGTCGTGACCTTTTTCTTTCAAGCTTGGGCTGCATGTTGTTTTTATCTTAGGATACAGGGCCATCGACAATGATCGGTAAGCGTTTCGGAATGTTCGGTAAATTTTCAGTGAGACCATCATTTTCTTCCTCCGGGCAGTGTTGTCCGGCAAGGTAAGGGGGTCTTTTCCTTATTTGATTGTACATATGGTTGTCCTATATTGTTGTTTGCATATTCAGGGACCTACGTTTCGAATTTCGTCGCAATCCGATGGTTAGATCTTAAACCGTAAATTTTTTTGTAACTGACAGTTAAAAAATTTTACATTTTTTTAATTTGTGGATATTTTAAAAATGTATTTGGCATAACTCGACGTCCACGTACCCGAAAGGATTATATTGCAAATAGACAAACAAAAAGGAAATTTAGAAAATTTAGCGTTTAGGCGGGCTTGGTTTTATTCGATATGGTTGTATTAATAAATTTTAATTTCGTGATGTTATTATATAATTTGTAAATTATTTTCCGGTAAGCCCCACTATTAGGAATTTAATTGATCGTTTATATGTCGCCAAAGTTATTTTAGAAATATCGCACATATCCAGAAAAATTGTCGACCGGACGGTTAAAAATGATTTCTTTCATAAAAAGCGATATTATCTTTCAAAGAGAAATATAATAAATAAGTTTATCAAATAAATTCATATTTTGTTAGAAAGTTTACTTTAAAGAACTTTATTAAAATACTTTTATAACTTAGGCCCTATAAGGTTTTATAAATTAAGTAAGAAGAAAATAATAATAATAATAATAATAATAATAATAATAATAATAATAATAATAATAATAATAATAATAATAAGTGGAGATTAGAGTAATAAATATTAGGAGATAGAAGAAAATCTTTGGTGACAATTTTAGCAACCACTTTTGTGACCACCTAGAAGAAAAGAAATGGTATCCTTAGAAATTTAAGGATAAGGAATAGATTTAATAAAAGAAATTTGATTAAGAAGAAAGGATTTTGGAATCAATTATTCTAATAGATTAAAGAGACTAAGAATAAAGAAATGACACTAGTGCAAAAAGTGGATATAACAATAGGATATAATGACGGGTTAAAGTGGATCAGAGATAAAAACATGTGCGGTGGCACTTTTGAAATTACAAGGTAAATAATATAATCAAGGGAAACCATATAATCATGGATAACATCACAGCCGTGATTATATCCATCAATATATAATCACGGTTGTGGTGTCAACCGTGGATATATAGTACCTGAACTATATACCCATGGTTGACTCCACAACCGTGATTATATATTGATGGATATAATCACGATTGTATTTCCAATTGTGGATATATAGTTCAGGGTTTAGGGCATATACGTTGGGCACTATATATCCATGGTGGACTCTACAACCGTAATTATATATTGATGGATACGATCACGGGTGTGGTGTTAACCGTGGTTATAGAGTTAATATTTAACTAGGGGTATTTGTATAACCGTGATTATAGGGGTAATATAATCACGGTTGTAAGGGGATCCGTGATTATATATGTTTTCAGAAACTTCAAAAGCCGCGCCTGGAAACAATTTTTTAGTTTCTCCTTCCTTTCGTACTGGTTGTCTTCCTCTGCTTGTCTTCATCCTTATGTTTGCTCTCTATTTGTTCTTATATTTGCACTGGTTCTCTTCCCCTCTTTGTCTTCTTCTTGTCCTCGTACTCGCACAGGTTCTCTTCCCCTTTTGCGTTTTGCTTGTCCTCGGCTTCTTGTCTAGTAAGTCCTCCCCTCTTTGTGCTATATCAGTATTATGGATTCCTGTCTCTGTGTGTGTTTTCATAAATAATGCATATATGATTTACTGTTCATAGGCTGTGTTTGTTCAGGTTTGGTGCTCAACCATTCAGTCGAATCATCCATTTCTTGTTCAACATTGTATTGTGATTCACTCTCAAGTTTCTCATCTTTACTCTCACCTCTCTAATCAAGTTTTTTTTTTATTTTTGGCATGATGTTTTTGAAGTATGATTAATGCATGTCGGGTGTTGTAGTGAGTATCTTGTAGTGTAGTTGTTTATGAAAAGACCTATGTGTATTGTGTTTTTGTGCCTTTTGGAAATATGGTGAATTATTTGTTATTGAATCATGGTTGTTGAACCACATCAGAGTGGTTAGAAAGAAAGAATTTGTTGTATGTTAGAATAGTATCATATTTTTATTTATTGTCACAATGGTTCAAAAATTATTAAGGTTATGTAACTGCTTGTAATTTGTGTTAGATAGTTACCTATGAATATCATTTATTTTTTTCGCTTACTAATTTTTTTTATTAATGCAAGATGTTTAAAAATAAGATTAAAAAATTAAAAGACATAAGTAGATATAAAAATTAAAAAATCAATCTAAAATATTGACCAAATTGAGGTAAAATAAAAATAATAAAGTAAATGTATCAATAAACTTTCAACAAATTGAAGTTGTTAATGTTAACCTAGTTAATGAAAGTTCATGTGATCTGTTTATGTGATCTTATAATCCATTATCCATAATCCATAATCCATAATCCAATCCATACTTCTACTTCAAAATAATAAAAATTAAAAACATCATACTAATTACTAAATAAAAGTCCAAACTTGAAAAGTCTTATAATCAAATACCATAATCCATAATCCAACACCATACTTCTACTTTAAAATAACACAAATTAAAAAGATCATACTTAGGAGAGAAGTTAAGTAAATTATTACATATTTTTAGGTATTATTTTTAATCAAAATTTACATTTCACTTATATAATGTTATTTCTGTTGTTGTATGTGTGTGGTTGTCAATCTTGCAAACTCGTAGGCTCATACTAGTTAACTAGTAACTAGTATGAAAGTCTTTTTGCATGAGTGAACCGTAGTTCCCCATTTGAGATTCGACATAAATGGTCATTAAATTAATTGATTTCATTGTTTGTGTTGAATCTTGAATTGTCCGTTTGGACAGTTTAGGATGAAAAATTATTTTTATACGCCGCTGGTATGTACAAGTTAGGAGTTATTTTAAAGTTTGATAAAGTTTCGATAACTTGTATTTTGTTTTGTTCTCTTGGTGCATATTTGGTTATGGTTGAATTTGATTTGACCACTTTCATTTTGTGTACTTAGAGACCAATGTGAAATGCTGCTAAAATTTGATCTAATTTTAAAATAACTCCTAACCTATATATATCAATAATGTATAAAAACAATTGTCATCCTGAATGGGTATAAGACTACCATATTTGAAAAAAAAGTGAGATTGATCATAGCACCTTGTAAACAGTTGGTATGGATCGGAGTTGGATAACTGCATCACATATAAGTCTAGAGTATGAGAGTCAAGTTGAATCATTTATAGAATTTATAGCGAGGAATTTTGAGGAGGTGAATGGAAGGTATTTTTTCCCTTGTGTTAAATGCTTGAACCTACGTCGGCTAGACTTGGAAGAGGTGTGAGAACATCTACTGTGTAATGGATTTCTTCGTAGTTATACCCGTTGGATATGGCACGGTGAAGATGTGGTGGTGCCAAGTACCAGCTCTCAAACTGAAAACTGAAGCTCGATACATGACACCGATGTCGACATGGATGACCGACTTGACGATATGATTTGTGATGTGGGGGTAGAAGGTTTTAAGAGAGCTCATATAGATATGACTTTGTGTGAGGATTCTGAGAAACCGTTGTATCCAAACTGTGTCAATTTCATGAGGTTATCAGCAGTTTTGCAATTGTTTAATTTGAAGGCCATAAACGGATGGACGGATAAAAGTTTCATTGTCTTACTGAAGTTGTTGAAAGAAATGCTCTCAACTGGAAACACTTTGCCGAATCGTAACTATGAGGCCAAAAAGGTGTTGTGTCCTATAGGTTTAGAGTAAACGAAGATACATGCATGCCCAAATGATTATGTATTATTCCAGAGTGAGTATGAAATGTTGCACCGATGTCCTAGGTATGGGGTGTCATGGTATAAGAAGAAAGAGGACGATTCTGATGAAGTCTGTACTAAAGAGTCTCCTGCAAAGGTGCTGTGGTATTTGCCCATAGTTCTGAGACTAAAACATCTGTTTGCCAATGCAGATGATGCAAAACTTAAGAGATGGCATACTGATCAAAGGGTTGTTGACGGACTACTTAGGCATCCGGTAGATAGATCACAGTGGAAGAAAATGGATACAATGTTTTCGCATTTTGCCCATGAACCAAGAAATGATAGGCTTGCACTAGCCATAGACAGCATGAACCCGTATGGGAACCTAACCACAAACCATAGTTTGTGGCCTATTTTGTTGTTTGTTTATAACTTGCCACCATGGCTATGCATGAAGCAAAAATATGTTATGTTATCAATGATGATTTCAGATCCACGACAACCGGGGAACGACATTGATGTATATCTAACTCCATTAGTTGAAGACCTCAAAATGTTATGGGAAGACGGGGTTTGTAACATCCCAAATTTTTATGAAGATGAGCAATGTGGTAAATGACTTAGAATGGAAATTGTTGTGTATGAACATATGAGACAAGTTTTAAATATCTATTATAGGGTATATGAAGTATGGAATTGGGTCAAATTGGCTTTGTATAGATTTTGATATGTGTAGCACTGAGGGCTCACGTTTCTGCCCAGGTTTTGATATTCTCGCTTAAGCGAGAGGGATTCTCGCTTAAGCGAGAATCCTTTGTGTTGGTTACAGGGCCTCTGGCCCGATTTCGCCCAGGCAAATGAATTACTCGCCCAAGCGAGACGTGTGATGTGTAATCAAGGGAGATTCTAGTCGGTTCTCGCTCAAGCGGGTGTGGCCACGCTCGAGCGAGAGAAAGAGAGAGGAAATACATACTGAGTGCTTTTCGTTTAAGCGAGCTTGGGACGCTTGAGCGAGTGAAAGGGAGTCTGACGTTGGGACTCTAGGAGAAATTCACTAAGAGGAAAATAATAATAATAATGATTATGATAATAAGGCAAAATGACCACACATGTGCATTGTGATGAGTGTGTGAACTTCGGTTCCCTCTCTCCTTGTCCACGTTGGAAGGGAGTAATGATTGCTGAGAGAATTAGCATTAAATGCTGATGGACTTGCATTAAATGAAGAATTGATGGTTGTTTGAGGAGCTGTGGCAGAGCAGCGTGATTATGGGGCTGA
Organism: Clitoria ternatea; assembly: GCA_037962975.1. Lineage (NCBI taxonomy): Eukaryota > Viridiplantae > Streptophyta > Magnoliopsida > Fabales > Fabaceae > Clitoria > Clitoria ternatea. The sequence continues at coordinate 158,473,520 of CM075672.1, forward strand.
GTAGGAGAGTGAGATGATAGAGGTGTGTTGATAAGGTTTCAGCTTTGGTTTTCCTTCTTACTCTCTCATTTCCTCGTTAGTGCATGTCATGGAGGAGAGAAAGGCACCTCCTTCTCTCTAGAACTTGTTGGAGCTCCTGCTTCATCTTCGTCCTCTCCTTCATCTTCTTCTTCCACTCACGCGTGGTGTAGGACCGAGTGGAACAGCGTGGTTGTGGTGGAGGAATCAGCGTATGGCTGTGTGTGAAGGCTGGGTTCAGGTCCCTTTCCTGTTCCCTGGTGCTTCCTCTTCATCTTCCTCTTCTTCTTCCTTCATATGATGGGCTCAGTTTGGGAGCCTGCTGCAGCATGGGTGTGTGTGTGCCTTGGTGTTATGGAAGATGATCCATTGTGTGAGGCAGTGCTGTTGCGAAGAAGAAGGCATGGATGGATGTGATGCATGGAGGCATGGTGGTCCTCCACTGATGTTGAAGGTGTATGGTGCTGCTCGTGTGGAGGAAGGCATGGTTGTGTGCCTTAGGAGCTTGGTGGTTGCTGTTCAAGGGTGGAGCAGCATTTGAAGTCAGAGGTGTGCTTGGTAGCTGATCTGCTTCGAGAGGAAGCAGTGGTTGGTTCTCCATGGTTGTGAGCGTGTTTCTGGGATGACTGGGAGCCATGTTGGCTCTTCCCACGTTTGGAATGCCGAGTAGAGTGCTGCTGTGGCTGGGTCGAGTGGCCATGTGACTTCTGGAACGTCATTCCAGGTAAGGGGGGCTTTGCATCTCAAATGCATGGTTTATGGACAGATTTCCGGGTGACATAATTACACTGTGTTGTGTTTGATGTGTATTGTATGCTGTTGTTGAGTTGAACCCGAATGTATGTTATTTATTACTGCATGGTGTATGATTATCCGTTCAAGAGCTGTATGATACTATTTGTGATGATATGAGTTAAGATATGAGATGCATGATAATTGTAATATGAATGCCGAGTGCATTGTGTGGTTTGCTATTGGTCCCTATGTGTGTAATGGTATGAATAAATACATGCAATGCATGATAATAAATATATGTATGTTGAGTGCATAGGATGGGGACTGGCATGATAATTCTGAGTGGAATGTATATGAGAAAACATGGGATGATTACTAGTGTTGATTACCGAGTGGAATTCTATATAAAATGGTGTGTGAGGCTTAGAAATGCTAAGGCCGAGTGGATCCCATGAAATAGCATGTGAGGCTCGTGGATGATGATAATCCGAGTGAATGGCATAGTGATTGCCGTGTGGATGTGATACAGGCTGAGTCATCTGATTTACTGTGAAAATGCCGAGTGCATAGAGTGTTGAACGCAGATTTTTGAGTGGGCAATCGAATGAATATGAGTTGAATGTAAATGCATACGTGTTGAGTATATCACCTTCACGAAGGGTATAATCCCAAGTGAAGAGGACGTGGTCCTAATGTTGAATGTGATGAAAGACCTCGAGTTGGACTCGGGGCAGTGCCTGGGGCACTAAGCGTGAAATGAGACGCTTGATGAAATGCCGAGTGCATTGGCGTTGGACACCGAGTGAATGAAATCGTATGCATCCGATTCGCCACTGGAATGCGTTGGACTTCTATTGCCGATCGGCAATCAGATGTCAACATATGAATATGACTAAGTCCTGGAGCTGGGCTCAGGCACACTCCTTGAGCAAGGCTCAGAGTTGAGTGAAATCTGAGTGGAGTATTATACTTGTTACTGAGTAAGTTGAGCTTTATAGCCGAGTGAAATGAGTGAATTCCTGATCGGATGATGATTGTGATTGTTCATATTGAATGGCAGTGTTTGTTCTGCTGATTGATGTTATATGTTATTGCATGTTGAGGATTCTATGATTAATCCGAGCCAATATCTGTCATTTAATATGTAAAGCTCACCCCTACACCATTTTTCAATATGTGCAGGTTGGTCGGAAATGATGTGAAGGACTCCAGTCCGAGTGATGTGCACTCCGACTGTTGAGTGCTTATGTTGTATATATATATGTTGTGTATAGGCAGTGTTAAGCCTTGGCCGGCTCATATGTCAACGTTGTATAATGAATACAAAATATATATGTATAGAATCCGAGTGCTTGAATATATTTATAAATATGGTTTACATTGATAATTTGTGATAAATCATGAGTGTTGCTGAATGAGTAGTTGGATTTATGGACCAGAGAGTATATATAGATAAGCAATTTATGTTGATTTGATGCTTCTTACTGACTGGAATGTAAATGATGTTGAATGAATAATTCTAAGTTAATGAATCCCGAGAGGAATATAGTAGGCTTAGATCCATTTCCGAGTAAGACTCGTATGTATGGGCCTTCTTTCCGAGAGGATAAGACTTAAAGAGATTCTGAGAGAAATCCCTTTGATGAATTTATACTGTGTAGGATTTGGGGAGATAATTCCGAGTGATAACGGCCTTAATGGATTCTGAGTGGAATGTATTATAAGAGAAGGTTAGCCTATTTGTGATTAAGTGATGAATATCCGAGTGAACCCCGAGTAGGGGAAGACTGTAGTGACCCTGAGTGGTGGAACACGAGTGAATCTCTTTCGAGGGAAGAGATGTTGATGGTTCAGATAAGAAATATTCTAAGTATATAAGTTATATATGTTTTCCGAGTGAACATGGGTACCTATTCCGAGTGAATAGGGTAATATGTATTTTGAGTGGTTAAGTATTGAATAAGTCCGAGTGGGGACTTAGCTTAATGGTTTCCTCGAGTGGTTAAGTATTTCATAAGTCCGAGTGACTTACTTGGTGAATATTCCGAGTGGCTTGGGGTTAGAGTAAAGCAGATTGGAACTTGACTGTTGGGACCCCTTCTGAGTGAAGGATGGTTTGAGTATTCTCCGAGTGAGAAATGATGAATATGTCGAGTGGCGTTTGATTGGGTGATATCCCGAGTGAGGGAAGCTATTGGATGCCGAGTGAGATAACCCTCAGTTGCCGAGTGGATTGTATATGTAATCCTTGAGGTTAGAAAATAAGAGACTAAGTTATGGGACGTATGAGATGAGGTCGAATGATTGGAATCCCCTTATACCGAGTGGACTTGAGAATGAATCCCGAGTGGACTACGTCATTACCGAGTGAATGGTTGTCTCGAATACCGAGTGATGGGATTGCCGAGTGTGGCTCCTCGCTTCAGCGAATAAAGGATTCGCCCCGGCGAGTGTGTGTTGTTGGAAGGCTTTTGGATCGGCTTCGCCTAAGCGAAGGGGCGTTCGCCCGAGCGAGTTGGTCGGCCTCGCTCAAGCGGAGTCGGTTTTGCTTGAGCGAGTGCACACTGTATTGTGGTTCGCTCAGGCGCTGTTGCCCTTCCGCTGGCTTGTTCCGATCGGATTTTCTTTCTTCTGCCTTCCATTCCCTTATTATTTTTAATTGGACCTGGTTCTTCATGGTTTATGGACCTGGCTCTCATATCTTCATATATGAGAGTGGCTTTTTATTGATCCAGGTATTTCTTTTAAATAAAATTTGGGAAAAATTTCCCCTGTTTCGGGTTTATTTATTTGTTAAAACAAGGGTGTCACAGGGTTGATGTGTTTGACGGGTTTACAGGGCAATCATTCAAATTGTATGCCATGCTGTTATGCATGATCAATGACTTTCCAGCGTACGGTAACGTATCTGGGTATAGCGTGAAGGGTCATAAAGCTTGTCCTGTGTGTGAGGAGGAAACTAGTTCTGTGCGGCTGCACCATGGTAGGAAAATGTTTATTTTTGACATCGAAGGTTTCTTAAAGCTAATCATCCATTTCATAGGTTAAAGAAGTCATTCAATGGTGCTCAAGATTTTGAAATGGCTCCTCTACCACTATCTGGTCGCCAGATATATGAAAAGGTGAAAGACGTCAATATGGTGTTTGGCAAGTGTGAAAAACAATCCACCATACAAAACCACTGAAAGAAAAAGTCAATATTTTTTGTCTTACCATATTGGAGAGAGCTTGATGTAAGACACTACATTGATGTAATGCATGTGGAGAAAAATGTGTATGACAGTTTGGTTAGAACACTCTTAAACATACCCGGGAAGACTAAGGATGGCCTAAATTCGCGTATGGACTTGGAGTTGATGGGTATACGTCAGGATTTGCATCCACAACCAAAGGGGAAAAGAACATATTTTCCCCCAGCATGTCATACGTTGTCCAGAAAAGAAAAGCAAAGTCTGTGTGAATCATTACATAGTGTGAAAGTTCCGTCTGGTTATGGTTCAAACATCAACACTTGTGTTTCCATAAAAGATTTGAAGTTAAGGTTGAAGTCTCACGATTATCATATGTTGATGCAACAGTTTCTACTTGTAGCGCCCTAAATCCATTATTTGATATTGTAGTTATCTACTTCTAATTAATAAAAGTAGGGGAATTTTTCACGTTTATTTTGACACTTAATTAAGGCACACCACAATTCAAGACTTATAATAACTACCATAGATCTAGTTAGAAACTAACCCATATGTGAAGATATGAGAAGGTGAAAGTAGGAAAGTACCTAATTAACTTCATAAATGTATATATGAGATTGTTATGCACCAATTCCTTAAATTCTCATATTGGTCATTAATCCTTCAAATTCAAGGTACCTATCTATAGTCCTACACATTCAAGTCTAAAAATCCATGATCATGAACATCCACGTCAAAGTTTTTCCAAGAACCTAATTAGGTGACAATACCATACATACATACTAATAAAACATCAATCTTTTCTTCTTATCAACTAGGCCTCTTAATATACTCATAACTAGGAGTATACATCGTATTATCTTATCTTACATTCCTTGCACCAATTGTGTGATAAAAATTTAGCATTTACACTAACATAAACAAAGCTTCATAAATCCACTCAATAACTACATCTATTCAACATACACAATTTTTGTTACATAATATCAACTCTCATGTATAATTCCTCATTCATAAAGATTCATGATCATCAACCTCCAATATACCAACAAGTTCATAGCTCAATCTCTAAATCCAAATGTACCAACAATTAATCTAACAAACGCATTTGGAGTTCCAAAAACTTAGGCATATACATCAATAGTCAAGCTATATAAATTAATGCCCATACACATCAAATTCTATAAAGAATTTAAATCAACATGTTCAAAAGAATGCCGGCCAAGGCAAATGAAATACCCTCTTCCAAGGCAAATGAAATACCCTCTTCACACTGTGCCACCACCACAAAAGTGTATCTCTCCACCATCTCAACCTACATCACAAGGCTAAAATGGACAATATGGAGAGTAAGTATATTTTCTCAATGATGAGCAATTATAGTGATAAGTCATGCATAGTGAAGCAATCATACATATTTTCCTTCAATATATCTTATCTCATTGATACAACATATAGACCAAAATTTGACAATCAATGCATATATTATATACCATAAATACCAACTCACTGCCAAAGAGTCTTAAGTATCAATCTTATATCACCAACAATGGTCATCATTACACTTTCACATTAGCCAACAACACCAATAATGTTTCTCAAGTCAAGACATTCATGAGTCATAATCAGCATAGGCACTCAAGTTCAAATGTCATGTATTCACAATTAATGCATATGCTATCCAATAATTTATGCATATGCAATGAGACCAACTTGTATAATTTTTATTTTCTCTTTATATGCATATTTCACCCATGTGACTTACAACCACGCATAGTTTTTTAATATATAAAACCAACACAAGGTTTCTTTCTCATGATCAACGCAAGATCAATAATACATATCACATGACATCCACTATGACCACGCATAGTCGTTTATAAAATCAACCAACGCAAGGTTGTTATTCTCAAGATCAATGCAAGATCGTTATTCATCACCCATGAGATATGTTATGCATGCCATGAGATGTAAAAGTGCACATAGTGGTCTTAATTTCTCACATAACCCCACTTCATTATCATATATAAACCAAGAAGGCACATCAAGGTATATCACCATCACAAATATCAATTTACCACCAATGTCATTTGAGAGTCCTACTTTACACATTCATCACATATAGACACAATAGAAATAACCAAGGCCAATATACAATTATACATCACACATACATACACTATCAATATCTAGGCCATGCATAGAAAATAAACTCTCTTACCTTAAGAGAAGTACGTACTCCGACAGGTTGGAAGAGTTAGATGGTTCCCCTTTGCAAGAATGGCCAAAGCCTACATTGAATAAGTGTAGAAACACATCAATTATCTTGCTAATCTTTTGGTGATGTCTACAACTCCACTTTTTATGTACACACTTTATACTAGCCCATAAAAGTTTCATCATTGAGATTTTTAGGGGTATCATGGATTCTTTTAATATCTTTTAGTACTTGTAAATTTTAGGACCTTGTCTACAAATTGTCAATTTCCAAGAATCACTCATGAGGTCTAACAAGGCTCCTAATAAACCTCCCCCTTACTATAATTATTTACATTATTTTTCCTTTTGTAGACAACAAATTTCTCTTTACTAATAATTCAATTAACTTGTTCTTCACCCATTAATACATAACCCATTTGGTAGTGATTTCTAGTTGTTAGATCAAATCATAACAATTCTTTAGAAATACATGTTACTTACCAAGTTATCCATCACATAGCAATTTTAGTCAATCTTGTCCTTTATCCTCCTAAGACAACTAATTTGTCACTAATGGTCTTTAAATATTCAAGTGTCTTATTACAAGTCTTTGTTATCACCTATTATTCATAATGATTCTTCTATTATTACCAATCATAAGCAACACTTCCTAAACATGATTATTTCTAACTCTACATCATAACTTAAGTACTCTAGTCCATTTTCATGACAAAGTTACCCATTCTTTACCAACATTGTCTTTCACCTAACTCATGGCACATCTTACTCTTTGTCAACCAATAATTATCCAACACTAATTCTAATTAATATCCTACATCTAACAAGAGTTTTCAAGCTATTTGTAAGGTCATTACCCTATTAGACCTATTATGCCTCTTTATCACTTTTATCACCCAAGAGAACTTTAAAGTTTAACATCAATTCCTTTCTTCTCTACAATTCATCAAATAAATTCTAGAGTATCATCCAAAGTCCTATAATTACTTCAAAATTATCCCTAAGCCACTTCAAGTCCAAAGCACCATTTTCCCTTTAAATTAAAGTAAGCCGTCAATTTTAGGATTTTGCACCTAACATCACCAATTCATCTCAATATATTAATTTAGGCCTCATAATCATCATGAAACCATCCAAAATAATTTTAGGTCTCCTAATTGTAATCTTGTCCATAATTAAAGTAAGTATCAAATTTTTAATCTTGCATATAGCCTACTCAAAGCATCCATTAAGCATAATCCATACATTAAACTCAATTCTAACAATCAATCACAATCTAATTCAAGTGCCTAATCATGTTTATAATGACACACAAAATTCCCAATGGTCTCTTAACCTAGGGTTTGGTTCCACATGCAAAAATTCAATAATTCTAACACTAACAACATCATTTCTAACAATAATTTAACATTAATTTAAGATTTAGAATGGGTTCTAGAACTTACCCCAATTATGGTGGAACCCTAAAATTCAAGAGTTGGTGAAATTAGGGAAAATGGTTCTAATGACTCCTAATGGGTTCAAAAAGCTTAAAAATGCTCTTCTTAGTCTAAAACAAAATTCAAAAATCCCATGGCCATGAAGGTTAGTTTCGGTTTTGGTGATGAAGGCTAAGAGGAGATGATGAAAATATGAAAAATGAAGAGAAAGAGAAGAGAAACAAGGTCCTAACCTCAAATACTTGTAAAAAATGGCACCTTTCTTTAATCTCTTTCAAGCTTTGGCCATGGTTTTGGGTGAAATATGTTTTTGAAGGTGAAGAGGAGATGGAGAAGAAGAATTTTCAGAAATTGGAGGGAGTGGGGCTGATTCACGTGAATGCAAGGGAGAAAGAGGGGGAAATTGAATTTTGGCACATTTCACTTATTTACAAGTTTTCCATTCAAGCAATTTTTTGGTCCAAGGCCCATTTTTTTGGCACAAATCAGATTTTGGGCTTTAAAATTCTGATTTAGAATCAGCCCACCTGCACAACACGCCCAACCCAAAATGGAATGGAAAAATTCATCGTGTTTTGGCTCGAAAACGAAGCATTTTGGTCGTCTAGGGCCCCCGTACGTCTAATTAATTATCTATAAATTTTTCTGGGTTTATTTTTGGGTTTAAAATATTTATTTGAGTGTTTTCTAATATTCAATAATTATTTTTGAGTTAGTGAATTTTTGAGGCCCAATTAAGACCCGTTGCCCGAATCGGTCGTTTCCTACGTTAAACGACGCTGATAAATCTCAAATAATTCACAATAAATTCTACAAACGCTCAAATTAATTTTAGCTCATCTTTAGGACAAAAATATTCATTCCCAATATTTATCTACTTTTTCTCGGCCAGTTGGGCCCATCTCTGTATTCCGCTCATACGTTGTTCGTCGATTAAACGACGATAGTAATCGCCATATTCGTCGTATCAACACAAGGGGTCCATAATTAATTTTTTTCTACATGCATAAGGCATCAAATAATTATTTTCTATAATTTTTCTATTTATTTAATCTAATTAATCAATTTTACTTAAATTTTGGGATGTTACACTACCTATCCGTGACATTCTTCCTAAAAATATGAGAAATGTCATAACAAGACTGTGTTTGTTTTTTAATGCCATATGTTGCAAAGTAATCATCCCTGACGAATTAGATGTGTTGGAATAGGAAGCATCACTTATACTATACCAGCTTGAAATGCATTTCACGCCTTCTTTTTTTGACATAATGGTCCACTTAATCATCCATTTGGTGAGAGAGGTCTGTTTGTGTGGTCTAGTGTTCTTATGGTGGATGTATCCCGTTGAGCGATATATGAAGATATTGAAAGGGTATATAAAGAATCAATATCATCCTAAAGCTTCAATTGTTGAAAGGTATATTACAGAGGAAGCTATTGAGTTTTGCACTGATTATATGTCACATGCTGAAAGTAGTGGTATTCCGAAGACTCGTCATGATGGGTGATTGGATGGGAAAGGTACGATTGGTAAAAAAATGAAGAGCGTGCTACGTGATGATGTTCTCCAAGCGCAATTGTATATTTTGAACAACACAGACAATGTGCAACCATATCTAACCACTCATAAAGAGCTAGTCAAGAGAAATAACACTAGAATGACTGAAAAGTGGGTGTTGAATGAACACAACAAGACATTCATGTAGTGGTTCCAAATAACTGTTCTGAAAGATACATTTGTTTCTATGACATTACATTGAATGGCACAGGACCCTAACTTTGATGTCTTCATATTTTATGGGTATGACATAAATAACTATTCATTTTATACAAGAATACAGGATGAGAAGAGTATAAATCAAAATAGTGGAGTTATGGTTGTGGCTCAGTCAAAGCATTTCTCAACTTCAAAGGACAATAACCCTGTCATGGCCGAGTCATGCTACTTTGGTGTGATTGAAGATATATGGGAAGTCGATTATGGTCCTTTCACCGTTCTTGTGTTTAAATATAAATGGGTTGATAAGAAGAATGGTGTCAAAACTGATGATTTTGGATTTACATTGGTGGACCTCAACAAGATAGGTCATAAAGAGGAACCATTCATCATGGCAACGCAAGTGAAGCAAGTTTTTTATGTTACTGACCCAGCTGACTGATAAGTCTTGAAAAGACTTAATTATTCCACTGTTTATTTAACATAAATTACTAAGTATTGTCTAGTTTTGATATTATTATTTAATAATTTGTTAATAATTCATGTTTTAGTTAATTATTTCAAAAGTATGCTATTTATGTAAGAAACCGATTGAAAATATTAATTAGATAAGGAATTTTGAAGTATTTATAAATTCACTAAGCAGCCAGCGTATAATTGCTAGACAAGTAGCTGTTTATTGGTGCAGGAACAGGGCAGACTCAAGATAAGAAGAAAATTTCGAGTGAAATCCTACAAATCCGAGCAGAAATTGATAAATCCGAGGGGGACTTCCTGAATCCGACTGAAAAGAGTCCAAAGACCGAATGAGTGAGACTTCAAAGACACTGACTCCAAAAGAGAACAAGGACTCGGAATATTGCATGAAGAACCCGAACGCCAACTGCAGAATATCGATTAAATAATCAACTCGCTCAAGCGGGAGTTAAATTCGCTAAAGCGAAGGATAAAAATTAGCTCAAGCGAAGCAATCACGCTTGAGCGAGAAAGCCATTCTGTATTACATATTTCCAATTCGCCCAAGCTTCGCCATAACGCTTAAGCGACCAAGCAACACTGTAGTACAATTCCCGAACTCGCCCAAGCGAGAGTTTAATCCGCTCAAGCGAAAAACCCAGCAGCTGAAGCGAAAAAGCAGTAACTTAAACCCTGTTTCTTCCCTCCAACAACACACACCTGGTGCAATACTGTTTTCGCTTCCATTGCCTTCTTCTCCACTGCTGCAACCTTAGTAACTTAAGTAGTGAACTGTCAATTAGCTGGTGTTGCGCTGTAAATTAGCTAAGGCTGAGCTGAATCCTGTTAAGAGCTGAGCTGTAATTATTTGGTTACTCTGTAAACTATGTAATTAATTAGTTTTATTCATTAACTTAAGTTCTCTAAGTTATCAGTTAAGTTAGTTAGTTTAGTTAGATGCCTATATATATATTCATGTACATACTCTGTAAAAGTGTGTGGAGACAGAGAATACATAGAACACATTCTTTTTCATTCTAAACTTCGAACATCTTACTACTTCATTTTCTCTCTCTAATTCCTCTCCTCCACGACGTTCCACAATCCTTCGATGGAACTGAAGTCAATGGAGTTCTAAATCCCTAAGGTTGGGATTGCGAAGGTGAACAATGGAGTCTTGAAGCTGTGAGCAAGTAGATCGACTTCTAGATCCTGAGGCGAACAAGCTGAGGAGTGGAGCAGAATCGCTGGATTGACAAATCCAGAACTAATGAAGAACTTCGCCAGTAAGGAATCATGGTTGAAGCTTAGGTAACTTCCAGCTTTCTAACTAGTTCAGGCCTAATCAATTTAGGTGAATAGTTAGAGTTCAACCTCTAATTTTGCATTAGATTCTTAGGTTAATCGAGCACTTAAGGAATTAAGGTTCATTGCTTAAGGATTAGTGTTTTTCACCTAAGGAATTAGGGAATAACCACAAGCGGATTGTCCTCTAGATTGTGAAGTTCGATTATACTTAATTGCTTGTTTCTTGAGGAAATTGTGAGCCGAAGCAATCCTGACCTGCTTTCTATTAATCACTTTACACATTTCACTTTAACTCTGTTTCTGAAAATACAAAAACAACTATAAAACACTAAAACCATAAAAACCGAATGAACTTCATGTATTTTCTGTTGGTTTAGCTTGTACTAGTCCTAGGTTGAGGTACTTACCACAATCCCTGTGGGACGATCAAATACACTATAATTTTAACGACTGGTGCGCTTGCCAAAGTGTAAATCCGAGAGTCACATTTTATTTTACTAAGATTTTTACACCAAATTAATGGCTCAGGATTTCAGCATCAAGTTAATGGCGCCGTTGCCGGGGATTGTTGAGTAATATCAACAATCCTTGGACTGGTACTAGACTGAACCATTTGCTTTTGTTTCTATTTGCAGTCAATACGTATTTTTTTTAGTAGTTATTGTTTTGTGTAGTTGTAGCTGTGAGTTGCATTGTCGTGTAAACAATTGTTGTATGCAGTCAAGGAGCAGAGGAGAACCTTTCTTCTTTGATCCTGACATCGATTTGTTAGAACGTAGATTAAGAAAAGAAAAAAAGCAAAAAGAAGAAAAAGAAATGGAACAGAGGAGAGTTACACTAGGTGACTACTCCAGGCCGAATGAAGAAGGATCGCAAGCTAGCATCCTTAGGCCACCGATTGCAGCTAACAATTTTGAACTAAAACCAGCTTTACTGCAGCTGGTAAGAAATGAACAATTCGGAGGAAGTGAGGTTGAGGATCCAAATTTGCATTTAGCAACCTTCCTCCAAATTTGTGATACAGTAAAAATGAATGGGGTCCCTGAAGAAGCAATCCGACTAAGGTTGTTTCCATTTTCTCTAAGGGACCGAGCAAAAGCCTGGTTGCAGAGTCAACCGAGAGGCAGTATCTCCACCTGGGAGGATTTGCAAAGGAAATTTTTGGTTAAATACTTCCCTCCTTCTAAATATGCAAAACTGCGCAATGAAATTACATGTTTCCAGCAAAGAGAAGGTGAGTCCTTGATGGAAGCATGGGATAGGTATAAAGAAAGCTTGAGGAGATGTCCTCATCATCAGATTTCTGATGTACAGCAGGTAACTATTTTCTATAATGGTGTCAGGCCAGCTACCAGAGTCTTGATTGATGCCTCGGCTGGAGGCTCATTAACAACTAAAACTGTAGAAGAAGCTATAGAGCTGATTGATGTGATGGCTTCTAATGAATGCCTGATTAGTGAGAGGAACCAAGTCCCTAGGAGAGGAATATTAGAATTAGAAGCACAAGATGCCTATCTGGCTCAGAGCAAACTGGTGACTCAGGCTTTGGAAAAATTAAGCATTCAGATTTCAGAACTCCAAAAGCCGAGTCAAGTTTCTATGATCAGTTATGACTTTTGTGGTGGAGACCATGAAAATGGAATGTGTGATCCAGTTGTGCCTTCCGAGCAAGTGAATTATGTGGGGCAGCAACAATATCAAAGGAATTATCCTTCTAATTCCTTCAATCCTAATTACAGGAGCCACCCTAATTTTTCCTGGAAGAAAGGTCCACATTTGAATCAGAATATCCCACCGAGTCAACCCACAAATAGACCACAACAACCTTCTCACCCTCCTGTTAAAGAAAAATCCGAACTCGAGAATGTACTTTCTCAGTTTATCCAGGCCACTCAGGCCAGTTTTAAGAATTAGGAAGCATCCATAAGAAATTTAGAAAATCAAGTAGGACAGCTTTCTAAACAATTAGCTGAGAGGCAAGCAGGCAATTTCCTTGGAGATACCGAGGTAAATCCAAGGGAACATTGCAAGGCCATAATTACTAGGAGTGGAAAAATTATTTCTCCATCTCCGGGTCAAGAAATAAGTTCAGAAAAAGAAAAAGAAATAATACAAGAAACCGAGCAGGACAATAAAGATGAAGTAGAAAATAAAAATGAATCAGAAAAAGAAAAAAAATAAAGTCCATCAAAAGAAAAAGAAAAAGGTTGATCTGATTCTGGAGGAAGCTTCTAAGCTGACTCCTGAAAAACTGAGGAATGCTCTATTTCCGCACAGGTTTAAAAAGCAAATAGAGGAGCAGAAGTTTGCTAGGTTCTTAGAGGTCTTCAAGAAACTTCACATTAATATCCCTTTTGCTGAGGCATTGCAGGAGATGCCTTCCTATGCAAAATTTTTAAAAGAACTATTGTCTAAGAAGAGGAAGCTTAGGGGGGATGAAATGATTACTCTCACTCAAGAGTGTAGCGCAATCATTCAAAAGAAACTTCCCCAAAAGCTAGAGGATCCTGGATCTTTCACAATACCGTGTGCAATAGGGGATATTCATGTAGGAAGTGCTCTCTGTGATCTAGGAGCAAGTATAAATCTGATGCCTCTATCATTGATGAAAAAACTGGGAATTAATGACTTGCAACCGACTCGCATATCCTTACAGTTGGCTGACAGGTCCATTAAATATCCCCAAGGGATGCTGGAAGACTTGTTAGTAAAAGTAGATAAATTTATCTTTCCAGCAGACTTCATAGTGTTGGATATGGAAGCTAACCGAGAGATCCCTTTGATCTTAGGTAGACCCTTCCTAGCTACTGGCAGAGCATTGATTGATGTGGAAAAGGGTGAACTCATGCTGAGAGTTCAGGAGGAACAAGTAATTTTTAATGTCTTCAATTCCATGAAACATCCGACAGAACGGATGGATTGCCTAATGATTGAAGAGGTTGAAAATTACCAGACTCCCTTACTGCTAAAAACTAAGGAAGAGGCTCTACGAACTTTTTTAGAGGATGACTTTGACTCTGAGACCGAGTCAATTGACTCTCACTCGGAAATACTAGACCTACTGGAAGTTTTAGAAGTAGGTGATTTCGAAAAGAAAAATGATTTGGAAAATACTGAAGCTGAGAAAGGAAAGGAATTTTCGGAAGAAAAATGTGATTTAAAACCTTTACCTTCTCATCTGAAATATGTTTTCCTGAGAGGAAATGACACTCATCCTGTCATTATTAATGCCGACTTAAAAGAAGAGGATGAGAATAAACTAGTTGGGGTATTAAAGGCTCATGAATCTGCCATTGGCTGGAACGTTTCTGACTTGAAGGGAATCAGTCCATCCTTTTGTATGCACAAAATCCTGATGGAGGATGACTATTCCCCTGTTGTACAGCCACAACGCAGATTGAACCCCATTATGAAGGAAGCAGTGAGAAAGGAAGTGGTCAAGCTCCTTGATGCGGGAATCATTTACCCGATCTCGGACAGCACTTGGATTAGCCCAGTCCAAGTGGTACCCAAGAAGGGAGGAATGACGACTGTAAGAAATGACCAGGGTGAAATCATTACCATTCGGCCAACTACAGGCTGGAGGATGTGCATTGATTACAGAAGGCTGAATAACTTTACTCGGAAAGACCATTTCCCCCTTCCGTTTGTTGATCAAATGCTTGAGAGGTTATCAGGACATGAGTACTATTGTTTTCTTGATGGGTACTCGGGTTATAACCAAATTGTGGTTGACCCGAAGGATCAAGAAAAGACTGCCTTCACATGTCCCTATGGAATTTTTGCATACAGACGTATGCCGTTCGGCTTGTGCAACGCTCCAGCAACCTTCCAAAGGTGCATGCTGGCAATTTTTAGGGATATGGTGGAGAAATTTATTGAAGTATTCATGGATGACTTCTCGGTATTTGGGAGCAATTTTGACACATGCCTCAGCAACTTAGCTAAGGTGCTGATGAGATGTCAAGAGACCAATCTCGTTCTTAACTGGGAGAAATGCCACTTTATGGTTAAGGAAGGGATAGTCCTTGGCCATAGGATCTCTGCTGAGGGCATGCAGGTGGACCGAGCAAAAATTGAAATTATTGAAAAACTTCCTCCTCCGATCAACGTGAAAGGAGTAAGGAGTTTTCTAGGATGTGCTGGGTTCTATAGAAGGTTCATAAAAGATTTTTCAAAAATAGCTAAGCCTTTGACCGACTTGCTTATGAAAGATCAGGTGTTTGCATTTAAAGAAAATTGTCTCAAGGCATTTGAAACATTGAAACAAAGTTTGACTTCAGCTCCGATCCTTGCATCACCCGACTGGTCTTTACCGTTTGAATTGATGTGTGATGCAAGTGACTTTGCAATCGGAGCTGTGCTGGGTCAGAAAAAAGAGAAATTAACTCATGTGATCTATTATGCTAGTAAAGTGTTAAATGAAAATCAAATACATTACACCACGACTGAAAAAGAAATGCTTGCTGTGGTGTATGCATTTGATAAATTTCGTGCATACTTGATTGGTGCCAAAGTCATCGTATATACAGACCACTCGGCAATCAAGTATTTACTAGCTAAAAAAGAGTCTAAACCGAGACTGATTAGGTGGGTTCTGTTACTCCAAGAGTTTGACTTAGAAATACGAGACAAAAAAGGAGTAGAGAACTCAGTTGCAGACCAATTGTCTCGTCTGGAAGTTGAGTCGGATTCTGTCTTAATAAAAGAGGAATTTCCAGACAAAAAGTTGATGGCCATTATAACTGGGCCATGGTACGCTGACATGGCAAACTTTAAAAGTGCCTCAGTGGTACCTGATGGTTGGACATCCCAAATGAGAAAACAAAATTCTTTCATGATAGTAAGGCTTTTCTATGGGATAATCCATTTTTGTTTAAAATAGGCATAGATGGAGTAATCAGGCGCTGTGTGCCTGAATCCGAGCAGGAAAGGCTCTTGTGGCACTGCCACGATTCCTATTACGGAGGTCATCATGGTGCCTCCCGTACCGCAGCAAAGGTGTTACAGAGTGGCTTTTACTTGCCAACTATCTTTCAGGATTCCAAAGAATATGTAAAAAGGTGTGATAAATGTCAAAGGAGCGGAGGTCTCTCTGCAAAAGCTGGCATGCCTTTGATAAATATTCTAATTGTGGAATTATTTGACGTTTGGGGTATCGACTTCATGGGACCCTTCCCTAAGTCGTTCTCCAACGAATACATTCTTGTTGCTGTGGACTATGTCTCCAAATGGGTGGAGGCAATTCCGACCCGAACCAATGATGCACAGGTTGTGCTTAGGTTCATCAAGAAGAATATTTTCTCTAGGTTTGGAGTTCCGAGAGTAATTATTAGTGATGGGGGTTCACATTTTTGCAATAAGATAATGGAAAAAGCCCTGCATCACTATAAGGTTTTACATAAGATATCAACTTCTTACCATCCACAGACTTGTGGACAAGTCGAACTGTCCAATAGAGAAATCAAAAGAATTTTAGAAAAAGTGGTCAGAAAATCCAGAAAAGATTAGTCAGTAAAATTAGATGATGCATTGTGGGCTTACCGAACAGCTTTCAAAACTCTGATTGGCATGTCCCCGTATCAATTGGTGTATGGTAAGGCTTGCCATCTCCCTGTGGAGTTGGAACACAAAGCGTGGTGGGCCACAAAGCTATTAAATTTGGACTGTGACCAGTCTCAGGAGGAAAGAGTTTTGAAACTCCATGAATTAGAGGAGTTCCGACTCAACGCTTATCAAAGTGCCTCCATTTATAAGGAGAAAACAAAGAAATGGCATGATAAGCGAATTAATAAGAAAGAGTTTCAGAAGGACGATCAGGTTTTGTTATTCAATTCCCAACTGAAACTCTTCCCTGGAAAACTTAGATCCAAGTGGTCCGGGCCTTTTACTGTAAATGAGGTTTTTCCTCATGGTGCAGTCTAACTGAAAGATCCGACTACTGATCGGATTTTTAAGGTGAATGGCCAGCGACTCAAACTCTACTTTGGAGGAGAGTTTGATAGGCAGAAAACCTCCTTGTTACTGAAGCCATCTTCTTAGATACAATAAGGTCAAGCTAGTGACCTTAAAGAAGCGCTCTAGGGAGGCAGCCCTATGTTCCGGTTGTTTTGTTTAGAACTTTGAATCAAAATGAATAAAAATAAGAAAAACTAAAAAACTAAATAAATGAAGTTTGTGAAGTTAAAGAAGGAAATCTGAGCTAGATTCTTCTATTTTCGCTCAGGCGAAGCACGTGTAACTTAGGCGAGACACTGCTGGGTGTTGTTTCACAGTTAAGCAAGAAATTACTGAGTTTTGAGTAAAAATAGTGCACTCGGATAACTGTTACTTATTTCTAATCCTTCTTCCCGATTGAATTTCACTCGTCATTTTTCAATAAAATTTCAAATTCTGATGCGAAAAAAAAAAGAAGACTTTGAAGGATTTCTGATCGTTGATGTAATGAACGGGTCAGATAGTGAAAAGTGACTTAATTCAGTCGGCTTTTCATCACTCAGATTCCTCACTCATCACAATCAGTATTGTATCCATTAGTCTCTTATGCACGCGATCTTTCGTTTTTTCGTTTATCCACTCGGCTTTCTCTAGTAGTCAGTTTCTTCCACTCGGATCTCTTATTTCTCACTCCTCACTCAGTTCTTTCAATTATGTGTCACTCGGCCTCCTTTTCATATATTATGTTGTCCACTCTCAACCGTCACTCATTCCCATACTTTATCTCTTCCTCTCAGTCGTTGATTCATTCATTCATGCTTTCAATCCACCTGTGTTCTTTCTCGGTTTCATCACCCGATCTCTCTGCATGTGTTGGTTGTTCATCCAGCTTTTCATTCACTCATTCTTCGTCTACTCATTTTGTCACTCAATAGTCTTCTTCTTCATCCATTCGGTATTCCGATTCACTCGGACCCCTATGCAGTCATTCTTATATTCACTCATTTTTCTCTCTCAGTCATTCCATATCATTCTGACTTTCGTTGTTCACCTCATTTTTCACTCGTTTTTCAGCCACTCAGTATATCCATCCACTCAGTTTCCACTATAGTGGTTCTTTGATCCACTCAGGTTATCTCCTTCTTCGTCTGTCTTTCACTCATGATTATTCGCCCGGTCGGTCAGTCATTCTATCGTGTTCTTTCACTTGTTTTTCCATTTTTCCGACCACTCGTTGTTTTTTTTCATTCGTTTTTCACTTTTACCCGGTATAATCCACTCAGTATTCATTTACTCGTTGTTTCATTCCACCTACTGTCTTTCTCGGTTTTCTCACGTTGTGTTTTTCTTTTTCATCTACTCGTGTTTCATTCGCGATTGTTACACTCAGTATTTCCAATCACTCAATTTCCTGTCATCTCATTTTTCATTCCACTAGTTTCTCCATTCACTCGGCCCCTTGCTGTATTCGTTTTGTTTACTCGGCCTTTCATTTACTCGGTATTTCATTCATTCCATTTTCTACTCCTGTCATTTTCGTTCTTCGCCTGAACTCTCATTATCATTCACTCATTCTTCATATCTCAGATCTAGATTACTCGGTTTCTTCCACTCCCGCCTTCATTTACTCATCTCCTTCATCGATCGATATACCCTTTACTCATCTCCACTCGGAATATTCTCATTCGTTCTCCTCTTTCATTCTTTCATCCACTCGTCTTTGTCATTCACCATCAATCTACTCGTCCGTCTTCCACTCGGTCACTCTCTTTTACATTCCTTACCCGTCATTCAGCCCTTCAGTTATGTATTCATTCTTTTCCTTTTATTTACTCAGACTTTCGTGTTGCTCACCTCATTCGTCGATCAACTATTCATTCACTCGGTATAATTTCTACCCACTCGGCATCCATTCATTCATTCACTTTTCACTCGCTCATTATCTGACTGATATTATCCACTCGATATTCATATACTTGTTGTTTCACTCCACTTATTTTACTTTCTTCAGGGTTCGTATGCTATAGTTTCCCTCTTCATTCCTTCGTTTTTCATTCGTGACTGTCACTTTCGTATTTTCAGTACCCAGTTTTTTGAAATTTAGTTTTCATTCACCCGGTGTTTATTCACTCGGGTTTTCATCCTTTTAGTTGTATTCAAATTCTGTCATTTATTCGACCAATTCCTTCCCCGGTGGTATTCAGTCGGTGGTTCGTTATTCATTTTTTCCATTTATTCTTCCAATGGCTTGTGTGTTTACTCGTCTCATTCATCCAGTCAGTATAGCTTTCATTCATTGACTCAGAACCTCTTTCTTTCAATTCACTTCGATTTGTTTGACTTTTATTATCTCTACCTCCCTCAGCCACTCATTCTTCATTTCTCAGATTTTTATCACTCGGTACCTGTCTCCCTTCTCACTCGGTTATCATCCTTTCACCCTTTTTACTCTTTTCGCTCATTATTCATTTATTCGGTATTCCTTCATTCATTCATACTTCGATTCCTTTCTTTTATTATTCGTTTCTTGATTCACTCATATTTCATTACAATGGTTCACTCATTTCTCATACGCTCTATTTCATTTATTTAAATTTTTTTCATTTGTCCATTTTGTCTTATCGTCTGTTCATTTATTCATCTTCCATTCTCCTATGTCCATTTGGCATCACATTGGTTTCATCCCACTCTTCCGCGATCTTCTACCCCTCTAGTATTTGAGTATTCTAAAAAAAAAATCTAATATATATATAATAAATAAATAAATAATAAACAACTTAATAATAATAGTAGTAATACATTTAATAAAGTAATAATTAAAGCTGACCGCATTTACGCGTTTCTGAAAAATTGAATTCAATATTATAAAAGAGAAACCCTTTCAGCTTCCAACCCTCAGTACCTATGTTGAACTTGAGCTGAAGACTAAAAGACACTTTCTGGTTTCTAAGAAAGGTATCACCTTTCCACTTCTTTCACTGATTTCATGCATTTGTAAGTTCATGTTTATTATCTTCTTGTTCATTGTTATTGTTTTCCACTATTCATAAGCCATGCATCTCACAGTTTGGTTTGTTGTTTTGCTGTTGGATTGCTGTTCTTATTTTTTTTACTTAGGTTGGTTATTATCACTATTTTAACATTAATCATGAAAAGAAGATCACAAAGACTTTTGCAGAAACCTAGATCGAATTTTGCAGAAGGAAGTGTGCGAAGGAAACAAATAGACAATGAAAGAGAAGTGGCAACCATCACTATATCTGATTCGTCTGTCCATGTACCTAGTCGAAGTCAGGAGCAAAGGAATGTATCTCCTGCGAGTGAGGAAAATGAGTTACCAGAGGTTGAAAGTGTTAAGGCTGTTGAAAACTATGCTATGAAGTTTAAAGCCACAGAACCAGAACGTCCCAAGCAATCTGTAGGAGCTGGTTCTTCTTCTTCTTCTTCTGACATTCTTTTGGTGTTACAGGAATTACAGGTTGTGAAGAAGATGCAACTTGAAATTTATGATCGGGTCTTGAACCACGATCAGATGCTCAGAAAGATTGCCATGAAACTGAGGGTTGAACATTCACCAGAAATGGGAGCCCCACTGGATAGAAATGCGTGGTTAGCTTCCATTGGATTCACGATTCCCTCTCAGCAGGACAAAGACGATGAAGATCAAAATGTTTAAGCAGTTGTTCCACGTTTTTTTTATGATGTTTCCTATGTATTTAATTTGATGTTATTGTAACTGCTTTCTGAACAAGTGAACTTATTTCTATGTTTATTATGTAATGAAAATTTTATTTTCTGTTAATTTGTTGTTTTATTTGGTTTGTCATATGTATTGGTAAAATCTATGAGTCCCAATCCGATTACGCGTTTTTCCATCCACAACCACTCAGGTAAAAAGGGAAGTCTCTTTCCAACTTATTCTTTAAATTAATATTCTTAATTATAAGTTGCAAAAGTATGCTTATTGTTTCTTTCAAGCTGTAGTCGGATATATTAATTAATCGGTTTTTGCTTAACTCATGATCTCTGCCCATAACTATTCTTCATCATTAATTAAATTGTTTACTCGGCATGCTAGTTAGCAATCTAAATGTATGATCTTACATTAAGTTTGGGGACAAGACTGGCTGATTAACTGTTATACTCATATGAGCTTTTGAGCCTGTTTTATCTTTTTCTGAGTGAGCTTGCATGCTAGTTAGTGAGACAGAATTTGCCTCAGTGCTTGCTAATTGTCATATGTCAACCAATCGGAAATGATGAAGGCCTTCTTTGTTAATTTAGCCAGGGCCAAAAATAGCCTTCCTAATCTATTAAATTATCCTTTGACCTAATGATTATGTTTGAGCCTGAAACCTTTCATTCTGTTTATATACCTAACGTTACAAAGCTTAGTTATCCATGAAAAACCCGACTAGAGTACCCTGGATGTTCCACTGGTGAATTACTCGTTTTTTGCTTATTGCTAGGGACTAGCAATCTCTAAGTTTGGGGATGAAGAGTGTGCCAAACAGTAATTAAGGACACACTCTGACCTTAATTATGGATAAATATGTAGAAAAATAAAAATCTTGAGAAATGAAAGAAAGGCAAAGCCGAGAGAAAAATGAACAAAGTTCAGAAAAGAAAAAGGTGCAAAGCACCACAAAAAAAAAATCAATCGGAAAAAGATGGAAAGAAAAAGTCAAGAAAAAAGGAGAAGTCCGAAGGACTAAAAGAAAAAGAAAGTGCAAAACGGCACGAGTTATTAAGTAGCATTCAGTCAGAAAAGTAAAGAGAGTTGTTAGTAGAGGCAATTAAGTTAGAATTGAGGCAAAGCATCAGTGGACACATCTTGTAACCTATTTATGACTCGGAAAAACAATAATTGAGCCTGTAGCCGAGCCCCATTATAAGCTTAAAAAGCCCTTACTGATCCGATTGAGTTGGCATATTTCATGATGTTTAGAACTGTTGCAAGCCTATGTTGATCTAACTAGTATGCAGGTGATGAGTGCATTCTATTTACCCTATACACCGAGAGAAGAGTTAAACACCGACCAGTGAGGAAAGCATCAGCAGCTTGTCTCCCAAGGAGGTGTAAGTTTTTATACTTTTAGAAATTGCGAGAAGAAAGCATGATCGGTATTCAATAATTATAGTATGAATTAAGTTAAGGAAAGGTTGATTGTGTTGATCAAATGCTGTTAGTTAATAAGTCTGAATATTTGCTTGAGGACAAGCAAAGTTTTAAGTTTGGGGATGTGATAAGTCTTGAAAAGACTTAATTATTCCATTGTTTATTTAACATAAATTACTAAGTATTGTCTAGTTTTGATATTATTATTTAATAATTTGTTAATAATTCATGTTTTAGTTAATTATTTCAAAAGTATGCTATTTATGTGAGAAACCGATTGAAAATATTAATTAGATAAGGAATTTTGAAGTATTTATAAATTCACTAAGCAGCCAGCGTATAATTGCTAGGCAAGTAGCTGTTTATTGGTGCAGGAACAGGGCGAACTCAAGATAAGAAGAAAATTCCGAGTGAAATCTTACAAATCCGAGCAGAAATTGATAAATCCGAGTGGAACTTCCTGAATCCGACTGAAAAGAGTCCAAAGACCGACTGAGTGAGACTTCAAAGACACTGACTCCAAAAGAGAACAAGGACTCGGAATATTGCATGAAGAACCCGAACGCCAACTGTAGAATACCGATTAAATAATCAACTCGCTCAAGCGGGAGTTAAATTCGCTAAAGCGAAGGATAAAAATTAGCTCAAGCGAAGCAATCACGCTTGAGCGAGAAAGCCATTCTGTATTACATATTTCCAATTCGCCCAAGCTTCGCCATAACGCTTAAGCGACCAAGCAACACTGTAGTACAATTCCCGAACTCGCCCAAGCGAGAGTTGAATCCGCTCAAGCGAAAAACCCAGCAGCTGAAGCGAAAAAGCAGTAACTTAAACCCTGTTTCTTCCCTCCAACAACACACACCTGGTGCAATACTGTTTCCGCTTCCATTGCCTTCTTCTCCACTGCTGCAACCTTAGTAACTTAAGTAGTGAACTGTCAATTAGCTGGTGCTGCGCTGTAAATTAGCTAAGGCTGAGCTGGATCCTGTTAAGAGTTGAGCTGTAATTAGTTGGTTACTCTGTAAACTATGTAATTAATTAGTTTTATTCGTTAACTTAAGTTCTCTAAGTTATCAGTTAAGTTAGTTAGTTTAGTTAGATGCCTATATATATATTCATGTACATACTCTGTAAAAGTATGTGGAGACAGAGAATACATAGAACACATTCTTTTTCATTCTAAACTTCGAACATCTTACTACTTTATTTTCTCTCTCTAATTCCTCTCCTCCATGACGTTCCACAATCCTTCGATGGAACTGAAGTCAATGGAGTTCTAAATCCCTAAGGTTGGGATTGCGAAGGTGAACAATGGAGTCTTGAAGCTGTGAGCAAGTAGATCGACTTCTAGATCCTGAGGCGAACAAGCTGAGGAGTGGAGCAGAATCGCTGGATTGACAAATCCAGAACTAATGAAGAACTTCGCCAGTAAGGAATCATGGTTGAAGCTTAGGTAACTTCCAGCTTTCTAACTAGTTCAGGCCTAATCAATTTAGGTGAATAGTTAGAGTTCAACCTCTAATTTTGCATTAGATTCTTAGGTTAATCGAGCACTTAAGGAATTAAGGTTCATTGCTTAAGGATTAGTGTTTTTCACCTAAGGAATTAGGGAATAACCACAAGCGGATTGTCCTCTAGATTGTGAAGTTCGATTATACTTAATTGCTTGTTTCTTGAGGAAATTGTGAGCCGAAGCAATCCTGACCTGCTTTCTATTAATCACTTTACACATTTCACTTTAACTCTGTTTCTGAAAATACAAAAACAACTATAAAACACTAAAACCATAAAAACCGAATGAACTTCATGTATTTTCTGTTGGTTCAGCTTGTACTAGTCGTAGGTTGAGGTACTTACCACAATCCCTGTGGGACGATCAAATACACTACAATTTTAACGACTGGTGCGCTTGCCAAAGTGTAAATCTGAGAGTCACATTTTATTTTACTAAGATTTTTACACCAAATTAATGGCTCAGGATTTCAGCATCACTGACAAACGATGGTCAATTATTACCCAAGATAGACACAACATTGGTGATGTTATGGAAATTTCATTCGCCACAACACGTATTCCATCATCTATCATAGAACATGACATAGATGATACAGTTGCCAGTCGTCATGACCACCATAAAGGCTTGTGGGAAAATATACCATCTTCATAGGGTATTGTGACATCCTACGTCAATTTCATATTTATTTACATCCGTTTAATTATTTTTCACAATAAATTTTTCACGTTTACTGATAGTTAATTAGATCCTAATGTAAAACAACATTTATTTTCCTTAAGCACACTCAGAATAATAAATGATAGCAAATAAATTAATAATAAAATGGAATTATTTAGAATCAGCGGAAGAAGAAAATGAAGACAAGATCATTCGCCTGAGCGAGACCCTGATTCGCTTAGGCGAAACCCGTGAAGGTCGCTTAGGCGAGTTCCGACTTGCTTGGGCGAATTCTACATTTTAAACCTGAGTGAACAACGAGACTTACAAGGAAAATTAACAATTCAGTTTTTACTCGGAAGTGGGTCCACTCGGTCATATCTCACTCGGAACCTTTTAACCTTCCTTCACTCGGAAAAGGTTCTCTCGGGTATACCTCACTCGGAAACCTTCTAACCTTACTTCACTCGGAAGAGGTTCTCTCAGTCATACCTCATTCGGAAACATTCTAACCTTCCACTTAGAAGTGGTTCTCTCGGGCATAAATCACTTGGAAACATTCTGACCTTCCACTCAGAAGTGGTTCTCTTCGGCATAAATCACTCGGAAACATTCTGACCTTTCTTCGCTTGGAAGTGGGCGAGGGATACTCGCTTGAGTGAAATAGGCACAGAATCAACCGGCCCTCGCTCGGCCAAGACTGAATCCACTCGGGTGAGATTCGTCCGGTAATCAACTATACTACAGCAGACACAATTCATTCATGACCCGTAATTGTTCACAAAACCTGCCCCTAGCAATTTATCATTTACCTCTACTATTGGCTCCGTGCCAATATATATATATCCAACTCATGGAAATCAATACCGATCACATTAGCATCATGAATTCATATCCACATTAGTCAACACACCAATTCTAGATAAGTTCAACATACAAGCAACATATTATGGCATCATATACACAAAACTCATTATACATTACACACAGAATTCATTTCATAATTCCTCGGTTCCTTGGCATCAATCCTCCGCTTGGCGCACCTCCAGGGCTTCGACCTTTTCCCTGTCACTGGTTACTAAATTGAAAGAAAACCACAGCAAGGGTGAGTGTTTGGCATCATACGGAAATTAAATAACAAAATACGTGTATATAAACTCCGTCGGACTGCTTTATCCACAAATTACAAATCACACTCGGCAAATATAGCAAATCACACTCGGCGAATATAGCCAATCATACTCGGCAAATATAGTAAATCACCCTCGGCGAACATAGCAAATCACACTCGGTAAATATAGCAAATCACACTTGGCAAGTATAGCAAATCACACTCGGCGAATATAGCCAATCACACTCGGTAAATATAGCAAATCACACTTGGCAAATGTAGCAAATCACACTCGACAAATATAATTAGGTATATACACCATCACACAATACTAATTCATCAATTATCACCACTGACTCTCACAAAATCGATGCCTAGTATCCGGATACTAAAGGATTGGCCTTCAGCTGGGGGTCCTACTTGACACCCCGTGAACCCTGCTTGGTTCACCGAGTCCTGCTTGACTCTCCACCTCAACCACTAGGTCCTACTTGACCACTGGGTAGCTCAACTGGGCACAAAAACCACGGGAGCCAAAACGAGGGGCTATACATATCGTCGGCCATCCCACACCACATAATCATACAAGCATAACTCACATTCATCATATCATATCACAAGTGGCCATCAACAACAACACATACTCATCAAATGGACGACCTACTTGTCAAGCCCGCTATCACATTGCCACTGAGCGACCTACTTGTTAAGCCTGTCATCACAACGCCACTATACACATCGAATCATCACCATGCAAAACACTTTAATCTCACACTCATCATAAACCATACACAATTCACATGCAATTATTATCCATAATCTTTCTTACCGTTTTAATACTTAGTTCGGCGACCCGAACCCAAAATACGCTCCTATTCTAATTAATTACAACCCGAACACCCCCTTACCTTGATTCCAAGCTTCAACGATTTGTTCTTGATGATGATTGCATCCTCTAAGTGCTGGGCTCAAGGTTCCACCTCTGAATTCAACACCCGCTTTGTCACTCGGTCCTCCGACGTTCGTTTTGCTACCTACGGAGGTCGAACGTAAAACCCATTAACATTATCCTACTTTAATTTTTCTAATTACCATTTTCAAGCTCCCATGCACTGGAGGAGTGGAAAACAGAAGCTTCTCCCACCATGCATGTCCATCGATTAGAGAGAGAAAGTGAATAGGGAAGATATAACTCAACTCTAATAGGTCCATTGTACTCACCTCGAAGTCACGATCTCAGAAATGAGGTTATTTTGAAGTTTTGACGCAAACAGAGTCTTCCCTTGGAGCATGCAACTCTCGGCAGTGAGGGAAGAGAAGAGGAAGAGAAGGAGAAGAAGAAGAAGGCTTGAGTGGATAATGAGGAAGAAGAAAAGAAATCTTTATTATTTAAGACTCAAGGGCAAAACTATCTTTTCCCCATTTCTTTTATATTTTCTTTGAAAGTTTTAATTAAACATTTACCTCATTCTAATTACACCTCATTTTACCCTTTTTGTAATTAATCAACCAAATAAATTTATTTATTTCCTCACTAGTTAATTATTTATAATTGCCTAATAATTCATAAAAATATCAAATAAATCCCTAAAACAATTATTAATATTTTCTGCTACTCATAATTTTAATAAAATATTAGGGATGTTACATCCACCCCTCCTAAAAAGGGATTTCGTCCCCGAAATTAATGTACCTTATTGAAAAAGATTAGGGTACAGTCGTCATATGTCTGATTCAAACTCCCACGTGTAGGTTATCCCATTTAAACTTTGCCACTTCACCTTTACCAATGGTACTTCCTTGTTTCTTAACCGTTTAGTCTGGTATTCTTCAATACCGATAGGTGTAACTTCCACCGTCAGGTCCTCCTTTAATTCGATAGAGTTTTCCGGCACAATCATGGAATCACACGGAATGTACGCTCGTAGTTGTGACACATGAAATACATTATGGATATTAGTTAACGATTGGGGAAGATCTAATCGGTAAGCAACATCACCGATCCTCTCCAAAATCTGATATGGCCCGATGTATCTCGGGTTAAGCTTATGACTCTTCAATATCCGACCTACACCTTTGGTCGGTGAAACCTTCAGAAATACCCAGTCTCCTGCCTAAAACTCAAGTGGTCTATGTCGATTATCATAGTAACTTTTCTATCGATCTTGGGCAATCTTCATTTTCTCTTGAATCAAAGCAACTTGTTCATTCATTTCCTGGATTAACTCGAGTCCCAAATGAATGGCATCGCCATTTTTATTCCAACACAAAGGTGTATGACACCTTCTACCATACAAAGCTTCATATGGAGCCATCCCAATGCTACTGTGGTAACTGTTGTTATATGCAAACTCCACCAATGGCAAGTATCTTTCCCATGAACCACCTTGCTCCAATACACAGGCTCTAAGCATATCCTCTAAAGTCTGAATTGTATGCTCGGACTGACCATCAGTCTGAGGATGATAAGCTGAACTCAGTCTTAGTTCAGTACCCAATTCCTGTTGTAGACTTCCCCAAAATCTGGAAGTAAATCGAGGATCCCGATCAGAAATAATACTCGAAGGCACACCATGGAACCGTACAATTTCAGTAATGTACAACCTAGCCAATCGGTCCAATGACCATTTCATGTTCATAGCCAAGAAGTGAGCACTCTTGGTCAACCTGTCCATAATTACCCAGATTACATTACACCCGGATTGGGTATGAGGTAACCCGGATATGAAATCCATAGTAATACTCTCCCACTTCCAAATCAGAATCTCCGGTGGTTGGAGCAATCCAGGGGGTCTCTGGTGTTCAACCTACATTTTTGACATATCACACAAGACTTCACATATTCAGTTATTGCTTTCTTCATTCCTGACCGCCAGAATTCTTTCTTCAAATCGTGGTACATTTTTTAACACCGGGATGAATTCTTAAAGAACTCCTATGTAACACGGCTTGCCTGAAATCACCTTTTGCAGGCACCACCACTCGGTCTCGTAATCTCCAAATTCCATCATTACCTTTGGTTAATTCCATATCTTTACCTCTTGCTTGAGTGTCAAGCAGTTCTAGCAACTCTTCATCGTCCTTTTGGGCCACAGCTAAAGATTCCAGAAATTCATTGGAGATTTTCAGCATCCCAACTATCATTTGATTTGGAGCGTTCATAACAACCCTAATATTCATATTACGAAAGCTTTCTAACAATTCTTGCTCTTTGCCCATCAAGTAGGCTGTATGTAATACTTTTCTACTTAGAGCATCGGCAACAACATTTGCTTTACCAGGATGGTACCTCAAATCAAAATCATAATCCTTTAGGTACTCCACCCATCTCCTTTGTCTCATGTTTAGTTCCTTCTGATCAAATAAGTATTTCAAGCTCTTGTGGTCACTAAATACCACGAAGCGAGACCCATATAAATAATGGCGCCAGACCTTTAATGCAAATACTACCGCCGCAAGTTCAAGGTCATGAGTCGGGTAATTCTGTTCATGCGGTCTCAATTGCCTTGAAGCATAGGCAATCACCCGGTCATCCTGCATCAGCATACATCCCAAACCAAACTTAGATGCATCATAATACACCATAAATTCCTTCGTCACATCAGGTAGTGCAAGTACAGGGGCAGTAGTCAAACACCGCTTAAGAGTTTGGAAACTCAATTCACACTTGTTCGGCCATACAAATGGATTCTCCTTTCTCGTCAACCGAGTCAAAGGAAGCGCAATACGAGAAAATCCTTCAATAAAGCGACGATAATACCCAGCCAATCCGAGGAAACTCCTAATTTCAGTCACCGACCTAGGCCTTTCCCAAGCCATAACTGCTTCAATCTTGGATGGATCAACCGATACACCATCCCGGGAAATCACATGCCCCAAGAATTGTACACTTCCTTCCCAGAAATCACATTTATATAACTTAGCGTACAACCTTTTCTCACGTAATATCTGTAAAACAATTTGAAGATGTTGTGCATGATCCTCAACCGACTTCGAATACACCAATATATCATCAATGAACACTACCACAAATTGATCCAAGTATGGTTGAAAGATCCGGTTCATGTAATCCATAAAGATAGCAGGAGCATTTGTCACTCCAAAGGGCATTACAACATACTCGAAGTGTCCATACCGAGTCCGGAACGCCGTCTTTGGAATATCTTTCGACTTCACTCGTATTTGGTGATATCCCAACCTCAAGTCGATCTTGGAAAATACTACAGCGCCTCATAACTGATCCAACAAATCATCGATTCGTGGCAAAGGATATTTATTCTTAACCGTCAACTTATTCAACTGTCGGTAGTCGATACACATCCACATACTACCGTCCTTCTTTTTCACCAATAGTA
Organism: Clitoria ternatea; assembly: GCA_037962975.1. NCBI lineage: Eukaryota > Viridiplantae > Streptophyta > Magnoliopsida > Fabales > Fabaceae > Clitoria > Clitoria ternatea. The sequence continues at coordinate 158,503,299 of CM075672.1, forward strand.
CCGGAGCGCCCCACAGTGAAGCACTCGGTCGGATAAACCCCTTCTCTAACATCTCATTCACTTGTTTCTTCACTTCAGTCAATTCTACCGAAGACATCCTATTAGGTGCACGAGACACAGGTTCAGCCCCGGGAATCAAATCAATGGAAAAATCAATCTCCCGACTGGGAGGCAACTCCAGAATTTCTTTCGAAAATACATCAGGGAAATCGTACACTACCGAAATATCACTCGGCATAAGATTATATCGTCCTTCCGAAGTAAATAAAATAACATAAGTTGCGGAGACGTCACTCACCATGTTCTTTGTGTCGAGTTCCTGGGAGAAAATGATGGTCTTCTGATAGCAGTCCACCATAACATGGTTAGCAGCCAACCAATCGAGACCTAAAATAATATCTAGGTTCTTTAATGGCATACAAATCACATTCACCAGAAAGGTGTGATCTTTAACTTGCATTGGCAATTCCCCACACATAGTGGTTGCTCGGAAAGTGGAGCCAGTAGGAGTGGAGACACTAAGAGCATTCTCCATTAACACAACCGACAAACCAAGCCGTCGTACACAACTCTCAGAGATAAAAGAATGGGTCGCACCCGAATAAGGCATGAACATTATACTACCTACGGAGGTCGAACGTAAAACCCATTAACTTTATACTACTCTAATTATTCTAATTACCATTTTCAAGCTCCCATGCACTAGAGGAGTGGAAAACAGAAGCTTCTCCCACCATTCATGTCCATCAGCTAGAGAGAGAAAGTAAAGAGGGAAGACATAACTCAACTCTAATAGGTCCATTGTACTCACCACGAAGTCACGATCTCGGAAATAGGGTTATTTCGAAGTTTTGACGTGAACAGAGTCTTCCCTTGGAGCGCGCAACTCTCAGCAGTGAGGGAGGAGAAGAGGAAGAGAAGAAGAAGAAGAAGAAGGCTCGCGTGGATAATGAGGAAGAAGAAAAGAAATCTTTATTATTTAAGACTCAGGGGCAAAACTATCTTTTCCCTATTTCTTTTATATTTTCTTTGAATGTTTTAATTAAACCTTTACCTCCTTCTAATTACACCTTATTTAACCCTTTTTATAATTAATCAACCAAATAAATTTATTTATTTCCTCACTAGTTAATTATTTATAATTGCCTAATAATTCATAAAAATATCAAATAAATCCCTAAAACAATTATTAATATTTTCCGCTACTCATAATTTTAATAAAATATTAGGGATGTTACAGGTATGATTCATTGTATTGAATGTTATGTTAATGAATCATTGTGTTAAATGTTATATTAATTGTTCATTGTATTAATCATGTTACAAGTACTATATATTTACATCTTGTTTTTCCTTGTTTGGACAGATACTCTTGGCTGACCAGGATCCATATTCTAGGTCTGACTCACAGACTACACGTTCCTCTACTCGAAAGAGTAGAGGTGTTACCCAGATGCAGGAGATTACACTCAGGCATCATCGGGGAGAGAGGTTGCATGTTGACATTGATGTCAACTCTGGTAGACTTGATGGACCACATGCCGCGAAGTTTAGCAGTTACTTAGGAGTCGTGGCTCACACGAAGGTGTCTATTATTATCCTCAAATGGGATAATGTGGAGGAGGTTGTGAAGAACCATATTTGGAGTGATATTCTAGTAAGTTAAATATATTATATTAATTATTTTAATGTATTATTTCATGTAATTCATATACTAACTAATTCCCCCTTGTAGGATTCTTGGGATATACCTGCACACGAAACACTGAGGAGGAAGATCCTTAGTATTATTGTTGTCAGATAGAGGTCATTCAAGTCTTCACTTACCAGGAGGTATGTAAGGACTTTAAATTAGGTCGATACATTTTACCCTAATTGTATTATCAATTTTTAACTCACCTTATTTTAACTATGAATTGTAGGTATATATTCGGGGAGAAGCGAGGAAAGTTTCCCAGAGAAATATACCTTCATCGACTAGGAGACTTGGCATGCTTTTGTTGTATCTAGGCAGACCGACCAGTGGATGGTACGTTGGTATTTACCATGATTAAATAATTTATAATTTAAATGTAACTCTAACCTATTTTCTTTCTTGATGCAGGCTATCAGAGCAAAGGCACAAGGCATCAGGAAGAAGAATGACTGCCCCCACAGATTGTCACGTAGGGGTTACAGACTATAAGAGGAACACATGGCCCAGGAGAAGGCCAGTCAGTGTCACGCTAGCCAACCTGACACTGGCATTGAGGATCCCCCTTCCCCACCTGCACTCCATGAGAAATGGAAACGGGCCACGGTCAGGAAGAGTGGGGAATACACTTCCTCACAAGCTCAGGAGGTCGTCTCAAGAATAGTAAGTATCCGCCTTATAAAGTTTTTTGATTTTTAGTTTACATGACACCTTGAACACTAACTTGTTTGGTTTTAGGATTCTTTAGTTGAGCAGTCAACCCAAGGCTCTTTCGTAGCCCATGGTATGCAGGATATCTTTATTACCGCCATCGGTAGGCCAGAGCACCCAAGAAGGGTACGTGCTGTTGGTCGAGGTCACGGTAAGTTAGAAATGACCCTATCCTTTCATTTTGTTTTCTATTAATCAATTATGGTTTAATCATTCATATTTCACAGGCCTTCGGAGTTATTACAGTGGTCTCAACCTGGCTCCATCCATCGAGGAGTTAGTGGAGCAAAGGGTTGAGTCGAGGGTGGCTGTTGTGAAGGCTGAGTGCTAGGAGCAGATGATGGCACTTCACGTAGAGATGGCCCAATTCAAGGGGGAGATGAAGGCCTCATTTATCCATCACCAGGAGCCTACTGCGCCAGCTACCGACCCATAAGTTTGATTCCTTATAGTATTTAACTGTTTATTATTTGTAATTTATTTGTTTAATTATTGAATAACTTCTGCTTGATATGTAAATATATAGGTACAGAGGGTTAGCACTAAGGGGTCATGCACTGTAGCTGACCCTGATGATGATGGGATTAATGCTACAGATACCCATCAATGTAACTTGTTTATTGATGGGTCAGAGGAGCCCGTTGCCACTGGTATGGTTACAACTTAGGCCCTATGGTTCACCATTAGTCATTACCTGATAGTATGTCTAGGGTCTCTATTGTACTCATCATTGAAGAGGATGCTGCTTGGCAACTCCAGAGGTATAGACCGTTGGTCAAGCGGTGGGACATTTCCTCATGTGGCCCAACAGACTCCTGCTGGTTGCTCCTCTGCACGTATAAACCTCAAACACTAACTGACTTTGATATATTATCACTTATGGTATAAACCCTTAATGTTTTAACTATTTAACAGGAGGCAGGCTCGGCATTGAAGAAGCCAAACCCTTAATGCTATGGAAGGTCGGGGCTAAGTTAGGCAAGGACGCTTTTGGTGTACCATGGCAGCCACAGGTGTTCGGCTGTCCAAGTTCACTACCGCTTTTGGCGTACCATGTTATGATAGGGTCGACGATGCTGAACATATCTGTCATTCAGATCTGGGAGTTGTAAGTATATCATTTTAGGTTCAATTATTTCATTATACAAGTTATTTGTCGCTAACCATGTCTAAACTTGTTTAGGTTTCTGCATAAACTTTGTGTGGAGTTGGGCTTCGATGGAACTTATGGTTTCTTAGAGCCCTCTTTCATACAAAGAAATGGGAATAGCAAGGAGGACACCCAGGCATACATCCAGAATTGGATGTATGAGTCTAGGAAGATGGTATACCTGGCCCCGTATCATAGACGGTAAAATTCTATAACATATACTATTGTCAATTAACTTTTGCATTTTGGAGTCCTCACTTATCACTAGTAACTACAGCGCTTATTGGACGTTTGTGATGATCTGTCCCCAGACATACTTAGCTTTATACTTCGATTCTGTGCACGGGACTGTTCCACAAAACAATGGTGGACGCAAAGTTAAACCCTAAAAAATAAATTAAATTTCTACATATTCGATTACGTCATTTTTGTTCTTCTACGATTCTAACTTGTGTTTTACTCTGACGTAGGGTTGGGGTTGGATATAGTCGCTTGCATGGAAGTAAATCAAATGGGAAAAAACTTTTGTGGGTGCACCCAAAAGTAAGTCAATTAACCTTATTCAAATCTTTATATTATATTTTTAAAAACTTGAATTCACCTTATGTCCATTGTAGTCTTATAGGCACGAGGGTAGCTTTGAGTGTGGCTATTACGTCATGCACACCATACTAACCATAGTCCAAGAACATTTAGTAGATGGATGGACAGATGTAAGTCTCACTTGCCTAGTTTTCTACCAATTTGATCAAATTCATATCATAAATATAGTTTTTGTTCTAATTGTTTTGTGTATTATTTGTAGTACTTTCAGGACCGCTCATACTTCCCTAAGGCACTTGTAGATAATGTTAGAAAGCAATGGGTCGTATACTTCATTGAAGTAAGGCAAGGACTTAGATAGATATAGGATTTTTATTCTCTTATATATGTACCTACTGTAGGATTTAGGGTTTAGATTTTATTGGGTTACATTCATGACAATTGTATATAGTTTTATTTGCTAGGTTGTTATGAATTGATAGGAAATTAATGTTATATACATACCATTTGTTTTCATATATTGGTGCTGGATATGCTGGGATATACTATATTGTGCTGGCTGTCTTATTGCAGGTTTGGGAAAACATCAAACAGAAGCCATATTAAAAAAAACCACATAATTAATCACGGTTATTACAATAACCAAGGTTATAGACAGTCTTTAATCACGATTGTTACCATAACCGTGATTATAAGCACCCTTATAATGTACGTTGATGACCATATGTTATCACGGTTGAGGTGGAAACCGTGATTAAATAGGGTCTTATTTAACCACGGTTACTATCAACAACCGTGATTAAATATGGTCCTATTTAATCACGGTTACCAGCACCCGTGATTAAAAGTGTTCTATAACCACGGTTATGAACCGTGATTAAATGCCCTTGTCTATTATCACGGCTGGAAAAACCACGGTTCATGAATCATGATTAAAAGCACTTTTTAACCGTGATTAAATCCCTTTTCTACACTAGTATGACAAACTAGAATTTAAAATTTTGAGTAAGGTTTTGAGAAAGATCCTAATAAATAAATAGGATTATTTACTTAAATAAATAGGATTATTTACTTAAATAAATTAAGTCTAAAATCTAGAATTTTTTTTAGTAGTGCTATACTGGAAATTAAGGAATTAAGGAAGCCATTAAAAGTAGAACAAGAAATTAAAGGAAATTTTGTCCCAAGAACAAATTAGTTAGTAGCTAAGATGTGAATTTTTGGGCATACTAGCTTTTAAACTTAAAACAAAAACAAATAGGACTTATGGTGACTTTTAGTAACTAAGTAATAATTGACTAAGGAGGTGTAAATTTTAGGACATGATATGCATGAAATAAATATTTAAGTAATATAATAAATTAGATGACAACTTTTAGTGACTAAGAAATAAAATGACCAAGCTCATATCATAGAGGTTAGAGCACTATCTAAGTTCTTAAGCAATAAATCAACACCATAAGAAGTAAAATTTAGTCGATTAAGCGAATGTAACTATGGAAGTAAATTAGTTAATAAGGAGAATAATGAAAGAGGTACAAAAAGATAAGTAGTCATGAATCTCACACTAGTGGAAAAAGGCTCTTTAAGCACGGTTCTGGGGACCCTTTAAGCATGGTTCCAGAACCGTGCTTGTTCCCACCGTGCTTGTAGCTTAGGACTTTTAAGGACGGTTCCCAACCGTGCTTGTAGATGGCTTTTAAGCACGGTTAATTTCAACCGTGCTCGTAGGTGTGGCACTTTTAAGCACGGTTCCTCCTGAACCGTGCTTGTTTCTTCGGCACTTTTAAGAACGGTCAAAGCATAGCCGTGCTTAAAAGGGTGACTTTTAAGCACGGTTAACACCATAACCGTGCTTAAAACCTTAATTTTTTTTTTTAAAAATTTTATTTGATTTGTATTCTTTCCCAGAAACCTGTAAATAGTCCCAGACAGTCTAATGATAAATAATAATGAACGTTTAAAAAAATTCAATCAAACTGTCTAAACATCAAATATGGTATATAAAATGCACAATAAGTAATTAAGCTACACTAATAGGTATATAACTACACAGTAATAATATAATAAATGACAGAAGTCTATTGGGCTCCTTCCTTGAGTTGAAGAAGGCTGGTGGCCCATTGCTTTCTGATTTCGTCAATGTATCCTTCAGGGAACATTGAGGAAGAGTCTCGAAAATGCTGTAAAGAAGACATAATCATTAATAAGTGAGCAACAAATTGTAATAGTAATATGTCAAAACCAAATAAATTAAAGTAGGCAGCAAAAACTTACAGTTGTCCATCCATCTACTATACCAGATTGGACAATGGTGAGCATCGTCTTCATCACGAAATACCCACACTCAAAGGTGCCATCCTGCCGATAAGACTACAAGGTACCATACATTGATTTCATAATTAGTTATTGTTTTTGTTACTAATTGAGGTAACTTTAAAAGTAATGCTTATTAATTGAAGTGCTTACTTTTGGGAAGACCCACTCTAGTCTTTTCTTGCTCACTTTGCCGCGTAGTAGATGGTACCCAATTAAAGCCCTGTAAGAGAATAAAACATCAGTTTAGTTAATAGAATGACTTAATCAAATATGTAAAGTTGTTTTATTTTTTAAAAATCAACTTACCCGTCGAGTATTTTCATGTAGTCCGCACCAGGACTCCCATACAACGAACAGAAGCATGCAGTAATGCCGTCCTTCGGGCAAATGACCAACAGTTGCCAGTGAAGGCTGCAATGTACCATTGAATATTAACAACATAATCCATTATTAAATTGACAAAAATAACTAAATATTTATTAGACTCTTACTCTCTATAAAATGGTGCAAGGTACACAGCCTTGTTCGAGGCATGCATCTAATTTTGGATGTATGCCTGAATCTCCTCCTTGCTGTTCCCACGAAGTTGTATTAGAGAGGGCTCCAGGAAACCATAAGTGTTATCGACACCTCTCTCTATGCAAAGTCTATGTAAAAACCTAATCAAATTTGTAGATGTTTAGTGTTGTAAAAATATAAATTTAATTGACACTATCATTGAATAAAAAACATTATACTTACAGCTCCTAACACTGAATCACTGAAATGTTCAACATCGTCTTCCCCATTAGGACCTCACACAAGTCAGGTCGTGCAATGTACACTGGGATAGCACTAGGGAAACCAAAAACGGATTCCTCCCATGGGACCGAGATAGTGCAATTGTGAAGCCCGGCCAATATGTCCCATAGTCGTTCTATCGGATCAAGGGGGGGCTCTGGCTTCTTTGATGGGGCAACACCCTGTTAAAATAGTTAAAAAATTAGAAGCAACTTATGATTATTGAAACCATAATATATAGTTGATGCTTGGGTAAAGAGCATACCTGGGGACCGGAATCTGACACAAGTCTGGTCGGCCACATAAGGAAGTGTCCTACAGCCTGGCCGACCAGATGTACCTCAGATGTTGGAATGGGAACAACTGCATTTGCCTCAAGGACCTGTACAACCAAAATCCTTGACACACCATCGGGCAATTTCTGATGGTGAACCAAAGGGCCTTGGTTATACACTGAACCAATGGCAACTGGCTCTTCCACTCCATCCATAAATAGGTCACACTGACGGCAGTCTCCAAGATTTACGTCGTCATCGTCACCGTCAGGTGCAGCACATGACCCCTTCGTGCTGACCCGCCTAGTCTGCATAATTACACAACATTTTGAAGTTATTCAAGAAATAATGATAACGAATCATAGGTGAGTCAATTAAATAATGTACAATGTAACCTATGGGTCCACCACTGGTGGCGTAGGTTGACATTGTTGACTGAATGATGCCATCATCTCACTCCGAAACCGTGCCATCTCTTCCTGAAGCAGCCTCTGCATTTCCTCCTTTGCCTCTGCCTTCACTGCAGCAACCTTCTCCTCAAAGGTCTTCTCCAAATCAGATATGGACTGGGAAGGGGTGGCTGGGTGGCCGAAATAGCTTCGGAGGCCTGCAGAGAAAGAATAATTAGAAATAAAAATGTTATCATACAGAATCTAAGACTATTAATGTAAACATACCATGACCTCGACCAGCTGCACGTACTCGTCCAGGGTGCTCTGGTCGACCGATGGCGGCGGTCAATATATCATCCCTACCATGTGACACAAATGACCCTTGGGTCGACTGCTCAACCAAGGAATCCTGCAACCAAAAATCAGTGGTCAGTGTTAGGGTTTGATGGACATTTAACGTTTCATAAAAAGTAGTGATAAGCTTTATACTTACAATCCTTGAGACAACCTCCTCAACATGTGATGAAGTGTACTGACCACTCTTCTTCGTCCTGGCACGCTTCCATTTTTCATGTCGTGTGGGTGGAGAGGGGGGATCCACAATAGTGGCGTCAGGGTGGCTACCTTGACGTTGCATAGCTTTCTCCTCCACTATCCGATCCTCCAATAATCGGTAACCCCCACGTGACAACGTGTGATGACAGTCATTTTTCCCCTTAATTTCCTGTGCTTTCATGCGTCTGGCCTGCATCAAAAACAATTCAAAGCCATTTATACGTTATACATTCTCCGATAACTAGAAAAACATAATCAGTAAAACATACATACAATAAACTCATCCATGTGCCTGGATGCCACAAACGCATCCCAAGTCTGCCGATCTATGGATGTGTATCTATCTCCAGGAAACTCACCCTGCTTCTTCCCATAGACATACCTAAAATTTAAAAAATTTGAATTAAGTAATTGATAATGTAAAACATGATGATTTTAAACATTTATATTTTAAAATTAAAATATACGTGGTGGTCAGGTTGCTCTTGAATGTCCTCCATTGGTCAGCGATCTCAGACATGATCTTCCTGCGTAGTGTATCAACTGCAGGAATATCCCAAGCATCCTACAAGTGCCAAATAATCAAGGATGAGATTATTATGCATAAAAAACTACAATACGAGTAAATAAATGTACAGATAATTATACTTACAACAACATCAGCCCAAATTGCATTCTTCACGACCTCCTCAGCACTATCCCAATCAGGGATAATGATGGACACCTTCGTCCGTGCCAAGACACCTATGTAACTCTGAAACTTGGCGGCGTTGGGTCCTGAAGTCCTCCTGGTGCAAATATCAATGTCAACATGAGTCCTCTGACCCTGATGGCGCCTAAGTGCAACACTGGTCATCTGAGTAACACCTCTCCTCCTAGCTGAGGAATCTGTGCTCTGGGAGTCAGATCTCACATGTGAATCCTGATCAGCCATAGGTATCTGTTCAAAAAAACAAGAATCAGTTTATAAACATGGCGAATGATATATAAACATGGTGAATGATATATAAACATGATGAATGATATATAAACATGATGGATAATATATAACCATACCCTATGTTTCCCATAGACCCTCCTGGTGGTCATTACGAGTCGCAACTATATCATCTATGAGATCTTCCATAACGTCCGTTGGTGTACGTGTTGTTAGACAAGGTATGTCTAGGACATCAAGACATGGATCCTCAATGTTGTGTCTACCTTGGAGAACAACTGACCACTGTTTATCGGATGGGTCAACAACGTAGAAAACTTGTTTTACTTGAGCTGCCATAATGAAAGGCTCCTCCTTATGACCAACCTTGTTTAAGTCCACTAACGTAAAACCAAAATCATCTATTTTGACACCACTTTTGCTATCAACCCATTTACATTTAAAAACAGGCACTGTGAAACGACCGTAATCAACTTCCCATATATCTTCAATGACACCAAAATAACATAACTCAGCCATGACAGAGTTTTTGTCCTTTGAAGTTGAGAAATGCATTGATTCGGCCACAACCATAACTCCACAGTTCTGCACCGTACTCTTGTCATCTTGAATCCTTGTATAGAAAGAATAATTATTTATGTCATAGCCACAATAAGTGATTACATCAAAGTTAGGTCCTAGTGCCAGTCGATGCAACGTCTCAGAAGCAGATGTATCTTTAAGAAGGGTCATTTTGAACCACTGCATGAACGTTTTGTTGTGTTTGTTAAACACCTACTTTTTAGCCATTCTAGGGTTGTTTCTTTTGACTATGTCTTTATGTGCAGCTAAATATGGGAGCACAGCGTCTGTGTTGTTCAAAATATAAAAGTGTGCTTGGAGTACTTCATCACGTGACATGCTTTTAATTTTTTTCCCAATGGTACCTTTCCCATCCAATCGCCCTTCGTGACGAGTCTTCGGAATACCAATGCTTTCAGCCTGTGACATATAATCTGTGCAGAACTCAATTGCTTCCTCTGCAATGTACCTTTCTATTATCGATGCTTTGGGACGGCAAAATTTTCATGTATCGCTCAACAGGATACATCCACCTCAAGAACACTGGCCCACACAAACGGACCTCCCTCACTAAATGGATGATTAAATGTACCATTATGTCAAAGAATGAAGGAGGGAAATACATTTCTAACTGGGATAGTATAAGAAACCCTTCCTGTTCTAACGCTTCCAACTCATCGTGGGCGATTACTTTGGCACATATGGCATTGAAAAACAAACACAGCCTTGTTATCACATGTCTGACATTTTGAGGGAGAATGCCATGAATGGCAATGGGTAGAAATTGTTGCATCAGCATATGACAATCATGTGACTTCAAACCAACTAACTTCAGATCCTTCAAGGAAACACAAGTGTTGATATTGGAACCGTACCCAGATGGAACTTTGACACTACGCAACGATTCACACAAACTTTGCTTCTCTTTTCTAGACAAGGTATGACATGCTGGCGGTAAATATGTTCGTTTGCCCTTTACTTGTGGGTGCAACTCCTCACGTATACCCAACAACTCCAAGTCTAGACGCGAATTCAGGTCATCCTTCGTTTTTCCAGGTATGTTTAACAGGGTTCCAACCAAACTATCACACACATTTTTCTCCACATGCATCACATCAATACAGTGCCTCACATCAAGCTCTTTCCAATATGGCAGATTGAAAAATATTGACCTTTTCTTCCATGTGTTTTTTGAGATAGACTGCTTCTCAGACTTACCAAGAACCACATTGACTTCTTTCACCTTTTCATATACTTGTCGACCAGACAATGGTGGGGGAGGCATTTCAAACTCTTGTGCACCATTGAACGACTTCTTCAACCTACGAAGTGGATGATTAGGTGTGAGAAACCTACGGTGTTGAAGATAAACATTTTTCCTTCCATGATGTAGTCGATCAGAACTAGTTCCCTCCTTACATACAGGACACGCTTTATGTCCTTTGACGCTATAGCCCGAGAGGTTACCATACGTTGGAAAATCATTGATCGTACAGAATAACATGGCCCTCAAATTGAATGATTATCCTGTTAGCCCGTCAAACACATCAACCCCCTCTACCCACAACATTTTTAGGTCTTCAACTAACGGAGATAAGTATACATCAATGTCGTTCCCTGGTTGTCGTGGACCAGAAATCATCATTGATAACATAACGTACTTCTGCTTCATGCACAACCACGGCGGAAAGTTGTAAATAAACAACAAAACAGGCCAAGAACTATGGTTTGTGCTTTGGTTCCCATATGGGTTCATACCGTCTGTGGCTAGTGCAAGCCTAACATTTCTTGGGTCATGGGCAAAATCTGGAAACATCGTATCCATTTTCTTCCACTGTAATCCATCTGCTGGATGCCTAACTAATCCGTCAACAACCCTTTCATCAATGTGCCATCTCATAAGCTTCGCATCATCTGCATTGGCAAATAGACGCTTTAGTTGTGGAACTATAGGGAGATACCATAACACCTTCGCAGGAGACCCCTTTTTGCAGAAATCATTAGAATCAACCTCTTTCTTCTTATATCGTGACACCCCACACCTAGGACATCGATGCAGCATTTCGTACTCACCACGGTATAATACACAATCATTTGGGCATGCATGTATCTTCGTATACTCCAAGCCCATAGGACACAACACCTTTTTAGCCTCATAGTTACGATTTGGCAAAGTGTTACCAACTGGGAGCATTTCTTTCAACAACTTAAGCAAGTCAGTGAAGCTTTTATCTGTCCACCCATTTATCACTTTCAAATTAAATAATCGTAAATGCTGACAACCTCGTGAAATTAGAGCAATTCAGATGCAACGGCTTTTCAGAATCCTCACATAGACTCGCATATACGTGAGCTCTCTTAAAACTTTCTACCCCTACATCACGGATCATATCCTCAAGTCGGTCATCCATGTCATCATCAACCTCATGAGCAAAGCTTTGGTCTTTTGTTTGAAAACTAGTACTTGTCACCTCAACATGTTCACCATGCCATATCCATCGCGTATAACTTTGAAGAAATCCATCACACAACAGATGTTCTCACACCTCTGCCAATTCTAGTCGACGTATGTTTAAGCATTTAACACATGGGCAAAAATACATTCCATTCAGCTCTTTAGCATTTCGTATCACGAACTCTATGAATGTTTCAACTCCACCCTCATATTCTGGACTTATACGTGATGCAGCTATCCAACTTCGATCCATACTCTCTGTTTACAATACCCGTAAATTTAACGGTGCTATGAATCTTACTTTCTTCACAAAGGTGGTGGTCCTACCCATTCAGGATGAAAATTTTTCTATACCTCATAACCACATACAACTTAGGAGTCATTTTAAAATTTGATAAAATTTCGGCAGCATTTCGAATTGGTCTCTAAGTACATGAAATGAAAGTGGTGAAATCAAATTCAACCACAATCAAATATGCACCCAGAGAACAATACAAAACTTAACTAACCAAAACTTTATCAAATTTTAAAATAAGTCCTAACTTGTACATAGTAATGATGCATAAAAAAATTGTCCATCCCAAACTGTCTAAACAGACAATTCAAGATTCAACACAAATCAATTAATTTAATTACCATTTGTGTCGAATCTCAAACGGGAAACTATGGTTCACTCATTTACAATTTAAAAAATCACAAACTCATTTAAACGGACTAAATAAACTTATCACACCATAAACAAATAACAAATCAAAATTACCATACAAAATTAACAAAACAATAATCTATAGCTAACAACATTAATCTATACCTAACAATATTAATTGTGTAATTTTGTTACAATGTTCATGTTTAATACAATCTATATTATTTTCTCTTGACAAGTAACTTTTTATTTACTTGGAAATATCAATTTTTTATGTATTTCATTTTTTACTAATGTAAGGCATAATAGTAATCTTTATATATTTATTTAGTGGAAATATCATCATTTTTTACTTTAATATCAATTGTAATTACTAAAACTAAAAACAGAGAATACAAAATAATATCATTCTCATTTTAAATTTTCCTAACCATTCCTAATCTAAAACTAACAATATTCTAATTTCCCTAATCACATTATTAAAATTTATAATTAATAGCATAACATCCAAATTATACTACTAATCAAAGACTAAGCCTAACATGCCAAACATCTATAACCAACGTTGCATAACCATAAGGGGAAAAATGAGCTTAGGGAAGAACCTGTTGCACGTCGTATGAGAGAAGAGGGAGAACACCCTTTGACTATGTAGAAAGAAGAAGAAGACTTGGAAGAAATGGAAAGAATGTTCATCGTTTGGGAGAGGTGAATGAGAAATGAGAAAATGAGAAGACGGTGAACACGAAGGGAAGGGAAGACGGTGAACACGAAGGGAATGTTCGTCATTTGGAAGACTTGGAAGAGGGAAGACGGTGAACACGAAGGGAAGGAGAATGAGAATGAGAAAAAGAGGTAAGGAGGGAAGACAAAAATGTGGCACGGGTTCAGAGGAATAGAGGGAAGATGACTCGTCAAAGAGAAATGGAGGGAAGAGAAACAGATGGGCACGGATGCAAAGGAAAAGAAGTTTAAAATTACAACTTATAAGCACGATTGAGAGCTAACCGTGTTTAAATCCGACCTTTAAACACGGTTCAAAGTCACCCATCTTCGTATATCAGACTTTTAAAGACGGTTATGTTCCCAACCGTCTTCGTATATCCTATTAAAAAAATTTAAAAAATTAAAATAGGCTTTAAGCACGGTTCTATAGACCCGTCTTCGTATGTGTTAAATTAAAAAATTAAAAAAATAATCATCAAACCCTTTAAGGACAGTTCCAACTGAACCGTCTTCGTATATCAGACCTTTAAAGATGATTCTGATCCCACCCGTCTTCGTATATCCTATTAAAATTTTAAAAAAAATAAAATAAGCTTTAAGCACAGTTTTAAAGAACCGTCTTCGTATGTGCTAAAATAAGAAATTTTTAAAAAATAATTATAAAAGCCTTTAAGGACGGTTCCAATTGAACCGTGTTTATATATCACTTTTAAGCACGGTTAAATGGTTAACCATGTTAGTAGATACATTATAAATTTTTAAAGAGTCCCTGGTATTTACAACACTGCCACCGCGCCCTTTTTTAACACGTTTAGCCATCAACCGTCTTCGTATCCCCGTCCTTATATCTCTTTTTTGCACTAGTGTCAAAAGAACATTACTGAATTGATAATTATATATAAATAATTAGTGACCCTTTTAATGACCAAGGAAACAGATCATTCAGCTAATAAAATTTAGTTGGATCAGTAAAGGAAAATCAATAGTGAGACCGCTTGACAATGACTAAAGGGTTCATAATTGGACCTTAGGAGATTAATTGAGTAAAAAGATAATCATACCTAATTAAAGAATAATTAAAAGTTACATAAAGAACTAAATTAAGTGGTAGTATGCCTTTAATAACGAACTAAATTAAAGGAATGCTAATAACATGAACTAGATACATGGTAAGGATATAATATGAACACTTGCATCTAGTTGCCTATATAAGTAAAACTTTAGTGACGTTAAATATGCGATAACTTGTTAAGACTTAGTAAATGGTGAGTGTCGATATGTATCTTATGTAGTATGTCTAATAATTATTGTATGATGATTTCTTAGTACTACACGTAATATGACATTGTTAATTAGTTGATTATGTAACATGATTGAATATGTGACTATGGATGATTACGTATATTGATATACCTGTGTTAATTATGTGATGAAGGTTGTGATGAAAGTGCGTGATGAATGTGGTATAATGAATTGTATGCTGTAATGCCATTGAATACTTATTGGTCTGACATAGTTAGGAATGTTGAATGATGTATGGATATCTGAATAAGGAAATTCATAAATAATAAATATGGTAGGTAGTATCGGTAGGGATTCTGAAATGATTAAATTGTGAAAGTATAAGGAATTTGGATCCGAGATATATTGTAGGCGTTGTAGCACCAATGTACCCCTAATTACTGAGAAAGTATGAAATCTCATTTCATTCCTAAGTGTCGAGTAAGGGTATTTAAACAAAGAAAAAGAGAAAATTTAATTATACAAAATAAAGAAAAACAACTCAACATTAGGAATGGAAGGAAGTCATTTAGGGGACCCTGTTAAGGACCATTGAATAAAAATGAATTGTTAAATTATGCATCATGTCTGGAGTTAAGGAGGGATGTTGGAATATTCCCCTAGAGCATACATTGATAGGTATACTGAAGAATCTGTCGCTCCTTAATACCCGAGGGTAGTCTAGGGAGTATATTGGAGGCGGGAACTCCAATGGCTCAGATTCGCGCCCGTCACTGGATAGCCCCTGGCAAACTCTGATATACTTCGACAGAGGTAGGGTTTATATGACTATGGAGTGCTCACTCTGCAGAGATTATGATTGGCCATTTTGATGATAGGGCTGCGTGTCTTTACCCATTTGTGAAAACTAGAACGAGGAGAGCTTCGGTCGCTCTAATTGGGTAGAAAGGATAAGGCGGGATTGTTGTACACATGGATATTGATGATGAGGAGATGGACCCACATGCATCATGAGGACTAATAAAGAGAATGGAAATAACAAAATGAACCCATGCATTGCATCATTGTACTGAGATTATGATTGTTTGTTGTTTGAGCACAATGGTATAAGATCTTAGTAACCCTAAGTGGTCAATAGGGAGTTAGAAATGGTCAGTAGAACAAGAGTGGTGAGATAACTTAGAATGTATCTCAGGGACCCTAAAGAGAGTAGAAATGATTCAATCCTGGATTGTTTATATTGTGTGTGGGACAGTTATCAATGAGATACCTTCCCGATTGTTATGGAGGTGGAGACTCACCCTTACACTATTTTTCTAGACATCATGGGGATGGACACAGACTTCACAATCAAGGACTAGCCAAGCTCTTCTTGGACCAAGGACGAATAGATTAGATTATTTTATTTTCATTTATGGGAGCCTGTGTGCCCCTTTACTTTCAGTATATACAGTTGCTGTTATGACCATGTATTATATATGATTACATTGTATATGAGGTGTATCTATTCCACCAAGTTTCTTTGTATAAAAAAAATTTTCCATATTTTTCTAAAACTCATAACCTTTTAGTTGATTAGGATAATCTAATGGAAGGGATTGTCCTAGTTAACCAAGGGTGTTACATTCTTCATCCCTTGTTCATTTTTGAAATTGTAAAAAATTTATCCTTACTTTTAATATCTAACTAATAATATCTTTAATATTATTTACCGGATTAAGGGCGCCTCATTAGGTGGTATCCGAGCATAACATGCTTTTAGTGAATCATTGTCATCATTGTTTGATCTTGTATGAATTGATTATGATTGATATTTTATTTACATAAGCCTAACCAAGCTTTCTTCACACTATTCTCTCTCAATGATGAATTCTTATGTGATAACATGCCTTTTAGGGGTATTAATGTGAATTGGTTGATGTTAAACTCCATGATGGAGAACCAAGGTTTATTTATGTGGTAAATTGCTATAGTATAAGACTATAGGCATGTCTATGAGCTAGCTTACTAATATTATTTGAACTTAATGTCATGTTTATAGATCTTAAGATGGCTCGTCGTCACCATGATAGTGATGAAGCTATAGCTCGATCTTTGAACTTCTTTACTAACCTTCTTGAGTCACAAAGTTGTCATTGACAAGGTGCGAAAAGGTAAGCTACTCCTGTTGCTCAAGGAACTAAAGGCCTTGACAAATTCTTGACAAGCCTATATTTGGATCCGAGATGTTGAGGGGGATAACTTTGAATGCACTAAACTCCAAAAAGTTGAGTATGTTATTTTTATGAAGAGAGATGAAGCCAAGACTTGGTGGAGACTCACCAAGAGTAGGATGATTGTTGTTGCTACTCCCTTGACTTGGGAGAATTTCAAGCTTGAACTTATGAGGAAATATGTGCCAGAGAGTTATGAGAGCAAGAAAGAGCTTGAGTTCATGGAACTTAAGAAAGGCACCATGACTGGGAAGAGTATGCTTCTAAGGTTGAAGAGCTATGTGAGTTCTACCCTCTTTACCAGCAAGAGGGGACTGAAGCCTCTAAATGTATGAAGTTTGAGAACGGTCTACGCCCTGATATTCAAAGGGAAATTTGTCATCAAGAGATCTAAAGCTTCACGGTACTTGTGAATAAGTATCGCATCTATAAGGAGCATGCACCACCTCATCATTCTAAATTTGACTCTAAGTTGAAGGGTCAATCTTCTAGCTTGAAGAAACATGGTAACTTCAAGAAGGGGCATTTCTTAAGGGGTACTCACTCTAATGCCCAAGGTAGGGATGGTGGCCATGGTATCACCTTTGGTCAAGGCAATGCAAATGCCAATGGACCGAGATGCAATAGGTGTGGTGGACCTCATTATGCTTATAAATGTGTTCATGGCGATGATGTTGTTTGCTTGCAAGGCGGGCTCCCGTGCAAGCCATTATTCCTTGTTAAGAATTTATTCAGAGCCTACTGTATTTTCCTTAATCGATTCATATGATTCCCTGAATCGATTCAAAGCCTATTGGTTTTTCCTGAATCGATTCATACGATTTCCTGAATTGATTCGTAGCCTACTGCCTAGAAGAGATTCTTTTTCTATTCGCATGAATCGATTCACAGATGTTTCTGAATCGATTCAGAGGCCTCTACTTTGTTGTAATGGATTCCATTCACGCATATCGCTTAAATCGATTCATAGTGTGTTATTTGCCAATCTTACATAAGTTTTGATGCTTGCTTGTTTCTTTTCTCCATGGCATGTTTATACAAGTAGATGTACATGGTTTTACTAAACTTTAGCAATCAACTCGGGTATTCTTGAATCTCTTCCCATATCTATTCATACTCTCAAATTAACTTATGCGTTCCACTAAACGCTTACACGGTGATTGTGTAATTAATTACTTTAAGTTAACATTTGTCTAAATCATTTACCTTATCATATCGTGATATATGAGATAGGTCTTTAAAATGGTTTGGGGTTAATTGTTGTAGTTATATTTCATGTTGTTCTTCATCCCATGTTCATTTTTGAAATTACAAAAAATTTATCCTCACTTTTAATATCTAATTAATAATATCTTTAATATTATTTACTGGATTAAGGGCGCCATATTTATCCACTGATGTACCCGACTCATCCTTATTAATTATGCAGTTTGTATGCATAGGAATGCTCATGGGCTTAGCATTAGCCATTTTAAACTTTTTAAGAAACTACTTTATGTAGTTTTGTTGATGGATGAAGATACCATCACTAGCTTGTTTAATCTGTAAACCTAGGAAGAATTTAAGTTCTCCTATCATACTCATTTCAAACTCTACTTGCATTATTTTAGAAAAATCGTTACATAGACTTTTATCAGTAGCACCAAAAACAATATCATCCATATTAATTTGCACAATAATAAAGTGTTTCTAAGAGCTTTTTCTGAATAGGGTTGTATCTAGTTTTCCTCTAGTAAAGCCTTTTAAAATTAGAAAAAGAACCGAGTATGTCATACTAAGCCCTTGGAGATTATTTTAGACCATATAGTGCTTTACTAAGTTTGAAAAATGGTTTAGAAAAGATACATCTTCAAAACCAGGAGGTTGTTTTAGAAAAACTTATTCTTCAATGAAACTATTTAGAAAAACACTTTTCACATCCATCTGATATAACGTGATACCTTTAAATGCGGTAGATGCAAGAAGTATCCTGAGAGCCTTAAGTCTGGCTATAGGAGCGAAGGTTTTAGTGAAATCTATACCTTCTTGTTGGTTATAGCCTTGAGCTACAAGTCTTGCTTTGTTTTTCATAACTTTCCTATCTTCATCAAGTTTGTGTTTGAAGACTCATTTAGTTCCAATAATACTTTTTTTGGGTCTTAGAACAAGACTCTAAACTATGTTTCTTTCAAAATGATTGAGTTCCTTTTACATGGCAATGATCTAATTAATGTCTTCTAGAGCTTCTGCAACAATATTTTGTTCCAATTCTGAAACTAGTATAATAAAGGATTGGTTGAGAAACTTGGATCTAGTTTTAACCCCAGCTGGTTGATCTCCAATTATTAGATCTGAAGGATGATAAGCCTTGAACTTCTAGCCTTTCAAGTTTAGTCATCAACTATTTCTGTTCAGAATTTTTATCTTTAGGTTCAGCTGGTTCTGATTAAGTAGGATCTGTTTCTTGCTTTTCTTGATCAGCTCCTGTTGTAGTACACCTACATCATCAATATCTAGATCTTCCAATCTCTTGTTAGTATTTAAAGGTCATTAAATCTTACACGCATTGATTCCTCAATGGTCTGAGTTCTAGTATTGAAAACTCTGTAAGATTTTAATATGGTTGAATATCCCATGAATATTCCTTTATCACATTTAGACTTAAATTTGCCAAGATGTTCCTTAGTGTTAAGAATATAGCATGTACAACTAAATGAATAAAAATATGAGATGTTGGGTTTCCTTCCTTTCGATAATTCACATGGAATGTTATAGGTCTGATAAGAATTTTGTTTAGAATATAACAAGAAGTACTCATAGCTTCTACCCAGAAATATTTTAGAACATTGTTTTCACAAAGCAAGCCATTTCCTGTAGAGACCTATTTTCCCTCTCTACAACGCCATTTTGTTGAGGTGTTCTTGGTAAAGAAAAGCTATGAGTTATACTAGACTCATTACAGAATTTTTTAAAAACTTCATTTTCAAATTCTTTGTCATGATCACTTCTTATTGTACCAATGAAGAAACCTTTCTCATTCTAGATTTTCTTACAAAAATCTAAAATATATTTGCAGACTCATCCTTGTGAGTTAGAAAGAATATCATCTCATTCTTGTGTAATCACCCACAATACCAAATCTATACTTCTTCTCTGCAAGACTCTATACTTGAGATGAACTAAATAGATTTAAATGTAACAATTCTATGGGTCTAGTAGTGGAAACAACATTCTTGTTTTCAAATGAGGTTTTGAGTTATTTCCTTCTTTGGTATGTTTCATGTTGTTCATTTTGCAATAATTGTGGTGTTTCGTGGCAAGCATTCACTATTAGTGTAGTATGTGTTAAAATATCGTTCCATTGGGATTCGGTATTTAAACTGATGATTCTAAAATATTATGACGATTAAAAGAAATTGTTTTCATGATGTCATGGTAAAATAAAATAGTAGAATGCGATCAAACATAAACTAAGAAAAGCAATTAAGTGTGAAAAATTAACAGT
The DNA here is from genome assembly GCA_037962975.1 of Clitoria ternatea. Lineage (NCBI taxonomy): Eukaryota > Viridiplantae > Streptophyta > Magnoliopsida > Fabales > Fabaceae > Clitoria > Clitoria ternatea. The sequence goes on from CM075672.1 coordinate 158,523,981, forward strand.
TGATAAAAACTAGGACTAGATTTACGTGACAATCTAAGTCAGTCGTATCAATTCCTCAACTACGAAATTTATAAGAATAGTTCCAAATATGTTGATTCCTCAAACACTTTGAAAATATTCCAGCATTAAAAGCGATTGTCGTTCGTTTTGTCGATTATTATTCCTAATAATCTCCATAACGAGTATTCCATTTAGATCTATTTTTAAAAGTCATTTCCCAGTAACCAACGAAAACTAAAATCAAGAAGCTACTGATCAGATGGATTCAAGCATTAAACATAAAATTGAAAGCAAAAAGTCATAGAATGAAAGTACCAAGTATATAAATATATGACAAGCGTACGTCGGGTTCGAATCGATTACATCCAATCCCAAATAAAGATTTAGCTAAACATGGTAACCATGACAATCAGACTCAAAAGATAAAAGAAAATGATAGGAAGGATGAGAATGGGTCTTCAATGGAGCTAGCCAAGAGAGAGAATGAAATGTGTGTCCCCTTTTGAAATTTCTTCAGCTTTGGTTACATATTTGTCAATTCGCTCAAGCAAATTAATGATTTGCTCAAGCAAATTGCTTGTTTCATGGTAAAGAAAACTCTTTTCTCTTGGTTGTTCCCTCGACAATTTGCTTGAGTAAGTGGTTCGCTCAAGCGAGTTTACTATTGCTATGTTTCCTCTGTTCTTTAATTGCTTGAGCCATTCTATTTCTCGCTCAAGTGAATTGATCTAGAATTCAATTTTGCTTGACTTCTGTTTGAGCTAATTAATCTCACTCAAGTGAATTCCTTTAATTTGCTCTCTTGAATGGTTTTGCTTAAGCGGACTTAGATTCATTGAAGCGAATCTTGCCTCTGTTGTTTAAGTCCTTGAATGCCTTGGCTCGCTTGAGCGATTCTGGTACTCGCTCAAGCGAATTTACCAAAATTTGCATTTTTCTTGGCCTAAGTTGGGGAATTATCTTTGAATTTCTTCCTTCTTCTCTTCCTCATCCTTTTCACCTAAAATTACCCAAAATCTAGGATAAGAAACACATATTTACATCAATCAAGTTAAGCAATATCTAGATTTCAATTTTATCAAATTCAGTACACAAAACAATCAAGATATAGTAATATCTTATCAAAATTATACCTAAATAACACTAAAAACATGCACAATTTGGGCATTTATCAACTCTCCCCGACCTAGAACTTTGCTTGTCCTTAAGCAAAAGGTAATAAAGTAACAAACTCAAAATTAAATTTCCTTTAATCATAATAGTGCATAAGAAAAGAAACAACTTAAACTATATACAAATAACAGTTCCTAGTATCGTTTAAAATCCAACAAGATAAATGCCCAATCCTGCAAATCACAAAACAAGTGAAAGCAACTAGTGGCTGTAAGAACAAGAAATCCACTCAATATATCACAGGTGAGTGTTTACTCAAAACATCACTGATTATGCATTAGTTAGAATTGCAATTCATTTCATTTCAAAAGAACAATCACCTAAACAACAAGGATCAAGAGGTCTTCAAAAGGGTTGTATTATGGCTTGGCTGAACAATAAAATCCATTATTTTTCTATGAATTCAAAGAGCATGCTCAAAGAGAAAAGATTACGATTTTATGCATAACTTTAGCTGCCCTACTTTCACAGTTTTCTTCTCATCAAGCTCATATTTTGTTTTTCTTTTTGTTTTTAATTTTCCTAATTCCTCTTCTTTATGTTATTCTCTTTTACAATTGATTTTCAATTAAGAAATTTCTTCTTCTTTTCATCTTCACTTTTTCATCACAACCTTTTCTTTATGCCAATGAACTAGTAAGCTTAACATAACCTTTTTTTATATACACAAATATGATATTCTCTTTACCTTTAGCATGCTATTGGGGTAGGGAGTTAAATTTAAACATGCTACAAATAAGGGATTCAGAATAAAATTTTAAAAGCTTAAAGGGTTACAATAAAATAAAATTTAGTTTATGTAAAGGTTGGCTTTTTGGCTCTGGCTTAACCCTAAATCTATGCAAAATTGCCTCTATCATATGCTTGCTTGTCTAAGTAATGACTTTAGACAGAAATTTATTTAATAACAACCATATAGTAATCAGCGAACTCTTGGTGTTTAGGATTCACTCGTTTACCCGATTAACAGGCTTGATTTTTTTATTTGAACAGAAAAAGGTTCATACATTGTTAAGTTACTTCACAGATTTAGGATTCAATTTGGTTTCAATTAAATTCAACCAGGATACTAACAGTGTTCAAAATAAAGTTATTTTTAACTTATGCATCTAATGATTATATGACATCTTAATCCACTTTATATAAAGTAAATAATATGCAAATATATCAAAATGAAATATCGTGCCTATATATATAACACTAGCGGGTAACAATCCAAAATGTATGTATATAAACCAAAGTACTATAAGTTAACTAAAAGTAAATACTAAACTGAAAACAAAACGATAAAGTAGAGTAAAGTACTGAACGTAAATTACTCACAATAAATAAACAACATAACAAAGGAACCTATCAGGAGTGTCAATATCAATCATCAGCCAAGATACTGTTGACAACCCTATCTAAGTGCTCCTTTAGCTCCTGGTCGCTCTCCTGCTCTGGTTGTTGCTTAACATGCTCCTGCTCAGCCTCTAGTAGAACGTCCTGGGGGATGAGCTTAGCTGTTAAAGTAGGCTCAACTGGTGCCTCCGGTACTAGTGAAGCAGGCTCAAATGGTGCCTCTGATACTGGTGGCTCAGGCTCTGCAGGCTGTTGTACTTACCCCCTCCTACTAAAAAGGGCCTGCCCCCAGGCCAGGATAAATAGGCTACGAACTGGTGTAATATCCCAAAATTTAGAGAAAATAAATTTATTGGATAATGATAATTAATTATTATGGTTCAATATATGTGGGAAGATTAATTAAACACTAGAGGTGAATTATCGGTAAATTAAGATTTACTAAAACTGGGTGATTTAACAGATGGTGTAGGACCCACTAAGTCAAATTGAATATTTGATTGGTCTAAAATATTGAGGTAATTATTATGGTCATGGTGGTATAATTAAAATAATTTTTGGTTTTCAGGAGATAATTATTCGGATACGACGTATATTAATAAACGATAAAAATATGAGTAACAATGAATTAAAAGAAAATGGTAAACTCTCTTTTCTCCTCCAAATTCACCGTCGACACCTTTTCCACTTTCTCTAATCTCTTTTGTCCATTGGATAAAAGGGGTTTTGTAGACCAAAAAGCAAAAGACAAGTGTGTGTATGGACCATTGGACAAAAGGATAACTTTTGGCTTTTCTGTCTCCTCCTTTTCCTTACTTTTTCGTTGGCCCCCTTATCTTCTCCTTTCTTCTTCTCTATGGAGCCAAAATCCTTCCACTTCCTCTACTACCTCCACCAACCATTTTTCACTCAAAAGCAAGTGGATTTTCATGGGTTCATGAGGCATGGAAGGAACATTGGAGCATATCTTCCATCATCTCCTTATCTTCCACTCTCAATTTCATTTTTCTTATGGGCTGGAGGAAGAGGTATGTATTTTGATAATTAATGGCTTTTCTTGGTGATTTTAAGATTCTTGAACCTTAGCAAATGATGATTAGATGTTGTTGTGTTGAAAGATTGCAAGTGGAACCCAACCCTACGGTAGATAAACATTGGGGATTGTTGTTAATGTTGATAATGATTGGAATACAATGTTATTAGCCTAAGGATGTTTGAAATAAGGCATGAATATAGTTGGAGTTGATGATAGTGAAGTTTTACGAAAATCCTAGAGAATGGGATTTTACTTTTACCATGTGTATCGTGAAGTGTTTCCACACCTTTGTAATGTCAACCTCTGTAAGTGTTGTTTTTAATTTTACCATGTGTAACTAAATTGTTTATGTTGGAATTTGGTGAATCAATCTATTATATGATGTTGTGATTATAACCTCTGTATGTTTATGATTCAAGTACTATGTTAGTATTTCAAATATTTATTAGTATGAAAGTCAAACGGGAGAATGATTTTCATATGTATTGAAACTTGTTTTATTAGTATGAATGTCAAACGGGAGAATGATTATCCATGCTGAATTAAAATCTATTTTAATAAAAGTAAAGATTGAAATACCCTTAATATACCAATTACTAGGGATAGAATTAGTGATTATCGTTGTTATAAGGCCAACACTTAATGCAAGTTTTTACTGAGAAAGCTTACGAGGGATCAGACTTTACTGTAATTACTTAGAATTTATATCACGAGAGATCGGTTATAATGATTTTAAGCTGCAATAACATGAACTTGATAATTAAATATGCATGTTTGTAATCATTTCATTATATTTTAGTGTGAGGATCCTAATTCCAACATAATTTGTCAATCTGTGTTTTTACCTCAAGTATCTGAGTTATTCTGAATTACATCTCAACTTTCTAAATAGATTTTATCTTTACCACCTTTTTACCATATGAACAAATCAATCATCAATTTTGTGAATATTATATGTTTTGTTTATAAACTATTCTTTTGTTAAGAAGTTTTGATAAATTTACCATAGTAATTAGAAATTACTGTAAATTACTTGAATATTCAATCCCAGTGGAATGATATCTAAATTTGAAAACTATAAATGATTGGTGCGCTTGCCAATTAAAAGACCCAACAGTATTTGGGGATAAACAGAAACCTTCCAAGTTCCATGAAGGGTATAAGCCTGAGGATGCTTATGTGTGGATTAATGATCTAGAGAGGATCTTTACAAGCTTCAAATATTCTAAAGCGTAAAAGGTTGAGTATGCGGTCTTTATCATCTGTGATGAAGTTGAATCATGGTGGCATCTTACTAGAGGGCGTTTGCTAGCTGCTGATGTCCCATTAACATGGGAAAACTTAAAAGTTAAATTATTGAAGAAGTATTTTCTGGAGAGCTATAAGAGTAAGAAAGAGCTTGAGTTCATGGAACTTAAGCAGGGTGACATGACTGTGGAGGAGTATGCCTCTAAGTTTGAAGAGCTATGTATGTTTATCCTCCTTATCAATAACAAGGTACTGAGGCTTTAAAGAGTGTGAAGTTTGAGAATAGCTTGAGGCCCGAGATCAAGCATGCTATTTGACATCAAGAGATTAAAAGTTTCCCTACACTTGTGAACAAGTGTCGTATTTATGAAGAAGATGATGTGACTCCTTTAAGTCATGGAAAGCATGACCCCAAGTTGAAGGGTCAATCCTCTAGCTTCAAGAGGCATAGTCATTTTAAAAAGAAGAAATTCTTTCGTGGTGGATCTTACAATGCAAGAGGACGTGGTACATTTAGAGATGGAAATGGAAATCAAGGTCGTGGCAATGCCCAAGGCCTTACTTGCTTCAAGTAAAGTGCTAATCATCTAGCATGTGATTATCCATAAGATGATGTGGTGTGCTACCAATGCAACCAACCGGGGCATATTCATCCCAATTATCCATTGAATGTAAGAAATGTAAATGTTGATGTTCTTGCTCGTGTGAACCAAAATGCTAATCGTGGAGGCCATGGTGGTTTTGGAGGCTGTGGTCATGGAAACGGTAATGGTTTTAATGGTGGCCGCAATAGTGACCATGGTGGAAATCATAGTGGTGGTCGTAATGGTAATGGTCGAGGCAATGGCCATGGTGGAAGAAATGGTAACCATAATGGTGGTGATCGACCACAAGCTGCTGGAAAAGTCTTCGTTGTTACCGGTGAAGAAGCCGCATAAGCAGATAACTTGGTTCAAAGTAAATGTGAAATTCTTAGCACCCCTGTTTATGTTATCTATGATTCTGGTGCTACTCATTCATTTATTTTTAGGATTGCGTGAGGCACCTGAAAGTGCCTGTTTGTATGATGAACAGTTCAATAATGGTGACTACACCGACTAGTACTTGTTTGAGATCGGTGACTCGATGTGAAAATGTCAAGATGACTCTTGAGAGTAGAAAATTTATTGTACCTCGTGTGTTTGCCTATGAAAGATATAGATATTATCCTAGGCATGGATTGGTTGTCTGCCAATAAAGTCTTGGTGGATTGTCATAATAAGGTGGTGATTTTTTTGACTCTAAATACTGAACGCTTTGACCTACAAGGTATCTCTCAGTTTCTTGTGATGTTTTGCATGGTTGATGGGAGTAATACCTCCCAATCTTATGAAATTTTTATTGTTTCTGAATTTCCTGATGTTTTTCCTGATGAGGTTCCTGGTTTGCCTCCTCCACGTGAAGTGGAATTCTCCATTCATCTTATTCCTGGTGCTGAGCCTGTTTCTAGAGCTCCTTATAGGATGTCTCCTATGGAGTTATATGAGCTTAAAAACCAAGTCGAGGAATTACTCGAAAGAGAATTTATCCCCCCAAGTGTATCTCCTTGGGTCACACCTGTGTTGTTAATAAAAAAGAAAAATGGAAGTATGAGATTGTGCATTGACTATCGCCAACTCAACAAGTTGACTATTAAGAACAAGTATCCTCTTCCTCGCATTGATGATCTCTTGGATTAGTTGAAGGGTGCTATTGTGTCCTCAAAAATTGATTTACGTTCTGGATATCACCAAATCAAGGTGAAGACCGATGATATACCTAAAACCACTACGAGTATATGGTGATGCCATTATGGACTACATGAATCGTATCTTTCATGTGTATCTTGACCAATTCGTTGTTGTGTTCATTGATGACATTTTAATTTACTCTAAGAGCCATGAGGAGCATGAAAGACATCTCAGCTTGTGTTGACTATTCTTCAAGAGAAACAGTTTTATGCTAAGCTCTATAAATGTGAATTCTAGTTGAGTGAGATTTCATTCCTTGGTCATGTAATTTCTCGTGATGGCGTTGTTGTCGATCCATCAAAGGTGGAAGCTGTTATGCCTTGGGAAAGACCAACATCTGTGACAAAAATAAGAATTTTTCTTGGCCTTGCTGGTTATTACTAAAGATTTATTGAAGGTTTTTCTCACCTGGCTTTGCCATTGATGAAGTTGAATCGTAAGAATCAACTATTTGTGAGAAAAGCTTTCAAGAGTTGAAAATGAGACTTACTACTGCACCAATATTGGCTTTGCCTGATTTACTAGATGAATTTATGGTGCATTACGATACTTCTAAGCTTGGTCTTGGTTGTGTGTTGATGTAAAACGAGCGTGTGATAGCCTATGTGTCAAGACAGTTGTAACTGCATGAGGTTAATTACCCCACACATAATCTTGAATTGGCGGCAGTTGTATTTGCTCTAAAATTATGGTGATATTATTTGTATAGTTCGAAGTTTATGGTCTTTAGTGATCACAAAAGTCAAAGTACTTATTTGATCAGAAAGAGCTTGGGTGGAATTTTTGAAAGACAATGAGTTTGAATTGAGGTATCATCCCGGAAAGGCAAACGTGGTTGCTGATGCTTTGAGCCGAATGTCATTGCATATTTCCACAATGATGGTGAAGGAGATAGAGCTAATTGAACAATTTAGAGACTTGAATGTGGGCGTGGAAATATATACCCTAAAGAAAATGTCTATTGAGATGTTAAAGGTGGCAAATGTGTTCCTTGAATGTATGAAAGCGCAGCAACCGAATGATGAATATTTGATAGAGATGAAGGAAACTCAAGCTAATAGGAAGAATTCATTTTTGTTGGAAGGTCATGATGGTATTTGGCGTGTGAAGGGCCGAATTTATATTCCATCAAGTGGTGATTTGAGAAAATATGTGCTTGATAAAGCTCACAAAGATGTATTGAGCATTCATCCTGGTACCACTAAAATGTATAAAGCACGACATAGTGAATTATGTTGTATCTTGCCTTATTTGTCAGAAGGCTAAGGTTGAACATCAAAGACCATCTGGTTTGTTGAGACCTTTAGAGATCCCTATTTGGAAATGGGATAGTATTGTTATAGACTTTATTTCTAGTTTGCCCAAAACCCGTGCTGGAACTGATGCTACTTGTTTGATTGTAGATTGAATAACAATTATGCTCACTTTTTACCCATGAGTATGAAGAGTTCATTGGAGAAATTAGCCTAATTGTTCATAAAGGAGATTATTAGACTGCATGGTGTGCCATCTAGTGTTGTATCTGATCGTGACCCTTGATTTACTTCCCGAATTTAGGGAAGCTTACATTAGGAGTTAGGCTCTAAGTTAAAACCTAGTTCTGCTTATCATCCTCAAACTGGAGGACAGTCTGAGAGGACTATTCAAAGCCTTAAAGATTTATTGAGGGCTTGTGTTCTTGAGTATGGTGGTTGTTGGGAGAGATTTCGTCTGTTAATTGAATTAACGTATAATAACAGTTACCATAGTTGTATTTGTATGGCTTCTTATGAGGCACTTTATGGAACAAAATGTAGAATGTCTCTCTGTTGGTTGGAAACTGGTGAGAATTTGTCTTTAGGGTTTAGGGCCAGAGATTGTTCAAGAGACTACTGAGCAGATTAGAAAAATACAAGAGAATATAAAGATTATTCAAGACCGACAAAAAATTATTATGATAAAAGGCATAAACCACTTGAATTTCAAGTTAGTGACCATGTGTTTCTGAAAATCTTGCATGATAAAGGAATTGGTAGAGCATTGAAGAGCAGAAATTATGTCCTATGTTTATTGGACCATATGAAATCCTTGAAAGGATCGGTGATGTTGCTTATCAAATTACACTTCTTTCGCATCTTGCGAATCTGCATAATATATATCATGTGTCACAGTTAAGGAAGTATGTTCCTGATCCCTTGCATGTGATCCCGGTTAATGATGTCGATGTACGAGATGATTTCTCTATCTCCCCTATTTCCATTCATATTCTTGAACATTTCGTTAAGAGGTTGCGGAACAAGTTGGTACCATTGGTGAAGATAGCATGGAAACATGGTAATATGGAGACTCTCACATGGGAGCGTGAAGATGATATACGGGAGTGATATCCGAATACGTTTGAATCTAGTATGTTAAATTTCAAGGAAGAAATTTCTTTTAAGGTGGGGTGGATTGTAACATCCGAAAATTTATAAAAATAATTAATTAAGAGGAATAAATAGTAAATAATTATATATGAATTGATTGATGTCCCAAAAATTTAGAAATAATTGAATTGGGATTTATTATGGGTATTCATAAATTATTAAGGCTTAATGTGCTGAAATTATACCTGATTAAAATATGAGTGTAAGACCAAGTATCTCCGATTGAGGTGCTATTGGTCAGGGCTGTTAAGAATATTATTGTGAGTCTGAATATATCTTCAGAATAATTTTTGGATAACGTATTGAGCCTAAACGAAGATTTTGTTTGTTATAAAATGATAAAGTTTTAATAAAGAGGTGAAAATTAAAACAAAAATCTTTTTCCCTCTTATGTTTCGCGTTGGCTTCTCATTTCCAAATGTAAATGTTCACTCTCTTCTTATTTCCTCTTCACTCTCCTTTCTTCAATCTTCTTCCTCTAAAACAAAACCAAAGTGGTGTATCCATGCTCCCTCTCCATTTTTGTTTCTTCATTGAGTTTGAAAGAGATGATGTTAGCTTGAAGCTCTCCTTCTTCTCTCTTAATTTTCATGCTCTCCATTTCCCTCTCTTGAAACTCACTCTTTTCTTGGCTTGAGATAAGTTCTTCACCATTCTAAGTGAGTTTATACCCTAGGTATTGGGTTATTGCTGTTTGGTGAGTGGTTGAATGCATGTGGGTTGTTTGAGAGAGTCATTAATGAGGAAACCCTAAAGTGGGGTGTATTAAATGCAATATTTTATATACATTAATAATGGTACATGAAAATATGATGATTAATGATGGGAGATGACAATTATTTATGATGGTGGTTGGGTTTTTGGTGAAAACCCTAACTCTAGAAATTAGGGAAAACATTAAATCTTAGTTTGAGAATGGACTTAAAGGGGAAATTTATGACATTAAGGGTATGAGTGTTATTAAATGTGTTAGGAGAATATTTATTATAGATGAGAGATGATATTAAAGATGGTGAATGGCCATAATGTTAGGGAATCCCTAGTGCATGAGAAGCGGAAATACAAATATTCCCATAGGATTTGCAAAGCGCCGTGTTTCAAACCATAAGACAAACACCAAAAAAATATTACATTTTAGGATTACCTCTTGAAGAAAATCGAATCGAAGCAGTCATAACCTCATCCTTTAGGAGTCCACACAAGTACTCCCACCAAAAATGCTACACCTTCCAAATGCTAGTTTGACGGCGTGTAGCTTTTGCAACCTTTGCGTATTTTGTGTCTCTTTTTGGTTAGCCACCTATAAGCATCTTATGCTCTATTTATAGGCTTAGGTTTGACCTAATTTGCTCTCTAAAGAGTGGGCTCTTTACTCATTCTAAATGAGTTAGACCCAATAATTTTATTTTAGTCCAACTAAAATAAAAAGCTATTTTCTGATAGGCTTCCTCTATGTGTGTGACCCTATAGGTAAAATACTCGGTTATATTAATAGTAAACTATTTTATTATTAATATAAAATAAGAGCAGCATCTAGCAATGCATTATTATGTCCAAATATTATTTATTATCAACAAAACCTATAAGTGATAATTATTTTATATGTTTGTTCCTTTTGTCACGATATCCTAATTAGGGCCAAGGCATGGTTGTGTCATCCTTGTATAGTCCAATTTATTTTACTTGATACCGGAGTAGACTTTATCCGAATAAATATCCAATATTTATTCTTTCTAGCATGGCCATGCATTTCCTTAGTCTCACTCCATCAAGTGGCTTATAGATATCACTCCTGTCACATAGGAGAGACAAATCCCATCTACATCACTCACATCCCTCTACATAATTTGTTCATTGCCTAACCACAACCTTTATAGTCCTCTTGTTATAAAAGATGTTTGATTTATTAAAACAACAAACTCCTTATGTAGGAATTGTAGTGACTTCAGGTCAAAGGACTACATATACCATTATCACATTGAGAATCGTTTATGACATTCATGTAACGATCCATGCAACGTTCTCATGGTGGGTCTGTCCAGTATATCATTACTCTTAATGTGTACCCGTGTGAAGACTTGATATCTTTTATATCCATGATCTGTGAGATCAGATCATCAGTACACTCACAGACTAGTCTTAATGTAGTTACATGTCCCCACGTAAATACTTGACTAGGGATAGTTTAGGAATAACTCTCATATGACTTATTACTCGAAGGATAAATAAAGGTTGTTAAACTATTTAACAAAAAATGACTTATTCAAAATGATGCGTCCTATATAGGCTTTTAGTGCATATTTCTAACACATAAATTGTGGTTGATGACCATTAGTGTGTAAACACATTAATGGGTGAGGCTATAAATGAATAAAAATGAACTTGAAAAGGGAAATGGTTTGATAATGATATTGTTATAAACACTAAGTCTTTAATTAAGAATATATGAATCTTGGTGGGTAAATAGAAAGTAATGGTATGGTATATTGTGTGGTGTAGGATCTATTATGAACGATGAGGCGAGACCGTTGAATCACTCGGATTACTTCTCTTGGGGTAGGAGATGAGTTTTATATTCTAAATGCATGAGTTAAAAATTGATTGATTATGGTATGTGATATTGCACATATTTTCCTTGACTTTGTTTTATTAATGAATTATGATGTTGAGTATTGCAATGTTATGTGCTTGGCAAATGTGTGATATGTATTTGGAATATTGGTGGTATGCTTTACAGTGATTGATAATTATTATCACATATGGAAACAAATGTTGTGCTCTATGTTATTCAGAATATATACGTATTCACCACTAATATTGGTTGATAAATATTGATGATGAATGAGAATGAATATTGTTGTTGAGTATACCCTTCAGAAATTAATGATTATTATTATTGATGATTGTTGGTGCCATTATGGTGGATGCAAGTAAGAACTTGTATGTGTCAGTTAAATTATGTTGATGGAAAATATTGTGGATGCCACACTAAGATACAAAACAATGGTAATAATAAATGAAATTAAAATCCACTAAGAATTAAGTGGTGATATTGATGATGGTAATGATTCATGAGTGGCATAATAAGATACATAGTGTGAGAATGCATATGATTTACATTTGCATTGCATCCATGGCATATTGCGTAGCTTCCGGTAAGGGAATGTTAGCGGTTCCTCCGGTTGTCTAGTGGGAGGGTGGCTCTATGCACGAGCATTATTGTGGTTACCCTAGTGGCTCAGTGATGGAGTCATGAAGCTTCCCATGCGTAGCTATGAGGAGCTACATGTGGTTGACCCTATGGGGGGTGGCTCTTTAAGAAGCAGGTGTCCCTAGTTGTCTTGTGGATCACAGCTGCCATGGTATGATTCATGGTTGGCCTGCAACACCATATGTTGTTTATGTTGTTATCGTGGTCATGGTGAGAATGACCGATGTTGTAAGGTTGGCGATGTGGTTTAGTACCAGTAAAATATGATGTTATGCATGCAAATGATAAGATAAGTGTACATATTTTACAACTGCAGTAGGGGCATGATTATATATTTATGCTTGAACCAATAAATTAGTGTTTTATATTCCCATAGTCAGATCCATGATTGATATTAATTTCGTTGTTCATATACATTAGTCTAAGAGCATATGCATATAGCATGAAGATATGCGAAAAGAGGATGGGTTATAATGATGGTTGAAGTAGGTGAAAGACAACCTAAAGACACCAAGTAAAATATGAATACAAAGAAAATACCTTGTGTATGGATAATGATATTTGTGTTAGCCCAATGATGGTAAGGGGAATGATGTATATGTGTATACACTTTGTTATGAGTTTGAGTGATGAATATGATGTATGTGTATGTTGTTGAAATGATGAAATTATGATGATAATTAATGATTTAATGCAAAGTATACATGATGTTGATATGCATATACACATAATCAAATATGTATTCACATTTGTCACTTAGAATGTATAACTCACTCTCTCATATTGTCTCTTTTTAGCATTGTGATGTAGGATATGCATGGGGTGAGATGCATCTTGTTTTGGAATAAAATGTTTTGGTGGAGAAGGTAAAATAGTTGTATAGAATGCCTTGCCCGACAATCATTTTGTAAAGCATATGATATTTATGAATACTTATTTTGTATATGAATATTGAATGATTATGGATGTACATTGTTGGTGGGTCATGTGTAAAAATTAGGCCTTGTTGTTGGAAGGCTAATTTTTCGTTATGACCTAAATATTAATGAATGATTATTGTAGTACATTGGTTCTATGCCACATTGATGAATGGATGATGTTATCGATGGATCTTGACCTATGAGGGTGCATAATACATGAATTATAAGCATGTAGAATGTTGAAATGTATGTGTAATGGGAAGCAGATAGGTCATATTTTCATTTAAGGGACAAGACTTCATGTAGAGGTCACCCGCAACCCATAAATTATGTATGAAACTTGTTAGCATGCTTGGCTTAAAGGGCTATGAATTGATTAAGTATAGTTAGAAAGAAATGGTTTTGAGTGAATTTCATGCATACATGAGGAACTGGACAGGCTATATAGCGAGAACTGATGTTTGGATACCATGGGATGGCTCCAATAGGCCATATAGGTGACTTAGAGTTTGTGTGATTCGGAATGGACCAAATTGATTGAGAATTGAAGTGTAACTTGCATGTTTGTGGCCTAGGATTGTCAATTTTCCATTTTGCGCATAAGTCATTCAATTTTTGAAATTTTTTGGTATAGCTAATGGCCACATGTCATCAATGATGTGTTTTAGGTGATGTCAAAGTTTGGTGGTGCTTGAAGGTCATTTGGATAAACTATGGCATGTAGAAGTTGGTTGGAATACCAAATTCTGCATAATTTCTACATTCCGGTATGGCGTAATCGATTAGCTTAATCCATTACAGACATTCTATTTTAGGCGTAATCGATTAAGGTAATCGATTACAGACATTCTAGATGGTGGAAATTGTTTAGCTATTAGTGTAATTAATTATATCAATTCTGAGATTGCATTTTTACTACTGTTGCGTACTTACCTTCTACTCCTTAGTCCCCTGCAACATCCTAAATTTTAAAGAAAATAAATTTATTAGATAATAATGATTAATTATTTATGGTCTAATAATTGTGGGAAAATTAAGTAGATACTAAAGGTGAATTATCGGTAAATTAAGATTTACCGGAACCAGACGATTTAATAGATGATGTAGGACCCACTTGGTCAAATTGGATTTTTGATGGGTCTAAAATACTTAGAAAATTATTATGGTTATGGTGATATATTTAAAATAATTTTGATGTTGAGGAGATTATTATTCGGACATGACGTATGGTATAAAACGGTAAAAATACAAACCAATTGGAATTAAAAGAAAACCAAAAAACCCACTTTCCTCTTCCACATCACCGTAGCATCCGTTTCTCTTTTATTTTGTGTAAAATCCCAATTTTAACAATGTACCGGGTGAAATAAGCCATTAAAATAATAATTCAGAAGTGGAAATTGTTCACTAATTACCCTTAACTTAATTAATCAAAAGGTCTGCTGATTGAAAAGGTGATTAGCTTTAGTGGATGTTGATGGGACCGGGTGACGTGAGCAGACTACTTCTTACGTTTTCCCACCCCACCATTCCTTTCCCTCATGCATGCGTTTATAATTGGTTGATGGCTTTCCTTGCCATTCATTCTTCTTCATAATTTCCCTGCGAGTTCTTTTCTTCTTCCTCCTTCTCTTTCTCTCTTGTTTTCCTTCTTCTCTTCTCCTTCTCTACTCTCTGTTTCCACTCCCTGTTTCGGAGGCCACATTGACGGTGTTGCAGAGGAGTCAGAGCTCCCTTATATGAGTAAAGGACGAGCGTCGAAGCAGAAGCAAAAGCAGCCCTGCACCACTCGTGGAAGGCAGTAGTGTTCCAGTGAAGGTTAAACGAGTGAAAGTGTTGAGTGAAGCAGCGAGGAAAAAGGACAAACGCCCAAGCAGAAGAGTCTCTTGGAGTCTCGTAGTTGGTAGGGGGAGTACCTTACATGTTAAATGCATGGGTTATGAACGGGTTTCGGGTATTGATAATTATGGTTCTGCATTCTGTTTGTATGATGTGCCTACATGTGGAGTACCCGAGTGTAGGATAAATGAGAGTGAGTGTTGCATGTTATCATTGCCCTTGAAGATGCATGCGTTAATTAAGTCCTGACACTATTGTATACCGATTACATGTTATGTCATGTTGATTGGAATACTTATTTGAATCTATTGATCTTTATATGGATGCATGCGTTGATTAAGTCCTGATACTGTTGTATACCGAGTGCATGTGATGCTTGAGTTGATGAGAATACTTATAGAATCTTGATATTGATTGACACCGATTGCATTGGACCTTTATGTTGCTGTATCCACCTAATGGAGCTATGATGATGATTGCATGGAAGTATGTGTGTGTTACATTAATATGTGGAGTTCTGAAAATGGGTATTACCGACTGCATGTGAAGTATGTATAGCTGAGTGAAAGATCGTGTGCATGAACTCTATGTTGTGTGATGAATCCGCGTGTGGCGCATGGGATGCGTTGTGCTGGGAGCACGTAGTGTGGGACACTACCATCGGTTATAAGCGTGGGACGCTGTAAAATCCTTGAGTGGGACTCAAGGTAGCCCTTGAGTGGGACTCGGGCTGCCTGTAAACACCTCCGTTGGCGCTGAGAACGTTGGTGTCACCTGTGGGCAAACGGTTGGGTACCTGTAAAACGGCCAAGCAGCTGGGAGCTGAAATGATAGTTGAGAGCTATGTACAAAAGGCTGAGAGCCTACATTGCAACGTCAGAACCGATTACACACGAATGCGGAACCGAGTGAATAATCTGTGTATATTAACTGCTGATATTGCTGGAATTGATTATGCATGAGATGATGAATGCATATATATATATATATATATCCGTGTGCATATGCTGTTGATGTTGATTGAAACCTGTTCTATGAATGTATGTTATGTTGTTGAAGAGTTGCGTATATATATATATAGCCGAGTGAGAATTATGGGTTCTGACTGATAAATGTTCAAAAGATGCATTCTGATTCATGGACCTTAACATCATGTTACTGATTGTTGTATGTTAATGTTATTGAGTAGATGTGTGTAAGGGGGCGAGTGACAACTGGTGGATTCCGATCGGTAAGGATCTTGTGTGTGTGTCCTGGTTGATTAGGAATACTCTGACCTTAATCATCGCCATGTGTGATTGTGTGTGCATATATATATATATATATATATAGTTGTATAAATGTGAGACAACCTGAGTCAGTATCTATCATTTAAAATTTAAGATACTCACCCCTGCTGTGACAATTTTTCAGTGAACATCTCTCGTAATGAGGATTGGAGGAGGAGCTGAAATGCCGGGTGAAGTGCTGATGCAGTATGGAAATTTTATGACTGTGCATGTGCTGTATATAATGTTTTGGGTTAAGCCTTGGTCGGCTCGTGTTTTGCTGTTAGTCTTTTATACAGAGTTGATCCCCTTAGAATGGGAATATGGCAATGTGGTTGTAAATCCATGATATGCACTCCTATATACGTATATATATATATATATGCCTATGTTTATGCTATGTTGGATGTCTATCTTACACTATGTAATGCCTGGGTAATCTTTATATATATGTGCGTTCATATTCCCGAATGTGTAGGAAATGATATAACTTAACATGAGGAAGCCAATCTATGGCCTAGAGGGTGAGTTTGTGACTCTGTCACCGAGTGGGAGAGGTTCAGACGCTCCGAGTAAGTGAAATCAGATAGCTCCGAGTAGGAATTGACATAGAAGACTGCCCCTAACGATGATTTGTTAGGATCGAAGTTGAGAGCCGAAATATACGTTCCGAGTGGTTATTACTAGAATTTCTCCCGAGCGTAGGATAATCAACGAACCCCGAGTGAGAATCCGCCGAGTGAGGGTTTTTCCGACTGGAGAGTGACACCTTAGACTCTAGGGGACCCCACTGTAGTAAGCTGTTAGAGACAAAAGAATCCAAGTGAGTCTTAGCCTAGTTGAATGTTGAGAGTCGGAAGATTATGGTTACCGAGTGAAAACTAAATGAAATACTCCGAGTGGCAAAAGGACGTGAAGGTTATTCTGAGTAAGGAGTCCTCCTAGATTCCGAGTGAGTGATAGTGGGGACTGCTTTCGTATTATTTGCGTATATGTTCTGATTGATGAAACCGTAGAATAAGTTGCATTGTCCGAATGGGACTAGTAGGTGCAAGAGCTGAGTCCGAGTGGACTGAGGTTGGATCCTTCCGAGTGAATCAGACGCTGGAACCCAAGTGCGGAAATGCCGAGTGAAATGAATGAATACCGAGTGAAGCTTTCGCTTGAGCGTGTGCGCGTTGCTATGTGACCTTGCTACACGATTTCCCCCTTCTTCCGCTGTTAGTTTCTTGAATTTCTTTTGTTCTCTTATTCTTCTTCTCCTCTCATTTCTTATACCGTGGTATTCTGGTTTTAATTATGAAAAATTTTCTCTGTTTTTCTTGTCTATGATTTGTTTAAATTAGGGTGTTACATTTTGGTATCAGAGCAGACCGAAAGGTCCAAGGCCAAGGTATGCTTACCGAGTGTAAGCGGTTGTGTACTTTCTGACTGAGTGGTCATCATGATTGAACCTGATTGATATTGACTTGTGGGTAGGAGGTTGTTTCCCTCCTGGTCCGATTGATTGAGTAGCATATAGAAATAGTATGATGTGCTAAGTTACTGAACATTAGGCTGAAATCCGATCAGTGGTAAGTGGCTTGGTATACTTATCCTTGAAGGGGTGTTAATTTCAGGATAAGGGATGACGCATCGCCAAAGCATGGAGGCTATAGCCACGGCATTCCAACGTTTTGCAGACGTGTTTAAGAGGCAGGGCCAGCCTCGAGCTGAGGAGGGCCAAGTGCTGGACCGCTTCCTGAAGAGGAAGCCGAGTGAATTTCTAGGAGGACGGAACCCTGAGACAGCTTTTAAATGGACTCAGGAGCTGGAGAGGATTTTCAGGGGTCTTCGCTGTACCGAGGCCCAGAAGGTAGAATGTGCAGTGTACATGCTGCGTGACGAGGTGGAAAACTGGTGGAAGATAGCTAGAAACCGATTCCCTGACGATGATAATCAGCTGACCTGGAACGATTTCAAGACATGCTTCTTAGAGAAGTACTTCCCCGACACAGTAAGGAGTCGGAAGGAGTTGGAGTTTATGGAGTTGAAACAAGGCTCCATGACTGTGGAAGAGTATGCAACCAGATTCAAAGAGTTATGCCTATTCTACCCACCTTTCCAACAACCAGGGACGGAGAGCTCCAAGTGCCTTAAATTTGAGAATGGATTAAGATCTGATGTTAAGAGAGCCTGTAGATACCAAGAGATACGGAGTTTTCCTGCATTGGTGAATAAGTGTAGGATATTCGAGGAGGATGACAAGGCCCATTCGGGCCAGAGCAGCAGAGCCAACATTCCTTGAGGCCCCAGCAATCCCGCTTCAAGAGACTGAGTAACGTTGGCAGAAACCGATCCTTTTCCAGAATTGGGGGTTGGAATCAGCATGAAAGACGACCAGCTGTGGGAGACGGAAAGTGTTTCAAGTGTGGAGGAAATCATTATGCCCGAGACTGCAACAACGATGGTGAGGTGGTGTGCTTCCATTGTAATAAAAAGGGACACATTCGCCCTGATTGCCCACAACTCCGTCAAGCAAACACCAGTGTACGTCAAGGAGGTTTCCAAGGGAGAAATCGAGTGAATGATAACCAAAGACCGGGTGGCAGAAGCAACAGAGCCAGAGGAAACATGATGGTTGCTCCAAATGGCCGAGAGAGGAATACCGACCAATCAGCAGCAGGAAGAGTCTACACCATCAACACGGAAGATGCTGCACAGGCAAATGACTTGGTACAATGTAAGTGCTCACTCGGTAGATATACGCTTAATGTTGTTTTTGATTCGGGAGCCACCCATTCTTTTATAGCTGATGAGTGTGTAAAGCAATTAAAGTTACCGACTGTGTTTATGGATCGGACTTTAGAAGTAGCCAATCCGACTGGCGCTAAGGTGTTGACATCATCAATGTGCAAGGATGTAATATTTGTGTTGTGTGATCGAAGTTTCACTTTCGATTTGGTGTGCATACCCTTAAAGGACCTTGACATTGTGCTCGGAATAGATTGGCTTTCAGCCAACAAGGTGTTAATGGATTGCAGAAACCGAAGGATAATCTTCCCGAGGTAGCACAATGAAGGCGACACAGCACAATGTATGACTCAACTGTTTATGATGCTCTGTCTAACCGAGGGTGAGAGTAAAGCCCGGGTGAACGAAATTCCAACTGTCTGCGAATTCCCAAAGGTGTTTCCTGAAGACGTACTGAGTGTCCCTCCCAATAGAGAAGTCGAATTCTCTATAGACCTGATCCCTGGAGCTGAGCTGAAGAAGCAAGTAGATGAGTTACTCGGAAAATAATTCATTAGACCGAGCGTATCACCATGGGGCGCACCCGTGCTACTTGTTAAGAAGAAGGATGGCAGCATGAGACTTTGTATAGATTACCGACAGCTAAACAAACTCACGATTAAGAACCAATACCCATTGCCCCGAATTGATGACTTGATCGACCAACTGCGTGGAGCCTCAGTCTTCTCAAAAATCGACCTGCGATCGGGATACCACCAAATCCGAGTGAAGGACTCGGATATCCCAAAGACTGCCTTTCGAACTCGGTATGGTCACTACAAGTATGTAGTGATGCCGTTCGGTGTAACAAACGCCCCTGCTGTCTTCATGAATTACATGAACAATATATTCCACCCATATTTAGACCGATTCGTAGTTGTTTTCATTGATGACATCCTAGTCTATTCTAAGACTTTTGAGGAGCATGAAGAACATCTCCGGGCGGTACTCCAAGTGTTAAGGGAGAAGTAGTTGTTTGCAAACCTTTCAAAGTGTGATTTCTGGATGAATAAAATCCATTTCCTTGGACATGTGATTTCCGAGGAAGGTGTCTCGGTGGACCCTTCGAAGGTGGCGGCTATAATGGCATGGGAGAGACCCAAGTCGGTCTCGGAGATAAGGAGCTTTATGGGCCTGGCAGGTTATTATAGAAGATTCATTGAAGGTTTTTCTAAGTTGGCCTTGCCACTGACTAAATTGACTCGGAAAAATATTCCCTTCGTATGAAGTCCCGAGTGCGAGAACAGCTTCCGAGAGCTGAAGGACAAGTTGACGACTGCTCTAGTGCTAGCATTACCTGACTTGCAAGAGAGCTTCGTGGTTTATTGTGATGCATCAGGACTCGGATTAGGATGCGTGCTAATGCAGAAAGACCGAGTGATAGCGTATGCCTCTCGGCAATTGAGACCTCACGAGCAGCATTATCCGACCCACGACTTGGAATTGGCAGCTGTGGTGTTCGCATTAAAAATCTGGAGGCACTATCTGTTCGAGTCCAGATTTGAAGTATACAGTGATCACAAGAGCCTCAAATACTTATTCGTCCAAAAGGAACTGAACATGAGACAAAGGAGATGGATGGAATTTTTAAAAGACTATGATTTCAAGCTAAAGTACCATCCGGGTAAGGCAAACATTGTTGCCGACGCGTTGAGTCAGAAGTCCCTTCATGTAGCAGTGATGATGGTGAAGGAGGTGGAGTTATTGGAACAGTTCCGAGACATGAAATTACATGTTGACATCCCCTCCTCTCGGAAAATGACGATCAGTACGCTGAGCATTACCAATGAATTCCTGAAATCCGTGTACGAGCAACAGCAGTCAGATTCCTACTTGGCTGAGATGAAGGAGACTCAGGCCAAGGGCAAGGATTTGTCCTTGACCGAGGGATCAGATGGAATCTTCCGAGTAAGAAATAGAATATACGTGCCGGGTGGGGAAGAATTGAGAAGAATGGTGCTTGATGAAGCACACAAGAGCTTGCTAAGTATCCACCCGGGTGCCACGAAGATGTACCATGACCTAAGAACCCAGTTCTGGTGGCCCGGATTAAAGAGGAACGTGGCAGAATATGTGGCTCGATACATCACTTGTCAGAAGTCAAAAGTGGAGCACCAGAAGCCGTATGGTGCATTGCAACCCCTAGAGATTCCCGTGTGGAAATGGGACTCAATTGCCATGGACTTTGTCATGGGATTGCCCAAAAACCGAGCGGGCCATGATGCGATATGGGTCATTGTTGACCGACTAACGAAGAGTGCACACTTCCTGCCTGTGAACATGAAGTACCCGATGCATAGGTTAGCTCAGATTTATATTCGCGAAATTATCTGACTGCATGGTATACCGACTTCTATCGTATCGGATAGGGATCCTAGGTTCACGTCCCGGTTTTGGACCAGCCTGCACCAGGAAATGGGTACGAAACTTTGGCTTAGTTCTGCTTACCACCCCCAATCGGATAGACAATCCGAGCGAACGATTCAAAGCCAGGAGGACTTGCTAAGGGCGTGTGTGCTAGAGCACGGTGGGGAATGGAAGCAGTACCTTCCCTTGGTTGAGTTTACGTACAATAACAGCCATCACAATAGTATTGGTATGGCACCCTACGAAGCACTGTATGGTCGAAGATACCGAACCCCGCTTTGCTGGTCGGAATCGGGTGAGAGTCTGCTATTGGGGCCAGAGGTTGTGAAATAAACTTCAGAACAGATCCGAGTGATAAGAGAAAAGATGAAGGCGTCTCAAGATAGGCAGAAGAGCTACCATGACAAACGCACCAGACCATTGGAATTTTCAGTCGGAGACAGGGTATTTTTAAGGACTTCACCGAGTAAAGGAGTCGGGCGAGTCATGAAGAGTGGAAAGTTAAGCCCTCGATACATTGGGCCGTATGAAGTGTCGGAACGAGTCGGCTCCATGGCATATCGAATAGCGTTACCGACTCACTTGTCTCGATTGCATGACGTGTTTCATGTGTCTCAACTAAGGAAGTACCTGCCAGATTCTACTCACACAATGCCTGATGATGAAGTGGAAATCAGGGAAGACCTGACCACTATAACTATACCGACTAGGATCGTGGACCGATCGGTAAAGCGATTAAGGAGTAAGAATGTGCAACTGGTTGAAGTGGAATGGCAGCAGGACGGGTATACTTCTTATACCTGGGAGCACGAGGATGCCATGAGGCAGCAGTACCCCGAGTTGTTTGACCAAGGTGAGTTACCGACTGAATTTCGAGGACGAAATTCTTTTGAGTGGGGGAGAACTGTAACATCCCAATTTTAACAATGTACCGGGTGAAATAAGCCATTAAAATAATAATTCAGAAGTGGAAATTGTTCACTAATTACCCTTAACTTAATTAAGCAAAAGGTGTACTGATTGAAAAGGTGATTAGCTTTAGTGGATGCTGATGGGACCGGGTGACGTGAGCAGACTGCTCCTCACGTTTTCCCACCCTACCATTCCTTTCCCTCATGCATGCGTTTATAATTGGTTGATGGCTTTCCTTGCCATTCATTCTTCTTCAGAATTTCCCTACGAGTTCTTCTTCTTCTTCCTCCTTCTCTTTCTCTTTTGTTTTCCTTCTTCTCTTCTCCTTCTCTACTCTCTGTTTCCACTCCCTGTTTCGGAGGCCACGTTGAGAGTGCTGTAGAGGAGTCAGAGCTCCCTTATACGAGTAAAGGACGAGCGTCGAAGCAGAAGCAGAAGCAGCCCTGCACCACTCGTGGAAGGCAGTAGTGTTCCAGTGAAGGTTAAACGAGTGAAAGTGTTGAGTGAAGCAGCGAGGAAAAAGGACCAGCGCCCAAGCAGAAGAGTCTCTCGGAGTCTCGTAGTTGGTAGGGGGAGTACCTTACATGTTAAATGCATGGGTTATGAACGGGTTTCGGGTGTTGATAATTATGGTTCTGTATTCTGTTTGTATGATGTGCCTGCATGTGGAGTACCCGAGTGTAGGATAAGTGAGAGTGAGTGTTGCATGTTATCATTGCCCTTGAAGATGCATGCGTTGATTAAGTCCTGACACTATTGTATACCAATTACATGTTATGTCGTGTTGATTGGAATACTTATTTGAATCTGTTGATCTTTATATGGATACATGCGTTGATTAAGTCCTGATACTGTTGTATACCGAGTGCATGTGATGCTTGAGTTGATGAGAATACTTATAGAATCTTGATATTGATTGACACCGATTGCATTGGACCTTTATGTTGCTGTATCCACCTAATGGAGCTATGATGATAATTGCATGGAAGTATGTGTGTGTTAGATTAATATGTGGAGTTTTGAAAATGGGTATTACCGACTACATGTGAAGTATGTATGGCTGAGTGAAAGATCGTGTGCATGAACTCTATGTTGTGTGATGAATCCGCGTGTGGCGCATGGGATGCGTTGTGCTGGGAGCACGTAGTGTGGGACACTACCATCGGTTATAAGCGTGGGACGCTGTAAAATCCTTGAGTGGGACTCGGGCTGCCTGTGAACACCTCTGTTGGCGCTGAGAGCGTTGGTGTCACCTGTGGGCAAACGGTTAGGTACCTGTAAAACGGCCAAGCAGCTGGGAGCTAAAATGATAGTTGAGAGCTATGTACAAAAGGCTGAGAGCCTACGTTGCAACGTCAGAACCAATTACACACGAATGCGGAACCGAGTGAATAATCTGTGTATATTAACTGCTGATATTGCTGGAATTGATTATGCATGAGATGATGAATGCATATATATATATATATATATATATATATATATATATCCGTGTGCATATGCTGTTGATGTTGATTGAAACCTGTTCTATGAATGTATGTTATGTTGTTGAAGAGTTGCGTATATATATATATAGCCGAGTGAGAATTGTGGGTTTTGACTGATAAATGTTCAAAAGATGCATTCTAATTCATGGACCTTAACATCATGTTACTGATTGTTGTATGTTAATGTTATTGAGTTGATGTGTGTAAGGGGGCGAGTGACAACTGGTGGATTCCGATCGGTAAGGATCTTGTGTGTGTGTCCTGGTTGATTAGTAATACTCTGACCTTAATCATCGCCACGTGTGATTGTGTGTGCATATATATATATAGTAGTATAAATGTGAGACAACCTGAGTCAGTATCTATCATTTAAAATTTAAGATACTCACCCCTGCTGTGACAATTTTTCAGTGAACATCTCTCGTAATGAGGATTGGAGGAGGAGCTGAAATGCCGGGTGAAGTGCTGATGCACTATAGAAATTTTATGACTGTGCATGTGCTGTATATAATGTTTTGGGTTAAGCCTTGGCCGGCTCGTGTTTTGCTGTTAGTCTTTTATACAGAGTTGATCCCCTTAGAATGGGAATATGGCAATGTGGTTGTAAATCCGTGATATGCACTCCTATATACGTATTTATATATATGCCTATGTTTTTGCTATGTTGCATGTTTATCTTACACTGTGTAATGCCTGGGTAATCTTTATATATATGTGCGTTCATATTCCCGAATGTGTAGGAAATGCTATAACTTAACATGAGGAAGCCAATCTATGGCCTAGAGGGTGAGTTTGTGACTCTGTCACCGAGTGGGGGAGGTTCAGACGCTTCAAGTGAGTGAAATCAGATAGCTCTGAGTAGGAATTGACATAGAAGACTGCCCCTAACAACTCATCATTAGGATCGAAGTTGAGAGCCGAAATATACGTTCTGAGTGGTTATTACTAGAATTTCTCCCGAGCGTAGGATAATCAAAGAACCCCGAGTGAGAATCCGCCGAGTGAGGGTTTTTCCGACTGGAGAGTGACACCTTAGACTCTAGGGGACCCCACTGTAGTAAGCTGTTAGAGACAAATGAATCCAAGTGAGTCTTAGCCTAGTAGAATGTTGAGAGTCAGAAGATTATGGTTACCGAGTGAAAACTAAGTGAAATACTCCGAGTGGCAAAAGGACGTGAAGGTTATTCTGAGTAAGGAGTCCTCCTAGATTCCGAGTGAGTGATAGTGGGGACCGCTTCCGTATTATTTGCGTATATGTTCTGATTGATGAAACCGTAGAATAAGTTGCATTATCCGAATGGGACTAGTAGGTGCAAGAGCTGAGTCCGAGTGGACTGAGGTTGGATCCTTCCGAGTGAATCAGGCGCTGGAACCCGAGTGCGGAAATGCCGAGTGAAATGAACGAATACCGAGTGAAGCTTTCGCTTGAGTGTGTGTGCGTTGCTATGTGACCTGCCTACGTGATTTCCCCCTTCTTCCGCTGTTAGTTTCTTGAATTTCTTTTGTTCTCTTATTCTTCTTCTCCTCTCATTTCTTATACCGTGGTATTCTGGTTTTAATTGTGAAAAATTTTCTCTGTTTTTCTTGTCTATGATTTGTTTAAATTAGGGTGTTACATTTTGGTTCTTTTAACCATTGGACAAAAGGAATTATTGACCAATGGTAAAAGTAAAACGTGGCACCCTTTTACCCAATGACAATGACCAATTTTGGTCATCTTTTCACACTCTTTTTCACCCAACCGTCCATACTTTCTTCTTCTCCATCCATCTTTATTTTTTCTTCTTCTTTTCCTTCCTCTCATGGCAAAATCGTGAGCACCATCCACCTTGCCATTCCACTTAAAATTAAAGTGTTTCCATGGATTTGTGAGGCTTGAAAGGCATATTGGAGCAAAGCATTGGTTGTCTCCTCTCCTTTACTACCCATTTTTGTTTTTGGTGGAGCATGGATGTGAGGTAAGGTTTCTTGCCTCTTTAATGTTCCATCTATGATTTTCATGATGTTAAGCTTGAAATGGTAGTTATAGAAACTAAGGATGTTGAAGGAAATGATGATCCCTAGGTTTGGATAGCTTAGAGATGTGATTCTTGGTTATGGTATTGTGTTGGAAATGGATGAGGGCTATGGTTTACATATGGATTTTATAATGGATTAAAGTTGTTGATTTTGTGGTTTGATGAAAAACCCTAAGTGTTGATAAATTGGGGATTTTTACCAAAATGATGATTTTAATGATTATGGGATCTTAGGATGATTTTATATGAGGAAATGAATTTTTAAAAGTATTGGAACTGATTATTGATGTTGATGAATTTTTTGAGCTAAGTTGATGTTATTTGAATGATCAATTATGCATGTGAAACCTAAACTAGGATAGATGATCATTGGGATCATTATGTGCTGTTTACAAATGATTGGCACTTTGGTAATGATGTTATGTTTGTAATGATGCATGAAAATTGTTGAGATTGATGATTAATAAATTTATGAAAAACCCTTAAGAATTGATGATGTGTGAGCCTTTGGTACGATTTATGAAATTGATGATTGGGTTGTTATGAGAATGATTTTGTGGATAGAAAAGGTGATTGGAATGGTTGGTATGATTATTGAGGTTAGTAGATTTTAATGAGGTTCCAATCTTGAGAATGGACGGATATATGCATGTATGTAAGAATGATGATTTGAGGAGTTAATTTTGAGAATGAGTATGAGATGTTCAAGGTTAGATGTTGTCATTGTGATGATAATGGTAATGGTAATGACTATTGATGATGAAGTAATGAAATAGAATATGAATCGTTGAGGTCTTGAACCATAATAGATCATAATTGAATTTGTTGATTGATGATGGTTTAAAAGAAGCAAAAAGGGCTTATGATGAAATTAGATGATCCATGTGATACTTGATGCATTATTAGGGATGATGATATTGTTGTTGTTGTTAGGTAAGGTTAACCCTTTGAGGCTTAGAGAATCATGGTTTTAGGAAAGGAATTCCTGAAATCTAACACAAGGGTATAAATTGGTGTTTTGGCAAGTTTAGAACTTGTTACTAAGCTTGATGATATGTAATGAGGACACACTAAGGGAGGAACCTCACACTACCCTAGAGAAAAGGACTTGAAGCTTATAAGGGTCCCGTCATAAGGGCTAAGACCAAAAAGGCCAAAGACAACATTCACCAAGCTTAATCTTCCTTCCTCTCTTTTAGAGGGCCTAAGCCCAAGGGTGATAGCTTGAGGATCTACCTATATTCTTCTTGTAATATACTTAGTAGTTAGGTTCTCTAGGCATTTAGGATGTATTTGGACCTTGCATGGTCAATAAGGCCACTTTTGGGCCATGTACTCTTACCTTGGGCCATGTATAGGCCATACTCTTCTCTATTAGCACCATTGGGCCTAGGAAGCATGGGGAAGCCCATTAGGTGATCACTTGGCCGAATTCTCCAAGCCCTATATAAGGAGCTCTCCTTTTGTATTTTGACATAATTAATGTCATTTGAGATTTTACACTTTCTAAGTGAGTTTTAGTGAGAGAAGCTCTCCCTTCTATCTAGGTTAGAGTGAGCTCTAGCAAGCTCTCATCCAAGGGGTTTCCTCCCTCTTGGTGGTGAGTTCAAGGGAGTTATCTCCTCTTGGAGTGGCCTCCTACTCACTTTCTCCATTCCATCTTCTACTTTCCTCCTTTTTTCCTTCCATTTCCATCCTCTTTCCTTCTCTTTTCCCTTTTCAATTCCGTGTAGTTCTTTAGTCTTTTGCACCTTTTCCATTCGGTTTCCCATGGGGAAGTTTATTCAATCAAGGCTTGTGGAGGTTAGAAGAAGAGAAGATCCCTAGATCCACTCTTCTTCAAGTGGTTAGAAGAAGTGCCTACATCATTTGGTATCACATGAGCTTGGGAGGTTCTTCTATAATCTTCTTCTTCATTTAGAATTCGGTTTGTCTTTCAATAGCTGGCTGGATTTTTAGTTTCATTTCATATACTTGCCTTGTTAATGCCATGTTAAAGTAGAAATCTCATAAAAAGTTATTATTCTTTGAATTCTTGTGTGTCGCGACCTAGATCGCAACGGCGCGGCCGACCCTCTCGAAATAAAACGGGCAAAGAAAACAGGGAGTCGCCACCAACGTTTTTATCCATAGGAAAAACATTGGAAAAACTAAGTTCAGTAAAGCACTGGTTTAAAAAAATGTGAGATTCAAGTTTGGGAGTCGGTTACGAGTAGGGAAGGTATTAGCACCCTACATCGCCTGTCAGAAACAGTACCAAGATTGAAAATCCGCAACATGAATAGCCTTATAAAAGATGTTATATTTCTCCCCTTTTATTGTTGTACAGAAGGAACAAACTGAACAGACATGGAGTGTAGGTCAACAGGACGTCGCGTCCAAATTAACCTTGGCTTTGGTATAAAACAGGAAAAAGGAAGGATACTAATAAGACGTCGCGTCTAAATTAGTCATACTTTGATCAAAATACGGGGTTAGAAACGGGAAGGGGATAAACGGGACGTCTCGTCCCAAGTATCCCATTCCTTGTGGTGATGGCCTACCAGAAATAGGGGAAAATCAACAAGACATCACGTCTAAATTGATTTTCATGGAATTTAATCAGGATACGGGGTTAGAAATGGGAAGGAGATAAACGGGACGTCTCGTCCCAAGTATCCCGTTCCTTGTGATGATGGCCTATCAGAAATAGGGGAAAATTGTAACACCCTAATTTTAATAAATAATATACCCAAAAACAGGGAAAATTTTTCCACAAAAATAGCCACTGGACGATCGGCAAAGAAAAAGGAAGAGGAAAGCAAGGGAAGATAAAAGAACATTCATACGCATAGCAATCGGCGGAAGGGACAAGGCTTGAACCGACCCATTCGGTTCAACGAAACACATTGGTGCCTGGGCAAAATCCATGACAATGCTGACTCGCTCAAGCGAGGCCCAACGCCGCCTGAGCGAAATATGACCATGCAACAGTGGAACAAGGAGATGCTCACGCGAAGCCCAACACCAGCATCCACTCGCTCGGCGAAGTACCATTCGCTTAAGCGAACATCCCAGAAGCCTTCCATGCACGCACACTCGCTGGAGCTAAGTCTAATTCGCTAGGGCGGACACAGGTACAAGGTAATTTCTCACTCGGATTTGGGAGATATGTTCACCCGGTAAGTCATCACGCTCATACTTCACTCGGGAATCCACACAGCTCCTCATTCATCCATACAGGTCACAAGTATAAGCCACTCGGGAAATGACTCCCCCAATTCTGCCACTCGGAATCCAGAACCCTTTCTCACTCAGAGCATATATATCCTAATCAAACATCACTCGACGCATTCCAATCTTAACACAATCAGGTCACATTACCTATTCATTATTTGGAATACATTCACACATTCACTCAGGAAATCAGGTAGTTAAGTCACACTCGGTCTTATTCAAAACTCAACCAGTCGGCATACCAACCCTCACTCACTCGGATTTGCCACCCAGTAATCCTCACTTGGAACCATCAACTTAACATTATTTCACTCGTCAACAGCCCTCGAATCATTTAACAACACATTCCAGTCGGAAGACGCATTAAATCCACAAAAAGCACATATGTATAAATATAAACCTGCCCACAAATCCAATCCGCCGACCTATATATATGTAACCATATACTCGGAATACTCATTAACTTAACATTATACCTTTACCATTATTTACAGATCCATATAAGTGACACCATGTCTATACTTATCAAATCAATCTTTATAAATAAATATGTTTAGTCATTTTACAAGAGAGCCGGCCAAGGCTACACTGACTGAACATAATAAACGCATTACGAGCACCCAACAGTCGGAGTGCACCACACTCGGACTTGAGGCCCTATCATCATTTCCGAGTCTGACCTGCACACACTGAAAAAATGGTGTAGGGGTGAGCTTCACATATTAAATGACAGATATTGGCTCGGATTATACCACAATCCTCGATTATGCAATTCATACAGTTCAATCATCCATAACACACACTGTTGTTTAAATATGAATATTCACTCATCATAATCCAATTGGAATTCATTCCAGTTAATCCACTCGGTTATATAAAACTCACATTATTTACAATCACGTATTATCACACCCATAGGCTAATACTGCACTCGACAACAGCATATACATATATATATACATATATTCAATCACACATGGACAGAAAATTCATATCATTCATTCACAGCATGTATAATACTCATGATGTCACATTTCACTCGGCAAATACATTAGTATGCATGCTTCAATCCAACTACTTCATATCCACATATGCAAACATTTCGTATTGAGCTCGGTATCAATCAAGAATGTGCACACATCAATTCGCCTGGATCCGGTTACCAGTTTTATTGTTGCAATATAGGCTCCAAGCCTTTCACTCAGCTCCAAGCTGATTCGGCCGTTTTATAGGTACCAAATCGTTTGCCCTCACGCGTAACACAATTGCTCCAAGCAACAACGGGAGTCTCACGGGCAGCCCCGAGTCCAACTCGGTAAGCCTGCCTTGAGTCCAACCCAAGGTCTTTAAGCGTCCAACGCTTAGTGCACTCGGCACTGCCCCAAATCCAACCCAGGGTCTTTTATATAATCCAACACATATTCATCTGATTGCCGATCGGTATTAAGCATCCAACGCTATATGTTCTAAGCATTTCAATGGGGAATCGGATGAATATGGTCCTTCATCAGGCGTCCAACGCCTATGCACTCGGCATTCAATGTATCAATCACATGCATCCAATGCAATACCACAACACATGCGCACGGCAATCACATGCACTCAGCAATACATGCACTCAGCAATACATGCACTCAGCAATACATGCACTCGGCTTTCTCATCAACAGCCACAATATCCCATACCTTCACATGGAATTCATACAGCATTGCATGCACTCGGCAATTCACCTATAACACTCGGTAACCATAATATTCACATGTATTTCAAGCATTTTAACACCACATAGATTTATGCCCTGCCCCATGCCTTAATGCACTCGGCTATTCACAATTCCATCACATGCATCAGCTGTATTGTATCATTCAAGTCATAATCAGGAGTCGATATAACAATGACATAGTACATACACTCGAAACCATAATATCATTCACGTTTACATGCATCTAATCATATAATCACATACATAGGTATCAGTAAATGACCACACGATGCACTTAGCATTCCTCATATGCATCTCATACACTTAACATAGACATCATCAACAAGCATCATACTTCATATGGACGGAAAATCATGCACAACACAATAATAAACGTCATACATCTAGTTTACCACTCAACAGCATGCAACATCCAGAAGGCACAACACAGTACAATGGCTCCACCCGGAAACCCGTCCATAAGCTATACACTTAACATGCAAGGCGCCCCCCTACCTGGAATGAAACTTCCATTCGGTCAATATGACACTCGGTCCCAGAGGAACGCTGAGTCACTCTTAGTACATCTGCATGCAAGAGCAGGGGCCATTCGGGCCTCTGAGACACCCAGCTCTCGGTTCGCTCCCTGGAGTAGCTCCATCACAACGCTGTGAACACTCCAACCACCTTGAAGCTCCTCGTAGCGCAGATCTCCACTGAGACTTGGCAGCTTCGAGCAAGGAGGGGAAGAAGGAGGGAAGTCGATGAAGAGAATGTAGGAGCAAGGAAGGAACAGCGTGGAAGGAGACGGGTTACATGC
Organism: Clitoria ternatea; assembly: GCA_037962975.1. NCBI lineage: Eukaryota > Viridiplantae > Streptophyta > Magnoliopsida > Fabales > Fabaceae > Clitoria > Clitoria ternatea. Next base: position 158,555,485 of record CM075672.1, read on the forward strand.
AGAGGGAATGCACACCCTTACCCTCTCTGGCTCGTCGAGTAAGGAAGGAGGACTCCGATCCTCAGCCACCACTGTTGCGAGCTCACGGAAGCAGAGCGCAAAGAAGAAAGAAGAAGAAGAGAGTGAAGAGCGAAGAAGAAAAGGAGAGAAAACAGAAAGAAGAGAAGTCTGAAGGGAAAGAATGAATGATAGTGTACCCATATATGCATGCACGGAGAGAAGGGAAGAGTGGGGTGGGAAGTCGTGCACAACAGCAGCCCCCCCCACACGTGTCATACGCACACAGTCACAAATAATCAGCTATTGACAACTAACCATAATCAATCAGCCTTTAACTTAAATTAATTAAACCAATTATAATTAATAAATAATTTCCCGCACTTAGCAATTATTATTTAATGATTTATTTTCATTCGACAATTAATTATTAAATCGGGATGTTACAGTTCTCCCCCTCTCAAAAGAATTTCGTCCTCGAAATTCAGTCGGTGACTCTCCTTAAATAATTAACTCAGAAAATTGTTGTCTCAATCACTCACACGACTGTGCTTCCATAAGTATTCACCTACCGGATCACAATTTCACTCGGCAAGGATTCACCACTCAAGCGGTTTACCAACCGCCCACAATTTTAGTCGGCAAAATGTAAAAGGTTAGGCCCTACCTGATTACCACTTCATCATAGAATTTAATACATTTGGGGATTCAATTTCTAAAACACACAGTTTCCCTTAGTTAACTTAGCCAATTCATCATAAGTAGTGGCACTTCCTAATTTTTTGGCCGCTCGGTCCTATACTCACGACACTGATCGACGTATTTACACCTTCGGGTTCCCCGACTCAAATGAGTCACTCCGCACAACCATAACTCATACAGAGTACAGACTCAAAATTGTATCACATGAGACACATTACGGAGGTTAATCAACCAGTTGGGAATAATCTAATCGGCAACAACATCACCGACTCCCAATAATACTCACTCCCGACCGATTTCTCTCGGATCAAACCCTCGGGTTTCAAAACCTGATCATAAAATCTCTCTCTTACACCAAAGGGGGCACTCAAGGAATTTTCCATGTGTTTCAATTAGCACAATTTACCCAGATTTACTTTGCATATGCACTACTCTAAATTCTGAAATCTTAGATTCCTACCCATGCTTTCGGCTAATTCCATGCTTTCATCCTGAGAATATCACTCGGTCCTCTTACACAAAACATCATTCAGGGTTCAAGGGTAATTTTCACCCGGAAATGCTTCCACTTACTAGAAATTCACTCGTAATTCGAGCCTACTTCGAAACAAAACCTGAGTTCAAGCTCAGCAGTCCCAATCACTGACCTGAGTACGACTTCATTTAAATCCTTCACTCGGATATCTATCCCCCTCGGAGACCATTCACTTGGAAACTTACTCACTCGGAATCTCATTTTCCCGACCAAACTAACTTTTCTCCCGGAAGATCGCTCGGTTAACCTTATAAAACTCCACTTCAGTGACAGATTTGATCACCCCTCTTGTTTTAATAACCAATCATCGTCTTAGAAGCCAATCTATACCCAACAGCCTCTAATCCTCTCGGAGGCAAACCCATCAAGGTTAAACAAACCCTCTATCCTCAATTGATACGTAACCACATAATATTCATTTAATACAACTCTCATCACACTCGGAACCGTCTGAAAGACTCACCATCACCATAAGCAGTTACAACTTCACCTGCCCGACTCATGAATTGCTGCATCCAACTTATAGGATGACGTCTCATTCCTATAGGGTTGCAACAATTACACAGACACTGCAACGTGTACGCTGCCACAATGCCTACGGCATGACGAGTCATCTCAAAACAGCATGCCTCACTCCGACCAGACTGACTCAACTAATACTAATTCACACGGTAATTAATGGCAATTCACACACATTGTAAGCAATACATCTACATCAACCTCATCATTATGCATCACATAGGGCACATCACGCAACAACAATCATGAAAATTATTTATCACTTCTGTAAATCAGTACGATGGCAATACAACAATCGGCTTCTAGCCAACACCGAGTAAATATTTCCTCTAAATCTTATTCATCACAAAACCATGGCTCGGATAAATTCTCAATTCTCAGCTATATAGTAACGTCACTCACTCGGGTTCATGCAATTCAATCAGGATTAAGTAATTCACAATCACACATGCTGTCATAACACACCATGGACTAGGAAACGGCACTAATGTACACACAGACACTCAGTCGGATTCATACCAATTATTCATGGCTATGTCATTGTTCACTACAGCATGCACCATAACCATAACCACATATTACACTCAACAATAGCATCAATACATATTTACTCCTCCAATTGGGTTTACCCAAACCAATTCCCAACTATATTAAGGATTTCATTCACAATATCGCATTCACATATTCATATAATTCACATTGAGTTCAATGCCCATCATAAGCGTGTACACAGACATTCAATCAGAATTTGCACAATAACATACATTCTCAATCATAACATCACATCACACTTGGCAACAGCGTCAATACATGTGCATTCATTTAGTCAGAACTCATTTATACCACATCATCAAGTCGGGATCTACTCAAATCATTCAAATCCATGCAAATCATAGTAGTCTCAATAATAATGCTCTTACACACATGCATGCGGATCCGACTTAACAGCGATTCCATCTCATGTACGCAATTCTCATGCAATTTTATACAAGCATCCAAGCTTACCAGGTGCGTCTCACGCAGCCATTAATAGGTCACAACCGTTCCAACACAACATATAGATTCACCCGGAATTTCATGGTTTCATCACAGCATCACAAGCGTTTGTCATTGTACTCATAATAGCAAACAGAGTAACAATACTACAGCACATCCTCTCGGTATTTTATAATGAAGGCAGCATGCATTTCAACACAGTATTACGATGGAATCAACAGATCAGCTCACATATCATGCATTCAGAAATCATCATGGCATTCTCATTCATATACATTTTAACATGAAACTGCAAACAGAACTCAGAGATTCATCCCCTTTTAACTCACGCACTCGGCAATAATGGTAACACTCCTATTTACAAGCATTCAGTCAACATTCGCAGAATTATCAACATGCATTCGTGGACGGAGTCACATGATCACTAAACAGTTAACAGATACCACAAATCCAGGAGTTGCAATGCATATTTACTTAATTACAACACAACCACTAACACATTTCACATATCACACTATAATCATTCAAGCCTCAATGAGTTACTACGCAATTGCTTTACTCGGGTTTAACAACACATAAGGTTAAATAATTATTAGACTTAGGATTCTTAAGGGGTCACTATTTATCCAATATCCCACAACATTCCAATATTACTATAAGGTATAGTACCATTCACTCGGTTCCCTCAACCAGCCACTAAGGTGCGATCCCAATTTAACATATACCCAACCTCACCTTTACACACTTATTATACGCCCATACTTTTGACTTAGGAAACTGCAACACATCTCTTATACCACAAATCATATACCGTTCATTCATCACACATTCAAATTCCCAAACAAGGCACCGGTATACAACCACACCATTCATAGTCAAACGTATACCGAATCCAATAGAAGATCATAAGCAGATATCATCACACGAGTCATGATCGAACAGGTATCAACATACAATAGAATATCATAAGCAATTGTGACAATCTGGCTTAATGCACTCAACCGCCCACTAACAGTAGGCAAACCTTGGCCATGGACCTTTTAGTTTACTCTGATACCAAAATGTAACACCCTAATTTTAATAAATAATATACCCAAAAACAGGGAAAATTTTTCCACAAAAACAGCCACTGGACGATCGGCAAAGAAAAAGGAAGAGGAAAACAAGGGAAGATAAAAGAACATTCATACGCATAGCAATCGGCGGAAGGGACAAGGCTTGAACCGACCCATTCGGTTCAACAAAACACATTGGCGCCTGGGCGAAATCCATGACAACGCTGACTCGCTCAAGCGAGGCCCAACGCCGCCTGAGCGAAATATGACCATGCAACAGTGGAACAAGGAGATGCTCACGCGAAGCCCAACACCAGCATCCACTCGCTCAGCGAAGTACCATTCGCTTAAGCGAACATCCCAGAAGCCTTCCATGCACGCACACTCGCTGGAGCTAAGTCTAATTCGCTGGGGCGGACACAGGTACAAGGTAATTTCTCACTCGGATTTGGGACATATGTTCACCCGGTAAGTCATCACACTCATACTTCACTCGGGAATCCGCACAGCTCCTCATTCATCCATACAGGTCACAAGTATAAGCCACTCGGGAAATGACTCCCCCAATTCTACCACTCGAAATCCAGAACCCTTTCTCACTCAGAACATATATATCCTAATCAAACATCACTCGACGCATTCCAATCTTAACACAATCGGGTCACATTACCTATTTTCTATTTGGAATACATTCACACATTCACTCGGGAAATCAGGTAGTTAAGTCCCACTCGGTCTTATTCAAAACTCAACCAGTCGGCATACCAACCCTCACTCACTCGGATTTGCCACCCAGTAATCCTCACTTGGAACCATCAACTTAACATTATTTCACTCGTCAACAGCCCTCGAATCATTTAACAACACATTCCAGTCGGAAGACGCATCAAATCCACAAAAAGCATATATATATAAATATAAACCTGCCCACAAATCCAATCTACCGACCTATATACATGTAACCATATACTCAGAATACTCATTAACTTAACATTATACCTTTACCATTATTTACAGATCCATATAAGTGACACCATGTCTATACTTATCAAATCAATCTTTATAAATAAATATGTTTAGTCATTTTACAAGAGAGCCGGCCAAGGCTACACTGACTGAACATAATAAACGCATTACGAGCACCCAACAGTCAGAGTGCACCACACTCGGACTTGAGGCCCTATCATCATTTCCGAGTCTGACCTGCACACACTGAAAAAATGGTGTAGGGGTGAGCTTCACATATTAAATTACAGATATTGGCTCGGATTATACCACAATCCTCGATTATGCAATTCATACAGTTCAATCATCCATAACACACACTGTTGTTTAAATATGTATATTCACTCATCATAATCCAATCGGAATTCATTCCAGTTAATCCACTTGGTTATATAAAACTCACATTATTTACAATCACGTATAATCACACCCATAGGCTAATACTGCACTCGACAACAGCATATACATATATATACATATATTCAATCACACATGGACAGAAAATTCATATTATTCATTCACAGCATGTATAATACTCATGATGTCACATTTCACTTGGCAAATATATTAGTATGTATGCTTCAATCCAACTACTTCATATCCACATATGCAAACATTTCGTATTGAGCTCGGTATCAATCAAGAATATGCACACATCAATTCACCCGGATCCGGTTACCAGTTTTATTATTACAACATAGGCTCCAAGCCTTTCACTTAGCTCCAAGCTGATTCGGCCGTTTTACAGGTACCAAACCGTTTGCCCTCACGCGTAACACAATTGCTCCAAGCAACAACGGGAGTGTCACGGGCAGCCTCGAGTCCAACTCGGTAAGCTTGCCTTGAGTTCAACCCAAGGTCTTTAAGCATCCAATGCTTAGTGCACTCGGCACTGCCCCAAATCCAACCCAGGGTCTTTTATATAATCCAATGTGTAACATCCCAGTTTTGAAGTTAGATACCGAATAAAAATTAAATAATAAGAAAATTGAAAGTAAAGGAAAGAATTAGTTGTTAATCATAATCAATATAGCTTGAGAGTTAATGACAAGTTAATTGGACTCAATTGATGGGATGTGGCTGTCTATGATTGGCGAAAGGTGTGAGTGGACTGCGACTCACGCTTTCCCATCCCACTCCTTCCCCTCGCATGCGTATATAGGTGCGTATTCAGTATCACCGTGGGTGCAAAAAACTTCTCCCACTACTCCATTCTCTCTTTTTCTTCTTCGTCTCCATCTTCTTTCCTTTCCCCTGTTTCTGTTCGTCACGACGACAGTGCGGGAAGAAGGTCAGAGCCCCGGCAGGTGAAGGACGATCGTTAAAGCAGAGGAAGAACAACACCCCAACTCCGAACCAAGTGCAGAGTACGACGGAGTGGAGATAGGCTGAACGAATCAGTAGAAGGGCGTCAAATTCAACGTCGAAGAGCAGAAAAGCTTCTTGAAGTCCCTTTCGTAGGTAGGGGCGCTTGCATGTTAAATGCATGGTCCACGAACGGTACCGGATGAATGTACTGCTTGAGTGTATGTGCATGTGTTTGTGATGATTGGATCCTATGCATGATTGAAGATTCTGGATTCCGTGTGTTTTATAGTGGTTAAATAGTAGATGCTTGTAATCTAGATGGTGGTGAAGTAGTATGTTAGTATTGATAATAACGAATGATATGCATGGTTCTATCTTTGTTAACACTGTGAGAATATGAATGTGTGCTCATTAGTTGATTTATCAGATGCTATTACTTGATTGCTGATGGTTGAACATATTGGTGTAAATAATAAAGCGAATAACGGTTGCATTGAATCTGTTCCTACTTAATGGTTACGAAGGAGGTATCGGTGGTGTGATGACGCTTGTTGGTAAATGCATTTAGCTGCATGTGTAAGAGTGGGGCGACCCGTGGAAGGTCAAGAGCCCCGAGGGAATGACTTCCAGTTACAGACCTCGGCTAGATTCCGAAGGAGCTCGTGGTAGCCGTAGGAGCTAGGGAAGAGTCTCGAGACGCCAATGGGAGGCCGGTACCACGCGGGAAGAGCTGAAGGACGAGGGGCCAGGAGAGGGGAAAACTGTAACTGAAAGTCATCACTCGAGTTGGATCCGCAGGCATGCATGTAGATATAAGGTTGATTAGAGTAGTACGTATAATGTGTGTGGAGTGTTATGAATGATTTCCGAGTGTGGGAAATACCTGTGTGTGTTGTATGTGTGTCTCAAATGTCATTTTGTCGTGCCTAACCTTAATTAATTTGAAAACGATTGAATGGATGTGAATGTGCATACTGACACTGATACCGAGTCCTTGATTATCATTTTACATGTAAAAGCTCACCCCTGCAGTGGCTACACTTTCAGTGAACATCTCTCGGAAGGAAGAATGAAGGAGGAGCCGAGTACAGGACAATGAATCCGAGCGCTATTGGAACATATATCTACATGTGTATATGTATATATGTATAAATACTGTGTATAACGTTTTGTTAAGCCTTGGCCGGCTCATGTTTTGGTTTTAGTCCTTACGCTAAAACTTGACAGCTTGGGATAACAGAAGTCATGATGAAGTTCTTGTAATTATATGAATGCTTTCGTTTATATATGTATATGTTGTGTGTTGTTCTATACTGTAAGTGATGTTGAGCGGTGAAGAGGACTGTATGAGGATGTCTTATGAGCGTAGGGTAATTATAATCCGAGTGATTAAATGGTAGTACGCCGAGTGAGTCAGCCGCTATTCCCCGAATGATTATAGGCCTGAGGATTTCCGAGTAAAAGTAAGTATGAAATCCTGAGTGGGGAAGAATTGGTATTCCTGAGTGAAAATCTCGAGTGATTCCCCTCTGAGAGAGAAGCTCGAACGGTGGTTTAGAGTGGATTGGATCTTAAGTGTAAGGCATCGGTAACCCGAGTGAAAGATGTAAGTCCGAGTGAGAAGGAGTTCTGGAATCCGAGTGGGATAACCCTCAGTTCCCGAGTAGAGTATAAGTGTCGCCGTATGGTTAAAATTGGAAGGCTAAGTTATTGAGTTCCGAGTGACTAGAATGGTTCGCCCAAGCGTGAGGACTCGCGCTGGAGCGAGTAGGTGTCAGTGTGGAACACCGCCCAGATACCCTTCCCCTCCGTTGTTACGTTAATGCGTCCCAGACAACGGTGTTGACCCCTACTTGGGCGTTGTGGTTGAGTCCGCCCAGACGTTGTCATACCTAGTTGAATTGGGCGGAATGAGTTCAGGCCCCCTTTCCTCCACAAACTACTGCACATGTGCATCTCCCTTCTCCTTCCCTCACCTGTTCCCTTATGCTGAGCACCCAGTAGTTCCCTCGAGGAAAGGTTTGTCCTGTGAGAGTGATTGTTATTTTCTGAGATATTTGGAATGAAGAGTTCACTGGAAGAGAATCAAGTTTGTATAATATGAACTCAATGGAATAGATGTGCCAAGTTTAAACACAGAGGTTGTAGTACAGTGTAGATGTCGTTCCACTGAGGAGGTGTGAGAATGGAAATCTTAGTTTTGAATTGATTTGGCAGAATGGTTTGGTTTTTGTTTTGTTGTAAATGATGTTGATTAAGGAGACAGTAAATAACAGAGAGTAAAAGTTGCAAAAGATAACAGTGAATGGTGTTGAAAAATCAGTTTTGTAAAACAGGGATTGGCTTCATCACATCTTCACCTTCTGTAAGCTGCATAAGTTTTTATATAAGTAAATCAAAAAGATAATTTCTACGTCACAATCAAAGTCATTTGTATCGATCCCTCGACTACAAAATTCATAAGAATGATTTCAAACCGCTGATCCCTCAGTCACTTTGAAATCATCCTAGCATTATCGATCGATTGTTTTGATGTTTATTGCGTTAGACGCCATCCCTGGCTACCTACTCACAACAAGTACTTCTTTCGGATTTGCTTTCAAAAGTCACTTCCCAGCATACTTGAGAAAACTTAAAACAAGAAAATAGTGATCAAGTACTTTCAGGCATTAAACACAGAAGGAAATACAGAACTTATCAAATCTCATTACTAAATAAAAACTTACAACAGCATTACTTCAGTGTTGAATGGATTACAGCCAATCCCATAAGGGAGTTTAGCTACTCATGCTTTGCATTTTCACCTTCAAAAATATAAAATACAGAAAATAATGGAAAAGGGTTGGATTCTGAGGGAGATACAGGGGATTACAGGGATGATGGATATATTATGAGATTGTTTGCAGCTTGATTTATAGGAGTTATGGTTCAGCTTCCTTTGCAAACTTGCGTAGAACCCATGCAGCATCTTTCAGAGACTTGTAGAAACACAAGAAAGTGGGTGAGTTGGCATCGCACCATTGGTGAATATTAAATTGAAAAATCCCATACTGCATGAGTCACGCTTAAGCTTAGTAGTCACGCTCAAGCGTGAAGGTCTTGGTACTCATTATTTGCCTTCACGCTTACTCCACCTCAGCTACGCTCAAGCGTGGCTTCCTTGCCTTCTCACGCTTGCTCCTCGCTTACCCTCGCTCAGGCGTGCTCGGGCTCACGCTTGAGCGACTCCCTATCTCGCTCAAGCGTTAGGAGGTTCTTGATCCTTTGCTTCAAGCTGAATTAACCACGCTTAAGCATGGCCTTCCAATTCAGTATACTGGTTTCCACGATTGATTCACGCTTGATTCCTTTCAGCCACGCTCAAGCGCTCTCGTGTTCACGCTTGAGCGTCCCCTTCTCACGCTCAAGCATGGGGGGGTCTGACGCTACTTGCTGTCCTTCAATCCATGCTCAGGGTCACGCTTGCTCCTCGCTTGGGCGCTCTTGGGCTCACGCTCAAGCGACTCATTCCCACGCTTGAGCGTGAGAGGATCCTGAAGCTTCTTTGTTTTCTTTAATTTTTCAACAAGGTTGCGCTTAAGCGTGCTCGAGGTCAAGCTTAAGCGTGAGGTTCTGATGATACTGAATCCTCTTGATTTCTTTCAAGCTTTTGGAACCTTTCTTCAATATTTTTCAGAGCAAGCTTAGTCACTTAACACATTATTTATAATCAAAATCATGCTTAATTATTTATCAATCTAGTTGAGTTATTCAGAAAATAGGTCCAATTGAGTCATGAATTTAATTATAAAATAAGCACTTATCAGAGAGCGAGTGGACGCTGATGTGAGGTTTGCTTGAGGAGTTTCCATCCGTTGTGGCATCGTTCAGGCGGTGTTGGATAACGGATGAGTGAGTCACCTTCCGTCCTGGAATCCGCCCAGACGCTGGAGCGTCACACCGAACCGAATAGACCGGTCGCAGTCCTAATTCCCCTATTGCTTGTCATATGCGTGTGAATGCTCTTCTACTTCCCTCGCCTTCTTCTTCCCTTCTGTGTCAAATGATTCGTGGCTGTTTTTTAAAAAAATAAAAATAAAAATAAAATTTCCTCGTTGTTTTGGGATTACTATTTGTAAAAATTTAGGGTGTTACATTTTGGTATCAGAGCAGACCGAAAGGTCCAAGGCCAAGGTATGCTTACCAAGTGTAAGCGGTTGTGTGTTTTCTGACTAAATGGTCATAATTGTTGTGATGTTAGTTGAACCTGATTGATATTGGCTTGAGGATAGGAGGTTGTTTCCTCCTGGTCCGATTGTGTGTGTAACCTGGAAGAATGATATAATGTGCTAAGCTATTGAATGTTAGACTGAAAAACCCGATCGGTAGTAAGTGGCTCGGTATACTTATCCTCGAATGTCGATTTCAGGATAAGGAATGACGCATCGCCAAAGCATGGAGGCTATAGCTGATAAGTGCCTTATAATACAATAAATTAAGTCTAAATTGCTTAATTAACATTGCCAGTCATTTCCAATCAAAATCAAATCATAAGAGCAGTAAGGATCAAAAGGTCTTTTAAGGTTATAATGAGGCTGGGCTAAACAAGAATTCTTGGTTTTTCTTTGAGTTCAAAATACATGCATAAGGAAGAGCATAAATTATGAAACTTTTTAAAGTTTATGAGGTTTCTTCCTTTTTGAGCTACAGAATTCTTTCTTTTTCTAGTTCTCTAATTCTGTTTGAATCTCTGGAGAACTTACTGTTTTTTAACATTTTCTTTTTCTGCCTCTGTTTCTTTCATGACCCTTTTGGACAAAACTATTTTATGCTCTTATCAAATTTAAACATGCTGATAAGGTAGGATTTTTATTTCTCATGCTTAGGTTAGGGTGTTTTTATAGAATAAAATTTTTCTTTTGGCTCAAAAGTGGGCTACCAAGGAATAGGGCATACTTTAGGGTAGCTTTTTGGCTCTGGGATATTATTTTCAAAATTGCCTTTATCCTTTCCTTGCTTAATTTCTTATGAAAAAATTATTAATCAGAAAATTAGGCAATGCAAACTTAGCAAATTCTAATGAGACTCTCAGTGTTTAAATTTCTCCCTTCTCACTGGTTTATAAGGCATACTTCCATATTCTAAAAGGGTTTCAAGCATGCAAACAAATTTTAATGGTTTATTTCCTTCATTTTCATGGTCTTAAATCAGTTAATTTTCCTTCTCAAAACCAATGTTATTGCCTCAAAATAATTGCTAACTCAGAATCTTTTCTTGAAACAAAAATTATAAATCCTGGTTGGGTTTTTCAAAACATTTTTTTTGTGTGTTAAGCATGTGACTTTGCATCAAAACAATCAACCAAAAGCATAAAAATTTTAAAAATTTTCAAAGTATGCTGTAGTAAGAAAACCAACTCTAAGTAAACTAAAGCAATTAAAAACTAAAGCAGTAAACTCATCACTCATCCTCAGAAGAGTCATCCTCTGTCTCCTGTTCCCTTACTGAAGGCCCTTTTGAGGAGGGTCCTGGTCCAGCCTATGAAGTCTCACCCCTCCTAAGAAAGAAGGCCTGTCCCCAGGCTAAACAATGTGGGTTGCAAACTTGCTTTCGGATAATGAGTGGGATGAATTTGATGAGCTGCCTGAAAAATAAAAGAAAAATTCAATCTTATGATAAAATATACTTAAGGTAAAATCAACATGATGAAAAGAAAACATAAAAGATTGGGTTGCCTCCCAATAAGCGCTTGTTTAACGTCATTAGCTTGACACCTGATTTTTTCAAGTTGGGTCATGGAGTTAGTGGATAAGAGTATTGAGTTTTTCCACCTCCTTTCCTAAGTCAGGCCTTGACTTTTTTCCATTCGGATTTTCAAGTGCACCTTCTGAGTATTTATTTGTTTCATCAATAACAAAGTTGGCTTCTTCTTTCTGCACTCGAATTTTTATTCTTCTGTCATCCACATCTACGATGACTTTGGCTGCTTTCAAGAATGGTCTCCCCAGTATTAGAGGGACTTCAGAATCTTCCTCCATATCTATGACAACAAAGTTCTCATGAAATTCAAATTTATCAACTTTGACCTCAATATTTTCAGCAATACCATAAGGGGTTTTTATTGATTGATCTGCCATTTTTAAAGTCATGTTTGTTGGCTTTACTGAAAAATCCCCTATACTTTTAAGTGTGGATAATGGTATCAAATTTACACTAGCACCAAGATCTAATAAAGCTTTACTTTTTGAAAGATTTCCAATAGTAACAGGAATAAAAAAACTCCCTGGATCTTTGGTGTTATAAGGTACTGCTTCAGAGATGATAGTATCATGTCCATCTTTTTCCTCAGTTATTTCCTCAGTCAGTGTGGTCACAGCCTTGTAATGCTCTATTGGGTTTGTTTCAGTGTTTGCTCCATACTGAGGCTTCTGTTTCTCAGCAAGTTGTCGGGCTAGTTGTCCCAATTGTGTTTCCAAGTTCCTAAGCGATGCTTCATTGTTCTTTTGACTTGCTAAAGAAGTTTGTATAAATTTTTCCAAGGTGTCCTCTAATCTAGAAGTTCTCTCCACCAAAGAAGGACCATTATTTTGATATGATTTATTTGAAGAGCTGGGCTCTTGCTTCCATCCTTGGCCTTGGTTTTGGTTACTTCTCCATCCCTGAAATGGTTGGTTAGAAAAATTTGAATTGAAATTACCAGACCTTCCTTGGTTGTTCATGAAGTATACAGTTGCTTCTTGTGAGCCACAGTTCTCATTGAGATGATCTCCTCCACAAAAGTTACATGTTGTAGGCATTTGTTGTTGCCCTGGTTATGATGATTGTACTACATGTAATTGTTGTGGAAGATTGGCTATCTTTTTGGTCAATGCTTCTAATTGTTGGGTCAGAATTTTGTTCTGTGCTAAGATGGCATCTGTGGTGTTTAAGTCAAGGACTCCTTTCCTTTGAACTTGCTGACGATCATGTTGAGCTTGGTAGTCTGTTGAGGATAAAGCTTCTATTATCCGTGTGGCTTAGTCAGCATCCACTGTCATCATTGTTCCTCCTGCTGCTGCATCTAAAATCATTTTAGTGTCAGCCCTTAAACCACTGTAAAAAATATTAAGTTGTGCAATATCTTTAAGTCCATGGTTTGGGCATTTTCTGAGCAGTGATTTAAAGCGTTCCCATGCCTCACAAAAAGGTTCATCTTGGCCTTGTCTAAATGTTGTAATATCTAATTTGGCCTTGATGAATCTAGATGGAGGAAAGAACCTTTGTAGAAATTTTTCTTCAACTATGTTCCAGCTATTTAAACTTTGATTTGGATGAGATTGTAACCATTACTTTGCTTTTCCTGCTAAAGAGAAAGGAAATAGTCTTAAATATGCAACATCAATAACATCTTGGTTAAATCCCATGGTTCTAACCAATTCATAGAATGTGGCCAAGTGAGTATACGGATCTTCACTTGACATTCCAGTAAATTGGTGTGAACTAATCAAACTAAGAAATGCTGGTTTCATTTCTAGTGCTCTGACAGTGTTTGGAACTGCAATGCTTGAGAAATGTCTTGGCCCTTGTTGTAAAGCATAGTCTCCAAGTGTTCTCCTTGGTGGGTTTTGATTGTTGCTGTTGACATCCATTGTATCAGAGGAAGTTTGTCCTACGTGGAAGTTCTGCTTGGCTTTCTTGATTTTCTTAAGGAACCTGTCTATCTCAGGATCAAATACAAGTTGTTCTTTTGTACCCTATCCTCTTAAGATCATAAATCAAGTACTCAAAATAGCAAAGTTACTACATAAAAAAAAATAAAAACAAATTGAAAACAAATTTATTTACACTGTCTTGTCAATTCAATGCTAAAATATTCAAACTTAAATCACCTCCCCGGCTGCGGCGCCAAAACTTGATGGTTATTTTCTGAGATATTTGGAATAAAGAGTTTACTGAAAGAGAATCAAGTTTGTATAATATGAACTCAATGGAATGGATGTGCCAAGTTTAAACACAGAGGTTGTAGTATAGTATAGATGTCGTTCCACTGAGGAGGTGCTAGAATGAAGATTTTAGTTTGAATTGATTAGGCAGAAAATTTTTGTTTGGATTTGTTGTGAATGATGTTGAATAACAAAGTAAATAACTAAGAGAGAATAAAATTTGCAAAAGAATAACAGTAAAGGGTGTTGGAAAAATCAGTTTTGTAAAACAGGGATTGGCTTCATCACATCTTCTCCTTCTGTAAGCTGCATAAGTTTTTATATAAGTAAATCAAAAAGATAATTTCTACGTCACAATCAAAGTCATTTGTATCGATCCCTCGACTACAAAATTCATAAGAATGATTTCAAACCGCTGATCCCTCAGTCACTTTGAAATCATCCTAGCATTATCGATCGATTATTTTGACGTTTATTGCGTTAGACGCCATCCCTGGCTACCTACTCACAACAAGTATTTCTTTCGGATCTGCTTTCAAAAGTCACTTCCCAGCATACTTGAGAAAACTTAAAACAAGAAAATAATGATCAAGTACTTCAGGCATTAAACGCAGAAGGAAATACAGAACTTATCAAATCTCATTACTAAATAAAAACTTACAACAGCATTACTTCAGTGTTTAATGGATTACAGCCAATCCCATAAGGGAGTTTAGCTACTCATGCTTTGCATTTTCACCTTCAAAAATATAAAATACAGAAAATAATGGAAAAGGGTTGGATTCTGAGGGAGATACAGGGGATTACAGGGATGATGGATATATTATGAGATTGTTTGCAGCTTGATTTATAGGAGTTATGGTTCAGCTTCCCTTGCCAACTTGCGTAGAACCCATGCAGCATCTTTCAGAGACTTGTAGAAACACAAGAAAGTAGGTGAGTTGGCATCGCACCATTGGTGAATATTAAATTGAAAAATCCCATACTGCATGAGTCACGCTTAAGCTTAGTAGTCACGCTCAAGCGTGAAGGTCTTGGTACTCATTATTTGCCTTCACGCTTACTCCACCTCAGCTACGCTCAAGCGTGGCTTCCTTGCCTTCTCACGCTTGCTCCTCGCTTACCCTCGCTCAGGCGTGCTCGGGCTCACGCTTGAGCGACTCCCTATCTCGCTCAAGCGTTAGGAGGTTCTTGATCCTTCGCTTCAAGCTGAATTAACCACGCTTAAGCGTGGCCTTCCAATTCAGTATACTGGTTTCCACGATTGATTCACGCTTGATTCCTTTCAGCCACGCTCAAGCGCTCTCATGTTCATGCTTGAGCGTCCCCTTCTCACGCTCAAGCATGGGGGGGTCTGACGCTACTTGCTGTCCTTCAATCCATGCTCAGGGTCACACTTGCTCCTCGCTTAGGCGCTCTTGGGCTCACGCTCAAGCGACTCATTCCCACACTTGAGCGTGAGAGGATCCTGAAGCTTCTTTGTTTTCTTTAATTTTTCAACAAGGTTGTGCCTAAGCGTGCTCGAGGTCAAGCTTAAGCGTGAGGTTCTGATGATGCTGAATCCTCTTGATTTCTTTCAAGCTTTTGGAACCTTTCTTCAATATTTTTCAAAGCAAGCTTAGTCACTTAACACATTATTTATAATCAAAATCATGCTCAATTATTTATCAATCTAGTTGAGTTATTCAGAAAATAGGTCCAATTGAGTCATGAATTTAATTATAAAATAAGCACTTATCAGAGAGCGAGTGGACGCTGATGTGAGGTTTGCTTGAGGAGTTTCCATCCGTTGTGGCATCGTTCAGGCGGTGTTGGATAACGGATGAGTGAGTCACCTTCCGTCCTGGAATCCGCCCAGACGCTGGAGCGTCACACCGAACCGAATAGACCGGTCTCAGTCCTAATTCCCCTATTGCTTGTCATATGCGTGTGAATGCTCTTCTACTTCCCTCGCCTTCTTCTTCCCTTCTGTGTCAAATGATTCGTGGCTGTTTTTGAAAAAAATAAAAATAAAAATAAAATTTCCTCGTTGTTTTGGGATTACTATTTGTAAAAATTTAGGGTGTTACATTTTGGTATCAGAGCAGACCGAAAGGTCCAAGGCCAAGGTATGCTTACCGAGTGTAAGCGGTTGTGTGTTTTCTGACTAAATGGTCATAATTGTTGTGATGTTAGTTGAACCTGATTGATATTGGCTTGAGGATAGGAGGTTGTTTCCTCCTGGTCCGATTGTGTGTGTAACCTGGAAGAATGATATAATGTGCTAAGCTATTGAATGTTAGACTGAAAAACCCGATCGGTAGTAAGTGGCTCGGTATACTTATCCTCGAATGTCGATTTCAGGATAAGGAATGACGCATCGCCAAAGCATGGAGGCTATAGCTGATAAGTGCTTTATACACTAGTGGAAAAAGGACTTTTAAGCTCGGTTCTGGTGACCTTTTAAGCACGGTTCCAGAACCGTGCTTGTTCCCAGCGTGCTAATAGATAAGGACTTTTAAGCACGGTTCCGAACCGTCTTCGTAGGGGGTTTTAAGCACGGTTATTCTAACCGTCTTCGTAGGCTAGTTTTAAGCACGGTTCATTTGAACCGTCTTCGTAGGGTTTTTTTTTTAAAAAAAAATTCTTTTATTTTTTTAACAAAATTAGAAACTTAATCATCGGCTCAGGTTTAACAAAATTACAATTATTCATCAAATTATCTAAAACTAACATTACATTCTATTCTAATTAATAACTTACAAGAAACATTACATTACATTATCTTAAGCAACCTGTTCCTTCTCCTGGAGAAAGTTACTTGCCTACTCGTTTCATTTTCTATGCGCTTCATCTGAGTTTTCCCCTCACCATCCTTTCTCATCTGAACCTAGAACTGAAAATGATTGAGATCTAGTTAACCATACCAAACAAAATGAAGGATTCAGTGTTTCCATAAATATAAAGTGAATATTAAATGAAATTAATATTTAAATGAGAAGAATACGAACCAATGGAAGAAAATGAGTTGAAGAACACAAAGCAATGTAGTCGTGAGGGAGGAGAGAAGGGACAACTCTGTGAAGGGAAGATGGGTGCGGAGGGAGGAGGAAGACGAAGAAGGAGAATGGAAGGAGGGAATGTTTAGTTGAAAAGTGAAATGGAGGGAGAGAGGGAGGAGACGTGTTCGAGAAAAGTGAAATGGAGGTAATGGTGGGAGGAGGAAGAAGAGGAGGGAAAACAATTTTCGAGAAAATGCACTTATAAGCACGGTTCTGAGGGGAACCGTGCTAGTAGCTCAATTTTTTATTACTTTTAAGGACGGTCCCCCTTCAACCGTCCTCGTAGCTCAATTTTTTATTACTTTTCAGAACGGTTCCCTTACAACCGTCCTTGTAGCCTCACCTTTAAGCACGGTTCAAACCAACCGTGTTCGTAGCCTCACTTTTAAGCACGGTTGCCACTCAACCGTCCTCGTAGCCTCACCTTTTAAGGACGGTCCCCCTTCAACCGTCCTCGTAGCTCAATTTTTTATTACTTTTCAGAACGGTTCCCTTACAACCGTCCTTGTAGTTCACCTTTAAGCACGGTTCAAAGCAACCGTGTTCGTAGCCTCACTTTTAAGCACGGTTGCCACTCAACCGTCCTCGTATGTGTTTTCAAAAATTTCAAAAATGCCACCGCCTCTTTTTTAGCAAGTTTTTGACATAACCGTGCTCGTATCCTGTCCTCGTATCCATTTTCTGCACTAGTGATAATACAATAAATTAAGTCTAAATTGCTTAGGATTTTAGTCATTATCCACTGTATTTCCTTTATTTATTGCAATTTTTGCTTTCTTTCCACTCTAGTCTACTTGGGTATGTTATTTTTTAGGAATTAAGGTAATAAAGGGTCAAAAACAAGAGAAAAACGACCATAAAATGATAAAGAAACAAGAAAAACAAGCCCAAAGTGGAAAGAATTCTCTTTTTAAAGCTGAAATCCGACTCAGAAAGCAAAAATTCGACTCAGAGCACTGAAATCCGACTCAAAATGGCCAAATCCGAGTGGGATAACTCAGAAATGACCAAATCCGAATGGAAGGACTCAGAATAGAGCATTGCCGAGTGGAATACTGCACTGCTGGAGGAAAATCCGAGTGAAATGTTCCCTATCAAAGCCATTCCGAGTGATAAATGGCTGACTCGAATGAAGGATCAATGCTGAAATGGAATAAGTCTCGGTTGAAGGTGATTCCAAGTGGAAACTCCCCGACTGCATCCATTCCGAGTGAAAAAAGGAGACTGACCTCCAATAAATATGTCCAAAGCTATTCTCCGAGTGAAAAGCTTGCTGATTGAAGTGAATCCGAGTGGGAGCTTTCTGATTGCAACTAATCTGAGTGAAAGCTGTTCCGAGTGAATGGATTCCGAGTAGAAGAGGCCACTGAAATGAATAAATGCTGACTAAGGAGGAATCTGAGTGGTCTCACTCAGAGAAAATGGCATTCTCAAGCAGAACAAAGCATTTCCGAGTAATTCTTAGCAAGAAAGGAAAAATCTGACCGGAAATGAATCACACTCGGGCAGACTCTCAAGTTTCACACTGAGCCCGAGTGAGAAGTCTCCAAGGAAAGGAATTCCGAGTGAGTTGATTGACAACTGAAGGCCATTCTGAGTAAAAAGCATGAAGGCCGACTGAAATATTTCAAAGCAAATCCGAGTGAATTCCAAAGCAAAGCTTTAACCGAGTGGTCCAAATTCAAAGAGAGCCGAGTGAATGGTTTCAGTCGGTTCCGAGTCCTTCTGCAGGCAATTCCGACTGAATGGCTCAATCAGAAGTTACTCTTCAGTTACTCTTCACTTGTCCTTTCATCCAGCGTCATCACCGACCGGTTCTCCTCCAAAGACCGACCCCCCAACAACACTGACTGGCTTTCACTCGGATTCTAAAGAGAAAACTGACCCAATTCTCCACAATGCAACCTAGGATCACTACCTCCATCAACACCGCTGTCTCCTTCCAACTTTTCAGCCACACCAAAATCAACTCAACTCCGTCCTCAATCCAGAACACCGTCCCACTTCATCTTTTCTCTCCATCAATCAACCATACCGCCCAGACTCCTTTCCTTTCTATCCACAACACCGTCCTCTCCTTTCCAATATTCTCAACACCGCCCAACCGTCCTCACCTCAACACACCACCCAACCATCCTCACCTCTCAACACACCGCCCAACCGTCCTCAATTCCCAACACCGTCTCCCTTTCTTCTTCTAATACATGACACCGCCCAGTAACCCTCTCTTGACACCGCCCAGACTTTTCATCAATTCAACACCGTCCAGCCCACAACGTCCAGATCTCCATCTAACAGCAACTCCTCTCCACGCTGCCTAGTTCGCACCTACACCGTCCAGCAAGCTTTCACTCAGATTTGTGGGAAAATAACATTTTTTCCACTATGAATTTCATCATTCTGCACCAATCTTCACTAAAATCCAAGCACCGAATTATTGGAAATATTAAATATGTAAATTGGAAACAAGTTGGCACAGCTGGAATTCACATGCACCGAAAGTTTCTCCCACTTACAAATTTTAACGCGTTTCCTTAGCTGGATTCATTCATCCATTCGCCTATAAAAGGGAGAGCAACCAGGAGCATAGCATCAGTCATCTCTTCCCATCAATTACCATCAGATTCATTTTCTTTCCTTTTCTTCGTTACTTTCTCTCTTTTTCTTTAGTTTTTTTCTCTTCCATTTTTCTTTCTCTGTTCGTTTTTCTTCTCTTTCTTTCTATTTTCTTTTCTTTCTTTTATTTTGTAAGAGTGTGAGGGCTATAAAAGTGAGAATTTAAATTTGTAATTGGTGGAGAATATTGCAACAAGGAAATACAGTGGTAAATTATTTTGAGCTTTTGGAGAAACCCGTAAGTCTTTATTTTTACCATGTCTTGTATGTTTTATTTTTCCATTATTTACATGAATTTAAATTATTTCATGAGTAGCTAAATTAATTATCTTGGGATAAAGGGGGTATGATAATATTTTATTTTAATGTTATTTTGACTTGGAATTAAATAAATTTCTGTTTTCCATTTAGTTCAATTATGCTTAATGCTTTTAGTAATTCCTAACAAGAACCTAAATGATAAAACTGTATACTTACGGGTATATTAGTAAGTTTAGGTAATAAATAGAATCGAGAGATTTATTTTTACCAGAAAGCTTTGAACTAAACCTAAGATTTTTTGAGATGCTTTTTGTGACCTCGGTAAAACCGTGAAAGTAATCAAAATTCTTTTGAGGAAATAAAAGGGATTTTCATAAAACGATAATGGGCCTTTCTGAGGATTAAGCAGCGCTTTCCATAGGTTAGGTACATTAATAGGATTCCGAGAGGAACATATTAATTAGCTTTTGGAAAATTCGCCTTGGAAAACTTAATTCGATTCTTATTTATAAAAAGTTAAAATTCATTAAACATAAAATAGAGTCTTAATCCCCCAAAATCCCAAGATACTCTCAACTCTGATTTTTTTTTAGTGTCAAGTAAATTTTATTTTTTTATATTCTGTGCAACTTTAATTTGTGCTTTATTTTATAAAAACCTTAAAAATTAATTGTGTGGATAATTAAATTTCAATATGCTGGTACTTTGAACACAGTCCCTGTGGAGAACGATAATCTTTTATATTACGCGACATAACCCGTGCGCTTGCGGGCCCTGTCAAGTTTTTGGCGCCGTTGCCGGGGACTGTTGTCCCTCAAATATCGGCAATATTGAAATTCGATTAGATCATACTTGTTAATATTTTTATTGTTATTTTTATTTTTATTTTTATTTTCTTTGTAATTTTGTATTTTGTTCTATATTCTGTGTATCTGTTGTTGTTTTATTTTTGTAATTATTTGTTTTATTTGTCATTTATTTTCTATTTATGCGACGAAGCCATAGTGTCGATCTAAACTTAGGATTTGACCCTGAGATAGAACGTACCCTTAGAGTGACAGGTTCCGCAAGCGCACGGGTTATGTCGCGTAATATAAAAGATTATCGTTCTCCACAGGGACTGTTTTCAAAGTATCGGCATATCAAAATTTAATTATCCACACAATTGATTTTCAATTTTTGGTATTTGTGAAAAATAAAAATTAACAGTAAATTTTTTTTACCTTACAGTAAAAATAAAAATTTACCGTGGGTGAAAAACAGAGTAGAGAGTATCTTGGAAGGATGGCAATTAAAATCAAGTACATGGGTGATAGGAAGCAAGTGTGACCGTGTGAGTGTGAAGAGAAAGTGGAAAGCTTTTGAATAAAATATTTGGTGTTTTGGAAGCTAGCATTGCCGTGAGAATTATGAGAGAATGGAAGAAAGAGTGAATAAAATATTAACTCTTAGACCTTGCTTTTGACCATGTGGTGTTCTAGAGAATGGGTCAAAGAATTCAAAATAAATGAAAGCAAAACATGGTGGGACAAGGTAGGCCATGATAATTGGAAAAGGAAATGTTAAACAAATGAAAACAAAGTGCCATGCCTTTTATTGTTGTATGGTGCCGTGAATGAATGAATTATTTGGCAAAGTTTATGAAACTTTGGTGGTAGGCCATGGTGGGATAAAGTCTTAGGTGAAAAGCTTAAAAAATTGAAAGCAAGTGGTGCCTTGGCTTCTTGTGTTCAACCGTGGAATGCATGAAGAATTTGGAAGGCATTTGCACATTATTTTATTGGTACATGGAGCCAAAGAAGAAACCATTTTTAACACAATTTTCCAGCAGCAAAAACCAAGTTTTCAGGGCTGAAAACAGTGGAAAAATAGATGAAAAACGTGCAGAAACAGAGTGCTGGAAAAACAGTGACAGACAGTAGAAACAGTAGTGAAAACAGCAGTAGAAACAGTGGAGCTGCTGAAAAATACAGACAGCAGTAAAAATACAGTGAAAACAGTAAAATAAAAATAAAAATATCAATCCATCATATTTTTCAAATTCTCAAAATTGTGTTTTTTTTTAACTGTTCCATTTTCATTAATTCATGCAAAATACGATACTTGGACAATGACAGTGAATTTAAAGCGGAAATCATAAAAATCGGAGGAAATAATACAGTAACAACAGAAAATGTAAACAATTTAAATAGTGAAAAACAGTGTTCTAAAACACTTATCAAAATACCCCAAACCAGAACATTGCTTGTCCTCAAGCAATCACCATATTCACAAGACAATATACATAAAACACTTAGCTCAGTAAACTAGGGAACCCAAAACAGAGAAACAGATTTATTTAAATGCCAGAATTAATTTTCTTATGTGAGTCAATTTTCATTGTCAAAACTTGAGATACTCTTCTCACCATTTCACTCTAAGTGTCTCATGGTTTGTGTATCACTCAAATCATCATAGTCAAAAATATTACCATAAGCTTGTTGATCAACCAGAAACTCTACAGTTTAGATAGAAAGCATGTCAAAGTCTAAAGGTCTTTCAAAGGATGTAATGTGGCCATGGGTTGAATTGTCATGGTAGGAATTTCAAGAAAAATGGAGTACAAAAGGGCTTAAACAATCATGAATGATTCAAACTTCCATCATAATTTCAGAAGCTAACAGAGCAAATTTTTGAACTTTTATGGACTTTTTGTAATTCATTCAATATCATCCTTTTGATTTTTTCTTCTTTTCTTGCTTTTCTTTTCATCCCGTAACATATTTTTCTTAAGTCCTTTTTATTTTTCAAGTTGCTCCACTTAATTTCTATCTTTTTCACCATTAAGAGAATATCTGTCAATGAAAGGTTTCAAAGAAAAATTTTCACTTTCAGGCTCAAAAGGGGCAACTAGAGGTCAAATTGTGCAAAAATTCTGAGGCTTAAGAATAAGACCTAATTGTGCCTTTATCATTCTAAGACATACAATCAAAAACCATTTTGAATCGGTTGAAAAACAAGTTCTAGAATATTAATGACTATGAGATTCACTCAATCAAGAAAATATGGGTTTTGAAAATTTTGTTTGATAAATTACCCATTTTGGCTCAAGTCTCACCATGGAAAGTCCTTTCAAAGAAAATTTTAATCACATAAGGTTCATTTAGACATTGATTTGGCATTTAAACAATCAAATTTTGAAAAATTTTACTCAAAATTTTAGGGTCCTTAGATACTTAGATACTTTAGCTCTGTGTTTAAAGTTAATTTATCATGCAATCATGGTAAATTACGAGATGACAAACAAAACAAGAAAATAAAAAGTTGCAAAATAAAATAACAATCACACAATGTAAACAAAACAGTTAAGTTTTCTTACCTACCACCCCAAACCAGAATTTGACATTGTCCTCAATGTTAAAATGGATGATAAAAGGTAAAGAAAACTTACCTGGAGTAACCCCAAACCGGGATTTGGCTTAGTTTTTGTTTTGTTTTCTTTTTTTTTTTTTTTTTTTTTTTCAAATTCAAAATAAAACAACAAATTTTTATAGGGTTACCTCCCTATCAGTGCTAAGTTTTAAGTCTTCAGCCAGACTTTTCACCATTTGGATTTATTCATCAGGAGCATCAAACAAGTCCAAGTCACTTGCTTGTTGTATTGGTTGACCTGTCAAGTAGTGCTTTACTCTCTGTCCATTTACCTTAAATGTACCAGATTTCTCACTCCATAACTCGACAGCTCCAAAGGGAAAGACCTTTGTTACCTTGAATGGTCCTGACCATCGGGATCTCAGTTTACCTGGAAAAAGCTTCAATCTGGAATTAAACAGTAAAACCATATCACCTGGATTGAATGTTCTCCGTAGGATGTGACGATCATGCCATTGTTTAGTTTTTTCTTTATAAATTCTGGCATTTTCGTATGCATCTAAACGGAGCTCTTCAAGCTCATTTAATTCCAACAACCTACGTTCACCTGCAGCTTTATGATCAAAGTTAAGAGTTTTAACAGCCCAGAAAGACTTATATTCCAGCTCAACAGGTAAATGGCAAGGCTTCCCATAAACTAGCTTAAACGGTGTGGTTCCAATGGGAGTTTTGTATGCGGTTCTATAAGCCCATAAAGAATCATCTAACTTAATAGACCAATCTTTACGTGACGTATTAACCACTTTTTGAAGAATGTTTTTAATTTCCCGATTGGATACCTCAACTTGTCCACTAGTTTGTGGGTGATAAGGTGTAGCAACCTTATGCCTAACTCCATATTTCTTTAGAAGGGTCTGAAAAGTTTTCTCAATAAAATGAGACCCTCCATCACTTATAACACATTTTGGGACCCCAAACCTTGGAAATATTATTTTCTTGAAAAGTTTAATAACAGTCTTAGCATCAGAATGGGGTGAAGCAATGGCTTCCACCCATTTTGACACATAGTCAACTGCTACTAATATGAACTGATTTCCAAAAGAGGAAGGAAAAGGTCCCATAAAATCAATACCCCATACATCAAACAATTCAACTTCTAAAATGGTATTCAATGGCATTTCATGTCTCTTACCAATGTTACCTGTTCTTTGGCACGCATCACAAGTTAGAACATACTTACGTACATCCTTAAAAATATGTGGCCAATAAAACCCAGCTTGTAATATTTTAGCTGCTGTCTTGGAGGTGCTCATGTGCCCTCCACAGGAAAGAGAATGACAATGGTTCAAAATATCATGGACCTCATCTTGTGAAACGCACCTTCGAATCAAACCATCAGCACATTGCTTGAATAGGAGGGGTTCATCCCAATAATAATGTTTGACATCTGCATAAAACTTTTTCCTTTGCTGAAAGCTAAGGTCAGGAGGTAAAATACCACATGCAAGAAAATTTACAAAATCAGCATACCAAGGAACACGTTGGATACTAAGATTCAAGAGTTGTTCATCCGGAAAAGATTCATTGATAGGAATATTATCTGTTTCTTCTTTTTCAGATGTCAATCTAGACAAGTGGTCAGCGACCGGATTCTCAGTACCCTTCTTGTCCTTAATTTCCAAGTCAAATTCTTGCAATATTAGAATCCACCTAATCAGCCTAGGTTTTGCTTCCTTTTTATTTAATAGATACTTAATGGCAGAGTGATCAGTGTAAACAATAACATGTGAACCCACCAAGTAAGATCTAAATTTATCAAAAGCAAAGACAATGGCTAACAGTTCTTTCTCAGTTGTGGCATAATTTATTTGAGCATCATCCAGCGTCCGGCTGGCATAATGAATTACATGAAGCTTCTTGTCCTTCCGTTGCCCAAGAACAGCCCCCACTGCGTAATCACTCGCATCACACATCAATTCGAATGGGAGTTCCCAATCAGGGGGTTGTACGATGGGGGCAGAGATTAGAGCTTGCTTAATCCTGCAAAAAGCTTCCATACAAGATGAATCAAAATTGAAAGGTACATCCTTACCTAGAAGAGTTGTAAGAGGCTTTGTGATTTTGGAGAAATCTTTAATGAACCGACGGTAAAACCCTGCATGTCCAAGAAAACTCCGAATACCTTTCACATTTGTTGGTGGGGGCAATTTTTCAATTACTTCCACCTTAGCCTTATCAACTTCTATACCTCTCTCAGACACCAAATGTCCAAGAACTATTCCTTCTCTTACCATAAAATGGCATTTTTCCCAGTTCAAGACCAGATTGGTCTTTTCACAACGCTGCAAGACTTGGCACAAATTTGTTAAGCAGTTATCAAAATCCAAACCATACACTGAAAAATCATCCATAAAGACTTCCATCACATTTTCAATAAGGTCAGAAAAAATTGCTTGCATACACCTTTGAAAAGTCGCAGGTGCATTACACAGACCAAAAGGCATGCGCCTATAAGCATAAGTCCCATAAGGGCAAGTGAAGGTAGTCTTTTCTTGATCAGATGGATGAATGGGAATTTGATGAAAACCTGAATACCCATCCAAATAATAGAAATAAGAGTGTTTTGCAAGTCTTTCAAGCATCTGATCAATAAAAGGGAGAGGAAAATGATCTTTTTTCGTGGCGCTATTTAACTTCCTGTAATCAATGCACATGCGCCAACCAGAGACAATCCTAGTAGGAATCAAGTTATGTTTATCATTTTCAATCACAGTTATTCCCCCTTTTTTAGGCACCACATGGACAGGACTTACCCATTTACTACTATCAACAGGATATATGACTCCAGCATCAAGCAATTTCAAAATTTCTTTTTTTAACCACTTCTTGCATTTTTGGATTTAATCTCCTAAGTGGTTCTACTGTGGGCCTACTTTCATCTTCTACAGTAATCCTGTGCATACAAAGAGAAGGGCTAATTCCTTTGATGTCGTCCATTGTATAACCTATTACCTTTCTATACAACCTAAGTTGTTTCAAAAGTTTTTCAGTTTCACATGGATTCAATTCAGCATTAACAATAACAGGATATGTGGAATTAGGACCAAGAAACTCATACCTTAATGAAGCTGGTAAAGGTTTTAACTCCACATTGGGTCTTACCACTTTGTTACCCATGACCTCAGTATCATGTTCTAGTGGAGCCTCAGAGCAATCAGATGTTCCTGCAGGCTCAATCATGAAAACAGTTTCAAGTGGGTCATTAGGAAGGGTTTCTTCCTTTACCACTTGTTCAACAGAATCCACAATACAGCAAACATCATTATTAAAAGGTTTTTCTAAAGCATTTTTCAAGTTAAAATCAACCTTTTGGTCTCCAACAGTCAGAGACAACTTACCATTCTTGACGTCGATCACAGCACCTGCAGTTGCTAAAAATGGTCGTCCTAAAATAATAGGAATCAAAGAATCTTCGTCCATTTCTAGCACAACAAAGTCAGCAGGTATAAAAAATTTTCCTACTTTAATAGGAACATCCTCTAAAATTCCTACTGGATATTTGACAGATCTATCAGCCAGCTGTAAAGACATCCTAGTAGGTTTTAGCTCACCCAGTCCTAACTTTTCAGCAACAGATAATGGCATTAAACTCACACTCGCTCCTAAATCACATAATGCTTTATCTATATTCATGTCACCAATCATACAAGGAATAGAGAAACTGCCTGGATCTTGGAGCTTGGGTGGAAGCTTCCTTTGAATTAGAGCACTGCACTCCTCAGTAAGTGCCACTGTACCATCTTCCTCCAGTCTTCTTTTGTTGGACAAAATGTCCTTCAGGAACTTCGCATATATAGGCATTTGCTGCAAAGCATCTGTGAATGGAATATTGATATACAGTTTCTTTAAAACATCAAGAAACTTACCAAATTGTTTGTCCAATTTTGCTTTAGCCAAGCGCTGAGGAAATGGAATAGGAGGTTGATATGGCTTAACCTCCTCCTTCTTTTCTTGTGGTTTCTCTTCTTCAATCACTGGATGAGATGAAGATTCATCCACTTTCTTCTCCTCCTTTGTAGTCTTGCCAACGGGCCCATCATATTGAGTACCACTCCTAAGAGTGATAGCCATGGTATGGTTGGACGGTCCAGCTTCAGGTTTTCCAGGAAATGTACCTGGTGCTCTTTGAGAGTAGGAGGCTTGTTGGGCGATTTGATTCTCTAAAATTTTGTTATGGGTGGCCAGAGAATCCACCTTTGAAGCTAAGTTCTTTATTGCATCAGAGAATTCATCATTTTGTTTAAGTTGAGTAGCTACAAATGTCTCCATCAAGGACTCTAGCTTTGATTTTTGTGGAATATAGGGTCCTTGTTGGGGTTTGTAGTTACTCTGATTACCTTGGAATGGCCTGTTTTGGAAGCCAGGTGGACCTTGTGGAGGTCTGTAGTTACTCTGATAATTTCCACCATAGTTTCCAATAGCATCTACTTGATGCATTTCAGGTTCTTGATTAAGGGTCATTACTAAATGGCAATTCGTAGCTCCATGTCCTGAAACACCACAAACTTCACAAACAACCTTAGCAGCACCTGTTGACCCTATCTTATCAAGTTTTAATGTTAATGCTTCAACTTGGGCAGAAAGTAGGGAAAGAGCATCAACAGAGTACTTACCTGGTGTTTTAGCAGGTAATCCTCTCTCAGAATTCCACTGGTGGGTGTTTTGGGCTATCTCCTCAATCAGGTTCTGGGCTTCATCCACATTTTTGCTCATGAAGGCTCCTCCAGCTGCAGCATCCAAAGAGATCTTTTGCGTGGAAGTTAGTCCATTATAGAAAATATGGACTGTCAACCACCTCTCTATCCCATGGTGAGGACATTCTCTCAGCATCTCCTTGTATCTCTCCCAGGCTTCATACAAGGATTCATCATCTTTTTGTGAAAAATTAATTATTTGTTTCCTTAACAAATCAGTTTTATTTCTTGGGTACCACTTATTGATGAAAGCACTGGATAGTTGTTCCCAAGTTGTGATGGATCCTTCAGGAAGAGAGTATAACCACGCCCTCGCTTTATCTCTTAAGGAGAAAGGGAAGAGTCTCAAGCGAATGGCATCATTGGTGGCTCCATTCATTTTCAAGGTGTCACAGTATTCAAGAAAGATTTGAAGATGAAGATTTGGATCTTCGGAGGGTAATCCTCCGAATTGGTTCTGCTGTACCATAGAGAGTAGTGAAGGCTTCAATTCAAAATTGTTAGCCTCCACTGTGGGTCTAAGGATGCTAGATCCTCTTCCGTTTGTACTTGGAGCAGCAAAATCTCTTAAGGCTCTGTTTTGGTCTGCCATTTGTTTTTCTTTTTCTTGTTTTTGTTGTTTTTGTTGTTTTCTTAAAGCTCTAAGGGTACGTTCTATCTCAGGGTCAAATCCTAAGTTTAGATCGACACTACGGCTTCGTCGCATAAAAAGAAAATAAAAGACAAATAAAACAAATAATCACAAAAAGTAAAAAAAATAAAAAATAAAACAGCAACAGATACGCAAAATAATAAACAAAATACAAGATTACAAACAAAATAAAATAAACAATAAAAATACAGAATAAGATATTAAAATAAAAATACAGAAAAAGAAATAAATGAAACAAATAACATAAAAGAAAAAGAAAACAATAATAAACAAATACAAAGAACAGAACAATATCAAGAAAAATATCACACTAATTATACAACAGTAAAGTAAAATAGAATAACAAAATTTAAGAACAAAATAAAATAACAGAACAATTAATTAGAAATTCAAAAATAGTAACAGTAAAAGAAAAAGGAACAGAATACAAAATACAAAATACAAAATAACCAAATAAAATAAACACTAAAAACAAACAAATATACAAAAAGAAGTAATTCAAACAAATAAAATAAAATAAAAATAAAAAGAAATATTAACAAGTATGATCTAATCGAATTTCAATACTGCCGATATTTGAGGGACAACAGTCCCCGGCAACGGCGCCAAAAACTTGACAGGTTCCGCAAGCGCACGGGTTATGTCGCGTAATATAAAAGATTATCGTTCTCCACAGGGACTGTTTTCAAAGTATCGGCATATCAAAATTTAATTATCCACACAATTGATTTTCAATTTTTGGTATTTGTGAAAAATAAAAATTAACAGTAAAATTTTTTTTACCTTACAGTAAAAATAAAAATTTACCGTGGGTGAAAAACAGAGTAGAGAGTATCTTGGAAGGATGGCAATTAAAATCAAGTACATGGGTGATAGGAAGCAAGTGTGACCGTGTGAGTGTGAAGAGAAAGTGGAAAGCTTTTGAATAAAATATTTGGTGTTTTGGAAGCTAGCATTGCCGTGAGAATTATGAGAGAATGGAAGAAAGAGTGAATAAAATATTAACTCTTAGACCTTGCTTTTGACCATGTGGTGTTCTAGAGAATGGGTCAAAGAATTCAAAATAAATGAAAGCAAAACATGGTGGGACAAGGTAGGCCATGATAATTGGAAAAGGAAATGTTAAACAAATGAAAACAAAGTGCCATGCCTTTTATTGTTGTATGGTGCCGTGAATGAATGAATTATTTGGCAAAGTTTATGAAACTTTGGTGGTAGGCCATGGTGGGATAAAGTCTTAGGTGAAAAGCTTAAAAAATTGAAAGCAAGTGGTGCCTTGGCTTCTTGTGTTCAACCGTGGAATGCATGAAGAATTTGGAAGGCATTTGCACATTATTTTATTGGTACATGGAGCCAAAGAAGAAACCATTTTTAACACAATTTTCCAGCAGCAAAAACCAAGTTTTCAGGGCTGAAAACAGTGGAAAAATAGATGAAAAACGTGCAGAAACAGAGTGCTGGAAAAACAGTGACAGACAGTAGAAACAGTAGTGAAAACAGCAGTAGAAACAGTGGAGCTGCTGAAAAATACAGACAGCAGTAAAAATACAGTGAAAACAGTAAAATAAAAATAAAAATATCAATCCATCATATTTTTCAAATTCTCAAAATTGTGTTTTTTTTTAATTGTTCCATTTTCATTAATTCATGCAAAATACGATACTTGGACAATGACAGTGAATTTAAAGCGGAAATCATGAAAATCGGAGGAAATAATACAGTAACAACAGAAAATGTAAACAATTTAAATAGTGAAAAACAGTGTTCTAAAACACTTATCATAGAGCTTTGAGAAAACAACAAAAACAACAAAAAGAACAAAAAGAAAAACAAATGGCAGACCAACAGAGACCCTTAAGAGATTTTGCCGCTCCAAGCACTAATGGAAGAGGATCCAGCATCCTTAGACCCACAGTGGAGGCTAACAATTTTGAATTGAAGCCTTCACTACTCTCAATGGTTCAACAGAACCAATTCAGAGGTTTACCCTCTGAAAATCCAAATCTTCATCTTCAAATCTTTCTTGAATACTGTGACACCCTGAAGATGAACGGAGCCACCAATGATGCCATTCGCTTAAGACTTTTCCCTTTCTCTTTAAGAGATAAAGCGAGGGCGTGGTTATACTCTCTTCCTGAAGGATCCATCACGACTTGGGAACAATTGTCCAGTGCTTTTATCAATAAATGGTACCCAAGGAACAAGACTGATGTGCTGAGAAAACAAATCATCAATTTTTCACAAAAAGATGATGAATCCTTGTATGAAGCCTGGGAAAGATATAGAGAGTTGCTAAGAGAATATCCTCACCATGGGATAGAAAGGTGGTTGACAATCCATATTTTCTATAATGGAGTAACTTCCACACAAAAGATCTCTTTAGATGCTGCAGCTGGAGGAGCCTTCATGAGTAAAAATGTTGATGAAGTTGAGAACCTGATCAAGGAAATAGCTCAAAACACTCACCAATGGAACTCTGAGAGAGGATTACCTTCTAAAACACCAGGTAAGTACTCTGTTGATACTCTTTCCTTACTTTCTGCCAAAGTTGAAGCATTAACATTAAAACTTGATAAAATAGGGTCAACAGGTGCTACTAATATTGTTTGTGAATTTTGTGGTGTTTCAGGACATGGAGCTACAAACTGCCATTTAGCAATGACCCCTAATCAAGAACAAGAAATGCATCAGGTGGACGCTATTGGGAACTATGGTGGAAACTATCAAGGTAACTACAAAACTCCACAAGGTCCACTTGGCTTCCAAAATAGGCCACCTCAATTCCAAAGTAACTACAACCCTCAACAAGGACCCTACAAATCAAAACTAGAGTCCTTAATGGAGACATTTGTAGCTACTCAACAGAAGCAGAATGATGAATTCTCTGATGCAATAAAGAACTTAGCTTCAAAGGTGGACTCCCTTGCCACCCATAACAAAATATTGGAGACTCAAATTGCCCAACAAGCCTCCTACTCTCAAAGAGCACCAGGAACATTTCCTGGGAAACCTGAGGCTGGACCTTCCAACCATGCAATGGCTATCACTCTTAGGAGTGGTACTCAATATGATGGTCCAGTTGGTAAGACTGAAGAGAAAAAGAAATTGGATGATTCTCCATCTCACCCGATGAATAAGGAAGAAAAACCACAAGAAAAGAAAGAAGAGGTTAAGCCATATCAACCTCCTATTCCATTTCCTCAGCGCCTGGCTAGAGCAAAGTTGGACAAACAATTTGGTAAGTTCCTTGATGTTTTAAAGAAATTGTATGTCAATATTCCCTTCATAGATGTTTTGCAGCAAATGCCTATCTATGCGAAGTTCTTGAAGGATATTTTGTCCAACAAAAGAAAGCTTGAGGAAGATGAAACTGTGGCACTCACTGAGGGGTGCAGCGCTCTAATTCAAAAGAAAATGCCTCCAAGACTTCATGATCCAGGTAGCTTTTCTATTCCTTGTATGATTGGTGACATGAATATAGATAAAGCATTGTGTGATTTGGGAGCGAGTGTGAGTTTAATGCCATTATCTGTTGCTAAAAAGTTAGGATTGGGAGAGCCAAAACCTACTAGGATATCTTTACAGTTGGCTGATAGATCTATCAAATATCCTGTAGGAATTTTAGAGGATGTTCCTATTAAGGTAGGAAAATTTTTTATACCTGCTGACTTTGTTGTGCTTGAAATGGACGAAGATTCTTTGATTCCTATTATTTTAGGCAGACCATTTTTAACAACTGCAGGTACTGTGATCGATGTCAAAAATGGTAAGTTGTCTCTAACTGTTGGAAACCAAAAGGTTGATTTTAACTTGAAAAATGTTTTAGAAAAACCTTTTAATGATGTTTGCTATGGAATTGAAATTGTTGACCAAGTGGTGAAGGATGAAACTCTTCTTAAAGACCCACTTGAATCTATTTTTCTGAATAAGTTTGTAGAAACATCAAAAAGCAGTGAAGGTGACATACTACTGAGACATGACACTGAGGTCATGGTGAGCCCAAATGTTAAACTGAAACCTTCACCTTCCATACTAAGGAATGAGTTTCTAGGCCCTAATCGATTCTTGACTGTGATTGAGGGATAGAGTCTGGCTGAAGACGTTAAACTTAGCACTTGTGGGGAGGTAACCCCATGTCTTTATTTTTAAGCTTTTATTCTTAAAAAAAAAAAACCAACTATGTCAGATGCCGGTTTGGGGTTATTACAGGTAAGTTTTCTAATCCTTTTATCATCCATTTTAACATTGAGGACAATGTCAAATTCTGGTTTGGGGTGGTAGGTAAGAAAACTTAACTGTTTTGTTTACGTTGTGTGATTGTCATTTTATTATGCATGTGTGTTTTCTTTGATTTGTTTGTAATCTTGTAATTTACCATGATTGCATGATAAATTTACTTTGAACACAAGGCTAAAGTATCTAAGGATCCTAAAATTTTGAGTAAAATTTTCAAAATTTGATTGTTTAAATGCCAAATAAATGCTTAAATGAACCTTATGTGATTAAAATTTTCTTTGAAAAGACTTTCCATGGTTAGACTTGAGCCAAAATGGGTTATTTATCAAACAAATTTTCAAAACCCATATCGTCTTGATTGAGTGAATCTCATAGTCATTAATATTCTAGAACTTGTTTTTCAACCGATTCAAAATGGTTTTTGATTATATGTCTTAGGATGATAAAGGCACAATTAGGTCTCATTCTTAAGCCTCAGAATTTTGTATAGTTTGACCCCTAGTTGCCCCTTTTGAGCCTAAAAGCGAAAATTTTTCCTTGAAACCTTTCATTGAATGATATTCTCTTAATGGTGAAAAAGTTGGAAATTTAGTGGAGCAAAGAAATAAAAAAAAAAGGACTTAAGAAAAATATGTTATTGGATGCAAAGAAAAGCAAGAAAAAGAAAAAGAAAATCAAAAGGATGATATTGAATGAATTCCAAAAAGTCCATAAAAATTCAAAAATTTGCTCTGTTAAATTTATGATGATAATTTGAATCATTCATGACTGTTAAAGCCCTTTTGTATTCTATTTTTCTTGAATTTCCTACCTTGACAATACAACCCAAGGCCACGTTACAACCTTTGAAAGACCTTTAGACTTTGACATATTTTCTATCTAAACTGAGGAGTCTCTGGTTTATTAACAAGCTTATGGTAATGTTTTTTGACTATGATGATTTGAGAGATACACAAACCTTGAAACACTTAAGTGAAAATTGTGAGAAGAGTGTCTCAAATCTTGACATTGAAAATTGATTCACATAAGAAAAATAAAACTGGCATTTGAATAAATCTGTTTCTCTATTCTGGATTCCTTAAGTTATTAAGTTTAGTGTTTTCTGTATTTTATCTTGTGAATATGGTGATTGCTTGAGGACAAGCAATGTTTTGGTTTGGGGTATTTTGATAAGTGCTTTATAATACAATAAATTAAGTCTAAATTGCTTAGGATTTTAGTCATTATCCACTGTATTTCCTTTATTTATTGTAATTTTTGCTTTCTTTCCACTCTAGTCTACTTGGGTATGTTATTTTTTAGGAATTAAGGTAATAAAGGGTCAAAAACAAGAGAAAAACAACCATAAAATGATAAAGAAACAAGAAGAACAAGCCCAAAGTGGAAAGAATTCTCTTTTTAAAGCTGAAATCCGACTCAGAAAGCAAAAATTTGACTCAGAGCACTGAAATCCAACTCAAAATGGCCAAATTCGAGTGGGATAACTCAGAAATGACCAAATCCGAGTGGAAGGACTCAGAATAGAGCATTGCCGAGTGGAATACTGCACTGCTGGAGGAAAATCTGAGTGAAATGTTCCCTGTCAAAGCCATTCCGAGTGATAAATGGCTGACTCGAATGAAGGATCAATGCTGAAATGGAATAAGTCTTAGTTGAAGGTGATTCCGAGTGGAAACTCCCCGACTGCATCCATTCCGAGTGAAAAAAGGAGACTGACCTCCAATAAATATGTCCAAAGCTATTCTCCGAGTGAAAAGCTTGCTGATTGAAGTGAATCCGAGTGGGAGCTTTCTGATTGCAACTAATCCAAGTGAAAGTTGTTCCGAGTGAATGGATTCCGAGTAGAAGAGGCCACTGAAATGAATAAATGCTGACTAAGGAGGAATCCGAGTGGTCTCACTCAGAGAAAATGGCATTCTCAAGCAGAACAAAGCATTTCCGAGTAATTCTTAGCAAGAAAGGAAAAATCCGACCGGAAATGAATCACACTCGGGCAGACTCTCAAGTTTCACACTGAGCTCGAGTGAGAAGTCTCCAAGGAAAGGAATTTCGAGTGAGTTGATTGACAACTAAAGGCCATTCTGAGTAAAAAGCATGAAGGCCGACTGAAATATTTCAAAGCAAATCCGAGTGAATTCCAAAGCAAAGCTTTAACCGAGTGGTCCAAATTCAAAGAGAGCCGAGTGAATGGTTTCAGTCGGTTCCGAGTCCTTCTGCAGGCAATTCCGACTGAATGGCTCAATCAGAAGTTGCTCTTCAGTCACTCTTCACTTGTCCTTTCATCCAGCGTCATCACCGATCGGTTCTCCTCCAAAGACCGACCCCCCAACAACACTGACTGGCTTTCACTCGGATTCTAAAGAGAAAACTGACCCAATTCTCCACAATGCAACCCCGGATCACTACCTCCATCAACACCGCTGTCTCCTTCCAACTCTTCAGCCACACCAAAATCAACTCAACTCCGTCCTCAATCCAGAACACCGTCTCACTTCATCTTTTCTCTCCATCAATCAACCATACCGCCCAGACTCCTTTCCTTTCCATCCACAACACCGTCCTCTCCTTTAAAATATTCTCAACACCGCCCAACCGTCCTCACCTCAACACACCGCCCAACCGTCCTCACCTCTCAACACACCGCCCAACCGTCCTCAATTCCCAACACCGTCTCCCTTTCTTCTTCTAATACATGACACCGCCCAGTAACCCTCTCTTGACACCGCCCAGACTTTTCATCAATTCAACACCGTCCAGCCCACAACGTCCAGATCTCCATCTAACAGCAACTCCTCTCCACGCTGCCTAGTTCGCACCTACACCGTCCAGCAAGCTTTCACTCGGATTTGTGGGAAAATAACATTTTTTCCACTATGAATTTCATCATTCTGCACCAATCTTCACTAAAATCCAAGCACCGAATTATTGGAAATATTAAATATGTAAATTGGAAACAAGTTGGCACAGCTGGAATTCACATGCACCGAAAGTTTCTCCCACTTGCAAATTTTAACGCGTTTCCTTAGCTGGATTCATTCATCCATTCGCCTATAAAAGGGAGAGCAACCAGGAGCATAGCATCAGTCATCTCTTCCCATCAATTACCATCAGATTCATTTTCTTTCCTTTTCTTCGTTACTTTCTCTCTTTTTCTTTAGTTTTTTTCTCTTCCATTTTTCTTTCTCTGTTCGTTTTTCTTCTCTTTCTTTCTATTTTCTTTTCTTTCTTTTATTTTGTAAGAGTGTGAGGGCTGTAAAAGTGAGAATTTAAATTTGTAATTGGTGGAGAATATTGCAACAAGGAAATACAGTGGTAAATTATTTTGAGCTTTTGGAGAAACCCGTAAGTCTTTATTTTTACCATGTCTTGTATGTTTTATTTTTCCATTATTTACATGAATTTAAATTATTTCATGAGTAGCTAAATTAATTATCTTGGGATAAAGGGGGTATGATAATATTTTATTTTAATGTTATTTTGACTTGGAATTAAATAAATTTCTGTTTTCCATTTAGTTCAATTATGCTTAATGCTTTTAGTAATTCCTAACAAGAACCTAAATGATAAAACTGTATACTTACGGGTATATTAGTAAGTTTAGGTAATAAATAGAATCGAGAGATTTATTTTTACCAGAAAGCTTTGAACTAAACCTAAGATTTTTTGAGATGCTTTTTGTGACCTCGGTAAAACCGTGAAAGTAATCAAAATTCTTTTGAGGAAATAAAAGGGATTTTCATAAAACGATAATGGGCCTTTCTGAGGATTAAGCAGCGCTTTCCATAGGTTAGGTACATTAATAGGATTCCGAGAGGAACATATTAATTAGCTTTTGGAAAATTCGCCTTGGAAAACTTAATTCGATTCTTATTTATGAAAAGTTAAAATTCATTAAACATAAAATAGAGTCTTAATCCCCCAAAATCCCAAGATACTCTCAACTCTGATTTTTTTTTAGTGTCAAGTAAATTTTATTTTTTTATATTCTGTGTAACTTTAATTTGTGCTTTATTTTATAAAAATCTTAAAAATTAATTGTGTGGATAATTAAATTTCAATATGCTGGTACTTTGAACACAGTCCCTGTGGAGAACGATAATCTTTTATATTACGCGACATAACCCGTGCGCTTGCGGGCCCTGTCAATAGCCACAGCATTCCAACGCTTTGCGGACGTGTTTGAAAGGCAGGGCCAGACTCGAGCTGAGGATGGCCACGTGCTGGACCGCTTCCTGAAGAGGAAGCCGAGTGAGTTTCAGGGAGGACGTAATCCGGAGGCAGCTTTTAAATGGACTCAGGAACTGGAGAGGATTTTTAGGGGTCTTCGTTGTACCGAGGCCCAAAAGGTGGAATATGCAGTGTATATGCTGCGAGATGAAGCGGAGAACTGGTGGAAGATAGCCAGAAGCCGATTCCCTGATGATGAAGCTCAGCTGACATGGAACGATTTTAAGACATGCTTCTTAGAGAAATACTTCCCCGACACAGTGAGGAGTCGGAAGGAGCTGGAGTTTATGGAGTTGAAGCAGGGCTATGACTGTGGAAGAATACGCGACAAGATTCGAGGAGTTGTGCCTATTCTACCAACCCTTCCAATAACCTGGGACGGAGAGCTCGAAGTGCCTTAAGTTTGAGAATGGATTAAGATCAGATGTTAAGAGGGCCTGCAGATACCATGAGATACAGAGTTTCCCTGCATTGGTGAATAAATGTAGGATATTTAAAGAAGATGACAAGGCCCACTCGGGCAAGAGCACCAGAGCCAACTAGTATTTGAGGCCTCAGCAGTCACGTTTCAAGAGGCCAGGGAACGTAGGAAGAAATGAACCCTTCACTAGATTTCAGGGTCGCGGTGACCGAGGGAGATAGATGAGTGGACGACCCAGGTACGGTAAGTGCTTTAAATGTGGTGGCGACCACTTTGCTCAGAGTTGTAATGATACCGATGTTAAGTGTTTTCACTGCGGGAATAGGGGACACATTCGCCCTGACTGCCCCCAGCTCCATCAAACAAATGCTAGTGTACGTCAAGGAGGGTTCCAGGTGAAGAGCAATAGGAATGATGGACAAAACTCATGGGGCGGAAACAATAGAGCTAGAGGGAATATGATGGTTGCCCCAAATATCAGGAGGAGAGACACCGACCAACCAGCCACTGGAAGAGCCTACGCCATCAACGCAGAAGAAGTCGCACAAGCAAATGACTTAGTACAATGTAAGTGCTCACTCGGTAGATACACACTTAGTGTAGTTTTTGATTCTGGAGCTACCCACTCCTTCATAGCTGATGATTGTGTAAAACGTTTGAAATTACCGACCGTGGAAATGGATCGGATTTTGGAAGTAGCCAATCTGACTGGTCCTAAGGTACTAACCTCGTCAATGTGCAAAGAAGTGACGTTCAAATTATGCGATCGGAGTTTTACTTTCGACTTGGTGTGCATACCCTTGAAGGATCTTGATATCGTACTCGGGGTAGATTGGCTTTCAGCCAACGAGGTGTTAGTGGATTGCAGAAACCGAAGGATAATTTTCCCGAGACAGCACCATGAGGACTGCACAGCACAAGGTATAACTCAACTATTCATGATGCTTTGTCTAACCGAGGGAGAGAGTAAAACCCGAGTGAACGAAATCCTGATTGTCTGTGAATTTCCAGAATTGTTCCCTGAAGACGTACCGAGTGTCCCTCCCAATAGGGAAGTCGAATTCTCTATAGACTTGGTCCCTGGGGCCGAGCCAGTCTCCAGTACACCCTATAGAATGTCCTCAACTGAATTAGCCAAGCTGAAGAAGCAAGTGGATGAGTTACTCGGAAAACAGTTCATTAGACCGAGTGTATCACCATGGGGCGCACCGGTACTACTTGTTAAGAAGAAGGACGGCAGCATGAGACTTTGCATAGATTACCGACAGTTAAACAAACTCACAATTAAGAATTGGTATCCACTACCCAGAATTGATGATTTAATTGACCAACTGCGTGGAGCCTCAGTCTTCTCAAAAATCGACTTACGATCGGGATATCACCAAATCCGAGTGAAGGACTCGGATATCCCAAAAACTGCCTTTAGGACTCGGTATGGCCACTACGAGTATGTAGTGATGCCGTTCGGTGTGACAAACGCCCCTGCTGTCTTCATGAATTACATGAACAGCATATTCCACCCCTATTTAGACCGATTCGTAGTTGTTTTCATTGATGACATCCTAGTCTATTCTAAGACTTCCGAGGAGCATGAAGAACACCTCCGAACGGTACTCCAAGTGTTAAGGGAGAAACAGTTGTTCGCGAAGCTTTCAAAGTGCGAATTCTGGATGAATAAGATCCACTTCCTCGGACATGTAATTTCCAAGCAAGGTGTCTCGGTGGACCCTTCGAAGGTGACAGCTATAATGGCATGGGAGAGACCCAAGTCAGTCTCGGAGATAAGGAGTTTTATGGGCCTGGCAGGTTATTATAGAAGGTTAATTGAAGGTTTTTCTAAGCTGGCGTTACCACTAACTAAATTGACTCGGAAAAGCATTCCCTTCGTGTGGAGTCCCGAGTGCGAGAGCAGCTTCCGAGAGCTGAAGAACAAGTTGACAACTGCGCCAGTGCTGGCATTACCTGACTTACAAGAAAGCTTTGTAGTTTATTGTGATGCATCAGGACTCGGATTAGGATGCGTGCTCATGCAGAGAGATCGAGTGATAGCGTATGCCTCTCGGCAATTGAGACCTCACGAGCAGCATTATCCGACCCATGATTTGGAGTTGGCAGCTGTGGTGTTTGCACTAAAAATTTGGAGGCATTATTTGTACGGGTCCAGATTTGAAGTATACAGTGATCACAAGAGCCTTAAATACCTATTTGACCAAAGAGAGTTGAACATAAGGCAGAGGAGATGGATAGAATTCTTAAAGGACTACGATTTCGAGCTGAAATACCATCCGGGTAAGGCAAATGTCGTTGCCCACGCGTTGAGTCGGAAATCCCTCTATATGGCAACAATGATGGCAAGAGAAGTGGAGTTGTTGGAGCAGTTCCGAGACATGAACTTACATGTTGACACCCCCTCCTCTTGGAAAATAGCAATCGGTACGTTAAGAATCGCCAATGAATTCCTGAAGTCCGTGTACGAGCAGCAGCAGTCAGACTCTTACTTGGCTGAGATGAAGAAGACGCAGGCCAAGGGAAAGGATTTGTCCTTGACCAAGGGATCAGATGGGATCTTCCAAGTGAAAGACAGGATATACGTGCCGAGTGAGAAAGGATTAAGGAAAATGGTGCTTGACGAAGCTCATAAGAGCCTCCTCAGTATTCACCCGGGTACCACGAAGATGTACCATGACCAGAAGAAACAGTTCTGGTGCCCGGACTAAAGAGGAATGTAGCAGAATACGTGACTCGGTGTATTACTTGTCAGAAATCAAAAGTGGAGCACCAGAAGCCGTACGGTGCAATGCAGCCCCTGGAGATTCCCATGTGGAAATAGGACTCGATTGCTATGGATTTTGTCATGGGATTGCCCAAAAACCGAGTGGGCCATGATGTGATTTGGGTCATTATTGACCGACTGACGAAGAGTGCACACTTCCTGCCTGTGAACATGAAGTACCCGATGCATAAATTGGCACAGATTTACGTTCATGAGATTATCCGACTGCATGGTATACCAACTTCCATCGTATCGGATAGGGATCCTAGGTTCACGTCCCGGTTTTGGACCAGCCTGCATCAAGAAATGGGCACTAAACTTTGGCTTAGTTCTGCCTACCACCCCCAATCGGATGGACAATCTGAGCGGACGATTCAAAGTTTAGAAGACTTATTAAGAGCGTGTGTGTTAGAGCACGGAGGAGATTGGGAGCAGTACCTCCCCTTGATTGAGTTTACGTACAATAACAGCCATCATAACAGCATTGGCATGGCACCCTACGAAGCACTATATGGACGAAGGTGCCGAACCCTACTTTGCTGGTCAGAAACGGGTAAGAGTCTGCTATTGGGACCAGACATTGTGAAGCAAACCACAAAGCAGATCCGAGTGATACAGGGAAAAATGAAGGCATCTCAAGACAGGCAGAAGAGTTACCATGACAACCGCACCAAACCATTGGAATTTTCAGTCGGAGACAGAGTATTTTTGAGGACTTCTCCGAGTAAAGGAGCCGGACGAGCCTTGAAAGGCGGAAAGTTAAGCCCTCGATACATTGGACCTTATGAGGTGTTGGAACGAGTCGGCACCATGGCATACCGAATAGCATTACCGACCCACTTATCCCGATTGCACAACGTATTTCATGTGTCTCAACTAAGGAAGTATCTACATGACCCCAGTCACACAATGCCTGACGATGAAGTGGAAGTCAAGGAAGACCTGATCACTGTGACTACACCGATCAGAATCATGGACTGATCGGTGAAGCGTTTGAGAAACAAAAACGTACAGCTGGTAGAAGTGGAGTGGCAACAAGGCAAGACTACCTCTCGTACCTGGGAACGCGAAGACACCATGAGGCAGCAGTACCCCGAGTTGTTTGCTAAGGTGAATTACCGACTGAATTTCAAGGACGAAATTCTTTTGAGTGGGGGAGAACTGTAACATCCCAGTTTTGAAGTTAGATACCGAATAAAAATTAAATAATAAGAAAATTGAAAGTAAAGTAAAGAATTAGTTGTTAATCATAATCAATATAGCTTGAGAGTTAATGACAAGTTAATTGGACTCAATTGATGGGATGTGGCTGTCTGTGATTGGCGGAAGGTGTGAGTGGACTG
Source organism: Clitoria ternatea (assembly GCA_037962975.1). Lineage (NCBI taxonomy): Eukaryota > Viridiplantae > Streptophyta > Magnoliopsida > Fabales > Fabaceae > Clitoria > Clitoria ternatea. Next base: position 158,597,178 of record CM075672.1, read on the forward strand.
CGACTCACGCTTTCCCATCCCACTCCTTCCCCTCGCATACGTATATAGGTGCGTATTCAGTATCACCGTGGGTGCAAAAAACTTCTCCCACTACTCCATTCTCTCTTTTTCTTCTTCGTCTCCATCTTCTTTCCTTTCCCCTGTTTCTGTTCGTCACGACGACAGTGCGGGAAGAAGGTCAGAGCCCCGGCAGGTGAAGGACGATCGTTGAAGCAGAGGAAGAACAACACCCCAACTCCGAACCAAGTGCAGAGTACGACGGAGTGGAGAAAGGCTGACCGAATCAGTAGAAGGGCGTTAGATTCAACGTCGAAGAGCAGAAAAGCTTCTTGAAGTCCCTTTCGTAGGTAGGGGGCGCTTGCATGTTAAATGCATGGTCCACGAACGGTACCGGATGAATGTACTGCTTGAGTGTATGTGCATGTGTTTGTGATGATTGGATCCTATGCATGATTAAAGATTCTGGATTCCGTGTGTTTTATAGTGGTTAAACAGTAAATGCTTGTAATCTAGATGGTGGTGAAGTAGTATGTTAGTATTGATAATAACGAATGATATGCATGGTTCTATCTTTGTTAACACTGTGAGAATATGAATGTGTGCTCGTTAGTTGATTTGTCAGATGCTATTACTTGATTGCTGATGGTTGAACATATTGGTGTAAATAATAAAGCGAATAACGGTTGCATTGAATCTGTTCCTACTTAATGGTTACGAAGGAGGTATCGGTGGTGTGATGACGCTTGTTGGTAAATGCATTTAGCTGCATGTGTAAGAGTGGGGCGACCCGTGGAAGGTTAAGAGCCCCGAGGGAATGACTTCCAGTTACAGACCTCGGCTAGATTCCGAAGGAGCTCGTGGTAGCCGTAGGAGCTAGAGAAGAGTCTCGAGACGCCAATGGGAGGCCGGTACCACGCGGGAAGAGCTGAAGGACGAGGGGCCAGGAGAGGGGAAAACTGTAACTAAAAGTCATCACTCGAGTCGGATCCGCAGGCATGCATGTAGATATGAGGTTGATTAGAGTAGTACGTATAACGTGTGTGGAGTGTTATGAATGATTTCCGAGTGTGGGGAATACCTGTGTGTGTTGTATGTGTGTCTCAAATGTCATTTTGTCGTGCCTAACCTTAATTAATTTGAAAACGATTGAATGGATGTGAATGTGCATACTGACACTGATACCGAGTCCTTGATTATCATTTTACATGTAAAAGCTCACCCCTGCAGTGGCTACACTTTCAGTGAACATCTCTCGGAAGGAAGAATGAAGGAGGAGCCGTGTGCAGGACAATGAATCCGAGCGCTATTGGAACATATATCTACATGTGTATATGTATATATGTATAAATACTGTGTATAACGTTTTGTTAAGCCTTGGCCGGCTCATGTTTTGGTTTTAGTCCTTACGCTAAAACTTGACAGCTTGGGATAACAGAAGTCATGATGAAGTTCTTGTAATTATATGAATGCTTTCGTTTATATATGTATATGTTGTGTGTTGTTCTATACTGTAAGTGATGTTGAGCGGTGAAGAGGACCGTATGAGGATATCTTATGAGCGTAGGGTAATTATAATCCGAGTGATTAAATGGTAGTACGCCGAGTGAGTCAGTCGCTATTCCCCAAATGATTATAGGCCTGAGGATTTCCGAGTAAAAGTAAGTATGAAATCCTGAGTGGGGAAGAATTGGTATTCCCGAGTGAAAATCTCGAGTGATTCCCCTCTGAGAGAGAAGCTCGAACGATGGTTTTGAGTGGATTGGATCTTAAGTGTAAGGCATCGGTAACCCGAGTGAAAGATGTAAGTCCGAGTGAGAAGGAGTTCTGGAATCCGAGTGGGATAACCCTCAGTTCCCGAGTAGAGTATAAGTGTCGCCGTATGGTTAAAATTGGAAGGCTAAGTTATGGAGTTTCGAGTGACTAGAATGGTTCGCCCAAGCGTGAGGACTCGCGCTGGAGCGAGTAGGTGTCAGTGTGGAACACCGCCCAAATACCCTTCCCCTCCGTTGTTACGTTAATGCGTACCAGACAACGGTGTTGACCCCTACTTGGGCGTTGTGGTTGAGTCCGCCCAGACGTTGTCATACCTAGTTGAATTGGGCGGAATGAGTTCAGGCCCCCTTTCCTCCACAAACTACTACATATGTGCATCTCCCTTGTCCTTCCCTCACCTGTTCCCTTATGCTGAGCCCCAGTAGTTCCCTCGAGGAAAGGTTTGTCCTGTGAGAGCGAGTGGACGCTGATGTGAGGTTTGCTTGAGGAGTTTCCATCCGTTGTGGCATCGTTCAGGCGGTGTTGGACAACGAATGAGTGAGTCACCTTCCGTCCTGGAATCCGCCCAGACGCTGGAGCGTCACACCGAACCGAATAGACCGGTCTCAGTCCTAATTCCCCTGTTGCTTGTCATATGCGTGTGAATGCTCTTCTACTTCCCTCGCCTTCCTCTTCCCTTCTGTGTCAAATGATTCGTGGCTGTTTTTGAAAAAAAAATAAAAATAAAAAAATAAAAAAATAAAATTTCCTCGTTGTTTTAGGATTACTATTTGTAAAAATTTAGGGTGTTACACAACGCATATTCATCTGATTGTCAATCGGTATTAAGCGTCCAACGCTATATGTTCTAAGCATTTCAATGGCGAATCGGATGAATATGGTCCTTCATCAGGCATCCAACGCCTATGCACTCGGCATTCAATGTATCAATCACATGCATCCAATGCAATACCACAACACATGCGCACGACAATCACATGCACTCGGCAATACATGCACTCAGCAATGCATGCACTCAGCAATACATGCATTCGACTTTCTCATCAATAGCCACAATATCCCATACCTTCACATGGAATTCATACAGCATTGCATGCACTCGGTAATTCACCTATAACACTCGGTAACCATAATATTCACATGCATTTCAAGCATTTTAACACCACATAGATTTATGCCCTGCCCCATGCCTTAATGCACTCGGCTATTCACAATTCCATCACATGCATCAGCTGTATTGTATCATTCAAGTCATAATCAGGAGTCGATATAACAATGACATAGTACATGCACTCGAAACCATAATATCATTCACGTTTACATGCATCTAATCATATAATCACACACATGGGTATCAGTAAATGACCACACGATGCACTCAGCATTCCTTATATGCATTTCATACACTTAACATAGACATCATCAACAAGCATCATACTTCATATGGACGGAAAATCATGCACAACACAATAATAAACGTCATACATCCGGTTTACCACTCAACAGCATGCAACATCCAGAAGGCACAACACAGTACAATGGCTCCACCTGGAAACCCGTCTATAAGCTATACACTTAACATGCAAGGCGCCCCCCTACCTGGAATGAAACTTCCATTCGGTTAATAACACACTCGGTCCTAGAGGAACATTGAGTCACTCGTAGTACATCTGCATGCAAGAGCAGGGGAGGCCATTCGGGCCTCTGAGACACCCAGCTCTCGGTTCGCTCCCTGGAGTAGCTCCATCACAACGCTGTGAACACTCCAACCACCTTGAAGCTCCTTGTAGCGCAGATCTCCACTGAGACTTGGCAGCTTCGAGCAAGGAGGGGAAGAAGGAGGGAAGTCGATGAAGGGAATGAAGGAGCAAGGAAGGAACAGCGTGGAAGGAGACGGGTTGCATGCAGAGGGAATGCACACCCTTACCCTCTCTGGCTCGTCGAGTAAGGAAGGAGGACTCCAATCCTCAGCCACCACTGTTGCGAGCTCACAGAAGCAGAGCGCAGAGAAGAAAGAAGAAGAAGAGAGTGAAGAGCGAAGAAGAAAAGGAGAGAAAACAGAAAGAAGAGAAGTCTGAATGGAAAGAATGAATGATAGTGTACCCATTTATGCATGCACGGAGAGAAGGGAAGAGTGGGGTGGGAAGTCGTGCACAGCAGCAGCCCCCCCCACACGTGTCATACGCACACAGTCACAAATAATCAGCTATTGACAACTAACCATAATCAATCAGCCTTTAACTTAAATTAATTAAACCAATTATAATTAATAAATAATTTCCCCCACTTAGCAATTATTATTTTAATGATTTATTTTCATTCGGCAATTAATTATTAAATCGGGATGTTACAAAAATCAACAAGACGTCACGTCTAAATTGATTTTCATGGAAGTGGATAGAAAGGGAGTTGCAAAGGAAAAATAAAGAAAATAAAATAGGAATAAAATGGAAAAGATGGGCCCGACAGGATTTAAAGTCCTGCTCCTACGTATTCTTGGATGACCAAGAAATCAGGGTTACGTAGCTCTTTGAATTTTTTTTTAGGAAATGGATGCACGAAATTTTCTTCTTTTTAAGTAAAACTTAAAAGTAAAGGACAAAAAAGAAGACAGAAAAGAGGGAGGGTAGCAGAAGCTACAAGAGAGAAAGAGAAACAGTAAGTTCGGAAAAGAGAGGGAAAAATGAGCAAAAACCGAGTGAGAGAAGAAAAAAACTGAGTGAGAAAAAGGAAAACCGAGTGAGGACGAGGAAAACCGAGTGAGAAAAAGGAAAACCGAGTGAAGAAAAGGAAAACCGAGTGAGGGCGAGGAAAACCGAGTAAGGAAAGGAAACATACCAGAGAGTTCCCCTTTCTGAGAGGGTGTGGGTGAGTGTGCTGGGGCGATGTGAAGGCTTGGCGCAGGGACGGTGTTGTGAGGATTTGAGAGGTGCTGCTTGGTGCTGTTTGAGAGAATGAAGGGACTGGGCTATACGATGTTGTGGTTTAGAGGAGAAGGACGGTGTGCACTCAGATTTTGAGGGTGGACGGTGTTGAGAGGATGAAGGGACTGGGCTGTACGGTGTTGAGGGGCTGTTGGTATGGGTTTTAAGGGGTGGATGATGTATTTGAGGGGGGATGTTAAGCGTGTTTTTTAGGAGGGGGCTGTTGGCTTGGAGGAAGGATCGTATGGTAAGGTGGAGAGGGAGAAAAGGGGACGGTGTTGGCCTTTTGAGGGGGTGTGTGGTACGGTTTCAGAGGGAAAGAGGAGAGGGAGAGTACGGTGAGAGAGAGAAAGAGGAAGAGAATGGATGGAAAGGAGAGGAATGGTGTTGGTTTGAGGAGAGGACGGTGTGGATGAGGTGAAGGACGGAGTGGAGGAGGAGTCAGGGCGGTGTGGAAGGAAAATTGAGGACGGTTGAGAGAAAAGGATGGTTGGAAAGAGGATGAGGACGGTGCTGTTTAGGGACTGTACTCGAAGTGAAGGAGAGACAGTGTTTAGTACAGGGAAGGTGTGGTGAGGGTGCTGGGTAGTGTAGTGAGATGAAAGGGTTTTGAAATTGGAGAGAATAAAGGCAGAGTTTTTGGTTCCAGGGTGAAAAAATCCAACCCCTTAAGCCTCCTCAGCCAGGGCATTTATAGGGGTCCGAGACATGGGCTGAGTGTTTGGGACAGCCTAAGTTTCCACTCACCCAGGTGGGTAGTGGTGCTGTCCTGGCCACTACCTGTTTGTGGGGAACAATGGCTGGTGGGAAATACTTTATTTTCTCCACTTCCGCCCCCTGTCCACCACATCCAGGATTCATGGATCCACTTGGACAGTGGGAATCCATGTCAGCATGCACAATTGGTGGCAGTAAGGAGTCAGATTTCCCCTTTTGACTCGGATTTGGTGTTTAGGTCGATATCCATCCACAGTGGGAAATAATCCGAGTGGAAAAGTTCTGACCGAGTAAAAGCTTGCTCGGCGTTGCTTTGGTGGTCGGCGTAGTTGCGTGAAGACCCCTGATGCTGAATTTTCTCCTCACTTCGCTTGAGCGAGATTTTCTCGCTTAAGCGAAATTACTCCAGTAACTCACTGTCCATCTTTCGCTCAAGCGAGAGTTTATTTCGCTTAAGCGTTTGTTGAAGGAAAACATTTTGTGATAATCTCGCTCAAGCGGAGAAAGGCTCGCTCGAGCGAGAAGTCTTCTTTCACTGTTTCACTCGAATATGTCTCCGGAATTGAACCACTCGGAGAAACTAGTCGAGAATGACCCTTCCTTAACTCATTCAAATGATACACTCGGACACCTTCATTCGGAAGTCCGAGTTGATTTTCACTAGGAATTGCCTTCAGTCGTCAATCAACTCACTCGGATTTAGCTTTCACTTAGAAATTGGAACTTTGAAAGACTCTGGAATGTGGCTGATAAAAGTTCTTCCATGTCTGAGCCTTGCTTTGCTCGAAAATGCAGCTTTCCACTTGAGAATGCCAGTTCTCCGAATGACACCACTCGGAGATTCCTTTTCTTTGCCCAAAATGCAATCTTTTCCGAATGAAACCACTCGGAGATCTCTTTATTAAACGTGTTCATTTCAATGACTTTTTCTACTCGGAATCAACTCATTCGGGACAGCTTTGCCCAGAAAAACACTTATTCCCTAATCAGACCTGCTTCAGTCAGCATCCCTTCACTCGGACAATAGTCTTGGGTAGTATTTATTCAAAGTCAGTCCTTTTTCACTCGGAATGGTTGCAGTCGGACAGCTTCCACTCGGATTCACCTCAAACAGGGACATATTTCTTCAAGGTCAGCCATTTTTAATCGGAATGGCTTTGATAGGGAAGCTTCCACTCGGATTCACCTCCAAGAGTGAAGTATTCCACTCGGATATGCTTTCCTTCGAATCTCATTCGGCCTTAGTTTGAAACATTGAGAGAGTCTACCCAAGGTGAATCACTCAAAAATATCTCTGCCCAGAAAAAGTATTCATTCAAAGTCAGAGTCTCCACTCGGAGGTACTTTAGTCGGGAATTCAACACTCGGGTGTATCTTTGCCTGAGAGGCTTCAATCTATATTTCACCACTCGGATGTATCTTTGCTTGAGAGGTATTTCCCTCAGACTCAAACCATTCGGAAATGTAACACTCGGAGACATCTCACTCAGAAATCATCATTCGGACATATGGAACTTGAGTCTCTGTTCGGAAAGATACTTACTCATTCAAAGCCTTTTCTTTGTTCAGAGTAATTCCTTTTGAAGCCCACTCGGAAATGATCATTCGGACATATGGAAGTCTTTGCTTTATTCGGAAGTAACTCTCTTGGAAATAGTTCACTCGGGAACGACTCAATCGGAGACATTCCACTCGAAAATTATCAATCGGAACCATGGAACTTGATTCAGAGCCTTCTTTTAGTTCGAAAGTAACTCCCACACTTGAAGCCCACTCAAAAACCTGTCAGTCAGAGGCATCCTACTAGGAAATGACTATCTAGAGCCTTTTCTCGTTCGGAAATATGTCCCACACTTGGAGCCACTTGGAAACTTGTCATTCGGAGACATCCCACTCGGAATGTCACTCGGAAACGGCTGACTCGGATATCTCACTCGGTAACAGCCATTTTGCACTCAGAAATAGCCATTTTTCACTCAAAAATAAACATTTTTCACCCAGAAATTAACATTCTGAGTCATTCTACTAGGCAGATCATTCGAAAATGAAGTCCAGTCTTCTCAGAATTCTTTCCACTTGGGTCGAACCGAAAGAGGTGTTCACAGATGCCCCTCTTTACTTCTTTTTCACAAGAGAAACACGAAGCTTCTCGTGTTTTTGAGGTGAAAAGGAAGTAAAGATATGAACACCGATGTAGGGACCAAGTTGGACCCCTCGATCGGTATGGCGTCTGACGGTGTTGGCAATCATAAGTTGTTGTGACCTTTTCCACATCTGTCTCTCTTTTTTTTCTTTTTCTTTTTCTTCTCTTTTTTTTGAGTTCTGAATGGACTAGGAAAAGTTAACAGGAGGTGAGAAGATCGGGATTGACCCCCGGTAGATTGGAAAGTAAAGGTTACCTTCATAGGCGACTGGAAAGTAAAGGGTGCCTGCATAGGTGAACGGAAAGTAAAGGGTGTCTGAATAGGCGAACAGAAAGTAAAGGGGGCCTGAATAGGCGAACGGGAAGTAAAGGGTGCCTGAATAGGCGAACAGAAAGTAAAGGGGGGCCTGAATAGGCGAACGGAAAGTAAAGGGTGCCTGAATAGGTGAACGGAAAGTAAAGGGTGCCTGAATAGGCGAATGGAAAGTAAAGGGTGCCTGAATAGGCAAACGAAAAGTAAAGAGGTGCCAGCTTAGGCGACTGGAAAGTAAAGGGTGCCTGAATAGGCGACTGGGAAGTAAAGGGTGCCTGAATAGGCGACTGGAAAGTAAAGGGTGCCTGAATAGGCGAATGGAAAGTAAAGGGTACCTGAATAGGCGAATGGAAAGTAAAGGGTGCCTGAATAAGCGAATGGAAAGTAAAAGGTGCCTGAATAGGCGAATGGAAAGTAAAGGGTGCCTGAATAGGCGCATGGAAAGTAAAGGGTGCCTGAATAGGCAAATGGAAAGTAAAGAGTGCCTGAATAGGCGACTGGAAAGTAAAGGGTGCCTGAATAGGCGAATGGAAATGCAGAGATTGGAGGAGCTAACAGGACGTCTCGTCCGAATTAACTCACTAGACTTAAAGGCTCATGGCGATGCCCCAGTTTGACATGACTAAAGGTTCTTGGGGAATTGCCCCTTGACTGGAATAGAAGAAACCTGGGGAGATGCCCCAGTTTGACATGATTTGAAGGAGTCTTTGGGGAATGGCTCCTTGAATGAAAGAGAGTGAACCTGGGGTGATGCCCCAGTTTGACATATTTTGAAGGAATCTTGGGGAATTGCCCCCTTGAATGAAAGAGAGTGAACCTTGGGTGATGCCCCAATTTGACATATTTTGAAGGAATCTTGAGGAATTGCCCCCCTTGACTGAATAGATCTGGGGTGATGCCCCAGTTTGAGATGGTCTGAAGGAGCCTTGGGGAACTGCCCCTTTGGCGGAAAGAGAATGGACCAGGGGTGATGCCCCGGTTTGACATGATTTAAAGGTTGTTGAGGAACTACCCCTTGAATGAACAAAAGAAATCTGAAGAGATGCCCCAGTTTGAGTTGTTTAGGAAATGTATTTCTACTAGGGAAGGACTGATGGTTCGGGGTACTACCTCTTTGGGTGAAAGAGAATGAACCTGGGGTGATGCCCCAATTTGAACTATCTACTTCAAAACCTTGGGGAGCTGCCCCTTGAGCGAGAAGAAATGATCCTAGGGTGATGCCCCAGTTTGATTTGTTTGGGAAGTGTAGTTCCACTGGAGAAGGATTGATGGCTCGAGCATCGCCCCTTGATTGGGAAGGGAAAATCTGGGGTCCACCTGGTATGTGTGGATTTACTGAGAAAAATGTGCTGGGGTTCTTTTGGGGAGAGTTCTTCTAAGCCTGAAAAGAAAAGTGTTCTTATTAGGGGGAAGAAGATGATCTGAATTTTTGGCTCACCGGGAGAGGGTTTAGCGATTCTGCTGGGGGAAAGAATTTTGCTGGAAACTATCCTTGGGCTTGGGAAGGGGACACGCTTGACTGTTGGAATGTATCAGGTAGATTCCTTGGAAAGGAGTTTGGAAAGTGTCAGCTTTGGCAGTTAAGGAGAGGACTTCAAGAAGTGCCAACTTTGGCGATTTGGGGAAGGGATTCTGAGAAGTGCCAACATTGGAGGTTGAAGAAGAGATTTTGAAAAAATGCCAACTTTGGCGATTTGGGGAAAGACTTTGAGAATTGCTAACTTTGACGATTAAGGAGAAGACTTTAAGAATTGCCAACTTTGGCGATGGAGGAAGAGATTCTGCGGAGTGCCAATCTCAGCGATTTGAGGAAAGGATTTTAAGAGGTGCCAGCTTTGGCGGTTTGAGGAAGAAACTTTGAGAGGTGCCAGCTTTGGCAATCTGAGGAAAGGATTTTGAGAAGTGCCAACTTTGGCGATTTAAGGAAGAGACTTGAAAGATTCTAGTTTTGGCAGTTGCGGTTCCATTGAGGAAAAGGACTTGATTGAGGCATCAATACTCAACATGACTGTCCATTGTAATAACCTGTAGAAAAAAAAAGGTAAGTAGTGCAAAGATACATTCAAAAACTGGGTAGGCCTTGTGAAATCGCGACCCTTAGGATAACTCATGGACAAAGGAGAATGAAAGAGGCGATCATAGCTTTGAAGCGCATGCCTGGCTGAGTCTTCGTGATGATTGTCTAAGACGAGGTCGAGTATTGGGAGCGTTTTGTTCCTTATGACTTTAAATGTTCACCATTCTTTCATTTTATTTTTATAAAAACACAATGTTTTATCAGATCAATGCAACTCATAACACGTATCAAAAAAGAAGGATAAATTTTATTCACGTATGTCAAACAGAAAACAGAGAATGGACAACGGGAAAATAGAGGGGATGAAATGAAGTCACGTAGGACAGGCCAAAGCCAGGGGAAATAGGGAAGGTTCAAAGATCCTCCAGTGAATTCCTGAGACTAGTGAGAACCTTAATCCTACGTCACGATCTCAAGTACATCGTTCAACTCTGCCTTTGAGAGGGTAGTTTGACCATGGTCCACATGCCCCAGTTTGCACGTTTTGCACTAGAAACTTTAGTTACTTTGCGAAATCTCGACCCTAATTTTTACCTGAGCCTCCTTTTCATGTTTTCGACTCACCGTGTTGCTTTAACTTTTGCCTAGGCCGCCCTTTCAGGTTTTCAGCCTAGCGAGCTTTTCATGTGTTTTTCTCTTCTTGTTCATTCTTGGCTGCATCCTTTACAGTAAAAGGTTGAAACTGATTATACTCCAGTTGAGTCTGCCGAGCCTTTCCAAATTTAGTTTGATCCTTTGAGGAACTGATGTCATTTCAAATAGGAGACTCCACTACTATGCCATGTACCCAAGGAAATATTGGTGAGTCTTTTGGCATCAATGAGAGGGAATTACTTTTGAATCATCATTTTGGCCTTTATTTTCTTTTTCTTTTTCATTTTTTTCATTTTCCATTTCTTTTTGTTTGCCTTTTTTTTGTTTTTTTGTTTTTTTTTGTTTTTTTTAATCCCCTTAATGACGCAACGACTCAATCTGACAGACTATTTTCTCGGTTACACAGGCATGAGGAATGGCGCACTCTTTAGGGTTGAGGTGTTGATGACGACAAGAATGCAAGTTCTTGGCCTAACGATATTCATCCCCCTTATATAGAAAATGATAGCTTGTTCGATGATCTGGACGTAACCAGCTTGTCCCACTGGGCACATGCATTGGACTCCAAGCTTGATTCTATTTTTTCATCATTTTTTGTTTTTGTTTTTGTTTTTGTTTTTGTTTTTTGTTTTTTTTTGGCAAAGTCTCCCTTGATTGTATCTCCATTCAATTCGAGACTTGGCCATGTTGTCATTCACATAGATTCCTGGCACATCTTGAAACAAAATACTAATGCCTTCTGATAGATTGCCCCCATGATTCCTTCAGTCGTTCTTGACTTAGGGGTATTCTTTAACCTCTTGTTCTAACAATCTTGTTAACTTGTGTCGTGGCTCACAGGTTTCCCTACCTTCTCCGTCGGCATAGTTGACTGGGTGATCGAAATCATGAAGCGGAATTGTGATTTCACTAGTCTCAAGAGGATCATTTTTGGATCTACAACTTAGTGTGTTATGGAAAAATAATAATAATAATAATAATAATGAAAAATAAAAAGGAGAGAAAAAGAGGAACAAACAAGTAAAGAAAATGAATCAATGCAAGGATAAAGGGATGAGAAAAAATTTTTGAACTTCGATACGCATTTATTGATTGACTGGTAAAACAAGTTTTTTCGCCCTTATTACATGAAAATGTCCCAAAGCCCTAGGCATAGCAGAGGGATAAACAAGACATTAAGGCAATGATAAATTAATTTGGTGAATCATTTAAAATGGTAGGGAGTTTGACAGCCTCCCAGCTACTGAGCTCTTGGCCCGGCGGGCAAGCGATCACCAAATTTGCATTATCATCAAAACCATCTTCAATATCAGCCACCACGGCATTAACTTCTGAACTTCCATGATTAGGCAGGGGATTTATCGTCACGTTAGGGCTTCCTTCTTGAAAATTAATCCAGTCGGCTTTGATCAAATCTCTCACTTTATATTTCAAAGCTATGTAATTTTCTGTGGAATGCCCTGGTGCCCCAGCGTGGTAATCACAATGAGCATTTGGGTTATACCCCCTTGGATAAGGAGGTTGCAATGGCCTCATGGGGGATAGAGCTACCAGACCTTTTTGAACAAGGATTGGAAAAAGTTTGGTATATGTTATAGGAATTGGATCGAACTGCACAGGGGTGCGCTCATTGTTGGGATTCCTTGTGTCCTAATTATGATTGGGTGGTCAAGTCACTTGCTGCGGGTGATGGTATGGCATGGGTTGCGGCGTTGGCGCTCTTACCAGGGGCGGACGGAAGTGAGGAGTATGAGCTACCGGGCCATAAGTGGCTGCGGCCACATAAGGATTGGGAGCTTGAATCATGGTAGGGGCGAATGGTCTCGACGGAGCCGTCTTTTGATTAGAAGAGATGGAATTAGTTTCTCCATCCCTTCTCCCAGGCGTCGGCTTTCTTGTCATGCTTGCCCCAGATGGGCCTTGAGTGATCTTTCCCATTCGTATTCCGCTCTCCACCCTTTCCCCAATAGTCACGATGTCGGAGAAGTTGGCTGAAACACTACCAATCATCTTGCCATAGAAAGGTGATGGGAGCGTGTCGATAAACATCGCGACTATCTCTTTTTCTGACAATAGGGGTCCACTTGCGCCGCTGTCTCTCTCCATCGTTGGGCATACTCCTTAAACGTTTCACTGTCCCTCTTCACCATATTCTGTAACTGGACCCTGTTGGGTGCCATATCCATGTTATACTTGTATTGTCTAAGGAAGGCATCTGTCAGGTCCTTCCAACAACGAATATGGTTCCGCTCAAGATGAGCATACCATGTAAGAGCGGCCCCCGCCAGACTATCTTGGAAGCAGTGGATTAACAATTGGTCCTTAGAAGAGTAAGATGCCATCTTTCGATAGTACATTGTGAGATGGTTCTTTGGACAAGTCATTCCCCGATACTTGTCAAAGTTTGGCATCTTGAATTTGGGTGAGAGGACAACATCTATGACTAGACATAGCTCAGAAGCATCTATCAGTCCAAAACCCCCAGCGCCTTCCATCATTCTCAAACGCTCTTCTAAGATTTCTATCTTTTTCTTTTGGGGAGCTGCGACCGTGTTATGACCGGCTACCGGGTTCATCATACGGGTTGTATCTTGGAGATTGGTCATATAGGGGGTTGCGTATCCGTATGGATAGCCGAGTGGCTAGTTGAAAGGAGGCAACGTATGGGACTGGTTCATTAGGCCTGTATTTGGTGAGGGACCTTGGGGTTGGGCCATAGCTTGTACGGCATAAGTCGGCTGGATCATTTGGGATCGTGTGTTTTGGGCTTGTGCGTTGTAGGTTGTCTGGGCCATCGGGGCTTGTGTGTTTTGGGTTTGGTAGGCTTGTGGGTCATGGGATTGCGTGTTTTGGGTTTGGTGGAGTGGTGGCATGTTTGGCTGGGTGGGTTATGAAGCGTGAGGATTCATCGCTTGCTGGTCGTGAGCGTCTTGCTGGTTAGCGAGCGGGGGATAGTACCCCGGTGGTAGGCCATAAAGTGGAAAAGGTACTGGGTTGCCGTCAGGACCGACAAATGTATGCTGTTGTGCATAAGACTGACCGTAAGGTGGCTAGGCCTCCATGGCAGGGTTAGGTCTTCCGACATGAATGGTGAGAGGGGGTGTCATTGTGTTAGGGAGTTGGGTTCTTACTGGGTCAGAACCAAGGGGGGGTGGCACGGTGGCAGGCTGCTATTGGGCATCCTCAATACCTGCAGAGGAGCCTCCTTCTGTGAGTTTCTTTTCTAAAAGTTTAGTTAACTCTGCCACTCACTCTTTTAGCTGATCAAACTCGGTTCTAAAGTCTCCGTCAACAGCTTCTGCCTCAGCCATGAGTTTCCTTTAGAGCCAGGTCTGGTAAGGATGCCTACCCGTGACGCCCGTGTCTCTTTTTTTAAAAAAAAAACAAAAATGTTAGGTGGAAATAGAAAGAAGGAGAATGTCGTGGGAAGCAATTACAGGCTTTGGCGAGTATCCTTTGACTATTCCCTAGAACTTATCATTCAAAAGTACTAGGTATGGTAAACATGGAAATTAATATGGGATAATTGTGAAGACAGAAGAAATCTTTCATCCTGAGGCGGGAGCCTTAAGCTCAAACATTTTCTTTGGGCAACTACAGCCCTCATTTCTTAAGTTCAATCCCATGTTAATTTCCATAGATACTCAAAGGGTATTCGTTAAGTTCTGAATAGCCTTCCACGAAAATGAGGATAAAGAGAAGAAATTAGTTGATGTCATGTTTTGGAACAGGTACTTCCCAATTGGTTTAACATAAAGCAATTTTTCTTGGGGAAACAACGATTACCAAGGGTCCAAGTCGCAATAGTCATAAATTTTTTAATCGCCATCGACGCCCCTGCTGGAGCGGAAATAAAGTTATATTTTTTGATTTTTTGACGATTAGGAAAATCTATGACTCAGGACTCAGAGGTACACGACCAAAAGAGGATTATCTATTCACCCGAAGAATACTGTGTGTTTCAAAATGAGTCATTATTTCAAAAACTAAGCAAATCTGCGGGTGGTAGATAATTCATTTTTTTTGGATAAAAGGGAAAGCAAAAATGACGTAAGGTAAAGTAAAGTTTACCCTTTTGTGGCCTAGGTCGGGTTTTGTTGAAAGTCTTTTCTAGGCTCTATGGCTTGTCTAAAAGTGACTCTCCACACCGGGTGGTTTCCACTAGACATCTAGAAGGTCACCAGAGCCAAGATCCTACCCATGACAAGGATGCAAACAGTGGGGAATCCACTAGGTGCGTATATCATGAGAGGTCGAATTCTGGTTGAGGTTCTCACGAATACCGGATAGGAAGTACATCCCATATGATTTCGTTACCAACCTCTCCTAACTTAAGCTTCATTTGGGGCCTGGGTATAGGGCGCCACTCATAGGTGTGTGCAAGTAATTATGAGTGTAGTGTGTGGAAGGGCAGTCCATACCTTTTACCTTACCCTATTCTGCACAAAGAACAAACACAGAACAAATATACAAAGTCGTCTACCCTAGGGTTCAATGATTGTAGAAAAGTAACATGGTCCTCTACCCTAGGGTTCAACAAACATGCAAAACATAGACAACGAAACAAATAACAAGATACAATTAAAACAAGAACAAACATTCACAACAATTAACAGAAAATAAAACCAGAGGAAGAAATCCGAGATAATAAAGGCTATATAAAAAGAACATGCGCTTTCAATCAAACTAGCCTGACTCTCTTAACTGTCCCCAGTGGAGTCGCCATCTATCGTGACCTGGATCGCGACGGCGTGGCTGATCCTCTCGAAATAAAATAGGCAAAGAAAACAGGGAGTCACCACCAATGTTTTTATCTATAGGAAAAACATTGGAAAAGACTAAGTTCAGTAAAGCACTGGTTTAAAAAAATATGAGATTCAAGTTCGGGAGTCGGTTACGAGTAGGGAAGGTATTAGCACCCTACATCGCCTGTCAGAAACAGTACCAAGATTGAAAATGCGCAACATGAATAGCCTTATAAAAGATGTTATATTTCTCCCCTTTTATTGTTGTACAGAAGGAACAAACTGAACAGATATGGAGTGTAGGTCAACAGGACGTCGTGTCCAAATTAACCTTGGCTTTGGTATAAAACAGGAAAACGGAAGGATACTAACAAGACGTCGCGTCTAAATTAGTCATCCTTTGATCAAAATACAGGGTTAGAAACGGGAAAGGGATAAACGAGACGTCTCGTCCCAAGTATCTCGTTCCTTGTGGTGATGGCCTACCAGAAATAGGGGAAAATCAACAAGACCTCACGTCTAAATTGATTTTCACGGAATTTAATCAGGATACGGGGTTAGAAATGGGAAGGAGATAAACAGGACATCTCGTCCCAAGTATCCCGTTCCTTGTGATGATGGCCTATCAGAAATAGGGGAAAATCAACAAGACGTCACGTCTAAATTGATTTTCATGGAAGTGGATAGAAAGGGAGTTGCAAAGGAAAAATAAAGAAAATAAAATAGGAATAAAATGGAAAAGGTGGGCCCGACAGGATTTAAAGTCCTGCTCCTACGTATTCTTGGATGACCAAGAAATCAGGGTTACGTAGTTCTTTGAATTATTTTTTTTAGGAAATGGATGCACGAAATTTTCTTCTTTTCAAGTAAAACTCAAAAGTAAAGGACAAAAAAGAAGACAAAAAAGAGGAAGGGTAGCAGAAGCTACAAGAGAGAAAGAGAAATAGTAAGTTCGGAAAAGAGAGGGAAAAATGAGCGAAAACCGAGTGAGAGAAGAAAAAAAACGAGTGAGAAAAAGGAAAACCAAGTAAGGACGAGGAAAACAGAGTGAGAAAAAGGAAAACCGAGTGAAGAAAAGGAAAACCAAGTGAGGACGAGGAAAACCGAGTGAGGACGAGGAAAATTGAGTGAGGAAAGGAAACATACCAGAGAGTTCCCCTTTCTAAGAGGGTGTGGGTGAGTGTGCTGGGGCGATGTGAAGGCTTGGCGCAGGGACGGTGTTGTGAGGATTTGAGAGGTGTTGCTTGGTGCTGTTTGAGAGAATGAAGGGACTGGGTTGTACGGTGTTGAGGTTTAGAGGAGAAGGACGGTGTGGACTCGGATTTTGAGGGTGGACGGTGTTGAGAGGATGAAGGGACTGGGTTGTACAGTGTTGAGGGGCTGTTGGTATGGGTTTTAAGGGGTGGATGATGTATTTGAGGGGGGCTGTTAAGCGTGTTTTTCAGGAGGGGGCTGTTGGCTTAGAGGAAGGATCGTATGGTAAGGTGGAGAGGGAGAAAAGGGGACGGTGTTGGCCTTTTGAGGGGGTGTGTGGTACGGTTTCAGAGGGAAAGAGGAGAGGGAGAGTACGGTGAGAGAGAGAGAGAAAGAGGAAGAGAATGGATGGAAAGGAGAGGAATGGAGTTGGTTTGAGGAGAGGACGGTGTGGATGAGGTAAAGGACGGCGTGTAGGAGGAGTCAGGGCGGTGTGGAAGGAAAATTGAGGACGGTTGAGAGAGGAAAAGGACGGTTGGAAGGAAAATTGAGGACGGTTGAGAGGAAAAGGACGGTTGGAAGGAGGATGAGGACGGTGCTGTTTAGGGGCTGTACTCGAAGTGAAGAAGAAACAGTGTTTAGTATAGGGAAGGTGTGGTGAGGGTGCTGGGTAGTGTAGTGAGACGAAGGGGTTTTGAAATTGGAGAGAATAAAGGCAGAGTTTTTGGTTCCAGGGTGAAAAAATCCAACCCCTTAAGCCTCCTCAGCCAGGGCATTTATAGGGGTCCGAGACATGGGCTGAGTGTTTGGGACAGCCTAAGTTTCCACTCACCCAGGTGTGTAGTGGTGCTATCCTGGCCACTACCTGTTTGTGGGGAACAATGGCTGGTGGGAAATACTTTATTTTCTCCACTTCCGCCCCCTGTCCACCACGTCCAGGATTCATGGATCCACTTGGACAGTGGGAATCCATGTCAGCATGCGCAATTGGTGGCAGTAAGGAGTCAGATTTCCCCTTTTGACTCAGATTTGGTGTTTAGGTCGGTATCCATCCACAGTGGGAAATAATCCAAGTGGAAAAGTTCTGACCGAGTGAAAGCTTGCTCGGCGTTGCTCTGGTGGTCGGCGTAGTTGCGTGAAGACCCTTGATGCTGAATTTTCTCCTCACTTCGCTTGAGCGAGATATTCTCGCTTAAGCGAAATTACTCCAGTAACTCACTGTCCATTTTTCGCTCAAGCGAGAGTTTATTTCGCTTAAGCGTTTGTTGAAGGAAAACATTTTGTGATAATCTCGCTCAAGCAGAGAAAGGCTCGCTCGAGTGAGAAGTCTTCTTTCACTGTTTCACTCAGATATGTCTCTGGAATTGAACAACTCGGAGAAACCAGTCGAGAATGACCCTTCCTTAACTCATTCAAATGATACACTCGGACACCTTCATTCGAAAGTCTGAGTTGATTTTCATTAGGAATTGCCTTCAGTCGTCAATCAACTCACTCGGATATACCTTTCCCTCAGAAATTTGAACTTTGAAAGACTCTGGAATGTGGCTGATAAAAGTTCTTCCGTGTCCAAGCCTTGCTTTGCTTGGAAATACAGCTTTCCGCTTAAGAATGCCAGTTTCTCCGAATGACACCACTCGGAGATTCCTTTTCTTTGCCCAAAATGCAATCTTTTCCGAATGAAACCACTCGGAGATCTCTTTATTAAACGTGTTCATTTCAATGACCTTTTCTGCTCAGAATCAACTCATTCAGGACAGCTTTGCCCTGAAAAACACTTGTTCCCTAATCAGACCTGCTTCAGTCAGCATCCCTTCACTCGGACAATAGCCTTGGGTAGTATTTATTCAAAGTCAGTCCTTTTTCACTCGGAATGGTTGCAGTCGGACAACTTCCACTCGGATTCACCTCTAACAGGGACATATTTCTTCAAGGTCAGCTATTTTCACTCGGAATGGCTTTGATAGGGAAGCTTCCAGTCGGATTCACCTCCAACAGTGAAGTATTCCACTCGGATATGCTTTCCTTCGAATCTCATTCGGCCTTAGTTTGAAACATTGAGAGAGTCTACCCAAGGTGAATCACTCAAAAATATCTCTGCCCAGAAAAAGTATTCATTCAAAGTCAGAGTCTCCACTCGGAGGTACTTTAGTCGGGAATTCAACACTCGGGTGTATCTTTGCCTGAGAGGCTTCAATCTATATTTCACCACTCGGATGTATCTTTGCTTGAGAGGTATTTCCCTCAGACTCAAACCATTCGGAAATGCAACACTCAGAGACATCTCACTCAGAAATCATCATTCGGACATATGGAACTTGAGTCTTTGTTCGGAAAGATACTTACTCAGTCAAAGCCTTTTCTTCGTTCAGAGTAATTCCTTTTGAAGCCCACTCGGAAATGATCATTCGGACATATGGAAGTCTTTGCTTTGTTCGAAAGTAACTCTCTCGGAAATAGTTCACTCGGGAATGACTCAATCGGAGACATTCTACTCGGAAATTATCAATCGGACCCATGGAACTTGATTCAGAGCCTTCTTTTAGTTCGAAAGTAACTCCGACACTTGAAGCCCACTCGGAAACCTGTCAGTCAGAGGCATCCTACTCGGAAATGACTATCCAGAGCCTTTTCTTGTTCGGAAATATGTCCCACACTTGGAGCCACTTGGAAACTTGTCATTCGGAGATATCCCACTCGGAATGTCACTCGGAAACGGCTGACTCGGATATCTCACTCGGTAACAGCCATTTTGCACTCGGAAATAGCCATTTTTCACTCAGAAATAAACATTTTTCACCCGGGAATTAACATTCTGAGTCATTCTACTTGGCAGATCATTCGGAAATGAAGTCCAGTCTTCTCAAAATTCTTTCCACTTGGGTCGGACTGAAAGAGGTGTTCACATTGTGGTAGTTCTTTCTTTTCTTCAACTTTTGCATATTGAATTGTCCATTGCGGTTTAGTATTGTGTGAGTGTCTAAACTTTCAGATTTGGCACATTAGGAATTCAGTTGTAAAGTTGTTGAATAGTAGTTAGAAGTTTGTTAATTGTTAGTTGTTAGTTAGAGCCAAAATAGGAGTTAGTTTGTGCCACGTGGAACCTTGTCTACTGTTCTAAGTTTGTTGTTAATTGTTTTTAACCAATTTAGTGTGCATTGCCATGTGGTAGGATTAGGTCAAGCACCTTGCCTAATTCCAAAAAGTAAGGAGGTCTCACTTTAAGACACTCCAAAGTCAACTCATTTTTAGGCTTGTTAGTATTCATTCTTAGTTTTCCTTCTAGGTTAATTTTGTTTTGAATGCACAAATAGGTCACTTGTAATTCGGTTTCATCTTGTTGCATTAAAAGAAAATTTGTGAAAAATTTTGATCATAAGCCTTCCATTCTCTTTGGAAGAAGGTTGCATTGTTTTGCTTTAAGCAAAAAAGTGACAATTGAACTTGTACTAGCCTAGTATCATTTCGGTTTTGGAATGCAATTGCGGTGTTGTTGCATTAAAAATACAAGAGGCAATGAAAGAAAAAGAAAAAGTACCAAAAGAGAAAAAGAGATACAAAACCCTATACTACCAAAATTGAAAAAGGGTGTTGAAAAGAAAAGAAGCCTCATAAGAAAGTTGTTAAGTGAAACACCAAAACCCAAACTTCAATTTCGAAATTCCATATACTTAAAGTTAGTTATTTGTTAATTAGATTCCAATACACTTTCATTTGAATCTTACTTGCTTACTTTGTTTGCAACTTTAGAGTCTCTAAGTCTAGGTTGTACCTTACTTTGTTGTTGCATTTTAATTTCTTGTTTGTCTAGTTTTGTCCATCATTTTCAAAATTCCAATCCAAAGTATACCCTTTATTGTTTTGAACATTTATTGCTTTAGAGTCTTGTCAATCAAAAATCCAAAAATATTTTCCACTTGAGTAGCTTCCTTCTTAAACCTTTTTAGTTTGTCATTATTCCTTCTTAAGTTTTGTCTTTGAAGTTGTCTTTCTTTCAAACCTCTTGATAATTTCCTTCTCTATACCATTGAGGGTAGCATATTGGAACACTTTAGGTGTGAGTGTAAATTGCTTGAGTGATCTTGACACTAAAGAGAAAAGGGTAAGAGTTATGAGGAGACACTTGAGAGATACACTTGTAAGGTTTAATCTTTGTTGAATTCATTAACAAATTTTGTTTATGGAGTTGTTTTTTTGTCCTGTTTTTCTAGGTGAGGTAGAGCTTACACATCAAGGAAGAGTTTGAAGGAAAATTGTAATGGAAGCAAAACCCTTGTAACTAGTAGAACTTAGGCAAATTTTCAATTCTTAGGCCTTGTGTATTAGGTTTTGTCTTGTATTGTGGACACACCTTGGACATTGGACTTTGGACACTATTATTTCATTTTTACTCTAGTTAATTTCACCTAGTATAGTTGCATTTGCATTTGGTTGTTAACTACTTTTAGTTAGTTAGTTGTTGGTTATAACTAATAGTTGTTAGTTAGTTGCTTGTCTTAACTAATTAGGTTAATTAGTTAGTAGTTGGAACTAATTCTAGTTGCATTAACTAATCATAACCGAATTAGTTTAGGGTCTTAAACAATCCATAACTGAATTAGTTCATTAGTTAGGGTTGCTAAACTTAGTTACAACTTCCATAACTAAATAACTACTTCTAGTTAGGGTTTATTAGGAGTTGGTTAGTTAGTTGAACTAATTCGTTAGGTTAACTAATTAGCAATCGAATTTGGTTAGGCTTGTCTAGGGCTAGTTATTTGTTAGAAACAACCTAGGAAAATCATAATCAACTTAGGTTAAAGCCAACCTAGGACTTACATAAGCAACCTAATACTAACCTAGTAAAAGACAACCTAGGATCTTGTTTTTCCCTTAGGATAGAAACCTAGTATTGATATTTTAGGATTATTGTGTGTTTTCTTTCACTTGTTTTGCATTCGTCTTCCTGGACTAGTTTGTCTACATATTCTTTATTTTTGTCTCAAATTTCTTTAACAACCTTAAAAGATGTTTTCTAGTGATAGGGAGAATAAAATAATGCTTCATAACATAATGGATAGCTTGAATAACATCAATGCTAGGCTAACAAATCTTGAACATAATGAAAACCCTAGAACTAGACATAGAAATCAAGGAAATCATAGACACAACAATAGTGATAGTGAGGAAGAACCTAGACAACGAAGATACCATGAGCATAAAAAAGATGATATAGGCTTAAGAGAAGTAAAATTAGAAATACCCATATTCAATGGCAAAAGTAACATTGAAGCTTATCTAGAGTGGGAAATGAGAGTAGAACAAATATTCAACTCTCATCAAATAAAAGAGGAAAAGAAAGTTAGGATTGCAGCTCTCTCATTTCAAAACTATGCCCTAGTTTGGTGGACACAAATATGTAAGGAGAGAAAGAGAGATAATTTCCCTCCCATAGATGATTGGGTAGACTTAAAAGCCATCCTTAGAAAAGGATATGTTCCTAACTATTATCGTGGGGAGCTATTAACGAAGCTAAATAGACTCACCCAAGGGTCAAAGAATGTAGAAGACTACTACAAAGCTCTAAAGATAGCTATGATTAGGGCAAATCTAGAAGAAGATGAGGAAACCCTAATGCATAGGTTCTTACATGGCCTAAATAGGAACATCAAAAATATGGTAGAACTTCTTCCCCATATGCACCAAAGTAGAGAACCAATTTAAAGAGAAAGAATCCTATGGTAGGGATAATAAGGCCTATAAGTCTACGTGGGTAGGACAAGAAAATAAGGGTAAGTTGGAGAGAAACCCTAGGGAGAGGGAAGTGGGTACATCATCTTCCAAACCACAAAGTAAGTTGCATAAAAATGGAAAGTTTTTAGGAATTAAAAAGAAAAGCATGAATCCACATCTAAACCATAATCCTCTAGATCATTTACCATTAAATGTTTTAAATGCCTTGGTAGAGGTCATATTGCTTCCAACTGTCCAACAAAAAGAACTATGGTTTTGAAAACTAATGGAACCTACTCAAGTTAATCAGAGTTTAATTCTGATTCTCACTCTTCAAGTGATGACTCAAGTAGTGATTCCTATGACAGTGAGCATATTTTAGGGGATGATGGTGAGCTTTACATGATTAGAAGATTGCTTGGTAGTCATGTTAAGCTAGATGATATTACACAAAGAGAGAACAACTTTTATACAAGATGTTACATAAATAATAAACTATGTTCTCTCCTTGTGGATAGTGGGAGTTGTGCTAATGTTGTGAGCCAAAGACTAGTTAATAAGATGGGCTTAGAACTAATAGATCACCCTAGACTTTATAAGTTACAATGGTTAAATAAAAAGGGAGAGATGTTAGTTAATAAGCAAGTCTTATTAAATTTCACCATAGGCACATATAAAGATAAGGTAAATTATGATGTAGTACCTATGAAGGTAACTCATATCCTACTAGGAAGAGCTTGGAAATTTGATAGGAAGGTCATCCATGAGGGGTTCATGAACACCCTCACTTTCAAACTAGATGGTAAAAAGATAGTTTTACACCCCCTATCTCCACAACAAGTAGCTAAAGATCAACTACAAATGAAGCTTAAGAGGGATAGAGAGTTAGGATCTTCTTCATCTAACCATTTAGAAAAACATAAGAAAAACAAAAAAAAGGATAAAGGGAAATGATTTGTCATCTATGATGAATCTAGAGCCAACTACTTGGCCAACAAACATGATGTGAAACATGATATGTTTTCATATAAACAATGCTTGATCATGTGCAAAAGATATCCCTAGCACTTCTTTATACTCTATGGGCTCTTCTCCTCCTCCTTTTCCCAAAGGGATTCAAAATATCTTAAATGAATTCAAAGAACTCTTTCCAAAAGACATCCCAAAAGGCTTACCTCCTATTAAGGGCATTGAACATCAAATAGATTTAATTCCCGGTGCTAGTTTACCTAAGAGGTCTGCATATAGATGTAATCCAAAGGAAAGCCTTGAAATAGAAAATCAAGTGAATAAACTATTATCTAAGGGATGGATTAGAGAGAGTTTAAGCCCATGTGCTTTACCAGTTTTACTTGTTCCCAAGAAAGATGATTTATGGAGAATGTGTACCGACTGTAGGGCCATCAATAACATTACCATCAAGTATAGGCATCCAATACCTAGACTTGATGACATGCTTGATAAGCTTAGTGGTTCTAGAATATTTTCCAAGATTGATCTTAAAAGTGGCTATCACCAAATAAGAATAAAAGAGGGAGATGAATGGAAAGCCGCTTTTAAAACCAAACTTGGATTATATGAGTGGTTAGTTATGCCCTTTGGCTTGACTAATGCATCAAGCACATTCATGAGATTAATGAATCATGTTTTAAGGGACTTCATTGGGCATTTTGTTGTGGTCTACTTTGATGATATTTTTGTATATTCTAAGACCATGACCTCTCAACTAAACCATCTTAGACAACTTATGCTTGCCCTAAGAACAAACAATCTTTATGCAAACTTTGAAAAATGTTCTTTTGGCATGGATAGCATTGTCTTTCTTGGATTTTTAGTAAGTTCAAAGGGTGTAGAGGTAGATCACTCAAAGGTTAAGGCCATCCAGGATTGGCCCATACCTAAAAATGTGAGTGACATAAGAAGTTTTGATGGTCTAGCAAGCTTTTATAGGAGATTTGTGAAAAAATTTCCACCTTATCCTCCTCTTTAAATGAATTGGTAAAAAAGAATGTTCCTTTTGTATTGGGGCAAAGGCAAGAAAAAGCCTTTCTAGATCTCAAAGATTGCCTCACTCATGCTCTAATTTTATCAATTCCAAATTTTTCCAAAACATTTGAGCTTGAGTGTGATGCATCAAATGTGGGTATAGGAGCTGTCTTATTACAAGAAGGTCATCCCATTGCTTTCTTTAGTGAAAAGCTTAATGGGGCAGCCATCAACTACCCCACATATGATAAAGAGTTTTATGCATTAATTAGAGCCCTACAAACTTAGGAATACTACTTAATTCCCAAAGAGTTTGTCATACATAGTGATCACCAATGACTTAAATTCATTAAAGGGCAACATAAGTTAAACGAAAGACATGCTAAGTGAGTTGAGTACTTGGAACAATTTCCATATGTCATCAAGTATAAGAATGGAAAAACCAATATTGTGGTTGATGCTTTATCTAGGAGGCATTCTTTACTTACCTCCCTAGGAGCCAAAGTTATTGGGCTTGATGAGATTAGGTCTTTGTATCCAAGTGACCTTGATTTTTCCAATATCTTTAACTCATCTTCCACTTCTTTATCTCATAAAGGCTTCTACATTTTATATAGCTTTCTCTTTAAAGCCAATAGACTTTACAGTCCTAGAAGTTCTTTAAGAGACCTCTTAATTAGGGAAAGCCATGAGGGAGGTTTAATAGGCCATTTTGGAAGAGATAAAACCTTGTCTATATTACATGAACACTTCTATTGGCCAAAAATGAAAAGAGATATTCAAAAATATTGTGCTAGGTGTATTGTATATAGAAAAGCAAAATCAAAACTTTCACCTAGTGGTTTATATACTCCCTTGCCAACACCTACTGCACCTTGGATTGATATATCTATGGATTTTGTGTTGGGCTTGCCTAAGACCCAAAGGGGAATGGATTCTATCTTTGTGGTTATGGATAGGTTTAGTAAGATGGCTCACTTCATCCCTTGTCACAAGGTAGATGACACTAGTCATATTGCTAAACTATTTTTCAAAGAGATTGTAAGACTTCATGGTGTTCCTAAAACCATAATTTCTAATAGGGACACTAAATTCCTAAGCCATTTTTAGAAAACTCTTTGGTCAAGGCTAGGAATGAAGCTTCTCTTTTCCACCACTTGTCATCCTCAAATGTATGGACAAACAGAGGTAGTAACAGGACCCTTTCTCAACTTCTTAGGGTCTTAGCGCTGAAAAATATGAAATCTTGGGATGAGTGTTTACCCTATATTGAGTTTTCATATAATAGGTTACAACACTCCACAAACAAGCATAGTCCATTTGAGGTTGTTTATGGTTTTAACCCTCTCACTCCTTTGGACCTTTTGCCTATTGAGGTGTCTAATTCTGTCCTTCATATGGATGGAGAGGCAAAGGCCAAATTTATCAAAGACTGTCATGAGAAGGTTAAGAACTAAATTCAAACTAAAAATGAATATTATGCTCGTTGTGCAAATAAAAAAGAAAGGAAGTCACCTTTGAGGTTGGAGATTGGGTTTGGTTACATCTTAGAAAGGAAAGATTTCCAAACTTGAGAAAATCCAAACTCGACCCTAGAGGTGATGGGCCTTTCCAAATAATAAAGAAAATGAATAATAATGCTTATGTCCTTGATTTGCTAGGAGACTATGGTGTGAGTGCTTCTTTCAATATTTCTGACTTATCTCCCTTTGACTTAGATGAAGAGGATGATGCCTTAGATTTCAGGATAAATCCTTTCGAAGAGGGGGAGCATAATGAGGACACACTAAGGGAGGACCCTCACACTACCCTAGAGAAAGGACTTAAAGCTTATAAGGGTCCCCTCACAAGGGCTAAAACCAAAAAGGCCAAAGAGAGCATTCCCCAAGCCTTATCTTTCTTCCTCTCTTTTAGTGGGCCTAAGCCCAAGGATGATAGCTTGAGGATCTACCTATATTCTTCTTGTAATATACTTAGTAGTTAGGTTCCCTAGAAATTTAGGATGTATTTGGACCTTGCATAGTCAATAAGGCCACTTTTTGGCCATGTACTTTTACCTTGGGCCATGTATAGGCCATACTCTTCTCTATTAGCACCATTAGGCCTAGTAAGCATGGAGAAGCCCATTAGGTGATCACTTGGACGAATTCTCCAAGCCCTATATAAGGAGCTCTCTTTTTGTATTTTGACATAATTAATGCCATTTGAGATTTTACACTTTCTAAGTGAGTTTTAGTGAGAGAAGTTCTCCCTTCTCTCTAGGTTAGAGTGAGCTCTAGCAAGCTCTCATCCAAGGGGTTTCTTCCCTCTTGGTGGCGAGTTCAAGGGAGTTATCTCTTCTTGGAGTGGCCTCCTACCCACCTTCTCCATTCCATCTTCCACTTTCCTCCTTTCTTCCTTCCATTTCCATCCTCTTCCCTTCTCCTTTCCCTTCTCAATTCCGTGTAGTTCTTTAGTCTTTTGCACCTTTTCCATTTGATTTCCCTTGGGCAAGTTCATTCAATCAAGGCTTGTGGAGGTTAGAAGAAGAGAATATCTCTAGATCCACCCTTCTTCAAGTGATTAGAAGAAGTGCCTACATCAATATATGTGTAATTATTTAGAATTATGATGAATGCCTTGTGATGGTTCATGATTGAATGAATGCATATATGTGTGTACATTGATAAGAGATTATGTTCCAGATAATGATGCGGAATGATCGAAGCATTTGAATTATGATTCTTCTCTCGAGGTAGGAGAGGAGTTTACATTTCAATTACATGAGTTGAATGGTTGATGATGGATTTATATAATTTATACTCATGTTTGCCTTGCCATAATTATTTTGGATGATGAGATAACGGATAATATCATGAATGATATACTTATCAATGGTTGATTTTGGGGAGTCATGTATATATGAGATAATGATGATTGTTTTGTGGTTCCTTTGATGGGAATGAATTATATCTATTAATGAACGATTCATGTTAGAATGCAATAATTTTATACCTTGTCAAGTGATGGTTCCATGGGATTATATGTTATGAGCCTTCGTTGCTGTCAAATTAATGAAACTGATGTTGTCAAATATATAACATTGATGCAGGGGAGATTCCGGGGCTCTTTCAATCGATTCAGAAGGATTTTGAATCGATTCAGAGGCCACTAGAATATGTGTGAATCGATTAACAGTGAGCATGAATCGATTCATTCCTTTTTGACTTGCAAAACACCTTGTTATTTTCATGTGAATCGATTCAGAGGTCACACCTCTCTGTTTTCAATTTTGTGACTCCCTGGGATGCATGAATCGATTTATGCTAGTGGTGAATCGATTCATGGCCCTGTTTTATGGCTGTCGGGACTGCT
The DNA here is from genome assembly GCA_037962975.1 of Clitoria ternatea. Lineage (NCBI taxonomy): Eukaryota > Viridiplantae > Streptophyta > Magnoliopsida > Fabales > Fabaceae > Clitoria > Clitoria ternatea. The sequence goes on from CM075672.1 coordinate 158,624,710, forward strand.
GAAATGCATGAACCGATTTATGGATCCTTATGAATCGATTCATGGCCCTGATTTCCTAAAAATCCATGAGTTTTGGATGTTGTTTGGTGTTGTTGAGTTATGATACATTTATGCAATTGATTATGCACATTTTTAATACATTTTAGCAATCAATGCATGATGATATTGTCATGTCCCTCATATACCTTGGTGTTGAAATTGAATTGAACTTGTTATTATTCAAACTTTGTTTTATCATGTAATAACATTTGATTGCATAAAGGGTGTATGATTATGGTGTGTTCTTAGTGGTGTTTGATATTGAATTGGATTATTGGTAAGGTATAATTGTGTCTATATCATGTTGTGAATACATGCGTAAGTTCCACCACTAATGATATGTTATGATGATTGATAATGGAAAGTTGAATGATGTTGATGTATGACACACCCTTGAATGATGATGAAACTAATGAGGGATGATTGCATGACCATGTATTTATTATAAATCGATGAATCAAGATGATATCGATAATGGATAATGATGGATTATGTTGTTGACTATTTTTTTGAATAAAGGATGATTGTTATTATTGGTGATTTGTTGAATACCATTGTGTTTGATACAAGTGTAATCTTGAATGCGTGGTTAAAATTATATTGATGAATTGTTGTGATGCCACACTAATATATGAAACAATGGTAATGATCAATAAGATAAAAATCCACTAAGAGATTATGTGGTGATATTGATGAACGATTGATCGATGTTGTTGATGTTTGTGATGCCATTGTGATTGTTGCAAGTATTGACTTGCATGTATAATATAAAGTATGTTGAAATGAAATGACACACTTAAGACTTGAAAACAATGGCTAAAACCAACGATGATAAAATTCACTAAAGATTGTATGGTGGTGTTGGTGTTGATGATGATGATGATTGATGAGTGGCATGATAGGATGCATAGTGTGAGAATGCATTTGATTTACATTGCATTGCATCCCTGGCATATCATACGCCGCCGGTAAGGAATATTAGGTGATTCCCCCGGTTGGCCCAGTGGGAGGGCGGCTCTGTGCATGAGCATTTTGTTGTTCCCCTGTGACTCGGTGTGTAAGTCATGAAGCTGCCCATGATAAGCTACGGGGAGCTGTATGTGGTTGACCCTTGTGGGTGGTGGCTCTTGAGGAGCGAGTATCCCCAGTGGTTCTTTGGATCATAGCTTATGATGGTTGGCCCACAACACCTTATGATGTTGATTATGTTGTTTACCGCTGTCATGGTGAAAATGACCGATGTTACAAAATAGGCGATGCAGTTTGGTACCAGTAAAATTGGTGATTATGCATGCATTATGAGATATGTGTACACATTATAGTACTGCAGTAGGGGCACGATATGTGATCATGCTTGAACCCATATTTGGTGTTTATTCCCGCAGTCGGATCCATATTTGTTGTTGATAATTCCATTATGCATATGCATTAGCCTAAGAGCATTTGCATATAACATGAAGATATGCCAAAGGTGTTGTGATATAATGATGATTGATAATGATATATGATGATGGTTGAGATTGAGATACGTTGATAATGAGATGGGTAACTGAATACCTAAAAAGACATCTGTAAAATATAAATACAAAGTAGAGATATTGAATATGATAATGTTGTATGTGATGGCCCAATGTGATGAAAGGGCTTGTTTGTCTATGATGGATGACAATGATGTTGGCCTATTGTGGCATTGAGAAATGATGTGTATATGTGTTTACTCTGCTATGAAATGATTGATGAATATGTTATATGTATATGTTGGTGAAATGAGCAATTATGATGATAATTGTTGAGTTTAGCAAAGCATACATGATGTCGATATGCATATGTACATAATCTCAATTGTATTCATATTCGTCATTTGAAATGTATAACTCACTCTCCAATATTGTCTATTTTTAGTATTGATGCAGGAATATCATGGGATAAGGATATTTTGAAGTAAAGCTTGGAGAAGGTAAATAGTGGTAATAGAATGCCTTGGCTGACAACAATTGTAAATTATTTCATTATGAATAAAATGTATATAGTGATGCTGATAACTATTGATATTGGTGGATGTATTGTGAATGATGATATAAGTGGATGATGTATCGATATTTGGGGTATTGGAATTCATACCCATTTGATAAACAAAATGATATTGGTTATGTAATCCTTTTGGCCGTGTAAAAGTGTTAATAATACATGATTTAGAGATTGAATTGAATGTGGTCAATTATGGAATACGGATATTGGAGATGTATATTACATAACCATATAAATGTATATTTTAGGCAATGCATGTTGATGACTTATGTGTATGAATGGTTATGGCCTAAATGGCTTATATTGTGTATTTGTATGCTTTGTCGAGCCTCTTCTCATATCTTCATATATGAGACTAGACGTGTGCCCTGTATACATATTCTTCTTCTATTGTAAACTTTATTATTTTCGTATACAATTATGGGTGATTTATCATGCGATCCAGTTATAAATTATCAAATCTTACTCTTCAGTCTTCTGTGGTTCGCGTTTTGATGTAATCGTTGAGGTGTTTGAACTTATTTTTAACGTAAAAAATTTACTCGCATTTTTATTATTTAATTATCTTGATTACATCGGGATTCGGGTCTGAAAAATCACGGTGTGACATCCCCTATGCCTTGTACTTCAATCCTTCACCTTTGAATACTTATTGTACACCTCTTTAACATGTTTTTCTTAATCAAGGGCATACATTTCCAATTACCTTAATGAATATCTTGTGTCTTCTTATACCATTTCTCATATCTTCATATATGGGAAGTGTGACTAATCAATGATCCTGGGCATAATGTTAAAACTTTTTCTTTTAATTCATGGTGTCTCTTAGGTCACAAGGTTTAGAAAATATGAGGAATATTTTTTTTGTACAAGTAAAACAATGATGGATTAGTGGAAGCATTAACTTACATAGTCATTTATAAACTGTAAGTAATTGTACTCTTAAATAGAACGAGGCATGCAGGCACCCTTAATCATGTACAGTTATCCATTGTCTTGTTATATAGGTAATTATAGATTTAACTATCTACATTCTACAATTTGTTGAGCGCTCTGAACTGGTCTAACTTATTACTGCTCCTCGTATTCTGGTTCCTGGTTTCTTGGCTCCTCTGTCATTATTAAGCAAGAAGGGGTGAGTATATACTCCAAACCCTGAGGGTTCCCAATGCGGGAATACCCAATCAATAGACAATATAATATAACAATTCGACAATATATTTGCAGTCTATGGCAACCAATAATGTTGTCAGGGAATGCATGAGTTAGTTTTATTATGAATTATTTGATGTTTAAGTCTTATGATGTATGTGGGCCCAATAAACCAATCCATCATAATGATAATCATCATTATCATCATTCTCATCCACTAGAAGTCGTCTTGCTTAGGCTATCCCTAGGCACGTTTCCTTACTAGAGCGATCGGAGCCTACCAAGTCCCCAGACATCATATCTCATCACTGGGTACTAAGGACTCACAGGTCCTACACATAAACATGGATCCATCACATCTCATCATTCATATCACATAAGAATGGGACTTGTCTCTACACGATCATAGTTACACTTTGTCTTTAGTCGAAGTACATTAGGCTTGCTACGAGCCGTCCGACATTGGGCGCGAATCCAAGCCATTAGATGCCTAACCCAATTGTACTCCCAAGATCCTTCTAAGCATCGAACTCGAATGTTCTCCAGCGTACCACGATGTATGCTCTAGTCTTTCAAAAGTATCATTTTCATGATGCAGCATGTATGTTTTAGCTTTCTTTACTTTTGACCTTTGGGTATCTATGTGTTTCCTGCCTCGTGAGAATCTCGCTCAAGCGAGTGAGAATCTCGCTCAAGCGAGATCCTCTTGCATTCATGGTTTGGCCACTGGCCAAAACTCGCCTAAGCGAATGTAGTTCTCGCCCAAGCGAGATTGGTCTGGAATCAGTGATTGGTTGCTAGACTATTTTCGCTCAGGCGAAATGGTCTTGGCTCGGGAATTTCTCAAGCGAGAGGAAGGGAAATGGACACTGGACGATTTTTGCCCAGGCAAGCCTTGCCTCGCTCAAGCAAAAATCGGGCAGTGAGTCCCTAATGCTACTGGAGAAATCTTGCTCAAGCGAGATGGAACTCGCTCAAGCGAGATTGGCCCTGAGGCTAATCTTCATTTTCACCCAAGTGTTTCGCTGGCTCACCCAAGTGCGGTTCTCGAATCTCGCTCAAGCGAGATAGGTCTCGCTCAAGCGAGATAGGTCTCGCTCAAGTGAGAGGACCCCCTGATGCTTATTCTTTTCTTCGCTCAGCATTTCCCTAGCTCGCTTAAGCGTCGCCTCGTGAGCTTGCTCGACCGAGTGTGGCTCTCGCTTGAGCGAGTGGTACTCTGATGCCCCTATTTGTTTTGTCTCAATTAATTTTTATTTCTTATGCATCAAATCCTTTTCTTGCATCATCTTAAGAGTACTTTGGACACATTATGAATCCTTAAACCTCATGAAATTCTTTCTCCTTAAAATTCAATCATGCAACAAGCAATTTAATTAATTTTTCCGCTGTTTTTAATTAGAAATTTATCATGACATCATTTTAATTTACCCTCTCATATCCTCATATATGAGAGTGGCTTTTCATAGATCCAGGTGTTGAATTTAAAGCTTCACCACTTTAATTAATTGCTTTATTAATGATTTATAAAACGCGAAAAATTTACCCATGTTTTTCGGAGCGTCTCACTACTCGCATATTTAGTTGGTTAAGACTTTTAGAAACTCAATTATTAAATACCATAAAGGTTCACAAAATCATCTCCATAAACTGTACATTCCCATAAGTTCTTCTTTGAACTTCTGTTATACCGAAATAAATTTAGTACAGTCTTCAAATTCAGATCTCACCAAAATTGAGTTTCCAAGCCTTAAATATCTCAAAACTTTCTCTTAAAAAACTTCACATATTTACATAATCTTTCCCAATTTGAATCTTAACTAGATTGAGTTTAGAAATCTTGACTATAACAAAATATCCTTTAGTTATTTCATTAGGGAAAACCAATTTAATTTTTTGATTTTTAAAAGAAAATTATTTTTTTAAAATCATTAACTAATAATACTTAAAACTATAAAAATTTTCTTTAATTCCAGAATTAATTATCTCAACCTCTAATTTTCATAAAATGGCTTCTTTTTAATACTAGATTTTATTCTAGAGATTAAAAATAAAGTTAACGAAAATTATTTCTAAGAAGAAACAAAAGACTAAAATAATGATAAAATACTTTTTCTTAGAATAAAATTTTAAAGAGTAAGGTAAGAAAATTCTTACTGAGTTTTAACTTTCCGTCATGCATGCTATATGCTCAAACTCCATATCACAAGGTCATCAATCTTTCATCAATCACAATCAAGTATTGTAATATCATCAATCACAATCAAATATCATCAAATCACAAATATTATTAATCACAGTCTAGTATTATAAATCACAATATCATTAATCAAAATCAAATATTATTAATTATAATCAAATCAAATCAACTAAATATCAGTCATAAATATAATTTAAATTTTAATAGTTATTTAGATTAATAAGATTAATTTTAAGTCTTTATAGTTCATTCCTCGCATAGGCCTATGTAGGTCCATATAGTCCAATCCTCGCATAGGTATAGTTCAGTCCATACAGGTCATAATAGTCCAAGTCCTTGCATAGGTTCAGTCCAGTTCCTATAAGTTATCCAGGTATTTACATAGGTATTCAGATCAAGTTACACAAGATACTCATTTAAAAATTTATTATAAATTTTAAAGTTAAATAGTTATTATTTTAAAATAATAATATTATTAAATTTTAAAGGAGTAGGGGACTCCTCCCATTATTCTTATGTCTTTTTATATCATATTCCTATCTCATTCCCCCTTACCTCTTGTATCTTGGTTCGTTATGGAAAATCCGTGCGCGCCTCGTCTCCGAGTTCTAAAATATACCAATTTTACTTTAATATAGTTATAAGATGAAAAATAAGATTTCTACTTAAAACAGAAATGATAAATTTTGAATAGTGAATAGTAAATCATGAATAGTAACAGTAAATAGTAAAACGTAAATAGTAAAATATGAATAGTAACGGTGAATAGTAAAACGTGAATAGTAATGATAAATAGTAAAACGTGAATACTAATGGTAAATAGTAAAACGTGAATAGTAAAAGTAAATAGTAACAATAAATAGTGATTTAGTATTTGAATAGTAATTTATTATTCGTAATAGTAATTTACTATTAAAATAGTAATATAATATTTAGAATAGTAACTTAAATTAATATTATATCCAGTATAATAATAGATATTTAAGTGTTATAAAAACAACCTTCATAATCATAAAAAGAATATAAAAAAAATTATTACTACCTCAGAATTTTTGCAGAACCTCTTTCCTTTAGAAAATATCTTCCTCTCTTACTCCCATCACTATCTCTCTAATACTACTATATTAAGAAAATTTTAATCTAAACTGTGATTTCCTTCGCTGAAATCCTTCGGTATTTATAAGAACATTTTTCACTATGCATTTTATTATTTTAATATAAAAGTATTGTGTATTTTTTGAAATTTTAATCATGGTTACTGTGCACCTTTTGAAAATTTCATACATACATAGTATTTTGCATAGTAAATGTTGGCTGAATTATTAAGCCAAATAGTAACTTTTCACTCGGTATATTTTAAATATTCAAAATTAGTCCTTTTCAAAATTTAGCGATATTATATCAGTTCTCACTAATTTTGTAATAAGTAATATAAAGTTTAAATTTTAAAAATCTAAAATTTTCTGTTAATAAAAATTTATTGGTACGTTTTTCGATTTTTTACGATTGGTAAATATCAAGATTTTTCCCAAACCGATAAGTTTTAGATAAATCTACTTGAAACGAATTCTAGAAAATTTTCTTATAAATTAACTTCACTTTATTATAAATATTTTTTAAATTTTAAGTAACTTTATATGAAATTAAAATTATTTAAAATATATTATTTTATTAAAATATTTCATAATTTTAAAAAAATTCCAAAAAATCATAAATATTATGTAGATCAAAAAGTTCTAAAGAATTATAGTCTAATTCCTGCAAAATTTTATCTTAAAATTCTAATAAGAGTTAAATCATAAATATGTAAAAACATAAACATAAAATAAAAGTTGTGAATAATAAAGAAATTCAAAATTCTTAGTATAATTTCATTAATAAATGAATACTAATTAAGTCATTTTAAAATTCTCATTCATAAATATTATTATTATTATTATTATTTTATTAAAAACAAATAATTAAATATAAATGCCAAAATTTCATAAAAAATGATAATAATAAACTAACTTATAGTAAGTATTTCTCATGAAAGATATATTAATATCTATTTTCTATTTGTGTTAAAAATAGGATGTTACATATCACGTCTTTCAAAACTTATTCACCAGAATCTACATAGACATCCATGGTCCTTAATATTTTCACAGTTCAGTGCCTATCGTGCCCACTTAATCATCACTGTTAGTAGTAGCGAACACAACTAATTAATCACATACAGGACAATAAACTATTAATAAAAATTTAAAGTAACTTAATCTTAACAATAGTAAAGTTTCTTAATTTTAACAACAGTTCTCGAACCTGCCCTCGGATAGGTAAGAGCCAAAAGTACCTTACCCTTTCCGAACACACGGTTCACCCCAGGATTCCCAAGAATATACCCCTTACCTGAGGTGTCTTATTTTCCTAATACTAGACGGAGGGGCAAAAACTCATTTTTCAAATCGTAGCTCTGATTGATGATCTGTCTTCGTAGTTGGACTCTATACGACGTTCGAAGCTTGAATGTATCAACATGTAAGAGATCACCAGGGGGAAGAGGAGGGTGACGTGATGGGTGCCCATGATGGTGGAGGGTGGTTCGCGGTGACTAGAACTAAAACTGATAGGTAGAAATCAAAGGAAACAAAGATCAGAGATGGTAAGAAGGAAGAACGGTGAAATAGAGGTCGTGGGTGGTGTTAGGGTCACGGTTTTGGGGGCTGGTCTATGGTGAGGGTGGTGTTTTGTGGTGGTTTTGGGTGGCGGAAAAGGTGTAGGAAGAAAAAATATAGAGGTTTACGGTGGTCAAAGATGGTTTTCACAAAGAACGGAGATGGTTTGGAGGTAGGTGGTGGCCGTCAATAGAGGAGAGGGAGAGGGAGAGGGGCTGCGTGAGGGATAAGAAGAAAGGGCTGATGTCTTTTTTATAGGAAAATCCGGTCGTCGCGTCTAGATTTAATCAGTACCAGATGGAACCTTAGTTACGGTTTTTAATACTTAACTTTGAGAGAAAAAGTGACTTATTGCTACGGTTAGAATCTAAAAAAGTACCCAACATGAAAGTTGTAGATCTGATTTTTCTCTTCGAAATTTTATATGGAATTCAAAAATTTGACATCCGGAGCAAGAGTTACGCCCAAAACAAGCAAATGTGCTTCCCAGGGCTCCGAAATTATTTTAACTTGGAAAGATGGGCTCACCCTGAAAAATCCTTTGAGAATCAGTTCTTGGGGTCTGCATAAAAGTTGTAGGGTTTTTTGATACAAATCCATGAGAAAAAATAATGAAGTGATTTCGATATCGTATGAGGGAGATATCCATGTTTTTCCGCGGCTGGGCTGTAGAGTTACGGAAATGAATCTTCCCATAGAAGTTTGGCTTTTTGGAGAGGATCGGGTAGGAACTAGCTTTTGAGTTCTTCACAAAAATTATAGAGGGGTTTGATATGAGGATAAAGAAATTGCAATGAACTAATTCTAAGCTCATATGAGAAAGTTATGATTTTTCTCGTAAATTAATGAAATTTAACCAGATTAAATAACGGGTTTTTAGAGTACAAACTCTTGGTTCTTCAAGTTGCTGGTGATAGGTTACGAATTAGAGTTTAAGACTAGAAATAGAGATTATTGGGTTTTTCATGACAAAAAAACCAAGATAAGAATTGCATGTTTCTGATACCATAAGAGAAAGTTAGGCTTAAAACACTAAAAGCATTTGAGCCGAACTCAGGGGTCCTAATTTAACTAAATAGTTTTTCTAAGAAATGAAGTTGATAAGGTTCGAATTAGAGTTTAGGCTCTTTAGGAGACATGTTTGGATTACTAAAACAATTCATTAGGGACTGCCCGTGTTGGGATCGGACAACCTAAAGTGTATAAACAAATGACCGAGGGCCCCTTGTGGTATAAAATAGGTGTACAGGAACTGACTCAATTCTTCCTCGTTTTACGTCAACAATGGTACTATTCTAACTAGATTATTATCTAGGTGTTAGATTTAGGGTTGGATAGTCAATTCTTGACTGCCTGTGAGGTCTCTTATTTACTTTTCCTAATATTATATTATTATTTATCATTAAGTATAACCTTGTATTATTATTATACACGCTTACTATCTCTTTTATCGAATTTTCTTAACTTGATTACGTTATTTTTCTTTATGAAATGGTCTCTGCCCTGATTATCACTTACAAAACTCTTATGATTGAAAACTCACGAGGTTAAGGCTACTTGCTAAAAACATGGATGTTACAAATGTAAATATTTAGAATTGAAATTAATACCTTGGTATGCGAATTTATTAAGATTTATATATATATATACGTACTGTAGGAACTAAATGCATGATTTATATCCTGCTTCTCTTGAGGTAGGAGAGGAGTTTATATTCTAAATGCATGATTCAAATAACTGATAATTAATGTATAGGATGATGCTCATATTTGCCTTGGTATAGTTATGTTGGAATGATATGATAATGGATATTGTGATGATGATGTGCTTGGCAAATATGTGATTGCATTTAGAATATACGTATGTGGTGTGTCCTTGGTGGTGATTGATAGTGACTTGAGATTTTAGCAAAGTGTGTGCCTATGTCATATTATGAAAACCAAGTATGTTTCACCACTATTGATGAGATATGATAAATGATGTTGAGAATTGAATGATGTAGTTGTGTAACAAACCCATAAGTGATCATGAAAATATTGAGACAATGATTGGATGCCATTGTGTTTGTTGCTAATTAGTGAATTGGAAATGATGTTAAAAAAAGATTTAGATGATTAAATAGATTATGAATACCACACTAAAACATGAAACAATGGAAAGATAATTAAAATTGAAATCCACTAAGGATTATATGGTGACAATGTATATGTTGGTGTTATACATTTGAAGTATACTTGTTGATATGTCTTCTTGATTTCCATGCATAGATCAATATTGATCAGACTACTTGGCTATTATGTTGTAAACAATGTGAATTAATGCCTCAAAGATTATATGACAAGTTGTATGCCTGGGAGGGTACTATAATTGGTTGCATGCCGTGTAAGTATAAAAATTACCCCTAAATGAGAGGGTGAGAGATTCTTGTGAAGCTGAGGCTAACATATACATTCTTGCATTCATGGCATGCATAGCATGTGAGATCCTTCCCTAATTTCTATTTATTTTTAATCCGTTATTTAAAATTCTGATAATATTTTTCATAAAAATGATTAATTAATAATCCACCCTACATCCAAATACTTATTTAGCATTAAAGGGTATAAAATTTACTTTAGAATAACATTTACAAAGCCTATGATTCAATTACGATCAGAAAAACAAGGTTGGGGGAAACAAGGGTCTGGCACTACGCGTAAGCTCCACACCACACATGGGTATGACAGTAGCAGCAATGCTATTGTCATAGATTTTAGGCCGTCCAGCCAACTTCTGACCTACCCAATTGGCCCATTTTAGGTCTGATGGCCACGAAACTTCACGGGCGGCACATTTTCCCCATTCCAAAACTGTTAGCATTATCGGTTTGTAAAAATTCCAACGTATGCTCAACTTAGAATACCCACAATATCATGCACCTTTCTTCAAGCTTCAATTAGGTTATAAACACACAAAAATAAAAGACCCCATGCATGAATCACTCATGGCTAGAGAGAGAAAGAGAAGAAGGGAAGGAGAAAACATGAAATTAGTAATTCCCAAGGATATACCTCACTTCCCTAATGCAAAAGACGCGATTAATTTAGAGATTCCACGAAGGTTTGGCTTGAATTAGGTCCTAGGACTTGAAGAAGAAGGAGAAGGCCTCAATACTTTATTTTGCTTTCTGATTTATACGACTACGTCTGAATGTTATAAAACAGATCGTGACGTTGATGCTACGCATTAGATCTTAACTTTCTCCCTGATGCTATGTGTAAGCTGGATGTTATGTGTCAGGCAGAAGTCACAAATCCGCTTAAAAGTTTATTCTTAACTCATATTAGTGCCTTATATCTTCAATTTATTATAGTTTAAACCCACTTCCATATTTATTTATCTTTTTAAATACAAAAATATATGGGATGGTACATGGTATATCATATTATATATGGTTAAGATTACTTGACATGTTGAAATGATTGAGATCATGCAGGATCTTATGAAAAGGGACCCTTATAGGGGAAGAAATATTGAAATATTTATGCGTAGTTGTAATCATATGACATGTTGAAATGTTTGAGATCTTACGGGATCTTGTGAAAAGGACCCTTGCAGGGGGACAAATATTCAAACAATTATATCTTGTTATGATCACATTGACATGTCAAAATAATTAAGATCTTGCGGGATCCTATGAAAGAGACCCTTACATGGGGATGAATATTTGAGCAACTATGCGTGGTTGTAATTACTTGATATACTATGTACATATGTGTTATAATCAGATTCGTTGCATATGTATTTCATCTTATGACATATGTATTAGCCATAGGAATATAGCATTTGAGTTGAAGATGACCAAGAAAAATGGTAACCTATTAAGAGTATGAATTGATGAAAGATGTAAAAACTTGATGTTGATACTTGTGATAGCCATGATGATGAAGGGTAATATGAATGTGTATGTGTATGTGCATGTGCTTACTATGAATTGTAAATAATGAGACTTGTATGCCTATGATGATATCTTGATGAAGGCTTGGTGATAAATTGATGGTTATATTGCAAAGCACACATGTTGTTTATATGCATGTACAAATCACAATGTATTCGGATTTGTCATTTTGAATGTATAACTCACTCTCCCATGTTGTCTCTTTCTATCATTGTGATAGAGGATTGTCATGGTATGAGATTATGTTTTGAATCTAATCTTTTGGGGAAAGTAAATAATGGTAATTGAATGCCTTGGCCGGCAATGATAGTAAATTATGGTGTTATGAATGAATTGTACATGATAATATTGATGATATTGGCTTTGAGGGATATTGTGTACATGAAAATATTGATAATTATTGACTTGTGGATATGTAAATAGCAACGTAGATGAATAATCATGTTGATATCATTTTAAGTCACATATTTATTCTTTTGGTAATGTGTATTAGCCATTCTTTTGTATCTAACGCTATATGGTGCTTGGACAAATGTATTTGGATGACATTGTGATGGTGATGATATTCATGTCAATGAGGAATTAATGATGTATAAAATGATGTTGGACATGGAGTCCTTTTGTGCATTGTTATGGCCTTGGTCAAGCGCACCAATTTATCATTGTACTTTTCAAAATTTATAGATATCATTCCCACAAGGATTAGTGGTTTTCAATAAAAGACAATAATTTTTAGTTATTATTGTAAAAGTATCAAAACTTATTAACAAAAGAATGTTTCATTTACAAATCTGTACAATATTCACAAATTTAGAGATTGATTTATACATTGAGTAAAGAATAATGTAAAGTAAATTGTAAAACTATCTAGAAAATGACTTATAAAAATAACACTTTAGAACAATTCCAATACTTAAAATTTAAACACAAAATGACAAACTATGTTGCAATTAGGATCCCTGTAACATCCCGATTTAAAAATTAATTATCGAGTGAAATTAAGCCATTAAAATAATAATTTCAAAGTGGAAAATTACTTGTTAATTATAATTAACTTATTTAATTTAAGTTAAGAAAATAATGGCTGATTAATTGTGATTAATTGTTAATAGCTGGCTGCTTATGATTGGCGTGTGGCAAGAGTGGACTGCTGATTCACGCTTTCCCACCCCACTCTTCTTTTCTTCATGCATGCATATATGTGTTACTGAGCCACTGTTGTTATTCATTTCCCTTCAGACTTCCTCTTCCGCTACTTCTCTTCTCTTCGTTCTCTCTTCTCTTCTTCTTCTTCACTCTTCTTCTTCTCCCCTGTTCTCTGTTCTCTATTTCTGGAAACCCATGACGACAGTGCTGCAGAAGATTCAGAGTTTCCTTTTATTGCTAAAGAACAATCATCAAAGCAGAATAAGAACTATTCCCTGTTCCCGAGCCGATTGCAGAATACAATGGCGTTCGAGGGGGCTGGACAAGTGGGAGTACTGGACGTAGCAACAAGGCAGAGGATCAACGTCAAAATAGAGGAGCCTCTCGGAGTCTCTTAGTTGGTAGGGGGTATCTTATATCTTAAATGCATAGGTTATGGACGGGTTTCGGGTGTTAATGGCTTGCTGATTCTGTGTCTGATTCTATATTTTATTTGCATGAAGAGTACATGATACCCGGATGCATGATGATTAGGAATCGAGTGTTGCATGTTTAGTTTCGTCCATGAAATGCATGTTGATAGCCTCAAGAGTATTGAATGGTTGCATGAAATGAATGTGTTAAAGTGTTGTTGATGATTACCGTACGACCTATGTGGCATGTTGGTTATTATGAGTTTGAAATGCTGACTGCATGTGAGAAAATGTGGACTTAGTGAGTCTGATGATGTGTTACACCGATTGCATGTGATGCATGTATTGTTGAATGAAAGTTGTGTATGAAACTTGTGTTGTGTGATGAATCCGCGTGTGGCGCATGGGATGCGTTAATGCTGGGAGCATGTAGTGTGGGACACTACCGGCGCATGGGATGCGTTAATGCTGGGAGCATGTAGTGTGGGACACTACCATCGGTTATTAAAGCGTGAGACACTGTGAAATCCTTTTGAGTGAGACTCAAGGTAGCCTTTGAGTGAGACTCAAGCTGCCCGTGAACACCGTCGTTGGCGCTAAGAGCGTTGGTGTCACCTATGAGGGCAAACGGTTTGGTACCAGTAAAACGGCCAAGCAGCTGGGAGCTGAATAGAAGGCTGGGAGCCTACGTTGAAACGAATGAAAACCGATTACACACGAATGCGGAACTGAGTGAATTAATCTGTGTACATGTATAGTTGATGTGTATGAAATCTGATTGTATGAGTATATGTAATGTTATTGAGATGGTGTGTGCATATAGCCGAGTGATAATTGATGGATTCTGATCGGTAGATGTCTTATACGTGTCCTAATTAATTGGCATTGTTATGTTAGTGATTGTTGCTATGTATGAACATATATATTGCTGCACTAATGAGGAATAATCCGAGTCAGTATCTATCATTTAATATCTAAGATACTTACCCCCTACTGTGGCTATATTTTACAGTGAATGTCTCTCGGAATGATGAATGAAGGAGGAGCTGAATGCTGAGTGAAGTGCTTGTGCACTATGGAATATCTGTGTATATGTATATACTGTGTATAAGGTTTTGTTAAGCCTTGGCCGGCTCGTGTTTTGGTCTTAGTCTCTCTATATCAGAATTTGAACTCTCTCAGGTTGAGAGTATGACAATGTGCCTGTAAATATTTATATATATTCCTATATAAATCATACTGTATGTTTATTCTATGCTGTGTGTGAAGGTCCGAGTGGTATATATTCATGCTTTTCCGAGTGAGAACTTTCCGAGTGAGTGTTTTCCGACAGAAGAGTGATCTATAAGGTTCTGAGTGAAACCCATTGTAGTAAACTTATTGGAAGCTAGAAGATCCTTGAGTGAGCCTTGACTTAGTAGGATAACTTGAGTGAGAAGGACTATGTATGCCGAGTGAAAAACGAGTGAAATACCCCCGAGTGGTAAAAGACCGTGAAAGATATTCCGAGTGAGAAGTCCTTATAGATTCCAAGTGGAATGGCTATGGGAATCATTTCCCGAGTGGTCAACATCTGTGACCCGAGTGAATGAAGTTAGGAAGTGTGATGTAAACTTTCGAATGAAGCTTGTACGTGTAAAGGTCAATCCAAATGAATCGAGAGTAAAGACTTTTCTGAATGAACCACACTCTGAATCCGAGTGAGGGAATAACGAGTGGAGTTGCTCGCCTCAGCGACTAAGTGTTCACTCCAGTGAGTGTGAGCGAAAGGAAGGTCTCTGTTGGGTTCTGGTTAAGCTATACGTACTTCGCCCAAGCGTGTTGGATTATCTCGCTCGAGCGATATTGAATCTCGCCTGAACGAGTAGGCGCTGTTGGGTTTGCTCATGTCCTGCATCTTCCGTTGTTGCCTTGTGGATGGTTTGCATTCCTTCCCTTTCTTTCTTGTCCTGATTCTACTCTCCTTAACCCTCAACTGCTCATCTTGCCGTTGAATTCCCTTTGATTTTTGGAAAGATTTTCCTGGTCTCGGTTTATTCCCAAATTGAACTTAGGATGTTTCATTTTGGTATCAAAGCATTCTTGAGAAATCTTGGATGTTTCAATCCCTGCACTATAAATATAACAAAGTAACTATAACTATGTATATTTAATCATTAAGTTTATGTCATTGCAGCTTAAAATCATTAAACTCGATCTCTCAGGGAATTAATTATAAATAGTTACCGTAAAGTCTAATCCCTCAGATGCTTTCTCAGTAAAAACTTACTTTAAGCCCTAATAATTACCAACTCTATCCCTAGTAATTGGTATATTAAGGGTATTTCAACTATTACTTCTGTTAAAAGTAATTTTAACATGCATGAAAATCATTCTCCCATTTGAAATTCATACTAGTAAAAGATTGAAATACTAACATGAAAGTTGAATCATAAACATGCAATATTCATAATCACAACATCATACTCATAAATTGGTTCACTAATTCAAACATAAACAGATTAGTTACACATGATGAAAGTAAAAACACAACCTACAAGTGGAGACATGATGAACAATGAACTTAAATTGAAAAAAATACTTTAAAACACAAAAGGAAAATAAACCTAAAACACTAATCTCAAGTATATGGAAGCTGTTTTCGTAACTCAGAGCTCGAGAATGGGATGGAATGCTCTGAATTGGATGCTGAAACCCTTGGCAATGGCCCTATTTATAGTGGGAGAGTTTGGACTTGATGCTATGCGTGGTTGTGGCATTGCGCGTTAGGTCTCTGATTTAGCCTTCATTGATCTTTTCCTGATTTTTAGCCATGATCTTCAGTACTATTCCAATAATGCACAGACAAGTGTTTATCCTTGTTTCCCACTTTGTTTATGCCTTTGACTGTAGTGGATTGGCCATTATATGCAATAATTTAGCCCCTTTTCTAAGTGAAATCCCACCTGTCAGTGGGATACACATAGCCTCTGTCGTTACGCGTGGGCATGACGCTACGTGTTAGGGTTAAAATCCTAATGTTGCGTCAACCCTCTGACTTGCATGAGTTTTCCACTTTTAACCTCAACTTTTCACTACAAAGATAGAAGAAATAGGTCATACCAAGTTAAATTCTTTCATTTATTTGTAATTAAAACTAATTTTTTATTTAAGATAATTTTTATTTATTTTCTAACACTTTTTATAACAAAAACAACCATAAATTAAGGACTAACAAACTACCCCCAACTTAGGAATTTGCTCATCCTCGAGCAAAACAAACTAAAACTATGAATTAAACAATTTTTGAAATTTTGAAAACTTACCACAAGAAGTAATTCATAACTTACCATTTGAAATGATCAACATTGATGACTAGTGCAAAAGAAGCTTAAAGATTAAACCATCACAATGTCATATCAATAAATCAAGCTTATTTCAAGGCTTACCTCACAAGTGTTTCCCTTTGTAAAAAGGTAACCTGTTTAACTCAATCAATCATAATATCAAACAAATTTAATTTTGATTTTTATCTTATCAATTGTCGTTCGTATAGAATCAAACAATAATCATAAGGTCTCTTTCAAGAGTTGTAATGAGGCTTGATTACAAGAAGTCATGGTTTTTCTTAGAAAACAAACACCTGAAATCATAAAAGAGCATTTCATGTAAAATTAAGGTATTTTTCTTGGTCCAAAACTCACTTTCCTTTTTTTGATAAATACCCCCAACTTAGTTCTTTTCATTATTTCTTTTTCTTATTTTATATATATATATTATTTTATTTTTATTTTTATTATATATATATAACTGATATAATGATTTTGGTAAAAAGAACTAAGTTTACAAATTCACTCCCTTTTTTTTTTGTAAGAACACTTACAAAAATTTTGGTTATTATTGTAATGCTCTTTTACTTTATCAAATAAAAAGGAATGGTCGAAAATATTTATGGGGGACGGGTAGCAAAGAAAATATTTTTAAGCCTCAAAACTGGCTATCAAAGGATAAATACTTTTTACCATGGTAAGGTTTTTGGCCCTTAGTTCATGTGTTTACCAATAACGTGCCTTAATCATGTTCATGGATCCTCTGTATGACAACATAAATCAAAAAATTAAGTAAAATCAATTTGAAAGAAATAATGTCGATACACTCAAGGTGTTTAAAGAACTTTCAACTCACTAGGTTTTCAAAATTAGTTTGATTATTAACAAAAGCATTGTAATTTGTTTGATAAAAATGCCTTAGTTGCATAAGAACCAATATTTGATTATTTAAAATGGCTTATTACGTAAAACTCCAAGCGCATAAAATTTTCAAATTTTATCAAAAAATTTGTGATTTTAAAAAAATCACACTTATTTTTGTTTTTACTTAATTAAGAAAGTCACATCATTCCTGATGAAGTATCACACAAAAATACAATATAACACCACACAAGATAAAAATACCAAACTGAATGACTAAAATCTCAAAGTAAACTAATATAATAGTAAAATGTAAAAGAAGTCATAAAAGATACATAGAGTAAATATGGCCTTCAGTCATCCTCCTCCTAAATCTAGTCATCATCCTCCTCCTCCTCCTCTTCCTCAACAGTATAACCCTTAGTGTCAGCCTGAGCACCAGATGTGCTACCTTCCTTAGGATATGACAGTTGGCCTTTTGGCCAAGCCACATGCGTTGCAAACTCAGCAGGCATCAAGAATGGTGTATCTGCTCCCTGAACCCTGTACTGATAAAAGGAATCATGTAAGTGAACATAGGCTTTATGTGAAGCAGCCATCATCTGCATCATGTGCTGTTAGTCTATTGTACTCTGAGTCAACTCCTGGAGGACAACATCACTGGAAGTCACCTGAGGTGGTCTTCTACACCTCGGCCTGGGCTGGGTTTCCTCCTCAGTTGGTGAGAGCTCACAGTGTTGCATAGAATAAATCATGTTCACCAAAACATTGGGCACTCACTCCGATGAACTGGTGAACTCTGAAGAGGGTACCTGTACTCCCTGTCTCCTTACTAAGGCAGTGGGAAGGGTATTGGGCGATTCACCTTATACCCAAGGGTATAATGGTGAATTTGCTAAGAAATGAGAGCAACAGTGTCAATGGTATGGCGCTGAAGAATGGAAAATTGTAGGCAACATCCATCAATCAAAAAACTAGAGAGGTGGGTCACTGGCACTATGTTGTGAAGCATTAGGTACATCCATGCCTGGGCAATTGGTGTCAGCTGCATCTTCAGTAGGTTGGCAGGTGTTCTATTAACCCTGTAAAGGTTAAAATAGATCCCTTTCTAGCTAAAAAAATGAGCAACCTGCTCTAGGTCAAATCCTAGATCACCATCCTTAGTAGTAACCTTGTCTCTGTTCTCCTGCCAAAAACAAGTATCATCCTCAAAAATGGGCTCCGAAGGATTACCAGAAGGGTACTGATAGTATCTCTGTCATAAATGATATGTCTGCTTCTCACCCAGCTACTCTTCTTCTGCTCAATGTTCGGCGAATCCTGCAGTGTCCTATAGGTGTTGGCGTAAAATTCCAACATCAAAATAGGATCTCCCGTAATAGGTAGAGAAAATAGTGGTCTTCATCCCCTCCTCTGAATCTTACCTTGTAGCTTTGGGTAGTTACTGGCTCCTAAGTCTAGCACTCTCTCCCAGATTAATCTGTTGCCCTTAATCTGGTAGAATCTGGCCTACTTCGCATCTGTCTTGAAACTGGTGACATCCCTAGGTCCAAGTTGTTCCTCCTGGTCATGTATCTCCAGGTCCTCAGAGGAAGTAGTGTCAGTCTTCTTCCTCCTCTTTAGACCAGAAGTAGGAATGGATTTCTTTGGTACCATCTGCAAAGCATATTAAAATTCAAACAACACTATATAATACATAGAATTTAAACAAACATTGATTACAAGATAAAGAAATCATTCCATATGCAAATTAAAGAAAACACACAAAATTACATTTAAACAATGCAACATTTATTCAAACAATTTTAAGAAAACATGCCACAAAAACATATATACATCAATTA
Organism: Clitoria ternatea; assembly: GCA_037962975.1. Taxonomy (NCBI): domain Eukaryota; kingdom Viridiplantae; phylum Streptophyta; class Magnoliopsida; order Fabales; family Fabaceae; genus Clitoria; species Clitoria ternatea. The sequence goes on from CM075672.1 coordinate 158,644,295, forward strand.
AGAAAATTAAGAAAATATTCCACATAATAAATCTTTTTTTATTTTTATTCAAAATTTTTAAAATAAGAAGAATTCTAAATAGAATAAAATTTTCTTAAGTGAAAATAGAAATACAATTAAAATCAAACAAAATAAAAAGAAACACATATTTTATTTTTATTTAAAACTAAAATTGAAAATTTATTTAATCTAATACACAAGAAATTTAAAATCTAATAAATTAAACTTACAAAATAAAAAATAAAAACATACAATATATAACACATCATTTATTTAGCAAAACTAAAATTTAAAACAAAAAAGTCATTAAAAACACAAAATTTGGGAAAACTGAAACAGGGGGCTGACGAACGCGTGAGGGTGCAGAGTTTGAAACCCCAAATTGTGGTTACATAGCGGCAACCCCATTCTCATCCAATCAATTAGAAACAACATCTATCTAGTCCTAAAGGGTCTCTAGTCTTCCTAAACTAATCCTAACCGCATGCATTCTAAAAAAATGAAAACTAAAAATTGAAATAGAGAAGGGAATGAGATACTTACTTGGAGATTAACACAGAGAGAATGAGAGAAAATCTTGAGAGAGTTGTGTTTTGAATTTTTAGGTTTTGAGGAAGTGAAAGACAAAAAGATTGAAATTAGGTTTAAAACTTTAGAATGGGCTTTTTATGGAGTGGGCTCTGTTTTTTAAAAACTGAATGCAGGTCCTGACGCTACGCAATAGGTTTAAAATTTCTACTCCATGCTACACGTCATTGTCAAAATTCCCATTTTCTGAAAATTCAATTTTAAAAACCTACTTTCCACATTTTTAACACCTTTTTATTCCTAAAATTCTTAAATTAATTAAAACACTTCATATATATTTATATATATGTAAACAAATCAATAAAATGAATAATGGGTTGCCTCTCATTGAGCGCTTGATTTACTGTCTCTAGATTGACATTACCTGTAAATTACAAATCTGTTAAGTAACAAATGGTGGTGAGTCTATTGATCTCACCACCCAAATACGGCTTCAACTTGTGTCCATTAACCATCCAACTTCTTTTGGAAGTTGGATCCTTAATTTTAACTACTCCATATGGCTTAACCTTTTTAATCACAAATGGGCTTGACCATTTAGATTTCAATTTACCAGGAAATAATTTTAATCATGAATTAAATAATAAGACCTACTAACCTAGTGTGAAGATCCTTTTCCTTAATTTCTTATCATAGTAAGCCTTCACCTTATCTTTGTAGCATTTGGATGATTCATAAGCATTATTCTATATTTCCTTCAACTTGAATAATTGCAACTTCCTTTTGTTAACTACGGTAGTTTGATCAAAGTTGAGAAACTTAAGTGCCCAGTATGCTTTGTGCTCTATTTCCACGGGAAGGTGACAAGTTTTTCCATAAACCATCTGAAAAGGGGAAAGGCCAATAGGAGTTTTGAATGCAAATCTGTATGCCCAGAGTGCATCATCAAGTTTCTGTGACCAATCCTTTCTTAAAGAAGACATAGTCTTTTCCTTGATTCTCTTCATCTCTCTATTTTCAATCTTAACTTGACCATTAGTTTGTGGATGATATATTATGGCCACCTTATGTGTTACACCATAATGTTGTTACACCTTTGAAGAACTTTGTTATAGAAATGTGAACCTCTATCACTAATCAAAGTTCTTAGTGTTCTAAAGCTGTAAAAAATCTTTTTCTTGAAGAAATTCACCATAATTTTGGAATCAGCATTAGGTGAAGCAACTTCTTCCACCGATTTAGAAACATAATCAACATCGAAAAGGATAAATTGATTAGATTGAGAGTTGGCAAAGGGTCCCATGAAGTCGATTCCCCAATAATCAAATACCCCAACTTTTTGTTTGTTCGTGAGAGGCATTTCTTGCCTCCTTGATATTTCACCGTTCTTTAGTAATTGTCACGAGATTGTACAAATGAGTGAGCATCTTTAAATATAGAAGGCCAGTACAAACCTGATTAGAGGATCTTTGCAGCAGTCCTCTCTCTATTAAAATGGCCTCCATAGGGAGATTTGTTGCAATGCCATAACACATCATCTATTTCCTATTTAGGCACACAACGTCGTAACAAGTTATCCACACTAATTTTAAACAAATGAGGGTCATCCTAGACAAAATGATTGGCATCTTTGAAGAATTTTTTCTTTACTGCCTATAACATCCCAAAATTTTGAAGAAAATAAATTTATTGAATAATGATGATTAATTATTTATGGTCCAATACATGTGAGAGAATTAATTAGACACTAGAGGTGAATTATCGATAAATTAAGAGTTACCAGAACCAGATGATTTAACAGATGGTATGGGACCTACTTGGTCAAATTGGATATTTGATGGGTCTAGAATACTTAGAAAACTATTATGGTTATGGTGATATAGTTGAAATAATTTTTGGTGTCGAAGAGATAATTATTCAAACACGACGTATGTTATTAAACGGGGAATATACCAGCCAAATGGAATTAAAAGAAAACTAAAAATCCTATTTCTCCTCTCATTTCCATAGTCCAATTTTTCCAATCTCCTTTTCATCCTTTTACCCAATGGATATGGGGTTTTATAATTCAATGGAAAAAAAGGCAAAGATGCATGGTTTTATCCAATGGCCAATGACCAATTTTGGTCATCTTTTCTCTCTCCTTCCCCAAAAATCATCCACACTCTCTTCTTCTTCCCTCTTTTTTTTCTTCTACTCCTCCACTCCTCCATGGAAAACCGTCCACCACCCCCTCTCTATTTTGTTTTCTTGCAAAAATCAACAATAAAACTTGGATTCATGAAGCTTGTGTGGAATTTTAGGGCAAAAATAAAATGGGGTCTCCATCCTCTTTCTTATTTTTGTTTCTAACCTAAGCTTGGGACTTGAGGTAAGATTTCTAACTCCTTTTGCCCATTGATGAATTTTAATGATGTTGAGCTTGAAATGGTTGTGTTAGAAACTATGGGTGTTGATGAGAATGGAAACCCTAGGCTTGAATAGCTTAAGATATACTCTTACTTATGGTTTTTTGATATATGAGAATGAGGGTTATTGAGTTTATGAGGATTCATGGAAATCGTGAAAGATGATTGTTGTTGGAAGATTTTAGAGAAAACCCTAAGTGTTAGTATTTGGTGGTTTTGGCCAAATTAGTGGTTTTGGTGATTTTGTGCCTTTGGAATAATTTGTATGAGGAAAATGAATTTTTAGAGTATTGGAATTGATTAATGATGTTGATGAAATTCTGAACTAAGCTCAATGTATTGTGAATGATGATATATGCATATGAAACCTAAACCCTAGGTTAGATGACCATTGGGATCATTGTGTGCTATTTACAAATGATTGGCACATTGATAATGATATTAAGCTTGTGATGATGTATGAAAATTGTTAAAATTGATGCTTGCCAATTTGTATATGCACCCTTGAGAATTGATAATTTTGGGCTTTTGGCATAGATAGTGAAATTGATGATTTGGTTGTGATGAGAATGACTTTTATGGGTAGAGATGATGTTTGGAATCATTGGTGTTGATATTTAAGGTTATTGGATTTTGATGAGGTCTTAACCTTGAGATGTAAAGGATGTATGTATATGAGTATACATGATGATTAAAGGAGTTGATTTTGGGAATGGATATGAAATATTTAATGTGGGTGTTAATGATAATAGATGATAATAATAAGGTGAATAACCATTAATGATAGATTAATGAAATAACATTTATGATTCAATGAGGACTTAGGCCATGATATGTTCCACTTGAAATTATTGATTGATGATGGTTTAAATGAAGCCAAGGTGGCCTATGTTGAATTTGGATGATAGTGATGACAATTGGATGATTCATATGATGATTTGGATGCCTTATGGATAAGGGATGTGATCTTGTTGTTGTTGGGTATGGTTAACCCTTTGGGATCTAGAAAGTCTTGGTTTTGGGAAAGGAATTCCTGAAACCTAACATAAGGGTATGAATTAGTGTTTTGGCAAGTCTAGGACTTAAAACTAAGCCCTATATGATGTTAGCAAATGTTTAGAATTATGATGATGCCTTATGAAGGCTCACTGATTGGATGAATGTATGCATGTGTGTTGTGTAGATTGTATTTCGGGCAATGCGGAGGAATAATCGGAGCATTCAAGTTGTGATTCTTCTCTCGAGGTAGGAGAGAAGTTTACATTTCAATTGCATGACTTGAATAATTGATGGTTAATGTATATGAATGTTGAGACAACCCGACTTAATAAACCCAAAACCAAGACCAGGGAAATTTTTTCCAAAATTTAGAACGTTCCAAGCGTTCACAGTCACTCTCAATTAGGCGTCGGGGTAAATTAAAACAGAATAAGGTAAGGGAAAGTAAAACTGGTCAGAGAAAGGAAGACCGAGTCAGAAACACCACAAGGCAAGACTCATCTTGGGTCAAACAGACTAGCGGAAGATGCAGCACTTGAGCGAGCCCATTTCTCGCTGGAGCGAATCCTCATTCGCTGAAGCGAACCATTCACTCAGATATTCCGTCACTCGGATTCGGGACCACGTCCACTTGGGAACTGTCCCCATAGGGTCATGCTTCACTCGGCAAATCCATACTTAGCCAAATACTTAGTTTATTTAAGAAGCCCACGCACATGCTTCATTCAGACGTGTCATAATCTCCGCTCAGGAAATGACTCCCTCGGATACTCCACTCGGAGTCTATAAGCTTCCCTCACCCGGAGTATTTCCCCAGTCCAATACCACTCGGTATAATTCAACCACAATTCACTCGGAATACCTTATCCATTCTGCACTCGGCATAATTTGATCTTCCTCACTCGGAGATCACCATAACCTCTCGGCTATAAATCACTCGGTCACATCTTAACCATTCATCACTCGGGTAATACATTAAAGCCAACATTACCATGCATACACTCAGCATTCACATGCTTAACAACACACATCTCATGGACGGGACCACCAAACCACTAGACAGATCATAAATATCACAACAATCCGGGCGTTGCATGTACTACAACACATCAATCAACATATTTCAAACATATCACAACATATTTAAGCAAAACCACCCGGAACCCGTCCATAAGCCATACATTTGAGATGTAAATTAGCCCCCATACCTGGAATGAAGATCCTAGCAGCTCCTCGAGCTTCCAGATCCGACTAACTGCTCCTTGGTCACTCATTCTCAATAGAACGACCCAAATTCCAGCTGTTCACACAACACTCTGCTCTCAGCTTTGGAAGAACCAACAACTGCTTCCTCACGAGCAGATCTACCACCAAGACACTCCATGTCAAGCCTCCAGGGCACAACGTCACTCCATACTCGGTCCAATGGAGGATTCCATGGCTACTCCCACACACGAATAGCCCAGTCCTCACCCAACAGTGGAGGACCCCAAGCTTCAAAGCACCCAATGCTGTTAGGCAGAACAGGGGAGGATCTCTGCCTCCAAAACACACAGCACCACACATATCTCTCTCTCAACCACGTTGTTCCACTTTGTGTTCCACTTCCCACTCGGGCTCTACTCAGCATGCGAATGGAAGAAGAAGATGAAGGGGAAGACGAAGAACCAGCAAGGAAGAAGAAGCCATAAAAACTCGAGAGAGAAAGGAGAAGTGGTTCTCAATGTACCCCAAAGTGTAATGAGCAAAGAGTGGGTGGAAAACGTGAAAGGGAAGCCATTATCATAGCTCTGTCCAGCGTCCACCCATCAGCCATCTCAACACCATTAATTCCGGTCCCATCATCATTTAATGCAGTCCCATCAGCGTGCCAAGGAGAGAGAGGACCGAAGCTCTCATAACACCAAGGGCACCAATGTCATTTCCTGGCCAGATATTATTATTATTATTCAATCCATAATTTTAATTCTATAATTAACCTTAATCAAAACCAGGATGTTACAAATGTACTCATGCTTGCCTTGCCATGATTATTTTGAATGATGAGATGATTGGTAATGTGATGGATGATAGGCTTGGCAATTTGTTGAATGTTTGGGAATTGCATATATATGAGATGATGATGAATGTTTTATGGTCCTTTTGATAGGAGTAAATGCATCTATTAATGAATGATTCATGTAAGAATGGAACAATTGTGTGTCTTGTTGAGTTAAGGTTCTATGAGGATGCATGATTTAGCATTGTTTGATGTTGGGTTGATGAATTTGATGTTTGGGGTGTTTTCTAGCATGGGAATCAATTCCTGGGGTGTAGAATCGATTCATGGCTTTCTGGAATTATCAGAATCAATTCATGGGTGTGGGAATCGATCCAAGGCTTTCTGGATTTGTGGGAATTGATTCCCAAGAGGTGGGAATCGATTCATGGCCCTATTTTTGGCCACTTTCAGGATTTTCCCAACTGTTGCTTTTCCCTGGCTGTTTTTGGCCTGTTTGGGTATCTTAATGACATTTTTGGCCTCCGACTTCTTCATGAAAATTGTAGATAATTATGTTATGGAGGTGTAAAAATTTATCTTACCTTAATTGAAGTTTTCTAACTGTCATTAGGCGTAAAACACCGGACCCGCTACACTCTAAAACTCAAATTTAAAAGGGTTTTGAACCCAACTTTTTATGATTGTCAAATTGGGACTAATAGGTGACATTTGTGACATGTCCCATTATTTTTAAGACTAAACATGAAATTTTCTCGTATGTCTTAATGTTGAAATTTGTCATGAGCTTATTATTACCCAAAACCCCTTTTATTATGTAAAAACAAGAGAATGTATTCGGGGTATATGATGATGGTGTGTCTTAGTGGTGTTTGATATTGATTGAGACATTGGAAAAATATGTATGTGCCTATTATATGTTCTAGAAACATGAAGTACACCACTAATAATATGATATGAAGAATGATGATGAAAATTTAAATAATGGGGTTGTAAGATACACCCCTATATGATGATGAAACTAATGAGAGGCCAATTAAATGAGAATGGGTTTGTGATAAATCAATGAATCGAAGATGATTGTTATTATTGATGATTGTTGAACACCGTTATGATGAATCCAAGTGTGATCTTGTGTATGTGTGGTTTGAATTATATTGATGAATTATTATGATGCCACATTAATATATGAAACAATGGTAATGATCAATGAGATGAAAATCCACTAAGAAATCATGTGGTGATGTTGATGAATGTTATTGATGATTGTGGAGCCATTGTGAATTTTGCAAGTATTGACTTGCATGTATGATATAAAATATGTTGAAATGAAATGCCACCCTTAAGACTTGAAAACAATGGCTATTGTAACATCCCAAATTTTATATAAATGATTAAATGAGAAGAATAAATACTAAATAATTATATGTAGGTTAATGAATGTCCCAAAATGTTGAAAATAATTAAATTTGAATTTATGAACATTATTCATAATTTATTGAGGCTTTAAGAGCTAAAATTATACCCAGTTAAAATATGGGTGTCGGACTAAGTATCTCCGATTGAGTTACTGTTGGTCAGGGCTATTAAGAATATTATTAGGAATCCGAATATGTATTCGGAATAATTTTTTGATAATGTATTGAGCCCGAACTGAGATTCTGTTTGTTGTAAAATGGTAAATTTTAATGAAAGGGGTAAAATTAAAACACAAAACCCACTTCACTTGCTTCACTTTCACGTTGGTTTTTGTTTCTCTTTGGCAAAAATACACTCTTTTCTTCCTCTCCTACTTTATTCATCTCTTCTTCCTCTCTAAACCTTGAAATTGTGGTGTGTCAATCTCCTCTCCCATTTTTATTTTTCATTAGAGCTTGAAGGAAGCTTGTGGCTTGGAACTCTCTCCCCTATTCTCTTCAAATTTTTATGCTCTCTTCACCCTCTCTTGGAAGCTCACTCTTTTCATTGCTTGAGGTGAGTATCTCATCATTTCTTTGAGTTTGAACCCTTTTCTATGGGTTTTGGGTGTTGGGTAAGTGATTTAATGTATATGGGTTGTTTAGAGAAGCCATTAATATGAAAACCCTAAGGTGGGGTGGTTTAAATGCAAGCTTTTATGAGCCTTTAATGGGGTGCATGAAATTAATGCTTGAAATGGTGAAAGATGATGATTATTTATAATGTTGTTGGGTTTATAGTGAAACCTTAACTTTAGAAAATTGGGGAACATAATAATTATTGGTTGGAGAATGTATTTTGAGAGGAAATACATGATATTAGAAGTGTGGGTGTTGGTAAATGTGGTATATGTGAATGTTGGGCTTAAGGGTTGTCTTGTAGCCTTTGAATATAGAGAATATAGATTAATGGGAAGGAGTTCCTGAAACCTAACAAGGGCTATGGCTGAGGAAGAAGCCTAGGAATTTCTAAAGTTCATCCGCCACAACGAGTACCAAGTGCTAGACCAGTTGAACCATACTCCAGTAAGATATCCTTGTTGTCCCTGCTGATGAATTCTGAACCACATTGGGACATATTAATAAAAGTTTTAAGCGAGGCCCATGTTAAGCACGACTTACCCGTTGACCAATTCGGAGGTATAGTGGGACATATTGTTGCCAACAATTACTTAACCTTTACAGATGATGAAGAACCCACTGAAGGAAGGGGGCATAACAAAGCCCTTTATATTTCTGTGAAGTGTCAGGATCATATCTTGGCAAAAGTACATGTGGATAATGGATCTTCTCTGAATATGATGCCAAAATCCATGTTGGCAAAACTACCCTTTGATTGGACATACATGAGACCTAGCTCCATGGTCGTGCGGGCTTTTGATGGAACCCGCCGGGAGGTCATGGGGGAAATTGAATTGCCGATACAGGTTGGACCCTGTACCTTCCAAGTGCTCTTTCAAGTTATGGATATCACGCCCGCCTACAGTTGTTTGCTAGGGCGGCCGTGGATCCACTCAGCTAGGGTGGTCTCTTCCACACTGCATCAGAAGTTAAAGTTCATCATCGATAACAAATTGGTGATTGTTTCCGGAGAGGAGGACCTTCTGGTTAGCAAACTCGTCTCTACTTCATACATTGAAGCCACCGAGGAAGCCCTCGAGACTTCGTTCCAGGCCTTAGAGATAGCCAATGTGACATGCATTGTAAAGGCATCCTTCCTCAATATACCTCTAGTGGTGGCAAGAAACATGTTGCGGGATAGGTACAAGCCAGGAAGAGGATTAGGGCGCGAGTTGGAAGGGAAAGTCTAACCAGTGCATCTCCCAGAGAACAAGAATAGATATGGCCTGGGGTACAAGCCCACTGCGGCAGATAGAAGAAGGGTCGAAGAAGAGAGAAGGGGAAGGAGGGTGGCCCGACTACTTGGACAAGAATTCAACACTGCAAGAATCCCTGTCTGTGACCTCTATCAGAGCTTCAGGAGCGCCAAAATAATATACCCAGATCAGATCGCCATGATTGAAAGCGAGCCTAACCACAATGCAGAGTTGGTGTATGCTTGCTACCCGGATCGAGAACTGAGCAACTGGGAAGTCATGGAGTTCCCTACAACCGTTAACGTTCTGTCAGAGTAATCACTGTTATTTTATAACTTGGCGGTCCCCTTGCTATGCCTAAGGCTTCGGGACCCATTTTGTAATAAGGGAAAAACTTATTTATTTTAAAATTAATGAACACATTCCAACCCTCATTACCTCATCTTTGTGCAATCTCTGTCTCTTAAACCTTTCACTTGCTTGTTTCTCTTTTCATTTGTTATAATATAACCTAAATGCAGATCCAAAAATGATCCCCCTGAGAGCGATGAGAACTCGGTTTTGTTTCATGACTCTGATTATCCAAATGATTGTGCCTATGAGGAAAGTGAGGAAGACTTTGGACCCTCGCCTGAATTGACAAGATTGTTCGAACAAAAGGATAAAGAGATTCGACCTCATCAGGAGGAAATCGAAACCATTAACCTAGGGAATGAAGGGGAGGTTAAAATGGTCAAGATAGGCCACCTTCCTAAGCAAAGAACGACAGGATGAATTGATTAAACTGCTTTGGGAATTTTGGGATGTGTTTGCTTGGTCATATCAGGATATGCCAGGGTTGGATAACAGCATCGTGGAACATAAGTTGCCTCTAAAACCAGAATGTCAACTAATCAAGCAAAAGCTACGGAGAATGAAGCCGGAAATGCTCCTTAAGATCAAGGAAGAGATCAAGAAACAATTTGATGTCGGCTTCTTGGCCGTAGCTAAATATCCACAATGGGTAGCCAATATAGTTCCTGTCCCGAAGAAGGATGGAAAAGTGCGGATGTGTGTGGATTATTGAGATCTAAACAGAGCCAGCCCTAAAGACAATTTCCCCTGCCATAGATTGACGTTTTAGTCGATAACACAGCCCAACACTCCATATTCTCGTTCATGGATGGTTTCTCTGGGTACAATCAAGTTAAAATGGTGCCGGAAGACATGGAAAAAACCATATTTATCACTCTCTGGGGCACTTTCTGCTACAAAGTAATGTCCTTCGGTTTTAAAAACGCTGGGGCAACCTATCAGAGAGCAATGGTCGCTTTATTCCACGATATGATGCATAAGGAGATAGAAGTCTACGTGGATGATATCATTGCAAAATCTAAAACTAAGAAAGATCACGTCGGTGACCTAAGGAAGCTGTTTGAGCGGTTGAGGAAGTTTAAGCTCAGGTTGAACCCTGCCAAGTGCACATTTGGCGCAAGGTCAGGCAAACTGTTGGGTTTCATTGTAAGCAAGAAAGGAATCGAAGTAGATCCCGACAAGGTCAAGGCAATCCTAGAAATGCCACCTCCTTGTATAGAAAAAGAAGTGAGAGGATTCTTGGGAAGGTTAAACTAAATTGCTCAGTTTATCTCACAGTTGACATCGACCTACGAACCGATCTTCAAGCTACTCCGCAAAAACTAACCGGGACAATGGAATGGGGACTGCCAAATAGCTTTTGAGAAAATTAAGCAGTACCTGCGAGAACCACCGATATTGGTACCACCAACCCCTAAGGCCACTGATCTTATATCTGACAGTACTAAATGAGTCCATGGGCTACGTGTTAGGTTAGCATGATGAAACTGGGAAGAAGGAACATACTATCTACTACTTGAGCAAGAAGTTCACTGATTGTGAGATGCGATACTCTGCTTTAGAACAGACTTGTTGCGCATTAGCATGGGCCGCGAAGCGCCTAAGGTAGTATATGTTGAGTCATACCACCTGGCTAGTTTCCAAGATAGATCCCATTAAGTACATCTTTGAAAGGCCAGCTCTGACCGGAAGGATTGCTCGATGGCAAGTGTTGTTAACTGAGTACGACATAACATATGTCACTCCAAAAGCCATAAAAGGGGGCGCTTTGGCAGACTACTTAGCCCATCAACCCATAAGTGACTACCAACCAATGCCATTTGACTTCCTTGATGAGGATATCCTGGCATTGTCTGATGAAGAAGGCAGTAGTAAAGACGAGTGGATTTTGAGATTTGATGGAGCTTCTAATGCTTTGGGACACGAAATCGGAGCCATTTTGATTTCACCAGAAAAAGAGTTCATCCCTGTCTGCGCCAGGCTATGTTTCGATTGTACCAACAACGTCGTTGAGTATGAGGCATGTTCTCTGGGAATCCAAGCGGCACTAGATGCGAAAGTAAGGTCGTTAGAAGTCTACAGGGACTACGCTTTGGTTATCCACCAATTGAAAGGTAAATGGGAAACTAGGGACAATAAGTTGGTTCTCTATCACTCCCATATCAAAGAAATGTTCAAGGACTTTGATGAGATCTCCTTTCACCATGTTCTTCGGGAAGACAACCAAATGGCTGACGCTTTGGCCACTTTTGCTTCAATGTTCAAAGTGAGTAATGATTATGACATGCCTCTCATCGAGATAGAGAATCGTTGTGAGCTCGCATACTGCCAAGTAGTTGAAGAAGAATCAGATGGAAAACCTTGGTACCACGACATTAAGAGGTATATCCAGAGTCAAGAATATCCCAACGGTGCTACAGAGAACGATAAGAGAACCTTACGACGGCTTGCCATGGGTTTCTTCTTGAATGGTGATATGCTTTACAAAAGAAACTATGACTCTGTCCTCCTTCGCTGTGTTGACACCACTGAGGCAAACAAAAACATGAGAGATGTTCACGAAGGATCTTTTGGAACCCACTCTAATGGGCACGCCATGTCAAGAAAGATCTTGAGGGCTGGTTATTAATGGATGACCATGGAAATAGACTGCTTTGCCTATGCTCGGAGATGTCATAAGTGTCAAATATACGCTGATCATATTCACGCACCCCCATCATTTTTGAATGTTTTATCAGCACCGTGGCCTTCTCAATGTGGGGCATGGATGTCATTGGTCCCATCGAACCGAAGGCCTCAAACGGCCATCGTTTCATCTTGGTCGCCATCGAGTATTTCACAAAGTGGGTAGAGGCTGCTTCATACACCAATGTGACAAAGAATGTCGTCGTTAAGTTTATCAAATGAGAATTGATATCCGGTACGGTCTACCGAGCCAAATCATCACAGACAATGGTACAAATCTGAACAACAAAAAGATGAAGGAGCTTTGCGAGAGCTTTAAAATCTCCAACCACAACTCCTCTCCGTACCGCCCAAGAATGAATGGGGCAGTCGAGGCAGCCAATAAAAACACCAAGAAAATAGTGCAGAAGATGGTAATAACCTACAGAGATTGGAGTGAGATGCTCCCTTTTGCTCTACACGGGTATCGTACCTCAGTCTGAACCTCAACTTGGGAAACCCCTTTCTGTTTGGTTTATGGCATGGAAGCAGTCCTGCCTTTCGAAGTAGAGATCCTTTCCCTCCGAGTGATCATGGAAGCCAAACTGGGTGAAGCTGAATGGATCCAGGCTCGACATGACCAACTAAATCTAATTGATGGTAAAAGACTGACTGCCCTCTATCATGGTTAGTTGTATCAAAGGCGTATGAAACAAGCATTTGAAAAGAAGGTGCGACCTCGACAGTTCCAAGAAGGAGACTTGGTGCTCAAAAAGGTTTTGCCGATTCAGAAAGACAGCCGGGGCAAATGGACTCCTAGCTACGAAGGGCCTTACGTCGTGAAGAAAGCTTTTTCCGGAGGTGCTCTCATACTCACCAACATGGATGGGGAAGATTTACCGATGCCCATCAACGCGGATGCAGTGAAAAGATACTACGCGTAAAAAAAAGAGGCTCGCTAGGTTAAAAACCTGAATAGGCAACCTAGGCAAAAGTTAGAGCGATTGGTTGGGCCAAAAACCCAAGAGGGCGGCTCAGACAAAGTCACGGCCTGTAGATTCAAGACTGCAACATCGACTTTTCAAGTCGTAGATGAGGAGGTCAGTCTAGGGCATCGAAGCCATTGTCAAACCACGTCCTCGGAAACAAAATCAGAGGATAAACAGGAAATCATGAGAAAAACTTGGAATCTCGTCACCCTCAGGAAATCGATGGAGGATCTAAAAGGCCTTCCCTTTCACCCTTACCATTAATTCCTTGCACCTTGTCATATCATATCTTTTGCATTGTTTTCATCACCTGTACATACTTGATGATCATAAATAAAATGTTTCCTTCTTTTTACACGTGTTCATGACTAAAATGAATAAACAAGTTTTGCCTTAAGAAAATTTTTGAATTTGAAAATGACAAAACACAAAGTTATGGGGAACGAAGTGTATACCATTGCCAGACCTTACCTTAGACAAGCACAACCAACTCCACTAGGTAGCCTCAATGAAGTCAGAAGTAACAGTTATTTTGGCCATGAGTTACTTCAAAGCCAGTCGCCAAGGGAGTTCACCTGTAAGTTTTAATTTGTTCCACGGTGGCCAGGACCCATGACCCCAAGACGTGTAGTTGCCCAAAACTCTCCCCAGCAGACCCACCATTCATCCTCGAGGGGAACCCTGACTGAGGGTTCCTCCCTAGGGGAACCACAAAATGGACTCAGCTCCCCTAACTGGAGTACTTCCTAATCAGATTTGGGAAAGTTAGTTATCCTCAGTGGAATCACCTTTCTGACAGAACCATAGTGATCAAAGGCTAGCCATGCCTTCCTTCCCTAATAGGAAAACACTTTCCCCAATGGAGTTACCCTCATTAAAATGTCCCAAACTGGGACATCCCCCAAATTTTTCTCCTCCAGCGGGCCTGCCATACATTCCCCAATGAACCCCAGTACACTTTTCTCAATAAGTTTATTATTACCGGGCCAAGCAGACCTCCCGCATATCCCCAGTGGACCCCAGGTTCATTCTCTTTCACCCAAAGAGACAGTACCCCGAATCACCAAATCCTTCCCCAGTGGAACTACACTTCCCAAACAAATCAAACTGGGGCATCACCCCAGGTTCATTTCTTCTTGCTCAAGGGGCAGTCCCCTAAGGTTCTGAGGCAGATAGTTCAAATTGAGGTATCACCCCAGGTTCATTCTCTTTCACCCAAAGAGACAGTACCCCGAATCACCAAATCCTTCCCCAGTAGAATTACACTTCCTAAACAACTCAAACTGGGGCATCTCCCTAGATTTCTTTTGTTCCAGTCAAGGAGCAGTCCCCCCAAGATTTCTTCAAATCACATCAAATTGGGGCATCACCCCAGGTTTATTCTCTTTCAGTCAAGGGGCGGTTCCCCAAGATTCCTTCAAATCATCTCAAACTGGGGCATCACCCCAGATCTATTCTCTTTCAGTCAAGGGGCAGTTCCCCAAGATTCCTTCAAACCATCTCAAACTAGGGCATCATCCCAGATCTATTCTCTTTCAGTCAAGGAGCAGTTCCCCAAGATTCTTTCAAATCATGTCAAACTGGGGCATCACCCCAGATCTATTCTCTCTCAGTCAAAGGGGCAGTAACTTAAGATTCCTTCAAATCATGTCAGACTAGGGCATCACCCCAGGTCTATTCTCTTTCATTCAAGGGGAAGTTCCCCAAGAACCTTCAATCCTGTCAAACCGGGGGATCACCCCGAGCCTTTAGGTCCAGTTTAATCAGGATGTGACGTCCTGTTAATCCTCAGATACCCCAATCTTTACATTTCCTATCAATCGAGGGTCAACCCCAATCTTTACATTTCCTGTCAACCAAGGGTCAACCCCAATCTTTACGTTGCCTGCCAACAGTGAGTTAATTCGGACGAGACGTCCTGTTAGCTCCCCCAATCTTTACATTTCCTGTCAACCGAAGGTCAACCCCAACCTTTACATTTCCTATTAACCGAGGGTCAACCCCAATCTTTACGTTTCCTATCAACCGAGGGTCAACCCCAATCTTTACGTTTCCTGTCAACAGTTAGTTAATTCGGACGAGACGTCTTGTTAACTCCCCCCTCACCTTTACTTTTCTGTCAACCGAGAGGCAACACCCTCACCTTTTACTTTCCTGTCAACCGAGAGGCAACACCCTCACATTTTACTTTCCTGTCAACCAAGAGGCAACACCCTCACCTTTATTTTTCTATCAACCGAGAGGCAACACCCTCACCCTTACCTTCTAGTCGCCAAAACAAATGGCACCCTTTACCTTCCAGTCGCCAAACAAATGGCACCCTCTACCTTCTAGTCGCCGAACAAATGGCACCCTTTACCTTCCAGTCGCCGAACAAAGGCACCCTTTATTTCCAGCCTACCGAGGGTCAACCCCAATCTTTTCATCTCCGGTTAATTGAGAATTGGACCCTAATCCTCTCACCTCCTGTTAACTAAAAGACAATCCTTTCACTTCCTGTCATCCCAAAAGATAATTCCCAGTTAACCGCTTCCTGCTGAAACTGGTGCACCGCCCCAATTCTATTTACTCAAAAAAACAAAAAAAAAACAACAAAAAAAAGAAAAAAAAGAGGTAGATGTGAAAAATGCTCTTCATTAAAGGGGAAAAGGTCACACCGACTCATTGATTGCCAACACCGTCAGATGCCATACCGATTAAGAGGTCCCACCTGGCCCCTACATCGGTGATCATATCTTTACTTCCTTTTTACTTCAAAAACACGGAAGCTTCGTGTTTCTCTTGTGAAAAAGAAGTAAAGAGGGGCATCTGTGAACACCTCTTTTGGTCTGGCCCAAATACCAAAGATTTAATAAAAAAAAGTGCCAGACATTCGTTGCCCAAATCAGGGATCATTGAAGAATTTTTGAGTCTGACTTTGGATGAGTGTTTTTCTCAGAAAGGAATATTCCCAAGTGGAAAGAATTGAGAGGACTGAACTTCGACTTCGAATGATCATTTCCGAGTAGGGGTGACTCCGAATGATCATTTCTGAGTAGGGTAACTCCGAATGATCATTTCCGAGTAGGGTGTTTTCGAGTGAGACGTTGTCGAGTGGGATGTCTTCGAGTGAGGAATTTCTGAGTAGGCTGCTTCCAAGGGAGTTACTTCTGAACGAAGAAAGGGTCTGACTATGAATGAATACCTTTCGAGTAGACTCTCTCAAGTTCCATACTTCCGAGTGGGATGTCTCCGAGTGAGATATTTTCGAGTGGGTTACCACAGAGGGAAGTACGTTCGAGCGAAGAAAGGCTCTGACTTTGAATGAGTCCTTCTTGGGCAGAGATATTTTTGAGTGGGTCACTTTCGAGGGAAGTAATTCTGAACGAGAAAAAGCTGACTTCAAAGGAGCACTTTTTGGGCAAAGGTATATCCGAGTGTGGTGTCTCCGAGTGTGATATTTCTGAGTAGGGTTGATTCCGAGGGAGATACATCCGAGTGAAGAATTCCTAGTTGAAGTCATTCTGAAAGAAAAGTGAGTCTGACTTCGGATGAGTGCTTTTCCTAGGTAGAGATGTTTCCGAGTAGAGAATTCCCGAGTGAATTGATTCTGAACAAAAAGGGCTCTGAACTTCAAAGGAGCACTTTTCAGGCAGAAACATTTCTAAGTTCCATACTTCCGAGTGAGGTGCCTCCGAGTGAGCCATTTCCGAGTGGGTCATTCTCAGGAGATGTACTTCCGAGCGAGAAACACTGATTTCAAAGGAGCACTTTTCACTTTCAAGTTCCATACATCCGAGTGACGTGTCTCCGAGTGAGCCATTTCCGAGTGGGTATTTCAAGGGAATTACTTCCGAGTAAAGAAAGGCTTTGAATGAGTATTTCTCGGGTGCAGATATTTCTGAGTGTATAGTTCCCGGGTGGATCGATTCCGAACGAAAAGGGCTCTGAACTTCAAAGGAGCACTTTTCTTGCAGAGACGCTTCCAAGTGGGTCAATTCTGAGAGAAGTACTTCCGAGCGATGAAAGGCTTTGATTTCAAATAAGTATCTCTCGGGCGGAGACACATTCGAGTAAAGAATTCCCGAGTGAAGCGATTCTGAATGAAAAGAGGCTCTGATGAAAACTTCTCAGAAAAAGATATTCCTGAGTAAGTCTGACTCCGAATGAATACCTCTCGGGCAGAGGTATATCCGAGTGGATAATTCCCAAGTGAATCAACTCTAGACCAAAAAGGGGTCTGGTGTTACTTGAATGAATTCAGACCTTCACACCGAGTGTCAAAGGATCGATTCTGCATTTGGGCTTTTCATATATATGAACACCTGTTTCGATCTTACCATTTTCAACCAAGAATGGATACTGACACAGCAGCCCGGGCCATAAGAAGAACACCGGTCTAGATCTGAGGGATACCGATCTTAAGCCAACGAAGGAGCCATCGTTTCCCCGAAACCGTCCAAGTGAGACCAGTGTCCTTTCTTACCCGACGTGGGAAGACACTTTCATGAACTTGATAATCGACCCATGTGGTACTGATCGAGGAGTCTGATTGCCCATGCTGTGACTTGGAATCGAACCAGCCAAGTCGATCCATGAATTCTGGAAGTGGCAAAAAGGGGGCAGAAGTGGAAATAACTAAAAATTCCCCACCAGCCGCTGCCGCCCACAACCTGTTAGTGGCTAGGCTGCCTCTACTGTGAGTGGAGGCTTGAGTTGTCCAAGCACTCAACCAGCACCCAGAACCTCTATAAATGCCTCATCGGAAGAGGCACGAAGGGTCGGAATTTAGGAGCCTTCTTTGAGTCAAAACTCTGCCCATATTCCCTTGCAAAACTTGCTCCAATCTCTACAATCTCTTGATCAAAAAGCTTGAGCTTTCCTCCAAAGTTCAAAGCTAAAATCTTGGTCCCTTGAACTTTACAATTTGCTTTAGACTCAACTGTTACCAAGATACTGGATTAGACCCGATTTCCATTGAGCTTTCCCATTTCCTAGATACTGCCCAGCTCCCTCCAATCACATTCATTAGTTTCACACCGGTCCATACACCAAGCACTCAACCAGCGCCCAGAACCTCTATAAATGCCTCATCGGAAGAGGCACGAAGGGTTGGAATTTAAGGAGCCTTCTTTGAGTCAAAACTTTGCCCCCATTCCCTTGAAAAACTTGCTCCAATCTCTACATTCTCTTGTTCAAAAAGCTTGAGGTTTCCTCCAGAGTTCAAAGCCAGAATCTTGGTCCCTCGAACTTGACAATTTGCTTCGGACTCAACTATTACCAGGATACCGGATTAGACCCAATTTTCATTGAGCTTTCCCATTTCCTAGATACTGCCCAACTCCCTCCAATCACATTCATTAGTTTCACACCGGTCCATACACCAAGTCCTCACACCGTCCAGGCCCTCACCAAGTTCACTCTGGATCTTGCACTAACCCCTTACTCCGTCCATTCATTAAGCTGTACACCGGCTCCATAGTTCCACAGCTACACCAGCGCCATTTCGGTTTCCAGTGTTCGAGTCCACTCCGACTCTCAGCACTCTCGTCACACCGGTCACACTCTGTTCCTCATTTTCAATGCTTGTCATTATTTATTAATTTCTGTTGATTGAATTAGTCCCCTACCAGGATTCATAATAAATATTAACAAGAATGAGTGCTTCATACATTTTTATTTGGACCAGCCTAAAAATTGTTTTTTTAATCAGTGTCGTACGGGAGTACTCCCGTCTACACAATCTCCTTAGAACCAACACACGTGTGAAGAACTTCGCCTTGTATGAGTTCTCTTTAAAAACATCATCCACTATTAATCTCTTAGTCTTTTCCTAAAAAAAAACATCATCAAGAACTATGTAACCCTGATTTCTCGGTAACTTGAGAATACGTAGGAGCGGGAATTAACTCCTGTCGGGCCCATTTTCCTTTCTTTTATTTTATTTTCTTTTTTTTATGTTTCTTTTGTAACTATCCTCTTTTTTACCACTTCCATGAAAGTCAATTTAGGTGCGACGTCTTGTTGATTTTCCCTATTTTTGGTTAACTATCACCACGATTCACGAGGAACGGGATACTTAGGACGAGACGTCCCGTTTATCCCCTTCCCATTTCAGACCTTGTATTTTGGTTAAAAGATGACTAATTTAGACGCGACTTCTTGTTAGCATTCTTTTCTTTCCCTGTTTTGTAATGAAGTTAAGGTTAATTTGGATGGGACGTTCTGTTGACCTTGCTTCGTCGCTTCATGTTCGTTCAGTTTTGTTCCCTCTGTTCTTTTAAAACACAAAAAATACAATAATAAAAAAGGAAAGAAATAACATATTTTTATAAAGCTATTCATGTCGAGTGCTTTCAATCTTGGTACTGTTTTTCTTAACAGGCGTCGTAGGGTGCTAATACCTTCCCTACTCGTAACCGACTCCCGAATTCAAATCTCACCCTTTTTTTAACCAGTGCTTTACTGAACCAAGTTTTTTCCCAATGTTTTTCCTGAGAATAAAAAACGTTGGTGGCGACTCCCTGTTTTCGGCCCCCCACGGCCGGTCCGGTCACTCTTTCCGCCGCGCCGTCGCGATTCAGGTTGCGACAACTAACATGGACTTGAATCATAAACATGCAGAGGTCAAATTCACAACATTATACTCAATAGATTACTTCACCAATTCCAACATAAACAGATTAGCTACACATGGTAAAAGTAAAGACAACACTTACAGAGGTTGACATTACGAAGGTGATGGAGAACTTCACGATACAACGATCATAATACAACAATCACAATACAATAAAACACTCTCAAGTATCTAGAAAACTATTCTAGAACTAAAAACTCACAAAAGAAATACTCAAAGTCGAGTACAAAGAGAGAAAAGAATCAGAATGGGATGATATGGGATGCTTAGAATGGTGTTGGATGGCCCTGAACCCTAAACTTCACGATACAACAACCCCTGACTCAGCTTCCATTAAACAGCTAATAATGGCCTCTTTAAATTATTAAATTTGATCATGCTTGGCCACTTGGACGTGTCTCCACTGTGTTTTGGCCATTTGTGCTGAGTGGAGTGGCCATTGGTGCTGTGTGGAGTGGCCATTATTGGGTCAAAGTTGAGTGCTTGGCTAAGTTGGATGTGGAGTCCACGCAGCACTGACGCTACGCGTGGCTGTGACGCGTAGCGTCAGCATCAAAAGTAGCCACGCTACGCGTGGGGTTGATGCTACGCGTCAGCTTCTCCAGTATCTTTAATTTTCTCTTAAATTCTCAACTTTTTCACTGCAAAACTAGAGAAAATTGATCAAGGGCAGATTATTTCCAACAACATCCATTTATTGAATTTAAAACCTAATTTTCTAACAAATTAAATTAATTTTTATGATTTTTATGAAATTTTTATTAAAGCTTTTATTGAAAATTTAAGGACTAACAAATACCCCCAACTTGAGACATTGCTCGTCCTCGAGCAAGAGAGAAAAATAAAATTAAAAATTTGAAATCAAATTTTTGAGTTAGTCTGAGAATTTACCATAAAAAGTAATTTCACAATTTAACTAATTTGTAATAATCAAAAATTGATATCTAATATAACAAAGGTTTAATGATAAAATTAATTACAATATTTTATTAACAAACCAAGCAAAATTTTCAGGCTTACCTCACAAGTGTTTATCTCTATGTAAAGGGTAACCTGTTTCACTCAATCAATCATAAAATCAAACGAATTTAACTTTGATTATCATCTAATCAATGGTTAGTCATACAGAGTTAATTCAGAAATCACAAGGTCTTTTCACGGGTTGTAATGAGGCTTGGCTTACAAGAATCAATGATTTTTCTTGGAATTCAAAATCCTGAAATCATAAAAGAGCTTTTTATAATTTTTAGGCTTTCTCTTGTCCCAAACTCTCATTTTCTTTTATTGATGAAAAATAAATACCCCCAACTTGATTCTTTTCACTATTTTTGATTTTTCTTTTTCATATTTTATTTTTCTTTATTTTGAAAAAAATCAAGTTGCTTATCTTTTTCACTCCCCATTTTTGTAAGAACTCTCAAAATATTTTTCATTTATTTCAACTGCTATTTTAATCAATCAAGTATAAGGAATGGTTAAAACTGTTTTAGGTTTAAGGGTACCAAAGAATTTATTCTCAGGCTCAATATGGGATTGCAAAGGTTAAAATAATTTTTACCAAGGTAAGCTGTTTGGCCCAAGGTTTCTTTTCACCAATAAATG
The DNA here is from genome assembly GCA_037962975.1 of Clitoria ternatea. Taxonomy (NCBI): domain Eukaryota; kingdom Viridiplantae; phylum Streptophyta; class Magnoliopsida; order Fabales; family Fabaceae; genus Clitoria; species Clitoria ternatea. Next base: position 158,665,728 of record CM075672.1, read on the forward strand.
TGCCTTGATCATTTTCCTAAATTCTCTGTACAACAATACAAATCAAAGATTAAAGCAAAATCAATTTGAATGAAGTTATGTCGACTAAACCCTTAAGTGTTTAAAAAGATCTCTTAACTCACCGGGTTATTGAAATTTGCTTGATAGTTTATAAACTTATTGTAATTAAATTTATTAAAATTCCTAAGTTATAAAAAGAACCAATAATTGATTTTACAGAATCGGTTTTATTGTGTGAAAACTTTGAGTGTATAAATTTTCTTTCTAACAAAAATTTGAGTTATTTGATAAAACTTATTTTTGAAACACGCAAAAACATATAATTATGCTATAATTACGTAAAAGTAAACACACCACACATAAAGAAATATCATAATATAATACAAAATGTAAATATAAATGTGAATGTAAACTAAAAATAAAATGTACTCAAAGTAAATGAAAAAAGTGCAGAAATGGCATCATTAGTCCTCCATCTGATCATCGTCCTCCCCCTCCTCATCAGCATCACCATCAGAATCAGCCTGTGCTCCAGACGGTCCACCAGTCTCAGGGTAGGTAGGTAAATCACTAGGCCAAGCTACATGAGCTGCAAACGTAGCCAGTGTGATATATGGTGCTCCCTCACCCTGCAATCTGTACTGATAAAATTCATCATGAAGATGAATATAAGCTCTATGTGTGGCAGCCATCATCCACATCATATGCTGATGCTCTAATGTCATCCTGGCAAATCCATCTATGACAGCATCAACAGATGGTGGCTGCACTGGTGGTCTCCTCCTCCTGGGTCTGGGCTGAGCCTCTTGATCCTGAGGTGGAAGCTCGCACTGTTGAACAAAGTAGTCCCTATTCACCGAGACCTTGGGGACTCTCCCCAAAGAACTTGTGAACTCTGGTGATGGCACAGCAACTCCCTGCCTCCTCAGTAAGGCAGATATAATGAGAGGGAATGGAATAGGGTGGTTCACTTTATACCCAAGGGCATAAAAGTAAATCTGCTCAGAAATAAGCTCGACGACGTCAATAGTATGGCCCTGGAGGATAGAAAATAAAAGGCAACATCAGTCGACTGGAATAGATGAGAGGTGGGTGATAGGGGTGATGTTATGCAGTATAAGGTGGGACCACGCCTAGGCTAGAGGGGTCAGCTAGGTCTTTAGGAAGTTAGATGGACTCCTTCCAACCTTACTCAGGTTGAAAAAGATTCCATCCTAACTCTCCCTCAGTAGTGACCTTGTTTCTATTTTCCTTCCAGAAACAAGTATCATCCTCGAGAGTAGGCTCCCAAGGATTACCCAACAGGGTACTGATGGTGTCCCGGTCATATGTAATATGCCGGCCCCTAACCCAACTCGTCCTCTACTGTCCTATTTTAGGTGAGTCTTGGCGAGTCCTATAAGCGTTTGCGTAGAATTCCATCACCAAGATGGGATCCCCCTCAGTCGGTAGAGAAAACAGGGGTCCCCATCTCCTCCTCTGAACTCCATCCTACAGCTCAGGATAGTCTCCAGCACTAAGATCCAACACCCTGTCCCAGATAAGCCTTTGCCCCTTTATCTGATGGAAGCGGGCCCATTTCACGTCAATGCAAAATCTAGTGGGATCCCTCGGTCCCAGGACCTCCTCTCCCTGAAGATCAGGGTCTTCAGAGGTAGTGTCGGTGTCAGTGGCCCTTCTTTGTCTTTTAGAAGGACCAGTAGTAGGGATAGATTTCTTTGGTGCCATCTGCGAAAAATGAAAATTTAAAATTTAAAAATTAAACACATTTTATTTTAAAATCAATCAAACATAAAAAAACTTTTTGGAAAAGTTTACAAATGAAGCATATATTTTTATTTTTATTTTTTAACATGAAGAAATTCACACAAAACATGCATATTCTTATTAACACAAAAATTTCACACATAACAAGCATATTTTTAAAACAAAATTTTTACAAAATACGGCATACATCATATAACATAAATTTTCAAAATTTTTTTATGAATTTTTAAATTTATTGCAAGAAAGTATAACAAACATACAAACTAAGAAAATTATTTAATTTTAAAAGAAAACAACAAACAAACATACAGCATGTTAAACAGATGAAAAACAGAAAATAAAAAAATAACTAAAATAAAATAACAAACAAGAATTAATAAAAATCAAAAATAGAGGCTGACGCTACGCGTGGGTGGGACGCTACGCGTCAGCCCTGTTCTGCCCACGCTACGCGTCAATGGGACGCTACGCGTGGGCTTGCAGTTCATCCTTACGCTACGCATCAGTGAGACGCTAGCGTGGGCTGCGCAGTTTTGAACAAAAACAGGGGTTGCACAGTAGCAACCCCTTTCAATCAAAAATACACTCATTCAATTCCAATCAATTCCTAAATCTAACAACAATCAAACCCAATGGTCTTCTAATCCTAATCCTAACCAGATGCAATTCTAAAATTTGAAAAATAAAACTGAACCAAAAAAGAGAAAAAGAGAGATAACTTTCTTGGATTTGATGAATGCAGAATAGGAATGAAGAGGATTTGGAGGTTTGAGAGAAAAAGAGGTTTGTGAAAATTAGGTTTTCTGAGAGAGAGGGAGACAGTTTTAAAAGTGATGGACTTGGGCCTCCCTCTGTTTCAGTTTTAAAAACTGAACGTGGGCTCTGACGCTACGCGTAGTATGGACGCTACGCGTCAGGTCCAAAATTTAGAGTCCACACTACGCGTCCATGTGGCGCTACGCGTGGGCTTCTGTTTTTCATTTTTCAAAATTTTAATTTCCAAAAGCCTCTTTTAAGTTTAAAACCCTTTTTTATTATTAAAAACACAATTCTAAAAATATTTTTGTTGTTTTGTTATGTTTTAAAATAAGTTAAAAATAAAACAAAAATAATGGGTTGCCTCCCATTGAGCACTAGGTTTAATGTCTCCAGCCAGACATTACCTCTGATTAATTAGGTGGTTTCCCAATATTCGTTGAGGAATCACCTATCTTTTTCTTCCTCTTTCTTCTTCTTCGATGCTTGATTACCTGTCTTTCATTATTCAAGCCATCGGTTAATTTAAAACAATTTAATTGATAGGGAAGAGGTATACCTGGTTTGGTTGAAAGGTAAACTTTTTCTTCATTTCTTGTCCTCAGATGTTCATGAGCATCGAAGTTTACCTTTTTTCCATGAATTCTGACTGCAACCAAACTTTGATCAACATCCACCATTATTTTTGCAGTCTTCATGAAAGGTCTTCCAAGGATCAGTGGGATTTCAGTATCCTCCTTCATATCCAGTACCACAAAGTTAACCCTGAAGTGGTACTCATCAACTTTTACTAACACATCTTCCATAATCCCTATAGGTTTTTTTACAGAGCGGTCAGCAAACTGTAAGTTTGTCTTGGCTTCCTTGAGCTCAAATTCACCAATGCGTTTTATTAAATCTAGGGGCATCCTAACAAAGCATTCCTGATGTTGATATTTCCAATAGTTACAGGAATGGTGAAACTCCCCGGATCTTTACATTTTTTCAGGGTTATGATGGCAGTACAGTTTGTTTCTTGCTCTTCATTCACAGGCTCTTGTATATTTTTTTCTTTTTCATTTTTTTCATTTTTTTCTATTTTTTCACTTTCTTTTTCTTCTTCTTCTTTCTTTTTCTCATTCTTTTCTTTACAATCAATTTTCATAACTTTACAATTTTCAGAAGAAACAACATTACATTGTTCCCTTGGGTTTTGAGTGTTTGCAGTAAACCCAGAATTTTTCAATTCAGCTATTTCTTTTGCAAGCTGACTCATTTGTAAGTCTGATGCTTTTCGGGCAGCTTCATTTGTCTCCATAAATTGTAATAACTATTGGATAGATTCCTAAATCCTTGTCAGTCTTGCATTGTCAATTTGTGATTGGTATGGCTTAAATTGATTGTTAGGAGGTCAGTTGGAAGGTCCAGCTTCTTGTCTCCAGCCAGAATTCGGATTCTACCATCCCTGTTGAAAATTGTTAGGAAAAGAATTACCATAGTTGAAAGGAAAGTTACCCAATGGTATTCTTTGATGGTTCAGAAAATTGGCTTGCTCTTGCTCATTTCTGTCAGGGGCACAGTAACCACATGGTTGTTCACCCATGCAATGCATACATTATTTCATTTGATCGGGGGGTGGTGATGTCACTTGAACAATTTGAAGTTTCTCTAGTTGTTTGCTCATGGCTTCAATTTGTTGGGTCAGCAATTTTTGCTGAGCCAATACTGCATCATTCACTCCCAATTCGAGCATACCTGGCTTCCTAGGTGCATTACCTCTTTCATGTTTGGCTTGGCGGTCACTAATAGACATTGATTCCAATATCTCAATAGCTTCTTCCACAGTCTTGTTCATTAAAGAACCACCTACACAAGCATCTAACATCATCTTAAACTAAGGTAATAAACCATGATAAACGATTCTTACCTTTTCGGCATCATCCAGGTTGTGGTTTGGACACTTTCTCAAGAGTGCCTTGAATCGTTCCCATATTTCTCCTAATGATTCATCATTATTTTGAGAAAAAGAGTGTATGGCTGTCATGGTTTCAAAATATTTTGAAGGAGAGTAAAATCTTTCCAAAAATTTTCTTTCAACATCGGACCAGTTTGCAAAACTACCCAGTGGACAAGATTTAAACCATTTTTTAGCTTTCCCAATCAATGAAAAAGGAAACAATCTTATATAAATAGATTCTTCTTGATTGGGTTCAAAACCAATTGTGCTGTATAACTCATAAAAAACAGTTAAATGTTCATATGGTTCTTCATGATTTAAACCAGTAAATTGATTATTTTGAATAATATTTAAAGTAGCAGGTTTAATCTCTACTGGCACAACAGGTCCTTGAAACATTCCTGAAAGTCGGGGTGGACCATTAATAGCAGCAAACTGTCCCAATGTTCTCCTTTCAGCAGCCATATTTTCAAAAATTTTAGATTTTTCAAAAGAAGATGAAGTTGAAGAAAATTTAGTTTGTGTTTTAGATTTCAAAGACTTGATTTTCTTAACAAACTTTTCTATCTCAGGATCAAAGTAAATTTTTCCTGTGGTAGATCGGGTTTGCATACACAAACTAGAAAAAGAAAGTTAGTGTAACAATGATAAGAAAAAGTAAATAAACAAATAACAAAATTTAACTAAGGTAAAAAAAATTTACCATGGTAATTAAAAATTTACTGTTTTACTAAATCAATTCAATCCCCGGCGACGGCGCTAGAAAACTTGTTGGCTCGGTAATAATGTTTTAACTGTTTGTGTTTACTACCAGGTCATAATTGGCAAGCGCACCAATCGTTTGTAGTTTTCAAAATTTAGATATCGTTCCACTGGGATTGAAAGTCCAATAACAACAGTAATTTCCTAGTCACTATGGTAAATGAAAATAAACTTGTAGACAAAAGAATGATTTATATACAATATTCACAGGATAGCATGGTTGAATTGTTCATGAGATAAAAAGAAAATAAAAATCTATCTAAAAAGTTGAGTTTAAATCTAGAATATGTAAGATACTTGAGAATTAAACATAGATACACAAATTATGTTGGAAATTGGATCCTTAATCTAGAATAACAATAAGGACTCAAGACATGCATATTTAATCATCAAGTTTCATATCATTGCAGCTTAAAATCATTATAATTGATCCCTCGTGATATAAATTCTAAGAATTCACCGTAAAGTCTGATCCCTCGTGAGCTTTCTCAGTAAAAACTTGCATTATGTCCGGGCCTTATAGCAACAATGGTTAACAACCCCTATAGAATTGAGATACCAAGGGTATTCCAACTTTTACTTTCGTCAAAACAAGTTTCAATACGGCATGAATAATCATTCTCCCGTTTGACATTCACACTAATAAAACAAGTTTCAATACACATGAAAATCATTCTCCCGTTTGACGTTCATATTAATAAAAGATTGAAATACTAACATGGACTTGAATCATAAACATGCAGAGGTCGAATTCATAACATTATACTTAATAGATTAGTTCACTAATTCCAACATAAACAGATTAGCTACACATGGTAAAAGTAAAGACAACATTTATAGAGGTTGACATTACGAAGGTAATGGAGAACTTCACGATACAGCGATCACAATACAACGATCACAATACAACAAAACACTCTCAAGTATCTAGAAAACTATTCTAGAACTAAAAACTCACAAAAGAAATACTCAAAGTCGAGTACAAAGAGAGAAAAGAATGAGAATGGGATGAAATGGGATGCTTAAAATGGTGTTGGATGGCCCTATTTATAGGGCTGAGCAAGGGTGCTGACGCTACGTGTCAGACCCCTGACTCAGCTTCCATTAAACAGCTGATAATGGCCTCTTTAAATTATTAAATTTGATCATGCTTGGCTACTTGGACGTGTCTCCACTGTGTTTTGGCTATTTGTGCTGAGTGGAGTGGCCATTGGTGCTGTGTGGAGTGGCCATTATTGGGTCAAAGTTGAGTGCTTGGCCAAGTGGGATGTGGAGTCCACGCAGCACTGACGCTACGCGTGGCTGTGACGTGTAGCGTCAGCATCAAAAGTAGCCACGCTACGCGTGGGGTTGATGCTACGCGTCAGCTCCTCCAGTATCTTTAATTTTCTCTTAAATTCTCTACTTTTTCACTACAAAACTAGAAAAAAATTGATCAAGGGTAGATTATTTCCAACAACATCCATTTATTGAATTTAAAACCTAATTTTCTAACAAATTAAATTAATTTTTATGATTTTTATGAAATTTTTATTAAAGCTTTTATTGAAAATTTGAGGACTAACAATTACCTTCCTTTAAAAAGATATACTTGAGGTGCAAAGGCAACATTTTTAGCTTAGGTTTTTGTATCTATTCAATAGGTGTCTCTTGGAGTTCTTCTATCTTCTTAGTTTCAAGGGAAATGGTTTTCCCTCTTTCCAGTTCTTCCAAACACCTATCTATTTGTCTTTCCTCTTCTTCATTTAAACAATCAACAGAGTCAATCAATAATTTAGTAAGAGGATCAGAATAAGATATACCTTTTGATACAGAGAGGCAACCTTCATCAAGGGCATCCACTCTAAAGTAGTCTTGTTTTGGGTCAGGATGCTTAATTACTTTAAAAACATCAAAATTTACCTCTTCATCATGCACCCTAACTGCTGGTTTCCCATTGTCCATATCAATCAACACTCTAGCAGTTGTCATGAATGGTTTTCCAAGAATTAAGGGGACTTTAGTATCCTCCTCCATGTCTAATACCATGAAATCAATAGGGAAGTAAAACTTGTCCACCTCCACAAGTACATCTTCCACTATCCCATAGGGTCTTTTGATTGAGTAGTTTTCTAGTTGTAGAGTCATCTTCGTTCTTTACAGATCAAGATCACTAATGCGCTTCATCATACTTAGGGGCATTAAATTGATGCTAGCCCTAGGTCTAATAAAGCCTTTCCAATATTTACACTTCCAATGGAAATAAGAATGATTAAACTTTTAGGGTCCTTTGACTTTTTTGATATGTTATATTGTTAGATGGCACTACAACCTGCTTTGAGCTCCACAATCTCTTCATCGTACCTATTTTCTTTGTGAGTAGTTTCTTCATAAACTTTGCATATGTTGGCATTTGTTCCAATGCCTTAGAGAATGAAATGTTTATTTGTAACTGCTTAAAAATCTCAAGGAATCTTTTATACTCTCTGTCCTTATTCATTCTTGAAGGTGTATGAGGATAAGGCAGATCCCAGATTAGAGGCGTTTGACCTAAATATTGATTTTTTCTTTTTTCTTTTTTCTTTTTTTCTTTTTTTTCTTTTTCTTTACTCTCTTTTTCTTTCTTTTCTTCTTCATTGTTTTCTTTTTCTTCACTCTCTTTATAACTTTCTTTACAATCAGTTCCTATAATTTTACCACTCCTAGTGCTTTACATTGTTCCCTTGAGTTCTGGTATTGGTAGAAAAACTAGAACTTTTTATTTTAGCTACTTCCTTTGCTAGCTGACCCAATTACAAATATGATGCTTTTCTTGTGGCTTCATATGTTTGCATGTATTGCAACAATTGTTAGATAGAGTCTTCTATCCTTGTCAGCCTAGTATTCTGATCATGAAGTGGTTGTTGTGGGAACTGATTATTGGGAGGTCTGTTGGAAGGCCCAGCTTCTTGCTTCCAGCCAAAATTTTGATTCTTCTAGCCTTGTTGGTAATTGTTAGGAAAATAATTACTAGAATGAAAAGGATAATTACCGACAAGCTGTAAGATGCCTCGATTCCCCAGATTTGAATCCCGATGTAAATACAAATAATTACTAAAAACACGAATAAATTTTTCACAATTTAAAGCCTTACAATATCCCACTTACATCAAGATTCAAACCATGGAAAACCGGAGGCCATATTTTAAAGATTTAAGAAAGAAATGGATCGTAAAGCAAAGGCCTACAATGTATACCTAATCCTATTTAAAATAACAAAAAAGAGTTAAGTGTATAATGGGCATCTATCTTATCTCGTATATGAAGATATGAGAAGAGATCCAAGAAAAACACAAGGTATTTATTAAGGGTGATTGGAAACGTATGTACGTGGTTAAGGAAGACATGTCAAAAAGGTGTACAACAAGCTATCATGGATAAAGGATTGAAGTACTAGGCATAGGGAACCAAGAGGTACAAGACCATGGCAAGAAAACACGTGAAAAACCACTCTGGGCATTCCCACTCACCGTGGGAAATTTCCACTGGCAGTGGGAAAAACCCACTGGTGGTGGAATTCACTGTTTTCATGACCCAAATTGCACAATTTCAAAAACAGCGTGATCAACAAGCCATAGGAATTTCCCATTGGCCATGGATACTCCCTGATACTCCAAAATCCATTTTTCAATCATGTCATGCCTTGGGACCTTAGATCATGCAATGTCTATACTTTTTTATGCATAAAACCGTCAAGAATCAATCATGTTAAAGCACAAAACATAAAGGGACATAACACCAATTCACTAAGCCCTCTTTATACGAACTCCACACATTATTCAAATCTACTTCTAATTCATACATAAGCATTATGAATCATAATCTCACACTTCAAATAATCATCCATCCATGGATTTCCATCAACATAAGCATCAATGCCATCAAACGACTATCAAACTATCATTGTCAATATTCACATGATTGTGTACAAAAGAATTGGCCTTTTGTATACACATGTATATACAAAAGAATATAGGACCAAGTATATATAAAAACTTAGACCATAAACACCACATCCTCATCAACACCATTGTCATCAAATATATACATAATCCAAAACTCAATTGATTGCCAGCCAAGGCATTCCATTACCACTAATTTACCTTCTCCATCAAAACATAGAGTTCCAAAATAAGATGTATATATCTCACTAATACACATCTTACATCACAATGCTAGAAAGCAAACATGGAGAGTGAGTTATATATTCTAAGTGACAACTATGAATAGATTTGTAATTATGTACACATGTATATAACAACATGTAGGCTTTGCATTTAAACACCAATTATCGTCACAATTCCATCATCCCATCAACATATACATATATCATCATCATTAAATAAAACTTATAGCAAAGCACTTACACGTGTACACATCATTGCCTTTCATCTTATTGGGCTAACATAAGTATCATCACCAATACACGAGGTTTTTTCATCACATATAATTTTACTTGTTGTCTTTATGTTTTCTTTCACCCATTTCAATCATCCCCAATCTAATCTCATCCTATTTTTGGCATATAAACCCTACCTTTTCTCCAAGCACAATGCCAAAAACAAAATTGAGAGAAAGAGAAGAGAAGATGAGTCAAGCTTTGCTTCAATGTTCCATTAAAACTTCATGAATCCAAGCTTAGATGTTGATTTTGATGAAAAATGGGCACAAGACGTGGTCAACCATTTTAGGTTAGAAGGAATGAAGAAGAAGAAGAAAAATGAAGTGTGAAGGGAGTGTTGGGGGAAGCCAACACAAATTGAAATGAAGAAGGAGATAGAAATTGAAAAATTGGTTTCCTTGTCCATTGGTCAAAAGAGTGTATGATTATACTTTTTCCAATGGGTAACAATTCCCTTTATCCAATGGGAAAAAGAAAGTAGAAAAAGTGAGGGGAGATGTTACGGTCAAATGCGGAGAAGAAAAGGGAATTTGTATTTTCTTTTTAGTTCCAATTGGCTCATATTTTCACCGTTTATTATCATACACTGTGTCCGTATATATATCTCCTTAACGCCAAAAGTTATTTTAACCATACCACCATAACCACAATAATTTTCTAAATATGCTAGACCCCTCTAATATCCAATTTGACTTAGTGGGTCCCACACCATCTGTTAAATTGTCCAATTTTAGTAAATTTCAGTTTACCGATAACCCACAATTAATGTCTAGTTAATTTTTCCACGTATATTGGACCATAAATAATGAATTACTATCATCTAGTATATTTATTTCTCTAAAATTTAGGATGTTACACAGGCTGTCTCTTGTTATTCAAAAAGTTGGCTTGCTCAGGTTCATTATCATCTGGTGCACAATATCCACAAGATTGTTCATCCATACAATGTATGCAGTATTTCAACTAAGGAGGGGGTTGTGATGACACTTGAGGAATTTGTAGTTTCTGCAATTGGTTGCTCATTGCTTCAATTTATTGTGTCAATAATTTCTGTTGAGCTAGGACCACATCATTCATTCCTAACTCTAATATACTTGGCTTCCTGGAAATATTACCTCTTTTATGTTTTGCTTGTCTGTCACTAGTAGACATGGACTCCATTATAGCTATTGCCTCCTTAGTTGTTTTGTTCATTACTGAACCACCTACACAGGCATATAACATCATCTTAAATTGAGGCAATAAATAATGATAGACGATTCTTACCTTTCCACCATCATCCAAATTAAGGTTTGGACACTTTCTTAGCAATGCTTTGAATCGTTCCCACACTTCTTCTAGTGACTCATCATGGTTTTATGAAAATAAGTGAATGGCTGTCATACCTTCAAAATATTTAGAAAGGGAATAAAACCTTTCTAAAAAATTTCTTTTGACATCGAACCAGTTTGTAAAACTACCAGGGGACAATATTTAAACCATTCTTTCACCTTCCAAAGCGAAGGAAAAGGAAATAATCTCATGTACACAGATTCTTCTTGATTGGGTTCAAAACCAATCGTGCTGTATAATTCATAAAAAACCGTTAGATGTTCATACGTTTCTTCATGATTTAAACCAGTGAATTGATTGTTTTGAATTATATTCAATGTAGCAAGTTTAATCTCCATCGCTTCAACTGGTCCTTGAAAGATTCATGATACACGAGGTGGTCCATGAATAGCAGGAAACTGTCCCAAAGTCTATCTTGGTTATTCTCCAACCATTTTAAAATTTTTGAAATTATGAAAAAAAGATGGAGTTAAAGAAGAAGTAATTTGTGTTTCAGATTTCAAAGATCTAAGTTTTTTTACGAATTTCTTGATCTCAGGATCAAAGAAGAGTCTTCCTGAAGAAGATCAAGTTTCGATACACAAACTAAATAGAAAAAGTTACTGTAACAAGAATAATTAAAGAAGAAATAAAAGTGAATAATTGTTTAAACAAAAAGTAAGAGTAAAAAATTTATTTTTATCTAAGTTTAAAAGTAAAGAAAATTTACCACAGTAATTAAAAAATTACTATTACTGGAAATCAAATCAATCCCAGTGACGGCGCTAGAAAACTTGTTATGGCTTTGACAAATGCACCAATATATCATTGTAGTTTTCAAAATTTATAGATATTGTTCCCACCAGGATGGATGGTTTTCAGTAAAAGATAGTAATTTTTATTTACTACGGTAAAAGTATCAAAACTTATTAACAAAAGAATGTTTCATATACAAATTTGTACAATATTCACAGATTTAGAGATTGATTTATACATTGAGTAAAGAATAGTGTAAAGTAAATTGCAAAACTATCTAGAAAATAACTTATAAAAATAAAACTTTAGAACAATTGCAATACTTGAGATTTAAACACAGAATGATAAACTATAATGGAATTAGGTTCCCTGCACTATAAATATAACGAAGTAACAATAAATATGCATATTTAATCATCAAGTTTATGTCATTGTAGCTTAAAATCATTAAACCTGATCCCTCGATGAATAAATTCTGAATAGTTACCGTAAAATCTAATCCCTCAGATGATTTCTTAGTAAAAACATGCTTTAAACCCTAGCCTTCACATAACAATAATTACCAACTCTATCCCCAGTAATTGGTATATTAAGGGTATTTCAACTTTTACTTTCGCTAAAAGTAATTTTAACAACATGAAAATCATTCTCCCATTTGAAATTCATACTAGTAAAAGATTGAAATACTAACATGAAACTTGAATCATAAACATGCAATATTCATAATCACAACATCATACTCATAAATTGGTTCAGCAATTCCAACGTAAACAAATTAGTTACACATGGTGAAAGTAAAAACACAACTTACAAGTAGAGACATGATGAACAATGAACTGAAATTGACAAAAGACTTCATAACACGAAAAGAAAATAAACTTAAAACACTAATCTCAAGTATATGGAAGCTATTCTCATAACTCAAAGCTTAAGAGTGGGATGGAATGCTTTGAATTGATATTGAAACCCTTAGCAATGACCCTATTTATAGTGGGAAAGTTTGGACTTGACACTATGTGTAGTTGTGGCGCTGCGCGTCAGGTCTCTAATTCAGACATCATTGATCTTTTCCTGATTTTTAGCCATGATCTTCAATAATGTTCCAATAATGCGTAGACAAGCGTTTATCATTATTTCCCACTATGTTTATGCCTTTAGTCTATAGTAGATTGGTAATTATATGCAATAATTTAGCCCATTTTCTTAGTGAAATCCTAGCAGTTAGTGGCATACATGTAGCCTTTAACGCTACGCGTGGGCCTGATGCTACACGTCAAGGTTAAAATCTTGATGCTGAGCGCGTCGTTGATGCTATGCGTCAGCCCTATGACTTGTATAAATTTTCCACTTTAGCCTTAACTTTTCACTAGAAAGATGGGAGAAATAGGTCAAGCCAAGTTAAATTCAATAACTTTTATTTATTTACAATTAAAACTAATTCTATTTTTATTTAAGCTAATTTTTATTTATTTTCTAACACCTTTTATAACAAAAACAACCATAAATTAAGGACTAACATGCATGTATATGTATTGATGATGATTCATGATTAACTCATGTTTGATGATTTAATTTTGTGCAAGAAATGATGTTGTACAAAGCCTAGATGTTTAAGTTTGATTCTAGGTCAAATACCATGAAAATGAATGCTTATTTTGTATAAAAAAATGTTCAAGAAAGTTTAAGGTTCCAAGTGCCAATTCGTAGCCCTTTAAAAAGTGAATTTTTGAGGTACAGGGTGTGATCCACAAGTAGTGGGAATTTCCCACAGACAGTTAATGTTTCTGTCTCAAAACGTGGAAATTTTGGCAATTTTGGGTGGTGAAGTCTGTGGGTTCCATGGCTAGTGGGAATTTCCCACGGCCAATGGAATGGCCATTGTCAGGAATTTTTCAACTACTATTTTTTCCTTGCTCTTGTTGGCTCTTTTAGGCACCTTATTGACATTTTTATCCTCCGACTTCTTCATAAAAATTGTAGATAATTATGTTATAGAGGCAACAAAATTGGAATTACCTTAATTGGAGTTTTTTAACTCACATTAGCCGTAAAACACCAAACCCCGCTGAAATGTAAAACTTAAATTTAAGAGGGGTTTGAACCCCCAACTTTTTATAATTTTCAATTTGGGACTAATAGGTGACATTTATGACATGTTCTACTATTTCTAAGACTAAAAATGAACTTTTCTTGCCATGGGCTTCTACTCCTTGGGTCTCTCTACTTGTACTTCAATCCTTTATCCTTAATTGCTTATAGAACGCTTCTTTGACATGTTTCCTTAAATAAATGCATATACTTCCAATTATGGAATGTTTGTATAGACGAGTGTACATGTTTTTATTAAATTTTGGAAATCACCTTATGTTTACTTGGATGATTTCTCATATCCATTATCGCTCTCGAATTAACCTACTTTTTCCGCAACCACTTCTATGGTGATTATGTAATTAATTACCCTAAGTAAACATTTGTTGAAACAATTTACTTTCTTATATCGTTAAATATGAGATAGGTCTTTCAAAAGGTCTGGGGTTAATTATTAAATTTTTATTTATAGTGTTCTTCATCTAACAATTGTTTAAATTGTGAAAATTTATCCTCGCTTTTAATATCTAAATAATAATATCTTTAATATCATTTACCAGATTAAGGGTGCCACAGGAATGATTATAAATGTGTTGAACATCCTATGAAGTGTTAATTGATCAAAGTGTATGGATATTGTTTGCCACTAACATGTTTTTATGAGTGAAGTCCAATAACAATTGGTAGTAATTGAGAAATAATGATGATATTGAAATCCACTAAGTGATTATGGAGTCATAGTGTGAGAATGCATTGATCTATATTTGCATCCATGGCATATCATTACACTATCTGTTTTGGAATGTTAGAGGTTCCAACAGGTGGGTCCAATGGGAGAACGACCTTATGCACACGTAAATTATTATTGTTCCCTAGTGATTTGATGGAATCATGAAGCTGTGCATAGTTTAATGGTGAGGCATCCTATATGGTGGGCCCAGTGTACGGGCAACTCTATGATGAATAAGTAACCTTTGTGTCCCTATAGGGCATGACTCTCTCAATGTGTGTTTGGGAGGGGCCTGTAGCACTTTTGGTAAGTGAGGCTATGTTGTTGATCCGCAAGTCAGGGGTGACTAGTGCTTTGGCAACAGTAAAAGATAGTGTTATGCATGTAAGTTAAGAGATAAGTATACACATTTACTACTGTAGTAGGGGCATAGTAGGACACCTATGCTTGACCCATATATGATATGATGTTGTTCCCACAGTCGGATCTGTATTTGATAATGGTTCCTTTATGCATATGCATTAGCCATAAGAGCATTTGCATATAGCCAGAGATATACCGAGATTGGTAGCCTGTGTTGGCGATGGATAATTAATAAAGAAATGGGAAAGATTATGTTACTAACCTTGGATGGATGGTTATGGTTGGTGTGATTTGTCAATGAAATCATATGTAATGTAAATGTAATGATTAGGTGCATGTGCTATGATTTTAATGAGTAATGATGAAATTATATGTGGAATAATTTTATGCGTGGTTGAATTATATGTTTCGCCTGAGGAACATATATTGTATACATATATGTATATATTATCATAATGTATGACATTTATTCATTTGGTATATGTTACTCACCTCCCAGTAGCCATTTTTAAAGGTTGATATAGGTATGTTGGAAATTCTACCCTTTTAGAGGTTGAGGTTGAAAAAGGTAAATATGGAAATAAGCCCTTGTGCCTTGTCCGACAATTCTGTTTGTGAAAAACACAATGTAGATTTTTTGTATATGATATTTGGTTAGTTATGGATATTGATTGTGAGGGTCATATGTGAAAATCTCACCTTAATGTTTTCGAAGGCTAATTTTTGAGTATGACCTTAACAATAATTGATATTAATTATGATGCAATCGTATGTATACTTTATTGATGAATGAAGGATGAAATTATGAGATGTATGATCATTGGCAATGTATATGTGATTTATGTATAATTGGTATTATGAATTGTATGCATGACAAGGAAGTGGATAACTCATATTTTCAATTGATGGATAAAACTTCATGTAGAGGTAATCTAAAATCCATAACACATGAATGAAACTTGTATGCAAGGTTGGTTGTGACCAAATAAGCTTAGTTTGTAAATTGGCATGTTTATGTTCTAGAGGATTTTCACTTGAGCGGAAGAGGTGTCACTCAAGCGAGTATTGGGGGTCTGTTATCTTGATCCTACTTGCTCAAGCGAGCTTATGTTCACTCAAGCGAAGGTTGTGGTTTCGCTCAAGTGAGAGTTTCCTCACTTAAGTGAGACCACCTGAAATGGATTTTTCTTCTTCCTTCCTTATTTTTGGGCCTTTTCTCATATCTTCATATATGGGATTAGGCGTTTACCCTGTAAACATATTTTCTTCTGCTGTTAAATATATTTCTTTTCATATACATGTTGGGACAATTATTCTTCCATCCATTTTCTTAATTCTTAAAACGTCAATCTTTGATTTCCATGGTTCAGTTCTCGATGTATGGTTATATGTTTTGGGATTTTAAAATGTGAAAAATTTATCTATATCTTTATTGAATTATTTATGGTTACATCAGGAACCAAATCAATTAGGGAGCGTTATCATAGTTGTTGGTATTAAAGGTTGCAAATAATATTGTTAAAAATTAAAAACAATAGGCGTTAAAAGCTGGAATCAGGAAGTGTTAAAAGTCTGAATCAGAGGTATTAAAAGCTAGAGCTTTAAAGAATTAAAATCTAAAATTTAAACAAGTGATAAAAGTTGGATTTTGGTGGTGTTAAAAAAAGAATTTTAAAGAAGTGTTAAAGGATAAATTCTAGGTGTTAAAGTTGGAAATTTTTAGGTGTTAAAACATAATGTTAACCTTTTTAAGCAATTTGTTTTCTTATGATAATTTGAACTTAAGAGAATTTTATAAATTGGCTATGAATTAAGTAAGTTAATCTAAGATCATTGAAAAGTTTTATGAAAATATTTACAAGCTAGATTTTTACAATGTCATAAATAAATTTTATTTGTAAGCATTATATTTTGAGATGATTAATAACTTGAGAATTTAAAATAATTTTTAATGTAAGATAAGGAGAAATTTGGTTTCGACAAAAGGACTTTGTTGCAAAGTGAAACAAAAACATAAGTGTTTAATAAAGAAACAAGAAATGGCTCTAGGATAGATTTTTAGAATTTAATTAATATTAGTGAAAACTTTGTGATGACTAAGTATTTAAAATAATTAATTCTTGACTTAGAGACATGTAGTAAGTTAATATGGAAAATGAGTTTTTGGAGACTAAGTTATTAAAAATGGTTAAGATGTGTGCTAAGACTTTTGGTGTAAAGAGTGTTAGTGGGAGGGATTGAGATTCATGCATAAGTTGGGTAAGAGACTTAATGTAGTGATAACAATATAAACGTGTTATAATTGATTTTAGATAATTATTTTGAGATTTGATGTGCTACCCTTGAATGATAAGTATTTGCGTGGTTGGTTCATTGATTTTATGAGTGATATGATGTTTGACTTGAAAACTGCTTGGGTTGAGGTAATGGAAATGCTATGTAGATGAATATGTGTAATGTTGTTATGATATGCATAAATTAAATTTAATGTTTTCATGGAATTTGATTAATGAGAATGAGCTGATAGTCGTAGTAGAATGTTGTCTATTGATTTCTGTGTGTTTCTCATGAATCTAATTATGTGAAAGTGCATATGTGGTATTGACATTACGATTGATGATTGTTTATGGATTATATGAGATTGAGATGAACTGATTGATGGGAATGAAATGTGAAATGAAAGATGAATAAAGTTTCAATAGGGTCTATGAAAAGGATATGAATAAATAAGGTTGTGAGTTTGTGATGAGTAAGCATGATGCCTTTAGCCCTAGTGACTTCTGATGATTTGAAAATTTTGATGATGAGTTTGACAACTCCTTGAGAATGGAAATGGAAATGAGTTGTGAGTACGTGATGGTCATTGTCCTTAACCATAGGATGAAATGTTAACGTATGGAGAAAAGTGAGATGTTAATGATTTTAAATAATTTTCTATCTTTGGGCAATTTTTAATGTTTTCCTTATTTTATATGTATGAAATTTTAAGGGTTTAGTGGTTTGGGTTTTGTGATTTTCAAATCATAGTTTTCTAGTTGAAAAGTGTTTTGTTGGAAATTTTTCCTTTAAGATTCATATTTTAAGAAAGCGTAATTCTTGTATAGCTATGGAGTTTTGATAAAAGGATGTTGTAAATTATTTTGGACTATTTTCAATATTTTAAGTACTTTAAAGAAAAATATTGATTTGAGAAATTGAGAGATCAACTTCCTTGGGAATCTGTAAAGGATGATGTGAGAAGTTATGCCTTTAAGGACAACAAACCATTGACGTAAGGACCCTACCCGGTAACTATATGATGATAATCATAATGATAAATAGTAAAAGATGATGAGTATTCATGCATCATTGTATTGTGATATGTTGATGTATCGTGTACAATATGAGGGGTATACTTGGGAGTACTCCAGGTTCGGGCATCCAATGGCTTGATGTAGCACCTGATGCCAGATAGTCTGTGGCCAGATAAGGGTACTTTGACAAGAACGAACGTTTCTTGGGTTATGTAGTGTAAGTTCTGACCCAGTAAGATTACGCCTAGGGCGTGTGGTTTGGATCCATGTTGTGTTGGGTTGTAGCTCATTACCCCTAGTTGTTGCAAGAACTTAAAAGGACTTCGGCTGCATTGGTATTCCATGAGATCATTCCTCCCTAGTAGACATACTAGTGAGATGATGTTGTTGATTATATTAATGATATTGATGATGATGATGATGATGAGTTGATGGGCCCTATTTGCATCATGAGATTTAAATGAAAAGAAAAATACATAATGGACCTAACACATGCATAGCATCTTGGTTGACTAGCTGCATTGATGATGATGATATAAATTGGTTGATGATTATGATTATAAGTTGTAGTTGATTGTATTATTATTTGTATGGATTGGTGATTCATGTTTACAAGATGTGTTGTAACATCCTTTGTGTTATAATTTAAATAAAAATAAATAAATAAGTATTGGGGCTTATAATAATAATAATTAAGGAATATGAGGTTGATAAAGGAGTTTATATGATTAAAATAAGAAAATAGGTCTTTCTTCCTGGTGCACAGCGTGGCTGTGGCACATAGCGTCAGGTGGGAATTAATGACTTGATGTGTAGCGCCAGTGAGACATGTAGCGTCACCGTCGCGATCAATTTTTAAATCGGACATGCAAAATAGAAATGAACAAACCACTTTCTTCCTTTTTTCTTCTCTCTCGTGTATTATGCCTAAAACTTTGGGGAAACTCTTGATTACTTGCATTTTGGACATTGGGGATCAAGGTACATGCATGTGGGAACTTCCATGTTGTGGGGGAGGCTTGGAGTTTGAGTTTTATGAACTTGGGAAGCTTGGGTATTGATTCTAGCATGTTGAGAAAGGCAATGTACTAACGGGATTTACATTTCGATGACCGTAGGTGATGGAACGGGCGTCTGGGGAATGATTGATGAAGTGGGTATCGAGTTTGGAAGAGGAACCATGAATCAAGTGATTAGAGGACGCAACCGACACCTTGAACAACTCGAGGAAGCTTGGAACCAAGGTAAGGGGTGTTCGGGTTGTAATTAATTAGGATTGGTATGAGATTTAGCTTCAGAAGATTATAAAATAATTAGGAGTTGCTAGGTAGTTTGTAAATTAGTTAGATAATGATTTTATATATATGTGTGTGTGTGTATGTGTATGTAGAATTAAAAGCATGTTTTAGGTGATTAATAAAGTAAATAGGAAGTGAAGGTTATAAATTATAAATGGAATAATTAATTAAGTGAGCAAAAGTGAAGATATGTACTATGAGAATCATATGTGTGTGTTGTGAGGACCAAACGTCCTTACACATTAATACGGTAATTAATAGAAAAGAGGGTAAATTTTTCACGAATTAAAGGTAATTAAAGAATGAAGAGAAACCACGAAATAAAACTTTAACAAGTAACCCCGTACCATTTAGAAAACCTATCCCATGTATGAAGATATGAGAAGGTGTGTTCAATCAAGAGTGCACCTTGGATAATCAAGCACGTGATCATCAACAAGGAATAGCGGAAGTATAAATTATTTTGAGAGTTGTGAGAAAGGTTTGAAAGAGGTTGAAGGATACCCTAATTAAGTACCAAATGTGGAGAATATGCACACATGTTGTTATATGGTCATGCCATGGCTCAATGGTACTCAAACGTACCTCAAAACTCATGAATTTTTGTTAAGACGGGGCTATGAATCGATTCAAAGCCTTCATGAATTGATTAATACGTCTTTGGGACCCAAAACAGTGAAAACAGAGGCCCTTGAATCGATTCAAGCTTGTATGAATCGATTTAAGCTATTTGGAATTGATGAACAGTGAAAACATGAGATCTTGAATCAATTCAAGGCTTCGTATGAATCAATTCAAGCCACTCTAAGAGCCCTTGAATCGATTCAAAGGGGTATGTGAATCGATTCAAGCTGATCCAGGGGCCCATGAATCGATTCAAGGGACTCATGAATCAATTTATGATAGCATCCCTGCTACATAATGCAGAATTTTCACTTTTTCTAACTTCCAAACACCCTAACTTTCTTGTATCAAATCCAATGGCCACCAAATTTTAACGCCACCTAATATACATCATTTATGACGTGTAGCCACTAGTTGCACTCAAAAATTCCCAAAAATGAGAGACTTATATGCATAAATGCATTTAGCTCGCTTTAAGGCATTTTTGCGTAACTCAAGGGTCAATTCTCAATGGAATTGGCCCATTCTAGTTTCTACAAGTTTTAAATCATGCATAGGCACTATTGGAACCATCACATACTATCCAAATCTCATAAAACTCTATTTGACCATATTGGTTCCTTAATTATGCGTAAGATTATGAATATGGCCACACACTTAAAGAATGTCGGCCAAGGCTCATAGACCTTCCTTCCATATTTACCTCCTCTATTGCTCAACCTCCAAAAAGAGCAGGATATCCCATATACCTACATCAACCTTTAAAAATGGCAACTAAGAGGTGAGTAACATATACCAAATGAATCAAAGTCATACATTATGATGATACATATATATATATATATATATGTATAACATATAATCCTCAAGAAGCATCATAAGCTTTATTCACATATCATATTATTTTATTTCAACATAGCATATATACCAATCATCACATTCACAACATATGTATCAAATCATTGGCAATCTCATCAAATACTAACACACATTCAAGGTTAGTACCATAATTTCCTTCTCTTTACTTATCAATCATCCATTTCCATCACGGGCTATCAACTCGATATACCTCTGGCTATATACAAATGCTCTTATGGCTAATGCATATGCACAACAGAATTAATAACAATTACGGATCTGACTGTGGGAAACAATAACATATCAAACGTGGGTTAAGCATAGGTATGCTACGATGCCCCTATTGCAGTAGTAAATGTGTACACTTATATCATTAATTGCATGCATTATATCACTCTTTTACTGGTACCAAACTGCTATCGCCCATATATAGCACTAGTCACCCTATGACTTGCGGATTCATAACATGGCCTCACCTGCCAAGAGTGCTACGGGCCGCTCCCGAACACACATTGAGAGAGCCATGCCCCATAGGGAAGCCGAGGTTACTTACTCACTACAGAGCTGCCCACCTACTGGGCCTGCCACATAGGGTGCCTCACCACCAAACTATGGGTAACTTCATCATTCCTAGAATCACTATGGAACAAACATATAATTTTACCCGTGCACAGGGCCACCCTCCCATTGGGTCCACCTATTAAAACCCCTAACATTCCACATAAACAGCGAATGATTACAATTAACATAATTATGGCCTCATCATTTATCAAATCACATAACATAGGATGTTCAGGATCATTACAATTAACATAATCATGGACTCAATGCCATTCACAATAAGTCTCATTAACATGAGTCAATTTCAATATCATAATCATCATCCCAATCAATATATGCCACATAACACCATTCATTCTTAATGCATTCCAATCATATGAGCATCAAATCATTCATCTAAGCCAAATTAGCATAACACATTCATATACACACATCACTAATGGATTAAATCATACATTTAAAAATGTTACCCCCTCAGACCTCAAGAGAAGTAGAAATCAACGCGGCCTGAAGGTCCCGCCTCGCTGATGGGGTTGTTTCCTACATTACACAATGTACATATAATTATTTCCTATTCAAACCATCAAGATTCAAGTGCTTATATTTAATTACTTGGTGTTTTATACCATTTTAATCTCAAACCTCATTTATTTCATTTCATCCACCATAACCACCATAGGTTTGGTGCCCATAATTATTCATTATGCATGTTAAGCCACACTCATTAATGGGTTCCTACATTATTTGGTTTCCAACCACTATTATCAATCATCCAACCTCATTAATGGCCATCCACCATTAATGTTACCATCTCACCTCATTAAATACATTCACCCAACATCAATAAACACCTTTCTATCCATATTTTACATTGCCCCCAAATTATAGGGTTAGGGTTTCATTAAAACCCAACATCCATTATTAATGTTCATCTTCTTTCATCATATTAAATGCCAATTTCATGTACCCCTGCATGCCCTCATAAAACTCATATTAATTGTACCCTACCTTAGGGTTTCACACCATTAATGCCTCTCCTAAACAACTCATATGAAATTGAACACTCTCTCAACCACCGTTACCCAAAACCTAGGACTAGAGCTCAAGAAAATGGTGAGGAAACCTTACCTCAAGCCAAGAGAAGAGAGCTCTAATAGAGAGGGAGAAAGTAACGAATTTAGAGAGAGTGAGGACGATAGCTTCCAAGCTCCACAAGCTTCTACACCCAAGCAAGGAGAAAACAAAATGGAGGAGAGGAGAAAGGCACACCACACTTGCTAGGGCTTTTGAGAATAAAAGAAGAAGATGAAGTATGGAAGAGAAAAGAGAGTATGAAAGGAGAAGAAGAGGTAACATGAATAAGAGAAGGGAAAAGAGTTTTGGCATTTTATTTTAGTCCCTTCATTAAAGTTTTATCATTTTATAATCAACAGGATCTCTATTATGGCTTAATACTTATCCAAAAATTATTCTGAATATATATTCGGATCCCCAATAATATTTGTAACAGCCCTGATGAACAGTTCCTCAATCGGAGATACTTGGTCTGACACTGATATTTTAATCGGGTATTATTTTCAGCTATTTAAGCCATAATAAATTATGAATACTTATAAAAGTTCCCAATTTAATTATTTCTAAATTGTGGGACATTAAATCACTCATATATGATTATTCACTAATTATTCCTCTCAATTAATCATTTATATAAAAATTGGGATGTTACATGTGTGGTATACCATGGGTAGTGGATTAGAATTAACATTGTTGATGTTTTCTAGTTTTGTATGTTAGTATAATCATGGATAATTAGTTGAAAATGATGAAATAATAAGTGATGAGATATTGTGACATGGTGTGTAAGGGTGGGGTCTGTGTGGCCACCCTGTCTAATTGTGAGATGTTAGTTTCTAATAATTATTTATGAGTTTGATGATATTCAGCCATGTATAATATGTCTATATATGTGATTATATGCTGTGGGACGATCGATGGTATGTGTTGCCCCTCGTTCTTGGCTCCCGTGGTGTTTAAGGCCCAGTTGAGCTACCCAATGGTGAAGTAGGACCCAGTGGTTGAGGTGAAGAGTCAAGCAGGACTCAGTGGACCAAGCAGGGTTCACGAGGTGTCAAGTAGGACCCCCAGCTAAAGGTCGATCCTTTAGTATTTGGATACTAGGACTCAGATATGCATGTGAGTCAATGGTGTTATATATGAATTGAAGTTATGATGTTTCATGATGAAATTGATGATTGATTATGAATATGATTTGGATAGGGATGATGTTTGATGTATGATATGTAATTTATATTAGTTTTGAAACTATATTGAGGAATTGGTAGATACAGATAAAACCAAAGCAAGAAATATATAAATGCAATGGAATCAGGTAAGTTAATTAATAATAATAGGAGTAGATATTAAATTGTTGCATTTATTTAATTACTGTTCTATATTAATTACGATATTCAAACACTCACACTTGCTGTGGTTTTCTTTAATTTAGTGACCAGTGATAGGGATGGTACCAATGCCTCGGAGGGTGCGCCAAGCGGATAAAGGATGCCAAGGAACGAGAAAGATTATGAAATGAACTAATTATGTGGTGTAATTGGTGTATGTAATTATAACTTATGTTGCATGAAATTGCTAGTATAATTATTTTGATGACGTTATGGTTACGTATGATGGTGATGATAATCACATGAATGGTATAATAAATTGATGATGATGACCTGTGTATTTAATGATAAATTTGCAAGAAGGTGAAGTTATGAATGATGCTTAGGTTAGATGTATGGAATTTGATGTATATTGGCACAAAGCCAATGTTCTATGTTTGAGAATTGATATGGGCAGGTCTTGTGGATGTTTAATAATTGTGTGTATATTATGGTTAAGAATTGATTGATGAATTAAATAGTTTGATGCATATAGTGGAAATAGGTGATTTATGTGAAAGTAAGGAACTAAGTAAGTGATTTTAAGATCTGGTGGGTTTTGGGACCCCCGGAAGGGACCAACGGGTTCCCTAGGTCAATAAAAGCTGTGCACATAGGCCTTGGGCAATCTGGAGTCCATTTAGGTAGTTTGGTGCATAAGTATGCATCTAAGTTAAGTGAAATGCATTTTGTGCATAACTTATGCATATAATGGAATTTTGGTAAACATATAGTCCCAACAGTTCTGAAATGGGAAAAACATATGGCCCGCGAAGTGTCGTGGCAATCAGACTTGAAACGGGCCAATTAGGTAGGTTAGAAGTTGGCCGAATGGCCTAAAATGCATAACAACAACAGGTGTTGTTGTTAATACTCTGACGCTGGGCTTCAGGGCTGAGTTCTTGGCCTCACAAGTAGCATGGGCCTGACACGTAGCACCAGGCCCCTATTTCCCAAAACTTGTGATTTTTGCATTTGAGTGATATTTAAGGTTTTAAAAATATAATATGTAGTGTATTTTGAGACTTTTAATTGAAAATAGGTATTTTCCTGATTATTGAATTATTAATTAAGTAATTATTTAAAAATTTATTATGTATTTTAATTAAACAGCTTAAAAATAAATGTAAATAATTAGGGGACGTCACATGTGTGGTGACTTGTGATTGTGAATAATGTGTTGGTTATAAATACGTGATAACCTGTTGTGACTATACTTGTAATTGGGGATCTATGATATGTGTTTATATATATATATTGATGGTTGCTTATGAACTAGAATATGTTAAAAATAGTTTTCGTTTGTGAGTTATGAACCTGATGTTACTATTGGGCTATGTTGGCTAGGTGTTATTAAATGTGATAGTGAGCTGTGTGTAGCATGGTTTTGTGTGTGTGTTGTGCATATTGGTGCATCTGATGAGTATAGGCTATTTAATATTGTATCAATGAATCATGCAATGATTGTTATGCTACATGACTATGTTACGTATGTTAGTATGATGACTAAAGAAGGATCATATGAGACGTGATGATATTAAGTATATCTAGGATACAAGTTCTATAATAAATATAACATGTATGTTATAGTGGTACAGTACAGTCTTATTATGAGCATGATGTGAGTTGTTTGATGTTGTTATGTATCTTACAATGATGAATATGGGGGAAATATATCCCCGGTCTTGAGTGGTATTTGTGTGGTATGTGATGATAGGGTAAGGGGAAATGTTAGTAATGACGGACTTCCTGTTGAGTGGTGGATAAGTAGGGGTAGTGTCTCACCTTTACATTTTTTATTTAGCATGGTTAGGGAGCTATCGAGGAAGATTACCTTTGATCCCCGATGATTTTCATGCATAGGCTACGAAGTCACCTCTTCGCAGCATGGATGTTGCAGTGATTGAGAGTACGGTTCAGAGGAAAGAAGAGTTACCTCACCTCCATGGTTTGATCTCTATCTAGCAGGTCGTAGTCAATGAGCATCGAGACTATCTTAGAGAGCTTAGGATATCTACAGAAAGGGAAGGACCAACAGAGAGTTAGTCTATCATGAGGATATCTTCTCCCTCTTATTGACAAGGATCCCAATTTGGAGTAACATGCTCTGAATTAGGATTCCTGTAGGTGACAGATTATCGTCGAGGCAAGCGGCAATAATGGGATCCGTCTACTAGATGGACCTTGAGTAGGTATAGGTTTAAGAAGCATCACTAGGATTTCTAGGTTGTCTTTTTTATATTAGATAGTTGAGTTATATTTTATTTTGTTAACAAGAGCCTGCGTGCCCCTGATTTCATTTGAGTATGTAAAGCAATATTGAATTATGTATGAACTGATTTGATTAATGAGATGATGATCCACCATGTTTTGTGTTTCTTATGTATAAAAAAACTTTCATATTTTTGTAAATTTGTAACCTCTTAGTTAAGTAGAATGATCCAGTGGAAGAGATTTATCTTAAGGGTGTCACACATATAAAAGTTGCATTAGATTTAATTGAGTCAGAATTAAAATCTTCACAGATGAACAACCCTTAATCCCTTAGGTGAGTATTACTAATTTAGCCTAGATTAACCCTAATCCCTTAGGTACCAATTTACATTGAATTTAGATGCAAAAATTAGAAGAACACTAGTTATTCACCTAATTCCTTAGGCTTGAAGTAACTAGGTAGACAAGTGAACACCTTTCATTGATCCATACAACTCTGAATTTCAATACTTCTTTACATAAGAGAAATGATGGTGAGGTAACCTCACTTTGTCAAGTGTTTCTCTCTACACTTAGTGTATAAGGGTTCAATTATGCACTCACACTTGCAATAGTAGTAGCTCAACACTATGTTTGAAAATTGTCTCAGGTAACAAAAGCTTGTATGTCAAAGCTTAGATAATGACAAAGCAACCATTTGAAGAATCATGACAAGGAAAATGAATTTCATGAAGTGTCAAAGTGATAGAATAATGAGAATAAACCTCTGGGAAGATCAAAATAAAGAAGAGCAAAAAGCTTACAAATCAAATCAAGAATCAGACTTGAATTTGATATAGCCTAATCGATTACACCACTGTCATAATCAATTACCTTGATTCTGGAAGGAACACAATCGATTACAGTAAATAAGCTAATTGATTATGATGCTGCGTAACAAGAATTAAAAGTATCAGGTATAATCTATAATCGATTACAAGGCTGGGAAAATTGATTACCATGATTCTGTTTGTCACCTAATCGATTAAAACAAAGAGAATAATCGATTACACTATTGTAATAAAAGGGATAATGTATCAGGTATTTTGCCTAATCGATTACAAGGAATGACTAATCGATTATAGAGGTTCTGTTTGATTTATAATCAATTATATAAGTTATATAATCCATTATAGTACTGCGTATAGGAATTAAAGGCATCAGGTATAATGCATAATCGATTACAAGAGTATGATAATTGATTACATTGACTCTATTTGATCACGAATTGATTACAGGAAAACACATAATCGATTACACAGCTACTGGACACTTAAATTAATGGAATATAGTGAAGCATAATCGATTACAGCTCAAGGAGTAATCGATTACCTAAGTGCTAGAATGTGGGGAAATGTTTTTAAAGTGCAGATCCAACTAATTTCTCCATTTCCCACTCCTATGCCCATGATGTGCAACGGCTTTGAAGACTCCAAAGCTCCTCTCCAAGGCCTATAAATGCATCATTCATTCAAGCTACTCAAGGAATCAAGGAGAAAATCATTCATAGCTTGTACTTGTGCCTTGTGAGTTCATTTTCTGTATAGTTTCACTATTCTGAAACTTAGGTTCTAAATTTGCATATCCTCTCTTGTTGAGAGTTAGAATTTGTGAGAGCCTTTCAATTATATATCTACTCTATTGAGAGAGTTATTCTCTTGTCAACATAAACACCAAACACAAAGCTTCACTCTAGTTTTGAGTGGTCACAAAGGTTGGGGTTCAACCTTTGGGTATTGAGAGTTTGAGGGATTAGGTGGAGTGCCCTTGTGCTAGTGAGGATTGAGTTCTTGAGTGTGGGACACTAGGAAGCTGCAATTGCTCATAGCTTGTATCTCTAAACTTCAATAGTGGAAATCGTTCAAGTGGGTTGCTTGAAGGCGAGACGTACACCGGGGTGGTGGAACTCGTTATATCGATTTGCAAGCTTTTCTTCCTTACTCTCTTGCATTTATATTTTGCATCTGGATGGGTTATTGATTTGGTTGTGATTGCATTACTTAAAATTGATTAATTTAGCTAAGTTAAGTTCTTACACACCAAGTGTTTGATAAATTGCCAAAGTGAATTCTGCACATCTTTTCTATCTTATTGCTTGCACCATATTTGTTGTTTCTTGCATATAATTATCTTTTGTGAAAAGGAATCAAGTTTAAAGGCTTTCTAAGCAAAAGTTTTAAAAAACTCAATTCACCCCCTCTTGAGTATTGAGGGCACTTGACTAACAAACACTGGCGTGCAACAATTCTAAGCATCATACATATACATGTACTCATATAGATTAGCAAGGACTTTTTAGGCTTGTAATGGGGCTATGCTACAGGTTTCATTTTGGTTTTCTAGTCAATGCTGATGCATTATCACTAGATGATGAAATTCTTGGTAAACGCACCAATCATTAAAAAGTAGAATATTTGTATCGTTCCCACAAGGATTGTGGTAATTACCATAATCAAGGAATGATACTATCTGAACCAAACAACAAATATGAATAATTCATGATATATTTTTTAAAATTTCTGATTTAATGTTTTTGTACTTTTCAATATGCAATTTCAGTAACTAACATGCAACAAAAATAATGATATAAAACACAAAATTAAGAATAGGTTGGAATTAACTTCAGCATTCAATTTCAATCAAAACCCATATGAACAAGATGTAAAGTCTAGTTAGAGGTGTTAAATTCCACAGATGACTAATCCTAAATTCCTTAGGTGATTAATGTTTGTTTCACTGTATATAAAACCTAATTCCTTAGGTGATCATACACATTAAAACCTAATGTGAAATTAAAGAATTGAACCCTAATTATTCACCTAAATTATTAGGCCCAAAGCAATTAGGTTGCACAGAGTATACCAGAGCTCTCAGTCATGATTCCTCTCCAGAAAAAAGCTCAATACTAGATCTGAATCTTCTGATTTAGAGTTAAAGAACCACTTTTTATAGTGTTCTGACATGCTCTAACTAGACTTAGCCTCAACCACAAAGCTTGATCTCCATTGAAGCTTCAACAAACTCTAACTATATGGATTTAGAAATCCATGGGAGGAGAAGTGAAAATAGAGGTTGAAGACATGATAAGAAACAAAGAGAGTTTAGAAAGGGAAAATTATAAAGAGGTTGAAATCTGAATAATGAATCTATCTATGAAAACTTGTATATCTTCTTTACATAACTAAAACAATATATATCAACTAAAAATAACTAACAACTACTAACTAGAATAATTTTGAATTTACCCCTAAAGGACTTACAAATAAATAAGCAAACTTAAATTAACAGAAATACAATAGAATTTCAAAAACTATTTCAATTCCCATATAGGCGCGCGTAGGTACGCTCCTCGCCAGCGTAAGCACGCTGGCCTTCTGCTAGAACCTTACCTTTGAAGCTTTACTTGCACATAAATATGCTTTGGGTCAGCATCTTCACGTTGACCTTCTACTTGAAAGTCGGGTCCTTGTCCTTCCTTTACGCGTAGGTACACTAGTTTAAAGCGTAGGCACACTCACATCTTGGACTCATACCTGATACAATTAATTCCAACGTAAATATAGGCGTAAGTGTGGCGTGGGTACGTTGGTCTTTTAGTTAGCTCAGCGTTAGCACGCTAATAGGCAGCGTAACTACGCTGAGCTTCTGGAATGGTTTTCCTAACTGAGTATAGGTTGAGCATAACCCTGGCGTGCTGACACTAGGCTTCGGTAACTTGAAAATTATCATGGATAAAAGCCTAGCACTAGTACGCTGGCATTGGACGTTAGTATGCTCAAGTAACTTATAATTCAAGAAACAACTTTTCTAAATTTATTATTTATTTATTCTTTTTACATAGATTTCTTAATAAATGATAAAATAATGATTAAATAGTATAATTGCATAAATGAATGAATATTTCCTAATTACTTCTAAACTTAATAATTAAATATAATCTTTTGAAATAAAATAGAGGTAAATATTGCAAAATAATTAATTCTTTTCAAGATTTATCACATTCCCAAACTTAAACTTTGCTTGTCCTCAAGCAAGAACTCAATTTAATTAGGTTAATGCACTGAATCTATTTTCCTCATCAAACCAAACCTGAACAAATTCAACTACAACACATAAATGAAAAGCCTTTCAATTGATCCTCAATAATTTGAATGCAATGCTTTAGAATGCAAGACATGATGATGATGCTTCAATCTCACAAGTTAAATATGTTTCCCTCTATACTAAGTGTTTAGGGTACTAAATATGCACGCTTGCAAAACAATATGCAAACACAGGCTTGCAACTTCCCTCATACATACAAGTAACTGCATAAGGATCAATTAGGACTTTATTTGGCTTCTAATAAGGTTAAGTTACAGGCTCTATTTTTGTTTTTTTGGTCAATGCAAGGGTAATGAGCATGTCCATTGATGTTTGCTGAAACACCCTAATTTAATAAATAAATAATTAACAAAATAGAGGAAATTTTTCACAATTAAACCAAAACAATCGGGCATAAAAGAATAAGGAAAAGAAGGCAAGAGGAATAAAACCAACTCAAGGAGGCTGCAAGCGGAAGAAGGAAAATGCTCGGGCGGATCACACAACAACGCACACTCGCTGCAGCAAGAACTACACTCGGCACTCGCTCACTCCACTCGGCATTCCCGCACTCGGGTTTCAGCGCCTGGTCCACTCGCAAAGGTCCCCTCTCAGTTCACTCGGATTGGCCCTTAAACATACCAGCTCCATTCAGGAATCATAACACACTCCTGATTTCACTCAATCGGATTACATATACGGCAACTCGGAAATGGTTCCCATAGCCACTCACTCGGAATCTATGAAGACTTCTCACTCGGAATAACTTTCACTTCCTTTTTGCCACTCGGATATTTCGCTCATTCTTTTCACTCGGTAACCACAATCCTTCTTACTCAAGTTATCCTTACTAAGTCAACACTCACTCAGATTCCCTTGCTACTAATAATTTCCTACCATGGGGTCCACTTAGAGCTTTAGGTGTCGTCTTTCTGTCGGGAAACCTTCATTCGACGGATTCTTACTCGGAAATTGTGAATTATTCTGCACTCGGAAAATCCTAACAGCTATTACTCGGAAAACATCTAGATCAATCCTCACTCGGTGTTCCGCGCTGTCTTGTTCACTCGGGATTACCTAGACTTCTCTTCACTCGGAAGGAATTACTAACTCTCTTCCCATATCAACACTCGGCTCCATTTTGACTTATAGATATACTAATCTCTCACACACACAAGTACGCGTACATAGATTACTCGAATCTTCATGCACTGTATAGGATTTCACACAACATAGTAGATATAAATAATTACATGCACCAAAATCATGTCTTCTACCCCAGAGGGTTCAGGTTCTAATAAAAAGGACTAAGGCTAAAACATGAGCCGGCCAAGGCTTAACAAAACACATAAGCAGTATATACATAACATCTATTTCCTCATAGCGCACAAGCATTTCACCCAGCATTTAGCTCATCCTCCATTCGTCATCCCGAGAGACATTCACTGAAAAATTTGCCACAGTAGGGGTGAGCTTATGCATTTAAAATGACAGTTAATGACTCGACATCAACATCAATACTTGCCCTCACGTTCACTCGGGTTGCATATAGTTTTGGATTTCAACCATGCAGAATATAATGCTTTTAAAGACATGCAATTACATACATATTACAAAGATTCATTTCCCGTCACATAAAATATGCATTAACTCACTCAGAATTCACTCGTATCACTCCGAGCCATCCCACTCGTCCTATCCTAACCAACATTTTGTCTACATGCATGCCTGTGGATCCGACTAAGCAATGATCTTCAGTTACAGGTTCCCTTACTGGCCTCTCGTCCTTTAGCCCTTCCCGCGTGGTACCGGCCTCCCATTGACGTCTCGAGACTTAACTCTGGCCACTACGGCTCCCACAGGCTCTCACAGGATCTAGCCAAGGGTCTGCACCTGGAGATCATTTTGTTGGGACTCCTGACCTTCCACGGGTCATCTCATTTCCTGTACATACAGCCTATACATGTCAACCACGAGTACCTCAACTATCCGACTCGCTCCTAGTAACCATTAGCGTCACTCCTGAGCCCACATATTCTCCACATTCAATCATTCATCGTACCATCATACACAACACTCACACAGCTAATGCATGCAATATCTCAAAGAACCAGCCAACAATCAAGCACACATATTCTTTCGGTATTAACAACAATGAGAACATACATCACAAGCGTTTATATATAACCAACTATCAAACTTCGACACAACGACCCTGAATACATGCATGCAAGTGTATAACCATAATCAGGACTCTGCAATCACACACATGGCAGTCAAGGATTCACAATCATGAATTGCACATAATTTTCACAAACATATTCATATGCATGCACGGTAATACATTCATCCGGTGCCGTCCATCGACCATGCATTTGACATGCAAGCGCCCCCTACCTTCTGAAGGGACTCGAGAAGCTCTTCCTCTCTCCGACGTTTGGTCTGACACCCTTTCTGCCTCGTCCAGTCCCCTTCACGCAGTCGTACTCTACAATCGGCTCGGGGATGGGGAGTTGTTCTTCCTCTGCTTCAATGATTGTCCTTCACCAGTCGGAGGGGATCTGACCCTTTTGCAGCACTGTCGCCGTGGGTCTCCAGAGACGAAGAACAAAGACAGGGGGAAGAAAAGAGGATGAAGAAAGAAAAAAGAAGGAAAGAGAGGATGAAGCAGTGAGGAAGGATGAATATCCACGGTGATGCAGGATATATATACATGCGTGCGAAGAGAAGGAGAGCGGGGTGGGAAAACGTGAATCGCAGTCCCACTCACGCGACTCGCCAATCATAAGCAGCCACCTTTTACCAACTAAGCATAATTAATTTGTCATTATTTCTTAAGTTAAGTTGATTTTAATTAACAATTAATTTCCCACTTGAAATCAAAATTGGGATGTTACAGTTCTCCCCCTCTCAAAAGAATTTCGTCCTCGAAATTCAGTCGGTAACTCACCTTGGTTAAACAACTCAGGGTACTGCTGCCTCATGGCATCCTCACGTTCCCAGGTATAAGAGGTATACCCGTTTTGTTGCCATTCTACTTCAACTAGTTGTAAATCCTTGCTCCTCAAACACTTTACCGATCGGTCCACGATTCTAGTCGATACAGTCACAGTGGTCAGGTTTTCCCTGATTTCCACTTCATCATCAGGCATTGTGTGAGTAGAATCGGGTAGGTACTTCTTTAGTTGGGACATATGAAACACGTTATGCAATCGGGATAAGTGAGTCGGTAATGCTATTCGGTATGCCATGGAGCCGACTCGTTCCAACACCTCATAAGGCCCAACGTATCGGGGGCTTAATTTCCCACCTTTCAAGGCTCGCCTGACTCCTTTACTCGGTGAAGTCTTCAGAAACACCCTGTCTCCGACTGAAAACTCTAACGGTTTGGTTCGTTTGTCATGGTAGCTCTTCTGCCTATCCTGAGACGCCTTCATCCTTTCCCTTATCACTCGGATTTGTTCTAAGGTTTGCTTCATAATTTCTGGCCCCAATAGCAGACTCTCACCCGTTTCCGACTAACAGAGTGGGGTTTGGCATCTTCGACCATATAATGCTTCATAGGGTGCCATACCAATACTGTTGTGGTGGCTATTGTTGTATGTAAACTCGATCAGGGGAAGGTACTGCTCCCAATCTCCACTTTGCTCCAGCACACACGCCCTTAGCAAGTCCTCCAAGCTTTGGATCGTTCGCTCGGATTGTCCATCTGATTGGGGGTGGTAGGCAGAACTTAGCCAAAGTTTCATACCCATTTCCTGGTGCAGGCTGGTCCAAAACCGGGACGTGAACCTAGGATCCCTATCTGATACGATAGAAGTCGGTATACCATGCAGTCAGACAATTTCGTGAATGTAAATCCGAGCTAACTTATGCAACGGGTACTTCATGTTCACAGGTAGGAAGTGCGCACTCTTCGTCAGTCGGTCAACAACGACCCAAATCGCATCATGACCCGCTCGATTTTTTGGCAATCCCATGACAAAGTCCATGGCAATTGAGTCCCATTTCCACACGGGAATCTCCAGGGGTTGCAATGCACCATACGGCTTCTGGTGCTCGACTTTCAACTTTTGACAAGTGATACACCGAGCCACATATTCTGCCACATTCCTCTTTAATTTGGGACACCAGAATCGTGTCCTTAGATCCTGGTACATCTTCGTGGTACCCGGGTGAATACTGAGTAAGCTCTTGTAGGCTTCATCAAGCACCATTCCCCTTAATTCTCCTCCACCACATATATTCTGTTTTTCACTTGGAAGATTCAATCCGATCCCTCGGTCAAAGACAAATCCTTACCTTTGGCCTGAGTCTCCTTCATCTCAGCCAAGTAGGAATCTGACTGCTGCTGCTCGTACACGGATTTTAGGAATTCATTGGCAATCCTCAACGTACTGATTGTTATCTTCCGAGACGAAGGCATATTAACATGCAAATTCATGTCTCAGAACTGTTCCAACAACTCCACCTCCTTTACCATCATCACTGCTATGTGGAGGTATTTCTGACTCAACGCGTCGGCAACAACGTTTGCCTTACCCAGATGGTATTTTAGCTCGAAGTCATAATCCTTTAAAAATCCCATCCATCTCCTCTGCCTCATGTTTAGCTCCTTTTGGTCGAATAGGTATTTGAGGCTCTTGTGGTCGCTGTACACTTCGAATTTAGAACTGTACAAGTAATGCCTCCATATCTTCAATGTGAAAACTACAGCTGCCAGCTCTAAATCATGGGTCGGGTAATGCTGTGCGTGAGGTCTCAATTGCCGAGAGGCGTAAGCGATCACTCGGTCCTTCTACATTAGTACGCATCCTAATCTGAGTCCTGACGCATCACAATAAACCACGAAGCTCTCTTGCAAGTTTGGTAATGCCAACACTAGAGCAGTCATCAACTTGTCTTTCAGCTCTCGGAAACTGCTCTCGCACTCGGAACTCCATACGAACAGGACGTTTTTCCGAGTCAATTTAGTCAGTGGCGAAGCAAGCTTAGAAAAACCTTCAATAAACCTCCTATAATAACCAGCCAGGCCCATAAAGCTCCTTATCTCTGAGACCGACTCGGGTCTCTCCCATGCCATTATAGCTGCCACCTTTGAAGGGTCTACCGAGACACCCTCCTTGGAAATTACGTGTCCGAGAAAGTGGATCTTATCCATCCAGAAGTTGCACTTCGAAAATTTCACAAATAGCTGCTTCTCCTTCAAGACTTCAAGTACCTCTCGGAGGTGTTCTTTATGCTCATCAGAGGTCTTGGAGTAGACCAAGATATCATCGATAAAAATTACTACGAATCGGTCCAAGTACGGGTGGAATATGCTGTTCATGTAATTCATGAATATGGCAGGTGCATTTGTCACACCGAACGGCATCACTACATACTCGTAGTGGCCATACCGAGTCCTAAAAGCAGTCTTGGGAATATCCGAGTCCTTCACGCGGATTTAGTGGTATCCCGATCGTAAATCGATCTTCGAAAAGACTGAAGCGCCACGCAGTTGGTCAATCAGATCATCAATTCTGGGCAATGGGTATCGGTTCTTAATTGTGAGTTTGTTTAGCTGTCAGTAATCTATGCATAGTCTCATGCTGCCATCCTTCTTTTTAACAAGCAGCACAGGTGCGCCCCATGGCGACACACTCGGCCTAATGAATTGTTTTCCGAGTAACTCATCCACCTGCTTCTTCAACTCGGCTAATTCTGTTGGGGACATTCTATAAGGTACACTGGAGACTGGCTCGGCTCCAGGGATCAGGTCTATAGAGAATTCAACTTCTCTACTCGGAGGGACACCCGACACATCCTCCGGAAACACCTCTGGAAATTCACAGACAGTTGGAATATCGTTCACTCGGGCTCTACTCTCACCCTCGGTTAAGCAAAGCATCATAAATAGTTGAGCTATACCTTGTGCCGTGTAGTCCTCATTGTTCTGCCTCAGGAAGATTATCCTTCGGTTTCTACAGTCCACTAACACCTTGTTGGCTGAAAGCCAATCTATGCCGAGCACGATATCAAGGTCCTTCAAAGGCTCGCACACCAGATCGAAGGTGAAACTCCGATCGCCCAATACAAATATTACGTCTTTACACATCGATGATGTCAACACCTTAGTGCTAGTCGGATTGGCTACTTCCAAAGTCCAATCCATATACACAGTCGGCAAATTTAAACACCTTATACACTCATCAGCTATAAAAGAATGGGTGGCTCCCGAATCAAAAACTACATTAAGTGTATATCTACCGAGTAAACACTTACTTTGCACCAGGTCATTCGCTTGTGCGGCCTCCCCTGCGTTAATGGCGTACACCCTCCCAGTAGCTGGTTGGTCGGTATTTCTCTTTCGGTTGTTTGGAGCGAACATCATATTCCCTCTGGCTCCAATATCTCTGCCTTCCGATCGTTGGCTACCATTCCCACGGCCTCTCCCTCGGAAGCCTGCACGATGCACAGGGGCGTCTGCTTGGCGTAACTGAGGGCAGTCGGGGCGGATATGCCCCTTCTCATTACAATGAAAACATACAACACTTCCTCCACCATCACAATTTTGAGCAAAGTGGTCACCACCACATTTAAAACACTTGCCAAATCTTGGACGTCCACCAGTCTGCCCCCCTCGACTAATCCGATCCTTATATCTAGCAGAGGTTCCACTTCTCCCAACGTTACCTGATCTCTTGAAGTGTGACTGCTGAGGCCTCAAGGAGGGTTCTGCCCTACTACTCTGGCCCGAATGGGCTTTGTCATCTTCTTCGAAAATCCTACATTTATTCACCAATACTGAGAAACTTCTGATTTCTTGGTATCTGCAAGCTCTTTTAATGTCCGATCGTAGTCCATTCTCGAATTTGAGGCATTCGGAGCTCTCGGTCCCGGGTTGTTGGAAGGGTGGATAAAACAGACACAGCTCTTCAAATCTGGCTGCGTATTCTTCGATAGACATGGAGCCCTGTTTCAGCTCCATAAACTCCAGTTCCTTTCGACTCCTCACTGTGTCGGGGAAATATTTTTCTAGGAAACACGTTTTGAAATTTTCCTAGGTCGGCTGGGTATCATCATCAACCAGTCGGTTTCTGGCAATCTTCCACCAGTTCTCAGCCTCGTCCCGTAGCATGTATACTGCGCACTCCACCTTCTGGGCCTCGGTACAGCAAAGACCCCCAAAAATCCTTTCTAACTCTTGAGTCCATTTGTAAGCTGCCTCAGGGTTACGTCCTCCTAGAAACTCGCTCGGCTTCCTCTTCAAGAAGCGATCCAACACTTGGCCATCTTCAGTTCGAGGCTGGCCTTGGCTCTCAAACACGTCTGCAAAGCGTTGGAATGCCGTGGCTATGGCTTCCATACTCTGACGATTCGCCATGACTTATCCTGAAATTCACACCCCTTTCAAGGATAAGTTTACGAAGTTACTTACTACCGATCGAATCTCAGCCCAACATTCAGTAACTTTAACACATTATACCATTTCTATATGTTATACAATCAGTCGGACCAGGAGGGAAACGACCTCCTATCCACAAATCATTATTACAATATCAATCAGGTTCAACAAATATCACAATAAGGATGACCACTCGGTCATAATGCACACAACCGCTTACACTCGGTAAGCATACCTTGGCCTTGAACCTTTCGGTCTGCTCTGATACCAAAATGAAACACCCTAATTTAATAAATAAATAATTAATAAAACAGAGGAAATTTTTCACAATTAAACCAAAACAATCGGGCACAAAAGAATAAGGAAAAGAAGGTAAGAGGAATAAAACCGACTCAAGGAGGTTGCCAGCGGAAGAAGGAAAACGCTCGGGCGGATCACATAACAACGCACACTCACTGTAGCGAGAACTACACTCGGCACTCACTCACTCCACTCGGCATTCCCGCACTCGGGTTTCAGCGCCTGGTCCACTCGGAAAGGTCCACTCTCAGTTCACTCGGATTGGCCCTTAAACATACCAGCTCCATTTAGGAATCATAACACACTCCTGATTTCACTCAATCGGATTACATATACAGCAACTCGGAAATGGTTCCCATAGCCACTCACTCGGAATCTATGAAGACTTCTCACTCAAAATAACTTTCACTTCCTTTTTACCACTCGGATATTTCGCTCACTCTTTTCACTCGGTAACCATATTCCTTCTTACTCAAGCTATCCTTACTAAGTCAAGACTCACTCAGATTCCCTTGCTACTAATAATTTCCTACCATGGGGTCCACTTAGAGCCTTAGGTGTCGCCTTTCTGTCGAGAAACCTT
This sequence comes from Clitoria ternatea, assembly GCA_037962975.1. Lineage (NCBI taxonomy): Eukaryota > Viridiplantae > Streptophyta > Magnoliopsida > Fabales > Fabaceae > Clitoria > Clitoria ternatea. Next base: position 158,704,298 of record CM075672.1, read on the forward strand.
CATTCGGCGGATTCTCACTCGGAAATTGTGAATTATTCCGCACTCGAAAAATCCTAACCGCTATCACTCGGAAAACATCTAGATCAATCCTCACTCGGTGTTCCGCGCTGTCTTGTTCACTCGGATTACCTAGACTTCTCTTCACTCGGAAGGAATTACTAACTCTCTTCCCACATCAACACTCGGCTCCATTTCGACTTATAGATATACTAACCTCTCACACACACAAGTACGCGTACATAGATTACTCGGATCTTCATGCACTGTATAGGATTTCACGCAACATAGTAGATATAAATAATTACAGGCACCAAAATCATGTCTTCTACCCAGAGGGTTCAGGTTCTAATAAAAAGGACTAAGGCTAAAACATGAGCTGGCCAAGGCTTAACAAAATACATAAGCAGTATATACATAACATCTATTTCCTCATAGCGCATAAGCATTTCACCCAGCATTCAGCTCCTCCTCCATTCGTCATCCCGAGAGACATTCACTGAAAAATTTGCCACAGTAGGGGTGAGCTTATGCATTTAAAATGACAGTTAATGACTCGGCATCAACATCAATACTTGCCCTCACGTTCACTCGGGTTGCATACAGTTTTGGATTTCAACCATGCAGAATATAATGCTTTTAAAGACATGCAATTACATACATATTACAAAGATTCATTTCCCGTCCCATGAAATATCCATTAACTCACTCAGAATTCACTCGTATCACTCCGAGCCATCCCACTCGTCCTATCCTAACCAACATTTCGTCTACATGCATGCCTGTGGATCCGACTAAGCAATGATCTTCAGTTACAGGTTCTCTTACTGGCCTCTCGTCCTTTAGCCCTTCCCGCATGGTACCGGCCTCCCATTGACGTCTCAAGAGTTAACTCTAGCTCCTACGGCTCCCACAGGCTCTCACAGGATCTAGCCAAGGGTCTGCACCTGGAGATCATTTTGTTGGGACTCCTGACCTTCCACGGGTCATCCCATTTCCTGTACATACAACCTATACGCGTCAACCACGAGTCAACCACGAGTACCTCAACTATCTGACTCACTCCTAGTAACCATTTGCGTCACTCCCGAGCCCACATATTCTCCACATTCAATCATTCATCGTACCATCATACACAGTACTCACACAGCTAATGCATGCAATATCTCAAAGAACCAGCCAACAATCAAGCACACATATTCTTTCGGTATTAACAACAATGAGAACATACATCACAAGCGTTTATATATAACCAACTATCAGACGTCGACACAACGACCCTGAATACATGCATGCAAGTGTATAACCATAATCAGGACTCTGCAATCACACACAAGGCAGTCAAGGATTCACAATCATGCATTGCACACAATTTTCACAAATATATTCATATGCATGCATGGTAATACGTTCATCCGGTGCCGTCCATCGACCATGTATTTGACATGCAAGCGCCCCCTACCTTCTGAAGGGACTCGAGAAGCTCTTCCTCTCTCCGACGTTTGGTCTGATACCCTTTCTGCCTCGTCCAGTCCCATTCACGCAGTTGTACTCTGTAATCGGCTCGAGGATGGGGAGTTGTTCTTCCTCTGCTTCAATGATTGTCCTTCACCAGTCGGAGGGGACTCTGACCCTTCTGCAGCACTGTCGCCGTGGGTCTCCAGAGACAAAGAACAAAGACAGGGGGGAAGAAAAGAGGACAAAGAACGAAAAAGGAAGGAAAGAGAGGATGAAGCAGTGAGGAAGGATGAATATCCACGGTGATGCAGGATATATGTACATGCGTGCGAAGAGAAGGGGAGCGGGGTGGGAAAACGTGAATCGCAGTCCCACTCATGCGACTTTGCCAATCATAAGCAGCCACATTTTACCAACTAAGCATAATTAATTTGTCATTATTTCTTAAGTTAAGTTGATTTTAATTAACAATTAATTTCCTACTTGAAATCAAAATTGGGATGTTACATTTGCCCTGTCTTGACCCTATTTTTCTTTCCATGGTTTCCAGATACATTACTTCTTTTTTCAAAGAAAAACAAAAGGCAATTTCAAAAATTCTAGTGATTATTCCTCTTTTGATTTTTCTCAGCTTTTTTCTCTTAACCATTTTCAGAGCTTTGCTCTATTTCTTTTGTTCTCTAGTCCTTTAGACTTTTTCTCCTTTTTAAATTATTTAAAGCATCTTTTTATTGCAACCTTCTCTTTTTCCTTCAAATTTTTGAAGTTCTCAAATTTCAGAGTAATAGAGTATGCCTTTTTCTTGTTGTTGGGCATACTTTCTATCCCCAAACTTAAATATTGTTAGTCCCTAGTAACTTATCAAGACAAAACAAGCCATCAATGACACATCAAGGGTGAATGGGTGGTTTTTCTCTGGAAATCAAGGCTTGTAATGGTAGGTATACTCAATAGAACAAAAGGTCAGGCTTAATATTTAACGTCAATGGATAAATATACATAAGGTAGGCTTATTAGGCTCTAGCTAATAATTAGAAACAAGGCCTTTATCATTTCCATGTGCCAATTACAAATATGCACAAACAAGGAAAGAGGCAAGTTCTGCCACACTATTATCAAGCAAGCACACTCTCAATAAAAGTAGGCACAATTCTCATAATATAGTAAGGTAAGCATCAAGTACCACATCCCTAAACTTAAGACATTGTAATGGTGTCAAATTAACATCCTAGGCTATCAAGTATGCACTAATAATCAAAACATGGTAAGCATGGCACATTGATTCTCAAAAACTAAGCACATACCAAATATATCATGTTTAACCAATTGCCTAGGACAAGTTTCTCAGCTTTTGGGATATGAATGCCTTATACTTTTTTTCAATATTTTCTTTTCTTTTCAACAAACATCTATATTTTAAGTTTTAAATTTTTTAGGACGAAGGGATAGAGAAACTTCCCTTTTTACCCGTGTAGGGATGATTATGAATGAATATGCGATTACAATGAGAAATTAACAATGAAACAATGAATAAAGCAAAACACACAAAAAGGAAAAACAACAAGGTCTAAAAAATGAACAACTAAGAGAAATAATGAAAACTCCTAAAACAACTCAACATCCTCCTCTCCCTTATTAGCAGCATTATCCATTACTTCATCGGAACTGTCATTAGTATCCCTCACTTCGTTCATAGGTTGATCTGCATGAGGTGGAAATTCAGTGCTCAAGGGTGTGTCAATAGGAGGAATGGTGAATACTCTAGAGGCCAGCCATTGGTCTTTGTCAGTTAGGACCCTCATTTCTTTAGTTGGATCCAAATGCATGGTAGTAGCCATCTTTCTCAGCATCATATCATGGTTCATCACCAAATCATAAGTCCCAAGCTATATTTTCTTAATGGCTTAGAGTTCACTCAAGATAATGGTTGGAATTGGAGCAGAGGATTGGTCTTGTTGGGGAATAGATGGTTGAGAAGGCTTGGGTTTGGACGCCTTGGCTCTTTTGGAATGTAATGATCAATTCTGCCCCTCACCCAAATATTGTCTAGAGCCTTCTCAACTTTTACCTTAGTAAAGTTCTCTTCATGAATTTTCACAGAATTCTTCTTTACAAGTAATGAAATAATTGAACAATATGGTAATTGGGCATTTTTATCACTAGCTGTCACCATTTTGAATAGTATTAAATCACCCAAATCCATAAAAATATTTTCATCAAGCAATAAACTAATACCAACCTTTTCACTAGAATCTTAGTAGCATGTGCCACAGGTTGTAATGAGGAAAGGAGGTATTCGCACCAAATCATTATAAGATCAAGAAGAGTGTTTTTTCTTACAAATTTAGGTGCTCCACCAATAGTGGTCTCAAAAATGGTACCCTTCTTGCAGCATGTCTCTAGAATTTGTTTCACTACATTAGTATTCTCCTCTATTGTAAAGCCATTCAGCAGCCTGGTGTATTGGCACTCAGCATCTAGCATAACATGAAATTGTAATGCCTTACTAATAATCTCACCAGATAAAGGAATGTTAACTCCTTTCAAAAATGAAAAATAAGGTGCCTCATCAGTATCATCATTTACCTGTAGATTAGCATATAACCATGGCCCAAATGGTTGGATCAGAACAACTCTCCTTCTCCAGTACTATTACTTTATCCCTGATCACCCCCTCTAGTTGAACCGTTTCTTATAATCTTGTGTAACCTTTGCATCTCTGAACCTATGTCAATCAAAGTCTTCCTGACGCTTGGAACGCTTCTCCCCTTGTCTTTCTTACTCTTTTCAGTGAATGGGGGAGAAGTTGGGGTGCTAGAAGTAGCAACCCCCTTGCCTTCCTCTTTGTGGGATATTTTGGCTTGTTCTATTTCCAACAACTTCTTAGTTTTCTGAATGGCACGAGAAGGTCTTATAGCCATTGGCAAATGGAAAGAGGGTTGGGATTTATAGGGAATAAAATGATGTAAGATGGGATGAAAATGAAAATGGAAGATTAAAAGGGTAAGGGAAAAACTAAAATGATTTAAAAAAATTAAATGATGAATAATGCAATTACATGAGATAAAACGTTACCATTCGACAGATTGGAAGAAATATGACCGTTGGAATCCAAGAGAATGCAAGGATCAACGTAATAGCTTTTCAAGCTAGGGTGTCTATGCTGGCATCTCATATATATATATATATATATATATATATATAACACCCATGTAAACATGCTTCCATAAGCGTAAGTATGCACAAATCCTCAATAGAGCAAACCCAACCACACGTAGGAACGCTACCCAGAAGCGTCAGAATGCTCAAACACTGACACAACACCTAATTCAGGATAGAGGATATAATGAGGACACCCTAAGGGGGGACCCACACACTATATTAGACATAGGGCTATAGGCTTATAAAGGACCCCTCACTAGGGCCAAGTCCAAGAAAGCTAAAGAGGACATTCATAAAGCCTTGTCATCTTTCATCTCTTTGCTTAATGGGCCCAAGTCCAAGGGAGACACCATGAGGACCTACATGCTTCCATCTTGTAACATAGGTCATAGTGAGATTCTCTAAGATACTTAGGGTTTATTTGGACCTTGCTAGGTTAATTGGGCCACTTTAGGGCCATGTACTTTCCTTTTGGACCATGTATAGGCCATGTTCTCTTCCTTTTGCACTATTGGGACTTGGAACCATCATCCAAGCCCACTTATCCTTCCCTTGGCAAAAATCCAAAGAGACTATATAAGGGAGCTCTCCTTTGTAATTTCACACAATAATGATGATTTGAGATTTTTCACCTTTGAGTGCAAATTTTCTAGAGTGAGAAGCTCCTCCTTCTCTCTAGGATTGAGTCTCTAGGGCAAGCTCTTATCTTAGAGGATTCTCTCCCTCTTGGTGGCGAGATTAGGGAGTTATCTTCCCTAAGGAAGTGGTCTCCCACCTTCACCTTCGATCTTCCTCTTTATTCTTTCCATCTTGTCCAAACCATTCCACTTTCTTTTTTCCTTCCACCAAATTTCGTCCATTCCATAGAGTTTCTTCCATTTTGTTGTTTCGATTCCAACCTTGAGGAAAGGACTTCATCCTTGGCTTGAAGGAAGAACTTTGAAAGGAGCCAAGATCCATCCCTTTCAAAGGAGACTAGAAGAAGCTCCTACATCATTTGGTATCATTTGAGCCTAGGAGGTTCTTTTCTTACTTCTTTTTATAACACCCCTGATTTTCTGTACTCGAATCCCGATGTGATTGACATAATTAATAAAAATGCGAGTAAATTTTTCGCGTTAGAAGACATTTCCAAAACATCACCATGACCACATCAAGACTCAAATCACAGAAAACCAAAGAGCGTGATTTAAAAACTTATAACTGGATCGATAAATAGTTGCCCATGCGGTATACAAAAATAACAGAGCTTACAGCGGAAGAAAAATGTGTATACCGGGCACACGCCTAGTCCCATATATGAAGATATGAGAAAAGGCTCGGCAAAGCACGCAATGGCATAACATAGGCCTAGTAGACAACCATCACCATCTTGCACAATCTCATAATCATGCAATACCTAAGATATAAACATGTAATCATCTATATGGTCATACATCATACATCATTAAAATTCTTATTCATAAAAGCCCATAATCAGCCCAACTTCAATTTCTATATATCCACTATTAGTACATCAACCAAATGTATAACTATATTCACAATTCGTCCATCCATATCAATGATTACAACATCATATTATCCATCATATACATAACACATTACGTTATAAAGCTGCCGGCCAAGGCATTCCTCTACAACTATTTACCTTCCCAAAACTTCACTTCATAAACGTCCTCACCCCATGGTTTTCCTGCATCAATACTAAAAAGTAGACCACATGGGAGAGTGAGTTTACATTTCAAATGACAATATGAATACAATTGAAATTATGTGCATATGCATATCAACATCATGTATGCTTTGCTAAACACACCAACAATCATCATAAATTATTATTTCAACAATATATATTCATTTCATGCTTATTCATCAAATCATAGCAAAGCAAGCATATACACATCTATAACACCGTCACAATGGGCCAACACATATCTATCATATCGCCCCAATGGGCCAACTCATCAATATAGACCATCTTGGTCTTTCATCAAGCCACTAGGGGCTAACATCATCATTTCCAATCATAATTAAATACGCCCTTCATTACATTGGGCCATATCATACATATCGTCATATTCAACATCATTTCATATGTTCATATCATTTATTACTTTTATGTGGTCTTTCATTATATTAACTTCGCATCTCATCGACACCAATATTATCATCTCAATCATCATCATATTCTGGCATATCTCCATGCTATATGCAAATGCTCTTATGGCTAATGCATATGCACAATGGAATAGACAACAAATGCGGATCCGACTGTGGGAATATAACATTAATTCAATTGTGGGACGAGCATAGGTGTGCTACTATGCCACTACTGCAGTAGAAAAATTGTGTACACATATATCTCCATTTAAGCATGCTTATATTCTCATAATTTTTCTGGTACCAAACCGTTGTCGCCCATTTGTAGCACTAGTCACCCTGTGACTTGCGGATCAACATCGTGGCCTCAACTACCACAAGTGCTACGGGCCCCTCCCGAACACACATCGAGAGAGCCGTGCCCCGTCGGACACCGAGGTAAACTCGCTCACCATAGAGCCGCCCGCCCACTGGGCCTGCCACACAGGGTGCCTCGTCACCAAACTATGGACAGCTTCGTGACTCATACACCGAGTCACAGGGGAAAAATTCATAATACGCTCGTGCTCTGAGCCGCCCTCCCACTGGGCCTGCCTAGTGGAACCCCCTACTATTCCACATAGACAGCAATGATATGCCATGGATGCAATGCAAATGCAATTCAAATGCATCCTCACTCTGTGCATCCTAAATGCCACTCATCAAACATCATCATCATCATCACGATCACCAACACCACCATACACCTTAGTGGATTCAACATTGTTGGTTTCATCATTATTATTTTCAAGTCTTTAATGTGGCATTTCCATTTCAACATATTTTCACATATATTTCACATCACACACGCAAGTCAATACTTGCAAACAACCATTATGACATTTCAACATCACATATTATTCATCAATATTATCACACTTCATTTAGTGGATTATCATCTCATTATTCATTATCGTAGCTCAACTATACTCATATATGTATATATAAACAAAATTGTGTGGCATTCATAATATTATCAATTTCATCTTTCATACCACATATACAAGACCATGCTTGTATCACACACAACGGTACACAACAAGTCAACAATATAATTATACACCTCTTTCTATAAGAGGGTGTTCAATGTCATCATCTAATATTATTTAACATCATATTCCCTCTATTTCATCCATTTATATTTCATACAATGCCATTTGTTTATCCCTTCATACATTTCAAATTCATCCTAAGGATATATCTCATAATCCTATCATTAGATTCTCAATATCAGCCTTTCATTACTCCATCCTTAGTGGTAATTATATTACAATTAACTCATTCCCAATTATCCTAATTACTTCCAACCACCATGCCAAATAATCAATAAATTGCCCTTTATACACCCCTTCAATCATCTTATAATCACAAGGAAGGAATCCATCAATAGTCCAGGGCCAAGAATATGAAATAATTTCAAACTGGGGAAAACTCGCTCAGGCGAGATTCCCCCTCGCTTGAGCGAGGCTGGGCAGACTCGCTTGGGCGTGCCTACGCTCGCTCGCTTGAGCGAGACTCCAGTTGGTTAGTCACCCGCTTAAGCGAGGCAATTTTAAAGCATCAGGTACCTCACTCGCTCAAGCGACCCATGCTCGCTTGAGCGAAAATCCTCCAGTGCCATATTCTAGGCTCGCTTGCTCGGGCGAGCTTTCACTTGCCACGCCTCTCGCCTAAGCGAGATTTACCCAGTGCCAATTTTCCATCATGCTCGCTCAAGCGTGGTCACTCCCGCTTGAACGAGATTCGTCCAATATCTCCTAACCTCAATCGCACGCACCTCGCTTGAGCGGAACGCCATCTCGCCTGAGCGAGATGGAGCCAGAAACCATAATACTGGTCCAGGGGATTCTCGCTTGAGCGAGAATCCATCTCGCCTGAGCGAGAATACCAGTACACGCTTAGAAACTCAGTCCTTCCCTCTTCTTCTCACATCAAAACCTTTATATATATAAGTTTGGCCTAGATTAATCTTTCTTACTCCTCTCTTTATGCACTTAGAACCTGGTTCGACCATTCATACATCTCAATTTCAAATATCAATTCATTAACTATGAAAAAGAGTTATATAACCACCCCTCATCATCATTCCACTTTATCACAACATAATCTTCAAGACTCTGTTCAATTCATCTATTCATTGAATATTACCAAACATTTGAGTCATGTCAATTCAAAGGGATATCAAGTATTTATCATCAACATCATATATTCATACAATTTCCACAACAATCCCATAAGCCAAGCCATCATTCACTATTTGAACAATTCAAACATACAATTAGTTCTTGGCATAATTATCAATCAATCACTCATGCACTTGAAATGCAAACTCCTCTCCTACCTCGAGAGAAGATCCACAATTCCAATGCTCCAAATGCCTCGATCGCTCCGCATCATCGTCGGGGATGCAATCCTATCACAACAAATATACATATAATTGCCATTATTATACTATCACAAAGAATCATCTTAGACATCATCATCTAACCCATGATCAAGTCCTAGACTTGTGTAGTACTCCAAATTCATATGCTTGCATTAGGCTTCGGGAATTCCTTTCCCCAAAGCTAAGATTTCTAGATTTCAAAGGGCTAAACAACCCAACATCAACAACACCATGGCCTATAACAAGATCCAAGGCTTCATCAATTTAAACATCCATTCTCTTAGTTTATTATTAATGGTTTGCAACCATTATCAACATCATAAACATCACCACTTAAGACTAATTCCCTCAAATCAATGTATCTATATACGTGCATATTTCCTCATTTGCAACTCATGACTTAGCTCCCCATTTTATCAACATCGATATTCAATCCCAATACTTCTAAATGTTCATTTCCTCATATAAATCCACTCCCAAGGCATCAAAATCACTAAGGTTATCAATTTGGCAAAAATCCCCAATTTATCACACTTAGGGTTTCCCATCTAAAATCATTTAACAATATTCTCAATCAATCTCCTAAAATCTTTATGGTCACTATAACTTTCTCTTCATCCCACAACATCAACCATGTTCAATTTTACACCTCCAATATTCATGCTTAAAGTTTCACTCTGGGTTAACCAACATAATCAACACCATCCACATACAAGGCTTCTAACATTGTCATCTTCAACCCAATATCACAAAACCATAATAGAATGATGTGGAGGTAAGAAATCTTTACCTTAAATCCAAACTCCACCAAAACAAAAATAAGGGTGAAGAAGAAGGGGAGGACCAATGCAAGCTTCCTAGCTCCATGCATGCTTCACATTTCCAACTTAACTTTTGATTTTAGCAAGGAATAGAAGAGGAAGGAGTATGGGACGGTTTTTACCATGGAAGGAGGGAGAAGGAAGTAAAAGTGAAGAGAAAGGTGAGAAGGAAGAAGCTGCTGAAAATGAAGGGAAAAAGAGAGTGGAAAATATGTTTTATTGGCTCATTAACCATTGGTTATTAAAATGTACCTTATGATATTTCCCCTTTGGTCCATTGTGTAATAGAGTGTAAGGTGAGTGGGGAGAGAGAGAAGAAGAAGAAGTGGACGGTGGTAGAGAGGAAAAGAAAGGGAATTCTCATTTTCTTTTTAATCCAATTTGGTTCGTAATTTCCCCGTTTCATATCCTATGTCGAGTCCAATTAATTAGTTCCTTAACACCAAAAATTATTCCAACTACACCATCTTAATCACCATAATATTCCAAACATTCTAGACCCATCAAACACTTAATTTGATTAAGTGGGTCCCACATCATCTGTTAATTCATTCGTTTCTGGTAAATCTTAATTTACCGATAATTCACCTCTAATGTCTAACAACATCTCCCATAATTATTTGACCATGAATAATTAATTATCATCATCCAACAAATTTATTTTCTCTAAAATCTGGGATGTTACAATCCACCCCACCAAAAAGAAACTTCGTCCTCGAAGTTTAACATCTGCATTCATCCTAAGGCCACACTTCGGCCACACACCATTAAGGTCCAAAATCATCATAATGTAACATCGGACTTTCCAAAGTCCAGCAGGATATAATTATTATCATCCCTTCATCCAAGTATGAAACTTTACATACTCATCATGAGTCACCACTCATCTATTCTCGGTTTATTGATTGCAACTCCCGCATTCTTATCCAGTACCTCCGGATAGGTCCAATACATTCACTGTAAGCAGTTACAACTCTACACTTGCCCGGTCTATGTGTTGCTGCATCCGACATACAGGAAGGCGTCCCAATCCCGTAGTGGTTACTACAAACACATGAGATCGGCGCATGAGTGCACATTGCTACAATGCCTATGGCACGTAAAGACATATCAAGATAAGTATCTTCATGTTCTATTACTTACATTATTCCTTTCAATTCTAATACTATTCCTTCACACACGAGACTTCCCAAGAAGTCGCACAATCTCACGAGCAATATACTCAAATCATATTATTATTTAATCGTGATCCGGTATAATTCATGTCATACCATTCTTTATTCTTCAGTCACCATAACCATATATTGACATAACAACCATAAATTTCCAATCACCATAGGGTAATCACCCCACCATTGGACCTCGTTCATCTCAAAATCACAGTCAAATAACTTAGAAATTATTTGTCTAATCCAGATATTGTCAACGATAATTCTGTTCAAGCCTATAGGAATCACCAAACTCATATCAAATAGATGCTCCCAGGGTCAAAATAAGGTCAATATTCATATAATAATCTTCCACACTAGTGGTTTGCCTCTTTTATCATAGTCAAAGTCCATATATTGGACATACAATTCACATTGTGTTACATCGGCATGCGATTCTATCACCAATATATCTTCTTTCCAAAGCAAAAAGGGATGTATCTATAGGATTAAATTCCATAACCAACTCATGTTTACATGCATTATCTCTATATCATACCGCAATTCATAATCAATCTAATCTTCATAACGTTAAGGGCATACAATCTAGCTCAAAATCATACCATAAAATTATATATCTTGGTCAATACCAAGGTATACCCCGAATTCAACATCTTTATTCACCAACTACGTATGGGTTCATGTTCTCATTTCCAATCCAATCGCACATCGGTTCTAGTCTCATCAACTCATCCCATAATTTATTTCACTACGGCTCAACCCTTCATGAGATTCAGTTCATCACCAGTCGTAGAAAATTCAAGGGTCATTTAATACTCATCGTGGAATACTTCCACAACACATAAAGTCAATAAACATGGCTCATAGAAACATCATAGAGCCTAGATCACCATAGGGTCAAATTCAATCAGGTTTGATCGTTCAAGATCATTTTGAGTCGCTCGGGGTTACCACACTTAGTGGGTCATAACTAAATCAATCATTCACTCGGTTCGCAAATACAAAACCGAGACACACCCAAGGTCTACATATACACAATTTCAATATTCAATCATCTTATCACTTACTCATGTCCTTCATCCAAAAAGGAATATAATAAATCACTTGTATTACATAATGCCATACCTTTGTGCTCCAGGATATAAAATCCATAATTCAAATTAGCATAAACAATCATTTTAATTTATGAACGTCCATATTAGGGAATTTATTCACTATCTTTCATACAATTAGATTTCAACATGTGAATCATTCACATCTAACATCTCCTATCCGTGATCAACATACGGCATAGGCTCTCCCTCAAATCAATTCATATTCAATATATCATATCCATGATCACACATGGTTTAATTTCATCATCAGTTAAAGTCATACTCAAATATCAATATTCAAATGTATAATATCAATGTATTCGTCATTAGAAGGAAATAGTGTAAGGAACTTGGCCGGTCTTACATGAACAACCACATCAATCACATTGAGGAGTTCATCCATAAACATATTCAATCTCATGATTCATCCATGATTATCAATGAGTAACTACGCTCCATATGTGCATCGCACAACCTCAATGATAAGAGTATACTCCCAATAAACATTAATCCCAACTCAATATTAATGATTCACAAGAATTCCTCAATAAGCAATTATGCCCTCATGATCAATTCATATTCCTTAGTCAACTAATCATTCACATTTCTACATAGGGCAATCAATACCTTAACATATCATCATGCTCTAGATAATCATCATCCTTTAATCTATACAAAGCAACCATATGTCAATAATGAGCATCCCGCTCCAAAGATCACCATAAGTATCTCACCATTGAGCATACATGCTCCAATCATCCATAATATCAAATCCTCACAGAGCAGCCATGCGTTGATAAAAATCAAGAATTCTAATTCAGAGCAAAATACGCTCTGATACCAGATTATAACACCCCTGATTTTCTGTACTCGAATCCCGATGTGATTGACATAATTAATAAAAATGCGAGTAAATTTTTCACGTTAGAAGACATTTCCAAAACATCACCATGACCACATCAAGACTCAAATCACAGAAAACCAAAGAGCGTGATTTAAAAACTTATAACTGGATCGATAAATAGTTACCCATGCGGTATACAAAAATAACAGAGCTTACAGCGGAAGAAAAATGTGTATACCGGGCACACGCCTAGTCCCATATATGAAGATATGAGAAAAGGCTCGGCAAAGCACGCAATGGCATAACATAGGCCTAGTAGACAACCATCACCATCTTGCACAATCTCATAAGCATGCAATACCTAAGATATAAACATGTAATCATCTATATGGTCATACATCATACATCATTAAAATTCTTATTCATAAAAGCCCAAAATCAGCCCAACTTCAATTTCTATATATCCACTATTAGTACATCAACCAAATGTATAACTATACTCACAATTCGTCCATCCATATCAATGATCACAACATCATATTATCCATCATATACATAACACATTACGTTATAAAGCTGCCGGCCAAGGTATTCCTCTACAACTATTTACCTTCCCAAAACTTCACTTCATAAACGTCCTCACCCCATGGTTTTCCTGCATCAATACTAAAAAGTAGACCACATGGGAGAGTGAGTTTACATTTCAAATGACGATATGAATACAATTGAAATTATGTGCATATGCATATCAACATCATGTATGCTTTGCTAAACACACCAACAATCATCATAAATTATTATTTCAACAATATATATTCATTTCATGCTTATTCATCAAATCATAGCAAAGCAAGCATATACACATCTATAACACCGCCACAATGGGCCAACACATATCTATCATATCGCCCCAATGGGCCAACTCATCAATATAGACCATCTTGGTCTTTCATCAAGCCACTAGGGGCTAACATCATCATTTCCAATCATAATTAAATACGCCCTTCATTACATTGGGCCATATCATACATATCGTCATATTCAACATCATTTCATATGTTCATATCATTTATTACTTTTATGTGGTCTTTCATTATATTAACTTCGCATCTCATCAACACCAATATTATCATCTCAATCATCATCATATTCTGGCATATCTCCATACTATATGCAAATGCTCTTATGGCTAATGCATATGCACAATGGAATAGACAACAAATGCGGATCGGACTGTGGGAATATAACATTAATTCAATTGTGGGACGAGCATAGGTATGCTACTATGCCACTACTGCAGTAGAAAAATTGTGTACACATATATCTCCATTTAAGCATGCTTATATTCTCATAATTTTACTGGTACCAAACCGCTGTCGCCCATTTGTAGCACTAGTCACCCTGTGACTTGCGGATCAACATCGTGGCCTCAACTACCACAAGTGCTACGGGCCCCTCCTGAACACACATCGAGAGAGCCGTGCCCCGTCGGACACCGAGGTAAACTCGCTCACCATAGAGCCACCCGCCCACTGGGCCTGCCACATAGGGTGCCTCGTCACTAAACTATGGACAGCTTCGTGACTCATACACCGAGTCACAGGGGAAAAATTCACAATACGCTCGTGCACTGAGCCGCCCTCCCACTGGGCCTGCCTAGTGGAACCCCCTACTATTCCACATAGACAGCAATGATATGCCATGGATGCAATGCAAATGCAATTCAAATGCATCCTCACTCTGTGCATCCTAAATGCCACTCATCAAACATCATCATCATCATCACGATCACCAACACCACCATACACCTTAGTGGATTCAACATTGTTGGTTTCATCATTATTATTTTCAAGTCTTTAATGTGGCATTTCCATTTCAACATATTTTCACATATATTTCACATCACACACGCAAGTCAATACTTGCAAACAACCATTATGACATTTCAACATCACATATTATTCATCAATATTATCACACTTCATTTAGTGGATTATCATCTCATTATTCATTACCGTAGCTCAACTATACTCATATATGTATATATAAACAAAATTGTGTGGCATTCACAACATTATCAATTTCATATTTCATACCATATATACAAGACCATGCTTGTATCACACACAACGGTACACAACAAGTTAACAATATAATTATACACCTCTTTCTATAAGAGGGTGTTCAACGTCATCATCTAATATTATTTAACATCATATTCCCTCTATTTCATCCATTTATATTTCATACAATGCCATTTGTTTATCCCTTCATACATTTCAAATTCATCCTAAGGATATATCTCATAATCCTATCATTAGATTCTCAATATCATCCTTTCATTACTCCATCCTTAGTGGTAATTATATTACAATTAACTCATTCCCAATTATCCTAATTACTTCCAACCACCATGCCAAATAATCAATAAATTGCCCTTTATACACCCCTTCAATCATCTTATAATCACAAGGAAGGAATCCATCAATAGTCCAGGGCCAAGAATATGAAATAATTTCAAACTGGGGAAAACTCGCTCAGGCGAGATTCCCCCTCGCTTGAGCGAGGTTGGGCAGACTCGCTTGGGCGAGCCCCAGCGCGCGTAAGCGAGAAACTCCCAGGGCGTGCCTACGCTCGCTCGCTTGAGCGAGACTCCAGTTGGTTAGTCACCCGCTTAAGCGAGGCAATTTTAAAGCATCAGGTACCTCACTCGCTCAAGCGACCCATGCTCGCTTGAGCGAAAATCCTCCAGTGCCATATTCTAGGCTCGCTCGCTCGGGCGAGCTTTCACTTGCCACGCCTCTCGCCTAAGCGAGATTTACCCAGTGCCAATTTTCCATCATGCTCGCTCAAGCGTGGTCACTCCCGCTTGAACGAGATTCGTCCAGTATCTCCTAACCTCAATCGCACGCACCTCGCTTGAGCAGAACGCCATCTCGCCTGAGCGAGATGGAGCCAGAAACCATAATACTGGTCCAGGGGATTCTCGCTTGAGCGAGAATCCATCTCGCCTGAGCGAGAATACCAGTACACGCTTAGAAACTCAGTCCTTCCCTCTTCTTCTCACATCAAAACCTTTATATATATAAGTTTGGCCTAGATTAATCTTTCTTACTCCTCTCTTTATGCACTTAGAACCTGGTTCGACCATTCATACATCTCAATTTCAAATTTCAATTCATTAACTATGAAAAAGAGTTATATAACCACCCCTCATCATCATTCCACTTTATCACAACATAATCTTCAATACTCTGTTCAATTCATCTATTCATTGAATATTACCAAACATTTGAGTCATGTCAATTCAAAGGGATATCAAGTATTTATCATCAACATCATATATTCATACAATTTCCACAACAATCCCATAAGCCAAGCCATCATTCACTATTTCAACAATTCAAACATACAATTAGTTCTTGGCAAGGCAATGCATGAGTTCACACATAACATAATTATTAATCAATCACTCATGCACTTGAAATGCAAACTCCTCTCCTACCTCGAGAGAAGATCCATAATTCCAATGCTCCAAATGCCTCGATCGCTCCGCATCATCGTCGGGGATGCAATCCTATCACAACAAATATACATATAATTGCCATTATTATACTATCACAAAGCATCATCTTAGACATCATCATCTAATCCATGATCAAGTCCTAGACTTGTCTAGTACTCCAAATTCATATGCTTGCATTAGGCTTTGGGAATTCCTTTCCCCAAAGCTAAGATTTCTAGATTTTAAAGGGCTAAACAACCCAACATCAACAACACCATGGCCTATAACAAGATCCAAGGCTTCATCAATTTAAACATCCATTCTCTTAGTTTATTATTAATGGTTTGCAACCATTATCAACATCATAAACATCACCACTTAAGACTAATTCCCTCAAATCAATGTACCTATATACGTGCATATTTCCTCATTTGCAACTCATGACTTAGCTCCCCATTTTATCAACATCGATATTCAATCCCAATACTTCTAAATGTTCATTTCCTCATATAAATCCACTCCCAAGGCATCAAAATCACTAAGGTTATCAATTTGGCAAAAATCTCCAATTTATCACACTTAGGGTTTCCCATCTAAAATTATTTAACAATATTCTCAATCAATCTCCTAAAATCTTTATGGTCACTATAACTTTCTCTTCATCCCACAAAAACAACCATGTTCAATTTCACACCTCCAATATTCATGCTTAAAGTTTCACTCTAGGTTAACCAACATAATCAACACCATCCACATGCAAGGCTTCTAACATTGTCATCTTTAACCCAATATCACAAAACCATAATAGAATGATGTGGAGGTAAGAAATCTTTAACTTAAATCCAAACTCCACCAAAACGAAAATGAGGGTGAAGAAGAAGGGGAGGACCAATGCAAGCTTCCTAGCTCCATGCATGCTTCACATTTCCAACTTAACTCTTGATTTTAGCAAGGAATAGAAGAGGAAGGAGTATGGGACGGTTTTTACCATGGAAGGAGGGAGAAGGAAGTAAAAGTGAAGAGAAATGTGAGAAGGAAGAAGCTGCCAAAAATGAAGGGAAAAAGAGAGTGGAAAATGTGTTTTATTGGCTCATTAACCATTGGTTATTAAAATGTACCTTATGATATTTCCCCTTTGGTCCATTGTGTAATAGAGTGTAAAGTGAGTGGGGGGAGAGAGAAGAAGAAGAAGTGGACGGTGGTAGAGAGGAAAAGAAAGGGAATTCTCATTTTCTTTTTAATCCAATTTGGTTCATAATTTCCCCATTTCATATCCTATGTCGAGTCCAATTAATTAGTTCCTTAACACCAAAAATTATTCCAACTACACCATCTTAATCACCATAATATTCCAAATATTCTAGACCCATCAAACACTTAATTCGATTAAGTGGGTCCCACATCATCTGTTAATTCATTCGTTTCCGGTAAATCTTAATTTACCGATAATTCACCTCTAATGTCTAACAACATCTCCCATAATTATTTGACCATGAATAATTAATTATCATTATCCAATAAATTTATTTTCTCTAAAATCTGGGATGTTACACTTTTTCCTTTAGAATTCGGTTTTGATTTTCAATAGCTGGCTGGTTGTGCAATATTATTTCATATAATTGTCTTCTTGATGCCATGATATAGTAGAAAATCCATAAAAAGTTGGTGTTGTTGTGAAATTTTGTGCTAGTTCTTCTTTTGTTTCAATTTTAGCATATTGTTCTGCTCATTTTTGGTTTGGTTTGATCATGTTTTGTTTAGGACCTATAAAAAAATTCTAAGTTTGGCACTTAGTAATTCAGTTTTGAGTAGTTATTTTTGGTAGTTACAAGTTTGTTAGTTGTTAGAGCCAACTAGGTGTCTTAAGTGCCATTTGGAACCTTTTCTTTTATTCTAGAAAATTGTTGACTTAACTTTTAGAAGTGAAAATCTGTGTGGGGGAGTAATTCAAGTATCTTGATTAACTACCAAGAGGTTCTAATCTTGAGTGTTAGGAGGTCTCATTTTAAGACTCTCCAAAAGTTAGCTCATCTTTAGGAGTCTTAGAGATCTATTCTTAGATTTTCATCTAGGTTTAATTTTGTTTTGAATGCACAATTATATCACCTTTAGTTCGGTCTCATTTTGTTACGTAAAAGAAAATTTGTTGTCAAAAAGAATCATAAGGCCTTCCATTCATCTTGGTGGAAGAAGGTTGCATATTTTTCCCTTAAGCAAAAGAGTGTATATTGAAACTTGTAAAGCTAGTTAGGTTTCAGTTTTTGAGGTGCTTATAACTTGAAAAACAAAAAGTATCATACAAAAACAAGAGGCAAAAAGATAAAAGAAAAGAGAGAAAGATACAAAAGAAGAAGAAAAACAAAAACCCTTACAAGTCAAAATTTCAAAAGTGTGTAAAAAGCAAGTGTAAAAAGTAGACCTCTTTAACAAATTTTGTGAAGTTTAAGCACCAAACCTTATTCAATTTTTTGAAACCTAAAGTCTTGTGCTAGTGATACCTTACATTTGTTTCAATTGCATTTGCTTGCTTAATTGTGCAACTCTAGTGTTCTAGGTTTAAGATTCCCTCCTTATTTCTTGCATATTATTTTGTTTGTTTGTCTTATTTTGTCTACCTTGGTCAAATCCAAATACTTCTTTGTGTAGCTTTATTTCTTTTGAACTTTTCTTGTTTTGGTATTGTCATAATCAAAAACCCAAAAAGATTTCCATTTGAGTAACTTTTCTTTCTTAAACATTTTTAGTTTGTCTTTTATTCCTTCTTAAGTTTTATCTTTGAGTTGTCTTTCTTTCAAAATTCCTTTGGTAACTTCCTTCTCTACATCATTGAGGGTAGTATCTTGAGGATACTTGAGATAAGAGTTCAATTGCTTTGGTAGACTTGAGACTAAAGAGTAAGGGTAAGGAGCTTGAGAGATGACACTTTAGAGATACACTTGAGAGGTCTAAAATGTTTCTTGCCTTTTGCTAACCTAAATTTCGTTGGAGATTTTGTCTTGGCATTATTTTGTAGGTAAGGTGAAGCTTCTACAAATCCAAGTGAAGAAAAGAGAAGACTTTGTAAAGGAAGCAAAAGTCTTGTAAAACTAGACATTTAAGGAAAATTTGTGAATTCTTAGGCTTTATGTATTAGGTTTTTGTCTTGTATTTTGGACACACATTGGACATTGGACTTTGGAAACTATTAATTTTTCATTTCCATTTGTAATTTTGGCTAGCTAGTAGAAGCATATGCATTTGGTTGTTGTTAATTAGTTAGTTGTTAGTTGGTTAAGTAGTTAATTGGTTACAACTAGAAGTAGTTAGTTAGTTGTTAGTCTTAACTAATTTGGTTAGTTAGTTAGTAGTTGAAACTAATTCTAGTTAACCTAACTACATCCCAACCAAATTTTAGTTGGCATAACCAATCCATAACTAAATTTAGTTAGGAGGTTAAGTGGTTAGACTTAGTTACAACCATAATAACTAAATAACTAAATTTTGTTAGGGTTAGTTGGTGTTAGTTAGAGTTAGTTGATTAGTTGAAACTAATTAGTTACTTCTAACTTTCCATAACCAAAATTCTTCTACCTTGTTAGGATTAGTTACTTGATTAGTTACAACCTAGGATTCTCATAAGGAACATAGGTTAAGACAACCTAGGTCTTGTATAACTAATCATAGTACTACATTATAGGATACAATCTAGCACAAGACAACTTAGGTTCTTGTTTCCCCTTAGGAAAGAAACCTAGTACTTGTATTTTAGGATTATTATGTGTTTTCTAATACTTGCCTTGCATCAAGCATCCTTGACTAGTTTGTTGACAACTTTGTTGCCTTGTCTTGCTTTTCTTTGACAACCTTAAAACAATGTCTTCTGTAACATCCCAATTCCGAAGTTAGATACCGAATGAATATTAAACGATAAAAACCTGAATGCAAAGTAAAGAATTAATTGTTAATCATAATCAATATAGCTTGTGAGTTAGTGACAAGCTGATTGGACTTAGTTGGTGGAATGTGGCTGTTTGTGATTGGCGGAAGGTGTGAGTGGACTGCGACTCACGCTTTCCCATCCCACTCCTTCCCTTCGCATGCGTATATATGTGCGTACCCTGTATTATCGTGTGTGCAAAACTTCTCCCACTACTTCATTCTCTCTTTTCTTCTTCGTCTCCATCTTCTTTTCCTTCCCCTGTTTTTGTTCTTCACGATGACAGTGCGGGAAGAAGGTCAGAGCCCTCCAACTGGTGAAGGACGATCGTTGAGGCAGAGGAAGAACAACGCTTCATTCCAGAACCGAGTACAGAGTATGACAGGGTGAAGAAAGGCTGAACGAATCAGAAGAAGGGCGTCGGATCCAACGACGAGAGCAGAAAGCTTCTTGAGGTTCCCTCCGAAGGTAGGGGGCGCTTGCATGTCAAATGCATGGTCCACGAACGGTACCGGATGAATGTACTGCTTGAGTGTCTGCATGTGTTTATGACGACAGGATCTTATGCATGATTGTTGGTTTTGGATTCTGTGTGTTTTACAGTGGCTGTATAGTAGTTGCATGCAATCAAGATGGTGGTAATGTGGACTGTTAGCCTTTGATAATGATGTATGAAATGCATGGTTCCATCTTTGTTAACACTGTGAAATATGAATGTGTGCCCGTTAGTTGATTTGTCAAATGCTATTACTTGATTGCCCGATTGTTGTGCATATTGGTATAACTGATAAAGCAATATAAAGGTTGTGTTGAATCTGTTCTACCTATGGTTACGACGGAGGTATCGGTTGTGTGATGGTGCTTACTGGAAAATGCATTAGCTGCATGTGTAAGAGTGGGGTGACCCGTGGAAGGTCATGAGCCCGAGGGAATGACTTCCAGCTACAGACCTTGGCTAGATCCCGAGAGAGCTCGTGGTAGCCGTAGGAGCTAGAGAGGAGTCTCGAGACGCCTATGGGAGGCCGGTACCACACGAGAAGAGTTGAGGGATGAGGGGCCAGTAGAAGGGAAACTGTAACTGAAAGTCATCCCTCGAGTCAGATCCGCAGGCATGCATGTAGATATGAGGTTGATTAGAACAGTACGCATAGCATGTGTTGAGTGTTATGAATGATTTCCGAGTGTGTGGACATTGGTATGTGTTGTATGTGTGCCATAGATAATATTATGCTTCGCTAACCTTAATTGACTTGAAAATGATTGAATGAAGTGAGTGTGTGTATTGACACTGATACCGAGTCCTTGATTGTCATTTTACCTGTAAAAGCTCACCCCTGCAGTGGCTATATTTTCAGTGAACATCTCTCGGAATGAAGGATGAAGGAGGAGCTGAGTGTAGAACAAAACAGCCGAGTGCTTTTGAATATATGTGTATATGTATATACCGTGTGTATGGTCCTGTTAAGCCTTGGCCGGCTCATGTTTTGGTTTTAGTCTTTACGTTAGAACTTGAACAGCTTCGGGTAACAGAAGTCATGATGAAACTCTTGTAATTATTTGAATACTTTCATTTATATATATATGTTGTGTGTTCTTCTATACTGTAAGTGATGTCCAAGTGGTGAATATGGATGCATGAGTATGTCTTATGAGCGTAGGAGGTTAGTGTGTTTATGGGTGGTTATGAAGCTGAGTGATTCCGAGTGAAAGATTATATGTAAGCCGAGTAAGGAAGAGCTTGTACTCCCGAGTAAAAAGATCCTAAGTGATCCCCCGTCTGAAGGAGGAGTTAATGGAGTGGTTTGGACTGGAATGTACTCTAAGCGTAGGATAATTATAATCCGAGTGATCAAATTGTAGTATGCCGAGTGAGTTAGCTGCTATTCCCCGAATGAATATAGGCCTGAGGATTTCCGAGTAAATGTAAGTATGAAATTCGAGTGAGATTCATTCACATGAGTTCCCAAGAGAGAAACACTTAGACAGATTCTTAGGGAAGTTTCCTCCAATGACATCCTGGTGAGTAACTTAGTGGAAAGAATCTCGAGCGCATAGGCTTAACTGATTCCGAGTGAAAACACGTATAAGCTCCGAGCGGGAAATATTCCGAGTGAGAGTTTATAGAATCCGAGTGGAAAGTCCCCTACTTACCGGGCGAATCTAGTATGTACCTTGGTGGATAAATATAAGAGACTATGTTATAGAAGGTAGGCGTGGGAGTCGATTCCCGAGTGTTGGAACCCCTCATACCGAGTTGCCTTAGGAGTGAATCCCAAGTGGACTTAGTCGTTTACCGAGTGTATGGATGTTTCGATGCCGAGTGAGGGATTAGCCGAGTGAGACTCCTCACTTCAGCGAATGGAGGATTCGCTCCAGCGAATGTGGGTCGCTGGAAGGCGTTGTCGCAGTATCGCTCGGGCGAGTTAGGCGTCTCGCCCAGGCGGATTCGTGCTTCGCTTGAGCAAGTGTACGCTGTGTGGTGGTCCGCTCAGGCGCTGTCTGTGTTTCCGTGTGAATGGTTTTTAATTCCCTTGCCTTCTTTTTCTCTTTCTTCTTGGCCATGGGACCAGCTCTCATATCTCCATATATGGGAGTATTTTTATTATGGATCCAGGTTATTTCCCAATTAATTCACGAAAATTTTTCCCCTAAAACTTAGGATGTTACATCTTCTAGTGATAGGGAAAACAAATCCAGCTTTATAACATAATTGAAAGTTTGAATAACATCAATAATAGGTTAAATAACCTAGAGCATAATGAAAACCCTAGAGCTAGGCATAGAAATCAAAGAAATCAAAAACATAACAATAATGATAGTGAGGATGAACCTAGACATAGAAGACACCATGAACATAAAAGAGAAGACATAGGCTTGAGAAAGGTAAAACTTGAAATTCCCCTATTTCATGGTAAGAGTGATGTTGAAGCTTACTTAGAATGGGAGATGAGAGTTGACCAATTGTTTCATTCTCATCAAATAAAAGAAGAAAAGAAAGTTAGGATAGCCACTCTATCATTCTAAAACTATGCCTTAGTATGGTGAACCCAAGTGTGTAAGGAGAGAAAGAAAGATAACTTCCCACCAATAGATGATTGGTTAGACTTAAAAGCTCTATTAAGAAAATGTTATGTTCCTAATTAATATAGAGGGGAGTTATTATCCAAGCTAAATAAACTCACCCAAGGGTCAAAGAGTGTAAAAGATTACTATAAAGCTCTAGAGATAGCCATGATTAGGGCAAACTTGGAAGAAGATGAGGAAACCCTAATGTATAGGTTCTTACATGGC
The DNA here is from genome assembly GCA_037962975.1 of Clitoria ternatea. NCBI lineage: Eukaryota > Viridiplantae > Streptophyta > Magnoliopsida > Fabales > Fabaceae > Clitoria > Clitoria ternatea. Next base: position 158,728,080 of record CM075672.1, read on the forward strand.
CTAAATAGGAACATCAAGAATAGAGTAGAACTTCTTCCACATGTTGACATAGAAGAATTACTACACCAATGTACTAAGGTAGAGAGCCAATTTAAAGAGAGAGAAGCCTATAGTTGGGAAAATAAAGCCTATAAGTCTAAGTGGGTAGGACAATAAAAGAAGGGTAGGTTTGAGAGAAACCCTAGGGAGAGGGAAGTGGGTACTTCATCTTCCAAACCACAAAGTGAGTTGCATAAGAATGGAAAAGTCTTTAGAAACCAAAGAGATAAGCATGAATCCACATCTAAACCACAATTCTCTAGATCTTCTACCATAAAATGTTTTAAATAGCTTGGTAAAGGTCACATTGCTTCCAACTGTCCAACAAAAAAAATAATTGTTTTAAAAACTAATGGAACCTACTCAAGTCAATCAGAGTCTAATTCTTATTCTCACTCTTCAAGTGATGACTCAAGTAGTGATTCCTATGACAGTGAGCATATTTTAGGGGATGATGGTGAGCTTTACATGATTAGAAGGTTGCTTGGTAGTCATGTTAAGCTAGATGATACTACACAAAGAGAGAACATCTTTTATACAAGATGTTATATAAATGACAAACTATGTTCTCTCATTGTGGATAGTGGGAGTTGTGTGAATGTTGTCAGCCGAAGACTAGTAAATAAGATGGGCTTAGAACTAATAGATCACCCTAGACCTTATAAGTTGCAATGGTTAAATGAAAAGGGAGAAATGTTAGTTAATAAGCAAGTCTTAATTAACTTCACCATAGGCATATATAAAGATAAAGTCAATTGTGATGTAGTACCTATGGACGCAACTCACATCCTATTGGAAATACCTTGGCAATTCAATAGGAAGGTCATCCATGAAGGGTTCACTAACACCCTCACATTCAAGTTAGATGGTAAGAAGATAGTTTTACACCCCTTAACTCCATAACAAGTAGCTAAAGATCAACTACAAATAAAGCTTAAAAGAGATAGAGAGTTAAGATCTTCTTCTAATCATCTAGAAAAACATAAGAAAAACAAAAAAAAGATAAAGGAAAATGAGTTATCATCTATGAGGACTCTAGAGCCAATCTTTTGGCCAACAAACATGATGTGAAACATGCTATGTTTTCACAAAAACAATGCTTGATTATGTATGCAAAAGATATTCCTAGCACTTCTTTGTGCTCTATGGGAACCCCTCCTCCTCCTTTGCCCAAAGGGATTCAAAACATCCTAAATGAATTTAAAGATCTCTTCCTAAAGGATATCCCAAAAGGATTACCTCCTATTAGGGGCATTGAGCACCAAATAGATTTAATCCCTGGTGCTAGTCTTCCAAATAGACCTGCGTATAGGTGCAACCCTAAGGAAAGCCTAGAAATAGAGAATCAAGTGAATGAACTACTATCTAGGGATTGGATTAGAGAGAGTTTAAGCCCGTGTGCTTTACTCGTCTTGCTAGTTCCTAAAAAAGATGGTTCATGGAGAATGTGTACAGATTATAGAGCCATAAACAACGGAACCATCAAGTATAGGCATCCAATACCTAGACTTGATGATATGCTTGATGAACTTAGTGCCTCTACTATATTTTCCAAGATTGATCTTAAAAGTGGCTATCACCAAATAAGAATAAAAAAGGGAGATGAATGGAAAGCCGCTTTTAAAACCAAGCTTGGACTATATAAGTGGTTAGTTATGCCTTTTGGCTTGACTAATGCACCAAGTACTTTTATGAGACTCATGAATCATGTTTTAAGGGAATTTATAGGGCATTTTGTTATGGTCTACTTTGATGACATTTTAATTTACTCAAAGACCATGACCTCTCATCTAAACCATCTCAAACAAGTTATGCTTGCTTTAAGAACAAACAATCTTTATGCAAATTTTGAAAAATGTTCTTTTGGCATGGATAGCATTGTATTCCTTGGATTCGTAGTTAGTTCTAAGGGTGTAAAGGTAGATCACTCAAAAGTAAAGGCAATCCACCTAAAAATATTAGTGAAGTAAGAAGCTTTCATGGTCTAGCAAGTTTCTATAGGAGATTTGTGAAAGATTTCTCTACCTTAGCCTTCCCTCTAAATGAATTGGTGAAAAAGAATGTTCCTTTCATATGGGGGCCAAGGCAAGAGAAAGCCTTTCTAGATCTCAAGGAGAAGCTCACTCATGCTCCAATTTTGGCACTTCCAGATTTTTCAAAAACCTTTGAGCTTAAGTGTGATGCTTCAAATGTGGGAATAGAAGCAGTTCTATTACAAGAAGGTCACCCCATTGCTTTCTTTAGTGAAAAGCTTAATGGGGAAACTCTCAACTATCCCACATATGACAAAGAATTTTATGCATTAATTAGAGCCCTATAAACTTGGGAATATTACTTGATCCCAAAAGAGTTTGTTATACATAGTGATCACCAATCACTAAAGTTCATTAAGGGGCAATATAAGTTAAACAAAAGACATGCTAAGTGGGTTGAATACTTAGAACAATTTCCACATGTCATCAAATATGAAAATGGAAAATCCAATACTGTGGTTGATGCTTTATCAAGAAGGCACTCCTTACTCGCCTCTCTTAGAGCCAAAATTATTGGACTTGATGAGATTAGGACTTTGTACCCAAGTGATATTGATTTTTCATACATTTTTAACTTATCTTCCACTTCTTCATCTTATAAACGCTTCTACATTCTAGATAGCTACCTCTTTAAATCCAATAGACTTTTCCTTCCTAAGAACTCTTTAAGAGATCTTTTACTTAGAGAAAGCCATGAGGGAGGCTTAATGGGCCAATTTGGAAGAGATAAAACATTGTCTATTCTACATGAACACTTCTATTGGCCTAAAATGAAGAAAGATGTCCAAAAACATTGTGCTAGGTTTATTGTATGTTGAAAAGCTAAATCAAAACTTTCACATAGTGGTTTGTATACTCCTTTGCTTACACCTAGTGCACCTTGGATTGATATATCTATGGATTTTGTGTTGGGCTTGCCTAAGACCCAAAGGGGAATGGATTCTATCTTTGTAATGGTGGATAGGTTTAGTAAGATGGCTCACTTCATCCCTTGTCATAAGGTAGATGATGCTAGTCATATTACTAAACTCTTCTTTAGAGAGATTGTAATACTTCATCGTGTTCCTAAAACTATCATTTCTGATAGGGACACCAAATTCCTAAGCCATTTTTGGAAAACTCTTTGGTCAAGGCTAGGAACGAAGCGTCTCTTCTCTACCAAAGACCCTTTCTCAACTTCTTCGAGTCTTAGTGCATAAAAATGTTAAATCTTGGGATGAGTGTTTACCCCATATTGAATTTGCCTGTAATAGGGTACAACACTCAACAACTAAGCATAGTCCCTTTGAAGTTATGTATGGTTTCAACCCTCTTACACCTTTGGACCTTTTGCCAATTGAAGTCTCTGACTCTGTCCTTCATATGGATGGAGAGGCAAAGGCCAAGTTCATTAAAGATTTTCATGAGAAGGTTAAAACCCAAATACAAACTAAAAATGAAAACTATGCTCGTTGTGCTAACAAGAAGAGAAAGGAAGTCACCTTTGAGGTTGGAGATTGGGTTTGGTTACACCTTAGAAAAGAGAGATTTAAAAATTTGAGAAAATCCAAACTCGACCCTAGAGGTGATGGATCTTTCCAAATAATCAAAAAGATGAATAATAATGCCTATGTCCTTAATTTACCAGGTGAGTATGGTGTGAGTGCTTCATTCGATGTGTTTGACTTATCTCCTTTTGATTTAGATGATGAAGATAATGCCTTAGATTTGAGGACAAATCCTTTTAAAGAGGGAGAGCATAATGAGGACACCCTAAGGGAGGACCCACACACTATATTGGACAAAGGGCTAGAGGCTTATAAAGAACCCCTCACTAGGGCCAAGTCCAAGAAAGCTACAGAGGACATTCATAAAGCCTTGTCATCTTTCATCTCTTTGCTTAATGGGCCCAAGCCTAAGGGAGACACCATAAGGATCTACATGCTTGCATCTTGTAATATAGGTCATTGTAAGATTCTCTAAGATAATTAGGGTTTATTTGGACCTTGCTAGGTCAATTGGGCCACTTTAGGGCCATGTACGTTCCCTTTGGGCCATGTATAGGCCATGTTCTCTTCTTTTTGCACTATTGGGCCTTGGAACCATCATCCAAGAACACTTATCCTTCCTTTGGCTGAAATCTAAAAAGGCTACATAAGGAAGCTCTCCTTTGTAATTTTACACAATAATGATCATTTGAGATTTTTCACCTTTGAGTGCAAATTTTCTAGAGTGAGAAGCTCCTCCTTCTCTCTAGGATTGAGTCTCTAGAGCAAGCTTTTATCTAAGAGGATTCTCTCCCTCTCGGTGGTGAGATTAGGCAGTTATCTTCCCTAAGGAAGTGGCCTCCTACCTTCACCTTCCATCTTCCTCTTCATTCCTTCCATCTTGTCTAAATCATTCCACTTTCTCTTTTCCTTCGACCAAATTTCGTCCACTCCATAGAGTTTCTTCCTTTTTGTTGTTTCGGTTCCAACCTTGAGGAAAGAACTTCATCCTTGGCTTGAAGGAAGAACATAGAAAGGAGCCAAGATCCATCCCTTTCAAAGAAGATTAGAAGAAGCTCCTAAATCAGGATACGTGAAAAAATGCTAGGTTGAGCTTAAGCACGCTCACCCCTTGACACCTGCTTAATATGACATAGCATTCCTGGGTAGGAACGTATTGAAGTGGCATAAACACACTCACCTCCTGGAACTTTTCGTTATATAGATAGAGAGTCAGCGTAAGACCACTGTTTGGAAGCGTAAGTACACTCATTTCTTGATACCTAACCAATGCAAATAGAATCTTAGCATAAAAATGTTGGAATGAAACGTAGGCATATGCAAGACTTAACAGTTCAACATTCTCAACAGAATAGCAACATACAAATGCTATAAATGAGTGTAGGCATGCTCATCACCTGATGAATATGCCAACTTAAGACAGTAGATCAGCATAGACAAGCTTCAGAGGAGCGTAGGCATGCTCAACACCTAAAACTAAATTAAAATCAACAAAAACACAGCATCAAAACATTGCATTGCAGTGTAAGTACATGCAAATCTTGGGGACTTAATTTCTCTATAGAAATACAGCACATAAACACTGCATGTAAACGTGGGTACTCTTAGCACTTAGTGACCTTCCTGACTCTAAATAGAAGCACAACATATAAGTGTTGATCCACTAGCATAAATAAGCATAGAGGTTGATTCATTTCCTACATTGACAAAGAAGAAGTGTAAGCATGTTTTAAGCGAGCGTAGAAATACGTACCCCTTGGTAACTACCCTGATCGAAACAAGTAGCCAGCATAAGGATGTTGTTACTGAGCGTTGGTATGCGTACAACTTGTTAAACTATTGTACTTAATTTCAGAACCTTAACGTTGCTACGCTAGGGTATAGCGTCAATACACGCAGCTTTTGACACTTCAATTACACTAGCGTACTCCTATTCTTAGTCAGTGTGGGTACGATATCATTAGGAACAATGCTTTTTGGCCACTTTCTTCACTGAGCGTATGCACGCTTCAGAGAGCGTTAGCACATGTATAGACTAATCCTTGAGATTAAGTTTGAGTATAGGACAAATTTTATTAGCGTGGTTACGCTCAGCTCTTATTCAAATTTTTCAAATTGAAAATTCAATAGCTGAATTAAACACCATTTAAGTACTAAAGTTTTTCTAACAATATATATATATATTTCAATATTTACACTTCTTTTCAAAATAATTTTTACTTGTTTTTCCTTGCTCATTGTTTTTATTTTTTAATTCAAAAATAAAATATAAAAACTTTGAGAGAAGAACAGAAACTCAAGGGTGCCTCCTTACAACGCTTCTTTAACGTCATTAGGTTGACTTATGACACCTAAGTAAGTGCATGTAAATCAATGGAGGTCTCCTACCTCTCAACCTCTCCTCCAAAATAGAGTTTGACTCCTTAGCCATTGACCTTAAAAGTCCTATCTGAATCTAGTTCCTTAACTTTAATGGCACTATACGGGTATACTTCTTTGATAATGAAAGGACCAGATGATTTTGACTTTAATTTCCTTGGAAAGAGTCTCAACCTAGAGTTGAATAATAACACTTGATCCCTTTTCTGGAACTCTCTCTTGGCTAACCTTTTATCACACCATCTCTTTGTTTTCTCCTTGTACAGTGAGGCACTATGATAAGCCATCATCCTAAATTCATCAAGTTCATGGAGTTTCAGGACTCTTTCTTTGTAACACCCTCGGTTAAATAGGACAATCCCTTCCACTAGATTATCCTGGTCAACTGTGAGGTTATAAGTTTTTAGAAATATGGAAGTTTTTTTTGTACAAGAAAACTTGGTGGGAACAGATACATTGTATATATAACATAGTCATATACAACACATGGTCATAACAGCAACTATACAAACTTAAAGTAAAAGGGGCACACAGGCTCCCATAAACGAAAGTAAGATTAACCTATTCTATTCGTCCTCGGTCCAAGAAGAGCCTTGATCCTCAATTCGAAGTCGATGTCTGTCCCTATGATTCTGAAAAAATTTGATGTAGGGTGAGTCTTCACCTCCACAACAATCGTGAAGGTATCTTGTCGACACCTGCCCCACACACATCACAAACAATCCAGGATCAGGTCACTCCCACTATTTTTAGGGTCCCTAAGTTACATTCTAAATTATCTCACCACTCTTGGTCCTGGTTGACCATTCCTATTCTCTCATTCATCTCTCAGGATTTCTAAGTTCTATAAAGTCATACTTAAGTAACAAACAATCACAATCTCAATATAATGATACAATGCATGAGTTTATTTTGCCATTTCAATTCTCTTTATTAGTCATTATGATGCATGTGGGCCTATCTCTTCCTCATCAATCCCAACACAACATATATCATAATCCTACCTTATTCTCCCTGCCCAACTAGAGCGACCGGAGCTCTCCTCGTTCTAATCATCACAAATGGGTAAGGACCCGCAATCATATCATCGTAAAGGCCAATCACATATCTCATCAGAACGGGCACTCAACGGCCATAAAAGCCCTCGTCGAGTCAAAGTATACCAGAGTTACCAGGCTGTCCGGCCTCGAGCGTGAATCTAAGCCATTGGACGTCTACCCCGTTATACTCCTAAGACTGCCCTTAGAGGATCATGACACCACTGTTCTTCAGTGTACCCATCACTATATGCTTTAGGGGATCATTCCAACATCCCTTCTTAACTCCAAATATGATGCATACAACACTCAATTTCTTTTCACAAGCCGTTGGTAGGGTCCTTTTGATGACTCTATTTCATTTCTAACATTAGAATTCTTTCTTCTCATGAAATTTTAGTTAATTCTTTTACCTGCCTTCTCAAAATTCCTTAATTCATAACGGTATCACCCGACGCTTAGAAATGAAATGAGATCTCATATTTTCCAAAAATTATGGGTACATTGGTGTTACAACGCCCATCATCATATCTGATTTGATCTAATCTCATCACATCATTTTCATAATTTAATCATCTCAGGATCCCTACCGAGACATTTCTTCATTCTTTTTTTATTTATTTCAACATATTTAATCCATGCATCATACAAATACAACATCATGTATAATTAACACATATTCATGCACACCATTACATAGCAGTCGCCAAACACAATATTTATCATACAAGTATTATACGACAATCATTATACATATCATGAGAGGATCATGCGTATAGGTATACTCATGGATATCTCTTTATAAGTGTTTTAATCTTGGTTTCTTACTCATATCTTATCAGACTATTTATCTTAATTTATTTAAGATGTCCAATTACCCTTTATTTTTTCTTACTTACTGCTATTGATTTTATTCATCCTTGATTTATTCGTATGTCGTTTAAGCCAGTTCTTAGGTCCTGTTGACATTGGTGTTTCTACATTTGTTAAACTTCCTTAGCGTATATTTTTATTACCCTAGTATCAATTTCTATTCTTCAATAATTCCTAATATTTGTAATATATGTACCTAACTCATTCTTTTGTATGCCGTTAAGTCATTCGTCTCTATATCTATTTATTCATGTGTGATTACTTCCTTATTTCCTTGGTCATGAAATGGGTTACTAATCCTTTATATACATAATTAGTATTATTCTTTCTAATTTCTAGTTACTAGCTTTTATACTTTTCCTTTACTCACACTAGCTCTAATTGGTTTCCTTAGTTGTATTCTTTTAGTCAAATAGAGTTTACTTTCTTTATGACATTAAATTATTACCTAGAAATCTAGAATCCGCACCAATATTATGAAATTAGTCAAATATTATTTAACCACTAAAATTACTAGTTAGTTTATAAGTCATTCTACTTCTTTTTATTACTAGTTCAAAGTTTAATTCTAAAATCCTTTCTATATCTTTTATCCTTTTTAGCGACTAATGTTTCTAAAGCTTAACTGTTCATTTTGTATACATCATGTCTTAAAATATTCTTACTCAGTTGATTGTGTACGTCATGTATCATATAAATATTTCCTAAGTTCCTAAGATTTTAAACTCCTAACACCTATTTCTTAACCTTTGGTTCCTAACGATTTCATTTATTACTTTTAGGCACCTTTCTTTTCTCTTAATTATTTATTAACTTCCAAATTGGACTTTCAAATTCCTTTTAATTTCTTTTCTCTTTCTACTAGGCTAACTTAGTCTATTAAAATATTTAACTCAAAGTCTTATTCCCTAATTAAATTCTTAAAGTCCTTTTTTACATTTCTATTTCTATTGGTCACCAAAGATGGTAACTAAAATTGGCCATAAAATTTTCTAAGCTCTAATGTCCACTTTATCATACTTCAAAAATCCATTTTATTTTTATTTCTTTAACTTAGTTTACAAAGTTTACTTGGGCCTAAACCGTGTCACTTATTGATAAAAAATTTTCAAGTAAAATTATTCATTTTTAAAATTAACTTATTTATTTTATTAATTCTTGAAAAACTTTATAACAACTTAATAACGATGCCTCGATAAACTTCTTAACCATATCCCTAAATATTGCCAGTATACATCTTTGGAAGGTGGCTGGCGCTTTACATAACCTGAAAGGCATGCGCCTATAAGTAAAGATCCCATATGGGCAAGTAAAAGTTGTCTTTTCTTAATCTTTTGAGTCTACCACAATTTTCTTGTACCCAGAATACCCATCCAGGAAACAATAATATTCATGGCCATATAATCTTTCTAACATTTGATCCACAAATGGAAAAGGGAAGTAGTCTTTCCTAGTAGCGTCATTCAACCGCCTATAATCTATACACATTCTTCAACCTGTTGTAGGCCTAGTTGAAATGACTTCTCCCTACTCATTTTTTATAATGGTCATACCTCCTTTCTTGGGTACTAGTTGAATCGGACTGATCCAAGCACTATCCGAGATAGGATATATGATCCCTGTATCTAAAAGCTTAACCACTTCCTTACGCACAGCCTCTTTAATCATAGGGTTCAGCTTTCACTATGGTTAGACAACTGGGGAATAGTCTTCTTCCATCAAAATTTTATGCATACTGAAAGATGGACTAATCCTTTTCAAATCTAAAGTTTTCCAACCTATAGCAGATTTACGTCTCAATAGAACCCTCATTAATTTGTCAACATCCTTATTACTAAGTTTAACACTTATAATTAATAGATGTGAATCATTTTACCCTAGAAATGCATACTTCAAATGAGAAGGTAGAGGCTTTAACTCATTGTTTTTCTCTACTATCTCCATAGACTTCTCATTTAACTCCTCTTTTATAAACTCACACACTCTATTTGTAACATCCCAAAATTTATATAAATGATTAATTTAGAGGAATAATTAGTACATAATTACTTTTGAGTTATCTAATGTCCCAAAATTTAGAAATGATTAAATTGAGAATTTTTATAATTATTCATAATTTATTGTGGCTTGAAGAGCTAGAAATAATACCCGATTAGAATATAAGTGTCGAACCAAGTATCTCCGATTTAGGTATTGTTGGTCAGAGCTGATAAGAATATTAATATGAATCCGAATATATAATCGAAATAATTTTTGAATAAAGTATTGAGCCCAAACGGAGATCCTATTATCATAAAACGGAAAGCTTTTAATGAGAGGTCAAATTTTAAATGCAAAAACTTTATTTCCTCTCTTAACTCACACGATGGTCTCCTTCTCAAGGACAAAGAGCCTTTTACTCCCTTTTCTCTTCATTCCTCATTTTTCCACTCATCTTCTTCCTCTAAAAACTCTAGCTTAAGGGTGTGTCCATCTCCATAATTTTCATTTCCCTCATCCTAGCCATTAGGTGGAGCTTGTGATTGAAGCTCTGTAATTTTTGTTTTCCTTCTTTTTCTCTATTGGGGTTCACTTCACTCTTGGCTTGCGATAAGTTTCCCTACTATTTTTATTAAGCTTAAGCCCTAAGTTATGGGTTATGGTGGTTGGGAGAGTGTTTAATGCATATGGGTTATTTAGGAGAACCATTAATGTGGGAAACCCTAAGGTGGGTGTGATAAATACAAGCTTTTATGAGGGTGTTATATGGTACATGAAAATGGCATGGTTGATGGTGCAAGTTAATGAGCATTAATGATGATTATTAGGGTTTTAATGAAACCCTAACCCTTGGAATTAGGGGAAATGTAAAGTGTGAGTATAAGAGTATTTATTGATGTTGGGAGAATGTTATTAATGATCTGAGATGGTAAAATTGATAGTGGATGGCCATTAATAAGGGTAGATAATAATAATGGTGGTTGGGAAGCATTAATAAGGAAACCTATTAATGGGTGCAGTCATAAATGAGTAATAATGCATATGGACACCAAACCCATAGTGGTTATGGTGGATTAAATGAAATATAAGAGGTTTGAGGTTTAAATAGTATAAACATGAAGTAGTTAATTAAGAACATTTAAATCTTTGTGGTTTAGATAGAAAATAATTGTATGATACATTGTGTGATGTAGGAAACAACCCCATTGACAAAGTGAAACCTTTGGACCGTAGTGATTTCTCCTTCTCTTGAGGTAGAAGGAGGTAACATTTGTAAATGCATGATTTTATTCATTATTGATGTGTATGTATGGATGTGTTTCTATAATTTGGCTTGGATGAATGTCTTGGTGTTCATGTGAATTGGAATGCATTTAGAATGAATTGTATTATACGGTAAATATTGTTGGGATGATGATTATGATGTTGAATTGATTCATAGTAATGTCACTTGTTGTGAATGGCATTGAGACCATGATTGAATTAATTACAATTATTTTGGATATCCCACGATATGTAATTTGATGAATGATGATTGCCACTAACTATTGATATGAATAAAATCCAATGATAATTGGTAATGGTTGAGAATGATGAGGATATTGAATTCCACTAAGTGTTGGTGGTGAGTTGTTGATTGTGGAGTAACATTTTAGGATGCACAGTGTGAGAAATGCATTGATTGGCATTTGTATCGATGGCATATCATACGCTGTCTATATGGAACGTTAGGGGTTCTAATAGGTAGGCCCAGTGGGAGGGCGACCCAGTGTGAGGGTAAAATTATTGTTGTTCCCTAGTGATTCTTGGAATCACGAAGCTGTCCATAGTTTGGTGGCAAGGCACCCTATGTGGTGGGCCTAGTGGGTGGGCGGCTCTTTGATGAGCAAGTGACCTCGGTGTCCCTATAGGGCACGGCTCTCTCGATGTGTGTTCAGGAGGGGCACGTAGCACTTTTGGTAAGTGAGGCCATGTTATTGATCCACATGTCACGGGGTGACTAGTGCTACATATGGGTGATAACAGTTTGGTACCAGTAAAAAAGGTAATGTTGTGCATGCAATTAATGAGATAAGTGTACAGATTTACTACTGTAGTAGGGGCATAGTAATACTCGTATGCTTGACCCGCATTTTATATGATGTTGTTTCCCACAGTCAGATCAGTGATTTGATAATGATTCCATGTGCATATGCATTAGCCATAAGAGAATTTGCATATAGCTGGTGATATGCGGAGTTTGGTAGCCCGCGGTGGTAGCAGATGATTGATAGATAAAGAGAAAGAAATTATGGTACTAACTTTAACTGTGGGATGGTATTTGATGAGATTGCCAATGATTTGATACATATGTTGTGCGTAACATCCCAAATTTTATATAAATGATTAAATATGAAGAATAAATACTAAATAATTATATGTGGCTTAACTAATGTCCCAAAATGTTGAAAATAATTAAATTAAGATTTTTAGGGATTATTCATAATTTATTGGGGCTTTATGAGCTAAAATTATACTCGATTAAAATATGGGCGTCGGACTAAGTATCTCCGATTGGGGTGCTAGTGGTCAGGGCTGTTAACAATATTATTAGGAGTCCAAATATATATTCAAAATAATTTTTAGATAATGTATTGAGTCCAAACAGAGATCCTGTTTGTTGTAAAACAAAGAAAACTTAAGTGATGGGCTAAATTAGAATGTTAATTCCTTCCTTTTCCCTTACTCCTCACGACACTCCCTATTTCCTAAGGCAAAGACATTACTTCTCTTCTTCTTCCTTCATTCTCTTCATGCTTTCTTCTTCCAAAAACATAAGCAAAGATTAGTGCCTATTTTCCTCTCCCATTTTCATTTTCATTGGAGCTTGAAGGAGAAGCTTGTGGCTTGGAATTCTCTCCCCTATTCTCTTCAATTTTTGTGTTCTTCTTTGCCTCTCTTGGAAACCCACTATTTTCTTCTCTTAAGGTAAGCTTTTCATCATTTTTCAAGAGCTTGAACCCTTTGTTATGGGTTTTGGGTGTTAGGAGAGTGATTTATGTATATGGGTTGTTGAGAGAAGGCATTAGACATGGAAAACCTAAGGTGGGGTGGCTTTAATGCAAACTTTTATATGCATGTAACATGGTACACGAAATTAATGATGGAAATTGATGAGTATTTATGATGTTGTTGGGTTTTTAGTAAAACCCTAACTATGGAAAATTGGGGGAAATGGTAGATGCTGATTAGAAAATATATGTTAAGAGGAAATATGTGGTATTTGAATGATGGGTATGAGTATTTGTGTTAGGAGAATATTTATTGATGATGGTGGATGGCCATTAATGGTGATTGGTGGCAATTGGTGTATGGCCCTTTGATGGGAAGAATTATAAATGCATAATAATAACACTTGAATGCCTAACCCATGGTGGTTGTGGTGAAATCAATGAAATAGAAATAGTTTGATAATGAAAGTATTGAATGCACTAAGTACTAAACTAGAATATGTAAGTCTTGCAGACTTTGAATTGAAATTAATTATGTGGTGCCTTATAAAATGTAGGACCCATTCCGAACGACGAGGCGAGAACGCTATATCACTCGAAATTCTTGTCTTGAGGTAGAAGAGGAGTTCTATATTCTAAATGCATGGATTGAGTAGTGGTTGATTATCATATGTGATAATTTACATGTGTTGCCTTGCTTGTGCCTGTGTGACCAATTAAGATGTTGAATATGATGATGATAATTATGCTTGGCAATATGTATTGTGCATTTGGAATATCTTTGGTATGCTATATGGTAATGAAAATTGCTTGGCTAGTGTTATGCCTTGATATGAATGTAATTGTGTTATAATCACCATGAATATGTAATAATCATTGTTGATGATGAATGAGAATGAATATAGATGATTAGCATACCTTGATTGATGATGAAGGATTGATGATTGTAGTTGATGATTTGATGCCATTATGAATGATGAAAGCTTGAATTAAGATAATGAAAGATTATTGAACAAGCCACACTAAAACTTGAACAATGGTAATAACCAATGATAATAAATCCACTAAGAATTATATGGTGAAGTTGGTAACAGTGATGATTGATGAGTGGCATGATTAGGATGCATAGTTATGAGAATGCATATGATTGGCATTTGTATTGCATCCATTGTATATTGCATAGCTGTCGATGTTGGAATGTTAGGGGATTCCCCCGGTTAGCCCAGTGGGAGGGCGGCTTAGTGCACAAGCATTCTTGTTGTATCCCCTGTGACTCAGTGTGTAAGTCACAAAGCTGCCCATTTTGTGCTACGGGGAGCCGCATGTGGTTGACCCTTGTGGGGGGTGGCTCTTGATGAGCAAGTGTCCCCGGTGGTCCTATGGATCATAGCTTCCATGGTATGAATCATGGTTGGCCCGCAACACTGATAAGTGTTTTAGACACAATAAATTAGATTTAATTTAATTATAATTTTAAACCATTTCCACTGTATTTTCCTAATTTTCATGATTTCTGCTTTCTTTCCACTCTATTCTGCTCGGGTATTCTATTTTGTAGGAATTAATAAAAATAAGGAACATTAAAGACACATGATAAAGCTATTCCAAGGGTCAATAATAAGAGAAACTTGACCATCAAATGACAAATGATCAAAAGGAAAAGCCACAAAGGTTACATGGTCAAAAAGGGTCAATAAGCAATAACAGGGGTATAAATCAATTCAGGGAATGCCTAAATTGATTCACATGTGATGAATGTCCCAAAAATGTAACATTTCAATAATGAATCGATTCACAGCAGCAATGAATCAACTCACAACACCAATGAATCGATTCATACGTTATTTTTTAACCCAGGATCATATTTTGAAGCTTTTGAATCGATTCATAGCAAGTCTGAATCGATTCACACGTCCTATACTATGCAAAAATCACTTCCTGAATCAATTCATGACCAAAATTGAATTGATTCATGCAGTTTAAAATTTCATTTTCATAGCTGGAAACAACCTTGCATTGCATTACACTTTAAAAATTAAGGTTGCACCTTCCACTACGCAGAAAATAGTTAATCATGCAATGGTCCATGCTCCACTAACGTAGAAATGAAAAGAAAATTGATTTGCTCCATTCCTTCTCAGCCTATAAATAGAAGGAAATTGGCACAGAAGAGAGGATCGAGGTCACTTGAATTAATTCATTAAGAGGAAGCATTTCCCTCTATTTCCTTCTTTCTTTCTTTCTTTCTCTTTCTTTCTTTCTTTTTTTATTTTTGTATAAGAATTGAGAGTTGCGAAGTTGAGTGCTTAAATTTGTATACGGTGGGAGAATATTGCAAATACCACAAGGAAATACAGTGGTGGAATTACTTATGGGCTTTTTGGAGAAACCCGTATGTCTTTCTTTTACTTTATCATGTGTTGTATGTTTTATTTTCCTTCCATTATGTGTATGAATTTAAATCACATCACGTGCAACTAAATTATTTATCTTGGGATAAATGGGGTGTGACAATATTTTATGTTAATAATGTTTTGACTTTGATTTAAATAAATTTCTATTTTCCATTTAGTTCAAATTATGCTCAATGCTCTTAGTAATTCCTAACAAGAATCTAAGTGATAAAACTATATACTTGTGAGTATATTAGTAAGTTTAAGTAATTAGTAGAATTGGGAGATTTATTAGTTACTAGAAAGCTTTTGAACTAAGCCTAAAATTTTGAAATACTTTTTATGACCTCGTAAAACCGTGAAAGTAATCAAAAATCTTTTGAGGAATAAAAGGGGATTTTCATAGAACGTTAATAGGCCTTTCTTAGGGATTGAATGTGGTTCTCTATATGATAAGTACATTAATAGGATTCTGAGAGGAACATATTAATTAGCTTAAGGAAAATCTCCCTTGGAAAACTTAATTTGATTTTTATTTATGAAAAGCAAACTTATTAACATAAAATAGTGTCTTGATCCCCTAGAATCCCAAGATACTCTCAACTCTATTTTTACGTGTTAAGTAAATTTTGTTTTATATTTATTTTATTATGTGTCTTATTTTACAATAACTTGAAAATCAATTGTGTGGATAATTAAATTTTCAATATACCGATACTTTGAAAACAGTCCCTGTGGATACGATAATCTTCTATATCACTTGACATAACCCGGGCACTTGCGGGCCCTGCAAGTTTTTGGCGCTATTGCTGGGGACTATGTCCCTCAAATATCAGTAATTGTGAAATTCAATTAGATCATACTTGTTAATACTTTTACTTTTATTTTGTTTGTTTCTTTTTATTTTGTTATTATTTTTCCTATTTTTCATCATGTTTACTATTGTATATTTATTGTGATATTTTTTGTTGTTATTATATTGTTCTTTGTGTAACATCCCAATTTTGAAAATTAATTACCGAATGAAATTAAGCCATTAAAATAATAATTGCAAAGTGGAAAATTACTTGTTAATTATAATCAACTTAATCAATCTAACTTAAGGAAATAATAGCAGATTAATTATGATTAATTGTTAATGGCTGGCTGCTTGTGATTGGTGTGTGCCGTGAGTGGAGCTGCGATTCATGAACTCCCACCCCACTCTTCTTCTCTTTGCACGCATATACATATGTCCTGTTCCACTTTTGATTATTCATTTTCTCTTCAGACTTCCTCTCCACTACTTCTCTTCTCCTCGTTCTCTCTTCGTCTTCTTCGTTCTTCTTCTCCTTCTTCTTCCCTGTTCTCCGTTCTCTGTTTCTGGGAACCCACGACGACGGTGCCGTAGAAGGTCAGAGCTTCCTTCGGCTGGAGAGGAACGATCATTGAAGGGACGACGAACAGCTTCCTGTTCCCCCGGTGCGACTGCGCTCGAGGGAGACCAAGCAAGTGGGAGCGAGGACGAGGCGAACAGAGTAGAAGATCAACATCAAAACTGAGGAACCTCTCGGAGTACCTTGTTGGTAGGGGGTATCTTAAATCTTAAATGCATGGGTTATGGACGGGTTCTGGGTGTTGATGATTGCTCATTCTGTATTCTGTTTGGTGTGTTATGCTTGCATGAAGAGTGTGTGGTACCCGGATGCATGATGTTAATGAATCGAATGTTACATGTTTAGTTCCGTCCATGAGTTGCATGTAGATAGTTTTGAGAAGTGTTGAATGTTGAATGAGAGGATTGTGCTAAAGTGCTACCGATGATTACCGTGTGACTTAAGTGCCATGCATGCTATTTTGAGTTTGAAATGCTGATTACATGTGAGAAGATGTTGACTTAGTGAGTCTGATGATATATTGTGCCTATTGCATATGATGCATGTATTGCCGAATGAAAGTTGTGTATGAAATCTGTGCTGTGTTGAATCCGCGTGTGGCGCATGGGATGCGTTAATGCTGGGAGCATGTAGTGTGGGACACTACCATCGGTTATAAAGTGTGAGACGCTGATAAATCCTTGAGTGGGACTCAAGGTAGCCTTTGAGTGAGACTCAGGCTGCCCGTGAACACCGCCGTTGGCGTTGAGAGCGTTGGTGTCACCTGTGTGGGGAAACGGTTGGGTACCTGTAAAACGGCCAAGCAGTTGGGAGCTGAATGGAAGGCTGGGAGCCTATGTTGCAACGAATGAAAACCGATTACACACAAATGCAGAATCGAGTAAAATAATCTGTGTATATGTACTGCTGATGTTGATTGGAATTTGATTACGCATATGATAATGTTAATGAAATGATGAGTGCATATAGCCGAGTGATAGTTGATGGATTCCGATCGGTAAATGCTTTGTGTGTATCTGAATAATTGGCATTATTATGTTATTGGTTATTGCTGTGTATGCATATATTATACTGTTGCGTAACTGAGGAATAATCCAAGTCAGTATCTATCATTTAATATCTAAGATACTCACCCCCTACTGTGGCAATATTTTCAGTGAATGTCTCTCGGAGCAACGAGTGAAGGTGGAGCTACATGCCAAGTGGAATGCTTGTGCACTATGGAAATATCTGTATATATGTAGATACTGTGTATAAGGTTTTAGTTAAGCCTTGGCCGGCTCGTATTTTGATCTTAGTCTCTTAAATCAGAATTTAAACTCTCTCGGGTTGAGAGTATGACAATGTGCTTGTAATTATTTATATACATTCCTACATATATTTATATCATACTGTATATCTATTCTATGCTGTGCGAGAAATCTGAGTGATATACCTATATAAGTACTTCCGAGCGTGGGAGGTTAGTATGACCTTAGGAAAAAATGGAACTAAGTTATTGTTGTGGGAAGCGAGATAGTGACTTTACCCCGAGTGAAGAAAGGTCTAGAAGTTCTGAGTGAATGAGGTCGTATAATTTCGAGTGGGGATTGACCTGAAAAACCTTTAGAGTAATAAACTGTTAGGATTTCCTCGAGTGGAGAATAACAATATGTTCAGAGTGAGAACCATCCGAGTGAGTGTTTTCCGACTGAAGAGTGACCTATAAGATTCTGAGTGAAACCCATTGTAGTAAACTTATGGGAAACTAGAAGATTCTTAGGTGAGACTTGACTTAGTGAGAGGACTTGAGTAAGAAGGATTAGGTGTGCCGAGTGAAAAACGAGTGAAATACCGAGGGATAAAAAGACCGTGAAGAATATTCCGAGTAAAACATATGTGTGGGACCCAAGTGAAATGACTATGGGAATCATCTCCCAAGTGGTCAACATCTGCGGCTTGAAGGAATGAAGTTATGAAGTGTGTGGTAAACTTCCGAAAGGAGCTTGTGAGTGTAAGGGTTAGACTGAATGAATCGTGAGTAAAGACTTTTCTGAGTGAACTTAGACTCTGAAACCCGAGTGATGGGAATTCCGAGTGGAGTTACTCGCCTCAGCGGCTAAGTGCTCGCTCCAGCGAGTGTGAGCGAAGGGGAGGTCTCTGATGGGTCACGCTTAAGCTATGCGAACTTCGCCTAAGCGTGTGGGCCTGTCGCGCTCGAGCGATATTGAATCTCGCCTAAGTGAGTAGGCGCGGTTGGGTTCATTCACGTCCTGCATCTTCCGCTGTTTTCCTTATGGATGGTTTGCATTCCTTTCCTTTCCTTCTTTTCCTAATTCTACCCTCCTTAATTCTCAGCTAATCATTTTGCCTTTGAATCCCCTCTGATTTTGGAAAAATTTTCCTGGTCTCGGTTTATCCACTAATTGAAAATTAAGGTGTTACACTTTGTATGTGTGCTTACTATTGTTGTTCTTATTTTTCTGATTTATTGTTCTGTTTGTCCTTTATTTCCTTTTTTTATTTGACAAAGCCGTAGTGTCGATCTAAACTTAGGATTTGACCCTGAGATAGAACGCACCCTTAGAGCTTTAAGAAAACAACAAAAACTACAAAAAACAAAACAAATAGGAAACCAGAATAGGGCTTTAAGAGATTTTGCTGCTCCAAGCACAAAAGGAAGAGGGTCTGGCATCCTTAGACCCGTAGTGGAGGCTAACAATTTTGAATTGAAACATTCACTACTTTCTATGGTTCAGCAGAACTAATTCGGTAAATTACCCTCCGAAGACCCTAATCTTCATCTCTAAATTTTTCTTGAGTACTGTGACACACTGAAGATGAATTGACCCACCAATGATGCTATTCATTTGAGACTCTTCCCTTTCTCATTACGGGATAAAGCGAGGGTATGGCTATACTCACTTCCAGAAGGATCCATTACAACTTGAGAACAACTGTCCAGCACTTTTATCAACAAATGGTACCCAAGGAATAAGACTGATGTGCTGAGAAAACAAATCATAAATTTTGCATAAAGAGATGATGAGTCACTGTATGAAGCCTGGGAGAGATACAAGGAGATTCTAAGAGAATGTCCTCCTCATGGGATAGAATGGTGGTTGACCGTCCATATTTTCTATAATGGACTAACTTCCATACAAAAGATCTCCTTGGACGTTGTTGTTGAAGGTGCCTTCATGAGCAAGAATATGGATGAAGCTCAGAACCTGATCAAAGAAATTGCCCAAAATACCTACCGACGGTCTTCCGAAAAAAGTTTACCTTCAAAAACTCCCAGTAAGTATTCTGTTGATGCTATTTCTTTGCTTACTGCTAAGGTTTGAAGCATTATCTGTAAAATTCGATAAGTTAGGAGCAGGTGCTACTAACAGTTTCTGTGCATTGTGTGGTGTTTCAGGTTACAATATCTCAGGGTATCAGCTTGGAGTAACTCCAAATACTAAGCAATAAATGCATCATATGGATGCTATTGGAAATTATGGTGGAAATTATTAGAGTAACTACAGACCTCCACTGTCTACCTGGTTTCCAAAATAGGCCACCTCCATTCCAAGGTAATCATAGTAACTACAAACCCCAACAAGGACCCTACATTCCACCAAAATCAAAACTAGAATCCTTGATGGAGACATTTGTAGCTACTTAACTGAAGCAGAATGATGAGTTCTCCGATTCAATAAAGACCTTAGCTTCAAAGGTGGACTCTCTTGCAACCCATAACAAAATGTCGGAGAATCAAATTGCCCAATAAGCCTCTTTTTATATGAAAACACCAAGAACATTTCCTATAAAACCTGAGGCTGGACCATCTGACCATACCATGGCTATCACTCTTAGGAGTAGTACTCAATATGATGGTCCAATTAGCAAGACTAAAAAGAAAGCTAAGGAGGAAAAGAAATTAGACGAGTCTCTATTTCATCTAGTGATTGAGGAAGAAAAGCCACATAAAAAGAAAGAGGAGGTTAAGCCATATCAACCTCCCATTCCATTTCCTCAGCGCTTGGCTAAAGCCAAGTTAGACAAATAATTAGGTAAGTTTCTTGAGGTTTTAAAGAAATTGTATATCAATATTCCCTTCATAGATGTTTTGCAGCAAATGCCCATCTATGTGAAGTTCCTGAAGGATATTTTGTCCAATAAAAGAAAGCTAGAAGAAGATGGTACAGTGGCACTTACTGAGGAGTGCAGTGCTTTGATTCAGAAGAAGCTACCACCCAAGCTTCAAGATCCAGTTAGTTTCTCTATCCCTTGTATGATTGGTGACATGGCTATAGATAAAACATTATGTGATTTAGGAGCTAGTGTTAGATTAATGTCGTTATCTACTGCTAAAAAGTTAGGATTGCGTGAGATAAAACCTACTAGGATGTCTTTACAGTTGGCTGATAGATCTATTAAATATCTTGTAGGCATTTTAGAAGATGTTCCTATCAAAGTAGGAAAATTTTTTATACCTGCTGATTTTGTTATGCTTGAAATGAAAAAGGATTTTATGATTCCTATCATTCTAGGTACACCATTTTTAGCAACTGTAGGTGTTGTCATTGATGTCAAGAATGGTAAATTGTCTTTGACTATTGGAGACCAAAAGGTTGATTTTAACTTAAAAAAATGCTTTAGAAAAACCTTTTAATGATGATGTTTGCTGTAGTGTGGATTTTGTGGAACAAGTGGTGAAGGAAGCAACCCTTCCTAATGACCCACTTGAAACTGTTTTTACGATTGAGCCTGTAGGAACATCCAATTGCTCTGAAGGAGAGGTCCCACTAAAACATGATACTGAGGTCATGTGTGACAAAGTGGTGAGTCCCAATATAGAGTTAAATCCTTTACCAGCTTCATTGAGGTATGAGTTTCTTGGTCCTAATTCCACATATCCTGTGATTTTTAATGCTGAATTAAATCCATACGAAACTGAAAAACTTTTGAAACAACTTAGGTTGTATAGAAAGGTAATAGGTTATACAATGAATGATATCAAAGGGATTAGCCCTTCTCTTTGCATTCACAGGATCACTGTAGAGGATGAAAGTAAGCCCATAGTAGAACCACTTAGGAGATTAAATCCAAAAATACAAGAAGTGGTTAAAAAGGAAATTTTGAAATTGCTTGATGCCGGAGTCATATATCCTGTTGCTAAAAGTAAATGGGTAAGTCATGTTTATGTGGTGCCTAAAAAGGAGGAATGAATGTGATTGAAAATGAAAAACATAACTTGATTTCTACTAGAATTGTTTCTTGTTGGCGCATATGCATTGATTATAGGAAGTTAAATAGCGTCATGAAAAAAGATCATTTCCTTCTTCCTTTTATTGATCAGATGCTTGAAAAACTTGTGAAACACTCTTATTTTTGTTATTTGGATGAGTATTTAGGTTTTCATCAAATTCCCATTCATCCATCTGATCAAGAAAAGACTACCTTCACTTGCCCTTATGAGACTTATGCTTATAGACGTATGCCTTTTGGTCTATGTAATACACCTGCGACTTTTCAAACGTGTATGCAAGCAATATTTTCTAATCTTATTGAAAATGTGATGGAGGTCTTTATGGATGATTTTTTAGTGCATGGTTTGGACTTTGATAACTATCTAACAAATTATGCCAAGTCTTACAGCATTGTGAAAAGACCAATTTGGTCTTGAATTGGGAAAAATACCATTTTATGGAAAGAGAAGGCATAGTTCTTGGATACTTGGTGTCTGAGAGAGGTATAGAAGTTGATAAGGCTAAGGTGGAAGTGATTGAAAAATTGCCCCCACCTACAAATGTAAAAGGTATCCGGAGTTTTCTTGGACATGCACGGTTTTACCGTTAATTCATTAAAGATTTCTCCAAGATCACAAAGCCTCTTACGATTCTTTTGGGTAAGGATGTGCCTTTTAATTTTGATTCATCTTATATAAAAGCTTTTTGTAGGATTAAGCAAGCTTTAATCTCTACTCCTATTGTGCAACCTCCTGATTGGGAACTCCCATTTGAGTTGATGTGTGATATGAGTGATTACACAGTGAGGGTTGTACTTGGGCAACGGAAGGACAAGAAGCTCCATGTAATTCATTATGCCAGCCGAATGTTGGATGATGCCTAGGTAAACTATGCCACAACTGAAAAAGAACTGTTAGCCATTGTCTTTGCTTTTGATAAATTTAGATCTTACTTGGTAGGTTCACATGTTACTATTTACACTGACCATTCTGCCATTAAGTATCTATTAAATAAAAAGGAAGCAAAGCCTAGGCTAATTAAGTGGATTCTAATATTGTAAGAATTTGACTTGGAAATTAAGGATAAGAAGGGTATCGAGAACCTGGTTGTTGACCACTTATCTAGGTTGACATCCAAAAAAGTAGAGATAAATAATGTTCCCATCAATTAATCTTTTACGGATGAACAACTCTTAAGTCTTAGTACCCAACTTGTTCCTTGGTATGTTGATTTTGTAAATTTTCTTGCATGTGGTATTTTACCCCCTGACCTTAGCTTTCAGCAGAAGAAAAAGTTTTATGCAGATGTCAGGCATTATTATTAGGATGAACCCCTTCTATTCAAGGAATATGTAGATGGTTTGATTTGGAGGTGTGTTCTAGAAGATGAGGTCCATGCCATCTTGGACCTTGCCATTCTCTTTCTTATGGAGGCCACATGAGCACCTCTAAGACAACCTCTAAGGTATTGCAAGCTAGGTTCTATTGGCTACACCTTTTTAAGGATATACATAAGTACGTTCTAATTGCGATGCTTGCCAAAGAACAGGTAACATTGGTAGGAGACATGAAATGCCACCGAATAACATTTTAGAGGTTGAATTGTTTGATGTATGGGGTGTTGATTTTATGGGACCCTTTCCCTCTTCCTTTGGAAATCAATTCATATTAGTGGCAGTTGATAATGTGTCAAAATGTGTGGAAGCCATTGCTTCACCCCATTCTCATGCTAAGACTGTTATTAAACTTTTCAAGAAAATAATATTTCCAAGGTTTGGGGTCCCAAAATGCATTATAAGTGACGGAGGGTCTCATTTTATTGAAAAACTTTTTAGACCCTCCTAAAAAAATATGGAGTTAAGCATAAGGTTGCTACACATTATCACCCTCAAACTAGTGGACAAGTTAAGGTATCCAATCGGGAAATTAAAAACATTCTTCAAAAAGTGGTGAATACGTCACGTAAGGATTGGTCTATTAAGTTAGATGATTCCTTATAGGTGTATCAAACCGCATACAAGACTCCCATTAGAACCACACCTTTTAAGTTAGTATATGGGAAGCCTTTCCATTTACCTATTGAGTTGGAATATAAATCTTTTTGGGCTGTTAAAACTCTTAATCTTGATCATAAGGCTGTAGGTGAGCGTAGGTTATTAGAATTAAATAAGCTTGAAGAGCTTCATTTAGATGCATATGAAAATACCAGAATTTATAAAGAAAAAACCAAACAATGGCATGATCGTCACATCCTACGGAGAACTTTCAATCCAGGTGATATGGTTTTACTGTTTAATTCTTGATTGAGGCTTTTTCCTAGAAAACTGAGATCCCGATAGTCAGGACCATTTAAGGTAACAAAGGTCTTTCCCTCTGGAACTATTGAGTTGTGGAGCGAGAAGTCTGATACATTTAAGGTAAATGGATAGAGAGTAAAGCACTACTTAACAGGTCAACCCATACAACAAGTAAGTGACTTAGACTTGTTTAATGTATCGGATGAGTAAATCCAAATGGTGAAAAATGTCTGGCTGAAGAATTAAAACTTAGCACTGATAGGGAGGTAACCCTATGCTTATCATTTCATTTTATGTTTTCCAAAAAAAGACAAAGTCAAATGCTAGTTTGGGGTGACTACAGGTAAGTTTTCTTATCCTTTTATCATTCATTTCAAACATTGAGGACAATTTTAAATTCCAGTTTAGGGTGGTAGATAAGAAAACTTAACTATTTTGTTTGCATTTGTGTGATTGTTATTTTATTTTGCATATGTGTATGACTTCCTTTGTCTTCTTTATCATCTCGTAATTTACCATGATTGTGTGATAATTAACTTTGAACATAAAGCTTAAGTATCTAAGGATCCCAAAAATTTTGAAAATTTTAATTGTTTAAATGCCAAATAAATGCTTAAACAAACCTTATGTGGTTTAACTTTTCTTTGAAAAGACTTTCCATGGTAAGATTTAAGCCTAAATGGGTAATTTATCAAAAATTTCAAACCCTCATTTTTCTTGATTGAGTAAATCTCATATTCATTAATATTCTAGAAATTGTTTTTCAAACGATTCAAAATGGTTTTTAATTGTATATCTTAGGATGATAAAGGCACAATTAGGCCTTATTCTTGAGCCTCAGAATTTTTGCATAATTTGATCCCTAGTTGCCCCTTTTGAGCCTGAAAGTGAAATTTTTCTTTGAAGCCTTTCATTGATTGATCTTTTCTTAATGGTGAAAAAGTTGGAAATTTAGTGGAGTAAAGAAATAAAAAGGACATAAGAAAAATATGATATGGGATGCAAAGAAAAGCAAAAAAAGAAAAGAAAATCAAAAGGATGATATTGAATGAATTGCAAAAAGTCCATAAAAGTTCAAAAATTTGCTCTGTTAGTTTCTGAATTTATGATGGTAATCTGAATCACTCATGACTGTTTAAGCCCTTTTGTATTCCATTTTTCTTGAAATTCCTACCTTAACAATACAACCTATGGCCCCGTTACAACCCTTTGAAAGACCTTTAGACTTTGACATGCTTTCTATCTAAATTGTAAAGTTTCTGGTTTATTTACAAGCTCACGGTAATGCTTTTGACTATGATGATTTGAGTGGTACACAAACTATGAAACACTCAAAGTGAAACTTGTGAGAAGAGTGCCTTATGTTTTGACATTGAAAATTGAATCACACAAGATAATAAATTTTTGACATTTGAATAAATCCGTTTCATTGTATTGGGTTCCTGAATTTACTAAGCTAAAATGTTTTCTAGATTTATCGTGTGATATGGTAATTGCTTTAGTACAAGCAAAGGTTTGGTTTGGGGTATTTTGATAAGTGTTTCAAACACAATAAATTAGATTTAATTAAATTAGAATTTTAAACCATTTCCACTGTATTTTCCCAATTTTCATGATTTCTGGCTTCTTTCCACTATATTTTGCTCAGGTATTTTATTTTGTAGGAAT
Organism: Clitoria ternatea; assembly: GCA_037962975.1. Classification (NCBI taxonomy): domain Eukaryota; kingdom Viridiplantae; phylum Streptophyta; class Magnoliopsida; order Fabales; family Fabaceae; genus Clitoria; species Clitoria ternatea. The sequence goes on from CM075672.1 coordinate 158,753,847, forward strand.
TAATAAAAATAAGAAACATTAAAGACACATGACAAAGCCATTCCGAGGGTCAATAACAAGAGAAAATTGACCATCAAATGACAAAGGATCAAAAGGAAAAAGCCACAAAGGTTACATGGTCAAAAAGGGTCAATAAGCAATAACAGGGGTATGAATCGATTCAGGCATTCCCTGAATCGATTCACACGTGATGAATGTCCTAAAAATGCAAAATTTCAACAATGAATCGATTCACAGCAGCAATGAATCGACTCACAACAGTAATGAATCAATTCATATGTTATTTTTTAACCCAAGATCATATTTTGAAGCTTCTGAATCGATTCATAGCAAGTTTGAATCGATTCACAGGTCCTATACTGTGCAAAAATCACTTCCTGAATCAATTCATGACCAAAATTGAATTGACTCATGCAGTTCAAAATTTCATTTTCATAGCTTGAATCAACCTAGCATCGTACTACATTTTTAAAATTAAGGCTGCACCTTCCATTACGCCGAAAGCAGTTAATCATGCAATGGTCCATGCTCCTCTAATGAAGAAATGAAAAGAAAATTGCTCTGCTCCATTCCTTCTCAGCCTATAAATACAAGGAAATTGGCACAGAAGAGAGGATCGAGTTCACTTGAATCAATTCATTCAGAGGAAGCATTTCCCTCTGTTTCCTTCCTTCTTTCTTTCTCATTCTTTCTTTCTTTTTTTATTTCTTTGTATAAGAATTGAGAGAGTTATGAAATTGAGTGCTTAAATTTGTATCGGTGGGAGAATATTGCAAATACAACAAGGAAATACAGTGGTGGAATTACTTATGGGGTTTTTGGAGAAACCCGTATGTCTTTCTTTTACTTTATCATGTGTTGTATATTTTATTTTCCTTCCATTATATGTATGAATTTAAATCACATCACGTGCAACTAAATTAATTATCTTGGGATAAAAGGGGTGTGACAATATTTTATGTTAATAATGTTTTGACTTTGATTTAAATAAATTTCTGTTTTCCATTTAGTTCAAATTATGCTCAATGCTCTTCGTAATTCCTGTCAAGAATCTAAGTGATAAAACTGTATACTTGCGGGTATATTAGTAAGTTTAAGTAATTAGTAGAATTGATAGATTTATTAGTTACTGGAAAGCTTTTGAACTAAGCCTAAGATTTTGAAATACTTTTTGTGACTTCAGCAAAATCGTGAAAGTAATCAAAAATCTTTTGAGGAATAAAAAGGGATTTTAACAAAACGATAATGGGCCTTTCTTAGGGATTGAACGTGGTTCTCCATACGATAGGTACATTAATAGGATTCCAAGAGGAACAGATTAATTAGCTTAAGGAAAATCTGTGTTGAAAAACTTAATTTGAATCTTATTTATGAAAAGTAAACTTATTAACATAAAATAGCGTCTTGATCCCCCGGAATCCCAAGATACTCTCAACTCTGTTTTTACGTGTTAACTAAATTTTGCTTTTATATTTATTTTATTCTGTGTCTTATTTTACAAAAAATTGAAAACAATTGTGTGGATAATTAAATTTTTAATATACCGGTACTTTGAAAATAGTCCCTGTGGATACGATAATCTTTTATATCACACGACATAACCCGTGCACTTGTGGGCCCTGTCAAACACCTTGATGTTGTTATGTTGTTTACCGTGGTCATGGTGAGAATGGTCGGTGTTGCATTATGGGTGATGCGGTTTTGTACAAGGAAAATGGCATGGTTGATGGTAGAAATTGATGAGCATTAATGATGATTATTGGGTTTTTGATGAAACCCTAACCCTTGGAATTGGGGGAATGTAAAATATGAGTAGAAGAGTATTTATTGAAGTTGGGAGATTGTTATTAATGATGTGAGATGGTGACATTGATGGTGGATAGCCATTAATGAGGGTAGATGATTAATAATGGTGGTTGGGAACCATTAATGAGGAAAACCCATTAATGGGTGCGGTCATAAATGAGTAATAATGCATATGGACACCAAACCCATGGTGGTTATGGTTGATTAAATGAAATAAGAGAGGTTTGAGGTTTAAATGGTCTAAACACCAAGTAGTTAATTAAGAACATTTAAATCTTGGTGGTTTGGATAGAAAATAATTGTATGATACATTGTGTGATGTAGGAAACAACCTCATTGACGAAGCGGGACCTTCGAACCGCGATGATTTCTACTTCTCTTGAGGTAGGAGGGGGTAACATTTCTAAATGCATGATTTCATTCATTATTAATGTGTATGTATGGATGTGTTTTTATAATTTAGCTTGAATAAATGTCTTGATGTTCATGTGAATTGGAATCCATTTAGAATGAATTATATTATGTGGTAAATGTTATTGGGATGATGATTATGATGTTGAATTGATTAGTGGTAATGTGACTTGTTATGAATGGCATTGAGACCATGATTGAAGTAATGGTAATTATGTTGGACATCCTATGACATGTAATTTGATGAATGGTGATTGCCACTAACTATTGATATGAATGAAATCCAATGATAATTGGTAATGGTTGAGAATGATGAAGATATTGAATTCCACTAAGTGTTGGTGGTGAGTTGTTGGTTGTAGAGTGGCATTTTAGGATGCACAGTGTGAGAAATACATTGATTGGCATTTGCTTCCATAGTACATTGATATGTATGCATTGTGTATTGTTTTTAGGTCTAGTTTTTAGTTTTTTTGCATATTATTTCATGCTCGATTCCCTTGATTTTGATTTTTTTCCACACATATTGCTTGGTTGTTCCTATTTTTGTAGGATCAATGGTGTTTTAGGTCACTTTTGAGGAAAAATGGCAAAGTGGATGAAAGAAGAGACCTTTGAGGCGTTTAGGAGTGTATTTTGGCAAGGTTGGAGGAAACCATTGCCAGTGGTGCCAAAACCACTGGCCGTGGTTAACACTAGAAAAGAGGATAAGTAAGTCAGAATCCACCATTGGCTGTGGTGGGCACTATGTAACAAAGAAAAGAAGATCAGAAGCCACCACTGTCCATGGTTATCCACCACTGGTCGTGGTTAGCTCTGTTTGTCATAAAAAGTTATAAATTTATGTTTAAAAAGGAACAGGACTCGAACCGCTGGCCGTGGTTGTCCCCTACGAGGCCCAAATCTCTAAATTGTTTAGGGTCTTTGTTGGGCACTTTTGGGGGATATGTTTAGGAGTTCTACAGAGACGGTTGGAGAGACATCTTTTGGGAGATTTTGAAGAACCTTTGGGGAAGCTTTCATTGGGAATCAAGAGTCAAATCCATCAAGGAAAATCAAATCTGCAGATTCGAGAGGAAGAATTAGGAATCCTAGTAAGAACTAATTTGTAATTTCTGAATCCCTATTTTACTCTTTTTATATCTTTTATGCTTGACATTGATTTTGTGATGTGTGACATGATGACAACAATCCTTATGGCACACTAAACTCTATTCTTGGGGCTAAGGATGTAGTATGCCTATGTGTTACAATTAATTGTTCTTCACATTCCAATTCATATAATTTCAATCTCTATTCAATTTATGTATGCCTATTACTTCTGCAAGACTTAGAGATAATCGTAGATGATCACAAATTATATTGGTAATCGAGAGATTGAAATGTAATTCGAAAATACCTAAATTAAACCTATGATTTTTATTTACGACAGTAAGCGAAATTGTTTGAGGGTTAATCGGATTTCCATAGAACGTAAAAGGTCTAATTAACAAATTAAACGTGGTTCTTTGGGAATTAGGCACGTTAATAGGCTTTCGAGAGAAATGTATTAATTAACATAGGGGAATCTGCCTTAGTAACAAAATCATATGATTGGATAGGCGAGTAACCTTTAATTTTGATACTAGCATACGAACCCTTAATACCCCAAGATTTACCTTTGATTCAATTTCCCAAACTTGCTCCGATTTTCTTTTACAAAAGACGTTGAATTTCATATTTTCTGATTCACTGTTTAAAATCATTTGAGTAATACATTTTAATCGATTCACTAGATAATTGAACCACCGTTATAACTAGTACTTAGGCACAATCCTTGTGGGAACAATCACTAGTGGAAAAAAAGGATATAATCACGGTTAAAAAAGGCCTTTATTCACGGTTAAAGAACCGTGGTTGTTGCAGCCGTGGTAGTAGATGATGGTCTTTAACCACGGTTAACAACCGTGGTAATAAATCACATCTAACCACGGTTAAGAACAACTGTGAATATAACTTACTATTTATATTCACGGTTATCGAGTATAACCGTGGATATAGATACATTTTATCCACGGTTGTCCATCACAACCGTGAATATAAGTAGTTTGTAACTGAAACTAAACCATACTTATATTCACGGTTATGATGGACAACCGTGGATATAGATACATTTTATCCACGGTTGTCCATCACAACCGTGAATATAAGTATGGTTTAGTATTACAAACTACTTATATTCACGGTTGTGATGGACAACCATGGATAAAATGTATCTATATCCACGGTTATGGTAGTAACCGTGGATAAATATTGTCTTTATTCACGGTTGTTGCCATAACCGTGAATAAATACTGAGGTTTTTTTTTTAATATGGATTCTGTTTTATCGTTTCCCAACCCTGCATTCAGACAAACCAGTACAGTATACAGTATGCCACAGCAACACTATGCCGAAAGAATGGTATGTATATATATAACAATTTATTTTCTATATCAATTCATAACAACGTAAAAAATGAAAGTATATACAATTAAGTTGAATGTAATCTAATAAAAGTAAACCCTAAATCCTACTAGATACATATATAAAAGAATAAAGATCCTATATCTAGCTTTGCTTAAGTTCAATGAAGTGTGAGGCCCATTGCCTTCTAACATCATCCACAAGTTCCTTTGGGAAATATGACCGGTCATTAAAGTACTGCAAACAATGCACAAAACAATTAGAACAAAAGCTTTATTTATTACATGAAATTGATGAAATTGGAGAAATTGACACGGTGATGAGAATTACCTCTGTCCATCCATCTGCTAAATGATGTTGGACAATGGTCAGCATAGTGTGCATGACGAAATAGCCACACTCAAAGCTACCCTTCTGCCTGTAAGACTACAATGGACATATAGTATAGAATAAGTGAATTCAGAACTTAAAAAATATGTACTGAAGATTTGAATGAATACGATTGACTTACTTTTGGGTACACCCATACAACTATTTTTCCTTTGGGCTTGTTTCCAATCAGTACATTGTATCCAACCACCGCCCTGCGTCAAACAAAACACAAGATAAGTTAGAATTGTATAGTTCTAAAAATGATGTAATCGAATTTGTGGTTATTGTTTAGGGATGAACTTACCGGTCTACTATATCTTTCAGGTCTTGTGGAGCTGTCCGATGCAAACTATCAAAGTACAGAGCAAGATAGTCCTTCGGACAGATCACCAGAAGCGTCCAGTGAGCCCTGCAGTTACGAGTGATAAGTGAGACTTCAAAATGCAAAATATCATGACAATAATTATGGAATAGAGTATTACCCTTCATAATGCATCAATGCAGTGTCTTACATCAAGCTCCCTCCAATATGGCAGGTCAAAAAACCCGTTTATGGCCTTCAAATTAAACAACCGCAAAACAGCTGATAACCTCGTGAAATTGACGCAGTTTGGATACAACGGCTGCTCAGAGTCCTGACACAGAGTTGTATATACATGAGCTTTCTTAAAACCTTCTACCCCTACATCACGGATCATATCCTCGAGTCGTTCATCCATGTCGACATCGTTGTCATGCATCGAGCTTCGATTTTTAGTCTGAGAGCTGTTACTTGGCACCACCATATCCTCACCATGCCATATCCAACGCGTATAACTACATAGAAAACCGTCACACAGTAGATGTTCTCGCACCTCTTCCAAGTCTACCCGACGCAGGTTGAAGCATTTAACACAAGGGCAAAAATACTTTCCATTCACCCCCACTGCATTCCTCGCTACGAATTCTATAAATGATTCAACTCCCCCTCGTACTCCAGACTTAGGCGTGACGCAGAAATCCAACTCCGATCCATACCAACTGTTTACAAGGTGCTATGATCAACCTCACTTTTTATACAAAGGTGGTGGTCCTATACCCATTCAGCATGATAATTATTTTTATACGTCATTCATATATACAGGTTAGGACTTATTTTAAAATTTGATGAAATTTCGGCAGCATTTCGCATTGGTCTCTAAGTACACAAAATGAGAGTGGTCAAATGAAATTCAACCACAACCAAATATGCACCCAGAGAACAACACAAAATACAAGTTACCAAAATTTTATCAAATTTTAAAATAACTCCTAACTTGTACATACTAACAATGACGTATAAAAAATAATTGTTCATCCCAAACTGTCCAAACGGACAATTCAAGATTCAACACAAACGATGACATTAATTGATTTAATGACCATTTGTGTCGAATCTCAAACGGGGAACTACGGTTCACTCATATGCACAACAACTTTCATACTAGTTAACTAGTATGAGCCTACGAGTTTGTAAGATTGAAAACCACATACATACAATAGACATAAATAACATTATATACAGGCAACCAACAACAACAACAATAAAATTAAATAAAGGTTGAGCTTGCACACAAGGTAAAAATAGCAATAACTACTAATTTACCAAATGGATTTATTTACGATTTACGCTTGAAAAATGATTCTCCTTTACCATCCAAAGTGTTAGGAGATAGGATAGAAGGGAATGTGTCAATGTAATTGGTAAGCTAGTTTATTAAAACTTGAATGGTTTACTTAGATGTATTTAAGGGGAAGGGTATAAGGATTCATTCAAAGATTTGAGTAGATTCAAAGCTATATTTTTAAAGTTTTATGGTGTTTTGAATATCTGCTTTGAAGTAATAAAACAAATATTTAGAATATAAGTTCTGAATATCTACTCATGGTGTGATATGCTTCAAATTTCTTTATATCACATTCTACTGATAGGAGGCTTACTAAATTTCAGATTGATATTTGGACTTTCTGAAACAGATTGAGTTGATCCAGAAAAGGTTGACTTATGACAGCAATGGTGAACTCATGTAAATTGTGTTTTATTCTCTTTATAGTAGAGTTATTTGTCACTTATTCTGATTCAAGTTCAACATGTAATTGGTTGATGATTACTGTACCCAATCAGATGAATATCAACTCTAAAATTCTTGTTCAATTTTTTCTACTTGTCATGCAAAGTGCTTACATGCTTAACTGATTGCATTCTAAACCTGTTACTAAAGGTAGCAAAATTATTGAAGGTAGCAAAATTTTTTATCTAATTGGATTCTTTTTGAAACCTAGAAATTTGGGAGAGTTGAACTTTGACCTATGGAGTCATTTCGCAGTTCTTCTAGATCATGCAGTCTACAGGGAATTGGATGAAGACTTCAGAAAAGACTTCTGTTAGTTATGGGAAGCTTTGATTCTCAAGGATGTGAAAAAAACAATGTGGCTTGGTGAGCGATTTGGTGCTGGGAGGTTTTCCAGATACTTACCCATCATTTTCACTGGAAAAACTATTGAAAGGTTCCTGCCTAACAACTAAGTAATTATACACATACAGCCAGAAGAAAATAGAACAGGCACATTATACATACAACCAGCAGAGGCAATGATGAACGAAGGGCAACGAAGCACTTACCTGACAATGGTGAACGAAGAAGAAGAAGGGCACGCGAAAGAAGAAGGAAGTGAACCCAGAAGCCTACGACCAACAAAGAGGAGGACGAGGAAGAAGACGATAACCAGCGCGAAAGTAAGGAGAAAGTGAAAAAAGAGTGAAAGGTGCGGCTTTTGAAGTTTCAGAAAGGATATATATTCACGGTTCCCCTTGAAACCGTGAATATATTAAACATATATTCACGGTTTAACAAACAACCGTGGATAAAAGTTAACTATATATCCACGGTTACGATACCAACTGTGGATAAATATTAAATCTATATTCACAGTTATAGAAACAACCGTGGACATAGAGTACCCAGTGATTAAACCCTAAAACCTGAACTATATATCCACGGTTGGAAATACAACCGTGAATATTGACATCTATATTTATCCACGGTTAACATCATAACCGTGAACGTACCCATCAATATATATTCACGGTTGTGATTAAAACCCTCGATATATATTTCAGGTACTATATATCCACGGTTGACTCCTCAACCGTGAATATATATTGATGGTTACGTTCACGGTTATGATGTTAATCGTGGATATTTAGTTTTCTCTGATTAAAACGTTCACCTTATAATTTCAAAAATGCCACCGCGCATGTTTTTATCACTGATCCTCTTCTACCCGTGAATATATCCCCGTTGTTATATCCATTTTTTCCACTAGTGAATATCTTTTTATTACTTCGTTACCTCGTGCGCTTGTAGTTGGCTATCAAGTTTTTGGCACTGTTTCCGGGGATTGTGTTTTCCCCTAATATTGGCTACGCGATATTTGATTAGACTAGTGTGCATTTTCTATATATTTTTTGCATTTTTAGTTTTATTTCAATTTTTCTATAGAATTACGCTTGTTTTCCTTTGTTGTTTATAAATTTATACATATATTTGATCTTGAGATTGAAAGAACCCTTTGAAAGATCAGAATTCTTAGGGCATGCATTGAACAAAACAGGCACCAACCTTGAAGTTCAATAAGCCAAACACATGGAAAATCAAGACAACAGAGCACTTCGTGAATTTGCAGTGCCTAATGTAATGTGCCAAAGGTTTTTAATTTTGAGTTGAATAATTTTGAGTTGAAGCCATCTTTGCTCTCGATGGTTCAACAAAGTCAGTTTGGAGGATTGCTATCCGAGGATCCCAATTTGCATCTTTAGATTTTCCTTGAGTATTATGACATGCTTAAGGTAAATGAGGTCTCAAACGATGCAATCCGGTAGAGGCTTTTCCCATTTCTTTAAGGGACAAAGCCAGAGCTTGGTTGTATGCACTTCTGGAGGCGTCAATCACTACATGGGAGCAGTTTTCTCGTGTCTTCCTCAACAAATATTATCCAAGGAGCAAAATAGACCAGTTGAGGAAATAAATCATCACTTTCGCTCAGAAAGATGATGAAACTCTTTATGATGCCTCGGAGAGATATAAATAAATGCTCTGGAAATACCCACACCATGGTATTGAACGTTGGTTGACGGTGCATATTTTCTATAATCGACTCACTCCGAACCAGAAGGTAACATTAGATGCCACAGCTGGCGGTGCCTTCATGAGTAAGAACATGGAGAAAGGTTAGAATCTCATTGAGGAGGTTGCCCAAAACATATACCAGTGGTCTTCAGAAAGGAGTTTACCAAGAACTCCAGGTAAGTACTCTATTAATGTTCTCTCTTTGTTAACTGCTAAAGTAGAAGCATTATCTGTTAAAATTGATAAATTTGAGAAATTAGGAACAGGTACTTCTAATCTTATTTTTTAGCTGTGTGGTATTTCAGGTCATAATATTTTAGGATATCAGCTTGGAGTGACTCAGAATGCCGAGCCAAAAATGCATCAGGTGGATCCTATTGGGAACTATGGTGGAAATTATAAAAGTAATTTCAGACAACAACAAGGACCACCTAGTTTCCAAAATAGACCACCTCCCTATCAAGGCAATCCGAGTAATTTCTGACAGCCACAAGGACCATACATTCTATAGAAATCTAAGCTGGAGTCCTTGATAGAGACCTTTGTGACCACCTAGTTAAAATAAAATGATGAGTTCTCTGATTCCATTAAGAAGCTAACCTCCAAGATGGACACTTTTGTCACCCATAATAAAATATTAGAGAACTAGATTGCTCAGCAGGCCTCATCCTCTCAGAGAATGCAAGGAATCTTTCCTAGAAAGCCTGAAACGGCACCATCCGATTACACCATGGCTATAACTCTTAGGAGTGGTACACAATATGATGGTCCGGTTAATTTGACTGAAGAAGAGGCCAAGAAAGAGAAGAAAGGGAAATAGTCTCATTCTCATCCAGTAACTGAGGAAGAGAAACAAAGTGAAAAGATGAGGAGGTGAAACCATATCAGCCTCTAGTTTCATTCCCTCAGTGCTTGGCCAAGGCTAAGCTTGATAAACAATTTGGTAAGTTTCTTGAAGTTCTTAAGAAGCTTTATGTTTATGTTCCTTTTACAGATGCCTTGCAACACATATGCAAAGTTCCTGAAGGACATCTTATCAAATAAAAGGAAATTATAGAAGGATGGTACAGTAGCACTCATTGAGGAGTGCAGTGCTTTGATCCAAAGGAAGCTACCATCTAAGCTTCAGGATCCAGGTAGTTTTCTATCCCTTGTGTGATTGGTGAAATGGCTATTGATAGAGCACTATGTGACTTAGGAGCTAGCGTCAGTTTAATGCCATTGTCTATTGCTGAAAAATTGGGATTGGGTGAATTGAAACCTACTAGGATGTCATTGCAATTAGCGGATAGGTCTGTTAAATATCCTGTGGGTATTTTAGAGGATGTACCTATTAAAGTAGTTAAATTTTTCATTCCTGCTGACTTTGTTGTTTTGGAAATGGATAAGGATTCTATGGTCCCTATTATTCTAGGCAGGACATTTTTGGCAACCACGGGCATGGTAATAGATGTTTAAAATGGAAAATTGTCCCTAACTATTGGAGACCAAAAGGTAGATTTTAGTTTGAAAGATGCTTTAAAGAAACCTTTTGATGATCTTTGCTGTGTGGATTTTATTAACCAAATGGTGAAGGAAGAAAATTTTCCTAAGGATGCACTTGAATTTGCTTTATTAATTAAGTCTGTAGGAACATCAGATTGTCTGGAAGGTTATTGGTTATACAACGGATGATATAAAACGGATGATATAAAAAGGTTATTAATTTAGGTTATATAGGAAGGTTATTGGTTATACAACGGATGATATAAAAAGGATTAGCCCTTCCTTTTGCATGCATAGGATAACTGTAGAGAATGATGTTATTCAAGTGGCCTCAATACTCAAGAGGGGGGTGAATTGAGTTTTTAAAACTTGAAATGCCTTTGAACTTGATTCTTTTAACACAAGTTTAGAGATTATGAAAGTATGATCAAGTAAAGTACACAAGATAATTCAAAACAAGAGGCAAATATGGATAAGGCAATTTATCAAACACTTGGTGTGCAATGTACAATATTAACCAAATTAAGCAAGCTAAAATATGCAAACCATAATCAACCAACCCAAATCAATCAAGAGCAATATATGAAAGTAAAACAGTAAGGGAGAAGAGATTGCAAACCGATTTAACGAGTTCCACCAACCCGGTGTACGTCTCGCCTCTAAGCAACCCACTTAGAGGATTTCCACTATTGTAGATTAGAGATATAACTTTAAGCAATTGCGGCTTCCTAGTGTCCCACACTCAAGAACCAAATCCTCACAAGTACAAGGGCAACCCACCCAATCTCTCAATCTCACAATATCCCAAAGGTTGAACCCCAACCTTTGTAACCACTCAACCTAGAGTGAATAACTACTCAATCCTGGAGTGAACTTTGGTGTTTGATGTTTGTGTTTACAAGCAAAAATTACTCTTTCAAAAGAGTGGATGAACAAGTGATAGCTCACACAAAATCTAACTCTCAAAAGAGAGGATATACAAGTTCTAGCTCAAAGAATGATGAATATACAAGGAATATGAAATTTTTAAGCACAAAGGTAAGTAAAGATTGATTGCCTCTTCTTGTGTAGTTGTGCTTGTGTTTTCCTTGCATTTATAGAGCCATGGTTGAGCTGTAGAAGTTCCTAGCCGTTGCATGTAGTGGGCATCTTAGAAATGGTGAAAAAATAAGCTGTCTTCCCACTAAAATGTGTTTTCCCACTATCGTAATCGATTATGCCTCGAGCTGTAATCGATTACATTTCGAATTTTTCAGTTTAGTTCGTGCTGTAATCGATTAGCATTCACCACCTAATCAATTAGCTTCAAGTCAGAGCCCAGGTAATCAATTATATCTTGCCCAGTAATCCATTAGCTATAGCACCTGATGCATTTAATTCAATTCTTGACTTGGTAATCGATTATGATACTTGGGTAATCGATTAGTGATGTTCCAGTAGCTTGGTAATCGATTGGATGAAGTCCTGTAATCGATTAGCATATGTACCTGATGTATTTAATTCAGTTTTTGATGTTGGTAATCGATTATGACATTTAGGTAATCGATTAGTGTCGTTCCAATAGCTCTGTAATCGATTGCTTGATGTCTTGTAATCGGTTAGCTTATGTTCTTGATGCATTTAATTCAAAACAGAAGCTATCTAATCGATTAGCTCTGTCTCTCTAATCGATTAGCTACGCTGTTTTTGTAGGTCTGATGCTGAATCTTGTTTTTATAAGATGTTCTTCAAGATTCCTTTGTCCTTATCAAAATCCTTGAACCTGTAATCATATTCAAACACATTCTTCCCCTTTTTGATGATGACAACCATGTTCATCTCTTGAGGGTTGTTAGTTTTAAACAACAAGCTTATCTCTAATTTTATCTCTACAAAAACATATCTTTTGAATTCTGCATGATCTCTTATCTCTTAGCCAGATTTTCAGAATTTGCAAGTTATCTCTTAGATATTATCTAGTATGCATTATCTCTTATCTCTTAAATATATCTCATTTCTATTTTAAATATTACATTATCTCTGAAACATTATCAAATCTCCCCATATCTTTAGGAGTCTATGCTTTTGGAGATATTTAACCACTTTGAGATAATTAATCATTTAGCATATTTATTTTTAGCAGCCAGAGCAGATGAACAACAATTATTATGAACAACAATTATTTCTTCTCCCCCTTTGGAATCATCAAAAATAATAAAGCAAATAGAGGCATATAATGAAAGGTAAATTTTTATTCAATTCAAACGAAGGGAAAGTACATCAAAGGAAAGATGACAAAATTAAAAAAAACTTATACAGAATTGAGAAAAACACAAAACACATTAACCAAAACATGAAAAACGGATTTAGTTATCCGGATTGAAAAAGCAAAACTTAGAGATTTGGTGAGATAGCTCATCATAGCGCTGTTGCATCATCTCAAAGTGCTGCTGCTCAGTCATTGAAAACTCTTGAAGAGAGTTCTCAATGCGGTCGAAGCGGCGGTCAAGGTGAGCGTAGAGAGATGGGAATGGATCAGTGGGGGCTTTTGGTGCAGGTTGTGTTGCAGGAGGAGAAGGGATTGGCTAATCAGCAAGGGCTTCAAAAGGAATGTTGGCATGATAGCCTTTCATCCTTGAGTACCAAGCTCCATTCAGAAAAACAAGACCCATCTTGGTGAGGTGATGGGTGCCAATGCAAGCCTTTGGAGGCACCTTTTCTGACAGCTCTCCAGCCAAGTCTACTCCACAATGTTTGAAGATTTTAGTGAGTAGAATGGCGTAGGGAAGCTTTTGCTGATCCTTGGCTTGGCGCATGTGGAGCTTGATCATTTGAACCCAATTTATCTTCTTTTGGTTCTGCATAGCCCACATCAAGAGGACATCATCCTCTTCTACTAGGGCATAGTTCCCACCACGGGGAACCAACATCTTGACCAAGAAGAAGTGTAAGAGGCGATTGTTCATGGTCAAGTGGCCCACCAGCTTGTGGTTACTTCTTGGGCGATCAGCCTTCCATAAGGATTGTCGGGCAGTGAGAGCATTGAAACCCCATTCGTCCTCGGGATCTCCTCCGTCGAACTCTGCATCATTGAGTGGCAGAAGAGAGATTTCCGCCAACTGGGCATTTATGAGCTTGATGGTCACATTTTTGACTTTTGATTCTATCACCCCATTTACAAGCTTGAGGTTGTAGTAAAATACCCGGATGAGTTCCGGATAGTAAAGTTCTTCCTTAAGGGTGAGGAAAGGGAAGAGGTTGTAGTGGTGGAGGCATTGGGTGAAGGTGAGGTTGTGGTTGTCAAAGGTTTTAGCAATGGTGTAGTGGGGGGTTATGATGTCTTTTTCAGAAAAATGGTTGATGAAGTTTTGAAGGTCTCTATGGCTTGTGAAAAACCTAGAGAAATCAAGGGGGTTGCTTGTTTGGGCCATTGAAGACCTTGCTCTCTTGATGGTTCTTGATGAAGACATGGTGGTGGAAGGAGAAAAGTGTAGAGGGAAGATGAAGAGAAGGAGAGAGTTCTTTGGGAACTTGAGAGAGTTTAAAAGAGAAGAGGTAGTGTGAGTTGAGAGAGTGAATAGGTAGGTTTTTATAGGGAAAAAGTAGGTTTGGGAAGGAGTAAAGTGGAGTTAGTGGGGGGGAGGAACCGAAGTGCCTCGGTAACCGTCGTTTGAGTGCTCTGGAACCGATGCTAATCGATTATGAGGCATGGGTAATCGATTAGCTCACTGTTTCTGAGGAAGATGAATCATTTTCACACATGGGTAATCGATTTGGAGAGATGGGTAATCGATTAGCTTGAGAAACAGAATCGTCTTAATCAATTAAGGGAGGCTGGTAATCGATTAGAGGCAGGCTGAAACATTTTGGACCTGAAACAGAGGCTTTGTAATCGATTAGGCATAAAACAGAAGTTTGGTAATTGATTAGATGTCAAGGAGTAATCGATTAGCTAAGAACCAGAAGCTTACTAATCGATTATTTCAATCTTTGTAATCGATTAGTTTGCTTAAAAACGCCTAGAATTTGCAGATTTTGTTTTAGAAGGCTAGAAATCTATTAAGTTATTCCTTAGAACAAATGCAACATAATCAGAATCAAGGAATTATCAAAATCAAGTATTTATTCAAACACAATTGGTTATATCAAGGATTCCTAATTCTCTCCTAATATGTATGAATTGATCTTTTGCTAGAGGTTTGGTGAATATATCAGCTAATTGCTTGAAAGTTTCAACATGTTCAAGCACACAATCACCCTTTAATATATGATCTCTAATAAAATGATGTCGAATCTCAATATGTTTGGTTCTTGAATGCATAACAGGATTCTTTGAAATATTAATAGCACTTGTGTTATCACATTTGAGAGGCACATGGTCTAACATAACACCAAAATCTAGAAGTTGTTGTCTCATCCAAAGGATTTGAGCACAACAACTACCAGCTGCAACATATTTTGCCTCAGTTGTGGATAGTGCAATACTTACTTGTTTTTTGCTATGCCAAGACACAAGAGAACTACCAAGTAAGTGACATGTTCCACTAGTGCTTTTCCTATCTAGTTTACATCCTGCAAAATCCAAATCCGAATGTCCAACTAATGTGCATTCAACCCCTTTGGGGTACCATAAACCGACATTTAGAGTTCCAACAAGATATTTCATTATTCTTTTTATAGCAGTTAGGTATGATTCTTTTGGACATGCTTGGTATCTAGCATACATACAAACAGCAAACATGATGTCCGGCCTACTTGCGGTTAAGTAAAGTAAGGATCCGATTATACCTCTATATTCTGTAAGTTCAACATCCTTACCCTTCTCATTCTTGTCCAAGTAGCATAAAGTGCCCATAGGTGTGGCAATGTCATTTCCCTTGTCCATGTTGAATTTCCTAAGCAATTCTTTGCAGTACTTTGATTGACTAATGAATATGCCTTCATTATTTTGCTTGATTTGTAGTCCAAGGAAGAAAGTAAGTTCCCCCATCATGGACATCTCAAATTCTTCCTGCATTAACTTAGCAAACTCTTTGCACATTGACTCATTAGTAGCACCAAAGATTATATCATCAACATATACTTACACCAATAGTATGTCATTCTTTTTGTGCTTCATGAATAATATTGTGTCAACCTTTCCTCTTTCAAAGTTGTTTTCTAAAAGAAATTTGCTCAATCTTTCATACAAGCTCTTGGAGCTTGTTTAAAGCCATACAAGGCTTTCTTTAGTTTGAAAAAATGTTTTGGAAATTGGTAGTTTTCAAAACCTGGAGGTTGATCAACATACACTTCCTCTTGAATATAACCATTCAAGAAAGCACTCTTGACATCCATTTGGTACAATTTAAAGTCCTTACAACATGCAAAGGCTAATAATAATCTAATGGCTTCTAGCCTAGCTACGGGAGCATATGTCTCTTCATAATCAATGCCTTCTTGATTGTAACCCTTAGCTACTAGCCTAGCTTTGTTCCTTGTAATTATGCCATTTTTATCTAATTTATTCCTAAACACCCATTTTGTTCCTATTATTTGGTGATCATTAGGTCTTGGCACTAATTCCCAAACTTCATTTCTTTCAAATTGATTCAATTCTTCTTTCATGGCCAATTTTTTTCAATGTTTATCAATAATAGCTTCATCAATGCATTTGGGTTCTATTTGTGATACAAAGGCTAAATGATTACATGCATTCCTAATGGCGTTTCGAGTACTTACACCTTTAGTCATTTCACCTATGACTTTATCTAAGGGATGGTCCTTCAAAGTGATCCATTGTTGTGGTTCCTCATGTTGTGTTTCATCTTTGTCTTTGTTTTCTTCTTCCTTGTCATTCAAGGCTAATTCTTGAAAAGTACCTACAATATCATCAACATCTTCCTTTCTTGGGGAGTTATGGCGATTCTCATCAAATTTGACATGAATGGACTCCTCAATGGTGTTTGTTTGTTTATTAAAGATTCAATAAGATTTACTAGATTGTGAATATCCTAGGAAGATTGCCTCATCAGCTTTAGCATCAAAATTTCCTAGATTATCTTTTCCATTATTGAGCACAAAGCATTTACATCCAAAGATATGAAAATATGAAATGTTGGGTTTTCTTCCCTTGTAAAGTTCATAGGGGGTTTTCTTTAGGATAGGCCTTATTAAACATCTATTCATAACATGATAAGCGGTATTTACTGCATCAGCCAAAAAATGGTTCGCAATGTTATTTTCATTTAACATGGTTCTTGCAAGTTCTACTAAGGATCTATTTTTCCTTTCAACTACTCCATTTTGTTGAGGAGTTCTAGGAGCTGAGAAATTATGATTGATACCATGTTTTTCACAAAATTTTTCAAAAGATTGATTTTCAAATTCTCCCCCATGATCGGTTCTAATGGATGCAATTTTAGAATTTTGCTCATTTTGGATAATCTTAGCAAGTTTCTTAAATGCATGATATGCTTCATTTTTGTGAGCAAGAAACAGGGTCCATGTATATCTTGAATAATCATCTACAATCACTAGACCATAGTAATTACCACCAAAGCTTTTGATTTTGGAAGGTCCAAATAGATCCATATGCAAAAGTTGTAAAGGCTTTTGGGTGGAAACAATGTTTTTAGATTGAAAGGATGCCTTTACTTGTTTTCCTTTTTGACATGCATCACAAAATTTGTTTTCAAATTTAAGCTTTGGTAAACCAATTACTAATTCTTTAGAAACAAGTTTATTCAAATGGTCTACATGTATATAAGCTATTCTTCTATGCCATAGCCAAGTTTCATCCTCTCTAGTCATGAAGCATTGTATATCATTTGAGGACAAACTATCCATATCAATCATGTAAATATTATCAATTCTTTGACCTACAAACTTGATTTCCTTATTAATCTTATGTTCAATTATGCAACAATTTGATTCAAACAAAACTCTATATCCTTTGTCACACAATTGACTAATGCTAAGTAAATTGTGTTTGAGGCCTTCAACATACAATACATCGCTAATAGAAGTAGAGGAATTCTTACCAATGTTTCCAATGCCTAGAATTCTTCCTTTGGTGTTGTCTCCGTAGGTGACGCTTCCTTTCCTTTTGGGAGTGAAGGAAGTGAACTTGCTTATGTCTCCCGTCATATGCTTTGAACACCCACTATCTAAATACCAATGGGTGTTTCTCGCCTTGAAGCATACCTACAAAATAAGATTAATTTAGAGAACTAGGTACCCATTGTATGTTGGGTCCTTTAATGTTAGCTTGTGGTAATGTTCCTTTGGGAACCCACACTTTTCTTATGACCTTTGGCCCTATTTTTATAACATTGCAATTTGATAAGCTATGACCTTTGAAACCACAATGATTGCATTTTATAAAAGGTGAAGATAATTTCATAGGTGGCACAACAAAATTTTTATAGTGTTTTTCTTTCTTGGTAGAGTTGTATCCTAGACCGGTTTTATCAAACATGCATCTTTGGTTTCCAAGTAATATATTTAAGTTATCTTTACCATTAGTGAATTTTTCTAGTGTCCTATTTAAGTCTACAACCTTGGTTTCAAGAATATCATACTTCTTTACAAATTCACATGGTTTGGTCCTAGAGCATGCTTGAACATTTTCTAATTTATCTTTCAAACATTTATTCTCTTTACACACTTCTATAAGATCGTTTTCAAGAGTGCCAATGGTTTTTCTTGACAATTTGTATTTACTAGAAAGCTTGATAAATTTATCATACAACTCTTCAAAAGCATCTAGTAATTCATTCTTATATAAATCAAGAAGACTTACCTCATTATCTTCTTCTTGGTGATTGGCCATTAAACAAAGATTCGCTTCTTTATTTTTGTTTTCATCCCATGCGATGTAAGCTCTTCTTCTTCCTCTTTTCTCCTTGCCTTTCTTCTTAAGATTTGGGCAATCTGCCTTGAAGTTCCCTTCCTTGCCACATTCGAAACAATTAGGTGAAGAAGATGATTCATTGGGAATAGGTCTCTTACCTTGAGGTTTGAAGTTCTTTTGGAATCGTTTGTTTTTCATGAACTTTCTGAATCTCTTCACAAATAATCCAAACTCCTCCTCATCATCAAGGTCACTACAAGATTCTTCTTCATGTGTGGAGGTAGCCTTGAGAGCTAGGCCTTTCTTCTTGGAGGTTTTCTCTTCTTCCTCCGCTTGTTTTAAATCTTTTAATTCTTGCTCTTGCTCTTGTAGCTTTCCAAAGAGTGTGGCAAGGGACATCTCATTAATGCTCGGGGATTGTTTGATGGCGGTGACGAGTGGTTGCCATTCTCTGCTAAGACTTTTCAAAACTTTATGCATAATCTCTTTGTTAGTATATACTTTTCCAAGAGTAATAAGGTGATTTATTATGAGTGTGAATCTCTTTTGTATTTCTACAATGGTTTCTCCAGAGTTTATCCTAAAACTCTCATATTGACTAGTTAAGGTACTAATTTTGGAGTCTTTTACATCACTAGTACCTTCATGGGTTACTTGCAAAGTATCCCACATTTCCTTAGCCGTTTGACAAGTCATTACTCTAAAGAATTCACTTGGTCCTAATGCAAGAGTAATGAGGTTTTTAGCCTTATAGTTATATTGTACTTTCTTCTCTTCATCACTAGTCCATTCATCCATGGGTTTTTCAATGTTTTTATCATTGATAGTATGCATGGGTGTAAAAGAACCATTTTCAATGGCATTCCAAACTCTTAGATCAATGGATTGAATAAATATTTTCATTCTTTCCTTCCAAAAAGCATAACCTTCCCCACTGAAAGCGGGAGGTCTATTTGTGGCACCATCCTCGGGAAAAAGGTTTAGAGAACTTGAGGCCATCTTATCTCTTGAAGTTGTTAAGTTTGATCTACCAAGAGTCAAGCTCTGATACCACTTGTTATTCAAGTGGCCTCAATACTCAAGAGGGGGGTGAATTGAGTTTTTAAAACTTTGCTTGAAATGCCTTTGAACTTGATTCTTTTAACACAAGTTTAGAGATTATGAAAGTAAGATCAAGTAAAGTACACAAGATAATTCAAAACAAGAGGCAAATATGGATAAGGCAATTTATCAAACACTTGGTGTACAATGTACAATATTAACCAAATTAAGCAAGCTAAAATATGCAAACCACAATCAACCAACACAAATCAATCAAGAGCAATATATAAAAGTAAAAGAGTAAGGGAGAAGAGATTGCAAACCAATTTAACAAGTTCCACCAATCCGGTGTACATCTCGCCTCTAAGTAACCCACTTAGAGGATTTCCACTATTGTAGATTAGAGATACAACTTTGAGCAATTACGGCTTCCTAGTGTCCCACACTCAAGAACCCAATCCTCACAAGTACAAGGGCAACCCACTCAATCTCTCAATCTCACAATATCCCAAAGGTTGAACCCCAACCTTTGTAACCACTCAACCTAGAGTGAATAACCACTCAATCCTGGAGTAAACTTTGGTGTTTGATGTTTGTGTTTACAAGCAAAAATTACTCTTTCAAAAGAGTGGATGAACAAGTGATAGCTCACACAAAATCTAACTCTCAAAAGAGAGGATATACAAGTTCTAGCTCAAATAATGATGAATATACAAGGAATATGAAATTTCTAAGCATAAAGGTAAGTAAAGATTGATTGCCTCTTCTTTTGTAGTTGTGCTTGTGTTTTCCTTGCATTTATAGAGCCATGGTTGAGCTGCAGAAGTTCCTAGCCGTTGCATGTAGTGGGCATCTTAGAAATGGTGAAAAAATGAGTTGTCTTCCCACTAAAATGTATTTTCCCACTATCGTAATCGATTACGTCTTGAGCTGTAATCGATTACATTTTAAATTTTTCAGTTCAGTTCGTGCTGTAATCGATTAGCATTCACCACCTAATCAATTAGCTTCAAGTTAGAGCCCAGGTAATCAATTATATCTTACCCAGTAATCGATTAGCTATAGCACCTGATGCATTTAATTCAATTCTTGACTTGGTAATCGATTATGATACTTGGGTAATCGATTAGTGATGTTCCAGTAGCTTGGTAATCGATTGGCTGAAGTCCTGTAATCGATTAGCATATGTACCTGATGCATTTAATTCAGTTTTTGATGTTGGTAATCGATTATGACATTTAGGTAATCGATTAGTGTCGTTCCAGTAGCTCTGTAATCGATTGCTTGATGTCTTGTAATTGATTAGCTTATGTTCCTGATGCATTTAATTCAAAACAGAAGCTATCTAATCGATTAGCTACGCTATTTTTGCAGGTCTAATGCTGAATCTTGTTTTTACAAGATGTTCTTCAAGATTCCTTTGTCATTATGAAAATCCTTGAACCTGTAATCATATTCAAACACAAATAAGAGTAGGCCTATAGTAGAACCACTTAGGAGACTAAATCTAAAAATGCAAGAAGTGGTTAAGAAGGAAATTTTGAAATTGCTTGATGCTGGTGTTATATATCGCATTGCTAGTAGTAAGTGGGTAAGTCCAGTTCATGTGTTGCCTAAAAAGAGAGGAATAACTATTGGTGAAAAATGATAAATAGGAATTAATTTCTAATAGGATAGTTTCTGGTTGGCGTATGTGCATTGATTATAGAAAACTAAATAGCGCCATAAAGAAAGATCATTTCTCTTTTCCTTTCATTGAACAGATGCTTGGGAGACTTGCTAAGCACTCTTATTTCTGTTATTTAGATGGGTACTCAGGTTTTCATCAAATCCCCATCCATCGATCTCATCAAGAAAAAACTACTTTCACTTGCCCTTATGGAACATATGTATATAGGAGAATGCCATTTAGCCTGTGTAATGCACCTGTGACTTTTCAAAGGTGTATGCAAGCCATCTTTTTTGATTTGATTAAGAATGTGATGGAAGCTTTCATGGATGACTTTTCTGTGCATGGTTTTGATTTTGATAATTATTTAACTAACTTGTGCCGAGTTTTTCGGCGTTATAAGGAGACCAACTTGGTCTTAAATTGGGAGAAATGCCATTTCATGGTAAGAGAAGGCATAGTTCTTAGGTACTTGGTGTCTGAGGGAGGAATTAAGGTGGATAAGACTAAGGTGGAGGTGATTGAAAATTGCCTCCACCGACCAATGTGAAAGGTATTCAAAGCTTTCTTGGGCATTCTGGGTTTTACCGGCGGTTCATTAAAGACTTCAGCAAGATCACCAAGCCTTTGACTAATCTTTCAGGTAAGGATGTGCCTTTTGTTTTTGACTCATCTTGTCTTGAGACTTTTTGCAGGATTGAACAAGCTTTGATTTCTTCTTCTATGGTACAAACCCCTGATTGGGAACTCCTATTCGAGTTGATGTGTGTTGCTAGTGATAATGCAGTGGGGGCTATGCTTAGGAAACAGAAGGATAAAAAGCTGCACGTGATCTATTATGTTAGCCGTACACTTGATGAAGCGCAGGTAAACTATGCTACCACTGAAAAGGAATTACTGGCTATTATCTTTGCTTTTGATAAGTTTAGATCATACTTGGTAGGCTCGCATGTTACTGTATATACTGACCATTTTGCCATCAAGTTCTTTTACATAACAAAGAAGCAAAGCCTAGGCTAATTAGTTGGATTTTGATTTTGCAAGAATTTGATTTAGAGATAAAAGATAAAAAGGATATTGAGAACCTTGTTGTTGACCACCTATCTAGGTTATCATCTAAAAAAATAAGAGGGGTGATGTTGTTCCCATCAATGAGTCTTTTCTAGATAAACAACTACTGAGTCTTAGTGTCCAAGAAGTGCCTTGGTAAGCAGATTTTGTTAATTTTCTTGCATGTGGAATTTTACCCCCTGACCTTGGTTTTCAGCAGAAAAAGAAGTTTTTTTACAGATGTTAAGCATTACTATTGGGATGAGCCCTTCCCTTTCAAACAATGTGCAGATGGTTTGATTAGGAGGTGTGTTCCAGAGGATAAGTCCATGCCATTCTAGACCATGAGCACATCCAAGACAGCCTTGAAAGTATTACAAGTTGGGTTCTAATCGCCACACCTTTTTAAGGATGTGCGTAAGTATATCCTTACTTGTGATGCTTGCCAATGAACAGGTAACATAGGTAAGATGCATGACATGCCACTTAATAGCGTTTTAGAGGTTGAGTTATTTGATGTGTGGGGGGTTGATTTCATGGGACCCTTTCCCTCTTCCTTTAG
This sequence comes from Clitoria ternatea, assembly GCA_037962975.1. Lineage (NCBI taxonomy): Eukaryota > Viridiplantae > Streptophyta > Magnoliopsida > Fabales > Fabaceae > Clitoria > Clitoria ternatea. The sequence goes on from CM075672.1 coordinate 158,776,649, forward strand.
AAATCAGTTTATCTTGGTAGCAGTTGGTTACGTGTCTAAATGGGTGAAAGCCATTGCTTCACCTCATTCGGACACTAAAACTGTTATTAAGCTTTTTAAGAAGATTATATTTTTGAGGTTTGGGGTTCTTAAGTGTGTTATAAGTGATGGAGGTTCTCATTTTATCGAGAAAACTTTTCAAACCCTTCTAAAGAAAAACAGAGTGAGGCATAAGGTTATTGTTAGTCCTCAAATTTACAATAAAATCTTTAATAAAAATTTTGTAAAAAGAATAAGAATTTGGTGAATTTGTTAGAAATTTAGGTTTTAAATTCAATAAATGGATGTTGTTTGAAATAATCTACCCTTGATCAATTTTCTCTAGTTTTATAGTAAAAATGTGAAGAATTTAAAGAGAAAAATTGAAGAATTGGAGAACTGACACGTAGCATCAAAACCACGTGTAGCGTGGGAACTTCTGATGCTGACGCTACGCGTCACACCCACGCGTAGCGTCAGGAGCTACGTGCACACCACTGATAGGTGGTCAAGCACTCAGCCAATGACCCCTCCACTAACCACAAGTGTCCAAGCCAAATTGGGGGACAAGGCACACCTGTCTGGGCATGATTAATTAAAATAATTATACAATCATGGCTACTTCGAGTTGATTAATGGAAGCTGAGTCAGGGACCTGACGCGTAGTGTCAGGCTGGCGTGTAGCGTTAGGACCCTTCCTCAGCCCTATAAATAGGGCCATTCTCTACACTTCTAGGCATCTAATTCTGAAGTTCATCCTTTCTTTCTCTCTTTTCACTCGAGTTTGAGTGTTCCTCTTTGAGTTTATAAGGTTAGAGTGATTTCAAGATATTTGAGAGTGTTATAGTGTGAGCTTTTGTATTGTGAAGTATTTTTCAAATCATCGTAATGTCAAACTCTGTAAGTACTATTCTTCCTTTTATTATGTGTAACTACATTGTTTATGTTGGAATTTGGTGAATCAATCTGTTATATGATGTTGTGATTATGACTTATACATATTTATGATTCAAGAACATGTTAGTATTTTAACTCTTTATTAATATGAACATCAAACGGAAGAATGATTTTCATGTGTATTAAAACTTGTTTTATTAGTATGGATATCAAACGGGAGAATGATCATTCATGCCGAATTAAAATCTGTTTTAATGAAAGTAAAAGTTAAAATACCCTTAATATGCCAATTACTAGGGATAGAATTGGTAATTATTGTGGCCATAAGGTCAGGACTTAATGCAAGTTTTTATTGAGAAAGCTCACGAGGAATTGGACTTTATGATGAATACTTAGAATTTATATCACGAGGAATCGGTTATAATGAGTTTAAGCTGCAATAACATGAACTTGATGATTAGGTATGTATGTATGTTGTAATTATTGCATTATATTTTGGTGCGAGAATCCTAATTCCAACATAGTTTGTTAATCTGTGTTTCTACCTCAAGTATCTGAATTATTCTGAATTACATCTCACTTTATAGTTAGATTTTATATTTTCCATCTTTTTACTTTATGACAAATCAACCATCAAATCCTGTGAATATTGTATAAATTGTTTATAAATTATTCTTTTGTTAATAAACATTGATAAATTTACCATTGTAAATAAGAAATTACTGTGAGTTACTGGACTTTCAATCCTAGTGGAACGATATCTAAATTTGAAAACGATAATCGATTGGTGCGCTTGCCAATTAATAACCCAATAGTAACATAGGGGTTAACAGTTGCCACACCTTATCACCCTCAAACTAGTGGACAGGTTAAGGTTTCCAACAGGGAGATAAAAAATATTCTCCAAAAGGTAGTCAATACGTCACGTAAGGATTGGTCTATTAAATTAGACGATTCCTTATGGGCGTATCATACCGCATATAAAACCCTTATTGGAACCACACCCTTCAAACTAGTATATGGAAAGCCCTATCATTTGCCTGTTGAACTTAAGTATAAATCATTTTGGGTGGTTAAAATTCTTAATCTTGATCATAAGGTTGTAGGTGAGCACAGGTTATTAGAGCTAAATGAACTAAAGGAACTCTATTTGGATGCGTACGAGAATGCTAAGATTTATTAGGAAAAAACAAAATGTTAGCATGATCGTCACATCCTTCAGAGGACATTCAATCCAGGTGATATAGTCTTGTTATTTAACTCCAGATTGAGGTTATTTCCAGGTAAACTGAGGTCCCGATAGTCGAGACTGTTTATAGTTTTGAAAGTATTTCCCTCTAGCACTATTGAGTTATGAAAAGTTCAGACCATTTAAAGTAAATGGGCAAAGACTTAAGCACTACTTGACAGGCGAGCCCATTCATCGTGCAAGTGCTTTGGATTTTGAAGCATCGGATTCATAAATCCAAATGCTGAAAAATGTCTGGCTAAAGACGTTAAACTTAGCATTGTTGGGGAGGTAACCCTATTTGTCATTTTATTTCAATTATTTTGCATAAATTTATTTGCTTGCATGTTTTGTGTAAAATTAAATAACCAAAAAAAATATTGTGATGTTGCCTTTTGGAGTAAGATATTTGAATTAATCACCATTTTGCATGATTTGGTTGGAATCAAAAGGAGGTGTTTTAAATTGGGTTGTTTGACATAATTTTTGGATTAAAAGCAGTGGGTTGACCCAATAATTTCATGAATGTATAAGTGTTTTCTAGGTGAAAAATAGTGTAAACCACTGGCAGTGGTTTGGCCTAGGCATTTTCCATTGCAAACATTGAATTTTTGGGCATAAAATAGTGAGAACCACTAGTCGTGGTTAGCCACCAATGGTCGTGGTTAGCTCTGGAAGTTCCCTCTATATTTTAAGAATTTTTGGGCACGAAACAGAGGCAACCACTGGTCATGGTTGCCATCAGGTATCATGAGTTGTTTGCATTCAAAGTCTAGGCCAAAATAGCACTAACCACGGGCCGTGGTTATTCACTACTGGCCGTGGTTCAACCCAACGTGGGGGTTTTCAAGTTTTTAAATACCCCATGCCCTAGTACCCCTCTTTTATGCATTGCCTTGTTGTTTCCTTCACTCATCTCTTTTGAAAATACCCACCAAACTACTTGAGAAACTCCAACTCCTCTCAATTTCCTTGCATCATCATTATCTTGCTACTTGAATCATTTTTCTCATCTCTAAATCAAGTAAGCTTTCTATTCTTTCTCATTAGTTTGGGGTTTCTCATTTGGTTTTTAGGGATTTCTAAAATTTTAGGGATTTAGCATGAAAGTTTTAACTTGATTCATTTAAGCTTTCCCTAAATTCTTTGTGATGAAATTAAATGCTATAAAACCAAATGGGTAACACTAAATCTTTATTAACTTTATCTAGTGTTCATACCTTTTCATGTACCTCATTTGTATTTTTATGCAAACATTTATCTTTGGTGGTGATTGAATGTTTGATTCGTGGTTAAATTCTGAAAGTGGTTGGTTATTGTGGCTATTGAACTTGAAGAGTGGAAGCATTGCTCTTGAATGTTGCATTTGGCACTCACTTACTTAGTGCACACCAAATGTTTGACAAAATGCTGATAGATGTCCAATTTATATATATTTTGCATGGATAATGAAGCATAAATTGGATATAATGTGCAATGTTTGTCAATTTTGTAAGCTATATAGAACATAAATTGTGATATGGACATTGTACAGGTTGATTGGTTAATTTTGTTGAAATTCCAGGAAAAAGTGAAGAAGAAAGAAGAAAAGAAAAGAAAAGAAGAAAATTCACCAAGTTTTGAGCAAATAAGTGATATTCACTCAAGCGAAGGCTATCTCGCTTGAGCGAATCAAGGTCGCTGAGGCCAAACTGAAGGGTTCGCTTGGGCGAGCAAGGACTTTTACAAATACAAGTATCACGTCAAGACTCGCTTGAGCGAAGAGCCATTCGCCCAGGTGAAATCAAGCCAGTAGAAAATGATAAAGAAGTCGCCTGAGCGAACATAGTCCGCTTGAGCGAGATTGGTACAGAATAGAATAACATTAGCCTCGCTCAAGCGTTGAATTGAAACATCAGGCGAAATTCCTCTAGTGACTCACAATGTAAAACTCGCTTGAGCGACCTGAGTTCGCTCAAGCGAAAATTGTCCAGAATCTAAAACTCCAATACTCACTGCAGCGGATGAATGAATGGCTTAAGCGAAAAGGAATAAAGGATCAGTATACGAAGTGTCGCTCAAGCGAACTGAAATCGCTTGAGCGGATAAGCATACAGATGAAGCAGGACTTGACCCTTTCTTCACGATGAAGTAGTCTCTTCGCTTGAGCGAGACTTAAACTCGCTTGAGCAAGTTAATGCATAATCAAAAGAAATAGAGGCGGCTAAAAAAAAGACAGGTAGAGATAGAGAGAGAACGTACAAGCCATTTTCTTCTTACAAACATTGTATCTTTAGCTTTTTCTTCTTCATTTTCCATTTGATTTGTATTATCATGACCACCATGAGTGCTAATCCTTTCATTTGGGATTGGAGGTAACCAATCAAACTTGATGTATATTTGGATAATGTTTATGTGATTCATGTGTTGTTTTATGATTCTTTGTATTCCATTTTATGTTCATTGCCTGAATCTACTTGATCACTAGTTTCTTGATTCAAGTTTACGGTTGTTGTTGGAAAATGACTTTCGAAAACAGATCTAAATGGAACACCTATTATGAATAGATAACCAGGGATGGTATCTAACGCAATGGACGTCTAAACAATCATTCTTAATGCTGGAATAGATTTAAAATGATCAAGGGATTGACGTTAGTAAACCTATTCTTATGAATTTCATAGTCAAGGAATTGATATGAATGACTATGATTGTGACGTAAAGAATCATATTGCAAACATTGATTACATGAATATTAACGGTGTATCGGAAGGTGAGAAAGGTGAATCCAATTCCCAAACTCTATACTCTGTCATTTTACTCATATTTCTTATATTGTTTTCGTAGACTTTTAGATTTATGAAAAGTTGTTTAATTCATTATCATGAAAACTACAAGTTACTTCTGCCGTAATAGTTTGAAATCAATTTAATCCGATCCATCGTGGGAACGACATTTGTTCTTTGGAACATATACTACAACCGACAAGTGGTGCACTTGCCACAAGTCAATTTAAAACTGACAACTGGGTGTTTTATGAATATATCATACCCAAACTACCAATAAATGCCAAAGAGACAAAATTCATAAATTGTTGCATGATTTGAATATGCATTTGGTCTCGTTCATCTCTCATGGTATTTAATTATTCATATATGTTCATTTCTCTATTACATGCCATGAATGTATGAGATTATACAGGTATTGTCTCTTGTCGTGATGCAAAAACTTTGGAGCTTTGAATTGGAATGCTTTTTAACCCTTTTTGTATGGTTTTATTAGGTCATCTCCAAGTTTTTATTCAACTTCATGGCACCTAAGATTCCATCCAAGAAAAGGAAGACAAAAGGTAAGTCTTCTAACTACTCCGATCTGAATGATATTGAATGCCCATCAGAGGGGCAAAAGATGAGGTTGGAATTTTTATTGAGTAAAGAGCTTAATTAACGAGTGAAATAAATAATTTCGAAATCGAAATAATCAATCAAAAATTTTTAAAAATTATGAAAGATAGAAAGAACTGTTTTGATCGAATCATATCATTATATTGACAATTTCAAAAAAATGTTTATACTATGAACGTAGTATGATGGTGATCGGGCAAATATGCCCCCATCGTCTAGCGGTTTAGGACATCTCTCTTTCAAGGAGGCAGCGGGGATTCGACTTCCCCTGGGGGTATAGGTACTACAGAAGGAGGTTAATTATAGATTATCAATAAAGACTTAAATTAATTCTTTCTGTTCCTGGGTCGATGCCCGAGCGGTTAATGGGGACGGACTGTAAATTCGTTGGTAATATGTCTACACTGGTTCAAATCCAGCTCGGCCCAAGAATTTGCCGATCCACCATGAAATTTTAGAACCTATTTGTTGTTCAACAGAATAATTAATGTGTTCTAATACGGAAGAATCAAAATAGGAAACATCCCCAGCGATATTTTTTTCCACAAATGTGAATCTTGCTAATAATCTAGATTTTTATCAATCAGGATCTGTAAATATAAATAGGTACCCAACTATTGATGGATGGGAAATGTCCTTTAGACTGAACAATACTGATTATAAAATGAATATGGATGAGGTAGTTGAAATCTATGGTTTCCCCCCAGGAGGTGCTGTTAGCATCCCGAAGGACTTTAGACTAGGATACTTTTAGTCCTTTATTTCCAGCGCACGGGGTAACTATTATGCTTCCTCTTCCAAAGCTTCCTCCATTCATCATCCTATTTTCTGATACCTTTAATGGTTTATAGTCTGCTCTATTTTTGGTAGGTATGATAGCCCCGGTACCGTTCGACAAGCTAAGTTATTTTTCTTGCACTCTATGCTTAATAATACTCATATTGACTCTTCTTAATGGTTAGGTAGCCAATTTTCCCGAGTTGGCAATGCCACCATTGTTAAATTGTTCTTATAGGTTACATTAATTCTATAGAAAGGTTTATCGGTATAGATTTAGAGCAGGATAATCTTCTTCACCAACCAAATAAGGTAGATATAGATGAATTAATAAATATGGGAATGATTGTAAAGAAGTATAATGTTTATTATTTACTCATACCTGGTTTTTCTGTTCCTCACCCCTTACCAGATCCTACTTTTACTAGTTTTAAAGGCAAGACATCTTTTCTTTTTGTAGAGACAGATGACCATACTTCACTTTCTACCGAGGTGTCACTACCCACCGGGCTTCCGGAACAAGGTGAGCCCTCTTATTTTTGTGAGAAGCCACCTTTTTTGATGCAATAAATGTATACTTTGCTTCAGCATATGTCCGCTAAGCAAACCCGTCAGGGGGCCCGTATCGATCAGATTTATGACCGAGTTGATGCCATGTGTGATTGGCACACCCAGCAGAGTCACTTCCACCCCCTTCTCCATGACAGGTACCAGTTGAACTTTTGTGTCCTTTTTACCCCTGGTTCCTCAATTACGGCCCTCTTTGGCCTCCTAGATATGGACATTGGGGATAATGTCCAGTTTTAGTTTGGGGTGATGGGTACACAAAAATTAAGCTCATTCTTACTTTATTCCTTTTTATTTTTATTTATTTTTATTTATTTTTATTTTCTAGTTAAATTGTATGATTATATGCTTATATTCTAGTTCATTTACATGATTGTATGCCTACTCATATGCCTTAGGTTAGCATTGATTGCTGATTACAGTTATTGTTATCCGTATGACATGGGATGTAGATTGGTTGAATCTAAAGCATTACTTGGGTGAATCTTGTAAAATTAAAAAAATAAAAAATAATATATATATATAGAGTTTTTGATTGCTATTCTTGCCAGAATAATCACTCTACATGATGACTGTGTTTCTTTGATTAGGCCAATTACCAATGTGAGCTTTTGAGCCAATAGGGTGTTTAGTGCATTAAATTATAAATGACCCATGATTCTTTGATTGAGTGATTCACACATTTGATAGTACTCTGGAACTTGGCTTTTGACCAATTCAAAATGGTTTATGAATGCATGCTTAGAATGAAAAAGACACTTTAGGTTTTGTTTTCTTAACCTCAGTTTGTTAAAAGTGTAATCCATTAGTTGTCCCTTTTGAGCCATGAAGTAATATGATATTTTCTTTCAAAACCTTTAATATTAGGATTTCTAGTTCACATATAGAAGAGGCAAAAATGGTAAGCTAACTAAAAGTGGTTGAAGTAAATTAAAAAACAAAAATCATGATAGTTTGGGGTGTGTGATTCAAAGAAAAGGAAAGATAAGAAGTTTGATCTCAAAATTAAAAGAAGAGAAAAAGAAAATGAATCATACACTTTATAGTTTGAAGGTATAAAAAGTTATTGAATTGAGGTTTGCTTGCCTTCTTGTGATATTACTCTTCTTATAGAATTAAGCCCTTTGCATTTCCCTTTTCTTGATTTCCATTTCCATGTTATGAATCCCCTAGCCCCATTACAACCCTTTAAAAGACATTTTGACCAATGTATGTTTTCTTGATAACTATGGAGTTTGTGGTCAATTGCCAAGCCGATGGTAGTGTTTAGAATGTTGTGGTCTGAGTGGATTGAAACACAAGCACATATACTGAGTGGAAAGTCAGAAAGAGTATCCTAAGCCTAATCTTAGTGAATATGGTTTGACTGTTGGTTGTGATATATTCTGGTAGTTTAGGCAATCTCTTAAAAACACAAACAAAGAAAATAAATAAACACAAGATTCCTTAAGTTTGCTTGGGTCTGCTGGCTTTTCATTATATGCTTGTATGAATTCAATGATTGCTTAAGGACAAGCAATGTTTTAGTTTGGGGTATTTTGATAAGTGTGAATTGTGTGTTATTTTTGGTTGTTTTTAGGTCTAGATTTTAGGTTTTTTGCATATTGTTTCATGCCTGATTCCCTTGATTTTGATTCTTTTCCATACATATTACTTGGTTGTTCCAATTTTTGGAGGATCAATGATGTTCTAGGTCTCTTTTGAGGAAAAATGGCAAAGTGGATGAAAGAAGAAACCTGTGAGGCCTTTAGGTGTGTGTTTTGGCAAGGTTGGAGGAAGCCACTGCCCGTGGTTTACCATTGGCAGTGGTTAGCACTGGAAAAGAGGAAAAACAAGTTAGGATACACCACTGGCCATGGTGGGCATTGTGGAGCAAAGAAAAGAAAGTCAGAAGCCACCACTGGCCGTGGCTATCCACCACTAGCTATGGTTGGCTCTGTTTGTTACAAAAAGTTATGAATTTATGTTTAAAAAGGAATAAGACTCAAACCACTGGTCGTGGTTGTCCCTTACGAGGCCTAAATCTCTAAATTATTTTGGGTTTCTGTTAGGCACTTTGGGTGGATATGTTTAGGAGTTCTGCAAAGACAGTTAAGAGACATCTTTTGGGAGATTTTAAAGAACCTTTTGGGAAGCTTTTATTGGGAATCAAGAGTCAAATCCATCAAGGGAAATCAAATCTACAGATTTAGGAGGAAGAATTAGGAATCCTAGTGAGAACTAATTTATAATTTCTGAATCCTTATTTTACACTTTTGATATCTTTTATGCTTGGCATTGATTTTGTGATGTGCGACATGATGACAACAATCCTTATAGCACACTAAACTCTTTTCTTGGGGCTAAGGATGTAGTATGTCTATGTGTTACAATTAATTATTCTTCGCATTCCATTTTATGTGATTTCAGTCTCTATTCAATTTATGTATGCCTAATGCTTTTGCAAGACTTAGAGATAAGCATAGATGATCACAAATTATATGGGTAATTGAGAGATTGGCATGTAATTCAAAAATACCTAAATTGAACCTATGATTTTTATTTACGACAGTAAGCGAAATTGTTTGAGGGTTAATCGGATTTCCATAGAACATAAAGGGTCTAATTAACAAATTGAACACGGTTCTCTGGGAATTAGGCACATTAATAGGCTTTTGAGAGAAAGGTATTAATTAACTTAGGGGAATCTGCCTTAGGAACGAAATCATGTAATTGGATAGGCGAGTAACCTTTATTTTTGATACTAGCATATGAACCCTTAATACCCTAAGATTTACCTTTGATTTAATTTCCCAAACTTGCTTCGATTTTCTTTTACAAAAGACGTTGAATTTCCTATTTTCTAATTTACTGTTTAAAATCATTTGAGTAATTTATTTTAATCGATTCACTAGATAATTGAACCACTGTTACAACTAGTACTTGGGCACAATCCTTGTAGGAACGATATCTTTTTATTACTTCGATACCTCGTGCGCTTGCCGTTGGCTATCATATATAATACGCTGTCTATGTGGAATGTTAGGCGTTCTAATAGGTGGGCCCAGTGGGAGGGCAACCCAGTGCACGAGTAACATTATTGATGTTCCCTAGTGATTCTTGGAATCACGAAGCTGTCCATAGTTTGGTGGCAAGGCACCCTATGTGGCGGGCCCAATGGGTGGGCGGCTCTGTGTTGAGCAAGTGACCTTGGTGTCCCTATAGGGTACGACTCTCTCGATGTGTGTTCGGGAGGGGTGCGTAGCACTTTTGGCAAGTGAGGCCATGTTGTTGATCCGTAAGTCACATGGTGACTACTGCTACATATAGGCGATAGCGGTTTGGTATCAGTAAAAATGGTAATGTTATGCATGCAATTAATGAGATAAGTGTAAACATTTACTACTGCAGTAGGGGCATAGTAGCACACCTATACTTGACCTATATTTTATATGATGTTTTTTCCCACAATCAGATCTGCGATTTGATAATGATTCCTTGTGCATATGCATTAGCCATAAGGGCATTTGCATATAGCTGGTGATATACCGAGTTTGGTAGCCCACGGTGGCGGAGGATGATTGATAAATAAGAGAAAGAAAATGTTGTACTAACTTTAAATGTGTGATGGTATTTGATGAGATTGCCAATGATTTGATACATATGTTGTGAATATGCTGATTGGAATATGTGCTATGTTGAAATCAAATAATATAATATATGAAAGGAGTATATGATTCTCTTTGAGAAATATATGTGTGCACATATATATGTATCATCATAATGTATGATTATAATTCATTTGGTATATGTTACTCACCTTGTAGTTGCTACTTTTAAAAGGTTGATGTAGGTATGTTGGACATCCTACCTTTTTTGGAGGTTGAGCAACGGTAAAGGTAAATATGGAAGGAAAGCTTGTAAGCCTTAGCCGACAATCTTTTACAAAGCACATGATATGTGTATATGCTTATTTTCTACATGAATATTGAATGATGTTAGGTATTCTTTTGAGGGTTATTTGTGAAAATTAGGCCTTATGTGTTTTGGAAGGTTAACTTTTGTTTGTGACTTTAACAATAGTTAATGTTCATTATCATACAATAATTTTCATGTTGCGTTGATGCTTATGTTGATGCAAATCCATGGATGGTTGAATTGCTTAAAGTGTGAAGTTATGCTTATAATGTTTATGCATAATTAAGGAACTAATAGGGCCATATAGAGTTTTAGGAGGTTTGGATGCCTCAAAATAGTTTTAATGGTGCCTATGCATGATTTAGAACTTGTAGAAACTGGAATGGGTCAATTCCATTAAGAATTGACCCTTGAGTTGCACAAACATGCTTTAAAATGGGGTAAACATGTTTCTACATATAAGTCTCTTATTTTTGGGAATTTTTGAGTACGGCCAGTGGATACACGTCATAAATGGTGTATATTAGGTGGTGTCAAAATCTGGTGGTGATTGGATTTCATATGAAAGGATTAGGGTGTTGGAAGTTGGAATTTGGTGTATTTTCTACATTCTGCAGCAGTTTACTATCATGAATTGATTCATGACTCGGCTCGAATCAATTCATGAGCTACTGGATTTGCATGAACATATTCATGATTCCCTTTGTATCGATTCATGAGCTACTGGGTTTGCATGAATCGGTTCATGAATTTCCTTGAATCGATTCATGACCTACTGACTTTCATAGTGGTGTTTTCCAGAATTCCTTGAATTGATTCACATAACTCCTTGAATCGATTCAGAGCTTACTGCCTCACATGAATTGACTCACACTAGGTTTGAATCGATTCATGGGATTTTATTTTGTTGTTCTGGATTCCCAATTCGCATGAATCGATTCATGATTGGCTCGAATCGATTCATGGCTTGTTATTTGTTAGTTTTCCATAAGTTTTGATGCTTGCTTGTTTCTTTGCTTCATGGCACGTGTAACATCCCAAATTTTGAAGAAAATAAATTTATTGAATACGAATAATTAATTATTTATGGTATAATAATTGTGGGAAAATTAATTAGACATTAGAGGTGAATTATAGGTAAATTAAGATTTACTAGAACCGGATGATTTAATAGATGGTGTGGGACCCACTTGGTCAAGTTGGATAATTGTTGGGTCTATAATACTTAGAAAATTATTGTGGTTATGGTGGTATAGTTGAAATAATTTTTAGTGTTGAGGAGGTAATTAATTGGACACAGCGTATGTTATTAAGCGAGGAATATACGAGCCAAATGGAATTAAAAGAAAATAAAAAATCCGACTTCTCCTTTCATTTACACCATCCTCTTTTTCTCCTTTTCACTTACCCCTTTTTTCCCATTGGATAATAGGGAATTATTACCCATTGGTAAAAGGTAACATGGTGCACCCTTTGGACCAATGGACAATGTCCAATTTTTACATAAACCCTCTCTCTTTCTCTCTATCACTGTGGGCTCCTCTTCTTCTCCCATCTATCTTCATTTTTCTTCTTCTCTTCCACCCTCTTATTCTCCAAACCGTCCACCACCCCTCTCCCTTCCATTTCTTGCCAGAATTAAAGATAAAGCTTGGATTTATGAAGCATGGATGGCACTTTGGGGCTAATATTGAAGCATCTCCCTCTTCCACTTCGTCTCCACCATTTTTGTTTTGGCCATGGCATGGAAAAGAGGTAAGACTTTGAACCCTTCTTCCTCCATTTATGGTTTTTATGATTGCTTAAGCTTGAAATGGTGGTGTTAAAGGTTATGGATGTTAATGAAAATGTTGAAACCCTAGGCTTGAATAATGGAGGTATGATTTTGAATATGGTTTGATCTTGTGTGATGTGGAGAGTTATAATGTCGATGATGATTTAAGAAGATTGATTGGTATTATTGTTAAGTGATTTTAGATGAGAAACCCTAAGTATTGAAAATTTAGGGGTTTTGGCTAAATTGGTGATATTAATAGGTTGGATGCTTTTAGAATGAGTTATATGAGAAAAATGAATTTCTAGAAGTATTGGAATTGATTATTGAGGTTGATGAAATTTTGAACTAAGTCCAAAATGTATGTATGATGGTTTATGCATGTGAAACCCAAACCATAAAGTAGATGACCACTGGGACAATTGATTGCTGTTTATAAATGATTGGCACTTTGATGATGATATTATATATGTGATGATGCATGAGAATTGATAGAATTGATGCTTGCCAATTTGTATGAAACCCTTGAGAAATGATGATAATTGGGACTTTTGGCATAGATAGTTGAATTGGTAATTTGGTTGTCATGAGAGTGACTTTTGGGTTTAGAAAATATGATTGGAATCGATGTGGATATTTGAGGTTGTTAGGTTTTGATGAGGATTTGATGAGGACTTAGGCCATGATGCTGTCATGTGGAATTGTTGATTTATGATGGCTTGAATGAAGCTAAGATGGCATGAATTTGGGTGACAACAATGGCAATTGGGTGATTTATATGATGATTTAGATGCCATGTTGATAAGGGATGTGATATTGTTATGGTTGGGTTGGTTGACCGTTTAGAATCTAGAAGATCTTGGTTTTGGGAAAGGAATTCCCGAAGCCTAACATAAAAGTATGACTAGATGTTTTGACAAGTTTAGGACTTGTTACTAAGCTTGGTGATATGGGAGCAATTATTTAGAATTATAATCAAAGCCTTGTGATGGCTCGTAATTGAATGAACGCATATGTGTGTATGTTGTGTAGATTGTAATTCGAGCGATGTGGCAAAATGTGAAACACCCCGAAAAAGGGGGTAAATTTTTCACAATTTTAACATCATTGATTAATGAAGACATCAAGTGGTAAAGCTTAATTCGACACCCTGGATCTAAGAAAGACCTATCTCATATATAGAGATATGAGAAGGTAAGTTAACAAATAATCAATGAGAGTTTCTCAATTAAAAACAGCAGAAATAGTTAATTAAATTAATACTACATGATTGGATTTAAAGTAGTTAAACATCATGAGGTTTAATGACTTCATAATATGCTCAAAGCATTTATAAGATGTTACAAGAAGAAGATTTGGTGCAAAGGAAAAGGAGAATAATCAAAATAATGCAATTTGGGGAATCAGAGCACCACTCGCTTAAGCGAGAGTCACACTCGCTTAAGCGAGACCAAGTGGGGCGCTTGGGCGAGCTAGAGCACATGCTGAGCGAAAAGAAGAAGAGGAGTATTAGGGGCCGTCTCGCTTGAGGGAGCCTCAACCCGCTTGAGCGAGATCCTCAGGATTCGTTTGGGCGAGGCAAGCGAGCGTGGGCGAGAATCGTCTAGAATCCAACATACGCTCACTCGCTTGAGCGAGTGCCACATCCAAAGGCCTTTCGCTCAAGCGAAAATGGCCCAATAGCTAAATACATCGCTCTCGCATGGGCGAGACCCTACTCGCCCGAGCGAGTTTCCCCCAGTGGCCAACAACTGATGCGTGGGCAGTCTGACTTGAGCGAGACCCTCTCTCAGCTGAGCGAGATTTGGCCAGTGGCCATACACCAACACAGGGGATTCTCGCTTGAGCAAGAATTCATCTCGCTTGAGCGAGAATACTAGTAAAAACATAGAAAACATAGGATTTAAACAACTCAACATATAAAATTAAACAAGTTCAATGCATCACCTACATCATATTAAGTGTTTAGAACTTGTTCCAAGTGTCATATTCAACAAACCCCATTTCAATTTATCAAATCACATCATAATCAAGCTTATCATAATGTGTACTCTATGGAACACAAAATATAGATAGGTATCCATTCATTCCTAAATTCCAACTACATCATACATCATTTCCATTATCCAACCAAGATTAAGGTCACTAATGAAAATGAGCCATAAGTACTAGGGTCTCATTTTCCTACATGACGTCTAAAAATCATTTTCATCTATTCTTCATCCACACCAATTATCCATACTAATTCATGACTATACAAAATATTCATTATATATATATATATACATTACAAAAGTCTATGTAAAAGCCCTAAAATCAAAACATTTGCCGGCCAAGGCATTCTTTACCCAAGGGACTTTCTTCACACCATCCCTCTACACATGAGCTCCATGGACAAGCCCTACAATGCAAGAGCTAAAAAAAAGATGGACCACATGGAGAGTGGGTATATTTTCTCAATGATGAAAAATCCAACAATTAGTGATCATATACATGTGAATGCAAGTTAACATCTTCTCCCTAAAACGAGTTCAAGTGACACTAAAATCATTCAATCATCCAATGCATAGAACACTCATATCCATACAATTTCATTGAGTCACACCAAACCAATAGACACAATTATTGTTACTGATCAATAGGGTTGCACATACACTTCACATAACTTCCTTATTGGGGTATCACTCAATGCCATGCTTTTATGGCTAATGCACATGCTGGTGTTTAAAGATGCATATGCACGGATCCGATTTCATTCCAATAGTGATCACAACTACTTACATTAATTATCATCATGTCGGTTTCCTACCTTGTAAGGGGTACTCCCTTCATGGGACCCCGCAAGGTCATTCATTTTACAACTTAATATTGGCATCACGTTGGGTACTCCCTTTGTGGAACCCTGCAAGGTTATTTATCTCATAAATGTCATCACATAGGTTTCCCGCCTCGCAAGGGGTACTCCCCTCATGGAACCCCACAAGGTTATTCATTTTACAATTCACTTATCATCGTCTCGTTGGGTACCCCCTTGGTGGAACCCCGCAAGGTTATTTATGTCACAAATATCATCACATCGGTTTCCCGCCTCGCAAGGGGTACTCCCATCGTGGAACCCCGCAAGGTTATTCATTTTACGATGTGCTCATGCATGCCATCCTATATATATATATATATATATATATATATGCAACAATGTTCATGAATGTCTTAACCTCATGAGGATCGTCTCACCCTCTCATCTAGGGTATATCTCACACTCATTCACAATATTCATTCCACATCATATATATATATATATATATATATACCATTCCACAATCAACCATCGCAGATTCAATTCTCTATATCATATCACACACATATAACACCACATCCATTCAAGGAGAAACATGCAACATGGCATCAATACATACATTATCAATATACAAGGTTTCATGCATTTAGAAAATACCCCCTCGCCTACCTCTAGAGAAGTAAACATCCAGGTTTGATGTTCCCGCCTCACAAGTGTTATTAAGTCTTACACCAATCAATTATAGGACCATATAAATCATTCATTCAAACACCATTTCAATATACATATACATATATATGTACACATGATTCTCATCATGTAGAAACTATTTATAGGTTTTATTCATTCACCTAATTAGGCTTCGAAAATTCCTTCCCTTAAATCATCATTCATTATTACCAAGGCAACAACCTAATTATTTAGGTTACTACATATACCAATCTCACATTCAACTCATTTTAAGTGGGTTTTCATTTATGGTTTCCAATCACCATCACCAATCATCATTTATGGCTATACCTCATCATTAATAACATTCTTATCATTAATTAAAGCTTTTCACAATCACCTCACATTTCCCCCAATTTCATAAGTTAGGGTTTTGTGAAAACCCAACCATATCATAAATGCACTTCAATATTCATCATGCATCAACCCTATTTTCGTGCACCCCATTTATTGCTCATAAATGTCCACATTTATTTCACCCACCTTAGGTTTTCCTTATTCAAAGCTCCTATTCAATGCCCACATACATTAAATACTCTCCTAAGTCATAACTAACCATTTCTAGGTTCAAAACACAAGGAAATGGCAAAAACCTTACCTTGCTCCAAAAACGAAAATAGGAATCAAGAGGGAGGGAGATTATGACAAAAATAGAGAGGAGAATGGGAGAAGCTTCAAGCATCCATTGTCTCTTCCTTGCTTCTTGAAAACAAAAATGGAAGAAAGGAAGAGGGTACCAAGTTTCCCTTTAGGTTTTTAGAGAAGAAGGTGAAGAAGATGAGTGGGAAAAAGATAGAAGGGAAAGTGAATGGTGTTTGTCTTAGAAGGGAAAATGCAACGTTAAAAGGAGAGTGAGAAGTGTAAATTTGGTTTTTAATTTTTTTTAACCTCATTCATTTGAATTTTACCATTTTACCACAAATAGGATCCCTGTTCGGGCTCAATGCTTTATCTAGAAATTATTCTGAATACATATTTGGATTCCCAATAAGATTATCTACAGCCCTGACTAACAGCATCTCAATCAGAGATACTTGGTCTGATGCCCATATTTTATCCGGGTTAGTTTTCTGCTTATCCGGTCCCAATAAATTACTAACAATCCCCGAAAATCTTAATTTAATTATTTCTAATATTTTGGGACATTAATTAGTTTGCATTTAACTTTTCAATATTTATTTCCTTAATTAATTCTATGCTTTAAATTTGGGATGTTACAATCCACCCCACCTAAAAGAAATTTCGTTCTCGAAATTTGACACACCGGATTCGAGTACGTTTGGGTACCATTCCCGAATATCATCTTCGGGTTCCCAGGTGAGTGTCTCCACGTTTCCATGCTTCCATGCTACCTTCACCAAAGGTACCATTTTATTCCGCAACCTCTTCACGGAATACTCGACGATACGAACCGAAATGGGAGGAATGGACAAGTCATCCTGCACATCCACATCATCAATAGAGATCACATGCAAGGGATCGTGAATATACTTCCTCAACTGCGATACATGGAACACATTATATAGGTTTGCAAGATGTGGAGGGAGCGCAATCCGATACATAACATCTCCGATTCCCTCCAAGATCTCATAAGTTCCGATGAACTTAGGGCTTAATTTTCTGCTCTTCAAAGCTCTCCCAATACCCTTATCACGTGAGACTCGTAAGAACACATGATCATACACTTGAAATTCAAGTGGCTTCCTCCTCTTGTCATAATAGCTCTTTTGCTGGTCTTGAGCAACTTTTATCTTCTCTTTGATCATCTTAATATGTTCAATAGTTTCCTCAACAATCTCAGGCCCTAAGGCCAAGTTCTCACAAACTTCAAGCCAACATAAAGGGGTTCGACACTTCCTTCCTTATAATGCCTTATATGGTGCCATACCGATACTAGAGTGAAAACTGTTATTGTAGGTAAACTCGATCAGAGGCAAATATTTCTCCCATGAACCACCGTTCTCCAAAACACAAGCACACAATAAGTCCTCAAGACTCTGAATAGTTCTCTCAGATTATCCATCAATCTGAGGATGATATGCTAAGCTTAGCTTCAATTTTGAACCTATCATTTCATGTAAGCTTCCCCAAAACCAGGAAGTAAATCGAGGGTCTCTATCAAAAATAATACTTGATGGCACACCATGCAACCTCACAATCTCCTAAATGTATAACTGTGCCAAATCCTGTAAGGAATTCTTCATACTGATTGATAGAAAATGTGCGCTCTTTATTAAACGATCCCCAATCACCCAGATTCCATCACATATGGACCTCGTCCTTGGCAAGCCGGACACAAAGTCCATAGCAATTTCATCCCACTTACAAACGAGGATATCAAGTGGTCTCAAAGTACCCGAAGGTCTCTAATGCTCTACTTTTGGCTTCTGACAAATAAGGCACAAAGCTAAAAAGTTGGTAATATCACGTTTCATTCCGGGCCACCAAAAATTCTTCTTTACATCTTGGTACATCTTGGTCGTACGAGGGTGAATACTAAAAATGCTTTTGTGTGCTTCCTCAAGCACCGTATATCTCAAATCTCCAAACGAAGGCACGTACACCCGACCTTTTACACGCCATAATCCATCACCACCTTCAGCAAGGAATAAATTTTCCCTTTGCTTTGAGATCTCCTCATCTCCAGTAAGTAATCATCATTTCCTTGTTTCTCCTTTACAAGCTCTAAGAACTCATTGCATATCTTTAACGTAGAAAACATAACTTCTTGGAAGATTGAATTTTGGTCCCAACATTCAAATTATGAAATTCCTCAATCAATTCGAATTCTTTGACCATCATGGCCGACACATGCAAGGACTTCTGACTAAGAGCATTGGCAACCATATTAGCCTTTCCCGGATGATACCTCAATTCAAAATCATAGTCATTCAGAAATTCCATCCATCTCCTTTGGCACATATTCAATTCTTTTTGATCAAAGAGATATTTCAAACTTTTGTGATCACTAAAGACCACGAACCTTGAACCATAGAGATAATGACGCCAAATCTTCAAGGCGAACACAACTGCCACCAACTTCAAATCGTGAGTCAGGTAGTTAACTTCATGAGATCGTAATTGGCGTGAAACATAAGCTATAGCATGTTCCCTCTGCATCAAAACACATCCAAGTCCATACTTGGAAGCATCACAGTACACCACAAAGTCTTCTTGTAAATCAGGCAATGCCAAGATAGGTGCAGGAAGTCAGCCTCACTTTTAACTCTTCAAAGCACCTCTCACACTCAACCGTCCATACAAAAGGTTAGTTTTTCCTTGTCAAATTCGTCAAAGGTTTAGCAAGACGAGAAAACCTTTGATGAACCTTCGATAGTAACCAGCGAGTCCAAGGAAACTTTGGATTTCAGTAACTGATGTAGGTCTAGATGCCATAACGGTCTCAACCATAGAAGGATCCACCGAAACACTCCCTTTGGGTATCACCTATCCAAGAAACTGGATGCTTGTCAACCAGAATTCACATTTAGAGAGCTTAGCATACAACTGATTCCCTCTAAGAATGTTCAACACAAGCTTCAAATGTTCCTCGTGTTCCTTACGACTCTTGGAATACACAAGGATATCGTCAATGAATACCATAACGAAGTGATCTAGGTATTCATGGAAGATGCGGTTCATGTAGCTCATGAACACCGCTGGAGCATTAGTCACTCCGAATGGCATTACAACATACTCATAATGGCCATATCGCGTCCTAAAAGCAGTCTTCGAAACATCTTCGGTTCTCACCTGAATTTGATGGTAACCAGAGCGCAAATCAATCTTCGAAAACACCACTTCACCTCTTAATTGATCCAACAAATCATCGATATGAGGCAAGAGATATCTATTCTTTATTGTCATCTTATTCAATTATTGGTAATTAACACACAACCGCATGGTTCCATCCTTCTTCTTGACCAATAAAATAGGAGCCCCACAGGGTGACACACTAGGTCCAACAAACTCCTTCTCAAGTAGCTCCTCAACTTGCTTCTTATGTTCAGCCAACTCCATAGGAGACATCTTATAAGGAGAGATAGACACCGGTTCTGTGCCAGGTCCAAGATTGATAGTAAATTCAACCTCCCATGGAGGTGGTAAACCGGGTACCTTCTCGGGGAACACATCCAAGAATTCTGACACCACAGGGATATTTAAGGGATCGGGACCATTTGTCCCATCGGCAATAGATAGTAATATGCAAAGTTAAGTTATACCTTGCACAACGAATTTCCGCACATCAAAAGAAGGGAAGATGACAGTCCGTTGTTGATAGTCAACCAAAACTTTATGGGCGGAAAGCCAATCCATACCAAGAATAATCTCTAATCCCTTCACAAGCAGGCAAATGAAAGACACAACAAACCTTCTCCCTTCTAGGAGCATATCGACATTATCACACCGGTTAACCGATCTAAGACAAGTACCAATTGGGGTGGTAACCACAAGAGCATTTTTTATTAAATACACTGGCAATCTCAATCGCCGAACATAATCCTCGGATATAAAAGAATGGGTTGGACCCGAATCATAAATAACATGCACTGAATTTTTGAGTATTTCACACTTACTTTCAACTAAGTTATCAGCTTGTGCTGCTTCCTCACCGGTCACAGCAAACACTCTTCCAACATTTGGTTGAGGATTTCCACCATTTCCATTTTCATCACGAGCACCATTACCTTTACCATGACCATTACCATGCCTTCCACCATTGTAGCCACCACGGCCACCATTTCGGTCGCCATTGTTTCCATTACCACGGCCCCAACCACCATTGTGGCCTTCGCGGTTCACATGAGCGGGTGCATTAGTACGGTTGGGAGTATTAGCTTGCATATGAGCCCGCCTTGTAAGTAAAGGACATGTAGGACGAATATGTCCTACTTGATCATAGTTAAAACAAACCATGTCATCCTATTGAGTACACTCATGAACATGGTGAGGTCCTCTACACCTATAGCATCTCGGCCCATTGGCATTTGCATTGCCCTGGCCAAAGGTGTTACCATGACCACCGCCTCTAGCTTGAACATTAGGATGAGCACCCCTCTAAAAACGTCACCTTCTAAAACTCCCTTGCTTCTTGAAACCAGAAGATTGACCCTTCAACTTGGAGTCGAATTTGGAATGATGAGGTGGAGCATGTTCCTCATAGATGCGGCACTTATTCACAAGTACCGTGAAACTTCAGATCTCTTGATGGCACATGGCCCTTTGAATGTCAGGGCATAGTCCGTTTTCAAACTTCATGCACTTAGAAACTTCAGTTCCCTCTTGCCGATAAGGAAGGTAAAATTCAGAGTTCTTCAAACTTGGAAGCGTACTCTTCTACCGTCATTGTGCCTTGCTTAAGTTCCATGAACTCAAGCTCCTTCTTACTCTTATAGCTATCAGGCACATACCTTCTCATGTGTTCAAGCTTAAAATTTTCCCAAGTCAAAGGAATAGCTGCAACAATCATCCTATTCTTGGTGAGTCTTCACCAAGTCTCCGCTTCATCTTTCAACATGAAAATAACATATTCTACTTTTTGAAGTTCAGTGCATTCGAAACTGTTGAAGATCCGTTCAATATCTCGGATCCAATCATAGGGTTGCTCAGGCCTAAATCCACCATGGAATTCAGAGGGTTTTCACTTCAAGAATAGGTCAAGGCCTTGAGTACCTTGAGCAATAGGAGTAGTTTACCTTTCCACTTCTTGTCTATCACGGTTTTGCGACTTAAGAAGGTCCGTAAAGCGATTCAGAGCTCTAGCTATACCGTCATCGTGATCTTGACGATGACGAGCCATCATAATATCTATAGTCATAACATTAAATTCAACTAACATCAGTAAACTAGTTCATAAACTTTTCTATAGTCTCATGCTATAGTAATTTATCGTAAATTAAGCTATGGCCCTCCACCATGAAGTCCAACATCGACTAATTCACACTAAAGCTCATAAAAGAATATCATCATATCATAGTGTCACATGCATTCACATAATTATAAGAATTCATCATTAAGGGTGAATAGTGTGAAGAAAGCTTGGCTGGACTTATAGTAATCATATTTCGTCTACAATCAATCCATACAAAATCAAGCAACGAGGTCAATCATTCACCAAATGCATTTTATGTTCTGATAATACTAACCAATTAAAGCAACAAGGTACAAACAAAGCTCTGATACCAGGTTGAAACACCCAAAAAATGAGGGTAAATTTTTTGTGATTTTAACATCATTGATTAATGAAGACGTCAAGTGGTAAAGCTTAATTCGACACCCTGGATCTAAGAAAGACCTATCTCATATATGGAGATATGAGAAGGTAAGTTAACAAATAATCAATAAGAATTTCTCAATTAAAAAAAGTGGAACTAGTTAATTAAATTAATACTACATGATTGGATTTAAAGTAGTTAAACATCATGAGGTTTAATGACTTCAAAATATGCTCAAAGCATTTATAAGATGTTACAAGAAGAAAATTTGGTGCAAAGGAAAAGGAGAATAATCAAAATAATGCAATTTGAGGAATCAGAGCACCACTCGCTCAAGCGAGAGTCACACTCGCTTGAGAGAGACCGAGTGGGGCGCTTGGGCAAGCCATAACACATGCTGAGTGAAAAGAAGAAGAGGAGTATCAGGGGCCGTCTCGCTTGAGCAAGCCCCATCCCGCTTGAGCGAGATTCTCAGGATTCGCTTGGGCGAGGCAAGCGAGTGTGGGCGAGAATCATCCTGAATCCAACATACGCTTACTTGCCTAAGCGAGTGCCATATCCAAAGGCCTTTCGCTCAAGTGAAAATAGTCCAGTAGCTAAATACCTCGCTCTCGCTCAGGCGAGACCCTACTCGCGTCAGCGAGTTTCCCCCAGTGGCTAACAATTTATACATGGGCAGTCTCGCTTAAGCGAGACCCTCTCTTGCCTGAGCGAGATTTGGCCAGTGGCCATACACCAACACAGGGGATTCTCGCTTGAGTAAGAATTCATCTTGCTTAAGCGAGAATACCATTAAAAACATCGAAAACATAGGAATTAAACAACTCAACATATAAAAATCCATTCAAAGCAAAATTAAACAAGTTCAATGCATCACCTACATCATATTAAGTGTTTAGAACTTATTCTAAGTGTCATATTCAACAAACCCCATTTCAATTCATCAAATCACATCACAATCAAGCTTATCATAATGTGTACTCTATGGAACACAAAATATAGATAGGTATCCATTCATTCCTAAATTCTAACTACATCATACGTCATTTCCATTATCCAGCCAAGATTAAGGTCACTAATGAAAATGAGCCATAAGTACTAGGGTTTCATTTTCCTACATGACCTCTAAAAATCATCTTTATCTATTCTTCATCCACACCAATTATCCACACTAATTAATGACTATACAAAATATTCATTTATATATATATATATATACATTACAAAAGTCTATGTAAAAACCATAAAATCAAAACATTTGCCGGCCAAGGCATTCTTTACCCAATGGACTTTTTTCACACTATCCCTCCACACATGAGCTCCATGGGCAAGCCCTGCAACACAAGAGCTAAAAAAAAGATGGACCACATAGAGAGTGAGTATATTTTCTCAATGATGAAAAATCCAACAATTAGTGATAATATACATGTGAATGCAAGTTAACATCTTCTCCCCTAAAAGGAGTTCAAGTGACACTAAAATCATTCAATCATCCAATGCATAGAACACTCATATCCATACAATTTCTTTTAGTCACACCAAACCAACAGACACAATTATTGTTAGTGATCAATAGGGTTGCACAAACACTTCACACAACTTCCTCATTGGGGTATCACTTAATGCCATGCTTCTATGGCTAATGCACATACTGGTGTTTAAATATGCATATACACGGATCCAATTTCATTCCAATAATGATCACAACCACTTACATTAATTATCATCACGTCGATTTCCCACCTCACAAGGGGTACTCCCTTCATGGGACCCCGTAAGGTCATTCATTTTACAACTTCATTTCGTCATCACGTCGGGTACTCCCTTCCTGGAACCCCGTAAGGTTATTTATCTCATAAATGTCATCACATTTGTTTCCTGCCTCACAAGGGGTACTCCCCTCGTGGAACCCCGTAAGGTTATTCATTTTACAATTCACTTATCATTGTCACGTCGAGTACTCCCTTCGTGGAATCAATACATAAATTATCAATATACAAGGTTTCATGTATTTAGAGAATACCTCTTCCCCTACCTCAAGAGAAGTAAACTTCCGGGTTTGATGTTCCCACCTCAGAAGTGTTATGAAGTCCTACACCAATCAATTATAGGACCACATAAATCATTCATTCAAACACCATTTCAATATACATATACATATATATATGTACACATGATTCTGATCATGTAGAAACTTTTTATAGGTTTTATTCATTCGCCTAATTAGGCTTTGGGAATTCCTTCCCTTAAATCACCATTCATTATTACCAAGGCCACAACCTAATTAGTTAGGTTACCACATATACCAATCTCACATTCAACTCATTTTAAGTGGGTTTTCATTGATGGTTTCCAACCACCATAACCAATTATCATTTATGGCTATACCTCATTATTAATAACATTCTCATCATCAATTAATGCTTTTCACAATCACCTCACACATTTCCCCCAATTTCATAAGTTAGGGTTTTGTGAAAACCCAACCATATCATAAATGCACTTCAATATTCATCATCCATCAACCCTATTTTTATGCACCCCATTTATTGCTCATAAATGTCCATATTTATTTCACCTCACCTTAGGTTTTCCTTATTCAAAGTTCCCATTCAATGCCCACATACATTAAATACTCTCCCAAGTCATAACTAACCATTTCTAGGTTCAAAACACAAGGAAATGGCAAGAAACTTACCTTGCTCCAAAAATGAAAATAGGAATCAAGAGGGAGAAAGATTGTGATGAAAATGGAGAGGAGAATGGGAGAAGCTTCAAGCATTCATTGTCTCTTCCTTGCTTCTTGAAAAGGAAAATGGAAGAGAGGAAGAGGGTACCAAGTTTCTCTTTAGGCTTTTAGAGAAGAAGAAGGTGAAGATGATGAGTGGGAAAAAGATAGAAGGGAAAGTGAATGGTGTTTGTCTTAAAAGGGAAAATGCAACGTGAAAAGAAGAATGAGGAGCGTAAATTTGGTTTTTAATTTTTTTTAATCTCATTCATTTGAATTTTACTGTTTTACCACAAACAGGATCCTTGTTCAGGCTTAATGTTTTATCTAAAAATTATTCTGAATACATATTCAGATTCCCAATAATATTATCTACAGGACTGACTAACAGCATCTCAATCAGGATACTTGGTCCAACGCCCGTATTTTATTCGGGTTAGTTTTCTGCTTATCCGGTCCCAATAAATTACTAACAGTCCCCAAAAATCTTAATTTAATTATTTCGAATATTTTGGGACAATAATTAGTTTGCATTCAATTTTTCAATATTTATTTCCTTAATTAATTCTATGCTTTAAATTTACGATGTTACAAAATGATTGGAGCAATCAGATTGCGGTTCCTCTCTCGAGGTAGGAGAGGAGTTTACATTCCAAATGCATGAGCAGAATGATTGGTGATTAATGTATGTGATAGTACTCATGCTTACCTTGCCATGTTTGTAGTGAAATAATGTGAGTGGCAAATTGTTGGCTATTGAGGATGTTATATATGTATATATGTTGATGACGAATGTTTAGTGTCCCTTTAATGGGAGTGATGTGTTGTTGATGAATAACCTATGAGGGGTCGAAATATGTGTATGTCTTATGAATTGAGAATTCCATGTGATTTGATGAATGATATGCTTGGTTTAGCCAAAAAGTGCTTGAAATGTTGTTGGCACATACTTTGATCTAGGAAATGAATTATGGGATGAGACTTATTGGAGAAAGTCACATTTATATATGTGAATATGAGTCCATAGAGAGTTTAGCCCAAAACTTAGCTAATTGCATTTTGGTATGCCATGTAAAATGCCCAAAATATGCATAAAACTACCCTATACTTAGATTTTGATTGGGATAGAATTTGGACTTAAAACTTTGCCACATAATTGATATTAGGGTAGCTAAGTTGTGTATAAAATTTCATGCAAATTGGAGTTAAATATCCTAATAAAAAGGAGTCCCAAAGTTGGCAAAAACATAAGGGCCAAAAAGCTGCTGAATGGTACTTACAGCAGTGAGATCCACGGCCAATGGATCATCTTGCCTCAAAACGTGGAAAAAAATGGGAATTTTTTGGGTCCAGACAGTGGATTCCACAGCCAATGGGAATTTCCCACGGCCAGTGGAATTGCCACTGTTAGAAATTTCAAACTGCTACTTTTCCTTTGCTGTTTTTGGCCCGTTTGGGCATCTTAATGACATTTTTGGCCTCCGACTTCTTTATGAAAGTTGTAGATAATTATGTTATGGAGGTGAGAAAATTGTTCTTGCCTTAATTGGAGTTTTCTAACTCTCATTAGGCATAAAACACCAGACCCACTACATTGTAAAATTTACATTTAAGAGGGTTTTGAACCCAACTTTTTATGGTTATCAAATTAGGACCAACAGGTGATATTTATGACATGTCCCACTATTTTTAAGGCTAATAATGAGTTTTTCTCATGTCTTAATGTTGTAAATTGTCATGAGCTTAATAGTACCCAAAACCCTTCTATTATGTAAAAATAGAGATTATGTTAGGGGTATATGATGATGGTGTGTCTTGATGGTATTGGATATTGATTAAGACATTGGAAAACATGTATGTACCTAAAATATGTTATGAAAACATGAATTTACACCACTAATGATATGTTATGAGGTTTGGTAATGACAAGTTAAATGATGTGGTTATAAGATACACCCTTGTATGATGATGATACTAATGAGGGGATAATTGCATGACATTCTATTCATTTTAAATCGATTAATCTGAGATGATATCGATAATGTATAATGATGGATGATGTTGTTGATCATTTCCTTGAGTAACGGATGATTGTTATTATGAATAATTGTTGAATGCCATTGTGTTTGATACAAGTGTGATCTTGTATGTGTGGTTTGAATTATATTGGTGAATTGTTGTGAATGCCACACTAATGTATGAAACAATGGTAATGGTCAACAAGATGAAAATCCAAAAAGAAATAGGTGGTGATGTTGATGAAAGATTGATGAATGTTATTGATGTTTGTGATGCCATTGTGATTTGTTGCGAGTATTGTCTTGCATGTATGATATGAAATATGTTGAAATAAAATGCCACACTTAAAACTTGAAACAATGGCTATAACCAACAATGATAAAATCCACTAAAGATTATATGGTGGTGTTGGTGATGATGATAATGTTTGATGAGTGGCATGGTAGGATGTTGTTAACCCGGCGATAGCGTCAGATCCGTTCGTTTCCACCACCGGGTTGTTAATTGGCAAGTGAAACATCCTAAATTTAAAATGAAAACAATCCGGGAGAGGAAATTTTTTTTGAAATTAAATAAACCAAATAGACCATAAAGCAACCGGGTAACAAAAGAAATAAGAGAAGGAAGGCAAGAGAAAATAAAACCAACTCGAAAGGGCATACAGTGGAAGAAGGAAACACTCAGCGAAGCCCAAAACCAGCATTCACTCGGAAAATGATAGCTAACTCACTCGACACGCCACAACTTATTCGCTCGGGGAGTCATTAAGTAAATCCTCACTCGGACCCATTCTAATTCTAACCACTCGGAATACCGTTTGGCTAATTCGCTCGGATTATTTATAGCGTCCGCCCAGAATTCATAAAAGGGGTTTGTAACGCCCTTATTTTTAATAATTAATTAACCCAAACACAGAAGAAAAATTTTTCACAAAAAAAAATAAAAAAAATAAAACCACTACTGATCAGATGGCATAGAAGAGAAGAGGAAGGCGAGTGGAAGTTAAGGAACATACACACACATACACACACATGGCTACCTGCGGAAGGAATGGAACATGAACCAACTCTGCCCAGTTCAGCGAAGCATAACAACGCCTGGGCGAAGTCCATCACAACGTCCATTCGCTCAGGCGGGGTCCAACGCCACCGAGCGAGACAGGATAATGCAACCATGGAAGAGAGGGGTATTTAGGCGGAGTTCCTCAATAACATCTACTCGTTTTAGCACGATCACACACGCTTGGGCGAACCGTCCTAGTTGCTCGGGCGAGGTATGACTCCGCCTAAGCGGGGCCATCACAAGCCTTCCAAAAGCCGCACTCGCTGGAGCGAGTACCATGCTCGCTGGAATGAGGAGCCACACTCAGCTAAGTAGACGCTCGGACCCAGAGTCATCCTTCACTCATTCACTCGGAAAATGATAGCTAACTCACTCGGATTATAAATAACTTACACGCGAAATCCATTCCATTCTAACCCTCTTACACTAACTTCTTTCACAGGAGAGGATCGCTCAGGGTTTTCACTCGGGAATACGAACTCTTCCTCACTTGGGTTTCACTTATAATTTCCACTCGGTAAAACCATCCTCACACGGGATTTATACATACTCTCACTCGGGATCAAACTATCCCATCCACTCCGTATCCATATTATCCTCCGTTTTATTTTTCCCACTAAGTCAAGGTTCGCTCGGATTCTTCTATCACTATCAATTCTCTACAGTAGGGCCCCCTTAAATTCTAAGGTGTCACTCTCCAGTTGGAAATCTTCACTCGACAACTTCTCACTCGGATATCGTTGGTTATTTGACACTCGGGGGAGGATCCTAGCAATTACACTCGGAAAGCTTATCTAGACTCCCATCTTCGAATCCTAACAACTCGCTGCTCTGGACAGCCTTCCGTACCACTCCTCAGTCGGAATTACATGAGTCCTCCCACTCGGAAAGTACTAACACGCATATCTGCATATAAATTACCCAGACATCACCTAGAAATAAATAGTTATGCAATATGGCATAAACATAGGTATATATGTATGTCAAATTTACAACCACGTTGCCCCGTCCCCATTCTGAGGGATTCAAGACTGTCTAAGAGGGGCTATAAACAAAGCACGAGCCGACCAAGGCTGACTCCAAACATTATACACAGCATAAACAGAGTCATAAAGCTTCCATAGTGCATCAGCACTTCGCTCATCATTTCAACTCTTCCTCCGATCCTCATCTCGAGAGATGTTCACTGAAAAATGGCAACTGCAGGGGTGAGCATCTTAAATTTTAAATGATAGATACCGATTCAGGTTACTTCTTATTCATACAACGACATATACCCATACATACACACAATCCTACGACAACTCGATAATATTAACACTCCATAGTCGGTGACACAATGCTAGGGGTCCTTAAGTCAGGATATTTCTTCATAATATTTATCAATCGGAATACACAATTCTCACTCGGGTATAAACGTATTCACAACTTCTCAACAACATATTATACATTCATGGAGCAGGTTTTAGTCAGCAATTATAGTACATGCACACGGAATAACGCACTCATTCACAAGTAAACACCACTTCACTAACATCATCACATGCATAATTAATTCCACATAACATCAGTAGCCATATAAGCACAGATTATTCGCTCAGTTCTGTATACGTATGTAATCGGTTCTAACGTTGCAACGTAGGCTCTCAGCCTTTTGTACATAGCTCTCGGCTACCGTTCAGCTCCCAGCTGCTTGGCCGTTTTACGGGTACCCAACCGTTTGCCCACAGGTGACACCAACGCTCTCAGCGCCAACGGAGGTGTTCACAGGCAGCCCGAGTCCCACTCAAGGGCTACCTTGAGTCCCCCCTCAAGGATTTTGCAGCGTCCCACACTGAATAACCGATGGTAGTGTCCCACACTACGTGCTCTCAACACAACCGCATCCCATGCGCTACACGCGGATTCATCACACAACATTGAATTCATGCACACAACCTCTATTCAATCACACGTATTTCACATGCAGTCGGTAATACACATTTTCAGGACTCTGCATGTTAATCTAACACATTCAACCTTTATG
The DNA here is from genome assembly GCA_037962975.1 of Clitoria ternatea. Lineage (NCBI taxonomy): Eukaryota > Viridiplantae > Streptophyta > Magnoliopsida > Fabales > Fabaceae > Clitoria > Clitoria ternatea. The sequence continues at coordinate 158,806,766 of CM075672.1, forward strand.
CAATCATCATCATAGTTCCATTAACAACATATGAGCCCAACGCAATCGATGTCAATCAGTATTAAGCTTTTATGAGCATTTTCATCAACTCAAGTATAACATACACTCGGTTTACAGCAGTATCAGAACTTAAATCAACACATGCATCTATACGAAGATCAACAAGTTCACACAAGCATTTCAAATCAAGATAGCACAACATGCAATCGGTATATGACAATGTCAGAACTTAATCAAACCATGCATCCCTATAAACACGAATGGATTCAATAAGCATTCCCATCAACACAGCATGACATGCAATCGGGCTCTATGGTAAGGTATGCATCCTCAAGGACGATGATAACATGCAACACTCACTCTCATTTATCATGCACTCGGATATTCTACATGCAAGTATATCATGCAATAGAATACAGTTCCATAATTATCAATGTCTTCCCAACCCGTTCGTAACCCATGCATTTAACATGTAAGGTACTCCCCCTACCAACTGCGAGACTCTGAGAGATTCTTCTATTTGGGGTGTTGGTTCTCTCCCTTGTTGCTTACTCAGCGTTCCCTCTGGAGCACTGTTGTTTTCCATGAGTGGTGTAGGGCTGTTTTTTTTGCTTCTGTTTTGACACCCATCTTCTACTCGCATGAGGGAGCTCTGACTCCACTGCAGTACCTTCGCCCTGGCTCTCCGAAGCAGGGTATGGAATAGAGAGCAGAGAAGGAGAAGAGAAAAGCAAGAGAGAAGAGAAGAAGTGAGAAAAAAAAGGAGTCCGCAGAGGGGTTTTCGAGGGTGAAAGGGCAAGGGCCATCACCCAATATAAACACATGCACGAAGAATAGGTAGGTGAGATGGGGAAACGTGAGGCAGTAGTCTTGCCCATGCCATCCTGTCCCGTCAGTACCTTCCAACGTTAATCTCCTCACACCTTTTAATTAATTAAGTTAAGTGTAATTAGTGAACAGGTTTCCTCTCTTAAATTATCATTTTAAATGGCTTTATTTTACCCGGTTCCTATTTATTAAAATTGGGATGTTACAGTTCTCCCCTCTCAAAAGAATTTCATCCTCGAAATTTAGTCGGCTACTCACCTAAGTAATAACTCGGGGTACTGCTGTCTCATGGCGTCTTCGCGTTCCCAGGTACAAGAGGTAGTCTTGCCTTACTGCCACTCCACTTTAACCAGCCCTACGTTTTTGTTCCTCAAGCGCTTTATCGATCGGTCCACGATTCTAATCGGTGTAGTCACAGTGGTCAGGTCTTCCTTGATTTCCACTTCATCATCAGGCATTGTGTGGCTAGGGTCATGTAAATACTTCCTTAGTTGAGACACATGGAATACGTCGTGCAATCGGGATAAGTGGGTCGGTAACGCTATTCGGTATGCCATGGTGCCGACTCGTTCCAACACCTCATAAGGTCCAATGTATCGAGGGCTTAACTTTCCACCTTTCAAAGCTCGTCCTACTCCTTTACTCAGAGAAGTCCTCAAAAACACTCTGTCTCCGACTGAAAACTCCAATGGTTTGTGCGTTTGTCAGGGTAACTCTTCTGCCTGTCTTGAGACGCCTTCATCTTTCCCTGTATCACTCGGATCTGCTCAGTGGTTTGCTTCACAATGTCTGGTCCCAATAGCAGACTCTCACCCGTTTCCGACCAGCAAAGTGGGGTTCGGCATCTTCGTCCATATAGTGCTTCGTAGGGTGCCATGCCAATGCTGTTATGATGGCTGTTATTGTACGTAAACTCAATCAAGGGAAGGTACTGCTCCCAATCTCCACCGTGCTCTAACACACATGCTCTTAATAAGTCTTCTAAACTCTGAATCGTCCGCTCGGATTGTCCATCCGATTGGGGGTGGTAGGCAGAACTAAGCCAAAGTTTAGTGCCCATTTCCTGGTGTAGGTTGGTCCAAAACCGGGATGTGAACCTGGGGTCCCTATCCTATACGATAGAAGTGGGTATACCATGCAGTTGGACAATCTCATGAATGTAAATCCGAGCTAACTTAGGCATCGGGTACTTTATGTCCACAGGCAGGAAGTGTGCACTCTTCGTCAGTCGGTCAACAATGACCCAAATCGCATCATGGCCCGCTCGGTTTTTGGGCAATCCCATAACAAAATCCATAGCAATCGAGTCCCATTTCCACACGGGAATCTCCAGGGGCTGCATTGCACCGTACGGCTTCTGGTGCTCCACTTTTGACTTCTGACAAGTAATACATCGAGCCACGTATTCTGCCACATTCTTCTTTAGTCCGGGCCACCAGAACTGTTTTCTCAGGTCATGGTACATCTTCGTGGTACCCCGGTGAATACTGAGGAGGCTCTTATGAGCTTCATCAAGCACCATTCTCCGTAATTCTTTCTCACTCGGGACGTATATTCTATTTTTCACTCGGAAGATCCCATCTGATCCCTCGGTTAAGGACAAATCCTTTCCCTTGGCCTGCGTCTCTTTCATCTCAGCCAAGTAGGAGTCTGACTGCTGCTGCTCGTACACGGATTTCAGGAATTCATTGGCGATTCTTAATGTACCGATTGTTATTTTCCGAAAGGAGGGGGTGTCAACATGTAAGTTCATGTCTCGGAACTGCTCCAACAACTCCACTTCTCTTGCCATCATTGCTGCCATATGGAGGGATTTCCGACTCAACACGTCGGCAACGACATTTGCCTTACCCGGATGGTATTTCAGCTCGAAATCGTAGTCCTTTAAGAATTCTATCCATCTCCTCTGCCTCATGTTCAACTCTTTTTGGTCGAATAGGTATTTGAGGCTCTTGTGATCACTGTATACTTCGAATCTGGACCCGTACAAATAATGCCTCCAAATTTTTAGTGCGAAAACCACAGCTGCCAACTCCAAATCGTGGGTCGGATAATGCTGCTCGTGAGGTCTCAATTGCCGAGAGGCATACGCTATCACTCAGTCTCTCTGCATGAGCACGCATCCTAATCCGAGTCCTGATGCATCACAATAAACTACAAAGCTCTCTTGTAAGTCGGGTAATGCCAGCACTGGAGCAGTCGTCAACTTGTTCTTCAGCTCTCGGAAGCTGCTCTCGTACTCGGGACTCCACACGAAGGGAATATTTTTCCGAGTCAATTTAGTTAGTGGTAACGCCAGCTTAGAAAACCCCTCAATGAACCTTCTATAATAACCTGCCAGTCCCATGAAACTCCTTATCTCTAAGACCGACTTGGGTCTCTCCCATGCCATTACAGCTGTCACCTTCGAAGGATCCACCGAGACACCTTGTTCGGAAATCACATGTCCGAGGAAGTGGACCTTATCCATCCAGAATTTGCACTTTGAGAGCTTCGCAAACAACTGCTTCTCCTTCAACACTTAAAGTACTGCTCAGAGATGTCCTTCATGCTCCTCGGAAGTCTTAGAATAGACTAGGATGTCATCAATGAAGACAACTATGAATCGGTCTAAATAGGAGTGGAATATGCTGTTCATGTAATTCATGAAGACAGCAGGGGCGTTTGTCACACCGAACGGCATCACTACATACTCGTAGTGGCCATACCGAGTCCTAAAGGCAGTTTTTGGGATATCTGAGTCCTTCACTCAGATTTGGTGATATCCCGATCGTAGGTCGATTTTCGAGAAGACTGAGGCTCCACGCAGTTGGTCAATTAAATCATCAATTCTGGGTAACGGGTACCGATTCTTAATTGTGAGTTTGTTCAGTTGCCGGTAATCTATACAAAGTCTCATGCTGTCATCCTTCTTCTTAACAAGCAGCACAAGTGCGCCCCATGGTGATACACTCGGTCTAATGAATTGTTTTCCGAGTAATTCATCCACTTGCTTCTTCAGCTCAGCCAGTTCAGTTGGGGACATTCTATAGGGTGCACTGGAGACCGGCTCGGCTCCAGGGATCAAGTCTATAGAGAACTCGACTTCTCTATTGGGAGGGACACTCGGTACATCTTCAGGGAACACTTTAGGGAATTCACAGACAATCGGAATTTCGTTCACTCGGACTTTACTCTCACCCTCGGTTAGACAAAGCATCATAAGCAGTTGGGTTATACCTGGTGTTGTGTCGTCCTCATTGTGCTGCCTCGGGAAGATTATGCTTCGGTTTCTACAATCCACTAACACTTTGTTGGCTGAAAGCCAGTCGATTCCGAGTACAACATCAAGGCCCTTTAAAGGTATGCACACCAAATCAAAAGTGAAACTCCGACCACACAACACAAACGTTACATCCTTGCACATTGACGATGTCAACACCTTAGGGCCAGTCGGATTGGCCACTTCCAAAGTCCGATCCATAAACACAGTTGGTAACTTTAAACGCTCTACACACTCATCAGCTATAAAAGAATCGGTAGCTCCCGAATCGAAAACAACATTAAGTGTATGACTACCGAGTGAGCACTTACATTGTACTAGATCATTTGCTTGTGTAACATCCTCTGCGTTGATGGTTTAAACTCTCCCCGCTGCTGGTTGGTCGGTATTCCTCTCTCGGTTGTTTGGAGCAAGCATCATGTTTCCTCTGGCTTTGTTGCCTCTGCCACCAGGTCGTTGGTTATCATTCACTCGGTTTCTCTCTTGGAATCCTCCTTGACGTACACTGGTGTTTGCTTGGCGGAGTTGGGGGCAATCGGGGCGAATGTGTCCTCTCTTATTATAGTGAAAGCACACCACTTCACCATCATCCTTGCAGTCTCTAGCATAGTGACTTCCTCCACACTTGAAACATCTTCTGTCTCCTACCACTGGTCGTCTTTCAGGTTGGTTCCGACCCCCAAATCTGGAAAAAGACTTGTTCCTGCCAACGCTGCTCGGCTTCTTGAAGCAGGATTGTTGGGGCCTCAAGGAATGGTGGGTTCTACTGCTCTGGCCCGAATGGGCCTTGTCATCCTCCTTAAATATCCTACATTTATTCACCAATGCAGGGAAACTCCGTATCTCATGGTATCTGCAGGCCCTCTTAACATCTGATCTTAATCCATTCTCAAACTTAAGGCACTTCGAGCTCTCCGTCCCAGGTTGTTGGAAGGGTGGGTAGAATAGGCACAATTCCTCGAATCTTGTCGCATATTCTTCCACAGTCATGGAGCCTTGTTTCAACTTCATAAACTCCAACTCCTTCCGACTCCTCACTGTGTCGGGAAAGTATTTCTCTAAGAAGCATGTCTTAAAATCGTTCCATGTCAGCTGAGCATCATCATCAGGGAATCGGCTTCTGGCTATCTTCCACCAGTTCTCCACTTCATCTCGCAGCATATACACTGCACATTCCACCTTTTGGGCCTCGGTACAATGAAGACCCCCAAAAATTCTCTCCAGCTCCTGAGTCCATTTGAAGGCTGCCTCAGGGTTCCGTCCTCCTAGAAATTCACTCGGTTTCCTCTTCAAGAAGCGGTCCAGCACTTGGCCCTCCTCAGTTCGAGGCTGGCCCTGCCTCTCAAACACGTCTGCAAAGCGTTGGAATGCTGTGGCTATAGCCTCCATGCTTTGGCGATGCGTCATCCCTTATCCTGAAATCAACATTCAAGGATAAGTATACCGAGCCACTCATACTATTCGGGTTTCAGCCTAGTGTTCAATGACTTAGCACATCATGCTATCCCTAAGTGTTATGCAATCGGTCGGATCAGGAGGGGAAACAACCTCCTATCCACAAGCCAATATCAATCAGGTCTAACTAACATCACAACAATTTTGACCATTTAGTCAGAAAACACACACAACCGCTTACACTTGGCAAGCATACCTTGGCCTTGAACCTTTTGGTCTGCTCTGATACCAAAATGTAACGCCCTTATTTTAAATAATTAATTAACCCAAACACAGAAGAAAAATTTGTCACAAAAAAAAATAAAAAAATAAAACCACTACTGATCAGATGGCATAGAAGAGAAGAGGAAGGCGAGTGGAAGTTAAGGAACACACACACACACGCACACACACACATGGCTACCTGCGGAAGGAATGGAACATGAACCAACTCCGCCCAGTTCAGCGAAGCATAACAACGCCTGGGCGAAGTCCATCACAACGTCCATTCGCTCAGGCGGGGTCCAACGCCGCCGAGCGAGACAGGATAATGCAACCACGGAAGAGAGGGGTATTTAGGCGGAGTTCCTCAATAACATCTACTCGTTTTAGCGCGATCACACACGCTTGGGCGAACCGTCCTAGTCGCTCGGGCGAGGTATGACTCCGCCTAAGCGGGGCCATCACAAGCCTTCCAAAAGCCGCACTCGCTGGAGCGAGTACCATGCTCGCTGGAACGAGGAGCCACACTCAGCTAAGTAGACGCTCGGACCCAGAGTCATCCTTCACTCATTCACTCGGAAAATGATAGCTAACTCACTCGGATTATAAATAACTTACGCGCGGAATCCATTCCATTCTAACCCTCTTACACTAACTTCTTTCACAGGAGAGGATCGCTCAGGGTTTTCACTCGGGAATACGAACTCTTCCTCACTCGGGTTTCACTTATAATTTCCACTCGGTAAAACCATCCTCACATAGGATTTATACATACTCTCACTCGGGATCGAACTGTCCCATCCACTCAGTATCCATATTATCCTCCGTTCTATTTTTCCCACTAAGTCAAGGTTCGCTCGGATTCTTCTATCACTATCAATTCTCTACAGTAGGGCCCCCTTAAATTCTAAGGTGTCACTCTCCAGTTGGAAATCTTCACTCGGCAACTTCTCACTCAGATATCGTTGGTTATTTGACACTCGGGGGAGGATCCTAGCAATTACACTCGGAAAGCTTATCTAGACTCCCATCTTCGAATCCTAATAACTCGCTGCTCGGGACAGCCTTCCACACCAATCCTCACTCGGAATTACATGAGTCCTCTCACTCGGAAAGTACTAACACGCATATCTGCATATAAATTACCCAGACATCTTTACATACTCTCACTCGGGATACCAATCCTCACTCGAACTTTACATCTTTCACTCGGGTTACCGATGCCTTACACTTAAGGTCCAATCCACTCTAAACCACCATTCGAACTCCTCTCTCAAAAGGGAATCACTCGAGGTTTTCACTCAGAAAATACCAACTCTTCCTCACTCGGGATTTCATACTTACTTTTACTCGAAAATCCTCAGGCCTATATTCGTTCTGGGAATAGCGACTGACTCACTCGGCATACTACCATTTGATCACTCGGATTATAATTACCCTACGCTTAGAGTATATTCCAGTCCAATTCACCCCATTGACTCCTTCCTCAGACGGGGATCACTTAGAATCTTCCTACTCGGGAGTACGAGCTCTTCCTCACTCGGCTTACATATAACCTTTCACTCAAATACCACTCGGCTTCACAGCCACCCATAAGCACACTAACCTCCTACGCTCATAAGACTTACTCATAAATTCCTTTTCACTGCTCAAACATCACTTACAGTATAGAAGAACACACAACATATACATATATAAACAAAAGCATTCATATAATTACAAGAACTTCATAATGACTTTTGTTACCCGAAGCTGTTCAAGTTTTAACGTAAGGACTAAAACCAAAACATGAGCCGGCCAAGGCTTAACAAAACGTTATACATAGTATATATACATATATACACATATACATGTAGATATATGTTCCAATAGCGCTCGGATTCATTGTCCTGCACTCGGCTCCTCCTTTATCCTTCATTCCGAGAGATGTTCACTGAAAATGTAGCCACTGCAGGGGTAAGCTTTTACATGTAAAATGACAATCAAGGACTCGGTATCAGTGTCAGTATGCACATTCACATCCATTCAATCATTTTTAGATTAATTAAGGTTAGGCACGGCAAAATAATATTTATGACATACATACAACACACACAGGTATCCCTCACACTCGGAAATCATTCATAACACTCCACACACGTTATACGTACTACTCTAATCAACCTCATATCTACATGCATGCCTGTGGATCCGACTCGAGTGATGACTTTCAGTTACAGTTTTCCCCTCTCCTGGCCCCTCGTCCTTCAGCTCTTCCCGTGTGGTATCGGCCTCCCATTGGCGTCTCGAGACTCTTCTCTAGCTCCTACGGCTACCACGAGCTCCTTTGGAATCTAGCCGAGGTCTGTAACTGGAAGTCATTCCCTCGGGGCTCTTGACCTTCCACGGGTCACCCCACTCTTACACATGCAGCTAAATGTATTTACCAGCAAGCGTCATCACACCACCAATACCTCCTTCGTAACCATTAAGTAGGAACAGATTCAATGCAGCCTTTATTCGCTTTATTATTTACACCAATATGTACAACCATCAGCAATCAAAGTAATAGCATCTAAAAAATCAACTAACGAGCACACATTCATATTCTCACAGTGTTAACTAAGATAGAACCATGCATATCATTTGTCATTATCAATACCAGCACACTACTTCACCACCATCTAAATTACAAGCATTTACTGTTTAACCACTATAAAACACACGGAATCCAGAATCTTCAATCATGCATAGGATCCAATCATCACAAACACATGCACATACACTCAAGCAGTACATTCATCCGGTACCGTTCGTGGACCATGCACTTGACATGCAAGCACCCCCTACCTACGAAAGGAACTTCAAGAAGCTTTTCTGCTCTTCGACGTTGAATCTGATGCCCTTCTACTGATTCGTTCAACCTTTCTCCACTCCGTCGTACTCTACACTTGGTTCAGGGGTGGAGTGTTGTTCTTCCTCTGCTTCAACGATCGTCCTTCACCTGTCGGGGCTCTGATCTTCTTCCCGCACTGTCGTCGTGACGAACAGAAACAGGGGAAAGGAAAGAAGATGGAGGCGAAGTAGAAAAAGAGAGAATGAAGTAGTGGGAGAAGTTTTGCACCCACGGTGATACTGAGTATGCACCTATATACGCATACGAGGAGAAGGAGTGGGATGGGAAAGCGTGAGTCGCAGTCCACTCACACCTTCCGCCAATCACGGACAGCCACATCCCATCAATTAAGTCCAATTAACTTGTCATTAACTCTCAAGCTATATTGATTATGATTAATAACTAATTCTTTACTTTACTTTTAATTTCTTATCATTTAATTTTTATTCGGTATCTAACTTCAGAACTGGGATGTTACACCTAACACTTCCTGTCCCTGAAGATCAGGATCCTTAGATGTGGTGTCAGTATCTGTGGCATTCCTCTGTCTTTTAGAGGGACTAGTAGTGGGAATGGATTTCCTAGGTTCTATCTACAAAAAGTGAAAATTTTAAAATTAAACATACATTAAAAAGTAAGTCACACATCAACCAAATATTTACACAAAATTTGAAACACAGATATTTTTGGTTTTTCTAAACACTAAATAGACATGTAATTCACAAAATTCAAAACAACATATTTTTGTATTTTTGTGATTTATAAAGAAAGTTAATATGCATATTTTTCGATTTTTAACAAAAATTCACACAAAGTAATATGCATCAATAATTTTTATATTTTTAATTTTTATCAATGCAAGAAACTATAACAAATACTACATAAGAAAATTTATTAAATTAAAAGAAAACACAAAACATCACACAAATAGGTATTCTGGAAAGATTTATTAAAAACAGAAAATATATACATAAAATAGTACACATTACTCAAAAACTAAAAACAGAGGCTAACGCTACGCGTGGTGGGCGCTACACGTAAGCCTGTTCTGCCCACGCTACGCGTCAGTGGGACGCTACGCGTGGGCTTGCAGTTCATCCTCAGGCTACGCATCAGTGGGACACTACGCGTGAACTGCGCAGAAAAGAGAAAAACAGGGGTTACACAGCAGCAACCCCTTTCCAAACCATATTATATCCATTCAATTTCCTAATTCTAACAGCAATCAATTCCAATGGTCTTCTAATCCTAATCCTAACCACATTTATTTCTAAAAATTGAAAATTTAAAACCAAAACTAAAGAAAAAGGATTATAACACTTACTTGTGATTCCTTGAGCAAATAGGATTGAGAAGGTTTGGAAGAGAGAAAAGGGGGTTTTGAAAATTTAGGTTTTGGAAACTAAGTGAGGCAGAGAGGAGATCTTAGGTTTTAAAACCTAAGATGGGCCTCTCTGGTTCAGTTTTAAAAACTGAACATGGGCTCTGACGCTACGCGTGGATGGGACGCTACGCGTCAGGTCCAAAATTTAGAGTCCACGCTATGCGTCACAGTGGCGCTATGCGTAGGCTTCTCTTTTTGATTTTTCAAAATTTTGATTTTCAAAAACCTTTTCTTTTGAGTTTTAAACCCCTTTTCTTTTAAAAACATAATTCTAAAAATTTTTGTTTTGTTTTGTTTTGTTTTGTTTTTAATTGAAAATAACAAGAAAAGAATGGGTTGTTTCCCATTGAGCGCTAGATTTAATATCTCCAACCAGACATTACCTCTGATTAATCAGGTGGTCTCCCAATATTTGTTGAGGAATCACCTGTCTTTTTCTTCCTCCTTCTTCTTCTCCGATGCTTGATTACTTGGCTTTCATCATTCAAGACATCAGTTAACTTAAAACAATTTAATTGATTGGGAAGAGATATACCTGATTCAGTTGAAGGGTAAACTTTTTCCTCATCATTTGTCCTAAGATGTTCATGAGCACTGAAGCTTACCTCTTCTTCATAAACCTTGACTGCAACCATACTTTGATCAACATCTACTCTGATCCTTGCAGTCTTCATGAAAGGTCTTCCTAGGATTAGGGGGATCTCAGTATCCTCCTTCATATCTAGTACCACAAAGTCAACCTTGAAGTGGTACTTATCAACCTTTACCAATACATCTTCCACAATCCCAAAAGGCTTCTTGACAGAGGGATCCGCAAACTGTAATTCTATTTTTGCTTCTTTTAGCTCATATTTACCAATACGCTTTATTAAATCTAAGGGCATCAAATTGATGTTAGCCCCTAAATCTAATAACGCATTCCTGATGTTGATATTTCCAATTGTTACAGGAATGGTAAAACTCCCCGGATCTTTACATTTTTTCGGGGTTATACAGTTTGTTTCTTGTTCTGTATTTACTTGCACATTTTTTTCTTTTTCATTTTTTTCATTTTTTTCTATTTTTTTACTTTCTTTCTCTTCTTCTTCTTTCTTTTTCTCACTCTTTTATTTACAATAACTTTTTACAACATCAGAAGAAACAGCATTACATTGTTCCCTTGGGTTTTGAGTGTTTGTAGTAAACCCAGAACTCTTTAATTCGGCTATTTCTTTTGCAAGCTGACCCATTTGTATGTCTGATGCTTTCCGGGCAGCTTTATTTGTTTCCATAAACTGCAATAACTGTTGAATAGATTCCTCTATCCTTGTCAATCTTGCATTGTCAGTTTGTGATTGTTGTGGCTTAAATTGATTGTTAGGAGGTCTGTTGGAAGGTCCAGTGTCCTGTCTCCAGCCAATATTCTGATTTTACCAACCCTGCAGGTAATTGTTAGGAAAAGAATTTCCATGATTGAAAGGAAAATTACCTAAGGGTGCTCTTTGATGGTTCATAAAATTGGCTTGCTCTTGCTTATTTCCACAGTAACCACATGGTTGTTCTCCCATGCAGTGCATACATTGTTTAAGTTGAGCAGGGGGTGGTGATGTTACTTGAGCAATTTGGAGTTTTTCCAATTGCTTGCTCATAACTTCAATTTGTTGGGTCAGTAATTTTTGCTGAGCCAACACCGCATCATTTACTCCCAATTCGAGCATTCCTGGCTTCCTTTGTACATTACCTCCTTCATGCTTTGCTTGGCGGTCATTGATTGCCATTGATTCCAATATTTCTATGGCTTCCTCCACAGTCTTGTTCATTAAAGAACCACATACACAAGCATCTAACATCATCTTGAACTGAGGTAATAAACCATGGTAAACGATCCTTACCTTTTCGGTATCATCCAGGTTGTGGTTTAGACACTTTCTCAATAGTGCCTTGAATCGGTCCCATGTCTCTCCTAATGATTCATCATTATATTGAGAAAAAGAATGTATGGCTGTCATTGCTTCAAAATATTTTGAAGGAGAATAAAATCTTTCCAAAAATTTTCTTTCAACATCGGACCAGTTTGCAAAACTACCTGGTGGGAAAGATTTAAACCATTCTTTTGCTTTACCAATCAATGAAAAAGGAAAAAGTCTCATGTAAACAAACTCTTCTTGATTGGGTTCAAAACCAATTGTGCTGTATAACTCATAAAAAATAGTTAAATGTTCATATGGTTCTTCATGATTTAAACCAGCAAATTGATTGTTTTGAATAATATTTAAAGTAGCTGGTTTAATCTCCACTGTTACAGCAGGTCCTTGAAACATTCCCGAAACTCGGGGTGGATCATTAATAGCAGCAAACTGTCCCAATGTTCTCCTTTCAGCAGCCATATTTGAATTTTCAAAATTTTTAGAAGTAGAAGAAGATTTAGTTTGTGTTTTAGATTTCAAAGACTTGATTTTCTTTACAAACTTTTCTATCTCAGGATCAAAATAAATTTTACCTGCGGTAGATCGAGTTTGCATACACAAACTAGACAAAGAAAGTTAGTGTAACAATAAGTAAAAGTAAATAAAATTTTACCACGGGTTTAGGGTTTACTGTTTTACTGAAACAATTCATTCCCCGGTGACGGTGCCAGAAAACTTGTTAACCCGGCGATAGCGTCAGATCCGTTCGTTTCCACCAGCAGGTTGTTAATTGGTAAGCGCACCAATCATTTGTAGTTTTCAAAATTTAGATATCGTTCCACTAGGATTGAAGGTCCAATAACAACAGTAATTTTCTATTTACTATGGTAAATATGAAGAAAGTTATGGACAAAAGAATGATTTATATACAATTTATACAATATTCACAAGATAGCATGGTTGAGTTGTTCATGAGATAAAAAGAAAATAAAAATCTATCTAAATAGTTGAGTTACAATCTAGAATAGGTAAGATACTTGAGATAAACACAGATAAACAAATTATGTTGGAAATTGGATCCCTAATCTAGAATAACAATGAGGAACTCAAGACATGCATATTTAATCATCAAGTTTCATGTCATCGCAGCTTAAAATCATTATAACCGATCCCTCGTGATATAAATTCTAAGAATTCACCGTAAAGTCCGATCCTTCGTGAGCTTTCTCAGTAAAAACTTGCATTAAGACCTGGCCTTATGGCAACAATGGTTAACAACCCCTATAGAATTAAGATACCAAGGGTATTCCAACTTTTACTTTCGTCAAAACAAGTTTCAATACGGCATGAATAATCATTCTCCCGTTTGACATTCATACTAATAAAACAAGTTTCAATACACATGAAAATCATTCTCCCGTTTGACGTTCATATTAATAAAAGATTGAAATACTAACATGGACTTGAATCATAAACATGCAGAGGTCGAATTCACAACATTATACTCAATAGATTAGTTCACCAATTCCAACATAAACAGATTAGTTACACATGGTGAAAGTAAAAACAACACTTATAGAGTTTGACATTACGAAGAAGATGGAAACTTCACAATACAACGATCACAATACACCAAAACACACTAAAGTATCTAGAAAACTATTCTAAACCTACAACTCACAAAAGAAGTACTCAAAGTCGAGCATGAAGATAAGTGAATGAGAATGGGATGCCTTGGAATGGTGTTGGATAGCCCTATTTATAGGGCTGAGTAAGCGTGCTGACGCTATGCGTCAGACCCCTGACTCAGCCTCCATTAAACACTTGATAATGGCCACTTCAAATTATTAAATTTGATCATGCCTGGCCATATGAACATGTTTCCATTGAGTTTTGGCCTTTCATGCTGAGTGGGGTGGCCCTTGGTGCTGAGTGGAGTACCCATTATTAGGTCTAAGTGGAGTGGTTGGCCAAAGTAGAGGTGGAGACCACGCAGCACTGACGCTACGCGTGGCTGTGACGCGTAGCGTCAGCATCAAAAATAGCTGTTGATGCTACGCGTGGGATGAGGCTACGCATCAGCTCCTCCAGTGTAATTTTCTCTTAATTTCATAACTTTTTCACTGCAAAACTAGAGAAAATTGATCAAGGGCAGATTATTTCCAACAACATCCATTTATTAAATTCAAAGCCTAATTTTCTAACAAATTAAACTAATTTTTGTAATTTTTGTAAAATTTTTATTAAAAGATTTATTGTAAATTTGAGGACTAATAGATGCATAGTTTGAGAATGCATTGATTAACATTTGCATCCATGCAATATTATACACTGTCTATGTGGAATGTTAGGGGTTCCAATAGGCAGGACTAATGGGAGGGTGACCTAGTGCATGGGTAAATTGTTATTGTTCCCTAGTGATTCTAGGAATCACAAAGCTACCCTTAGATTGGTGGCGAGGCACCCTATGTGGCAGGCCCAGTGGGTGGGCGGCTCTGTGATGAGCAAGTTACCTCAGTGTCCGACAGGGCACGGCTCTCTCGATGTGTATTTGGGGGAGGCCCGTAGCACTTTTGGAAAGTGAGGCCATGTTGTTGATCCATAAGTCACGGAGTGACTAGTGCTACAGGTAGGCGATAGCGGTTTGGTACCAGTAAAATATGATGTTGAGCATGCATGAATTGAGATATAAGTATATACTTTTACTACTACAGTAGGGGCATAGTAGCACACCTATGCTTGACCCACAATTTGATGTTTATTCCTATAGTCGGATCCTTATTTGTTGATGTTTATTCCATTGTGCATATGCATTAGCCTAAGAGCATTTGCATATAGCATGGAGATATGCCAAAAGGTGATGATGATTGATGATGATTGAGATTGAGATATGATGATGATGAAATGGGTAAATGAATACCTAAAAGACAACATGTAAAATATGAACACAACTAAAAGACATCAAATATGATGATGTTGTATGTGATGGCCCAATGTGATGAGGGGCTTTTTTGTCTATGGTTATTGACAATGATGTTGGCCCATTGTGGCAATGAGAAATATGTGTGTATGTGATTGCTTTGCTATGAATTGATGGATGAATACATGATACATATATTATTGAAATGAATAGATTATGAGGATTGTTGATAATTATAGCAAAGCATACATGATGTTAATATACATATGCACATAATCTCAATTGTATTCATATTCGTCATTTGAAATGTATAACTCACTCTCCCATGTTGTCCATTTTTAGCATTGATGCAGGAATATCACGAGATAAGGATATTTTAAAGTAGAGTTTTAGGAAGGTAAATAGTGGTAATGGAATGCCTTGGCCGACAGCAATTGTAATTTATTGTATTGTGAATAAAATCTACATTATAGCCTTGATAACCATTGAAATTGATAGATGTGTTGTAAATGATAATATAAGTGTATGATGTATTGGTATTTGGGTTATTGAAATTCATACCTATTTGATGGATATAATGATGTTGGTTATATAATCGTTTTGGGGATGTATAAGTGTTGATGATACATGATTTTAAGGTTGAATCGAATGAGGTCAATTATGGAATATCGATAATAGAGATGTATGTTTTATGACCATAATGTTGCATGTGTATATATATATTTAAGGCAATGCATGTTTATGATTTATGTGTAAGATTGGTTGTGGCCTAATAGGCTGGTGTTGTATGCTTACATGCTTTGCCGACCCTCTTCTCATATCTTCATATATGGGACTAGGCGTGTTCCCTGTATACATACTCTTCTTCCGCTGTAAACTCTATTATTTTGTATACAATCATGGGCGATTTATTTTATGATCCAGTATAAAATATTAAATCTCACTCTTCAGTTTTATGTGGTTTGAGTCTTGATGTAATCGTTGAGGTGTTTCAAAGTTATTTCAAATACAAAAAATTTATTCGCATTTTTATTAATTATTTATATTGATTACATCGAGATTCGGGTCCAGAGAACCAGGGGGTAACAGCACGCTTATGCAATTGAATGGACACATTTTTAATAAACTTTAGCCATCAATTTAGGTACCTTTAGATCTCTTCTTTGACCCATTCATACTCTCGAATTGATTTATATGTTCCGTAACCCCTTGAATGATGATTATGTAATTGATTACCTAGGGAGGACTTTTGTTTTAAACCATATACCTTTTCATATCATCATATATGGAATAGGTCATTAAAAAGGTCCAGGGTTAATTGTTGAAGTTATATTTTGTGGTGTTCTTCATCCCTTGTTCATTTTTGAAATCGTGAAAAATTTATCCTCACTTTTGATACCTAATTATATATATCTTTAATATTACTTATCGGATTAAGGGTGCCACACCCTCTTTTGAACTGCTTTTTTAGTCTCAAGCAGATGCAACATCTCAATTTCCTCTTCATTTAACTCCTCACTTTCAGAGTCAAAATCATCTTCAAGGAAAGCTTTCAAAGTTTCCTCTTCAGTTTTCAATAACATAGGAGCTTTATAGTTAGAGATTTCCTCAATCATGAAGCAATCCAATGTCTCAGATGGATGCTTCATAGCATTAAACATATTGAAGACCACTTGTTCCTCTTGAACTCTTAGCATTAATTCACTTTTTTCAACATCAATTAAAGCTCCACCTGTTGCTAAGAATGGTCTTCCTAGAATTAAGGGTATCTTCTTATCAGCTTTCATGTCTAAAATAACAAAATCTGCTAGAAAGATGAATTTATCAACCTTCACTAACAAATCTTCCAGCATGCCATAAGAATATTTAATTGATCTATCAGCCAACTACAAGGACATGCGTGTTGGTTGAACATCATTTATCCCTAATTTCCCCATTGAAGACAATGGCAATAAGTTTATGCTAGCTTCTAAGTCACATAATGCACTTCCTACATGCACATCACCAATTGCATAAGGTATAGTGAAAGAACCTGGATCCTTAAGTTTTTGAGGCAATTTTTTTCTGAATAATTGTACTACACTCTTGAGCGAGAGTAATAGTTTCATCACCTTTCAATTTTCTTTTCTTAGATAACAACTCTTTCATAAACTCTACATAAGAAGACATCTCTTGCAAAGCCTCAACAAATGGGATATTTATGTGGAGTTTCTTGAACACATCTAGGAACTTAGCAAACTTTTGGTCCTCTATTTGTTTTTAAATCTTTAAGGGAATGAAGCATTTTTTAGTTTTTCAGGAGTCAACTTAGATGCCTCCTCTAATTCAAAATCAATTTTTTTTCTTTATCTTAGTTTCTTTTTGTTTTTGTAATTCAATTTCATCTGATTTTTTTGTTACCTCTTTTTCTGGAATCTTTTCTTTTGCTTTCTTATTCCTGCTTTGAGTTAGAGTAGGAACAACTAAAGTTTTCCCCTTCCTTATCATGATAGCCTTACATTGTTCTTTTAGGTTAATTTTAGTGTCAACCAAAAAGTTTCCAGCTTGCTTCTCAACCAATTGTTTTGATAATTGTCTAATCTGATTTTCCAAATTTTGGATGGACGTTTCTTGGTTCTTAAAGCTGCCCTAACTAGCCTGAATAAACTAAGACAAAATACTCTCTAATTCAGATTTCACTTTAGTAGGTGAAGATTGAGGTTATGATCTATTTATTGGCTATTGTGATGGTTGACCTTAGGCAATGTTTTGATTCATGTTTTGATTTAAATGAGGCCCTCTCTGCCAAGAAAAGTTTGGGTGATTCCTATAGTTAAGATTAAATGAATTAGATGGATAACTCCTTTATTAACCCATGTAATTCACTTGCTCAGCCTGACCATTGGAATCACATAATCCATTTTCATGGTCACCACCATAAAATTCATAACTCATCATGCATACT
Source organism: Clitoria ternatea (assembly GCA_037962975.1). NCBI lineage: Eukaryota > Viridiplantae > Streptophyta > Magnoliopsida > Fabales > Fabaceae > Clitoria > Clitoria ternatea. Next base: position 158,824,521 of record CM075672.1, read on the forward strand.
TGACCAGGCTTTTGAATCTTAGAAATTCGCACACTTAATTTTTCTAAAGCCTGAGTCATCAGCTTACTTTGTGCTAAGTAAGCATCCTACATATCTAATTTCATAATTCCCCTTCTGGGCATATTATCCCTTTCACTAATTAGACACTCATTAGAGGCCATCATATCTATCAGTTCAATAGCCTCCTCTACTGTTTTAGTAGTCAAAGAACCTCCAAATGAGGCATCTATCAACACTTTATTATTGGTCTGACTCTATTGTAAAAAATGTTAACCCCTTGCATTTCAAGTATTTAGTGATGGGGACATTTCCTCAAACTCTCCTTTTACCTATCCTATGCTTCTAACAACGACTCATCTTTTCTTTGTTGGAAACATATGATTTCATTACGCAGCCTAGCATACTTTGAAGGAGGAAAATATTTAATCAAAAATTTTCTAGTCAAATCCTCCCAAGTAGAGATACTACCTCTTGGTTGGGTTTGTAACCATGCCTTAGCCCTGTTTCGAAGAGGAAAAGGGAACAATCTTAGTCGGATTACTTTATCGAGAACACCATTCATCTTAATTGTGTCACAAATTTGGAGGAAACTAGCTAAATATTAATTAAGATCCTCAACTTCACTTCCTCCAAACTGGTAATTTCTTATAAATTGTAATAATGCTGGTTTTAATTCAAAATTATCTGCTGTAATTAGTGGCTTGAGAATTCTAGATTGTATCCCCTCATCAGTTGGCCTAGAGTAGTCACCTAATGTAACTCTCCTATTTTCCATCCTAGCTTGATCTCTTACTTTTTTCTCGTTACTTAACATTCTTTCAAGCAAATTGATATCAGGATCAAAGAAGAATGGTTCCTCTTTATCCCTAGCCTGCATATACTAAATTCACACAAGAAAACTAGATATACTTTACTTTACTCTGCTACTAATATTAAAACTAATTAATAAACAAACTTACAACTAAACTAACAGTAAAAATAAAGTGGTTCAGTCTAGTACTGGTCCAAGGATTGTTGATAGTACTCAGCAATCCCCAGCAACGGCGCCATTAACTTGATGCATTATCATCGAACGATGAAATTCTTGGCAAGTCCACCAATCTTTAAAAAGTAGAATATTTGTATCGTTGCCATAGGGATTGTGGTAATTACCACAACCAAGGACTAATACTATCTGAACCAAACAACAATTGTGAACCATTCATGATATATTTTTTAAAAATATTTGATTTAATGCTTTTATACTTTTTAATATGAAATTTCAGTAACTAACATGCAAAAGAAATAATGATCTGAAACATAGAATAGGTTGGAATTAACTTCAACATTCAATTTTAATCAAAACCCATATGAACAAGATGCAAAGTCCAGTTAGAGGCATGTTAAATTCCACAGATGACTAATCCCTAATTCCTTAGGTGATTAATGCTAGTTTCATTGTATATAAACCTTAATTCCTTAGGTGATCATACACACTGAAACCTAATGCAAAATTAGAGAATTGAACCCTAAATATTCACCTAAATTTTTAGAGAGTATACCAGAGCTCTCAACCATAGTGGAGAAAGGGGCTTTAAGCACGGTTCTGAGGGACTTTTAAGCACGGTTCCAGAACCGTCCTTGTTCCCACCGTGCTTGTAGATAGGAACTTTTAAGGATGGTTATGAACCGTGTTTGTATGTACCTTTTAAGCACGGTTATTTTTAACCGTCTTCGTAGGGGGGCTTTTAAGCACGGTTCCTTTGAACCGTGTTTGTATGTGGCAACTTTTAAGCACGGTTCTGAGAATAACCGTCTTCGTAGGGGACTTTTAAGCTCGGTTCTCACAACAACCGTCTTCGTAGGGGGGCTTTTAAGCACGGTTAACACCATAACCGTGCTTAAAACCTTATTTTTTTTAAAAAATTTATTCCTTATTTTTTTATTCCTTATTTTTTTATACTGGTGTGTCACAGATACTAAATCAGTCACCATAAACTTTCTGCTCCTTGATGATATTTTTTAAAGTAAAAGGGTCCAAATACACGAAAACATAATGATATAGTGAAATAAAACAAAATTTAAAAAATAAACTACCTGACAAGGGATTTTTTTATTAAAAAGTAGTAAATGTCACTAAGACTGCAGCAATTTTACATATATCACAACCCAAGATTAAACTCTAAGATGCTGTGCTGGCGCCATGGATGCCCAACGGCCCCCAGGTATTGGAAAGTGGAAATCTGGTATCTTCAGGTACATACGTATCACCTCTTCCTGCACATAATGCATAGAATAATTCAGCTATACGTTTATATGTATATTATTTACGAACATAATAATTGCACTTGATAAGTTCTATTAAGACATTTTTATAATACTTCTATTTCTAAGAAGAAAAAGAAGGTAAAAGAAAAGTATAATCATATATCAAAATTTCATGAATTATATTGGAAGAAATTAATATAACGATTAAAGAATAAATCCAATTAGAAGACATGAAAAAGGAAGTGAAATAAAGCACTTACTGACTACTTGTTTTGATTAAGGGTTGCTGTTGCGACTAGGGATGCAGCAACTCCACCGGGGGTGGTTCTCATGTCTCATTTGTTTCTAATCTTAGCACCAATCACTCCCTCTGCATCTTCTCTCATTACCGCCTTGTCCGCTGCTAACTTCTCCTTTGTATCCTGCAACCATGTAGCATATTATACACCAGCCTTCGGTAGCCTCTGCCATTTCCTGGACAACCAGTTTCACGAGATAGCGCATGGGATAGACGCGTCAGGTCACAGGTTTATATGGGTGGTTCCGGAGAAGAAAGGGAAAGAAGAGAAGAGCGAGGAGGAGAAGGAGAAGTGGTTACCGAAAGGGTTTGAGGAGAGGAATATGGAGAAGGGGATGGTTATTAGGCAGAAGAAGCGTGCAATGAAAATGTGGGAAATGAAACTGCAGTGAAAAGGAAAACGTGAAACTTGAATTTTGTAAAAGAGAAATGGAGGGAATATGAAAATATAGGCACAGGTGCAGAGAAAGAAGAAGCGCGTTAAATGAAAATAAATCTCCACTTATAAACACGGTTAAAGGGGAACCGTGTTTATATCACCCCTTTAAACATGGTTAGACCTCCACCCGTCTTCGTATATCCTATTAAAATTTTTTTTTTTTAAAATATGATACCCTTTAAGCACGGTCGTGTTCATAGATAGGCTTTAACCACGGTTAGTTACAACCGTGTTCGTATGTGCAAAATTAAATTTTTAAAAAAAAAATTATGGTACCCTTTAAGCACGGTTCCATCCGAACCATGTTTATATATGTCTTTTAAGCACGATTTAATCTTAACCGTGTTCGTAGATGCCTTTTAAATTTTTTTTAAAACCAAACATTTTTCCTAGTATTTACAAAACTGCCACTACGTGATTTTAAACACGGTTTTGAAATAACCGTGTTCGTATCCCGTCCTTATAACTCTTTTTTACACTAGTGATGATTCCTCTCTAAAGAGAAGCTTAATAGTAGGTCTGAATCTTCCAATTCAAAGTTAAAGAACTGACATGCTCTAACTAGACTTGATCTCCATTGAAGCTTTAGCAAACTCTAACCTTATACATTTAGCAATCCATGGAAGGAGAAGTGAAAATAGAGGTTGAAGACATGATAAGAAACAAAGAGAGTTTAGAGAAGGAAAATTATAGAGAGAGCTTGAAATCTGAAGAATGAATCTATATTTGAAAACTTATATATCTTCTTTACATAACTAAAACTATATATAAACTAACAACTACTAATTAAAGTAATTCTGAATTTACCCCTAATGGACTTACAAATAAATAAGCAAACTTAAATTAACAGAAATACAACAGAAATTCAAACACTATTTAATTTTCCTCGTAGGCGCACGCTTCTCACCAGCGTAACCACGCTGGCCTTCTACCTGAACTTTACCTTTGAAGCTTTACTTGCACGTAAATACGCTCTGGGTCAGCGTCTTCACGCTAACCTTCTGCTTGAATGTTGTGTCCTTGTCCTTTCTTTATGTGTAGGTATGCTGCTTTACAGTGTAGGCACGCTAACATCCTGGACTCATACCTGATACAATTAATTCCAATATAAATATAGGCGTAAGTGTGGCGTGGGTATACTGGTCTTTTAGTTAGCTCATCGTAAGCACGCTAATGGGCAGCGTAACTACGCTGAGCTTCAGGAATGGTTTTCCCAATTAAGTATAAGTTGAGCGTAACACTGGCATGCTGATGTTGGGCTTCTGGAACCTGAAAATTATCATGGATAAAAGCCTAGCGTAGGTATGTTGGAGTTGGACGTTAGTACGCTCAGGTAACTTATAATTCAAGAAACAACTCTTCTAAATTTATTATTTATTTATTCGTTTTACATAGATTTTCTTAATAAATGTTAAAGTAATGATTAAATAGTACAATTTCAAAAATGAATGAATATTTCCTAATTACTTCCAAACTTAATAATTAAATATAATCCTTAAAATAAAATATAGTTAAATATTTCTAAATAATTAAGTCTTTTCAAGACTTATCAAATGCAAGGTCATGGATATAATAACTAAGGTTTGTCTTTCCTTGACCCTAACTCTTCTTCTTTTCATTTCTTTTTCAAACACATTTTTTAGATAAAGGGGAAGGTCTTTAGAATTTGTTGCTTGCTTTCTTTTTTCTCAAACAAAGTTTTGCTCTTTCTTACATTTTCTTATCTTTTGGACATTGCTTAGATTTTACTCTTTCTTCCACCCTTTCAGTTTCCAGAGTGTGCCTATTATTTTAGTGTAGGGCATACTCTTCCATCCCTAAACTGAGACGATAAGAGTCCCTAGCAACTCATCAAAATAAGACAAGCCCTCAATTATACATAAAGGTTCATAATCATGGTTTTCTCAGAAAATTCAGGCTTGTAATGCTGGTTCATAAGGTCAATGGATAAAAACATAAGGTAAGCTCATTTGGCCCTGGCTAAGAAATGGAAACACGTCCTTCATCATATCCATAGAGTAACATACATATACGAAAACAAGAAATGAGGCAAATTATCTCACTATAATCTGTACGTACACTTAACAAGAAAATGAAGGCTCAAATCTCAATTTCAGGGCATTATCAACCAATTATATCCCCAAACTTAGAATGATTACATAAATTTAGATTGTTATCCTAGGTACATTATACACACACTAGAAATAAATCATGGTAAGGATAACAATGTATTTCATCAAATTTATGTAAGAAATAAGAATCTAAACATTGAGATGTAAAAGTTTTGCATACTTATTTATCAATTCAGAATATATGTAAATGCTTATATGGTTAACAAATTTTGTAGATTCAAGGGTAGAAGAAGAAAGGATAGGAGAACTCCCCCTTTTACCTTTGTGAGAGTGTAGTGGATGGATGGGTGCTATATACAAGAAATGAAATTGAAACATAATTGAAATAAAATCAAAATAGAAAATGGGTGTGATACAGTGGAATCGAATACAACCACTCAGCTAATTTTTTATTCATTAATTTGATAGGAGAAGTACAGAATTAAAGATGAGTACATGAATCACAAATTGAGAAAATTGAAAAAAAAGACATTAAGGGAAATACAACAAAAAAGAAAACATGAAACAATAATAAATTTCCCTAACTACTCAGCATCTTCCTTATCATCCTCATTGCCTTCCTCTTCTTCAACTCTACCATAGGATGATCATCTTAGTGGGGTTCTCTAGTATCTAGTGGCTGCTCCATGGGAAGGATGGTGAATCCTATTGATGCAAGCCATTGGTCCCTATCAGTATGGACTCTTATATCTATAATGGTGTTCAAATTCATGGTGGTTGCCATCTTCCTTAGTAGCAGATCATGGTTCGTCATCATGCCATAAGTCCCCAACTATATGAGTTTCATAGCTTGCAACTCGTTCATGATGTTAGTGAATGTTGGCACTGGTGGCTGATACAGTTGTAGCCTTGCTGGCCTAGGCTCCCTCATCGTGGCATAATCAATGGGGTCTTGGATCCACAGACTATCCAAAGACCATTTAGCCTTTACTTCCAAACAACCTTCCTTATGTGTCTTAACTTTTTATTTCCTTGTATGCAAGGAAACAATATAGCAATAAGGAAGTTGGGCTTTCTTGTACCCATCCCTCACCATTTCAGAAAGTATGAGTTCACCAAGGTCCACATAAAGATCTTCCATCAAGCAATAAATCAATACCATTCTGCTTACACTAATCCCCTAAGAAGTCAAATGACTCCTAAACAACATCTACATGACATTAGTACGACCTATGGTTCATTTCCAATTAGCTAAAAGTGTAAAATAGAAACAAGGGCCTGACGCTACATGCGAACCCCAGGCTACACGTGAGCTCCCCTATTCACACCTAACATTGAGCCCTAGCTCTACACTACGCATGGGCATGATAGTAGTGCCACTTGGCCAACTTCTGACCTACCCAAATGGCTCGTTTCAAGTCTGATTGCCACGAAACTTCATAGGCCATATGTTTCCCATCCTGGAACTATTGGCGCCATCCAATTGCCAAAATTCCATCATATGCATGAGTTATGCATAGAAATGCATTTAAATCAAAATATTGCAATTACATGCACTAAACCCATCAAATATGCTTCAAAGTAGTAAAGTCCTATATGCATAAGTCACAAATGAGGTAGGGAACCTATCGGTCCCTTTTGAGGGTCCAAAAACCCATCGGATCTCAAAATGACTTATCCCGTTCCTATATTTCCATATTTTCCACTATCTCACTATTATGCAAAATATAATCTAAATCATCATCATATCAACAATCGAATTCACAATCACATCATCATATAAATTACATGCATATCACGGTACCTGCTAATTATAAACATTCATGTAATGTCTTCGTGCCATATAACTACACATAATAATATAATGCCATAAACATGGCCAACACCACACATAAATGATTACTCCTAATCATCAACACTTCATCATACATACCACATAAGAAATGTCGTTAAACCACATTCTATCCAAGAGAACTCAAAGCACACAATCCATGAATTTAAATCCTTATACATCACCACACACATTAAATAACATTAAAAAGGCCATTAATAAATATTACACATAATACAAATTTCCTAGCTTTCCTTGGCAATAGCTCTTCACTTGGAACTTGCTTCCGCAGTGTAACATTCCTGGTATTTTAATAAAGATTATAAAGAGTGGAAAATATTAGCAAATATTTTAGAGATTTATTTAATATTTGATCTTCCTGAACCGGGGTCAAGAAATCCGGTGTCAGACCGGTCCCAGACGTGAGGACCAAATGGTCTTGAAGATCGGTTGCACATGGGAAAACGGTCAAAGGCGTACTGTCTTGTAACTGATGCTTATCCGGTGTGCCCGATGTATCTTGGACTAACCGGTGTGAGGAGAGTGCCTAACTCGGAATTATAGTCCGGATCAAGCTCTTATAATGACTGAGGCAAACAGATATACGTAACTAGGATGTGAGAACGGATGAAGTGTCCGATCCCTCAAGTGTTAGCTCAGATTATCAAGGTGGGGACACTATGCCAGGATACCGGTTGGCAGGTATCCAGATCGGGTTAATTCTCTTATGAAGTATTAGATAATTATGGATGATTAGACGTTGTGAAAGTAAATAAGCGTAGTTTGTTGGTTAATTATAAAAGGGCCCAATGTGGTGAAATTAATAAAAAACTTTTATTGAGAATGCAAATGAAGTAAGGAGAAAAGGTTGTCTTGCCCCTGAGCCTTGTATAAAAGGAAATTCCCTCTCTCCTTCTTCATTTTTACGAGAACTACTTCTTCTTTTTCTTCCTTGGTCTGTTCTCTTTCTTCTTCATTTCTCCTCTCGCGTTGCTGGGTTGCATGTTCCAGGGAAAGATCTCATTTGTATCGAAACCAAGTGTTGGGCTCATTTATGTGATCATGGCCTCAAGGTGAGTCCACTGATCCATTTTGTTTGTGGGTCCTTATCCCTTCGTTCCTCTAGTAACTGTGTGGCCATGCATGGCTGTGTGTGGGCCTGTTCTCTACTCCTCTGGTGGGTGTGAGCTCGATGGAGGCTCTTAGAGCTGAGAGTGTGAAGCTAACGGGTTTGTATTCTGACCCATAGGTAGCAGTGAAGGTGCTGGTGCTGCGTTCGGAGGAGAAGCTGTGAACCCTGTGCTAAGAGGGCATAACCGACACCAGGAGCAGATTATAGAAGCTCGGAACCGAGGTAAGGGGGTGTTCGGGTTATGATTAATTTGAATAGGACTTATTTCCCATCCGAGTCATTGAACGGTAAGAACAGGGTAAGAAAATGTTATTGAATGTTGTTGCATGCCCATGTTTGTACGTGTGTGACTGTATACACCGATCAGTTGAAGATCGGGTGTGTGGTTGAGATAATCATGTCATGAGCTTGAAATATTTAATGCTGAGATATATGTGTATGCATGTATGTGTGTATGGCTTACAATGGCATGAAATAAGTGATGGTTGTGGTAATCGGTATGTTATGTTGAGGGGCTTGACGAGTCGGTCGCCCTACGCTGTGAGCACAGGTCAGTTTCTGACAGTTGCAAGTGGTAATTGGAATGATATGTTTGTTTATATGATGGAATGTGATTATGTGGTGAAGGACAACCAACGGTATGAACTACCCTGTTTTTGGCTTCAGTGGTCAAGTCAAACCCAGTTAAGATACCCAGAGGTCTTTGACCCAGTGGTTGAGGGGGAGCCAAGTCGGCTCAGTGAACCAAGTTGGGTTCACAGGATGTCAAGTCAGACTCCCAGCTGAAGGTCGATCCTTTAGTGTCCGGATACTAGGCGTCAAAAATTTATCTGAGAGTCAGTTATGATAATTAATGAATTATTGGTTGTGATGTGTTTGCCGAGTGTAGTCTGTTATCATTGCTGAACGAGTGGTTATATTTGCCAAGTTCAAATTGCTATAATTGCTGAGTGATTTGATATGATTACCGAGTGTAATTTCACATATTTCCGAGTGATTGTTATATTCACCGAGTGGTAAATTATTATGCTTGTCGAATGTTACTTGTGAAAATTGTCGAATGAGAACTGTCATAACACTGAGTGTGAATTACCATAATGCTGAGTATTAATGAGTAAACTGCCGAGTGAAAATTGATGAGTATGATGTTGTATCTGCCAAGGGCCAACCTGTTGTATTTGACGAGTGTAACTTGTTGTATTTGCTCAATGAGGTTGAATATAATTGCCGAGTATGAAGTATTATAATTGCTAAGCATGAATTGTCATGATTACCGAGTGTTAAATTGGTCATAATTGTTGAATGAGATTTTAAGTCATTGCTGAACGATTTAAGGTAATTGCTGAGTGTAATTTCATATCTTTGCCGAGTGGAAAATTGATATATTTGCCGAGTAGAAAATTGATATATTTGTCGAGTGGAAAATTGTTATATTTGCCGAGTGGAAAATTGTTATATTTGCTGAGTGGAAAATTGTTATATTTGCTAAGTGGAAATTACTTGCTGAATGTTACTTGTTAAGATTATCGAAGGAGAACTGTTACACTGCTGAGTATGAATTACTCTAAAGTCGAGTGTTAATGGATATATTGCCGAATGTGAGTAAAGTGCCGAGTGTGAGTAAAAGGCCGAGTGTACAATCTGAAGATAAAGAATCGGATAGAGTTTATACTCATATTTTATTTCGTTCTAGATTAATTATAATGCTAAACACTCACCCTTGCTGTTGTTTTCAATTTAGTAACCAGTGACAGGGAGGAGGTCGGAGCCCGGGAGTCGCGCCAAGCGGGAGGTCGATGCCAAGGCCGAGTGAATTTGAATAAATGGTGTAACACACACACACACATATATATATATAATGAGTTTTTTGAGGGTGGAACTAAATGTGAGTTGATGTGTTAATGGAATGAATGTGAATTTATGTTGTTAGATGATTGGTAATAATTTTCATGTGTTTGTTGTAGCAAAGCCGATTACCGGGTGAATCTTGCCCGAGAGGATTTATTCCTGTCCGAGCGAGGGCCAGTCGGTTTGATGTCCGTTTTATCTCTGTGGGAATTCCTCATTCCTTTTTCGAGTGAATAATAACTTAGAGACCCCCTCCTGGGTGGAAGGTTAGAATGTTCCGAGTGATGAAAAGTAGAATGTTTCCGAGTGAAAATTTGAGTGCTTCGGAGCGAAGGTGAAAAGGTTTCCGAATGAATTGTGGCCGAGAGAGCTTCTCCCGAGTGACGTAAGGATGGGGTATTTTCCGAGTGGGGGATACCCGGAGAAACTCTTACCGAGTGAAGGAGGTTACGTTATCCCCGAGTGAGCGGTGACCGAGCGGACCTTTCTAAGGGAAGCGTAGGAATGAGTCAAGCGTGGTATGCCCGAGTGAATGAAAGTTAAGTATTTTCCCGAGTGAAACCCTTTTACCGAGTGAAACTCCGACTTGAGTCTCCCATGTGTGTCCTACTCGCTCAGGTTTAACGTGTGGCATTCGCTCAAGCGAGTCGGCGTTCACTTAAGCGAATGACCCCTTGTCTTCTTCCTCTTCTTCTTTTCCTTCTTCTCCTGCTGCTTTTAACTCCACTTTATTAAAGGATGTGTTTCCGATCGGTTTTGTTTATACTGAGTATGATTTTATTATTTGGAATATAACTAAAAGAAGTAAATATTATTTTACCTCAAGGCCGAGTGGGTTGTTTATCGAGGGAAGTAAATATTATTTTATATTAAGATCTAAATTTTTATTAAATGCAAAAAATTTATTGCGAAAAATGATTAAATTAACCTAGGATGTTACACGGGGCATCCGCACCTTCCCTATCATTGGTCACTAAAGAAGTAGAAAAACCATAACAAGGGTGAATGTTTGGAAACAAATTAATAATTAATATAAAATGGTAAACATAATAACAATGTAAATACTTCACCATTTATACCATTTAACTTCTCAAGTCCCCTACAAGCTCATACAATAATCATCTCGTTTAAATAGTCATAATTTCACGACAATTTACTATTACGTTATATTTCACATGCTTTACCAATAACCAATTCCTACACATGATCTATCATAACCAAATGCATAACATCATATTCATTATTTCCACATCAATTACAAAATCATACATCATCATATTTTACCTCTTTATACTTTTAATTCATAACACCATCATAAAATTTAACTTTAACACTTGTTACTTAAAAATTTCAGATTTTAAATCTATAAGCTACAGCTTTTAACACCATTCCAATTTCCTAGCTTTATCACGTTCTTAACTACTCCTTTTTAAACATGTACCCAAAAATATTTTTTTAAGCATCAAACATCTTTAAAATCCTTTTCCAATCATCATCATACCAAAAATAGCTATCACACATTACTTAACAACCAAAGTTTTATCAACCAATCAAAAGCATTCGTGATTAATTTCTTTATGCAAAATAATTATCACATATAAGAATTCAAGCATCTACTTCATTAAATTTTAGAATCATATAATCACAACTTAAAATTCATATTTTCACCAAAAATTAAGATTTGAACTTGCACTTCAAAAATTTAAGTCTTAAAGCCAAGAAGGTTACATACGAAGCAAAATAAAACAAGTTACTCCATGTTTTAAGGTTCTAAAAATCTATTTTTCATGCCAACATCATATTAAAGAGACAATAGGACATGCACCCAATTACAATTACACTAGGCTTTCAAAAATCAAACTTTCAATGTAAACAACTACATTATTACCTATCAAAATTCTAGATTAATTTCCAGCAGCACTTATACTTAAACAATTTCACCCTAACTTAATTTTTATACTTAAAATTCTCATTCCAAACTAAGAAAGATCGCAACACACCACACGGCCTAAGAGCAACAAGGGAATTCCATTTTAGTTAGCAAATTAACAACATGCATGTATGTTTCAAAGCCATCATCCTCACGGTCAATATACTACCACACACAAACTTTAATTATTCCATCATTCAAAGCTGAAATCAAATCCAAAATTTTAAGAAAAGGCATCAAATATTCAGCCATGGAGGTTCCAAGAACATCTATTTAATTCTCATAATTTTTCAACCTTTGCATGTGATTTTTAATGTAAGATTCCAGCCACAAATTCTTAAAACCAAGTTATTTCTTGAAGCTTCAAAGTGATAGAAATACTAAGAAGACTTATACTAACTTAATGCATGCAAAATTTTAAGCAAGGCACCAGTTTTGGCTCCCCCTAGCTCATGGTCCAGCATGTAGAGAAGAGGATCATAACTATTTTGGTGTTTTATAAAATGGAAATAAGGTGGTGAGAAGAGGTGGTTATTGACACCCCACAAGTGTACGGGTTTATCATGTAATATAAAAAATATTGTCTCCATAGGGACCGTGTTCTCAAGTACTTAGAATAATGATCCTATCTATCTAAATAGACAAGAATAAAGTTTATATGCAAAGATATCAAAAGCAAAGTAATTATAAAATGAAAATCAGAAGTTCTTCGGGAATGAAATCAATTAAAATGAATCTTGGGATTTTTGGGTTACGAATTGCTTTATAAAGATGTTTAAAGATTTTACCTTATCTTTTACTCTTAAGTTTACCAGGACCAACCCCCTAAAGTTCTAACTTTCCCTTTTCAGAGTTCTGTTAGGTTACTTAGACATCAAACAAATTGTAGTTTAATTCCCCACTAAGTTAATAACTCGGAAATCAAACATACTGTCACCTCATCTGAATTTAAGTTAAAACTCAGACATCAAACAGTCGTTCTATTTGGAAACAAAGTTATAAACAATAATAGAAGTCTTGAATTAACACAACAATCAAAAAGGTTCACCTTTTAAGTCTATCCCTTAATTTAATTATTATGAAAACTTTAATCCTTAAATGATTAAATAAATTTCCCTTTTCAAGCCATGCTAGTATTAAATCTTAGGTTCAATTCTTGAATTAGATTAATTAGGTTCACTTTTTAGTCCATCCCTAGAATTAATTATAGATAATTTAAGCCTACATATAGACCAATGAGCAAATAAGGCAATAAAGAATTACAGGTAAACATAGATTTCCTTGATATGGCCATAAAGGTTTCACTAATTACATTACAAATCACACCCTAAATCCCAAGAATAAGGATTCTAGCCATTTATGGTAAACAAAGAATCACAAAGGTTCATTGAATCCATAGAACTTATAAAATAAGGATTATAAAAGTTCAAACTAAAGGTATACTAAGAATCTAAAACAAACCACAAGATGTACAATGTCTTAAATTCTTTGTTCCCTCTATGTTTTCATCCTTGAGGATCCTTGAAAAGACTCCTCTTGAGTCACCCTTTATGCCTATAAAAAATGCCTCTAGCTTTAAAAGGTGAGTCCCCCTAAAATAGAGCCCCTATCTCTCTTAAATAGATGTAAAACCATAATCGTAATGGGCCATGGATGAACCACAGCCGTGGTTCTCTCTAGACCCTCTTAACTTAATTTTTGCCCTAATTGCTTCATGGCCATAGTTCCCACCAGGGCCTGGTCATGGAGTGCATTGTGCGAAGCAATATTTTTCTTTATTTTTTAATTATTTTCATACGCGGTTGCTTTGTTATGCAAGGCTTTCCATATATGATCCAGAAATAGTCCAAAAATGGTCTACCTCTAATTTCTTTGGAAGCATGAGTTATAGTCAAAATACGAGGGGTTGTACAAGCGAAAATATGAATTAGGTATGGGAACTTCAAAAATTAATTAGGAAGAATGGGTAAGGAATTAGCCCAAGGTGTCTTCATGAAGTTTGCATATGATTTCATTTAGGAATCAACAAAAAATAATAGATTAATTTCATCCATGAATGAAGAAATTATGATCGAAACACTGACAAGTGCGCGATTAGATCGAAGAAACAAGTTCGTGACTTGCCTTAAAAATTGGGCCAAATAGGCTTTGAATTGGGCTTAGGGGCCTAACATGAACATCGTAGAGGGTTTCAATACTAATTTAGGAATAAGAATCAAAAGTTTGAGACTGGAATCACTCCAATCTCTTAAAATAAACCTTTAAGGGTCTAAACGTTTGGAGTCGAGCCTTGGATCCTTCATAAAAAATGTTATATGCTTCGATACGAATACTTAAAGACTGGAATACTCCAATCAGGTGATCAGGGCAGTTGCTTGGCCAAAGGTAGCAAAGCAGACACTATACAAAGTCATTATTCCACTAATTAATTATTAATTATTTCTTCCTAGTTTATTTAATTATTTAATTATCAATAATCATCTTATAAACATCCCATAATTCACTATTATTATTTTTATTTTGTTTAATGAATTTCTCTAAATAATTACCAAATTAATTAATTTCTTCTCACACGAATTCCATTTAACCATTTAATTTCTAATTATTCAACAAATGATCATCGACTCATCGCACCTCATCACATAATTGGGCCTCTCTGCCCTCACAATTGTCATAAATAAACTAACTGAAGCTTGTAAAATCATTAACTATCAAGCACCACGTCACTGGTCGAGGTCTTAAACACAGACAAATACCTTTATATAACTATATTACACAACAAACTATCCCATGGGAATTCCCAAAAAAGTCAAGATGTTACATAAAAGTCTCCCAACGAGGAAGACTCATAAACCCTGTGCTAAATCTACCTTTCATTTTCAGTTGATGGCTCACTGAAACAACGCTATGATGAACGCTTTGTTGAATAGAGTTGTCTAGGTGCTTGAACATCAGGCAACCTCTACTCCTAATGTTACTCTGAGGCAAAACCAAGGCCTTATTGACTTCTACAAGAATAATCCACCGTAATTCAAAAGAGGTTTCGACCCTGGGGGAGCTCAACTATGGATTAAGGAAATGGAGAAAATTTTTATTGTTATAAGATGTGCGGATGAAGACAAGGTGACCTATGTTGTTTTCATGTTGGTGGGAGAGGCTGAACATTGATGGACCAATATGAGGTTGAGCTGGCCACTGATGGGGTCGCTATCACCTAGGAAAGGTTCAAGACTGAATTCTTAGCTAAGTATTTCCACAAGGATGTTAGCAGGCTGGAGGAACAGGAGTTCTTTAATCTAAAATAACAAAGCATGATGGTGGAAAAATACACCGCGAAGTTCAATGAGCTAGTGAAATGTTGTCTGTACTACACATAGATGAATGAGGCATTGTAATGTGCTAAGTTCAAAGAAGGTTTTTGCCAAGACATCTATCAGGCAATCTGTTGTCAACAAATTACTTAGTTTACTACCCTAGGGGACTGGAGTCACATTTACGAGTACACATCTAGATAGAAACAAACAGAAGTATCCAGCCATGGTCCAAAGAGACATATGGTAGATAGGAAGCAAAGGAAGGACTTCAGATTAAGAAGGCTTTATTCTCGACCGATCTAAGACAAGTCTGGTGGTTCAATAAGGACTCAAAGAAACAATTCTTCTCTAAGGTGCTATGAATATGGAGGACCACCCCTAGCCAGGAACTATGATAAGAGGATTCTGACCTGTTACGCTTATGGAAGGACTGGGCAAAAAACTAAGACTGTCCTTAAAGAAACGTGAGTGCACCAAAGAGGGAGGTTAGAAGTCAAGTAGGACGATAAATAGTCGTTGTTAGTCCTTAATTTATTGTTATTTTCATTATGTAATTTGTGATATAATACGTAAAAAATCATAAATAAGCATTAAATTTGGGTTTGTTTTGTAAATAAATGGAAATACTGGTTTCTAACTTGGCATGGAACGTTTCTTTTGTTTTGTAGGGAATGATTAAGGCTACAAGTGGAAAATAATGAAAAAATAATGCATTTGGGCATTAAAAGGCTAATGTGTAATGTCATAACCAAGCTCATCGTGAGCTTAGTTAATGAGGGCATAGTCTGTAAATAATTTCAACTGTACTCAAAATAGTTTAGGTTTATTTTTGGGTCATTTTTGGGCCTTTTTATATGTTTTAACCCTTATATTTGGCCATCTTATGTAGATTAGTTTTATTTGGTCCAATGGGTAAGTGGAAGCCTAAGTAGGAGCTTACTTGGCCAACACTCCACCTTCTCCAATGAAAACGCCTTCCTTCCATGTAATTTGGAAACCTTGAACTTTGAATTTGAGATGAATGCACTTTTAGTGTTTTGTGAGTAGTTAAGATATTCTCTTCTTCTTTAGGCTAGACAAAGTTCTAACCTTCAAGCTCTTATCACTAGGTGACCATCCCTAGAGTGGCGAGCTAGAGACTTATCCAAGTTCCTTGATGGCATCTTCTTCATCATTTTCCATCCATTCCAATCATTAGTGATAGTTTTTCTAGCATTATTGATAATTTGCCTCACCAGTTCTAATCCTTAGGAAGACCTTAGAAGTATAGAAGAATCATAACCCACCCCTAGTAAAGAAGATTGAACAATCATTGTTCATAGTTATCTTAGAATTAGTTCTAGCATGTATACAATCATCATAGGATCTTATAGGATTAGCATATATCTTTACTCTTTTGAATTGTCATTTCCAAAAGTCATTTCATATATTTTCATGTTGCATAAGAGGATTTTTATAGGGTTAACATTTTACCCATCTTTTCACATATCCATCCTATTGAATTTTCATAAAGGGTTATATAGAGAATTTTTAGCAACATTGCATGACATGCATAGTTTAGTACCAACTTTAGATGTCATTACTCACAATGATCCCTTTAGGATAATCCATCTTTTTGAGAATAAGTCAATATTTAACCATATCTCATATGATCACATAACTACATCTACTTATATTTTCATTTTATTGCATTTAGATAGTAGCATGATTAACTATCATAGAGGTATCCATAGTTTCGCATGTGCGTTCTTATGGGAATTTTTGATTGTGTTCTTTGTTCATATTTGTTATATCATCCTTTCAAAAATAAAAAGGTTCGTGTTTGATCCTGGTGGTCAATACCCTACCTTGTTTATTGTACCTTATAGTTTCCTTTATTTCTCATTTTCTACACTCATTACTCTCTTCTCTTTTATAGGATTTGAGGACAAATCTTTTTTTAAAAGAGGGAGCATAATGTGGGCATAGTCTATAAATAATTTCAATTGTACTAGAAATAGTTTAGGTTTATTTTTTAGTCACTTTTAGGCCTTTGTATATGTTTGGGCCTTGTATTAACCATTTTATGTAGATTAGTTGCCTTTGGTCCAAAGGGTAAGTGGAAGCCTGATGTTGTGTTTCGTAATGATGATAAAATAATGGCAAGTTTTCCACGTCATAGTGTAGTATATTAGAGTGTCGTTCCATTGAGGAATGGTGTTTCAACAACATGATTTCATATAATGTAGACGAGAAATAATGTTTTGATTCATTTAATATGATGTAACTAAAAATCTAAAGAAAACATTGAGCATTAAATAAAACAAGAAAGTAGATGCTAACTAGCAAGCACGCTCATGCAAGGAATCAAGGCTCAAAACTCACATTTATTTTTAGGTTAATGATTCATATCGCATCCCTAAACTTGGACATTACAACTATCATCAGGAGATTCAGTTAAAGCTAGGAACTAATGACTATTCATCCACCCAAACATGTAAAGCAAAGACTCACATCATGCATCCTCACACCACATACAAGTTTAGATTTCAAAGAAGTCATCATGCATACTTGAAATCAAACAAAGTTTAATTGTTCAACAGCTTTCGAAGTCACTTATTCATAGGCAATTTTAGCTTATACAATGAAGAATTCAAATGAATTGTTAGTTTAAGAAACTCCCTCAGTCGGTTGATGAAGTGCTAAGCTTGGTGGTTAATTTTACAGCAAAATCCTTTTATTTCTTTTCAAATTTTGATTTTTTTCTTGTTTTCTTTTTTCCTCAACTTCTTTCTATTTTTCTTTTCTATTCTTTTGTTTCTCTTTTTTATTCATACTTTTCTTTATTTTTCCTTTTCTTATTTTTAACTTTTTTTTCTTCTTCTTTTCCATCAATTTATTTATGTACAATGGTAGCTACATGGACTCATCCAGCTGGATCTCATTGCCTGTGACCAAAGACTCTTGGTCTTTTTGCTCCAACTTTTTCATTGTTGTGATTGAAGCTCAAGCTCCACACAACTTTCCTTCTATTTTTCTTTTCAAATTCTTCCTATTTTTTCTTCTTTTTGTAACATCCCAGTTCTGAAGTTAGATACCGAATAAAAATTAAATGATAAGAAATTGAAAATAAAGTAAAGAATTAGTTATTAATCATAATCAATATAGCCTGAGAGTTAATGACAAGTTAATTGGACTTAATTGATGGGATGTGGCTGTCTGTGATTGGCGAAAGGTATGAGTGGACTGTGACTCACGCTTTCCCATCCCACTCCTTCTCCTCGCATGCATATATAGGTGCATATTCAGTATCACCGTGGGTGCAAAACTTCTCCCACTACTTCATTCTCTCTTTTTCTTCTTCGTCTCCATCTTCTTTCCTTTCCCCTGTTTCTGTTCGTCACGATGACAGTGTGGGAAGAAGGTCAGAGCCCCGACAGGTGAAGGACCATCGTTGAAGCAGAGGAAGAATAACACTCCATCCCCGAACCAAGTGCAGAGTACGACGGAGTGGAGAAAGGCTGAACGAATCAGTAGAAGGGCGTCAGATTCAACGTCGAAGAGCAGAAAAAGCTTCTTGAAGTTCCTTTCGTAGGTAGGGGGCGCTTGCATGTCAAACGCATGGTCCATGAACGGTACCGGATGAATGTACTGCTTGAGTGTATGTGCATGTGTTTGTGATGATTGGATCCTATGCATGATTGAAGATTCTGGATTCCGTGTGTTTTATAGTGGTTAAACAGTAAATGCTTGTAATCTAGATGGTGGTGAAGTAGTATGTTAGTATTGATAATGACGAATGATATGCATGGTTCTATCTTTGTTAACACTGTGAGAATATGAATGTGTGCTCGTTAGTTGATTTGTCAGATGCTATTACTTTGATTGCTGATGGTTGTACATATTGGTGTAAATAATAAAGCGAATAAAGGCTGCATTGAATCTGTTCCTACTTAATGGTTACGAAGAAGGTATCGGTGGTGTGATGACGCTTGCTGGTAAATGCATTTAGCTGCATGTGTAAGAGTGGGGTGACCCGTGGAAGGTCAAGAGCCCCGAGGGAATGACTTCCAGTTACAGACCTCGGCTAGATTCTGAAGGAGCTCGTGGTAGCCGTAGGAGCTAGAGAAGAGTCTCGAGACGCCAATGGGAGGCCGGTACCACGCGGGAAGAGCTGAAGGACGAGGGGCCAGGAGAGGGGAAAACTGTAACTGAAAGTCATCACTCGAGTCGGATCCGCAGGCATGCATGTAGATATGAGGTTGATTAGAGTAGTACGTATAACGTGTGTGGAGTGTTATGAATGATTTCTGAGTGTGTGGGATACCTGTGTGTGTTGTATGTATGTCATAAAAATTATTTTGTCGTGTCTAACCTTAATTAATCTGAAAACGATTGAATGGATGTGAATGTGCATACTGACACTGATACCGAGTCCTTGATTATCATTTTACATGTAAAAGCTCACCCCTGCAGTGGCTACATTTTCAGTGAACATCTCTCGGAATGAAGGATGAAGGAGGAGCCGAGTGCAGGACAATGAATCCAAGCGCTATTGGAACATATATCTACATGTATATATGTATATATGTATATATACTGTGTATAACGTTTTGTTAAGCCTTGGCCGGCTCATGTTTTGGTTTTAGTCCTTACATTAAAACTTGAACAGCTTCGGGTAACAGAAGTCTTGATGAAGTTCTTGTAATTATATGAATGCTTTTGTTTATATATGTATATGTTGTGTGTTCTTCTATACTGTAAGTGATGTTTGAGCGATGAAGAGGAATGTATGAGTATGTCTTATGAGCGTAGGAGGTTAGTGTGCTTATGGGTGGCTGTGAAGCCGAGTGGTTCCGAGTGAAAGGTTATATGTAAGCCGAGTGAGGAAGAGCTCGTACTCCCGAGTAGGAAGATTCTAAGTGATCCCCGTCTGAGGAAGGAGTCAATGGGGTGAATTGGATTGGAATATACTCTAAGCGTAGGGTAATTATAATCCGAGTAATCAAATGATAGTATGCTGAGTGAGTCAGTCGCTATTCCCCGAATGAATATAGGCCTGAGGATTTCTGAGTAAAAGTAAGTATGAAATCCTGAGTGAGGAAGAGTTGGTATTTCCCGAGTGAAAACCTCGAGTGATTCCCTTCTGAGAGAGGAGTTCGAATGGTGGTTTAGAGTGGATTGGATCTGAAGTGTAAGGCATCGGTAACCCGAGTGAAAGATGTAAAGTCCGAGTGAGGATTGGTATCCCGAGTGGTTGGGTTTCGAATAAGTCCGAGTGGGACTTAACTACCTGATTTCCCGAGTGAATGTGTGAATGTGCTCCGAATAATGGATAGGAAATGTGACCCGATTGTGTTAAGGTTGGAGTGCGTCGAGTGATGTTTGAATAGGATATATTCCGAGTGAGAAGGAGTTCTGGAATCCGAGTGGGATAACCCTTAGTTCCCGAGTAGAGTATAAGTGTGGCCGTATGGATAAAATTGGAAGGCTAAGTTATGGAGTTCCGAACGGACTTAGGAATGAACTTTCGAGTGGACTTAGTCAGTTACCGAGTGTATGGATGCCCCGATGCCGAGTGATGAATTTACCGTGTGAGGCTTTTCACTTCAGCGAACGAAGGATCCGCTCCAGCGAATGTGTGTTTGGGAAGGCTTTTGTGTTGGCATTGCTTAAGCAGATCGTGCCTCGCCCGAGCGACTAGAGCTGTTTCGCCCAGGCGCTGATGTGTTTCGCTGAACCGAATGGGTCGGTTCCAGCATTATTCCTTCCGCTGATTGCTATATGTGTGAATGCTCTTTTATTTCCCTTACCTTCTTTGTTTTTCTATGCCGATTGACCAGTTGTTGATATTGTGAAAATTTTTTCCCTGTTTCTGGATTTATTATTTATTAAAAATTTGGGTGTTACATTTTGGTATCAGAGCAGACCGAAAGGTCCAAGGCCAAGGTATGCTTACCGAGTGTAAGCGGTTGTGTGTTTTCTGACTAGATGGTCATAATTGTTGTGATGTTAGTTGAACCTGATTGATATTGGCTTGTGGATAGGAGGTTGTTTCCTCCTGGTCCGATTGTGTGTGTAACCTGGAGGAATGATATAATGTGCTAAGCTATTGAATGTTAGACTGAAAACCAGATCGGTAGTAAGTGGCTCGGTATACTTATCCTCGAATGTTGATTTCAGGATAAGGAATGACGCATCGCCAAAGCATGGAGGCTATAGCCACAGCATTCCAATGCTTTGCGGACGTGTTTGAAAGGCAGGGCCAGACTCGAGCTGAGGATGGCCACGTGCTGGACCGCTTCCTGAAGAGGAAGCCGAGTGAGTTTCAGGGAGGACGTAATCCGGAGGTAGCTTTTAAATGGACTCAGGAACTGGAGAGGATTTTTAGGGGTCTTCGTTGTACCGAGGCCCAAAAGGTGGAATGTGCAGTGTATATGCTGCGAGATGAAGCGGAGAACTGGTGGAAGATAGCCAGAAGCCGATTCCCTGATGATGATGCTCAGCTGACATGGAACAATTTTAAGACATGCTTCTTAGAAAAATACTTCCCCGACACAGTGAGGAGTCGGAAGGAGCTGGAGTTTATGGAGTTGAAGCAAGGCTCCATGACTGTGGAAGAATACGCGACAAGATTCAAGGAGTTGTGCCTATTCTACCCACCCTTCCAACAACCTGGGACGGAGAGCTCAAAGTGCCTTAAGTTTGAGAATGGATTAAGATCAGATGTTAAGAGGGCCTGCAGATACCATCAGATACGGAGTTTCCCTGCATTGATGAATAAATGTAGGATATTTGAAGAAGATAACAAGGCCCACTCGGGCCAGAGCAGCAGAGCCAACCAGTATTTGAGGCCTCAGCAGTCACGTTTCAAGAGGCCAGGGAACGTAGGAAGAAATGAACCCTTCACTAGATATCAGGGTCGCGGTGACCGAGGGAGACAGATGAGTGGACGACCCAGGTATGGTAAGTGTTTTAAATGTGGTGGCTACCACTTTGCTCAGAGTTGCAATGATACCGATGTTAAGTGTTTTCACTGCAGGAATAGGGGACACATTCGCCCTGACTGCCCCCAGCTCCGTCAAACAAATGCTAGTGTGCGTCAAGGAGGGTTCCAGGTGAAGAGCAATAGGAATGATGGACAAAACTCACGGGGCGGAAACAACAGAGCTAGAGGGAATATGATGGTTGCCCGAAATATCAGGAGGAGAGACACCGACCAACCAGTCACTGGAAGAGTCTACGCCATCAACGTAGAAGAAGTCACACAAGCAAATGACTTAGTACAATGTAAGTGCTCACTCGGTAGATACACACTTAGTGTAGTTTTTGATTCTGTAGCTACCCACTCCTTCATAGCTGATGATTGTGTAAAACGTTTGAAATTACCGACCGTGGAAATGGATCGGATTTTGGAAGTAGCCAATCCGACTGGTCCTAAGGTACTGACCTCATCAATGTGCAAAGAAGTGACGTTCGAATTGTGCGATCGGAGTTTCACTTTCGACTTGGTGTGCATACCCTTGAAGGATATTGATATCGTGCTCGGAGTAGATTGGCTTTCAGCCAACAAGGTGTTAGTGGATTGCAGAAACCAAAGGATAATTTTCCCGAGACAGCACCATGAGGACTGCACAGCACAAGGTATAACTCAACTATTCATGATTCTTTGTCTAACCGAGGGAGAGAGTAAAACCCGAGTGAACGAAATCCCGATTGTCTGTGAATTTCCAGAATTGTTCCCTGAAGACGTACCGAGTGTCCCTCCCAATAGGGAAGTCGAATTCTCTATAGACTTGATCCCTGGGGCCGAGCCAGCCTCCTGTGCACCTTATAGAATGTCCCCAACTGAATTGGCCGAGCTGAAGAAGCAAGTAGAGGAGTTACTCGGAAAACAATTCATTAGGCCGAGTGTATCCCCATGGGGCGTACCTGTGCTGCTTGTTAAGAAGAAGGATGGCAGCATGAGACTTTGTATAGATTACCGACAGCTGAACAAACTCACAATTAAGAATCGTTACCCGTTGCCCAGATTTGATGACTTAATTGACCAACTGCGTGGAGCCTCAGTCTTCTCAAAGATCGACCTACGATCGAGATATCACCAAATCCAAGTGAAGGACTCAAATATCCCAAAAACTGCCTTTAGGACTCAGTATGGCCACTACGAGTATGTAGCGATGTTGTTCGGTGTGATAAACGCCCCTGCTGTCTTCATGAATTACATGAACAGCATATTCCACCCCTATTTAGACTGATTCGTAGTTGTTTTCATTGATGACATCCTAGTCTATTCTAAGACTTCCGAGGAGCATGAAGAACACCTCCGAGCGGTACTCCAAGTGTTAAGGGAGAAGCAGTTATTCGCAAAGCTTTCAAAGTGCGAATTCTGGATGAATAAGATCCACTTCCTCGGACATGTAATTTCCGAGCAAGGTGTCTCGGTGGACCCTTCGAAGGTGACAACTATAATGGCATGGGAGAGACCCAAGTCGGTCTCGGAGATAAGGAGTTTTATGGGCCTGGCAGGTTATTATAGAAGGTTCATTGAAGGTTTTTCTAAGCTGGCGTTACCACTAACTAAATTGACTCGGGAAAACATTCCCTTCGTGTGGAGTCCCGAGTGCGAGAGCAGCTTCCGAGAGCTGAAGAACAAGTTGACGACTGCGCCAGTGCTGGCATTACCCGACTTACAAGAAAGCTTTGTAGTTTATTGTGATGCATCAGGACTCGGATTAGGATGCGTGCTCATGCAGAGAGATCGAGTGATAGCGTATGCCTCTCGGCAATTGAGACCTCACGAGCAGCATTATCCGACCCACGATTTGGAGTTGGCAGCTGTGGTGTTCGCACTAAAAATTTGGAGGTATTATTTGTACGGGTCCAGATTTGAAGTATACAGTGATCACAAGAGCCTTAAATACCTATTTGACCAAAAAGAGCTGAACATGAGGCAGAGGAGATGGATAGAATTCTTAAAGGACTACGATTTTGAGCTGAAATACCATCCGGGTAAGGCAAATGTCGTTGCCGACGCGTTGAGTTGGAAATCCCTCCATATGGCAACAATGATGGCAAGAGAAGTGTAGTTGTTGGAGCAGTTCCGAGACATGAACTCACATGTTGACACCCCCTCCTCTCAAAAAAAAGCAATCGGTACATTAAGAATCGCCAATGAATTCCTAAAGTCCGTGTACGAGCAGCAGCAGTCAGACTCTTACTTGGCTGAGATGAAGAAGACGCAGGCCAAGGGAAAGGATTTATCCTTGACCGAGGGATCAGATGGGATCTTCCGAGTGAAAGACAGGATATACGTGCCGAGTGAGAAAGGATTAAGGAAAATGGTGCTTGATAAAGCTCATAAGAGCCTCCTCAGTATTCACCCGGGTACCACAAAGATGTACCATGACCTGAAGAAACAGTTCTGGTGGCCCGGACTAAAGAGGAATGTGGCAGAATACGTGGCTCGGTGTATTACTTGTCAGAAATCAAAAGTGGAGCACCAGAAGCCGTACGGTGCAATGCAGCCCCTGGAGATTCCCGTGTGGAAATGGGACTCGATTGCTGTGGATTTTGTCATGGGATTGCCCAAAAACCGAGCGGGCCATGATGCGATTTGGGTCATTGTTGACCGACTGACGAAAAGTGCACACTTCCTGCCTGTGAACATGAAGTACCCGATGCATAAATTGGCACGGATTTATATTCATGAGATTATCCGACTGCATGGTATACCAACTTCCATCGTATCAGATAGGGATCCTAGGTTCACGTCTCGGTTTTGGACCAGCCTGCATCAAGAAATGGGCACTAAACTTTGGATTAGTTCTGCCTACCACCCCCAATCGGATGGACAATCCGAGCGGACAATTCAAAGTTTAGAAGACTTATTAAGAGCGTGTGTGTTAGAGCACGGAGGAGATTGGGAGCAGTACCTCCCCTTGATTGAGTTTACGTACAATTCTTGTTTATGAAACAAGAAATGTTCTATTTACTCATTCTTGTGCATGAACCTATACTTCTTCATCAACATCTATACTTGGCATTACCAAAACTTTAAAATCAGTTTTAGTTTGCCAAGTTATGTTTCCATTTTAGTTGAGACCTCTACTACTCCTGACAATTCTTGTTTGGCAACAACATATGAATAAGTCTCAACCTCCTCAATGGCTTCTTCTATCATTTCTTCAGCTTTACTTTCTTCAACATTTTCCTCATCGATGGAATCATCTAACGATAGATTATTCTTTTCTTCATCGGACCAATTTCTTCATTCCAATCGTTAAAGAATGCCTCACTAGATATACTATCGTCCAGCTCAGAAGTATAATCCATATTGCTTTCCTCCTCGCATTCTTCAATTAACTCTTCTTCCAAAGAACCCTGAACTTCCTCATTTTCTTTTTCTTCTTTTATTTCATACATCTCAACATCAACCTCAAGTTCAGGTTCAGCCATTTCAATGTCTTTTTCATCATAAGTGTTTTCCAGCTAGTCTCCTTCTTCCCCAAACTTAATTTCTTCTTCTAGACCAGCATCATCATCCCATTGCTCTTCATATTTGTCCGTTCTTCGTACAACCATAGTGTTACTTTACTCTTCGGCCAAATTCTTTGGAATAAAATCCATTTGATTTTGAATGTTCCTGATTGAATTATCAAAATTCCTAAGGCCGGTTTGAGTAAATTCAATAAATTGAGCAAGTATACTTTCCAACTTATATGGTTCTTCTTTATTTTGTTGTACTTCCTCCTCTTTATGGTTCATGCATAGGCTTTATGAATATTGAAGAAATCCAACTAAGGTATCCTTAAGATCTATCACTTGTAACTTTTCACTTTCCAAAACAAAAACAAACACACAAGCGCAACAACTAGCATAAAAAAAACTACGGTTAGTGCTAACAACTAACAACAATTAATAAAATCCTACTCCTACAACAAAATTCACTAACAACAAACAAAAATTACAGAACTAAACAAAAATAAAAAAAGGGTTCAGTCTATTGGCTTCCCAAGGATTAATGATATTAATCATAATCACCAGCAACGACGCCATTAACTTGATGTGAGATCATCGGAGGATGAAATTCTATGGCAAGCCCACCAATCGTTAGAAAGTAGTATATTTGATCATTCCCACGGGCATTGTGTTAAGTACCATAATCTTGAGGAGTCTCTAGTTAAACCTTACAACAAAGCCATTAGAGTCTTTAGGTTGTCTGAATTTTATATTATTTTTATGAATTTTTAATAGTAGTGTTAATAAGTAGAATTATGTTAACAATTATACTAAACTAAACACACATATTGGAATTGAAATCAACACACCATAAATGGCAAATTTCTATAAACTCAGCATCA
Organism: Clitoria ternatea; assembly: GCA_037962975.1. Taxonomy (NCBI): domain Eukaryota; kingdom Viridiplantae; phylum Streptophyta; class Magnoliopsida; order Fabales; family Fabaceae; genus Clitoria; species Clitoria ternatea. The sequence goes on from CM075672.1 coordinate 158,850,974, forward strand.
AACACATGCAGCAGAATTCAACTTCATAGATGAATTATTCCTAATCACTTAGGTAATTGCCATTAATCCAATCTAGACTAATCTTAATCCCTTAGGTATCAACTTTCGATTGAATCTAATGCAAAATTAAGGTGAAGCCTAGCATTATCCTAATTCCTTAGGTATAAGCACTAAGTTAGCAATTATGAAGAAGAATTTCTCACCATGATTCTTCTCTAGTGAAGACTTCAGAATGGTCCTCGATTTCCCAACCCTAGGGTTAAAGATGAACAAATGCTGATGTTCAAAACCTACTCCAATACATCTTTAGCTTTATCACTTGAGATTCAGCGATATGGAGGCTTCATCCAATCCCAATCCAAGGGAATTATGCACTCATGGAAGGAAAATGAAAATGGACAGAGAATGACGGTTAGGGATGAGAGAATTGAGAGAGAGAAAATCTAGGGAGAGGAAAAAAATCTAAAAATGAATTAGAATCTAAAGAATTAGTTAGTTATGGATCCCCCTACAATACATGTATATATACTAATCTAAACTAACTAGTTGCTGAGGCTAAAATAATACATTTTTTCCATTAATACCTATATACAAATAAATAGGCTCACTTAAATTAACTAAAATACAGAGCAAGCAACTAACTTTAAAGTTTGTTCCGATTCCCTCGCAAACACGTGTAAGTTCGTTGGCCACCAATGTAAGCACGCTGGCTTCATGGCACTTGGTCCAGCATATGGGCGTGAACACGTTCGTCATGAGCGTGAAAACATTGGGTGTCTGGAATAACATGATACATGGGCATAAGTATGAGCGTAATAATGACATAAGTACGCTGAGCTCTTAGACTTGGCACCAGTTTACGCATGACATAGGCGTAAGTATGCTAGGTATAAATGTAGGCATGCTAGGCTGGTTGAGCATTTTCTAGTCCAAAATATGCCTACCATAAGTCTATGTTGGTTGGGCGTAAGTATGCTCAGCCTCTGTATCCAGTTTTACCAAAAAAGCTGATTTGGACGTACCAACGCTGGGTCTAGTGTACCCATGTGCATATGTCTGATGCTCCAACTCTGATGCTGAGCATAAGCACGCTGGTGCTAGGCGTACCTGCGCTGGCCTGGCATAAGAGCCTAGCGTACCCATGCTAGCTAGTGTAAGAGCCTCGCGTACCTATGTTGTGGTTTTGGCAGCATAACTTATTCTTCATCCTTTTTCCCTTTATACTCTATTTGTTATTTTCCTACATAAAATATGATTAATTTATCAATAATTCTTTACTTTCACTAATCAAAACCAACACTTTATTTTATGAATAATATCATTAGAAATGTAATTATTTTACAAAAATTTCCTTTAAATTGTCCTTAAATAAATATTAAAGAATGAGTCTTTTAGAGACTCATCAACATGTCAAGAATGACTCAAAGTTGCTGGAAAATTTAAGTTAAACTACAATTAATGAGCAACAAGATCCACCTTAAAGTGAGATGGATAAAACCAACATAAGGAGCTTGTTAGGCACTTCAATTAGAGTTATTAAAATTACTAAGAATCCAGCAACTCAAACCGAAGGCAAGTGCAAAGAAAATAGCCTAGAAACACATGAAAACAAGCTCCTTAACCTAAGACATTAGCTAGGAAACTAAAGACATGAAAACAAATCAACAAACATGTAATAGGCACATATATTATTACACAAAATAGAAATGGTTCAGATTTGGAACTTCAAACTAAAATATGAAAATGACACAAACAACTCAAAATATGCAAAGAAAATGCAAGAAAAAGAAAGAAGGGAGAGGTAACTTGTAGTATAAGGCACCAAAGGTTAACAAGAGTTGACTAAAATTTTTTTGCTTAATTTTTTTAAAACTTTAAGGTTATATTTTAGAATAGTGCAATAACAAAAAATGTGAAGGCACTTTTCAAAATTCAAACCCAAACTATATAGATCTAAAAAAACGAAGAAATGATAACTTTTTGAATTCTTAGTGGAATTTCATATATGATATGTCAAAATAAAGCTAATTACTAAACTCAAATTTCAGAATCACAACACAAAAAATTCAGATCTAAAGAAAAGAAAGGAAGAGGAGTTAGACTTTTCATACCAAATGGTGTATGAATTTCTTCAATTCCTTAAGAAGGATGGATCTTCCTCTTCTTTATTCTTTAGTTCGAAGGCAAGAAGACTTCAATTTGATAAACAAATTCTGAATTCATGTGGATATGGTGTAGGTCATGAAATATATGGTGAAATAATGGAGATTTTTGGTGAAGCAAAAACCTAGATCTAGATGTAGGAAATAAAAAGAAAGTGTAGGAGTGTGAAGTTGGATCTGAAACTCTCAAGGCTTTGAGAGATAAGGTTTAGGTAGTTCACCATCTTTGGGAGAAAGCCAAAGGATAAGAACACAAGAAAGGAGCAAAAGCTTCTACTTTCTAGAGAAAATGAGGAGTATGTCACTCTAAAATCTCACTAAAACTTGAACTATGAAGCATTACAAAGAAAATGAGGTATTTATACATCCTTGAAAACTAAATTTTAAAAATTGGCTTGGGTGGGCTTAAAAAAGCTTCACCGAAGACCCAAAAACTAAAGATACATGGTCCAAAAGAAGCCCTGAGCAAGCTAACAACTATACAAGGCCCAAAAGTGGCCCAAAATGGAAAATATAGCCATGCAAGGCCCAAAACTAAGTCCTAATTTCTAATCCTAAAATATTTCTAAAACTAAAAACATGAAAATAAAATATGTGAAAATGATAACCAAGCCCAATAAAGAGGCCTAAAGAAGGCCCAAGTAAGGTCTATGTCACCTCATTACAATGTACATATTTTATGACACTCTTGTCTGCAAACTGATTTCAGAATAACATACACCCCCCAACACAACACTCTATCTTCACAAAACCTAACCCTAGGTTTGCCATTTTTTTCTTAGCATGGTACAGGTTTGACGACATTCGATGATGACTTGGCATTATGGGACATGTCAACTTGACCATTCTATTAAAATAACCTCTTGAAAGATTATATTCTACCATTATGCTTAAAGCAGCTAGGGAGGAGAATAATTCAGTGTAACCCTGGCACCCATCCCACATTGAAGTCTGAGCCACCACCAACAAATCGTAAAATCTCTTGACCTACGTATCAGGATCCTCCTCTACATTCTCATCCTTATTCCCAGCTTGGTCATCATGTTCTAGCATACGCCCGGTGGAGGGCCTAACATGATCCATCACCAACTGCTCCATGTTGTTGTATGTATCCCTGTTCCCTCTTACCTCGTAGTAAGACTGTTGCACGGTTACAGCTAGTGGCCTGGGTGGCAACTGCTCAACATGGTTGTACCACTATTAGTTACCTTCCATGAAACCCTTCTCACTTAAGATGCATATTGTCAACACCTCTTTCGGTCTGACCCAAATGGAAAGAATTCTGAAAGGACTGGACTTCATTTCCGAATGATCTGCTAAGAAGAATGACTTAGATTGAAGCATTTTCGAGTAAAATATAGCCCTGTTGGAGATGAATCCGAGAAGAATGGTTCAAAAATAATCAGATCCGAACAGAAGGACTCAGATTGAAGCATTTCCGAGTGAAATATTGCCCTTTTGGGATAAATCCGAGTGAAATGACTTAAGGAATGATCAAATCCGAGTGAAATGACTCAGAATGGATCAAATCCGAGTGGAATTACTCATGATTGAGCAAATCCAAGTGGAATACTTCACTGTTGGAGGAGAATCCGAGTGGAAAGTTCCTGGTCTTAGACAATCCGAGTGGTAAATGGCTGACCCTGTTGGAAGTTCAACGCTAAAAAGAAATATGTCCCTGTTAGAGGTGAATCCGAGTGGAAGCTGTCCGAATGCAACCATTCCGAGTGATAAAAAGGACTTGACCAACAAAAGTGCCCAAAGCTAATTCCGAGTGAAAGGATGCTGATTGAAACAGGTCTGACCAGGGAACAAGTGCTTTTCTGGGTAAAAACTTATTCCGAGTGAATGGATTCCATGCAGAAGAAGCCACTAAATGAACCACACTCGGGCAGACTCACAGTTTCACACTGAGCCCGAGTGTGATGTCCCCAAGGAAGACATCCGAGTGAGTTGGGGCAGAAAATTGTTTTTCCGAGCAAAGCAAGGCTCCGCCATGAAAGAACTTCTATCAGCCAGATTCCAGAGTCGTTCAAGTCTAAATTTCTGAGTGAAAGGTATATCATAGTGAGTGATTGACGACTGAAGGAAATGCCGAGTGAGAAGCCAGTCGGGTTTCCGAGTGGAGTGGACAGGCTATTGAATGAAGCTTTTCTGATTGAAGTGAATAGGCTAAATCCGAGTGATGGCAACCGAAGGCATGATGAAGCTGTCCCAAATTCTGAGTAAAGGGAACATCGACGCCGAGTGGTCAAATGGTGAAACCATCCTGATTGGAAGATAAGACCGACTCTGAGTAAAAATGGATATTTCCGAGTGAAAATGGTTGTTACCGAGTGATATGTCCGAGTCAGATTCTCCCAAGTGAAGGTTCCAAGGAAAGCACATCCAAGTGAAAACAAGGCTGACTCCGAATGCATCCGGGCTGTTAATTGTCAAGTAAAATCATTCTGATTTGAAATGTAGGGTCAGTTCCGAGTGAATGCATCCTGACCGTTGATTCTGAGCAAAACACCTCCGATTGAAGTGGATGCTTCAAACAGAAACAAGATCCAAGCCAAATACTTCCGATTGAAACAACTCCGAGCCACTCTCTCTTCAGTCTGTACCGAGTAAAGTATCTTCAGTCAGTACCGAGTCACTCTCTTAGTCAACACCGAGTCATTCTCTTCAATTTTCAGTCGGATCCGAGTCATCCTTTAACCATTACCGAGCCACTCTTGTAACCATTTCCGAGCCGTTCTTTTACCCATTTCCGAGTCATTCCTTTCTCACCCACTCCCGAGTGAGTACTCTCACTCAAATCCGAGCTATCCTTTCACCCATTCCTGAGCCAATTTTTAGTCAGTACCGAGTGACCAACCTTTTACTCAATTCTGAGACACTTTTCACCAATTTCGAGTGACACTTTTCAATCAGCACTGAGTCCTCTTCAATCAGTTCTGAGTCAATTTTCACTCGGTCTGATTGATTGTTCCAATTAGAATTGCCTTGCTTGTCCCCTCAATCCAATTGCACACTTGTTCACTCGTATTCTCCTCACAGCGACCCAATAACCGAGCAAAACTTCCACTCGGCCTTCCATAGGAGAGCTCTTCCCAGAAGAATTCTCACTCGGAAAGGACTATTTTCACTCGGTTTTCTGTTGGAAAACCTTGATTCCACTCGGAATTGACTCCAATTATGGATGAATACTGACTGAGAGGCTAATCCGAGTCATTTTCACTCGGAATTCTACCATGCTCTCTCAGATTTCTATCATTTTCCACTCGGATTTCCACCATGCTGACTTGGATTTCCACTATCCAAGTGGATCCTTGAATTATAGGAGGCGGCTCACTATCAGACGAAGGAGGAAAATATTAAAAACTCCCACCAGCCTTCATTATTGTCAAGATCCAGGTTGTATCCAAGATGATTTGCTAAATTCAAAGGGCGGCTAGTAACAAGACAAAGAGGAAATAATAAAAAATCCTCACCAATTGGCAGCCAGGCTGTCTCGGAGCTGTTCAGGCAATCAACATGCTCCTGAAATTTTCTACAAATACTCCCAACGAAAGAGAAGAAGGGGATCCAGGAGCTTTTTCTTGGAGAAGGACGAAGAAGCATTAAGAAAGAGAGAGAGAACTCTAAGAAAAACTCCAACAGCCCTCTCTCCTCATACTAACCGTACACCCCTCCTTCTTCTTCCAACCATCCCCTTTCTCCTTGTCCCTCACCATACTGTCTTCTCCCTCCTCACAGCCTCAAACTCCAACCCAAATCACACAGCCCCAACGTCCTTCTCCTCTCCCACTACACCGTCCATCCCTCTAACACCATACTATCTTCTCTCCTTTCGTAACCATACAACCCCCTCCAAACCGTCCTTATTCAACCCCTTCCTAACCGTCCTCACTCACTCCTCCCAAACGCTGTCCCCCTCCTTCCAACCGTACAACGCCTCTCTTAAGCCCAACACCGTCCTTCTCTTCTCCATACTTCGTTCTTCCCCTTCTCTCAAAGTCCTTTCTCCTTTCTACACTGTCTTTCCTTTTAAACACTAACACCGTTCCCCTTTTTCCTCCAAATACCGCCCTCCTCATTTCTCTCCACTGTCCTCCATCCTCAACCGTCCTCCCTTTTAAACCCCACACCGTTTTCCTCTCCATACCGTCCTCAACGCTCAACTGTCCCTCTCTTCTCATACAACCATCCTCACTCCTCACCTAACACCGTCCCCAATCCTCAACGCTGACCCTCTCCTACACACCTACTAGCTCCTTCAAATCAACCCAACACCATCCTCCTAAGAGCACCTGCTGTCCAACCCACTAGGATCCTCATCAATACCGCCCCTCTTTTTCAACCGTCCCTCTCCTTTACGTGTCATCCAGCTCCTTTCTCACCACATTGGTCTTACTCTCATTTTTAATGCTTGTATTTATTTACATTCTGTAAAATTAATTGTTGTTTAATGACTGTTCCTTTTTTTAATTATCAATTAATTCCTATTGATTGATAAATATTAATAAAAATAAGTGTTTCACACGTTTTATTTGGACTAGCCTAAAAATTGTAATTATTATTATTGTTGTTGTTATTATTATTATTTTCTTAAAACAAAAAAGAAGGGAGGAACGAGATTAATTTAGACGAGACGTCCTGTTAATTTCATTTATCTAAATGGTAGAGCGATATTAATTTGGACGAGACGTCGTGTTAATCTCATGTAAATATTTTGTGTTTATTTTTTGTTTATTTTTGTATACTTTGTCGTCTCGTATATTTGTTTTTTTTATGAAGAAGTTAAAATAATTATTGGGCTAATTATAATGTGCGCTATCATATTGAGGTAACCGTTTTTATAATGGACAGTTGTGAGGTGCTAATACCTTCCTCACCTGTAATTAGACTCCCGAACATGGAATTTCATTTTTATAACTAGTGCTTTAATGAAAGGTTTTTCCAGTATTTTATCCTAAAAAATATTGGTGGTGACTCCCTGTTTTTTTTATCTTTTCGAAACGTTTTGAGGGTCGGCCGTGCCGCCGCGATCCCGGTCGCGACACACATGACATCATCCACGTATTCAAAACTTATGCATTTATACTTTGAGCAGGGACAACAAATCTTCTGAGTCGCTTCAAAATTAGGAGTGTTTGTTGTAGCGAATGGAATAAACTCTGACAACCTCATCATAAACTCTTTAATCACTCACTGAGTATGATAAAGTCGGTTGTACATCCATCGTTGATTTACCGGTACCTCCATTCACGATATCTAACAAGCACAGTACTAGTTACTTTAATTAAAGATTATATGACTATCGTTCATTAATCACTTTCTATTTGTTTGATGTTATAAGTAGGTGGGGCTTTATCTCATTCAGGATGAATATGTAACCATCTATAACCCATCTATATGTATGGGTCAACCTTGTGTTATTGATGTTCGTTTGGAATTTCAGCAGCATTTCACATTGATCCCTGAATACACAGTGATACGTGTGGTATGATACACAACACGTAGACATGCACCCAAAGACAATACAAAACACGGTAACCAGAATTCCAAATAAACATCAACAACACAAGATAGAGCAGAAACAACATCAATAGGTTATGTCATACTGGTTACAAATTCAGGTCAAACTATCCAACTGAGATAGTTCAAGATCCAACACAACACCGTATATTGGCCGGTTGTCTTGAATCTTGAATAGGCACCTATTGGGTATAGACACAGTTAAAACCTACATTGTTAAATTTTAATATATTTTTTCATGTCCCCTAAAATAAGGAAGCTACTGAAATTTTGGCAGAGTCTCCCCTGTAAACTAGAGATTTCTAACTTTTTTAAATGCCCTGTTACACATAAAACTTTCTAATACAGTTCCTAATATACACTATGATATGCATATAAAATTGAGGCAAACATCATTACAGTCTAGTGATCTCTACTCTCCACTAACAGACAACAATAAACATGCATACATAAAACATGTTATCAGCATACAAAACCAATGTCTAATGAGCTCTGCTCTCCACTAACAAACAATAATACATATGCACAAAATACATGTTATTAGCACACAAAACCAATGGCTAATGAGTTCTGCTCTCCATTAATAAACAACAATCGAAAAACAATCGAAATGCATTCAATGATACTGTTAAACAACAGTATGTACAACAATGGCATGATAAACTTACCTCTATGTTACACCTAACTACAATCAAAGACCCTAACTGCACGTCCTTAAAAGTCATGTCCAAGTAGGGTAATGGCAGGAATGAAAAGAAATAACTTAATTTTGTACTAGAATAGCTTAAACTTAATACATGAGGCAGTTAGAAGAAACCAACAACTTCACATTTAATTAATTTACATTTTGAAGTTATATAGTTTAAGAATAGTCTGATGGTTCAAAGTCAAACTTAGAAAGAGGGTTGAATAAGTCTTAGACTCTTTTCAAATAAATTTTGAACAAAAAATTAATCACATAATAAAGTGAAAGAGAGAATCAACACACAGAGTTTATACTGGTTCACTTCTGAGTCAGAAGCTACTTCCAGTCCCTTCCAAACTTGAAGGATTTCCACTATTGTAAAATCTCCTTTACAATAACTGCAGACTTGTGCACCAAGTATTCTTTTCAATAAGCCATTTTTGGGTCAACCCAAATATTCTTTTCAACAAGCCACTCCTAGCTTAACCCAAGTACTCTTTTCAACAAGCCACTCCTGGCTTAACCCAAGTATTCTTTTGAAAGCCTCTTCAGGCCAAGGTGTTTCCCAATACTCAAACTAGTTCTGGTATCTTACTAAACTTGTACAATCAGTAAGACATATAAGATATTTTAAGAACTTAGTGTACAAAACTGATAGATAAATTTTAAGATCAAACACTAGGTATTTTCAACTCAAGACCAGAGTCTGCTAGAAGCAGAGCTAATAAACAATAAGAGTCTTGTTTTTTTTACAAGAAAATGAACTAGAATTGAATGAATTTTTAAGAACTTTCTTCTCAGATACATCTCTCTGTTTGAATGTTTGAACTTCCTTGATATTTGTAGAGGCTTGAAGATTGTAGCCGTTGATGCTTCTTGAAAGAAGATATAAACGTTGGAAATCCTTTGAAGGTATTTTTCCATAGGCTTCTGAAGATCATACCTTGCTGTTTAATCTAAGCTTGAGATAGGTCTGAATCATATTTCAATATTTTCATGAAAATAGTTTCTTGTGCCTCCTATGTACAAAAGTATTCATGAGTTTATCCTTGATTAAGTGAGAGGTTGCTTTCAGATATATCATGGTGAGTATTCTGACTATTGATCAGAGTTTGCAGGAGTAGGTACGATGACAGCTGCTACTTATGTTGATTTTGTTCTTTTTGTTCTTTGATGATAAGCACGTAGATATGGTCTGATCAATTTTTTCGAAGCATCACCAAAATAGATGTTTCCAAACATTGACGAAAGAACTTTTTATTTACAAGATGCTTCCAGCAGACTTTTGTTGACCTATGATACTTCTTAAAGAGTGTGTCCGCTCCCACTTACTTTTTACAATTCAATCTTTGTATCCTAAAATTTATTTTGCACTAAGAGAAAATGTTATGATCAGCCAAGACTTTTATTCTTTTAGTGAAAATACTTGATGATTGATGTGAACAAATCATAAGGTCTGGGGTCTGGTTCCACGAGACTTTAGAACTTATATTCTTGTCTAGACTTTTTCTCAATAATCTCCCCCTATTTGTTGATAACAAACATCAAGTCTTTTAGTGAATGAAATCTTATCAGAACATCATAAAATGACAAAAGGATAGTCAGATAAGCAAATTTTTCATTGATTAAAATGGTACATGTAATGAAATATATATATCATTCTTAGTCATTACATTGAATCACAAACAAAAAAACTACACACATTCCCCGTTTTGTAATCAACAAAAGAGAGAACATCACTGAGACGTAAAAAGTAAATCACATGTGAGACTGCAAGTGAAAAGAGCAATGTAAAAGCAAGTTTGAAATACAAAAAGATACAGGGAATGAAAAGTGATTAAAGAAGGATGATATAGAAAGATAGGATTATGAGTGGATGAGGAATAGGAACAGGACGGTTCTTCCTGGAGAGTTCAAACATAATGGCACCAGATTGCATCAACATGGGCTTCAGTCAGACTAGGTGTTGCCCAAAGACTCTTGAGAGTTGTATAAGGCAGTTGTTTGGGCTAAAAAGGACCCTTGTAGATGGGCTTGGGCTTGGGAGCCATGGGTTTCTTGAAGCAACCCAAAGAGATCCATCTAGAAGGTGAAGGAGGTCTGGGAACCTTAAAAAGAATATTTTTCCAAGGGGTAGCAATAGGGTAGCTTCTGATGGAGACATCATCCAGAGTGATGAAACCATGCTTGAGATCTCGTGCTACACAAGTCTGTTCAGCCTGAAGTACATGATACATTGAAACACCCTAAAAATAGGGGTGTATTTTTCGTGATCTTAATATCATTAATTTATGAAAACATAAAGGGGTGAAGCTGTCATTCAATACCCTGGATCTATGAAGAACCTGTCTCATATATGGAGATATGAGAAGGTTAAAGAAAACGATTTGTGAGGGATGTTCAATTAGAAACAGCAGAAGGAATTATTTAAATTAATGCCATATGGTTGGGTTTAAAGAAGTTAAACAATCATGAGGATTGACGACTTCAAATTATGCCTAAGGTATTTATAAGATGGTACAAAAAGAAGATTTGGTGTTAAAAGAAGGGAAAATAATTAAACAATGAAATTTAGAGAATCAGAGCATAACTCGCTCAAGCGAGAGTCGCACTCACTTGAGCGAGACGGAGTGGAGCGCTTGGGCGAGCTATGGCACACGCTGAGCGAAAGAAGAAAAAGAGTATCATGGGTCATCTCGCTCGGGCGAGCCCCAACTAGCTTGAGCGAGATTCACAAGGTTCGCGTGGGCGAGGCAAGTGAGCGTAAGCGAAATTCGTCTAGAATCTAGCACACATTCACTCGCTTGAGTGAGTGCCACATCCAAAGGCCTTTCACTCAAGCGAAAATGGTCCAGTGGCAAAATACCTCACTCATGCTCGGGTGAGACCCTACTCGCCTGAGCGATTTTTCTCCAGTGGCTAACATCTGATACGTGGGCAATCTCGCTCGAGCGAGGCCCACTCTCGCCTAAGCGAGATTTGGCCAGTGGCCATACACCAACGCAGGGGATTCTCGCCTGAGCGAGAATCCATCTCGCTTGGGCGAGAAAACCAGTAAAAACGCAGATAACAGTGGAATTAAATAACTCAATATACCAAAACTCAATTCTAGCCAAATTGGTTAAATTCATCATAACACATACATCATGTTAATCATTTAAAACTTCTTCCAAACAATCATACCTATAAATTTTCATTCCAACTCATGAATCACGTCCTAATCAAGTTTATTACTATATATGTTCTATAAAATGCAATTTTTTATAGAAACCTTCATTCATTCATCAATTCTAACTGCATCATACATCATTTTCATTATCTAATCAAGGTCAAGGTCACGAATGAAAATGAGCCATAAATACTAGGGTCTCATTTCCCTACATGACCTCCAAAATCATCATCATATATTCATCATCCACACCAATTATTCACATCAATTTGTAGCTATACAAAATATCATTATATCTACGTACATTACAAAAGCCTACGTAAAAGCCATAAAATCAAACATTTGCCGGCCAAGGCACTTTTTACCCAAAATAGACTTCCTTCACACCATTTCTCCGCACAAGAGCTCCATGGGCACCCTTACAACACCAGAGCTAAGAAGGTAGACCACATGGAGAGTGAGTATATTTTCTCAATGATGAAAAACCCAATGATTAGTGATAACATACATATGAATGCAAGATGGCATAAGAAAAATCAAACATTCATCCAATTCATTGAACATACATATTCATCAAGATTCACATAGTCACACCCACCAATAACACAATTACAGTTAGTGTTCAAAAGAGTCCCATATACACTTCACGAAACATCCTCAATGGGATATCACATTATGCCATGCTCCTATAGCTAATGCACGTGCTAGTGTTTAAGATGCATATGCACGGATCCGATTTCATTTCATCAGGTGATCGCAACCACCATAATTATTCATTCATTCATATTGGTTTCCCGCCTCGCAAGGGGTACTCCCTCTAGCAGCCTCGTAAGGTGCTTTCTCATGATCGTAACCACGTTCAACAATTTATAATGGTTTCCTGCCTCGTAAGGGGTACTCCCGCCTTAGGATTGCAACCACGAGCATTCATTCTCAACGGTCCCGCAGGGCCTCTCAATTCAAATACCAGGTGATCGTAACCACCAGTTTAATAATCATAGGAACTCGTAATCCCTTTATATCACAAATCTCAAGTGATCACTACCACATTTTAAGTACCATATTATGCATGCCATGCTATGTATGCAACAATGCTCATGCATACCTTAACCTCATAAAGATTGTCTCACCCTCTCATCCAGGGCACCACTCATACTAAATCAAAATATTCATTCTACATCATCCAATTCATGAATATATGTATATACCATTCCAAAATCAACCATCGCAGATTTAATTCTCTAGTTCATATTACATACTCACAACACTGCGTCCATTCAAAGAACAACATGCAACATGGCATCAATACATACATTATCAGCATACAAAGTTTCATGCATTTAGAAAATACACCCCTCTCCTACCTCAAGAGAAGTAGACTTCCGGGTTTGATGTTCCCGCCTCACAAGTGTTATCAAGTCCTACACCAATCAATTATATGACCAAATTAATCATTCATTCAAACACCATTTCAATATACATATACATATATATGTACACATGATTTTCATCATGTAGAAACCATTTATAGGTTTTATTCATTTGCCTAATTAGGCTTCGGGAATTCGTTCCCTTTGATCATCATTCATTATTATCAAGGCAACAACCTAATTAGTTAGGTTACCACATATACCAACCCCACATTCAACTCATTTTAAGTGGGTTTTTCATTTATGGCATCTAACCACCATAACCAATCACCATTTATGGCTATACCTCATCATTAATAACATTCTCACCATCAATTAATGCATTTCACATTCATATTACACATTTCCCCTAATTTTATAAGTTAGGGTTTCCACCAAGGTCCAACCATTCATTAATGCATCATCTTTGTCCATCTCTTTCCAATATAAATGCATTTACCATCAGTAACTCCTCATAAATATTCACATTTATGGTAACCCACTCTAGGGTTCAAGCATTAAATACCCTCTTCAACTACCCATTCACATACATTGCTCTCCCAAATCACATTGACACATATATATGGCAAAAACCTCAACAAAATGATGAGTACAGTTACCTCACACCAAAAAATGAAATGGGTTTTCAAGGGAGAGGGAGGCAACAAAAATGAGAAGGAGAAGAGAGGAAGAACTTCAAGTTTCTAACTCCTCTTCAAAGGAAAATGGAGGGGATGGAGATGACACCACTTTAGCTAGGGTTTTGGAAGAAGAAGAGAGGGGGAAATAGAGAAAGAAATAAGAGGAGAAAAAGGAGAATGTGATTTTTGCCCAAAGTACTCAGCAAACAAACGTGAAAAGGAGGGGAAAATATGAGTTTTGGCTTTAATTTTAACCCGTAATTAAAAGGTTCATCGTTTTATGGCAAACAGGATCTTTATTCGGGCTCAATACTTATTCTGAAAATTATTCCGAGTACACATTCAGACTCCCAATATTATCCTCAATAGCCCTGACCAATATCATCTCAATCGGAGATACTTGTTCCGACACCCATATTTTATTCGGGTTAGTTTTTGGCTTATTCGGTCTAGATAAATTACTAACAACTCCCAAAAATCTTACTTTAATTATCTCTGATATTTTGTGGCATTAAATAATTCGCATTCGGTTATTCAATATTTATTTCCTTAATTTATTCTCTATTTTAAAATTTGGGATGTTACAATCCACCTCAACTAAAAAAAAATTCATCCCTGAAATTTGACATACCGGATTCGAATGCGTTAGGGTACCGCTCACGGATATCATCCTCGCGTTCCCAGGTAAGTGTCTCCACGTTCCCATGCTTCCTTGCCACCTTCACCAAAGGTACCATTTTATTCCTCAACCTCTTCACGGAATACTAGACGATACGAAACGAAACAGGAGGAAGAGACAAGTTATCCCGCACATTGACATCATCAGTAGAGATCACATGCAAGGGATTGTGAATATACTTCCTCAACTATGATACATGGAACACATTATATAGGTTAGCAAGATGTGGAGGGAGCGCAATTCGATAAGCAACATCTACAATCTGCTCCAAGATCTGATAAGGTCCGATGAATTTAGGGCTTAATTTTCTACTCTTCAAAGCTCTTCCAATACCCTTATCTCACAAGACTCGTAAGAACACATGATCGCCGACTTGAAATTCAAGTGGCTTCCTCCTCTTGTCGTAATAGCTCTTCTGCCGGTCTTGAGCAATTTTCATCTTCTCTTGGATCATCTTAATCTGTTCAGTGGTTTTTTCAACAATCTCAGGCCCTAAGGCCAAGTTTTCACCAACTTCAAGCCAACATAAAGGGGTTCGATACTTCCTTCAATATAACGCCTCATATGGCACCATGCCAATACTAGAGTGAAAACTGTTATTATAAGTAAACTTGATCAGGGGTAAATATCTGTCCCACGAACCATCATGCTCCAAAACACAAGAACGTAGTAAGTCCTCAAGGCTCTGAATAGTCCTCTAAGATTATCCATCAGTCTGAGGATGATACGCCGAGCTTAGCTTCAATTTTGAGCCCATTATTTCATGTAAACTCCCCTAAAATCAGGAAGTAAATTGGGGGTCTCTATCAGAAATAATACTTGATGGTACACCATGCAACCTCACAATTTCTTTGATGTATAATTGTGCCAAATCCTGCAAGGAACTCTTTATACTAATTGGTAAAAAATGTGCGCTCTTTGTTAAGTGATCCATGTAACACCCTAATTTTTAATAAATAATTAAACCCAAAAAAAACAGGGAAGAAATTTTCATAAAAATAACCACTGGTCACTCGGCATAGAAAAGAAGAGGAAGGCAAGGGAAAGAAGGAGAACAAAAAAAAAATGAAAGAACATTCATACGCACGGCAATCAGTAGAAGGAACAAGGCTTGACCGATCCATTCAGTTTAGCGAAACCCATCATTGCCTGGGCGAATCCCACAAACAACGTCCACTTGCTTCAGCGTGACCCCACACGCTTGGGCGAAATAGCTCAAGTCGCTCGGCGAGTGATGATTCGCCTAAGCGGTACTCACGCAAGAATCATTCCTGAAATACACTCGCTGGAGCGAGCACCTTGTTCGCTGGAGTGGGAAGTTCACTCGGCATCCTGCCATTCCACTCGGTTTTAGCGTACGGTTCACTCGCGGAGATTCACTTCTTAACCTACTCGGATTCCCCTTAATACGTACCAGTTCTATTTAGACAGCATTCCCACTCCCTGGCTCCATTCGATCGGATTACATATACATATACATTGGCAACCCAAGAATGATTTCCAAATCACTCACTCGGAATCTATGAAGACTCCTCACTCGGGATAACTCCCACGTCCATTGCGCCACTCGGGGTATTCTACTTACTCTTCATTCTGTAACCATATTATTTTCAGCTCTAATTTTCCTACTAAGCCAGGACTCACTCAGGTTCTTTAGCTATTTGCTAATCTATTACAATGGGTCCACTTAGAGTCTTAGGTGTCGTTCCCTGGTCGATGAACTGCTCACTCGACGGATTCTCACTCGGAAATCGTTGATTATCCTCCACTCATGAAATTTCATAATTGTGACTCACGGGATTCGAACCAACTCCTACTCTAGGCTATGCGACCTCAATTGCTCGGATTATTCAACCTCTCATCACTCGGAATGACTCATTATCTCGCTTTCCTCCAACAATGACTTAGCTCCGCTTCCACCCATAGTCACACTGATCTCATACGCTCGGAAGGTATACTTATACACCCATATTTACCACTCGGACATCACCTACAGTATAGAACAACACGCAACACACATATATATATAAGGACGTATTAAGTATTACAACGCATTAGCATGTTTTCACTACCCGAAGGTGTTCAAGTTCAGATATAAGGACTAAGATCAAAATACGAGCCGACCAAGGCTTAACAAGACCTTATACACAGTATTTACATATACATATATATCCCATAGCGCTCAGTTTCTCTGCTCTGCACTCGGCCTCTTCTTCATCCTTCATTTCGAGGGATATTCACTGAAAATATAACCACTGTAGGGGTGAGCTTTTACATGCAAAATGACAATCAACGACTCGGTATCAATGCCAGTACGCACACTTACTTTCACTCAGTCGTATTCAGGTTAAACTAAGACCATGCAAATCAGAATGATATCTATAACATACATAGTACATAAAGTTCATCTCTATTCACACGTACACATGCATCCACACATTAGGAAATCATCCATAATACTCAACACATGTTATGCGTACTATCTTAATCAGCATCATATCTACATGCATGCCTACGGATCCGACTTAAGTAATGACTTTCAGTTACAGTTTCCCTCCTACTGGCCGCTCGTCCATCAGCTCTTCCCGTGTGGTACCGGTCTCCCATTGACGTCTCGAGACTCATCTCTAGCTCCTACGGCTACCACGAGCTCTCACAGGATCTAGCCAAGGACTGTTGCTGGAAGCCATTCCCTCGGGGCTCTAGACCTTCCACGGGTCACCCCATTCTTACACATGCAGCTAATGCATTTACCAGCAAGCATCATTACTCAACTGATACTCCTTCGCAACCATCGTAGTAGGAACAGATTCAACACAGTCGTTACATATACTTTGCCAGCCATAACAACAGGCATAGCAATCGGACAAACAAGGTAATATCGTCTGACAAATCAACCAACAATCACACGTTCATGTTCTCACAGTATTAACAGAGATAGGACCATGCATTTCATTCGTCTATAACAAGGCTAACAGGCTACATTACCACCATCTGGATCATATGCAATTATTGTACAACTACTATCTTACACACAGGATCCAAAATCAACAATCATGCATATTATTCAATCGCCAAAAACACATGCACACACTTAAAGTAATACATTCATCCGGTACCGTTTGTGGACCATGCATTTGACATGCAAGCGCCCCCTACCTATGGAAGGGAACTCAAGTAGCTCTCCTACTCTCAACGTTCGGTCTGACGCTCTATCCGACTCGTCCAGATCTCCTTCGCACCGTCACACTCTGAAATCGGCTCGGGGATGAGAAGTTGTTCTTCCTCTGCTTCAATGGTCGTCTTCCACCAGTTGAAGGGGACTCTGACCTTCCTTCGGCACCGCCGTTGCGTTCTCCAGAAACAAAGAGCAAAATAGAGGAAGGGAAAAGAGGATAAAAACGAGGAAGAAGAAAAGAGAGGATGCAGCAGTGGAAAAGAACGAGTATCCACGGTGATACAGGGTATATATATATATATACATGCGAAGAGAAGGAAGTGGGATGGGAGAACGTGAGTCGCAGCCTACTCACGTAACTCACCAATCACAAACAGCCATCTTTCACCAACTATGCCTTAATTAAATTGTCAATATTCCTTAAGTTAATCCGATTATGATTATCAATTAACTTCTCACTTTGAAATCAACCTTAATAGTTTATTTTTCATTCGGCATTTAAATTTAAAATTGGGATGTTAAGTTCTCCCCCTCTCAAAAGAATTTCGTCCTTGAAATTCAGTCGGTCACTCACCTTGATTGAACAACTCAGGGTACTGCTGTCTTATGGCGTCTTCGCGTTCCCAGGTACAAGAGGTAATCCTGCCTTGCTGCCACTCTACTTTAACCAGTTGTACGTCCTTGTTCCTTAAACGCTTTACCGATCGGTCCACGATTCTAATCGGTATAGTCGTCGTGGTCAGGTCTTCCTTGATTTCCACTTCATCATCAAGCACTATGTTGCTGGGGTCATACAGATACTTCCTCAGTTGGGACACATGAAACACGTTGTGCAATCGGGATAAGTGAGTCGGTAATGATATACGGTATGCCATGGAACCGACTCGTTCCAACACCTCATAAGGTCCAATGTATCGGGGGCTCAACTTTCCACCTTTCAAGGCTCGCCCGACTCCTTTACTCGGAGAAGTCTTCAAAAACACTCTGTCTCCGACTGAAAACTCTAATGGTTTGGTTCGTTTATCATGGTAGCTCTTTTTCCTATCCTGGGACGCCTTCATCCGTTCCCTTATCACTCAGATCTGTTCTGATGTTTGCTTTACAATTTCTGGTCCCAACAGTAGACTCTCACCCGTTTCCGACCAACAAAGTGGGGTTCGGCATCTTCGTCCATATAGTGCTTCGTAGGGTGCCATACCGATACTGTTGTGATGGCTGTTATTGTATGTAAACTCAATCAAGGGGAGGTACTGCTCCCAGTTTCCACCATGCTCTAACACACACGCCCTTAGCAAGTCCTCCAGGCTTTGAATCGTTCGCTCGAATTGTCCATCCGATTAGGGGTGGTAAGCGGAACTTAGCCAAAACTTC
The DNA here is from genome assembly GCA_037962975.1 of Clitoria ternatea. Classification (NCBI taxonomy): domain Eukaryota; kingdom Viridiplantae; phylum Streptophyta; class Magnoliopsida; order Fabales; family Fabaceae; genus Clitoria; species Clitoria ternatea. The sequence goes on from CM075672.1 coordinate 158,869,794, forward strand.
GTGCCCAATTCCTGGTGTAGGCTGGTCCAAAACCGGGACGTGAACCTAGGATCCCTATCCGATACGATAGAAGTTGGCACTCCATGTAGTCGGACAATTTCTTGGATGTAAATTCGTGCTAACTTATGCAATGGGTACTTCATGTTCACAGGTAGAAAGTGTGCACTCTTCGTCAGTCGGTCAACAATGACCCAAATCGCATCATGTCCCGCTCGGTTTTTGGGTAATCCCATGACAAAGTCCATGGCAATTGAGTCCCATTTCCACACGGGAATCTCCAGGGGTTGCAATGCACCATACGGCTTCTGGTGCTCCACTTTCGACTTCTGACAGGTGATGCACCGAGTCACATATTCTGCCACGTTCCTTTTTAATCCAGGCCACCAGAACTGGGTTCTCAGGTCATGGTACATCTTTGTGGCACCCGGGTGGATACTTAGCAAGCTTTTGTGAGCTTCATCAAGTACCATTCTTCTTAATTCTCCTCCACTCGGCACGTATATTCTATTTCTTACTCGGAAAATTCCATCTGGCCCCTCGGTCAAGGACAAATCCTTACCTTTGGCCTGAGTCTCCCTCATCTCAGCCAAGTAGGGATCTGTCTGCTGTTGCTCGTACACGGATTTCAAGAATTCATTGGCAATCGTCAGCGTGCCGATCGTTAATTTTTGAGAGGAGGGGATGTCAACATGTAAGTTCATGTCTCGGAACTGTTCCAATAGCTCTACCTCCTTCACCATCATTAATGCTACATGAAGGGATTTCCGACTCAACGCGTCGGCAACAACGTTTGCCTTACCCGGATGGTACTTTAGCTCGAAATCATAATCTTTTAAAAATTCCATCCATCTTCTCTGCCTCATGTTCAGTTCCTTTTGGTCGAATAAGTATTTGAGGCTTTTGTGATTACTGTACACTTCAAACCTGGACCCGAACAAATAATGCCTCCAGATTCTTAACACGAACACCACAGCTGCCAATTCCAAGTCGTGGGTCGGATAATGCTGCTCGTGAGGTCTCAATTGCCGAGAGGCATACGCTATCACCCGGTCTTTCTGCATTAGAACGCATCCTAATCCGAGTCCTGATGCATCATAATAAACCACGAAGCTCTTTTGCAAGTCAGGTGATGCCAACACTAGGGCAGTCGTCAACTTGTCTTTTAGTCCTCGGAAACTGCTTTCGCACTCGGAACTCCACACGAAGGGAATGTTTTTCCGAGTCAACTTAGTTAGTGGCAAGGCCAATTTGGAAAAACCCTCAATGAATCTTCTATAATAACCTGCCAGGCCCATAAAGCTCCTTACCTCCGAGACTGACTTGGGTCTCTCCCATGCCATTATAGCTGTCACCTTCGAAGGGTCCACCGAGACACCTTCCTCGGAAATCACATGTCTGAGGAAATGGATTTTATCCATCTAGAAATTGCACTTTGAAAGCTTCGTGAACAGCTGCTTCTCCCTTAACACTTGAAGTACCGCTCGAAGGTGTCCTTCATGCTCCTCAGGAGTCTTGGAGTAGACCAAGATATCATCGATGAAGATTACTACGAATCGGTCTAGATATGGGTGGAATATGCTGTTCATGTAACTCATGAAGACGACAGGGGCGTTTGTTACACCGAACGGCATCACTACATACTCGTAATGTCCATACCGAGTCCTAAAGGCAGTCTTTGGGATATCCGAGTCCTTCACTCAGATTTGGTGGTATCCCGATCGTAGGTCGATTTTCGAGAAGACTGAGGCTCCACGCAGTTGGTCGATCAAGTCATCAATTCGGGGCAATGGGTATCGGTTCTTAATCGTGAGTTTGTTTAGCTGTCAGTAATCTATACAAAGTCTCATGCTACCATCCTTCTTCTTAACAAGCAGCACAGGTGCGCCCCATGGTGATACGCTCGGTCTAATGAATTGTTTTCCGAGTAACTCATCCACTTGCTTCTTCAGCTCGGCCAATTCAGTTGGGGACATTCTATAAGGTGCACTGGAGACTGGCTCGGCTCCAGGAATTAAGTCTATAGAGAATTCAACTTCTCTATTGGGAGGGATACTCGGTACGTCCTTGGGAAACACTTCTGGGAATTCATAGACAGTCGGAATTTCATTCACTCGAGTTTTACTTTCACCCTCGGTTAAACAAAGCATCATAAACAGTTGAGCTATACCTTGTGTCGTGTCGTCCTCATTGTGCTGCCTCGGGAAGATTATCCTTCGATTTCTACAATCCACTAACACCTTGTTGGCTGAAAGCCAATCTATGCCGAGCACGATATCAAGGCCTTTCAGAGGCACACACACAAGATCGAAGGTAAAACTCTGATCGTCCAACACAAACGTTACGCCCTTACACATTGTTGATGTCAACACCTTAGGGCCAGTCGGGTTGGTTACTTCCAAAGTCCGATCCATAGCCACAATCGGTAATCGCAGTCGTCTCACACACTCATCAGCTACGAAGGAGTGGGTGGCTCCAGAATCAAAAATTACATTAAGTGTATATTTACCGAGTAGGCACTTACTCTGTACCAAGTCATTTTCCTGTGCAGCATCTTCCATGTTGATTGCGTAAACTCTTCCAGCAGTTGGTTGATCGACGTCTCTCTTCCGGTTGTTTGGGGCAAACATCATATTCCCTCTGGCTCTGCTACCTCTGCCACTCGGTCCTTGGTTATCGATCCCTCGGTTTCTCTCTTGGAAACCTCCATGACGTGCATTGGGGTTTGCTTGACGAAGTTGGGGGCAGTCGGGGCGAATGTGCCCCTTCTCCTGGCAATGAAAGCACTTAACCTCTGTACTATTGCAATTCTGAGCAAAGTGGTCACCACCGCACTTAAAACACTTGCCATATTTTGGTCGTCCACTCATCTGTCTCCCTTGGTTACTGCGATCTTGATATCTGGTAAAGGGTCCACTCTTTCCCACATTTCCTGGCCTCTTGAACCGTGACTGCTGAGGCCTTAAGTACTGGTTGGTTCTGCTGCTCTGGCCCGAGTGGGCCTTGTCATCCTCTTCAAATATTCTATATTTGTTCACCAATGCAGGGAAACTCCTGACCTCTTGATATCTGCAGGCTCTCTTAGTATCTGATCTCAATCCATTTTCAAATTTAAGGCACTTGGAGCTCTCCGTCCCTGGTTGTTGGAAAGGTGGGTAGAATAGGCACAACTCCTCGAACCTAGTTACGTACTCTTCCACAGTCATGGAGCCCTACTTCAGCTCCATAAACTCCAACTCCTTCCGACTCCTTACTGTGTCGGGGAAGTACTTCTCTAAGAAGCATGTCTTGAAATCATTCCAAGTCAGCTGAGCATCATCCTCCGGAAGTCGGTTTCTAGCTATCTTCCACCAGTTTTCCGCCTCGTCTCGCAGCATATACACTGCACACTCTACCTTTTGGGCCTCGGTACAGCGAAGACCCCTAAAAATCCTCTCCAGTTCCTGAGTCCATTTAAAAGCTGCCTCAGGGTTCCGTCCTCCCTGAAATTCACTCGGCTTCCTCTTCAGGAAGCGGTCCAGCATGTGGCCATCCTCAGCTCGAGTCTGGCCCTGCCTCTCGAACACGTCTGCAAAGCGTTGGAATGCCATGGCTATAGCCTTCATGCTTTGGCGATGTGTCATCCCGTATCCTGAAATTAACACCCTTCAAGGATAAGCATACCGAGCTATTTACTACCGATCGCATCTCAGTCTAATATTTAGTAACTTAGCATGTTATGCCATTCCTATATGTTACACAATCATTCGGACCAGGGGGAATAACCTCCTATCCATAATTCAATATCATAGCATCAATCAGGTTCAACAATATCACAATAATAATGATCATTTGATCAGAAAGCACACAACCGCTCACACTCGGTAAGCATACCTTGGCCTTGGACCTTTCGGTCTGCTCTGATACCAAAATGTAACACCCTAATTTTTAGTAAATAATTAAACCCAAAAAAAACAAGGAAGAAATTTTCATAAAAATAACCACTGGTCACTCGGCATAGAAAAGAAGAGGAAGGCAAGGGAAACAAGGAGAACAAAAAAAAAATGAAAGAACATTCATACGCATGGCAATCAGTAGAAGGAACAAGGCTTGACCGATCCATTCAGTTCAGCGAAACCCATCATCGCCTGGGCGAATCCCACAAACAACATCCACTTGCTTCACCGTGACCCCACACGCTTGGGCGAAATAGCTCAAGTCGCTCGGGCAAGTGACGATTCGCCTAAGCGGTACTCACGCAAGAATCATTCCTGAAACACACTCGCTGGAGCGAGCACCTTGTTCGCTGGAGTGGGAAGTTAACTCGGCATCCTGCCATTCCACTCGGTTTTAGCGTACGGTTCACTCGCGGAGATTTACTTCTTAACCCACTCGGATTCCCCTTAATACGTACCAGTTCTATTTAGACAGCATTCCCACTCCCTGGCTCCATTCGATCGGATTACATATACATATACATTGGCAACCCAAGAATGATTTCCAAATCACTCACTCGGAATCTATGAAGACTCCTCACTCGGGATAACTCCCACGTCCATTGCGCCACTCAGGGTATTCTACTTACTCTTCATTCTGTAACCATATTATTTACAGCTCTAATTTTCCTACTAAGCCAGGACTCACTCGGGTTCTTTAGCTATTTGCTAATCTATTACAATGGGTCCACTTAGAGTCTTAGGTGTCGTTCCTTGGTCGATGAACTGCTCACTCGGCGGATTCTCACTCGGAAATCGTTGATTATCCTCCACTCATGAAATTTCATAATTGTGACTCACGGGATTCAAACCAACTCCTACTCTAGGCTATGCGACCTCAATCGCTCGGATTATTCAACCTCTCATCACTCGGAATGACTCATTATCTCGCTTTCCTCCAACAATGACTTAGCTCCGCTTCTACCCATAGTCACACTGATCTCCTACGCTCGGAAGGTATACTTATACACCCATATTTACCACTCGGACATCACCTACAGTATAGAACAACACGCAACACACACATATATATATATAAGAACGTATTAAGTATTACAACGCATTAGCATGTTTTCACTACCCGAAGGTGTTGAAGTTCAGATATAAGGACTAAGATCAAAATACGAGCCGACCAAGGCTTAACAAGACCTTATACACAGTATTTACATATACACATATATCCTATAGCGCTCGGTTTCTCTACTCTGCACTCGGCCTCTTCTTCATCCTTCATCCCGAGGGATATTCACTGAAAATATAACCACTGTAGGGGTGAGCTTTTACATGCAAAATGACAATCAACGACTCGGTATCAATGCCAGTACGCACACTTACTTTCACTCAGTCGTATTCAGGTTAAACTAAGACCATGCAAATCAGAATGATATCTATAATATACATAGTACATAAAGTTCATCTCTCTTCACACGTACACATGCATCCACACATTAGGAAATCATCCATAATACTCAACACATGCTATGTGTACTATCTTAATCAGCATCATATCTACATGCATGCCTGCGGATCCGACTTACGTAATAACTTTCAGTTACAGTTTCCCTCCTACTGGCCGCTCGTCCATCAGCTCTTCCCGTGTGGTACCGGTCTCCCATTGACGTCTCGAGACTCATCTCTAGCTCCTACGGCTACCACGAGCTCTCACAGCATCTAGCCAAGGACTGTAGCTGGAAGCCATTCCCTCGGGGCTCTAGACCTTCCACGGGTCACCCCATTCTTACACATGCAGCTAATGCATTTACCAGCAAGCATCATTACTCAACAGATGCTCCTTCGCAACCATCGCAGTAGGAACAGATTCAACACAGTCGTTACATATACTTTGCCAGCCATAACAACAGGCATAGCAATCAGACAGTCAAGGTAATATCGTCTGACAAATCAACCAACAATCACACGTTCATGTTCTTACAGTATTAACAGAGATAGGACCATGCATTTCATTCGTCTATAACAAGGCTAACAGGCTACATTACCACCATCTGGATCACATGCAATTATTGTACAACTACTATCTTACACACAGGATCCAAAATCAACAATCATGCATATTATTCAATCGCCATAAACACATGCACACACTTAAAGCAATACATTCATCCGGTACCGTTCGTGGACCATTCATTTGACATGCAAGCGCCCCCTACCTATGGAAGGGAACTCAAGTAGCTCTCCTGCTCTCAACGTTCGGTCTGACGCTCTATCCGACTCATCTAGATCTCCTTCGCACCGTCGCACTCTGAAATCGGCTCGGGGATGAGAAGTTGTTCTTCCTCTGCTTCAATGGTCGTCTTCCACCAGTTGAAGGGGACTCTGACCTTCCTTCGGCACCGTCGTTGCGTTCTCCAGAAATGAAGAGCAAAACAGGGGAAGGGCAAAGAGGATAAAAACGAGGAAGAAGAAAAGAGAGGATGCAGCAGTGGAAAAGAACGAGTATCCACGGTGATACAAGGTATATATATATATATATACATGCAAAGAGAAGGAAGTGGGATGGGAGAACGTGAGTCACAAGCCACTCACGTAACTCACCAATCACAAACAGCCATCTTTCCCCAACTATGCCTTAATTAAATTGTCAATATTCCTTAAGTTAATCCGATTATGATTATCAATTAACTTTTCACTTTGAAATCAACCTTAATAGTTTATTTTTCATTCGGCATTTAACTTTAAAATTGGGATGTTACAATCTATAATCACCCAGATTCCATCACATCTAGACCTTATCCTTGGCAGTCCGGGCAGAAAGTCCATAGCAATTGCATCCCACTTCCAATGGAGATATCAAGTGGTCTCAAAGTACCCGAAGGTCTCTGATGCTCTACTTTCGCCTTCTTACAAATAAGGCATGAAGCTATAAAGTTGGCAATGTCACGTTTCATTCTAAGCCACCAAAAATTCTTCTTTACATCTTGGTACATCTTGGTCGCACCAGGATAAATGCTAAAAATGCTTTTGTGTGCCTCCTCAAGCACCGTATGTCTCAAATCTTCGAATGAAGGCACATACACATGACCTTTCACTCGCCATAAGCCATCAACATCCTCAACAAGGAATAGATTTTTCCCTTCGCTTTGAGATCTCCTCATCTCCTGTAAGTAATCATCATTTCCTTGTTTCTCCTTTACAAGCTCTAAGAACTCATCGCATATCTTTAACGTAGCAAAACATAACTTATGGGAAGATTGAATTTCGGTCCTAACATTCAAATTCCAAAATTCCTCAATCATTTCGAATTCTTTGACCATTATGGCCTACACATGTAAGGACTTTCGACTAAGAGCATCGGCGACTACATTAGCTTTTCCTGGGTGGTACTTCAATTCAAAATCATAGTCCTTCAGGAATTCCATCCATCTCCTCTGGCGCATATTCAATTCTTTCTGATCAAAAAGGTATTTCAAGCTTTTGTGATCACTAAAGACCAAGAATCTTGAACCATAGAGATAATGACGCCAAATCTTCAAGGCGAACATAACCGCCGCCAACTCCAAGTCGTGAGTCAGGTAGTTGCATCAAAACATATCCAAGTCCATGCTTGGAAGCATCACAGTACACCACAAAGTCTTCCTGTAAATCAGGTAATGCCAAGATAGGTGCAGAAGTCAGCCTCATTTTTAACTCTTCAAAGCATCTCTAACACTCAACCGTCCACACAAAAGGTTGTTCTTCCTTGTAAAGTTTATCAAAGGTTTAGCAAGACGAGAAAAACTTTCAATAAACCTCCAATAATATCCAGTAAGTCCAAGAAAACTCTGGATCTCAGTAACCGATGTAGGTCTAGGCCACGCCATAACGGACTCAACCTTAGATGGATCCACCGAGACACCTTCTCCAGATACCACATGTCCGAGAAACTAGACGCTCGATAACCAGAATTCACATTTAGAGAGCTTAGCGTACAACCGGTTCTCTTTAAGAATATTCAACCCAAGCTTCAGATGTTCCTTGTGTTCCTCACGGCTCTTGGAATACACCAAGATATCGTCAATGAATACCACAACAAAGTGATCCAGGTATTCATGGAAAATGCGATTCATGTAGACCGCTGGAGCATTAGTCACTCCGAATGGCATTACAACATATTCATAATGGCCATATCGTGTCCTAAAAGCAGTCTTCGAAATGTCTTCGATTCTCACCCAAATTTAATGGTAACTAGAGTGCAAGTTAATTTTCGAAAACACCATGGCACCTTTTAATTGATCCAAGAGATCATCAATACGAGGTAAGGGGTATCGGTTCTTTATTGTCATCTTGTTCAATTGGCGCTAGTCAACACACAACCGCATGGTTCCATCCTTCTTCTTGACCAATAAAACAGGAGCCCCCCAGTGTGACACACTGGGTCGAACAAACTCCTTCTCAAGTAGCTCCTCAACTTGCTTCTTAAGTTCAGCCAACTCTATAGGAGACATCCTATAAGGAGCGATGGACACCGGTTCCGCACCGGGTACAAGATCGATAGTAAATTCAACCTCCCGTGGAGGTGGTAAACCAGGTACCTCCTCAGGGAATACGTCTAAGAATTCCGACACCACAGGGATACTAAGGGGATCGGAACTATTAATCCCGTCGACAAGAGCTAGTAATATGCAAAGTTGGGCTATACCTTACATATCGAATTTCCCCACATCAGAAGAAGGGAAAATGACAGTCCGCTGTGGACACTCAACCAAAACTTTATTGGCGGAGAGCCAATCCATACCAAGTATGATCTCCAATCCCTTCATAGGCAGGCAAATGAAAGACATAACAAATCTTCTCCCTTCTAGAAGCGTGTCAACATCATCACACTGGTTAAGCGACCTGAGACAAGTACCGGTTGGGGTGGTAACCACGAGGGCATTTTTCATTAAGAACACCGGCAACCTCAATCGCCGAACACAGTCCTCGAATATAAAAGAGTGGGTCACACCCGAATCATGAATGACATGAACTAAATTTCTGAGTATTTCACACTTAGTTTCAACTAAGTTATCTGCTTGTACTGCTTCCTCACCGGTCATAGCAAACACTCTTCCAGTATTTGGTTGTGGATTTCCATCATTTCCATTTCCATCATGAACACCATTGCCGTTACCATGACCATTAACATGCCTTCCACCATTATAGCCACCATGACCACCATTCCGGCCGCCGTTGTTTCCATTACCATAACCCCGACCACCATTATTGCCTCCGCGGTTCACATGAGCAAGTGTATTAGTACGATTGGGAGTATTAGCTTGCACTTGAGTTGGTCTTATGAGTAAAGGGCATGCAAGACGGATATGTCCCACTTGATCACAATTGAAACACACCACATCATCATGGTGCACACACTCACGAACATAGTGAGGACCACCACACCTATAGCATTTCGGCCCATTCGCATTTGTATTGCCCTGGCCAAAAGTGTTGCCATGTCCACCACCTCTAGCTTGGATATTAGGATAAGCACCCCTCTGGAAATATCCCCTTCTAAAATTTCCTTACCTCTTGAAACTGGAAGATCGACCCTTCAACTTAGAGTCGAATTTGGAGTGATGAAGGGGAGCATGTTCTTCATAAAGGCGGCACTTATTCACAAGTACCGTGAAGCCTCAGATTTCTTGATGAAATATGGCCCTTTGAATGTCTGGGCGTAGACCGTTCTCAAAATTTACACGTTCCCTCTTGTTGATAAGGAGGGTAGAATTCATAGAGTTCTTTGAATTTGGAAGCATACTCTTCCACTGTCATTGTACCTTGCTTGAGTTCTATGAACTCAAGTTCCTTCTTACTCTTATAGCTCTCGGGCACATACTTTCTCATAAGTTGAGACGCCCCGAAAATACGGGGAAATTTTTCATAATTTAAAATCACTATTCAATGAAGAGAAAATAAGTGGTGAGGCTTTTAATACAACACCTGGATTTGTGATAAACCACTCCCATATATGAAGATATGAGAGGGTAAATTAAAGGATATTTTATAATAATTTTCCAATTAAAATCAGTGGAAGAATTAATTAATTTCATTATTGCATGATTGAATTTTAAGAGAAGAGATTTCATGAGGTTCCATGACCCATACTATATTCAGAACACCTTTAAGATGATGCATGATAAGGATTTGATGCATAAGAAATGAAAATTTATTTAAAATAAGACAAGGGGGACATCAGGTGGCTACTCGCTCAAGCGAAAGCCATACTCGCTTGAGCGAGCACACACAGTGACGCTTGAGCGAGCATAAGGAAGGCTAAGCGAGAAAATTTTTAAGCATCAGGGGCTCCTCTCGCTTGAGCGAGCCCTATCTCGCTTGAGCGAGATACAAAGATCACCCCTAGGCGAGCAAGCGAGACGCTTGAGCGAGAGAAGAGATTTGCCACTGGAGCCAATCTCGCTTGAGCGGATTCCATCTCGCTTGAGCGAGATTGCTCCAGCAACCACAAAAGTTCACTGTCCTATTTTTTCTTGGGCGAGGCAAGTCCCGCCTGAGCGAAAATTGACCAGTGTCTATTCCCTTCTCCCTCGCTTGAGCGATCACCGGGCCAGGACTATTTCGCCTGAGCGAGAATGGTCCAGTAACCAACCACTGATTCCCACCGAATCTTGCTTGGGCGAGAAGGCCATTTGCCTGAGCGAATTTTGGCCAGTGGCCACGCCCCTGTTTCATAAGCAACTCGCTCGAGTGAGATTCCCACTCGCTTGAGCGAGTTCTGTAGAACTTGTGTAGAAACATGGAATTCTCATAACTTAGCATATGAATTATCATTTCTTACTACTTTAACCTTTCCTAATACATTATTTTACTTCATTATGCATCTACAAATTCTGCCAACTTCATAAAGTACTATAATTTAAGAATTACTTCATTCATTCATTGAATTAAACATCAATAACATCATCATCCAACTATCTATACCTTTCAAATTCAATTATCATTCATTCAAGGCATATCATTTGAAATATTCATCTCATAATTCTCCATAAAGTGATGCAAGTCATAATGAACACCATTCATTCATAAAAATTAACATCATCAAGCATCATAATTTTATCCTTTACATCGTTTAGGTCATAAATGAAAATTGACCATACACGTCAAGGCTCAATTTTCCTCCATGACCCTCAAAATCATTATCACTAATCTAGATATCGAAATAAGCATTCATATACATCACATGCTATACAAAAATTTAGATTTCGCCGGCCAAGACACTTCCTATACCATTATTTACCTCCATCAACCAAAATGCACTTCAAAATGTCTACCCTTCCCATGAGTGCCCTGCATCACAAGTCTAAAAATGGACAACATGGGAGAGTGAGTCACACATTCCAAAGGAATGAATATGAATACCATGTGATTATGTACATATGCATCAAAACATGTATACTTTGCACTTACATATCTTTCACCATACTCTCCATCATTTCAACATCATCATACATACATCACAAGTAACACTACAATTTTGACAAAGTATATAGCATATACATAATGAAGTTTCACTATAATTCGAATATCACACCCAAACTATCATTTAGTATTCATATCTTTTATGTTGTCTTAGTATATCATTACATCCTCATCACATCCATCATCATATTTCATCACCTTTGGTATACTTCCTCACTATATGCAAATGCTCTTAAGCTAATGCATATGCACAAAGGAATATTTCAACAATTGCAGATCTGACTGTGGGAATACAAACACCGAATATAGGATTCAAGTATGATCATCTAATCATACCCCTACTGCAGTAGTAAAATGTGTACACTTATTCTTAAATTTTTCATGTATTTCACCAATTGTTTTACTGGTACCATACCGCATCGCCCATCTTGCAACACGTAGTCATTTTCACCATGACCGTGGTATACAACATATCAACATATGGTGTTGCGGGCCAACCATGAGATATATCATGGCAGCTGTGATCTCAAGGACCACTAGGGACACTTGCTCATCAAGAGCCACCCCCCACAAGGGTCAACCACATGCGGCTCCCCGTAGCATAACATGGGCAGCTTTTTGACTTACACACCGAGTCACAGGGAAAATATAAATTGCTCGTGCACAGAGCCGCCCCCTCACTAGGCCAACCGGGGGAATCCCCTAATATTCCAACACCGGCAGCGTATGCAGTATACCATGGATGCAAATGCAAATCATATGCATTTCTCACTCTATGCATCCTATACATGCCACTCATCATACATCTTTATCAACACCATTACCAACATTTCCACAAGGCTTTTAGTGGATTTATTATTGTTAGGTTATTCTTATTAATTTAAACATTTGTGTGGCATTGCAATAGTTCTCAATCAACATGATCAACAATCACATTACATTCATGGTGGATACAAGCATAACTTCATATCATTTATCATTCTACACCACCATATAGCACACTATGAATATTCTAAATGCATCAAAGCATGTTGCCCAACACATTATCCATACCATATACCACATTATAATTTCTCATATCATCTCAAGCAAGGCTAACATGCATACCAATACACATGACAATCAAATAACATTTAGATTCATGCATTTAAAACATAAGACTCCTCTCCTACCTCAAGAGAAGAATTCTGATTGATAAGACGCACCCGTCTCGTCATTCAGAATGGATCCTACATTAACATGCATATAGAATCCTAATCAATCAACTACTCAAGACATTATTTTAATTCTAATTAATCATATTCATATCTATAATTTCACAACATGTGCTAGGCATGTCATAGACATCATTTTTATTATTTGTTAGGCTTCGGGAATTCCTTCCCATTAAGCCACATTCATTATGTTCAATGGACTACCAACAACAATAGTCCAACACCTACAAAATACCACACCATCCAACACTCATACATCCAATGGCTTGTATTTGCTCTTAATTACACTATCCAATCAACATTCATAACTTTCCCCAATTCTTAAAAGTTAGGGTTTCTCCAAAACTCACCAATATTCATAAATACTCATTAACCTTCATCACCTTCCAACCATAAATGCACCTCCATCATTAACCCCTCATAAATATACATATTTATGATAACCCACACTAGGGCATAAGCATTAAATGCTTCTAATAAATACCCATTCACATGCATGACTTCCCAAAGGACAATGACACATACCCATAGCCAAAACCTCAATAAAATGGTGAGTATACATACCTCACACCCAAAAACAAAGTGGGTTTAAGAAGGGGAGGATGCCACATGAAAATGGAAGAGAAGAAGGAGAAGACTTCAACTCCATTAGTCTCCTTCCAAGCTCCTTGAGAACGAAAATGGAGGAGGGGATGATCACCTTTGCTTAGGGTTTGGAAGAAAAGGAAAATGAAGAGGAAGTAGAGAAGAAATAGAGGAGAAATAGAAAGAAAGGAGAAGAGGAATGTTGCCACTGAAAATGAAAAGCCAATGTGAAGGAAGAGAAGAAATTGGGCTTTTTGCTTTATTTTTATTTCCATTCATTAAAATTTCATCATTTTACCACTAACAGGCTCTTTATTTAGGCTCAATACTTTATCTGAAAATTATTCCAAATATATACTCGGACTCCCAATATTACTCCCAACAACCCTGACCAATATCATCTCAATCAGAGATACTTGGTCCGACACCCATATCTCAACCGGGATCATTTTCAGCTTAACCGGTCTCCATAAATCACCAACAGTCCCCAAAAATCTTAATTTAATTATTTCCAATATTTTGAGACACTAAGTAATTCACATTCAATTATTCAATATTAATTTCCTTGATTAATCCTCTATTTTAAAATTTGGGATGTTACATAAGTTCAAGCTTAAAATTTTCCCAAGTCAAGGGAATAGCAGTAGCAATCATTCTACTCTTGGAGAGTCTCCACCAAGTCTCCGCTTGATCTCTCAACATGAAGATAGCATACTCCATTTTCTGGAGTTCATTGCATTTGAAACTATCGAATATCCGCTCAACATCTCGGATCCAAACATAGGCTTGCTCGGGCCTAAATCCACCACGGAACTCGGAAGGTCTTCGCTTCAAGAACATGTTAAGGCCTTGAGTACCTTGAACAGCGGGAGCAGGTTGCCTTTCTGCTTCTTGTCTATCACAGTTTTGCATCTGAAGTAGGTCCGCAAAGCGATTCAAAGCTCTAGCTATAGCGTCATCATGATCTTGATGACGATGAGCCATCACAATATCTATAGTCATAACATTAAATTCAACTATCATCAGTAAACTAGTTCATAAACTTTTCTATAATCTCATGCTATAGTAATTCATCATAAAGATTTAAGCTCCTCCATCATGGAGTCCCACATCAACTAATTCACACTAAAGCTCATAAAAGCATATCATTTTATTGTAGTGTCACATGCATCCACATAATCATAAGTATTCATCATTGAGGGAGAATAGTGTGAAGAAAGCTTGGCCGGACTTATACAGATCAAATCTCATCCACAGTCAATCCATATAAAGTCAAGCAACAATGGAAATCATTCATTAAATGTATTGTATGTTCTGATAATACTAACCAATCATATCAACAAGGTACAAACACAAAGCTCTAACAATAATAATTAATCACAACAGTAAGAGTAAATAATGCTCTGATACCAGGTTGACACACCCCAAAAATAGGGGTGTATTTTTTGTGATCTTAATATCATTAATTTATGAAAACATAAAAGGGTGAAGCTGTCATTCAATACCCTGGATCTATAAAGGGCCTGTCTCATATATGGAGATATGAGAAGGTAGGTTAAAGAAAACGATTTATGAGGGATGTTTAATTGGAAACAGCAGAAGGAATTATTTAAATTAATGCCATATGGTTGGGTTTAAAGAAGTTAAACAATCATAAGGATTGACGACTTCAAATTATGCCTAAGGTATTTATAAGATGGTACAAGAAGAAGATTTGGTGTTAAGAGAAGGGAAAATAATTAAACAATGAAATTTGGAGAATCAGAGCATAACTCGCTCAAGCGAGAGTCGTACTCGCTTGAGCGAGACGGAGTGAAGCGCTTGGGTGAGCTATGGCACACGCTGAGTGAAAGAAAAAAAAGAGTATCAGGGGTTATCTCGCTTGGGCGAGCCCCAACTCGCTTAAGCGAGACTCACAGGGTTGACTTGGGCGAGGCAAGCGAGCGTAAGCGAAATTCATCCAAAATCTAGCACATTCACTCGCTTGAGCGAGTGCCATATCCAAAGGCCTTTTGCTCGAGCAAAAATGGTCCAGTAGCAAAATACCTTACTCACGCTCGGGTGAGACCCTGCTCGCATGAGCGATTTTTCTCCAGTGGCTAACATCTGATGTGTGGGCAATCTCACTCGAGCGAGGCCCACTCTCGCCTAAGCGAGATTTGGCCAGTGGCCATACACCAACGTAGTGGATTCTCACCTGAGCGAGAATCTATCTTGCTTGAGCGAGAAAACCAGTAAAAGCGCAGATAACAGGGGAATTAAACAACTCAACATACCAAAACTCAATTCTAGCCAAATTGGTTAAATTCATCATAACACATACATCATGTTAATCATTTAAAACTTGTTCCAAACAATAATACCTATAAATTTTCATTCCAACTCATGAATCACGTTGTAATCAAGTTTATTACTATATATGTTCTATAAAATGCAATTTTTTATAGAAACCTTCATTCATTCATCAATTCTAACTGCATTATACATCATTTTCATTATCTAATCAAGGTCAAGGTCACCAACGAAAATGAGCCATAAATACTAAGGTCTCATTTCCCTACATGACCTCCAAAAATCATTACCATTTATTCATCATCCACACTAATTATTCACATCAATTTGTAGCTATACAAAATACCATTATATCTACGTACATTACAAAAGCCTACGTAAAAGCCATAAAATCAAACATTTGCCGACCAAGGCACTTTTTACCCAAAATAGACTTCCTTCACACCATTTCTCCGCACAAGAGCTCTATGGGCACCCCTACAACATAAAAGCTAAAAAGGTAGACCACATGGAGAGTGAGTATATTTTCTCAATGATGAAAAATCCAATGATTAGTGATAACATACATATGAATGGAAGATGGCATAAGAAAAATCAAACATTCATCCAATTCATTTAACATACATATTCATCAAGATTCATATAGTCACACCCACCAATAACACAATTACAGTTAGTGTTCAAGATAGTCCCACATACACTTCACGAAACTTCCTCAACGGGATATCACATTATGCCATGCTCCTATGGCTAATGCACATGCTAGTGTTTAAGATGCATATGCACGGATCTGATTTCATTTCATTAGGTAATCGCAACCACCATAATTATTCATTCATTTACATTGGTTTCCCGCCTCGCAAGGGGTACTCCTTCTAGCAGCCTCGCAAGGTGCTTTCTCGTGATCGCAACCACGTTCAACAATTTATAATGGTTTCCCACCTCGCAAGGAGTACTCCCGCCTCGGGATCGCAACCATGGGCATTCTTTCTCAACGGTCCCGCAGGGCCTCTCAATTCAAATACCAGGTGATCGCAACCACCGATTTAATAATCACAGGAACTCATAAGCCCTTTATATCACAAATCTCAAGTGATCACTACCACATTTCAAGTACTATATTATGCATGCCATGCTATGTATGCAACAATGCTCATGCATGCCTTAACCTCATAAGGATTATCTCACCCTCTCATCTAGGGCACCACTCATACTAAATCACAATATTTATTCTATATCATCCAATACATGAATATATGTATATACCATTCCAAAATCTACCATTGCAGATTTAATTCTCTGGTTCATATTACATACTCATAACACTGCATCCATTCAAGGAACAACACGCAACATGGCATCAATACATACATTATCAACATACAAAGTTTCATGTATTTAGAAAATACACCCCTTTCCTACCTCAAGAGAAGTAGACTTCCGCGTTTGATATTCCCGCCTCATAAGTGTTATCACGTCCTACACCAATCAATTATAGGACCACATTAATCATTCATTCAAACACCATTTCAATATACATATACATATATGTGTATACATGATTCTCATCATGTAGAAACCATTTATAGGTTTTATTCATTTGCCTAATTAGGCTTCAGGAATTCCTTCCCTTTGATCATCATTCATTATTATCAAGGCAACAACCTAATTAGTTAGGTTACCACATATACCAACCCTATATTTAACTCATTTTAAGTGGGTTTTTCATTTATGGCATCTAACCACCATCACCAATCACCATTTATGGCTATACCTCATCATTAATAACATTCTTACCATCAGTTAATGCATTTCACATTCATATTGCACATTTCCCCCAATTCATAAGTTAGGGTTTCCACCAAGGTCCAACCATTCATTAATGCATCATCTTTCTCCATATCTTTCCAATATAAATGCATTTACCATCATTAACTCCTCATAAATATTCATATTTATGGTAACCCACCTAGGGTTCAAGCATTAAATACTCTCTTCAACTACCCACTCACATACATTGCTCTCCCAAATCACATTAACACATATATATGGCAAAAACCTCAACAAAATGATGAGTATACTTACCTCACACCAAAAAATGAAATGGGTTTTCAAGGGAGAGGGAGGCCACAAAAATGTGAAGGAGAAGAGAGGAAGAACTTCAAGTTTCCAAGTCCTCTTCAAGCAAAAATAGAGAGGATGGAGATGACACCACTATAGTTAGGGTTTTGGAAGAAGAAGAGAGGGGGAAATGGAGAAAGAAATAAGAGGAGAAGAAGAAGAATGATTTTTGCCCAAAGTACTAAGCAAACAAACGTGAAAAGGAGGGGGAAAATATGAGTTTTGGCTTTAATTTTAACCCGTCATTAAAAGGTTCATTGTTTTATGGCAAACAGGATCATTATTCGGGCTCAATACTTATTCTAAAAATTATTCCAAGTACATGTTTAGACTCCCAATATTATCCTCAACAGCCCTAACCAATATCATCTCAATCGGAGATACTTGGTCGGACCAGATAAGTTACTAACAACTCCCAAAATTCTTACTTTAATTATCTCCGATATTTTGGGGCATTAAATAATTCGCATTCAGTTATTCAATATTTATTTCCTTAATTTATTCTCTATTTTAAAATTTGGGATGTTACATACATTGCCAAGTCATCATTGAAAAGTAAGTCTAGGAATCTAAGAAGCCATGTAATGGGAAGAAATGGATAACGTTTGGAAGCAATTGGGTGAATGAGAAGTGAGTAAGGATTAAAAGAAGGATGAGTGACAATGGCCAGGTTGAGAGGGTTATAGTAACCAGGCTCAGAGATAGCCAACATAGTCTTATGCTCAAAATATTAAGGTAAGTTGGGATAGTGTTTAAGAAGAGGAGGAAGATGTGACTTATAGATAACAGTTGAGATGAGAGAACAAGGAACAATGGCTAAGTAGGAGGGGATGAAAGGAAACAGTGGAGGCAGAATGGCAAGGGGAATCGGTGTACGAGAGGAAGAAGTAGAGTTTGGGGTAGAGAAGGGTTCAAACCTTAGGCGTTTGGAAGATACCTCAGGAGATGGAGACCAGTTTCTTTTGAGAAAGCTTTGAAAGAATTCTTGTCACTGCAATAGATAGCAATAGAGGCGTAGAATTGATTGAGCTAATCAAGATGTTCCCAAGTGCAGACTTCAAAGACGGGATGGCGTCGTAGGTATCCATAAATGACGCGGAGATAGTGAGTATATATAGAATAGCTACCACATTCTTGTAATGTATCATGATTGTCAACTGATAAGTATAAATTGCGTGTTATTTTTGGTTATTTTTAGGTCTAGTTTTTAGGGTTTTTACATATTGTTCATGCCTGATTCCCTTGATTTTGATTCTTTTCCATACATATTACTTGGTTGTTCCTATTTTGCAGGATCAATGATATTTTAGGTCTCTTTTGAGGAAAAATGGCAAAGTGGATGAAAGAAGAGACTTCTGAGGCCTTTAGGAGTGCATTTTGGCAAGGTTGGAGGAAACCACTACCAGTGATGGACAACCACTAGCCGTGGTTAGCACTAGAAGAAAGGGAAAAGTAGGTCAGAGGCTACCACTGGCCATGGTTGTCCCCTACGAGGCATAAATTCTAATTTGTTTGGGGTTTTTGTGGTGGCACTTGAGGAAAGTTAGAGAGACTTCTTCTAGGACAGTTTTGAGAGACAGCTTTTGGGAGACTGTAAGGGCTCTTTGAGGAAGAATTCATTGGAAATCAAGAATCAATTCATCAAGGGAGATCAATTCTACAGATTTGGGAGAAGAGTTTGCAATCCTAGTGAGAACTAATTTGTAATTCTGGAACCCTAGTTTGCACTTTTGACTCCTTTTATGTTTGGCATTAATTATGAGATTATGATGACAATCTTTATTGCACACTAAACCTTCGCTCTTGGGATTAAAGGATGTAATACGCTTATGTATCTCAATTAATTGTTCTTTACCTTTCAATGATATGATTTCATGTTTCTATTTAATTTATGTATCGTAATGCTTCTATAAGACTTAGAGATAAGCGTAGTTGATTCCAAATTGTCCCAAAATATTAAAAATAATTAAATTAAGATTTTTAAGAATTATTCATAATTTGTTAAGGCTTTATGAGCTGAAAATATGCCCAACTAAAATATGGGTGTCGGACCAAGTATCTCCAATTGAGGTGCCATTGGTTAGGGCTGTTAAGAATATTACTAGGAGTCCGAATATGTATTCGAAATAATTTTTAGATAAAGTATTGAGCCCAAATGGAGATCCTGTTTGTCGTAAAACGGTAAACTTTAGTGAAAGGGGTAAAATTAAAACACAAAACCTCACTCTTCTCTCATTTCTCACGTTGGCTCTCTTTTCTCCTTTGGCAAACACATTTCATTTCTTCTTCTCCTTCATTCCTTCTTCTTCTTCTCCTTCAAAAAAAAAAACCTAAGCAAGTGTGTGCACCTCCCTCATTCATTTCCACATTCTATTGGCAAGAAGGAAAAGTTTAAAGCTTGGAGATCCTCCCTCTTTCTCTTCTATTTTTGTGTTTAACTCCCTCTCCCTTGAAGACTCCCTCTTTTCTACTCTTGAGGTAAGCCTCTTGTCATTTCTTAAGAGTATGAACACTAGGTTTTAGGTTTTTAGTATTGGGTGAGCATTTAATATATATGGGTTGTTGGGAGAAGCATTAAACATGGAAACCCTAAGGTGGGGTGTTGTTAGCATGGCATTTATGATGGGTTGTTAAGGGTTCACGAAATTAATACTTGGATGGATGGAAAATTAATGAGCATTTATGATGGTGAAGGGTTTTTAGTGAAACCCTGACTTAAATAAATTGGGGAAAGTAATAAATGTTAGTAGGAAAATATGTTTTAAGAGGAAATACATGAGATTGAGAGTGAGGGTGTTGATAATTATGGTATTTGTAAATATTGGGCTTAAGGGTTACCTTGTAGCCTATAATATAGAGAATGTTGATTGATGGGAAGGAATTACCGAAACCTAAAAATAAAGAAAATAGTGTCTATAACATGTTTTATACATGTTGTAAAATTGTAGATATAATAATGGTTCACTAGAGTTTGAAGTATGCATTAAATGGTTGATTAATTGAGATTTGACATGTATGTAATGTAGGACCCATTCCGAACGATGAGGCAGGAACGTCGTATCACTCGAAATTCTTCTCTTGAGGTAGGAGAGGAGTTTTATATTCTAAATGCATGAATTGAGTAGTGTTTGATTGTTATATGTGACAATATGCATGTTTGCCTTGTTTGAGTGGTAATGATGATTTATGGTTGTTGAACATGATGATGATGAATATGCTTGGCAACATGTAATGTGCATTTGGAATATCTATGGTATGCTAAATGGTGATGTTGAATTGTCTGGCTAGTGTAATGCCTTGATGATGATGTGATTCTGTTATGTTCACCATGAATGTGGAATAGTCATTATCCATGATAAATGAGAATGGAGATGGATGATTAGCATGCCTTTATGATGATGAAGGATTGATGATTGAAATTGATGATTTGATCCCTTGTGACATTGAAGAGTTGTTGAATATGCCACACTAAAACTTGAACATTAGTGACAACCAACGATAATAAAATCTACTAAGAAACGTATAGTGGAAATAATGGTGATGTTGATTGGTGAGTGGCATAACTAGGATGTATAGTAGTGAGAATGCATTATGATTTGTATCGCATTGCATCCATGGCATACTGCATAGCCGCCGGTCTTGGAATGTTAGGGGATTCCTCTGGCCGGCCCAGTGGGAGGGCGACTCGGTGCACGAGTATACTTATTTCCCCTGTGACTCGGAGTGTAAGTCACGAAGCCGCCCATGTATAGCTACGGGGTCTTTGATGAGTAGGTGTCCCCGGTGGTCCTATGGATCACAACCGCCATGGTATGAATCATGGCCTGCCCGCAACACGTTTATATTGATTATGGTGTTTACCGCGATCATGGTGTAAATGGCCAGGTGTTGCAAGAAGGGCGATGCGATTTGGTACCAGTAAAACATAATGATATGCATGAAAATGATGATATATGTGTACACATTTTTCTACTATAGTAGGGGTATGGTTATATGGTCATACTTGACCCACAAATTGGTGTTTATTCCCACAGTCGGATCTGCAATTGATAAATTACTCCATTGTGCATGTGCATTAGCTTAAGAGAATTTTCATATAGCAAGGAGGTATGCCAAAGGTGATGAGAAAGCATGTTGGTTGTGATTGGGTGAGAAAGTACCTAAACACAACATAAAAGATATGAATACACATACATATATTGTGTATGGTGATTTTGTGTGTGTTTGCCCAAGATGATGAAGGGTTTGATTGTGTGTATGTATATATATTTTGTTATGACCCATAAAGGATGATTAAGCATGTGTAATGTAACATCCCTATTTTTAGAAACGATTTCATCCTTGTAATTTTTGAATTATGGAAGGTTTGAAAGAAGAATAAGTCAATATATATACCCTGTTGATGGTCTGTGGTATCTTATAAGTATCATTTTGCGCATAACAATGTAAATTATAAGGATCATTAGCTAAATTAAGCAAAAACCGAATGAAAAGAGCTCTGTTCTGAGTAACAGAGAGGAATTCCGAGTGAATAATTAGAAATTCCGAGTGAAGGATGGAATTCCGAGTCAGTGTCATGTTTTCCGAGTAAAACATGACTGAGGGGACTACCACCGAATGGAATCCTGACCTGAGATGCAATTCTGAGTGAAGTGTGTTCAAGAGAACACCTTCTGGATGAAATTCCGAGTCAAAACACCCTGGAATGACTCGTTTTCGAGTCAAACCTTGCCAAATACTTCTTTTCCGAAGAAAACTGCTCTGATTGAAGTATTCCGAGTAAAAGTATGCTTAAATACTCAGGTTTATGTTGATTTGATGCTTCCTACCGACTGGGGTGTGTTGTGGAATCAATTAGGAAGGGTTCCGAACGGTTTCTTATGTATTTGCTTAGAAAACCGAGTGGAAATGGAAGAAGGAACCATTCCGAGAGAAATATAGGGAGGCTGAACCATTACCGAGTGTGAAAGCAAGTGTTGAGTCAGTTGTGGAAGAATTCCGAGCTAGGTATTCACCAAAACCGATCTCTTTGTAGCCTCACAACAACCATCCTCCCATAACACAATACCGCCTTCTTGCATGGACGTTGTCCCTCAAATCACTACACACCGTCTGTCAGTACACACCGCCCATAACTACACTCCGCCCTTACACTGTACTCCGCCCTCACTCAATACCGCCTCATCTAATACCGCCCTCACATTGCACTCCGCCCTCACACTGAACTCCGCCCTCACAAACCCAATACCGCCCTCATGCATGCAATACTGATCTGCTTCGAATCCTCCAAATACCTTTTAATTCCACTTCAGATAGTGGTCAGCCCACTTAATCATATAAAACCAAGAATGATTGGCACAACGAACCAATCAAAGGAGAAAGTTGCCTCCATTACAATAACTTTATATATTTTATTCCAATCAAATGCAAAGCTGACTGTGAAAGGAGTCAAAAGGCTCCATTATTCCACCTAATTCTCCAACCGATGTTTCCACTTAGTTTCCCACTAACTCTCATTATTTAGCCCAGTACTATGTCTCTAAAGAACACACACATACACGAAACATAACCACAGATATACTTCTGTCATTCTTTCCTCTTCCTGCAAGCTTTCTCTCTCTATTTCTCTTCTCTCTCACTCGGATTTGAAGCAGGACAGTGAGGGGAACCTCTTTCTTTCCATCCAGGAACTTCATTTGAGGTAAGGGGGTATATTCTTGGGTGCTTTGTGGGAAAACCGAGTGAAGGAAAGGGTTAAGTAATTTGTTTCCTCACCTTTCCAGGACAGATTCAGTGTTATGTGAATTAAATGCTTTAATTGCTATTATTGATATATACATATATATATTTGTTACTAAATGCTTATAATCAGTTCAGAGTTGTTTAATTAAATGTTATGGTAATTGTTTTATATTTGAATATATGTGTAACTAAATTGATAAAAATATATGCTGGTTGGACTGTGAAGATATTAAGAACCTAGGTGTTTATGTGAGTTCCAGCAAGGATTTATAAAATAGAAGTCGGATTCAGTGAGTAATAAGCTCGGATTTTATGAAAAACTGACCTGAACATTCGGATAGAACATTTTACTCGGTATTTTATTTTATTCCACTCAGAACAATGTTTCATCATTATGTTTCACTCGGAAGACACTTCTGAGACTGATTGTACTCGAAAAACATCCTATTTCTCTCGGACAGCTTAGCTTCATTCATGAAACCCTCTCCCAGTGATTTACCTCGGTAAACAACCTTATTTCACTCAGAGAATATTTCCTTATTCATTTTCACTCGGACAACACCTTCTCAGTTTCAATTTACTCGGAAAACAATTTATTTTTACTCAGCAAACAGTTATTTTCACTAAAAGAACTCCCTTCAGTTTGATGTAACTCGGCATATAAAATTTAATTCACCCAGAAGACCTTTCCCAACCTGATTCCACTCGGAATCAGGATTATCTTACTCGGAATTATTTTACTCGCAAGTGTCTTGTTCAGACAGAACCCTTCTCAACTAAATTTACTCGGTAAACTCATGTTTCAGTCGGAACTTATATTGAATTCACTCAGAAAACTCCTTTGAGACTGATGTCTCTCGGAATCGTATTTTATTACACTCAGAAATTCAATTTTTACTCGGTTTCATCAACATTTTTTTACTCATGAAATTCTTTCTTACTGATTTCACTCGGATTGATGCTTATTTTATCCAGAAACTCACTTCAGCCTGAATTTACTCGATATCTAAACTCATTTCACCCAGAAAATTCATTTTTCACTCAGAATCAGACCTGTTTCAATCGGAAAACAGCTTTCCAGTACAATTTCACTCGGATTTTTAGCCAGATCGCTGGGAGAACCCTTCTGTATATGATTCCACTCGGAATCATACTTACTTCACTCGGATTCACCCCTGTTCCACTCGGAAAACTCTGCTTTTAGTGTTTTTCACTTGAATTTTCAATTGAAAACTAATCTTTACTACTTTTTAAGTTATTGGTAAGTTATAATTATCATTCTTATTCTATTTATTGTCAAACTTAGTATTGTTATCATTATTATTAGTTTTATTATTATTATACATTGTTAACATCCAAATTATACGTAATTACATAAAGGATATATATTAATTTACTCTTTATGAAAGAATATATATATGATAGATATATTTCTAAAAATTAATAAACGAATATCTTACAAGGATTAAATGATATGATAAGACTGGAAACACATAAGATACCCAGGGATCTAAAGATAAGAATAATGCATTTCGCATCATGAAAATATATTTTGAAGAAGAAAAACTAGAGCATACACCTGGTACGCTGAAGGACATTCACGTTCGATCTCAGTAGAAGAATCTTGGGAGTACAACTGGAACGGCAACCCAATGGCATCAGAGTCGCGCCTGATAGCCGGGTGAGACGATGCAATTCTAGTGTACTTCGACTAAATGACGGGATGTATCTATGATCGTGAAGAGCCAAGTCCCAAGATGAAATGATATATATAATGATGAGAACCTGTGAGTTCATTCGTACCATATGATAAAAGAAAGGGGACTTGGTGAGCTCCGATCGCTCTAGAATGGAAACGTTGTGCCCAAGAAATAACTTGAGCAGGATGGAATCCAAAGAATGAAAGGATGATGATGGATTGATTTATTGGGCCCACATGCATCATGAGACTTAACCAAAGAAAAATCATAATAAATCCGAACTCATGCATTCATTACAGCATATTTGATTGTTATAATTGTGAATATGTTATATGTACGATTTATTTCATGGTAATATGCTTGATTGTTATAATTGTGAACATGCTAAATATACGATTATGTGATGACAACATGCTTGATTGTTATAAATATGCTAAATGTATGATCTATGTGACATTGTATGTTAATTGGATTATGTCCGCACCGGATGAACCAATCAGGGTCTTGGGTTATACTCACCCTTACTGTTGAACATTTTTCAGAGGAATTAGAAACTCAAGAACCCGAATGTGAAGATCAGCAATGTGTTGAACCCATTGAGAATAATCATTAAGGATAGAATATTTATGTTTAATAATCAGACAACGGATGACTGTATAATATCTAAGGGTGCCTGCGTGCCCCATTCTGTTAAGAGTACAATTACTTACAGTTGTGAATGACTATGTGATATATACATTATTGCTTCCAGTGATCTGCCACGTACTTATTTTAAAAAAAAAATATTCACTTTTTCTGAAAACTGTTAACACACTCAGTTAAATAGGATGAACCTACAAAAGGATTTGTCTTATCTAACCGAGGGTGTTACAAAGGTGGTATCAGAGCATAGTCGATTCATCAAGCTTGTGGAGTGGACCATTAGGTTTCCACGTACTCTGATAGAAATATTGAACAGTCCATAACACTCCTAAGACTAAATATTCTATGTGGAATGCTCCACATAACGCATACCCTAAATCTATTTGTTGATATCCTTTCAACAAATTCCTAATGGCACGCCAAAATAACAATCACGTGATGGAGAATCTTCTTACCAGAATTATGGAGGTAATAGAAACACAAGAGTTACCTCATGCTTCTGCCAGACAGGGATTAGCTGATTTTCAAAGGAACAATCCTACGCAATTCAAAGGAGGCTTCAATCCAGAAGGAGCACAACTATGGATTGAACACCTTGAAAAGATTTTTGTCGCTATGCGATGTTCTGATGAGGATTGTGTAACCTTTGCTGTCTTCATGCTGGTTGGAGAAGCAGAACACTGGTGGACTCATGCTAGAGTCAGACTAGCTACTGATGGGCATATCATTACTTGGGGACGATTTAAGACAGAGTTTCTCGCTAAATATTTCCCCGAAGACATAAGGAGGCAAAAGGAGCAGGAATTCTTTAATCTGAAACAAGGCAATATGACTGTTGGGGAGTACGCTGCTAAGTTTGATGAGCTGGCAAAATGTTGTCCCTACTACACCCACATGGGAGAAACGTCAAGATGTGCAAAGTTCGAAGCAGGGCTACGACATGAGATTCGTCAAGCCATATGTTGTCAACAAATTACACAGTTCACTACTTTGGTTGACAGATGTCGCATCTTTGAAAATACCTCTAATCTTCGACGACCTAGAACGTCCAGTCATGGCCCCGAGCGACGGATGCCAGACCAACAACAAAGTAGGGATTTTCGAGGAGATCGACCATATTCCCGACCACCTTACTCAGCCAACCGAAATCCTTCAAAAGATCAAGGGAACAATCAGAATCTGAAATGCTATATTTGCGGAGGACCACATATGGCAGTAAATTGTAGAGCCTGCATAATTTGTGGACGGACTGGACATCGTGATGCTGACTGTTGGTTTAAAAATACTAACAACCAGCAACAGGTGACTCAAAGACAGGTAGTACGACCAACAGGCCAAGGGAATAGAGGACCTGCTACAAATACCCCTGCAAATAATGCCCCAAGAGTACAGAATATTCCCCGCAACAACAACTTCAGACAAAACAATAATCCTGGAAGGCCCGGAAGCAACTCAACCGGAAGGCCAGGGGGAAATGCCAGAGTTTTTACCATGAATGGTGCAGAAGTATCACAAGAGAACGATCTTGTGCAAGGTACATGCTTTATAGGAAGTACTCTATTAAATGTATTATATGATTCTGGAGCCACTCATTCTTTCATATCTGAGAATTGTGTAAAACATTTAAAGCTTCCTACAACCTCTCTGCCCTATCAAATAATTGTCACAACTGCCGCCAATAAGCCCATTTGCTCTACTCGCATATGTCTAGAATGTCCTCTCAACATCGAAGGGAAATCTTATCAAGTAGATCTGATATGTTTACCTTTGATTGATCTAGACATTGTTTTAGGGATGAATTGGCTTGCTGCCAACCATATTCTTATTGACTGTCATAATAGATCCATCTCTCACGGGTCTACTACATCTGAATGTGATCAAGTCACAGATTCTTGCCTTGTTAGCTCAGAAAAGGTAATCTCAAAAGAAGTCCAACTATACATGATCCTTACTGAAACTGAAAGTAAGGCCACTTCCCAACTTGAACAGATTCCTGTTGTTCAAGAATTTCCAGAAGTATTCCCTGAGGACATACGAGAGCTACCTCCAGAGCGAGAAGTCGAATTCAACATTGATATTATACAGGGCGTGGGACCAATCTCTATTGCTCCTTACCGGATGTCACCCAAGGAACTCAGTGAGCTCAAAGAGCAGTTAGAAGAACTTCTAGAGAAAGGAATGATTAGACCCAGTGTCTCACCTTGGGGAGCACCAGTTCTTCTAGTCAAAAAGAAGGATGGCAGTATGCGGTTATGTGTTGACTATCGTCAGTTGAATAAAGCTACGATCAAGAATCGTTACCCTCTTCCAAGGATTGATGATTTGATGGACCAATTACGAGGAGCCACTATCTTCTCGAAGATTGATCTACGATCAGGCTATCATCAAATCAGAGTAAAGAAAGACGATGTACCCAAAACGGCATTCAGAACACGATATGGGCACTATGAGTATCTTGTTATGCCCTTTGGAGTTACAAATGCACCTGCAGTATTTATGGGATACATGAATCGAATCTTCCATGAGTACTTGGACAAATTCATGGTTGTATTCATTGACGATATTCTCGTCTACTCCAAGAGTCATGAGGAACACGAGGAGCATCTTCGAATTGTTCTAAACACTTTGCGTGCAAGGCAATTGTACGCTAAGTTTTCAAAATGTGAATTCTGGTTGACAGAAGTGAAATTCTTAGGACATGTCATCTCTAAGGAAGGAATTGCTGTGGATCCTACAAAGGTAGAAGTTGTATTAAATTAGGAACAACCCAAGAATGTGACGGAAATCCACAGTTTCCTTGGACTGGCTGGATATTATCGTCGATTCATCGAGAATTTCTCTCGAATTGTAGCACCTTTAACTAAGCTGACTCGTAAAGATCAACCATTCGAATGGACTGACAAATGCGAAAGCAGTTTTACGGAGTTACGCCAACAACTCACTAGTGCACCTGTCTTGATTTTTGCCAGATCCTGCCAAGCCATATGAAGTGTATTGTGATACGTCGAGACAAGGATTAGGATGCGTCCTAATGCAAGAAAGAAAGGTTGTTGCTTATGCTTCAAGACAGCTAAGAACGCATGAAGTTAATTATCCCACACATGACTTGGAATTAGCTGCTGTTGTGTTTGCCTTGAAAATCTGGAGACACTACTTGTATGGTACATACTTCGAAGTCTTCAGTGATCACAAAAGCTTGAAGTATCTATTCGACCAGAAGGAGTTGAATATGCGACAACGTAGGTGGATGGAATTTATCAAAGATTATGATTTTGAACTCCGATATCATCCTGGAAAAGCTAATGTTGTGGCTGATGCACTCAGTAGAAAGGCTTTACGTCTATCATATATGATGACAAAGGAGTTAGAACTGATTGAACAGTTTCACGATTTGAACCTAGCAGTAACACCAAAAAGGGGAAGCCTTATGATTGGAATGCTAAGGATTTCCAATGATTTCTTGGAACAAATCAAAGAAGCGCAAGCCAATGATCAGGAATTACAAGATCTAGCAGAAAAGACAAAAGAAGGAGTCTCAGAGTTTAGCAAAGATGAACATAGGGTGATCAGGTATCAACAGAGACTCTGTATTCCAGTCAACACAGATCTTAAGAGATCTATCCTGGATGAAGCACACAAAAGTAAGTACAGTATCCACCCAGGATCAACCAAGATGTACCAGGACTTAAAGAAATTATTCTGGTGGCAAGGAATGAAAAGGGATATCGCTGAGTACGTAACAGCTTGCCTGATGTGTCAGAAGGTAAAGGCGGAACAACAACGACCAAGTGGGACCCTTCGTCCTTTGGATATTCCAGAATGGAAATGGGATGAGATTGCTATGGACTTCGTGAGTGGATTTCCCAGAACATCAGCCGGATGTGATGCTATTTGGGTAATCGTGGATCGATTAACAAAAACCGCTCACTTCATTCCTGTCAATATGAAGTATTCCCTAGAGAAACTCACCCAGATCTATATCAAGGAGATTGTACGATTACATGGAACTCCCACTGTGATTGTGTCCGATCGAGATCCTCGTTTCACATCACAGTTTTGGAAGAGCCTGCAACAAGCTCTAGGAACTCGTCTGAAGTTAAGTTCCGCATATCATCCACAGACAGACGGACAATCGGAAAGGACGATCAAGACTCTTGAAGATCTGTTGCGTCTTTGTGTTCTAGAACATGGAGGAAGTTGGCAAGAATATCTTTCACTTATTGAGTTCACTTACAACAACAGCTATCATGCAAGCATCGGAATGGCCCCTTATGAAGCTTTGTATGGAAGAAAATGCCGTACACCTTTATGTTGGTACGAGACTGGTGAAAAGACAATAATTGGACCAGAGATTGTTCAGAAGACAACAGAACAAGTTCAGAGGATTCAAATGGCAATGAAGGCTTCGCAAGATAGACAAAAGAGTTACTATGACAAACGTCAGAAGCCATTAGAATTTGAAGAAGGTGACCATGTATTTCTCAAAGTTACCCCTACCACCGAAGTAGGAAGAGCTTTGAAGGCCAAGAAGTTAAGCCCCAGATACGTAGGACCCTATCAAATTCTGCAAAAGATAGGAACTCATGCGTACCGTATTGCTCTGCCACCCGAGCTGATAAACCTTCACAATGTCTTTCATGTCTCTCAACTCCGCAAATATGTACCAAGCCCTGATCATGTTCTAAGTCCCGATCAATTTATTCTGAAAGAAAATCTTACCTTTGAAGCATCGCCAGTTAAGATTGCTGACCGACGTCTCAAACAGCTAAGAGGCAAAGAGATCCCTTTGGTCAAGGTAATTTGGAGTCAGACAGATGATGGGGATGCTACTTGGGAAATTGAGGAGAAAATGAGAGAATTGTACCCTCAATTGTTTTAACTTTAAATTTCAGGACGAAATTTCTAAAAGGAGGGGAGAATGTAACATCCCTGTTTTTAGAAACGATTTCATCCTTGTAATTTTTGAATTATGGAAGGTTTGAAAGAAGAATAAGTCAATATATATACCCTGTTGATGGTCTGTGGTATCTCATAAGTATCATTTTGCGCATAACAATGTAAATTATAAGGATCATTAGCTAAATTAAGCAAAAACCGAGTGAAAAGAGCTCTGTTCCGAGTAACAGAGAGGAATTCCGAGTGAATAATTAGAAATTCCGAGTGAAGGATGGAATTCTGAGTCAGTGTCATGTTTTCCGAGTAAAACATGAATGAGGGGACTACCACCGAATGGAATCTTGACCTGAGATGCAATTCTGAGTGAAGTGTGTTCAAGAGTACACCTTCTGGATGAAATTCCGAGTCAAAACACCCTGGAATGACTCGTTTCCGAGTCAAACCTTGCCAAATACTTCTTTTCCGAAGAAAACTGCTCTGATTGAAGTATTCCGAGTAAAAGTATGCTTAAATACTCAGGTTTATGTTGATTTGATGCTTCCTACCGACTGGGGTGTGTTGTGGAATCAATTAGGAAGGGTTCCGAACGGTTTCTTATGTATTTGCTTAGAAAACCGAGTGGAAATGGAAGAAGGAACCATTTCGAGAGAAATATAGGGAGGCTGAACCATTACCGAGTGTGAAAGCAAGTGTTGAGTCAGTTGTGGAAGAATTCTGAGCTAGGTATTCACCAAAACCGATCTCTTTGTAGCCTCACAACAACCGTCCTCCCATAACACAATACCGCCTTCTTGCATGGACGTTGTCCCTCAAATCACTACACACCGTCTGTCAGTACACACCGCCCATAACTACACTCCGCCCTCACACTGTACTCCGCCCTCACTCAATACCGCCTCATCTAATACCGCCCTCACATTGCACTCCGCCCTCACACTGAACTCCGCCCTCACAAACCCAATACCGCCCTCATGCATGCAATACTGATCTGCTTTGAATCCTCCAAATACCTTTTAATTCCACTTCAGATAGTGGTCAGCCCACTTAATCATATAAAACCAAGAATGATTGGCACAACGAACCAATCAAAGGAGAAAGTTGCCTCCATTATAATAACTTTATATATTTTATTCCAATCAAATGCAAAGCTGACTGTGAAAGGAGTCAAAAGGCTCCATTATTCCACCTAATTCTCCAACCGATGTTTCCACTTAGTTTCCCACTAACTCTCATTATTTAGCCCAGTACTATGTCTCTAAAGAACATACACATACACGAAACATAACCACAGATATACTTCTGTCATTCTTTCCTCTTCCTGCAAGCTTTCTCTCTCTATTTCTCTTCTCTCTCACTCGGATTTGAAGCAGGACAGTGAGGGGAACCTCTTTCTTTCCATCCAGGAACTTCATTTGAGGTAAGGGGGTATATTCTTGGGTGCTCTGTGGGAAAACCGAGTGAAGGAAAGGGTTAAGGAATTTGTTTCCTCACCTTTCCAGGACAGATTTAGTGTTATGTGAATTAAATGCTTTAATTGCTATTATTGATATATACATATATATATTTGTTACTAAATGCTTATAATCAGTTCAGAGTTGTTTAATTAAATGTTATGGTAATTGTTTTATATTTGAATATATGTGTAACTAAATTGATAAAAATATATGCTGGTTGGACTGTGAAGATATTAAGAACCTGGGTGTTTATGTGAGTTCCAGCAAGGATTTATAAAATAGAAGTCGGATTCAGTGAGTAATAAGCTCGGATTTTATGAAAAACCGACCTGAACCTTCGGATAGAACATTTTACTCGGAAAATACATTATTTTCACTCAGAAAGTTACTTTCACCCAAATTTTACTCGGTATTTTATTTTATTCCACTCAGAACAATGTTTCATCATTATGTTTCACTCGGAAGACACTTCTGAGACTGATTGTACTCGAAAAACATCCTATTTCTCTCGGACAGCTTAGCTTCATTCATGAAACCCTCTCCCAGTGATTTACCTTGGTAAACAACCTTATTTCACTCAGAGAATATTTCCTTATTCATTTTCACTCGGACAACACCTTCTCAGTTTCAATTTACTCGGAAAACAATTTATTTTTACTCAGCAAACAGTTATTTTCACTAAAAGAACTCCCTTCAGTTTGATGTAACTCGGCATATAAAATTTAATTCACCCAGAAGACCTTTCCCAACCTGATTCCACTCGGAATCAGGATT
Organism: Clitoria ternatea; assembly: GCA_037962975.1. Classification (NCBI taxonomy): domain Eukaryota; kingdom Viridiplantae; phylum Streptophyta; class Magnoliopsida; order Fabales; family Fabaceae; genus Clitoria; species Clitoria ternatea. Next base: position 158,902,598 of record CM075672.1, read on the forward strand.
ATCTTACTCGGAATTATTTTACTCGCAAGTGTCTTGTTCAGACAGAACCCTTCTCAACTAAATTTACTCGGTAAACTCATGTTTCAGTCGAAACTTATATTGAATTCACTCAGAAAACTCCTTTGAGACTGATGTCTCTCGGAATCGTATTTTATTACACTCAGAAATTCAATTTTTACTCGGTTTCATCAACATTTTTTCACTCATGAAATTCTTTCTTACTGATTTCACTTGGATTGATGCTTATTTTATCCAGAAACTCACTTTAGCCTGAATTTACTCGATATCTAAACTCATTTCACCCAGAAAATTCATTTTTCACTCGGAATCAGACCTGTTTCAATCGGAAAACAGCTTTCCAATACAATTTCACTCGGATTTTTAGCCAGATCGCTGGGAGAACCCTTCTCTATATGATTCCACTCGGAATCATACTTACTTCACTCGGATTCACCCCTGTTCCACTCGGAAAACTCTGCTTTTAGTGTTTTTCACTTGAATTTTCAATTGAAAACTAATCTTTACTACTTTTTAAGTTATTGGTAAGTTATAATTATCATTCTTATTCTATTTATTGTCAAACTTAGTATTGTTATCATTATTATTAGTTTTATTATTATTATACATTGTTAACATCCAAATTATACGTAATTACATAAAGGATATATATTAATTTACTCTTTATGAAAGAATATATATATGATAGATATATTTCTAAAAATTAATAAACGAATATCTTACAAGGATTAAATAATATGATGAGACTGGAAACACATAAGATACCCAGGGATCTAAAGATAAGAATAATGCATTTCGCATCATGAAAATATGTTTTGAAGAAGAAAAACTAGAGCATACACCTGGTACGCTGGAGGACATTCACGTTCGATCTCAGTAGAAGAATCTTGGGAGTACAACTGGAACGGCAACCCAATGGCATTAGAGTCGCGCCTGATAGCCGGGTGAGACGATGCAATTCTAGTGTACTTTGACTAAATGACGGGATGTATCTATGATCGTGAAGAGCCAAGTCCCAAGATGAAATGATATATATAATGATGAGAACCTGTGAGTTCATTCGTACCATATGATAAAAGAAAGGGGACTTGGTGAGCTCCGATCGCTCTAGAATGGAAACGTTATGCCCAAGAAATAACTTGAGCAAGATGGAATCCAAAGAATGAAAGGATGATGATGGATTGATTTATTGGGCCCACATGTATCATGAGACTTAACCAAAGAAAAATCATAATAAATCCGAACTCATGCATTCATTACAGCATATTTGATTGTTATAATTGTGAATATGTTATATGTACGATTTATTTCATGGTAATATGCTTGATTGTTATAATTGTGAACATGCTAAATATACGATTATGTGATGACAACATGCTTGATTGTTATAAATATGCTAAATGTATGATCTATGTGACATTGTATGTTAATTGGATTATGTCCGCACCGGATGAACCAATCAGGGTCTTGGGTTATACTCACCCTTACTGTTGAACATTTTCAGAGGAATTAGAAACTCAAGAACCCGAATGTGAAGATCAGCAATGTGCTGAACCCATTGAGAATAATCATTAAGGATAGAATATTTATGTTTAATAATCAGACAACGGATGACTGTATAATATCTAAGGGTGCCTGCGTGCCCCATTCTGTTAAGAGTACAATTACTTACAGTTGTGAATGACTATGTGATATATACATTATTGCTTCCACTGATCTGCCACGTACTTATTTTAAAAAAAAAAAATATTCACTTTTTCTGAAAACTGTTAACACACTCAGTTAAATAGGATGAACCTACAAAAGGATTTGTCTTATCTAACCGAGGGTGTTACATGTAAGATTGGTGAGGTGCTGATAATTATGATAATGAATGATATACTAATGCAAAGTATACATGATGTTGAATGCATATGCACACAATCACATTGTATTCATTTTCATCTTTTGGAATGTATAACTCGCTCTCCCATATTGTCTATTTTAAGCTTTGTGATGCAGGACACTTGTAACACCCCAATTTTCTGGACTTGAATCCCGATGTAATCTAAATAATTAAACAATAAAAATACAAATAAATTTTTTGCGCTCGAAATAATTTAAAAACACCGCCATGACTACATCAAGACTCGAACCACAGAAAACCAAAGGGTGAGATTCGATAATCTATAATTGGATCGTAAAATAAATCACCCATGATTATATACAAAAATGATAGAGTTTACAGCAGAAGAATATGTATACAGGGCATACGCCTAGTCTCATATATGAAGATATGGGAAAAGGCTCGGCAAAGCATGCAAATACACAACCTAAACCATATAGGCCACAATCAACCTTACACATAAGTCATAAACATGCAATGCCTAGAATATGTATATATATATGGTCATGCAGCATACATCTTCGATATCTATATTCCATAAATGACCACATTCAATTCTATCTCAATATCATGTATCATCAATACTTATACATTCCCAAAATGGGCTACATGTCCAATATGATATTCATCAAATGGGTATGAATCTCAATACCCCAAATATCAACATATCACCTACTTACATTATCATTTACAATACATCCATTAATATCATTTATTATCATCACTATGATACACATTTTATTTCACAATACAATAATTAAAACCGTTTCCGGCCAAGGCATTCTGTTACCACTATTTACCTTCCTAGAGCTTTACTTTATAAAATCATGCTTTTTCTACATAAAAACAGCAACTGTGCTATCTTGAATCGAATCAAGGATCTCTGAATCGATTCAAGAGGTGTTGTTTTCACTGTTTGGAGAGTCAGAGGCATTTGAATTAATTCATACGGGATTCAATCAATTCAAGGACCCTTGTTTTCACTGTTTTGGTTCTAGGAACATTTGAGCCAATTCATACGGGCTTGAATCGATTCAAGGGGTCCTATTTTCACTGTTTTGGACTCTAAAACCATTTAAATCAATTCATGGGGTGCTTGAATTGATTCATGGCCCTGTTTTCATACGTTTTCGTCTGTTTTGGGTATAATTGGTATTGTTTGACTATGATATGATTGTACAATAACCTACACACATAGTTAATACATTTTAATAAGTCAATGGACCATCCTTTAACCTTCTACCACTCCCCTTCATTCTCTTAATGTAATTTTACACTTCCGCTAATCCTTGTTGGTGATCATGAGATTGATTACCCAAGGCTCACTCTTAATTTAATTATCCACCTTCTCATATCTTCATATATGGGATAGGTTATCTAAAGTGATCCAAGTTTACTCGTTGAAACTTATTTCGCGATTCTTTCTTTTCTTTTAAATCATGAAAAATTTACCCTCACTTTTAGGTGTCTCAGAAAACACATAAATTGAACCTATGTTTTTGTTTTATGATGCTAAGTGAACTCATTTGAGGATTAATTGGATTCCCATAAAACTTAAAAGGCTTAATTAAAGAATTGAACGCGGTTCTTCGGGAATTAGGCACGTTAATAGGCTTTCAAGAGAAAGGTATTAATTAAATTAGGGGTATCTACCTTAGAAATGGAAATTGTATAATTGGATAAGCAATTGACCATTAATTTTGGTACTAGCATATGAACCGTTAAATCCCAAAACCTTCCTTTAATTGAATTCCCCAAACTTGCTCTAATTTTCTTCTACAAAAGACATTGGATTTTTTGTTTTCTAATTTACTGTTCATCATAGTTTTAGCAATTCATTTTAATCAATTACTAGATAATTGAACCACCGTTATAACTAGTACTTGGGTTCAATCTCTATGGAAATGATATCTTTTTATTACTTCGATACCCCGTGCGCTTGCGGTAGGCTATCAACCATGACTCTCTGATAGTCAATTCAAAGCTCATTGAATTTGGATTTCTAGTTTGAGGGAGTGCAGTCTGAGACAATGACATCAGGATACAAGGTAGTGCAAACAAAAGTGAAGAGAGCCATTGTTTCATCATCAGAAAGTGGCTTCAAATGATATTCGAAAGATGGTCAAAACAGAGGAGTTGGAGTAGGTGGGGCCTTAATGGTTGAGACCTTAATTCTTTTACCAAATCATTTGTAGAGCGAATGTTGTTGGAGTTGGCCAATGGAAAGATGGTCTTTAGAGTCCGGAGAACTCTTTGAAGATGCATGAGTGGCAATTTTAAAGGAGGAGAGTGCCTAAGCAGGTGATTTTGTCTGGTCTAAGAGGACATCTGACTCTTCTATGACCAATTTTTGAAGACTCTTAATGGAATGAGTGGTAGCGGTGTAGAACAAGGCAGAATTTTTTTCTTTGACCGAGTAGACTTTTTCTACTGTTAGAGGGGAACAACAGTACTTGGAGTTGGTTCAGACTGAGAGGAGAAGGCTGGTAATTTACTAACTAAGAAAGAGGGAGTAACAAAATCCCAAAAAGTGGTGGTTGACACATTTTCTAGTATGAAGACTTTCATGAGAACAACAAGGTATGGGATCTTATTTCATTTTTTTCTAATGGAGGAAATCAAATATCATAATAATGGGTAAACTGACCTTCTCTTTGACAATCATATGGTACATGCAGAAGCGGTCAAGCTTGCTAACGATGTCTTTTGTGTTTTTTCTAGGGCAAAAGATTTACTTGATGACCAGGTGCAGCATTTTGGCTATTGGAAGAAGACATTCAGAAGCGAACTTGGGTGGGTGGAGAGTACCATATAATAATTCATTGATTTCTAGAGAAGACACTACATTGAACTTAAAGAATTCATGGATCACATTCCCTGCATTCGGATAATCAGTAAAGCAGCAAGAAGGTCCGAAGAGATTTTAATGGGTTTACCCTGAAGAGTACCAAGGACAAGAAATTGGGATTCATCCATTGAGATGGTGTTCCAGAAATCAAGAACCATAGATAAAGAGTAGGGAGTCTGATCAAGACAAAACTTAGTCCATCCAATCCCATTAGTTCTTCAAAGATATCACGTCCATCCAATTGTTGTTGCTTGATGTTGAGGACAGAAGACTCAACAATGTCTAATGCTTTGAATGCCATTTTCTTAGGTTGAAAGGAAGAGGGTTTTGGAGAAGGATGAAGAGAGCGAAGAGGATAGAGAAGGATATAATGAAAATTATGGGAAAGAGTAAAAGTGAGGGGACATTTTTTAAAAATAAAAGAAAATTTTTATTATATTTTAAAAATTTTGCCTAATTGTAGAGAAAGAACATAAGTACAGAGTGTGGTCATATGAAAAAATGATAACTGTTGCCATGTTTGTAAAAAGTAAAAACTGATTAATGTTTGATAAAGAAAGTCTCTTGGAGTGCGAAGTCAAACAATGCAAAATAAAACATACTGATACATGAGGCACACTATCTATATAATAATTTTTAATTTTAAATTATGCTTAATGAAATTAAACCTGGCCTCTGCCAGAGGCTTAGTTAAGATATCTGTCCACAAATGTTAGGTCCAGGTCCCTTTTTGCACATAATCACGAATGAAGTGATATTTGACTTCAATGTGCTTCGCTTTGGAGAGTTGAATAAGATTCTTGGAGAGGTTTATTGCACTTGTATTATCTCAAAATACTGGGATTTTGTTTTCTTTGATTGAGTAATCCCCAAGTTGATATTTGATCCAAAGAAGTTGAGAGAAGCATCCAGCTGTAGACATATATTCTGCTTCAACCTTCGAGAGTGCAATGGAGTTTTGCTTTTTGCTGCTCCAAGAAATTAAGTTGCTCCCCAAGAAGTGACATTCGCCACTAGTACTTTTTCTATCAAGTTGATCTTCTACAAAGTCTGCATTATAGAATCCAGAAAGAGAGAAAGAGTCTGTTTGTTTGTAGAACAACCCTAGATTAGTCGTTCCAACAAGATATCTTAGAATCCTTTTTACTGCAGACAAGTATGATTCCTTAGGATCTGATTGATATCTTGCATATACATATACACTAAACATTATGTCAGGTCTGCTAGATGTAAGATATAAGAGTGAACTAATCATTCCTCAATATAAGGTTTGATTCACTGATGTACCAGACTCATCTTTATTTATGGTACAGTTGAGATGCATAAGAGTACTCATGGGTTTGGCATTAGCTATTTTAAATTTTTGGAGTAGTGACTTGGTGTACTTCTGTTGATGAATAAAAATTCCATTACTGGTCTGTTGAATTTGCAAGCCTAAGAAGAATTTAAGTTCTCCCATCATACTCATTTCAAATTCTGCTTGCATCATTTTTGAAAAGTTTTTACATAGACTATCATCAGTAGCACCAAAAACAATATCATCCATACAAATCTGTACAATAATAAAGTTGTTCTTAGTGCCTTTTCTAAAGAGGGTTGTGTCAACTTGTCCCCTTGTAAAGCCTTTTGAAATAAGAAATTTACTGAGTCTGTCGTACCAAGTCCTGGGAGCTTCTTTCAGACCATATAGTGCTTTACTTAATTTTAAAACATGATTAGGAAGTGATACATTTTCGAAACCAGGAGGCTATTTTACATAAACTTCTTCCTTAATAAACCCATTCAGAAAAGCACTCTTTACATCCATCTGATATAATGTAATACCTTTAAAAGCTGCAAATGCAAGAAGTATCCTGATAGCCTCAAGTCCGGTACAGGAGCAAAAGTTTCAGTGAAATCTATACCTTCCTATTGATTATATCCCTGAGCTACCAATTTTGCTTTGTTTTAGATTACTCTTTCATCTTCATCTAGTACCAATTTAGTACCCATTTAGTACCAATTATACTTTGATCTTCAGGTTTTGGAATAAGTGTCCATACTTTACTTCTTTCAAATTGATTGAGTTCTTCTTACATGGCAAGAATCCAATCTGTATCCTTTAGTGCTTCTAGGATATGTTTTGGTTCTACATCTAAGATAAGAGAGATTGTTGACTGATTTGGAAGGCTGGATCTGGTTCTTACTCCAGTAGCTTGATCTCCAATAATAAGGTCTGAAGGATGATGAGCCTTGAATTTCCAAACTCTTGCCTTTTCAGGTTCAGTGATTTGATTTTGTTTTGACTTTTCATAATTTGTTGTACCCTTTTTAGTAGGTGGATTTCTTGATTTCTCTTCCTATTGTTGTAACCCTACATCATCAATGTCTAGATCTGTTAGTCTCCTGTCAGTCTTTTGAAGGTCATCAAATCATACATACATAGATTCTTCTATGGTTTGCGTTATAGTGTTGAATATTCTATAGGATTTTGATGTAGTAGAATATCCCATGAATATACCTTTGTCACACTTTGAGTCAAATTTCCCAAGATAGTCCTTGGTATTCAAAATGTAACAAGTGCACCCAAAAGGATGAAAATAAGAAATACTGGGTTTTCTACCCTTCTACAATTCATAGGGAGTCTTATTAAGTATTGGTCTAATAAAAACTCTGTTTTGAATATAACAGGAAGTGCTCGCAGCTTCTACCCAGAAATATTTTAGAAGATCATTTTCACAAAGCATGGTTCTGGCGATTTCTTATAGAGATCTATTTTTCCTTTCCACAACTCCATTTTGTTGAGGAGTTCTTGGTGCGGAAAAACTGTGAGTTATTCCAGACTCATTGCAAAACTTTTCAAAAATTTTATTTTCAAACTCTCTACCATGATCACTTCTTATTGTACCAATACAATATCCTTTCTCATTTTGAACTTTCGTACAAAAGATTTTAAATATTTTTATGGACTCGTCCTTGTGGGCTAGGAAGTATACCCAGGTTAATCTGGGGTAATAATCAACAATAACAAATCCATATTTTTTTCCTGCCATACTTTGTATTTGAGAGGGACCAAATAGATCTAGATGTAATAATTATAAAGGTCTAGATATAGAAACAACATCTTTGTTTTTAAATGAAGTTTTGTGTTGTTTCCCACTTTGGCATGCTTCACATGGTAGGGAGATGTTAAAGGAAATTTTTAGTAATCCTTTCACAAGATCCTTCTTGTGAAGTTTTGAGATAAGTTTGAAACTTATATGTCAAAGCTTTTTATGCCATATCCATCTTTCTTCAGAATTTGAAAATAGACATTTTACATTTTGATCTTTTAGTTCGCTCAAGTCTACCTTATAAAGGTTATTGTATCTATTTACACTAAAGAGTATGGTTCTATCACAATTGATGATAGTGCACTTGTTCTTGTCAAAGGAAACTTGATAACCACTGTCACAAAATTGACTAATGCTCAGTAGATTATGTTTTAGACCTTCAACAAGAAATCCATTTTTAATAACAGGTGAGGGAAGTTTACTGACTTTACCAGACCCAATGATTCTTCCAGTCTGGTTCCCTCCAAATGTTACCGATCCGCCTTTAAACTGCTCTAGGTCTAGGAACATAGACCTTTTTCCTATCATGTGATGCAAGTATGCACTGTCTAGATACTATTGCAAAGTTTTTGTTTTTGGCTCTAAACTTATCTATAAAAGGAATGATTAATGATTTTGGTACCCATATTCTTTTGGGTCCTAGATTGTAGTGAATGTTTCATTCTTTTGTTTTCTTTTCCTGTGTTCATTTATGGAGTGACCATGATTTTTGTAATAATTACGTTTAATAATTTTTTGTTTTTCTAGAACAAATTTAGGAATAGAAGAAAACTTAGATTTAGAAACATTTTTCTTTTTCACAAATCCTATGCCAAGTCCTTTTTGATTTCCTTTGGATGTTCCTAGTAAATCATTTAAATTGTTTGTGCTAATAACAAACTTACTTAGATCCAATGTAAGAGAGTTAACTAGATTTTGTAATCTAATAATTTCTTTTTCTTGAAAGTTGCAGTGGTTATGTGATTTTTCAACATCCATTTTTAAGGAGGCATTTTCTTTTCTTACTCTACTTATATTATCAAAATTTATTCCTTTTTCTGCTAAGGTACTTTTGCATGTTTTTCTTCTCTCAACAATAAGATTTGACTTTCAAAATTGGTGATTGTATCAACATGCTTTAACTTCAGTTTTTTGAATTTTTTAATAGTTTAGAAAAATCATTAAACAGTAAGTCATAGTTTTGTTTGAGTTCTGAGTAACTTACTTCTTTAGAGTCTATGTCAGAGATTATCATCTGAGTCTGTTTCTTTGCTAGCCATAAGACAGATCTAAGCTGACTCACTTTCTTCATCAGACTCTTCTGAGCTGGATGATTCCTCGTCATCTCAAGTGATCAGACCTTTTTGTTTCTTAGGAAACCTCTTTCTTGTCTTCTTGTCTCTTCTGTCTTTATTTAGGAGAGGATATTTTACTTTTATGTGCCCTGGCTTTCTGCAATTGAACCATTCTAGGACAGATGTATCAGTTTTAAACTTAAATTGACTTTACCTTTGTAGTCTTTCTTTTGAGAAGTGTCTGGTCTGAACTTCTTCTTTCTTAGCAGCTTATGAAATCTTTTAGTCACAAGTGCTAACTCTTCATCGGTGTCATCATCTGATTCATTAAAGTCTGACTCAATTAGATGATTCTTCTACTTTTAGACCTTTTCCTTTTCTTGTTTCATCAGTCTTTAAGGCAATGCTTTTAGTAGATTTGCTCGTTTCTTTGTGTTTTAGTTTCAGCTCATGAACTTGAAGAACTCCAAGCAACCCATCTAGAGAAAAGGTGCTCAGATCCTTTATCTCTTCTAGAGCAGAGCATTTTGCAACAAATCTTTCAGGCAAGCATCCGAGAAGCTTAACATTTATGTCTTCTATGGATGTAGTAGTTCTAAGATTTTTTAAGCCATTCAGAAGTGTTTGGAATCTTCCAAACATTTACTAAATCATGATCTTCCATCTTGAAGTTTTCATATTGTTTAGTCCATAATATCTTTTTAGATCTCTTGATATTTAATGTTCCTTCGTAGTTGCGTTGAAGAGCATCTCAGACTTCTTTGGCTATTTTATAGCTGAATACCTTGTTGTATTCAAACTTACTAAGAGCACATGTAAAAATAAATCAAGCTTTGGCGTTGATCTCCATTTTTTTGATTTTATCGGGATTCCATTCACTTTCAGCTTTAGGTTGTCCTTCCTTATTCATAGGGATGCATGGTCACCATCAGTGATAACTGTCCAATGACTGTATTGAGTGGAATTTATGAACATTTCCATCTTATCCTTCCAGTAAGGATAGTCTTCCCCAAAGAATGCTGGGGGCCTGTTGATGGAGGATCCTTTTGTGATCAATTGAATACGTTTAAAAGTTGCCATGGATCTTGATCTTTTTCACTCGAGGGAGTGATCAACCCAAAGGACAAGCTCTGATACCAATTGATGGTTCAGAGTCAGACTTAGAAGGGGGGTTGAATAAGTCTTAGACTCTTTTCGAATAAATTTTAAACAAAAAAAATTAATCACGTAATAAAGCGAAAGAGAGAATCAACACACAAAGTTTATACTGGTTCACTTAAGACTCAGTAGCTATGTCCAGTCCCTTCCAAACTTGAAGGATTTCCACTATTATAAAATCTCCTTTACAATAACTGCACCAGACTCGTGCACCGAGTATTCTTTTTAACAAGCCACTCTTGGCTTAACCCAAGTATTCTTTCGAAAGCCACTTTAGGCCAAGGTCTTTCCTAATACTCAAACTAGTCCTGGTATCTTACCAAACTTATATAATCAGTAAGACATAGAAGATATTTTAAGAACTTAGTGTACAAAACTGATACATAAATTTTGAAATCAAACACTAGGTACTTTCAACTCTAGACTAGAGTCTGCTAGAAGCAGAGCTAATAAACAATAAGAGTCTTGGTCTTTTTTACAAGAAAGTGAAATATAATTGAATAAATTTTTAAGAACTTTCTTCTCAGATATATCTCTGACAGCCAACCGCAAGTGCATGGGGTATCAAAGTAATAAAAAGATATCGTTCTCACAGAGGTTATGCCCAAGTACTAGTTATAACGGTGATTCAATTATCTAGTGGAATTTGATTAAAATGAATTACCCAAAATGATTGTGAACAGTAAATTAGAAAACAGAAAATTCAACATCTTTTGTAAAAGATAATCGGAGCAAGTTTGGAAATTGAATCAAAGGTAAATCTTAGAGTAATAAGGGTTCATATGCTAGTATTAAAATTAAAGGTTACTCGCCTATCCAATTATACGATTTCATTCCTAAGGTAGATTCCCCTAAGTTAATTAATACCTTCCTCTCGAAAGTCTAGTAACGTGCCTAATTCCCAAAGAACCACGTTCAATTTGTTAATTAGGCCTTTTACGTTTGATGGAAATGTGAGTAATCCCTCAAACAATTTTGCTTACCGTTGTAAATCAAAATTATAGGTTCAATTTAGGTATTTCCGAAATACATGCCAATCTCTCGATTACCCATATAATTTGTGATCATCTACGCTTATCTCTAAGTCTTGCAGAAGCATTAGGCATACATAAATTGAATAGAGATTGAAATCATATGAATTAGAATGCGAAGAACAATTAATTGTAACACATAGGCATACTACATCCTTAACCCCAAGAAAAGAGTTTAGTATGCCATAAGGATTGTTATCATCATGTCACACATCACAAAATCAATGCCAAACATAAAAGATACCAAAAGTGTAAACTAGGGATTCAGAAATTACAACTTAGTTCTCACGAAAATAGTTTCTTGTGCCTCCTATGCACAAAAGTATTCATGAGTTTATCCTTGACTAAGTGAGAGGTTACTTTCAGATATGCCGTGGTGAGTATTCTGACTTCTGATCAGAGTTTGCAGGAGTAGGTACGCTGACAGCTATTGCTTATATTGATTTTGTTCTTTTTGTTCTTTGATGATAAGCACACATATATGGTATGATCAATTTTTTTGAAGCATCACCAAAATAGATCTTTCTGAAGATTGATGAAAGAACTCTTTATTTACAAGATGCTTCCAACAAACTTTTGTTGATCTATGATACTTCTTAAAGAGTGTGTCCGCTCCCCTTTACTTTTTACAATTCAATCTTCGTATCTTGAAATTTCTTTTACACTAAGAGAAAACATTATGATCAGTCCAGACTTTTATTCTTTTAGCGAAAATACTTGATGATTGATGTGAACAAATCGTAAGGTCTGGGGTCTAGTTCAACAAGACTTTAGAACTTATATTCTTGACCAGAATTTTTCTCAACATAGTCGTATCGTAATATTTTGTATTTATCATTATGTATAGTATCTTTGCATCATGGATTCAACATAAATATTATTTTTAGAATAAAAGAACTCAACTATAGCAGTTGAAAATGTTAAAGTAGTCATTCAGTTTCTATATGTTGTATTACACTTGTTAAATGAAAAAGAAAGTTAATGCAACTTTCTATGTAATTTAGGTTGGGAGAAAGCTGATGCAGAAGTTGTTCCCCATAGAATTAAGTCAACAACAATGGGAAGAAGCTGTTAGGATTCTACAAGATATTGCTAATGACCAAAGTTAACACGAATGCACTAATTTGCTACAAACATGATACAGAACTGAAAAAGTATTTCAGTATTAGGTTAAAAACTTTCTAGTATCATGCATGCATAGTCAGTCCTACTCTTTGTTGAATTTCGTGATAAGTTGGAGACTCTAGAAAGGATCTCACCATTTCAAGAGAAGAAGCAGATATTAATTCTCACAACCGCTATTAACCACTTTCACTTTCTAACCTTATCAACCCACAAATACAAAATACGGAGAAAAGAGCAAAAAATCAGAGAATGCCACCATGCAATAATTAATATAGCGATCTAAGCATGACATGTCTCTGTCTTACCGACAACTTTGATAATACCATATTGAGATTCACGATGATCATCAATGGTCTATTCGTTGGTTGGATATAATTTGTCGCCATCTTAATCCAATTACTCATAAAGCTTCTTGCAGCTTTAGAGAGCATCTACTAATTGGCCTGATATGTGCTTCTTATAAATTATGTGTGAAAGGGAAATTATCCAAGTGGCTAAGCATAGTGGTCCCCTAGAGAGAGCCACAAAGTAGCAGAGATTCCATTATTGTTTAGACTTAGAAATAAAATCCAAATTGGCTAAGAAATTAGGCTTTTAATAGATATTTTGTTGATATTTTTGCTCTTGTGTGTATTAGGCTTCAAATGGAAGATGTGTCGAACCTTATATCTTTTCTTTTCAATTTGGTTTTTGGTTGACAAATCAATTCAATCCATACAATGAGAGGTTTGAGCATCTTACGTTTCTAAATTTGTACTTGCGGGAAGTGATCCTAGGTTTTGAATTTATCTTAGATTACTTTTTAGAATATAATATCATTTTGATTGTGAGAAGCGTTTTACACATAATAAGTCTTGAAAAGACTTAATTATTTGATAATATCTAACCTTATTTTATGTGAAAGATTAAGTTTAATTAGTAAGATTAGATGTAAATTAGGAAGTATTTGTTATTTGTATAGTTTCATTAATTAATTATTATTTTAGTAATTTCCTTTAAACTAAGAATAAAAAGATAATAAATTAAGAAAGGTTGTTTCTTGAGTTAAAAGTCTTTTGGGCGTACTAACATTCAGCCTTAACATGCCAACGCTAGGCTTTTTATGTGATCAATTACAGGTTTATAGGAGGTTAGCGTACTCGCGCTCAGTCAAGCTACTGATGCCTGCTTAGAAGGAACAGGTCCAAAGGCTCAACGTAGTTACGCTGACCATGGACGTGCCTATGTTGAGACCATTGTACAAAAGTTGAATGAATACGCTCAAGCCAAAGAGGATAACAGAAGAACAACGTACCGATGCTGTGTCTTAGTGTGTTTATGCGTGCATAAGGAGAACAGATCTAAAGGACTAGTGTACCTATGCCACACCTACACCCATATTTATGCTGGGATTGGGCAGCATCAGGTGCCATTCCAGAAGGTCAGCAAACTTACGATGACCTTGATTATAGTTACGCGTAAGTAAAGCATTGGAAAGAGAGTCAAGCCAGGAACCCAGCTTACCTACGCTGGCCACTAGCGTTCTGACGTGCACTTGGAGAATAAAAGCTTTGAAGTATCGAGAGGGTCAGCATGCCTACGTTGACGAATAGCGTGCCTATGCACAGATGACATTTAAGGGAGCAATTCTTAGGCACAGGACCAGTGTGCTAACGTTAGTAGCGGGCGTGCTTACACGTGATTGTGAGGGAAACAACCAACCTTTTTGAATTTTAGTTGTAAATTAGTAAATTTATGTGTTCTATTTACTTTGTAAGTGTATTAGGGGTAGATTTCGGAATTAGATTAGTAATTATTGTAAGAGCATAAATAGCTTTAGTGAGTTAACTATACACACAAAAGTTAATATAGATTCATTCTTTAGATTTACTTCTCTCTACACTTTTCTTCTCTCTCAATTCTCTACACTCCATTATGCATTAACACTCTACCTTCACTTCTTCTCTTCCCATGTATTGCTAAATCCATAAGGTTGGAAATGACTAAAGCTTCAATGGAAGTTAGCTCTGTGGCTGGGAAATTCTCTGTTTGGAGCATGAAGAACACAACAAGGAGTGGATTTCATTGTTGAATTGGAAGATTGAAATCTAAATTTGAGTTCTCTCTAGAGAGGAATCATGGTTGAGAACTCAGGTATTTTCCTTACTACCTAATTACTTTAGGCCTAAGGATTTAGGTGAATAATTAGGGTTCATTCTCTTAATTTCGCATTAGGTTTCAGTGTACATGATCACCTAAGGGATTAGGGTTTATTTGCATTTAGATTAGCATTAATCACCTAAGGAATTAGGGATTAGTCATCTGTGAAATTGTGCATGCTCTAATATAGGGAATTGTATTCCATTCATTAAGTTTTAACTGAAATTGATTGCTGAAGCTAGTTTCAACCTCTTCTTAAACTAGTGTTTCATTTTATCCATTGCATTTAGATTTTAAAATTACATCCTGAAAAGCATAAAAATATTAATTTAGAAACTTAAAGAATTTTCATGAATGAGCTTTTATCTAAAACAGGAAATTGAAAGGAGATGAAACAATTGCCCTCTGAGATGCCCCAAAAATATGGGGGGTAAATTATTTACAATTTTAAAATCCTTAATTAATGAAGAAATGAAATGGTGAAGCTTTAATCAACACCCTGGATCTATGAAGAACCTAACTCATATATTATGATATAATAAAGGGAGATAAAAATAATTCATGAGGATCTCTCAATTAAAGACAGCAGAAAGATAATTTGAATTGATGTTATATGATTGGATTTAAGGAGAGTGGACATCATGAGATTTAATGATCCATAATACATTAAATATACTTGTAAGATGATGCAAGAAGAAGCCTTAATGCAAAGGAAAATCAGAATAATTGAAATAAATCATTTGGAGGGATCAGGGGCATCTCGCTCAAGTGAATGCCCCACTCGCTTGAGCGAGTTCGAATAGCCACGCTTGAGCGAGTTCCAATAACCACTCGCATCAGGTACCTATCTCGCTTGAGCAAGCTCTGCTCGCTTGAGTGAGATCACTCCGGTAGCTAAATGGTTCCCCTTTCGCTTGGGTGAGACATCCCCGCCTAAGAGAAATTACTCTAGTATCCATTCTCGTCCTCGCTCACTTGAGCGAACCCCTATTCACTGGCCATTCGCTCCGGAGAAAATGGTCCAGTAACATTCCATCACGCACTTGCTCAGGTGAGGCCCTTCTCGCCTGAGCGAAATGTGGCCAGTAGCCACACCTCTGATACAAGAGGATTTCGCTTGAGCGAGATTATCAGACGCTTGAGTGAGTTATGCGAGATTATCAGATTTCCCTGTTAGAGACTTCTGCTTGTCCATTAGTTTGGGGGTGATATGAAGTACAGACTCTATGAATAACCCTATACTTCTAGAGCATAGCTTGCATGATCCTGTTGTAGAAGTGTGTTCCCTGATCACTAATGATTGCTCTTGGGATACCTAACCTACAAAAAATTTGAGATCTAACAAAATCCACAACAACCCGAGCATCATTAGTTCTGGTGGCTTTAGCTTCCATCTATTTAGAAACATAATCCACAACTAACAGAATGTATGTAAAACCAAAGGATAGAGGAAATAGACCTATAAAATTAATGCCCCAAACATCAAATACTTCACAAAATAACATAGGTTGTTGAGGCATTTGTTGTCGCCATATGATTCCATCACCAGCTCTTTGGCATTCCTTACAAGTGTTACAAGTTCTCCATGCATCCTTAAAATGGTAGAAAAGTATAAACCAGAATCCAACACCTTTCTTGTTGTTCTTTGTGGACCAAAATGTCCATCAACTAGTGAAGAATGGGAGAATCGGAGTAATGATTCTATCTCATAATCTGGAATGTATCTTCGAATAACCTAATCACTACACAACTTCCATAAATAGGGGTCATCCTATATATAATATTTTGCATCACTTTTTAATTTTGAAATTTGGTTTCTGGATGCATATGGTGGAAAAACAAAAGCAACAAGATAATTAACAGTGTAAACAAACCACAATATAACAAAAGAGTTAGAAATACTCATGAGTTGCTTATCGGGAAAATGATCTCGAATAGGCGAGGAATCAGGAGCATTCTCAATTCTACTCAAATAGTCTACCACTAAGTTTTGTGTTCCACTTCTGTCATTAATTTCTAAGTCAAACTCTTGGAGCAAAAGCATCCAACGAATTAACCTTGGATTGAATCCACTTTTCTTCAGTAGGTACTTCAGAGCTACATGGTCAGTAAGGACAACTACCCGAGAACCGAGTAGGTATAATCTAAACTTATCTAATGCAAAAATAACATCCAAGAGCTCTTTTTCAACGGTGGTGTAATTTACCTGAGTAGCATCTAAAGTTCTAGATGCATAGTAGATGACCCTAGGCTGTTTGTCAATCTTCTGACCAAGGATAGCTCCCAATGCATAATTAGAGGCATCACACATTAATTAGGGTTATCCAATCAGGTGCTTGGATTATGGGGTAGTGGTTAATGCTTGCTTGAAGTGGTCAATGCTTGCTTGAGGCAGTCAAAAGCCTTCTTACATTTCAAACACCACATCCTTTTGTAGCAGATTAGATAGTGGTCTGGTCTTTTTACTGAAATCCTTTATGAATATTCTGTAGAAACCTGCATGACCAAGAAAAGAATGTACCTCTCATACGCAAGAGGGGTAAGGTAAATGTGATATGACTTCTATCTTGGTAGAATCTACCTCAATTCCTTTCTCATAGATTACATGCCCTAAAACTATTCCTTGTTCTACCATAAAATGACATTTTTCATAGTTCAAGACAAGGTTAGTTTCAATACATCTGTGTAAATCTTTATCCAAACTATCGAGGCATGTATCAAAAGAAGATCCATATACAGTAAAATCATCCATAAACACCTCTATGCAATGTTCAATGAAATCATGCAAAATACTTATCATGCATTTTTAAAAAGTTCCAGGAGCATTGCACAGGCCAAAGGGCATTCTCCTATAAGCAAATGTGTTGAAGGGACAGGTGAATGTGGTCTTTTCTTGATCCTCAAATGCAATGTAAATCTGAAAATATCCAGAGAATCCATCGAGAAAACAATAGTGATACTTACCTGCAAGATGCTCAATCATTTGATCAATGAAGGGTAAAGGAAAATGATCCTTCTTAGTTGCTTGGTTAAGTCTCCTATAATCAATACAGACTCTCCAACTGTTCTGCACTCTGGTAGGGATCAATTCATTCTTCCTATTTTTCACCACTGTGATTCCTGTTTTCTTAGGAACCACTTAAATTGGACTCACCCATTGGCTATTAGAGATAAGGTAAATAATTCCTGTGTGTAGAAGCTTGGTAATCTCTTTCTTAACAACATCAAGGATTATTGGGTTGAGTCTCCTTTGGGGCTGTCTTATTGATTTAGCATTTTTCCTCCAAAAATATCCTATGCATGCATATAGATGGGCTAATTCTAGGGATATCTACCAATGTCCAGCCTATAGCCTTCTTGTGCCTTTTCAGAACCTGAAGTAATTTTTCTTCCTGATTTTCATTAAGAGAAGTGGAAATTATCACCGAGAGTTGTTCATCATCCCCTAAGTATACATACTTGAGGTTCTCAGGTAGGGGTTTCACCTCTAATTTAGGTGCCTGCAAAATAGATAGAACTAACAAAGCCGATTTAGATTCTGTTGCTTACACCTCAACAATTTTGTTAGAGTCTTCTTGAAATCCTGTACTCAGGTTAGTGCATTCTAGTTCCTAATGGTTAACAAGCATATCTAAAGACTCTGAATTAGCATATATGTATTTATCAATCTCATCACAAATAGCATAACTTTCAGAATCATTGCAAGCAAAGTAATTGTATGAATCATCCATTCATTCTAATCAATATTTTGAGAGATATCAGAAAGATATTCACAAATCATTTCATCCATAATGTTAATATAAAAAATAGAATGATTTTCATATGGGTGTTTCATAGCATCAAGAATATTGAATTGAACTCTAGTGTCACCAAATTCCATAGAGAGAGTTCCAGCATGGACATCTATTTTGGTTTGGGTTGTTTTACAAAAATGGTCTTCCCAAAATTATAGGAACAGGAATATCAAACACACATTCTTCCATATCAAGTATAAAAAAGTCAGCTGGAAAAACAAGTTGATTTACCTGAACAAAAGCATCCTCTATGACTCCAGCAAGGTGAGCAGTACTTCTATTTACTAACTGGATCACTACACCAGTTGGTTGTAAAGTTCCAAGGGACAGGGATTTGAAAACAGACATAGGCATAACATTTATTGAAGCTCCTAAATCTAACATGGCATTTTCAAATTTATTTTTGCCTATAATGCAAGGTATAGTGAATGTACCTGGATCTTTACATTTTTCAGGAATATTGGGGACTTCTTTACCAAGCAGTGTTGATACATTTCTTCCCATGCTTATCCTTTCATTGCCCTTGAGTCTTCTTTTGTGAGTACATATCTCCTTTAGAAATTTAGCATACTTTGGTATTTGCTTGATTGCATCAAGAAGAGGTATATTCACTTCGACTATGCTAAAAGTGTCTAAAATTTCCTTATCCACTTCTTCCATCTTTTTACTTAGAATTACTTTTGGTGGAAATGGAAGAAGGATTTGAGGTAGAGATATCTCAGACTTTCTTGTGGTTAAAGAGGGTACATCATTCTCAACCATTGTAGGCTCAGTGGCTTGTTTCTCAGGTTCCTTGGGAATGGGTGCCCTAAGATTCTTACCTGATCTTAACTGAATTGCGCTCTTATTTCTTGGATTTGTAGCCAGTTGAGATGGTAATTTGTCAGAGTTTTGAGATTGTAATTAGTTCAATGATGAAGCCAACTACCTAATTTGATTGCTTAATGTAACATCTCGATTTAATAATTAATTGCCGAATGAAAATAAATTATTAAAATAATAATTGCTAAGTGGGGAAGATTATTTATTAATTATAATTGACTTAATTAATTTAAGTTAAGGAAGCAGAGGCTGATTGAGTGTGATTAGTTGTGACTATGTGCGTATGATGCGTGTGGGGGGGGCTGCTGCTGTGCACGACTTCCCACCCCACTTTTCCCTTCTCTCCCTGCATGCATATATGGGTACCCTATCATTCATTCTTCCCCTTTAGACTTCTCTTCTTTCTGTTTTCTCTTCTTTTCTTCTTCGCTCTTCACTCTCTTTCTCCTCTTCTTCTTTCTTCTCTGCTCTCTGTTCTCGTGAACTCGCAACAGTGGTGGCTGAGGATCGGAGTCCTCCTTCTTGACTCGACGAGCCAAAGAGGGTGAGGGTGTACATTCCCCTGCATGCAACCCGTCTCCTTCCATGTTGTTCCTTCCTTGTTCCTTCATTCCCTTCGTCGGCTTCCCTCCTTCTTCCTCTCCTTGTTCGAAGCTGCCAAGTCTCAGTGGAGATCTGTGCTGCGAGGAGCTTCAAGGTGGTTGGAGTGTTCACAGCATTGTGATGGAGCTACTTCAGAGAGTGAACCGAGAGCTGGGTGCCTTGGACTTCCCATGCTCTTGCATGCAGATGTACTAAGAATGACTCAGTGTTCCTCTGGAACCGGGTGTCGTGTTGACCGACCGAAAGCTTCAGTCCAGGTAGGGGGTATCTTCTATCTTAAATGCATGGGTTATGAACGGGTTACGGGTGTCAATGGTTTGCTGACTTTGTGACCGATTCTATGTTTGCTTGCATGATGAGTATGTGGTACCGAACGCATGGTGATTTGGTGTTGAGTGATGCATGTTTGATCCCATCTGTGAAATACATGTTAATAGCCTTGAGAATATTGCATGATCGTATGAAAAGAATGTGTTGCAGTGTGGTTGATGATTATCGTGTGGTTTGTGTGATGACCAAGTTACTATAAGCTTGAAATGCTGACTGCATGTGTGAGAATGTGGATTTAGTGAATCTGACAGTGTCCAATACCGACTGCATGTGTTGTTGAGTGCTGGTAATGCCTAATACCGATTGCATGAGATGCATGTGCTATTTGAGTTCTGATGATGTACAACACCGATTGCATGAGATGCATGTGTTGTTGAGTTCTGTTAATGTCTAGCACTGATTGCATGAGATGCATGTACTGTTTGAGTGCTGATGATGTATGATGCTGATTGCATGAGATGCATGTATGGCTGTGTATATGAACTCTGTGTTGTGTGGTGAATCCGCGTGTGGCGCATGGGATGCGTTTAGTGTGGGACACTACCATCGGTTATTTAAAGCGTGGGACGCTGTAAAATCCTTGAGTGGGACTCAAGGTAGCCCTTGAGTGGGACTCGGGCTGCCTGTGAACACCTCCGTTGGCGCTGAGAGCATTGGTGTCACCTGTGGGCAAACGGTTGGGTACCTGTAAAACGGCCAAGCAGCTGGGAGCTGAATTGATAGCTGAGAGCTATGTATAAAAAGGCTGGGAGCCTACGTTGCAACGTCAAAACTGATTACACACGAATGCGGAACCGAGTGAAATAATCTGTGTATATTAGCTGTTGATGTTGTTTGGAATTGATTATGCATGTGATGATGTTAATGGGATGATGAATGTATATAACCGAGTGAAATATTCTGTGTGCATATGCTACGGATGCTGATTGGAATATGTTCTATGAATGCATGTTAATGTTATTGAAAAGTTGTGTATATATGGCCGAGTGAGAATTGTTGAATTCTGATTGAGAAATGTTCAATATGTGCATTCTGATTCATGGGCAGTATTATGTCACTGATTGATGTATGTTAATGTTATTGAATTGATACGTGCATAAGGCCGAGTGATAACTGGTGGATTCCGATCGGTAAGGGTCTATGTGTGTCCTAGTTGATTGGTATTGTCCTGACTTAAACTATTGCCTTGTATAATTGTGTATATATATATTGTTGCATATCTGTGGGACAATCCGAGTCAGTATCTATCATTTAATATTTAAGATGCTCACCCCCTACACCATTTTTCAGTGTATGCAGGTCAGTTTGGATGATGTAAGGGCCTTAACCCGAGTGTTGGGTATTTATTAATAAGGCTGCGTATATAATATTATGTTTCGAGTACATTTAATGTATTAAAGCCTTGGCCGGCTTGTAATATCAACGTTGTATAAAGAATACAATTTATGTATATATATTGAACCTGGGTTATTAGGAATCCGTGTGCATGTTTGTATACATATGGATTTATATTGAAATCATGTTCTTGTATTGGATAATGGGTCTTGGTGAATGAATAATGATAAGCTGAAATTATCCGTGGTGTATGCGTATGTATATATATGTGTTATGTTGATAACATGGTTAGGAATCGGTGGAAGTGTATTGCTGTATCGGTATTCAGACTTGGAATTAGAGGATATATATATATGAGCGGTTTATGTTGATTTGATGCTCCTCACTGACTTGGAAATTGTAACGCCCCGTGTAATTTTCCAAATAAATTTTTCACGTTTTTGAAAGATCAATTTAAAATTCGTAAATTAAACTCAGAGTTCACATAAAATTCGATAATTGCGGAATATTATCATGCATACTAGTCGTGATTAGTAAAACTCATGAAATATTTGCATAGCGGAAACAATTTAGAAGTAACAGTACATAGTACGTAATATTTATTACAACCCATTAAATTAAAGTAGAAATCAAAGTCCAAGCAATATAATATATAGTCATCAATCATGGCATCACTCTTCGTTCTGCGTGGTATTCACTGTAAAAATTGATGTAAGAGTGAGACAGAATATAGAATAAGTATAAAATAGATAAAAATGCACAAACACAATCAACAAATCATAATGATATGATGGATATGCCAGACGAGTTCATTTATATATAATGAGTCTTTAATTAGCCAATGATGTCATGTTGGATCCATTTGGTTTGGTAGGAATACTGTAGTAAAAAGTCTCAAAAAGACTCCAGTAGGAATTAGCATAACCATGAATCCCTACACTTTCATGGCTCCTGCGAAATTATGTGCACAAGTAAGAATTAGCATAACCATGAATCCCTACACTTTCATGGCTCCTACACAAATAAATATACCAGTAGGAATTTGCACAACCATGGATCCCTACACTTCCATGGTTCTTGTGAAAATAGGGCTTAAACTCATCATAGAGTAACCCCCTACTAGGGTAGGCAATCATGGAACCCCTAAATTCCATGGTGCGTCCAAATGCTTATGATGCATGAATGCCTTTAATTCTTATTACCATTTAACATACCATGATATCCACATTTCCAAAACCTCTTGGATAATACAAGTCCTCAAGGGACACAATACACATAATAATTCACAAAATCATGGATTTACTGTTTCAACCACATATGTCAATAACCACAAGGCATTCATGTACATATAAATTAATTTCGTTATTCATAATTATTCACCACCACAATATCCAAAATGTATGATACTCAACAGCATTCATAATAATTCATAATCACTCAAGAATTCAATAATAAATCATTACCCATAGAGAAAAATATCATTTTTATCCATAATAACCATTATAAGCAAATTTAAGCATTTCCAAACAGCGACATACGTTAGTAAAACAGTCATAACATGAGTAACTCAAATCCTTTTTATGTGATTCCACTTTCTATAGCTCAATAACATAAATATCTACAACTTTCATGAAGACCATAAATTCAAATTCTAAACAGAACCATCACTTATTCACAGAATACAAAACTGCCTCAAAGAGAATTTTTAAAATGTACACAGATTAGTATTTTTAACGTTTCTGGAGCTACAAAAACAATTTTGGCATGAAACCAGTTCTAAATTATTCTTAACACAAATATCTACAACTTTCATGAAGATCCTAAATTCAAATTCGAAGCAGAAATACCATTTATCCACAAAATACAACACTGCCTCCAGATGAGCTTCCAAAACGTACATATATTAGTATATTCAACGTTTCTGGAGTTACAAAAATAGTTTTGACATGAGACCAGTCCTAAATTACTCTTAACATAATTATCTACAACTTTAATGTAGACACCAACCACTAATTCACACCACCAAATTCCCAGTTTTGAAAATAAGATTTGGATTTCATAGTTAACAGATTTACAGCTTGTACATACTTCAGTATTTCAGGCATAACTCAAGCTACAAAAATCATTTGGACTTGAAACCACTTTCTACAGTTCCATAACATAAATACCAACAACTGTCATGAAGACATCAAAGGTTGATTATGCTTGTAAAATTCCCAGAATATCAATATATACACAGAATATAGAACAAATATTCCACTCGAACATGCTGTAGTATTTTGGCTATAACTTTTGCTATACATATTCAAATTAATTTATTCAGGTCTCAAAATTTAGATAACAAACATATCTACAACTTTTATGAAGAAGTCAGAGTCAAAATCATATGTTTTCAATCTCAAAACTGAGCAACAATATACGAAAATAAAACTGGAATCCTAGGACAGCATACAACTCTACCCATTTCATAAATATTCACACCTGTCCCCTCTTACCTTAATGGAGTTGAGGCAGCTTCCCTTCACTATCCTTGCTTCAGTTTCGAGTGAGAGGGAAAAGGAAAAAGAGAGAGAAGGCTTGTACAAAGAGAAAATGATAAAAGGATGTGTCTGTTGCTAAGTTTCGTGTGTGTGTATGTTCTAAGAGTTGTAGTATTGGGTTAATAATGAGAGAGTAAGTGGCAGACATTGAATGGAGGATTAGGTGAGAATTAATGGAACCTTTTGACCCCTTTCCACCGTCAGCTTTGCATGATAGAAGATAAGATATATTAATATATATAAAAGGTGCTTCGAGTGGAGTGAAAAGGTGCACTTTCCTTGCAGTTGACTTGTTCCCTTTTGGATTTATGTGGAAAAGTGGGCCGGTCACTAGCAAGAACGAAGGAAATAGAGTTATCGGGTCTTCTCGCTCAAGCGAAAACCGACTCGCTTTAGCGAGGCATAAGGCTCGCTTAAGCGTAGTTCCTTCACGCTTGGGTCAGCAAGGCAAAATTCCACCTCGCTCAAGCGAAATCCGACTCGCTTGAGCGAGTCATCCAATACTCACTCGGAATTCATCTGAAACCGACTCAAATACTCGGTTTCTCACTCGGTAAAATCTCTCCAGACCGAGTACTTTCTCACTCGGTGTTCCATCGGTAAAACCTTCCAAAACTGACTTCCACCTAATTGAATACCCCCTCGGAAATGTTTCTCCTTAACATACTCAGTTTTACTCGTGTTCCTGTCCTACTACCGATTCCTCTCACCTTTTGTCTTTCACTCGGCTAATGTTTCTAAAACCGACTTATCTTGTCCGGTTTTCCACTTTGTAACATCAATACAAAACCGACTCGTCTCTCTCTGTCCTCACTCGTGATTGTTTCTTCTTGAAACATCTAATCGGATTTCTCTTCCCTCGGTCGGATTTCTTTTGGACTCAGTCGGATTCTCTTCACTCGGACTCACTCAGGATTTCCATTCGGCAAACAATCTATTCTTATCTATTTCTCACTCAACTAAATCATCCCTTAGCCGACTTAACATCAAATTAATTTTCACTCAGGATTTCATAACACCCTACTCACTCGGAAATGGTATCCATGTTCATTCGGAACATATATAGTTTTCACTCAGAATAATTATAACATCCTTCATTCAGAAATCAACACTCAGGAGTAATAAAGTCTTTCTCCACTCGGTTCACTCGGTTTAGACCAACTTCTTCAACTACATTTCCAATCAAAACCCATTAAGGCCATCACCTCTCGGAAAAAGACCCACACATACGAGTCTCACTCGGAAATGGCTCTGTGCATACTACAATTCACTCGGAACGAGCTCCCACTACCATTTTCCACTCGGTATCTATACACTTAGTATTTATTCATTTATCACTACTCATATTCAAGCCAAGTAATGCCTTAACCACACAATATATATATATAACCACTCGGAATCCTTAACTTAATCACTATTTCTTCCATCAATACTTCCCAAATAATTCAACAACATGTTCCAGTCGGTAAGAAGCATCAAATCAATATAAAACACTTATACTTATATATATTCTACTCGGAATGCTATCCATTTCCTCACTAGGGAGGTTTTGACTTAGACAAACTCACTCGGATTGCACTCGGATATCTTTCATTCGGCATATCACCCTCAAAGTTGACCTCTTTTCTTCTTCACTCAGGAAGTTATTCCAGTGTACATCAATCCTATACCATGTGTCCCCAGTCAGAATCCTTCCACTCGAAGTACATTTTCCTCTGTACTTCACTCAAAAATGAAGGTATTCAGTGAACTTTCAGTCAGAATTGCAACATCTGACTATGATTGACTCGGAAACAAGTCATTCAAAAGCACTTGACTCAGAAACGAGTCTTTGGAGAGTACTTGACTCAGAAATGAGTCTTTCTCAGGTGTTTGACTCTGCAGTGAGTCACTCTAAGGTGAGTTACTCGGATTCTTTCACCCAGAAGTGGTTCTATCAGTCCCACTTCACTCAGAAGTGTCTCAGACAAGAATTCCACTCGGAATAAACTCTCTCGGCCATGTTCCACTCGGAAAAGCACAACCTTCACTCGGAATTTCTCTTAGTCACTCGGAATTTCTCTTAGTTACTCGGAATTTTCCTTTTTCACTCGGAATTCTTCTTTGTCACTCGGAATTTTCATTCTTCACTCGGAACAGGGTGCCTTTTTCACTCGGACAGTCCTTTCTAAGGCATGTTCACTCGAAAAATGAATCTTATCATTAAAGGTCTATGTAAATCCTATAATTATACCCAAAAATAAAATTTTTGGAGTATTATATACCATCCATAGAGTTTTTTATTAATTGATTAACACTTATAGACCTTCTATACCTCATCATTTACAAAAATGGAACTATTATTAAAAACAGGGATGTTACATTTCTCCCACCCTAATAAAAATTTCGTCCTTGAAATTTCAAAGCTGGAATCTTTCCGTATCATCATCCGAAATACAATCCTATCACAATATACTTATTCATGCCATTAATATACCATCATAGGGTATCATCCTCCAACACTCTTTATCAAGTCTTAGACTCGTCTAACTTCAATTTACATGCTCATGTTATGCTTCGGGAATTCCCTTCCCAAGTCCAAGATTCCTTAAATCTTAAAAGAGCTAATCACACCCATCAATGATAATACTATGGCTCTTAGTTTTTAAGATCTCCAGATCATGACATGAATTATTCAATCATCACTTTATCAACTACTTCAAAGTGACTCTAATATTTATTCTCTTGATTTACTATCAATTGCTTGCAATTATTGTTAACATTATCATCAACCCCAACAATCTAAATTTAAGTCCTCCAAATCATTCACATTCTCATATACACTCCTCTCCTAATCCTTAATAATCAATACTAATGTTTCAATCATTCAATTCCTCATATATAATCATCCTAGAGTATTAAAAGTCATCAGAATCATCAACTTAACTAAAATCCTCAACTCATTATACTCTTCATCAAAACTTAATAATCATTTCTAATAACTACTAATCTCCATTATTAATAACACCTACACACACATTATCATGGGCTTCCACAAAAATCACTTTTCATAACATTATCATTCATTTTTCCCAAATCCTAGAGTTAGGGTTTCACTAAAATTAAATAGTCACCCTTAACAGCCATTATCTTCCATCTCAAATCTTAAAATCTTCGTATACCATTTCACACCTATCCAAAGATACTTAAGACATATTCTTCCTTTGGGTTTCACATGAAAATGATTTCTATTCTTAAACTCATTCATAAAGTATTCTTCTATCACCATAGAAACCAAAACCTAAAACCAAAAACAACAAAAGAGTATAAGAATTTCACCTTAAGCTCCAAGCTATCTCTAGCCTTAGTATGTCCAAGAAAATGAAGAGAGAATAAGGAGTTTCCAACATTTGGACTATCTTCACATTGAAGAATAAGAAAACATGGTTGGTTGATATGGAAAGAGAATCACAAAATGGTTGTCTGAAATAGGATTTTCTTCTAATGGAAATATCACGGTCTCGTTATGACGGTTTACTAAAACTTGATTCACCGATAACTAATTCATTCCTAGGATTACTTCCAGATTCTTTCAGAAATAAACAAGAAGATTGACAAGGGAGTTCCTACCCTCTATGAGCTCAGAACAATCGTTACACGCCTTAGTAATTCCTAAGTCGTGTACCGTTGGGAATGGAAATAATCAGGTCATATATTATAGGCTTCACGGTTAATTGAAAACGTCTAACTTACTTCTGTGTGGCACCAGAATCAGACAACACAGATAAAATGCTACCATTGATCTCACACTTACTTTGCATAAGATCGCCTGCTTGATCTGCCTCTGAACCGCTAATGGCAAAGACTCTTCCTGTTGCTGGTTGTGATCTCTCGTCTGTTGGCTCTCTATACTGTCTTAGAGGTTGAATAGAACGAGCGTTTCCTCTACGGACTTCTTGATAACCAAAACCTCTTTGATTATTCCTGATGTTATTGTTGTTGTTAATTCGACGTTTTTGTGGACAATTTGGGCTGATGTAACCCTTCTGATTGCATCGATGGCAAGTAATATTTTCTAAACGTCTATTGCAATCACGTACATGGTGATTACCTCCGCAGTTATGACACTTTATATTCACGTGATTGTTACGTTTTTCAAAAGAAGATGATGATCCTCCCTTGAAACGATTTGGATAAAACGATCCTCTCCTTTTGAAGGTAATTGACTGAGGTTTCAGTTGTCTATTAATCTCTTCTCGTGCCAATCTGTCTTGGTGATTTTCTTTGAAAATTCTTAGTTGATTTTGCCTTTCTATAGCTTCAGCCAAACGGTTGATAGCAGCTGCCATGTTGTTGTTATTGTTTCTAGCCATCCTACATTCGTAGTTTGGTTTATACTAATTCTATGGGAAAATATATCGCATATATAGATACTACATAACTACAAATATTCTATAGTTTATCAGTTAAATAATAAATCATATAATACACATTTTTCATATTATCAAGCAGAAATCAAACAATCATTTGTAATTTATCAGTTAGACATAAGTCATATAGCACACACTTAACATATTATCAAACAATTAATCAAACAATTCACGTAATATATAAAAAAAATCAACACATGTTATAGCAATTGGTCCTGAATTTTTGAAAATGCTCTGATACCACCAATGTAACGCCCCGTGTAATTTTCCGAATAAATTTTTCGTGTTTTTGAAAGATCAATTTAAAATTCGTAAGTTAAACTCAGAGTTCACATAAAATTCGATAATTGCGGAATATTATCATGCATACTAGTAGTGATTAATAAAATTAATGAAATATTTGCATAGCAAAAACGATTTAGAAGTAACAGTACATAGTACGTAATATTTATTATAACCCATTAAATTAAAGTAGAAATCAAAGTCCAAGCAATATAATATATAGTCATCAATCATGGCATCACTCTTCGTTCTGCGTGGCATTCACTATAAAAATTGATGTAAGAGTGAGACAGAATATAGAATAAGTATAAAATAGATAAAATCGCACAAACACAATCAACAAATCATAATGATATGATGGATATGCCAGATGAGTTCATTTATATATAATGAGTCTTTAATTAGCCAATGATGTCATGTTGGATCCATTTGGTTTGGTGGGAATACTGCAGTAAAAAGTCTCAAAAAGACTCCAGTAGGAATTAGCATAACCATGAATCCCTACACTTTCATGGCTCCTGCACAAATAAATATACCAGTAGGAATTTGCACAACCATGGATCCCTACACTTCCATGGTTCTTGAGAAAATAGGGCTTAAACTCATCATAGAGTAACCCCCCACCAGGGTAGGCAATCATGGAACCCCTAAATTCCATGGTGCGTCCAAATGCTTATGATGCATGAATGCCTTTAATTCTTATTACCATTTAACATACCATGATATCCACATTTCCAAAACCTCTTGGATAATACAAGTCCTCAAGGGACACAATACACATAATAATTCATAAAATCATGGATTTACTGTTTCAACCACATATGTCAATAACCACAAGGCATTCATGTACATATAAATTAATTTCGTTATTCATAATTATTCACCACCACAATATACAAAATGTATGATACTCAACAGCATTCATAATAATTCATAATCACTCAAGAATTCAATAATAAATCATTACCCATAGAGAAAAATATCATTTTTATCCATAATAACCATTATAAGCAAATTTCAGCATTTCCAAACAGCGACATACGTTAGTAAAACAGTCATAAAATGAGCAAATCAAATCCTTTTTATGTGATTCCACTTTCTATAGCTCAATAACATAAATAACTACAACTTTCATGAAGACCATAAATTCAAATTCTAAACAGAACCATCACTTATTCACAGAATACAAAACTGCCTCAAAGAGAATTTTTAAAATGTTCACAGATTAGTATTTTTAACGTTTCTGGAGCTACAAAAACAATTTTGGCATGAAACCAGTTCTAAATTATTCTTAACACAAATATCTACAACTTTCATGAAGATTATAAATTCAAATGACAAGCAGAAATACCATTTATCCACAAAATACAACAATGCCTCCAGATGAGCTTTCAAAACGTACATATATTAGTATTTTCAATGTTTCTGGAGTTAAAAAAATAGTTTTGACATGAAACCAGTCCTAAATTACTCTTAACATAATTATCTACAGCTTTCATGAAGACACCAACCACTAATTCACACCACCAAATTCCCAGTTTTGAAAATAAGATTCGGATTTCATAGTTAACAGATTTACAGCTTGTACATACTTCAGTATTTCAGGCATAACTCAAGCTACAAAACTCATTTGGACTTGAAACGACTTTCTATAGATCCATAACATAAATACCTACAACTTTTATGCAGACATCAAAGGCTGATTATGCTTGTAAAATTCCCAGAATATCAATATATACACAGAATATAGAACAAATATTCCACTCGAACATGCTGTAGTATTTTGGCTATAACTTTTGGTATACATATTCAAATTAATTGATTCAGGTCTCCAAATTTAGATAACAAAAAGATCTACAACTATCATGAAGAAGTCAGAGTCAAAATCACACGTTTTTAATCTCAAAACTGAGCAACAAGATACGAAAATAAAACTGGAATCCTAGGACAGCATACAACTCTACCCATTTCATAAATATTCACAACCCTGTCCCCTCTTACCTTAATGGAGTTGAGGCAGCTTCCCTTCACTGTCCTTGCTTCAGTTCCGAGTGAGAGGGAAAAGGAAAAAGAGAGAGAAGGCTTGTACGAAGAGAAAATGATAAAAGGGTGTGTCTGTTGCTAAGTTTCATGTGTGTGTATGTTCTAAGAGTTGTAGTATTGGGTTAATAATGAGAAAGTAAGTGGCAGACATTGAATGGAGGATTAGGTGAGAATTAATGGAACCTTTTGACCCCTTTCCACCGTCAGCTTTGCATGATAGAAGAGAAGATATATTAATATATATAAAAGGTGCTTCGAGTGGAGTGAAAAGGTGCACTTTCCCTGCAGTTGACTTGTTCCCTTTTGGATTTATGTGGACAAGTGGGCCGGTCACTAGCAGGAATGAAGGAAATAGAGTTACCGGGTCTTCTCGCTCAAGCGAAAACCGACTCGCTTGAGCGAGGCCCAAGGCTCGCTTGAGCGTAGTTCCTTCACGCTTGGGTCAGCAAGGCAAAATTCCACCTCGCTCAAGCGAAATCTGACTCGCTTGAGCGAGTCATCCAATCCTCGCTCGGAATTCATCTGAAACCGACTCAAATACTCGGTTTCTCACTTGGTAAAATCTCTCCAGACTGAGTACTTTCTCACTCGGTGTCCTATCGGTAAAACCTTCCAAAATTGACTTCCACCTAATTGAATACCCACTCGAAAATATTTCTCCTTAACATACTCGGTTTTACTCGTGTTCCTGTCCTACTACCGATTCCTCTCACCTTTTGTCTTTCACTCGGCTAATGTTTCTAAAACCGACTTGTCTTGTCTGGTTTTCCACTTTGTAACATCAATACAAAACCGACTTGTCTCTCTCTGTCCTCACTCGTGATTGTTTCTTCTTGAAACATCTTATCGGATTTCTCTTCCCTCGGTCAGATTTCTTTTGGACTCAGTCGGATTCTCTTCACTCGGACTCACTCAGGATTTCCATTCGGCAAACAATCTATTCTTATCTATTTCTCACTCAACTAAATCATCCCTTAGCCGACTTAACATCAAATTAATTTTCACTCAGGATTTCATAACACCCTACTCACTCGGAAATGGTATCCATGTTCATTCGGAACATATATAGTTTTCACTCAGAATAATTATAACATCCTTCAACAACACGTTCCAGTCGGTAAGAAGCATCAAATCAATATAAAACACTTATACTTATATATATTCTACTCGGAATGCTATCCATTTCCTCACTAGGGAGGTCCTGACTTGGACAAACTCACTCGGATTGCACTCGGATATCTTTCATTCGGCATATCACCCTCAAAGTTGACCTCTTTTCTTCTTCACTCAGGAAGTTATTCCAGTGTACATCAATCCTATACCGTGTGTCCCCAGTCGGAATCCTTCCACTCGAAGTACATTTTCCTCTGTACTTCACTCGGAAATGAAGGTATTCAATGAACTTTCAGTCAGAATTACAACATCTGACTATGATTGACTCGGAAACAAGTCATTCAAAAGCACTTGACTCGGAAACGAGTCTTTGGAGAGTACTTGACTCAGAAATGAGTCTTTCTCAGGTGTTTGACTCTGCAGTGAGTCACTCTAAGGTGAGTTACTCGGATTCTTTCACCCAGAAGTGGTTCTATCAGTCCCACTTCACTCAGAAGTGTCTCAGACAAGAATTCCACTCAGAATAAAATCTCTCGGCCATGTTCCACTCGGAAAACACAACCTTCACTTGGAATTTCTCTTAGTCACTCAGAATTTCTCTTAGTTACTCGGAATTTTCCTTTTTCACTCGGAATTCTTCTTTGTCACTCGGAATTTTCATTCTTCACTCGGAACAAGGTGCCTTTTTCACTCGGACAGTCCTTTCTAAGGCATGTTCACTCAAAAAATGAATCTTATCATTAAAGGTCTATGTAAATCCTATAATTATACCCAAAAATAAAATTTTTGGAGTATTATATACCATCCATAGAGTTTTTTATTCATTGATTAACACTTATAGACCTTCTATACCTTATCATTTACAAAAATGGAACTATTATTAAAAATAGGGATGTTACAGAAATGATGTTATATGAATGATGCTAAGTTAATAAATACCGAGTGAAATATTATTGTAGGAGTTGGCTTGATTGACGTGGCTTAAGTATATGATCTTTTCCGAGTGAAATACCTATGGTGAATCCTGAGTGGGGAATGACTTGAATATTCCGAGTGGAAATTCGAGTGATCCTCTCCGAGGGGAGAATGGTTATGATGGATTAGATTGGGCATATTCTAAGTGTTTTATATATATGATCCGAGTGATGTTATGCATGTATTTTGAGTGAGCATAGGTACCTATTCTGGGTGAATAAGGTAATATGTATTCTGAGTGTGTAAGTATGGAATGAGTCCGAGTAAATTACTTGGGTAATTCCTCTGAGTGTTGAGGAGTTTGGATCATTCCGAGTGGAATTGATTATGTAGGCCATTCTTGAGTAATGAATGGTTAAGGTATTATCAGAGTGAGAATAGGCATGAATGCCGAGTGTGTGGCCGAATGAGTATCGGTCGGTAATGATATTAGTTACCGAGTGGAATACCACTCAGAAGATGAGTTGGTTCATGAATGATTAGACCGAGTGATTTATGGCCGAGAGGAAGCCTATGTATTCTCTGAGTGATGGAGTTTGTAACATCCCAATTTTAATAATAAGGAACCGGGCAAAATCCATTTAAAATGACAGGTCAGAAGAGGAAATCTGTTCACTAATTACCCTTAACTTAATTAACTAAAAAGGTGTGAGGTGATTAGCGTTAAAAGATGCTGATGGGACAGGGTGGCGTGGGCAAGACTGCTGCTTCACGTTTCCCCACCCCACCATCCTGTTCTTCATGCGTATGTTTATATTGGGTGATGGCCCCTTGCCCTTCACTCTCGAGAACTCTCTCTGCGAACTCCCTCTTCTCTCTTCTTCTTATTCTCTTCTTCCCCTTTTTCTTCTCCTTCTCTGCTCTCTACTCCATTCCCTGTTCGAAAGCCAAGTGACGGTGCGGCAGAGAAGTCAAGCTCCCTCATACGGGTGAAGGACGAGCGTCGAAGTAGAAGAATCTCTTGGAGTCTCGCAGTTGGTAGGGGGAGTACCTTACATATTAAATGCATGGGTTACGAATGGGTTTGGAAGACATTGATAATTGTGGAACTGTATTCTGTTGTATAATATGCTTGCATGTAGAATATCCGAGTGCATGATAAGTGAGAGTGAGTGTTGCATGTTATCATCGTCCTTGAGGATGCATATGTTACCATAGAACCCGATTGCATGATTGTGTTGTGTTGATGAGAATGCTTTATTGAATCTATTTGTGTTTATAGGAATGTATGCGTTGATTGAGTCCTGACACTGTCATATACCGTTTGTATGTTGTGTTACGGTTGATTGGAATGCTTGTGTGAACCTGTTAATCTTCATGTAAATGCATGCGTTGATTAAGTTCTGATACTACTGTGAACAAAGTGCATGTTAAACTCGAGTTGATGAAAATGCTCATGGAAGCTTGATATTGATTGACACCGACTGCATTAGACTCATATGCTGCTAAGATGATGATTGCATGGAAGTTTGTATGTGTTAAATTAACATGTGGAGTTCTGAGAATGTAAATTACCGACTACATGTGAAATATGTGTAATTGAATAAGAGGATGTGTGTATGAATTCAATGCTGTGTGTCGAATCCGCGTGTGGCGCATGGGATGTGTTTGTGCTGAGAGCACGTAGTGTGGGACACTACCATCGGTTATTCAGAGTGGGACGCTGCAAAATCCTTGAGTGGGACTCAAGGTAGCCCTTGAGTGGGACTCGGGCTTCCTGTGAACACCTCCGTTGGCGCTGAGAGCGTTGGTGTCACCTGTGGGCAAACGGTTGGGTACCTGTAAAACGGCCAAGCAGCTGGGAGCTGAAACGGTAGCCGAGAGCTATGTATAAAAGGCTGAGAGCCTACGTTGCAACGTCAGAATCGATTACACACGTATGCAGAACCGAGTGAATAATCTGTGCATATATGGCTACTAATGTTATGTGGAATTAATTATGCATGTGATGATGTTAGTGAAGTGGTGTTTACTTGTGAATGAGTACGTTATTCCGTGTGCATGTGCTATAATTGCTGACTGAAACCTGTTCCGTGAATGTATCATATGTTGTTGAGGAGTTGTGAATACATTTACATCCAAGTGAGAATTGTGTATTCTGATTGATAAATGTTATGTATAGATATCCTGACTCAAGGACCCTTAGCATTGTGTCACTGACTGTGGAATGTTAATATTATTGAGTTGACGTACGATTGTGTGTATGTATGGGTATATGTGGTTGTATGAACGTGAAGTAACTTGAATCGGTATCTATCATTTAAAATTTAAGATGCTCACCCCTGCAGTGGCAATTTTTTAGTGAATGTCTCTCGGGATGAGGATCAGAGGTAGAGTTGGAACGCCGGATGAAGTGCTGATGCACTATGGAGGCTTTATGACTGTGTACATGTCGCATAAAATGTTTTAAGCTAGGCCTTGGCCGGCTCATGTCTGATGTTAGTGTTTTGAACAAACAAAATCCTTATGGGACGGAAAGAGTATGATAACGTGTTTGTAAACATCAATATACACTCTTATATATATATATATAGCTACGTGTATGCCATGCTGCATGTTTATCTCATTCCGTGTGTGATGATTGAGTAGCATATACATATTCATGCTCTGTTGGGTGCGCAGGGATAGTATGACTTAGTATGAAGGAAGCCATGAAACTCTTAAAGAGAGGTTTAAGTTAGCAGGAGAGCTTGGGCCAAAAGGGCTATATCGCCGAGTGAGAAACGAGCAAAATCCCCGAGTGACATGAGAGCGGTCTTTACCGAGTGGAAATTATAAGTAAAACCCGAGTGAGGAAGAGTTCGTATTCCCGAGTGAAAACCCTGAGCGATCCTCTCCTGAAAATGAAGTTAGTGTAGTGGGTTAGAATGGAATGGATTCCGAGTGTAAGATATTTATAATCCCATTGAGTTAGACGTCATTTTCTGAGGGAATCAGTGAAGGATGACTCTGGGTCTGAGCGCCTGCTTAGCCGAGTGTGGCTTTCCGCTCCAGCGAGCAAGATACTCGCTCCAGCGAGTGCGGTTTGGGGAAGGCTTGTGATGGCCTCGCTTAGGCGGAGTCATACCTCACCCGAGCGACTAGGACGGTTCGCCTAAGCGTGTGGGATCGCGCTGAAGCGAGTAGATGTTATTGTGGAACTCCACCCAATTACCTCCATTTTCCGTTGTTGTGTTATCATGTCTCGCTCGGCGGTGTTGGACCCCGCTTGAGCGAATGGACGTTGTGGTGGAATTCGCCTGGCGTTGTCGTGCTTCGTTGAACTGGGCGGAGTTGGTCCATAATCCATTCCTTCCGCAGGTAGCCATGCATGTGTGTGTTCCTTAACTTTCCCTTGCCTTCTTCTTCTCTTCTATGCCAACTGACCAGTAGTGGTCTTCGTGAAAATTTTTTTCTGTGTTTGGGTTAATTAATTATTAAACAGGGTTAATTAATAATTAAGAATAAGGGTGTTACAGAGTTCAAATGTGCCGAGTGCTAAATGGTTGATGTTTACCGAGTGACTCGAGGTTGAATTATACCGAGTGGTGTTTGGTTGGGTAATAACCCGAGTGAGGGGTTTTATGGAATCCGAGTGGGATACCCCTCATTCCCGAGTGGATTATATATGTGACCCT
The DNA here is from genome assembly GCA_037962975.1 of Clitoria ternatea. NCBI lineage: Eukaryota > Viridiplantae > Streptophyta > Magnoliopsida > Fabales > Fabaceae > Clitoria > Clitoria ternatea. Next base: position 158,939,031 of record CM075672.1, read on the forward strand.
TGTGGATAAGTAGATGACTAAGTTATGGGCTGCCGAGTGAATGGTTGTCTCGAATACCGAGTGGTGGATTTGCTGAGTGTGGCTTCTCGCTTCAGCGAGTGGGTCCTCGCTCCAGCGAGTGTGTGTAGATGGAAGGCTTGGGGTCGGTTTTGCTTAAGCGAATGGTGGTTCGCCCGAGCGATTAGAGCTGTTTCGCCCGAGCGCGTGGGATCGCGCTGAAGCGAGTGGGCGCTGTTTGTGGATTTCGTCCAAGCGTTGTGGTGTTTTGCTGAACTGAATGGATCGGTTCAAGCCTTGTTCCTTCCGCTGATTGCTATTCGTATGAATATTCTTTTATTTCCCTTGCCTTCCTCTTCTTTTTCTATACCGATCGTCCAGTGGCTGTTTTGTGGAAAAAGTTTCCCTGTTTTGGGTTTATTTATTTATTAAGACTAGGGTGTTACATTTTGGTATCAGAGCAGACCGAAAGGTCTAAGGCCAAGGTACGCTTACCGAGTGTAAGCGGTTGTATGCATTGTGACCAAGTGGTCATCATTATTGTGATATTGATTTGAGGATAGGAGGCCATTTCCCTCCTGGTCCGATCGATTGCATGCCCTTATTTAATTGGTATTGTATATGTTTGATGATTTAGTATATGTTGGACTATGAATGGTGTGGTTGTAGGCCTGTGCCTGGTTAAGGAATTTGAATGTGTGATGAATGAATGATATATGATGTATATGATTTTCGGTATAAGAGATGTGTTGCAGTTCCCTAAGTTAAAATTTGGGTGTGTAATAAGTGAGTAAAGGTGAGGTCGGGTATATGTTAAATTGGGATTGCACCTCAGTGGCTGGTTGAGGGAACCGAGTGAATGGTACTAGACCTTATAGTAATATTGGAATGTTGTGGGATACCCATCGTGGGATACTGGATAAATGGTGACTCCTTAGGAATTCTAAGTGTAATAATTTATTAACTCTATGTGCTGTTGAACCCGAGTAGAGCAATTGCGTAGTAACTCATTGAGGCTTGAATTACCATTGTGTGATGATTAGGAAACGGGTGTTTGGGTAGTTCCGTGTGATGTGTCATGTGTGAGATGTGTTGGTAGCTGTACTATGATTGAGTAGTTGTGCATACAACTCCTGGATTTGTGGTATTTGTGAACTGTTTAGTGATTGTGTGACTCCGTCCACAAATGCATGTTAATAATTCTGCGAATGCTGACTGGATGCTTGTAAAGAGGAGTGTTACCACTACTGCCCGGTGCATGAGTTGAAAGGGGATGATTCTCTGAGTTTTGTTTGCAGTTTCATGTTAAAATGTATATGAATAAGAATGCCATGATGATTTCCGAATGCATGATATGTGAGTTGATCTGTTGATTCCATTGTGATGTTGTGTTGAAATGCATGTTGCCTTCATTATAAAATACCGAGAGGATGTGCTGTAGTATTGTTACCCGGTTTTGCTGCTGTGAATTACTATGACAAACGCTTGGATGCTTGTATGAATTGCATGAGAATTGCATACATGAGATGAAATCACTGTTTAAGTCAGATCCGCATGCATGTGTGTAAGAGCATTATTATTGAGACTAACATGATTTGCATGAATTTGAATGATTTGAGTAGATTCCGACTTGATGATGTTGTGTGAATGTGTTCTGACTGAATAAATATAGATGTATTGATGCTGTTGCCAAGTGGGATGTGATGTTATAATTGAGAATGTATGTTATGGTGCAAATTCTGATTGGGTGTCTGTGTGCATACTTACGATGATCAATGAGCTCAGTGTGAATTATATGAATATGTGGATATGATATTGTGAATGAAATCCTTAATATAGGTTGGAATTGATTTGGATAAATTCGACTGGATGAGTACATATATATATATATATCGATGCTATTACCGAGTGCAATATGATGTTATGGTTATGGTGCATGCTGTAGTGAACAATAATATAGCCATGAATAATTGGTATGAAATCCGACTGGGTGTCTGTATGTACATTAGTGCCGTTGCCGAGTCCATGGTGTGTTATGACAACATATAAGATTGTGAATTACTTAATCCTGAGTGAATTGCATGAACCCGAGGGAGTGATGTTATTATATAGCTGAGAATTGAGAATTTAATTCGAGCCATGGTTTTGTGATGAATAAGATTTAGAGGAAATATTTACTCGGTGTTGGCTAGGAGCCGATTGTTATATTGCCGTCATACTGATTTACAGAAGTGATAAGTAATTTTCATGATTGTTGTTGCATGATGTACCCTATGTGATGCATGATGTTGATGTAGGTGTATTACTTATACGTGTGAATTGCCATTAATTACTGTGTGAATTGGTATTAGTTGAGTTAGTCTGGTCGGTGTGAGGCACGCTGTTCTGAGATAACTCTTCCTGCCATAGGTATTGTGGCAGCGTACACGTTGCAATAACTATATAATTGTTGTAACCCTATAGGAATGAGACGTCATCCTATAAGTCAGATGCAATAATTCATAAGTCCGGCAAGTGAGGCTGTAACTGCTTATGGTGATGGTGAGTCTATCGGACTGCTTTGAGTGAAGATGAGAGTTGTATTAAATGAATATTATGTGGTTATGTATCAAAATGAAGGTAGAGGGTTTGTTTAACCTTGATGGGTTTGCCTCCGAGAGGATTAGAGGCTGTTGGGTATAGAGTGACTACTAAAATGATGGTTAGTTATTAGAATAAGAGGGGTGATCAAATCTATCACTAAATTGGAGTTTTATAAGGTTAACCGAGTGATATTGTAAGCCTAATAAAGAAACCAGGATTTTGAGCCAAACTAAATTGCAAGGTGAGGATTTGCTTGGGAAGGGATTAGTATATTCCGAGTGTGTAAAAGTGGGGATAATTCCAGGTGAAGTCTTATGAGGAAGGACTACTGAGTGAGGTGATGGCGTTCTGAGTAGGACCGCATAGAGAGGATCATTACTAAGTTAAGGGAATTGTGTCCAAGCGTAACATTCCTGAGTAAGGTAAGATTCGAGTGATGTGACTCGGAGTGTACCACTTCCGAGTAGAATGGTACGGTGTGAGATGATGTTGAGTGGAAAGATCTCAAGTGTAGAATCCCTAATACCCGTATGATGTTTCACCGGGTGACCTTTCTCCAGGAGAAAAGTCCTTCTGGTCGGGAAAATAAGGTTTTCGAGTGAGTAAGTTTCCAAGTGAATGGCCTCCGAGGGGAGTAGATATCCGAGTGAAGGATTTAATTGAAGTCGTACTCAGGTCAGTGATTGGGACTGATGAGCTTGAACTCAGGTTTAGTTTTGAGGTAGGCTCGAACTACGAGTGAATTTCTGGCAAGTGGAAGGATTTCTGAGTGAGAATTACCCTTGAAACCCCGAATGATATTTTGAGTGAGAGGACCAAGCGATATTCTCTGGATGTAAGCATGAAATTAGCCGAAGGCATGTGTAGGGATCTAAGATTTCAGAATCGAATGTGGTGCCTATTCGAGGTAAATCCAGGCAAATTGTGCTAATTGAAACACATGGAAAATTCTTTGAGTGTTCACTTTGGTGTAAGAGAGATTTTGTGGTCAGGTTTTGGAAACCCGAGGGTTAAATCCGAGATGAATCCGTCGGAAGTGAGTGTTGTGGGAATCGGTAATGTTGTTTACCGACTAGATTCTTCCCAACTGGTTGAATAACATCTAGAATGTGTTCCCCGTGACACAATGTCGAGCCTATGCTTTGTGTGATTTCATTATTGTGCCGAGTAACTCGTTCGAGTAAAGAAACCGATGGTGTGAATATGCTGAATGGTGTCGTGAGTAGTGGGACGAGCGGCCAAGAAATTAGGAAGTACCACTGCTTATGAGGAATTGGCTGAGTTAAACAAGGGAAATTGTGTGTTTTAGAAATTGAATCCTCGAATGTATTAAATTCTGTGATGAGGTTGTAATCAGGTAGGGTCTGACTTTTATGTTTTACCGACTGAAATTGTGGTGTGGTCGGTAAACCGCTTGAGTGGTGAATCTTTTCCGAGCGAAATGGTGGTTCGGTCGGTGAACGCTTGTGAAAGCACAGTCGCGTGAGTGAGACCAATTTTCTGAGTTATTTATTTAAGGTAAGTTACCGATTGAATTTCGAGGACGAAATTCTTTTGAGAGGGGGGGAACTGTAACATCCCGATTTAATAATTAATTGCCGAATGAAAATAAATTATTAAAATAATAATTGCTAAGTGGGGAAGATTATTTATTAATTATAATTGACTTAATTAATTTAAGTTAAGGAAGCAGAGGCTGATTGAGTGTGATTAGTTGTGACTATATGCGTATGACGCGTGTGGGGGGGTGCTGCTGTGCATGACTTCCCACCCCACTTTTCCCTTCTCTCCGTGCATGCATATATGGGTACCCTATCATTCATTCTTCCCTTTTAGACTTCTCTTCTTTCTGTTTTCTCTTCTTTTCTTCTTCGCTCTTCACTCTCTTTCTCCTCTTCTTCTTTCTTCTCTACTCTTTGTTCCCGTAAACTCGCAACAGTGGTGGCTGAGGATCGGAGTCCTCCTTCTTGACTCGACGAGCCAGAGAGGGTGAGGGTGTACATTCCCCTGCATGCAACCCGTCTCCTTCCACGTTGTTCCTTCCTTGTTCCTATATTCCCTTCGTCGGCTTCCCTTCTTCTTCCTCTCCTTGTTCGAAGCTGCCAAGTCTCAGTGGAGATCTGCGCTGCGAGGAGGTTCAAGGTGGTTGGAGTGTTCACAGCATTATGATGGAGCTACTTCAAAGAGTGAACCGAGAGCTTGGTGGCTTGGACTTCCCCTACTCTTGCATGTAGATGTACTAAGAATGACTCGGTGTTCCTCTGGAATCGGGTGTCGTGTTGACCGATCGAAAGCTTCAGTCCAGGTAGGGGGGTATCTTCTATCTTAAATGCATGGGTTATGAACGGGTTAAGGGTGTCAATGGTTTGCTGACTTTGTGACCGATTCTATGTTTGCTTGCATGATGAGTATGTGGTACCGAACGCATGGTGATTTGGTGTTGAGTGATGCATGTTTGATCCTATCTGTGAAATACATGTTAATAGCCTTGAGAATATTGCATGATCGTATGAAAAGAATGTGTTGTAGTGTGGTTGATGATTACCGTGTGGTTTGTGTGATGAGCAAGTTACTATGAGCTTGAAATGCTGACTGCATGTGTGAGAATGTGGATTTAGTGAATCTGACAGTGTCCAATACCGACTGCATGTGTTGTTGAGTGCTGGTAATGCCTAATACCGATTGCATGAGATGCATGTGCTATTTGAGTTCTGATGATGTACAACACTGATTGCATGAGATGCATGTGTTGTTGAGTTCTGTTAATGTCTAGCACTAATTGCATGAGATGCATGTACTGTTTGAGTGCTGATGATGTATGATGCCGATTGCATGAGATGCATGTATGGCTGTGTATATGAACTCTGTGTTGTATGGTGAATCCGCGTGTGGCGCATGGGATGCGTTTGTGCTGGGAGCACGTAGTGTGGGACACTACCATCGGTTATTTAAAGCGTGGGACGCTGTAAAATCCTTCAGTGGGACTCAAGGTAGCCCTTGAGTGGGACTCGGGCTGCCTGTGAACACCTCCGTTGGCGCTGAGAGCGTTGGTGTCACCTGTGGGCAAACGGTTGGGTACCTGTAAAATGGCCAAGCAGCTGGGAGCTGAATTGATAGCTGAGAGCTATGTATAAAAAGGCTGGGAGCCTACGTTGCAACGTCAAAACCGATTTCACACAAATACGGAACCGAGTGAAATAATCTGTGTATATTAGCTGCTGATGTTGTTTGGAATTGATTATGCATGTGATGATGTTAATGGGATGATGAATGTATATAACCGAGTGAAATATTTTGTGTGCATATGCTGCGGATGCTGATTGGAATATGTTCTATGAATGCATGTTAATGTTATTGAAAAGTTGTGTATATATGGCCGAGTGAGAATTGTTGAATTCTGATTAAGAAATGTTCAATATGTCCATTCTGATTCATGGGCAGTATTATGTCACTGATTGATGTATGTTAATGTTATTGAATTGATACGTGCATAAGGCCGAGTGATAACTGGTGGATTCCGATCGGTAAGGGTCTATGTGTGTCCTAGTTGATTGGTATTGTCCTAACTTAAACTATTGCCTTGTATAGTTGTGTATATATATATTGTTGCATATCTGTGGGACAATCCGAGTCAGTATCTATCATTTAATATTTAAGATGCTCACTCCCCCTACACCATTTTTTAGTGTATGTAGGTCGGTTTGGATGATGTAAGGGCCTTAACCCGAGTGTTGGGTATTTATTGATAAGGCTGTGTATATAATATTATGTTCCGAGTATATTTAATGTATTAAAGCCTTGGCCGGCTCGTAATATCAACGTTGTATAAAGAATACAATTTGTATATATATATTGAACCTGGGTTATTAGGAATCCGTGTGCATGTTTGTATACATATGGATTTATATTGAAATCATGTTCTTGTATCGGATAATGGGTCTTGGTGAATGAATAATGATAAGCTGAAATTATCCGTGTGTATGCGTATGTATATATATGTGTTATGTTGATAACATGGTTAGGAATCAGTGGAAGTGTATTGCTGTATCGGTAGTCAGACTTGGAATTAGAGGATATATATATATATATATGAGCGGTTTATGTTGATTTGATGCTCCTCGCTGACTAGGAAATGATGTTGTATGAATGATGCTAAGTTAATAAATACCGAGTGAAATATTATTGTAAGAGTTGGCTTGATTGACGTGGCTTAAGTATATGATCTTTTCCGAGTGAAAGACCTATGGTGAATCCCGAGTGGGGAATGACTTGAATATTCCGAGTGGAAATCTGAGTGATCCTCTCCGAGAGGAGAATGGTTATGATGGATTAGATTGGGCATATTCTAAGTGTTTTATATATATGATCCTAGTGAAGTTATGCATGTATTCCGAGTGAGCATAGGTACCTATTCCGGGTGAATAAGGTAATATGTATTCTGAGTGTGTAAGTGTGGAATGAGTCTGAGTGAATTACTTGGGTAATTCCTCTGAGTGTTGAGGAGTTTGGATCATTCTGAGTGGAATTAATTATGTAGGCCATTCCTGAGTAATGAATAGTTAAGGTATTATCCGAGTGAGAATAGGCATGAATGCCGAGTGTGTGGCCGAATGAGTATCGGTCGGTAATGATATTAGTTACCGAGTGGAATACCACTCAGAAGATGAGTTGGTTCATGAATGATTAGACCGAGTGATTTATGGCCGAGAGGAAGCCTATGTATTCTCTGAGTGATGGAGTTCAAAGGTACCGAGTGCTAAATGGTTGATGTTTACCAAGTGACTCGAGGTTGAATTATACCGAGTGGTGTTTGGTTGGGTAATAACTCGAGTGAGGGGTTTTATGGAATCCGAGTGGGATACCCCTCATTCCCGAGTGGATTATATATGTGACCCTTGTGGATAAGTAGATGACTAAGTTATGGGCTGCCAAGTGAATGGTTGTCTCAGATACCGAGTGGTGGATTTGTCGAGTGTGGCTTCTCGCTTCAGCGAGTGGGTGTAGATCGAAGGCTTGGGGTCGGTTTCGCTTAAGCGAATGGTGGTTCGCCCGAGCGATTAGAGCCGTTTCACCCGAGCGCGTGGGATCACGCTGAAGCGAGTGGGCGCTGTTTATGGATTTCGCCCAAGCGTTGTGGTGTTTTGCTGAACTGAATGGATCGGTTCAAGCCTTGTTCCTTCCGCTGATTGCTATTCGTATGAATATTCTTTTATTTCCCTTGCCTTCCTCTTCTTTTTCTATGTCGATTGTCCAGTGGCTATTTTTGTGGAAAAATTTTCCCTGTTTTAGGTTTATTTATTTATTGAGACTAGGGTGTTACACTTAAGCTCTGGATGGTAGCATCATTTCTCTGCTGATACTTTAAGTTTTGTGCAACATTTATTTTACCAGTTCTTCTAGAGAAGGGCCACTTGTGGATGGTTGAGGTATTGGCTTTCGGAATGTTGGTGTATAGTTTTGAAATGGAGGTTGAGGATTTTATTATTGTTTTCCCCATCTCAGGTTTGGATGATTCTTTCATCCTGGGTTGTATCTGTTGGAGGACAGGTCATGGTTTTGTTACTGTTGTTGAGGTCTATTATGGTATATGTTGGCTACATAAGCTTGGGGATTATCATCACCCTTCTCTTATAGAGAAGGACAACAATCAGTGGGATGCTCTTGTGAAGTGCAAATGCCCATACTTTGGTAGTTATGGAGTTTTGATTTATTGCTAATTGTGTGACCAAAATGGTGAGAGCGTCAAGTTTTCTCTCCAATTTAATTCCAGATGCACTAGAATTTGAATCATACATATTTTTAAAAGCATCATTTCTTACACTAAACTGTAGGGAGTAGATGCCATCTTCACCATCAAGTTCCTTGCTTTAGCAGCAGTCATGTCTCCCAAAGCTCTTCCACTTGCCGCATCTAACATGTTACGATCGACGTGGTGTAGACCTTCATAAAATATTGAAGAAGAAGTTGTTCAGAAATTTGATGGTAAGGGCAACTTGCATAGAGTTTCTTGAATCTCTCCCAATACTCATAAAGGCTTTCCCCAGAGAGTTGCCTGATTCCAAATATGTCCTTCCGGATTGCAATAGTTCTAGAGGTAGGAAAGAACTTTTCAAAGAACTTTTTCTTCAAGTCATTCCAACTTATGATTGATCTTGGAGCGAGGTAGTAGAGCCAATCCTTAGCAACACCTTCTAGGGAATAAGGAAACGCTTTAAGATACACATGGTCTTCTTGAAAGTTTTGAGATTTCATTGTGCAGCACACAATCTGGAATTCTTTGAGATGTTTGTGCGGATCTTCACCTGCAAGGCCATGAAATTTTGGCAACAAGTGTATAATTCCAATTTTAAGCACAAAAGGGACATCCTCTTCATGATATTGAATACACAAACTTTTGTAAGTGAATTTGAATGCAGCTAATTCCCTAAGAGTTCTTCATGAGGTCCAGCCATATCAGAAAAACTAACAGTAGTACTTTTAGCAGATTCAGAGATACTATCACTATCAACAAAGTTATTATTAAACCTTGCTTCTCTAACTAATCTATGAAAATTTCTATCAATTTTAGGATAAAATGAATGTAAATGCCCAGATGTTGTTCTAGTCATACATAGCATACAACAATGTATTTCATGATCATAAGCAATGCATCATAAACATCCCAAATCATGCAATAAAACAAAATAAATAAATAAATATTTTATTTTAAAAAGAAATTTAAAATAAGAATTTCCTAAAGATCATTGATCCCCGGCTGCCGCGCCAGAATTTGACGTCAACTATCGCAGTCGGTCAAATTGAAACGCTAAAAATAATGTAATACTAGGGTGTGAGCCTAGGTCATCTCTCGAGGATCAACACAAAAATTTAGGAAAATCATGTTCAAAACAATTTTAACAAACTAAAATTCAACAAACATACAAAGATATTTGAGGGGGTTTGGTTGTCATAGTAAAATTTAAAACAGAATAAATATAAGACTTAGCATAATTAAATAACAAGTGACTGATTTTCTTGGAGTACTATAATTAGATTTATCCTTGGTTCACAATTCCTTTACTTACATTCAAACTAAACGAACATATTAATCAAGCATCCTAATTAAGCAAAAGGAGTCAAGATCATAAAATCTAGGAATCATTGAGCATACATAAGAACATCGCCTACATACATAATCTATTCTGATATTATAGAATTAAGCAAACCATAATAATTAAAAGTGATTATGAAAATATTCATTTAGCATGCATACTTCCTTAATCCATTTTAATGAAAATCTTATTCTATTCCATTTGTATAATTAAACCGATTAAGCATACAAATTTAATTAAACAGAATGGAATTCAAACAAGTAGAGTAAGGTTATGAAGAAACCAACAATAATAAAAGAGTACTATATTAAAAATAGAAACCTCAAAATCATATTACAATAATATCCAAGAAAATCAATCTAGGGGTTTTAGCCTTCCAAAATTAAAATAAACTAAAAATAAGAAAGATCAAACCCAGAATATATAAAAGAGGAAGAGAGAATTTCCTCTAGGGGCCTTGTGCCTGTGTTACTCCCAATTGATGCTGGAGGAATGATGTGAAGGTGTGTTGAATGCTTCAATTCTTCTTCTATTTATAGGCCAACAAAATAACCAGCGAGCATGGAGCGTTGCAAGTGGATCCCCTTTCTTCGTAGTGCTTCAATTTTAAAATTCACAATGCGATGCAAGGCTGTTTCCACTGATATGAATCGATTACTAAAAGCATGAATTGATTCATATGCATTATGTGCCTTCCATTTAGACAAAATTGGAGTGTATGAATCGATTCCTAATGCATATGAATCGATTCCTAATGCATATGAATCGATTCCTAGGCTTGCGAACACGTGCGAATCAATTCCTAAGGGCTACGAATCAATTCATGGCTTTTAAATTCATGAATTTTGCTCCCTGGTCACGTGTGAATCGATTCACACTTTATGTGAATTGATTCATGGCTTTAAATTTCCAATTCTGGGGCTTTTCCAATGCATGAATCGATTCATGCTTCCTATGAATCGATTCATTGATCTATTGTTCACTTGTTTTGTGCTTCATTGTAACATCCCTGATGTTTTAATAATAGAAAATAAATTGGAAGTGAGTAAATTATTATTTGGCGTAAAATAAAAATGGTATATAAAATATTAAGTGGGAAATGGAGTTCTAAATAAATTTTAAGGAAAATTAGCATCAGGACACTGACGCGTAGCGTGACTGAGACACGTAGCGTCAGGTGCGATTTAGTGAGTCGATGCGTAGCGCCGGGATGACGCGTAGCGCTAGCGCCGCCCTGTTTTATAACAGGGTTACACAGAACAGAACCCGCAAGCTTCTCTATTAATTTTCTCTCTTCTCTAAGGCGTTTGAGCTAGGGTTTGTGGATTTCTTGTGGTTTTAGGCAATTGGGGGCCAAGGTAAGCGATAGGAACCTTCAATTGCTAACTTCCTCTTCTTTTCTCTTCTTCCTATCATGAAATCTGAATTTGCATGTGATGATTGGGGTTTTGATTCTGAGTTACAATGGTTTGTGAAGCTTGGATAATGAGTTTGGAAGTATAAGGAAGGTAATGTACTAATTAATTTGATGTTTCGGTGACCGTAGGTACCAGAACGAGTGTTAGGCAAGCGATCAACGAAGTGGACGTCAGAAACGGAAGAGAAACGGTGAATTCAGTGGCTGTAGGACGCCACCTACCCCTTGAGCAAACTGTCGAAGCTCAAAATAGAGGTAAGGGGGTGTTCGGGTCATAATTAATTAGAATTGATATGAAAATAGATTATGGGAAGTTCGGGAATTTAGTAAGAGTTGTCATAAATAGTATAAAGTAACTAAATATAGTAGTGATGAATATATGAGTATGTGGAGTGAGATTAAATGGTTGAATATGAAAGAAATATGTTGATTGAATTAATTATATAATGAAATAAAGACTGGAATGATGAAAGTAAAAGATATATGTAATATTTCCACTTTGAGTTGCGTATGTATATTTGATTATGAATAAGAATATGGAATTTTGGATTATTGATGATATATGCAATAGCATTGTATGGATGGGTTTGACAAGTCGGTCGCCCTGTATTGTGAGCACATGCCAGTTTCTGGTAGTTGCATATGTTGTTTGTTGATGATATGTCATGATTATGAGATATGATATGTGATTATGTGGTATGGGATGGCCAATGGTATGTATACCCCTCATTTTCTGACTCCTGTGATCTTTGTGCCCAGTTGAGCTACCCAGTGGTCAAGTCGGACCCAGTGGTTGAGGTGGAGAGCCAAGTCGGGCTCGGTGAACTAAGTCGGGTTCACAGATGTCAAGTCAGACTCCCAGCTGAAGGCCAGTCCTTTAGTATCCGGATACTAGGTGTCGAATTGCATGAGAGTCAGTTGTGACATATGTGGATCTTATATTGATTAATGATTGAAAATGAATTATGAATTGGAAATATGATGTGAGTGAATGAGTGGTTTGAATGAGTTAAAGATTAGTATGTATGTGTGCATGTATATGGACATGGATAAGTGCAGGAAGCTCAAGAATTCACGTAATGTGAGCTGTAGGTATTAATAAGTTTAATATTTCATTCTATATTAATTATGATATTCCAAACACTCACCCTTGTTGTTGTTTAATTTTTGTGACCAGTGACAGGGAGGATGCTAATGCTACGGAGGTGCGCCAAGAGGAAGGTTGATGCCAAGGAATGGGGATTAATATAATATATGTAATGTAAAACTATGTGTGTGGTAGACAATGAATTATGTGTCATGAATTTGTTATAATTATGTTTGATGTGATGATTATGGCACTGAGCCGTTGACATGTATTAATGTTGAATGTTATCAGCAGGTGTTGTATTGATGCTTGATTGATATGTGTGTTATGTGATTGATGCTAGGGTGTGTTAGCCAAGGCCTCAACACTCAAGAGGGGGGTGAATCGAGTGTTTCAAATTTTCACACGGAATCCCCTTAGAAATGGTTAGTAATATACAAATGATGCAATGATGAATAGACAACAACTTTTATGCACATATCACACTATGACACACTTGATGTGCAATGACAATATTTAGCTTTAAGTGTGATAAACAAGGCAAGTTATTGGTTTAAACAATTTATCAATCAGTTGGAGTGCATAGATTTATTTCACAAATAATGTGATATTTCCTATAAGGTTTCAGCTCATGCAATATATCAAACAGCTTGTGTGCATGAAATAAGTGAAGGCAATTAAGTAAGTATCACACAAGAGTTGATAGGAAACAATGATCTAGATACTTGGCAAGTTAAAACAAATTTCAGTTTTTAAGAACTTTACCAAATATTGATTCAAGCAAATTATCAAACACTTGGTATGCAGAGTTAGTTTTCTACTTGAACAACAACTTTGATTCACACATTCAGCTCAAGCATTTCAACAAACAGTTTATATACGCAGTTGTATAAAGAGTTCAAGGTAGAGAGAAATGCAAACCAATTTAACGAGTTCCACCAACCCGGTTTACGTCTCGCCTTTAAGCAACCCACTTGAAGGATTCCACTATTGAAGATTTGAGATACAAGCTTTGAGCAATTGCAGCTTCCTAGTGTCCCACACTCAAGAACTCAATCCTCACAAGCAAAGGGCAACCCACCCAATCTCACAATCTCTCAATACCCAAAGGTTGAACCCCAACCTTTGTGACCACTCAACCTAGAGTGAAAAACCTTGGTGTTTTGGTGTTTGGTTTACAAGCAATTAACTCTCTCAATAGAGTAGATACACAAATGAAAGCTCTCACAAATTCTAACTCTCAACAAGAGAGGATATGTAAATTGAAACTCACAATCTAACAACTCTTAAGCAAAGAGTTACAGAATATACAAGAGAAATCTAATAAGAAGACCTCTAGAAGAAGAATATTGATTGCCTTGTGTTGTGCCTTGGTCTCTCTATTTCTTGCTTGAATTCATGCTCCATTTATAGCCATTTTTAGGGTACCTAGTTGTTGCACAGTGTCTCCAACGGATACCTCAAGTGGGCATAAAGTGGGAATGAAGAAATGAGCTGGAGTTCCACTTAAAGACATTTTCCCCACGTTCTGACACTATGGTAATCGATTAGCCCTCGAGCTGTAGTCGATTACATTTTGAAATCTTCAGTGTAATTCGCTCTGTAATCGATTAGCATTTCTCTTGTAATCGATTAGCTATGAAACAGAACCCCTCTAATCGATTATGCCTTGCCTTGTAATCGATTATGAGTGGCACCTGATGAATTTAATTAGGTTACGCAGCATGGTAATCAATTGTGCCTTATGTGTAATCGATTAGGGTGCAAACAGAAGCTCTATAATTGATTAGTTGTGTAGTTATAATCGATTAGTTACATTCCAGAATCCTTGTAATCGATTGTCCTTCTTGTTGTAATCGATTGTGTCATAAACAGAGTTATGGTAATCGATTATTCTAGTGTGCTAATCGATTGGGACATTTTCATGATACAATTCTTCAAGGTCTTGGATATGTTCTTGATATGTATTGACCCATGGCTTATTCCTTTGATCCTCATGCCTGTTTTCTTGATTCTTCTTCAACTTATGAGCTTGTTCTTAGGTTCATGACACCAACCTTATTTTCTATAGCTCATGTTTCTTTAATTCTTTGTGAGGCATCTTTATCTCTTTGTTCTTAGCCTTGTCTTTGTGCTTGAACTTCCTTGTTTAGGATCCTTTGCCAATCCATTATCATCATGAATACTTTGTCATTCATCAAAACTACTTTGCATATTTGCATATGCAACTTCAGGGTGATGATTGGATTGATTTAGGAAAGTTATGCATATAGTTGGTTAATGAATTTAAGGAACTGGATAGGTGAAATTGAGATCCGGCGGGTTTTGGAAACCCCGGGATGCATCAATAGGTTCTCCATGACATTTAGGATTTATATGCATTGGTTTTTGGTCCGTTGGAATCCATTTAGGATGTTTGGTGCAAGGGTTTTTCACCTAATTGGGTTAAAAAGCGTTTCATGCATAACTTGCGCATATGTTGGAATTTTGGCGAAAGAATGGCGCCAATAGTTCCGGAATGGGGAAAACATATGGCCCGTGAAGTTTCATGGTAATCGGATCTGAAATAGGCCAATTGGGTAGGTTAGAAGTTGGTTAACTGGTTTAAAATGTGTAACAGCATCAGGTGCTGTTACTGTCATGCCCACGCTACGCGTGAGGCTGACGCATAGCGTGAGGTACGTAGAAGAGGGCTGACGCATAGCGTGGGGATGGCGCGCAGCGTCAGGCCCCTGTTTCATGTTTTTGGTTTCTTTTAGAAGTGAATTTGTTTTAGGATTTTGAAGTGTAATATAATAATTATTTTGAACTGTTTAGTAAAAATAAATGTTATTTTGAATTAAGGAATAATTAAATTTAATTAAATGTGAAAAATTTATTCTGAAAATTAATTAAACGGGTATAAATAAAGGTAAAATGATGAAGGGCGTCACATTCATTAACCCTTTCTGAACATGTAATGACTTATGCCTTCTTCCTCTTGATTCTTGGTCATTATTTTCCGATTGCAAGCTCAATTATTCACTATAAAATAAGAGAAACTGGGATTTCATTATTTCCAGTAACAACTAATCCTTAATTCTTTTTAAAATTAAATATTAAATAAAGCTCAAATTATGAAAATATGTTAAATTGCAATATATTACACAATAAGTAGTGGCAAATTATACACATTTAAAATAGGAATTGAGGATAAAATATGCATTATCAACAAGCAAGTTATAAGTTTTGGGATATGATAAGTCTTGAAAAGACTTAATTATTTAATAATATATAACCCTATTTTATGTGAAAGATTAAGTTTAATTAGTAAGATTGGATGTAAACTAGAAAGTATTTGTTATTTGTATAGTTTCATTAATTAATTATTATGTTAGTAATTTCCTTTGAATTAAGAATAAAAAGAGAACAAATTAAGAAAAGCTATTTCTTGAGTTTAAAGTCTCCTCGGCGTACTAACATTCAGCCTCAGCGTGCCTACGCTAGGCTTTACATGTGATCAATTACGTCAGCGTACCTGCACTCAGTCAAGCGTACTGACGCCTGCTTTGAAGGAAGAGGCCTAGAGGCTCAACGTAGTTACGCTGACCATGGGCGTGCCTATGTTAAGGCCAGCGTACTAAAGTTGAATGAATATGCTCAAGCCCAAGAGGATGACAAAAGAACAGCGTACAGACGATGTGTCTCAACGTGTTTATGGGTGCATAAGGAGAAAAGATCCAAAGGACCGGTGTACCTATGCCACACCTACACCCACATTTATGCCAAGATCAGGAAGTATCAAATACCATTCCAGAAGGTCAGCGTACTTACACTGACCTCAACCATAGTTACGCGTAAGAAAAGCATTAGAAAGAGAGTCAAGCCAGGAACCCAGCTTACCTACATGATAAGTCTTGAAAAGACTTAATAATTTCACCTTTAATTTAACTTAATCCATTAAATATTGCTTAGTTTGGCACTATTATTTAATAAATTGTCAATGATTCTTATTTTATTTATTTATTTCAAAAGTGTTTAAATTATGTAAGAAAATGATTAAAAATAATAATTAGTTAAGGAAATTTGTTTATTTATAAATTCACTAACCCAGCGTACATACGCTGGACAGCCAGCGTACAAACACTAGGAATTATTTATTTGCATATGCAGGTGTAGTTCACGCTCAAGCTTGACAAGTTCATGCTTAAGCTTGACAACCATGCAAATCTACGTATAAAGAAAGGAAATCAACACATGCAGCATAAAACACGATCACGCTCAAGCGGACCATAGTCACGCTTAAGCGTGACTTCACTACACCATGGATTTAACTCCCACGCTCAAGCGCCTTCGATTCATGCCTAAGCGTGAAGACCAAATGCACTCACGCTTAAGCACATCTCGATCACGCTAAAGCTTGATTCCATTTCATTCATGAATTTAACACTCGCGCTTAAGCGCCAGTTAGTCACGCTTAAGCGTGGTGTTAGTTGCGCAGTTAGTTATTTTTCCCTCCAATTGAAGTGCTGCACCGTTGCTGTTTCTATTTTCTGTTGTACTGTAGTAACTGAAGTATTGCGTTGTAATTAATTATTTATTTATAATTATGTATTTAGATTAGTTAGTTTAATTATTAACTAAGTTTCCTTTGTAATTAATTAAGTTAGTTAGTTAGTTAGTTGTCTATATATATATATATATTTGTGCATGCTCTGTAAAAAGGAAGGAGGAGTATAGGAGAGAACATACAGAATAACAACACGATTCATTTTCTCATTTCTAATCTCTCTCTAATTCTTTTCTCTCTCTAAATTCTCTCGTCCATGTCTCTCCATATTCCTTCAACAGAATCCATTTCCATGGGTTTCTAAACCCCTAGGGTTGGGATTGCTAAAGCTTCCGATGGAATCTTAAAGCTGCGTTGAGGAAATTATCTTTTGAAGCAAGAGGAGAACAAGCTAAGAAGTGGATCTACTCTACTAAATTGACAAATTCAGATCCAAATGAAGAATCTCACCAGTGAGGAATCATGGTTGAGGCTTAGGTAACTTCTAGCTTCCTAACTAATTCAGGCCTAGTAATTAGGTGAATAGTTAGGGTTCAACCCCAATTTCGCATTAGATTTCTCTGTAATTGAACACCTAAGGGATTAGGGTTTAATGCTTAGGAATTAGTGTTAGTCACCTAAGGGATTAGGGATTAACCAACTGTGAATTGTCCTCTTGCATCTGAAGCTTAATTGAACCTCGATTTCATGTTCCTTGATGAAGTTGTAAGCTGAAGTAATACTAACCTATCTTCCATTAACCACATTTCACATTTTATACTACTTCTGAAAATACAAAAACATAGAAAATATAAAACAACAAAAACAGAATGAATTGCATCTGCTTGTGTTGGTTCAGCTTGTACTAGTCTAAGATTGCGGTAATTACCATAATCCCCGTGGGAACGATCAAATATATTACAAATTTAACGATTAGTGCGCTTGCCAAAAGAATATAAATCCTCCAAGAATTATGCATCAAGTTAATAGCTCAGGACTTACCAATCAAGTTAATGGCGCCGTTGTCGGGGATTATTGAGTAATATCAACAATCCTTGGACCGGTACTAGACTGAACCGTTTAATTTTGTTTTGCATTTAATAAGTAGTTTAATTCTCATTTTTAGTATAGTAGTAGTTTTTGTGTAGCAGCATCAGTAGATTTAAATTGTTCATGTCTAATAGTTGTGTATGCAGTCAAGGAACAGAGGTGAGCCTTTCTTCTTTGATCCTACTATTGATTTGTTAGAGCGTAAGCTTATAAAGGAGAAAAAGCAAAAAGAAAAGCAAGAAATGGAACAGAGGAGAGTTATAAGGTGACTACTCTAGGCCTACTGAAGAAAGATCACAATCTAGCATCCTTAGGCCTCCAATTGCAGCCAATAACTTTGAACTTAAACCGGCTTTGCTTCACTTAGTTAGAAATGATCAATTCAGAGGAAGTGAGGTTGAGGATCCAAATCTGCATCTAGCAACCTTCCTACAAATCTGTGATACTATGAAAATGAATGGTGTCCCTGAAGAGGCAATAAGACTGAGATTATTTCCTTTCTCTTTAAGGGACAGGGCTAAGGCTTGGTTATAAAGCCAACCAAGCGGTAGTATCTCTACTTGGGAGGATTTACAAAGAAAATTTCTAATTAAATATTTTCCTCCTTCCAAGTATGCCAAGTTGCGCACTGAAATCACTTGTTTCTAGCAGAGAGAGGGTGAATCTCTAATGGAAGCATGGGATAGGTATAAACAGAGTTTAAGGAAATGTCCTTATCATCAAATCACTGATGTGCAGCAAGTTACCATCTTTTATAATGGTGTAAGACCAGCAACTAGGGTCTTGATTGATGCCTCAGCTGGAGGTTCATTGACCACAAAAACTGTAAAAGAGGCCATAGAGCTTATTGATGTCATGGCTTCTAATGAATGTCTAGTTAGTGAAAGGAGCCAAATCCCTAAGAGAGGGATATTAGAATTAGAAGCACAGGATGCTTATTTGGCTCAAAGTAAGTTGATGACTCAAGCTTTGGAGAAATTAAGTGTACAGATTTCAAAACTCCAAAAGCCTAGTCAAGTTTGTATGATGAGTTGTGATTTTTGTGGTGGAGACCATGAAAATGGCATGTGTGATCCAAATGTGCCTACTGAGCAAGTGAATTACATGGGGCAGCAACAATTTCAAAGGAATTATCCCTCTAATTCCTTTAATCCTAACTATAGGAATCACCCCAATTTTTCATGGCAGAAAGGTCCACATTTGAATCAAAACATGCCACAAAATCAAATCACAAATAGACAACAATCTCTTTTCCCTTCTTCTAAAGAAAAGTCTGAACTTGAGAATGTTTTATCACAGTTCATTTAGGCCACTCAGGCCAGCTTTAAAAATCAAGAAGCGTCCATTCAAAATTTAGAAAATTAGGTTAGACAGTTGTCAAAACAATTAGCTGAGAGACAATTAGGCAATTTTCCTGGAGATACTGAGGTAAATCCAACGGAACATTGCAAAGCAATAACTACTAGGAGTGGGAAAATTCTTCTCCCACCTCCAAGTCATGAAGTGAGTTTAGAAAAAGATGCTGAAAAAGAAATAGAGCAGGAAAGTGAGCAAGCTATTGGTAAAACTGAAAATAAAGTAGAATTAGAAATAGGAAAAGAAAACCAAGTCCATCAAAAGAAAAAGAAAAAGATTGATTTGATCTTGGAGGAAGCTGTCAAGCTAACCCCTGAGAAATTAAAGAATGCTCCATTTCCACATAGATTTAAGAAACAAATAGAGGAGCAAAAGTTTACTAAGTTCTTGGATGTGTTTAAAAAGCTTCACATAAATATTCCCTTTGCTAAGGCATTGCAAGAGATGCCTTCATATGCTAAATTTTTTAAAGAACTTCTGTCTAAGAAGAGAAAGCTTAAGGGAGATGAGATGATTGCTCTCACTCAAGAGTGTAGTGCAATTATTAAAAAGAAACTCCCTCAAAAGCTGGAAGATCCTGGATCTTTTACAATACCTTGTGCAATAGGGATGTTCATGTAGGAAGTGCTTTATGTGATCTAGGGGCTAGCATAAACCTGATGCCTTTGTCCTTAATGAGGAAGTTAGGAATAAATAACCTGTAACCAACTCACATGTCTTTACAGTTGGCTGATAGGTCTATCAAATATCTTCATGGGATGCTGGAAGATCTGTTAGTTAAGGTAGATAAGTTTATCTTTCCAGTAGATTTTGTAGTGTTAGATATGGAAGCTGATAGAGAAATTCCTTTGGTTTTAGGAAGACCTTTCTTAGCTATAGATAGAGCTTTAATTGATGTAGAGAAGGGAGAACTCATGCTGAGAGTTCAAGAGGAGCAGGTAACTTTTAATGTCTTCAATGCTATGAAACATCCAGCTGAGAAGATGGATTATTTTATGATTGAAGAGATTAAAAGTTATAAGACTCCTATACTATTGAAAACTGAAGAAGAGGTTTTATAAGCCTTTTTAGAGGATGATTTTGACTCTGAGACTAAGGAGTTAAATAACTCACATACAGAGTTGCTGAACCTACTTGAAGCATGTGAAGTAGGTGATTTTGAAAATGAAAGGAAAAGAAATTTAAATAATACTGAACTAGAGAAAGGTAAGGAAGTGTTTGAAGAAAAACATGATTTAAAACCTTTGCCTTCTCATTTGAAATATGTTTTTTTAAGAGATAATGAATCACATCCTGTAATCATTAATGCTAAATTAAAAGATGAGGATGTAGAAAAATTGATAAGGGTTTTAAGAAAACATGAGTCTACTATTGGTTGGAACATTTCTGATTTAAAGGGAATTAGTCCATCATTTTGTATGCATAAAATTTTGATGGAAGATGACTACTCCCCTGTTGTTCAGCCACAAAGAAGATTAAACCCCATAATGAAAGAAGCTGTAAGGAAAGAGGTGGTTAAACTTCTTGATGCAGGAATTATCTATCCTATCTCGGATAGCGCTTGGATTAGTCCAGTCCAAGTGGTGCCTAAGAAAGAAGGGATGACCACTGTTAAAAATGAAAAAGGTGAAGTCATTGCCACTAGACTAAATACAGGTTGGAGAATATGTATAGATTATAGAAGGCTTAATGACTCCACTAGAAAAGACCACTTTCCTTTGCCATTTGTAGACCAAATGCTTGAGAGGCTGTCAGGTCATGAGTATTATTGCTTCCTTGATGGATATTCTGGTTATAACCAAATTGTGGTTGATCCAAAAGATTGAGAGAAGACAGCCTTCACCTGTCCCTATGGAATCTTTGCATATAGGCGCATGCCTTTTGGTTTGTGCAATGCACCAGCAACCTTTCAAAGGTGTATGCTGGCAATTTTTGGGGTCATAGTAGAGAAGTTCATTGAGGTGTTTATGGATGACTTCTTTATGTTTGCAAATAATTTTGATATATGCCTCAACAACCTATCTAAGGTGCTGGTGAGATGTCAAAAGACTAATCTTGTCCTTAACTGGGAAAAATGTCATTTTATGGTTAAAGGAGGGATTGTCCTTGGCCAGAAAATCTTTGCTGAGGGCATTCAAGTAGATAGAGCCAAGATTGATATCATTGAAAAACTTCCTCCTCCAATCAATGTGAAAGGAGTGAGGAGTTTCTTAGGATGTTCCGGCTTTTATAGGAGATTTATAAAAAGATTTTTCAAAAATAGCTAAGCCTTTGACTGATTTACTTGTGAAAGATCATGCTTTTGTTTTTGATGAAAACTATGTCAAGGCTTTTGAAAATTTGGAACAAAGATTAATTTCAGCTCGGATCCTTGCAGCACCTGATTGGTCTTTACCATTTGAACTAATGTGTAATGCAAGTGACTTTGCTGTAGGAGCTATGCTAGGACAAAAGAAAGAAAAATTAACACATGTCATTTATTATGCTAGCAAAGTATTAAATGAGAATCAAATAAATTACACCACTTCTGAAAAAGAAATGCTTGCTGTGGTGTATGCATTTGATAAATTCAGAGCTTACTTGATTGGTGCTAAGGTCATTGTCTATACAGAGCATTCAGCAATTAAGTACTTGCTAGCTAAAAAAGAATCAAAGCCAAGATTGATCAGATGGGTTCTATTACTCCAAGAGTTTGATTTGGAAATAAGAGATAAAAAGGGAGTGGAGAACTCAGTGGCTGATCAACTCTCTCATCTGGAGGGTGAATCTGATTCTATCTTGATTAAAGAGGAATTCCCAGATAAGAGGCTGATGGCAATTATCACAGGGCCATGGTATGCTGATATAGCCAACTTTAAAAGTGCCTCTGTAGTACCTGAAGAGTGGAGATCCCAAATGAAGAAAAAATTCTTTCATGACAATAAAACTTTTCTATGGGGTGATCCATTTCTTTATAAAATAGGAGTAGATGGAATTATCAGGAGATGTGTGCCTGAATCAGAGCAAGAAAGACTCTTATGGCACTACCATGACTCCTATTATGGAGGACACCATGGTGCCTCCAGAACAGCTACAAAAGTTTTACAATGTGGCTTTTATTGGCCAACAATTTTTCAGGATGCTAAAGTATATGTTCAAAGGTGTGATAAGTGTCAAAGAAGTGGAGGCCTGTCTGCTAAAGCAGGCATGCCTTTGACAAATATTTTAGTTGTGGAGTTATTTGATGTTTGGGGCATTGACTTCATGGGACCTTTCCTAAAGTCATTTTCCAATGAGTATATCCTTGTTGTTGTGGATTATGTCTCCAAGTGGGTGGAGGCAATCCCTACCAGAACCAATGATGCACATGTGGTGCTTAGGTTTATAAAGAAGAACATTTTCTCTAGATTTGGAGTCCCTAGAGTCCTCATTAGTGATGGAGGGTCACATTTCTGCAATAGAATCATGGAAAAAACCCTGAGACACTATGAGGTACTGTATAACGTATCTACTCCATATCATCCACAAACTTGTGGACAAGTTGAGTTGACTAATAGAGAAATTAAGAGGATATTAGAGAAAATGGTAGGGAGGTCTAGGAAGGATTGGTCTGTGAGATTGAATGATGCATTGTAGGCCTATAGGACAGCATTTAAAACTCCAATTGGCATGTCTCCTTATCAGTTGGTTTATGGTAAGGCTTGCCATCTCCCTGTAGAGTTAGAACATAAGGCATGGTGGGCCACAAAGCTGTTAAACATGGATTTTGACCAATCTCAAGAGGAAAGAGTCCTAAAACTCTATGAACTGGAGGAGTTCAGGCTCAATGCTTATCAGAGTGCCTTAATTTATAAAGAGAAAACTAAGAGGTGGCATGACAAGTGGATAAATAGAAAAGAGTTTCAAAAGGATGATAAGGTATTGTTGTTTAATTCTAGATTGAGACTCTTTCCAGGAAAACTAAGATCAAAGTGGTCTGGACCCTTTATTGTGAATGAGGTCTTCCCTCATGGTGCAATTGAGTTGAAAGAACTAGTCACTGATAGAACATTTAAAGTGAATGGCCAGAGACTCAAACTCTACTTTGGAGGAGAGTTTGGTAGGCAGAAAACCTCCATGCTGTTGCAGGCATCTACTTAGATGTTAGAAGGTCAAGCTAGTGACCTTAAAGAAGCACTTTAGGGAGGCAATCCTACATTTTGTTTGTTGCATTTTGTGTATGTGTTTGAAATAATAAAAGAAAACTAAAATTTTTTGATCAAGGGGTGAATAAACTGGTAAATTTTTGAATAAGGTTTGAGCATTCATACGCTCAATTCCCAGTGTACATACTTGCAAATCCATTAGCTAGAATTAGAATCAGGTACCCTTGGTGCTTGAGTGAAATACTGTGGTGCTTGAGCATGACTTAATTACGCTTGAAGCGTGATTTTTCCTCCTGTAAGTGTGCCTATTCGCTTGGGCGTAACTTTCATAAGCCTGAGTGTGACCTTGTTATAAGCTTCGCGCTTGAGCGAGCTCGGGTCCACACTTGAGCGTGACCCTTCGAACTGATTTCTGTGCTTGAGCGTATGTCTTCACGTTTTAAGCATGACCCTTGGTACCTGATAGCACACTTTCGTGCTTGAGCATCCTTTATTCACGCTTGAAGCGTGATACATAGCAACTGCCATGCTTAAGCTAGGAACATCACGCTTAAGCATGATGGTGAGCTTGATTGTGGAATTAGTGCCTCGCCTAAGCGCCCTAATCTCACGCTTGAGCGTGATCGGGGCTGAGGAAATTAGAAGCTTTTTGTTCAAAATTGTCGCTTAAGCGGATACCAATCATGCTTCAGCGTGATCGTCACAATGGAGCAGCATGGTTTGTCGCTTGAGCGTACATTACTCATGCTTAAGCGTGAGCTTGTTGTGCCTTCTACTGATTCCCATACTTTGAGCGTGAGCTCTTGTGTATTAGTCCCTCGCCTAAGCGCCCAAATCCATGCTTGAGCGTGATTGCCCCTGGTGCCTGATACAATCCTTACACGCTTGAGCTAGGAACATCACGCTTGAGCGTGATCGTGGGCGTGAGTGTGAAGTTTCCCTTTGTGCTTGAGCATGACTTCTTGTCGCTTGAGCGTATGTTTATTCACGCCTAAGCATGAGTTTCATTACTTGCCTGAATGTGTCCCTCGCCTGAGCGCCCAAGTCCACGCTTAAGCGTGATTGTCACTGGTGTTTGTTAATTGAATCCCACGCTTAAGCTTAGCCATTCACGCTTTATGTATGGCTTGTATATTTGCTTCACGCCTGAGCACCCCAAGCTCATGCTTGAGCGTGATCGGGTTAAGGCTGTCCTGTTTCAAATTTGTCGCTTAAGCGTGATGCTGTAAGCTTAAGCGTAATCATCCCAGTGAAGCAATCTGATACCTGTTTGTGTGGCGCTTGAGCGTAGTTCTTCACGCTTGAGCGTGACATTCAATTACATATCATTCGCTTGAGCGAATAATGGTTCGCTTGAGCATGATTCATACTTGATGCTACCTGTCTATTTTAATTTGGGCATTTATACGCCAAGATTTTAGCGTACCTACGCGTACCTCAGGTATTGGGCTCAACAGTATAAAACCCACTCAGTGTACAAACCCTAACTCTTTACGCTGGAACCTTAGGTTTTGAAGAGGAAAAGGCACAGTCTCTAAATTCTTTGAAAGGTACCATCTTTTCAGTTCTTACTTTCACTTTATAGTTAGAATTGTTGTAGTTCACTGTTTCAATTTCAAATTTCTTTTATCCATCATATCTGTTCATCTTATATTTTCATTTTGTTGTGGTTGTGCTATTTGTATATTTGTATCCATTTAGGCATTATAAATACCATTGTTAACACTCACCATGATCAGAAGATCACAAAGACTTTGTAGAAAACCTGAAAAAATTGTTGAAATAGAAAATGTGAAAGAAGCCTGAAAAGAGAAAGGAAAATAGGTGGCTACTATTAGTATCCCTGATTCTCCATCAACTAAAAGGAGTAAAAGTCTTGAAGAAGGAAAGAAGTCTCAAACAGTTGAGGGTTTTGATGGGTTTAGGTTTAGAGATTCCAAAGCCACCCAAGATTATGAGAATAAGTTCAAACATAGGGGAGTAATAAGGGATAGAGCTCTGGTCCTTGATGAAGAAAATTGTTCTGATTTTAATGTAAAAGCTGCTATGATTGAAATGGGATAGCAGTTCTTTAATGAGAATTTAGGCAATGGTTACTAGGAACTCACTAGAGAATTCTATGCCAATCTGAGGACTCATTCTATAGAAGATAATTTTTCTTTTTCTTCCTTCTTGAGAGGAGTCACCATTCCTCTAACTAGTCACATATTGAATAAGTTGTTGAAAGTACCTATATTGGATGAGGAAGGATGTCACTACACATGGAAAGTAGATATCTTTCATAGGGTTGAAAATGAAAATCTTAGGAAAGAAATTTTAGAGGAATGTTGTGAACAAGGAGCTGTATATAGAACAAAGGTTAATGGTGCACCAAAAAGTGTTAGGAAGAATTGTTTGAATCATCTTTCCCTTTTATGGTGCCACTATGTCCTTTCATCCTTGCAACCTCTGGCTCATTCTACTGAGATTACCATTAAGAGGTTGGTGTTGATTTACTGTTTAATGAGAGGCCTGTATGTTAATCTGGGTGAGTTAATACTGGAGGAGATGATGAAAAACCTTGAAAAAAATCTTCAACTGCCATACTGCTCTGTTATCACTTTGTTGGCCAAAAAGAATCAGGTTAGGTTGAATTATGACAAGCTGACAAAGGTAAAGCCTGAAAGGATTATGGACAAGCGTTGGGTGATAGACCACAATGACAATTTTATGCCTCAAGAGTCAAAGCGTCCCAGATAACCTAAACCAACATCTTTTGCACCACCACCTCCAACAAGAGTAGGTACTTCTTCTGATATTTCCATGGTAATGTAGGAACTTCAGGTTATGAAGAAGATACAACTAGGAACCTATGATCTGGTCTTGAACCATGATCTCATGTTGAGAAAGATTGCCACCACATTGAATGTGGATCACACTGAAGAAATGAGAGTTCCACCTGACAGAGATTTATG
Organism: Clitoria ternatea; assembly: GCA_037962975.1. NCBI lineage: Eukaryota > Viridiplantae > Streptophyta > Magnoliopsida > Fabales > Fabaceae > Clitoria > Clitoria ternatea. Next base: position 158,965,218 of record CM075672.1, read on the forward strand.
GTTGGCTTCCATTGGATTCACCATTCCCCCTAATGACACACCCTTAGCAGCTGAATTTCCACCTACCCTGAGCAACATAATGATAAGTCTATGAATCAAGAAAATGAAGAAGAGAATGACTGATCTTTTACTTTGTTTATATGTTATTTTGCTATTTTCAAGTTGTAATGACTTTGTTTAAATATTCTCTTGAACAATGTATTTTCTTTTCAGTGTAATGGAACTTTATTTTTATGTTAAGTTATTTGTTGTTACTTCTTTTCTGAATTGTATTGTTAAATTCATGCACACCATTCCTCACCATTCACTGCCATTCAGGTAAAAAGGGAAGTAATCTATCCTTTTGACTCATTGATTGATAAACTATGTTAATTATGTTTAATTTAGAATCCATCTTAATAATTTAAAATTTGCTGATTCTCAGGTTTTAATTGGTTAAAATAATTAATTTGCATTTCTTGATTCATGATCCCTGTCCATAACTATTTTCAATCCTATATTATTTGTTTATTCAACATGCTAGTTAACAGTCTGAGTTTATAATCTTGCATTAAGTTTGGGGACATGATTGGTTGATTACCTATTTCATTATTAGCTTTTGAGCCTTTCTTAATTCTTTTCTGACTGTGCCTGCATTATTACTTAGTGAGATAGAATTTGCTTTAGTACTCGCTAAGTGATTGTATGTTTGCCAATTGGAAATGATAAAGGCCTTCTTTGTTAATTTAGCCAGGGCCAAATTTAGCCATCCTAATCATTATTAATTATCATTTGACCTAACAATTATATTTTGAGCCTGAGACCCTTTCATTCTACTTATGTACCTAACTTTACAAGCCAATTTATCTGAGAAAAACCAAGTGAATTATCCTTGGGTGTACCACTGATGGATTGCTGAGTCTTATCTTATTATTAGGGACTAGCAAAAGAAAAGTGAAAAATCAGCAAAGCAAAGGTGCAAAGCACCACAAGAAAAAAATGGTATTGAAAAAACAAATTGAAAAAGATGGAAGAAAAGAAAGAAAGAAAGAGTCCAAAGGACTGAAAGAGAAGGAAGTACAAAACACCCCTTCATCTGAAAAATAATGAAAAAAAGCTAGTTAGTAGAGGCATTTAAGTTAAGATTGAGGCAAGGCATCAGTGGGCATATCTTTTAACCCAACATTGACTAGAAAAACAAAAATAGAGCCTGTAGCCTAACCTCATTACAAGCTTAAAAAGCCCTTACTGATCCAATTGTGCTAGCATATGTCATGATGTTTAGAACTGTTGCAAGTGTATGTTGATCTAACAATTATGTAGGTGATGAGTGCATGCAATTACCCTATACACTGAGAGAATAGTGAAACACTAATACAGTGAGAAAGCATCACCAGCTTGTTTCCCAAAGGAGGTGTGAGTAATTATATTTTTAGAATTTGCAAAAAGAAAGCATGATTGGTATTCAATAATTATGGTATGATTTAAGTTAAGGAAAGGTTGATTGTTTTGAGTAAATGCAATTGATTTAATTAATCTTGGGGATGTGATAAGTCTTGAAAAGACTTAATAATTTCACCTTTAATTTAACTTAATCCATTAAATATTGTTTAGTTTGGCACTATTATTTAATAAATTGTCAATAATTCTTATTTTATTTATTTATTTCAAAAGTGTTTAAATTATGTAAGAAAATGATTAAAAATAATAATTAGTTAAGGAAATTTGTTTATTTATAAATTCACTAATCCAGCGTACATATGCTGGACAGCCAGCGTACAAACGCTAGGAATTATTTGTTTGCATGAGCAGGTGTAGTTCACGCTTAAGCTTGACAACCATGCAAATATACGTACAAAGAAAGGAAATCAACACATGCAGCATAAAACACGATCACGCTCAAGCGGACCATAGTCACGCTTAAGCGTGACTTCACTGCACCATGGATTTAACTCCCACGCTCAAGCGCCTTCGATTCACGCCTAAGCGTGAAGACCAAATGCACTCACGCTTAAGCACATCTCGATCACGCTCAAGCGTGATTCCATTTCATTCATGAATTTAACACTCGCGCTTAAGCGCCAGTTAGTCACGCTCAAGCGTGGTGTTAGTTGCGCAGTTAGTTATTTTTCCCTCCAATTGAAGCGCTGCACCATTGCTGTTTCTATTTTCCGTTGTACTGTAGTCACTTAAGTATTGCGTTGTAATTAATTATTTATTTGTAATTATGTATTTAGATTAGTTAGTTTAATTATTAACTAAGTTTCCTTTGTAATTGTGAACACCTCTTTCGGTCCGGCCCAAATTGTTATAACACCAGACCAGGCCTTGAAGTTAGCAACACCGGACAAGGCCTAAGTTAACACCGGACCAATGTCATGCGCCAGAGCAGAATGACAGGCATCTGTGAACGCCGATTTCGGTCCCAAGTGACACCGGTACCAAAATCACTCCGCCCAACCTAAACCTCGCCTTAACTCCGCCCAACCTAAACCTCAGCACTCCGCCCAACGTAAACCTCGCCTTAACTCCGCCCAACCTAAACCTCAACACTCCGCCCAACCTACACCTCGCCTTAACTCCGCCAAACCGTCCTCACCTCACACTCCGCCCTACCGTCCTCAAATCAACTCCGCCCAACCTTCCTCACCCCAGGAGTCCCTTAATGGCCGATGTCGTGGATCTGACAAAAAAGACGAGTGAGTCCGGCCCAAGTATGAAACAACGATCTCGTGGGTAGACTCAGATCAAAATTGGCAACACCGGACCCGGCCTTGAAGTTGGCAACACCGGACAAGGCTAAGATAACAGCGGACCGATGTCATACGCCGAGGCAGAATGACAGGCCAGTCCGGCCCTGATGAAAGTGGACAGATTAAGATAGGCACACCGGCCCGTGTGATTCATTGAAAGATTCAGCCGGTGTCAAGACACAGGTAATGGTTCTTAAGGACCTACATCGGATCAGTGGAGACTCCGTCCAACTAATGGCTTTGCTAACCGGTGTCACAAATTTGACAACGGAGGGACGAGATCGGAAGCTTATGCGCGGTGACCTGGAATCGCACTTCCTGGAAAATGGCAGACAGGGAGGCGGAAGTGGGCAATTAAAAAACCCCCACTGAAAACCCTGCTCCCCACCAATGATAATGGCCAGAGCTGCACACCACTACACGGATGGGTGAGTGGGAGTTCTGGTTGTCCCAAAACCCTCAGCCCATGACTCGAAGGCCCTATAAATGCCCCAACCAAGGAAGCTCAAGGGGTTGGTCTTCAGATTCTCCCTCTACGCGAGAAAACTCTGGAAATTCTCTCCGATTCCTCAAGATTCTTAACTGACCTCCCCACTTGAAACCAGTGACTTGCCTTAGTCACCACAAAAGATCCCTTAGTTCGAAAAGGTTTTTGAGTCTTTCTCACTAACACAAAGCCACTACTCTCACACCGTCCGTACCTCGAACACACCTCGTCATCTCAAAATCAACCCTGTCCCATTCCCCGCATCATTACCTCATCCATCTCCGTTACTGCTCAACAGCGTTTCGCCTCGGATTAACTTCCCACAACACCGGTCGTGACCTTCAGATTCCCAGATCGGGTCTAACTCCGGTCTATTGTCCCTGTCAGCGTGCGAGTTCGAAATCAGTCTGACACCGTCACTGTGCTCAACCTCCCACATCGGTTCTTAGCTCGTCACACCGGTTCCACTCCTTTCCTTATTTCTTTTGCTTTCAGTTCCCCTTTTTTACTTTTCTATGAGTTTGCTGTTTTGTTGACTGTAATTGCCTGCGTACCATTAGTTTACTTTGTTAATATTTTTATCCTTTTCCATAACAAACAGACATAATAAAAAGGGCGATTTTGTAAAAAAAAAATAGTGTCGTACGGGAGTACTCCTGTCTACACAACCCTCTTAGGATTCGTGCACGTGTGAAGAACTTCGCTTTGCATGAATTCTCCTCTTTAATGATATCCATCAACATCTTTCAGATTCCTCCCTAAAATAGCAATATTCAGAACTACGTAACCCTGATTTCTTGATAATTCAAGAATACGTAGGAGCAGGATTTTAACTCCTGTCGGGCCCATCTTTCTCATTTCCTTTTTTGCTGATTTACTACTTTACTTTTTATGTTTCTTTCATAAATGTCCTTTTTTGGTCACTTCCATGAAAATCAATTTAGACGTGACGTCTTGTTGGTTTCCCCACAGTTTCTGCCCAAGCCTCGCCATAATTTCATAGGGAAGGGATACTAAGGACAAGACGTCCCGCTTATCCCTTTCCTATCCCTATCCTTTTATCCGAGGATGTTTAATTTAGACATGACGTCTTATTGGCATTCTCTCACCCCCCTCTGTCTCATATCGAAGTCGAGCTTAATTCGGACAAAACGTCCCCATTAACCTCGCTTTGACATTCTATGTCTGTACAGTTCTTTACTCCATTCTATCATTTTCAAAATAAAAGGGAAGAAATCATGTTTTATTTAAGGCTATTTATGTTGTGCTTTCAATCTTGGTACTGTCTTTGACAGGCGATGTAGGGTGCTAATACCTTCCCTACTAGTAACCGACTCCCGAACTTGGATTTCAATTTTTTAAACCAGTGCTTTACTGAACTTAGTTTTTTTTTCCCGATGTTTTTTTTTTCTATGGATAAAAACGTTGGTGGCGACTCCCTGTTTCATCTTTTCTCTCTTGTTCGCCGCGCCGTCGCGACCCAGGTTGCGACAGATGACGACTCCACTGGGGACACTTAAGAGAGTCAAGCCAGTTTGATTGAAAGCGCATGTTCTTTTTATATAGCCTATGTTAGCTGGATTTCCTCCCCTTTTGTTTTATTTTCTGTTAATTGTTGTGGAAGTTTGTTCTTGTTTTAATTGTATTTTGTTATTTGTTTCATTATCTATGTTCGCTAGCTTGTTGAACCCTAGGGTAGAAGACCATGTTACTTTTCCACAAACATTGAACCCTAGGGTAGACGACTTTGTATATTTGCTCTGTGTTTGTTCTTTGTGCAGAATGGGTAAGGTATAAGGTATGGACTGCCCTTCCACACACTACACTCACAATTATTTGCACACACTTATGAGTGGCGCCCTATACCCGGGCCCCAAATGAAGCTTAAGTTAGGAGGGGTTGGTAACGGAATCGTATGGGATGTACTTCCTATCCGGTATTCGTGAGAACCTCAACCAGAGTTCGACCTCTCATGATATACGCACTTAGTGAATTCCTCACTGTTTGCGTCCCTGTCATGATTAGGATCTTGGCTCTGGTGACCTTCTAGATGTCTAGCGGAAGCCACCCAATGTGAGAAATCCACTGTTAGATAAGCTATAGGTCCCAGAAAAGACTTTCAGAAAAAAAAAACCTGGCTTAAGGCACAAAAGGGCGGACTTTACTATGCCTTATCTCATTCTCGCTTTCCCTTTAAATCCAAAATTGATGAACTGCTTACGTGTTCAAAGGGTTACTTTATTCCAAACAAAGGGTGAATCATTTTTCTTTTTAAAAAAATAGTAATCCTTTAACAAATAAGCAGTTCCCTCACTTTTTGTGTACTTATGAGTCCTGGGTTATAGATTTTCCCAATCGTCAAAATGAAAACAAAATTCTATTCAAGCAGATATTGATGACGTTGGGAAGATCCATAACCCGTGCGACTTTAGTTTCACATGAGTTTTGCCGACCGCTACTTCTCAAACTGAAAATGTTTTCCAATAAATTAATGAAGAAGTAGTGGTTCACAAAACATTAGCAGTAACTGACTTCTTTTTTCTCTCTTTGCTCTTGCAGGAAGCTGTTTGGAATTTAGCGGGTACCTTTGAGCAATATGGAAATTAACATGAGATCTGATAGTTGTGACACAAATGTGACCGAGTTGAGGAAAGTATTGCACCTTAAGTCCAAGAAGATTGACATGGGTAGTCTGCAAACAATGGGGAGAAAATTAAACCTGACACAGAAAATGGCTTTTACAAGAAAGTATGGAAGGATTCTAAAGTTGTTAGAAGTGGAAGTGCAAACTGAGGCGATCACTGCCTTAGCACAATTCTATGACCCACCTCTCAGGTGTTTCACATTTAGAGACTTTCAGTTGGCCCCATCCATTGAAGAATTTGAACAGATCTTGGGGATGCCTTTGGAAGGACAGATACCTTATCGTCATCTTGACCATCATGCAACTATTGCTTCCATCGCCCGTGTCCTGAAGATCCGTCCTGACACCTTAAGGGATGCACAACTAAATAGAAATCAGATCCCCGGATTCACTCGAGAATTTCTCGAGAAACATATGCAGGTCCTGGCAGAAAGAGAAGATTGGGAAGCCTTTATGGATGCTTTAGCTATTACCATCTATGGTGTTATTTTGTTCCCCAACATTGATAACTATGTGGATTATGATGCTATCACCGTATTCCTAGCTCGCAAGCACAGGCTTGAGAATCCTGTCACGGCTGTGTTGGTAAATGTATACTGCACCATGGATTTCTGTCATACACAAGGTGGAAAAAGGGTGGTTTGTTGTCTACCTGTTTTGTATGTATGGCTCACATCACACGTTTTCCACCAAGTTTGTAGGGCCGAATATCTGGTTTCTGATCTGAAGCTATGTCAGTTAACAGTGAAAAGTGGGCGCGAGTGGGCCAATCACCTCATAAGGCTCACAGCTGAGAAAGTTAGGTGGTATCCCCAATGGTTGGAAGTTGAATCGATTGTGCATCACTGTGGAAATTACCCAAATGTTCCCCTTATTGGTACGCAAGGATGTATCAACTATAATCCCATTATAGCCAAGCGTCAGTTAGCTTATCCTTTGCTTGGACCACCTGATGAAGAGTCTCTCATTCCTTTCATCTCATATTACTCGAAAGGAAGCTGTGTCCTTGTCATTCGGGATATAGCAAATGCATGGAAGAAAGTCCACCGAAAGGGAAGAGAGCTGGGGGCCCGAAGCCATGCTGTCAAAGGAGAATATTATGAGTGGATCTTGAATAGGGTCTCTATTGTTAAATTACCCTTCAGGAGTCCCCCTCATCTCCAGGAAACTCCTCCTGCTCCATCACTTGTTGCGGAGGATGAAGCAACCAAGGCGCTAAAGACCAAAATAGAAGAGTTAACTGCCAGAAATAAGAAGCTAGAGGAAGACCTATTGAGATGTCAGCAAGAATACACCCTTCAGAAAAGGGAGAACCTGGAGAACAAGCAAGCTGTTGAAGAGATTAGGAAGAAACGAAAGATTGATGAGAGCTACATGATAAAACAAGACCAATATCTTCAAGCGGCCAATTCTCAACTAAAGATGAAGAACAAGCAAAGTGATACCATCCTGGCTGAGAAACATCTTCTGAAGGATATGCTGGCACAATCAAAAGAAAATGAGCAGAATATCATGGTACAAAAAGAGCTCCTACAGACACAAGTCCACAAATTGGAACAACAGCTCAATGAAGTGGTAAAGGCTTGCGAGCAAGAGATAAGTAGGGAACGACAACGCGCCATAAACATTGAGCAAGATTGTCAAGAGACCATACGCCTCTTAGAAGCTGAACAAAATGAAACTATTCACTTGTGGATGGATCGCTTTGCTAAGCTGGCACACCTAGCCAACGGAGCTCTAGAAGATCTCCCGTTTTTACTCAAACAAGCGGAAGGAATTGCTAACCCTGTCAACACTCCTAAGGAAATTGCAATGCTCTTAGATTACTGCAGAGGACGAATTTGTAAAATGAGGGAAATGATTGCCCGAGCTAGGGATGGCTGATTTATTTTCCCGCTTTGTAACTTGGCACTTTGTGGCAATAATGTACTCTTTTCGAAATAATGGATTCCTTTGTCTTCACAACTATCTCATGTTAATTTCCATTCAATGCTTCACTTAGTACTCTTGAACGTGACGTTCGGAGGAACAGTCGAAGGATCCGTCAAGTTCCAACATTGCTTCCCGCGTAATCTCATTTCACTTAATTTTTTCTTTAATTCGCTTATCTTTTCTAAATTTTCTTTTGTGTTTCTTTCTAAAGACATTACGGGTAAACATTCTTACGGGACCAGGCTCAGGAAGAAACTCATGGCTGACATAGAACAAGAAAATGAGAATTTGAAGGCTGAGCTCGCCCAAGTCAAGGAACAGATGGCCGAGATGGCCAAGCTCCTGGAAAGGAGAGTCACAGAAGGGGGATCTTCTGCAGGGGTTGAAGACGCCCGGCAACAACCACCCACCTCTCATCACGGTCAAGATCCGGCTACAGGATCTGACCCCAGGACCACCGTACCTCCCCTCGTTGTTCGTATAAGGAGACCAAATCCTGCAAACACACAACAACATACCTTTGTGGATGAGGAAGGCAATGTTATTCCCTTTCCCCTGTATGGTTTACCGCACGGATATTTCCCACCACTCCAGGAAGAACCTTGCCATCAAGACCAAGTTCCCCTCGCTGCCCAGCCTAACGCTAATCAACCAAACAACCCACTTACCCAAGCACAAGCCACCCAGATGCCACCCACTCATACTCAAGCCGCCCAAACACAAGCCGCCCAAGCGCAGCCTGCTCATACCATTCATATACCCCGAACCACTGCCAAACCGGACACCTTCATACCAAACACTGACCTGTTTCATTCCTACCAGCAATATGGGAAGTTTGGTCAACACACTGCTGCCGGTCCGAGTGCTGTGGCTACCACCCAGGAAGAGAGGTTGGAATTCTTGGAAAGGCGTTTAAGGGAGATGGAAGGAACAAGTAAATTTGGGACAGGCACTGCTGCTGAACTTTGCCTAATCCCTGATGTCGTTATACCTCCTAAATTCAAGACGCCCGATTTTGACAAATACAGAGGGTTGACATGCCCAAAGAATCATCTAACCATGTACTGCCGTAAGATGGCTTCGCATGCGTCAAATGACCCTCTGCTGATTCATTGTTTTCAGGACAGCCTGGTTGGGGCTCCCCTGACATGGTACAATCATCTAGAGCGCTCTCGTATACGCTGCTGGAAAGACCTAGCAGACTCGTTCATGCAACAATACAAATATAACCTGGACATGGCCCCGGATAGGGGACAATTGCAGAACATGACTAAGAAAGATAACGAGACGTTCAAGGAGTACGCCCAAAGGTGGCGCGAAGTGGCGGCACAGGTTGACCCACCTCTATCTAAAAAGAAGGTGATCACTATGTTCATAGATACACTTCAAACTCCTTTCTATGAGAAGATGATTGGAAGTGTCTCGTCCCATTTCTCTGATATTGTCACTATTGGAGAAAGGATAGAAAATGGGCTAAGGACCGGCAGGATAGTCCGAAGTCCATCCGGGATGGGAGCTGCAAGGAGACCTACACTTGGCGAAAACAGGAGAAGAGAAGGGGAGACCAACTTGGTCTCTCACAACCAGAGAAGGAACCTGGCAGGGCCACCTACCCCAGTTAGCCTTTCACCAGTATATCCTGGTGTGTCGCACCCGTATGTGGCAGCCATTCCAAACCTTAATCCACCACAATTCAGACCAACCATTGTACGGCCGCCTGTGCCACCACAGATACCACACCAAGCACCACAAGCCAACCCACCGCCAAATATCCAAAGAAGGAACAATGACCGTGCTCCACCCCAGTTCGATCCCATCCCAATGTCCTATACCGAACTCTTGCCTCACCTCATTGAAAAAACTCTAGTAGTACCCTGTCCCTTGAGGCCACTACAGCCACCTTATCCTAGGGGGTATGACCCTAATGCCCGATACGATTATCATGCGGGTGCACCAGGCCATTCTACTGAAAATTGTCTGGCTTTGAAATATAAAGTAAGGGACCTGATTCAGGCAGATTGGATAAGCTTCCGAGAAGGAAGTCCAAATGTGACAACAAACCCTCTGCCTAATCATGAAGGGCCCAGGGTCAACGCTATCGGGGAAGATGTGGAGTATACGTCCAATGTTGGGGACATTCAGATGCCTCTAAAAGAAATTCACTCCCTTATGTTTGAGGTCGGGTTGGCAAAGGACAAATGGGATGAAGACTTCGATGAGGCCCAATCGACAAAGCAGCAAGAGTTTCGAAAAACTCTCTAAAGATTTATGGACAGTCACACTATACGAGTCTGCAAGCGCCTTGGCGATGAGGTAAATATGATACAGGGACAAACTGGGCTTCGGGCCCCAAAACCCCTGGTCATATTTTATAGTAAAGATGCGTCGCTAACGCAGACCCCTGCCAAAACTACTATTACGGCATGGCCACCTGCTCCATTCCCGTATGATAACTCCCACGCCGTGCCTTGGAAGTATAACACGGACATAGTTGTTTCCAACCCCGTAATAGTTGATCCGGCGCCTGCTTTGTTGGTTACTAACATCGCCGGTGTAGGCGGAATGACCCGAAGTGGGAGAGTATATGCACCTTCAGAGCCAAAGCAAGACAAGATTGCCGCGGAAGGCAAAACCGGGAAGGTTGGGATCGCTGGCGAAGCAAAGAAGGTTGTGCCAGAAGAAGAGACTAAGGAGTTCTTAAAATTTATCCGCCACAGTGATTACCAGGTATTGGATCAGTTGAACTATACCCCCACCAAGATCTCCTTATTATCTCTGCTGACAAGTTCTGAATCACATCGGAACGCGCTGATGAAGGTGCTAAGTGAGGCCCACGTGAAACATGACTTGCCTGTTGATAAATTCCAAGGTATTGTCGGACATATAGTGGCCAGTAACTATCTGACTTTCACGGATGACGAGGTGCCGGTGGAAGGGAAAGGACACAACAAAGCTCTCCACATCTCTGTGAAGTGTCAAAACCATATTATGGCAAAAGTGCTTGTCGATAATGGATCATCCTTGAATGTGATGCCTAAGTCTACATTAGCTAAACTACCCATAGACGGGGCATGCATGAGACCGAGCTCCATGATAGTAAGAGCTTTTGATGGGACCCGACGGGAGGTCATAGGCGAAGTTGAGCTACCCATACAAGTTGGACCCCATATCTTTCAAGTTCTCTTCCAAGTAATGGATATCATGCCCGCCTATAGTTGCTTGTTAGGGAGGCCATGGATCCATTCAGCAGGGGTAGTTCCTTCTACTTTACACCAGAAACTAAAGTTCATCGTTGATAACAGACTGGTAATCGTTTCTGGAGAGGAGGATCTTCTGGTCAGTAAGCCAGTTACTACCCCCTATGTAGAGGCAGCCGAGGAAGCCCTCGAGACATCATTCCAGGCTTTGGAGATAGCCAACACCACAAGCATGCCTTTCCCAAAGGTACCACTAGCAGTAGCAAAGACCATTCTACGAGAAGGATATAAGCCGGGAAAAGGACTCGGAAGAGAACTGGAAGGAAGAATTCAACCTGTCTGTCTCCCTGAGAACAAAAATAGGTACGGCCTGGGATACCAGCCTACCACTGAAGACCAAAAAAGGGTAGAAGAAGAGAGGAGAGGGAAGAGGATTACTCGTCATACCAGGCATGCATTCAACACTGCGAAAATCCCCATCTGTGACCTCTACCAGAGCTTCAGGAGCGCCGGAGTAATGTTTCCAGATCAAGTGGCCGTGATCCAAAGTGATCTTGATGAATGCCTCGAATTTGTGTATGCTGGCTCACCTGGTCAGGAACTGAACAACTGGGAGGTCATAGAATTCCCCATGATTTGTACCATTTCATCAAAGTAATCATGTTTTCTGTTCGATCCTTTAGCTATGCTTCGGGATCTCATTTTGTAACAATAAAAACTTGTTCGTTTATTTGAATAATAAATGCCGTCAGTTTCCAAATAGCTTGATCTGTTTAGTAACCTATTATTTAAACCTTTCTCTTGCTTGTTTTCCTTTTCATTTGCTATGATACACTGAAAATGCAGATCCGAAAGCGATTCATCTGAGAATAGTGAGAATTCGGTCTTATTTCACGATTTTGACTGTCAAACTGATTGCGCCAATGAGGAATATGATGAAGACTGCGATCCCTCACCTGAGTTAACCCGGTTATTGGAACAAGAGGATAGGGAAATTCTGCCCTACTTAGAGATAGCCGAGGTTATCGATTTGGGAATTGGAGGAGTTAAAAAGGAAGTTAAAATTGGTACCTCGTTAAGTAAAGAACAGAGGCAGGAACTGATTGGGTTGTTGAGAGAGTTCAGCGATGTTTTCGCCTGGTCTTACCAAGATATGCCAGGACTGGACAATAGCATTGTCGAACATAGGTTACCATTAAAACCCGAATGTCCGCCAGTAAAGCAGAAGCTGCGACGTATGAAACCTGAGATGCTTTTGAAAATCAAGGAAGAAGTCAAGAAGCAATTTGATGCCGGGTTCTTAGCCGTGGCAAAATATCCACAGTGGGTGGCAAATATCGTCCCGGTCCCGAAAAAAGATGGCAAGGTACGAATGTGCGTGGACTATCGCGATTTGAACAGGGCTAGCCCCAAGGATGATTTTCCCCTGCCTCAGATTGATGTTCTGGTCGACAATACCGCACAACATACGATCTTTTCATTCATGGACGGTTTCTCCGGATACAATCAAATTAAGATGGCGCCCGAGGATATGGAAAAAACCATATTTGTCACCTTGTGGGGAACCTTCTGTTATAAGGTGATGTCTTTTGGTCTAAAGAATGCCGGAGCAACTTACCAAAGGGCCATGGTAACCCTTTTCCATGACATGATGCACAAGGAGGTAGAGGTTTACGTCGATGATATTATTGCCAAGTCTAAAACAGATGAAGGGCATATGGAAGACCTAAGGAAACTCTTCGAAAGGTTGAGGAAATTCAAGCTTAGGCTGAACCCAGCCAAGTGCACCTTCGGCGCAAGATCCGGGAAATTACTGGGATTCATAGTAAGCAAGAGAGGCATAGAGGTCGACCCTGACAAAGTTAAAGCCATTCTTGAAATGCCTCCTCCCCGTACAGAAAAGGAAGTTAGAGGTTTCCTGGGGAGATTAAATTACATCGCTCGCTTTATCTCACAGTTGACGGCAACATGCGAGCCAATTTTCAAGTTGCTCCGTAAGAACCAACCAGTTCAGTGGGACGAGGGTTGTCAAAAGGCTTTTGAAAAGATAAAGCAGTACTTGCAGAACCCGCCAATTTTGATCCCACCTACCCCGGGAAGACCACTCATTTTATACCTTACAGTGTTAGATGAATCCATGGGTTGTGTGTTGGGGCAACATGATGAGACTGGGAAGAAAGAACATGCCATTTATTATCTAAGCAAGAAGTTCACTGACTGCGAGATGAGGTATTCTGCTCTGGAAAGGACCTGTTGTGCGTTAGCGTGGGCAGCCCGACGTTTGAGACAATACATGATAAGCCACACTACTTGGCTAGTTTCCAAAATGGACCCCGTCAAATATATCTTCGAAAAACCTGCCTTAACCGGGAGGATTGCTCGATGGCAGGTCCTGCTAACTGAGTACGATATAGTCTATGTCACTCAGAAGGCTATAAAAGGAAGTGTTCTGGCTGACTACCTAGCTCATCAACCCATAAGAGATTATCAGCCCATGCAGTTTGACTTCCCAGACGAAGATATCATGGCCCTCATTGATGAAGAAGGAGCCCAAAAGGATAAATGGACCCTAAGGTTTGATGGTGCTTCTAACGCATTAGGACACGGAATCGGAGCAATCCTCATTTCACCTGACAGAGAACTTATCCCCGTTTGTGCTCGATTATGTTTTGATTGTACCAATAACATCGCTGAGTACGAGGCGTGTTCTCTGGGAATCCAAGCAGCATTGGATGCCAAAGTGAAGAAATTGGAAGTATACGGGGATTCTGCCCTGGTCATTCACCAACTAAAAGGAGAGTGGGAAACTAGAGACAGCAAATTAATTCCCTATCAAACTCGCATCAAAGAGTTGATTAAGGAATTTGATGATGTTTCTTTTCACTATGTTCCCCGGGAGGACAACCAAATGGCCGATGCTTTGGCTACCCTAGCATCAATGGTCAAGGTGAACAATGATTACGACATGCCTCTCATTGAAATAGTGCGGCACCACGAACCCGCATATTGCCAGATGATTGAAAAGGAGTCAGATGGGAAGCCTTGGTACCACGATATCAAAAGGTATGTCCGAAATCAAGAATATCCCGAAGGCGCTACAGAGAATGATAAGAGAACCCTGCGACGGCTCGCCATGGGTTTCTTTTTAAACGGTGATGTGCTTTATAAGAGAAATTACGACTCTGTCCTTCTTCGTTGCATCGACACCGACGAGGCAAGTAAAATCATGAGGGATGTCCACGAGGGATGTTTTGGAACTCACACCAACGGGCACGCCATGTCGAGAAAGATCTTGAGGGCTGGTTACTACTGGATGACCATGGAGTCAGACTGTTTTGCCTATGTTCGTAAGTGTCACAAATGTCAGATATACGCGGACCATATTCACGCTTCCCCGTCTTCCCTGAATGTCTTGTCAGCTCCCTGGCCCTTTTCAATGTGGGGTATGGACGTCATTGGACCCATCGAGCCAAAAGCCTCTAACGGTCATCGTTTCATTTTAGTCGCTATCGACTATTTCACAAAATGGGTAGAAGCTGCTTCGTACGCCAATGTGACGAGGAGTGTTGTGGTTAAATTTGTCAAACGTGAACTGATATGCCGGTACGGTCTGCCGAGTCAGATCATCACTGATAATGGCATGAATTTGAATAACAAAATGATGAAGGAACTTTGTGAAGACTTCAAAATCCACCATCATAATTCCTCCCCGTATCGCCCTAAAATGAATGGGGCAGTCGAGGAAGCCAATAAAAACATCAAGAAGATTGTACAGAAAATGGTTGTGACCTACAGAGATTGGAGCGAAATGCTCCCCTTTGCTTTACATGGGTATCGTACCTCAGTCTGAACCTCAACTGGGGCCACTCCATTCTCCCTGGTTTACAGAATGGAGGCAGTCCTACCTTTCGAAGTAGAGATCCCTTCTCTTCGAGTGATAATGGAAGCGGAATTAAAGGAAGCTGAGTGGGTCCAAGCTCGACATGAACAGTTAAATCTGATTGATGGAAAGAGATTAACCGCCCTTTGTCATGGTCAGCTGTATCAGAAGCGTATGAAACGAGCGTTTGAAAAGAAGGTATGACCTCGACAATCCCAAGAAGGAGACCTAGTCCTCAAGAAGATCTTGCCAATCCAAAAGGACATCCGAGGGAAGTGGACACCTAATTACGAAGGACCATACGTCGTGAAGAAGGCTTTCTCTGGAGGAGCTCTGATCCTCACCAACATGGATGGAGAGGATCTACCAATGCCTGTGAACGCCGACGCGGTGAAGAAATATTTTGCCTAAAAAAAAAAAAAAAAAAAAAAGGGTGCTCGCTAGGCTAAAAACCCATGGGGCAGCCTAGGCAAAAATTAGAGCTGCTTGATGAGTCGAAAACCCGGAAGGGTGGCTCAGGTAGAATAAAAGCCACAAGTTCAGGCGTAAGGACGTGAACTCTTCAGAGAAGGAAAACTGGTCAGGCATGCGCATCTTTGTCAAAATCATTTCCCAGAAGTAAAATCAGAGGATGGTCTCAAAGTCGTGAGGAAAGATCCGGATTCTTATCACTCGCGGGGAGTCGCTGGAGGGTTCAAAAGGCCTTCTTTCTCTCCCACCTTTTAATTGTTTATACATATGTTTTTGTTACCTTTACCTTCATTACCAATGTACATACTTATATTCAATAATAAAATAAGCTTTCCCTTTCCTTCCCCTGAGTCTACGGCTGAATCTTATAAACGAACAAGTTTTTCTTAGAAGGAAATTTTTGAAATGAAAAAGTGATGAAATGAAAAGTCGTGGTGAAACGAAATGTATCCTGGCGTCAGACCCGGCCCGTGAGAAAGCATAACCAATTCTGTTAATTATGTTCCTGGAAGACAGAATTTGTCTCTATCTCATCCATGAGTTATCTTGAAAGCCTATCTCTTAGGAAAGGTCGCTCGAAATGTCAATTCTTTTGATTACTCGTGCTTCTAACCATCTGTTTTGAAGGGTGATGGAACTACATCACACAAAAATGAAGAACCTGACACCAAGGATCCGGACCAGAAGTTTTCCCCAAGAGAAATCAGTAGATTGGCATCCCCAGTGAAATCACAATCGCCAAAGCTAGCACTTCCCAAGTTCTCATTCCCCAGCGGAACCATAATCACCAAAAAACTACACTTCCCAAATCCTTCCCCAGTGGGACTACACTTCCCGGTCAACCCAAACTGGGGCATCTCCCTGGGTTTGTTCTTTCATTCAAGGGGCAGTTCCCCAAGATTTCATCCAATCATGTCAAACTGGGGCATCTCCCCGGGTTTATTCTTTCAGTCAAGGGGCAGTTCCCCAAGATTTCATCCAATCATGTCAAACTGGGGCATCCCCCCGGGTTTTTTCCTATCAGTCAAGGGGCAATTCCCCACCTTTACCTTTCCGAAAACCAAGGGCCACACCCCACATTTATTTTCCTGTCAGTCAAGGGGCAATCCCCACCTTTACTCTTCTGCAAACCAAGGGCCACACCCCACATTTATTTACCTGTCAGTCAAGGGGCAATCCCCCACCTTTTACCTTTCTGCAAACCAAGGGCCACACCCCACATTTATTTTCCTGTCAGTCAAGGGGCAATCCCCCACCTTTATCTCTTTGCAAACCAAGGGCCACACCCCACATTTATTTACCTGTCAGTCAAGGGGCAATCCCCCACCTTTACCTTTCTGCAAACCAAGGGCCACACCCCACATTTACTTTCCTGTCAATCAAGGGGCAATCCCCCACCTTTTACCTTTCTGCAAACCAAGGGCCACACCCCACATTTATTTTTCATGTCAGTCAAGGGGCAATCCCCCACGTTTACCATTCTGCAAACCAAGGGCCGCACCCCACACTTATTTTCCTGTCAGCCAAGGGGCAATCCCCCACCTTTATCTTTCTGCAAATCAAGGGCCACACCCTACATTTATTTTCCTGTCAGTCAAAAGACAACTCCAATTTTTTTTACTCTTCCATAAATCAAGGGCCACACCCCATATTTTATCTTCGGTCAAGGGGCGATTCCCCACTCTTACCTTCCTATCACCCACCGTATGTCAAAAAAAAAAAAAAAAAACGGTGTTGATCCGAATTAGGTAGAGGAGGTCCACTCTATTCCAAGACAAGTGGTGATCCAAAGGACGGTGTCATGACCCTCAAGGTCAAATGAAGTAGACCCTGTCAAGTTGCGGGGGACGGTGTCCCGATGGTTACACCGCTTACTACTTCGGGGCGTAACAAACGGTGTCATGAAACCTACCTCGGATAGAATTGGGTTAAGGGGTTGCCAAGACCGATGTCAGGCCAATTACACCGGAGGTTCGAAGGTTAATCGAAGTTGTGGACGGGGTGGCCATGATACGCTAATCCGAGGTTCTATGCTTCACAAAAGACATTGTCCATGATGAAGTCCTAATTCTAAGTTGATGATTAGACGGTGTTACTTCAAGTCGTTACGTCATACCGGTCACAAGAGAGAGATACTTGGAAACATTTTGAAAGAAAAGAGAAGACAAGCAGTTGGATGAAAATTGCATTGTATTAATAGAGGGCACTGAGGCCATTACAAAAATTAAAACTCCGGAGCCCATCCCGAAACAAGGCTAAAAAAAAGAAAAAAAATCCTAAGAGTTGGGTGCTGGAGAGTCCGGTCTAGCGGAGGCTGTCCTCTCGGATTCCTCTGACACCGTCCTCAGTTCCATGCTTTGGCCTTCGGGGAGGGGCATCAGTTCATAAGGAATATCCTCAGGTTCCGAAGCCTGACCCCGGTCCATAGCATATAGGTGGCCACCATGAAATTCATAGTAGACACCTATACCGTTCAGGTTAAGTTGAACAGCGGAGTTCCGGTGTATAACCTGGCGAACGGCAGAACTGAAGGCGACATCGGCCAGTACCGAAAATTTAGCCATCTGCTCCTCGGCTTCCATCCGCTCCTTCGCTTGCTCTTCCTGCACATCGGCAAGCTTCCCAGATAGTTCTTTGTTTTTCTCGTCCACCTCGGCCTTTGCAGCCTTGGCTTCATCCAGTTTGGTCCGGAGAGCTTTGAGAGCGTCCTCTGAAGCCTTAGCCTTAGCCTCAGCAGCATCTGCCCTCTTGGCAGCCGATGTGTAAGCAGCAGTGAGTTCGGACAGGTCCTCCTTGCTCTTGGTCAGCTCCTGCTCCTTCTGGGTCAAAGCAGTCTGAGCCTCGACTCTCAAGGCCTCAGCTTTCTTCATCTGGTCTAGGCATTCCTTAGCCTCGACTCCGGAGTAGTAAGAGCGGCCTAAAGAGCTGAGGACCCCAGCTGCCTCAACCAAATTAAAAATAGCTGCTTCGGCAGCAGACTGAGCTTCAGAAGCAGGGAGATCGGCTTTGAGCTTGAAGGGGATATGGACCCGAGCCGGTGTCCCTCCAACATACTCTAGAAAATCCGAGAGGCGGGAGTTGACAACGATGTCCTCAGGTTGAGACCGGACTAGAGAAATATTTATAGGACCGGCCTCCTCCTCCCTTGGTACCTCTACCTCGGCCACAACCGTTGGAGCCTTGTGCTTTTTCGACCTGGAGGTTGTGCCGGGGTGGGACTTCCTTTTTACTGGGACTCTCTCAGCTGGCCCCAGATCCATCGCCCCAACATTTTCGACCGGAATGCTCACCATCTTGGCTGGGGTGCGACGAGGAGTCACCCTATTCTCCTGTGCAGCAGCAGCGTTCCGGGCTTCGGCAGCTTCCCTCAGTTTCCTGAGGATGTCTATCCGAGCCATCTCGCCTGAAAAGAAAAAGAAACGATGTTAGTACCGGTGTGAATATATAATAGAAGGGGGTGAGGTTAAACAATATCTACCAAGGTAAGCATCCCGGCCCGACTCCGTCCCCAAAAGCCTCTTGCAGGAAAATTTGGCGATGACAGAATAACCCTTCAGAGCGTCCAGGACCTTCTTGGACTCAGTCGACAAGGTACTCTCACTGACGATGTAGGCATTGCTTGTCAGGAGAAAGTGTTCATGAGTCCAACCGGTGTAAAATTTTCTGGAAAAATCAGAATTCTCCCAGAACACCGGCCTGCCAGTATTGACCTCGACTTTGACATAGGAGTGTTTGAAACTGACCCCGTCTGTCTTGGCCGATTCGGTGTAACTTTCGAAGTTAACCACCTTTGAGTCGCAGCGGAGGTTGATGAAGCCTAGACCCCCTCCAGAGTTACCCCGGCGCATCACCCTGCAATAAGTAAAAAAGAGGGCCACTGTGGGGACGAAGTGGAAATACTCCCCAAGCACTTCCAAGGACCTTACCAAGCCCCAGCCATTGGGATGAAGTTGGCTAGGAGCGCAGTCAAGAAACCGGAGTACCCCCATCTCAAACTCCGTCAATGGGAAGCGGACGCCGATCTTAGAAAAGACCATCTTATACATAAAGAGGTTCCTTGACCCCGGTTGATGGCAGATCCTGTCCGAGGTTTGGGGGCAGAACATAGTAAAGTCGTTTTCATGCTCAACATCGGCATGAACAACGACATCTTTGATGGTGACATCGGCAGCATCTTCGGCATACCGGGAGACAATCGTCTTTGGGTCTTCATGAACCCAGAAGTAAGGATCCCTGGCCTTCTCAGCTAGCCAGTTGATCCGGTGTGCCAAGACATTTGTCTCAATAGGGTCAGTAATCACAGCAACACCGGTGGAGGAATTTTCAGAAGCCATTCAGACGGTATGGCGAAGAAAGGGAATACAACTGTAAAAGGCCACATCGTCAGTAAGATATAAATCGGCACTGCTTCCCCCTTCACTAGCAGTACCAAAGTTAAACGAGGAGCCTGACGATGTGTCAAACCCCTCTGTTTCCCACAAAGGCAATGCGGAGAAACGGTGCCCTGATGAGACGAACCGATGTGAAGCTCCTGAAGTTGCCCCACTTTGGTGACTCGGACCTCGGCTCGAAACTCCACCCGGCTGACGCCGGGATGTAATTGAAGGAGGACCAGACAGGACCTCAATGGAGTCATTACTCGAACCGGTGTCCCCCATGACCTATCTACAAAATTAAAGTGAAGGGTGGGATGGCTACCTGTTGAGGCGATGCGTGCAGTTCTTTTAGTACGAGCCAGGACGTAACACCGGAGAAAAAGCTTTAATGCCGGAGGAGAACTTCGAACACCGGAGAGGTTGAACGTCGGAGAGACAGCACTTCAATATCAAGAAAGGAGTGAAAATGATGGATCCCCGAATTTGCTTTTATAGAGGGAGGAGCGGAGATCCAGAACCTTCCGCATTCCGGCCCATGGCCCATTAAAAAGGGCCGACTTTTGGCATTCCGGCCCAATGGCGCGAATTTTAAATTTTGGAAAAAGAGCCAGTTAGCTGATGACACGTGGAATGCTCAGTCACCCAGTGACGTGGACCACATTCGAGACACGTCGGCTGTTCAAAATGCCACATCATTAAGCCCCACACCGGATTTTGTTCCTACTCAGTCCCTACATCGGTGTTCGTATCTTTACTCCCCTTTCACCTCGGAAATTTACATTTCTCTTGTGAAAGAGAGTAAAGAGGGGCATCTGTGAACACCTCTTTCGGTCCGGCCTAAATTGTTATAACACCGGACCAGGCCTTGAAGTTAGCAACACCGGACAAGGCCTAAGTTAACACCGGACCAATGTCATGCGCCAGAGCAGAATGACAGGTATCTGTGAACGCCGATTTCGGTCCCAAGTGACACCGGTACCAAAATCACTCCGCCCAACCTAAACCTCGCCTTAACTCCGCCCAACCTAAACCTCAACACTCCGCCCAACCTAAACCTCGCCTTAACTCCGCCCAACCTAAACCTCAGCACTCCGCCCAACGTAAACCTCGCCTTAACTCCGCCCAACCTAAACCTCAACACTCCGCCCAACCTACACCTCGCCTTAACTCCGCCAAACCGTCCTCACCTCACACTCCGCCCTACCGTCCTCAAATCAACTCCGCCCAACCTTCCTCACCCCAGGAGTCCCTTAATGGCCGATGTCGCGGATCTGACAAAAAAGACGAGTGAGTCCGGCCCAAGTATGAAACAACGATCTCGTGGGTGGACTCAGATCAAAATTGGCAACACCGGACCCGGCCTTGAAGTTGGCAACACCGGACAAGGCTAAGATAACAGCGGACCGATGTCATGCGCCGAGGCAGAATGACAGGCCAGTCCGGCCCTGATGAAAGTGGACAGATTAAGATAGGCACACCGGCCCGTGTGATTCATTGAAAGATTCAGCTGGTGTCAAGACACAGGTAATGGTTCTTAAGGCCCCACATCGGATCAGTGGAGACTCCGTCCAACCAATGGCTTTGCTAACCGGTGTCACAAATTTGACAACGGAGGGACGAGATCGGAAGCTTATGTGCGGTGACCTGGAATCGCACTTCCTGGAAAATGGCAGACAGGGAGGCGGAAGTGGGCAATTAAAAAACCCCCACTGAAAACCCTGCTCCCCACCAATGATAATGGCCAGAGCTGCACACCACTACACGGATGGGTGAGTGGGAGTTCTGGTTGTCCCAAAACCCTCAGCCCATGACTCGAAGGCCCTATAAATGCCCCAACCAAGGAAGCTCAAGGGGTTGGTCTTCAGATTCTCCCTCTACGCGAGAAAACTCTGGAAATTCTCTCCGATTCCTCAAGATTCTTAACTGACCTCCCCACTTGAAACCAGTGACTTGCCTTAGTCACCACAAAAGATCCCTTAGTTCGAAAAGGTTTTTGAGTCTTTCTCACTAACACAAAGCCACTACTCTCACACCGTCCGTACCTCGAACACACCTCGTCATCTCAAAATCAACCCTGTCCCATTCCCCGCATCATTACCTCGTCCATCTCCGTTACTGCTCAACAGCGTTTCGCCTCGGATTAACTTCCCACAACACCGGTCGTGACCTTCAGATTCCCAGATCGGGTCTAACTCCGGTCTATTGTCCCTGTCAGCGTGCGAGTTCGAAATCAGTCTGACACCGTCACTGTGCTCAACCTCCCACATCGGTTCTTAGCTCGTCACACCGGTTCCACTCCTTTCCTTATTTCTTTTGCTTTCAGTTCCCCTTTTTTACTTTTCTATGAGTTTGCTGTTTTGTTGACTGTAATTGCCTGCGTACCATTAGTTTACTTTGTTAATATTTTTATCCTTTTCCATAACAAACAGACATAATAAAAAGGGCGATTTTGTAAAAAAAAAATAGTGTCGTACGGGAGTACTCCTGTCTACACAACCCTCTTAGGATTCGTGCACGTGTGAAGAACTTCGCTTTGCATGAATTCTCCTCTTTAATGATATCCATCAACATCTTTCAGATTCCTCCCTAAAATAGCAATATTCAGAACTACGTAACCCTGATTTCTTGATAATTCAAGAATACGTAGGAGCAGGATTTTAACTCCTGTCGGGCCCATCTTTCTCATTTCCTTTTTTGCTGATTTACTGCTTTACTTTTTATGTTTCTTTCATAAATGTCCTTTTTTGGTCACTTCCATGAAAATCAATTTAGACGTGACGTCTTGTTGGTTTCCCCACAGTTTCTGCCCAAGCCTCGCCATAATTTCATAGGGAAGGGATACTTAGGACAAGACGTCCCGCTTATCCCTTTCCTATCCCTATCCTTTTATCCGAGGATGTTTAATTTAGACATGACGTCTTATTGGCATTCTCTCACCCCCCTCTGTCTCATATCGAAGTCGAGCTTAATTCGGACAAAACGTCCCCATTAACCTCGCTTTGACATTCTATGTCTGTACAGTTCTTTACTCCATTCTATCATTTTCAAAATAAAAGGGAAGAAATCATGTTTTATTTAAGGCTATTTATGTTGTGCTTTCAATCTTGGTTCTGTCTTTGACAGGCGATGTAGGGTGCTAATACCTTCCCTACTCGTAACCGACTCCCGAACTTGGATTTCAATTTTTTAAACCAGTGCTTTACTGAACTTAGTTTTTTTTTTCCGATGTTTTTTTTTTCTATGGATAAAAACGTTGGTGGCGACTCCCTGTTTCATCTTTTCTCTCTTGTTCGCCGCGCCGTCGCGACCCAGGTTGCGACAGTAATTAATTTAGTTAGTTAGTTAGTTAGTTAGTTGTCTATATATATATATTTGTACATACTCTGTAAAAAGTGAGGAGGAGTATAGGAGAGAATACACAGAATAACAACACGATTCATTTTCTCATTTCCAATCTCTCTCTAGTTCTTTTCTCTCTCTAAATTCTCTCGTCCATGTCTCTCCACATTCCTTCAACAGAATCCATTTCCATGGGTTTCTAAACCCCTAGGGTTGGGATAAATGAAGCTTCCGATGGAATCTTGAAGCTGCATTGAGGAAATTATCTTTTGAAGCAAGAGGAGAACAAGCTAAGAAGTGGATCTACTCTTCAGATCCAAATGAAGAATCTCACTTGAGGAATCATGGTTGAGGCTTAGGTAACTTCTAGCTTCCTAACTAATTCAGGCCTAGTAATTAGGTGAATAGTTAGAGTTCAACCCCCAATTTCACATTAGATTTCTCTGTAATTGAACACCTAAGGGATTAGGGTCTAATGCTTAAGAATTAGTGTTAGTCACCTAAGGGATTAGGGATTAACCAACTGTGAATTGTCCTCTTGCATCTGAAGCTTAATTGAACCTCGATTGCATTTTCCTTGATGAAGTTGTAAGCTGAAGTAATCCTAACCTATCTTCCATTAACCACATTTCACATTTTATACTGCTTCTGAAAATACAAAAACATAGAAAATATAAAACAACAAAAATAAAATGAATTACATCTGCTTGCATTGGTTCAGCTTGTACTAGTCTAAGATTGTGGTAATTACCATAATCCCTGTGGGAACAATCAAATATATTACAAATTTAACGATTGGTGTGCTTGCCAAAAGAATATAAATCCTCCGAGAATTATGCATCAAGTTAATAGCTCAGAACTTACCAATGACTACGCTAGCCACTAGCATACTGACGGACACATAGAGAAAAAAAGTTCAGAAGTATCCAGAGGGTCAACGTGCCTACGCTGACAACTAGTGTGCCTATGCATAGATGACATTTAAAGAAGCAATTCTTAGGCGGAGGACCAACGTGTTGATGTAGGAGATTCTTCAAGTCTCCAAAAGAGGGTTGGATCTTGGATCTTTTTCCTTCTTCTAACCTTCAATGGTCAAGAGAGGAAGCTTCTTCAATGGACAACTAAAACTTTATGAGACCCAAAAGACTAAGATTATAAACAAAATGGTGGAGGAAAACAAGAGGAAATGATGAAAGGAAAGGAAGAGGTGTGGAGGGAAGATGGAGGAATGGAAGTGGTTGAATGAGAGGCCACTCCTAGAGGAGATAACTCCCTAAAATCTCGCCACCAAGGAGGGAGAGAGCCTTCTTGGATAAGAGCTTCCAAAATATCACTAAATCCTAGAGAGAAGGAAGAGTCTCTCACTAAAATCTCACTCAAAGTGATAGAAAAATCTCAAATACATTAATGTGTGTTGAATTTACAAAGGAGAGCTCCTTATATAGGCCTTTAGGGAATTCAGCCAAGGAGACTCTTAATGGGCTTCTCCATGCTTCCTAGGCCCAATGATGCTAAAAGAGGAAGGTATGGTCTATACATGTCCCAAAATGAGAGTACATGGCCCTAAAGTGGCCCATTTAACCTTGCAAGGCCCAAATAAAACCTATAAGCCTAGAGAATTTAACTAGGAACTATATTACAGGAAAAGTTTGAGTAGATCCTCAAGGAGTCCTCATTGAGCTTGGGCCCACTAAGTAAAGAGAGGTAGGAAAGTAATGCTTTATGGATGCTCTCTTTGACTTTCTTTGACTTTGCCCTTGTAAGGGGACCCTTGTAAGCTTCAAGTCCTTTATCTAAGGTAGTGTGAGGGTCCTCCCTTGGTGTGTCCTCATTACGTGCTAACGCTGGTAATGGGCGTGCTTACATATGATTGTGAGGGAAACAACCAACCTTTTTTAATTTCAGTTGTAAATTAGTTAATTTATGTGTTCTATTCACTTTGTATGTGTATTAGGGGTAGATTTCAGGATTAATTTAGTAATTATTGTAAGAGTATAAATAGCTTTAGTGAGTTAACTATACACATAGAAAATTAATATAGATTTATTCTTCAGATTTACTTTTCTCTCTACACTTTTCTTCTCTTTAAATTCTCTACACTCATGCATTCCCAATCTACCTTCACTTCTTCATTTTCCATGGATTGCTAAATCCATAAGGTTGGAAATAGCTGAAGCTTCAATGGAAGTTTAGCACTGTGGCTGGAGCATTCTCTATCTTGGAGCATGAAGAACGCAGCAAGGAGTGGATTTCATTGCTGAATTGGAAGATTCAAATCTAAATTAGAGTTCTCTCTAGAGAGAAATCATGGTTGAGAACTTAGATATTTTCCTTACTACCTAATTACTTCAAGCCTAAGGTTTTAGGTGAATATTTAGGCTTCATTCTCTTAATTTTGCATTAGGTTTCAGTGTATATGATCACCTAAGGGATTATGGTTTATTTGCATTGAGATTAGCATTAATCACCTAAGGAATTAGGGATTAGTCATCTGTGAAGTTGTGCATGCTCTAATATAGGGAATTGTATTCCGTTCATTGAGTTTTAACTGAAATTGATTGCTGAAGCTAGTTTCAACCTCTTCTTAAACCAGTGTTTTATTTTGTCCATTGCATTTAGATTTTAAAATTGCATCCTAAAAAGAACAAAAATATTAATTCAAAAACTTAAAGAAAAAGTTTCATGAATTATCCACATCTCTTGCTTGGTTCAGCTAGTATTAGTCCTTGGTTGTGGTAATTACTACAATCCCTGTGGGAACAATACAAATATACTACTTTTTAACGATTGGTGCACTTTCCATAAAAATCTTCATCCGATGAAAATGCATCAACACACCATGAAAATTATGTTTAATACCTTTTGTCATCATAACTAGAATCAAAATTCATTTAGCGAACACTAAAATTGATTGCTAATACTAGAAGTAATAAACTGTCTTACAGACAGAAATGTGACCACTCAAAAGAGGTTGTAGAAAGGTGGGTCTTTGTGGTTATTTACCCAAGTAGGATCTTGTAAGAAGGGTGAGGAAGGAGTAAAATGAAAGAAAAAGTTTGGGAGTAGAATGAAAATACAGGATTTAAGATTTAACAATGCATGAAAAGTGTTGATCTCTATTTTGTACATTAAATTAAATGTAAGTTAAATGTAGTGTGGCAATTACAAAAATTATACCATAAATATAGCGCTCCTTATCATCTGTGAGAACCTTGCAAAGAAATCATCGCCTCTGCCAGAACTAGATCCTTCCGCCATAATTTAGTTCTACAATATCCAAACACATCACTATTAGCAACCAATAATTTACTAGGGAGTAAAATAATTACCTTATATACATGTAGAACACAATACCGCTGGAGTGCCAAGGGAGTGATGCCAAGTTATCTTGTTAATAACATAAACAACCCACAATAAATATGATAAAATACAGGATTAGTCCTATATGGGACTCACACAGCTTACTACTTCTACCTACCTATTCGGTACTGAAAAGAACCGCTCTCATACCACCTGTGACGTCCTTTAATTATTTACAATTATTTTTAATCGTTTAATTAAATCCTCCAAAACATTTACAATGAATTTTTCACAAATAATTAATTAATGACCCATTTAATTCCAAAATACCAAATTCTCAGTAAACACTATAAAATTGTACCCATACAACCATTTTACAACCCAAAAGAGCCATTTAAGATGCAAAATGCATGTTTAGTGTTAGGCCCACGCTACACGTGGGGCGCACAACGCACCCCTGACGCTACGTGCCAGGCAGACGCCTAGCACCAATGTATCAGTGACAGCACCTAATGCTATCATGCATTTTAAGCCATTTGGCCAACTTCTAACCTACCCAATTGGCCTGTTTCAGGTCCAATTGCCATGAAACTTCACGGGCCACATGCTTTCCCCATTCCAAAATTATTGGCATAGTCCATTTGCCCAAATTCCACCATATGCGTAAGTTATGCATGGAAATGCATTTAACTCAACTATATGCAAAACCTATACGCCAAACTACCTAAATGGACTCTAATTGCTCCAAGGCCCACATGCATAGCTTCCAAATATCCTAGAGTACCTATCGGTCCCTTCTGGGGGTCCTTAATCCTGCCAAATCATAAAATCACTTACTTAATTCCTACTTCCCACATAAATAACCTATTTCAACTATATGCAACAAATTATCCACATTATTAATGTACTAATCAATTCTCAATCACAACACACATATAATCAACAAGCATAAACAAATCCTACCCATAGCAATCATCACACATAAACCTTGGCTCCATGCCAATATGCGACAAATCCATCATAAACATCACAAAAATCATTTCTTTTACTAATTCATCACATATTCCCATAATAAATCATATCTCAAACATCATCATCATACTAATTCATAAACGTAACACAATTTAACAAAACACAAGTTATAATTTCATACATCAATTACGTCACATGATCAATTCATTTCTTTATCCTTCTCGTTCCTTGGCATCTCCTATCCGCTTAGCACTCCCTCTAGGGCATTCGTGCCTTCCTTGTCATTGGTTACTAAAATAGAAAACCACAACAAGGGTGGGTGTTTAGAACATCGTAATTAATATAGAACGATAAACAAAAATTACAACTAATTACTATTTATTATTCTTAATATTAATTAACTTACCTCTGCCATGTATAATCCTTCTACTTCGCCTAGATCTCAATTCAATTTCTAACAACAACATAAGCTGTAAATGATCAACGTTTACATTCAACACCATGTTATCATTAATATTTTCTATTTCATACCATACTTACACTCAATCATCAATTTATTATAAAACATCATCAGTATCGGTGCATATATTTCATAACTAACTCACATATCATCTGACTCCTAGTATCTGGATACTAAAGGATTAGCCTTCAGCTGGGGTCCGACTTCACATCCCATGATCCTGACTTAGTTCACCAAGCCCGACTTGGCTCTCCACCTTAACCACTGGGTCTGGCTTAACCTCTGGGTAGCTCAACTGGATCACAAAGGACCACTAGAGCCGAAAACGAGGGGCAAATCATACTGTTTGTCATCCCATACCATGTAATCATGCATATACATCATTAATCATATAACATACCTCTTGTGGCTCATCAACAATAAATGATAATCCTTACTAAGGTAGCCAACATGCCAAGCCCGCCAATATAATGCCACAATATATCAAATTATCATTTCTCACTAATTATAACATGCCACAGGCTATCTCAATTCATCAGTTATATGCATTTTCAACAATTATTGATAATGATATCAGTATACACCTCACATAACACAATTATTATTCATTTCAACTCATATCTCATATAATTTACATATTTATTTATAAACTTCCTATCAATTAGTCAATCAATTCAACATACTTTCACAATATATATTCGTTTAATTATACATCCACACACACATATACATCCATAGTTATATATAGCTAATCTATAATTTTTCTAACTCCTAATTATGTTATAACCTTCCTAAACCTAGATCTCATACCAATCCTAATTAATTACGACCAGAACACCCCCTTACCCAAGTTCCAAGCTTTATTTATCTGTTCTCGATGTTGGTTGCATCCTTCGCTTGCTTGATTCGCTTCTGAGCTTCCAAATTCGACACCCACTTCACCAATGAAGCCTTTGGCACTTGTTTCGGCACCTATGGTCACTGAAACATAAACCCCGTTAGTACATTGTCTTCCTTGCCCTTCTAAACTCAAGACCTAAGCTTCCAAATCCATAAAAACATGAAATCCAGACCCCTTCCTATAACATGTAATTTGGTTTTTGAGAGAGGGCAAAAAAAGGAGAAGAAAAAGCTTGCGATGGAGGTTTCCACATGCATTACCTTAGCTCCCAAGGTCCAAAACGCAAGTAATTAAGAGTTTCCTACATGTCTTGGGCATAATCGGTGAGAGAGAAGAAAAAGGGAAGAATGTGGTGTTTTTAATTTTATTTTGCATGTCTCTGTTTAAAAATTGATCATGACGCTGATGCTACGTGTCCCACTGGCGCTACGCGTCAGGTCATTAATTCCCACCTGACGCTACACATCAGGTAGAATGACCCATTTTCTTATTTTAACTCATTTAAACTCATTTATTAACCTCATATTCCTTAATTATTATTATTATAAGCCCCAATACTCATTTATTTATTTTTTCTTTATATTATAACACCAGGGATGTACATTCTGGCGCTTCAAAAGTTCCCAATCATGAATACAGCATGTAAAGGCAACTCACGGTGACTTTACAGTGGTGGTGAGTGGCGATTTTGGGTGGAAAAGAAGTAAGAGGCAACAGGTGGCTAAGGGAGAAATCAAGGAAATCAAAGAGGATCTAAGGTAAAACGGGACCATGATTCATGGTGGTGGTGTGGTGGATGGTAAGGCTAATAGGAAGGAAAGTGGTGGTTGTTTTGTGGAGTTTGTGTGGGTGAGAGAGCATTTCGAGAAGGAGTTGTGCCGAGAGAATAGAAAGAATGAGAAGAAATTGAAGTAAAAGAAAAATGAAATGTGGAAGTGGTGACGTAAAAAAAAATATAGAGAAAAGAAATAGAATTTACCTTAAATTTGAGGGAATAGAACATTGAAATTAGTGTACATGATTTGGAACTCTAAAGCAATGAAACAATGCTCCATGTATTCATATATTTGCGTGAAATAGGAATGAAAAGGTAATGTGATAATATCTTGATGTATGGCCCTTGGTGAGGCAAGTGGCGTATCCTTATGAAGAAAGGAGAAGAAGTGTTGTGCATGTAAGAGGTGAGGTGGCGCGTGGTGGTGGTGGTGCTTGAAAACAGTGGTCGGAAATGATAACTTAGGGTTAAGAAACTGGGTGTGTTTTAGGTTTTTGATAACCAGATTTCAAAATAGTTTGAAATAAATCTTTAATTTATTCTAGGGTGGGAATTTAGAAAAATGCCCAACATGAAAGTTATAGATATGGCCAATGTAACGGCCCTGATTTTTCAGAATAGTAACCCAGGCTCTCGGGATCTTCGAGAGTACCTTTCTTAAGCCATTTAGGAGAGTTGAGGCCTTGGCCTGATTCCTAGATTGCTCTAAGTGTGAGAAAGTGAGACCCCAAGGGAATGTGAGTAGTAAATAACTCAGTTAGATGAAGTAAGCGAGTGAAAGAGACTGTGTTTAATAGTGATATTTAGAGAATTTATTGAATTGGTAATAACTAATTTAAGGAAATGATCATGTTTTATTTAACATTAAGACTGTTAATGAGATGAATATATTCTTGTTATTGATGCTGAATTGATGAAATAATGATTAATGAATGATTTTTAATTTTTGTAAATTATAAGTGATTTTTTTCTAGTCTAGCCAACTATCTGTTAATTTTAGTAATAGAAAATTGAGGATATTTAAATATTTAAGTGTCAAGTTTAATTTTAAGGCTAGATGATTATTAGAGCTCAAGATTTCATAAGACACTAATTTAACCCTTTAATGAAGGTGATTAGTAGCTAATATCTTATTTTGATGTTGACCAGTTAATGGATTTTATTATTAAAAATTTTAATTAATTAAGATAAAATAAAATAAATAGATAATATTTATTTCGACATCTAATATTGTCAATAATGAGTTTAAAATATGAAAGCTTATTTATAATGGGGTTTAGTTAAAAGATTAATTAGTTATTATTTAAATAATAAATATCGCCTGGTTCCTCAGATTTGAACTGTGGGACCCATCCAAAGGTCGTACTCTGACCATTCGACCCAAGACTAGTGATCCAATAGGGAAAATAGTCCTATTAGGATCCCTCCGTGAAGAATCAAGGATGTCTGACTTGGCCTAACATGCCTAATCAGAACCTTTAACGTCTCCTACGTTCAATCGTGCGTGTACTTCAGGATATCCGGTGGTGGTATGGTCAGTCTCGGGTGCCTTGTTTCGACATTTTAGGAACTTTTTCTAAAGGGGCTGAAACCCGATTCAGACTCTATCATCCTCGTTTTTCCATAAATCAGTTTCCTCAAAAATTGCTTTAAAGCTTGACCCGAGTACCTTTAGTGTTTTGGACCCAACTTTTGTATACGATCTTGGAATCAAACGATTTTGGTCTTAATCTCTTTGTTTTGAAAAAATCTTTAATCTTCGTTTCTATCCCTAAACTCTGTTTCCCACTCTGTTAACCCCAAAATCAAAGATTAAGTATGTTCGGCTCATAATTCCATCGTTTGGACGTTTTATCCTACGTATGGTTCAATAAAAAATTCATAACTCTCTCATACAACCTTCGATTCGCACAAACTTGGTGTCAAAATCTCCATAACAAAATTCTATATGTTTTCTAGTGAATACATTAAAGGCTAAATCATTTTAGATCAGTACCGTTTAATGGATCTTTGCAACCACTTTGCTCTCTCATCACCGTGCTAGCAACCTTCAATATAATTCGTATATCTCCCTTGTCCAGTGCTCAAATCACTTTGTTCTTTTTGTTATGAATCCATATCAAAAAGTTCTACAATTATTGTGAAGGGCATGAAACTAAATTCTCAAAAGAGAATTAATGGTGAATTTATTACCGAAGCCCTAACTAACTCAAGAGCAACCGAAACATTCTGTCTTAAATTAGGTATATCTCAGGCTACCGACATTGGATTGTCGCAAATGATATATAAAATTAAAGGGAAAAAGAAGATATAAAAACTTCATGTGTACCATTTTTCAAGATTCTCATCCCACGAATTAACCCCTATTTATTTTTAACTTCCTTATTTTTTGGTTTATAAACTTATGCACATTTTAATTTCTTGCCTGACAAGTTAATTTCCCAGTCACCCATTTCCAACCACCTCACCACCTTTTGCCACCTCTTTGGATAGATGTCACAACCCTACTCATACCCTCCACTCAGCCCTCCCACCACCCTCCTTGTCCAATTAAATTTCATGCAACTAAATCAACATCATTTTACACTAATCCAACAGTATCTCACACAAATCAACATCACTTCACACTAATCCAACATTAGAGACCTTCTGGTACTTTAAGACTTCTTGATATCCCCATTTGGAAGTGGGATGCTATTGCTATAGACTTTGTGTCTGACCTTCCAAAGATAAGATCCAACTACGATGAAATTTGGGTGATTGTGGATCGCTTGACGAAGAGTACGCATTTTCTGTCGATAAGCATGAAGAATTCCTTATAAAACCTGGCTTAATTATACATTAAGGAGATAGTGAGACTCCATGGAGTGCCATCAAATATTATTTCTGATAGAGACCCGTGTTTTACTTTCCAATTTTGGGGGAGCTTGCATGAGGCAATGGGCTATAAGTTAAAGTTGAGTTCGGCGTATCATCCTTAGATGGATGGACAATCCGAGAGGACTATTCAGAGTCTTAATGACTTGTTGCGTGCTTGCGTTTTGGAGCACGGTGGTTCATGGGAGAAATATTTGCCTCTGATCAAATTTACTTATAATAACAGCTTTCATTCTTGTATTGGTATGACACCATATAAGGCACTGTATGGAAGAAAGTGTAGGACTCCTTTATGTTGGCTTAAGGTTGGTGAGAATTTGGCTTTAGGTCCTGATATTATTGAGGAGATCACTAAACAAATCAATATGATCTAATAGAATATGAAAATCTCTCAAGACCAACATAAATGTTATTATGATAAAAGGAGAAAGCCACTAGAGTTTCAAGTTGGCGATCATGTGTTTTTACAGGTTTCTCGTGATAAATGTGTCGGTAAGGCTTTGAAGAGCAGAAAATTAAGTCCTAGATTTATTAGTCCCTATGAGATTCTAGAGCGGATTGGTGAAGTTGCTTATCGCATTGCCTTACCTCCTTACTTGGTGAACCTTCACAACGTATTCCATGTTTCTCAGATGATGAAATATGTACTTGACCCCTCAATGTGCTCTGTGTTGATGATGTGGAAGTCAGGGATGATCTGACTGTCCATCCTGTCTCTGCCAAGATTGTTGGGTGTTCCGTCAAGAAGTTGTAGAACAAGTTGGTTCCACTTGTGCAAGTAGCTTGGAGACATGGAAATGAAAGTACTTTTACTTGGGAGTGTAAGGATGACATGCGGAAACAGTATCCTAATATATTTGAATCTGATATGTCAAATTTTGAGGACAAAATTTCTTTTAGGTAGGGTGGATTGTAATATCCTAATTTTCATATAAATATTTAAATGAGATAAATAAATGGAAAATAATTATATATAGAAAGATTAATGTCACAAAAGTATGGAAATAGATTAATTAGGATTTATTATCATTTTTCATAAATTACTAAGCTTGATGTGCTGAAATTAATATCCGCTTAAAATATAGATGTCGGACCAAGTATCTCCGATTGAGATGCCGTTAGTCAGGGCTGTTAATAACATTATTGGGAATCCGGCCATATACTCAGAATAATTTTTAGATAAAGTATTGAGCCTAAACTAAGATCTTGTTTATTATAAAACGAAGAAGTTCTAAGTGATAGGTTAAAAACTTAAATGAAAAACCTCATATTTCACTATCATTTCCACAACACATTCCCTCTGCATTTGGGCAAATACGCTTCCTCGCTTTCTCCTTACCTTCCACTCATCTTCTCCGTCTCTTTCTATAACACCCTTGGTTAACTAAGATAATCTCTTCCACTAGATTACCTTGGTTAACTAAGAGGTTACTAAATTTAGGAAAAATGTGGAAGTTTTTTTTATATATATACAAGTTAATACACGGTGGAACAAAAGCATAACATATATATACACAAAAAAGTATACATATACTTTGTCCAAGTCAGAATTGTACAACTGAAATAAAAGAGGGGCACGCAGGCTCCCTAAACAAAAGACAAGGAATGAAAATAAACAAAATAAGCCTAATCACTACGTGTCTCCTCCTAGAAACTCATCATCAAACCATGGGGATGCAGGCGGGTTAGAGGTAGATGCCAATCTGGAATAGTCTGGAGGGGCGGTGCTAGTAGACGGTATGTCACTGATATCGTGGATCCTCTGATGCCTGCGACTAATATAGGCCTTATAAGCCTCAGCAAGAAGACTCTGGGCCACAACTGACATCTCGATATACTCCTCAGTCTCGCCATACATGTAGCTCCTATAAATATGTCAAAGAAAGCCCAGGGAGTGGTCCCACTATCGCCTCCCTAGATATCTCTCCATCGGCGTCATAATCAAAACTCCCGACATCATAGGAATACTCTCGATCCTACCTGCCTCCTAAACTGCGAGAGGAACTGCTGACTGAATCTACTAAGGTAAGGTTGGGAGTGCTGCAGGGTCTACCAAACCTGCTGGCATGTCCTCGAGGGGATCTCCTTAGGATCCTCCTCCTCGTCCTCCTCCATGGGAAGCAGCATATACTCAGGTACAGGCTCCCTCTGAACTGCACCATCTGTAGCTGGTACCGCTGGAGCCTCTGTTGGCTGGACAGAAGGCAGGGCCATGAGTAGAGCTGGTAGTGGATGAAAGCTAAGGGGGTCTGCTAATAGAGCTGCTTCCCTCTCGGACATCTCCTCGAGCTCTGCCATGCTCATGGGTCGAGGTGGATCATTGTACCTCCTAATTAAACTCTCTATGACCTCTATATCTCGGTCATAGGCTCTCTCTGCGTCCTACTG
Organism: Clitoria ternatea; assembly: GCA_037962975.1. Lineage (NCBI taxonomy): Eukaryota > Viridiplantae > Streptophyta > Magnoliopsida > Fabales > Fabaceae > Clitoria > Clitoria ternatea. The sequence goes on from CM075672.1 coordinate 158,999,949, forward strand.
AGGTGGTGGTTGTTGGCCCATAAATAGTGTTGGGTCTTTTATTGGCAAGCGCACCAATCGATTATAGTTTTCAAATTTAGATATCGTTCCCACAAGGATTTAATGTCTCAGTAATCACAGTAATTCTTATTTACTATGGTAAAATTATCAAAACTTGTTAACAAAAGAATGATTTATATACAGTTTTTATAATATTCACAGATTGAATGGTTGATTTGTTCATATGAGATAAAAAAAATAGAAAAACTATCTAAAATTAAAGTTGAGTTGTAATTTAGAATAGATCAAATACTTGAGGTAAAAACACAGATTAACAAACTATGTTAGAATTAGGATCCCCTTTTCTAGAACATAATGAAGTAGTTACTAACATGCATATTTAATCATCAAGTTCATCTCATTGCTGCTTAAAATCATTATAACTGATCCCTCGTGATATAAATTATAAGTAGTTACCGTAAAGTCTGATCCCTCAAATGCTTTCTCAGTAAAAACTTGCTTTAAGTCCTCGCCTTAACATAACAATAATTACCAACTCTATCCCTAGTAATTGGTATATTAAGGGAACTTTAACTTTTGCTTTGTTAAACCAAGTTTTAATACATGCATGAAAATCATTCTCCCGTTTGACATTCATACTAATAAAACAAGTTTCAACACATATGAAAATCATTATCCATTTTGACATTCATAGTAATAAAGGATTAAAACACTAACATGGCTTTGGAATCATAAACATGCATGAGTTATAATCACAACATCATATATTAGATAGGTTCACCAAATTCCAACATAAACAAATTAGTTACACATGGTAAAAGTAAAAACAACACTTACAGAGGTTAACATTACGAAGACTTTGCAATACTTCACGATACAAACGATCATAATACCACACAACACTCTCAAGTATCTAGAAACTATTCTAGACTACAAACTCATAACAGAACACTCAAAACTTGAGTGAAAAAGAGAGGAAAGAAGCTACTGAATGTAGAATAAGATGCCCTGAATGCCTTGAGAATGGTTTATTTATAAGGCTGAGGAAGGGTCCTGACATGTAGCATCATCCTGGCGCGTAGCATCAGCCTGGTGTGTAGCGTCAGCCTAGTGCGTAGCGTCAGGTTCTTGACTTAGCCTACATTAAGCGCATGATTAAGTGGCCATGATTAAGAATAATTAATTCAATGATTAGCAGACATGGCCCCTGATTGTTCCCTATTCGGTTTGGCAGGTAGTAGAAGTGGATTGGCCATTATTTGACCCTTTTGGCTGAGTGCTTGACCACCTGGAAGTGGAGTCCACATAGCTTCTGACGCTATGCGTGGGACTGACACGTAGTGTCAGCATCAAAACCCTGACGCTACATGTAGGCTTGATGCTACGCGTTAGCTCTTCTGATCTTGAATTTTCTCTTGAATTTCCATAAGTTTTCACTGCAAAACTATAGAAAATTGATCAAGGCAGATAATTTCCAATAACTTCCATTTATTAAACTTGAAAACTAAATTTCTAACAAATTAAACTAATTTTTATTATTTTTGACACAATTTTTATTAAGAAATTGATTTAAAATTTGAGGACTAACAGTGGTGGTGGTACATCTACTAGAGCATCCTCTGGAATAGCCGCTAACTGACCGGGACCTGCTTGGTCTTCTTTATGTGCTACTCCTCTAGTACGATAAACATGCCTGAATGATGGTCTGGAGCAATCAATTGTTAAGGTGAGTCGCCATCTTCACAAAATCAGGGAGTGTCATTACTGACACTCACCCCACATCAAACATTTAGTATCAATCAACCCGCTACACTCCTTTGGGGACCCTATGAATATCTAAGTTATCTCACCACTGTCACTCCTTACTAAACCCCTCCTAATTATTTATCAATTTGCTACATCAACACATTAAGATAATCATAATTTAATGAAATGCATGAATGTTGTATCTTTACTAATATTGTACATGGTATGATGCATGCTTCTCCGTCAATAAAAACACACCGTCAATTAGATCTCGCCTTATTTCCCTGTCGACTAAAGCGACCGGAGCTCTCCTCATTCTGGTTTTCACAAATGGTAAGGACACATAGTCCTATTATCACAAAATGGCCAATCATAATCTCTATAGAACGGGCACTCCATGGTTATATAATCTCGCCTCTTGTCAAAGTATATCAACGTTTTTCGTGGGCTGTCCAGTGACAGGCGTGAATTTGATGCCCTTTGGAATTCCCACTTCCGATATACTCCCTAGACTGCCCTCGGGTATTGAGGCACTGGCAGATTCTTCAGTGTACCCCTCACTGTTATGCTCTAGGGAGTTTCTCAACGCCACCCTTATTCACCAGATATGACGCATGTCCCGACTCTTATATTCATTCTGAAGTGGTTCCTCAATAGGGTTCTTCTTATTTCATTTCTAACGTTAAATCTTTCTCTTAACATCGAATGTTTTTCAACCTTCCTTTTCTTTTAATAAAAGTTTGTAATTTGTTTTCCAACTCTTAGAAATGAAATGAGGTTCCATAACTCAACATCATGGGTATTCTGTTACTACATCATTCATTTGCATTTGAGTACTTTCTCATCCAACCACATTGGAACTCTTACTGATATTAATACCCCACATTCATACATATCATTTAAGATTTTCATGCGTCACATAACTTTCACCAAAGAAATTCATTTAGGAGATATATCATTCACAATTATATATCCACCAATACATCACGTCAACCATTTATGTTACTACATAATTTAGTAATCATTTTACTAGGTCGGCATTCATAAAGGTCATGTTGTTGTCGCAAGTCTTTTTCGTAGTACATGTGTCACGCATCTAATAGTACGGTAAACTTTCGTGTATATTTAAAATTGTTTATAACTCTTTATATTTGACTAAGAAAAATGGGTCTATCACTTTATCACTTAACATACCATTGCTAAGTACTTAGTTGATTTTTAGTTAATCTCATTAGTTATTCTTTTTCCGTTATTCTTGAATAAATCTTAAAGTTAACAGTTTCTCCTCTAAATAAGTTATACATCCTTTTTTACCTTATTTCTAATTATAATATCTTCTTTAAACTTAGTCTTACTAGACTAAATAATTCTTTCCTAATAATTAATTTAGTTATTCCATTTTCATAACTATAATTAATCCTTTTCTTTTAGAATTATTCATTTCACCTACTCAAAGACCTAAAACTTCTTTAAAGCAAAATATCTTGATGTTACTTGGTCATTAACTAATTTAATCAATCCTATTTACTTTATTATATACCAAAATTTAGTATAACCAAGATTTTATTTCTTAGTTGTTAACTAATCTAATCTAGATCAAAGTTTTCCTTTGATTTCTTATTCTAACCGTAGTGATTAACTTGATTTCTACCATGTTGTTACCCAAAAATAAAAATAAAAATTTTGGTTCTAACTCCATTTAAATAATGAGCTTATTAATCTATTAAAATCATTCTTAGAATCTTAGTCAAAATTTTAAATTCTAAATTGTTATCTTTTATTTACAATTTCTTAAACCTTCTAATATCACTAATTCTTAGATTTATTCTTTTTAGTAAAATTTTCTCCTTAAAGTCCATCCTTTTTCTTAATCTCTAAAGCCATCACTTTTTAATTTTTCTAAGTGGTCTCTAAAATGGTCACTAAAGTAGTCACAAACATTTGTTACTAATATTTTCTTCTTTTACTCTTACTATCTAGTATGCGAAAATTCACTTATTTTCATTTCCTCCAAAAATCTTTATTTAGGCCTAAATTATGGAAATCTTAAATAAAATATTCAATTCATTTAGTAATAACACTACATCTATTTTCTTTCGAAATCTAATCGTTGAAAAATAAAAGTACATTTATTTACTTAAATTAAGAAATCCTTATTTAGAAAGACAAGAGTAGAACTTTTCACCACCAATTCTTCTAAAAATTAAATTTCTTATTTTCCATTCGTAAGTCATATTATTTTAAGAAATCTTCAAAAATCTAATTCCTTAATTTTAACATTTTCGAGTAACTTAAAAATTTGTGATTACCCGATCAAAATTCTTTTACCGAACACGATATTTCTTAAAATAATTTGATGTAGATTAACGAGTAATTAACTTATCTAATAACGGGGCTTACTGGAAAATATACTACAAATTACATAATAATCTCCGAATTAAGAATTTATTTAATACAACCATATCAAAAGTAATCGAGCCAGCCTAAACGCTAATTTTTTTACTAATTTCTTTTTCGTGTAACTAATCGTAATAAAATTCCTTCGAGTATACGAACGTCATACTACATCAAATAAAATTTCAGAATGTAAATTAATTCAAAAATGTAACTTTTAGTCATCGATTATGAAAAATTGTACGATCTAAGATCCGACTGTTGGATTGCGACGAAATTCGAAACGTGAGCTCCCAATTACACAAGCATTATCATAGCACAGCTAGAATTGAAATCAAATGAGATGGAAACCCCATTTACCTTATTTTGAAGCCACTGTCCAGAGAGAAAATTTTGAGATTTTGTCAAAGTTTCTATCGCTCATTCTTAACACACTCTAATCATCGTTTAAGCCTCTGGATCCCTTATAAAAACGCATGCAAGCTTAGAACAAGAAGGGGGCAGTCACGATTTCAACTTCAATGGCAAGGGTCCAGCACCAAAAAATTTAATCAAAATTTAAAGTTCACTTTAAAAATTCAAAAACGACAACCAATGAAGAAATTTTGCCAAACTCACCCTTATATAGTCTAAGAGGATTCATGGCCTTGGAGCCTCAACAAATAGGGTGGATGATTGAAATTTCTAATTTTCAATTCAACAAGGAAATGTCATCAATTTTCTCGTTCACAAAATAGAATTTGACCATAACACTTTAAGAACAAGATTAAGAAGAAAATTTTACAAAGCCTACCTAGAGTAACCTTGAGGAGCTCATGGATTTTGAGTGGCTTCCAATATCAGAAAATGGGCTCTACTCCTCTAAAGCCATGACATGCAAAAGAATGAAAGAGGTGCTGATTTTTAGTGGCTGACTGTGAATGGTGAAGCAAGGAAAAAAGGTAATAGAATTTGGGTTAGTGTAGGTGGATGGTGGTGAGATGTTCTCGTGAAAATGAAAGGAAATAGAGGTTGGGTGGTGACGTGAGATGGTTAAAGGAAGAGAAGGATGGCTGAAACTTTTGAATTTCTAAAATGAAAAGAGATTTGGGCATTGGCTGAAGGGTGAGAGAAGGGTGCAATGATGTGGAGGTAAGGTGAGGTGATAGATGGTGTAGGTGTGATGATGAAGGCTACTTCTTGCATGAAACCTGATTGGCCAAGGGAGGGGTGATGGGCTGAGTGGAAGGGGAAGGCTGGATGGTGGCACCTATCCAGAGGGGTGTCCAGGGGTGGTAAGGTGGTCAAAAAATTAGTGGCAGGGAAATTAACTTGTCGAGCAAGAAACCAAAGTGTGTACGATTTTCGTGAACCGAAAAGTAATCACATTAATAATAAATCTGGAATAATTCATGGATCAGAATTGGAGGAAACTCCAAACATGAAATTTGTAGGTCTTCTTTTTCTATTTACATTGATATATCATACACGATGATCAGATATCGGTAGCCCGAGATATGCCCGATTTATGACAGGCTGTCCCAAACGCTTCTAAATCAGGTAGGTGCTTAGAAATAAATTTGCCAAAAATTCTTCTTTGAGAATTGAGTTTCGTTCCCTTCATAATAATTGTAGAGTGCCTCGATACGGATCCATATCAAAAAGAACAGAGTGATTTAAGTATCGGGCTAGAATGATACGTGAGTTTTCCCATAAATAGCAAGCATAAAAATGAAACAGTTAATGAGTCATAAAGATTCATTAAACTGTACTAATCTGGAAAGAATTAGCCTTCAATTTACACATAGAAAACATAGATAATTTTGCTACAGATATTTTGACACCAAGTATGTGTGAATCTAAAGTCGTATGAAAAAGTTATGAATTTTTTTCCGAATCAGGTGCAAGGAAAACGTCCTATTAACAAAATTTTAAGGTGAATATGCTTAATCCTCGATTTCGGGGTTGACAAGGTAAGAATCGGAGTTTGGGGCTAGAAAGAGAGGTTGAAGATCTTTTCAAAATGAAGAGTTTGATGCCAAGATCATTCAATTCCAAGGTCGTACGTAAAAGTTAGGTCCAAAACACTAAAGATATTCTGGTCGAGTTTTAAAACGATTTTTAAAGAAATGACTTTATAGAAAAACGGGGGTGATAGGGTCCAAAACGGGTTTCGTCCTCCGCATGAAACGTTCCTAAAAATTTGAAATGAGTCACAAGAGACTAACCGTGTCACCATCGGACATTCTGAAGTATATAAACGGTCAAACGTAGGAAGCGTTAAGGATTCTGATTTGGCTGGTTAGGCCGAGTCAGTGCCCTTGATTTTTCATGAAACGATCCTAAGAGGACTAGTTTCCTCACTAGATTACTAGTCTCGAGTTGAATGACCAGAGTCCAACCTCAAACTGGGTTCCATAGTTCAAATTTAAGGAATCGCAAGACGTTTATTATTAAAATAATAATAATAATAATAATTAATCTCTTAACTAAAATTTATTTCAAATATATTTCTCATATTTTATTACTAATAACGTTAATAAAAATATATTTTATCTTTTCACTTCATTAACCAAAATCTTTAGAAATAATATTTATTTATCCACTAATATCAAGGTAATGCATTATTCGATAATCGTTTTACTAAAGGGAACTTAGTTAAGTCTTATGAAATCTTGGGCTTCACAAATCACTAAATCTTAAAATTAAATCCGGTTACTTAGATAATTCTAAATATTCTAATTCAAATTAATTATCATTATCTATAATTATCGAAACTAAGCATTATTCATAACTTGTCTAGCAATAACAATAAAAATATATTCATAAATATAATTATCTCAGTAATAGATAAATTTCCAATTTAAATACATTCATTCCTTCATATAATTCATCATAAATCAAAAGTCTCCTCTAGGAGTCATACTAACACCAACTTTTCTTACTCGTTTACTTCACTTGACTGATTAACTCACTACTTACCTTCTTTTAAATCTCACTTTCTCACACTATTAGGATGATTTGGGGAACAGGCCTAAGACTTGTTCTCCTAAAATACCCAACAAGGGACTCTCGAAGGTCTCGAGGGTTTAGACTTCTATTCTAGAAAATCAGGGTTATTACACTTCCACTCTTAAAAACTTAGAAAAGGTTGTGTGCTCTCCTCCCTTCAATTTTCATCTTCCCCATTATACAGGAAGGAGATGGTGTTGGCTTGAAGCTCTCCTTCCTCTCCCCTTAATTTTCATCACCTCGTTCCTCTCTCTTAGTGCCCACTTTCTTTTCCTGGTTGAGGTAAGTTCCTCTCCATTTTTAGTGAGCTTATGCCCTAGGTTATGGGTTCTTGATATTGGGAGAGTGTCTTAATGCATAAGGGTTGTTGTGGGAACCATTAAATGTGTAAACCTTAAGGTGGGGTGAAATAAATATGAACTTTTATGGGCATTGAAAGGGGTACATGAAATTGCCATAGTAGATGTTGGAAATTATATGCATTTATGATGGTTGTTGGGTCTTAATAAAACTCTAACCCTTGATTTTGGGGAAAATATGAAATATATGTGAAAATGGTAATTAATGGTGTTGGGGAATGATATTAATGAAGAGAGATAGCCATTGGTGGTGGTTAATCATTGTGGTCGGAAGCCATTAATGGGAAAGCCCACTAAGAGAGTTGGGTGTGAAATTGATATGTGTGGGTGACTTAAATGGTTGGGGTTATAATGAGTTTTGATTTAAGGGAAAGAATTCCCGAAACCTAAGAAAATAAGAAAATGAAAAGCTATTGCAAGTTACAATATGATGAGACTCATATATATATATATATATATGCATTAGTGATGTGCAAGAAATTTGAACAATGATGTTGAATGAGTGATTGATGTGGTCCTATATGTATTTAATGTAGGATTTAATAATTCTTGTGAAGCCGGATCATCTAACCTAGAGGAATACTTCTCTTGAGGTAGGAGATGAGTGTACTTTCTAAATGCATGATCAATTGTATGTTGATAATGTATATATTGATGCATATTTGCATCTTTTTCCTTGAGTAGATATATTACCTCTTGTATGTGACATGAATTGAAATTGACTCCTATTGATGATTGGATGTTAGTTTGGCATATTTGATGAGGATATGAATTTTGGAGTATATTTGTTGAAAATGCTCTTTGATTTCTATGTGTGGATTGACATTAAAATGAATCCTTGGCTTATATGATCTTAAACCCTATGAGTGGTATGCCTTGGAAAATGTTATATATGATTGTGTGCCACTAACTATAATGTTAAGTGCAAAATATACCCCTAAGTGAGTGGGTGAGGAATCCTTGTGAAGCCAAGGCTAGCATGTGCCTTATTGCATTCATAGCATGCATGACATAGCATATTACATGTGGTTGCGATCACAACGATGAAAGTCTTGCGGGACTATGAAAAGGAGTACCCTTGCAAGGGGAAACCAATATGAGAATGATTATAAGTGGTTATGATCACTTGACACATTGAAAAGCTAAAGGTCTTGTAGGACCTTATGAGAAAATGGACCCTTGCGTGAGGGACATATGTTTGATTAATTATATGTGGTTGCGATCACACAATAATTTGAAACGATGAAAGTCTTGCGAGACTATGGAAAGGAGTACCCTTGTGTGGGGGAAACCAATATGAGAACGATGATAAGTGGTTGCGATCACTTGATGTAATGAGATGATAGAGGTCTTGCGGGATCTTCTGAAAAGCACCCTTACAAGGGGACAAATGCTTAAGCAACTATGTGTCGTTGCAAATATTGATGAATCATGTGCGCATGAGCTATGAGTAAATGTTTTGAATTGGATCCGTTGCATATGCATTTTATGGTATGACATATGCATTAGCCATAGGGACATGGTGCCACACCCCGGATCTCCGGACTCAGATCCCGATGTAATCAAGATAATTAATTAATAAAAATGCAAGTAAATTTTTCACGTTTGAAATATTTCCAAAACATAACTACGATTACATCAAGACCCGAATCACAGAAAACCGAAGAGTGAGATTTAATAAAATATAACTGGATCGTTAAATAGTTTGCCCATAGCGGTATACAAAATAATGGAGTTTATAGCGGAAGAAGAATGTGTATACCGGGCAACGCCTAGTCCCATATATGACGATATGAGAAAAGGCTCGACAAGGCATGCGAATATCCGATATAGACCTAATAGAACAAGCCCGTCTAATTCACTCTCAACATACACATGCATTGCCTAAGACACAATTATATATATATATATATATGTACATATACATACGGGGATCTTCTCCCAACTATCTCTATCATCAATGAACATCATTCAATTTCAATCCTTCTAGGACACATTAAATCATCTCTTACATACTACATTTATATTCACCATTCACAATTTCAAAGGATTATCTTATACATATCCAAAATCACTAAATCATTTATATCATCATAAACAATTTGTTCATAATATAAGAACTCATAAATGATGCCGGCCAAGGCACTTCCATTACCACTATTTACCTTCGCCAAAGCTTCAATTCAAAGTCTCATCTCAGCCCATAATGACCCTGCATCACAACGCTAAAAAAGAGACCACATGGGAGAGTGAGTTATACATTTAAAATGACGAATATAATATATATTGTGATCATGTGTATATGCATATAATCATCATGTGTGCTTTGCTATAAAACCATTAAATCATCATTTCAATCATCATCACATTAATATAATAGGCATACAAGCCATCATGAATCGCAATCCACAACATAAGCTAGCACAAGCACATACACAATCACATTGCCACTTATCATCAAGGGCATTAACAAATTATCATCTTTAATTTATCAAATCTTTACTCAATTCCTCCTCGCAAGGGGTTTTTTCATCTCGTGGTCATCCCATCTCAAATGCCATGGACTTATGGCTAATGCACATGCTGTAATATCCCAGTTTTGAAGTTGAATACCGAATGAAAATAACCATTAAGACCTTGATTTCAAAGAAGGAAAAAATTGACTGTTAACTTAATCTATGAAATAGTGGCAAATTAATTAAGCTTAGTTGGTATGAGGTGGCTGTTTCCGATTAGGAGTCACGTGAGTGGGACTGCAATTCATGTTTTCCCATCCCACTCTCCTTTCCTTCCTCATGCACGCATATTCTTATATATGTGCCTTTGATCATTGGAGTTATGCATCTTCGTTAGACTTCTTCTCTTCTCTTCTTTCTCTCCTCGTACACTCTCTCTTCCTTTTTGTTCTTTGTCTTCCCCCTGTTTATTGTTCTGTTCCTGAGAACGCGCGACGACGATACCATAAAAGACTTGGAGTTCGTTCGGCCAGAAGACGAACAACCCCTGTTTCACAGTGTAACTTAGACCAAGGAAGCCAGAATGAGTGTGAGCCTGGGTGAGGCAATCAGACCAGCGTCAGGAAAATAGAGGAACCCCTCGAACTTTCTTCAGTAGGTAGGAGGCGCTTGCATTTCGAATGCATAGCTTGTGAATAGGTTCCGAGTGGTTTCTTATGCATGCATATGTGCTTAAGGGTATTTGTGATGAAATGTATATCTGATAGATAACTTTGTATACCGAGGCATGCTATGACTGAATCCATTGGTAGATAGCTTGTAATTGATGTATGTGCTTATGAGATACACCGTTGGATATGGATGCATGCGTGTGTTATGAGACCGTGTGTGAATGCAGTACATACTCTCAAATTGTCATACTAAGTCTAGTTAAATATTTACATGTACATGCGTGAAGTGGAAACATATTGTGTGACTTCTGAGTGCTCTGTTTATGGAATAATGAGTAGATCCTGATTGCTATCCTATGTTGCCTTACATGCGAGTGTTGAAAACGAGTCTGTGTTGTTATGAGATGACGACTGAATTGCATGCAGAGTATGGTTATGATAAATGAAAGGAGAAGTAATATTGTATTGACAGACACACACAAAAGAATGTAATTAAAAGACCTTGAGTTGGACTTGAGGCAGTGCCGAGTGCACTAACGTTGGACGCTTAAAGTCTTGAGTTGGACTCAAGCAAGCCACCAGGTTGGACTCGGGGCTGCCCGTAACACTGCCGTGGTCGCTTGGAGCGATTGTGTTACATGTGAAGGCAAACGGTTTGGTACCAGTAAAACAGCCGAACCAGCTTGGAGCTGGAGGAAAAAGGCTTGGAGCCTCTGTTGCAACGTAAAACTACTCTAGTGGGGGTCGGATCCAACTGTAGTAGACTGGTGTATATTGAATGTATATGTATACTCTTGTGCTATGATAAATTTATTGTATTGCATATGTATAGTGTAAGTCGGAAACGATATAATTTGTACAATGGAATGTTGCATGAATGAATTCTAATTGGATGGCACTGTTACGAGTAGATAAACTAGAGAACAGTTAACGTTATGATTGCTTGAAATGTAATGTGGTATGGTGGGGAGCGTACGGTTCCCAAGTCATTAACTGTCATTTTAAATGTAAAAGCTCATCCCTGCTGTGGCAATATTTCAGTGAACGTTCCTCGGAATTACGAGTGAAGTGCAGCTACATACCGAGCGGGTTAGCTGTGCATCAAGGAACTATATATATATGTAGATACTGTGTATAATGTTTTGATTATGCCTTGGCCGGCTCTTGTCTAATGTTAATCCTTTAGAATAGAACAGAATCCCTTGGGGCTGGGAAACATGGCAATATGTTTGTAAATATTGATATACACTCTTATATATATATATGGTTATGTTTATGCTGTATTGCATCTTATACCATCCTGTGCGTGATGTTTGATTGGTATACGTGTTCATGTTCATCCGAGTATGTAGGAATGGAAAGACTTAGTATGAAGGGAGTCAAGATATGATCTAGAGAGTGAATTCGTGATCCTGTTGCCGAGTGGGGAAAGCTTTAGGTGTCCCGAGGGGATGAGGGTATACCATTCCGAATGAGGATTAACGCGGTAGATTCCCAATTGATAAACTGTTACGATTCAGAGTAGAATAGTCTAATCATGCTTTCGAGTAAGGACTAGCCGAGAGAGTGTTTCCGACTAGAGAGCAATCCACCTGATTCCGAGTGTAAACCATATAGAGAAATAGTAGAAGACTATAGAGCCCTTGAAGGGAGGTTAAGTTAGCACGAGCACTGGGGTAGAATGGACTATACTTGCCGAGCGAGAGATGAGTGAAATACCGAGGGGTAGATGATTGAGGAGCTGTCCGATTGAAGATACCCCTGGTTTCCGAATGGAACAGCCTACGCTTCCTGAGCGAACTGTTGTGTGTCATGAGGGACAAATAGAGAACTAAGTTATGGGGGTGCGAGTTTGGGGTCGAGAGGAGAGAGTCCCTTTACCGAGCGGATTTAGGAATGAAATCCGAGTAGACTTAGGAATGAAATCCAAGTGAATTAGGCCTTTACCGAGTGAACGATTGTATTGTTACCGAGCGGGTGTACGTTATTCCTTGGGCCCGCCCGAGTGTTGCTGGGCTCCACTGGAGGGCTTTTGTTTGTCTCTTGTCTCCCCTTGCCTTCCCTCCCTTCCTCCTTCTTGTTGTATCGGGTTATTCGATTTGGGGCGGATTTTACAGGCCTTGTTAGCTCAAAAATTCAGAAAAGTTTTCCCTGCACGTTTTAATTACTTAATTAGAATTAGGGTGTTACATTTTGGTATCAGAGCAGACCGAAAGGTCCAAGGCCAAGGTATGCTTACCGAGTGTAAGCGGTTGCATGTATTGTGACCGAGTGGTCATCATTATTGTGATATTTGTGAAACTTGATTGTTATTGTAGTATTGAATTGCGGATAGGAGGTTGCCTCCCTCCTGGTCTGACTAATTGTATGGCATATAGAAATGGTATAATGTGTTAAAGTTACTGAATGTTAGGCTGTGATCCGATCGGTAGTAAGTAGCTTCGTAAACTTATCCTTGAAAGGGCTGTGAATTTCAGGATAAGAGATGATGAGTCGTCAAAGTATGGAGGCCATAGCCACAGCCTTTCAACGCTTTGTAGACGTATTTGAGAGGCAGGGCCAGCCTCGAACTGAGGATGGTCAAGTGCTAGACCGCTTCCTGAAAAGGAAGCCGAGAGAATTTCTGGGAGGACGTAACCCTGAGGCAGCTTATAAATAGACTCAGGAGATGGAAAGGATTTTTGGGGGTCTTCACTATACTGAGGCCCAGAAGGTAGAGTGTGCAGTGTACATGCTGCGGGAAGAGGCGGAAAACTGGTGAAGGATAGCCAGAAACCGATTCCCTGACGATGATACTCAGCTGACCTAGAACGATTTCAAGACATGCTTCCTAGAAAAGTACTTCCCCGACACAATCAGGAGTCGGAAGGAACTGGAGTTCATGGAATTGAAGCAAGGGTCCATGACTGTGGAAGAATACGCAACGAGATTTGAGGAGTTGTGCCTATTCTACCCACCTTTCCAACAACCGGGGATGGAGAATTCGAAGTGCCTAAAATTTGAGAACGGATTAAGGTCAGATATTAAGAGAGCTTGTAGATACCATGAGATTAGGAGTTTTCCTGCGTTGGTGAATAAGTGTAGGATATTTGAAGAAGATGACAAGGCCCACTCGGGCCAGAGCAGCAGAGCCAATCCCTCCTTGAGACCCCAACAATCACACTTCAAGAGGACAGGCAACGCTAGGAGTATTGGACCTTCCTCTAATTTCAGAGGACGAGGGAACTGTGGGGGTCGTTTCGGGGGTCGCTCTGGAAATGGTAGATGTTTCAGATGCGGAGGTAACCACTTTGCTCGGGAATGTGATACTGGAAACGATGTTGTATGCTTCCATTGTAACGAAAGGGGGCATGTTCGCCTCGACTGCCCGCAACTGCAACCAGAGGGTGGCCATGCATGTCGTGGGGGTTTCTGTGTAGGGGGACGCAGAACCAGCAGTGGAGGAAATGGTGGTAGAGGCAACGGAGCAAAGAGCAACATGATGGCTACTACAAGTAACCGAGGGAGAAATACCGACCAACCGGCGGTGGGAAGAGTCTACGCCATCAACGCAGAGGATGCTGTGCAAGCGAATGACTTGGTACAATATAAGTGTTCACTCGGTAAATATGCACTTAATGTAGTTTTCAATTCGGGAGCCACCCATTCTTTTATAGCTGATAAGTGTGTGAGACATTTAAAGTTGCCGACTGTGTGTATGGATCGGACCTTGGAAGTGGCTAATCCGACTGGCACTAAGGTGTTGACATCATCAATGTGCAAAGATGTAACGTTTGGGTTGTACGATCGGAGTTTTACCTTTGACCTGGTGTGCGTGCCTCTGAAGGACCTCGATATTGTACTCGGCATAGACTGGCTTTCAGCCAACAAGGTGTTAGTGGATTGCAGGAACCGGAGGATAATCCTCCCGAGGCAGAACAATGAAGATTACACGGCACAAGGTACAGCCCAACTGTTTATGATGCTTTGTTTAACCGAGGGCGAGAGTAGAGTCCGAGTGAGCGAGATTCCGACTGTCTGTGAATTCCCCGAGGTGTTTCCGGGGGACGTGCCGGGCGTTCCTCCGAGTAGAGAAGTCGAATTCTCTATAGACCTGATCCCTGGAGCCGAGCCAGTCTCCAGTCACCTTATAGAATGTCCCCAACCGAATTGGCCGAGTTGAAGAAGCAGGTAGATGAGTTGCTCGGAAAACAATTCATTAGGCCGAGTGTGTCACCTTGGGGCGCACCGGTGCTACTTGTTAAGAAGAAGGACAGCAGCATGAGACTTTGTATAGATTACCGACAGCTAAACAGACTCACGATTAAGAATCGGTACCCGTTGCCCAGGATTGATGACTTGATTGACCAACTGCGTGGAGCATCAGTTTTCTCGAAAATCGACCTACGATCGGGATACCACCAAATCCGGGTGAAGGACTCGGATATTCCAAAGACTGCCTTTAGGACTCGGTATGGTCACTACGAGTATGTAGTGATGCCGTTCGGTGTGACAAACGCCCCTGCTGTTTTCATGAATTACATGAATAACATATTTCACCCATATCTTGACCGATTCGTAGTAGTTTTCATTGATGATATCCTAATCTATTCCAAGACCCCTGAGGAGCATGAAGAACACCTCCGAGCGGTACTTCAAGTGTTGAAGGAGAAACAGTTGTTTGCAAAGCTTTCAAAATGTGATTTCTGGATGGATAAGATCCACTTCCTTGGGCATGTGATTTCAGAGGAAGGTGTGTCGGTGGATCCTTCGAAGGTGGCAGCTATAATGGCATGGGAGAGGCCCAAGTCGGTCTCGGAGGTAAGAAGCTTTATGGGCCTGGCCGGTTATTATAGAAGATTCATTGAGTGTTTTTCTAAGATGGCCTTGCCACTGACCAAATTGACCTAAAAAAATGTTCCCTTCGTATGGAGTCCCGAGTGCGAGAGCAGCTTCCGAGAGCTGAAAGACAAGTTGACGACTGCTCCAGTGTTGACATTACCTAATTTGCAAGAGAGCTTCGTGGTTTATTGTGACGTGTCAGGACTCAGATTGGGATGTGTGCTAATGCAGAATGACCGAGTGATAGCATATGCCTCTCGGCAATTGAGACCTCACGAACAGCATTACCCGACCTATGATTTAGAGCTGGCAGCTGTGGTTTTCGCATTGAAAATATGGAGGCATTACCTGTATGGTTCTAAATTTGAAGTTTACAGCGACCACAAGAGCCTCAAATATTTATTTAACCAGAGGGAGCTGAACATGAGGCAGAGGAGATGGATGGAATTTTTAAAAGATTATGATTTCGAGCTAAAATACCATCCAGGTAAGGCAAACGTTGTTGCCGATGCATTGAGTCGAAAATCCCTTCATGTAGCAGTGATGATGGTGAGGGAGGTGGAGTTATTGGAACAGTTCCGAGACATGAACTTGCATGTTGACATCCCCTCTTCTCGGAAAATGGCAATCGGTACACTAAGGATTGCTAGTGAATTCCTAAAATCTGTATATGAAAAACAGCAGTCAGACTCCTACTTGGCTGAGATGAAGGAAACTCAGGCCAAAGGAAAGGACTTGTCCTTGACCGAGGGATCAGATGGAATTTTCTGAGTGAAAAACCGAATATACGTACCGGGTGGAGGAGAATTGAGAAAAATGGTACTTGATGAGGCTCACAAGAGTCTGCTTAGTATCCACCCGGGTACCACGAAGATGTACCACGACCTAAGAACACAATTCTGGTGGCCCGGATTAAAGAGGAATGTAGCAGAATACGTGGCTCGGTGTATTACCTGTCAAAAATCGAAAGTGGAGCACCAGAAGTCGCATGGTGCATTGCAACCCCTGGAGATTCCCGTATGGAAATGGGACTCAATTTCCATGGACTTTGTCATGGGATTGCCAAAAAACCGAGCGGGCCACAATGCGATTTGGGTCATTGTTGACCGACTGACAAAGAGTGCAACTTCCTACCTGTGAATATGAAGTACCCGTTACATAAATTAGCTCGGATGTACATCCACAAAGTTGTCTGACTGCATGGTATACCGACTTCTATCGTGTCGGACAGGGATCCCAGATTCACGTCTCGATTTTGGACCAGTCTGCACCAAGAATTGGGTACGAAGCTTTGGCTAAGTTCTGCCTACCACCCCGAATTGGATGGACAATCCGAGCGAACGATTCGAAGCCTGGAGGACTTGCTAAGGGCGTGTGTGTTGGAGCACGGTGGGGATTGGGAGCGGTACCTTCCCCTGATCGAATTTACGTACAACAATAGCCACCACAACAGTATCGGTATGGCACCCTACGAAGCACTATATGGTCGAAGATGCTGAACCCCACTCTGCTGGTCAGAAACGGGTGAAAATTTACTGCTAGGACTGGAAATTGTGAGGCA
This sequence comes from Clitoria ternatea, assembly GCA_037962975.1. Classification (NCBI taxonomy): domain Eukaryota; kingdom Viridiplantae; phylum Streptophyta; class Magnoliopsida; order Fabales; family Fabaceae; genus Clitoria; species Clitoria ternatea. The sequence continues at coordinate 159,016,948 of CM075672.1, forward strand.
AACATCAGAACAAATTCGAATGATAAGGGAAAAGATGAAGGCGTCTCAGGATAGGCAGAAGAGCTACCATGACAAACGAACCAACCCATTAGAGTTTTTAGTCGGAGACAGACTATTTTTGAAGACTTCACCGAGTAAAGGAGTCGGCCGAGCCTTGAAGAGTGGAAAGTTGAGCCCCCGATACATTGGGCCTTATGAAGTGTTGGAACGAGTCGGCTCCATGGCGTACCGGATAGCACTACCGACTCACTTATCCTGATTACATAACGTGTTTCATGTGTCACAACTAAGGAAATGTCTACATGACCCCGCCCATTCGAGGCCAGATGATGAAGTGGAGATTAAGGAGGACCTAACCACTGTGACTATACCGATTAGAATCGTGGACCGATCGGTAAAGCGTTTGAGGAGCAAGAACGTACAACTGGTTGAAGTGGAGTGGCAGCAAGACGGGACTACCTCTTGTGGGAGCGTGAAGACACCATGAGGCAGCAGTACCCCGAGTTGTTTACCAAGGTGAGTCACTGAGTGAATTTCGGGGACGAAATTCTTTTGAGAGAGGGAGAACTATAACATCCCAGTTTTGAAGTTGAATACCGAATAAAAATAACCATTAAGACCTTGATTTCAAAGCAGGAAAAAATTGACTGTTAACTTAATCTATGAAATAGTGGCAAATTAATTAAGCTTAGTTAGTATGAGGTAGCTGTTTCTGATTGGGAGTCACGTGAGTGGGACTGCAATTCACGTTTTCCCATCCCACTCTCATTTCCTTCCTCGTGCACGCATATGCTTATATATGTGCCTTTGATCATTGGAGTTATGCATCTTCGTTAGACTTCTTCTCTTCTCTTCTTTCTCTCCTCGTACACTCTCTCTTCCCTTTTGTTCTTCGTCTTCCCCCTGTTTACTGTTCTGTTCCTGAGAACGCGCGATGACGATACCGTAAAAGACTTGGAGTTCGTTCGGCCAGAAGACGAATAGCCCCTGTTTCACAGTGTAACTTCGACCAAGGAAGCCAGAACGAGTGTGAGCCTGGGTGAGGCAATCAAACCAGCGTCAGGAAAACAGAGGAACCCCTCGAACTTTCTTCAGTAGGTAGGGGGCGCTTGCATTTTGAATGCATAGCTTGTGAATGGGTTCCGAGTGGTTTCTTATGCATGTATATGTGCTTAAGGGTATTTGTGATGAAATGTATATCTGATAGATAACTTTGTATACCGAGGCATGCTATGACTGAATCCGTTGGTAGATAGCTTGTAATTGATGTATGTGCTTATGAGATACACCGTTGGATGTGGATGCATGCGTGTGTTATGAGACCGTGTGTGAATGCAGTACATACTCTCAAATTGTCATACTAAGTCTAGTTAAATATTTACATGTACATGCGTGAAGTGGAAACATATTGTGTGACTTCTGAGTGCTCTGTTTATGGAATAATGAGTAGATCCGGATTGCTATCCTATGTTGCCTTGCATGCGAGTATTGAAAACGAGTCTGTGTTGTTATGAGATGACGACTGAATTGCATGTAGAGTGTGGTTATGATAAATGAAAGGAGAAGTAATATTGTATTGACAGACACACACAAAAGAATGTAATTAAAAGACCTTGAGTTGGACTTGAGACAGTGCCGAGTGCACTAGCGTTGGACGCTTAAAGTCTTGAGTTGGACTCAAGCAAGCCACCGGGTTGGACTCGGGGCTGCCCGTAACACTGCCGTGGTCGCTTGGAGCGATTGTGTTACATGTGAAGGCAAACGGTTTGGTACCAGTAAAACGGCCGAACCAGCTTGGAGCTGGAGGAAAAAGGCTTGGAGCCTCTGTTGCAACGTAAAACTACTCGAGTGGGGGTCGGATCCGACTGTAGTAGACTGGTGTGTATTGAATGTATATATATACTCTTGTGCTATGATGAATTTATTGTATTACATGTGTATAGTGTAAGTCGGAAACGATATAATTTGTACAATGGAATGTTGCATGAATGAATTCTGATTGCATGCCACTGTTACGAGTAGATAAACTAGAGAACAGTTAACGTTATGATTGCTTGAAATGTGATGTGGTATGGTGGGGAGCGTACGGGTTCCTAAGTCATTAACTGTCATTTTAAATGTAAAAGCTCACCCCTGCTGTGGCAATATTTCAGTGAACGTTCCTTGGAATTACGAGTGAAGTGGAGCTACATACCGAGCGGGTTAGCTGTGCATCAAGGAACTATATATATATGTAGATATTGTGTATAATGTTTTGATTATGCCTTGGCCGGCTCTTGTCTGATGTTAATCCTTTAGAATAGAACAGAATCCCTTGGGGCTGGGAAACATGGCAATTCGTTTGTAAATATTGATATACACTCTTATATATATATATATGGTTATGTTTATGTAGTATTGCATGTTATACCATCCTGTGCGTGATGTTTGATTGGTATATGTGTTCATGTTCATCCGAGTATGTAGGAATGGAAAGACTTAGTATGAAGGGAGTCAAGATATGATCTAGAGAGTGAATTCGTGATCCTGTTGCCGAGAGGGGAAAGCTTTAGGTGTCCCGAGGGGATGAGGGTATACCATTCCGAATGGCGATTGACGTGGTAGATTCCCAATTGTTAAACTGTTACGATTCAGAGTAGAATAGTCTAATCATGCTTTCGAGTAAGGACTAGCCGAGAGAGTGTTTCCGACTAGAGAGCAATCCACCCGATTCCGAGTGTAAACCGTATAGAGAAATAGTAGAAGACTATGGAGCCCTTGAAGGGAGGTTAAGTTAGCGCGAGCACTGGGGTAGAATGGACTATACTTGCCGAGCGAGATATGAGTGAAATACCGAGGGGTAGATGATTGAGGAGCTGTCCGAGTGAAGATACCCCTGGTTTTCGAATGGAACAGCCTACGCTTCCCGAGCGAACTGTTGTGTGTCATGAGGGACAAATAGAGAACTAAGTTATGGGGGTGCGAGTTTGGGGTCGAGAGGAGAGAGTCCCTTTACCGAGCGGATTTAGGAATGAAATCCGAGTAGACTTAGGAATGAAATCCGAGTGAATTAGGCCTTTATCGAGTGAAGTATTGTATTGTTACCGAGCGGGTGTACGTTATTCCTTGGGCCCGCCCGAGTGTTGCTGGGCTCCACTGGAGGGCTTTTGTTTGGCTCTTGTCTCCCCTTGCCTTCCGTCCCCTCCTCCTTCTTGTTGTATCGGGTTATTCGATTTGGGGCGGATTTTACAGGCCTTGTTAGCTCGAAAATTCAGAAAATTTTTCCCTGCAGGTTTTAATTACTTAATTAGAATTAGGGTGTTACACATGCTAGTGTTTAGAATGCATATGCACGGATCCGATTCTAATCCAATAGTGATTTCAATCTCTTAAATTAACATCATCACTCCGGGATATACCCTTCGTGGCACCCCGCAAGGTGATATATCATGATATCATCATCACTCAGGGATACACCCTTCGTGGCACCCCGCAAGGTGATATATTTCAATAACAATTTATATCAATGCCATGTCATATCATGAATGCAACAATGTAATAATGCGTGTGCCCAACAACCTCGCAAGGATATCACACCCTCTCAATTAGGGATATGTTGTATATTTAGTTTTATTGTCAATGGCATTCAAGCAATCACAAGGCCTCTCAAGGCACAACATTCATATAATTTGCATTTCAATGGCCACAAACATCATTTCATAACAATCCACATAAGGGAATCAGAAGGCACAACAAGCATCATAATAGTAATCCACACTTAGAATTATTCGAGGCATAACCATTATCCCACATACGGCAATTACACATATGCCCATCGCTATCATGTCCTTGACTTTACATCCAATACACGATATATATATATATATATATATATATATATATATATATATATTTCATATCATATGGCAAGTCAATATTTGTATTAAACCATAGTGGTATTACAATATTATCTCATTCATCAACATTGCTTAGTAACCAGTGTGGCGACACAACTACTCATTGTTTCAATTCTAAGCCACTCATACAATATTGCACTTGTTACAAAATTCAATAACATTGTACAGTTCATCAATAATAACATATGTCCTCTTACACAAGGAATAATCATTACATTATTTATTGTCACACGATACCGATATTATCTTTGATACATCGGTTTATAACAACCACCTCACCATTCAATCATTCCCCTGATGGGTTTGTAATCACCCAAGGGTACAATCTCATAACTCATCATCAATCCCTTAACATTGCTCTCACATGTTCATTCTTGGTGGTTAATATTTATGTTTCCCATTATGTATATTATGGGTGTAAACGAGTTATCCGAATTTTTTAATCATTATTCAACAACACCATAATATGTCCTCATTATATATCTCTATACATTCCCTCAAGCATCATACAATATAAGGGAAGAAGGCCCAACACCATCAAAATTGAGAAAATAATACAACTTTTAATTATGGGCAATTCGCTTGAGCGATCCCTTACTCGCTTGAGCGAGATTAACATAGCTCGCTTGGGCGAGCCCCTTCGCGCGAGTGAAAATTATCCAGCAACGTTTCCACGCTCGTTCGCTTGAGCGAGACACCACATACTTGGCCACTCGCTCGGGCGAAATTGTTCCACTAACCATTTCCTCAAACACTCGCTTAAGCGAGGCACCCACTCGCTCAAGCAAGATTCAGCCCGAGGCCATCCCCTCGTTCCACACACGTCTCGCTTGAGCGAGGCACACCAGCGTCAGCCACTCGCTTGAGCGAGTATCGTTCCAGCATCATACCCCCCAGACTCGCTCAAGCGTCTCACGCTCGCTTAAGCGAAAAATATCCAGTATCAATTTCCTCTCTCGCTCGCTCAAGCGCGGCCACGCCCGCTTGAGTGAGATTCGCCCAGTGTCTCCCCTGCTCACTTCACATTCGCCTCGCTTGAGCGAATAGCTCACTCGCCTGAGCGAGATTAGGCCAGAGGCCATAATAATGGTACAGGGAATTTTCGCTTGGGCGAGAATCCATCTCGCTTGAGCGAGATTATAAGGACTTATGCAGAAACGAAAATTCTCACAACCTAACACATGAAATCTCATTCTAGGCCAACTTGAACACATCCAACATATCATACACATCATATGAGGCATATACAACTTGTTCAAACATTCATACTTACAAATTCTAATTCCAAACTTATTAATCACATTAAAATCATACTTATCATCATCAAACATACATATACATACTTCCATAACAATTATCACATCCTCCTACACATCATTCTCAATAATTATCAAATTGCCATTCATATTATCTCAATAACTACATGGCAAGGCAAGCATGAGTACTGAAACACATACATCAATCACTATCAATCTACTCATGCAATTTGAATGTAAACTCCTCTCCTACCTCGAGGGAAGAGCCGAAATCCGAATGCACGCTCCGAAAGCTTCGCCACACAATCCGGAATGCAATCTACATACCATACACATGTGCATTCACAAAATCAACAACCATCATAATTCTAAACATTTGCTAGCTTATCATAAAGCTCAACATCAAGTCCTAAACTTGCTAAACATCAACTTATGCAATTGTGTTAGGCTTCGGGAATTCCTTTCCCAAATCCAAGATCCTCTAGATCTTAAAGACCAACTAAACCCAACAACATCATCATCTCATCCATTACATAATGTAATCTCAAATCACCTCAATCCTTCAAACATCATCATTATCACTCAATATTCAACTTAGCTCTCATATCCTTCAATAACCATAATTAATTAATCAAATTTAAATGGTACACCGCAAATGATCTAGAACCTTATCAAGTCACAATCTTATCATACCAATCCCTCAAATTCCACATTCATATCAACACTTATCTATAGATTTCACCATAAATGGTCCTCTACCATTTCAAGTAACCTTCAACCTTAAATATCACCTATCCACATTCAACTAACCTCCCAAATTACAATATATCCAATTTCCTTAAATTCTTAGGGCTAGGGTTCTATGAGAACCCAACAACCATTATCAATATTCATCAATCATCATCAATGGCTATCTCTCATCATTAATATCATTCTTTAACATCATTAAACATACATTCTATTCATATTTTACACTTTCCCCAATTTATTGAAGTTAGGGTTCCACTAAAACCCAACAACACTCATTAATACCCATTTATTCCTCATCACCTTCCAACTATGCATTCATCCTCTTCATTTATTTCCACCAAGGTTAACATTTATGATAACCCACTCTAGGGTTCCATATTTAAAGCTTTCATTAAATACCTCATTCACCTACATTATGATAAATGCTTTATAATATAATAAATTAAATCTAGTTTGCTTAGGATTTTAGTCATTATCCACTGTATTTCCTTTATTTATTACAATTTTTGCTTTCTTTCCACTCTAGTCTACTTGGGTATGTTATTTTGCAGGAATTAAGGTAATAAAGGGTCAAAAACAAGAGAAAAAAGACCATAAAATGATAAAGAAACAAGAAGAACAAGCCCAAAGTGGAAAGAATTCTCTTTTTAAAGCTGAAATCCGACTCAGAAAGCAAAAATTCAGCTCAGAGCACTGAAATCCGAGTGGGATAACTCAGAAATGACCAAATCCGAGTGGAAGGACTCAGAATAGAGCATTGCCGAGTGGAATACTGCACTGCTGGAGGAAAATCCGAGTGAAATGTTCCCTGTCAAAGCCATTCCGAGTGATAAATAGCTGACTGGAGTGAAGGACCAATGCTGAAATGGAATAAGTCTCGGTTGAAGGTGATTTCGAGTGGAAACTCCCCGACTGCATCCATTCCGAGTGAAAAAATGAGACTGACCTCCAATAAATATGTCCAAAGCTATTATCCGAGTGAAAGGTTTGCTGATTGCAACTAATCCGAGTGAAACATGTTCCGAGTGAATGGATTCCGAGTAGAAGAGGCCACTGAAATGAATAAATGCTGACTAAGGAGGAATCCGAGTGGTCTCACTCAGAGAAAATGACATTCTCAAGCAGAACAAAGCATTTCCGAGTAATTCTTAGCAAGGAAGGAAAAATCCGACCGGAAATGAATCACACTCGGGCAGACTCTCAAGTTTCACACTGAGCCCGAGTGAGAAGTCTCCAAGGAAAGGAATTCAGAGTAAGTTGGGTCAGAAAGATGTATTTCCGAGCAAAGCAAGGCTCGGACATGGAAGAATTCTATCAACCAGATTCCAGTCCTTCAAAGTCCAAGTTTCTGAGTGAAAGTGAAGTCAAATCCGAGTGGAAATTAACTCGGACTTCCGAGTGAAGATGTGATTTTATCATTTGAATGAGTAAATAAATTTGTCCGAGTGAATTCTATTGCAAAATCCGAGCAGAGCTTTAACCGAGTGGTCCAAATTCAGAGACAGCCGAGTGAATATTTCAGACGGTTCCGAGTCTTTCTGCAGTCAATTCCGACTGAATGAAAGATGCTCTTCAGTAAGTCTTCACCTGTCCTTTCATTCAGCTTCATCACCGATCGGTTCTCCTCCAAACACCGACCCAATTCTTCACAAATGCAACACCGGATCACTACCTCCATCAACACCGCCTCCTTCTATTTTCCTTCAAGCGACAACACCGTCCCTTCTCCTTTCAAAACCGACCCACATTCTTCTCTTCTATCCGCTGTCCCCTTCTAATCCATACCACACACCGTCCCACTTCACCTTTCCTTTCCATCCATACCGCCCAGACTTCTCTCCAACCAATACCGCCCAAGCTCCTAATCCACAACTCCGCCCAGACTCCTCTCCTAATCCACAACACCGTCCTCTCCTTCCTAATATTCTCAACACCGCCCAACCGTCCTCACCTCAACACACCGCCCAACCGTCCTCACCTCAACACACCGCCCAACTTCCCAACACCGTCTCCCTTTCTTCTTCTAATACATAACACCGCCCAGTAACCCTCTCAAGACCGCCCAGAATTTTCATCAATTCAACACCGTCCAGCCCATAACGTCCAGATCTCCATCTAACAGCAACTCCTCTCCACGCTGTCCAGTTCACTCACCAACACCGTCTAGCAAGCTTTCACTCGGATTTGTGGGAAAATAACATTTTTTCACTATGAATTTCATCATTCTGCACCAATCTTCACTAAAATCCAAGCACCGAATTATTGGAAATATTAAATATGCAAATTGGAAACAAGTTGGCACAACTGGAATTCACATGCACCGAAAGTTTCTCCCACTTGCAAATTTTAACGCGTTTCCTTAGCTGGATTCATTCATCCATTCGCCTATAAAAGGGAGAGCAACCAGGAGTATAGCATCAATCATCACATCCATCAATTACCATCAGATTTATTTTCTTTTCTTCGTTACTTTCTCTCCTTTTCTCTTTAGTTTTCTTCTTTTCCATTTTTCTTTCTCTGTTCGTTTTTCTTCTCTTTCTTTCTATTTTCTTTTCTTTCTTTTATTTTGTAAGAGTGTGAGGGCTGTAAAAGTGAGAATTTAAATTTGTAATTGGTGGAGAATATTGCAACAAGGAAATACAAGTGGTAAATTATTTTGAGCTTTTGGAGAAACCCGTAAGTCTTTATTTTTACCATGTCTTGTATGTTTTATTTTTTCATTATTTACATGAATTTAAATTATTTCATGAGTAGCTAAATTAATTATCTTGGGATAAAGGGGGTATGATAATATTTTATTTTAATGTTATTTTGACTTGGAATTAAATAAATTTCTGTTTTCCATTTAGTTCAATTATGCTTAATGCTTTTAGTAATTCCTAACAAGAACCTAAATGATAAAACTGTATACTTACGGGTATATTAGTAAATTTAGGTAATAAATAGAATCGAGAGATTTATTTTTACCAGAAAGCTTTGAACTAAACCTAAGATTTTTGAAATGCTTTTTGTGACCTCGGTAAAACTGTGAAAGTAATTAAAATTCTTTTGAGGAAATAAAAGGGATTTTCATAAAACGATAATGGGCCTTTCTGAGGATTAAGCAGCGCTTTCCATAGGTTAGGTACATTAATAGGATTCCGAAAGGAACATATTAATTAGCTTTTAGAAAATTCGCCTTGGAAAACTTAATTCGATTCTTATTTATGAAAAGTTAAAATTCATTAAACATAAAATAGAGTCTTAATCCCCCAAAATCCCAAGATACTCTCAACTCTGATTTTTTAGTGTCAAGTAAATTTTATTTTTATATTTATTCGTATTCTGTGCAACTTTAATTTGTGCTTTATTTTATAAAAATATTAAAAATCAATTGTGTGGATAATTAAATTTCAATATGCTGGTACTTTGAACACAGTCCCTGTGGAGAACGATAATCTTTTATATTACGCGACATAACCCGTGCGCTTACGGGCCCTGTCACATTACTCCCCCAAGCCTTAAAACCCATAAACATGATATTAACTTCATCAAAGATGGTGAGAAAAGCTTACCTCACTTTGAAAACAAAAATAGAACCAAGGGAGGGAGAGAGACCAAACAAAATTGGAGGAGAAAAGGGGGAGAGTTCCAGCTACAAGCTTCTCCTTCAAGCTCCCAAGAGACAAAAATGGTGGAGGAGGAGAGGGCCACCATGAGCTTAGGGTTTTTGGAGGAGGAAAGAGGAGATGGGTGGAAGGGAAATAAAGAGAAAAGAATAGGGAGGAGAAGGAGAAAAGTGGCGTGAAAATGAGAGGAGGAGAAAGAGTTTTGTTTTTTAAATTTAACCCCCTCATTAGTAATTTCATCGATTTAGGACAAACATGCTCACAGTTCGGGCTCAATACTAATTCCAAAAATTATTCTGAAGGTATATTCGGATTCTCATTAATACTCTTAACAACCCTGACCAATGGCATCTCAATCGGAGATACTTGGTCCGACACCCATATTTTAACCGAGTGAAATTTTATCTCATTTAGTTTTAATAAATTATAATTTTTCATAATAAATCCCAATTTAATTATTCTAATATTTTTGGGACACTCATTAACTCATTCATAATTATTTAATATTTGTTTATCATATTTAATCATTTTTATAAAATTCGGGATGTTACACTTGGCATTTGAGTGGAGAAGGTTAAGAAAGGTGATACCCTATTGAGAATGTTATTTGAGATCTAGAACCAACTTTTGGTCACTAACTAATTATGTATTATTGTTGGTGTAACCGCTTTATGTGTCTTATGGATTGTGACAATGGGTGTGTCGATATCATGAATTGATGATTTGATTTTACTTGGTGATGTCCTTGTTAGTGGACTTGTCATATATGAACATGTGTGTTCAATGAAAGTTATGAACTATGTGGCTTTATTGGTTAATTGAACTCTTTGATTGGAGAAGATGTTGAATTGCCTTCATATTTATATTATCACAATTTATTTGATTTTTATCATTGAGAAAGTATGTTCACTCTCCATGTTGTCTACTTTTTAGCTCTTGAGTTATAGGTGTAACATCCTGAATTTTATAAAAATGATTAAATAGGAGGAATAAATATTAAATAATTATAAATGGGTTAATAAGTGTCCCAAAATTTTGGAAAATAATTAAATTGAGATTTATTATGGATATTTATAATTTATTAAGATTTAAGGAACTAAAATTATACCCGATTAAAATATGGATGTCAGACCAAGTATCTCCGATTGAGATGCCGTTGGTCAGGGCTGTTAAGAACATTATTGGGAATCCGAATATGCCTTCAGAATAATTTTTAGATTTAGTATTGAGCCTGAATGGAGATCCTGTTTATTATAAAACAGAGAAGTTTTAATGATGGGTCAAAATTTAAAATAAAACTCTCATTTCTCTCTTATATTTCATGTTACTTCTCCCTCTTTCTCCTTTTCACTTTGCTTTTTCTTCTTCTCCCTCCATTCTTCTTCTCCATGACCGTCCCCCTCCCTTCCACCTTCTCCTTCCATCCATTTCCAAAATTAAAACCAAAGCTTGGATTAATGAAGCATGAATGGAACATTAGAGCAAAGCTTGGTTCTCCTTTTCCTCTCTTTTCCTCATTTTTGTGTTTGGCATAGAGTTAGGAGAAAGAGGTATGATTCTTGAACACTCATAGATTTTGTTTATGGTTTTTATGTTATTGAGGTATTGTGATAGTGGATTGGAGGTTGTTTTGAAGAATAAGGGTATGTTGAACTAAAACCCTAGGTTGGATAATTCTTGGGGATTCATTGTTGTGGTTAATAATGAATGGGATACATTGATGCTAGTCTATGGATGCATGTAAATGGCTAAAATTGATGATTTTGGGTTATTGATGAAAACCCTAGAAATTAGGATTTTAGGGCTTTGGGAAATTGATGAGAAAATTGTGAGTTATTGGCATTAGAATGATTATATATACATGAGAATGAGTTTTTGAATGAGTAATATTGATTGTTGATGTTGAGATATTGTTAGGAAGAACTTGAACAATGAGGATGATAATTAATGAATTATAAAGAATCCAAATCCTAAGATTTAGGAATGTGTATATGGTGACTAAAAGAATTTAGTTTTGAGAAATGGATATTAGGTACCCAATGTTAAGTGTTGATTTGTATGATGATGAGTGATGGTGAAAATGATAGAAAAGCATTGATGATAAAACCTATAGATAGGTGTTGTTATGAATATGAAATAATGAATATGAGCACCAAAACCATGGTGAATGTGAGGGATTGGTGAAATAAGCATGTGTCTTGATAAGGTCTTAGACCATCTTGTATGCCATATATAATTGTTGATGGATAATGGTTTGAAATGAGCTAAGAGGCTCATGATGAATTTGAATGGCAAAGGGATAGTTTAGGTGATGGTGAAAGAGATGTTGTTGTTGGGTATTGCTAGCCCTTTTAGATTTAGAGAATCATGGTTTTGGGAAAGGAATTCCTGAAACCTAACACAGACATGTGAATTGGTGTTTTAATAAGTCTAGGACTTAGTGTCAAACATTAAGAAATATTGTCAATTACTTAGAATAGTGATAAATGCCTTGTGATGACTTGATGATTGTATGTATGCATATGTATGAATGTTGGTGTAGATGATGTTCCTGGCAATGAGGCGGAATGGTCAGAGCATGCGAAACGTCATTGTTCTGCCTTCAAGGAAGGAGAGGAGTTTACATTCAAATTGCATGAGTTATATAATTGATGATTATTGTATGTCATGATACTCATGCTTGCCTTGCCATATTTATAGTGAAATTATGTGAATGGCAAATTGTTGGCTAATGATGATAATATATGTGTATAGATGATGATGAATAACCCATGAGGGGTTGAAGTATGCATATACCATGTGAATTTAGAATTCCATACGATTTTGATGAATGAATATTGGTAATGAGAGGCTAAGGCCCATTTCATGGCATTAATGTTTATATTGGTAGAGAAATTGCTCAAAATGTGAAATTAGGTATTGACATTAAGGAACTAATAGAGCCAAATAGAGTTTTATGAAGATTGAATGGCATAGGATAGTTCCAATAGCTTCTATGCATAGTTTATGACTTGTAGAAACTGGAACAGGCCAATTCCATTAAGAATAGGCCCTTGAGTTGCACAAAAGTGTCTCAAAATGGGTAAAACACATTTATGTGCATAAGTCACTCATCTTAAGGAATTTTTGAGTGAGACCGGTGGCTATGCGCCACAAATTATGTATTATAACTTGTATCAAAATTTGATAGTATTCTGATATCATTTGCATAGATTTAGGTGTGTGAGAAGTTCATTTCCTTAAGAAAATCTGCTTAATTTATGCAATCTAATAGGGTGTAATCGATTAGCCCCCTTGGCCTAATCGATTACAAGGCTTCTGTCTTTAAGGAAATTAATCAGCTTAATTTATTACAGTCCTATAATCGATTAGACACAAAGTTGTAATCAATTATGAGCTAAACAGAACCAAGGTAATCGATTACATTCAGTGTTGTTATCGATTATGAACCAAACAGAATCCTTGTAGTCGATTAGATTGGTTCTTGTAATCGACTAGGTGAAATATCTTATGCATTACATGAATCCAGGAGCTCTGTAATCGATTATCCCCAATTCTGTAATCGGTTAGGGTAATCAATTAGCACTTGGCCTAATCGATTATATCAGTGTGAAGTTGAAATTTTCACAACTTGAGCATTTATCTTGCATCTTTTAGCTCCTCAAGCCTACTTTACAATCATTGGATCTTCTTAGACTCTCTTCGAAACCATTATGACTAATAGGTGACAATTATGACATGTCCCACTACTTTTAAGACTAAAAATGAGCCTTTCTTATATCTTGAAGTTGAAATTTGTCATGATCTCATTAGTATCCAAGACCCCTTACATTATGTAATAACGAGAGAATTCATTAGGGGTATATGTGTGGTATGCCTTAGTGGTGATTGGGGAATGGCTTAAGGCCTTGGTAAGTTATGTGTATGCCTAAATCACGTTATGAAAACATAAATGTACACCACCATTGATGTGATACATAATTGATAATGAAAATTAAAGGTTATGGTTATATGACACACCTTGTATGATAATGAAATTAATGAGGGGACAATTGAGTGGCAATGAGTTATGATAACTCAATGAAATTGAAATTGTATCAGTAATGATCAAAAACTGGATAAGGCCACACATTGAATGATGATTAATGATGTTGGATGAAAAGGGATATTGTTATTGAACATACCCTTGGTTTAATGGTGATCTATATTATTGATAATGGCAATGCCATTGTGTTTGATACAAGTGTAATCTTGTACATATAGATTTAATTGTATTGGCTAGCATGTGATGCTATGTATTTGAAATATGTTTATCAACTTGCCTTGATTGATTCCCATATGTGGACTCATACTATGATGCTTGCTATGCTTGTTGAATTCCATGCGTGGATTAATGTGAGAATGATATTGTGGCTATTGAGATGTCAAGTATATGAATGATATGCCTTAAAGGGCTTTGTAAATGATTGTATGTTAAGATTAAAAATGTCAAATTAAAATATATCCCTATATGAGAGGGTGAGATATCCTTGCGAGGTTGATTGGCATATGCATTATTGTATTTTACATTCATGGCATGACATAACATTGAATATGTGGTTACGATCATAATGATGAAAGATCCTGCGGGATTCTATGAAGGGAGTACCCCTTGTGAGGCGGGAAACTAACGTGATGATGATATGATATTGAGCCAGTGGTTACGATCACCTGGTTGTTGAAATGAAAGGCCCTACGGGGACCATTGTGGATGAATACCCATGGTTGCGATCACGAGGAGGGAGTACCCCTTGCGAGGCGGGAAACCATTATGAAATGATTGACATATGGTTGCGATCACAATGAGATATCCTGCGGGATTGTATGATGATAAGCCAGTGGTTGCGATCACTTGGTACTTGAAATAAAAAGGGCTTGCGAGTTCCTATGATATCCCGTGGTTACGATCACGAGGAGGGAGTACCCCTTGCGAGGCAGGAAACCAAAATATTGAGCATTGATATACGTGGTTGCGATCACAAGAAAAGCACCTTGCGAGGCTGCTAAAGGGAGCACCCCTTGCGAGGCGGGAAACCAATGTGAAATGAATGATATGGTGGTTGCGATCACCTGATGGAATGAAATGGATCCATTGCATATGCATTAAACAGTTGACATATACATTAGCTATAGGTGCATGGCATTTGAGATGGGATGACCATAAAAGATGAAAAACCCCTTGCGAGGAGGAACTGATTAAAGACTTAATGAATTAATGATGATGAATTATGAATGCCTATATTGATATATGGCAATATGATTGTGTATGTGTTTGTGCTTGCCTATGTTGTGAATTGTGATTCATAAGGCCTATATGCCTATTATGAGAATGTGATGATGATTGAATAATGATTAAACTATGATTTAATAATTTTATTACAAAACATACATGACGAATGAATGCATGTACACATGATCATAATATATTTATATTCATCATTTTGAATGTATAACTCACTCGCCTATGTGGTCTCCTTTTTAGCATTGTGATGCAAGGTCATCATGGGATGAGAAAGAATTTCAAATTGAAGCTTTTGGTGAAGGTAAATAGTGGTAGTGGAAATGCCTTGGCCGGCATCAATTGTAAATGTTAATGTATTGAATAAATTATACGTAATAGTATTAATGATTTAGTGAAGTTGGATATGTGTAAGACAATCTTATGTATTCATGAATGGCAGATATATGTTTAGTACGTAAGCAATGATTTGATAAGTATATGAGGATTAGAATTTGGGTATTGTACATTGGGGATGAAGATGACTATATAGATACATATCCATATATATAATTTTAGGCAATACATGTGTCTGTCGTATGTGAAAAATTAGTTATGACCAAATAGGTTTATGTTAAGTATTTACACGCATTGCTGAGCCTTTTCTCATATCTTCATATATGGTACTAGGCGCATGCCCGGTATACAAATTCTTTTCCGCTGTAAATTTTGATAATTCGTATATCGTTATGGGCAAGTTAGTTATCGATCCAGTTATATTTTATTAAATCTCACTCTTCGGTTTTCTGTGATTTGGGTTTTGGTGTGACATTGGACTTACCCTGAAACGTGAAAATTTACCCACACTTTTTTTAATTATTTATATCGGTCACATCGAAATTCGATCCAGATAATCGGGGTGTGACAGTAGGGCATGACCATGGAGTGAGGCTTTCAAGAGATGAGGTATGGTGTGAAGGAATTTGTAAAGATACCTTGGTCGGTATGTTTTTTTGAATTGTTAGCTTTTGGACTTCCTTTTCGGGAAATGTTTGTTTATGGCATTGTTTTGTATAGTCATATTATAGTTAATGCCTTGTATGTATGATGATGATTGGATATGGATGATTTGATACTTTAGAATGGTGATTGGTACATTAAGATCATTGGGAATGAGCTTATGATCATTTTGTATCACTAATGCAGATTATGATGATGCTTAACAATTGAACTTGTTAGCCATTTTGATGGCATTGATGCTTATGTATGTAGTTGGATTAGAATGTGCATGATGATTGAGTTAAATGATGTGTTAGAATGTTGGTTGAATGAAGAAGCATGAAAATAATGAGTTTTATATGACTTTTATGCATAATTAAGGAACTGATAGGGTCAAATAGAGTTTTATGAGGTTTAGATAGCATGAGATAGTTACAATAACACCAATGTATGGTTTGTGACTTGTAGAAACTGGAATGGGCCAATTCCATTAAGAATTGACCCTTGAGTTGCACAAAAATACTTTAAAATGAGCTAAACGTGTTTCTGCATATAAGTTTCTCATTTTTGGGAATTTTTTAGTGTGGCTAGTTGCTACACGTCATAAATGGTGTATAATTGGTGGTGTCAAAATTTGGTAGTGATTGGATTTGATATGAAAAAGTTAGGGTGGTTGGAAGTTAGAATTTGTAGTTTTTTTCTGCATTCTGCAGCAGTTTGCTGTCATGAATCGATTCATGGATTCCTTGAATCGATTCATGAGCCACTAGAATTGTATGAGTCGATTCATAAGCCCCTTGAATCGATTCATGAGCTGCTGGATTCATATGAATCGATTCACACGAGTCTTGAATCGATTCATGAGCTTCTGTTTTGCTGTTTTGGACTTCCAATTCATATGAATTGATTCACACGATTCCTGAATTGATTCATAAGCTTTTGTTTTCACTGTTATGGTTTCCCAACTCGCATGAACCAATTCATGGGCTGTTCAAAGCAATTCATGGCCTGCTATTTGTCAATATTACATACATCTTGATGCTTACTTGTCCCTTTTACTTCATGGCTTATTTATGCAATCAAATGCACATTATTTTAATATATTTTAACAAGCAATGGGGTATCCTTGAATCCTTTCTCATATTTATTCATGCTCTCGAATTAACTTATGTTTCCATTAAAACACTTGCATAACGATTGCGTGATTGTTTACTCTAAGTTAATATTTGTATGAAACATCTACCTTCACATATCGTCATATATGGGGTGGGTCTTCAAAATGATCTGGGGTTAGTTG
Organism: Clitoria ternatea; assembly: GCA_037962975.1. NCBI lineage: Eukaryota > Viridiplantae > Streptophyta > Magnoliopsida > Fabales > Fabaceae > Clitoria > Clitoria ternatea. Next base: position 159,034,011 of record CM075672.1, read on the forward strand.
TTGAAGTCATATATTGTGGTGTTCCTTATCCATTATTCATTTTTATTTTAAACCCAAAAAATTTATTCTTACTTTTCATATTATCTTTAATATTATTTATCAGATTAAGGGTGCCACAAATCTACGATTTAATAATGATTCCTTTGTGCATATGCTTTCGCCATAAGAGTAACTGGAAATATGTCGAGTTTGGTAGCCCGTGGTGGTGATGGATGATTGATAAGTAAAGAGAAAGAAATTATGGTACTAACATTAATTGTGTGGTTATACTTGACAAGATAGCCAATGATTGATGTATAATGTAAATGTGTTTACTAAGACATGTGCTATATTGAAGTGAAATGAAATGATATGTGTTTGGTTCATATGGTTCTATTGAAGAACATATATTGTGCACATGTATATGTATATGTACTATCATAATATATGACTTTAATTCATTTGGTATATGTTACTCACCTCCTACTTGCTATTTTAAAGGTTGATGTAGGCTTCCTTGGAAACCTATGCTTTTTAGAGGTGAAGCTTTTTGTGAAGAAGGTAAATATGGAAAAGGAAGCCCTTATGCCTTGGCCGAAAATTGTGCTTTATGATGAGTATAATGTTTATGTTTTGTATATGATATTTGGATAGTTATGGATATTGATCTTGAGGGTTATGTGTGAAAATTAGACCTTAGTGCTTTGGAAGGCTAATTTTTGGTTATGACCTTAACAATAGTTGATGTCGACTGTGGTACAATGATTTTTATGTTATATTGATGGAGGAATGATGATATTATGAGAATGGTGACTCATTGGAATGAAAATATGACTCGTGTATCATTAATATTGTGAATTGAAAGCAAAACAAGGAAGTGGATAGGTCATATGTCATATTATCATTTAGTGGGTAAGGCTTCATGTAGAGGTTATCTACAACCCATAATATATGTATAAAACTTGTGTGCATTGTTGGTTGTGGCCTATTAGGCCTAGTCTGTAATTTGGCATGCTTGGGTTAGCCAGAAAGAGTATGAATTGCCACTACGACATATCTTGATCAAGAAAAGGAGTTATCAAATGAGACTTGTTGGAGCAAGTCATATTTACATATGTGAATTTTACATATATGAATTTAGGTCTCTAGAGAGTTTAGACCAAAACTTAGCCAATTGCATTTTGATATGTCATGTAAAATGCCCAAAATATGCATAAAACTACCCTATAACTTAGATTTTGATAGGGATGTAATTTGGGCTTGAAACTTTTCCACATAATTGATATTGAGGTAGATAAGTTACATATAAAATTTCATGCAAATTGGAGTTAAATAGCCTTGTGAAAAAAGGACCCAAGGTTGGCAAAAACATAGGGACCAAAAGCTGCAGAATAGAGCCTGTGGACTAGTAACTAGGCATAATTACGCTAGCTATGGGCGTAAGTATGCTACCTGTAGGCGTAAGTACGCTAGCTGTCTGGTTCATGGGGCAGTGCTGGGCGTAGGCATGCTAGTTCTAGGTGTGGGTGTTGGTGTATGCATTATGAGCTTTTATGCTTTTTCATTTGTATCTTTTTTCTGCTTATCAATAAAATAAGTATTTCAGTTTAAAATTGTTTTAAAATGTATTTATCCTTGGAGTAATAGGTCATATGAAAGTTATTCCTAAAATGTCCCTAGTCAAGTATTTACATGGGGACATGTAAATACATTGAGACTAGTGTGTGAGTGTACTGATGATTTGATCTCACAGATCATAGATATAAATGATATCAAGTCTTCACACGGGTACACATTAAGACTAGTGTGTGAGTGTACCATAAGAACGTTGCATGGATCGTTACATGAATGTCATAAACGATTCTCAATATGATAATGGTATATATAGTCCTTCGACCTGAAGTCACTACGATTTCTACATGAGGAGTTTATTTTTTTAATACAATCAAATGTCTTCTGTAACAAGAGGACTATAAAGGTTGTGATTAGGCAATGAACAAATTATGTAGAGGGATGTGAGTGATATAGATGGGATTTGTCTCTCCTATGTGACAGGAGTGATATTTGTAGGCCACTTGGTGGAGTGACACTAAGGAAATGCATGGTCATGCTTGAAAGAATAAATATTATATATTTATTCGGATAAAGTCTACTTTGGTATCAAGTAAAATAAATTGGGCCGTACAAGGATGACACGACCATGCCTTGTACCCAATTAGGATATTGTGACAAAAGGAACAAACATATAAAATAATTATCACTTATAGGTTATGTTGATATTAAATAATATTCAGACATAATGATGCATTGCTAGATACCGTTCTTATTTTATATTAATAATAAAATAATTTATTATTAATATGACCGAGTATTTTACCTATAGGGTCACACACATAGAGTAAGCCCATCAGAAAATGTTTTGTTTTATTTTAGTTGGATTAAAATAAAGCTATTGGGCCTAACTCATTCAGAATGAATAAGGCGCCCACTCTTTTGAGAGAACAAATTAGGTCAAACTTAAGTCTAAAAATAGAGCATAAGATGCTCATAGGCCGTTCACCCAAAAGAGACACGAATACGCAAAAGTTGTAAGAGCTACACGCCGTTAAACTAGCAGTTGGCAGGTATAGCGATTCTGGTGGGAGTGCTCATGTGGACTCCTAAAGGGCGAGGCTAAACCTGCTTCAGTTTTTTTCTACAAGAGGTAATCCTAAAATGCAAATTTTATTTTATTTTTGTTTGTCTTATGCTTTGAAACACGACGCTTTGCAAATCTTATGGGAATCCTTGTTTTTCTCGCTGCGAATACTAAGAGGGATTCCCTAACAATGGTATCAGGGCCTGGTGTGTTTTGGGCATTTGTTTTTGTTTCATGATGATATGTTTTTGTTTGCAAGAGCTTTTAGAAAATATGGTTTGTGAAATCATCTCTTGTTTGAAGCTTTGCGTTTTTGTTTTGCGAAAATGTTTTGTGAAACTAGGATTCAAAAATAAACAAGCATGATTATGTTGCTATTTTAGGTCATCATATATGATGCATATTATTACAATGATTAATCGTGTATATGGTATGATCTCTATTTTGGCTTGATACATATGTTTTTGAGTTATTCTTTATAAATTGTATGTGATACATGTTATAGAGTTTCTTAATTTTAGTATGCATGTTGTTGCCATTTAAATTTTCTCTGTGTAGCGCCTTATTACCGACCCCACGTGTTTAATTGCCCATTTTAAAAATTAATTACTCTTTTAATGCTTTTAAATGGGTTATAATCAATTAATTAACACATTGAATGGTGAATAGTTATGGTCTTAGTTATTTTATTTAAATTCACCCTGCATGTTATGTCTCTCTATTCTGTTGTATTTCTCTTCTCAACCCTTCACTCGTATGTAAAACGAGTTTCTCTTTAATCTTGTAATCTTGATCAGGCCAACAAAGTAGAGACCTAGAAGAAAACCAAGGAGTGGTGACTCTAAGAGGATGGTGGATTCAAGAAGTAAGACTTCATGAAGCCATGGCAACATAGTTCTTCTAGGTTTATTTATTTATTTATTTTTCTTCTAGGAAGACCATAACCATTGATAAATCAATTTTAATACACTTCTTATAGTTTTACACTTGGGTTTTATTATATAATTACTATGTTTAATAATAGTATTTTATTTAAGTTTTATGTTGTTTAGTTAAATTGAAGTATTATGTATATATGGTTCAATTTTCATTTTTTGTATGTATCTTGAGTATCTTGCCTTGTTTTAGCCATAACTTGGGCTTTTATGATCCAAATGGGCTAATCTTGGAGCCCATGGAAAGCTAAGACAGAGGCCTACATCATGATGATCAGATTTGGTTATTTTGCATCTTAAAAAAATGAAGAAATGGAGCTTGAATCAATCAGCCGTCATGTGTCCCACCAGCATTGACATAGTTCACTAAAATACATATATCTGGAGCTGTAAATGTCCAAATGACATACTTCTTGCACTAAATTCTCAATAAAACAGAGATCTACAACTTTCATGATGAAGGTTTTGAAACATTCGTTCATTTAGAGGGTCATATTTGACTCGCAGGGTGGAGAAGATAAAGAGGAGAATGAATTTCAACACCTACCATTATCTTCTTTTGAATTATTGTAATTTCAAGCCCACCAACGTTAAAAAAATGTATTAATGATCATAAAATGAATGTATAGTATCATGATATCTTGCCTATAAATAGATGCTTGAAGTTATAAGGAAGATACACAAAAGATACATAAGAAATACATGCTTTAGTTTTCATTAGATTTCTATATCTTTGCTTTAGTTTCTTAAGTTTTAGTTCTTTCTCTTGCTTTATTTCTTTGTTCTATATACCATCGCTCAAGTTATAGTTTTCATTTCCTTTCCTCAATATCAAGTTAGTTAATTTTATTATTTGTTATTTACTTTTATAATCAAAGTTATAGTTAATTTAATATTAGCTTTCATTGTTAAAAATTATCATGGAAGCTTAATCTTTTAAATCAACTCAAGGAATTTAATTTTTCTTTATGTTAACTTTGAGTTCTTGCTCTTAATATTTTGATTGAAGATAATTAATTTTCTTTGTTTCTCAAACACTTATGATGGTAGATTATTTAAGTATATAACCGATTGGTATATAATTAAATAATCTATAATCTAAAGCGATGTTGGTTGGTTAATCAATAATCAATTCGAGAACAAAGATTAAGTCACTAAATAAGAGATTTCTATTTAGTTTCTTAATTCAATCAAATTATGGTTTTAAAGTTATTTTAGTAATTAATAAGAATATATCGATTGATTATTCTTATTAGTTCATTAATTCAATTCTAGAAGATTTTCTAGAATATAATCATTTAGGGATTCCAAATGATTCAAGGTTGGGAAATTAATTATATTTAATCATATTTGTGATCAATGATTAGTTAACTAAAGATTTATTAATTCCTTGGGTTGGTTGTTTCTAAATTTGATTATTCTTACTCATAAATTTACTTTTTACACTATTATATAATTACTTAATTTTCCTTTCAATCTCAACACAAACCCCCCTTTGTTATAACTAAATTGAGTGTAACTAATTGAACTAAGGTCCTCGAGAGACGACTAAGGTTGTTCACCTTATACTATATTAATTTAACTTTTTATTTTACCCGACAACGCCAGCGTGTCAAATTTGGCGCCGTTGCCGAGAACCTTTGGTCCTAATTATTTGCATTCAATTACCTAATATGTTTTACATTTTTTTTGTAGGTGTGTTAAAGATATTCAGGTTTTATTGAATGTGAGCTTATAAAAAAATTTTTTAAAAAAATCCACTTTATTATATTCTTATTTATTTTCTAGTAATCTCATTTTCAACCATTGAAAAAAATATAAATATAAAAAATCTTTAAATTTTTAAATATATGTTCTAAGCATTACATAATTAAAATGATAACTTTTTCCTTTTATTACATAGTTGTAGAATTTTGTTACAATATATGTAGATGTATTGTGCATGACTAGATCTAATCCCGAACCACTATATTCTTTTGATCCTGAAATAGATAGAACATTTCATCAATTAGTTAGATCATCTAAGAAACTATTAGACAATAATAATAATAATAATAATAATAATAATAATAATAATAATAATAATAATAATATTCTAGCTAATAGCATAAGTAGTGAAACTAAACCTTCAACTTCTGAGTATTTGTATAACATGGCTGAAAAGATATTAAAAGAACTAGCTACACCAGATGTCACTAATCAAACATCATGCATCTTATATCCTGAGGAAGATGTTCCATTTATGCTTAAAACTAGTTTAGTTCATTTGTTACCAAAGTTTTATGATTGTGTAGGTGAAGATCCTCATAAACACTTAAAAGCATTTCATATCCTTTGCTCTACCATGAAACCTGAAGGGGTTTCAGAAGAACATGTAAAACTTAAAGCTTTTCCTTTCTCCCTAGCAGATATCATTGAGGATTTGTTATTTTACCTTCCTCATGGCTCCATTACAAGTTGGGATGACCTAAAGAAAACGTTTCTTGAAAACTTTTTCCCCGCTTCAAGAACTTCCTCAATTAGAAAAGAAATATGTGGCATCCGGTAACATGACCAGGAAAATCTTTATGAATACTGGGAAAGATTTAAAAGATTGTATGCTAGTTGTCCCCATCACCAAATTACGGACCAACTTCTCATACAGTATTTCTATGAAGGTCTTAATCCAATGGATAGAACTTTGGTTGATGCAGCTAATGGTGGTGCTTTGCAAAATAAAACTATAAATGCAGTAAAAACTTTAATTGAGAACATGGCTGCTAATGCTCAACAACATGCCACTAGAAATAATTTTGTAGTAATTAGAGGAGTCCATGAAATTGAAACTACTAATGATGGAGATAAAAAATGGGAAAGTAAATTTTCTAAACTAGCAACACTTATGAAAAATATTATTGTGTCTCAAAAACAACAACCTACAACCCCTGCTAAGGTATGTTCTATTTTTACTTCATTAGATTATTATATCGATTGTTGTCCTACATTGCAGGAAGCTAAAATTCCTGATGAAAATCCTCAAGTATGTGCTACCAACTTATACAATAACAGACTGCCGCAATAACAACATAATAATTATGATCTTTCTTCTAACAGATATAATCCTGGTTGGAGGAATCACCCTAATTTAAGATGGGGTAATTCCTCACAACAACCTCATGCACCTTTTCAGGCAAATACTGGACCAAGCAGACCTTATCAACCTCCTCATATTCAATAACAAGCTACACAAATAGCTTCACCTTCCACTGAGAAATCAAATTTGGAGGAATTGATAAAGCAAATGTTAGTAGATAATTTGAACTTCCAAAAAAGAACTGAGGCTACAATTCAGACACGTGAAAATCAGATTGGTCAATTGGCTACATCTTTAAACCATTTGCAGTCTCAAGGTTCAGATAAGTTGCCTGCTCAAACAATTGTCAATCCTAAAAATGTAAGTGTAATTACTTTAAGATCTGGTAAAGCTATCCATGGACCAGAAAAACAACAACAAACTGAAAATACTATTGTCACAAAAAAACATGCAGAAGAAGTTTTAGATAGTTCAAGTAATAATAGTAATGATGTATCTCTCACCAATCCTCCTTCTGCAGCTGGTCTTGATAAACAACATATCCCTCTTCCATTTCCACAAAGACAAAAATCTATACAAAATAAGAAAATGGATGAAGAGATCTTGGAAACATTTAGAAAAGTAGAGGTAAATATACCTTTATTAGAAGCCATCAAGCAAATCCCAAGATATGCCAAATTCCTTAAAGAACTATGCACTAATAAAAGAAGACTAAAAGGCAATAAAAGGATTAACATAAGTAGAAATGTGTCTGTATTAATTAAGAAACCTCTGTCACATATACCAGAAAAATGTAAAGACCCTGGGACGTTTACCATTCCATGCATAATAGGCAATAACAAATTTGAAAATGCCATACTAGACTTAGGTGCATTTATTAATGTTATGTCTATAACTGTATTTACTTCACTTTCCCTTGGACCTTTGCAAACTACAGGTGTGGTTATACAATTAGCAAATCGAAGCTCTGCACATCCTGCAAGAATTATTGAAGATGTCCTTGTTAAAGTTAACGATTTAATTTTTCCTAAAGATTTTTATGTCTAGATATGGAAAGTGAGACTTCCACCAATAAAGCTCCAATAATTTTAGGTAGACCATTCTTAAAAACAGCTAGAACAAAGATAGATGTGCATGCAGAAACACTTTCCATGGAATTTGGAGATAGTGTGGTTAGATTCAACATTTTAGATGTTATGAAGCATCCTACTGAGGATTACTCTATTTTTCAAATTGACTTAATAACTGATTTAGTTGATGATAATATTATTAAGTTGTTTGATGATGTTGATTTTCCTGTATTGTCTAATTTTTGTGATTCATTTGTTTGTGATACATGCATGGATTCTCATCAATGCAATGTATGTGCTGAAATTGAGAAATATTTGCTTAATGATAATAATAATCCAAACTCACTTAAAATAGAAAATATAGTTCTAGATGTTGTTTCAAAAGAATCAGAGTGTAATAATTTGATTAAAGTAGTTACAAATACATCAGATTTTTTGAAGTATGAGTTGCTGAGACAAATTCAACCAAATTGATTCCTTCAATAATGCAGCCTCCTATGTTAAAGTTAACACCTCTTCCTGAACATTTAAAGTATGCATATTTAGAGGAAGATAAGAATCTTCCAGTGATTATTTCTAACAAATTAAATGTTGATCAAGAAACAAGGTTGTTGTAGATTATTAGGAAGTATAAGAAAGCAATTGGTTGGACTTTGGCAGATATCCCAGGTATTCCATGTGTATGCATAGAATTCTATTAGAGGAAAAAGTTAAACCAGTAAGGCAACCACAAAGAAGACTTAATCCCAGATCCTTGATGTAGTTAAAAAAGAGGTAACAAAATTATTACAAGTTGGCATCATTTACCCTATATTAGATAGTACTTGGGTCAGCCCTGTACAAGTGATTCCCAAGAAGTCTGGAATCACAATGGTTAAAAATGAAAATGATGAACTAATTCCTACCAAAATCCAAAATAGTTGGCGAGTATGCATTGATTATAGGAAACTTAACAAAGCAACCCAAAAGGATCACTTTCCTTTACCTTTCATTGATCAAATGTTGGAACGACTGGCAGGCAAGTCAGATTACTGCTTTCTAGATGGATTTTCAGCTTACTTCCAAATTTATATTGCACCAAAAAATCAAGAAAAAACAACATTTACATGTCCTTTTGGCACTTTTTCTTATAGGAGGATGCCTTTTGGCTTATGCAATGCCCCTGGTACCTTTCAACGATACATGATTAGTATCTTTGCTGATTTTTTTGAAAATTGCATGGAAGTATTTATGGATGATTTCATAGTATATGGTTCATCATTTGATGTTTGCTTAAATAGTCTAGATAAAGTATTACATAGATGCATTGAAACTAACCTTGTTCTTAATTATGAGAAATGCCACTTCATGGTAGAAGAAGGAATAGTTTTAGGCCATGTAATATCTAAAAAAGGCATAGAAGTAGATCCTGCAAAAATTAATGTAATTTCTCAATTACCTTATCCTTCTTGTGTATGAGATATTCATTCTTTTCTTGGTCATGCAGGTTTTTATAGAAGGTTTATAAAAAACTTCAGTAAGATAGCCTTTCCTTTGTCTAACTTTCTACAAAAAAATATAACATTTGACTTTAATGAAAAATGTAAAGAGGCTTTTAATTGCTTAAAGAAAGCTTTAACTACCACTCCTATCATCCAGGCACTAGATTGGTCACTTCCATTTGAACTTATGTATGATGCATCAAATTATGCATTAGGAGCTGTTCTTGCTCAAAGAATAGGTAAAGTACAACATGTTATTTACTATGCCTTACGAACTTTGGATACTGCACAAATAAACTATACTACCACAGAAAAAGAACTACTTGCTATTGTGTTTGCACTTGATAAATTTAGATCTTATTTGCTCGGTTCAAAAGTAGTTGTATTTTCAGATCATGCAGCATTAAAGTTCCTTTTAAAGAAACCAGATACAAAATCAAGATTGATCAGGTGGATGTTACTGCTCCAAGAATTTGACATTGAAATTAGGGATAAAATTGGAGCAAAAAATTTAGTGGTTGATCACTTAAGCAAAATTGAAAAAGAACTTGACCCAATTTCCATTAGGGATGATTTCCCTGATGATCAACTTATGGGAATACATGATTCCACTCCATGGTTTACTGATTTGGTAAACTACTTAGCTGCTTCTGTTACTCCCATACATGCATCTAAACAACAAATAATAAAACTAAAAAGTGATTCTAAATACTATGTTTGGGATGATCCTTACTTATGGAAACTTTGTAGTGATCAAGTCATTAGAAGGTGTGTACCTGAAAATGAATTTCATTTCATTCTTACATTTTGTCATAAATATGCATGTGGTGGACATTTTGGACCTTAACGTACAACAAGGAAAGTATTAGAATCTGGTTTATACTGACCAACAATTTTTTGTGATGCATATACATTTTGTAAATCTTGTGAATGATGTCAAAGAATGGGAAACATATCTCGTAGAAATGAGATGCCTCAATAACCCATGTTATTTTGTGAAATTTTTAATGTTTGGGGCATAGATTTCATGGGACCTTTTCCTGTATCTTTTGGTTTTGTTTATATACTACTTGCGGTCGATTATGTGTCTAAATGGGTTGAAGCTAAAGCTACTCGAACTGGTGATTCTAAAGTTGTTGCAGATTTTGTTAGATCACACATATTTTGCAGGTTTGGTGGTCCTAAAGCCATCATTAGTGATCAAGGATCACATTTTTACAACCGTAAAATGGAGTCCCTTCTTAAAATATATGGAGTTATGCATAAGGTTTCAACACCTTATCACCCCCAAACAAATGGACAAGCTGAAGTGTCTAATCGGGAATTTAAAATGATCCTTCAAAAACCAGTACAACTAAATAGGAAAGATTGGAGCAAAAGGTTAGAAGATGATCTTTGGGCTTATAGAACAGCTTATAAAACACCTATTGGAATGTCACCCTATAGGATTGTTTTTCAAAAATCATGTCACTTACCTGTAGAAATTGAGCACAAAGCTTATTGGGCAGTAAAATAATGTAACTTAGACTTAAATGAGGCCGGTAAAGAAAGGAAACTCCAACTACAGGAACTGGAAGAAATTCGTTTGGAAGCTTATGGAAGTTCTAAAACCTATAAAGAAAAAGCCAAATCTTTTCATGACAAACAGGTCTTGAGAAAAAACTTTTTCATTGGACAAAAAGTTTTATTATACAATTCATGTCTAAAGCTTATATCTGGTAAGCTTCGCTCTAAATGGGCAGGCCCATTTGAAATAACTAATATCTTTCCTTATGGTGTGATTGAAATTTCAGATAAAGCGACAAACAAGGTTTTCAAGGTAAATGGGCACCGACTTAAACCTTTCTTTCAAGGGTTCCAAGGGCATATAGATACGGAGGTGTATTTGTGTGATGCCAAATATTTTGACTAATTTTTCCTAATAACAATATTTATAAAAAAATAAAAAAATAAAAAAATGGATATCAATTAATTACATCATCATTTTTTTGGGTGCTAACACTTGTCTTAATCATTATTTCTATTATTGTTTTGGCATTATTATCATTTTCTTGCAGTAGTTAAAAGGTCATCGCCACGCTCATGACATTAAACAAGCGCTTGATAGAAGGCAACCTATCACCTTTTCACCTTCTTCATCTCTACTATTCTCTATAACCTTGTTTCTATTCTCTTTTTTCTAAACACCTACAACTTCAAAGTAATCTAACAATGAAACAAACCCTTGCAAAACTTAAGGAAAGATTCCCTACACTTCCACGTGATGTGATTATAAAAATTTACAAAGCTTGAGTTCAAAGGTTAAAACAACTCACATATTTTGGCATTCTAGAGGATGTTCGTTGGCTTATTGAAGCAAAGGTACGTCTTTCTGGTGAATTACATAAATCTTATATAAAACATTTGCCAGGTATGGGACGTAGTTCTTATTCTAAAAAATGAAGAACTAAGAGGATTGGAGTTTGCCATAACTGTGCAAGATGGAACTGTGATACACGTTGTAGAAACCCTGGAATGCTATTTATAAATTGGGAGGACAAAATTAAATTTATAAAGGATGGACTGAGTAAAGAGTGTAACTTGGATAACTTAATCTAAACTCTTGAGACGCATCAATATGGAATTGTTCAAGGAGTCCTTCTGAAATTATATGATATATTCATTCAACAAAAAGAAAACTATAGCCTTGGGAATCTGGCGTTAAACGACCCTGTTTGCCAGTTTATAAGAAAACTGGATGGGTAGCAAAAACCTCGACTCATAGAAGGCGTTTAAACCAATACTGGACGTAAAACCAGAGGAAGATGTGAGCCACAATCACAACTACTGTACATATTTACTGTTGTTTTCAAGGTTTTACTTTTCTGAATTAACTTTGACTTTTAAAATTACCTATTTTTATTTTCTTCTATCATGTCTTTTCAAATTTCTTCAGTACCGTCATTTCTTTTTATATGATATTAATTGCGTAAACTTTTTATCTTTAATCAATTATTTCATCTCAGTTTTCATCTATATAAAGGTGCATAACTCTATCTAGAAAACATAAAAAAATATGAAAAAAAATCAAATCCATTTGTGTTTGGTGGATCCAACAATGGTAATTGTAAGGAGTACCTAATAGCAGCTACTAAGTTGGGAAAACTATTAGCTGCGAAAGAAATAAAGGTCTTGTATAGAGGAGGAGTACAGGGTTTGAGAGGCTCCATGGCACTATCTACACTAGTTGAAGGAAGCAACGTCTCTAGTATCATCCTACAACATGTTGGTATTACACCAGCTATTGCTATAGGAACTGAGGTAAAAGTTACAAGCATCCATCAATGAATGGCTCGTATGGTTATAGGTGTTGAAGCCTTTATTACACTTCCTGGAGGTTTTGGTACTTTTGAGGAAATATTTTGCATTGTATCATGGTGTAGCATGAACCTTCATAAAAAGCCATTAGGATTGTTAAATATTAATGGTTTTTATGACAGTTTGTTAATGTTTTTAGATAAAGCTATGGAACAGGGCCTTATAACTCAAGATGATCGATCATTCATTCATGCTTCGTCGAATGCAGATGAATTGATTGATATTTTACAGAGCTTTTTACTCCAACCTCAACCCCTTTTGAAGCAAGATAAGGATCACACACACAAGTGAAAGAATCCAGAACCAGACACCACCCTTCAGTTATAACTTCTTTCTCACCTTTATCTATATTAAAAAATAAAAAAATAAAATAAAATAAGAAAAAAAAGAGACTGTGGAAATCATATAAGACACTAAGGACAATGTCTTGAATAAGTGTGGGTGGCTCTGAGTTATATATATATTTTATTATTTTTTGTGAGGGATAGACAGAGTAAAGATTAATTTGGGAAAGTTGCATCTAAAGTCATAAAGATGCATCTTTGATAACCAAAGTCTTGAGACGTATTCTTGACTATATAGTTTCAGTATCACTTTTGTTTAATTTTTTTGATTTAAACTAAAAAATAAAAAAAAAATTTAATTGTGTCATGAGTACTTTTATTGGGATGGGCCGAGTAAACAGTCCAAACTCATGATCAAATTTTTTAAAAAAAAACAAAAAAACACACACATAGCCACTATCTTTACTTTAGTGTCGGGTATCCTTTGCCTTTACATTTATCAGAATCATTTCCATTCGAGATCAACCATTCTGCAACCATAAACATCATCTTCATCATTCTCTAACCGCCACACTTTGCCTTCATCCTTTTCTTTCAGATCGGAGCCACATCACACCACTAGGCAATCATCAGGTTCTTTATTTCCTCTTAATGGATGATATAGCAGAGTCTTTCTATAGGCATACAAATGAATTAAGATGTATGTTATTGCTCTTGATGCTACTCATGGTTGTGTTGATGATATTTTTCTTATGGATTCTAACACAAGGCCTATGAAACTGGATTGTATGACACAATCAAATTGTTCAGTTATACTAACCATTTCATATATAATTGAACTGATCAATTTATTGTAGGTATCTTTGTTACTAAGCGCCCTTAAAAAAAGTACAGAGCAAGAAGCATAAGGAACCGGATCTTGACACCAATATTTGGTTATGATTTATTTTTCCTTCTTTGTTTCTTGTTCACAAAAAAAATTATCATTTCTAGTTTTTCATTTTAAATTCTACATGCTTTTCACTGATTTTTTTTAATTTGTCTGAGTAATGAGTAATTACATCACCCTTGTCCAATATTTCATGACATGTTGTGAATAATTTCCTTGCATATTAATTTAATAAGTTTTTTGTAAAGATCAAATTGTATATGAATTGTGATAGATTGACCAGCCTCAGTGAGATTTTGAGCTTAATTGGATGGACCAAATTATGTCATCTTTCTTTTGTTTTTGATTGACCCTTATTTATTAGTATTCTAGAACTTGACTTGTTTCTTTTTGATGTATTATGTTCCATATGCATGCTTTGATGTGATTAAGGACATTTTTGTTTTAACCAAACATTAACCATATGCCTTACCTTACATATTTTCCATTGTTACCCACGTTGAGCCTATATCCATTTCTTAATTCAGCCACATAATTAGCCAATAGCCCCCCCCTAAAAAAAACATGATCGCCTTTGCTTAGGAATTGATTAGGAGTTTTAGAATTACTATGAATAAAGATTCTTGATGATTGTGGAAATGTACCCAAGATATGTATGTTGTTGTTTCATTGTTCAAAGAGAAAGTAAAAAAAAGGAAATGTTAAAAAAAAGAAGAAAAAGAAGAAGTGGTGAATATATGTATGAAAATAATCAGGAGGATTTATTCTCCTGTTTTATCCTCCATCATGTTTTATTTTGCTAAGTATTGAGTTTCAAAATGAACTTCCACAATCATTGAATCACTTACTCCATTTCTCTTTTTCAACCCTAAGTTTAGCCATACTATTTCATTTTATCCACCCTATATCACCTTGGCCCCATTACAACCTTAATAAAGTCCTTTTGATCTCTGCATGCATATGTGTTCAAATATAGAAATTAGAAATTTGTCAAGCCTATGGTAGTACTAATTTATTTGGGTGATTTCTGAGAGTATACACAAACCCAAACAATTGAGATATAGAGAGCATGAAGAGAACATCTATTACATTTTCATCCACTTTTTGATTTGATCACTCAATTTGTGTAACTAGTATGTAATGCTTCTTATTCAAACTTATCATGACTTCTTGATATAAGGGATAATGTGTATTACTTATTATTTTAGACTTCAAAACAAAAAGTCAAAAATCAATTTGAAAAAAAAAATCTTTTTCTGTTGTTTCTCATTTTAGTTTTTGGTTTGGTTTTGCCCTGGAGTGCAAAAGCTTAAGTGTGGGGGAATTTGATAAATCAATTTTAATACACTTCTTATAGTTTTACAATTGGGGTTTTTTATATAATTACTATGTTTAATAATATTATTTTAATTAAGTTTTATGTTGTTTAGTTAAATTGAAGTATTATGTATATATGGTTCAATTTTCATTTTTTGTATGTATCTTGAGTATCTTGCCTTGTTTTAGCTATAACTTGGGCTTTTGTGATCCAAATGGGCTAATCTTGGAGCCCATGGAAAGCTAAGACAGAGGCCTACATCATGATGATTAGATTTGGTTATTTTGCATCTGAAAAAAATGAAGAAATGGAGCTTGAATCAATCAGCTGTCATGTGTCCCACCAGCATTGACATAGTTCACCAAAATACATATATCTGGAGCTGTAAATATTGAAATAACCTCCTTCTTGCGTCAAATTCTCAATACGACAGAGATCTACAACTTTCATGTTGAAGGTTTTGCAAAATTCAGCCATCTAGATGGTCATATTTGACTCGCAAGGTGGCGAAGATAAAGAGGAGAATGAATTTCAACACCTACCATTATCTTCTTTTGAATTATTGTAATTTCAAGCCCACCAATGTTGAAAAAATGTATTAATGATCAGAAAATGAATATATCGTATCATGATATCTTGCCTATAAATAGATGCTTAAAGTTGTAAGGAAGATACACAAGAGATACATAAGAAATACATGCTTTAGTTTTCATTGTTAAAAAGTATCATGGAAGCTTAATCTTTTAAAATCAACTCAAGAAATTTAACTTTTTTTATGTTAACTTTGAGTTCTTGCTCTTAATATTTTGATTGAAGATAATTACTTTTCTTTATTTCTCAAACACTTATGATGGTAGATTATTTAAGTGTATAACCGATTGGTATATAATTAAATAATCTATAATCTAAACTGATGTTGGTTGCTTAATCAATAATCAATTTGAGAACAAAGATTAAGTCACTAAATAAGAGATTTCTATTTAGTTTCTTAACTCAATCAAATTATGGTTTTAAAGTTATTTTAGTTATCGATTGATTATTCTTATTAGTTCATTAATTCAATTCTAGAAGATTTTCTAGAATATAATCATTTAGGGATTCCAAATGATTCAAGGTTGGGAAATTAATTATATTTAATCATATTTGTGATCAATGATTAGTTAACTAAAGATTTATTAATTCCTTGGGTTGGTTGTTTCTAAATTTGATTATTCTTACTCATAAATTTACTTTTTGCACTATTATATAATTACTTAATTTTCCTTTCAATCTCAACACAAACCCCCCTTTGTTATAACTAAATTGAGTGTAACTAATTGAACTAAGGTCCTCGAGAGACGACTAAGGTTGTTCACCTTATACTATATTAATTTAACTTTTTATTTGACCCGACAATGACAACGTGTCAACCATCTCACAATTTTGTTTGCATGCTTTAAGGATAATTTTATTGTGTTAAAGCGTTTAACAAAGACGGTAATTTTAAAATAAATTAAAATTCCTCAAAACAATATTAAGTAACAAACGCCTTCCAATAAGTACACTTATCAATACTAATGTTAATAAATAGTGGGTCTACAAAAGCAGGGTACTATCATTTATATTAGTAAGACGTGATGGAATAATGGTAATATCCAAATTGTTTTATTGGGCTTTAACTTAACTAAGTTTTCAATTGGATTGAATATAACTTAGAGGCGTAAACATTGGGCTAAATATTCATAAGATGAATAATCGGTAATGGTTACGTTACCCAATGACTAAGAGTTATATAAAGATAAAATTGGAAAAGAGTTTCCTACCTAAAGAACCAAGTATTAGGTGATCAGCCAAAGCTGACTTAACACTTGGCAAAATATGGATCTTAGCCCACCGAAAAATCTTCCAACGGGATTTTCTGATTCGTATAGGGTATTTTGTTTTGAATAAAAATAGTGGGAGACATATTTAACTTAAATGACCATATACTTACTACATATTTTTTGTTTTAGATAACCATGATGTCAAACACACCTTCGAACCTTTCATTGCAATCAATCCTAGACAAGGAAAAATTGTCTGGGTCCAACTTCCTTGACTGGTATAGAAACTTGAAGATTATCCTCAAACAAGAGAAAAAATAGTATGTGTTGGAAAGTCCAGTTTTGGAACCACCTGCTACAAACGCCTCTAGAGCTGACAAGGATGCTTATAAGAAGCATCAGGATGATGCTTTAGAGGTCCAATGCCTTATATTGGCTATCATGTCTCCTAAGCTTCAGAAGCAACATGAGCATATGAAGGCTTTTGATATGATTGAAACCTAAGGAAGCTATATCAAGGTCAAGCTGACTAGGAAAGATATGAAGTTTCCTCAGCCTTGTTTAGTTGTAAACTTGAAGAGGGAGGTTCTATAGGACCATGTGCTCAAAATGATTGGGTACTTGGAGAATCTAGCTAGGCTAGGATTCCCCTTCCCTCAGAAGTTAGCTACCAATCTCATTTTGAAATCATTACCTGACAGTTTTAAGCCAATAATCATGAATTATAACATGAATTCATTGGACAAAACATTGCCAAAGCTACTCAATATGTTAAGGACTGTTGAGCCCTATATTTCTAAAAGAAAGGGCAAGGTCATAATGATGGTTAATTCTGGAAAAGGTAAAGGAAAGGGTATGTATAAAGGCAAAGGAAAGGTTGTTTCAAGAAATGGTAAGAAAATTTGGAAAGGCAAGGATAAGCCAAGTACATCAGCCTTAAAACATGTAGGCAGGGTGGCTAAGAAAGGTAAATGTCACCATTGTGGACAAAAGGGACACTAGAAGAGAAACTGTCCAAAGTACCTAGAAGATCTTAAGAAGAAAGGAAGTGAGACTTCCACTTCAGGTATTTTTATTATAGAAATTAACATGTCAACTTCAACATCATGGGTATTAGATACTGGATACAGATCTCACATTTGTCTTAATGTGCAGGATCTAAGAAGGAGTAGGCAATTGATGAAGGGCGAGGTAGACCTACGCGTTGGAAATAAAGCAAGAGTTACTGCATTAGTTGTAGGGACTTATTTTTTATCCTTGCCCTTAGGGTTAGTCCTTGAATTGGACAATTGTTATTTTGTTTCGGCAATAAGGAGAAACATTATTTCTATTACTTGTCTTGATAAGAATCCTTTATAATAAAGAACAATAGTTGTTCTGTTTATTTAAATGACATATTTTATTGTTTTGCAAATTTGAGTAATGGACTCTATGTTCTAGATCTTGAAACCCCTATTTATAACGTTAATACTAAAAAGGTTAAAATAAATGATTTAAACCTAACTTATCTTTGGCATTGTCGCCTAGGACATATAAATGAGAAATGCATTTCTAAACTCTATCAAGATGGATATTTAGAATCTTTTAATTTTGAATCAATAGATACATGTGAATCTTGTTTATTAGGGAAGATGACTAAGACCCCATTTATTAGGAAAGGTGAAAGGGTGAGTGATCTTCTTGGCTTGATACATAGTGATGTATGTGTGCCCATAGGGACAATAGCTAGGGGAGGTTTTAGTTACTTCATTACTTTTACTCATGATTTTAGTAGATATGGATTTGTGTTTCTCATGAAACATAAATCAGAATCCTTTGAAAAGTTCAAGGAGTTTAAGCATAAAGTAGAGAACTAACTTGGCAAGACAATTAAAGTACTTCGGTCTAATCGAGGTAGTGAATATTTGAGCCTAGAGTTTGATGAATATCTTAAAGAGTGTGGGTTATATCTCAACTTACTCCCCCTGGAACACCAAAATGGAATGGGGTTTCTGAGCAGAGGAATAGAACCTTGTTGGACATGGTTTGATCAATGATGAGTCAAACTGACCTCCCTAACTCCTTCTAGGGACATGCTTTGTTGACAGCAACTTTTATACTTAACTGTGTTCTATCAAAGGCTGTCATAAAGGCACCATATGAGATATGGAATGGGAAACGACCTAGTATGTCTTTTCTTAAGATTTGGGGCTGTGAAGCTTATGTTAAGCATCAAAATTCTGATAAACTCAGGCCCAATTCAGATACATGTCTTTTTGTGGGATACCCAAAAGAAACTAAGGGTTATTATTTTTACAATTCTACTGAGGGTAAAGTGTTTGTTGCTCGAAATATTGTATTCTTAGAAAGGGAATTCATCTCTACAAGAATCAATGGGAGGAAAGTAGAACTTGAAGAAATTCAAGACTCACAAGGCATTGAAGAGCCAATGGTGGAAATAGAGCAAGACCCATAAAATGTTATGATAACACCTGCTCCAGTAGCACAAGACTTGCGTAGATTAGGTAGAATATGTCAACAACCTGAAAGATATGGATTTCTTGTAACTTAGGAAGGAGACGTATTATTAATGGATCAAAATGAGCTAACATCTTATGAAGAGGCCATTGCAAGTCTAGAATTTAAGAAATGGCTAGAAGCCATGGAATCTGAAATGGACTCCATGTATACTAATCAAGTTTGGAACTTAGTTGATGCACCTGAAGGGGTAAAACGTATAGGATGCAAGTGAGTTTTCAAAAAGAAAACTGACATGGATGGTAATATAAGTACCTTTAAAGCAAGGTTAGTGGCTAAAGGTTTCAAACAAATACATGGTATAGACTATGATGAAACTTTTTCCCCAGTTGCTATGCTAAAGTCTGTTCAGATTTTGCTTGTTATTGTTGCATACCATGATTATGAGATATGGAAAATGGATGTCAAGACTGCTTTCCTTAAAGGAAATCTTCTTAATGAAGTGTACATGACACAACCCGAAGGCTTTGTTAAGCCTGAAGCATCCAAGAAGGTGTGCAAACTGCAACGTTCCATATATAGACTTAAGCAAGCTTCCAGAAGCTGGAATTTTTGTTTTGATGAAGCTGTTAAATAATTTGGCTTTACTAAAAATAAGGATGAACCTTATGTCTACAAGAAGGTTAGTGACTGCATAATTCTTTTTCTGGTCGTGTATGTTGATGACATACTACTTATTGAAATGACGTTCTTACCTTTCAGTTTGTGAAGACTTGGTTAGGAAGCTATTTTTCTATGAAAGACTTGGGTGAAGCAACCTACATGTTGGGAATTAAGATCTATAGAGATAGATCAAGAAAACTTCTTGGCCTAAGTCAGAATACATACATAGACAAGGTGTTAAAAAGGTTTAACATACAAGATTCTAAGAAAGGAACTTTGCCTATGGCTCATGGCAAAAGCTTATCAAAAGCTCAATCTCCTTCCACTAAAGAAGAGAGAGAATGGATGAATAAGATTCCATATGCATCTGCTATTGGATCAATCATGTATGCAATGATATGTGCCCAACCAGATGTCTCGTACGCTTTAAGCATGACGAACAGATACCAGTCTGATCTCGGTGAAAGTCACTGGACTGTTGTCAAGAATATCCTAAAGTACTTAAGAAAAACTAAAGATTCATTCTTGATATATGAAGGGGAAAAAAATCTCAGTGTAAAAGGTTACACTAATGCTAGCTTCCAAACTGATAAGGATGACTCAAGATCGTAGTCTGGGTATGTGTTTTGTCTAAATGGTGGCACTGTAAGCTGGAAGAGTTCAAAGCAAGAGACAGTTGATAATTCTACTACAGAGTCTGAGTATATTGCTGCCTCAAATTCTATAAAAGAGGCAGTATGGATCAAGAAGTTCATAACAGAACCTGGAATTTTTCCTAGCATTGTGGACCCTATAAGTCTCTACTGTGACAATAGTGGAGCAATCACACAAGCTAAGGAACCTAGATCACATCAACGATCCAAGCATATACTTAAGCGTTTTCATCTCATTTGAGAGATCCTTGATCGAGGAGATGTAAAGATATGTAAGGTGCATACTGATGAGAATATTGCTGACCCACTCATAAAACCTCTTACACAACAAAAACATGAGGGACACACTAGATCATTAGGCATTAGGCAAATGTCTGATTGGCTCTAGTGCAAGTGGGAGATTGTTGGTGTATGCACTATGAGCTTTTATGCTTTTTCATTTGTATCATCTTTCTGCTTATCAATAAAATAAGTATTTCAGTTTAAAATTTTTTTAAAACGTATTTATCCTTGGAGTAATAGGTCATATGAAAGTTATTCCTAAAATTTCCCTAGTCAAGTATTTACGTGGGGACATGTAAATACATTGAGACTAGTGTGTGAGTGTACTGATGACCTGATCTCCTAGATCATAGATATAAATGATATCAAGTCTTCACACGGGTACATATTAAGAGTAATGATGTATTGGATAGACCCACCATGAGAACGTTGCATGGATCGTTACATGAATGTCATAAACAATTCTCAATGTGATAATGGTATATATAGTCCTTCGACCTGAAGTCACTACAATTCCTACATGAGGAGTTTGTTGTTTTAATACAATCAAACGTCTTCTGTAACAAGAGGACTATAAATGTTATGATTAGGCAATGAATAAATTATGCAAAGGAATGTGAGTGATATAGATGGGATTTGTCTCTCCTATGTGACAGGAGTCATATCTGTAGGCCACTTGGTGGAGTGACACTAAGGAAATGCATGACCATGCTAGAAAGAATAAATATTAGATATTTATTCGGATCAAGTCTACTCCGGTATCAAGTAAAATAAATTGGGTCGTACAAGGATGACGCGACCATGCCTTGCTTACAATTAGGATATCGTGACAAATGGAACAAACATATAAAATAATTATCACTTATAGGTTACGTTGATATTAAATAATATTCAGACATAATGATGCATTGCTAGATGCCGCTCTTATTTTATATTAATAATAAAATAATTTATTATTAATATGACCGAGTATTTTACCTATAGTGTCACACACATAGAGTAAGCCCATCGGAGAATATTTTGTTTTATTTTAGTTAGACTAAAATCAAGCCATTGGGCCTAACTCATTCAGAATAAGTAAGGAGCCCACTCTTTAGAGAGAACAAATTAGTTCAAACCTAAGTCTTAAAATAGAGCATAAGATGCTCATAGGCCATTCACCCAAAAGAGACATAACTATGCAAAAGTTGTAAGAGCTATACGTTGTCAAACTAGTAGTTGGCAGGTGTAGCGATTCTGATGGGAGTGCTCGTGTGGACTCCTAAAGGGCGAGGCTAAAACTGCTTCAGTTTTTTTTTACAAGGGGTAATCCTAAAACGCAAATTTTATTTATTTTTGTTTGTCTTATGCTTTGAAACATGGCGCTTTGCAAATCTTATGGGAATCCTTGTTTTTCCCACTGTGAATACCAAGAGGGATTCCCTAACAGTGGGTACGTTGAGCTTTTGGGCTCAAGGTTTGTTGGTGGGTGTCTTTCAACATGGGTACGCTGGCTCTCAGTGTGGGCACACTAGCTGGCTAGAGTGTATCGGCGTAGACACCTTTCCCTATGCGTAGTTACGCGTGGCTGGCAGGGATTGGCAGGCATTGGGCATACTTACGCTAGGTCTGAGCTTGGGTACGCTGGTGGACCTATGTTGACACGCTGGTATGAACATTGGCACACGTGGTTTCTGTGTGGTGCTAGGTTACTGTGCGTGGGTACGCCAGAATCCAGCTTACTTACGTTGGTGGGTCCTATGGTAGCACCTGAAACCACATGTTTGAAAATGAATCTTCCTAACATCCTCTCTCATATCTTCATGTGTGATAGGAGGTTTATGCCTGGTATACGAACCATTCTGCTGTAACTCTGTTATATCGTATACTGATTCGGGATTTTCCTTATCGATCCAGTTTATTAAAACTTTAAAACTCTCACTTTTCATTTTCTATGGTTCGAGTCATGATGTAATTATTGAAGTGTTAAACCTTTCTTATAATGTGAAAAATTTATTCACACTTTTATTAAATTAATTATCTCAATTATGTCAAATCCGGGTTATGAAAATCAGAGTGTGACAGAACCTACTTGGGGTGCTTAAGCACTTATGTAGATAATGTCACTAGCAACAATCAATTTTAGGGATAAGATCATATCTCCAATCCTCTCCACTTCTACCACATTCTTTTTGCAAACTTTATCCACAACAATACATACCCTATTAACCTAACAAGAGCTCCTTATAACACCCATGGTTTTTAGGGCAGACCTCTAAGGCCCTAGACCTATAGGTCAAGATGTGTTGTGTGTCTTCTATGAAAATCTAAGTTTAAGCCGATTTTGTATTCTACATGTAAATATGTGGCAATGATAAGTTGAGACTCCCAAAAGCTACGGTAACCCTATGGAGAATTTAATTGGGCTAGAATAATATAATAATTACAGGAGTGCCACTAGGAAAAAGAGTTTTGTCGAGAATGCGAATCGAACGTCCAATTGCTCTTGCTCCAAGCTAGTGCTTCGTGTCTTGAGTTTGGAACTGAATATTTGAGACCCTAGGCCATTTTTAAGCTTAGATAATCTTATAAAACCAAATATATTGATTAAATTTTCCAATTAATTAATTGTTCAGACTTATTCATGTTTTTTGACAATTTATTGTCAAAAATACTTTAAACCTTGATACTCGTGTCCTCAATGTCCTTTTTTAGAAAAATTGAACCGAAAACCTTTTGTTCTTTTCTAGAGAGACTCACGGCCAGCCATAAGTTAGATCACCACCATTTCACATAAGATTCCATTAAATTGCATGCAACGTAATTGGTTCCACGTTAGTTGAATGTATATCGCGTCATTTTAACCCACATCGCATCAAACTTCCCTTCACCACAACCCATCACACTTAATCACTTCTCCACCACCTTGCCACCTGTATCCCACTCATTTCCTTACTCCTTAGGACCGTGCCACCTAGCTTGAAGGAACATACCACTCCATTCTTCTCTTCTTTTTCTCTCTTCATTACACCACCATAACCATCATTTTTTCTCCTCTATATTATCTTTCACTTCATCTTCAACCCCACACCATTTCTTTCTCCACCAGCGTTCTCTCGTCTCACTCTCTCTAGCTTTCACTATGCTAAGCTTGAAAACCAAGCTTTCTTCTTTTATTCCTCCAAGGCTGAGATACCACCACTTTCATCTTCTTCTCCTCCATAGCTCACCACCATCTTCATACCATCATCTTCTCTCTTCCTTTCATGCATGGTTCTGTTTTGGGAGCCAAAAGTCCATGAAGGCAAAGTAAAGTTCTAGAGAATTATCCTTCACCACTTTCTCTTGAAGTTGTGGAGTTCCATCTTCACCATCTTCATCTCCTCTTTATTTTTCTATTTCATTTTCCACCCTACTCACTTGCATATAGCCTTAGTCATCTTTTTCATGTAAGATTCTCTATGAAAAGAAACTAGAATCATCATCATTTCCTCACACTACAAGAAAAGAATAAGTTACCTACAAGTAGATACCAGCGGTTAACCACTATCGTTGATAATTTATCGATGGTTGGGGCCGTGATTTTTTTAACCGCCGACCATTTTAGGTGCTTAGGGGAGGGTTGCCCTGTGGTTTTATTGAACCGCCACGGTTAATAATTTTTTTTTATGAAGAAACAACAAAAAATCATGACTCCCCACTCTCTTTCTATGATTCCAACTCTCAATCCCTCTAAACTGTGATTCTCCTCACTCTCTCTCTATGATTCCTCAATCCTTTTGAACTGTGATTCTCCTCACTTTCTCTATGACTCCTTATTCCCTCTTTGCGATTCCTCACCCCCGCTCTGTGATTCCTCATTCCCTCTATTATTCTTTAGGTGTGATTCCTTGCTCTCCCTGCGGTTTATTGAGTTTGTTTTCTATGGCCCTAATTTCCTTTAGCCTCAGGTGCCATTCCTCTATTTAATTATTTATTATTTCCTTTCTCTTCTAAAACAGAATGAAGTACAAATTATAGAATAAATATTTCTTACTTTCCTCAGGCACAAACATCTTCTTATTTTCCCCAGGAATGAACATATTTTCTTGTGATTTCAGGTATGATATGTGCAGTATGCCCACCACATGTTTGATAAATGTTCTCTATTGAATATATAAACAACTATGTGTTATTCTTTGTTAGCATTTAGATGACTAGGTCTCAAGTTTGTAAGTTTAATTTTAGATATGAAACACGCTTAAATACATATTTTGTTTTAGAAATGGATTGTTCAAACCCATGTAACATCAATGACTAGGAACAAAATATTTAACTCACAAGTCTCACTTAAATATAAATATACATAAAAGTACAAATTAATTAATTTCATTTTCTACATTGAGAGAGAGAGAGCCTCAATTTCCCAAAAGGTGTTGAAGACTAAATAGTTGAATAATGAAATGTATTATTATATTATTGTAATGGGGACACACTAAGGGAGGACCCTCACTCGATCTTAGACAAAGGACTAAAGGCTTACAAGGGTCCCCTCACAAGGGCCAAGTCTAAGAAAGCTAAAGAGAGCATCCATAAAGCCTTGTCATCTTTCCTCTCTTTGCTTAGTGGGCCCAAGCCCAAGGGAGACATCATGAGGATCTACTTGCTTTCACCTTGTAACCTAAGTCATAATTAGATTCTCTAGACATTTAGGTTTTATTTGGACCTTACTAGGTCAATTTGGCCACTTTAAGGCCATGTACTTTCACTTTGGGCCATGTATAGGCCATGTTCTTTCCTTTTTTGTACCATTGGGCCTTGGATCCATTATCCAAGCCCATTTCTCCTCCCTTGGCCGAAATATAAAGAGGCTATATAAGAGAGCTCTCCTTTGTAATTTCACACAATAATGATCATTTGAGATTTTTCACCTTGAGTGCAAATTTTCTAGAGTGAGAAGCTCCTCCTTCTCTCTAGGATTGAGTCTCTAGAGCAAGCTCTTATCCAAGAGGATCCCTTCCCTCTTGGTGGCAAGAATTTAGGGAGTTATCTTCCCTTGGAAGTGTCCTCCCACCTTCACCTTCCATTCCTCCTTTCATTCCTTTCATCTTTTCCAAACCACTTCACTTTCTCCCTTCTCTTCCACCCAAATTCCGTCCAAATCCTTATAGTTTTCCTTTGTTCTATTTCAGTTTCAACCTTGAGAAGACAAGAATTCAGCCTTGACTTAAAGGAAGAACAAGGAAAAAATCCAAGATCCACCTTTCTCTTAAGGAGCTTGAAGAAACTCCTACATCATTTGGTATCATTTGAGCCTAGGAGGTTCTTTTCTTACTTCTTCTTCCGTTATCATTCAGTTTTTGAGTTTCATAGCTGGCTGGTTGTGCAAATTTGTTTCATATATTTGATGTGTTAATGCCATGATATAGTAGAAAATCCATAAAAAATTGGTTTTATTGTGAGTTCTTGTGTTAGTTCTTCTTTTTCTTTCAATTTTTGTCATATTGTTATTTCATTTTTGGTTTGGTATAATCTTGTTCTTGTTTAGGACTTCTAAAATTCAGAGTTTGGCACTTAGTTAATTTGGTTTTCAAGTTGTTAGTTTGGTAATTACAAGTTTGTTAAGTAGTTAGAGCCAAAGTAGGTGTGTTGTGCCTTGTTAGAACCTTTTCTTTGTTCTAGTAAATTTCTTTGATCCAACTTTAGCAAGTGCAAGCTGTGTATAAGAGTGGCCTAATCATCTTTAGGAACTCTTCTAAAGGTTCCAAATTCTTGTGTTAGGAGACCTTGATTTTAGGTTCTCCAAAGTTAGCTCATCATTAAGGGTGTTAAAAATCTATTCTTAGCTTTTCATCTAGGTTTAATTTTGTTTTGAATGCACTACTAGGATCATCTTTAATTCAGTCATCATATTGCTTTGCATAAAAGAAAATTTTTGTCAAAAAAAAAAGAATCATAAGCCTTCCATTCATCTTAGTGGAAGTATGTTGCATTTTCCCTTAAGCAAAATATTGAACATTAAAACTTGTAAGACTAGTGTGGGTTTTCAATTTTGGACCTAGAGATTGGTGTAGTACATTAAAAAATCAAGAGGCAAAAGATAAAAAGAAAAGAGAAAGAATACAAAAGAAAAAGAAAAGTAAAATCCCTACAAATCAAAATTCAAAAGGGTGTAAAAAGAAAAGTGTGGAAAATAGACCTCTTTAGCAAACTTTGTGAAGTTTGAGCACCAAACCAAGTTCAATTTTGAAACCCTAAACCCATTTTCTAGTTGATACTTTACACTTGTTTCAATTACACTTGCTTGCTTAATTGTTCAACTCTAGAGTTCTAGGCTTAAGTTTCCTTCCTTTGTTTCTTGCATATTAGTTTCTTGCTTGTCTAGTTTGTCTACATACTTTCAATTTCAAATTCCTCTAGTCTAGCCTTTTTTGTTTTGACCTTTTCTTGGTTTGGTCTTGTCATAATCAAAAGTCCAAAAACATTTCCATTTGAGTAGCTTTTCCTTCTTAAACATTTTTAGTTTGTCTTTTATTCCTTCTTAAGTTTTGTCTTTGAGTTGTCTTCCTTTCATAATTCCTATGATAATATCCTTCTCTATACCATTGAGGGAAGCATCTTGAGGATACTTGAGGTAAGAGTTCAATTGCTTAGGTAGACTTGAGACTAAAGAGAAAGGGTAAGAATTAAGAGAGGACACTTGAGAGATACACTTGAGAGGTTTAAAATTTTGTCTTGTTTTTGCTAACCCAATTTTCGTTGGAAGTTTTGTATTGACATTATTTTGTAGGTGAGGTAAAGCTTCTACAAATTCAAGTGAAGAAAAGTGAAGACCTTGGAAAGAAAACAAAAGCCTTGTAACATTAGACACTTAGGAAAATTTAGGAATTCTTAGGTTTTATGTAATAGGATTTTGTCTTGTATTTTGGACACTAAAGGGACTTTGGACTTTGGACTCTTAACTTTTTTTCCATAGAATTTTTCCTAGATAAGTTGCATTTGCATTTGATTGTTAATTTCTTTTAGTCAATTAGTTGGAGTTAGTTAGGAAGTTATAACTAGAGTTAGTTAGTTAGTTGTTTGTCTTAACTAAGTTGGTTAATTAGTTAGTAGTTAGAACTAATTCTTAGTTGGCATAACTACTCAAAAAACCAAAATTAGTTTGTGGTTAGGGTTGTTAGATCTAGTTCAAACTACCATAACTAAATAACTAAATCTAGTTAGGGTTTGTTAGGTGTTAGTTAGTTAGTTGAATGAATTTGGTTAGGATAACTACCTTGTGGCCGAATTAGTTAGCCTTGTTTAGGGTTAGTTACTTAATTAGTTACAACCTAGGATCATTATAAGAAACATAGGCAAAGACAACCTAGGTCTTGCATAACTAATCATAGTACTACATCCTAGGATACAACCTAGTACAAGACAACTTAGGTTCTTGTTTCCCCTTAGGAAAGAAACCTAGTACTTGTATTTTAGGAGTGTTGTGTGTTTTCTAATACTTGAATTGCATAAGGCATCCTTGACTAGATTGTTTACAACTTTGTTTCCATTGTCTCAAATTTCTTTGACAAACTCAAAAGATGTCTTCTAGTGATAGGGAAAACAAATCTATGCTTCATAATATAATGGAAAGTTTAAATAACATCAACAATAGGTTAACTAACCTAGAGCATAATGAAAATCCTAGAACTAGACATAGAAATCAAAGACATAACAATAGTGATAGTGAGTATGAACCTAGACATAGAAGACACCATGAACATAAAAGAGAAGACATAGGCTTAAGAGAGGTAAAACTTGAAATACCCTCATTTAATGGCAAGAGTAATGTTGAAGCTTATCTAGAGTAGGAGATGAGAGTTGAGCAATTGTTTAATTCTCATCAAATAAAAGAAGAAAAGAAAGTTAGGATTACAACTCTTTCATTTTAAAATTATGTCTTAGTGTGGTGGACTCAAATATGTAAGGAGAGAAAAAGAGATGATTTCCCACCCATAGATGATTAGGTAGACTTAAAAGCCCTCTTAAGAAAAAGATATGTTCCTAACTATTATCAAGGGGAGCTATTAGCAAAGCTAAATAGACTCACCCAAGGCTCAAAAAGTATAGAAGACTACTACAAAGCCTTATAGATAGCCATGATTAGGGCCAATCTAGAAGAAGATAAAGAAACCCTAATGCATAGGTTCTTGCATGGCCTCAATAGGAACATCAAAAATAGGGTAGAACTCCTTCCTCATGTAGATATAGAAGAGTTACTACACCAATGCACTAAGGTAGAGAACTAATTTAAAGAGAGAGAATCCTATAGTGGGGAGAATAAAGCCTACAAGTCTAAGTGGGTAGGTCAAGAGAATAAGGGTAAGTTTGAGAGAAACCCTAGGGAGAAGGAAGTGGGCACTTCTTCTTCCAAATTACCAAGTGAGTTGTATAAGAATGGTAAAGTCTTTAGGCACCAAAAAGATAAGCATGAATCCACATCTAAACCACAATCCTCTAGATCTTCTACTATAAAATGTTTTAAATGTCTTGGTAGAGATCATATTACTTCTGACTGTCCAACAAAAAGAACAATGATTTTAAAAACTAATGGAACCTACTCAAGTCAATTAGAGTCTAATTCTGATTCTTACTCTTCAAGTGATGACTCAAGTAGTGATTCCTATGACAGTGAGCATATTTTAGGGGATGATGGTGAGTTGTACATGATTAGAAGATTACTTGGTAGTCATGTTAAGCTAGATGACACTACATAAAGAGAGAACACCTTTTATACAAGATGTTACATAAATGATAAACTATGTTCCCTCATTGTGGATAGTGGGAGTTGTTCAAATTTAGTGAGCCAAAGATTAGTAAATAAGATGGTCTTAGAACTAATAGATCACCCTAGACCTTATAAGTTGCAATGGCTTAATGAAACAGGGGAAATGTTAGTTAATAAGTAAGTCTTAACCTCACCATAGGCACATATAATGATAAAGTCAATTGTGATGTAGTACCTATGGAGGCAACTCATATCCTTTTAGGAAGACCTAGGCAGTTCAATAGGAAGGTCATCCATGAGGGGTTCACTAACATCCTCACCTTCAAGTTAGATGGTAAAAACATAGTTTTACACCCCCTAACTCCACAACAAGTAGCTAAAGATCAATTGCAAATGAAAATTAAAAGAGATAGAGAGTTAGGATCTTGTTCCTCTAATCATCTAGAAGAATATAAGAAAAACAAAAAAGAAGATAAAGGAAAAGGAGTTGTCATCTATGATGACTCTAGAGCCAACTTCTTGGCCAATAAACATGATGTGAAACATGCTATGTTTTCAGACAAACAATGCTTGATCATGTATGCAAAAGACATCCCTAGCACTTCTTTGTGCTCAATGGGCTCTTCCCCTCTTCCTTTGCCCAAAAGGATTCAAAACATCTTAAGTGAATTCAAAGATCTCTTCCTTAAGGACATCCCAAAAGGCTTAGCTCCTATTAGGGGAATTGAGCACTAAATAGACTTAATCCCTGGTGCTAGTCTTCCAAATTGACCTGCATATAGGTGCAACACTAGGGAAAGCCTAGAAATAGAGAACAAGTTAATGACCTACTATCTAAGGGTTGGATTAGAGAGAGTTTAAGCCCTTGTGCTTTACCTGTTTTGCTAGTTCCTAAGAAAGATGGTTCATGGAGAATGTGTATGGATTGTAGAGCCATAAACAACATAACCATCAAGTATAGGAATCCAATACCTAGACTTGATGATATGCTTGACGAGCTTAGTGGTTCTACTATATTTTCCAAGATTGATCTTAAAAGTGGCTACCACCAAATAAGAATCAAAGAAGGAGATGAATGGAAAGCTGCTTTTAAAACCAAACTTGGATTATATGAGTGGTTAGTTATGCCTTTTGGATTGACTAATGCACCAAGTACGTTCATGAGACTCATGAATCATGTTTTAAGGGAATTTATAGGGCATTTTGTTGTGGTCTACTTAGATGACATTTTAATTTACTCAAAGACCATGACCTCTCATCTAAACCATCTCAAACAAGTTATGCTTGCTTTAAGAACAAACAATCTTTATGTAAATTTTGAAAAATGTTCTTTTGGCATGGATAGCATTGTATTCCTTGGATTCGTAGTTAGTTCTAAGGGTGTTGAGGTAGATCACTCCAAAGTGAAGGCAATCAAAGATTGGCCAACACCTAAAAATATGGGTGAAGTAAGAAGTTTTCATGGTCTAGCAAGTTTCTATAGGAGATTTGTGAAAGATTTCTCTACTTTAGCCTCCCCTCTAAATGAGTTAGTAAAAAAGAATGTTTCTTTTGTGTGGAGGCCAAGGCAAGAGAAAGCCTTTCTAGATCTCAAGGAGAAGCTCACTCATGCTCCAATTTTGGCACTTCCAAATTTTTCAAAAACCTTTGAGCTTAAGTGTGATGCTTTAAATGTGAGAATAAGAGTCACTCTATTGCAAGAAGGTCACCCCATTGCTTTCTTTAGTGAAAAGCTTAATGGGGAAACTCTCAACTATCCCACATATGACAAAGAATTCTATGCATTAATTAGAGTCCTTCAAACTTGGGAACACTACTTGATCCTAAAAGAGTTTGTTATACATAGTGATCACCAATCACTAAAATTCATTAAGGAGCAACATAAGTTAAACAAAAGACATGCTAAGTGGGTTGAGTTCTTGGAACAATTTCCATATGTCATCAAGTACAAAAATGGAAAATCTAATACTATAGCTGATGCTTTATCAAGAAGGCACTCTTTACTAGTCTCTCTTGGATCTAAAGTTATTGGACTTGATGAGATTAAGACTTTGTATCCAAGTAACCTTGACTTCTCAAACATTTTTAACTCATCTTCCACTTCGTTATCTCATAAAGGCATCTACATTCTAGATGGCTATCTCTTTAAATCCAATAGACTTTGCATTCCTAGAAGCTCTTTAAGAGATCTTTTATTAAGAGAAAGCCATGAGGGAGGCTTAATGGGCCACTTTGGAAGAGATAAAACTTTGTCTATTCTACATGAACACTTCTATTGGCCTAAAATGAAGAAAGATGTTCAAAAACGTTGTGCTAGGTGTATTGTATGTAGAAAAGCTAAATCTAAACTTTCACCTAGTAGTTTGTATACTCTTTTGCCTACACCTAGTGCATCTTAGATTGATATATCTGTGGATTTTGTGTTGGTCTTGCCTAAGACCCAAAGGGGAATGGATTTTATCTTTGTAGTGGTGAATAGGTTTAGTAAGATGGCTCACTTCATCCCTTGTCATAAGGTAGATAATGCTAGTCATATTGCTAAACTCTTCTTTAGAGAGATTGTAAGACTTCATGGTGTTCCTAAAACTATCATTTTTGATAGGGACACCAAATTCCTAAGCCATTTTTGGAAAACTCTTTGGTCAAGGCTAGGAACGAAGCTTCTCTTTTCTACAACCTGTCATCCTCAAATGGATGGCCAAACTGAGGTAGTAAACAGGACTCTTTCTCAACTTCTTAGGGTCTTAGTGCATAAAAATATTAAATCTTGGGATGAGTGTTTACCCCACATTGAATTTTCCTATAATAGGGTACAACACTCAACAACTAAGCATAGTCCCTTTGAAGTTGTGTATGGTTTTAACCCTCTCACACCTTCAGACCATTTGCCCATTGATGTCTCTGACTCTGTCCTTCACATGGATGGAGAGGCAAAGGCTAAGTTTATTAAATATTTTCATGAGAAGGTTAAAAACCAAATACAAACTAAAAGATAACACTATGCTCATTGTGAAAATAAGAAAAGAAAGGAAGTTACCTTTGAGGTTGGAGATTGGGTTTGGCTACATCTTAGAAAAGACCGCTTTCCAATTTTGAGAAAATCCAAACTCGACCCTAGAGGTGATGGCCCTTTCCAAATAATCAAGAAAATGAATAATAATGCCTATGTCCTTGATTTACCAGGAGATTATAGTGTGAGTGCTTCATTCAATGTGTCTAACTTATCTCATTTTGACATAGATGAAGAGGATGATGCCTTAGATTTAAGGATAAATCCTTTCGAAGAAGGGGAGCATAATAAGGACACACTAAGGGAGGATCCTCACTCTATCTTAGACAAAGGAGTAGAGGCTTACAAGGGTCCCCTCACAAGGGTCAAGTCCAAGAAAGCTAAAGAGAGCATCCATAAAGCCTTGTCATCCTTCCTCTCTTTGCTTAGTGAGCCCAAGCCCAAGAGAGACACCATGAGGATCTACTTGCTTTCATCTTGTAACATAAGTCATAATTAGATTCTCTAGACATTTAGGTTTTATTTGGACCTTGCTAGGTTAATTGGGCCCTTTAGGGCCATGTACTTTCACTCTGGGCCATGTATAGGCCATGTTCTTTCCTTTTTTGTACTATTAGGCCTTGGATCCATTATCCAAGCCCATTTCTCCTCCCTTGGCCGAAATATAGAGAGGCTATATAAGGGAGATTTTTTTTGTAATTTCACATAATAATGATTATTTGAGATTTTTCACCTTGAGTGCAAATTTTCTAGAGTGAGAAGCTCCTCCTTCTCTCTAGGATTGAGTCTCTAGAGCAAGCTCTTATCTAAGAGGATCCCCTCCCTCTTGGTGGCGAGAATTTAGGGAGTTATCTTCCCTTGGAAGTGGCCTACCACCTTCACCTTCCATTCCTCCTTCTATTCCTT
This sequence comes from Clitoria ternatea, assembly GCA_037962975.1. Taxonomy (NCBI): domain Eukaryota; kingdom Viridiplantae; phylum Streptophyta; class Magnoliopsida; order Fabales; family Fabaceae; genus Clitoria; species Clitoria ternatea. The sequence goes on from CM075672.1 coordinate 159,067,533, forward strand.
TCATCTTGTCCAAACCACTTCACTTTCCCTCTTATCTTCCACCCAAATTCCGTCCAAATCCTTAGAGTTTTCCTTTGTTCCATTTCAGTTTCAACCTTGAGAAGACAAGAATTCAACCTTGACTTGAAGGAAGAACAAGGAAAGGAGCCAAGATCCACCTTTCTCTTAAGGAGCTTGAAGAAACTCCTACATCATATTGTCTCTTGGACCATTCTTTGCTCATCTTAGTGGCGTTCAGTGGAGTAATATACATGGATATATAAATAGCCATATATTGTGAATTGAACTTAGATGTATACAATCCCATAATTTTAAAGTAACTATCTAGAGCTAGTGAGATACATGGAATCATTCATCTTGTGTTTACATGTTGCAACAGGTTTTGATAATGACAAACAAGATTCAACATCAAACATAAGAATTACGGATAAATTAATTATGATGCAAAAATGATGAACTCCAAAAATAAAGATTCAAGGCATTTAAAGAGGCTCAAATCTGGTTGAATAAACTCATCAAAATGCCAAAAGACCAAAACAACATGACCATATGCAATAACATGTGAAAGGAGTACCAAAAACATCAAAAATGGACCATCATCATGATGAATCGATTCCCCAAGACCCCTAAATCGATTCATGCATAATAACATGCCCAGAATTTGAATTTTTAATCACTAAATCGATTCACTAAGCCACTGAATCGATTCACACGTGATGAAAAGGGCCAAGATGTGAAATTTTGGTGATTGAATCGATTTATCCCAGCCCTGAATTGATTCATGTGAAATTAAAATGCCCAGAATGTGTTTTTAATTGATTGAATCGATTCACACCATATTGAATCGATTCATACATTCTAAATTGCCCAGAATCTTTAAATTTTCAAGGATGAATCAATTCGTATTTCTTGTGAATAGATTCATACGCTATTTTAAGCCCAAATACACTAAATGAATCGATTTGTGAATAGATTCATTCAGTGCAAATTTGAATTTCAAATTTTGAACATTGACAGAGTTACAGGAAACATGGAAACTTTACGCTGCTCCAAAAATCAAACAATCAAGCTGCCAATTTACAGATTCAAGGTCAGGAAACTTGTGCACGGAAATAAGAAACTTAAATCATGGAATGTTTTGTGGATTTATGTTTCTTGGGGAATTAAAAATTGGACAAATTGCATGCACCCTTGCCTATAAATAGAAGAGAAGTTGGAAGCTGAACATATACCAAGCATTCATACGAAAATCACATTGCTTCTCCTTATTTGTTCTTCAATTCTTGGCAAATTACTCTCTGTTTCTATTTTGGTAAATTATTTTTAAGAGTTACTTAGTGAGAAAAATAATTTTTGAGTGCTAAAACTTGTATATCCTCTCTTTGAGAGTTATTATTTTGAGAAAGCTTTAACTTATATATCCACTCTTTTGGAGAGTTATCCTTGTATACTTAAACACCAAAAAATCCTATAGTTTGGGTTGGGCTTCAACCTTGTAAGCTTGTGAGATTGAGAGATTGGGTGGGTTACCCTTGCACTTGTGGGAATTGGACTCTTGAGTGTGGGACACTAGGAAGCTTCAATTGCTCAAAGTTGTAATCTCTAATTTCATAGTGGAATCCTTTAAGTGGGTTGCTTGAAGGCGAGATGTACACCGGGGTGGTGGAACTCGTTATATCAGTTTGTAAATCTCTCTATCCCTACACTCTCTTATATTTGCTCATATAAATTGTCTACTAAATTGTTAGAATTCACTTGAAATATTTATACTCTTATATTGTTTGGTACATTGTTAGTTATCTTCTTCAAGCATTGTTATTAAAGAATCAAATTCAAAAGCATTCTAAGAAAAACTTTTAATACTCAATTCACCTCCCCTCTTGAGTAATTGAGGCCACTTGGTTAACATATCTCAACACAAATATTTTCAAGATGGTTAGAGCTCCTTGTTATGAAAAGATGGGATTGAAGAAGGGTCCTTGGACCCCAGAGGAAGATCAAATCCTCACTTCTTACATCCAAAAACATGTCCATGGAAATTGGCGTGCCTTCCCAAAGCTTGTTGGTGTGTGTGTATTAATATGTCATGAACTTCCTCAATTACAAAAAAAATTAAAAAAACATCAATTTTGTAATAATTTATGATTTAGGGTATCACACTGTGTTGATTTTGTTGTGGTTTCTCTGATCAGGGCTATTAAGGTGTGGTAAGAGTTGTAGATTACAATGGATTAACTATTTAAGGCCTGATATCAAGAGAGGAAATTTCTCAAATGAAAAAGAGGAAATTATCATGAAGATGCATGAATTATTGGGAAACAAGTATATCAGTAATTATATATACATATATATCCTCCTTAATTGGTTTCATCCATAAATATATTTAATGACATTCATATAATGAAGAGAAAGCATAAAAATTTGAAAAGTTTCTAGTTCAATATATGAATAAGGTACAGACTAATCCAGATCAATTAGTTAACACAAGATACTCTGATGTTCATTTACTTGCTGGAGTAAGATGAACTTGTTGGAGTAAGATGGTGTACATCTAAATGAAATAAGCATCAATAATAATCAAAGTCTTTGTCATTCCAATAAAATTCAACATAATTAACAAATAGTTGAATCATTTATATATGTTATTTCATACTTAAATAGTATGACATTTTTAGAGCATATGTAACTATAATATTGCTTCACATATATACCAATTAGTGCATGAAACTTGTTGTCCCTATAATCCATCAATAAATTCAATCTTAGATGTTGTTTTCTCAATCACTTTAACCAAAAACATCTCATATTCTTTTTTTATTTGATTAAACATAAAAGAAGTTGATCACATGTATAATTATAATTTATATACTTTTCTGTTATGAATTAGCACTAAACAAAATAACTATGTTCTTCTTGTTTCATATGTTTGAAAAGCTTAAAATACTATCCTCTTTTTAGTGTCTTCACCTTTTTCTCTCATTTCTTTAAAAAATAAAATAAAATTTTGGGCATATAATGATAGAAATCTAGAATCACTCATTTCTCTTGTTAGTTTGGGTTGCCTAAAAAGGCGGTAAATGGCACATGGTGGAGGCAAGTTAGAGAACAAATAGCTTGAAAAAGGTTCAATTTATGAATTTCAACATTACTCAAATAGAGCACATACTAAATAAAGGATATCCTTTACTTTAGGGAGAGGTTCTTTTTATTCCTAAAAGTTCCAACTTCAGCTTTGGCACTCTTTTCTTTTTTTCTTTCTGTGAGTGGTTTGGTCTTTGGTTAGGCTAGATTGAGTAAATTCATTTTTGTTCTTATTATTTTAGGAGCATCATATTCAAACTGGTTGTGGTTCTGTATCTGTCATAGTCTATAGCAATTAAGACAAAATAGCTCTGATCACTTATCCTGATTTAGCACTAAATTGTAAGTCTAGTCAATTTATTTTCTTTTATCCATTACATTAATGGTTGTATTGTTTGTGTATGCTTAAACTTGTTATTTTGATTTAATCTGGAAATATCTTGCATATCTTGACTCAACGACTAACTTAGTTTTTGTAATTGAAATTTTGTATGGGATGTTCAGTAATAGTACCATGATAGTGGAAGTGGGAAAAACTAAGAGAGAAAGAAATAAAGGAGGTAGGTGGAAGAAGTAAAGGATGGAAAAGACAAAATGTTTTTAGTTGAAAAATTTTTACGTTATTCTAAAGTTACAATGTTGGGGTACATTGGAGAACATGTTCATTGCAACCTGTGAGTTGCATATAAATTAAAGAAAGTAATAAGTATAAATTAAAGAAAGCAAGTTGCATATACATGCATCTTGTGCATCGAAGTGTGAGTTATGGTGTGAGACTAGAGTAACAATGTTGGGGTACATTGTGAGACTAGAGTGACAGTGATATTAATTTAATAAGTATAAATTAAAGAAAGTAAGTTGCATATACATGCATCATGCGCATTGAAGTATGAGTTATGGTGTGAGACTAGAGTTACAATGTTGGGGTATTGGAGAACATGTTCGTTGCAACCTATGAGTTGGGATCTTAGGAGTATGAATGGGTCGGTCCCCTATATGGCTCGGTGTAGCACCCAATGTCAGGTAGCTCGTAGCAAGCCTGTTGTACTTATACTCAAGCGAGTGTTTCTAGGACCGTGGAGAGCTAGTTCTGGTTATTGAATGTGATCACAAATTGTATGATGATAATGGATCCATGTAATGATTTTTCGAGGACTATGCATGTCTGGTAACTACAGAATATGGTAGGGAGGAATTGGTGTACTCCGGATCACTCTAGTGGTGTTATGATATTGTGATGTCCAATAGACGTACTATGGTGAGATGATTGAAAAGGGGATTTATGATGTAAGGGCCCTTATTTGCATCATGAAGTACTTAATGATAAAATATCATAAATTAATTCATCCATGCATAGCATCTTGAGTGACTAACCCTATTATGTTTGTGATAATATGTGTGTTACTGTGTAATGGAATGAGATTAAATGTGTGGAATGCGGTCCTAGTTGAGTTGTGAAGGATTAGTAAGCGTTAGTTTGAAATGAATTGATGAAAATTATGCCTTAGTGAAATTATAACTTGTACATGTTTATGCATTATATTGTGAATATGTTAGGTTAGAATTAATGGAACCATAGTTAAGGATTTGATGAATGCGAGAATTATAAAGATGAGTAGGTTAACACTACAAGACTAGAAATGGTTGGTAGGTTATAATGGAATATATGTTGAGAGAGATAATGATGCGTGTTTGTGACCTACGTGGTTTGATTGATTGTTTAGTTATCTGAAATTCGTCAAAAGTGACAGTACACCTTTACATATGTTTCCAACAAGACTGTAATGAAATAAACTCACCCCTCTTGTTTGTGGTTTTGTTGTGTGTATAACCCTTTAGGCTAGATGGATCCAAAAGGGAAAGCTATTATCGGAGAATATTCGTGGAGACCTCAATTAGGCAGAACGTCACCAACGCTTAGAAGAAGGATATTAGTCCTTATGGAAGAAGCCCCTGGTACCTTTGGATTACTTTATGAAGAAGAAGATGTTCAATGTAACACCCCGGCCTGAAACTAGGGGTAAATCTTTTGAGATTTAAAATAATTCTAAGTAGAAGAAATTCTATATATATAATGCCGAGTAATTAACCTAGATCATTGAATAACTGATCTCATATATAAAGATATGAGAAAGGTACCAGAGTGCACCTCGGACGACCGAACTTGAGGCCGTCACAAGGGAAAAGCGGAAGATGAAATTAAATTCAAGAGTTATTAAAATATCTACCAAAAAGAGCATGAAAGATGCCTCATCGATTTGTTAAACAATAAAAACATATTTTCATAATAAGAATATCATTCATACATTATCCAGGTCATTAATGAAAATTAGCCATGCACATCCGGTCTAATTTTCCTACATGACCTCCAAAATCAACCGTTATCAAATTAATTTCAAAATAAGCATATACGCACTATGTGCTATGCAAAAATGAATATATATGCCGGCCAAGGCTCACCCACGTTCCTTTCATATTTACCTTCTCCAATACTCGACCTCCAGAAAGAGTAGGGTTTTACTTCATACCTACATCAAACTTAAAAATGGCAACAAGGAGGTGAGTAACATAATCCAAATGTACCAAAGTCATACATTATGATGATATTTATACATATGTGCATTACATTCATTCTTCCAGAAAACATCACAAGTTTCACACACATGATACATCATTCCATCTCAGCACATTACATATCCAAATAAGTATATTCACAAGGCAATATCATATATATAATATATCCTTAACATCCTCAATAATCATCACACTTTGAATGTTAGTACCTCGGCTTACTTTCTCTCTATTTAACAATCATCCATCGCCACCACAGGCTATCAACTAGGCATATCTTCGACTATATGCAAATGCTCTTAAAGCTAATGCATATGCACAACGGAATTATTTTCAAGTGCGGATCCGACTGTGGTAAAACAACAACATATCAAATGTGGGACAAGTATAGGTGTGCTACTATGCCCCTATTACAGTAGTAAAATATGTACATTTATATCTCAATTCATGCATGCTCAACAACATATTTTACTGGTACCAAACCGCTCTCGCCCATCTGTAGCACTAGTCACCCCATGGCTGCGGATCAACATTATGGCCTTACTTGCCAAAGTGCTACGGGCCTTCCCCGAACACACATCAAGGGAGTCGTCCACATAACAACAATCATTCTAAATGCACTCAAATCATGAAATCATTACATCGTCCACATAAGCAATTAGTAAGCATAATCATATACACATATTTTCACATCATCAATGGATGAAATCATGCATTTAGAATAGTTACCCCCTCCTACCTTAAGAGAAGTAGTAATCACCGTGGTCAGATGGTTACGCCTCGTCACTGGGGTTATTTCCTACATCACAATATATCACATAATTACTTTCTATTCAACCACCTCAGCCTAACGTTCATATTCATTTACTTGGTGTCTTCCAGCATCTTAACTCTCAAGTCCTATTTATTTCATTCATTCTACCATAACCACCACGGTGTAGGCGTCTACGCTTATTATTGTACACATTTAATGCCAAACCCATTAACGAGTTCCCACATTAATGGTTCCCAACAACCATTAAGCTTCATTAATGGCCATTCACCGTTAATAATATCATTTCACCCCACCAATAACAATTATTTAACACAATAAATGTTTCTCCACTCATATTTTGCATTTCCCCCAAATCATATGGTTAGGGTTTCTCTAAAACCCAACAACACTCATTAAATCACATTCCCAACATCAAAACCCAAAAACCCATAGTTCATACTCTTGAGAAATAGAAAAAGCTTACCTCAAGAGAAGGAATGAGAGAGTTTTCCAAGAGAGGGAAAACCACCCGAAAATGAGGAGAAAGGAGGGTGAGACTTCAAGCTCCAAGCTATTCCAAGCTCCTTCAAGAACGAAAATGGGAGAGAAGAAGAAAGCCACCACCACCCTTTTACTTAGGGTTTTTGAAGAGAAGTAGAAGAGGAAATGAAGGAGAAGAGTAGAGAAGAAGAAGGAAAGTGCTTGTTAAGAGGAATCCAAAAAGCTGACGGGAATAAGAAGAGAAAAATGGGTCATTTGGCTTTAATTTTAATTCCTCATTAAATATTCATCGTTTTATAATAAACAATATGTCAGCTTGGGCTCAATACCTTATCTAAAAATTATTCCGAACATATATTCAGACTCCCAATATATCCTTAACAGCCCTGACCAATATCATCCCAATCGGAGATACTTGGTGTGACACCCATATTTCAACCGGGCTCATTTTTAGCTTATCCGGTTCCGATAAATTATAAACAGTTCCCAAAAATCTTAATTTATTTATTCCTAATATTTTGGAACACTAAATAACCCAACTCTAATTATTTAATATTTATCATCTTAATTAATCCTTTATTTTAAAATTTAGGGTGTTACATTCAACCCGTTGATCTATCAGTAGAGCTAACTCCCTTCGATAAGGATATCAGAGTGGTGGAGGGTTCCGTACAATGTCACAGAGACCCGCCTCGTGTGTTTCGGGGAAGAGACCACGAGTATATGTTGGAAAACGTATCTCCATCTGCACCTAAAGAGCTGAGCCTCTACCCATAACTTAAACCTTCAATGCCAAGGATAATAACTTGCTCCCCTACTCCTGAGTACGTAGCCTTGGACAGAATGAGACGAGAGCGGTTATGGAAGTGGCTAGTGAGGAAGATTTCGAAGAAGATCCCGAGGAATTTCCAGACATGTCCATGGAAGAAGAAGAAGAAGAAGAAGAAGAGGAAGACGACCCCGATCTCACACTATAGATCTTGGCCACCTAGGCAACCTACGAGGATGGAATTAGTTTGAGCCATGTGATGGGAAGTAGAATTGAATTTTAAAATTTCTAGGAAACGTATAGGCTATCATGTTGAATTAAGTCTGTATTTATTTGTGGAAGCCTACATGCCCTTGTTGTATTTAGAGTATGTAAAAGCGTTGTTGAGACCATGTTACAAATGAGATGCTTTATGATGTTTGATCCACCATTGTCTTAATGTATGATAAAAAAAATCTTACCCAATTTCTTACAAACTCATGACGCCTTAGTTAAGATGACCAAATAAGAAGAATTATGCTAGTTAACCGAGGGATGCCACACTCCTTACCTTCTCCCCTGCCCATTTAGTCTCTTGAAGATATGAGATGTTATTTCTCCATATCATAGTGTTCACAACATCCATAGATTTCATCATTATTGATCTGATATTCTATGTGTCAAACCGAAAGTTGTTCTCTTAGATTAACTTCTTTACCCATATTCATTTAGAAAAATACAAAACCTTTACTTATTTAACACTACATCTAGGTGCCGATACAACAGCCCCAACTCATTTGACATTGTACTCGATGCATACAATGTGTTGCTTCTTAACAACAACCTAACATAACATCATTGATGCATATTCATAAAAAAAAATCGACAAGTTTTACATTCCCTATCAAAGCCTAACATAACTCTTATGTGGGCTTGGGATCGACTATGGACTATAGATAAACCAGAGGCAGGTTATTTAAAACATACGTTTATTTTTTTAAAATTAAATGTCAAACAAACATTTACTGTAACATACTTTAGAACGCTGTTATCAGCATGAATATATGACATTGATGTAACATTTTGTTTGTTTCATCTTCTGAATTCCCCAATTGTTCTATACTTAATACAATTTGAGCCTAGCATTATGACCATTTCGTTAGTTGAACTTGAATCACCATGGCTATCAATTTAATGCTCTGCGCTGAATTAAGAAACATGTTACTACTAGTTTTGGATATGAGACAAATGATAAAAAACACATTAATATTAACAATAATGATGTCAGAAAATTATTTTTTTCAAGAATAACTTTAATTAAATGATTAAAATAAAGAAAAACATAACTAAATAATTTTTGCACTTAGGATAGGAAAGAGTAAAACAAAACTGTGTTACAGCGTACTATTCTGTGTCAACGCTTAAAATAATGGTAGCATGATATAATTGTTATGCTTCTGGAGAGAGCTGTATATAGAAATTTTTTCAATTATGTGAAACGCAAGCATGGTCATGCTAAAACATCAACGCATAAATATAGGCATAACGCTTTCAATATGCAAAGGCAGTATAGACAATGAATGCCCAGCTGATCACTTTGTCCATGATAACAAGGATAATTTAATCTTAGATATACTTTAGTACATCGAATGAAATTTAATTGAACTTGAAATTCTGATCATTCGGAGAAGTGGGAGGTGCTATAGCCCCTCGTGAACATTTCAATCACCATGAGCAGCAGCCACTACTTGATGCATCTAACTGTGGAGGTTTCTGCTTAAAAATGTTCTTTTTCACACCAGATGAGCCCTCGGCCAAGAGGCTTGGTGTTTCCAAAATCTGCAGAGGAACAGAAGAACGCAAATTCAAATCATTTTCATGTCAACCATTTTCTTTGTCCTTGACGCAAATAAATAAACACAAATGGGGGAAGGGTGGGGGGATATTTCAACACCCACATTTTTTTTTTCAACGATGGTAAAAGGTTTGCAACACATTTCAAACGGAGAAGAAAATAATGTAGTGTTACTACAGTAGCTCATCTGAATTAGGGATTGGATACCGCATAAAGGGAAAGAATCATTACAACAGAATCACTCCTCAGGAATTTGAGAGCCTGATCTCTCCTAGCCAATTATCTAACTGAATGCCTACACTTCCCTCTTATTAATTCTCCTAGTCAAAAGAATTGTAACTGTCTATACGAAGTAAGTTCATTATTTCTTACTGACCTGGGTCCCACCCTTATTATTCCTGACATATACTTTTCTGGTTAAAGGTCTAACACAAAACTATTTGGTGGTAAGATTTGAAGGATACAGCATTTGCCTGCACTAAATGCCAATTTGTTACATTCTACATGCTGCCTTCTGGCTTCAAGTTCTAGGTAAGAACTAAGTGAAGGACAAAGCTATTGCTCATATGCTATTGAAGTGCTTGTAGTGTTCACAATATTGTGAGGTAGAATCATTTCATATATATAATTTTATTTTATTTGCCTTTCCTTCTTTTGGTCAAGTTACCTCAGAAAGCAAGGGTTAGACTTTTGTAAGGTCCAGGACTTGTTTAACATAATAGGAATTCTATCTCATATTCGGGTTAAATGGCTGCGGCAGAAGATGGGTTATCATTTTTTTACTAAAAGGGATATTGTCTGTGTTCAAATCACTTTCATCCATTCTTTTTTAACAGCTTGAGTGCCACAAAAATATCCCATGGCTTGTATTCTACATAAGAACAAGCTTCTTCCATTAATCGTATCATAATATCCTGAGTAACTGTCCATCTCATTATGTTGAAGGTGTTTCCAAAAATTATTTCATAAAAATCATCAAGAAAGGACACAAACAATAAACATATTAAGCAAAACTGCAAAAGTAACTACAACAATTAATGACCACTTTATTTATTTCAGTGATCGCCATCCAACCCCCAACCCCTTTTTGAGGAGGTGGGGAAGAGTTGCATTGCATATGTACCTTCATTACAAGCTCCTCAAAACACTGCCCAACATTGACTCTGGTTTTTGCACTGCATTCAGTAAACAGACATCCATATTCCCTTGCAAAGTCTATCCCTTCCTTTTTGCTGACAACCCTTTCACTTTCCTGAAATAGAAGATTATTAGGATGCAGTTTACCTCCCTACATACATGTCTATTTTAAATATGACAACAAAGCAAAAATCTGAGAAACATATTACCATGCAAATTTCTTACTGAATCAGTGAATCAAAACTTATCTTAACAATTTGCTATAATGAAGATTTACACAATGCATATCCATTGATGTAGTGAAATACCTTATCAACTTTGTTTCCTACAAGCATCTTGATGCAATCTTGATTTGTTGAGTACAAGTCAATTTCTTTAGCCCATATATCAGATAGATTTGTAAAAGTTTCCCGTCGTGTCACATCATATACTGTATTAATAACCCAGATTCAATGAATAGATTTATAAACTATAATACTGCCGCAGACGAGATTGATACTGCTAAAACAATTTAAACAACCTCAGTACATTGAGAAGTAAACATGCCCTGTTCTATTCAGCCAACCAAATCTATGGTCTACAAACCGAGATAATAATAAGACCAATAAGACTAAGTAAATACTGAACAAAAGAGATAAGATGACATCAATTAAGATAGTAATTGTTAGAATATATGAAATTATATTATCATATCTAGTAATATCTTAGATTATTCTCTTTGATAATTTCCTTATCTCCACAATATCCCTAGGATTAGTTATTATATTTTTATTTATTATTATGATTTATTTCCCTTATTATATAAGACCATAATTAAATAAATTGGGAATAGTCCTCTAGATTTTAGGTACACATTTGTACACATCAATATATTATAATTCTTTCAATATCAATTTATCTTTCTTCTCATTCTCTCCCTCTATATACCTAAAACCCCATAATTTCAACAGTAATAATACTACCATTAACACTAAGTAATCCTCTATGTAATATGTGCACTACTCTCACTTCAGTTCTATCTGAAATCTGATTTATCATATTGTGAGCTGAACAAAAACTTCCACATAATGGCCAAAACTCAGTCATCAAATATAGAATATTTTCAGATTGAAGGAAATTTTCTGGAACCTATTAAGACCACTAACTTTAGTTTAACAGAAAAGACCCATGAACAATTGCTATCACCACTGTTCACACTTCACTGCCAAGAAACTATAACTAATATGTTTATACTAATGCTAGATGTCTAATTATTTATGGGCATGCTAGTATTCTGAAGTCTTAACTACAGTTAGTTTAGCTATTAGAAGTAGAACCCTAGATTGTTCAAACATTTGGCCCCCTCTACAACCTGAATATCCCCTGTCCCATTTGGTGGACTGTCTTGGACGGAATGGATTTTCCTTATTGTTCCTAATACATATATTAGGGTCCATTCGGATTGTGAAAACCTTTCCTGTGTTCATTTCCTGTGTTTTCAGTGTTTCTTGTACAAAATTTTAGAAACAAGAAACATGATAACAATTTTGTAATTAAAACTGAAAAACAAAAAATGAAATCAGGAAACGTTTCACAATTCGAACGGTCCCTAAAATGTGAGATTTGAACAAATTTTGAATTGGCGTCTAATGGCTGGGTAAGAAATAAACCATCCAACCTATCCATTAGTTATATTTTAATAAATGCATATCCAACCCATTCATTTAAAGCATACTATTTCTTAAATCCAAAACATTGACACATTGTTTTTAAAATCGGAAATAAAAAAAAATATATTAAAAAATGAAAATCAAAAGCCCTTTGTCCTTCATTACATTCACCAGATATGGATCAACCCTAGAAGATATGCTCTTTCTGCCATTGTTTTGTATTACAAAATACAACCTTTCAATTATTTTCCTTTTTTTTTTTTTTTTTGCTGAAAACACATCTCAAAAGAGCATTGTTGCTGAGGTTCACCAAGGATGGTGGGGACATCAGAGTTCTTTGCTTGAGCAAGTGATCAAAGGCATATCCATTATGGTAACAACCACAAAACCACCATGAACTACCCATCACAGTCCCTCCCTACCACCATGAACAACCTTCATTCTGTATCAATCTAGCATCAACTCTCCAAAATCAATCTCTAGTCGTACTACATGAAGCTGCTTTTCTCTGTTCCCAATTCCTTCTTTTCATATTTTCTGGTACGAAAATGGTTGGTGGTAGCTCGGGGGGCAGGGGGGGCTCCAGTCGTACTTTTGTTGTGCTGGAATTGTATGTTTATGTTAATGTTATGGTAAATTGGTATGGATACTTTTATGCAAGTTAATTAAGTCTGCTTAATAGGTTGATGATCTTTGAATTACAAGTTCATAAGAATTATATTATATGCATATCATCTTACATGTGTATTTTTTAAAATCTTACAATTCCACGATTTACAATTTTTAGAACCCCTTCTGATTCAACTTGAAATCTAGATTTTAACTACCTAAAACCATTCATGTACCTTTGCTCAACAGCATGCTTTTAGAATAGTTGGTTCATTACACATATATCACATCAAAATTTATCATTTGTTATAACAAACGTGTGTTTCTTCGGATATTTAAAAGCAATCATTTACCTACTCAGCGCCTCATGCAGAAGAATAAAAGTTAGCATTTAATAACACCATAAACATGCAAAAGGTCAGCATAAGGAAAACAATGGCGTCTCATCATAGTAATCCATTTTAATCACTAGTTACCTCTATTTTTGAAATTTAAATTTGAAAGGGAAAAAACAGAAACAGGCATAAACTACATATATAGCCATATTACATGATTTACAGCTTAACAGGATACCAAATTCAAAATAATAATTAAATGAAGTGTACTGTACATCATACTCATGGGATAGCAAACAGATAATATAGCTAAAAAATCTTACAACATACCCATAATTATTCCTTGAGCTCCTCTATAATATGAACTAGTCAGTGTTCTAAACCTTTCTTGTCCAGCTGCACAAAGGAAAAGTTACAAAGTATTGAAATTAACTTATTCCAGATATGTTTGACCAGACTGCATATCAATTTGTAACAAAGAGAGGAGAATTCAGTATTTAAATTTATTAAAAGCTACTTATCTCTGTATATGAGAAATACAAACCATATACTGCACATATTAGCTTAAACATTTATTTACACTATATGTTCTCTTAAATATACAGAGAAAATTTTCAGTATGCTGTAATTTCAACAAAATACATTCAACATATAATTCCATAGCTATCATATTCTATAGTATATTACTCCATTAACGACACCAATGTCAAAATAAGGTACAATTTGAGTAGTGCAATTTTAAATATCGCAGTGGTTACCAAATTCTGGGTTTTGTCAAGTATTAAACTTTATAATCCCAACCTCCAAGTGCATATACTCATTCTAATATATCTTAATGAACCAACAGTGAAATATCTAACAACAAATTTCAAAGATTTCATTTAGTATGGCATACATTGCAATTGAGGCTCAAAACAGTGAAGCACACAAGAGCTTCATAGCTTCACACTTGCTATGCAGCATGAAATGGTAGCAATATACAAAATCCTGCATCTAACTAACTCAGAACTTTCTGAATAGAAAATCAATACCAACAACAGGGAATAAAAGGGAATTGGCTTTGAATATATTATACACACACGGCACGTTACCTGTATCCCAAATAGCAAGTTTTAACATTTTCCCTCCCATTGTAACATATTTAACTTTGAAATCTACACCTGCACCATGATTATAAGAATCAATGCATGTAAATGATGAGAGAAGTATAACTTTCTAATAAATAATTGTCTGATATTATCCATAGTATGAAAGCATAGCATTGTCATCACCTTTGTAATGGGTTATACCTATACGACTACATCATGAAGCATTTAAATAATCTCTATTGAAGACAAATACTAAGGGCCTATTTGGTTTCGAGTTGGGTTTCCTAAAGGGATTGGCCAGAGCAAAGTTTTCAATCTGTTGGTCAAGCAAATGTGTGCAGATCAATATTAATCCTTAAATGGTTCATTTCCACAACTCTATTTGGACAACTGAACATGCACTAAATATTTTTGATCAATGAAATAAAACAATTTTAAAATAACACTAGTTTGTGCAATCTTGATTTAGGTTTGTGACTAACCAATGGTGGGAGAAAGATCCTCGAAAGTGTCAGAGGTGAAGCTCAAGAGAAGGGTGCTTTTGCCAACGCCGGAATCCCCAATCAAGAGAAGCTTGAACAAATAATCGAATTCGGGTTGAGTTGAAGACGAGGACGAAGCGTCCATTAGGGGGATTCGATCGATCAAGCACACTTGGACTTAGGTCTTGACATTTGATTGGATCTGATCCGAGAGTTGGGTTTGGAAATTCTAGACCTGACTTGAATTCCACGTATTTACTAGAAGGTTGCGGAGAGTCAAAGAAAGCCTGTTTCTAAACTGATGCTTTGTTTGTTCGGTGATTCTTTCGTACTTCTTTCTTCCTTGTCAGACTCTTCGTTTACACACTCCTTTAATAATTATCCAAAAACTTCTCTTTTTTTTTGGAAAACAAAAAATTCTTACTATAAATTCGAAATTGTCATATACAGCAGCATTTCTATTTCCTACATAGTGTCCATTTGGTTTCCATTTGGAAAAATGGAGTTAGAGAAATGAAGAAATTTAAGGGTTGATATTGATCATTCACGTAGTTCAAGATAATCAAAACTCCGTTTGACCGTTGGAGGGGTTTGTATCCAAACAACCCCAGAGTCCAAGGTCCATTTGATATTTAACCGGGGAAATTGTGGTATTAAAATAAAAATATTTAATAATTAATATTATTTTTTACATAATTTAAAACAATTAAAACTTTGTTAAATCAACAGATCTTTTTTGTCTGTTAGTTAGTTTCCTAAAACTCCAAATTGACATTCATGTTGCTTTTTTTAACTTCATTTCAAGTTGATTCCTCTATTTTTTTAGTTTTAAGTTGATCTTTTATCATTTTAAAAAGTTTTAATTTGGTCATTTTGTTAATTTTGGGTTAACATCATTAATGATGGTGGCCATCACGACTATTGTGGTGGTGGTTGTTACATCCCCTTATAAGTTTTCAGAATTTACCCCGAGATATCAATAAAATTGTAATAAATTTTACGCGTTCAATGCCCCCGAAGATAAACAATGCAAACTCAAAGGTGGTGCCAAAATAAAACAACATAAAATATGCGTAGAAGGCCCAACAAAACTTTTATACAAGGTGAAACGAAAGGAAAAGCCATGCCTTCTAGACTCGCTCAAGCGACACCATTCTCGCTTGACTGAAAAAGCAACAGAACCTCACAACAATCTTTCGCTCAAGCGAGACCACTCCTGCTCAAGCGAGGAACAAACAAAATCCAAGCATGACCTTTCACTTAAGCGATGCCATACTCGCTCAAGCGAGAAACAAACAGAATCCAAACATTATCCTCTCGCTCAAGCGAGACCATCCTCGCTTAAACGAGAAACAACTAGAATCCAACCCCCCACATCTCGCTCAAGCGAGGTCATCCTCGCTTAGGCGAGAATCAGGTAGAAACCAACCCAAGCATTCTCGCTCTAGCGAGACCATCCTCACTTAGGCAAGAAACACACAGAAATTCACAACATTAGTCTCACTCAAGCGAGACGTCTCTCGCGTGTGCGAGAGTCACACAGAACCATCAACTAAAAATTCCAACACAATCTCTGATGTAGCAACTTCTTCTAACCTCGTGAAGAAAGGTGGATCTAGGGCACTCTTCCTCTTCTAGCCTCTTCAAACCTTGATCAATCTTCTTGCTTGTGGAAAAACTAAAATGGAACAAGGGGAAAAAGACTCAAACTATTCGGATTTGAAAATGGAAAAGAGAAGGAGAAGGTGGAGATGGAAGGGAGAAAGGAGGAGGATGGAGGATGGAAAGGAGGAAAGGAGAAAAGGAAGGGGAGGCCACTCCAAGGGGAGATAACTCCCTTAGAACTCGCCACCAAGAGGGAGGAAATCCCCTTGGATGAGAGCTTGCTAGAGGTCACTCTAACCTAGAGAGAAGGGAGAGCTTCTCTCACTAAAACTCACTTAGAAGTGTGAAATTCTTAAAATGGCATTCAAGTGTGTGAAATTACAAAAGGAAAGCACCTTATATAGTGCCATAAGGAATTCGGTCAAGGGACTCCCACATGGGCCGCTCTATGATGCCTAGGCCCAATAGTGCAAATGGAAAAGAGTATGGCCTACACATGACCCAAAATGAGTGTACATGGCCCAAAAATGACCCTATTGACCTTGCAAGGCCTAAATAAACCCTATAAGCCTAGAGAATCTAACTAAGAAGTATATTACAAGTAAAGTATGAATAGATCCTCAAGGATTCTTCATTGGGCTTAGGCCCATTCAAAATTAGGAAGGAAGATAAGGCCCGATGTATGCTCTCTTTGGCCTTTTTGGCCTTGTCCCTTGTGAGAGGACCTTTGTATGCTTCAAGTCCTTTCTCTAGGATGGTGTGAGGGTCCTCCCTTATTGTGTCCTCATTATGCTCCCCTTCTTCGAAAGGATTTGTCCTCAAATCTAAGGCATCATCCTCGTCATCTAAGTCAAAGGGAAACAAATCTGAAATATTGAAGGAAGCACTCACTCCATAATCACCTAGAAAATCAAGGACAAGCATTATTATTCATTTTCTTAATGATTTAGAAAGGCCCATCACCTCTAGGGTCGAGTTTGGATTTGCGTAAGTTTGGAAATCTCTCTTTTCGAAAGTATAACCAAACCCAATCTCCAACCTCAAAGGTGATATCCTTTCTCCTCTTATTGGCACAACGAGCATAGTGTTCATTCTTAGTTTGAATTTGGTTTTTAACCTTCTCATGAAAATCTTTGATAAATTTGGCCTTTTCCTCTCCATCCATATGAAGGATAGAATCAGAAACCTCAGTAGGCAAAAGGTCCAAAGGAGTGAGAGGGTTAAAACCATAAACAACCTCAAATGGACTATGGTTGGTTGTGGAGTGTTGTACCCTATTATATGAAAATTCAATGTGGGGTAAACACTCATCCCAAGATTTAACATTTTTAAGCAGTAAGACCCTAAGAAATTGAGAAAGGGTCCTGTTTACTACCTCTGTTTGTCCATCTGTTTGAGGATGATAAGTGGTGGAAAAGAGAAGCTTCGTTCCTAGCCTTGACCAAAGAGTTTTCCAAAAATGGCTTAGGAATTTGGTGTCCCTATCAGAAATTATGGTTTTAGGAACACCATGAAGTCTTACAATCTCTTTGAAAAAGAGTTTAGCAATATGACTAGCATCATCTACCTTATGACAAGGGATGAAGTGAGCCATTTTACTAAACCTATCCACAACCACAAAGATAGAATCCATTCCCCTTTAGGTCTTAGGTAATCCCAACACAAAATCCATAGATATATCAATCCAAGGTGCAGTGGGTGTTGGTAAAAGAGTATATAAACCACTAGGCGAAAGTTTTGATTTTGCTTTTCTACACACAATACACCTAGCACAATGTTTTTGGATATCTTTTTTCATTTTTGGCCAATAGAAGTGTTCATGTAATATGGATAATGTTTTATCTCTTCCAAAATGGCCCATTAAGCCTCCCTCATGGCTTTCCCTAAGTAAAAGATCTCTTAAAGAACTTCTAGGAATGCAAAGTCTATTGGCTTTGAAAAGATAGCCATCTAAAATGTAGAAGCCTTTATGAGATGAAGAAGTGGAAGATGAGTTGAAAATGTTAGAAAAATCAAGGTCATTTGGGTACAAAGACCTAATCTCATCAAGCCCAATAACTTTGGCTCCTAGGGAGGTTAGTAAAGAGTGCCTCCTAGATAAAGCATCAGCCACAGTATTAGATTTTCCATTCTTATACTTGATGACATAGGGAAATTGTTCCAAATACTCAACCCACTTAGCATGCCTCTTATTTAGCTTATGTTGCCCTTTGATGAATTTGAGGGATTGATGATCACTATGTATGACAAACTCTTTAGGAATCAAGTAGTGTTCCCAAGTTTGTAGGGCTCTAATTAAGGCATAAAATTCTTTATCATATGTGGGATAATTGATGGCTTCCCCATTAAGCTTTTCACTGAAGAAAGCAATGGGGTGACCTTCTTGTAAAAGAACAGCTCCTATACCCACATTATATGCATCACACTCAAGCTCAAATGTTTTGGAAAAATTTGGAAGTGATAAAATTGGAGCATGAGTGAGGCGATCTTTGAGATCTAGGAAAGCTTTTTCTTGCCTTGGCCCTCAAACTAAAGGAACATTCTTTTTCACCAATTCATTCAAAGGGAAGGCTAAGGTAGAAAAATCTTTCACAAATCTCCGATAAAAACTTGCAAGACCATGGAAACTTCTTATGTCACTCACATTTTTGGGTGTTGGCCAATCTTGGATGGCCTTCACCTTTGAGTGATCTACCTCTACACCTTTTGAACTAACTACAAATCCAAGAAAGACAATGCTATCTATGCCAAAAGAACATTTTTCAAGATTTGCATAAAGATTGTTTGTTCTTAGGGCAAGCATAACTTGTCTAAGATGGCTTAGATAAGAGGTCATGGTCTTTGAATAAATTAAAATATCATCGAAATAGACCACAACAAAATGCCCAATGAAATCCCTTAAAACATCATTCATTAGTCTCATGAATGTGCTTGGTGCATTAGTCAAACCAAAAGGCATAACTAACCACTCATATAATCCAAATTTGGTTTTAAAAGCGGATTTCCATTCATCTCCTTCTTTGATTCTTATTTGGTGATAGTCACTTTTAAGATCAATCTTGGAAAATATTGTAGAACCACTGAGCTCATCAAGCATGTCATCAAGTCTAGGTATAGGATGCCTATACTTGATGGTGATGTTATTGATGGCCCTATAATCGGTGCACATTCTCCATGAACCATCCTTTTTAGGAACAAGTAAAATAGGTAAAGCACATGGGCTTAAACTCTCTCTAATCCAACCCTTAGAAAGTAGTTCATTCACTTGATTCTCAATTTCAAGGCTTTCCTTAGGATTACATCTATATGCAGGCCTATTAGGTAAACTAGCACCAGGAATAAATCTATTTGATGTTCAATGCCCCTAATAGGAGGTAAGCCTTTTGGGATGTCTTTTGGAAAGAGGTCTTTAAATTCATTTAATATATTTTGAATCCCTTTGGGCAAAGGAGAAGGAAGATTGCCCATTGAGCACAAGGAAGTGCTAGGGATGTCTTTTGCATGTTACACATCATATTTGGTTGCCAAAAGATTGGTACTAGAGTCATCACAGACAATAACTCCTTTTCCTTTATCTTCTTTTTTATTTTTCTTAATTTTTCCTAGATGAGTTGAAGAAGATCCTAATTTTCTATCTCTTTTAAGCTTCAGTTGTAGTTGATCTTTAGCTACTTGTTGTGGAGTTAGGGGTGTAAAACTATCTTCTTACCATCTAGTTTGAAAGTGAGGGTGTTAGTGAACCCCTCATGGATGACCTTCCTATTAAATTGCCAAGGTCGTCCTAGCAAGATATGAGTTGCCTCCATAGGTACTACATCATAATTAACTACATCTTTATATGTGCCTATGGTGAAATTTATTAAGACTTGCTTATTAACTAACATCTCTCCCTTTTCATTTAACCATTGTAACTTATAAGGTCTAGGGTGATCTATTAGTTGTAAACCCATCTTATTCACTAGTCTTTGGCTTACTACATTAGCACAACTCCCACTATCCACAATGAGAGAACATAATTTGTCATTTATGTAACATCTTGTATAAAAGATGTTCTCTCTTTGTGTAGTATCATCTAGCTTAACATGACTACCAAGTAATCTTCTAATCATGTAAAGCTCACCATCATCCCCTAAAATATGCTCACTGTCATATGAATCACTACTTGAGTCATCACTTGAATAGTGAGAATCAGAATTAGACTCTGATTGACTTGATTAGGTTCCATTATTTTTTAAAACCATGGTTCTTTTTGTAGGACAGTCAAAAGCAATATGACCTCTACCAAGGCATTTAAAACATTTAATGGTAGATGATCTAGAGGATTAAGGTTTAGATGTGGATTCATGCTTTTCTCTTTAATTCCTAAAAAAATTTCCATTTTTATGCAACTCACTTTGAGGTTTGGAAGATGAAGTGCCCACTTCCCTCTCCCTAGAGTTTCTATCAAACTTACCCTCATTATCTTGTCCTACCCATTTAGATTTATAGGCTCTATTCTCCCCACTATAGGCTTCTCTCTCTTTGAATTGGCTCTCTACCTAGTGCATTGGTGAAGTAGTTCCTCAATGTCTACATGTGGAAGGAGTTCTACTCTATTCTTAATGTTCCTATTAAGGCCATGTAAGAACCTATGCATTAGGGTTTCCTCATCTTCTTCTAGGTTTGCCCTAATCATAGCTATCTCTAATGATTTGTAGTAGTCTTTTACACTCTTTGACCCTTGTGTGAGTCTATTAAGCTTTGCTAATAGCTCCCCTCTATAGTAACTTGGAACATAACGTTTTCTTAATAGAGCTTTTAAATCCAACCAATCATCTATTGGTGGGAAATTATCTTTCTTTCTCTCCCTACACACTTGAGACCACCACACTAAGGCATAGTTTTGGAATAAGAGGGTGGCTATCCTAACCTTCTTTTCATCTTTTATTTGATGAGAGTTAAAGATTTTTTCTACTCTCATTTCCAATTCTAGATAAGCCTCTATGTCACTCTTGCCATGAAATGGGGGTATTTCTAATTTGACTTCTCTTAAGCCTATATCTTCTCTTTTATGCTCATTGTGTCTTCTTTGTCTAGGCTCCTCTTCACTATCACTATTATTATGCCTATGATTTCTTTGATTTCTATGTCTAGCTCTTGGGTTTTCATTATGCTTAAGATTTGTTAGCCTAGCATTGATGTTATTCAAGCTATCCATTATGTTATGAAGCATAGTTTTATTCTCCCTATCACTAGAAGACATCTTTTAAGGTTATCAAAGAAATTCAAGACATAAACAAAGGATGTGTAGACAAACTAGTCGAGGAGAATGAATGCAAAAGAAATGAAAGAAAACACACAACAATCCTAAAATATCAATAACCTAAGGGAAAAACAAGATCCTAGGTTGTTTTTTACTATGTTAATCCTATGTTACTTATGTAAGTCCTAGGTTTGGCTTTAACCTAAGTTGATTATGATTGTCCTAGGTTGTTTCTAACAAGTAACTAACCCTAGACAAGCCTAACCAATTCGGTTCACTAAGTAGTTAACCTAACAAAATTAGTTCAATTAACTAACCAACACCTAACAAACCCTAACTAGAAGTAGTTATTTAGTTATGGAAGTTGTAAAAAAGTCTAACAACCCTAACCAATCAACTAATTCAGTTATGATCTTGTTAAAACCTAAACTAATTTCAGTTATGATTAGTTGAAGTAACTAGAATTAGTTCCAACCACTAACTAATTAACCTAATTAGTTAAGTCAAGCAACTAACTAATAACTATTAGTTATAACCAACAACTAACTAACTAGAAGAATTAACAACCAAATGTAAATTGTAACATCCCAGATTTTTAAATAATTATAAAATTTAGATTAAGGTTATGGATTGATGGAATTAATGGTTAATTAAGGATTAATTACCAATTAGGTAAATTATTGAATGATGATAATAATAATATTAATAATACAAGAATGAATCATGTGCCTTGGAAGCTGGTGGGCCCGGTTCTCTCTCCATTTCTCTCTCTTTATGCACGCTGGTGGTAGGTGGTGCCTTAGGAGTTTTGGTTTCCTTTCTCTCCCTTGTCCACGTTGGATGGGAGTAATCATTGCTAGGGAAATGGCATTAAATGCTGATGGACTTGCATTAAATGAGGATGGGATGTTGAGATGATGAGAGTGGGACGCTGTTGGGGGCTGAGATGATAGGGCTTCAGCTCCACGTTTTCTCCTTATTTTCCTTCATTTTTCTCCTTGGTGGCTTTTTGGAGGAGAGAGATGCTCCTCCTTCTCTCTAGAATTCATGGAGCTTCTGCTTCATCTTCTTGCCTCCTCCTTATCTTCATCTTCCTCCACTCAACGCTGTGTTGAGTTCGAGTGGAGCTGCATGGTGATGGTGAAACAGCTTGTGGCTGTGTGTGTAAGCTGGGTTGCACCTTGCTGTTTTGGTGCTTCTTCCTCCTCTTTTCGTTCTTCCATATGATGGGTTGTATGAGGCTCAGTTCGGAGAGCCTGCAGCAGCTGGGTGTGTGTGCATGCCTCGGTTTGTGGATGCATGATGGTTCACAGATGACGAGGTTGAGCTACTCTTATGAGGATGAAGACATGCATGATGCATGAAGGCATGGTGGTCCTCCACTGTTGGTGAGGACTGACTCTTGATGCTGTTCTTGTGATGGATACAGCGTTGGAGTTCTTCACTGAGCTGGGTGAAGACTGAGTTGAGTCTTGATGACTCTTTCCAATGTTGAAAGCCAAGCAGGGTGCTGTTGTGGCTAGACCGAGTGGTCCTGTGACTCCTGGAAGCTTCATCCAGGTAAGGGGAGCTATTGCATCTTAAGTGTATAGTTTATGGACGGACTTCCGGCTGACTTCATTGCATTGTGTTATGTTTTGTTGGATGTTGTATGTTGTTAAGTTGAACCCGGATTGTTGTTTGTTATTTAAATGGTGCATGATTATCCGTCCAAGAGATGCATGATGTTATTGTGATGATGATTATATTATGATGCTTGAGATGCATGTATGTTGATGTGGAGTGCATGTGTGATCCTCTATTTGTCCCTGGATGTGTTATACATTTGAATGCATGTGAATGTTATTGATGTATATGTGTATGCTGAATGCATGAATGGGGACTGTTATGATGGATGCCGAGTGGGCTTTATAGAGGAAGGCACGAAATGTTTACTGTAAAGGATAAATCTGAGTGAATATAGGATAATCCGAGTGAATGGCATAGTGATTGCCGAGTGAATGGCATAGTGATTGCCGAGTGAATGACATAGTGATTACCGAGTGGATGGCATAGGATTACCGAGTGGATGTGGTATAAGCCGAGTCACCTGATTGTTGTTGAATTGCCGAGTGCACATGATGTTGAACGCAGATTTCTGAGTGGGCAATCGAATGAATATGAGTTGAATTTATATGCATACGTGTTATTGAGTTATTGAATATGAACACCTTGCGGGGTGCCACAAGGGTGTAATCCCGAGTGAAGAGGACGGGGTCCTAATGTTGAATATGATGAAAGACCCGGGTTGGACTCGGGCAGTGCCTGGGGCACTAAGCGTGAAATGAGACGCTTGATGAAATGCTGAGTGCATTGGCGTGGAACGCCGAGTGAATGAAATCGTATGCATCCGATCCGCCACTGGAATACGTTGGACTCCTATACCGATCGGCAATCAGATGACCACATATGGTGAATATGGCTAAGTCCTGGAGCTGGGCTCGGGCAGACTCCTTGAGCATGGCTCGGAGTATGAATAATGTTGATATAGTCTCGGGGTTGAGTGAAATCCGAGTGAGTCAGTATACTTGTACTGAGTAAATTGAGCTTTATAGCCGAGTGAAATGGGTGAAATCCTGATCGGAAGATGCTTGTGATTGTTCATGTTGAATGGCGGTGTTATATGCTGATTGATGTTGTGTGCTATGGCATGATGTGGATTCTGTGATTAATCCGAGCCAATATCTGTCATTTAATATGTAATGCTCACCCCTACACCATTTTTCAGTGTTTGCAGGTCGGTTTGGAATGTTATGATGGCCTTAAAACCCGAGTGATGGGTGTTTATGATAAGGCTGAGTATATAATATTACGTACCGAGTGTATACTGATGTATTAAAGCCTTGGCCGGCTCGTACTGCCTATATTGTATAATGGATACAATTCATTTGTATATGAATCCGAGTGCATATTTGTATACATATAAATTTACTTGGAAATCGTGTATTTAAATTGGATAATGGGTCTTGGTGAATGAAAAATGATAAATTAACATTATCCGAGTGTATGCGCGTGTATATTCATATATGTTCTGTTAATAACATGGTTATGAATCGGTGGAAGAGTATGGCTGTTTGGCAGTCGGACTTGGAATTAGAGAATATATCTATACAAGGGATTTATGTTGATTTGATGCTTCCTACCGACTAGGAAATGATGATGTATGAATATCTCTAAGTTGATGAATCCTGAGTGGAATATATATGGCTTAGTTGCTTTTCCGAGTGAGTCGTATGTATGGGACTCCATATCCGAGTGTAACTTATGTGTGAACCTCTTACTCTGTGATAATGGCTCTTGAGGATTCCGAGTGAAGAATATATGGTGAACCCCGAGTGGGGAATGGTTTGTGTTTTCCGAGTGGAGCCCGAGTGAATCTCTTGAGGGAAGAATGGTTATACTAATTTAAATTGGGGATATATTCTAAGTATGGAATATATGTATTCTGAGTGTTAAGTGTGGAATGAGTCCGAGTGAGACTTGATTTAATGGTTTCCCGAGTGGTTGAGTATTTCATATGTCCAAGTGACTTAACTTGGTGAAATCCTCTGAGTGTTGAGCAGTTTGGATAATTCCAAGTGGAATTGTTTAGGGAAGTCATTTCCGAGTAATGGGTGTTAAGGTGTTCCCCGAGTGAGAGGTTTATGGAATCCGAGTGGAATAACCCATATTTTCCCGAGTGGATCATGTGTGTACCTTAGTGGATAAATTGTGGAACTAAGTTATGAGGTGTATGTGCGTGGAGTTATTACCGAGCGATTGAAACCCCTGACTTCGAGTGATTGGTTGTCTCAGATTCCGAGTGAGATTATTATTATTTGCCAAGTGTGGCTTCTCGCTTCAGCGAGTGTGTGATGTTGGAAGGCTTGGGGTCGGTTTCGCTTAAGCGAATGGTGGTTCGCCCGAGCGAGTTGCACGGCCTCGCTCAAGCGGAGTCGGATCTCGCTTGAGCGAGTGGGCGCTGTATTGTGGGCTTCGCTCAGGCGCTGTTGTTCTTTCGCTGACTGCTTTTCTTGGTCGGCCTTTCATTGCCTTTGCCTTCCTTTCTTTTTCTCCTTGGCCGTGGGACCAGCTCTCATATCTTCATATATGGGAGTGTTTTTATTATGGATCCAGGTTATGCTTTAATTAATTCACAAAATTTTCCCTCTAAAATTAAGGGTGTCACATTCTGGTATCAGAGCAGACCGAAAGGTCCATGGCCAAGGTTTGCTTACTGAGTGTAAGCGGTTATGTGCTGTATGACCGAGTGGTCATCATTTCTTGTGGTGTTTCTCAGCTTGAGTTGGCCGAGAGAGGATGTAATAGTAATGTTGAGTCAGTTATGAAGAATTTAAATTGTGTAATTGTTTGTGCCATTTGTGAAGGATATTTTATACCCTTGGCACGTGAATCTTATATGGTATTTGACGTAATTGATTAGTTGTTGTCCCTATGTTGAAAATTTGAACATGATCATGAATGAATAAATGTGAAATCAGGTATATGTTAAATTGAGATTGTGTCTCGCTTTCTGAGGTGTAAAAACCGAGTGAATGATTAGTTGATGTCGGACCACTAGGTGGGGTAACCTAATTGATTGGGCGTGATCAAGTATGATCGGAATATTATTGAAATGGATATATGAGAATTTAGAAAACTGGGTGTGAAATTGATGAAATTGGATATCTGAAGATTTGGGTTTGACTCGGTCTTATAGTTGGAAGCCGAGTGATTGGATGGTTGAATTGTGACCCATAAGGTGTAGTAACCCGATCGGACTCTGTATGATCTTATACTGTTAGACCTTGTGGAACTAGACTCTATGTTGATTTTGACTCGGTGATAGTTGGATGTTGTGAGGGTACTCGGTAACCCTTGTAATTCCGAGTCGGATAATCCGATTGACCTTATGTATTATTGAGTCAAGTAATTGTATAACAAATTATTGAGGTTTGAAGTGTCTTAAGGTTAAAATCCGAGTACACTTTGGTACTGGATATGGTGATAATGGAAATAATATTATGATGATTGTATATCCGACTGGCGGACTGTGTTTATGCTCAGTAAAGAGAGTTACCAATGTAGAAACCTATTGTTATGATTGAAAATCATATTGAAAACTGAGTGTTATATCTAAGAGAATTTAATGAATTCCCTAGGCTTTAATTAATTGATGGCTAGTGATGAATGATGAATTGAGGGATTGATTGGCTGATTGACCATGATTTTGTGATGAGTAAGATTAAAGAAGGAATTTTTACTCGGTTTGGGCTGGAAATCGATTGCCATTACGCCATTTTATGGTGAGTGTGGTTGGCATTTGATGATTATTACCATGAGATTTACACTAGAATAGGTGTATGCGCTGGATGTATGCTCTGTATGGGTCGGAAATCTATTGATAATATGCATTTTACTGTGATGATGATTGATGTTTGTCGACTATTAGCATGTGATGCACCAGTGTTGGTGTGTAATAGTGGAAATATGTTGCTTATAGATCAGCATTATCTGAGTGAATTTGGTCGGTGTGAGTGAAAAAGAATGCGAGGATGCTGTTCCAGTGTGACTCTTCATGCCATAGGTATTGTGGCAGTGTACATTTTGCATTGACTTGATGCAACTGTTGTGACCCTATAGGAATGAGGCATCATCCTATAAGTTGGATGCAGCAGTTCATAGGTCGGGCAAGTGAGACTGTAGCTGCTTATGGGGATGGCTTGAGTCTATAGGACTGCTCCAAGCAAAGATGTGAGTGTGATGAGTGTACAGTAAATATTAGTGTATCAAAATGTGGATGGGTGAATGAGAGGAATATAATTCCGAGCGAAATAATTACTGAGTGAAATTAAGATGTTCCGAATGAAATACCCTTAAGAGGGTGGAGCTTTTCTGAGGTGAAGTAAAGTCTTGAATTTGATGCACTGCTCGAGTTGGAATGTTTCCGAGCAGTGAATACCCGAGTGGGTAATTTCCGAGCCAATTGGTGACACTTCCGAGTGGAAGGTGTTAAGAGTGGGCTATCTCAGAATTTCTTGTGGTATGGTCGGTAACCACTTGAGAGATGGAGCTGTGCCGATTAGAAATTGTCTGGTCGGTGAATGCATGGAAAACATTGGTTTGTAAGCTGTTTGTGTGCCATGCAATGATATGCTGAGCTGTTTATTAAGGTATGTTATGATTGAATTTCGAGGACGAAATTCCTAAAAAGGTGGGGAGAGTGTAACATCCCAGATTTTTAAATAATTATAAAATTTAGATTAAGGTTATGGATTGATGGAATTAATGGTTAATTAAGGATTAATTGCCAATTAGGAAAATTATTGAATGATGATAATAATAATATTAATAATACAAGAATGAATCATGTGCCTTGGAAGCTGGTGGGCCCGGTTCTCTCTCCATTTCTCTCTCTTTATGCACGCTGGTGGTAGGTGGTGCCTTAGGAGTTTTGGTTTCCTTTCTCTCCCTTGTCCACGTTGGATGGGAGTAATCATTGCTAGGGAAATGGCATTAAATGCTGATGGACTTGTATTAAATGAGGATGGGATGTTGAGATGATGAGAGTGGGACGCTGTTGGGGGCTGAGATGATAGGGCTTCAGCTCCATGTTTTCTCCTTATTTTCCTTCATTTTTCTCCTTGGTGGCTTTTTGGAGGAGAGAGATGCTCCTCCTTCTCTCTAGAATTCATGGAGCTTCTGCTTTATCTTCTTGCCTCCTCCTTATCTTCATCTTCCTCCACTCAACGCTGTGTTGAGTTCGAGTGGAGCTGCATGGTGATGGTGAAACAGCTTGTGGCTGTGTGTGTAAGCTGGGTTGCACCTTGCTGTTTTGGTGCTTCTTCCTCCTCTTTTCTTTCCTCCATATGATGGGTTGTATGAGGCTCAGTTCGGAGAGCCTGCAGCAGCTGGGTGTGTGTGCATCCCTCGGTTTATGGATGCATGATGGTTCACAGATGACGAGGTTGAGCTACTCTTATGAGGATGAAGACATGCATGATGCATGAAGGCATGGTGGTCCTCCACTGTTGGTGAGGACTGACTCTTGATGCTGTTCTTGTGATGGATACAGCGTTGGAGTTCTTCACTGAGCTGGGTGAAGACTGAGTTGAGTCTTGATGACTCTTTCCAGTGTTGAAAGCCAAGTAGGGTGCTGCTGTGGCTAGACCGAGTGGTCCTGTGACTCCTGGAAGCTTCATCCAGGTAAGGGGAGCTATTGCATCTTAAGTGTATAGTTTATGGTTGGACTTCCGGGTGACTTCATTGCATTGTGTTATGTTTTGTTGGATGTTGTATGTTGTTAAGTTGAACCCGGATTGTTGTTTGTTATTTAAATGGTGCATGATTATCCGTCCAAGAGATGCATGATGTTATTGTGATGATGATTATATTATGATCTTGAGATGCATGTATGTTGATGTGGAGTGCATGTGTGATCCTCTATTTGTCCCTGGATGTGTTGTACATTTGAATGCATGTGAATGTTATTGATGCATATGTGTATGCTGAATGCATGAATGGGGACTGTTATGATGGATGCCGAGTGGGCTTTATAGAGGAAGGCACGAAATGCTTACTGTAAAGGATAAATCTGAGTGAATATAGGATAATCCGAGTGAATGGCATAGTGATTGCCGAGTGAACGACATAGTGATTGCCGAGTGGATGGCATAGGATTGCCGAGTGGATGTGGTATAAGCCGAGTCACCTGATTGTTGTTGAATTGCCGAGTGCACATGATGTTGAACGTAGATTTCCGAGTGGGCAATCGAATGAATATGAGTTGAATTTATATGCATACGTGTTATTGAGTTATTGAATATGAACACCTTGCGGGGTGCCACAAGGGTGTAATCCCGAGTGAAGAGGACGGGGTCCTAATGTTGAATATGATGAAAGACCCGGGTTGGACTCGGGCAGTGCCTGGGGCACTAAGCGTGAAATAAGACGCTTGATGAAATGCTGAGTGCATTGGCATGGAACGCCGAGTGAATGAAATCGTATGCATCCGATGCGCCACTGGAATACGTTGGACTCCTATACTGATCGGCAATCAGATGACCACATATGGTGAATATGGCTAAATCCTGGAGCTGGGCTCGGGCAGACTCCTTGAGCATGGCTCGGAGTATGAATAATGTTGATATAGTCTCGGGGTTGAGTGAAATCTGAGTGAGTCAGTATACTTGTACTGAGTAAATTGAGCTTTATAGCCGAGTGAAATGGGTGAAATCCCGATCGGAAGATGCTTGTGATTGTTCATGTTGAATGGCGGTGTTTATATGCTGATTGATGTTGTGTGCTATGGCATGTTGTGGATTCTGCGATTAATCCGAGCCAATATCTGTCATTTAATATGTAATGCTCACCCTACACCATTTTTCAGTGTTTGCAGGTCGGTTTGGAATGTTGTGATGGCCTTAAAACCCGAGTGATGGGTGTTTATGATAAGGCTGAGTATATAATAATACGTACCGAGTGTATACTGATGTATTAAAGCCTTGGCCGGCTCGTACTGCCTATATTGTATAATGGATACAATTCATTTGTATATGAATCCGAGTGCATATTTGTATACATATAAATTTACTTGGAAATCGTGTATTTAAATTGGATAATGGGTCTTGGTGAATGAAAAATGATAAATTAACATTATCCGAGTGTATGCGCGTGTATATTCATATATGTTCTGTTAATAACATGGTTATGAATCGGTGGAAGAGTATGGCTGTTTGGCAGTCGGACTTGGAATTAGAGAATATATCTATACAAGGGATTTATGTTGATTTGATGCTTCCTACCGACTAGGAAATGATGATGTATGAATATCTTTAAGTTGATGAATCCTGAGTGGAATATATATGGCTTAGTTGCTTTTCCGAGTGAGTCGTATGTATGGGACTCCATATCCGAGTGTAACTTATGTGTGAACCTCTTACTCTGTGATAATGGCTCTTGAGGATTCCGAGTGAAGAATATATGGTGAACCCCGAGTGGGGAATGGTTTGTGTTTTCCGAGTGGAGCCCGAGTGAATCTCTTGAGGGAAGAATGGTTATACTAATTTAAATTGGGGATATATTCTAAGTATGGAATATATGTATTCTAAGTGTTAAGTGTGGAATGAGTCCGAGTGAGACTTGATTTAATGGTTTCCCGAGTGGTTGAGTATTTCATATGTCCAAGTGACTTAACTTGGTGAAATCCTCTGAGTGTTGAGCAGTTTGGATAATTCCGAGTGGAATTGTTTAGGGAAGTCATTTCCGAGTAATGGGTGTTAAGGTGTTCCCCGAGTGAGAGGTTTATGGAATCCGAGTGGAATAACCCGTATTTTCCCGAGTGGATCATGTGTGTACCGTAGTGGATAAATTGTGGAACTAAGTTATGAGGTGTATGTGCGTGTAGTCATTACCGAGCAATTGAAACCCCTGACTCCGAGTGATTGGTTGTCTCAGATTCCGAGTGAGATTATTATTATTTGCCGAGTGTGGCTTCTCGCTTCAGCGAGTGTGTGATGTTGGAAGGCTTGGGGTCTGTTTCGCTTAAGCGAATGGTGGTTCGCCCGAGCGAGTTGCGCGGCCTCGCTCAAGCAGAGTCGGATCTCGCTTGAGCGAGTGGGCGCTGTATTGTGGGCTTCGCTCAGGCGCTGTTGTTCTTCCGCTGACTGCCTTTCTTGGTCGGCCTTTCATTGCCTTTGCCTTCCTTTCTTTTTCTCCTTGGTCGTGGGACCAGCTCTCATATCTTCATATATGGGAGTGTTTTTATTATGGATCCAGGTTATGCTTTAATTAATTCGTGAAATTTTCCCTCTAAAATTAAGGGTGTCACACAAATGCTCTAGCTCTAGCTGAAATTACCAAGAGTAAATGAAAGTTAATAGTGTCTAAAAGTCCAATTTCCAAAAGTGTGTCCAAAATACAAGACAAAAACCTAATACACAAGACCTAAGAATTTGAAAATTTGCCTAAGTTCTACTAGTTACAAGGCTTTTGCTTCCTTTACAATTTTCTTCAAGCTCTTCCTTGATGTGTAAGTTCCACCTCACCTAGCAAAACAAGACAATACAATACTCCAAACAAAATTTGTTAATGAATTCAACACAAAAATAAAACCTCACAAGTGTATCTCTCAAGTGTCTCCTCACAAATCTTACCCTTTCTTTTGGTGTCAAGTTCACCCAAGCAATTTACACTCTCACCTCAAGTGTTCCAATATGCTACCCTCAAGGTTTTGAGAAGGGAATTATCAAGAAGTTTGAAAGAAAGACAACTTCAAAGATAAAACTTAAGAAGGAAAAATGACAAACTAAAAATGCTTAAGAAGAAAGGCTACTCAAAGTGGAAAATATTTTTGGATTTTTGATTGACAAGTCACTAAAGCAATAAATGTTCAAAGAATAAAGGCTACACTATGGATAAGGATTTTGAAATTGAAGACAAAACTAGACAAACAAGAACTAAAAATGCAACAACAAAAGGGAAGTACAACCTAAACCTAGAGACTCTAAAGTTGCAATCACAATTAAGCAAGTAAGGTTCAAATGAAACTATATGGAGACTTAAGCAAACAACTAATTTCAAGTACAAAGGGAATTTCAAAAATTTGATTGGATTCTTGGTGCCTTACTTCACACTTTTCTTAATGAGGCTTCTTTTTCTTTTTCAACACCCTTTTTAATTTTTTTAGGAGTATAGGGCTTTTGTTTTTCTTTTTCCCTTTTGAATACTTTCTTTTCTTTTTAATGCCTCTTGTATTTTTCAATGCATACACCACTAATGAAAATCCCAATGCCGAAAAGAAACTATGCCAAAACAAGTTCAAATGTCTCTTTCTTGCTTAAGGTGAAGCACTTGCAACCTTCTTCCAAAAAGAGTGGAAGGACTTTGTTCAATTCTTTTTGACAAAATTTTCTTTAATGCAACAATATGAAAATAGAATATGAGATAAGTTCCTAAGGTGTATTCACAAACAAAATTAACCTAGAAAGAAACCAAGAGTGAAAACTAACAATCCTAAAAAATGAGATGACTTTAGAGGGTCTTAAAGTAAGACCTCCTAACAAGACAAGGATGGAACCTTTGGGAGATTAGTCAAGATGCTTGAACTAACTCCTATTCACATGGTTATGCACTTGCTAATAAGGAGAAAACAACACAAAGCCTAGAACACTAGACAAAGGTTCCACATGGCACACAACAACTAACTCCTATTTGGCTCTAACTACCAACTAACAATTGAACAACTTCTAACAATCAAGCAACAACCTCTAACTGAAATACCAAAGTTCCAATTCTGAATTTTTACAAGACAAAACAATAAGAAACCGAAACTCAAAGCAATATGCAAGAAATTTTAAGAAATGGAAACAACTAACACAAAAACTCAAAAGAACACTAACTTTTTATGACTTTTCTACTTTAACATGACATCAATAAGGCAAGCAAATGGTAAGAACACAAAATTCTAGCCAGCAAAATAAAGCTAAAACCAAAACTCAAAGGAGGAAGAAGAGTAAAAAAGAACCTCCCAAGCTCAAGTGATACCAAATGATGTAGGAACTTCTTCTAACCTCTTGAAGAAGGGTGGATCTAGGGCACTCTTCCTCTTCTAGCCTCTTCAAACCTTGATCAATCTTCTTGCTTGTGGAAAAACTGAAATGGAACAAGGGGAAAAAGACTCAAACTATTCGGATTTAAAAATGGAAAAGAGAAGGAGAAGGTGGAGATGGAAGGGAGAAAGGAGGATGATAGAGGATGGAAAGAAGGAAAGGAAGGGGAGGCTACTCTAAGGGGAGATAACTCCCTTAGAACTCGCCACCAAGAGGGAGGAAATCCCCTTGGATGAGAGTGATGATGCATGATTTAGCCTTAATTCCTTGCTTTAAATGTGTATAATTTGCCATTGCTAATTGTGTAATATTATGCATTTTAACACATTTTCATAATTCAAGCTTTATTTAATATTAACTGAATTAGGCGATAATCTTTAAATGAAATAATAAATCTTACTTAATTTCCTTGATATTGTAGTGAATAATTGAGGTTGCAATTGGAAAATCATAAAATTGAGCATCAGGTCTGACGCGTAGCGCTGGTACCACGCGTAGCGTGGAAGCAAATTTGTAACACTGACGCGCAGCGTCAAGCCCACGCGTAGCGTCAACAGTGACGAGGATCCCATTAACAGGCTGTGTGCAACTTCAGAAGTGGAGGATTTATTTATATTAAAGCACTTATTGGCCAATCCATTACAGACATACGGCACTATCTCAGTGGGAAACATGCAGCACAAGTGTCCAAGCATTATTGAAGAATTATTGGATGAAATAATGTATTCTGAGTCAGAAACACTCACGCGTAGCCTCACAACTACGCGTAGCGTGGAAGCATATTCGCAACGCTGACGCGTAGCGTCCTGCTGACGCTGTGCGTCAGCAGGAGACCTTTACCCTTGCTTTCACTATAAATAGGACCATTGCCAAAGGCTTGAAACACACCTCAATTCACGTTTCTCTCTTTTCTCTCTTTGTTTCTATAAGCATCAGAGGAAGGC
Organism: Clitoria ternatea; assembly: GCA_037962975.1. Taxonomy (NCBI): domain Eukaryota; kingdom Viridiplantae; phylum Streptophyta; class Magnoliopsida; order Fabales; family Fabaceae; genus Clitoria; species Clitoria ternatea. Next base: position 159,101,761 of record CM075672.1, read on the forward strand.
ACAAAGCCTCCTTCTCTCTTCATCCCCCTCTTTGCTCCATTCCGGGTTAGTTTCTTTTCTTTTTAGTTGTTATTATGGAGGGCTAAAACCCTAGATTGATTTTCTTGGAGAATGTTGTAATGAAATTTTGAGGTCATTAATTTTAATATAGTATGCTTTTATTATTGTTATTTCTTCATAATCATTCTCTACTTATTTAATTCCATTTTGTTTAATTGAATTTGTATGCTTAATCGGTTTAATTATTCAAATGGAATAAAATAAGATTTTAAATTAGAATGGATTAAGGAAATATGCATGCTTAATGAATATTTTCATAATCACTTTTAATAATTATGGTTTGCTTAATTCCATAATTTGAGAATAAATTATGTATATAGGCGATGTTCTTATGTATGCTCAATAATTCCTAGATTTTACGATCTTGACTCCTTTTGCTTAATTAGGATGCTTGATTAAAATATTCATTTTTAAATGAAAGTAAAGGAATTGTGAATTGAAAAAGACGCTTAGTTGATTAATTCAAATTGGGCTAAGAAATTGACAGTAATGAAAGTATACAAATTATCTTTAGTGAACCAAGGATAAATTTATTTACAATACTCCAAGAAAATCAATCGCTTGTTAATTATTGTTTTAAATTCCATATTTACTTTGTTTTAATTTTAATTGTGATAACAAAAAAACCAATCAAACCCCCCCCCCAATTTTATGTTTGTTGAACTTATGTTTGTAAAAATTTTAGTTGTTTAGTTTTAATTTTTAATTGTTAAAAATTAGTTTAAGACTTGATTTTTCCTAAATTTTTGTGTTGATCCTTGAGAGAACGACCTAGGTTGACACCCTAGTACTACATTAATTAATTTTAATGTACTAATTTGACTGAATAACGACTGTAAAAATATACACGTCAGAGAGCTTGCTAGAGGTCACTTTAACCTACCCTTCTCTCACTAAAACTCACTTAGAAGTGTGAAATTCTTAAAATGGCATTCAAGTGTGTGAAATTACAAAAGGAGAGCACCTTATATAGTGCCATAAGGAATTCGGCCAAGGGACTCCCTCATGGGCCTCTCTATGATGCCTAGGCCTAATAGTGCAAATGGAAAAGAGTATGGCCTATACATGGCCCAAAGTGAGTGTACATGGCCCAAAAGTGGCCCTATTGACCTTGCAAGGCCCAAATAAACCCTATAAGCCTAGAGAATCTAACTAAGAAGTATATTAGAAGTAAAGTATGAATAGATCCTCAAGGATTCTTCATTGGGCTTGGGCCCACTCAAAACTAGGAAGGAAGATAAGGCCCGATGTATGCTCTCTTTGGCCTTTTTGGTCTTGGCCTTTGTGAGAGGACCTTTGTATGCTTCAGGTCCTTTCTCTAGGATGGTGTGAGGGTCCTTCCTTATTGTGTCCTCATTAATCTCGCTCAAGCGTAACATCTTTTGCTTGGGTAAGAAACACATAGTAAGACATCATTCAAGCTTCGCTTAAGGGAGGGGTTCCTCGCTTAAGCTAGAATCACTCAGAATCAACACCCAAAGTGCATAAAAAGCTCACTTAAGCGAGATATGCAGAAATGCCAAATTTGTGAAATTTAAAGTTACCTAACTTTCTCATTTCAATTCCAGTTGCTATCAAATTTAACACATATACAATCATACCATTTATGACCTATATGAATAGCCTAGGCTTAAAATTCTCAAAATGAATGAGATATTCAAAATTATGCATAAAGGCAATTCCAAGCCAAAAACTTCATTAACATCTGCCTAATTCCATATAATTAGGCACTTCAAATGGTATAGACCTATCACAACACAACATTATCATCTTAATTCAATATACACCACATGGAATCAAACACTATACTTCCACCTATAACCAATAAAATCTAATATGTTCACTAATAAAGACCTATAAAGGTACCGACTCTCACCATTGGTATTCCAAAACATACGGGCACATACAAATATATCCATTCTAACATGAAAGTTCTGTAACCACATAGCATTTGTTCACATCACAAACACACCCATATACATACATATGTATATATACATTTACATACTAGCCACATCTACGCTCATAATAGATTATCAACATAATTTAGGTAACAAACATAAGGTTCACCACACATGGCATTATATTATATCCCATACTCCAGCATCACCAGGTGGTATCCTCATTGCCTTCCTGAAAGTTCACTGAAAACCACAAGTAGAAGGGTGGATACCACTTAAAGTAGTAAATAGGAATCAGTGCAAGGGATTCATACCCACCATAATGCATTCAGCAATCCAACACATTGTATCAATACTCTTTATAAAACATCATAACCATATAACCAATTTAAATAAAAATCTCTCTATAGTACCAATTCACATTATGTTCCCACATCAATCAATCGTCCTTATAATTAATAAGCACTAGGATCCTATAAATCGAGGTCAATCATCACTAATCGTATACATACTACCATAACTCCATCACTAACATATAACTCTAGAGTTTTAAATGATATCACAATATGCCATGGACTTTGAAAATTATTCTTTTAATGCATAAACACATGATATGCGGATACGTCTTTCCAAAACAACCACAGTACCAAGGATAACCCACTCAATGAATTGTAGCACTATAATCGAGGGGTATCTGGGTGACCACATAATGAATCATAGCACTATAAACGGTGGCACCTTGAGCAACTACATAGTGAATCGTAGCACTATAATTGGTGGTGCTCAAGGACTACATAGTGAATCATAGCACTATAAGCGACCTCATTGGTACCAGAGAACTGCTTAGGGAATCATAGACTTATAGGTGGTAGCCTTATTGGAAAATCATAGTGTCAGGAGAATCCTAGCGCCAAATGCATATGATGTCATGAAAATGCCCAATGCATTTGATGCAAATCTTAGCGCATAAGTAATATCAACACTGACATCATAGCTTACTTCTCTAAACCATTCCACAATATCAATTTCAACAATCATCATTCAGCATAATTTCTATAAGGCTAGGTAAATATCAAATCACTTTAATTTACATCATAATAATAATCCATATCAACATCACATATATCATGCCACTAGGGCCAATTATCATCAGTTCATACCTTTCAATTACAACTTTGTTTCACAATAACACCATAAGACATAGAGCACAATCACTTATCAAATATTATGAACACAAGACAAGAATCATTAACAATATTAGTTACTTGAAATCAAAAACCTAAACCTAAAACCTAATTTCCTATTGCTCAAGCGATAAACTTCCCTCGTACGTCAAAACATACCTTACAACGAGTATGATTTCCAATATATCCTTCCAAGCATCGATTTAGCTTTTAATTTCCTGGAAAGTGTTGTCAACACACTAAACACTTTTAAAACCTCGACCCTTCATCGTTTCCTTCCGAAATTAGTTTCTAGTAGCTATTTGACAAGAACCCAAGCATGATTAACTGACCAACTACAACAAAAGGTGGAATTACCCGCGGGTATATAGCGGCGGTTTTATAGTAACTGCCGTTGCTGATATAGTCTCGGCGGTTCTAGTGGCGGTTTATTATAACCGCCGTAAATAAATGGGTTACAGGGGAGGTTTGCCTAGCGTATTACTTAACCGCCGTTGGATCCACTAAAAGTTACATGATTGCTCGAGCCCTATATTTTGGTTTCCCCCTTCTGAAATCCCTATCCTTTTCACTTCCCCCCTTTGGTTTCTCTCTACTCTTCCATGTTCTTTGTTGTTCCCTCCCCTACTGCGTGCACCCTATTGTTCCCTCTTCAACCCCTATTGTCTTCGTGCCACCGTGGTATTGTTCCCTCCCTTATTGCGTGCATGCTGTTGTTCCTTCTTCGACCACCATGGTGTTATTCTCCATGTCTCCCCCGTATATCCTTTTAGGGTCCTACTTCTCTCTAGGTGCTAGACTGAACCTGGCATACAAATTTATTTGTTGGGATTGTGAACAAGAACAACTAGGAAAACTTGTTGAAGCACTTTGGAGTCAATTTTTTATGCTAACTAGTAAACCTTATAATCCTTTTTCTTTGTCCTTGTACATTGAAGCAATTAGCAATTCCTTTGCTACCGTTTGTCTTCGGTGTCAATGATATTATCGCTCAACTCTATTCCACTACTCGGGACTCATCTACATCTCCGAAGGTACTGATTTTTCATATTCCTTCATGTTCTTTTTTACGTTCCTTCATTTTTTGTATACCTTCGTTTTGGTCCCCAAGATTGGCAGCGTTGTCACTTTAACCCTGCTTTTTGGAATACATTAATTTTTTTATGTGGGAATACTTTACCTTAGTCATGAAATTCTTTGCCATCGATTAATTACGGGCTTTTAGAATTCATGTTGTCAATCAATTATAGTATCAATTAATATATTTTTAGTTTTAATTACAAAACTTTCATGTTGATTTCTATTATATATCTTGTTTTAATTGTTTTTATTATTTACTGTACAACATTTTTGAAACAAAATATAAGGTAATTGTTTTGTAATGAACTGAAAATAGTAAATGAAAATAAAAATAATTTTCTGAAACTGAACATCTCCTTAGAGACTAAAGTGATGATTATGAACAATATCAGAGGCTAAAGTAATGTCTTTGAACAAAGTCATAACTAAAGTGATAGTTTCTAAAAGCTAGGATTGAAGTGTCTAAAGCAACCAATTCCAGGGAACAAAGTAAAGCTTTACTCATTTGAATATGTTGTTTAATTTATTTTTAAGACTATTGTTGAATACTTCAATACTACTTTCTATTTAGAAATTCTTGTGTGACAAACTCATCCATCTAAAGCTTGAAACCTTATAATTGTTAAATTCTTGTAATATCTTAGCCTAATGAAGTCATGGTTTTAGGCCTGAGGGAACTGGACCAATATATTCCATCTTCAAATCTTATCGCTTTCAATCTACAGTACTCAAGAATCAAAGATAATATTTTCAAATCTGGCTTTCGCCATGTGGACTTTGTTAAGATAACAGAAAGAGTATCAGCTTTATAGGATTATGACCCTAGGAGAGCAGTCTCTCTTGAAAATTAGTTTTAATTTAAACCATTTTTTGGGAAAAACATTCAACACTGATTTTTTTAGGAAATTCAATTTTCTAGCAAAATGTAATAAGTGGAATTAGGGGCCTGTTAGCAAAGTTAGTTTCTTGTTATTTTTAGAAAAGCAGTTAGTAGTTAAATGTCAAAGTTGTTGGTCAGGTTAGTTGGAGGGGAAAGGTCTATTGTATTGGGAATCAAGGGTTATAAATAAACACCCTTATGTAAATTCAAAGAGGAGAAATCAATATTGAATGTGTTTTCTTGGTTGCTTCTGAGAGCCAAGAGTGAGTGAGGTAGCAGTTGAGAGATCCTGTTTCAATTGTTACAGTTGGTATCAGTTTTTGCTAGGGGATGATGGTGAACGTAAAAGAGCTTAAGACTCGCATGGATTCCTATGAAAAGAACCTCTCTGATCATCAAGAATTAGTGCAACAATCACTAGAGACGTTATGGAAATCTATTGAAGGGCTCACAGTAGCGATAACAGCTTTACATACGGCCAGGAAAGTCACACAAGAAGAAGACTCTCAAGGTGAATCACCGGAAATGGGTCCTGTGATGGTTGAACAGGCGCAAATCCCATTTCCTTCTTTTGATGGCTCAAACTTTCGTGACTAGAAAGTAAAGACTGAGCAATTCTTTGAACTGGAGGGAACTCTCGAAGAACAACGAAGCCAGTTATTATTATTATCGATGGATGGCAAGGCTTTTGCTTGGCAAAGCCATTACATGCAAAATACTAATAATAAAGGGAAATCTCAGCAACAGATCCTTTAGGATGCAGGGATCATATTTGACAAAGGTAAATTTGATTATCCAATCGTTGAACTCGTAAGATTGAAACAAAAAAGGGCCTTACTGGACTATTTTGAGAAGTATGACACGTTGCTAGCCAGGGTGGCTATAACAAAAGAATTGACATTAGGTTTCTTTCTTTCTAGATTAAATGTTGAGTTAGAAAAATCAGTAAGAGTTCATAGACCAACCTCCATCCAAGAAGCAATTCGAATTGCAAGATTACAAGATGAGGTGCTTCAAGAAATGGCAAAGAAATTTTCTCCTGGAAAATCAATAAGTTCAAAATCACAAGTGAAATATACAAGATCGTGGTCATCTACCTCTCCAAACAATAGAAGTTTTCCAATTACCACTTTGCATCAGAATCAAACTCAACGTTCTACAATAGTAACACCAATAGCAGATTCAAAGGTATCAACGACAAACTCTATCTCTAGAAAATAAATTAGTGAAATGGTTGCAAAGGGATTATGTCGATTTTGTGGGGATAAGTGGGATAGAGATCATAAACAAAGATGTAAGGTATAGGGTAAGTTAAATACCATTTTTAGTGCATAAGAACAAATGGCTGTTGAATTAACTTCAGAATCAGATGGAGAGCAGGAAACTGAATTAGTTGAACACAGTTTAAATTTACTTAGGGATGAAGATGTTCATATATCCCTTAATGCCTTATAAGGTATGGCTGGGGGTAACACTCTCCAAATAAAAGGTTTGATTAAGAAACAAGTTGTGCCATTCTTAATGGACACAGGGAGTACACGTAATTTTATAAGTACCAATTGGGTAAAAAACCTAGGGCTAAAATCTCAAAGCATAAAAAATTTCCCTGTGATGGTAGCATCAGATAAAGAGTTAATCATTACTAGAAACTGTCCTGCAGTTGAATGGAAATTTAATGATCATGTTTTCCAAGCTGATTTTTTAGTATTACCTAGTATCAGTTTTGGTGTAATCCTTGGAATGCAATGGTTTAAGACATTGGGAGAGATCAACTGGAACTATGGTCAGTTGATAATGAAATTTGAACACAACGGAAAAATGGTTTGCCTACAAGGTGAGCATCCAGCTGAAGTTGGTGAACTGACAGGTAAGTTAAAACCAAGCTAATTTCAAGTTATGTTGTTGGCACTTCAAGCGCCAGTCTGCTATAGTAGTTCAACCGATGAAGTTCTTGTTAGGGAATCCCATTAGGGTCAGGCAGCAAAAACACAAAGGATTCCTAAAAAGGATTGAAAACACAAATGTCTCAAGGCATTATGCAAAATTAAATTTTTGATTTAGGGTTTACCTCTTGTAGACGCAAAATGAGTTCCTCGATCGAAGAAATTGTAGCTTCGCCCTTAGGAGTCCACACAAGCACTCCCACCAGAAAAACAAACTTCCGAATGCTAGTACAGAAACTTGATTATAGTCTAATTTCTAAGCAGCAGACTATGAGCATCTCATGCTCTATATATAGGCTTAAGTCTTGTCCTAAGCTCTCATTAAACATTGGGCTCCTGACTCGTTCTAAATTAGTTAGGCCCAAATAGTTTTACTTTTAGTCCAACTAAAATAAAACTATCCTCTAGTGGGCTTACTCTATAGTGGATAAGACCAAGGACAATGAAGGAAGTGAGGGGCTTTTTGGGCTTATCAGAGTTCAAATAGACTAAGGAAACAGAAACAACATTTGTGCGATTAAAAGAAGCTTTAACATCAGCTCCTGTATTGGCTTTTACCGGAGTTTGGTCAACTATTCACAATAGAAACAGACGCTTCAGGAGTGGGCATTGGTGCTGTGCTACTTTAAAAAGGTCACCCAATAGCCTACATCAGCAAAGCAATGGGTCCAAATTATCAATTACATTCAGCTTATGAGAAGGAGTTTTATGCTATACTATTTGCGGTAAAGAAATGACAGCATTATTTCCTTGGACAACATTTTATAATCAAGACTGATCAGAAAGCACTAAAACACCTACTGGAGCAACCTCCAACAACATTGATGCAGAATTCAGGATTAGAGAAACTAATGGGTCTGGACTTCAGCATTGAATATAAGAAAGGCAAAGACAATATGGTGGCTGATGCTCTATCTAGACAACAACAAGGAGGTAGTTTGGCAGCAATCTTCCATGTTACATCTCAATTGCTGATGGAGGCTAAAGACTCATGGAGAACAAATCCAAAGTTGCAGGAAATAGTAGATAAAGTAAGGATGCATCAAGGATCATACAAACACTATACATTTGATAGAACATTTTTAAGGAGAAAAGGAAAAGTGGTAATTAGGGCAGATCAAAACATGCAAAGAAGAATATTGCACCATTTCCATAACACTATGATGGGTGGACATTCAGGAGATGACCTAACTTATACAAGAATTAAAGATCAGTTCTATTAGAAAGGATTGCAGAAAAAAGTAAAAAAAATGGGTACATAAATGTATCACATGTCAGAAAAACAAGCCTCTCTTACAAATGCCTACAGGGTTACTTCAGCCACTTTCAATCCTGGATAGAGCTTGGAAATTCATTTTAATGGATTTTATTGTTGGTCTTCCTAAGTCTAATGGTATGATAGTTATATTTGTGGTTTGTGACAGACTCACAAAGTATGCTCACTTCACACCATTAGCTCATCCTTTTGGAGCAGCTAAAGTAGGACAAGTATTTTTAGATACTATTATCAAATTACATGGTTGGCCATCTAAGATAATTTTTGATAGAGATAGCATTTTTATGAGTGCATTTTGGACTGAGTTGATGAAGCAACATGGGGTTAAGTTGTTAAGGTCCATTGCATTCCACCCTCAAACAAATGGACAAACAGAAGCTCTAAACAAAGCCTTAGAAGGATATTTAAGATGTGTAGCTGGTGATCTGCCAAAGAAATGGGTAGAGCATCTTTCTGTAGCAGAATTATGGTACAATACTAAATTCCACATAGCCACTAAGATGTCAATATTTGAAGCTTTATATGGCTATCCCCCATCAATGCCAAATGTAGCAGTGCAGGAAGACTCATTAGTTGAAGCAGTTGCTTACACTATAAGGACGAGAGAGCAGATTGCCAAACTTTTGTAGGACAACTTAAATAAAGCCCAAGAAAGGATGAAAAGGTATGTTGATCTTAGGCGGGTAGACAAGGAGTTTCAATGTGGAGACCTAGTATATTTGAAGATACAACCTTATAAGCAATGAAGTTTGGCAAATACATCATTCCACAAGTTAGCTACAAGATATTATGGCCCCTTTAAGGTATTGGAGAGAGTTGGCAAGGTGACCTATAAACTTGAGTTACCCGCTGACACAAGAATACATGACGTTTTTCATGTGTCATTGCTGAAGAAACATCATGGTACACATTTTGCATCGCAAGAGCTTCCATTATACAATGAAGAAGGTGAGTTACAACCACAACTATTGGCGGTTTTAGATAGAAGAATGAAGAAAAAGGGCATTCAAGCTGTGACTAAAGTGCTGATTCAATGGCAACATACCAACCCTGAAGATGTAGTTTGGAAGGAACTACACACTATGCAATACCAATTTTTAGATTTTCATTGGCATGCTATACGATCTTGAGGACAAGTCCTTTTGGAAAGAGGGGACAATTGTAATAAGTGGAATTAGGGGCCTGTTAGCAAAGTTAGTTTCTTGTTATTTTTAAAAAAGTAGTTAGTAGTTAAATGTCAAAGTTGTTGGTCAGGTTAGTTGGAGGGGAAAAGTCTATTGTATTGGGAATCAAGGGTTATAAATAAACACCCTTATGTAAATTCAAAGAGAAGAAATCAATATTGAATGTGTTTCTTGGTTGCTTCTGAGAGCCAAGAGTGAGTGAGGTAGCAGTTGAGAGATCCTGTTTCAATTGTTACACAAAACCAATTTATAAACCACATTAAGGTTTAGAACCTTTTGTAAAATATAGCTCATGACTTCATGGTTTTAAATCAATGTTGAACCTAAAACTAGTATAGAAACCAGTTTTAAACTTGTTCACATAAAATGCTCATTGGTCTGGCTTTTGGAAAATGAACTATTTGTTGGGATTAAACTCGATAAGGTGTGGATTTTTTAAAAACTTAAACCATGCACAGGCCTAGTTTGCTCCCTTGCTAGTGAATGGTGAAGAATTAGTTGATTAGTTGTGTTCTTCATTGTATTCTTTCAAGTTTGCTCCTCGACATTGATGATATCATAGCAGCCAACAAAAATCCTCTGCCCCTCTTGGATTAAAAGGGAACAGATTTCATGAATTTACTTTTCTATGCTTCCTATTCTTCAATTCTACTAATTTGACTATGGATTGATTTTAATTGATAAAGCTGTTTTATAAGATTAATTTAGATCAGAATTGAATGTTTTATAAGATTAATTTAGATCAGAATTGAATGTATTTGTTGTCTTCATTTTAGATACACTTAATGTTTTATCTTTCATGTTTCTCCTTTATTGTAGGTCATTACTTTATTGTTACTAGATTTTGTTGGATTAAGACTTATTGGGCTTGTGACTTCAAGAGATGAAATTCTGGACCTACTTAAGGTTGGATGTCAAAGGTAAAAAATCCTTATAATTATTTTTCTGTAATGATTTTCCACTAATTTTCCACTAATGAAATGTATTTATAACAGAGTATTGATTGAAATTGAAGTTTGTTTTTCCTTCAACTTTTTAATAATTCCTTTTATGTGATTAGAAGGTATTTTTATATGTTAGCTTTATAATAGCTCTTTATTTTTATCTCCCTCATTTATAGTTAGATCATGCAATGAACCTGAAGTGAAATGTTTATGTGAAGAGAAGAAAGATTGATCAGAGTTAGAGGTGGTATCAGTCTTGGATTCCTGAAATGATTATTTGAAAGATTAAAGAAAAAGAATTTTCATCTTGTAACATGTTTTTCAAAGAAAAGAAAAAATATGCATGTACTACAAAGGCTTATTTAGTTCTTAAGAGAAATGAAACTTACTTCAAGTTATTCATTTCATATAGTATAAGCAAGAGAGAAAAAACACATTTTGGACTACTTAAAAAAATAGTTGGTGATATGTTTGTTTTGAAGCTATCATTGTCTATAAAAGTTTATTCTGACATTGTTAACCCTTGATTCAGGAGTAACTAGGCCACCACCACTTCTAGGTGAAGTTGATCTGCTGAGTTGTAAAGATAAGGTGAGAATACTATAGAATTTGACAGACTTAATAACATAATTAAAAATTTGATACTTGCCTGCAAGTCAAATAATGTTCTGTAAATGTTGACAATTGTATGGTTTTTTTTTATTGCTTCTCAAAAGGAGGGTATTGGTATCGATGCTACAATGCATGATCACATCAAGAAGCTGCTTGATTGATTTTATACAACTAAGGATGCTAGCACTCATTTTACACCAACTAATCTTGTAAGCTCCTATTGCTGATTGAAAGAACATGTTTTCTTTTTTAGTTTCTTGAAATTTATCTTTGGTTCTTGTGATCTTTTCTTTGGTTATCTCTGATGTTGTTTACTACTATTAAGAAGAGTTACATGTGAGGTTATTAGGCTAGAAGAGAATGTTGTGCCTGTGTATCATTGTCTCTGATTTTGTTTATCATTGTCAATTTATTATCTATAAAACTTCACAACAGAGTGACATCGGCATCAATATTAATTTTGTAGTGCTTTAGCTATATTTACTTGTTTAGAAATTGAAGCATATCAATATTGTAAAATTCTTGTGGATCTTGTATTTTCATTTGCTTAATTATAAGGTATTTTTTTTTCAAATATGTGCTGCCATAGGCAATTGAAACAAAAAAAAGGCATGCTATTTTTTCATATATTTTTTTAATCATGCCTTCGATATTATTGTAGGGTGAGGCACTTGTTATGGGATACGATGATACGGGATAAGTAAAATTTTGTTTCATTTGAAAAATGTCTAATCCATATTCTTTATTTGATTTAAGTGGATCTTTATATTCTATCATGTCACATTATATTATATATTATATTTTCATGTTGTATAACTGCTTCTGTATATAGATTAATTATTAATTTATTATAAATGTGAAATTGGAGCATATATGTATATATATCAAATATTTAATAGGTTTCTTTCTTCTTAATTGGATTTGCTCAAAAAGTAAAATTTATGGTAGTACTTTGACAGTTCACCTTATGTCAAGCTCTAAAGAAGTTTGCCTCATTTTCAACAAGCAAGTTTGTCAAACCATTGTGCGTGATGAATATTATTTTAATGCTAATTGTTTTTATTCTTACAATATTATTATATTTTACTTTTTTTTTGCATTAGGTTACCTTGGAGAGTAATGGCAAAGTGTTTTAATTAATGGTGGTCTTCTACCATTTAAGGTTTGCGAAATTGATTCAAGAAACTATTATTTTTGAATAAGTATATATACTTATATTGTTTTTTTTAATTTCAGGATGGAGGATCACCTACACAAGCAAGACCCTCTTCCTTAGCTAGTTATCATCCTTAAGTCATATAATTTTATATGTTAATGACTTTACTAAATGAGTTTGATTTAGTTGTATAACATTTTGTATAAGTTAAATTTATTATTGCTACTATATTACTTGTTGGATTAAAAATATTCATTTTGTTATTAATATATAATTCTTATTGAGCTATTGATTCTTGTAAGTATATTTTTATATGTTTACTTCAATATACTATTATATATTTATAATAAAATGATTTAGTATATGAAAACTTAATTATATATAAAGCAAAATAAAAATCTAATTATGTAGTCAATAAAATATAAAATATAATTGTGGCGTTAAAAAAATTAATAAGGATAAAATATGATGTTACAATTTTAAAAAAAAAAACTGATTGGCATTATAAAAATATTATTGGAGCTTTGCGGAGGTTATAACCGCAGAAAACGTCATTATGACGTTTTTCAGGCGGTTAAACTATTGGTGGCGGTTATTCCAGCGGTTAAGAAAAACCGTCGCTAAATTCCGAGCGGCGGAGCATTTAGCGATGGGTTTAGAACCGCCACAGATGTCATTTAGTGGCGGTTTAAACTGCCGCTAATTTCCAACATAACCGCCGTTAAATTCCCTTTTTGTTGTAGTCAAACACTATGGGTTCATGGTTCCTTAACCGGAAGAGAAAGAAGAGTTCAAAGGAAGGTTTAGGTCTTACATTTTAGCTCAAAAACTTAGGTTTCATGTGACTTTAAACTTCATCACCACCTTCCATGGCTATCCACGGTTCAACTAGAGGAAGAAGAAAGGAACCCAACATCAAATGCATGCATGCGAAGAAGGAAAAATGAGAAATTGAACCGCTCCAACTTACCTTGGTGAAATGGAAATTTGTAATTGGGATGAGGAAGAAGGGAGATGGTATGGTGGAGGGACAACACACATGAGAGCAAGAAGGGAGAGAGCATGAGAAAGAGATATATATATATATATATATATATATATATATATATATATATATAGTGAAGAAGAAGAAGGGCGTGCGATGAGGGAGAGAAAGCTGTCGAGAAAAATGGCCAAGAGAAAGTAAGGAGAGTTGCAAAGAAAGAAGAGAAGGGGAATTATGTAAAGAAAGGGAATTAAGAAATTGAAATTAGTAAGTTAAAACATAATGGGTTGGAATAAGGTTTTAAGAAAGGAAATTAAATGAATTAAATTTAATGAATTTAATTCAGATTGGGTAATTAACTTAGTTTTTGAGACTCCTTAGTTCACTTAATGGAATAGTCTGAGATATTATTATCTCATTATGTCTTCGTGCTCCCAAGTAAAAGTGGTATAGTTACCCTTCTACCACGCCATCTTCACTAATGGAACATCTTTACTCCTTAGACTTTTCACTGACATTTCTAGAATGCGTGTAGTGAGACGCCCCAAAAATAGGGGTAAATTTTTCGCGATTTAAAACAATTAAAGGATGGAAGAGATCGCGAGATGAAAACTTTGGCAAGTAATCCCTGGACCTATTTTAATAACCTATCTCATATGTGAAGATATGAGAAGGTGAACAATTAAGTCAAAGAGTGAACCTTGGATGATTTATCTCATGATCATCAACAAGGAGTAGCGGAAGTGTACAATTACATTAAGGAAATGAAGAGAAGTGGTAGAAGGTCAAAGGATGGTCCATCGAACTGATAAAATGTATTAATATGCGTGTGGGGCGTTGTACGATCATATTATAGTCAAACAATGCCAATGATGTCCTAAGATAGAGGAAAAATGTGAAAAACAGGGTCATGAATCGATTCAAACACCCTATAAATCGATTCAAATGATTCTGGAGTGCAAAACAGTGAAAACAGGACCCCTTGAATCGATTCAAGCTCGTATGAATCGATGCAGACGCTTCTGGAACTCAAAATTATGCAAACAGAGGTCCTTGAATCGATTCAAGATCGTATGAATCGATTCAGGCCTTCCTGGAACCAAAAACAGTGAAAACAGCAGCTCTTGAATCGATTCAGAGATCCTCGAATCGATTCGAGACAACACAGTTGCTGTTTTTATGCAGAAAAAGCCTTATTTTTGGACTTCTAACCCCCCTAACTTTTTCATATCAACTCCAAACGCTACCAAATTTTGACACCAACTAAAATACATCAATTGTGATGTGTGGCCACTGACCTCACCCAAACATTCTCAAAAATGAGGAACTTATGCAAATAAATGCGTTTAGTCCATTCCTGAGCCTTTTTGAGTAACTTAGGGGTCTATTCTCAACGGAATTGACCCGTTCCAATTTCTACAAGTCACAAATCATGTATTTAAGCTATTGGAACCACCACACACTACCCAAAACTCATAAAACTCATTTTGACCCTACTAGTTCCTTACTTATGCATAACAATCATGAAATATTATCAATTATAGAGCACATAAAGTCATCATTCACAATTCTCATCATTTGATCATCAAAGTGAGCAAAATTCAAGCACTCACACATTAGCGTCTTACATCACCAGGGTCATAACTGAAAATTAGTCTTATATGTAGGTTTCAATTTTGACACATGACCTATAAAATCATTGTACATCCTTCATACCAATACATGGCTATACAAAATATGCAGAATACTATATACATTACAAACATTCTACACAAACCATAAAATCAAAATGTTGCCGGCAAAGGCATTCTTTACCAAAATGGGCTTCCTTCACACCACTTCTCCACACAAGAGCTCCATAGGCAAGCCCTACAACACAGGAGCTAAAAAGATATACCACAGGGAGAGTGAGTATACTTTCTCAATGATGAAAATTCGATAATTAAGATAACATATGAATGAATGCAATACAAATATCCCCTCCTCAAGAGGAGTTCATTCAACACCAAGTTAATCAACCATCAATTTTCATTAAACACCTATCCATCAAGTTTCTCAAACCCACATCAACCCACATCACAATCAAAGTTAGTAATTCAAGGAAGGGTTCCACCTACTCCTCTCATAATCTCATCAATAGGGTAATACTTTATGCCATGCTTCTATGGCTAATACACATGCTAGTGTTTAAGATGCATATGCACGGATCCGATTTCATTTCCACAGGTGATCGCAACCACCATAATCATACAATCATTCTCAATGGTTTCCCGCCTCGCAAGGGGTACTCCCTCTAGCAGCCTCGCAAGGTGCTTCTCGTGATCGCAACCACATTCAACATTTCATAAGGTTTCCTGCCTCGCAAGGGGTACTCCCGCCTCATGATCGCAACCACGGGCATTCAATCTCAATGGTCCCGCAGGGCCTTTTAATTCAATACCAGGTGATCGCAACCACCGGTCTAATAATCACAGGAACTCGCAAGCCCTTTTTATATTTCCAACATCAAGTGATTGCAACCACTTATCAACACCATCATGATATGCATGCCATGCAATGTATGCAATGTTTATGCATGCCTCAACCTCATATGGCTATCTCACCCTCTCATTTGGGGTACTTTCATGTTCAACCTCATAATTATCTATAAATTCAATCATGAACATCAATTCTTATATTCAAGAAAACACTCCAACCAAAAGTTTAGGGTACTCATCATATCATTCATGAAGTCAATAACACATCATTATATAACATGCCATTCATAGCCTCATTTAGGCATCATCATATAAACACTCACTTCAAACACCATACACAATTCTTATTTCAAATGCATGATAACACATCTAATCAAGACAACATGCCATATTACATTAATACATACATTATCATCACAATTCTCATACATTTAGAAAATACACCCCTCTCCTACCTTAAGAGAAGTAAACTTCCGGGTTTGATGTTCCCGCTTCACCCGTGTTATCAAATCCTACACCAATCATTATAGGGCCACATCAATTATTCATTCAAAGGCCATTTCAATATACATATACATGTCTATGTACACATGATTCTTACCATATGGAAATTATTATAAGTCCATTCATTTGCTTACTTAGGCTTCGGGAATTCCTTCCCTTAACCCACCATTTATTATTATCAAGGGCTACAACCTAATTTGTTAGGTTATTCCATTTGCCACACCTTACACTTATTCTATCTCAAGTGGGTTTTTATTCATATTTTCCAACCACCATCTCTAGTCATCATTAAATGTTAATGCCTCTTCATTCATAACATTTTTCCCCTCAATAAATGCTAACCCCATCAACTTTTCACATTTTCCCCAAAATCATAAATTAGGGTTTTTATTAAAACTCATTATCATTCAAAATAGTCATACATTCCCATCTCTTTCTAACCATAATGTATCTACTCCATTAATACCATTCAAAGTTTGTGTTTATGGCACCCATTGTAAAGTTTCCCCCATTAATGCTTTACCTAATAACCCATATGCATTAAATACATTCTTAACACTAAAGCTACCACTCTATATTTATATATATAGAAGAAATGGTAATCATCTTACCTTAAGAGGAGAAAAGAGTGGGTTTGCAAAAGAGGAGAAGGACCACACGAATTTAAGGAGGAAGAAAGGAGAAGATACTTTAAGCTCCAAGCTTTCCTTGAGCCTCTTGAAGAATAACAATGGAGGAGGGAGATGTATCTCCCTTTTTGCGGGTTTCAGGGAAAGATGAAGAGGAATAATGAAGAAGAAGAAGAAGAAAAAAGGAAGTGTGTTGGCGTGGAGAAGAAGAAAGTTACAGGAAAATGAGAGTGAAAGAGTGAGGTTTTCTTTTTATTTTTCATTCTCATTTACTGAACTCTTCCGTTTTTCACTAAACAGGTTCTCCGTTCGGGCTCAATACATATTCTAAAAATTATTCCGAATATATATTCGGAATCCCAATAACATTATCTACAGCCCTGACCAATGGCATCTCAATCGGAGATACTTGGTCCGACACCCATATTTTATCCGGGTCAGTTTTCAACTTATTCAGTCAAAATAATTCACTAATAGTCTCTAAAAATCTTATTTAAATTATTTCTAGCATTTTGGGATATTAATTATTCCACATTTAATTATTCAATATTTATTTTCTTAATTTAACTTCCTATTTTAAAAATTCGGGGTGTTACATGTAGGCTCCACAAGAGTAGTCAAGTTTTCTCAAATCTAAACAACATCATCATCAGGGATTTCATGAGTGGAGTCAGGTATAAATTTCCTGAGTTAGGACACATGGAATACATTATGTAGATTCACTAGTTAAGAAGGAAGTGTAATTTTGTAAGCCACCAGACCTATCGTTTCCAAGACCTTATATGGACCAACATATCTCAGGCTTAGTTTCTTGCTCTTTAACATCCTACCAACACCTTTGTGATGCAAAACCTTTAAAAATACAAAATCACCCACCTGAAATTCTAGTGGTTTCCGCCAGTTATCGTAATATCTCTTTTGCTTATCCTGAGTGGCTTTCATTTTCTCACGAATCATGGCAATTTGCTCAGAGGTTTGTTGTACAATTTTAGGCCCTACAGCCAAACTCTCACTAGTCTCAAGCCAACATAGGGGTGTCCTACATTTCCTGCCATATAAAGCTTCATATAGGGCCATACCAATGCTACTGTTATAGTTGTTGTCATAAGTGAATTCAATCAGAGAAAGGTAAGTGTCCCAACTACCACTATGCTCCAATATGTAAGCTCTCAACAAATTTTCTAAACTCTGAATAGTCCTTTCAGATAGTCCATCAGTCTGTGGGTGGTTGGCTGAACTTAGCTTTAGATCAGATCCCAGTTCCTGATGTAGACTACCCCAGAAATACGAGGTAAAGCAAGGATCACAATCTGAAATAATACTAAAAGGCACACCATGCAATCTCACCACTTCCTTCATATACAACTGTGCTAATTTTTCCAATGAACTCTTGGTATTAATATCCAGAAAATAGGCAGACTTAGTAAGTCTACCAATAATCACCCATGTAGCATCATGACCAGTACATGTTCTCAGTAAACCAGATACAAAATCCATAGAAATAGAATCCCTCTTCCACATTGGGATATCAAGAGGCTAAAACATACTAGAAGGCTTTTGATGTTCAAACTTTGCCTTCTGGCAAATCAAACAAGACACTATAAATCTACCATATCTCGTTTCAAACCTGGCTAGTAAAAATTTTTCTTCAAATCATGGTATATCATTGTCGTACTTAGATGAATACTCAATCTGCTACGACGTGCTTCATTCAAAATATTCTTTCTCAATTCATTCCTTTCAGGAACATAAATTCTTCCTTTAACATGCTAAATACCATCAGCTCCTTCAGAAAGCAATACAACTTTTGTCAACCCCCGATTTTCCAGACTCAAATCCCGATGCAATTAAGATAATTGAATAATAAAAATACAAGTAAATTTTTCATGTTCAAAAGAATTCCAAAACACCTTATGATTACATCAAGACCCAGACCACAGAAAGAAGAATGTGTATACCGGGCATTCGCCTAGTCTCATATATGAAGATATGACAAAAGGCTCGGTAAAGCATGCAACCATATTATACAAGCCTATTAGGCCATAATCAACCTTACGCATAAATCATAAACATGCATTGCCAACTATATATATATATTTATATGATCATGCAACATACATCTTCAATGTCCATAATTTCATAATTGACCACCACATTTGATTCAACCTTAAAATCATAAGTCATCAATACTCATACATCCTGAAATGGGCTACACCTCTAACATTATTTTATTCTTCAAGTGGGTATGAATTTCAACACCCCAAATATTAACACATCGCCCACTTATTTTATCTTTTACAATACATCCATCAATATCATTAATAATCAACATTATGATACACATTCTATTTCACCATACAATAATTATAACCACTGCCGGCCAAGGCATTCCGTTACCACTATTTACCTTCACCAAAGCTTTACTTTTAAAATGTCCTCATCCCATGACATTCCTGCATCAATACTAAAAAGTAGACCACATGGGAGAGTGAGTTATACATTTTAAATGACAATATGAATACAATTGAAATTATGTGCATATGCATATCAATATCATGTATGCTTTGTTAAACACATTAACAATCATCATAATCTATTCATTTCACAATATACATATCATGTATTCACCCATCAATTCATAGCAAAGTAAGCATATACACATCTATTCCAACGCCACAAAGGGCCAACATCATCAATATTAACTATCCGGTCTTTTCTTAAGCCACCATGGGCTAATCATCATTATCATCAATTTCATATAAACATGCCCCTCAATACATTAGACACAACATACACATCATCTTACTTAATATTGTTTTAGATGTATTCATATTATTTATTAATCATATGTTGTCTTTAGGTATTTAATTATCCATCTCATCAACACCACACCACAATCTCAATCATTATCAATCATCATCACCATCTGGCATATCTCTATGCTATATGCAAATGCTCTTATGGCTAATGCATATGCACAATGGAATAGACAACAAATGCAGATCCGACTATAGGAATAAACACCAAATTGTGGGTAAAGCATGATCACATACTATGACCCTACTACAGTAGTAAACTGTGTACACATATCTCATAATGCATGCATAATCACCATATTTTTACTGGTACCAAACCGCATCGCCCATAATGCAACACCTGGCCATTTTCACCATGACCGCGGTAAACAACATAATTAATATATGGTGTTACGGGCCGGCCATATCTCATATCATGGCAGCTGTGATCCAATGGACCACCGGGGTCACCTGTTCATCAAGAGCCACCCCCCACAAGGGTCGGCCACATGCAGCTCCCCGTAGCTAAGCATGGGTGGCTTCGTGACTTACACACCGAGTCACAGGGGAAACAACAAATTGCTCGTGCACTGAGCCACCCTCCCACTGGGTCGGCTGAGGAAACTCCTCTAACGTTCCAACATCGGTGGCTATGATATGCCATGGATGCAATGCAATACAAATCAAATGCATTTCTCACACTGTACATCCTAAATGCCACTCATCAAACATCATCATCATAATCACCAACACCACTATATACATCTTAGTGGATTTTATCATTGTTGGTTTTAGCCATTGTTTTCAAGTTTTAAGCGTGGCATTTTCATCTCAATATATCATTTATTATACATGTAGGTCACTACTTGAAAACAACCACAATGGCATCACGACATCGCAAATCATCATTAATATTAGTTAATCTTTCATTAATACCACCACATAATCATTTAGTGGATTTTCATTTCATTTGTCATTGCTATGGTTTCACAACTAGTGTGGTAATACAACAATTTATTAATATAATTCAAACCACACATACAAGCCTATGCTTGTATCAACTCAATGACATTTACAATCTTCTATAATAATAATCATCCTTTATTCAAGGGATTGATCAACAACATCACCCATCATTACCCCTAATATAATCTCTTATTTTTACATAATAAAGGGGTTTTAAGTAATAATAAGCTTATGTTAACTTTCAATACTAAGACATGAGAAAAGATCACTTTAGTCTTAATAATAGTGGGACATATCATAAATATCACCTATTAATCCCAATTTGACCACCATAAAAAGTTGGGTTCAAAACCCTCTAAAACTTGAATTTTTTTCAGCATAGTGGGTTTGGTCTTTTTCGTCTAATGAGAGTTAGAAAACTCCAATTAAAGTGAGACGAATTCTTATACCTCCGTAACACAATTATCTACAACTTTCATGAAGAACTCGGAGGCAACAAATGTCATTTAGATGCCCAAACAGGCAAAAAACTGCAAGGAAAATAGAGCAGTTAGAAAAATAGCATACAATGGCCATAACAGAGCCATGAATCGATTCCTATATGTGGTGAATCGATTCATACATCCAAAAGTCCCAAAATTGAATTACAGAGGGGTGGGAATTGATTCCCTTACCCCTTGAATCGATTCATACGTCCTGGAGGCACAAAGGTTCATAAATCAACACAATGAATCGATTCATATAGAATGGGGAATCGATTCATGCGTGCCAAAGCCCAAAAATAGTGAAACAGAAGAGTATGAATCGA
Organism: Clitoria ternatea; assembly: GCA_037962975.1. NCBI lineage: Eukaryota > Viridiplantae > Streptophyta > Magnoliopsida > Fabales > Fabaceae > Clitoria > Clitoria ternatea. The sequence goes on from CM075672.1 coordinate 159,123,145, forward strand.
TTCAACCCCTGGTGTGAATCGATTCACATGTTTCTGCAATTATGAACTGTAAAACCAGAGGGCTTTGAATCGATTCACACACTGTTGTGAATCGATTCATGATAGCATAGAGCCTGTTTTATGTAGAAAAGTTTCATTTTTGGAACTTCTAATCCCCCTAACTTTTTCATATGAATTCCAACACCCTCTAAATTTTAACACCAACTTATATATATTATTTGTGACGTGTAGTCACTGGCCACACCCAAAAATTCCAAAAAATGAGGGACTTATGCGCATAAATGCATTTTACCCATTTGAGGCACTTTTGTGCAACTCAAGGGCCTATTCTCATTAAAATTTGCCCATTCTAATTCCTACAAGTCATAAACTACATATATGGGCCATTGGGACTATCCCATGCCATCAAAATCACATAAAAATCTATTTGACCCCTTCACTTCCATGATTATGCATTAAAAATGCACTTTGTGAACTACAATATGACCTAAACCATCTATAATTCATTTCATTATGGGTCTTTCATTATAATGCATCAATTCCTATCAAGGGACCGCTAACCATTCATCACCATCTCATATATATATATATAAAATTTCTAAAATTCAACAATTTTCCAAGCCTATCATTCATCACATCATCAATTCAACATTCAACATAATTATGGCAAGGCAATGCATGAGTTCATACATATAAATAATTCAACAATTATTCACTCATACAATTTGAAATGCAAACTCCTTTCCTACCTCGAGAGAAGAACCATAATTCCAATGCTCCGAATGCTCTGCTTTATCATTCAACATTGAATCTATATATTGCACATATATACACATGCAATTAATAAGCCATTATAAGGCATCATCTCTTAAAGCTCAATATCAAGTCCTAGACTTGTCTAAACACTCATCCTTATACTTAGGATAGGTTTCGGTAATTCCTTTCCCAAAACCAAGATTCTCTAAATCTCAAAAGGGATAACCAACCCAACAACAACAAGCTCACATCCCTTATCCATAAGGCCTCTAAATCATCATACAAATTATCTATTTGTCATTTTCAACATAATCCTTTAGCTTCATTTAAGGCCATTGTCCATCAACAATTTCAATTTACAATATCATGGCCTAAAGCGTTATTAAATCACAGTCTATTTCATTACTCCATGATCAATGGCTACCACCATTACCATTATCACCACAATAACAACATCACACATTGAACATTATATATTCATTTTCAAAATCAATTCCTCTAATCAATCATATACATGTATACTCACATGCCCACATCTTTCAAACCTCAAGATTGGGATCTCATTAAAATCTACTCAACTCAATAATCATACCAAACATTTCTAAACATTATCTCTATCCACAAAACCATTCCCATGACAATCACATCATTAATTTCACCCTCTATGCCAAAAACCCCAAATCACCAACACTTAGGGTTTCATCAAAACTCAATGACCATTTCTAATAACCATCAATCTCTATCATTAACAACACCCACACACACATTATCATGGGTTTTCACTAAAAATCATTTTTCATGGAATTATTACTCATTTCCCCCAATTCCTATGGTTAGGGTTCCATTAAAATCCAACAATCACCACTAACAACCATCATCTTTCATCTCTAACCTTGAAATTTTCGTATACCCCTTTACACCCATCCAAAAACACATATAAATCATACCCCACCTTTGGGTTTTACATAAAAATGGCTCCCATTCCTAAACCCATACATATACCACTCTCCCAAGCAAGTAAGACTCAAAACCTAAGGCTTAAGCTCATGAAAATTGAGGGTAACATACCTTAAGCCAAGAAACCATAATGGGCTTCCAAGAAAGGGAGAAGGTGACGAAAATCTAGGAGGGAGAAGGACAACTTCCATTCAACATCATCTCTTCCAAGCTCGAAGAAGGCAACCAAAAATGGAGGAGGAGAAATGTACACCAATTTCCTTTCTTAGGTTTTGGGAGGAAGATAAGAAAAGAGAGTGTTTGTGTAAGGGAGAAAGGAATAACGAAAATGAGGGGGAGGGAGGAGAAGCCATACGTGAAAATAAAAGAGGGAGAAGGAAAATAAGTTATAACTTAGTCCCTCATTAAAACATTTCCCGTTTTATAATAAACAGGATCCCTATTCAGACTCAATACCTTATCTAAAAATTATTCCAAATATATATTCGGATTCCCCATAATATTCTTAACAGCCCTGACCAACGGCATCTCAATTGGAGATACTTGGTCCGATACCCATATGTTAACTGGGTATAATTTTAACTCTTAAAGCCTCAATAAATTATAAATAACCCTTATAAATCTCAATTTAATTATTTCAATATCTTTGGGACACTTATTAACCCATTTATCATTATTTAATATTTATTCATCTCAATTAATCATTTTTATAAAATTTGGGATGTTACAACTTTGCCTTTAGCATGAAGCTCCTTCAACTCCTAAAGGTAAGGATCATTTTTCTATTGCTCACACACCATCTTCAGAAATTCATTGGTTATTTTCAAAGCACCAACCACAATAGCATTATTTGAACACACCTCCACAGCGAGGTTTAAATGACGGAATTGTTCAAGCAATTCATGTTCCTTTAACATCAAGAAGGACACATGTATGAATATTCTACTTAAAGCATTAGCTACAACATTAGCTTTACCAGGATGGTACTTTAGATCAAAATCATAATCTTTCAAGAATTCCATCCAACGCCTCTATCACATATTCAACTTTTTTTGATCAAACAAATACTGAAGGCTCTTATGGTCACTGAAGACCACAAACTTTGAACTGTACAAGTAATGGGGCCATAGTTTCAATGCAAATACCACAACTACTAACTCAAGATTGTAACACCCTAAATTTTAAAATAAAGTATTAATTAAGGAAATAAATATTAAATAGTTGTATGTGGGTTATTTAATGTCCCAAATGTTGGAAATAGTTAACTTAATATTTTTGGGGACTGTTAGTGATTTATTGAAGTCGAATAAGCTGAAAACTGACCCGAATAAAATATGGGTGTCGGACCAAGTATCTCTAATTGAGATGATATTGGTCAGGGCTGTTAAGAATATTATTGGGAGTCCGAATATATATTCAGAATAATTTTTAGATAAAGTATTGAGCACAAACAGAAATCCTGTTTGTCATAAAATGATGAAATTTTAATGGGAGGTCAAAAATTAAAACACTAAACCCCTTCTCCTTTGGCAATTCACATTGCTTCTTCCTCTAAAACACCAAACATTCACCTTCTTCTTCTTCTCTTATTCTCTTATTCTCTTCACCTCTTTTCCTCCCTAAACCTAAGCCAAGGTGTTACACCCATTTCCTTCTCCCATTTTCATTTGTGAAAGCTTGAAGGAAGCCATTGGAGCTTGGAGTTCTCTTCCCCTCTTCTCCATTTTCGTGGTCTCTCTCTCCCTCTCTTTGGCTCTATTTTCGTATGGGTAAGGTAAGTTCTTCTCACTATTTTGTTGGGTTTAATGCCAAGGTTATGAGTTATTATGACTTAGGAGAGTAATGTATATGAATGGGGGTTGGTGCAGAGCCATAAATGTGAAAACACTAAGATGGGTTGTCATAAATACAAGCTTTGATGATAATAAATAAGGAAGATGAACTTATTGTTGGAAGGAGATGAAGATTTATGATGTATTTGTGAATGTTGTTGGGTTTTAGGTGAAACCTTAACTTTAATAAATTAGGGAAAGTAATAAATGATGGTAGGAAAATATGTTTTGAGAGGAGATATATGACAATGAGAGTATGGATGTTGAATAAAGTGTTGTGAATGTGAGGCTTAAGGTTGTTTTGTAACCTTTAACATAATGAGTGAAGTTTGATGGGAAGGAATTCCCAAAATCTTTAACATTTTTATTCATGTCATGAAATTGTAGATGTAATGAGTAATGACTAGAGTCTTAAATCATGTTTTGAATGATTGATTGATTAGGATTTTACATGTATGTTAATGTAGGATCCATTCTGCATAACGAGGCAGGAATGTCGTATCAATCGAAATTCTTCTCTTGAGGTAGGAGAGGAGTCTTTATGTTCTAAATGCATGAATTAAATAGTATTTGATTGTCATATGTGACAATATGCATGTTTGCCTTGCTTGCAATGTTATGATGAATTGTAATGTTGTGTATGATGTTGGTGATGATGTTTGGCAGTTTTCATTTTTGCATTTAGAATATAAAAGGTGTGCTATATAGTGGTGTTAAATTGTTTGGCAAGTGTAAGCCTTGAATATGATGTTGTGTTTACATCCACCATAAATGAGGAATGAATGTTATTGATGATTGAATGAGAATAGTGTGAACGAATAGCATACCTTGATTGATAATGAAAGATTGATGCCATTGTGATTGATGAAAGAATTAAATTGTGATAATTAGAATTATTATGAATGCCACACGAAAACTTAAAACAATGGCAATAACCAACGTTAATGAATCCACTAAGAGCCTTATGGTGATGTTAGTGATGATGATAATAATGATTGATGAGTGGTATGATTAGGATGCATAGAGTGAGAAATACATATGATTGGCATTTGCATCCATGGCATACTACATAGCCGCCCGTGTTAAAACGTTAGGGGAGTTCCCTCGGCCGACCCAGTAGGAGGGTGGCTCAGTGCACGAGCAAATTTTATTTTCCCTTGTGACTCGGTGTGTAAGTCACGAAGTCGCCCATGTATTGCTACAGGGAGCTACATGTGGCCGACCCTTGTGGGGGATGGCTCCTGATGAGCAGGTAACCTAGGTGGTCCATTGGATCACAACCGCTATGATAGGAGTCATGGCCAGCCCGCAATACCATATGTTGAATATGTGTTACCGCGGTCATGGTGAAAATGACTAGGTGTTGCAAATAGGCGATGCGGTTTGGTACCAGTAAAAGATTGGTGAAATGCATGCAATTGGATGATAAGTGTACATATTTTACTACTACAATAGGGGTATGGTTAGCTGATCATACTTGAATCCCATAATTGTGTTTATATTCCCCCAGTCAGATCTATAATTGTTGAAATACTCTCTTGTGCATATGCATTAGCTTAAGAGCATTTGCATATAGTAAACAGGTATACCAAAAATGATGAGAAGTGGTGATGGTTGTAATTTGGATAAGAAAACAGATAAAGACTACATAAAAGTTATGAATACCAATTAATGATATGATAATGATATCCGTAATAGTCTAATTTATTGAAGGACTTGTAAGCCTTGAATATGATATTGTGTTTACATCCACCATAAATGAGGAATGAATGTTATTGATGATTGAATGAGAATGGTGTGAACGAATAGCATACCTTGATTGATAATGAAAGATTGAAGCCATTGTGATTGATGAAAGAATTAAATTGAGTTAATTAGAATTATTATGAATGCCACACGAAAACTTAAGAGCCTTGTGGTGATGTTAGTGATGATGATAATGATGATTGATGAGTGGCATGATTTGAATGCATAGAGTGAGAAATGCATATGATTGGCATTTGCATCCATGGCATACTGTATAGCCGCCGATGTTGAAACGTTAGGGGAGTTCCCTCGGCCGACCCAGTAGGAGGGTGGCTCAGTGCACGAGCAAATTTTATTTTCCCCTGTGACTCGGTGTGTAAGTCACGAAGCCGCCCATGTATTGCTACGGGGAGCTACATGTGGCCGACCCTTGTGGGGGGTGGCTCCTGATGAGCAGGTGACCCCGGTGGTTCATTGGATCATAGCCGCCTTGATAGGATTCATGACCGGCCCGCCATACCATATATTGAATGTGTGTTACCGCGGTCATGGTGAAAATGACCAGGTGTTACAAATGGGCGATGCGGTTTGGTACCAGTAAAAGATTGGTGAAATGCATGTAATTGGATGATAAGTGTACACATTTTACTACTACAGTAGGGGTATGGTTAGATGATCATACTTGAATCCCACAATTAGTGTTTATATTCCCACAGTCAGATCTGCAATTGTTGAAATACTCTGTTGTGCATGTGCGTTAGCTTAAGAGCATTTGTATATAGCAAGAAGATATGTGAAAAATGATGAGAAGTGGTGATGGTTGTGATTTGGATGAGAAAACATATAAAGACTACATAAAAGTTATGAATACCAATTAATGATCTGATAATGATATCCGTAATAGTCTAATTTATTGAAGGACTTGATTACGTGTATGCTTATATAGTTTGCTTAATCTAAAATGTTGATTGTGATATATGAATGATAGTACTATAATGATGAATGGGATGATGAATGATATGTGTATGCAAAGTATACATGTTTTGATACATATGCACATGATCACATGGTATTCATATTTATTCTTTTGGAATGCATGACTCACTCTCGCATGTTGTCTACCTTTTAGATTTATGATACAGGACATTCATGGGGGATGTGAACCTCTTTTGAAGTTTATTTTGATGAAGGAGGTAAATGGATGTATAGGAAGTGCCTTGGCCGGAAAAATCTGAATTTTGTATAGCACATAGTATGGATGTATGCATATTTTGTAATCTGGATGATTGAATGATGATTTTGAGGGTCATGCATGAAAATTTGACCTTGATATGTATAGCCAATTTTCCTTAATGATCTAGATGATGTATGTGGATGAATTATGATGATTGGTTAATAATGAATCCTATGAATGAATGAAGTGTTTTATAACTTACAGCATTTCATGAAGTTTATGTAAAAATGATTTACATATCATGCATTGAATAAATGGGAATTGATCTTGATGTGTATAAATGTAACACCCTAATTTAATAAATAGATAAGACCCAAAACAGGGAAAAGTTTTCCACAAAAATAAACTAATGGAACACAAGACAGCCGGGTGAAATATGGAATGGAAGCAAGGTAAAAGCAAAGCACTCATTGGGTGATTTAGCGGAAACACAACAGCGCCTAAGCGAATCCCACAAGACAACATCCACTCGCTTAAGCAAGATCCAGTACGCTTGAGCGAGGCAGCCCAACTCGCTCGGGCGAAATACCACGCGCTTAAGCGAAGCCAATACGAAAGCCTTCCAGCAACACACACTCGCTGGAGCGAATACCTTAGTCGTTGGGGCGAGCAACACACTCGGTAATTCCCATCACTCGGTATCAAGACATCCATTCACTCGGAATCAGGGGTTTCAATCGCTCGGAATAACCCTAACACACATACTTCCCATAACTTAGTTCCTTATATTTTTATCCGCAAGGCCACACAATAATCCACTCGGGAAACGAGGGTTATCCCACTCGGTATACATCAAACTTGGATACAATCGGAATTCCCTTACACACTCATCACTCGGCATATTTACACTTCTCACTCGGAGAACACGTAGACTCTCCTTCGCTTAGAAGGGGTTCCATAATCATTTATTACTCGGAATATTCCAGCCAGATTCACTCGGGGAAAATCAGAAAGTTAAGTCCCACTCGAACTTAATCAAATCTCAACCACTCGGGATACAGATCCTCACTCACTCGGATTTTATCTCATTCACTTGGATTATAGATATCATACACTTAGAATTCATCCTAATCTAAACCATTACACCAACTCTTCCCTCGGAAGAGGATCACTCGGGGTTTCCACTCGGGAATACAAACTCTTCCTCACTCGGGGTTTACTTATATTTTTCACTCGGTAACGATCGTTCTTAATATTACTCGGGAAATTCTCCCATCAGATCCCACACAGTATAGGTTCGTCTAAGATATCTTACTCAGAATCCATTTAAGAATCTCACTCAGAAAGAAGGCACAGCCAATTATAGTCTCACTCAGAGATGGCTCTCACAACTATGTCTACTAGGAAAATCATTAACTTAGCAATATTTTATCCATCATCATCCCTTAGTCTACCCAAACACAAGTCACCAGCATACAACATATATGTACATACATAATCATGTACTCGGAATACTCATTATCTTAACATCATTCATTCATCAACACCTGTTATCCGATGCAAGCACAGGCTATCAACGTAAACCATATACGTATATAAACATGCACTCGGGTCATAATAGCTCGGATTACTTATATATATATAAATTTATATTCGTTATACAACACTGTTATTATGAGCCGGCCAAGGCTACAACTGACTAAACATGACAAATACAATATAAGCACTCAACAGTCGGAGTGCACTTCACTCGGACTTGAGGCCTTATCATCACTTCCGAGTCCAACCTGCACACACTGAAAAATGGTGTAGGGGTGAGCTTTTACATATAAAATGACAGTTATTGACTCGGATTTTACCTCAATCCTCAATTATATAATTTACATGGCTCAATCCACAATAATATATATACTGCCAATTAATATAAGAGTCAGGCAACATCATCCAATCGGAATTTGCACAATAACATACAATCTCAAACATAGCATCACATTGCACTCGGCAACAGCATCAGTACATGCATATTCATTCAGTCGGAATTCACTCATACGACATCATCTAGTCGGAGTTCACTCAAATCATTCAAATCCATGCAAATCATGTTAGTCTCAATAACAACGTTCTCACACACATGCATGCGGATCCGACTTAAACCGTGATTTCAGTTGCAGATTCCTTCCCGGCTCCTCGTCCACTAGCCCTTTCCGTGTGGTACCGGTCACCCCGTGACGTCTCGAGACACCGCTCTAGCTCCGTCGGCTACCACGGGTCCTTATAGAACTTGCCAGGAATCTGACTGAAAATCATCCCACATGGCTCCAGATTCCTTCCCGACCCCTCGTCCACTAGCCCTTTCCGTGTGGTACCGGTCACCCCGTGACGTCTCGAGACCCCGCTCTAGCTCCGTCGGCTACCACGGGTCCTCATGGAACTGGCCAGGAATCTGGAAGTCATCTCGTATATGCAATCTCATGCAATTCCACAACAAGCATCCAAGCTTACCAGGCGCGTCTCACGCAGCCATCAATAGGTCACAACCGATTCCACACAGCATTCAGATTCACTCGGAATCCCACAGTTCCATTACAGCATCACATGCATTTATTATAGTAACTCATAACAAGGAAATCAGGGTAATCAACATTACAGTACATCCACTCGACATTTTTAATGAAATCAGCATGCATTCCAGTACAACATTCCAAATGGAAATCAAGTATCAATTCATATCTCATGCATTCGGTAGTAATGGTAACACACACATGCATTCACTCTGCATTCTCATGTTCAACAGCATGCATCTCAGAAATATTAACAAGCACTCAAGGACGGAGTCATACAACACAAAACAGTTCACAGATATCACAAGATCCAGGAGTTGCATACACAAATACTCATTCACAATACATCTATCAACACGCTTCAAACATAACACATTAAGCAAATCTCCCCGGAACCCGTCCATAAACCATACACTTGACATGCAAAGCACCCCCTACCTGCTGTCGGGGTTCAGAGACTCCTCGAGTTACAATGCTGACCGATCGCCCTTCTGTTACTCCTCCTCCAACAGCCTTCGAACTCAGCGTCGGTCCTGGGCCAGAGTTGCTCCTTCCTCCAACGGTTTCGTCTCCCCCACAGCTCCAAGGCACTTCCCAGCACAACCTTCCAACTAGGACACTAACAGCTCCAAGTGGAAGAAGAAGAAGGGGAAGAAGGTGACGGAGAGGAAGAAGAAGACAGGGGGTGAAACAGAGCCGCATCGCTGTTCCTCCCAGAAAGCTCTCGACTCTCTCACTGTTCAAGTGGCGACGCGAATGAGAGTGAAGAAGAAGAGAAATAGGGGAAAGGAGAGACCAGACGCACGCATAAGAAAACCTGTCCAGCGTGAATTAATGAGGGAAAGAGAGAGCTGAAGTTGTCTTATACCCTTAGGGACACATGCGTCCTTTTGCCTGGCATTATTATTATTATTATCATTATTTATTCAATCATTTTCTAACCAATCAGCAATTAGTCTAATTAATCATTAATCTCAATTCTGTAATTAACCCCTAATTAATGGCTTAATCTCAATTAGTAAAAATCAGGATGTTACAATAAACAATTGGATGAACTTTTAAATGCATGGTTGAATGCATCCAACATATTGGTATAGGCTAAAATGGCATGAAATAAGATTTGGTATGTGAGGTTGTATGAAATTCCCATGTTTTCGCTTGAACTGCATAACTACATAACTCGCTGGATGGAACGCCACTGAACCATTTTCCCTTGAGCGAAATGGTCAGTGCTTGGAGGTTCGCTCAAGCGAGCAAGGACAGGAGAGGGTACTGGATATATTTCACTTGGGGGAGAATGTCTCGCCCAAGCGAAAGAAGGGCCTTTTACTACTGGAACGATCTCGCTCAAGCGAGATGGGTACCTAATACACATTGCTCCCTTCGCTCAAGCGTGTTCGCTGGCTTGCCCAGGCGTGGCTACTGGAACTCACTCAAGCGAGTGGGGCATCTGCTTAAGCGAGATGCCCCTGATCCCACCAAATGCTTTTGCTTCAATTATTTTGATTTTCCTTTGCATCAAGGTTTCTTCTTGCGTCATCTTACAAGAATACTTAATAGATTATGAACCATTAAATCTTATGAAATCCACTCTCTTTAAATGCAATCATACAACATCAATTCAAATGATCTTTCCGCTGTTCTTAATTAAGAATTTCTTGTGGTTCATTTCTAAATTCCACCATCTCATATCTTCATATATGAGATAGGTTCCTTATTGATCTAGGGTGTTGAATTAAAGCTTCACCACTTCATTTCTTCATCAATTAATGATTTTAAAATCATGAAAAATTTACCCCTATTTTTAGGGCGTCTCAAAGATCATAAGTAGGATAGTTTACTTTATGAGGTCATAACTGCCTTGAGCCATATGTAATCACCCATTCACTTTGCATCAAAACACATCCCAAGCCAAGCTTGGATGCATCACAAAACACCATAAAATCCTTCTGTATGTCAGGCAACGGAAGGACAGGTGTAGAAGTAAGTCGATGTTTCAGCTCCATAAAACTCGCATCACACTCAGGAGTTCACAATGAAGGATGGTCCTTCTGAGATAGTTTTGTCAATGGCAAAGCTATGCAAGAAAAACCCTCAATAAATCTTTGATAATATCCTGCTAGCCTCAGAAAACTTCATACTTCAGTAATAAACTACGGTTGTTTCCAAGCCATCACGCCTTCAACCTTAGTTGGATCAACAACCACACCATCTTGAGAAATCACATGGCCAAGAGATTGCATCTTATCTAACCAGAATTCACATTTTGACAACTTAACATATAACTGCTTTTCACGTAGTACTTGCAATACAAGGTGAAGATGCCTTCTATACTCCTCGAAAAACTTGGAATACACCAAAATATCATCGATGAACGCCACAACAAATTTGTCTAGATAAGGGTGGAAAATATGATTCATGTAATCCATGAAGATCGCAGGTGCATTGGACACACCAAAAGGCATAACAATGTATTCATAATGTCTAGAACGGGTTTTGAACATCGTTTTAGGGATATCATCTGCCTCTACACAAATCTAGTGGTACCCAGGTCGAAGATCAATCTTAGAGAATACCTTGGCACCTTCCAACTAATCTAACAAATCATTAATACATGGCAACAAATACTTATTCTTGATAGTCAACTTATTCAATTGTCTTCAATCAATACACAGCTGCATGGAACCCTCTTTCTTGTTTACAAGTAACACTAGGGTACCCCATGTTGAAACACTTGGACAAATAAATTATTTGTCTAATAACTCATCAACTTGCCATTTCAATTCAGTTAATTCGGTAGGAGACATATGGTATGGTGCTTTGGAAATAGGTACAACACTAGGAACAAGATCAATAGCAAATTCAACCTGCCGCTGTAGGGGAAATTTGGGAACATTCTTTGGAAAAACATTTGGGAATTCACACACAATAGGAAATGCATAAATATCGAAGGAACCCTTGCCCTCAAATATAGCAAGAATCATGAACAACTGAGAAATACCACTTACGTAAAAATTACAAACGAGATCCGCTGAGAAAATAACTTTCTTTTGATTATAATTGACCATTACATGGTTGACGGATAACCAATCCATGCCCAGAATAATATCAAGATCTCTCAAGGGTAAACAAATCAAATCAGTCATGAACTTCCTATCACCCAAGGTGAAACATACATCCTTACAAATAGTGGCAGTCCGCGGACTGAAACCAGTCATAGTAGAAACAACTATAGTGCGGTTGTGGCGCTCTTAATCTAGTAAATAATATAAAAACTATTAATAATTAGATATTAAAAGTGAGGATAAATTTTTCATGATTCAAATAATTGTCAGAAGAAGAACACCACAATTAAAAACTTCAATGATTAACCCCGACCATTTAAAGACCTATCCCATATATGACGATATGAGAAGGTAGATGTTTTATACGAATATTAACTTAAAGTAATCAATTACACAATCACCATGAAAGTGTTTAGCGGAAACTTATATTGATTCAAAAGTAATAATGGATATGAGAAATAATCCAAGAAGATATGCTTGAGAAGCAAAGAAGCAAGCCATGACTCATCACATGTCAAGCAAGCATCAAGACTTATGGAAAATTGGTAAATAATAGCTATGAATCGATTTGAGCAAAGCCATGAATCAATTTATATGAGAAAAGAATCCAGGATAGCAAAACATAAGCCTGTGAATCGATTCAAAGACCCTTGTGAATCGATTCATGTGAATAGGGAAACAAGTTCATCCAGGCAGTAAGCTGTGAATCAATTCAAGGAGCCATATGAATCGATTCATGAACCTGGAAATCACCTCCACTGGAACAAATGGGCTAAGCCATGAATTGATTCCATTGAAACTAGTGGGCCATAAATCGATTCAAGTTCAGTCATGAATCGATTCATGCGTGAGGAATTTTTCTTTTCTAGAATCAATGGCCTATGAATCGATTCAAGAGGACCTATGAATCAATTCATAAAATGGAAGCATCAAATATACTTCTAATTCATGTATGAACATTATAATCAAAATCTCATACTTTAACAATTCACCCATCCATGGATTTTTATCAACAAAAACATCAATGTCATCAAAATGACTAATAAATTCAATGTCAAGCATCATCATACATTACATTGGTGATACAAAATGATCACAAGCTCATTTCAAATGATCCTAATATATCGATTATCGTTCTAGGATGTCAAATCATCCATAACTAATCATCATCATACTCATAAGGCATTAACTATAGTATGACTATACTAAAGAATGTCATATACAAACACTTCTAAAAAGGATGTACAAAAGCTATCAATTCAAAAACATGCCGGCCAAGGCATCTTTACTAATTCTTCCTTCACACTATAGCTCATCTCTTGAAGAGCTCTACTCCATGGTCATGCCGTACAACATGAGAACTAAAAGGTAGACAACATGGAGAGTGAGCATACTTTCTCAATGATGAACAATTAATCAAATTGTGATAACATAAATATATGAATGCAAATTAACATATCCTCCTATCAAGGAAGTTCAATCAAATAGTAATGTCACATATCATATCCACTTCCATTGAGCATACATATTCTTACATAACAAGCCCATCAACAAGGACATTCCCAAGTAGAATCAAGTCACCAAATCACAATATTACCACACTCATTGTCACAATCCATAAGCAACATAAATGGGTTACACCAATAACAATACACAATTAGTTAGTGACCAAAAGTGGGTTTTATATCTCAATTAACACTCTCAATAAAGTATCATCTTTCTTAATCTTCTTTAACTCAAATGCCATATTCCTATGGCTAATGCATATGTCATACTATAAAATGTATATGCAATGGATCCGATTTGAAACATTTACTCATAGCTCATGCGCACATGATTCATCAAATATTTGTAACCACATATAGTTGCTTAAGCATTTGTCCCCCGCCAATGTGCTTTTCACAAGATCCCGCAAGACCTTTATTATCTCAATACATCAAGTGATTGCAACCACTTATAATCAATCAAATATATGTCCCCCACGTAAGGGTTCATTTTTCATAAGATCCTGCAAGACCTTTATCCTTTCAATATGTCAAGTGATCACAACCATTTATAGTTATTCGAATACTAGTCCCCCACGCAAGGGTCTTTTTTCTCAAGATCCCGTGAGACCTTTATTGTTTCAATTTTCCATGTGATCGTAACCATATATAAAATGCCATGTCATGCATGCTATAAATGCAATAATGCACATGCTAGCCTCGGCTTCACAAGGATTCCTCACCCTCTCACTTAGGGGTATAATTTGCACTTAACATTTTAGTTAGTGGCACACAATCATATATAAAATTCTCCATGGCATGCCACTCATAGTGTTCAAGATTATACTAGCTAAGGATTCATATCAATGTCAATCCATACATAGAATTTAAAGAGCATGTCAACTAATATACTCCAAATTCATATCCTCATTTATGTGTCAAACCAACATCCAATAATCAATATGAGTTAATCTTAATTTATATTACACACAAGAGGTAGTTCATCCATTCAAGGAAAAACATGCAAATATACATCAATATATGCATTATCAACATACAATTGATCATGCATTTAGAAAATACATTTCTCTCCTACCTCAAGAGAAGTATTCCTCCGGGTTAGATGATCCCACTTCACAAGAATTATCAAACCCTCTCCTCCAAGGCTATGTGAAAAATGAAAATGAGAATGGGAAGGGAAAAGATGAATGGAGATAAGCTCTAATATGTCTTCTTTGTCACACAAATCCAAGCTTAGAAGTTGTTTTTAGTGGAAAATGGGCATAGAGAGGGGTGTGGATGGTTTTGCTTAAGAGGTAAAGGAAGAAGATGAAAAATAAAGAGAGTGGAGAAGAAGAAAAGGCTCCACCGAAAATGTAAAGGAAAGAGAGAGAAAAGTTATGTAAAATTGGGTATTAACCAATGGTTAAAAGGGTGCACCAATCTATGGTCCAAAGTCCACTAAACCCCATTGTCCAATGGACAAAAGCATAAAGGGAGAGGGAGAGAGAATGTCAGGCTATTTGAGCGGGAAAGGTATGGAATTTGTATGTTTCTTAAATTCTATTTCGTTAGTAATTTCGTAGTGTATTAACATATGTCGTGTCCGAATAAATATTTCCTAAACACCAAAAATTATTTTGAATATACCACCGTAACCATAATAAATCCTTCATTATTCTAGACCCATTAAATATCTAATTTGACTTATTATGTCTCACACCATTCGTTAAATTATCCATTTTTAGTAGATCTTAATTTACCGATGAATCACAATTACTACATAATTAATTTTCCTATGCATTTGGGGCATCAACTAATTAATTAATATCATACTAATAATTTATTTTTCTAAAAATTTGGGATGTTACAGCGGTCCATATCAGACACATATAGCCTCAAACACTTTACACAATCGTCAGACATAAAGAAATGTGTAGCACCAAAATAAAAAAATAACGCCTACGATAAAACTATTAAGGAAATACTTACTCTGCACTAAATCATCAGCCTGGTCGACATCAGCACTAGAAATGGCAACACGCGTCTGGAAACAGCTGGCTGCTAGCTACCCCTAGCCTGAGCATTACCTTTCCTACAAGGTTGAAACCCACGACCTCTTCCAGTTCATCCACCATGATTTCCATTACCACCACGACTAACAACAATACCACGACCACCACAAGCATTTGCCCTATCCAATTGAGGGAACTCAAGACGAATATGGGCCTTTTGACCATAGTGGTGACATATAACCTCAGGCCTTTGAAAGTAGTTCCTTGCCAAGTGGTTACCACCACAGTAAAAACACTCAATAGAACCTTGGCCTCCACCACGGTCACCAGGAGAAGAAGAAGATCCTCTCCGATAATGGTTTGGACCTCTTTGGCCCTACTTCTTAAATTTCCCAGATTGGGTTTTCAAACTTTTATCAGTTTTCCTCTTTGCCACTCTGGCCAATTGGTCTTCCTCTAAAATTCTACACTTGTTTACCAAGACAGGAAAATTATAAATTTTTTGATATCTTATTGCTTCCTTCAGTTCAGACCTAAGCCTGCTTTCATACTTCAGGCATCTAGAAGCTTCAGTTTCCTCATTCTGAAATAGAGGGTAAAACAAACTCAATTCATTAAATTTAGTGGTGTACTCGACAACAGACATAGCACCTTGCTTCAATTCCATAAATTTTAATTCTTTTCCGCTAGAAAAAACTCCTCTAGAAAATCTTTAAAGTTAGCCCAAATCAGATGCCTCCCAACGTGTATCATATGCTTCTTAGCTTACAACCACTAAGTTTCAGCTTCCTCAACAAGTTAGTAGGTGGCATATTCCACCTTCTGAGCTTCAGTGCACTCTAAGGGGTTATAACTGCCCCGGAAAGTAGAAGGCTTCCTCTTTAAAAATTTATTAAGACCACCCGCACAATGGCCTTGCCTCTCAAGAGCACCAGCCAATCAAACTAGTGCATCAGCCATAGGGTCACCACTTTGCCTACGACTAGCCATAAATTAATCTAGAAAGAAAAGCAAAGTACAAGAATTTAATATACCATCATCATGAAAGAAATAATATAACATCACCCTTTTAAATTAAGATACTACCTTGGTGAAGCTTATAGAGTGGGATGTAATGCCATGGTACTTGAAAATCTCTCACAATCATAAGACATATTCGTACACATTTGTCATTTCACATTACACAACTCAAAAATTTAATTTCACAACCATTAAATAAATAACTTTAGTACTTTATTTACAATGAAATCAAGTCTTACTAGAGGAACCGCTTTGATACCACCTGCTACATCCCCTTATAAGTTTCCAGAATTTACCTCGGGATATCAATAAAACTATAATAAATTTTATTTGTTCAATGCCCCCGAAGATAAACAATGGAAACCCAAGGGTGATGCCAAAATAAAACAATATAAAATATGCATAAAAGGCCTAAAAGAACTTTCATACAAGGTGAAACAAAAGGAAAAGCCATGCCTTGTAGACTCGCTCAAGTGACACCATTCTTGCTTGAGGGGAAAAGCAACAGAACCCCACAAGGATCTTTTGCTCAAGAAAGACCATTCTCACTCAAGTAAGGAATAAACAGAATCCAAGCATGACCTCTCTCTCAAGCGAGGCCATACTCGCTCAAGCGAGAAACAAACAGAATCTAAATATTATCCTCTCGCTCGAGCGAGACCATCCTTACTCAAACGAGAAACAACTAAAATCAAGCCCCCACATCTCACTCAAGCGAGATCATCCTTACTCAGGAGAGAATCATGTAGAAATCAACCTAAGCATTCTCGCTCAAATGAAACCATCCTCACTTGGACGAGAAATACATAGAAACTCAGCATCAGTCTCGCTTAAGCAAGACGTCTCTTGCTTGAGTGAGAATCACAAAGAACCAACAACTAAAACTTCTAATACAATCTCATTCAAGAGTAAAGTCCTTTGCTTGGGCGAGAAACACACAGTAAGACACCATTCAGGCTTCGCTTAAGCGAGAATCACACCTAAAGTGTATAAAAAGCTTGCTTAAGCGAGAATAATCTTGCTCAAGCAAGATATGTAGAAATGGAAAATTTATGAAATTTAAAGTTACCTACCTCTCTTATTTTAATTAAAATTGCCATCAAATTTTAAAACATATACAATCATACCATTTATGACCTACATGAATATCCCAGGCTCAAAATTCTAAAAAATGAATGAGATATACAAAATTATGCATAAAGGCCATTCCAAGCCAAAAACTTCATTAACACCTGCCTCATTCCATTAATTAGGCACTTCAAATGGAATAGACCCATCACAACATAACATTATCATCTTATTTAAGCAAACACCACATGGAATCAAATACTATACTTCCACTTGTAACCAATACAATCTAATATGTTCACTAATAAAGACCTATAAAGGTACTGACTCTCACCATTGGTATTCCAAAACATACAGGCATATACAAATATATCCATTTTCATGTCAAAGTTCTATTATCACATAGCATTTGTTCACATCACAAACACACCTATACACACACACAAACACATATATATATATACATTTATATACTAGCCATATCCAGGCTCACAAATATTATCATCATCATTTAGGTAACAAACATAGGGTTTACCACACATGGCATTACATTGTGTCCTATACTCCAGCATCACCAGGTGGTATCCTCATTTCCCTCCTGAAAGTTCACTGAAAACCATAAGTAGAGGGGTGAATACCACTTAAAATAGTAAATATAAAATAGTGCCAGGGATTCATACTCATCATAATGTATTTAGCAATCCAACCCTTTAAAAGTATCATAATCATATAACCACTTTACATAAAAATCTCTCTATAGTATCAATTCACATTATGTTTCCATATTAATCAATCATCCTCATAATTAATGAGCACTAGGCTCCTTTATTGGTGATGATTGACCTTGATTTAAAGGAGCCTAGTGCTCATTAATTATGAGGATGATTGATTAATATGGAAACATAATGTGAATTGATATCACAATATGCCATGGACTTTGAAAATTATTTTTTTAATGCAAAAAAGCATGATATGCAGATTCGTCTTTCCAATACAATCACAATACCAAGGATAACCCACTCAGTGAATTGTAGCACGATAATCAAGGGGTATCTAGGTGACCTCATAATGAATCGCAGCACTATAACGGTGGCACCTTAAGCAACTGTAACATCCCAAAATTTATAAAAATAATTCATTGAGGAGAATAAATAATAAATAAATATATATGAGTTAATTCATGTCCAAAAAATTTAGAAATAATTAAATTGGGATTTATTATGGATATTCATAATTATTAGGACTTAATGAGATGAAAATTATACCCGATTAAAATATGGGTGTCGGACCAAGTATCTCCGATTGAGATGCCATTGGTCAGGACTGTTAAGAATATTATTGGGAATCCGAATATATACTTGAAATAATTTTTAGATAAAGTATTGAGCCCGAACTGAGATCCTGTACATTATCAAACGATAGAGTTTAATGAAAGGATTAAAATTAAAACATGAAACCCACTTTCTCTCTTCACTTTCACGCTAGTTGTAACACCCTAAATTTTAAAATAAAAGATTAATTAAGGAGATAAATATTAAACAATTATAGTTGGGCTATTTAATGTTCCAAAATATTAGAAATAAATAAATTAAGATTTTTGGGAGCTGTTTATAATTTATTGGAATCGGATAAGCTGAAAATGAGCCCGGTTGAAATATGGGTGTCGGACCAAGTATCTTCGATTGGGATGATATTGGTCAAGGCTGTTAAGGATATTATTGGGAATCTGAATATGTACTCGGAATAATTTTTGGATAAAGTATTGAGCCCAAACAAAGATCCTGTTTGTCATAAAACGATGAATCTTTAAAGAGGGATTAAAAATAAAGCCAAATGGCCCGTTTTTCTCTTCTTATTCCTGTCAGCTTCTTAGTCCCTTTTAACAAACACTTTGCTTCTTCTTCTTTTATATTCTCCTTCATTTCCTCTTCTACTTCTTTTCAAAAACCCTAAGCAAAAAGGTGGTGGCTTTCTTCTTCTCTCTATTTCCATTCTTGAAGGAGCTTGGAAGAGCTTGGAGCTTGAAGTCTCACCCTCCTTTCTCCTCATTTTCATGTGGCTCTTCCTTCTCTTGAAAAACTCTCTCATTTCTTCTCTTGAGGTGAACTCTTGCTATTTCTCAAGAGTATGAACTATGGGTTTTTGGGTTTTGATGTTGAGAAAGTGATTTAATGAGTGTTGTTGGGTTTTAGAGAAACCCTAATCCTATGATTTAGGGGAAATGCAAAATATGAGTGGAGAAGCATTTATTATGTTAAATAATTGTTCTTGGTCAGGTGAAATAGCGTTATTAATGGTGAATGACCATTAATGAAGCTTAATGGTTATTGGGAACCATTAATATAAGAACCAATTAATGGGTTTGACATTAAAAGTTCATAATAATAAATGTAGGCACCTAACCCATGGTGGTTATGGTGGAATAAATGAAATAAATGGGACTTGAGAGTTAAGATGCTGGAAGACACCAAGTAAATGAATATGAACGTTAAGCTGAGGTGGTTGAATAGAAAATAATTGTGTGATATATTGTGATGTAGGAAATAACCCTATTGACGAGGTGGAATCATCGGACCACGTTGATTACTACTTCTCTTGAGGTAGGAGGGGGTAACTATTCTAAATGCATGATTTCATCCATTGATGGTGTGAAAATATGTGTATATGATTTTGCTTAATGATTTCTTGGGTGGACGATGTAATGATTTCATGATTTAAGTGCATTTAGAATGATTGATGTTATGTGGCATGTATTTGGGATGATGAATATGATATTAAACTAGTCTGAGCCGGAGTCAATGATCCGGTGTAGACCAACCACGAGAGTCAAAGGATGACTGAGGTTTTATACCGGTGTTGTATGTATCTGGTATGAGTGTCCGGTATCCCAGTGAGAGAAGACCAGTCTTGATGTTCTGGAGATCCCTCACACCAGCCTTACACGTTGATATGGGAGACAAGTGTGGCTTAAGGGGTGTAAAATGCATCTTTCAGGGAACTATCCCCAACACCAGTAATGGGGATGCGTGTTATTACCTAAGCCACTTACGATTATCCCTTACGTCTCTGATATAGAGAACGAGTTCCATTCGATATGTAAGGTGTTAACACGGAATACCAGTATAGGGCATGGTAGCACACCTATGTTTGTCCCACATTTTACTACTGCAATAAGGGCATGGTAGCACACCTATGTTTGTCCCATATTTATTATGTTGTTATGTCCCATAGTCGGATCCATATTTGAAAATGATTTCATTGTGCATATACATTAGCTTTAAGAGCATTTGCATATAGCTGGAGATATGCCTAGTGATAGCCCGTGGTGGCGATGGATGATTGTTAAATAGAGGGAAAGTAAGCCGAGGTACTAACATTAAAAGTGTGATGATTATTGAGAATGTTAACGATATATTATATATGATATTGCCTTGTGAATATACTAAACTGGACATGTATTGTGCTATGATAAAATGATGTATCATGTGTGTGATAATGTACACATGTATAAATATCATCATAATGTATGACTTTGTACATTTGGATTATGTTACTCACCTCCTAGTTGCCATTTTTAAGTTTGATATAGGTATGATGTAAAACCATACTCTTTTGGAGGTTGAGGATTGATGAAGTTAAATATGGAAGGAATGTGGGTGAGCCTTGGCCAGTATATACATATTCATCTGTATAGCATATAGTGTGTATATGCTTATTTTGGAATTAATTTGATGATAGTTAATTTCGGAGGTCATGTAGGAAAATTAGACCGTATATGTATGGCTAATTTTCATTAATGACCTTGATAATGTATGAATGATATTATTATTATGAAATTATATTTCTATTGTTTAACAAATCGATGAGGCATCTTTCATTCTCTTTTTGGTATATATTTTAATAACTCTTAAATTTAATTACATCTTCTATTTTTCCCTTGTGACGGCCTCAAGTCTGGTCGTCTAAGGAGCACTCTGATACCGTCTCATATCTTCATATATGAGATCGATTATTAATGATCCGGGGTAATTACTTGGCATTATATATATTGAATTTCTTCTACTTATAATCATTTCAAATCGCAAAAAATTTACCCCTATTTTTGGACCGGAGTATTTTACTAGTTTTTGCTCTCCCTCTTTGCAATACATTTGCTTTCTTCTTCTTCCTCATTCATTCTCTTCCTCTCCCTCTCAAAACCTAAGAAAAAATGGTGCGCACTCTTCCTCCTCCATTTTCGTTTGCCATCTTCAAGCTTGAAGGAGATGATGTTGGATGGAAGCTCTCCTTTTCCCCCTTGGATTTTTGTCACCCTCTCTCTCTCTTAGAAGCCCATTGTGATTTCTTGACTTAAGGCATGTTTCCCTCCATTTTTAATGAGCCTAAGCCCTAGGTTTGGTTTTTATTTGATTGGGAGAGTGTTATATATATGGGTTATGGAATGGGAGCCATTTTTATGAAAAATCGAAAGGTGGGGTGTGATTAATATATGTTTTCGAGTGGGTGTGAAGGGGTATACGAAAATCTCATTATTGGAGGTGAAGGATGATGATTGTTAATGATGGTGGTTAGGTTTTAATGGAACCCTAACTCTAGAAATTGGGGGAAATGAGTAATAAGGTTATAAGAAGTGGTTTTAAGTGTGAACCCATGATATTTTGTATGTGGATGTTGTTAGTGATGGAGGTTGATGGTCATTAGAAATGGTTGTTAAGTGTGTTAAGAGTTGAGATGTTGTTAGGAAAGGCTTGAACAATAAGAATGATGGTTATTGAATTTTAAAGGATCCTAATCTTAAGATTTAGGAATGTGTATATTGTGACTAAAAGAATTGGTTTGAGAAAGGATATGAGGTATTCGATGTTAGGTGATGATTTGTATGAAGATAATGATAGTGAAAATGGTAAAGGACCATTGATGGTGAAACCTATAGATAGGTGTTATTATAAATATGGAATATGAGGGATTAGTGAGATAAGATTGTGACTTGATGAGGTTCTAGACCATTTTCTATGCCACTTGAATTTGTTGATTAATGATGGTTTATTGGAGGCTAAGATAGCTATGTTGAACTTGAGATGGCAATTAATGACATATAAATGATGGATGTGATATTGTTGACGTTGGGTATAGTTAGCCTTTGAGACTTAGAGAATCTTGGTTTTAGGAGAAGAATTCCTGAAACCTAACATAAGTATGTGAGATGGTGTTTTGACAAGCCTAGGACTTGATATTGAACTCTAAGAGATGTGTCAATTATTTAAACTTGTGATGAGGCCTTGTGTTGGCTCATAAATTGAATACATGTGTATGTATGTGTGTTGTTAGGAGATGGTGTCCTAGGCAATATGGCGAAACATTTGGAACGTGCAGATCATTGTGGTTCTTCTCTCGAGGTAGTAGAGGAGTTTACATTTCAATTGCATGATTTGAATGGTTGATGGTTAATGTATATGATTATACTCATGCTTGCCTTGCCATAATTATTTTTGAATTATGGGATGATTGATAATGCAATGAGTGATGTGCTTGGAAATTTGTTGATTTTTAGGAGTTATATATATATATGTATGAGATAATGATGAATGTGTAGTGGTTCCTTGATGGGAATTGATGCGTTTGTAATGAATGATCCATAATGATATGAAGTATGATTTGTTTGGGTCAAATTATAGCTTACAAAGTGTATTTTATGCATAATCAAGGAAGCGGATAGGTGTTATTCTCATTTAATGGGCTAAAATTAATGTAGAGGTTATCCACAATCCATAATATATGTATGAAACTTGTGTGCATGGTTGGTTGTGGCCAAATAGGCCTAGTTTGCAATTTGACATGCTTTTGGTTTAGCTAAAAAGGGGCATGAATTGTCACTAAAGCATATCTTGATCTAGAAAATAAGTTGTTGGATGAGACTTGTTGGATCAAGTCACATTTATATATGTGAATATGGGTCCATAGAGAGTTTAGACCAAAACTTAGCCAATTGCATTTTGGTATGTCATGTAAAATGCCCAAAATATGCATAAAACTACCCTATAGCTTATATTTTGATTGAGATGAAATTTGGGCTTGAAACTTTTCCACATAATTGATATTAGGGTAGGTAAGTTGTGTATAAAATTTCATGCAAATTAAAGTTGAATAGCCTAGTGAAAAGGGGTCCCAAAGTTGGCAAAAACTTAAGGGTCAAAAAGTTACAGAATGGTGCCTACAGTAGTGAGATCCACGGCCAGTGGATTATTCTACCTCAAAACATGGAAACAATGACTATTTTGGGTGGTCCAAACAGTGGGTTCCATGGCCAGTGGAATTTCCCACGGCCAGTGGAATTTTCCACTGTCAGAAATTTCTAACTACTGCTTTTCCTTTGCTACTTTTGGCCCGTTTGGGTATCTTAATGATGTTTTTGGCCTCCAAATTCTTCATGAAAGTTGTAGATAATTATGTTATGGAGGTTAGAAAATTGGTCTCACCTTAATTGGAGTTTTCTAACTCTTATTAGGCATAAAACACCAGACCCACTACATTGTAAAACTCATATTTAAGAGGGTTTTGAACCCAACTTTTTATGGTTGTCAAATTGGGACTAATAGGTGATATTTGTGACATGTCCCACTATTCTGAAGACTAAAAATGAACTTTTCTCATGTTTTAATATTGAAATTTATCATGAGCTTATTATTACCCAAAACCCCCTTTTATGTAAAAATAAGAGATTGTATTAGGGGTATATGATGTTGGTGTGTCTTGGTGATGTTTGATATTGATATATGTATGTACCTATGATATGTTATAAAAACATGAATGTACACCACTAATGATATGTTATGATTTTGATAATGAAAAGTTAAAATGATGTGGTTATGTGACACACCCTTGTATGATGATAAAACTAATGAGGGGCAAATTGAATGACAATTTGTTTGTTATAAATCGACGAATCGGAGATGATGTTGATAATGGGTAATGAAGGATGATTTTTATTATTGGTGATTTGTTGAATACCATTGGGTTTAATACAAGTGTGATCTTGTATGTGTGGTTTAAGATTGTATTGATGAATTGTTGTGATGCCACACTAATGTATGAACAATGGTAATGATCAATAAGATGAAAATCCACTAAGAATTATGTGGTGATGTTATTGATAAGCAAAGATGAATAAGTATGCTAAGCATACCTTTTATATGATGAAAGATTGATCAATGTTATTGATGTTTATAATGCCATTATGAATGTTGTAAGTATTGACTTGCATGAATGATATATGTATGTTGAAATGAAATACCATACATGAAACTTGAAACAATGGTTAAAACCAACAATGATAAAATCCACTAAAGATTGTATGGTGGTGTTAATGTTGATGATGATGATTGATGAGTGGCATGATAAGATGCATAGTGTGAGAATGCATTGATTGGCATTTGCATCCATGGTATATTATACGCTACCGGTAAGGAATATTAGGGGATTCCCTCGGTTGACCCAGTGGGAGGATGGCTCAGTGCATGAGCATTCTTGTTTTTTCCCCTGTGACTCAGTAAGTAAGTCACAAAGCTGCCCATGCTGAGCTACGAAGAGTTGTATATGGTTGACCCTTGTGGGGGGTGGCTCTTGAGGATCAGATGTCCCCAGTGGTCCTATGGATCACAGCTGCCATGTTATGAATCATGGTTGGCCCACAACACCTTATATTGTTGATTATGTTGTTTACCGCGGTCATGGTGAAAATGACTGGTGTTGCAAAATGGGCGATGCGGTTTGGTACCAGTAAAATTGGTGATTATGCATGCATTATGAGATATGTGTACACATTATACTACTGTAGTAGGCGCATGGTATATGATCATGCTTGACCCATAAATTGGTGTTTATTCCCATAGTCGGATCCACATTTGTTGTTGATTATTCCATTGTGCATATGCATTAGCTTAAGAGCATTTACATATAGCATGGAGATATGCCAAAAGGTGATAATGATTGAGATTAAGATATGATGATGATGAAATGGGTAAATGAATTACCTAAAAGGCAACATGTAAAATATGAATACAACAAAATGACATTGAATAAGACGATGTTGTATATGATGGCCTAATGTAAGGAAAGGCTTGTTTGTCTATGGTTGATGACAATGATGTTGGCCCATTGTGGCATTGAGAAATGATGTGTATATGTGTCATTTTGCTATGAGTCGATTGATAAATATGGTTTATGTATATTGTTGGGATGAATGAATTATGATGATTATTGATGATTTTAGCAAAGCATACATGATGTTGATATACATATACACATAATCTCAATTGTATTCATATTCGTTATTTGAAATGTATAACTCACTCTTCCATGTTGTCTATTTTTAGCATTGTGATTGCAGGGTTGTCATGGGATGAGATTGAGTCTTTGAACTAAAGCTTTCGAGAAGGTAAATAACTGTAATGGAATGCCTTGGCCGGCAATGAATGTTAATTATAATATGATGATTGAATTGTATAAGATTATAGTTGATAATAATTGATTTGATGACATTGTATAGACGACAATGCATATGAATGATGTATTGATATTTGAGGTATTGGGGTTTATACTCATTTGATAATTAAAATGTATTAGTCATATAGCCCATCTTGGAAATTATAAGTGTTGATGATATATGACTTTGAGGTTGAATCGAATGTGGTCAATTATGGAATATGGATATTGGAGATATATGCTGCATGACCATATAGATGTATACATAAACATATTTTAGGTTATGCATATTGATGACTTATGCGTATGAATGGTTATGGCCTAAATGACTTATGTTGTGTATTTGCATGCTTTGCTGAGCCTCTTCTTATATCTTCATATGTGGGACTAGGCATGTACCCTGTATACATATTCTTCTTCTGCTATAAACTCTGTTATTTTGTATACAATCATGGGTGATTTATTTTATGATCCAGTTATAAATTATCAAATCTCACTCTGTGGTTCAAATCTTGATGTAATCGTTGAGGTGTTTTGAAATTATTTTAAACGTAAAAAATTTACTCGCATTTTTATTATTTAATTATCTTGATTACATCAGGAATCAGGTCTGGAAAACTGCTGTATGATAACAACCACACAGTGAATCATAACACTATAATCAATGGTGCTTGAGGATTACATAGGTATTTGTAGCACTATAAGTAGTAGCCTTATTGGTACTAGAGAACTGCTCAATGAATCGTAGACTTATAGGTGGCAGTCTCATCGACAAATCGTAGTGTCAGGTGAATTGTAGCGCCAAAAGCATATGATGTCATGAAAATACACAATGCATATGATGTGAATCTTAGCATATAAGTAATATCAACGCTGATGATGGTTCAGAGTTAGACTAAGAAATGGAGGGTTGAATAAGTCTTAACTCTTTTTCACGTGGAATAAGAAAATACTTTTTGAATGAAGCTTCAGACTCTTTGAAAATTAGATTTTAAAAGATAAGGGCAAAGAGAAGATAACACAACAAATTTATACTGGTTCACTTCCAAAGTAGAAGCTACGTCTAGTACCTTTAGACTTGAAGGATTTTCACTATGTAAAAACACCTTTTACACAACCAGCATAACTCGTGTTTCAAGTATTATAGACTCCAGCCACTTCTGGCTTAACTCAAGTATTCTTTCAATCAAGCCACTCCTAGCTCAAACCCAAGTATTCTTTCAAAAGCCTCTTCATACCATAAAGTGTTTCCCACTTAGTCTAAGGGCTGGTGAACACACCAAGCTTGTTACACAAAAATGAGTGATAAAAGAGAGTTTGTGTTACAAAGAATAACTCAGCATATAAAGATATTGAGGATTGAAATGAGATACGCTAAGTTATAATGAGAAACAAGTCAAGGTCTATTAGGAGCAGAACAACAAGAAAGACTTGTGCTTGAGAAATAAGAATTGAGAAAACTTTAAGAGTTTTTACATACTAGAAGTTTTGAGTTTTGTTTTTATTCGTGAAAATGACCAGCAAGAATTCAATCTATCGAATCTCTTCAAAGTTTTAAATCTTCTCATATAAATAAGCTTCTTTGAAATAGCCATTAATCAGCCATTGGAGATGATATAACCATTGATCATCTTTTGACTTTGAAGAGGTGGTGTGTTGTAGAGTCCAAATCAAGTGTGCTTTAGAGGTTATACCGAAATTGTTCACTTTGATAATCCATACTGAAAGATACCGATTTGCTTAGCCATTTAGAGAAAAATGGTATACTCTCATAGGCGTTGACTTTAGGCTTTTGTTCTGCCATGATTTTAGCTTTTCTGACGCTTTAAGATATACTACCATCTACCTTGGTTACTATGCATCGTTCTTCAGCCTTTCAACTCTTTTCATTTTTAGTGAAAGATACAGATGTGAGACAAGAAAGCTCTTGTTGACATTTTCATGGAAAAGGAAAGTTGCTTTACAAAGAACGTCCTTTAGAAAAAAGATGATACTTCAAAGTTTGATTAAACGTTCAGACATCTCTTCTTAGTTCATTGAGAGACTTCATTAGACTTATCTTTTGGAATGAGTTTTGTTTTGACAGACTCCCCCTCTTTGTTCCAACAGATGTACTTTAGACTTTTGTTTTAACTAGGAGTCTTGATGGATGTTATTAATAAATCCCAGGGATTTAGACTTCTTAGTCTTTCTTTCAAATTTATGTAATTATTCATAATAATATATCAAACAAAGGGAGATATAATAAAAAGAATTTTCATTATCCAAGTTTTGATGATTACAAAATATGTTTTCAAAAATATTAAGAAATGAGAATCTCAAATTAGCACTCTAGTAATTAAATAAGATAATCAATTAAATCTCATAAAACAATTTTTTGAAATTATTTGAAACTGAGCTAATTGAATAAGGTAATTGATTAAGGTGAATCTGGACTAGTTTTAATTGAAACAGAATAGAGCTAATTGAATAAGGTAATCAATTAAAGCAAATCTGAATGTGTTTTAATTAAAACAGAACCTTGTTAATCGATTAAGGTAATTGATTAAGATGATTCTAGAACTTTTAAAATCAAATCAGAACGTTGCTAATCGATTAAGCTAACTGATTACTCTATTATTTTGACCGATTCTCAGCTCTTTGCTAAAATCAACGGATATTTTCAAGGGAATCGAATTTGGAAAATACTCAAATTACAACGGCTAGTTATCTCTTGAAACACTATAAATAGAGGCCTAACTCTTCATTGGAAATCACTCATATGCATTGCACTTTCTTATTCTTTTTCACACATTTTTAAGAGGCAAAAGTTTGATAAATTTTTTGCGCTTTTAACTTTCTTAGTTTGCTTTAGAAGAGAACTACATTCTTGTGAGTAAGTTAATCTCTTTTGTGCTTTAATTTTAAATTTGCTATATTAAAGAGAGTTACAGTTTTTCATCAATCTTTGTACGCTAAAATTTTCTAAAACCGCTCTATCAAAAGAGAGCTACATTCTTTGAGTTGATCATACTTGATTTACGCTTTAAAATTTCTATTCTACTATATCAAGAAAGTTTTTATTATAGCTTCTAATTTGCAAAATCTGCTCTACAAAGTGAGCTACATCTCGTGATCATTATTATGTAACTTCTTTTCCTGCCTTGTTTATCATTGTAAGGGAAGTTGAAAGGTTTTATTTTTTAGTCATACATAAATTGGGTTAGAACATTGTAACAAAGGCAAGGTTGTAGCCTTTGGGGTTGGTTGAGTAAGAATTGTGAGAAGGATAAAAGAGTAAGGTATAAAGTTCTTGGTATGGAAATCAAGAGACTTGTATTGGCTCATCTTGTAAATCTCAAATTCTTATTAGTGGAAAATCTCAAGTAAGTTTACTTGGGGCCTGGACGTAGGGGATTCTGAACCAGGATAAAAATTTGAGTGTGCTATTATCTCTCTTCCCTTACTCTATTTAATTTTAAATTATTTATTTGCGTTACTTTCTTGCTTCAATTGTTATTACTTATTTATTGAGTTACTAATTTCTTCATTTCTTTAAGTAAAGGAAAGTAAAATTGAGATAAATTTCTAAAAGGAAATTAATTTTTAAGACTCAATTCACCCCCTTCTTGAGTCATTGAGGCCACTTGGTTGAAAATTTGGACCTAACAATCTCCCTCTATTTACTGATAGCAAACATCAAGTCTTTTTGTTGAATATAGTCTATAGAAGAAGTGTGTACATGAAATATATCATAACAAATATTTTTGATTAAAACAAGAGAGGAAAAATAACTATCAGCGTGAATATATGACATTTTAATTTCAAAATTAATAATTCAAAGCATCAGTGAATTAGATCAGAGCAAAAATATAGCAAAAACATTGTATCAGAGCAGAAACAACATATTTTATTCATAAACAAAAATGAGATATTATTTTATAGACTCTCTATATTTATTTATCTACTCTTGGACTTCTACTCCTTTTCTAGACTTTTACTCCTAGACTACTCAGACTTCTACTCCCCTTTTTTATATCAACAAAAGGAGAGACATCATTGAGAACTGTAAGGCCTGAGAAGGGCTGGGAGAGACAGTGATGTTGAAGCTGAAATGAGATTTGAAGTATAAACAGAGACAAGAATAAAATGAAAAATTTAAATACAAAAGCAATATGGATGGTCAGTGACAATGATGGTAGGAACACAGACAGATAGAGGAATAATGACTTGGGAATCATCAAAATATGTTGGATGAGCTTTGAAGACATGCCCAGTTTGAGCGCAAAAGTTATGAACATTTATCAGAATGTCACAACCAGAAGTACTACACTATTGATTCTGTTCCCAGAGATAATGTGCCCAAAGATGACTACGATGCTCATCATTCATTTCTGGTGTAGAGCAGAAGGCTTGTAAATTTTCATTAGGCAACGTCTATGGCAAACACATGTATCGGACAGGGGTAGAGGGTGTAGTGTGGTATCTGTCTTGCTTCAACTTATTTGTGATGATCCTGTGGTATCTTGGTATGTGGTGGTCGGGGTCTATGAAGATACGGGCCTTAAGTTTACAGAGGGCTTAGATCTAGGGTTGGGCTGGCAAGTTCAAATCTTGAACAATGGTGCGGTTAAGCTATTCCATACGAAGAGTTTGGAACAAGGAAAAATACAAGGGTGTGCAAAGGTGGAGGTTAGATAATACATCAACACCAGGAAGGATGGGTTGGAAACAAGGTTGGAAAAAGAATTTGTAGTTGGATAAGGTTTTGATAATGACAAGCATGATGACAAAGGCAAAGCACAAAAATAAAGAATGTACACGAATAAGAAATGAATGTGTTTCATGAACAACAAAGGGAAAATGTGGTTGATAAAGACATGACATGAACAATGATCAAGAATAAGGACAAAATGCAAAACACTTAGGGGAGAATATGATTAGCAAAAATTATGACATGGATCAGATTCATGAGTTTGAATTATTTGAAGCTATAGTGCAATGAATCAATTCATGGAAATGGCAAATCTATTCATGCGCTCTTGTGAATCAATTCATGGAAATAGCGAATCTATTCATGTGCTCTTGTGAATCAATTCACAGAAATGACGAATCTATTCATGCGCTCTTGTGAATCAATTCATGGAAATGGCGAATCTATTCATGAGCTCTTGTGAATCAATTCATGGAAATAGTGAATCTATTCGTGCACCTTTGGGAATCGATTCATGCATTAAAAAAGGACCAAAATGTAACTAATTTGGAGAGGAACAACATTGGGAATCGATTCTTGCAAGAAATCATGGCCAAGAATCGATTCACCACATTGAGGAATCGATTCATGCTCTTGATCATGGCCAGGAATCGATTCATTCACGTGATCATGGCTAGGAATCGATTCACCAACATCAGGAATCGATTCATGCCTATTTTAAACACTGGGAATTGATTCCCCACTGTAAGAATCGATTCATGCTTGCTTGGGAATCAATTCATCACTCCAGGAATCAATTCATGCGTTGTTTCTGCTGCAAAAATCAACTGAATGATTCTATTCATCCCTCAAATCATGGATGAAATCATGGACGAAATCATGGAATGTTTTCAGGCACTACGGATTTTCAGCAACACATTACGCGTTTTATGTTACCACTACGCCAAAGGAAATATTTAAATGCAACGGAGCTCCTTCTAGGGTGCTATAAATAGAGAAGGAGTAGAGGAATTTCAAAACACATAAAGAAAATGCATTTACTTGCTTTATCCTTTGATCTTCCTTATTTCTTAGCATTTTACTATCTATTCTAATTATTTTGAAAATATTTTTGAGAGTTAGCTTGTAAGAAAAATTATTTTTGTACTTAAAATTGCATATCCTCTCTGTGAGAGTTATTATTATTTTATGAGAGCTTCAAGTTGTATATCTACTCTGTTGAGAGAGAAAAGTCTTGTAAACCAAACACCAAAATACTTAAGATTGAGTGGTCACAAAGGTTGGGGTTCAACCTTTGGGTTATTGAGAGATTGAGAGATTGGATGAGTTGCCTTTTGCTTGTAAGGATTAGGTTCTTGAGTGTGGGACACTAGGAAGCTGTAATTGCTCAAAGCTTGTAATCTTAAATTCTTAATAGTAGAAATCTTTCAAGTGGGTTGCTTGAAGGCGAGACGTATGTAACATCCCAAATTTTTAATAATGTACCGGGTGAATAAAACCATTAAAATAATAATTTCGGAAGGGGAATTTGTTTATTAATTACCATTAACTTAATTAATCAAGGGTGATTGGCTTTAGTGGGTGCTGATGGGACTGGGTGACGTGAGCAGACTGCTCCTCACGTTTTCCCACCCCACCATTTCTTCCCTCGTGCATGTGTTTATAATTGGTCGAAGGTTCCTTGCCTTTCATTCTTCGAAACTCCCTCTGCGATTCCTCTCTTCTTCATTCTTCTCTTTCTCTCTTGTTCTCCTTCTTCTTCCTTCTTCTTCTCTTCTCCTTCTCTGCTCTCTGTTCCACTCCCTGTTTCAGAAGCCAAGTGACGGTGCTACAGAGGAGTCAGAGCTCCCTCATACGAGTAGAGGACGAGCATCGAAGCAGAAGCAGAAATAGCCCTGCATCACTCGTGGAGGGCAGTAGCGTTCAAGTAAAGGCTAAGCGAGTAGAAGCGTTGAGTGAAGCAGCAAGGAAGAGAACCAACACCCAAGCAGAAAAGTCTCTCGGAGTCTCGTAGTTGGTAGGGGGAGTACCTTACATGTTAAATGCATGGGTTATGAACGGGTTTTGAGTATTGATAATGGTGATTCTGTATCCTGTTGTATGATGTGCTTGCATGTGGAGTACCCGAGTATAAGATAAGTGAGAGTGAATGTTGCATGTTATTACCGTCCTTGAAGATGCATGCGTTGATTAAGTCATGACACTGGTGTATACCGATTGCATGTTATATTGTGTTGATTGGAATGCTTTGTTGAATCCGTTCATATTCATATGGATGCATGCGTTGATTAAGTCCTGACACTGTTGTATACCGAATGCATATCATGTTGTACTGATTGGAATGCTTGTTTGAATCTGTTGATCTTCATATGGATGCATGAGCTGAGTAAGTTCTGATACTGCTGTATACCGAGTGCATGTTATGCTTGAGTTGATGAGAATGCTGTTAGAAGCTTAATATTGATTGACACCGATTGCATTGGGTTCATGTGTTGCTAATGGAGCTATGATGATGACTGCATGGAAGTATGTGTGTGTTAAATTAATATGTGGAATCCTGGAAATGCGTATTACCGACTGCATGCGAAATATGTATAACTGAGTGAAGGTTGTATGCATGAATTCTATGTTATGTGATGAATCCGCGTGTGGCGCATGGGATGCGTTGTGCTTGGAGCACGTAGTGCGGGACACTACCATCGGTTATTAAGCGTGGGACACTATAAAATCCTTGAGTGGGACTCAAGGTAGCCCTTGAGTGGGACTCGGGCTGCCTGTGAACACCTCCGTTGGCGCTGAGAGCGTTGGTGTCACCTGTGGGCAAACGGTTAGGTACAAAACAGCCAAGCAGTTGGGAGCTGATTTGATAGCTGAGAGCTATATATAAAAAAGGCTGAGAGCCTACGTTGCAACGTCTATACCGATACACACGAATGCAGAACCGAGTGAAATACTATATGCCTATTTACTATTGATATTGTTTGGAATTGGTTATGCATGCGAAGGTGTTAATTAGATAATGAATGTTTATAACCGAGTGAATTACTCTGTGTGTATTAACTGTTGACATTGTTTGGAATTGATCATGTAGGTGGCAACGTTATTGAAAGGATGAATGTATATAACCGAGTGAATAATCTGTGTTTATATTGCTACTGATGTTATGTAGAATTAATTATACATGTGATGGTGTTAATGAGATGATATATATATATACTCATGACCAAGTGCACTATTCCATGTGCATATGCTGTTAATGCTGATTGAAATTCCATCCTATGAATGTATGTTATGTATTGGAGAGTTGTGTATATATAGCCGAGTGAGAATTGTGGAATCTGACTGATAAATGTTCAAAAGATGCATTCTAATTCATGGATCTTAATATCATGTTACCGATTGTTGTATGTTAATATTATTGAGTTGATGTGTGTAAAGGGCCGAGTGACAACTGATGGATTCCGATCGTTAAGGATCTTGTGTGTGTTCTGGATGATTAGTATTGCCCTGACTATGATTGTTACCATGTATAATTATGCGTATATATATATATTGTTGTACAAATGTGAGGTAACCTGAGTCAATATCTATCATTGAAAATTTAAGATACTCACCCCTATTGTGGCAATTTCCAGTGAATATCTCTCGTAATGAGGATGGGAGGAGGAGCTGAAATGTTGGGTGAAGTGCTGATGCACTATGGAATTTTATGATTGTGCATATGCTGTATAAAGTGTTTTGAGTTAAGCCTTGGCCGGCTCGTATTTTGTTGTTAGACTTTTAAACAGAGTTGAATCCCTTGGAATAGGAACATGATATTGTGGTTGTAAAATTATGATATACACTTCTATATATATATGCCTATGTTTATGCCATGTTGCATGTCTATCTTATGCTGTGAAATGCCTGGATAATCTTTATGTATATGCGCGTTCATATCCCCGAGTGTGTAGGAAATAACATAACTTAACATGAAGGAAGCCAACCTATGATCTAGAGGGTGAGTTTGTGACTCTGTCACTGAGTGGGAAGGTTCAGACGTTCTGAGTGAGTGAAATCAGATAGCTCCGAGTAGGAATTATCGTAGAAGAATTCGGAGTTGAGAGTCTAGAGATGCTTTCCGGGTGACAACTACTAGGATTTCTCCCGAGCGTAGGATAATCAACGAACCCCAAGTGAGAATCTGCCGAGTGAAGGTTTTCCGACTGAAGAGTGACACCTTAGACTCTAATGGGCCCCACTGTAGTAAATGGTTGGTAATAAAAGAATCTGAGTGAGTCTCAACTTAGTAGAATGTTTAGAGTAGGAAGATTATGGCTGCCAGGTGAAAACCAGGTGAAATACCCCGAGTGACAAAAAGGGCGCTAAGGTTGTTCCGAGTGAGGAGTCCTCATAGATTCCGAGTGAATTAGGCGCTGGAATCCGAGTGCGGAAATGCCGAGTGTAATGAGCGAATACCGAGAGGAGCCTTCGCTTGAGCGAGTACGTGTTGCTGCGTGGTTCGCCTAAGCGATTTCCCCTTCCTCCACTGTCAGCTCCCTGGATCGGTATTATCTATCTTGTTCTTCTTATCCTCTTATTTCTTTGTGCCGAGGCATTCTGATCTTCTTTTTCTTGTGGACAAAAAAAAAATTCCTTTTTTACCGTCTATGATTCATTAAATTAGGGTGTTATATTTTGGTATCAGAGCAGACCGAAAGGTCCAAGGCCAAGGTATGCTTACCGAGTATAAGCGGTTGTGTGCTTTCTGACCGAGTGGTTATCCTGATTGTGATATTAGTTGAACCTGATTGATATTGACTTGTGGATAGGAGGGTGTTCCCCTCCTGGTCCGATTGATTGTGTAGCATATAGAAATAGTATGATGTGCTAAGTTACTGAACATTAGGCTGAAATCCGATCGCTGGTAAGTGGCTTGGTATACTTATCCTTGAAGGGGTGTTAATTTCAGGATAAGGAATGACGCATCGCCAAAGCATGGAGGCTATA
This sequence comes from Clitoria ternatea, assembly GCA_037962975.1. NCBI lineage: Eukaryota > Viridiplantae > Streptophyta > Magnoliopsida > Fabales > Fabaceae > Clitoria > Clitoria ternatea. Next base: position 159,158,986 of record CM075672.1, read on the forward strand.
GCCACAGCATTCCAACGCTTTGCAGACGTGTTTGAGAGGCAGGGCCAGCCTCGAGCTGAGGAGGGCCAAGTGCTGGACCGCTTCCTGAAGAGGAAGCCGAGTGAATTTCTAGGTGGACGGAACCCAGAGGTAGCGTTTAAGTGGACTCAAGAGCTGGAAAGAATTTTTGGGGGTCTTCGCTGTACCGAGGCCCAGAAGGTTGAGTGTGCAGTGTACATGCTGCGAGACGAGGTGGAAAACCGGTGGAAGATAGCCAGAAACCGATTTCCGGATGATGATTCTCAGCTAACATGGAACGATTTCAAGACATGCTTCTTGGAGAAGTACCTCCCTGACACAGTAAGGAGTCAGAAGGAGTTGGAGTTTATGGAGTTGAAACAAGGCTCCATGACTGTGGAGGAGTATGCGACCAGATTCGAAGAATTGTGCCTATTCTACCCACCTTTCCAACAACCAGGGACGGAGAGCTCCAAGTGCCTTAAATTTGAGAATGGATTAAGATCTGATATTAAGAGAGCTTGTAGATACCAAGAGATATGAAGTTTTCCTGCATTGGTAAACAAGTGTAGGATATTTAAGGAGGACGACAAGGCCCATTCGGGCCAGAGCAGCAGAGCTAACCATTCTTTGAGGCCCCAACAATCCCGCTTCAAGAGGCCAAGCAACGTTGGTAGAAACAAATCTTTTTCCAGATTTGGGGGACGGAATCAGTCTGAAAGACGACCAGTGGTAGGAGACGGAAAATGTTTCAAGTACGGAGGAAATCATTATGCCCGAGACTGCGACAACAATGGTGAAATGGTGTGCTTCCATTGTAATAAAAGGGGACACATCCGCCCCGATTGCCCCTAACTCTGTCAAGCAAACACCAACGTACGTCAAGGAAGTTTCCAAGGGAGAAACCGAGTGAATGATAACCAACGACCGGGCGGCAGAGGCAACAGAGCCAGAGGAAACATAATGCTTGCTTCAAATAACCGAGAGAGGAATACCGACCAACGAGCAGTGGGAAGAGTCTACGCTATCAACGCAGAGGATGCTGCACAAGCAAATGACCTGGTACAATGTAAGTGCTCACTCGGTAGACATACACTTAATGTTGTTTTCGGTTCGGGAGCCACCCATTCTTTTATAGCTGATGAGTGTGTAAAGCATTTAAAGTTACCAACTGTGTTTATGGATCGGACTTTGGAAGTGGCCAATCCGACTGGCCCTAAAGTGTTGACATCGTCAATATGTAAGGATGTGACATTTGTGTTGTGTGATAGGAGTTTCACTTTCGATTTGGTGTGCATACCTTTAAAGGATCTTGATATTGTGCTCGGAATGGATTGGCTTTCAGCCAACAAGGTGTTAGTGGATTGCAGAAACCGAAGGATAATCTTCCCGAGGCAGCACAATGAGGACGACACAACATAAGGTATAACCCAACTATTTATGATGCTTTGTCTAACCGAGGGAGAGAGTAAAACCCGAGTGAATGAAATTCCAACTGTCTGTGAATTCCCAGAAGTGTTTCCTGAAGACGTACCGAGTGTCCCTCCTAATAGAGAAGTCAAATTCTCTATAGACCTGATCCCTGGAGCCGAGCCAGTCTCCAGTGCACCATACCGAATGTCCCCAACTGAATTGGCCGAGCTGAAGAAGCAAGTAGATGAGTTACTCGGAAAACAATTCATTAGGCCGAGTGTATCACCATGGGGCGCACCTGTGCTGCTTGTTAAGAAGAAGGATGGCAGTATGAAGCTTTGTATAGACTACCGACAGCCAAACAAACTCACGATTAAGAATCGGTACCCGTTGCCCAGAATTGATGACCTCATTGACCAACTGCGTGGAGCCTCAATTTTCTCAAAAATCGACCTGCAATCGGGATACCACCAAATCCGAGTGAAGGAATCGGATATTCCAAAGACTGCCTTTAGGACTCGGTATGGTCACTACGAGTATGTAGTGATGCCGTTTGGTGTAACAAACGCCCCTGCTGTCTTCATGAATTACATGAACAGCATATTCCACCCGTATTTAGACCGATTCTTAGTTGTTTTCATTGATGACATCCTAGTCTATTCTAAGACTTCTGAGGAGCATGAAGAGCATCTCCGGGCAGTACTCCAAGTGTTGAAGGAGAAGCAGCTGTTTGCAAAGCTTTCAAAGTATGATTTCTGGATGAATAAAATCCATTTCCTCAGACATGTGATTTCCGAGGAAGGTGTCTCGGTGGATCCTTCAAAGGTGGCAGCTATAATGGCACGGGAGAGACCCAAGTCGGTCTCGGAGATAAGGAGCTTTATGGGCCTGGCAGGTTATTATAGAAGATTCATTGAAGGTTTTTCTAAGTTGGCCTCGCCACTGACCAAATTGACTCGGAAAAACATTCCCTTCGTATGGAGTCCCGAGTGCGAGAACAGCTTCCGAGAGCTGAAGGACAAGTTGACGACTGCTCCAGTACTGGCATTACCTGACTTGCAAGAGAGCTTCGTGGTTTATTGTGATGCATCAGGGCTCGGATTAGGATACGTGCTAATGTAGAAAGACCGGGTGATAGCGTATGCCTCTCGGCAATTGAAACCTCACGAGCAGCATTATCTGACCCACGACCTTGAATTGGCAGCTGTGGTGTTCGCATTAAAAATCTGGAGGCATTACTTGTACGGGTCCAGATTTGAAGTATACAGTGATCACAAGAGCCTTAAATACTTATTCGACCAAAAGGAACTGAACATGAGGCAGAGGAGATGGATGGAATTTTTAAAAGATTATGATTTCGAGCTAAAGTACCATTCGGGTAAAGCGAACGTTGTTGCCGACGCGTTGAGTCGGAAATCCCTTCATGTTGCAGTGATGATGGTGAAGGAGGTAGAGCTATTGGAACAGTTCCGAGACATGAACTTACATGTTGACATTCCCTCCTCTCGGAAAATGGCGATCGGCACGCTGAGGATTGCCAATGAATTCCTGAAATTCATGTACGAGCAACAGCAGTCAGATTCCTACTTGGCTGAGATGAAGGAGACTCAGGCCAAAGGTAAGGATTTTTCCTTGACCGAGGGATCAGATGGAATCTTCTGAGTAAGAAACAGAATATACGTGCCGGATGGAGGAGAATTGAGGAGAATGGTGCTTGATGAAGCCCACAAGAGCTTGCTAAGTATCCACCCGGGTACCACGAAGATGTACCATGACCTGAGAACCCAGTTCTGGTGGCCCGAATTAAAAAGGAACGTGGCAGAATATGTGGCTCGGTGCATCACCTGTCAGAAGTCAAAAGTGGAGCACCAGAAGCCGTATGGTGCATTGCAACCCCTGGAGATTCCCGTGTGGAAATGGGACTCAATTGCCATGGACTTTGTCATGGGATTGCCCAAAAACCGAGCTGGCCATGATGCGATATGGGTCATTATTGACCGACTAACGTAGAGTGCACATTTCCTGCCTGTGAATATGAAGAACCCGATGCATAAGTTAGCTCAGATTTATATTTACAAAATTGTCTGACTGCATGGTATACCGACTTCTATCGTATCAGATAGGGATCCTACGTTCACGTCTCAGTTTTGGACCAATCTGCACCGGGAAATAGGTACAAAACTTTGGCTTAGTTCTGCTTACCACCCCCAATCTGATGGACAATCCGAGCGGACAATCCAGAGCTTAGAGGACTTACTAAGGGCGTGTGTGTTAGAGCACGGTGGGGATTGGGAGCAATACCTTCCCCTGATCGAGTTCACGTACAACAATAGCCACCACAACAGTATTGGTATGGCACCCTACGAAGCACTGTACGGTCAAAGATGCCGGACCCCGCTTTGCTGGTCAGAAACGGGTGAGAGTCTGCTATTGGGACCAGAGGTTGTGAAGCAAACTTTAGAGCAGATCCGGGTGATAAGAGAAAAGATGAAGGCGTCTCAAGATAGGCAGAAGAGCTACCATGACAAATGCACCAGACCATTGGAATTTTCAGTCGGAGACAAGGTATTTTTAAGGACTTCACCGAGTAAAGGAGTCGGGCGAGCCTTGAAAAGCAAAAAGTTGAGCCCTCGATACATTGGGCCTTATGAGGTGTTGAAACGAGTCGGCTCCATGGCATACCAAATAGCATTACCGACTCATTTATCTCGATTGCATGACGTGTTTCATGTGTCTCAACTAAGGAAGTACCTGCCAGATTCTACTCACACAATGCCTGATGATGAGGTGGAAATCAAGGAAGATCTGACCACTGCAACTATACCGACTAGGATCATGGACCGATCGGTAAAGCGATTAAGGAGTAAGAATGTGCAACTGGTTGAAGTGGAATGGCAGCAGGATGGGTATACCTCTTATACCTGGGAGCGCGAGGATGCCATGAGGCAGCAGTACCCCGAGTTATTTGACCAAGGTGAGTTACCGACTGAATTTGGAGGACGAAATTCTTTTGAAGTGGGGGAGAACTGTAACATCCCAAATTTTTAATAATGTACCGGGTGAATAAAACCATTAAAATAATAATTTCGGAAGGGGAATTTGTTTATTAATTACCATTAACTTAATTAATCAAGGGTGATTGGCTTTAGTGGGTGCTGATGGGACTGGGTGATGTGAGCAGACTGCTCCTCACGTTTTCCCACCCCACCATTTCTTCCCTCGTGCATGTGTTTATAATTGGTCAAAGGTTCCTTGCCTTTCATTCTTCGAAACTCTCTCTGCGATTCCTCTCTTCTTCCTTCTTCTCTTTCTCTCTTGTTCTTCTTCTTCTTCCTTCTTCTTCTCTTCTCCTTCTCTGCTCTCTATTCCACTCCCTGTTTCGGAAGCCAAGTGACGGTGCTGCAGAGGAGTCAGAGCTCCCTCATACGACTAGAGGACGAGCATCGAAGCAGAAGCAGAAATAGCCCTGCACCACTCGTGGAGGGCAGTAGCGTTTAAGTAAAGGCTAAGCGAGTAGAAGCGTTGAGTGAAGCAGCAAGGAAGAGAACCAACACCCAAGCAGAAAAGTCTCTTGGAGTCTCGTAGTTGGTAGGGGGAGTACCTTACATGTTAAATGCATGGGTTATGAACGGGTTTTGAGTATTGATAATGGTGATTCTGTATCCTGTTGTATAATGTGCTTGCATATAGAGTACCCGAGTATAAGATAAGTGAGAGTGAATGTTGCATGTTATTACCGTCCTTGAAGATGCATGCGTTGATTAAGTCATGACACTGGTGTATACCGATTGCATGTTATATTGTGTTGATTGGAATGCTTTGTTGAATTCGTTCATATTCATATGGATGCATGTGTTGATTAAGTCCTGACACTATTGTATACCGAATGCATATCATGTTGTACTGATTGGAATGCTTGTTTGAATCTGTTGATCTTCATATGGATGCATGAGCTGAGTAAGTTCTGATACTGCTGTATACCGAGTGCATGTTATGCTTGAGTTGATGAGAATGCTGTTAGAAGCTTGATATTGATTGACACCGATTGCATTGGGTTCATGTGTTGCTAATGGAGCTATGATGATGACTGCATGGAAGTATGTGTGTATTAAATTAATATGTGGAATCCTGGAAATGCGTATTATCGACTGCATACGAAATATGTATAACTGAGTGAAGGTTGTATGCATGAATTCTATGTTATGTGATGAATCCGCGTGTGGCGCATGGGATGTGTTGTGCTGGGAGCACGTAGTGCGGGACACTACCATCGGCTATTAAGCGTGGGACGCTGTAAAATCCTTGAGTGGGACTCAAGGTAGCCCTTGAGTGGGACTCGGGCTGCCTGTGAACACCTCCGTTGGCGCTGAGAGCGTTGATGTCACCTGTGGGCAAACGGTTAGGTACAAAATGGCCAAGCAGCTGGGAGCTGATTTGATAGCTGAGAGCTATGTATAAAAAAGGCTGAGAGCCTACGTTGCAACGTCTATACCGATACACACGAATGCGGAACCAAGTGAAATACTATGTGCCTATTTACTATTGATATTGTTTGGAATTGGTTATGCATGCGAAGGTGTTAATGAGATAATGAATGTTTACAACCGAGTGAATTACCCTGTGTGTATTAACTGTTGACATTGTTTGGAATTGATCATGTAGGTGGCAACGTTATTGAAAGGATGAATGTATATAACCGAGTGAATAATCTGTGTTTATATTGCTACTGATGTTGTGTAGAATTAATTATGCATGTGATGGTGTTAATGATATGATATATATATATATATACTCATGACCAAGTGCACTATTCCGTGTGCATATGCTGTTAATGCTGATTGAAATTCCGTCCTATGAATGTATGTTATCTATTGGAGAGTTGTGTATATATAGCCGAGTGAGAATTGTGGAATCTGACTGATAAATGTTCAAAAGATGCATTCTAATTCACGAATCTTAATATCATGTTACCGATTGTTGTATGTTAATATTATTGAGTTGATGTGTGTAAAGGGCCGAGTGACAACTGATGGATTCCGATCGGTAAGGATCTTGTGTGTGTTCTGGATGATTGGTATTGCCCTGACTATGATTGTTACCATGTATAATTGTGCGTATATATATATATTGTTGTACAAATGTGAGGTAACCTGAGTCAATATCTATCATTTAAAATTTAAGATACTCACCCCTGTTGTGGCAATTTCCAGTGAATATCTCTCGTAATGAGGATGGGAGAAGGAGCTGAAATGTTAGGTGAAGTGCTGATGCACTATGGAATTTTACGACTGTGCATATGCTGTATAAAGTGTTTTGAGTTAAGCCTTGGCCGGCTCGTATTTTGTTGTTAGACTTTTAAACAGAGTTGAATCCCTTGGAATGGGAACATGATATTGTGGTTGTAAAATTGTGATATACACTTCTATATATATATGCCTATGTTTATGCCATGTTGCATGTCTATCTTATGCTGTGAAATGCCTGGATAATCTTTATGTATATATGCGTTCATATCCGCGAGTGTGTAGGAAATAACATAACTTAACATAAAGGAAGCCAACCTATGATCTAGAGGGTGAGTTTGTGACTCTGTCACCGAGTGGGAAGGTTCAGACGTTCTGAGTGAGTGAAATCAGATAGCTTCGAGTAGGAATTGTCGTAGAAGACTGCCCCCATCGACGAGTTGTTAGGATTCGGAGTTGAGAGTCTAGAGATGCTTTCCGAGTGACAACTACTAGGATTTCTCCCGAGCGTAGGATAATCAACGAACCCCGAGTGAGAATCCGCCGAGTAAAGGTTTTCTGACTGAAGAGTGACACCTTAGACTCTAATGGGCCCTACTGTAGTTAATGGTTGGTAACAAAAGAATCTAAGTGAGTCTCAACTTAATAGAATGTTTAGAGTAGGAAGATTATGGCTGCCGAGTGAAAACCAGGTGAAATACCCCGAGTGACAAAAAGGGCGCTAAGGTTGTTCCGAGTGAGGAGTCCTCATAGATTCCGAGTGAATTACGCTGGAATCCGAGTGAGGAAATGCCGAGTGTAATGAGCGAATACCGAGAGGAGCCTTCGCTTGAGCGAGTACGCGTTGCTGCGTGGTTCGCCTAAGCGATTTCCCCTTCCTCCACTGTCAGCTCCCTGGATCGGTATTATCTCTCTTGTTCTTCTTATCCTCTCATTTCTTTGTACCGAGGCATTCTGATCTTCTTTTTCTTGTGGACAAAAAAAAAATTTCCTTTTTTACCATCTATGATTCATTAAATTAGGGTGTTATAACGTACACTGGGGTGGTGGAACTCGTTATATCGGTTTGTAAATTCTTTTTTCCCTAAACTCCTTTGTTATTGTGAATTTAAATTGCTTGCTAAAATATTTATACCAAATTGATCTGTTAAAATTGCTTAAATTAAATCCTTGAATTAATTGACTTAAATCTTGTTGGATTTAATTACTACACAAGTGATCAAAATATTCTTGTTAATAACTTGCCAAATTAATTTTAATTAATTTGTTAAAAATTGTTTAAGTTAAATTAACTTAAATTTATGTTGGAGTTAATTATTGTATACCAATTGCTTAAAGAATTGCCCAAACTAATAACTTGCCTTGTTTATCATAATTAATTCTTGAATATTATATCTTCACCTCAAAGTGTTTTAGTATGATACGTGCTTCATAATTATTACCTCTTCCATATTGTATCATTTGTGTACTAAGAATTGTTTTCAAAGGGATTCTGCACAAACATTTGAAATACTCAATTCACCCCCCTCTTAAGTATTGAGGCCTTGGCTAACAAGTGGTATCAGAGGTTGACTCTTGCCACAAGGCTTAACAGCTGCAAGAGATCAAGATGACATTTACCTCATATGACGTATTTATGGAAAGTGGTACAATACATAGACCTCCAGTCTTCAATGTTAAAGGATATGCTATTTGGAAAGAAAGGATGAAAATCTTTATTCAATCCTATGATCTTAAGGTATGGAATGTCATTCAATTTGGTCTTTTCATTCCTATATATATTGTTGATAATATATAGTGTATAAAGCCCATGAACTTATGGACTAGTAAAGAAGAAAGAAATGTACAATTTAATCTGAAAGCAAAATTCTTATCACTTTAGCATTAGATCCTAATGAATTGTCTAGAGTTATTACTTGTAACAATGCTAAAGAAATGTGGGAAACTCTTGAAATAATTCATGATGCTAAAGATGTAAACATTTGTACACTTTCTAGTCAATATGAAAACTTCAAAATGAGTTCGGAAGAAAATGTTATAGATATGTAAAAATGGTTTACTATTATTGTAAATCACTTACTCACCTTGGGCAAAACTTTCAACAGCAAAGAATTAATTCAAAAAGTGTTAAAAAGTTTAAATAGGGAATGGCAACAAATGGTGACCGTATTGATGCAAACGGTGGATCTCCATACCATGACTCTTGACACACTATTTAGTAAACTTCAAGAGCATGAACAAGTGATCAAAAACATGAAAGAAGTCAATGAAGAAGAGTCCGAAGAAGAAATAGCAAACCTCTGCCTTATGACAAATCACTCCAAAAATGATGAGGTAAATTCTCTAAATGAATCTAGTGATGATGAAAGTGAAATTGATAAAGATGAGTTGCTAGAAGCTTTTGATGAATTGCATGAAAAATTTGTGTCAATATCAAATAGGTAGGCATGCTCAAAACGAACCATTTTGAAACTTGAAAATGAATTGCATGATGTTCACATAGAAAAAGAAAATCTTAGAGTTCAAAATGGTGAATTAATAGCTTCAAATGTCACTCTTAGGAGTTGTGATAAAAATAAGGAATGTATGCTAGTTGATAAATGTATGCTTCTGGAAAAGGAAAATAAAGAACTAAAAGAAACACTTAAGAAGCTTACAAATAGTCAAAAGAATCTAAGTGCACCTCTTGAAAATCAAAAGTATACCCTTGATAGAACGGGAATAGGACATGGAAAATTTGAAAAGGAAAAGAAATACAAGAACTCCTTTGTAATCCTTAAGGAAAAACCTAAACCTATTCTAAAATATGCAAGCTATGAAAGAAAAGGTCATACAATATCCAATTATTTTAAAAGAAGGCATATAGAATATAATAGGAACCATTACAATTCTACTATGACTTATTGTCTGGATGCAACATGTTTTTATTATGGAATGCATGGTCCTATATCACCTATATGCTTTATAAAGAAATCCCATGAAAAGTGCATAAGAAAGGTATGGATTCCAAAAGTAATTTTGAAATCCTAAACTAACAAGAACAGACCCAACTTTCAAAGGGTACCTTAAAACTTGAAAATTTGTAGGCGTACTTTAAATCGGCAATTTCTCATTGATGAATGACCAAAGAATCAAGATTCAGTATCTTCTCTCTAAAGAATAAAGAATGAGAAAGATAAGGATGTAGGAACTATAAAATACCAAGGTATGATCGAATCCTTAGAAAACCAAATGTCATGTTTGCGATATGCGATCATGTGCTTAAATATGTTGAAATATCTATGCAGTTGGCTAATAGTTTATTGAGAATTTTTAGAAATTTCTAAATAATTTTATAAATCCAAATTCCATACTTGTTCATAATAAACTTTTGATGATATAAAGAGCTTGATTGTATATGTTGATGAGTTTGAAAGATTGTTGAACAAATGATTTCCATAAACCTTAAGAAATGATCTTGCATATATATGTTAAAGGTTCATAAATTTTGTGTTCTAGTTATGAATCAATTTATGACCACTAGAAGTGCCATCTTTGCAAATCAAAACATGTTGAATTGATTTACACTACTGAATGCCCAAATTTTCTTAAAATAATAGTAGTTGTTCTTAATGATATATGAATTCTTGATGATGTATAAATTTTTAATAATGCATGAAGTCTTGATGATGTATGAATTCTTGATGATGTATGAATTTTTGATGATGTATGAATTCTTAATGATATATGAATTCTTAATGACGTATGTGTTCTTAATGATACATGAATTCTTGATGATTTGAATTTAACATTGAGTTTAGAAGATTCAATCAATTTTGTAATACAAGTAGTATCCTCTTTGAACAATTGTTATTTAAATGACAAGCATCTTCTCTTAACAATTGGTATCTAAATTGCAAGTGACTTCTTTTAACAAAATGGTATCAATCGTATTAGTAAGAGGGAGAGATCATTATTTAACAAAAAGAGGGATATAATCTTGATTATGCTTATACTTATTGTTGTTGCCACTATGCTCTGATAATAAATACATAAATTGCTTGTACAAGTGGTATCCATGCTCTGATAATTTATGATATGTCATAACAAGCAATATCTTCTCATAACAAGTGGCATCAAACATTATATAAAGTATATGTTATGACAAGTTGATTATAACAAATTTTACAGTTGCTTTATGTTAGGACTATGTTATGTTTCTATGACTTATTTCTATATTCTACAAGTTGTCTATCTTAGACAAAATAGTTTTATGCAATCATGTGTTGTTTTTGATGATGCCTAAGAGAAAGTATGTATGCTCTATGTATGTTATAACAAGTGATTGCCTAAACTTTTAACTTCATAACAAGTAACATCATAGGCATAAATTGAGGAAGAAAATAGCACTTGAAGAGATTTGTGTTAAATATTAATGCATGATTATATGTTAAATGTCTATGTATGATTATGATGATATATTAAGAGACACTACATGATTATGAAGATATGTTAAGAGACAATGCATGATATGTTAAGTGACAATGCATGATATGTGACAGTACATAATATGTTAAGAGACAATGCATGGTATGCTAAGAGACAATACATGATATGTTAAGTAATAATGCATGACATGATCTTTCTTCTCTATTAATAGACCATGTTTGAGCAATTGGTATCTATCTTGATTGACATTATAGTTCCTATTTACGCCATATGTTTGATGATGCAAAAGGGGAGAAGATATGTGTTAATAAGAAATTTGATAATATGATATAGATTTAACCATTGGTATTTGTTGGTATAGCAAGTCATACTTATACACTTTATTAAATATGCATCCATACATTACATTTGCGATATCTATTTATTTAAAAATTGGCATCAGACTTGAATAATTGGTATCGACTTACTTATAACTCCATCAACAATTGGTATCATAGTAGTTAATAATTGGTATTAGACTTGAACAATTAGTATATATATATATATATTACAATTGGTATCAACTCCATCAACAATTAGTTATTTTACATAACATTTGGTATCTGTGATGAATGATTGATCCTATAATACATAATCACATAACAAGTGGTATCAATTGCCATCTATTACATTAATTAGGGAGAGAATGCATATAAGAGATGATTGACATTGATTTACCATTCTATGATTATGATTGATATTGGCTTATGGCACTTATCTTTACTCTGGATTCTACTCTCTTATGCTTTTTTTGATGATGCCAAAGGGGGAGAGAATTGTGTGCTTACTTGATTGAGAAAATTATGTGCTTACTTGATTGAGAGAATTATATGCTTACTTGATGGATAAATTATGTGCTTGATTAATTACTCTAGATATTAACATGTGGTATGCAACAAAATGGTATAACATCAATCAAATCCACAATTGGTATCTATTGCATGATTAAGGGGGAGAATAACTCTAAAGATCAAAAGGGCTAGATCTGGAATAATAATTATTGGTATCTAAATGCATCAGTAAGGGAGAGTTTTTGTTTGTCAAAACCGTGAGCTATAACTGTTATAAAACTAACACCCCAAGAGATGAACATCTGTTATCATCATCAAAAGGGGGGAGAATGTGTTTATATGTTGAAACAGGTTTTGATAATGACAAACATGGACTCAAGCACGAAGAGTGCATTAGCAATGCATATGTAACATTAGTTGTCATCATCAAAAAGGGGGAGAATGTAATTGGATAAGGTTTTGATAATGACAAACATGATGACAAAGGCAAAGCACAAACATAAAGAATGTATATGAACAAGAAGTGAATGTGTTTGATGAACAACAAAGGAAAAATATGGTTGATAAAGACATGACATGAACAATGATCAAGAACAAGGACTAGATGCAAAACACTTGATGAACAACTAGGGGAGAATATGATTAGCAAAAATTATGACATGGATCAGATTCATGCATTTGAATTATTTAAAGGTACAATGTAATGAATCAATTCATGAAAATGGTGAATCTATTCATGCGCTCTTGTGAATCAATTCATGGAAATGGCAAATCTATTCATGCGCTCTTGTGAATCAATTCATGGAAATGGCGAATCTATTCATGCGCTCTTGTGAACCAATTCATGGAAATGGCGAATCTATTCATGCGCTCTTTTGAATCAATTCATGGAAATGGCAAATCTATTCATGTACCTTTGGGAATCAATTCATGAATTCAAAAAAGACCAAAATGTAACTAATTTAGAGAGGAACAACACTGGAATTGATTCATGCAAGAAATCATGGCCAGGAATCTATTCACCATATTGAGGAATCGATTCATGCTCTTGATCATAGCCAGGAAACGATTCATGCACGTGATCATGGCTAGGAATTGATTCATACCTATTTTAAACACAGGGAATCGATTCCCCACTACAGGAATCGATTCGTGCTTGCCTGGGAATTAATTCATGTGCTGTTTCTGCTACAAAAATCAACTGAATGAATCTATTCATCCCTCAAATCTTGGACGAAATCATGGAATATTTTTAGGCACTGCGGATTTTCAGCAACACATTACGCGTTTTATGTTACCACTACGCCAAAGGAAATATTTAAATGCAACGGAGCATCTTCAGGTGCTATAAATAGAGAAGAAGCAGAGGTATTTCAAAACACACCAAGCAAACACAAATACTTGCTTTCTCCTCTGATCTTCCTTATTTCTTAGCATTTTACTCTCTGTTCTAATTATTTTGAAAATGTTTTTTGAGAGTTAGCTTGTGAGAAAAATTATTTTTGTGCTTAAAATTACATATCCTCTCTGTGAGAGTTATTATTATTTTGTGAGAGCTTCAAGTTGAATATCTACTCTATTGAGAGAGAAAAGTCTTGTAAACCAAACACCAAAATACTTAAGATTGAGTGGTCATAAAGGTTGGGGTTCAACCTTTGGGTTATTGAGAGATTGTGAGATTGTGTAGGTTGCCCTTTGCTTGTGAGGATTGGGTTCTTGAGTGTGGGACACTAGGAAGTTGCAATTGCTCAAAGCTTGTAATCTTAAATTCTCAATAGTGAAAATCTTTCAAGTGGGTTGCTTGAAGGCGAGACGTACACCGGGGTGGTGGAACTCGTTATATCGGTTTGCAAATTCTCTTTTCCCTAAACTCCTTTATTATTGTGAATTTAAATTACTTGCTAAAATATTTATAACAAATTGATCTGTTAAAATTGCTTAAATTAAATCCTTAAATTAATTAACTTAAATCTTGTTGGATTTAATTACTACACAGGTGATCAAAATATTATTGTTAATAACTTGCTAAATTAATTATACTTAATTAATTTGTTAAAAACTGTTTAAGTTAAATTAACTTAAATTTGTGTTAGAGTTAATTATTGCATACCAAGTGCTTAAAGAATTGCCCAAACTAATAACTTGCCTTGTTTATCACAATTAATTCTTGAATATTGTATCTTCACCTCAAAGTGTTTTAGTATGATACGTGCTTCATAATTATTACCTCTTCCATATTGTATCATTTGTGTACTAAGAATTGTTTTCAAAGGGATTCTGTGTAAAAATTTGAAATACTCAATTCACCCCCTCTTGAGTATTGAGGCCTTGGCTAACAGAATTGTACTGGTTACTTTTTATTGGTGAAGGTTTTGGTAATGGTGTGTAGCTCAGGGCCATAAAAAGGTAGAGGGGGGCCAGGAAAAATAGAGATAGGTTTCTTGGAGGAGGAAGTTTGGGGTTCAGGGATTTCAGGGGTGTCTGAGTTGGTTCAGGTTCAGAGCAAGGTGGAGAGGGAGGTGCTGTTTGAGAGGGTTAAGGTTCAATCTGTGGTTCAATGTCCTGTTAAGAATGGGAGAGACTGGTACTTGAGCTGGTGTAGGGGTAGGTATTGGAGTTAGAGTCTTGATGGGAGAAGTAGGCTTGGTGGTTGACGGCATCTTAGTGGTGGAGGGAACAAACTTCTTTGTCTTCTTTTTCTCAATAGGTTTTTATTACTTTTTCTTCTCAGTAGCCTTTTTTGAAGCTTCAGCTCTCTCAGCTTCCTATTACGCTTTATCAATCTTGTACATATTGTAGGACTGATTGTATATCTCAATCTAATCATACTTGGCCAATTTCAAGACGTCCACGTCAAGAAATTTTCTATAGTGGTAAGGGATGAAGTTTGATGTAGCACTTTCTGGAGGGTAGCATGACGTAATCATTCAGAGATGGAGAGGAAAGAGAGTATGAAATCTTTGAACAAAGGAAGGCTGAACGGAGGTAGGTTTCTCAGACTACTTCTTTCTAATGACATTCTTTGTGGTCTGGCCGTCATCAAAATCTGATGATGATTTAGTGGTAGAGACTGGAATAGAGCTAGTGTTGGTAGCAGGGGTCTGGGCTTGGGTGACATAGACCTTTGTCACTTTTGCCTTCTTAGTCTTAGTGGGCTTTACTGTAGGTTTCTGATGTGTCTTCTTCATAGACTTCAGAGTAATAAAGGTGACAATCTGGTCTAACAGAGGAGAGAAAGATGGCAGCTTAGACACCAGAGATCTATATGTCATCAAATCCTTCACTGATTTAAAGGGAACATTCTCCAACTTAAATATATTGGTGAGGATGGCCAGGTAAGGTATTTTTTTACTTCTTAAGAATAGACGAGATCATGTAGGTTATGATCATATTTACAAGGTTCACCTTCTCTTTGTAGAGCATGTGGTACATGTAGAATCTATCAACCTTCGTAATAGTGTCCTTGGCAGATTTGCAAGGACAAAATACTTGACGCATCAACAAGTATAGCATCTTCACCTTAGGAAGTAGACTTCCAAAGGTTGATTTCTCAAGACGAGTTTTCCCATACAACATTTCGTTGATGGTGAAGGCAGAAACTTTAGTGTACTCAAAATCTTTAGTGAAGGCTATACCGCTAGGGTGACATTGGAGTATAGTAACTAGTAGATCTTCTAAAATCTCAATCTATTTACCACACAGAGAGCCAAGCAAGATGAAGCAAGTCCCAAAACTTGAGAACCAAAGAGGGAGAAAATGGTTCTTGGTCAAGGTAGATCTAAGTCCACCCAATGCCATTAATTTCCTTAGTGACGTCACAACCTTCGAGCTTGTACTAGGCAACATTGAAAAAAGAAGACTCAATGATGTCTTTGACAGAGAGGGGTGTAGCAGCCATTAATGATTTTTGGAAGAAGAAAGAAGAGTTTGCAAAGAAAGGTCTAGGCCAAGTTTTGAAAAATAAAGAAGGAGAGGAATATAGAGAGTTGAGAAAAGCCAAAAGTTTCCAAAGGTTTTGAAAGGACAACTAGAAACACTATTTAAAGGTAACATGGCTTAGAAAGGGGGAAACTACTCAAAAACGGTTAAACTCCAAGAAATAAATAAATGCCATGTGTAACAGTTCAGAAACTAAAAAGCAGTTTATCGAGGCAAGTGAAATGACCTTGAGAGTCTCTCATCATAGAAGTGAGCATTTTTAAAAAAAATCTAAGTATACAAAATAATCATACAGAATCTTTCAAACAGACTTATGTCATGCAAACTTATGTTATTTATACTCTTAATCAGGCAATGTTATGCAGACTTAAGTTATACTTAATAAATGCAAATCTGACTTCAGCCAATGGCAAAATGAATATATCAGCTCATTGATGGTTTGTATCAACATACTTCAAGTATAAAGTGCCTTTCTGAACATAGTCATGAATGAAGTGATATTTTACTTCAATGTGCTTTACCTTTGAATATTGAATAGGATTTTTCAATAGGTTAATTATGCTGGTATTGTCACAAAATACTGGAATCTCTTCTTCTTTGATCGAATAGTCCTTAAACTAATATTTCATCCATAGAAGTTATGAGCAACAACTTGTAGTAGAAAAGTATTCTACTTTAGCTATACAAAGGGCTATTGAGTTTTGCTTTTTGCTATTCCAAGAGATCAAACTTGTCCCTAAGAAGTGGCATCCACAACTTGTACTTTTCCTTTCTGACCTATCACCTACGAAATCTACATTACAAAAAACCACAAAAAGAAAATGAGTTTGTTCTCTTATAGAACAGCCCAAGGTTAGTGGTACCTACAAAATACCTTAGAATCCTCTTCATTGTAGACAAATCTAATTCCTTGAGGTTTGCTTGGTATCTTGCACATACGTAAACACTAAACATTATATTAGGTCTGGTGGATGTTAAATACAATAGTGATCCAATCATTCCTCTATATAGGGTCTGATCCACTGATGTACCAAACTCGTCTTTACTTATGATACAATTAAGATACATTGGTGTACTCATGGGCTTAGCATCAACCATTTTAAATTTAATGAGTAACTCTTTGTTGTACTTTTATTGATGAATGAAAATTCCATCATCTGTCTATTTAATCTGTAACCCTAGAAAGAATTTGAGTTCACCTATCATGCTCATCTCAAATTTAGCCTGCATCATTTTAGCAGAATCTTTGCATAGATTTTCTTTAGTCACACCAAAGACAATGTCATCAACATAAATCTACATAATAAGAAAGTGTCTGCTTGAGCCTTTTCAAAATAAGGTTTTATCAACCATTCCTCTATTAAATCCTTTTGATATTAAAAAGGTACTGAGTTGATCATACCAAGCTCTTGGAGCTTGTTTCAGACTATATAATGATTAACTTAGTTTGAAGACAAGACTTTAAAAAGATTTATCCTTAAACACAGGAGGCTATTTTATGAAGACTTCCTTTTCTATAAAATCATTTAGAAATGTGCTTTTAACATCCATTTGATATAATTTTATACCTTTAAATGCAGCAAATGCAAGTAGAATCCTTATGGCCTCAAGTCTGGCTACAGGTGCAAAGGTTTTAGTTAAGTCTATACCTTCCTTTGATTTTAGCCTTGAGCCACAAGTCTAGCTTTGTTTCTAACAACTTTGCCATTTTCATCTAGCTTATTTCTGAAAACCCATTTAGTTCCTATGATGCTTTTATCTTTGGGTTTTGGAACCAACATGTACACTTTATTTCTTTCGAATTAATTTAGCTCTTCTTGTATAGCTATAATCCAATCTGGATCTTCTAATGCTTCTGTAATAGTCTTTTTAACATCCCATGTGTTTTTATATTTAAAAAGGATAATAAATGTGCAAATGAGTTCAGATTATGATAAATTGAGAATATGTGGCATTCGTGTGATTTAAAAATGAATTTAAAGGGAGATTTATGGATTTTCCCTGATGTGTAGCGTCTGCATCGTGTGTAGAATTAAAATGGGACTGTGACAGCAACGCAGAAGCATCCAAAAACAGAGTTAAACTTCTTATTCTTTCACTCTCATGGGTCATGACTGTTAGGGCCAAATTGGAGGGTTTTTATTGTTGGGACTTGAAACTGATCGTGCTTTTGAGATCGGGGAGATAAGGTGAGCATCTCTGTATCTTCAATTTAGCATTTTCCCTTTCTTGCTTTGTTTCTCTCTCTAGCCAAAAATGGCTTTGCATGGTGGAGGTTCCAATTTAGGTTTTCCTTATGCATTTGAGCTTCATAATGGTGTTCATTATAATGGGTGCTTCTAAAATCGCATTCTTCCTTCTTCCTTCTCTTAGCTAAATTGCATTCATGCATATGGGGGGACTTTAAAATTCTAAAATTGATGTCTTCTTGGGCATGAAAATGGTGTTTTATAATGTTGGGTAAGCTTAAATATTGATGGGTACTCATTTTAGGATGTATAAGTAATGGACCGAGCATTGGCAAGTCATTAAATGTCACAAAGCGATGAATGAATTGATCATGGGTCGTGAACGACACAATAAGCAACTTGTAGAAGCTTGGAATTGAGGTAAAGGGGTGTGCAGGGTTAAGGTTAATGTAAAAATTGTTTACGCTATTTGGCGTAGAGGAAAAGAGTAGATCATAGCCACTATTAGACGATTTAACTAAATTTAGAAACTTGATAATGCGAGATTAGAGAACGAGGAAGTAAGGATGAACCATAAATGGTGAAAACGATAAATAAAAGATAAATGAATGTACGAATATGCATTTAACTTTATTGATGGATGATGATCGGGGAATTATAGAATAGCCTATATAGAATAAGTACATTTGTGAAGTAAAATGACATAGTGTAAAGTATGTACATGGTAGTTTTTTAAAATAGAATATGAGTCTAAGTGAGTTATGCACATATATAAACATATATAGATTTGAGTGGGTGAGTGAGAAACAAATAATGTGAAATATGATATTTTGTA
Organism: Clitoria ternatea; assembly: GCA_037962975.1. NCBI lineage: Eukaryota > Viridiplantae > Streptophyta > Magnoliopsida > Fabales > Fabaceae > Clitoria > Clitoria ternatea. The sequence continues at coordinate 159,177,860 of CM075672.1, forward strand.
ATTGATGATGCATAAATGATATTAGTTTGATAATAAGACTATATGAGTAGATGTAAAGTTATAAATTATAGTGAATGGTTTTGATAAGAAATTAATGTAGACAAAGTTTATAATAAAATTGTGATGGTTAAACATGAACATAAAAAATACGGGGTTGAAAGGTGGTTTATAATATTAATTACTTCTGAAAGATGGATAATTATGATGTGATGATATATATATATATATAAGTGTAATGATTCAATATGATTTACTAGTTATAATGATAAAAATCAAAGGATCTAATATGATTAGGATGGTGTAAATATTAATGGTGAAGAATAATATAATTGATGTAGATAGGTATTGTTGAATTGATGATCGCAATGATATAATATATTGATGATGCAATATGCGTATGTATGACGTGATTTTTATTAATTATTGGTGAGGTGATACTTTGTGACATGTGATATTATATTTGGGGTCTGGTCTGTGAGGTCGCCCTGGTGGAGATTCATGGGCTGAGTTTGTGTGGCTGCCCTGAATAATTAAAAGGTAAGGCTTTTATGCCATTTGAGTAAGAAATTAAAGAAAGTTACTAATTATGTGAATTATGTGATTTGTGTGGTTGAAGACGACCGACGGTATATGTTACCTCTTGCTTTCGGCTCACGTGGTCCTTTAAGATCCAGTTAAGCTACCCAATAGTCAAGTAGCACCCACTGGTTGAGGTAGAGAGCCAAGTCAGGCTCAGTGGACCAAGTCGGGTCCACGGGGTATCAAGTTGGACCCCTAACTGAAGGTCGATCCTTTTAGTATTCGAATACTAGGGCGTCATATTATCTATTTTGAGAGTCAATTATGTTTTACCTACCTTGACTTGAGATGATGTTTATATTGCTATCAATGTGATGATTTGCATTATTGAAGTGAATTAAAGTCTATGTTGTAAATGAGCTCATGTTTGACAAGGTATGTTTATATATATTTATATATGGTGTGTTATACGGAATGAAGTGAATAATTTGTAATGACGTGTGTTGATGATTTTAATATGATTAATTAGTATGATTGTGGAAACATATATATATATATATGATTCGATTAGCGTAGCGGGTGGAAACATGAAATGATGACAATGATTAACTTGATGATGATGATTTGATAGTATTTAAATAGTGATGAGATTACTAAGATTAATTTAGTGATGAGCCTAAGTTGGTTTTGAATCAACAGTGATATTGACATATTTGAACTGTTATGAGTTATAAGAAAATAGAAGTGAGGTGATTAGAGTGGTCGATGAAGGTATGATATGAGAGAAAAGTAATAATAAATAATGCTTTTAACTAGGAAGATAGCTAGATTACGCTTTTCCTAGTATGTGTTTACTTCTTTCAATGTTAATTCTTAATTCTTGTCACTCACCCCTTTTTTGTTGTGGTTTTAGTGATTGGCAGCAAGTTGCAGATGGATACAACCGAGGCAAGTACTAAATAAGGTTTAGATTAATCCAATGCCAAGGAATGGAGCGATGTTGATAAACATAAAATGATGATTATGAATAAGTTGGTTTATACATGTACATGTTATATGATGGGTAGATTTCGAAGGTGTGTTTGAACTTCAAGATTTGATTGTGCTTGATGTCTTAATGATGTAAATTTAGTATGTTTAATGCTTAGGTGTATGCATTTGGCACAGAGCCATTTTATTGATTAAAGCATGTTGCTAGGTATCATAATTATGCATTTGACATTGAGCCATGTGTGATTGAATCTAGGAAATTGAATTAGTATATGATATATGTGTTAGGGTATCCCTCAGGGTCAGGCAAGGGAAATACAAAGGATTCCCAAAAAGGAATTGCAAAAATGGATGTTTCAAGGCATTACATACAAAATTTAAAATTTTGTTTTAGGGTTTACCTCTTGTAGACGCGAAACGAGTTCCCCAATCGAAGCAATTGCAGCTTCGTCCTTAGGAGTCCATACGAGTACTCCCACCAGAATTTGAAATTTTGAATGCTAGTACGGAAGTTCAAAGAGTAATCCTAATGTCTGAACAGCATCCTATGAGCATCTCATGCTTTATATATAGGCTTGGGTCTTAACCTGATGAGCTCTCATTAAACATTGGGCTCCTAACTCATTCTAAATGAGTTAGGCCTAATAGTTTTATTTTTAATCCAACTAAAATAAAACTATCCTCTGGTGGGCTTACTTTATGTGTATGACCCTATAGGTAAAATATTCGGTTATATTAATAATAAACTATTTTATTATTAATATAAAATAAGAACAGCATCTAGCAATACATCATTATGTCTGAATATTATTTATCATCGACATGACATGTAAGTGATAATTATTTTATATATTTATTCCTTTTGTCACGATATCTAATTGTGCCCAAGGCATGATCGTCGTCATCCTTGTATGGCCCAATTCATTTTACTTGATATCAGAATAGACTTTAAAGAATAAATATAGTATGTCCATGCATTTCGTTAGTCTCACTCCATTAAGTGGCCCATAGATATCTCACTCCTGTCACATAGGAGAGACAAATCCCATCTACATCACTCATATCTCTCTACATAATTTCTCTATTACCTAGTCATAATCTTTATGGTCATCTTATTACAGATGACGCTTGATTGTATTAAAACAACAAACTCTTTATATAGGAATCATAATGACTTCAGGTCGAAGGACTATATACTATTATCACATTGAGAACCGTTCGATCCATGCAACGTTCTCATTGTAGGTCTATCCAGTACAACATTACTCTTAATGTGTACCCATGATATCATATATATCCATGATTTATGAGATCAAATCATCAGTATATTCATACACTAGTCTTAATGTATTTACCTGTCCCTATGTAAATACTTGATTAGGGACATTTTAGGAATAATTCTTATATGACCTATTATTCCAGGATAAATAGTTTTAAAACAATCTTAAAACTAAAAATACTTATTTTATTGATAAAGTTAAAATTGATATATTAATAGCTCGTAGTACATACACCAACAGTGTGATGATGGGAAATGGTAGTATTATTATGTTTTGGTGTTATATGGCACAAAGCCACTTGCTTTAATGAATTAATGATGGGTAGGGATATGTTCGTGTGTGTGAGGTGCAATATAGCTTAATTATGTGGTTACATGATGATTGATGATGAGATTTATAGTTTGAAAGTAATGGAACAACATTGTGTATTTTAGGCGAAAACAAGTTAAATTAGGAACCAAACGGTTGATCCCCAGAGGCAACCAAATAGTTGATTTTGTGCATAATTCACGCATACGGTGGAATTTTGACGAACACACACCGCCAACAGTTCTGGAATGGGGAAAACATGGCCTATGAAGTTTAATGGCAATCAGACCTAAAACGGGCCATTTTGGTAGGTCGAAAGTTGGCAAAAAGGCCTTAAATCCATGACAGTAGCAGCAATGCCACTGTCATGCCTGACATGCAGCGCCATGTACGAGCATGAGGACTCAAGCCCCAGGCCCCTATTTCTACTCACCTTGTTTTGTCTATTGCAATTGAACCATGGGCCTTGGGAGTGTCATCTAGATATTGTTAAGGAGTCATTTGACTTCTTAGGAGGTTTGATTAATGATTAATTAATTATTTTGTGAAAAATTTAATGAAATTTTATTTAAATGTTTAAATTTAAAGGTAAATAGGCGGGAGATTTCATAGTCTTTAGTTCAAGTTCAGAAACAAGTGCAATAGACAAGTGATTATGAAACCTCGATCAAGTCTGAACTCCTTCAGCTTGATCTCCAATAATAAGATCCGAAGGATGATAGGTTTTGAATTTCCCTTCCCTTGGTTTCTCAGGTTTAGGCTTTGATTTTCACTAGTTTGAATCCTTTTCTTCATTTCTTTTTGGGTTTGATGGTCCAGGTTCAGTCTCTGGTTATTGAAAACCTATATTATCAAGTTCTATATTTGCTAATTTCTTGTCAGTGTTTGTTAATTCATCAAATCTTACATGCATTGATTCCTCAATGGTTTGAGTTCTTGTCTTAAAGACTGGTAAGATTTTGATGTATTTGAGTATCTCATGAATATACATTTGTCATACTTATTCAAATTTTCCAAGTTGATCTCTTGTGTTTAGGATATAACAGGTGTACCCAAAAGGGTGAAAATATGAAATGTTGGGTTCCCTTCCCTTCCATAATTTATATGGAGTTTGATTTAATATAGGTTTGATAAATATTCTATTTTGAATATAACAAGAAGTGCTCACTGTAACATCTCGAATTTTATGAAAATAATTAAATAGGAGGAATAAATAATAAATAATTATAAATGGATTAAGGAGTGCCCTAAAAATGTTAGAATAATTAAATTGAGATTTATGAGGGCTAATTATAATTTATTAAGGCCTTAAGAGTTAAAATTGTATCCGATTAAAATATGGGTGTCGGACCAAGTATCTCCGATTGAGATGCCATTGGTCAGGGCTATTAAGAATATTACTGGGAACCCGAATATGTCTTCAGAATAATTTTTAGATAAAGTATTGAGCCCGAACAGAGATCCTGTAAATTATGAAATAGAGAAAATTTAAATGATGGGCCAAATTAAAAACTTAATCTTTCATTCTCCTCTCACTTCTCACATTGGCCCTCTTTTCTCCCTTGGCAAACACATTTCATTTCTTCTTCTCCTTCTTCTCCTTTATTCCTTCTTCTTCTTCTCCTTATTCATTTCCTCTTCACTTTTCTCTTCTAAAACCTAAGCAAAGCATTGAACCCATCTCCTCCCACCATTTTTGATTTCTTGGAAGCTTGTAGGAGAGGCTTGTGGCTGGAACCCTTCTCCCTCTTCTCTTCCATTTTTGTGTTGCCCTATCCTTCTCTTGGGAGCTACCCCTTTTCTTCTCTTGGCTTGAACCTTTGGTTATAAGTTTTAGGTGTTGGGAGAGTGGTTTATGTATGCGGGTTACTGGTAGAAGCTATTTTGATATAAAACCCTAAGGTGGGGTATGAGAAATATGTGTTTTTGTGTGGGTGTTGAGGGGTACACAAAAATGTGATGGTTGGTGGTGGAAGATGATGATTGTTTATGATGGTTATTGGATTTTGATGAAAACCCTAGAAATTAGGAATTGGGGCTTTTGGCAAAAATTAAGGAATTAATGATCTATTGTCATAGGGATAACTTTGTGTGTAGAAATAATGTTTGGAATGATGGGCATTTCTTATTGTTGTTGATGAGTTGAGGTATAATGTTTAAGTTTTGGTAATTGAGGTTGTTGATTGATGTTGGAATATTGTATTATTATAAGGGAGGTTAGAATTAGGTATATGAGAAAATGATGGATATTGGGTTTTGATGGGATCCTAATCTCCAGATTTGGGACTATACATGTTGTGGTTAGAAGGATTGAGTTGAGAATGAGTAGGTGATGCTTAAGGTTGAGTGTTGTTGTTTATGATGATGATAATGATAATGATGATGGTGGATAACCATTGATGATAAATAGATGAGTTAAGATGAAGATTTGATGAGGCCTTAGACCATGATATGTGTCACTTGAAATTTATGAATTATTGATGGCCTTGAGTGAAGCTAAGAGGACTTATAATGAATTTGAGTGACAATAATGGCGTTTGAATGATTGAGGTAATGTGGAATGTATTTTAGATGAGGGATGAAAGAGATATTGTTGTTATTGGGTTGGTTGACCCTTTAAGATCTAGAGAATCTTGGTTTTGGGAAAAAAATTCCCGAAGCCTAACACATGTGTATGGATTAGTGTGTTGGCAAGTCTTGAACTTATTACCAAGCCTTAAGGGATGTTTTCGATTGTTTAAGAATTATGATGAAAGCCTTGTGATGGCTTATGATTGAATGAATACATATATGTGTGTTGTGTAGATCGTGTTCTGGATGATGGTGCGGAATGATCGAAGCATTCAGATTTACAGCTCTTCCCTTAAGATAGGAGAGGAGTTTACATTCAAATTGCATAAGTTATATAATTGATGATTATTGTATGTCCTGATACTCATGCTTGCCTTGCCATGTTTATAGTGAAATGATGTGAATGGCAAATTGCTGGCTATTGATGATAATGTATGTGTATATATGATGATGAATAACCCATGAGGGGTTGAAATATGTACATGTTAATGAACCATCCTTGAGGGGATGAAGTATATGTTTTGTGAAATGAGAATTTATGTGGATGTTTGGCATTGAATATGATAGCCATTGTGATGGTATTGGTGATAAGTTTGAAGGATAATGCATAATTGAGGAACTCATAGAGTCAAATTGAGTGTTATATGATTTTGATGGCGTGTGATAGTTCCAATAGCCAATATATGTAGTTCATGACTTGGAGGAATTGGAACAGGTCAATTCCATTGAGAAATGACCCTTGAATTGCATTCAAACGGTCTAAAATAGGTTAAACTCATTTATATGCATAAGTCACTCATTTTAAAGAATTTTTGAGTCAGTTATGCAACAACATAAATATACACAGCGACCATTAATAACATACACAATGCCAATTAATCAGGACACACATAAGACATGTTCCGATCAGAATCGAACAGTTATCTCTCGGCTATATACACATATCATTTCAATGACATTAACATATACTTATACAATCAGATTTCAATCAACATCAACTGTACATGTACACAGATTAATTCACTCGGATCCGCATTTGTGTGTAATCGGTTTTTATTCATTGAAACATAGGCTCTCAGCCTTTTATTCAGCTCCCAGCTGACTTGGCCATTTTACAGGTACCAAACCGTTTCCCCACACATATGACACCAACGCTCTCAGCGCCAACGGTGGTGTTCATGGGCAGCCCTGAGTCCCACTCAATAGGCTACCTTGAGTCCCACTCAAGGATTTAACAGCGTCCCACGCTTTTAATAACCGATGGTAGTGTCCCACCCTACATGCTCCTAGCATTTAACGCATCCCATACGCCACACGCGGATTGATCACACAATCACAGAGTTTATATACACAACTTTTCACTTAACAATACATGCATCACATGCAATTGGTATAATACATTATCAGACTCATTAAGTCAACATTTTCTCATATGCAGTCGGCATTTAAACTCATAATAACCTGCATGCCATATAAGTCTCACGGTAATCGTCAACAACACTTTAACACATTCTTTCATACAATCATCCAATATTCTCAAGGCTATTAACATGCATTTCATGCAGTCGGTATTAGACATTATCAGAACTCAATAAATTAATCCAACAACACATGTATTTCATGGACAGAATCAGACATGCATCACTCAACACCTAATCATCATACATCCGTGTATCACATATTCTTTATACAGACACAACACACCAATCGGGACACAGAAACGACAATCGTTAACACCCGGAACCCGTCTATAACCCATGCATTTAAGATATAAGATACCCCCTACCTGGAATGAAGATTCCAGGAGCTCCTCAAGCTAATAGTGCAGACCAATCATCCTTCGACCGCTCCCTCCAACTCACACAACCTCTAGGTTCAGACGCTGGACTCCGCACTCAGCATGGAGAATCCGAAGCTGTTTCCACACCCATGATTTGCCAACAATGGAGGGTTCCAGTCCCAAGACATCCCAACATCGCTGAGTTAGGTGAAAAAGAAGACGACGAGGAAGGAGACGAGGAACAGTAGGGAAGAAGACTGGTTGCATGCAGAGGGAATGTACACTCTCACCCTCTCTGGCTCAACGAGGAAGAGAAGGAGAACAGGAGAAGAGAACAGAACAGTGTCTCTGCATCCTTCAAAGAAATGCCCTTAGCCCCCAGAGCTCTGTTATGGCCACTGTTGTGCTGTTTTTCCAACTGCTGTGTTTTCTTTGCTGTTTTTGGACCGTTTGGGCATCTTAATGACGTTTTTGGCCTCCGACTTCTGTATGAAAGTTGTAGATAATTATGTTAAGGAGGTTTTAAAATTGGTTACACTTCAATTGGAGTTTTCTAACTCTCATGAGTCCTAAATTACCCAACCCACTGCAGTGTAGAACTCATATTTAAGAGGGTTTTGAACCCAACATTTTATTGTTGTCAATTTGGGACTAATAGGTGACATTAGTGGCATGTCCCACTATATTTAAGACTAAAATTAAGCTTTTCTCATGTCTTAGTGTTGAAATTTATCATGGGCTTATTATTGCCCAAAACCCCTTTTTATTATATAACAACAAGTGATTTCATTAGGGGTATATGTGTGGTGTGTCTTAGTGGTGATTAAGGAAAGGCTTAAGGCCTTGGAAAGATATGTGTATTCCTATGTTGGGTTATGAATACATGTATGCTTCACCACTATGGATATATTATGAAGCATGATAGGAAGTAAGTGATATGGTTACATGACACACTTTGTGTGATGACGAAATTAATGAGAGGGCAATTAAATGGTAATGAGGATATAAATCAATAGATTTGAAATAGTGTTGATGATGATTAAAAGTTGAGGATACCATATATATTGAATGATAAATGCTATGATTGCCATGTGTGGATTTATAAAAATGTAAATGTTGAGCCTTGAGGGGCCTTGTGGTTGATTGTATGCCAATGATAATAAAAACCAAATATATAATACACCCCTAATTGAGAGGGTGAGATATTCTTGCGAGGTTGATTGGCATATGCATTATTGCATTTTGCATTCATGGCATGGTATAATTTTGAAATGTGGTTGTGTTGTGAAATGAATCACCTTGTGAAACATCCTTACTTAGTTAAAAATAATTCCGAAATAAGGGAAAATTTTTCCCAAAATGAACCTCAAGGCAACCGGCACAAAAGAAGGAAAAGGAAGGCAAGGGAATTTAAACCGATCACATCAGCCCAGCGGAAGAACAAACAGCGCCTAAGCGAGACCAAACAGCGTTCACTCGCTCAAGCGAGATCCAACTCCGCTTGAGCGAGACAGCCCAACTGGCTTGGGCGAACAGCCATTCGCTTAAGCGGAGTCAACCAAACAACCTTCCCATCCCTTCACACTCGCTAGAGCGAATTCTTCATTCGCCGAAGCGAGAAGCCACACTCGGCATTCAATCACTCGGTATAGGAGTTCCACTCACTTGGGAAACCTATAGACCTTCCTTCACTCAGAAGGGGTCCCCACAGTCATACATCACTCGGATTATTCCAGCCAGATGCACTCGACAAATATCACCTTATTTACTCGGGGGAAATCATTAAGTCAAATCCCACTCAGACTTATTCAAATCCTAACCACTCGGAATATAGTTCCTCATTCATTCGGATTATATATCATTCATTTAGAATTCATTCCAATCTAAACCATTACAACAACTCTCCCCTCGGAAGAGGTTCTCTTGGGGTTTCCACTCGGAATTATCCAAACCCTTTCCCACTCGGGATCTACACATATTTTTCACTCGGAATAATCAAGCCTAGCATTACTCGGAAATTCTCCCATTAAATCCCACACAGAATAGGTTCATCAAAAGAGATTTCTCTCAGAATCCTTTAAGTCTTCACCACTCGGACAAGAAGGCACAACCATTTATAGACTCACTCGGAGATGACTCTCACAACTATGTCTACTCGAAAAATCATTACTTAGCAATATTCTATCCATCAACATCTCTCAGTCTACCAAAACACAACTCACCAGTATACAACATAGATGTATATACATAATCATACACTCAGAATACTCATTATCTTGACATTATACATTTACCAATACTTATAATCCCATACAAGTGACACCATGTCTATAATTCTCATAATCAATCCTTATAAATAAATATGTTTAATCATCATTTTACATGAGAGCCGGCCAAGGCTTTAATATAACTATATACAATCGGTACAACATACTCTATACACTACAACAACATAAATACCCATCACTCGGGTTAAGGCTTTCTCCTCATTCCGAGTCCGACCTGCACATACTGAAAAATGGTGTAGGGGTGAGTATCTTAGATATTAAATGATAGATACTGACTTGGATTATTCCTCAGTTATGCAACAACATAAATATACACAGCGACCATTAATAACATACACAATGCCAATTAATCAGGACACACATAAGACATGTTCCGATCAGAATCGAACAGTTATCTCTCGGCTATATACACATATCATTTCAATGACATTAACATATACTTATACAATCAGATTTCAATCAACATCAACTGTACATGTACACAGATTAATTCACTCGGATCCGCATTTGTGTGTAATCGGTTTTTATTCATTGAAACATAGGCTCTCAGCCTTTTATTCAGCTCCCAGCTGACTTGGCCATTTTACAGGTACCAAACCGTTTCCCCACACATATGACACCAACGCTCTCAGCGCCAACGGTGGTGTTCATGGGCAGCCCTGAGTCCCACTCAATAGGCTACCTTGAGTCCCACTCAAGGATTTAACAGCGTCCCACGCTTTTAATAACCGATGGTAGTGTCCCACCCTACATGCTCCTAGCATTTAACGCATCCCATGCACCACACGCGGATTGATCACACAATCACAGAGTTTATATACACAACTTTTCACTTAACAATACATGCATCACATGCAATTGGTATAATACATTATCAGACTCATTAAGTCAACATTTTCTCATATGCAGTCGGCATTTAAACTCATAATAACCTGCATGCCATATAAGTCTCACGGTAATCGTCAACAACACTTTAACACATTCTTTCATACAATCATCCAATATTCTCAAGGCTATTAACATGCATTTCATGCAGTCGGTATTAGACATTATCAGAACTCAATAAATTAATCCAACAACACATGTATTTCATGGACAGAATCAGACATGCATCACTCAACACCTAATCATCATACATCCGTGTATCACATATTCTTTATACAGACACAACACACCAATCGGGACACAGAAACGACAATCGTTAACACCCGGAACCCGTCTATAACCCATGCATTTAAGATATAAGATACCCCCTACCTGGAATGAAGATTCCAGGAGCTCCTCAAGCTAATAGTGCAGACCAATCATCCTTCGACCGCTCCCTCCAACTCACACAACCTCTAGGTTCAGACGCTGGACTCCGCACTCAGCATGGAGAATCCGAAGCTGTTTCCACACCCATGATTTGCCAACAATGGAGGGTTCCAGTCCCAAGACATCCCAACATCGCTGAGTTAGGTGAAAAAGAAGACGACGAGGAAGGAGACGAGGAACAGTAGGGAAGCAGACTGGTTGCATGCAGAGGGAATGTACACTCTCACCCTCTCTGGCTCAACGAGGAAAAGAAGGAGAACAGGAGAAGAGAACAGAACAGTGTCTCTGCATCCTTCAAAGAAATGCCCTTAGCCCCCAGAGCTCTGTTATGGCCACTGTTGTGCTGTTTTTCCAACTGCTGTGTTTTCTTTGCTGTTTTTGGACCGTTTGGGCATCTTAATGACGTTTTTGGCCTCCGACTTCTGTATGAAAGTTGTAGATAATTATGTTAAGGAGGTTTTAAAATTGGTTACACTTCAATTGGAGTTTTCTAACTCTCATGAGTCCTAAATTACCCAACCCACTGCAGTGTAGAACTCATATTTAAGAGGGTTTTGAACCCAACATTTTATTGTTGTCAATTTGGGACTAATAGGTGACATTAGTGGCATGTCCCACTATATTTAAGACTAAAATTAAGCTTTTCTCATGTCTTAGTGTTGAAATTTATCATGGGCTCATTATTGCCCAAAACCCCTTTTTATTATATAACAACAAGTGATTTCATTAGGGGTATATGTGTGGTGTGTCTTAGTGGTGATTAAGGAAAGGCTTAAGGCCTTGGAAAGATATGTGTATTCCTATGTTGGGTTATGAATACATGTATGCTTCACCACTATGGATATATTATGAAGCATGATAGGAAGTAAGTGATATGGTTACATGACACACTTTGTGTGATGACGAAATTAATGAGAGGGCAATTAAATGGTAATGAGGATATAAATCAATAGATTTGAAATAGTGTTGATGATGATTAAAAGTTGAGGATACCATATATATTGAATGATAAATGCTATGATTGCCATGTGTGGATTTATAAAAATGTAAATGTTGAGCCTTGAGGGGCCTTGTGGTTGATTGTATGCCAATGATAATAAAAACCAAATATATAATACACCCCTAATTGAGAGGGTGAGATATTCTTGCGAGGTTGATTGGCATATGCATTATTGCATTTTGCATTCATGGCATGGTATAATTTTGAAATGTGGTTGTGTTGTGAAATGAATCACCTTGTGAAACATCCTTACTTAGTTAAAAATAATTCCGAAATAAGGGAAAATTTTTCCCAAAATGAACCTCAAGGCAACCGGCACAAAAGAAGGAAAAGGAAGGCAAGGGAATTTAAACCGATCACATCAGCCCAGCGGAAGAACAAACAGCGCCTAAGCGAGACCAAACAGCGTTCACTCGCTCAAGCGAGATCCAACTCCGCTTGAGCGAGACAGCCCAACTGGCTTGGGCGAACAGCCATTCGCTTAAGCGGAGTCAACCAAACAACCTTCCCATCCCTTCACACTCGCTAGAGCGAATTCTTCATTCGCCGAAGCGAGAAGCCACACTCGGCATTCAATCACTCGGTATAGGAGTTCCACTCACTTGGGAAACCTATAGACCTTCCTTCACTCAGAAGGGGTCCCCACAGTCATACATCACTCAGATTATTCCAGCCAGATGCACTCGACAAATATCACCTTATTTACTCGGGGGAAATCATTAAGTCAAATCCCACTCAGACTTATTCAAATCCTAACCACTCGGAATATAGTTCCTCATTCATTCGGATTATATATCATTCATTTAGAATTCATTCCAATCTAAACCATTACAACAACTCTCCCCTCGGAAGAGGTTCTCTTGGGGTTTCCACTCGGAATTATCCAAACCCTTTCCCACTCGGGATCTACACATATTTTTCACTCGGAATAATCAAGCCTAGCATTACTCGGAAATTCTCCCATTAAATCCCACACAGAATAGGTTCATCAAAAGAGATTTCTCTCAGAATCCTTTAAGTCTTCACCACTCGGACAAGAAGGCACAACCATTTATAGCCTCACTCGGAGATGACTCTCACAACTATGTCTACTCGAAAAATCATTACTTAGCAATATTCTATCCATCAACATCTCTCAGTCTACCAAAACACAACTCACCAGTATACAACATAGATGTATATACATAATCATACACTCAGAATACTCATTATCTTGACATTATACATTTACCAATACTTATAATCCCATACAAGTGACACCATGTCTATAATTCTCATAATCAATCCTTATAAATAAATATGTTTAATCATCATTTTACATGAGAGCCGGCCAAGGCTTTAATATAACTATATACAATCGGTACAACATACTCTATACACTACAACAACATAAATACCCATCACTCGGGTTAAGGCTTTCTCCTCATTCCGAGTCCGACCTGCACATACTGAAAAATGGTGTAGGGGTGAGTATCTTAGATATTAAATGATAGATACTGACTTGGATTATTCCTCAGTTATGCAACAACATAAATATACACAGCGACCATTAATAACATACACAATGCCAATTAATCAGGACACACATAAGACATGTTCCGATCAGAATCGAACAGTTATCTCTCGGCTATATACACATATCATTTCAATGACATTAACATATACTTATACAATCAGATTTCAATCAACATCAACTGTACATGTACACAGATTAATTCACTCGGATCCGCATTTGTGTGTAATCGGTTTTTATTCATTGAAACATAGGCTCTCAGCCTTTTATTCAGCTCCCAGCTGACTTGGCCATTTTACAGGTACCAAACTGTTTCCCCACACATGTGACACCAACGCTCTCAGCGCCAACGGTGGTGTTCATGGGCAGCCCTGAGTCCCACTCAATAGGCTACCTTGAGTCCCACTCAAGGATTTAACAGCGTCCCACGCTTTTAATAACCGATGGTAGTGTCCCACCCTACATGCTCCCAGCATTTAACGCATCCCATGCGCCACACGCGGATTGATCACACAATCACAGAGTTTATATACACAACTTTTCACTTAACAATACATGCATCACATGCAATTGGTATAATACATTATCAGACTCATTAAGTCAACATTTTCTCACATGCAGTCGGCATTTAAACTCATAATAACCTGCATGCCATATAAGTCTCACGGTAATCGTCAACAACACTTTAACACATTCTTTCATACAATCATCCAATATTCTCAAGGCTATTAACATGCATTTCATGCAGTCGGTATTAGACATTATCAGAACTCAATAAATTAATCCAACAACACATGCATTTCATGGACAGAATCAGACATGCATCACTCAACACCTAATCATCATACATCCGTGTATCACATATTCTTCATACAGACACAACACACCAATCGGGACACAGAAACGATAATCGTTAACACCCGGAACCCGTCTATAACCCATGCATTTAAGATATAAGATACCCCCTACCTGGAATGAAGATTCCAGGAGCTCCTCAAGCTAATAGTGCAGACCAATCATCCTTCGACCGCTCCCTCCAACTCACACAACCTCTAGGTTCAGACGCTGGACTCCGCACTCAGCATGGAGAATCCGAAGCTGTTTCCACACCCATGATTTGCCAACAATGGAGGGTTCCAGTCCCAAGACATCCCAACATCGCTGAGTTAGGTGAAAAAGAAGACGACGAGGAAGGAGACGAGGAACAGTAGGGAAGAAGACTGGTTGCATGCAGAGGGAATGTACACTCTCACCCTCTCTGGCTCAACGAGGAAAAGAAGGAGGACAGGAGAAGAGAACAGAATAGTGTCTCTGCATCCTTCAAAGAAATGCCCTTAGCTTTCAACTCAGTGGGTCATTTCCCACAAACCGAGACACCCCACGCTGCTAACATCCACACCGGGACTCATGCAGCCCCATCAGATGGAAGAAGACGAGAAGAAGAAGAAGAACAGAGGAGGATCCAACCTCCAGGACACAGCACCATGTTGTTTCCTCTACCACTACGCTGTTCCACTCGGTTCTACTCAGTGTTGAGTGGAAGAAGGAAATGAAGAGGAAGACGAAGAGAATGAAGAGGGGAGTGGGCAGGAAAAGAGGATCGGACAGTGTCTCTGTTTTCCTTTGAAGAAAAGCTCTCAGCTCTCTCTCGACCTTTGGGAAGTGGAATGACGCGAATGAGGAAGTGAGTGGAGAAGAGAAGAGCCGAAACTCTTATATACTCTAGGGGCATATGCGTCTTTACCACTGGCCACTAACATTAATTAATTAACCATTAATTCTCTAATCTACAATTAATCTTATCTCATTCGGTAGTTAACTTTTAAATCGGGATGTTACACCTTACGGGGTGCCACGAAGGGAGTATCCTGCATGATGATGATGTAATATTTATAAAATGTATAACCTTGTGAGGTTCCACAAAGGGAGTACCCTGCGTGATGATTATATGATATTTGATTAAATGAATAACCTTGTGAGGTTCCACAAAGAGAGTATCCTGTGTGATGATGATGTAATATTTGTGAAATGTATAACCTTGCGAGGTTCCACAAAAAGAGTACCCTGCGTGATGATGATATGATATTTGATTAAATGAATAACCTTGCGAGGTTCCACAAAGGGAGTATCCTACGTGATGATGATGGAATATTTGTGAAATGTATAACCTTGCGAGGTTCCACAAAGGGAGTACCCTGTGTGATGATGATATGATATTTGATTAAATGCATAATTTTGCGGGGTTCCATGAAGGGAGTACCCCTTGCGAGGTGGGAAACCGACGTGATGACAATTGATATATACAGATTTATGAAATGATTGATATGGTGGTTGCGGTCACCTGATAGAATGAAATGGATCCATTGCATATGCATTAAACAGTTGACATATGCATTAGCCATAGGTGTATAGCATTTGAGATGGGATGACCATGAAAGATGAAAAACCCCTTGCGAGGAGGAATAAAGATTTAATAAATTGATGATGATGATTGTGAATGCCCTTGATGATACGTGGCAATGTGATTGTGTCTGTGCTTGTGCTTGCTTATATTATGAATTGCGATTTATGCGGCTGAATGCCTATTATAACAATGTGATGTTGATTAAATAATGATTTAATAATTTTATAGCAAAGCACACATGATGAATGAATGCATGTACACTTAATCACAATATATTATATTCGTCATTTTGAATGTATAACTCACTCTCCCATGTGGTCTCCTTTTTAGCATTGTGATGCAGGTGGCCGTGGGAGGAGTTAAGATTTTAAATTGAAGTTTCGGGAAGGTAAATAGTGGTAGTGGAAGTACCTTGGCCGGCATCATTTGTGAATTTTAATGTAAAGAATAAGTTGTATATGATGATTTAGTGATTTTGGACGTGTATAAATTAATCATGCATTGCATGAATGGTGATTATATGTATTAGTACATAAGTAATGATTTAATGAGTACTTGAGGAATTGAGCTAGAATAATATACATTGATGATAGTGATGTTGGATTAAAGCCACTAGGCAAATAAATGTATCAATTATGAAATATGGACAGTAGTAATAGTTATTACATGAACTCGGATGTATATGTATATATACTTATACTCTAGGCAATGCATGTGTATATTGTAAGTGAAGGATTGGTACTGACATAATAGATTTATGATAAGCATTCGCATGCTTTACCGAGCTTTTTCTCATATCGTCAGATATGGGACTAGGCGTATGCCCGGTATACACATTCTTCTTCCGCTGTAAACTCTACTATTTTTGTATACCGTTGTGGGCAATTTTAGATGTCGATCCAGTTATATTTTAGTAAATCTCACTCTTCGGTTTTTCTGTGGTTCGGGTCTTGATGTAGTCGAGATGGTGTTTAGAAACTATTTTGAACGCGAAAAATTTACTCACATTTTTATTAATTATTATCTTGATTACATCAGGATCCGAGTCCGGAAAACCGGGGGTGTCACACTCACAGCTTCAGCCCAAAAATATTTTGGAAGATCATTCTCATAAAGCATAGTTCTAGCCATTTCTAATAGACTTTTGTTTTTCCTCTCCACAACACCATTTTGTTGAGGTATTCTTGGAGAGGAAAACATGTGAGATATGCCGGTTTTGTTGCAAAACTATTCAAAATTTTCATTTTCAAATTTCTACCATGATCACTTCTTATTGTACCAATGCAGATTTCATTTTCAGACTAGACTTTCTTACACAAAATCTTAAATACTTGAGTAGACTCGTCTTTATGGGCTAGGAAATAGACCAATGTCATTCTTGTGTAGTCATCAACTATAATAAAACCATATCTTTTTCTAGCAAGACTTTAGGTATGAGATGGACCAAATAAATCCAAATGTAATAGTTCTAAAGGTCTGGTGGTGGAAACAACATCTTTGTTTTTAAAAGAAGTTTTACGTTGTTTTCCATTTTGGCATGCTTCACAAGGCTGAGAGCTGTTAAAGGAAATCCTTGGCAGTCCCTTAACTAGCCCTTTTCTATTTAGTTTAGAAATATGTTTCATGCTAACATGCCCAAGCTTTTTGTGCCACACCCACTTTTCTTCAGAGGTTGAGAAAAGACAAGTTACATTTTGATTTTTCAGCTCACCCAGATAAACCTTGTAGAGGTTGTTATATTTATTTGTAGTAAAGAGAATGGTTTCATCATGGTTGATGATAGTACACTTCTCTTTATCAAATGAGACTTTATAACCACTATCGTAAAATTAACAAATGCTTAGTAGGTTATGTCTCATACCTTCAACATAGTAAACATTTTCAATTACGGGTGAAGGAATGTTACTTACTTTTCATGTACCTACTATACATCCGGTCTACTTACCTCTGAAAGTAACTTTATCACCTTCAAAATGTTCCAAGTCTAGGAACATAGACCTTTTCCCTGTCATGTGATGTGAGCACCCATTGTCCAGATACCAATATTATTGCTTTGCTTTCGTCTTTAAGCACATCTGTAATAGGAATCATCATTGCCTTTGGTACCCAAAACTTCTTAGGTCCTAGAGGGTTAATGCTCTTTGGGTTTTTCTTTCTTCTTTTTAGACAATTTTGTATCACATAACCATGCTTCTTTTAGTAATTACATTTGGCATATTAATGTGTATTTTGAAGAGATGGAGGATGAGGAGAATCTTTCTTCAAATCAATTTTTTCAACATAACCTAGACTAGGTCTTTCACGATTATTGTGTGATTTTCCCATAAGTTTGTTCAAGTTTTTAGTTCTATTTACAAACTGGGCCAGGTCTGAGGTAAATGAGCTTACTTGTTGTTGAAGAGACTTGATTTCTTTTTATTGTGAAATACGACAGACTTCTGAGCTATTTAACTCAGTTTTCAAATTTTCATTTTCCTTCTTTAGTCTATGTATTTGCTCAAGATGCATTTTCTCTTTTTCATCTAACTCTTTTAGAAATGCTTGATCTATATCATTTTTCTTCAAATCAAATATTGTATTCTCATATGAAGAAATAATTTTAGATTGTTTCTTTTCAAAAGCTTGTAATTTTTTAAAAGAGTTGAAAAATCTTTAAATAATGCTTCATAGTTTTCTTTAAGTTCAGACAGGTTTACCTCCTCAGATTTAGATTTAGATTCACTTAATCTTTCTTCAGGCTTAGTTTGATTGTGCCATCAAATAGATCTGAGCAAATTCTGTCTCTTCTTCAGACTCACTAGTGCTTGTAGAATCTTCATCATCCCAAGTGATAATTCCTTTCTGTTTCTTAAAGAACTTTCTTTTCTCTCTTCTATCCTTTTTGTCCTTGTTCAGGAGAGGATATTCAGCTTTGATGTGTCCTGTTTTCTTGCAGTTGAAACACTCCAGAATAGTCTTGTCAAATTTAAACTAAATTGACTTTTACCTTTAGGTTCATTCTTGTTGAACCTTCCAGGTCCACCTTTCTTTTTATTCAACAGTCTATGGAAGCGTTTCGTAACAAGTTCCAATTCTTTATTAGTGTCCTAATCTCCATCATCAGAACCAGGATCTGAGCTAGTTGACTCCTCAGCTTTAGGTTTTTTGCTCCTTTTGGACATTTCTTCAAACTTCAGAGCAATACCTTTGGAGGAGGAAGGTTTTGAGACTTCCTTTAGCTTCAGCTTCAGCTCATGAACTCTTAGCACTCCAAGGAGTTCATCTAGTGTCAATGTGTTGAGATCCTTTGCTTCCTCTAGAGTGGCATACTTGGCATCAAACTTTTCTGGTAAGCACCCCAGAAGTTTGACATTAATATCTTTTATAGAGGAAATTGATCCCAAAGCTTTAAGCTCGTTTAGCAATGTCTGGAATCTGCCAAACATCTGATCAACAGACTCGTGCTCCTCCATTTTGAAGTTATCATACTTCTTGGTTACCAAGATCTTCTTGAAACACTTAACAATGGAGGTGCCTTCATAGTTACGCTAAAAGGCATCCCAAATTTTCTTTGCAAATTTGTAACTGTAGACCTTGTTGTATTCAGACTTACTCAAAGCACAGATTAGGAGGAATCTAGCCTTTGCATTTAACTTCATCTTCTTGATGTCAGTTGTAGTCCATTTATCTTCAAGAGTAGGCTTACCATCTTCATCCATAGGGACTGGATGATCGTTATTTGTTATGATTCCCCACATACCATATTGGGTAGACTTAATGAACATTTCCATTATGACTTTCCAATAGGCATAGTCTTCACCAAGGAAGGCTGATGGTCAGTTTATCGAGGAACCTTTAGTGACAAGCTGATCTTGAGAAGCAGCCATGGATCTTGATCTTTTTTAGTCACTAGAGTAATCAACCCAAAAAGACAAGCTCTAATACCAATTGATGGTTTAGAGTTAGATTTAAAAGAGGGTTTGAATAAGTCTTAACTCTTTTTCATGCGGAATAAGAAAATACATTCTGAACAAGGTTTTAGACTCTTTGAGAATGAGACTTTTAAAAGATAAGGGCAAAGAGAAGATAACATAGCATATTTATATTGGTCCACTTCCAAAGTAGAAGCTATGTCCAGTACCTTCAGACTTGAAGGATTTTCACTATGTAAAATCACCTTTTACACAACTAGCATAACCCGTGCTTCAAGTATTATAAACTCTAGCCACTTTTGGCTTAACCTAAGTAATCTTTCAATCAAGCCGTTCCTGGTTCAAAACCAAGTACTCTTTCGAAAGCCTCTTCAGGCCAAAAAGTGTTTCCCACTTAGTCTAAGGGCTGGTGAACACACTGGGCTTATTACATAAAGATGAATGACAAAAAAGAGTTTGTGTTACAAAGAATAACTCAACATATAGAGATATTGAGGATTGAAACGAGATATGCTAAGTTATAATGAGCAACAAGTCAAGGTCTGCTTAGAGAAAAATAACAAGAAAGACTTATCCTTGAGAAACAAGAACTGAGAAAACTTTAAGAGTTTTTGAGACGCCCTAAAAATAGGGGTAAACACTAGTGCAAAATATGGAAACAAAGACGGGATATAAGCACGGTTTATAGCAAAACGTGTTTAAAAAGGGCGCGGTGGCAAACTTGAAATTATCAGCAAGTTTATAAACACGTTTGAATGAGAACCGTGTTCGTAAAGTAGGGATATAAGCACGGTTCTAGCAAATCCGTGTTTGAAACCAGGCGGTGGCAATTTTGTAAATATGAGGAATTTCATAAAATTTGTAAAACGCATCTACGAGCACGGTTAAAACTCAACCGTGCTTAAAGGGTGCATATATAAGGACGGTTAGGAGAGAACCGTGCTTAAAGGGCGCATATACGAGTATGGTTAAAACTCAACCGTGCTTAAAAGATATATATAAACACGGTTAGTAGAGAATCGTGCTTAAAGGTTATTTTTAAAATTTTTAATCCCCCATATACGAACACGGTGGTTTAGGGGACCGTGCTTATAGGTCTGGTTTTTAAAAAATTTTGACCGAATTTTGTGCCATTTCACGCTGTACAACTTTCGTTTTCCCTCCATCCTATTTTGTCTTCCCTCCTCAGATTCACGAAACCCATCTTCTCCTTTTCGTCTTCCACCCTTCACCCATCTTCCGTTCACAAAGTTGTCCCTTCTCTCCTCCCTCACGACTACATTGCTTTGTGTTCTTCAACTCCTTTTCTTCCATTGGTTCGTGTTCTTCTCATTTAAATATTGATTTTATTTAATATTCACTTTCTATTTATGGAAACACTGAATCCTTTGTTTTGTTTGGTATGGTTAACTAGATCTCAATCATTTTCAGTTCTAGGTTCAGATGAGAAAGGATGGTGAGGGGAAAAACTCAGATGAAGCGCATAGAAAATGAAACGAGCAGGCAAAACCTTCTCCAAGAGAATGAACGGGTTGCTTAAGAAGGCCTTTGAGGTTTCTGTGCTCTGTGATGTGAAACTTTTCCATCAGAGGGAAGCTTTATGATTTCTCCAGTTCAAGGTATGTTATTTATTTATTCACCAACTCCCCTTTAATTTCAACTTTGTTTTTCAATCTATAATATTAGTGATTTTTACTAGTTGATTTGTTCGCTGATACTTGCAATTTAATCTATGCATTATATTTCGATATTCGAATACTCCTTTTATGGCAAGAGAGTTGATTCATATCAAGCGATAAATTTTAAAAAAATTTCCACTAGTTTTAAGCACGATTCAAACTAACCGTCTTTATAGGTCTCAGAGTTTTTAAGCATGGTTAAAAGTAACCGTGTTTATAAGTGATATTTAACCACAGTTCAAAACCGTGCTTGAAAGTCCTTATCTATTATCATGCTGGCAACAAGCACGGTTCGGGAACCGTGCTTAAAAGTCCAAAATAACCGTGCTTATAGGCCCAAATTCCACTAGTGAAATTTTTTGTGTTTTACAAGTCATTATTTGATACAGTAATAATGTGGTGAAGTCTTAATCAACACCCTGGATCTATGAAAAACCTCTCTCATATATGAAGATGTGAGAGGGTGAATTAAAAAGGATTCATGAGAAATTAAATTTTCAATTAAAAATAGTGAAAGAATCGATTAAAATGATGTTATATGATTGGACTTAAAGAGAATGAATTTCACAAGATTTAATGGTTCATAATATGTCCAAAGTATTATTAAGATGATATAAGAAGGAATATTAATGCAAAGGAAAATCAGAGGAATTGTCCTAATAACATTTTAAGGGATTCAGGTGCCACTCGTTTAAGCGAGTACCACACTCGCCTAAGCGAGTTCGCGTGGTCACGCTTGGGTGAGATACAAAATACACTTGAGCGAAGAAGGGAAGAGCATCGGGTGTTAATCTCGCTTGAGCAAGCTCAGCTTCGCTTGAGCGAAATTACTCTAGAAGCTCCACGTATAGATTTCGCTTGGGCCCGCCTAAGCAAGAACCTCCCAGAATCAATCTTTTCCTTACTCGCTTGGGCGAATTGCCATACACTGGCCATTTCGCTTGAGTGAAAATGATCGAGTAACTCTCCTACTTAATCTCGCTCGGGCGAGGTCCTTCCCATCTGAGCGAATTTTGGCCAGTGGCCACACCCTTGTTTCATAAGGATCTCGTTCGAGCGAGACTATCACTCACTTGAGCGAGTTATACAGAAACAGCAAAATCATGCAACAATTCACACAACTTAGGATACCAAGTCTCATTTCATGCCTTTTTGACCTATGCTAGTGCGCTAGATACGTTCATCCAATCGTTTATACACTTCAAAATCAATTACCATTCATTCAATGCATAGGGTTTAAATCATTTTTACATAAACTTCATGAAATGTTACAAGTTAAGAAACACATCATTCATTCATAGTATTTATCGTCCACAAGCATCATAATTCATTATCTTATGTCACTTGGGTCATTAATGAAAACTGGCCATACACTCCAAGGTCCAATTTTCCTACATGACCCTCAAAATCATCAAACTACAATCTAGATGGAAAAATAAGCATACATATACACTATATGCTATACAAAAATCTAGATTTACCGGCCAAGGCGCTTCCTATACACCTATTTACCTCCTTCATCAAAATGTACTTCAAAAGATTCACTAAACCCCTGAGTGCCTTGCATCACAAGTCTAAAAAGTGGACAACATGTCTTCTCCAGTATCCTCTTAATTTCTCTGTTGGATACTTCTACTTGGCCATTGGCTTGCGGATGGTAAGGGGAGGTTACTTTGTGCTTGACTTCATAATGTTCTAGGCATCATTGGAGTTGGGTGTTATAGAAATGAGAGCCTCCGTCACTTATCAACACTCTTGGAGTGCCAAACCTGTTGAAAATATGTTTCTTAAAGAAATTTGATGACAGTTTTGGCATCAGCTTTAGTACATGCCATGGCTTCTACCCACTTTGAGACATAGTCTACTCCCACAATAATGTATTCATTTGAAAATGACATTGGTAGTGGCCCAATAAAATCTATGCCCCAGCAATCGAAGACTTCTATTTCCAGAATGGTAGTTAATGGCATCTCGTGTCTTCTTGATATGCTACCTATCTTCTAACATGCATCACAGTGCTGCACAAAAACATTAGCATCTTTAAACAATGAAGGCCAATAAAAACCTGATTGGAGGATTTTAGCTGCTGCCCTTTCCCCATTAAAGTGTCCTCCATAGGGTGAGCTATGGCAATGCCATAAGATGCTGTTAGCTTCTTCTTGGGACACACATCTCCTCAAAATATGGTCTGATCCAAGTTTAAACAGGTAAGGATCGTCCCATATGAATTGTTTTGCATCTTTTAAAAAAATTTTCTTCTGTTACCATGAAAGATCATCAGGCAATACTCCAGCAGCCTTAAAGTTTGCCATGTCTGCAAACCATGGCCTTTCTTTCATCATTAGTAGCTTTTCATCAGGAAATTATTCCTTCACCTCAGGTTGGAGTAGTGTGACTTCCTGATTAACAAGACGGGACAAGTGATCTGCAATAAAATTTTCGCTGCCCTTTTTGTCTTTGACTACTAGGTTGAATTCTTGCATCAGCAAGATCCATCTAATTAACCTGGGCTTAGAATCAGGTTTATTCAGCAGATATTTAATAGTAGCATGGTCAGTAAAAATAGTGATTTTGGAACCAATCAGATAAGGTCTAAATTTTTCCAGGCCATACACTATTGCTAAGAGTTCTTTTTCTGTTGTTGCGTAATTTGTTTGTGCAGGGTTTAAAACTTTGCTAGCATAGTGTATGACATGAAAAACTTTTGCCTTCCTTTGTCCTAATACGACCCCAATAGCATAATCACTGGCATCACACATCATTTCAAAGTCTAATTCCCAATCAGGGGCAACTATTACAGGTGCACATGTTAGTCTATGTTTTAAGTTTTTAAATGCATGTAAACAAGAATCGTCAAAAATAAAAAGAGTGTCTTTGTTTAAGAGATTACTCAAAGGCTTTGCAATTTTTGAGAAGTCCTTGATGAATCTTCTATAGAATCCTGCATGGCCCAAGAAGCTTCTTACTCCTTTCACGTTCCCTGGTGGTGGTAATTTCTCAATTACTTCCACTTTTGCTTTGTCCACTTCAATGCCTCGTTTGGAGATTTGATGTCCTAACACAATGCCTTCGGTGACCATGAAGTGGCACTTTTCCCAATTTAAAACTAAATTGGTGTCCACACATCTTTTCAGTACTATGGTCAAATTTTTCAAACATTGATCGAATGATAGACCAAAAACAGAGAAATCGTCCAAATGCATTTTTCCACTAAATCAGAGAAGATAGCTAGCATACATCTTTGAAATGTTGCAGGAGCATTACATAACCCAAAGGGCATTTTTCTGTATACAAACACCCCAAAAGGACATGTGAATGCTATTTTTTCTTGATCTTCTGGTGCAACTGCTATCTGGTTGTGGCCTGAGTAACCATCCAGAAAGTAGTAGTATGCTTGTCCTGCAAGTCTTTCTAGCATTTGATCCATGAAAGGCAGAGGAAAATGATCTTTCCGGGTTGCATTGTTTAGTTTTCTGTAGTCGATACACATCCTCCATCCTGTGACTGTTCTTGTAGGGATCAATTCATTTTTTTCATTTTGTATGACGGTGATTCCTCCTTTCTTCGGAACAACCTGCACAGGACTTACCCAAGAGCTATCAGAAATTGGATAAATTATACCAGCTTCTAGTAATTTAATTACCTCCCCTTTCACTACTTCCTTCATGGTTGGATTCAAGCGTCTCTGTGGCTAAGCAATTGGTTTAAATTCTTGTTCCATGTAAATGTGATGCGTACAGTAGGCTGGGCTTATTCCTTTCAAATCTTCCAGTCTCCATCCAATTGTTGTTGAGTGCTCTTTCAAGACTTGAATCAATTGCCTTTCTTCTGCACATGTCAATTCCTTATTAATAATAACAGGTGTTTGGTTATCATCATCAAGAAAAACATATTTTAAATGTGAAGGTAAGGCTTTTAACTCCACTTTTGGTAGGACAATTTCTTTTGTCTTCTCTGACAACTTTTCATAATGAATTTCTTTTTGAATGTCATGCTTGTCCTCCTTCGAGTTTCCCCCGTCCATTGTTCCATTTGCTTCAACGTTTAGCTCACCTAGTGGATCCTTGTTGAGCCATTCACTGGTTTGTTCTCTGATGGCTTCTTCTTCAATGTCAATTTTGAAGCACTGTTGCTTTTCCTTTGGATACATCATTACATCAAACACATTGAAGTTTACTTCCTCATCTTACACTCTTACTTTTAGCTTTCCATCGTCCACATCAATAATTACTTTTGCGGTTTTCATGAAGGGTCTTCCCAGAATGAGAGGCACTTCTGCATCTTCTTCAATATCCATTATGACAAAATCTATACGAAATACAAACTTGTGAACTTGTACCAGCACATCCTCAGCTATGCCATATGGAAACTTCATAGATCAATCAGCAAGTTGGAGAGTCATCCGTGTTGGCTTCACCTCAAGATCTCCAATTC
The DNA here is from genome assembly GCA_037962975.1 of Clitoria ternatea. Classification (NCBI taxonomy): domain Eukaryota; kingdom Viridiplantae; phylum Streptophyta; class Magnoliopsida; order Fabales; family Fabaceae; genus Clitoria; species Clitoria ternatea. Next base: position 159,203,852 of record CM075672.1, read on the forward strand.
TTTCCACCATTGAGAGGGGCATTAGGTTAATGCTTGCTCCCAAGTCTAAGAGTGTTTTTCCTACTGGTAAAGTACCAATAGTCACTGGCATTGTGAAACTTCCGGGGTCTTTTGTTTTTTGTGGCAGTGCTTTTTGAATGATGGCACTGCATCCTACGGCGAGTTCCACTGTTTCTTCGGAAAATCTTTTCTTTTTTGTTAATAGCTCCTTCATGAACTTTGCGTAAGTTGGCATTTGCTCCATGGCTTCCACAAAAGGTATTTTTATTTGCAACCTTTTGAAGATATCCATAAATCTTGCAAATTGCCTCTCCTTGTCTATTTTTGAAGGGTTCTTTGGATACGGCAAACTTTTCAGCTGTGGTGTTGGGTCGTCTACCTTCTTCTTTCCTTCTTTTATTTCTTTCTTTTTTTCTTTTTCAACTTCCTCCTCCTTCATATGTATATCTTCAATTTTTTTATTTTTCTTTTCACTAACTTCCTCCTTTGTTTCTTTTTCAAAATTTTCTTCCACTTTTTCTTCCACCTTGTCACCCTCTTTTTGTTGTCCAATGACCTTCCCACTTCTTGTTGTGATTACTTTGCATTGCTCCTTCGGATTTGGGTGTGTATTGCCTCTAAATTGACAGTTATGATGCTCTACGATTTGACGAGCCAATTGCCCCACTTTAGTCTCCAGGTTTCTTATTGAAGCATCAGTGTTTTTCTGATTGGTGATTGAGACCTGCATGAAATTTTCTAGAGTGTCCTCTAGTTTTGATGTCCTTTCTGTCAAGGAAGGGCCTTGCTGATAAGGTTGTTGTCTGTTGGACGTGCTTCCTTCTTGCTTCCATCCACCATTTTGATTATTTCTCCATCCCTGTGAAAAATTATTAGAGTAAGCATTGTTATTGAAGTTACCCTGCTTAACTTGGTTATTCATATATAGGATGGATTGGTCTTCTTTCTCTCCTTGACAGTGTCCATTCTGATGTTCTTCTCCACAAAAATCACATCTCATTTGTGCTTGTTGGTTTCCTGTAGAAGATTGTACAACATGCAGTTGTTGAGGGAGTTTTGCCATTTGCTGTGTCAGAGCTTCAATTTGTTGTGTCAAAATTTTGTTTTGAGCCAAAATGGCATCTGTTGTATTGAGTTCCAACATTCCCTTCTTTTGGACTTGTGTTCTGTCATACTGAGCTTGGTAATCTGTGGATGATAATGCTTCAATAATCCTTGTAGCTTGCTCTGCATCCACTGTCATCATGGTTCCTCCAGCTGCTGCATCCAGTATCATTTTGGTATCTGCTTTAAGTCCACTGTAGAAGATATTCAATTGGGCAATATCATTTAAGCCATGGTTTGGGCATCTTCTTAGGAGAGATTTGAAACGTTCCCATGCCTCGTAAAAGGGTTCATCATGGCTTTGTTTAAATGTTGTAATATCTGACTTAGCCTTGATAAATCTAGATGGTGGGAAGAATCTGTGTAGGAATTTCTCCTCCACTGTGTCCCAACTATTCAGGCTTTGATTTGGGTGCGACTGGAGCCATTCTTTAGCTTTACCTGCAAGAGAAAAAGGGAACAATCTTAGATACGCTGCTTCAATTACTTCCTGTTCAAAGCCCATTATTCCTACTAATTCATACAATGTGGCCAAGTGAGTGTATGGATCTTCACTGGACATTCCATGGAATTGATGGGAACTAATTAAACTAAGGAATGCAGGTTTCATTTCTATAGCCCTGATTGTATTTGGTATAGCAATGCTTGAGTAGTGTCTAGGTCCTTGTTGCAGAGTGTAATCTCCAAATGTTCTCCTTGGTGGGTTTTGATTGTTGCTGTTGACATCCATTATATCAGAGAAAGTTTATCCTGCTTGGAAGTTATGTTTGGCTTTCTTTATTTTCTTGAGGAACGGGTCTATCTCTAGATCGAATTCAAATTGTTCTTTTGTAACCTGTCCTCTCAAGATCATAAATCAAGTACTCAAAATAGAAAAGTTGCTACAAAAATTAAAGACAAATTGGAAATAAATTTATTTACACTGTCTTGTCAATTCAATGCTAAAATATTCAAACTTAAATCACCTCCCCGGCTGCGGTGCCAAAACTTGATACAATTATTTTCATATATTAGAATGAAGAGTTCAATGAAAGAGAATCAAGTTTGTATAATATGAACTTAAGGGAATAGATGTGCCAAGTTTAAACACAGAGGTTGTAATATAGTATAGTTGTCGTTCCACTGAGGAGGTGTTAGCATAAAAACCTTGGCTTTGAACTGAGTTGACAGAAAGTTTTGTTTTGGATTGTTATAAATGTTGCTGATTGAAAAAGTAATAAATAACAGAGAGTGAAATTTTACAAAAGATAACAGTGAATAATTTTGAGAAAGAATCAGTTTAGTAAAACAGGGATTGGTTTCATCACATCTCATCTTTTGTAAGCTGTATAAGTTTTTACGTAAGTAACTTGAAAAGATAGTTTCTACGTCAAAATCAAAGTCATTTGCATCGATCCTTCGAGTACAAAATTCATAAGAATGATTTCAAACTGCTGATCCCTCAGTCACTTTAAAATCATCCCAGCATTATCGATCAATTGTTTTGATGTTTATTGCGTTAGATGCCATCCCTGACTACCTACTCACAACAAGTATTTCATTCAGATCTGTTTTCAAAAGTCACTTCCCAGCATACTTGAGAAAACTTAAAACAAGAAAATAGTGATCAAGTACTTTCAGGCATTAAACGCAAAAGGAAATACAAAAACTTATCAAATCTCATTACAACATAAAAACTTACAGCAGCATTACTTCAGGATTGAATGGATTACAACCAATCCCATAAGGGAGTTTAGCTACTCATGCTTTGCATTTTCACCTTCAAAATATGAGTACAGAAAAATAATGGAGAAGGTTGGATTGTGAGGGAAATACAGGGGATGAATCGGGGATGCCTGATGTCTTGTTTTCTACTAGGTTTATAGGGGTTATGGTTCAGCTTCCCTTGCCACTTGTATAGACCCCATGAAGGAATATTCGGAGACATGCAGAAACACAAGAAAGTGGATGAGTTGGTACTACACCATTGGTGAATATTAAATTAAAAATCGCATACTGCATGAGTCACGCTTGAGCTTACTGGTCACGCTCAAGCGTGAAAGGTTCTGATGTTCAGTGATAGTCTCACGCTCAAGCTAACTTAACCACGCTTAAGCGTGGCCTTCCAATTCAGTATTCTAGTTTCCACGCTTGATCCACGCTTAAATCACGCTCAAGCAAGGTCGAGGTTGCGCTTGAGCGTCTCATGCTTACGCTCAAGCGGGAGGAGGGACCTGATGCTGAGTCTTCTTTCAATTCATGTGCAGAGTCACGTTTGAGCTCCATATAACCACGCTTAAGCACCAGTCATGCTCATGGTCACGCTTAAGCGAGCTCGGGCTGACGCTCAAGCGTGAAAAGCTGTTGTTGTGTTCTTCATTTTGCTTGAGTGCAATGGCAGTGTAGGCCTTCTGTTTCTTCCACGGACAAGCATGCAGTGTGCCACGCTCAAGCGTCCTTGCTTGATGCTCTGGTGCTTCTTGGTTTCTTCAAAGCTTTTGATAACTTTTTCACTGATTTTGACAATTCAAACTTCTTTACACAATACATTATTTATAATAAAAATCATGCTTAATTATTTATCAATTTCGTTAAGTTATTCAGAAAATGAGTCCAATTGAGTCATGAATTTAATCATAATAAGCACTTATCCAACTCTCCCCAACGTAGATTTTTGCTTGTCCTCAAGTAAAAGAAGTTTGGAAAGGGAATCAAGCATTCAATAAGATTAGATTCTGTTGCAGACAAAATTATTAAAAGACAATAATCTCATTTTATACCTAGGCAAATGATCTCCTTAATACCAATTCTTTGAAATGTAATGCACCATTAATTTGTTCACAAAGCAGGTAACCAAATGCTGTAAGAATAAGGAACTCTCATTATTTCTCACCAGGTGTGTGTGTTGCACATTCATCATGAGAACTGCCTAATTAACATTGCCGATCATTTCTAATCAAATTCGATTCATAAGATAAGTAAGGATCAAAAAGGTCTTTTCACGGTTGTAATGAGGCTGGGCTATCAAGAATTCTTGGTTTTTCTTGGATTCAAAATTGCATGCATGAAGAAGAGCATATGTTTTGAAATTTTTTAAACTTGTATGAGGCTTCTTCCTTTGTACTTTATAATTCTTTGTTTCTCTTTTTCTAGTTCTCTTTTTGTTTAAAGTTTTGGAGAACTTTACTAACTTCTTCAGCCTCAGTTTCTTTTATCACCCTTCTGGAAAAGTGTTTTATGCTCATATTGAAAATTTTTAAGCATGCTGATAGGGTAAGATTTTATTTCTCATGCCTGGTTTAGGGTGTTTGAATAAAATGTTTGGCTCAAAAATGGGCTACAAAAATTAGGATATATTTAAAGGTATCCTTTTGGCTCTGGGTTTATTTTATTTTCAAAATTTGCCTTTATCATTTCCTTGCTTAATCCTTTAAAAAAAATGTTAATCAGAAAATCAGGCAATGCTATTTGATAAATTCTCATGAGACTCTTAGTGTTTAAGTTGCTCACTTCTCACCAGGGTATAGGGCTACTTCCATATTCTAACAGAAAAGGGTTCAAGCATGTAAACAATCAAGAGTACCTTCATTTCATTTCCCTGGTTCTTAATTCAGTCATTTTGCCTTTTTTTAAAATTAGTGTTACTGTCTAAAATTATCTTACTGCTTAGAAACTTTTCTTTTTCAAAAAGTTAAATCTTGGTTGGGTTTTTCAAAAATGTTACAGTTGCAAGCATTAGAATAAACAAAAAAAATCATAAACAATTCCAAAGCATTCTGCAGTAATATCAACTAAAAGAGTTCAAAGAGAAACTATATAATGTCAGTTAAAAAGAAAACTTAAAGTAGCAAATTAAACCAATTAAAAACTTAAGTATTAAAATTTATCACTCATCCTCAGAGGAATCTTCTTCTGCTCCCTGGTTTCTTTCTGGAGGTTGCTGTGAGGAAGGTCCTGGCCTCTCTTGTGCAGTCTCACCCCCTCCCACAAATGGAGGCCTGTCCCCAGGCCAAGCAATGAGGGCTTAAAATTGGGCGGGGTGCATCCAAGGATTGGGTTATCCTGCAGGGATGCTGTGATATAGGCCATTATGAATATGCATTAAACCTCTATGATTAGCATTTTGCTGTGCCAGAAGGTGGCTGAGTTGGATTTTCAAGAGGTGAATGCCCTGTAAAATCATGGTGGTTTCTATGCTGAGAGGCGGAGGAGTAGGTTCTGGTCCTGCCTGTGGTGGTACTGGCTGTGGCTGTTGCTGGGCTTCATGTGTGCTACAAAATCGCTCGATGAAGCCTTTATCTATAGATGGCCTGATAGGTTTGAGGTCTTGAACCTCAATCCCATGTGCTGCATAGAAGTCAGTAATAAAAGCAAGGAAGCCCAGACTTCCTTTTACCTTCTGGCCTGCCTGAGAATATTTTTGATCAGCAATCACAAATTTGTGAATTTCATCAGAGAGTATTTGGGCCATATCAATGGAAATGTCATCTTGTAAAATGTAGTATAATAAATAACACCTGCTGAAAATTAGATCAGAAACATGGGCATTAGGTGTTATGTTAGCCAGCAAAAAGGACGTCCATACTTGAGAGATGGAGGTCATGTCTTTTCATAGAACCCGCAGTGGGTTCTCTCCTTGCCCCCTCTGAAAGTGATGCCCTGGAATACATATGGCTGCTTCAAGATCACTCGTGACAATGAGTTGGTTTCTTGCAAGCATGGTAGCATATTCACATATCTCTCCTTCTCCTAGGTTCATGATGCTTCCTAAGTAAAAATTGATTTCCTCCCTATCATAGGAGAGCCAAGTTCCTCTCACATAAGTCTTTCTATCTCCTGCTCCATCCCTTGTCCAAGCATTAACATAGAACTTTCTGACAATTTTTAGGTCATACTTGTCTCTTGGGTAGCATATCTTCAACCAATTTCTCCTCTGTATAACTTGCAGAAAGTCATCACAATCTCCCAAGGCCAAATCCACCTTTCATTCTGGTATGAAGGTCCAGTTGGAGATGTCCTTATAACGCTTACTCTTATCTTTGTTTCTGAATTTTGGGGCATTGTCTTGGTCATCAGTGCGTGGCCTCTTTCCTTTATTTCTTCTGGAACTTCTTGCTGTTGAAGTGGTTGGAGGGGGATTAGGTGCAATCTGCTTAGTTCGTGCCATCTGTAATCACATATCAAGGAAAAGAATGTAGTGTGACATTACAAGTACATAATCCTCTCAACAATATAACAGAGCATTTTAGTCCTAAGGCTAAGCATTAAAGAGAGCTACTTCGTACTAAGTATACTTGCTATGCAAAACAAATGCTTTCCAGGACTTTTTACGAATACTTAACATGCATTGCAAAGAATTTGAAGCATAATAGTACCGATCTCTTTTCTAAACATCCTAGAAAATAATCAACTTCAGATCATATAGGCATACAGTAGGACTGAAAAGAAAATGGTTACAGAGTTTAATGCATGCATTTTGAAAAGGAGTCTTATTTTTCATATGATGCAATTAAAAAGAGGAGAGTCTAGTTTGGGGAGAGTTTAGTGGTTACCTGAGAGAAGCAGAGAGTGATGTAGAAGAAAGAAGATATACTTAGTTTCAATGAAATGCAGTAAAATGTACCTTGTGAAATGAGAGGGGAAGGAACAAATAGGGAGAGGAGATGGTCGGTTACAAAACTGGTAGAGTCAGGAGAGGTAATGGACAGTTATTTGAGTGGGAGGGGTTACGAAATATTCCATTTATTAGCATCAGGGGCCATTTTGAATTTCTCGCTCGAGCATGGGCATATCACGCTTAAGCGTGATCGACCAGTGATGGTACACTTTGAGCTTTTGAATTTGTCTCACTTAGGCGCTCTCAATATTCGCTTAAGCGTGCATATCCTGATGTAGTATGTACTTCCTCGCTTAAGCGTATTGCTATTCACTCAAGCGAACTTAAATTACAATCCAATCAGTTGTTGCTCGCCTGAGCGTGTATCTGTCACGCTTGAGCGTGATATTCATAATTGGTACCTGATGCTAATATCAACTTCTCGCTTAAGCGTGAAGTGTTCTTACTTTAAGCGTGGCCTCTCGCTTAAGCGTAAAATATCACGCTTAAGCGTGATCGGGTTTATTTTGTTGAAAATTCCTTTTGTATTGGTGCCACGCTTAGAGCTTGAGTTCTTCGCTTAAGCCTGATGTGGATAGTATATGGCTCACCTTGGCTCGCTTGAGCAAGTATATCCAGCGCTTGAGCATGGGATGTATGAGACATGACTTACTTTGTCTCGCTTAAGCGAGAGTCTTCACGCGTGGGTGAGATGATTTCCTGATGCTCTCCTAACCTGTCTTACCTTTTTACTTTTGCTTCGTTGAATAGATTCAGCTTGACCATGGATAATCAATCTTAAGCTCTAGTCATGTTTATCTTTGTTTGAAACTTGATTTTTTTTTATTTTATTTTTTTATTTGGATTTCTCTTGATGAGTGACCTACAAAATAAGAAGAAACTTTAATAATATTTAAAGTAAAATTCACATGAAAAGAAAGCATAAAAGATTGGGTTGCCTCCCAATGAGCGCTTGTTTATCGTCTTTAGCTTGACACCTGAGTTTGATCATGGATCCTTCAGTAGAATATTGGTGGCGACCTTCTCCACCTCTCCTCCTAGATAGGGCTTTAGTCTTTGTCCATTTACAACCCAAGTTCTTTCAGGCTTAGGGTCCTGTAATTCAACAGCCCCATAAGATTTCACTTCCTTCACAATAAAGGGTCCTGACCATTTAGATTTGAGTTTTCCTGGAAACAATTTTATCCTTGAATTGAAAAGAAGAACAGATTATCCCTGGTGAAAACTTTTCTTCATGATGTGCCTATCATGGTAAGCCTTCATTTTATCTTTATAAATCCTTGATGAGTCATAAGCCTGATTCCTCCATTCTTCTAACTTGTGCATCTGGATTTTCCTCTCTTCAGTTGATGCCCTTGAGTCATAATTGAGTGCTTTCATTGCCCAAAATGCTTTATGTTCAAGTTCGACTGGAAGATGGCAATTTTTTCCATATACCAACTGATAAGGTGAAAATCCAGTTGGTGCCTTGTAAGCTGTTCTATAAGCCCATAGACGTTGTCCAGTTTCAACGACCAATCCTTTCTACTTTGACTAATTGTCTTCTCCAGTATCCTCTTAATTTCTCTGTTGGATACTTCTACTTGGCCATTGGCTTGCGGATGGTAAGGGGAGGTTACTTTGTGCTTGACTTCATAATGTTCTAGGCATCGTTGGAGTTGGGTGTTGCAGAAATAAGAGCATCCGTCACTTATTAACACTCTTGGAGTGCAAACCTGCTGAAAATGTGTTTCTTAAGAAATTTGATGACAGTCTTGGCATCAGCTTTAGTACATGTCATGGCTTCTACCCACTTTGAGACATAGTCTACTCCCACAATAATGTATTCATTTGAAAATGACATTGGTAGTGGCCCAATAAAATCTATGCCCCAGCAATCGAAGACTTCTATTTCCAGAATGGTGGTTAATGGAATCTCGTGTCTTCTTGATATGCTACCTGTCTTCTGACATGTATCACAGTGCTGCACAAAAACATTAGCATCTTTAAACAATAAAGGCCAATAAAAACCTGATTGGAGGATTTTAGCTGCTGTCCTTTCCCCATTAAAGTGTCCTCCATAGGGTGAGCTGTGGCAATGCTATAAGATGCTGATAGCTTCTTCTTGGGACACACATCTCCTCAAAATATGGTCTGATCCAAGTTTAAACAGGTAAGGATCGTCCCATATGAATTGTTTTGCATCTTTCAAAATTTTTTTCTTCTGTTGCCATGAAAGATCATCAGGCAATACTCTAGCAGCCTTAAAGTTTGCCATGTCTGCAAACCATGGCCTTTCTTTCATCATTAGTAGCTTTTCATCAGGAAATTCTTCCTTCACCTCAGGTTGGAGTAGTGTGACTTCCTGATTGACAAGACGGGACAAGTGATCTGCAATAAAATTTTTGTTGCCTTTTTTGTCTTTGATTACTAGGTTGAATTCTTGCATCAGAAAGATCCATCTAATTAGCCTGGGCTTAGAATCAGGTTTATTTAGTAGATATTTAATAGCAGCATGGTCAGTAAAAATAGTGATTTTGGAACCAATCAGATAAGGTCTAAATTTTTCCAGGCCATACACTATTGCTAAGAGTTCTTTTTCTGTTGTTGCGTAATTTATTTGTGCAGGGTTCAAAACTTTGCTAGCATAGTGTATGACATGAAAAACTTTTGCCTTCCTTTGTCCTAATACGGCCCCAATAGCATAATCACTGGCATCACACATCATTTCAAAGTCTAATTCCCAATCAGGGGAAACTATTATAGGTGCACATGTTAGTCAATGTTTTAAGGTTTTAAATGCATGTAGACAAGAATCGTCAAAAATAAAAAGAGTGTCTTTGTTTAAGAGATTACTCAAAGGCTTTGCAATTTTTGAGAAGTCCTTGATGAATCTTCTATAGAATCCTGCATGGCCCAAGAAGCTTCGTACTCCTTTCACATTCCCTGGTGGTGGTAATTTCTCAATTACTTCCACTTTTGCTTTGTCCACTTCAATGCCTCGTTTGGAGATTTGATGTCCTAACACAATGCCTTCGGTGACCATGAAGTGGCACTTTTCCCAATTTAAAACTAAATTGGTGTCCACACATCTTTTCAGTACTATGGTCAAAATTTTCAAACATTGATCGAATGATGGACCAAAAATAGAGAAATCATCCATGAAGACCTCAATGCATTTTTTCACCAAATCAGAGAAGATAGCTAGCATACATATTTGAAATGTTGCAGGAGCATTACATAACCCAAAGGGCATTTTTCTGTATGCAAACACCCCAAAAGGACATGTGAATGCTGTTTTTTCTTGATCTTCTGGTGCAACTGCTATCTGGTTGTAGCCTGAGTAACCATCCAGAAAGCAGTAGTATGCTTGTCCTGTAAGTCTTTCCAGTATTTGATCCATGAAGGGCAGAGGAAAATGATCTTTTCGGGTTGCAGTGTTTAGTTTTCTGTAGTCGATACACATCCTCCATCCTGTGACTGTTCTTGTAGGGATCAATTCATTTTTTTCATTTTGTATGATGGTGATTCCTCCTTTCTTCGGAACAACCTGCACAGGACTTACCCAAGAGCTATCAGAAATTGGATAAATTATACCAGCTTCTAGTAATTTAATTACCTCCCCTTTCACAACTTCCTTCATGGTTGGATTCAAGCGTCTCTGTGGCTGAGCAATTGGTTTAAATTCTTGTTCCATGTAAATGTGATGCGTACAGTAGGCTGGCCTTATTCCTTTCAAATCTTCCAGTCTCCATCCAATTGCTGTTGAGTGCTCTTTCAAGACTTGAATCAATTGCCTTTTTTCTATACATGTCAATTCCTTATTAATAATAACAGGTTTTTGGTTATCATCATCAAGAAAAACATATTTCAAATGTGAAGGTAAGGCTTTTAACTCCACTTTTGGTAGGACAACTTCTTTTGTCTTCTCTGACAACTTTTCATAATGAATTTCTTTTTGAATGTCATACTTGTCCTCCTTCGAGTTTCCCCCGTCCATTGTTCCATTTGCTTCAATGTTTAGCTCACCTAGTGAATCTTTGTTGAGCCATTCACTGGTTTGTTCTCTGATGGCTTCTTCTTCAATGTCAATTTTGAAGCACTGTTGCTTTTCCTTTGGATACTTCATTGCATCAAACACATTAAAGTTTACTTCCTCATCTTGCACTCTTACTTTTAGCTTTCCATCGTCCACATCAATAATTACTTTTGCGGTTTTCATGAAGGGTCTTCCCAGAATAAGAGGTACTTCTGCATCTTCTTCAATATCCATAATGACAAAATCTACAGGAAATACGAACTTGTCAACTCGTACCAGCACATCCTCAGCTATGCCATATGGAAACTTCATAGATCGATCAGCAAGTTGGAGAGTCATCCGTGTTGGCTTCACCTCAAGATCTCCAATTCTTTTCACCATTAAGAGGGGAATTAGGTTAATGCTTGCTCCCAAGCCTAAGAGTGCTTTTCCTACTGGTAAAGTACCAATAGTCACTGGCATTGTGAAACTTCCGGGGTCTTTTGTTTTTTGTGGCAGTGCTTTTTGAATGATGGCACTGCATCCTGCGACGAGTTCCACTGTTTCTTCAGAAAATCTTTTCTTTTTTGTTAACAGCTCCTTCATGAACTTTGAGTAAGTTGGCATTTGCTCCATGGCTTTTACAAAAGGTATGTTTATTTGCAACCTTTTGAAGATATCCATAAATCTTGCAAATTGCCTCTCCTTGTCTATTTTTGAAGGGTTCTTTGGATACGGTAAACTTTTCAGCTGTGGTGCTGGGTCGTCTACCTTCTTCTTTCCTTCTTTTATTTCTTTCTTTTTTTCTTTTTCAACTTCCTCCTCCTTCATATGTATATCTTCAATTTTTTTATTTTTCTTTTCACTAACTTCCTCCTTTGTTTCTTTTTCAAAATTTTCTTCCACTTTTTCTTCCACCTTGTCACCCTCTTTTTGTTGTCCAATGACCTTCCCACTTCTTGTTGTGATTGCTTTGCATTGCTCCTTCGGATTTGGGTGTGTATTGGCTCTAAATTGACAGTTATGATGCTCTACGATTTGACGAGCCAATTGCCCCACTTTAGTCTCCAGGTTTCTTATTGAAGCATCAGTGTTTTTCTGATTGGTGATTGAGACCTGCATGAATTTTTCTAGAGTGTCCTCTAGTTTTGATGTCCTTTCTGTCAAGGAAGGGCCTTGCTGATAAGGTTGTTGTCTGTTGGACGTGCTTCCTTCTTGCTTCCATCCACCATTTTGATTATTTCTCCATCCCTGTGAAAAATTGTTAGAGTAAGCATTGTTATTGAAGTTACCCTGCTTAACTTGGTTATTCATATATAGGATGGATTGGTCTCCTTTCTCTCCTTGACAGTGTCCATTCTGATGTTCTTCTCCACAAAAATCACATCTCATTTGTGCTTGTTGGTTTCCTGTAGAAGATTGTACAACATGCAGTTGTTGAGGGAGTTTTGCCATTTGCTGTGTCAGAGCTTCAATTTGTTGTGTCAAAATTTTGTTTTGAGCCAAAATGGCATCTGTTGTATTGAGTTCCAACATTCCCTTCTTTTGGACTTGTGTTCTGTCATGCTGAGCTTGGTAATCTGTGGATGATAATGCTTCAATAATCCTTGTAGCTTGCTCTGCATCCACTGTCATCATGGTTCCTCGAGCTGCTGCATCCAGTATCATTTTGGTATCTACTTTAAGTCCACTGTAGAAGATATTCAATTGGGCAATATCTTCTAAGCCATGGTTTGGGCATCTTCTTAGGAGAGATTTGAAACATTCCCATGCCTCACAAAAGGGTTCATCATGGCTTTGTTTAAATGTTGTAATATCTGACTTAGCCTTGATAAATCTAGATGGTGGGAAGAATCTGTGTAGGAATTTCTCCTTCACTGTGTCCCAACTGTTCAGGCTTTGATTTGGGTGAGACTGGAGCCATTCTTTAGCTTTACCTGCAAGAGAAAAAGGGAATAATCTTAGATACGCTACTTCAATTAATTCCTGTTCAAAGCCCATTGTTCCTACTAATTCATAGAATGTGGCCAAGTGAGTGTATGGATCTTCACTGGACATTCCATGGAATTGATGGGAACTAATTAAACTAAGGAATGCAGGTTTCATTTCTATATCCCTGATTGTATTTAGTATAGCAATTCTTGAGTAGTGTCTAGGTCCTTGTTGCAGAGTGTAATCTCCAAGTGTTCTCCTTGGTGGGTTTTGATTGTTGCTGTTGACATCCATTGTATCAGAGGAAGTTTGTCCTGCTTGGAAGTTCTGTTTGGCTTTCTTTATTTTCTTGAGGAACCTGTCTATCTCTGGATCGAATGCAAATTTTTCTTTTGTAACCTGTCCTCTCAAGATCATAAATCAAGTACTCAAAATAGCAAAGTTGCTACAAAAATTAAAGACAAATTGGAAATAAATTTATTTACACTGTCTTGTCAATTCAATGCTAAAATATTCAAACTTAAATCACCTCCCCGGTTGCGGTGCCAAAACTTGATACAATTGTTTTCATATATTAGAATGAAGAGTTCAATGAAAGAGAATCAAGTTTGTATAATATGAACTCAAGGGAATGGATGTGTCAAGTTTAAACACAGAGGTTGTAATATAGTATAGTTGTCGTTCCATTGAGGAGGTGTTAGCATAAAAACCTTAGCTTTGAACTGAGTTGACAGAAAGTTTTGTTTTGGATTGTTATAAATGTTGCTGATTGAAAAAGTAATAAATAACAGAGAGTGAAATTTTGCAAAAGATAACAGTGAATAATTTTAAGAAAGAATCAGTTTAGTAAAACAGGGATTGGTTTCATCACATCTCACCTTTTGTAAGCTGTATAAGTTTTTACGTAAGTAACTTGAAAAGATAGTTTCTACGTCACAATCAAAGTCATTTGCATCGATCCCTCGAGTACAAAATTCATAAGAATGATTTCAAACTGCTGATCCCTCAGTCACTTTGAAATCATCCCAGCATTATCGATCGAATGTTTTGACGTTTATTGCGTTAGATGCCATCCCTGACTACCTACTCACAACAAGTATTTCATTCAGATCTGTTTTCAAAAGTCACTTCCCAGCATACTTGAGAAAACTTAAAACAAGAAAATAGTGATCAAGTACTTTCAGGCATTAAACGCAAAAGGAAATACAAAAACTTATCAAATCTCATTATAACATAAAAACTTACAGCAGCATTACTTCAGGATTGAATGGATTACAACCAATCCCATAAGGGAGTTTAGCTACTCATGCTTTGCATTTTCACCTTCAAAATATGATATACAGAAAATAATGGAGAAGGTTGGATTGTGAGGGAAATACAGGGGATGAATCGGGGATGCCTGATGTCTTATTTTCTGCTAGATTTATAGGGGTTATGGTTCAGCGTCCCTTGCCACTTGCATAGACCCCATGAAGGAATATTCAGAGACATGTAGAAACATAAGAAAGTGGATGAGTTGGCACTGCACCATTGGTGAATATTAAATTAAAAATCCCATACTGCATGAGTCACGCTTGAGCTTACTGGTCACGCTCAAGCGTGAAAGGTTCTGATGTTCAGTGATAGTCTCACCCTCAAGCTAACTTAACCATGCTTAAGCGTGGCCTTCCAATTCAGTATGCTAGTTTCCACACTTGATCCACGCTTAAATCACGCTCAAGCGAGGTCGAGGTTGCGCTTGAGCATCTCATGCTTACGCTCAAGCAAGGAGGAGGGACCTGATGCTGAGTCTTCTTTCAATTCATGTGCAGAGTCACGCTTGAGCTCCATATAACCACGCTTAAGTGCCAGTCATGCTCATGGTCACGCTTAAGCATGAAAAGCTGTTGTTGTGTTCTTCATTTCGCTTGAGTGCAATGGCAGCGTAGGCCTTCTGTTTCTTCCACGCTCAAGCATGCAGTGTGCCACGCTCAAGCGTCCTTGCTTGATGCTCAGGTGCTTCTTGGTTTCTTCAAGGCTTTTGACAACTTTTTCACTAATTTTGACAATTCAAGCTTCTTTACACAATACATTATTTATAATAAAAATCATGCTCAATTATTTATCAATTTTGTTAAGTTATTCAGAAAATGAGTCCAATTGAGTCATGAATTTAATCATAAAATAAGCACTTATCAACCGGCCAAGGCGCTTCCTATACACCTATTTACCTCCTTCATCAAAATGTACTTCAAAAGATTCACTCAACCCCTGAGTGCCTTGCATCACAAGTCTAAAAAGTGGACAACATGGAAAAGTGAGTCATATATTCCAAAAGAATGAATATGAATACCATGTGATCATGTACATATGTATCACAACATATATATACTTTGCATTCATATATATTTCATCATCAACTATCATCATATAATACAACATCTTTGTAAATCAAGCTAGTATAAAATCATACACATGATCTAGTCCTTCAACAAATTGGACTATTACACAACTCATCATTTTACTCAAATTATTATTTGGTATTCACATGTTTTATGTTGTCTTAATTCATTTTCTCATCTTCAACACCATCATCATCATATCTCATCACCTTTGGCATACTTCCTCACTATATACAAATGCTCTTAAGCTAATGCATATGCACAACGGATTATTTCAATAATTGCAGATCTGACTGTGGGAATATAAACACCAATTGTGGGATTCAAGTATGATCATCTAACCATACCCATACTGCAGTAGTAAAATATATACACTTATCATCAAATTGCATGCATTTCACCAATCTTTTACTGGTACCAAACCGCATCGCCCATTTTGCAACACCTGGTCATTTTCACCATGACCGCGGTAACAACATAATCAATCATATGGTGTTGCAAGCTGGCCACGACTCATTTCATGGCGGCTATGATCCGAAGGACCACCAGGGTCACCTGCTCATCCAGAGCCACCCCCCACAAGGGTTGGCCACATGTAGCTCCCCGTAGCATTACATGGACAGCTTCGTGACTTAAACACCGAGTCACAGTGGAAAATAAAATTTGCTCATGCACTGAGCCACCTGTTAGTCCTCAAATTTTCAATAAAATCTAAAATAAAAATTTCATAAAAATTATAAAAATTAGTTTAATTTGTTAGAAAAATAGGATTTAAATTCAATAAATGAGTGTTGTTGGAAATAATCTGCCCTTGATCAATTTTCTCTAGTTTTGCAGTGAAAAAGTTAAGAAATCAAGAGAAAATTACACTGGAGATCTGACGCGTAGCCTCACCCCACGCGTAGCATCAAGAGCTACTTTTGATGCTGACGCTACGCATCACAGCCACGCGTAGCGTCAGTGCTGCGTTGTCTCCACTCCTACTTTTGGCCAACCACCCCACTTGGACCCAATAATGGGCACTCCACTCAGCCCAAGGGCCACCCCAATCAGCATAACTGGCCAAAACTCGTGGAAACATGTCCAAGTGGCCAGGCATGATCAAGATTAATTATTGAAAGTGGCCATTATCAAGTGTTTAATGGAGGCTGAGTCAGGGATCTGACGCGTAGCGTCACAGGGACGCGTAGCGTCAGCACCCTTGCTCAGCCCTATAAATAGGGCCATCCAACACCATTCATAGCATCCCATTCCATACACTTCTCTTCTCTTCTCTCTTGTGCTCGACTTTGAGTACTTCTTTTGTGAGTTGTAGTTCTAGGATAGTTTTCTAGATACTTGAGTGTGTTTCGGTGTATTGTGATCGTTGTATCGTGAAGTTTCCATCATCTTCTTCGTAATGTCAAACTCTGTAAGTGTTGTTTTTACTTTTACCATGTGTAACTAATCTGTTTATGTTGGAATTGGTGAACTAATCTATTGAGTATAATGTTGTGAATTCGACCTCTGCATGTTTATGATTCAAGTCCATGTTAGTATTTCAACCTTTTATTAATATGAACGTCAAACGGGAGAATGATTTTCATGTGTATCGAAACTGGTTTTATTAGTGTAAATGTCAAACGGGAGAATGATTATTTATGCCGTATTGAAACTTGTTTTGACGAAAGTAAAAAGTTGGAATACCCTTGGTATCTCAATTCTATAGGGGTTGTTAACCATTGTTGCCATAAGGCCAGGTCTTAATGCAAGTTTTTACTGAGAAAGCTCACGAGGGATCGGACTTTACGGTGAATTCTTAGAATTTATATCACGAGGGATCGGTTATAATGATTTTAAGCTGCAATGACATGAAACTTGATGATTAAACATGCATGTTTTGAGTTCCTCATTGTTATTCTAGATTAGGGATCCAATTTCCAACATAATTTGTTTATCTGTGTTTATCTCAAGTATCTTACCTATTCTAGGTTACAACTCAACTTTTTAGATAGATTTTATTTTCTTTTTATTCTATGAATCACTCAACCATGCTATCTTGTGAATATTGTATAAACTGTACATAAATCATTCTTTTGTTCATAATTTCCTTCATATTTACCATAGTAAGTAGAAGATTACTGTTGTTATTGGACTTTCAATCCCAGTGGAACGATATCTAAATTTCAAAAACTACAAACGATTGGTGCGCTTGCCAATTCACAAAGCCCGGTTACAACCGACGGGCCAACACCACCCTCTCACTGGGTCGGCCGAGGGAACTCCCCTAATGTTCCAACATCGGCGGCTATACAGTATGCCATGGATGCAAATGCCAATCTTATGCATTTCTTACTCTACGCATCCTATTTATGCCACTCATCAATCATCATCATCATCATCACCACAAGGTTTTTAGTGGATTTATTATTGTTGGTTATTATCATTAGTTTAAATTTTCGTATGGCATACTCAATAAGTCTTATAAACATAATTCAATTCCATCATCAAACATAACAAAATCAATTTATCACCATCAATCGAGGTATGCTATTTATTCACACCCGTTCTTAATCAAACATCAACTATATTCATTTCACATTTATGGTGGACTAAGTATAACATCATATTCAAGACACCTCATTGCCAAACAATCCAAAAGATAAGTCAAAACAAAACTCATTCCAAAAGATAAGTCTAAATGCATCAATGCATGTTGCCAAGACACATCACCAACATCATACATAACATTATAATTGCAAGGCACATTATAATTCTTCAATTAAGTATTTATATAAATTTTGGGATGCTACTTACTTCATTAGACTTATCTTTTGGAATGAGTTTTGTTTTGACAGACTCCCCCTCTTTGTTCCAACAGATGCACTTCAAACTTTTCCTGTAACACTCGCTGAACTATGTTAGAAAAACACACAAGTAGACTTTATTTAACTAGGAGTCTTGATGGATGCTATTAACAAATCCTAAGGGTTCAAACTTCTTATTCTTTCATTCAGATTTAGATCTAACAACTGACATCATAGCCTACTCTTCTAAACCATTCTATAGTATCAATTTCAAAAATCATCATTCAGCATAATTGCCATAAGGCCAGGTAAATATCAAATCAGTTTAATTTACAACATAATAATAATCCATATCAACATGACATATATCATGCCACTAAGGCCAATTATCATCATTTCATACATTTTAATTACAACTTTGTTTCACAATAACACCATAAGGCGTAGAGCACAATCATTCATTAAATACTATGAACACAAGACAAGAATCATTAACAAGATTAATTACTTCAAATCATAAACCCAAACCCAAAACCTAATTTCCGATTCACTACTCAAATGATAAACTCCCCTCGTACGTTGAAACGTACCTTACAATGAGTATGATTTCCAATATATCCTTCCAATCATTGATTTAGCTTTTAATTTCTAAAATGCCCAAATACGCCTTTACTCGAATATCCTAAAATCATCAACAACCATTCTAATAACCCCAAATCAACTCAAATCAATTTAATCATGTAATTCGAGGTTAATTCTACTATCTCAAAATAGTTTCATTACAAGACGACTTACCGAAAAGTGTCTTTGAAACATCGAAACTTTTGAAACCTTCACCTTTCATTGTTTCCTTCCAAAATTAGTTTCTAGTAGTTGTTTGACAACAACCCAAACATGATTAACTAATCAAACACCATCCGTCCATGCTTCCTTAACTGAAGGAGAAAAAGGAGTGGAAAGGAAGGTTAGGGTCTTACCTTTTAACTCAAAAACTTAGGTTCCATGTGACTTTAAACTTCACCACCACTTTCCATGGCTATCCACGGTTCAACTAGAGGAAGAAGAAAGAGAACCCAACATCAAATTCATGCATGTGGAAGAGGGAAAAGGAAAAATTAAACCGCTTCAACTTACCTTAGTGAAGTGGAAAATTAGAATTGGGATGAGAATGAATGAAGATGGTACGGTGGAGGGACAACACACATGAGAGCAAGGAGGAAGAGAGCACAAGAAAGAGATATATGGGGAAGAAGAAGTAGGGCGTGCGATGAGGGAGAGGAAGCTGCTGAGAGAAATGGCCAAGTGAAAGTGAGGAAAGTTGCTAGGAAAGAAGAGAAAGGAAATTATGTAAAGAAAGGGAATTAAGAAATGAAAATTAGTAAGTCAAACCATAATGGGTTGTAATAAGATTTTAAGAAAGGAAATTAAATGAATCAAGTTTAATGAATTTAATTTAGATTGGGTAATAGTGATAATAGTGGCAGTTGTGGCGACGATTATGATCATGGGGCTACAATGGTCGTGATGGTGGCAATGGTGATAGGTGGAAGTTGGAGTAGTAGTGGTGTCGTGATGGTAGTGGTGATTGAGCAGTCGGTATGGTGTTGGTGGTGGTGGCTTTGGATTTAGGGTCCGAAGTTTATAAAACCGTCAACAAAAAAAACCATTTTCTCTTATTTTCAAATACGACTAAAAATGATTTTGAAAATGAATTAAAACTCAACTTAGCACCGCTTTTGTCGAGATTAGTCTAAGAACACATGCCATAATTTGATTGACTGATGAGTTAACTTGGAAATTAAAATTTTTGGCATAGGTAGTTGTTGAACTCGTGAAAAAAAAAGCCCAAAACTTTTTGTTATTAGACTAAACCTATTTTATATTATATGCTATATTATTTAGTACATTTGTACATATTTAACATGATATTAAATATATTATAATATAATTATATAATTTAAAATATATTTCTCATAAATATATTTAAAATATTAAATATGATATATATTTTTAATATATGTAATACTATATTTATTATACTTAATAAGTATTTAAAAATTAAATATTTATTAAATATAATAAATATTATTATATATAATGATGAATAATTTATTAAATGTATTAATTAATAATATATAATATTTAATTTAAATGTATTTAAAATAAAACTTCTTAAATATATTATTATATATTGATAGTATGTAATATATAATATTTTTTAAAATATATTTATAAGAAATTTATTAAAATATTAATAAATAATATAGAGAATAATTAATGTAAATATATTTACAAGAAATATATTAAATATATTATAAAATATCTTTAATATATTATTATATATTAATAAAATATATGATATTTAATATTTTTAAATATATTATAAAATATCTTGAATATATTATTAATATATTAATAATTTATACTATGTAATATGTTTAAATATATTTACAATAAATATATTTGAAATCATATAATTATTTTGTAATATATGAAATATATTTAATATTAAGTATTTATAAATAAATGTTATAACAAATATATTATGATTATCTTACATATAATAAAAAATGTGTTTGGTCTAGTGGTAAAGACTCTTAGGCTTTTTTTGGTCATGGTCATAATGAACTCAAAAGTTAGGGGAGCAAAAAATATATTTATAAAAAAAATGCTCCAATTTGTTTTGACCTATTTGCAATCAATTAAAATACTCTACATATTACCAAAGTAACATCATTAACCTTAATGTATTTGATGGTTCAGAGTCTAACTTAGAAGAGGGGTTGAATAAGTCACAGACTCTTTTTGTGGAAATTTGAACCAAATAAAAACTAGTAATCAGATAACACAGAGAGTTTATACTGGTTCACTTCCAACATAGAAGTTTCGTCAAATCCCTTCTAACTTGAAGGATTTACATTATTGTAAAATCTCATTTACAATAACTACACCAGACCAGTGCTAGAAGTCTTCTTGACTCCAACCACTTCTAGCTTAAACCAAGTATTCTTTTAAAAAGCCACTCTTGGCTCAAACCTAAGTATTCTTTTGAAAGCCTCTTCAGACCAATAGTGTTTCCCACACTAACAGATTCTAGCAATACACCAGACTTTACAGATTATTTGTGAAAAGAAGAGTAACTCTTAGAACTTAGTGTATGACAAATATACAAAGGGAATTGTACACTAAGTTATGACATGAGACCAAGGTCTGCAAGAGGCAGAATGTTTTTCCTAAGATACTTGTACTAGGTTATCTATACTAAGATGTTTTTAAGACAAACTCTTCTACTCTTAACAAACAAACTAACTAACTAGAATTAAAATTTCATATTTTGAAAATTAGTTATGGTAGGTATTCTAACTAGAATTAGGTTTAACAACTAACAACCTATAACTACTATTAGTTATGGAAGTTAATTTTGTTAAACTAACCCTAATTAGTTGAAACCAATTTTCCTAACTACTAACCAAATTTAACAAAATTAACCAATTTTAGTTAAGAAGTTAAAACTACCTAACTAATTAACTAATTTTGTTAAGACAACTAACAAACCCTATGGAAAACTAGAAAATTAACTAATGTCTAAGTCCTTTTTTGAAATGTAAAAGTCCAAAATACAAGGACTAAAAGTGAAATACAAAGAAATGAAAAATTCAATTGAAATTTTTTAGGGTTGCAAGGCTTTTGCACTCCTACAAATCTTCAATTTAATCTTCAAGTCCTTCACCACCAATTTAGCTACACAATGAACAAACTTAAAACAATTATTAGAAATGTCAAATTCAAACCATAACCACTCCTTTCACAAAATATGTTTCACTTAACTTCACCTTTAGACCTTCAACTGTTTTCACCCTCTTCAATTTGCACTCTTATCTATTATTTCCCAAAGAATGCTACCCTTTGAGATGGAGGAAGAGAAAATCTAAGAGAATTTCAAAGGAAATGAAAACTGAAGGGCAAAACTAGAAAAAAAGAAGACAAACAAACAAAAGTTCAATTTGAAATAAATGGTTACTCGAAAGGATTTTAATACTTGACAATAGACCAACCTAAAAAATCAATAGAAGTTCAAATGAATAAAGATGGTACTCTAAACTATGAATTAAATTTAAGACATACAACGGAAGAAAAAAAAATTAAGACAACTATACAAACAACAAAATTAAAATGCAAGAAAAGGCAAACACTCAAAAATTAATACCTATAACTTCTAGAATGTAAAAATATTTGTATAAGCAAAATTTTTAAAATTTTGATTTTTAGGAAACAAATTCTTTTGGTCACAAATGCTAACTGCTTTTTTTTTTTTTCACTTTTCAATGTGGGCTCCAATTTACATTTTCTGTACTGCGTTTTTTTTTTTTTCACATTGCTCTTTCTTTTTCCTCATATTCAACACGTACGACTATTTGCCAACACCAATCAGAGTGACCCAAAACTTTCAAAATTCAGCGCGGAAGGTAATCAATCAAATGACCAATTTGCAATTCAACGCGAATCAGCCGTTGTTAAGAGTAATTGACCAATGAATTTGTGAACGACCAGAATTTATGCTATGAATTTCGTCAAGATGCAAAGACACAACGAATTGAAAAAAAATTGCATTGTTAATTGACCAAGAATTTCCGCACATTCAACAATTGCACATTGCAAGACTCGAATGAACCAAATATTTGCACAGTGATTGACTAATTCAATTTTGATTTAGGCACGGATAGATATTGTAATTGACCAGAATAAATATTTGAATGTCCCAAAATCAATTTAGAATTATGTACGTACAGGAATTTAACAATTGACCAACTTTTGGAATTAGGCACGAATTCAATTGACCAAGGAAAGAACTGGACAATTGACCAAACATTGCAAATTCAATATACAAAATTTGTAAGGCGAATATTGAGACAGTATGAAAGCAATTGATAATCGTGCAGATTAAAGGAACTCAAGGCAACGTACAATCTAGGCAATCAGCACATAAAGCATATTGAACAATTAACCAATTTGCCAAGACCGACTAGAATTTGTACACAGTAATTGACCAATTTGAATGATCACTAAATTCCAAAAATTCACGCTTACTCAAATTGACCAACAAACTCTCGAATTAGTGATTGGAATTGCCAGACTAGAATGATCATAAAATTTCAATCCCTAAACCGAATGACCAAGGAATTATGCAACAGTGACTACCGCAATTGAAAGAAAGAAAAGATTGTAACAAGATGACTGAATCAGACTTTACGTGCAAGTAATTTAATTGCCAAGATTGAAACTATCCTTTTTGAATTGACGTGTATAGCAATTAGACAAGGCAGAAGAAATTCAACTATTCAATCGCGCATGACTTGAAAAGAATTGCTACGCTGATTGCTTACTCCATTGATTCACTTCCGTGCAGATTTAAAGGAATGGAAGGTAACAATTTCAATTCTGGACCAATGTAATTGAAATATGCTAAACAAAATTGAATCTGTACAAAAGTGAATTGCGCAAGACTATTGGACGGAAGGCACGAGAACAATTCTGGACAATTAACCATGCAAATTCAATATGCCAACAGAATGGTAATTATCACTATTGTGCTGGACTTAAAACAAAATTAATCCTAAATCAAAATTTCTACAGAATTGAAACTACACAATCCCAAATGGGGTTTGACCTATGATCACCTAAAAGGGAGGTCATCAAACCATAGACTTGGAACCTTTTTGTGCCAATTAAATGATGCAAAATCATGGCACAAGAACAGCACACTCTAGTCACAAATTGCAATCAAAATTCTAGATACAATGAAAGGTTCCAAGATGCACCATTTTAACATCCTAGCTTGGCTCTAAGAATTGTAATATGTGATTTTTTATTTTATCAAAACTAAGGCTGAATTTAATGGTGCAAGAACATAGAAACGAAGAACATACAAGAAATTTCAGAATTGAAAAAAATTAAAAACTCAACAATATGCATGAACTCTATCAAAGAAAGCTAAAGAAAACACAAAATCATGAATCTTTTTAGGATTTTCTTGAACTTTTTTCAACAAAAAAACTCTAGAAACAATTGAGGAGTTAATGAGGGGTTAAAATTTAAAATACAAACCCACTCTCTTCTCCTTATTTTCACGTTGGAAACTCTCTTCCAAGGGTAAGACAATTACTCTCTCTTTTTTCCTTATTTCTTCATCCTTCTCTTCCTCTCTATGACCTAACTAATGTGGTGTGTTCATCCTACCTTTCCATTTTCGTTTTCCACAAGCTTGAAGGAGGCTATGGTAATTTGAAACTCTCTCTCCCTCTCTTGTGATTTCCGTGCTCTTTCTCCCTCCTTTTGGGTGTCCACTTATTTTCTTGGCTTGAGGTAAGTTCCTCTCCATTTCTAATGAGTTTATGCCCTAGGTTATGGGTTTTGGTTGTTGGGTGAGTGTTTGAATGCATAAGGGTATTAAATAAGAACATTAAATGTGGAAACCCTAAGGTGGGGTGTGTTAAATGCAAAATTTTAAGAGCATTTATGGTGGTACATGAAAATGTGGTGTTTGATGATGGAAAATGATGATTATTTATGATGGTTGTTGGGTTTCTGGTGAAACCCTAACTCTAGAAATTAGGGAAAACATTAAATGTTGATTGAGAATTGATTCTTGAGAGGAGATGTATGATATTGAGTGTATCAGTGTCATTAATGATGTTGAGAGAATGTTTATTAATAATGAGAGATGATATTAATGGTGGTTGATGACCATTGGTGTGTGAACCCATCAATGGGTGTAGCTTTAAATGAATAATAAAGAACTTGAACACCAAACCCATGGTGGTTGTGGTGAAATTAATGAAATGGAAAAGTGGTTTGATAGTGATAGTGTTATAAACACCAAGTCTTTAATAGAGAATATGTACACCTTAGTGATTTTGAATAGAAAATAATGATGTGGTACCTTATGAAATGTACGATATATTCTGAACGACGAGGCGAGAACATCTAATCGCTCAGACTACTTCTCTTAAGGTAGGAGAGAAGTTTTATATTCTAAATGCATGAAATGAATAATGGTTAATATGATGTCCTCTAATTATTTGCAATTACTTTTAATTGTTTAATTAAATCCTCTAGAAAATTTATAATGAATTTTTTGTAAATAATTAATTAATGACCAATTTAATTCCAAAATACCCAATTCTCTGTAAACATTATAAACTATACCCATACAACCTTTTTACAACCTAAAATGCCATTTAAGATGCAAAATGTAAGTGTAGGGGAACAAGGGTTTGACGCTACGCGTGGGGCACACTATGCAGCCCTGACGCCCAGCGCCAGCGTATCAATGACAGCACCTGATGCTGTCATGCATTTTAGGTCATTCGACCAATTTCTAACCTACCCAATTGGCCTGTTTTAGGTCTGATTGCCACAAAACTTCTCTAGCCATATATTTTCCCCATTCCAGAACTGTTGGCTCAGTCCGTTCACCTAAATTCTACCATATGCGTAAGTTATGCATGAAAATGCATTAACTCAACTATATGTAAAACCTATGTGCCAAACTACCTAAATGGACTCCAATTGGTCCAAGGCCCGCATGCATAACTTCCAAATATCCTAGAGCACCTACCGGTCCCTTCCGGGGGTCCTAAAACCCGCCGGATCATAAAATCACTTACCTAATTCCTACTCCCATAATAAATCATATCTCATAATAAAATCCATCATATACATCACTGAAATCATTTCTTTTACTAATTCATCATATATTCCCAAAATCATATCTCAAATATCATCATCATCATATTAATTCATAAATACATAATCATCATCGCCATCATCACATTTTCACAAAACACAAGTTATAATTTCATACATCAATTACGTCACATGATTAATTCATTTCTTAATCCTTCTCGTTCCTTGGCATCCCCTATCCGCTTGGCGCTCCCTCCGGGGCATTTGTGCCTTCCCGGTCATTGGTTACTAAAATAGAAAACCATAGCAAGGGTGAGTGTTTGGAACATCGTAATTAATATAGAACGATAAACAAAAATTACAACTAATTACTATCTATTATTCCTAATATTAATTAGCTTACCTCTACCATGGATAATCTTTGTACTTCACCTAGTTCTCAATTCAATTTCCAACAATAACAAGGCACAAATGATCAACATTTACATTCAACACCATGTTATCATTAATATTCTCTATTTCCTACCATACTTACACTCAATCATTAATTCATCATAAAACATCATCAGTATCGGTGCACATATTTCACAACTGACTCACATATCATCTGACTCCTAGTATACGGATACCAAAGGATTAGTCTTCAGCTGGGGGTCTGACTTGTCACCCTTGAACCTGACTTGGTTCATCGAGCCCGACTTGGCTCTCCACCTCAACCACTAGGTCTGACGTGACCTCTGGGTAGCTCAACTAGATCACAAAGGACCACGAGAGCCGAAAATGAGGGGCGAATCATACCGTCAGCTGTCCTACACCACGTAATCATGCATATACATCATCAATCATATAACATACCTCCTGTGGCTTATCAACAATAAATGATAATCATTACTGGGGCGGACAACATGCCAAGCCCGCTAACATAATGCCACAATATATCAAATTATCATTTCTCACTAATTATAACATGCCACAGGCTATCTTACATCATCGGTTATATGCATTTTCAACAATTATTCATAATGATATCGATATACACCTCACACAACACAGTTATTATTTATTTCAACCCATATCTCATAAAGCACTACACATATATATAATTTACATATTTATTTATTAATTTCCTATCAATTAATCAATCAATTCAACATACTTTCACAACATATATTCGCTTAATCATATATCCATACATACATATACATCCATAATTATTATATAGCTAATCTACAATTTTCTAACAACTCCTAATTATGTCATAACCTTCCTAAACCTAGATCTCATACCAATACTAATTAATTATGACCCGAACAACCCCTTACCTAAGTTCCAAGCTTCAATTATCTATTCTCAGTGTCAATTGCGTCCTTTACTTACTTGATTCACTTTTGGGCTTCCAAATTTGATACCCGTTTCACCAATCGAGCCTCTAACACTTGTTTTGGCACCTATTGTCACTGAAACATAAACCCTGTTAGTACATTATGTAACATCCCAAATTTTAAGGAAAATAAATTTATCGGATAATGATAAGTAATTATTTATGGTCCAATAAATGTGGGAAAATTAATTAGACACTAGAGGTGAATTATCGGTAAATTAAGATTTATTGAAACTGGGTGATTTAACAGATGGTATGGGACCCACTAAGTCAAATTGGATGTTTGATAGGTCTAGAATACTTAGAAAATTATTGTGGTTATGGTGGTAGAGTTAAAATAATTTTTGGTGTTGAGGAGATAATTATTTGAACACGATGTGTATTGACAAATAGGGAAAGTACGAGCCAAATGGAATTAAAAGAAAATATAAAATCCTTTTTCTTCACCTCATTTAACCGTCCATTTCTCCTCTCCCTTAAGTTACTTTTCATTCTTTTACCTAATAGATATGGGGTTTTATGATACAAAGGACAAAGGGCAAAAGTGCAGGGCTTTATCTATTGGGCAATGACCAATTTTTGGCACCTTTCTCCCTCTCTCTTTTCCTCCACCATGCACACTTCTTCTTCCTCCCTCTACATTCATTTTTTTTTTCTTCTTTTTCCTCTCATGGCAAACCGTCCACCACCCTTTACATTTCCATTTCTTGCCTAAAATTAAAAACTAAACATGGATTCATGAAGCATTTATGGGACTTTGGAGCTAATGTTGGAGCATCTCCTCCTTCCTCTCCCTCATTTTCATTTTTGGCATGAATCTTGGAAATAAGGTATGGTTTTGAACTCATCTTGCTCCATTTGTGGTTTTTATAATGCTTAAGCTTGAAATATTGGCATTGGGTTTTATGGGTGTTAATGAAAATGGTGAAAACCCTAGGCTTGAATATTGGAAATATGACTTTTGAATATGGCTTGAAGTTATATGAAGAGGAGGATTTTGGTGTTCATATTGATTTAAGAAAATTGATTAAGGATGTGGTTGGGTAATTTTAGAACAAACCCTAAGTGTTGGTAATTTAGGGGTTTTAGCCAAATTGGTGGTTTTAATAACTATGGTGCCTTTGGAATGATTTCATATGAAGAAAATAGATTCTTGGAGGATTGAAATCAATTATTGATGATGATGAAGTTTTGAACTAAGTTAATGTTATTGTGAATGATGATATATATGCATATGGAACCCAAACCCTAGGTTAGATGACCATTGGGATCACTGATTGCTGTTTATTATTGATTGAAACATTGATGATGATATTATGCTTATGATGATGTATGATGAATTATTGGAAATTGAGGCTTGCCAAGTTGCATGAAAACCCTAGAATTGATGATTTGTTGTCATGAGGATGACTTTTGAATGTAGGAAAGATGTTTGGAATGATGTCTATGAGAAAAATAGAGGAATTGAGTTTAAGGATGGATATATGGTGTTTGTAGTTGAATGTTGTTAGTTATGAGGATAGGTGATATGGATAATGATAGATGACCATTGATGATGGAACCTATGATAGTTGTGATAGATTAATGAAATGAGATGGTGTTTTGATGAGGTCTTAGGCCATGATATGTGCCATGTGAATTTATTGATTAATAATGGATTTAAAAGAAGCCAAGATGGCTTATGTTGAAATTAGATGATAATGATAGCAATTGGATGATTTACATGATGATTGCATGCACTATGGATTGAGGATGTGATATGGTGGTTGTTGGGTACAGTTAACCCTTAAGATTTAAAGAATATTGGTTTTGGGAAAAGAATTCCTGAAACCTAACATAATTATATAAATTGGTGTTTTAACAAAGTCTAGAACTTGGTATTGAACTCTAAGAGATGTGTCAATTATTTAAACTTGTGATGATGCCTTGTGATGACTCATTAATTGATTATATATATGTGTGTTAATAGGAGATTCTATTCTAGGCAATATGATGAGACATTTGTGACGTGCTAATTGTTGCGCTTCTTCTCTCGAGGTAGAAGAAGAGTTTACATTTCAATTGCATGAGTTGAATGATTGGTGATTAATGTATATGATTATACTCATGCTTGCCTTGCCATGATTATATTGAAATGAATTATGGGATGAGACTTGTTGGATCAAGTCACATTTATATATGTGAATATAGGTCCATAGAGAGTTTAGACTAAATCATAGCCAATTGTATTTTGGTATGTCATGTAAAATGCCCAAAATATGCATAAAACTACCCTATAGCTTAGATTTTGATTGGGATGGAATTTGGGCTTGAAACTTTGCCACATAATTGATATTAGGGTAGGTAAGTTATGTATAAAATTCATGCAAATTGGAGTTGAATAGCCTAGTGAAAAGGGGACCCAAAGATGGTAAAAACATAAGGACCAAAAAGCTGCAGTATGGAGCCTACAACAGAGCCAACCATGGCCAGTGGTTTGGAACCACGACTAGTGGTTGACACTGCCTCAAAACATGAAAAAAATGGAGTTTTGGTGTCCAAGATAGTGCCAACCATGGCTAGTGGTTTGCAACCACGACCAGTGGTTTGACCATTGTCAGGATTTTTTTTACTATTATTTTTCTCTTGCTGTTTTTAGCTCCTTTGGGTATCTTAATGACATTTTTAGCCTCCAACTTCTTCATGAAATTTGTACATAATTATGTTGAGGAGGTGTGAAATATAGTCTCATCTCAATTGGATTTTCCTAACTCACATTAGGCATAAAATATCAGGCCCATTGCAGTGAAAAACTCAATTTTAAGAGGGGTTTAGACCCAACTTTTATGATTTTCAATTTGGGACTAATGGGCGATATTTATGACATGTCCACTATTCCTAAGACTAAAAATGAACTTTTCTCATATCACTTCTCATGTCTTCATATATGGGAAGTGTGATAATCAAAGGTCTGGGGCGCAACGTTAAATGATTTTCTTTTAATCCGTGGTATACCATATTTTGGCAAAAATTGTTGATTGTTATATGAAACATTATGCATGTTTACCTTGTCCATGATGTATTGATGAATTGTGATGATGGAAATGAAGATGTTAGAGAGTTGAGCTAATGTGTGACATACCTTTGGATTGTGAATGGTATGCTTTATAGTGGTGTTGTTGATTGGCAAGTGTCACACCTTGAATTGTTATGGATGTGTGTATATATATAGATATATCACCATAATATGGAACGATGAATTATTGATGAGAAATGGAAATGAATATGGATGTTGAGGATACCCTAAATGATGATGAAAGAATGATGAATATTATTGGTGATTATGATTGATGCAAGATGAATTTGCATTTATGAATTAAAATTATAATTGATGGAAAATGTTGGTGATGATTGTTACTATTGATGATTGTTAACTGCCATTGTGGTTGAAACAAGTGTGATCTTGTATGTGTGGTTTGAATTATATTTGTAACACCTTAATTTTCAATTAGTGGATAAACCGAGACCAGGAAATTTTTTATTTTTTTTTCCGAAATCAAAGGGGATTCAAAGGCAAAATGATTAGCTTAGAATTAAGGAGGGTAGAATTAGGAAAAGAAGGAAAGGAAGGAATGCAAACCATCCACAAGGTAAACAGCGGAAGATGCAGGACGTGAGCGAACCCGACAGCGCATACTCGCTTAGGCGAGATTCAATATCGCTCAAGCGCGACAACCCCACACGCTTAGGCGAAGTTCGCATGGCTTAAGCGTGACCCATCAGAGACCTTCCCTTCGCTCACAATCGCTGGAGCGAGCACTTAGCCGCTGAGGCGAGTAACTCCACTCGGGATTCCCATTACTCGGGTTTCAGAATCTAAGCTCACTCGGGAAAGTCTTTACTCACGATTCATTCGGTCTAACCCTTACACCCACAAGCTTCTTTCGGAAGTTTACCACACACTTCATAACTTCATTCCTTCAAACCGCAGATGTTGACCACTTAGGAGATGATTCCCATAGTCATTTCACTCGGGTTCCACACATACGTTTCACTCGGAATATTCTTCATGGTCCTTTTATCACTCGGTATTTCACTCATTTTTCATTCGGCACACCTAATCCTTCTTACTCAAGTCCTCTCACTAAGCCAAGTCTCACCTAAGAATCTTCTAGTTTCCCATAAGTTTACTATAATGGGTTTCACTCAGAATCTTATGGTCACTTTTTAGTCGGAAAACACTCACTTAGAAGGTTCTCACTCGGAAATATTGTTATTCTTCTCTCGAGGAAATCCTAACAGTTTATTACTTTGAAGGTTTTCAGGTCAATCCCCACTCAGAATTATACGACCTCACTCACTTGGAACTTCTAGACCTTTCTTCACTCGGGGTAAAGTCACTATCTCGCTTCCCACAATAATAACTTAGTTCCATTTTTACCTAAGGTCATACTAACCTCCCACGCTCGAAAGTACTTATATAGGTATATCACTCGGATTTCACGCACAGCATAGAATAGACATACAGTATGATATAAATATATGTAAGAATGTATATAAATAATTACAAGCACACTGTCATACTCCCAACCCGAGAGAGTTCAAATTCTGATTTAAGAGACTAAGATCAAAATACGAGCCGGCCAAGGCTTAACCAAAACCTTATACACAGTATCTACATATATACAGATATTTCCATAGTGCACAAGCATCCCGCTCGGCATGCAGCACCACCTTCAATCGTTGCTCCGAGAGACATTCACTGAAAAATATTGACACAGTAAGGGGTGAGTACCTTAGATATTAAATGATAGATACTAACTCGGATTATTCCTCAGTTAAGCAACAATACAATATACACAGCAACTATCAGAACATACACAATACCAATTAATCAGAACACGTATAAAATATTTTCCGATCAGAATCTATTCAATTATCACTCGACTATATACACATATCATTCCCAATAACCTTACACATGTGCATGTAATCAGGTCACAATCAATCATCAACTGTACAAGCACACGAAATTCAATCACTCAGATCCGCATTCGTGTGTAATCGGTTTTCATTCGTTGCAACGTAGGCTCCCAGCCTTTCATTCAGCTCCCAGCTGACTTGGCCATTTTACAGGTACCAAACTGTTTCCCCACACATGTGACACCAACGCTCTCAGCGCCAACGGCGGTGTTCACGGGTAGCCTGAGTCCCACTCAAAGGCTTACCTTGAGTCTCACTCAAAAGGATTTCGTAGCGTCTCACGCTTTTAATAACCGATGGTAGTGTCCCACACTACATGCTCCTAGCATTAACGCATCCCATGCGCCACACGCGGATTGATCACACAACACAGAGTTCATATATATACAATTTTTCATTTAACAGTACATGCATCATATGCAATCGATAAAACATCATTAGACTCACAAAAATAACATTTCTCACATACAATCAGGATTTAATACTCATGGCCACTTACATGCTATATAAATCACATGGCAATCATCAACAACACTCCAACACATTCTTTTCATGCAAACATTCGACATTCTCAAGACCATTAACATGCATTTCACGGACGGACCTAGACATGCATCACTTGACACCAAATCATCATGCATCCGGGTATCACACGTCCTTCCAGCAACCATAACACAACATCAACACAGAATCAACAAGTCATTAACACCCAGAGCCCATCCATAACCCATGCATTTAAGATATAAGATACCCCCTACCAACAAGGTACTCCGAGAGGTTCCTCAGTTTTGACGTTGATCTTCTACTCTGTTTGCCTCATCCTCCCTCCCACTCGCTTGGTCTCCCTTGAGCGCAGTCGCACCGGGGGAAGAGGAAGCTGTTCGTCGTCCCTTCGATGATCGTTCCTCTCCAGCCGAAGGAAGCTCTGACCTTCTGCGGCACCGTTGTCGTGGGTTCCCAGAAACAGAGAACGGAGAACAGGGAAGAAGAAGGAGAAAGAGAACGAAGAAGACGAAGAGAGAATAAGGAGAAGAGAAGTAGCGGAGAGGAAGTCTGAAGAGAAAACGAATAATCAACAGTGGCACAGGACATATGTATATGCGTACGAAGAGAAGGAGAGTGGGGTGGGAGTTCGTGAATCGCAGCTCCACTCATGGCACACACCAATCACAAGCAGCCAGCCATTAACAATTAATTATAATTAATCTGCCATTATTTCCTTAAGTTAGATTGATTAAGTTGATTATAATTAACAAGTAATTTTCCTCTTTGCAATTATTATTTTAATGGCATAATTTCATTCGGTAATTAATTTTTGAAATTGGGATATTACAGTATTGGTGAAATATTGTGAATACCACACTAAAATATAGAACAATGGTAATGATCAGTGAAATGAAAATCCAC
This sequence comes from Clitoria ternatea, assembly GCA_037962975.1. NCBI lineage: Eukaryota > Viridiplantae > Streptophyta > Magnoliopsida > Fabales > Fabaceae > Clitoria > Clitoria ternatea. The sequence goes on from CM075672.1 coordinate 159,237,084, forward strand.
TAAAAATTATGTCGTTGTGTGGATGGTTAATAAAGATGAAAGAGGGTGTTAAGCATACCTTATATGTAGATGAAAGATTGATGAATACTGTTGATGATTGTGATGCCATTGTGATTGATGCAAATATTGACTTGTGTGTATGAGACAAAGTAGGTTGATATGAAATTCCACACTTAAAACTTGAAACAATGGCAATAACCAATGATGATAAAATCCACTAAGAATTGTATGATGGTGTTAGTGATGATGATGATTGATGAGTGACATGATAGGATGCATAGTGTGGGAATACATTTGAATTGCATTGCATTGCATCCATGGCATATCATATGCTGCCGGTAAGGAATGTTAGGGGATTCCCCTGGTTGGCCCAGTGGGGGGCAGCTCTGTGCACGAGCATTCTTGTTATTCCCCTATGACTCGGTGTGTAAGTCACGAAGCTGCCCATGTTTAGCTCTGGGGAGTTGCATGTGGTTGACCCTGTGGGGGTGGCTCTTGAGGAGCAGGTGTCCTCGATGGTCCTTGGGATCACAACTGCCATGATATAATTCATGGTTGGCTTGCAACACCTCATGTTGACGATTATGTTGTTTACCACGGTCATGGTGAAAATGACCGGTGTTGTAAAATGGACAATGCGGTTTTATACAAGTAAAATTGGTGATATGTATGCATTAAGAGATATGTGTACACATTATACTACTGTAGTAGGGGCCCTATGCCAAACATGGTCCCTATGCCAAAAATGGTCTTTTATAGCGTTTCTGCATCACATTTAATAGTGTCACCCCTAGTTCTTCGAACTCGAATCCCGATGTAATCAAGATAAACAATTAATAAAAATGTGAGTAAATTTTTCACTTTTAAAATAGTTTCAAAACACCTCAAAGATTACATCAAAACCCGAACCCCAGAAAATCGAAGAGTGAGATATTAGCATTTATAACTGGATCGTTAAATAAATCACCCATAAGTGTATAGAAAGATAATAGAGTTTACAGTGGAAGAATATGTATACAGGGCACACGCCTAGTCCCACATATGAAGATACGGGAAAAGGATCAGCAAAGCATGCAAATACACAACATAAACTATATAGGCCACAATCAACCTTACACATAAGTCATAAACATGCAATGCCTAGAATATGCATATATATATATGGTAATGTAGCATACATCTCCAATATTCACATTCCAATATTTTGAGTACCCACAAGATATTTCAAAATTCTTTTTACGGCAGTGAGATGTGATTCTTTAGGATATGCTTGATATCTAGCACACATACATACAACAAACATAAAATTGGGTCTACTAGCTGTTAAGTAAAGTAAGGAACCTATCATACCTTGGTATTTAATTATTTCAACGTCCTTAGCCTTCTCATCTTTGTCTAAGTAGCAAGATGTACTCATGGGTGTAGCTATTTCGTTTGCCTTATCCATTTTGAACCTTTTGAGTAGTTCTTTGCAATATTTTGTTTGACTAATAAAAGTACCTTCATTTGTTTGTTTGATTTGTAATCCAAGGAAGAAGGTGAGTTCTCCCATCATGTACATTTCGAATTCATCTTGCATAGTCTTGGCAAACTCTTGACAAAGAATTTCATTAGTAGCACCAAATATTATGTCATCAACATAAACTTGTACCAAAAGAATGTCATTGTTTTTTACGTTTTATAAATAGTGTAGTATTAACCTTTCCTCTTTCAAAGTTATTTTCTAAAAGAAATTTACTAAGTCTTTCATACCAAGCTCTTGGAGCTTGTTTCAAACCATATAAAGCTTTTCTTAATTTAAAAACATGGTTTAGAAATTTGTGATTTTCAAAACCAGGAGGTTGATCTACATAAATTTCTTCTTGAATATATCCATTTAGAAAAGCACTTTTGACATCCATTTGATAAAGCTTAAAATCCATACAACAAGCAAAGGCTAACAGTAATCTTATGGCTTCTAACCTAGCTATGAGAGCATACGTTTCTTCATAGTCTATTCCCTCTTCTTAATTGTATCCCTTAGCAACTAATCTAGCTGTATTTCTTGTCATTATTCCATTTTCATCTAGCTTATTTCTAAAAACCTATTTAGTACCTATTATTTGATGATCATTGGGTTTTGGCACAAGTTCCCAAACTTCATTTCTTTCAAATTGATCTAATTCCTCTTGCATGGCCAACATCCAATGTTCATCAATAATAGCCTCATTTATATCTTTGGGTTCAATTTGTGATACAAAGGCTAAGTGATTACATGTATTTCTAGTAGTGTTTCTAGTACTTACACCTTTTGTTATTTCATCTATGATATTGTCCAAGAGGTGATTCTTTATGGTGATCCACTCCTTTTGTTGAGGTTCGTCATTTTGTGTTATATCTCTTTCATTTTTGTTTTCTTCTTCATCTTCCAAGTTCATATCTTGGAAGGTACCTACAAGATCATCAATTTTCTTTCTCGGAGGATTTTGGTTAAGTTCATCAAATTTGACGTGTATAGACTCTTCAATTGTACAAGTTCATTTGTTAAAGAGTCGATATGCTTTACTAGTAGATGAATAACCTAAGAATATTGCTTCATCAAATTTTGCATCGAATTTGCCGAGATTATCCTTTCCATTGTTTAAAACAAAGCATTTGCATCCAAATATATGAAAATAAGAAATATTTGGTTTTCATCCTTTATAAAGATCACAGGGGTTTTCTTTAATATAGGCCTTATCAAACATCGGTTCATAACATGGCAAGCGGTATTTACCGCATCGGCCCAAAAATGTTTCGAAATATTACTTTCATTTAACATAGTTCTTGCGAGCTCCGCTAAAGATCGATTTTTCCTTTCAACTTCTCCATTTTGTTGTGAAGTTCTTGGAGCCAAAAAAATATGTTCAATGCCAAATTTTTCATAAAACTTTTCAAAAGATTAGTTTTCAAATTCTCCCCCATGATCGCTCGAATGGATGCTATTTTCAAATTTTGTTCGTTTTAGATGATCTTGGAAAGTTTCTCAAATGCATGTTATGCTTCATTTTTGTGAGTAAGAAATAATTTCCATGTATATCTAAAGTAATCATCCACAATCACGAGACCATAATAATTTCCATCAAAACTTTTAACCTTTGAAGGTCCAAATAAATCCGTATGTAAAAGTTGTAAAGGTCTTTTTGTTGAAACAACATTTTTTGCTTGAAAAGAAACCTTTACTTCTTTTCCCTTTTGACACGCGTCACAAAATTTGTTTTCAAATTTCAGGTTTGGTAAACCAATTACTAAATCTTTTAAAACAAGTTTGTTTAAATGGTCTATATGAATGTGAGCGATTCTTCTATGCCATAGCCATGATTCATCCTCTTTAGTTATGAAACACTGCACATCATTTAAAGCAAGACAATCAAGATTAATCATGTAAATATTATCGATTTTTTGACCAATAAACTTTACTTCCTTGTTTAGCTTATTTTTAATTATGCAACAATTTGATTCGAAAACAATTTTATATCCTTTATCACATAATTGACTAATACTAAGCAAGTTATGTTTAAGTCCTTCAATATATAATACATAATTTATTGAAGTAGAAGAGTTTTTACCAATGTTACTGATTCCAAGTATTCTTCCTTTTGTGTTGTCTCCATAAGTAACAAAACCTTTGTTTCGAGGAGTAAATGATATAAACTTACTTTTGTCTCCTATCATATATTTTGAACACCCACTATCCAAGTATCAATGAGTGTTACTTGCTTTAAAGCATACCTACAAAACAAGTCAAGTTAGAGAACTTGGTACCCATTTTATGTTGGGTCCTTGTAGGTTAGTTTGTGAAAATGTTCCCTTAGGAACCCATACTTTTCTCACAACTTTTGGTCCTAATCTTCTAACATTGCAATTGTAAGAATTATGACCTTTAAGACCACAGTGATTACATTTCATGATAGGTGTAGATGATTTACTAGGTGGTACAAAGAAATTTTGTAATGTTTTTCATTCTTGTAAGCATGTGATCCTTGATTATATCCTAATCTAGTTTTATTGAACATGCAACGTTGTTTTCCAAGAAGTGCATTTAAGGTATCTCTACCGTTGGTAAATTTCTCAAGTGTCTTGTTTAAATCTAATACTTTCTTTTCAAGTATGTCACATTTCTTAGCAAATTCACAGGGTTTAGTCCTAGAGCACGCTACTACTTCCATTTTAAAAGTTCATTTTCTTTAGAAGCTTCCATAAGATGCATTTCTAGAGTATCAATGGTTTTTCTTGATAACTTATGCTTATTAGAAACTTTTATAAATTTATCATACAATTCTTCAAGAGCATCAAGTAGTTCTTCTTTATCTAAGTCATGAAAATTTACCTCATCATCTTCATCTTGATGGTTGGCCATGAGGCAAAGGTTTGCTTCTTCATTTTCTGATTCATCTGAGCTGCTTATCTCATTTTCATCCCATGCGATATATGCTCTTCTTTTTCCTTTCCTTTCTTTGTTTTTCTTCTTTAGGTTTGGGAAATCCGCTTTAAAGTGCCCTTCTTTTCCATATTCAAAACAAGTAGGTGAGGAATTATTTTCTTTAGAGATAGGTTTCTTACCTTTATGTGTGTAGCTCTTTTGGAAGTGTTTGTTCCTTATGAGTTTCCCAAAACACTTCACGAATAGTCCTAGATCTTCATCCTCATCAAGATCACTCTCGGATTCATTTTCATCCATTGAGGTGGCCTTGAGAGCTATCCCTTTCTTCTTTGAGGCTTTTTCCTCTTCCTCCGTATGTTTCAAATCTTTCAACTCTTGTTCTTGTTCTTGTAGTTTACCAAACAAAGTGGCAAGAGACACATCGTTTATATTGGGAGATTGCTTGATGGCTGTAACAAGAGGTTGCCATTCCCTAGTAAGACTTTTTAGAGCTTTGTGGATAAGTTCCTTGTTAGTGTAAGATTTACCAAGTGTAATAAGATGATTAATAATCAAAGTAAATCTCTTTTGAAGTTCTAAAATAGATTCATTGGAACTCATTTTAAAACTTTCATATTGACTAGTTAAAGTACTAATCTTAGAATTCTTAACATCGCTAGTTCCTTCATGAGTTATTTGAAGGGTATCCCACATATCCTTAGCAGATTTACATGTAACTACTCTAAAAAATTCATCGGGACCTAAGGCTAAAGTGATAAGTTTTTTTGCTTTATAATTATATTACACTTTCTTCTCTTCCTCACTAGTCCAATCATCCATAGGTTTTTCTATTTGTTTATTATCAACTATGTGCATAGGTATAAAAGGACCATTTTCAATAGCATTCCATACTTTCAAATCAATTTATTGAACAAAAATTTTCATCCTTTCTTTCCAAAAAGCGTAGCCCTCACCATTGAAAGCGGGAGGTCTATTTATGGCACCACCCTCAGGAAAAAGGTTTAGAGAATTTAAGGCCATTTGTTCTCTTAAAGCTGTTAAGCTTGATCTACCAAGAGTCAAGCTCTGATACCACTTGCTAACCAAGTGGCCTTAATTACTCAAGAGGGGGGGGGTGAATTGAGTATTAAAAATTTTACTTGGAATGCTTTTGAAATTGATTCTTTAATAATTATGCTTAACGAAGATGATAAATTTAATCACAAATGGTAATAACTTTTACATAAAACAAATATACAAGTACTAAGTATATGGCAAATAAATTCACTTAAAAAGATTTCAACACGGTTAATCTAAATAATTTATAACTCAATAGAATATGCACTTAATTTTAACAACCAAATTAATTAGCAATAATGAAGTAGTTAATTAATCAAGTTATGAATACAATAAATTAAGCAAGCAAATTAAGTGCGCAAATTAAATGAGTTTAGGGAAGAGATATTTGCAAACCGATATATACGAGTTCCACCACACAGGTGTACGTCTCGCCTCTAAGCAACTTAGAGGATTTCCACTATTGGAGATTAGAGATACAACTTTGAGCAATCGCGGCTTCCTAGTGTCCCACACTCAAGAACCTAATTCTCACAAGTACAAGGGCACCCCACCCAATCTCTCAATCTCATAATTTTACAAGGTTGAAACCCAACCCAAAACTCTAGGATATTTGGTGTTTAAGTGTACAAGGATAACTCTCCAATAGAGTGGATATACAAATTAAAGCTTTCATAAAATGATAACTCTCAAAGAGAGGATATGCAAATTTTAGCACTCAAAATAATTTTGCTCACAAAATTAAACTCTCAAAATAATTTGTAAAATAATGGAACAGAGAGCTATTTAGCTAAATAAGAAGGAAGTGACATTGGAGGGCAAGAGAGAAAGCAAGGATTGTTTTCGTTTCTGTTCTTCAGAAACTCTCTATTTATAGGCGTCAAGGCATGGCTTCTATGCATTTTAAAAATTCATTTGAGGATAGTGCAGCATGGTTTGGCCAATTAATTTACTCCTTCGATGTAGTGCAGAATGGAGTGGAGCATGGATCATGGGGCGTGTGTTTGCGTAGTGTGATTCCAGGCTGTTTCATTTTCAACTTCGATTTTAAATTGAATGAATCTATTCAATTTGGAAATGAATAGATTCATGGCATGATTTTAGGCTCCTGGTGAATGTATAAATGGATTCATGATGTGAAGAATCGATTCAAGCTTTCAAAAAATGACTTCCCTGGGCATTTGAACCGTGTGAATCAATTCATGAAGGTGAGGGAATCGATTCATGTTACGAAAAATTACATCCTGGACTTCTTAAATCTAGTGAATCGATTCATGGCAATTGAGGAATCGATTCTTTAATTTTCAACTTCCTGCACCAAACTTACGTATGAATCGATTCATTATGGGTGTGAATCGATTCATGTAGCTGACTGGCAATTTTCCATGCTTTGTTAAACCCTTTTTGATATTCGATTGCATACGATTTGGTTCCATTCAATCTATGGCACTTTGTTGATCGTTTTCCTATTGATTTAAGCCTCTTTAAGATCCTTCAACATGTGTCCTTAATATTCATCAATTCTTATAAATTTGATTCTTGAATTCTTGATCTGTATAAGCTTAAAATTGCATGCATTAATTAATTGCTTGACAACATTCTTAATATATCTTCATTTGTTGTGTCGTTATCAAAACCTACATCAACATATAAATACAAGTGCATGAATGGGTTATGATCTAATAGGTTTATGTTAGGTGTTTTTATGCTTTGCTGAGCCTTTTTTCATATCGTCATATATGGGACTAGGCGTATACCCGATATACACATTCTTCTTCTGCTGTAAACTCTACTATTTTTGTATACCATTTTGGGCGAACTAGTTATCGATCCAGTTATATGTTGATAAATCTCACTCTTCGATTTTCTATGGTTTAGGTCTTGATGTAGTTGAGGTGGTGTTTAGAAACTATTTCGAACGCGAAAAATTTACTTGTATTTTTATTAATTATTACCTTGATTACATCGGGATCCGAGTCCAGAAAATCGGGGTGTGACACCATCAATTTGTAGGTGATAAGCCAAACTCAACCTTAACTCAGTACCCAACTCCTACTGTAAACTTCCCCAGAATCTGGAAATGAATCGAGGATCACGGTCAAAAATGATACTCGAAGGCACACCACGTAATCTCACAATCTCAGCGATGTACAATCTGGCTAGCGTATCCAATGACCATTTCATGTTCACGGGCAGAAAGTGTGCACTCTTAGTCAACCTATCCATAATCACCCAAATGGCATTACATCCAGAACGGGTCTGAGGTAAGCCAGATACAAAATCCATTGTAATACTATCCCACTTCCAAATTGGGATCTCCAGAGGTTGGAGCAATCTAGGAGGTTTCTCGTGATTGCTTTCTTCATTCCTGTCCACCAGAATTCTTTCTTCAAGTCATGATACATCTTGGTAACACCAGGATGAATACTCAATGAACTTTTGTGTGCTTTAGCCAACACCACTTGCCTGAAATCTCCTTCTATAGGCACCATAATATGGTCTCTGAACAGTTAAATACCTTCACGACCTCTGGTCAAATCTATTTCCTTGCCCCTAGCTTGGGCATAAAGTAGTTTCAACAACTCTGCATTATTTTTTTGAGCTACAACCAAAGATTCCAATAATTTATTTGAGATCTTCAACATCCCAACAACCATGTAATTTGGGGCTTGCACAACAACCCCAATGATCATGTCATGAAAATCCTCAAGTAACTTATGTTCCTTTCCCATCAAGAAAGCTGCATGCAAGACTTTCCTACTTAAAGCATCAGCAACGACATTTGCTTTGCCCGCATGATATTTCAGATCAAAGTCATAATCCTCCAAATATTCCACCTATCGCCTTTGCCTCATATTTAACTTTTTCTGATCAAACAAATATTTCAAGCTTTTATGGTCACTAAACACCACAAAACAAGAACCATACAGATAATGACGCCATATCTTCAAGGCGAACACCACTGCCGCAAGCTCCAGATCATGAGTTGGATAATTCTGCTCATGCGGTCTCAATTGCCTAGAAGCATATGCGATCACTTGGTCATCTTGCATCAATACACACCCCAGACCAAACTTAGACGCATCACAATATACCATAAATTCCTTTGTCACATCAGGTAATGCGAGTACCGGCGCCAAAAACAAACATTGCTTAAAAGTCTAGAAACTGAATTCATAGTTTTTTGTCTAAACAAACAGAGTCTTCTTCCTCGTCAACTGAGTCAAGGGAAGCGTAATACGTGAAAATCCCTCGATAAAGCAGCATAATAACTCGCCAATCCCAGAAAACTCCTGATTTCAGTCACCGACTTAGGCCTCTCCCATGCCATAACTGCCTCAATCTTAGATGGATCCACAGATACACGATCACAGGGAAATCATATGTCCCAAGAGTACACTTGCTTCCCAGAAATCGCGCTTTGGTAACTTAGCATACAACTTCTTCTCATGCAATACTCGTAAAATAATCTAAAGATGCTATGCATGCTCTTCAATGGACCTCGAATACACCAATATGTCGTCGATGAACACCACCACAAATTGATCCAAATAGGGCTAAAAAATCCTGTTCATGTAGTCCATGAAGATGGCTGGACCATTCATCACTCCAAACGGCATCACAACATATTCAAAGTGACCATAACAAGTTTTGAACGTCGTCTTTGGAATATCCTCCAACTTCACCCTAATCTGATGATATCCAGACCTCAAATGAATCTTAGAGAATACTACAGCACCCCGCAACTGATCCAACAAATCATTAATCCTTTATAAGAGGTATTTATTTTTTATGGTTAATTTATTCAACTGCCAATAATCAATACACATCCGCATACTACCGTCCTTCTTCTTTACAAGTAATAATAGAGCGCCCCAAGGTGAAGCACTCGGTCGAATAAACCTTTTATCTAACAACTCATTCACCTGCTTCTTTACTTCAGCTAACTCTACTGAAGACATTCTGTATAGTGCACGGGCCACTGGTTTCGCCCTAGGAATTAAGTCCATAGCAAAGTTAATCTCCATACCGGGAGGCAATTCTAGAATATCTTTCGGGAACACATCGGAGAAATCACACACCACCAAAATATCACCGATTTAAGATTATATAATCCCTCTAAGGCAAACAGAATTGCATAGGTTGTGAAAACATCACTCACCACGTGTCTAGTATCGTGCTCTCGAGAAAAGATTATGGTCTTCTGATAGAAGTCCACCATCACATGGTTAGCAGACAAACAATCAAGACCTAGAATAATTTGCATACATATTAATTTCAACAAGAAAGGTTGATCTTTAATTTGCATTTCTAATTCCCCACACATAGTGGTTGCTCTGAATGTGGAGCTAGTAGGAGTGGAGACATTAAGAGCATTCTCCATTAGTACCACCAGTAGGCCAAGTCGCCGACCACAACTTTCAAAAATAAAGGAATCTGTAGTACCAGAATCATAAATCACATTTACTAGATAACCATGAGTGATACACTTACCTTGCACCAAGTTGTCATTCCTTGCAACCTTAAAAGAATCAAAAGCAAACACACATCCAGCCATAACATTTTGAGCACCACTGGATTATGCATCAAACCTTCTCGAATGCTGACCTCTACAGCCATTGTCGTTTCGACTTCCACACTGATATTTACCACCACAGACCATAGAATCATTCACACGGGTTCTCTGACCACCTTGCTGTTACCTCTAGGGTAATCAGACCTCAAGTGCCCTAGTTGTCCACATTGGAAACAAACAGTTTGGTTAGCACAATAATTCCTAGACAGGTGACCCTCCTGGCCACAGTTGTAGCAAGCACGACCCCCAGAATGGCCATAAGAACCATACCCCGAAGAGGATGAAGAAGTGGCAAAGGGCTTGCCACCATAAAAGAATTAACTCATCTTTTTGAAACTGAAGCCTTATGCTTTCAAAGGTTTCTTGTCCCTTGACTGGGATGTTCTTTGTAGTTGTACCTCCTCAGTTAATCTGGCCTTGTTCACAGGGTGGGATACTCATGGATTTCAAGAGGTACAATTACACTTCGCAACTTAATTCTCTGGCTAGCTTCATAGTTTTCACATTTACAGCCCTCAGTCCCTTCCAAGGAGAAAGGATGGTAAAGGTCACACAACTCATTAAATTTTGTTGTGTATTCAGCTACTGATATTCTGCCTTGCTCGAGTTTCAGGATTTCCATCTCCTTGTGGATTTTATAGTTATCAAGGAAGTATTTAACAAGGAATTGCTGACGAAAGTTCATCCACATTAATGGTTCACTAGCAGCATTCATTTGAACTTTGGTTCTTGACCACCATACTCGAGCCTCATCTTTTAGTTGATAGGTAGTAAACTGCACATTTTGTTCATCAGAGCAGTTGAAATACTGAAATGCTTATTCAATATCACATAACCACACATGAGCTCCATCATAGTCATGACCTCTTTTATAGATGGCTGGATTCCTTTTCAGAAATTTGTTAAGAGTCGGGCCACATTCGACCCTCATCGTCATCTATGAGAACCTTGCAAAGAAATCATCGCCTCTGCCGGAATTAGATCCTTCTGCCATAATTCAGTTCTACAATATCGAAACACATCACCATTAGCAACCAATAATTTACCAGGGAGTAAAATAATCATCTTATATACATGTAAAATACAATACCACCGGAGTGCAAGGGAGTGATGCGAAGATATCATGTTAATAATATAAATAACCCATAGCAAATACAATAAAGTATAGGATTAGTCCTATATGGAACTCATATAGTTTACTAATTCTACCCACCTATTCGGTCCTGAAAGGAACCGCTTTAATACCACCTGTGACGTCCTCTAATTATTTGTAATTATTTTTAATCGTTTAATTAAATCCTCCAAAAAATTTACAATGAATTTTTCGCAAATAATTAATTAATGACCCATTTAATTCCAAAATACCCAAGTCTCAGTAAACTATAAAACCGTACCCAAATAACCTTTTTACAACCCAAAATGCCATTTAAGATGTAAAGCGTGGGGCACACAACGTAGCCCTGATGCTATGCGCCAGGCTGACGCCTACCTAATTGGCCTGTTTCAGGTTTGATTGCTACGAAACCTCATGGGCCATATCTTTTCCACATTTCAGAACTGTTGGCGTAGTATATTTACCCAAATTCTACCATATGCGCAAGTTATGCATGAAAATGCATTTAACTCAACTATATGCAAAACCTATGTGCCAAACTACCTAAATGGACTCTAATTGGTCCAAGGCCCACATGAACATCTTCCAAATATCCTGGAGCACCTATTGATCCCTTCCGGGGGTCCCAAAACCCACCAGAACACAAAATGACTTACTTAATTCTTACTTCCTATATAAATCACCTATTTTAACTATATGCAACAAAATATCCATATCATTAATGTACTAATCAATTCTCAATCACAACAGACACATAATCAACAAGTATAAACAAATCTTGCCCATAGCAATCATCACACATCAACCTTGGCTCCATACCAATATACAACAAATCCATCATATACATCACTAAAATCATTTCTTTTACTAATTCATCATATATTCCCATAATAAATCATATCTCAAACATCATCATCATCATATTAATTCATAAACTCATAATCATCATCACCATTATCACATTTTCACAAAACACAAGTTAGAATTTCATACATCAATTACGTCACATGATTAATTCATTTCTTAATCCTTCTCGTTCCTTGGCATCCCCTATCCGCTTGGCGCTCCCTCCGGGGCATTTGTGCCTTCTCTGTCGTTGGTTACTAAAATAGAAAACCATAACAAGGGTGAGTGTTTGGAACATCGTAATTAATATAGAATGATAAACAAAAATTACAACTAATTACTATTTATTATTCCTAATATTAATTAACTTACCTCTGCCATGGATAATCTTTCTATTTCGCCTAGTTCTCAATTTAATTTCCAACAACAACATAAGCGGTAAATGATCAACTTTTACATTCAACAACATGTTATCATTAATATTCTCTATTTCATACCATACTTACACTCAACCATCAATTCATTATAAAACATCATCAGTATTGGTGCACATATTTCACAACTGACTCATATATCATCTGACTCCCAGTATCCGGATACTAAAGGATCGGCCTTTAGCTGGGGTTCCGACTTGACACCCTATGAACCTGACTTGGTTCATCGAGCCCAACTTGGCTCTCCACCTTAACCATTGGGTCTGACTTGACCTCTGGGTAGCTCAACTAGATCACAAAGGATCGTAGGAGCCAAAACGAGGGGCAAATCATACCATCGGTTGTCCCACACCACGTAATCATGCATATACATAATCAATTATATAACATACCTCCTATGGCTCATCAACAATAAATGATAATCATCACTGGGGTGGCCAACATGCCAAGCCCGTCAGCATAATGCCACAATATATCAAATTATCATTTCTTACTAATTACAACATGCCACAGGCTATCTTAAATCATTGGTTATATGCATTTTCAATAATTATTGACAATGATATCGATATACAGCTCACACAACATAATTATTATTTATTTCAACTCATATCACATAAAGCACTACACATATATATAATTTACATATTTATTTTTTAACTTCCTATCAGTTAATCAATCAATTCAACATACTTTCACAATATATATTCGTTTAATCAAATATCCACACATACATATACATCAATAATTATTATATAGCTAATCTACAATTTTTCTAACAACTCCTAATTATGTTATAACCTTCCTGAACCTAGATCTCATACTAATCATAATTAATTATGACCCGAACACCTCCTTACCTAAGTTCCAAGCTTTAATTATCTGTTCTCGGTGTTGATTGTGTCCTTCGCTTGCTTGATTCACTTCCGGGCTTCCAAATTCGATACCTGCTTCACCAGTCAAGCCTCTGGCACTTGTTTCGGCACCTATGGTCACCGAAACATAACCCTTGTTAGTGCATTGCCTTCTGTAACACCCCTGATTTTCTGTACTCGAATCTCGATGTGATCGTCATAAATAATATAAATGCAAATAAATTTTTCACGTTCCAAACTAAGTTCAGCATCACACCAAAACTTGAATCACAGAAAACCAAAGTGTACAATTTTAATACATTAAACCTGGATCTATAACTAGTTCGCCCATAAAGGTATACAAAAACAATAGAGTATACAGCGGAAGAATGTGTATACCGGGCATACACCTAGTCCCATATATGACGATATGAGAAAAGGCTAGGCTAGCAGGCAATGGTATAATTATAAGCCTATTAAACAACCACCTCTTACACAATTACATATATTTATTCATCATCCATCAATTCAAGGGATTATCTTGCACATACTTAAAATCTCTAAATCATCTATATCATCATACACAACTTATTCATTACACATGAATTCATAAATGATGCCGGCCAAGACACTTCCTCTACCACTATTTACCTTCACCCAAGTTTGATCTTTAAATCCGAATTTGTCCCTTTGTAACCTGCATCACAATGCTAAAAAGGAGACCACATGGGAGAGTGAGTTATACATTCAAAATGACGAATAACATATATATTGTGATCATGTGTATATGCATACAAACATCATGTGTGCTTTGCTATCAAATCATCAAATTATCATTCATTGATCATCTCATCATTAGAATAGGCATACAAGCCTCATAAATCATAATCAATATCATAATAAGCACAACATATACACGATCACATACATCAATACTTTGCCACTTATCAACAAGGGCATTTATATTCATTTTCATCATTAATTCATTGAGGTTTCACTCAAATACCTCCTCGCAAGGGGTTTCTCAACACTCGTGGTCATCCCATCACAAATGCCATGGTCTTAAAACAATGCATATGTCAACTGTTTAATGCATATACAACGGATCCGATTTCATATCACGGGTGATCGCAACCACCATAATCAATCATTCATAATCATAGGTTTCCCGCCTCGCAAGGAGTACTCCCGCCTCATGATCGCAACCATGGGCATCATAGGTGCTCGCAAGCCCTTTATCATATCAAATACCTAGTGATCGCAACCACTGGCTCATTATCATACAATGGTCCCCGCAGGGCCTTTCACATTTCATAATCAGGTGATCGCAACCACCATTATAATATCATATCATCATCACTTTGGTTTCCCACCTCGCAAGGGGTACTCCCTTCATAGAATCCCGCAAGATCTTTCATCATTGTGATCGCAACCATATAAAACCAATGCTATGACATGCCATGAATGCAAGATGCAATAATGCATATGCTCAACAACCTCGCAAGAATATCTCACCCTTTCAATTAGGGATATATTGTATATTTCGTATTTTGTCATCAATGGCATTTCAATAATCATACAAAATCATTTATCAAGCCCCTCAAGGCATATCATCAATTTAACTAGCATTCATTGGCATATAAACATTCACAAGGCCCCTCAAGGCACATCATTCAAATAATTGGCATCCAATAGCCACAACATCTATCACAATAATCCATACATGGATAACAAAGGCATAGCAAACAACATAATATTAATCCACACATAAACTCATTCGAGGCACATTCACCATTCACATATTTGGCAATCATCATTGCCTCATATACATACAAGTCAACTACTTGTATCCACCACTAGAATGTCATAATATTTCCTTTTATATATCAATATCATTATATATATTCATTAGGGATTTTCAACCCAACACAAGAGTATCATAATAATTCTCAATAATTAGCTATTGCCATTCTAACTAATTCAATACATATATATATGGCAATGCAAACATGAGTATCAATCACATACGATAATCATCAAATATATAACTCATGCAATTTAAATATTAACTCCTCTCCTACCTTAAGGGAAGAGCCGAACCATTCCAATGCTCCAAAAGTTCCTTTGCACCATTCGGAATATGATCTACATATTATACATATGCACTCATACAATTAATAAGCCATCACAAGGCATTCCTTATAGTTTTTAGACATTTTCTAGCTTATCATCAAGTCCTAGACTTGTTAAACACTAAGTTATATAATTGTATTAGGCTTCGGGAATTCCTTTTCCAAAGTCAAGATCCTTTAGATCATAAATGCCAACTAACCAAACAACTGCTACCAATACTCATTACTCACATCAATAGCCATCTTCCATCATTAATATCCTTCCCCAATGTCATTAAACATACATTTTACTCTCCTTTCACACTTCCCCCAATTTATTAAAGTTAGGGTTTCACCAAAACCCATCAACATCATAATTACTCATTTATTTTCCACCCATCCAAATATTAATTCATGCATCTCCATAATAACCCACTATTAAAATCATAATAACAACACCCCACCTAGGGTTTTCTCACTTTAAGCTTCTCCCAACAATCCCTATACACAATAAATACTCCTCCAAAACCAAAAACCCAAAATCTAGGGCATAAACTCATAAGGAATGGTGAGGAACTTACCTCACCCAAGAGTTGGCTATGAGCTCCCAAGGAAAAGAGAGATCCACACGAAAATAGAGGAGAAGAGTGGAAGAGGATTCAACCACGAGCTTCTCCCTTGAGCCTCCATGAAAACAAATATGGGAGAGGGTAAGAAAGCTCCACACGGTTTTGGTTTTTGGAGAGAAGAAAAGAGGAGATGGGGAACAGCATGAAGAAGACGAAGAAGAATAATGAAGAAAGGAGGGGAAGAAGTGACGTGAAAGGTAGAAAGAAAGTAAGAGTTTTTGTCTTAATAAATGTTTCCCTTTAAAATATCTCACTATTACCTCATAATTACAAATGGCAGTCCAATAATCCATCATACCATGTCATATTTACTTTAATATCCTTAGAACTAAGTAAAAGAAGGGTCCACGTAATTAAACCGCGAGAAAAGGGAAGAAACACGCAAACAGGGTGTCACTCACTCAAGCGAAACCCATATTCGCTTGAGCGGAACAGCTCTATCTCGCATAAGCCTCTCCATTCGCACAAGCGAAATAACCCCAGTACCTATTTCCACACTCACTCGCCTGAGCGAGGTATTAATTCGCTTAAGCGAATCCAACCAGAAATCATCTTTCCCAGCACTCGGGTTTCTGTTGGCAGGATTCCTTAAAACCGACCCAATATTAATTCGATTTTCACTCGGCAAACTTCAACTAAATTTGAGTCATCTCACACTCGGCTTCCCACTTGACATAACAATCTAAACCGATCCACTTTCCATTCAACCAAGACATTTTGGGCCGACTCATACTCATATAGTCTCTCACTCGGCAATTCCAATCCAATCCGAGTCATCTCAATCAACCCTTCACTCGGTAATTTCTCTAAAACTGACCCATCACTTATTAGGTCTTCCACTCGGTAAATGAGGGGCATCCCACTCGGAATCCTAAATCCTTCCTCACTTAGAATATTTGCTTGTCAACACCACTCGATGTATCACCACTATAAGTCACTCGGAATGTATTCCACATTCACCACTCAGTATATTTTCACATTTCTCACTCGGAGAATACGTAGACCTTCCTTCACTCAGAAGGGGTCTTCACAATCATACTCCACTCGGAATATTCCAGCCAGATTCACTCGGCATATGATATCTTACTAACTCGGGGAATTCATTAAGTCTCACCCGGACTTGTTCAGATCCTAACCACTCAGAGTATATAATCTTATTCACTCGGATTATATATATATTTCCTACACTTAGGATATAGTCCAATCTAAACCATTACAACAACTCTCCCTTGGAAGAGGATCACTCGGAATTCCACTCGGGAATATCTAAACCCATCCCACTCGGGGTTTACTCATGCTTTTTCACCCGGAAAAAGGCCACACAAGGATCACTCGGGAAATTCTCCCATCTAATCCTACACCGGATGGGTTTATCAATAGCAATTCTCTAAAAATCCATTTAAATATTCTCCACTCGGAAAAGAAGGACAAACATCATAGCCTCACTCGGAATTGGATCCAAGCCTCCTATATTTCTCTCGGAATTCATCAACTTAGAATTATTCACCCAATATTATTCATATTCCAGTCGGTAAGAAGCATCAAATCAACATAAATCCCTTATGTATATATGTATATTTTCATACATACAAACCTATCCACAAATCCAATCTACCGACCCACATATATAATCATACACTCGGAATGCTTATTGCTTTCACACTCACTCAGGATTCTACTCGGATAAATAATTCAAAGGCTGACTTCCTTTGTTTTTCCCACGATTGAAGTCATTCCAAAATACTTCTGGACAACACACCCCACTCGGTGCCATTTCCACTCGGAAATTACACTCACAGAGAGACTTCCCTCGGAATGAGTTACCTTGAACTCGAATACTTCCACTCGGAACACAACTGCTCAGAATTTCACTCGGAAATTGACAACATCACAGAATTATTTTCTAAGGTTCTTACTCAAGGGAAATCTCGTTCAAAATCCCACAAACTCACCATATACTTACCACACTCGGTCTAGTACAACTGTACCAGTCACACCTGAGTGAGCATCACCCAGCATTCATACTTCCCCTTTCGCTCAAGCTACTCACATTCGCTTGGGCGAAGAAAGATCTAGTGACTAATTCCTCACTGGCTCGCTCAAGCTGATCCCTCACTCGCTTGAGCGAATGCCATTTCTCAGACCCTTCGCTTGGGCGAGACTCCATTTGCTTGAGCGAATTTCCTCCAGAGAGCAACACTGATACATAGACAATTTCGCTTGAGCGAAATTAACCTTCGCCTGAGCGAAAATTGCCCAGAAACCATAAGGCCAACACAGGGAATCCTCGCCTGGGCGAGATCCCTTCTCGCTTGGGCGAGACTACCAACACAGAGGTAGGAAACGCAGATTTTATACAGTCCAACTTATGAAACTTCAT
Source organism: Clitoria ternatea (assembly GCA_037962975.1). Lineage (NCBI taxonomy): Eukaryota > Viridiplantae > Streptophyta > Magnoliopsida > Fabales > Fabaceae > Clitoria > Clitoria ternatea. The sequence continues at coordinate 159,255,486 of CM075672.1, forward strand.
CATAAGCCAATTTAATCACATCCATATTATCATATACATCATATAAGACATATTTAACTTGTTCCTAAGTATTCTCACTCAGAATTCCTCATTATAAATCAAATTAGATTTATTCCACATATTCTCACTCATCTTCCTCAATAAGCATCAACTATTTGCCATTCACATTAATTATTCATTCCTTTGTAAATTTGGGGTGTTACACCTTCCTTGCCCTTCTAAACTCAAGACCTAAGCTTCCAAATCCATAAAAACATGAAATCGAGACCCCCTCCTATAACATGCAATTTGGTTTTGAGAGAGGGAAAGAAGAGAAGAAAAAGCTTGTGATGGAGGTTTCCACATGCATTACCTTAGCTCTTAAGGCCAAAAAGGTAAGTAATTAAGAGTTTCCTTAAGTTTTAGGCACAATTTGTGAGGGAGAAGAAAAAGGGAAGAAGGTAGTGTTTTTAATTTTTGTTTTGCATGTCTCTGTTTAAAACTGATCGCGACGCTAATGCTATGCGTCCCACTGGCGCTGTAACATCCCAGATTTTTAAATAATTATAAAATTTAGATTAAGGTTATGGATTGATGGAATTAATGGTTAATTAAGGATTAATTGCCAATTAGGCAAATTATTGAATGATGATAATAATAATATTAATAATACAAGAATGAATCATGTGCCTTGGAAGCTGGTGGGCCCAGTTCTCTCTCCATTTCTCTCTCTTTATGCACGCTGGTGGTAGGTGGTGCCTTAGGAGTTTTGGTTTCCTTTCTCTCCCTTGTCCACGTTGGATGGGAGTAATCATTGCTAGGGAAATGACATTAAATGCTGATGGACTTGCATTAAATGAGGATAGGATGTTGAGATGATGAGAGTGGGACGCTGTTGGGGGCTGAGATGATAGGGCTTCAGCTCCACGTTTTCTCCTCATTTTCCTTCATTTTTCTCCTTGGTGGCTTTTTGGAGGAGAGAGATGCTCCTCCTTCTCTCTAGAATTCATGGAGCTTCTGCTTCATCTTCTTTCCTCCTCCTTATCTTCATCTTCCTCCACTCAACGCTGTGTTAAGTTCGAGTGGAGCTGCATGGTGATGGTGAAACAGCTTGTGGCTGTGTGTGTAAGCTGGGTTGCACCTTGCTGTTTTGGTACTTCTTCCTCCTCTTTTTGTTCCTCCATATGATGGGTTGTATGAGGCTCAGTTCGGAGAGCCTGCAGCAGCTGGGTGTGTGTGCATGCCTCGGTTTGTGGATGTATGATGGTTCACAGATGATGAGGTTGAGCTACTCTTGTGAGGATGAAGACATGCATGATGCATGAAGGCATGGTGGTCCTCCACTGTTGGTGAGGACTGACTCTTGATGCTGTTCTTGTGATGGATACAGCGTTGGAGTTCTTCACTGAGCTGGGTGAAGACTGAGTTGAGTCTTGATGACTCTTTCCAGTGTTGGAAGCCAAGCAGGGTGCTGCTGTGGCTAGACCGAGTGGTCCTGTGACTCCTGGAAGCTTCATCCAGGTAAGGGGAGCTATTGCATCTTAAGTGTATAGTTTATGGACGGACTTTCGAGTGACTTCATTGCATTGTGTTATGTTTTGTTGGATGTTGTATGTTGTTAAGTTGAACCCGGATTGTTGTTTGTTATTTAAATGGTGCATGATTATCCGTCCAAGAGATGCATGATGTTATTATGATGATGATTATATTATGATGCTTGAGATGCATGTATGTTGATGTGGAGTGCATGTGTGATCCTCTATTTGTCCCTGGATGTGTTGTACATTTGAATGCATGTGAATGTTATTGATGCATATGTGTATGCTGAATGCATGAATGGGGACTGTTATGATGGATGCCGAGTGGGCTTTATAGAGGAAGGCACGAAATGCTTACTGTAAAGGATAAATCCGAGTGAATATAGGATAATCCGAGTGAATGGCATAGTGATTGCCGAGTGAATGGCATAGTGATTGCCGAGTGAACGACATAGTGATTGCCGAGTGGATGGCATAGGATTGCCGAGTGGATATGGTATAAGCCGAGTCACCTGATTGTTGTTGAATTGCCGAGTGCACATGATGTTGAACACAGATTTCCGAGTGGGCAATCGAATGAATATGAGTTGAATTTATATGCATACGTTTTATTGAGTTATTGAATATGAACACCTTGCGGGGTGCCACAAGGGTGTAATCCCGAGTGAAGAGGACGGGGTCCTAATGTTGAATATGATGAAAGACCCGGGTTGGACTCGGGCAGTGCCTGGGGCACTAAGCGTGAAATGAGACGCTTGATGAAATGCTGAGTGCATTGGCGTGGAACGCCGAGTGAATGAAATCGTATGCATCCGATTCGCCACTGGAATGCGTTGGACTCCTATACCGATCGGCAATCAGATGACCACATATGGTGAATATGGCTAAGTCCTGGAGCTGGGCTCGGGCAGACTCCTTGAGCATGGCTCGGAGTATGAATAATGTTGATATAGTCTCGGGGTTGAGTGAAATCCGAGTGAGTCAGTATACTTGTACTGAGTAAATTGAGCTTTATAGCCAAGTGAAATGGGTGAAATCCCGATCGGAAGATGCTTGTGATTGTTCATGTTGAATGGCAGTATTCATATGTTGATTAATGTTGTGTGTTATGGCATGTTGTGGATTCTATGATTAATCTGAGCCAATATCTGTCATTTAATATGTAATGCTCACCCCTACACCATTTTTCAGTGTTTGCAGGTCGGTTTGGAATGTTATGATGGCCTTAAAACCCGAGTGATGGGTGTTTATGATAAGGCTGAGTATATAATATTACGTACCGAGTGTATACTAATGTATTAAAGCCTTGGCCGGCTCGTACTGCCTATATTGTATAATGGATACAATTCATTTGTATATGAATCCGAGTGCATATTTGTATACATATAAATTTACTTGGAAATCGTGTATTTAAATTAGATAATGGGTCTTGGTGAATGAAAAATGATAAATTAACATTATCCGAGTGTATGCGCGTGTATATTCATATATGTTCTGTTAATAACATGGTTATGAATCGGTGGAAGAGTATGGCTATTTGGCAGTCGGACTTGGAATTAGAGAATATATCTATATAAGGGATTTATGTTGATTTGATGCTTCCTACCGACTAGGAAATGATGATGTATGAATATCTCTAAGTTGATGAATCCTGAGTGGAATATATATGGCTTAGTTGCTTTTCCGAGTGAGTCTTATGTATGGGACTCCATATCCGAGTGTAACTTATGTGTGAACCTCTTACTGTGTGATAATGGCTCTTGAGGATTCCGAGTGAAGAATATATGGTGAACCCCGAGTGGGGAATGGTTTGTATTTTCCGAGTGGAGCCCGAGTGAATCTCTTGAGGGAAGAATGGTTATACTAATTTAAATTGGGGATATATTCTAAGTATGGAATATATGTATTCTGAGTGTTAAGTGTGGAATGAGTCCGAGTGAGACTTGATTTAATAGTTTCCCGAGTGGTTGAGTATTTCATATGTCCAAGTGACTTAACTTGGTGAAATCCTCTGAGTGTTGAGCAGTTTGGATAATTCCGAGTGGAATTGTTTAGGGAAGTCATTTCCGAGTAATGGGTGTTAAGGTGTTCCCCGAGTGAGAGGTTTATGGAATCCGAGTGGAATAACCCGTATTTTCCCGAGTGGATCATGTGTGTACCTTAGTGGATAAATTGTGGAACTAAGTTATGAGGTGTATGTGCGTGGAGTCATTACCGAGCGATTGAAACCCCTGACTCCGAGTGATTGGTTGTCTCAGATTTCGAGTGAGATTATTGTTATTTGCCGAGTGTGGCTTCTCGCTTCAGCGAGTGTGTGATGTTGGAAGGCTTGGGGTCGGTTTCGCTTAAGCGAATGGTGGTTCGCCCGAGCGAGTTGCGCGGCCTCGCTCAAGCGGAGTCGGATCTCGCTTGAGCGAGTGGGCGCTGTATTGTGGGCTTCGCTCAGGCGCTGTTGTTTTTCCGCTGACTGCCTTTCTTGGTCGGCCTTTCATTGCCTTTGCCTTCCTTTATTTTTCTCCTTGGCCGTGGGACCAGCTCTCATATCTTCATATATGGGAGTGTTTTTATTATGGATCCAGGTTATGCTTTAATTAATTCGCGAAATTTTCCCTCTAAAATCAGGGTGTCACAGGCGCTATACGTCAAGTCATTAATTCCCACCTGATACTATGCGTCACAGCCATTGTGACGCCCCAAAATTAGGGGTAAATTTTTCATGTTTTGCTAGTCTTAATTTAATATAGAAATAATGTGGTGAAGTTTTAATGGACACCCTGGATCTATGAAAACCTACCTTATATATGAAGATATAAGAAGGCGAATTAAAAATGATTCATGAGAAATTCTCAATTAAAAACAGTGGAAAGATCATTTGAATTGATGTTGTATAATTGGATTTAAAGAGAGTGAATTTCATGAGATTTAATGGTTCATAATATGTTAAATATAATTGTGAGATGATGCAAGAAGAAGCTTTGATGCACAGGATAATCAAAATAATTAAGGCAAGAACATTTGGAGGAAATAGGCACCACTCGCTCAAGCAAGTATCACACTCGCTTCAGCGTTCGCGTGGTCACGCTTGGGCGAGTCATGAAATACGCTTGAGCAAAAAGGAAAATTAGCATCAGGTGCCAATCTCGCTTGAGCGAGCTTTGCTTGCTTGAGCAAAATCATCCCAGAAGCATCAGGTCCTCATTTGGCTTGGGCGAGGCACGCCCGCTTGAGTGAAAAAGGGACAGAACCTCACTGTCCTCATTTCGCTCGAGTGAGGCCAGGCCCGCCTGAGCGAAATCCTTCCAGAGCTAATTTTTCCCTCGCTCGCTTGAGTGAATTGCCATACACTGGCCATTTCACTTGAGCGAAAATGGTCTAGTAACTCTCTACCTCTCACTCGCTCGGGCGAGGCCTCTCCCGCCCGAGCGAATTGTGACCAGTGGCCTCACTTGAGCGAGATTCACACTTGCTTGAGTGAGTTTTGCAGGAACAACAAAAATATGTAGAATTTTACACAACTTAGCATACCAAATCTCATTTTATGCTATTTTAACCTATACTAATAGATTAGATACATTCCATCATGTATTTAAAAGTTCATCCAATGGTTTATATACATCAAGATCATTTCCCATTCATTTAATGCATGATATTTAAATCATTTTTACATAAACTTCATAAAATGCTACAAGTTATGAAACACACCATTCATTTATAGAATTTATCATCAACAAGCATCATAATTCATTATCATACGTCACCTAGGTCATTAATAAAAATCGGCCATACACACCAAGGTCCAATTTTCATACATGACCCTCAAAATCATCAAACTACAATCTAGATGACAAATTAAGCATACATGTACACTATATGCTATACAAAAATCTAGATTTATCGGCCAAGGCGTTTCCTCTACACCTATTTACCTCCTTCATCAAAATGTACTTCAAAATATTCACTCCACCCATGAGTGCCCTGCATCACAAGTCTAAAACGTAGACAACATGGGAGAGTGAGTCATATATTCCAAAAGAATGAATATGAATACTATGTGATCATGTGCATATGTATCATAACATGTATACTTTGCATTCACGCATATTTCATCATCAACTATCATCACATAATACAAACATCTTTGTAAATCAAGCAAGTATAAAATCATACACATGATCTAGTCCTTCAACAAATTAGACTATTACACATCTCATCATTTTACTCAAATTATTATTTGATATTCACATCTTTTATGTCGTCTTAATTCATTTTCTCACCCACAACACAACCATCATCACATCTCATTACCTTTGGCATACTTCCTTGCTATATGCAAATGCTCTTAAGCTAATGCATATGCACAATGAAGTATTTCAACAATTGCAGCTCTAACTGTGGGAATATAAACACCGATTGTGGGATTCAAGTATGATCATCCAACCATACCCCTACTACAGTAGTAAAATATGTACACTTATCATCAAATTGCATACATTTCACCAATCTTTTACTGGTACCAAACCGCATCACCCATTTTGCAACACCTGGTCATTTTCACCATGACCACGGTAACAACATAATAAATTTATGGTGTTGCAGGCAAACCATGAGTTATATCATGGCAGCTGTGATCCCAAAGACCACCGGGGACACCTGCTCATCAAGAGCCACCCCCCACAAGGGTCAACCACATGTGGCTCCCCGTAGCACAACATGGGTAGCTTCGTGACTTACACACCGAGTCACAGGGGAAACAACAAATCGTTCGTGCACTGAGCCGCCCTCCCACTGGGCCAACCGGGGGAATCCCTTAAAATTCCAACACCGGCAACTATGCAGTATGCCATGGATATAAATGTCAATCATATACATTTCTCACTCTATGCATCCTAATCATGCCACTAATCAATCATCAGCATCATCATCACTACAAGGCTTTTAGTGAATTTATTATCGTTGGTTATTGTGATTGGTTTAAATTCTCATGTGGCATTCTCAATAGTTCTTATTAACGTAATTCAATTCCATTATTAAACACAACGACATCAATCTTTCACTATCAATCAAGGTATGTTATTCATTCACACCCATTCTCAATCAAACATCAACTATATTCATTTCACATTTATGGTGGACATAAGTATATGATCATATTCAAGACACCACATTGTCAAACAATCCACACCACCATATAACACACCACAATTATTCTAAATGCATCAATGCATGTTGCTAAAACACATCACCAACATCATACACAACATTATAATTCTTCATAACATTACAAGCAAGGCAAACATGCATATTATCACATATGACAATCAAATACTATTCAATTCATGCATTTAGAACATAAAGACTCCTCTCCTACCTCAAGAGAAGAATTCTAATTGATACGACGTTCTTGCCTCGTCCTTCGGAATGGGTCCTACATTAATATACATATAAAATCACAATCAATCAAGCATTATCATATTTACAATTTCTTAACATGTATAGGACATGTTATAGACATCATTCCTTCACTTATTAGGCTTTGGGAATTCCTTCCCATCAAGCCTCATTCATTATATTTAAAGGCTACGAAACAACCATAGCTTAACATTCACAATACTCCATTTATTAACCAATACCCATATTTTCAATATTATGTATTTGTTCTCAAATATATTATTCATTACCCATTTATCATTTCCCCAAAATTTCCAAGTTAGGGTTTTACCTAAAACCCAACAACATTCATAAATAATCATCAACCTTCATCTTCTTTCAACAACAAGTTCATCTTCCTCATTTATTACCATTAAAGTTTGCATTTATGACAACCCACTCTAGGGTTTATACACATTTATGGCTCTTCACCAACCCCATTCATATACATTACTCTCCCAAATCCTAATAACTCATAAACAAAGCATTAAACCTAAACAAAATAGTGAGAAGAGCTTACCTCACCCAAAAATGAAAATGGGTTCCAAAGAGGGAGAGATGGGCCAAACAAAAATGGAGGGGAAGAAGAAAGCTCCAAGCTCTAATGGTTTCCTTCAAGCTTTCACTTAAAACAAAAATGGAGGAGGAATGGGCCACCACCAAGCTTAGGTTTTAGAAGAGAAAAGTGGAGAGGAATGAAGAAGGAGAAGAGGAAAATATGTCTTTGCCAAATGGGTCAGCAAGTAACGAAAAAGGAGAAGGGAAAATATGGACTTTTGCTTTTAATTTTAATCCCCTCATTAATATTTCATCGTTTTACCAAAAATAGGATCTCTGTTCGGTCTCAATACTTTATCTAAAAATTATTCTGAATACATATTCAGACTCCCAATAATATTCTTAACAGCCCTGACCACTATCATCCCAATCAGAGATACTTGGTCAGACACCTATATTCTAATCGGGCTTAATTTCAGCTCCAATAAATTATGGGTAGTCCGTAAAAATCTTAATTTAATTATTTCCAATATTTTGGGACATTAAATAATCCATACATAACTATTTAATATTTATTTCTTTAATTAATCCTTTATTTTAAAATTTAGGGTGTTACAGCCATGCTACGCGTTAGGCAGAATGACCCATTTTCTTATTTTAATTCATTTAAACTCCTTTATAAACCTTATATTACTTAATTATTATTATTATAAGCCCCAATACTTATTTATTTATTTTCTTTATATTATAACAATAGAAATGTTATAGTTGATCGTCATATGTGACAATGCACATGTTTGCCTTGCTTATTATGAGTTGATATAATTGAGATATTGAACATGGTAATATTATTTATGCTTGGCAATATGTGGTATGCATTTGAAATATTGATGGTATGCTTGGTGGTGATGTTTTTGTTTGGCAAATGTTGTGCCTTGAATTATTAAGAATGAAATTGTGTTCACCACGATCATTGAATAATGATTGTTGATGATGAATGAGTATGAATATAAATGTTAAGCATACCTTGAGTATTGATGAAAAATTGATGAATATTATTGATGATTGTGATGCCATTGTGATTGACATAAGTATTGACTTGTGTGTATGAGATGGAATTGTGTTGATGGAAAATATTGTAAATGCCACATTAAAACTTGAAACAATGGCAATAACCCATGAGAATAAAATCCACTAAGTTTACGTGGTGTTGTTGGTGATGATGATAATTGATGAGTGACATGATAGGATGCATAGTATAATAATACATATGATCTACATTTGCATTGCATCCATGACATATTGCATAACTACCAGTATGGAATATTAGGGGTTCCCTCGGTTCGCCAGTGGGAGGGCGGCTCTGTGCATGAGCATTCTTGATATTACCCTATGACTTGGTGTGTAAGTCACGAAGCTGCCATGCTTAGTTACGAGAGCTGCATGTGGTTGACCCGGTGGGGATGGCTCTTTGAGGAGCGAGTATATGTTGATTATGTTGTTTACAACGATTATGGAAAAAATGACCAGTGTAGTAAAATGGGTGATGCGGTTTGGTATCAGTAAAAGGATGTTGAAATGCATGCAAATATTATGTTAGGTGCATAAATTTTACTACTGCAATAGGGGTATGATTATGATTATGTGGTTTGGTACCACTATTTGGTGTTTTATATTCCCACAGTCAGATCTGCAATTGATATTAATTCCATTGTGCATGTGCATTAGCCTAGAAGCATTTGCATATATCATGAAGATATGCCAAAAAGGTGATGAGTTGTGATGATGGTTGAAATAGGTGAAAGAATACCTAAAGACAACTTATAAAATATGAATACAAAGAAATAACCTCGTGTATGGTGATGTTATATATGATAGCCCAATATGATGAAGGGCACAAATATGTGTATGTATTTATGTTTTGCTTTGAGATTGATTGATGACTATGATATGCGTAGGCATTAAGGAATTGATGGATTCCATGTGGTAATTGATGATTGATACAAAGCCTACATGTAAATATATGCATATGCACATAATCACAAATGTATTCATATTTATCACTTTGAATATATAAGTCATTGTCCCATGTTGTCTATTTTTAGCATTGTAATGCACGATATGCATGGGGTGAGATTACATATATTTAGAAGGTGTATATTTTGGTGATGAAGGTAAATTGGTTGTATAGGAATGCCTTGGCCGGCAATCGTTTTGTAATGCCTATGGTTGATGGATGCATATGATGTAATTGAATGTTGGGTGAATGGTGGATATTCATTTTGTGGGTCATGTTTAAAAATTGGACCTTTGTGTAAAAAGGCTAATTTTTGGTTATAACCTTGACAATGTATGTTGACAATGATCGTATTTGATTTCGAACCAAAATGATGAATGGATGATGTTATTCAAAGATTATGAGTATGTATAATGTATGTTGGATATTCATATGCAATTGGGATGTTGAAATATGTGAATATGGGAAGTGGATAGGTCAGATTCTCATTTAATGGCTAATACCTTGTGTAGAGGTTCTCCATAGCTCATAATGTGTGTATGTGACTAGTATGTATGAGTGGTTATGGCCAAATAGGCCTATATAGTAGGATGGTATGCTTGGTTATGATGAAATGTGTCTAAAAACCTCATTTACGTATTTGGTGAATTAGAATCAAAATTGTGGTATGTGGCTTGTTGGATCAAGTCCTAAATGCATGTATTATTGTATGCCAAGTGTTAATCTAGATTAAATATGCATGAAATGAGTTTTGGTATGCCATGTAAACTGAATTTTCCAAGTTTTTCTACAAATGCTGATAAACTCGCTCAAGCGAGATCCTCGTACATTAGATGTGTGGTTTCTAGTTGAATTTTGCTTAAGCGAGCTTGGCTTTGCTTGAACGAGTTATAGAGGTTTGGTCCTATGGAAATCTCACTCAAGCGAGTTGGGGATTGCTCGACCGAATTCCTTCAAAATGGATTCTGCCTTTTTTTTTCTCAAGCGGATAAGAAACAACTCAAGCGAATTTATATAGTATTGGTTTTGGAAGTTTTTCACCCAAGCGAGGATGGCTTGCTCAAGATAAACAACTTGGAATTAGTTATTGGACAAATTTCACTCAAGCGAGTGTGGCTTGCTTAAGCAAAATGGTTGGGTTTGATGTTTATGGTTTTCTCACTTAGGCGAATTCGATTTGCCCAAGCGAATGAACGTGATTTCGCTCAAGCGAATTATGTTTCGTTTAAGCAAATTGCCTAAGATTTAGTTTTTCAATTCTTTTGTTTATTTTTGGGTTTTTCTTATATCTTCATATATGGGACAAGGCGTATTGCCCTGTATACATATTTTTCTTCCTCTGTAAACTCAATTATTTCGTATACATGATAGGGCCATCTATTTATTGATCCAGATTGTTAAATTCAAAAATCTCAATCCTTGGTTTTCTGTGATTTGGATCTTATTGTAAAATGGAAAGGTTTCAGGCTTTCTTTTAAATGTGAAAAATTTACACGTATTTTTATTAATTAATTATCTTGATTACATCGGGATTTGGGTCCGGGAAACCGGGGGTTGACACCATTGACCATGCAAGGCTCAAAACCTATCAAAATAATATCTAAAATTATTTATAAAAGAAAATAAAGCTTTATTGACCATGTCTTCATCACAAAATAAGAAAAGAATGTCTCTATCTTACAAGAGAAAAATGAATACAAAGAGAATCAAGAAGGAAATTATTTAATGATAGCTCGTAAGTTCTCTATATCTTGAAGTTCACTATTTCTTAGTATATATAGAAGCTGGAGAAAATGATTGTTGTAGCTTCTTAAAAGGAGATATAGAAATTAGAAATCCTTTGAAGGAGTTTGCCTTAAGCTTTCGAGTACTAGACCTTGGTGTTGGAACAGGTTCAGTGGTTTGGTGGTAGGCTTCTTCAGTTCTTTCAAGGAAACGGTTTCTCATGCATCTCCAATGCATAAAGCCATTCTTATTTTTTTTATCTAGATTAAGTGAAAGATCAGAAGTTAGGGCTAAAAGACTTTGAGATATGCTGACAATCTTTCTGAATATACTCAACTTTTCTCTAAACGTGCATAGAGGTAGGTACGTTGACATTTGCTGCTGCGCTTGATTTTGTTCATTGTTTTCTTTGATGATAAGCATGTTCATATAATAAGTGCATAAATCCCAGTGCATCACTTAAATAGAATTAATAACGTTAAGAAGGGATCCATGATCTTTTTGAGGAAAACATTCCAACTTCAGTAGGATGCTTTTACAGACTTTTGATCATCTTACTAGACTTTTAGAGTGCTGGTACTCCATCTTTGTTTCATAGCCCAAGACTTGTATCCTGAAACACTTAGGCACACAAATTAGTCATAAGATGTACATACTTTACTTACTAAGGAAAATTCTTGATGTGTGATATTAACAAATCTGAGGGTACTAAAACTGGGGTCTGGTCCAAAATAACTTAATGAAATTCCTTTCATTCAGACTTTTCTTCAATAGTATTCCTTTGTCTGTGAAGTTAACTTTTGTTGTTAGATTCGTTAGAACCTTATCTAGTTAAATGTTATGTAATTAGGGATGTCAATACCAGCCAATGTAACACCCTCTGTTACACCTTAATAAATTCTAGAAAAACTCGTAATTTTTTTTTAAAGATATGATTGCTAAAAAGAAACTATCGGAATAAATTATATACATTATTTCTGAAATACTTCACAAATATTATTAAAACTTTATAAAGTATATGTACATTCATCCGAAGAAAATAAACATTAAACATTATAAGAAAGAGAGGAAACTCCATGGCCCAGAAGCAGTTACTTATTAACATTATTTATTCATTGGACCACGGTATTCATACCGAGCTCCCTTTCTAGAACGTGCTATATTTACTGCCGATATTCTTCGATCCTTCCCTCTGAACCATCAATATAAAACATGTGAAACAAAAACACGGAGAAAGGAGTGAGAAACAGAATATAATATTCTCGATTAAGACATAAGCAACAAAGGGTTTTCACAAACCAATACATAATAATATCAATCACAATCACATACACAATCAATTATGAATGCATAAATGTTATGCAATATCTTCATCATAACTTACCTATATATGTGGGCCCTTAAATTTTAATTTGCACTGGGCCAACCAGGAGTTTACATTGTTCCATAAGTCCGGATAATAATATGAATAACTCATCTGGCATGGAAACACTTAGAGACTAGTCAGATTGAGAAAGTTTTTATTGTGAAAGTACCCGACACTAGGGAGCTACCCCAGGTCCCCTGAAGCACCCTTTCACACCCTCTCATCCCAAGGCTCGTAATTAAGCCTCCTCTAATGTATCCTCGGTTTCTATAATCCGTCCCCAGACAATATTATTTCATTTCACTTTAATGATTCATGATGCATGAACTACTCGCGTATTGAGTTGTTTAAAGCTTTTAGAAACTCAATTATTAAATCCCTTAAAGGTTTACAATATCATTTCAATAAACTGTAAATTTTCTCAATTCTCTAAATTTCTGTCCCACAGAAATAAATTTGGTACAGTTTTCAAATCTCACTGAAATTGAGTTTCTAAGCCTTAAATATCTAAAAACTTTATCATATAAAACTTTACATAATCTTTCTCAAATTAAATCTTAAAAAAATCAAATTTAGGAATATCAATTTTTCCAAATATCTTTAGTTATTAAGTTGGAAAAAATAAAATAATTTTCTTTTAAAAAAATTTTGTTTTATTAAAAGAGAATAATTATTAACCAAAAATACTTAACATTACAAAATTTTTCTTTAATTCAAGATTTAATTAAATAAATTCTCATAAAATGTTTTCTTTCTAAAATAAATACTAATTTTTTATTCTAAATATTGAAAATAAAGTTAATAAAAATAATTTCTAAGAATGATTATTAATATAGTCAATTTGAGTTATTTTGGTCAATTCCTCGCATAGGTATATGTAAGTCCATATAATCCAGTCCTTGCATAGGTATAGTTCAGTCCGTATGGGTCATAATGGTCCAAGTCCTTGCATAGGTATAGTCCAGTCCATATAGGTCATAATGGTCCAAGTCCTTGCATAGGTATGTTAGAGTTAGTTAAACTGGATATTTAATTTAAAATTTATTAAAATTGTTAAGTTAAACAGTTAATATTTTAAAATAATAATAATATTAAATTTAAAAGGAGTAGGGGACTTCTCCCATTATTCTTATGTCTTTTCATATTATACTCTTATCTCACTCCCCCTTACCTTGAATTGTTACCAAAAATGGATTTGCTTTGCGCCTCCGATTTCTAGAAATATTAATACCAATCTTATTTCAGTATAAGCATAAGACGAAAATTAAGATTACTACTTAAAACAGAAATGATAAATTTTGAATAGTGAATAGTGAATAGTGAATAGTAAATTATGAATAGTAATAGTAATTAGTAAAATGTGAATAGTAACAGTAAATAGTAAAACGTGAATAGTAACAGTAAATAGTAAATCGTGAATAGTAATGGTAAATAGTAACAGTAAATAGTAATTTACTATTTGAATAGTAATTTACTATTAAAATAGTAATTTACTATTAAAATAGTGTTTACTATGCAGAATAGTAACTTAAAATAATATTATTTCTAGTATAATAACAGATTTCTAAAAATGATATAAAAATAACCCAAAAAAATATAAAAGAGAAGTATTCTTACCTTAGGATTTTGGCAGAACCTTCTCTCTAAAAACTTTTCTTCTCTCTCTCACTTCCACCACTATCTCACTAGCACTACTATATTAAGAAAACTTAATCTGAAATTGTGAATTCTAAAGAAGAAATCCTTCGGTATTTATAGGAAAAAAATTTACTACGCATTCTATTATTTTAATATAAAAGTACTATGCATTTTTGAATTTTTTATTCTAGGTTACTGTGCATCTTTTGAAAATTTCATACATGCACAATGATTTGCATAGTAATTGTCGGCAAAATTATTAAGTCAAATAGTAACCCTTCACTCGGTATATTTTAAATATTCAAAATGAGTCCTTTTTGAAATTTAGCGATATTATATCAGTCCTCACTAATTTTATAATAAGTAATATAAAACTGAAATTTTAAAAATCTAAAATTTTCTGTTAATAAAAATTTATTGATACGTTTCCAATTTTTTAACGTTTGGAAAAAATCAAGATTTTTCTCAAACCGATAATTTTTAGATAAGTCTACTTGAAACGGATTTTAGAAAATTTTCTTATAATTTAAATTCACTTTCATATAAATATTTTTAATTTAAGTCACTTATATGAATTTAAAATTATTTAAAAAATATTATTTTATTAAAAAATTCCAAAATTCCAAAAAATTCCAAAAAATCATAAATAATACGTAGGTTAAAAAGTTCTAAAGAACCATAATTTAATTCCTTCAAAATTTTAATATAAAAATAAAAATAGGGGTGTTACAACTCTACTCCCCTTAGAAAATTTCGTCCTTGAAATTTACATTAATCAGTAAAACAAATAAGGATGAGACTCTTTTATCTCAGTTTCTAGTTCCCATGTAGCATCGTCTCCTCTCGTTTCACTCCAAATAACCTTTACAAGCGGAATTGTCTTGTCTCTTAATTATTTTATTCTTCTGTCACCTATTCTAACAGGTGGTGCATCATATGTAAGATTATCTTTAACTTGTATGACATCAGGTTCAATAACATGTGTAGGATCAGATATATACTTTCGCAAGTTTGACACATGAAAAACATTATGGATATTAGAAAGAAAAGGTGGTAATGCTATTTGGTAGGCAAGGGGACTAACTTTATGAATTATTTGGTATGGACCGATAAATCTAGGAGTTAGTTTTCGAGATTTCATTGCCCGACCGACCCCAGTCATAGGTGTGACTTTCAAGAATACATGATCACCTTCTTGAAATTCGAGCGGCTTTCTTCTTTTGTCATAGTAACTTTTCTGCCTGCTCTGTGTTGCCTTCATCTTTTCCTGAACTATTTTGATTTTATTCGTGGTTTGTTGTACCAACTCTGGTCCTAGCATCAAGTTTTCACCAGTCTCAAACCAACATAGCGGGGTCCTACATTTTCTTCCATATAATGCTTCAAAAGGTGCCATGTCAATGCTAGCATGGAAACTGTTGTTGTAGGTAAACTCCACATATGGTAAGAATTGATTCCAACTTCCTTTATGCTCTAACACACAAGCTCGTAACAAGTCCTCTAGAGATTGGATTGTTCTTTCTGATTGTCCATCTATCTGAGGATGATATGCTGAACTTAGACGCAGTCTTGTTCCCAAAGCCTTGTGCAAGCTCTTCCAGAATTGTGATGTAAAACGAGGGTCCCGATCAGAAATGATACTTGAAGGAATTCCATGCAATCTCACAATCTCCTCGATGTATAATTTTGCCAGTTTCTCCATAGAGTAATGAATGTTGATGGGAATAAAGTGGGCAGACTTTGTTAGTCTATCAACTATTACCTATATTGAATCATGTCCTAAAGAAGTTTTGGGTAAAGAAGTCACAAAATCCATGGTAATGCCATCCCATTTCCATTCCGGTATTTCCATTGATTGTAGCATTCCAGGGGGTTTTTGGTGTTCTACTTTAACCTTCTGGCAAATTAGACATGCAGCCATGTACTCTGCCACTGCTTTCTTCATTCCAGGCCACCAAAATAACTTCTTCAAATCTTGATACATTTTAGTAGCTCCAGGATGAATGCTCATATAACTTTTGTGTCCTTATTCCAGAATTGCTTTCCTCAACTCCTCTTGATCAGGGATACACACTCGATCTTTATACCTCAATAATTGGTCATTTCTTACATTGAACTCGACTTTTTTTCCTTGTTTCAAAAGTTCTTTCTTTTCTTGTAAGAATTCATCATCTCGTTGAGCCTCTAAAACTTACCTCAGGAATTCATTTGTCACTTGCAACGCTCCTAATCTGTAGCTGTTAGCATTAACCTTTACTGCTAGGTTAAGATCTCTGAAGTTCTTTATTAATTCCAGCTCTTTAATCATCATTGTGGACGCATGTAGAGACTTTTGACTTAAAGCATCAGCTACTACGTTCGCTTTTCCAGGATGGTATTGCAACTCAAAGTCGTAGTCCTTTAAGAACTCCATCCATCTCCATTGCCTCATGTTTAACTCCTTTTGGTCGAATAAATACTTGAGACTCTTATGATCGCTAAACACATCGAATGTTGCACCGTATAGATAATGCCTCCAAATCTTTAAGGCAAAAACTACAGCGGCTAACTCTAAGTCATGGGTAGGGTAGTTAATCTCATGTTGCCTTAATTGGCGTGACGCATAGGCTACAACCTTCTTGTCTTGCATGAGTACACTTCCTAGTCCTTGTTTAGACGCATCACAGTAAACTTCAAAACTTTGATGTGGATCAGGAAGTACTAACACCGGCGCAGAAGTAAGTCGATCTTTCAGCTCTTGAAAACTATTCTCGCATTATGTCGTCCACACAAAAGGTTCTCCTTTCCGTGTTAGCTTGGTCAGTGGGTATCCTAACTTTGAAAATCCTTCAATGAATCTCCTATAGTATCCAGCCAAACCCATGAAACTTCTAATCTCAGTGATTGTGGTTGGTCTCTCCCATTTTAAAACTGCTTCCACCTTGGAAGGGTCTATAGCTATTCCTCCTTGACTAATTACATGTCCTAAAAAGTTCACTTCTTCCAACCAAAATTCACACTTTGACAGCTTTGCATACAGATGCTTCTTTTTCAGGATTTCCAACACGACCTTCAAATGTTCAACATGTTCTTCTCTACTTTTAGAGTACACTAATATATCATCAATGAACACCACTACAAATTTATCTAGATATGGATGAAAAATCCTATTCATGTAATCCATGAATACGGCTGGTGCATTAGTTACACCAAAAGGCATTACTAGATATTCGTAATGGCCATAGCGTGTTCTAAAAGCAATTTTTGGTACATCTTCTTTCTTTACCCTTATTTGATGGTATCTAGACCTCAAATCAATTTTGGAGAACACCGTGGCACCACGCAGTTGATCCATCAAGTCGTCAATCCTTGGTAGAGGATATCTATTCTTGATTGTCACCTTGTTCAGTTGTCGATAATCTACACACAACCCATGTTACCATCCTTCTTCTTAACCAACAACACTGGTGCACCCCAGGGGGATACACTGGGTCGTATAAACTGCTTCTCTATCATCTCTTCAAGTTGTTTCTTCAACTCTGCTAATTCTAGAGGTGACATTCGGTATGGTGCAATTGAAATGGGTCCAACTCCAGGTACTAGATCAATGGAAAATTCCACATCTCTTTCTGGGGGTAAACCAGGGATATCTTCAGGAAAAACGTCAGGAAATTCACACACAACCGGTAGATTTTTGATTTTTGATTCTTACTCTCCTTTCGTTGAAAGCAATAACATGAATCCTTGAGCCCCTCCTTTTAAAGAGGCACTCACTTGGTTGGCGGTTAGAAATCTCGAATCCTCAGGATTCAAATTCACTAGTTCTTTAAACATTATGGTTTTATTATGACAATCTATTAGAACATGATTGTCAGACAACCAATCTAGCCCAATAATAACTTCTAAGCCAGAAAGGGGTAAACAGAAAAGATTAGCTTTAAAGTCCCTACCATTTATGACAATAGGGCATTTCCAACAGGCTTTAGAAGTGACAATGGGATTGTTTCCAGGAGTATGTACAGATAAGTCAAATGGCAGTTCTATCACAGGTAATTTTAGTTTTTCTACACAGTCATTGGCAATAAAGGAATGTGATGCACCTGAGTCATACATAACAGTTAAAGAAATCTTATTAATAATACACTTACCTTCCACCATGGAATCAGCATGAGATGCTTCTTCTCCAGTGATTGCAAAACCCTTTCCTTTTGCCTTCGGCCTTCCGACTGCACTGTGCACGCCTCCTTGAGTATTTATGTTTGTACTCGCACCTTCAAGGTTTTCCCTCTTCATCTCTGGACAATCCTTGATGTGATGACCTGGTTTGTTACACTTAAAACAAACATAAGTGTTTTTAGGACAATCCCTTTTCAAATGGGGTCCTCCACAGATAAAACATTTAAAATTTGGTGTAGATGTTGGGTAATAGCTTCCAGTTGAAGCTTGGGGTCTATTAGGAACAGATGCTGCTCCAAACCGGTGAAATGGTGCTTGGTAAGGCTTATTCCTTCTGAAGTCTCTTCTTTGGTGATGGTGAGGTCCTCCACTTCTCATTTCTCCTGCCTTGTGAATGGGCTCACGACTTTTGGTCATTCTATCCTTATGATCTTCTTCAAAGATCCTGCAGCGATTTACCAATACAGAAAATTCATGGATTTCCTGCATTCGTATAGCTTCCTTAATTTCTGGCCGTAATCCATTTACAAACTTTGCACACCGATCTCTTTCATTAGTAGCATCATTATAATGAGAATGAAAACGAGATAGCTCTTCAAACCTGGATGCGTACTCTCCAACGGTCATATTTCCTTGGGTCAGCGACAGGAATTCGAATTGTCTTTTCTCTTTAACATCAGCTGGAAAGTATTTCTCCAGAAACATATCCTTGAAATAATCCCAAGTGATCTCCACGTCGTTGACTTCGAATTGTCTACGCATGCTATACCACCAATGTTCGGCATCCTCAGATAAGGCATAAGTAGCGAAGACTACCTTATCAGCTTCATTACATTGCAATGCTCGAAAGATCTTCTCTATCTCTCGAATCCAGATTTGTGCTCCATCAGGGTTATATCCTCCCTTGAAACGAGGTGGATTGCGCTTTTCGAATAGGTCCAGCCTTCTCAAGGCATCGTTACCTTGACCTTCACGTGCTCCCATTGCATTGATTAAGAATTCTACAACTCCAGCAAGATCATTTCCAGCCATTAGTTTCCTGTTTCACAGTAACTGAGATTTGTCACATCAATCACAGTTACTACCAAGTCAGATATTCTACCTATATAGAGTTTACAGACAAAGCAAGATAGACCTTTTCCCTAGGCCTATTAGATTAACTGCTCTGATACCACTTTGTAACACCCTCTGTTACACCTTAATAAATTCTAGAAAAACTCATAATTTTTTTTAAAGATATGATTGTTAAAAAGAAACTATCGGAATAAATTATATACATTATTTCTGAAATACTTCACTAATATTATTAAAACTTTATAAGTATATGTACATTCATCCGAAGAAAATAAACATTAAACATTATAAGAAAGAGAGGAAACTCCATGGCCCAGAAGCAGTTACTTATTAATATTATTTATTCATTGGACCACGGTATTCATACCGAGCTCCCTTTCTAGAACGTGCTATATTTACTGCCGATATTCTTCGATCCTTCCCTCTGAACCATCAATATAAAACATGTGAAACAAAAACACAGAGAAAGGAGTGAGAAACAGAATATAATATTCTCGATTAAGACATAAGCAACAAAGGGTTTTCACAAACCAATACATAATAATATCAATCACAATCAGATACACAATCAATTATGAATGCATAAACGTTATGCAATATCTTCATCATAACTTACCTATATATGTGGGCCCTTAAATTTTAATTTGCACTGGGCCAACCAGGAGTTTACACTGTTCCATAAGTCCGGATAATAATATGAACAACTCAACTGGCATAGAAACACTTAGAGACTAGTCAGATTGAGAAAGTTTTTATTGTGAAAGTACCCGACACTAGGGAGCTACCCCAGGTCCCCTGAAGCACCCTTTCATACCCTCTCATCCCAAGGCTCGTAATTAAGCCTCCTCTAATGTATCCTCGGTTTCTATAATCCGTCCCCAGACAATATTATTTCAATTCACTTTAATGATTCATGATGCATGAACTACTCGCGTATTGAGTTGTTTAAGGCTTTTAGAAACTCAATTATTAAATCCCTTAAAGGTTTACAATATTATTTCAATAAACTGTACATTTTCTCAATTCTCTAAATTTCTGTCCCACAGAAATAAATTTGGTACAGTTTTCAAATCTCACTGAAATTGAGTTTCTAAGCCTTAAATATCTAAAAACTTTATCATATAAAACTTTACATAATCTTTCTCAAATTAAATCTTAACAAAATCAAATTTAGGAATATCAATTATTTCCAAATATCTTTAGTTATTAAGTTGGAAAAAATAAAATAATTTTCTTTTAAAAAAATTTTGTTTTATTAAAAGAGAATAATTATTAACCAAAAATACTTAACATTACAAAAGTTTTCTTTAATTCAAGATTTAATTAAATAAATTCTCATAAAATGTTTTCTTTCTAAAATAAATACTAATTTTTTTATTCTAAATATTGAAAATAAAGTTAATAAAAATAATTTCTAAGAAGGAATAAAAGATAATAAAATTTAAAGAGTAAGGTAAGAAATTCTTACTGAATTTTAGCTTTCCGTCATGCTCGCTATATGCTCAAACTCCACATTACAATATCGTCAATCAAAATCAAGCAATATCAATCATAACTAAATATCATCAATCAATCAATCATAATCAAATCATAATCAAATTAATTAAATATCATTAATGCATATCATAATACAAAATTTAATGATTATTAATATAGTCAATTTGAGTCATTTTGGTCAATTCCTCGCATAGGTATATGTAAGTCCATATAATCCAGTCCTTGCATAGGTATAGTTCAGCCCGTATGGGTCATAATGGTCCAAGTCCTTGCATAGGTATAGTCCAGTCCATATAGGTCATAATGGTCCAAGTCCTTGCATAGGTATGTTAGAGTTAGTTAAACCGGATATTTAATTTAAAATTTATTAAAATTGTTAAGTTAAACAGTTAATATTTTAAAATAATAATATTATTAAATTTAAAAGGAGTAGGGAACTCCTCCCATTATTCTTATGTCTTTTCATATTATACTCTTATCTCACTCCCCCTTACCTTGAATTGTTACCCAAAATGGATTTGCTTTGCGCCTCCGATTTCTAGAAATATTAATACCAATCTTATTTGAGTATAAGCATAAGACGAAGATTAAGATTACTACTTAAAACAGAAATGATAAATTTTGAATAGTGAATAGTGAATAGTGAATAGTAAATCGTGAATAGTAACAGTAATTAGTAAAACGTGAATAGTAACAATAAATAGTAAAATGTAAATAGTAACAGTAAATAGTAAATCGTGAATAGTAACGGTAAATAGTAACAGTAAATAGTAATTTACTATTTGAATAGTAATTTACTATTGAAATAGTAATTTACTATTGAAATAATGTTTACTATGCAGAATAGTAACTTAAAATAATATTATTTCTAGTATAATAACAGATTTCTAAAAACGATATAAAAATAACCCAAAAAAATATAAAAGAGAAATATTCTTACCTTAGGATTTTGGCAGAACCTTCTCTCCAAAAATTTTTCTTCTCTCTCTCACATCCACCACTATCTTACTAGCACTACTATATTAAGAAAACTTAATCTGAAATTGTGAATTCTAAAGAAGAAATCCTTCGGTATTTATAGGAAAAAAATTTACTTTGCATTCTATTATTTTAATATAAAAGTACTATGCATTTTTGAATTTTTTATTCTAGGTTACTGTGCATCTTTTGAAAATTTCATACATGCACAATGATTTGCATAGTAATTATCGGCAAAATTATTAAGTCAAATAGTAACCCTTCACTCGGTATATTTTAAATATTCAAAATGAGTCCTTTTTGAAATTTAGCGATATTATATCAGTCCTCACTAATTTTATAATAAGTAATACAAAGCTGAAATTTTAAAAATCTAAAATTTTCTGTTAATAAAAATTTATTGATACGTTTCCAATTTTTTAACGATTAGAAAAAATCAAGATTTTTCTCAAACCGATAATTTTTAGATAAGTCTACTTGAAACGGATTTTAGAAAATTTTCTTATAATTTAAATTCACTTTCTTATAAATATTTTTAATTTAAGTCACTTAT
Source organism: Clitoria ternatea (assembly GCA_037962975.1). Taxonomy (NCBI): domain Eukaryota; kingdom Viridiplantae; phylum Streptophyta; class Magnoliopsida; order Fabales; family Fabaceae; genus Clitoria; species Clitoria ternatea. The sequence continues at coordinate 159,277,931 of CM075672.1, forward strand.
ATGAATTTAAAATTATTTAAAAAAATATTATTTTATTAAAAAAATTCCAAAATTCCAAAAAATTCCAAAAAATCATAAATAATACGTAGGTTAAAAAGTTCTAAAGAACCATAATTTAATTCCTTCAAAATTTTAATATAAAAATAAAAATAGGGGTGTTACAGCCAACCCATCTTGCCCCGTCAAATACGAGACGAGGAAAGTTTGGCCCCTAATGGAGGCAGGTTGGAATTTTTGGCTTGTCATGCTTTGATGGCAGGACAGGGCAGGTTGGCCCACTAAGCTTTAAAAAAATATAAAATTCTTTTTTTAAAATGTTTTAGTATTCGTAAAAAATGTTTTTTAGTAACAGATTGATATGTTGAGCTGCTTTAAAAAATAAATAATCAGAAATTAATAAAAATCAATTACCTTATTTTTAAAGAGTGAGTAAGAAAAAATTATTAAACTAGAAAAAAATGTAAAGTAATATGTTGCTAAAATGGAAAAGATAGCAAATAAGAACTAAATATTTAAGTCTCCGTTAATATTTAATAATAAAAGATAAAGTTCAATTTACCACCAGGAATCAAACTAGTCAAATTCATTCTTCAAAACAGGTAAATCAAACTACCACCAAGTCACCAACACAACAATCAAAATAGATAATCAAACTAGTAAAGTGCATTCTCTAAAATAGGTGATCAAACTACCACTAAAAGTTATAACTACCAATATCAACTACTAAGAGTTAAAACTATATAAGAAAACATCAAATAACATCATCAACAATATCAAGCTTTCTTAATATTTAAAGGACACACACTCTTGTTAGATGTCCTTTCATCTTCACCATCATCACCAATATCATCCCTTTTATCTACATGGAAATTTAATAGCAAGTAATTAAAGTTAAACAAGATTTTTAATATGATTAATTTAATAAAGAAGTAAACTAATTTATTATCATCATCAAAGTCACGCATCCAATTTCGAGTGCAAATCAATACTTCCACACTTTTATCTATCAAATGATTTCTATACTTGGTTAGGATATAAGAACTAATACTAAAAGCTGATTTGGAAGCCAATATAATAAATCCGAATACTTAGCAAAACACGACCTATTGTTGTAAGTTGGGGAAATTATTTCCCATTATCCCTCCATCATCCTAGTGTTGGTGTATACACAATGAACTGTTATATTTTTATTGTATCATTTTATGCTTATTAATAAAATAAATCTTTTTCAGTTTTTAAATTGCTTTAAATTAGTTTATCCTTGGAATGGTAAGTCATATGATAACTATTCTTAAAATGTCCCTAGTCAAGTATTTATATAGGGACATATAAATACATTAAGACTAGTGTGTGAGTGTACTAAACTCACAGATCATGAATTTGGATGATATCAAGTCTTCACATTGGTACACATTAAGAGTAATGGTGTACTAGATGAACCCACCATAAGAATGTTGTGTGGATCGTTACATTAGTGTCATTCTTAACATGATAATGGTATATGTAGTCCTTCAACCAGAAGTCACTATGATTCTTGCATAAGGAGTTTGTTGTTTTGATAGAATCAAACATCATCTGTAGCAAGATGACCATAAAGATTATGATTAGGCAATGAACAAATCATATAGAGGGATGTGAGTGATGTAGATGAGATTTGTCTACCCTTTGTGATAGGAGTGATATCTATCAACCACTTGATTGAGTGAAACTACAGAAATGTATGGTTATGCTAGGGATTTATTCTAGTAAAGTCTACTCTAGTATCAAATAAAATGAATTGGATCATACAAGGATCACGACGGTCATGCCTTGGGCCCAATTGAATATTGTGACAAAAGGAACGGACGTATAAAATAATTACCAATTATAGGTTATGTCGGTGATAAATAACATTTAGATATAGTGATGCATTGCTAGATATTGCTCTTATTTTTATATTAAAAATGGTTTATTATTAATATGATCAAATATTTTACCTATAGGGTCACACGCATAGAATGAGCCTACCAGAGAATAGCTTTTATTTTAGTCTAACTAAAATAAAGTTATTGGGCCTAATTTATTGAAAATGAGTTAAGAGCCTGATCTTTAGAGAAAGCTCATTAAGTCTGACTTGAGTCTATAAAAATAAAGCATGGGATTCTTATATGTAGTTGCTCAAAAACACATGTAACCTTGTAACAATTACGAGGACTGTATTCTGTCGAACTAGCATTTGGAGGTGTGGTTTCTAGGGCGAGTGCTCATTGGGCTCATAATGAAAAAACTAAGATTGTTTCGATAGATAACCTCTTCTCACATCTATAAAAGATACGAAATTAAAAGTGAAATTCTCATGTGTATGCTTTGAAACATATAGTTTGTAAATCTTTTTGGAAATCCTATGTGTTACTGCTGCTTGATCCTATGGGATTCCTTAACACCTAGTGCATTTAACTTGTCCATGTTATCAAATTCAAGTGGTTGCTCATCCAAATAAATATTAAGTTGAGATCTTCTTATTTTTATGGCAATCTCACTCCTATGTATTTTAATTACCTAAATGCAATAAATATGAGTAAATCAATACTTGTACAAAGCTATATGTAACACCCTCGGTTAACTAGGATAATCCCTTCCACTAGATTATCCTGGTCAACTGAGAGGTTACGAGTTTTTGAAAACTATGGAAGTTTTTTTTATATACATAAAACTTGGTGGAGCAGATACATCATATATATAATATAGTCATATACAACACATGGTCACAACAACAACTGTACAACTGAAAGAAAAAGGGGCATAGAGGCTCTGATGAATGAAAATAAAATTTAACCTATTCTATCCGTCCATGGTCTGAGAAGAATCTAGCTGCTCCTCATTCTAAAGTCTTTCTTCATCCCGACGATGTCTAGAAAAATAACGTAAGGGTGAGTCTTCAACTCCACAACAATCAGAAAGGTATCTTATAAAGACTTGTCCACACACAACACAAACAATCCAGGACCGAGTCCCACCCACTCTTTTTGGGATTCCTAAGATACATTCTAGATTATCTCACCACTTTTGATCTCAGCTAATCATCCCCATTTTCTCGTTCATCTCTCAGGGTTACTAAGTTCTACAAGTCATACTTAAGTAATAAACAGTCACAATCACAGTACAATGATGCAATGCATGAGTTCATTTCATTATTTCTATTCTCCTTATTAGTCATCATGATGTATGTGGGCCCATCTCTCAACATCATATCATATCAAAACCCGTCCTGCCCAGGCTTCCCCTGGACACAACGTTTCCGCACTAGAGCGACCGGAGTACACCAAGTCCCCATCTCACAACATAGGGTACTTATGGACTCACAGTCCCAATATCATGGATCCAAATACACATCATATCACAATAGGACTTGGCTCTCCTAGGTCCTAGTGATACTGGTCTGGGTCGAAGTGCACCAGGATTGCATGGTTTTTCCTGGCATTGGGGCGCTACCACCGAGCCATTGGGGGTCCCCTCCCATTACACTCCTAAGATCCAACCTTAAGGATTGAACCTGCATATCCTTCAGCGTACCCCTCGCTGCTGGCTCTAGTCCACATCAAGTTATATGCACATGATGCATGTAACATACATTCCTTTCATTAATTCATTAGTCATCGGTAGGGCCCTGTCAGAGATTCCATTTTATTCCTAACATCGAATTTGTTTCGTAAAATCCTCGATTAAACATTTTTCTTTAATCATTACTCTTTTCATATTTGCTTAAATCATAACACAGCTCACTCGATAATTAGGAATGAAATGAATCATGATTATCCATAAAACCTTGGGGCAATATTGGCACTATAGTGCTCATCATCACATCGGATCCGATCTTAATTTCACTATATCATTTTTCACAACTCATTCATTTTCGGATCCCTACTGAGACTTCTCCTCATTCTTTTCTTACTCATTTCAATATATTCATTCAATGCATCATACATGTGCCATTCATCACATCATTCATTTTGTTAACTCATGATATTCTTTAAGTATTTCTACCACATCACATTCGATACGTATGTCGTCATATCTCACTCATCACATATGTTTATTACATAACTAACACGCATACATATATATACACATTCATCTGCAGTCACATAATCAGCCAATTAACAAATGTCGTGTTGCACGTAGCACTAAGAAATCATCACACAATAAGTATTAGGCATATCACATGATATACGTATCGATATTCGTAATTTACTATGACTTAACAAGTTATTACACATTTAACATCTCTAAAAGTAAACTAGACGTAAACACTCATATTATATTCTTACATATTATTCTACTCATTTTACTCTACTGTTTATCTAGCCTACGTCATTAGCATTTCCTTAGTTTAGTTCATTATTAAGGTATACTATCACTTGATTTAATTCTTTATGTACCTCTCAATTATTTGTTCGTTAAGCATTCTTTACTTAATTATGTATGACCATCTTCTTACTCAATTTAATTTTCTCATGTCCAATCATGAACTATTTAGTCATCATCAAGCGGTCTCATTGTTGTTTTCCTTTTACTGATCCAATTAAGGTTGAATAACTTATTTCCCTAGGTCACTAAAAAGGTCACCAATTCCTTGGGTATAATTGTCAATTTAGTAATATTCTTTCTATATTTCTAGTTACTAACTTTTGTACTTTTCCTACACCCCTACTATTTTTAATTATATTCATAGATTTATTTCCTTAATTCCATTCTTTTAGTTAACTAATGTTCACTGTTATTATGAGATTAATCTATTACTTAGATTTATAGAATCCATTCTAATATTATGAAATCAGTCAAACATTAACTAACCTCTAAAATTCACTATCAAATTTATAAATCTTTCTACTTCTTTTTCATTATCTGGTTCAAGCCCAAATTTCCTTCTTATCTCTTTCTACATTCTTTATCCTCACAAAAGATTTGGGCTTTATAACTTAAATATTTATTTCATGCATATCATATCCTAAGATTAGGCTTACTTAGTCAATCATTACTTAGTTACTAGAAGTCACTATTTAATTAATAGGTTATGTCCCTTTTTATGGTAAGTCTAAGTCCAAAGATCTTTCCTTATTTAGTTAATTAATATTTTTATGTATAAAAACTCCTTTATTTCTTTCGTCCCTCTTTTTAATGGTTACCTAGATATCTAACTCTTAACATTATTTTATTTTTGTTAGAATTTCCAATTTTCTTGATCTATTTTATTTAGGTGCATGACCCTTTCCCCTAATTAATCCATCAAGATCCTTTCCTATAACTTACTTCGAGTTAGACTCTAGTTATTCATTTCTTTATATCCTTAGCCTATTTAAGCTATTAAAATATTTAACCCAAAATATTCATTCCCTACTTAATTTCTTTCGCCACATTCATTTCTTTTAATCTAGTGCTTAAAGTCACTTTTATTCTACTATGAGTGGTCACGAAAGTGGTCACTAATTTCTCTAAATTTGAATATCCATTTCTTTATCAAAATTTCTTTTATTTATTTTTCTTCTTCTTGGCCTATAAAACTTATTAAAATCCCATCTTTAGAATTCACCTCAATTGATCACTAAATTTGGTCACTAAAATTAGTCACAAATATTTTCTAAGTCCTAGCATATTATCTTCCAAACATTTTGCTTATTCTTAGTCTACCAAATGTATCGGGCATAACTTGGTCATTTGTCAATAAAACCCCTTTTTATGTAAAATTTTCCACTTTCCAAAAATCAATTTATCTAACCATCTTTCATAAAACTTTATAATATTAAGAATAACTTCACCTTTTAAAACTAAGTAAGATGAAACGTCGAAACCATCCGGTCTGTAAATTTTCTTTAAAAGCGTAATGTCGTCAAAATACTCCCGGTAATACGTGTCGATATTTTGACTCCTAATAGCGGGGCTTACTGGAACAAATTACAAATTACATAATAACATCAAAAATTTAAAATAAATAATAGAACCATATATGAAACCGAGCCCGCCTAAATGCTAAATTCTCAAAAAAAAATTTGTTTTCTTGGTCAATCGCAATAAAATCCTACCGAGCACGTGAACGTCAAATTATGCCAATTTAATTTCTAAAATACTTACTAAATTAAAAACGTCATAATTTTAATGGTCGGTTATGAAAAATCTTCACTGTTTGAGATTTTACCGTTGGATCGCGACAAAAATTAAAACGGTGGTTCCTGGATACTCATGCAATATTATAGGACGATGAAAAACAAAATCAAAACGAGGTAAGACCCCCCTTACCACACAAAACGCTTGCTGTCCGAAGGAGGAGAGTAATCCGTTTGTCAAAAATTTGTCGGGTACTCCAAAACGTCCGTCGATCGTCGTTGTTCATCCTTACGTTTTGCTAAAACGTGACATACAAAAATTTTAGGCATCTAAAGGGATGTGGACAGCCACCAAACAGCAAAGATAATTACCAAAATAAGGGGAAAACCTCACCATTTAATTTAACGTCGTCGTCTGAATTCCTTGCCGTTTCAATGTCGATTTCCACCGATGGCTTTGCGGGATCTAAAATCAAGCATGTAACCATCAAAAGGAATGGAGCATGTCACGGCCAGCAAGGGAGTCAAAGGAATCAACCATGTAAAATTAAAGAAAGCTAAGGAACCGGTTGTTAAAAATTTACCGATTACTTGGTACGTCACACCGATTGCTTTTGATTGTCCCCGAAGCCTTAGGAATCAAACATGCAAGAGCAAAAGGAGGGAGGGCTGGTCACGAACAGCAAGGAACAAAAGGAAACAGTCATGAAAATTCTAAGAGAAAATGAAGCGGAAAGAGAATTGAAATCGGAACGAAAAAAATCACTGGTCGCTTACCGACCGAAGGATGGTGGCCACGGATCGAAGAACGGAGGGGCGTGGCGGATTTGTGGAGGTGAAGGCAGCATATGGAGGGGCTCACGGTGGCTGGAAAGTGGTGGAAGAGGGTTGTCTAGGGTGGTGGCAGCCGCGGGTTAGAGAAGAAAAATGGAGAAGAAGAGATCATGGTGGTTGGTGGTGGTGTAGTGACGTGAGGCCATGAGGAGAAGTGTGATAGCTGATTTGGGTGGTCAAGGGGGAGGTGTGGTGGCTGGAATAGAGAGGAGGTAGCTGCTGGAGTTTTTGTGAGAAGAGAGTAAGTGATGGATTATGATGAGATAATGGTAGATTAAAGTGTAGGATCCATTGCATGAAACTTGATTGGATGGAGTGGGAGGTGGGTGGGCTGAGTGGAGAGGGAAGATATGGTGGTGACACCACTCTAATGAGGTGGCAAGGGCTGGTGATGCATGGAGGAGGTAGTTTTTAGAGCTGGACAAATGTCTTATGAGTGGGAGGAGGTGATTGGTCAAAGTTGCATGGAGAAGATGAGCTGTCCAGTCCTGGGACGTCATCTTGTGCGAGATTTTAAGGGTTCTTGTGGGCCGCATTTCATAATGGGCTGAACATAAAAGTTGTATAACTTTTTGTTCTCTTTAAATCCATATAAAGCATAGAAAACTCCATTAAGAATTGAGTGAGATATGGCCCAAAGACTAAAAGAGTGCAGGGCTGTGACGGGATTTTTGTCCTTGTCATAGATTAATTTTCTGAGCCAAATGGGTTGCGAATTGGACTTTGGTTTCTTCATCAAAGTTGTGGAGAAATGTGTTAGGAAACGTTTGGTGAAGTCCTCATCCAATTTTAGGGCAATATGAGAGAGTTATATGGAAAATACTGCACCTAGTGCAAGCTGTTGCTGGAGAAATGTGAATTGTATAGTGTTTTTAGATTCTGGGATTTAAGGAGTGGGAATTTGATTTTGAGCTCTTCATGAAGGTTTTAGATATTCCTTTCTTCTTTAATTTTATATATCATTTGTAATGATCCAAGTTTTTTAGCTCGAGATATACCCGATTTACGACAGGGTGCTCTAGAAGCTTCCCGGATCCGCTAGGGCCTTTGAAATAAATTCACCATTAATCATCCCTTAGGAATTTGATTTCATGCCCTTCATGAAAATTGTAGATATCTATGATAAGGATCCATGGAAAAAATAACAAAGTGATTCAAGCACTGGAAGAGAGACATACACAAATTTTATCAAAGGCTGCCAGCATTGAAACGGAACAACCAAGGGGTCACAAAGATTTATTAAACTGTACCAATCTAGAAGGATTTAGCTTTTGATTTCTTCACAGACAACGTAGATAATTTTGTTACAAATATTTTGACACCAAGTTTTCATAAATTGAAAGTCGTATGAGAAAGTTATGAACTGTTTCCTAAACCATGCGCAGAGAAAAACGTCCAAATGTTGGAATTTTGGGATGAATATACTTAATCTTCGATTTTGGGGTTAACAGAGTAAGAATTGGAGTTAGAGGATAGAAACGATGGTTGAAGATCTTTTTAAAACGAAGAGATTGAGACCAAAATCTTTCAATTCTAAGATCGTATGAAAAATATAGGTCTAAAACACCAAAGGTATTCGGGTCAAGTTTTAAAGCGATTTCTAAGGAAATCAACTTATTGAAAAACAGGGATGATAGAGTCCAAATCAAGCTTCGGTCCCTTCAGGAAAAATTCCAAAATGTCAAAATGAGTGACCAGAGACTGACTGTGTCACCATCAAATATTCCGAGGTATATGAACGGTCAAACGTAAGAGACGCCAAAGGTTTTGATTGAGCTTATCAGGCTAAGTCAGACACCCTTGATTCTTCACAGAGAGATTCTAATAGGACTAGTATCCCTATTGGATCACTAGTCTTGGTCCGAACGGTCAGAGTCTGACCTCAAGCTGGGTCCCATAGTGCAAATCCGAGGGACCTGACAATATTTTATTATTAAATATAATTATCAAATAAATGAATATATAATTTAAAACAAATATAATTTCAAAATAAATTATTATAATTATTTATATATTAAATATTGTCGACAAAAAATAATTATTGAATAAATATAATGATAAATTAGTTTGTACCCAAAATAATCGTCGTTAACATATTATTTTTGATTAAACAGTATAATTTATTATTTTCTTATTTTTGCTTTTCTCACTCATTGGATTTTCTCAGTATTCTTATCTTTCATGTTAAGCTGCTTTTCAGTATTTTCCTCATTCTAAACCACTCAGGGAACAGGCCAAAAGCCTTGAGCTTCTTACCAGAAGCTCAACAGAGTATCCTCAAACTCTTGAGGGTCTGGTTTCCTATTCTAAAAAATCAGGGTGGTTACACTCTCCCCACCTTTTAAGAATTTCGCCCCTGAAATTCTCCGCACGTTCTACTTTCATCGAGGTAACCTTGGTCATTGACCGCTGGTGTCCTTGTCTGATGCTTTAACTACTCGAGTTTATTCAAGTAGTTCCTACCACACAAGTCCTAATGACTGTCAAACAGACGACTTTCAGAGTACAGCGGGGTAGAGTGAACCATACCCCAAGCCTGTCGAATCGACCATGCTCTGATACCACAAATGTAACACCCTCGGTTAACTAGGACAATCCCTTCCACTAGATTATCCTGGTCAACTAAGAGGTTATGAGTTTTTGAAAAATGTAGAAGTTTTTTTTTATACATAAAACTTGGTGGAGCAGATACATCATATATATAACATAGTCATATACAACACATGGTCATAACAACAACTGTACAACTGAAACAAAAAAGGGGCACACAGGCTTTGATGAATGAAAATAAAGTTTAACTTATTCTATCCGTCCATGGTCTGAGAAGAATCTAGCTGTTCCTCATTCTGAAGTCTTTCTTCATCCCCACGATGTATGGAAAAATAACGTAAGGGTGAGTCTTCACCTCCACAACAATCGGAAAGGTGTCTTATAAACACCTATCCACACACAACACAAACAATTCAGGATCGAGTCCCACCCACTCTTTTTGGGATTCTAAAGATACATTCTAGGTTATCTCACCACTTTCGATCTCAGCTAATCATCCCCATTTTCCTATTCATCTCTCAGGGTTACTAAGTTCTACAAGTCATACTTAAGTAATAAACAGTCACAATCACAGTACAATGATGCAATGCATGAGTTCATTTTGTTATTTCCATTCTCCTTATTAGTCATCATGATGCATGTGGGCCCATCTCTCAACATCATATCATATCAGAACCCGTCCTGCCCAGGCTTCCCCTGGACACAACGTTTTCGCACTAGAGCGACCAAAGTACACCAAGTCTCCACATCACAACACAGGGTACTTATGGACTCACAGTCCCAATATCATGGATCCAAATACACATCATATCACAATTGGACTTGGCTCTCCACTACAGGGAGCTACATGTGGCCGACCCTTGTGGGGCTGGCTCTTGATGAGCAGGTGACCCCGGTGGTCCATTGGATCACAGCCGCCATGATATGAGTTATGGCCGGCCCGCAACACCATATATTGATTATGTTACCACGGTCATGGTGAAAATGACCAGGTGTTGCAAATGGGTGATGCGGTTTGGTACCAGTAAAAATATGGTGATTATGCATGCATTTTGAGATATGTGTACACATTATACTACTACGGTAAGGGCATGGTATGTGATTATGCTTGACCCATAATTTGGTGTTTATTCCCATAGTCGGATCCGCAGTTGTTGTCTATTCCATTACGCATGTGCATTAGCCATAAGAGCATTTGCATATAGCTTGGAGATATGCCAGAAGGTGATGATGATTGATGATGATTGAGATTGTGGTACGGTGTTGATGAAATGGGTAATTGATATACGTAAAAGACCATATAAAATTGATAAATGATATAATTACCACGAAACAATATTGAATATGACGATGTGTATGTTATGCCCCAATATAATGAAGGGCATAAGTATTTATGATTGACGATAATGATGTTAGCTCATGGTGGCTTTGAGAAAAGACCTGAATGATCAATGCTGATGATATGGGCCCATTGTGGCATTGGAATAGATGTGTATATGCTTGCTTTGCTATGAATTGATGGGTGAATACATGATATGTATATTGTGAAATGAATAGATTATGATGATTGTTGATGTGTTTAGCAAAGCATACATAACGTTGATATGCATATGCACATAATTTTAATTGTATTCATATCGTCATTTGAAATGTATAACTGACTCTCCCATGTGGTCTTCTTTTTAGTATTCATGCAAGAATATCATGGGATGGGGATGCATATGAAGTAAAGTTTTTGAGAAGGTAAATAGTGTTAATGGAATGCGTTGGCTGGCAGCATTTGTAATTCATTGAGTTGTGTCTAAAAATGGATATTATGATGTTGCTAATCATTGATATTGATTGATGAACTCTGAATAATGTATATGTATATGGCTGATATATCGATATTGAAGTATTGGATTTTTACCAATCTGGTGTATAATAGGATGTTGATTTATTAATCCTCTAAGTATGTACAAGCATTGAAAATACATAAATCGAGGGTTGAAATGATATGGTCAATTATAGATTATGAATATTGGAGATGTATGATGCATGACCATATAGATATGTATATACATATATCTTAGGCATTGTATGTTCATGAAATTATGTGAAAAGATGATGGTTGTCTGTTAGGCTTATGATATGCCATTTCATACCTTGCCGAGCCTTTTCTCATATCCTCATATATAGAACTAGGCGTATGCTCGATATACACATTCTTTCTGCTGTAAACTCTGTTATTTTGTATACTGTTATGGGCAAACTATTTAACGATCCAGTTATTGATTATCAAATCTCACCCTTTAGTTTTCTGTGGTTCGAGTCTTGATGTAGTCGTGGTGGTGTTTTGGATTTATTTCAAACGTGAAAAATTTATTAGTATTTTGATTGTTTAATTATTTAGATTACATCGGGATTCAAGTCTGGAAAATCGAGGTGTGACAACCTGGTATCAGAGCGTATTTTATTCTGAATTAGATCTATTAATTAACATTATAGCATGGTTTCTCTATAGTGAATTAGTATTATGGATGATTGGAGCAAGATTGCTCAATAGTGAGACATTTATGGTGATCTTTGGAGCGAGACGCTCATTGTTGGAATATGGTTGTTCGTATGAACTAAAGAGTGGTAGTTATCTAGAGGATGATGACATGTTTAGGTATTGATTTCCCTATATGGATTATGAATGACTAGTTGTCTAAGAGTTGTGAATTGACTATCAGGGCATTGTTTTCTCAATGGTGACTCCTTATGAACTATTGGTATTAGATTATGAGTATAGCCCATTGAGGATTCTTGTGAATTATTATTCATGAATTATAATTGTTGTTTATGGAAGTATACCTATTATCATTGAGGGTATGCGATGCATAAATGGAGCATAGTTGCTCATTGTTGATTATGGTTAATTCATGAGGATTGAATATATATATGAATAAATTCCTCAATGTGATCGATATGTTTGGTTGTGTAAGTCCGGCCAAGTTCCTTACACTATTTCCTTCTAACGACGAATACATTGATATTATGCATTTGAATATTGATATATCGAGTGTGACTTGAATTGACGATGAATTTGCACCATGTATGGTCATGGATGTGATATATTGAATATAAATTGATTTGATGGTGAACCTATGCCGTATGTTGATCACGGATAGGAGATATTAGATGTGAATGATTCATGTGTTAAAATGGATTGAACAAATGATAGTGAAAGAACTCCCTGATGTGGATGTTCATGTAATGAAATTATTAACTATGTCATTGTTGAGAAATAGATTGAAATAATTAATTGTGCTATTTGGAATGATGGATTTTTACATCCTTTGACACAAAAACCCTATATAGTACTGCGTAAGTAAATTGCTATATTCTCTAGATCGGGAATATGAATGAGTGATAAATTGGTGACATGTGAGCTTTGTATGCACCTGATTGGGGTTATGTCTGGGTTTTATGTCTATGAACCGAGTGAATAGTTAATTTGGTTGTGACCCACTAAGTGTGCTGACCCTGGATAACTGAATATGATCTTGAAAGATCAAATCTTATGGAATTAGACCCTATGGTGGTCTAGGCTCTACGATGCTTCTATGAGCCATGTTTAATGATTTTATGTGTTATGGAAGTATTCCACGGTGGGTGCTAGGTAACCCTTGAACTTCCTAAGCTTAATGATGGATTGAATCTCATGAATGGTAGAGCCATGGTGAAATTGGTTGTGAGATGAGTTGTTGAGGCTAGAGCTGATGTGTGATTAGATTAGAAATGTAAACGTAAATTCCTAAGTATTTGGTGAATAATGATGTTGAATTCGGGGTATGACTTAACATTGGCCATTATGAAAATTTTATGATATGACTTTGGGCTAAATTATGTGCCCTTGACGATATGATTATTAAATCAATTGTGGGTTATGATGAGATGTAGAGATGATATGTGTGATCATGGGTTGGTAAACGGAATTTAATCATGATGATACCCCCTTTCTATTTTGAAAGGAGTTATATTGGTGATAGAGACCACATAGCGATGTGATATTACATTGATTATACGTCCAATTTATGGACTTTGGTTGTGATATGTGAGGAAATCCACTAGTGTGAAAGCTTATTATATGATTAAGAACCCTATCTTAAATTAGAGGGTGTGTACTTGGTATGAGTTTGGTGAATCAATTAGGCTTGAATCGAATTATGGTCGACAATGTTCAGATTAGACAAATGGTTTCTAAGTTATTTGACTATGACTTCGGGATGGATGAAGTCCAACGGTGGGGTGATTACCCTATGATGATTGGAAATCTATAGTGGATATATCAATATATGGTTATGGTGGCTGACAATTGATGAACTGTATGACATGATTTATGCCAGATCATGATTAAGCGATAATATGATGTGAGTGAATTACTCGTGGACTTGTGTGAATTCTCATAAAGTCTCATGTGTGAAGAAATATTATTTGAATCGATATGAATAATGTGAACAATAAGACATAAAGGTACTTATCCTGATATGTCTCTATATGTCATAGGCATTGTGGCAACTTGCGCTTATGCGCCGACTGTAACATCCCGAATTTTATAAAAGGAATAATTGACGAGAATAAATAATAAATGATTGAATGTGAGTTGATTTGTGTCCCAAAAATATTGGAATGATGAAATTGAGATTTATTGAGGATATTTATAAATTATTGAGATTTAAAGAGTTAAAATTATACCCGGTTAGAATATGAGTGTCGGACCAAGTATCTCCGATTAAGATGCCGTTGGTCAGGGCTGCTAAGAATATTATTGGGAATCTGAATCTATATTCGGAATAATTTTTGGAGTTAGTATTAAGCCCGAACCGAGATCCTGTTTATTATAAATCAGAGAAGTTATAATGAGGGGTCAAGATTTTAAAACAAAACTCTCCTTTCTTTTTTATATTTTCCCGTTGGCTTCTTCTCCCTCCACTCTTCTCCATTTTTCTTCTCCTTTCTCTTCTCCTCCACCAAACCGTGACCACCTTCTTCTTTAACCTCACTCACTCAAAAATTAATTGGATGCCATGAACTCATAAAGCATGAATGGGTCATAGGGGTAAAGCTTGGCTCTCCCCTTCCTCTTTTCCCTTATTTTCGAGTTTGGCCTTGAGCTTGGAGGAGAGGTATGATTTTTTGAACACCTATGGCTTTTGCTTACGGTTTTGAGCTTATTTAAGTATAATAATGGGAGATTGTATGTTATTTTGATGGATAATGATATATTGAAACCAAACCCTAGGTGGGATAGTCATTGAGGATTGCTATTGGTGTTGACAATGAATGAAATATATTATTTCTAGTCTTGAGATGTTTGAAATAAGGCATAAAGGTAGTTAGAATTGATGATTGTGGGTTTTGGGAAGATTGGAATTGATTAATTATGGTGATGATGGAGTTTTGAGGGAACCCTAACTTTGATGAAATGGGGAAGTGTAAAATATGAGTGAGAGGTATGTTTAATGGTAATAGAGAATAATATTAATGATGAATGATGGCCATTGATGGTGATTAACGAGTATTGGTAATAGTTGTTGGGTTTTGATGAGAACCCTTGCCTTAAAAGTTGGGAAAAATGTATAGATGGTGATTTGTTGGGTTGAATTGAATGTGAATAGGTGATGATTAATGTATAAGTTGTTGTTTATAATGATGGATAATTATAGTAATGCAAAATCTTATAGAAAGAAGCTCATGGGTGAGTGTTGTTAGGAATTGTGCAAGAATGAATGTTGATATTAAGATTATGGTGTGGTGATGGATCAATAACTTGGAAGTGTAGTTTGATAAAGTCTTAGACCATAACATGTACCATTTAGAATATATGGATAATGAAGATTGTTTTGAGCTAAGATAACTCATGTTGAGCTCAAGGTGATGATAATGGCATTTGGGTGATTGATGTAATGTAGAAATGCATTTTAGATAGGGGATGAATGAGATGATGATGTTGTTGGGTTTAGTTGGCCTTTTAGATCTAGAGGATCTTGGCTTTGGGAAAGGAATTCCCGAAGCCTAACATAATTGCATAAGTTGGTGTTCTTTAAGTCTAGGACTTGGGGTTAAGCTATATGATAAGCTAGCAAGTATTTGAATTATGATGGTTATTAATTATGTGAATATACTTGCGTATGGTATGTAGATTGTATCTCGGGTGATGCAATGGAGCGTTCGGAGCTTTGGAATCGTTTCGGCTTTTCCCTCAAGGTAGGAGAGGAGTTTACATTCAAATTGCATGAGTTGTATAATTGATGATTATTGTATGGCTTGATACTCATGCTTGCCTTGCCATGTTTATAGTGAAATGATATGAATGGAAAATTATTGGCTATTGATGATAATGTATGTGTATATATGATGATGAATAACCCATGAGGGGTTGAAATATGTACATGTTAATGAACCATCCTTGAGGGGATGAGGTATATGTTTTGTGAATTGAGAATTTATGTGGATGATTGGCATTGAATGTGATAGTCATTGTGATGGTATTGGTGAAAAGTTTGAGGTTTATGCATAATTGAGGAACTCATAGAGTCAAATAGAGTTTTATGTGATTTTGATGGCTTGGGTTAGTCCCAATGGCTTCTATGTGTAGTTTATGACTTGTAGAAATTGAAATGGGCCAATTCCATTGAGAATTGACCCTTGAGGTGCCCAAAAACATTTTAAATCGGGTAAAACACAATTATATGCATAAGTCTCTCAATTTTGAGAAATTTTGAGTGAGGCCGGTGGCCACACGTCACAAATAATATATTTTAGCTTGTGACAAATTTTGATGGTCATTGGATTTGAATTAAATGAGATTGGGTGATTGGAAGTTGAAATTTTGGTGTTGTTCTGCATAAAAATAGTAGCAGGGCTGTCTTGAATCGATTCAAGACCCTTTGAATCGATTCAAGAGGTGCTGTTTTCACTATTTTGGGCTCCAGGGGTGTTTGAATCGATTCATACGTGTTTGAATCGATTCAAGGCCCTCTGTTTGTCAAAAATTGAGATTTTGGGACGCTTGAATCGATTCATACGAACCTGAATCGATTCAGAGCCCTGTTATGGCCACTGTTGTGCTGTTTTTTCAACTGGTCTATTTTCTTTGCTGTTTTTGGCCTGTTTGGGCATCTTAATGACATTTTTGGCCTCCGATTTCTTCATGAAAGTTGTAGATAATTGTGTTATGGAGGTGTGAGAATTGGTCTCACATTAATTGAAGTTTTCTAACTCTTATTAGGCGAAAAATACCGAACCTATTACGTTGAAAAATTCAAGTTTAAGGGGGTTTTGAACCCAACTTTTTATGGTGGCCAAATTGGGACTAATAGGTGATATTTGTGACATGTCCCACTATTTTTAAGACTAAAAATGAGATTTCCTCATGCCTTAGTGCTAAAATTTATCATGGGCTTATTGTTGCCTAAAACCCCTTTTATTATGTAACAACAAGCGATTTCATTAGGGGTCCATGTGTGGTGTGTCTTAGTGGTGATTGAGGAATGGCTTAAGGCCTTGGAGAGGTACGTGTATGCCTATACTATGTTATGAATACATGTGTGCCTCACCAGTATTGATGTATTATGAATCATAATAAAAAGTAAATGATGTGGTTATATGACACACCTTGTGTGATAATAAAACCAATGAGGGGAAAATTGAATGGCCACGAGTGTATAAATCAATGGATTTGAAATGGTGGCAATGATGATTGCTAAACATATACTTTTAAAATACCTTGTTGTTTTCCATGCGCGGATAAATGCCATGATGCTTGATATGATTTGAATTACCATGCGTGGTTTGATGTGGTTATGAATATTGTGCCTTGAGGGGCCTTATTATTTCTTATGTGCCAATGATAATAAGATTAAATATACGATTTATCCCTAATTGAGAGGATGAGATATCCTTGCGAGGTTGTTGGGCACATGCATTATTGCATTGTTGCATTCATGGCATAGCATGGCGTTGATATACATTATTATTGAATGAATCACCTTGCGGGGTACCACGAAGGGTATATCCCAGAGTGAAGAGGATGTGATCCTATTGTTATTGAATTGTTGTGAATTGAATCACCTTGCGGGGTGCCACGAAGGGCATAGCCCTGAGTGATGATGATATGATATTGTGCCGGTGGTTGCGATCACCTGGATTGTGAAATGTGAAAGGCCCTGCGGGGACCATTATATGATGATGAACCAGTGGTTGCGATCACTTGGTATTTGATATGATAAAGGGCTTGCGAGCACCTATGATGCCCATGGTTGCGATCATGAGGCGGGAGTACCCCTTGCGAGGCGGGAAACCTATGTGAATTGTTGAACGTGGTTGCGATCACGAGAAAGCTCCTTGCGAGGCTGCTTTAGGGAGTACCCCTTGTGAGGCAGGAAACCAATGATTATGAATGTTTGATTATGGTGGTTGAGATCACCTATTATGATTATAAAAGATTGATTATGGTGGTTGCGATCACCCATTATGGTTATGAATGTTCGATTATGGTGGTTGCGATCACCCATTGATATGGAATTAAATTTATTATATATTTGAAATAGGATGACCACGAGTATTGAGAAACCCCTTGCGAGGAGGTACTGAATAAAAGATAAAATGAATAGATGATGTTAATGATTGAGAATGCCCTTGTTGATAAGTGGCAACGTGATAGTGTTCACGAGTGTGCATATGTTGTGTCTATTTATAATATAAATTGCGATTCATGAGGCTGTATGCTTATTGTAATAATGAGTTAATGAATGAATGATAATTTCATATTTTGATAGCAAAGCACACATGATGTTTGTATGCATATACACTTGATCACCATATTTGTTATTCGTCATTTTGAATGTATAACTCACTCTCCCATGTGGTCTCCTTTTTAGAATTGTGATACAGGTTGCCTTGGGATGAGTTTGGATTTAAAGATCAAGCTTTGGTGAAGGTAAATAGTGGTAGAGGAAATGCCTTGGCCGGCAGCATTTATGAATTATTATGTATTAAAATTATGAAATGTATAATTTGATTATAAAGATATAGATGTTTTAATGAATTTGAATATGTATAGGATATCCCCTTTTAGAACTGTGAATTGGGGCCGCAAATATAGTATGTACTAGATGATTAAGTGTGTATTAGAAAAATTGGAATTGATCGATGTAAGCTGATGATTGAGATAGTCGGGGGTATATTCCCGAATGTACATAAAGTTAGTTATATCATAGGCTTTGCATGCTCATGTAATTATGTAAGATGATGATGGTTGTCTATTAGGCTTGTAATATGCCACTGCATGCTTGCCTAGCCTTTTCTCATATCTTCATATATGGGACTAGGCGTGTGCCCGGTATATGTATTCTTCCGTTGTATACTCTATTATTTTGTATACCTTTATGGGCAATTTACTTATCGATCCAGTTTTAAGTTATATAATCTCACTCTTTGGTTTTCTGTGACTTGGGTCTCCATGTGGTCATGATGGTGTATTGGAAATGTTTTCAAACGTGAAAAATTTATTCATAATTTTATTAATTATATTGATCACATTGGGATTCGAGTACAGAAAACCAGGGGTGTTACACCGACCTCATGTGTTTATGGTAACCACTACGGGATTGGGACGCCTTCCTGTATGTCGGATGTAGCAACACATAGACTGGGCAAGTGTAGTGTTGTAACTGCTTATGGTGGATGTTTGAGTCTATCCAGCTGTACTGGATTGAAGGTATGAATTAACTTGGAAATGAATCAAGAATTGATGAGTTGTGACTCACCTTGGATATGGACGATTATGTGCTAAGAAAAAGAAATGATAGTGATCGTGTCCTACTGGACTTTGGGAAGTCCGATATCACTTTATAGTGTCATTGAACCCTATTGATACGTGCCTGAAGTGTGGCCTTACGATATATGCTGATGTTAAACTTCAAGGACGAAGTCTCTTTTTGGTGGGGTGGATTATAACACCCTGAATTTTAAAGAAAACAATTTATTGAATGATCGTAATTAATTATTTATGGTCCGATAATTGTGGGAGAATTATTTATTGGTAAATTAAGATTTACCAGAGTTGGATGATTTAACGAATGATGTGGGATCCACTTGGTCAAATTAAATAATTGATGGGACTAGAATGTTTAGAAAATTATTATGGTTACGATAGTATAATTGAAATAATTTTTGGTGTTAAGGAAATAATTAATTAGACTCGACGTATGTTATTAAACAGGGAACTACGAGCCAAGTGGAATTAAAAGAAAATATAAATTCCCATTTCCTCTTTTCCACTTAACCGTAGCATCTTTCCCTCTCTCTTTTTGGCCCTTTTATCCATTGGACAATGGGGAATTATTAATCATTGGTAAAAGCAACTTAGAGTACTCTTTTGTCCACTGGGTAATACCCAATTTACACTAAAATTCTTCTCTCTTTCCCTCTATCACCGTGGAGCCTTTTTCTTCTCCCATCTATCTTTCCTTTTCTTCTTCTCCTTCACTCCTTCATGGCAAAACTGTCCACTCCCTTTCTCTACTCCATTCTCTTACAAAAACAACAACTAAACTTGGAAATGTGAAGCATTTATGGAGCTTGGGAGCTTGGTTGGATCATCTTCCCTCTTCCTCACACTCATTTTCATTTTGATGGAGCTTGGATTTAAGGTGAAGGTTTCTTACCTCTTTATTATTTCATTTATGGTTTTGGGTTGTTGGGTTTGAAATGATAATGTTAGAAACTTGGATTATTGAGGAAAATGATGTAAACCCTAGGCTTGGTGGTTTAAGAAATGATTTTGATTATGGTTTTATGAGTATATGAGAATGAGGGTTATGATATTCATATGGATTTAAGAAATGGGTTTAAATTATTGATTGGTTGGTTTTGATGAAAAACCCTAAGTGTGGTAATTTAGGGGTTTTTGGCTAAATTGATGATTTTGATGATTTTGAATACTCTAGGATGATTTATATGAAGGGGGTGAATATTTAGAATCATTAAGATTGATTAATGAGGTTGATGATATATGCATACATGTAGGAATGATGATTTGAGGTATTGGGTTGAGAGTGAATATGAGATGTGGTTATTGTGATAATAATAGTTAAAAATCTTAAGAGTTTGTTGAGTGTTGATGGTCTTAGATGGAGTCAAGAGGCTTATAATAGATTTGAATGAATTGTGATGAGGATTGGATGCATTGTGGATAAGAGATATGATTTTGTTGTTATTAGGTATAGTTAGCCCTTTCGAAACCTAGAGAATCTTGGTTTTGGGGAAAGAATTCCTGAAGCCTAACATAAGCGTATGAATTGGGGTTTAGACAAGTTTAGGACTTGATAATGAGTTTTAAGAGTTGATGCCTTATGATGGCTTATTAATAGCATGTATATATGTGTTTGTTGATAGGATTGTATTCCGAACGATGATGCGGAATGATCGAGGCAATTGCGTTGTGGTTCTTCTCTCGAGGTAGGAGAGGAGTTTACATTTCAAATTTGCATGAGTGAATAATTGTTAATTATGTATATGTATGAACTCATGCAATGCCTTGCCATGAATGTGTTAAATATTTGAATTGATGATGTGATGAATGATGTCTTGGCTTATGTTGAATGTTATGAAAATATCTATATATATATGATGATGATAAGTGTTGGGATGTCCCTTTGTTGGACATGAATTATTAGTAATGAAAATCTATGAATAGATAACTCACTTGAGGTGTGAAATAGCATTTATGATAATTATGCACAATGATATGTGTGACTATGATGAAAATTGGTGTTAAAATCCCCTTAAGTAGTTAAATGAATTAGAATTAAAAATGGTGAGGTATGGCTTGTTGAATCAAGTCCTAAATACATGAACTAATGTATGAGAAATGTTAGTTAGGCTAATTTTACATTATAGGGATATTGGCATGTGAAATGGAGTGATTAACTTGAGTTTTAGGCGTGTACTAATTAACTCGCTCAAGCAAGTTGGGATCTCGCTCAAGCGAGGGTCCCTTGCATCAGATAAATGGCCTCTGGCCCAATCTCGCTCAGGCGAGACGCGTACAACATAGAGAGGTAAGCTACTGGACGAATTTCGCTGAAGCGGGTGTGCCCGCGCTTGAGCAAGCGAGATGGAAAATGGTTCTGGGTGGATCTCACTTAAGCGAGTGGTGAGGCATATTGGGTCTCGCTCAAGCGAGTGAACATGGAATTGGATACTGGACGTCTTCCACCTGAGCGAGCATGAGGGTGAGAGGATCCTCGCTCGAGCGAGCGAGCATAGAAACGACACTGGAGAAATCTCACCCAAGCGAGAGTGGCCCGCTCAAGCAAGATCGGGGTCTGACACACAAAAACTTCTTCGCTCGAGGGGAAATTGGGGGCGCTCAAGCGACCACCTCAATCTCGCTCAAGCAAGTGTGGGTCTCGCTTGAGCGAGTTGCCCAGTGTGAGATTTTATGTTATTTTTGTCTTGGCTGATGTTAAACCCCATTTCTTTACATTGTGAGATAAATGAGGAAATGTGTATGGGGTATTTAATGATGGTATGGCATGGTGGTGATTGAAATTGATTGATACATTTGGTATGAAATTACTTATGATATATTCACCACCTAGAATAGAAAAATGGAAGAATGCTATTAAGAGTTTGATGATGGGTTATGAGATATACCCTTTAGTGATTATGAACCCAATGAGAGAACGATTAAATGATGAGGTGTTTGCTATAAACCGGTGAATCAGAGATGATATCGGTATCGTGTGATAATAAATGATGTTGTGATCATTCCTTGAATAAAAGGATGAATGTTATTATTGATAATTTGCCATTGTATTTTATACGAGTGTAACCTTGTATGAGTGGATTAAAATTATTGATGAATTGTTGTACTGCCACACCAGTTATGAAAACAACGGTAATGGTGAATGTAATGAAAATCCACTAAGTTGTTACGTGGTGGTATTGATGAATGATTAATGAAAGTTAATGATGATTTTTGATATTTGTAATGCCATTGTGGTTGACTGCAAGTGCTGACTTGCATGTATAATATATGATATAGTGAGATGAAAATGCCACATATAAAACTTGAAAACAATGGCTAAAACCCAACAATGATAAAATCCACTAAGGTGTGTATGGTGGTGTTGGTGATTATGATGATGATGATTGATGAGTGGCATTTAGGATGCACAGTGTGAGAAATGCATTTGATCTATATTGCATTGCTTCCATGGCATATCATAGCCGCCGATGTTGGAACGTTAGGGGACTTCCCTCGGCCGACCCAGTGGGAGGGTGGCTCAGTGCACGAGGATTCTTATTTTCCCCTGTGACTCGGTGTGTAAGTCACGAAGCCGCCCATGTATTGCTACAGGGAGCTACATGTGGCCGACCCTTGTGGGGGGTGGCTCTTGATGAGCGGGTGACCCTGCCGGTCCATTGGATCACAGCCGCCATGATATGAGATATAGCTGGCCCGCAACACCATATATTGATTATATTGTTACCGTGGTCATGGTGAAAATGACCAGGTATTGTAAATGGGCGATGCGGTTTGGTACCAGTAAAAATATGGTGATTATGCATGCATTATGAGATATGTGTACACATTATACTACTACAGTAGGGGCATGGTATGTGATCATGCTTGACCCACAATTTGGTGTTTATTCCCACAGTCGGATCCGCAATTGTTGTCTATTCCATTATGCATATGCATTAGCCATAAGAGCATTTACATATAGCTTGGAGATATGCCAGAAGGTGATGATGATTGAGATTGTGGTACGGTACTGATGAAATGGGTAATTGATATACCTAAAAGACCATATAAAATTGATAAATGATATAATTACCACGAAACAATATTGAATATGATGATGTGTATGTTATGGCCCAATATAATGAAGGGCATAATTATTTATGATTGATGATAATGATGTTAGCTCATGTTGGCTTTGAGAAAAGACCTTAATGATCAATACTGATGATGTTGGCCCATTGTGGCGTTGGAATAGATGTGTATATGCTTCCTTTGTTATGAATTGATGGGTGAATACATGATATGTATATTGTGAAATGAATAGATTATGATGATTGTTGATGTGTTTAGCAAAGCATACATGATGTTGATATGCATATGCACATAATTTCAATTGTATACATATCGTCATTTGAAATGTATAACTCACTCTCCCATGTGATCTCCATTTTAGTATTGATGCAGGAATATCATGGGATGAGGACGTATATAAAATAAAGTTTTTGAGAAGGTAAATAGTGGTAATAGAATGCCTTACCGACATCGTTTGTAATTTATTAAGTTGTGTATAAAAATGGATATTATGATGTTGCTAATCACTGATATATATTGATGAACTGTGAATAATGTATATATTTATGTGGATGATGTATCGATATTGAAGTATTGGATTTTTACCAATCTGGTGTATAATAGGATGTTGATTTATTAATCCTCTAAGTATGTACAAGTATTAAAAATACATAAATCGAGGGTTTAAATGATATGGTCAATTATAGATTATGAATATTGAAGATGTATGATGCATGACCATATAGATATGTATATACATATATCTTAGGCATTGTACGTTCATGAAATTATGTGAAAAGATGATGGTTGTCTGTTAGGCTTATGATATGTCGTTTCATACCTTGCCGAGCCTTTTTTCATATCCTTATATATGGGACTAGGCATATGCCCGGTATACACATTCTTTCCGCTGTAAACTCTGCTATTTTGTATACTGTTATGGGCAAACTATTTAACGATCCAGTTATTGATTATCAAATCTCATCATTTGGTTTTCTGTGGTTTAAGTCTTGATGTAGTCGTGGTGGTGTTTTGAATTTATTTCAAACGTGAAAAATTTATTCGTATTTTTATTGTTTAATTATATAGATTACAGTGGGATTCGAGTCTGAAAAATCAAGGTGTGACACATTCTCTCTAAATTTCCAACTACTAATTTTTGTACCTTTTTCTTTACTTCTAACATTTCTAATTATAACTACTAATTTATGTCTTTAGTTACATATATATATATATTATTCACTAGATTTTATGACATTTAGTTGTTGCTTAGAGATCTAGAATCCACACCAATATTATGAACTTAGTCAACTATTATTTAGCCACTTAAATTACTAGTTAATCTATAAGTCATTTTGCCTCTTTTTATTACTAGTTTAAAGTTTAAATTCTAAAAATCCTTTCTATATCTTTTATCCTTTTTAACGACTAATGTTCTAAAGCTTACCCATTTATTTCATATACATTATGTCTTAAATCATTCTTACATAGTTTATATGCGTCTCGTATCATATAAATATTTCCTAAGTTCCTAAGATTTTTAACTCTTAACATCTATTTCTTAACCTTTGGTTCCTAATGATTTCACTTATTAAATTTAGACACCTACTTTCTCTTAATTATTAAAGTCCTCTCCTTAAAATTTATTAGATTCTAAAATTCCTTTTTATTTCTTTTCTCTTTATATGTACCATACTTAGTCCATTACAATACTTAACTCAAAATTCCTTCCCTAGTAAAATAACGTTTCAAATTAGTTCCACCTTATTAAGTTCCTAAGGTTCTTTTCATATTTTTCCTCAATTGGTCACTAAGTTGGTCACTAAAATTGGTTGCTAAAATTCCTAAATTCTAGTGTTGATTTTATTATGCTTCAAAAATTTCCTTCCCTTTTTCTTAAAAAAAATTTTGGACCCAATTATTTTTATTATTAGTATTATTATTATTATAATTTAATAAAATTTTCCCAAATAATCTTATCTTACTTAATTATTCACTTTTCCAACATCAATTTATTTATTTGGTAAATTCTTAGAAAATTTTATAATAACTTAAACAGTGTTACTTTTAAAACTTGGTAAAATGAAATGCCGTAGTCGTTCGATCGATGGATTTTCTTGAAACGTGCAATGTCATCAGAATAATTCTGGCAATGGTTAGTGATGAATTTAATTTCTACTAGCGGGGCTTACCGGAAACAAATTATAATTACAAATCATGATCGTAAAATTTAAATAATAACAATACAACCAAATCGAATAAAACTGAGCCTGCCTAAACACTAAAATTCCTAAATTTTTTGTTATGACTCCGATTGCGATAAAATTCCTTCGAGTACGTGAAGTCAAGTTACGCCAATTGAATTTATAAAATACCCATTAATTTAAAAATGTAGTAATTTTAACCGTTAGTTATGAAAATCTTCGCGGTTTAAAATCTAACTGTTAGATCGCGACGAAATTTAAAACGGAGGTCACCAAATACGGAAGCAATATTATAGAACAACCAAAAATACAATCCATCGAGAAAAAGACCCCTTTACCACATGGAACAATTGTTGTCCGGAAGAAGGAAAACGGTGGTCTCGTCAAAAATTCATCGAACGTTCTGAAACGCTTTACCGATCGCTTTTGGGTTGCTAAAAACCAACATACATGGATTTTTGAGTTATCAAGGGCAGCCAAGAAAATCACTAACAACCATGAAATTGTTCAAAATCAAAGGATTGTTTACTAAAAATTTGTCGTTTTACTCCGTATTATCCACCGTTGTCATCGATCGCCGCCGATCGTTACCAATCCTAAGGAAAAGCAACATGAAATCAAAATAGACAAGAGGGCAACGGTTTTGGGGTCCAAAAACAACAAAGAAATAGCCTAATAATGCATGTATAGTTGCTGAAAAATTTAAGGAAAAGAGGTGGACAAGATTTAAAGTAATGTGGACATACCCAAGGAAGACCCTCACACTACATTGGAGAAAGGACTTGAAGCATATAGAGGTCCCCTCACAAGGGCCAAGACCAAACGGGCCAAAGAGAGCATTCATAAAGCCCTTTTCTCTTTTCTCTCTTCTAGTGGGCCTAAGCCCAATAAGGAACCTATGAGGACCTATGTGTACCTTACTTGTAATATACTTTCTAAATAGTTTCTCTAGGCTTATAGGATAGATTTGGGCCTTGCAAGGTCAAATGGGCCACTTTTGGGCCTTGTACTTTTCCTTTTGGGCCATGTATGGGCCACTTGCTTACCTTTTTCTCTTAATGGGCCTTGGATTCATGACCAAAGCCCATTTAGCTAGTCCTTGGCCGAAATTCCCATGGCCTATATAAGGACTTCTCCTTTTGTAATCAAACACAATTAATTCATTTGCAAAATTTGAGAGCACTTAAGTGTTTCCTAGTGAGAGATTCTCCTCCTTCTCTCTAGAATTTGAGAGTTCTCTCAAGCTCTTATCCAAGGGGTTTCTCCCTCCCTTGGTGGTGAGTGGAGTTATCTTCCTCCATCTTAGGAAGTGGCCTCCAACCTTTCCCTCTCCCTTTTTCCAAGCCTTCCTCCATTGTCCATCCTTCTCTCCTTCCATTTCACTTCCTTTTCCCCTTGTTTTGGCATTACATTCCTCTAGTTTTAGGCTTTAGTTTTCAGTTTTCATTGCCTTGGAGAAGAGTCCTCAAGCTCACATTGAAGGAAGATAGAAGAAAGAGCCCTAGATCCATCTCTCTTCAAGAAAGTGGATGAAGAGCCTACATCATGTGGTATCATTGAGCCTTGGGAGGTTCTTTTCTTTTTCTCTTCCATTTTAGTTTTTCATTTTTTCACTTCTTTTGCTGGCTGGAATTCTGTTTCTTAGTCATTCATATGCCTTATTAATGCCATGTTAGCATAGAAAATCATAAAAAGTCTTGGTTCTTTTGAGTTTTTGTGCTAGTTTCTTTTGTGGTTTCAATTTTGCATATTGATATGGTCATTTTCGGTTAGCAATTGTTAGCATACTGTTTTAGTTTCTAAAATTTCAGATTTGGCACTTGTCAATTTCGGTAGTTAGGTGGTTAGGTTGTTGTTACATGTTAGTTAATTGTTAGTTGTTAGTTAGAGCCAATTTAGGAAGTTAGTTAAGTGCCATATGGAACCTTTTCTAAAGTTCTAGGAAGTTAATTGCTTCTCCCTTATTAGTGTGCAAAAACCGTGTGGAGTAGGGGCAATTCAAGCATCTTGATTAGCTCCTAAAAGGTTCCATTCTTGTGTTGGGAGGTCTCACATTAAAGACACTCCAAAGTCAACCCAATTTTTAGGATTGTTAGTTTCTATTCTTAGTTTGATTCTAGGTTTAATTTTGTTGCACTTTTAGGATATCACTTTTACTTTCCTTTTTCATCTTGCTTGCATCAAAAAACACAAAACTTGTCAAAAAATTTTTTAGTCACCTCCTATACTTCAATTTAGGAGAAGGTTGCATAATTTGCCTTAAGCAAGAAGCATTAATTGAACTTGTTAGTAACATTAGTGCATTTCGGTTTGGTATTATAAAATTGGTGTTGTTATCTTGAAATCTTGAGAGGCAAAGGAAAAGTATCAAAACAAAAGAAAAGTATCAAAAGAAAAAAAAAGTACCAAAGAAGAAAAAGAGTGTTAAAGAGAAAGCCTCATTACAAAGTTGAATTTGAGACACCAAACATCATCACCAAAATTTCAAAATTACTAATACCAAAAGAGAATTGTTTCATTACTTGACATTTCTAAGACTTGTTCATTAAGACTTCTTTGCTTATTCTGGCAACTCTAGAGTTTCTAGGCTAGGCTATACCTTAAACTTTGTTTCTTGCATGTTTTTCTTGTTTGTCTTGTTTTGTCAATTTCAATTCTATTCCAAGTTAGCTTTCATTCTTTTGAACTTTTATTGCTTTTAGAGTCTTGTCATTCCAAGTTAATTGTTGAACCTTCATTCTATTCCATTTGAGTAGCCATTATTTCTTAAGCCTTTTTAGTTTGTCATTTTTGCTTCTTAAAGTTTTGTCTTGAGTTTGTATTCTTTTGGACTTCTAAGATCACTCCATTTCGCCATTAAGTGAGGGTAGCATATTGAAACACTTGAGATTGGTGTGGAAATTGATTGAGCTTGATAATCTCTAAGAGAAGGCATACACTTGAGAGATACACTTTTGTGAGGTTTTAAGTTTTCTTTGTGATTTCCATTAACCAAATCTTGTTTGGAGTTGTTGTCTTGTTCTTTGCTAGGTAAAGTTGGAGCTTATACATCAAGAAGGACTTTTGAAGACAATTGTAAAGGAGGCAAAAGCTTTGTAACTAGTAGAACTTAGGCAAAGTTTTTCAATTCTTAGGCTTTGTGTAGTAGGATTTTGTCTTGTATTTTGGACACAACAAGGACATTGGACTTCTTGGACATTATAATTTTCCCTTTTGCTTAGTAAATTTTCGAATTAGGGTAGTGCATGTGCATTTGATTGTTAACTACTCTTAGTTAATTGGTTAGAATTAGTTAGAAGTTACAACTATAATTAGTTAGTTAGTTGATAGTTAGTTGAGTGTCTTAACTAATTAGTTAGTGGTTGGAACTAATTCTAGTTGTCATAACTAATTGTTAGTTGGGTTAACTAATAGATAACCGAATTAGTTGATTAGTTATAGTGGTTAGACTTTGTTACAACTTCCATAACTAATTAGCTACTTTTTAGTTAGGGTTGTTAAGACTTAGTTAGTTAGTTGAACTAATTTTTCATAGGTTAACTACTTCTTAAAACTGAATTTAGTTAGGCTTGTCTAGGGTTAGTTATTCACTAGTAACATCCTAGGACAAACATAATCAACTTAGGTTAAGGACAACTTAGGATTTCCATAAGCAACATAGGACTAACCTAGTTAAAGACAACCTAGGACATTGTTTTTCCCTTAGGATAGAAACCTAGTATTGATATTTTAGGATTGTTGAGGTGTTTCTTTCACTTGTATTGCATTCATCTTCCTCGACTAGCTTGTCTATACATACTTTGTTGTTGTCTTGAATTTCTTTGACAACATTAAAAGATGTCATCTAGTGATAGGGAGAACAAAACCATGCTTCATAACATAATGGATAACTTAAACAATATTAATGCTAGGCTAACTAATCTTGAGCATAATGAACCCCCTAGAACTAGGCATAGACAAAGAAATCAAAGACATAACACTAGTGATAATAAGGAAGAAACAAGACAAAGAAGGCACCATGAACATAGAAAAGATGACATAGGCTTAAGAGAGGTAAAATTAGAAATTCCCCCATTCAATGGAAAGAGTGACATTGAAGCTTACTTAGAGTGGGAGATGAGGGTAGAAAAAATATTCAACTCTCATCAAATAAAAGATGATAAAAAAGTTAGGATTGTAACTCTTTCTTTCCAAAATTATGCTCTAGTATGGTGGACCCAAATTTGTAAGGAGAGAAAAAGAGACAACTTCCCTCCCATAGATGATTGGGTAGACTTAAAAGCTCTCCTTAGGAAAAGATATGTTCCTAACTATTATAGGGGTGAACTATTAGCAAAGCTTAATAGGCTCACACAAGGCTCCAAATGTGTAGAAGACTACTATAAAGCCTTAGAGATAGCCATGATTAGAGCCAATCTAGAAGAGGATGAGGAAACCCTAATGCATAGGTTCTTACATGGGCTTAATAGGAATATCAAAAATAGGGTAGAACTCCTTCCACATGTGGATATAGAAGAGTTACTCCACCAATGCACCAAAGTAGAAAACCAATTTAAGGAAAGAGAATCCTATAGTGGGGATAACAATAGAGCCTATAAGTTAAAATGGGTAGAAAATAAGGGTAGGTTTAAGAGAAACCCTAGAGAGAGAGAAGTGGGTGCTTCCTCCTCCAAACCCCAAAGCGAGTTACATAAAAATGGCAAAGTCTTTAGGAATCAACATGATAAGCATGAACCATCATCAAAACCACAATCCTCTAGATCTTCGTCCATAAAATGTTTTAAGTGCCTTGGAAGAGGACACATTGCTTCAGACTGTCTAACAAAAAGAACAATGATTTTAAAAACTAATGGAACCTACTCAAGTCAATCAGAGTCTAATTCTGATTCTCACTATTCAAGTGATGACTCTAGTAGTGATTCCAGTGACAGTGAGCACATTCTAGGGGATGATGGTGAGTTGTACATGATTAGAAGATTGCTTGGTAGTCATGTAAAACTCGATGACACAACACAAAAAGAGAACATCTTTTATACAAGATGTTACATTAATGACAAATTATGTTCTCTCATTGTTGATAGTGGGAGTTGTGCAAATGTTGCAAGCCAAAGACTAGTCAAAAAGATGGGATTAGAGCTTATAGATCACCCAAGTCCCTACAAATTACAATGGTTAAATAAAAAAGGGGAAATGGTAGTCAATAAGCAAGTCCTAATAAATTTCACAATAGGCACATATAGAGATGAAGTCAAATGTGATGTAGTGCCTATGGAAGCAACCCATATACTATTAGGAAGGCCTTGGCAATTTGATAGGAAGGTCCTTCATGAGGGGTTCACTAACACCCTCACATTTAAACTAGATGGTAAGAAGATAGTACTACATCCTCTAACTCCACAACAAGTAGCAAAAGACCAAATCCAAATGAAAGCTAAGAGAGAAAAAGAGTTAGGATCTTCTTCCCATATAAGTTTAGAAAAACCAAAGAAAAACAAAAGAGACAATAAAGGGAAAGGAGTTATTATCTATAATGACTCCCAACCTAATCTCTTCGCAACAAAATATGATGTGAAACATGCCATGTTTTCACAAAAGCATTGCTTGATCATATATCCAAAAGATATCCCTAACACTTCCTTGTGTTCTATGGGCACCTCTCCTCACCCCTTGCCCAAAGGGATCCAAAATATCTTACAAGAATTTAAAGACCTCTTCCCAAAAGACATTCCAAAAGGGTTACCTCCTATTAGAGGCATTGAGCATCAAATAGACCTTATTCCTGGGGCTAGTTTACCAAATAGACCTGCCTATAGATGCAACCCTAAGGAAAGTTTAGAAATAGAAAACCAAGTGAATGAACTACTTTCCAAAGGTTGGATTAGAGAAAGTTTAAGCCCTTGCGCATTATCGGTTTTACTTGTACCCAAGAAAGATGGTTCATGGAGAATGTGTACGGATTGTAGAGCCATTAATAACATCACCATCAAGTATAGGCATCCCATACCTAGACTTGATGACATGTTAGATGAGCTTAGTGGATCTACAATCTTCTCCAAGATTGATCTTAAAAGTGGCTACCACCAAATTAGAATAAAAGAAGGAGATGAATGGAAAGCCGCTTTTAAAACCAAGCTTGGCCTTTATGAGTGGTTAGTGATGCCTTTCGGCCTAACTAATGCACCAAGTACCTTCATAAGACTTATGAACCATGTTTTAAGGGATTTCATAGGGCATTTTGTTGTGGTATACTTTGATGACATTCTTGTGTACTCAAAGTCCATGACCTCTCATCTAATCCACCTAAGACAAGTTATGCTTGCCTTGAGAACAAACAATCTTTATGCTAACTTTGAAAATTGTTCTTTTGGCATGGATTCCATTGTCTTTCTTGGTTTTGTAGTTAGTTCTAAAGGTGTTGAGGTAGATCACTCTAAGGTTAAGGCAATCCAAGATTGGCCTACACCTAAAAATATGAGTGAAGTAAGAAGTTTCCATGGTCTCGCAAGTTTCTATAGGAGATTTGTGAAAGATTTTTCAACCCTAGCCTCCCCTCTAAATGAGTTGGTCAAAAAGAATGTTTCTTTTATATGGGGGCCTAGGCAAGAAAAAGCCTTTCAAGATCTCAAAGATAGGCTCACTCATGCTCCAATTTTAAAACTTCTAAATTTTTCTAAAACTTTTGAGCTTGAGTGTGATGCATCAAATGTAGGCATAGGAGCTGTGCTTTTACAAGAAGGTCACCCCATAGCTTTCTTTAGTGAAAAACTTAATGGGGCCACTATTAACTACCCTACATATGATAAGGAATTCTATGCCTTAATTAGAGCCCTACAAACTTGGGAGCACTACTTAATCCCAAAAGAGTTTGTGATACATAGTGATCACCAATCTTTGAAGTTCATAAAAGGGCAACATAAGTTAAACAAAAGACATGCTAAGTGGGTTGAGTATTTGGAACAATTTCCTTATGTCATCAAGTATAAGAATGGCAAAACCAATACTGTGGCTGATGCTTTATCTAGGAGGCACTCTTTACTTACCTCTCTAGGAGCCAAAGTTATTGGGCTTGATGAAATTAGGTCTTTGTACCCAAATGATCTTGACTTTTCAAATATCTTTAACTCATCTTCCACTTCTACATCTCATAAGGGCTTCTACATTTTAGATGGCTATCTTTTTAAAGCCAATAGACTTTGTATTCCAAGAAGCTCTTTAAGAGATCTACTACTTAGGGAGAGTCATGAGGGAGGACTCATGGGTCATTTTGGAAGAGATAAGACTTTGTCTATATTACATGAACACTTCTATTGGCCCAATATGAAAAAAGATGTTCAAAAACATTGCTCTAGGTGTATTGTTTGTAGAAAGGCTAAATCAAAACTATCACCTAGTGGTTTATATACTCCCTTGCCAACACCTAGTGCACCTTGGATTGATATATCCATGGACTTTGTGTTAGGCCTGTTAGGAAATCCCTAAGCATGAGCAGCGGAAAAATTAAAGGGATTCCATAGGATTTGCAAGGTTCCGTGTTTCAAAGCACAAAAACCAATTTCGAAATTATTTAGGTTACCTCTTGAAGAACTCCGAAGCAGTCGTAGCCTCGTCCTTTAGGAGTCCACACGAGCACTCCCACCAGAATCACAACACTTGCCAACTGCTAGGTTGACGGCGTGTAGCTCTTGCAACTTTTTGCGAATTTTGTGTCTCACTTGAGTGAACGGCCTATGAGCATCTTATGCTCTATTTATAGGCTTAGGTTTGACCTAATTTGTTCTCTCTAAAAGTGGGCTCCTTACTCATTCCAAATGAGTTAGGCCCAATAGCTTTATTTTAGTCCAACTAAAATAAGACAACATTTTCTGATGGGCTTACTCTATGTGTGTGACCCTATAGGTAAAATACCCGGTCATATTAATAATAAACTATTTTATTATTAATATAAAATAAGAGCGGCATCTAGCAATGCATCATTATGTCCGAATATTATTAACATAACCTATAAGTGATAATTATTTAATACGTTTATTCCTTTTGTCACGATATCCTAATTGGGCCCAAGGCATGGTCGCGTCATCCTTGTACGGCCCAATTTATTTTACTTGATACCGGAGTAGACTGGATCCGAATAAATATCTAATATTTATTCTTTCTAGCATGGCCATGCGTTTACTTAGTCTTACTCCATCAAGTGGCCTATGGATATCACTCCTGTCACATAGGAGAGACAAATCCCATCTACATCACTCACATCCCTCTGCATAATTTGTTCATTGCCTAATCACAACCTTTATAGTCCTCTTGTTACAGAAGACGTTTAATTGCATTAAAACAATAAACTCCTCATGTAGGAATCGTAGTGACTTCAGGTCGAAGGACTACATATACCATTATCACATTGAGAATCGTTTATGACAATCATGTAACGATCCATGCAACGTTCTCATGGTGGGTCAGTCCAGTACATCATTACTCTTAATGTGTACCTATGTGAAGACTCGATATCATCTATATCTATGATCTGTGAGATCAGATCATCAGTACACTCACACACTAGTCTCAGTGTATTTACATGTCCCCATGTAAATACTTAACTAGGGAAATTTTAGGAATAATTTTTATATGACCTATTACTCCAAGGATAAATATGTTTAAACAATTTTAAACTGAAATATTTATTCTATTGATAAGTAGAAAAATGATACAAATGAAAAAGCATAAAGGCTCATAGTGCATACACCAACAATCTCCCACTTGCACTAGAGCCAATCAGACATTTGCCTAATGCCTAATGATCTAGTGTGCCCCTCATGTTTTTGTTGTGTAAGAGGTTTTGTGAGTGGGTCAGCAATATTCTCATCAGTATGCACCTTACATATCTTTACATCTCCTCGGTCAAGGATCTCTCGAATGAGATGAAATCGCCTAAGTATATGCTTGGATCGTTGATGTGATCTAGGTTCCTTAGCTTGTGCGATTGCTCCACTATTGTCACAGTAGAGACTTATAGGGTCCACAATACTAGGAACAATCCCAAGTTCTGTTATGAACTTCTTGATCCATACTGCCTCTAGTAGTGATTCCAGTGACAGTGAGCACATTCTAGGGGATGATGGTGAGTTGTACATGATTAGAAGATTGCTTGGTAGTCATGTAAAACTCGATGACACAACACAAAAAGAGAACATCTTTTATACAAGATGTTACATTAATGACAAATTATGTTCTCTCATTGTTGATAGTGGGAGTTGTGCAAATGTTGCAAGCCAAAGACTAGTCAAAAAGATGGGATTAGAGCTTATAGATCACCCAAGTCCCTACAAATTACAATGGTTAAATAAAAAAGGGGAAATGGTAGTCAATAAGCAAGTCCTAATAAATTTCACAATAGGCACATATAGAGATGAAGTCAAATGTGATGTAGTGCCTATGGAAGCAACCCATATACTATTAGGAAGGCCTTGGCAATTTGATAGGAAGGTCCTTCATGAGGGGTTCACTAACACCCTCACATTTAAACTAGATGGTAAGAAGATAGTACTACATCCTCTAACTCCACAACAAGTAGCAAAAGACCAAATCCAAATGAAAGCTAAGAGAGAAAAAGAGTTAGGATCTTCTTCCCATATAAGTTTAGAAAAACCAAAGAAAAACAAAAGAGACAATAAAGGGAAAGGAGTTATTATCTATAATGACTCCCAACCTAATCTCTTCGCAACAAAATATGATGTGAAACATGCCATGTTTTCACAAAAGCATTGCTTGATCATATATCCAAAAGATATCCCTAACACTTCCTTGTGTTCTATGGGCACCTCTCCTCACCCCTTGCCCAAAGGGATCCAAAATATCTTACAAGAATTTAAAGACCTCTTCCCAAAAGACATTCCAAAAGGGTTACCTCCTATTAGAGGCATTGAGCATCAAATAGACCTTATTCCTGGGGCTAGTTTACCAAATAGACCTGCCTATAGATGCAACCCTAAGGAAAGTTTAGAAATAGAAAACCAAGTGAATGAACTACTTTCCAAAGGTTGGATTAGAGAAAGTTTAAGCCCTTGCGCATTATCGGTTTTACTTGTACCCAAGAAAGATGGTTCATGGAGAATGTGTACGGATTGTAGAGCCATTAATAACATCACCATCAAGTATAGGCATCCCATACCTAGACTTGATGACATGTTAGATGAGCTTAGTGGATCTACAATCTTCTCCAAGATTGATCTTAAAAGTGGCTACCACCAAATTAGAATAAAAGAAGGAGATGAATGGAAAGCCGCTTTTAAAACCAAGCTTGGCCTTTATGAGTGGTTAGTGATGCCTTTCGGCCTAACTAATGCACCAAGTACCTTCATAAGACTTATGAACCATGTTTTAAGGGATTTCATAGGGCATTTTGTTGTGGTATACTTTGATGACATTCTTGTGTACTCAAAGTCCATGACCTCTCATCTAATCCACCTAAGACAAGTTATGCTTGCCTTGAGAACAAACAATCTTTATGCTAACTTTGAAAATTGTTCTTTTGGCATGGATTCCATTGTCTTTCTTGGTTTTGTAGTTAGTTCTAAAGGTGTTGAGGTAGATCACTCTAAGGTTAAGGCAATCCAAGATTGGCCTACACCTAAAAATATGAGTGAAGTAAGAAGTTTCCATGGTCTCGCAAGTTTCTATAGGAGATTTGTGAAAGATTTTTCAACCCTAGCCTCCCCTCTAAATGAGTTGGTCAAAAAGAATGTTTCTTTTATATGGGGGCCTAGGCAAGAAAAAGCCTTTCAAGATCTCAAAGATAGGCTCACTCATGCTCCAATTTTAAAACTTCTAAATTTTTCTAAAACTTTTGAGCTTGAGTGTGATGCATCAAATGTAGGCATAGGAGCTGTGCTTTTACAAGAAGGTCACCCCATAGCTTTCTTTAGTGAAAAACTTAATGGGGCCACTATTAACTACCCTACATATGATAAGGAATTCTATGCCTTAATTAGAGCCCTACAAACTTGGGAGCACTACTTAATCCCAAAAGAGTTTGTGATACATAGTGATCACCAATCTTTGAAGTTCATAAAAGGGCAACATAAGTTAAACAAAAGACATGCTAAGTGGGTTGAGTATTTGGAACAATTTCCTTATGTCATCAAGTATAAGAATGGCAAAACCAATACTGTGGCTGATGCTTTATCTAGGAGGCACTCTTTACTTACCTCTCTAGGAGCCAAAGTTATTGGGCTTGATGAAATTAGGTCTTTGTACCCAAATGATCTTGACTTTTCAAATATCTTTAACTCATCTTCCACTTCTACATCTCATAAGGGCTTCTACATTTTAGATGGCTATCTTTTTAAAGCCAATAGACTTTGTATTCCAAGAAGCTCTTTAAGAGATCTACTACTTAGGGAGAGTCATGAGGGAGGACTCATGGGTCATTTTGGAAGAGATAAGACTTTGTCTATATTACATGAACACTTCTATTGGCCCAATATGAAAAAAGATGTTCAAAAACATTGCTCTAGGTGTATTGTTTGTAGAAAGGCTAAATCAAAACTATCACCTAGTGGTTTATATACTCCCTTGCCAACACCTAGTGCACCTTGGATTGATATATCCATGGACTTTGTGTTAGGCCTGTTAGGAAATCCCTAAGCATGAGCAGCGGAAAAATTAAAGGGATTCCATAGGATTTGCAAGGTTCCGTGTTTCAAAGCACAAAAACCAATTTCGAAATTATTTAGGTTACCTCTTGAAGAACTCCGAAGCAGTCGTAGCCTCGTCCTTTAGGAGTCCACACGAGCACTCCCACCAGAATCACAACACTTGCCAACTGCTAGGTTGACGGCGTGTAGCTCTTGCAACTTTTTGCGAATTTTGTGTCTCACTTGAGTGAACGGCCTATGAGCATCTTATGCTCTATTTATAGGCTTAGGTTTGACCTAATTTGTTCTCTCTAAAAGTGGGCTCCTTACTCATTCCAAATGAGTTAGGCCCAATAGCTTTATTTTAGTCCAACTAAAATAAGACAACATTTTCTGATGGGCTTACTCTATGTGTGTGACCCTATAGGTAAAATACCCGGTCATATTAATAATAAACTATTTTATTATTAATATAAAATAAGAGCGGCATCTAGCAATGCATCATTATGTCCGAATATTATTAACATAACCTATAAGTGATAATTATTTAATACGTTTATTCCTTTTGTCACGATATCCTAATTGGGCCCAAGGCATGGTCGCGTCATCCTTGTACGGCCCAATTTATTTTACTTGATACCGGAGTAGACTGGATCCGAATAAATATCTAATATTTATTCTTTCTAGCATGGCCATGCGTTTACTTAGTCTTACTCCATCAAGTGGCCTATGGATATCACTCCTGTCACATAGGAGAGACAAATCCCATCTACATCACTCACATCCCTCTGCATAATTTGTTCATTGCCTAATCACAACCTTTATAGTCCTCTTGTTACAGAAGACGTTTAATTGCATTAAAACAATAAACTCCTCATGTAGGAATCGTAGTGACTTCAGGTCGAAGGACTACATATACCATTATCACATTGAGAATCGTTTATGACAATCATGTAACGATCCATGCAACGTTCTCATGGTGGGTCAGTCCAGTACATCATTACTCTTAATGTGTACCTATGTGAAGACTCGATATCATCTATATCTATGATCTGTGAGATCAGATCATCAGTACACTCACACACTAGTCTCAGTGTATTTACATGTCCCCATGTAAATACTTAACTAGGGAAATTTTAGGAATAATTTTTATATGACCTATTACTCCAAGGATAAATATGTTTAAACAATTTTAAACTGAAATATTTATTCTATTGATAAGTAGAAAAATGATACAAATGAAAAAGCATAAAGGCTCATAGTGCATACACCAACAATCTCCCACTTGCACTAGAGCCAATCAGACATTTGCCTAATGCCTAATGATCTAGTGTGCCCCTCATGTTTTTGTTGTGTAAGAGGTTTTGTGAGTGGGTCAGCAATATTCTCATCAGTATGCACCTTACATATCTTTACATCTCCTCGGTCAAGGATCTCTCGAATGAGATGAAATCGCCTAAGTATATGCTTGGATCGTTGATGTGATCTAGGTTCCTTAGCTTGTGCGATTGCTCCACTATTGTCACAGTAGAGACTTATAGGGTCCACAATACTAGGAACAATCCCAAGTTCTGTTATGAACTTCTTGATCCATACTGCCTCTTTTGCAGCATTTGAGGCAGCAATATACTCAGACTCTGTAGTAGAATCAGCAACTGTCTCTTGCTTTGAACTCTTCCAGCTTACAGCGCCACCATTTAGACAAAACACATACCCAGATTGCGATCTTGAGTCATCCTTATCAGTTTGGAAGCTAGCATCAGTGTAACCTTTTACAATGAGCTCTTCTTCCCCTCCATATATCAAGAATGAATCCTTAGTTTTTCTTAAGTACTTCAGGATATTCTTGACAGCAGTCCAGTGACTTTCACCGGGATCAGACTGGTATCTGCTCGTCATGCTTAAAGCGTACGAGACATCTGGTCGGGTACATATCATGGCATACATGATTGATCCAATAGCAGATGCATACGGAATCTTATTCATCCGTTCTCTTTCTTCTTTAGTGGAAGGAGATTGAGCTTTTGATAAGCTTATGCCATGAGCCATAGGCAAAGTTCCTTTCTTGGAATCTTGCATGTTAAACCTTTTTAACACTTTGTCTATGTATGTATTCTGACTTAGGCCAAGAAGTTTTCTTGATCTATCTCTATAGATCTTAATTCCCAACACGTAGGTTGCTTCACCTAAGTCTTTCATAGAAAAACAGCTTCCCAACCAACTCTTCACAGACTGAAGAGTAGGAACGTCATTTCCAATAAGTAGTATGTCATCAACATACAGGACCAGAAAAACAATTGTGCAGTCACTAACCTTCTTGTAGACACAAGGTTCATCCTCATTTTTAGTAAAGCCAAATTGTTTAACAGCTTCATCAAAATGAAGATTCCAGCTTCTGGAAGCTTGCTTAAGTCCATATATAGAACGTTGTAGCTTGCACACCTTCCTGGATGCTTCAGGCTTAACAAAGCCTTCAGGTTGTGTCATGTACACTTCCTCAAGAAGATTTCCATTAAGGAAAGCAGTCTTGACATCCATTTGCCATATCTCATAATCATGGTATGCAGCAATAGCAAGCAGAATCCGAACAGACTTTAGCATAGCAACTGGGGAAAAAGTTTCATCATAGTCTATACCATGTATTTGCTTGAAACCTTTAGCCACCAACCTTGCTTTAAAGGTACTTATATTACCATCCATGTCAGTTTTCTTTTTGAAAACCCACTTGCATCCTATAGGTTTTACCCCTTCAGGTGCATCAACCAAGTTCCAAACTTGATTAGTGTACATGGAGTCCATTTCAGATTCCATGGCTTCTAGCCATTTCTCAGATTCTGAACTTGCAATGGCCTCTTCATAAGATGTTGGCTCATTTTGATCCATTAGGAATACATCTCCTTCCTGAGTTACAAGAAATCCATATCTTTCAGGTTGTTGACGTATTCTACCTGATCTACGCAAGTCTTGTGCTACTGGAGCTGGTGTTATCACAACATTTTGTGGGTCCTGCTCCACTTCCACCATTGGCTCTTCAATGCCTTGTGAGTCTTGAATTTCTTCAAGTTCTACTTTCCTCCCACTGATTCTTGTAAAGATGAATTCCCTTTCTAAGAATACAGCATTCCGAGCAACAAACACTTTGCCCTCAGTAGGATTGTAAAAATAATAACCCTTAGTTTCTTTTGGGTATCCCACAAAAAGACATTTATCTGACTTGGGCCCAAGTTTATCAGAACTTTGGCGTTTAACATAAGCTTCACAGCCCCAAATCTTAAGAAAAGACATACTAGGTCGTTTCCCAGTCCATATCTCATATGGTGTCTTTATGACAGCCTTTGATGGAACACGGTTAAGTGTGAAAGTTACTGTCAACAAAGCATGTCCCCAGAATGAGTTAGGGAGGTCAGTTTGACTCATCATTGATCGAACCATGTCCAACAAGGTTCTATTTCTCCGCTCAGAAACGCCATTCCATTCTGGTGTTCCAGGGGGAGTAAGTTGAGATATAATCCCACACTCTTTAAGATATTCATCAAACTCTAGGCTCAAATATTCACCACCTCGATCAGATCGAAGTGCTTTAATTGTCTTGCCAAGTTGGTTCTCTACTTCATGTTTAAACTCCTTGAACTTTTCAAAGGATTCTGATTTATGTTTCATGAGAAACACAAATCCATATCTACTGAAATCATCAGTAAAAGTGATGAAGTAACTAAAACCTCCCCTAGCCATTGTCCCTATGGGCCCACATACATCACTATGTATCAAGCCAAGAAGATCACTCGCCCTTTCACCTTTTCCGGTAAAAGGGGTCTTGGTCATCTTCCCTAATAAACAAGATTCACATGTATCTATTGATTCAAAATCAAAAGATTCTAAATATCCATCTTGATGGAGTTTAGAAATGCGTTTCTCATTTATATGTCCTAGGCGACAATGCCAAAGATAAGTTGGGTTTAAATCATTTGTTTTAACCCTTTTAGTATTAATGTTATAGATAGGGGTTTCGAGATCTAGAACATAAAGTCCATTACTCAAATTTGCACAACAATAAAACATGTCTTTTAAATAAACCGAACAACTATTGTTCTTTATTGTAAAGGAAAATCCTTTCTTATCAAGACAAGAAACAGAAATAATGTTTCTCCTTATTGCCGGAACAAAATAACAATTGTCCAATTCAAGGACTAACCCTGAGGGCAAGGATAAAAAATAAGTCCCTACAGCTAATGCAGCAACTCTTGCTCCATTTCCAACGCGTAGGTCTACCTCGCCCTTCATCAACTGCCTACTCCTTCTTAGATCCTGCACATTAAGACAAATGTGAGATCCACATCCAGTATCTAATACCCATGATGTTGAAGTTGACATGTTAATTTCTATAACAAAAATACCTGAAGTGGAAGTCTCACTTCCCTTCTTCTTAAGCTCTTCTAGGTACTTTGGACAGTTTCTCTTCCAGTGTCCCTTTTGTCCACAATGGTGACATTTACCTTCCTTAGCCACCCCGCCCACAGGTTTTAAGGCTGATGTACTTGGCTTATCCTTGCCTTTCCAAATCTTCTTGCCATTTCCTACAATAGCCTTTCCTTTGCCTTTATACATGCCCTTTCCTTTACCTTTGCCAGAATTGACCATCATTATGGCCTTGCCCTTTCCTTTAGAAATATTGGGCTCAGCAGTCCTCAACATATTGAGTAGCTCTGGCAATGTTTTATCCAATGCATTCATGTTGTAATTCATGATGACTGGCTTAAAACTGTCAGGTAATGATTTCAAAATGAGATCGGTAGCCAACTTCTGAGGGAAGGGGAATCCTAGCCTAGCTAGATTCTCCAAGTACCCAATCATTTTGAGCACATGAGGTCCTACAGAATCTCCCTCTTCAAGTCTGCAGCTAAATAGGGCTGAAGAAACTTCATATCTTTCTTGGTCAGCTTGACCTTGATATAGTTTCCTTAGGTTTTCGATCATATCGAAAGCCTCCATATGCTCATGTTGCTTCTGAAGCTCAGGAGACATGGTTGCCAACATAAGGCATTGGACATCTAAAGCATCATCCTGATGCTTCTTGTAAGCATCCTTGTCAGCTTTAGAGGCATTGTTCGCGGGTGGTTCCGGAATCGGACCTTCCAGGACATACTGCTTTTTCTCTTGTTTGAGGACAATCCTCAAATTTCTATACCAGTCAAGGAAGTTAGAACCAGATAATTTTTCTTTGTGTAGGATTGATCGCAGTGAAAGGTTTGAAGGTGTGTTTGACGTCATGGTTATCTAAAACAGAAAATATGTAGTAAGTATCATTTTCAAAACATATTTAAATTATGGTCATTTAAATTAAATATGTCTCCCACTATTTTGATTCAAAACAAAAATACCCTCCACGAATCAGAAAATCCCGTTGGAAGATTTTCTAGTGGGCTAAGATCCATATTTTGCCAAGCGTTAAGTCAGCTTTGGCTGATCACCTAATACTTGGTTATTTAGGTAGGAAACTTTTTCCAATTGTATCTTTATACAACTCTTAGTCATTGGGTTAAGTAACCATTACTAATTATTCATCTTATGAATATTTAGCCCAATGTTTACGCCTCTAAGTTATATTCAATCCAATTGAAAACTTAGTTAAGTTAAAGCCCAATAAAACAGTTTGGATATTACCATTATCCCATCGCGTCTTACTAATATAAATAATAGTGCCCTGCTTTGGCAGACCCACTACTTATTGACATTAGTGTTGACGAGTGTACTTATTGGAAGGCGTTTATAACTTAATATTATTTTGAGGGATTTTAATTTATTTTAAAATTACCGTCTTTGTTAAACGCTTTAACGTAATAAAATTATCCCCAAAACATGCAAACGAAATTGTGAGATGGTTATGGTCTTCCTAGAAGAAAAAAAAATGAATAAACCTAGAGGAACTATATAGCCAAGGCTTCATGAAGTCCTACTTCTTGAACCCACCATCCTCTTGGAGTCACCACTCCTTGGTTCCTTTCAAAGACAAAAGTGCTTAGAGTCACCACTCTAGTTTTCTTCTAGATCTCTACTTTGTTGCCTCGATCAAGATTACAAGATTTTTAAAGAAACTCGCTTTACATACGAGTGAAGGGTTGAGAAAAGAAATACAACAGAATGAAGAGAGGCACAGCACGCAGGCTGTATTTAAATAAAATAACTAAGACCATAACCATTCACCATGCAACGTGTTAATTAATTAATTATAACCCATTTGAAATAATTTAAAAAAAAAAATAAATTTTAAACGGGCCATTAAACACGTGGGTCGGTAATAAGGCGCTACGCAGAGAATGTACGGGGGTCCCGCTACCCGGTTAGCGGGCGGGGGTCAAGGGGGGGCCGCCCCTTGCGGGGTGCGGGGCAGCGCCCCACCCTAAAATTTTAGTACTGTAGTCAGGTTGGTTCCCAGGAAAGAGAGGTGGGTCCGGTGTGACCGCTTAAGTACCAAATCTTTCCTAGCCAGAACGTCCCACTGACCATTAACAGCTCTAAAATTTCGGCTAGGGTTTCAACCACTTTGAAACCCTAATTCCTTGTTGCGAACACTTCACAACGCAGCCGTCAAGGCACATGGAGGCAGCGCCGTCTAGGGTTTCAAAACCTAGAATTCAATTTGCGCTAATGCCAACATGCAATGCCTTTCCATGACGGCCGTCTAGGTTTCAACTCTTGAACCCTAGATTAAGGAACGGCCATGGTTTAACACTTAAACCTTATCACTTAACGCCCCATAACATGAACCATTCATGTTCGAAGATCAACTC
This sequence comes from Clitoria ternatea, assembly GCA_037962975.1. Lineage (NCBI taxonomy): Eukaryota > Viridiplantae > Streptophyta > Magnoliopsida > Fabales > Fabaceae > Clitoria > Clitoria ternatea. Next base: position 159,321,869 of record CM075672.1, read on the forward strand.
AATTGATTCAAAGTTTGTACGATGACAATCATATGAGTAAAACACATATCAAAATTGTATAAACTCATACATCATACAAATTTAAACGGCAACAACATACATACTAAAATTAAGAAACTTTATAACATGCATCATATACAATTTATAAAGAATAACTCAAAATTATATGTATCATGCCAAAACAGAGGTCATACCATATACATGATTAATCATTGTAATAATATGCATCATATGCGATAACTCAAAATAGCAACATAATCATGCATGTTTATTTTCGAATCCTAGTTTCACAAAACATTTTCGCAAAACAAAATTGCAAAGCTTTAAACAACGAAACGATTTCGCAAATCATATTTTCCAAAAGCTCTTGCAAACGAAAACATATCATCATAAAATATAAACAAATGCCCAAAACACGGTTTTGCAACCTAGGCTCTGATACCACTGTTAGGAAATCCCTAAGCATGAGCAGCGGAAAAATTAAAGGGATTCCATAGGATTTGCAAGGTTCCGTGTTTCAAAGCACAAAAACCAATTTCGAAATTATTTAGGTTACCTCTTGAAGAACTCCGAAGCAGTCGTAGCCTCGTCCTTTAGGAGTCCACACGAGCACTCCCACCAGAATCGCAACACTTGCCAACTGCTAGGTTGACGGCGTGTAGCTCTTGCAACTTTTTGCGAATTTTGTGTCTCACTTGAGTGAACGGCCTATGAGCATCTTATGCTCTATTTATAGGCTTAGGTTTGACCTAATTTGTTCTCTCTAAAAGTGGGCTCCTTACTCATTCCAAATGAGTTAGGCCCAATAGCTTTATTTTAGTCCAACTAAAATAAGACAACATTTTCTGATGGGCTTACTCTATGTGTGTGACCCTATAGGTAAAATACCCGGTCATATTAATAATAAACTATTTTATTATTAATATAAAATAAGAGCGGCATCTAGCAATGCATCATTATGTCCGAATATTATTAACATAACCTATAAGTGATAATTATTTAATACGTTTATTCCTTTTGTCACGATATCCTAATTGGGCCCAAGGCATGGTCGCGTCATCCTTGTACGGCCCAATTTATTTTACTTGATACCGGAGTAGACTGGATCCGAATAAATATCTAATATTTATTCTTTCTAGCATGGCCATGCGTTTACTTAGTCTTACTCCATCAAGTGGCCTATGGATATCACTCCTGTCACATAGGAGAGACAAATCCCATCTACATCACTCACATCCCTCTGCATAATTTGTTCATTGCCTAATCACAACCTTTATAGTCCTCTTGTTACAGAAGACGTTTAATTGCATTAAAACAATAAACTCCTCATGTAGGAATCGTAGTGACTTCAGGTCGAAGGACTACATATACCATTATCACATTGAGAATCGTTTATGACAATCATGTAACGATCCATGCAACGTTCTCATGGTGGGTCAGTCCAGTACATCATTACTCTTAATGTGTACCCATGTGAAGACTCGATATCATCTATATCTATGATCTGTGAGATCAGATCATCAGTACACTCACACACTAGTCTCAGTGTATTTACATGTCCCCATGTAAATACTTAACTAGGGAAATTTTAGGAATAATTTTTATATGACCTATTACTCCAAGGATAAATATGTTTAAACAATTTTAAATTGAAATATTTATTCTATTGATAAGTAGAAAAATGATACAAATGAAAAAGCATAAAGGCTCATAGTGCATACACCAACAAGGCCTACCTAAGACCCAAAGGGGAATGGATTCTATCTTTGTGGTTGTGGATAGGTTTAGCAAGATGGCTCACTTCATCCCTTGCCATAAGGTTGATGATGCTAGTCATATTGCTAAGATCTTTTTTAAAGAGGTTGTGAGATTACATGGTGTGCCCAAAACCATTGTTTCTGATAGGGACACCAAATTCCTAAGCCATTTTTAGAAAACTCTTTGGTCAAGGCTAGGAACACAACTCCTCTTTTCCATAACTTGTCATCCTCAAACGGATGGCCAAACAGAGGTAGTAAACAGGACCCGTCACAACTTCTTAGGGTCTTAGTACACAAAAATATAAAATCACGGGATGAGTGTTTACCCCACATTGAGTTTTCATATAATAGGGTACAAAACTTCACAACCAAGCATAGTCCATTTGAGGTTGTATATGGTTTTAACCCTCTCACACCCTTGGACCTTTTGCCCATTGAGGTTTCTGACTCTGTCCTTCATATGGATGGAGAAGCAAAGGCCCAATTTATCAAAGATTTTCATGAGAAGGTTAGACACCAAATACAAACTAAAAATGAACATTATGCTCGTTGTGTAAATAAACAAAGAAAGGAGATCACCTTTGAGGTTGGCGATTGGGTTTGGTTACACCTTCGAAAGGAACGCTTTCCTAACTTGAGAAAATCCAAACTCAACCCTAGAGGTGATGAGCCTTTCCAAATTCTCAAGAAAATTAATAATAATGCTTATGTCCTAGATCTACCAGGAGATTATGGTGTGAGTGCTTCTTTCAATATAACTGATTTGTCTCCCTTTGATATAGATGATGAGGATGATGCCTTTGATTTGAGGACAAATCCTTTTGAAGAGGGGGAGCATAATGTGGACATACCCAAGGAAGACCCTCACACTACATTGGAGAAAGGACTTGAAGCATATAGAGGTCCCCTCACAAGGGCCAAGACCAAACGGGCCAAAGAGAGCATTCATAAAGCCCTTTTCTCTTTTCTCTCTTCTAGTGGGCCTAAGCCCAATAAGGAACCTATGAGGACCTATGGGTACCTTACTTGTAATATACTTTCTAAATAGTTTCTCTAGGCTTATAGGATAGATTTGGGCCTTGCAAGGTCAAATGGGCCACTTTTGGGCCTTGTGCTTTTCCTTTTGGGCCATGTATGGGCCACTTGCTTACCTTTTTCTCTTAATGGGCCTTGGATTCATGACCAAAGCCCATTTAGCTAGTCCTTGGCCGAAATTCCCATGGCCTATATAAGGACTTCTCCTTTTGTAATCAAACACAATTAATTCATTTGCAAAATTTGAGAGCACTTAAGTGTTTCCTAGTGAGAGATTCTCCTCCTTCTCTCTAGAATTTGAGAGCTCTCTCAAGCTCTTATCCAAGGGGTTTCTCCCTCCCTTGGTGGTAAGTGGAGTTATCTTCCTCCATCTTAGGAAGTGGCCTCCAACCTTTCCCTCTCCCTTTTTCCAAGCCTTCCTCCATTGTCCATCCTTCTCTCCTTCCATTTCACTTCCTTTTCCCCTTGTTTTGGCATCACATTCCTCTAGTTTTAGGCTTTAGTTTTCGGTTTTCATTGCCTTGGAGAAGAGTCCTCAAGCTCACATTGAAGGAAGATAGAAGAAAGAGCCCTAAATTCATCTCTCTTCAAGAAAGTGGATGAAGAGCCTACATCATAAAGGATAAAGTTTTGAAACCTTACTTTGATGGTTTGGGATGGCTTGCGGTTTTGAAGTCCCATGAACACGGGAATGAGATCAATTCTTAAGGGCCATTTCATGTAAGAAAATTAGAAGAAGAGAGATGCTTGATGGTGGTTGGACCGTGGCTGAATAATGTAAGATCCCAAATTTTATATAAATTAATTAAATATAAGGAATAAATACTAAATGATTATATGAGTTGATTTATGTCTCAAAAATTTGGGAATAATTAAATTGGGATTTATTATGGATATTTATAATTTATTGAGATTTTAGAAGCTAAAATTTTACCCGGTTAAAATATGGGTGTTGGACCAAGTATCTCTGATTGAGATGTCGTTGGTCAGGGCTGTTAAGAATATTATGGGGAGTCCGAATATATATTCAGAATAATTTTTGGATAAGGTATTAAGCCCGAACGGAGATCCTATATGTTATAAGATGATAGAGTTTAATGAGGAAAATAAATTTAAACACAAAACCCACCTTTTTTCCCTTGTATCTCACGTTGCCTTTCTTCTTCTAAAAATAAACCATTCTCTTTTTCTTCTATCTTCCTCATTCACTCTCTTCCTCTTCCTCTCAAAAACAAAGAAAATGGTGTGCATCCTTCTCCTTCCATTTTCATTTGCCACCTCCAAGCTTGAGGAAGATAATGTTGGATGTAAGCTTCCGTTCTTCTTCTTGGATTTTCATCACCCATTCTCCCTCTCTTGGGGGCTCACTTGTTTCTTAGCTCGAGGTAAGTTCCTCACCATTTTTGTTAAGCTCATGCCATTGGTTATGAGTTTATTTATTAGGAGAGTGAAAAATATGCATGGGTTATGGATTAGAGACCATTTTTGGGCAAAACCCTAAGGTGGGGTATGATAAATATGTGGTTTTGTGAGGGTGTACCTGGGTACATGAAAATGGCAAATATTATGATGGAAGATAAGGAGCGATGATGGTGATTATTAGGTTTTAATGGAACCCTAACACTAGTAATTGGAGAAAGTGTAAAATGTTAGTAGAATGTATGTTTAATGATGTTAGAGAATGATATCATTGATGAGAGATAGCCATTGATGATGGTTGATGAATATTGATAATGGTTGTTGGGTTTTGATGAAAACCCTTGCCCTAAGGATTGGGAAAATGGATATATTGTGACTTGGGAGGTTGAATTGAATGTGAATAGATGATATTTAATGTGTGAGTTATTATTTATAATGATGGATAATGATAGTAATGGTGAATAATAGAGAATGAAACTTATGGATGAGTGTTGTTATGAAATGTATAGAAATAAATATGAATACCAAATCATAGTGGTTATGATGGATTAATGAAATAGAATTATAGTTGATGAGGTCTTAGACCATGGATGAATGAATTAAAATTGTTGATTGATGATGGCTTTGAAGAGGCTATGTTGGATCATGTTGAACCTTGAGTGGTAAAGATGACAATTGGATGGGTTGAGTGATATTGGATGTCTTTTGATGAAGGATATGATATTATTGATGAGGGGGTATGGTTAACCCTTTAAGATCTAGAGAATCTTGGTTTTGGGAAAGGAATTCCCGAAGCCTAACATAATGGTATGAATTGGTGTTTTAGCAAGTCTAGGACTTGATATTGAGCTTTATGATAAGCTAGCATTTGTTAAAAATTATGATGATGCCTTATGATGGCTCATTAATTTAGTGTATGTATGTATATGTGGAATGTGTAGGTTTTAATTTGGACAATATGGAAAAACGATTGGAGCATTGGATTATGGTTCTTCCCTCGAGGTAGGAGAGGAGTTTACATTGAAATTGCATGAGTAGAGTGATAGTGATTATTGTATGTGATTAGTACTCATGCCTGCCTTGCCATGTAGATATTAAAATAATATGAATGACAATTTATTGATTGTTAAGAATGTTGTATGTGAATATAAGTTGATTGTTATAAAAATACATATGTGATGATGAGAGGTTAAATTTTGATATGATTAATGAATTGGAACGAAAATTATTGAGTATGAATGTTTGAGACAAGTTTTAAATGCTTAATAAGAGGTGTATGATGTGTTGAATTTGACCAATTTGGCTTTGTATGAGTTTTGGTATATAAGGTTGTGGGATTCTTATGTTTTCTGCGCATGTGCTGATAATCTCACTCAAGCAAGAATCCCCTGTATCAGTGTTATGGCCTCTGGCCCAATCTCGCTCAAGTGAGTAAGTGCCTCGCTCAAGCGATACGTGGGTGGAATGGGTGGATGAGATACTGGACGAATCTCACTCAAGCGGGCGTGGCCGCGCTTGAGTGAGCGAGAGGAAAAATGATTCCGGACGGATCTCGCTCAAGCGAGTATCAAGGCATGCTGGGTCTCGCTCAAGCGAGCGAGGATGGGAATGGCTACTGGAGCAATCTCGCTCAAGCGAAGCGGAGCTCGCTCAAGCGAGATTGGCACCTGATGCTTTCCTCTTCTTCGCTCAAGCGCGCATGCTGGCAAATGCCAGAAAATGTGATTCTGTATGAATCTCGCCTAAGCGAGTGAGTGTCTCGCTCAAGTGAGCCTGAGCGAGCCGAGGCACTCAAGCGAGAATGAATTGTCTCACTCAAGCGAGTAAGGGTCTTGGTTGAGCGAGTGACCCTGAGTGAAATTTTGTTGTCTTTTCCTTAGTTTGCTAGTGATGGGCCCCATTCCAATTATGGAAAATTAATGAAACATATATATGTGGGGGCATATAATGGTTATGAATTAATGAGAGAATGCATTGAAGGGATTTTATTTCAATTTCTTGATTTTAATGGTGTTGAACCCCATTCCTTAATGGATAATTAAGGAAATGTATATGCATGTATAGGGTATGTGAGGACAATATATGTGGGGGTGTCGATATAAATTGAGATATTGAAATATTTGTATATATATACCCATGATATATTGGGAAAACATGAACTTCCCCCACCAATTACATGATATGATGATGATAATAAAAGTGAAATGATGGGTTGTGAGATGCCTCTTCATGAGATAATGAGACCAATAGGGGGGTGGATAAATGAAGCAGTATTTGTTATAAATCGATGAATCGGAGATGACAACGGTAATGTGTAATAACAATCGATGATGTTGGTCACTCCCTTGAATAAAGGGTGATTGTTATTATTAATTGAATTGTAGAATGCCATTGCGGGTAACACAATTGTAGACTTATATGTATGGTTTGAATTGTAATAATGAATTGTTGTATTACCACACTAGTCATGAAACAATAACAATGATGAATGATATTGTTGATTGAAAAGGGATGTTGTTGTTGAACATACCATTGGACAAGCAGTGATGGTTATTGTTGATGAGTGTGATGCCATTATCATTGATGCAAGTATTTGACTTGTATGTGTGAGATGCAATAATGATTGCTATGATGCTTAATATGATTTTAATTACCATGCGTGGTTTGATGTGGCTATGAATGTTGTGCCTTGAGGGGCCGTGTGATTACTTGTATGCCAATGATAATAAAACTAAATATACAATATACCCCTAATTGAGAGGCTAAGAAATCCTTGCGAGGTTAAGATTTGGCATATGCATATTTGCATTTTGCATTCATGGCATGACATAGCATTGAATATGTGGTTGCAATCACAATGATAAAGGATCCTGCGGGATTCTGTGAAGGGAGTACCCCTTGCGAGGCGGGAAACCAACGTGATGATGATATGATATTGAGCTGGTGGTTGTGATCACCTAGTTGTTAAAATGAACGGCCCTGCGGGGACCATTATGGATGAATACCCGTGGTTGCGATCATGAGGAGGGAGTACCCCTTGCGAGGCGGGAAACCATTATGAAATGATTAAAATGTGGTTGCGATCACAACGAGACATCCTACGGGATTGTATGATGATAAGCCAATGGTTGTGATCACTTGGTACTTGAAATGAAAAGGGCTTGCGAGTTCCTATGATGTCCCGTGATTGCGATCACGAGGAAGGAGTACCCCTTGCGAGGCGGGAAACTAATATGATGATGATTATAAGTGGTTACAATCACTTGAGATACCATGTGCACATGGGTGATTGAAATGGATCCATTGCATATGCATTAAACTATTGACATATGCATTAGCCATAGGTGCATGACATTTGTGATGGGATGACCAAGAGAGATGAAACACCCTTGCAAGGAGGAAATGATTAAAGACTTAATAATTTGATGATGATGACTGTGAATGCCCATAGTTGATATGTGGCAATGTGATTATGTATGTGCTTGTGCTTGCTTATGTTGTGAATTGCGATTCATGAGGCTTGTATGCCTATTATGACAATGTGATGATGATTGAGTGATGAATTAATAATTTTATAGCAAAGAACACATGATGATTAAATGCATGTACACTTAATCACAATATATTATATTCATCATTTTGAATGTATAACTCACTCTTCCTTGTGGTCTCCTTTTTAGCATTGCTATACAGGTTGCTGCGGGATGAGTTTGGGTTTTGAACTGAAGCTCATGATAAAGGTAAATAGTGGTAACAGAATGCCTTGGCCGATAGTGTTTGTTATATATGATGTAATAATTGATTTATATATAATAATTTTGATACATAGAGATTTATACACATGTATATATCATTGTATATTGATGATGTGTGATGTCAACTATGGAATGTGACTAGTGAATTTGAGTGTTGTATAATCTCATATTTATACTTGAGGCATCGGAGATGTATGTATGTTAGGTATAGAATATCTTATATTCTGATTTAATGATTAATACCTCATGTAGAGGCTACATACAATTGATGATGTATGATTACGTTCTAGGTGCGTAGTCAATTGTGGCCTAATAGGCTTATATTATGAAATTTTATGATTGTTTAGGCCTTTTCTCATATCTTCATATATGGGACTAGGCATATTCCCGGTATACACATTTTTCTTCCACTGTAAACTCTATTATTTTGTATACCGTTATGGGAAATTTAGTTATCGATCCAGTTATATCTTATTAAATCTCACTTTTCGGTTTTCTATGGTTCGGGTCTTGATGTAATCGTCGAGGTGTTTTGGAAATATTTAAAATGTGAAAAATTTACCCGTATTTTTATTAATTATTATCTTGATTAAATCGGGATTTGGTTCCAGAAAATCAGGGTGTGATAAATAGACATAGAGTAGAGGGATTAAATTTTGAATAGATAGAGGTAGATTGTGGTGGTGTGGCCGTGAATGGATGAAAGAGAAGTGGCTATTTGTGGTGACTCAAGAGAAGGGAATTTGTGATGGTTAGATGAAGTAAAGAGACTTGGAGGGCTGCTTAATTCTTGCCGTGAGTTGAAGGAGAAAGTGGAAGTGGAATGGTACAAAGAAATGATGACAATTCTTGGTGATGGGTTAGTAACTCTTGTTGCATGAAATCTGATTGGAGGAAAGAGAGGTGGGCAGCTGAGTGGAGGGGAGAGACATGGTGCTGACACCTCTTAAGGAAGGTGACAAGTGGTGGTGATGCATGGGAGAGGTGTTTTCTTGGAGCTACATGTGTCTCTTGGATGGAGAGGGCTAATTGGCCAAGGTTGCATGGAGAGGCTGTGGTGTCCAGCTTCTAGACGTCACTTTGTGCGTGGGTTTAAGGGTCTTTATGGGCCGAATTTCAAAATGGGTCAAACTCAAAAGTTTTAGATCTTTTTGTTATTTTTAATTTGGTATATGGCATAAAACAATCCATTAAGAAATGAGAGAGTTATGGCCCAAATACAAAAGGGGTGCAAGGCTGTGATGGGATTTTGGGCTTTGTGTTCTTCATCAAAGTTTTAGGGAATTGAGTTAGGGAAATTTGGTGAAATAATTGTTCAATATCTTGGTGATATGAGTGAGATATGCGAGATATACTGAACCTAGTGCAAGCTGTCACTAGGAAAACGTGAATTAGTGTAGTATTTTAAATACTAGGATTTATGGATTGAGAATTAGCTTTCAAAACCTTCTTGTAGTTTGTAGATCTTTTTTTCCACTTTAATTTGATATATCATTTGAGATGATCCAAGTTTGGTAGCTCAAGATATACCCGATTTACTACAGGGTGCTCCAGAAGCTTCCCAAATCAGCTAGGGTCTTAGAAATAAATTCACCATTAATTCTCCTTTGGAAATTTGATTTCATACCCTTAATAACAATTGTAGACCTCGACAACAGTGTATCAAACAAATATAATCCGATCATGAATAAAGAGATCAATTTACTTGTAACACCTTATTATTTGCAACTAATAATTCCAAAAATATGAGAAAATTTTTCACAAATAGTCACGTAACATTTGATATAGAAAGGAGCAGGCAAGGGGGAACGAAGAGCATTCACGCGCATATAGCAACCTACAGGGAAGCTAAAACTGGGGCCGGCTCAACGGGTTTATCGTAACACACCAGCACTAGGGCGGATTGCACAACACCGTTCATTCGCTTAGACGGGGTCTGACACCGTCCAAGCAGAGTATGGTAGAGCAGCAGCGGATAGAAGATATTTCACAAGGAGGCTTCCCTTCAAGTAACACTGGTCACTCAACGGGAGGAAATAGATAAGGGAAGATGTTAATACAGTCACACGTGTAACATTCGGTGGAAGGGCGGAGTTAGAATCATCCTACTTGGCTAGGCGAGGTATATTTATCTTGGGCGGACTACAATACAACATTCACTTACTCAGGCGATGCTCGATACCGCCAGCGAGACGGAATAATGCGACAACGGAGAGAGAAGGTACATAGGCGGAATCTAGAGTTGATATTTACTTGCTTCAGCATAGTTCTACGCGTTTGGGTGAACTGTCCTAGTTACTTGGGCGAGGTATGACACCGCCTAAACGAAATCTGCACAACGCCTCTTCAACACAACTACAAGGTAATTTTCTCAATCGGGTATGGACAAGGGTTCACTAGGTAAATCCTCACACTCGCACTTCACTCAGAAAAACGGGAAGTTACAGGGTACATATGCGATAGTAGGTTGTGGAGAAAGGAGGAGTCTGAACCTATTCCGCCCAACTCAACTAATTATGACAACGCCTGGGCGGACTCAACCACCACGCCCAGATCAGGGGGTCAACACTGGGGTCTCGTTCTAACAACTACATCACTCCAGCGCGAATCCTCACGCTGGGCGAATTGCCCCCAAACTTCGGGCGGGGTACGACTCCGCCCAACGTATCCGACATGAATTTTCCTAAGACAATTCTCAATTCACTCAGACTTGGCTATAACCTGCTCGATCATACCGTCCCTGCGTATCCATTAAAGCACAATTATGAAACAAGGCAGCACATAGCATCACACACACAAAACCATACATCCATATATACATAAGAGTGTATGTTAATATTTACAACACAAAAATCGGACTTCTTCTTATCCATAAAGTTCTATTCATCCCCAAAACATTATCATCCGGTATGGACCAGTCAGGGCTCAATCTAACAACGCCTTAATTAAACCTTCCAAATGCATCAGCACTCTGCCCAGTATTCCAGCTCTGCTTCTGATTCTCCTCACGAGAGACATTAACTGAAAATGGCCACTGCAGGGGTGAGCTTTTACATGTAAAATGATACTCACAGACTCGGTATCAGCGTCAGTACACGCTCCTGCTATCATTCAACCTTTCTCAAGTAACCAAGTTCATACAGTTCAAACAACATTCATGACACACATAATATACAGAGTTTATTCCACATCCAAATATATATATTCATGCATTCAAAATCATACACATATACATACATAGACTTATACACCATCACAATCAGCCTTATTTCTATATGCATGCCTGCGGATCCGACTCGGGTAAAGACTCTCAGTTACGGTCCCCTTTTCTTCTCGCCCCTCGTCCCGCAGCTCTTACCAGGTGGCACCGGCCTTCCCACGGCGTCTCGAGACTCTCTTCTCTAGCTCTAACGGCTACCACGAGCTCTATTGGGATCTAGCCAGGGTTGGTAACTGGAAGTCGTTTCCCTTGGGGTTCTTGACCTTCTATGGGTCACCCCACTCTCACTCATGCAACTAACACATTCATTATTACACATCATCGCGCCACAAATACCTTCGCCGTAATCATTAAGCAAGAATGGATTTCCCACACTACTCGTAATCATTCAGTCAATCACACCAGCGCATGTTACAATCGGTCATCAGACTAACATCATTGAGCAATCCAATTAAGAGCATGCACATACATATTTTTCATAGTGACAAGAAAATAGATCCATGCATATCATCCATCATTATCATCTACTAACAGGCTACACTATCGCCACGAAAATCACTGTCAGAATCTTAAACCATGCATCAGTTTTAATGATTATAATTGCATGCACACACACACACCCACACTCCGCAGTACGTTCATCCGGTACCGTTCTTAGACCTTGCATTCGACATGCAAGCGCCCCCTACCTTTAGAAGAACCTCAGAAACCTTTTTCGTTCTTGTCGTTGGGTCCGATGTCTTTCTCCTGGTTCGTTCGGTCTTCCTTGGCTTCGTCGTATCCTGCGCCTGATTCTGGGATGGAGTGTAGTCTGTTCTTCAGTACTGCAACCAAGGTCTCCAGGAGCGAAGAGTGAGAGAAGAGAAAAAGATAGAGACGAAGAGAGGAAGTAGAGGATGAAGTGACGGAGGAGGGAGTCTGAAGAAAGAGTAAGTGCATTTATCACCAAAGGCTCACGTTTTATATATATATATGTGTACATGCGCACAGAAGAGAAGAGTGGGATGGGAGAGTGCGTGCCCAGCAGTCACGTGCACTCCACCCCATCCCCTGACCATCACCATTTTTTTTATGGCTTAAACCTACTTAGTTAAATGCAATTAACAGTTATTTCTAGTTGAAATCAAGTCTTAATGGTTTATTCTTCATTCAGTATTTAATTTCAAAACTGGGATGTTACAGTTCTCCCCCACTGAAAAAGATTTTCGTCCCTGAAATTCAGTCGGTACTTACCTAGGTAAACAATTCGGGGTACTGCTGTCGTATGGTGTCTTCGCGTTCCCACGTGTAGGAGGTGGTTTTGCCTTGCTGCCACTCCACCTTAACCAGCCTTACGTTCTTGTTTCTTAAGCATTTTACCGATCGGTCCACGATTCCAATCGGCATAGTCACAGTGGTTAGGTCTTCCTTGATCTCTACCTCGTCGTCATGCATCGTGTGGCTGGGGTCATGCAAATACTTCCTTAACTGAGACACGTGGAATACGTTGTGTAATCGGGACAAGTGAGTTGGTAACGCGAGGCGGTATGCCACGGGGCCAATCCGTTCTAATACCTCATAAGGTCCGATGTAGCGAGGGCTTAACTTCCCACTTTTTAAGGCTCGTCCAACTCCTTTACTCGGAGAGGTTCTCAGAAACACTCGATCTCCGACTGAAAATTCCAATGGCTTGATGCGCTTGTCATGGTAGCTCTTCTGCCTGTCTTGTGATGCTTTCATCTTCTCCCTTATCACTCGGATCTGTTCTGTGGTTTGCTTCACGATGTCTGGTCCCAATAGTAGACTTTCACCCGCTTCCGACCAGCAGAGTGGGGTTCGGCATCTACGCCCATATAATGCCTCGTAAGGTGCCATGCCAATGCTGTGATGATGGCTGTTGTTGTACGTAAACTCGATCAAGGGAAGGTACTGCTCCCAGTCCCCACCGTACTCTAACATACACGCTCTCAATAAGTCTTCTAGACTCTGAATTGTTCGTTCGGATTGTCCATCCGATTGGGGGTGATAGGCAGAACTAAGCCAAAGCTTCATCCCCAATTCTTGATGCATGCTGGTCCAAAACCTGGACGTAAATCTAGGGTCCCTATCCGATACGATGGAGGTAGGTATGCCATGCAGTCGGATAATTTCTTGAATGTAGATTCGAGCCAACTTATGCAATGGGTACCTCATATTTACAGGTAAGAAGTGTGCACTCTTCGTCAATCGGTCAACAATGACCCAGATTGCATCATGGCCCGCTCGGTTTTTGGGTAATCCCATGATAAAATCCATCGCAATTGAGTCCCATTTCCACACGGGGATCTCTAGAGGCTGCATTGCACCGTATGGTTTTTGGTGCTCTACCTTCGATTTCTGACAAGTGATACACCGGGCCACGTACTCCGCCACATCCTTCTTTAGTCCGGGCCACCAGAACTGTCTCCTCCAGTCGTGGTACATTTTTGTGGTTCCTGGGTGAATGCTGAGTAGGCTTTTGTGGGCTTCATCAAGCACCATTCTTCTCAATCTTCCCTCACTTGGTATGTATATTCTGTTTCTCACCCGGAAGATCCCATCTGACCCCTCTGTCAAGGATAAATCCTTTCCTTTGGCCTGAATTTCCTTCATTTCAGCTAGGTAAGAGTCCGCCTGTTGCTGTTCGTACACGGATTTTAAGAATTCGTTGGCAATCCTCAACGTACCGATTGTCATCTTCTGAGAGGAAGGGGTGTCAACATGCAAGTTCATGTCTCGGAACCGCTCCAACAACTCAACTTCTTTTGCCATCATGGCTGCTATGTGGAGGGATTTCCGACTCAATGGGTCGGCCACAACGTTTGCCTTACCTGGGTGATATTTCAACTCGAAATCATAGTCCTTCAAAAACTCAATCCATCTTCTCTGCCTCATGTTCAGCTCCTTTTGGTCGAATAGGTATTTGAGGCTCTTGTGATTGCTGTACACTTCAAATTTGGACCCGTACAAGTAATGTCTCCAGATCTTCAATGCAAAAACTACTGCTGCCAGCTCCAAGTCATGAGTCGAATAATGCTGCTCGTGGGGTCTCAATTGTCGAGAGGCATATGCTATCACTCGATCTTTCTGCATGAGTACACACCCTAATCCGAGTCCGGACGCGTCGCAATAGACCACGAAGCTTTCTCGTAACTCAGGTAATGCCAACACCAGAGCAGTTGTCAACTTATTCTTCAGCTCTTGGAAGCTATTCTCATACTCCGGACTCCACACGAAAGGAGCGTTCTTCCGAGTCAATTTAGTCAGGGGTAATGCCAACTTAGAAAAACCTTCTATGAACCTCCTATAATAACCTGCCAAGCCCATAAAACTTCTTATTTCCGAGACCGATCTGGGCCTCTCCCATGCTATTACAGCAGCTACCTTCGCAGGATCCACCGAGACGCCTCGCTCGGAGATCACATGCCCGAGGAAATGGATCTCATCCATCCAGAATTTGCACTTCGAGAGCTTTGCAAACAATTGTTTCTCCTTCAACACTTGGAGTACCGTTCTGAGATGTCCTTCATGCTCCTCAGGGGTCTTAGAATAAACTAGAATATCATCGATGAAGACAACAACAAACCGATCTAAGAAGGAGTGGAATATGCTGTTCATGTAATTCATGAAAACAGCAGGGGCGTTTGTCACACCGAACGGCATCACTACATACTCATAGTGACCATACCGAGTCCTAAAGGCAGTTTTAGGAGTGTCCGAGTCCTTCACTCGGATTTGGTGATATCCCGATCGTAAGTCGATTTTCGAGAAGACTGAGGCTCCACGCAGTTGGTCAATTAAATCATCAATTCTAGGCAGTGGGTATCGATTCTTGATTGTGAGTTTATTAAGCTGTCGATAATCTATACAAAGTCTCATGCTGCCATCCTTCTTCTTAACAAGTAGCACAGGTGCGCCCCATGGTGACACGCTTGGTCTAATGAACTTCTTCTCAAGTAACTCATCCACTTGTTTCTTCAACTCTGCCAATTCAGTTGAGGACATTCTGTAGGGTGCACTGGAGACCGGCTCAGCTCCAGGGATCAAGTCTATAGAGAACTCAACTTCTCTATTGGGAGGCACACTCGGGACGTCTTCTGGGAACACTTCTGGGAATTCGCAGACAACCAGAATTTCGTTCACTAGGGTCTCACTCTCATCTTTGGTTAAACAAAGCATCATAAATAGTTGGGTTATACCTAGTGTCGTGCCATCTTCAGTGGGTTGTTTTGGGAAAACTATCTCTCGGTTTCTACAATCTACTAATACCTTATTGGCTGAAAGCCAATCTATTCCAAGCACAATATCAAGACCCTTTAAAGGCATGCAAATTAGATCGAAGGTGAAACTCCGATCACACAACTCAAATGCTACATTTTTACATATTGACGATGTGAACACACTAGGGCCAGTAGGGCTGGCCACTTCCAAAGTCCGGTTCATAGACACAGTTGGTAACTTCAACCGTTCCACGCACTCATCAGCTATAAAAGAATGGGTAGCTCCCGAATCGAAAACAACATTAAGCGTATTCATTCCAAGTGAGCACTTACATTGTACTAGATCATTTGCTGGTGCAATATCTTCTGCGTTGATGGTGTAGATTCTTCCTGCTGCTGGCGGACCGGTATTCCTCTCTCAGCTGTTCGGAGCATGCATCATATTTCCTCTGGTTCCGTTGCCTCTGCCACCAGGTCGTTGGTTATCATTCACTCGGGTTCTATCTTGAAATCCTCCTTGACGCACATTGGTGTTTGCCTGGCGGAGTTGGGGGCAGTCAGGACGAACGTGTCCCTTCTCTCCGCAGTGGTAGCATTTAACATTTGTATCGTTGCAATCCTTAGCAAAGTGGTCACCGCCGCATTTAAAGCATCCGCCATATCTTGGTTGTCCACTCATTTGTCTCCCTCGGTCATTATGATTCTGATATCTGGTGAAGGGTTCATTCCTCCTCACGTTCCCTGGCCTCTTGAAACGTGATTGCTGAGGCCTCAGGTGCTGGTTAGCTCTGCTGCACTGGCCCGAATGGGCCCTGTCATCCTTTTCGAATATTCGACACTTGTTCACTAAGGCAGGGAAACTCCGGATTTCATGGTATCTGCAGGCCCTCTTGATATCCGATCTCAATCCGTTCTCAAACTTAAGACACTTGGAGTTCTCCGTTCCTGGCTGCTGGAAGGGCGGATAGAATAGGCACAATTCCTCAAATCTGGTCGCGTATTCTTCCACAATCATGGAGCCCTGTTTCTACTCCATAAACTCCAGCTCTTTCCGACTCCTCACTGTGTCGGGAAAGTATTTGTCTAAGAAGCAGGCCTTGAAATCGTTCCACGTCAGTTGATTATCATCTTCAGGAAATCGGCTTCTGGCTATTTTCCACCAATTCTCCGCTTCATCTCGCAGCATATACACTGCGCACTCCACCTTCTGGGCTTCGGTACAGCGAAGACCCCTAAAAATTCTCTCTAATTCCTGAGTCCACTTGAACGCCGCCTCAGGATTCCGTCCTCCTAAGAATTCACTCGGCTTCCTTTTTAAGAAGCGGTCCAGCACATGGCCATCCTCAGGTTGAGTCTGGCCTTGCCTTTCAAACACATCAGCAAAGCGTTGGAATGCTGTGGCTATAGCCTCCATACTTTGATGATGCGCCATTCCTTATCCTGAAATTGACATTTAAGGATAAGTATACGGAGCCACTTACTACCGATCTGGTTATCAGTCTAACAATTAATAGCTTAGCACATTATGTCATTCGTCTAAGTCATACACACAATCGGACCGGGGAAAACAACCCCTTGTCCTCAAGTCAATCATCAATCAAGTTCAACTAGCATCAGAACAATTTTCAACCATTCAATCAAAAGACGCACACACCACCGCTTACACTTGGTAAGCATATTTGGCCTTGCACTTTTCGGTCCGCTCTGATACCAAAATGTAACACCTTATTATTTGCAACTAATAATTCCAAAAATATGAGAAAATTTTTCACAAATAGTCACGTAACATTTGATATAGAAGGGAGCAGGCAAGGGGGAACGAAGAGCATTCACGCGCATATAGCAACCTACAGGGAAGCTAAAACTGGGGCCGGCTCAACGGGTTTATCGTAACACACCAGCACTAGGGCGGATTGCACAACACCGTTCATTCGCTTAGACGGGGTCTGACACCGTCCAAGCGGAGTATGGTAGAGCAGCAGCGGATAGAAGATATTTCACAAGGAGGCTTCCCTTCGAGTAACACTGGTCACTCAACGGGAGGAAATAGATAAGGGAAGATGTTAATACAATCACACGTGTAACATTCGGTGGAAGGGCGGAGTTAGAATCATCCTACTTGGCTAGGCGAGGTATATTTATCTTGGGCGGACTACAATACAACATTCATTTACTCAGGCGATGCTCGATACCGCCAGTGAGACGGAATAATGCGATGACAGAGAAAGAAGGTACATAGGCGGAATCTAGAGTTGATATTTACTTGCTTCAGCATAGTTCTACGCGTTTGGGTGAACTGTCCTAGTTACTTGGGCGAGGTATGACACCGCCTAAACGAAATCTGTACAACGCCTCTTCAACACAACTACAAGGTAATTTTCTCAATCGGGTATGGACAAGGGTTCACTAGGTAAATCCTCACACTCGCACTTCACTCAGAAAAACGGGAAGTTACAGGGTACATATGCGATAGTAGGTTGTGGAGAAAGGAGGAGTCTGAACCTATTCCGCCCAACTCAACTAATTATGACAACGCCTGGGCGGACTCAACCACCACGCCCAGATCAGGGGGTCAACACCGGGGTCTCGTTCTAACAACTACATCACTCCAGCGCGAATCCTCACGCTGGGCGAATTGCCCCCAAACTTCGGGCGGGGTACGACTCCGCCCAACGTACCCGACATGAATTTTCCTAAGACAATTCTCGATTCACTCAGACTTGGCTATAACCTGCTCGATCATACCGTCCCTGCGTATCCATTAAAGCACAATTATGAAACAAGGCAGCACATAGCATCACACACACAAAACCATACATCCATATATACATAAGAGTGTATGTTAATATTTACAACACAAAAATCAGACTTCTTCTTATCCATAAAGTTCTATTCATCCCCAAAACATTATCATCCGGTATGGACCAGTCAGGGCTCAATCTAACAACGCCTTAATTAAACCTTCCAAATGCATCAGCACTCCGCCCAGCATTCCAGCTCTGCTTCTGATTCTCCTCACGAGAGACATTCACTGAAAATGGCCACTGCAGGGGTGAGCTTTTACATGTAAAATGATACTCACAGACTCGGTATCAGCGTCAGTACACGCTCCTGCTATCATTCAACCTTTCTCAAGTAACCAAGTTCATACAGTTCAAACAACATTCATGACACACATAATATACAGAGTTTATTCCACATCCAAATATATATATTCATGCATTCAAAATCATACACATATACATACATAGACTTATACACCATCACAATCAGCCTTATTTCTATATGCATGCCTGCGGATCCGACTCGGGTAAAGACTCTCAGTTACGGTCCCCTTTTCTTCTGGCCCCTCGTCCCGCAGCTCTTACCAGGTGGCACCGGCCTCCCCACGGCGTCTCGAGACTCTCTTCTCTAGCTCCAACGGCTACCACGAGCTCTATTGGGATCTAGCCAGGGTTGGTAACTGGAAGTCGTTTCCCTTGGGGTTCTTGACCTTCTATGGGTCACCCCACTCTCACTCATGCAACTAACACATTCATTATTACACATCATCGCGCCACAAATACCTTCGCCGTAATCATTAAGCAAGAATGGATTTCCCACACTACTCGTAATCATTCAGTCAATCACACCAGCGCATGTTACAATCGGTCATCAGACTAACATCATTGAGCAATCCAATTAAGAGCATGCACATACATATTTTTCATAGTGACAAGAAAATAGATCCATGCATATCATCCATCATTATCATCTACTAACAGGCTACACCATCGCCACGAAAATCACTGTCAGAATCTTAAACCATGCATCAGTTTTAATGATTATAATTGCATGCACACACACACACCCACACTCCGCAGTACGTTCATCCGGTACCGTTCTTAGACCTTGCATTCGACATGCAAGCGCCCCCTACCTTTAGAAGAACCTCAGAAACCTTTTTCGTTCTTGTCGTTGGGTCCGATGTCTTTCTCCTGGTTCGTTCGGTCTTCCTTGGCTTCGTCGTATCCTGCGCCTGATTCTGGGATGGAGTGTAGTCTGTTCTTCAGTACTGCAACCAAGGTCTCCAGGAGCGAAGAGTGAGAGAAGAGAAAAAGATGGAGACGAAGAGAGGAAGTAGAGGATGAAGTGACGGAGGAGGGAGTCTGAAGAAAGAGTAAGTGCGTTTATCACCAAAGGCTCACGTTTTATATATATATATGTGTACATGCGCACAGAAGAGAAGAGTGGGATGGGAGAGTGCGTGCCCAGCAGTCACGTGCACTCCACCCTATCCCCTGACCATCACCATTTTTTTTTTATGGCTTAAACCTACTTAGTTAAAGGCAATTAACAGTTATTTCTAGTTGAAATCAAGTCTTAATGGTTTATTCTTCATTCAGTATTTAATTTCAAAACTGGGATGTTACATTACTCATGTTACATATGCCTTTACTTTATTAAATATTAAAATGAAATATAAAATAGGAGGGGTTCGCTGGATTTTCTGCGATACAAACAAGAAGTTATTTTTTTTAGAACTTTTTTTGATAAGGATTCATAGCAAAAAGAATGAAGTGATTCAAGCACCGAACGAAGGCGATATGTAAATTTTATCAAAGGCTACCAGCATAGTGATGAAACAGCCAAGGGGTCACAAAGATTTATTAAACTGTACTGATCTAGATGGATTTTTCCTTTGATGTCTTCACAGAAAATGTAGATAATTTTGTTACGGAGATTTTGACACCAAGTTCTCACGAATCAAAGGTCGTATGAGAAAGTTATGAATTTTTTCTGAACCATGCGCAAGGAAAAATGTCCAAACGTTGGAATTTTAAGGTGAACATACTTAATCTTCGATTTTAGGGTTGACAAAGTGAGAATCGGAGTTTGGGGCTAGAAACGGAGGTTGAAGATCTTTTCAAAATCAAGAGATTGAGACTAAAATCATTTGAAAAAGATTTATAAAGAAACTGATTTATTGAAAAACGAGGGTGATAGAGTCCGAACCAGGTTTCGGCCTCTTCAGGAAAGGTTCCTAAAACATCGAAACGAGTCACCGTAGACTGACCATGCCACCATCGGATATCTTGAGGTATATGAATGATCAAACATAGAAGACGCTAAGGGTTCTGATTGGGCTGGTTAGGCTAAACCAGACAGCCTTAATTCTTCACAAAACGATCCTAATAGGATTAGTTTCCTTACTGGATCACTAGTCTTAGGTCGAACAATCAAAGTCCGGCCTCAGGATGGGTCCCACAGTTCAAATCCGAGGAACCGTGCGATATTTTATTATTAAATATGATTATCAAATAAATAAACAAATTAAAATATATACTTTCAAAATAAATTATTATTGTAATTATTTATGTATTAAATATTATCAACAAGAAATAATATAATTATAAATCAATCAGTACAAAATAATTGATATTAACATATTATTTTTAATTAGAAAGTATGGTCAAACGTTATGATGGTTCTTTCCATTTTCTCATCTCTTCTTTTCTCACTTGTTACATTCTCTTGGTATTCTTAAACTTCATTTTAAAAATCTTAACTTATTCCACTTTTTACTATTTTTCTTATGTTGAACTACTTAGGGAATAGGCCAAAGCCTCAAGCTTTCTACCAAAAGCTTAACAAAGTATCCTCAAGAGTCCTGAGGGTTTGGTTTCTTATTCTAAAAAATCAGGGCTGTTACAAAGGGCATAGAGAACTCTATAGCAGACCAGCTGTCTCGTCTGGAAGTAGGTAATTAATTGGTTCCTATCAAGGAAGAATTTTCAGATGAGTGCTTGATGAAAATAGAACAAAGTCCATGGTATGCTGACATGCAAATTTTAAGATTGCAGCCATGGTACCTGCAGGAATGACATCCCAAATGAGTAAGAAATTCTTTCATGACAACAAAAGTTTTCTATGGGATGATCCTTTCCTGTACAAGGTTGAATTAGATGGAATAATTAGGAGATTTGTGCCTGAGAGTGAATAAGAGAGAATCCTTTGGCACTGCCATGATTCTCATTATGGAGGGCACCATGGCTCCTCAAGAACTGCTGCCAAGGTGCTGCAATGTGGTTTCTATTGGCCAACCATCTTTCAAGACGCTAAGGGTTATGTTCAGAGGTGTGATAAATACCAAAGGAGTGGGGGACTCAGCACTAAAGCTGGCATGCCTTTAACTAACATTTTAGTAGTGGAGTTATTTGATGTCTGGGGAATAGACTTTATGTGACCTTTCCTAAAGTCTTTTTCCTATGAATACCTTTTAGTGGCAGTAGATTATGTGTCAAAGTGGGTGGAAGCTATACCCACTAGAACCAATGATGCATATGTTGTGTTGAGGTTTGTGAAGAAAACCATCTTCTTAAGGTATGGAGTACCTAGAGGGATCATTAGTGATGAGGGGTCTCACTTTTGCAATAGATAATGGAAAAGGTCCTAAAACATTATGAAGTGGTTCATAAGGTGTCAACTCCCTATCATCCACAAACTTGTGGACAAGTAGAGTTATAAAATAGGGAAATCAAGAGAATCCTTAAGAAAGTTGTAGGTAAATCTAGGGGAGATTGGTCTTTAAAATTAGATCATGCTTTATGGGCTTACCACACAGCTTTTAAAACTCCAATTGGCATGACTCCTTATCATCTTGTTTATGGTAAGGCCTGCCATCTTCCTATGGAGTTGGAACATAGAGCTTGGTGGGCTACAAAGTTGTTAAACATGGAATTTGCTCAATCTCAGGAAGAAAGGGTCCTGAAACTTGATGAGTTAGATGAGTTTAGATTACAAGCCTATTATAGTGCCTCTTTGTATAAGGAAAGGACAAAGAGATGGCATGATCGAAAACTTAAGAGAAAAGAGTTTTAAGAGGGGGATAAAGTCTTACTGTTCAACTCTAGGTTGAGACTTTTCCCAGGAAAACTTAAGTTTAGGTGGTCTGGCCCTTTTGTAGTTCATGAAGTATTTCCTCATGGTGCTATTGAGGTAAAGGAACCAGAAACTGGCAGAATGTTTAAGGTCAATGGTCAAAGACTCAAGCTCTACTTTGGAGGTGAGTTTAGTAGGAAAAAGGCCTCCGTGGACTTGTACACTCCTTCTTAAGAGTCATATTTCAAGCTAGTGACATTAAAGAAGCGCTGCAAAGAGGCACCCTTGAATTTATGTTTTCTTTTATTCTAAAAGTAGTTATGGAACTTCTTTTGAGGAAATTGTATAATTTTTTTTAAAAAAAGTATAGATATGGTAAAAGAAAAAGGCAAAGAAATTTTTAAAAATATATGTAATGAATAATATTGGTTAAGAATAAAGGATTTAGAAAAAGAGGTTTGTCCAGTAGCCAGGTGTTAGTACATTGGAATTGAGCGTTCATACGCTAGGGTTTCTTCGTAGTTTCTAGTATTACACATACGTAAGTTTTCTTCAAGCGTACCTATGCCTGCTTTCTATAGGTGTTGCCTATTTTGAGATTGGGTGGTGCATTACTACGCCATCCTTAGGGTGTGCTTGTAACATCCCTGTTTTTAATAATAGTTCTATTTTTGTAAATGATGAGGTATAGAAGGTCTGTAAGTGTTAATCAATGAATAAAACACTCTATGGATGGTTTATAATACTCAAAAAATTTCATTTTTGGGTTTAATTATAGAATTTATATAGATCTTTGCTGATAAGATCCATTTTCTGAGTGAAATATGCCTTAGAAAGGACTCTGTTCCGAGTGAAGAATGAAAATTCCGAGTGACTAAGAGAAATTCCGAGTGAAATATGTAAATACCGAGTGAAGGTTGTGTTTTCCGAGTGGAACATGGCCGAGAGGGTTTATTTCGAGTGGAATTCTTGCCCCAGAGACACTTTTGTGCGAAGTGGACTGACAGAACCACTTTTGGGTGAAAGAATCCGAGTGACTCACCTTGGAGTGACTCACTGCAGAGTCAAACACCTCAGAAAGACTCATTTCCGAGTCAAGTACTCTCCAAAGACTCATTTCTGAGTCAAATTCTTCTGAATGACTTGTTTCTGAGTCAATCATTGTCAGATGTTGCAATTCTGACTGAAAGTTCACTGAGTGCCTTGATTTCCGAGTGAAGTACAGAGGAAAATGTACTTTCGAGTGGAAGGATTCCAACTGGGGATACACGGTATATGATTGATGTACACTGGAATAACTTCCTGAGTGAAGAAGAAAATAGGTCAACTTTGAGGGTGAAATGCCGAATGAAAGATATTCGAGTGTGACTCCGAGTGAGATGGTACCGAGTGGAACCGTGTGAGTGAAGACACGATTCAAAGATGAGTTTACAAATGAGGAACTGAGTGTTGAAGACTGAGTGAAAAAGGGAATCGGTTTGGATTATTTTTGCCGAGAGAAGAGTGATTGAATGATGATCAATAAAGATTATTTTACTGAGTGACAAATTTGAGTGCATGAGTCGGTTTCAGAAGAGTTCTACCGAGCAGAGACTTAAAGAGTTGGGTATCGGTTTTAATTGATTTACCGAGTGGACAGCCGAGTGAAATAAGTCAGCTTTGAGGGAATTCACCGAGTGAGAACTATTTAGGAATTGAGTCGGTGTTGTAAGGAATTTCCCAGTAAGAACCGATCGGCTATTGACTCGGATTTAAGATAAATAGCCAAGTGATGGATTAGGTGGGTATGAGTCGGCTCTGACTGACTTAATTGAATCGGTTTAAACTCTTATGCCAAGAGGGAAGCCGAGTGTGAGATGACTCGGACTTGAGTGATGATGCCAAGTAGACAGATTGAGAGTTGACTCGGTTTTGCTGAGTGAAAAACTGAGTGAAGAATGGCTCGTGCCGAGTGAAAACTGAGTAAGAAGGACTTGGATTTCCTTCTTTTCATGTTACTGACAATTTCCAGTTAGCATGGGTAGGATTCCAGTCGGCTTAGAGGCTAACCGAGTGGATTCCAGTCGGTATTCACTGTCAGAATAACGTTTGACTCCAATTTTAGCTCCTTGTGTATTTTATAATATATTTTTCTTCAATTATTCACCCTAGTGTGTAGAACGGCTAGTAGTGGACCATTAAGGAGCTCACTTTCTATCTAAACCACTATTATTTCCCACTAACAGCCACTAGAAACCCACTCATGGAAAGCTTGTCCCCCACTTGCCTTTACCTTATTAAACTAACACTAACCCTGTAAGTTAGAAACTCTTAGATTAAACAAGCTACCTCTCTCAACTTCTTCGAACTGAAACTAGGACAACAAGGGGACTTCTTTTCAGTCAGCCAAAGATCATCAAACCAAGTAAGAGGGGACAGGGTTGTGAATAACTATGAAATGGGTAGAATTGTATGCTGTTCTAGGATTCCAGTTTTAATTTCGTATCTTGTTGCTCAGTTTTGAGATTGAAAATGTATGATTTTGATTCTGACTTCTTCATGAAAGTTGTAGAACTTTTTGTTATCTGAATTTTGAGACCTGAATTAATTAATTTGAATATGTATATCAAAAGTTATAGCCACAATACTAGAGCATGTCCGAGTGGAATATTTGTTCTATGTTCTGTGTATATATTGATATTCTGGGAATTTTACAAGCATAATCAGCCTTTGATGTCTTCACAAAAGTTGTAGATATTTGTGTTATGGATCTATAGAAAGTGGTTTCAAGTCAAAATGATTTTTGTAGCTCACATTATGCCTAAAATACTGAAGTATGTTCAAGCTGTAAATCTGTTAACTTGAGATACGTATTTTATTTTTAAAACTGGGAATTGTGTGGTGAGAATTAGTGATCGGTGTCTTCATCAAAGTTGTAGATCTTCTTGTTATGTGAATTTTGAGACCTGGACCGACTGAATTGGATATGTATAACATAAGTTATGATCAAAATACTACAGCATGTCCGATTGAAATACTTATCTTGTGTTTTGTGCATATATGAATATTCTGGGAATTATACATACGTTTTTAGACTTTGATGTCTTCATTAAAGTTGTAGATATTTATGTTAGGGATCTATAGAAAGTAGTTTTGAGTTAAAAAGATGCTTGTAGCTCTAGATATGCTCAAAATATAGAAGTATGTTCATGATGAAAATCTGTTAACTATGAAATCCGAATCTTATTTTTAAAACTGGGAATTGTGTGGTGTGAATTAGTGGTTGGTGCCTTCATGAAAGTTGTAGATATTTGTGATAAGAATAATTTAGAACTAGTTTCATGCCAAAATTGTTTTTTTAGCTCCAGAAACATTGAAAATACTAACCTGTCTATGTTTTAAAAATCCTCTTTGAGGCAGTTTTGTATTCTGTGAATAAGTGATGTTTCTGTTTAGAATTTGAATTTATGGTCTTCATGAAAGTTATAGATATTTATGTTATTAAGCTATAGAAAGTGTAATCACATGAAAAGGATTTGATTTGTTCAAGTTATGCCTGATGTACTAGAGTATGTTACTGTTGGAAATGCTGAAACTTAATTATAATGGTTATTATGAATGAAAATGATATTTTCTCTATGAGTAACAATTTATTATTAAACTCTTGAGTGATTATGATTTATTATTGATGTTTTTGCGTGTTTAATGAGTATCATACGATTGTATATTTTGGTGGTGAATAATTATGAATGACATAATTAATATATATGTACATGAATGCCTTGTGGTTATTGTTACATGTGGTTGAAACAGTAAATCCATGATTCTGAAAATTATTATATGCGATGTGTCCTTTGAGGGCTTGTGGTTTTCCAAGTGGTTTTGGAAATATTAATATCATGGTATGTTAAATGATAAAGAGAATTAAAGGCATTCATGCATCATAAGCATTTGGACGCACCATGGACTAATTAAAGACTTATTAAATGAACTTGTTTGGCATATTCATCATATCATTATGTATTATTGACTGTGTTTGTGCAATTCTATATATTTTATATTTATTCTATATTCTGTCTCACTTTTACATTAATTTTTACAGTGAATGCCACCCAGAATGAAGAGTGATGCTATGGTTGATGCCTATGTGAATTATTGCTTGGATTTCAAATTTATTCTAATTTTATGATTTGTAATAAACACAACGTGTTATGTACTGTTATTTTTAAAATCGTTTCCGCTACGTAATTATTCCTTGAATTTTATTATTCACGACTAGTATGCATGATAATATTCCGCTATTATCGACTTTTATGTGAACTCTGATTTTAATTCATGAATTTTAAAATGATCTTTTAAAAACGTGAAAAATTTATTCAGAAAATTATACGGGACATCACAGTGCTCATGCTCTGGATCTATCAATCCTCTAAATCAAGTTTTGTGTCAAGCGTCTTCACGCGGGTTTTAGGCGTTCTTACCCCACTATGAAAAGTGGTAATAAAGGTCCAAGAGATAAGGGTTGTTATGCTTTTCTCTAGCGTGTCCATGCAAGGTCTCTAAGTTTAGTCTTCATTTGCAAATAAGGGTTGTGCGTTCTTACACCCATTCGAGCGTGCTTACACTAACCCTCTGATCATATTCTGTTTTATTCTATTTATTATGCGTACTCATTCCTTCTCTGATGCGTTCTTACGTTGGGATCATAGGAGAATTAGGTTCTGATTCATTGGTTGCCCATTCTTATGCTTCAGTGTAGCATACTTATGCGTTGATTGCTGTTATGTCAAGTATTGCTTGTGTTGTTTGAGCGTGATGACGCTCAGCTCTGCGTGCCTACGTGTAGATCCTGACTTGTCTCCCTTTTTTTAATGTGTCTACGTCGAGCTGGGCGTTCTTATGCCCAGTGCAGATAGTGCCCATTTGGCACTGTTCATTCTAATAGCGTTACTACGCTGAGTAATAAGCGTGTTTAGGCTTGTTTCTTTTGCTTTAGTTAATAAAATTCCAAGAGTCTTCCATAAGTACGCTTGGATGAGCATCCTTACACAGACTTCCTGTTCTTCTTCTTAAGTCTTCTTTAGTTGCGCGTCCTTATGCTTGTCTACAGCGTACCTACGTGTATATTTGTGTTTCTTTCTCAGAGTCGGTTTGTAATAAGCGTCTTTACACTCCTTTGTCAGCGTGCCTACGCATCTTTTCTATTAGGAATAAGGTAGGGAATCAGAGTGTTAGCGTTCCTACGCTTTTCTTCTGCGTGCCTACACATGGATTCGGATAAAACCAGGTACAGTGTTATTTTTTGAGCATGCCTACACTCCAATAAAGCGTGTTTATGCTATCTTCTGCATATGTTTCACTCTTTGACGCCTATATCAAGCGTACTTACGCTTGGGTTGAACATACCTTCGCCATCCTTCTGTCTATAAATACCTGGTCTGGCGTAAAAACCCTAACCCCATTAGCTATTACACAGGAATCTTGCCCCTTTTCAATTGCAACGGTCACCGCTTTCAAATCTCCAAATTTGTAACGATTTTTCGCATTTTACAGTTCATTAATTCACTTTACCATTTCAATTTACTCTTGCCCTTTCAATTATCACTTTGTTGGAAATATGCACTAAATGCCTATATATGATGTATCATTTTGAATAAGTCATTTTTTGTTAAATAGTTTAACAACCTTTTTTATCCTTGGAGTAATAGGTCATATGAGGGTTATTCCTAAAATGTCCCTAGTCAAGTATTTACGTAGGGACATGTAAATACATTAAGACTAGTGTGTGAGTGTACTGATGATTTGATCTCACAGATCATGGAGATAAATGATATCAAGTCTTCACACGGGTACACATTAAGAGTAATGATGTACCGGACAGACTTACCATCAGAACGTTGTATGGATCGTTACATGAATATCATAAACGATTCTTAATGTGATAATCGTATATGTAGTCCTTTGACCTGAAGTCACTACGATTCCTACACAAGGAGTTTGTTGTTTTATTACAATCAAATGTATCCTGTAACAAGAGGACTATAAAGGTTGTGGTTAGGCAATGAACAAATTATGCAGAGGGATGTGAGTGATGTAGATGGGATTTGTCTCTCCTATGTGACAGGAGTGATATCTATAGGCCACTTGATGGAGTGAGACTAAGGAAATGCATGGTCATGCTAGAAAGAGTAAATATTAGATATTTATGCAGATAAAGTCTACTCCGGTATCAAGTAAATATTGGATACTTATGGACTAAAGCAAGCTTTTAGAGGCTAGAATCTTCATTAAAGAATGAAGATAAATCTTGTGACTATAAAAAGGTTAGTAACTGCACAATTATAGTTCTAGTATTACATGTAGAAGACATACTTCTTCTAGAACTAATAATATTCTCATTCTATAGTCAAGAGTATCCTTAAACACTTAAGAAGGACTAAGGATTTGATCTTTATAAATGAAAGATGAGCTCATTGTAAAGGTTACATCGATGCCAATCTTTTTATATAAAATAAATTTATTTATTCAAAAGGATGATGATGCACAATTGAGTAATGGATTCCACATCCTAAATCTCAAAACTCCCATTTATAACATAACCGTCAAAGTAGGTTAAAATAAGTGATTTTGAACCTTACTTACATGGTATTGTCTCCTAAGGCAAATGAATAAGAAACATATTTCTAAATACCATTAATGTGGTTATCTGGACTCTTTTGATTTTAGAATCAATTGAGACATGTAAATCTTATTTATTGGAGAGATAATTGAGACCTCATTCATTGAAAAGATGAGTAATCTATTATTTAATACATGACGATGTATGTGGGCCTATTGGAACAATAACTATATATGTTTTTCAATACTTCAACATACTAATTGAAAAGTCAATGAGTATGGATTTATGTAACATAAGTTAGAAAGTCTTTGAAAAGTTCAAAGAATTCATAATGAAGTGAAAAACCAAATTGGCAAGACAATTAAAGCTCTTGATTAGATCAAGATAGCAAATAATTTGAGCTACAAGTTTGATAACTATCTAATAGAGTGGGAGATTACCTCTTAACTCATTCCTCATAGAATGCCATAGTAGCTTCTCTACAGGGAAAAGTCAAACCTTGTTGGACATAGTTTGATTATTGATTATTATCAAACATCTCTAACTCCTTCAACGTTCCTTTATTAACATAATTTCCACACTTAACCATGTTCCATCTTAGACTTTCTCAAGGAAACCATATATGATATGGACTAGGAAGAAACCTAGTATGTCTTTACTAATAATTTGGAATTATGATGCTTCTATAGAGCATCCAACTCTGACAAGGTCAGATCCAAATTGGATAAATGTCTTCTGTGAGATACCCAAAGAAAGCTAAGGGTTATCATTTCTACAATCCATCTAAGAACAAAAGGCTTGTTGCTTAGAATGTTGTATTCTTGAATAAGAGGACATCTCTTAAAGAATCAGTGGGAGGATAGTAGAACTTGAAGAAATTCAAGTATCACAAAGCATTCAAAAGTCAAGGATGGAATTGGAGTAGAAATCACAAAATGTTGTGACATCATTAGCTCCAGTAGCATAAGACTTGTGTAAGATCAAATAGGATATGTAACCAAATCTAAAAGATATGGATATCTTATAAATCAGAAAGGAGGAATATTGATAATTAATCAACTTTCTTATGAAAAGGCCAATGCAAGTTTAGATTCTAAGACATGGCATAAGACCATGGGATTTGAAATGGGCTCCATGTATATTAACAAGGTACGAACATTGGTTGACGCACCTAAAGGGTAAAACCTATAGGATGCAAGTGGGTTTTCAAAAGGAAAACTAAACATGGATGGTAATAAAAGTACCTTTAAAAGCAAGATTGACAAAATTCAATTAACTTAAAAACCATTTAGATCCTGCTTGTTGTAGTAGTATACCACTACTATAAGATATAGTAGATAGATGTCAAGATGGAAATCATCTTGAGGATGTGTATGTGACACAACCTAAAGGCCTTTTATTCCTGAAACATCTAGGAAGCTATGTGAACTGCGAATATTCTATTTATGGACTAAAGCAAGCTTTTAGAAGCTAGAATCTTCATTAAAGAATGAAGATAAATCTTGTGACTATAAAAGGTTAGTAACTGCACAATTATAGTTCTAGTATTACATGTAGAAGACATGCTTCTTCTAGAACTAATAATATTCTCATTCTATAGTCAAGAGTATCCTTAAACACTTAAGAAGGACTAAGGATTTGATCTTTATAAATGGAAGATGAGCTCATTGTAAAGGTTACATCGATGCCAATCTTTTGATTAATTTTAAAGACTTAAGATTGCAATCAAAATATATGTGTTATCAAGATGGTTGCGATGTATGCTTGAAAGGTTCAAAGCAAGAAACAATCATTGGTTCTACTAGAAAATCTAAGTATTTTGCTATGTTAAATTACAAAAGAAGTCAATTTATATTTAATCATTCTAAATGTTTTGTACCCTATGAGTTTCCACTATGATGACAATGGAACCATAGAACAATATAAGGAAGTGGATTAATCCAAGCATATACTTAAATAGTTCCATCTTTGGAAGATGTGAAAACATACAATGTGCATACCAACAAAATTGTTGTGAACCCACTAGTAAAACCGCTTACGTAGTAAAAGCATAAGGGCACTGTAGACATCATTGGGCATTAACCATATCAGCTCTAAGTGCAAGTGGGAGATAGTTGGAAATATGCACTAAAAGCCTATATCGGACGCATCATTTTAAATAAGTCATTTTTTTAAATAGTTTAACAACCTTTATTTATCCTTGGTGTAATAGGTCATATTAGAGTTATTCCTAAAATGTCCCTAGTCAAGTATTTTTGTGGGGCCATGTAAATACATTAAGACTAGTGTGTGAGTGTACTGATGATTTGATCTCATAGATCACGGATATAAATGATATCAAGTCTTCACACGGGTACACATTAAGAGTAATGATGTACTAGACAGACCCACTATAAGAATGTTGCATGGATCGTTACATGAATGTCATAAATGATTCTCAATGTGATAATGGTATATGTAGTCCTTTGACCTGAAGTCACTACGATTCCTACATAAGGAGTTTGTTTTTTAAATACAATCAAATGTCTTCTGTAACAAGAGGACTATAAAGGTTGTGGTTAGGCAATGAACAAATTATGCAAAGGGATGTGAGTGATGTAGATGGGATTTGTCTCTCCTATGTGATAGGAGTGATATCTATAGGCCACTTGATGGAGTGAGACTAAGGAAATGCATGGTCATGCTAGAAAGAGTAAATATTGGATATTTATGCAGATAAAGTCTACTCCGGTATCAAGTAAAATAAATTGGACCGTACAAGGATGACGCGACCATGCCTTAAGCCCAATTAGGATATAGTGACAAAAGGAACAAACATATAAAATAATTATCACTTATAGGTTATGTTGATAATAAATAATATTCGGACATAATGATGTATTGCTAGATGCCGCTCTTATTTTATATTAATAATAAAATAGTTTATTATTAATATAACTGAGTATTTTACCTATAGGGTCACACACATAGAGTAAGCCCATCAGAAAATAGCTTTTTATTTTAGTTAGACTAAAATAGAACTATTGGGCCTAACTTATTTAGAATAAGTAAGGAGCCCACTCTTTAGAGAGTAAATTAGGTCAAACCTAAGCCTATAAATAGAGCATGAGATTCTCATAGGAAGGTACCCAAAAAGAGACACAAAATACGTAAAAGTTACAAAAGCTACACGCTATCAAACTAGTATTTGGAAGGTGTAGCATTTCTGGTGGGAGTACTCGTGTGGACTCCTAAAGGACGAGGCTACGATTGCTTTGATATTCTTCAAGAGGTAATCCTAAAATGCAATATTTTTTTTGTGTTTGTCTTATGCTTTGAAACATGGCGCTTTGCAAATCCTATGGGAATCCTTGTATTTTCAATTCTCATACACTAGGGATTCCCTAATACACCTTTCACCTCACCTTTTCAAATCCTACCCTTTCATTGTTCTTGCACCTTTACATTTCCTATATATAGTGAATTGCACTTGCTGTCATGGCATCTAGGCCTTCCCACTTTATTCATAAAACTAAACAATTGATTGATATGGAACAAGCAAAGGCAACAAGAAAAGGTAAGGGAAAGGGGGTAGCCACTACTAGCACCCCTACTTCCCCTCCTCCCATTAAGAGGAGGAAGTCTGAAAAAGGGGAGAAGCGATCCAAGCATCATGAAGATTTTGATTGGAAACGCTTTAGAGATGCCAAGGCTGTAGAAGACTATGAAAGGAAGTTTAAGGAGAGAGGAGTGATAAGAGATAGAGTAATGTTGCTGAGTGAGGAGGATTGCCCTGATCCCACTGTGAGGGTTGTAATGTATACTAGGGGTTGGAAAAAGTTTAACAAAGTTCTGGGTTATGGCTATCAGGAACTCACCAAGGAGTTCTATACCAATTTGAGGGCCAATGATAGTGATGATGAAGTCCCCTATTCTTCCTACCTCAGGGGTGTTGTCATCCCACTTTCTGGTGAGATTCTTACTAAAGTTCTGAGATTACCTGTAGTGGAAGATGCTGAGTATAAGTACACAGAATTCTAAATGTATTCTCATTGGAGGAGAATGCTGATTTGAGGAAGAAGGTCTTAGAAGTGTGCTAGAAAGAGGGGACATCCTATGAGACTACTGTTGGGGTGATCCAAAATTTTTAAGGAAAAATACTTTTCTTGATGTGCCTATGATTTGGTGCCAATACTTGCTCTCTTCACAATAACCCGTGGCCCATGCTACTGAAATTATGGTGAAAAGATTGGTCCTTATTTACTGTTTAATGCAAGAATTGTATATGGATTTGAGTGATTTAATTTTATTTGAAATGATTAAGGCTCATGAAAAATTTGCCCAATTGCCATACTGTTCTGTCATTTCACTTTTGGACAAGAAAAATTCTATAAAAGTGCAAAAGGAAGAGTTCACCAACATTAAAATGGAAAATACTTTGGATCATGCCTGGGTGAGGGATAGGATTGATCATTATATCCCTAAGGAACCCAAGCATTCAAAGCCTAAAACAGCCAAACCATTCTCTTCCACCCAAGACCAATCCTCTAATTTAATTCTCACAACTATTTTGAGTGAACTACAGGCAATGAAGAAGATGCAGCTTGGGACTTATGATCTTTTGATGAATCATGATATGCTACTGAGGAAGATGGCTATTGCGATGAACTTGGACCCTATTGAAGAGATGGGGGTTTCAACTGATAAGGATCAATGGTTGGCCTCTATTGGTTTCACCATTCCTCCAATTAATACACCCCTAAACGCAAAGTTCCCACCACATGCTGATCAGGTGGATTTTAGGTAGGAAATTGATGAAGAGATGGTTGATACTGCTGAAGAGGGAGATGCTACGGAGTAGATTTGGAGTTTTTAGTTGTTTTCAATGTAATTTAGTTTAGACTTGATCATTTCTGTTTTTGGGTTGTAACCATTGAATTATTTCTATTGTTTATTATTTCATCATTTCATTGCAATTTCCATTTCCACTTCCATATTACTTGTTTTAGTTTTTCATGTTATGTGTTTCATTTAATTCGCTATTGTAATAACTAGTCATCATCAGAAGCAGCTCATGTGCCTACCTAGATAGGTAAAAAGGGAAGTTCTTTTACTCTTGCCTTTTTACTAATTGACAGATATTTTGAAAATAAAAATATAATAATCATGCATAAGAGAAGAATAATAGGACTGTTGTACCTCCAAGCCTGACATGATTTTCCTAGGTAATAGCTTGAATGTAATTGCTAATTGTGCTATAATTTATGGGGAATTCGAAAGACCATTCTCGATATAATTTATGTAGCGTATGTTTAAAATCCTAGGATGATAATTTAATTTTTTTCATTATTCTAAGTTTGGGGATATGCTCATTGATGCTCAAAATTACTCGTATGGTGAAATTTGTGTCTTGATTTTCATGAGTGTACTTTCCTAATAGGAATGTGGCAGAACTTGCATTTCTCCTTGCTTATGCATATGGTAATTAGCACATGGAAATGATAAAGGCCTTGTTTCTATCTAATAGTTAGAGCCAAATATAGCCTACCCAGTGTATATTTAACTAATTGATTTTAATGTTTGAGCCTGAGACTTTTTATTCAATCATAATACCTAAATTACAAACCATGAATTCTTGAGAAAAACTATGTATTAACCCTATGTTTACTTATTGTTTTGCAGTTGATGTGAGCATAATTATAGTCCTAAAACACCAAGAGTAAATAGAGACACATTTAACCCAGTGAGAATGAAGCATCATTGGCATATTTTCTAGTTTAGAATCCTGCATTCAGATTATCAAGGATTAGTTGACAGGTTCTTCATTCATGTGTTGCACTAAAATTGTTTGAGATTGGTCTGAGGAAGAACATGAATTTAGTACAGCAGGTCATTTAATTTGAGCATTGCTTGGGGACAACAAAGTTTTAAGTTTAGGGATGTGATAAGTCTTGAAAAGACTTAATTAATTATTAATATTTATTCCTAATTGATGTGTACGATTGAGTTTAATTATTAAGTTTAGAGGTAATTAAGTAAGTATTTATCAATTAGGAAATTTCACTCATTAACTTTTAGTTTAGCATTTTTCCTTTAAACCAATAATTAAAAGATAACAAAATGGGAAAGAATATGTATTGAGTTAAAAATGCCCTAAGCATACTAACGGTGGCATATAGCGTACCTACGCTAGTGTACATTCAGTGTTGAATTTCAGGCCCAGCGTACCAGCGTCAAGCTTCAGCGTGCTATGCCCAATTAGAAGGAAGGGTTAGAGAGGCTCAACGTAGCTACGTTGGACAAGCGTGTGCCAACGGTGAGCCAAGCATACCAAGATTAAACACTTGCGCTCAAGTCTAAGAGAACCAGAATGCCAACGTACTGACGTTGGACCAAGTCGTTTCTACACGCGGCTAAAGAAACAGGGTCTAGAGGAACAGCGTACTTACGCCACCTCTACCCCCATGGATATGCTGCAAGTAAAGAGAATCAGGTGCCATTGGCCGTACTTACATGCAGAATGGAGCATGCAAGGGGAGTCAACTTAGAGACCCAGTGTGCTAACGCGAGTGTCAACTGTACCTACGCTCAAGTGAA
The DNA here is from genome assembly GCA_037962975.1 of Clitoria ternatea. Taxonomy (NCBI): domain Eukaryota; kingdom Viridiplantae; phylum Streptophyta; class Magnoliopsida; order Fabales; family Fabaceae; genus Clitoria; species Clitoria ternatea. The sequence goes on from CM075672.1 coordinate 159,357,310, forward strand.
GCATAGGGCTTTAGAAGCAATCAGAGGGCCAGCGTATTGACGCTGCCCTTGACCGTACTTACGCACAAGTGTCAGATAGGGGATAGCTTCCAGGAAGGAAACCAACATGCTAACGCTGGTGATCGGCGTGGTTACGTGCATTTGTGAGGGAAATAACTTTTTATTTTAAAATTCAGTTATAATTTAGTTAACTTAAGTTTCTGATTTATTTTGTAAGTCATTAAGGGTAGATTTCGGGATTAAGTTAGTAATTATTGTAAGGATATAAATAGCTTTAGTTATGTTAATTATACATACAGTTGATAATACAAATTCATTTCTTGGATTTACTTTTCTCTACACCCTTTCCTTCTCTGTTTTCTCTGTATTTCACTATGAACTCCAACATCAGATTCATCTATTCTTCCTCCATGGATTGCTAAATCAATAAAGATAGAAGTAGCTGAAGCTTTGATAGAAGTATAATTCTATGGCTGGAGTGTTCTCTATCTTGAAGCATATAGAACACAACAAGGAGTGAAATTCAACTCTGAATTGGAAGATTCAGACCTATCTTTGAGCCTTTCTAGAGAGGAATTCTGGTTGAGAACTTAGGTATTCTCTTTGCTACCTAATTACTTTAAGCCTAAGGTTTTAGGTGAATAATTAGGGTTCATCCTCTTAATTTCGCATTAGGTATCGGTGTATATAATCACTTAAGTATTGACCATAATTATTTATGTTAGGATTTTGAGAAATAAGAGATGGTGGAAGGCATCAAGTTGGTAAAATTAGAAGAAGTGGTATTTAGTGTGTGTTGGAGTTAGGAGTTATTTGTAGTCATTCAATTCTAGAGAATATGGAATAATGGGAAAGAATTTCTGAAACCTAACAAAAGAAGAAAATTGGTGTTTACAACATCTTTAAGTCATGTTAAGTGTTTTAGATATAATGGTGAATATTTAGAATTCAAAATTAATGCCTTGATGGGCCAATTGATTGAGATTTGTATGTATGTTAATGTAGGATCTATTCTGAATGACAAGGCGGGATTGCTGAATCGCTCAGGTTACTTCTCTGAGGTAGAAGAAGAGTTTATATTCTAAATACATGAGTAGAGTATTTGTTGATTGTTGTATGTGATATTACACATGTTTGCCTTATCCTCGAGGTATTGATAATTTGTGATGTTGGATATAATGATGTTAGTGTGCTTGGTAAATATGTGACATGCATTTGGAATATTGGTGGTATGCTTTATAGTGATTGTTAATTGTAATGAGAATTTGAGCAAATGTTGTGCCACTTTGTTGTTGAGAATGTATGTGTATTCACCACAAATATGAAATAATGAATATTGATGTTGAATAGTAATGGATATTATTATTAAGCATACCCTTAAATACGGATGAGAGATTGATGGATATTGTTGTTGATGGTTGTTGATGCCATTGTGATTGATGCAAGTATAAACTTGTATATATGAGTTGGATTTATATTGATAGAAATTGTTGTGAATGCCACACTAAAATTCAAAACGATGACACTAATCAATGAAATTAAAATCCACTAAGAATTAAGTGATGATGTGATGATCGTGATGATTGATTAGTGGCATAATAGGATGCATAGTGTGAGAATGCATATGATTTGTATTTGCATTGCATCCATGGCATATTGCATAGCTGCCAGTAACGGAATGTTAGGGGTTCCTCTGGTTGTCCCAGTGGGAGGGCGGCTTTGTGCACGAGCATTGTTGTTTACCCTAGTGACTCAGTGGTAGAGTCACAAAGCTGCCCATGCTTAGCTACTAGGGGCCATATATGGTTGACCCGGTGGGGGTGGCTCTTTGAGGAGCAAGTGTCCCCGGTGGTGCTTTGGATCACAGCTACCATGGTATGATTCATGGTTGGCCCGTAACACCATTATGTTGTTATGTTGTTTACCGCGATCATGGTGAAAATGATCGGTGTTGCAAGATGGGCAATACGGTTTGGTACCAGTAAAATATGATGATGTGCATGTAAACGATGAGATAAGTGTACATATTTTACTATTACAGTAGGGGCATGATTATTTATCTATGCTTGATACCTATATTTGGTGTTTTATATTCTCAGAGTCAAATCCACGATTGATAATGATTTCCTTGTGCAATATGCATTAGCTTAAGAGCATTTGCATATATCATGGTGATATGCCAAAACGAGGATGAGTTTGAGGCGATGATTGAAATTGGTGAAAGAAAACCTAAAGACAATAAGAAAAATATCTATATGATGAAAAGACCTTGTGTATTGGTGATGACACTTATGTTAGCCCAATATAAAGAAGGCAATGATGTGTGCATGTGTATGTTCTTTGCTATAAGATTAGTTGATGATTATGATATATGTATATATGATAGAATGATGGAATTATGATGATAATTTATGTTCTTGATGCAAAGCCTACATGTTGTTATATGCATATGTACATAATCACAAATGTATTTATATTCGTCACTTAGAATGTAAAACTCATTCTCCCATGTTGTCTCTTTTTAGCATTGTGATGCAGAACATATATGGGGTGAGACGCATCGTATTTTGGAACTCTATGTTTTGGTGGGAAGGTTAATAAGTGGTAATGGAATGCCTTGGCCAGCAATCATTTGAGTTTTAGATCATGTATATATTTATGATAATGGTGTTGATATAGAGGTGTAGTTGATGACCTAAGTTAAGTTATATTGGGTCTTATATTCTTTTGTGTATACATGTGTATACAATAGGCCAATGCTTTTGTAAACAACTATATACATATTGACAATGGATGTTTGATAGCCATTTTGATGGCCTTGATGTTTATCATTAATGGAAATCCATGAATGGATGAATTATTTAAAGTGTGAGGTCATGATCATAGTGGTTATACATGAATTATAAGTATATATGATGTTTCTAATTTATGAATCGATTCATGGGTCCTCTTGAATTGATTCATGTTTCCCAATTCACATGAATCAATTCACACGGGTCTCTGAATTGATTCACAAACTCTTGTTTTGTTGTCTTGAATTCTTCTCTCGTATGAATCGATTCATGGATTGCTCGAATCGATTCATGGCTTGATATTTGCCAATTTTCCATAAGTTTTGATGCTTGATTGATGTGCATTAATTCATGGCTTGATATTTACCAATTTTCTATAAGTTTTGATGCTTGATTGATGTGTATTAATTCATGGCTTGCTATTTGTCAATTTTCCATATACTCACTCTTGCTTTCGAATCATTATAAGTTTTTGCTAAACACTTTCATGGTGATTGTGTAATTGATTACTCTAAGTTAATATTTGTATAAAACTTCTCATATTGTCATATATGGGATAGGTCTTTAAATGGTCTGGGCTTAATTATTGAAGTTTTTAATCACGGTGTTCTTCTTCCAATATTTATTTGAATTGTGAAAAATTTATCCTTACTTTTAATACCTCATTATCATATCTTTAATATTATTTCCCGGATTAAGGGTGCCACATTGGGTGGTATCAGAGCATTGATTGCTTATTATTTGATCTTTGTGAATTAAATACTATTGAAGGGTAATTTCTCTTATTGAATTGAGGTTGTTTGACATTGAAAAGTGGTTCTTTATTGTTGAAGCATTGTCGTACCTTACTAGAGCATAGTTGCTCATTACTAAGTTCTTGTGGTGCATTATTTAAATGATGGGATTAGATACATATGAATGAATTCTTTGGTGTGATTGATATGCTTATTTGTGTAAGTCCGACCAAGTTCCTTACACTATTTACCTTTAGTGATGAATACTTTGTGATTATGCATTAAGATTGACATTTAATTGTGAAATGATATATGGTAGACCATTAGATGTTAAAACCTTAGTTATGGATTGGAATTGATTGTATGGTCTAGTTTACTTATGTGTGAGCCATGTCTTAACATATAGGCGTGAAACATGGCTGGTAGACATAACCATGATTTTGTTGCTATGGCATCTGCCTTGAACCGCTTTGTGGATCTCTTGGAAAGACAAGGCCAACAAAATATGGGACAAGGTGCCCAAGGTCTTGATCGATTTCTCAAGAGAAAACCTTCTGAGTTCCATGGAGGGTATAAGCCTAAGGATGCTTATGTATGGATTAAGGACTTGGAAAGGATCTTTGTAAGCTTTGAATGTTCTGAAGCTCAACAGGTTGAGTTTCTGGTCTTTATGGTCCGCGATGAAGCTGAATCATGATGCCGTCTTACTAGAGGACGTATGCTAGCTGCTGATGTCCTATTGACATGGGAAAACTTCAAGGTTGAGCTCTTGAAGAAGTATTTTTTGGAGAGCTATAAGAGTAAGAAGGAGCTTGAGTTCATAGAACTTAAGCAAGGTGACATGATCAAGGAGGAGTATGCCTCTAAGTTTGAAGAGCTTTGTGTATTTTATCCCCCTTGTCAATAAGTGGGTACTGAAGCTTCAAAGTGTATCAAGTTTGAGAATGACTTGAGGCTCGAGATCAAGCGAGCTATCCAAAATTAAGAGATTAAAAGCTTCCCTACACTTATGAACAAGTGTCATATTTATGAAGAAGATGATGTGGCTCTTTTGATTCATGGCAAGCATGAACCTAAGTTGAAGGGTCAATCCTCTAGCTTTAAGAGGCATGGTCATTTTAAGAAAAAGAACTTCTTTCGTGGTGGATCCTCCAATGCAAAAGGATATGGTGGACATAGAAATGGTAATGGTAATCAAGGTCGTGGCAACATCCAAGGCCTTACTTGCTTCAAGTGTGGTGCTAATCATTTGGCACGCGATTATCCTCAAGATGATGTTGTGTGCTACCAATGCAACCAACCAGGCATATTCGTCCTAATTGTTCATTAAATTCAAGGAATACGAATATTGATGCTAATGCTCGCATGAATCATAATGCTAACCGTGGAGGCCATGGCAGATTTGGAGGTCGTGGTCGTGGAAACGGAAATGGTCATAACGATGGCTGCAATGGTGGCCGTGGTGGAAATCATAATGGTGGTCGTAATGGTAATGGTCGAGGCAATGGCCATGGTGGAAGAAATGGTAATCATAATGGTGGTAATCAACCACAAGCTGCTGGTAAAGTCTTTGCCATCACAGGTGTAGAAGCCGCATAAGCAGAAAACCTTGTTCAAATTAAGTGTGAAATTCTTGGCACCTCTGTATGTGTTATCTTTGACTCCGGTGCTACCCACTCCTTCATTTTGGAGGATTGTGTTAGGTATTTGAAAATACTCTTTTGTAATGAACGGTTCAATAATGGTGACTACACCGACCGGTGCTTGTTTGAGATAGGTAACTCGATGTGAAAATGTCGAAATGACTTTTGAGAGTAAAAAGTTTGTTATGTTGGGAAAATTAATTAGACACTAATTGTGATTTATCGGTAAATTAAAATTTACTGAAATTGAATAATTTAACGGATGGTATGGGACCCACTATGTCAAATTGGATATTTGATAGGTCAAGAATATTTAGAAAATTATTATGGTTGCAGTGGCATGATGAAAATAATTTTTGGTGTTGAGGAGATAGTTGTTTGAACACAGCGTATATTAATAAACGGCGAAAATAGGAGCCAAATGGATTTAAATGAAAAATGTAAAACCTTTCTTTTCTCTTGTTAATGTGTCTTCCATTTTCCCTCTATCTTCTCACTTAATTTAAACTCTATTACATAACGGTTTAAGAGTTTATGATTCATTGGATAATAATATGAAGATACATGGTAATGCCCATTGGATAATGACCAAAATCTTTATCTTTTCTCCCTCTTTCTTCCTCCAACCATGTAAGACTCTTCTTCTTCACTCTATCTTTATTTTTCTTTTTTTTCTTCATCCCTTCTTGCCCAAAAACCGTCCACCTCTCATTGTGCCCATTTTTCATCAAAATCAACATTAAAGCTTGGATTTATGAAGCTCTAATGGGACATTAAGGCAAAGCTTAGTTCATCTCCTCCAATCTTCCCCTTATTTCTGTGTTTGCCTTGGTGCTTGGAGAAAAGGTAAGGTTTCATGATACCCATGGCTTTTCTTGGTGATTTTGGGGTTTTTGAAGCTTAACAATAGATGATTAGAGGTTGTTTTGTTTAGGAAATGCATGTGAAACCCAAATCCTAGGGTAAATGACCATTGGGAATTTTGTTGTTGATGATGATATGAATATGATATTGTTGTCATGGAAATGCCTAAGTGATGCAAAGAAATGATTGAAATTGATGTTTGGCAATTTTTGTTAAAAACCCTAACATGTGGAAATTGAGGCTTTTGGAACAAATTAATGAATTTAGGGTTTATTGGTCTTAAGAATGATTTTGGATGAGGAAATGAATTTTAGAATAGTTGACCATAATTATTGATGTTAGGAGTTTGAGAAATTAAGAGATGGTAGAAGGCATCAAGTTGGTAAAATTAGAAGAAGTGGCATTTAGTGTGTGTTGGATGTAGGAGTTGTTTGTGGTCATTCAATTCTAGAGAATATGAATTCATGGGAAAGAATTCCTGAAACCTAACAAAATAAGAAAAGTGGTGTTTACAACATGTTTAAGTCATGTTAAGTGTTTTAGATATAATGGTGAATATTTAGAATTCAAAATTAATGCCTTGATGGGCCAATTGACTGAGATTTGTATATATGTTAATGTAAGATCTATTCCGAACAGTGAGGCGACGCCGTCAAATCGCTCGGATTACTTCTCTTGAGGTAGGAGCGAAGTTTATATTATAAATGCATGAGTAGAGTATTTGTTGATTGTTGTATGTGATATTACACATGTTTGCCTTATCCTTGAGGTATTGATAATTTGTGATATTGGATATAGTGATGTTAGTGTGCTTGGCAAATGTGTGACATGCATTTGAAATATTGGTGGTATGCTTTATGGTGATTGTTAATTATAATGAGAATTTGATCAAATGTTGTGCCCTTTTGTTGTTGGCAATGTATATGTATTCACCACAAATATGGAATGATGAATATGGATGTTGAATAAGTATGCATATTGTTGTTGAGCATACTCTTAAATACGGATGAGAGATTGATGGATATGGTTGTTGATGGTTGTTGATGCCATTGTGATTGATGCAAGTATAAACTTGTATATATGAGTTAAATTTATGTTGATAGAAATTATTGTGAATGCCACACTAGAATTTGAAACGATGACACTAATCGATGAAATTAAAATCTACTAAGAATTGAGTGGTGATGTGATAATGGTGATGATTGATGAGTGGCATAATAGAATGCATAGTGTGAGAATGCATATGATTTGTATTTGCATTGCATCCATGGCATATTGCATAGCTACCGGTAAGGGAATGTTAGGGGAACCTTTGGTTGGCCCAGTGAGAGGGCGGCTCTGTACACGAGCATTGTGGTTATTTACCCTAGTGATTTAGTGGTAGAGTCACGAAGCTACCCATGCTTAGCTACAAGGAGCTGCATGTGGTTGACCCGGCAGGGGGTGGCTCTTTGAGGAGCAAGTGTCCCTGGTGGTCCTTTGGATCACAGCCGCCATGGTATGGTTCATGGTTGGCCCGCAATACCATTATGTTGTTATGTTGTTTACCGCGGTCATGGTGAAAATGACCGGTGTTGTAAGATGGGCGATGTGCTTTAGTACCAGTAAAATATGATGATATGCATACAAATGATGAGATAAGTGTACACATTTTTCTACTGCAGTAAGGGTATGATAATTTATCTATGCTTGAGACCCACAGTTTGTGTTTTATATTCCCACAATGAGATCCGCGATTGATAATGATTTCCTTGTGCATATGCATTAGCTTAATAGCATTTGCATATAGCATGGTGATATGCCAAAAAGAGGATGAGTTTGAGGTGATGATTGAAATGGTTAAAAGAAAACCAAAAAACAACAAGAAATATATCAATGTGATGAAAAGACCTTGTGTGTTGGTGATGACGCTTATGTTAGCCCAATATAAAGAAGGGCAATGATGTGTGTATGTGTATGTGCTTTGTAATAAGATTGGTTGATGATTATGATATATGTATATGTGATAGAATGATGGAATTACGATGATAACTTGTGTTCTTGATGTAAATCCTACATGTTGTTATATACATATGCACATAATTACAAATGTATTCATATTCGTCACTTAGAATGTAAAACTCACTCTCCCATGTTGTCTCTTTTTAGCATTGTGATGCGGAACGTATATGGGGTGAGACGCATCATATTTTAGAACTCTATGTTTTGGTTGGAAGGTAAATTAGTGGTAATGGAATGCCTTGGCTGGTAATCATTTGGGTTTTGGACCATGTATATATTTATGATAATGGTGTTGATGTAGAGGTGTAGTTGATGACCTAAGTTTAGTTATATTGGGTCTTATACTGTTTTGTGTATACATGTGTATACAATAGGCCAATTCTTTTGTAAACAACTATATGCATATTGACAATGCATGTTTGATAGCGATGTTGATGGCGTTGATGTTTATGATTAATCAAAATCCATGGATGGATGAATTATTTAAAGTGTGAGGTCATGATCATAGTGGTTATACATAAATTATGAGTATATATGATATTTCTAATTTATGAATCGATTCATGGGTCCTCTTGAATCGATTTATAAGCCACTGGTTTCTGAAAAGAAGAATTTTTCTTGCATGAATCGATTCATGACTAAGCTTGAATCGATTCATGGCTCCCTGGTTTTCATGGAATCAATTCATGATTTAACTTGAATCAATTCATAGACCACTGGTTTCACATGAATCGATTCATGACTTCTCTTGAATCGATTCAGGGCCTACTGGTTCCAATAGAGGTGGTTTCCAGGTTCATGAATCGATTCATGTAATTTCTTGAATCGATTCACAACCTACTACCTAGTTGGGCTAAGTTATCAATTCGCAAGAATCAATTCACACGGGTCTTTGAATTGATTCATGGACTCTTATTTTGCTATCACGGATTCTTCTCTCATATGAATCGATTCATGGATTGCTCGAATCGATTCATGACTTGATATTTGCCAATTTTCCATAAGTTTTGATGCTTGATTGATGTGTATTAATTCATGGCTTGCTATTTGTTAATTTTCCATAAGTTTTGATGTTTGCTTAATGTGTATTGAGTCATAGCTCGTTTCCTTGCTTCTCATGCATGTTTTCTTGGATTGTTCCACATACCCACTCTTGCTTCCAATCACTATATGTTTCCACTAAACACTTTCATGGTGATTGCGTAATTGATTACTCTAAGTTAATATTTGTATAAAACATCTACCTTCTCATATTGTCATATATGGGATAGGTCTTTAAATGGTCTGGGGTTAATTATTAAATTTTTTAATTATGGTGTTCTTCTTTCGATATTTATTTGAATCGTGAAAAAATCATCCTCACTTTTAATACCTTATTAATCATATCTTTAATATTATTTACTGGATTAAGGGCGCCACGTTATTATTTAGGCAAGAACCACCAAGAGTCAGGGATTCAACTTTCTACTTCTCAGAATCTTGGAGAGGTACTTGGGATCGATAGTGATAACACAAATAATGATGGGTAAAGCAATAGATGGTTTCCATTGACGGTGCATCGAGGAAAGCCACTAACACCATTGAGGGTGAGTGTAACACCCAAATTTTTAATTGAATAAATAAAATCAACAGGGGAAGAATTTTTAAATTTTAAGGTTAACAAACCGTGCGTAATCTGTTGAATTGATAAAACCGAGTACAACAAGAAAAGGAAGGGGAAGAAGACAAGGGAGAAACTCACGCACAGCGAGGGGAAGAAACGCTTAAGCGAACCCAATGGCACCAGGTACACTCGCTCAAGCGAGGGCTAACTACGCTCGGACGATTCTACTCAAGATCTCTAGTCCGCACTACACTTTGCTGAAGCCATGCTACACTCGGCATCCTGACATTCCACTCGGTTTCTAGTGTATGGTTCACTCGGGAAATCATCACGCTCGTGCTTCACTCGGGAGGGTTCACTTCCTAACCCACTCGGACTAACCTCAATACTTGCCAGCCCATTCTGATAGCATATCACACTCCGCTACTCCACTCAATCGGATTATATACGTACACGTATAGTCAATTCAAGAATGATTCCCAAAGCCACTCACTCAAAATCTATGAAGACTTCTCACTCGGGATAACATTCGCGTCCATCATACCACTCGGGGCATTCTGCTCACCTCTCACTCGGTAACCATAATATTTCCTACTCTAATTTTCCTACTAAGTCAAGGCTCACTCGGGTTCTCTAGCTGCTTGCTAATTTATTACAATAGATCTACTTAGAGTCTTAGGCGTCGTTCCCTAGTCGGTGAACTCTCACTCGGCGGGTTCTCACTCGGAATCGTTGATTATCCTCTACTCAGAAAACCTCGCAATTATCACTCACAGGATCTGCACCAACTCCTACTCTAGACTATGCGACCTCAATTACCTGGACCATTCAACCTCTCATCACTCGGAATAACTTTCCATCTCGCTTTCCCCCAACAACAACTTAGCTCCACATCTACCCATAGTCACACCGACTTCCTACGCTCGGAAAGTATACTTATACATCCAGGCTTATCGCTCGTACATCACCCACAGTATAGAATAAACACAGAATGTACATATATATAGGGAAGTATTTAAATAATTACACACGCATTAACATGTTCCTTCTACCCGAAGTGTTCAAATTCTGATATAGGACTGAAATCAAAATATGAGCCGACCAAGGCTTAACAAGACCTTATACACAGTATATACATATACACATATATTCCATAGCACTCGGCTTCTCTGCTCTGCACTCGGCTCCTCCTTCATCCTTCATTGAAAAGTGTAGCCACAGTAGGGGTGAGCTTTTACATGGAAAAGTGTAGCCAAGGATTCGGTATCAGTGTCAGTACGTACACTTATGTTCACTCGGTCGCATTCAAATTAAATTAGGGTCATGCAAATTAGAATAGTATCAATAACATACACTTACATACATATCACATAAAGTTCATCCTTATTCACACATGCACATGCATCCACACACTCAGAATTTATTCATGACACCCAATACATGCCACGCATACTATCCTAACCAACATCATAACTACATGCATGCCTGCGGATCCAACTTGAGTAATGACTCTCAGTTATAGTTCCCCCTTTACTAGCCTCTCGTCCATCAGCTCTTTCCGCGTGGTACTGGCCTCCCATTGGCGTCTCGAGACTCCTCTCTAGCTCCTACGGCTACCACGAGCTCTCTTAGGATCTAGCCAAGGTCTGTAACTGGAAGTCATTCCCTCGGGGCTCATGACCTTCCACGGGTCACCCCATTCCTACATATGCAACTTATGCGTTTAACCAGCAAGCAACATCACTCAATTGATACCTCCTTCATAAACATCAAGGTAGAAGCATACTCAACACGGTTTCCATCTTTACTTTGCCAATCATACCAACATGTACAGTGCTTGAACAATCAAGGTAATAACATCGGACGAATCAACTAACAGTCACACATTCTTATTCTCACAGTATTAACAGAGGTAGAACCATGCATCTCACTCGGCTATATCAGAAAGGCTAACAGACTACATTACCACTATCTTGCTTACATGCAAATATTATCTAACTACTCATCATACACATGGAGTCCAAGATCAACAATCATGTATAATATACAACCGTGACAGACACTTGCATACATTTAAAGCAGTACATTCATCCGGTAACGTTCGTGGACCATGCATTTGACATGCAAGCGCCCCCTACCTACTGAAGAAAGTTCGAGGGGTTCCTCTATTTCCCGACGCTGGTCTGATTGCCTTGCCTAGGCTCACACTCGTTCGGCCTCCTTGGTCGTATTCGCACCGTGAAACAGGGGCTGTTCGTCTTTCACCCTGATGATTGTCCCTCACCAGCCGAAGGGACTCCAAGTCTTCTACAGCGTCGTCGTCGTGCGTTCTCAGGAACAGAACAGGGAGCAGGGGAAGGAAGACGAAGGGTAAGAGGGAAGAGAGTACAAGAAGGAAAAAGAAGAGAAGAGGGGAAGAAGGAGTCTGAAGAAGATGCGTAGCTTCAGTGACCAAAGGCACATATATAAACATATGCGTGCACGAGGGAGAGTGGGATAGGAAAATGTGAATTGCAGTCCCACTCACGTGACTCCCAATCGGAAGCAGCCACCTCCTACCAACCAAGCTTAATTAATTGTCACTATTTCTTAGACTGAGTTGATTATAATTAATAATTAATTTTCCTTCTTTGCAGTCAGAATCTCAATGGTTTATTTTCATTCAGTACTAATCCTCAAAATTGGGATGTTACAGTGAGGGTTTTCTAAAGTAAAGGCTTGAAATACTGTGTAAGATACTAAACCCTAAATTTTAGGGGCAAATAAAAAGGGGTAAGAGTGCTACCAACAATGAGATGTAGAGACAACATAAAGGTTAGGATGATGAAATTATGATAGAATATGACACTTGAAGAATATGAAAGAACCAATGGCACAAAGTAGAAACATAAATAATAGGGAGTGATGTGAGTGGAAGGGTTTTCAAAAGAGGAAGTAATAATGCATTACATTGGGGTTTGATGGATTAAGGGGTAATTGATTTTTGTTTCAATTTTGTACCAGTTTGTTATCTACAACTAATACAAACTTATAAACCTAATACATGTCATTGGTTGGAAACTTAGACAGTGTAAATATCATTTTTACACTAGTTCTATGTAACAATCAGTGTAAAGTTGTAATTTATTTTCAAAATTTCCATTATGTTATTTTTTAACTAATTGTAACACAACAGGTGTAAAAGGTATTTTTTACACTAGTCAGTGAAAAAAGGGCTAGAATGCACATTATAGTAAAAGCCTTCATTAAGTGTATACACTTAAAAGAGTGGTCGGGTCCTTGTCCCTTTTCTCTATATACTTGTGATCACTAACCCTTTCTTTTTAGTCCTTGAATTTTGGTGCTTAATTGGAGTTTTGAGTAAAGCATTTTGAAGACTTGTACTTGGAGAGCTCAAGTGACACTTGGATTTAGGACTTATTTTGTTCATCTTTCTTTTCCTTATATTTAGAGACTTTTACTTCTTTTGGCTTTAAAATTAACACAATTATAGTAGTTTGAAATTTTCTTGTAATTTGGACTTGGACTTTTGCATTACTTTTAGAAATTACTTAGGATAATTGCGCTTATGATTAATTTAATTTCTTGCTAATGACTAGTTTAATGCTTTCATGTCATGCTAGTTTAGGCTAGAAATTTAGGTGTCAACAAAGACTCCATTTGTTTCCTCCCTTTTTCCCTTTGCTAGCTTTTCTTGTAACACCCTCGGTTAACTAGGACAATCCCTTCCACTAGATTATCCTACTCAACTGAGAGGTTATGAGTTTTAGAAAAATATGAAAGTTTTTTTAATACAATATAAGCATATAGTGGAACAGAAACATCATATATACAAAATGGTTATATATGATACATGGTCATAAAGAGTAAACGGTACATACTAAAAATCAAGGGCATGCAAGCTCTCATTCAAAACATGAAAAGAAAACATCTATCTTAATTATCATCGATCTAAGGAGAGTCTGGCTGCTCCTCGATGCGTAGTGTACTTCGATCCCTACAAGCGCGAGAGCATGGTTTGAAGTGAGGCCTGAAAAAAATCTATAAGGGTGAGCCTCTTCTTCCATAATATCCAGAAAGTTATCATCTTTGTTATCCTTCCCACACAATTCCAAACTAACTCTTATTGTAATATCCCTGGTATTTTAATATATGGGAAAGTAAATAAAAGGTATAATTGAGTTTTGATAATAAGAAATAAGGATTTTAAAGGAATAAAGTAATTTAAAAATGAATTTTAAGGTAATGGAGGAAATGACCTGACGCATAGCATGGTTATATTGCGTAGAGTCAGGATGAAATTTTAATACTAACGAGTAGCGTCAGCGTCGCATGTAACACCTTATTTATTTGCGACTAATAATTCTAAAAATATGAGAAAATTTTTCACAAAAGCAGGCACGTATTATTCGATATAGAAGGAAGCAGGCAAGGGAAGAATGAAGAGCATTCACACGCATATAGCAACCTACAGAGAAGCTAAAACTGGGACCGGCTCATTGGGTTTATCGTAACACACCAATAATGGGCGGATTACACAACACCGTTTGCTCGCTCGGACGGGGTCTGACACCGTCTAGGCGGAGTATGGTAATGCAACAGCGGATGGAGGGAATTCCACAAGGAAACTTTCCTTCGAGTAACGCTGGTCACTCAATAGGAGGAAATAGATAAGGGAAAGATGTTAATACATTCACACGCGTAGCACTCGGTAAAAGGGCGGAGTTCGAATCATCCTACCTGGCTAGGCGGGGTATGTTCGTCCTGGGCGGACTCCATGGCGAAGGTGGCCCGCTCAACCTTTGTCTCACACCGCCTAAACGACGTGTGACAATGCAACATCAGACGTGAAACTCTTCAAGTAAACCTTACATTAGCGTCTATTCGTTCCTACGGGCTGACCCTTTCTCAGAGAACACTGGACGTTCAGCTTCAGAGGACAGGTGAGGGAAGAAGAAGAGAGATATACATATGCGGGAGTAGTTTGTGAAGAAAAGAGGAAGTGATTACACCGCCGTCCAGTTCGGCAAGGCACAACAACGCCTGGACGGACTACATCACAATGTTCACTCACTCAGGCGATGTTCAACACCGCCCTGCGAGACAGAATAATGCGACAACGGAGGAGGAAGGTACATAGGCGAAGTCTCAAGTTGATATCTGCTTGCTTCAGCATGGTCCCACGCGCTTGGGCGAACCGTCCTAGTTACTTAGGCGAGGTATGACACTGCCTAAGCGAGGTCAGCACAACGCCTCTCTAACACAACACAAGGTAATTCCTCAATCGGATATGGACAAGGGTTCACTAGGTAAATCCTCACGCTCGCACTTCACTCAGGAAAAACGGGAAGTTACAGGGTACATATGCGGTAGTAGATTGTGGAAGAAGGAGGAGTCTGAACCTATTCCGCCCAACTCAACTAATTATGACAACGCCTGGGCGGACTCAACCACCACGCCCAAATCAGGGGTCAACACCGGGATCTGGATTGCGTTAGCATCACAACGGATAGGAAAGGTAATTGAACGGTGTTCCATTCTAACAACTACATCGCTCCAGCGTGAGTCCTCTCGCTTGGGCGAAATATCCCCATACTTCGGGCGGGGTATGGCTCCGCCCAACGTATCCGACATAAGTTTTCCTAAGACAATTCTCAATTCACTCTGACTTGGCTATAGCCTGCTCAATCATACTGTCCCTGCGTATCCATTAAAGCACAATTATGAAACAAGGCAGCACATAGCATCACACACACAAAACCATACATCCATATATACATAAGAGTGTATGTCAATATTTACAACACAAAATCGGATTTCTCCTTGTCCATAAAGTTCTATTCATCCCAAAACATTAACATCCGGTATGAACCAGTCAGGGCTTAATCTAACAACGCCTTAATTAAGCCTTCCCAATGCATCAGCACTCCACCCAGCATTCCAGCTCTGCTTCTGATCCTCCTCTCGAGAGACATTCACTGAAAAATGGCCACTGCAGGGGTGAGCTTTTACATGTAAAATGATACTCACAGACTCGGTATCAGCGTCAGTATACGCTCCTGCCATCATTCGACCTTTCTCAAGTAACCAAGTTCATGCAGTTCAAACAATATTCATGACATACATAATACACAGAGTTTATCCCACATCCATATATATATTCATGCACTCAGAGTTCCTACGCACATCTAAATTCATGCATTCAAATCATACACATGTATATACATAGATTTATACATCACCACAATCGGCCTTATTTCTATATGCATGCTTGCGGATCCGACTCGGGTAAAGACTCTCAGTTACGGTCCCCTTTTCTTCTGGCCCCTCGTCCCTCAGCTCTTACCAGGTGGCACCGGCCTCCCCACGGCGTCTCGAGACTCTCTTCTCTAGCTCCTACGGCTACCACGAGCACTATCGGGATCTAGCCAGGGTTGGTAACTGGAAGTCGTTTCCCTTGGGGTTCTTGACCTTCTATGGGTCGCCCCACTCTCACTCATGCAACTAACACATTCATTAATACACATCATCGCGCCACGAACACCTTCACCGTAGTCATTAAGCAAAAGCGGATTTCCCACACTACTCGTAATCATTCAGTCAATCACACCAGCGCATGTTACAATCGGTCATCAGACTAACAACATTGAACAATCCAATTAAGAGCATGCACATACATATTTTTCATAGTGACAAGAAAATAGATCCATGCATATCATCCATCATTATCATCCACTAACAGGCTACACCATCGCCACAAAAATCACTATCAGAATCTTAAATCATGCATCAGTTTTAATAATTATGAATACATGCACACACACACCCACACTCAGCAGTACGTTCATCCGGTACCGTTCTTAGACCATGAATTCGACATGCAAGCGCCCCCTACCTTTAGAAGAATCTCAGAAATCTTTCCGTTCTTGTCGTTGGGTCCGATGTCCTTCTCCTGGTTCGTTCGGTCTTCTTTGGCTTCGTCGTATCCTGTGCCTGATTCTGGGATGGAGTGTGGTCCATTCTTCAGTACTGCAATCAAGATCTCCAGGAGCGAAGAGTGAGAGAAGAGAAGAAGGAGGATGGAGACGAAGAGAGAAAAGCAGAGGATGAAGTGACGGAGGAAGGAGTCTGAAGGAATAGTGAGTGTGTTCATCACCATAGGCTTACGTTTTATATATATGTACATGCGCACAAGTAAGAGAAGAGTGGGATGGGAGAGTGTGTGCCCAGCAGCCACGTGCACTCCACCCCATCCCCTGACCACCACCATTTTCATATTTTAATGGCTTAAATCTACTTAGTTAAATGTAATTAACAGTTATTTTCTATTGAGATCAAGTCTTAATGGTTTATTCTTCATTCGGCATTTAGTTTCAAAACTGGGATGTTACAGTTCTACCCCACTGAAAAAGAATTTCGTCCCCGAAATTCAGTCGGTACTTACCTAGGTAAACAACTCGGGGTACTGCTGTCGCATGGTATCTTCGCGTTCCCAGGTACAAGAGGTAGTCTTGCCTTGCTGCCACTCCACTTTAACCAGCTTTATATTTTTGTTCCTCAAGCGTTTTACTGATCGGTTCACAATTCCAACCGGTGTAGTCACAGTGGTTAGGTCTTCTTTGATCTCTACTTCGTCGTCAGGCATCGTGTGGCTGGGGTCATGCAAATACTTCCTTAGTTGAGACACGTGAAATACGTTATGCAATCGGGACAAGTGAGTTGGTAATGCGATGCGGTATGCTACGGGGCCGATCCGTTCTAACACCTCATAAGGTCCAATGTATCGAGGGCTTAACTTCCCACTTTTTAAGGCTCGTCCGACTCCTTTACTCGGAGAGGTTCTCAGAAACACTCGATCTCCGACTGAAAATTCCAATGGCTTGATGCGCTTGTCATGGTAGCTCTTTTGCCTGTCTTGGGATGCTTTCATCTTCTCCCGAATCACTCGGATCTGTTCTGTGGTTTGCTTCACGACGTCTGGTCCCAATAGTAGACTTTCACCCGTTTCCGACCAACAGAGTGGGGTTCGGCATCTGCGTCCATATAGTGCCTCGTAGGGTGCCATGCCAATGCTGTGATGATGGCTGTTGTTGTACGTAAACTCGATCAAGGGAAGGTACTGCTCCCAGTCCCCACCGTGCTCTAACACGCACGCTCTCAATAAGTCTTCTAGACTCTGAATTGTTCGCTCGGATTGTCCATCCGATTGGGGGTGGTAGGCAGAACTAAGCCAAAGCTTCGTCCCCAATTCTTGATGCATGCTGGTCCAAAACTGGGACGTAAACCTAGGGTCCCTATCTGATACGATGGAAGTAGGTATGCCATGCAGTCGGATAACTTCTTGAATGTAAATCCGAGCTAACTTATGCAATGGGTACTTCATATTTACAGGTAAGAAGTGTGCACTTTTCGTCAATCGGTCAACAATGACCCAAATTGCATCATGGCCTGCTCGGTTTTTGGGTAATCCCATGATAAAATCCATTACAATTGAGTCCCATTTCCACACGGGGATCTCTAGAGGCTGCATTGCACCGTACGGTTTTTGGTGCTCTACCTTCGATTTCTAACAAGTGATACACCGGACCACGTACTCCGCCACATCCTTCTTTAGTCCGGGCCACCAGAACTGTCTCCTCAAGTCGTGGTACATTTTCGTGGTTCCTGGGTGAATGCTGAGTAGGCTTTTGTGGGCTTCATCAAGCACCATTCTTCTCAATCTTCCTCCACTTGGTATGTATATTCTATCTCTCACCCGGAAGATCCCATCTGACCCCTCGGCCAAGGATAAGTCCTTTCCTTTGGCCTGAATTTCCTTCATTTCAGCTAGGTGAGAGTCCGCCTGTTGCTGCTCGTACACGGATTTTAAGAATTCATTGGCAATCCTCAACGTACCGATTGTCATCTTCTGAGAGGAAGGGGTGTCAACATGCAAGTTCATGTCTCGGAACCGCTCCAACAACTCAACTTCTTTTGCCATCATGGCTGCTATGTGGAGGGATTTCCGACTCAATGCATCGGCCACGACATTTGCCTTACCTGGGTGGTATTTTATCTCGAAATCGTAGTCCTTCAAAAACTCAATCCATCTTCTCTGCCTCATGTTCAGCTCCTTTTGGTCGAATAGGTATTTAAGGCTCTTATGATCGCTGTACACTTCAAATTTGGACCCGTACAAGTAATGCCTCCAGATTTTCAATGCAAAGACTACTACTGCCAGCTCCAAGTCATGGGTCGGGTAATGCTGCTCGTGGGGTCTCAATTGTCGAGAGGCATATGCTATCACTCGATCTTTCTGCATGAGTACACACCCTAATCCGAGTCCTGACGCGTCACAATAGACCACGAAGCTTTCTCGTAACTCAGGTAATGCCAACACCGGAGCAGTCGTCAACTTATTCTTCAGCTCTTGGAAGCTGTTCTCACACTCCGGACTCCACACGAAGGGAACATTTTTCCGAGTCAATTTAGTCAGGGGTAATGCCAATTTAGAAAAACCTTCGATGAACCTCCTATAATAACCTGCCAAGCCCATAAAACTTCTTATTTCCGAGACCGATCTGGGCCTCTCCCATGCTATTACAGTAGCTACCTTCGCAGGATCCACCGAGACGCCTCGCTCGGAGATCACATGCCCGAGGAAGTGGATCTCATCCATCCAGAATTCGCACTTCGAGAGCTTTGCAAACAATTGTTTCTCCTTCAACACTTGGAGTACCGTTCTGAGGTGTCCTTCATGCTCCTCAGACGTCTTAGAATAAACTAGAATGTCATCGATGAAGACAACAACAAACCAATCTAAGAAGGAGTGGAATATGCTGTTCATGTAATTCATGAAAACAGCAGGGGCGTTTGTCACACCGAACGGCATCACTACATACTCGTAGTGACCATACCGAGTCCTAAAGGCAGTTTTAGGAATGTCCGAGTCTTTCACTCGGATTTGGTGATATCCCGATCGTAAGTCGATCTTCGAGAAGACTGAGGCTCCACGCAGCTGGTCAATTAAATCATCAATTCTAGGCAGTGGGTATCGATTCTTGATTGTGAGTTTGTTAAGCTGTCGATAATCTATACAAAGTCTCATGCTGCCATCCTTCTTCTTAACAAGTAGCACAGGTGTGCCCCATGGTGACACGCTTGGTCTAATGAATTGCTTCTCGAGTAACTCATCCACTTGTTTCTTCAACTCAGCCAATTCAGTTGAGGACATTCTATAGGGTGTGCTGGAGACCGGCTCGGCTCCAGGGATCAAGTCTATAGAGAATTCGACTTCTCTATTGGGAGGCACACTCGGAACGTCTTCGGGGAACACTTCTGGGAATTCGCAGACAACCGGGATTTCGTTCACTAGGGTCTCACTCTCATCTTTGGTTAGACAAAGCATCATAAATAGTTGGGTTATACCTGGTGCCGTGTCGTTCTCAGTGGGCTGTTTCAGAAAAACTATCTCTCGGTTTCTACAATCTACTAATACCTTATTGGCTGAAAGCCAATCTATCCCAAGCACGATATCAAGACCCTTTAAAGGCATGCAAATCAGATCGAAGGTGAAACTCCGATCATACAACTCAAATGCTACATTTTTACATATTAACGATGTGAACACATTAGCGCCAGTAGGGCTGGCCACTTCCAAAGTCCGATCCATAGACACAGTTGGTAACTTCAACCGTTCCACGCACTCATCAGCTATAAAAGAATGGGTAGCTCCCGAATCGAAAACAACATTAAGCGTATTCATTCCAAGTGAGCACTTACATTATACTAAGTCGTTTGCTGGTGCAACATCTTCTGCATTGATGGTGTAGATCCTTCCCGCTGCTGGCGGACCGGTATTCCTCCCACGGCTGTTCGGAGCACGCATCATGTTTCCTCTGGTTCCGTTGCCTCTGCCACCAGGTCGTTGGTTATCATTCACTCGGGTTCTATCTTGAGATCCTCCTTGACGTATATTGGCGTTTGCCTGGCGGAGTCGGGGGCAGTCGGGACGAACGTGTCCCTTCTCTCCGCAGTGGTAGCATTTAACATTTGTATCATTGCAATCCTTAGCAAAGTGGTCACCGCCGCATTTAAAGCATCCGCCATATCTTGGTCGTCCACTCATTTGTCTCCCTCGGTCATTATGATTCTGATACCTGGTGAAGGGTTCATTCCTCCTCACGTTCCCTGGCCTCTTGAAACGTGATTGCTGAGGCCTCAGGTGCTGGTTGGCTCTGCTGCACTGGCCCGAATGGGCCCTGTCATCCTCTTCGAATATTCTACATTTGTTCACTAATGCAGGGAAACTCTGGATTTCATGGTATCTGCAGGCCCTCTTGATATCCGATCTCAATCCGTTCTCAAACTTAAGACACTTGGAGTTCTCCGTTCCTGGCTGCTGGAAGGGCGGATAGAATAGGCACAATTCCTTGAATCTGGTCGCGTATTCTTTCACAGTCATGGAGCCCTGTTTTAACTCCATAAACTCCAGCTCCTTCCGACTCCTCGCTGTGTCGGGAAAGTATTTATCTAAGAAGCAGGCCTTGAAATCGTTCCACGTCAGTTGGTTATCATCTTCGGGGAATCGGCTTCTGGCTATTTTCCACCAGTTCTCCGCTTCGTCTCGCAGCATATACACTGCACATTCCACCTTCTGGGCTTCGGTATAGCGAAGACCCCCAAAAATCCTTTCTAATTCCTGAGTCCACTTGAACGCCGCCTCAGGGTTCCGTCCTCCTAAGAATTCACTCGGCTTCCTTTTTAAGAAGCGGTCCAGCACATGGCCATCCTCAGGTCGAGTCTGGCCCTGCCTTTCGAACACATCCGCAAAGCGTTGGAATGCTGTGGCTATAGCCTCCATACTTTGACAATGCGCCATTCCTTATCCTGAAATTGACATTTAAGGATAAGTATACGGAGCCACTTACTACCGATCTAGTTATTAGTCCAACAATTAATAGCTTAGCACATTATATCATTCGCCTGGGTCATACACACAATCGGACCAGGGGAAAACAACCTCTTGTCCTCAAGTCAACATCAATCAAGTTCAACTAGTATCAGAACAATTTCAACCATTCAATCAAAAAGACACACACACAACCGCTTACACTTGGTAAGCATACTTTGGCCTTGGACCTTTCGGTCCGCTCTGATACCAAAATGTAACACCTTATTTATTTACGACTAATAATTCTAAAAATATGAGAAAATTTTTCACAAAAGCAGGCACGTATTATTCGATATAGAAGGAAGCAGGCAAGGGAAGAATGAAGAGCATTCACACGCATATAGCAACCTACAGAGAAGCTAAAACTGGGACCGGCTCATTGGGTTTATCGTAACACACCAATAATGGGCGGATTACACAACACCGTTTGCTCGCTCGGACGGGGTCTGACACCGTCCAGGCGGAGTATGGTAATGCAGCAGCGGATGGAGGGAATTCCATAAGGAAACTTTCCTTCGAGTAACGCTGGTCACTCAATAGGAGGAAATAGATAAGGGAAAGATGTTAATACATTCACACGCGTAGCACTCGGTAAAAGGGCGGAGTTCGAATCATCCTACCTGGCTAGGCGGGGTATGTTTGTCCTGGGCGGACTCCATGGCGAAGGTGGCCCGCTTAACCTTTGTCTCACACCGCCTAAACGATGTGTGACAATACAACATCAGACGTGAAACTCTTCAAGTAAACCTTACATTAGCGTCTATTCGTTCCTACGGGCTGACCCTTTCTCAGAGAACGCTGGACGTTCAGCTTCAGAGGACAGGTGAGGGAAGAAGAAGAGAGATATACATATGCGGGAGTAGTTTGTGAAGAAAAGAGGAAGTGATTACACCGCCGTCCAGTTCGGCAAGGCACAACAATGCCTGGACGGACTACATCACAATGTTCACTCACTCAGGCGATGTTCAACACCGCCCTGCGAGACAGAATAATGCGACAACGGAGGAGGAAGGTACATAGGCGAAGTCTCAAGTTGATATCTGCTTGCTTCAGCATGGTCCCACGCGCTTGGGCGAACCGTCCTAGTTACTTAGGCGAGGTATGACACCGCCTAAGCGAGGTCAGCACAATGCCTCTCCAACACAACACAAGGTAATTCCTCAATCGGATATGGATAAGGGTTCACTAGGTAAATCCTCACGCTCGCACTTCACTCAGGAAAAACGGGAAGTTACAGGGTATATATGCGGTAGTAGATTGTGGAAGAAGGAGGAGTCTGAACCTATTCCGCCCAACTCAACTAATTATGACAACGCCTGGGCGGACTCAACCACCACGCCCAAATCAGGGGTCAACACCGGGATCTGGATTACGTTAGCATCACAACGGATAGGAAAGGTAATTGAACGGTGTTCCATTCTAACAACTACATTGCTCCAGCGCGAGTCCTCTCGCTTGGGCGAAATATCCCCATACTTCGGGCGGGGTACGGCTCCGCCCAACGTATCCGACATAAGTTTACCTAAGACAATTCTCAATTCACTCTGACTTGGCTATAGCCTGCTCAATCATACTGTCCCTGCGTATCCATTAAAGCACAATTATGAAACAAGGCAGCACATAGCATCACACACACAAAACCATACATCCATATATACATAAGAGTGTATGTCAATATTTACAACACAAAATCGGATTTCTCCTTGTCCATAAAGTTCTATTCATCCCAAAACATTAACATCCGGTATGAACCAGTCAGGGCTTAATCTAACAACGCCTTAATTAAGCCTTCCCAATGCATCAGCACTCCGCCCAGCATTCCAGCTCTGCTTCTGATCCTCCCCTCGAGAGACATTCACTGAAAAATGGCCACTGTAGGGGTGAGCTTTTACATGTAAAATGATACTCACAGACTCGGTATCAGCGTCAGTATACGCTCCTGCCATCATTCGACCTTTCTCAAGTAACCAAGTTCATGCAGTTCAAACAATATTCATGACATACATAATACACAGAGTTTATCCCACATCCATATATATATTCATGCACTCAGAGTTCCTACGCACATCTACATTCATGCATTCAAATCATACACATGTATATACATAGATTTATACATCACCACAATCGGCCTTATTTCTATATGCATGCTTGCGGATCCGACTCGGGTAAAGACTCTCAGTTACGGTCCCCTTTTCTTCTGGCCCCTCGTCCCTCAGCTCTTACCAGGTGGCACCGGCCTCCCCACAGCGTCTCGAGACTCTCTTCTCTAGCTCCTACGGCTACCACGAGCACTATCGGGATCTAGCCAGGGTTGGTAACTGGAAGTCGTTTCCCTTGGGGTTCTTTACCTTCTATGGGTCGCCCCACTCTCACTCATGCAACTAACACATTCATTAATACACATCATAGCGCCACGAACACCTTCACCGTAGTCATTAAGCAAAAGCGGATTTCCCACACTACTCGTAATCATTCAGTCAATCACACCAGCGCATGTTACAATCGGTCATCAGACTAACAACATTGAACAATCCAATTAAGAGCATGCACATACATATTTTTCATAGTGACAAGAAAATAGATCCATGCATATCATCCATCATTATCATCCACTAACAGGCTACACCATCGCCACAAAAATCACTATCAAAATCTTAAATCATGCATCAGTTTTAATAATTATGAATACATGCACACACACACCCACACTCAGCAGTACGTTCATCTGGTACCGTTCTTAGACCATGCATTCGACATGCAAGTGCCCCCTACCTTTAGAAGAATCTCAGAAATCTTTCCGTTCTTGTCGTTGGGTCCGATGTCCTTCTCCTGGTTCGTTCGGTCTTCTTTGGCTTCGTCGTATCCTGCGCCTGATTCTGGGATGGAGTGTGGTCCGTTCTTCAGTACTGCAATCAAGATCTCTAAGAGCGAAGAGTGAGAGATGAAGACAATAAAGGATTTTGATAATGACAAAGACTAAATGCCAAAGATCAAGCATGAAGATTCAAGACCAAGGCAGATTCATAGTAAGACTCTATTAAAGAAAAATATGGCCATTAAAAATAATAATAATAATCAATGACTTAAGATTTTACCAAAGTCTGAATTTTAATAATTGTAATTGATTATCTCAGTTAAGTAATCAATTACCAGGTCTAAAGACATTTTGAAATACAAAATAAAGAGATTTCAACGTATTAACCTCAAAAACTGATTCAAGTAATCGATTACGTTAACACAGTAATCGATTACCATGTCTTAAAAAAAAAGAAGGGATTTAAAGCTTGTTTTTTTAAGAACTGATCCAACGTAATCAATTACCTAAAAAGAGTAATCGATTACCATGTTTTGAAATGATTTAAAAGTCAATGTTTCAGCAAACGTTTAGAAAAAAAAACTGACCAAGTAATCGATTACTTGGTTATTGTAATCGATTACATACTAACGGTCATGTTAAGATGAGGTTTTAAATTCACGTAATCGATTACATACTTATGGTAATCGATTACCACCAGTTCAGAAAGGCTGAAACATTACATCTATTCGAGAAACACATTGATGAAACCTTATATCTTTTCATAAATTATTATTTTATTCAAGAGGTACCTTTTTGATTATTTTATTCATTAAATTCACACCTCTTGAAGGCCTCTCTAACACTATAAATAGGGATGCTCTTCATTTGCAAAAACACACCAATTTTTCCAATTCTCTCTTAAGACCATTAAAGGCCATATTCTTCTAAGTAGAGTTTCTACTTATTATTGCTCTTCAACTTGTCCATATGCTCTAAATAAGAGAGTATTTCTTTATTCACTTTACTAAAAGTGTGAGAATCTTGGTTGCTTGGGAAGGTGTCCCAAAGCATTGTATACAAGAGTAGTGAGACTCTTGGTGTTTCGTGATACTTCACACAAGGGCAAGGTTGTGCCAAAGTGTGGAAGTACTAGTGTACTATTTTTAACAATAGTGGAATCCTCAAGGGTGACTTGAGAAGACTGGACGTAGGCAGTGGTTGGCCGAACCAGTATAAATACTGTTTGCAAATCTCTCAACCCTACACTCTGTCTTTTATTTCATATAATCTGTTGTGCACTGTCATACTCTTTTACATTTAATTACAACATAATTAAGAGTTGAGAAAAGTGTGTTTAGAAATTTTAAAATTATCATAACTCAATTCACCCCCCCTCTCGAGTTATAGGAGGCCACTAGAATAACAAGTGGTATCAAAGCTAGCTTCTTGTATAAAGTTTAGAAACTTCAAGAAGTAGAAATGGCCTCTCCTAACCCTGTCTTCCCCGAGGGAAATTCCATCCATAGACCTCCTGTGTTTAATGGTGTAGGATACCAATACTGGAAAACCCGTATGCAAATATTCATAGAAGCTATTGATATAGACATATGGGACTCCATTGAGAATGGTCCATTCATACCAACCAAAGTAGTTGAAGAAGTAACCATGATTAAACCAAGAAGTGAATGGACTGATGCAGACAAAACAAAAGTACAATACAACCTCAAGGCCAAAAATATAATAACCTCAGCCTTAGGAATGGATGAATACTTTAGAATATCCAATTGCAAAACCGCAAAAGAAATGTGGGATACCTTGGAAGTAACTCACGAAGGAACAACCAAAGTTAAGAGATCAAGAATAAACACTCTAACTAGGGAATATGAATTATTCAGAATGAACAATAATGAAAATATACAGGATATGCAAAAGAGATTTACACACATAATCAATCATCTTGCATGCTTAGGAAAAACCTTCTCTAACGAAGATTTAATTGACAAAGTTTTAAGATGTTTAAACAGGGAGTGGCAACCAAAAGTAACAGCCATATCAGAATCACGAGACTTGGCAACCATGTCACTTGCTACTCTGTTTGGTAAACTACAGGAACATGAACTTGAACTAACCAGGCTAAATCAACATGAAGAAGGGGATAAAAAGAGAAGAAGTATTGCCCTCAAAACCTCAATACAAACAACAAATGAAAGTGATGATGAAAACATGGAGGAAAACAAAAATACGGATGATACAGAGGAGTTTGGAATGCTAGTCCGAAGGTTCAATAGATTTCTTAAGAAGAAAGAAGGACAGAGAAGACCAAACTTCAGAAAGCCCTTCAAAAAGAATGATGAAGCCAATCAAGGTCCAAAATGTTTTGAATGCGGAAAGTTTGGACATATGAAGATGGAATGTCCAACCCTAAACAAGAATATGGACAAACAAGAAAAGAAGCATTTCAAAAATAAGAGAAGAGCATATATTGCTTGGGATGACAATGACCTAAGCTCCTCCGAGGAATCAGATCAAGAAGAAGCTAACCTTTGCTTAATGACTAACACCGAAGAGGTAAATGATTCAAACCCTACATTCGATGAATTGCAAGAGGCATTTGAAGAACTTCATGAAGAATATCAAAAACTTGCTAAGAAATTTTTAAATATTAAAAGTATTAATCAAAATCTAGAAGAAAATGTTTCAAAGTTACATGAAGAGTTAGGACAAGTTAAAATAGAAAAAGTAAACATAGAAAACAATCTGAAAACTAGGATCACATGCAATCAATCATGCATTACATGTCAAAAGCTTTCTCAAGAAGTCAATGATTTAAAAAATACTTTAGCAAAATTTACTATGGGAAGAGACAACCTAGACATACTCCTTGGAAAACAAGGATGCCACCTTAATAAGGCTGGACTAGGTTTTGATCCCTCTAAAAAGCAAAAATTGTATAAAAATTTCTTTATACCTCAAAAGATATCAACAAGTCCTTTTGTTAAATGCTATCACTGTGGAAGAAAGGGTCATACAGCATCTACATGTAAAATAAGAGAAAATGGAATTCAAAATTCAAACAAGATTTGGATTAGGAAGCAAGTATCATCAAATTCTAACCTTCAAGGACCCAAGAAAATATGGGTACCTAAGATAAAAATTTAATCTTCGTTGCAGGTATGCTTGGTCAGTAGACAGTCAAGCTGGTATCTTGACAGTGGCTGCTCTAGGCACATGACAGGAGATATATCAAAATTCTCCTCACTAATTAGGAAGGAAGAAGGATACGTCACCTACGGCGACAACAACAAAGGAAAAGTCCTTGGAGTAGGAAAAGTTGGAAAAGATCCTACAACCTCTATTGACAATGTGCTGTATGTCGAAGGACTAAAGCACAACTTGATAAGCATAAGTCAACTGTGCGATAAAGGTAACCATGTCATATTTAACTCTGACACATGCATAATTAAAGAGAAAGATAATGACACTATAAAATTTATTGGAAAAAGAATCAATAATATTTACATGATAAACTTGGATAATTTGTCATCTAGCCAAGCCCGATGTTTAATAACTCATGAGGAAGATCCATGGCTTTGGCATAGAAGGATAGCACACATACACATGGATCACTTAGATAAAATAATTAAAAAGGATCTAGTCATAGGGGTACCAAAATTAAAATTTGTAAAAGATAAAATGTGTGATGCCTGTCAAAAGGGTAAATAGGTAAAAATATCTTTTAAATCAAAAAATATTGTCTCTACAACTAAACCTCTGCAATTACTACATATGGATCTATTTGGACCATCAAGAACTAAAAGCTTTGGTGGTAACTATTATGCCCTAGTAATTGTTGATGACTTTTCAAGATTCACCTGGACTCTATTTTTGAAAAATAAAAATGAGGCTTACTCATCCTTTAAAAGGCTAGCTAAGATAGTCCAAAATGAAAAAGATTTTAGAATTATTAGCATAAGGAGTGATCATGGAGGGGAATTTGAAAATAGATCATTTGAAAAATTTTGTGATAAATATGGAATCAAACACAACTTCTCAGCCCCTAGGACCCCTCAACAAAATGGAGTAGTTGAGAGGAAAAATAGATCACTAGAGGAATTAGCTAGAACAATGCTTAATGAAAATAATCTCCCTAAATATTTTTGGGCTGATGCAGTTAGTACTGCATGTTATGTTATGAATAGGGTATTAATTAGACCTATTCTGAAGAAAACACCCTATGAACTATATAATGGAAGGAAACCAAATGTATCCCATTTGCATGTATTTGGATGTAAATGTTTTGTACTAAATAATGGAAAGGATAACCTAGGAAAATTCGATGCTAAAGCCGATGAAGGAATTTTTCTTGGATATTCTTTATCAAGCAAAGCATTTAGGATATATAACAAAAGGACACAAACCATTGAAGAATCTGTTCATGTTACCTTTGATGAATCTAACCCTTCTAGTGTAGAAAGATCTTTAGAAGACATTACAGATACTCTGGAACAAATTCAAATTGATAAAAAGAAGGAAGACCACATAAGCAGTCAAGGTGATAATCCAACATCAAGTAATGATCTACCCAAAGAATGGAAGTTCAACAAGAACCACCCCATTGACAACATCATAGGTGATATATCAAAAGGGGTAACAACTCGAAAATCTCTTAGAAATGCATGCAATTCTATGGCATTCGTATCACAAATAGAACCTAGAAATATTATGGAAGCAACAGATGATGAAAATTGGATAATAGCCATGCAAGAAGAATTAAACCAATTTGAAAGAAATCAAGTATGGGAACTAGTCCCAAAACCTACCAACCATCAAATTATAGGAACTAAATGGGTTTTTAAAAATAAAATGGATGAACATGGAATAATCATAAGAAATAAGGCAAGGTTGGTAGCTAAGGGATACAATCAAGAGGAAGGCATAGATTATGAAGAAACCTATGCTCCAATGGCTAGATTAGAAGCCATAAGAATGCTTTTAGCTTTTGCATCATATATGGACTTTAAATTATTTCAAATGGATGTAAAAAGCGCATTCTTAAATGGATATATAAATGAAGAAGTATATGTATGTCAACCACCGGGCTTTGAAAGTGAAAAATTTCCTGATCATGTGTTTAAATTGAAGAAAGCACTATATGGTCTTAAACAAGCACCCCGAGCATGGTATGATAGACTAAGTAAATTTCTGCTAGAAAATAACTTCAACAGAGGAAAGGTAGACACAACCTTATTCATCAAAAGAAATGACAATAATATTCTCTTGGTTCAAATATATGTTGACGATATCATCTTTGGATCAACTAACGAAAATCTGTGTAAGGAATTTTCCCTAGCAATGCAGAGCGAATTTGAAATGTCCATGATGGGAGAACTAAACTTCTTCCTTGGGCTACAAATTAAGCAAGCTAAAGAAGGTATATTCATCAATCAATCAAAGTACTGCAAGGAACTATTGACTCGATTCGGAATGATGAATGCCAAAAACATCTCAACACCCATGAGCACATCTACCTATCTTGATAAAGATGAAGCTGGGAAATCCATTGACACTAAAATGTATCGAGGTATGATCGGATCACTACTATATTTATCTGCAAGTAGGCCTGATATCATGTTTAGTGTCTGTCTCTGTGCTAGGTTCCAAGTTAATCCAAAAGAATCTCATCTAAAGGCAGTAAAGAGAATCATGAGATACTTAATAGGTACAGGAAATCTAGGACTATGGTACCCTAAGGGAACATCTTGCAATCTAGTTGGGTATTCCGATTCTGACTTTGCAGGATGTAGAACTGATAGAAAAAGTACCAGTGGTACTTGCCATCTAATAGGGTCAGCCTTAGTATCCTGGCACAGTAAAAAGCAAAATAGTGTCGCCTTATCCACAGCAGAAGCTGAGTATGTCGCTGCTGGTAGCTGTTGCGCTCAAATCTTATGGATGAAACAACAACTATTAGATTACGGAATTAATTTAGATCATATCCCTATTAAGTGCGACAATACTAGTGCAATAAACCTTTCTAAAAATCCCGTACAACACTCAAGGACTAAGCATATAGAAATCAGACATCACTTCCTTAGAGATCATGTTCAAAAAGGTGATTGTATATTAGAATTTATTGAAACCCATAAGCAACTCGCAGATATATTCACAAAACCTTTGCCTAAAGAACACTTTTTCAATCTTAGAAATGAGTTAGGCATCATAAATTT
Organism: Clitoria ternatea; assembly: GCA_037962975.1. Lineage (NCBI taxonomy): Eukaryota > Viridiplantae > Streptophyta > Magnoliopsida > Fabales > Fabaceae > Clitoria > Clitoria ternatea. The sequence goes on from CM075672.1 coordinate 159,387,906, forward strand.
CTCATAAAATTGATTAAAACAACTATTATCATGCAAAAAACTAGTCTATAATCGATTACATGCAACACGTAATCGATTATCATATACTTTCAGAAGACACACAGGTGAAAACTCCACGTGGAACAGTAACTTACGCTTAAATAATCGATTACACACCGTATGTAATCGATTACCACTATCCATGATGTGATTTCTCCAAGAGTTCTGCACGTTACGTTTTCTTAAAAAAATTAATTAAATGATATATATTCTCTGCCTCTCTATATTCGGAACATTCACATCTTGTATCTTAATTTTTTTTCCTCGTAACTACCACATAATATAATATTCCATTATCCCTTCCACTTTAAAATACAACCAAGGTCATTTAATATGCATCCCATCACTGCAACCGTCAGCCTTCCCATTTCCCACTATCTCCACACGATTTCCCACGCCACAGTCACGTCCCCTCATGACCCCTGCGACATTTCAAAAACGCGTGAACTGCCCCGTAATCGATTACATCCCTCTCACTATCAATTTGTAATCGATTACCATCCGTTACTTGTCCATTCCACTTCCCGTAATCGATTACAACATACATACGCTGAAAAAGTAATCGATTACCTCCATTCGACTCAGTTAAAAGCCATCCCTTTCACTCTTATTTTTCACTATTCACCATCTTCTTCATCTCGTTCTTCCTCTGTTTTGCATTCCATGGCTGACCATTCTCCTACTTACACTCCCACCCCACCTTCACCTGCTGTTCCCACCAAGAAAAAGAGGACTCTCGGCTCCTCTTCTTCCTCTGATCAGCCTACAGCCAATCCTTCCCTTCATACCTTTGTGGAATTCTTCTCTACTTCTGCTCAACAAACACATTTTTACTCTTTGTTTCATTGCCGAGATATTATTGACCCTAAATGCATTGATCTTCCAATAATCGAAAATGTTGACTGCTATCAATTTTTTGATATTCAGAACCTCATCCCATTCCTCACCATCAAAGAGGATCACTATCCTGATCTGGTCCGCCTGTTCTACTCCAATCTTCAGATTACTGATGGATGCTTAATTTCTGAAGTCAAGAAGGTCCCCATTGTTATTGATTCTGGCATCTTTTATGAACTCACTGAACTTCCGTCGGTTGGAGAACATTATGAAGGTCACCTCTCTGACAACTGGGAACATGACTTTAATACTCTTGAAGCCCGTCGTCTTGTGTGTTCTAAGACTGCTGAATGTGCTGGCTGCCTCTTGGCTGGCTCTCTTTCGTTTAGTTGCAGGGTCATGCACTACATTCTGGTTCGCATTCTGGTTCCTCGCACCACAAACTTAGCCCAGATTACTGAGGAAGATTTGGTTCTTATGTGGTCTCTCTTAACTGTTCGTCCTCTTAGCTGGACTACTCTTATTCGCTATCGCATGAAGAAGGCTCTGAAAGCCAATGCTCCCCTTCCATATGCTGGACTCATTACCCGAATTCTTCGTCACTTCAATGTTCCCATCTCTGATGAACTGTGCATCAAGCCTCAGCGATCCTTTGCCATTGGCAAAACTGCTCTCTCTTCGTTTGGATACAAGCAAAACGCTGACGGTGAATGGATTCCCAAACATTCTGCTCCTCCTCAGGATCCTGATCCTGTACCCGGCTCTCTTTCCATGACTGACCTTGCCACCGAACTCCAGTCCCTCCGTTCTTATGTTCGTGACCGTTTTGATCATGTGGACAGCACCATGCAGACTCTCCTCTCCCGTTTTCCACCACCATCCGAATAGTCTATCTTTCTGTTATTAAATAATTTCTATTTGTGTTTATGCACCACAAGTCTTCTGGCTCTGTTGGCTATCACTATATAATTTCCATTTTTGTTTATGAAAAACAAGTCCTCTTGTTGGTTGTCTGTTTGCGTTTCATCAATATATATACTATCCATTGCACTTTACAATTTTTTATTACTCTTTTTGATAATGACAAAGGGGGAGATATAGCAATCATTAGCAATCATTGTAATCATTGGCATCAAATCAATCATTGGCAAACACTGCAAAAACTCAGGGGGAGAGTACTTTAGTATCAAAAAAACGTACAACACAAGGACCAATCAAATACAACAAACAAAAAGAAATTAATCTTAAAAGTAACATGCATCAATTTTTGTACAAAAGTATACAGGTAATTGTCATCATCAAAAAGGGGGAGAATGAAGACAATAAAGGATTTTGATAATGACAAAGACTAAATGCCAAAGATCAAGCATGAAGATTCAAGACCAAGGCAGATTCATAGTAAGACTCTATTAAAGAAAAATATGGCCATTAAAAATAATAATAATAATCAATGACTTAAGATTTTACCAAAGTCTGAATTTTAATAATTGTAATTGATTATCTCAGTTAAGTAATCAATTACCAGGTCTAAAGACATTTTGAAATACAAAATAAAGAGATTTCAACGTATTAACCTCAAAAACTGATTCAAGTAATCGATTACGTTAACACAGTAATCGATTACCATGTCTTAAAAAAAAGAAGGGATTTAAAGCTTGTTTTTTTAAGAACTGATCCAACGTAATCAATTACCTAAAAAGAGTAATCGATTACCATGTTTTGAAATGATTTAAAAGTCAATGTTTCAGCAAACGTTTAGAAAAAAAAAACTGACCAAGTAATCGATTACTTGGTTATTGTAATCGATTACATACTAACGGTCATGTTAAGATGAGGTTTTAAATTCACGTAATCGATTACATACTTATGGTAATCGATTACCACCAGTTCAGAAAGGCTGAAACATTACATCTATTCGAGAAACACATTGATGAAACCTTATATCTTTTCATAAATTATTATTTTATTCAAGAGGTACCTTTTTGATTATTTTATTCATTAAATTCACACCTCTTGAAGGCCTCTCTAACACTATAAATAGGGATGCTCTTCATTTGCAAAAACACACCAATTTTTCCAATTCTCTCTTAAGACCATTAAAGGCCATATTCTTCTAAGTAGAGTTTCTACTTATTATTGCTCTTCAACTTGTCCATATGCTCTAAATAAGAGAGTATTTCTTTATTCACTTTACTAAAAGTGTGAGAATCTTGGTTGTTTGGGAAGGTGTCCCAAAGCATTGTATACAAGAGTAGTGAGACTCTTGGTGTTTCGTGATACTTCACACAAGGGCAAGGTTGTGCCAAAGTGTGGAAGTACTAGTGTACTATTTTTAACAATAGTGGAATCCTCAAGGGTGACTTGAGAAGACTGGACGTAGGCAGTGGTTGGCCGAACCAGTATAAATACTGTTTGCAAATCTCTCAACCCTACACTCTGTCTTTTATTTCATATAATCTGTTGTGCACTGTCATACTCTTTTACATTTAATTACAACATAATTAAGAGTTGAGAAAAGTGTGTTTAGAAATTTTAAAATTATCATAACTCAATTCACCCCCCCCCCCTCTCGAGTTATAGGAGGCCACTAGAATAACAAGAGAAAAGAAGAAGGAGGATGGAGACGAAGAGAGAAAAGCAGAGGATGAAGTGACGGAGGAAGGAGTCTGAAGGAATAGTGAGTGTGTTCATCACCATAGGCTTACGTTTTATATATATGTACATGCGCACAAGTAAGAGAAGAGTGGGATGGGAGAGTGTGTGCCCAGCAGCCACGTGCACTCCACCCCATCCCCTGACCACCACCATTTTCATATTTTAATGGCTTAAATCTACTTAGTTAAATGTAATTAACAGTTATTTTCTATTGAGATCAAGTCTTAATGGTTTATTCTTCATTCGGCATTTAGTTTCAAAACTGGGATGTTACATCGCAATCTGTTTTTAAAACACTTGAATAGCTGAAACTCGAGAGCATGCAAATTACATCCCTTCTCCTTCCCTTTCCCTCTCAAGTTATGGAAGCCCAATTAAAGTTAATTATGGGTAAATTCTTAAAGCTAATCGCATTCTAAGCCTTGGGGAAGCAAGGGTTGTCCATTGGAACCACCAATTTCATGTTCTTTTCCTTTCCCTTTTTCTTTCTCTCTAAACTGTGGGTGCATATTGGTGAGGAAGCTATGACCTTGCATTTTATGATCGTCGGAACATTGAGCATTGTTCCTAAGATGATGGGTATGAAGAAAATCTAACGGATTCCATATTTCAGCACTTGTAAGTTCGAATTTAATGTTTGGAAGGTCGTTTGATACGGTGGATCTCAGAAATAAGGATCAAAATAGAAAAGAATTTTGGTGGATTTTGGAAGGACCCAATAATTGACTTGAAGATTTGGAAAACTCGAAATCGAGGTAAGAGGGTGTGCTGGGTGAAGATTAATATAGAAATATAATTACACCAGTGGTGTATAGGGAAAAAGGTGTATGATGCCTTTAATTGTTTTAACTTAACTTGAATAACTTATGGTGAATCATAAATTATGAGAAATGGAAATAAGTAGGAATATCTTAGTAAAAAAGGTAGGATAATTAATAAACTGATAGATGATTAAGTGGTATAATAGTGTTGCGATACTAAGAGAATTAATGTACGAATGTAGTAATTTATAAGATAAAAGGTGAGGTTAAATGGGTTTTGTATATACCTAAATATATAAAAGTGAGGTAGGTAAGTGGAAAACATGATAAATTGTAGTACTAATGCATAAATAATACTAGAATAATGCTAAGAGTATATGACTAGAGGTGAAACCCATAATGATGAAAATGATGAATTGTAATTGATAACACATGTAAGAGATATTAGTGTAATAGTGTAATTATCGAGAAAATATGAGTTTGTAAATTAAAATGAATAATCTTGATAAGGAATTAATATAAAAAGAGTCATAATTGAATCGTGTGATTTGTACTTACGATGATACTATGAGTAATGTTAAAATTAAAATGATGATGGGTTTTAAGTAAATGAGCAGGAGTAGAGTAAACGGGACGTTGCTAATAAAGATAGGGATGATATATTTACATGTGTGTGTGTTTATGTGTATAGGAAATCATGAGTATGGTTTTGATGGATAATCCATGCTAGAATATGTTGGTAAGTTCATGATAATGATGATGTATGTTGAACTAATAAGTATAATGATATGATATATGGATGGTGCGATATGCGGATATATGATTACATGGGAATATGTCGTAGGGTATGTTGAGTTGATTGATTATTTGATAGGATATTAATAAATAAACATGAAAAATCTATGCATGTGAAGTACTTTATGAGTTATGAGTTGAAATGAATAATAATTGTATTGTTTAAGGTACATGTCAATATGATTGTGAATAATTGTTGAAAGTGAATATGAATAAGAACTTGAGATACCTTGTGGTATGTTATGATTGGTGAGTGTCGCAACCTGGATCGCGACGGCGCGGCGAGAAAGAAAGAAGGGGTGGAATGAAACAGGGAGTCGCCACCAACGTTTTTATCCATAGGAAAAACATTGGGAAAAAACTAAGTTCAGTAAAGCACTGGTTAAAAAATTAAAAGCCAAGTTCGGGAGTCGATTACGAGTAGGGAAGGTATTAGCACCCTACATCGCCTGTCAAAGACAGTACCAAGATTGAAAGCACAATATAAATAGCCTTAAATAAAACATGGTTTCTTCCCTTTTATTTTGAAAATGATAGAATGGAGTAGAGAACTGTACAGACATAGAATGTTGAAGCGAGGTCAATGGGACGTTTCGTCCGAATTAAGCTCGACTTTGATATGAGACAGAGAGGGTGAGAGAATGCCAATAAGACGTCACATCTAAATTAAACATCCTTGGGTAAAAAGGATAGGGATAGGAAAGAGATAAGCGGGACGTCTTGTCCTAAGTATCCCTTCCCTATGAATTGTAGCAAGGTTTGAACAAAAACTAGGGGGAAATCAACAAGACGTCACGTCTAAATTGATTTTCACGGAAACGACAAAAAGTAACATCACGAAAGAAACGCAAAAAGCAAGGAAATAAATCAGTAAAAGGAAATAAGAAAGATGGGCCCGACAGGAGTTAAAGTCCTGCTCCTACGTATTCTTGAATTATCAAGAAATCAGGGTTACGTAGTTCTGAGGAAAAATTTTGACTCGGAACATGATGATGGAAGTCATTGAGATGGGGAACTCATACAAGACGAAGTTCTTCGCACCTGTACGGATCCTAAGGAGATTGTGTAGACGGAAGTGTTCCCGTACGACACGGTTAAAAAATGGAAATTTTTAGGCTAGAAAATAAAACATATGCAAAACTTATTACTTATTATTTTTTTTATTATTATTTTATTTTTTTTATTATTTTATTAATAATAGCATACTTTATTAAAAATAACCTGGAAATAAAAAAACTTGGGAATGAAAAGAAACTTGCTGGAAGAAGAAATGAAACTACATAATAACAACTACAAAGAAAAGTAAAGAAAAGAAAAGAACATAATAATCTGGAAAAGAAACTAACTCGGAAATGGAAAAACTTGGAAATGAAAAGAAACTTGCCGGAAATGAAAAAAAACTTGCTGGAAGAACAAATGCAACAGAGAAGAAGAAGAGGAGAAACGAATGGCTTCCCAAGACTTGATTGCCTTCAATGAAGAATCCCCCCTTGAATGAATGCTCATGGTGCCTATTTATAGGAATGCAAAAGCAGCCATTGCCATAAAAAATTTGTAATGGAAGGTGCACTCTCCAATTAACAAGTCCATGGTGCTCCATTATCAACTTAAGTGCTCCATTATGATCTTTAGTGCCCCATTATGATGCTTTAGTGCTCCATTATGATCCTTAGTGCTCCATTATGATCTTTAGTGCCTTGCCCACCATCACAAACTTGCTCGTGCATTTGAGGTCTTATGCGTGCCAAATTTGAAAAAGAGTCCAACATGAAAGTTGTAGATCTTTCTCTTAGCTTTAATTTGATATATGGCACAAAAATTTTCATCAAGAAACGAGGGAGATATGGCCCATCTATGAAAACTGCTCCAGAGTGTGACGAAAATACCTTTGCATGTAAAATAAATTCACTGGGCAAAATGGGTAGAGAATTAGCTTTTGTGCCCTTCATGAAGTTTGTAGATCTTTCTCTTAGCTTTAATTTGATATATGGCACAAAAATGTTCATCAAGAAACGAGGGAGATATGGCCCATCTATGAAAACTGCTCCAGAGTGTGACGGAAATACATTTGCAAGCAAAATAAATTCACTGGGCAAAATGGGTGGAGAATTAGCTTTTGTGGCCTTCATGAAGTTTGTAGATCTCTTTGATATGGAGCCATAGAAAAAAGAATGGGGTCATTTCAGTATCATATGAGGGAGATAAGAATTTTTTCTTAAAGATGTGCAGAGCAGTCATGAAACTGGAGCAAGTCCAGGAAGATTATTAAAACTGTACCAATTGGTAAGGATTCAGCCTTCAAGGTCTTCACAAAAGTCGTAGACAATTTTGTTACGAAAATTTAGAGACCGGGTTTGCGCGAATCAAAGATCGTATGAAGGAGTTATGAATTTTCAAATGAACCATGCGCATAAAAGAGTGCTCAAAGGATGGAACTGTACCAATTGGCCGGACAAAAAGAGGTGTTCACAGATGCCCCTCTTTACTTCTTTTTCACAAAAGAGACACGAAGCTTCTGTGTTTTTGAAGTGAAAAGGAAGTAAAGATATGAACACCGATGTAGGGGGCCAAGTGGGACCTCTTGATCGGTATGGCAACTGATGGTGTGGGCAATCGCGAGTTAGTGTGACCTTTTTCTTAAAAAAAACGAGCATTCTCTACTTCTGTTTCTCTTCTTTTCTCCTCTCTTTTTTCTTTTTTTTTTTTGTTTTTTTTTTTGAACTCTGGATTGACCGAGAAAAATTCTTTCAGTGGGAAGATCGGGATTGACCCCTGGTAGACTAGAAGGTAAAGGGTGCCTGCATAGGTGAACAGAAAGTAAAGGACGCCTTGATAGGCGACTGGAAAATAAAGGATGCCTTGATAGGCGGCTGGAAAGTAAAGGATGCCTTGATAGGCAGCTGGAAAGTAAAGGATGCCTTGATAGGCGGCTGGAAAAGGACGCCTTGATAGGCGGCTGGAAAATAAAGGATGCCTTGATAGGTGGCTGGAAAATAAAGGATGCCTTGATAGGCGGTTGGAAAAGGATGCCTTGATAGGCGGCTGGAAAATAAAGGATGCCTTGATAGGTGGCTGGAAAATAAAGGATGCCTTGATAGGCGGCTGGAAAATAAAGGATGCCTTGATAGGCGGCTGGAAAATAAAGGATGCCTTGATAGGCGGCTGGAAAATAAAGGATGCCTTGATAGGCGGCTTGAAAGTAAAGGATGCCTTGATAGGCGGCTGGAAAAGGACGCCTTGATAGGCGGCTGGAAAATAAAGGATGCCTTGATAGGCGGCTGGAAAGTAAAGGATGCCTTGATAGGCAGCTGGAAAGTAAAGGATGCCTTGATAGGCGGCTGGAAAGTAAAGGATGCCTTGATAGGCGGCTGGAAAATAAAGGATGCCTTGATAGGCGGCTGGAAAGTAAAGGATGCCTTGATAGGCGGCTGGAAAGTAAAGGATGCCTTGATAGGCGGCTGGAAAATAAAGGATGCCTTGATAGGCGGCTGGAAAGTAAAGGATGCCTTGATAGGCGGCTGGAAAATAAAAGATGCCTTGATAGGCGGCTGGAAAGTAAAGGATGCCTTGATAGGCGGCTGGAAAGTAAAGGATGCCTTGATAGACGGCTGGAAAATAAAGGATGCCTTGATAGGCGGCTGGAAAGTAAAGGATGCCTTGATAGGCAGCTGGAAAGGTAAAAGGTGCCATTTGATCGGCGGCTGGAAAGTAAAGGATGCCTTGATAGGCGGCTGGAAAATAAAGGATGCCTTGATAGGCGGCTGGAAAGTAAAGGATGCCTTGATAGGCAGCTGGAAAGGTAAAAGGTGCCATTTGATCGGCGACAAGAAGGTAAAGGGTGGGGTTGACCCTCGGTCGACAGAAAATACAGAGATTGGGGGAGCTAACAGGACGTCTCGTCCAAATTAACTCACTGTTGGTAGGAAATGTGAAGGTTGGGGGAGTTAACAGGACGTCTCGTCCAAATTAACTTACTGGACTTAAAGGCTCGGGGTGATGCCCCAGTTTGACATGACTGAAGGTTCTTGGGGAATTACTCTTTGACTGAAAGAGGGTGAACCTGGGGTGCCCTAGTTGGAGATGATTTGAAGGAATCTTGGGGAATTGCCCCTTGACTAAAATAGAAGAAATCTGGGGGAGATGCCCCAGTTAGGAAGATTGAAAGGATCTCAGGGAACTGCTTCTTGACTGGAAGGAAAAATCTGGGGTCCACTGGGGATGTATGGTGGGCTTACTAAAGGAAAGAAATCTGGGGATGATCCAGTTCAAGCTGTCTTGGATGATTCAGGGAACTGCTCCTTGATTGGTAGGAAGAGAAATGGGGGAAAATCTAGCTGAAAGAGCCAGGGATACTGCCCCTCGAACGGAGGAAAGATTTGGGGTGATACCTTAATTTTGGAAAGATTAGAAGATTTAGGGGTACCACCTCAAGGCTGGGAGAAGGATATGGGGTGATGCCCCAGTTAGGGCGGTTGAAGAAGCTTGGGGTACGTTCCCTTTTGACAGAGAGAGACCCGAGTGATGTCCCGGCTTAAACTTCCCGGGAGCGTGGGGTATTGCTCTTGGGTTGACAAAAAATAACATCCTGGGGGAGATGCCCCAGTTTGACATGATCTAAAGGGCTTTGGGGGAATCTAGGGTGATGCCCCAATTTAATTTGTCTGGGAAGTGTAGTTCTACTGGGGAAGAATTTAGTGATTCGGGTACTGCCTCTTGATTGAGAATGGAAAGTTTGGGATTCATTGGGGAAGAGATCTTGATAAGTGCCAGCTTTGGCGATTGATTTCACTGGGGATGAGAATTTGAGAGGTGCTGATTTTGGAGTTGAGTGGGAGACTTTGAAGATTGCCAACTTTGGCGGAAGAGGCTTAGAACGGTGTTTTCTTTGGAGATTGAAGAGGAGACTTTGAGAAGTGCCAACTTTGGCGACCTAAGGATGGAGTTCCGAGAAGTGCCAACTTTGGCGAGCAAGGTTCCACTAGGGGGATGAGAATTTGAGAGATGCTGACTTTGGAGTTGAGCGAGAGATTTTAAAGATGTCTGCTTAGGCGATGGAAGAAGAAAACACTAAAAGGTGCCAACTTTGGCGATTTAGGGAAGGAGTTCTGAGGCGATTCGAGGAGGGGACTTGAAGGACTTGATTGAGGTGTTAATGCCTGGCATGACTGTCTGTGAGATAACCTGCATAAAAAATGGTAAGTAGTGCAAAGATAAGTTCAAAAACTGGGTAGGTCCTGTGAAACCACGACCCTTAGGATAACTCATGGACAGAGGAGAATGCAAGAGGCGATCATAGCTTTGAAGCGCATGCCTGGCTGAGTCTTTGTGATGATTGTCGAGGTCAAGTAGTGGGAGCGTCTTGCCCCTTACGACTTTAAATGTTCACCATTCTTTTATTTTATTTTTTATAAAAACACAATGTTTTATCAGATTAATACAATTCATAACACGTATCGAAAAAGGATAAATTTTATTCATGTATGACAAACAGAATACAGAGAATGGACAATGGGGAAAATAGATGGGATGGAATGAAGTTACATAGGACAGGTCAAGGCCAGGAGAAACAGGGAAGGTTCGAGGATCCTCCAGTGAGTTCCTGAGACTAGTGAGAACCTTAATCTCACGTCACGACCTCAAGTACATCGTTCAACTCTGCCTTTGAGAGGGTAGTTTAACCATGGTCCACATGCCTTAGTTTGCACGTTTTGCATTGGAAACCTTAGTTACTCTGCCGAAATCTTGACCCTAATTTTTACCTGAGCTGCCTTTTCAGGTTTTCAACTCACCGGGTTGCTCTAACTTTTGCCTAGGCTGCCCTTTCAGGTTTTCAGCCTAGCGAGCTCTTTTCTTTCTTTATAATGTGTTCTTGTTCATTTTTAGGCTGCATCCTTTACAGTAAAAAGTTGAAACTGATCACACTCCAGTTGAGTCTGCCTATTCTTTTCCAAATTTAGTTTGATCCTTTGGGAAACTGATGTCACTTCAAATAGGAGACTCCACTCCTATGCCATGTACCCAAGGAAATATTGGTGAGTCTTTTGGCACCAATGAGAGGGAATTACTCTTGAATCATCATTCTGGCCTTTTGTTTTTTCTTTTTTTTTATTTTTTTTCATTTTCCATTTCTTTTGTTTGCCCTCTTTTTTTTGCTTTTGTGTTTTTTTTTCTTTGTTTTTTTTTAATCCCCTTAATGACGCAACGACTCAATCTGACAGACTATTTCCTTGGCTACATAGGTATGAGGAATGGAGCACTCCTTAGGGTTGAGGTGTTGATGATGACAAGAATACGAGTTCTTGGCCCGACGACATTTGTTCCCCTTATACAGAAAATGACAGCTTGCTCGCGGATCTGGACGTAACCAGTTTTCCCTACTTGGTATGTGCATTGGACTTCAAGCTTGACTTCTACTTTTCATTTTTTCATTTTTCATTTTTTTTTGAATTTTTGGCCAAGTCTCCCTTGACTGTATCTGCATTTAAGGCATTAGCAATTTTCCCCTATTTATGCTGGTAACTGTTGTGGTTTTCTTAGTTGACTGGCCTACCACTTGTCCAATTTGGGACTTGGCAATGTTATCATTCACATAGATTATTTCCACGCCCTGAAACAATATTACTAATGTCTTCTGATATATTGCCCCGTGATTCCTTCAGTCATTCTTGACTCAGGGGTATTCCTTAACCTCTTGTTCTCACAATCTGGTTAACTTGTGTGGTGACTCACAAGCTTTCCTACCTTCTTTGTCAGCACAATCGACCGGGTAGTTGAGGTCGTAAAATAGGATTGTGATTTCATTAGTCTCAAGAGGATCATTTTTGGGTCTGTAATTTAGTGCGTTATGGCAAAAAATAAAAAGGAAAGAAAAAGAGGAACAAGCAAGTAAAGAAAATGAATCAATGCAAGGATAAAGGGATGAAAATTTTTTTTTAGAATTTCGATACGCATTTATTGATTGACTGGTAAAACAAGTTTTTTCGCCTTTATTACATGGAAAGTCCCAAAGCCTTAGGCATAGCAGAGGGATAAACAAGACTTTTAAGGCAATGACAAATTACTTTGGTGAATCATTTAAAATCGTAGGGAGTTCGACAGCTTCCCAGTTACTGAGCTCTCGGCCCGGCAGGCAAGCGGTCACCAAATCAACATTGTTATCAAAACTATCAACCACCACGGCATTAACTTCTGAGCTTCCATGATTAGGCAGGGGATTCTTGACCACGTTAGGGCTTCCTTCTTTAAAATCGATCCATTCGGCTTTGATCAAATCTCTCACTTTATATTTCAGAGCCATGCAATTTTCTGTGGAATGCCCCGGTGCCCCAGCGTGGTAATCACAATGAGCGTCTGGGTCATATCCCCTTGGATAAGAAGGTTGCAATGGCTTCATGGGGCATGAAACCAACAGACCTTCCTGAACGAGGATTGGAAAAAGTTCGGAATATGTTATGGGAATTGGATCGAACTGTACCGGGGTGCGCTCATTGTTGGGATTCCTTGGGTTCTGATTATGGTTGGGTGGTTGAGCTACTTGCTGCGGGTGATGGTATGGCATGAGTTGTGGCATTGGAGCTCTTACCATGGGTGGGCGGTAGTGAGGAGTATGAGCTGTCGGGCCATAAGTGGCTGCGGCCACATAAGGATTGGGAGCTTGAATCATAGTAGGAGTGAATGGTCTCGGCGGAGCCGTCTTTTGATTAGAAGAGATGGAATTAGTTTCTCCGTCCCTTCTCCCAGGTGCCGGCTTCCTCGTCATATTTGCCCCAGATGAGCCTTGAGTGATCTTACCCGTTCGTATTCCACTCTCCACTCTTTCCCCAATAGTCACAATGTCGGAGAAGTTGGCTGAAACACTACCAATCATCTTGCCGTAGAAAGGTGATGGGAGTGTGTCGATAAACATTGCGACTATTTCTTTTTCCAACAATGGGGGATCCATTTGCGCCGCTGTTTCTCTCTATCGTTGGGCATACTCCTTGAACGTTTCACTGTCCCTCTTCACCATATTTTGTAAATGAACCCTGTTGGGTGCCATATCCATGTTATACTTGTATTGTCTAAGGAAGGCATCTGCCAGGTCTTTCCAACAACGGATACGGTTCCGATCAAGGTGAGCATACCATGTAAGAGCAGCTCCTGCTAGACTATCTTGGAATCAGTGGATCAACAGTTGGTCATTAGAAGAGTAAGATGCCATCTTTCGACAATACATTGTGAGATGATTCTTAGGACAAGTCATTCCCCGATACTTGTCAAAGTCTGGCATCTTGAATTTAGGCGGGAGGATAACATCTGTGACTAAACATAGCTCCGAAGCATCTATTAGTCCAAAAACTCCGGCGCCTTCCATCATTCTTAAACGCTCTTCTAAGATCTCTATCCTTTCCCTCCGAGGAGCCGCAACCGCGCGGGTTGTATCTTGGAGGTTGGTCCCATAGGGGGTTTCGTATCCATACGGATAGCCGAATGACTGGTTGAACAGAGGCAACACATGGGACTGGTTTACTAGGCCTGTATTTGGTGAGGGACCTTGAGGATGGGCCATAGCATAAGTCGGCTGGGTTATCTGGGCTTGTGTATTTTGGGCTTGGGCGTTGTAGGTTGGATGGGCCATCGGGGCTTGTGTGTTTTGGGTTTGGTAATTTTGTGGGTCATGGGCTTGCGTGTTTTGGGTTTGGTAGGTTTTTGGGTCATGGGCTTGCGTGTTTTGGGTTTGGTGGAGTGGTGGCATATTTGGTTGTGTGGGGTATGAAGCATGAGGATTTACCGCTTGCTGGTTGTGGGCGTCTTGTTGGTTAGCGAGCGGGGGATAGTACCCCGGGGGTAGGCCATAAAGTGGAAAAGGTACTGGGTTGCCGTCTAGACCGACAAATGTATGTTGTGCGTAAGACTGGCCGTAAGGTGGCTGGGTCTCAATGGCAGGGTTAGGTCTCCCGACATGAATGGTGAGAGGGGGTGTCGTTGTGTTAGGGAGTTGGGTTCTTGCTGGGTCAGAATCAAGGGGAGGTGGCGCGGTGGCAGGCTGCTGTTGGGCATCCTCAACACCTGCAGAGGAGCCTCCTTCGGTAAGTTTCTTTTCTAAGAGTTTAGTTAACTCCGCGACTCGCTCTTTCAGCTGATCGAACTCGGTTCTAAAGTTTCCTTCAACAGCTTCTGCCTCAGCCATGAGTTTCTTTTGGAGCCGGGTCTGGTAAGGATGCCTACCCGTGACGTTGGTGTCTTTTTTTTTTTTAAAAAAAAAAAGAAGAAATAAATGTTAGGCAGAAATAAAAAGAAGGAAAATGTTGTGGGAAACAATCACAGACTTTGGCGAGTATCCTTTGACCATTCCTTAGAACTTATCATTCAAAAGTACTAGATATGGTAATCATAGAAATTAATATGGGATATTTGTGAAGACAGAAGAAATCTTTTATCCTGCGGCGGGAGCCTCTAGCTCAGACATCTTCTTCGGGCAATTACAGCCCTTATTTCTTAAGTTCAATCCCATGTCAATTTCCATAGATACTCAAAGGGTACATGACCAAAGAAGGACTATCTATTCACCCGAAGAATACTGTGTGTTTCAAAACGAGTCATTATTTCAATAACTCAGTAAATCTGCGGGTGGTAGATAATTCATTTTCTTGGATAAAAGGGGAAAGCAAAAATGACATAAGGTAAAGTAAAGTTTGCCCTTTTGTGGCCTAGGTTGGGTTTTGTTGAAAGTTTTCTCTAGGCCCTATGGTTTGTCTAAAAGTGGCTCTTCACACCAGGTGGCTCATTCTAGACTTCTAGAAGGTCACCAGAGCCAAGATCCTACCCATGACAGGGACGCAACAGTGGGGAACCACTAGGTGCGTATATCATGAGAGGTCGAACTCTGGTTGAGGTTCTCACGAACACCGGATAGGAAGTACATCCCATACGATTCCGTTACCAACCTCTCCTAACTTAAGCTTCATTTGGGGCCCGGGTATAGGGCGCCACTGATAAGTGTGTGCGAGTAATTTGTGAGTGTAGTGTGTGAAAGGGCATTCAATACTTTTTACCTTACTTCATTCTGCACAAAGAACAAACACAGAACAAATATACAAAGTTGTCTACCCTAGGGTTCAATAATTACAGGAAAGTAACATGGTCCTCTACCCTAGGGTTCAACAAGCATGCAAACATAGATAATGTAACAAATAACAAGATACAATTAAAACAAGAACAAACTTCCACAACAATTAACAGAAAATAAAACAAGGGGGAAGAAATCCAAGCTAACAAAGGCTATATAAAAGAACATGCGCTTTCAATCAAACTGGCCTGACTCTCTTAAGTGTCCCCAGTGGAGTCGCCATCTGTCGCAACCTGGATCGCGACGGCGCGGCGAGAAAGAAAGAAGGGGTGGAATGAAACAGGGAGTCGCCACCAACGTTTTTATCCATAGGAAAAACATTGGGAAAAAACTAAGTTCAGTAAAGCACTGGTTAAAAAATTGAAATCCAAGTTCGGGAGTCGATTACGAGTAGGGAAGGTATTAGCACCCTACATCGCCTGTCAAAGACAGTACCAAGATTGAAAGCACAATATAAATAGCCTTAAATAAAACATGGTTTCTTCCCTTTTATTTTGAAAATGATAGAATGGAGTAGAGAACTGTACAGACATAGAATGTTGAAGCGAGGTCAATGGGACGTTTCGTCCGAATTAAGCTCGACTTCGATATGAGACAGAGAGGGTGAGAGAATGCCAATAAGACGTCACGTCTAAATTAAACATCCTTGGGTAAAAAGGATAGGGATAGGAAAGAGATAAGCGGGACGTCTTGTCCTAAGTATCCCTTCCCTATGAATTGTAGCAAGGTTTGAACAAAAACTAGGGGGAAATCAACAAGACGTCACGTCTAAATTGATTTTCACGGAAACGACAAAAAGTAACATCACGAAAGAAACGCAAAAAGCAAGGAAATAAATCAGTAAAAGGAAATAAGAAAGATGGGCCCGACAGGACTTAAAGTCCTGCTCCTACGTATTCTTGAATTATCAAGAAATCAGGGTTACGTAGTTCTGAGGAAAAATTTTGACTCGGAACATGATGATGGAAGTCATTGAGATGGGGAAGGCGAGAAAGAAAGAAGGGGTGGAATGAAACAGGGAGTCGCCACCAACGTTTTTATCCATAGGAAAAACATTGGGAAAAAACTAAGTTCAGTAAAGCACTGGTTTAAAAATTGAAATCCAAGTTCGGGAGTCGATTACAAGTAGGGAAGGTATTAGCACCCTACATCGCCTGTCAAAGACAGTACCAAGATTGAAAGCACAATATAAATAGCCTTAAATAAAACATGGTTTCTTCCCTTTTATTTTGAAAATGATAGAATGGAGTAGAGAACTATACAGACATAGAATGTTGAAGCGAGGTCAATGGGACGTTTCGTCCGAATTAAGCTCGACTTCGATATGAGACAGAGAGGGTGAGAGAATGCCAATAAGACGTCACGTCTAAATTAAACATCCTTGGGTAAAAAGGATAGGGATAGGAAAGAGATAAGCGGGACGTCTTGTCCTAAGTATCCCTTCCCTATGAATTGTAGCAAGGTTTGAACAAAAACTAGGGGGAAATCAACAAGACGTCACGTCTAAATTGATTTTCACGGAAACGACAAAAAGTAACATCACGAAAGAAACGCAAAAAACAAGGAAATAAATCAGTAAAAGGAAATAAGAAAGATGGGCCCGACAGGAGTTAAAGTCCTGCTCCTACGTATTCTTGAATTATCAAGAAATCAGGGTTACGTAGTTCTGAGGAAAAATTTTGACTCGGAACATGATGATGGAAGTCATTGAGATGGGGAAGGCGAGAAAGAAAGAAGGGGTGGAATGAAACAGGGAGTCGCCACCAACGTTTTTATCCATAGGAAAAACATTGGGAAAAAACTAAGTTCAGTAAAGCACTGGTTTAAAAATTGAAATCCAAGTTCGGGAGTCGATTACAAGTAGGGAAGGTATTAGCACCCTACATCGCCTGTCAAAGACAGTACCAAGATTGAAAGCACAATATAAATAGCCTTAAATAAAACATGGTTTCTTCCCTTTTATTTTGAAAATGATAGAATGGAGTAGAGAACTATACAGACATAGAATGTTGAAGCGAGGTCAATGGGACGTTTCGTCCGAATTAAGCTCGACTTCGATATGAGACAGAGAGGGTGAGAGAATGCCAATAAGACGTCACGTCTAAATTAAACATCCTTGGGTAAAAAGGATAGGGATAGGAAAGAGATAAGCGGGACGTCTTGTCCTAAGTATCCCTTCCCTATGAATTGTAGCAAGGTTTGAACAAAAACTAGGGGGAAATCAACAAGACGTCACGTCTAAATTGATTTTCACGGAAACGACAAAAAGTAACATCACGAAAGAAACGCAAAAAACAAGGAAATAAATCAGTAAAAGGAAATAAGAAAGATGGGCCCGACAGGAGTTAAAGTCCTGCTCCTACGTATTCTTGAATTATCAAGAAATCAGGGTTACGTAGTTCTGAGGAAAAATTTTGACTCGGAACATGATGATGGAAGTCATTGAGATGGGGAACTCATACAAGACGAAGTTCTTCACACCTGTACGGATCCTAAGGAGATTGTGTAGACGGAAGTGTTCCCGTACGACACGGTTAAAAAATGGAAATTTTTAGGCTAGAAAATAAAACATATGCAAAACTTATTACTTATTATTTTTTTATTATTATTTTATTATTTTATTTTTTTTATTATTTTATTAATAATAGCATACTTTATTAAAAATAACCTGGAAATAAAAAAAACTTGGGAATGAAAAGAAACTTGCTGGAAGAAGAAATGAAACTACATAATAACAACTACAAAGAAAAGTAAAGAAAAGAAAAGAACATAATAATCTGGAGAAGAAACTAACCCGGAAATGGAAAAACTTGGAAATGAAAAGAAACTTGCCAGAAATGAAAAAAAACTTGCTGGAAGAACAAATGCAACAGAGAAGAAGAAGAGGAGAAACGAATGGCTTCCCAAGACTTGATTGCCTTCAATGAAGAATCCCCCCTTGAATGAATGCTCATGGTGCCTATTTATAGGAATGCAAAAGCAGCCATTGCCATAAAAAATTTGTAATGGAAGGTGCACTCTCCAATTAACAAGTCCATGGTGCTCCATTATCAACTTAAGTGCTCCATTATGATCTTTAGTGCCTTGCCCACCATCACAAACTTGCTCGTGCATTTGAGGGCTGATGCGTGAGAAATTTGAAAAAGAGTCCAACATGAAAGTTGTAGATCTTTCTCTTAGCTTTAATTTGATATATGGCACAAAAATTTTCATCAAGAAACGAGGGAGATATGGCCCATCTATGAAAACTGCTCCAGAGTGTGACGAAAATACCTTTGCATGTAAAATAAATTCACTGGGCAAAATGGGTAGAGAATTAGCTTTTGTGCCCTTCATGAAGTTTGTAGATCTTTCTCTTAGCTTTAATTTGATATATGGCACAAAAATTTTCATCAAGAAACGAGGGAGATATGGCCCATCTATGAAAACTGCTCCAGAGTGTGACGGAAATACATTAGCAAGCAAAATAAATTCACTGGGCAAAATGGGTGGAGAATTAGCTTTTGTGGCCTTCATGAAGTTTGTATATCTCTTTGATATGGAGCCATAGAAAAAAGAATGGGGTCATTTCAGTATCATATGAGGGAGATATGAATTTTTTCTTAAAGATGTGCAGAGCAGTCATGAAACTGGAGCAAGTCCAGGAAGATTATTAAAACTGTACCAATTGGTAAGGATTCAGCCTTCAAGGTCTTCACAAAAGTCGTAGACAATTTTGTTACGAAAATTTAGAGACCGGGTTTGCGCGAATCAAAGATCGTATGAAGGAGTTATGAATTTTCAAATGAACCATGCGCATAAAAGAGTGCTCAAAGGATGGAACTGTACCAATTGGCCGGACAGAAAGAGGTGTTCACAGTGAGAAATGATGATTTAAGAAATTGTGGCATTGTGTTGATGGGCTTGGCAAGTCGGCCACCCCAATGATGACTATAATTTATTGTTGATGAGCCACAATGTATGAGAAACTAGTGATTATGTGATTTATGTGATGGAGGATGACCGACGGTGTATGTTACCCTTATTTTTGGCTCCTGTGGTCAAGTCAGACCTAGTTGAGCTACCTAGTGGTCAAGTAGGACCCAATAGTTGAGGGTGCCAAGTCGGGCTCGGTGAACCAAGTCTGGTTCACGGGGTGTCAAGTCAGATCCCCAGCTGAAGGTCGATCCTTTTAGTATTCGGATACTAGGGCATCATATTTTCTATCTGAGAGTCAGTTAGGTTATGCATGCCTTGACTTGTGATGATGTATATATGAATATATACAGGTGGTAGTTTGTGAGACTAGTGCTTATGTCATAAATGAGGTTTATTTCTATATGTATGTGTGTAACACCTTATTTCTTGCAACTAATAATTCCAAAAATATAAGAAAATTTTTCACAAAAACAGGCACGTATTATTCGATATAGAAGGAAGCAGGCAAGGGAAGAATGAAGAGCATTCATACGCATATAGCAACCTACAGAGAGGCTAAGACTGGGACCGGCTCATTGGGTTTATCGTAACACACCAACAATGGGCGGATTACACAACACCGTTTGCTCGCTCAGACGGGGTCTGACACCATCTAGGCGGAGTAAGGTAATGCAGCAGCGGATAGAGGGAATTCCACAAGGACAATTTTCCTTCAAGCAACACTGGTCACTCAATAGGAGGAAATAGATAAGGGAAAGATGTTAATACGTTCACACGTGTCGCACTCGGTAGAAGGGCGGAGTTCGAATCATCCTACTTGGCTAGGCGGGGTATGTGTGTCCTGGGCGGACTCCATGGCGAAGGTGACCCGCTCAACCTTTGTCTCACACCGCCTAAACGACGTGTGGCAATGCAACATCAGACGTGAAACTCTTCAAGTAAACCTTACATTAGCGTCTATTCGTTCCTACGGGCTAACCCTTTCTCAGAGAACGCTGGACGTTCAGCTTCAGAGGACAGGTAAGGGAAGAAGAAGAGAGATATACATATGCAGGAGTAGTTTGTGAAGAAAAGAGGAAGTGATTACACCGCCGTCCAGTTCGGCAAGGCACAACAACGCCTGGACGGACTACATCACAACATTCACTTACTCAGGCGATGTCCAACACCGCCCTGCGAGACAATAATGCGACAACGGAGGAGGAAGGTACATAGGCGGAGTCTCACGTTGATATCTGCTTGCTTCAGCATGGTTCCACGCACTTGGGCGAACCGTCCTAGTTACTTGGGCGAGGTATGACACCGCCTCAGCGAGGTCAGCACAACGCCCCACAAACACAAGGGAATTTCTCAATCGGATATGGACAAGGGTTCACTCGATAAATCCTCACGCTCACACTTCGCTCAGAAAACGGGAAGTTACAATGTACATATGTGGTAGTAGGTTGTGGAGGAAAGAGGAGTCTGAACCTATTCCGCCCAACTCAACTAATTATGACAACGCCTGGGCGAACTCAACCACAACGCCCAAATCAGGGGTCAACACCGGTGTCTGGATTGCATTAACATCATAACGGAGAGGAAAGGTAATTGAACGGTGTCCCATTCTAACAACTACATCGCTATAGCGTGAGTCCTCACGCTTGGGCTAATTGCTCCCATACTTCGGGCGGGGTAAGACTCCGCCCAACGTATCTGACATAAGTTTTCCTAAGACAATTCTCAATTCACTCTGACTTGGCTATAGCCTGCTCAATCATACTGTCCCTGCGTATCCATTAAATCACAATTATGAAACGAGGTAGCACATAGCATCACACACACAAAACCATACATCCATATATATACAAGAATGTATGTCAATATTTACAACACAAAAATCGGATTTCTCCTTGTCCATAAGGTTCTATTCATCTCAGAACACTAACATCCGACATGAACCAGTCAAGGCTTAATCTAACATCGCATTAATTAAGCCTTCCAGATGCACTAACACTTCGCTCATCGTTCCAGCTCTGCTTCTGGTCCTCTTCTCGAGAGACATTCACTGAAAAATGGCCACTGCAGGGGTGAGCATCTTAAATTTTAAATGATAGATACCGACTCAGGTTATCTGCCAATTACACAACCATACATATACGTACAACACGATTAAAAACCAATTTCAACAACATTAACAGTAGTAGTAATATTAACAATGATAAGCACAGAAGGTTTCACTCGGTTCCGCATCGTGTGTGTCGGTCAGACGTTGCAACATAGGCATCTCAGCCTTTTATACATAGCTCTCAGCTATCAGATCAGCTCCCAGCTGTTTGGCCGTTTTACAGGTACCCAACCGTTTATCCAAAGGTGACACCAACGCTCTCAGCGCCAACGGCGGTGTTCACAGACAGCCCGAGTCCACTCAAGGGCTACCCCGAGTCCCACTCAAGGATTTTACAGCGTCCCACGCTGGGTGACCGAAGGTAGTTTCTCACACTACGTGGTCCCAGCACAACGCATCCCATGCGCCACACGCGGATTCAACGTACAACATTTATTTCTCGCATGCATTCTCGCATTCAAGCACACACACACACCATGCAATCAGTAGTACACATTATCCGGACTCAATATATAGCTTCCATGCAATCAATTATCATTCCATATTCAGACATCCACAACATTTCGTTCGATCAAGACATGCAATCGGTTTACAGCTTCATTCAACGCATGCATCATTCTAGAAATCACAAGTTCAGTCAGGCATTTCAAGTTATCATAACCTATCATGCAATCGATGTAAGACAGTGTCAAAATCCATTTAAAGAAGGCATTTCCTACATGCAAACAATTTATTAGCAGTCATATCAACATATGCATTTCTATAACCTGGGTAGCTTCAGTCAGACATTCATATCAACACAACTCAACATGCAAACTGAGATCCTGCAACACATACATTTGTGAGAAAGGTGCTAACATGCAACACTCGTCTTTCACTCATCATGCAACTGGATTGTACACATTCACATGCAACACAATACACAATCAGAGCACGGGTACAACAAGCATTATCATTCGGAACCTGTTCATAACCCATGCACTTAAAATAGAAGATACTCCCCCTACCACTCGCAAAACTCCAAGGAACTTTTCTGCTTGAGGGGTGGTTCTTCTCCCTGCTGCGTCACTTGACGATCGTCCCTTCTCGTGTGGGGGTTCCACTCCACTGTAGCACCGTCACTCGACTCTTCGAAGCAGGAATGGACTGGAGGGCAGAGAAGGAAAGAGAGGAAACAAGAGAAAAGAAGAACGAAGAAGGAAGCTCGCTGGGTTCTCTGCGTGAAGAGCATGACCATCACCCGAATATATATACTCGCGCGGAGTGCAGTATGGTGGGATGGGGAAACGCGATAATCCTGCCCATGCCACCATGCTTTCACGTTAATTATCCTGTTACATCATAGTTAATTAAATTAAGGGAGGTGTTGACTTGTTGACTTTTATTTAGTTCCATTGCCTATAATTAAAATGGGGATGTTACAATGTGTATATGTTAAATTCATGCGATGAACTAAATAATGTTGTATTAGTGTACATGATGTAATTAGTGATTCTGGATTGGGATTTAATGAGTACAAAATGGAATGTGAACGCATTAATGGTTATTAAGTGATGCTTAACATAAAATGGTTTGGACTTAAAACACTTAAATTGATTGAAATAATGTTGTTAACTAGGAAGGTACCTAGATTACACTTTTCTTAGTTTTGATGTTTATTTCTGTGTTAATGCTTAATTCCAGTCACTCACCCCCTTTATTGTGGCTTAGTGACTGTTGGCAGCTTGTGGATGCACACAGCAGAGGCAAACGCTAAATGAGGCTAACGCGAGAATAAAGTTGATATAATAATGATTATGTGCATGTACATTTATTTGACAACTAAATGTGTAGGTGTAATAATGTAGTGTTGTAGTATTATTATGTTTGTGTGTTGTGTGGCATTGGGCCATTACATGATTGCATGAACTTGGCAGGTACTGTGGTGTGTGAATTACTTGATGAATGTGATTGCGTATTGAATGGTTGATTCGAGAATGATTAGTATTGACAATCCGTAATTAGTGTGTTTTGGTATTTATGTTGTAGTTGATGCAAATTGTGAATGATGGGCACAGAGTCAATATTATATGTGTGATAAATGTCTTTGGTAGGTTTGCAATGTGTTGTCTATGTATGTAAATGGTATGTGATGTGATTGAATGATTGGTTAAGGTGTTAATGATTTATAGCATAATATGCATATAATGGAAATGGTGAGATAGTGGAAATTTAAGAACTAGATGGGTGGTTTTGTGATTCGGTGGGTATTTGAACCCCTGAAAGGGACTGACAAGTTCCCCACCTCATGTGTGACCTATGCATGTAGGCCATGTATAGGCTGAAGCTTATTTGGTAGGTTTGGTGCATGCATATGCATTATTTTGGTTCTAAATGGATTTTCCATATAAGTAGAGCACACGATGGAATTTTAGTAAAAGGAATAGTTTCAGAATTGGGAGAACATGCGGCCCACAAAGTTTCATGACAATCGGACCTGAAACGGGCCAATTAGGTAGGTTAGAAGTTGGTCAAATGGCTTAAATGCATAACAACATCAGGTGCTGTTACAGATACGCTGACGTTGGGTGCCAGCCTGACGCTACGCGTTAAGGTTGCGTTCTTGGCCTCACGCGTAGTGTGGGTCAGACACGTAGCATCAGGCCCCTGTTTCCCAAAACTTGTATTTTTGCATTGTAAGTGGATCTCGGGCCTTACATATGTCATATAGGAATTGTTTTGAAGTTGTTGATGAAAGATAATTATCTTCAATTGCAACGAGTTGTTAATTAATTATTTTTGCAAAACTTTTATCGAGATTTTAATTAAGCAAACTAAAAATAATTAGAAATTAGGGAAGGACGTCACAGGTGGAATCAGAGCGGTTCCATTCTGGTCCGTATCTGTCGAAGGATTAAGTAATATGAAATTGGAAATAATGATGAACTAATGATGTTTGAATGAGTTGTTGACTGATGAATGTGTTAAAATGAATGAAGAGATGTATTGTTTGAATGTCAAAGTAGTATGTGA
The DNA here is from genome assembly GCA_037962975.1 of Clitoria ternatea. Taxonomy (NCBI): domain Eukaryota; kingdom Viridiplantae; phylum Streptophyta; class Magnoliopsida; order Fabales; family Fabaceae; genus Clitoria; species Clitoria ternatea. The sequence goes on from CM075672.1 coordinate 159,412,138, forward strand.
TGTGAAATATTGCACTTACTTGCATGCTACGATGTCTTAATATGAATGGTGTAGTGTATAAATTGATTATTGAAATGGTGCATGATGTAACATCCTGAATTTTAAAATAGAAGATTAATTAAGGGAAATAAATATTGGCAAGTTGAATCCGAATTGTTTAATGTCCCAAAAAATTGAAATTAATTAAATTAAGATTTTTGGGAATTATGGATAATTTATGGAGATCGATTAAGCTGAATATGAGCCGGTTGAAATATGGGTGTCGGACCAAGTGTCTCAGAATGAGATGATATTGGTCAGGGCTGTAGAGAATAATATTGGGAATCCGAATGTATATTCGGAATAATTTTAGGATGAAGTATTGAGCCCAAACGAAGAACCTGTTTGTAGAAAAACGATGAATTCTAATAGATGGAATTAAAATAAACCCAAAAGCCCAAAATTCTTTTCCTTCTTCACGCTGGTTTCTTCTACTGCTGTGGAAAAACTTTCCTTTTCATCTTACTCTCCATTTCACTCTCATTCTTCTTCTCTTCTTCTTCCAAGAAGCTTAAACTCAAGAGGTGATCATCTCTTACCCCATTTTCGTTGAAGAAACTTGAAGGCTTAGAGTTCCCCCCCCTCTTTCTCCTTTCTTTTCCGTGCTAATCCTCTTCTTCTCTTGAACCCATTTCGTTTGGGTGTGAGGTAAGCACTTTCACCATTTTTAGAAGGGATTGATGATGATATTATGAGTACTATGATTTTGGGAAGAAGATGCATGTGCATGGGTGTTTATTAGAGCATTTAATACTCTTGCCCTAGAATGGGATATCATAAATGCAAGTATTTATGGGAGGAAAATGGTTGTTGGTGTATTAATGATGATGGGAAGTGAAGGCTTATGATGTATTAATGAAGGTGGATGGGTTTTGGAGAAAACCCTAACCTTGGAGTTTGGGGAAAATAGTTAAAGTTAGTTTGAGAATGTGTTTTATGGAGAAATGTATGATATTAAAAGATATGAATGATGGTGGAAGGAGTTTGGTGAAGCTTGGGGGATAGGGTTGTCTTGTAATCCTTAAATTTAATGATGGTGGCTTAATGGGAAAGAATTCCCAAAGCCTAATAGAGAATAAAATGATATCCACAACATGTTTAACACATGTTGTGACATTATAAATATGATTGTGACTAAATAGAATTGAATTGATGATTTGAGTAGTTGATTGATTAAGGTTTTACATGAATGTGAATGTAGGACCTATTCTGAACGACGAGGCGGGACCGTCTTATCAATCGGAATTCTTCTCTTGAGGTAGGAGAGAAGTCTAAATTCTAAATGCATGAATTTGAATGTTAGTTGATTGTGGTATATGGTGTTATGCATGTTAGCCTTGCTTGAATGTTGTAAGAAATGATGACTTGTGGTGTGATGTAGATAATATGTTTGGCAACATGCTTTTGTGCATTTAGAATATTCATGGTGTGTTATGTTAAGTTGTATTACCATGAATGTGATATGAATGTTGATGTTGTTTGTTGAGATTGAGAATAAAAAAGAATGCCACCTTAAGATTGAAACTATTGTGAACAATCAATGTTAATAAGAGCTTATGGTGATGTTGATAATGGTGTGATGATGTTGGATGATGAGTGGCATGTGTAGGATGCATAGAGCGAGAAATGCATATGATCTACATTTGTATCCATGGCATACTGCATAGCTGCCGTTGTGGAACATTAGGGGAGTTCCCTCGGCCGACCCAGTGGAAGGGTGGCTCGGTGCACGAGCAAGTTGTATTTTTCCCCTGTGACTTAGTGTAAAGTCACGAAGCCACCCATGTAGTGCTTCGGGGAGCTGCATATGGCTGACCCTTGTGGGGGGTAGCTCTTGATGAGCAGGTGACCCCGATGGTCTTTATGATCACAGCCGCCATGATTTGATATCTGGCCGGCCCGCAACACCATACGTGATATGTTGTGTACCGCGGTCATGGTGAAAATGGCCAGGTGTTGCAAGATGGGTGATGCGGTTTGGTACCCGTAAAATAATTGGTGAATGCATGTAATTTAATGAATAAGTGTACACATTTTACTACTGCAGTAGGGGTGTGGTTAAAAGATCATACTTGAATCCCACAGTTGATGTTGGAATTCCCACAGTCAGATCTGTAATTGTTGAAATAATCCTTTGTGCATATGCATTAGTTAAGAGCATTTGCATATAGAAGGTAGTATGCCAAGGTGGTGGTGGTGATTGTGAGAGGTGGTACAAATATATTTAAGACAACATAAAAGTATGAATACCCTTTGAAAGTTGTTGTGATTATGTATATACTTGTGTGCTTGTGTAAAATCGTGTTATGATGAATGTCTTGGTGTGCAAAGTATACATGTGTTGATATTTATTTACATAATCACTTGGTATTCATATTCATTCCTTTGGGATGTAGACTCACTCTCCCATGTTTTCAATTTTAGACTTGTGATGCAGGGCATTCATGGGAAGAGTAAGCATTTTGCAGTATACTTATCGCTGTGGAGGTAATTAGTGTATAGGGAGCGCCTTGGCCGGCGTCATATGTAAACATATCTATTTTGTGTAGCAAGAGATGTGATGAATGTGTATTTTGGGAAGTTTAAATGATAGATGATTTTGGAGGGTCATGGAGGAAAATGGGAAATTGTATGTGTATCTCATTTTCATTTGTGACCCAAGTAGGTAAGAAGGATTTGTTGATATTAGAATGTTTCTATATGCTGATGAATGAATGAAGAACTATATTTGATTATTTCTTTTATAAAGCTGAAGAAAAGAAGAATTAATTCATATGTATGATTTTAAAGAGTTGAATGGAATTTAAGTATATGTAGGTGTAGTATCAATCTTAAATGACCTAAATGATAATTTAGATGTACTGCATGTTGATGGAATAAGAGGTAGTTCAATTTTTGCGGGTTGTGTTGGGTAAAATTCGAAGTCTACATAATGTCTGGTGGTTTCGCTCAGGCGAATTAGATTCTCGCCCGAGCGAGAGCCATACCTGCTGGGAAATTGGTCTCTGGGCAATGTTCGCTCAGGCGAAAGTGGATTTTGCTCAGGCCAGATTCTCCCAGTATTAGTGTTTAGACACTGGAGGGAATTCGCTCAGGCGAATGGAGACTCGCCCGAGCGAGGGCGAGGGAATTAGCTACTGGACTGATTTCGCAGAAGTGAATGGCCATTTCACTCAAGCGAGCATGTCAATAGAATGAGTGTTTAGATACTGGACAAAATCCGCTCGAGCGAAGGGTCTTGGAATTAAAATTCGCTCAAGCGAGATGAGTGAACGGAGAATAGGTGAGGTCTTGGATAGGTATTGCCTGAATTTAAGTTCTAAAAATAATCTAAGTAAATAAGTCAGGTTGAGGTGAATTTTCTGAGTGAATTCCGAGTGACCCAGGTCTGAGTCATGACTTTCCGAGTGAGGAAGTGTACATAACCCGAGTGAGAAGGTTCTTGAGTGGGATGGTTTGGGCTGAGGAGTCCCGAAAGGGGAACCTCCGAGTCCAGTGTTCTTGTTCCGAGTGGCGTGTCCTGATTGTGTAACCTCCGAGTGGGAGAACACCGATTGGTGTTACTCGGTGTGAGTTGCCCAGGAATTCCCTGGAATAATTTCACTTGAGTGAGAAAGAGAGGAAGTCGGATTGGTAACAAAATACTGAGTGAAAGCCGAGCGGACAATGGGTTGGTCTTGGAATGAAATTCCGAGTGAAAGGTCAAACTGGGGTGAGGCAGTTTCTGGAAAGTTTCCAGAGTGAAACACTGAGTGGGTGAAGTCTCAGACTAGAAGTGGATTTACCGAGTGAACGTTGTGTGAGGGAGGACTCAGCCTGTACTGACTTTACCGAGTAGAGGATTGAGTGAATGATGGATCAGTCAGGATGACCTTGCTGAGTGAGAACCCGAGTGCTTCGAGTCGGTTTTTGGAGAATTATGCCGAGTGACAACCTGAGTGTTGGGAGTCGGATTTGGGGGGCTTTGCTGAGAGAAAACTTAAGTGTAGAAAGCCTTATTGAACGAGTCGATTTAGGCTGGGCACTAGAAGTCTCTCGCTCAAGCGGGAATGTCTCGCCCAGGCGAGTTTTACTAAATTCGATTCTGGGGGTTTTTCGCTCAACGCTCGCTGGTTCCGCCCGAGCGAGGCTTGAGTGTCTCGCTCAAGCGAGTCGGGGTCCGCTTGAGCGAGAGGGACTCTGATGGTCCTGTACACGTTATTTATCAGTTTCTTCTTCTCTTCCACACTGTGATTTTATTCCATAATAAATTGTAAATGCTATGGGATATAAAAACTGAACGCATTAATCCCAAAATGGTTGATTTCTTAAACTCATTCATAAATTATAAACATACGTAATTTTCCTTCTGCTGAATTAATTGAGGAACTTTTCTTAAAATTAACCCTTTTAAATTTACCCTCTCATATCTTCATATATGAGAGTGGCTTATGATAGATCCAGGTATTTTCTAAAAACGTGAAAAAATTTACTATGATTTTTGGGGTGTCTCACATGACATGTATGTAATATAGGTAAAATGGTAAATTTGGAGTAAGTTAAAAATTTTCTTTACTTTAATGTGTGTAATATGATAAATTATGCTGAAATTGTTTGGAGTAAAATAATAAATTGACTTAGAATATTGTAATTTCATCGTGATAAGAAAATGGATGAGAAAACAATTCAAATGACAAAATCTTAACAGAGTATGATGAATTAATGAATACTTAAGAATGGAATTGATTGAACCCTTATGGCTAATTTCTCTCCTGGTGATTGATTAATGTGATACGTAAGTGGGGTATATATTGGTTGTATTATAGTGTGTGTGAAAAAATTTTCATAGGTACCCTGGCGTTGAACTCATTTAGTGGATCTGTCGGTTATGCTACACCTGCTTGAGGTAAATTTTCAGAATCGTGATTCTAGCATTTACTTGAAAAATTTATTTAAATGATGAGTATGACTGTGTGGTGGCCTCTTGGTAGGATAGAGGATAGGTATGAAATTATCATGCTAATATGATAGGAATTGATATGGAGGGTAAGGCATTGATATATAATATTAAACGAGTTTAATTGGTAATAGTCGTTACAATTTTAAGGGAATTAAAAGCTAGTAGTAGTAAATTATTTATATTAGAAATATAAGGCAATACAAAGCAAAGGCAAAAATATATGAATAGTAGGTTGTAACATGAATGACATTAAGAAAAAGTAGGGTTTGATACTATATGGAATACCATAATGAGAACGGTGATAACATATTGGTGTAAGCGAATAGAAAGAAATTATGAATAGGCCAAGGGGAAACAATTGAACTAAATTCATAGGGTAATAGGACATTCAAAATTTCTGGTGCATGGTGGCATTTATAATTGATTATCCAAATTTAACAATGTTGAAAGCTTAAGAAACAAGTGAACTAATTATGGGTAATGCGAGTTGGTAATGTTTTGATAAGGCTATTTTAAGGTGGAGTGAATCCCTTATGCCCTTCTACTTAGTTAGAATGGTGATAGATGTTAGGTGTTTATTTCTAGGTGTTAAACATGCTTGACGGGCATTAAGAAAAATTACTAAGATGAATAAATAAACTATAGTGATCAGCTACTTCAGGATGAGTTTAAAGCTAGTAAGCGAGTGGTAATATATCCATAATATTGAGTGAAGCTACAAAAGATGTGGCTAAATTAGTGATATGAATAGTTGAGAAATGGTAGTGTGTGGATGATAATCGGGTGAAGTAATGTATCTATGGGATCATTACAAATGGAGGCACCGATCAGGATGATTAACAAAGTATCAAAGGGAGTAGATAATGAGAGTGATAAGGATTCATGCTTAGCTGTTTGGAGCCTACACTGGTATTAATGTTAGGACTGAGTTGTAGTGGCTGGCCACCCTAGGTTCCTTCTAATATTAATTCATTGTGAAGTTACCAATAGGCTAAGGTAAAAGAATTATATTGTAGTTGGCTTGTGTATGGATCGTGGGTGGATGATTAGGTTATGCGTCCAACTTTTACATAGCCTAACGACAGAGTGTTGAACTCCTAAGACTGATCACCTCAGATAGTTACGCTAGTAGTCAAGGCCGTGTGAAATCAGGAAAATGAGTATGTCCTGGTATACCCTAGGTAATTGGGAGATAGGGTAAAAAAGTGTAAGATTTATGACCATGTAGTTGGTAGATGTTAATGAATGAGAAGTGGATGTCATAATAAAAGGGATTGTGAGGGATGGATGGCTTGGAAACCGCAATGATGGATCAACAAAGCGATAAATGTTAAGTTACGTAGAGGATCAGTGGGACCATTTGAATAATATAGATTGAGCCGGGTTCCTGATGGACTTTTAAATGAAAAAAGAATGGTATATCTGTGATGAACAAATCAAACTGTTCAGTTGTAACCTTATGGTGATGGCTACTAAGTTGCTAAGACTAGAGTAAGAAGCAAAAAGATGGGGGGATATAATGGTGATTGGGACAAGTATGAGGCTATCATGACTATCAAAGGTGAAGCTATATGTTGACCAAGGAGGTGAACAGAATCACTATAATGGATACGCAAGAATGCTGACCGGGATGGAGGGAAGATGTGACAGAGGATTGCCTAAACTACGGTGATTTTGGGGATGAAATCTTTTATAAGGAGGGGTGGATGTAACATCCCTGGTATTTTAATATCTGGGAAAGTAAATAAAAGGTATAATTGAGTTTTGATAATAAGAAATGAGTTTTTTAAAGGAATAAAGTAATTTAAAAATGAATTTTAAGGGAATAGAGGAAATGACCTGATGCGTAGCGTGGTTATGACGTGTAGCGTCAACGTCGTGATCTATTTTTAAAATACTTGAACAGTTGAAATCCAATAGCTTGCAAAACACATCCCTTCTCCTTCTTTTTCCCTCTCAAGTTATGGAAGCCTAATTAAAGTCAATTATGGGTAAATTCTTGAAGTGAATCACATTCTAAGCCTCGGGGAATCAAGGTTTGTCCATTGGAACCACCAATTTTATGTTCTTCCCTTTCCTTTTTCTTTCTTTCTCTAAACCGCAGGTGCATGTTGGTGAGGAAGTTATGACCTAGCATTTTTTGATCGTAGGAAGATTAAGCATTGTTCCTAGGATGATGGGTATGAATAAAATCTAACGGATTCCATATTTCGGTACTTGTCGATTCGAATTTAATGATTGGAAGGCTGTTTGATACAGTGGGTCTTGGAAATAAGGATCGAAAATGGAAAAGAGTTTTGGTGGATTTCAAAAGCACACAGTAATTGACTTGAAGATTTTGAAAGCTCAGAATCGAGGTAAGGGGGTGTGTTGGGTGAAGATTAATATAGAAATGTAATTACGTTAGTGGCGTATAGAAAAAAAGGTATATGATAGCCGCTTTTAATTATTTTAACTTAACTTGAATAACTTATGGTGAATCACAAATTATGAGAAATGGAAATAAGTAGGAATATTATAGTAAAGAAGGTAGGATAATTAATAAACTGGTACGTGATTAAGTGGTATAATAGTGTTGCGATACTAAGAGAATTAATATACGAATGTAGTAATTTATAAGATAGAAGGCGAGGTTAACCGGGTTTTGTATATACCTAAATATATAAAAGTAAGGTAGGTAACTGGAAAACATGATAAATTGTAGTACTGATGCATAAATAATATAATGCTAAGAGTATATGACTAGAGGTGAAACCCATAATGATGAAAATGTTGAATTGTAATTGATAACACATGTAAGCGACAATAGTGTAAGAGTGTAATTATGGGGAAAACGTGAGATAATAAATTATAATGAATAGTCTTGATAAGGAATTAATATAAAAAGAATCATAATAGAATGGTGTGATTTGTACTTACGATGATACTATGAGTAATGTTAAAATTAAAGTGATGATGGGTTTTAAGTAAATGAGTAGGGAGAAAGTAAATGTAAAGATATGGATGATATATTTATATATGTGTGTGTGTGTGTTTATGTGTATGGGAAATCATAAGTATGGTTTTAATGGATAATGCATGCTAGAATATATTGGTAAGTTCATGATAATGATGATGTATGTTGAACTAATAAGTATAATGATATGATATATGGATGGCGCAATATGCGGATATATGATTACATGGGAATATGTCGTAGGGTGTGTTAAGTTGATTGATTATTTGATAGGATGTTAATAGATAAACATGAAAAATCTATGTATGTGTAGTACTTTATGAGTTATGAGTTGAACTGAATAAGAATTGGGTTAGTTAAGGTACATGTGAATATGATTGTGAATAATTGTTGAAAGTGAATATGAATAAGGACTTAAGATACCTTGTGGTATGTTATGATTGGTAAGAAATGATGATTTAAGAAATTATGGCATTGTGTTGGTGGGCTTGGCAAGTCAGTCACCCCAGTGATGATTATAATTTATTGTTGATGAGCAACAAGATGTATGAGAAACTAGTGATTTATGTTGTGGAGGATGACCGACGGTATATGTTACCATCATTTTTGGCATCCATGGTCAAGTCAGACCTAGTTGAGCTACCTAGTGGTCAAGTAGGACCCAGTGGTTGAGGGGGAGCCAAGTCAGGCTCGGTGAACCAAGTCAGGTTCACGAGGTGTCAAGTCGAACCCCCAGCTGAAGGTCGATCCTTTTAGTATCTGGATACTAGGGCATCATATTTCCAATCTGAGAATCAGCTATGTTATACATGCCTTGACTTGTGATGATGTATATATGAATATATATAGGTGGTGGTTTGTGAGACTAAAGCTTATGTTGTAAATATGGTTGATTGCAATATGTATGTGTATATGTTAAATTCATGCGATGAACTGAATAATGTTGTATTGGTGTACATGATGTACTTAGTGATTCTGGATCGGGATTTAGTGAGTGCAAAATGGAATGTGAACGTATTGATGGTATTTAAGTGATGTTGATGCTATGGTAATAATTGAGTAATGAAATGAACGTGGGTTTACCAATTTTGAAATTAACGTAAAATGGATTGGACTTAAGACACTTAAATTGATTGAAATAATGTAGTTAAGTAGGAAGATAGCTAGATTAGACTTTTCCTAGTTTTGATGTTTATTGTCATATTAATGCTTAATTCTAGTCACTCACCCCCTTTATTGTGGTTTAGTGACTATTGGCAGGTTGTGGATGCACACCGCAGAGGCAGACGCTAAATGATTCCAGGGTGAGAATGAAGTTGATATAATAATGATTATGTATATGTACATTTATTTGATAACCGAAAGTGTAGCTGTAATAATGTAGTGTTGTAGTATTATTATGTTTGTGTGTTGAGTGGTACTGAGCCATTGCGTGATTGCATTAACTTGGCAGGTATTGTGGTGTAAGAATTACTTGATGAATGTGATTGCGTATTGAATGGTTGATTCGAGAGTGATTAGTATTGACAATCTGTAATTAGTGTGTTTTGGCATTTATGTTGTAGTTGATGCAAATTGTGAATGATGGGCATAGAGTCAATATTATGTGTGTGATAAATGTCATGGGCAGGTTTCTAATGTGTTGTCTATGTATGTGAATGGTGTGTGATGTGCTTGAATGATTGGTTAAGGTGTTGATGATTTATAGCATAACATGCATATAATGGAAATGGTGAGATAATGGAAATTTAGGAACTGGATGGGTGGTTTTATGATCCGGTCGGTATTTGAAACCCCGAAAGGGAGAGACAGGTTCCCCACCTCATGTGTGACCTATGCATGTAGGCCATGTATAGGCTCAAGCTTATTTGTTAGGTTTGTTGTGTGCATATGCATTATTTTGGTTCAAAATGAATTTAATGCATAAGTAGAGCATACGATAGAATTTTGTTGAACGGACGGCGCCAACAGTTTCAGAATGGGAAAAAACATGCGGCCCGTAAAGTTTCATAACAGTCGGACCTGAAACGGGTCAATTGGGTGGGTTAGAAGTTGGCTGAATGGCCTAGATGCATAACAGCATCAGGTGCTGTTACTGATACGCTGACGTTGGGCGCCAGCCTGACGTTACGCGTTAGGGCTGCATTCTTGGCCTCACGCGTAGCGTGGGTCTGACACGTAGAGTCAGGCCCCTGTTTCCCAAAACTTGTATTTTTGCATTGTAGGTGGATCTTGGGCCTTAAATATGTCATATAGGAATGGTTTTGAAGTTGTTGATGAAAGATAATTATCTTAAATTGCAACAGGTTGTTAATTAATTATTTTACAAAAATTTTATCGAGATTTTAATTAAACAAACTAAAAATAATTGGAAACTGGGGAAGGACGTCACACTTATACTATCTTTATCCTTTATAACTTGGGTTCCTAAGTAATCCATTCTAAGTTATCAATCCTCACTTAGCCTTTCCGAGTCGTCCTTGATCATATAACTCCCTCTTTCCCCTCACCAGTAATTACTACACTTAAATGAATTTATCATCATTAATATAACAATCCACAATCAAATATACTCCAATCAAGTATGTAGTACAATATGTGACACCCTCGATTAACTAGGACTGATTCCCACACTAGAACGTCCTATTTAATTAAGGAGTCACTAATATTTAAAAAAATAGGAGTTTTTTTTATTGGTGATCATCAGCACACGATTTGAAATAAGATCATAATATAGATCAATTCTTTAATATAAGCGTACTTAAAAGAGTACGGGGCTCACAGGCTCCCAGAGACAAATATTACAAATTAACAACATAAACTAAACATCGAGATTTGCAACGATCTCAACACGGACAGAAAATATACATAGTTGACGCTCTCGGTTTAACGTCCTCCACTACAGATAGTCCAAGCCCTGCTCGCGCTCGCTTTGACCCTCAGCTGATGATCACAGGAAAGGAAAACAATATACAACATAAAAGAGGTGAGTAAAAAGATCTTAACCTATAATATCCACATACAAGGGAAACTTTAAAATACTTACCAAACATAAAGATAACAAATAAGGAAGAAGAGCGTACACAACATACCTTAGAATAATCAAACAACACTTTGGAATACACAAGGAATATAGAAAACCAACAAGGTTAGTCAAACAACTATGGTATGTCATGCATGCGTTAGGTTCAATTATTACTCATCTTAATTTCATACCAATATGCAATGGGGCCTAACTTCCACTTATCAATCTCATATATCAATAATCATGTGCACAACAATCCCGCCTTATCCTTTCTGCCCAACTAGAGCGACCAGAGCTCTCCTTGTTCTAGTTTTAACAAATGGGTAAGGACCCGTAGTCTAATCAACACAATGACCAATCATACATCTCATCAGAACGAGCACTTAATGACCATATGCCTCTCATTGAAGTATGTTAGATTTTGCCACAACCGTCCAGCATCAGGCGCGAATCCGAGCCATTGGAGGACCGAATCTAATATACTCCCAAGACTACCCTCGGGGATCGAGGCGCAACTATTTCTTCACTGTACCCATCACTGTAGGCTCTAGGAGAATATTCTAACATCCATCCTTAACTTCAAATGCAACATGTCACATGCTTATTTTATCTCTAGGGTGCCCGAGTACTAGACGGAACCTTACTTGCTCGACGTATTTTTTCCTTAAAGCGTGGAAAGTGTACATGGTAAAATATTTTCGTGTAGTATGCACCATGAACTAAGGTCTACTACCTAAATTATTTTGTTTAAAGTATTGAGGTCATTTCTTAAACAAGTCTAAAAATATCTTCTAGAATTAAAATGTCCAATTTATTTTTCAAATCTAAAATATATTTTAAGTATAATTCATTTATTAAATTTTTAGGGAGTAAAATTCTCTAACTTATTTTGTTCTTGTATTTAAAAGTATGATCTAAAAATTAGGTATCACTTTTAAGAAAAAGATAAGAACAAACTATAATTTTTCAATTCTTTACCAATGTCGTTTCGTCGTATTGACTTACAACGAATGAATTAAATTGTTTTAACTCTATAAACAATTTTATAAAACCTTAGGTAAAATACTTTATTATTATAAAATATTTCTACTTGTCCTATGTTGAAAATAAAGGAAATCTTCTTTTCTAAATTAAGGATACAAAGTGATTAGTTTTCGTTGTTTGTCAAAACTTTGTTTTTATCCTATTTTATCTAGAAATTTTCGAATTAGATGATTCTAAAGCCAAAAGTATTTAATTTTCAAAATAATAATTAAATATAGTAAATTTAAATATAAATTCTGCCCATAGAAAGCCCCCACACGAAAAAGGTTGCAAAGTGTCATGATTCGTCGTTCTAACGTTCATAAAAACGCGTTTAAGGACAAATCACACGTCGAAAATTCTCCCAATCAATTTTACTCATTTGGGTATTTTTCTTAAGATAAAAATTCATCTATCATATTACAAAATACTCCTCCAAAATAGTTTCACCAAACTCCTCCATTTACCCACGAAAACATATTTTTAACTCTTTCATTAATCATTCCATTTACCAAAAATTTCATCATCAATTATAGCACTAAACATTCACAACACAACAACTCTCATGTCTAAAAATTTCATCGAGAATAAACTTTAAATGTTCATAAAATAACTTTTTCCAAGTTTAAAGTACATCACGTAATTATCATAAATGTAAACCACTTATTTCCTTCTTTTTAATAAAATTCCAGAATTCAATGTGTCCAAAAATTCATTTTTAACAACAAGAAATTCAAAGATCAAACTATGCAAACAAATCTCAAGTGCCAATTCATTTTAAGCGAGTTCCTACGTTAGGATCTATTAACGTTTAATCTTTTAACTAACCATAAATAATTGCCAGCAACAACAACCATTTATTTTAGTCATTAAAACTTATTTAAAATATGTTAGATCTCCCAAAAATCTTGCCAACATCACAAGCCATCATTTAAAACCAAGAAAATGTAATATTTACACAATTATATCACATGCATGCATTCACAATAAAATTTCTGCAACAACAAAATTGGTAAGTTAGTATCTTCATAATTAAATTTTTGAAATTCAAAGGATTTAACAATATCATGGTGCAGCCATGGTACAACTCAAAGATCTCAATTTTTCTAAAGAGTTTTTCAAGATTTAAAACATGTAATAAAGATCTTTAAGGAATTACCAAGGTATAAATGTAACACCCCAGTTTTCCGGACTCGAATTCCGATGTGATCAACACAATGATTAATAAAATGTGATTAAATTTTTCACGTTCCAAAGTAAGTCCGACGTCACACTAAAACCCGAATCACAGAAAATTGAAGAGTATGAATTAATAAGATATGACTGGATCGATAACTAAATTGCCCAAAACGGTATACAAAAGTAGTAGAGTTTACAGTGGAAGAGAAATGTGTATACCGGGCAAACGCCAAGTCCCGTATATGACGATATGAGAAAAGGCTCGGCAAAGCATGCAAATACCCGACATAGACCTAATAGAACAAAGCCCGTCTAATTCACTCACAACATACACATGCATTGCCTAAGACACAATTATATATATATATATATATATATATATATATACATATACATCTGGGGATCTTCTCCCAACTATCACTATCATCAATGTACATCATTCAATTTCAATCCTTCTAGTACATATTAAATCATCTCTTACATACTGCTTATATATATTCACCATTCCTAAATATGGAGGATTATTTTATACATGACTAAATTCACTAAATCATCTATATCATCATAAACAATTTATTCATTACATAAGAACTCATAAATGATGCCGGCCAAGGCACTTCTATTACCACTATTTACCTTCGCCAAAACATCAATTCAAAGTCTCATCTCAGCCCATGATAACCCTACATCACAATGCTAAAAAGGAGACCACATGGGAGAGTGAGTTATACATTCAAAATGACGAATATAAATATATTGTGATTATGTGTACATGCATACAATCATCATGTGTGCTTTGCTAACAAACCATTAGACTATCATTCAATCATCATCACATTATTATAATTATAAAAGCCTCATGAATCGCAATTCACAAAATAAGCAAGCACAAGCACATACACAATCACATTGCCACTTATCAACAAGGGCATTCACAATCATCATTATCATTTTATTAAATTTTTATTCCATTCCTCCTCGCAAGGGGTCTCATCTTTATAGTCATCCCATCTCAAATGCCATGCACTTATGGCTAATGCATATGTCAACTGTTTAATGCATATGCACGGATCCGATTTCATTTCATCAGGTGATCGCAACCACCATATCATTTATTCACATGGGTTTCCCGCCTCGCAAGGGGTACTCCCTCTAGCAGCCTCGCAAGGTGCTTTCTCGTGATCGCAACCACGTTCAATAATTCATAATGGTTTCCCGTCTCGCAAGGGGTACTCCCGCCTCATGATCGCAACCACGGGCACCATAGGAACTCGCAAGCCCTTTTTCATTTCAAATACCAAGTGATCGCAACCACTGGCTCATCATCATACAATGGTCCCCGTAGGGCCTTTCACTTTCCACAACCAGGTGATCGCAACCACCGGCTCAATACCATATCATCATCACATTGGTTTCCCACCTTGCAAGGGGTACTCCCTTCACAGAATCCCGCAGGATCTTTTATCATTGTGATCGTAACCACATAATATCAATGTTATGCCATGCCATGAATGCAAAATGTAATAATGCATATGTCAATCAACCTCACAAGGATATCTCACCCTCTATATTAGGGGTATATTTTATATTTGGTTTTTATTATCATTGGCATAAAATCAATCCCAAGGCCCCTCAAGGCACAACATTCACATTTTCATAAATCCCCACATGGCAATCATAGCATGTCAATCATCATAGCATTTATCCACGCATGGAAACCAATAAGATTTCTCAAAACATACATTCAATAATCATCATTGCATCTCATACTTACAAGTCAATACTTGCATTAATCATATTAGCACCACACTCATCCAAAATAGTAACACTGCTTATCCAAGGGCATGTTCAACAACAACGTCTCTTTTTATTCATCAATATCATTTATCATTCAATATATGTGGTATCCTTAACTTTTAATCATCATCAAAACTATTTCAAATCCATTGATTTATACACACATTGCCATTTAATTGTCCTCCCATTAATTTTGTCATTACACAAAGTGTGTCATGTAACCATATCATTTACTTCCCATCATACTTCATAATATATCCATAGTGGTGAAGCATACATGTATTCATAACATAGCATAGGCATACACATACCTTGCCAAGGCCTTACGCCATTCTCCAATTACCACTAAGACAAACCACACATATATCCCTAATGGATTCGCTCGTGATTACTCCAAAAGTATACATCGGATTGGGAGAAGGTTTTAGAATACTCCATTTAATTGTCAAGTAGGCCTAAAAGTCCAAGGAGTACAAGATAAGTACTCAAATAAAGTAAGCATGCAATTCCTAAACTGATTTAATCATTTTAGCTAGAGATAATCGATTACGGGGTAGGAGCTAATCGATTACAATGCTTCTATAGGTGGTATAATATATCAGATATTGTGCATAATCGATTACGAGACTAGAGTAATTGATTACCCTGTTTCTGGTTTAGTACATAATCGATTACACCTTCGAATGCAATCGATTACATTGGTTTTAGACGGTCCGTAATCGATTACAGTCTGATTCCTAATTGATTAGATGAAGGACAAAGGCCTGGTAATCGATTATACCCTAGAGGCTAATCGATTACGCCCTGTCATTCTGCAGAAATTATGTAGATTTTGCACCAAAAATGAACTTCTCAACTACCAAAACCTATGCAATCGATATCGGAATGTCACCAAATTTTGACACAGGCTAAAACACATTAATTGTGGTGTGTGGCCACCTACCTCACTCAAAAATTCTTTAAAATGAGTGACTTATGAGCATAAATGCGTTTTGAAGACCATGAAGGATTTTGACAATGACAACGCCAATGCCAGAGATCAAGAATGAAGATCCAAGACCAAGGCACAATTAAAGTAAGACTCTATAAAAAGAAAGTATGGCCATTAATATATAAAGGTTTTAAAATTTCATACATTCTGATGGAATGTAATCGATTACCTCATTAGTGTAATCGATTACAATTAAATGAATTTTAAATTGCATGATTTCAAATAAATATAATCGATTACCTCAGCAATGTAATCGATTACCATGTTTAAGTAATCGATTACCCTCATTACATAATCGATTACAATATTAACGTTATGTTTTAAAACAGATTTTAAAAGGAAGTAATCGATTACCTTTTTTATGTAATCGATTACAACTTGACCAGAAAGCATGAAACATTGCATCCTTTCATGAAAAATCATGTTGAAACATTATAACTTTCCATAAAATATTATTTTATCCAAGAGGTACCTTTCCAATTATTTTAATCAATAATTTCACACCTCTTGAAGGCATTTCTACTCCTATAAATAGGGATGCCCATCATTTGCAAAATGATACACAAAATACTTCCAATCTTTTCTTAAGAGCAATAATGGCCATATTCTCTTAATAGAGTTATTACTCTTTCTTGTTCCTCAATTTGTTCATCATACTCTTTAAGAGAGTTTTCTTGTGGAGTTCTTTATCTCTAAAGTGAGATTGATATTCAGAGTGGTGTATCTCTGAGGGTGTTCTTCTTGGATGTGGTGTAGCATCCAAGGGTGATGTTCTTGGATGTGGTGAAGCATCCAAGGGTGATGTGCTTGGGTGTGGTGTAGCATCCAAGGCATTTGTGATCGGGGTGTGAGTCCCCATTGTGGTGTAATCAAGGGATTTGATTATAGTGAATTTCCTCAAGGGTGTCTTGAGAAGACTGGACGTAGGCAGTGGTTGGCCGAACTAGTATAAATCTCTGTTTGTATTTCTCTAACCCTTAAACTCTTTATGTCTTAAGCATTATTATTCAAATCACATATCATTGTATATTGAGTTTTTAGAGGAGAAATTTATTAGTGAGAAAGTTCCTAACTACTCAATTCACCCCCCCTCTTGAGTTTCCTAGAGGCCACCTGGGCTAACACGTTTTACCCGTTTTGAGGCACTTTTGTGCAACTCAAGGGCCTATTCTCAATGGAACTGACTTATTCCTATTTCTACAAGTCATAAACTACATATAAAGGCTATTAGAACTATCACATGCCATCAAAATCACATCATAACATAAAATTTGACTCTATGAGTTCCTCGATTATGCATTATCTTTCAACCTTATCATCAATACCATCACAATGGCTATCACATTTAATGCCAAACATCCACATAAATTCTCAATTCACAAACATATGCTTCATCCCCTCAAGGACGGTTTATCAACAACATATCATTCCCTCCAAGGGATAGCTAACCATTCATCATCATCACATATATATATATATCATCATCAATAGTCAGTAATTGCCATTCACATCATTTCACTATAAACATGGCAAGGCAAACATGAGTATCATTACATATAATAATCATCAATTATATAACTCATGCAATTTGAATGTAAACTCCTCTCCTACCTCGAGGGAAGAGGTGAAATCCGAATGCACGCTCCAAAAGCTCCGCCATATAGACCGGAACACAATCTACAAGATATACATATGCATTCATACAATTAATAAGCCATCTCAAGGCATTCCTCATAATTCTAAACATTTGCTAGCTTATCATAGCCCAATATCAAGTCCTAGACTTGCTAAAACACCAATTCATACCATTGTGTTAGGCTTCGGGAATTCCTTTCCCAAAACCAAGGTTCTCTAGATCTCAAAGGGCCAACTACGTCCAACAACATCAATATCACTCTCATCATTCGTAATGTGTTCCTTATTACTCAAACTATCCATTTCCCATTCAAGTTCATCATGAGCCACTTGGCTCCTATTAAACCATTATCCATCAACAATCCCATATGGCACACCAATGGTCTAAGACCCCATCAAGACACATGCTCATTTCCCTAACCCCTCACATTCACCATGGCTTTGGTGTTCATATTCATCATTTCATACTCATATTAACACCTACATTGGGTATTTTCTACCCACATTCAATTCAACCTTCCTAACCACAATACATGTATTCCCTCAAATTCTTAAGACAAGAGTTTTCATCAAAACTCAACAACCATTATCAAGATTCGTCAATTCATCATCAATGGCTATCTCTCATCATTAACATCATTCTCTAACATCATTAAACTTACACTCTACTCACATTTTACATTTTCCCCCAATATATTAAAGTTAGAGTTCCATCGAAACCCAACCATCACCACAAATAATCAATTCCAATCTTCCCAAGACCCATTCTAAAGCATAAATCATTAATACCTATCAATTGGCCAAAAGCCCCAAATTCCTAAACCTAGGGTTTTCACCAATAATCAACTATCATCAATTTCACCCATTTATATTCATCATCTCAAGCACTCATGAGCTAACAAAATATCACTCAAACCCTTAAAAACCATAACAACAATCCCCAATGGTTTCATAAGCTAGGGTTTGGTTCCCCAAGCCATTTTCCATCAAAACAACACCCAATCTCCCATCACAATACTTAAATAGGCTCAAAACCATAAACTAAAGCCATGGGTGTTCAAGATCATACCTCTTTCTCCAAGCTCAAACCCCAAAACGAAAATAAGATAAAGAGAAGAAGAGATAAGCCAAGCTTTGCTCCAAGTGCCTTCCTTGCCTCATGATTCCATTAGATCCCAAGCTTTTTGGATGAAAAATGATTTATGGAGGGAGAGAGAGAGTGAACGATTTTGGAGAAGAAGAATGGAGGGAGAGGAAAAAAAGGAAAGTGAATGAAAGAGAGGGAGAGAGGCCAATGTGAATGGAGAAGAGAAATGGGTGGGCTTGTTTTAAATTTTAATCCTTTTTATTAAACTCTACCGTTTTATAGCATACAGGATCTTAGTTCGGGCTCAATACTTAATCTAAAAATTATTTCGATTATATATTCAGACTCCCAACAATATTATTAACAGCCCTGACCAACGGTATCTCAATCGGAGATACTTGGTCCGATACCCATGTTTTAACCGGATGAAATTTTATCTCATTTAGTCTCAATAAATTATAATTTTTCATAAAAAATCCCAATTTAATTATTCCAATATTTTTGGGACACAAACCAACTTATATATAATTATTTATTATTTATTCCTCATATTTAATTATTTTTATAAAATTCGGGATGTTACAATCCACCCCACCTAAAAGAAATTTCGTCCTTGAAATTTATCCCTGACACATACATCGGAAGGCCATACTTCAGGCCACACACCATCAGAGTTTAATAACACCATGAAGTAACATCGGACTTCCCAAAGTCCATCAAAGCATACATGTTCATACTCAGTACGACTAGATAGGCGCAGTACATTCACCATAAGCAGTTATAATCCCTACACCTGCCCGGCCTATGTGTTGCTGCATCCGATATACAGGAAGGCGTCCCAATCCTGTAGTGGTTGCCAAAAACACATAATGTCGGCGCATATGTGCATGTTGCCACAATGCCTATGGCATGTAAGGCCATATCGGGACCAATACTTTGTATTCCCATTGCTCACATCGGCCACACATATTCAAACGATACCAGTCCACATAAGACTTAGTTACAATCCTCACCAGTCCACCACTAACATATTCATATTTCATCGTAATTCTACAACTAATTTGGCATTCATCAAGCTATACTAATCTTCAAATCTTAATTAACTTCACCTTAAATTGGTGTACCAATCATATATTGTA
The DNA here is from genome assembly GCA_037962975.1 of Clitoria ternatea. NCBI lineage: Eukaryota > Viridiplantae > Streptophyta > Magnoliopsida > Fabales > Fabaceae > Clitoria > Clitoria ternatea. The sequence goes on from CM075672.1 coordinate 159,431,948, forward strand.
ATCATCATGGGGTAAATACCACATCATCGGGATTCATCCATCCTGAAGTCATGGTCAAATCGCCTAATAATCCTTTGTCTCATTCACACATCGTTGGCTATAAATTGATTCAAGCTTAAACGAGTTACTAAACTCGTAGGAAGTACGTAACTTTGAGGTCAAAATAGGGTTCTCAACCACATACTAGGCTTTCACATTAGGGATTCTTCTCACAATTCAAAATCAAAGTTCATAACTCGGTCATACATCACATATCGTATCACTTTATTATGTGATTTCTATCACCAATATGTTATCTTTCAAATTAAATGGGAAGTAATGACATGATTAAGTTTTCCATCTACCGACTCACAATCGCGCATGTCATCCCTATATCCTACCGTAATTCTCAATTAATTCCCTGATCACAACGTCAAAGGTATAAAATATAGCCTAAGGTCATACCATAGGATCAAGTGCATCATAGCCAATACCAATAATACCCCGAATTCAACATTATTATTCATCAATCATCAGGGGTTACATTCATCATTTGTATTCTATTTTATTCTGGCTCTATCCTTAACAACGTATTTCACAATTAATTCGTTATGGCTCAACTATTCACAAGATTCGATCAATCACTAGACTTAGAAAGTCTAAGGGTTACCTAGTACCCATTGTGGAATACTCTCACAATACATAAACATCATTAGACATGGTTCATAAAAATATCATAGGGCCTAGACCGCCATAGGGTCTATCCCATAAAGTTTGATCATACAAGTTCGCATCAATTCATCCGGGGTTACCACACCTAGTGGGTTATAATCAAATCAATCATTCACTTGGTTCACAAATATGAAACCGAATCATAACCCCAATCTAGTGAATCACAATTTCACATTTAATCATTTTATCACTTATTCAGGTTCTCAATCTAAGGAGACATAGTAAGTCACTTGCATTATAAAATACAAGGTTCTCATGCCAAAGGATATGAAATCCATCTTTCACAAATAGCATAATTAATCCTTTTAATTCATCTTTCAACAATAACTTAATCAATCATTTCGTTCTATGAATACTCATGTTAGGGAATTCTTTCACTACCATTTATTCAATCAATTCACATGAACCACTCACATTCAATAAGCAGACTTTGGCCAGGAGCCATAAGTGCAACTCATACAAGAGACCTAATCACATGATTCAATTCCAACATATCTATCAAGGTTTTAACATATATGGTCTACCACCATCCCAATTCTCATTTAATATCTCCTATCCGTGATCAACATACGACATAGGTCCATCATCAAATCAATACATATTTAACATATCATATCCATGATCACACATGGTACAAATTCATCATCATTCCAAGTCATACCCAATGTATAAACATCAATGCATAATCATAATATATTTGTCAACGGAAGGAAATAGGGTAAGGAACTTGGCCGGGCTTACACAAAAGAAACACATTAATCACATCAAAGAAGTTCGTTTACACATATTTAATTTCATGATCCATTCATGATTATCAATGAGCAACTAGGCTCTAACAACGTATCACACATCCTTGACAACAAATTAGGCACATTTCCATAAACATTAACCATAACCCATTATCAATAATCCACAAAGAATCCAGAAAGGGTAAGCAATGCCCTAATAGTTAATTTATAACTCCTAGTCAATTAATCATTCACAAATCCTTATAGGGCAACAAGTATTTTGATACGATATCATTCACTAGGCAATGATCCCCTTAAATTCATGCTAAGGAACCAAATTCGAACAATAAGCATCTAGCTCTAATCATTACCAAAACCTTTCAATCTTGAGTAACCATGCTCCAATCGACCATAATATCAATTTAATATAGAGTAACAACACTCTGATGATAATTAACAAATCTAATTCAGAGCAAAACCACGCTCTGATACCACCACTGTAACACCCTGGTTTTCCAGACTTGAATTCCGATGTGATCAACATAATGATTAATAAAATGCGAGTAAATTTTTCACGTTCCAAAGTAAGTCTGATGTCACACGGAAACCCGAATCACAGAAAACCGAAGAGTACGAATTAATAAGATATGACTGGATCGATAACTAAATTGCCCATAACGGTATACAAAAATAGTAGAGTTTACATTGGAAGAGAAATGTGTATACCGGGCAAACGCCTAGTCCCATATATGACGATATGAGAAAAGGCTCGGCAAAGCATGCAAATATCCGACGTAGACCTAATAGAACAAAGCCCATCTAATTCACTCACAACATACACATGCATTGCCTAAGACACAATTATATATATATATATATATACATATACATCCGGGGATCTTCTCCCAACTATCACTATCATCAATGTACATCATTCAATTTCAATCCTTCTAGTACACATTAAATCATCTCTTATATACTGCTTATATATATTCATCATTCCTAAATATGGAGGATTATTTTATACATGACTAAATTCACTAAATCATCTATATCATCATAAACAATTTATTCATTACATAAGAACTCATAAATGATGCCGGCCAAGGCACTTCCATTACCACTATTTACCTTCACCAAAACTTCAATTCAAAGTCTCATCTCAGACCATGATAACCCTGCATCACAATGCTAAAAAGGAGACCACATGGGAGAGTGAGTTATACATTCAAAATGACGAATATAAATATATTGTGATTATGTGTACATGCATACAATCATCATGTGTGCTTTGCTATAAAACCATTAGACTATCATTCAATCATCATCACATTATTATAATTATACAAGCCTCATGAATCGCAATTCAAAAGATAAGCAAGCACAATCACATACACAATCACATTGCCACTTATCAACAAGGGCATTCACAATCATCATTATCATTTTATTAAATTTTTATTCCATTCCTCCTCGCAAGGGGTCTCATCTCTATAGTCATCCCATCTCAAATGCCATGCACTTATGGCTAATGCATATGTCAACTGTTTAATGTATATGCACAGATCCGATTTCATTTTATCAGGTGATCGCAACCACCATATCATTCATTCACATGGGTTTCCCGCCTCCCAAGGGGTACTCCCTCTAGCAGCCTCGCAAGGTGCTTTCTCTTGATCGCAACCACGTTCAATAATTCATAATGGTTTCCCACCTCGCAAGGGGTACTCCCACCTCGTGATCGCAACCACGGGCACCATAGGAACTCGCAAGCCCTTTTTCATTTCAAATACCAAGTGATTGCAACCACTGGCTCATCATCATACAATGGTCCCTGCAGGGCCTTTCACTTTCCACAACCAGGTGATCGCAACCACTCGCTCAATACCATATCATCATCACGTTGGTTTACCACCTCGCAAGGGGTACTCCCTTCACAGAATCCCGCAGGATCTTTCATCATTGTGATCGCAACCACATAATATCAATGTTATGCCATGCCATGAATGCAAAATGCAATAATCCATATGTCAATCAACCTCGGAAGGATATCTCACCCTCTCAATTAGGGGTATATTTTATATTTGGTTTTTATTATCATTGGCATACAATCAATCCCAAGGCCCCTCAAGGCACAACATTCACATTTTCATAAATCCCCACATGGCAATCATAGCATTTATCCATGCATGGAAACCAATAAGATATCTCAAAACATACATTCAATAATCATCATTGCATCTCATACTTATAAGTCAATACTTGCATTAATCATATTAGCACCACACTCATCCAAAATAATAACACTGCTTATCCAAGGGCATGTTCAACAACAACGTCTCTTTTTATTCATCAATATCATTTATCATTCAATATATGTGGTATCCTTAACTTTTAATCATCATCGAAACTATTTCAAATCCATTGATTTATACACACATTGCCATTTAATTGTCCTCCCATTAATTTTGTCATTACACAAAGTGTGTCATGTAACCATATCATTTAATTCCCATCATAATAACATAGCATAGGTATACACATACCTTGCCAAGGCCTTACGCCATTCTCCAATTACCACTAAGACAAACCACACATACACCCCTAGTGGATTGGCTCGTAATTACTCCAAAAGTATACATCGGATTGGGAGAAGGTTTTAGAATACTCCATTTAATTGTCAAGTAGGCCTAAAAGTCCAAGGAGTACAAGATAAGTACTCAAAAGAAGTAAGCATGCAATTCCTAAACTGATTTAATCATTTTAGCTAGTGATAATCGATTATGAGGTAGGAGTTAATCGATTACAATGCTTCTGTAGGTGGTAAAATATATCAGGTATTGTGCATAATCGATTACCAGACTAGAGTAATCGATTACCCTATTTCTTGTTTAGTACATAATCGATTACACCTTCGAATGCAATCGATTACATTGGTTCTAGACGGTCCATAATAGATTACAGTCTGATTCCTAATCGATTAGATGAAGGACAGAGGCCTGGTAATCGATTATACCCTAGAGGCTAATCGATTACGCCCTGTCATTCTGCAGAAATTATGTAGATTTTGCACCAAAAATGAACTTCCCCACTACCAAAACCCATGCAAACGATATCGGAATGTCACCAAATTTTGACACAGGCTAAAACACATTAATTATGGCATGTGGCCACCGGCCTCACTCAAAAATCCTTTAAAATGAGTGACTTATGCGCATAAATGTGTTTTACTCGTTTTGAGGCACTTTTGTGCAACTCAAGGGCCTATTCTCAATGGAACTGGCCCATTCCTATTTCTACAAGTCTTAAACTACATATAAAGGCTATTGGAACTATCACATGCCATCAAAATCACATAACACACAATTTGACTCTATGAGTTCCTCGATTATGCATTATCTTTCAAACTTATCATCAATACCATCACAATGGCTATCACATTTAATGCCAAACATCCACATAAATTCTCAATTCACAAACATATGCTTCATCCCCTCAAGGACGGTTTATCAACAACACATCATTCCCTCCAAGGGATAGCTAACCATTCATCATCATATATATATATATCATCAATAGTCAGTAATTGTCATTCATATCATTTCACTATAAACATGGCAAGGCAAGCATGAGTATCATGACATACAATAATCATCAATTATATAACTCATGCAATTTGAATGTAAACTCTTCTCCTACCTCGAGGGAAGAGCCGAAATCCGAATGCACGCTCCAAAAGCTCCGCTATATAGTCCGGAACACAATCTACAGGACATACATATGCATTCATACAATTAATAAGCCATCTCAAGGCATTCCTCATAATTCTAAACATTTGCTAGCTTATCATAGCCCAATATCAAGTCCTAGACATGCTAAAACACCAATTCATACCATTGTGTTAGGCTTCAGGAATTCCTTCCCCAAAACCAAGGTTTTCTAGATCTCAAAGGGCCAACTACGTCTAACGACATCAATATCACTCTCATCATTCGTAATGTGTTCCTTATTACTCGAACTATCCATTTCCCATTCAAGTTCATCATGAGCCACTTGGCTCCTATCAAACCATTATCCATCAACAATCCCATATGGCACACCAATGGTCTAAGACCCCATCAAGACACATGCTTATTTCACTAACCCCTTATATTCACCATGGCTTTGGTGTTCATATTCATCATTTCATACTTATATTAACACCTACATTTGGTATTTTCTACCTACATTCAATTCAACCTTCCTAACCATAATACATGTATTCCCTTAAATTCTTAGGACAAGAGTTTTTATCAAAACTCAACAACCATTATCAAGATTCGTCAATTCATCATCAATGGCTATCTGTCATCATTAACATCATTCTCTAACATCATTAAACTTACACTCTACTCACATTTTACATTTTCCCCCAATATATTAAAGTTAAGGTTCCATCAAAACCCAACCATCACCATAAATAATCAATTCCAATCTTCCCAAGACCCATTCTAAAGCATAAATCATTAATACCTATCAATTAGCCAAAAGCCCCAAATTCCTAAACCTAGGGTTTTCACCAATAATCAACAATCATCAATTTCACCCATTTATATGCATCATCTCAAGCACTCATGAGCTAACAACATATCACTCAAACCCTTGTCAACCATAACAACAATCCTCAATGGTTTCATAAGCTAGGGTTTGGTTCCCCAAGCCATTTTCCATCAAACAACACCCAATCTCCCATCACAATACTTAAATAGGCTTAAAACCATAAACTAAAGCCATGGGTGTTCAAGATCATACCTCTTTCTCCAAGCTCAAACCCCAAAACGAAAATAAGATGAAGAGAAGAAGAGATGAGCCAAGCTTTGCTCCAAGTGCCTTCCTTGCCTCATGATTCCATTAGATCCCAAGCTTTTTGGATGAAAAATGATTTATGGAGGGACAGAGGGAGTGAACGATTTTGGAGAAGAAGAATGGAGGGAGAGGAAGAAAAGGAAAGTGAATGAAAGAGAGGGAGAGAGGCCAACGTGAATGGAGAAGAGAAATGGGTGGGCTTGTTTTAAATTTTAATCCTTTTTATTAAACTCTACCGTTTTATAACATACAGGATCTTAGTTCGGGCTCAATACTTAATCTAAAAATTATTCCGATTATATATTCGGACTCCCAATAATATTCTTAACAGCCCTGACCAACGGTATCTCTATCGGAGATACTTGATCTGACACCCATATTTAACCGGGTGAAATTTTATCTCATTTAGTCTCAATAAATTATAATTTTTCATAATAAATCCCAAATTAATTATTCCAATATTTTTGGGACACAAACCAACTTATATATAATTATTTATTATTTATTCCTCATATTTAATTATTTTTATAAAATTCGGGATGTTACAATAAATGCTAAGGGACATTTATACCTCACCATTCATGTGTAAGATTATGAATTTAAACAAGCTAAGTACTCCCCTTACCACAAGAAATTTTACCCTTCGAGAAAAATGGCAAGGGTTCCAAGGCTTGCTCCTAGATCTTCATGGCTTGCTTTATCAAGGGGAAGGAAAATAGAGGCTTGGAGGGTGATGGATCAACGTGAATATGATGGTGAAAAAAAAAAGAAAAATGTTTCTGTTGGTGGTGGATTTAAGAAGAAGATTTGATGATTGGAAGGTGGTAGCTTGAATTTGGAGGTTAGGAAAGATGGTGGAGCTGTTTGGGTTGAATGATTATGAGTGGATGATGATGTTTAGGATGGAGAACGCATGAGAAAAAGAAGAAGTATGTTGCTGGAAGTGTATTTTCTAAGTTGGAAAAATGAAGAAACAAAGAGAGCAATGCATGGTTTTGTCAAAGTATCACTTTTGCAGGAACTCCATGTTGGCCAAGGAGTTCCCATGGCCAAGGGAGGGAGGGAGTAGGTGTCACATAAGTTTCATGCAAGTGCTAGGTGTCCTTTTCAGCTTGTAGAATGGTGGAGAAGGACCTTGCATGGCCAAGGCAAATGGCAAGGTGGTGGTGTAACATGATTGGTTAATTTTCCATGCAAAGCTGATGTGTCAAGTGTAGGTGCAGCAACTTGTTGATGGATTTAAGGGTATTTTTGGATCAAATTTGAAAAAGGACCAAACATAAAAGTTTTAGATCTTTTTCTTATGTTTAATTTGATACATGTCAAAAAATATTCATTAATAAATGAGGGAGTTATGGCCCAAATACGAAAGTAGTGTAAGGCTGTGACGGGATTATTGTTTGTTGCAAAGATTAATTTTCTGGGTAAAATTGGTGGGGAATTGGACTTTGTGTTCTTCATCAATGTTTTAGAGAATTGAGTTTAGAAAACTTTTACAAAAGAATCGTTCAATGTCATTTTCATACAAATGAGAAACGTGAAAAATACTGAACATAGTGCAAGCTGCCACTAGAAAAACGTAAATCAGTGTGGTGTTTTCAATTCTGGGATTTGTGGGGTAAGAATTGGCCTTCCTGGTCAACATCAAAGTTATAGATAAATTTGATATAAAGATTTAGGGATAAGAATGACTTAGATCCAATAACAGGAGAGGAAATTACACCTGAAATACGTACAGATGCGCATTTCAGCTTACCGGGTTAACTTAAAAATAAAGTTTTTGGACTTGGGTGACTGGAAACGGGCATCGAGCCCTTCATGAAAATTGTTAGACATTATATGAGGGACGTTTCGAGATAAAAATAATCGACTCGAGTTCTCCAGATAATTTCTTGGCTAAGATTGAGTGAGTTACATAGTTTAAACGACTTAAATAATAATACTTAAATATTTTTATTATATTACCAACACTACTTAATAAATCTCTATTATTATTATGAAACACATTATTATTATTATCCTAATCATCTCTATTACTTACATAATTAAAGCAAGGATATTCGCCTTATTTCATAAAATCTTCTAAAATATAACTCAGCCATCATACACAAGCAAGTCAGTCGTAGCCCCATCATCAATACACGTAAACTTAACACGAAATCAAAACAATTTGCCTCGAGGACCTAACACTCAAAATGAGGGCTGTTACACAATACATGGGTTTCAATCCATTTAATTAGTCTTTTCATTAGCCATTATGATGCATATAGGCCCAATTTCATCATCATCACGTCATCCACAATACAACTATTATGGGATACCTCCACAGTACGTCTACTACAGGATCCAAACATCATCATCATCAAAATCTGTCCTGATCAGGCTACTCTTGGACACAACATTTTCGCACTAGAGCGACCAGAGCTTACCAAGTCCCCTACATCAAAATACAAGGTATACATGGACTTGCAGGTCCTAATCATCATCAACTCATCATTATATCATAATAGGACTTGGCTCTTCTACGACCATAGGAACACTAGCCTGGGTCGAAGTACACCAGGATTGCATGGTTTTACCTGGCATCGGGGAACTACTACTGAGCCATCTAGGGGTCCCCTCCCAGTGTACCCCTGAGATCCAACATGAGGATCAAGCTCTCATGTCCTCTAGCGTACCCTCCACTGTATGCTCTAGCCTTTATCAAATTATATTTAAATGATGCATGTACCATATACTTTGTTTTATTTTTTATCATACTCATCATTGGTATGGTCTGCCAATAACCACTTTCATTCTTAACATTGGGTTTATTTTATATCGCCCTTTAAATCTCTTTCAATCATCCTTTAGAGAAAATAAGTCTAATTAGGGAATTATCCTAAGTCATTTATGGTATTATTTTGACAATATTGGGTAGAACTATTATAAGGATATGGGTTATTCTGGTTATGAAGATGTATACTTAGTTCCTCCTAGTTGTTGGTTGGTTGTCTAATTCATTTACTAGTGCTATCTTTATTTGTTGTTATTTATATTCTTTTATGTTTATCATAATATATTCCCTCTGACAATTAAGAATGAAAGGGGGTTGAGTATACATACTTATCATTTCTTAGGGTACCATGTCACACCCTGATTTCTGAACCCGAATCCCAACGTAATCAAGATAATAATTAATAAAGATACGAGTAAATTTTTCACGTTTAAAATAATTTCAAAACACCACAATGATTACATCAAGACCCGAACCACAGAAAACTGAAGGGTGAGATTTAATAATTTATAAACTGGATCGCTAATCAAAACGCCTACATATGTATACAAAATAATTTGAGTTTACAACGGAAGAAGAATATGTATATGGGGCACTCGCCTAGTTCCATATATGAAGATATGGAAAAAGGCCAAAGCAATCATGCAATTCATGATGTAAGCCTATTAAACCATAATCAACCACACATATAAATCATAATTATACATCATCAATTGGTATCATTTCAAATACCACTAACATAAATAAACATTATTATATTTACATATTTAAGAGCCACTATCTATCAATGTCAATGTACATAAATCAATGATTACATTATGTTTAACAAATCTTGCCGGCCAAGGCATTCCATTACCACTATTTACCTTTTTCAAGAGCTTTAATTCAAAAACCCAAACTCATCCCATGGCAAACCTGCATCACAATGCTAAAAAGGAGACAACATGAGAGAGTAAGTTATACATTCAAAATGACGAATATAAATACATTATGATTATATGTACATGCATTCAACCAACATGTGTGCTTTGATATAATTCAATTCATCATTGAACCATCATCAAGGTATTATCTTAGGCTTACAAGCCTCATCATTCACAATTCATGTCAAGCACAAGCACAAGCACATACACAATCACATAGCCCTACATCATTATGGGCATTCACAATTATCATTATTAAGTCATTTAAATCTTAAATCAATTAACACTCTCTCAAGAGGTTCTTATCACTATTTGGTCATCTCCATCTCAAATGCCATGTACCTATGGCTAATGAATATGTCAACTGTTTAATGCATATGCAATGGATCCATTTCATTCCATCAGGTGATCACAACCACCATATCATTCGTTTCATATTGGTTTCCCACCTCGCAAGGGGTACTCCCTTTAACAGCCTCGCGAGGTGCTTTTCTCGTGATCGCAACCACGTATATCAATGCTCAATATTTTGGTTTCCTGCCTCGTAAGGGGTACTCCCTCCTCGTGATCGTAACCACGGGACATCATAAGAACTCGTAAGCCCTTTTTCATCTCAACTACCAAGTGATCGCAACCACTTAATCAATGTTATACCATGCCATGAATGCATAATGCAATAATGCATATGCCAATCAACCTCGCAAGGATATCTCACCTTTCACATAGGGATATATTTTAATTTGACATTTTCAATCAATAACATATAATTAGTTATAAAGCCCCTCAAGGCATATCATTCATATACTTGACATCTGAATAGCCACAATATCATTCTCACATTAATCCATGCATGGAAATCAACAAGGCATGTTAACAAACACATTTCAAGTTCATAGCATCACATGCTAGCCAATACAATTCAAGTTACATATACAAGATTTCACTTGCATCAAACACAATGGCATAGCAATAATAATAATCACTATTTTATCAAGGTGTGTTCAACAATAATATCCCTTTTCATTCAACATCATTAATCATTATTCAATATGTATGGCATCATCCATTTTTAATCACCATTAATATTTTTTTCAAAATTCATTGAGTTATAATAACTCATTGCCATTCAGTTATCCCCTCATTAGTTTCATCATCAATTAAGGTGTGTCATACAATCACATTGTTTACTTTTCATCATGATTCATAATATATCGATAGAGGGGAAGCATACATCTTTTCATAACATAGCATAGGCATACAATACCTTGCCATGGCCTTAAGCCATTCCCCAATCACCACTAAGACACACCACATATATACCCCTGGTGAATTCGCTCGTTTTTACATAATAAAAGGGGTTTTGAATACTAATGAGCTCATGACAAATTTCAACATCATGACATGAGGAAATCTTATTTTTATTCTTAAAAACAGTGGGACATGTCACAAATATAACCTATTAGTCCCAATTTGATAACCATAAAATGTTGGGCTCAAAACCCTCTTAAATTTGAATTTTATGACGCAATAGGTCTGGTGTTTTATGCCTAATAAGGGTTAAAAAACTCTAATTAATGTGAGACCAATTCTCACACCTCTGTCACATAATTATCTATAACTTTCATGAAGAAATTGGAGGCCAAAAATGTCATTAAGATGCCCAAACTGGCCAAAAACAGTAAAGAAATCACAACAGTTGGAAAAACAGCATAACAGTGGCCATAACAGGGCCATGAATCGATTCCCATATGTGGTTAATTGATTCATGTGTGAAAATCTCAACATTTAGTGAAAACAGGGCTGTGCCAATGCCCAAAAATAGTGAAACGGAGAAGTATGAATCGATTCAACCCCTGGTATGAATCGAGTTACAGGTGAAATCATGCCATGAACAGTGCAAATAGAGTCATTTGAATTAATTCATCCCCTTGTGTAAATCGATTCACACGCTACTAGAATTAGGCATAGTAAAAACAATGAGTATTGAATCGATTCACACACTGTTATGAATCGATTCACATCAGTAATTATGTAGAAAACGTTTAATTTTTCAACTTCTAACCTCTCTAACTTTTTCATATGAATTCCAATGATAAACAAATTTTAACACCACCTTATACATATTATTTGTGACGTGTGGCCATTGGCTGCACTCAAAAATTCCCAAAAATGAGGGACTTATGCGTATAACTGCATTTTACCTATTTTAAGGCACTTTTGTGCAACTCAAGGACCTATTCTCAATAGAATTTGCCCATTCCAATTCCTACATGTCGTAAACTATATTTATAGGCTATTGGAACTATTCTATGGCATCTAAACATGCTAAAACTCAATATAGCCCTATTAGTTCCTTGATTATGCATAAACCTTATGAACATGATCCTATAAATTTTAACAATTCATCCATCTATGGATTTCTACCAATAAATAAATCATGCCCATCTAGGGACTTGAAAACATTCATTGTCATCAATCATACATATGATTCTCAAAGTCAATATATTGCCAAGTATGTCATTCATCACATAACTAATACAACTATGGCAAGGCAAGCATGAGTAACAACACATACATTAATCATCAATTATTCTACTTATGCATTTGGGATGTAAAACTTCTCTCCTACCTCGAGGGAAAACCGCAATCCAAATGCTCCAATCATTTTGCCACATTGTCCGAATTACAATCTACACATTCCATATATACGTACATACACTAAATTAATGAGCCATCACAAGGCATCATCATAATTTCAAGCAATGTAAATATATCTTAAGGCTTAATGTCAAGTCCTAGACTTGCTAACACCAATCCATACACTCATGTTAGGTTTCGGGAATCCCTTTCCCAAAACCCGTACTTTCTAAATCTCAAAGGGACAATCATACCCAACAACAACAAAATCACCTTCATCACTCATAATGCATTCCTCATTACTTAAACTATCCATTTTCCATTCAAATTCATCATGAGCCTCTTAGCTCCTATCAAACTATCATCCATCAACAATTTCATGTAGCATACAAAATGGTCTAAGACCTCATCAAGACACATGCTTATTTCACTAATCCCTCACATTCTCTATGGTTTTTGTACTCATATTCATATCACCACCTACATTAGGTATTTTCTATTCACTCTCAATTCAACCCTCCTAATCACAATACATATATATATTCCCCTAAATCCTTAGGCCCAAGATTCTCTAAAATTCAATATTCATCATTATATCCTTCTCATTGTCCAAACTCCTCAATTCATCAACAATAATATTCCAAACATTGTTTCTACATACAAAAGTTATTCCTATAACAATAAGTCATCAATTCCTTAAATTTATTTTTGCCAAAAACCCTAATTTCTAGAGTTAGGGTTCCATTTAAAACCCAACAATCACCACTATCACTCATCATTTTCCACTATCCATGAATCCATTTTTGTGCACTACCATCAATGCATATAAAAGTTCATATTCAACACATTTCACCTTAGGGTTCCCACATTCAATGGTTCCCACACCAATCCTCGTACATTTAATCTTTTACCCAACACCCATAACCTAAAATCTAGGGCATAAACTCATTAAAAATGGTGAAAAACTTACCTTAATCCAAGAAACAAGTAAGCTTCCAAGAGAGGGAAAAAGCAACACGAAAATGGGAGAGAAGAGGGAGAGGGAGTTCCAACCACAAGCTTCTCCTTCAAGCTCTAATAAAAATGAAAATGGAGAAGGAGATGGGTTCCAATCTTGTCTAAGTTTTTAGAGAGGAAGAATGAAGAGGAAAATGAAGAGTAAGAAGAAAAGAGAGTGCCTTGCCAATGGAGAGCAAAACCAACATGAGAAGAAGAGAAGGGGGAGGGGTTTTGTTTTAAATTTCATTCCCTTCATTAAAATTTTTTCGTTTTACAACATGCAGGATCACCGTTCAGGCTCAATACTTTATCCAAAAATTGTTCTACTCTCCTTAAAAGGGGGTGGATCTTGGCTCCTTTCTTTTTTCTTCCTTCAAGAGCAACTTGAAACCTTCTTCTTCAAAATGAAGACCGAAACAAAACAAGGTAAAAGCCTAAGGAAGGTGATGCAAGTTTAATGGAGGAGAAGGGAGGAATGGAAGAGGAGAATGGTGGAATGGAGGAGAAAGGCTAAGAAAAAGGGTAAGGAAGGTTTTGGAGGCCACTTCCTAAAGAGGAAGATAACTCCACTCATCACCAAGGGAGGGAGAGACCCCTTGGATAAGAGCTTGCAAGAGCTTCACTAATTCTAAAGAGAAGGAGGAGTGTCTCTCACTAAAACTTCACTCAAAGTGATGAAAAATCTCAAAATGAATTAATGTGTGTCAAATTACAAAGGAGAGCTCCCTTATATAGCCCCTATGTATTTTGTCCATGGGAGGTAGAATGGGCTTGGTCCATGAATCCAAGGCCCAATATGACAAAAAGAAGAACATGTCCCAAAATGAAAGTACATGGCCCTAAAGTGGCCTTATTGACCATGCAAGGTCCAAGTACATCCTAAATGCCTAGAGAACCTAACTACTAAGTATATTACAAGAAGAATATAGGTAGATCCTCAAGCTATCATCCTTAGGCTTAGGCCCACTAAAAGTGAGAAAGGAAGATAGAGCTTTGTGAATGCTCTCTTTGGCCCTTTTGGTCTTAGCCCTTGTGAGGGGACCCTTGTAAGCTTCAAGTCCTTTATCTAGGGTAGTGTGAGGGTCCTCCCTTAGTGTGTCCTCATTATGCTCCCCTCTTCAAAAGGATTTGTCCTCAAATCTAAGGCATTATCCTCTTCATCCAAGTAAAAGGGAGACAAGTCAAAAATATTAAAGGAAGCACTCACACCACACTTTCCTGGCAAATCAAGGACATAGGCATTATTATTCATTTTCTTTATTATTTGGAAAGGTCCATCACCTATAGGGTTGAGTTTGGATTTTCTCAAGTTTGGAAATCTTTTCTTTCTAAGATGTAACCAAACCCAATCTCCAACCTCAAAGGTGACTTCTTTTCTTTTCTTATTTACATAACAAGCATAATGTTCATTTTTAGTTTGTATTTGGTTCTTAACCTTCTCATGAAAATCTTTGATAAACTTGGCCTTTGCCTCTCCATCCATATGAAAGACAGAGTCAGAAACCTCAATAGGCAAAAGGTCCAATGGAGTGAGAAGATTAAAACCATACACAACCTCAAATGGACTATGCTTGGTTGTGGAGTGTTATACCCTATTATATGTAAATTCAATATGGGGTAAACACTCATCCTAAGATTTCACATTTTTATACACTAAGACTCGAAGAAATTGAGAAAGGGTCCTGTTGACTACCTCTGTTTATCCATCCATTTGAGGATGACAAGTGGTGGAAAAGAGAAGCTTTGTTCCTAGCCTTGACCAAAGAGTTTTCCAAAAGTGGCTTAGGAATTTGGTGTCCCTATCAGAAATTATGATTTTAGGAACACCATGAAGTCTTACAATCTCTTTAAAGAAGAGTTTAGCAATATGACTAGCATCATCTACCTTATGACAAGGGATGAAATGAGCCATCTTACTAAACCTATCCACTACCACAAAGATAGAATCCATTTCCCTTTGGGTCTTAGGCAAGCCTAACACAAAGTCCATAGATATATCAATCCAAAGTGCACTAGGTGTTGGCAAGGGAGTATATAAACCACTAGGTGAAAGTTTTGATTTAGCTTTCCTACATAAAATACACCTAGCATAATGTTTTTGAACATCTTTTTTCATTTTTGGCCAATAGAAGTGTTCATGTAAAATTGACAAGGTTTTATCTCTTCCAAAATGGCATATTAGACCTACCTCATGGCTTTCCCTAAGTAATAGGTCTCTTAAAAAGCTTCTAGGAATACAAAGTCTATTGGCTTTAAAGAGATAGCCATCTAAAATGTAGAAGCCTTTATGAGATGAAGAAGTGGAAGAAGAGTTAAAGATGTTGGAAAAATCAAGGTCATTTGGATACAAAGACCTAATCTTATCAAGCCCAATAACTTTGGCTCTTAGGGAGGTAAGTAAAGAATGCCTCCTAGATAAAGCATCAACCACAGTATTGGATTTTCCATTCTTATACTTGATGACAAAGGGAAATTGTTCCAAGTACTCAACCCACTTAGCATGTCTTTTGTTTAACTTATGTTGCCCTTTAATGAATTTAAGGGATTAGTGATCACTATGTATAACAAACTCTTTGGGAATCAAGTAGTGTTCCCAAGTTTGTAGGGCTCTAATTAAGGCATAGAATTCTTTATCATATGTGGGGTAGTTGATGGTTACCCCATTAAGCTTTTCACTAAAGAAAGCAATGGGGTGACCTTCTTGCAACAAAACAGCTCCTATACCCGCATTTGATGCATCACACTCAAGCTCAAAGGTTTTAGAAAAATTTGGAAGTGCCAAAATTGGAGCATGAGTGAGTCTATCTTTGAGATCTAGAAAGGATTTTTCTTGCCTTGGCCCCCATACAAAAGGAACATTCTTTTTCACCAACTCATTTAAAGGGAAGGCTAAGGTGGAAAAATCTTTCACAAATCTCCTATAGAAACTTGCTAGACCATGGAAACTTCTTATGTCACTCACATTTTTAAGTGCAGGCCAATCTTGGATTGCCTTAACCTTAGAGTGATCTACCTTAACACCCTTTGAACTTACTACAAACCCAAGGAATACAATGCTATCCATGCCAAAAGAACACTTTTCAAAGTTTACATAAGGATTGTTTGTTCTTAGAGCAAGCATAACTTGTCTTAGATGGTTTAGATGAGAGGTCATGGTACAAAAGTATGTCATCAAAGTATACCACAACAAAATGCCCTATAAATTCCCTTAAAACATGGTTCATGAGTCTCATGAAGGTACTTGGTGCATTAGTTAGTCCAAAAGGCATAACTAACCACTCATAGAGGCTAAGCTTGTTTTTAAAAGCGGCTTTCCATTCATCTCCTTCTTTGATTCTAATTTGGTGGTACCACTTTCAAGATCAATCTTGGAAAAGATTGTGGATCCACTAAGCTCATCAAGCATATCATCAAAGTCTAGGTATGGGATGCCTATACTTGATGGTAATGTTATTGATGGCTTAACAATCCGTACACATCCTCCATGAACCATCTTTCTTGGGAACTAGTAAAATTGGTAAGGCATAAGGGCTTAAACTCTCTCTAATCCAACCCTTAGATAGTAGTTCATTCACTTGATTTTCTATTTCTAAGCTCTCCTTAGGGTTGCATCTATAGGCAGGCCTATTTGGTAAACTAGCACCAGGAATTAGGTCTAGTTGATGCTCAATGCTCCTAATAGAAGGTAGGCCTTTTGGGATGTCTTTTGGGAAGACGTCTTTCAATTCTTGTAAGATGTTTTGAATCCCTTTGGGCAAAGGAGGAGGAGAAGTGCCCATAGAGCACAAAGAAGTGCTAGGGATATCTTTTGCGTACAGATCAAGCATTATTTATGTGAAAACTGTTAGGGAATCCCATTAGGGTCAGGCAGCGAAAACAAAGGATTCCCAAAATAATTGCAAACATGTATGTCTCAAAGCATTATGCTAAATTTAAAATTTTTTAATTAGGGTTTACCTCTTATAGACGCAGAACAAGATCCTCGATCGAAGCAATTGTAACTTCGCCCTTAGGAGTCCACACGAGCACTCCCACCAGAAAAACAAAGCTCTGAATGCTAGTACGGAAATTTTGTTTTGGTCTAATTTCTGAGCAGCAGCCTATGAGCATCTCATGCTCTATATATAGGCTTAGGTCTTGACCTGAGCTCTCATTAAACATTGGGCTCCTTACTCATTCTAAATGAGTTAGGCCCAAATAGTTTTATTTTCAGTCCAACTAAAATAAAACTATCCTCTGGTGGGCTTACTCTATGTGTGTGACCCTATATGAGACGCCCCAAACCCCCAAAAAGAAATAGGGGAAAATTTTTCGCGTTTTTGAAAATATTAATAAATTCAATAATTAAAGTGGTGAAGTATTTTTCACCAAACCCCTGGATCTAAAATGAACCACTCCCATATATGAAGATATGAGAGGGTGAAACTAAACGTAAATTTTTCAATCAGAATCAGCGGAAGAATTGTCCAATTTGACTTAATCATTGGCTAATTGATTTTCAAGAGGAGGAGTTTCATAAAAATGTGAAATACACTTATACAATCTCAAGAGCCAAATACTACTCCTCAATACTTCTAAAATAATATTTAAGGAAGAAATATTGCATAACATTTTAAAATTTATCTTAAAATAACAAAATGAGAATCAGGGGCATACTCGCTCAGGCGTGACTCAAGTCGCTTGAGCGAGCTAGCGTGCACACGCTTGAGCGAACGCTGAGTGGCCTTGAGCGAGAGAGAAATAAGTATCAGGGCTCAACTCACTTGAGCGGGCCCTGTCTCGCTTGAGCGAGAAGCAAAGGAATACGTTGAGCGAGGTAGCGAGACGCTTGAGCGAAGGAAGGAGTTTGTATCAGGTATCAATCTCGCTTGAGCGGCCCAAGGCTCGCTTGAGCGAGATTGGTCCAGAAACGTTGAGGACTCTCTAGCCCATTTTCGCTTGGGTGAGGCACCACTCGCCTGGGCGAAAATCCTCCAGAATCAACTCTCCTTCTCCCTCGCTTGAGCGCTGCCCTTAACGCCTGGCGAAAATTGTCCAGAATCAAAACACTGATTCTGTGGCAATCTCGCTTGGGCGAATTGCTTGTCCGCTTGAGCGAATTTGGGGCAGAAACGAATCCCGTGTTCCACAACAATCTCGCTCGGGCGAGATTGCTACTCGCTTGAGCGAGTTCTGCAGAAACTCAGCAGAAAACGAAAATTCAATTGAACAACACACGTACAACATTAATTCCTCCTAATTTGGCCTCACATAAGACCCTATCTCATTTCATTGTGCATGTATCAACTCATACAATAATATAATCTAAAACTACATAAATCCTTTCATTGAATCAAATACCACCAACCTCATCATGCTAATATGGATTCCATACATATAATTTAAATTCATCATCAAATCACATGCATTCCCTACATACATCTATCTTCCACATCATTCCACAAGCTCCATAATATAGCATGAAAACACAACATCCATTCATTTAATAAGTCAAGTATTCAGATTCATTCTTTACATCTTTTGGGTCATGAATGAAAATTGTCATTACCCAGACATGTCCAATTTTCTTCCATGACCTCCAAAATTACCAACATTACAAAATTGAGTATATAGACCTCATATACTCTACAAAACAGATTTCATGCCGGCCAAGGCTCACGCATTCCTATCCATATTTTACCTTCTTCATACTCGGCCTCCAAAAGTTGTAGGATTTAAGTTATACCTACATCAACTTTAAAAATGGCAACGGGGAGGTGAGTAACATAATCCAAATGAATCAAAGTCATACATTATGATGAAATACATGTATACTTGCACAATTAGCAATCATTACACCACATCATACATTATATACAATACATCTTACAATTTCAAGTATACATTCACAATATCAATCATTTGGATTGCCAAACACACACATCGGGTTAGTATTCAACTCTTTCCCCTTTCAACTCTCATTCATCCGTTGCCACCAAGGGCTTTCACCTAGGCATATCTCCAGCTATATGCAAATGCTCTTAAAGCTAATGCATATGCACAAGAATTTCTTATCAAACAATGCGGATCCGACTGTGGGAAAATATATCATTAAATCAATTGTGGGACAAGCATAGGTGTGCTACTATGCCCCTACTGCAGTAGAAAAATTGTGTACACATATATCTCAATTCAAGCATGCTTATATCTTCATAATTTTACTGGTACCAAACCGCTCTCGCCTATCTGTAGCACTAGTCACACTATGACTTGCGGATCAACATCGTGGCCTCAAATACCACAAGTGCTACGGGCCCCTCCCGAACACACATCGAGAGAGCCGTGTCCCATCGGACACCGAGGTAATCTCGCTCACCATTGAGCCGCCCGCCCACTGGGCCTGCCACATAGGGTGCCTCGTCACCAAACTATAGACAGCTTCGTGACTCATACACCGAGTCACAGGGGAAAATCATAATACGCTCGTGCACTGAGCCGCCCTCCCACTGGGCCTGCCTAGTGGAACCCCCTAATATTCCACATAAACAGCTATGATATGCCATGGATACAATGCAAATGCAAATCAAGTGCATCCTCACACTATGCATCCTAGATGCCACTCCACATTTAATCATTCATCACCACTACTTGGTGGATTTCAGTATTCTCATCATTCTTATCCAATCCCAACTTTCTTTGACTTATTCTCATCAATAGTTAGTGGCATACACATTCAATAAATCATACACACATATTTGGGATATTCACATCACAATCTCAATTCACATATGGTTTCAAACCATCATCCTACTCCATTAATATGGTATCATCACATCATTAGTATTATCCCAAACACAATGCCACATAACAA
Source organism: Clitoria ternatea (assembly GCA_037962975.1). Lineage (NCBI taxonomy): Eukaryota > Viridiplantae > Streptophyta > Magnoliopsida > Fabales > Fabaceae > Clitoria > Clitoria ternatea. The sequence continues at coordinate 159,452,417 of CM075672.1, forward strand.
TCATCATTCTAAATGCATTCAAATCATACATATCATATCATCCATTTAAACAATTATTACCATAATCACATATACATATTTTCACATCACCAATGGATGAAATCATGCATTTAGAAAAGTTACCCCCTCCTACCTCAAGTGAAGTAGTGATCAACGCGGTTCGATGGTCCCCCCTCGTCAATGGGGTCACTTCCTACATCACAATACATTATACAATCAATTTTCTACTTACTCATTAAGACTTAATTACTCATATATATCAATAAATACTTGCTGTTTTTTATTAGTATAACTCTCAAAACTCTTTTATTTCATTTTATCCACCATAATCACCATGGGTTAGGTGCCACCATTTATTATTATGTACTCAACAACCAACCCTTTCATGGGTTTCTCCATTAATGACTTCCATCAACCAAATATCATCACCATTGGCCCTTATGCATCATAACTCACATTTATTACCAACAATTAATACTCATCAACCTCCATATACATTTTCCCCCAAATTTATGAAGTTAGGGTTTCATAAAATTTCCAACCACCTCCATAAATATTCTTCTCCTTCCAACAATAAATACATCCACTTTATTACTTCTCAAAGGAACCTCATTCTCATACAAACCCACACTAAACTCTTGCATGAAATGCCTTAAATGAACATCCATTCACATGCTTGGTTCCCAAAACTCATATTATCATATAACCATGGCAAAAACCCAAGTATCTAGTGAGTATTTCTTACCTTACACCCAAGAACGAAAATGGGTTCACAAGAGAGAGAGAGAGCTGCGAAAAATGAAGAGAAAGGAGGAGAAGACAGCAGCCCCACAAGCCTCCTACAAGCTCCCTTCAAACGAAAATGGGGAGGTGTGGAAGATGAGCTCAAGTTGCTAGGGTTTTAGAAGGAGAAATGAGAGAATGGAGAAGATGATGATGGAAAGAAGAAGAAGAAAGTGAAGTGCCTAATTCCATCAGCAAACTCACGTGAATAAGGAAGGGGAAAATGACATTTTCAATTTATTTTTAACCCAACTCATTAAAACTTCATCGTTTTATAACCAACAGGTTCTCAGTTCGGGCTCAATACATCATCTGAAAATTATTCCGAATACATATTCGGATTCCCAATATCATTCTCTACAGCCCTGACCAATATCATCTCATTCTGAGATACTTGGTCTGACACCCATATCTCAACCGGGCTTAATTTCAGTTTAACCGGTCTCCAAAATTTTCTAACAGTTCCCAAAATTATCAATTTAATTATTCTCAATAGTTTGGGACATTAAATACTCCATATACCAATTTCTAATATTTATTCCGGTAATTAATTCTCTATTTAAAATTCGGGATGTTACACTATAGGTAAAATATTCGGTTATATTAATAATAAACTATTTTATTATTAATATAAAATAAGAGCGGTATCTAGCAATACATCATTATGTTCGAATATTATTTATCATCGACATGACCTATAAGTGATAATTATTTTATATATCTATTCCTTTTGTCATGATATCTAATTGGGCCCAAGGCATGGTCGTCGTCATCCTTGTATGGCCCAATTCATTTTACTTGATACCAGAGTAGACTTTATATAATAAATATCTAATATTCATTCGTCCTAGCATGGCCATGCATTTTATTAGTCTCACTCCATCAAGTGGCCCATAGATATCACTCCTGTCACATAGGAGAGACAAATTCCATCTACATCACTCACATCCTTCTGCATAATTTATCTATTGCCTAATCACAATCTTTATGGTCATCTTATTACAGATAACGTTTGATTGTATTAAAACAATAAACTCCTTATGTAGGAATCGTAGTGACTTCAGGTCGAAGGACTACATACCATTATCACATTGAGAACCGTTCATGTAACGATCCATGCAACATTCTCATGGTGGGTCTGTCCAGTACAACATTACCCTTAATGTGTAACCATGTAAAGACTTGATATCATATATCCATGATTTGTGAGATCAAATCATCAGTACATTTACACACTAATCTTAATGTATTTACATGTCCCCATGTAAATACTTGATTAGGGACGTTTTAGGAATAATTCTCATATGACCTATTATTTCAGGATAAATAACATTTGTCTAAAACTGAAAATACTAATTTTATTAATAAGTTAAAATTGATACATTAATAGCTCGTAGTGCATACACCAACAAAAACATAGCATGTTTCGCATCATGTTTGTTGGCCAAATAGTTGGCTCTAGAGTCATCATAGATGATAACTCTTTTTCCTTTATCCTCTTTTTTGTTTTTCTTATGTTTTTCTATATGTTTGGATGAAGAAGATCCTAACTCTCTATCTCTTTTAAGCTTCATTTGTAGTTGATCTTTAGCTACTTGTTGTGGAGTTAGAGGGTGTAAAACTATCTTCTTACCATCTAGTTTGAAAAAGAGGGTGTTAGTGAACCTCTCATGTATGACCTTCCTATCGAATTGCCAAGGTCTTCCTAGAAGTATATGAGTTGCCTCTATAGGTACTACATCACAGTTTACTTTATCAATATGTGTGCCTATGGTGAAGTTTATTAAGACTTGATTATTAACTAACATCTCCCCTTTTTCGTTAAGCCATTGCAACTTATAAGGTCTAGGGTGATCTATTAGTTCTAAGCCCATCTTATTAACTAACATCTCCCCTAAAATATGCTCACTGTCATAGGAATCACTACTTGAGTCATCACTTGAAGAATGAGAATCAGAATTAGACTCTGATTGACTTGAGGAGGTTCTATTAGTTTTCAAACCATTGTTCTTTTTGTTGGACAATCGGAAGCAATATGACCTCTACCAAGGCATTTAAAACATTTTATGGTAGATGATCTAGAGGATTGCGGTTTAGATGGGGATTCATGCTTATCTCTTTGGTTTCTAAAAACTTTGCCATTCTTATGCAACTCACTTTGTGGTTTGGAAGATGAAGTGCCCACTTCCCTCTCCTTAGGGTTTCTCTCAAACCTACCCTTATTCTCTTGACTTATCCACTTAGATTTATAGGCTTTATTTTCCCCATTATAGGCTTCTCTCTCTTTATATTGGCTCTCTACCTTAGTACATTAGTGTAGTAATTCTTCTATGTCTACATATGGAAGGAGTTCTATTCTATTCAAGATGTTCCTATATAGGCCATGTAAGAACCTATGCATTAGAGTTTCCTCATCTACTTCTAGGTTGGCCCTAATCATGGCTATCTCTAAGGCTTTGTAGTAGTCTTCTACACTCTTTGAGCCTTGGGTAAGTCTATTTAGCTTTGCTAATAACTCCCTTCTATAGTAATTAGAAACATAACATTTTCTTAATAGAGCTTTCAAGTTTAACTAATCATCTATTGGTGGAAAGTTATCTTTCTTTCTCTCCTTACACACTTGGGTCCACCAAACTAAGGCATAATTTTAGAATGAGAGAGTGGCTATCCTAACCTTCTTTTCTTCTTTTATTTGATGAGAATTAAACAATTGCTCAATATAACACCCCTGATTTTCTGTACTCAAATCCCGATGTGATCGACATAATTAATAAAAATGCGAATAAATTTTTCACGTTGGAAACCATTTCCAAAACACCACCATGACCACATGAAGACCCAAATCACAGAAAACCAAAGAGTGAGATTAAATAACCTATAACTGGATCGATAAATAGTTTGCCCATTCGGTATACAAAATATCAGAGTTTACAGCGGAAAAAAAATGTGTATACCGGGCATACGCCTAGTCCCATATATGAAGATATGATAAAAGGCTCGGCAAGCATGCAATGGCATATGGTAAGCCTAATATACAACCATCATCATTTTACATAATCATATAAGCATGCAATGCGTACGATGTATGTATATACTTATCTATATGGTCATGCGTCATACATCTCCAATATTCATATTTATAATAGACCATAACCAGTTCGGCCTCAGATTCATATATCCACTATTAGTACATTATCCAAATATATATATATATTCACAGTTCCTTTATCAACAACAATAATTAACAACATCATGATATTCATTTTATACATAACTCATTACATTACAAAGCTGCCGGCCAAGGCATTTCGTTACAACTATTTACCTTCTCAAAAGCTTTACTTCATAAACGTCCTCATCCCATGGTTTTCCTGCATCAATACTAAAAAGTATACCACATAGGAGAGTGAGTTATACATTTTAAATGACGATATGAATACAATTGAAATTATGTGCATATGCATATCAACATCATGTATTTGCTAAACACATCAACAATCATCATATATCATTAACTCATCAATATATATACTTATACGTCAAATCATAGCAAAGCAAGCATATACACATTCATCACACCGCCACAATGGGCCAACACATATCTATCACATCGCCACAATGGGCCAACACATCAATATAGACCATTCTGGTCTTTCATCAGAGCCACCATGGGCTAACATCATCGTCATATTCAACATCATTTCATTTATTATTTTTATATGGTCTTTCATTATATTAACCTCTCATCTCATCAACACCAATACCATCATCTCAATCATCATCAATCATCATCATATTCTGGCATATCTCCATGCTATATGCAAATGCTCTTATGGCTAATGCATATGCACAATGGAATAATCAACAACAAATGCGGATCCGACTGTGGGAAATAACACCAAGTTGTGGGTTCAAGCATGATCACATACCATGCCCCTACTGCAGTAGTAAAATGTGTACACATATATCATAATGCATGCATATTCACCATATTTTTACTGGTACCAAACCGCATCGCCCATCATGCAACACCTGGTCATTTTCACCATGACCGCGGTATACAACATATTCAACATATGGTGTTGCGGGCCGGCCAGATATCAAATCATGGCGGCTGTGATCCCAAGGACCACCGGGGTCACCTGCTCTTCAAGAGCCACCCCCCACAAGGGTCGGCCACATGTAGCTCCCCGTAGCAATACATGGGCGGCTTCGTGACTTACACATCGAGTCACAGGGGATACAACAAATTGCTCGTGCACTGAGCCACCCTCCCACTGGGTCGGCCGAGGGAACTCCCCTAATGTTCCAACATCGGTAGCTATGATATGCCATGGATGCAATGTAATGCAAATCAAATGCATACTCACTCTGTGCATCCTAAATGCCACTCATCAATCATCATCATCATAATCACCAACACCACCATACACCTTAGTGGATTTCAACCTTGTTGGTTTCTTAGTCATTATTTTCAAGTTTTAATATGGCATTTTCATCTCAACATAATTCATATATATTTCACATCATATACGCAAGTCAACACTTGTAATCAACCATAACGGTATTACAATATTATTTAATATTCATCAATAATATCACACTTTCATTTAGTGGATTTTCAGCTCATTATTCATTACCATTGCTCAAGTACACTCACATGTACATATAATCGTGTGGCATTCACAACATTTTCAATTTCATATTTCATACCACACATACAATACCATGCTTGTATCACACACAATGGTACACAACAATTCATCAACATAAATATACACCTCTTTATGCAAGAGAGTGTTCAACATCATCATCAATCATTGTTTAATGTCATTTAATTATCCTTCTTTTAATTTCAAATTCGCTCTAGGATATATCTCATAATCCTGCCATCATAATCTCATTATCATCCTCTCATCATTCAATTTCAGGTGGCAATTATGTCATAATGCATTATTTTAATACAGGTGGTAAATACATAATTATTTAATTCCCATGTACCCAATCAACCTTAATCACCACCATGTTTTACCATTAACACATTACCTCTCATACATCCCCTGATTCGTCTCAGCTTTACCTCGCCATGCCAATAAGAAAGGTCAAATATGAGCCTGCCATCAGTAATATCGAGTAAAACCCATTCTGGTGGAAACTCGCTCAAGCGAGATTCACATCCGCTTGAGCGAGACAGGTCGGGTTCGCTTGGGCGACCCCCTTTTCGCGTAAGCGAAAAACATCCAGTAGCCAATTCCTTTAACGCTCGCTTGAGCGAAGCACCAGCTCGCTTCAGCGAAATCCGACCAGAGGTCGTTCTTACTAACGCTCGGTTTTTACTCGGTAAACCTGTTCTAGAACCGATTCCTCTCGTTCGGTCCTTTACTCAGTAAATTAATTTAAAAACGACCTATCACACTCGGTTGTCCACTCGGTAAAATCAATCAAAACCGACTCCCAACACTCGGGTTTTCACTCGGCAGCATCTCCCTGAAACCGGCTCAAAGCACTCAAGTTTTCCACTCAGCAATTTAATCCTGACCGACCCATCATTCACTCGGCCAATTAATTCCAAATCCGAATCATCTCTCAATCAATCTTTCACTCGGCTATTTCATCCCAAAACCGAGTCATCTCAATCAGTCTTTCACTCGGTAAACTTAATACAAAGCCGACCCATCTTTCGCCCGGTTTCCACTCAGCATAATCATCTCAAAAATGACTTATCTCCTACTCAGTTTCACTCGGCGAGATTATCTCTAAAACAACTCCTTTTTCTTTCTATCGGGCTAGATTTCCTAGCACTCAACCTTTACTCGGGCGAAGCTATTCCAGAATACCTCTGGACAAACACAGTATATCCCCATAGGTGCACACTCGGAATTGCACACTCGGACTCCACCATCAAGTTCCATTCGGAATTACTCTGACCTCTCATCACTCGGAGGAATTCACTAAGCTGTCACAGTCGGACCTATTTAAGTCTTGTCCACTCGGATTATATATCTTTATTCACTTAGAAAAGAACCCCTAGGATACCTCAATCAGAACCATCAGAATCACTCTCCCCGCAGGAGAGGTTCAATTGGGATTTTCCACTCGGGAATAATTAGACCTATCATTACTCGGGGAATTCTCTCACTAAGATCCCTCTCAGATTAGGTTATTAAAATGGATCTCTCAGAACACATTTCCCCCCCCGAAGTCCTCTTAAGCCTTCACCTCTCGGAAAAGGCCCAATGGCTATAGCCTCACTCAGAATTGCACATTAGAAGGCACTCCACTCGGTACAGGTTACACTGGACTCAGAAATTCCCCATTCGGGACTCCACTGCCCAGATCATCACATTCACGAGCCTTCTACTCGGATTATGCCCACTTCCTCACTCGGAAGGTCATGACTCGGACATGAGTCACTCAGAATTCACCCGGAAATTCCACCACCTCTTAATTCATTTCCAAAACTCCCACTTAGACAAAGTTTGTTCAGAAACTTACCCAATCACCATTTAATTGTCTCGCCTGGGCGGATTTCATCCAGTAGCTAAATCCCTGATCTACTAACATTCTCGCTTGAGCGAACTGGCCATTCGCTTAAGCCAAATCAGACCAGTGGCTAATTCCTTCACCCTCGCTCAGGCGAAGCTCAATTCGCCTGGGTGAATTTCCTCCAGAAACTAATTCTCTGGAGTAGGGGACTCTCGCTTGGGCGAGATCCCATCTCGCTTGAGTGAGACTACCGGGACATATGCAGTAATGAAGTTCTAACACTCAGAATCTCATTCTAAGCCAACTGAATCACCTCCAATACATCATACACATCACATGAGGCATATATAACTCACTCTGACCATTCATACTTAGGAATTCTCATTCCAACTCATTAATTACTCCTTTAAATTCCAATTCATCAGCTATAATCACTCATCTCAAAATAATTCTCTATATTTTAACTCGTTCATTCATAAGTTTTCACCATCATTTAGTTCACGTCCAACCAGGGGACCATAACACACTTATCATCAACATTATATAAATGCATACATTTTCATAACAATCAATATAAGCCAAGCCATCAATCATCACATCATCAAATCAGTCATATAAGACATTTATGGCAAGGCATTGCATGAGTTCAACATATACATAATTAGCAATTAATTCACTCATGCGATTTGAAATGCAAACTCCTTTCCTACCTCGAGAGAAGAACCGCCACGTGATTATATCGATCATTCCGCATCATCGTCTGGAATGCAAATCCTATCAACAACACACATATATACATGAAATTAATAAGCCATCACTAATCAATAAACCCTTATGGCATTTATCATGGCCTAAGACTTCATCAAGTCAAGTATCCATTATCAATGGTCATCCACCATTATTGTTATCACCAATAACATCACTCAACATTGCCTATCATTTTCCTATTCTTAAGATTTATTCCTCAAGTCATCGAATCTACTCACATGCAAATATCATCAACCTCATTAATCAATCTTAATGATTCTAAAAATCTATTCCTCTCATATACTCCATTCATAGACATCCATAATCATCAAAATCATCAAGTGGGTCAAAAATCCCCAAATTATTAATACTTAGGGTTCCCTTTCCAAACATTCAAGCCTAAGATTTCTATTTCTACCCACATGTAAGGTTTCTAACATCACCATTTTCAACTCAAAAACTCAAAACCATAAATAAAACAAGGTGGAGGTAAGAAATCTTTACCTCAAGCTTAAGCTCCACCAAAATGAAAATGAGAGTGAAGAAGAGAAAGGAGATGATCCCATAAGCTCCCAAGCTCCATAAATGCTTCACAAATCCAAGCTTAGCTTTCATTTTTGGGCAAGAGAAAGAAGAAGAATTGAAGTGGGCGGTTTTTACCATGGAAGGAGGAAGAAAGAAAGTAAAAGTGAAGAAAAGGTGAGGAGGAGGTGTCACCGAAAAATGAGAGAAAGGAGAAGGAATTTGAGTAAAAATTGGACATTGTCCAATAGTTAAAACCTTGCTTTGTGCCATTTGTCCATTGGGTCATAAAACCCCATTAACCATTGTATAATAGCATGAAAAGTAGAAGTGGGAAAAAGAGAAGAAGTGGACGGCTGAAATGAAGAGAAGAAAGGAAATTTTCATTTTTTTTTTAATCCCATTTGGTTCATATATTCCCTGGTTATTATCATTCGTCGAGTCCAATTAATTATTTCCTTGACACCAAAAATCATTTTAATATACCATCTTAACCACAATAATTTTCCAAACATTCTAGACCCATCAAACATCTAATTAAATCAAGTGGGTCCCACATCACAAGTTAATTCATCCGATTCCGGTAAATCTAAATTTACCGATAATTCACCTCTAATGTCTAACAACATCTCCCATAATCATTTGACCATAAACAATCAATTATCGTCATCCAATAAATTTATTTTATTTAAAAAAATCTGGGATGTTACACTTAACTTTCATCTCCCATTCTAAGTAAGCTTCAACATCACTTTTGCCATTAAATGGGGGAATTTCAAGTTTTACTTCTCTTAAGTATATATCATCTCTTCTATGTTCATGATGTCTTCTTTGTCTAGGCTCTTTCTCACTATTACTATTGTTATGTCTTTGATTTCTTTGAGTTCTATGCCTAGTTCTAGGGTTCTCATTATGCTCAAGATTATTTAACCTAGCATTGATGTTATTCAAGCTATCCATTATGTTATGAAGCATTGTTTTTGTTCTCCCTATCACTAGATGACATCTTTTAAGGTTGTCAAAGAAATTTCATACAAAAACAAAGAAGGTGTAAACAATCTATTCAAGGAAGATGAATGCCAAAAAAATAAAAGAAACACTCAACAATCCTAAAATATGAATACTAGGTTTCTATCCTAAGGGGAAACAATGTCCTAGGATGTCTTGTACTAGGTTAGTCCTAGGTTACTTATGTAAGTCCTAGGTTGTCTTTAACCTAAGTTGATTATGTTTGTCCTAGGTTGTTACTAACAATTAACTAACCCTAGACAAGCTTAACCAAATTCGGTTACCAAGTGGTTAGTCTAACCAAATTAGTTCAACTAACTAACTAACTCTTAACAAACCCTAACTAGAAGTAGTTATTTAGTTATGGAAGTTGTAACTAAGTCTAACAACCCTAACTAATAACTAATTTCGGTTATGGAAGTTTGTTATACCAACTAAAATTAGTTATGACAACTAGAATTAGTTCCAACCACTAACTAATTAACCTAATTAGTTAAGACACTCAACAAACTAACAACTAACTAACTAATTATAGTTGTAACCTCCTAACTAATTCCAACTAACTAACTAAAAGTAGTTAACAAGCAAATGTAAATGCAACTAACCTAATTTCAAAATTACTAAGACAAATGAAAGCTAATTGAGTCCAAAGTCCAATGTCCTTTTGTGTCCAAAATACAAGACAAAAACCCTAATACACTTTTCTCAGAATTTGAAAATTTTCCCCTAAGTTCTACTAGTTACAAGGCTTTTGCTTCCTTTACAAATTTCTTCAAGCTCTTCCTTTGATGTAGAAGCTCCACCTCACCTAGCAAAACAAAGCAAAGAAAAACTCCAAAACAAAGATTGTTAAAGATATTAATAAAATTTTAAATAGTGTGTCTCTCAAGTGTATGCCTTCTCTTTAGGAGTTAAGAAATATAACATCCCAAATTTTTATGAAGATCAGCAATGTGGTAAATGACTTAGAATAGAAATTGTTGTGTATGAACATATGAGACAAGTTTTAAATATCTATTATAGGGTATATGAAGTATGGAATTGGGTCAAATTGGCTTTGTATAGATTTTGATATGTGTAATACTGAGGGCTCACGTTTCTGCCCAGGTTCTGATATTCTCGCTCAAGCGAGAGGGATTCTTGCTCAAGCGAGAGGGATTCTCGCTCAAGCGAGAATCCTTTGTGTTGGTTACAGGGCCTCTGGCCCGATTTCGCCCAGGCGAACGAATTACTCGCCCAAGCGAGATGTGTGATGTGTAATCAGGGGAGATTCTGGTCGGTTCTCGCTCAAGCGGGTATGGCCGTGCTCGAGCGAGAGAAAGAAAGAGGAAATACATACTGAGTGTTTTTCGCTTAAGCGAGCTTGGGACGCTTGAGCGAGTGAAGGGAGTCTGATGCTGGGACTCTAGGAGAAATTCACTAAGAGGAAAATAGTAATAATAATGATTATGATAATAAGGCCAAATGACCACACATGTACATTGTGGTGAGTGTGTGAACTTCGGTTCCCTCTCTCCTTGTCCACGTTGGAAGGGAGTAATGATTGCTAAGAGAATTAGCATTAAATGCTGATGGACTTGCATTAAATGAAGAAGTGATGGTTGTTTGAGGAGCTGTGGCAGAGCAACATGATTATGGGGCTGAGTAGGAGAGTGAGATGATGGAGGTGTGTTGATAAGGTTTCAGCTTTGGTTTTCCTTCTCACTCTCTCATTTCCTCATTGGTGCATGTCATGGAGGAGAAAAATGCTCCTCCTTCTCTCTAGAACTTGTTGGAGCTCCTGCTTCATCTTCGTCCTCTCCTTCATCTTCTTCTTCCACTCACGCGTGGTGTAGGACCAAGTGGAACAGTGTGGTTGTGGTGGAGGAATCAGTGTAAGGTTGTGTGTGGAGGCTAGGTTCAGGTCCCTTTCCTGTTCCCTGGTGCTTCCTCTTCGTCTTCCTCTTCTTCTTCCTTCATATGATGGGCTCAGTTTGGGAGCCTGCTGCAGCGTGGGTGTGTGTGTGCCTCGGTGTTGTGGAAGATGATCCACTGTGTGAGGCAGTGCTGTTGCAAAGAAGAAGGCATGGATGGATGTGATGCATGGAAGCATGGTGGTCCCCCACTGTTGTTGAAGGTGTATGGTGCTGCTCGTGTGGAGGAAGGCATAATTGTGTGCCTTGGGAGCTTGGTGGTTGTTGTTCAAGGGTAGAGTAGCGTTTGAAGTCAGAGGTGTGCTTGGTAGCTGATCTGCTTCGAGAGGAAGCCGTGGTTCGTTCTCCATGGCTGTGAGCGTGTTGCTGGGATGACTAGGAGCCATGTTGGCTCTTCCCACGTTTGGAATGCTGAGCAGAGTGCTGCTGTGGCTGGGCTGAGTGGCCATGTGACTTCTGGAATGTCATTCCAGGTAAGGGGGCTTTGCATCTCAAATGCATGGTTTATGGACAGATTTCCGGGTGACATAATTGCACTGTGTTGTGTTTGATGTGTATTGTATGCTATTGTTGAGTTGAACCCGGATGTATGTTATTTATTACTGCATGGTGTATAATTATCAGTTCAAGAGTTGTATGATACTATTTGTGATGATATGAGTTAAGATATGAGATGCATGATAATTGTAATATGAATGCCGAGTGCATTGTGTGGTTTGCTATTGGTCCCTATGTGTGTAATGGTATGAATAAATACATGCAATGCATGATAATAAATATGTGTATGTTGAGTGCATAGGATGGGGACTGGCATGATAATTCTGAGTGGAATGTATATGAGAAAACATGGGATGATTACTAGTGTTGATTACCGAGTGGAATTCTATATAAAATGGTGTGTGAGGCTTAGAAATGCTAAGGCCGAGTGGATCCCATGAAATAGCATGTGAGGCTCGTGGATGATGATAATCCGAGTGAATGGCATAGTGATTGCCATGTGGATGTGATACAGGCTGAGTCATCTGATTTGCTGTGAAAATGCCGAGTGCATAGAGTATTGAACGTAGATTTCTGAGTGGGCAATCGAATGAATATGAGTTGAATGTAAATGCATACGTGTTGAGTATATCACCTTGCGGGGTGCCACGAAGGGTATAATCCCAAGTGAAAGGACGTGGTCCTAATGTTGAATGTGATGAAAGACCTCGAGTTGGACTCAGGGCAGTGCCTGGGGCACTAAGCGTGAAATAAGAGGCTTGATGAAATACCGAGTGCATTGGCGTTGGACGCCGAGTGAATGAAATCGTATGCATCCGATTCACCACTATTACCGATCGGCAATCAGATGTCAACATATGAATATGACTAAGTCCTGGAGCTGGGCTCAGGCACATTCCTTGAGCAAGGCTCAGAGTTGAGTGAAATCTGAGTGGAGTATTATACTTGTTACTGAGTAAGTTGAGCTTTATAGCCGAGTGAAATGAGTGAATTCCTGATCGGATGATGATTATGATTGTTCATATTGAATGGCAGTGTTTGTTGTGCTGATTGATGTTATATGTTATTGCATGTTGAGGATTCTATGATTAATTTGAGCCAATATCTGTCATTTAATATGTAAAGCTCACCCCTACACCATTTTTTAGTATGTGCAGGTTGGTCGGAAATGATGTGAAGGACTCCAGTCCGAGTGATGTGCACTCTGACTGTTGAGTGCTTATGTTGTATATATATATGTTGTGTATAGGCAGTGTTAAGCCTTGGCCAGCTCATATGTTAGTGTTGTATAATGAATACAAAATATATATGTATGGAATCCGAGTGCTTGAATATATTTATAAATATGGTTTACATTGACAATTTGTGATAAATCATGAGTGTTGCTGAATGAGTAGTCGGATTTATGGACCAAAGAGTATATATAGATAAGCAATTTATATTGATTTGATGCTTCTTACCGACTGGAATATAAATGATGTTGAATGAATAATTCTAAGTTAATGAATCCCGAGAGGAATATAGTAGGCTTAGATCCATTTTCGAGTAAGACTCGTATGTATGGGCCTTCTTTCTGAGAGGATAAGACTTAAAGAGATTCTGAGAGAAATCCCTTTGATGAATTTATACTGTGTAGGATTTGGGAAGATAATTCCGAGTGATAACGGCCTTAATGGATTCTGAGTGGAATGTATTATAAGAGAAGGTTAGCCTATTTGTGATTAAGTGATGAATATCCGAGTGAACCCCGAGTAGGGGAAGACTGTAGTGACCCTGAGTGGTGGAACGCGAGTGAATCTCTTTCGAGGGAAGAGATGTTGATGGTTCAGATAAGAAATATTCTAAGTATATAAGTTATATATGTTTTCCGAGTGAACATGGGTACCTATTCCGAGTGAATAGGGTAATATGTATTTTGAGTGGTTAAGTATTGAATAAGTCCGAGTGGGGACTTAGCTTAATGGTTTCCCCGAGTGGTTAAGTATTTCATAAGTCCGAGTGACTTACTTGGTGAATATTCCGAGTGGCTTGGGGTTAGAGTAAAGCAGATTGGAACTTGACTGTTAGGACCCCTTCTGAGTGAAGGATGGTTTGAGTATTCTCCGAGTGAGAAATGATGAATATGCCGAGTGGCGTTTGATTGGGTGATATCCCGAGTGAGGGAATCTATTTGATGCCTAGTGAGATAACCCTCAGTTACCGAGTGGATTGTATATGTAATCCTTGAGGTTAGAAAATAAGAGACTAAGTTATGGGACGTATGAGATGAGGTCGAGTGACTGGAATCCCCTTATACCGAGTGGACTTGAGAATGAATCCCGAGTGGACTATGTCATTATCGAGTGAATGGTTGTCTCGAATACCGAGTGATGGTATTGCCGAGTGTGGCTCCTCGCTTCAGCGAATGAAGGATTCGCCCCAACGAGTGTGTGTTGTTGGAAGGCTTTTGGATCGGCTTCACCTAAGCGAAGGGGCGTTCGCCCGAGCGAGTTGGTCAGCCTCGCTCAAGCGGAGTCGGATCTCGCTTGAGCGAGTGCACGCTGTATTGTGGTTCGCTCAGGCGCTGTTACCCCTCCGCTGGCCTGTTCCGATCGGATTTTCTTTCTTCTGCCTTCCATTCCCTTATTATTTTTAATTAGACCCGGTTCTTCATGGTTTATGGACCTGGCTCTCATATCTTCATATATGAGAGTGGCTTTTTATTGATCCAGGTATTTCTTTTAAATAAAAATTGGGAAAAATTTCACCTGTTTTGGGTTTATTTATTTGTTAAAACAAGGGTGTCACAAGAAACTCAAGCAATTTCCACACCAATCTCAAGTGTCTTAAAATGCTACCCTCAATTGATGGAGAAAAGAAGTTATCTTACAATTTGAAAGGAATACAAACCCAAGACAAAACTTAAGAAACAACAATGACGAACTAAAAACGCTTAAGAAAGGAAAGCTACTCAAATGGAAAATATTTTTGGATTTTGATTGATAAGACTCTAAAGCAATAAATGTTCAAATGAATAAAGGCTAAACTTGAATGGGAATTCGAAATGAAGACTTGACAAAGCTAGACAAACAATGAAAATAATATGCAAGAACAAAGTTTAAGATACCACCTAAGCCTAGAGACTCTAGAGTTGCAATTAAAGTGAGCAAGCAAGATTCAAATGAACAAATGTAGAAAGGTCAACTAACAAACACTTCACTTTAAGGTTATGGAATTTCGAAAATGATATCTTGGTTTTTGGTGTTTCAACTTTACAACTCTCTAATGAGGCTACTTTTTCTTTTCAACATCCTTCTTCAAATTTGGTAATGTAGGGTTTAGACTTTCTTTTTCTCTTTTTGGTACTCTTTGTTTTTCTTTTTTTTTGTTGCCTCTAGTATTTTCAATGAAACAACACCACAATTTTGATTCCAAAACCAAAACAAGGCTTAAGCTAACACAAGTTCAATTTGTCACTTTCTTGCTTAGGAAACAATGCAACCTTTTTCCACTTAAGAGGAATGGAAAGTAATGACTCTTTTTGACATTTTCTTTTTATGCAAGAATTATGTAAAAACCGAATTAGAATGTATACCTACTAGTGCATTAAAATGAAAAATAAACCTAGAAGTACAACTAAGATTGGATACTAACAATCCTAATTATGGGATGACCTTTGGAGAGTCTTAAAATGAGACCTCCTAACAAAACAAGAATGGGACCTTTGGGAGATTAATCAAGGTGCTTGAATTAATCTCTACCACATGGTTATGCACTTCTAATAAGGTGAATCAAAACAAAATTCTAGAACACTAGACAAAGGTTCCACATGGCACAACTAACTCCTAACTTGGCTCTAACTACCAACTAACAATTAACAAACTTCTAACAACCAAAGTAACAAACCAAAACCAAAATGACATGTGCCAAATCTGAACTTTTGAGAGCGTAAACATAATTAACACATACCAAACCGAAAATGACAAAGCGAGATGCAAAAATTGAAGAAAGGAAGAAACTAACATAAAAACTCAAAAGAACTAACACTTTTTATGGGCTTTTCTATTTTATCATGGTATCATAAAGTGTAACACCCCAATTTTTTGGACTCGAATCCCGATGTAATCAAGATAATCAAATCATAAAAATGTGAGTAAATTTTTTGTGTTTAGAATAATTTCAAAACTCCACTGCGACTACATCAAGACTCGAACCACAGAAAACCAAAGGGTGAGATTTGATAATCTACAACTGGATCATTAAATAGTTTGCCCATAACGGTATACAAAATAACAGAGTTTATAGCGGAAGAAGAATGTGTATACCGGGCATATGCCTAGTCCCATATATGAGGATATGAGAAAAGGCTCAGCAAAGCATACAACGACATATCTTAAGCCTAATAGACATCCATCATCTTTTCACATGATTTCATGAACATTCAAAGCCTAAGATATATACATATACATATTTATATGGTCGTACATCATACATCTCCAATATTCATAATCTATAGTTGACCATAACATTTCAACCTTCCAATCAGGTATATCCTTTACTTATTCATGCCTAAGAGGATTACTTAATCATCATTTTACATTCATCAGATGGTAGAATTTCACTATCCCAATATTAATACATCACCTATATATACATATAATTCACAATTCATCCATCCATATCAGTAAGTAACAATATCATAATATCCATTTTATACACAACTCATTAAATTACAAACGCTGCCGGCAAAGGCGTTCCATTACCACTATTTACCTTCCCAAAAGCTTTACTTTACAAACATCCTCATCCCATGATATTCCTGCATCAATACTAAAAAGGAGAACACATGGGATAGTGAGTTATACATTTTAAATGATGATATGAATACAATTTAGATTATGTGCATATGCATATCAACATCATGTATGCTTTGCTAGACTCATCAATGCTCATCATAATTTATTACTTCAATCAACATATACATATTTCATATTCTTTAATTAAGTCAAAGCAAGGCAGGCATATACACATCTCTTATCTATGCCACTATAGGCCAACATCATCATTATCAACCATTCATATCTTGTCTCAAAGCCATAGTGGGCCAACAATCATCATCATCAATCACACATAAACATGCCCTTCATCACATTGGGCCATCACACATATATCATCATATTCAATATCACTTCGTGTATTCATATCATTTATTAATTTTATGTGGTCTTTTAGGTACTCAATTACCCATCTCATCAACATTATACCACAATCTCAATCATCATCAATCATTATTATATTCTGGCATATCTCCATGCTATATGCAAATGCTCTTATGGCTAATGCATATGCATAATGGAATAGACAATAAATATGGATCCTATTGTGGGAATAAACACCAAATTGTGGGTCAAGCATGATCACATACCATGCCTCTACTACAGTAGTATAATGTGTACACATATATCATAATGCATGCATAATCACCAACTTTTACTGGTACCAAACCGCATCGCCCATAATGCAACACCTGGCCATTTTCACATGACTGCGGTAAACAACATAATCAACAATATAAGGTGTTGCGGGCCGGCCATGATTCATCTCATGGCGGCTATGATCCAAAGGACCACCGGGGTCACCTACTCATCGAGAGCCACCCCCCACAAGGGCCAGCCATATGTAGCTCCCCATAGCAATACATGGGCGGCTTCATGACTTACACACCGAGTCATAGGGGAAAATAAGAATGCTCGTGCACTGAGCCACCCTCCCATGGGGTCGGCCGAGGGAACTCCCCTAACGTTCTAACATCGGCGGCTATGATATGCCATGGATGCAATGCAATGCAAATCAAATGCATTTCTCACACTGTGCATCCTAAATGCCATTCATCAATCATCATCATCATAATCACCAACACCACCATACACACCTTAATGGATTCTATCATTGTTGGTTTTAGCGATTGTTTTCAAGTTTTAAGTGTGGTATTTTCATCTCAATGTATCATTTATTATACATGCAAGTCACCACTTGTAAACAACCACAATGGCATCACAAACATCGCAAATCATCATTAATATTTGTTAATCTTTCATCAATACCACCACATAATCATTTAGTGGATTTTCATTTCATTTGTCATTGCCATTGTTTCATAACTAGTGTGGTAATACAGCAATTCATTAATACAATTCAAACCACACATACAAGCCTATGCTTGTATCAACTCAATGACATTCACAATCATCTATAATAACAATCATCCTCAATATCAATGGTCCTTTATACAAGGAAATGATGCACAATATCATCCATCATTATTCATTATCGATACTCTCTCCGATTCATCGAGTTATAACACATACTATGTCATTTAATCCTTCGCTCATTGGTTTCACAATCACGCAAGGGTGTATCTTACGACTCCATTATTACGTTTTCATATGATTCATCACATCATATTATTGGTGGTAAACCCTTGGGTCTTCATAACATATCATAAGTACGTACATATTTCCCAAGGTCTCAATCCATATCAACAACCACCAAGACAACGGAAGGTGATTACCCAAACATAATCAAAACATTTATGATCAGTCATACAAACATTCCATGAAGTAAGAAAGCGTAAACCATAACCTAAAAAGGTATAAAACTATGTAAAATCCAACTTTGGAAAAATCCACTGGCAGTGAGAAAATCCACTTGCAGTGGGAATTCCCATTGGCCGTGGAATCCCTTGCCAAATGCACAGAATTTTGAAATTTTCCAAAACAGAGAAACCCACTGGTCGTGGAGTTCTCTGGTTCCTTGACTAAAAATGCATATTTCCATAAACAGAGTGATCCACTGGCAGTGGGAATTCCCATTCTTCGTGGATCTCACTGCTATCAGCTCCATTCTGTAGCTTTTTAACCCTTATGATTTTGCCAACTTTGGGACCCCTTTTTACTATGCTAATTAACTCCAATTTGAATGAAATTTTATACACCACGTATCTACCCTAATATCAACTATATGGTAAAGTTTCAAGCCCAAATTCCATTCCAATCAAAATCTAAGCTATATGGTAGTTTTATGCATATTTTAGGCAATTTACATGACATACCAAAATACAATTGGCTAAGTTTTTGTCCAAACTTTCCATGGGCCTATATTCATATATATAAATATGACTTGCTCTAACAAGTCTCATTCAATAAATCATTTCCTAGATCATGATATGTCCTAGTGGTAATTCATGCCTTTATTGGCTAAACCAAACATGCCAAATTGCAAGCTAAGCCTCTTTAGCCACATCCAACCATGCACACAAGTTTCATACATATATTATGACTTGTAGGTAACCTCTACCTGAGTACTTATCCATTAAATAAAAATATGATTTATTCCCTTCCTTGTTTGGCATTCAATTCACAATATTAATAATACACAAGTCACATTTTTCATTGCCAATGACTTCATTCAATGAATTATCATTCACCTTATCATTTTAAACATAATCATGGCAAGGCAAGCATGAGTATAATCATACACATCAATCACAAATCATTCAACTCATGCAATTGAAATGTAAACTCCTCTCCTACCTTGAGAGAAGAACACGATTTGAATGCTCTGATTGTTCCGTCGCATTGCCCAAAATACAATCTACACAACATACACACATATGCATTCATACAATCAATAAGGCATTCCAAGGCACCATCATAATTTCAAACAATGTAAATATGTCTTAGGGCTCAATATCAAGTCCTAGACTTACTGAGATACCAATTCATACCATTGTGTTAGGTTTCGGGAATTCCTTTCCCAAAACCATGATTCTCTAAATCTTAAGGGCTTACTATACCCAACAACATCATTACCTCTTATCCATAAGTCTTCCAAATCATCTTATGAATCACTCAACTATCATCACAATTTATTCAAACTCATTATAAGCCTCTTGACTCTATTCAAGAACATCATCAATCAATAATTTATAAATGGCATATATCAAGGCCTAAGACTTCATCAAATCAAGTATCCATTTCCTTAATCCACTATCAATGGTCTTCAACCATTATTATCATCATCATAGTTGCCAATACTCAAGGGATTCAACTCCTCTAATCACATACACACTCATATACACACATTCCTAAATCTTAGGGTCAAGGTTCATTAAAATTCAATAACAACCATTCTAACATTCTCACTGTTCAAGCTCCCCTAACAATATCTCAACATCAACAATCAATTTTATCCATTCAAAGCCTCATTCTCATATATATAATCATCCCAATATCAATATCTCACAATTTTCTCATCAATTTCCTAAAGCCCCAAAATCCTAATTTCTAGGGTTTTCATCAAGATTCACCATCATCAACTCCAACCATTTATATACATCATTTCAAACATCCATAGGCTAACAACATTATATTCCAATCATTATCAACAACAACAATGAATCCCCAAGGATTACCCAACCTAGGGCTTGGTTCTACACACCTTTATTCATCAAAATAACCTCTAATCTCCTATCACAACACTTAAATAAACTTAAAATCATCAACAAAATCCATAGGTGATCAAAATCTTACCTCTTTCCCCTAGCTCAATGCCACACATGAAAATAGGGGAGAGAAAAAGAAAAGTCAGCTTTAATCATCCAAGTTCCCTTCTTGTCCAGTGAAGAAAATAAAATGGAAGGGAAGTAGGGCACGCCACCATTCATGGTTTTTGAGAGGAAGAAGGTGAAAAGGAAGAAAGAGAAATGTGAAAGGGGAGGAAGAAAGTGTTTTGCCCTAGAGTGAGAGAAAAGCAACGTGAAAATAAGAGAGGGGAGATAGTTTTGTTTTTAAGTTTTAACCCCTCACTAGTAATTTCTTCGTTTTACAACAAACAGGATCTCCGTTCAGGCTTAATACTAAATTCAAAAATTATTCCGAATATAGATTCCGATTCCCAATCATATTATTAACAGCCCTGACCAATGGCATCTCAATCGGAGATACTTGGTCCGACACCCATATTTTAACCGGGTATAATTTTAACACATTAAGTCTTAATAAATTATGAATATCCATAATAAATCCCAATTTAATCATTTCTAAATTTTTGGGACATGAATCAACTCATATAATTATTTATTATTTATTCCTCTCAATTAATCATTTTTATAAATTTTTGGATGTTACACCAAGCACATACATGGTATAAAACTAAAATTCTAACCAAGCAAAAGGAATGAAAATCGAAATCTAGAAAGGAAGAAGAAGTAGAAAAGAACCTCTTAGGCTCAATTGATACCAAATGATGTAGGAGAAGCTTCTACTCTCCCTGAAAGGGGGTGGATCTTGGCTCCTTTCCTTGTTCTTCTTTCAAGAGTAACTTGAAACCTTCTTCTTCAAAGTAAAGACCGAAACAAAACAAGGTAAAAGCCTAAGGAATGTGACACAAGTTTGATGGAGGAAAAGGGAGGAATGGAAGAGGAGAATGGTGGAATAGAGGAGAAACGATAAGAAAAGGGGTAAGGAAGGTTTTGGAGACCACTTCCTAGAGAGGAAGATAACTCCACTCACCACCAAGGGAGGGAGAGACCCCTTGGATAAGAGCTTGCAAAAACTTCACTAATCCTAGAGAGAAGGAGAAGTATCTTTCACTAAAACTTCACTTAAAGTGATGAAAAATCTCAAAATGAATTAATGTGTGTCAAATTATAAAGGAGAGCTCCCTTATATAGCCCCTATGTATTTCAGCCAAGGGAGGGAGAATGGGCTTGGTCCATGAATCCAAGGCCCAATATGACAAAAAGGAGAAGAACATGGCCTATACATGGCCCAAAATGAAAGTATATGGCCCTAAAGTGGACTTATTGACCATGCAAGGTCCAAATAAATCCTAAATGCCTAGAAAACCTAACTACTAAGTATATTACAAAAAGAATATAGGTAGATCCTTAAGCTATCATCCTTGGGCTTAGGCCTACTAAAAGAGAGGAAGGAAGATAGGGCTTTATGAATGCTCTCTTTGGCCCTTTTGGTCTTAGCCCTTGTGAGGGGACCCTTGTATGCTTCAAGTCCTTTATCTAGGGTAGTGTGAGGGTCCTCCCTTAGTGTGTACTCATTATAAGACCATACCTCAGGCCACACACCAACACGGTATAACGTCATCATAAAATAGTATTGGACTTCCCAAAGTCCATTAGGACATGATCATTATCATCCCATCATTCCTAACATAACATTTTCTACATCCATAGTGTGTCATATATCATCGATCACCACCATTCCAACATAGCTCGCATGTTCATACTCCGTACGACCAGATAGGCTCAGTACATTCACCATAAGCAGTTACAACCCTACACCTTCCCGACCTACATGTTGCTACATCCAACATACAAGAAGGTGTCCTAATCCTGTAGTGGTTACCACAAACACATGAGGTCGGCGCATAAGTGCAAGTTGCCACAATGCCTATGGCATGTAAAGTCATATCAGGACAAGTACTTCGTATTCCCATTGCTCGTATCGATCACACTTACTCAAGTAACATCAATTCACATGAGACTTAGTGACAATTCTCACAAGTCCATAATCAACATATTCATATCTCATCATCATTATACAATTAATTTGGCATAAATCATGTCATACCAATCGTCAAATATTAATTAACATCACCCTAAATTGGCGTACCAACTATAGATTTCCAATCATCACAGGGTAAATACCCCATCATCGGGCTTCATCCATCTAAAACCATGGTCAAATAGCCTAAAAATTCTTGTCTCATTTACATATTGTTGACTATAAATCAATTTGAGCCATAAAAGATTCACCAAACTCTTATCAAGTAGGCTACCCAATCATATAATAAGCTTTCACATTAGGGATTCTCCTCACAGATCACAACCAAAGTCCATAAGACGGCCGTGTAATTCATATCATATTGCATCTCTACATGGTTTTTACCCTCAATATAGCACCTTTCAAATAAAGAGAGAGGTAATGACATGATCAAATTTCTATTTACCGACTCATAATCACGCATGTCATCCCTATGTCATATTATAATCCATAGTTAATTTCATGATCACAATGTCAAGGGCATACAATATAGCCCAAGGTCATACCATAAAATCATGTACACCATAGCCAATACCAATCATACCCTGAATTCAACATTATTATTTATCAATCATCAGGGGTCACATTCATCATTCGCTTTCTTACACATACCGGCTATAGCCTCAATAATTAAATTCGTAAGCAATTTTACTATGGCTCAATTAACCATAAAGTTCAACTGATCATTAGACTTATAAAGTCCAAGGGGTTACCTAGTACCCATTATGGAATAATCCCATAACACACAACATCATTATATAAATGGCTCAGAAATATAACATAGAGCCTAGACCACCATAGGGTCTAATTTCATAAGGTTTGATCTTCCAAGATCACATAAAGTTAGCAGAGGTCACTACAATTAGTGGGTCATAATTAGATCAATCATTCACTCGGTCCACACATGCAAAACTGAGTCATGACCTCAATCGTGTGCATACACAATTTCACATTTCACAATCTTATCATTTATTCATGTTCCTAATCTAGGCAGATACAATAATTCACTTGCATCGCATAATATATGGTTTTCGTGCCAAAGGATATAAAACCCATCTTTCAAAATTTAGCACAACCAATCATTTCAATTCATAGATACCCATATTAGGGAATTCTTTTATCATCATTCATCTAATGATGCTAACACATGAAACACTCATGTTTAATAAGCATACCATGGCTAGGAGCCACAAATGTGACTCATACAATAGACCCAACCAAATAATTCAATTTCAATATATATTTCAAGGTCTCAACATCCATGGTCTACCACCATATCAATTCATATTCAACACCTTCTTTCCATGATCAATACACGGCATAGGGTCATCATCATATTAATTCATATCCAATATATCTTATCCATGATCACACATGGTATAAATTCATCATCTATTCAATTCATACTCATTAGATATCGATATCAATGCATAATAATAATGTATTCGTCATTTGAAGGAAATAGCGTAAGGAACTTGGATGGACTTACACAAATAACCTTATTCAAATGATCACCAAAATGTTTCACTATTGAGAAATTATGCTCCAATCATCCATAATACTAATTCATCGTAGAGCAACCATGCTCTAATAATAATCAATAACCCTAATTCAGAGCAAAATACGCTCTGATACCAGCTTGTTACACCCCAATTTTCTGAACCCGAATCCCGACGTAATCAAGATAATAATTAATAAAGATACAAGAAAATTTTTCACGTTTAAAATAATTTCAAAACACCATAATGATTACATCAAGACCCGAACCACAAAAAACCAAAGAGTGATATTTAATAATTTATAAAGTGGATCGCTAATCAAAAACACCCACATATGTATAGAAAATAATTTGAGTTTACAGCGGAAGAAGAATATGTATACGGGGCACTCACCTAGTTCCATATATTACGATATGGAAAAAGGCTCAAGCAATCATGTAATTCATGATGTAATCCTATTAAACCACAATCGACCACACATATAAATCATAATCATACATCATCAATAAGTATCATTTCAAGTACCACTAACATAAATAAATATTATTATATTTATATATTTAAGAGCCACTATCTATCAATGTCAATGTACATAAATCAATGATTACATTATGTTTAACAAATGTTGCCAGCCAAGGCATTCCATTTCCACTATTTACCTTCTTCAAGTGCTTTAATTCAAAAACCCAAACTCATCCCATGGGAAACCTGCATCACAATGCTAAAAAGGAGACAACATGGGAGAGTAAGTTATACATTGAAAATGACGAATATAAATACATTGTGATTATATGTACATGCATTCAACCAACATGTGTGCTTTGATATAATTCAATTCATCATTGAACCATCATCAAGGTATTATCTTAGGCTTACAAGCCTCATCATTCATAATTCATGTCAAGCACAAGCATAAGCTCATACACAATCACATAGCCCTACATTATTATGGGCATTCACAATTATCATCATTAAGTCATTTAAATCTTAAATCAATTAACACTCTCTCAAGAGGTTCTCATCTCTATTTGGTCATCTTCATCTCAAATGCCATGTACCTATGGCTAATGCATATGTCAACTATTTAATGCATATGCAATGGATCCATTTCATTCCATCAGGTGATCGCAACCATTATATCATTCATTTCATATTGGTTTCCCACCTCGTAAGAGGTACTCCCTTTAGCAGCCTCGCAAGGTGTTTTTCTTGTGATCACAACCATGTATATCAATGCTCTATATTTTGGTTTCCCACCTCGTAAGGGGTACTCCCTCCTCGTGATCGTAACCACGGGACATCATAGGAACTCGCAAGCCCTTTTCATTTCAAGTACCAAGTGATCGCAACCACTGGCTTATCATCATACAATCCCGTAGGATGTCTCATTGTGATCGCAACCACATATCAATCATTTTATAATGGTTTCCCACCTCGCAAGGGGTACTTCTTCCTCGTGATCGCAACCACAGAATATCATAGGAACCCGCAAGCCCTTTTTCATCTCAAGTACCAATTGATTGTAATCACTTAATCAATGCTATGCCATGCCATGAATGCAATAATGTAATAATGCATATGCCAATCAACCTCGCAAGGATATCTCACCCTTTCAGATAGGGATATATTTTAATTTAACATTTTCAATCAATAACATATAATCATTTTCAAAGCCCCTCAAGGCATATCATTCATATATTTGACATCTCAATAGCCACAATATCATTCTCATATTAATCCACGTATGGAAATCAACAAGGCATGTTAACAAACATATTTCAAGTTCATAGCATCACATGCTAGTCAATACAATTCATGTTACATATACAAGATTTCACTTGCATCAAACACAATGGCATAGCAATAATAATAATCATTATTTTATCAAGGCGTGTTCAACAACAATATCCCTTTTCATTCAACATCATTAATCATTATTCAATATGTATGGCATTATCCATTTTTAATCACCATTGATACTTTTTTCAAAATTCATTGAGTTATAATAACTCATTGCCACTCAATTATCCCCTCATTAGTTTCATCGTCAATTAAGGTGTGTCATACAATCACATCATTTACTTTTCATCATGATTCATAATATATCGATAGAGGGGAAGCATACATGTTTTCATAACATAGCATAGGTATACACATTGTTAACCAAGTGGCCTCAATTACTCAAGAGGGGGGGTGAATTGAGTATTAAAAACTTTTCTTTGGAATGCTCTTGAAATTGATTCTTTTGTCACTATGTATGTTTAAGATAATAAATTAGATAACAAGAAGCAATAAATTATACACAAGACAAACTAACAACTACTTAAAGAGTTTGAATAATTAATCAATTTAGTTGCAAAGCAATTTATAGGACTTTTTAGAAAGATGAATTCAAAAGAGATGCTTAAGTCCAAGTTTAACAAAGTTATTCAAAAATGGTTTTCAACTTAATATATCATGCACTTAGTTCAATTAATGAAGCAAGGAAGTTAAGCAAACAAATTAGGTGCACAAATTAAATGAGTTAAGGGAAGAAGGATTTGCAAACCGATGTATACGAGTTCCACCACGCCGGTGTACGTCTCGCCTCTAAGCAACCCACTTAGAAGATTTCCACTATTGTAGATTAGAGATACACTTTGAGCAATTGCAACTTCCTAGTGTCCCACACTCAAGAATCCAATTCTCACAAGTACAAGGGCACCCCACCCAATCTCTCAATCTCACAATTACAAGGTTGAAACCCAACCCAAAGCTTCTATGAAGTTTAGTGTTTAAGTGTACAAGGAAACTCTCTCACTAGAGTGGATATACAAGTTTAAAGCTTACACAAGATAATAACTCTCAAAGAGAGGATATGCAAGTTAAGTACACAAATATAATCTTCCCACAAATTAACTCTCAAAAATAATCTCAAGAAATATGCCAATCAAGAATAAAGAGAGTAAGTAGAAGAGCAAGAGAATGGAGGAGGAAGAAAGCAAATGGAAATGCTTCAAATGCTTGGTGCAAGTTTTGCCTTCAACTCCTTCTCTATTTATAGGCTCCATGAGGCATGACATGTGTAATATTTAATTCCTTGGAGCTTGAAGTGTTAGGCATGTGTGTCTCCATTCAACTTGGCATTCCAATTCCAATAAACCTTTTAGTGTCTCCAAGAGAATATTGCATGTGCATCAAGAAGCATGTTTGTCTAATATTCAATTTAATTGCATTTTCAATGTAACACATGCATATGGAGAGGGACAAGTCATGGAACATTGCCTAGGGTCTTCCAATTTGATCCAACCGAAGGGAATTTAGAGTCTGCGCATGTTTCTACCTTCTGACAGCCTCATGAATCGATTCTTATAGCATATGAATCGATTCAAGTCATTAAATTAGAGTTACTGGGCAAACATTCACGCGTGAATCGATTCAAAAGAGAAGGGAATCGATTCATTATGGTAAAAACACATCCTGGACCAATTTGAACCCGTGTGAATCGATTCAATGCAAGGAGGAATCGATTCAAACCTTAAATTTTTACTTCCTGGGCCTTTCCAAACGTAGGAATCGATTCATGTGGTTATGCTTTGCTGTGTGAATCGATTCAATTACCTGATTCATGTATTTTGGCACTTTGTTTCACCCTTTTTGATATTTGATGAGTCTTGGCTCCAATCCTTTGATTCTTGGCACATTTGTTGATCACTTGTATTTGATTAAAACTTCCTTAAATGCCTTTAACATAAGTCCTTGATTGATCATCAAAATTAAACATCAACCATTTTAAATTCCACATCAAACATAATTAATTGCTTGATAATATCTTTGATACTTCTTCATTTGTTGTATCATTATCAAAACCTACATCAACATACAAATACATTCTCCCCCTTTTTGATGATGACAACAAATGTTTGTCTCTTGGGGTGTTAGTATTATAACAATTCATATATATTGCAATAAAGACTCCCCCTATCATATACAATTTGATACCACATGTTGATGAAATCATAGACACAAGAAATCAAGAAAGTATTTAAGAAACAAAGGTCTCTCCCCCTTAATATATGGTTTCTCCCCCTTAATATATGTTCTCTCCTTCTTAGTTATCTCCCTTTAATCATACAATACTTTAAGTATTTCTCACCTTTTACAAGATATTTTTATGTCAATTAGAAAGTGTATATCTTCTCCCCCTTTCTTGTATATATATCTCTCCCCCTTTAAATGTATGTATTTCTCTCCCCCTTTGGCATCATCAAAAAGATTTCCTTAACATATACTTCTTAAAGGTAGATGCATACATTTTGAAGTAAGATAACAATGCAATATACATCACGAAATCATTCAAGGCATATAGGCACATAATGTCTCATGGGAATCGATTCATCTAGCTATTTTTACTCGATTTTGAAGAATCATGTTACTAGATGGTTGTTTTGTGAGGGATATATGCAATGATTTAAATTTTGCAAGTTGCCAATGATTTTGTTGCACTAGAGAGTCAAGAAAATCAAAGGTCATTTGCCATTTATTTTTGAGAACCATGTTGTATATAGGAGATTATCTTTGTGTCAAAATATGTTTAAAATATATGGGGACTCCACGGGATCTTTAAATAACACAAGAGATTTGTAGAGCATTAAGTTGATTATTGGAAATGTGAGTATAAATTTTCTTTACAAATTTGTATGTATATCACAAAGTAAGGTATTATGTTCAAGGAAATGAAAATTTTATGAAAAAGATGAGTTGGAAATCTTCAAGTTAAAGATTTGCAAAGTTTTGTTCAAAGAGTAAGAAAGTGTGATAAAATAAATCAATTAGGAAATTTCCAAAATTCCTAACTCCCTTCTAATATTTATAAATTGGTCTTTTGGAAGGGGTTTTGTAAAAATGTCCGCCAATTGTTTTGAAGTTTCAATATATTCAAGTACACAATCTCCTTTCAAAACATGGTCTCTTATGAAGTGATGTCTTATTTCAATGTGTTTGGTCCTAGAATGCATGACCGGATTCTTAGATATATTTATTGCACTAGTGTTATCACATTTAATGGGGACTTTATCCAAGGAAATACCAAAATCAAGAAGTTGTTGTCTCATCCAAAGAATTTGAGCACAACAACTACCGGCTGCTACATATTCTGCCTCAGCCGTTGACAATGCAACACTTGCTTGTTTCTTGCTATGCCAAGAAACAAGGGAACTACCAAGTAAATGACATGTGCCACTAGTACTTTTTCTATCAAGCTTACAACCCGCAAAGTCGGAATCGGAATATCCTAAAAGATTACATTCAACGCCTTTGGGATACCATAAACCAACATTTTGAGTACCCACAAGATATTTCAAAATTCTTTTTACAGCGGTGAGATGTGATTCTTTAGGACAAGCTTGATATCTAGCACACATGCATACGGCAAACATAATATCGGGTCTACTAGAAGTTAAATAAAGTAAGGATCCTATCATTCCTCGATACTTAGTTATTTCAACGTCCTTACCCTTTTCATCTTTATCTAGATAGCAAGATGTGCTCATTGGTGTTGCTATTTCATTTGCCTTATCCATTTCAAAACGTTTAAGTAATTCTTTACAATATTTTGTTTGACTAATAAAAGTTCCTTCATTTGTTTGTTTTATTTGTAATCCTAAGAAAAAGGTAAGTTCTCCCATCATGGACATTTCAAATTCTTTTTGCATGAATTTAGCAAACTCTTGACAAAGACTTTCATTTGTAGCACCAAAAATTATGTCATCAACATAAACTTGTACCAAAAGAATGTCATTATTTTTACGCCTTATAAATAGTGTAGTGTCAACCTTTCCTCTTTCGAAATTATTTTCTAAAAGAAATTTGCTAAGTCTTTCATACCAAGCTCTTGGAGCTTGTTTCAAACCGTATAAGGCTTTTCTCAATTTAAAAACATGATTTGGAAATTTATGATTTTCAAAACCGGGAGGTTGATCTACATAAACTTCTTCTTGAATATAGCCATTTAAAAAAGCGCTTTTGACATCCATTTGATAAAGTTTAAAATCCATACAACAAGCAAAAGCTAATAATAATCTAATGGCTTCTAACCTAGCTACGGGAGCATACGTTTCTTCATAGTCTATTCCTTCTTCTTGATTATACCCCTTAGCAACTAGTCTAGCTTTGTTTCTAGTTATTATTCCATTTTCATCTAGCTTGTTCCTAAAAACCCATTTGGTGCCTATTATTTGATGGTCATTAGGTCTTGGCACAAGTTCCCAAACTTCATTTCTTTCAAATTGGTTTAATTCTTCTTGCATGGCCAACATCCAATGTTCATCAATAATGGCTTCATCAATATTTTTGGGTTCAATTTGAGATACAAAGGCTAAGTGATTGCATGCATTTCTAATGGCATTTCGAGTGCTTACCCCTTTGGTTATTTCTCCAATGATTTTGTCCAAGGGATGGTCTTTTAGGGTTACCCAATCTTGTTGTTTGTCAAGTTGTGTTTCTTCATTATTGGCTTCTTCTTTGTCTTCCAAGTTCATTTCTTGGAAGGTACCTACAAGATCATCAACTTCCTTTCTCGGAGGATTTTGGTTAAGTTCATCGAATTTAACATGTATGGACTCTTCAATTGTAAAGGTTCGTTTGTTAAAGAGTCTATATGCTTTACTAGTAGATGAATAACCTAGAAAAATTGCTTCATCAGATTTTGCATCAAATTTGCCAAGATTTTCCTTTCCATTGTTTAAGACAAAACATTTGCATCCAAAAATGTGAAAGTAAGAAATATTTGGTTTACGTCCTTTGTAAAGTTCATAGGGGGTTTTCTTTAGTATAGGCCTTATTAAACAACGATTCATAACATGACAAGCGGTGTTTACCGCATCGGCCCAAAAATGTTTTGAAATATTTGCTTCATTCAACATAGTTCTTGCAAGCTCCGCTAAAGATCGATTTTTCCTTTCAACTACTCCATTTTGTTGTGGAGTTCTTGGAGCCGAAAAATTATGTTCACTGCCAAACTTTTCACAAAATTTTTCAAAAGATTGGTTTTCAAATTCTCCCCCATGATCCGTTCGAATGGATGCTATTTTTAAATTTTGTTCATTTTGGATGACCTTGGCAAGTTTCTTAAATGCTTGGTATGCTTCATGTTTATGAGTAAGAAACAATGTCCATGTATATCTAGAGTAATCATCCACAATCACAAGACCATAATGGTTTCCACCAAAACTTTTGATTTTCGAAGGTCCAAATAAATCCATATGTAAAAGTTGTAAAGGCCTTGTTGTTGAAACAATATTTTTTGCTTGAAAAGAAGCCTTTACTTGTTTTCCTTTTTGACAAGCGTCACAAAATTTATTTTCAAATTTTAATTTTGGTAAACCAATAACGAAATCTTTTGAAACAAGTTTATTTAAATGGTCTACATGAATGTGAGCGATTCTTCTATGCCATAGCCATGATTCATCCTCTTTAGTTATGAAACATTGTACATCATTTGAAGCAAGGCAATCTAGATTAATCATGTAAATGTTATCTACTCTTTGACCAACAAACTTTATCTCCTTGTTTAGTTTATTTTCAATTATGCAACCATTTGATTCAAAAACAATTTTGTAGCCCTTATCACATAATTGACTAATACTAAGCAAGTTGTGTTTTAGACCGTCAACATATAACACATCATTTATGGAGGTGGAAGAATTTTTACCAACATTTCCGATTCCGAGTATTCTTCCCTTTGTGTTATCTCCATAAGTAACAAATCCTTTATTTCGTGGAGTAAGTGATATAAACTTACTCTTATCTCCCGTCATATGTTTGGAACACCCACTATCCAAGTACCAATGGGTGTTACTTGCCTTAAAGCATACCTACAAAACAATTTAAGTTAGAGAGCTTGGTACCCATTTTATGTTGGGTCCTTGTAGGTTAGTTTGTGAAAAAGTTCCTTTAGGAACCCATACTTTTCTCACCACTTTTGGTCCTAATCTTCTAACTTTGCAATTATAAGAGTTATGACCTTTAAGACCACAATGATTACATTTTATAAAAGGTGAGGAGAATTTGCTTGGAGGTACAAAGAAATTTTTGTAGTGTTTTTCCATTTTGTGATTGCTATGTTCTTGATCATATCCCAAGCCGGTTTTACTAAACATGCATTTTTGTTGCCCAAGTAGGATATTCAAATTATCTCTTCCATTAGTGAACTTTTCTAGTGTCCTATTTAGGTCTACAACCTTGGTTTCTAATATAATGCATCTTTTTGCAAAATCACATGGTTTAACCTTAGAGCATGCTTGATTGTTTCTATCATTTGTAAGTTTTTCAAGAGTTTTATTCAAGTCCAAAACCTTAGTTTCTAGCATATCACTTTTCTTTGAAAACTCACAAGGTTTGGTCCTAGAACATGTTTGAACATTTGCTAACTCTTCTTTTAAGGATTCATTTTCTTTACACACTTCCATGAGATGCATTTCTAGAGTATTACTAGTTTTTCTTGATAACTTAAGCTTATTAGAGACTTTGGTGAAGTTATCATACAAATCATCAAGAATATCAAGTAATTCATCCTTTCCTAAGTCATGAAAGTTTACCTCATTTTCTTCATCTTGGTGATTGGCCATGAGGCAAAGATTTGCTTCTTCATTTTCGGATTCATCCGAACTACTCACCTCATTTTCATCCCATGCTATGTATGCTCTTCTTCTTTCCTTTCTTTCTTTGTTCTTCTTTTTTAGATTTGGACAATCCACTTTGAAATGTCCTTCCTTTCCACATTCAAAACAAGTTGGTGAAGTAGAATTTTCTTTAGGTATAGATTTCTTACCTTGTGATTTGAAGTTCCTTTGAAAGCGTTTGTTCTTCATGAGCTTTCCAAACCTTTTTACAAATAGGCTTAACTCTTCATCTTCGTCAAGATCACTCTCGGTTTCATCTTCAACAATTGAAGTAGCTTTGAGAGCTAGTCCTTTCTTTTTGGAGACTTTCTCTTCTTCTTCCGCCATCTTCAATTCTTTT
The DNA here is from genome assembly GCA_037962975.1 of Clitoria ternatea. Classification (NCBI taxonomy): domain Eukaryota; kingdom Viridiplantae; phylum Streptophyta; class Magnoliopsida; order Fabales; family Fabaceae; genus Clitoria; species Clitoria ternatea. The sequence continues at coordinate 159,485,474 of CM075672.1, forward strand.
AGCTCTTGTTCTTGTTCTTGCAACTTACCAAATAGTGTAGCAAGAGACATTTCATTGATAGTAGGTGATTGTTTGATGGCCGTGACTAATGGTTGCCATTCCCTATTAAGACTTTTCAAGACTTTGTGAATAAGCTCTTTATTAGTATAAGTCTTTCCAAGTGTAATGAGTTGATTTATAATGAGTGTAAAACGTTTTTGCATATCAACAATAGATTCATTGGTATTTAGCCTAAAGCACTCATATTGACTAGTTAATGTACTAATCTTAGAGTCTTTAACATCATTTGTACCTTCATGGGTTACTTGTAAAGTATCCCACATCTCTTTAGCCGTTTCACATGTTATTACTCTAAAGAATTCATCGGGACCTAAGGCCGAAGTAATAAGATTTTTTGCCTTATAACCATATTGCACTTTCTTTTCTTCTTCACTAGACCAAATGTCCATAGGCTTTTTAACTTGTTTATTATCCACAATATGCATAGGTATAAAGGGACCATTTTCAATAGCATTCCACACTCTTAAATCTATTGATTGTACAAAAATTTTCATTCTTGCTTTCCAAAAAGCATAACCCTCACCATTAAAAGCAGGAGGTCGGTTTGTAGCACCACCCTCGGGAAACATGTTATATGAGGTTGAGGCCATTTGTTCTCTTGAAGCCGTTAAGCTTGATTTTCCAAGAGTCAAGCTCTGATACCACTTGTTAACCAAGTGGCCTCAATTACTCAAGAGGGGGGGTGAATTGAGTATTAAAAACTTTTCTTTGGAATGCTCTTGAAATTGATTCTTTTGTCACTATGTATGTTTAAGATAATAAATTAGATAACAAGAAGCAATAAATTATACACAAGACAAACTAACAACTACTTAAAGAGTTTGAATAATGAATCAATTTAGTTGCAAAGCAATTTATAGGACTTTTTAGAAAGATGAATTCAAAAGAGATGCTTAAGTCCAAGTTTAACAAAGTTATTCAAAAATGGTTTTCAACTTAATATATCATGCACTTAGTTCAATTAATGAAGCAAGGAAGTTAAGCAAACAAATTAGGTGCACAAATTAAATGAGTTAAGGGAAGAAGGATTTGCAAACCGATGTATACGAGTTCCACCACGCCGGTGTACGTCTCGCCTCTAAGCAACCCACTTAGAGGATTTCCACTATTGTAGATTAGAGATACACTTTGAGCAATTGCAACTTCCTAGTGTCCCACACTCAAGAATCCAATTCTCACAAGTACAAGGGCACCCCACCCAATCTCTCAATCTCACAATTACAAGGTTGAAACCCAACCCAAAGCTTCTATGAAGTTTAGTGTTTAAGTGTACAAGGAAACTCTCTCACTAGAGTGGATATACAAGTTTAAAGCTTACACAAGATAATAACTCTCAAAGAGAGGATATGCAAGTTAAGTACACAAATATAATCTTCCCACAAATTAACTCTCAAAAATAATCTCAAGAAATATGCCAATCAAGAATAAAGAGAGTAAGTAGAAGAGCAAGAGAATGGAGGAGGAAGAAAGCAAATGGAAATGCTTCAAATGCTTGGTGCAAGTTTTGCCTTCAACTCCTTCTCTATTTATAGGCTCCATGAGGCATGACATGTGTAATATTTAATTCCTTGGAGCTTGAAGTGTTAGGCATGTGTGTCTCCATTCAACTTGGCATTCCAATTCCAATAAACCTTTTAGTGTCTCCAAGAGAATATTGCATGTGCATCAAGAAGCATGTTTGTCTAATATTCAATTTAATTGCATTTTCAATGTAACACATGCATATGGAGAGGGACAAGTCATGGAACATTGCCTAGGGTCTTCCAATTTGATCCAACCGAAGGGAATTTAGAGTCTGCGCATGTTTCTACCTTCTGACAGCCTCATGAATCGATTCTTATAGCATATGAATCGATTCAAGTCATTAAATTAGAGTTACTGGGCAAACATTCACGCGTGAATCGATTCAAAAGAGAAGGGAATCGATTCATTATGGTAAAAACACATCCTGGACCAATTTGAACCCGTGTGAATTGATTCAATGCAAGGAGGAATCGATTCAAACCTTAAATTTTTACTTCCTGGGCCTTTCCAAACGTAGGAATCGATTCATGTGGTTATGCTTTGCTGTGTGAATCGATTCAATTACCTGATTCATGTATTTTGGCACTTTGTTTCACCCTTTTTGATATTTGATGAGTCTTGGCTCCAATCCTTTGATTCTTGGCACATTTGTTGATCACTTGTATTTGATTAAAACTTCTTTAAATGCCTTTAACATAAGTCCTTGATTGATCATCAAAATTAAACATCAACCATTTTAAATTCCACATCAAACATAATTAATTGCTTGATAATATCTTTGATACTTCTTCATTTGTTGTATCATTATCAAAACCTACATCAACATACAAATACATTCTCCCCCTTTTATACAAATACACACATACCTTTCCATGGACTTAAGCCATTCCCCAATCAGCACTAAGACACATCACACATATACCCCTAGTGAATTCACTTGTTTTTATATAATAAAAGGGGTTTTGAATACTAATGAGCTCATGACTGATGCATATCTCCTGGAGGATTATATTCTTTTGGCAAGCACACCAATAATTAAATTTGTAATATATTTGATCATCCCACAGGGATTGAGGTAATTACCATAACCTAGGACTAGTACAAGCTGAACCAGAACAACACAGGGTAAAATTCATTCTGTTTATGCTTTTCTATTATTTTTATGTTTTTGTAATTTCAAAAACAATATAAGAGATAAAGTGTGATTAATGGAAGATAGGTTAGGATTGCTTCAGCTTACAATTTCATCAAGAAACATGCAATTAAGGTTCAATCAAGCTTCAGACTCAAGAGGACAATTCACAGATAGTTAATCCCTAATTCCTTAGGTTATTAACACTAATACCTAAGCATTAAACCCCAATCCCTTAGGTGCTCAGTGACAGAGAAATCTAATGCGAAATTGGGGATTGAACCCTAACTATTCACCTAATTACTAGGCCTGAATTAGTTAGGAAGCTAGAAGTTACCAAAGCCTCAACCATGATTCCTCACTGGTGAGATTCTTCAATTAGGTCTGGATTTGTCAATCCATCAGTGTAGATCCACTTCTCAGCTTGTTTTCCTTAAGCTTCATAAGATAATTTCCTCAATGCAAATTCAAGATTCCATTGGAAGCTTCAGCAATCCCAACCATAGGAGTTTAGCAACCCATGGAAATGGATTCAAAACGTAGAATGTGGAGAGCCATGGAAGAGAGAGTTTAGAGAGGGAAAATGTTTAGAGAGAGATTGAAAATAAGAAAAATGAATTGTGTTATTGCTTCTGTCTCAGTTAGAGTATTTACAAATATATATATATATACAACTAACTAACTAACTCTAATTAATTATCAGGGGATCCACTTACAGTTAACATAAAATAAAGTAATTAATTAAATGATTATAGAAAAATGACTAATAATAATACAAAAGTTAAATTACTCTTATACAAATATAATCAGTAATTGCCAAAATAATTAATGGGAACTATTGCAGCACTTCATGTTGAAGGAGAATGAAATACTGGCTAAACGAACTTCACGCTTAAGCGTGATCTATAGGCGCTTGAGCGTGGTAACAAACTTCACGCTTAAGCGTGATTGTGTATGCTTGAGCATGGAACATTACTTGATGCATGCTGTGACATTTACGTGAATGCATGGTGGTTTCACATTGTGTTTGAATATATATTTCAGGTTGAATTATTTTGATAATGACAAAGCACATTGAAGGATTGTAGCAAAAAAAGGCCAAGTAACCATGAAAACAGAGAAAACAGAATCAGATAGACAAAAACGTGCAGCCTAATTGATTAGAAGACTCAAGATAATCGATTACCTATGTTCTGTTTATGTAGTAATCGATTACACCTATAGACATAATCGATTACCTAGGTATTGTTTGCAACATAATCGATTGTACCCTTGAACCATAATCGATTACCATTTGAACAACTTGAGGAAAGAGTATCAGGTATTCAACATAGTCGATTACCAAGCCAAACTAATCGATTACTCAAGCTCTGTTTGTACAACAATCGATTACACAGTAACACATAATCGATTACCAGCTGAAAGTATGAAATATGAGCATCAGGTATTCAGCATAATCGATTACTCAGCCAATATAATTGATTACATAAGTTCTGTTTGTCATCATAATCGATTGCAGTAAGGCCTAATCGATTACAATGCTACGAGACTCTATTTAATGCATCAGGTTCCATTTGTAATCGATTGCAGGGTATAACATAATCGATTAGCAAGTCCCTGTTTCTAAGCTAATCGATTACGCAATAACACCTAATCGATTACAGCATGAATAACACTACAGATTTCAAAAGCTAATCGATTACAGCTCGAGACGTAATCGATTAGGGTCGTGCCAGAATTTAGGGAAAGTGCTTTTTAGTGGGAAACCAGCTTATTTCTTCATACATCTTAGGTACCCATGAGCTGCAACGGCTAGGAACTCAATTATGCTCTTCTCCAAGGTCTATAAATGCAAGACTCCTTCAAGCTACTGAAGACATCAATCACATCCATCATAAGGAAATCAATTCCTAAGTCTTGTGAGTCTTATTCTTGTATAGTTTCACTTTTCTAAAACTTAGAACTTCAACTTGTATATTCTCTCTTGTTGAGAGTTAGAATTTGAGAGAGCTTTCACTTGTATATCTACTCTATTTAGAGAGTCATTATTTTGTAAACACTATAAAAACACAAAGGTTTTTCACTCTAGGTTGAGTGGTCACAAAGGTTGGGGTTCAACCTTTGGGTATTGAGAGTTTGAGAGATTGGGTGGGTTGCCCTTGTGCTAGTGAGGATTGAGTTCTTGAGTGTGGGACACTAGGAAGCTGCAATTTCTCATAGCTTGTAATCTCTAAACTTCAATAGTGGAAATCCTTCAAGTGGGTTGTTTGAAGGCGAGACGTACACCGGGGTTGGTGGAACTCATTAAATCGGTTTGCAAGCTCTTCTCCCTTACTCTTTTACATTGATATATTGTATTTGATTGGATTGTTGTTGATTGATTGTGATTTACTTATTTGAATTTGCTTGAATCAGTTACTTTAAAGTAGTGCACACCAAGTGTTTGACAAATTGTCTCAACAATATTCACATCTTGTTTTGCCTTATCTCTTGTACTATACTTGCCTTCACTTGCATAATCTTTAAACTTGTAATAAAAGAATCAAGTTCAAAGGCATTTCAAGCAAAGTTTTAAAAACTCAATTCACCCCCCTCTTGAGTATTGAGGCCACTTGAATAACAAGTGGTATCAGAGTTTGACGCTTGGAAGATCAAGCTTAACAACTTCAAGAGATAAATGGCCTCAAGTTCTCTAAATCTTTTTTTAGAGGGTGGTGCCACAAATAGACCTCCCACTTTCAACGGGGAAGGATATACGTTTTGGAAGGAAAGAATGAAAATTTTTGTTCAATCAATTGATTTAAGAATTTGGAATGCCATTGAGAATGGTCCTTTTATACCCATGCATACTGTTAATGGTAAAAATGTTGAGAAACCCATGGATGATTGGACAAATGATGAAGAAAAGAAAGTACAGTACAATTATAAGGCTAAAAATCTTATTACTCTTACATTAGGTCCCGATGAATTCTTTAGGGTAATGACTTGTCAATCGGCCAAGGAAATATGGGATACTTTACAAGTAACCCATGAAGGTACTAGTGATGTAAAAGACTCTAAGATTAGTACCTTGACTAGTCAATATGAAAGCTTTAGGATAAATTCTGGGGAAACCATTGTAGAGATGCAAAAGAGATTTACCCTTATTATCAATCATCTTATTACTCTTGGTAAAGTTTATACTAACAAAGAACTTGTGCATAAAGTTTTGAAAAGTCTTAGCAGGGAATGGCAACCTCTCGTCACTGCCATTAAACAATCCCCAAGCATCAACAAGATGTCTCTTGCCACACTCTTTGGAAAGCTACAAGAGCAAGAGCAAGAACTAAGGGATTTAAAGCTAGCGGAGGAAGAAGAAAAATCCTCCAAGAAGAAAGGCCTAACTCTCAAGGCCACTTCTACACATGAAGAAGAATCATGTAGTGATCTTGACGAAGAAGAAGAATTTGGAATGTTTATAAGCGATTCGGGAAATTCATGAAAAACAAACGATTCCAAAAGAACTTCAAACCCCAAGGTAAGAAACCAATTTCTAATGAAACCTCTTCCTCACCAAACTGTTTTGAATGTGGCAAGGAAGGGCACTTCAAGGTAGACTACCCAAATCTTAAGAAGAAGAACAAGGAGAAAAGAGGAAGAAGAAAAGCTTACATCGCTTGGGATGAAAACGATGTAAGTAGCTCTGATGAGTCCAAAAATAAAGAAGCAAACCTTTGCTTGATGGTAAATCATCAAGAGGAAGATGATGAGGTATGCTTCAAGGTAAGCAACACCCATTGGTATTTGGATAGTGGGTGCTCAAAACATATGATGGGAGACATAAGCAAGTTCACATCATTTATTCCCAAGAGAAAAGGAAGCACCACATATAGAGATAACACCAAAGGAAAAATTCTAGGCATTGGAAACATTGGTAAAAATTCCTCTACCTCAATTAGTGACGTATTGTATGTTGAAGGGCTCAAACACAACTTGCTTAGCATTAGCCAATTATGTGATAAAGGATATAGAGTTTTGTTTGAATCAAATTGTTGCATAATTGAATAAGCTAAACAAAGAGGTTAAGTTTGTTAGTCAAAGAATTGATAACATTTACATGATTGATATTGATAGTTTATCCTTAAATGATGTGCAATGCTTTATGACTAGAGAGGATGAAACTTGGTTGTGGCATAGAAGCATAGCTCATATACATGTAGACCATTTGAACAAACTTGTTTCTAAGGAATTAGTAATTGGTTTACCAAAGCTTAAATTTGAAAACAAATTTTGTGATGCATGTCAAAAGGGAAAACAAGTAAAGGCATCCTTTCAAGCTAAAAACATTATTTCCACTCAAAGGCCTTTATAACTTTTGCACATGGATCTATTTGGACCTTCCAAAATCAAAAGCTTTGGTGGTAATTACTATGGTCTAGTAATTGTAGATGATTATTCAAGATATACATGGACCTTGTTTCTTGCTCATAAAAATGAAGCATATCATGCATTCAAGAAACTAGCCAAGATTATCCAAAATGAGCAAAATTCAAAAATTACATCCATAAGAACCGATCATGGGAGAGAATTTAAAAACCAATCTTTTGAAAAGTTTTGTGAAAAACATGGTATCAATCACAATTTTTCAGCTCCTAGAACTCTATAACAAAATGGAGTGGTTGAAAGGAAAAATAGATCTTTAGTGGAGCTTGCAAGAACCATATTAAATGAAAATAACGTTGCGATGTCATGTTATGAATAGATGTTTAATAAGGCCTATTTTAAAGAAAACCCCCTACGAACTTTACAAGGGAAGAAAACCCAATTTTTCTTATTTTCATATTTTTGGATGCAAATGTTTTGTGCTTAATAATAGAAAGGATAATCTAGGAAAGTTTGATGCAAAATCTGATGAGGCAATCTTCCTAGGATATTCATCATCTAGTAAATCTTATCGAATCTTCAACAAACAAACAAATACCATTAAGGAGTCTATTCATGTGAAATTTGATGAGAATAGCCATAACTCCCCGAGGAAGGAAGTTGTTGATGATCCTCTAGGTACATTCCAAGAAATGAACTTGGATGAAAAAGAAGGAGTCAACAATGAAGGAGGCACAACTCAACATGAGGAACCACAACAATGGATCACTTTGAAGGACCATCCCTTGGACAAAGTCATAGGTGAAATGACAAAGGGTGTAAGTACTCGAAACGCTATTAGAAATGCATGTAATCACTTATCGTTTGTATCATAAATAGAACCCAAAAATATTGATGAAGCTATTATTGATGAACATTGGATGTTGTCCATGCAAGAGGAATTGAACCAATTTGAAAGAAATGAAGTTTGGGAACTAGTGCCAAGACCCAATGATCACCAAATAATAGGAACACAATGGGTTTTTAGGAATAAATTAGATGAGAATGGCATAATTACTAGAAACAAAGCTAGACTAGTAGCTAAAGGTTATAATCAAGAAGAAGGCATTGATTGTGAAGAGACGTATGCTCTCATAGCTAGGCTAGAAGCCATTAGATTATTATAGCCTTCGCATGTTGTAAGGATTTCAAATTGTACCAAATAGATGTCAAAAGTGCTTTCTTGAATGGATACATTCAAGAAGAAGTATATGTTGATCAACCTCCAGGTTTTGAAAACTACCAACTTCCAAATCATGTTTTCAAACTAAAGAAAGCTTTATATGGTTTAAAACAAGCTCCAAGAGCTTGGTATGAAAGATTAAGTAAATTTCTTTTAGAAAACAATTTTGAAAGAGGAAAGGTTGACACAACATTATTCATTAAGCACAAAAAGAATGATATACTATTGGTTCAAGTATATGTTGATGATATAATTTTTGGTGCTACTAATGAATCTTTGTGCAAAGAGTTTGCTAAGCTAATGCAGGATGAATTTGAGATGTCCATGATGGGAGAACTAACATTCTTCCTAGGACTACAAATTAAGCAAACAAAAGAAGGCACCTTCATTAATCAATCCAAATATTGCAAGGAGTTGCTTAGGAAATTTAACATGGATAAGGCAAATGATATTTCCACACCTATGGGCACTTCATGCTATCTGGATAAGGATGAGAAAGGTAAGGATGTTGAACTCATAAAATATAGAGGTATGATCGGATCCTTACTTTACTTAACCGCTAGTAGACCGGATATCATGTTTGTTGTTTGTATGTGTGCAAGATACCAAGCATGCCCAAAAGAATCACACCTTACTGCAGTGAAAAGGATAATGAAATATCTTGTTGGAACTCAAAATGTTGGTTTATGGTACTCCCAAAGGGGTTGAATGCACTCTAGTTGGATACTCTGACTCTGATTTTGTAGGATGTAAGCTTGATAGGAAAAGCACTAGTGGAACATGTCACTTGCTTGGTAGCTCTCTTGTTTCTTGGCATAGCAAAAAACAAGTAAGTGTTGCATTATCTACAGCTGAGGCAGAATATGTGGCAGCTGGTAGTTGTTGTGCTCAAATCCTTTGGATGAGGCAACAACTTCTTGACTTTGGTGTTACATTAGACCATGTGCCTCTTAAATGTGATAATACTAGTGCTATTAATATTTCAAAGAATCCTATAATGCATTCTAGAACCAAACATATTGAAATTCGACATTATTTCATTAGGGATCATGTATTAAAGGGTGATTGTGTGCTTAAACATGTTGAAACCACTAAACAACTTGCTGATATCTTCACCGAACCACTAGCAAAGGAACAATTCATACACATTAGAAGAGAATTAGGAATCTTAGACATTTTCAATTGTGTTTGAATGCTGAATAATTTTGATAATTTCTTGATTTACAATGTGTTGATGTTTAATATATTGGTTGGTTGACGTTCCACTTGAAATCTGTAAGTTTAGACCATTTCTAAGCATCCCTAATCGATTACCATGATCAGTATAATCGATTATGCACTCTCTGTTTCCTTAATAATCGATTGCACACTCTCACGTAATCGATTACCAATTTTCTGTTTCATCAATAATCGATTAGCATCTCATATCTAATTGATTACAAAGTCTCTGTTTCTTGTACAATCGATTAGCCATTCAATAAAATCGATTACTAACGTTTTGCCTTCCAGATAATCGATTAGTATCTCCTCCTAATCGATTGTGAAGTTTCTATTTTTAATGTAATCGATTACACCACCAGCCATAATCGATTACCTCTGTGCACCAACATTTCATCTTCCCTAGAAAACACACTCTAATCGATTAGCCTTGGCTACCTAATCAATTAGCTTCGTGTCAGGTGCCATTTTTAATGCAGAAATCCGTATGCCTTTTCATGGCCTAATCACTCATCATCCAAATCACTCCTTCTCTCATCTCTAAACCCTACCTTTCTCCTATAAATACCCCTCTTTTTATTCTTCCATCTCACATCATCACCAAGCCTCCTCTCTAACTCTCTCAAACTCTCTCAAATTTCTCATTCTCTTCATCTTCCATCATGTCTTCTTCAAGACAAGTGAAAAGGGCTAGGTCCTCTATGAACCAACCCAACAATCCTCTAGATTTTTCTAGGTTCTTTACCTCACCAAGAGACCTCCAAAATTTCATAAAGAAATTTTCAAAAAAAGATATCATCACTCCTCACTTCATTGATGCCCAAACATTTGAAAAGCCCTGTTTTTCTTTCACCCAACTCCTTCACCACTACAATCTCCTTCCCTTCCTTACTCTCAAGGAAAAGTTTTATACCCTGAATTGATGAGGGTATTCTTTTGCAACCTCAAAGTGGTTGATGGCACTCTGGAGGCTAGAGTCAAGAATGTGACTCTCAAAATCACCAACCAACAACTTTCTGAAATCACCCAAATTCCCCTCTCTACTGCTGAATTTGCAGGGGGTAATCCAGAAGATGAGTGGGATTTCAATCCCATTCCCGCACGCCAATCTCTTTGGAAGGCCAACCGTCCCCTCAGCAATCACAAATTGGTAGGCCACTTGACTCTTAATAACCGTCTCCTTCACTTCTTCATGGTTAAATTGCTTGTCCCTCATGGAGGAAATTATGCCTTGGTTGAGGAAGATGATGTTTTTCTCATGTGGGCCATCATCAACCACAAGGACATAAACTGGATTCAACTCCTTAAGCTCCACATGCTGAAATCCAAGGAGCAACACAAACTGCCTTATGCCATTCTCCTCACAAAAATTTTCAAGGCATATGGAGTGGACTTGGCTGGAGAACTTGCTGAAAAAGTACCCTCTCAAGCTTGCATTGGCACTCACCATCTCAACAAAATGGGCATGGTTTGCATAGCTGGAAGATGGATCTTCAAGAGTGACAGAATCCATGGCAGCAATCCATTTAAGGAAGACCATTCTACTCCCACTGTTGATCCTACTCCTACTCCTGCACCTCAAGGAGAATCATCTGCTCCACCTGACCCTTTCACCTCCTTGTATGCACATCTTGATTGCCGTTTTGATCGGCTTGAGAACTCCCTCCAGGAATTCTAAATGACTGAGCAGCAACATTATGAACTCATGCAACAACGCTATGAAGAGTTGTCTCACCAGATTTCTGAGCTCCTCTTTTTCAATCCGGATAATTAGATCTATTTTTATTATGCTTTGTTTGAGTTGTTCTGTGTTTTCTTTTTAATGTTCATTCTGCAAATTTCAATTATGTAATTCCCTTTTTCTGCAATAAATAAAATTTTTCACTTTGTTTCGTTATATCTCTATTGCTTCCCTGATTTTTGATAATTTCAAAGGGGGAGAAATACTTGAGTTCATCTAATCTGATTGCCAATAATAACAAGTGATAAAAACTGGTTGTTAATAACAAATGGTTAACAAGTGGATTGGATAATTATCTCTATGGCATAGCATAGATTCACTTAGACAGGGCGAGATATTCTTTAAATTAAGAGATAACTTGTTAAGAGATAACACTATCCAAAATTTGAATTAGACATGTTTTTGCAGATAATGATTAAGAGATAATGATTAGAGATAAGTTTATTTTTGAACTAACAATCCTCAAGAGATGAACATTGTTTGTCATCATCAAAAAGGGGGAGAATGTGTTTGAATATATATTTTAGGTTAAATTATTTTGATAATGACAAAGCACATTGAAGGATTGTAGCAAAAAAAGGCCAAGTAACCATGAAAATAAAGAAAACAGAATCAGATGGACAAAAACGTGTAGCCTAATCAATTAAAGGACTCAAGCTAATTGATTACCTATGTTCTGTTTGTGTAGTAACCGATTACACCTATAGACATAATCGATTACCTAGGTACTGTTTACAACATAATCGATTGTACCCTTGAACCATAATCGATTACCATTTGAACAACTTGAGGAAAGAGTATCAGGTATTCAACATAATCGATTACCAAGCCAAACTAATCGATTACTCAAGCTCTGTTTGTACCACAATCGATTACGCAGTAACACATAATCGATTACCAGCTGAAAGTGTGAAATATGAGCATCAGGTATTCAGTATAATCGATTACTCAGCCAAGATAATCGATTACATAAGTTCTGTTTGTCATCATAATCGATTGCAGTAAGGCCTAATCGATTACAATGCTACAAGACTCTATTTAATGCATCAGGTGCCATTTATAATCGATTGCAGGGTATAACATAATCGATTAGCAAGTCCCTGTTTCTAAGCTAATCGATTACGCAGTAACACCTAATCGATTACAGCATGAATAACACTACAAATTTCAAAAGCTAATCGATTACAGCTTGAGGCATAATCGATTAGGGTCGTGCCAGAATTTAGGGAAAGTGCTTTTTAGTAGGAAACCAGCTTATTTCTCCATACATCTTAGGTACCCACGAGCTGCAACGGCTAGGAACTCAATTATGCTCTTCTCTAAGGTCTATAAATGCAAGACTCCTTCAACCTACTGAAGACATCAATCACATCCATCAAAGGGAAATCAATTCCTAAGTCTTGTGAGTCTTATTCTTGTATAGTTTCACTTTTCTGAAACTTAGAACTTTAACTTGTATATTCTCTCTTGTTGAGAGTTAGAATTTGAGAGAGCTTTCACTTGTATATCTACTCTATTTAGAGAGTCATTATTTTGTAAACACTACAAAAACACAAAGGTTTTTCACTCTAGGTTGAGTGGTCACAAAGGTTGGGGTTCAACCTTTGGGTATTGAGAGTTTGAGAGATTGGGTGGGTTGCCCTTATGCTAGTGAGGATTGAGTTCTTGAGTGTGGGACACTAGGAAGCTGCAATTTCTCATAGCTTGTAATCTCTAAACTTCAATAGTGGAAATCCTTTAAGTGGGTTGCTTGAAGGCGAGACGTACACCGGGGTTGGTGGAACTCATTAAATCGGTTTGCAAGCTCTTCTCCCTTACTCTTTTACATTGATATATTGTATTTAATTGGATTGTTGTTGATTGATTGTGATTTACTTATTTGAACTTGCTTGAATCAGTTACTTTAAAGTAGTGCACCAAGTGTTTGACAAATTGTCTCAGCAATATTCACATCTTATTTTGCCTTATCTCTTGTACTATACTTGCCTTCACTTGCATAATCTTTAAACTTGTAATAAAAGAATCAAGTTCAAAGGAATTTCAAGCAAAGTTTTAAAAACTCAATTCACCCCCCCTCCTCTTGAGTATTGAGGCCACTTGAATAACACACGCTTAAGCGTGAAGTATATTCGCTTGAGCGTGATGTCTTTAACTTACCGGATCTGCGCGTATGTACGCTGGGAGGCTGGCGTATGTACGTTGGCCTACTGACTTGCCAATTCTTCTCTTAGTTTCTGTTTGTGCGCGTACGTATGTGGGGATTCTAGCGTATGTATGTTGGCTTTCTAGCGTATGTACGCCAGGTTAATGAATCTCTTAATAAACATATTTCTTTCCTTAAGTGCTTATCTTTTTAAATATTTTCTTGCATAATTTAAACACATTTTAATTAAATAATTAAAACAAGAAATAATGACAATTCATTAAATAATAATGCCAATCTTAACAATATTTGATGGATTAAGTTAAATTAAAGATGAATTTATTAAGTCTTTTCAAGACTTTTCAAGACTTTTTGAGCACGTTGTCATAACTTGTTAGGCAAGGAGTTTATGCCATTTCTGCATATGTAGTGGCCATATGGTGGTGTTTGGTTGGGTGGTACGTGGTGGTGTTGGGAAATAGTGGCCAAAATGCAATTTAGGGTTCCGAAAATTGGATACCCGAGGGTAACTAGTTACCTTTCCAAAACTTGATTTAAATAAATATACAATAATTTATAGAATGAGAATTTAGAAAAACTCCCAACATGAAGATTGTAGTTCTTTATTTCCACTTTAAAACAGTATATCATATGTGAAAATCCAATATTGGTAGCCCGAGTTATGCCTTAACCAAGGTAAAGTGCTCTCGAAGCTCTTGAATTATTTAAGGCTAAAAAGATAAATCTATGGAGATTAGAGCTTTAGGAATTGAGTTTTAAGCCTTTCATAAAAGTTGTAAGTTTTTTTGATACAAAACCATAGAAAAAAGAACTAAGCAATTCCAACATGTATGAGGGAGATACGCAAATATTTCTAAAATAGGACAAGGTTTTCATAAATTTAGAATAGATCTGGAAAGAACTTCAAAACTGTACCAAATAGGAAAGATTCATCCTTCAATGTCCACATGAAAGTTATGGAGAATTTCGTTACAGAAATCATGGGACTAGAATCACATGAATCAGACACCATATGAGATAGTTATGATTTTTTGAGTGAAGTATGCGTAGATTAAAATAATTAAATAGTGGGGTTTCAAAGTACAATTACTTGGTTGCTCAAATTGGAGATGATAGAGTACGAATCAGAGCTCGAGGCTAGAAAGAGAGGTTGTTAGGTTTTTAATAACGAAGAAACTAGGACGAGAATCACTTGATTCCAACTTGATATGAGAAAGTTAGGCCCAAAACACTAAAGGTGTTTAGGCCAGATTCAGAGGTTCTAATTGAATTAACTGTCTTCTTGAAAAATGAGGTTGTTAGGTTCCGAATTAGGATTGGGTCCCTTCAGGAAAGGTTTCTAAAACATTGAAACGATTCATTAGAAACTGAGTGTGTTACGATTAGATATCCTGAAGCATATAAACGATCAAACGTAAAGGTACTAGTGGTACTAGTCGGGCCTGCCGGAACAAACCAGTTATCCTCGAATTACTATGAGAGGGTCTTAAATAGGATTACTAGTCTTAAGCCGAATTGTCAAAATCTAACCGTTTACTGTGTCCTATAGTTCAAATCTAGAAACCCGACAAATTTTTATTATTAAATATAATTATCAAATAATTAAATAATAAGTATTAATCAAATAAAATATTATTATATAAATAAAATATTGAAATAAATAGATAATTATAAATTAAATATTAAAATTACTAAATATCAAATTAAGTATTAAATATTAAATATTTTAATTATTACTATATATAATTAAATATTATTACCAAAGAGGTATTATAAAAATTATCATCTAATTAACACTATAACAATAATTAGTAAATACTAATTAATATGAATTAAAGGATTATTGTTAATTAAATAGTATGATATATTATTACTGATTACTAGCCTTATATTACTTGTCTCTACTCATTCTTTTTCATCTCAGTTCCTCCTTCCTTATCATCCCTCAAACTCTCTCGGGGTCCTAACATCACACACTTATGTCGGAATTGTTTTCTCTTTTCACCATTTTCTTATATTAAAGTAACTCAAGGAGCAGGCCGAAGCCTCAAGCTTTCTACAAAAAAGCTTAGCAGGGCATTCTCAGGGTCTCTAAGGGTTTGGGTTCCAGTCTTAAAATTCAGGGCTGTTACACTTCTTAGTGTAATTTTTAATCTTAGGACTTTCTAACAATATGTTTGATTTTGTTTTTGCATAAAATTGAACCGAGAAAATTATAGAGAATCTCAAATCATAGTGATGTTAGTGTATGCACTACTAGTTGTAATGTTTTTATTGTATTATTTTATGCTTATTAACAAAATAAGTCTTTTCAATTTTAAAATTGTTTTAAACTCATTTATCCTTAGAATAGTAGGTCATATGAGAACTATTCCTAAAGTGTCCCCAGTCGAGTATTTACATAGGGGCATATAAATACATTAAAGACTAGTGTATGAGTGTAGTGATGATTTGATCTCATAAATCATATATATGGATGATATCAAGTCTTCACATAGGTACACATTAAGAGTAATAGTGTACTGGACAGACCCACCATGAGAACGTTGCATGGATTGTTACATGAGTGTCATAAACAGTTCTCAATGTGATAATGGTATATGTAGTCCTTCAACCTAAAGTCACTACAACTCCTACATGAGAAGTTTATTGTTTTAATAGAATCAAATGTCATTTGTAAGAAGATGACCATAAAGGTTATAATTAGGCAGTGAACAAATTATACAGAGGGATATGAGTGATGCAGATGAGATTTGTCTCTCCTATGTGTAAAGAATGATATCTATGCGTCACGTAATGGAGTGAGACTAAAGAAATTCATGGCCATGCTAGGGAGAATAAACATCAGATATTTATTCAAGTAAAGTTTATTCCAACATAAAGTAAAATGAATTTGGCCATACAAGAATGAGGATGATCATGCCTTGAGCCTAATTGAATATCGTGACAAAAGGAACCAACATATAAAATAATTATCACTTATAGGTCATGTCAATGATAAATAATATTCAGACATAATGATGCATTGCTAGATGTCGTTCTTATTTTACATTAATAATAAAATTGTTTATTATTAATATGACATATGATCAGATATTTTACCTATAGGTCACACTCATAGAGTAAGCCCACCAAAGAATAGTTTTGTTTTAGTTAGACTAAAATAAAACTATTAGGCCTAACTCTTTTAAAATAAGCTAGGAACCTAATCATACTTAAGAGCTTATCAAGCTAGACCTGAGCCTATAAATAAAGCATGAGTTGCTCATAGGCGGCTGCTCTAAAAACACAAAAACAATCTTGTAATAGTTATGAAGGTTGCCAATGTCAAACTAGCATTCGGAGATACAACTTCTGTAACATCCCAAATTTTAGAAAATAAATTATAATAAGATAATAATTAATTATTTGACATCCAAAACGTGTAGGAAAATTAATGAAGTGTTAATTATGAATAACCGGTGAATTAAATTTACAAAAACTAGATGATTTAACTAAAAGTGTGGGATCCATTAAATCTTTTTAGACATTTGATATGCATAAAATAATAAGGATTTTATTGTGGTTATGGCGGTATGTTCAAAATAATTTTTAGAGTTGAGGAGATATTTTTACGGACACAATGTACGTTAATAGTGAGTGAAAATACGAACAAAGTGAATTTTGGAAATTTTGTAAATTCCTTCCTCTTCCCTCTCATTATCATGCACCTTTCTCTCTTTCACTTTTCTCTCTTTTAACCAATGGGTTATGAGGATTGATGGACCATTAAACAATTGGTTTGGATGCATCACTTAGACCATTGGGTAATACCCAATTTTACACATTTATTCTTTCTCTTTCCCTCATTTTCGATGGCTCTTTCTTCTCTACCAAACTCTCTTTTCATTTCACTTCTCTTCTCTTTTCTCTTTGGCAAAATCGAAACCCCCATCACCACAGCTATTTCCTTGTAAAATCAACTACAAACTCTTAATTCATGAAGCATTAATGGGACTTTGGGGGATATATTCACTAACTTCTTCTTCTCTTATCTCCATATTTATTTTTCTTGAAGCCTTGGAGTAAGGTAAGAGCTCACGATCCCTTGTTGCTTTATTCCTTATTTTGAGGTTGTTAAAGTTTAATAATGGTGGTTTGGATGTTGTTAAGTTGAGATATGCATGTAGAACTATTGAACCCTAGGTTAGAAGACTTAGAAATTTGATTTTTGGTGCTGAGATAGTGGTACATGAATTTTTGGCATAATTTATGCTTGAAATGGTACAAGCAAATTATTAGAATTGTTGTTTGGGTGTTTTGGTAAAAACTTTAAAATTTGACAAAATTGGTGAAATTGAGCTTTGTTGCCCTAGGAATGATTTAGATATAAGGAAATGAATTTTTAGAATGAATGATAATAATTATTGGTCTTAGAAACTTGAGAAATCAAGAAAGTATGTTGATGCCCTAAGTTATTAAAATGGTATATGTTGTATATTGGTGGTGTTGGCATCAATAAATTAGAATAATGCATTTTTGGATTTTGAGAAACCATTATGAATGATGGGTAAAGTGTTAGTGTGAATGGTACCTTGAAGCTTGGTGTAATTGCAACCTATTAGATTATAGAAAATCTTAATTGAAGGGAAGATATTCTTGAAACCTAATGAAATTTAAAACCATGGTTTATAAAATAGTTTAAATATGATGGAAGTTGTTAATATAAATACTGTGTAATTGAAGAATTGAGAATGATGCTCGAATTAGAAATTGATTGCATTATATATGTATTAGTTATGAGACAAAATCCGGTTGACGAGGCGGGACCATCAAGTTGTCCGAACTTCTTCTCTTAAGGTGGGAGAGGAGTTTATATTCTAAATGCATGGATTGAAATATTTTGATGATTATGGTATATGATAGTAAATCATGTTTGCCTTGCTATGGTTGTGTTGAATTTTTATGACAATTGATATTGTTGTGGTATCTTGCTTGGAAAATGTATTAAATGCATTTAGAATATATGTGGTATGTCTCTTTGCGATGAATGACAATGCTATGACTTTGGGCAAATTGTGCCTATGCTAGGATGTGAAAAATATGTGTGTTTCACCACTAGTGTTGGACTATAATGATTGTTAATGAATTAAATGATTTATGGTTGTGAGACATACCCATGAGTGGTGATGTAATTGTTGAGGAGTTGATTGAATGCCATTGTGAAGGATGCAAAATCTTGTGTTTATGATGATGATAAAAATCTAAATTTTTTAAAAAAGATTGTGAAATGCCGCACTTAAATATGAAACAATAGCAAGACTAATTATAATTGAAATCCACTAAGAATTAAGTGGTGGTATTGATGAGAATGATGATGGATGATTGATGAGTGGCATGGTAGGATGAATAATGTGAGATTGCATATGATCTATATCTGTATTCTATCCATGGCGTATTTGCATAATTGTCGATATGGGATGTTAGGGATTCCTTTGGTTGACCCAATGGAAGCGCGGCTCAGTGCATGAGCATCTTTGTTACCTTAGTGATTCCATGGCTGAATCACAAAGTTACCCATCCTTAATCACGGGGGATTGCATATGGTTGACCCGGTGGAGGTGGCTCTTTGAGGAATAGGTTTCCCTGGTGGTTTTATTGAATCACAATTACCATGGTCAAGAATCATGGTTGGTTAGCAACACCATTTTATGATATTTGTGAAGTTGTTGCTTCCGTTGTCACTATGATATGATCGGTGTTGCATTATGGTCGATGCAGTTTGGTACCAGTAAAATATTGATGGATGTACATATGTGTACACATTGTTGTTGTTGATGATGCTATAGTATAAACCCACATTGATGATTTATTTCCTATATTTGGATCTACAATTGATGAGTATGATTCTTTATGCATATGCATTAGCTTAAGAGCATTTACATATAGCCTAATGATATACCAAAATAGAAATAAGAATGAGATTGAGGTGATGAATGGTGATGGTAGAGATTAAAACTCTAAAACTGATAAGTAAAATACTTATAATGAGATATATGTTAATTTGTGACAATGCTTGTGATGGTCCAATATAATGAAGAGTAATGTTATGTGAATATGTATGTGCTTGCTATGAGTTTTAATTAATGAGAATTTTGTATGCCTATGATGGTACAATGAAGATGACTTGATGATAATTGATGATTGTGTTAAAAAGCACACATGTTGTTTATATGCATGTACACATGATCACAATATATTCGATTTCGTCATTTCAAATGTAATATTCACTATCTCGTGTTGTTTCTTTTTAGTATTGTGATTACAGGACTTGCATGGGGTGAGATGCATTTTATTTTGGAAACCTACCTTTTGATGTGGAAGGTAAAATAGTTATAATGGGAATGCCTTGGCCGGCAATTGTTTAAAATTTAGGCAACATATGTATTTTGGTGACAATGAAGTTGATATTGATTTGATGGCAATGACCTAATTCCTTTTGTATATTAAACAATATTCTTTTAAGTATACATGTGCTTATTTTGGCCGATTCTTTTGTATATGACCATGTTGTGTATTTGACAATATGACTCTAATAGCCATTGTGATGATAAGGATGTGTATATTGATGAAAAACCCTTGATTTGATGAGACTTGGAATCTAGGGTTGAGATCCATGATTGATGCACTATTTAGACATGTTTTGATGATTAATTTAATAAATAATTTGGATACAATATAGCCTTGATAAAATTATGGTGTTTCTCATGTTTTTATGCCCTAAATTGAGTTATTTTGTATGTACAAATGATCCCAATAAATTCAAGAGGCAAGGATCCCAAAATCATGGAAAAATATTGTAATTTTGTGATCCTGATAGAAAGAACCATGGCTCTGGTGAGAACCATGGCCTGGCCATGGAACTTTTTGTTTTTGATAGACAACTTTAGCTCATGTTTTTGCCTGGCAGCAGTAGGAACCACAACCATGGACAGAACCATAGCCAGGCCGTGGATCACACTACCTGGAGCCCAAAATCTTTTATGTTTTCATATTTTTGCTTGGTCCTTTGCATCCCTTTTGATACCATATTTAACCTCGTTACTTTACGACTTAAATATGTAACTTAATGAGTATGTTTTCATCAAACGTTGGCAATTATCTTGTGTTTTCTTTGGATCTCTTCTCATATATTCATATATGAGAAGGGCTGGATGTCCGATATACACTTAACTCTTTTCCACTATTTTAAATATCATTGTGTATACGTTGCGGGCTTTTGCTTCATGATCAACTCTTGTTGTTTCTTTTAAAATGTGGCCTTTGATTTTTCATGGTTTGAATCTTAATGTAAGTAGATTATTGTAGAGTTTTAAACCATGAAAAATTTATTTGTATTTTTATTAATTATATATGTTTACATTAGGATTCAAATCTTAGGAATCAGGACACCACAACTTTTATTAGGAGTGCTCACGTGGACTCCTAAGGACAAAGCTAAAATTGCTTCGATAGACTAACTTACTTTGTGTCTAAAAAAGGTACGATTTTATTCTAAAATGAAATTTTGTATGAGTATTCTTTGAAACACGTAAGTTTGCAAATTCTCTATAGGAATCATTTGTGTTTCAACTATCTGACCTTGTGGGATTCCCTAACAAGTGAGAGAAGTGAATCACCACAACCCCATTATATAGAGCTCTTATGGACTAACTTGTTAAGAATATGAGGAAGAGGTTGAGCTTAGAAGGCCTCACAAGAGGCATAAACACCACAGAGATGAGAATATGACGAAGAGGAAGATGAAGGAAGTAGACATAAAAGGCTAGATAAGGCTTTTTTGAAGAACTACTATAGTGGTCAATCACTATCTGCTATTGGGAAGGTTGCACAAAATCAAATATTTGTCATTGCATATGCCATTACGGATATGGAAAACACTAAAAACTAGTCCTAGTTTTTAAGTCTTGTTAGGGATGATCTTGGAGATCCTGCTTCAAATGGGCGGCGGTTTGTATCTAACATGTAAAAGGTTAGTTTTATGGTTATGCTTTTCTTAATTGTTAACAAAAAGTATTGCCCAAGGACCCATATGATGTAATTATCATTCGATTAGTATGAACACCTCTTTCGGTCTGACCAAAATAGAAAGGATTCTGAAAGGACTGGGCTTCATTTCCGAATAATCTGCCGAGTAAAATGGCTCAGAATGATGATTTCCGAGTGAAAAATGGTTATTTCCGAGTGAAGAAGGCTATTTCTAAGTGAAAATGCCTTTTTCCGAGTGGGATATCCGAGTCAGCCGTTTCCGAGTGAAATTCCGAGTGGGATATCTCCGAATGACAAGTTTCCGAGTGGCTCCAAGTGTGGGATATATTTCTGAACGAGAAAAGGCTCTGGATAGTCATTTCCGAGTGTTTGACTGCCGAGAGATGTATATTTCCGAGTGGAATGCCTCCTAGTGAGTCATTTCCGAGTGGAACGCCTCTGATCGGGTCATTTCCAAGTGGTTTGCTACTGAGAGATGTGTTTCCGAGCGAAACAAAGCGAAAAGAAGGTCTGAGCAAAATTTCTGAGTAAAAAGAACTTCTTATTGCAAATGGGAGTTCTTGGAAGAAAAGCTGAGAGAAATGCCTTGGAACAATGAGAGGCCGGTTTCAAAAGAAATACCTCTCGGGCTGGGACATTAGAGGAAGGAATCCCCAAGTGAATAGATCCGAATGGGTTAATTCCTGATTAAGGCAATTCTGAGAGAAAGGCAATTGACTTCCGAGTGGTTTATTGTCAAGACATGTATTTCAATCGTCATCAAGTTCCAAATTCTGATTGAAACCATTCCGAGCCCGACTCCTAAATGAATACATCCGAGTGGGTTGGTTTTCGATTGAAGAACCCTTCTGATTGAAAAGAAGGTCGGTTCCCGAGTGGATGCATTGAGTGGTCAGGTTCTACATCCCGAGTTGAGTTAAAGTTCCATTCTGATTGAAGAAATAAGGACGACTCCCAATTGTAAGTCCCAGTGGGTTGATGCATCCGATTGAATCATTTCCGAGCCATGTATCTGACCAACGAAATGATGTATTTTCGAGTGATTCAATCTGAGTGATGTATTTCCGAGTGAAATTTACTTCACGATTGAATTGGTCTTAAGACAAAGGAAGAATGATGCTAACCTGTCGGCCAGGGGTATAGCCGAATATACTATTTCTGAGATGCCGACTGAAGCAAGTAGAGGGGCCGAATGAATGCTTCAAACATAAGCAGTACCGAGCAAAACCCTTCCAATTGAAGCAACTCCGATTGAGTACTTCAAACCATGATATTATCAAGAAAATCCGAGTAAAGGTTTCTCCGAGTGGTTCATTTCCAGAGACCTCCGGGTGAAATTCCAGAGCAAATCCAAGTGAAAGAAGACGTCTCGCTTGAGCGAGTCTTTCTCCGCTTGAGCGAGATTATCACAAAACGAGTTCCTTCAACAAACGCTTAAGCGAGAAACTCTCATTCAAGCGGAGTGAAGAGAAAATTTAGCATCAGGGGTCTTTACGCTAAACACTGACTCCTCAACTCAGCACCGAGTCACTCTCTTTTAGTCAGCACCGAGTGAGTCCTTTCACTCAATTTCCGAGCCACTTTTACCCATTTCTGAGCCATCCTTTTACCTATTTCTGAGTCATATTTCACCCATTTCTGAGCCCCTTTCCACTCAATTTCCGAGCCATTTTTAGCCATTTCCGAGCCATTTGTTTACACAATTCCGAGTCACCCTTCTCAGTCAATTCCGAGCCATTTTCACCCAATTCCGAGTCAGCATTATTACCTATTTCTGAGTCACTTTCCACCCATTTCTGAGCCATCTTTTCGGCCACCTCTGGGTCACCTTTCAACCATTTCCGAGCCACCTCTTCAGTCATTTCCGATTGAATGTTTCAAGCAGAATTGTTTTGCTCGTCCAACAAAGCAATACCGAGCAAAGCTTTCACTCGATTTTTGTATAAACAACACCTTTTTCCACTCGGTCTTGTGCTTAAAAGGCACCTTTTCCACTCGGATTATTTCCCACTATGGGTGTATACCGACTGAGGCACTAAATCCAAGTTAGAAGCAGAAAACTGACCCCTACTCCCTCTGTTCGCCCGTGCTGACTTGGATTCCACCACCCAAGTGGATCCAGGAATCCTGGGGGTGGCAGACAAGGGCGGAAGTGGAGAAATTAAAAATCTCCACCAGTCGCTGTCCCCCACTACCAGGCTGCCTCCACTCAGAGTGGAAGCCTGAGCTGGCCTAGCACTCAACCCATGTCTTCAACCCCTATAAATGCCCCAGCTGAAGAGGCTCAAGGGGTTGGACTTTCTCTCCCTGCAAGAAAACTCTACCTCCTGAGTTCTCCTTCTCCTCTCTCCCTACACCGTATATCCCCTCTCTCATCTCCACACCGTCCTCCTACCCATCAACCTCGTCTTCTCCTAAACTCCACACTGTCCAGCCCCTCAAGTCCTCACTAAACAATCCCTTCAACCTCCTAAATCCATACCACATCATCTCAATCTCCTAATTCCTCACCCAGCAGCCCCTCCAGCCTCATAAATCCTTCACACCGTCCAGCACATCATCCCTTCACACCTCACTGTTCAGCATCCTGTTCTCTCGTCACACCGGAGTCCAGCTCTCCTGCTCCATCACTCGGTCTCCCAACTTTCACTCGGTATTTTTATTTTTCACTTGGTATTTTTATTTTTCACTCGGTATTTTTATTTTTCACTCGGTATTTTTATTTTTCACTCGGTATTTTCATTTTTCACTCAGTTTTCTATATTTTTACTCGGTTTTTCCATTTTTACTCGGTTTTCCCTTTTTCTCACTCGGTTTTCTCTTCTCTCACTCGGTTTTCCCTCTCTTTTCCGAATTTACTATTTCTCTTTCTCTCTTGTAGCTTCTACTACCCTCCATCCTTTGCTTCATAGTTTTTTAAAAAAATAATAAAGGGAAATGGATGTTTCATGTGTTTTCTTTCAAATCTAAGTAAAATCAACAATAAAAAAAAATCATTTTTAGTCAGTGTCGTACGGAAAATACTTCCGTCTACACAACCTCTATAGGATCCGTACACGTGCGAAGAACTTCGTCTTGTATGGGTTTCTCACCAAAATGATACCCACCAACATTTTCCCAATCTTTTCCTAAAAGAAAAACACTCAGAACTACGTAACCCTGATTTCTTGATAATTCAAGAATACGTAGGAGCAGGACTCAACTCCTGTCGGGCCCATCTTTCTTATTTTTTTTTGCTATTTTATTTCTTTACTTTCGCGTTTCTTTCATAAGTGTTCTTTTTTTTTGTCGCTTCCGTGAAAATCAATTTAGACGTGATGTCTTGTTGATTTCCCCCTAGTTTTTTTTTCAAGCCTCGCCACAATTCATAGGGAAGAGATACTTAGGACGAGACGTCCCGCTTATCTCTTTCCTATCCCTGTCCCTTTTTTATCCGAGGATGTCTAATTTAGGCGTGACATCTTATTAGCATTCTCTTCCCCTCTCTGTCTCATATTGAAGTCGAGTTTAATTCGGAGGAAACGTCCTGTTGACCTCGTTTCGACATTCTATGTTTGTACAGTTCTCTTACTCCATTCCGTCGTTTTCAAATAAAAATACAAAAAAAAGGAAGAAACCATGTTTTATTTAAGGCTATTTATATTGCGCTTTCGATCTTGGTACTGTTTCTGACAGGCGATGTAGGGTGCTAATACCTTCCCTACTCGTAACCGACTCCCGAACTTGAATCTCATTTTTAAACCAGTGCTTTCACTGAACTTAGTTTTTTCCCAATGTTTTTCCTATGGATAAAAACGTTGGTGGCGACTCCCTGTTTCACACACGGTTTTTCTCTCTCGCCGCGCCGTCACGATCCAGGTTGCAACAGATGGCGACTCTGCTGGGGACACTTAAGAGAGTCAGGCCAGTTTGATTGAAAGCGCATGTTCTTTTTATATAGCCTTTGTTATCTAGGATTTCTTCCCCTTGTTTTATTTTCTATTGATTGTTGTGAATGTTTGTTCTTGTTTTAATTGTGTCTTGTTATTTGTTTCGTTGTCTATGTTTTGCATGTTTGTTGAACCCTAGGGTAGAAGACCATGTTACTTTTCCGTAATCATTGAACCCTAGGGTAGACGACTTTGTATATTTGTTCTGTGTTTGTTCTTTGTGTAGAATGGGGTAAGGTAAAAGGTATGGACTGCCCTTCCACACACTACACTCACAATTACTTGCACACACCTATGAGTGGCGCCCTATACCCGGGCCCCAAATGAAGCTTAAGTTAGGAGAGGTTGGTAATGGAATCATATGGGATGTACTTCCTATACGGTGTTCGTGAGAACCTCAACCAGAGTTCGACCTCTCATGATATACGCACCAAGTGGATTCCCCACTATTTGCGTCCCTGTCATGGTCAGGATCTTGGCTCTGGTGACCTTCTAGAAGTCTAGCGGAAGCCACCTGGCGGAGAGTCACTTTTAGACAAGCCATAGGGCCTAGAAAAGACTTTCAACAAAACCCTACCTAGGCCACAAAAGGGCAAACTTTACTTTACCTTACGTTATTTTTGCTTTCCCTTTTATCCAAAAAAAAATGAATTATCTACCACCCACAAATTTACTGAGTTTTTGAAATAATGACTCGTTTTGGAACACACAATATTCTTCGGGTGAATAGATAATCCTCTTTTGGTCGTGTACCTCTGAGTCCTGAGTCATAGATTTTCCTAATCGTCAAAAAATCAAAAAATATAACTCCATTTCCGCTCCAGCAGGGGCATCGATGACGATTAAAAAAATTTTATGACTATTGCGACTTGGACCCTTGGTAATCGTTGTTTCCCCAAGAAAAATTGCTTTATGTTAAATCAATGGGGAAGTACCGGTTCCAAAACATGACATCAACTAATTTCTCCTCTTTATCCTCATTTTCATGGAAGGCTATTCAGAACTTAACGAATACCCTTTGAGTATCTATGGAAATTAACATGGGATTGAACTTAAGAAATGAGGGCTGTAGTTGCCCGAAGAAAATGTTTGAGCTTGGGGCTCCCGCCTCAGGATAAAAGATTTCTTCTGTCTTCACAATTATCCCATATTAATTTCCATGTTTACCATACCTAGTACTTTTGAATGATAAGTTCTAAGGAATAGTCAAAGGATATTCGCCAAAGCCTGTAATTGTTTCCCACGACATTCTCCTTCTTTCTATTTCCACCTAACATTTTTGTTTTTTTTTTAAAAAAAAGACACAGGCGTCACGGGTAGGCATCCTTACCAGACCCGGCTCCAAAGGAAACTCATGGCTGAGGCAGAAGCTGTTGACGGAGACTTTAGAACCGAGTTTGATCAGTTGAAAGAGTGAGTGGCAGAGTTAACTAAACTTTTAGAAAAGAAACTCACAGAAGGAGGCTCCTCTGCAGGTATTGAGGACGCCCAACAACAGCCTGCCACCGTACCACCCCCCCTTGGTTCTGAGCCAGTAAGAACCCAACTCCCTAACACAACGGCACCCCCTCTCACTATTCTTGTCAGAAGACCTAACCCTGCCATTGATGCCCAGCCACCCTACGGCCAGTCTTATACACAACAGCATACATTTGTTGGTCCTAACAGCAACCCAGTACCTTTTCCACTTTATGGCCTACCACCGGGGTACTATCCCCCGCTCGCTAACCAACAAGACGCCCACGACCAGCAAACGATGAATCCTCACGCTTCATACCCCACCCAGCCAAACATACCACCACTCCACCAAACCCAAAACACGTAAGCCCATGAGCCACAAGCCTACCAAACTCAAAACACACAGGCCCATGACCCACAAACCTACCAAACCCAAAACACTCAAGCCCCAGTGGCCCAGCCAACTTACAACGCACAAGCCCAAAACACACGAGCCCAGATGATCCAGCCGACTTATGCTGTACAAGCTATGGCCCAACCCCAAGGTCCCTCACTAAATACAGGCCTAATGAATCAGTCCCATACATTTCCTCCTTTTAACCAGCCACTCGGCTATCCATACGGATACGCAACCCTCTATATGACCAATCTCCAAGATACAACCCGCATGATGAACCCGGTAGCCGGTCATAGCACGGTTGCAGCTCCCCAAAAGGAAAAGATAGAAATCTTAGAGGAGCGTTTGAGAATGATGAAAGGCGCTGGGGGTTTTGGACTGATAGATGCGTCTGAGCTATGTCTAGTCACAGATATTGTCCTCCCACCCAAATTTAAGATGCCAAACTTTGACAAGTATCGGGGAATGACTTGTCCAAAGAACCATCTCACGATGTACTGTCGAAAGATGGCATCTTACTCTTCTAATGACCAATTGTTGATCCACTGCTTCCAAGATAGTCTGGCGGGGGCTACTCTTACATGGTATGCTCACCTTGAGCGGAACCATATTTGTTGTTGGAAGGACCTGGCAGATGCTTTCCTTAGACAATACAAGTATAACATGGATATGGCACCCAACAGGGTCTAGTTACAGAATATGGTGAAGAGGGACAATGAAACGTTTAAGGAGTATACCCAACGATGGAGAGAGACAACAGCGCAAGTGGACCCCCTATTATCGGAAAAAGAGATAATCACAATGTTTATTGACACACTCCCATCACCTTTCTATGGCAAGTTGATTGGTAGTGTTTCATCCAACTTCTCCGACATTGTGACTATTGGGGAAAGGGTGGAAAGTGGAATACGAACAGGAAAGCTCACTCAGGGCCCATCTGGGGCAAGCATGACAAGAAAGCCGGCGCCTGGGAGAAGGGATGGAGAAACTAATTCCATCTCTTCTAATCAAAAGACAGCTCCGCCGAGACCATTCACCCCTACCATGATTCAAGCTCCCAACCCTTATGTGGCCGCTGCTACTTATGGCCCGACAGCTCATACTCCTCATTTCCGTCCGCCCATGGTAAGAGCGCCAACGCCGCAACCCATGCCATACCATCACCCACAGCAAGTGACTCGACCACCCAATCATAATCAGAACACAAGGAATCCCAACAATGAGCGCACCCCTGTGTAGTTCGATCCAATTCCTATAACATATACCGAACTTTTTCCAATCCTTGTTCATAAAGGTCTGGTAGCTTCATCCCCCATGAGGCCATTGCAACCTCCTTATCCAAGGGGGTATGACCTAAACGCTCATTGTGATTACCACGCTGGGGCACCGGGGCATTCCACAGAAAATTGCCTAGCTTTAAAATATAAAGTGAGAGATTTGATCAAAGCCGACTGGATTAGTTTTCAAGAAGGAAGCCCTAACGTGACCATAAATCCCCTGCCTAATCATGGAAGTTCAAAAGTTAATGTCGTGGTGGCCGATATTGAAGATGGTTTTGATGATAATGCCAATTTGGTGATCGCCAGCCCACCGGGCCAAGAGTTCGGTAATTGGGAGGCTGTCGAACTCCTTATGATTGTAAACAATTCACCAAAGTAATTTGTCATTGCCTTAAATATCTTGTTTATCCCTCGGCTATGCCTAAGGCTTTGGGACTTTTCATGTAATAAGGGCCAAAAAAAAAAACTTGCTTTATCGTTCAATCAATAAATGCGTATCGAAAAAAAAGTTTTTTTCTTATCCCATTATCCTTGCTTTGATTCATTTTCTTTATTTACTTGTTCCCTTTCCCTCTTTTTATTTGAGCCACCATAGTAGTTAGCAAGATTGTTAGAACAAGAGGTTAAAGAGTACCCCTAAGTCAAGGACGCCTGAAGGAATCACGGTGGCAATCTATCAGAAGGCATTAGTAATTTTGTGGAAGGAATCTATGGAATGACAACATGGCCAAGTCCTGAATTGGACAAGTGGTAGGCCAGTCATCTAAGGAAACCTCAACAGTTGCCAGCATAAATAGGGGCAAATTGCTGATGCCTATAAATACAGATATAATCAAGGGAGACTTTGTAAAAAAAATGAAAAATAAAAAATGAAAAATGAAAAATAGAGTCAAGCTTGAAGTCCAATGCACATACCAAGCGGGGAAAGCTGGTTACGTCCAGATCCTCGAGCAAGCTGTCATTTTCTGTATAAGGGGAACAAATGTCGTCAGGCCAAGAACCTGCATTCTTGTCATCATCAACACCTCAACCCTAAAGAGTGCGTCATTCCTCATGCCTATGTAGCCAAGGAAATAGTCTGTCAGATTGAGTCGTTGTGTCATTAAGGGGATTAAAAAAAACAAAAAAAACAAAAAAAAGAAGGAGGGCAAACAAAAAGAAATGGAAAATGAAAAAAATAAAAAAGAAAAAAGAAAATAAAGGCCAAAATGATGATTCAAAAGTAATTCCCTCTCATTGATGCCAAAAGACTCACGAATATTTCCTTGGGTACATGGCATAGGAGAAGACTCTCCTATTTGAAGTGACATCAGTTCCCCAAAGGATCAAACTAAATTTGAAAAGGGTTAGCAGATTCAACTGGAGTGTAATTAGTTTCAACCTTTTACTGAAAGGGATACAGCCAAAAATGAACAAGAACATATTACAAAGAAAGAGAAGAGCTTGCTAGGCTGAAAACCTCAAAGGGCGGCCTAGGCAAAAGTTAGAGCAACCCGGTGAGTTGAAAACCTGAAAAGGTGGCTCAGGTAAAAATTAGGGTCAAGATTTCGGCAGAGTAACTAAGGTTCCCAATGCAAAACATGCAAACTGAGGCATGTGGACCATGGTTAAACTACCCTCTCAAAGGCAGAGTTGAACGATGTACTTGAGGTCGTGACGTGGGATTAAGGTTCTCACTAGTCTCAGGAATTCTCTGGAGGATCCTCGAACCTTCCCTGTTTCTCCTGGCCTTGACCTGTCCAATGTAACTTCATTCCATCCCATCTATTTTCCCCTTTGTCCATTCTCTGTATTCTGTTTGACATACATGAATAAAATTTATCCTTTTTCGATACGTGGTATGAATTACATTTGATCTGATAAAACATTGTGTTTTATAAAAATAAAATGAAAGAATGGTGAACATTTAAAGTCATAAGGGACAAGACGCTCCCACTACTTGACCTCGACAATCATCACAAAGACTCAGCCAGGCACGCGCTTCAAAGCTATGATCACCTCTTTGATTCTCCTCTGTCCATGAGTTATCCTAAGGGCCGCGGTTTCACAGGACCTACCCAGTTTTTGGATGTATCTTTGCACTACTTACCCTTTTTTCTGCAGGTTATTACAACAGACAGTCATGTCAAGCATTGACGCCTTAATCAAGTCCTTTTCCTCAATGGAACCGCAGCTGCCCAAAACTAGAATCTCTCAAGTCTTCTCCTTAATTGCCAAAGTTGGCACTTCTCAGAACTCCTTCCTCAAGTCGCCAAAGTTGGCAATTCTCAAAGTCTTCTCCTTAATCGCCAAAGTTGGCACTTCTCAGAACTTCGTCCTCAAATCGCCAAAGCTGGCACCTCTCAAAGTCTTCTCCTTAATCGCCAAAGTTGACACTCTTCAGAATCCCTTCCAATTCGCCAAAGTTGGCACCTCTCGAAGTCTTTTTCTCAACTGCCAAAGCTGACACTTTTTCAAACTCGCTTCCAAGGATTCTACCTAATATATTCTGACAGTCAAGTGTATCTCCTTCCCAAGCCCAAGGATCATTTCCAGCAAAACTTTCCCCCAGTAGAATCACCAAACTCTCCCCAGTGAGCCTACAATTCAAATCATCTTCTCCCACTAGTAAGAACATTTTCTAATCAGGCTTAGAAGAACTCTCCCTAAAGGGCCCAACACATTTCTCTCAGTGAATCCACACATACCAGGTGGACCCCAGATTCTCCCTTCCCAATCAAGGGGCGATGCTTGAGCCATCAATCCTTCTCCAGTGGAACTACACTTCCCTGACAAATCAAACTGGGACATCACCCCAGGATCATTTCTTCTCGCTCAAGGGGGAGCTCCCCAATGTTTCGAGATAGATAATTCAAACTGGGGCATCACCCCAGGTTCCTTCTCCTTCATCCAAGGAAATAGTACCCCGAATCACCAAATCCTTCCTAAACAACTCAAACAGGGGCATCTCCCCAGATTTCTTTTGTTCCAGTCAAGGGGTAGTTCCCCAAGGTTCCTTCAAATATGTCAAACTGGGGCATCTCCCCAGATTTCTTCTATTCCAGTCAAGGGGTAGTTCCCCAAGGTTCCTTCAAATCATCTCAAACTGGGGCATCACCCCAGAATTCTTCTATTCCAGTCAAGGAACAATTCCTAAACAACCTTCAAATCATGTCAAACCGGGGCATCACCTCTGGTCCATTCTCTTTTCGCCAAAGGGGCGGTTCCCCAAGGCTTCTTCAGACCATCTCAAACTGGACATCACCCCAGATCTATTCAAACAAGGGGGCAATTCCCCAAGATTCCTTCAAAATATGTCAAACTGGGGCATCACCCCAGGTTCACTCTCTTTCATTCAAGGGGGCAATTCCCCTAGATTCCTTCAAAATATGTCAAACTGGGGCATCACCCCAGGTTCACTCTCTTTTATTCAAAGGGGCAATTCCCCTAGATTCCTTCAAAATATGTCAAATTAGGGCATCACCTCAGGTTCACTCTCTTTCATTCAAGGGGGCAATTCCCCTAGATTCCTTCAAAATATGTCAAACTGGGGCATCATCCCAGGTTCACTCTCTTTCATTCAAGGAGCCATTCCCCAAAGACTCCTTCAAATCATGTCAAACTGGGGCATGTGACGTCCCGTGTAATTTTCCGAATAAATTTTTCATGTTTTTAAAAGATCATTTTGAAATTCATAAATTAAATTCAGAGTTCACGTAAAAGTTGATAATCGCGGAATATTATCATGCATAATAGTCGTGAATAATAAAATTCAAAAAAAAAATATTTACGTAGCGGAAACGATTTAGAAAATAATTATACATGATATGTTACATTTATTACAACCCATTAATTTAGAATAAAATCAAAGTCCAAGTAGTAATTCACATAGGCATCAATCATGGCATCATTCTTCATTCTGTGTGGCATTCACTGTAAAAATTAATGTAAGAGTGAGACAGAATATAGAATAAATATAAAATAAATAGAATTGCACAAATGTAAACAACAAAATTAAAGATATGATGAATATGTCAAACAAGTCCATTTATATTTAATAATCCTTATCTTAGTCGAATAATGTCCTGTTGAATCCATTTAGTTTGGTGGAATTACCACAGTAAAAAGTCTCACAGAGACACAAGTAGGACTTAGCATATACCATGAATCCCTACTCTTCATGGCGCCCAAGTACCGAAGTACACAAGTATCACAAGTAGGACTTTGCATAAACCATGAATCCCTACACTTCATGGCACACAAGTACCGAAGTACACAAGTATCACAAGTAGGACTTTGCATAAACCATGAATCCCTACACTTCATGGCACACAAGTACCGAAGTACACAAGTAGGACTTAACATAAGCCATGAATCTCTACACTTCATGGCACACAAATACTTATGATGCATGAATGCCTTTAACTCTTTTTACCATTTAACAAACCATGATATCAATATTTCCAAAACCACTTAGATAAATAGACAAGTCCTCAAAGGGACACAACACACATAATAATTCCCAAAATCATGGATTTACTGTTTCAACCACATATGTCAATAACCACAAAGCATTCATGTGCATATAAATTAATTTTGTCACTCATAATTATTCATCACCAAAATATACAACTGTATGATACTCATTAGACACTCAACAATATCAATAATAATTCATAGTCCCTCAAGAATTCAATAATAAATTGTTACCCATAGAGAAAATATCATTTTCATTCATAATAACCATTATAAGAAAGTTTCAGCATTTCCAACAGCAACACACGTTATTAAAACAGCCATAACATGAGCAAATCAAATCCTTTTTAGGTGATTCCACTTTCTATAGGTCAATAATAGAATTAAATACAACTTTCATGAAGAACACAATTTCAAATTCCAAACAGAAATATCACTTATTCACGAAATACCACACTGACTCAAAGTGAGTTTCCAAAACGTACATATATTAGTAATTTCAACATTTCTAGAGCTACAAAAATGATTTTAACATGAAACCAGTTCTAAAATACTCTTCACATAACTGTCTACAATTTTCATGAAGACACCAACCACTAATTCACACCACAAAATTCCCAATTTTGAAAATGAGATTCGGATTTCATAGTTAACAGATTTTCATCATGAACACACTTCTGTATTTTGAGCATATCTAGAGCTACAAGCATCTTTTTAACTTGAAACCACTATCTATAGATCCCTAACATGAATATATACAACTTTCATGAAGACATCCAAGGCTGATTATGCATGTATAATTCCCAGAATGTCAAAATATGCACAGAACATAGCTTAAACATTTCACTCGGTCATGCTGTAGTATTTTGGCTATAACTTTTGCTATACATATCCAAATCAGTTGAATCAGGTCTCCAAATTCACATAACAAAAAGATCTACAACTTTGATGAAGAAGTCAAAATCTAATTCACACGTTTGCAGCTTCAAAATTAGGCAAAAATTACGAAATTAAAACTAAAATCCTAGAACAGCATACAACTCTACCCATTCCATAATTATTCACAACCCTGTCCCCTCTTACTTGTTTTGCCGACTGAAAATGGCTTCCTGGTTGTCCTCCTGGCTTCTGTTCGAAGGGTCTTGAGGAAGGAGAGTAAATGAGAGGTAGAAGGTTCACTATCTTTTTTGTTTCTCAGAGTTTCAGAAGGGATAGTGCTTTGTTTAATAATGCAAGGCAGTGGGAGACAAGCTCCTTGTGAGTGGATCGTAGTGCTGTTAGTGGAGATAATGGAGGATTAAAATAAGAAAGTGGGCTTATAATGGTCCACTTCTGGCCGTCCTACATACTAGGGGTGCATAATGGGTTTAGATATATTAAACTATGCGCAAGAGACAAGATTGGAGTCAAAACGTTACTCCTTCACTGAATACCGACTGGAATTCCACTCGGTTAGCCCCTAAACCGATTAGAATTCTACCCAGTCAGCATATATACTGACTGGAAATAAAGGTAAAGAAATCCGAGTCCTTCTAGCTCAAGCGAACTCCTCACTCACTTGGGTGAGTGCCATTTATTTCACTGGCAGAGGAGAGTTTCGCTCAAGCGAATACCGACTCGCTTGAGCGAGACACATGCCTCACTCACTCCACTCTCACTCGCTTAAGCAGAGGTCGTCATTCCCCAAAACCGACCCTTCATCCACTCGGTTTTCACTCAACAAATTAATCCAAACCTGTAACACCCTAATTTTTAATAAATAAATAAACCCCAAAAACAGGGAAAAATTTTCCAAAATTAAGTAAACCAAATAGACCGTAAGACAATCGGATAGCAATGGGACGGAAGGCAAGGAAGGACAAGCACCCAATCGGTAGTCAGCGGAGCACAGCAGCTTAAACCAACCCAATCAGTACTCCCATCGCTCGGTTCCCAGAAACAAACCAAGAAGAACCGGGCACAAGGAAATAAGGGAAGGGAGGCAAGGGAAAATAAAAGAATACACTCATGTGTAGCTGCCAGTGGAAGGAATAAAACTTGAACTGACTCCGCCCAGACCAGCGAAGCACATCAACGCCTGGGCGAGTCCAACCACAACGTCCATTCGCTCAGGCGGGGTCCAACACCGCCCAGTGAGACATGATAATACAAGAATGGAAGAGGGAGATATTCGGGCGGAGTTCCACATTAACATCTGCTCGCTTCAGCACGATCCCACACGCTTGGGCGAACCGTCCTAGTCGCTCGGGCGAGGTATGACTCCGCCTAAGCGATGCCGACACAAAGGCCTCTCCAAACACACACTCGCTGGAGCTAAGTCTAATTCGCTGGGCGAACACAGGTACAAGGCAATTTCTCAATCGGATATGGACAAAGGTTCACTCGGTAAATCCTTACGCTCGCACTTCACTCGGGAAATCAGGTAGTTAAGTCCCACTCGGACTTATTCAAAACCCAACCACTCGGGATACCAATCCTCACTCGGACTTTACCTCTTTCACTCGGATTACCAATACCTTACACTTAGGATCCAATCCTCTCTAAACCACTATTCGAACTCCTCTCTCAGAAGGGAATCACTCGAGGTTTTCACTCAGGAAATACAAACTCTTCCTCACTCGGGATTTACTTATGATTTTCGCTCGGAGTCACATAACATGTTCACTCAGAAAAGTCACCCAGAAATCTTCACTCAGAACCACTAACTTAACATAATTTCACTCCTCAACGGCCCTCGAGTCATTTAGCAACACTTCCCAGTCGGAAAACGCATAGAATCAGTACGAAGCACATACATATGAATACATGACCACAGAAACATAAATCTGCTAACAAATCCAGTCTACCGACCCATAGACATGTAACCACACATTCGGAATACCCATTATCTTGATATTAAGCATTTACCAATACTTACTAATACCATACAAGTGACACAATGACTATTCAATCTTTATAAGTGAATATATTTAATCGTCATTTTACATAAGAGCCGGCCAAGGCTACACGGAAAAAACATAATAATGCAATACAAGTGCTCAACAGTCGGAGTGCACCACACTCAGACTTGAAACCCTATCATCATTTCCGAGTACGACCTGCACACTGAAAAATGGTGTAGGGGTGAGCATCTTAGATATTAAATGATAGATACCGACTCAGGCTGTCCCACAATCATACAGCAAAATACATATCCATGCAATCAGACATATCAACGAGTAAGGTCAAGCATTATCAATCAACCAAGACACACATGGAACACTTACCGATCGAAATTCGTCAATCGCCACTCGGCCAGGTGCACATACACAGCCAATAACATTAGTATAACAGCAATCAACAACATGATATTACCAACGAATCAGAACGCACGTATTCAACACTTTCCGATCGGAATCTAACAGTTCTCACTCGGCTATACACGCATGACATTTCAATGACATTAACACATATTCATGGAGAAAACTTCAATTAGCATCAGTTGCGTATACATACAGAATACTCTCTCGGTTATATCCATTCATCATTTCCTTAACATCATCACACGCATAGTCAATTTTCAGTCAGCATCAGCAATACATATATACAGAGTATTTCACTCGGATATACACATTCATCCTTTCATTAACACTATCACATGCATAATCAATTCCAAACAATATCAATCAGACAATACACACAGAGTATTTCACTCGGTTATAAACATACATCATCTCACTAACACCTTCGCATGCACAACCAATTCCAAACATTGTCAACAGTTAATAAGCACATATTATTTCACTCGGTTCCGCATTCGTGTGTATCGGTTTAGACGTTGCAACGTAGGCTCTCAGCCTTTTTATACATAGCTCTCAGCTATCAAATCAGCTCCCAGCTACTCGGCCGTTTTACAGGTACCCAACCGTTTGCCCACAGGTGACACCAGCGCTCTCAACGCCAACGGAGGTGTTCACAGGCAGCCCGAGTCCCACTCAAGGGCTACCTTGAGTCCCACTCAAGGATTTTACAACGTCCCACGCTGAATAACCAATGGTAGTGTCCCACACTACGTGCTCTCAGCACAAACGCATCCCATGCGCCACACGCGGATTCATCACACAACATTGAATTCATACACACATCCTCTTATTCAATCACACGTATTTCACATGCAGTCGGTAATACACATTCTCCGAACTCAATAGCACATGCATCTCATGCAATTGGCATTAGGCATTATCAACACTCAACAACACACATGCAATCGGCATTTAAGCAATGTCAAGACTCATACAACACATGCAATCGGTAAGGTACATTATCAGATTCACTAAGTTATATTTCACCACATGCAGTCAGCCTTTTGAACTCATAACAACTTGCAGGTCATGTAAAACACACGGTAATCACCAACAGCACTTCAACACGTTCCTTTCACACAAGCATTTCAAATCAACATAGCACAACATGCAATCGGTTTATGACAGTGTCAGAACTTAATCAACGCATGCATCCCTATAAACACGAACAGATTCAATAAGCATTCCTATCAACACAACCTGACATGCAATCGGGATCTATGGTAACGTATGCATCCTCAAGGACGATGATAACATGCAACACTCACTCTCACTTATCATGCACTCGGATATTCTACATGCAAGTATATCATGCAACAGAATACAGTTCCACAATTATCAATATCTTCCAAACCCGTTCGTAACCCATGCATTTGACATGTAAGGTACTCCCCCTACCTGGACTGAAGCTTTCAGTCGGCCAACCTGACACCCAGTTCCAGAGGAACACTGAATCACTCTCAGCGTATCTACATGCAAGAGCAGGGGAGGCCCAAGACGCCCAGCTCTCGGCCCGCTCCCTGGAATGGCTCCATCACGATGCTGTGAACACCTAACCACCTTGAAGCTCCTCGCAGCGCAGATCTCCACTGAGACTTGGCAGCTTCGAGCAAGGAGGGGAAGAAGAAGGGAAGCCGACGAAGGGATGAAGGAACAAGGAAGGAGACGGGTTGCATGCAGAGGGAATGTACACCCTCACCCTCACTGGCTCGTCGAGTAAGGGAGGAGGACTCCGATCCTTAGCCGCCATTGCTGCGAGCTCACAGAAACAGAGCGCAGAGGAGGAAGAAGAAGAGGAGAATGAAAAAAGAAGGAAGAGAAAACAGGGTGAAGAGAAGTCTAAAGGGGGATGAATGATAGTGTACCCATATATGCATGCTCGGAGAGAAGGGAAGAGTGGGGTGGGAAAGCGTGCACAGCACCAACTCCCACACGCGTCACACCCACCCGGTCTCAACCAATCGGCTCTTGACAATTAATTACCTTCAATCAGCCTTTGTTTCCTTAACTTAAATTAATTAAGTCAATTAATGAATAATTTTTCTCCACATTTGAATTTATTATTTTAATGATTTATTTTCATTCGGCAATTAATTATTTCCATGGCTTAATTTCACTCGGTACTTTAATTCTTAAATCGGGATGTTACAGTTCTCCCCTTCTCAAAAGAATTTCGTCCTCGAAATTCAGTCGGTAGCTTACCATAAATACCTCACGCAGAAGATTGCTGTTCAGTTACCACGCGGCTGTGTTTCCACAAGCAGTCACCGAACGAACCACAATTTCACTCGGAAAAGATTCGCCGCTCAAGCGGTTTACTGACCGCACCACAATATCAGTCGGCAAAACATAAAGAAATTAGGCCCTACCTGATTACAACCTCAATATAGAATTTAATATATATTGGAATTCAATTCCAAAACGTACAATTTACCCCATTTTAACTCAGCCAATTCATCACAAGTAGTGGCACTTCCTAATTTCTTGGTCGCTCGGCCCTATGCTCTTAACATCGATTGGTGTATTTACACCCTTGGGTTTCCCGACTCGAATGAGTCACTCGGTACAACCGCAACTCATACAGGGTACAGACCCAAAATTGTATTACAGGGACACGTTATGGAGGCTAATCAACTAGTTGGGAATAATCTAATCGGTAAACAACATCACCGACCCACCCAAAAATACTCACTCCTGACCGATTCCTCTCGGTTTAAATACTCGGGTTTTCAAAATCTGACCACAAGATTTCTTCCTTACACTAGAATGAACACTCAAAAGGGCTTCCGTGTGCTTCAGTCAGCACAATTTGCCAGGGTTTACTTTGCACAGGCACCACGCTCGGTGTGGAAATTTTAGGTTCCTACCCATGCCTTCAGCTAATTTCATGCCTATACTCTGAGAACGTCACTCGGATCTCTCACTCGAAAATATTATTCGGGTTTTGAAGGCAATCCTCACCTGGAGGCCTCTCCACTTGCAAAGATTCACTCGGAATCCAAGTCTATAACGAAATCAAACCTGAGTTTAAGCTCAATAGTCCCAATCACTGACCTGAGTACGACTCCAATTAAATCCTTCACTCGGATATCTATTCCCCCCGGGGACCAGTCACTTGGAAACTTACTCACTCGAGTCTCATTTTCTGACCAGAAGGACTTTTCTCCTGGAAGATCACTCCGTTGGACATCACAAGGGTGTTAAGAATTCCACACTTGGCATCTTTCTACTTAGAATTGTTCCACATGGCTCCATTCTACACGGGAGTGATACACTCTGAGACACACCACTCGAATCTCTCCTTACTCAGAATGTTATGCTTGGATACTACCCCCTTAATTTAGTAATGGTACTCTCTATGAGGTTCTACTCGGAACACTCTAATTCTCACTTAGCAGTTCTTTCTCACAGAGGCTTCACTTGGAATTGTTTCCACTTTTGCACACTCGGAGCATATTAGCCCTTCCCGAGCAATCCTTCACCTCACAATTTAGCTTGGCTCAAGATCCCGGTTTCCTCATTAGGCTTACAATATCACTCGGTTAATCTTATAAAACTTACAATTTCAGTGACAGATTCGACCACCCTTCTTATTCCAATAACTAACCAACCTTTCAGTAGCTAATCCGTACTCGACATTCTCTAATCCTCTCGGAGGCAGACACACCAAGGTCAAAGAAACCCTCTATCTTCATTTTGATACATAACCATATAATATTCATTTAATATGACTCTCACCCTCGCTCAGAACTACCTGAAAGACTCACCACCACCGTAAGCAGCTACAACTTCACCTGCCCGACTCATGAATTGCTGCATCCAACTTATAGGATGACGTCTCATTCCTATAGGGTTGCAACAATTACACAGTCACTGCAATATGTACGCTGCCACAATGCCTACGGCATGAAGAGTCATCTCAGGATAGCGTGCCTCACACTGACCAGACTCACTCAACTAATACTACTTCACATGGAAATTAATGGCAGTTTACATACACATTAGAAGCAATACATCTACATCAACATTATGCATCACATAGGGTACTTCACGCAACAGCATCAACATATATGCACTCATTCAGTCGGATTTACTCAAATCAATTCCACTATATTAAGGATTTCATTCACAATATCATATTCAATCAGAAATTGCACAATAACATGCATTTTCTATCATAACATCACATTACACTTGGCAACAGCATCAATACATGTACATTCATTCAGTCAGAGCTCATTCATACAACATCATCAAGTCGGAATCTACTCAAATCATTCATATCCATACGAATCATGTCAGTCTCAATAATAATACTCTTACACACATGCATGTAGACCTGACTTAACAGCGATTTCATCTCACGTATGCAATCCTTATGTAATTTCATACAAGCATCCGAGCTATCAGGTGCGTCCCACGCAGTCATTAATAGGTCACAACCGTTTCAACACAACATACAGATTCACTCGGAGTCTCACAGTTTCGTCAGAGCATCACAGGTGTTTGTCATACAACAAGAAAAACAGGGTACCAATACTACAGCACATCCCATCGGTATTTCATAATGAAGTCAGCATGCATTCCAACATAACATTCAGAATGGAAACCAACATATCAATTCACATACCAAGCATTCAGAAATTATCATGGCATTTTCATTCACATGAAATTCACACAGCATTGCATGCACTCGGTAACCACAATATTCACATGCCTTTCAAGTATTTTAACACCACCTGGATTTATGCCCTGCCTCATACCTTAGTGCACTCGACTCCAGTGTCAACACACATGCATTCATCCGGTCGGCGAATCAGATGTATACGATTTACTCACCAGGAGTCCAACTCCAATGCACTCGGCATTTGCCTTGAGTCCAACCCAAGGACTTCCATTAGGCATCCAATGCTCATGCTTCAAGCATGGCCTCGAGTCCAACTCGGAGGTCTTTTAGGATTAATCTCAGAATCCTCAATATCCCAAGCATTCATCTGATTGCCCACTCGGAAGAGCGTTCGACGCTGATACCGCCCATTATAAATCACACACAGCTCTTGTTTGCTGACTCACAATATAAGCCACTCGGCATTCTCATTCACATACATTTTAACATGAAACCGCAAACAGAACTCAAGGAATCATTCCCTTTTTAACTCATGCACTCGGCAGTAATGGTAACACTCTTGTTTACAAGCATCCAGTCGACATTCGTAGAAATATTAACATGCATTCATGGATAGAGTCACACAATCACTAAACAGTTCACAGATACCACAAATCCAGGAGAGGTATGCACAATTACTCAATCATAGTACAATTACCAACATATCTCACACATGGCACATCACACGGAGCTAAACCATCACCCGGTTCCTAATCGTCACACAATGGTAATTCAAGCCTCAATGAGTTTACTACGCAATTGCTTCACTCGGGTTCAACAGCACATAAAGTTAATAAATTATCACTCTTAGAATTCCTAAGGAGTCACTATTTATTCAGTGTCCCACGATGAGTACAACATTCAAATATTACTATAAGGTCTAGTACCATTCACTTGGTTTTCCCACAACAAAGCCGAGACACCATCCTATTTTATCATATACCCGATCTCACCTTTACTCACTTAGCGCACAGCTAGTTTTTAGCTTAGGAAGCTGTAACACATCTCGTATACCGAAAGTCATATACATCATATACTATTCATTCATCATACGTTCAAATTCTTTAACAAGGCATAAGTATACAACCACATCATTCATAGCCAAACACATACCAAGTCATCAAACATATGCAATACCAATTAAATTAGGGCATGCCATCAATCGGACCAGGAGGGAAATAACCTCCTATCCTCAAATCGATATGACCACTCGGTCCCAACTTATACAACCGCTTACACTCGATAAGCATACCTTGGCCTTGGACCTTTTGGTCTGCTCTGATACCAAAATGTAACACCCTAATTTTTAATAAATAAATAAACCCCAAAAACAGGGAAAAATTTTCCAAAATTAAGTAAACCAAATAGACCGTAAGACAACCGGATAGCAATGGGACAGAAGGCAAGGAAGGACAAGCACCCAATCGGTAGTCAGCGGAGCACAGCAGCTTAAACCAACCCAATCAGTACTCCCATCGCTCGGTTCCCAGAAACAAACCAAGAAGAACCGGGCACAAGGAAATAAGGGAAGGGAGGCAAGGGAAAATAAAAGAATACACTCATGTGTAGCTGCCAGTGGAAGGAATAAAACTTGAACTGACTCCGCCCAGACCAGCGAAGCACATCAACGCCTGGGCGAGTCCAACCACAACGTCCATTCGCTCAGGCAGGGTCCAACACCGCCCAGCGAGACATGATAATGCAAGAATGGAAGAGGGAGATATTCGGGCGGAGTTCCACATTAACATCTGCTCGCTTCAGCACGATCCCACACGCTTGGGCGAACCGTCCTAGTCGCTCGGGCGAGGTATGACTCCGCCTAAGCGATACCGACACAAAGGCCTCTCCAAACACACACTCGCTGGAGCTAAGTCTAATTCACTGGGCGAACACAGGTACAAGGCAATTTCTCAATCGGATATGGACAAAGGTTCACTCGGCAAATCCTTACGCTCGCACTTCACTCGGGAAATCAGGTAGTTAAGTCCCACTCGGACTTATTCAAAACCCAACCACTCGGGATACCAATCCTCACTCGGACTTTACCTCTTTCACTCGGATTACCAATACCTTACACTTAGGATCCAATCCTCTCTAAACCACTATTCGAACTCCTCTCTCAGAAGGGAATCACTCGAGGTTTTCACTCGGGAAATACAAACTCTTCCTCACTCGGGATTTACTTATGATTTTCGCTCGGAGTCACATAACATGTTCACTCGGAAAAGCCACCCAGAAATCTTCACTCAGAACCACTAACTTAACATAATTTCACTCCTCAACGGCCCTCGAGTCATTTAGTAACACTTCCCAGTCGGAAAACTCATAGAATCAGTACGAAGCATATACATATGAATACATGACCGCAGAAACATAAATCTGCTAACAAATCCAGTCTACTGACCCATAGACATGTAACCACACACTCGGAATACCCATTATCTTGATATTATGCATTTACCAATACTTACTAATACCATACAAGTGACACAATGACTATTCAATCTTTATAAGTGAATATATTTAATCGTCATTTTACATAAGAGCCGGCTAAGGCTACACGGACAAAACATAATAATGCAATACAAGTGCTCAACAGTCAGAATGCACCACACTCGGACTTGAAACCCTATCATCATTTCCGAGTATGACCTGCAACTAAAAAATGGTGTAGGGGTGAGCATCTTAGATATTAAATGATAGATACCGACTCAGGCTGTTCCATAATCATACAGAAAAATACATATCCATGCAATCAAACATATCAACGAGTAAGGTCAAGCATTATCAATCAACCAAGACACACATGGAACACTTACCGATCGGAATTCGTCAGTCGCCACTCGGCCAGGTGCACATACACAGCCAATAACATTAGTATAACAGCAATCAACAACATGATATTACCAACGAATCAGAACGCACGTATTCAACACTTTCTAG
This sequence comes from Clitoria ternatea, assembly GCA_037962975.1. Taxonomy (NCBI): domain Eukaryota; kingdom Viridiplantae; phylum Streptophyta; class Magnoliopsida; order Fabales; family Fabaceae; genus Clitoria; species Clitoria ternatea. The sequence continues at coordinate 159,529,394 of CM075672.1, forward strand.
TCAGAATCTAACAGTTCTCACTCGGCTATACACGCATGACATTTCAATGACATTAACACATATTCATGGAGCAAACTTCAATTAGCATCAGTTGCGTATACATACAGAATACTCTCTCGGTTATATCCATTCATCATCTCCTTAACATCATCACACGCATAGTCAATTTTCAGTCAGCATCAACAATACATATATACAGAGTATTTCACTCGGATATACACATTCATCCTTTCATTAACACTATCACATGCATAATCAATTCCAAACAATATCAATCAGTCAATACACACAGAGTATTTCACTCGGTTATAAACATACATCATCTCACTAAAACCTTCAAATGCACAACCAATTCCAAACATTGTCAACAGTTAATAAGCACATATTATTTCACTCGGTTCCACATTCGTGTGTATCGGTTTAGACGTTGCAACGTAGGCTCTCAGCCTTTTTATACATAGCTCTCAGCTATCAAATCAGCTCCCAGTTGCTCGGCCGTTTTACAGGTACCCAACCGTTTGCCCACAGGTGACACCAGCGCTTTCAGCCCCAACGGAGGTGTTCACAGGCAGCCCGAGTCCCACTCAAGGGCTACCTTGAGTCCCACTCAAGGATTTTGCAGCGTCCCACGTTGAACAACCGATGATAGTGTCCCACACTATGTGCTCTCAGCACAAACGCATCCCATGCGCCACACGCGGATTCATCACATAACATTGAATTCATACACACATCCTCTTATTCAATCACACGTATTTCACATGCAGTCGGTAATACACATTCTCCGAACTCAATAGCACATGCATCTCATGCAATTGGCATTAGGCATTATCAGCACTCAACAACACACATGCAATCGGTATTTAAGCAATGTCAGGACTCATACAACACATGCAATCGGTAAGGTACATTATCAGATTCACTAAGTTATATTTTACCACATGCAGTCAACCTTTTGAACTCATAACAACTTGCAGGTCATGTAAAACACACGGTAATCACCAACAGCACTTCAACACGTTCCTTTCACACAAGCATTTCAAATCAATATAGCACAACATGCAATCGATTTATGACAGTGTCAGAACTTAATCAACGCATGCATCCCTATAAACATGAACAGATTCAATAAGCATTCCCATCAACACAACCTGACATGCAATCGGGCTCTATGGTAACGTATGCATCCTCAAGGACGATGATAACATGTAACACTCACTCTCACTTATCATGCACTCGGATATTCTACATGCAAGTATGTCATGCAATAGAATACAGTTCCACAATTATCAATATCTTCCAAACCCGTTCGTAACCCATGCATTTGACATGTAAGGTACTCCCCTTACCTGGACTGAAGCTTTCAGTCGGCCAACCTGACACCCAGTTCTAGAGGAACACTGAATCACTCTCAGCGCATCTACATGCAAGAGCAGGGGAGGCCCAAGACGCCCAGCTCTCAACCTGCTCCCTGGAATGGCTCCATCACGATGCTGTGAACACCCAACCACCTTGAAGCTCCTCGCAGCGCAGATCTCCACTGAGACTTGGCAGCTTCGAGCAAGGAGGGGAAGAAGGAGGGAAGCCGACGAAGGGATGAAGGAACAAGGAATGAGACGGGTTGCATGCAGAGGGAATGCACACCCTCACCCTCACTGGCTCGTCGAGTAAGGGAGGAGGACTCCGATCCTCAACCGCCATTGTTGTGAGCTCACGGAAACAGAGCGCAGAGGAGGAAGAAGAAGAGGAGAATGAAGAAAGAAGGAAGAGAAAACAGGGTGAAGAGAAGTCTGAAGGGAGATGAATGATAATGTACCCATATATGCATGCTTGATAATGTACCCATATATGCATGCTCGGAGAGAAGGGAAGAGTGGGGTGGGAAAGTGTGCACAGCACCAGCTCCCACACGCGTCACACCTACCCGGTCTCAACCAATCGGCTCTTGACAATTAATTACCTTCAATCAACCTTTATTTCCTTAACTTAAATTAATTAAGTCAATTAATGAATAATTTTTCTCCACTTTTGAATTTATTATTTTAATGATTTATTTTCATTCGGCAATTAATTATTTCCATGGCTTAATTTCACTGGGTACTTTAATTCTTAAATCGGGATGTTACAAAACCGACTTCTCTTACTCGGTTTTCACTCGGCATATTTTATTCCCAACCAAGTCATTCTTCTCTAAGTTTTCCACTCGGCAACCTCAAATCAATTCATTCCTAAGCCGACTCACACTTACATAGTCTACTTCTCGGCAATTTATTCTAAATCCGATTCACTACCTGATCGGTTCTCACTGGAAATTCCTTACAACACCGACTCAATTCTTAATCAGTTCTCACTCGGTGAATTACCTCAAAGCTAACTTATTCCACTCGGCGGTCCACTCGGTAATTCCGTAAATCTTCCCTCACTTGGAAGTATCTCAAATAATCACCACTCGGTGTATTTAACTTCAATATAATTGGGAATATACCAATGACCCATCACTCGGGTTAACTCACTTCTCTCACCCAGGGAAACACACAGACCTTCCTTCACTCCGAAGGGGCCACCATCTTCATCGATCACCCGGTTATCCATTCATATACCGACTCCTCGTTCGAGCGGTATTTTAACCGGTAAACAAATCCAAGACCAACCAATATCCATTTGGTCCCATACTCGGTATTCATGCCTCCATTTCACTCGAAATTATTCCACTCGGTAATCCTTCCTTAGAATAAACTCCCCAATCAGTTTCCACTCGGAATTATTCCACTCCTCATCACTTGAAGAAATTCACCAAGTCCCACTCGGACTTACACCATACATAGTCACTTAGAATACGGTTTATGTGATTCACTCGGAATATGTATAATATCTTTCACTCGGATATCAACACTTAGGAATATAGTATTTCCCACTCGGGTTTCACTCGGTTAATCATTACTTAGCCGAGAATAGACCAACTTCTTCGACTACGTTTCACTAAGTCCATCAGGGCCATTATCACTCGAAAAAGGCCCTTACATACGAGTCTCACTCGGAGTTTGGCTTATATACATGAGACTCACCCTATTTCAAAGACCGACTTCCCTTTTCATTTTCTCACGAGTGAAGTTATTCCAGAATATTTCCGGACAACACATCATAGATCTCCACTCGGTACCATCCTCACTCGAATTCTTGAACTCAGAAGTGGTTCCTTCAGTCCCACTTCACTCAGGAGTGCCTCAGACAAGGATTCCACTCAGAATTAACCCTCTCGGCCATGTTCTACTCGGAAAATGAAATCTTCCCTCGGTATTTCCATTTGTCACTCGGAATTTCTCTTAGTCACTCGGAATTTCCTTTTGCACTCAGAATTTTCATTCTTCACTCGGAACAGAGTCCCTTTTTTACTCGGACAGTCCTTTCTAAGGCATATTTCACTCGGAAAATGGATCTTATCATTAAAGGTCTATGTAATTTCTATAATTATACCCAAAAATGAAATTTTGGAGTATTACAAACCATCCATAGAGTGTTTTATTCTTTGATTAACACTTACAGACCTTCTATACCTTATCATTTACAAAAATAGAACTATTATTAAAAACAGGGATGTTACAAGGTATCTCCCGAGGTTTTTTCTATTCCAGTCAAGGGGCAATTCCCCAAGAACCTTCAATCATGTCAAACTGGGGCATCACCCCTAGTTCATTTCTCTTTCAGTAAGGGGGTAGTCCATCAACCTCCTCAACTGAGGACATCACCCTAAGGGTCTCCTCTTTCAATCAACGTGTAGTTCCACAAGATTCTTTCGATCTTCGTAAATAGGACACTTCCCATATTCGCTTCCCCAGTCGAACCATAATCGCTGAAGCTGGCACTTCCCTTTTCTCTTCCACAGTGGAACCAATCGCCAAAGCTGGCACTTTAAGAAAGATTCTTCCTCAATCGCCAAAGCTGGTACTTTTTAGGCTTTTCTTCCTCAATTGCCAAAGATGGCACCCCTTTTTTCTTTCCTCTGCCTATTCAGGCACCCTTTACTTTTCGTTCACCTATTCAGGCACCCTTTACTTTCCGTCCGCCTATTCAGGCACCCTTTCTTTTCCGTTCGCCTATTCAGGCACCCTTTACTTTCCGTTCGCCTATTCAGGCACCCTTTACTTTCTGTTCGCCTATTCAGGCACCCTTTACTTTCTGTTCGCCTATGCAGGCACCCTTTTACCTTCCGTTTGCCTATGAAGGCACCCTTTACCTTCCGTCTGCTATTTAGGCACCCTTTCCTTTCCGTTCACCTATTCAGGCACCCTTTACTTTTCGTTCGCCTATTCAGGCACCCTTTACTTTTTGTTCGCCTATTCAGGCACCCTTTACTTTCTGTTTGCCTATGCAGGCACCCTTTTACCTTCCGTTCGCCTATGAAGGCACCCTTTACCTTCCGTCCGCCTATTCAGGCACCCTTTTCTTTCCGTTCGCCTATTCAGGCACCTTTTACTTTCCGTTCGCCTATTCAGGCACCCTTTACTTTCTGTTCGCCTATTCAGGCACCCTTTACTTTCTGTTCGCCTATGCAGGCACCCTTTTACCTTCCGTTCGCCTATGCAGGCACCCTTTACCTTTCGTTCGCCTATTCAGGCACCGTTTATTTTCTGTTCGTCTATTCAGGCACCCTTTACTTTCTGATCGCCTATACAGGCACCCTTTACTTTCCATTCGCCTATTCAGGCACCCTTTACTTTCCAGTCGCCTATTCAGGCACCCTTTACTTTCCAATCGCCTATTCAGGCACCCTTTACTTTCCATTCGCCTATACAGGCACCCTTTACTTTCCAATCACCTATTCAGGCACACTTTACTTTTCATTCGCCTATTCAGGCATCCTTTACTTTCCAGTCGCCTATTCAGGCACACTTTACTTTCCATTCACCTATTCAGGCATCCTTTAATTTCCAGTCACCTAGTCAGGCATCCTTTACCTTTCCAGTATACCGGGGATCAATCCCGATCTTCTCACCTCCTGTTAACTGAAAGAATTTTTCCCGGTTCTTTCAGAAATCAAAAAAAAAACAAAAAAACAAAAAAAAACAAAACCAAACAAAACAAAACAAAAAAAACAAAAGAAAAAAAACAAAAAAAAGAGAGAAAAAGGAAATAGAGAGAAATAGATATGGAAAGTGCTCGTCTTTAAAGAAGAAAAGGTCACACCGACTTGTGATTTGCCAATACCGTCGGACGCCATACCTATTGAGAGGTCCCACTTGGTCCCTACATCGGTGTTCATATCTTTACTTCCTTTTCACTTCAAAAACACGGAAAGCTTCGTGTTTCTCTTGTGAAAAAGAAGTAAAGAGGGGCATCTGTGAACACCTCTTTCGGTTCGACCCAAATAGAAAGGATTCTGAGAGGACTGGGCTTCATTTCTGAATGATCTGCCGAGTAAAATGGCTCAGAATGATGATTTCCGAGTGAAAAATGGTTATTTCCGAGTGAAGAAGGCTATTTCCGAGTGAAAATGCCTTTTTTCGAGTGGGATATCCGAGTCACCCATTTCCGAGTGAAATTCCGAGTGGGATATCTCCGAATGACAAGTTTCCGAGTGGCTCCAAGTGTGGGATATATTTCTGAACGAGAAAAGGCTCTGCATAGTCATTTCTGAGTGTTTGGCTGCCAAGAGATGTATATTTCCGAGTGGAATGCCTCTTAGTGAGTCATTTCCGAGTGGAACGCCTCTGATCGGGTTATTTCCGAGTGGTTTGCTACTGAGAGATGTGTTTCCGAGCAAAACAAAGCGAAAAGAAGGTCTGAGCGAAATTTCTGAGTAAAAAGAACTTCTGATTGCAAATGGGACTTCTTGGAAGAAAAGCTGAGAGAAATGCCTCGGAACAATGAGAGGCCGGTTTCAAAAGAAATACCTCTCGGGCTGGGACATTAGAGGAAGGAATCCCTAAGTGAATAGATCCGAATGGGTTAATTCCTGATTAAGGCAATTCTGAGAGAAAGGCAATTGACTTTCGAGTGGTTTATTGTCAAGACATGTATTTTAATCGTCATCAAGTTCCAAATTCTAATTGAAACCATTCCGAGCCCGACTCCTGAATGAATACATCCGAGTGGGTTGGTTTTCAATTGAAGAACCCTTCTGATTGAAAAGAAGGTTGGTTCCCGAGTGGATGCATTGAGTGGTCAGGTTCTACATCCTGAGTTCAGTTCAAAGTTCCATTCTGATTGAAGAAACAAGGACGACTCCCGATTGTAAGTCCCAGTGGGTTGATGTGTAACATCCCGAATTTTAAAATAGAGAATTAATTACCGGAATAAATATTAGAAATTGGTATATGGAATATTTAATGTCCCAAGCTATTGAGAATAATTAAATTGATAATTTTGGGGACTGTTAGAAAATTATGGAGATCAGTTAAGCTGAAATTAAGCCCGGTTGAGATATGGGTGTCGGACCAAGTATCTCAGAATGAGATGATATTGGTCAGGGCTATTAAGAATATTATTGGGAATCCGAATATGTATTCGGAATAATTTTCAGACGATATATTGAGCCCGAACGGAGAACCTGTTAGTTATAAAATGATGAAGTTTTAATGAATGGGAATTTAAAATAAATCCAAAACCCAAATTTTCCTTTCTCTATTCACGTAGGCGTGCGGAAAGTGGACATTACACTTCACTTTCTTCTTCTTCTTTTCATCATCATCTTCTCCATTCTCTCATTTCTCCCAAAACCATAGCAACTTGGCTCCATCTTCCACATCTCATTCTCATTTTCGTTGGTGGAGCTGGAAGGAGGTTGTGAGCTGCTGTATTCTCCCCCTTTCTCTCCATTTTCACAGCTTCCTCTCCCTCCATTGAACCCATTTTCATTTTTGGGTGTGAGGTAAGGAATACTCACCATTTACTTTGGTTTTTGCCATGGTTGTATGATAATATGAGTTTTGGGAACCATGCATGTGTATGGATGTCCTTGAGGAGAGTATTTAATGCAAGAGTTTAATATGGATTCTTATGAAAGTAAGGTTTCTTTGAGAAGTAATAAAGTGGATGCATTTTTGGTTGGAAGAAGAAGAGTATTTATGATGGTTGTTGGAATTTTATGAAACCCTAACTTCATGAATTTGGGGAAAATGCATAATGGAGGTTGATGAACATTAATTGTTGGTAATAAATGTGAGTTATGATGCATAAGGGTCATTGGTGATGGTATTTGGTTGATGGAAGTCATTAATGGAGAAACCCATGAAAGGGTTTGGCTCTAGGGTGCATGATAATAGAGGGTAATACCTAACCCATGGTGGCTATAGTGGATAAAATGAAATAAAAGAGGCTTGAGAGTTAAAATAAAGTAAACATCAAGTTATTGATATATGTATAAGTGTTTAAGTCTTAATGAGTAAGTAGAAAATTGATTGTATGATGTATTGTGATGTAGAAAGTGACCCCATTGACGAAGCGAGACCATCAAACCGCGTTGATCACTACTTCACTTGAGGTAGGAGGGGGTAACTTTTCTAAATGCATGATTTCATCCATTTGTGATGTGAAAATATGTATATGTGATTATGTTAATGATTGTTTGAATGGATGATATGATATGTGTGATTGGAATGCATTTAGAATGATGATTGTTATGTGGCATTGTGTTTGGGATAATATTAATGATGTGATGATACTATATTAACGAAGTATGATGAGGGTCTGAAACCATATGTGAATTGAGATTGTGATGTGAATATCCCAAATATGTGTGTATGAGTTATGGAATATGTATGCCACTAACTATTGATAAGAATAAGTTCAAAAGAGAATTGGGATTGGATAAGAATGATGAGAATATTAAAATCCACCAAGTGGTGGTGGTGAATGATTGAATGTGGAGTGGCATCTAGGATGCATAGTGTGAGGATGCACTTGATTTGCATTTGCATTGCATCCATGGCATATCATAGTTGTCTTTGTGGAATATTAGGGGGTTCCATTAGGCGGGCCCAGTGGGAGGGCTGCTCGGTGCACGAGCGTGTTGTGGTTTTTCCCCTGTGACTCGGTTTATGAGTCACGAAGCTGTCCATAGTTTGGTGACAAGGCACCCTATGTGGCGGGCCCACTGGGCGGGCGGCTCTATGGTGAGCGAATTTGCCTCGGTGTCCGACGGGACACGGCTCTCTCGATGTGTATTCGGGAGGGCCCCGTAGCACTTGTGGTAGTTGAGACCACGATGTTAATCCGCAAGTCATAGGGTGACTAGTGCTATAGATGGGCGATAGCGGTTTGGTACCAGTAAAATTATGATGATGTAAGCATGCATGAATTGAGATATATGTGTACATAATTTTTCTACTGCAGTAGGGGCATAGTAGCACACCTATGCTTGTCCCACAATTGATTTAATGATATATTTTCCCACAGTCGGATCCGCATTATTTGATGAGAATTTCTTGTGCATATGCATTACTTTTAAGAGCATTTGCATATAGCTGGAGATATGCCTAGTTGGAAGCCCATAGTGGCAACGGATGATTGAGAGTTGAAAGGGGAAAGAGTTGGATACTAACCCTATGTGTGTGTGTGATAATCTGAATGATTGGAAATGTTAATGTATACTTGATGTTATGAGATATATTTATGTATGATGTATGATGTGGTGCAATGAATGATGTTTGTGCAAGTATACATGTATTTCATCATAATAATGTATGACTTTAATTCATTTGGATTATGTTACTCACCTCCCCGTTGCCATTTTTAAAGTTGATGTAGGTATGACTCAAGTCCTACAACTTCCGGAGGCTGAGGTTGAAGAAGGTAAATATGGATAGGAACGTATAAGCCTTGGCCGGCATGAAAATCTGTTTTGATAGAGTATATGAGGTGTATATACTCAAATTTTGTAATGTTGATAATTTTGGAGGTCATGGGAGAAAATTGGACCTGTTGTGTAAGGTCAATTTTCCTACATGACCCAAAAAGTGTAAAGGATGAACCTGAATACTTAACTTTGATGAATGAATGAATGCTGTGTCTTTATGTTATATTATGGAGCTTGTGGAATGATGTGGAATATAGATATATGTAGGGAGTGTATGTGGTGTGATGATGAAATTAGAATATATGCATGAATTAAAAGTAGCATGATGATGTTGGTGGTATGTAGTTCAATGAATGAATCATGTAGTTTTAAATTGTAACATTACATGAATTGGTGCATGCATAATATGGTAAAATATGGTCCTAGGAAAGGCCAAAATAGGAGGAGTTAATTTTCATGAGTTGAGTCCAAGAGAATCTTTGTTTCTGCTGAGTTTCTGTAGAACTCGCTCAAGCGAGTGATGATCTCGCTCGAGCGAGATTGCTGTGAAACAGGGGATTCGTTTCTGCCCCAAATTCGCTCAAGCGAAGTTGCATTTGACCCAAGCGAGATTGCCACAGAATCAGTGTTCAGATTCTGGACAATTTTCGCCCAGGCGTAGAAGCAGGCGCTCAAGCGAGGGAGAGGGAAAATGATACAGGACGATTTTCGCCCACGCGAGGGGTGTCTCGCCCAAGCGAAAATCGGCCAGAGAGCTGCCAACCATTCTAGAACGATCTCGCTCAAGCGAGCCTTGGGCCGCTCAAGCGAGATTGACCCCTGATGCTCCTCTCCTTCTTCGCTCAAGCGTCTCGCTTCCTTCGCTCAAGCATTCCTTCGTGTCTCGCTCAACCGAGACAGGGCTCGCTCAAGCGAGCTGAGCCCTGATGCTTATTTTTCTCTTTCGCCCAAGGTCGCTCAGCGCCCGCTCAAGCGTGGGTACGCTGGCTCGCTCAAGCGACTTGAATCACGCTTGAGCGAGTGGCACTTGTCACTTCACAAAAATTTATATTTTAAGTGGTTTCTGTTCCTATGCATTATTGCCTTCTCTAAATATTATTTTGAAGCATTGAGGAGTAATATTTTGGCCCTTTAGATTATATAAATTATATCCCATATTTTTATGAAAGGACTCCTCTTGAAAATCAATTAGCCAATGATTAAACCAAATTAAATAATTCTTCCGCTGATTCTGATTGGAAAATTTATATTTTAATTTCACCCTCTCATATCTTCATATATGGGAGTGGTTCATTATAGGTCCAGGGGTTTGGTGAAAAATACTTCGCCATTTTAACAATTTGATTTATTGATATTTTCAAAGACGCGAAAAATTTCCTCCTATTTTATATGGGGGTTTGGGGCGTCTCAACCTGGTATCAGAGCCTTCATTGCTCTTGATATGATTATAAGTGATATTACCCATGTGTTTATTGCTTGTGACTAATTGATTTGTGAATTATATGGGCGAATTATGAAGGCTGTTATTGAAATGAGATTATTATATGATTGTTGTTAAGCCCGGCCAGGCAATTCCTTTCTCATATTTACCTTCTAATTATGAAATGCATTATGATGATACTTGTGTTAAGGAAGTTAATGATGAATGATATATATGTGCACACTGGGTGAAGAAACTTTAAGTTTCTAATTATGTTTATGTTGTTGTATATAAATTGAGTGATGGTGTATAGGCGCAATGTTGATACAGCCGCCATGACTGAAGCCTTTAATCGCTTTGCCGACATACTTGAACGACAATAACAACCTATTGGTCAGCCAAATCAAGGTCTTGACCAATTTCTTAAGCGGAAGCCTTCTGAATTTCATGGAGGCTATAAGCCAGAAGATGCTCATGTCTGGATCCGTGACTTGGAGCGGATATTCACTAGTATGGAATGTACTGAAACGCAGAAGGTGGAATACGCAGTGTTCATGGTTCGGAATGAGGCCGAATCTTGGTTCCTTACCCGTGGGCGTATGATTGCTGCCCACACTCCTTTAAATTGGGAGAATTTCAAGGCTGAATTTCTTAAGAAGTACTTTCCTGCGAGTTATAAGAACAAGAAAGAGCTCGAATTCATGGAACTCAAGCAAGGCGGCATGTCGGTTGAAGAGTATGCTTTGAAATTTGAAGAGCTATGTGTGTTTTATCCTCCTTTTCAGCAAGAGGGCATTGAAGCTTCGAAGTGTGTTAAATTTGAGAATGGACTGCGCCAAGAGATTAAGACGGCGATTTGTCACCAAGAGATTAGGAGTTTTCCTACTCTTGTGGATAAGTGTAGAATTTTTGAAGAGAATGATGTTGCTCCAAGGAGTTACTCGGGGCATGTTTACAAGTTAAAGGGCCAATCTTCTAGCTTCAAGAAGAAGGGCAACTTTAAGAACAACAGACAATTTGTACGTGGGTCCTCTTCTTTTAGAGGTAGACGAGGTGGCGGAAGGCATGGTGCCGATGGTGGCCGAGGTAATGGCCAAGGACTTCGTTGTTTCAGATGTGGCAGAAATCACTTAGCCAGAGATTGCAATCATGAAGAAACAGTGGTGTGCTACAGATGTAACCAACCAGGGCATATCCGTCCTGATTGTCCTTTGAATGCTGCAGATGTTGTACCACGTGATAATGCAAACCGTGGAGGCTATGGTGCTTTTAGAGGCCGTGGTTGTGGAAACGGTAATGGTGGAAGACATGGAAACCGAAATGGTGGTAACGGTCGTGGTAATGGAAACGACCGAGGTAATGCGAATGGTGGTCAAAATGGCCCTAACCGTGGTGCTAATCAACAAATGGCTGGAAGAGTCTTTGCCGTGACCGGTGAAGAAGCAGCACAAGCTGAAGACCTTGTCCAAAGTGAGTGCCTGATATATGGTAATGTTGTTAATATGATATTTGATTCAGGTGCTACGCACTCTTTTATTTCTGAAGAATATGTGAGGCGCCTGCGAGTGCCTGTGAGTATGATGAAAGGTTCAATATTGGTGACTACACCGACTGGTACTTGTTTAAGATCGGTGACTCGATGTGAGAATGTCGAGATGGACTTGGAGGGTAGAAAATTTATTGTATCTCTCGTGTGTTTACCTATGAAAGATCTGGATGTTATTCTAGGCATGGATTGGTTGTCCGCCAACAAGGTTTTGGTGGATTGTCATAGCAGGACGGTGATCTTCCCAACCTCTAATACTGAAGGTTTTGATATGCGAGGTATCTCTCAGCTTTCCATGATGTTCTGTTTGGTGGATGGGAATGGTGTATCCTAATCTGGTGGAATTCCTATTGTTTCAGAATTTCCCGATGTGTTTCCGGAAGAGATTCCCGGATTACCTCCTCCACGAGAAGTGGAATTCGCTATTGATCTTATTCCGGGTACAGAACCTGTTTCCCGATCTCCTTATAGGATGTCTCCTATGGAGTTAATTGAATTGAAAAAGCAAGTGGAAGAATTACTTGAACGGGAGTTTATTCGCCCTAGTGTGTCTCCTTGGGGTGCTCCTGTGTTGTTAGTAAAGAAGAAAGATGGGAGCATGAGATTATGCGTTGATTATCGCCAACTCAACAAACTAACCATTAAGAATAAATACCCTCTTCCACGTATTGACGATCTTTTGGATCAATTGAAGGGTGCTGTTATGTTTTCGAAGATTGATTTGCGTTCTGGATATCACCAAATTCGGGTGAAGGCGGAGGATATTCCAAAAACTGCTTTCCGAACGCGATATGGACACTATGAGTACGTAGTGATGCCATTTGGTGTGATGAATGCCCCTGCGATTTTCATGAGCTGCATGAATTGTATGTTTCATGAATATCTTGATCAATTCGTCGTGGTGTTTATTGATGACATTTTGGTGTACTCCAAAAGTCATGAAGAGCATGAAAGACATCTTCGTCTGGTGTTGACCATCCTTCGCGAGAAAGAATTGTATACGAAGCTCTCTAAGTGTGAATTTTGGCTGTCTGAGGTCCAATTTCTTGGACATGTTATTTCGAATGATGGAGTTGCTGTGGATAAATCTAAAGTTGAAGCTGTGATGGCTTGGGAAAGACCAATGTCGGTAACGGAGATAAGGAGTTTTCTTGGTCTTGCCGGTTACTACCGGAGGTTCATTAAAGGGTTTTCCCGTTTGGCTTTACCACTAACAAAGTTGACTCGGAAGAATCAATCATTTGTGTGGACCCGTGAATGTGAAGAGAGTTTCCAAGAGTTAAAGTTAAGGCTTACTACCGCACCGGTGTTAGCATTGCCCGACTTAACGGATGAATTTGTGGTATATTGCGATACATCGAAGCTTGGTCTTGGATGCGTGTTGATGCAAAAGGAGCGTGTGATAGCCTATGCGTCAAGACAGTTGCGACCGCATGAGGCTAACTACCCCACTCATGATCTTGAATTGGCGGCAGTGGTGTTTGCATTGAAGTTGTGGCGACACTATTTGTATGGCTCCAAGTTTGTGCTCTTTAGTGATCATAAGAGCCTTAAGTACGTATTTGACCAGAAGGAATTGAATATGCGCCAAAGGCGGTGGATGGAGTTCCTAAAAGACTATGAGTTTGAATTGAAGTATCACCCCGGCAAGGCAAATGTAGTTGCTGATGCATTGAGCCGGAAGTCATTGCATGTTTCTATGATGATGGCCAAGGAAATGGAGTTGATAAAACAATTTAGAGAATTGAATGTGGGCGTGGAGACTTACACTTCCAAGAAAATGGTGTTGGAGATGTTGAAGGTTGCAAATGAATTTCTGGAATATGTGAAGACGTAACAACCCAATGATGAGTATTTGATTGAGATGAAGAAGACCCAAGAAAAAGGGAAGAATTTGTTCATAGAAGAAGGTCAAGATGGTATTTGGCGTGTAAAGGGTCGAATTTATGTTCCCTCAAGCGATGATGTGAGGAAACGTGTACTTGAGGAAGCTCATAAAAGCGTATTGAGTATTCATCCTGGTTCCACCAAGATGTATCAAGATTTGAAGAAGAATTTCTGGTGGCCTGGTATGAAGCGTGATGTGGCGAATTTTGTAGCATCTTGCCTTGTTTGTCAAAAGCGAAGGTCGAACATCAGAGACCATCTGGTTATTTGAGACCATTGGAGATCCCTATTTGGAAATGGGATAGCATAGCTATGGATTTTGTTTCTGGACTACCCAGAACTCGTGCTGGAAACGATGCTATATGGGTGATTGTAGACCGGTTGACAAAATGTGCTCACTTTTTACCCATAAATATGAAGAGTCCTTTGGAGAAATTGGCACAAATATACATCAAGGAGATTGTTAGGCTGCATGGTGTTCCGTCCAGTATTATATCCGACCATGATCCTCGGTTTACTTCTCGGTTTTGGGGACGTTTTCATGATGAGTTGGGTTCTAAGTTGAAGCTTAGTTCCACTTATCACCCGCAAACCGATGGGCAATCGGAGAGAACTATACAAAGCTTGGAGGATTTGTTGAGAGCTTGTGTCCTTGAACACGGTGGATGTTGGGAGAGATTTCTACCATTGATCGAATTTACATTTAATAACAGCTTCCATTCCAGTATTGCTATGGCACCTTATGAGGCGTTGTATGGAAGGAAGTGTAGAACTCCCTTGTGTTGGCTGGAAGTTAGTGAGAACTTGGCCTTAGGGCCGGAGATTATCCAGGAGACTACCGAGCAGATTAAAAAGATACAAGAGAATATGAAGATTGCTCAGGATAAGCAGAAGAGTTATTATGACAAGAGGCATAAACCCATTGAGTTTCAAGTGGGTGACCAGTGTTTTTGAAGGTCTTGCGTGATAAAGGCATTGGAAGGGCGTTGAAGAGTGGGAAGTTGAGCCCTAGATTTATCGGACCTTACGAGGTGTTGGAGCGGATCGGTGAGGTTGCTTATCGGATAGCACTCCCTCCGCATCTTGCTAATTTACACAACGTGTTTCACGTGTCGTAGTTGAGGAAATATGTTTATGATCCACTACACGTGATCCCTATGGACAAGATTGAGGTGCGAGATGACCTATCTGTTTCTCCTGTTTCTGTTCGCATTGTCGGACATTCCGTGAAGAAATTGCGGAACAAGTTAGTACCTTTGGTGGAAGTCGCTTGGAAACATAGAAATACAGAAACATTCACATGGGAACGCGAAGACGATATCAGAGAACGATATCCCGACGCATTTGAATCCGGTATGTGAAATTTCGGGGACGAAATTTTCTTTTGGTGGGGTGGATTGTAACATCCCGAATTTTAAAATAGAGAATTAATTACCGGAATAAATATTAGAAATTGGTATATGGAATATTTAATGTCCCAAGCTATTGAGAATAATTAAATTGATAATTTTGGGGACTGTTAGAAAATTATGGAGATCAGTTAAGCTGAAAATAACCCCGGTTGACATATGGGTGTCGGACCAAGTATCTTGGAATGAGATGATATTGGTCAGGGCTCTTGAGAATATTATTGGGAATCCGAATATGTATTCGGAATAATTTTCAGACGATATATTGAGCCCGAACGGAGAACCTGTTAGTTATAAAACGATGGAGTTTTAATGAATGGGAATTTAAAATAAATCAAAAACCCAAATTTTCCTTTCTCTATTCATGTAGGCGTGCTGAAAGTGGACATTACACTTCACTTTCTTCTTCTTCTTTTCATCATCATCTTTTCTATTCTCTCATTTCTCCCAAAACCATAGCAACTTGGCTCCATCTTCCACATCTCATTCTCATTTTCGTTGGTGGAGCTGGAAGGAGGTTGTGAGCTGCTGTATTCTCCCCTTTTCTCTCCATTTTCGCAGCTTCCTCTCCCTCCATTGAACCCATTTTCGTTTTTGGGTGTGAGGTAAGGAATACTCACCATTTACTTGGGTTTTTGCCATGGTTGTATGATAATATGAGTTTTGGGAACCATGCATGTGTATGGATGTCCTTGAGGAGAGTATTTAATGCAAGAGTTTAATGTGGATTCTTATGAAAGTAAGGTTTCTTTGAGAAGTAATAAAGTGGATGCATTTTTGGTTGGAAGGAGAAGAGTATTTATGATGGTTGTTGGAATTTTATGAAACCCTAACTTCATGAATTTGGGGGAAATGCATAATGGAGGTTGATGAACATTAATTGTTAGTAATAAATGTGAGTTATGATGCATAAGGGTCATTGGTGATGGTATTTGGTTGATGGAAGTCATTAATGGAGAAACCCATGAAAGGGTTTGGTTCTAGGGTGCATGATAATAGAGGGTAATACCTAACCCATGGTGGTTATGGTGGATAAAATGAAATAAAAGAGGCTTGAGAGTTAAAATAAAGTAAACATCAAGTTATTGATATATGTATAAGTGTTTAAGTCTTAATGAGTAAGTAGAAAATTGATTGTATGATGTATTGTGATGTAGAAAGTGACCCCATTGACGAAGCGGGACCATCAAACCGCGTTGATCACTACTTCACTTGAGGTAGGAGGGGGTAACTTTTCTAAATGCATGATTTCATCCATTGGTGATGTGAAAATATGTATATGTGATTATGTTAATGATTGTTTGAATGGATGATATGATATGTGTGATTGGAATGCATTTAGAATGATGATTGTTATGTGGCATTGTGTTTGGGATAATATTAATGATGTGATGATACTATATTAACGAAGTATGATGAGGGTCTGAAACCATATGTGAATTGAGATTGTGATGTGAATATCCCAAATATGTGTGTATGAGTTATGGAATGTGTATGCCACTAACTATTGATGAGAATAAGTTCAAAAGAGAATTGGGATTGGATAAGAATGATGAGAATATTGATATCCACCAAGTATTGGTGGTGAATGATTGAATGTGGAGTGGCATCTAGGATGCATAGTGTGAGGATGCACTTGATTTGCATTTGCATTGCATCCATGGCATATCATAGCTGTCTTTGTGGAATATTAGGGGGTTCCATTAGGCAGGCCCAGTGGGAGGGCTGCTCGGTGCACGAGTGTGTTGTGGTCTTTCCCCTGTGACTCGGTTTATGAGTCACGAAGCTGTCCATAGTTTGGTAACGAGGCACCCTATGTGGCGGGCCCAGTGGGCGGGCGGCTCTATGGTGAGCGAGTTTACCTCGGTGTCCGACGGGACACGACTCTCTCGATGTGTGTTCGGGAGGGGCCCGTAGCACTTGTGGTAGTTGAGGCCACGATGTTAATCCGCAAGTCACAGGGTGACTAGTGCTACAGATGGGCGATAGCGGTTTGGTACCAGTAAAATTATGATGATGTAAGCATGCATGAATTGAGATATATGTGTACACAATTTTTCTACTGCAGTAGGGGCATAGTAGCACACCTATGCTTGTCCCACAATTGATTTAATGATATATTTTCCCACAGTCGGATCCGCATTATTTGATGAGAATTTCTTGTGCATATGCATTACTTTTAAGAGCATTTGCATATAGCTGGAGATATGCCTAGTTGGAAGCCCATAGTGGCAACGGATGATTGAGAGTTGAAAGGGGAAAGAGTTGGATACTAACCCTATGTGTGTGTGTGATAATCCGAATGATTGGAAATGTTAATGTATACTTGATCTTATGAGATATATTTATGTATGATGTATGATGTGGTGCAATGAATGATGTTTGTGCAAGTATACATGTATTTCATCATAATAATGTATGACTTTAATTCATTTGGATTATGTTACTCACCTCCCCGTTGCCATTTTTAAAGTTGATGTAGGTATGACTTAAGTCCTACAACTTTCGGGGGCCGAGGTTGAAGAAGGTAAATATGGATAGGAACGTATAAGCCTTGGCCGGCATGAAAATCTGTTTTGATAGAGTATATGAGGTGTGTATACTCAAATTTTGTAATGTTGATAATTTTGGAGGTCATGGGAGAAAATTGGACATGTTGTGTAAGGTCAATTTTCCTACATGACCCAAAAAGTGAAAAGGATGAACCTGAATACTTAACTTTGATGAATGAATGAATGCTGTGTCTTTATGTTATATTATGGAGCTTGTGGAATGATGTGGAATATAGACATATGTAGGGAGTGTATGTGGTGTGATGATGAAATTAGAATATATGCATGAATTAAAAGTAGCATGATGATGTTGGTGGTATGTAGTTCAATGAATGAATCATGTAGTTTTAAATTGTAACATTACATGAATTGGTGCATGCATAATATGGTAAAATATGGTCCTAGGAAAGGCCAAAATAGGAGGAGTTAATTTTCATGAGTTGAGTCCAAGAGAATCTTCGTTTCTGCCGAGTTTCTGCAAAACTCGCTCAAGCGAGTGATGATCTCGCTCGAGTGAGATTGCTGTGAAACAGGGGATTCGTTTCTGCCCCAAATTCGCTCAAGCGAAGTTGCATTTCACCCAAGCGAGATTGCCACAGAATCAGTGTTAAGATTCTGGACAATTTTCGCCCAGGCGTAGAAGCAGGCGCTCAAGCGAGGGAGAGGGAAAATGATGCAGGACGATTTTCGCCAAAGCGAGGGGTGTCTCGCCCAAGCGAAAATTGGCCAGAGAGCTGCCAACCATTCTGGAACGATCTCGCTCAAGCGAGCCTTGGGCCGCTCAAGCGAGATTGACCCCTGATGCTCCTCTCCTTCTTCGCTCAAGCGTCTCGCTTCCTTCGCTCAAGCATTCCTTCGTGTCTCGCTCAAGTGAGACAGGGCTCACTCAAGCGAGCTGAGCCCTAATGCCTATTTTTCTCTTTCGCCCAAGGTCGCTCAGCGCCCGCTCAAGCGTGGGTACGCTGGCTCGCTCAAGCGACTTGAATCACGCTTGAGCGAGTGGCACCTGTCACTTCACAAAAATTTATATTTTAAGTGGTTTCTGTTCCTATGCATTATTGCCTTCTCTAAATATTATTTTGAAGCATTGAGGAGTAATATTTTGGCCCTTTAGATTATATAAATTATATCCCATATTTTTATGAAAGGACTCCTCTTGAAAATCAATTAGCCAATGATTAAACCAAATTAAATAATTCTTCCGCTGATTCTAATTGGAAAATTTATATTTTAATTTCACCCTCTCATATCTTCATATATGGGAGTGGTTCATTATAGGTCTAGGGGTTTGGTGAAAAATACTTCGCCATTTTAACTATTTGATTTATTGATATTTTCAAAGGCGCGAAAAAATTTCCTCCTATTTTATATGGGGGTTTGGGGCGTCTCATGATGCATCCGATTGAATCATTTCCGAGCCATGTATCCGACCAACGAAATGATGTATTTCTGAGTGATTCAATCCGAGTGATGTATTTTCGAGTGAAATTTACTTCATGATTGAATTGGTCTTAAGACAAAGGAAGAATGATGCTAACCTGTCGGCCAGGGGTATAGCCGAATATACTATTTTTGAGATGCCGACTGAATCAAGTAGAGGGGCCAAATGAATGCTTCAAATAGAAGCAGTGCCGAGCAAAACCCTTCCAATTGAAGCAACTCCGATTAAGTACTTCAAACCATGATATTATCAAGAAAATCCGAGTAAAGGTTTCTCCGAGTGGTTCATTTCCAGAGACCTCCGGGTGAAATTCCAGAGCAAATCCAAGTGAAAGAAGACGTCTCGCTTGAGCGAGTCTTTCTCCGCTTGAGCGAGATTATCACAAAACGAGTTCCTTCAACAAACGCTTAAGCGAGAAACTCTCGCTCAAGCGGAGTGAAGAGAAAATTTAGCATCAAGGGTCTTCACGCTAAACACCGACTCCTCAACTCAGCACCGAGTCACTCTCTTTCAGTCAGCACTGAGTGAGTCCTTTCACTCAATTTCCGAGCCACTTTTACCCATTTCGGAGCCATCCTTTTACCCATTTCTGAGCCCCTTTCCACTCAATTTCCGAGCCATTTTTAGCCATTTCCGAGCCATTTGTTTACACAATTCCGAGTCACCCTTCTCAGTCAATTTCGAGCCATTTTCACCCAATTCCGAGTCAGCATTATTACCCATTTCCGAGTCACTTTCCAGCTATTTCTGAGCCATCTTTTCAGCCACCTCCGGGTCACCTTTCAACCATTTTCGAGCCATCTCTTCAGTCATTTCCGATTGAATGTTTCAAGCAGAATTGTTTTGCTCGTCCAACAAAGCAATACCGAGCAAAGCTTTCACTCGATTTTTGTATAAACAGCACCTTTTTCCACTCAGTCTTGTGCTTAAAAGGCACCTTTTCCACTCGGATTATTTCCCACTATGGGTGTATACCGACTAAGGCACTAAATCCGAGTCAGAAGCAGAAAACCGACCCCTACTCCCCCCGTTCGCCCGTGCTGACCTGGATTCCACCACCCAAGTGGATCCAGGAATCCTGGGGGTGGCAGACAGGGGCGGAAGTGGAGAAATTAAAAATCTCCACTAGCCGCTGTCCCCCACTACCAGGCTGCCTCCACTCAGAGTGGAAGCCTGAGCTGGCCTAGCACTCAGCCCATGTCTTCAAACCCTTTAAATGCCCCAGCTGAAGAGGCTCAAGGGGTTTGACTTTCTCTCCCTGCAAGAAAACTCTGCCTCCTGAGTTCTCCTTCTCCTCTCTCCCTACACCGTGCAGCCCCTCTCTCATCTCCACACCGTCCTCCTACCCATCAACCTCGTCTTCTCCTAAACTCCATATTGTCCAGCCCCTCAAGTCCTCACCAAACAATCCCTTCAACCTCCTAAATCCATACCACATCATCTCAATCTCCTAATTCCTCACCCAGCAGCCCCTCCAGCCTCATAAATCCTTCACACAGTCCAGCACATCATCCCTTCACACCTCACTGTTCAGCATCCTGTTCTCTCGTCACACCGGAGTCCAGCTCTCCTGCTCCATCACTCGGTCTCCCAACTTTCACTCGGTATTTTTATTTTTCACTCGGTATTTTTATTTTTCACTCGGTATTTTTATTTTTCACTTGGTATTTTCATTTTTCACTTGATTTTCTATCTTTTTACTCGGTTTTTCCATTTTTACTCGGTTTTCCCTTTTTCTCACTCGGTTTTCTCTTCTCTCACTCGGTTTTCCCTCTCTTTTCCGAATTTACTATTTCTCTTTCTCTCTTGTAGCTTCTGCTACCCTCCATCCTTTGCTTCATAGTTTTTTTAAAAAAATAATCATAAAGGGAAATGGATGTTTCATGTGTTTTCTTTCAAATCTAAGTAAAATCAAAAATAAAAAAAAAAATCATTTTTAGTCAGTGTCGTACGGAAAATACTTCCATCTACACAACCTCTATAGGATCCGTACATGTGCGAAGAACTTCGTCTTGTATGGGTTTCTCACCAAAATAATACCCACCAACATTTTCCCAATCTTTTCCTAAAAGAAAAACACTCAGAACTACGTAACCCTGATTTCTTGATAATTCAAGAATACGTAGGAGCAGGACTCAACTCCTGTCGGGCCCATCTTTCTTATTTCTTTTTGCTATTTTATTTCTTTGCTTTCGCGTTTCTTTCATAAGTGTTCTTTTTTTTGTCGCTTCCATGAAAATCAATTTAGACGTGACGTCTTGTTGATTTCCCCCTAGTTTTTGTTCAAGCCTCGCCACAATTCATAGGGAAGAGATACTTAGGACGAGACGTCCCGCTTATCTCTTTCCTATCCCTGTCCCTTTTTTATCCGAGGATGTCTAATTTAGGCGTGACGTCTTATTAGCATTCTCTTCCCCTCTCTGTCTCATATCGAAGTCGAGTTTAATTCAGATGAAACGTCCTGTTGACCTCGCTTCGACATTCTATGTTTGTACAGTTCTCTTACTCCATTCCGTCATTTTCAAATACAAAAAAAAGGAAGAAACCATGTTTTATTTAAGGCTATTTATATTGCACTTTCGATCTTGGTACTGTTTCTGACAGGCGATGTAGGGTGCTAATACCTTCCCTACTCGTAACAGACTCCCAAACTTGAATCTCATTTTTAAACCAGTGCTTTCACTGAACTTAGTTTTTTCCCAATGTTTTTCCTATGGATAAAAACGTTGGTGGCGACTCCCTGTTTCACACACGGTTTTTCTCTCTCGCCAACGCCGTCGCGATCGAGGTTGCGACAATTAGAGACTTAATTGATTAATTTCTACAACATATTGTTTATGCCAGGGTCTAAAAGATGCACTTAGGGATGTCTTGCACTGTCCTCCACTAAGGTTTTCTGTGATATATGTGACACCCCTTGATTAACTAAAATAATTCTTTCCACTAAATCATCCCACTTAATTGAGGTGCCACTATGGAACTTTTTTTTTTTGTACAAGAAAACAATGGTGGATCGAGAACCTTAATAATCATTCCATACATATCATGGTCTTAACAGTACTACATACTCTTAATAAATAGGGGAACGTAGGCTCTTGTACCATACACAGTCTTAAGCCAAACAACTTAAAATAATATTCTATCACCACTCCTCATCAAAGAAGGATGTCTCAGAACTAGGAGACGAATCACTTCTGAATATCTCACGACAGCTCTTCCGACAGCTCAACCGATGACATGTCTACTCCTTGTAGATTAGGGATTTCCAACAGGCTTTGTTGTGCTACTCTAATGATGATTTTCTCTTCCAATATGTCTTCTACTAGCCTAGAGTGTATATATAAATATACACAATAACAAGCACAAAACAAGAGGGATGAATTTATCTCACTCCAATCTTATTGGAAACATATACAAAAGTATACCATCATGCTTGATTGATTTCACACACAATCACACCATCAAATAAGTCATTCCTACCATAGATACATACCATCCCTACACCCAACTAGTATCACTATATATCCTACTAATAATTTATAATTCTCATAATAGTAATCCTCATACTACCTAGACTTACATAATATCAGTTACATAACCATTATTTAATTATCCCTAACATACATCAACACAGATCATCTAGAGATAGATACATTGGCTACCAATTATTATGTCATGCAACCCTACCAGTTTGCTACTAAGCTAACATACTATTACGTTCCACACTTAATCATAGTCTTACCATATCTATTCTAACTTCTATCATTATCATGTGTTCTAAGGTTCTTTATTCAATTAAGCTAACACTTTACCTACTCTATACTAGCCATAATGTATATATTAATTATTATCATAGAAACACAATAGACAACCATCATTACAGTAATAACACTTTATAAGATCATGTTAATCAGACATAGACATTTTCGCCATCACACAGTCCACAACCATAATCATAATGTGATTAGTCATTCAAGATGTTATGCATGAGTCAAGTGTCTTATGATTATCTTATCATTGAGTATTTCATGAATACGAATAAGGGTCCTTATAATATCTTACTCATTAGAGTCGTCCTGTCACAGTACAAATACTAGGCACAACGCTTCTGTACTAGAATGGCCAGAGCACACCAGTTCTTCACAACACAAAGGGTAAGGGGCATACGACAGCCCAAACATAATATTGATGCATCACCACTTAAATCATGATCACTTCACAACCAAAACTAGTTCTACACAGCCTTAGTGACACTTATCCTAGTCGAAGTACATCAGGTTTGCCACAGGCTACCCGGTTCCAGGTGTGACTCTAAACCATTAGGTGTTTGACCTAGTTATACTCCCAAGATCCCAGCTTACAAGTCAAAACGAACATGCCCTACAACGTACCATTCATTGTATGCTCTAGTATTGAGTCCCAAATCATAATCCTCATGCATATGATATGCGTACAATGTGCAATTATTCTATCTCAATCTTTACTAATCCTTATTATCGTCACCTGATAGGGTTCTGCCTTGCTAATTCCTTTGTCCTTAATGCCAAGTTAAAGTCTCATGTAGGAATCTTCTATACATAACCTTCTACACTTACACATATATTTCTCTAACACATTTACTTATACCTAGCTAATTTAGTTATTATTATTATCTTAAAATCAACCTTCATGAAAAATTACACACACACACACATTTAATACCAATCCTGAATTAAGCTAATCGATGATTTCTTTGAAATAAATTTATGCAAGGAAAATAGTTCTTAGTTCACTAATGTTTCTTATATAACTAAATCTCTGAAATATGTATATATATATACATACATATATACCCATTCACAAGTCCCTAATCTTCATTGAAAATGCATGCTTCTTGAATACTCAAAGTTAGGGTTTGGGGTCTAAAGGTATCAAGAACTTATTATTTTTGTTCTGGGACCATTATAGCAAACGTTGTCCCGTAGCATTTGTTTTTGTGAAACTTTTGTTCCTTGGTCTTTAAAGATCAAAACTCTTGAATTAATTTATACTTTGAAATACTTCTTCCAAAATGATTTACTTTTAAATTACTTCTTTTAAATTTCAAAGATGATATTTACCTAGAACTCTATTTCCTTATAAAATTGTTGGCTTTACCGAAACTTACAAATTTTACACTTCTGCTAAGAAAACCTAGTATAGTTAATCCAAAAATTCAGCAATTATTCAATTCTCAAATTTTCCAGCAATTATTCAATTAAATAAAATTTCCTTAAATATTCAAAATAACAAATTTTCTTTATCTAACTTAAGGTTAAAATTTCTAAATTTATCTTTCTACACTTAGATATATTTTTCTCAGCACCTTACTCATGTCTAATTTAACATGCAATCTACCCACATACTTCAAAAATTACCACACTAAATAAATCATGCATAAAATCACATAGATCCACATTTTAAGGCAATCATACCTAACATGTAAAATGTATATTTTTCCACAATAACTTCAACCAACAATTTATAGAGACACATCATATATTATAAACACCAAAAATAAAGAATATAACATGCATTTAGAGGCCAAAACCGTGGTAACAAAAATTAGGGTTTTTTCTAAAAATTCTTTTTCATGCAAAACTTAGGGTTTTTCACAAAATACTTTTCCTTTCCCCTTCTAATCAAATTTACCCCTTTGTCTTGCATGCATGCATAAATTTACCATAGTTTTAGTAATGGGAACCCAAGAGAGGTTCCTACACCTTTGC
Organism: Clitoria ternatea; assembly: GCA_037962975.1. Taxonomy (NCBI): domain Eukaryota; kingdom Viridiplantae; phylum Streptophyta; class Magnoliopsida; order Fabales; family Fabaceae; genus Clitoria; species Clitoria ternatea. Next base: position 159,554,190 of record CM075672.1, read on the forward strand.
ATGCCAAAGGTTCCAACTAAGATCATTGAGAACTCCTTCTGTTACCTAGGGTTTCTACGTGAATTCTTCGGCAGTGTTTCAATTTCTTTTTCCTTGTTTCCTTGGCTCTCAAAATAGCTTTAAAACTTGCTCTAAGTGACTCAAAACCTATATACATGGAACTACTAGGTGAGATTAAGATATGCATGGCTGCAAAGGAGATGGTCACGAGGTTGACGACAAAAAATGGATAATTTTGGATTCGAGGTGGTCTCGGGTTGTAAGAGAAAATAGAGAAGAGTTCTTCAAGCTTTGATTCTTTGCATGCATGGCTTAGAGACTTTGAAATGAAGTCAAGCTTAATGGAAGAGATAGTGGAGGTGCAAAGTGGACGATTATAGAGCTTGAAGGAGTCATGCTGGTGTTGTGGAATCATGATAATGATTGGTGGCTGGTCTACGGTGGTTAATAGTATTTTTTTAAGAAAGGTTTAGAGAGAAAGAGGCGAAATGAAGAAAATGGTTAAGTGGAAAATGGCTGCTCCTTCATGTTCAGATTTTGGGAGAGCAAAGCATGGTTTTTGGTTTCTCTTTTAAACAAAGAAGTGATCAGAATTTTTGAACCAAAATTTATTAAGTTAAATTGCTTATCACTCAGGGCAGCTCTTGGGAAATTGAGATATGATTCTTAGATTTTCTTAAATAGAAAGGAAAGGCTGGACACTTTATTAAATTTTTGGATGGCAATTGCTTTGTATTTACGGCAACATAGTGAGTAAGGTGGCGAGGTTTTCAGTGTGTTAAGTAAAAAGATGTGCATGGTATTTAACATGGAATTCAGCCACTTAGTTTTTGGCCAAGTAATTCACATGGAGGTGTTAATGTGGCACATAATGAAAGTTGGTGATTTAGTGGGAAATTAAGTGGCAAGCATGGCCCTTAAATTAGCAAACATAATCATGGTCACATGTAATTTCTACATGGAGTGGAAACCTTAGTGGATTAACTAAACAATTGTAAGCATAATGGATGACAAGAGTGGCTGGAGAGCATGTGAGAAGGAAGTAACGAAATAATGTTCATATGGCTATTTTTGGTAATTTCCATGGTGATTTTTGGTTGCAAAATAACTTTATGTTCAAATGGGAATTCTAGAAACTGATGAACATGAAAGTTGTTCCTTATATTTTTTTTCCAAAGAGCTAAAGATTACTTAATTTTGATAACTATAGAAAAAGTTATGCCTGAAATACCAAATGGTGTTCAGGTGGGATGTGAAATCATGGACTAGTGACTTATAACAAAAACTGGAAATTGTAGGTTTAGAATTGACCTTTGGTGTCTTCATAAGAATTATAGGTAATTTTGTTACGAGAATTTCAAGACTAAGATCACTTGAATCTGATATCGGTAGATTAGGTTACGTTAAAAAAATGGAACATGCACAGAGTTTCTACACTTAGAATGAACGAGACTTAAGAAAATAGAGTCAAGATTTTGACAAGTTTTAGGGAATTACCAAGACAATGGATTTTGATGAATAGGTTTAACCCCATAGCCTTCCCTTTTACCCAGGGTCTTCTAAAATCCTTGGTACCAGTTTCAAGCCCAAGTACAGAGTATCGGTACGACACGTGAACAATCGAAAGTTAATTTACATTTTTCGACGTAACTATTATTTTAAGTTTGTTTATTATTCATTATTACTGCTACCAACCCTTATCCCATTATTCATCATATTCTCAATACCATATATTTTCCTAAAAATTATAACTACTTCCTTTAGAGCCATACATACAAACACAATCATGTCACAGAGTTGGCCGAAGCCCAGATTTTTCATGGAGAGCATACAACAGAACACATACAGATACGTTTAGGGCTGAGGTTTTGCCCCAAAATCAGGGACGTTACAATACACCAATGGAAGAATTTCTACCAATAATAGAAGGATAACAAACTAAGCGATTTGGTATGGAAGTGTGTTGGGGAAACCACTCCAGTACTGTTTAAGGCTCATTTTAAGACTTTGAACTCCAAAAATGAAAAAGCCTAGCAATACCTCAATGATGTTGCTGAACTATACCAATGGACAAGGTCTCACTTTAATGATGGTTACAAGATGGATACCTTATGCAAATATATTTGTGAGGTGTTCAACTATAAGATTTTGAAGTATAGGACAAAACCCATCATCACTTTACTAGAGGATGTTAGGGGCTATATAATGAGATTGATGGTCAACAATAAAGTCAAGCATACCAATCACCTAGAAAGGCTTGCACCAGCATAATAGAAATGATTGGAGAAGGAGAAATTGTTCAGCACCACATGGACCCTTACTTGGGCTAGAGATGATGATTATAAAAGATTCCAAGTTAAGAAGAATTCTTATAGAGTTGACATTGACATCAAAGCTTAAACTTGTAGTTGTAGGTTGTAGCGATTAACGGGCAAATCGTGCAAACGTGTGAGTGTTGCCATGGCCTTCCTCAATGTGAAACCAGAGGAGTATGACCATCATTGGTTAACCATGGACTCTTATAATAAGACCTACTCAAGTTTTGTTGCACTATGTGTAATTCTTGACCATCAACCAATAGTTGACTACATCCTACCCATTCCTCCACCTATGAAAAGAAAGCCTAGAAGGCCCCAAAAAGTAAAAGAAAGAAAGTGAAGAACCAATTGTTAAGGATGAAATAGTCACTTAGAGGCACCTGCCAATGTATTGTAAGAGGTATGGCTCAGAGACCAACAATGTGAGGAAATGTCCCTTTCCACCACCACTCATCCCCTTGCTCCTCCCATTGATAAAGCCTTATCTTCTTAACTAGCCGTTTATCAAACACAGGACTTGATAAGAAAAGGAACACATGAAGTGGTTAAATTATCCTAATCAGCCCTTGCTAAGAGTAAAACTATTAAAGTTGAGGGTATAACATTTGCCAATCAATCACAAGTATGTTCTCTTCAGGGGTCAATTACAATCCTTGCACCTGTTGTTGTCACTACACTTGTCACGCTATCACCAATGAGGCCAAGATTAGCTGGGAACTACCAAACCAGCATGGGTCTTCTCCAACCTTTTTGGTCACCGATAATAGTGAGAACACCAACAGTGAAACCACCAACACCAATTATGAGACATCCAATTTCTTCCCTATTAGCACACCTCTCACTACTATAGATATACTCACAAGTTCAACCATGGTTGTTTCCAGCAGAGGAACACAACAAAGGTTCATGAGGTTCATACTTTCTCTAGGTCTCGACCGTCTATAACAACACAGTTTAAGCAATTAGTTAACAATAGCTTAACTAATTTAGATTCAACAAATTATTATGTTTGAAACTCAATAACTACTTTTTTTGGGTGCATTGGTGCATTTTGGGGACATGGTGATGTTCCACTTTCTAATGTTTTTAAAAGTAATGATCGACGGTAACCTTTTTGCTTAAGGACTTTGTGTTCTTAATATTTGGTATATATGGTTTTGGTATGAATTATTTGTGCATGTGGGTTGATATTCATAGTTATGTATAATTGGATTTATAGTTTTTACTTGAAAATGTGTTATCCTTGAGCTTTGTAAATCAATCATAGTCATGTATTTTATGGGAGTCATGTATTTCAAAGATGTAGTTGTCAAGTAATTAAGTATTGTAACTTAACATCAATCTTTGAGAACCAAGGACCAAGTTGAAAATTTGTTGAGATCATTTTGATGTTTTTAAAGGGACTAAAATGATGTGTTTCTAACATAGACACTCACATATAACCAGCTAGGAAAAAAAAAATAACATGTGGTATGTTGAGGTGGATTTAACATGTCTCCTATATATTATGTGTATAACTTAAGTAGTAATCATATTAAGGGATGGACTCACTTAATAGATGACTCGAAACAATAGAATTTATAATGAGTTTTTTATAATATGGGAACAAATTGATTAATCATGTAAATCTTGAAGACAAAATAAGTGTTTCGCGTCCAAAGATGTAAACATATCACCAACTTAGATATAGACAATCGATGTTTTAATGTATCTAATTAATCCATAACAAATTTGTTATTGATATAGTACCTACTATGCAATGGCTCTACGCCAAAATTTGCTGATTTGGTACTGCTACGGTGCTACCTATAAAATTTACACACAAAGGTCCAAAATTGATATGACCGAAACTGGTTGTATTAATCAATAGATATACAAAAGAAGCCACATGGCAGGCAAATTTTTGAAACAGTAAATTGAACATATAATCAATCTTGTACATTAATTTCACACGCAAATGATATTTCTTAAAGCATAAAAAGTCATCAATTGGTCCGGGCTAAATATCAAACTTGGTATTGCTCCATCTGAACATCTTTGGCCCTTAATGGCACATACTCTCCCTGATACACTTGAAGGTGATCTGCCAAAGCTGACTTGTCAATATTCTCATGGTGATAGGACTTGCAAACAAAATAGAGCACAGTTTGAAGAACAAGCCCAAAGAGGAACAAACAAGACAAGAGGGAGAAACAGAGAACCCCATATGCTATTCTCTCCACAGATACCAAACTCCATCCATTCACCACCGTCTCCTTAAACAAAATCCTTATCAAAACAAAAGAAACCACAAGGGTCAAAAACATTAGTATGGACAAAACCATCTTCCCCTTTATCAACTCCTTGCTCTTCAACATGGCCTGAAATCCCCAAGAGTCTTCCAACACAGTCACAACACTAGCCAGTTGCCACACCAAGGTGAGGTACACAAACCCAATGAAATATAAGATTCCAATCAACACAAGCACTGCTATCCCACCTTTACGTATCCCAATTGTAAATGCCCACAAGAATATAGCCAGCATGGTCACAACATTATAAGCAAAAAAAGCAGCAAAGGCACATAAAAATGTGAGAATGAGCCTCTTCCACACTTTAGGGACAACACTCATGACCTTCTTGAATGTGACATCTTTTGCAGTGTAGACAGAAGCTATGGTATACACAACTGCAGAGGTAGAAAGGAGGGAGAATATAAGGAGCAAGGTGAAATAAGCGATTTTGAAAAGCCAAAGAGTGATCCATTCAGAAGAGATCATGTCAGAGAGCTTATTGTATTGAGGGGTGTTGGGATTGGTTCCTTCCATTGCCACAGTGTTGTATAGAATCTTTCTGAAGAGGAGGTTGGAGACCTCTATGTGAATGAGGAAGATGAAGGAGAGAGGGAGGATAAGAGTTAAGCTAATTTGGGTGAAGATCCTCCTCCATGAAACTATGATCTTTGAGGCTTCTTTGTAGACACCAAAGAACCCAAGAAATTGCATCTCTTCTTGTTCTGTGTCCATGGCTTCTGGATTTTGCTCGATGGATAGTTTTGGATTGCAAATTGGTTGAGGATGAGAAACAAAGACTAATGTTGGCTTAGAGGATGAAAGTGTCAAAGCTTTTATATCATAAATATCAAAATGAAGTTTGGACTTTTGTGCCCCCGAATTACCCTTACTTTTCATTTAAATTATGATAGTTGAAGAAGTCAATGGCAATTTTTTTTCTTTTGTCTGGATTGATGATAGCTAATACGTACTAATCTTGAAATTGAATAAAAAGAAAATAAATCAAATTAATTTATATTAATTCCATTTAACTCTTTTTATACTAGTATCATCTAAAAGTGTGGCTTTTTCTAAATTGTCTTTTCTTGAAATTTGTTTAAAAGAGTTTAATCTATCTATTTGAGATTTAAATTTGGATGATAAGAACATTTTGAACATAAATTATTAAATTGGGTAAAGTTAAATGAAATTTACTTGTATTTTAGTTCACCGAATATAATTTCTTTATTTCTTATACTCAAGTAAGAAATAATATTGCACAGTATTTTACCAATTTTCTCTAAAGTGATTTTGTGTAAGCATATTTTTTTAAAAAAATTTTCAACGTACAATTGATAATAAAAGTAAGTCTTAGAAGATTCCATCCAAAACATCTCAGATTAGGAAAGGGAAGGGTTATTGTGTTTGAGTTTAGTCTGTTACTTAATTAAGAAGTCTTAACTTGGTATATTACTTAATATATGTAACAGTTTTAGATATAGTTTGACCTATTTAAAATCTTGATTTAGTTTAACAATTTGTATAATATTTGAGTTATATTAAAGTTAATGAAAAGATTAACAAACACATTAAATAAATCAATAAGTTTATTTTTAAAAAAATAATAGACTTTTAAAAAGTTAATAATCTACATCAAAATATATACTTAATTATTGATTTTACTTATTACAGGTAATTTTAACAGATTTTAGTTTTAATTTTATAAACTATTATTAATTTAAAAAATATCATCTTTAGTATAAATTTTAATATATTATGAATTATAACTTATTCTATATTCTATATGATTATATATAAAATATTAAAAAAACCATATCAGTTAAGAAAGTTTTTTTATAATCTAAACATACTTCATCTCTATTTTGACACAAATAATAAATGTGTTTTTTTTTTGTGAAATTCCATGTAACTTAGATTGATAAAAAGTTTTCACTGATATTTTGTCCAAAGAAAAAGAGTCTTCGCCATTTTTTCTGAAACATTTGCGAGTTGTATATACTTTATCCAAATATTAGTGATGAACTATACTGTTTTTTTTCTTTTTTTAATTTCTCCGTTATAATTTACGTCATATATACGCCAACTTGCAGGGCAAAACATAACACTTACATTACCAAAAAAAAACTTAACACTTACGCCTGAAAAGTACATTTTATAGTTATTATATACAATAATTATAGTTAGACAAAACAAATTATGAAAGGAGAGAAATAGAATGAAAAAGAGAAAAAAAGAAGAGATAGAACTTTTTTTATAGTAAGATGTGATAGATGATCTAAGGAAAAAACGACATTTAGGAAAAACTGTTGTTAGATTATGTACAAATATAATAGTGGTCCTCTGTATAGTGAAACACCAATTCCACTACAAGTATTTAGCAAGATATTGTTAAATTAAATACTTAAATATACAATTACTCTTAAAAAAAATTTAAAACTAGTATCAACCCCAATAAAGTTTTAAACTGAAATATTATTTTTTAAGATTAACTTCTGCCATTAACTTTTCATCGGTTAATTGTTGAAGTGGCTAATGATTAATCACTTTAATATTGACATGCGTAATCTTTTTTACTTAAATATAAAATTAGCTCATAAAGTTCAAAATTAGAATCAACCCTTAATATTTTTTTAAGGATTTAACCCTTGAAATATTTTTTATTTAGAATTAAACCTTATTGTTAACTTTGTCACTTAAGTATTGTCTCACTCTCGACATATATATTTTTTTTCTTTTGTCGACATATGTATTTTTTTTCTTTTTTTTAAAAAAAATTGTTACATAAGCTCATTTCATCCTCTTCTTCTTGTCTCTCATTTCTTTTACTTTTTTTCTTCTGATTCTTCTTCCTCCTACCACCTTTCTATACCATATTCTCTTTTTTTCTTCCTTCACCCACCTTCCCCATCCTCCCTGCCTCATGGTTTGTTTAGTGGTGCTATCGACGTGACATAGGTAATGTAAATGTAGATTCGTTGTCATGCTAAAGAAGATCAACACGATGGAAGAGGTGATGATTGGTTCTGACGTTGTTAGACTCAGACAGAAGGCTCAATCTAAGGCATGGAGGCTCGATTGCATACATGCTCTCATGGTCTAGTCGCATTCAATTCCACATCCCTATCTCAAATACAATTCTAGACTTGAGGGTATTAAGAGAAAAGAACTAGATTTGTCATCTTGATGAGACTCTCGAGTCTCGAATTGTGTTTGGTGTAGAAAGTTAACATCAGAAGTTATTCCTAATAAAAAAATATTTCAATGGTTGTACCTAAAAAAGAATTGTTAGGGGCTGATCCTAATTTTAAACTTTTTATAGTTAATTTTATATTTGAGCCAAAAAATACACATCTCTACATTTAATTAAAGAAAGTTAGCAATAAGGCCTTACCCTAACAAAAAATATTATAGGGGCTAAATCCTAGAGAAAATTAAGGTTGACCCTAATTTTAATTTTTTTACTAGCTAATTTCATATTTAAATCTAAATTCAATCTAATTCATTAAAAATCAAATATGATGTATTCATTACTAAAAAAATAATCTTTAATAAAAAATAATCAAATATGATATACTACTTTCATCCCTAAATATAAGACCATTTTACCTAATTCATAGGTATTAAGAAAGTTGGTTAGTTTAGCCAAAATCAATAAATTTGTCTGAAATTAAGGGTAATTTTCAAAAATTACCCTTAAATCATTGGAAATACTATTTTTTCTTCCCACTTATCCTCTCTCTACTAATTCTCTCTCCATCATAGTTAATGACTTGTATTCCATATGAAAAAACAAAGTCAACAATGAGAGAAATTAATCTTTGTGCTAGCCAATTATAATAAAAGAGATAAATATATTTTAACTAATGTAATTCATTTATGTTCTTTTTAAACTTCAATAAGAGTTACTCATTTAATATAAGTGTTTTAGTCTAAAAATAATTAATAACATAGAAATTTGAAAGAGGCTCTTATATTGAGGGACCAAAAAAATTCTCAAAAGGATCTTATATTTAGGGGTAAAAGTAATATTATTTTTCTAACACTGATTTAATTTCAAGTTAGGTAGGAGTATAACTTTGGAGTCATGAGCAAGTGAGCATCTCCATAGCATACGAAAATGAAAGTAAAGTTCAAGCTAATTTTAGTCTTTTAAAATTAAATCTAATTTCTAAATCGATAACTTAATTTAAATTTTAAGAGATATTTAGTAGGGGGTCACAACTATCTATATAATTAGTATTATATATATATATATGTTCATTCTGAGTACGTAAGACCTAAAAACCCTAGAGAATTACTCTAAGAGAATTAGGGTTTATTGCTCAAAATGTCACTTGAATTACAAAAGGGCCTTTAGATTACATCTATACAATGGTAAAATAAAAAGGGAAGGCCTTTGATCCAAGACCAACTGGCGAAGAGATAACGATACTCTGTTATGATCATGGGAAATTAAAATATTTGTGATACTTGAAAAAGGACCCCCTCCAGATCCATGAGAAATAGGAGCCCCTAGTCACGAGCTTTAGGCGAAGAGTTGAGCCGAGTGACTAGATATCGAGCTGGAGTTCCTTCGAACTTACTGTCATTGAGTGGTCTTATTCCAAGTGAGAGATTCTGAGCGAGATAGTATTCCGAGCACGAGGGTATTCTAAGTGAGATAACACTCCGAGTTAGATGATTCTCCCAAGTGAGATGATTTTCCTGAGTGAAATGGCGCTCTAAGTGAGATGGCACTTTGAGAAAGATAACACTCCGAGTAACATGATACTCCGAGTGAAATGGTTCCCCGAATAGGGGAGTGTCTGTTAGGAAATCCCTAAACATGAGCAGCGAAAAAAAAGGGAATCCAAAGGATTTGCAAGGTTCCGTGTTTCAAAGCACAAAACAAACACAAAAATCATTTTTGGATTACCTCTTGAAGAACACCGAAGCAGTCGTAGCCTCGTCCTTTAGGAGTCCACACGAGCACTCCCACCAGAATCGCAACACTTGCCAACTGCTAGTTTGACGGCGTGTAGCTCTTGCAACTTTTGTGAATTTGTGTCTCACTTGAGTGAATGGCCTATAAGCATCTTATGCTCTATTTATAGGCTTAGGTTTGACCTAATTTGTTCTCTCTAAAATTGGGCTCCTTACTCATTCCAAATGAGTTAGGCCCAATAGCTTTATTTTAGTCCAACTAAAATAAGACAACATTTTCTGATGGGCTTACTCTATGTGTGTGACCCTACAGGTAAAATACTTGGTCATATTAATAATAAATTATTTTATTATTAATATAAAATAAGAGCGGCATCTAGCAATGCATCATTATGTCCAAATATTATCAACATAACCTATAAGTGATAATTATTTAATATGTTTGTTCCTTTTGTCACGATATCCTAATTGGGCCCAAGGCATGGTCGCGTCATCCTTGTACGGCCCAATTTATTTTTACTTGATACCGGAGTAGACTAGATCCGAATAAATATCTAATATTTATTCTTTCTAGCATGACCATGCGTTTTCTTAGTCTTACTCCATCAAGTGGCCTACAGATACCACTCCTGTCACATAGGAGAGACAAATCCCATCTACATCACTCACATCCCTCTACATAATTTGTTCATTGCCTAATCACAACCTTTATAGTCCTCTTGTTACAGAAGACGTTTAATTGTATTAAAACAATAAACTCCTCATGTAGGAATCGTAGTGACTTCAGGTCGAAGGACTACATATACCATTATCACATTGAGAATCGTTTATGACAATCATGTAACGATCCATGCAACGTTCTCATGGTGGGTCTGTCCAGTACATCATTACTCTTAATGTGTACCCGTGTGAAGACTTGATATCATCTATATCTATGATCTGTGAGATCAGGTCATCAGTACACTCACACACTAGTCTTAGTGTATTTACATGTCCCCATGTAAATACTTGACTAGGGACATTTTAGAAATAATTTTTATATGACCTATTACTCCAAGGATAAATACGTTTTAAAACAATTTTAAACTGAAATATTTATTTTATTAATAAGCATAAAAAATGATACAAATGAAAAAGCTTAAAAGCTCATAGTGCATACACCAACAGTGTCCACTGAGAGGATTCCCAATGGGGACACGTGTCGAATGATGGGTAGTCATCATTTCATTTCTCGATGTGATGCCTGGGCCTAGCTGTTTTCACAATGATAGGGCTTTTGTATCCCTAAGCTCTTGAATGCATCCTTTGGGTTCAGGCTTGTCACTTCAAAAGTAAGAGGTTTTTTTGCCACAAGTTGAAGGTAGTTGTTCTTTGAAGGGTCGTTATGGCATCGTGACCGTGATGATGGTGAGATTTCTCCTAACCGTTAGATCTATCATTTAGGATTTACTTCTTCCCTGTATATATAGCCTTATTATTCCTCATTTCCTGCATGTTCACTCTAAGTATGTAAGACACAAAATCCTAGAGAATTACTCTAGGAGATTCAAGGTTTATTGCTCAAAATGTCACTTGAATTATAAAGGGGTCTTTAGATTACATTTATACAACGGTAAAATAAAAGGGAGAGGGCTTTGTATAGCACCCCTGATTTTCTGTACTCGAATCCTAATGTGGTCGACATTAATTAACAAAATTGTGAATAATTTTTTTTTTTTTGCGTTTGGAAACATTTCCAATACACCATCATGACCACATCAAGACCCAAATCCCAGAAAACCAAAGAGTGAGATTAAATAACCTATAACTGGATCGATAACTAAATGCCCACAACGGTATACAAGAATAATAGAGTTTACAACGGAAGAATATGTATACCGGGCACACACCTAGTCCCCTATATGACGATATGAGAAAAGGCTAGGCTAGCACGCAATGGAATATTATAAGCCTATTGGACAACCATCATCATTCTACAATTAATTCCATAAGCATGCAAAGCCTAAGGTATAACTATATATATATATATATATATACATGTACACATGGGAGTCTTCTCCCAGCCTTCGCTATCATCAATATACATCAATTAATTTTAATCCTCCCAATACACTGTAAATCATCTCTTACATTCTACATATTTATTCACAATCCACAAATTCAAGAATTATCTTACACATACCACATACTACATTCAAGAATTAATCATCAATGCTCATCATTCAATTTTTAATCCTTCTAATACACATCAAATCATCTCTTACATACTACATTTATATCCACGATTCACAATTCCGAAGGATCATTCTATACATGTTCAAATTCATTAAAATTGCCTACATTCTCAGAATTCATTCATTATACAAGAACCATAAAGGATGCCGGCCAAGGCACTTCCATTACCACTATTTACCTTCACCAAAGCTTTGACTAGAAATCTGAACTCATCCCATGGCAACTTGCATCACAAGGCTAAAAAGGAGACCACATGGGAGAGTGAGTTATACATTCAAAATGACGAATAATATATATATATTGTCATCATGTGTATATGCATACAAACATCATGTGTGCTTTGCTATAAAATCATTAGATTATCATTCGTTCATCATTTCATTATTATAATAGGCATACAAGCCTCATGAACCGTAATTCATATCATAAACAAGCACAACATATATACAATCACATACACCATCACTCTGCCACTTATCAACAAGGGCATACACAAATTATCATCATCATTTCATTAATTCATGTCTTTTCTTACTTTTATGTGGTCTTCCGGTATATTAACTTCTCATCTCATCAACACCATACCACCATCTCATTCATCATCAATCATCATCATATTCTGGCATATCACCATGCTATATGCAAATGCTCTTATGGCTAATGCATATGCACAATGGAATAAACAACAAATGCGGATCCGACTGTGGGAATAAACACCAAGTTATGGGTTCAAGCATGATCACATACCATGCCCCTACTGCAGTAGTAAAATGTGTACACATATATCATATTGCATGCATATTCACCATATTTTTACTGGTACCAAACCGCATCGCCCATCATGCAACACCTGGTCATTTTCATCATGACCGCGGTATACAACATATTCAACATATGGTGTTGCGGGCCAACCATGATTCTCAACATGGCAGCTGTGATCCGAAGGACCACCGGGGTCACCTGCTCATCAAGAGCCACCCCCCACAAGGGTCGGCCACATGTAGCTCCCCGTAGCAATACATGGGTGGCTTCGTGACTCACACACCGAGTCACAAGGGATACAACAATTTGCTCGTGCACTGAGCCACCCTCCCACTGGGTCGGCCGAGGGAACTCCCCTAATGTTCCAACATCGGCGGCTATGATATGCTATGGATGCAATGCAATGAAAATGCAGTCTCACTCTGTGCATCCTAAATGCCACTCATCAAACATCATCATCATAATCACCAACACCACCATACACCTTGGTGGATTTCAACCTTGTTGGTTTCATAATTATTATTTCAAGTTTTAATGTGGCATTTCCATCTCAACATATTTTCCCATATATTTCACATCATACACGCAAGTCAATACTTGTAAACAGCCACTATGGCATTTCAACATCATATATTATTCATCAATATTATCACACTTCATTTAGTGGATTTTCATCTCATCATTCATAACAATCCACACATGGATATCAAAGGGCATAGCAATTATCATAATATTAATCTACACATGTGGCAACAAGGTGTTACAAATTACATATACATATATAGCAATCATAATTGCCTCACACACATGCAAGTCAATTACTTGCATCCATCACAAGAGTATCATAATAATTCTCAATAATTATCAAATTGCCATTTCAATTAATTCAATACATATACATGGCAAGGAAAGCATGAGTATCCATCACATACAACAATCACTATTAAATTTACTCATGCAATTTGAATGTTAACTCCTCTCCTACCTTGAGGGAAGAGCCGAAACTAGTCCAATGCTCCGAATGCTCCATTGCATCACCCGGAATACAATCTACATAATATACATATGCATTCATACAATTAATAAGCCATCTCAAGGCATTCCTCATAATTCTTAAACATTTGCTAGCTTATCATAAAGCCCAACATCAAGTCCTAGACTTGATGAACACCAACTTATGCAATTGTATTAGGCTTCGGGAATTCCTTTCCCAAAGCCAAGATCCTCTAGATCTTAAAAGCCCAACTAAATCTCACATCATCATTATCTCATCCATTACATGATGTATTTTCAATTCACCTCAACTCTTCAAATATCCTCATTATAAAATTTCATTCCAATTTATTATAAGCCTATTGGCCCCAATCAAGACCATCATCAATTAACAAGTCCCTATAGCATTTATTATCTTACACAACCTCATGAACATAGTCTAAAATATCATTAACCTCATTAACCAATCCCAATGATTTTAAAGGTTCATTCCCTTCTTACAATTCCTTCTAAGACATCAAAATCATCAAAATCATTTATTTAGTCAAGAACCCCCAAAACACCACACTTAGGGTTTTCATCAAAACCCAAACAACATTTACCCATGTTCATGAATCACCACCAATGGCCATCTCTCATCATTAATATCATTCTCCAATATCATTAAACTTATATTCTATTCATATTTCACACTTTCCCCAATTTATTAGAATTAGGGTTTCACTAAAATCCAACAACACTCATTAATACCCATTTATTTCTCATCACCTTCCAACATTAATCTTAAGTGCCTTATTAGATACTCATAAAGGCTCACATTTAAGCCACCCTACCTTAGGGTTTCCACATTAATGCTCTCCCAACAACCCATATGCCATAAATACTCCCCCAAAACCAAGAACCCAAAATCTAGAGCATAAACTCATAAAGAATGGTGAGGAACTTACCTCACCCAAGAGTTGGCCATGAGCTCGCAAGGAAAAGAGAGATCCATACGAAAATAGAGGAGAAGAGTGGAAGAGGATTCAACCATGAGCTTCTCCTTTGAGCCTTCATGAAAACAAAAATGGGAGAGGGTAAGGAAGCTCCACACGGCTTTGGTTTTTGGAGAGAAGAAAAAAGGAGATGGAGAAGGGAAGAAGACGAAGAAGAAGAGTGAAGAAAGGAGAGGAAGAAGTGACTTGAAAGTGGAAGGAAAGTGAGAGTTTTATGTTTTAATATTTTCTTCCCATTGAAATCTCACCGTTATAATTAAGATGGCAGCCCAACAATCCATCATGTCATGTTATATTTACATTAATGCCCTTATATGACTCCTCGGTATCTAATAAAATAAGGGAAAGAGGGCCCAATTCCATTAAACTGAGAAAAGAAGGGCCAAAATAGTCAGAACCAAGAGAAAAGAAGGGAAAAATACCATCAGGGTGTCACTCGCTCAAGCGAAACCCACTTCGCTTGAGCGAGACAGCCTATCTCGCTTGAGCGTCACAGTTCGCTCGGGCGGAAATGTTCCAGTAAGCATTCCTAATGCATTCGCTTGAGCGAGGTTCCTCTTCAACTAGCCACTCGCTCGGGCAAGAATTGTCCAGTAAGGGATTTCACATTCACTCGCTTGAGCAAGGTATCCACTCGCTTAAGCGGAATCTGACCCGAGGTCGTTCTTCCAATCACTCGGTTTTACTCAACTTGGGTTTTCAATCAGCAAAGTCCCACCAAAACTGACTCCCATCACTCGGGTTTCTGTTGACAGAATTTCCCCCAAAACCGACCCAACATTCCTTCGGTTTTCACTCGGCAAAATTCATCCGGATCCAAGTCTTCTCACACTCGGCATCCCTCATGACATAATAATCTAGACCGATCCACTTTCCATTCCACCAAGTCATTCAGGGCCGACTCATACTCACATAGTCTCTAACTCAGCAATTTCAATCCAAATCTGAGTCATCTCAATCAATCTTTCACTCGGTAATCATTCTAAAACTGACTCATCACTCATTGGGTCTTCCACTCGGTATTCATACATCTTCTCACTCGGAGAATACTTTAACCATTCATTCCTCAGGAATAAACTCCTTAATCAAGTTCCACTCGGAATTACTTAACACTTAGCCACTCAAAATACATGAAATCTTATTCACTCGAAATTTATACTTAACATTCACTCGAAGTGTATATAACATCACTTACTCAGCATTTCATTCCCAAAACTGACTCAACACCTGATCGGCTACCACTCAGCCATTCATCTCAACACCGACTCAACTTATAATTAGTTCTCACTCGATGAATTATTTCAAAACCGACTCTTCTCTCTTATGGTCCTTCACTCAGTAAAACAGCCTAGACCGAGTCCTCTCTTACACAACTACCGCTCGGTAAACTCATTCCAAATCCGAACCCTCACTCACATGAGATTTCACCTGGTAAATATTCCAGAGACCAACCTCTCACCCAATAGATCACTCACTCGGAATAGGTTATGCTGAACTCGGAAGTTCCCTATTCGGGACTCTACTCGAAGGCTTCATAAACCTCCCTTCCCTTAGAAGGGGTCCCCCACAATCTGGTCCAGTCGGAAATTATTCTGACCTCTAATTACTCAGAGAGATTTACCAAATTAAGTCCCACTCAGACTTACTCACATCTTAACCACTCAGATTATACCTTATTCACTCGGAAGGGAAAGACTAGGACATATGTCACTCGGAATTTCACTCAGAAGTTTTACCACCACTTAGTTTATTTCTAAACCTCCCACTTGGGCAGGATTCATCCACGAACTCATCCACTCATCATTCAATTGTCTCGCCTGAGCGAATGCCACCCTTCAAGACCCTTCGCTCGGGCGGGTTTCATCCAGTAGCTAATTCCCTTCGCCCTCGCTCAGGCGAAGCTCCATTCGCTTGGGCGAATTTCCTCCAGTGTCTAAACACTGATACTGGGAAAATCTCGCTTGAGCGAGATTCACTCTCGCCTGAGCGAGAATTGCCCAGAAGCTAATTTCCAAACAGGTGAGTCTCTCGCTCGGGCGAGAATCCACTTCGCCTGAGCGAAATTATCAGCACCCACGCAGAAAATGAAAGCTCTCACCACTCAGTATATGAAGTCACATTCAAAGCCAATTCATTCATATCCAACACATAACATATGTCATATGGGGTACATCCATCTGGTTCTAAGCATTCTTACTCAGAAATTCTCACCCCAACTCACAATTCCATTCAACTCAGCCCACGGAATTACACTCAGGGCCAGCTCAATCTTTTCTAGCATATCATATACAACATACGAGGCATATACTTCTGGTTCAACATCCATACGTATAAAATTCTCATTCCAAACATATTAATCATATGAAATTCAAACTCATTACCAACTCTTATACACATATTCATACCTTGCCACAACAAATTCACATATCCCCACACATCATCCTCAATAATCAACCATTTGCCATTCTCATTAATCACTCATTTTTATAAAATTTGGGATGTTACACTTTGATCTAGGCCCAATTGGCAAAGAGATAACTATACTCTGCTGAGATCATGGGGAATCAGAATATCTGTGATGCTTTCCAAAAATTGAGGGTGGGGGGAATCAGTCAAAATACGTAGTGTAATTGATTAGCTTAATCGGTTAGCAACGTTCTGTTTTATTTAAAACACATCCAGATTCACCTTAATCGATTACCTTAATTGATTAACAACACTCTATTTTAATTAAAACGCATCTAGATTCATCTTAATCGATTACCTTAATCAATTACCTTATTCGATTACCTCATATTTAATTGATTACCTTAATCGATTACTTCTTTTTCATATAATTTCAAAATTTATCTCTTAGGCTTAATCGAATAACTTAACTAATTTCCTTGTGCCTAATCGATTAGCTTAACAGGTTATGAGAGTACTGATTTGAGATTCTTATATCATTTATCTTTTGAAAAACAATTTTAGAGTCATCAAAATCTTATTATTAATTCTCCCTCTGTTTGATATACTATTATGAACAAATACAATTGCCTCGTCACGGTTTGTAATTTTATGTTTTTCCATCTTTTTGGCTTAGCATGTTAATGGTATTTCCTTGCCGAGACTTAATTGCGGAAGTAATAATTTTGTTGTTACCCCCAAGCCTTCCCTCGAGGTTTTGGACTTAATGTAATCGTAAAGATATTTTGTCGTTATGCTTTAATGTAATCATGAGGAAATTTGGTTGTTACCCTTGAGCCCTCCCTTGGGGTTTTAGGACTTAACGTAATCATAAAGAAATTTTGTCGTTACTCCTGAACCTTCACTCAAGGTTCTAGGATTAACGTAATCATGAAAAAAAATTTTCATTACCCCTGAGCCTTTACTTGGGGTTTTAGAACTTAACGTAATCATAACTTAGAGAAAAACATTAAGCTAAATTGTTCTTGTATGTTAGAACTAAGAAAATATTTAAAGCACTCTTAGATTTGTTGATAACCAACATCAAGCATCTTAATTAATCAAGTTATGAGTTATTAGATGTTTGATAAAGATCATTCGAGTGTTTTAGGATAAAAAGCACAGATTATAAATCAAAGGGGGAACTCGCATTCAATAAATCTGGTAAGATAAAACTATGAAGGTTATACTTTAAAGAAAAGTTTGGGAACATCTCTTAAAAGAAAAATGTTCATACTAAACTTATACCAGACCTAGACTTGTCAAGTCATACAACAAGCATCTGGGAAATGGAAGAGTCATATCCCTAAAGCAACCTACTGTAATCAGACTCTATCCTCACGATCTGTCAAGATAAAAGCTGCTTCAGACCTTCTTCAAAATTTCAAAGAAAGAACTGAAATATCTCTTGAAAATTTGAGTCTCATCATTAACACTTTACGATTCACCAGACCTCAATCTAGCTTTAGATATTTCTTCTAAACAAATCAAGTTTGAAGCTCTATATGATGACTCAACAAAGCACTTTTCCTTCTCAGCGAAAAGAACTATCACAACAAGGAAAGTACCCAAACAAGAAAAATCTCGAGCTGATCTTAAAGCATCTATTTTTTCACCAACTTTCTAAGATGTCAGAATTCCTTTAATCAAGGAATATCTTTTTTGGTGAAAATTGTACAATGCCTATTTGTCTTCATCATAAAATATCTTCATTCCATACCAAATGTGCAGAACGTCTCTCTGACCAATCAGAAGAAAAATCACTTTCTCATAAGATAGAATAAATTTCAAACGGTCATCCAACGGATCTATCATCATGAAACAAGTATTTATATGCTGTAAAACCTTTAGGCAAAGCAAGGAGGAGAGTATACACACAATGCAAGAATGAGAGTGATACATAAAGTTATATATGTGTAATAGATATAGATGTCTCTTAAGAAAATAAAAGAGATTACAAAAAAAGAATAGAGAGATATGAAGAGAAAAGGAAAAATATACAAGAAGAAAAGAAAAAGAGAAACAACTTATGAGACTAAATCAGAAAATAAAGATAAGCATGTCTCACAAAAGAAAGTCTTGAGAACACATACAAGCCTAGATGTTTTTGTATCAACATTTCCAATCTTTAGCAAACGCTAATCAGATTGAGCTAATGGGAAACATTTTGGCCTGAAGAGGCTTTGGAAAAAATACTTGGGTTCGAGCTAGGAGTGGCTCATGAAACAATCTGCCCTAGGAGTGGGTGTTTGTAAAAGAATACTTGGAAGCACGGGGTGTGCTTAAGCCAGGACTGGATGGATTCAAGAATACTCAAAAGCACTAGGTATGCTTAAGCCAGGAGTTGCTGGATTCAAGAATACTCAGAAGCACTAGGTGTGCTTAAGCCAGGAGTGGCTGGAGTCAATAATACTCTTAAGCTCGGTTTGGGCTGTTTATGTAAAATGTTTATATATAGTGGAAATCCTTCAAATTTAAAGGTACTAGATGTAGTCTCCGAGTTGGAGGTGAACTAGTATAAAATTACTTGTGTATTGTCTCTTTCTCTCTTACTCTTTACAATCAAAAGTCTGGTACATTATTATTGTTATACTCGATAGTAAAAGTCTAGCAAAATTACGCTCGCTCAACCAAATATCACGCTCTCCACATAAGCAAAAGTTTGGTCCGCTATGGAAAACGCTGTTGCATTTGAATATCACTTTTTGGTTTACAAAAGTGAACTGACTTATTCAACCCCCTTATAAGTTTGTTGTCTGAACCATCATTGTATTATTGATTTTGGTATGGGCCTCTTTAAAATATCCCGAGAGAAAAACCTAGTAGGAAAAACCTCCTAGGTAGAAAAAAGAGTACCTAAGTTATAATTAGCTGTAATACATTTTTAGATGTGTAGCGTTCCACGTTCGAGGAATACTTTTACCATTTAATTCTTTCAGTCGATATGCTCCCTTACCTACTGCTTCTTTCACCCGATGTAGGTCTTCTCAATTAGCTGTAAACTTCCAGTCTTCTCTTGCCTTCCTATTGTTATCTACCGATTGTAGGACTAAGTCTCTCTTTTGAAGGCTATGGCTTGAGCATGGTGTTCCATTTCTAGGCAAATTTTTGCTTGAAGACCTAAATTTTTATATAAGCTACATCTCGTTCTCCCAGGCTAAGATCAATGTCTTCTCTTCGTCTCTCATTGTTTTGTAGGGATCATGGCATTTGCTCTGCAAGTGAGTCAGAATGGTGTTTCCTATGTTGCAGAATAAGGAGTTGTATGATAGGCCTATATAGCCTCGGGTAGCACTTCTTTTGATCTTCCTTTTGCCTGCCCTAATCTACGTTTCAGTTCTTGTAGGATCACTTTGTTTGTGGCTTCAGCCTGCCCGTTCGGTTGTGGGTGATCTACTGATGAAAACTTCTATTTTATGCCAAGGTTTCTACAGAATTCGGTGAAATGCTTGCTTGTGAATTCTTTTTCATTATCTGAAATAATGATACATAGAGCCCGTGTCTGCATATGATATTTCTTCAAGTGAAATTTTATTCTTTAGATTCTGAAATAGTAGCAAGGTGTGACGTCCTACGTCAATTTCACATTTATTTATATCCGTTTAATTATTTTTCATAATAAATTTTTCACGTTTACTGATAGTTAATTAGATCCTAATGTAAAACAACATTTATTTTCCTTAAGCATACTCAGAATAATAAATGATAGCAAATAAATTAAATAATAAAATGGAATTATTTAGAATCAGCGGAAGAAGAAAATGAAGACAGGGTCATTCGCCTGAGCGAGACTCTGATTCGCTTAGGCGAAACCCGTGAAGGTCGCTTAGGCGAGTTTTGACTCGCTTGGGCGAATTCTATATTTTAAACCTGAGCGAACTACGACTTACAAGGAAAATTAACAATTCATTTTTTACTCAAAAATGGGTCCACTCGGTCATATCTCACTCGGAACCTCTTAACCTTCCTTCACTCGAAAAAGGTTCTCTCGGTATACCTCACTCGGAAACCTTCTAACCTTACTTGACTCAGGAAGAGGTTCTCTCGGGCATACCTCACTCTGAATATTCCTAACCTTCCTTCACTCGGAAGAGGTTCTCTCGGTCATGGCTCACTCGGAAACGTCCTAACCTTCACTCGGAAGGGAGCAAGGGATACTCGCTTGAGCGAAATAGGCACAGAATCAATTTCCCCGACCCTCGCTCGGACAAGACTAAATCCGCTCGGGCGAGATTCGTCCGGTAATCAACTATACTACAGCAGACATAATTCATCCCGTTTTCATCATTCATGACCCACACTTATTCACAAAACCTGCCCATAGCAATTTATCATGTACACCTACTATTGGCTCCGTGCCAATATATATATATATATATATATATATATATCTACTCATAAAAATCAACACCGACCACATTAACATCAATACCA
The DNA here is from genome assembly GCA_037962975.1 of Clitoria ternatea. Taxonomy (NCBI): domain Eukaryota; kingdom Viridiplantae; phylum Streptophyta; class Magnoliopsida; order Fabales; family Fabaceae; genus Clitoria; species Clitoria ternatea. Next base: position 159,575,568 of record CM075672.1, read on the forward strand.
TACTACTTCAGCACCATGAATTCATATCCAATTCATCAACATACCAATTCTAAATTAGTTCAACATGCAAGCAACATAATATATCATCACATACACGGAAAACTCATTATGCATTACACACATAATTCATTTCATAATCACTCAGTTCCTTGGCATCAATCCTCCACTCGGCGTACCTCTGGGGTTTCGACCTCTTCCCTGTCACTGGTTACTAAATTAAAGAAAACCACACCAAGGGTAAGTGTTTGGCATCATAATTAATCTAGAACAGAAATTAAATAACAAAATACGTGTATATAAACTCCGTCCGACTACTTTATCCAAAAATTACAAATCACACTCGGCAAATATAGCAAATCACACTCGGCAAATATAGCCAATCACACTCGGCAAATATAGCAAATCAAACTTGGCAAATATAGCGAATCACACTCGGCAAATATAGCAAATCACACTCGGCAAATATAGCAAATCACACTCGGCAAATATAGCCAATCACACTTGGCAAATATAGTGAATCACACTCGGCCAATATAGCAAATCACATTAGGCAAATATAGCAACTCACACTCAGCAAATATAATTAAGTACATACACCGTCACACAATACTAATAATTCATCAATTATCACCACTGACTCTCACATAAAATCGACGCCTAGTATCCGGATACTAAAGGATCGGCCTTCAGCTGGGGGTCCTACTTGACACCCCGTGAACCCTGCTTGGTTCACCGAGTCCTGCTTGACTCTCTACCTCAACCACTGGGTCCTACTTGACCACTGGGTAGCTCAACTGGGCACAAAATCCACGGGAGCCAGAAATGAGGGGCTATACATACCATCGGCCGTCCCACACCACATAATCATACATACATCATTCATATTCATCATATTATATAACAAGTGGCCATCAACAACAACACAAACTCATCAAATGGGCGACCTACTTGTCAGGCCCGCCATCACATTGCCACTGGGCAACCTTCTTGTCAAGCCCGTCATCACAACGCCACTATACACATCAAATCATCACCATGCAAAACACTTTAATCTCACACTCATCATAAACCATACACAATCCACATGCAATTATTATCCACAATCTTTCTTACTGTTTTAATACTTAGTTTGGTGACCCGAACCCAAAATACGCTCCTATTCTAATTAATTACAACCCGAACACCCCCTTACCTCGATTCCAAGCTTCGACGATCTGTTCATGATGCCGATTGCATCCTCTAAGCGCTGGGTTCAAGGTTCCACCTCCGAATCCAATACCAGCTTCGTCACTCAGTCCTCCGACGTTTGTTTTGCTACCTACGGAGGTCGGAATGTAAAACCCATTAACGCCATACCACCTTTATTGTTCTAAAGACCATTTTCAAGCTCACACACACTAGAGGAGCGGAAAACGGAACCTTACCCCGCCATGCATGGCCATTCGATTTAAAGGAGAAAACAAAAGAGATGAGATAACTTAATCTAAAGGGTCCATTGGACTCACCTTGAAGCCACGATCTCGGAAACGGGGTTATTTCAGAGTTTTGACGTGAATAGAGTCTTCCCTTGGTGCATGCAACTCTCGGCAGTGAGGGAGGAGAAGAGGAAGAGAAGGAGAAGAAGAAGAAGGCTCGCGTGGATAATGAGGAAGAAGAAAAGAAATCCTTATTATTTAAGGTTCAGGGGCAAAACTGTCTTTTCTCTATTTCTTTCATATTTTCTTTAAAAGTTTTAATTAAACCTTTACCTCCTTCTAATTACACCTCATTTAACCCTTTTTGTAATTAATCAACAAATAAATTTATTTATTTCCTCACTAGTTAATTATTTATAATTACCTAATAATTCATAAAAATATCAAATAATTCCCTAAAACAATTATTAATATTTTCCACTCATCATAATTTTACTAAAAGATCAGGGAAGTTACATCCACCCCCCCTAAAAAGGGATTTCGTCCCCAAAATCAATGCACCTTATTGAAAAAGATCGGGGTACACCCGCCTTATGTCCGATTCCAACTCCCACGTGTAGGTTATCCCATTTAAATTTTGCCACTTCACCTTTACCAATGGTACTTCCTTGTTTCTCAACCGTTTAGTCTAGTATTCCTCAATACCGATAGGTGTAACTTCCACCGTCAGGTCCTCCTTCAATTCGATAGAATCACTCGACACAATCATGGAATCACAAGGAATGTACGCTCGAAGTTGTGACACATGAAATACATTGTGGATATTAGTTAACGATTGGGGAAGATCCAATCGGTAAGCAACATCACCGATCCTCTCCAAAATCTGATATGGCCCGATGTATCTCGGGTTAAGTTTATGACTCTTCAATATCCAACCTACACCTTTGGTCGGTGAAACCTTCAGAAATACCCAATCTCCCGCCTGAAACTCAAGTGGTCTATGTCGATTGTCATAGTAACTTTTCTGTCGGTCTTAGGCAATCTTCATTTTCTCACGAATCAAAGCAACCTGTTCATTCATTTCCTGGATTAACTCGGGTCCTAAATGAATGGCATCGCCATTTTCATTCTAACACAAAGGTGTACGACACCTTCTACCATATAGGGCTTTATATGGAGCCATCCCAATGCTACTGTGATAGCTGTTGTTATACGCAAACTCCACCAATGGTAAGTATCTTTCCCATGAACCACCTTGCTCCAATACACAGGCTCTAAGCATATCCTCTAAAGTCTGAATTGTACGCTCGGACTGACCATCAGTCTGAGGATGATAAGCTGAACTCAGTCTTAGTTTAGTACCCAATTCCTATTGCAGACTTCCCCAAAATCTAGAAGTAAATTGAGGATCCCGATCGGAAATAATACTCAAAGGCACACCATGCAATCGTACAATTTCAGTAATGTACAACTTAGCCAGTCGGTCCAATGACCATTTCATGTTCATAGCCAAGAAGTGAGCACTCTTGGACAATCGGTCTACAATCACCCAGATTGCATTACACTCGGATTGGGTACGAGGTAACCCGGATACGAAATCCATAGTAATACTCTCCCACTTCCAAATCGGAATCTCCGGTGGTTGGAGCAATCCAGGGGGTCTCTGGTGTTCCACCTTACATTTCTGACATATCACACAAGACTTCACAATATTCAGTTATTGCTTTCTTCATTCCCGACCACCAGAATTCTTTCTTCAAATCGTGGTACATTTTTATAACACTGGGATAAATGCTCAAAGAACTCCTATGTGCTTCAGCTAACACGGCTTGCCTGAAATCACCTTTTGCAGGCACAACCACTCGGTCTCGGAATCTCCAAATTCCATCGTTACCTTTGGTTAATTCCATATCTTTACCTCTTGCTTGAGTGTCAAGCAGTTCCAGCAACTCTTCATCGTCCTTTTGGGCCACAACTAAAGATTCCAAAAATTCATTGGAGATCTTCAGCATCCCGACTATCATTTGATTCGGAGTGTTCATAACAACCCAAATGTTCATATCACGAAAGCTTTCCAACAATTCTTGCTCCTTGCCCATCAAGAAAGCTGCATGTAATACTTTTCTACTCAGAGCATCGGCCACAACATTTGCCTTACTAGGATGGTACCTCAAATCGAAATCATAATCCTTTAGGTACTCCACCCATCTCCTTTGTCTCATGTTTAGTTCCTTCTGATCAAAATAAGTATTTCAAGCTCTTATGGTCACTAAATACCACGAAGCGAGACCCATATAAATAATGGCACCAGATCTTTAATGCAAATACTACCACCACAAGTTCAAGGTCATGAGTCGGGTAATTCTGTTCATGCGGTCTCAATTGCCTTGAGGAGTAGGCAATCACTCGATCATCCTGCATCAGCACACATCCCAAACCAAACTTAGATGCATCACAATACACCACAAATTCCTTCGTCACATCGGGTAGTGCAAGTACAGGGGCAGTAGTCAAACACCGCCTAAGAGTTTGGAAACTCAATTCACACTTGTCCGACCATACAAATGGACTTTCCTTTCTCGTCAACCGAGTCAAAGGAAGCACAATACGAGAAAATCCTTCAATAAAGCGACGATAATACCCAGGCAATCCGAGGAAACTCCTAATTTCAGTCACTGACCTAGGCCTTTCCCAAGCCATAACTGCTTCAATCTTGGATGGATCAACCGATACGCCATCCCGGGAAATCACATGCCCCAAGAATTGTACACTTCCTTCCCAGAAATCACATTTAGATAACTTAGCGTACAACCTTTTCTCACGTAATATCTGTAAAACAATTTGACGGTGTTGTGCATGTTCCTCAACCAACTTCGAATACACCAATATATCATCGATGAATACTGCCACAAATTGATCCAAATATGGCTGAAAGGTCCGGTTCATGTAGTCCATAAAGATGGAAGGAGCATTTGTCACTCCAAAGGGCCTTACAACATACTCAAAGTGTCCATACCGAGTACGGAACGCCGTCTTTGGAATATCTTCTGACTTCACTCTTATTTGGTGATATCCTGACCTCAAGTCGATCTTGGAAAATACTACAGCGCCTCGCAACTGATCCAACAAATCATCAATCTGTGGAAAAGGATATTTATTCTTGATCGTCAACTTATTCAACTGTCGGTAGTCGATACACATCCGCATACTACCGTCCTTCTTTTTCACCAATAGTACCAGAGCGCCCCACGGTGAAGCACTCGGTTGGATAAACCCCTTCTCTAACATTTCGTTCACTTGTTTCTTCACTTCGGTCAATTCTACCGAAGACATTCTATAAGGCACACGGGACACAGGTTCGGCCCCGGGAATCAAATCAATGGAAAAATCAATCTCCCAACTGGGAGGCAACTCCAAAATTTCTTCCGGAAAGACATCAGGGAAATCGTACACTACCAGAATATCACTCGACATAAGATTATATCGTCCTTTCGAAGTAAATAGAATAACATAAGTTGCGGAGATGTCACTCACCACGTTCTTTGTGTCGAGTTCCTGGGAGAAAATGATGGTCTTCCGATAGCAGTCCACCATAACATGGTTAGCAGCCAACCAATCGAGGCCTAAAATAATATCTAGATTCTTCAATGGCATACAAATCAGATTCACCAGAAAGGTGCGATCTTCAACTTGCATTGGCAATTCCCCATACATAGTGGTTGCTCAGAAAGTGGAGCCAGTAGGAGTGGAGACACTAAGAGCATTCTCCATTAACACAACTGGCAAACCAAGCCGTCGTACACAACTCTCAGAGATAAACGAATGGGTCGCACCCGAATCATAAATTACATTTACTAGATAGCCATGAATAAGGCACTTACCCTGCACCAAGTTGTCGGTCCTTGCAACTTCAGAAGCATCAAAGGCAAATACTCGCCCGGCCATAACATTTTGAGCGCCACTGGATTGAGCATTAGACCTCCCCGAGTGTTGGCCTCCACGACCACCACCGCTTCTACCTCTTCTCGGAAAATTAGCACCACGAGTCCCAGAAGTATTGGCTCGGTTACCATGTCCACTCGGTTGCTGCCTCTGTAGGCAATCGGGCCTAAGGTGCCCTGGTTGTCCACATTGGAAACAAACAATTTGACTAGCCAGACAATGTTTCGCAATATGGCCCCCCTGGCCACAATTATAGCATGCACGGCTACTCGACTGACTACTCGAACGGCCAGTAGAACCCCGACCAGAAGAGGAAGAAGACGTAGCGGAAGACTTGCCGCCACGAACGAACTGGCCCATTTTCTTAAAGTTGAAAACTCTTGCCTTCAATGGCCTCTTATCCTTTGGTTAAAATGTTCTTTGTAATTGCACTTCCTCAGTCAGCCTAGCCTTATTTACCAAAGTCGGATAATCCTGAATCTCCATCGGCACAATCACACTGCGAAGTTCAATTCGTAATCCGTCTTTATACTTAGCACATTTACTACCCTCAGTTCCTTCAAAAGAGAAAGGGTGATAGAAGTCACACAACTCATCAAACTTGGTAGTATACTCGGCCACTGACATTCTACCTTGTTCTAGCCTCAGAAACTCCATTTATTTTCAGATTTTGTAATTATCAGGAAAGTATTTGACGAGAAATCTCCTACGGAAATTTACCCATACCAGCGGTTCACTTGCTGCATTCATTTGCACCTTGGTCCTAGACCACCATATCCTAGCCTCGTCCTTCAGCTGATAAGTCGTAAACTGCACTTTCTGCTCCTCCGAGCACTCAAAATACTCAAAAGCTTGTTCCATCTCCCCTATCCAAACATGCGCTCCATCATAGTCATGCCCTTCTTTATAAGCAGGGGGATTCCTTTTCAAGAATTTGTCAAGAGTAGGACCAGATTCAGTCCTACTCATTAATTGAGAAAATTTCGAGAAGAAGTCATTTCCTCCACCAGAACTAGTTTCCCCGGCCATAAGTAATTCTACAATAAACAAACACATCACCATTAATAACCAATGATCTACCAGGGAGTCAGATATTTACCTCATACACATATAAAATACAACGTCGCCGGAGTGCCAAGCGAATGATGCCAAGCTACATAAACAACCACAAGCACAATGCAATAGAATGCAAAAACAGTCCAGTATAGGACTCACAAATTATTGGGTCCACCCATGTACCCGGCTCTAGAAAGAACCGCTCTGATACCACCTGTGACGTCCTACGTCAATTTCACATTTCTTTACATCCGTTTAATTATTTTTCACAATAAATTTTTCACGTCTACTGATAGTTAATTAGATCCTAATGTAAAACAACATTTATTTTCCTTAAGCACACTCAGAATAATAAACGATAGCAAATAAATTAAATAATAAAATGGAATTATTTAGAATCAGTGGAAGAAGAAAATGAAGACAGGGTCATTCGCCTGAGCGAGACTCTGATTCGCTTAGGCGAAACCCGTGAAGGTCGCTTAGGCGAGTTTTGACTCGCTTGGGCGAATTCTATATTTTAAACCTGAGCGAACTATGACTTACAAGGAAAATTAACAATTCATTTTTTACTCAAAAATGGGTCCACTCGGTCATATCTCACTCGGAACCTCTTAACCTTCCTTCACTCGAAAAAGGTTCTCTCGGGTATACCTCACTCGGAAACCTTCTAACCTTACTTGACTCGGGAAGAGGTTCTCTCGGGCATACCTCACTCGGAATATTCCTAACCTTCCTTCACTCAGAAGAGGTTCTCTCGGTCATGGCTCACTCGGAAACGTCCTAACCTTCACTCGGAAGGGAGCGAGGGATACTCGCTTGAGCGAAATAGGCATAGAATCAATTTCCCCGGCCCTCGCTCGGACAAGACTGAATCCCCTCGGGCGAGATTCGTCCGATAATCAACTATACTACAACAGACACAATTCATCCCGTTTTCATCATTCATGACCCACACTTGTTCACAAAACCTGCCCATAGCAATTTATCATATACACCTACTATTGGCTCCGTGCCAATATATATATATATATATATATATATCTACTCATAAAAATCAACACCGACCACATTAACATCAATACCATACTACTTCAGCACCATGAATTCATATCCAATTCATCAACATACCAATTCTAAATTAGTTCAACATGCAAGCAACATAATATATCATCACATACACGGAAAACTCATTATGCATTACACACATAATTCATTTTATAATCACTCGGTTCCTTGGCATCAATCCTCCGCTCGGTGCACCACTGGGGTTCCGACCTCTTCCCTATCACTGGTTACTAAATTAAAGAAAACCACAGCAAGGGTGAGTGTTTGGTAGCATAATTAATCTAGAACGGAAATTAAATAACAAAATACGTGTATATAAACTCCGTCCGGCTGCTTTATCCATAAATTGTAAATCACACTCGGTAAATATAGCAAATCACACTCGGCAAATATAGCCAATCACACTCGGTAAATATAGCAAATCACACTCGGTAAATATAGCAACTTACACTCGGCAAATATAATTAAGTACATACACCATCACACAATACTAATAATTCATCAATTATCACCACTGACTCTCACATAAAATCGACGCCTAGTATCCGGATACTAAAGGATCGGCCTTCAGCTGGGGGTCCTATTTGACACCCCGTGAACCCTGCTTGGTTCACCGAGTCCTGCTTGACTCTCCACCTCAACCACTGGGTCCTACTTGACCACTGGGTAGCTTAACTGGGCACAAAAACCATGGGAGCCGGAAACGAGGGGCTATACATACCGTCGGCCATCCCACACCACATAATCATACATATATCATTCATATTCATCATATTATATAACACGTGGCCATCAACAACAGCACATACTCATCAAATGGGCGACCTTCTTGTTAAGCCCGTCATCACAACACCACTATACACATCGAATCATCACCATGTAAAACACTTTAATCTCACACTCATCATAGACTATACACAATCCACATGCAATTATTATCCACAATCTTTCTTACCGTTTTAATACTTAGTTCAGCGACCCGAACCCAAAATACACTCCTATTCTAATTAATTATAACCCGAACACTCCCTTACCTCGATTCCAAGCTTCGACAATCTGTTCTTGATGCCGATTGCGTCCTCTAAGTGCTGAGTTCAAGGTTCCACCTCCGAATCCAACACCAACTTCGTCACTCAGTCCTCTGACGTTCGTTTTGCTATCTACGGAGGTCGGAATGCAAAACCCATTAACGCCATACCACCCTCATTGTTCTAAAGACCATTTTTGAGCTCACACACACTAGAGGAACGGAAAACGGAACCTTACCCCGCCATGCATGGCCATTTGGTTTAAAGGAGAAAATGAAAGAGATGAGATAACTCAATCTAAAGGGTCCATTAGACTCACCTTGAAGCCACGATCTCGGGAACGGGGTTATTTCGGAGTTTTGAGGTGAACAGAGTCTTCCCTTGGAGCATACAACTCTCGGTAGTGAGGGAGGAGAAGTGGAAGAGAAGAAGAAGAAGGCTCGCGTGGATAATGAGGAAGAAGAAAGGAAATCCTTATTATTTAAGGCTCAGGGGCAAAACTATCTTTTCCCTATTTCTTTCATATTTTCTTTGAAAGTTTTAATTAAACCTTTACCTCCTTCTAATTACACCTCATTTAACCCTTTTTGTAATTAATCAACCAAATAAATTTATTTATTTTCTCACTAGTTAATTATTTATAATTACCTAATAATTCATAAAAATATCAAATAATTCCCTAAAACAATTATTAATATTTTTCGCTCATCATAATTTTACTAAAAGATCAGGGATGTTACAAAGGGGCTCAGCTTCTATCCACTTTGTGAAGAGATTTATTACCACTAATAGATATTTTACTTGTCCCTTCCTCGGTGGAAAAGGTCCAAGGATGTACATGCCCTATGTGTTGAAGGGCCACGAGAAAAGATTCCGTGTAGCGGCTCAAGGTGATTGTGTATTTTGTTAGCGTTCTTTTGATAGGATTCATATTTCTTGATAAAGTCTGAATAATCTGAGCGTAGTGTGGGCCAAAAATAGCCTGCCCGGAGCACTCTGGAGGCTAGGGGTCGTACTCCTCCATTGTGTTTGTAGATTCTTAAATATAGCTCTTGCATCACATATTCTGCTTGGTTATATCCCGAGTATGCATCTATGAAACTCAGTACCTGATACCCTGAAGTACCATCTACCAAATGATCAATACCAGGTATAGGGTAAGGGTCTTTATGATATACCTTATTGAGGTCGGTGAAATCCACACACATCCTCCATTTGCCGCTCACCTTTTTTACCATGACCACATTGGAAAGCCATGTTAGATACTTAACCTCTCAGATAAAATCAACTGCCAGCAGTTTGTCTGTTTCTTCCTTCATCATTCTTCTTCTATTGGGACCGAGCTTTCACTATTTTTGTGCTACTGGTCTAGCCTCTAGGTCTATGTTTAGTGAATGACATATGACACCTAGGTCAGTCCTTGGCATATCTGAGGGGCTCTATGTGAAGAGGTCTACATTCATCTTCGAAAGTGTGACTAAAGGCTCTTCTAAACCATAATATAACATTACGCTGATACAGGGGTATTGACTCGGTTTATACCCTATCTACACCAACTTCAAGGATTTTATTGGTTAGGGATGTTCATGCTCTCTTTTGTTCTTAGGGTTGAACCTTGTTTCGGTGTCCTCCTGTATAATGAAAATTTCCCTAGGTCCGAGACTTTCCTCGTAGCACTCCTGAGTGATCTCTGGGTCGGCACATACAACTCTAATGTGCCTATCTTTGAGTGAAAATTTCATGTTGAGATGGAGGTAGAAACAATCGCTTTGAGTACGTTGAGGGTTGGATGCCCTAGAATGGCATTATATGAGTTAGGGATGTCAACAACTAGGTACTTAACCATTACTGTCTTGCTATCTTCTCCCGATCCAAAGATTGTCTTCAACTCTACATAACCCATGACCTAAACTGAGTCTCATGTGAAACTGACCAGTGCTCTATCATAGCTTCTGAGCCATTTGGGAGGTAATTAGAGTCGTTTATAGGCCTTCCAATGGAGAATATTTATGAAACTCCCCTGGTCCGCTAGCACTCTCCCCTAGTCCACTAGCACTCTCCCCATGATACATTCTGTAATTTTCATTATGACTACCATTGGTTCCTCCTTGTTTGGGACTCCCTTGGGAAGGTCTGAGCTATCAAAAGTTATAGCTTTGACACTCGGGAGGCATCGTATGGAATTAACCTACCCTGCCCCGTGTTGAGGGTCAACTCTACTTCCGAGAGAGCCTTCGAAATCGTGTGAATAATTCTTTTTCTGTCATCTCTCACGTCTTCTGGTCTATAAGATTGGGAGCGCTCGCGCTCTTATCGGGAGTGTTTGTGCAGTTGTAGTTCCACCTGCCTCAAGGATTCTCGTTCTTTCTTCCTTCCAGCTTCTCACGGTGCTTCTCCTCTCTGATCAATAAATTTCTCCAAATACCCTTGTCAGATAAGGCAATTAGAGTCATTTATAGGCCTTCCAATGGAAAATATCTACGGAACTCCCTTAGTCCACTAACATTCTCCCTATGATGCATTCTGAAATTTCCATTATGACTACCATCGGTTCGTCCTTGTTTGGGATTCCCTTGGGAAGGTCTAAGCTAACAAAAGTGGTGGCCTCAACATTCGGGAGGCAGCGTATGGAATTAACATACCCTGCCCCGTGTGGAGGGTCGGCTCAACTTCTGAGAAAGCCTCTAAAATAGTATGAATGATTCCTTTTCCTTCATCTCTTATGTCTTCTGGTCTGTAGGATTGGGAGCGCTCGTACTCCTGTCGGGAGTGTTTGCATGGTTGTAGTTCTACTTGCCTCGGGGACTCTCGTTCTTTATTCCTTCCAGCTTCTCGTGATGCTTCTCCCCCTGATCAATAAACTTCTCTAAATACCCATGTCGGATAGGGTGCTTAATTAGGTTTTTGAATGACCAGCAATCCTCCATGCCATGGCCAAAGGCTCGGTGGAACTCATAAAATTTGGTCCTATCCGAGCCCTTTGCTTGTTCTCTAGGTAGGGAGAGTTTGAGCAATCCGATGCTGTAGACTTCAATCACGATTCTATCCCACCTGTTGTTTAGAGGGGTGAATGTGTCGTATTTCAGGTTGGGATAGGTTGTGTGCTTCTGCTCCTTGTTGGGTTGGGGACTCTTCTTTTGTGGCTCTGTCCTTATAGGCCCCTACTCGAAATTCCCTACCCGATGGGCCTCTCGTTCATCTATATTGATGTACCAAGCCACTCGCTAACTGAAATAATCCATATTCAAAGAGAGTTTCTTAGCAAGAGAACCATAAAATTATCTGGGCACAACCCTATTTTGATTGCGTAGAGGGCCACTTCTGAGCTTAGGTCTTGGATTTGAATGACTTGCTTGTTAAAGTGAGCCATGAACTACTTAAGTGTCTCCTTTTCGCTCTGCTTTAAATTGACCAGGCTGTGTGAGGTTTGTTGCACCGATTGGCTAAAGGCAAATTAGGTCAAGAACGTTTCTGTTAATTATATGAAGCAGGACATAATCCTCGGGGGGGTCTATGAAAACCATTGGGTAGTAGATTTGGTGAGGCTCATGGGGAATGTTCTGTAGAGTAAGGCATTGGATGCTCCTGAAATGAGCAGCCTAGTAGTGAACATCGTGAGACTTCTTCTAGGTCACCTATTCCATCATATTTTTCTATCGTTGGAGGCTTGTAATGCGCTGGCGCTAAGGCTACCATTATTTCTTCCGTGAACAGGTGAGCAACGTAGGGAACCAGATGCTCGGGTTTGTCTGCCCCTTGTCTCGTGGTCTGGGTGTTTTGATAACTAAAGGCCTTCCTTTTCTCTGATCTATGATTTTATAGGTCCTTATTCTCTCTTCGTAATTCCTCCACTATACGTTGCAACGTTTTAACAAGAGTCAAAACTTCTTTCAGTTGATCGTCCGTCTTGCTGTCCTCCTTGATTCTCTTGTGCCATCATCATGGCGGCTGAGATTGTTGTGTGTGGTTACCATTGTCTTCTTTAGAGCCAATCTTTCTCTGTGTGTTGCAGGAACTATTTTACCGGGGCCCACAATGGACGTCAAAATGTTCACTCTAAGTACGTAAAACACACAAACCCTAGAGAATTACTCTATGAGAATTAGGATTTATTGCTCAAAATGTCACTTGAATTACAAATGGGCCTTTAGATTACATTTATACAATGGTAAAATAAAAAATAGGGGGCTTTGATCGAGGCGTAACTGACAAATAGATAACTATACTCTGTTGAGATCATGGGGAATCAGAATATTCGTGATGCTCTCTAAAAATAGAGGGGGAAAGAGGAACAATAAATATATATAGACACAAGGAGAGATGTGTCATACTCCAAGACCTGTTCACTTTTAATAAACCATGAATTAAATCAATTTGACTATTAATATCATGATAGTTATATATACAAAATTTTTAAAATATAATATATTTATAGGTGCATGGCTAATATTTACTTGTGTAGTAAATTATTAATTTGTTAAAATAAAATTGATTCATGGAATATCAAATAGTTATAATATTATATGCAATTATATATACTTAAGCTACTTAATAAAAATTATTTATTCAATGGCTGGATTAACAAAATTTAATGAATAATTTATTATTTATTATAAATTACAAAGTAAAAATAAAAGAGTAAACTGATGTTTAAGGAGCTTAAATAATAATTTCAAGAAAAATGTCAATCAATATTTTAAGCACTAACGAAAGAATAAAAAATATTTAAAATATGATAAATACTTTCTATTGTAATTTTTATTAATTTTTAATAAAAACTTTTTTTTTTACCAACACCTTTGAAATATTGGTTAACAAAACCCATATATGAAATTTAACTTGACATTGTAGCATATAATTATCCGTTATGTGAATTTCCAATGCCAAGCAGAATGGAAAATAAGAGAAATAAAGGTAAAAGAATTAGCAACAAATAAATCTCTAGTATTTGGGGACAAAGGCAAAGACAGGAGTCTTCGTCATTGAAAGGACGGCGGAGACCAACTCAACAGTCGAGGCGAAGACTAGAAAATTGGAAGTAATTATTAGTCAATATTTTTGGCGGGTTCATATGACTACACGTTTTCTATCTTTTCTTCTTGGAAATTTCTCAATTTAAGACTACCCCTCCCTCCGCATCATAATATAAATTACTATATAAATAAATTTGTTTCAAAATATAATAAATTCTCACTAATTTTTATACCTTTAATTTATAATAAAATTTAATTTATGAGAAAATATTTATTTCTATAAATTATTATTCTAGTCATTTATTATTAGTACTATACATAATTGAATAAATAAATAAATTTATGATATGTCAACCAAAATAAATGATCTTCACAATTATATTTTAAATTATATAACAGAAGAAGTATTCTCATTTAGTATTTATTGTAAATGATACTTGTTATCTCTTATTTTATTTGTAATAGTTAAAGTGGAAAAATTTTCATTTAAAAACTATCATTAACATCCAATCTAATAACCCTGAATTTGTTTCACACTTTTAAAAAAATGTAATTAATATGATTTTTTATCTTTTTTAAATGTTTCTATTTCTATATACTTAATAATTTCTTATTGAATGTCTTTTTTAAATTAAACAAAAGATAAATATATAATTGTAAAAAACCATTTAATCTTAGTGGTAGTGGTGTAACATTTAGTTAAAAAAATAAAATGTTTATAAAAATATTTTGGGAGATTGTTCTAGTTTGATTAAAGATTCAGTGATGGTAGTGGTGGTGTAACATTAGCTAAAAAAAATAAAATGTTTGTAAAAATATTTTGGGAGGTTGTTCTAGTTTGATTAAAGATTTAGTAGTGGTGGTGGTGTAACAGTTAGCTAAAAAATAAAATGTTTGTAAAAATATGTTGGAAGGTTGTTCTAGTTTGATTAAAGATTTAACTTATGATATTGAACTCACAGGTGTCATTCCTATGACAAACAGGTTTTGATAATGACATACATAGGCAAACATGGATAAGCCAGATATGAACTCTAAGAAAAAAAGAAACGAGGATGAACAAAATTGTAGGGCATAAAAGTCTTTGACTTTGATCCAGAACATGAAGTCGTTAGACTTTAAGACTTCCTTTAGTGTTTGTTGTAATAGTTAAGTAAGTTTTTTAAGAGATTAATTTATTGAACCAAATTTTAAGCAAAAGCACGTGAGGACTCAAAATAAGCTTGGCAGGTTTGAACCACACCTTGCCTAGTTCAAACAAATGTGGATTGATGGCCCTGGTTCAAACCATGCTCTACCTAGTTCAAACCATACTTGCTTTTGTTTAAACCAATGGTTTCTTGCTAGGATATTTTGGGATCCTTGACTTATTTTAGGAAACTAATTGGTATGTTTTATTTCCATATGACATTTTACCTAATAAATTTAGTACTCTGTCAAAGAGAGAAATCACCTTAGTGAGAAAAACTAATTTGAGTTATTTGTCTTTGCATACTTAAGTTCTTATCACACTCATAAGCCTCAGTTGTAATTGTTGCTTTAGTTTTTAGAGGAGTTTTTGTTTCTTGATCTTAGATTAAGAGTGTTTGAGACTTGGGTGTGAGAAGGTTAGGTAACTATTCTCCATATAGACCTCAAATAAAGTGAACTTGTCGGTTGGGTTAAGTTGTGAGAAGCATTAAGCTTTGAACAGGTGATCCAAGAGTTGTAATCAAGCCTTATAACCAACTTTGATAGTAGTGAAAAGTTCTAGCTATTTGTGTTGGGAGACTGGACATAGATCACAATGATAAGGATCAAACCAGGATATATTGTGGTTTGCAATTCTCTTTTCCCATAACTCTTTAATTGTTGCCTATTATATTTATGTTTCTACTTTACACATAATTTATTCATCATCTGCTAAATGTTCTTTAAAACGAGTTTTCAAGTACATTTCTTAAATTCAAAAAGTTTTTATCAAACGAGTATCTTTTCAGACTTAATTCACCTCCCCTTTTATGTCTGAAACCACTTATTAACAAGTGGAATTAGAGCTTGGACTCTTATAAAGAGCTTCACAACTTCAAGAGATATGGCCTCAAATGAAATGTTAGGTAAGGGGGCGGCTATCAGTAGACTAACTTGTCTTTAACGACTTGAATATAATTTCTTGAAAGCTCATATGAAATCTTCATTGAGTCTGTCGATGAAGAAATTTAGGATGTCATTGAAAATGGACCATATATTCCTATGCATATTGTTAATAGAAAAAATGTTGAAAAATCAAAGACCCTTTGGATTGATGATGATAAAAGATGTGTTAGTATGACTTGAAAGAGAAACATATTTTATGTTCTACACTTAGCCATGGTGAACTTTACTGAATTTCTACCTGTAAAAGAGCTAAAGATATACGAGATACTTTGGTTATTACTCATGAAGGTACTAATGAGGTAAAAAGATCTAAAATTAATACTTTGAATCATGAGTTAGAAATGTTTGAAATGAATCATGGTGAAAGCATCTTAAATTTACAAAAACGCTTTGATTGTCAATCATCTTTTGACATTGGGAAGATCCTTTCCCAATGAAGATTTAATTAATCGTGTGTGTAGATGTCTAAGTTGTGAATGATAACCTATAGTGACCACTATAAAAGATTACAAGGATCTTGGAAATATGTCTCTAGTAGCCTTGTTTGGAAAATTACAAGAATATGAGCAATAACTTGAGCTCCTTAAGAAGGCTGAGGAGAATGCTATAAATAAGAAGAGTATAGCTCTCGAAACCTCAACTTCTAAGCCACAAGGTAACGACATGATAGAGGATGAATTCGATGATGAGGACAATGAAGCATTTGAATTACTTATTAAAAAATTTAAGAAATTCATGAAAAATGAGAAGTATGTAAATGAAGGCCAAAACAAAAAGGTAATAATAAAAGGAAACCCTTCCAGCATTACATGCTTTGAATGTAGAAAACCTAGACATTTCAAATATGAGTGCACTCAATTATACAAAAAGCACAAACAAGGAAAGAATAAGAAAATGGCCATGCTGCATGGGATGACAATTCCTTGAGCTCATCACACAAAAAAGAGGTAAGCCTCTATCTCTTGGTAAGGTAGCACAAAGAAGAAGAAAATGAGATCAGTGACTTTCTTGAGATTACTTACGTTGAATTATATAAGGATTTTAATGATTTGCAAAAGGAGTTCTTTAAAATAGGTAACAGGTTAAATAAAGAAAATAAATGTGTTTTAACTCATGAAATAAAGATTCATGTGCTAACTCAAATTAATTCCGTAAAGAAAAAGAACTCTTCTCTAGAACTCACCTTTGAAAAATCCAAAGTAAACTTGTGTGTCTTGTGATAGTTTGGCGCTATTGAGGGTAGAGAGTGACCACCAGTGTATGGGCACGAACAAGGAACAGCTCCTGGCAGGCTTCTAGCGGGGAATGTAACATCATGGGCACTGTTGAGCATAGGGAGTGATCACCGATGCATAGGCACAAACAAAGAGGGCTCCTGCCAGGCTTCCAATAGGAGGGATACATGAATGAACCGAATACATACCAGAATGAGAGGGATCCAAAGACTGTACAAGTATGAGACTATACAGTCGAGGATAACTTAAAGGAATTAATTCGTATTATCTATACCAACAAATGTATTTTCCTTTTCGGTAGTCCATCACTAAAGGACTCCAAGGTTAAGCAGGCTTAACTTGGAGAAATTTTATGATGGGTGACCTCCTGAGAAGTTCTCGGGAAGTGTGTGATTGAGGACAAAGCACACTAGAAAGGTCTCGTGTTGGTTTGTAGGGAGAGTCGTTCATCCTTGAAAAGCGGTTGGGGCGTTACATGTCTCTAATTATTCCAATTGTAAAGTATTGAAAGATGAGACTAAGGACTTGAAAACCTCATATCTTAATTTACAAAAGGAAGAGACACACTTTATATTTTACTTGGTAATAAAATATGCATTTCTGATAAAACTCAACTAGGATATAAGCTCGATAAAATACACAAATCTTATAAAAACTTTTTTGTTTCTCAAGGAAAATCATATTTTATTCCTCATCATAAATATGCTAGTCCATTTGTAAAATACTTTTACTGTGGAAGAAATAGTCATATTACCTCTACATGTAGAACTAGAAAAAGAAATTATTTCAAAGGGAATATTTAGGATAGGGGAAACCCCTCTACATGTAGAACTAGAAAAAGAAATTATTTCAAAAGGAATATTTAGGATAGGGGAAACTCCTCAACTAACTCATAAGGAGATGAAAGAAATGTTAGGGAATCCCTAGTGCATGAGCAGTGGAAATACAAGGATTCCCATAGGATTTGCAAAGCGCTATGTTTCAAAGCATAAGACAAACAGAAAAAATATTGCGTTTTAGAATTATATCTTGAAAAATATCAAAGCAGTCATAGCCTCGTCCTTTAGGAGTCCACATGAGTACTCCTACCAGAAACGTTAAACCTTCCAAATGCTAGTTTAACGGCGTGTAGCTTTTGCAACTTTTGCATTTTGTGTCTCTTTTTGGTTAGTCGTCTATGAGCATCTTATGCTCTATTTATAGGCTTAGGTTTGACCTAATTTGCTCTCTCTAAAGAGTGGGCTCCTTACTTATTCTAAATGAGTTAGGCCCAATAGTTTTATTTTAGTTCAACTAAAATAAAAGGCTATTATCTGATGGGCTTACTCTATGTGTGTGACCCTATAGGTAAAATACTTGGTTATATTAATAATAAATTATTTTATTATTAATATAAAATAAGAGCGATATCTAGCAATACATCATTATGTCTGAATATTATTTAATATCAACATAACCTATAAGTGATAATTATTTTATATGTTTGTTCTTTTTGTCACGATATCCTAATTGGGCCCAAGGCATGGTCGCGTCATCCTTGTACGGTCTAATTTATTTTACTTGATACCGGAGTAGACTTTATCAGAATAAATATACAATATTTATTTTTTCTAGCACGGTCATGCATATCCTTAGACTCACTCCATCAAGTGGCCTATAGATATCACTTCTGTCACATAGGAGAGACAAATCCCATCTACCATCATTCACATCCCTCTGCATAATTTGTTCATTACCTAATCACAACCTTTATTGTGACGTCCTATGTCAATTTATATTTATTTCTACCCGTTTTATTAATTTCACAATAAATTTTTTCTCGATTAATTAATTTAATTATACCTTAATTCAAAATAATATTTATTTTCACTAAACATGTTCAAAATAATAATTATATGGCACATAGAACTTTAAAACCCAATTAAGTATGAAAGAAAGCAAAAACCTGAGACAGGGGCCTGACGCTGCGCGCCAGCCCTACGCGTAGCGTCAGCCCCAAGCTGCGCACCTCACGCTACGCGTCAGCCTCACACGTAGCTTGGGCATGACAGTAACAACAACAGGTTCAGATACATATTTTAGGCCAAACGGCCAACTTCTAACCTACCCAATTGGCCCGTTTTAGGTTCGATTGCCACAAAACTTCATGGGTCACATGTTTTTCCCATTTTGGAACTGTTGGCGCCATTCGTTCACCAAAATTCCAACATATGGGCAAGTTATGTGCAAAATGCAGTTTAAACCAATTAGGTGCAAAACCGTTGCACCAAACATCCTCAATGGGTTCCAAATGGCCCAAGACCAATACACGCAACTTCTAAATATCCTAAGGAACCTATTGATGCATTCTGGGGGTCCCAAAACCCACCGATTCTCAATTTCACCTATCTAGTTGCTTACCTCCCATAGTTACTCACTATATGCACAACTCTCCAATTCAATCAAATCATCAATCAAACATTAATCATGAACATACACACATGAATCATGCATATAACAGAACCCGCCCATATCATTCAACATTCACACATCATTGGCTCTGTGCCACAATTCATCAAATCATACATTATACAACTAACCATCATAATTTTTAATCAATCATCATCATTAACATTTCATCTAAATCGTCATCATGTCCATCATCATCACACCATATTAATTTAACACTTCCACACTCATAACATACTCAACTCATCACACATGACTAGCAATCAATTACTCCACCACACATAGTTTACTATTTACTACACATATACTTATATTACATTTATCCATTCATCCTTGGCATCAATCTTCGGCTTGGCGCACCTCCGCGACATTAGCATCATCCCTGTCACTGGTCACTAAATGAAACAATAGCAAGGGTGAGTGTTTGGCGTATCATAATTAATCTAGGACAGAATAATGAATCTAATGATACCTATAATTTGTATTGTTAATTAACTTTCACCTTCCTGTACTTTTACACGTTATAAATACATATACATGTTATCTATCTTAATCTTTCGTCTTTTCTACATAACCTCAAGTCATATACAATTACACTTAAATCCATCACATAAATGGTTTATCATAAATCATCCAACTTATATAAACATCAACATACATCATCAAGTCATATTTCATCATTATACATGAACCATTAATTCACATAATCCACAACTAACTCACATGTATTAGACTCTCTAGTATCCGGATACTTAAGGATCGACCTTCAGCTGGGGGTCCTACTTGACGCCCTGTGAACCCTACTTGGTTCATCGAGTCCTGCTTGACTCTCTACCTCAACCACTGGGTCCTACTTGACCACTGGGTAGCTCAATTGGGCACAAAGACCACGAGAGCCAGAAACGAGGGGCTACACATACCGTCGGCCATCCCACACCACTTAATCACATAGCAAATCATATCATCATGGCATATCATCAATATACAACATACGTAACAATGTCAGAAGCTGACATGTATCATCTCTCAGGCGACCTACTTGTCAAGCCCATCATCATCATAAGCCATGTTATACAATTATATACTCGTTATCTCATTTATTCACAATACTTTTATCATATTGTAACATCCCCGTTTTAAAATTAAGTGCTGAATAAAGAATGAACCATTAAGACTTGATTTCAACTAGAAATAACTGTAAGTGCATTTAACTAAGTGGGTTTAAGCCATTAAAATATTAAAATGGTGGCAGGCAGGGGACGGGGAGGAGTGCGCGTGACTGACGGGCACGCACTCTCCCATCCCACTCTTCGTTACTGTACGCGTGCACACATATATATATGTCGTGAGCCTTAGTGATGAACACTCTCGCTATTTCTTTAGACTCTTTCTCCGTCACCTCATCCTCTGTTTTCTCTCTTCGTCTTCATCTTTCTTCTTCTTCTCTTCTCTCACTCTTCGCTCCTGGAGATCTTGATTCCAGTACTGAAGAACGGACCACACCCTATTCCAGAATCAGGCGCAGAATACGACAAAGCCAAAGAAGACCGGACGAACCAGGAGAAGGACATCGGACCCAACGACAAGAGCGGAAAAGGTTTCTGAGGAGTCTTCTTAAGGTAGGGGGCGCTTGCATGTCGAATGCATGGTCTAAGAACGGTACCGGATGAACGTACTGCCAAGTGTGTGTGTGTGTGCATGTTTTTATGATTTCATTAGAACTGATGCATGATTTGAGATTTTGATAGTGATTTTCGTGACGATGGCGTAGTTTGCTCGTGGATGATAATGATGGATCTATTTTGTTGTCTCTGTGAAAAGTATGTATGTGCATGTTCTTAATTGAGTTGATCAATGTTGTTAGTCTGATGATCGATTGTAACATGCACCGGTGTGACTGACTGAACGATGATGAGTAGTGGGAAATATCCGTTCTTATTTGATGACTACGGTAATGTGTCCATGGCGCGATGATGTGTACTGATGAATGTGTTAGTTGCATGAGTAAGAGTGGGGTGACCCATGGAAGGTCAAGAACCCCAAGGGAAATGACTTCCAGTTACTAACCCTGGCTAGATCCCAATAGGGCTCGTGGTAGCCGTTGGAGCTAGAGAAATGAGTCTCGAGACGCCGTGGGGGGGGGGGCCGGTGCCACCTGGTAAGAGCTGAGGGACGAGGGGCCAAAAGAAAAAGGGGGCTGTAACTGAGAGTCTTTTCCCGAGTCGGATCCGCAGACATGCATGTAGAAGTAAGGTTGATTGTGGTGATGTATAAATCTGTATACGTGCATGTGTATGACTTTTGAATGCATGAATATATATTTAGATGTGGAATAAACTCTGTGAATTATGCGTATCATGAATGTTGTTTGAATTGTATGAACTTGGTTACTTGAGAAAGGTTGAATGATAGCAGGAGCGTGTACTGACGCTGATACCGAGTCTGTGAGTATCATTATACATGTAAAAGCTCACCCCTGCAGTGGCAATTTTCAGTGAATGTCTCTCGTGAGGAGAATCAGAATCAGAGCTGGAATGCTGGGCGGAGTGCTGACGCAATTCGAAGGTTTAATTGAGGCGTTGTTAGATAAAGCTCGGACTAGCTCATACCGGATGTTAATGTTTTCGTGAATGAATAGAACCTTATGAACAAGAAGAAGTTTGATTTTGCATTTGTAAATATTAATATACACTCTTATGTACATATGGATGTATGGTTTTGTGTGTGTGATGCTAAGTGCTGTCTTGTTTTATAATTATGCTTTAATAGATAAGCAGGGACAGTTTGATTGAGCAGGTTATAGTTAAGTCCGAACGAACCGAGAATTGTCTTAGGAAAGGCTCATGTCGGATACGTTGGGCGGAGTCGTACCCCGCCTGAAGTATGGGAAGCAATCCGCCCAAGCGCGAGAACTCACGCTGAAGCGAGTAATGACCCGAGCGAAATATCGACCATTATCCTTTCCTATCCGTTGTGATACTAACGCAATCCGGACCCCGGTGCTGAACCCCGGATTTGGGCGTTATGGCTAAGTCCGCCCAGGCGTTATCATAATTAGTTGAGTTGGGCGGAATAGGTTCAGACTCTTCCTTCTTCCATAACTTACTATCGCACTTGTACCCTGTAACTTCATATTTTTCTGAGTGAAAGGCGAGTGTGTGAGGATTTACTTGGTGAACCCTTGACCATACCCGATGGAGGAAAATTACCTTGTAGTTGTGTTAAAGAGGCGTTATGCAGATTTCGTTTAGGCGGCGTTATACCTCGCCCATGTAGCTAGGACAGCCCGCCCAAGATAAATATACCCCGCCTAGCCTAGTAGGATGATTCTAACTTAGCCTTTTCATCAAATGATACACGTGTGAATGTATTAACATATTTCCCTTATCTATTCCTCCTGTTGAGTGACCAGTATTTCTTGAAGGGAAGCCTCAGTGCGAAATCTCCTCTATCCGCTGCTGCATTACTATGCTCCGCCTGGACGGTGTCAGACCCCGTCTGAGCGAATAAACGGTATCGTGCAATCCGCCCTAGTGTTGGTGCGTTACGATAAGCCCATCGAGCCGGCCTCACCTTTTTAGCCTCCCTGTAGGTTGCTTTATGCGCGTGAATGTTTTTAGTTTTCCCCATTGCCTGCTCCCTTCTACATCAAATGTTACGTGACTGTTTTTGTGAAAAATTTTCTCATATTTTGGGATTTATTAGTTGTAGATAATTAGGGTGTTACATTTTGGTATCAGAGCGGACCGAAAAGTCCAAGGCCAAAGTATGCTTACCAAGTGTAAGCGGTGGTGTTTGTGTCTTTGATTGAATGGTTGAAATTGTTGTGATATTGGTTGAACCTGATTGATATTGGCTTGCGGATAGGAGGGTGTTGCCCCTCCTGGTCCTATTGATTGTTTATTATAATATATGGCATAATGTGCTAAGTTATTAATTGTTAGACTAATAACTGGATCGGTAGTAAGTGGCTCCGTGTACTTATCCTTAAATGTCAATTTCAGGATAAGGAATGGCGCATCGTCAAAGTATGGAGGCTATAGCCACAGCATTCCAACGCTTTGCTGATGTGTTTGAAAGGCAAGGCCAAACTCATCCTGAGGATGGCCATGTGCTGGACCGCTTCCTGAAGAGGAAGCCGAGTGAATTCTTAGGAGGACGGAACCCTGAGGCGGCGTTCAAGTGGACTCAGGAATTAGAGAGAATTTTTAGGGGTCTTCGCTGTACCGAAGCCCAGAAGGTGGAATGCGCAGTGTATATGCTGCGAGATGAAGCGGAGAATTGGTGGAAGATAGCTAGGAGCCAATTCCCCGAAGATGACAATCAACTGACGTGGGACGATTTCAAGGCCTGCTTCCTAGACAAATACTTTCCCGACACAGTGCGGAGTCGGAAGGAGCTGGAGTTTATGGAGTTAAAACAGGGCTCCATGACTGTGGAAGAATACGCGACCAGATTTGAAGAATTGTGCCTGTTCTATCCGCCCTTCCAGCAACCGGGAACGGAGCACTCCAAGTGTCTTAAGTTTGAGAACGGACTGAGATCGGATATCAAGAGGGCCTGCAGATACCATGAAGTCCGGAGTTTCCCTGCCTTAGTGAACAAGTGCAGAATATTCGAAGAGGATGACAGGGCCCATTCGGGCCAGTGCAGCAGAGCCAACCAACACTTGAGGCCTCAGCAATCACGTTTCAAGAGGCCAGGAAACGTGAGGAGGAATGAACCCTTCACCAGATATCAGGACCATAATGACCGAGGGAGACAGATGAGTGGGCGGCCAAGGTATGGCGGATGCTTTAAATGTGGTGGTGATCATTTTGCTAAGGAATGCAACGATACGAATGTTAAATGCTACCACTGCGGAGAGAAGGGACACGTTCGTCCGGACTGCCCCCAACTCCGCCAGGCAAACACCAATGTGCGTCAAGGAGGATATCAAGATCGGACCAGAGTGAATGATAACCAACGACCTGGTGGCAGAGGCAATGGAACCAGAGGAAACATGATGCATGCCCCGAACAGTCGAGAGAGGAACACCGGCCCAACAGCGACAGGAAGGATCTACACCATCAATGCAGAGGATGTTGCACCAGCAAACGATCTAGTACAATGTTAGTGCTCACTTGGAATGAATACGCTTAACGTTGTTTTCGATTCGGGGGCAACCCATTCTTTTATAGCTGATGAGTGCGTGAAACGGTTGAAGCTACCAACTGTGTCTATGAACCGGACTCTAGAAGTGGCCAGCCCCACTGGCCCTACTGTGTTCACATCGTCCATATGTAAAAATGTAGCATTTGAGTTGTATGATCGGAGTTTCACCTTCGATCTGATTTGCATGCCCTTAAAGGGTCTTGATATTGTGCTTGGAATAGATTGGCTTTCAGCCAATAAGGTATTAGTAGATTGTAGAAACCGAGAGATAGTTTTCCCAAAACAACCCACTGAAGATGGCGCGGCACAAGGTATAACCCAACTATTTATGATGCTTTGCCTAACCAAAGATGAGAATGAGCCCCTAGTGAACGAAATTCCGGTTGTCTGCGAATTCCCAGAAGTGTTCCCAGAGGAAGTCCCGAGTGTACCTCCCCATAGAGAAGTTGAATTCTCTATAGACTTGATCCCTGGAGCCGAACCGGTCTCCAGTGCACCCTACAGAATGTCCTCAACTGAATTGGTCGAGTTGAAGAAACAAGTGGATGAGTTACTTGAGAAGCAGTTCATTAGACCAAGCGTGTCACCATGGGGCGCACCTGTGCTACTTGTTAAGAAGAAGGATGGCAGCTTGAGACTTTGTATAGATTATCGACAGCTCAACAAACTCACAATCAAGAATCGATACCCACTGCCTAGAATTGATGATTTAATTGACCAGCTGCGTGGAGCCTCAGTCTTCTCAAAAATCGACTTACGATCGGGATATCACCAAATCCGAGTGAAGGACTCGGACATTCCTAAAACTGCCTTCAGGACTAGGTATGGTCACTATGAGTATGTAGTGATGCCGTTCGGTGTGACAAACGCCCCTGCTGTTTTCATGAATTACATGAACAGCATATTCCATTCCTTCTTAGATCGGTTTGTTGTTGTCTTCATCGATGACATTCTAGTTTATTCTAAGACATCGGAGGAGCATGAAGGGCATCTCAGAGCGGTACTCCAAGTGTTGAAGGAGAAGCAATTGTTTGCAAAGCTTTCAAAGTGCGAATTTTGGATGGATGAGATCCACTTCCTCGGGCATGTGATCTCCAAGCGAGGCGTCTCGGTGGATCCTGCGAGGGTAGCTGCTGTAATAGCGTGGGAGAGGCCCAGATCGATCTCGGAAATAAGGAGTTTTATGGGCTTGGCAGGTTATTATAGAAGGTTCATCGAAGGATTTTCTAAGTTGGCATTACCTCTGACTAAGTTGACTCGGAAGAACGTTCCTTTTGTGTGGAGTCCGGAGTGTGAGAGCAGCTTCCAAGAGCTGAAGAATAAGTTGACAACTGCTCCGGTGTTAGCATTACCGGAGTTACGAGAAAGCTTCGTGGTCTATTGTGACGCGTCCGGACTCGGATTAGGATGTGTACTCATGCAGAAAGATCGGGTGATAGCATATGCCTCTCGACAATTGAGACCCCACGAACAACATTATCCGACCCATGACTTGGAGTTGGCAGCAGTAGTTTTTGCATTGAAAATCTGGAGGCATTACTTGTACGGATCCAAATTTGAAGTGTACAGCGATCATAAGAGCCTCAAATACCTATTCGACCAAAAGGAGCTGAACATGAGGCAGAGAAGGTGGATTGAGTTTTTGAAGGACTATGATTTCGAGTTGAAATACCACCCCGGTAAGGCAAATGTCGTAGCAGACGCATTGAGCCGAAAATCCCTCCACATGGCAGCCATGATGGCAAAAGAAGTTGAGTTGTTGGAGCGGTTTCGAGACATGAACTTGCGTGTTGACGCCCCTTCCTCTCAGAAGATGACAATCGGTACGTTGAGGATTGCCAACGAATTCTTAAAATCCGTGTACGAACAGCAACAGGCGGACTCTTACCTGGCTGAAATGAAGGAAATTCAGGCTAGAGGAAAGGATTTATCCTTGGCAGAAGGGTCAGACGGGATCTTCCGGGTGAGGAACAGAATATACATACCAAGTGAAGGGAGATTGAGAAGAATGGTGCTTGATGAAGCCCACAAAAGCCTACTCAGCATTCACCCAGGAACCACGAAAATGTACCACGACTTGAGGAGACAGTTTTGGTGGCCCGGACTAAAGAAGGATGTGGCGGAGTACGTGGCCCGATGTATCACTTGTCAGAAATCGAAGGTAGAGCACCAAAAACCGTACGGTGCAATGCAGCCTCTAGAAATCCCCGTGTGGAAATGGGACTCAATTGCGATGGATTTTATCATGGGATTACCCAGAAACCGAGCGGGCCATGATGCCATTTGGGTTATTGTTGATAGATTGACGAAGAGTGCACACTTCCTATCTGTAAATATGAAGTACCCATTGCATAGGTTGGCGCGAATCTACATTCAAGAAGTTATTCGACTGCATGGCATACCTACTTCCATCGTCTCAGATAGGGATCCCAGATTTACGTCCAGGTTTTGGACCAGCCTGCATCAAGAACTGGGAACGAAGCTTTGGCTTAGTTCTGCCTACTACCCCCAATCGGATGGACAATCCGAGCGAACGATTCAGAGTCTAGAAGACTTATTGAGAGCGTGTGTGTTAGAGTACGGTGGGGACTGGGAGCAGTATCTTCCCTTGATCGAGTTTACATACAACAACAGCCATCATCACAGCATTGGCATGGCACCTTACGAGGCATTATATGGGCGTAGATGCCGAACCCCGCTCTGTTGGTCGGAAGCGGGAGGAAGTCTATTACTGGGACCAGATATCGTGAAACAAACCACAGAACAGATCCGAGTAATAAGGGAGAAGATGAAAGCATCACAAGACAGGCAGAAGAGCTACCATGACAAACGCATCAAGCCATTGGAATTTCGAGTCGGAGATCGAGTGTTTCTGAGAACCTCTCCGAGTAAAGGAGTTGGACGAGCCTTAAAAAGTGGGAAGTTAAGCCCTCGCTACATCGGACCTTATGAGGTAGTAGAACGGATTGGCCCCGTGGCATACCGCCTCGCGTTACCAATTCACTTGTCCCGATTGCACAACGTATTTCACGTGTCTCAACTAAGGAAGTATTTGCATGACCCCAGCCACACGATGCCTGACGACGAGGTAGAGATCAAGGAAGACCTAACCGCTGTGACTACACCGGTTGAAATCGTGGATCAATCGGTAAAACGCTTAAGAAACAAGAACGTAAGGCTGGTTAAGGTGGAGTGGCAGCAAGGCAAAATCACCTCCTACACGTGGGAACGCGAAGACGCCATGCGACAGCAGTACCCCGAATTGTTTACCTACGTAGGTACCAACTGAATTTCGGGGACGAAATTCCTTTTCAGTGGGGGAGAACTGTAACATCCCCGTTTTAAAATTAAGTGCTGAATAAAGAATGAACCATTAAGACTTGATTTCAACTAGAAATAACTGTAAGTGCATTTAACTAAGTGGGTTTAAGCCATTAAAATATTAAAATGGTGGCAGGCAGGGGACGGGGAGGAGTGCGCGTGACTGACGGGCACGCACTCTCCCATCCCACTCTTCGTTACTGTACGCGTGCACACATATATATATGTCGTGAGCCTTAGTGATGAACACTCTCGCTATTTCTTTAGACTCTTTCTCCGTCACCTCATCCTCTGTTTTCTCTCTTCGTCTTCATCTTTCTTCTTCTTCTCTTCTCTCACTCTTCGCTCCTGGAGATCTTGATTCCAGTACTGAAGAACGGACCACACCCCATTCCAGAATCAGGCGCAGAATACGACAAAGCCAAAGAAGACCGGACGAACCAGGAGAAGGACATCGGACCCAACGACAAGAGCGGAAAAGGTTTCTGAGGAGTCTTCTTAAGGTAGGGGGCGCTTGCATGTCGAATGCATGGTCTAAGAACGGTACCGGATGAACGTACTGCCAAGTGTGTGTGTGTGTGCATGTTTTTATGATTTCATTAGAACTGATGCATGATTTGAGATTTTGATAGTGATTTTCGTGACGATGGCGTAGTTTGCTCGTGGATGATAATGATGGATCTATTTTGTTGTCTCTGTGAAAAGTATGTATGTGCATGTTCTTAATTGAGTTGATCAATGTTGTTAGTCTGATGATCGATTGTAACATGCACCGGTGTGACTGACTGAACGATGATGAGTAGTGGGAAATATCCGTTCTTATTTGATGACTACGGTAATGTGTCCATGGCGCGATGATGTGTACTGATGAATGTGTTAGTTGCATGAGTAAGAGTGGGGTGACCCATGGAAGGTCAAGAACCCCAAGGGAAATGACTTCCAGTTACTAACCCTGGCTAGATCCCAATAGGGCTCGTGGTAGCCGTTGGAGCTAGAGAAATGAGTCTCGAGACGCCGTGGGGGGGGGCCGGTGCCACCTGGTAAGAGCTGAGGGACGAGGGGCCAAAAGAAAAAGGGGGCTGTAACTGAGAGTCTTTTCCCGAGTCGGATCCGCAGACATGCATGTAGAAGTAAGGTTGATTGTGGTGATGTATAAATCTGTATACGTGCATGTGTATGACTTTTGAATGCATGAATATATATTTAGATGTGGAATAAACTCTGTGAATTATGCGTATCATGAATGTTGTTTGAATTGTATGAACTTGGTTACTTGAGAAAGGTTGAATGATAGCAGGAGCGTGTACTGACGCTGATACCGAGTCTGTGAGTATCATTATACATGTAAAAGCTCACCCCTGCAGTGGCAATTTTCAGTGAATGTCTCTCGTGAGGAGAATCAGAATCAGAGCTGGAATGCTGGGCGGAGTGCTGACGCAATTCGAAGGTTTAATTGAGGCGTTGTTAGATAAAGCTCGGACTAGCTCATACCGGATGTTAATGTTTTCGTGAATGAATAGAACCTTATGAACAAGAAGAAGTTTGATTTTGCATTTGTAAATATTAATATACACTCTTATGTACATATGGATGTATGGTTTTGTGTGTGTGATGCTAAGTGCTGTCTTGTTTTATAATTATGCTTTAATAGATAAGCAGGGACAGTTTGATTGAGCAGGTTATAGTTAAGTCCGAACGAACCGAGAATTGTCTTAGGAAAGGCTCATGTCGGATACGTTGGGCGGAGTCGTACCCCGCCTGAAGTATGGGAAGCAATCCGCCCAAGCGCGAGAACTCACGCTGAAGCGAGTAATGACCCGAGCGAAATATCGACCATTATCCTTTCCTATCCGTTGTGATACTAACGCAATCCGGACCCTGGTGCTGAACCCCGGATTTGGGCGTTATGGCTAAGTCCGCCCAGGCGTTATCATAATTAGTTGAGTTGGGCGGAATAGGTTCAGACTCTTCCTTCTTCCATAACTTACTATCGCACTTGTACCCTGTAACTTCATATTTTTCTGAGTGAAAGGCGAGTGTGTGAGGATTTACTTGGTGAACCCTTGACCATACCCGATGGAGGAAAATTACCTTGTAGTTGTGTTAAAGAGGCGTTATGCAGATTTCGTTTAGGCGGCGTTATACCTCGCCCATGTAGCTAGGACAGCCCGCCCAAGATAAATATACCCCGCCTAGCCTAGTAGGATGATTCTAACTTAGCCTTTTCATCAAATGATACACGTGTGAATGTATTAACATATTTCCCTTATCTATTCCTCCTGTTGAGTGACCAGTATTTCTTGAAGGGAAGCCTCAGTGCGAAATCTCCTCTATCCGCTGCTGCATTACTATGCTCCGCCTGGACGGTGTCAGACCCCGTCTGAGCGAATAAACGGTATCGTGCAATCCGCCCTAGTGTTGGTGCGTTACGATAAGCCCATCGAGCCGGCCTCACCTTTTTAGCCTCCCTGTAGGTTGCTTTATGCGCGTGAATGTTTTTAGTTTTCCCCATTGCCTGCTCCCTTCTACATCAAATGTTACGTGACTGTTTTTGTGAAAAATTTTCTCATATTTTGGGATTTATTAGTTGTAGATAATTAGGGTGTTACACATATCATATGCAACAACATCACTAATTATCATGCCACACATCACTAACATCATTAAACTTCACAATCTATCAGATGGTACTTATTCATAAAATTTTTCATATTCATTTCCTTACTTTTCCATTCGTACTTATTTGAATTAGTTACTTTCTTATCACACAACAACCAAATCATAATCCACATGCTTGTAAAAATTATATTAATCATTTTTAACTACTCTACATCATCTACAATATTTTTCTAAATATTTCTAAGCCTCCCTAGGTCATCATACACTCGAATCCTAATTAATTATGACCCGAACACTCCCTTACCTCGATTCCAAGCTTCCACAATTTGCTCGAGGTGTTGGTTGCGTCCTCCAGCCACTTGATTCGCTGTTCCACTTCTGATTCCGACGCCTACTTCGTCGATCGCTTGACCAACGCTCGTTCCGGTACCTTAGCCCTTTATGCACAAAATCACCAAAAACCAATAATTTCATCAAGCCCAGAGTGAAAATCGCAAGAGAGAAGAAAGGAAAAGGAAATGATGTTCTGTC
Organism: Clitoria ternatea; assembly: GCA_037962975.1. Taxonomy (NCBI): domain Eukaryota; kingdom Viridiplantae; phylum Streptophyta; class Magnoliopsida; order Fabales; family Fabaceae; genus Clitoria; species Clitoria ternatea. The sequence continues at coordinate 159,606,491 of CM075672.1, forward strand.
GTTCTATTTTTGCATGCCTTCCTTTAAAATTGATCGTGACGCTGACGCTACGTGTCAGCTCATTAATTCCTACCTGACGCTACGCATCCCATCTACGCTACGTGTTAGGGTCCTGATGCCATTTTCCTTAAAATTCCATTTTCCACTTAATTTCTCATATATTATTATAATTTCAACCCAAATAATACTTTTATTTATTTTCCATTTATTTTCTAATATTAAAACATCAAGGATGTTACATCTATAATCCTCTTGTTACAAAAGACGTTTGATTGTATTAAAACAACAAATTTCTTATGCAGGAATCGTAGTGAATTCAGGTCGAAGGACTACATATACCATTATCACATTGAGAATCATTTATGAAATTCATGTAACGATCCATGCAACGTTCTCATGGTGGGTCTGTCTAGTATATCATTACTCTTAATGTGTACCAATGTGAAGACTTGATAACATCTATATCCATGATCTGTGAGATCAGATCATCAGTACACTCACACACTAGTGTTAATGTATTTACATGTCCTTACGTAAATACTTGACTAGGAACATTTTAGGAATAACTCTCATATGACCTATTACTCCAAGGATAAATAAAGGTTATTAAACTATTTAACAAAAAAATGCCTTATTCAAAATGATGAAGTCCTATATAGGCTCTTAGTGCATATTTCCAACAAGAAATACATAGAAATCAAGGAAAGTGAGGGGCATGATATTTTCTTGCTTTTGAGCAATAATAATAATTGAAGTGAATGTAACCTTAGTAATGATTTGTCTACTCCTAATGTTACAAGAACATGCTAAGAGTGTTACAAGACCCTTGAGTTCTAGAGAGAAAAGTTCTCACTAAAAATCATTAAATTTGTTAAAATGATAATAACCCTAATTTTTTAGAATAGGAACCCAGACTCTTAGGACCCCAAGAGTACTTTTCCTACGTCGTTTAGAAGAGTTGAGGCCTCGGCCTGATCCCCAGATTGCTCTAAGTATAAGAAAGTGAGACCCCGAGAGAATGTGAGTAGTGAACAACCAGTTAGATAAAATAAGCAAGTGATAGAGGCTGTGTTTAATAGTGATGTTTAGTTAAAAAGAGAATTCATGGACTTGGTAGTAATTTATATGAAGAGACGATCATGTTTGATTTAACATTGAAATTGTTAATGAAATGAATATATTCTTGTTAGTGATACTGAAGTGATGAAATAATGATTAATGAGTGATGTTTAATTTTAGTAATTTATAAGTGATTTTTTTTAGTCAGCCATCTTTTAATCTTAGTAATGGCTGATTGAGGATATTTAAATTTATTTAAGTGTTAGGTTTAGTTTTAAGGCTAGATAATTATTAGAGCTTAAGATTTCATAAGACGATAATTAACCATTTTATAAAGATGATTAGTAGCTAGTATCTTATTTTGGGTATTAACCGGTTAATGAATTTTATTATTAATAATTTTAATTGGTTGGGGTAAGACAAAATAATTAGGCAATATTCATTTTGATGCCTAACATTGTCAAATAATAAGTTTAAAATATGAAAGCTTATTTATAATGGGGATTAGTTAAGAGATTAATTAGTTATTATTAATATTTAAATGATACATCGCCTGGTTCCTCAAATTTGAACTGTGGGACCCAAGTAGAGGTCAGACTCTGACCGTTTGACCCGAGACTAGTGATCCTGTAGGAGAACTAGCCCTGTTAGGATTCTTTCGTGAAGAATCAAGGGTGTCTGGCTTGGCCTAACCGGCCCAATTAGAACCTTTAGCGTCTTCTGTGTTTGATCATGTATATACTTCGGGATATTTGATGGTGACACGACCAGTCTTAGGTGACTTGTTTCGATATTTTAGGAACTTTTCCTGAAGAGTCTGAAGCCTGATTCGGACTCTATCATCCCCGTTTTTCCATAAATTGGTTTTTTTTTCAGAAGTCACCTTAAGGCTCGACCCGAACACCTTCGGTGTTTTGGACCCAACTTTTGCATACAATCTTAGAATCAGACGATTTTGGTCTCAATCTCTTTGTTTTAAAAAGATCTATAACCTCTATTTTGGTCTTAGAAGATTCCCACTCTGTTACCCCTAAAATTAAGGATTAAGCATGAACACCCCAAAATTTCATTAGGTGTCAAAATCTCCTTAACAAAATTATCTATGTTTTCTGTGCAGGCCTTGAAGGCTGAATCATTCCCAATTGGTATAGTTTTCATAATCTTTGTGGACCTGTTTCAATTTTGTGACTACACTGTACAATTCTAGGAAAAAAATCATATCTCCCTCATAAGGTATTGAAATGACTCCGTATTTTTTGTTATGATGTTGTATTAAAGAGATCTATAAACTTTATGAAGGGCACAAAAGCTATTTCCTTACACATTTTCCCTAATAAATTTATTTCCTTCATAAATTTATTTTCATCATAGCCTGGAGCAGATTTTGTATTTTAGGCATATCTCCCTCGTTCGATGATGGATTTTCATGTACAATAGCTCATTTTAAAGAGAAAACAAAGATATACAACTTTTGTGTTAGGAGCTTTTCCTAATTCCAACTCCATGAATTATTGTATATTTATTTTGAACGTGTTCCGAATAGGTCACTAGTTGCTCGTCGAGTGCCTGATTTTTGGTACCTTAAATTATTTTTTCGGCATCGCCAACACATGACACCTGTCCTCCATACCTCACCACCATAAACACCTATCCACCACATGTCTCACTCAGCCACTAATTTCTCCTTGTTTCTCACGCTGCTTCTTTAGCAAGGGAGAAACATCTCATGATCTTATGTTATATCCCATGTCATGCCATCATGCAAACCAATATCCTATGTTCTACCCTTTAATTGGCATGCTTACCTCATCTAATTCTCTTCACCATGTTAGAGAAAAAAACAGAAGCCCAAATTTTAACTTCACTCTTTCTCCATTAATTCATTATATTATCATTAAAATGCATGTGCTTTCACATTCTCTTTATTTTTTTTCATCACCATTAAAGCCCCCTTATTCTCTTTTCTTTCTTTTAGTCCAGCCACCATGACCTCTTCTTCCAGCCACCACAAACCACCATAAAAAAATTTTCTTCTTCCTCCTTCCTTCTTCACTAAACCCATAGCCCCCATCTCACCAAACAGCCATCTCAACTCAATTTTCTTCAAGTATAAATCTCTTAAAATCCAATTAAAACCCTCCTGCCTTGGCCACTTAAAACCGTGACCAACCAAGGCTACTAAGGTAAGATTTTACATGCTTAACTCTTGGTTTTGAATTCCTTTTTCTTGGATAAAAATCTATTGGTATTCTAAAATTTTGCAGCAATTATCCCCTATTTTAAATGCTTAAAACAGTGACCCCTTGTCCAAATTTGGTGTGCATGTTGTTTTCTTTTAGGATCAGGAACCATCGGTGACGATCGGAGGACGATTCAGAGTGTTTGATGAGTTTTCAGCAGGCGTACCATTTTTTCCTCCAGGAAATAGCTATTCTAGGAGGTAAGGGGAGTCTTACCTCGCTTGATTTCATTTTTAATTGTTCTATAATATTGCCTTAGTATTCGAGAACCATCATTTTAAGTTTCATCGTAATCCAACAGTTAGATTTCAAACTGTGTAATTTTTTGTAACCGACGGTTAAAATTATTATATTTTTAAGTTAATGAGTATTTTATAAATTTTATATGGCGTATCTCGATGTTCGTGTGCTCGGAAGGATTTTATCACGATTAGAGTCGTAACAGAAAATTTAGGAATTTTAGTATTTAGGCGGGCTCGGTTTAATTCGATATGGTTGTAATATTTAATTTTAAATTTTATTGTGTTATTATGTAATTTGTGAATTTTTTCCCGGTAAGCCCCGCTATTAGAAATTAAATTTATCACTAAGCATCACCAGAATTATTTTGATGATATCGTGCATTTAAAGAAAATTCACCGACCGGACGGTTACGATGTTTTATTTTACTAAGTTTTAAAAGTGGCACTGTTTTTAAGTTATTATAAAATTTTATAAGAGTTAACCAAGTAGCCTCAATTACTCAAGAGGGGGGTGAATTGAGTATTAAAAATTTTCTTTGGAATGCTTTTGAAATTGATTGTTTAACAAATATTCTTAATGAAGATGGTAAATTAAATCGAAAGTAATAACTTATACACAAAGCAAATAAACAAACACTTAATATATGCCAAGTAAATTCACTTAAGGATTAAAGTAATTTGTTTCAAATAAATTTAACAACCAAGTTATAAACACAACAAATTAAGAAAGCAATTTAAATGCACAAATTTAAAAAAGTTTAGGGAAGAGAGATTTATAAACCGATATATACGAGTTCCACCACACCGGTGTACGTCTCGCCTTCAAGCAATCCACTTGAAGGATTTCTACTATTGGAGATTAGAGATACAAACTTTGAGTAATTGCAGCTTCCTAGTGTCCCACACTCAAGAACTCAATTCTCACAAGTACAAGGGCAACCCACCCAATCTCTCAATCTCACAATTTTACAAGGTTGAACCCCAACCTAAACTCTAGGAATTTTGGTGTTTAAGATTATAAGATTAACTCTCTAAAAGAGTGGATGTATAAATTTAAGCTTTCACAAAATGATTACTCTTAAAGGGAGGATATGCAAAATGTTTAGCACTCAAAATAATTTTGCTCACTAACTCTCAAAATAAATTTCAAATCAAGGAAGTAGAGAGCTTATAAGCTTAGAGAAAATAAGAGAGCAAGAAAGGAAGCAAGGCAATTTTCGTTGCTGTGAATTGTGTCTCGGCCTCTTCACTTCTTCTCTATTTATAGGCAAAGCCTTCAGGAACTTTTAAACTTTAGATCCATAATTCATGCAATTGTGTTTCCATGATCCTTGATTTAAGCATTGCATGTTTTAAGTAATCCATGTTTTTAGGCATCCTTGTTTTCTGGCTTTCATGTTTTGTGCAAGGCTGTTTTTGATTCCAATCTTCGTTGCAAGCTGTGCCATTATCTAATGCTTTGAAATTCAAATTTGAAATACCAATTTTAACTAAATGAATAGATTCATTTTCAAAATGAATAGATTCATTTTCAAAATGAATAGATTCATTTAGTGTATTTGCGTAACAAAAAATGAAATGAATGGATTCAAAATAAAAATGAATGGATTCACTGTGCAAAATAACACACTGCCCAGATGTATGAATCGATTCATCTATATCATGAATCAATTCATGTGTTTTGAATTTCAATTTCCCAGCCCTGTTAACGTGTGAATCAATTCATATGGCCATGTACTGCTGTATGAATCAATTCATGCACCTGTTGCATGATTTTTGATACTTTGTTTCACCCTTTTTGATGTATGATCAATCATGGCTCCAATCCTTTAATTCTTGGGTACTTTGATGATCATTTTTCTATTATTTTAATTCTTTGTAATTGTTTTGATTCATCTCTTTGGAATTTATCAAATTTATATCATCGAACATAATTAATTTATCTATAATTATTATGTTTGATCTTGATTCTTCATTTGTTGTTGTCATTTATCAAAACCTGTGTCAACATAAATATACATTCTCCCCCTTTTTGATGATGACAACAAATGTTTATCTCTTGGGGTGTTAGGCTCATAACAATTTAAAATTCAAGATTTTTGGCAAACTAAACTCCCCTTTTCAAACGCAATTATATACCAGTTGTTATATATCACTTGTTAATGTAGAATCATACAAAGTCATTTTGAAGAAGAATACCACTTGTTAAAGATAACATATTATCTCCCTCTTAGTAATATGATTAAACAAGTGATTAAATAATCTCCCCCTTAATAATATACTACTTTTCTCTCCCCCTAAATCAAATATAAATAAGCAGTAATACATTTCCCCATTTGGCATCATCAAAATATAATAAGAGATTTATTAAAGCATATATAACATTCTATTCTCTTCCCCTTTGGCATCATAATAAACACATATTATCAGACAATCATATATCTCATACTCAATCATTATCAAACTTATCACATGTTCAAAAACATATACCACATACAGATATATCCAGAAAATGTATGGGATTTGATTCTTAAACACAATTAGAGATTTCCAAAATTCCTAATTCCCTTCTAATATTTATAAACTGTTCTTTAGCAAGGGGTTTTGTAAAAATATCCCCCAATTTTTTGGAGGTGTCAACATATTCAAGAATGCAATCTCCTTTTAAAACATGATCTCGTATAAAATGGTGATGAATCTTAATGTGCATTGTTCGAGAATGCATAATAGGATTTTTGGAAATGTTAATCACGCTAGTGTTGTCGTACTTAATGGGTATTTGATCTAAGACAACACCAAAATCAAGAAGTTGTTGTTTCATCCATAGGATTTGAGCACAACAGCTCCCAACTACAACATATTCTGCTTCAATTGTAGATAAAGCGACGCTAACTTGTTTCTTGCTATGCCAAGAAATAAGAGAACTACCAAGCAAGTGACAAGTACCACTGGTTCTTTTTCTCTCTAATTTACATCTAGCAAAGTCTGAATCAGAATAACCACTTAATGTGCATTCGACACCTTTGGGGTACCATAAACCAACATTTTGTGTGCCAACTAAATATTTCATAATTCTTTTGACGGTAGTTAAATGAGATTCCTTGGGACATGCTTGAAATCTAGCACACATATACACAACAAACATTATGTTAGACCTACTAGCAGTTAAGTAAAGTAAGGATCCGATCATACCTCAGTATTTTATGATCTCAACATCTTTACCCTTCTCATCTTTGTCTAAGTAGCATGAAGTGCTCATGGGTGTTGCTATTTCATTGGCTTTGTCCATTTTGAACCTTTTGAGAAGTTCCTTACAATATTTGGATTAACTTATGAAAGTCCCTTCTTTGGTTTGCTTAATTTATAGTCCAAGGAAGAATGTAAGTTCTCCCATCATGGACATTTCAAACTCATCCTGCATAATCTGGCAAACTCTTGACAAAGAAGTTCATTAGTTACACCAAATATTATGTCATCGACATAAACTTGTATCAAAAGAATGTCATTATTTTTGCATTTTATAAACAATGTTGTATCAACCTTCCCTCTTTCCAAGTTGTTTTCTAAAAGAAATTTACTTAGTCTTTGATACCAAGCTCTTGGAGCTTGTTTCAGACCATATAAAGCTTTTTTTAATTTAAAAACATGGTTTGGAAATTTGTGATTTTAAAAACCAGGAGGTTGATCTGCATAAACTTCTTCTTGAATATAACCATTTAAAAAGGTGCTTTTGACATCCATTTAATAAAGTTTAAAGTCCATGCAACAAGCAAAAGCTAACAACAGTTTAATTGCTTCTAGTTTAGCTACGGGAGCATACGTTTCTTCATAATCTATCCCTTCTTCTTGATTATAATATTTAACAACTAGCCTAGCTTTATTTCTAGTTATAATACCATTTTCATCAAGTTTATTCCTAAAAACCCATTTAGTGCCTATTACTTGGTGATCATTGGGTCTTGGCACAAGTTCCCAAACTTGGTTTCTTTCAAATTGATTTAACTCTTCTTGCATAGCCAACATCCAGTGTTCATCAATAATAGCCTCATTGATGGTTTTAGGTTCAATTTGAGAAACAAAGGCTAAATGATTACAAGCACTTCTAATAGCATTACGAGTACTTACACCCTTTGTTATTTCACCTATAATGTTGTCCAAAGGAAGATCTTTTGAGGTGATCCACTCCTTTGGTTGAGGTTCCTCATTTGAGGTTACTTCTCCTTTGTTGTTGACTTCTTTTTCTTCTTTGTTGTCCAATATCATCTCTTGAAAGGTACCTACAAGATCATCAACAACTTCCTTTCTCAGAGGAATTTGGTTAACTTTATCAAATTTAAGATGAATGGACTCTTCTATAATTCAAGTTCATTTGTTAAAGAGTCGATATGCTTTGCTAGTAGATGAATAACCTAGAAATATTGCCTCATTAGATTTTGCATCAAACTTCCTTAGATTATCCTTTCCATTGTTTAACATAAAACATTTGCATCCAAATACGTAAAAATAAGAAATGTTTGGTTTTCTCCCTTTGTAAAGCTCATAGGGGGTTTTATTTAAAATAGACCTTATTAGACATCTATTCATAATATGACAAGCGGTATTTACTGCATTGGCCCAAAAATGTTTCACAATATTGTTCTCATTTAACATAGTTCTTACGAGCTCCGCTATAGATCAATTTTTCCTTTCAATTACTACATTTTGTTATAGAGTTCTAGGAGTCAAAAAATTATGTTCAATGCCAAATTTTTCATAAAACTTTTCGAAACGTTGATTTTCAAATTCTACCCCATGATAAGTTCTAATGGTTACGATTTTTGAATTTTGCTCATTTTGGATAATCTTAACAAGTTTCTTAAATGTATGATATGCTTTATTTTTATGAGTAAGAAATAACGTCCATGTATATCTAGAATAATCATCCACAATCATAAGACCATAATAATTTCCACCAAAACTTTTAACCTTTGAAGGTCCAAATAAATCCATATGCAAAAGTTGTAAAGGCCTATTTGTTGGAACAACATTTTTAGCTTGGAAAGATGCCTTTACTTGTTTTCCCTTTTGACATGCATCATAAAATTTATTTTTTCAAATTTTAATTTTGGTAAACCAATTACTAAATCTTTTGAAACAAGTTTATTCAAATGGTCTATATGAGTGTGAGTAATTCTTCTATGCCATAGCCATGATTCATCCTCTTTAGTTATGAAGCATTACAGATCATTTGAAGCAAGAAAATTAAGATTAATCATGTACATGTTATCAACTCTTTGACCAATCAATTTTACTTCCTTGTTTAGTTTATTTTCAATTATGGAGCAATTTGATTCAAAAACAATTTTATAGCATTTATCATATAATTAACTAATACTAAGCAAGTTATGTTTAAGTCCCTCAACATATAATACATCATTTATAGAAGTGGAAGAGTTTTTACCAATATTTTTGATTCCTAGTATTCTTCCCTTCATGTTGTCTCCATATGTAACAAATCCTTTATTTCATGGAGTAAATGATATAAACTTACTTTTATCCCCCGTCATGTGTTTAGAACACCCATTATTCAAGTACCAATGGGTGTTACTTGCTTTAAAACATACCTACAAAACAAGTCAAGTTAGAGAACTTAGTACCCATTTTATGTTAGGTCCTTGTAGGTTAGTTTGTGAAAATGTTCCTTTAGGAACCCATACTTTTCTTACAACCTTTGGCCCTAATTTTCTAACATTACAATTAGATACACTATGTCCTTTAAAACCACAGTGATTACATTTCATGAAAGGTCATGCAGTTTTACTAGGTGGTATAAAGAAATTTTTATAATTCTTTTGTTTCTTATAGGCATTAAAACCTAATCCAGTTTTATCAAACATGCAACGTTGTTTTCCAAGTAAAACATTTAAATTGTCTTTACCATTTGTAAATTTTTCTAAAGTTTTATTCAAGTCTAAAACCTTAGTTTCTAGAATGTCACATTTCTTTACAAATTCACAAGGTTTAGTTTTAGAGCATGCTTGAACATTTACTATTTCATTTTTCAAAATTTTATTTTCTTTACTAAGTTCTATAAGATGCATCTCAAGAGTGTCAATGGTTTTTCTTGATAACTTATGCTTATTTGAAACTTTAATAAATTTATCATACAATTCTTCAAAAGCATCAAGTAATTCTTCTCTATCTAAGTCATGGAAGTTTACCTCATCTTCTTCATCTTGATGGTTGGCCATAAGGCATAGGTTGGCTTTTTTGTTTTCAGATTCGTCTGAGCTTCTTACATCGTTTTCATCCCATACTATGTATATCTTCTCTTTCCTTTCTGATTTTTATTTTTCTTTTTAAGATTTGGATAATCTACCTTGAAGTATCCTTCCTTACCACATTCAAAACAAGTAGGTGAAGAATTATTATCTTTGGGAGTAGATTTCTTACCTTTGGAAGTGAAGTTCTTTTGGAATCATTTGTTTCTCATAAATTTTCCAAAATGCTTTACAAATAGGTATAACTCATCATCATCATCATCATCTAGGTCACTTTCGGATTCATCCTTCTCAATTGAAGTGGATTTAAGAGCTAGTCACTTTTTCTTAGAGGACCTTTCTTCCTTCTCCACAATCTTTAAATCTTTTAGTTCTTGCTCTTGTTCTTGAAGTTTACCAAATAGTGTAGTAAGAGACATCTCATTTATGTTGGGAAATTGCTTGATGGCAGTAACAAGAGGTTGCTATTCCCTAATAAGACTTTTTAGAACTTTATGTATGAGCTCCTTGTTAGTATAAGATTTACCAAGAGTAATAAGATAATTAATAATCAAAGTAAATCTCTTTTGAAGTTCGAAAGTAGTTTCACCGGAATTCATTCTAAAGCTTTCATATTGGCTAGTCAAGGTACTGATTTTAGAGTCTTTAATATCACTAGTTCCTTCACGAGTAACTTGAAGGGTATCCCACATTTCTTTTGCAGATTTACATGTTATAACTCTAAAAAATTCATCAGGACCTAAGGCAAAAGTAATACGATTTTTAGCTTTGTAATTGTATTAAACTTTCTTTTCCTTATCACTCGTCCAATCATCAATGGGTTTTTCAACTTGCCTACCATCAACAGTATGCATAGGTATAAAAGGACCATTTTCAATAGCATTCTATATTTTCAAATCAATTGATTGAACAAAGATTTTCATCCTTTCTTTCCAAAAAGTGTAACCCTCACCATTGAAAGCGGGAGGTCTATTTATGGCACCACTGTAATACCCAAAATTTTATAAAATGATTAAATATGTGGAATAAATAATAAATAATTAAACATGAGCTGATTTATGTCCCAAAAATATTGAAATAATAAAATTGGGATTTATGAGAATTATTCGTAATTTATTAAGGCTTTAAGAGCTAAAATTATACCCGGTTAAGATATGAGTGTCGGACCAAGTATCTCCAATTGAGATGCCATTGGTCAGGGCTGTTAAGAATATTATTAGGAATCTGAATATGTCTTCAGAATAATTTTTGGATTTAGTATTAAGCTCGAACAGAGAACCTGTGTATTATAAAACGGTAAAGTTTTCATAAGAGGATTAAACTTAAAACTAAATACCCCTTTTTCCCTTTCTCATTTCCGTAACCCTCTTCTCTCATTTTGGTAAAACCATTGCTTCTCTTTCCTCTCTTATTTCTCTTCTCTATTCTTTCCTCCTTCTTCCTCTTCTAGAAACCCTAAGCATGGTGGTGTGCCTCCTCCTTCTTCATTTTCGTTTTCCTTCAAGCTTGGAACAGATGACAATGGTGATTAGAAGCTCTTCCTCTCCCTTATATTTTCGTTCTCTCTCTCTCCCATTCTTGGAGCTCACTCCCTTTTGCTTGAGGTAAAGCTTCCTCTCCATTTTCTTAAGCTCTAACCCTTGGTTATGTGATTGGGTTGTTGGGAGAGTGTTAAATATGTATAGGTAGATCTTGGAGAGGCATTTATGATGAGAAACCCTAAGGTGGGGTGTTTTAGTGTGAGTGTTATGAGGGCACAATATGGTACACAAAAATGGTATGATTAGAGATGGAAGATGATGGTTGTTAGTGGTGGTTATTTGATTTTAATGGAACCCTAACTATAGGATTTGGGGAAATGAGTAACAATGTCATGAAAGATGATTTTTAGTGAAAACCCATGATAATGTGTGTGTGGGTGTTGTTAATGATGGAGATTGGTGGTTATTAGAAATGGTTATTGAGTCTTGATGAAAAACCCTACGTGTAGTGATTTGGGGATTTTGGCTAAATTGATGATTTTGATGACTTTGAATACTCTAGAATGATTTTACACCAGGAAATGAATGTTTGAAGCATTGGTGTTGATTATTGAGGATTAGGAGAGGAGTGTATATGAGTATGTATGTGGTTAGAGGAATTAATTTAGATTGTTGATGTTTGTGATGATGTTAAAAATGGTTGCAAGCCATTCATAGTGGATTTAGAAAATAGATACTTGAGTTGATGAGTATGTAGGCCTTGATATATGCCATTGAGGTTGTTGATTGAGGATAGTCTTAAATGGAGCTAATAAGGCTTATAATGAATTTGAATGAATTGTGATGATGAGTAGTGAACCACATGATAATTTAAAGGTCTTATGAGTAAGGGCCATGGTATTGTTGTTTTTGGATTTGTTTAGCCCTTTAAGATTTAGAGAATCTTGGTTTTGGAAGAGGAATTCCCGAAGCCTAACATGAGCGTATGAATGGGATTTAGTCAAGTCTAGGACTTGATAATGAGTTTTAGGGGATGATGCCTTATGATGGTATATTAATAGCATGTATATGTATGTTTGTGATAGGATTGTGTTCCGGACGATGATGCGGAACGATCGAGGCAATCAGAGCACTTGGATTGCGGTTCTTCTCTTGAGGTAGGAGAGGAGTTTTCATTTCAAATTTGCATGAGTGAATAATTGTTGAATTATGAATATGTATGAACTCATACATTGCCTTGCCATAATTATGTTGAATGTTGAATATTGAATTGATGATGTGGTAAATGCTAGGCTAGGCAAATGGTTGAATTTTGGAAATTCTATATATATATATATATGAGATAGTGATGAATGGTTAATGGTCCCTAAATGGGAATTGATGTATTGAAATGAAAGACCCATAATGAAATGAATGATAGATGATTTGAGTCATATTGTAGTTCATAAAGTGCATTTTAATGCATAATCACGGAAGTGAAGGGGTCAAATAGAGTGTTATGTGGTTTTGATGACATAGGGTAGTTCCAATAGCTTCCATGTATGAATTAAAACTTGTGGAAATTGGAATGGGTCAATTTAAGTAAGAAATGACCCTTGAGTTGCATTAAAGAGGCTTAAAATGGGTAAAACACATTTATATGCATAAGTCTCTCATTTTTAAGAATTTTTGAATGAGACCGGTGGCCACGCGTCATAAATGGTGTAATTTAGTTGGTGTCAAAATTTGGTAGCATTTGGAGTTGATATGAAAAAGTTAGGGGGATTAGAAGTTCCAAAATTATGCATTTTCTGCATAATTTCTGCATTCTGGTATGCATAATCGATTACAAAGGTGTTCATAATCGATTTCATGTGTAATCGATTACAAAGGTATTCATAATCGATTACAGGCCTTCTGAGTCATTTGTAATCGATTAGGTGCTTGGCCTAATCGATTAGCTACGACAGGATTGCCCGATAAGCGTTCTTTGATGTTTTTGGGCCGTTTAGGGATCTTAATTACATTTTTGGCCTCTGAGTTCTTCACAAAAGTTGTAGATAATTATGTTACGGAGGTGTGGGGATTGATCTCACTTTAATTGGAATTTTCTAACTCTCATTAGGCGAAAAATACCGAACCTATTGCGTTCAAAAATTCAAGTTTAAGAGGGTTTTGAACCCAACTTTTTATGGTGGTCAAATTGGGACTAATAGGTGATAATTATGGTATGTCCCACTATTATTAAGACTAAAAGTGAGCTTTTCTCATGTCTTAGTATTGAAAGTTAACATGAGCTTGTTATTACCTAAACCCCCCCTTTTATTATGTAAAAGTAAGAGATTATGGTAGGGGTATATGATGATGGTGAGTCTAGGTGATAATGATGTTGATTGACACACATTATGAGAGTATGAATATTCACCACTAATGATATTAAATGATGGTTGATCTATAACACACCTGGTATAGTGATGAAACTAATGAGGGATGATTGTACGACAATATATTCATTACACGTCGATGAATCAGAGATGATATTAATAATGAATGATGATGGGCGAGATTGTTATTCGTTCCATGAATAGAGGATGGTTGCTAATATTGATGATTTGCTGAATACTATTGTGTTGATACAAATGTGACCTTATATGTGTGGTTTGAATTGTATTTGTGAATTATTGTGAATACCACACTAATATGTAAGACAATAGTTATGAATAATGAGATGAAAATCCATTAAATGAATGTGTGGTAATATTTATGAATGATATGTAATGATGTGATGCCATTGTGGTTGATCACAAGTATTGACTTGCATGGATGATATGAAAAATATGTAAATATATTGAGACGAAAATGCCACACTTAAAACTTGAAAATAATGGCTAAAACCAACTATGATAAAATCCACTAAGATGTATATGGTGGTGTTGGTGATTATGATGATGATGGTTGATGAGTGGCATTTAGGATGCACAGTGTGAGAAATGCATTTGATTTGCATTGCATTGTATCCATGGCATATCGATCGCTGTCTATGTGGAATATTAGGGGGTTCCACTAGGCGGGCCCAGTGGGAGGTCGGCTTAGTGCACGAGCGTATTGTTGATTTCCCCTATGACTTAGTGTGTGAGTCACAAAGCTGTCCATAGTTTGGTGACGAGGCACCCTATATGGCGGGCCCAGTGGGCGGGCGGCTCTATGGTGAGCGAGTTACCTCGGTGTCCGACGGGGCACGGCTCTCTCGATGTGTGTTCGGGAGGGGCCCGTAGCACTTTTGGCAAGTGAGGCCATGTTGTTGATCCGCAAGTCACGGGGTGACTAGTGCTACAGATGGGCGATAGCGGTTTGGTACCAGTAAAAGATGTTGTTGAGATGCATGCATGCTTTGAGATATGTGTACACATTTTACTACTGCAGTAGGGGCATAGTAGCACACCTATGCTTGACCCATAACTTGGTGTTTATTCCCACAGTCGGATCCGCATTTGTTGTTGATTATTCCATTGTGCATATGCATTAGCCATAAGAGCATTTGCATATAGCATGGAGATATGCCAGAATATGATGATGATTGATGATGATTGAGATGATGGTATTGGTGTTGATGAGATGAGAAGTTAATATAATGAAAGACCACATAAAAGTAATGAATGATATGAATATATGAAATGATGTTGAGTATGACGATATGTATGATATGGCCCAATGTAATGAAAGACGTATTTGTTTATGATTTGAGATGATGATGTTAGCCCATGGTGGTTTGATGAAAGACCAGAATGGTCTATGTTAATGATGTTGGCCCATTGTGGCGATGTGATAGATACGTGTTGGCCCATTATGGCGGTGTTATAAATGTGTATATGCTTGCTTTGCTATGATTTGATGAATAAGCATGAAATGAATATATATATTGTTGAATGAATAATCTATGATGATTGTTGTTGAGTATAGGAAAGCATACATGATGTTGATATGCATATGCACATAATTTCAATTGTATTCATATCGTCATTTGAAATGTATAACTCACTCTCCCATGTGGTCTACTTTTTAGTATTGATGCAGGAAAACCATGGGATGAGGATGTTTAAGAAATAAAGTTTTCGGGAAGGTAAATAGTTGTAGAGGAATGCCTTGGTCGACAACATTGTAATTTAATGTGTTATGTATAAATTGAATATTATGATGTTGTTAACTATTGATTTGAGGGACGAACTCTGGACATAAATATACACTTGGATGATGTACAAATAGTGGAAATATATGAATTTGAGGTTGGACCGATTATGGTCTATTATGAATATGAATATTAGAGATGTATGAAGCATGACCATATAGATAGGTATATACTTATATCTTAGGCATTGTATGCTTATGTGATTATGTAAAATGATGATGGTTGTATATTAGGCTTATGATATGCCATTGCATTCTTGCCGAGCCTTTTCTTATATCCTCATATATGGGACTAGGCATATGCCCGGTATACACATTCTTCTTCCGCTGTAAACTCTGTTATTTTTGTATACCGAATGGGCAAACTATTTATCGATCTAGTTATAGGTTACTTAATCTCACTCTTTGGTTTTCTGTGATTTGGGTCTTGATGTGATCATAATGATGTCTTGGAAATGTTTTTCAAACGCGAAAAATTTATTCGCAATTTAATTAATTATGACGATTACATCGGGATTCGAGTACAGAAAACCAGGGGGTGTGATAACCACCCTCAAGAAAAAGGTTAAGAGAAGTAGAGGTTATCTTGTTCTCTTGAAGCTGTTAAGCTTGATCTAACAAGAGTCAAGCTTTGATACCACTTGTTAACCAAGTGGCCTCAATTACTCAAGAGGGGGGATGAATTGAGTATTAAATATTTTCTTTGGAATGCTTTTGAAATTGATTCTTTAACAAATATTCTTAATGAAGATGGTAAATTAAATCAAAAGTAATAACAACTTATACATAAAGCAAATCAACAAACACTTAATATATACCAAGTAAATTCACTTAAGGATTAAAGTAATTTGTTTCAAATAAATTTAACAACTAAGTTATAAACACAACAAATTAAGCAAGTAATTTAAATGTATAAATTTAAAAGAGTTTAGGGAAGAGAGATTTGCAAACCGATATATACGAGTTCCACTGTAACATCCCAAATCTTGAAGAAAATAAATTTATTGAAAAAAGATAATTAATTATTTATAGTCCAATGATTATGGGAGAATTAATTAGGCATTAGAGGTGAATTATCAGTAAATTAAGAATTACTAGAATCAGATGATTTAACAGACGATGTAGGACCCACTTGGTCAAGTTGGATATTTGATGGGTCTAGAGTACTTAGAACATTATTGTGGTTATGATGGAATAGTTAAAATAATTTTTAGTGTTGAGGAGATAATTAATTGGACACAACGTATGATATTAAACGAGGAAAACACGAACCAATTGGAATTAAAGGAAAACCAAAAATCCTAACTTCTCTTCTCCTTTCCACCGTTGCATTTTTGCCTCCCTCTTTTTGGTCTTTTACCCATTGGACAATGGGGATTTATTACCCATGGTAAAAGCAAATGAAGGCACTATATGGACCAATAGACAATGGCAAATTTTTACCTTTTCTCTCTCCTTCCCTTCTCATTTTCGGTGGGAACTCCTCCTCCTCCACCCATCTTCATTCTTTTCTTCTTCTTCATCCCTTCACCATGCCATGACCGAACCTCTCCCTCCCCCTTCCATTTTCTTGCCAAAATTAATGCTTGAGCAAGGATTCATGGAGCTTGTACGACACTTTAGGGCAAAAATCAAGTGGGTTCTTCTTCCTCTTCTCCATTTTCATTGAGGTAAGATTTCCAACTCCCTTGCCATTGATGAATTTTGATGTTGTTTAGGCTTGAAATGGTAGTGTTAGAGATCATGGGTGTTGTTGGGAATGAGAAACCCTAGGTTGAATGGCTTGAAATTATGATTCTTGGTTATGGTGTTATGTTGGAAATGGATGAGGGCTATGGTTAGCATATGGATTTTTATAATAGATTAGAGTTATTGATTTAGTGGTTTGATGAAAAACCCTAAGTGTGATGATTTAGGGCTTTGGCTAAAATTGGTGATTTTGATGGTTTAGATGCTTTAGAGTAATTTATATGAAGGAGATGAATATTGGAAGCATTGGAAATTGATTATTGATGTTGATGAATTTTAAGCTTAGTTAAAGTTATGTGAATGATGATATATGCATGTGAAACCTAAACCATAGGGTAGATGACCATTAGGACCATTGATTGCTGTTTACAAATGAGTGACATTTTCATGATGATAATATACTTGTGATGATATGTGAAAATTGTTGGAATTGATGATTGGTGATTTGGTTGTCGTGGGAGTGACCTTTGGGATTAAAAAATATGATTAGAATCATTAATGTGGATAATGAGTTAAGATAAGGATTTGATGAGGCCTTAGACCATGATATGTGCCACTTGAGATTTGTTGATTGATGATGGTTTAAATGAAGCCAAGGTGGCTTATGTTGAATATGAATGATAGTGATGGCAATTGGATGATTTAGATTGTGCTTTGGATACCTTATGAATGATGAATATGGTGTGGTTGCTATTAGGTATAGTTAGCCCTTTTATATCTAAAGGATCTTGGTTTTGGGAAAGGAATTCCTAAAGCCTAACAAAAGAGTATAAATAGATGTTTTGACAAGTTTAGGGCTTGTTACTAAGCTTGATGTTATGGGAGCAATTATTTAGAATTATAATGGAAGCCTTGTGATGGCTCATGATTAAATGAATGCATATATGTTTGATGTGTAGATTGTGTTTCAGATGATGATGCGGAATGATTGGAGCAATTGGATTGTGGTTCCTCTCTCGAGGTAGGATAGGAGTTTACATTTCAATTGCATGAGTGAATAATTAATGGTTGATGTATATGATTGTACTCATGCTTGCCTTGCCATGATTATCTTGAATTGTAATTGATAATGTGATAGATGATAGGCTTGGCCATTTGTTGAATGTTTGGGAATTGCATATATATGAGATGATGATGAATGTTTAGTGGTCTTTTGATGAATATGATTTATTTGTTGATAGAAACCCATGAATAGGTGAATTACTCAAAGATATGAGGTTGTGTTTTATGATTTTCATGCATAATTGAGGAACTAATAGGGCCATATTGAATTTTAGTATGTTTGGATGCCATGGCATGGTTCCGATAGTGCCTATGTATGATTTAAAACTTGTAGAAATTGGAATGGGCCAATTCCATTGAGAATTGACCCTTGAGTTACACAAAAATGCCTTAAAATGGGCTAAACACATTTATACGTATAAGTCCCTCATTTTTGGAAAATTTTGAGTGCGACCAGTGGCCACACGTCATAAATGATGTATATAAGTTGGTGTTAAAATTTGATAGATTTTGGAGTTGATATGAAAGAGTTAGGATGCTTAGAAGTTGAAAAATTGAGCAAAATCTACATAATTGCTGTCTTGAATCGATTCAAAACAGTCTTGAATCGATTCAAGGGCCCCTGGAAGTGTTTGAATTGATTCACACGAGTTTTGAATCGATTCAAATCTCTCTAGAAGTGCTTGAATCAATTCATGTGGGCTTGAATCGATTCAAAGGCCTGTTATAGGCACTGTTATGCTGTTTTTCCGACTACTATGATTACTTTGTTGTTTTTGGCCCGTTTGGGCATCTTAATGATGTTTTTGGCCTCCAACTTCTGCATGAAAGTTGTAGATAATTATGTTAAGGAGGTGTGAGAATTGGTCTCACTTTAATTGGAGTTTTCTAACTCTCATTAGGTGTAAAACACAGACCCACTGCATGGTAAAATTTAAATTTAAGAGGTTTTTGAACCCAACTTTTTATGATTGGCAAATTGGGACTAATAGATGACATTTGTGACATGTCCCACTATTTTTAAGACAAAAAATAAACTTTTCTCATGTTTTAATGTTGAAATTTTTCATGAGCTTATTATTACCCAAAACCACTTTATTATGTAAAAACGAGAGATTGTATTAGGGGTATGTGATAATGGTGTGTCTTGGTGGTGTTTGATATTGATTGAGACATGTTATGAAGACATGAATGTTCACCACTAATGATATGATATAATGATTGATAATGAAAATAAAATGTTGTGGTTGTGTACACACCCTTAAATGATGATGAAACTAACCCTTAAATGATGATGAAACTAATGAAGGGACAATTGTATGACAATGTATTTATTATAAATCGATGAATTGGAGATGATATCGATAATGAATGATGATGGATGATATTGTTGATCATTTCCTTGAATAAAAGGATGATTATTATTATTTGTGAATTGTTAAATATTGTTGTGCTTGATACAAGTATGATCTTGTATATGTGGTTTAAAGTCATACTGATGAATTGTTGTGATGCCACACTAATGTATGAACAATGGTAATGATCAATAAGATAGAAATCCACTAAGAGATTATGTGGTGATATTAATGAAATATTGATGAATGTTGTTGATGTTTGTGATGCCATTGTGAATGTTGTAAGTATTGACTTGCATGTATGATATACATAATATATTGAAATGAAATGCCACACTTAAAACATGAAACAATGGCTAAAACCAATAATGATAAAATCCACTAAAGATTGAATGGTGGTGTTGGTTTTGATGATGATGATTAATGAGTGGCATGATAGGATGCATAGTGTGAGAATGCATTGATTGGCATTCGTATCCATGGCATATCATAGCTGCCGGTGTTGGAATATTAGAGGATTCCCCCGGCCGGCCCACTGGGAGGGTGGCTCTATGCACGAGCATTCTTATTTCACATATGACTCGATGTGTAGGTCACAAAGCCGCCCATGTATAGTTACGGGGAGCTGCATGTGCCCGACTTTATGCGGGGTGGCTCTTTGAGGAGCAGGTGTCCTCGGTGGTCCTATGGATCACAGCCGCCATGGTATGGATCATGGCCGGCCCGTAACACCTTATATTGCTGATTATGTTGTTTACCGCGGTCATGGTGAAAATGACCGGTGTTGCAAAATGAGCGATGCGGTTTGGTACCAGTAAAATTTGGTGATTATGCATGCATTATGAGATATGTGTACATATTATACTACTGCAGTAGGGGCATAGTATGTGATCATGCTTGAATCCACAATTTGGTGTTTATTCCCACAGTCGGATTCACAATTGTTGATTTTATTCCATTGTGGATATGCATTAGCCTAAGAGCATTTGCATATAGCATGGAGATATGCCAAAAGGTGATGATGATTGAGACTGAGATGTGATGATGATGAGATGGGTAAATGAATACCTAAAAGACAACATGAAAATATAAATGACATGAATACAATGAAAAGACATTGTATATGATGATGTTGTTGTTGTGATGGCCCAATACGATGAAAGGCATGTTTATGTATAATTGATAATGATGGTGTTGGCCCATTGTGGCAATAAGAAAATATGTGTGTATGTGATTGCTTTGCTATGAATGGATGGATGAACACATGATATGTATATTGTTTAGATGAATAGATTACGAACATTGTTGATGATTTTAGCAAAGCATACATGATGTTAATATGCATATGCACATAATCTCAATTGTATTCATATTCATAATTTGAAATGTATAACGCACTCTCCCATGTTGTCCATTTTTAGCATTGATGCAGGGATACCATGGGATGAGACAGTGATTTTAAAGTAGAGCTTTTGTGAAGGTAAAATAGTGGTAACGGTATACCTTGGCCGGCAGCGGTTGTATTTATTTTATTGTGAATGAAATATACATTATGTTATTGATAATTAATGATACTGGTGGATGCAATGTAAATGATAATATAGGTGAATAATATGTTGATATTTAGGCTATTGGAGTTTATATCCATTTGATGAATGAAATAACATTGGTCATGTAGCCTATTTTGGGATTGCGTAAGTGTTAATGATATATGACTTTGAGGTTGAATCGAATGTGGTCAATTATGGAATATGAATATTGGAGATGTATGTTGCATAACCATATATATATATATATATACATATTCTAGGCATTGCATGTTTATGACTTATGTGTAAGGTTGATTGTGGCCTATATGGTTTATGTTGTGTATTTGCATGCTTTGCCGAGCCTCTTCCCATATCTTCATATATAGGACTAGGCATGTGCCGTATATACATATTCTTCTTCCGCTATAAACTCTATTATTTTTGTACCAACTTATGGGTGATTTGTTTAACGATCCAGTTATAAATTCTAATATCTCACTCTTTGGTTTTCTGGGGTTTGGGTTTTGATGTAATCGTTGAGGTGTTTTAAAACTATTTTAAACGTGAAAAATTTACTCATATTTTTATTAATTGTTTATCTTGATTACATCGGGATTCGGGACAGGAGAACCAGGGGGTGGGAAGCTTGTATCAAAGCGTATTTTGCTCTAATCAGAGTATGGTTACTCTGCATTGAAATTGATATCATGGATGATTGGAGCATGATTGCTCAATATTGAGACATTTTGATGATCATGGAGCATATTGCTCATTGTTGGATTGTGGATGCTTTGTATAGTCTTAAGAGTAATAGTTATCTAGAGGATAGTGATATGTTAAAGTATTGATTGCCCTATGTGGATTTATGAATGACTAGTTGTCTAAGAATTATAAATTGACTATGAGGGGGCAATGCTTTCTTAATGGCAATTCTTTGTGAATCATTAGTATTGAATTATGATGGTAGCTCATTGAGGACTCTTTGTGAGATTATGATTCATAAGATATGATTGATGTTTATGGGAGTATGCCTCTTTATCACTGAGTTGTATGACGCACTTGTGGAGAATAGTTGCTCATTGGCAAACTAAATAATTCATGAGATTGAATATATGTGGGCGAATTTTTCATGTGATAAATTTGGTTGTTTGTGTAAGTCCAGCTAAGTTCCTTACACTATTACCTTCTAATGACGAATACATTGATATTATGCATTTGATATTGATACATTGAGTATGAAATAGTATAATGATGAAATTTATACCATGTGTGATCATGGGTATAATGTATTGGATATGAATTGATTTGATCATGGACCTATGCTGTGTGTTGATACGGATAGGAGGTATTAAAAGTGAATTGATATGGTAGTAGGCCATGAATGATGAGACCATGTATATATACATTGAAATGGAATTATTTGGTTGGGTCTCTTGTATGAGTTGCACTTATGGCTCATGGCCAAAGTATGCTTATTGAATGTGAGTGGTTTGTGTAAATTGATTAAATGAATGGTAGTGAAAGAACTCCCTAACATGAGTATTCATGGAACAAAATGATTGATTATGTTATTGTTGAAAGATGAATTGAAAGGATTAATTATGCTATTTGTGAAAGATGGATTTCATATCCTTTGGCATGAGAATCTTGTATTTCATAATGCAAGTAATTTACTATGTCTCTCTAGATTGGGAACACGAATAAATGATGAAATGATGAAATTTGAAATCGTGTTGGTGTAACATCCCTAAATTTATATAAATGATTAAATATTTGGAATAAATATTAAATAATTACCCGTGGATTAATAAATGTCCCAAGATGTTGAAATAATTAAATTAAGATTTCTAGGGGTTATTCATAAATTATTGTAGCCTTATAAGCTGAAATTATACCTGATTAAAATATGAGTGTCAGACCAAGTATCTCCGATTGAGGTACCATTGGTCAGGGTTGTTAAGAATATTATTGGGAGTCTGGATATATATTCAGAATAATTTTTAGATAAAGTATTGAGCCCAAACTAAGATCTTGTTGATCTAAAATGGGAAACTTTTAATGAGAGGTTAAAATAAAACATAAACTTTTCTCTTCTCCCTCTCATTTTCACATGACCTTTTCTCCCTCTAAGGCAAGCACTCTTCTTCTCCTTTCACTCTTCCATTTCCCACTCATCATCTTCTTCTTCTAAAAACCCACAAGTGTGGTGTGTGCTATTGCTCCCACCTTCCATTTTTGTCCTCCTCATCCAGGAAAAAGGTGAAGCTTGTGATTGGAGCTCTCATCTCCCTCTTATTTTCGTATTTGTCACCTCCCATTCTTGGAGCTCTCCTCTTTTGGCTTGAGGTAAGGATTTCTTTTCATTTTCATGAGCTCTAAGCCCTAGGTTTTAGGTATTGGTTGTTGGGAGAGAGTTTAATGCATATGGGTTATGAATGGGAAGCATTTATGATGAAAAACCTTAAGGTGGGGTGTTTTTAATGTGAGTTTTATGAGGGACTTGAGGGGTACATGAAAATGGCATGGAAAGTGATAGAAAATGATGAACATAATTAATGGTTATTGGGTTTTTGATGAAACCCTAACTTTATAAATTAGGGGAAATATGATTTATGCGTATATGAGCATTAATTATTGATGGTAGATGCTATTTATGATGAGTAATGACCATTAATGATGGTAAATGGTTGGTGGAGTTCATTAATGTGGAAACCCATGAATGGGTTTAGCTTTAAATGCATAATAATAAGATTAGACACCTAACCCATGGTGGTCATGGTGGAATTAATGAAATAAATGAGGTTTAGGAAATTAAAGTGATATAAACATCAAGTAAATAAATATGAGCATTGAGTCTTGGTGGTTTGAATGGAAAATAATTGTGTGGTATATTGTATAATATAGGAAATAACCCCATCGACGAGGCGGAACCTTTGGACCGCGTTGATTTCTGCTTCTCTTGAGGTAGGAGGGGGTAACATTCTCTAAATGCTTGATTTCATCCATTAGTGATGTGTATATATGATTGTGATATGCTAATTTGGTTGGATGAATGATTTGATGATTACTTGATTGAATTGCATTTATAGTGAGTGATGTTATGTGGCTTATGTGTGTGGGATGATGAATATGATGTTGAATTGACTCATGATTAATGAGAGTTGTTGTAACGGCTTAGAACCATGATTGTATTGATTATATTGTTATTGAACATCCCATGATATGTGAATTAATGATTTATGATTGCCACTAACTTGTATGTGTATGAAATCCAATGAATGTTGGTAATGGGTGAGGATGATGAGAACCTAGAGTTCCACTAAAGTGTTAAGGATGAATTATTGATGGTGGAGTGACATTTAGGATGAATAGTGTGAGAATGCATTTGATTTACATTGCATTGCATCCATGGCATATCATTCGCTGCTTATATGGAATGTTAGGGGTTCCAATAGGCGGGCCAAGTGGGAGGGCAGCCCGGTGCATAGGTAAATTGTTGATGTTCCTTAGTGATTCTGGGAACCACAAAGCTGCCCTTAGTTTGGTGACAAGGCACCCTATGTGGCGGACCCAGTGGGTGGGCAGCTCTATGGTGAGCAAGTGACCTCAGTGTCCCAATGGGGCACGACTCTCTCAATGTGTGTTTGGGAGGGGCTCGTAGCACTTGTGGCAAGTAAGGCCATGTAAGTGATCCGCAAGTCATAGGGTGACTAGTGCTACAAAAGGACGATAGCGGTTTGGTACCAGTAAAAGGATGATGTTAAGCATGCATGATTTGAGATATATGTGCACACTTTTACTACTGCAGTAGGGGCATAGTAGCACACCTATGCTTGACCCATACTTGTTATGATGTTATTTCCCACAATCAGTTCTGCAATTGTTATTGACTCATTTGTGCATATGCATTAGCTATAAGAGCATTTGCATATAGCCAGATATATGTCTAGTTGGTAGCCCGTGGTGGCGATGGATGATTGTTAAATAAAGAGGAAGTTATGGTACTAACATTGAGTGTATGATGACCCTTATTGAGAATGCCATGATTTTGACGTGTGTATTGTGAACATAATGATCTGGATATGTATGATGTTGAAATGGAATGAAATGATGTGTGAAAGGAGCTTATGATGCTTCTTGAGAAATATAGGTTATGCACATATTATATGTTTCAATATAATGTATGATTTTAAATCATTTGGTATAAGTTACTCATCTGCTAGTTGTCATTTTTAAAGGTTGATGTAGGTATGTTGGAAACCCTGCCATTTTAGAGGTTGAGCTTGATGAAGGTAAATAGTTGGAAGGAAGTCCTTGTGCCTTGGCCGGTAATTGTATTGTGAATAGCACAATATATGTTTTGTATATGACATTTGAATAGTTGTGGTTATTAATTTTGAAGGTCATGTGTAAAAATTAGACCTTAGTGTTTTGGAAGGCTAATTTTTGGTTATGCCCTTAACAATAGTTGATGTTAATTGTGATACAATGATTTTTATGCTATATTAATGAATGAATGATGATATTATGAGATCTAAAGTCATTGGCAATGAAAATGTGATTTGTGTACCACTAATATTGTGAATTGAATGCAAAACAAGGAAGTGGATAGGTCATATTTTCATTTAATGGATAAATGTTTATGTAAAGGTCACCTACAAGTCATAGTATATGTTCAAAACTTGTATGCATGGTTGGTTGTGGCCAAAGGGGCTTAGTTTGGAATTTGACATGCTTAGTTTAGCCAAAAAGGGCATGAATCACCACTAGGACATATCTGGATCTAGGAAATGAGTTAGTAGATGAGACTTGTTGGAGCAAGTCACATTTATATATGTGAATATAGATCCATAGAGAGTTTAGACCAAAACTTAGCCAATTGCAATTTGGTGTGTAATGTAAAATGCCCAAAATATGCATAAAACTACCTTATAGCTTAGATTTTGATTGGGATGGAATTTGGGCTTGAAACTTTACCATATAATTGATATTAGGGTACGTAAGTGGTGTATAAAATTTCATACAAATCAGAGTTGAATAGCCTAGTGAAAAGGGGTCCCAAAGTTGGCAAAATCATAAAGGTCAAAAAGTTGTAGAATGATGCTTGCAGCAGAGGATTCCACGGCCAGTGGGTTTTGCTATTTTGGAAAATTTGAAATTCTGGGCATTTGGCAATGGACTCCACAGCCAGTGGGTTTTTCCCACTGCCAGTGAGTTTTTCCCACTGCTAGTGGATTTTTCCCACTGCCAGTGGGTTTTTTTATTTTGGAAAAATTCAAAATTTTGAGCATTGGGCAGGGAGTTCCACGGCCAGTAGGAATTTCCCACTGCTAGTGGATTTCTCCAAAGTTGGATTTTACATACTTTTACACCTTTTTGGGTTATGTTTCGCACTTTCTTACTTTATGGAATGTTTGTATGATTGATTGTACATGTTTTGATTATGTCTTGGCAATCACCTTGTATTTCCTTGGGTATTTCTCCTACCCATTCTTGACTTTGGATTATCTTGCATGTCTAACAAACACGTGTATGACAACCACATAACCGATTGTCTTATGTAGACATTTGTTTAAGTTTTGTACCTTCTTATATCTTCATATATGAGATAGGTTATTCAAAATGGTCTGGGGTTACTTGTTGAAAACTTATTCCGCATGCCTTCTTTTCCTAAATTGTTTCCTCTTTAAATCGTGAAAAATTTACCCTCATTTTTAGGGTTTCATAGTTGGCATATGATCGGGGTTAGACTCAATTTTATGTTTGTGAACTGAGTGAACGATTGATTTAATTTTGACCCACTAGATGTGTTAACCCCGTTGACTTGATATAGTCTTGTGTGATTAAACTTTGTGGAAATTGGACCCTATGGTGGTTTAGACTCTATGTGATATTTATGAGCCATGTCTAATGGTGTTGTGTATTGTGGGAATATCCTACGATGGGTTCTAGGTGACCCTTGGACTTTCTAAGTCTAATGATCGGCCGAGCATTGTGATTAATTGATCCCTAGTGAAATTAATCATGTGATGAATTGTTGAGGCTAGAGCCGTTATGAGAAGAAATACAAATAATGAATGTAAACCCCCAAGTGATTGGTGAATACTAATGTTGAATTTGGGGTACGATTTGACATTGGATGAGATATATAATTCTACGGTATGAGTTTAGGCTAAATTGTGTGCACTTGACATTGTGATCATGAGGATAAATATGAATTATGATATGACGTAGAGATGGTGTGTGTGATTATAGGTTGGTAAATGAAATTTAATCATGGCATTACCTCCCTTCTTATTTGGAAGATGCTATATTGATGAAAGAAACCATGTAGGGATGTGATACGATATGAATTGTACATCCAATTTACGAGCTTTCGTTATGATCTATGGGGAGATTCACTCGTGTGGAAGCCTATTATACAATTATGAACCCTGGCCTTGTGATTACACACTTGATGTGAGTTGGTGACTCATTTAGGCTTGAATTGAATTATAGTCGACAATATGTGAATAAGGCAAATGATTATTAGGCTAATTGACTATGGTTTCTGAATGAATGAAGTCCAATGATAGGGTATTTACCCTATGATGATTAGTAGTCTATTGTGAATATACCAATAAATGGTTATGGTGATTGATATTTGATGATTTATATGGCATGATTTATGCCACATTATGTATATTGGCGATGATTGATATGAGTATGTCGGTCATAGACTTGAGTTAAATGTCACTAAGTATCATGTGAGTTGGTGTTATTTGAACAAGTGTGATTAATTTGAGTAATAACAATTGAAGGTACTTGTCCTGATATGACTCTGCAACGCGCACTTATGCGCCTATCTTATGTGTTTGTGGTAACCACCACGGGATTGGGATGTCTTCCCGTATGTCGAATGCAGTAACACTTAAGTCGGGCGAGTGAGGTTGTAACTACTTATGGTGAATCTATGGAATCTATCTGGTAGTACTGGAAATGAATGTGAGTTAAGTCGGATGAATTGAGAATTGATAAGTTGTAACACGTCTTGGATATGTGAGATTTTATGCTTGGAACAAAGGAATGATGATGATCATATCCTATTGGACTTTGGGAAGTCCAATACTATTTATCGATGACGATGGACCTTGATGGTGTACGGCCTAATGTGTGGCCTTGTGATGTATATCGATGTCAAATTTCGAGGACAAAATTTCTTTTTAGGTGGGGTGGATTGTAACATCCTGAATTTTGAAGAAAATAAATTTATTGAATAAAGATAATTAATTATTTATGGTCCAATGATTATAGGAGAATTAATTAGTCATTGAAGGTGAATTATCGGTAAATTGAGAATTACCAGAATTAGATGATTTAAAAGATGATGTGGGACCCACTTGGTCAAGTTGGATATTTGATGGGTCTAGAGTACTTAGAAAATTATTGTGGTTATGATGGTATAGTTAAAATAACTTTTAGTGTTAAGGAGATAATTAATTAGACACAGTGTATGATATTAAACAAGGAAAACATGAACCAATTGGAATTAAAGGAAAACCAAAAATCCTAACTTCTTTTCTCTTTTCCACCGTTGCATTTTTGCCTCCCTCTGTTTGGTCTTTTACCCATTGGACAATGGGGATTTATTACTCAATGGTAAAAGCAAATGAAGGCACTATGTGGACCAATGGACAATGGCAAATTTTTACCTTTTCTCTCTCCTTCCCTTCTCATTTTCGGTGGGAACTCCTCCTCCTCCACCCATCTTCATTCTTTTCTTCTTCTTCTTCTTCATCCCTTCACCATGCCATGACCGAACCTCTCCCTCTCTCTTCCATTTTCTTGCCAAAATTAATGCTTGAGCAAGGATTCATAGAGCTTGTATGTCACTTTGAGGCAAAAATCAAGTGGGTTCTTCTTTCTCTTCTTTATTTTTGTTCTTGTGAAAGCTTGGGATTTGAGGTAAGATTTCCAACTCCCTTGCCATTAATGAATTTTGATGTTGTTTAGGCTTGAAATGGTAGTGTTAGAGATCATGGGTGTTGTTGGGAATAAGAAACCCTAGGTCGAATGGCTTGAAATTATGATTCTTGGTAATGGTGTTATGTTGGAAATGGATGAGGGCTATGGTTAGCATATGGATTTTTATAATAGATTAGAGTTATTGATTTACTGGTTTCATGAAAAACCCTAAGTGTGATGATTTGGGGGTTTTGGCTAAAATTGGTGATTTTGATGGTTTGGATACTTTAGAGTAATTTGTATGAAGGAGATGAATATTGGAAGCATTGGAAATTGATTATTGATGTTTATGAATTTTTGAGCTTAGTTAAAGTTATGTGAATGGTGATATATGCATGTGAAACCCAAACTATAGGGTAGATGAGCATTGGGACCATTGATTGTTGTTTGCAAATGATTGGCATTTTGATGATGATAATATACTTGTGATGATATATGAAAATTGTTGGAATTGATGATTGGTGATTTGGTTGTCATGAGAGTGACCTTTAGGTTTAGAAAGTGTGATTAGAATCATTGATATGGATAATGAGTTAAGATGAGGATTTAAGGAGGCCTTAGACCATGATATGTGCCACTTGAGATTTATTGATTGATGATGGTTTAAATGAAGCCAAGGTGGCTTATGTTGAATATGAATGATAGTGATGGCAATTGGATGATTTAAATGGTGCTTTGGATACCTTATGAATGATGAATACGGTATGGTTGTTATTAGGTATAGTTGGCCCTTTTATATATAGAGGATCTTGGTGTTGGAAAAGGAATTCCTGAAGCCTTAACATAAGAGTATAAATAGATGTTTTGACAAGTTTTGGACTTGTTCTTAAGTTTGATGATATGGGAGCAATTATTTAGAATTATGATGGAAGCCTTGTGATAGCTCATGCTGAAATGAATACATATATCTTTGATGTGTAGATTGTGTTTCAGATGATGATGCGGAATGATTGGAGCAATTGGATTGCGGTTCTTCTCTCGAGATAGGAGAAGAGTTTACATTTCAATTGCATGAGTGAATAATTGATGGTAGATGTATATGATTGTACTCATGCTTGCCTTGCCATGATTATCTTGAATGGTGATTGATAATGTGATGGATGATAGGCTTGGCCATTTATTGAATCTTTGGGAATTGCATATATATGAGATGATGATGAATATTTAGTGGTCTTTTGATGAATATGATTTATTTGTTGATAGAAACCCATGAATGGGTGAATTACTCAAAGATATGAGGTTGTGTTTTATGATTTTCATGTATAATTGAGGAACTAATAGGGCCATATTGAATTTTAGTATGTTTGGATGCCATAGAATGGTTCCAATAGTGCCTATGCATGATTTAAAACTTGTAGAAACTGGAATGGGCCAATTCCATTGAGAATTGACCCTTAAGTTGCACAAAAATGCCTTAAAACAGGCTAAACACATTTATGCACATAAGTCCCTCATTTTTCGGAATTTTTGAGTGCAGCCGGTGGCCACACGTCATAAATGATGTATATAAGTTGGTGTTGAAATTTGGTAGAGTTTGGAGTTGATATGAAAGAGTTAGGATGCTTAGAAGTTGAAAAATTGAGCAAAATCTGCATAATTGCTGCCTTGAATCGATTCAAAACAGTCTTAAATCGATTCAAGAGCCACTGCAAGTGTTTGAATCAATTCATACGGGCTTGAACCGATTCAAAGCCCTGTTATGGTCACTGTTATGCTGTTTTTTTGACTGCTATGATTTCTTTGCTGTTTTTGGCTGGTTTGGGCATCTTAATGACGTTTTTGGCCTCCGATGTCTGCAAGAAAGTTGTAGATAATTATGTTACAGAGGTGTGAGAATTAGTATCACTTTAATTGGAGTTTTCTAACTCATATTAGGTGTAAAACAGCTGACCCATTGCATGGTAAAATTCAAATTTAAGAGGGTTTTGAACCCAACTTTTTATGATTGGAAAATTGGGACTAATAGATGACATTTGTGACATGTCCCACTATTTTTAAGACAAAAAATAAACTTTTGTCATGTTTTAATGTTGAAATTTTTCATGAACTTATTATTACCCAAAACCACTTTATTATGTAAAAATGAGAGATTGTATTAAGGGTATGTGATGATGGTGTGTCTTGGTGGTGTTTGATATTGATTGAGACATGTTATGAAGACATGAATGTTCACCACTAATGATATGATATGATGATTGATAATGAAAATAAAATGTTGTGGTTATGTACACACCCTTAAATGATGATGAAACTAATGAAGGGACAATTGTATGACAATGTATTTATTATAAATCGATAAATCGGAGATGATATTGACAATGAATGATGATGGATGATGTTGCTGATCATTTCCTTGAATAAAAGGATGATTGTTATTATTGATGAATTGTTAAATATCGTTATGTTCAATACAAGTGTGATCTTGTATGTGTGGTTTAAAGTCATATTAATGAATTGTTGTGATGCCACACTAATGTATGAACAATGGTAATGATCAATGAGATAGAAATCCACTAAGAGATTATGTGGTGATATTAATGAAATATTGATGAATGTTGTTGATGCTTGTGATGCCATTGTGAATGTTGCAAGTATTGACTTGCATGTATGATATACATAATATGTTGAAATGAAATGCGACACTTAAAATATGAAACAATGGCTAAAACCAACAATGATAAAATCCACTAAAGATTGAATGATGGTGTTGGTGTTGATGATGATGATTGATGAGTGGCATGATAGGATGCATACTGTGAGAATGGATTGATTGGTATTTGCATCCATGGTATATCGTAACTGCCGGTTTTGGAATATTAGGGGATTCCCCCGACCGGCTAGTGGGAGGGCGGCTCTGTGCACGAGCGTTCTTATTTTCCCCTGTGACTCGGTGTATAAGTCACAAAGCCCGCCAAGTATAGCTACGGGGAGCTGCATGTTGCCGACCTTGTGGGGGTGGCTCTTTGAGGAGCAGGTGTCCCTAGTGGTCCTATGGATCACAGCCGCCATGGTATGAATCATGGCCGGCCCGCAACACTTTATATTGTTGATTATGTTGTTTACCGTAGTCATGGTGAAAATGACCGGTGTTGCAAAATAGGCGATGCGGTTTGGTACCAGTAAAATTTGGTGTTTATGCATGCATTATAAGATATGTGTACACATTATACTACTGCAGTAGGGGCATGGTATGCGATAATGCTTAAACCCACAATTTGGTTTTTATTCCCACAGTTGGATCCACAATTATTGATGTTATTCCATTGTGCATATGCATTAGCCTAAGAGCATTTGCATATAGCATGGAGATATACCAAAAGGTGATGATGATTGATGATGATTGAGACTGAGATATGATGAGGATGAGATGGGTAAATGAATACCTAAAAGACAACATGAAAATATAACTGACATGAAAACAATGAAAAGACATTGTATATGATGATGTTGATGTAATGGCCCAATATGATGAATGTCATGTTTATGTGTAACACCCTAAATTTAATAAATAATTAAAACCCAAAACAGGGAAAGTTTTTTCAAAATTAAATAAACCCCTCAAACCATAAAACCACCGGGTAACAAATAGGACGGAAGGCAAGAAGTACAAGGCACCCATTCGATAATCAGCGGAGCATAGCAGCTTAAACCGGTCCAATCAGTACCCCCTTCGCTCAAGTGAGGTTCAACGTTGCTTGAGCGACACATGACAATGCAACAGCGGAAGAAGGAAGAGATGTTCAAGCGAAGCCCAACACCAGCATCCACTCGCTTAAGCGAGCTCCCATATGCTTGAGCGAAGCAACTCCAGTCGCTCGGGCGAGGCACGATTCGCTTAAGAGATGCCAACACAAAGAATCTTCCCAAGTCCACACTCGCTGGAGTGAGCACCTTGTTCACTGAAGTGAGAGACCACACTCGGCTTATCTAGACGCTCGGAATCCAGAGTTATCCTACAACTCATTCACTCGGAAAATGATAGCTAATTCACTCAGCACGCGATAACTTATTCACTCAGGGACTCATTAGGCAAATCCTCACTCGAACTTATTCTAATCCTAACCACTCGGAATACTATTCCTTAATCACTCGGATTATATATAACATTCACTCAGAATTCATTAAAGGGTTTCTCTCAGAATCCTATTAAGTATCCCCCACTCGGAAAAGCCCAAACACAAGTCACCCAATATACAACGCAGGTATATACATAATCATACACTCAGAATACCCATTGTCTTAACATGTATATATTTACCAATACTTACAATTCCATACAAGTAACCCATATCTATATTTCTCCTAGTCAATCTTTATAAATAAATATGTTTAATCGTTATTTTACATAAGAGCCGGCCAAGGCTACACTGACTAACATAGTGAATACAATATAAGCACTCAACAGTCGGAGTACACCACATTCGGACTTGAGGCCCTGCCAGCACTTCCGGGTCCAACCTGCACATACTAAAAAATGGTGTAGGGGGTGAGCTTTCACATATACAATGACAGTTATTGGCTCGGATTAGCATACACATTCCCTTTCAACATACTCTATCTATCTTAATCAATACTAGTATTTACTAACATTTAATAAAGTATCTACACAAGTCACTAGTCGGATTACTCAAGTCATTTATGGTTATCTAACTCCTACTATTCACAACAACATACCCCTTAACAATAACATCAATAATACTTAGCCTTAGCGTCAAACACACACACAAATCCAGTTGGAATTCATTAATAGCATTCTCAGATTTTAAGGAACATGTTGCAGATCCCTTTTCTGGCCCCTCGTCCGATAGCCCTTACCGTGTGGTACCGGTCTCCCAAGGATGTCTCGAGACTTAACTCTAGCTCCCACGGCTACCACGGGTCCTCTCTGGAAATCATCTCATTGGGTTCCTGACCTTCCACGGGTCACCCTCTATCCATAAATGCAACCTCATGCATGACACGGTAGTCATCCACACTCAGCAAGTTCATCTTAAGCAATTCATATCGTATCCACCCGGAAGTCAACAATAGACCACACAATGTGCTTGATATTCACATTACAATTAACATGTAATTCATACATTAACTCCACAACATCACCAACGTCATCATACGTCTCTTGGACAGTAATGGTCATACACCACACAGGTAATAATCATCATTCATCCAGACTCCACTCAGTAGCATGTACAACATATAGTAAACAACACATTTTGAACGCATGCATATGAGTACGAAATAATTAACAGGACTTTACTAACACACACACATACGATATCCAATGATCAATAGTCAAACACCTCACAGAATCATAATCATACAAACACATAAGGTAATACGTTCACTCGGACTGTCCAGAAACCATGCATTGGACATGCAGAGCGCCCCCTACCTGGGATGAAAATTCCAAAGGCTCCAAGGGCTTGCAGCTCCAATCGGTTGCTCCGCTCAGCCCATTCACTCATTCTCGATAGAACGACCCTACATCAGTCATCCACCATTACACTTGGCTTTGGAGGAACTCCGAGCCACTCCCACTCTTAAATAGTTCTACATGCAAGATTAGCGGGGAGGCCCAAGCCTCCAGGGCACCACATTGACCTTCCACTCAGTCCAGTGGGGATTTCCAAGCTTCCGAGATGCCCAGTTCTCTGCTCGCTCTCTTGAGCAGCTCCAATCACAACGCTGGTGAACGCTCCAACCTCCTTGAAGCTCTTCGTGGTGCAGATCTTCACTGAGACTCGGCAGCCTCGAGCAAGGAGAGGGAGAAAGAGGAAAGTCGACGAAGGAACCGTGGGGAAGAAGACTGGTTGCATGCAGGGAGAAATGCACACCCTCGCCCTCTCTGGCTCGTCGAGTCAAGAAGGAGGACTCCGATCCTCGGCCACCACTGTCGCGAGCTTACAGAAACAGAGAGCAGAGAAGAAAGGAGAAGAAGAGAAGAAGAATGAAGAGCGGAGAAGAAGAAGAGAAGAGAGGACAGAAAGGAGAGAAGTCTGAAGGGAAACATGAATGATAGGGTGGCCCAGTAGCCCATATGCGCATGCACGGAGAGAAGGGAAAGTGGGGTGGGAAAGCGTGAAGTAGTACACCAATCACAATCAGCCAACAATTAATAATTAATCACTCTTAACCAGTCATTGTTTCTTAAGTTGAGTTAATTAAGTTAATTATAATTAATAAATAATTTTCCCACCTTACAATTATTATTTCAATGATTTATTTTCATTCAGCAATTGATTATTAAATCGGGATGTTACATTATGTATAATTGATAATGATGTTGTTGGCCCATTGTGGCAATGAGAAAATATGTGGGTATGTGATTGCTTTGCTATGAATGGATGGATGAATACATGATATTATATTGTTGAGATGAATAGATTATGAAGATTGTTGATGATTTTAGCAAAGCATACATGATGTTAATATGCATATGCACATAATCTCAATTGTATTCATATTTGTCATTTGAAATGTATAACTCACTCTCACATGTTATCCATTTTTAGCATTGATGCAGGAATATTATGGGATGAGATAGTGATTTTAAAGTAGAGCTTTTGTGAAGGTAAAATAGTGGTAAGGGTATGCCTTGGCTGGCACCGGTTGTATTTATTGTATTGTGAATGAAATATACATTATGTTGTTGATAATTAATGATACTGGTGGATGTAATGTAAATGATAATATAGGTGAATAATGTGTTGATATTTGGGCTATTGGAGTTTATATCCATTTGATGAATGAAATGACGTTGGTCATGTAGCCTATTTTGGGATTGCGTAAGTGTTAATGATATATGACCTTAAGGTTGAATCGAATGTGGTCAATTATGGAATATGAATATTGGAGATGTATGCTGCATGACCATATATGTATACATATTCTAGGCATTGCATGTTTATGACTTATGTGTAAGGTTGATTGTGGCCTATATGGTTTATGTTGTGTATTTACATGCTTTGCTGAGCCTCTTCCAATATCTTCATATATTGGACTAGGCGTGTGCCCTGTGTCACACCCCGATTTTCTGAGTCGAATCCCGACGTAATCAAGATAATAATTAATAAAGATGATTACATCAAGACATGAACCATAGAAAACTAAAGAGTGAGATTTAATAATTTACAAACTAGATCGCCAATCAAAACGCCCACATGTGTATACAAAATAATTTAAGTTTACAGTGGAAGAAGAATATGTATATGGGGCACCCGCCTAGTTCCATATATGAAGATATGGAAAAAAGCCCAAGAAATCATGCAATTCATGATTTAAGCCTATTAAACCGTAATCGACCACACATATAAATCATAATCATACATCATCAATTGTAAGTAGTCTCTACATGAGACACTCGTCACCAAATGGTATCAATTCAAATATCATCATCATTAATACATATTAACATAATTATCCATTCTTATGCTAAGCAATACATCCACTTTATACATCACATTTAACAAATGCTGCCAGCCAACGCATTCCATTACCACTATTTAGCTTCTTCAAGAGCTTTAATTCAAAAACCCAAACTCATCCCATGATAATCATGCATCACAATGCTAAAAAGGAGACAACATGTGAGAATGCGTTATACATTCAAAATGACGAATATAAATACATTGTGATTATGTGTACATGCATACAATCATCATGTGTGCTTTGCATATAAATCATTAATTCATCATTAAATCACAAGCGTATTTCATAAATAGGCATACAAGCCATATGAATCGTAATTCACAACATAAGCAAACACAAGCAGATACACAATGACATTGTCACTCGTCAACATGGGCATTCATAAATCATCATCATCAAATTATTAAATCTTTACTCAATTCCTCCTCGCAAGGGGATTGTTATCTCTCTTGGTCATCTCAATCTCAAATGCCATGAACTTATGGCTAATGCATATGTTAACTATTTAATGCATATGTAATGGATCCATTTCATTCCATCAGGTGATCGCAACCACCATATTATTCATTTCACATTGGTTTCCCACCTCGCAAGGGGTACTCCCTCTAGCAGCCTCGCAAGGTGCTTTTCTCGTGACCGTAACCACGTATATCAATGCTCAATATTTTGGTTTCCCACCTCACAAGGGGTACTCCCTCCTCGTGTACCAAGTGATCACAACCACTTAATCAATGTCATGCCATGCCATGAATGCAATAATGCAATAATTCATATGCCAATCAACCTTGCAAGGATATCTCACCCTTTCAATTAGGAGTATATTATATATTTAGTTTTGTTAGCATTAGCATACAATTAACCACAAGGCCCCTCAAGGCTCGGCATTCACATTTACATCAAACCACACATGGTAATCAAAAGCATATCAAGCATCATAACATTAATCCACACATGGAAGCCAATAAGGAATTTTAGAACATACATTCAACTAATCATCATTACATCTCACACATACAAGTCAATAGTTGCATTAATCATAATGGCATCACGATCATTAATGATAATCATCACCACTTATTCGAGGGCATGTCCATAACAACATCCCTTTTCATTCATCATTAACATTTATCTTTCAATACGTGTAGCATCATCCACTTTTATTCACCATTGATAATTTTTCAAAATTCATTGAGTTATAATAACTCATTGCCATTCGATTGTCCCCTCATTAGTTTCATCGTCAATGAAGGTGTGTCATACAATCACATCATTTATTTTTCATCATGATTCATAATATATCAATAGAGGGGAAGCATACATGTTTTCATAACATAGCATAGGCATACATATACCTTGCCATGGACTTAAGCCATTCCCCAATCACCACTAAGACACACCACACATGTACCCCTAGTGAATTCGCTCGTTTTTACATAATAAAAAGGGTTTTGGATACTAATGAGCTCATGACAAATTTCAACATCAAGATATGAGGAAAGTTCATTTTTATTCTTAAAAATAGTGGGACATGTCACAAATATCACCTATTAGTCCTAATTTGATAACCATAAAAAGTTGGGTTAAAAACCCTTTTAAATTTGAATTTTATGACGCAGTAGGTCCGGTGTTTTATGCCTAATGAGAGTTAGAAAACTCCAATTAATGTGAGACCAATTCTCACACCTCTGTAACACAATTATCTATAACTTTCATGCAGAAGTTGGAGGCCAAAAATGTCATTAAGGTGCCCAAACGGGCCAAAACCAGCAAAAGAAATAGAGTAGTTGGAAAAAACAGCATAACAGTGGCCATAATAGGGCTTTGAATCCATTCAAAGGTCTTTGAATCGATTGAAACGTCTCTGGAATTCAAAAACAATGAAAATAGGGTCCTTGAATCGATTCAAACTCGTATGAATTGATTCAAACGCCTCTGGAGCCCAAAACAATGAAAACAACACCTCTTGAATCGATTCCAAGAGTCTTGAATCGATTCAAGACAGCCTTGCTGCTGTTTTTATGTAGAAATACATGATTTTTCAACTTCTAACCCTCCTAACTTTCTCATATTAACTCCAAATGCTATAAAATTTTAACCCCAATAAATATACATCATTTGTGATGCGTGGCCATCGACCTCACTCAAAAATTCCTCAAAACGAGTGACTTATGTGCATAAATGCGTTTTACCCATTTTGAGGCACTTTTGTGCAACTCAAGGACCTATTCTCATTGGAATTGGCCCATTCAAATTCCTACAAGTCATAAACTACATATATGGGTTATTAGAACTATCACATGCCATCAAAATCACATAAAACTCTATTTGGCTCTATGAGTTCCTCAATTATGCATTATCTTTCAATCTTATCATTAATACCATCACAATGACCATCACTTTCAATGCCAAACATTCATATAAAATCCTCAATTCACAAGGCATATACTTCATCCCCTCAAGGATGGTTTATTAACATGCACTTAATTCAACCCCTCATGGGTTATTCATCAACATATATACACATATATTATTATTAATAGCCAATAATTTACCGTTCACATCATTTCACTATAAACATGGCAAGGATATCATGAGTATCATGATATACATATATCACTAATTATTCTACTCATGCATTTGGAATGTAAACTCCTCTCCTACCTCGAGAGAAGAACTACAACGATTTGCATGCTCCGAAAGTTTTGCCACATTGTCCAGAATATAACCTCCTATCAACACACATAAATATACATGTATTTAATTTATGAGCCATCACAAGGCACCATCATAAATCTAAACAATTGACAACATCTCTTAAGGTCCAATATCAAGTCTTAGACTTGTTAAAACACCTATTCACCTACTTGTGTTAGGCTTCAGAAATTCCTTTCCCAAAACCATGATTCTCTAAATCTCAAAGGCTAACCATACCCACAACAACAACATCTCTTCCACCATCATTTGAACTATCCATTTGCCATTCAAATTCCTCATGAGCCTCTTAGCTCCCTTCAAACTATTACCAACCATAATTTCATATATTATTTATCATGGCCCAATAACTCATCAACCCACTATGTTCATTTCATTCATCTTACTATCAATGACCATCACAAGCACAACATCATTATCTTAGTTCAAAATTCATCATCATCAACCAATAATCAATCTCATCCTTCCCAAAAACTCATTCCAAGAGCCTAAATCATTTTTAACTATCAATTAAGCCAAAAGGCCCAATTTCCATACTTAGGGTTTTCCTCTAAAATCACCCAACAACCATCATTCCTAACCATTTCATTTAATCATAATAACCTCATTAACCTCTCAATCTCTTATAACACAAAACCATAATTTAAGGGGTTCATTTCCAAGCATTTAAGCCTAGGGTTTTTACCAACAATCCACAACCATCCATTTTAATCATTTATGTACATCCATAGGCTACAACATTAGATTCCAATCATTATCAACATCAATAACAATCCCTAATTGTTATTCCATCTAGGGTTTGGTTCAACATACCCCATTCATCAAAACAACATCTAACCTTTCATTACAACACTTAAATAACTCAAAAACTATCAATAAAAGCCATGTGTGGTCAAAAATTATACCTCTCCCCCTAGCTCTATGCCAAACATGAAAATGAGGAAAAGAGAGAAGGAGAAGAACCAAGCTTTGCTCCAATGCTCTATTCATGCTTCATGAAAAGCTTTTGGGTGGAAAATGATTTATGGAAGGGAGGAGGAGTGGACGGTTTACACATGAAGAGAGGAGGAAGAAGATGAAAGAAATGGAGAAGGAAGAGAGAAAGGAGAGTAACATGAAAATAAGAGGGAAGGGAGAGGGTTTTATGTTTTATTTTTATCCCTCATTAAAGCTTCTCCGTTTTACTATGAATAGGATCCCCGTTTGGGCTCGATACTATATCCAAAAATTAATCCGAATATAGAATTCGGATTCCCAATAATATTCTTAACAGCCCTGACCAATGGCATCTCAATCGGAGATACTTGGTCTGACACCCATATTTTAACCGGGTATAATTTTAGTTCCTAAAATCTTAATAAATTATATATATCCATAATAAATCCCAATTTAATTATTCTAATATTTTTGGGACACCCATTAACCCATTTATAATAATTTAATATTTATTCCTCATAGTTAATCATTTTTATAAAATTTAGGATGTTACACCCTGAATACATATTCTTCTTCCGCTATAAACTCTACTATTTTTGTTTACACTTATGGGCGATTTATTTAACGATTCAGTTATAAATTCTAATATCTCACTCTTCGATTTTCTGGGGTTCGGGTTTTGATGTAATCCTTGAGGTGTTTTGAAACTATTTTAAACGCAAAACATTTACTCGTATTTTTATTAATTGTTTATCTTGATTACATCAGGATTCGGGACTGAAGAACCAGAGGGTGACTGTTGTTCAAGTGGCCTCAATACTCAAGAGGGGGGTGAATTAAGTTTTCAAACTTTTAGTTGGAATACCTTTGAAATTGATTTCTTTTTCACTATGTATGTTTGTATGTAAGAAATAGCAAGTGTAGAGCAAGAATCAATATGAGAAAGTGTGCAAATGTTGCTAAGGCGATTTATCAAACACTTGGTGTGCAACACTTTAACTTAGCCTAGTTACTCAAGTTCAAGCAATAATATCACAATCAAATCAATATACCAATTAAGTACAATAAGTAAATGCAAGAGAGTAGGGAAGAAAAGCTTGCAAACCAATTTAACGAGTTCCACCAACCTGGTGTACGTCTCGCCTTCAAGCAACCCACTTGAAGGATTTCCACTATTGAAGTTTAGAGATACAAGCTATGAGCAATTACAGCTTCCTAGTGTCCCACACTCAAGAACTCAATCCTCACTAGCACAAGGGCAACCCACCTAATCTCCCAAACTTTCAATACCCAAAGGTTGAACCCCAACCTTTGTGACCACTCAACCTAGAGTGAATAAACTTAGTGTTTGGTGTTTGTGTTTACAAGCAATATACTCTCTCAATAGAGTAGATGAACAAATGAAGGCTCACACAATTTCTAACTCTCACAAGAGAGGATTTACAAATATAAGCTCTAAGTTTCAGAAAATTAAACTAAACAAAGAAATAAAACTCACAAGACTCAAGATTTGATTTCCCTTTATTGGATTTGATTCTTCTGAGTAGCTTGAAGAAGTCTTGCATTTATAGGCCTTGGAGAGGTGCCCTAAAGTCTTCAGAGCCGTTGCACAGCATGGGAATTCGAGTTGGAATGGAGAAATGAGTTGGTTTGCCACTTAAAAACGATTTTCCACAAATTCTGGCACTAGTGTAATCGATTAGGCCTCGAGCTATAATTGATTACACTTTGAATTCTTTAGTGTAATTGGACTGGTAATCGATTAGCCTTTCCCATGTAATCGATTAGCTAAGAGACAGAACCTTGCTAATCGATTGGTCTTTACCTTGTAGTCGATTATGAGTAGCACCTAATGTATTTAATTTGGTTATGCAGCATGGTAATCAATTGTAGCTTATGTGTAATCGATTGGGTATCAAACAGAAACTATGTAATCAATTAGTTCTTAAGTTGTAATCGATTAGTGACATTATAGAATACTAGTAATCGATTGTGGTAGCCTTGTAGTCGATTAGTAGATGCACCTGATGCTTTTAATTCATTTCCTCAGCTTGGTAATCGATTGGGTTCCTTGGTGCAATCAATTAGGTGACAAACAGAAGCTCTCTAATCGATTAGGAGAGATCTTATAATCGATTATGTCACATATAGAAGCTTCTTAGTCGATTAGCTCTGGTCTTGTAATCGATTAGCTTGTGTGTTTTTACAGGTCTGATGCTGTTTTCTCTGTTTTCATGGTAGCTAGAGCCTTTTGCTTTGAGTCTTCAATTCTTTTTGTCATTATCAAAATTATTTATCCTGAAATGTATATTCAAACACATTCTCCCCCTTTTTGTTGATAACAAACAATGTTTATCTCATGAGGGTGTTAGTTCAAATAAAATTATCACCAATGATTATCTCTAAATTTATCTCTAAGGTTATCTCTTAATCATTATCTTTAAAGTTATCTTCAAAAATTTTCTCCCCCTATCTAAAGGAGTTTATGCCATTAAAATAATTGAAGATAATCATTTGTTGTTTTAACCACTTGTTGTTTTTAGTAAATTCTGATTTTAACAGATTCAATTACTTTAGATGAACTTCAATTATTCTCCCCCTTTGCAATCATCAAAAATAACTAAGGCAATAGAGACATAATTGAAAGGAAATTGCATTCATTTAAAGGAAAGGTACATTAAGGAAATTTGCAGAAAGAAAAAACATAATCAAAGATATCCTAATAAAACATGATAAACTAGGATCTAATTATCCAGATTAAAAAAGCGAAATTCAGAAATTTGGTGAGACAGCTCTTCATAACGTTGTTGCATGAGTTCATAGTGTTGTTGCTCAGTCATTTAGAACTCTTGAAGAGTGTTCTCAAGTCTATCAAAATGCCGGTCAAGATATGCATAAAGAGAAGTAAAGGAATCAGTGGGAGCAGATGGTTCGCCTTGTGGTTCTTGAGTTGCAGGAGGAGGAGGGGCAGGATTATTGGCTGGAGCTTCAAAAGGAATATTGGCATGAATGCCTTCCATCTTGGAGAGCCAAGCTCCATTGACATAGATGATACCCATCTTGGTGAGATGATGGGTGCCAATGCAGGCTTTTGGAGGTATTTTCTCAGAAAGTTCCCCAGCAAGGTCAACACCAAAAGCTTTGAAAATTTTTGTGAGAAGGATGGCATAAGGAAGCTTTTGCTGATCCTTGGCCTTGAGCATATGCAACTTCAACAGTTGAACCCAATTAATTTCTTTCTTATTTTGCATAGCCCACATCAAGAGCACATCATCTTCTTCAACCAAGGCATAATTACCACCACGAGGGACCAAGAGTTTAACCAAGAAAAAGTGAAGGAGGCGGTTATTGATAGTTAGATGGGTACCAATTTATGATTGCTTCGGGGACAGGTAGCCTTCCAAAGGGATTGGCGACCAGTGATGGCATTGATGTCCCATTCATCC
Organism: Clitoria ternatea; assembly: GCA_037962975.1. Taxonomy (NCBI): domain Eukaryota; kingdom Viridiplantae; phylum Streptophyta; class Magnoliopsida; order Fabales; family Fabaceae; genus Clitoria; species Clitoria ternatea. Next base: position 159,650,098 of record CM075672.1, read on the forward strand.
TCCGGATTTCCACCAGCAAACTCAGCATCGGAGAGGGGAAGTAGTGTGATCTCAACTAGTTGGGCATTGGTGATCCTTAGAGTCATATTCTTGACTCTAGCCTCAAGTAATCCATCAACGAGCCTTAAGTTGTAGAAAAAGACTCGCATGAGTTCCGGGTAGTATACTTCCTCTTTGAGAGTGAGGAAGGGAAAAAGATTATAGTGATGGAGGGAGTGAGTGAAGGTGAAGCTGGGATGGTCAAAGATTTCAGCATTGATGTAGTGAGGGGAGATGATATCCTTTTCAGAGAACTTTTGGATGAAGTTTTGGAGGTCTCTAGGATTGGTGAAGAACCTTGAAAAATCAAGAAGGTTATTGGTTTGGGCAAGTGAGGACCTAGCTCTTTTCACATTCCTAGAGGAAGACATTGTGTGAATAGAGAAGAGAAGATGAAGAGAGTGAGGGGTCTTTGGAAAATTTGAGATATTGGAGGGAGGAGAGGTATTGGAGGTGTGAGGTAGAAGAGGTGAAGGAGGGGTTATTTATAGGGTAAAAATAGGGTTTAGAGATGAGAGATAGGAATTAAAGGGTGAGTGTGGATTGGGCCAATGATTTTCACTTGGATTCTATAGAATTATGTTTCTGATACACTCGTAATCGATTATGGGGTTTCTCATAATCGATTACACCCTTTCAGAATTTGAATCGTCAGGTGTTCTAATCGATTGGGCCAGGTTGGTAATCGATTGCATTAAAAATAGAACCTTGGAAATCGATTAGAAGGAGTATGTAATCGATTATCAGGAAGATGAAACATCAGTTATCGATTGGACAGAGGTTCTAATTGATTTGGCATGAAACAGAGAGCTAGTAATCGATTAGCTATCATAGTGTAATCGATTATATACGAAATAGAAGGTTACTAATCGATTAGGTAAGGTTGTGTAATCGATTAGGGAAGCCCAGAAATACTCAAAACATACAGATTTCAAACAAAGGCACTTGAGATTCAATATATCATGCCTCAATCAATTACTTACTCATTAAACATACTATAAAGCAAGGAATTATCAAAATCATTCAATATTCAAACACAATTTGAAATAACTAGGATTCCTAATTCTCTTCTAATATATATAAATTGTTCCTTTGCAAGAGGTTTGGTAAAGATATCAGCTATTTGTTTAGAAGTTTCAACATGTTCAAGTAAACAATCACCCTTTAACACATGATCTCTAATAAAATGATGTCTTATCTCTATATGCTTGGTTCTTGAATGCATGATAGGATTCTTTGAAATGTTAATGGTGCTAGTATTGTCACATTTAAGAGGCACATGGTCTAATATAACACCAAAGTCAAGAAGTTGTTGCCTCATCCAAAGGATTTGAGCACAGCAACTTCCAGCTGCAACATATTCTGCTTCAGCTGTTGATAAAGTAACACTTACTTGTTTCTTGCTATGTCAAGAAACAAGAGAGCTACCAAGCAAATGACATGTACCACTAGTGCTTTTTCTATCAAGTTTACATCCAGCAAAATCAGCATCAGAGTATCCTATTAGAGTACATTCAACACCTTTAGGATACCAAATACCTACATTTAGAGTACCAACAAGGTATTTCATTATTCGTTTTACAGCAGTGAGGTGTGATTCTTTTGGACATGCTTGATATCTAGCACACATGCAAAGGGCAAACATTATGTCTGGTCTACTAGCAGTAAGATAGAGTAAAGACCCAATCATACCTCGATATTTGGTAATTTCCACATCTTTACCTTTCTCATCTTTGTCCAAGTAGCAAGATGTGCTCATAGGAGTGGCAATTTCATTTGCCTTTTCCATGTTGAATTTCCTAAGCAACTCCTTGCAGTATTTGGATTGACTAATGAATGTACCTTCTTTGGTTTGCTTAATTTGTATCCCAAGGAAGAATGTAAGTTCTCCCATCATGGACATCTCAAATTCATCCTGTATTAACTTAACAAACTCCTTGCAAAGTGATTCATTAGTAGCACCAAAAATGATATCATCTACATATACTTGCACCAATAGTATGTCATTCTTCTTATGCTTAATGAATAACGTTGTATCAACCTTTCCTCTTTCAAAATTGTTTTTCAAAAGGAATTTGCTTAATCTTTCATACCAAGCTCTTGGAGCTTGTTTTAAACCATATAAGGCTTTTCTTAGTTTGAAAACATGATTTAGAAATTGATAATTTTCAAAACCAAGAGGTTGATCAACATATACTTCTTCTTGAATGTATCCATTTAAGAAGGTACTCTTGACATCCATTTGGTACAATTTAAAATTTTTACAACATGCAAAGGCTAATAATAATCTAATAGCTTCTAACCTAGCTATAGGTGCATACGTTTCTTCATAATCTATGCCCTCTTCTTGATTATAACCCTTAGCTACTAACCTAGCTTTATTTCTAGTGATTATTCCATTTTCATCTAGCTTGTTCCTAAATACCCATTTAGTACCTATTATTTGGTGATCATTGGGTCTTGGCACTAATTCCCAAATTTTATTTCTTTCAAATTGATTTAGTTCTTCTTGCATGACCAATATCCAATGTTCATCAATAATAGCTTTATCAATGGTTTTAGGTTCAATTTGAGAAACAAATGCTAAATGATTGCAAGTGTTAAAAGAATGCCGGGTACTTACACCTTTTGTGATATCACCTATAATGTTGTCCAAAGGATGGTCTTTTGAGGTGATCCATTCCTTTTGTTGAGTTTCCACTCTTTATGTTGTGTCTTTTTCTTTGTTATCTTTTTTTTTTGTCATCCAAGTTCAATTCTTGGAAAGTACCTACAAGATCATCAAAATCTTCCTTTCTCGGAGGGTTATGGCTATTTTCATCAAATTTCACATGAATTGATTACCCAATAGTATTTGTTTGTTTGTTAAATACTCGATAGGATTTACTTGATGATGAATATCCAAGAAAGATTGCCTCATCATCTTTTGCATCAAACTTTCCTAGATTATCTTTTCCATTGTTAAGCACAAAACATTTGCATCCAAATATATGAAAATAAGAGATATTGGGTTTTCTTCCTTTGTAAAGTTCATAGGGGTTTTCTTTAGAATAGGCCTTATCAAACATATATTCATCACATGACAAGCGGTATTTACCACATCGGCCCAAAAATATTTCGCAATGTTATTTTCATTTAACATGGTTCTTGCAAGCTCCACCAAATATCTATTTTTCCTTTCAACTACTCCATTTTGTTGTGGAGTTCTAGGAGCTGAAAAATTATGATCTATACCATGTTTTTCGCAAAATTTCTCAAATAGTTAATTTTCAAATTCTCCCCTATGATCGGTTCTTATGGATGCAATCTTTGAATTTTACTCATTTTGGATAATTTTGGCTGGTTTCTTGAATGCATGATATGCTTCATTTTTATGAGCAAGAAACAAGGTCCATGTATATCTTGAATAGTCATCTACAATTACTAGACCATAGTAATTACCACCAAAGCTTTTGATTTTGGATGGTCCAAATAGATCCATGTGCAAAAGTTGTAAAGGCCTTTGAGTAGAAACAATGTTTTTAGCTTGAAAAGATGCCTTTACTTGCTTTCCCTTTTGACATGCATCACAAAATTTATTTTCAAATTTGAGCTTTGGCAAACCAATTACTAATTCTTTAGAAACAAGTTTGTTTAGATGGTTTACATGTATATGTGCTATTCTTCTATGCCACAACCATGATTCATCCTCTCTAGTCATGAAGCATTACACATCATTTGAAGACAAACTATCAACATCAATCATGTAAATATTATCAATTCTTTTACCAACAAACTTAACTTCCTTGTTTAGCTTATTTTCAATTATGCAACAATTAGATTCAAATAATACTCTATATCCTTTATCACATAATTGACTTATGCTAAGCAAGTTATGTTTGAGTCCTTCAACATATAGTACATCACTAATTGAGGTAGAAGAATTTTTACCAATGTTTCTAATGTCAAGTATTCTTCCTTTGGTATTATCCCCATAAGTGACGCTTCCTTTTCTTTTGGGATTGAAGGTTGTGAATTTGCTCATATCTCCCGTCATGTGCTTTAAACACCCACTATCCAAGTACCAATGGGTGTTGCTTGTCTTGAAGCATACCTACAAAACAAAATTAGTTTAGAGACTTTGGTACCCATTTTATGTTGGGTCCTTTTTGGTTAGCTTGTGTAATGTCCCTTTGGGAACCCACACCTTTCTTACCACTTTTGGTCCAAGCTTTCTAATATAGCAATTTAAAGCATTATATCCTTTAGCACCACAATGATTTTATTTAGTGAATGGTGATGAAGATTTTCTAGGTGGTACAAAGAAGTTTTTGTAATGCTTTTCATTTTTAGTGGAGTTATATCCTAAACTAGTTTTATCAAACATGCATCTTTGATTTCCAAGTAATACATTCAAATTATCTCTACCATTTGCAAACTTTTCTAAGGTTTTATTTAAGTCTAAAACCTTAGTTTCTAGGATATCACATTTCTTTACAAAATCACAAGGTTTATTCTTGGAGCATGCTTGAACATTTGCTAATTCTTCTTTCAAACATTCATTTTCTTTGCCAAGTTCTACAAGATGCATTTTAAGAGTATCAATAGTTTTCCTAGATAACTTGTATTTGTTTAAGATTTTAACAAACTTGTCATACAATTCCTCAAATGCATCAAGCAATTCATTTCTATCTAAGTCAAGAATACTTACCTCATCATCTTCCTCTTGATGATTTGCCATGAGGCATAGATTGGCTTCCACATTTTCAGACTCGTCCGAGCTACTTATATCATTTTCATCCCAAGCAATGTAAGCTCTTCTTCTTCCTCTTTTCTCCTTGTTCTTCTTCTTGAGATTTGGGCAATCTACCTTGAAATGCCCTTCCTTGCCATATTCAAAACAGTTTGGTGAAGAAGAGTTTTCATTAGAGGTAGGTTTCTTACCTTGAGATTTGAAGCCCTTTTGGAATTATTTGTTCCTCATAAATTTCCCGAAACGCTTCACAAATAATCCAAATTCTTCTTCTTCATCAAGCTCACTATCGGATTCTTCTTCATTGATAGAAGTGGCCTTGAGAACTAGACCTTTCTTCTTGGAAGATTTTTCTTCCTCTTCCGCCATCCTTAATTCTTTCAACTCTTGTTCCTGCAAGAGACATTTCATTGATGCTAGGAGATTGTTTGATGGCAGTGACTAGAGGTTGCCATTCCCTAGTGAGACTTTTTAACACTTTATGAATAAGTTCTTTGTTAGCGTAAGTCTTGCCAAGAGTAATGAGATGATTTATAATAGGCTAAATACACCTTTTGGTCCTCTATCTCTTAAGTTATTTCCACATTAGTCCCCTATCATTTTTTAATTCAAAATGGTCCTTTAACTTTTTAAAAAGGTATCAGTTTGGTCCTTTTTTTGATTCAAAATGGTCTTCTAACTTTTTTAAAAAGGACCAAATTGACACATTTTTAGAAAGTTAAAGGACTATTTTAAAATAAAAAAATAATAAAGGATCAATCTAAAAATAACTTAAGAGATAGGGGACCAAAAGGTGTATATAGCCTTTATAATAAGGGTGAACCTTTTTTGCATATCAATAATTGTTTCTCCAAAATTTAATCTAAAGCTTTCATATTGACTAGTTAAGGTACTAATCTTAGAGTCTTTGCCATCACTTGTACCTTTATGGGTTATTTGTAAGGTATCCCACATATCCTTGGCAGATTTACATGTAACTACTCTAAAAAATTCATCAGGGCCTAGAGCTAAAGTGATTAGATTTTTGGCTTTATAGTTATATTGGACCTTCTTTTCTTCTTCGCTAGTCCAATCATCCATCAATTTTTCTACTTGCTTACCATCTAGAGTATGCATGGGTATGAAAGGACCATTTTTAATTGCATTTAAAACTTTTTTCCAAAAAGTATAGCCTTCCCCATTGAAAGCAGGAGGTCTATTTGTGGCACCACCCTTAGTAAAAAGATTTAGAGAATTTGAGGCCATTGTTTTCTTGAAGCTGTTAAGCTTAATCTACCAAGAGTCAAGCTCTGATACCACTTATTGTTCAAATGGTCTCAATACTCAAGAGGGGGGTGAATTAAGTTTTAAAACTTTTAGTTGGAATGCCTTTGAAATTGATTTCTTTTTCACTAAGTATGTTTGTATGTAAGAAATAGCAAGTGTAGAGCAAAAATCAATATGAGAAAGTGTGCAAATGTTGCTAAGGTGATTTATCAAACACTTGGTGTGCAACACTTTAACTTAGCCTAGTTAATCAAGTTTAAGCAATAATATCACAATCAAATCAATATACCAATTAAGTACAATAAGTAAATGAAAGAGAGTTGGGAAGAAAAGCTTGCAAACTAATTTAACGAGTTCCACCAACCCGGTGTACGTCTCGCCTTTAAGCAACCCACTTGAAGGATTTCCACTATTGAAGTTTAGAGATACAAGCTATGAGCAATTGCAGCTTCCTAGTGTCCCACACTCAAGAACTCAATCCTCACTAGCACAAGGGCAACCCACCCAATCTCTCAAACTTTCAATACCCAAAGGATAAACCCCAACCTTTGTGACCACTAAACCTAGAGTGAATAAACTTGGTGTTTGGTGTTTGTGTTTGCAAGCAATATACTCTCTCAATAGAGTAGATGAACAAATGAAGACTCACAATTTCTAACTCTCACAAGAGAGGATTTACAAATATAAGCTCTAAGTTTCAGAAAATTAAACTAAACAAAGAAATAAAACTCACAAGACTCAAGATTTGATTTCCCTTTATTGGATTTGATTCTTCTGAGTAGCTTGAAGAAGTCTTGCATTTATAGGCCTTGGAGAGGTGCCCTAAAGTCTTCAGAGCCGTTGCACAGCATGAGAATTCGAGTTGGAATGGAGAAATGAGCTGGTTTGCCACTTAAAAACGCTTTTCCTCAAATTCTGGCACTAGTGTAATCGATTAGGCCTCGAGCTGTAATCGATTACACTTTGAATTCTTCAGTGTAATTGGACTGGTAATCGATTAGCCTTTCCCATGTAATCGATTAGCTAAGAGACAAAACCTTGCTAATCGATTGTTCTTTACCTTGTAGTCGATTATGAGTGGCACCTGATGCATTTAAGTTGGTTACACAGCATGGTAATCGATTGTAGCTTATATGTAATCGATTGGGTATCAAACACAAACTCTGTAATCGATTAGTTCTTAAGTTGTAATCGATTAGTGACATTACAGAACACTGGCAATCGATTGTGGTAGCCTTGTAGTCGATTAGCAGATGCACCTGATGCTTTTAATTTATTTTCTCAGCTTGTTAATCGATTGGGTTCTTTGGTGAAATCGATTAGGTGACAAACAGAAGCTTTCTAATCGATTAGGAGAGATCTTGTAATCGATTATGTCATAGATAGAAGCTTCGCAGTAGATTAGATCTGGTCTTGTAATCGATTAGCTTGCATATTTTTGCAGGTCTGATGCTGTTTTCTCTGTTTTCATGGTAGCTTGAGCCTTTTGCTTTGAGTCTTCAATTCCTTTTGTCATTATCAAAATTATTTATCCTGAAATGCATATTCAAACACAATGTCATCCACCACACCGGTGTACGTCTCGCCTTCAAGCAATCCACTTGAAGGATTTCCACTATTAGAGATTAGAGATACAAACTTTAAGCAATTGTAGCTTCCTAGTGTCCCACACTCAATAATGAGGACATCCTAAGGGAGGACCCAAACACTATATTGGACAAAGGGCTAGAAGCTTATAAAGGGCCCCTCAATAGGGCCAAGTCCAAGAAAGCTAAAGAGGACATTCATAAAGCCTTGTCATCTTTCATCTCTTTGCTTAATGGGCCCAAGCCCAAGGGAGACACCATGAGGATCTACATGTTTGCATCTTATAACATAGGTCATAGTTAGATTCTCTAGACACTTGATAAGTTTTGAAAAGACTTAATAATTTCACCTTTAATCTAACTTAATCCATTTAATTTTGTTTAGTTTGGCATTATTATTTAATAAATTGTCATTAATTCTGGTTTTATTTATTTAATTCAAAAGTGTTTGAATTATGCAAGAAAATGATCAAAAAGATAAAGTAGTTAAGGAAATTTGTTTATTTGTAAATTCACTAACCTAGCGTACATACGCTAGGCATTTATACATTTATCAGGTGCAGTAAGGAATTAAAGTCTCACGCTCAAGCTTCCAAGTTCCACGCTCAAACGTGAGCTCATCATGTAATTCACGTAAAAGGGAGTCACAACATGAAAACCTCGATCTCTCTATAGTTTCAACTTCCATCCTTCTTCCATCTCATAATTTTCACTTTCCCTCTTCCCTCCATTTCACCATTTTCGCTTCTCTCCTCCCTCCATCTCGTGATTTTCACTTTCCCTCTTCCCTCTATTTCTCAATTTTCACTTTCTCCTTCATCTTTAACTATTTGTTGGGTTGACGTTTGTGAAGAAGTTAGGTTTGACATTTCAACTTTCCCCTTCATCTTCAACCTTTTTACTCGCCCGTTCATCTTCAACCATTTTCAGTTTCGTGGCTGTACGCGTTTGACGTAGGGGTCTTGGGATTTGCGTTGTTCTTCATTTCAAGTTCGTTAGTCTCTTTTCCCCTTTCATTTTCTCTTTTTTTACCAATTTCACATGAATGTATGTGTTACTGGTTTGGATTTAGGAGGTTATTTTTCTGTGTTCATTTTATTGTAGCTATTTTCTATTTATTTATATGAATATGTATTTTCTATTTTCTATTTGGTTATATAAATTTCTATTTTCTATTTTTCTTCCTTTTATGGTCATGCAATGTTGGTTAGCAGTAGCTTGGTTGATGCATGTTAGGCTTAGTATTTGGTTAGTAGTATGTTGGTAATTAGTATTTGGAAATATGATTAGGGAAGTTAGAATGTTGTTAGTTACAGATTAGAAAAATTTAAAATGAGAATTTTTTTATTAGTATTCTATATTTATTAATTCTAGTAATTTAAATTGATATTTCAAGTAAATAAAAATTACACACAAGCCCTACAAAGGATGATTTAAATTATAATTTAGTGGTAGTATGTGTTTAAATTGTTGATTAGGTAATAAAATCCTTTATTTATTGTCTTTAATTTGAATTTGAATTTGGTGACACTAATGTTAATATTTTAGTCCCTTTTAAATGAGTTTGTGATTTTTTAAATTGTATATGAGTGAACCATAGTTTTCCCGTTTGAGATTTGACACAAATGGTAATTAAATTAATTGATTTCATCATTTGTGTTGAATCTTGAATTGTCCGTTTGGACAGTTTGGGATGAACAATTTTTTATACATCATTCTTATGTACAAGTTAGGAGTAATTTTAAAATTTGATCAAGTTTCGGTTAGTTAAATTTTGTATTGTTCTCTGGGTGCATATTTGATTATGGTTGAATTTGATGTCACCACTTTCATTTGGTGTACTTAGAGACCAATGCAAAATGCTGCCGAAATTTTATCAAATTTTAAAATAACTCCTAAGTTGTATGTAGTTATGATGTATAGAAAAATATTCATCCTGAATGGGTAGGACCACCTCCTTTGTGAAGAAAGTAAGATTCATAGCACCGTTAAATTTACTGGTATTATAAATAGTGAGTATGGGTCGAAGTAGGATAACAGCATCACGTATAAGTCCACAATATGAGGGTGGAGTCGAAACATTCATAGAGTACGTGATACGAAATAATGAAGATGTGAATGGAACATATTTTTACCCTTGTGTTAAATGCTTAAACATGCGCCGGCTAGAATTGGTAGAGGTGTGAGAACATCTGTTGTGTGATGGATTTCTTCAGACTTATACGCGATGGATATGGCATGGTGAACATGTTGAGGTGCGAAGTACCAGTTTTCAAACAAAAGACCAAAGCTTTGCGCATGAGGTTGACGACGACATGGATGACCAACTTGAGGATATGATCCGTGATGTGGGGGTAGAAAGTTTTAAGAGAGCTCACGTATATGCGAGTCTATGTGAGGATTTTGAAAAGCCGTTGTATCCGAATTGCTCCAATTTCACGAGGTTGTCAGCAGTTTTACAATTGTTTAATTTGAAGGCGATAAATGGGTGGACAGATAAAAGTTTCACTGACTTGCTTAAGTTGTTGAAATAAATGCTCCCAGTTGGTAACACGTTGCCAAATCGTAACTACCAGGCTAAAAAGGTGTTGTGTCCTATGGAATTGGAGTATACGAAGATACATGCATGCCCAAATGATTGTGTATTATATCATGGTGAGTATGAAATGCTACATCAATGTCCTAGGTGTGGGATGTCACGGTATAAGAAGAAAGAGGTTGATTTTGATGAATTCTGCACTAAAGGGTCTCGTGCAAAGGTGTTGTGGTATCTCCCCATAGTTCCAAGACTGAAGCGTCTATTTGCCAATGCAGATGATGCAAAGCTGATGAGATGGCATATTGATGAAAGGGTTGTTGATGGACTACTTAGGCATCCGACAGATGGATTGCAGTGGAAGAAAATGGATACGATGTTTCCAAATTTTGCACGTGACCCAAGAAATGTTAGGCTTACACTAGCCACAGACGGCATGAACCCATATGGGAACCTAAGCATAAACCACAGTTCGTGGCCTGTTTTGTTGTTTGTTTACAACTTGCCACCATGGTTGTGCATGAAGTGAAAATATGTCATGTTATCAATGATGATTTCGGGTCCACGATAACCAGGGAATGACATCGATGTATACTTAAATCTGTTAGTTGAAGACCTGAAAATGTTATGGGAAGAGGCGATTGATGTGTTTGATGGGTTTACAGGACAGTCATTCAAATTAAGAGCCATGTTATTTTGCACGATAAATGATTTTCCTGCTTATGGTAACCTCTCAGGCTACAGCGTCAAAAGACATAAAGCATGTCCTATATGTGAGGAGGGAACTAGTTCTGATCGACTGCATCATGGAAGGAAGAATATTTATCTTCGATATCGTAGGTTTCTGATGGCTAATCATCCACTTTGTAGGTTAAAGAAGTCATTCAATGGTATTCAAGAGTTTGAAGGGCCTCCTCCAACACTGTCTGGTCGTCAAGTATATGAAAAGGTTAAAGACATCAATGTGGTGTTTGGTAAGTTTGAGAAGTAGTCCACTACAAAAAATAGCTGGAAGAAAAGGTCAATATTTTTTGATCTGCCGTATTAGAAAGAGCTTGATATGAGACATTGTATTGATGTGATGCATGTGGAGAAAAATATGTGTGATAGTTTGGTTGGAACCCTATTAAACATACCTGGAAAAACAAAAGATGGCTTGAATTCGCGTCTAGACTTGGAGTCGTTGGGTATACGTGAAGAGTTGCAACCATAAGCAAAGGGCAAACGAACATATTTGCCTCCAGCATGTCATACCTTGTCCAGAAAAGAGAAGAAAAGTTTGTGTGAATCGTTGCGTGGTGTCAAAGTTCCATCTGGGTACGGTTCCAACATCAACACTTGTGTTTCCTTGAAGGATCTGAAGATAGTTGGTTTAAAGTCGCATGATTGTCATATGCTGATGCAACAATTTCTGCCCATTGCCATTCGTGACATTCTCCCTCAAAATGTCAGACATGTGATAACAAGAGTGTGTTTGTTTTTCAATGCCATATGTGGCAAAGTAATCACCCATGAGGAGTTGGAAGCGTTGGAACAAGAAGGGTTTCTTATATTATGTCAGTTGGAAATGCATTTCCCGCCTTCATTCTTTGATATAATGGTACATTTAATCATCCATTTAGTGAGGGAGGTCCATTTGTGTGGGCCAGTATTCTTAAGGTGGATGTATCCTGTTGAGCGATACATGAAAATATTGAAAGGCTATATGAAGAACCAACGTCGCCCCGAAGCATCAATCATAGAAAGGTACATTGTAGAGGAAGCCATTGAGTTCTGCACTGATTATATGTCATAGGCTGAGAGCATTGGGATCCCGAAGACTCGTCATGAAGGGCGATTGGATGGGAAAGGTACCACTGGGAAAAGAATCAAAAGCATGTCACGTGATGAAGTCCTCCAAGCACACTTTTATATTTTGAATAACACAGATGCTGTCCTCCCATATTTAGCTGCACACAAAGACATAGTCAAAAGAAATAACCCTAGAATGGCTGAAAAGTGGGTGTTGAACAAACACAACAAAACGTTCATGCAGTGGTTCAAAAATACCCTTCTCACAGATACATCTGCTTCTGAGACATTGCATTGACTAGCACTAGGACCCAACTTTGATGTAATCACTTATTGTGGCTATGACATAAATAATTACTCATTTTATACAAGGGTTCAAGATGACAAGAGTACAGTGCAGAACAGTGGAGTTATGGTTATGGCGGAATCAATGCATTTTTCCACTTCAAAGGATAGAAACCCTATCATGGCTGAGTTATGTTATTTTGGTGTCATTGAAGATATATGGGAAGTTAATTATGGTCGTTTCATAGTTCCTGTGTTTAAATGTAAATGGGTTGATAGTAAAAATGGTGTCAAAATAGATGATTTTGGATTTACGTTAGTGGACTTAAACAAGGTAGGTCATAAGGAGGAGCCTTTCATCATGGCAGCTCAAGTAAAACAAGTTTTTTACGTTGTTATGTGTCAAGGGTCTCGGTTGTACAGGTCCTTGACATGGACGTAGCTGTGCCTATTCCAACTTTTGAGGTACAACTCATCGGCAAGGCTGTAGGACACTTCCTTATGTGGCCGACTAGACTTTTGTCAGATTCTGGTCCCCAAGTATGCTCCCTAAACTAGCATCAATTGTATGTTAAGTTATGGGTTTAATAATCTGAAATTGCACTAATTTTTAACTATTTTAGCAGGGTGTTGGCCCATCAAAGCAGCCACCGCCCCCTTGATCCGATCGAACGACTATGGGCAATATCGGCCTCACTACGCGAGGATACTATCCCGGTCCTATGGGAGGAATTCGTTTTTGGTTGCCCAAGTCCGTTGCCGGTGTACATTGCACGGCCTGACTTGTGTGAGGTCCTGATTGGGAGGACGATGTTGAACATTTCAGTGATTCAATATTAGGAGCTGTAAGTATAATGTTTTTCGTCCAACAATTGTGTCAAGTAAAATGTTATTTTTCACTAACTAAACGTCAGTAACTTTTATTAGGTTTTTACATAGACTTTGCATAGAGAGGGGTGTCCATGACACTTATTGTAACACCCTTATTTTTAATTATTAATTAACCCTGTTTATTAATTAATTAACCCAAACACAGAAATTTTTTTTCATAAAGACCACCACTGGTCAGTTGGCATAGAAGAGAAGAGGAAGGCAAGGGAAAGTTAAGGAACGCACACATGCATGGCTACCTGCGGAAGGAATGGATTATGGACCAACTCCGCCCAGTTCAGCGAAGCACGAGAACGCCTGGGCGAATTCCACCATAACGTCCATTCGCTCAAGCGGGGTCTAACACCGCCGAGCGAGACATGATAATACAACAACGGAAGAGGGAGGAAATTGGGCGGAGTTCCACATTAACATCTACTCGCTTCAGCGCGATCCCACACGCTTGGGTGAACCGTCCTAGTCGCTCGGGCGAGGTATGACTCCGCCTAAGCGAGGCCATCACAAGCCTTCCCAAAACCGCACTCGCTGGAGCGAGTATCTTGCTCACTGGAGCGAGCAGCCACACTCGGCTAAGTAGACGCTCGGACCCAGAGTCATCCTTCACTCATTCCCTCGGAAAATGACATCTAACTCACTCGGATTATAAATATCTTACACTCGGAATCCATTCCATTCTAACCCACTACACTAACTTCTTTTTTAGGAGAGGATCGCTCAGGGTTTTCACTCGGGAATACGAACTCTTCCTCACTCGGGTTTTACTTATAATTTCCACTCGGTAAAGACCGCTCTCAAGATCACTCGGGGATTTTGCTCGTTTCTCACTCGGCGATATAGCCCTTTCGGTCCAAGCTCTCCTGCTAACTTAAACCTCTCTTTAAGAGTTTCATGGCTTCCTTCATACTAAGTCATACTATCCCTGCGCACCCAACAGAGCATGAATATGTATATGCTACTCAATCATCACACACGGAATGAGATAAACATGCAGCATGGTATACACGTAGCTATATATATATAAGAGTGTATATTGATGTTTACAAACACGTTATCATACTCTTTCTGTCCTATAAGGATTTTGTTTGTTCAAAACACTAACATCAGACATGAACCGGCCAAGGCCTAACTTAAAACATTTTATGCGACATGTACAAATTCATAAAGCCTCTATAGTGCATCAGCACTTCATCCGGCGTTCCAACTCTACCTCTGATCCTCATCCCGAGAGACATTCACTGAAAAATTGCCACTGCAGGGGTGAGCATCTTAAATTTTAAATGATAGATACCGATTCAGGTTACTTCACGTTCATACAACAACATATACCCATACATACACACAATCATACGTTAACTCAATAATATTAACATTCCACAGTCAGTGACACAATACTAAGGGTCCTTAAGTCAGGATATCTCTACATAACATTTATCAATCAGAATACACAATTCTCATTCGGATATAAATGTATTCACAACTCCTCAACAACATATTATACATTCACGGAGCAGGTTTCAATCAGCAATTATAGCACATGCACACGGAATAACGCACTCATTCACAAGTAAACACCACTTCACTAACATCATCACATGCATAATTAATTCCACATAACATCAGTAGCCATATATGCACAGATTATGCACTCGGTTCTGCATACGTGTGTAATCGGTTCTAACGTTGCAACGTAGGCTCTCAGCCTTTTATACATAGCTCTCAGCTACTGTTTCAGCTCCCAACTGCTTGGCCGTTTTACAGGTACCCAACCGTTTGCCCACAGGTGACACCAACGCTCTCAGCGCCAACGGAGGTGTTCACAGGTAGCCCGAGTCCCACTCAACGGCTACCTTGAGTCGCATTCAAGGATTTTGCAGCGTCCCAAGCTGAATAACCGATGGTAGTGTCCCACACTACGTGCTCTCAGCACAAACGCATCCCATGCGCCACACGCGGATTCGACACACAGCATTGAATTCATACACACATCCTCTTATTCAATTACACATATTTCACATGCAGTCGGTAATTCACATTCTCAGACTCCGCATGTTAATTTAACACATACAAACTTCCATGCAATCATCATCATAGCAGCATATGAGTCTAATGCAGTCGGTGTCAATCAATATCAAGCTTCCATGAGCATTTTCATCAACTTGAGTTTAACATGCACTCTGTTCACAGCAGTATCAGAACTTAATCAACGCATGCATTTACATGAAGATTAACAGGTTCACACAAGAATTGCAATCAACCGTAACACAACATGTAAACGGTATATGACAGTGTCAGGACTCAATCAACGCATACATTCCTATAAACACGAACAGATTCAATAAAGCATTCTCATCAACACAACACAATCATGCAATTGGGTTCTATGGTAACATATGCATCCTCAAGGACGATGATAACATGCAACACTCACTCTCACTTGTCATGCACTCGGATATTCTACATGCAAGCATATTATACAACAGAATACAGTTCCACAATTATCAATGTCTTCCAAACCCGTTCGTAACCCATGCATTTAATATGTAAGGTACTCCCCCTACCAACTGCGAGACTCTGAGAGATTCTTCTACTTCGACGCTCGTCCTCCACCCGTATGAGGGAGCTTGACTTCTCTGCCGCACCGTCACTTGGCTTTCGAACAGGGAATGGAGTAGAGAGCAGAGAAGGAGAAGAAAAAAGGGGAAGAAGAGAATAAGAATAACAGAGAAGAGGGAGTTCGCAGAGAGAGTTCTCGAGAGTGAAGGGCAAGGGGCCATCACCCAATATAAACACACGTACGAAGAACAGGATGGTGGGGTGGGGAAACGTGAAGCAGCAGTCCTACCCACGCCACCCTTTCCCATCAGCATCTTCTTACGCTAATCACCTTACACCTTTTTAGTTAATTAAGTTAAGGGTAATTAGTGAACAGATTTCCTCTTCTGACTTGTCATTTTAAATGGCTTTTATTTTGTCCGGTTCCTTATTATTAAAATTGGGATGTTACAGTTCTCCCCCACTCGAAAAGAATTTCGTCCTCGAAATTCAGTCGGTAACTCATGCGGAATTCAGTCGGCTACTCACCTAAGTAAACAACTCGGGGTACTGCTGTCTCATGGCGTCTTCACGTTCCCAGGTACAAGAGGTAGTCTTGCCTTGCTGCCATTCCACTTTAACCAGCCCTACGTTTTTGCTCCTCAAGCGCTTTACTGATCGGTCCACGATTCTAATCGGTGTAGTCACAGTGGTCAGGTCTTCCTTGATTTCCACTTCATCATCAGGCATTGTGTGGCTGGGGTCATGTAAATACTTCCTTAGTTGAGACACATGAAATACATTGTGCAATCGGGATAAGTGGGTCGGTAATGCTATTCGGTATGCCATGGTGCCGACTCGTTCCAACACCTCATAAGGTCCAATGTATCGAGGGCTTAACTTTCCACCTTTCAAGGCTCGTCCGACTCCTTTACTCGGATAAGTCCTTAAAAATACTCGGTCTCCGACTGAAAACTCCAATGGTTTGGTGCGTTTGTCATGGTAACTCTTCTGCCTGTCTTGAGACGCCTTCATCTTTCCCTGTATCACTCGGATCTACTCTGTGGTTTACTTCACAATGTCTGGTGCCAATAGCAGATTCTCACCCGTTTCCGACCAGCAAAGTGGGGTTCGGCATCTTCGTCCATATAGTGCTTCGTAGGGCGCCATGCCAATGCTGTTATGATGGCTGTTATTGTACGTAAACTCAATCAAGGGGAGGTACTGCTCCCAATCTCCACCGTGCTCTAACACACACGCTCTTAATAAGTCTTCTAAACTTTGAATCGTCCGCTCGGATTGTCCATCCGATTGGGGGTGGTAGGCAGAACTAAGCCAAGCTTCGTACCCATTTCTTGGTGCAGGTTGTTCCAAAACCGGGACGTGAACCTAGGATCCCTATCCAATACGATAGAAGTGGGTATACCATGTAGTCGGACAATCTCATAAATGTAAATCCGAGCTAACTTAGGCATCGGGTACTTCATGTTCACAGGCAGGAAGTGTGCACTCTTCGTCAGTCGGTCAACAATGACCCAAATCGCATCATGGCCCGCTCGGTTTTTGGGCAATCCCATGACAAAATCCATAGCAATCGAGTCCCATTTCCACACAGGAATCTCCAGGGGCTGCATTGCACCGTACGGCTTCTGGTGCTCCACTTTTGATTTTTGACAAGTAATACACCGAGCCACGTATTCTGCCATATTCCTCTTTAGTCCGGGCCACCAGAACTGTTTCCTCAGGTCATGGTACATCTTCGTGGTACCCAGGTGAATACTGATGAGGCTCTTATGAGCTTCATCAAGCACCATTCTCCTTAATTCTTTCTCACTCGGCATGTATATTCTGTTTTTCACTCGGAAGATCCCATCTGACCCCTCGGTCAAGGACAAATCCTTTCCCTTGGCTTGCGTCTCCTTCATCTCAGCCAAGTAGGGGTCTGACTGCTGCTGCTCGTACACGGACTTCAGGAATTCATTGGCGATTCTTAATATACCGATTGCTATTTTCCGAGAGGAGGGGGTGTCAACATGTAAGTTCATGTCTCGGAACTGCTCCAACAACTCCATTTCTCTTGCCATCATTGCTTCTATATGGAGGGATTTCCGACTCAACGCGTTGGCAATGACATTTGCCTTACCCGGATGGTATTTCAGCTCAAAATCATAGTCTTTTAAGAATTCTATCCATTTCCTCTGCCTCATGTTCAGCTCCTTTTGGTCGAATAGGTATTTGAGGCTCTTGTGATCACTGTATACTTCAAATCTGGACCCGTACAAATAATGCCTCCAAATTTTAAGTGCGAACACCACAGCTGCCAACTCCAAATCGTGGGTCGGATAATGCTGCTCGTGAGGTCTCAATTGCCGAGAGGCATACGCTATCACTCGGTCTTTCTGCATGAGCACGCATCCTAATCCGAGTCCTGATGCATCACAATAAACTACAAAGCTCTCTTGTAAGTCGGGTAATGCCAGCACTGGAGCAGTCGTCAACTTGTTCTTCAGCTCTCAGAAGCTGCTCTCGCACTCGGGACTCCACACGAAGGGAATGTTTTTCCGAGTCAATTTAGTTAGTGGTAACGCCAGCTTAGAAAAACCTTCAATGAACCTTCTATAATAAACTGCCAGGCCCATAAAACTCCTTATCTCCGAGACCGACTTGGGTTTCTCCCATGCCATTACAGCTGTCACCTTTGAAGGGTCCACCGAGACACCCTGCTCGGAAATCACATGTCCGAGGAAGTGGATTTTGTCCATCCAGAATTCGCACTTTGAAAGCTTCACAAACAACTGCTTCTCCTTCAACACTTGAAGTACCGCTCGGAGATGTCCTTCATGCTCCTCGAAAGTCTTAGAATAGACTAGGATGTCATCAATGATGACAACTACGAACTGGTCTAAATAGGAGTGGAATATGCTGTTCATGTAATTCATGAAGACAGCAGGGGCGTTTGTCACACCGAACGGCATCACTACATACTCGTAGTGGCCATACCGATTCCTAAAGGCAGTTTTTGGGATATCCGAGTCCTTTACTCGAATTTGGTGATATCCCGATCATAGGTCGATTTTTGAGAAGACTGAGGCTCCACGCAGTTGATCAATTAAATCATCAATTCTGGGTAACGGGTACCGATTCTTAATTGTGAGTTTGTTCAGTTATCGTAATCTATACAAAGTCTCATGCTGCCATCCTTCTTCTTAACAAGCAGCACAGGTGCGCCCCATGGTGATACACTCGGTCTAATGAATTATTTTCCGAGTAATTCGTCCACTTGCTTCTTCAGCTCAGCCAGTTCAGTTGGGGACATTCTATAGGGTGCACTGGAGACTGGCTCGGCTCCAGGAATCAAGTTTATAGAGAATTCGACTTCTCTATTGGGAGGGACACTCGGTACATCTTCAGGGAACACTTCTGGGAATTCACAGACAATCAGAATTTCGTTCACTCGGACTTTACTCTCACCTTCGGTTAGACAAAGCATCATAAGCAGTTAGGTTATACCTGGTGTTGTGTCGTCCTCATTGTGCTGCCTCGGGAAGATTATCCTTCGGTTTCTACAATCCACTAACACTTTGTTGGCTGAAAGCCAATCGATTCCGAGTACAACATCAAGGTCCTTTAAAGGTATGCACACCAAAGCAAAAGTGAAATTCCGACCACACAACACAAATGTTACATCCTTGCACATTGACGATGTCAACACCTTAGGGCCAGTCGGATTGGCCACTTCCAAAGTCCGATCCATAAACACAGTTGGTAACTTTAAACGCTCTACACACTCATCAGCTATAAAAGAATGGGTAGCTCCCGAATCGAAAACAACATTAAGTGTATGTCTACCGAGTGAGCACTTACATTGTACTAGATCATTTGCTTGTGTAACGTACTCTGTGTTGATGGTGTAAACTCTTCCCACTGCTGGTTGGTCGGTATTCCTCTCTCGGTTATTTGGAGTAAGCATCATGTTTCCTCTGGCTCTGTTGCCTCTGCCACCAGGTCGTTGGTTATCATTCACTCGGTTTCTATCTTGGAATCCTTCTTGACGTACACTGGTGTTTGCTTGGCGGAGTTGGGGGCAATCAGGGCGAATGTGTCCTCTCTTATTATAGTGGAAGCACACCACTTCACCATCATCCTTACAGTCTCTGGCATAGTGACTTCCTCCACACTTGAAACATCTTCCGTCTCCTACCACTGGTCGTCTTTCAGGTTGGTTCCGACCCCCAAACCTGGAAAAAGATTTGTTCCTACCAACGTTGCTTGGTCTTTTGAAGCGGGATTATTGGGGCCTCAGGGAATGATGGGTTCTGCTACTCTGGCCCGAATGGGCCTTGTCATCCTCCTCAAATATCCTACATTTGTTCACCAATGCAGGGAAACTCCGTATCTCATGGTATCTGTAGGCCCTCTTAATATCTGATCTTAATCCATTCTCAAACTTAAGGCCCTTGGAGCTCTCCGTCCCGGGTTGCTGGAAGGGTGGGTAGAATAGGCACAATTCCTCGAATCTTGTCGCGTATTCTTCCACAGTCATGGAGCCTTGTTTCAACTCCATAAACTCCAACTCTTTCCGACTCCTCACCGTGTCGGGAAAGTACTTTTCTAAGAAGCATGTCTTGAAATCGTTCCACGTCAGCTGATTATCATCGTCAGGGAATCGGCTTCTGGCTATCTTCCACCAGTTCTCTGCTTCATCTCGCAACATATACACTGCACATTCTACCTTTTGGGCCTCGGTACAACGAAGACCCCCAAAAATTCTCTCCAGCTCCTGAGTCCACTTAAACGCTGCCTCAGGGTTCCGTCCTCCTAGAAATTCACTCGGTTTCCTCTTCAGGAAGCGGTCCAGCACTTGGCTCTCCTCATCTTGAGGCTGGCCCTACCTCTCAAATACGTCTGCAAAGCGTTGGAATGCTGTGGCTATAGCCTCCATGCTTTGGCGATGCGTCATTCCTTATCCTAAAATCAACATTCGAGGATAAGTATACCGAGCCACTTACTACCGATCGGGTTTCAGTCCAACATTCAATAGCTTAGCACTTTATATCGCTCCTCCAGGTTACACACTCAATCGGACCAGGAGGAAACAACCTCCTATCCACAAGCCAATATCAATCAGGTTCAACTAACATCACAACAATTATGACCATTTAGCCAGAAAACACACAACCGCTTACACTCGGTAAGCATACCTTGGCCTTGGACCTTTCGGTCTACTCTGATACCAAAATGTAACACCCTTATTTTTAATTATTAATTAACCCTGTTTATTAATTAATTAACCCAAACACAGAAAAAAATTTTCACAAAGACCACCACTGGTCAGTTGGCATGAAGAGAAGAGGAAGGCAAGGGAAAGTTAAGGAACGCACACATGCATGGCTACCTGTGGAAGGAATGGATTATGGACCAACTCCGCCCAGTTCAGCGAAGCACAACAACGCCTGGGCGAATTCCACCACAACGTCCATTCGCTCAAGCGGGGTCTAACACCACCAAGCGAGACATGATAATACAACAACGGAAGAGGGAGGAAATTGGGCGGAGTTCCATATTAACATCTACTCGCTTCAGCGCGATCCCACACGCTTGGGCGAACCGTCCTAGTCGCTCGGGCGAGGTATGACTCTGCCTAAGCTAGGCCATCACAAGCCTTCCCAAAACCGCACTCGCTGGAGCGAGTATCTTGCTCGCTGGAGCGAGGAGCCACACTCGGCTAAGCAGACGCTCAGACCCAGAGTCATCCTTCACTCATTCCCTCGGAAAATGACATCTAACTCACTCGGATTATAAATATCTTACACTCGGAATCCATTCCATTCTAACCCACTACACTAACTTCTTTTTTAGGAGAGGATCGCTCAGGGTTTTCACTCGGGAATACGAACTCTTCCTCACTCGGGTTTTACTTATAATTTCCACTCGGTAAAGACCGCTCTCAAGATCACTCGGGGATTTTGCTCGTTTCTCACTCGGCGATATAGCCCTTTCGGTCCAAGCTCTCCTGCTAACTTAAACCTCTCTTTAAGAGTTTCATGGCTTCCTTCATACTAAGTCATACTATCCCTGCGCACCCAACAGAGCATGAATATGTATATGCTACTCAATCATCACACACGGAATGAGATAAACATGCAGCATGGTATACACGTAGCTATATATATATAAGAGTGTATATTGATGTTTACAAACACGTTATCATACTCTTTCTGTCCTATAAGGATTTTGTTTGTTCAAAACACTAACATCAGACATGAACCGGCCAAGGCCTAACTTAAAACATTTTATGCGACATGTACACAGTCATAAAGCCTCCATAGTGCATCAGCACTTCATCCGGCGTTCCAACTCTACCTCTGATCCTCATCCCGAGAGATATTCACTGAAAAATTGCCACTGTAGGGGTGAGCATCTTAAATTTTAAATGATAGATACCGATTCAGGTTACTTCACGTTCATACAAAAACATATACCCATACATACACACAATCATACGTTAACTCAATAATATTAACATTCCACAGTCAGTGACACAATGCTAAGGGTCCTTAAGTCAGGATATCTCTACATAACATTTATCAATCAGAATACACAATTCTCATTCGGATATAAATGTATTCACAACTCCTCAACAACATATTATACATTCATGGAGCAGGTTTCAGTCAGCAATTATAGCACATGCACACGGAATAACGCACTCATTCACAAGTAAACACCACTTCACTAACATCATCACATGCATAATTAATTCCACATAACATCAGTAGCCATATATACACAGATTATGCACTCGGTTCCGCATACGTGTGTAATCGATTCTAACGTTGCAACGTAGGCTCTCAGCCTTTTATACATAGCTCTCAGCTACCGTTTCAGCTCCCAGCTGCTTGGCCGTTTTACAGGTACCCAACCGTTTGCCCACAGGTGACACCAACGCTCTCAGCGCCAATAGAGGTGTTCACAGGCAGCCCGAGTCCCACTCAAGGGCTACCTTGAGTCCCATTCAAGGATTTTACAGCGTCCCACGCTGAATAACTGATGGTAGTGTCCCACACTACGTGCTCTCAGCACAAACGCATCCCATGCGCCACACGCGGATTCGACACACAGCATTGAATTCATACACACATCCTCTTATTCAATTACACATATTTCACATGCAGTCGGTAATTCACATTCTCAGACTCCGCATGTTAATTTAACACATACAAACTTCCATGCAATCATCATCATAGCAGCATATGAGTCTAATGCAGTCGGTGTCAATCAATATCAAGCTTCCATGAGCATTTTCATCAACTCGAGTTTAACATGCACTCTGTTCACAGCAGTATCAGAACTTAATCAACGCATGCATTTACATGAAGATTAACAGGTTCACACAAGCATTGCAATCAACCGTAACACAACATGCAAACGGTATATGACCAGTGTCAGGACTCAATCAACGTATACATTCCTATAAACACGAACAGATTCAATAAAGCATTCTTATCAACACAACACAATCATGCAATCGGGTTCTATGGTAACATATGCATCCTTAAGGACGATGATAACATGCAACACTCACTCTCACTTGTCATGCACTCGGATATTCTACATGCAAGCATATTATACAACAGAATACAGTTCCACAATTATCAATGTCTTCCAAACCCGTTCGTAACCCATGCATTTAATATGTAAGGTACTCCCCCTACCAACTGCGAGACTCCGAGAGATTCTTCTACTTCGACGCTCGTCCTCCACCCGTATGAGGGAGCTTGACTTCTCTGCCGCACCGTCACTTGGCTTTCGAACAGGGAATGGAGTAGAGAGCAGAGAAGGAGAAGAAAAAAGGGGAAGAAGAGAATAAGAAGAAGAGAGAAGAGGGAGTTCGCAGAGAGAGTTCTCGAGAGTGAAGGGCAAGGGGCCATCACCCAATATAAACACACGCACGAAGAACAGGATGGTGGGGTGGGGAAACGTGAAGCAGCAGTCCTGCCCACGCCATCCTGTCCCATCAGCATCTTCTAACACTAATCACCTCACACCTTTTTAGTTAATTAAGTTAAGGGTAATTAGTGAACATATTTCCTCTTCTGACTTGTCATTTTAAATGGCTTTTATTTTGTCCGGTTCCTTATTATTAGAATTGGGATGTTACACTTATGGTTTCCTGGAGCCCTCTCTAATACAACTTCGCGGGAACAGTAAGGAGGAGATTCAGGTATACATCCTGAATTGGATGCATGCCTCGAACAAGACTGTGTACTTAGCACCATATGATAGAGAGTAAGAGTCTAGTCAATAATTAGTTACTGTTGTTAAATTAATCATGAATTGTGTTGTTACTAATCAACGTTCATTGCAACCTTCACTGGCAACTGTTGGTCATTTACCCGAAGGACGACATTGCCACATGCTTCTGTTCCTTGCATGGGAGCCCTGGTGTTGACTATATGAAAATAATCGATGCGTAAGATGCTTTTAAAATTCGTTACAACTTTACATATTTGATTAAGTCATTCTATTAACTAAACTGGTGTTTTATTCTCTTACAGGGCTTTAATTAGGTACCATCGACTACACGGCAAAGTGACCAAGAAAAAACTACTTTGGATCTTCCCAAAAGTAAGCACAGATTAATTAATAAGCATTACTTTTAAAGTTATCTCAATTAATAACAAAAACAATAACCAATTGGGAATTCAATGTATGCTACCTTGTAGTCTTATCGGCAGGATGGCACCTTTATGTAACACCCTAATTTAATAAATAGATAAGACCCCAAACAGGGAAAATTTTCCCAAAAATAAACCAATGGTACCGGGTCCAAGAAGAGAAGGAAAAGAAGGTAAGGAAATAAAATAAAAGCCGGCTAAACATTCATAATCTGACCCAAAATAAGGGTTGGAGTAATTAGCAAAAAGCGTAAGGGCAGAGAGGCAAAAGCCGACCAAAGAAGGGAAAAACTAAACCTAGAGACCAGGAGAAAGGAAGGGAAGCAGTGAAAGAAAACCGATTAGAAACACCCGAGCGGAAGAGCAATAGCGCTCAAGCGAAATCAAAACGAGAGTCTTCCACTAACACCTTAGTCGCTGAGGCGGGCAACATACTCGGTAATTCCCATCGCTCGGTATCAAAGCATCCATTCACTCGGAGTCAAGGGGGTCTCAATCGCTCGAAGGTAACCATAGTACACTTATGTCCCATAACTTAGCCCCTTATGTTTTTATACACAAGGCCACGCAATAATCTACTCGCGAAACGTGGGTCATCCCACTCGGTATACATTAAACTTGGGTACAATCGGAATTCCCTTACACACTCATCACTCGGCATGTTTACACTTCTCACTCGGAGAACACGTAGACCCTCCTTCGCTTAGAAGGGGTCCCACAATCATTTATCCCTCGGAATGTCTCAGCCAGGTTCACTCGGGTTTTAGATATCATACACTTAGAATTCATTCCACTCTAAACCACTACACTAACTCTTCTCTCGGGAGAGGATCACTCGAGGTTTTCACTCGGGAATACCACTCTTCCTCACTCGGGTTTTACTTATATTTTTCACTCGGTAATGACTGTTCTCAATATCACTCGGGGATCCTCCCATTTGATCTTACACAGTATAGGTTCATCCAGGATATTTTAATCAGAATCCATTAAAGTATCATCACTCGAACAAGAAGGCATAGCCATTTGCAGCCCCACTCGGGGTTGACTTCCTCAA
Source organism: Clitoria ternatea (assembly GCA_037962975.1). NCBI lineage: Eukaryota > Viridiplantae > Streptophyta > Magnoliopsida > Fabales > Fabaceae > Clitoria > Clitoria ternatea. The sequence continues at coordinate 159,675,488 of CM075672.1, forward strand.
TTACATCTACTCGGAAAATCATTAACTGAGCAATATTTTATCCATCAACACCTCTCAGTCTACCCAGACACAATCACCCGTATACAACATATATGTACATACATAATCATGCACTCGGAATAGCCATTACCTTAACATCATTCATTCATCAGCACCTGTTATCCGATGCAAGCACAAGCTATCAACGTAAACCATATACGTATATAAACATACACTCGGGTCACAATAGCTTGGATTAATTATATATATATATTCATATTCGTTATACAACACTGTTATTATGAGCCGGCCAAGGCTACAACTGACTAAACATGACAATGCATTATAAGCACTCAACACCCGGAGTGCACCTCACTCGGACTTGAGGCCTTATCATCACTTCAGAGTCCAACCTGCACACACTGAAAATAGTGTAGGGGTGAGCTTTTACATATAAAATGACAGCTATTAGCTCGGATTTTACCTCGATCCTCAATTATATAATTTACCGGGTTTAATCTATAACGATATATATATATTGTCAATTAATATAAGAGTCAGACCACATCATCCAATCAGAATTCGCATAATAACATACATTCTCAATCATAGCATCACACTGCACTCAGCAACAACATCAGTACATGCATATTCAGTCAGTCAGACTTCACTCATACGACATCATCCAGTTGGAGTTCACTCAAATCATTCAATCCATGCAAATCATAATAATCTCAACAACAATGCTCATATACTCATGCATGCGGATCCGGCTTAAATAGTGATTTCAGTGCAGATTCCTTCCCAGCCCCTCGTCCACTAGCCCTTTCCATGTGGCACTGGTCACCCCATGACGTCTCGAGACCCAGCTCTAGCTCCATCGGCTACCACGAGTCCTCATGGAACTAGCTAGGAATCTGACTGAAGATCATCTCATACGACTCCAGATGCCTTTTCGACCCCCCGTCCACTAGCCCTTTCCGTGTGGTTCCGGTCACCCCGTGACGTCTCGAGACCCAGCTCTAGCTCCATCGGCTACCACGGGTCCTCATGGAACTGGTCAGAAATCTGGGAGTCATCTCATATATGCAATCTCATGCAATTCCACAACAAACATTCAAGCTTACCAGGCGTGTCTCACACAGCCATCAATGGGTCACAACCGATCCCCCACACGGCATTCAGATTCATTCGAAATCCCACATTTCCATTATAGCATCACATGCATCTATTATAGTAACTCACAACAAGCAAACCAAGGTAACCACATTATAGCACATCCACTCGACATATTTAATGGAGTCAACATGCATTTCAACACAACATTCAAAATGGAAATCACGTATCAATTCACATCTCATGCATTCGGGAATAATGGTAATGCACACATGTATTCACTCAGCAGTCTCACGTTTCAACAACATGCGTCACAGAAATATTAACAAGCACTCAATCATAACACATCGATCTACACCTTTCACACAACATATCACATTAAAGCAAGCACCTGGGACCCGGTCATAAACCATACACTTGACATGCAAAGCGCCCCCTACCTGCTGTCAGGGTCCAAAACTCCTCAAGTTGCAATGCTGATCGATCGCCCTTCTGTTGCTCCTCCTCCACCAGCCTTCGAACTCAGCGTTGATCCCGGACTAGAGTTGTTCTCTCCTCCAACGGGTTCGTCTCCCCCACGGCTCCAAGGCACTTCCCAGCACAGCCTTCCAACTGGGACACTAACAGCTCCAAGTGGAAGAAGAAGGAGGGGGAAGAAGGTGACAGAGAGGAAGAAGAGGACAGGGAGTGGAACAGGGCCGCGTTGATGTTCCTCCTAGGAAGCTCTCGACTCTCTCACTGCTCAACGCGAATGAGAGTAAAGAAGAGAAAACAGGGAAAGGAGAGACCAGACACATGCACAAGAAGGGCTGTTCAGCGTAAATTCATGAAGGAAAGAGAGAGCTGAAGTTGTCTTATACCCTTAGGGACACATGCGTCCTTTCGCCTGGCATTATTATTATTATTATCATTATTTATTCAATCATTTTCTAACCAATCAGTAATTAGTTTAATTATTCATTAATCCCAATTCTGCAGTTAACCCTTAATTAATGGCCTAGTCTCAATCGGTAATTAAATTAAAAATCGGGATGTTACACTTTGAGTGTGGGTATTTCGTGATGAAGACGATGCTCACCATTGTCCAGTCCGATATAGTAGATGGATGGACAACTGTAAGTTTTCACTGCCTACATTATTTTATTTCATTTTTACATACTACTACAACTTGTTGCTTTCCACTACTATTAACGATTGTCTCTTCTTTACAGCACTTTCAAGACTCCTCAAAGTTCCCTGAAAAATACATTAAGGAAATCAGAACCCATTAGGCCACCAGCCTTCTTCAAGTCAAGGAAGGACTCCACTAGTGTCTTTAATGTTTATTATTGTTACTTTAAAGGATTTATATCTATTAGTGTAGCTTTAGATATCATATTGTGCATTTATTATACCATATTTGTTATTTATATGGTTTTATTGAAATTTATTATTTTTCATCACTTATTGTGTATATTGGGCTGCGGGTATAATATATATCTCTGATTACAGGTGTGGCTAATGAATAAAAACAAATCCTGTATTTTAAAAAAAAGTAACTTTTAACCACAGTTATGACCATAACCGTGGTTAAAACCCCTAAACCTTTTAATCACGGTTGGCAGGAATCGTGGTTATATTCACCTTTAATCACGGTTGTCAGGAACTGTGGTTATATGATGTTTATCACCACGACAATGCTGGGAACAACCACGGTTGTAAAACTGTGGTTAAAGGCCGATTTTAACCGTGGTTAAAACCCCAATATGCACTAGTGTAAATGTTTTATCTTTTCATGAAATATGTTATGAATGTTGCTTCTTTCCATGAAATATGTTGCAAAGGTTATGTCATTCTATGAAATATGTTGTATCTTTTTTAAAGCTAGTAATTGTTTTTGTTTTGTGTATACTGATTGCTTTTTCTTGTCATTTTTAATTAAATAGCATGTTTATTAGATGTGCTTAATTGTATGGGTATGGTTCAATGGTGATTGCTTTATATATTTTCTAATTTTAAAGCACATTTTTTTATGTTCATTCAAGGTGATTTGTCCCCGACCGGGGTCTAGGATCCGGTGTTGGGACAGCCACAAGAGTTAAGGATTGAATGAGGTTGAAGACCGGTTCTGAGTGTATCCGATCTCTGTGATCCGGCCTCACGGTGGGAGAAACCGGTCTTGTTGTCCTGGAGATCCTTCACACCGACCTCACGCGTTGGTGTGGGCGACAGGTGGTGTCACCTGTGAAGATTCTCCGATGATCAAGTTAGAAGAGTGTATATCAACTAAATTAATACTCAAGCACTATAATAGTGAGAATGGGAGTAAGGACAACGTACCCTTGCATGTGTATTGGAACATGTTATTTATAGTTGAGCATGGAAAATGAATCGTTAGGCACAGGTGGGGCTAGGAGATAAATAGTACACTACTCAGTGTGCGATTCTGATGCAGGGATGGTGGATAGTCACCCCTTCCGTAAATTACGCCTGCGACTATACCTACTCCTTTCAGTGAATGAAAGGGAGATATTCCGCTGTGCCGAGTATCTTTCTCGTTATGATACTGAGGCAATCAGATCAGGGGTGACGGATGAATGAGAGCGGATAAGTCACCCGGTGTCTCGGACGTTACTTCGGACGACCGGTTTAAGAGAGACTCGCATCGTGTGTATACCGACCGGATCATTACTTTGTGATATCGGCTGACCTCTAGGATGGCTGAGATGGCCTCATCCTTAGGTCGGGTATCCAGACCGGACAATCTTGGGGCTAGTATCCAGACCAGATTATATATCCCCTAGCTTGTGTGAGGGACTGTAAGTTTCTCATATAAGCTATGCTGTTCACGAGAGGTCTGGATGCCAACATAACCTGCAAGAATACCTGTTAAACGTTGAATATTGTCCCCGAGTGTTATTGAGTGATCGGTTCCAAGTGAGTGACTCTGAATTGGCGATTGACTCTGAATCAACGACTCCGAGTAAGGTTGGTTCTGGCCGTGTCACCTGGGAAGTTCCATTACCTAACCTCCTCCTGCTGTTCGGTAAAAGTATATGCGTGTTAACCGAGTCTTTCATTTTTTATGTCGAGGACTCGTGCTTTGTCTTGAAACATTCCGAGTGATACTTCCGAGTAGAAGATTCCCGAATGATCCTTCCTGGATGGAAGATTTCCGAGCGATCCTTCCCGGGTGAAAGGTTTCCGAGTGATCCTTCAACGGCGTTCGGTTTAATTCTACTAACCATACTTGGAGCTCGGTTTAGTCCTATAATCCAAGTCTTCATTCGGGTTGGAAGTTTTTGAGTGTAACTTTCCTGAGTGGGGTATCTCTGAGTGTGACACCTCTGCGTGGGATGGCACCGAGTGAGACATGTCCAAGTAGGATAGTACCGAGTGAAACATTTCTGAGTGGGATAGAACCGAGTGAAACATTTCTGAGTAGGATAGAACCGAGTGAGACATCTCTGATTCCTGCATGGTATGGTACCGAGTGAAGCCACTTTCCGGGTGAAACACTTCTGGACAAAGAAAGGCTTTGACTTCAAATGAGTACGTTTCGGGTAGAGACATTCCCGAGTAAATAATTCCTGATTGTAACCTCAAAGTGAGATATTTTTGATTTAAAGAATTCACGAGTCGGACTTCAGCGAGATATTGCCGACTAAAGAATTCATGAGCCTGACTTTGAATTTGAAGAGTTTCCGAGTAAGGAATTCCAAGGGAAAATATTTTCGAGTGAACTCAATAATGAGAATGACGATTGATTCTTCTTCAACGTTCGGCCAAACCTACTAGTGGTACTTGAGCCTTCGAATAGGATTCGGTTTGATCCTACAACCCATGTCTTCAATGGCGTTTGGTTAAATCCTACTAACCATACTTCTTCAATCAGTGTTGGATTTTACCCATTCACCATTCTTCAATCGGTGTTGGATTTTACCCATTCACCATTCTTCAATCGGTGTTGGATTTTACTCATTCACCATTCTACAATCGGTATCGGATTTTACCCGTTCACCGTTCTTCAATCGGTGTTGGATTTTACCCATTCACCGGTCTTCATACTCGGTGTTGGATTTTACCCATTCACCGATCTTCGAATGGGGTTCGGTGCAATCCTACAACCCATTTCCTGAGGTTCGATTTAATCCTACAACCCAGGTCTTCACCGGTGTTCGGTTTAATCCTACCAACCATACTCGGAGTTCGGTTTAATCCTATAATCCGAGCCTTCAAAATATGGTTCACCCAGTTGTACCTTCGAAGAGGTTCATCACTAACGAAGGATACGTTGTTAGGATCATCCATCCTGAAAGTATCTTGTCACAACAGTGTTGTGCATCGAATAAAATCATAAAGACAATGGGTGAATCATGAAGAATTTTTCATTAATTATGAACTACAATACAAAAGAGAGAAGGAGAGCCGAGTTAGGGTTATGCCTCGTTAAACCTTCTTGGTAAAACCCGGTCGGAAAAACTCAAGTAAGGAAAAAGAGTGCACACCGTTTTACCGACTAGCTATATCAGCAGAAAGCGTTCTTTAGCTTTGATGGCCCGATCCCTAATCAATGACCTCTCGACGGCCCTGAAATTGTTGTTAGGGCATAACATTTTACTGTGCAGACTCGCCAACCATAACTCCCTTTTGCTTTCCAGAAGTAGCTAATCTTCTGATCGGAGTGGGACTATCGTCATCACCGTACTCGTGATACCTTCCCCTTTTCTCAATCCAGTCTGGTTCATCAAAAGTTCCTTCTTTGAAAAGGTACTGTTTGAGCTCACCCTCTCGGATCAGGGTCTCGATAGTATTCTTCAGGGCCTGACATTCATTTGTTGAGTGGCCCTTTTGTTCATGGAATTCGCAGTATTTACAAGGGTCACCATGTTTGCTAAGCTGGGGCGGCTTCCTGACCCCGTATGTACTGAGTGTTGGCCATCCGACCTCTCTCAAAATTTGCAAACACTTAGAGTTTAGTGGAGCATAATTGCTAAACGTATTTACCCATTTTTCCTGGTATTACGGAGCAGGGCTATTGAGGGTGTTGCCACCAAACGGTCTCTCCATGCGTTCTGATCTGGGCCACTCCTTATCTCTCCGTTGTTGTTGATGTGGCATTGGGGATTTCCCTCTTGCCGCTATTGCTTCCAAGTGCATTTCTATGCCCACGTACTTCAAAGCTTTTCTTCGGAACTCCTCCAATGTCGTCGGAGGACTCTTTGCCAAAGACAAAGCAAAGGCGGATCCAGGCTGTAAGGCTTCAACAATAATATGAAGTTGAATAGCCTCCGTGCGGTGAGGTAGCAAAGCAGCCTCCTTGTAAAATCTCTTCAAAAACTCCTTAAGAGTTTCACTTTCTCCCTGCCTTATCTGAGCCAAGGTATGAGAAGTCCTTGGAACATCTCTAGAGATAATGAAATAGCTCTCAAATGAAGTCGTCATTTCTTCCCAAGAGTCTATTGACCCCAAGGGTAAAATTTTGAACCAACTAAGAGCCTCCTCCGACAGGGTTCGTGGAAACATCCTTCACATCACATCTTCATCGGTTCCCAGGTACATGGCCTTATACGTGTAAGCATCAAGATGTTTAGTGGGACCAGTCTCCCTATTATACTTTCCGATTGAAAGTGGTTGGGTTGTTTGTAGGTGTTTGGGGATGAGTATACTTATGAGCCTCCTTGAGAAAGGACCATTGAGTCGGTATGCCCCAGAAGTCATCACTACCTGCTCCTTCCTTCTTGCACTGATTCTGTCCCCAGAATCTTGAGTGTGCTCCCTATCCTTGTAAGTAGGGATCTTAGAATACTGGAGAGTTGTGGACTTCTCTCTCGTAGATGCATGGCGAGTATCCTCCACCTGACACATCATTCTGTCCCCAGTTCCTCCTTTCTCCCTTTACAACTCCATCAACTCTTCCCTGAGCTACCTTATAACTTCATCTAGAGGGTCAGGGGTTGCCACTGGTACCATTCTCCTTGAGTGGGTTGCTGGTGATTCGAAAATGAATCTCCTATCAGCTTATTGATGGGTCACGTCTACCACATGACCATCCACACAATCGCGTCTATCACCTTCCATGGTTGACTACTAACTTCTATAGAAAGTGGGAATAACTCTACCGAGTCCCACCGGGCGTGCCAATGATCTGTCCCCGACCGGGGTCTAGGATCCGGTGTCGGGACAGCCACAAGAGTTAAGGATTGAATGAGGTTAAAGACCGGTTCTGAGTCTATCTAGTCTCTGTGATCCGGCCTCACGGTGGGAGAAACTGGTCTTGTTGTCCTGGAGATCCTTCACACCGACCTCACGCGTTGGTGTGGGTGACAGGTGGTGTCACCTGCGAAGATTCTCCGACGCTCAAGTTAGAAGAGTGTATATCAACTAAATTAATACTCAAGCAGTAGAATAGTGAGATGGGAGTAAGGACAACATAGCCTTGCATGTGTATTGGAACATGTTATTTATATTTGAGCATGGAAAATGAATCGTTAGGCGCAGGTGGGGCCAGGAGAAAAATAGTACACTACTCAGTGTACGATTCTGACACAGGGATGGTGGATAGTCACCTTTTCCGTAAATTATGCCTGCGACTGTACCTACTCCTTTCGGTGAATGAAAGGGAGATATTCCGTTGTGCCGAGTATCTTTCTCATTATGATACTGAGGCAATCGGATCAGGGGTGACGGATGAATAAGAGCGGATAAGTCACCCGGTGTCTAGGACGTTACTTCGGATGACCGGTTTAAGAGAGACTCGCATCGTGTGTATACTCACCGAATCATTACCTTGTGATACCGGTTGACCTCTAGGACGACTGAGATGGCCTCATCCTTAGGTCGGGTATCCAGACCGGACAATCTTGGGGACGGTATCCAGACCGGATCACAAGGTTATATGCAATCCATGTTTATACGCTTTCTCTTATAATAAATGGTTCATGTAAAATGGTGCCCAAAAGGTTTAAGAGTTAAACCCTAATCGTTATGAAAACTAGGATTCAAAAGTTGAAACTTAGTTATCATGATATTTTATTATTTATAAATGTTACAAATAAAATATTTGATTTGAATTAGTATCTAATTCGATTTATAAAAGTTACAAATCAAATTTTAATTATTTGTTAAATTTAAAATTTATAAGGGATACAAATTTAAACAATTCATCCTTATTAATTTTAATAGGATCTGCATCATATGTGATTAACATGATTTATAAAATATTTTATATTTTATAGGATTTATAAGAGTTAAAAATTAATCCGTATTTATTAAATTTAATATGATTTATATTGGTTACAAATAAAATAGAAGGTCTTTATTAAATTTACTAATTTTGAAAATCAAATATTTGATTATAAATAAATTTGATAGGATTTACAAAAGTTGTGAATCAAGGATAAGATCCATATCCAATTTAATAGAATTCAAAATAAAATACCTTGGTCTCTAGATATACAATTTAAAAGTTAAACTTTGACTATTCCTATCATTAGGATGGTTTCTCAAAAGATAAGGTTTATAAGTTAAACTTTGGTTATTCCAAATATTTAGTATTCAAGAATTAAAACTAGAAATAATATTTCAAATTTCTTGAAATATCAACTGAAAATTTTGAGCTGTTAAAAATTAGTGAAACATTCTGGCTAGGAAAGACTTTGTACTTAAGTGGTCACACCGATCCACCTTTCTATCCTAAGAACTAACCTAATTACAGTAGTAAAATTTTGAGCTGAAGTAGAACGTCGCACCTCGCACCTTGCATTATGTGTTTATGTGTTTTTGGTGACACCACATGTTTAATTATTCATTTTAAAATTTGTTTTATTTAAAATAAAATTAATTTCTTAATTAATTGATTAATTAACACGTTGCAAGGCAAATAGTTATGGTTGTAGAATTTTAAATGTCTTTAAATACAACCTGTGTGTTGTGCCTCTCTATACTTTGTTGTACTTCTCTTCTTAACCTTCACTCATACGAAAAATTAGTCTATATTTTTGGTAATCTTGATCGGGTCAAGATAAAAAAAGATGGAGACATGGGAGAAAGTTGGAGTGGTGACTCTGGAATATATCGGCCTTGAAAGGAACTAACAAGTGGTGACTCCAAAGGATGGTTGGTCCAAAAAGTGGTACTTTAAGAAGTGGTGATACAATAGTTCCTTTAGGTTGTTTTATATTTCCTAGGAAGACCATAACTATCTCCCAAGTTTGATTGTACGCTTTGGAGTTATTTTACGTTAAAGCATATAAAAAGTTAGTAAATATTAAATGAATTCGAAGTCCCTCAAATTCGATAATTATGCCTTCCAATAAGTAATAACATCAAGTTTGATCTAGATGAAGTGAAGGTCATGCAATAGCTGGGTGCCTTTATTTATATTTAGTAGATTGTGATTGAATAATTAGATTATCTATGGTTCATCGAGTTTTAATTAAATGAGCAATTTCCAATTGGATTAAATAACATAAAGGCATGAATGTCAAGTCTAAATTGCCTTCTAATAAGCATTACTCATCAATGCTAGTTTCAATAAAGTGTAGATTCTGCCAAACTAGGGGTACCTTTGTTGATATTAGTAAAGGATGATGGACAATTGGATTATCTAATTATTTGTTATTGACACACAATAAGTGTATAGGGTTGTCGTGTAATATAAAAATATCGTCTCCACAAGGACTGTGTTCTCAAGTACTCAGAATAATGATCCTATTTATCAAAACAAGAGAGAATAAAGATTTTTGTGCAAAAGAATTAAAAATAGAGTAATTAAAAGTACAAATCAGAAGTTCTCCAGGAATGAAATTAATTAAAATGTATCTTGAGATTTTTGGGTAATGAATTATTTTGTAAAGATGTTTAAAGATTTTACTTTATCTTTTACTCTCATGTTTACTAGGACCAACTTCCTAAGGTTCTAAATTTCCCCCTTCAAAGCTTTATTATATTACTCAAAAATCAAATAAATCCTCAGGTAATTTAAAAACAAAGTTAAGGAATAATGGAAATCTTGAGTCAACACAACAATTAAAAAGGTTCACTTTTCAGTCCCTTCCAAGTTTAATTATTATGAAAAACTCTAGTCCTTAAAAGATTTAAATAAAGTTGACTTTTTAGTCCCTTCTAGTATTCAATCTTAGGTTCAATTCTTGAATTAAATTAATTAGGTTCACTTTCAGTCATTCCCTAGAATTAGTTAAACACAACCCATGCCTATGCCTAGATCAATAAGTAAATAAGGCCATCAAGAATTAAAGGAAAATATAGATTTTATTGATAAAGCAATAAGGATTACATTAATACATCACAAATCACTCCCTAAAACCCAAGAATAATGATTCTAGTCACTGACGGTAAACAAGAAATCATAAAGGTTCATGGAATCCATACAACTTCGAAAATAAGGATTACAAAGGTTCAAACAAAAGGAAAAATCAAGAATCTTAAACCAACTATAAGATTTGTAGAGTCTTCAATTCTTCATTCCCTTTACGTTCACCCCTTTGAGAATCCTTGAAAGACTCCTCCCGAATCACCTCCTATGCCTATACAATATGCCTCTAGAGTGTAGAGAGCAAGTCCCCTAAAATAGAGCATTTCTCCCCCCTTTATAGAGTGAAAAACATAATCTCCTCCAATCAAAACCAACCACGACCGTTGTAGGTTCCAGAGCCTAGCCGTGGTTTGATCTGACCCTTCCACTTTGAATTTTTACCTTTCACTCCATGGCCATGGTCCAAACCTGGCCGCGGAGTGCACTATTTTAGGCCTATTTTTTCTTTATTTTTCGTTTATTTTAGCATGTAGTTGCTTTGTAATGCATAGCTTTTCATATTTGATCCAAAAATAGTCTTAAAACCTGTAAGTTCTATAAAACTAGAAAGCCAAGTAACAAAGGAGGGAAAAATTAAAATATGATAGGGATTTAGGGGAATTTTATTTAATTAGTCCTAAAAATTCCTATAAAATGCAACCTAAAACATTGCTTGTCCTCAAGCAATCACCATACTAATCAAGTTAAAGAAAGATAAGCAAAGAACTAACATACAAAGGAACCTAAATAAAATCATGATCTCAAAATCAAGAAAATATGGATGAAATATGAATGCCAAACAATTAATGTTTTATTTTAAAACCATGTTTCACATGACTCAATAGGTTCAATCTCTCACTAATCCTCTCAAGTGTTTCTAGGTAATATTTAGTGTCACTCAAGTCAAATCAATCAAAATACCATAAGCTTGACAAGTGACCCTAGCCCTACAATACTAAGAAAACACACTTAAGTCAAAAGGTCTTTTTAAAGGTTGTAATATAGCCAAGGGATAAGATTTAAGGTATGGAAATCAAAGAAAGGATAAAGCAAAAGGCTTATAAACAAAATCAAAGAGGTCATTCAATTATTTTATGGTAACTAGGAAGAATAGAATTCCAAGTTCTAAGAATATTTCTAGGGACCTTTTAATTTCTTTCTTTTTAACCCTTTTTCATTTATTTTTCTTTTCTTATTTTTCAATCCCATATTTTTCTTTTCTTTTAGAGGTCCCCTATTTTTAATTTTATTACTTGTCACCCTCCTAGTTCCTTATTAGTGTACTTAAACTTAAAACACTTTTAAAAGAAAAAGGTTCCAAAGAAAGTAATATAATTTTTTAGGTTCAAATGGGGCAACTAATGGAAAATAATATTTTCAAAAATAGGGGCTTCAAGAATGCCTAAAATTACCTTTATCATCCTAAGGTACAGAATTCAAACACTATTTTGCCTAGGTCACAAGCCAAGTTCTAGAATACTAAGAAAGAAATGACAATCACTTAATAAAGAAGAAACAAGGGTTAAAAGTTTTTATAGTAAAAATACCCTTTAAAAGGATCAAAAGCTCACCAAGGTAATATTAAGTCAAGAGAAACATAGCAAGAATTTTCATTATTTATTTGGCTAATCAAAAATCACCCTATAGAACATGTTAAGATCATTAAAAAAATTTAAAATGGGGTGCCAAAGATGTTTTATGTTCAGGTACTCATAATCAATAACTCAACTTATATAATAATTTCAAGAAAACAACCAATGCTTGATCCTAGCATGCAACAACAGTAGAAAAATAGGCTTAAGTAAATACAGAACACTATCCTAAAAATAAAATAAAAATAGATAAAAGTGGATGCATAAAGATAGTTGTAAGTTTCCTATTCTACCACCCCAAACTAAGATGAACATTGTCCTTAATGTTTTAACTCGGAGAAGAAAAGACCGGTAACTTACCTGAGAAAAAAGGATGTGGCACCCCAAACTAGCTCCCATATTCAAATTTTTGTTTTTTTTAAAGGTGGGGTTGCCTCCCTATAAGCGTTAAATTTTAAAGTTATTAGCTAGACCTTCCCGAAGTTTTTTTCATCAACTGGGTTCAAAAAATCTTAGGGTTACCTTGTTCATTCTTCTCGTGTTTGGAAACAATACTTTATCTTCCATCTTCTCAAAGCACTTATGAGTTTACCCTTGGCCTTCCTACCTGCAAAAACAGTAGTAGGAAACAAAATAGAAATTTATGGATCATGAAGAGAGCTTTTAAAAGCATCCTCCTTCACCACTATGTCATGGTTATCAATCTTATAAAAATTAATATCAACCACTGGATTTTTATTAGCCTTTTCAATGTTAACCTTAATTTTCTTATTATTAGTCAAAATATCTTTAAGAAACCTAGCATAGTGATGATGCATGATTTATCCTTAATTCCTCAATTTAAATGTGTATAATTTGCCATCACTTAGTGTGTAATATATTGCATTTTAACACATTTTCATCATTTGAGCTTTATTTAATATTTAATTTTAAAATGAATTAAGGATAAATTTTTAATAAAAGTTGGTTTTCTCTTGTTTTGTAGTGTGTGATTAAGCCTGTAATTGAAAAATAATTACCACAGGTCAAACGAAAGAAGCCACGACTCAAGAAATGGTCAAAAATGCGAGAAAAGCACCAGAACAGGTCTAGGAATCAATTCACCAATTTGGGAATCGATTCCCACACAAATGAACAGCAAGGAATCGATTCAAGCACCCTAGGAATCGATTCATACAGCTAGGAATCGATTCCCCACCCCTGTGAATCGATTCATATGCATTTTAAAGGCCTGGGAATCGATTCAAACAAGCAGAAATCGATTCATGTGCTTGGGAATCGATTCCCACCCCTTAGGAATCGATTCCTATGTGTAAAATTGCCCAAAAATTGCCTAGATGAATCGGTTCAGGCACAAATTCATCAGTGGAAACATCAGATAACGCATTATCGAAGTGGAAACAGCACTGAAGTTTATTAATTGCGCATTAACATTCCACTCGTCATTTTTAATTATATCTGGCACCATTTCTTCTCCTATAAATAGGAGGGATTGCAAGGCTTCAGAGGCACCTCATTCTTCATAGAAACCATTCGTTCTTCCTCTTCCTCTTCTCTGTTTCTATTTCTTCTTCAGTCAGTTCTTCATCCGGGTTAGGTTCTTTTTATTTTCAGTTTGTTTTAATTATGGAGGGCTAAAACCCCTAGATTGATTTTCTTGGAGAATATTGTAATGTAATTTTAAGGTCATTATTTTTAATATAGTATGTTTTTATTATTGTTATTTCTTCATAATCTTACTCTGTTTATTTAATTCCATTTCTGTTTAATTAAATTTGTATGCTTAATCGGTTTAATTATTCAAATGGAATAAAATAAGGTTTTAAATTAGAAGAGATTAAGGAAATATGCATGCTTAATGAATATTTTCATAATCACTTTTAATAATTATGGTTTGCTTAATTCCATAATATGAGAATAGATTATGTATGTAGGCAATGTTTTTACATATGCTCAATAATTCCTAGATTTTACAATCTTGACTCCTTTTGCTTAATTAGGATGCTTGATTAAAATATTCATTTTTAAATGAAAGTAAAGGAATTATGAGTTGAAAAAGATGCTTAGTTAATTAATTCAAATTGAGCTAAGAAATTAACAGTAATAAAAGTATACAAATTATCTTTAGTGAACCAAGGATAAATTTATTTACAATACTCCAAGAAAATCAATCGCTTGTTATTTATTGTTTTAAATCCTATATTTACTTTGTTTTAATTTTAATTGTGACAACAAAATCAAACAAAACCCCCAATTTTATGCTTGTTGAACTTATGTTTGTAAAAATTAATTTTAAACTTGATTTTTCCTAAATTTTTGTGTTGATCCTTGAGAAAACGACCTAGGTTGACACCCTAGTACTACATTAATTAATTTTAATGTACTAATTTGACGGAATCACGACTGTAAAAATATTCACGTCACATAGCTTGAAATTTGTTGTAATGCCTCAGTAAATGGAATATTAACATATAGTTTCTTAAGAAGTTCAAGGAACTTACTAAATTGTTCATCTACTTGAGCTCTTGCTAATCATTGAGGATATGGAATTGAAGGTTGGTATGGCTTCACCTCTTCCTCCTTTTCTATTACCGCTTCATCGAATTTGGATGTGGATAGTACATCCAACTTGTCAATAATAGGCTTCTCTTCATGTTTGGGTAAGGAATTCTTCAATACCTCTTCTTTCTCTAACATGATTGTCATGGTGTGGTTCCTAGGTTCTTCTTCAGGCTTCCTAAGAAAAGTGCCCTATGTCCTCATAGATTGTGAGGCTTGTTGAGCTATTTGTGTCTCAACATCTTTTGATGGACAACTATAGCATCTACTTTGGAAGATAGATTCTTGATAGCTTTCGTAAGTTCCTCGTTTTGCCTCATTTGATGGCATATAAATGTTTTTATCAAGGATTCCAGTCTTGACTCTTATGGTGCATCCATATATTGCATCTCCAGTTCCTGGTGTGTTAGAAACCCCAACTGATAAACACTAGCCACGTGACCTGTATCACCATATAACTCACAAACAATATTAGAAGCACTTGTACTTAATTTGTCGAACTTAACAAATAAGGCTTCTACTTTGGCAGTTAAAAGAGAGATAACATTAAAAGAGTACTTACCTAGAGTAGCAAAACCTCTCAAGGCTCAGTTGTTTTCAGCCATGTTTACAGGTTCCCCTTTAGCAAAAAGTTGCCTCTGAGTTTTCCTTCTAGCTTGGAAGGTGCACTCAATCTCCAGATCAAAGATCAAATCAGGATCAGTGCTCCTGGTCCTTCGTATAAAAGTACCTGCAAAAACACAAACAAAAACAGACTAAATGTAATATTTTTCTTTTCAAATTTTTAATAAAAACATAAAATAGGCAAGAATAAGCAAATAAACAAGAATCAAATAGGCAAAATAAAAGAAAACATGGATAGAAAGAAAAACTAAATAATAAAATAAAAACAAAAGATAATTAAAATAAAACAAAAAAGTAAAAAAAAAGTAAAATAAAGGACATTTAATCTAAACAGAATTATAATCGTCGAATATTGAGGGAAACACAGTCCCCGACAACAGCGTCAAAAACTTGACACACCGTAAGTATCCGAGATTGTCGCGTAATATAAAAATATTGTCTCCATAGGGACCGTGTTCTTAAGTACTCAGAATAATGATCCTATTTATCTAATCAGCAAGAATAAAGATTTTTGTGCAAAAGAATTAAAAACAAAGTAATTAAAAGTACAAATCAGAAGTTCTCCGAGAATGAAATCAATTAAAACGCATCTTGGGATTTTCGGGTAATGAATCATTTTGTAAATATGTTTAAAGAATTTACTTTGTCTTTTATTCTCAACTTTACCAGGACCAACTTCCTAAGGTTCTAACTTTCCTCTTTCAAAGCTCATTTAGATTACTCAAAAATCAAACAAATCGTCATTTAATTTGAAAATAGAGTTAAAGAATAATGAAAATCTCAAGTCAACACAACAATTAAAAATGTTTATTTTTCAGTCCCTCCCATGTTTAATTATTATGATAAACTGGTTGTCAAAAGATTTAAATAAAGTTCACTTTTCAGTCCCTCCTAATATTTAATCTTAGGTTCAACTCTTGAATTAAATTAATTAGATTCACTTTTCATGTCGTCCTAATTAGAATGGTTATAAGATATTATGGAAGTATGAGCTTTTGCTTGTGGTTTTTATTTATTATCTTCATATAGAGCATATAAGTTGAGTCTTGGTGTCTGATTTTTGTGAACCTTCAAACAACTACTTAAGACTTATTGTTCCTTGGCTTGTGGCTTGTATTTATCTAAAAATAAACCTTAGACAACATTTAAATATTATTACATTAAATAATGTAATGTTTTTATCATAGTCAAAACTTTTGAGGGGTCCTAAGAACCTCATGTTCTTTTAGGACTTACCAGTAAGAGATTACCTCTTAACTCACTCCTCATGAAATGCCAAAATATCATTTCCAAAAGGAGAAGTCAAACTTTATTGGACATGGTTTGATTCTTGATGGATCTATCAAATCCCTAACTTTTTTAATGTCAAACTTTGTTGGTAGAAAATTTCACACTTAACTACATTCTATGTAAGGCTTTCGTAATGACACCATATATGATTTGAACTAGGAAAAAAACCTAGTATGTCTTCAATGTAGATTAGGAATTATGAAGCCAATATAAAGCATCCAATTTTGATAAAGTCAAATCCAAATCTAATAAATGTCTTTTGTGAGATACCTAAAGGAAACGAAAGGTTATTATTTCTACAATTCATCTAAGAACAAAATGGTTATTGCTTAAAGTGTTGTTTTATTGGATAAAAGTATATCTCTAAAAGAACTAGTGGGAGGATAAGAGAACTTGACAAAATTCAAATACCACAAGACATCAAAAGCCAACGATGGAATTGGAGGTCGAATTGTAACATCCCAAATTTTTATAGTAACATCTTAGACCCTAAGGATCGCCCAGGGACATATTGATTGTACTATCTATTTAAGGTATAAGGCTTTGTCCTGTTCTGTGAATGTTTGTGCTAGCAGACAATAATAAGAGACGAGTTTTGGTTAGAATAATAACCCAGTTCTATGAAAATTTTAGTGGAAAAGACTGATATGGTTGAGAGCATGAGTTATGAGGATCAGAGACCCTGTAAGTAGAAAAATAGAAAAATAGATGGAATATTAGAATAAGAAGAATAAGCAGAAAAGTTATATGAGGCCCATAGTAAAATTAGAAAATATATTAGTAGTAATAATAATAATAAGTAAATTAATAAGAAATCCAATAGTATTCTTTAATAAATAAATAGAGATAAACATATTTAGAAAACAATATATATATATATCTATATGATAATAATAATAATAATAATCTATAATAGATTTAGTAAATAAAATAATATTTTATAATAATAGTATAATAATCTTAAGTTCCCGGAATTGAGCCCAGGATGGTCTTGAAACGACTATCGAACCCCATAAGAATTAACAAAACATCTAAAGAATAAGAAGTACTAAGAATAAGAATGATCATCCACACGCCAAGTGCCAATAATCGAGAAGAACCCATTCACCTCGAACCTCAAGCCCATACCTCGAGGGTACACCCAAAGTTGGCAGAGTAACTAATTCGAGCACCTGATTTGGGTAAACTTGGTCCCAAATGAATCATTTCAACATTCTGAGAACTTCTCCAGAAGACATCCAACTCCAATTCAGACTCTATCGGTCCTGAATTTCAAGAAGTTACCTTGTTAGTCTTGTACGCCTATTTCAAATTGAACCTTAGTTAGTGTTTTAAGCCTAACTTTCACTCAGGACCTTGAAATTGAGCTAGTCCTGTCTTGGTTTCCTTGTTATAAAATTATCTACATCATTCTTGTAGACTCCGGGAACTAATTTCGAGCCAATCATTTCCTAAATCGAGAACCAATGGCTTTTACCCTAAAAACTCATTTGTTATCCCTTTAAATCACACTAGTTTACGAGAAAAATCATATTTTTCCTTATACAAGCTTAGAATCAGTTCGTTTGAATTTCATTTTTCTTGTATCAAAACCCTCTACAAATCTCGTGAAGGACTAAAAAGCCAATTCTTGCCCAATCAGTGCAAAAAAACAATTCTTTTCATAAAACTTGGTAATCACATTTTCCTAAACCAATTTTTAATAAATTGCATATATCTCTCTCATACAAAGCCGAAGTCACTTCATTCTTTTTCTATGAACTCATATAAAAAATCCTACAACTTTGATGAAGAGAGCTAAAGAACTCGGGAGCTCTGGGAGCACTTTTCTTAGTTAAGGCATAACTCTCATTCTGGGTGTGAGATTTTTGCGTACTATATACCATTTCAAAGAGAAATATAGTTCTACAACTTTGATGTTGGAAGTTTTTCCTAATTCTTATCCTATAGTTAATTAGGAATTTATCTAAATCAGGTTTCGAATAGGATAACTAGTCACTCATCGGGTATACCCTAAATTGCATTTTTGGCCACTGTTTTCCCTCTCACTACCACCCAAACCTCTCTCCTCTTAGGCTATATAAGGACACCAGCCCCTTTCACTTTATTTTACACTAAAATCTTTTTCTCCTCTCAGTATTCTCTCTCGGCCTAACTAGGAGACCACCATCACTATCTCTAAATTTTTCTTCTTCCACTTTGCTCCATCACACGTACAACACTTCTCCACCATATGGCCACCACCTTTTTCCTTCTCTCCTCCTCTTCTTCCTCACCTGTCTCAATCCCCACCACTGTGACCTCCTCTACGCGCCACAACTACTTCAAGCCACGACCACCACCTAACCTCTAAGGTAACCCACCTTTATTTTCTTATTCTAAATTTCTTCTTCTTTTCTTCTTAAAAATTCAAGAATTCCATGGCTATTCCTTACTATTTCCTTGCTACCATGGCCTTCTTCCCCTCTTTCGTTGATGCATGTTACTTTTTCTTAGTCTCAGGAGTGATCGGAAGCGACCAGGATGAGTTGATTAGCGATCGATAATTTTTGAAGATTCAGAACTTCTTCCTTCTCTAAAATAGCCACCTATCATGAGATAAATGAGAGTTTTCCTCTACTCTAATCCCTTAAAACTTCCTTCAAATTAATTATCTAACCCCTGTTTACGTTTCTGTCAAGTTTTGTTAAATTTTATTATGTCTGTCGGTATTTTTGGATTTTCTGCTATTTTTCTGTGAGGTTTGATAAGCTCTTATGCGTGTGTCCTTTATTTTGAAGAGTTTTACCATGTTTCTAAATATTCTATTCATGCTCATGTACACTTCGCCTCAATTCTAGAACTTTCTACCACCTCCGGTTATCGCTACTAGTCGTAAGAAATTTTATCTTTATTTTTTTTCATTTGGTCTATAATTAATTATTTTTATTTTTATTTATTTTTGTACTTGTCACATGCACGTGTGGTCTCACCAAGGCTCAGAGGTTGTGTCACTAGTTTTGGTAAGTCTACCAAAGAAACTAGAAGAACCACCACCAGAAATATGATTTACGGGCACCCGACTATATTTTCTGACTAGCTTCTATTTTCTTTTGATGATAATTAATTATTACTCTCGTGACTTCCATTTAATAGAGTTAATAAAAATAATATGCTAGTTTAAAGGAAAAGTATAAATTAGTCATAATAAGGAAAAACGATAAGGATCAGTGTTAGTTAATATTATGGAGGCTAATAAATATGAAAAGATAATTAAAGTAGATTTCTAAGAAAATATGTGTTTTTGAAAGGTTTATAAATGTTAGCAAATGTTTTGAAACTAAAAATAATTTTTAGTGGATTATACACTAAGGGTGATTAAAAAGTAAAGGAATAATAGTTGGATGTATATAATAAACTTTTACATATAACCATATTTGCTAATAAAAAGGAATATATTAAGTGAATATATAACTAGTTGCACAAATTTCCTAATTACTAAGAATACATTATGGTTAATAAGGAATTAGACTTAGCTATTGTAAATGGTCACAAATTTATAATACCTTAGTAAAGATTGAGTATAATATTTCACTAACAAAATGAGCATATTAGTTACACTTAAAATTAAAATATCTAATAAAGGAATTATGTAGTATTATTAAGTTGGAAAGGAATTAAGTTATAGAATTAGGATAAATATATACCCACCTAGTTTTCTTTAAAATCAATATAAATATATATATATATATACCTAACCTAATTAATAAAAGGCATTCTACTAAGGATAATAATTGTGTATAATGATGTGATAATAATTATAGATTAAATATGTGTGAATTTGATTATACACCGATATCTGATAATTCCTAAAAAATGTGTGAAATAGTAATGATTGACATGTCATGAAAAAGATTATAAGATATGGTTAAGTAATAAGATTTGGGTGATATTCGATTAATAGTTTATGCTTGTGATTGGGTCTTAAAATATGGTAACATATGAAATATGATTAATGACGTGTGAAGTTGAGATGATAAAAATAATAATATGAGAAGATCATAAAATCTTAAGGTCCTTGTAAACTAAAAATGATAAGCTAGTATTATGATTAATGGTAATATATGGCCAATGAATTGAGTATGGAATGTGATGATCTGGGTCACTTTGTCCTTAACTACTAGATTAATACAAGATAAAAGATACATACAATAAGTTGATAAAGTCCATAGAGAGTTTGGTTACCCTATTAAAATTTATAAAGGAAATTAGATTAGTACAGGCTTTCAAATAATTATCTTTACCCCTCTTTGCTAGTAAGTGTAACATCCCAAATTTTTAAAAAAATAAATTTATTAAATAATAGTAATTAATTATTTATGGCTATGGGAAAATTAATTAGACATTAGAGGTAAATTATTGGTAAATTGAGAATTACTAAAATCGGATGATTTAACGGATGGTGTAGGACCCACTTAGTCAAATTGAATATTTGATAGGTCTAGAATACGTAGAAAATTATTGTGGTTATGGTGGTATAGTTAACATAATTTTTAGTATTGAGGAAATAATTAATTGGGTACGATATATGTTATTAAACGGGGAAAATATGAACAAATTAGAATTAAAAGAAAACTGAAAATCCTAATTTCTCCTCTCCTTTCCATCGTTGCATTTTTCCACTCTCCTTTACCTCCTTTTGTCCATTGTGTAATGGGGAACTATTCACCAATGGTAAAAGCAAATGGGAGCATCCGTTTATCCAATGGGTAATGCCCAATTTACACTAAAATTTCCCTCTCTTTCCCTCCATTACCGTGTGGCTCCTCCTTCCCCTCTCCATCTCTATTCTTCTTCTTCTTCTTCTTCTTCTTCTTCTTCTTCTACTCATGGTAAAACCAAACCACACTCCCCATGACCATTTCCCACTCAAATTTCTTGGTTTCCATGGATTCATGGGGCATAGGAGGCACTTTGGGGCCATGGTTGGGCCATCTTCTTCTCTCTCTCTTCTATTTTTGTTTTGGCTTGGCTTGGGTGGTGAGGTAAGGTTTCTTGCCCCTTTAATGTTCTATTTATGGTTTGGATGTTGTTGGGCTTGAAATGGTGATATTAAGCACTTTGGGTGTTGATAGGAATGTAAAACCCTAGGATTAAGATATGAGTTTTGGTTATGGAAATAAGGTTCTTGATGATGGCTTGATGTTGTGTGATAAGGAGGGTTATAGTGTTCATGTTAATTTAAGAAAATTGATTGAGATTATTATTAGGTGATTTTAGAGAAAACCCTAAGTGTTGAATTTTGGGGATTTTAGAAAACTTAGTGAATTTGATGACTTTGGTGCTTTAGAAAGATTTTATACGAAGGAATGAATTTTTAGAAGTATTGGGATTGATTATTGATGTTGATAAATTTTTGAGCTAAGTTGATGTTATGTGAATGATGATATATGCATGTGAAACCCGAACCATAGGGTAGATAACCATTAGGACAATTGATTGCTGTTTACAAATGATTGGCACTTTGATGATGATATTATGCTTATAGTGATGTGTGAAAGTTGTTGAATTGATGCTTGCCAATTTGTATGAAACCCTTGAGAAATGATGATAATCGAGACTTTTGGCATAAATAGTTGAATTGATGATTGGGTTTTCATGAGAGTGACTTTTGGGTTTAGAAAATATGATTGGAATCATTGATGTGAATATTTAGGGTCATTGGATTTTGATGAGGATTTGATGAGGACTTAGGCCATGATGTTGCCATGTGGAATTATTGATTTATGATGGCTTGAATGAAGCTAAGATGGCTTAAATGAATTTGGGTGACAATAATAGCAATTAGATGATTTATATAATGATTTAGATGCCATGTTGATAAGGGATGTGATGTTGTTATGGTTGGGTATGGTTGACCCTTTAGGATCTAGAAGATCTTGGTTTTGGGAAAGGAATTCCCGAAGCCTAACACAAGTATGTGAATTGGTGTTTTAGAAAGCCTAAGACTTGACCCAAGCCCTAAATAATGTTAAGAATTTATTAGAATTGTGATGATGCCTTATGATGGCTCATTGATTGAATGTATATACGTATGTGTAGATGGTATCCCGGGCAATATGGTGGAATGTTTAGAACATGCAAATCATTTGCGGTTCTTCTATCGAGGTAGGAAAAGAGTTTACATTTCAATTGCATGAGTTGAATCATTTGTGGTTGATGTATATGATGATGCTTATGCTTGCCTTGCCATGATTATATTGAAATGATGTAATGTTTGGTTGTGAGACAAATGACATGCTTTGTTGGGCTATAATGCACATAAATTATCATTTATACATTGGATGATTTAGAGACCAAAATATGGTGTGTGAATTGTTGGAGCAAATCCCATTTACATATGTGAACATAGTTCCATAGAGAGTTTAGACCAAAATTTAGCCAATTGTATTTTGGTATGTCATGTAAAATGCCTAAAATATGCATAAAACTACCCTATAGCTTAGATTTTGATTGAGATGGAATTTGGGATTGAAACTTAGCCACATAATTGATATTAGGGTAGGTAAGTTGTGTATAAAATGTTATGCAAATTGGAGTTGAATAGCCTACTGAAAAGGGGTCCTAAAGTTGACAAAAATATAAGGGCCAAAAAGTTGTAGAATGGGACTTACAGCAGTGAGATCCATGACCAGCGGGAATTGCCCACTGCCAGTGGATCATTCTGCCTTAAAACATGAAAAAAATGGCCATTTTCGGTGGTGGATACAGTGGGGTCCATAGCCAGTGGGAATTTCCCACGGTCAGTGGAATTGCCACTGTCAGGAAATTTCCAACTGCTGCTTTTCTCTTGCTGTTTTTGGCCTGTTTGGGTATCTTAATGACATTTTTAGCCTCCGACTTCTGCATGAAAGTTGTAGATAATAATGTTGTGGAAGTGTAAAAATTAACCTTACCTTAATTGAAGTTTTATAACTCTTATTAGGCGTAAAATACCAGACCTGCTGCATTGTAAAACTCAAGTTTAAGAGGGTTTTGAACGTAACTTTTTATGATGATCAAATTAGGACTAATAGGTGATATTTATGACATGTCCCACTATTTTTAAGACTAATAATGTGTTTTTATCATGTCTTAATGTTGAAATTTGTCATGAGCTTAATAGTATCCAAAACCCCCTTATTATGTAAAAATAAGAGATTGTATTAGGGGTATATGATGATGATATGTCTTGGTGGTATTTGATATTGATTTGAGACATTGGAAAACACGTATATACCTATGGTATGTTATGAAAACATGAATGTATACCACTAATGATATGTTATGATGTTTGATAATGAAATGTTAAATGATGTGGTTGTATGACACACTCTTGTATGATGATTAAGTCAATGAGGGATGATTGCATGACAATGTGTTTGTTATAAATCAACAAATCGGAGATGATGTCGATAATGGGTAATGATGGATGATTGTTATTATTGGTGATTTGTTGAATACCATTGGGTTTGATACAAGTTGATCTTGTATGTGCAGTTTAAGATTGTATTAATGAATTATTGTGATGCCACACTAGTGTATGAATAATGGTAATGATTAATAAGATGAAAATCCACTAAGAATTATGTGGTGATGTTCTTGATAAGCAAAGATGAATAAGTATGCTAAGCAAATCTTTAATATGATGAAAGATTGACCAATATTATTGATGTTTATAATGCCATTGGGAATGTTACAAGTATTGACTTGCATGAATGATATATGTATGTTGAAATGAAATGCCACACATGAAACTTGAAACAATGGTTAAAACTTAATATGTGCCAAAAAAGGTGGATGGAATTCCTAAAGGACTATGAGTTCGAGTTGAGGTACCATCCTAGAAAGGCCAATGTGGTTGCCGATGCTTTGAGCCGGAAGTCATTGTATATTTCTATTATGATGGTGAAAGAGATGGAGTTGATTGAACAATTTAGAGATTTGAATGTGGGCGTAGAGACATATACTCCCAAGAAGATGTCGCTTGAAATGTTCAAAGCCACGAATGAGTTTCTTGAATATGTGAAGGTACAATAACCCGATGATGAATATTTAATTGAGATGAAGAAAACCCAAGAGAAAGGGAAGAATTTGTTCCAAGTGGAACGTCAAGATGGCATTTGGCGTGTGAAGGGTTGAATTTATGTTCCCTCAAGTGGTGATGTGAGGAAATGTGTACTTGAGGAAGCTCACAAAAGCGTATTGAGCATTCATCCTGGCTCTACCAAGATGTATCAAGACTTGAAGAAGAGTTTCTGGTTGCCTGGTATGAAGTGTGATGTGGCGAACTTTGTAGCATCTTGCCTTATTTGTCAGAAGGCTAAGGTCAAGCATCAAAGACCATCTAGTTATTTGAGGCCTTTGGAGATCCCTGTTTGGAAGTGGGATGCTATTGCTATGGACTTTGTGTCCGGTTTACCTAGGATGAGGTCCAATTGTGATGGAATTTAGGTGATTATACATCGTTTGACGAAGAGTGTGCATTTTCTGCTGATTAGCATGAAGAGTTCCTTAGAGGATCGGCACAGTTGTACATTAAGAAGATAGTGAGATTACATGGGGTGCTGTCTAGTATTGTTTCTGATAGAGACCCGCGTTTTACTTCTCGATTTTGGGGAAGCCTACATGAGGCCATTGGCTCTAAATTGAAGTTAAGTTCAGCTTATCACCCTTAGACGGACGAACAATTCAAGAGGACTATTCAGAGTCTTGAAGACTTGTTACATGCATGTGTTTTGGAACATGGTGGTTCATGGGTAAAGTATTTGCCTTTAATTGAGTTTACCTATAACAACAGCTTCCATTCTAGTATTGGCATGGCACCGTATGAGGCGTTGTATGGAAGGAAGTGTAGAATCCCTTTGTGTTGGCTTGAGGTTGGTGAGAACTTGGCCTTAGGGCCGAAAATTGTTCAAGAGACTACTAAGCTGATTACAAAGATACAGGAGAATATGAAGATTGCTCAGGACTGACAGAAGAGTTACTATGATAAGAGGCATAAACCACTTGAGTTCCAAGTGGGTGACTATGTGTTTTTGAAGGTTTTGTGTGATAAAGGGATTGGAAGGGTGCTGAAGAGTGGAAAGTTGAGCTCTAGATTCATTGGACCTTACGAGGTATTGGAGCGGATTGGCGACGTTGCTTATTGGATAGCACTCCCTCTGCATCTCGCAAATCTACATAATGTATTTCATGTATCTCAGTTGAGGTAATATGTCCATGATCCTTTACATGTGATTCCTATGGACGATGTCGATGTACGAGATGATTTATAATGTTCCTCCTGTTTCTGTTCGTATTGTCAAGCATTCCGTGAAGAGATTATGGAACAAGCTGGTACCTTTGGTGAAGGTCGCTTGGAAACATGGAAATATGGAGACGTTCACATGGGAACGTGAGGACGACATCAGAGAACGATATCCCGATGTATTCAAATCCGGTGTGTTAAATTTCGGGGACAAAATTTTCTTTTTGGTGGGGTGGATTGTAACATCCTAGATTTTTAAAAAGAAAAGGATAAATTAAAGAAATAAATATTGAATGATTAAATATAAGTCATTTGATGTCCCAAAATATTGAAAATAGTTAAATTAAGATTTTTGGGGACTATTGGTGATTTATTGAGACCGGATAAGCTGAAAATAAGCCCGGTTGAGATATAAGTGTCGGACCAAGTATCTCTGATTGAGATGATATTGGTCAGGGCTATTGAGGATAATATTGGGAGTCCGAGTATGTACTCAGAATAGTTTTTAGATTAAGTATTGAGCCCGAACAAAGGCCCTGTTGGTCTTAAAACGATGAATCTTTTAATGAAGGGTTAAGAATTAAAACTAAAAGCCTTCATTTCCCTTCTTATTTTCACCTATGCATCGTGACCCCCTTTGGCAAACACACTTTACTTCTTCTTCTCTACTTCTTCTTCATTTTCTTCTTCTTCTAAACCCTAAGCCAAGGTGACACAACTTCACCCCCTCTCATTTTCGTTTTCAAGAAGCTTGGAAGAAGGCCATTGAAGTTAAAGTCTTCTCCTTCTTCCCCTCTATTTTCGTACTACCTCTCCCTCCTTCTTGAACCCACTTTGTTTTTGGGTGTGAGGTAAGTATACTCATCATTTTGTTGAGGTTTTTGCCATATATATATGTGTTAATATGATTTGAGGGAACAATGTATGTGGATGGGTGGTTGAAGAGAGTATTTAATGCTTGAACCCTAGAGTGGGTTATCATAAATATGAATATTTATGAGGGGTTAATGATGGTAGATGCATTTATATTGGAAAGAGATGGAGAAAGATGATGCATTAATGAATGGTTGGACTTTGGTGGAAACCCTAGTTATGAGGAATTGGGGAAAGTTATGAATATTGATTGAATGACATGTTGAGAGTGTATATAAGCCATTGGGTATATGAGTATTGGTTGGTGTGGCATTTTGTGGATGTTGGGCTATTGTTGTTGGTAGCCTTTGAATCTAATGGATGTGGCTTAATGGGAAGGAATTCCTGAAGCCTAATAAATAATAAAAATGATGTCTATAACATGTCCAGTACATGTTAAGAAATTGTATATATGATTATGATTAAATAGAATTGAAATGATGCCTTAAATAGTTGATTGATTAGGATTCTATATGCATGTTAATGTAGGATCCATTCCAAACGACGAGGCGGGTGCGTCTTATCAATCGGAATTCTTCTCTTGAGGTAGGAGAGGAGTCTTATATTCTAAATGCATGAATTTGAATGCTATATGATTACCATATGTGTTGATATGTATGTTTGCCTTGCTTGGAGTCCTACATGATGTTATGTATGATGTTGATGAGATGTTTTGGCAACATGCATGATGCATTTAGAATAATTTTGGTGTGTTGTATGGTGGTGTAAATTGTTGAGTATTATGTGGTGATACACATGTCCACCGTAAATGTATAATGAATGTTGATGATATTTGATAGAGAATGATTGAAGCCTTTGTATTAATGATGAAATCGAATGATGTGAATGAGAATTATCAAGAATGCCATATAAATATTTAAATTAACAAGAATAACCAACAATAATGAATCCACTAAAAGCTTTATGGTGATGTTGGTGGTGATGATAATGATGTATAATGAGTGGCATGTATAGGATGCATAGAGTGAGAAATGCATATGACTTGCATACTGCATAGCCGCCGATGTTGGAACATAGGGGAGTTCCCTCGGCCGACCCAGTGGGAGGGTGGCTCGGTGCATGAGCAATTTTATTTTCCCCTGTGACTCAGTGTGTAAGTCACGAAGCCGACCATGTATTGCTACGGGGAGCTACATGTGGCCGACCCTTGTGGGGGTGGCTCTTGATGAGCAAGTGACCCCGGTGGTCCTTGGGATCACAGCCGCCATGATTTGAGATCTGGCCGGCCCGCAACACCATATGTCAAATATGTCGTATACCGCGGTCATGGTGAAAATGACCAAGTGTTGCAAGATGGGCAATGCGGTTTGGTACGAATAAAACAATTGGTGAATGCATGCAAATTTTAAGAATAAGTGTACACATTTTACTACTGTAGTAGGGGTATGGTTAGATGACTATACTTAAAACCCACAATAGGTGTTATTATTCCCACGGTCATATCTGGAATTGTTAAAAAGTTCCATTTTGCATATGCATTAGTTTAAAAGCATTTGCACATAGTATGGAGGTATGCCGAAGAAGATAAGTTTTGATGATGGATGTAATAGAGATGATATAATAAGTTAAGACAACATGAAGATATGAATACAAAATAATAATTTGAGTAAAATGATGCCTTGTGTAATAGTCCAATATTGCAGGACTTAATTATGTATATGCTAGTATACCTTGCTTGATTTAAAAAGATGTTGAGTTACGTGTGTGATAAAGATATAATGAGAAATGAGGTGTTGTGTATATGCAAGTATACACGTTTGATGCATATGTACATAATCATATGGTATTCATATTTATCCCTTTGGAATGTGTGACTCATGTATTTATATGTTGATGTAGGTTTTTGATAATTACAAACAAATGAAGGAGATATATTAAAGATGTTGTCAAGCGATTACTTATAATTGATGAACTCCAAAGAAATGAATCAAGGCATTTACAAAGGTCTAAATCAAGTGAAAAATGATGAACAAAAGTGCCAAGAATCAAAGGAATCAAGAAGCGTGAGCAATATAAACAAAAAGAGCCCAAAAATGCATCAAAACATAAAGAACAGCATGAAGAATCGATTCATTGTGCAAGAAATGAAGTGGGAATCGATTCACCACATGGGGAATTGATTCATGCAGCTAGAAATATGTGGGAATCGATTCATTGATCATAAGAATTGATTCATGCTGTTGAAAAAGCTTGGGAATCGATACACTGCCAAGAAGAATTGATTCATTGCTCTTAAACTCAAAGGGAATCGATTCACTACTAAAAAGAATCGATTCATTAGTCTTAAATTCAAAGGGAATCGATTCACACCATAAAAGAATCATTCATGTGCCTGTACAGAGCCAAAAATTAACGTCATGAATCAATTCACGTAGGGATTCATCAATTCAAAATTTAAACGGAGACAATACAGATCACACTATGATTATTAAACTAACCGCTCCATGCTCCACTTTGATTCATTCCAGGATGCACTACATTGAAAGGATTAATTAACTTGCCAAGCCATGCTCCACTATACACGATGGTTTTAAAATAAAATGGCACCATCACTCTGTTGATTATTTAATTGTAAAGAAGCCTTACCTTGACGCCTATAAATAGAGAGTTATGAAGCAGAGGTTGGGGTTGGGTTTCAACCTTATAAAATTGTGAGATTAAGAGATTGGGTGGGGTGCCCTTGTACTTGTAAGAATTGGGTTCTTGAGTGTGGGACACTAGGAAGCCGCGATTGCTCAAAGTTGTATCTCAAATCTCCAATAGTGGAAATCCTCTAAGTGGGTTACTTAGAGGCGAGACGTACACGGGTGTGGTGGAACACGTATATATCGGTTTGTAAATCTCTCTTCCCTACACTCATTTAAATTGTGCACTTAAAATTGCTTGCTAAATATTTGTGTTTATAAATTAATTAGTTAAGCAACTTTATTAATTTACTTGTTTAAATTAAAGTGCATATTCTATTGGCTTGATTAAGTTTGTAAATCACTTAGATTAAATTTGTTAAAGTTGTTTAAGTAATATTCTTGAATTATTCTTTAAATCTTTCTAAGTACCAAAAATAGTGTTGTGATTAATTTGATATTATTACTTGAATATTACTTTATCTCTTAAGTGAATTTATTGCCATATACTTAGTACTTGTTAATTTGCCTTGTGTATAAATTGTTATCATTTGTGATTAAATTTATTATCTTCATTAAGCATAATTATTAAAGAATCAATTTCAAAAGCATTCCTAGTAAAATTTTTAATACTCAATTCACCCCCCCCCCCTCTTGAGTAATTGAGGCCACTTGGTTAACAAGTGGTATCAGAGCTTGACTCTTGGTAGATCAAGCTTAACAGCTTCAAGAGAACAAATGGCCTTAAATTTTCTAAACCTTTTTCCAGAGGGTGGTGCCACAAATAGACCTTCCGCTTTCAATGGTAAGGGTTACATTTTTTGGAAAGGAAGGATGAAAATTTTTGTGCAATCAATTGATTTGAAAGTATGGAATGCTATTGAAAATGGTCCTTTTATATCTATGCACATTGTTGATAATAAACAAATAGAAAAACCTATGGATGATTGGACGAGTGAGGAAGAAAAGAAAGTATAGTATAATTGCAAAGCAAAAAATCTTATCACTTTAGCCTTTGGTCCCGATGAATTCTTTAGAGTGGTTACATGTAAATCTGCTAAGGATATGTGGAATACCCTTCAAATAACTCATGAAGGAACTAGCGATGTTAAGGACTCTAATATTAGTACTTTAACTAGTCAATATGCAAGTTTTAGAATGAATTCCAATGAATCTATTTTAGAACTTCAAAAGAGATTTACTTTGATTATCAATCATCTTATTACTCTTGGTAAATCTTACACTAACAAGGAACTTATCCACAAAGTTCTAAAAAGTCTTACTAGGGAATGGCAACCTCTTGTTACTGCCATCAAGTAATCTCCCAGTATAAATGATATGTCCCTTGCCACATTGTTTGGTAAGTTACAAGAACAAGAACAAGAGTTGAAAGATTTGAAACATGCCGAGGAAGAAGAAAAAGCCTCAAAGAAGAAAGGGCTAGCTCTTAAAGCCACCTCAATTATTGAAGATGAATCCGAAAGTGATCTTGATAAGGACGAAGAATTAGGTCTATTCGTGAAGCGCTTTGGAAAGCTTATGAAGAACAAACGGTTCTAAAGAAGCTTCAAATCTCAAGGTAAGAAACCCATTCCTAAAGAAAACTCTTCCTCACCTACTTGCTTTGAATGTGGAAAGGAAGGACACTTCAAGATAGATTGCCCAAACCTAAAGAAGAAAAAAAAAGTAAAAAAAGGGAGGAGAAAAGCATATGTCGCATGGGATGAAAATGAGATAAGTAGCTCGGACGAATCAGAAAATGAAGAAGCAAACCTTTGCCTCATGGCCAATAACGAAGATGAAGAAAATAAGGTAAATTTTCATGACTTAGATAAGGAAGAACTACTTGATGCTCTTGAAGAATTGTATGATAAATTTATAAAAGTTTCTAATAAGCATAAGTTATCAAGAAAAACCATTGATACTCTAGAGATGCATCTTGTAGAACCTGGTAAAGAAAATGAATTTTTGAAAAAGGAAATAGTAAATGTTCAAGCATGCTCTAAGACTAAACCTTGTGAATTTTCTAAAAAATATGACATGATAGAAACGAAAGTTTTAGACTTGAGTAGAACTCTAGAAAAATTTACAAATGGTAGATACAATTTAAATGTTTTACTTGGAAAACAACGTTGCATGTTTGATAAAACTGGATTAGGTTTTAATGCCTATAAGAAACAAAAGAGTTATAAAAATTTCTTTATACCACCTAGTAAAACTGCATCACCTTTCATGAAATGTAATTATTGTGGTTTTAAAGGATATAGTACATCTAATTGTAATGTTAGAAAATTAGGGCCAAAGGTTGTGAGAAAAGTATGGGTTCCTAAAGGAACATTACCTTAAACTAACCTACAAGGACCCAGCATAAAATGGGTACCAAGCTCTCTAACTTGACCTATTTTGTAGGTATGCTTTAAAGCAAGTAACACCTATTGGTATTTGGATAGTGGGTGTTCAAAACACATGATGGGAGATAAAAGTAAGTTTATATCGTTTACTCCACAAAATAAAGGATTTGTTACATATGGAGACAACACGAAGGGAAGAATTCTAGGAATCAGAAATGTTGGTAAAAACTCTTCCACTTCTATAAATGATGTATTATATGTTGAGGGACTTAAACATAACTTGCTTAGCATTAGTCAATTATGTGATAAGGGCTATAAAATTGTTTTCGAATCAAACTATTACATAATTGAAAATAAGCCAAACAAGGAAATAAAATTCATTGGTCAAAGAGTTGATAATATTTATATGATTAATCTTGATTGTCTTGCTTCAAATGATGTGTAATGCTTCATAACTAGAGAGGATGAATCATGGCTATGGCATAGAAGAATTGCTCATATTCATATAGACCATTTAAACAAACTTGTTTCAAAAGATTTAGTAATCGGTTTACCAAAATTGAAATTTGAAAATAAATTTTGTGACGCATGTCAAAGAGGAAAACAAGTAAAGGTTTCTTTTCAAGCAAAAAATGTTGTTTCAACAAATAGACCTTTACAGCTTTTACACATGGATTTATTTGGACCTTCAAAAACTAAAAGTTTTGGTGGAAATTATTATGGTCTTGTGATTGTGGATGATTATTCTAGGTATACATGGACATTGTTTCTTACTCATAAACATGAAGCATATCATGCATTTAAGAAACTTGCCAAGATCATCCAAAACGAACAAAATTTGAAAATTGCATCCATTCGAATAGATCATGAGGGAGAATTTGAAAACCAATCTTTTGAAAAGTTTTGTGAAAAATTTGGAATTAAACATAATTTTTTGGCTCCAAGAACTCCACAACAAAATGGAGTTGTTGAAAGGAAAAATCAATCTTTAGCTGAGCTTGCAAGAACTATGTTAAATGAAAGTAATATTGCAAAACATTTTTAGGCCGATGCAGTAAGTACTGCTTGCCATGTTATGAACCGATGTTTGATAAGGCCTATATTAAAGAAAACCCCCTATGAGCTTTATAAAGGAAGAAAACCAAATATTTCTTATTTTTATATATTTGGATGCACATGCTTTGTTTTAAACAATGGAAAGGATAATCTTGGCAATTTCGATGCAAAATCTGATGAAGCAATATTCTTAGGTTATTCATCTACTAGTAAAGTATATTGGCTCCTTAACAAATGAACTTGTACAATTGAAGAGTCTATACACGTCAAATTTGATGAACTTAACCAAAATCCTCCGAGAAAGGAAATTGATGATCTTGTAGGTATCTTCCAAGAAATGAACTTGGAAAATGAAGAAGAAAACAAAAATAAAGGAGACACAACACAAAACAACGAACCTCAACAAAAAGAGTGGATCACTGTAAAGAATCACCCCTTTGACAATATCATAGGTGAAATAACAAAAGGTGTAAGTACTCGAAACGCTATTAGAAATGCATGCAATCACTTAGCCTTTCTATCACAAATAGAACCCAAAAATATCAATGAAGCTATTATTATTGAACATTGGATGTTGGCCATGCAAGAAGAACTGAATCAATTTGAAAGAAATGAAGTTTGGGAACTTGTGCCAAGACCCAATGACCATCTAATAATAGGCACCAAATGGGTTTGTAGAAACAAGCTAGATGAAAATGGAATAATAACAAGAAATAAAGCTAGATTAGTTGCTAAGGGATATAATCAAGAAGAGGGAATAGACTATGAAGAAACGTATGCTCCCGTAGCTAGGCTAGAGGCCATAAGATTATTGTTAGCTTTTACTTGTTGTATGGATTTTAAGCTTTATCAAATGGATGTCAAAAGCGCTTTTCTAAATGGCTATATTCAAGAAGAAATTTATGTAGATCAACCTCCTGGTTTTGAAAATTACAAATTTCCAAACCATGTTTTTAAATTGAGAAAAGCTTTATATGGTTTGAAACAAGCTCCAAGAGCTTGGTATAAAAGACTTAGTAAATTTTTTTTAGAAAATAATTTTAAAAGAGGAAAGGTTGATACTACACTGTTTATAAAACGCAAAAATGTTGACATTCTTTTGGTACAAGTTTATGTTGATGACATAATATTTGGTGCTACTAACAAAATTCTTTGTCAAGAGTTTGCCAAGATTATGCAAGATGAATTCGAAAGGTCCATGATGGGAGAACTCACCTTCTTCCTTGGATTACAAATCAAACAAACAAATGAAGGGACTTTCATTAGTCAAACAAAATATTACAAAGAACTACACAAAAGATTTGAAATGGGCAAGGCAAACGAAATAGCTACACCCATGAGTACATCTTGCTACTTAGACAAAGTTGAGAAGGGTAAGGATGTTGAAATAACTAAATACCGAGGTATGATAGGCTCCTTACTTTACTTAACGGCTAGTAGACCCAATATTATGTTTGTTGTATGTATGTGTGCTAGATATCAAGCATGTCCTAAAGAATCACATCTCACTGTCGTAAAAAGAATTTTGAAATATCTTGTGGGTACTCAAAATGTTAGTTTATGGTATCCCAAAGGCGTTGAATATATTCTTGTAGGATATTCTGATTCTAATTTTGCTGGTTGTAAACTTGATAGAAAGAGTACTAGTGGCACATGCCATTTACTTGGTAGTTCCCTTGTTTCTTGGCATAGCAAGAAATAAGTAAGTGTTGCTTTATCGATAGCTGAGGCAGAATATGTAGCAGCTGGCAGTTGTTGTGCTCAAATTCTTTGGATGGGACAACAACTTCTTGACTTTGGTGTTGTTTTAAACAAAGTGCCTATTAAATGTGATAACACTAGCGTCATAAATATATCCAAAAATCCTATCATGCACTCTAGGACTAAACATATTGAAATAAGACATCATTTTATAAGAGACCATGTTTTGAAAGGAGATTGTGTTCTTGAATATGTTGAAACTTCAAAATAATTGGCGGATATCTTTACAAAACCATTCCAAAAGAACAATTTATAAATATTAGAAGGGAATTAGGAATTTTAGAATTGTTTAATTGATTTTTATCACATTTTCTTACTTTTTAAACATAGTTTTGCAAATACTTAACTTAAAGATTTTAACTTATCTCTTTCATAAAATTCTTATTTCTTTGAACATAGTGATTTACTTTGTGATATATGGTCAAATCTTTTCATTGAAAAGCCAATCACATTTTTAATAATCATGTTAATGCTCCATAAATCTCTTATTTTATTGAGTTCCCAGGTAGCATCTTTAATTAAAACATGTTTTTCACACAAGATAATATCCTATGTACCATATGGATCTCAAATACAAAATGTCAAATGACCTTTGATTTTCTTGACTTTCTTGTGTAACAAGATCATTGGCAAATTGCAAAATTTTAATCTTTATATAACCTCTCACAAAATTCCCATGAGACTTTGCTTATCCAAAAGAAGGAGAAAATATCATTATGGTTGCTTACATGCTTTGAATTACTATGTGATATATATTGCATGTGTTAGGGGGAGTTTTATATATAATTGGTATCTTGCTTCAATAATAAATGTATCTGTCTTAAAGTGGTATATATTCTTAAATGTTTTTGATGATGCCAAAGGGGGAGAAAATAAATATATACATTCCAAGTGGCATAAAGTATCTTACAAAGGGGGACAAAATATCACGATGTTATAATGGTATCTATTGAATGATAAAGGGGGAGATAACATCTATAATCAACATCTATATCTATCCTTGTTGAAATTACATAATTAAGGGGGAGCCTTATAATTTTTTTTTACAACAAGTGATATCCAACTACATGAGTAAATGCCAAAATGGTATTCAATTTTATGTATGACATATGTATAACATGAGGTATCAAATTATATGTGTAAGAGATAGTCATTTATGCCATGTATTTGAACTGTTATGAGACTAACACCCCGAGAGATGAACATTTGTTGTCATTATCAAAAAGGGGGAGAATGTATTTATATGTTGATGTAGGTTTTTGATAATGACACAACAAATGAAGGAGATATATTAAAGATGTTGTCAAGTGATTACTTATAATTGATGAACTCCAAAGAAATGAATCAAGGCATTTACAAAGGTCTAAATCAAGTGAAAGATGATTAACAAAAGTGCCAAAAATTAAAGGAATCAAGAAGCATGAGAAATATAAACAAAAAGAGTCCAAAAATGCATCAAAACATAAAGAACAACATGAAGAATCGATTCATTGTGCAAGAAATAAAGTGAGAATTGATTCACCACATGGGGAATTGATTCATGCAGCTAGAAATATGTGGGAATCGATTCATTGATTATAAGAATCGATTCATGCTATTGAAAAAGCTTGGGAATCGATTCACTACCAAGAAGAGTCGATTCATTGCTCTTAAACTCAAAGGGAATCGATTCACTGCCAAGAAGAATCAATTCATTGGTCTTAAATTCAAAGGGAATCGATTCACACCATAAAATCATCGATTCATGTGCCTGTACAGAGCCAA
Organism: Clitoria ternatea; assembly: GCA_037962975.1. Taxonomy (NCBI): domain Eukaryota; kingdom Viridiplantae; phylum Streptophyta; class Magnoliopsida; order Fabales; family Fabaceae; genus Clitoria; species Clitoria ternatea. Next base: position 159,711,700 of record CM075672.1, read on the forward strand.
AAATTAACGTGATGAATCAATTCACGCAGGGATTCATCAGTTCAAAATTTAAATGGAGACAATACAGATCGCACTATGATTATTAAACCAACCACTCCATGCTCCACTTTGATTCATTCCAGGCTGTACTACATCGAAAGGATTAATTAACTTGCCAAGTTATGCTCTACTATGCATGCTGGTTTTAAAATAAAATGGCACCATCACTCTGTTGATTATTTAATTACAAAGAAGCCTTACCTTGACGCGTATAAATAGAGAGTTATGAAGCAGAGGAAGGCATCCCAGCAACGAAACATTTTCTTGCTTCTTTCTTTCTCTCCCGCGTCACTTCCTTCTCTATTGGCTAATTTACTCTCTGCTCCATTTTATTTGCATATTATTTTGAGAGTAAAATTTTGTGAGCAAAATTATTTTAAGAGTTAAACTTGCATATTATTTCTTGGGAGAGAAAATTATTTTTGAAGTGCTAAAATTTGCATATCCTCTCTTTGAGAGTTATCATTTTGAGAGAACTTAAATTTGTATATCCACTCTATTGGAGAGTTACTCTTGTATCCTTAACACCAAAATTTCTAGAGTTTGGGGTTGGGTTTCAACCTTGTAAAATTATGAGATTGAGAGATTGGGTGGGGGTGCCCTTGTACTTGTGAGAATTAGGTTCTTGAGTGTGGGACACTAGGAAGCCGCGATTGCTCAAATTTGTATCTCAAATCTCCAATAGTGGAAATCCTCTAAGTGGGTTACTTAGAGGCGAGACGTACACCGGTGTGGTGGAACTCGTATATATCGGTTTGTAAATCTCTCTTCCCTGCACTCATTTAAATTGTGCACTTAAAATTGCTTGCTAAATATTTGTGTTCATAAATTAATTAGTTAAGCAACTTTATTAATTTACTTGTTTAAATTAAAGTGCTTATTCTATTGGCTTGATTAAATTTGTAAATCACTTAGATTAAATTTGTTAAAGTTGTTTAAGTAATATTCTTGAATTATTCTTTAAATCTTTCTAAGTACCAAAAATAGTGTTGTGATTAATTTGATATTATTACTTGAATATTACTTTATCTCTTAAGTGAATTTATTTCCATATACTTAGTACTTGTTAATTTGCCTTGTGTATAAATTGTTTTCATTTGTGATTAAATTTATTATCTTCATTAAGCATAATTATTAAAGAATCAATTTCAAAAGCATTCCAAGTAAAATTTTTAATACTCAATTCACCCCCCTCTTGAGTAATTAAGGCCACTTGGTTAACAACTCACTCTCCTATGTTGTCCATTTTTAGACTTGTAACGTAGGGCATTTATAGGAGGAGTGGACATTTTAAAGTGCATTTTGGTTGAGAAGGTAAATAGTGGTATAAGAAGTGCCTTGGCCGGCAAAATCTAGATTTTTTATAGCATATGTGATGTATATGGATGCTTATTTTGTTATCTAGATTAGAGATGATGATTTTGAGGGTCGTGTAGGAAAATTGGACCTTAGTGTGTATGGCCAATTTTCATTTATGACCTAAATGATGTAAGATGATAAATTATGATGTTTGATGATGTTAATTCTTATGAATGAATGATAAGTATTGTGTCTTGTAGCACTTTATGGAATTTATGAGAAGATGTGTTCAAATGATATGCATTGAATGAATGGTAATTGAATTTGAAATGTATAGATAATTGGATGAGATTATATTTGCATGGTTGAAGGGATATAGGCCATTAAAATAGATTAACATAGAATGAATTGAAGTTTGAGGTGCTAAGTTGTGAAAAACCCACGTATCTGCATAAGTTCTGCAGAACTCGCTCAAGCGAGTAGTAGTCTCGCTCGAGCGAGACCCTTGTGAAACAGGGGTGTGGTCACTGGTCAAAATTTGCTCAAGCGAATAGCCTTCTCACCCAAGCGAGACTCAATTGGAATCAGTGGTTGGTCACTGGACCATTTTCGCTCAGGCGAAATGGTTTGGGCTTGGGAGTCGCTTAAGCGTGAGGGAAGGAAGTTGGACACTGGATAATTTTCGCCCAAGCGAGCCTTGCCTCGCCCAAGCGAAAATCGGGCAGTGAGTCCTTGTTGTCACTGGAGCAATCTCGCTCAAGCGAGATTGGCCCCTGAGTCAATTCTCCTCCTTCGCTCAAGCGTCTCGCTGGCTCACCTAAGTGTGGCCTTTGAATCTCGCTCAAGCGAGATGGGGTCCGCTTAAGTGAAGGGACCCCTTGATGCTCAAACTCTCCCTCGCTCAACATTCTTCCTGGCTTCGCTCAAGCGTTACCACGTGTGCTCGCTCAAGCGAGTGTGGCTCTCGCTTGAGTGAGTAGCCTTCTGATGCCTCACTTGTTTTTGTTCCAAATAAATTTTCATTTCTTATGCATCAAACCCTTATTATGCACCATCTTAAGGGTGTTATTGGTCATATTAGAAATCATGGAACCTCATGAAATCCCTCCTCTTAAATTCAATCATACAACAATCAAATTAAATTAATTCTTTCGCTGTTTCTAATTGGAAATTTATTATGAAATCTTCTTTTAATCTACCCTCTCATATCTTCATATATAGAAGTGGTTTTTTATAGATCCAGGTGTTGAACTAGAAAGCTTCACCACTTATTTTCTTTTCATTGAATAATGATTTTAAAATATCAAAAAATTTACCCGTATTTTTGGGGCATCTCAACAGGTGTCCCTAATGGTCCTATGGATCATAACTGTTATGTTATGAATCATGGTTGGCCCACAACACCCTATATTGTTGATTATGTTGTTTACCACAGTCATGGTGAAAATGACCGGTGTTGCAAAATGGGTGATGCGGTTTGGTACCGGTAAAATTGGTGATTATGCATGCATTATGATATACATGCTTGAACCCACAATCTGGTGTTTATTCCCATAATCAGATCCACATTTGTTATTGATTATTCCATTGTTCATATGCATTAGCCTAAGAGCATTTGCATATAGTATGGAGATAGGCCAAAAGGTGATGATGATTGAGATTGAGATATAATGATGATGAGATAGGTAAATGAATTACCTAAAAGACAACATGTAAAATATGAATACAACAAAATGATATTGAATAAGACGATGTTGTATACGATGGCCTAATATAATGAAAGGCTTGTTTGTCTATGGTTGATGACAACGATGTTGACCTATTATGGCATTGAGAAATGATGTGTATATGTGTTGCTTTACTATAAGTCGATTGATAAATATGGTTTATGTATATTGTTGGGATGAATGAATTATGATGATTATTGATGATTTTAGCAAAGCATACATGATGTTCATATACATATACACATAATCTCAATTGTATTCATATTCATCATTTGAAATGTATAACTCATTCTTCCATGTTGTCCATTTTTAGCATTAATGTAGGAATATCATGGGATGAAGATATTTTTAAAGTAAAGCTTTTGTGAAGGTAAAATAGCGGTAATGGAATGCCTTGGCCAACAGCAATTATAATTCATTGTATTATCAATAAGTGTACATGATAGTGTTGATAAATATTGATATTGATGGATGAGATGTAAATAACATTATGAGTGGATGATGTATCGATATTTGGGGTATTTGAATTCATACCCATTTGATGATTAAAATGATGTTGGTTATGTAATTCATTTTGGGAATGTATAAGTGTTGATGATACACGATTTTAAGGTTAAATAGAATATGGTCAATTGTGGAATATGGACATCAGAGATGAATGTTGCATGACTGATGATGCAAGATTTATCCTTAAATCCTTAGTTTAAATGTGTATAATTTGCTATCACTTATTGTGTAATATATTGCATTTTAACACATTTTCATAACTTGAGCTTTATTTAATATTTGATTTTTTATGGATTAAGGATTCATTTTTAAATGGGAATAATGAAATCTTAGTTTCTTTTGTTTTGTAGGGGATAACTGAGCTTAAAAATTGAAGGATTATGACCAAGGATCAAGAAGAGAAAGCCATGAATGATTAAATATCAAGAAATGGGTCAAATATACAAGAAAAAGCACCAGAACAGGTCTGGGAATCGATTCACCAACTTGGGAATCGATTCCCATGTAAAATCATAGCCAGGAATCGATTCATGCTTCTTGGGAATTGATTTATATAGTTGGGAATCAATTCCCTGCCCCTAGGAATTGATTCATGGGTGTTTGAAAGGCCTGGGATTCGATTGCCACCCCTAGGAATCGATTCATACACTGTAGTTTTGCATAAACCATGCTTTTAGTAATGGATTCATCAAGTGGAAAGAGCAGGAAACGTATTCATCAAGTGGAATTAGCACTGAAGGTTTATTAATTACGCACTAGTATTCCACTCGTCCATTTTTTATTATTTCCGACACCATTTCTTCTCCTATAAATAGCTTGGCATTCAACCTTCAAAACACACCACCATAAAAACCTTTAAGTTTTCTTTTTCTTCTCTACCTCTTCTTCTTCTCCCCCTCCGTGCTCCATTCCGGGTTAGGTTCTTTTATTTTTAGTTTGTTTTAATTATGGAGGGCTAAAACCCTTAGATTGATTTTCTTGGAGAATTATTGTAACATGACTTTGAGGTTCTTGTTATTAATATAGTATGCTTTTATTATTGTTTATTTCTTCATAATCTTACTCTGCTTATTTAATTCCATTATGTTTAATTAAATTTGTTTACTTAATCAATTTAATTATACAAATGGAATAAAATAAGATTTAAATTAAAATGGATTAAGGAAATATGCATGCTGAATGAATATTTTCATAATCACTTTTAATTATTATGGTTTGCTTAATTCCATAATTTGAGAATAGATTATGTATGTAGGCGATGTTCTTACATATGCTCAATAATTCCTAGATTTTACGATCTTGACTCCTTTTGCTTAATTAGGATGCTTGATTAAAATATTCATTTTCAAATAAAAGTAAAGGAATTGTGAATTAAAAAAGACGCTTAGTTGATTAATTCAAATTGAGCTAAGAAATCAACATTAATGAAAGTGTACAAATTATCTTTAGTGAACCAAGGATAAATTTAATTACAATACTCCAAGAAAATCAATCGCTTGTTATTTATTGTTTTAAATCTTTTATTTACTCTGTTTTGATTTTAATTGTGACAACCAATCAAACCCCCCAAATGTATTTGTATGTTTGTTGAACTACTGTTTCTAAAAATTAATTTTAAACTTGATTTTCCTAAATTTTTATGTTGATCTTCGAGAGAACGACCTAGGTTGACACCCTAGTACTACATTAATTAATTTTAATGTACTAATTTGACGGGACCACAACAGTAACACGTCAATGACCATATAGATGCATATGTATATATATCTAAGGCAATGCATGTATATGATTTATATGTAACATGGACTGTGGTCCAATAGGCTTGTGTTGTATGCTTGCATGCTTTGCTGAGCCTTTTCTCATATCTTCATACATGGGACAAGGCGTGTGCCCTGTATACATATTTTTCTTCCACTGTAAACTTTACTATTTTTGTATACACTTATGGGCGATTCATTTTACGATCCAGTTATAAATTATCAAATCTCACTCTTCGGTTTTCTGTGGTTTGAGTCTTGATGTAATCGTTGAGGTGTTTTGGAAATATTTCAAACATGAAAAATTTATTCATATTTTTATTAATTAATTATCTTGATTACATTGGGATTCAGGTCTGGAAGATCGAGGGTGTTTCAAGCTGGTATAAGAGCGTATTTTACTCTGAATTAGACTTGTTAAGTTTCATCAGAGCGTAGTTCCTTTGCATTTGAATTCATGTAATGGATGATTGAAGCATGGTTGCTTTGCATTAATTTGATGTTATGAATGATTGGAGCATAATTGCTCAACAGGGAGACATTTTGGTGATCATTGGAATATGGTTATTTTGTATAGATTTAAGAGTGATTATCATTTAGAGGATGATGATATGTTAAAGTATTGGTTGCTCTATATGGATTTGTGAAGGACTAATTGTCTAAGATTCGTGAATTGATTATAGGGGCATTATTGCTTATTGATGATTCCTTGTGAATTATGATTCATAAGTTATAATTGTTGTTTATGGTAGTATGCCCATTGTCATTGAGGTTGTATGATGCACTTGTGGGGCATAGTTGCTCATTGTTAATCTTGAATAATTCATGAGATTGAATACATGTGGATGAATTCCTCCATGTGATTGATATGGTTGTTTGTGTAAGTCCGACCGAGTTCCTTGCACTATTTCCTTCTAATGATGAATACATTGATATTATGCATTTGATATTAATATATTGAGTATGACTTGAATTGATGATGAAATTATACCATGTGTCGATCATGGGTATGATATGTTGAATATGAATTGATATGGCAGTAGACCATGGATGTTAGACCATATATATATTAAGATTGAATTATTAGTTGGGTCTCTTGTATGAGTTAAGCTTGTGACACCTAGCCATGGTATGTTTATTAAACACGAGTGTTTCATGTGCTAGAGTTGATTAAATGCGTGATAATGAAAGGAATTCCCTAATGTGGATATTCATGAATTAAAATGATTGATTATGCTAATTTGAATAGAGGATTTTGTATCCTTAGGCACAACAACACTATATGTATATGATGTGATGTAAGTGATTTACTATGTCTCCATAAATTGAGAACATGAATAAGCGATAAGATGTTAAAATATGAAACTGTATATGTGTTGGATTGGGGTTGGACTCGGTTTTTTATGTGAAGACCGAGTGAATGATTAATGTAATTTGACCCTCTAGATATGGTAACCCCGGTTGACATGATGTGATCTTGAAAGATCGAACCTTGTGGAATTAGACCCTATGGTGGTCTAGGCTCTATGCTATTTTATGAGCCATGCCTAATGATGTTTGTGTGTTGTGGGAGTATTCCATAATGGGTACTAGGTAACCCTCGGACTTTCTAAGACTAATGATCGACTAAACTTTATAATTATTTGAGCCTAGTGAGATTGATCATGTAATGAATTGTTAAGGCTAAAGCTACCATGAGAAGAAGTGCAAATAATGAGTGTAACCCCTGAAATAGTTAGTGAATAAATACAGTGAAGTCGGGGTATGGTTTGGTATTGACTATAATGTATGATGTTATGGTGTGACTTTAGGCAAAATTATCTTTCCTTGACATTGTGATCACGATAATAGCTATGGACTATGATATCATGTAGAAATGATATGTGTGATTATGGGTTGGTAGATTGAATTTGATTAAGTCATTACCTCCCTTTTTATTTGAAAGGAGCTATATTGGTGATAGAAACCACATAGTGGTATGATATGATATGAATTGTGCGTCCAGCTTATGGACTTTGGTTGTGATCTATGAGGAGAATCACTAATGTGAAAGCTTATTATATAATTGAGAATCCTATTACAACTTTAAGGTTATGTACTTGATGTGAGTTTGGTTACTCACTTAGGCATGAAATGATTTATTGTTGATAATATGTGAGTGGAACAAATGACTCTTAGGTTAATTGATCATGGCTTCTGGATGGATAAAGCACGATGATGGGGTATTTACCCTATGATGGCTAGAAAACTTACGGTTGTCATACCGATTGATGGGGATGGTAATCGATATTTGATGAGTTATATGGCATGAATGATGCTGGATTATATATATAGTGACAATGTGATATGAGTATGTTGGTCGTAGACTTGATTGAAATGCCACTAAGTCTCATATGAGTTGGTATTATTTAAACAAGTGTGATTAATGTGAGTGATGAGAAATAAAGGTACTTGTCTTGATATGACTTCACATGCCATAGGCATTGTGGCAACTTGCACTTATGTGCCAACCTCATATGTTGTGGTAACCACTATGAGATTGGGACACCTTCCTGTATGTCGGATGCAGCAACACGTAGGCTGGGCAAGTATGGTTGTAACTGCTTATGGTGAATGTTGAGTCTATCCGGTTGTACTAGATTGGATATATGAGTTGTTCTAGATGAATTGAGAATTAATGAGATGTGACTCACTTTGGATATACGAGATGTTATTCTTGGAACAACGGAATAATGATGATCATATCCTGTTGGGCTTTGGGAAGTTCGATCTTATTTTGTGGTATCATAGAACTCTATTGGTGTGCAGCCTGAAGTGTGGCCTTGTGATGTATAACGATGTCAAATTTTGAGGACGAAATTTCTTTTTAGGTGGGGTGGATTGTAACATCCCAAATTTTAAAGAAAATAAATTTATTGAATAATAGTACTTAATTATTTATGGTTCAATAACTGTGGGAAAATTAATTAGACATTAGAGGTGAATTATTGGTAAATTAAGAATTACTGGAACCATATGATTTAACGGATGGTGTGGGACCACTTAGTCAAATTGAATATTTGATGGGTCTAGAATACTTACAAAATTATTGTGGTTGTGGTGGTATAGTTAAAATAATTTTTGGTATTGAGGAAATAATTAATTGGGCACGACATATGTTATTAAACGGGGAAAATATAAACAGAGTAGAATTAAAAGAAAACTAAAAATCCTAATTTCTCCTCTCCTTTCCACCATTGTATTTTTCCACTCCCCTTTACCTCATTTTGTCCATTGTGTAATGGGGAACTATTGACCAATGGTAAAAGGAAATGAAAGCATCCTTTTATCCAATGGGTAATGCCCAATTTACACTAAAATTCCCATCTCTTTTCCTCCATTACCGTGTGGCTCCTGTAACATCACAAATTTTAAAATATAGAATTAAATAGGGGAATAAATAGTGAGTAACTGAATGTGAACTATTTAATGTCACAAAATACTAAAAAAATTAAATTAAAATTTTTGGAAACTGTTAGAAATTTATTGAGACCAGATAAGCAGAAAACTGACCCGGTTAAAATATGGGTGTCGGACCAAGTATCTCTGATAGAGATGCGTTGGTCAGGGCTGTAGTTAATATTACTGGGAATCCGAATATATATTCAGAATAATTTTTAGATAAAGTATTAGGCCCGAACAGAGAGCCTGTTTATTGAAAAACGGAAGAGTTTAGTGATGGGCTTAAAAACTTAAACAAAACCTCACCCTTTCACTCTCATTTCTCATGACTCTCTCTCTCCCTTATGCAAACACACTTCTTCTTCTTCTTTCTATCACTTTCCCACTCACCTTCTTCACTCTCTTCTCCCTTATAAATCTAAGAAAAAGCTTGGTGCCCTCTTCCTTCTTCACTTTCATTGTTAAGGAGAAAGGAGAAGATAATGGATGCTTGAAGCTTCTCCAATCTTCCTCTTCATTTTTGTCACAACCTACCTCCCTCTTGATTCTCATTTCATTTTTGGAGCAAGGTAAGTTTCTTGCCTTTTTCTTATGTTTTGAACCTAGAAAATGGGTAGTTATCATTTGGGAGAGTAGTTAAGGTAAGTCTGTATTGAATAGAAGCTTTAAATAAGGAAAACCAAAGGTGGGGTGAAATAAATGAAGACATTTATGAGCAATAAATGGGGTGCACGAAAATAGGGTTGAAGGATAAGGAATATTGAAGTGCATTTATGAAATGGTTGAGTTTTAATGAAACCCTAGCTTATGAAATTAGGGGGAAATGTGTAATATGAATGTGAAAGGCTTTAATTAATGATGAGGTATAGCTATAAATGATGATTGGTAATGGTGGTTAGGTGCCATAAATGAAAACCCACTTAAAGTGAGTTGAATGTGAGGTTGGTATATGTGGTAACCTAACTAATTAGGTTGTTGCCTTAATAATAATGAATGATGATCAAAGGGAAGGAATTCTCAAAGCCTAATTAGGCAAATGAATAAAACCTATGAATAATTTCTATAGGATGAGAATCATGTGTATATGTATATATATATTGATAATGATGCTTGAATGAATGATTGATGTGGTCCTACAATTGATTAATGTAGGATTTGATAACGCTTGTGAGGCGGGAACATCAAACCCGGAAGTCTACTTCTCTTGAGGTAGGAGAGGGGTGTATTTTCTAAATGCATGAAACCTTGTATGTTGATAATGTATGTATTGATGCCATGTTACGTGTTGCTCCTTGAATGGGCGTAGTGTTATATGTGTGTGGTATGAAATAGAGAATTGAATCTGTGGTGTTTGTAACACCCTAATTTAAACAAATCATAGACAAGAAAAACAGAGGAAATTTTTCACAATTAAAACCAGAATACCACGGTATAAAAATGAGAGGAGAAGAAGAACAAGAGAACAAAAGAAATTCAAGAAACTAACAGCGGAAGAAGGGGAAATCGCGTAGGCAGGTCACGTAGCAACACGCACGCGCTCAAGCGAAAGGTTCACTCGGTATTCGTTTGATTCACTCGGCATTTCCGCACTCGAGTTCCAGCGCCTGATTCACTCGGAAGGATCCAACCTCAGTCCACTCGAACTTAACTCTTGCACCTACTAGTCCCATTCGGACAATGCAACTTATTCTACGGTTTCATCAATCAGAACATATACGTGAATAATACGGAAGTGGTCCCCACTATCACTCACTCGGAATCTAGGAGGACTCCTTACTCAGAATAACCTTCACGTCCTTTTGCCACTCGGAGTATTTCACTTAGTTTTCACTCGGTAACCATAATCTTCCGACTCTAAACATTCTAGTAGGCTAAGACTCACCTGGATTCTTTTGTCACTAATAGTTTACTACAGTGGGGTCCCCTAGAGTCTAAGGTTTCACTCTCCAGTCGGAAAAACCTTTACTCGGCGAATTCTCACTCGGGGTTCGTTGATTATCCTACGCTCGGGAGAAATCCTAGTAATAACCACTCGAAACGTATATTTCAGCTCTCAACTTCGATCCTAACAACTCATCGTTAGGGGCAGTCTTCTATGTCAATTCCTACTCGGAGCTATCTGATTTCACTCACTCGGAGCGTCTGAACCTCCCCCACTCGGTGACAGAGTCACAAACTCACCCTCTAGGCCATAGATTGGCTTCCTCATGTTAAGTTATATCACTTCCTACACATTCGGGAATATGAACGCACATATATATAAAGATTACCCAGGCATTACACAGTGTAAGATAGACATGCAATATAGCATAAACATAGGCATATATATATATATATATATATACGTATATAGGAGTGCATATCACGGATTTCCAACCACATTGTCATATTCCCATTCTAAGGGGATCAACTCTGTATAAAAGACTAACAGCAAAACACGAGCCGGCCAAGGCTTAACCCAAAACATTATATACAGCACATGCACAATCATAAAATTTCCATAGTGCATCAGCACTTCACCCGGCATTTCAGCACCTCCTCCAATCCTCATTACGAGAGATGTTCACTGAAAAATTGTCACAGCAGGGGTGAGTATCTTAAATTTTAAATGATAGATACTGACTCAGGTTGTCTCACATTTATACAACTATATATATATATATATGCACACACAATCACACGTGGCAATGATTAAGGTCAGAGTATTACTAATCAACCAGGACACACACACAAGATCCTTACCGATCGGAATCCACCAGTTGTCACTCGCCCCCTTATACACATCAACTCAATAAGATTAACATACAACAATCAGTAACATGATGTTAAGGTCCATGAATCAGAATGCATCTTTTAAACATTTATCAGTCAGAATCCACAATTCTCACTCGGCTATATATATATACGCAACTCTTCAACAACATAACATACATTCATAGAACAGGTTTCAATCAACATCAACAGCATATGCACACGGATATATATATATATATGCATTCATCATCTCATGCATAATCAATTCCAGCAATATCAGCAGTTAATATACACAGATTATTCACTCGGTTCCGTATTCATGTGTAATCGGTTCTGACGTTGCAACGTAGGCTCTCAGCCTTTTGTACATAGCTTTCAGCTATCATTTCAGCTCCCAGCTGCTTGGCTGTTTTACAGGTACCCAATCGTTTGCCCACAGGTGACACCAACGCTTTCAGTGCCAACGGAGGTGTTCACAGGCAGCCCAAGTCCCACTCAAGGGCTACCTTGAGTCCCACTCGAGGATTTTACAGCGTCCCATGCTTATAACCGATGGTAGTGTCCCACACTACGTGCTTCCAGCACAACGCATCCCATACGCCACACGCGGATTCATCACACAATATAGAGTTCATGCACACGATCTTTCACTCAGCCATACATACTTCACATGCAGTCGGTAATACCCATTTTCAGAACTCCTCATATTAATCTAACACACACATACTTCCATGCAATCATCATCATAGCTCCATTAGGTGGATACAGCAACATAAAGGTCCAATGCAATCGGTGTCAATCAATATCAAGATTCTATAAGTATTCTCATCAACTCACGCATCACATGCACTCGGTATACAACAGTATCAGGACTTAATCAACGTATGCATCCATATAAAGATCAACAGATTCAAATAAGTATTCCAATCAACACAACATAACATGTAATCGGTATACAATAGTGTCACGACTTAATCAACGCATGCATCTTCAAGGGCAATGATAACATGCAACACTCACTCTTACTTATCCTACACTCGGGTACTTCATATGCAGGCACATCATACAAACAGAATCCAGAACCACAATTATCAACACCCGAAACCCGTTCATAACCCAAGCATTTAACATGTAAGGTACTCCCCCTACCAACTACGAGACTCCGAGAGACTCTTTTGCTTGGGCGCTGGTCCTTTTTCCTCGCTGCTTCACTCAACACTTTCACTCGTTTAACCTTCACTGGAACACTGCTGCCTTCCACGAGTGGTGTAGGGCTGCTTCTGCTTCTACTTCGACGCTCGTCCTTTACTCGAATAAGGGAGCTCTGACTCCTCTGCAGCACCGTCAACGTGGCCTCCGAAACAAGGAGTGGAAACAAAGAGTAGAGAAGGAGAAGAGAAGAAGGAAAACAAAAGAGAAAGAGAAGGAGGAAAAAGAAGAAGAACTCACAGGGAAATTCTGAAGAAGAATAAATGGCAAGGAAAGCCATCAACCAATTATAAACACATGCATGAGGGAAAGGAATGGTGGGGTGGGAAAACATGAGGAACAGTCTGCTCACGTCACCCGGTCCCATCAGCATCCACTAAAGCTAATCACCTTTTCAATCAGCACACCTTTTGATTAATTAAGTTAAGGGTAATTAGTGAACAAATTCCACTTCTGAATTATTATTTTAATGGCTTATTTCACCCGGTACATTGTTAAAATTGGGATGTTACAGTTCTCCCCCACTCAAAAGAATTTTGTCCTTGAAATTCAGTCGGTAACTCACCTTGGTCAAACAACTCGGGGTACTGCTGCCTCATGGCATCCTCGCGCTCCCAGGAATAAGAAGTATACCCATTCTGCTGCCATTCCACTTCAACCAGTTGCACATTCTTACTCCTTAATTGCTTTACCGATCGGTCCACGATCCTTGTCGGTATAGTTACAGTGGTCAGGTCTTCCCTAATTTCCACTTCATCAACAGGCATTGTATGAGTAGAATCTGGCAGGTACTTCCTTAGTTGAGACACATGAAACACGTCATGCAATCGAGACAAGTGAGTCGGTAACGCTATTCGGTATGCCATGGAGCCGACTCGTTCCGACACTTCATACGGCCCAATGTATCGAGGGCTTAACTTTCCACTCTTCAAGACTCGCCCGACTCCTTTACTCGGTGAAGTCCTTAAAAATACCCTGTCTCCGACTGAAAATTCCAATGGTCTGGTGCGTTTGTCATGGTAGCTCTTCTGCCTATCTTGAGACGCCTTCATCTTTTCTCTTATCACTCGGATCTGTTTTGAAGTTTGTTTCACAACCTCTGGCCCCAATAGCAGACTCTCACCCGATTCCGACCAGCAAAGCGGGGTTCGGCATCTTCGACCATACAGTGCTTCGTAGGGTGCCATACCAATACTATTCTGATGGCTGTTATTGTACGTAAACTCAACCAAGGGAAGGTACTACTCCCATTCCCCACCGTGCTCTAGCACACACGCCCTTAGCAAGTCCTCCAGGCTTTGAATCGTTCGCTCGGATTGTCCATCAGATTGGGGGTGGTAAGCGGAGCTAAGCCAAAGTTTCGTACCCATTTCCTGGTGCAGGCTGGTCCAAAACCGGGACGTGAACCTAGGATCCCTATCCGATACGATAGAAGTCGGTATACCATGCAGTCGGATAATTTCACAAATATAAATCTGAGCTAACCTATGCATCGGGTACTTCATGTTCACAGGTAGGAAGTGTGCACTCTTCGTTAGTCGGTCAACAATGACCCATATCGCATCATGGCCCACTCGGTTTTTGGGCAATCCCATGACAAAGTCCATGGCAATTGAGTCCCATTTCCACACGGGAATCTCCAGGGGTTGCAATGCACCATACGGCTTCTGGTGCTCCACTTTTGCCTTCTGACAGGTGATGCACCGAGCCATATATTCTGCCACGTTCCTCTTTAATCCGGGCCACCAGAACTGGGTTCTCAGGTCATGGTACATCTTCGTGGCACCCGGGTGGATACTTAGCAAGCTCTTGTGTGCTTCATCAAGCACCATTCTTCTCAATTCTCCCCCACCCGACACGTATATTCTATTTCTTACTTGGAAGATTCCATCTGATCCCTCGGTCAAGGAAAAATCCTTACCTTTGGCCTGAGTCTCCTTCATCTCAGCCAAGTAGGAATCTGACTGCTGTTGCTCGTACACGGATTTCAGGAATTCATTGGTAATCCTCAGTGTACCGATCATCATTTTCCAAGAGGAGGGGATGTCAATATGTAAGTTCATGTCTCGGAACTGTTCCAATAACTCCACCTCCTTCACCATCATCACTGCTACATGAAGGGACTTCCGACTCAATGCGTCGGCAACAACATTTGCCTTACCCGGATGGTACTTTAGCTCGAAATCATAATCTTTTAAAAATTCTATCCATCTTCTCTGTCTCATGTTCAGTTCCTTTTGGTCGAATAAGTATTTGAGGCTCTTGTGATCACTGTATACTTCAAATCTGGACCCGAACAAATAATGCCTCCAAATTTTTAATGCGAACACCACAGCTGCCAATTCCAAGTGATGGGTCGGATAATGCTGCTCTTGAGGTCTCAATTGCCGAGAGGCATACGCTATCACTCGGTCTTTCTGCATTAGCACGCATCCTAATCCGAGTCCTGATGCATCACAATAAACCACAAAGCTCTCTTGCAAGTCAGGTAATGCCAGTACTGGAGCAGTCGTCAACTTGCCCTTCAGCTCTCGGAAGTTGTTCTCGCACTCGGGACTCCATACGAAGGGAATGTTTTTCCGAGTCAATTTAGTCAGTGGCAAGGCCAACTTAGAAAAACCTTCAATGAATCTTCTATAATAACCTGCCAGGCCCATAAAGCTCCTTATCTCCGAGACCGACTTGGGTCTCTCCCATGCCATTATAGCCGCCACCTTCGAAGGGTCCACCGAGACACCTTCCTCGGAAATCACATGTCCGAGGAAATGGATTTTATTCATCCAGAAATCACACTTTGAAAGCTTTGCAAACAATTGCTTCTCCCTTAACACTTGGAGTACCGCCCGGAGATGTTCTTCATGCTCCTCAGAAGTCTTAGAATAGACTAGGATATCATCAATGAAAACAACTACGAATCGGTCTAAATATGGGTGGAATATGCTGTTCATGTAATTCATGAAGACAACAGGGGCGTTTGTTACACCGAACGACATCACTACATACTCTTAGTGACCATATCGAGTCCGAAAGGCAGTCTTTAGGATATCCGAGTCCTTCACTCAGATTTGGTTATCCCGATCGCAGGTCAATTTTTGAGAAGACTGAGGCTCCACGCAGTTGGTCGATCAAGTCATCAATTCAGGGCAATGGGTATCGGTTCTTAATCGTGAGTTTGTTTAGCTGTCGGTAATCTATACAAAGTCTCATGCTGCCATCCTTCTTCTTAACAAGCAGCACGGGTGCGCCCCATGGTGATACGCTCGGTCTAATAAATTGTTTTCCGAGTAACTCATCTACTTGCTTCTTCAGCTCGGCCAATTCAGTTGGGGACATTCTATATGGTGCACTAGAGACTGGCTCGGCTCCAGGGATCAGGTCTATAGAGAATTCGACTTCTCTATTGGGAGGGACACTCGGTACGTCTTCAGGAAACACCTCTGGGAATTCGCAGATAGTTGGAATTTCGTTCACCCGGGCTTTACTCTCACCCTCGGTTAGACAAATCATCATAAACAGTTGAGTCATACCTTGTGATGTGTTGCCTTCATTGTGCTGCCTCGGGAAGATTATCCTTCAGTTTCTGCAATCCACTAACACCTTGTTGGCTAAAAGCCAATCTATTCCGAGCACAATGTCAAGGTCCTTTAAGGGTATGCACACCAAATCGAAAGTGAAACTTCGATCACACAACACAAATGTTACATCCTTGCACATTGATGATGTCAACACCTTAGCGCCAGTCGGATTGGCTACTTCCAAAGTCCGATCCATAAACACAGTCGGTAAGTTTAATTGCTTTACACACTCATCAGCTATAAAAGGATGGGTGGCTCCCGAATCAAAAACAACATTAAGCGTATATCTACCGAGTGAGCACTTACATTGTACCAAGTCATTCACCTATGCAGCATCCTCCGTGTTGATGGTGTAGACTCTTCCCACTGTTGGTTGGTCGGTATTCCTCTCTCGGCCATTTGGAGCAAGCATCATGTTTCCTCTGGCTCTGTTGCCTCTGCCACCCGGTCTTTGGTTATCATTCACTCAGTTTCTCCCTTGGAAACCTCCTTGACGTACACTGGTGTTTGCTTGACGGAGTTGGGGGCAATCGGGGCGAATGTGTCCCTTTTTATTACATTGGAAGCACACCACCTCATCATCGTTGTTGCAGTCTCGGGCATAATGATTTCCTCCACACTTGAAACACTTTCCATCTCCCACAGCTGGTCGTCTTTCATGCTGGTTCCGACCCCCAATTCTGGAAAAGGATCAGTTTCTGCCAACGTTACTCAGCCTCTTGAAGCGGGATTACTGGGGCCTCAAGGAATGGTTGGCTCTACTGCTCTGGCCCGAATGGGCCTTGTCATCCTCCTCGAATATCCTACACTTATTCACCAATGCAGGAAAACTCTGTATCTCTTGGTATCTACAGGCTCTCTTAATATCAGATCTTAATCCATTCTCAAATTTAAGGCACTTGGAGCTCTCCGTCCCTGGTTGTTGGAAAAATGGGTAGAATAGGCACAACTCTTCGAATCTGGTCGCATACTCTTCCACAGTCATGGAGCCTTGTTTCAACTCCATAAATCCAACTCCTTCTGACTCCTTACTCTGTCGGGGAAGTACTTCTCTAAGAAGCATGTCTTGAAATTGTTCTAGATCAGCTGATTATCATCGTCAGGGAATCGGTTTCTGGCTATCTTCCACCAGTTTTCCGCCTCGTCATGCAGCATGTATACTGCTCATTCTACCTTCTGGGCCTCGATACAGCGAAGACCCCTGAAAATCCTCTCCAGCTCTTGAGTCCATTTAAAAGCTGTCTCAGGGTTCCGTCCCCCTAGAAATTCACTTGGCTTCCTCTTCAGGAAGCGGTCCAGCACTTGGCCCTCCTCAGCTCGAGGCTGGCCCTGCCTCTCAAACACGTTTGCAAAGCGTTGGAATGTCGTGGCTATAGCCTCCATGCTTTGGCGATGCGTCATCCCTTATCCTGAAATTAACACCCCTTCAAGGATAAGTATACCAAGCCACTTACCACCGATCGGATTTTAGCCTAATGTTCAGTAACTTAGCACATCATACTATTTCTATATGCTACTCAATCAATCGGACCAGGAGGGAAACAACCTCCTACCCACAAGTCAATATCAATCAGGTTCAATCAAGATGACCACTCAGTCAGAAAGCACACAACCGCTCACACTCGGCAAGCATACCTTGGCCTTGGACCTTCCGGTCTGCTCTGATTCCAAAATGTAACACCCTAATTTAAACAAATCATAGACAAGAAAAACAGAGGAAATTTTTCACAATTAAAACCAGAATACCATGGTATAAAAATGAGAGGAGAAGAAGAACGAGAGAACAAAAGAAATTCAAGAAACTAACAGCGGAAGAAGGGGAAATCGCGTAGGTAGGTCACATAGCAACGCGCACGCGCTTAAGCGAAAGGTTCACTCGGTATTCGTTCATTTCACTCGGCATTTTCACACTCGGGTTCCAGCGCCTGATTCACTCGGAAGGATCCAACCTCAGTCCACTCGGACTTAACTCTTGCACCTACTAGTCCCATTTGGACAATGCAACTTATTCTATGGTTTCATCAATCAGAACATATACGCGAATAATACAGAAGTTGTCCCCACTATCACTTACTCAGAATCTAGAAGGACTCCTTACTCAGAATAACCTTCACGTCCTTTTGCCACTCGGAGTATTTCACTTAGTTTTCACTCGGTAACCATAATCTTCTGACTCTAAACATTCTACTAGGCTAAGACTCACCTGGATTCTTTTGTCACTAATAGTTTACTACAGTGGGGTCCCCTAGAGTCTAAGGTGTCACTCTCTAGTCGGAAAAACCTTCACTCGGTGGATTCTCACTCGGGGTTCGTTGATTATCCTACGCTCGGGAGAAATCCTAGTAATAACCACTCGGAACGTATATTTCAGCTCTCAACTTCGATCCTAACAACTCATCGTTAGGGGCAGTCTTCTATGTCAATTCCTACTCGAAGCTATCTGATTTCACTCACTCGGAGCGTCTGAACCTCCCCCACTCGGTGACAGAGTCACAAACTCACCCTCTAGGCCATAGATTGGCTTCCTCATGTTAAGTTATATCACTTCCTACACATTTGGGAATATGAACGCACATATATATAAAGATTACCCAGGCATTACACAGTGTAAGATAGACATGCAACATAGCATAAACATAGGCATATATATATATATATATACGTATATAGGAGTGCATATCACGGATTTCCAACCACATTGTCATATTCCCATTCTAAGGGGATCAACTCTGTATAAAAGACTAACAATAAAACACGAGCCGGCCAAGGCTTAACCCAAAACATTATATACAGCACATGCACAGTCATAAAATTTCCTTAGTGCATCAGCACTTCACCCGGCATTTTAACTCCTCCTCCAATCCTCATTACGAGAAATGTTCACTGAAAAATTGTCACAGCAGGGGTGAGTATCTTAAATTTTAAATGATAGATACTGACTCAGGTTGTCTCACATTTATACAACTATATATATATATGCACACACAATCACACGTGGCAATGATTAAGGTCAGAGTATTACTAATCAACCAGGACACACACATAAGATCCTTACCGATCGGAATCCACCAGTTGTCACTCGCCCCCCCCTTACACACATCAACTCAATAACATTAACATACAATAATCAGTAACATGATGTTAAGGTCCATGAATCAGAATGCATCTTTTGAACATTTATCAGTCAGAATCCATAATTCTCACTCGGCTATATATATATACGCAACTCTTCAACAACATAACATACATTCATAGAATAGGTTTCAATCAACATCAACAGCATATGCACACGGATATATATATATATGCATTCATCATCTCATGCATAATCAATTCCAGCAATATCAGCAGTTAATATACACAGATTATTCACTCGGTTCCGCATTCGTGTGTAATCGGTTCTGACGTTGCAACGTAGGCTCTCAGCCTTTTGTACCTAGCTCTTAGCTATCATTTCAGCTCCCAGCTGCTTGGCCATTTTACAGGTACCCAACCGTTTGCCCACAGGTGACACCAACGCTCTCAGCGCCAAGGGAGGTGTTCACAGGCAGCCCGAGTCCCACTCAAGGGCTACCTTGAGTCCCACTCAAGGATTTTACAGCGTCCCACGCTTATAACCGATGGTAGTTTCCCACACCACGTGCTACCAGCACAACGCATCCCATGCGCCACACGCGGATTCATCACACAACATAGAGTTCATGCACACGATCTTTCACTCAGCCATACATACTTCACATGCAGTCGGTAATACCCATTTTCAGAACTCCTCATATTAATCTAACACACACATACTTCCATACAATCATCATCATAGCTCCATTAGGTGGATACAGCAACATACAGGTCCAATGCAATCGGTGTCCATCAATATCAAGATTCTATAAGTATTCTCATCAATTCACGCATCACATGCACTCGGTATACAACAGTATCAGGACTTAATCAATGCATGCATCCATATAAAGATCAACAGATTCAAATAAGTAATCCAATCAACACAACATAACATGTAATCGGTATACAATAGTGTCAGGACTTAATCAACGCATGCATCTTCAAGGGCAATGATGACATGCAACACTCACTCTCACTTATCCTACACTCGGGTACTCCACATGCAGGCACATCATACAAACAGAATGCAGAACCATAATTATTAACACCCGAAACCCGTTCATAACCTATGCATTTAACATGTAAGGTACTCCCCCTACCAACTACGAGACTCTGAGAGACTCTTCTACTTGGGCGCTGGTCCTTTTTCCTCGCTGCTTCACTCAACACTTTCACTCATTTAACCTTCACTGGAACACTGCTGCCTTCCACGAGTGGTGCAGGGCTGCTTCTGCTTCTACTTCGACGCTCATCCTTTACTCGTATAAGGGAGCTCTGACTCCTCTGCAGCACCGTCAACGTGGCCTCTGAAACAGGGAGTGGAAACTGAGAGTAGAGAAGGAGACGAGAAGAAGGAAAACAAAAGAGAAAGAGAAGGAGGAAGAAGAAGAAGAACTCACAGGGAAATTCTGAAGAAGAATGAATGGCAAGGAAAGCCATCAACCAATTATAAACGCATGCATGAGGGAAAGGAATGGTGGGGTGGGAAAACGTGAGGAGTAGTCTGCTCACGTCACCCGGTCCCATCAGCATCCACTAAAGCTAATCACTTTTTCAATCAGCACACCTTTTGATTAATTAAGTTAAGGGTAATTAGTGAACAATTTCCATTCCTAGATGAGAGGGTGAGACAATCCTCTAAAGGTTAAGACATGCATGAGCATTGTTGCATACATAGCATGGCATGCATAACAAGGTACTTGAAAAGTGGTTGCGATCACTTGAGATTTGTGATATAAAGGGCTTGCGAGTTCCTATGATTATTGAACCGGTGGTTACGATCACCTGGTATTTGAAATGAGAGGCCCTGCGAGACCAATGAGATTGAATGCCTGTGGTTACGATCACGAAGTGGGAGTATGCCTTGCGAGGCGGGAACCCATTATAAATTGTTGAACGTGGTTACGATCACGAGAAAGCACCTTGCGAGGCTGCTAAAGGGAGTACCCCTTGCGATGCGGGAAACCAATGTGAATGAATAAATTATTATAGTGGTTGTGATCACTTGATGAAATAAAGTCAGATCCGTGCATATGCATCTTAAACACTAGCATGTGCATTAGCCATAGGAGCATGGCATAATGTAATATCCCATTGAGGAAGTTTTGTGAGGTGTATGTGGAACTCTCTTTGATCACTATCTGTAATTGTGTTATTGGTGGGTGTGACTATATGAATCTTGATGAATATGTATGTTCAATGAATTGGATGAATGATTGATTTTTTTATGCCATTTGAACTCCTTTCTAGGAGGAGACGTTTAATCTTGCATTCATTTGTATGTTATCACTAATCGTTGGATTTTCATCATTGAGGAAATATACTCACTCTCCATGTGGTCTATCTTTTTAGCTTTTGTGTTGTAGTGTTGCCCATGGAGCTCTTGTGCGGAGAAATGGTGTGAAGGAAGTCCATTTTGGGTAAAGAATGGCTTGGCCGGCAAATGTTTGATTTTATGGGTTTTACGTAGAGCTGGGTATCCGGGCCAACCCGCCCCGCAACGGGCTGACCCACATAAGCCCGCCCCGCAACAGGCTGGCCCGCGGAACCCGCTTTCTAAATGGGCTCATTTTTTTGGGACCGCGACAAGCCCGCGAACCCACGGGCCAGCCCGCGGGCCAACCCGCCTATGAAATTATTTTTTTGCTTCTTTTTTATTCCTTTGAAATTGTAGGGTCTAAATTATTTTTTTTATGAAACAAAAAATATGTGTAATTTAACATATTTAATTATCCAAAATTTAAAAAATCCAATCATATTTCATAAAAAAACTCATAAAATTTTAAATTTAATAGTTTTTTATCCAAATATAAACCTTAAACATGACAAATAGGTTACAAATGCATGATAATAACTAATAACATCACCAATGTCTTAAAAACTTCAAATACAATTACATGGGTTTAAGTTAGGATTAGAGTTTTTAGTTTTTTATTTCTATTTTAAATATATTTATAATATATTTTTATTTTTACTTGGCCCGCGGGTTGGCCCGCGAACCCGCGGGCCAGACCCGTTTTAACCCGCGGGTTACGCGGTCCCAGCCCGTGAGCCCGCTTTTTAAATGGTCCAAATTTTTCTAACCCGCAACCCGCGTAAGGAGTGACTAAACGGGCTGGCCCATGGGCCCGAACCTGTTTACCCAGCTCTAGTTTTACGTAGGCTTTTGTAATGTATGTAGATATAATGACATTTTGTATAGCCATAAATTAATGTGGATAATTGGTGTGGATGATGATTTTGGAGGTCATGTATGGAAAATGAGACCCTAGTACTTATGGCTTATTTTTATTGGTGACCTTAATCTTCATTGGATAATGAAAATGATGAATGATGCAGTTACAATTGATGAATGAATGAATGTTTCTATAAATAATTGCATTTTATAGAACATATATAGTAATAAGCTTAATTAGGACGTGATTCATGAGTTGAAATGAAAATTTATAGGTATGATTGTTTGGAACAAGTTTTAAATGCTTAACATGATGTATATGATGTGATGAATTAAACCAATTTGTCTTGAATTGAGTTTTGGTATGTGGATTTGTTTAATTCCCATGTTATCTATGTTTTTACTGGTATTCTCACTCAAGTGAGATGGATTATCGCTTGAGCGAGAATCCCCTGCGTTGGTGTATGGCCACTGGCCAAATTTCTCTTAGGCGAGAGTGGGTCTTGCTCAAGCGAGACTTCCCATGCATCAGAAGGTTAGCCACTGGAGGAAAATCGCTCAGGCGAGTAGGATCTCACCCGAGCGAGAGTGAGGTATTTTGCCACTGGACCATTTTCGCTGGAGTGAAAGGCCTTTGGATGTGGCACTCGCTTAAGCGAGTCAACGTATGCTAGATTCTAAATGAATTTCGCTTACGCTCGTTTACCTCGTCCAAGCGAACCCTGAGGATCTCACTCAAGCAAGTTGTGGCTCGCCCAAGCGAGATGACCCCTGATACTCTTTTTCTTCTTTCGCTCAGCGTGTGCCATTGATAAGTGTTGATTAAGCATTGATTTCATGACTCATTCGAATTAATTTTGTAAAGAACTTGAGCTAAATTGATGAATTATTGAAGGAAGTGAGCATGAATCTTTTAAGTAGTGATGGATAGGTGTATAAAAGAAATATTGTGTTAAAACTCTTGGAAAGTTGCAGGAAATTCAACAGGAAAGCAGGGCAAGCTTAAGCTTGAGCAAGCAAGCTTAAGCGTGAAAAATCAAGCTTAAGCTTGGAGCAAGCAAGCTTAAGCGTGAAAAATCAAGCTTAAGCTTGAAGCAGGCAAGCTCAAGCGTGAAAGCATCAAGCTCAAGCGAGAAAAATCAAGCTTAAGCTTGAAGCAGGCAAGCTTAAGCGTGAAAGTAGCAAGCTCAAGCGTGAAAGCATCAAGCTCAAGCGTGAAAGCATCAAGCTCAAGCGTGAAAAATCAAGCTTAAGCTTGAAGCAGGCAAGCTTAAGCGTGAAAGTAGCAAGCTCAAGCGTGAAAGCATCAAGCTCAAGCGTGAAAGAGCAAGCTCAAGCGTGATCGGGAGCATTTGAAGACAGCAAGCTCAAGCTTGAACAACCAAGCTTAAGCTTGAGCAAGCAAGCTTAAGCTTGAACAAGTTGGAAAGCATCAGGACCCCTCACGCTTGAGCGTGAACACTAGGAGCTTAAGCGTGGAATGATAAAAATGGAAGCCTAAGCATGGATTAAGCATGGCCAGCATGAATTAAAGGAAACAGAGGCATCAGGACCCCTCTCACGCTCAAGCGTGGGAATAAGCCGCTTGAGCGTGAGGAATGGATATTAAGGCCTCGCCTGAGCGTAACTGAGCGAGGCTAAGCGAGGAGCAAGCGTGAGAAGGCAAGGAAGCCACGCTTGAGCGTGAATTACTTCAGCTTAAGCGTGAGATCATCAATAAGCATCAGAACTCTTCACGCTTGAGCGTGACCATCAAGCTCAAGCGTGACTCAGACAGTATGGGATTTCTTAATTCTTTATTCACCAACAATGCGATGCAAACTCATCCACTTTCTTCTGTTTCCACCAGTCTCTAAAAGATGCTGCATGGGTTCTACGCAAGTGGGCAAGAGAAGCTGAACCTAAACTCCTATAAATCAAGCAGCAAACATCATCTATGACCGAACATCATCTGATACATCATTTCATCCTCTGTATTTTTCATTTCACACTTTCCATTTTCTGTATTCATTTCTTTGATGGTGAAAATGCAAGGCATGAGTAACTAATTTCCCTTATGGGATTGGCTGTAATCCATTCAACACTGAAGTAATGCTGTCGTAAGTTTTCATTGAGTAATGAGATTTGATAAAGTTTCTGTATTTCCTTCTGCGTTTAATGCCTGAAAGTACTTGATCACTATTTTCTTGTTCTAAGTTTTCTTAAGTATGCTGGGAAGTGACTTTTAAAAGCAGACCCTGAAAGAAATACTTGTTGTGAGTAGGTAGCCAGGGATGGCGTCTAACGCAACAAACGTCAAAACAATCGATCGATAATGCTGGAATGGTTTCCAAAGTGATTGAGGGATCAGCGGTTTAGAAATCATTCTTATGAATTTTGTAGTCGAGGGATCGATGCAAATGACTTTGATTGTGACGTAGAACTTATCTTTTCGATTTACATATATGGAAACTTATGCAGCTTACAGAGGTGAAGATGTGATGAAGCCAATCCCTGTTTTACAAAACTGATTTTTCCAACATCATTTACTGTTATATTTTGCAAAGTGCTAACCTCTGTTATTTTGTTACTTACTGTTTTTCATTCAGCAACATTCACAACAAATCAAAACTGAAACTTTCTGCCTAATCAATTCAAACTAAGATCTTCATTCTAGCACCTCCTCAGTGGAACGACAACTATACTATATTACAACTTCTGTGTTTAAACTTGGCACATCCATTTCATTGAGTTCATATTATACAAACTTGATTCTCTCTCAGTGAACTCTTCATTCCACTATCTCAAACATCACCACCACAACCCCCCTTACCAAGTAATGGCTCATCAAGTTTTGGCGCCGTTGCCGGGGAGGTGATTTAAGTTTGAATATTTTAGCATTGAATTGACAAGACAGTGTAAATAAATTTGTTTTCAATTTGTTTTTATTTTTATTTTTTTTTAGTAACCTTTCTATTTTGAGTACTTGATTTATGATCTTGAGGGGACAGGGTACAAAAGAACAGCTTGCATTTGATCCTGAGATAGATAGGTTCCTCAAGAAAATCAAGAAAGCAAAGCAGAACCTCCAAGAAGGACAAACTTTCTCTGATACAATGGATGACAACAGCAATAATCAAAATCCACCAAGGAGAACACTTGGAGACTATGCTTTACAGCAAGGGCCAAGACATTTCTCAAGCATTGCAATTCCAAACACTGTCAGAGCACTAGAAATGAAACCAGCATTTCTGAGTTTGATTAGTTCACATCAATTCCATGGAATGTCCAGTGAAGATCCGTACACTCACTTGGCCACATTCTATGAATTGGTTGGAACCATGGGATTTGACCAAGATGTTATTGATGCTGCATATCTAAGACTATTTCCTTTTTCTTTAGCAGGAAAAGCAAAGGAGTGGTTACAATCTCATCCAAATCAAAGTTTGAATAGCTGGAACATAGTTGAAGAAAAATTTCTACAAAGGTTCTTTCCTCCATCTAGATTCATCAAGGCCAAATCAGATATTACAACATTTAGACAAGGCCAAGATGAACCTTTTTGTGAGGCATGGGAACGCTTTAAATCACTGCTCAGAAAATGCCCAAACCATGGACTTGAAGATATTGCACAGCTTAATATTTTTTACAGTGGTCTAAGGGCTGACACTAAAATGATTTTAGATGCAGCAGCAGGAGGAACAATGATGACAGTGGATGCTGACCAAGCCACAAGGATAATAGAAACTTTATCCTCAACAGACTACTAAGCTCAACATGATCGTCAGCAAGTTCAAAAGAAAGGAGTCCTTGACTTAAACACCACAGATGCCATTTTAGCACAGAACAAAATTCTGACCCAACAATTAGAAACATTGACCAAAAAGATAGCCAATCTTCCACAACAATTACATGCTGTACAATCATCACAACCAAGGCAACAACAAATGCCTGTAACATGTAACTTTTGTGGAGGAGATCATCTTAATGAGAACTGTGGCTCACAAGAAGCAACTATATACTTCATGAACAACCAAGGAAGGTCTGGTAATTTCAATTCCAATTTTTCTAACCAACCATTTCAGGGATGGAGAAGTAACCAAAACCAAGGCCAAGGATGGAAGCAAGAGCCCAGCTCTTCTAAACCATATCAAAATAATGGTCCTTCTTTGGTGGAGAGAACTTCTAGATTAGAGGACACCTTGGAAAAATTTATACAAACTTCTTTAGCAAGTCAAAAGAACAATGAAGCCTCACTTAGGAACTTGGAAACACAATTGGGACAACTAGCCCAACAACTTGCTGAGAAACAGAAGCCTCAGTATGGAGCAAACACTGTAACAAACCCAATAGAGCATTGCAAGGCTGTGACCACACTGACTGAGGAAATAACTGAGGAAGAAGATGGATATGACACTATCATCTCTGAAGCAGTACCGCATAACACCAAAGATCCAGGGAGTTTTTCTATTCCCGTTACTGTTGGAAAACTTTCAAAAAGTAAAGCTTTGTTAGATCTTGGTGCTAGTGTAAATTTGATGCCATTATCCACACTAAAAAGTATAGGGGATTTTTCAGTAAAGCCAATAAACATGACTTTAAAAATGGCAGATCAATCAATAAAAACCCCTTATGGTATTGCTGAAAATGTTGAGGTCAAAGTTGATCAATTTGAATTTCATGAGAATTTTGTTGTCATAGATATGGAGGAAGACCCTGAAATTCCCCTCATACTAGGGAGACCATTCTTGAAAGCGGCCAAAGTCATCATAGATGTGGATGACAGAAAAGTAAAAATTCGAGTGCAAAAGGAACAAGTTGATTTTGCTATTAAAGGTGCACTTGAAAAACAGAATGGAAGAAAGCCAAGGCCTGACTTAGGCAAGGCGGTGGAAAAACTCAACACTCTCATCCACCAACTTCATGATCCATATTGAAAAATCTATCAGGCGTCAAGCTAATGACATTAAACAAGCGCTTATTGGGAGGCAACCCAATCTTTTATGTTTTCTTTTCATCCTGTTGATTTTGTTTTAAGTAAATCTTATTGTAAGATTAAATTTTTCTTTACTTTTCAGGCAGCTCATCAAATTCATCCCACTCATTATCTGAAAGCAAGTTTTAGCCTGGGGACAGGCCTTCTTTCTTAGGAGGGGTGAGACTTCATAGACTAAACAAGGACCCTCCTCACAAGGACCTCCAGTAAGGAAACATGAGACAAGGGATGACTCTTCTAAGGATGAGTGATGAGTTTACTGCTTTAGTTTTTATTGCTTTAGTTTACTTTCAGTTAGTTTTATCTAACATTACTGCAGCATGCCTTGAAAATTTTTAAAATTTTTATGCTTTTGGTTGATTGTTTGGATATACCATTACATGCTTGCAGTTGAACATTTTTGAAAACCCAACCAAAGATTTTACTTTTTGAACAAGAAAAGTTTCTAAGCAACAGAATGTTTTTAGGCAATAACACTGATTCTTTTTTTAGGCAAAATGACTTAATTAAGAACCAAGGAACTGGAATGCATGTATTTTTGCTTGATTACATGACGTGAACCCTTTTCTGTTAAGAATAAGGAAGTAAGCCTGATATCTTGATGAGAAGTGAGAAAATCTAAACACTTGAGAGCCTCATTTGAATTTGTTAAATTGGCATTGACTGATTTTCTAATTAAACCTTTTTCTTAAGAAACAAACAAGGAAATGATAAGGCAATTTTGAAAACATAGTTAGCCAAGAGCCAAAAAGCTACCCCGATAAAAAGATCCGATTTTTTTTCGCAGCCCATCTTTGAGCCATAAAAGCATGAAAATTTTTCTCTGCCCTGAGCTAAGCATAAGAGCAAAAATTCTATCTTACCTGCATGTTCATCTTGAAAAAGAGCATAAAATATTTTTCTCAAAAGGAGATGAAACAAATGGAGGCAGTAGAAGAAAATGCAAAAAGAATAGTAAGCTCTCCAAAAATGTATAAAAGAGCTGGAGGAAAATAAAAGAAAATTCTAAAGTTTCAATACAAAGAAGGAGCCTTCTAATTTGTTAATTAAATTAACCAAAAACACTTATGCTCTTCTTTAAACATGCATTTTGAAACCAAGAAAAACCAAAGATTCTTGTTAGCCCAGCCTCATTACATCCTTAAAAGACCTTTTGATCCTTGCTATTCATTTGAATTTTGGTTTTACTAGAAATGACGGCCAATGTTAACGGAGCAGTTCTAATGATGGATGAGTGAAACAGACACATGGTAAGAAATAATGAGAGTTCTATATTCTTACAGCAATGGGTTACATGCTTTATGAACAAGGTAATGGTGCATTACATTTCAAGGAATTGGTATTAAGAAAATCATTTGCCTAGACATCAACTCAGATTATTGTCTTTTAAACTTTTTGTCTGCCACAGAAACTTAGATTTTTGAACGCTTGATTCCCTTTCCTAAACTTCTTTTTACTTGAGGACAAGCAGAAATCTAGGTTGGGGAGAGTTTGATAAGTGTTGATTAAGCATTGATTTCATGACTCATTCGAATTAATTTTGTAAAGAACTTGAGCTAAATTGATGAATTATTGAAGGAAGTGAGCATGAATCTTTTAAGTAGTGATGGATAGGTGTATAAAAGAAATATTGTGTTAAAACTCTTGGAAAGTTGCAGGAAATTCAACAGGAAAGCAGGGCAAGCTTAAGCTTGAGCAAGCAAGCTTAAGCGTGAAAAATCAAGCTTAAGCTTGGAGCAAGCAAGCTTAAGCGTGAAAAATCAAGCTTAAGCTTGAAGCAGGCAAGCTCAAGCGTGAAAGCATCAAGCTCAAGCGAGAAAAATCAAGCTTAAGCTTGAAGCAGGCAAGCTTAAGCGTGAAAGTAGCAAGCTCAAGCGTGAAAGCATCAAGCTCAAGCGTGAAAGCATCAAGCTCAAGCGTGAAAAATCAAGCTTAAGCTTGAAGCAGGCAAGCTTAAGCGTGAAAGTAGCAAGCTCAAGCGTGAAAGCATCAAGCTCAAGCGTGAAAGAGCAAGCTCAAGCGTGATCGGGAGCATTTGAAGACAGCAAGCTCAAGCTTGAACAACCAAGCTTAAGCTTGAGCAAGCAAGCTTAAGCTTGAACAAGTTGGAAAGCATCAGGACCCCTCACGCTTGAGCGTGAACACTAGGAGCTTAAGCGTGGAATGATAAAAATGGAAGCCTAAGCATGGATTAAGCATGGCCAGCATGAATTAAAGGAAACAGAGGCATCAGGACCCCTCTCACGCTCAAGCGTGGGAATAAGCCGCTTGAGCGTGAGGAATGGATATTAAGGCCTCGCCTGAGCGTAACTGAGCGAGGCTAAGCGAGGAGCAAGCGTGAGAAGGCAAGGAAGCCACGCTTGAGCGTGAATTACTTCAGCTTGAGCGTGAGATCATCAATAAGCATCAGAACTCTTCACGCTTGAGCGTGACCATCAAGCTCAAGCGTGACTCAGACAGTATGGGATTTCTTAATTCTTTATTCACCAACAATGCGATGCAAACTCATCCACTTTCTTCTGTTTCCACCAGTCTCTAAAAGATGCTGCATGGGTTCTACGCAAGTGGGCAAGAGAAGCTGAACCTAAACTCCTATAAATCAAGCTACAAACATCATCTATGACCGAACATCATCTGATACATCATTTTATCCTCTGTATTTTTCATTTCACACTTTCCATTTTCTGTATTCATTTCTTTGATGGTGAAAATGCAAGGCATGAGTAACTAATTTCCCTTATGGGATTGGCTGTAATCCATTCAACACTGAAGTAATGCTGTCGTAAGT
Source organism: Clitoria ternatea (assembly GCA_037962975.1). Lineage (NCBI taxonomy): Eukaryota > Viridiplantae > Streptophyta > Magnoliopsida > Fabales > Fabaceae > Clitoria > Clitoria ternatea. The sequence goes on from CM075672.1 coordinate 159,742,063, forward strand.
TTTCATTGAGTAATGAGATTTGATAAAGTTTCTGTATTTCCTTCTGCGTTTAATGCCTGAAAGTACTTGATCACTATTTTCTTGTTCTAAGTTTTCTTGAGTATGCTGGGAAGTGACTTTTGAAAGCAGACCCTGAAAGAAATACTTGTTGTGAGTAGGTAGCCAGGGATGGCGTCTAACGCAACAAACGTCAAAACAATCGATCGATAATGCTGGAATGGTTTCCAAAGTGACTGAGGGATCAGCGGTTTGGAAATCATTCTTATGAATTTTGTAGTCGAGGGATCGATGCAAATGACTTTGATTGTGACGTAGAACTTATCTTTTCGATTTACTTATATGGAAACTTATGCAGCTTACAGAGGTGAAGATGTGATGAAGCCAATCCCTGTTTTACAAAACTGATTTTTCCAACATCATTTACTGTTATATTTTGCAAAGTGCTATCCTCTGTTATTTTGTTACTTACTGTTTTTCATTCAGCAACATTCACAACAAATCAAAACTGAAATTTTCTGCCTAATCAATTCAAACTAAGATCTTCATTCTAGCACCTCCTCAGTGGAACGACAACTATACTATATTACAACTTCTGTGTTTAAACTTGGCACATCCATTTCATTGAGTTCATATTATACAAACTTGATTCTCTCTCAGTGAACTCTTCATTCCACTATCTCAAACATCACCACCACAACCCCCCTTACCAAGTAATGGCTCATCAGCCATAGCTCGCCCAAGCTGTAACACCCTCGGTTAGATAAGACAAAGCCTTCTGTAGGTTCATCCTATTTAACTGAGAGTGTTAACAGTTTTTAGAAAAAGTGAATATATATTTTTTTTTAATAAAGAGATGGCAGATCAATGGAAGCAAATAGTGATTATATCATATAGTCATTCACAAACTGCAAGTAATTGTACTCTTAACAGAATGGGGCACGCAGGCACCCTTAAATATTATACAGTCATCCGTCAATATTCAGATACTTATATTCTATTTAAGGAGCGTTCTCATTTGGTTCAGCATATTGCTGTTCTTCATACTCAAGTTCTTGATTTCCTAATTCCTCTGAAAATTGTCAACAGTAAGGGTGAGTATAACCCAAGACCCTGATTGGTTAATCCGGTGCGGACATAATCCAGTTAACAAATAATATCACATAATTCATACAATTAGCATATTTATAACAATCAAGCATGTTGTCATGGAATGCATGGGTTGAATTTATTATGATTTATCTTTGGTTATGTCTCATGATGCATGTGGGCCCAATAAATTCGTCATTATCATCCTTTTATTCTTTGGAATTCATCCTGCTCAAGTTGTTTCTTGGGCACAACGTTTCCATTCTAGAGCGATCGGAGCTCACCAAGTCCCCTTTCTTTTATCATATGGTACGAATGAACTCACAGGTTCTCATCATTATATATATCATTTCATCTTGGGACTTGGCTCTCCACGATCATAGATACATCCCGTCATTTAGGCGAAGTACACCAGAATTGTATCGTCTTACCCGGCTATCAGGCGCGACTCTGATGCCATTGGGTTGCCGTTCCAGATGTACTCCCAAGATTCTTCTACTGAGATTGAACGTGAATGTCCTCCAGCGTACCAGGTGTATGCTCTAGTTTTTCTTCTTCAAAAATATTTTTATGATGCGAAATGCATTATTTTTATCATTAGATTCTTGGGTATCTTATGTGTTTCCAGTCTCATCATATTATTTACAAGCTCTTTGAATTCCATCAATTATTTAAACATTGTAAGATATTCGTTTATTATTTTAGAAATATATCTATTATATCTTGGTTAAAATTATATTTGTATAAAGAGTAAAATAATATATTCTTTATGTAATTACTCATAATTAAGACGTTAACAATGTTAATAACAATAAATCTAACAATAATAATAACAATATTAAGATTGATGATAATTAGAATAATAATAATAATAGAATAAGAATGATAATAATAATTATAACTTTCCAATAATTTAAAAAAGTATTAAAGAATAGTTTCTAAATGAAAATCCAAGTGAAAATCATTAAAAACAGAGTTTTCCGAGTGGAACAAGGGTAAATCCGAGTGAAATAAGTATAATTCCGAGTGGAATCATACTGAGAAGGGTTTTCCAAACGATCTGGCTAAAAATCCGAGTGAAATTACACTGGAAAGCTGTTTTCCGACTGAAACAAGTTTAGGTCCGAGTGAAAATGAACTGGAAGGCTGTTTTCCGACTGAAACAGGTTTGATTCCGAGTGAAAATGAGTTTTCCGCATGAATTAACTATGAATCCGAGTGAAATAAAACTGAGCAGAGTTTACTAAATGAAATTAATATGTTTTTCGAGTGAAACAGAAACTGAGAAGTATTTTCTTAATGAAATAACTTAAATTCTGAGTGAAATAAATTTCTGAGTGAATTAAAATATAATTTCCGAGTGAAATCAACTGGGAAGATGCTAACCGTGTGAAAGTAAACTAGGAAAAGTTATCCGAGTGTAATAAGGTTGTTTACCGAGTGAAGAATTGTTCTATCAGAATGAAATACATTCAGTTAAGGTTGAATCCGATTGAAACTAAGCAAAACCGAGTTGTTATAGATGTAAAACCGGTCGGATTAACATAAAACAGAACCTGTTATCATTAAATCCATCTTCTATTCATAATTTTTCACTGGAAATCACACGGTACCCATGATTCTTAGTATTTTCAGTTCAATACAGTACATATCATTTCACAATTCATCACTGATTATATGCATTTAATAACAAATATATATATATATATATATAAATACAAATAATAACAATTAAGGCATTTAATTCACACAACACTGAATCTGTCCTGGAAAGGTGAGGAACAAGTTCCTTAACCCTTTCCTTCACTCGGTTTTCCCACAGAGCACCCAAGAATATACCCCTTTTCCTTTATAGAGCTTCTGGAGGAGAAGAAGAGGTTCCCTTTCACTGTCCTACACGAATTCCGAGTGAAACAGAAGAGAAAGAGAGAGAAAGTAACTTGTAGGAAGAAGAATGATGGAGGTGTGTTTCGTTTGTGTGTTCTCTAAGAGTCCTTGCGCTGGTTTAAATAAGGAGAGTAAGTGGGAACTAAATGGGGAACAACTTTTTCTGAGTGGGCTGCTAGTGGAGTGCTAATGGAGAGTTAGTGGAGATTAAATAAGGAGATATACTGAGTCAGTGCCCATTTCTGGCCGCCCACTAGCTATAATGCGCATGATTGAATTAAAATAATCATTAAAAGACAAAATTGAAGTCAATACGCACAACTGACACTGAATACCGAGTGAAAATTCCACTCGGTTAACCACTATGCCGACTGGAATTCTTCTTCCGAGCCAACAAATACAAGGCTCGCTTTAGCGTGGGTTGCTCGCTTGAGCGAAGTAGAGAAATATGCATCAGGGGTCCTTCTCGCTCAAGCGGAATCCGACTCGCTTGAGCGAGTCTTCAAGTCCTCGCTCGGAATTCCTTTGAAACCGACTCAGGTACTCGGTTCTTCACTTGGTAATACCTGTCCAGACCGAGTCCTTCCTTTCTCAGAGTTTTCACTCGGAAATCCGAGTCTTCATTCACTTGGTTCACTCGGTTTAGGCCAACTTCTTCAACTATATTTCCAATTAAGGTTTATTTAAGCCATTACCTCTCGGAACAAGACCTACACGTACGAGTCTCACTCGGTTTTGGCCCAATAGAGTATATCTCACTCGGAAATGGTTCAGCTTCATACATTTCTCTCGGAATGGGCTCCCTCTACCATTTTCCACTCGGTTTCTTAAGCAAATACATACGAAACCATTTGGAATCCTTCCCAATTGATTCCACAACACATTCCAGTCGGTAGAAAGCATCAAATCAACATAAAACATAATTATATATGCATTCTTTCACTCGGAATACTTCAATCGGAGGAGTTTCCTTCGGAAAAAGAGTATTTGGCAAGGTTTGACTCGGAAACGAGTCATTCCAGGGTGTTTTGACTCGGAATTTCACCCAGAAGTAGTTCTCTTGAACACACTTCACTCAGAATTGCCTCTCAGGTCAGGACTCCACTCGGTGGTAGCCCTCTCAGTCATGTTTTACTCGGAAAACATGACACTGACTCGGAATTCCCTCCTTCACTCGGAATTTTTAATCATTCACTCGGAATTCTTCTCTGTTACTCGGAACAGAGCCCTTTTCACTCGGTTTTTGCATAATTTCACTAATGTTCCATATAAATTCTATTATTATGTGCAAAAATGACATTTTTGAGATACTACAGACCATCAACAAGGTATATATTGACTTATTCTTGCTTACAAACCCTCCATAATTAAAAATTTACAAGGGTAAAACTGTTTCTAAAAAGAGGGATGTTACATTCTCCTCCCCTTTTAGGAATTTCGTCCCGAAATTCAAAGTTAAAACAATTGAGGGTACAATTCTCTCATTTTCTCCTCAATTTCCCAAGTAGCATCCCCATCATCTGTCTGACTCCAAATTACCTTGACCAAAGGGATTTCCTTGCCTCTTAACTGTTTGAGACGTCGGTCAGCAATCTTAACCGGCGGTGCTTCAAAGGTAAGGTTTTCTTTCAGAATAAATTGATCGGGACTTAGAACATGATCAGGGCTTGGTACATATTTGCGGAGTTGAGAGACATGAAAAACATTATGAAGGTTTGTCAATTCGGGTGGTAGAGCAACACGGTAGGCATGAGTTCCTATCTTTTGCAAAATCTGATAGGGTCCTACGTATCTGGGGCTTAACTTCTTGGCCTTTAGAGCTCTTCCTACTCCAGTGGTAGGGGTAACCTTGAGAAAAACATGATCTCCCTCTTCAAATTCCAATGGCTTCCGACGTTTGTCGTAGTAACTCTTTTGTCTATCTTGCGAAGCCTTCATTGCCATTTGAATCCTTTGGACTTGTTCTGTAGTCTTCTGAACAATCTCTGGTCCAGTTATCGTCTTTTCACCAATCTCATACCAACATAAAGGTGTACGGCATTTTCTTCCATACAAAGCTTCATAGGGGGCCATTCCGATACTGGCATGGTAGCTGTTGTTGTAAGTGAACTCCACAAGTGGAAGGTATTCTTGCCAACTTCCTCCATGTTCTAGGACACAAAGATGTAATAGATCTTCAAGAGTCTTGATTGTCCTTTCTGATTGTCCGTCTGTCTGTGGATGATATACGGAACTTAACTTCAGGCGAGTTCCTAGAGCTTGTTGCAGACTCTTCCAAAATTGTGATGTGAAACGAGGGTCTCGATCGGACACAATTGTAGTGAGAGTTCCATGTAATCGTACAATTTCCTTGATATAGATCTGGGTGAGTTTCTCTAGAGAATACTTCATATTGACAGGAATGAAATGAGCGGTCTTTGTTAATCGATCCACGATTACCCAAATAGCATCATATCCAGCTGATGTTCTGGGAAATCCACTCACGAAGTCCATAGCAATCTCATCCCATTTCCATTCTGGAATATCCAAAGGACGAAGGGTCCCACTTGGTCGTTGTTGTTCCGCCTTTACCTTCTGACACATCAGGCAAGCTATTACATACTCAGCGATATCCCTTTTCATTCCTTGCCACCAGAATAATTTCTTCAAGTCCTGATACATCTTGGTTGATCCTGGGTGGATACTGTATTTACTTTTGTGTGCTTCATCCAGGATGGATCTTTTAAGATCTGTGTTGACTGGAATACAGAGTCTCTGTTGATACCTGATCACCCCATGTTCGTCTTTGCTAAACTCTGAGACTCCTTCTTTTGTCTTTTCTACTAGATCTTGAAACTCCTGATCATTGGCCTGAGCTTCTTTGACTTGTTCCAGGAAATCATTGGAAATTCTCAATATTCCAACCATAAGACTTCCTCTTTTTGGTGTTACTGCCAGATTCAAATCGCGAAACTATTCTATCAATTCTAACTCCTTTGTCATCATATATGATAGACGTAAAGCCTTTCGACTGAGTGCATCAGCTACTACATTTGCCTTTCCAAGATGATATCGGAGTTCGAATTCATAATCTTTGATGAATTCCATCCATCTACGTTGTCGCATATTCAATTCTTTCTGGTCGAATAGATACTTCAAGCTCTTATGATCACTGAAGACTTCAAAGTATGTACCATACAAGTAGTGTCTCCAGATTTTCAAGGCAAACACAACTGCAGCTAATTCCAAGTCATGTGTAGGATAATTAACTTCATGCGTTCTTAGCTGTCTTGAAGCATAATCAACAACCTTTCTTTCTTGCATTAGGACACATCCTAGTCCTTGTCTTGACGCATCACAATACACTTCATATGGCTTGGCAGGATCTGGAAAAATCAAGATAGGTGCACTAGTGAGTCGTTGGCGTAACTCCGTAAAACTGCTTTCGTATTTGTCAGTCCATTCAAATGGTTGATCTTTACGGGTCAGCCTAGTTAAAGGTGCTGTAATTCGAGAGAAATTCTCGATGAATCGACGATAATATCCAGCCAGTCCAAGGAAACTGCGGATTTCCGTCACATTCTTGGGTTGTTCCCAATTTAGTACAGCTTCTACCTTTGTAGGATCTACAGCAACTCCTTCCTTAGAGATGACATGTCCTAAAAGTTTCACTTCTGTCAACCAGAATTCACATTTTGAAAACTTGGCGTACAATTGCCTTGCACGCAAGGTATTTAGAACAATTCGGAGATGCTCCTCGTGTTCCTCATAGCTCTTGGAGTAGACAAGAATGTCGTCAATGAATACAACCACGAATTTGTCCAAGTACTCATGGAAGATTCGATTCATGTATCTCATAAAGACTGCAGGTGCATTTGTAACTCCAAAGGGCATAACAAGACACTCATAATGCCCATATCGTGTTCTGAAGGCTGTTTTGGGTACATCATCTTTCTTTACTCTGATTTGGTAATAGCCTGATCGCAGATCGATTTTTGAGAAGATAGTGGCTCCTCGTAATTGGTCCATCAAATCATCAATTCTTGGGAGAGGGTATCAGTTCTTGATCGTAGCTTTATTCAACTGACGATAGTCAACACATAATCGCATACTGCCATCCTTCTTTTTGACTAGAAGAACTGGTGCTCCCCAAGGTGAGACACTGGGTCTAATCATTCCTTTCTCTAAAAGTTCTTCTATTTGCTCTTTAAGTTCACTGAGTTCCTTAGGTGACATTCGATAAGGAGCAATAGAGATTGGTCCTATGCCCGGTATAATGTCAATACTGAACTCAATTTCTCATTCTGGAGGTAGGTCACATATATCATCAGGGAAAACTTCTGGGAATTCCTGAACAACCGGAATTTGATCAATTTGAGAAGTGGCCTTACTTTCAGATTCAGTAAGGATCATGTATAGTTAGACTTCCTTTGCTGGAATTACCTTTTCTGAGCTAACAGTACAAGAATCAATGTCTTGATCACAGTGTAATGTAGTAGACCCGAGAGAAATGGATCTATTATGACAGTCAATCAGAATATGGTTGGCAGCAAGCCAATTCATTCCTAGAACAATATCTAGATCAATCAAAGGCAAACATATCAGATCTACTTGATAGGCTTTCCCTTCGATGTTGAGAGGACATTTCAAACACATGCAGGAAGGGCAAATGGGCTTATTTGCAGCAGTCGTAACAATCATCTTATTGGGCAGAGAGGTTGTAGGAAGCTTTAAATGTTTTACACAATTCTCAGATATGAAAGAGTGAGTGGCTCCTGAATCATATAATACATTTAATAGAGTACTTCCTATAAAGCATGTACCTTGCACAAGATCGTTCTCTTGTGATACCTCCACACCATTCATGGTAAAAACTCTGGCATTTCCTCCTGGTCTTCCAGTTGAGTTGTTTCCAGGCCTTCCAGGATTATTGTTTTGGTTGAAGTTGTTGTTGCGGGAAACATTCTGCATTCTTGGGGCATTATTTGCAGGGGTATTTGCAGCAGGTCCCCTATTCCCTTGGCCTGTTGGTCGCACTACCTGTCTTTGAGTCATCTGTTGCTGGTTGTTAGCATTTTTGAACCAACAGTCAACATCACGATGTCCAGTCCGTCCACAAATTATGCAGGTTCTACAATTTACTGCCATATGTGGTCCTCCGCAATTATAGCATTTCAGGTTCCGATTGTTCCCTTGATCTCTTGAAGGATTTCGGTTGGCTAAGTTGGAAGGTCGAAAATATGGCCGATCTACTTGAAAATCCCTCCTTTGCTGTCGATCTGGCATACGTCGTTCTGGCCCATGATTAGACGCTCCAGGTCGTCGAAGATTAGAGGTATTCTCAAAGATGCGGCATCTGTCAACCAAAGTAGTGAATTATGTAATTTGTTGACAACATATAACTTGGCGAATTTCTTGTCGTAACCCTGCTTCAAACTTTGCGCATCTTGACGCTTTGCCCATGTGGGTGTAGTAGGGACAACATTTTGCCAATTCATCAAATTTAGCAGCGTACTCCCCAACAGTCATATTACCTTATTTCAGATTGAAGAATTCCTGCTCCTTCTGTCTCCTTATGTCTTCAGGGAAATATTTAGCGAGAAATTCTGTCCTGAATCGTCCCCAAGTAATGATATGCCCATCAGTAGCTAGTCTGACTCTAGCATGAGTCCACTAGTGTTCTGCTTCTCCAACCAGCATGAAGACAGCAAAGGTTACACAATCCTCATCAGAACATCGCATAGCGGCAAAAATCTTTTCAAGGTGTTCAATCCATAGTTGTGCTCCTTCTGGATTGAAGCCTCCTTTGAACTGCGTAGGATTGTTCCTTTGAAAATCAGCTAATCCCTGTTTGGCAGAAGCATGAGGTAACTCTTGTCGTTCTATTACCTCCACAATTCTGGTAAGAAGATTCTCCATCACATGATTGTTATTTTGGCGTGCCATTAGGAATTTGCTGAAAGAATATCAACAAATAGATTCAGGGTATGCGTTATGTGGAGCATTCCACATAGGATATTTAGTCTTAGGAGTGTTATAGACTGTTCAATTTTTCTATCAGAGTATGTGGAAACCTAATGGTCCACTCCCCAAGCTTGATGAATCGACTATGCTCTGATACCACCTTTGTAACACCCTCGGTTAGATAAGACAAAGCCTTCTGTAGGTTCATCCTATTTAACTGAGAGTGTTAACAGTTTTTAGAAAAAGTGAATATTTTTTTTTAATAAAGAGATGGCAGATCAATGGAAGCAAATAGTGATTATATCACATAGTCATTCACAAACTGCAAGTAATTGTACTCTTAACAGAATGGGGCACGCAGGCACCCTTAAATATTATACAGTCATCCGTCAATATTCAGATACTTATATTCTATTTAAGGAGCGTTCTCATTTGGTTCAGCATATTGCTGTTCTTTATACTCAGGTTCTTGATTTCCTAATTCCTCTGAAAATTGTCAACAGTAAGGGTGAGTATAACCCAAGACCCTGATTGGTTAATCCGGTGCGGACATAATCCAGTTAACAAATAATATCACATAATTCATACAATTAGCATATTTATAACAATCAAGCATGTTGTCATGGAATGCATGGGTTGAATTTATTATGATTTATCTTTGGTTATGTCTCATGATGCATGTGGGCCCAATAAATTCGTCATTATCATCCTTTCATTCTTTGGAATTCATCCTGCTCAAGTTGTTTCTTGGGCACAACGTTTCCATTCTAGAGCGATCGGAGCTCACCAAGTCCCCTTTCTTTTATCATATGGTACGAATGAACTCACAGGTTCTCATCATTATATATATCATTTCATCTTGGGACTTGGCTCTCCACGATCATAGATACATCCCGTCATTTAGGCGAAGTACACCAGAATTGTATCGTCTCACCCGGCTATCAGGCGCGACTCTGATGCCATTGGGTTGCCGTTCCAGATGTACTCCCAAGATTCTTCTACTGAGATCGAACGTGAATGTCCTCCAGCGTACCAGGTGTATACTCTAGTTTTTCTTCTTCAAAAATATTTTCATGATGCGAAATGCATTATTTTTATCATTAGATTCCTGGGTATCTTATGTGTTTCCAGTCTCATCATATTATTTCCAAGCTCTTTGAATTCCATCAATTATTTAAACATTGTAAGATATTCGTTTATTATTTTAGAAATATATCTATTATATCTTGGTTAAAATTATATTTGTATAAAGAGTAAAATAATATATTCTTTATGTAATTACTTATAATTAAGACGTTAACAATGTTAATAACAATAAATCTAACAATAATAATAACAATATTGAGATTGATGATAATTAGAATAATAATAATAATAGAATAAGAATGATAATAATAATTATAACTTTCCAATAATTTAAAAAAGTATTAAAGAATAGTTTCTAAATGAAAATCCAAGTGAAAAACATTAAAAACAGAGTTTTCCTAGTGGAACAAGGGTAAATCCGAGTGAAATAAGTATAATTCCGAGTGGAATCATACTGAGAAGGGTTTTCCAAACGATCTGGCTAAAAATCCGAGTGAAATTACACTGGAAAGCTGTTTTCCGACTGAAACAAGTTTAGGTCCGAGTGAAAATGAACTGGAAGGCTGTTTTCCGACTGAAACAGGTTTGATTCCGAGTGAAAATGAGTTTTCCGCATGAATTAACTATGAATCCGAGTGAAATAAAACTGAGCAGAGTTTACTAAATGAAATTAATATGTTTTCCGAGTGAAACAGAAACTGAGAAGTATTTTCTTAATGAAATAACTTAAATTCTGAGTGAAATAAATTTCTGAGTGAATTAAAATATAATTTCCGAGTGAAATCAACTGGGAAGATGCTAACCGTGTGAAAGTAAACTAGGAAAAGTTATCCGAGTGCAATAAGGTTGTTTACCGAGTGAAGAATTATTCTATCAGAATGAAATACATTCAGTTAAGGTTGAATCCGATTGAAACTAAGCAAAACCGAGTTGTTATAGATGTAAAACCGGTCGGATTAACATAAAACAGAACCTGTTATCATTAAATCCATCTTCTATTCATAATTTTTCACTAGAAATCACACGGTACCCATGACTCTTAGTATTTTCAGTCCAATACAGTACATATCATTTCACAATTCATCACTGATTATATGCATTTAATAACAAATATATATATAAATACAAATAATAACAATTAAGGTATTTAATTCACACAACATTGAATCTGTCCTGGAAAGGTGAGGAACAAGTTCCTTAACCCTTTCCTTCACTCGGTTTTCCCATAGAGCACCCAAGAATATACCCCCTTACCTTTATGGAGCTTCTGGAGGAGAAGAAGAGGTTCCCTTACACTGTCCTACACGAATTCCGAGTGAAACAGAAGAGAAAGAGAGAGAAAGTAACTTTTAGAAAGAAGAATGATGGAGGTGTGTTTCGTGTGTGTGTTCTCTAAGAGTCCTTGCGCTGGTTTAAATAAGGAGAGTAAGTGGGAACTAAATGGGGAACAACTTTTTCTGAGTGGGCTGCTAGTGGAGTGCTAATGGAGAGTCAGTGGAGATTAAATAAGGAGATATACTGAGTCAGTGCCCATTTCTGGCCGCCCACTAGCTATAATGCGCATGATTGAATTAAAATAATCATTAAAAGACCAAATTGAAGTCAATACGCACAACTGACACTAAATACCGAGTGAAAATTCCACTCGGTTAACCACTATGCCGACTGGAATTCTTCTTCTGAGCCAACAAATACAAGGCTCGCTTGAGCGTAGCTTGCTCGCTTGAGCGAAGTAGAGAAATATGCATCAGGGGTCCTTCTCGCTCAAGCGGAATCCGACTCGCTTGAGCGAGTCTTCAAGTCCTCGCTCGGAATTCCTTTGAAACCGACTCAGGTACTCGGTTCTTCACTTGGTAATACCTGTCCAGACCGAGTCCTTCCTTTCTCAGAGTTTTCACTCGGAAATCCGAGTCTTCATTCACTTGGTTCACTCGGTTTAGGCCAACTTCTTCAACTATATTTCCAATTAAGGTTTATTTAAGCCATTACCTCTCGGAACAAGACCTACACGTACGAGTCTTACTCGGTTTTGGCCCAATAGAGTATATCTCACTCGGAAATGGTTCAGCTTCATACATTTCTCTCGGAATGGGCTCCCTCTACCATTTTCCACTCGGTTTCTTAAGCAAATACATACGAAACCATTTGGAATCCTTCCCAATTGATTCCACAACACATTCCAGTCGGTAGAAAGCATCAAATCAACATAAAACATAATTATATATGCATTCTTTCACTCGGAATACTTCAATCGGAGGAGTTTCCTTCGGAAAAAGAGTATTTGGCAAGGTTTGACTCGGAAACGAGTCATTCCAGGGTGTTTTGACTCGGAATTTCACCCAGAAGTAGTTCTCTTGAACACACTTCACTTAGAATTGCCTCTCAGGTCAGGACTCCACTCGGTGGTAGCCCTCTCAGTCATGTTTTACTCGAAAAACATGACACTGACTCAGAATTTTTAATTATTCACTCAGAATTCTTCTCTGTTACTCGGAACAGAGCCCTTTTCACTCGGTTTTTGCATAATTTCACTAATGTTCCATATAAATTCTATTATTATGTGCAAAAATGACATTTTTGAGATACTACAGACCATCAACAAGGTATATATTGACTTATTCTTGCTTACAAACCCTCCATAATTAAAAATTTACAAGGGTAAAACTGTTTCTAAAAAGAGGGATGTTACACAAGCGCCCCACTCGGTCTCGCTCAAGCGAGTGTGACTCTCGCTTGAGCGAGTTATGCTCTGATTTTCTAAATTTCATTGTTTGATTATTTTCCCTTCTTATTACATCAAACCTTCTTCTTGTACCATCTTATAAATACTTGGGGCATATTTTGAAGTCATCAATCCTCATGATGTTTAACCTCTTTAAACCCAACGATATGGCATTAATTTAAATAATTCCTTCCACTGTTTTCAATTGAATATTCCTCATTAATCGTTTTCTTTAAGCTACCTTCTCATATCTCCATATATGAGACAGGTCCTTCAAAGATCCGGGGTATTGAATGAAAGCTTCACCACTTTATGTTTTCATAAATTAATGATATTAAGATTGCAAAAAATTTACCCCTATTTTCGGGGTGTTCCAGCTCCTCCTTCCCCTCTCTATCTCCATTTTTTTTCTTCTTGTTCTTCTTCCACTCATGGAAAAACTGAACCACACTCCCCCATGTCCATTTCCCACTCATATTTCTTGGTTTACATGGATTCATGAGGCATGGATGGCACTTTGGGGCCATGGTTGGGCCATCTTCTTCTCCCTCTCTTCCATTTTCATTTTGGCTTGGCTTGGGTGGTGAGGTAAGATTTGTTGCCCCTTTAATGTTCTATTTATGGTTTTGATGTTGTTGGGCTTGAAATGGTGATATTAAGCACTTTCCTAGGATTGAGATGTGAGTTTTGGTTATGGAAATGAGGTTCTTGATGATGGATTGATGTTATGTGATAAGGAGGGTTATAGTGTTCATGTTAATTTAAGAAAATTGATTAAGATTATTGTTAGGTGATTTTAGAGAAAAACTCTAAGTGATGACTTTGGTGCTTTAGAATGATTTTATAAGAAGGAATAAATTTTTAGAAGTATTGGGATTAATTATTAATGTTGATAAATTTTTGAGCTAAGCTGATGTTATGTGAATGATGATATATGCATGTGAAACCCAAACCATAGGGTAGATAACCATTGGGACAATTGATTGTTGTTTACAAATGATTGGCACTTTGATGATGATATTGAAAGTTGTTGAATTGATGCTTGTAGTGATGTGTGAAAGTTGTTGAATTGATTCTTGCCAATTTGTATGAAACCCTTGAGAAATGATGATAATCGGTACTTTTGGCATAAATACCTGAATTGATGATTGGGTTTTCATGAGAGTGACTTTTGGGTTTAGAAAATATGATTGGAATCATTGATGTGGATATTTAGGGTTGTTGGATTTTGATGAGGATTTGATGAGGACTTAGGCCATGATGTTGCCATGTGGAATTGTTGATTTATGATGGCTTGAATGAAGCTAAGATGGCTTAAATGAATTTGGGTGACAATAATGGCAATTAGGTGATTTATATGATGATTTAGATGCCATGTTGATAAGGGATGTGATGTTGTTATGGTTGGGTATGGTTGACCCTTTTAGATCTACAAGATCTTGGTTTTGGGAAGGAATTCCCGAAGCCTAACACAAGTATATGAATTGGTGTTTTAGCAAGCCTAAGACTTAACACAAGCCCTAAATAATGTTAAGAATTTATTAGAATTGTGATGATGCCTTATGATGGCTCATTAATTGAATGTATGTATGTATGTGTAGATGGTATCTTGGGCAATGTGGCGGAACGTTTGGAACGTGCAAATCATTTATGGTTCTTCTCTCGAGGTAGGAGAGGAGTTTACATTTCAATTTTATGAGTTGAATGATTTGTGATTGATGTATATGATGATGCTCATGCTTGCCTTGCCATGATTATATTGAAATGATGTAATGTTTGGTTGTGTGACGAATGACATGCTTGGTTGGGCTATAATGCACATAAATTGTCATTTATACATTGGATGATTTAAAGACCAAAATATGTTGTGTGAATTTTTGGATCAAATCATATTTACATATGTGAACATAGTTGCATAGAGAGTTTGGACCAAAATTTAGCCAATTGCATTTTGGTATATCATGTAAAATGCCTAAAATATGCATAAAACTACCCTATAGCTTAGATGTTGATTGAGATGGAATTTGGGATTGAAACTTAGCCACATAATTGATATTAGGGTAGGTAATTTGTGTATAAAATGTTATGCAAATCGGAGTTAAATAGCCTACTAAAAAGGGGTCCCAAAGTTGACAAAAACATAAGGGCCCAAAAGCTACAGAATGGGACTTAGAGCAATGAGATCTATGGCCAGTGGGAATTTCCCACTGCCAGTGGATTGTTTTGCCTCTAAAAGTGAAAAAAATGGCCATTTTGGGTGGTGGATACAATGGATTCCATGGCCAGTGGGAATTTCCCACGGCCAGTGGAATTGCCACTGTCAGGAAATTTCCAACTGCTTCTTTTCTCTTCCTGTGTTTGGCCTGTTTGGGTATCTTAATGACATTTTTGGTCTTGGGCTGCTTCATGAAAGTTGTAGATAATAATGTTGCAGAGTTGTGAAAATAGGCCTTACCTTAATTAGAGTTTTCTAACTCTCATAAGACGTAAAATACCGGACCTGCTGCATTGTAAAACTCAAGTTTAAGAGGGTTTTGAACCCAACTTTTTATGATTGTCAAATTGGGACTAATAGGTGATATTTATGACATGTCCCATTATTTTTAAGACTAATAATATGCTTTTCTCATGTCTTAATGTTGAAATTTATCATGAGCTTAATAGTATCCAAAACCCCTTTATTATGTAAAAATAAGAGATTGTATTAGATGTATATGATGATGGTATGTCTTAGTGGTATTTGATATTGATTTGAGACATTAGAAAACATGTATGTACCTATGGTATGTTATGAAAACATGAATGTATACCACTAATGATATGTTATGATGTTTGATAATGAAAAGTTAAATGATGCGGTTGTATGACACACCCTTGTATGATGATTAAGTCAATGAGGGATGATTGCATGACAATGTGTTTGTTATAAATCAACGAATCGGTGATGATGCCGATAATGGGTAATGATGGTTGATTGTTATTATTGGTGATTTGTTGAATACCATTGGGTTTGATACAAGTGCGATCTTGTATGTGTGGTTTAAGATTGTATTGATGAATTGTTGTGATGCCACATTAATGTATGAAAAATGGTAATGATCAATAAGATGAAAATCCACTAAGAATTATGTGGTGATGTTATTGATAAGCAAAGATGAATAAGTATGCTAAGCATACCTTTAATATGATGAAAGATTGACTAATGTTATTGATGTTTATAATGCCATTGTTAATGTTGCAAGTATTGACTTGCATGAATGATATATGTATGTTGAAATGAAATGCCACACATGAAACTTAAAACAATGGTAAAATCCACTAAAGATTGTATAGTGGTATTGGTGTTGATGATGATGATTGATGAGTGGCATGATAGGATGCATAGTATGAGAATGCATTGATTGGCATTTGTATCCATGGCATATCATACGTTGCCGGTAAAGAATATTAAGGGATTCCCCTGGTTGGCCCAGTGGGAGGACGGCTCAGTGCACGAGCATTCTTGTTGTTTCCCCTGTGACTCGGTGTATAAGTCACGAAGCTGCCCATACTGAGCTACGGGGAGCTGCATGTGGTTGACCATTGTGGGGGGTGGCTCTTGAGGAGCAGGTGTCCCCGGTGGTCCTATGGATTATAACTGCCATGTTATGAATCATGGTTGGCCCACAACACCCTATATTGTTGATTATGTTGTTTACCGCGGTCATGGTGAAAATTACTGTTGTTGCAAAATGGGCGATGCGGTTTGGTACCAGTAAAATTGGTGATTATGCATGCATTATGATATATGTCTACACATTATACTACTACAGTAGGGGCATGATATGTGATCATGCTTGAACCCACAATCTGGTGTTTATTCCCATAATCAGATCCACATTTGTTATTGATTATTCCATTGTTCATATGCATTAGCCTAAGAGCATTTGCATATAGTATGGAGATAGGCCAAAAGGTGATGATGATTGAGATTGAGATATAATGATGATGAGATAGGTAAATGAATTACCTAAAAGACAACATGTAAAATATGAATACAACAAAATAATATTGAATAAGACGATGTTGTATATGATGGCCTAATGTAATGAAAGGCTTGTTTGTCTATGGTTGATGACAATGATGTTGGCCCATTGTGACATTGAGAAATGATGTGTATATATGTTGCTTTGTTATAAGTTGATTGTTAAATATGGTTTATGTATATTGTTGGGATGAATGAATTATGATGATTATTGATGATTTTAGCAAAGCATACATGATGTTCATATACATATGCACATAATCTCAATTGTATTCATATTCGTCATTTGAAATGTATAACTTATTCTCCCATGTTGTCCATTTTTAGTATTGATGCAGGAATATCATGGATGTAAATAACAATATGAGTAGATGATGTATCAATATTTGGGGTATTTGAATTCATACCCATTTGATGATTAAAATAATGTTGGTTATGTAATTCATTTTGGGAATTATGGAATATGGACATCGGAGATGTATGTTGTTGATACATGATTTTAAGGTTAAATAGAATATGGTCAATTATGGAATACGAACAACGGAGATGTATGTTGCATGACCATATAGATGCATATGTATATATATCTAAGGCAATTCATGTATATGATTTACGTGTAAGATGGATTGTGCTCCAATAGGCGTGTTCCCTGTATACATATTCTTCTTCCACTGTAAACTCTACTATTTTTGTATATACTTATGGGTGATTTATTTTAAGATCCAGTTATAAATTATCAAATCTCACTCTTTGGTTTTTGGTGGTTCGAGTCTTGATGTAATCGTTGAGGTGTTTTGGAAATATTTCAAACGCGAAAAATTTATTGACATTTTTATTTATCTTGATTACATCGAGATTCGGGTCCAGAAGATCGGGGGTGTTTCAGTAAGCCTTCAAAAGATCATCACCACACTCTGAATAAATAAACTGTAACCCAAACCCATTACCTATAAAAGCTAAAACTTCCTAAACATTATTCCACCTATTTAGGCTCAGTTAAAGTATCCAACAAGGTTGATTATCAGTATAAGACTTTGTATTGGTCTTAAGGATAAAGGTGTACAAAGACAAGGACCTACTCGATGATGAAAAGCCTTAAGAATAAAAAGAAAGAAGATTAAGTGCATTGTCATGCATCATGTGCATAAATAATGGTGATGAGGAGCCCAGAGTCACACTTTGGGTACCCTAGAGGACATCAACGTTCGATCCCCATGCAGAATCTTGGGAGTATAATTGGGCTGTGATCCCCAATGGTTGTGGAGTAGCTCCCCGATGTTGGGCGAAGCAATGTAAACTTGGTGTACTTTGACTAAAACAAGAGTGTCACTATGGTCGTAGAGAGCCAAGACCCATTTTTGAGTGGCCACAAATGTTGGTGAAGGATCCTTATTTACTTATTAAGGATATACATGTCTTGGTACCCTTATGTTCTAGGGGACTTGGTGTACTTTGATCACTTTGGATGAAAAGCAAAATATTGAAAGATGGATTTGATGATTCTTGGGCCCATATTCATCGCATTGATAACACTAAAAGAATCTAAAGGAAATAATCCAACTACATCTATGCATAACATCCTTGATCCTCTCTGTTGATGCGTTGTATGTTTGTGACTTGATTATGCTAATGATGTTTTATGTGTGCTAGATGTGATGACTTGAGTAACCACGGTATATAGTTCTCCATGTCCCGTGAATGTTTTTGTATTCATGCTGAACATGACTTAGGTTGTTATGGACTGTGTCGGGATAATCTAAGATCTGTAAGTAAGACAATGAGGAAAGACAGATCAAGAGTGTTAGCTAGTAAAAGACTTCAATAAGTAAGATATACAAGAGTGAGGCCCAACTTACATGGGTGCACCGCTTTATGACTTTTGTTTAGGATAATTATCAGAAATGACAACATCGCTGTTGTTTGAGAGCACGAGAGAAATACTCATCCTTTACATTATTTTTTTTAGACCAGAGAAGAAGCCGCATTAGAAGAATGAGAGTGCTCTAGAGGACTAGCGGAGACAGTCAAAGACACACTGAGTACTCTTGTAGTTATCTTCACCAACAGAAATGATATCTCTACAGGTAGGCCTACAGAGGAGCCATTGCCTTACGATCATGATGTTTAGGTTATAGAATCTACAGTATGATGCTATAGAGACCCGCCGTATCCTTTGATGGTCGATGAGTTTGAAGAGATAGCAGCACAACAAGTACCTAGTACCAATAATTTCATCCATGGCTAGAGCCAGCCCTACGTCCGCCTTCTCTAGTGTGAGAGTATATCCCCGTTCTAGTGGAGCATAAAGATCCTGAAGAAGATCCAGAGGAAGCACCCATTGATATCATGGAGGATATTATTGATGCAGTAATATCCATTGTATAGGATGCCTTTATACTTGAGCCGGTAGTAGTATCCACACCCATTGATATGGTATCGACTACGTCATACATGTTCCCTCTCCCATGACCTGATTCCTAGCACGTATAGAGTGGGACCATTCAGAGGATTTTCTGTGACATGTGTATCGGAGCTACGCTTATAGTGATACAGAGGAGATCACAAAGGTGTCAACGGCAGCTTGATACCTGTTGGTCCTAGCATCAGACGCATATCATTAGTGGGGACTACGTCAACAGAGGCTGATATTACCAGGACAGTCATCAAGATCCTCATCCTTTGGCTAGAAGTAGTTTAAGATGTTTCTTTTATTTTGTATATATTATAGGGAGCCTGCGTGCCCTATCTTTTGAGTATAATGTATGTTTATCAAATAGACCATGACAGGATATACCTTATTTATACCGATGACACCACCGTACCTCTGCTTTAAAAAGAAAAATTTTACATAACTTTTCATACATTGTGACACCTTAGTTAATTGAAACTTCCTAAGTAAGGATGTTTTCAATTAACCATGGCCGTCATAGTGATACTCTTAGTTAACTAAGGCAAATTAAATAGGAGTTTGTTTTAGTTGACCAAGGGCGTCATAGGAATCACCAAGTGTTCTGACCCTTTTAGCTCTAGTAACACAAGACTTGTCACAAAACCTGAAAGATATGGATATTTGTGAATCTAGAAGGAGACATATTGCTAAATGAGCATACTTCTTATGAAGAGGCCATTGAAAGTTTAGAATGTAAGAAATGTCGTGAGACCGTAAGATCTGAAATGGACTTTGTGAACACAAACAAGTATAAACCTTGGTTGACACCTTGTAGGATAAAACCTATAAGATGCAAGAGGGTTTTCAGAAGAAAAACTAAACATGGATGGTAATGCAAATACCTTTAAAGCAAGATTGACAATTTGCTAATTGTCTTAAATCCATTTAGGTTGTGCTTGTTGTTATAGTATACCACCATTTTAAGATATGGTAGATGGATGTCAAGATGGAAACTCTCTTGAGGATGTGTATATGGCATAACCCAAGGGTCTTTTATGCCTAAAGCTAGGAAGGTATATAAGCTACAAATGTTTTATTTATAGACTAAAGGAAGTGTTTAGGCTGGAATCTTCATTAAGAATGAAGATGAATCTTGTGATTACAAGAAGGCTAGCCACTACAAAGTATTTTTTTGGTCTTGTGTATGGATGAAATATTTTTTTATTAGAAATAATGTTCTTACTCTTCACTCTGTAAAGAATTGGTTGAGAAATTACTTTTCCTTAGGTAAAGTGTAACACCCTAAGTTTTAAATAAAACAATTTATTAAATAATGGTAATTAATTATTTATGGTCCAATAATTGTGGGAGAATTAATTTGACATTAGAGGTGAATTATCGGTAAATTAAGATTTACTGGAACTGGGTGATTTAGCAGATGATGTGGGACCCACTTCATCAAATTAGATATTTGATGGGCCTAGAATGTCTAGAAAATTATTGTGGTTACGATGCTGTGGTTAAAATAATTTTTGGTATTAAGGAGATAATTATTTGGACACTTATACGAGCCAAAATGGAATTAAAAGAAAATGAAATTTTTTCCATCTCCTCACTCAACCGTATGCATTCTCCTCCTCTAAATTGGTTCTTTTACTCATTGGGTGATAAGTTTTATGGACCATTGGAAAAAGTATAAAGAAGCATGGCTTTACCCATTGGTTAAGGACCCATTTTGACACTTTTTCCTTTACCTCTCTTCTTCCACCATGCACTCTTCTTCTTCTTTCTCTATATTCACTTTTCTCTTCTTCTTCTTCATCCTTCCAACCCCTAAATCGAACCCCACCTTCTCCACCTCCATTTTCTTGCCAAAATCAAAAACTAAGCATGGATTCATGAGGCTTGTATGGAAATGTGGGGTAAATATTTGGTGGTCTCCTCTCTCCCTTCTTCACCATTTTTGTTTTGGCCATGGCTTGGAAATGAGGTAAGACTTTGAACCCCTCTTCCTCCATTTGTAGTGTTGATGTTGTTAAGCTTGAAATGGTGATGTTAGAAACTAAGGATGTTGGTGAAAATGGAAACCCTATGCTTGAATGCTTGGAAATGAAACCCTTGATTTATGGCTTTGTGATTATGTGAGATTGAGAGGTTAATGAGATCATTATGATAAATTAAAACGGATTGAAGATTGATAAAGATTGTTGATGGTTGTTGGGTGATTTTGGAGAAAAACCCTAAGTGTTAATGATTTTGGGGGGTTTTAGTTAAGAATGATGGGTATTGATGATATTACACTCTAGAATGAGTTTTGTGGTATGTTGAAGTTAGTCTTGATGAATGATAATATTAATCTTGTAATAATGTTAGTAAATCATTGGTGTCCCTTAGGATGATGATCATAGTGGAAGATGACTATGAGTGATAGACCAATGGAGTGGAAAAATTGATACAATGAGGTTTAGGACCATGATATATGTCATTTGGGTTTATTGATTGATGATGGCTTAAAAGAGTCCATGGTGACTTAAGTTGAAATTGGATGCATTGGGGATAAGGGGATATGATCTTGTTGTTATTGGGTATGGTTAGCCCTTTTAAGACCTAGAGAATCTTGGTTTTGGGAAAGGAATTCCTGAAGCCTAACATAAGCGTATGAATTTAGAGTTTAGACAAGTCTAGGACTTGATAATGAGTTTTAAGAAAATGACGCCTTATGATGGCTTATTAATGGAATATATATATATATATATATATATGTGTGTTTGTTGATAGGATTACGTTTCGGACCATGATGCGGAATGATCAAGGCAATTGCGTTGCTATTCTTCTCTCGAGGTAGTAGAGGAGTTTACATTTCAAATTGCATGAGTGAATAATTGTTAATTATGTATATGTATGAACTCATGCATTGCCTTTCCATGAATGTATTAAATGTTAAATTGATGATGTGATGAATGATGGCTTGGCCTTGTTAAATGATAGGGAAATATATATATATATATATAATGATGAATGATTAGTTGTCCCTTTTGTTGGATAGAAATAAATTGATGACATAGAATTATAGATGGATGAATTTCCTAAAGTGTGGAAATATGTTCATGATGATTATGCCCAGAGATATGTGTGGTTGTGATGAAAAATAGCTTAGAAATCCCCTTACGTAGTTGATGAATTAGAACAAGAGTGGAGAGGTATAACGTGTTGGAGTAGGCCTAAGGGTGTGATTTCATCCATGTATTAGACCAATTTTACAAAGGATAGAGTGTGCCATGTGAAAATGAGTGAAAAACTTAAGTGTTGAGCGTGTGATGGTTAACTCGCTCAAGCGAGCTAGGATCTCGCTCAAGCGAGAGTCCCCTGTATCATAGGGGTGGCCTCTGGCCCAATTTCACCCAGGCAGGCACGAGTCCCGCTCAAACGAGATGCGTGTGAAACAGATGGGTGAGCTACTGGATGAATCTCGCTCAAGCGGGTGTGGCTGCGCTTGAGCGAGCAAAATGAAAATGGTTTTGGATGGATCTCGCTTAAGCGAGTGGTGAGGCATGTTGGGTCTCGCTCAAGCGAGCGAGCATGAGATTGGACACTGGATGGTTTTCGCTCGAGCGAGTGACCGGTTGAGGGGAGCCTCACTCAAGCGAGCAAGCATGAAATTGTTACTAGAACAATTTCGCCCGAGCGAGTAGTCAGCCTTGGGAAGCTTCACTCAAGCGAGTTGCCTAGAATGAAATTTTATTTCATTTTCTTTGTTTTTGGGCTTATGATAGACCCCTTCCTTGTATTGTGAGACATTTGAGGGATTGTATAGAAGGTATATAAGCATGATATAATATAATGGTGTTTGATGTTGATTAAAATATTGGGATAATTCATTTATACCCATAATATGTAATAGAAAACATAATTGTTGACCACCAAGAATGGGATATGAATGAAGGGTAATGAGTAATAAATGGATGATGAGGTTGATCATTTTCTTATATAAAGGATGATTGTCATTGAGGTTGATTGTTATTATTGATGAGTTGTGTACCATTGTGAGTCATACAAGTGTGATCTTGTATGTATGGTTTAAAATATAATAATGAAATGTTGTGAACGCCACACCAATATATATATATATATATAGATGAAACAATGGTAATGATAAATGAAATGAAAATCCACTAAATGATTATGAGGTGGTATTGATGAAAGATAAATGAATGTCAATGATGATTTGTGATGTTTGTGATGCCATTGTGGTTGATTGCAAGTATTGTCTTGCATATACAATATGAGATACATATATATATATATGAAAGATATCAAAATGAAATGCCATATATAAAACTTGAAACAATGGCTAAGAAACCAACAATGATAAAATCCACTAAAATGAGTGTGGTGGTGTTGGTGATTATGATGATGATGATTGATGAGTGGCATTTAGGATGCACAGTGTGAGAAATGCATTTGATTTGCATTGCATTGCATCCATGGCATATCGTACGCTGTCTATGTGGAATGTTAGGGGGTTCCACTAGGCAGGCCCAGTGGGAGGGCGTCTTAGTGCATGAGCATTCTTGTTGTTTCCCCTATGACTCGGTGTCTGTGTCACGAAGCTATCCATAGTTTGGTAATGGGGCACCCTATGAGGCAGGCCCAGTAGGCGGGCGGGTCTGTGATGATCAAGTTACCTCGGTGTCTCACGGGGCATGACTCTCTCGATGTGTGTTCTGGAGGGTACCGTAGCACTTGTGGCAAGTGAGGCCATGTTGTAGATCCGCAAGTCACGGGGTGACTAGTGCTACAGATAGGCGAGAGCGATTTGGTACCAATAAAAGTATGTTGTTGAGCATGCATGAATTGAAGTATATGTGTACATATTTTTCTACTATAGTAGGGGCATAGTAACACACCTATGCTTGACCCATAATTCAGTGTTTACTCCCACAGTCAGATCCACATTTGTTGTCTATTCCATTATACATATGCATTAGCCATAAGAGCATTTGCATATAGCTTGGAGATATACCAGAAGGTGATGATGATTGATAGTGATTGAGATTGTGGTATAGTGTTGATGAAATGGGTAATTGATATACCTAAAAGACCATATAAAAATTTATAAATGATATGAGTACAACAAAAAGATATCGAATATGATGATATGTGTGTTATGGCCCATTATAATATAGGGCATAATTAATTATGAGTGATGATAATGATGTTGGCCCATAGTGGCTTTGAGAAAAGACCTGAATAGTCAATGCTGATGATGTTGGCCCATTGTGGCATTGGGATTGATGTGTATATGCCTACTATGCTATGACTTGATTAAAGAATATGAAATATGTATATGTTGTCGAATTTAATAATTTGTGATGATCATTATTATGTTTAGCAAAGCATACATGATGTTGATATGCATATGCACGTAATTTCAATTATATTCATATCGTCATTTGAAATATATAACTCACTCTCCCATGTGGTCTACTTTTTAGTATTGATGTAGGAATATCATGGGACGAGGATGTTTATAAAGTAAAGTTTTGGGAAGGTAAATAGTGGTAATGGAATGCCTTGGCCGGCAGCGGTTGTAATTTATAGAGTTGCGTATAAAATGGATATTATGATGTTGTTAATCATTGATATTGATTTATGAAACGTGAATAATGTATATATATGGAGGATGTATTAATATTGGAAGTATTGGATTTCTATCAATTTGGTGAATAATAGGATGTTGATTATGTAATCATTTTGGGAATGTATAGGGTATTGATTTGTTAATCCTCTAGGTATGTACAAGTATTAAAAATACATAAATTGAGGGATGAAATGATATAGTCAATTATAGATTATGAATATTGGAGATGTATGACGCATGACCATATAGATATGTATATGCATGTATCTTAGGCATTGTATGTTCACGAAATTATGTGAAATGATGATGGTTGTCTATTAGGGTTATGATATGCCGTTGCATGATTTGCCGAGCCTTTTCTTATATCTTCGTATATGGTACTTGGCGTGTGCCTGGTATATACATTCTTTCTGCTGTAAACTCTTTTATTTTGTATACTATTATGGGCAAACTATTTACCGATCCAGTTATAGATAATCAAATCTCACCCTTTGGTTTTCTGTGGTTTGAGTCTTGATGTAGTCGTAGTGGTGTTTTGAAATTATTTTGAATGTGAAAAATTTATTCATATTTTTATTGTTTAATTATTTAGATTACATCGAGATTCAAGTCCAGAAAATCGGGGTGTTACAACCTGGTATCAGAGCGTATTTTGCTCTGAATTGATGTTACTAATTGTCATCGGAGCATGTTTTGCTCCATATTGAGAGTATCAATTATTGATAGGGTAAGGTTATCTTCATGAATTGGTATTATGGATTATTGGAGCACGATTTCTCAATAGCAAGATATTTATAGTGATCCCTAAAGTGGAATGCTCAACGTTGGAGAACGGTTGTCTGCATAGACTTAAGAGTGAAAATTTTCTAGAGGATGATATGTTAAAGTGTTAATTGCCCTATATGGATTATGAATGACTAGTTGTCTAAGAATTATGAATTGACTATCAGGGAATTGTTTTCTAAATGGTGATTTCTTGTGAGCCATTAGCATTGGATTGTGAATATAGCTCATTGAGGATTCTTGTGAATTATTATTCATGAATTATAATTGTTGTTTATGGAAGTATGATCATTGTCATTGAGATTATGTGATGCACAAAGGGAGCATAGTTGCTCATTGTTGATTATGGTTAATTCATGAGGATTAAATATATATAGATATATATGAATAAATTTCTCAATGTTATCGATATGGTTATTTGTGTAAGTCCGGCCAAGTTCCTTACACTATTTCTTTCGAATGACGAATACATTGATATTATGCATTTGAATATTGATATATTAAGTATGATTTGAATTGACAATGAATTTATGCCATGTGTAATCATGGATATGACATATTGAATATGAATTGATTTAATGATGAGCCTATACCGTATGTTGATCACGGATAGGACATATTAGATGTGAATGATTCATGTGTTAAAATTGATTAAACAAATGATAGTGAAAGAACAACCTGACGTGGATGTTCATAGAATGAAATTATTAACTATGTTATTATTGAGAGATGGATTGAAAGATTCAATGCAAGAAATAGTCACTGATTCTACTACAAAAATCTAAGTATCTCATTGTGTTAAATTGCAAAAAAGAAACTTATATATGAAGGATTAGGATCATTGCAAGTGTTGTGGACTTATGAGTCTCAATTGTAAAGACAATAAAACCATAAGACAACATAAGTAAGTCGGTCAATCCAAGCATATACTTAGACGGTTCCATTTTAGGGAGATGTAAAAATATGCAATGTGCATACCAACAAATATGTTTAGAACCCATTAATGAAACTTCTTGTGCAACAAAAATGTGAGGGCACTAAAGTCATTAGGCATAAGTGTAATTGACATTAAGTGCAAGTGGAAGATTGTTGGAAGTATACATCAAGTGTGTTTAGGATATATCACCTTATTTGAATATACATTTTGTTAAATTTTTTAATATCCTTTGTTAGTCATTGAAATAGTAGGTCAATATAAGAATCATTTCTAAAATGTCTCTAGTTCAGTATTAATATTAGGACATAAAAATGAATTAAGACTAATGTGTGAGTAAACTTATGATATAATCTCACTGATCATGGGTATGGATGATATCAAGTCTTCACATAGATACACATTAAAATTAATGGTATACTATACAAACCCACAGTGAGAATGTGGCATGGATTGTTACATGAGTGTCATAAACATTTCTTAATATGATAATTTTAAGAGTAATGGCGTCCTTCAACCTAATGTTACTACAATTTCTGCATAAGGAGTTGGTTGTTTTAATACAATCAAATGTCATCTAAAACAAGTGATTATAAAGTTTGTAATTGGGTATTGAACAAATCATTCAAAGGGATATAAGTAATGTAGATGAGATTTGTCTCTCTTATGCAACAGAAGTGATATCTATAGGCCATTTGATGGAGATAGACTAAATAAATGCATGATCATCCTAGGAAGAATAAATATTGATTATTTATTCAAGTAAAGTCTACTCTGGTATCAAGTAAAATGAATTGGGTTATACAAGGATGATGGTAACCATACCTTAGTCCCAATAAGGTATCGCGAAAAAAGGACCAAATATATAACATTTATCATTTATATGTTATTTTGATATTTATATTTGGATAATAATGTATTGTTAGATGTCATTCATTATATTATATTAAATATAAACATTTTATATTTAATATAAACCAAATATATTTCCTATAGGTCACACAGAGAGAGTAAGGCCACTAAAGGATAGTTTTTATTTTAGTTTAACTCAAACTAAAACTATTCAGATTAACTCATTTAAAATGAGTAAACAACCTATTCACTAAAAAGTGCTCATTAGGTTATACCTGAGCTTATAAATAGAGCATGAGATGCTCATCAGTTGTATTCTTGTGATACACAAAATTTTTGTAATTGTTGACAAGGTTGCGCTGTGACAAACTACCATTCGAACGCATGGAATTTTATGGGAGTGCTTCCTAGAACTACTTAAGGATGAAGCTATTATTTCTTTGAAGTCTTGATTCTGTGCATTAAAAGGTAATCAGTTAGTCACATTTAAGCTATTTTTTATTGCTTTGAAACATGTAATTTCTAAGACCTTATGAGAATCCTTGTATTCCATTGCTTGACCATTGAGGATCCCCTACCACTCAAACCCTAACATAGAAAACCATAAAA
Source organism: Clitoria ternatea (assembly GCA_037962975.1). NCBI lineage: Eukaryota > Viridiplantae > Streptophyta > Magnoliopsida > Fabales > Fabaceae > Clitoria > Clitoria ternatea. The sequence goes on from CM075672.1 coordinate 159,770,019, forward strand.
TTAAATACAAGTCAAATGGTCTAAAGATGAACCTAACAAAAATGTCCTATGTTTTAAAAAAACTAATATGGATTCTTATCATAGTCCCTCCCTTAAAAAGGATTTGTTCTCAAATCCAAGCTTCTTCTTTATAGCTCCCAAGACAAGATCAATATCATCCTTACAAAAAAAAAGAAGAACGAGTCCAAGATATGTAACAAAGAGTCAAAATGACTAAAACAAAGATGAATAGTTTATGAATGTAGTAAAAATCAACAAAGATCAAAGATTAACCTTTTCATATTTTTAGTAGCAATACTAAGTAAAGAAGGAATATCACTAAAGAATACGATGGGATGATCCTACAAAAATGACCAAGTAAAACTACGAGGTATCCTATGAATCCTAAAGGTAGTCTTATCCATGATATACACAATGGATGTGACATTAGATGTGGGTGTCTCAACATGTGATGAATCAATAAGCATGGAAATACTATGAATGATCAATGAATGAGATACCTTAATAGGGTTATAATGTGTAATGACACTCAAACTAGGGACTATAATAATCATATATGCAATGAAGCAACTAATTCTCTATATAACCCCTCATACAAATGGATGAAAACATGGTCAAATTCTCTATATGGTCTTATATAAGTCCTAGTATATAAGATGGAAAAAAAGGACAAAACTACAAATGTCCTAGACTCAATCAAAACAACAACGGATATGACTTTAGAGAATGTTAGCTTAAAGGAGTATAGACACATCCTTACCCTATAAGACCATATATTAACACTATACATCCTTCAAGTAATTCTAAGATAACTATGTACAGACAAAGTCCAATCTAAACAAAGGTCAAAATGAAAAGTTAGAGAATTTTCCTTAGAAACCATCATCTTATTAAAGACTTCTCCAAAATCCATAAGACATGTAAATGTGCTTGGGATGGAAGGAATAATATAGTTAAACTCTTTTTATTTTCTTGAAAGGAATAACTCATGACGTTCATCACCTTGGGTACTAGACTCACTTGTATTTCCTTTACTATGTTTCATTTATTTTGTTTTCTTCACCCTCTTTCTTTCTTTTAAGCTTTATTTGTAGTTAATCTTCTTTCACTTGTTGAGGTGTTAGAGGATTCAACACAAACTTCCATTTATCATGGGCAAAGGAATAAATGTTAGTAGAACTATCATAGATGATTCTCTTATAATGTTGTCATGGTCTACCAAACAAGAAGTGGGTAATTTCCATAGGAATAACATCACAAATAACTTCATCTTTTTAAATCCAATTGAAAATGGAGCATAACTTACTCACTCGCTTCTAATTCACTGTCATCATTAAGCTATTGAGGCTTATATGGCTTTGGGTGTGGGGGTAGTCTTAATTTTAAGTTTACTAACTAAATGATGACTACTATAATTGACACAACTACCACTATCAATGATTAGGGAACAAATTCTCCTAAGCACTTTACACCTAGTTCTAAAGATGGTATTCCTCTGGGAACTATCTAGTTGTGGGGTATGAACACTAAAAAGTCTCCTAACCATTAAAAGGTCATTCTTTCTCTAATGATATGTTCACTGTCATAGCTTTCAATACTAGAGCCATCACTAGAAGATAAAAAGATTCCTCTTAGCTTAAGTAGTGGTTGTTCCCCCTTAGTGTGACACCTTAAACTCGAATCATGAAATCTCAAGGTAAATTTTTGACTTGTTATAAAATTCAGTATAATTTTTGTTTGGTTTTCAAAATAATTACCTTGAGATCCATGATCCAAGTCTCAAGATCACTTAATGATATATCAAATTTATCCTAGTATAAATGTTGTAAACACTAATGTTAGACAAAGTCATCTTGCCAAGGCATTTCAGAAGACAACAACACATGTCCATCATTATATGTCTACTAGTCATCATATGAAAACAATACCAGTATATTTATAACTCAAGGGTAAACATATTATTTCAACACTATAAACATATAAATATTTACACATTCCAACTATTAGTGTACATATTCATATATATTATCAAAACATTTTCTATATGTCTTTCTATTTATAATGAGTATTTCAAGTCATCACCAAGCCTATCTCTGATCAAACACTAAACCATAAGTAATTCCAAGAGTGAGAAAGGGTATAGAATAAGCATAAAATACAATAGAATCATGCACGTTTACAAAAAGGATGCAATGCGATACAAATGACAAACAATGTTGTTTTGATTATATAGTATCTTGATTTTATTTAAATGATACTGTGATGGATCCATAATTGGTGGTTAATCATACAATGATCTGTAATCAATAATAATATTTTACCAGTATCAAATCAAAGTGCCTATTTGTAACATTATCACCACCGGTGACTCGAATACGTACATATATGGCTCTATGTTACGGGTCTCCTCTTAAAACATACTACAAAGCTTTAAGAGGAATCAAGTCCTATAGGAACCATATATGTAGGGTCTGTTGCTTATCTAGAGCCACCCCACCAGGCCCACTCAAAGGACCCCTACATCCTTTGAGTAACTTTAATGCAAATGATGCATTATGCTTTAGTTAAAGTTATAGAACATTATAATATCTTTAATTCCTAATGTGACAGCTCATCATAATCATAAAGTCACCTACGTTCCATTATATTATAACCATATCCCCCAACATAAGTTTGAATCAAATTCCACACAAATTGGTGCACACATATATCATCAATCATCGCTTACTTCCTTGATTATATATTCACATTTTGGAACAATATAACTACCATGCTCTTCATCATTGAAGGACTTAATAGTACCTTGGTAACACAACCACATATTATACTAGCTAGGAAGTGATCACCACATAAGTATATGAAGAGAGAACTAAGGTTACTGGGTATTCATATTTATGTTTACATGAAAATGATCACGTTGACATCTTCGTGGTGTCCCTCTGCTAAGCCCCCAAACTTGCCCCATTTTCCATCATGGTCCACGGCCTAGCCATGGAACCTGCCACGGCCGTTGATCAGTCCCCGACACTAATTTTTATCTTTTTTCATGAAAAAATAGGCATACATGTAGCAACCTAAAAGAGTGCCATATGGAACTATTTCAATTTAATTCTTACATACTTTTATTGCTAGATTTATGTTATACACACATACATATTACTATCACATATGTAAAAAGTTCATGCCTATTATTTCCTAAGTTTAATCCAAACTTTCAATTCATTCTATCAACTCAACAAATTTATTTCAATGCATTGATTCCTCAAATCCAAATGCAAACTTGACAATCCACTATGAACAATACTTTCCTTATGCAATCGACTCAACCAAATCATTTAATACACCATTTATAGTTTAACATACAATCTACAATCACATCCACAATACATTATCACTTCTAAACATTAATTTGGAAGGTTCAAATCACAATTCATGTAATAAATCCACACAAAAGAACTTTAGTATTTAACTATCTCACTTCATCATTTTCTACTTTCATTCACACATTTTTACAAACACTTAACATGCAACTTCTTAAGCTAGTGAAATTTAACACCATACTATAAACAAACTCATAATTCTATCTATTTCTACCTATTCACTATACTATTTCATTTTCCTTACCTTAAGGAAGATAACAATAAGGTGCGGTCAGACTTTTCCTATCTTTATGTCCAACCTACACACAATACACCAAAATATGTCAAAAATTGATAATCCAAACACAATGATTAACTCTTACAAGCATGAAATTTGGGAAAAATGAGTTTGGTTCCAAGAAAGCATTTCATCGGTTCAAAAATCAAAACCTAGGTTAAACAAAATAAAGAAAAAAAGGTTTTTGCTGATTACCCTTGTGTGTGAGCAAAAGAGTGAGAAGAATGAAGTAGATGATGGTGTGGGACGAGGAAATTTGAAATTATGAGGGAGAACTATAGTGGGTTTTATTGTGTGTGATGGAAGGGAAGAAAAGATAAGTGGGTTTATGTTTAGTGAGAGGGAGAAAATGAAAATTTAAATAAAAATTTTTAAAGCGTGTAGATAGGTGCTAAGAGAGAGAGATTTTCAAAATTTAAATAAAAATTTTGAAACTTTTTTTTTTAAAATTAAAGTGAAGTAAAAAAAAGTTTAAATTTAAATGTTAATAATATGTGTTTCAATGTGTTGGAAAGGGATATGTGGTAGAAAGGTGAATGGACATGACCTTTCAGAATGTCTACCAATATTTAGAAATCCTTTAAGAAATCGATTACATATATAGAGTAATCGATTACAAGAAATTATAACCTTAGGTAATCAATTATATAATCGATTACGGGATATTTTCAGGCCAAGTTTTCATTGTAAATGTTTTAAGGAGGATTTATTATACCTAATTCATTCCTTATATGGAAAAATTAATCTTTTGGCAATGGTTTTATGAATATATTTGCTAGTTGCTTAGAGGTCTCTACAAATTCCAAAATACAATCACCCTTTTATACATGCTCTCTAAGAAAGCGATGTCTGATTTCAATGTGCTTGGTTCTAGAGTATAGGACAAGATTTTTAGATAGATTTATGGCACTCATATTATCACACTTGATGGGAATATTGTCACACCCCAATTTTCTAGACCCGAATCCCGATGTAATCAAGATAATAATTAATAAAAATGCGAGCAAAATTTTCACGTTTATAATAATTTTAAAAGCACCACAAATATTACATCAAGACCCGAACCACAGAAAACTGAAGAGTGAGATTTAATAATTTATGAACTAGATCTTAAATCAAACGGCCACATGCGTATACAAAACAATTTGAGTTTACAGCGGAAGAAGAATATGTATACGGGGCACCCGCCTAGTTTTATATATGAAGATATGGAAAAAGGCTTAAGCAAACATGCAATTTTAAAACATAAGCCTATTAGGCCATAATCGACTATGCACCTAAATCGTAATCATACATCTTCAATTGTAAGTAGTATTTACTTGAGACATCCCTAACTAAATGGTATCAATTCAAATTTTATCATCATTAATATATTGTCATATCCATTCATTCGTATATTAAACAATACATATTCACAAAGCATCCATCATCGATATCATCATTCATGATTTAATTCATTATAACATTTTTAATGATTGCTACCGGCCAAGGCATTCTGTTACAACTATTTACCTTCCTCAAAGACTTTTGCTCAAAGGCACAATCTCCTCCCATGATAACCCTGCATCACAATGCTAAAAAGAAGACAACATGGGAGAATGAGTTATACATTCAAAATGACGAAATTAGATACATTATGATCATGTGTACATGCATTCATTCATCATGTGTGCTTCGCATAGAAAATCATCCATTCATCATTAAACCATTATCATATTCTCATAATAGGTAAGCAAGCCTCATAAATCACATTTCACAAGATAAGCAAGCACAAGCACATACACAATTATATTGCCACTCATCATCGAGGGCATTCATAATCATCATCATTAATTCATTAACTCTTTACTTATTTCATCATCTCAAGGGTTTATCATTTCTCTTGGGTATCTCAGCTCAAATGCCATGTACCTATGGCTAATGCATATGTTAACTATTTAATGCATATGCAATGGATCCATTTCAATCACCCATGCGCACATTGTATCTCAAGTGATTGCAACCACTAATAATCAATCATTTCACTTTGGTTTCCCTCCACGCATGGGGTACTCCCTTTAGCAGCCTCGCAAGGTGCTTTTCTCGTGATCGCGACCACGGAATATCATAGGAACTCACAAGCCCTTTTTCATTTCAAGTAACAAGTAATCGCAACCACTGGCTTATCATCATACAATCCCGTAGGATGTCTCATTGTGATCGCAACCACATAATAACATCCACAAGGGCACGTTCATAATAACATCCCTTTTTATTCAACATTAACATCTATCATTCAGTATGTGTGGCATCATCCACTTTTAGTCGTCATCAACATCATATCAAATTCATTGATTTACACAACCCATTGCCATTCAATTGTCCTCTTATTAATTTCATCATCACACAAGGTGTGTCATGTAACCATACCACTTACTTTTCATCATGATTCATAATATATCCATAGTGGTGAAGCTTACATGTATTCATAACCTAACATAGGCATACACATACCTTTCCAAGGCCTTAAGCCCTTCCCTAATCAGCACTAAGACACACTACACATATGCCCCTAATGAAATCACTTATCTTTATATAATAGAAAAGGGTTTTGGGCAATAATGAGACCATGAAAAATTTCAATAGTGAGACATGAGAAAGGTTCATTTTTAGTCTCAAAAATGAAGGGACATGTCACAAATAGCACTTATTAGTCCCAATTTGGCAATCATAAAAAGTTGGGTTTAAAACCCTCTTAAATGTGAGTTTTACACTGCAGTGAGTTTAGTATTTTAGGCCTCATGAGAGTTAGAAAACTTCAATTGAAGTGAAATCAATTTTCAAACCCCCGTAGCATAATTATCTACAACTTTCATGAAGAAATCAAAGGCTAAAAATGTCATTAAGATGCCCAAATGTGCCAAAAACATCAAAGGAATCATAGCTAATGGAAAAACAACATTACAATGGCCATAACAGGGCCATGAATCGATTCACACATGCCATTAATCGATTCATGCATTCTAAAAGTCCCAAAATTGATAAACAGAGGTGTGTGAATTGATTCACACCCCTCATGAATTGATTCCAACATGCCTGGGCAAAAAACAATGGAAACAACAAGCCTTGAATCGATTCAAACCCCGCATGAATCGATTCAAGCGTTGGAAAATTAAGGGACAGTGGTTTCAGTGAGTCTTGAATCGATTCAAGACTTCGTATGAATCGATTCAAGCCCATCTAGTATTCTTTGAATCGATTCAAACACTATTTTGAATCGATTCTTGACAACACAAACCCCATTTTATGCAGAAAAAACCATATTTCTGAACTTCTAACCCCCTAACTTTTTCATATGAATTCTGATGCTTACCAAATTTTAACACCAACTTATATATATTATTTATGATGTGTGGCCACCAGCCGCACTCAAAAATTCTAAGAAATGAGAGACTTATGCGCATAAATTGATTTTACCCGTTTTGAGGCACTTTTGTGCAATTCAAGGACCTATTCTCATTGGAATTGGCCCATTCCAATTCCTACAAGCCATAAACTACATATAGGCTATTGGAGCTATCACATGTCATTCAATTCTCATAAAACTCTATTTGGCTCTATTAGTTCCTCAATTATGCATAAACCTCATGAACATAATCCCATAAATTTAACAATTCATCCATTTATGGATTTCGACCAACAAATAAATCATGCCCATCAAGGGACTTGAAAACTTTCATTGTCATCAACCATACATATGGTTCTCAAAATCAATAGATTGCTAAACAATTTCATCATCACATAACTAATACAACTATGGCAAGGCAAGCATGAGTAAGCACACATATATTAATCATCAATTATATAACTCATGCATTTGGAATGTAAACTCCTCTCATACCATGAGGGAAGACCCGCAATTCAAACACTCCAATCGTTTTGCCACATCGTCTGAATTACAATCTATATATTCTATATATACATACATACACTAAATTAATGAGCCATCATAAGGCATCATCATAATTTCAAGCAATGTAAATATATCTTAAGGCTTAATGTCAAGTCCCAGACTTGTTAAAACACCAATCCATAAAATTGTGTTAGGCTTCGGGAATTTCTTTCCCAAAACCAAGATTCTCTAAGTTTTAAATCGCTAACCAAACCCAATAACTCATTATCACTTTCATCATTCAAATTCATCATGAGTCTCCTAGCTCCTTTTTAACCATTATCAATCAATAATTCTAATGGCACAAATCATAGCCTATCAATTTACCAACCAATATGTATATCTCATTGATTCCACCATTAATTGTCATCTACCATTTTCACTATCATTCATTATTATTCAAGCCTCCACAACAATATCATAACTCTTAACACACTTACCAATCTTAGAGCCATTACTCTATTCCCTTGATTTCACAATCCCTCAACATCAACCATCAATATTACTAATTCAAAACTCATTCTCATATATAAAACCACTCTAACATCAATAACTTAAAATTTTCATAAGGATTTCACAAAGCCCCAAAATCCTAATTTCCAGGGTTTTCATCAATAATCCACAATCATCAATTTTAACCATTTATATGCATCCATTGGCTAACAACATTAGATTCCATTCATTATCAACAACAACAATGAATCCTTAAGGATTATCCAACCTAGGGTTTGGTTCTACCCATCTTTATTCATTAAAATAACCTCTAATCTCCCACTACAACACTTCAATAGCTCAAAAACTATCAATAAAAGCCATGGGTGGTCAAAAATCACACCTCTCCTGTAAGCCTAAAGGTGAATACGAAAATGAGAGGAAGAGTAGAGGAGATGAGCCAAGCTTTGCCTCCATGTCCAATACAAGCTTCATAAACCCAAGGGATCTTCTTGATTTTGGCTGGAAATGGCCATGGGTGGTGGTGGTCACATTTAGCAAGAGAGGTGATGGAGAAGAAGAAAGAAATGAAGAAAGGAGAGACGAGGGAAAGCAACGTGAAATGAGAGGGAAGAGAAGGGAGTGTTATGTTTTATTTTTAACCCCTCATTAAAGCTTCTCCATTTTATTATGAATAGGATCCCCGTTCGGGCTCGATACTAAGTCCAAAAGTTATTCTGAAGACATATTTGGATTCCCAATAATATTCTTAAGAGCTCTAACTAATGGCATCTCAATCGGAGATACTTGGTCCGACACCCATATTTCAACCGGGTATAATTTCGACTCCTTAATTCTCAATAAATTATAAATATCCATAATAAATCCCAATTTAATTATTTCTAAATTTTTGGGACATAAATCAACTTATATATAATTATTTATTATTTATTCTCCTTAATTAATCATTTTTATAAATTTCAAGATGTTACAAATATGATCTAAGGTGATGCCATAATCAAGAAGTTTTTGTTTCATCCGCAATATCTGTGTATAACAACTACCAGCAACAATGTATTCTGCCTCTGCAGTGGATAAGGTAACATTATTCTATTTCTTACTGTTCCAACTAACTAAAGCGGATCCTATAAGGTGGCGAGTTACACTAGTGCTTTTTTTATTAGTTTTGTAAGTGGAAAGTCAGAGTCTAAGTACCATACCAAGCTACAGGATGACTCTCTAGGGTACCACAATTCAAGATTCATGGTTTCTATTCGATAACGCATAATTCTTTTTACTACTTTAAGGTGTAATTCCTTAGAGTTAACTTGAAATCGAGCACATAAACAAACATTAAACATAGTATTAGGTCTACTAGTGGATAAATAAAGAAGGGATCGGATCATATGTCTATATTACTTAACATCTATGAATTTCCCAACTTCATCTTTGTCCAAGTAGCAAGCCGTGCTCATGGGTGTTGTAATTTGTTTTGCATTGTCTATTCCAAATCTTTTTAGAAGCTCTTTACAATATTAAGATTGATCAATGAAGATTCCATCATTTGTTTACTTTATTTGAAGACCAGGGAAAAAATTTATTTCTCCTATCATGGATATTTCAAATTCACTTTTCATGATATTTGAGAATTTGCTACATAAAGATTCAATAGTGGCACCAAATACTATATCATCAACATAGATTTGAACTCGAAGAATATCTTGATTATGCCTTTTTAATGAATAATGTAGTATTAACCTTTCCCCTTGTAAAGTTATTTTCCAAAATATACTTACTCAATTGATCATACCAAGGCATAGGGGCTTGTTTTAAGACATATAAGGCCCTTTTCAACTTATAAACATGATTAGGAAAATTTGAATCTTTGAATCTGGGAGGTTGATCTACATACACTTCTTGAATATAGCCATTTAGAAAAGCACTTTTAACATCCATTTGATAAAGCTTAAAGTTCATTATGGATGCAAAGGCAAATAACATTCTAATGGCTACTAATCTAGCTATTGGGGCATGAGTTTCCTCATAGTCAATTCCTTCCTCTTGGTTATACCATTTTGCCACTAATCTATCTTTATTTCTGACTACTACACCATTTTCATCCAATTTATTTCTAAATACCCATTTAGTGTTAATGATTGGATGATTACTAGGTCTAGCTACTAATTTCGATACTTTATTTCTTTTAAATTGATTTAAACCTTCTTGAATGGTAATTATCCAATTTTCATTAATTATGGCTTCATTTATATTCTTAAGTTCTATTAATGAAACAAAAGCCATGTTATTACATGCATCTTTGAGAGATTTTTGAGTAGTTACCCCTTTCGATATGTCTCTAATGATGTTGTCAATAGGGTGATTCTTTGAGAATCTCCACTACTAGGAATATTGAGAGTTTCTTTAGGTGTATCTTCTTTGAGATCATCTTCCTTTGTTTGGTCTTCATTATCATTAATGTTGGACTTCTCTATCAGTTCTATGAGATTATCAATGGCTTCTTCTCTAGGCTTTAAGATATTAGTCTTATCAAAGCAACATGAATTGATTCTTCTATTGTCATTATTCTCTTATTATATATTCTAAAAGCTTTACTATTTTATGAATATCCAAGGAAGATTCCTTCGTAAGATCTAGCATTAAATTTTCCTAAATTGTTTTTACCATTATTTAAGACAAGGCCTTTACAACCAAGTATTGGAAAATTTAAAATATTAGGCTTTCTTCCTTTATATAGTTCATATGAAGTTTTCTTTAAAAGAGATCTAATTAAGGCCCTATTCATTACATAACATGCGGTGTTCACAACATCTGCCCAAAAATATTTAGGGATATTTAAATCATTTAATATCGTTCTAGCCAATTCTAGAAAAGACCTATTTTTTGTTTCCACTACTCCATTTTGTTATGAAGTTCTTGAAGTAGAAAAATTATGATCTATTCCGTATTTTTCACAAAACTTGCTAAAGGATTCATTTTCAAATTCACTGTTGTGATCACTTTTAATAGATAAAATGTTCTCATTTTTCTCATTTTGAATAATTTTTGTTAGTTTCTTGAAAGCATGGAATACATCATTTTATGAGTAATAAATAGTGTCCAAGTATATCTAGAATAGTCATTAACAATTACAAGTGCATAATAGTTGTAACATCCTGTTTTTAATAATAGTCCCATTTTGTAAAATATGAGGTATAGAAGGTCTATAAGTGTTAATCAATGAATAAAAAACTCTATGGATGGTATATAATACTCCAAAAATTTTATTTTTGGGTATAATTATAGGATTTACATAGACCTTTAATGATAAGATTCATTTTTCGAGTGAACATGCCTTAGAAAGGACTGTCCGAGTGAAAAAGGCACCCTGTTCCGAGTGAAGAATGAAAATTCCGAGTGACAAAGAAGAATTCCGAGTGAAAAAGGAAAATTCCGAGTGACTAAGAGAAATTCTGAGTGAAGGTTATGTTTTCTGAGTGGAACATGGCCGAGAGTGATACTACCGAGTGTAATCTTGGTATCAGAGACGATTGGAGTGAAGTGTGTGAAAATTCTGAGTCAAAACACCCTTGAATAACTTGTTCCGAGTCAAACCATGCCGAATGCTACCTTTTCCGAGTGACAATTTCTCTGATTACAGTATTCCGAGTGAAGAGACTCAGTCAGGGATATAACCAATGCAATCCGAGTAAGTTAGTCTAAGTCAAACCTTCCCAGTGAGGAAGGGGATAGCATTCCGAGTAGGATATATATGAGGTTTAGAGCCATTGAGTGAGGCTAAATATGTAGCCTTTCCGAGTGAATAGGCTTGGATGATCCCAAGTAAGATATACTCGAGTGGGAAATAATACCGAGTGAAAATGATATGTGTAGAAATGGATTTGGATATTCCCGAGTGGAAATCCGAGGGAAGATTTGTTGTAATGGATTAGATTGGAAAATTTCTAAGTATATGATGATAATCCGAGTGGATTGGGTTAGAACAAGTTCGAGTTGGACTTAGCGTAATGGTTTCCCCGAGTGAATAAAATGAGGTATACCGAGTGGTATTTGATTAGTGATAAACCGAGTGAAGGAGTTTATGGATTCCGAGTAAGAAAACCCTTATTACCGAGTGGATCTTACGTGTGACTTTCCTGAGTGGAAGTATGGAACTGAGTAAACTTCCAAGGGAAGGAAAGTGTATTCTCCGAGTGAGAAATGTAAGTCTATGCCGAGTGATGAATGTGAAGTACATTCCCGATTGTGTTGAAGTTAAATACACCGAGTGGTATGAGAAGTACTCCGAGTGAGTGGATGAGTTTTATCGAGTGGAACAGTGTGAGTAGAGTTCGGATTTGGAATGAAATAGAAGGCTGAATGATAAGAAAGAAATAAAAGGGAGTCGGTTTTTGATGTACATTATCGAGTGAGAAAGGACTAGGCTTGGAATGATTTAACCGAGTGAGAACCATCAGAAATGACTCGAATTTGGGATATAATACTGAGTGAAAGGCCAAGCAAGATAGGAGTCGGTGTGGGTGTGAATTACCGAGTGAATGATGGGAAAGATGAGTCGGTTTCATGGGAATGCCGAGTGAGAACTGGATGACTCGCTCAAGCGAGTCGGAATTCTCTTGAGCGAGGAGGAATTTTTGCCTTGCTGACCCTCCTTTCTTCACTTCGCTCAGGCCATCATTGTGCCTCACTCAAGCGCCTCAGATTTCTCTTGAGCGAGATGACCACTGCAGCCACTTTCCTTTCATTCCTAATGCTGATTGGTCCACCTGTCCCAAATAAATCCAAGAAGAATTGTCACAGACAAGTCAACCGCAGGGAAAGTGGAACCTTTTCACTCCACTCGAAGCACCTTTTATATATATTAATATATCTTCTCTTCTATCATGCAAAGCTGACGGTGGAAAGGGGTCAAAAGGTTCCATTAATTCTCACCTAATCCTCCATTCAATGTCTGCCACTTACTCTCTCATTATTAACCCAATACTACAACTCTTAGAACATACACACATGAAACTTAGCAACAGACACACCCTTTTATCATTTTCTTTTTGTACAAGCCTTCTCTCTCTTTTTCCTTTTCCCTCTCACTCGAAACTGAAGCAAGGACAGTGAAGGGAAGCTACCTCAACTCCATTAAGGTAAGAGGGGACAGGGTTGTGAATATTTATGAAATGGGTAGAGTTGTATGCTGTCCTAGGATTCCAGTTTTATTTTCGTATCTTGTTGCTTAATTTTGAAGCTGAAAACTTATGAATTTGACTCTGACTTCTTCATGAAAGTTGTAGATCTTTTTGTTATGTGAATTTTGATACCTGATTAAACTGATTTGGATATGTATACCAAAATTTATAGCCAAAACACTACAGCATGACTGAGTGAAATGTTTAAGCTATGTTCTATGCATATTTTGACATTCTGGGAATTTTACAAGCATAATCAGCCTTTGATGTCTTCACAAAAGCTGTAGGTATTTATGTTATGGATCTATATAAAGTGGTTTCAAGTCAAAATGATTTTTGTAGCTTGAGTTATGCCTGAAATACTGAAGTATGTACAAGCTGTAAATCTGTTAACTATGAAATCCGAATCTTATTTTCAAAACTGGGAATTTTGTGGTGTGAATTAGTGGTTGGTGTCTTCTTGAAAGTTGTAGATAATTATATTAAGAGTAATTTAGGACTGGTCTCATGTCAAAACTAATTTTGTAACTCCAGAAACGTTGAAAATACTAATATATGTACGTTTTGAAAGCTCATCTGGAGGCAGTGTTGTATTTTGTGGATAATTGGTATTTCTGCTTAGAATTTGAATTTATTATTTTCATGAAAGTTGTAGATATTTGTGTTAAGAATAATCTAGAACTGGTTTCATGCCTAAATTGTTTTTGTATCTCCAGAAACGTTAAAAATACTAATCTGTGTACGTTTTAAAAATCCTCTTGAGGCAGTTTTGTATTCTGTGAATAAGTGATGGTTCTGTTTAGAATTTGAATTTATGGTCTTCGTGAAAGTTGTATATATTTATGTTATTGAGCTATAGAAAGTGTAATCACATAAAAAGGATTTGATTTGCTCATTTTATGACTGTTTTACTAACGTATGTCGCTGTTTGGAAATGTTGAAATTTGCTTATAATGGTTATTATGGATAAAAATGATATTTTTCTCTATGGGTAATGATTTATTATTGAATTCTTGAGTGATTATGAATTCTTATGAATGCTGTTGAGTATCATACAGTTTGTATATTGTGGTGGTGAATAATTATGAATAACGAAATTAATTTATATGTACATGAATGCCTTGTGGTTATTGACATATGTGGTTGAAACAGTAAATCCATGATTTTGTGAATTATTATGTGTATTGTGTCCCTTGAGGACTTGTATTATCCAAGAGGTTTTAGAAATGTGGATATCATGGTATGTTAAGTGGTAATAAGAATTAAAGGCTTTCATGCATCATAAGCATTTGGACGTACCATGGAATTTAGGGGTTCCATGATTGCCTACCCTGGTGGGGGGTTACTCTATGATGAGTTTAAGCCCTATTTTCACAAGAACCATGGAAGTGTAGGGATCCATGGTTGTGCAAATTCCTACTGGTATATTTATTGTGCAGGAGCCATGAAAGTGTAGGGATTCATGGTTATGCTAATTCCTACTTGTGCACTTAATTTCGCAGGAGCCATAAAAGTTTAGGGATTCATGGTTATGCTAATTCCTACTGGAGTCTCTATGAGACTTTTACTGCAGTATTCCTACCAAACCAAATGGATCCAGCATGACATCATTGGACTAATTAAAGACTCATTGTATATAAATGAACTCGTCTGGCATATCCATCATATCATTATGATTTGTTGAATGTGTTTGTGCAATTTTATCTATTTTATACTTATTCTATATTCTGTGTCACTTTTACATCAATTTTTACAGTGAATGCCACACAGAACGAAGAGTGATGCCATGATTGATGACTATATG
This sequence comes from Clitoria ternatea, assembly GCA_037962975.1. Taxonomy (NCBI): domain Eukaryota; kingdom Viridiplantae; phylum Streptophyta; class Magnoliopsida; order Fabales; family Fabaceae; genus Clitoria; species Clitoria ternatea. The sequence continues at coordinate 159,785,041 of CM075672.1, forward strand.
ATATATTGCTTGGACTTTGATTTTTACTTTAATTTATTGGGTTGTAATAAATAGAACGTATCATGTACTGTTGTCATTCTAAATCGTTTCCGTTATGCAAATATTTCATGAATTTTATTAATCACGACTAGTATGCATGATAATATTCCGCAATTATCGAATTTTATGTGAACTCTGAGTTTAATTTATGAATTTTAAATTGATCTTTCAAAAATGCGAAAAATTTATTCAGAAAATTATACGGGGCGTCACAATAGTTACCACAAAAACTCATGGTTCTAGATGGACCAAAGAGATCCATATGCAAGAGTTGTAGAGGTCTAGAAGAAGATATGATCTCTTTAGACTTAAAAGAGACTTTTACTTGCTTACTGTTTTGGTATGCATCACATAATTATCTATTTCAAATATATGTTTTGGTAAACCTATTACTAGTTCTTTTGAAACTAGTTTCTTTAAATGATCTATATGAATATGTGGTATCCTCCTATGCCACAACTAAGAGTCACTTTCTTTACTTATAAGATATTATGCATCATGAGAGGATGTAACACCCTCACTTAACTAGAACAATCCCCTCCATTAGATTACTCTATTTAGCTGAGAGGTTACTAAGTTATGAAAAATATGGAAGTTTATTTTTTGTACAATAAAATCCTGGTGGAACAGATGCATTATATTCATAAAATATATACATGGTCAAGTCTAACAGTTGTATATCATAAAAGGTTAGGGCACACAGGCTCCTACACAATATATAAAACATAAAAGATGAAAATAAATTATCTTAGTCGTCATCCATCCATGGCGACTTTGTGGGGGTAGCACTGGTAGAAGCTTGAGTAACAGGAGGCTGAGCAGCGGGCTCTGGAGGAGCTACACTAGTAGAGGGTTGTAAATCAGTGGGCAGAGCAGTAAGAGACTGAATGGTCCAGTGGATACAACTATGATAAGTATCGTATGCCTCCGCTAATAGATATCGAGCCTCAGATCACATGATGGTGAGGTCCTCGGTCTAGCCATGCATAAAACTCTAAAATATATGATATAGGAAACTCTAAGAATAATCCCAAGACACCGAGCAAGGAATCTCTCCATAGGTGACTGTATTCGTGGGAACTAACAGACCTAAACCTCTACTTCTACCTTTGGAACGTAGACCGCTATTGACTCTGCTTGCAAAATCTACTACAGCAAAGCTGGAAGAATATCAGGGTTAGCAGCCATGATGTCCATTGGTTCCTCCTCAAGGTCATCCTCAGGGTCTTCTCCAGGATCTTCTTCAGGCTCATCGTCACTATTTTCTCCTAGAGAAAGCGAGATATACTCAAGGTAGGTGATCTGGGAGGATGCGAGGGGCAGCTCTGGTAAGGGATTGGGTTCTAAGGGATTAGCTGTTAAGGCTACCTCTTGTCCAACAATCTCCTCTAACTCCTCCACTCCAAGTGGTGGTAGAGGATCTCCGTAGCGGCGGACTAAACTCTCAATCACTTCAATATCCTTCTCAAAAGGATGCTCCACCTGGTGCGGTTGACCTGTAGAAACATCATTCGGGTCCTCCGCAATAATTGATAGTATGTTGGGGCTGGTCTATCTATAACTGGGGGTCTGCCCTTATCTCAACGGTGATAGGAACAGGGTCCAATTAGAGGTCTCGAATAAAGTTGTAAGGGTGAGTATAATCTTCCACAATAATCAAAGAGTCGTATTTCTAACATCCCTCCCACATAGTACAAGTTGTATTGATACATTGCTCATTCTAGTCGTAACACTGGCTTCTCTTTCTTACTGTCTTGAGATGTACTACTTATCATATACTAATTTACTATTTCACTCATCCACCCCCAGTTATCTCTGACTCTTTGATAATTTTCCTCTCTCCTTTACTACTAATTATCTTTTGAAGGTCTTATATATCATGTTATCTATTAAGTAGCTTGATTATATAATAAGCATCACAACAAACAGCAATCACAACTAAAATATAATTTAATCAAGAAATGAATATGTATTATGCATTAGTTATGTTCCTTGGTGTTTCATCTCGTCTTTAAGTCATTATGATGCTTGTGGGCCCAAAACAATCTTATCATCATCACAATCACCAGAATCGTCGTGCTCAGTCTGACACTGAGCATAATATTTATGCACTAGAGCAATCAAAACCCACCAAATTTGTTCAACATCTCTTATTATAGGACAGTCAGGTCCTAAACTCTGAAAGATCCTTCCATAATCACATTATAATCATATAATGAATAGAATTCAACTCTCCATGGTCATAGTATGTGTCATCATTTAGTCGAAGTACACCAGGTTTGCATATTTTCCCCTAACCTTAGGGCGTGACCCTGTTAGTCCTCAAATTTACAATAAATTTCTTAATAAAATTATGTAAAAAATAATAAAAATTAGTTTAATTTCTAAGAAATTTAGGTTTTAATTGTAATAAATGGAGATTATTGGATTTTATCTGCCTTGATTAATTTTCTCTAGTTTTGCAGTGAAAAATTAAAGAAATTCAAGAGAAAATTGAAGATCTGGAGAAAATTGAAGATCAATTTTCTTAATTTTTTAAAGCTGACGCTATGCGTCACAGCCATGCGTAGCGTCAGAAGCTATGAGGACTCCACTTCCAGGTGGCCAAACACTCTGCCAAGTGGCCCAAATAATGGCTAACCCACTTACTCTAGATGCCAAATCGTAGTGGGAGATAATTAGCCCAATGTCTATTTATGATTAGAATTAAATAATCTCAATCATGGCCACTTCATGTTGCGTTTAGTGGAGGCTAAGTCAGGAACCTGACACATAGCACCATCCTGGCGCGGAGCGTCAGGACCTTTTCTCAGCCCTATAAATAGGCCAATTCCAAGGCATTCATGGCATCCCATTCTGATCCAATTCAGTTCGAAGATTCAGAATTTCCTTTATTTCTTTCAAGTTTTAAGTCTTCTTTTGAGAGTTTGTAAGTTTAGAGTGGTTTTTAGATACTTGAGAGTGTTTTGTAGTACTATGAATTCGTGTATCATGAAGTGTTTCCACACTTTCGTAATGTCAACCTCTGTAAGTGTTATTTTTACTTTTACCATATGTAACTAAATTGTTTATGTTGGAATTTGGTGAATCAATCTATTATATGATGCTGTGATTATAACCTCTGTATGTTTATGATTCAAGTACTATGTTAGTATTTCAAATATTTATTAGTATGAAAGTCAAACGGGAGAATGATTTTCATATGTATTGAAACTTGTTTTATTAGTATGAATGTCAAATGGGAGAATGATTATTCATGTGGAATTAAAATCTATTTTAATGAAAGTAAAGATTGAAATACCCTTAATATACCAATTACTAGGGATAGAATTGGTGATTATTGTTGCTATAAGGCCAACACTTAATGCAAATTTTTACTGAGAAAGCTCAAGAGGGATCAGACTTTACGGTAATTACTTAGAATTATATCACGAGGGATCGGTTATAATGAATGTAAGCTGCAATAACATGAACTTGATAATTAAATATGTAATGTTTGTAATCATTTCATTATATTTTAGTGCGAGGATCCTAATTCTAACATAATTTGTCAATCTGTGTTTTTACCTCAAATACCTGAGTTATTCTGAATTACATCTCAACTTTCTAAATAGATTTTATCTTTACCATCTTTTTACCATATGAACAAATCAATCATCAATTTTGTGAATATTATATGTATTGTTTATAAACTATTCTTTTGTTAAGAAGTTTTGATAAATTTGGCATAGTAATTAGAAATTACTGTAAATTACTTGAATATTCAATCCCAGTGGAACGATGTCTAAATTTGAAAACTACAAATGATTGGTGCGCTAGCCAATTAAAAGACCAAACAGTATTTGGGGATAAACAAGTTTTCTGGCGCCGTCACTGGGGATTGAATTGATTCAGTAAAACAGTAAATTTTTAATTACCATGGTAAAATATTTTTTTTACCTTAGTTAAATTTTCAATTTTATTTTATTCATTCATTTATTCAATTTTCTTAACATTGTTACACTAACTTTTAGTATTTAGCTTGTTTATGCAAACTCGATCTTCAGCAAGGAAAGTGTTCTTTGATCCTAAGATCGAGAAGTTTGTAAAGAAACTCAAAGCTTTAAAATCTAAAAAAACACAAACTACTTCTTCTTCCTCAACTTCATCTTCTTTTGAAAATTTTGAAAAATCAAATATGGCTGTTGAGCAAAGAAGAACATTGAGATAGTTTACTGTTATCAATGGACCACCCCGTGTTTCGGGGATGTACCAAGGACCTATTGCTGCTGTAGAAATTAAACCAACTACTCTTAACATTATTCAAAAAATTAATTTTCTAGTTTAAATAATGAGGAACCTTATGAACACTTAACTATTTTTTATGAGTTATGAAGCACAATTGGTTTCGAACCCAATTAAGAAGAATCTGTTTACATGAGATTGTTTCCTTTTTCTTTGATTGGAAAAGATAAAGAATGGTTTAAATCTTATCCACCTGGTAATTTTGTAAACTGGTCCAATGTTGAAACAAAATTTTTGGAAAGATTTTATTCACCTTCAGAATATTTTGAAGCAATGACAACCATACATTCCTTTTCACAAAATCACGATGAATCACTTGGTGAAGCATGGGAAAGATTCAAAGCGCTTCTTAGGAAATGTCCAAACCATAATTTGGATAATATAGGGAAGGTAAGAATCATTTATCATGGTTTATTACCGCATCTTAAGATGATGTTAGATCCATGTGTAGGTGGTTCTTTAATGAACAAAACTGTTGAAGAGGAAATATCAATCATGGAGTCCATGTCAACCAATGACCGTCAAGCAAAGCATGAAAGAAGTAGTACATCAAGGAAACCAGGTGTGCTTGAGTTGGGAGTAAATGATGCAGTTATAGCCCAGCAAAAATTGCTAACACAACAAATGGAGGCAATGAGGAAACAATTGGAAAAACTTCAAATTGCTCAAGTATCATCACCACCACCCACTCAATTAAAACAATGTATGCATTGCATGGATGAACAACCATGTGGTTACTGTGCCCCTTATGGAAATGATCAAGAACAAGCCAATTTCCTGATTCACTAAAGAATACCTTTAGGTACTTTTCCTATCAATCTTGGTAATTCTTTTCCTAACAATTACTCGCAGGGTTGGCAGAATCAGAATCTTGGCTAGAAATAAGATGTTGGACCTTCCAACAGACCTCCTAACAATCAATTCAAACAAAAACAACCACAATTTGATCAAATAGCAAGGCTAACTAGGACAGAGGAATCTATCCAACAATTGCTACAATATATGCAAATAAATAAGGCCACACGTAAAGCGTCAGATATGCAATTAGGATAGTTAGCAAAAGAAGTAGCTGACATGAAAAGCTCTGGTTTTTTTACAAATACTCAAAATCCAAGAGAACAATGTAAGGCTATTTTTACAATAAGTGGAAAAGTTATAGGAAATAATTGTAAAGAACAAGAAAAAGAAAAAGAAGAGAAAAAGAAAAAGAAGAAAAAGAGAAAAAAGAAGAAAAACAAAAAAATGAAAAAGAGAATGAAGAAAAAAATGAAGAAATGATGAAAAAGAAAAACAAAAAAAATAAAAAAAATAAAAAACAAAAAATCAGTATTTGGGTCAGATACCTCCAGTTAAGGATCTACCTTATCCACATGCACCATCAAAGAAGGATAAGGAAAAGGAATACAAAAGATTCCTTGAAATATTCAAGCAATTACACATAAATATCCCATTTTCTGAGGCATTAGAATAGATGCCAACATTTGCAAAGTTTATGAAAGAATTACTTACCAAAAAGAGGAGGTATAATGAGGAAATTGTTGAACTTGAAGCAGGTTGCAGTGCTATTTTACAATATAACATGCCAGAAAAGTCAAAAGACCCTGGAAGTTTTACTATTCCCATCTCCATTGGAGGTGTAAATATTGGGAAAGCCTTGTTAGACTTAGGGGCTAGCATTAATCTAATGGCTCTAAGTATGATAAAGCGAATTGGTGATCTTGATCCTCAGAGAACAAAAATGACTCTGTAATTGGCCGATAGATCAATCAAGAGACCCTACAGTATTGTGGAAGATGTACTTGTAAAAGTTGACAAGTTCTACTTCCCTGTTGACTTTGTGGTTTTAGACATGGAAAAGGATGCTGAAGTCCCTCTGATCTTGGGAGGATCATTTATGAACACTGCTAGAGTACTCATTAATGTGGATAATGGGAAGCTGGCAGTAAGAGTACATAATGAAGAGGTGAAATTTGATGTTTTCAAAGCCATGAAATATCCTAACTTAAAACAAGACTGCTTTAAGGTGGATGTTCTTGATAAAGTTTACCTTTCCATATCCAAAGGTATGTCAATTTTTGACCCTCTACATAAGTATTAACTAACTCTGTGGAATGTTTAAGTGAAGAAGAAGAGAAACAAGTAGACAGGTATCTTGAAGATCTTGATCAAGGGAAAGAAATTCCCCCTGAATCAAAAAAAATTAAAGAAATCCAAGATGTACCTGTTGAAGAAATCCAGAGGCCTGAATTGAAAGTGCTACCTTCCAACCTAAAGTACATCTTTTTAAAAGAAGGTAATTTGAAACCAGTAATTATTAGTAATTTGTTAAGTAAAACAGAAGAAGAAAAACTGGTAAAAGTGCTGAAAAGAAATTAAGAAGCAATAGGATGGACACTTGAAGATCTGAAAGGTATAAGTCCATCATACTGCATGCATGAAATTTTGTTGGAGGATGATTTTAAACATGTTGCTCAACCTCAAAGACGCCTCAATCCAACCATGAAAAAGGTAACCAAGAAGGAGGTTTTGAAATTGCTGAAAGCAGGTATTATCTATCCCATTTCTGATAGTGCATGGGTAAGTCCTGTACAAGTTATTCCAAAAAAGGGTCGTATGACAGTAATTATTAATGATAAAAATGAATTAATCCCAACAAGAATTGTCACCGGTTGAAGAATGTGTATTGATTATAGAAAATTAAATCAAGCAACAAGAAAAGATCATTTTCCACTCCCTTTTATGGATCAAATACTTGAAAGATTATCTAGACATGCTTACTATTGTTTTCTTGATGGATATTATGGGTATAATCAAATTACTATTGACCCTCTTGATCAGGAAAAGGTTGTTTTTACATGTCCTTTTGGCATATTTACTTATAGAAAGATGCCATTCGGATTATGTAATGCACCTGCTACTTTTTAAAGATGCATGTTTGCTATTTTTACAGATCTAATTGAAAAGAGCATTGAGATTTTCATGGATGATTTCTCAGTCTTTGGGAATTCATTTGAATCATGTCTAACCAAATTGGACATCGTACTGGGGTGGTGTATTGAAACATATTTGGTGCTAAATTAGGAGAAATGTCACTTCATGGTGAAAGAAGGAATTGTACTCGGTCATAAAATTTCTTCTGAAGGTATTGAAGTAGACCAAGCCAAGATTGAGGTAATCTCTAAACTCCCACCCCTTGTAAATATAAAAGGTATTAGAAGTTTCTTAGGACATGCTGGATTCTATAGAAGATTTATTCAAGATTTTTCAAAAATTGTTAAACCTTTAACAAATCTTCTAAATAAAGATGTTGAATTCAAGTTTGATGAAGCATGTCTTAAAGCTTTTAATTCCTTGAAAGAAAAATTGGTTTCTGCCCCTGTAATTGTGGCTCCTAATTGGAATTTACCCTTTGAACTTATGTGCGATGCAAGTGATTATGCTGTGGGAGCAGTTTTAGGTCAAAGATATGAAAACGTTTTTAGGGTTATACACTATGCTAGTAAAGTTTTAAATGAAAATCAAATAAATTATGCAACTACTTAAAAAGAATTACTAGCCATAGTGTATGCCTTAGAAAAATTTAGATCATACTTGATTGGATAAAAAATAATTGGTTTTACTGATCATGCTGCAATCAAGTACCTTTTGACCAAGACTGATTCTAAACCTCGTTTAATCCAATTGATTCTGCTTCTTCAGGAATATGATCTTGAAATCAAAGATAAAAATGGTAATGAAAATATAGTTGCTGACCATCTTTCTAGATTGATGAATGATGAGGTTACTACCAAAGAAAAAGATATCTTGGAAGAATTTCTTGATGAAAAACATTTTGAAATAACAAAACGGCCATGGTTTGCTGATATGGTCAATTTTAAAGCAGCGGGAATTCTTCCAAATGATTTAACATGGAAGCAAAGAAAAAAATTTAAAGATGCAAAATACTTTGTTTGGGATGACCCTCATCTATTTAAAATTGGTTTGGAAAATTTGTTACGTCGTCATGTACCCGATTAGGAAAAGAAAGATATGTTGTGGCATTGTCACAAATCACCTTATGGAGGACATTTTAATGGTGAGAGAACTACTGCAAAAATTCTTCAATCAGGTTTTTATTGGCCCTCCATTTTTAAGGATTCTTACTCATTTGTGCAAGCTTGTGATAACTGCCAAAGAGCAGGTAATGTCAATAGAAGGCAAGAAATGCCTCTCACAAACATTTAGGAGGTAGAGGTATTTGATTGTTAGGGTATTGATTTGATGGGACCCTTTCTTTACTCTCAATTTAATCAATATATCCTTTTGGCAGTTGATTATGTTTCAAAATGGGTAGAAGTAATCGCTTCACCTAATACTGACACCAAAACTGTAGTGAATTTCTTGAAGATAAACATTTTCTATAGGTTTGGAACACCAAGAACTTTGATCAGTGATGGAGGATCACACTTTTGTAATAAAGTTCTTCAGAAGGTGTTACAGCATTATGGAGTTAGACATAAAATGGACACAACATATCATCCACAAAATAATGGACAGGCTAAAATTTCAAATCGTGAAGTGAAAAGAATTTTGGAAAAGACTGTGTCTTCCTCCAGAAAAGATTGGTCACAAAATCTTAATGATGCACTCTGGGCATACAGAACTGCATTTAAGACTCCTATTGGCCTTTCTCCTTTTTAAATGGTCTATGGAAAAGCTTGTCATCTTCTAGAAGATATGGAACATAAAGCATATTGGGCCTTAAGATTCCTCAACTTTGATCCAAATGTGGTAGCTGACAAAAGAAAGTTGTAGTTACTTGAGTTGAGGAAATGAGAAACAATGCTTATGAGTCATCTAGAAGTTACAAAAATAAAGTGAAAGATTACCATGACAAGAAAATCAAAAATAGGCACTTCACACTAGGTCAGCAAGTTTTATTGTTTAATTCAAGATTAAGACTATTTCTTGGTAAATTGAAATCTAAGTGGTCAGGCCCATTTGTAATTAAGGAAGTTAAATCTTATAGAGTAGTTTAAATTGAAGATCCAACTTCCAAAAGAAGTTGGATAGTTAATGGGAAAAGATTGAAACCATATTTGGGTGGTGAGATCAATAGACTCACTACCATTTGTTATTTAACTGATTTGTGATATGCAGGGTGTCAAGCTAGTGATAGTAAATCAAGCGCCCAATGGGAGGTAACCCATTATTTCTTCGTTAATTTTTATTTGTGATTAAAAAAATGTATGTTTTAAATTTAATTTTAACTTTGATTTTTAATAAAAAAAAGGGATTTTAAAACTGAAAGAAAAAGGGTTTTTGAAAATTAAAATTTTGAAAAATAGAACCACACGTGTAGCATGGAGGTAAAAATTTCAACCTGACGTGTAGCATCCCAGCCACACGTAGCGTCAGTGCCAGCGTTTAGTTTTTAAAACTGAACCAGAGAGGCCTAATTTAGGTTTTTAAACCTAAATTTCCCTCTCTGCCTTATTTTTCTTAGAAACCCTATTTCTCAAAGTCTGACCCTCTCAAGCACTCTCACTCACCCATATTCTCTCCTCTTTCTTCAAAATTTGAAAGGATCCCAAGTAAGTAATCCTCTCCTTTTTCCTTAGTCTGTTTTTGATTTTCAATTCCTAGAATTGCATGTAGTTAGGATTAGGATTAGAAAACCATTGGGATTGATTACTGTTAAAAATAGGTCAATGTATGGATTGGAAGATGTTTGGAGGGGTTGTTGTTACGCAACCCCATTTTGTAGTTTTTGTTTCTGCAAGCCTACGCGTAGCGTCCCAGTGACACGTAGCGTGAGGCATGAACTGTAACCTCACGCGTAGCTCCTAGTGACACGTAGCGTGGGAAGAACAACCTGACGTGTAGCGTCCAACCCACGCGTAGCGTCAGGCCTCTGTTTTGCTTTTTCTAGAAAAAAATTATTTACTAGGGATTATATTGTTTTCTATTTTTAAATTTTGAAAAATGAAAATAAATTTTTTTTTGTTCTTTTTTTATTTTATTTGTTTGTTTTTCTTTTAAATTAATAAAATTTCTTAGTTTGTATTGTTTGTTATACTTTCTTGTATAAAAATAAATTAAATTCTGTTTGTAAAAATTAAAAATTAAAAAAAATATTTGTTGTATTTTCTTTCTTAAAAATAAAAATTTGTTCAAATTTGATAGTGAATTACAATTTTATCAATTTGTATGTAAAAATGCATGTTGTTTGAGTTTTATTTGTATTATACTTTTCAAAATCCAAAAATATGCATGTTAATTTTTTAATGTTTTACATTATTTATTATGCATGATTTATTAAAAATATAAAAATCAAAAATAATTTTTGGATGAGTGTTTTATTTTTGTTTGTATAAATTTGTGATTTATTTAAAATTTTCTTTTGCAGATGGCACCTAAGAAATCAATTCCCACCACTGGTCCCAAGAGACAGAGGAGGACCACAGATACTGATACCACCTCTGAAGATCCTGATCTTCAAGGGGAGGAGCAGTTGGGACCCTGAGATCCCACCAAATTCAGGACCAACACCAAGTGGGCAAGATTCCATCAGATCAAGGGACAGAGACTCATCTGGGAGAGGGTCTTTGATCTTAGTGCTGGAAATTATCCTGCGCTGTAGGATGAGATACAGAGGAGGAGATGGGGACCCCTATTTTCTCTACCTACTGAGGGGGATTCCATCTTGGTCATGGAGTTTTATGCTAATGCTTTTTGGACACACCAGGACTCACCCAATATCAGTCAGCAGAGGATGAGTTTAGTGAGGGGACGACATATTACATATGATAGGGACACTATTAGTACCCTACTGGGTAATCCTTGGGAGCCTACTCTCGAGGGTGATACTTGTTTCTGGAAGGAAAATAGAAACAAGGTCGCTACTAAGGATGGTGATCTAGGATATTTCCTAGATCAGATTGCTCATTCCTAAGCAAGGATGGAATCTTTTTTAACCTTAGTAAGGTTAGCAGAACTCCATCAAACCTCCTTAAGACCCAGCTGACCCCTATAGCTTAGGCGTGGTCTCATCTTATGCTTCATAACATCACTCCTGTCACCCACCTTTCTTTTCTTCCAGTTGATTGTTGTTGCCTTCTTTATTCCATCCTTCAGGGCCATACCATTGATATTGTTGAGCTTATATTTAAGTAGATTCACCTTTATGCCCTCAGGTATAAGGTGGATCACCTTGTGCCTTTCCCTCTCATCATTTCTGCCTTACTGAAGAGGCAAGGAGTTGTTGTGCCATCACCAGAGTTCACTAGCTCTTCAGGGAGAGTCCCCAAGGTTTCAGTGAATAGAGATTATTTTATTCAGCAGTGCGAGCTTCCACCTTTGGAGCAGGAGGCTCAGCCTAGACCTAGACGCAAGAGACCGGCCCAGCCACCATCTGTTGATGCTATCACCGAGGAATTTACTAGGATGACCATAGAGCATTAGCATATGATGCAGATGATGGCTGCTTCTCACCGTGCCTATGTATACTTACATGATGCATTTTATCAGTACAGGATACAGGGAGAGGGGGAACCATTTATGACACCAGCCGATTTTGTTGCTCATGTGGCTTGGCCTGGTGATTTGCCTACATATCATGAGGCTGGTGGACCGTCTGGAGCACATGGTGATACTGGGGGAGATATTGATAAGGAGAGGGATGATGAGGAATTTAGGTTTTAATTGTAATTAATGGAAATTATTGGATTTTATCTGCCTTGATCAATTTTCTCTAGTTTTACAGTGAAAAATTAAAGAAATTCAAGAGAAAATTGATGATCTAGAGAGCTGACGCGTAGCATCAACACCACGCGTAGCATGCGAATTTCTGATACTGACGCTACACGTCACAGCCACATGTAGCGTTAGAAGCTATATGGACTCCACTTCCAGGTGGCCAAGCACTCTGCCAAGTGGCCCAAATAATGGCTAACCCACTTACACCAGATGCCAAATCATAGTGGGAGACAATTGGCCCAATGTCTGTTTATGATTAGAATTAAATAATCTCAATCATGGCCACTTTAAGCTGCGTTTAATGGAGCCTGAGTCAGGAACCTGATGCGTAGCATCATCCTGGCGCGTAGCGTCAGGACCCTTTCTCAGCCCTATAAATAGGCCAATTCCAACGCATTCATGGCATCCCATTCTGATCTAATTCAGTTTGAAGATTTAGAATTTCCCTTATTTCTTTCAAGTTTTGAGTGTTCTTTTTTTGAGAGTTTGTAAGTTTAGAGTGGTTTTTAGATACTTGAGAGTGTTTTGTAGTACTGTGAATTCGTGTATCGTGAAGTGTTTCCAAACCTTCATAATGTCAACCTCTCTAAGTGTTGTTTTTACTTTTACCATATGTAACTAAATTATTTATGTTGGAATTTGGTGAATCAATCTATTATATGATGTTGTGATTATAACCTCTGTATGTTTATGATTCAAGTACTGTGTTAGCATTTCAAATATTTATTAGTATGAACGTCAAACGGGAGAATGATTTTCATATGTATTGAAACTTGTTTTATTAGTATGAATGTCAAATGGGAGAATGATTATTCATGCCGAATTAAAATCTATTTTAATGAAAGTAAAGATTGAAATACCCTTAATATACCAATTACTAGGGATAGAATTGGTGATTATTGTTACTATAAGGCCAACACTTAATGTAAGTTTTTACTGAGAAAGCTCAAGAGGGATCAGACTTTACGGTAATTACTTAGAATTTATATCACGAGGGATCGGTTATAATGAATGTAAGCTGCAATAACATGAACTTGATAATTAAATATGCAATGTTTGTAATCATTTCATTATATTTTAGTGCGAGGATCCTAATTCCAACATAATTTGTCAATCTATGTTTTTACCTCAAGTATCTGAGTTATTCTGAATTACATCTCAACTTTCTAAATAGATTTTATCTTTACCACCTTTTTACCATATGAACAAATCAATCATCAATTTTGTGAGTATTATATGTATTGTTTATAAACTATTCTTTTGTTAAGAAGTTTTGATAAATTTGCCATAGTAATTAGAAATTACTATAAATTACTTGAATATTCAATCCAAGTGGAACGATATCTAAATTTGAAAACTATAAATGATTGGTGCGCTGGCCAATTAGAAGACCTAACAGTATTTGGGGATAAATAGACCCTCGAGCCATTGGAGTCCCAGCCTGGTATACTCCCAAGATCCTTTCGGATGCCCACCTTTATTCTTAATGCCAGGAGTTAGATTATGTCATTCTTGCTTCCTACTAAGTGACTCTGCCTTTTGATTTCCTCTCCTCACTTTATATGGATTAGGTCTGTCAGGGATTACTCTAAGTTTCCTTATGATATTATTCTTTGTATTACTAAATAAGACTTGTTAATTACTAAGGGTATAAATTACCTCAGTTCATTTATGAGTGTACTTGGGTTTTAACTATTTATTACGTGATTACCTAATTTATCTACTTACGACTTTATCTGCTTAGTAGGGAATTTAATTAATCAGGTGATATTTTGTTCTTATTCTTTAACTCGTACTCTTATGATAACTCACCAGTATTTATCTGGATTATCTCAAGTTGTTAGCCAACAATTAAGAATAAAAGGGGTTGTACACTATTATCCATTATATTTCAGGGTACTAACTCGCACCTTGGTGCATCACCATCTCATCATGTTAATTTCATAACCACGTCATACTAGGATCGTATCGAGACCCATTCTTATTTTATATTTTGCATCATGATTCATCACAATACACAGTCTTCATATCATTATTACATATGTCCCTTCCATATTCATACACAAATACACAACTTCATCTAGTTATTCCAGAAATATATACATATTCAAGCATCATACCAATCAATCACACATACAGGTTTATCTAATCGATATACTTTTGTAAAATAGGTGAAGTATATCTGTATTAGTTTTGTTTAACACAAGTTCATTTATCTTTAAATACCTCTTTAAGCACTTTATTACTTCTCTCATAATATATCTCCCTTTTCCTTTTTAAATCTTGTTATTTATTTATAAATATTATTAACTTCCTACTTACTAAATAACTATCTGGTCTAACTGGTATCTGAGGTCAAAAGTTGACCTCTAAGGACCGTATGTCAAATAACCTCTCGTACTCTCAATTGTACACCGCCTTAGTGGAGTACAGTATTATACACTTAGATCTAGTGGGGAGCCTAAGTCCTTCATGTTAAGGTATAAATTTGATGTTTTAGTCTGAGCCGAAGTCAAAGGGACACACCGGAGGTGCTCCTGCAAAAGATTCTCCTGCAAAAGAGAATAAAAAATAGGAATAAAATGGAAAAGGTGGGCCTGACAGGATTTAAAGTCCTGCTCCTACGTATTCTTGGATGACCAAGAAATCAGGGTTACGTAGTTCTTTAAATGTTTTTTTAGGAAATGGATGCACGGAATTTTCTTCTTTTTAAGTAAAACTCAAAATTAAAGGACAAAAAAAAGAAGACAGAAAAGAGGGAGGGTAGTAGAAGCTACAAGAGAGAAAGAGAAACAGTAAGTTCGGAAAAGAGAGGGAAAAATGAGCGAAAACCGAGTGAGAGAAAAGAAAACTGAGTGAGAAAAAGGAAAACTGAGTGAGAAAAAGGAAAACCGAGTGAGGACAAGGAAAACCAAGTGAGAAAATGGAAAACCGAGTGAGGACGAGGAAAACCGAGTGGAAAAAAGGAAAGCCGAGTGAGAAAAAGGAAAAACCGAGTGAGGAAAGGAATCGTACCAGAGTGTTCTCCTTTCTGAGAGGATGTGTGGGTGAGTGTGCTTGGGCGGTGTGAAGGCTTGGCGCAAGGACGGTGTTATGAGGATTTGAGAGGTGCTGCTCGGTATGAAGGATTAATGGTGCTGGACGGTTATGGAGAGGATTAAGAGGGGGACGGTGCTGTTGGGAAGGTACTATCGGGAAGATGTTGTTGGGAAGATGCTGTTGGGACGGTGTCAAGGATTAGAGGTGCTGGACGGTTGTGGAGAGGATTAGGAGGGGGATGGTGCTGTTGGGAAGGTGCTGTTAGGACTGTGTCAAGGATGAGAGGTGTTGGACGGTTGTGGAGAGGATTAGGTACTGGGACTTGGAGAGAGTAAAGGCAGAGTTCAGTTGTCAGGTGAAAAAATCCAACCCCTTGAGCTTTTTCAGCTGGGGCATTTATAGGGGTCCAAGATGGGGGCTGAGTGTTTGGGACAGCCCAAGTTTCCACTCACTCAGGTGCGTAATGGTGCTGTCCTGGCCACTACCTGTTTGTGGGGAACAACGGCTGGTGGGAAATTCTTTATTTTCTCCATTTCCGCCCCCTATCCACCACGTCCAGGATTCATGGATCCACTTGGGTAGTGGGAATCCAAGTCAGCATGGTGGAAATATGGAGTCGACATTTCCCTTCTGACTCGGTTTAGCGCCCCAGTCAGTATCCTCCTACAGTGGGAGTCAATCCGAGAGGAATAAATGCTCTCCTATAGAAGACCGAGTAAAATGACTACTTTCATATAAAAGACCGACTGAAAGCTTGAATCCACAGGTCTGATCCGACTCCTGACACTCGGTGTGTAAGTCTAGGTTCATATCATTGACTCGAAATGGCTTTCCAAGAAGCATTCATCAGGTCCCTTGTCCATTAAGAAATTCTTCACTCGGTGTTGATTTGCTCGGAAGTGGGTCATTGCTTAAAGCATTCAATCGCTACTGTTTCACTCGGATGAACTCATCACTGCCTGAAGCACTCAATCAAAATTGCTTTAATCGGATGGGCTTTTTCTCGGAACTCATCACTGCTTGAAGCACTCAATCGGGAATGCTTCAATCGGACGGGCTTCAGTCGGAGAAGTATTCCTTCGGAATCAATCTTTCATCATTCAAAAGTATTTCTCACAGAAATTATGGAACTTGGAAAGTGATTCATTCAATATCCGCCCGGAATTATACACTCGAATGCATTCTTCTGAGGTCGGACGCCTTTCATTCAGAATGGTTCCAATCGGTACTTATCTATTCGGATGTATTCATCCGAAGTCAGGCATCTCTCACAGCTTCATTCGACATTTAACCCATCAGATGTATTCACTTGGGAATTTGCCTTGTTTTCACTTAGAATTGTTCCAATTGTGTATCAACCCATCTGACTTGTTTTCTACTCGGAAGTTTGCCTTGTTTTCACTCAGAATTTATTCCTATGATGCATCAACCCATCCGACTTTCTTTCATTCGGGAGTTTGCCTTGTTTTCATTCAGAATTCAGAGCCCGGCTTCAATCCGTTGGGTGCAATTACTCGGGAACATGCCTTCTTTTCAATCAGAATGGTTCTTAACTTCAAACCCTTCGGGTAATTTCACTCGGAACCGGCCTTCTTCTCAATCAGAACATGGAGCTTGGACATTTCCACTCGGGACCGGCCTTCTTTTCACTCAGAACTTGGAATTTAGACATTTTCACTCGGAACCGGGCTTCTTCTCACTCAGAATTTTGGCGAGCTGACCACTCGGGTAGTCTTACTTTGCTCGGAATGTCTTTCCTTACGTCTTTTCTTGAAGCTTCTTCTTTATTTGGAAATTTATTGACACTTGAGGCCCACTTGGAGACTCCTTATTTGGAGACACAGCATTCGGCCACATCCCACTCGGATGTCCCTTACTCGGAAATGATCATTCCGAGTCCTTTCACTCGGAAATGATCATTTCCGAGTCTTTTTTTTTTGCTAGTCTTTTTCACTTATGGATCGACCGAACTGAAATAGGTGTTCACAATGGGGATACCAAGGGCTATGCGGTCATGTCTTTAGAGGCTCAAGGTCTCTTAGCAGAGGCATATGAGGTTTACAGCAACTGAAGGCACGGGCCAATTCAGCAGGTCAATGATTCACTCTCTTCGAGCATGATTCCTACTGGGTCGTCATGTCCACTAGACCTAACACAGTTGGTAGCCACCTCAGATGCTCCAGAGACGCCTTAGTCTAACGATAAGTTCATGGAAGGAGATTCTTAGCTACTAGGTTTATTTCTTTATGCTCCTATGTATTTGTATAGGGTGCTTACGTGCCCCTCTTTTATTTCAGTTGTATGGATCTGATAAGACCACTTTATGTATATATGGTACATATAATGCTTTATTTCCACTATGTGTTCTTTTGTACAAAAAAACTTCCATATTTTCCTAAAATTAGTAACCTTTTAGTTAACCGAGATAGTCTAGTGGAAGAGATTATCTTAGTTAACCAAGGGTGTTACATTGGTGGTATCAGAGCATGGTCGATTCATTAGGCTGGGGGTATGACTCATTATACCCCACCGTACTCTAAAAGTCATTGCTTGATAGTCATTAGGACTTGTGTTATAGGAACTACTTGATTAAGACCTAAGTAGTTAAAGCATTAGATGAGAATGCTAAGGGTCGATGACCTAAGGTTGCCTTGGTGCCTATGATGATTGCGGTGAATTTCGGGGGTGAAATTCCTAAAAGATGGGGAGAGTGTAACAACCCTAATTTTTCAGAATAGGAACTCAGACTCTCGGGACCCCGAGAGTAATTTCCTAATTCATTTAGGAGAGTTGACGCCTCGACCTAATCCCCAGATTGCTCTAAGTATGAGAAAGTGAGACCCCGAGAGAATGTGAGTAGTGAACAACCCAGTTAGATGAAATAAACAAGTGATAGAGGTTGTGTTTAATAGTGATGTTTAGTCAAAAA
Organism: Clitoria ternatea; assembly: GCA_037962975.1. NCBI lineage: Eukaryota > Viridiplantae > Streptophyta > Magnoliopsida > Fabales > Fabaceae > Clitoria > Clitoria ternatea. Next base: position 159,803,069 of record CM075672.1, read on the forward strand.
GAGAATTCATTAACTTGGTAGTAATTTATATGAGGAGACGATCATGTTTGATTTAACATTGAAATTGTCCATGAAATAAATATATTCCTATTAGTGATAGTCAAGTGATGAAATAATGATTAATGAGTGATGTTTAATTTTAGTAATTTATAAGTAATTTTTTTTAGTCAACCATCTGTTAATCTTAGTAATAGCTGATTAAGGATATTTAAATTTATTTAAGTGTTAAGTTTAATTTTAAGGCTAGATAATTATTAGAGCTCAAGATTTCATAAGACAATAATTAACCCTTTTATAAAGATGATTAGTAGCTAGTATCTTACTTTGGGTATTAACCGGTTAATGAATTTTAATGAGACAAAATAATTAGGCAATATTCATTTTGATGCCTAACATTGTCAATAATAAGTTTAAAATATGAAAGCTTATTTATAATGGGGACTAGTTAATAAATTAATTAGTTATTATTAATATTTAAATGATAAATATCATCCGATTCCTCAGATTTGAAATGTGGGACCCAAGCAGAGGCCGGACTCTGATCGTTTGACCCAAGACTATTGATCCTATAGGAGAACTAGCCATGTTAGGATCCTTCGTGAAGAATCAAAGGTGTCTAGCTTGGCCTAACCGGCTCAATTAGAACCTTTAACGTCTCATGCGTTTGATCGCGTGTATACTTCGGGATATCCAATGGCGGCACGGTCAGTCTCTAGTGGCTTATTTCAACATTTTAGGAGCTTTTCCTGAAGAAGCCGAAGCCCAATTCGGACTCTATCATCCTCGTTTTTCCATAAATCGTTTTTTTAAAAATCACCTTAAGGCTCGACCCAAACACCTTCGGTGTTTTGTACCCAATTTTTGCATACGATCTTAGAATCAGACGATTTTAGTCTCAAACTCTTTGTTTTGAAAAGATCTATAACCTCCGTTTCTATCCCTAAACTCTGATTCCCACTCTATCACCCTAAAATTAAGGATTAAGCATGACCACCTCAAAATTTCATCGTTTGGACGTTTTATCCTACGTATGGTTCACTCAAAAATTCATAACTCCTTCATACGACCTTCGATTCATGTAAACCCAGTGTCAAAATCTCTATAACAAAATTATCTACATTTTCCATGTAGGCCTTGAAGGCTGAATCCTTCCCAATTCGTACAATTCATATTCTTTGTGGACATGTTTTAATTTTGTAACTACATTGCATAGTTTTAGGAAAAAATTCATATCTACCTTATACGATATTGAAATGACTTCATTATTTTTCTATGATTTTGTATCAAAGAGATATACAAACTTCATGAAGGGAAGAAAAGCTAAGTCCTTACCCATTTTTCCAAGCAAATTTATTTCATTCACAAATTTATTTTCATCACAGCCTGGAGTAGTTTTCGTATTTTGGGCATATCTCCCTTGTACGATGATGATTTTCATGTACAATAGCTCATTTTAAAGTGAAAACAAAGATATAGAACTTTTGTGTTTGTATTTTTCCTAATTCTAACTCCATGAGTTATTGTATATTTATTTTGAATGTGTTCTAAATAGGTCACTAGTTGCTCGTCGGGTGCCCAATTTTTAGTACCCTAAATTCTTTTTCTGGCATCGCCAATACGCGACACCTGCCTTCCACACCTCACCACTACAAAACACTTGTCCACCACATGCCTCACTCAGCCACTCATTTCTCCTTACTTCTCACGCTGCTTTTTTAGCAAGGGATAAACACCTTATGATGTTATGTCATGTCCCATGTCATGCCATCATGCAAACCAATATCCCATGTTCTACCCATTAATTGTCATGCTTTCCTCATTTTATTCTCCTCACCATGTTATAGAAAAAATAGAAGCACAAATTTTAACTTCAATCCTTCTCCATCAATTCATTATATTATCATTAAAATGCATGTGTTTTAACCTTCTCTTCATTTTTTTTGTCACCATCAAATCCCCTTTATTCTCTTTTCTTTCTTCTAGTCTAGCCACCATGACCTCTTCTTTCAGCCACCATTTCACCAGCACAAAGCCACTACAACCACCCATCCTCACGGCCATCCACCATAAACCACCATCCACTATAAAAAACATTTCTTCTTCCTTCTTCACTAAACCTGTGGCCCTCATCTCACCAAACAACCATCTCTACTCAATTCTCTTCAAGTATGGAGCACTCAAATCAAACTAAAACGCTCTTACCTTAGCCTCTTGAAGCCGTGACTAACCAAGGCCACTAAGGTAGGATTTTACAAGCTTAACTCTTGGTTTTGAATCCTTTTTCTTGGATCAAAAATATATTGCCATTCTGAAATTTTACAACAATTGTCCTCTATTTTAAATGCTTTGTGACCCCTTATCCAAATTTAGTGTGTATGTTATTTACTTTTAGGATTGGGAACTATCCGTGATAATCGGAGGACGTTTCGAAGTGTTTGATGGGTTTTCGACGGGTGTACCATTTCTTTTCCTCTGGGTAGTAGCTATTCTAGGAGGTAAGGGGAGTCTTACCTTGCTTGATTTCATTTTTAATTATTCTATAAGATTGCCTTTGTATTCGGGAACTATCATTTTAAGTTAATGAGTATTTTATAAATTTTATATGGCGTATCTCAATGTTCATGTTCTCGGAAGGATTTTATCGCGATCTGAGTCGTAACAGAAAATTTAGGAATTTTAGTATTTAGGTTGGCTCAGTTTAATTTGATATGGTTGTAATATTTAATTTTAAATTTTATTATTTTATTATGTAATTTGTGATTCATTTCCCAGTAAGCCTCGCTATTAGAAATTAAATTTATTGCTAAGCATCGTCGGAATTATGTTGATGATATCACGCATTTTGAGAAAATTCACCAACCGGATGGTTACAACGTTTTATTTTACTAAGATTTAAAAGTGGCACTGTTTTTAAGTTATTATAAAATTTTATAAGAGTTAATCAAATAAATAAGTTGATTTGAAAAGTGAATAATTAAATAGGATAGGATTACTTGAAAAGGTTTTCATCAATAGGTAAAATGAGATAAAGGAAATTTTGAAATATAATAAAGAAATGGATATTAGGATTTAGAAATTTTAGTGACTAATTAAGGTGGAAGTGTAAAAAAGAGCTTAGGAATGTTTAGGTAGAACATGACATAAAGGATTAAACAAAATAAGAATGACTTTAAGAGACCAAACAAGAAATAAGTATTAGAGTTCCAGTACATTAGTGACCAACAACAATATCGGGTATCAAAATGATTTTAGAAATTAGACTTGGATTAAGTAATAAAAAGAAGTAGGATAACTTAGAAACTAGATAATAACCTCTAGCGACTAAGTAATGTTTTGACTAAAACCAAGATATAGAAGTTAAAGTAGTAACTAGATCCTTGAGTAATAAGTTGGCGTCATGGAAGAGGCAAATTCTAGTTAATTAGGACAGTGTAACTAAGGGAACAATTAAATTAGTTAGTATGATTAGGAGTAGTGAAAGGAAAGAAAAGGTACAAAAAGTTAGTGACTAGAATTTTAGAAAGAACATTGTTAAGAATAAATTTGAAATGCTGTATAAGGAATTAGTGACCCATTTAGTGACTAAGAAAACAAGTTATTCAACTTAAAAAGAATAAATAATAAAATCATTTAGTAATAATTTGGAGTTTATAATTGAGTATTAGAGACTAAAACTTTATAAGGAAACAATCAGCACACTGCTAAGCAAGTATCAAAATAAATGACTTAATGGTATAAGAAAACCTAACCATTGCATAAAATAATTTGACTAAATATACAACCTAAACGTCTAAATTTATGGCGAATCAATGTACAAATTAGTATATCAAATTTTATGCCAATGAGTATATTGGTTTGCATAAATTTCATGAATAGAACTAGAAACACGTGTTGTTTTGTAGGCAGTAATGCTACTAAATGCTTATTGATGTGATATAGTTGTGATTGTGTTAATTAAGTGAAGTATCTTATAAGTATATTGTATTGATAAATATTGTGTGATGCATGGACGATTGAATAAAGGAAATCCTTGAATAAGAAATATGGAAAGTGGTGTCAACAGAGGTTCCGAAACGATTAAATTGTGAAAGTGTAAGAATTCATATCTGAGATGATTAGTGGGCGTTGTAACGCCAATATACCTAATGGTTTCCTGGAAAGTATGAAATATCATTTCATTCCTAAGTGTCGGAAAAAATCATTAAGGGTTTCCAATAAAGAAAATAAGGAATTAAATAATATTTAATAGAAAGAAAAATAACTCGTTATTAGGAATGAAAAGGAGTCATTAAAGGGACCCTATCGAGGACCAATGAATGATAGTTAAACTTATGAGTCATGCATCATATGTGGAGGATAAGGGTGGATGATTGAGTAACTCCTTAGAGCATACAATGAATGGTACACTGAAGAACTACAGCGTCACAATCCCCTGAGGGTCTTGGGAGTATACTGGGGCAGACCTCCAATGGCTCGGATTTGCGTCTGAGGTCGGACAGCCCGGTAACTCTGGTATACTTCAACTCTGGTCGAGAGTTTCTATGGTCGTGTAGTGCCTGTTCTGACGAGATGTGTTTTGGATCCATTGTTGGCGGAGTGTAACATCCTGAATTTTAAAATAGAAGATTAATTAAGGAAAATAAATATTGATAAGTTGAATATGAATTGTTTAATGTCCCAATAAATTGAAATTAATTAAATTAAGATTTTTGGGAATTGTTGGTAATTTAAGGAGACTGGTTAAGCTGAAAATGAGCCCGGTTGAAATATGGGTGTCGGACCAAGTATCTCGGAATGAGATGATATTGGTCAGGGCTGTAGAGAATAATATTGGGAATCTGGATATACATTCGGAATAATTTTAGGATAAAGTATTGAGCCCAAACGAAGAGCCTGTTAGTTATAAAACGATGAAGTTTTAATGAATAGGATTAAAAGAAAATTGAAAACCCCATTTTTCCTTCCTATTCACGTATGCTTGCTGAAGGTGTAGGACATTGCACTTCACTTCTTTTTCTCTTCATCATCTTTTCCATTCTCTCTTCCTTCTTCCAAAAACTCTAGCAAGTTTGGTCTCATCTTCCACTTCCTCTCATTTTCATTTGGTGGAGCTTGAAGAAGACTATTGAAGCTGAATTATTTCTCCTCTCCTTCCCTCATTTTCGTGTTACCATCCTCCCTTGGAAACCCATTTTGTTTTTGGGTGTGAGATAAGAAATACTCACTATTTATTTGGGTTTTTGCCATGGTTATATGATAATATGAGTTTTGGGAACCATGCATGTAAATGGGTGTTCATTTAAGGCATTTAATACATGAGTTTAAGGTGGGTTTTTATGAAAGTAAGATTTCTTTGGGAAGTAATGAAGTGGATGCATTTATGATTGTAAGGAGAAGAGTATTTATGAAGGTGGTTGGAATTTTTATGAAACCCTAGCTTCATAAATTTGGGGGAGATGTATAATGGAGGTTGATGATCATTTATTGTTGATAATAAATATGGGTTATGATGAATGAGAGTCATTGGTGATGGTATTTTGTTGGTGGAAGTCATTAATGAAGAAACCCATGAAAGGGTTTGGTTCTAGGGTGCATAATAATAATAGTAGCACCTAACCCATGATGGTCATGGTGGATAAAATGAAATAAGAGAGGTTTGAGAGTTAAAATAATGTAAACATCAAGTTATTGATATATATAGGTATTTGAATCTTAATGGGTAAATAGAAAATTGATTGTTAAATGTATTGTGATGTAGGAAGTGACACCATTGACGAGGGAGGACCATCGGACCGCGTTGATCACTACTTCACTTGAGGTAGGAGGGGGTAACTTTTCTAAATGCATGATTTCATCCATTGGTGATGTGAAAATATGTATATGTGATTATTTTGATGATTGTTGAATGGATGATGTGATAATGTTATGATTGGAATACATTTAGAATGATAATTATTGTGTGGCATTATATTTGGGATAATATTATGATGTTGTGATGATACTAAGTTAATGAAGTATGATGATGGTTTGAAACCATGTGTGGATTGGAATTGTAATGTGAATATCCCAAAGATATATGTATGATCTATTGAATGTGTATCCCACTAACTATTAATGAGTATAAGCATTGAGGAGAATTGGAAATAATTAAGGATGATGAGAATATTGAAATCCACCAAGTGGTGGTGGTGAATGATTGATTGTGGAGTGGCATCTAGGATGCATAGTGTGAGGATGCACTTGATTTGCATTTGCATTGCATCCATGGCATATCATAGCTGTCTATGTGGAATATTAGGGGGTTCCACTAGGCGGGCCCAGTGGGAGGGCGGCTCATGGCACGAGCGTATTGTGATTTTCCCCTGTGACTCGGTGTATGAGTCACGAAGCTGTCCATAGTTTGGTGACGAGGCACCCTATGTGGCAGGCCCAGTGGGCGGGCGGCTCTATGGTGAGCGAGTTTACCTCGGTGTCCGACGGGACACGGCTCTCTCGATGTGTGTTCGGGGGGGGCCCGTAGCACTTGTGGTAGTTGAGGCCACGATGTTGATCCGCAAGTCACGTGAAACATCCTTAAGTAATTAAAAATAAACCCAAAATAAGGGAAAATTTTTCCAAAATAAACCTCAAGGCAACCGGCACAGAAGAAAGAAGAGGAAGGCAAGGGAAAAATAAAAGCCATTCATGCATATAGCAATCAGCGGAAGGGACAAGGCTTAAACAAATCCATTCAGTCCAGCGGAACACACAACAACGCCTAAGCGAATCCCTCAAACAACGCTCACTCGCTCAAGCGAGATCCAAAACGCTTGAGCGAGGCAAACCAACTGGCTAGGGCGAACAGCCCTTCGCTTAAGCGAAGCCAGCATAAGGCCTTCCATCCACTCACTCGCAGGAGCTAAGTCTAATTCGCTGGGGCGAACACAGGTACAAGGTAATTTCTCACTCGGATTTGGGACATAGATTCACCCGATAAATCATCACGCTCATACTTCACTCGGGAATTTACACAGCTCCTTATTTCATTCATATAGGTCACAAGTATAAACCACTCAGGAAATGACTCCCTCAATTCTACCACTCGGGATCCAGAACTCTTTCTCACTCGGAATATTTCCTAATCAAACATCACTCGGGGTATTTAACTTCAACACAATCGGGAATGTACCGTACACCCGTCACTCGGTATATTGTCACATCTCTTACTCAGAGAACACACAGACCTTCCTTCACTTAGAAGGGGTCTCCACTATCCTACTCCACTCGGAATATTCATTCCAGATCAACTCGGCATATGATATCTTACTCACTCGGGGAAACATTAAGTAAGTCCCACTCGGACTTGCTCTAAGACTCACCCACTCGGGATATAGAACCTCGTTCACTCGGATTATACTTATATCAAATAATTAGATTATATTCCAATCTCAACCATTACAACAACTCTTTCCTCGGAAGTGGTTCACTCGGATTTCCACTCGAAAATACCCAAACTCTTTCCCACTCGGGATCTACACATATTTTTCACTCGGAATAATCAAGCCTAGTATTACTCGGGAATTCTCCCATTAAGTCCCATACAGAATAGGTTCATCAAAAGAGATCTCTCTCAGAATCCTTTTAAGTCTTCTCCACTCGGAAAAGAAGTCCAAACACTATAGTCTCACTTGGAATCATCAACTTAACACTATTTCACCCATCAATAACCCTCAAATAATTCAACAACTCTTCACAATTAATACAGCGTACGTTACCAATATAACCACACACATATATATATGTAAACATATACTCGGATACTTATCATCCTAACATTATTCATTCACCAACACTTATTACTCGAAGCAATTAACACCATACCCATATAAAGTATTTATATATATGTATACGTGTACTTGTCTACAACTCTGATAGGCATTGCTCATAACAAGGATATTAAATTATCATATTACATGAGAGTCGGCCAAGGCTACACTAACTAAACATAATAAATACAATATAAGCACTCTACAGTCAGAGTACACCTCACTCGGACTTGAGGCCTTATCACCACTTCCGAGTCCAACCTGCACATATTGAAAAATGGTTTAGGGGTGAGCTTTTACATATAAAATGACAGTTATTGACTCAGATTATACTTCAATCCTTAATTATACAATTTACATGGCTCAATCCACAATAATATATATACACTTCCAAATAATATAAAAGTCACACAACGTTACCTAGTCACAAATTGCACAATAACATACAGTCTCAATCATAACATCACATTGCACTCGGCAACAACATCAATACATACATATTCATTCAGTCAGGATTCACTCACACGACATCTTCCAGTCGGAATTTACTCAAATCATTCAAATCCATGCAAATCATGTTAGTCTCAATAACAATGCTCTTACACACATGCATGCGGATCCAACTTAAACAGTGATTTCAGTTGCAGATTCCTTCCCGGCCCCTCGTCCACTAGCCCTTTCCGTGTGGTACCGGTCACCTCGTGATGTCTCGAGACTCAGCTCTAGCTCCATCGGCTACCACGGGTCCTCATGGAACTAGCCAGGAATCTGGAAGTCATCTCATAGGGTCCCTGACCTTCCACGGGTCACCCTTTTCTCATATATGCAATTCCCATGCAATTTCACAATAAGCATCCAAGCTTACCAAGTGCGTCTCACGCAGCCATTAATAGGTCACAACCGTTTCAACACGGCATATAAATTCACTCGGAATTTCACAGTTTCATCACAGCATCACATGTGTTTGTCATAGTAACTCACAACAAGCAAATCAGGGTAACAATACTACAGCACATCCACTCGACATTTTTAATGAAGTCAGCATGCATTTCAACACAACATTCCAAATGGAAATCAATATATCAACTCATATCTCATTCATTCGGAAATCATCATGGCATTCTTATTCATATACATTTAAACATGAAACTGCAAACAGAACTCAGCGAATCACCCCTTTTTTAACCCATGCACTCGGCAATAATGGTAACACTCTTATTTACAAGTATTTAGTCAGCATTCACAGAAATATTAACATGCACTCATGGACGGAGTCACACAACACTAAACAGTTCACAGATACCACAAATCCAGGAGATGCATGCACTGTTACTTAATCACAGCACAGCTATCAACATATTTCACACATAACACATCACATTTAAACAAACACTTGGAACCCGTCCATAAACCATGCATTTGACATGCAAAGCGCCCCCTACTTGCTGTCGGGGTTCAGAGACTCTTCGAGTTATAATGCTGACTGATCGTCTCTTCTATTACTCCTACTCCAACAGCCTTCGGACTCAGCGTCGATTCTGGACCAGAGTTGCTCCTTCCTCCAACGGATTCATCTCCTCCACAACTCCAAGGCACTTCCCATCATAGCCTTCCAACTGGGACACTGACAGCTCCAAGTGGAAGAAGAAGAAGGGGAAGAAGGTGACGGAGAGGAAGAAGAGGTCAGGGAGTGAAAACAGAACCATGTCTCTGTTCCTCTCAAAAAGCTCTCAACTCTCTCTTTGTTCTTTCCAAGCAGGGGACGCGAATGAGGGTGAAGAAGAAGAGAATCAGTAGGAAGAAGGGACAGATGCATCCACGAAGAAAGATGCCAGCATGAATAAAAAATGAGGGAAAGAGAGGGCTGAAGCTATTTTATACCCTCAGGGACACATGCGTCCTTTCGCCTGGCATTATTATTATTATCATTATTTATTCAGTCATTTCTAACCAATCAGCAATTAGTCTAATTAATCATTAATCTTAATTCTACAATTAACCCTTAATTAATGGCTTAATCTCAATCAGTAAAAATCAGGATGTTACAATTCTCCCCCACTCAAAAGGATTTCGTCCTCAAAATTCAAATACAGGCTTACCTCAACAACGGTTCGGAGCCTCATTGTCCTGCTCTGACGGTAACTCTTCGCTTCTCAGCATTTCTGACTGCTTCGTAATTTCCAATCGGTTTAAATAAAACAACTCTTCATAGTCTTCAATACTTTCGGGATTCAGTTTTCCACGTAAAGTTACTTCCATTCACTCAGCTAGTTCAATGGCACTTCTTAATTCTTTGGCTATTCGGCCTTATATTCTCACTGCTGATCGATGCACTTCCACTGTCAGATCCTCTAATTCCAAGGAGTCACTCGGCCTAACCATAGACTCACACGGAGTATAGACTTAACATTACACTATGCAAGACGCATTAGGGAGGCTAATTAACTAATTGGGGAGATTTAGTCGGTAAACGACATTACCGGTACCACCAATACTCACCACTGTCCGTTTCGTCACGGATTAAGCCCTCGGATATCCAATATCCGACCACTAAAATCTCTTCACCAAATCTTAATGCATCCTAGCATTATCGAGATGGACACTCTAAAGAGTTCCAATGTGCTTTAATGAGCACAGTTTGCCTAGATTTACCTCTTACAGGCACTACACTCAGCCCTAAAGTCTAAAGTTTCTATCCATGCCTTCAGCTAATTCCATGCCTACTCCTCGTGAGTGTCACTCGGAGCTTCTCCTTTAGAACAATTATTCGGGGTTTGAAGGAAATTTACACCGGACATTTCTCCACTTACCAAAAACTCACTCGGAATCCGAGTCTATCTCAAGGAAAAACCCGAGTTCAAATTCAACAGCTCCAACTATCAACCTGGGTACAGACTCAGATAATTTTGCCTCTCGGGTATCTACTCCCCCTCGGGATAATTTACTTGAAAACTTTCGTATTCATAGCCCCACATTCCGACCAGAAGTTCCTCTGGGGAGGATTGGTCAGAGGCACATCCTACAGACTTAGAAATTTCACACGATGGGGACCATCTACACGGTACCATTCCACTCGGAAATGTCACGCTCCGAGTCACATCACCCGAATCTAACCTTACTCAGAAGTGTCACGCTCGGACACAATTCCCTTAACTTAGTAATGATCCTCTTTATGAGATCTTACTCGGGACACCATAACTTCACTCAGGAATCCTTTCTCCCAGAAAGATTTCACTAGGATCTGTCTCCACTTTCTCGCACTCGGAATATACTAATCTTTCCGAGAAAACCCTCACCTTTCAGATTACCTCCGCTCAAGGTCATGGTTTCCCCACTAATCCACAATACCGCTCGGCTAAACTCTTAAAACCTCCAATTCTAGTGACGAACTTGATCACCCATCAATCTCAATAACCAATCATCATTTTAATAGCCAATTCATACACAATAACCTCTAATCCGCTCCGAGGCAACACATCAAGGTTGAACAAACCTTCCATCCTTGTTTTGATACCCATGTTGGAAATATGCACTAAAAGCCTATATAGGTTCGCATCATTTTGAATAAGTCATTTTTTGTTAAATAGTTTAACAACTTTTACATATCCTTGGAGTAATAGGTTATATGAGAGTTATTCCTAAAATGTCCCTAGTCAAGTATTTACGTGGGGACATGTAAATACATTAGGACTAGTGTGTGAATGTACTGATGATCTGATCTCACAGATCATGGATATAAATGATATCAAGTCTTCACCCGGGTACACATTAAGAGTAATGATGTACTAGACAGACCCACCATGAGAACGTTGCATGGATCGTTACATGAATGTCATAAACGATTCTCAATGTGATAATGGTATATGTAGTCCTTTGACCTGAAGTCACTACGATTCCTACATAAGGAGTTTATTGTTTTAATACAATTAAACGTCTTCTGTAATAAGAGGACTATAAAGGTTGTGGTTAGGCAATGTACAAATTATGCAGAGGGATGTGGGTGATGTAGATGGGATTTGTCTCTCCTATGTGACAGGAGTGATATCTATAGGCCACTTGATGGAGTGAGACTAAGGAAATGCATGGCCATGCTAGAAAGAATAAATATTGGATATTTATTTGGATAAAGTCTACTCCGGTATCAAGTAAAATAAATTGGACCGTACAAGGATGACACAACCATGCCTTGGGCCCAATTAGGATATCGTGACAAAAGGAACAAACATATAAAATAATTATCACTTATAGGTTATGTTGTTAATAAATAATATTCGGATATAATGATGCATTGCTAGATGTCGCTCTTATTTTATATTAATAATAAAATAGTTTATTATTAATATAACCGAGTATTTTACCTATAGGGTCACACACATAGAGTAAGCCCATCAGAAAATAGCTTTTTATTTTAGTTGGACTAAAATAAGACTATTGGGCCTAACTCATTTAGAATGAGTAAGGAGCCTACTCTTTAGAGAGCAAATTAGGTCAAACCTAAGCCTATAAATAGAGCATAAGATGCTCATAGGCGGCGACCCTAAAGAGACACAAAAATACGCAAAAGTTGCAAAAGCTGCATGCCGTCAAACTAGCATTTGGAAGGTGTAGCATTTCTGGTGGGAGTACTCGTGTGGACTCCTAAAGGACGAGGCTACGATTGCTTCGATATTCTTCAAGAGGTAATCCTAAAACGCAATTTTTGTGTGTGTTTGTCTTATGCTTTGAAACACGGCGCTTTACAAATCCTATGGGAATCCTTGTATTTCCGTTGCTCATACACTAGGGATTCCTAACAGTGGTATCAGAGCCTAGTTGCAAAACCGTGTTTTGGGCAAACATTTGTTTAAAGAACATGTAAAAATAAAATAAAATTTCTTTTATGAAAAGAATTATAAAGGTTGAATCCTTTTGCAAAGGTTGCATTTTTTATATATATCTTGCAAAGGTTGCATTTTTTTTGAGATATGTTGCAAAGGTTGCACCTTTTGAAAGCTAATATCAATATATTTTGCTTTATGTATATTGATTTCTTTTCTCAAAATTTTAATTAAAGAACATGTTTTTAGGATGTGCTTTATTATATGAACATGTTGTATGTTTCAATGGTGATTGTTTTATATGTGTTCTAATTATAAGGCATGTTTTATGTTTATTTAATTAAATTGAAATCAAGGGTTGTATGCAATGACGTCTATATGCTTTCTCTTTTCTAATATGAATTGTTCATGTGAGATTGTGTTTAGAAAGTTTAAGAGTTAAACCCTAGCCGTAATGAAAACTAAGATTCAAAAGTTGAAACCTAGCCGTAATGGTATTTTATTTATTTGTAAATGTTACAAATAAAATATTTGATTTTAATATTACATTTTAAATTCGATTTGTAAAAGTTACAAATCAAATTTTTAATTATTGTTAAAATTAAAGTTTGTAAGAGTTACAAATTTAAATAATTTATTCTTATTAATTTTAATAGGATTTGCATCATATGTGATCTTTTTAAAATTAATGTGATTTGTAGGAGTTACAAATTGATTCATATTTATTAAATTTAATATCAGTTGTAATTGTTACAAATAGAAGATAAGATCTTTATTAAATTTAATAATTTTAAAATCAAATATTTAATCCTTAATAAATTTGATAGGATTTGTAAAAGTTACAAATTAAAGATAAGATCTTTATCAAATTTAATAGGATTCGAAATAAAATATCTTGAACTCTAGAGATAAGGTCTAAAATTTAAACCTTGATCGTTCCTAAAAATTAGGATGATTGTTGAGACTCTAGAGATAAGGTTTAAAAGTTAAACTTTGATTATTCCTATTTTAGGATAATTATAAGGGTCAAAAGATAAGGTTTAAAAGTTAAATCTTGACCGTTTCAAAATTAAAGATTTCAAATTGTTTGAAATCATTGTTAGTCTAGTGGCCTCCTATAACTCGAGAGGGGGGGTGAATTGAGTTATGATAATTTTAAGATTTCTAAACACACTTTTCTCAACTCTTAATTATGTTGTAATTAAATGTAAAAGAATATGACAGTGCACAACAGATTATATGAAATAAAAGACAGAGTGTAGGGTTGAGAGATTTGCAAACAGTATTTATACTGGTTCGGCCAACCACTGCCTACGTCCAGTCTTCTCAAGTCACCCTTGAGGATTCCACTATTGTTAAAAATAGTACACTAGTACTTCCACACCTTGGCACAACCTTGCCCTTGTGTGAAGTATCACGAAACACCAAGAGTCTCACTACTCTTGTATACAATAATTTGGGACACCTTCCCAAGCAACCAAGATTCTCACACTTTTAGTAAAGTGAACAAAGAAATACTCTCTTATTTAGAGCATATGGACAAATTGAAGAGTAATAATAAGTAGAAACTCTACTTAGAAGAATATGGCCTTTATTGGTCTTAAGAGAGAATTGGAAGAATTGGTGTATTTTTGCAAATGATGAGCATCCCTATTTATAGGGTTAGAAAGGCCTTCAAGAGGTGTGATTTTAGTGAATAAAATAATCAAAAAGGTACCTCTTGAATAAAATAATAATTTATGAAAAGATATGAGGTTTCATCCATGTTTTTCTCGAAGAGATGTAATGTTTCAGCCTTTCTGACTTGGTGGTAATCGATTACCATAAGTGTGTAATCGATTACGTTAATTTAAAAATTCATTTTAACATGACCGTTAGTCTGTAATCGATTACAATAACCACGTAATCGATTACATGGGTCAGTTTTTTTAAACGTTTGCTGAAACATTGACTTTTGAATCATTTTAAAACATGGTAATCGATTACTCTTTTTAGGTAATCGATTACTGTGAATCAGTTCTTAAAAACATATGCTGGACCATTGAATTTTAAACCTTTTTAAGACATGGTAATCGATTACTGTTGTAACGTAATCGATTACTTGAATCAGTTTTTTTATAGTTAATACGTTGAAATCTTTTTATTTTGTATTTCAAAATGTCTTCAGACCTGGTAATTGATTACTTGAATGAGGTAATCAATTACGATTATTAAAATTCAGACTTTGGTAAAATTTTAAGTCATTGATTATTATTATTTTTAATGGCCATATTTTTCTTTAATAGAGTCTTACTATGATTCTGCCTTGGTCTTGAATCTTCATGCTTGATCTTTGGCATTTAGTCTTTGTCATTATCAAAATCCTTTATGGTCTTCAATCATAACCGAATATTTTGAGCTGTTAATGGTCAGTGGGACGTTCTGGCTAGGAAAGACTTGGTACTTAAGCGGTCACTCCGGACCCACCTCTCTTTCCTGGGAACTAACCTAATTACAGTACTAAATATTTGGGTTGGAACACCCCTTGACCCTGTCTGTTGAACGGTCAACAGAGCCGCCAAACTTCCTTGCGTAGTTTTCCTTTTATGACCCCGCGTGTTTAATTATGTGTTTTAAAATTTATTTTATTTTAAATACAATTGATTACTCTATTAATTGATTAATTAACACGTCCAGCGGTGAATGGTTATGGTCTTAGATTTTTTTATTTAATTTTAAATACAGCCTGCGTGTTGTGCCTTACTCTATTCTTAAACTTATTCTCTCAACCCTTCACTCGTATGTAAAACGAGTTTTCTCTATTACATTGTAATCTTGGAAAAGCCAACAAGGTGGAGACCTAGAAGAAACCTAGAGTGGTGATGGATATGACCTTGAAAGGAACAAAGGAGTGGTGACTCTAGGAGGATGGTGGTTTCAAGAAGTAGGACTTCATGAAGTCAAGACACCATAGTTCCTTTAGGTTTATTTTATTTTATTTTATTTTCTAGGAAGACCATAACCATCTCGCAATTTTTGATTGCATGTTTTGGGGTTTTATTTTGCGTTAAAGCGTTTAATGAAAGTTGGTAATGAAAAATAAGAAAATTGAAATCCCTCAAGCCCGACAATCATACCTTCCAATAAGTAATAACGTCTAACTTGAAATAAATAAAGTGCAGGTCACATCATAGTTGGGTGCCTTTATTTATGTTTAGTAGGACATGATTGGATAATTGGATTATCCAAGTATTATTAAGTTTTATTCAAATAGACTTTTTTCAATTGGATTGGAAAAGCCTAAAGGTATGAACAGTCTAAAACGCGTTCTAATAAACAACAGTCATCAATTCTAGTTTCAATAAAGTGTAGGTTCTGCCAAAGCAGGGTGCTTTTATTGATATTAGTAAAGGATGATGGATAATTAGATTATCCAACCATTTGTTATTTGACTTATCTAGGTAACTTTAATCATATTGAAGAACCTAGAAGAGTTAATATTAAGTTTAAACGCCTTCTAATAAGTAACACTCGTCGAGACTAATGTCAATAAATAGCGGGCCTGCCAAAGCAGGGTGCTATCATTTATATTTGTAAGGCGCGATGGGATAATTGTAATATCCAAATTGTTTTTATTAGGCCTAAACTTAACTAAGTTTTTCAATTGGATTGAAAATAACTTAGAGGCGTAAGGATTGAGCTTAAATTCATAAGATGAATAAGGGTAAAGAGTTACTCACTCAATCATCCAAGAGTTGCATGAGATGCAATGGGAAATATGTTTCCTACCTAAATAACCAAGGGTTGGGCGATCAGCCAAAGCTGACTCAACACTAGGCAAAATATGGATCTTGACCCACTAGAAAAATCTTCCAATGGGATTTTTTTATGATTCAGTGAGGGTATTTGTTTTGAATCAAAATAGTGGGAGACAACATATTTATTTAATGACCAAAATTTAAATATGTTTTTAAATAGAAGTGATAGATTTGCATGTAATTTGTTTTAGAATAACCATGATATACCAAATATTGTTTTGTTGCAATCTGTCATTTGGAAGGACACTTTATCTAAAAAAAATGCCTAGATAGGTATTAAGACTTGAGAATTATCTTCATTAAAGATGAAGCGGCAGTGCGTGATGTTTGGCTTATATGTCATCTATGGTTGGGTCTTGAATACCCTATGGAGTCTGCATAACCTCTGAGCTATAAAAGGCAATATGAATATATGGGAGATATACGATATGATCGTATACAAACTTTATTAAGGCCAAGTTAGTCTGGAAGTCTATAAGGTGATCAAGAAAGGAAATTGTTTCCAGTTTTAGCCAAAATAAGACATTGAAATAATTTGTCTAAAGAACTTGAAGGAGTTCAAAAGAAAGGGAAGTAAGACTTCCACTACAGGTCATGTTATAGAAGTCAAGTTATTTTACTTCACTAACATTAGTATCAGATACTAGTAGTAGATCTCAAATTTTGAAAGATCAAGGAAGTAGATCACTTGTTAAGGGTGGAGAAATCTGAATAAAATTGAGCAACAGTTGCTACAATAAAGATAAGATCTTTACCTATTGGGCTAGTTAGTGAACTAGACATTGTGCATATTATTTCTTGTTAGACAAGAAATGTTTTTCTTATTATAAAATAACTTTATTTCTTCAAATAGAAGTTGATGCACAATTGAGTAATGGATTCCACATCCTAAATCTCAAAACACCCATTTATAACAACTGCCAAAGTAGGTTAAAATAAGTGATTTTGAACCTTACTTACATAGTATTGTCTCCTAAGGTAAATGGATAAGAAACACATTTTTTAAATACCGTTAATGTGGTTATGTGGACTCTTTTTGATTTTGGAATCAATGGAGACATGTAAATCTTATTTATTGGAGAGATAATTGAGACCTCATTCATTGAAAAGATGAGTAATCTATTATCTAATACATAACGATGTATGTGGGCCTATTGGAACAATAACTAGATATGTTTTTCAATACTTCAACATACTAATTGAAAAGTCAATGCGTATGGATTTATGTAACATAAGTTAGAAAGTCTTTGAAAAGTTCAAAGAATTCATAATGAAGTGAAAAACTAAATTGACAAGACAATTAAAGCTCTTGATTAGATCAAGATAGAAAATAATTTGAGTTATAAGTTTGATAACTATCTAATAGAGTGAGAGATTACCTCTTAACTCATTCCTCATGGAATGCCTTAATAGCATCTCTATGGGGAAAAGTCAAACCTTGTTGGACATAGTTTGATTATTGATTATTATCAAACATCTCTAACTCCTTCAATGTTTCTTTATTAACAAAATTTCCATACTTAACCATGTTCCATCTTAGACTTTCTTAAAGAAACCATATATGATATGGACTAGGAAGAAACCTAGTATGTCTTTACTAATAATTTGGAACTATGATGCTTCTATAGAGCATCCAACTCTGACAAGGTCGGATCCAAATTAGATAAATGTCTTCTGTAAGATACCCACAGAAAGTTAAGGGTTATCAATTCTACAATCCATCTGAGAATAAAAGGCTTGTTGCTTAGAATGTTGTATTCTTGAATAAGAGTACATCCCTTAAAGAATCAGTGGGAGGATGGTAAAACTTGAAGAAATTCAAGTATCACAAAGCATTTAAAAGTCAAGGATGGACTTGGAGCAGAAATCATAAAGTGTTGTGAAATCCTTAGCTCCGGTAGCACAAGACTTGTGTAAGATCAAATAGGATATGTAACCAAACCTGAAAGATATGGATATCTTATAAATCAGGAATGAGGCATATTGCTAAATAACCAAGCTTCTTATGAAGAGGCCAATGCAAGTTTAGATTCTAAGACATGGCATAAGACCATGGGATTTGAAATGGGTTCCATGTATATTAACAAGGTATGAACCTTGGTTGACGCACCTAAAGGGTAAAACCTATAGGATGTAAGTGGGTTTTCAAAAGGAAAACTAAACATGGATGGTAATAAAAGTACCTTTAAAAGCAAGATTGACAAAATTCAATTAGCTTAAAAACCATTTAGATCCTGCTTATTGTAGCAGTATACCACCATTATGAGATATGGTAGATAGATGTCAAGATGGAAATCATCTTGAGGATGTGTATGTGACACAACCTAAAGGCCTTTTATGCCTAAAACATCTTGGAAGGTATGTGAACTGCAAATGTTCTATTTATAGACTAAAGCAAGCTTTTAGAAGCTAGAATCTTCATTAAAGAATGAAGATAAATCTTGTGACTATAAAAGGGTTAGTAACTGCACAATTATAGTTCTAGTATTACATGAAGAAGACATGCTTCTTCTAGAACTAATAATATTCTCATTCTATAGTCAAGAGTATCCTTAAACACTTAAGAAGGACTAAGGATTTAATCTTGATAAATGGAAGATGAGCTCGTTGTAAAGGTTACATCGATGTCAATTTTTGAGTAATTTGAAAGACTTAAGATTGCAATCAAAATATATGTGTTGTCAAGATGGTTACGATGTATGCTTGAAAGGTTCAAAGCAAGAAACAATCATTGGTTCTACTAACAAATCTAAGTATTTTGCTATATTAAATTACAAAAGAAGTCAATTTACATTTAATCATTCCAAATGTTTTGTATCCTATGAGTTTCCACTGTGATGACAATGGAACCATAGAACAATATAAGGAAGTGGATTAATTCAAGCATATACTTAAATAGTTCCATCTTTGGAAGATGTGAAAATATGCAATGTGCATACCAACAAAATTGTTGGGAACCCACTAGTAAAACCGCTTACGTAGTAAAAGCATAAAGGCACTGTAGACGTCATTGGGCATTAACCTTATCGGCTCTAAGTGCAAGTGGGAGATTGTTGGAAATATGCACTAAAAGCCTATATAGGTTCGCATCATTTTGAATAATTCATTTTTTGTTAAATAGTTTAACAACTTTTACATATCCTTGGAGTAATAGGTTATATGAGAGTTATTCCTAAAATGTCCCTAGTCAAGTATTTACGTGGGGACATGTAAATACATTAGGACTAGTGTGTGAATGTACTGATGATCTGATCTCACAGATCATGGATATAAATGATATCAAGTCTTCACACGGGTACACATTAAGAGTAATGATGTACTGGACAGACCCACCATGAGAACGTTGCATGGATCGTTACATGAATGTCATAAACGATTCTCAATGTGATAATGGGATATGTAGTCCTTTGACCTGAAGTCACTACGATTCCTACATAAGGAGTTTATTGTTTTAATACAATTAAACGTCTTCTGTAATAAGAGGACTATAAAGGTTGTGGTTAGGCAATGTACAAATTATGCAGAGGGATGTGGGTGATGTAGATGGGATTTGTCTCTCCTATGTGACAGGAGTGATATCTATAGGCCACTTGATGGAGTGAGACTAAAGAAATGCATGGCCATGCTAGAAAGAATAAATATTGGATATTTATTCGGATAAAGTCTACTCCGGTATCAAGTAAAATAAATTGGATCGTACAAGGATGACACGACCATGCCTTGGGCCCAATTAGGATATCGTGACAAAAGGAACAAACATATAAAATAATTATCACTTATAGGTTATGTTGTTAATAAATAATATTCGTACATAATGATGCATTGCTAGATGCCGCTCTTATTTTATATTAATAATAAAATAGTTTATTATTAATATAACCGAGTATTTTACCTATAGGGTCACACACATAGAGTAAGCCCATCAGAAAATAGCTTTTTATTTTAGTTGGACTAAAATAAGACTATTGGGCCTAACTCATTTAGAATGAGTAAGGAGCCTACTCTTTAGAGAGCAAATTAGGTCAAACCTAAGCCTATAAATAGAGCATAAGATGCTCATAGGCGGCGACCCTAAAGAGACACAAAAATACGTAAAAGTTGCAAAAGCTACATGTCGTCAAACTAGCATTTGGAAGGTGTAGCATTTCTGGTGGGAGTACTCGTGTGGACTCCTAAAGGACGAGGCTACGATTGCTTCGATATTCTTCAAGAGGTAATCCTAAAATGCAATTTTTGTGTGTGTTTGTCTTATGCTTTGAAACACGGCGCTTTGCAAATCCTATGGGAATCCTTGTATTTCCGCTGCTCATACACTAGGGATTCCTAACAACCCAACCCCTTACTGTTCACTCGATACAACTCTCATCTTGACTCAAACAGCCCGATAGACTCACCATCACCATAAACAGTTACAGCCTCACCTGCCTGACTTACGAATTACTGCATCCAACTTATAGGATGACGTCTCATTCCTATATGGTTACAACAATTACATAGAGTCGCTGCAAGAGTGTACACTGCCACAGTACCTATGGTATGAAGGGTCGTCTCGGAACGGCAAACATTACACTCTTCTCACACACACTGACCAACTCACTCAACTAATAATAACTCACAAGAATTAATGGCAATTCACATACATATATAAGCACATATTCACATCAACATTATCATGATGCACCACGTAGGGCACGTCACACAGCAACAATCATGAAATATAATTTACCGCTACTGTAAAACAGTATAATGGCTATAGGCTTCCGTCCCACACAAGAATCACACACCTGATTATTACTCATAAGTTAGCGCAACTCTCCTAATGACAATCATCAAGTAGCAGTTACTATCACCCTAAAATGGTATAATAACAGTCGGTTTCCGACCCTTACCGAGTAATTATCTCTTCCTTAGATCCTATCCACTTCAAAACCATACAATATCATATATATATATACACATATGTACTAACAGTCAATAACATACCTGCTGTCATTCAATCAGAACACATTCAAGCATCATTCAATCAGAATCTATCCAGCCAACTCTCGGCTATATTACTTACATTATTTATAATCACATATAATCACAGCCATAGGCTCACTTTGCACTCAGCGACAGCATCAACACATGTATATATTCAATCATCCAATCAGAATATTAAATTCACACTTGGCCATATAATTCATATCCTTTACCACAGCATGTATTACAACCACAACATCATATTGCACCCGGCCATAACATCAATATACATACATTCATCCAATCGGATTCCACTCAATCATGTTATTCTAAATAACATTCCACATATTCATGCAATTCACATTGAGCTCAACAACAATCATAGTGTGCACACATTCATTTCACCCAGATCCGGTTACCCATTTTTATTGTTGCAACATAGGCTCCAAGCCTTTCCTCAGTTCCAAGCTGATTCGACCATTTTACAGGTACCAAACCATTTGCCCTAACATGTAACACAGTCATGTGTTTATATGTTGTTATAGGTTTTGATAATGACAAACAAGCAAAGCAAACGCTCAAGACTCAAAATTCAATCATGAAAATATCAAGGCATTTACTTCAGTGGTTAAATCAAGTGACAAATAGTCTTGTTAAATGCCAAAGGAACAAAGGTTGAAAATCTTGATGATACTGGCACGCTTGAGCGAAGGACCAAGCGTGAATCATGAGAATCAGGTGCCTGGCACGCCCAAGCGTGAAGGAAGCACGCTTGAGCGTAAGGAGCGCTAGCTTAAGCGCGAATAAAGACACGCTTAAGCGTGGACGAGGAACTTGGCGCTTAAGTGCTGGATAAGTCACGCTTGAGCGTGAAGCAATGGAACTTAAGCGCGAGTGTGAGCGTGATGCATCAGGAGTCCAAAAACTATAAGTCACGCTTGAGCGTGAGTTAGGCTCGCTTGAGCGTGGAACAGAGGGTGACAACACGCTTGAGCGTGATAACATGGTTGAGCGCGGATTCAAGCGTGAGCATCAGGGGTCTACAAGCTTAAGCGTAAACAAGGCTCGCTTGAGCGTGAACATGAGGTTCGATTAAGCGCAGGACCAACTCGCTTAAGCGCTGGACAAGCTCGCTTGAGCGTAGATTCAAGCGTGAGTAAGCGTGGAAGAGAAATCAAAGGAAATATACATGGTTCGCTTAAGCGTGATTAAACTCGCTTGAGCGAGGAGGCCACTGAATTAATTACAGCATGATGTGCAGTTGAAGATTAAAAGTTCCAAGAAGCAAATTCAAACATCAAGCTACTCTCAGATGATTAACCTATGTCATCATGAGTCAGATAAGTTTATTTAATTTAAATAAGTTATATGAATTTGAATTTGAACCCGTGTTGAATATATGACAACCTTGCATCGCACTTGGACAAACTGAAACACACTATGAATACAAACATTCCAACATTCTCTGAGCAGATTGCACTCTCGAAGTCTCCACTACGCAAGTTACAATTTAAGTAACTAAGAACAGACATACTCTCCACTGGTCTAGCTTGTTGTGGAAATTAAATACATGGCTTCACATGTTGCTCCATGTCATCAAAGGAATTTTTAATTGCAAAACAATGCTCCATTCAAATTGTCGAAGAAATTATTTACTGTTTGGACCATGCTTCCATTTGCTATAAATAGGAAGCCTTGCAAAGGATTCAGCACACCAAGCATTTGAAGCATTTCCATTTGCTTTCTTCCTCCTCCATTCTCTTGCTCTTCTACTTACTCTCTTTATTCTTGATTGGCATATTTCTTGAAATTATTTTTGAGAGTTAATTTGCGGGAAATTATATTTGTGTACTTAACTTGCATATCCTCTCCTTGAGAGTTACTATCTTGTGTAAGCTTTGAATTGTATATCCACTCTAGTGAGAGAGTTTCCTTGTACACTTAAACACCAAACTTCATAGAAATTTTGGGTTGGGTTTCAACCTTGTAATTGTGAGATTGAGAGATTGGGTGGGGTGCCCTTGTACTTGTGAGGATTGGATTCTTGAGTGTGGGACACTAGGAAGTTGAAATTGCTCAAAGTGTATCTCTAATCTACAATAGTGGAAATCCTCTAAGTGGGTTGCTTAGAGGCGAGACGTACACCGGCGTGGTGGAACTCGTATACATCGGTTTGCAAATCTCTCTTCCCTAAACTCATTTAATTTATGCACTTAACTTGTTTGCTTAATTCATTGCTTCATTAATTGGACTAAGTGCATGATACATTAAGTTGCAAACTATTTTTGAATAACATTGTTGTACTTGGACTTAAGCAACACTCTTGAATCAATCTTTCTAAAGTCCCATAAATTGTTTTGTAACTTAATTGATTCACTATCTAAACTCTTTAAGTAGTTATTAGTTTGTCTTGTGTATTATTTGTTGTTACTTGCAATCTAGTTTATTATCTTAAATAAACATAGTAACAAAAGAATCAATTTCAAGAGCATTCCAAAGAAAATTTTTAATACTCAATTCACCCCCCCTCTTGAGTAATTGAGGCCACTTGGTTAACAAGTGGTATCAGAGCTTGACTCTTGGTAAATCAAGCTTAACGGCTTCAAGAGAACAAATGGCCTCAACTTTATATAACATGTTTCCCAAGGATGGTGCTACAAATCGACCTCCCGCTTTTAATGGTGAGGGTTATGCTTTTTGGAAAGAAAGAATGAAAATTTTTATGCAATCAATGGATTTAAGAGTGTGGAATGCTATTGAAAATGGTCCCTTTATACCTATGCATATTGTGGATGATAAACAAGTTGAAAAGCCTATGGACAATTGGTCTAGTGAAGAAGAAAAGAAAGTGCAATATAATTATAAGGCAAAAAATCTTATTACTTTAGCTTTAGGTCCCGATGAGTTCTTTAGAGTAATAACATGTAAAACGGCTAAAGAAATGTGGGATACCCTTCAAATAACTCATGAAGGAACTAGTGATGTTAAGGATTCAAAAATTAGCACTTTAACTAGCCAATATGAAAGTTTTAGGATGAATTCTAATGAAGCTATTTTAGATCTTCAAAAAAGGTTTACTTTGATCATTAATCATCTCATTACTCTTGGCAAATCTTATTCTAACAAAGAGCTCATTCACAAAGTGTTAAAAAGTCTTACTAGGGAGTGGCAACCTCTTGTTACGGCCATCAAGCAATCTCCCACTATAAATGAGATGTCTCTTGCAACCTTGTTTGGTAAATTACAAGAACAAGAACAAGAGTTGAAAGATTTAAGACAAGCGGAGGAAGAAGAAAAGACATCAAAGAAGAAAGGATTAGCTCTCAAAGCTACTTCAATGGTTGAAGATGAAACCGAGAGTGAAATTGATGAGGATGAAAAACTAAGCCTATTTGTGAAACGGTTTGGAAAGCTAATGAAGAGCAAGCGCTTCCAAAGGAACTTCAAACCATAAAGTAAGAAATCTAAACTTAAAGAAAATTCTACTTCACCTACTTGTTTTGAGTGTGGTAAGGAAGGACACTTCAAAATGGATTGTCCAAATCTAAAGAAGAAAAACAAGAAAGAAAAGAAAGAAGAAGAGCATATGTTGCATGGGATGAAAACGAGATAACTAGCTCAGATGAATCGGATAATGAAGAAGCAAACCTTTGTCTCATGGCCAATCACCAAGATGAAGAAAATGAGGTAAACTTTCATGACTTAGATAAGGATGAATTACTTGATGCTCTTGAAGATTTGTATGATAAATTCACAAAAGTCTCTAATAAGCTTAAATTATCTAGAAAAACTAGTAATACTCTAGAAATGCATCTCATGGAAGTTTGTAAAGAAAATGAATCTTTAAAAGAAGAGTTAGTAAATGTTCAAACATGCTCTAGGACCAAACCTTGTGAGTTTGAAAAGAAATGTGATATGCTAGAAACTAAGGTTTTGGACTTGAATAAAACCCTAGAAAAGTTTACAAGTGGTAGAGATAACTTAAATGCACTTCTTGGAAAACAGCGTTGTATGTTTAACAAAACGGGACTAGGATATAATCAAGGATCACATGCTCACAAGAAGGAAAAACATTACAAAAATTTCTTTGTGCCTCCTTGTAAATCATCTACACCTTTTGTGAAATGCAATCATTGTGGTCTTAAAGGTCATAACTCTTATAATTGCAATGTTAGAAGATTAGGACCAAAAGTAGTGAGAAAAGTATGGGTTCCTAAGGGAACATTTTCACAAACTAACCTACAAGGACCCAACATAAAATGGGTACCAAGCTCTCTAACTTGAATTATTTTGTAGGTATGTTTTAAGGCAAGTAACACCCATTGGTACTTGGATAGTGGGTGTTCTAAACATATGACGGGAGATAAAAGTAAGTTTATATCACTTACTCCACGAAGCAAAGGATTTGTTACTTATGGAGATAACACAAAGGGAAGAATACTTGGAATCGGAAATGTTGGTAAAAATTCTTCCACCTCCATAAATGATGTATTATATGTTGAAGGACTAAAACACAACTTGCTTAGTATTAGTCAATTATGTGACAAGGGCTATAAAATTATTTTTGAATTAAATGGTTGCATAATTGAAAATAAACTAAACAAGGAGATAAAGTTTGTTGGTCAAAGAGTAGATAACATTTACATGATTAATCTAGATTGCCTTGCTTCAAATGATGTACAATGCTTTATAACCAAAGAGGATGAATCATGGCTTTGGCATAGAAGAATCGCTCACATTCATGTAGACCATTTAAATAAACTTGTTTCAAAAGATTTAGTTATTGGTTTACCAAAATTGAAATTTGAAAATAAATTTTGTGACGCTTGTCAAAAAGGAAAACAAGTAAAGGTTTCTTTTCAAGCAAAAAATATTGTTTCAACAACAAGACCTTTACAACTTTTACATATGGATTTATTTGGGCCTTTAAAAATCAAAAGTTTTGGTGGAAACTATTATGGTCTTGTGATTGTGGATGATTACTCTAGATATACATGGACATTGTTTCTTACTCATAAACATGAAGCATATCAAGCATTTAAGAAACTTGCCAAGGTCATCCAAAATGAACAAAATTTAAAAATAGCATCCATTCGAACGGACCATGGGGGAGAACTTGAAAACCAATCTTTTGAAAAATTTTGTGAAAAGTTTGGCATTAAACATAATTTTTTGGCTCCAAGAACTCCACAACAAAATGGAGTAGTTGAAAGGAAAAATTGATCTTTAGCGGAGCTTGCAAGAACTATGTTGAATGAAGCTAATATTTCAAAACATTTTTGGGCCGATGCGGTGAACACCGCTTGCCATGTTATGAATCGTTGCTTAATAAGGCCTATATTAAAGAAAACCCCTTATGAACTTTATAAAGGACGAAAACCAAATATTTCTTACTTTCACATTTTTGGATGCAAATGCTTTGTCTTAAACAATGGAAAGGAAAATCTTGGCAAATTTGATACAAAGTCTGATGAAGCAATTTTTCTAGGTTATTCATCTACTAGTAAAGCATATAGACTCCTTAACAAACAAACCTATACAATTGAAGAGTCCATACATGTTAAATTTGATGAACTTAACCAAAATCCTTCGAGAAAGGAAGTTGATGATCTTGTAGGTACCTTCCAAGAAATGAACTTGGAAGACAAAGAAGAAGCCAACAATGAAGGAGGTGCAACACAACTTGATAAACAACAAGAATGGGTAACCTTAAAGGACCATCCCTTGGACAAAATCATTGGAGAAATAACCAAAGGGGTAAGTACTCGAAATACCATTAGAAATGCATGCAATCACTTAGCTTTTGTATCTCAAATTGAACCCAAAAATATTGATGAAGCCATTATTGATGAACATTGGATGTTGGCCATGCAAGAAGAATTAAACCAATTTGAAAGAAATGAAGTTTGGGAACTTGTGCCAAGACCCAATGACCATCTAATAATAGGCACCAAATGGGTTTTTAGAAATAAGTTAGATGAAAATGGTTTAATAACAAGAAACAAAGCTAGACTAGTTGCAAAGGGATACAATCAAGAAGAGGGAATAGATTATGAAGAAACATATGCTCCCGTAGCTAGGTTAGAAGCCATTAGGTTATTGTTAGCTTTTGCATGCTGTATGGATTTTAAACTTTATCAAATGGATGTCAAAAGTGCATTTTTAAATGGCTTTATTCAAGAAGAAGTTTATGTAGATCAACCTCCCGGCTTTGAAAATCATAAATTTCCAAACCATGT
The DNA here is from genome assembly GCA_037962975.1 of Clitoria ternatea. Classification (NCBI taxonomy): domain Eukaryota; kingdom Viridiplantae; phylum Streptophyta; class Magnoliopsida; order Fabales; family Fabaceae; genus Clitoria; species Clitoria ternatea. The sequence continues at coordinate 159,830,689 of CM075672.1, forward strand.
CTTTAAATTGAGAAAAGCTTTATATGGTTTGAAACAAGCTCCAAGAGCTTGGTATGAAAGACTAAGTAAATTCCTTTTAGAACACAATTTTGAAAGAGGAAAGGTTGATACTACACTGTTTATAAAACGCAAAAATAATGACATTCTTTTGGTACAAATTTATGTTGATGATATAATATTCGGTGCTACTAATGAAAATCTTTGTCAAGAGTTTGCCAAGATTATGCAGAATGAGTTTGAAATGTCCTTGATGGGAGAACTCACCTTCTTCCTTGGATTACAAATAAAACAAGCAAACGATGGAACGTTCATTAGTCAAACTAAGTATTGTAAAGAACTACTCAAAAGGTTTGAAATGGACAAGGCAAACGAAATAGCCACACCCATGAGTACATCTTGCTATTTAGACAAAGATGAAAAGGGTAAGGACATTGAAATCACTAAATATCGAGGTATGATTGGATCCTTACTTTATTTAACTGCTAGTAGACCCGATATTATGTTTGCGGTATGCATGTGTGCTAGATATCAAGCATGTCCTAAAGAATCACACTTAACTGCCGTAAAAAGAATTTTGAAATATCTTGTGGGTACTCAAAATGTTAGTTTGTGGTATCCCAAAGGCGTTGAATGTAATCTTTTAGGATATTCTGATTCTGACTTTGCAGGTTGTAAGCTTGATAGAAAAAGTACTAGTGGCACATGTCATTTACTTGGTAGTTCCCTTGTTTCTTGGCATAGCAAGAAACAAGCAAGTGTTGCATTGTCAACGGCTGAGGCAGAATATGTAGCAGCTGGTAGTTGTTGTGCTCAAATTCTTTGGATGAGACAACAACTTCTTGATTTTGGTATTTCCTTGGATAAAGTCCCCATTAAATGTGATAACACTAGTGCAATAAATATATCTAAGAATCCGGTCATGTATTCTAGGACCAAACACATTGAAATAAGACATCACTTCATTAGAGACCATGTTTTGAAAGAAGATTGTGTACTTGAATATGTTGAAACTTCAAAACAATTGGCGGACATTTTTACAAAACCCCTTCCAAAAGAACAATTTATAAATATTAGAAGGGAGTTAGGAATTTTGGAAATTTCCTAATTGATTTATTTTATCACACTTTCTTACTCTTTGAACAAAATTTTGCAAATCTTTAATGAAGACCATGAAGGATTTTGATAATGACAAGGCCAATGCCAGAGATCAAGAATGAAGATCCAAGACCAAGGCATAATTGAAGTAAGACTCTATAAAAAGAAAGTACGGCCATTAATATAAAAAGGTTTTAAAATAAGAATACATTCTGATGCAATGTAATTGATTACCTCATTAGTGTAATCAATTACATCGTGTAATTGATTACCTCATTAGTGTAATCAATTACCTCAGCAATGTAATCGATTACCATGTTTAAGTAATCGATTACAATATGAACGTTATGTTTTAAAACTGATTTTAAAAGGCTGTAATCGATTACCTATTTTATGTAATCGATTACAACGTGATCAGAAAGCAAAAAATCATGTTGAAACATTATAACTTTTCACAAAATATTATTTTATCCAAGAGGTACCTTTCCAATTATTTTAATCAATAATTTCACACCTCTTGAAGGCATTTCTTCTCCTATAAATAGGAGGGTATTTCATTTGCAAAAACACACCAATAACACCAAGATATGCCAAATACTTCCAATCTTTTCTTATGAGCAATAATGGCCATATTCTCTTAATAGAGTTATTACTCTTTCTTGTTCCTCAATTTGTTTATCATACTCTTGAAGAGAGTTTTCTTGTAAGAGATCTTTATCTCTAAAAGTGAGATTGATACTCAGAGTGGTGTATCTCTGAGGGGGTTCTTCTTGGATGTGGTGTAGCATCCAAGGGTGATGTTATTGGATGTGGTGAAGCATCCAATGGTGATGTGCTTGGGTGTGGTGTAGCATCCAAGGCATTTGTGATTGGGGTGTGAGTCCCCATTGTGGTGTAATCAAGGGAATTGATTATAGTGAATTTCCTCAAGGGTGTCTTGAGAAGACTGGACGTAGGCAATGGTTGGCCGAACCAGTATAAATCTCTGTTTGCACTTCTCTAACCCTTAAACTCTTTATGTTTTAAGCATTATTATTCAAATCACATATCATTGCATATTGAGTTTTTAGAGGAGAAATTTATTAGTGAAAAAGTTCCTAACTACTCAATTCACCCCCCCTCTTGAGTTTCCTAGAGGCCACCTGGGCTAACAAGTGGTATCAAAGCTCGTATCTTGGAAAAGGTTTAACAACCTCAAGAAGATCCATGGCCTCTTTCAATCCTATCTTTCCTAAGGGAAACTCTATACATAGACCTCCTGTATTTAACGGAGTAGGATATCAATATTGGAAAACCCGTATGCAAATATTCATAGAAGCTATTGATATAGACATATGGGACTCCATTGAAAATGGTCCATTCATACCAACCAAAGTAGTTGGAGAAGTGACCATGATAAAACCAAGAAGTGAATGGACTGGTGCGGATAAAACAAAAGTCCAATATAACCTCAAGGCCAAAAATATAATAACCTCAGCCTTAGGAATGGATGAATACTTTAGAATATCTAATTGCAAAACTGCAAAAGAAATGTGGGATACCTTGGAAGTAACTCACGAAGGAACAACCAAAGTTAAGAGATCAAGAATAAACACTCTAACTAGGGAATATGAATTATTTGGGATGAATAATAATGAAAATATACAGGATATGCAAAAGAGATTTACACACATAATCAATCATCTTGCATGCTTAGGAAAAACCTTCTCTAACGAAGATTTAATTGACAAAGTTCTAAGATGTTTAAACAGGGAGTGGCAACCAAAAGTAACAGCCATATCAGAATCACGAGACTTGGCAACCATGTCATTTGCTACTCTGTTTGGTAAATTACAAGAGCATGAACTCGAGCTTGAAAGATTGAATCAACATGAGGAAAGCAACAAAAAGAAGAAAAGTATTGCTCTAAAAGCATCATCATCAACCATTAAAGAAAGTAATGAAGAAGATGATGAAGAAGATGATGAAGAAGATAATGAAGAAGGTATAAATGATTATAATGACCTTAAATTATTTGTTAAACAATTTAACAGGTTTCTAAAGAAAAAGGAAGGACAGAGGAGACCAAACTTCAGGAAATCCTTCAAGAATGATGAAACCAATCAAGGTCAGAAATGCTTTGAATGTGGAAAGTTTGGACATATGAAGATGGAATGTCCAACCCTAAATAAGAATATGGACAAACAGGAAAAGAAGCATTTCAAAAATAAGAGAAGAGCATATATTGCTTGGGATGATAATAATATGAGCTCTTCTGAGGAATCAGATCAAGAAGAAGCAAATCTTTGCCTAATGACTAACACAGAAGAGGTAAATGACTCAAATCCTACGTTTGATGAATTGCAAGAAGCATTTGAAGAACTTCATGAAGAATATCAAAAACTTGCTAAGAAATTTTTAAATATTAAAAGTATTAATCAAAATCTAGAAGAAAATGTTTCAAAGTTACATGAAGAAATAGGACAAGTTAAATTAGAAAAAATAAACCTAGAAAATGATTTGAAAATTAAAGTCACATGCAATCAATCATGCATTACATGTCAAAAGCTTTCTCAAGAAATTGATGATTTAAAAAATACTTTAGCTAAATTTACTATGGGAAGAGACAACCTAGATATACTCCTTGGAAAACAAAAATGTCATTTTAAAGCCAAACTAGGGTCTGATCCTTCCAAAAAGCAAAAGTTACAGAAAAATTCCTTTATTTCACAAAAGACCTCAACTAGCCCATTTGTTAAAATCTTTCATTATCTGAGAAAAGGTCACAATACATCAACATGCCATATAAGGAAAAAAGGTTATACTGAGACAAAAATGATTTGGGTTCCTAAGAATATATTGTCAACGTCTAACCCACAAGGACCTAAGAAAATTTGGGTACCAAGATCAAATGTTTATAATGATGCAGGAATTATCATTGATGGAAGGCACTTAAGGATTAACTCTTACCCACAAGAAAAGTCAACACATTTCTTGAAGCATCTATCAATCAACAAGTAACAAAGAGCAATATCAAAATAACGAGTGACATCAAACAACAAGGTGCATCACTCTCTGCTAAAACTTTATGCTCTTATATTCTTTTTGCCATTGACAAAGGGGGAGTAATATATGAGAAGCAAAATAAGAGAAAAATCAATCAAACCTGGTTAATATATGAGAAGCAAAATAAGAGAAAAATCAATCAAACCTGGTTAATATATGAGAAGCAAAATAAGAGAAAAATCAATCAAACCTTGTCAACTAAACCAAAATTAAGGGGGAGAAAATCTTGTATCTTGCATGCTATTTATTTTTCTTCTCAGGAATTGTTGTCAATATCAAAAAGGGGGAGAATGAAGAACTAAGGTTTTGATATCAACAACATATATGCAAGACATGATTAACAACATGGACGCAAGACTTGAAGATTTAGTATACCATGTCAAGCATAAAAAGAGTCATGAAATCAATGAAATATTGTCATCATCAAAAAGGGGGAGAATGAAGACCATGAAGGATTTTGATAATGACAAGGCCAATGCCAGAGATCAAGAATGAAGATCCAAGACCAAGGCATAATTAAAGTAAGACTCTATAAAAAGAAAGTACGGCCATTAATATAAAAAGGTTTTAAAATAAGAATACATTCTGATGCAATGTAATTGATTACCTCATTAGTGTAATCAATTACATCGTGTAATTGATTACCTCATTAGTGTAATCAATTACCTCAGCAATGTAATCGATTACCATGTTTAAGTAATCGATTACAATATGAACGTTATGTTTTAAAAGTGATTTTAAAAGGCTGTAATCGATTACCTATTTTATGTAATCGATTACAACGTGATCAGAAAGCAAAAAATCATGTTGAAACATTATAACTTTTCACAAAATATTATTTTATCCAAGAGGTACCTTTCCAATTATTTTAATCAATAATTTCACACCTCTTGAAGGCATTTCTTCTCCTATAAATAGGAGGGTATTTCATTTGCAAAAACACACCAATAACACCAAGATATACCAAATACTTCCAATCTTTTCTTATGAGCAATAATGGCCATATTCTCTTAATAGAGTTATTACTCTTTCTTGTTCCTCAATTTGTTTATCATACTCTTGAAGAGAGTTTTCTTGTAAGAGATCTTTATCTCTAAAAGTGAGATTGATACTCAGAGTGGTGTATCTCTGAGGGGGTTCTTCTTGGATGTGGTGTAGCATCCAAGGGTGATGTTATTGGATGTGGTGAAGCATCCAATGGTGATGTGCTTGGGTGTGGTGTAGCATCCAAGGCATTTGTGATTGGGGTGTGAGTCCCCATTGTGGTGTAATCAAGGGAATTGATTATAGTGAATTTCCTCAAGGGTGTCTTGAGAAGACTGGACGTAGGCAGTGGTTGGCCGAACTAGTATAAATCTCTGTTTGCACTTCTCTAACCCTTAAACTCTTTATGTTTTAAGCATTATTATTCAAATCACATATCATTGCATATTGAGTTTTTAGAGGAGAAATTTATTAGTGAAAAAGTTCCTAACTACTCAATTCACCCCCCCTCTTGAGTTTCCTAGAGGCCACCTGGGCTAACATTTAACTTAAAGATTTCAAACTAATCTTTTCCATAAAAAAATTTTCATTTCCTTGAACATAATACCTTACTTTGTGATAATACAATTTTTGAAGAAAATTTATACTCACACTTCCAATAATCTACTTACTGCTTCACAAATCACTTGTCGTATGTATTTAAGACCCTATGAAAGTCCCCATTTACTTAAAACATATTTTGACACAAAGATAATCTCCTATATACATCATGGATCTCAAAAATAAATGGCAAATGACCTTTGATTTTCTTGACTCTCTTGTGCAACAAAATCATTAGCAACTTGTAAAATCTAAATCCTTGTATAAATCCCTTAGTAACATGATTCTTTAAACTTGCGTAAAAAGACCTAGATGAATCAATTCCCATGAGACATTATGTGCTAATATGCTTTCATGATGTATGTCGCATTGTCATCTTATTTCAAAATGTATGCATCTACCTTTAAGTCTTTTTGATGATGCCAAAGGGGGAGAGATATATATAAGAAAGGGGGAGTATATAAATCATTGTATGTATCCATTGCATAAGAAAGGGGGAGATGATTAAGAGGGAAAGAATATATTAAGGGGGAGAGACCTTACTAAGGGGGAGAGACCTTTTATCCTCTCTTGATAACTTATGCCTATAATGTCATAAATATATGGTATCAAACTGCATGTCAAAGGAGGAGTCTTTCTTGAAATATATTTGAACTATTGTGATACTAACACCCCAAGAGACAAGCATTTGTTGTCATCATCAAAAAGGGGGAGAATGTGTTTATATGTTGTTATAGGTTTTGATAATGACAAACAAGCAAAGCAAACGCTCAAGACTCAAAATTCAATCATGAAAATATCAAGGCATTTACTTCAGTGGTTAAATCAAGTGACAAATAGTCTTGTTAAATGCCAAAGGAACAAAGGTTGAAAATCTTGATGATACTGGCACGCTTGAGCGAAGGACCAAGCGTGAATCGTGAGAATCAGGTGCCTGGCACTCCCAAGCGTGAAGGAAGCACGCTTGAGCGTAAGGAGCGCTAGCTTAAGCGCGAATAAAGACACGCTTAAGCGTGGACGAGGAACTTGGCGCTTAAGTGCTGGATAAGTCACGCTTGAGCGTGAAGCAATGGAACTTAAGCGCGAGTGTGAGCGTGATGCATCAGGAGTCCAAAAACTATAAGTCACGCTTGAGCGTGAGTTAGGCTCGCTTAAGCGTGGAACAGAGGGTGACAACACGCTTGAGCGTGATAACATGGTTGAGCGCGGATTCAAGCGTGAGCATCAGGGGTCTACAAGCTTAAGCGTAAACAAGGCTCGCTTGAGCGTGAACATGAGGTTCGATTAAGCGCAGGACCAACTCGCTTAAGCGCTGGACAAGCTCGCTTGAGCGTAGATTCAAGCGTGAGTAAGCGTGGAAGAGAAATCAAAGGAAATATATATGGTTCGCTTAAGCGTGATTAAAATCGCTTGAGCGAGGAGGCCACTGAATTAATTACAGCATGATGTGCAGTTGAAGATTAAAAGTTCCAAGAAGCAAATTCAAACATCAAGCTACTCTCAGATGATTAACCTATGTCATCATGAGTCAGATAAGTTTATTTAATTTAAATAAGTTATATGAATTTGAATTTGAACCCGTGTTGAATATATGACAACCTTGCATCGCACTTGGACAAACTAAAACACACTATGAATACAAACATTCCAACATTCTCTGAGCAGATTGCACTCTCGAAGTCTCCACTACGCAAGTTGTAATTTAAGTAACTAAGAACAGACATACTCTCCACTGGTCTAGCTTGTTGTGGAAATTAAATACATGGCTTCACATGTTGCTCCATGTCATCAAAGGAATTTTTAATTGCAAAACAATGCTCCATTCAAATTGTCGAAGAAATTATCTACTGTCTGGACCATGCTTCCATTTGCTATAAATAGGAAGCCTTGCAAAGGATTCAGCACACCAAGCATTTGAAGCATTTCCATTTGCTTTCTTCCTCCTCCATTCTCTTGCTCTTCTACTTACTCTCTTTATTCTTGATTGGCATATTTCTTGAAATTATTTTTGAGAGTTAATTTGCGGGAAATTATATTTGTGTACTTAACTTGCATATCGTCTCCTTGAGAGTTACTATCTTGTGTAAGCTTTGAATTGTATATCCACTCTAGTGAGAGAGTTTCCTTGTACACTTAAACACCAAACTTTATAGAAATTTTGGGTTGGGTTTCAACCTTGTAATTGTGAGATTGAGAGATTGGGTGGGGTGCCCTTGTACTTGTGAGGATTGGATTCTTGAGTGTGGGACACTAGGAAGTTGCAATTGCTCAAAGTGTATCTCTAATCTACAATAGTGGAAATCCTCTAAGTGGGTTGCTTAGAGGCGAGACGTACACCGGCGTGGTGGAACTCGTATACATCGGTTTGCAAATCTCTCTTCCCTAAACTCATTTAATTTATGCACTTAACCTGTTTGCTTAATTCATTGCTTCATTAATTGGACTAAGTGCATGATACATTAAGTTGCAAACTATTTTTGAATAACATTGTTGTACTTGGACTTAAGCAACACTCTTGAATCAATCTTTCTAAAGTCCCATAAATTGTTTTATAACTTAATTGATTCTCTATCTAAACTCTTTAAGTAGTTATTAGTTTGTCTTGTGTATTATTTGTTGTTACTTGCAATCTAGTTTATTATCTTAAATAAACATAGTAACAAAAGAATCAATTTCAAGAGCATTCCAAAGAAAATTTTTAATACTCAATTCACCCCCCCTCTTGAGTAATTGAGGCCACTTGGTTAACAAGTCACTCCAAGCGACAACGGAAGTGTTATGGGCAGCCCCGAGTCCAACCCTGTAGGCTTGCCTTGAGTCCAACCCAAGGTCCTTAAGCGTCCAACGCTTAGTGCACTCGGCACTGCCCCAAGTCCAACCCAGGGTCTTTTTATAGTGCACTCGGCACTGCCTCAAGTCCAACCCGAGGACTTTCAACACATATTCATCGGATTACCGATTGGTATTAAGCGCCTACGCTATATGCTACAAGCATTTCCAGTGGCGAATCAGATAAATATAGTCTTATTCACCCGGCGTCCAACGCCAATGCACTCGGCATTCAATATCAATACATGCATCCAATGCATTTTATCATCGTTATTCATAACAGTGGTCATCATAGCAATAACACCATACATGCACTCGGCAAATCACATACTTTTTAATATGAAATCCCACACGGGAATTAATATAACCGGCCCACATCTCATACGGGACTTTTTCATTGGACCATAACCACTTCCACACTATTAATTTAGACATCACATACATCATATTATAAACCACACACGGAAATCACCATGCAGGTACCTATCACATATATTCAACCTTTTCCTTAACAATACATGCATCATATATAGTCAGTATTAAACACCATCGAGGCTCAATGAGATAGTCTTTTACCGCATGTAATCAGCATTCATACTTACAATAGCCCGCAACTCATATAATTCACACACGGTAACCAGCAAAAATTCCTTAACATATACATCTCATACTCAAATTCTTCATCCTAGGAGACTACACAATCACTTATTCCATATACATCATACAGGGTTCTCATGTTAGGGATATAAAACTTATTCTTCAAGATGGCATAACCCGTTAGTTGAATTTGAATACACCACTCTAGGGGTTCCATCAATATTATTCATTCAATTAATTCAGATGCGTGAGTTCGAATCCGTCCAACAGCATGCCTCAGCTATAAGCCATTAGCATGGTCTACATAAGAGGCTGAACCAACTAATTTAGTTTCAATACACATGAAAGTTTCCACATCTATCATTCTATTTCCTCTCTACCGACCCAAGCTTAGAAATACTTCTCAATATTTCATGAACAATCAGCCAGGGTCGTCACAAATCTCTATTCCCCAGGGAACATACCCCTGGCAGTACCCTTTGTTCCCAATCTCAAACAAACACACAAGCATATAATCACACCATTCATAATTCAACGTATATCAAATCTGACAGGATACCACCAGCAATGATGACAACCAGTCATATCGCACACCACCGCTTACACTCGGTAAGCATACCTTGGCCATGGACCTTTTGGTCTGCTCTGATACCAAAATGAAACATCCTTAATTAATTAAAAATAAACCCAAAATGAGGGAAAATTTTTCCCAAAATAAACCTCAAGGCAACTGGCACAGAAGAAAGATGAGGAAGGCAAGGGAAAAATAAAAGCCATTCATGCATATAGAAATCAGCGGAGGGGACAAGGCTTAAACCAATCCATTCAGTCCAGCGGAACACACAACAGTGCCTAAGCGAATCCCTCAAACAACGCTCACTCGCTCAAGCGAGATCCAACACGCTTGAGCGAGGCAAACCAACTCGCTCGGGCGGACAACCCTTCGCTTAAGGGAAGCCAGCACAAGGCCTTCCATCCACTCACACTCGCAGGAGCTAAGTCTAATTCACTGGGGCGAACACAGGTACAAGGTAATTTCTCACTCGGATTTGGGACATAGGTTCACCCGGTAAATCATCACGCTCATACTTCACTCGGGAATTTACACAGCTCCTTATTTCATTCATATAGGTCACAAGTATAAACCACTCGGGAAATGACTCCCTTAATTCTACCACTCGGGATCCAGAACTCTTTCTCACTGGGAATATTTCCTAATCAAACATCACTCGGGGTATTTAACTTCAACACAATCGGGAATGTACCGTACACCCGTCACTCGGTATATTGTCACATCTCTCACTCAGAGAACACACAGACCTTCCTTCACTCAGAAGGGGTCTCCACTATCCTACTCCACTCAAAATATTCATTCCAGATCCACTCGGCATATGATATCTTACTCACTCGGGGAAACATTAAGTAAGTCCCACTCGGACTTGCTCTAAGACTCACCTACTCGGGATATAGAACCTCATTGTAACATCCCAATTTTGAAGTTAAATATCAAATGAAATAAACCATTAAGACCTTGATTTCAAAGTGGGAAGATAATTCTTAATTATAATCTAAAGAATAATGACAAATTAATTTAGTTGGTAAAAGATGGCTGCTTGTGATTGGCGAGTCAAGTGAGTGGACTGCAATTCACGTCTTCCCATCCCACTTTCCTTCTCTTCGCATGCATATACATATACCCTGTATCACCGTGATATTCATCCTTCCTTGCTGCTTCATCCTCTCTTTTCTTCTTCTTCGTCTTCGTCCTCTTTTCTTCCCCTGTTTCTATTCTTCGTTTCTGGAGATCACGACGTCGGTGCTGGAGAAAGGTCAGAGCCCCTCCAACTGGTGAGGGACGATCATTGAGGCAGAAGGAAGAATAACTCCCCATCCCCAAACCGATTGCAGAGTATGACGGTGCGAAGGGGGACTGGACGAGTCAGAAAGGGCGTCAGACCAAACGTCGGAGAGCAGAAGAGTTTCTTGAGTTCCTTCTATAGGTAGGGGGCGCTTGCATGTCAAATACATGGTCCACGAACGGTACCGGATGAATGTACTGCTTTAAGTGTGTGCATGTGTCTGTGACGACTATATATTATGCATGATTGATAATCTTGGATTCCATGTGTATGATAGTAGTGTCTTGTTAGTAATTATACAATAACTGCATGCAATCAAGATGGTGGTAATCTAGTCCGTCAACCTTTATGATATAGACGAGTGAGATGCATAGTTCTATCTCTGTTAATACCGTGAGACATGAATGTGTGGCTGTTAGTTGATTCGTCCGATGTTATTACTCTGAACTGTTGATTGTTGTGCATGTTGGTGTGATTGACAAAGTAAATATAGGGACTATATTGAATCGGTTTCTACCTTGGTGGTTACGAAGGAGGTATCGGTTGAGTAACGATGCTTGCTGATAAAACGTATAAGTTGCATGTGTAGGAATGAGGTGACCCGTGGAAGGACAAGAGCCCTGAAGGAATGGCTTCCAGCTACACACCTTGGCTAGATCCTGTGAGAGCTCGTGGTAGCCGTGGGAGCTAGAGATGAGTCTCGAGACGTCAATGGAAGGCCGGTACCACGCGGGAAGAGCTGATGGACGAGCGGCCAGTAAGGGGGAAACTGTAACTGAAAGTCATTACTTAAGTCAGATCTGCAGGCATGCATGTAGATATGATATTGATTAGGATAGTACGCGTGGCATGTGTTGGGTGTTACGAATGAATTCCTAGTGTGCGGATGCATGTGTATATGTGAATAAGGATGAACTTTATATAGTATGTATGTGAGTGTATGTTATTGATATTATTCTAATTTGCATGGCCTTAGTTTAATCTGAATGCGACCGAGTGGACGTAAGTTTGCATACTGACACTGATACCGAGTCATTGACTGTCATTTTATATGTAAAAGCTCACCCCTACTGTGGCTACATTTTCCAGTGAATATCTCTCAGAATGAAGGATGAAGAAAGAGCCGAGTACAGAGCGGAGCATCCGAGCGCTGTTGAATATATGTGTAAAGGTATATACTGTGTATAAGGTCTTGTTAAGCCTTGGCCGGCTCGTATTTTGGTTTTAGTCTTTATATCAGAACTTGAACACTTTCGGGTGAAAAGAACATGATGATGCGTTTGTAATTATTTAAATACATCCTTATATATATTGTGTGCTTATCCTACGCTATGAGTGATGTCCGAGTGATAAATATGGGTGTACAGGTATACTTCCGAGCGTATGAGGTCGGTGTGACTATGGGTAGAAGCGGAGCTAAGTTGTTATTGGGGAAAGCAAGATAGGGAGATATTCCGAGTGATGAGGAGTTGGGTAGCACCGAGTGAGTGAGGTCATATAGCCTGGAGCGGGAATTGGTTTGAATTTTTTAAGTGATATCTGTGAGATTTTCCGAGTGGAGATTAATCAACGATTTCCGATTGAGAATCCGCCGAGTGAGAGTTCACCGACTAGGGAACGACACCTAAGACTCTAAGTGGGCCCATAGTAATAAAGTAGTAAGTAGCTAGGGAACCCGAGCGCGCCTTGACTTAGTGGGAAAATCAGAGTAGGAAATATTATGGACACCGAGTGAAAAGTGAGTGAAATGTCCCGAGTGGCGTGATGGGCATGAAGTTATCCTGAGTGAAAAATATATGGTGGACCCCGAGTGGGGAATAATTTTGTATAAATCCGAGTGGAAATCCGAGTGAACTTCTCTGAGGAAAGAGTTGTTGATGGTTCAGATAAGAAATATTCTAAGTATATGAATTATAAAAGTATTCTGAGTAAGTATGGGAATCTATTCCGAGTGAGTGGAATAATGAAATACCGAGTGGTTTGATAAAATCCGAGTGGGATAACCCTCATTTCCCAAGTGAATAATTTGTTGACTCTGTGGATAGAATTGAGAGACTAAGTTATGGGTTGCCGAGTGAGGCAATTGTTGGGGTGGTTCCCGAGTGATTGGAATTCCCTATACCGAGTGGACTAAGTCATTACCGAGTGAATGGCTGTCTCGTATACCGAGTAGTGGATTGGCCGAGTGTGGCTTCTCGCTTCAGCGAGTGAGATCTCGCTCCAGCGGGTATATGATTGGAAGGGCTTTTGTTGTGGTTCCGCTTAAGCGCTTGTGTGCTTCGCCCAAGCGAGTTGGTCGGCCTCGCTCAAGCGGAGTCGGATCTCGCTTGAGCGAGTGCACGCTATTTCGGGAGCTTTGCTTAGGCGCTGTTTTATTCTTCCGTTGTGAATGTTTTCCTTTATTCTGATCGGTTTTCCCAGCTTTTTCCTTCTTCTTGCCTTCCCTTCCTTTTTATTATTGGTTATTGGACCTGGCTCTCATATCTTCATATATGAGAGTGGTTTTTTATTGATCCAGGTATTTTCTAAATAATTGACCCGGTTCTTCATGATTATTTTGGGAAAAATTTCCCCTGCCCCGGGTTTAACTTTAATTAATTTTTAGGGTGTTACATTTTGGTATCAGAGCAGACCGAAGGTCCAAGGCAAAGCTATGCTTTCTGAGTGTGAACGGTTGTGTGTATTATGATCGAATGGCTATCATTATTGTGATATTGTTGAACCTTATTGATACTGTGATATTGATTTATGGATAGGAGGTTGTTCCTCCTGGTCCGACTGATTGTGTAACATATAGAAATGGCATAATGTGCTAAGTTACTGAATATTAGGCTGAGATACGATCGGTAGTAAGTGACTTGGTATACTTATCCTTGAAGGGGTGTTAATTTCAGGATAAGGGATAACGAATCGCCAAAGCATGGAGGCCATAGCCACGGCCTTCCAACGTTTTGCTGACGTGTTCGAGAGACAGGGCCAGCAATGAGCTGAAGGAGGCCAAGTGTTGGACCGCTTCCTAAAAAGGAAGCCGAATGAATTTCAAGGAGGGCGTAACCCTGAGGCAGCTTTTAAATGGACTCAACAGATGGAAAGGATTTTTGGGGGTCTTCACTGTACCGAGGCCCAGAAGGTAGAATGTGCAGTGTATATGCTGCGAGACGAGGTGGAGAACTGGTGGAAGATAGCCAGAAACCGATTTCCTGACGATGATACTCAGCTGACCTGGAACAATTTCAAGACATGCTTCTTAGAGAAGTACTTCCCCGACACAGTAAGGAGTCGGAAGGAATTGGAGTTTATGGAGTTGAAACACGGTTCCATGACTGTGGAAGAATACGCGGCCAGATTTGAAGAATTGTGTCTATTCTACCCACCCTTCCAACAACCGGGGACGGAGAACTCCAAGTGCCTTAAATTCGAGAATGGATTGAGGTCAGATATTAAGAGAGCCTGCAGATACCAAGAGATTAGGAGTTTTCCTGCATTGGTGAATAAGTGTAGAATATTTGAAGAATATGACAAGGCCCACTCAGGCTAGAACAGTAGAGCAGGTTCCTCCTTGAGGCCTCAACAGTCACACTTCAAGAGGCCAGGTAACATGGGAAGAAATGGACCCTTTACTAGATATCAAGATCGCAGTAACCAAGGGAGACAGATGAGTGGACGACCAAAATATGGCAAGTGTTTTAAATGTGGTGGTGACCACTTTGCTCAGAATTGCATTAGTGCAGATGTCAAGTGTTTTCATTGCAAGGAAAAGGGGCACATTCGCCCCGACTGCCCCCAACTCCGTCAAACAAGTACCAATGCGCGTCAGGGGGGTTTCCAGGTGAGGAGCCGTGGAAACAATGGTCAAAGCTCAGGGGGCGAAAGCAACAGAGCCAGAGGAAATATGATGTTTGCCCCAAATAATCGGAGGAGAAACACCGATCAACCAGCTGCTGGAAGAGTCTACGCCATCAGTGCTGAGGAAGCTGCACAGGCGAACGACTTAGTACAAAGTAAGTGCCTACTCGGTAAATATACACTTAGTGTAATTTTTGATTCTGGAGCCACCCACTCCTTCGTAGCTGATGAATGTGTGAGACAATTACGATTACCGACTGTGGATATGGATCGGATTTTGGAAGTAGCCAACCCGACTGGCCCTAAGGTGTTGACATCAATGATGTGTAAGGACGTAACGTTTGTGTTGGATGATCATAGTTTTACCTTTGATCTTGTGTGCGTGCCTTTGAAGGGCCTTGATATCGTGCTCGGCGTAGATTGGCTTTCAGCCAACAAGGTGTTAGTGGATTGTAGAAACCGAAGGATAATCTTCCCGAGGTAGCACAATGAGGACTACACGGCACAAGGTATAGCTCAACTGTTTATGATGCTTTGTTTAACCGAGGATGAGAATAAAGCCCGAGTGGACGAAATTCCGACTGTCTGTGAATTCCCAGAGGTGTTTCCCGAGGATGTACCGAGTGTCCCTCCTAATAGAGAAGTCGAATTCTCTATAGACCTGATCCCTGGAGCCGAGCCAGTCTCCAGTGCACCTTACAGAATGTCCCCAACAGAATTGGCCGAGTTGAAGAAGCAGGTGGATGAGTTACTCAGAAAACAATTCATTAGGCCGAGTATGTCACCATGGGGCGCACCTGTACTGCTTGTTAAGAAGAAGGATGGCAGCATGAGACTATGTATAGATTACCGATAGCTATACAAACTCACAATTAAGAATCGGTACCCACTGCCTAGAATTAACGATCTAATTGACCAGCTGCATGGCGCTTCAGTCTTCTCCAAGATCGATTTACGATCGGGATACCACCAAATCTGGGTGAAGGACTCGGACATTCCTAAAACTACCTTTAGGACTCGGTATGGCCACTACGAGTATGTAGTGATGCCGTTCGGTGTGACAAACGCCCCTGCTGTCTTCATGAATTACATGAACAACATATTCCACCCATATCTAGACCGATTTGTTGTAGTTTTCATTGATGATATCCTAATCTACTCTAAGACTCCTGAGGAGCATGAAGAACACCTCCGAGCAGTACTTCAAGTGTTGAAGGAGAAGCAGTTGTTTACAAAGCTCTCAAAGTGCGATTTCTGGATGGATAAGATCCACTTCCTCGGACATGTGATTTTCGAGGAAGGTGTCTCGGTGGA
The DNA here is from genome assembly GCA_037962975.1 of Clitoria ternatea. Classification (NCBI taxonomy): domain Eukaryota; kingdom Viridiplantae; phylum Streptophyta; class Magnoliopsida; order Fabales; family Fabaceae; genus Clitoria; species Clitoria ternatea. The sequence continues at coordinate 159,846,858 of CM075672.1, forward strand.
CCCTTCGAAAGTAGCAGCTATAATGGCGTGGGAGAGACCCAAGTCGGTCTCGGAGATAAGGAGCTTTATGGGCTTGGCTGGTTATTATAGAAGATTCATTGAGGGTTTTTCTAAGTTGGCCTTGCCACTGACTAAATTAACTCAGAAAAACATTCCCTTCGTATGGAGTTCCGAGTCCGAGAGCAGTTTCCGAGAGCTGAAAGACAAGTTGACGACTGCTCCAGTGTTGGCATTACCTAACTTGCAAGAGAGCTTCGTGGTTTACTGTGATGCGTCAGGACTCGGATTGGGATGCGTGTTAATGCAGAAAGACCGAGTGATAGCGTATGCCTCTCGGCAATTAAGACCTCACGAACAACATTACCCGACCCATGACTTAGAGCTAGCAGCCGTAGTCTTCGCATTGAAGATCTGGAGGCATTATTTGTTCGGGTCCAGATTTGAAGTATACAGTGATCACAAGAGCCTCAAATACTTATTCGACCAAAAGGAGCTGAATATGAGGCAGAGGAGATGGATGGAATTTTTAAAAGATTATGATTTCGAGCTAAAGTACCATCCAGGTAAGGCAAACGTTGTTGCCGACGCGTTGAGTCAGAAATCTCTCCATATAGCAATGATGATGGTAAGGGAAGTGGAGTTATTGGAATAGTTCCGAGACATGAACTTACATGTTGACATCCCCTCCTCTCGGAAAATAACAATCGGTACGTTGAGAATCGCCAATGAATTCCTGAAATCCGTGTACGAGCAGCAGCAGTCAGATTCCTACTTGGCTGAGTTGAAGGAGACTCAGGCCAAAGGAAAGGACTTGTCCCTGACCGAGGGATCGGATGGAATTTTCCGAGTGAGAAACAGAATATATGTACCAGGTGGAGGACAATTGAGAAGTATGGTGCTTGATGAAGCTCACAAGAGCTTGCTAAGTATCCACCCGGGTACCACGAAGATGTACCATGATCTAAGAGCACAATTTTGGTGGCCCGGATTAAAGAGGAATGTGGCAGAATACGTGGCTCGGTGTATTACTTGTCAGAAATCGAAAGTCGAGCACCAGAAGCCATATGGTGCATTACAACCCCTAGAGATTCCCGTATGGAAATGGGACTCAATTGCTATGGACTTTGTCATGGGATTGCCAAAAAACCGAGCGGGCCATGATGCGATTTGGGTCATTGTTGACCGACTGACGAAGAGTGCACACTTTCTACCTGTGAATATGAGATACCCACTGCATAAGTTAGCCTAGATTTACGTACGCGAAATTGTCCGACTGCATGGAGTACCGACTTGTATCGTATCGGATAGGGATCCTAGGTTCACATCCCGGTTTTGGACCAGCCTGCACCAGGAATTGGGTACGAAGCTTTGGCTAAGTTTCGCTTACCACCCCCAATCGGATGGACAATCCGAGCGAACGAATCAAAGCCTGGAGGACTTGCTAAGGGCGTGTGTGTTGGAGCACGGTGGAAATTGGGAGCAGTACCTTCCCCTGATCGAGTTTACATACAACAATAGCCACCACAATAGCATCGGTATGGCACCCTATGAAGCACTTTATGGCCGAAGATGCCGAACCCCACTCTGCTGGTCGGAAACGGGTGAGAGTCTGCTATTAGGCCCAGAAATTGTAAAGCAAACATCAGAATAGATCCGAGTGATAAGGGAAAGGATGAAGGCGTCTCAGGATAGGCAGAAGAGCTACCATGACAAACGAACCAAACCATTAGAGTTTTCAGTCGGAGACAGAGTGTTTTTGAAGACTTCACCGAGTAAAGGAGTCGGGCGAGCCTTGAAAGGTAGGAAGTTGAGCCCCCGATACATTGGACCTTATGAGGTGTTAGAACGAGTCGGCTCCATGGCATACCGAATAGCATTACCGACTCACTTATCCCGATTGCATAACGTGTTTCACGTGTCCCAACTAAGGAAATATCTTCATGATCCCAATCACACAATGCTTGATGAGGAAGTGGAAATCAAGGAAGACCTGACCACTGTAGCTATACCGATTAGAATTGTGGACCGATCGGTAAAGCGTTTGAGGAGCAAGGACGTACAACTAGTTGAAGTGGAATGGCAACAGAACAGGACTACCTCTTGTACCTGGGAACGCGAAACGCCATGAGGCAGCAGTACCCCGAGTTGTTTAACCAAGGTGAGTTGCCGACTGAATTTCGAGGATGAAATTCTTTTGAGAGGTGGAGAACTGTAACATCCCAATTTTGAAGTTAAATATCGAATGAAATAAACCATTAAGACCTTGATTTCAAAGTGGGAAGATAATTGTTAATTATAATCTGAAGAATAATGACAAATTAATTTAGTTGGTAAAAGATGGCTGCTTGTGATTGGTGAGTCAAGTGAGTGGACTGCAATTCACGTCTTCCCATCCCACTTTCCTTCTCTTCGCATGTATATACATATACCCTGTATCACCGTGATATTCATCCTTCCTTGCTGCTTCATCCTCTCTTTTCTTATTCTTCGTCTTCGTCCTCTTTTCTTCCCCTGTTTCTATTCTTCGTTTCTGGAGATCACGATGTCGGTGCTGGAGAAAGGTCAGAGCCCCTCCAACTGGTGAGGGACGATCATTGAGGCAGAAGGAAGAATAACTCCCCATCCCCGAGTTGATTGCAGAGTACGACGGTGCGAAGGGGGACTGGACGAGTCAGAAAGGGCGTCAGACCAAACGTCGAAGAGCAGAAGAGTTTCTTGAGTTCCTTCTGTAGGTAGGGGGCGCTTGCATGTCAAATGCATGGTCCACGAACGGTACCGGATGAATGTACTGCTTTAAGTGTGTGCATGTGTCTGTGACGACTATATGTTATGCATGATTTATAATCTTGGATTCCATGTGTATGATAGTAGTGTCTTGTTAGTAATTATACAATAATTGCATGCAATCAAGATGGTGGTAATGTAGTCCGTCAACCTTTCTGATATAGACGAGTTAGATGCATGGTTCTATCTCTGTTAATACCGTGAGACATGAATGTGTGGCTGTTAGTTGATTCGTCCGATGTTATTACTCTGAACTGTTGATTGCTGTGCATGCTGGTGTGATTGACAAAGTAAATATAGGGACTATATTGAATCGGTTTCTACCTTGGTGGTTACGAAGGAGGTATCGGTTGAGTAACGATGCTTGCTGATAAAACGCATAAGTTGCATGTGTAGGAATAGGGTGACCCGTGGAAGGTCAAGAGCCCCGAAGGAATGGCTTCCAGCGACAGACCTTGGCTAGATCCTGTGAGAGCTCGTGGTAGCCGTGGGAGCTAGAGATAAGTCTCGAGACGTCAATGGGAGGCCGGTACCATGCGGGAAGAGCAAATGGACGAGCGGCCAGTAAGGGGGAAACTGTAACTGAAAGTCATTACTTAAGTCGGATCCACTGGCATGCATGTAGATATGATGTTCATTAGGATAGTACGCATGGCATGTGTTGGGTGTTACGAATGAATTCTGAGGGTGCGGATGCATGTGTATGTGTGAATAAGGATGAACTTTATATAGTATGTATGTGAGTGTATGTTATTGATATTATTCTAATTTGCATGGCCTTAGTTTAATCTGAATGCGACCGAGTAGACGTAAGTGTGTATACTGACACTGATACCGAGTCATTGACTGTCATTTTATATGTAAAAGCTCACCCCTACTGTGGCTACATTTTCCTGTGAATATCTCTCGGAATGAAGGATGAAGAAGGAGCCGAGTACAGAGCGGAGCATCCGAGCGCTGTTGAATATATGTGTAAAGGTATATACTGTGTATAAGGTCTTGTTAAGCCTTGGCCGGCTCGTATTTTGGTTTTAGTCTTTATATGAGAACTTAAACACTTTCGGGTGAAAAGAACATGATGATGCGTTTGTAATTATTTAAATACATCCTTATATATATATATTGTGTGCTTATCCTACGCTATGAGTGATGTCTGAGTGATAAATATGGGTGTACAGGTATACTTCCAAGCGTATGAGGTCGGTGTGACTATGGGTAGAAGCGGAGCTAAGTTGTTATTGGGGAAAGCGAGATAGGGAGATATTCCGAGTGATGAGGAGTCGGGTAGCACCGAGTGAGTGAGGTCATATAGCCTGGAGCAAGAATTGGTTTGAATTTTTTAAGTGATATCTGTGAGATTTTCCGAGTGGAGATTAATCAACGATTTCCGATTGAGAATCCGCCGAGTGAGAGTTCACCGACTAGGGAATGACACCTAAGACTCTAAGTGGGCCCATAGTAATAAATTAGTAAGTAGCTAGAGAACCCGAGCGCGCCTTAACTTAGTGGGAAAATCAGAGTAGGAAATATTATGGACACCGAGTGAAAAGTGAGTGAAATGTCCCGAGTGGCGTGATGGGCATGAAGTTATCCTGAGTGAAAAATATATGGTGGACCCCGAGTGGGGAATAATTTTGTATAAATCCGAGTGGAAATCCGAGTAAACTTCTCTGAGGAAAGAGTTGTTGATGGTTCAGATAAGAAATATTCTAAGTATATGAATTATAAAAGTATTCTGAGTAAGTATGGGAATCTATTCCGAGTGAGTGGAATAATGAAATACCGAGTGGTTTGATAAAATCCGAGTGGGATAACCCTCATTTCCCGAGTGAATCATTTGTTGACTCTGTGGATAGAATTGAGAGACTAAGTTATGGGTTGCCGAGTGAGGCAATTGTTGGGGTGGTTCCCGAGTGATTGGAATTCCCTATACCGAGTGGACTAAGTCATTACCGAGTGAATGGCTGTCTCGTATACCGAGTAGTGGATTGGCCGAGTGTGGCTTCTCGCTTCAGCGAGTGAGATCTCGCTCCAGCGGGTATGTGATTGGAAGGGCTTTTGTTGTGGTTCCACTTAAGCGCTTGTGTGCTTCGCCCGAGCGAGTTGGTCGGCCTCGCTCAAGCGGAGTCGGATCTCGCTTGAGCGAGTGCACGCTATTTCGGGAGCTTTGCTTAGGCGCTGTTTTATTCTTCTGTTGTGAATGTTTTCCTTTGTTCTGATCAGTTTTCCCAGCTTTTTCCTTCTTCTTGCCTTCCCTTCCTTTTTATTATTGGTTATTGGACCTGGCTCTCATATCTTCATATATGAGAGTGGTTTTTTATTGATCCAGGTATTTTCTAAATAATTGACCCGGTTCTTCATGATTATTTTGGGAAAAATTTCCCCTGCCCCGGGTTTAACTTTAATTAATTTTTAGGGTGTTGCACTCGTTCACTCGGATTATACTTATATCACATACTTAGATTATATTCCAATCTCAACCATTACAACAACTCTTTCCTCGGAAGAGGTTCACTCAGATTTCCACTCGGAAATACCCAAACTCTTTCCCACTCGGGATTTACACATATTTTTCACTCGGAATAATCAAGCCTAGTATTACTCGAGAATTCTCCCATTAAGTCCCACACAGAATAGGTTCATCAAAAGAGATCTCTCTCAGAATCCTTTTAAGTCTTCTCCACTCGGAAAAGAAGCCCAAACACTATAGTCTCACTCGGAATCATCAACTTAACACTATTTCATCCATCAACAACCCTCAAATAATTCAACAACTCTTCACAATTAATACAGCGTACGTTACCAATATAACCACACATATATATATGTAAACATATACTCAGATACTTATCATCCTAACATTATTCATTCACCAACACTCATTACTTGAAGAAATTAACACCATACCCATATAAAGTATTTATATATATGTATACGTGTACTTGTCTACAACTCTGATAGGTATTGCTCATAACAAGGATATTAAATTATCATATTACATGAGAGCCAGCCAAGGCTACACTGACTAAACATAATAAATACAATATAAGCACTCTACAGTCGGAGTGCACCTCACTCAGACTTGAGGCCTTATCACCACTTCCGAGTCCAACCTGCACATACTGAAAAATGGTGTAGGGGTGAGCTTTTACATATAAAATGACAGTTATTGACTCGGATTATACTTAAATCCTCAATTATACAATTTACATGGCTCAATCCATAATAATATACATACACTGCCAAATAATATAAAAGTCACACAACGTTACCCAGTCAGAAATTACACAATAACATACAGTCTCAATCATAACATCACATTGCAATCGGCAACAGCATCAATACATACATATTCATTCAGTCAGGATTCACTCACACGACATCTTCCAGTTGGAATTTACTCAAATCATTCAAATCCATGCAAATCATGTTAGTCTCAATAACAATGCTCTTACACACATGCATACGGATCCGACTTAAACAGTGATTTCAGTTGCAGATTCCTTCCCGGCCCCTCGTCCACTAGCCCTTTCGTGTGGTACCGGTCACCTCGTGACGTCTCAAGACTCAGCTCTAGCTCTATCGGCTACCACGGGTCCTCATGGAACTAGCCAGGAATCTGGAAGTCATCTCATAGGGTCCCTGACCTTCCACGGGTCACCCTTTTCTCATATATGCAATTCCTATGCAATTTCACAATAAGCATCCAAGCTTACCAAGTGCGTCTCACGCAGCCATTAATAGGTCACAACCGTTTCAACACGGCATATAAATTCACTCGGAATTTCACAGTTTCATCATAACATCACATGCGTTTTCTCATAGTAACTCACAATAAGCAAATCAGGGTAACAATACTACAGCACATCCACTCGACATTTTTAATGAAGTCAGCATGCATTTCAACATAACATTCCAAATAGAAATCAACATATCAACTCACATCTCATACATTTGGAAATCATCATGGCATTCTCATTCATATACATTTAAACATGAAACTGCAAACAGAACTCAGTGAATCACCCCCTTTTTAACCCATGCACTCGGCAATATTGGTAACACTCTTATTTACAAGCATTCAGTCAGCATTCGCAGAAATATTAACGTGCACTCATGGATGGAGTCACACAACACTAAACAGTTCATAGATACCACAAATCCAGGAGTTGCATGCACTATTACTTAATCACAGCACAACTATCAAGACATTTCACACATAACACATCACATTTAAACAAACACCCAGAACCCGTCCATAAACCATGCATTTGACATGCAAAGCGCCCCCTACCTGCTGTCGGGGTTCAGAGACTCTTCGAGTTACAATGCTGACTGATGGTCCCTTCTGTTACTCCTCCTCCAACAGTCTTTGAACTCAGCGTCGATTCTCGACCAGAGTTGCTTCTTCCTCCAACGGATTCGTCTCCTCCACAGCTCCAAGGCACTTCCCAGCACAGCCTTCCAACTGGGACACTGACAGCTCCAAGTGGAAGACGAAGAAGGGGAAGAAGGTGACGGAGAGGAAGAATAGGTAAGGGAGTGAAAACAGAACCGCATCTCTGTTCCTCTCAAAAATCTCTCAACTCTCTCTCTGTTCTTTCCAAGCGGACGACGCGAATGAGGGTGAAGAAGAAGAGAATTGGTAGGAAGAAGGGACAGATGCATCCATGAAGAAAGATGCCAGCGTGAATAAAAAATGAGGGAAAGAGAGGGCTGAAGCTATATGGTGTAATGATTGATATTTGTGCAAGTATACATGTATTTCATCATAATGTATGACTTTAATTCATTTGGATTATGTTACTCACCTCCCCGTTGCTATTTTTAAAGTTGATGTAGGTATGACTTAAATCATACAGCTTTTGGAGGTCGAGTTTGTAAGGAGGTAAATATGGAATGGGATTGTGTAAGCCTTGGCCGGCATGAATTTATTTTGTGGAGTATATGGTGGTTATATACTTAATTTTGTAATGGTTGATAATTTTGGAGGTCATGGGAGAAAATTGGACATGTGTGTGTAAGGCCAATTTTCATTCATGACCCAAATGATGTAAAGAATGGATCATAATACTTGAATTTGATCAATGAAGGGTTGCTGTGTTTTTATACCATGTATGGATCTTGTGAGATGATGTTGAATTTAGATTATATGTATGGAGTTAATATTAGCATGATGATGTTTAGGTTATTTGATTCAATGAAAGTATTATGTGGTTTTTAGATTATAAAATTATATGAATTGATGTGTTGGATTCCTCACAATTTCATGAATTAGGATGAATGATAATGGTTAATGGTGAATGAAGCAAGTTCCAAAGGTGTCATAACATGTGTAAATCTTGTAGGAATTAAATGAATTGCAATAGATTGAGTTTTAACATGGTAGGTTGTGTGTAGGAATGCAATTTCACGTTTTCTACCTAAGTCCTGCAGAACTCGCTCAAGCGAGTGAGAATCTCGCTTGAGCGATATTATTGTGAAACAGGGGATACGTTTCTGCCCCAAATTCGCTCAGGCGGATGGCCAACTCGCCCAAGCAAAATTGCCTCAGAATCAGAGGTTTGATTCTGGACAATTTTTGCTCAAGCGTGGGAGTGAGCGCTCAAGCGAGGGGAAAGAATTCTGATACTGGACGATTTTTGCCCAGGCGAGTGGTGCCTCGCCCAAGCGAAAATTTGCCAGTGAGTCATCTTCGTTTCTGGAACAATCTCGCTTAAGTGAGTAATGTGCCGCTCAAGCGAGATTCGTACCTGATGCAAACTCCTTCCTTCGCTTAAGCGTCTCGCTGCCTCACTCAATGCATTCTTTTGCATCTCGCTCAAGCGAGACAGGGCTCGCCTAAGCGAGCTGAGCCCTGATGCTTGTTTTACCTCTTTCACTCAGCTCTCCCTCCTCTCGCCCAAGCGTTATTATGCTGGCTCGCTCAAGCGGATGGAATCTCGCTTGAGCGAGTATCACCCTGATGCTCATATTTGTTATTTTAAATGGATTTTTGTTTCCTATACATTATTCCCTCTTTATACATTACTTTAAATATATTAAGGAGTATAAATTGGACCTCTAGGCTATATAAACTACATCCCACTTTTCATGAAATTCCCCCTCTTGAAAATCAATCAGTTAATAATTAAATCAATTGAATCTTCCGCTGTTTTTAATTAGAAAAGTTATTATAAAATAATCTTTTGAACTCACCCTCTCATATCTTCATATATGGGAGTGGTTTATTATTGATCCAGGGGAATGGAGATAATACTTCATCACTCTAATTATTGATTGATTAATATTTTTCAAAAAGGCGAAAAATTTTCCCTTATTTTTGGGGCGTCTCACGGAGGACACTTTTTGTCCCTATCAATGAATTTTATCAATAGTTGTAGTGTCAATACCATGGCTTCCAAAACATTGAGAGAAGGGCATCCAAGAATCCCATTGAATGGGGATTTTACATTTATTACCAATACCCTTGTGCATACCGTTCTTAACCTCGACTCTCCTTTAAATGTCAACCTTGTGTCTAGATAACCTTTGGTGGGTTGTTTAGCTCTATTGAACGTTGTCAGGTCCTGAGTGTAAGGCAGCAGGTTAGAGTCTGAAAGTCCTATCTTCTTAAAGCACTCGTAGAAAATAACATCGCATGAGCTTCCCTGATCAACTACCACCCTCCTGATTGTCTTGTTAGCTATGACCGCCTCGATCACCACTGCATCGTCTCCTCCAGGGACTGTGGGACTGTAGTCATCATCAGTGAATATGATACGAGGGGTTTGGACTCCACCTCAAAAGGTTCTGTTGTTTGTCTTCATTTGAATTGACATTATCATCCTTCAATGATTCTTCCAGGCGGTGTTTGACACTCCGCCCCTTGTAAAGCCTTCTACAATTATGTCGATGACATCTTGCCTTCCTGAACCTGGAGGAGGCTTCATCTATGACTCACCATTTTCATCAATATTATTCATCACGGTCTTTCCTTTATCCACCGTTAGTTTTTGGAAACTCCTGGCCTCATCCTCTTTGACCGGACTGGTCTCTTTCCTTTTTGGTGCCACCCTTTCTGACTCTGTATGGGTTCTCTACCGAAATAGATATTGCTTTAACTTCATCCTTCTAATCAACGATTCAATTGCCTCTTTCAGATGCCGACATTCATCAGTACTATGCCCAGTCTGTTCATGGAACTCATAATATTTGATGGTATTCCTTGTTCTCTTCACAGACAATGGCTTTTTTACTTCATATACCATTAATCGTCTCAAGCCATTGCCAATCAATTGTCCCCTCATCAATTTCATTACCATACAAGATGTGTCTATAACCACAACATTTGCTTTTCATTATCAATTATTATATCACATCAATAGTGGTGGACATTCATATTTTCATAACATAATTTAGGCATATACATAATTTCTCAGTATATGAGATCAACACCAACACCACCAAGACACACCATAATCACATACCCCTAATACAATCTCTTCTTTTTACATAATAAAAATAGGCTTTGGGCAATAATGAGCCCATGACAAATTTCAACATTGAGACATGTGAAAGGTTCATTTTTAGTCTCAAAAATAGAGGGACATGTCATAAATATCATCTATTAGTCCCAATTTGGCAATCCTAAAAAGTTGGGTTCAAAACCCTTAAACATGGGTTTTACAACATAGTGGGTTCGGTATTTTACACCTCATAAGAGTTAGAAAACTCCAATTGAGGTAAGAACAATTCTCACACCTCTATAACATTATTATCTACAACTTTCATGAAGAAGTTGGAGGCCAAAAATGTCATTAAGATGCCCAATCAATTCATGCGTTCTTAAAGTCCAAAAATTGACAAACAGAGAGCCTTGAATCGATTCAGACACTCCATGAATTGATTCATACGTTCCAGGAGTTCAAAACAATGAAAACAGAGAGCCTTGAATTGATTCAAACCCCATATGAATCGATTCAAGCATTGAGAAATTGAGGAACAGTAAATCCAGTGAGTCTTGAATCAATTCAAACCTTCATATGAATTGATTCAAGCCCATCCAGTATCCTCTAAATCGATTCAAACACTATTTTGAATCGATTCATGACAGCACAGACCCCTTTTTATGCAGAAAAAGCCATATTTTTGAATTTCTAATCCCCTAACTTTTTCATACGAATTCCAATGTCCATCAAATTTTAACACCAACTTATACATATTATTTGTGACACGTGGCCACCAGCTGAACTCAAAAATGAGGGACTTATGCGCATAAATGTGTTTTACCCGTTTTGAGGCACTTTTGTGCAACTCAAGGGCCTATTCTCAATGGAATTGACCCATTCCAATTCCTACAAGTCATAAACTACATATATGGGCTATTAGAACTATCACATGCCATCAAAATCATATAACACTCATTTGACTCAATGAGCTCCTTATTTATGCATAAACCACATGAACATAACTTCATGAATTAAACAATTCATCCATCCATGGATTTCCACTAACAAATAAATCATGCCCATCAAAGGGGTAATTAAATCTTCATCATCATCTCATGTATATATATATATATATATCATCTTCAAAAGCCAATAATTTACCATTCACTTCAGTCATCAAATACCATCTATCATAGCATTTTCATATAAACATGGCAAGGCAATCATGAGTACAATCACATACAATAATCATCAATTATTTAACTCATGCATTTGAAATGTAAAACTCCTCTCCTATCTCGAGGGAAGACTTACAATGATTTGTACGTTTGAAATGTTTCGCCGCATAATCCAGAACAAAATCTACACTAATACACATATATACATTCATACAATCAATAAGCTATCTCAAGGCATTCCTCATAAATTCTAAATAATGATTTATATATCATAAGGCTTATGAACAAGTTCTAAACTTGTCAAAACACCAATTTATACCATTGTGTTAGGCTTTGGGAATTCTTTTCCCAAAACCATGATTCTCTAAATCTAAAAAGGCTAACCATATCCAACATCAACAACATCACATCCTCTACAATTGTATCCAATATCACATGAATCATCCAAATTCAACACAAGCCCTTTTTAGCTTCTCTTAAACCATTGTGAATCAACAATTTCAAATGGCACATATCATGGCCTAACAACTCATCAAATCAAAACATCCATTTCATTAATCCATCACTCTTGGTCATCTACCATTATCATTATCATCATCATAAATAACAACACCCCACTTTAAACATCACATATTCATTCTCCAACTCAACCCTTCTAACCACAACATATGTAGTCCCAAATCTTAAGATTAAGATCCCATCAAAATCCAATAACCATTATTTTCACATATAAATCATTCTAAATATTATTTCTACACACAAAAGTCATTCCTATACCAATAAATCATCAACTTCCTACTTTTTGCTAAAAGCCCCAAAATCCAATTTCCTAGGGTTTTCATAAAGGTCCAATAACAACTAATTTTAACCATTTCCTTACACTACCTCAAGCATTCTAAATCCAATAATATCATATCCCCATCATCAACAACCATATCCATAAAACCCCATGGTCATCTAACCTAGGGCTTAGTTCCTCTTACCATTATCCGTCAAAATAACATCCAAGCTCTTCTCACAATACTTAAACAAACCCAAAATCATCAACAAAAGCCATGGGTGTTCAAAATCTTACCTCTTTCTCCAAGCTCAAAGGGAAACACGAAAATGGAGGAAAAGAGAAGAAGGAGACCCAAGTTTTGCTCCAATGTCCAATACAAGCTTCATGAATCCATAAAAACCAAGAAATTTTAGTGGGTAATGGTCATGGAGAGGGGTGTGTAACACCCTAATTTTAATAAATAAATTAAACCAAACAGGGAAATTTTTCCAAATTTTAGAGTTACCAAAACATACATAATCTACCCAAATTAATTAAACCGGGCACAACAAGGAGAAGAAGGGAAATGCAAAGCAAGGAAGATAAAGGCCCAAACAAAAGTCACCCAGCAGAACCCAACAACACTCAAGCGAGCCCAAGAGAAACAGCGTGTACTCGCTCAAGTGAGTTTCGACTCTGCTTGAGCGAGACAGCACACTCGCTCGGGCGAGCACTCATTCGCCTAAGCTAAACCACCAAAAGCCTTCCATCAAAACCACGCTCGCTGGAGCGAAACCTTCATTCGCTGAAGCGAGAAGCTACACACGGCTATTCAGACACTCGGGATCCAGAGTTATCATACGACTCATTCACTCGAAAAATGATAACTAGTCCACTCGGCACATGACATCTTGTTCGCTCAGGAAAATCATTAAGTCAATCCCTGTAACATCCCAATTTAAAACGAATTACCGGGTGAAATTGAGCCATTAGAATAATAATTATAAAAGTGGAAAAGTTACTTGTCAACTATAATTAATTTAATTAGTTCAACTTGGGAAATGATGGCTGAGTAACTGTGATAGCTGGCCACTTGTGAGTGGTGTGTGTCATGAGTGGCCATGGTTGATATACATTCCTTCAGAATTCCTCTTCTGCTACCTCTTTCTCTTAGTTCCTTCTTCTCTTCTTCGTCGTTCTCCTTCTTCTTCCCTGTTCCCTGTTCTCTGTTCTCCGTTTCTGGAAATCCATGAAGACGGTGCTGTAGAAGATTCAGAGTTCCTTCTGTTGATGAAGGACGACCACCAAAGTAGAAGGGAGTAGCTTTCTATCCCCGAGCCGATTGCAGAATACGACCGCGTTCGAAGGGGGACTGAACAAGGCAAATAGAGCAGTGGATCGAACATCGGGAAACAGAGGAGCTTCCCGAGTCCCTTCTGTAGGTAGGGGGCGCTTGCATGTCAAATGCATGGTTCACAAACGGTACCGGATGAATGTATTGCTTTAAGTGTGTGTATGTGTATGTGACGACTGTGTACGATGCATGATTGTTGATCTTTGGATTCCATGTATATGTTAGTAGCATCTTGTTAATAGTTATACAATATTATGCATGCTGGTATGATTGACGAGTAAATGTAGGAACTATGTTGAATCGGTTTCTACTTTGATGGTTACGAAGAATGTGTCAGATGAGTGATGATGCTTGCTGACAAAATGCATAAGCTGCATGTGTAGGAATAGGGTGACCCGTGGAAGGTCAGGAGCCCCAAAGGAATGATTTCCAGCTACAGGCCTTGGCTAGATCCTGTGAGAGCTCGTGGTAGCCGTGGAAGCTAGAGATAGGTCTCGAGACGTCAATGGAAGGCCGGTACCACACGGAAAGAGCTAATGGACGAGAGGCCAGTAAGGGGAACCTGTAACTGAAAGTCACTGCCTAAGTTGGATCCACAGGCATGCATGTAGATATGATGTTGATTAGGATAGTATGCGTGGTATGACTCAGAGTGATACGAAGGAATTCTGAGTGAGTCGATGCATGTGATTGTGTGAATGAGAATGAACTTCACGTAATATGTATGTGAGTGTATGTTAGTGATATTATTCTAATCTGCATGGCCTTAGTTTAATCTGAATGTGACCGAATGAACATGAGTGTGCGTACTGATACTGATACCGAGTCATTGACTGTCATTTTATATGTAAAAGCTCACCCCTATTGTGGCTATACTTTTCAGTGAATGTCTCTCGGAATGAAGAATGAAGGAGGAGCTGAATGCCGAGTGAAGTGCTGGTGCACTGTGGAAATTATGTGTTCATGTATATGTTGTGTATATGCCTTGTTAAGCCTTGGTCGGCTTGTATTTTAGTCGTAGTCTCTTTATACTAGAACTTGAACCCTCTTGGGTAGAAGACGTGACCTTGTGCCTGTAATTATTTATATCCCTTTATATCTATCATACTGTGTATTGTCCTATCTTGCGTGAATGATTCGAGTAATATATGTATATGTACTTACTGAGTGTGTGAGGTTGGTATAACCATGGGTAGAAATGGGATTAAGAGTTGATGGGGGAAGTGAGACAGTGATTTATTCTGAGTGCCGAAGAGTTTAGGTATTACCGAGTGAATGAGCACGAGCCACCGAGTGAGGATTGATCTAGATGCTTTCCGAGTGATAACTGTTAGGATTTTCCGAGTGTAGGATAATTAACAATTACCGAGTGAGAATCCGCCGAGTGAAGGTTTCCCGACAGAAAAACGACACCTAAGGCTCTAAGTGGACCCCGTTGTAATAGATTATTAGTAGCAAGGGAATTTGAGTGAATCTTGATTTAGCAGGATAACTAAAGTGGGAAAGTTATGGTTTCCGAGTGAAAAATGAGTGAAATACCCGAATGGTAAAAAGGACATGAAAGTTATTCCGAGTGAGAAGTCTTCATAGATTCCGAGCGAGTGGCTATGGGAACCATTTCCGAGTTGCCGTATGTGTATTCCGATTGAGTGAAGTCAGGGAATGTGTTATGTTTTCTGAATAGAACTGGTATGTTTAAGGGCCAATCCGAGTGAATTGGGAGTGGATCCTTCCGAGTGAATACGCTTGAGTGATTCTGAGTGAAAGATATAAGTAAACCCCGAGTGAGGAAGACTTTGTATTTCCGAGTGGAAACCTTGAGTGATCCTCTTCTGAGAGAGGAGTTAGTGTAGTGGTTTAGAGTGGAATGGATCCTAAGTGTATGATATTTATAATCCGATTGAATGATGTAAAATCCGAGTGAGTGAGGATCTGTATTCCGGGTGGTTAAGATTAGACTAAGTCCGAGTGGGGATTGCCTTAATGATTTTCCCTGAGCGAACAAGATGTCATATGCCAAGTGGACTAACTATCATTTTCCGAGTGAATGAGTCGTATGATATCTCTGGATCCCGAGTGTCTGATTAGCCGAGTGTAGCTTCTCGCTCAGCAAATGAAGGATTCGCCGTAGCGAACGTGGTTGATGGAAGGCTTTTGGTGGTTAGCTTAGGCGAATGACTGCTCGCCCGAGCGAGTGTGCTGTCTCGCTCAAGCAGAGTCGGATCTCGCTTGAGCGAGTGCACATTGTTTCTCTTGGGCTCGCTTGAGCGTTGTTGGGTTCCGTTGGGTGGCTTTGTTTGGCCTTTATCTTCCCTTGCCTTCCATTTCCCCTCCTTCTCCTTGTTGTACCCCGTTTAATTAATTTGGGTAGATTACGTATGTTTTGCTAACTCTAAAATTTGGAAAAATTTCCCTTGTTTGGTTTTATTTATTTATTAAAATTAGGGTGTTTCAATCCCCACTCGAACTTAGTCTAATCTTAACCACCCGGAATACAGATCCTCACTCACTCGGATTTTACATCATTCACTCGGGTTATCATACACTTAGAATCCAATCCACTCCAAACCACTATACTGACTCCTGTCAGAAGAGGATCACTCAAGGTTTCCACTCGGGAATACAAACTCTTCCTCACTCGGGGTTCACTTATATCTTTCACTCAGAATCACTCAAGCGTATTCACTCGGAAAAGCCACCCAGTAATCCTCACTCGAAACCAGATCTAAATCTCCTATATTCCTCTCAGGGTTCATTAACTTAGAGTTATTCACTCAACATCAGTTATATTCCAGTCGGCAGGAAGCGTCAAATCAACATAAAGCACTTATGCATAAATATACGTTCCCAGAGATATAAACCTGCCCACAATCCAATCTACCGACCCATATATATATATAACCATATACCCGGAATACTCATTATCTTAACATTATAGATTTACCAATATTTACAGATCCATACAAGTGACACCATGTCTATACTTATCAAATCAATCTTTATAAATAAATATGTTTAGTCATCGTTTTACATGAGAACCGGCCAAGACTACACTGACTGAACATAATAAACGCAATACAAGCACTCAACAGTCGGAGTGCACCACACTCGGACTTGAGGCCCTACCATCATTTCCGAGTCCATCCTGCACACACTGAAAAAATGGTGTAGGGGTGAGCATCTTAAATATTAAATGATAGATACTGACTCGGATTGTCCCACAGTTATGCAACAATATATATATACATAATTATACATGGCAATAAATTAAGTCAGAACAATGCTAATCAACCAGGACACACATAAGACCTTTACCGATCGGAATCCGCCAGCTATCACTCAGCCATATGCACATATCATCTCAATAACATTAACATAACAATAACTAATAACATTATAATGCCAATGAATCAGAACGCACATATTCAACAATTCCCGATCAGAATCCAACAATTCTCACTCGGCTATACACACATAACATTTCAATAACATTGATATATATTCATAGAACAGATTCCAGTCAGCATCCACAGCATATGCACACAGAATAATTCACTCGGTTATATACATTCATCATCTCATTAACATCATCACATGCATAATCAAATTCCAATCAACATCAGCAGTACATATGCACAGATTATTTCACTCGGTTCCGCATTTGTGTGTAATCGGTTTTGACGTTGCAACGTAGGGTCCCAGCCTTTTTATACATAGCTCTCAGCTATCAATTCAGCTCCAAGCTGCTTGGCCGTTTTACAGGTACCCAACCGTTTGCCCACAAGGTGACACCAACGTTCTCAGCGCCAACGGAGGTGTTCACGGGCAGCCTGAGTCCCACTCAAAGGCTACCTTGTGTCCCACTCAAAAGGATTTCACAGCGTCCAACGCTTTTAAATAACCGATGGTAGTGTCCCACACTACGTGCTCCAAGCACAAACGCATCCAATGTGCCACACGCGGATTCTTCACACAAACAGAGTTCATATGCACAGCAATACATGTATCTCATGCAATCGGCATCATACATCATCAGAACTCAAACAGCACATGCATCTCATGCAATCAGTATAGCACATCACCAGGACTCAGATAGCACATGCATCTCATGCAATCGGTGTTAGGCAATATTAGGACTCAGACAACACATGCATCTTATACAATCGATATTACATAACCTCAAATTCATCAAGTTAACACCTTCTCTTATGCAGTCAGTATTTTAACTCAGAATAACATGCATGGCATATAAGTCACACGGCAATCATCAACAGCACCTTAGCATATTCTTTTCATGCAACCATTCAACACTTCTCAGCACTACTAGCATGCAATCTATGAACGGAACTAAACATGCAACTCTTGGTTCATAAGCATTATGCATTCGGTATCACAGACTCCACATGCAAACAAATCACAGAATCAAATACAGAATCGGTAAGCCATTAGCACTCGGAACCCGTTCATGTGTTTAAGATATAAGGTACTCCCCCTACCTGGGATGAAGCTTCCAGTCGGTCAACACGATACTCTGTTCTAGAGGAACACTAAGTCACTCTCAGTACATCTGCATGCAAGGACAGGGGAAGCCATTCGAGCCTCTGAGACACCCAGCGCTCGGTTCGCCCTCTGGAGCAGCTCCATCACGACGCTGGTGAACACTCCAACCACCCCGAAGTAGTTCGTAGAGTAGATCTCCACTGAGACCCAGGCAGCTTCGAGCAAAGGAGATGGAGAAGGAGGGAAGTCGACGTAGGGAAATGAAAGAACAGGGAATGAACAGCGTGTCGTTCTTGAGTCGTCGAAAGAGAAACTCTCAATTCGACATGCTCACCCTCATGCTTGACGAAGGAAGGAAAAGAAGAACAAAGAGCGAAGAAGGAGAAGAAAAGAAGAAGAAAGAGAAGAAGGAAGTGGAAGAGAGAAGTCGCAGAGGGAAATCTGAAGGAAGTAAAAGGCAAAGAGACCCAATGACCAATTATATATATGCATGCACGAAGGAAGGGGAAAGTGGGGTGGGAAAGCGTGCACAGCAGCAGCTCCCACACGCGTCACACGCACATAGTTACAACTAATCAGCCTTTATTTCCTTAAGTTAAATTAATTAAGTTAATTATAATTAATAAATAATTTCCCCACTTTGCAATTATTATTTTAATAATTTATTTTCATTCGGCAATTAATTATTAAATCGGGATGTTACAGTTCTCCCCCTCACAAAAGAATTTCGTCCTCGAAATTCAATCGGTTACTTACCTTAAATAAATAACTTAGAAAATTGCTGCCTCAATTACTTACACGACTGTGCTTCCACAAACATTCACCGACCGGATCACAATTTCACCCGGCAAAGCTTCACTACTCCAGTTGTTTACCGACCGCCCCATAATTCCAGTCAGCAAAACACAAAAGTCAGGTCCTACCTGATTACAACTTTCCCCATTTAACTCAGCCCATTCATCATAAGCAATAGCTCTTCCTAACTCCTTGGCCGTTCGGTCTTACACTCAAGACACCGATCAGTGTATTTACACCATCGGGTTCCCCGACTCAAATAAGTCACTCGGCACCACCATGAACTCACACAGATCATAAGCCCAAAATTGTGTCACATGGGACACATTCTAGATGTTATTCCACCAGTTGGGAAGAATTCAGTCGGTAAACAGCATTACCGATTCCCACTAATAATCACTTCCGACTGATTCATCACGGATAAACCCTCGGATTCTAGAAATCTGACCACAAAAATTCCTTTCTTAACCCAAAATGAACACTCACGAGTTCCTATGTGCTTCTATTAGCACAATTTGCCTGGCTTTACTTCGCATATGCACCACACTCGATTCTGAAATCTTAGATTCCTACCCATGCCTTCGGCTAATTTCATGCTTACATCCTGAGGATATCGCTCGGTCCTCTCACACAAAATATCATTCGGGGTTCAAGGGTAATTCTCACTCAGAAATCTTTCCGCTTACTAAAAATTCTCTCGTAATTCAAGCCTACCTCAAAACCAAACCTGAGTTCAAGTCCAGCAGTCCCAATCACTGGCCTGAGTACGACTTCAATTAAATCCTTCTCTCGGATATCTACTCCCCTCGGAGACCCTTCACTTGGAATCTTGCACACTCTAAGTTCCATTTTTCCGACCAGAAGTACTTTTCTCCTGGAGAAAGATCACTCGGTGAAACATCACACAGGTATTAGGGATTCTACGCTCGATATCTTTCCGCTCAACGTCGTTCCACACGGTACCATTCCACTCGGAAGTGGTACACTCCGAGTCACATCACTCGAATCTTACCTTACTCAGGAATGTTACGCTTGGACACTATTCCCTTAACTTAATAATGATCTTCCCTATGAGGTTCTACTCGGAACACCATAATCTCACTCAGTAGTCCTTTCTCCGGAAGGTTTTCACTCGGAATTATCTCTACTTCCACACTCAGAATATACTAATCCCTTCCCGAGCAAATCCACACCTTACAATTTAGTTTGGCTCAAATCCTGGTTTCCTCATTAAACTATGGTATCACTCGGTTAACCTTATAAAACTCCAATTACAGTGACAGACTTAATCACCCCTCTTGTTTCAATAACTAATCATTATCTTAGTAGCTAATCTATACCCAACAGCCTCTAATCCTCTCGGAGGCAAACCCATCAAGGTTAAACAAACCCTCTATCCTCAATTTGATACATAACCACTTATTTATTCACTTAATACAACTCTCATCTTCACTCAAAGCAGTCTGATAGACTCACCATCACCATAAGTAGCTACAGCCTCACTTGCCTGACTTATGAATTGCTGCATCCGACTTATAGGATGATGTCTCATTCCTATAGGGTTACAACAATTACATAGTCACTGCAACGTGTACGCTGCCACAATACCTATGGCATGAAGAGTCATCTTAGAACAGCGTGCCTCACACCGATCAGACTCACTCAACTAATACTAATTCACACGGTAATTAATGGCAGTCCACACACACATTGTAAGGAATACATTTACATCAACATCATTATTACGCATCACATAGGGTACATCACGCAACAACAATCATGAAAATTATTTATCACTTCTGTAAAACAGTATGATGGCAATACAACAATCGGCTTCTAGCCAACACCGAGTAAACATTTCCTCTAAATCTTATTCATCACAAAACCATGGCTCGGATTAAATTCTCAATTCTCAGCTATATAATAACATCACTTACTTGGGTTAATGCAATTCAATCAGGATTAAGTAATTCACAATCACATATGCTGTCATAACACGCCGTAAACTTGGCAACGACACTAATGTACATACAGACACTTAGTCGGATTTCATACCAATTATTCATGGATATATTATTGTTCACTACAGCATGCACCATAACCATAACATCATATTACACTCGGTAATAGCATCAATATATATGTACTCATCCAATCGAATTTACCCAAAGCAATTCCAAACTATATTAAGGATTTCATTCACAATATCATATCCACATATTCATATAATTCACACTGAGCTCATTGACCATCATAAGTGTGCACACAGACATCCAATCGGAATTTGCATCATAACATACATTCTCAATTATAACATCACATTATACTCAGCAACAACACCAATACATGCACATTCATTCAGTCAGAACTCACTCATACAACATCATCAAGTCAGAATCTACTCAAATCATGCAAATCCATACAAATCATGTTAGTCTCAATAATAATGCTCTTACACACATGCATGCAGATCCGACTCAAACAGTGATTTCAGTTGCAGATTCCTTCCCGGCCTCTCGTCCATTAGCCCTTCCCGTGTGGTACCGGTCTTCCAAAGACGTCTTGAGACTTAACTCTAGCTCCCTCGGCTACCACGGGTCCTCATGGAACTAGCCAGGAATCTGTGACTGGAAATCATCTCATGTATGCAATTCTCATGCAATCTCATACAAGCATCCAAGCTTACAGGTGCGTCTCACGCAGCCATTAATAGGTAACAACTGTTTCAACACGACATATAGATTCACTCAGAATTTCACAGTTTCATCACAACATCACAGGCGTTTTTCATAGTGACTCACAACAAGCAAAACAGGGTAACAATACTACAGCACATCCTCTCGGCATTTTTAATGAAGTCAGCATGCATTTCAACACAACGTCTAAATGGAAATCAACAGATCGACTCACATATCATGCATTCGGAAATCATCATGGCATTCTCATTCATATACATTTGAGCATGAAACTACAAACAAAACTCAGAGAATCATCCCCTTTTAACTCACACACTCGGCAATAATGGTAACGCTCTTATTTGCAAGCATTCAAAATCGGCATTCGTAGAAATATTAATATGTACTCATGGACGGAGTCACACAACACTAAACAGTTTACAAATACCACAAATCCAGAAGTTGAACGCACTATTACTTAATCACAGCACAGTTATCAACACATGCACACGATAATCATCCAAGTCTCAATGAGTTACTATGTAATTGCTTTACTCGGCTCAACAACTCTCAAGATTAATAAATTATTAGACTTAGAATTCCTAAGGGGGTCACTACTTATCCAATATCCCACGACGGGTACCCCACAACATTCAAATATTATTATAATGCTTAATACTATTCACTTGGTTTTCACACCAAACCGAGACAGTATCCAAGTCAAACAGATATTCCATTTAACATTCATTCGTTCATGATCATGTCTAATCAACTAGGTCACTACACCTATTGGTCCAGCATCTAGTCCATCACTCACTTGGTTTCTTCAATCGCCACCGTAACACAATCCCAATCTTAACATATACCCGATCTCACCTTTACTCACTTATCACACACCCAGATTTTCAACTTAGGAACTACAACATATCTCTCATACCGCAAATCATATACATTATATACCATTCATTCATCACACATTCAAATTCCTCAACAAGGCAAAGGCATACAACCACACCATTCATAGTCAAACATATATCAAATCCAATAGAAGATCATAAACATATATCACCACACAAGTCATGATTGAACATGTATCAACATTTAATAGAATATCATAAGCAATTATGACAATCTGGCATAATGCACTCAACCGCCCACTAACAGTAGGTAAACCTTGGCCATGGACCTTTTGGTCTGCTGTAATACCAAAATATAACACCCTAATTTTAATAAATAAATAAAACCAAAGAGGGAAATTTTTCCAAATTTTAGAGTTAGCAAAACATACATAATCTGCCCAAATTAATTAAACCGGGCACAACAAGGAGAAGAAGGGAAATAGAAAGCAAGGAAGATAAAGGCCCAAACAAAAGTCACCCAGCGGAACCCAACAACGCTCAAGCGAGCCTAAGAGAAACAGCGTGCACTCGCTCAAGCGAGTTCCGACTCCGCTTAAGTGAGACAGCACACTCGCTCGGGTGAGCACTCATTCGCCTAAGCTAAACCACCAAAAGCCTTCCATCAAAACCACGCTCGCTGGAGCGAATCCTTCATTCGCTAAAGCGAGAAGCTATACTCGGCTATTCAGACACTCAGGATCCAGAGTTATCATACGACTCATTTACTCGGAAAATGATAACTAGTCCACTCAGCACATGATATCTTGTTCGCTCAGGAAAATCATTAAGTCAATCCCCACTCGGACTTAGTCTAATCTTAACCACCCGGAATATAGATCCTCACTCACTCGGATTTGGCATCATTCACTCGGGTTATCATACACTTAGAATCCAATCCCCTCCAAACCACTATACTGACTCCTCTCAGAAGAGGATCACTCAAGGTTTCCACTCGGGAATACAAACTCTTCCTCACTCAGGGTTCACTTATATCTTTCACTCAGAATCACTCAAGCGTATTCACTCGGAAAAGCCACCCAGTAATCCTCACTTGGAACCAGATCTAAATCTCCTATATTCCTCTCAAGGTTCATTAACTTAGAGTTATTCACTCAACATCAGTTATATTCCAGTCGGCAGGAAGCGTCAAATCAATATAAAGCACTTATGCATAAATATACGTTCCTAGAGATATAAACCTGCCCACAATCCAATCTATCGACCCATATATATATAACCATATACTCGGAATACTCATTATCTTAACATTATACATTTACCAATATTTACAGATCCATACAAGTGACACCATGTCTATACTTATCAAATCAATCTTTATAAATAAATATGTTTAGTTATCGTTTTACATGAGAACCGACCAAGACTACACTGACTGAACATAATAAACGCAATACAAGCACTCAACAGTCGGAATGCACCACACTCGGACTTGAGGCCCTACCATCATTTCCGAGTCCGTCCTGCACACACTAAAAAATGGTGTAGGGGTGAGCATCTTAAATATTAAATGATAGATACTGACTCGGATTATCCCACAGTTATGCAACAATATATATATACATAATTATACATGGCAATAAATTAAGTCAGAACAATACTAATCAACTAGGACACACATAAGACCTTTACCCATCAGAATCTGCTAGCTATCACTCGGCCATATGCACGTATCATCTCAATAACATTAACATAACAACAACTAATAACATTATAATGCCAATGAATCAGAACGCACATATTCAACAATTCCCGATCAGAATCCAACAGTTCTCACTCGGCTATACACACATAACATTTCAATAACATTGATATATATTCATAGAACAGATTCCAGTCAGCATCCACAGCATATGCATACAGAATAATTCACTCGGTTATATACATTCATCATCTTATTAACATCATCACATACATAATCAAATTCCAATCAACATCAACAGTATATATGCACAGATTATTTCACTCGGTTCCGTATTTGTGTGTAATCGGTTTTGACGTTGCAACGTAGGCTCCCAGCCTTTTTATACATAGCTCTCAGCTATCAATTCAGCTCCAAGCTGCTTGGCCATTTTACAGGTACCAAACCGTTTGCCCACAAGGTGACACCAACGCTCTCAGCGCCAACGGAGGTGTTCACGGGCAGCCCGAGTCCCACTCAAAGGCTACCTTGAGTCCCACTCAAAAGGATTTCACAGCGTCCAACGCTTTTAAATAACCGATGGTAGTGTCCCACACTACGTGCTCCAAGCACAAACGCATCCAATGCGCCACACGCGGATTCTTCACACAACACAGAGTTCATATGCACAGCAATACATGCATCTCATGCAATCAGCATCATACATCATCAAAACTCAAACAGCACATGCATCTCATGCAATCGGTATAGCACATCACCAGGACTCAGACAGCACATGCATCTCATGCAATCAGTGTTAGGCAGTATCCGGACTCAGACAACACATGCATCTCATACAATCGATATTACATAACCTTAAATTCATCAAGTCAACACCTTCTCTTATGCAGTCAGTATTTCAACTCAGAATAACATGCATGGCATATAAGTCACACGGCAATCATCAATAGCACCTTAGCATATTCTTTTCATGCAACCATTCAACACTTCTCAGCACTACTAGCATGCAATCTATGAGCGGAACTAAACATGCAACTCTTGGTTCATAAGCATTATGCGGTATCACAGACTCCACATGCAAACAAATCACAGAATCAAATACAGAATCAGTAAGCCATTAGCACTTGGAACCCGTTCATAATCCATGCGTTTAAGATATAAGGTACTCCCCCTACCTGGGATGAAGCTTCCAGTCGGTCAACACGATACTCTGTTCTAGAGGAACACTGAGTCACTCTCACTACATCTGTATGTAAGGACAGGGGAAGCCATTCGAGCCTCTGAGACACCCAGCTCTCAGTTCGCCCTCTGGAGTAGCTCCATCACGACGCTGGTGAACACTTCAACCACCCCGAAGCAGTTCGTAGAGTAGATCTCCACTGAGACCCAGGCAGCTTCGAGCAAAGGAGAGGGAGAAGGAGGGAAGTCGACGAAAGGAACAGGGAATGAACAGCGTGTTATTCTTGAGTCGTTGAAAGAGAAACTCTCAATTCGACTTCCTCACCCTCATGCTTGACGAAGAAAGGAGAAGAAGAACGAAGAGCGAAGAAGGAGAAGAAAAGAAGAAGAAAGAGAAGAAGGAAGTGGAAGAGAGAAGTCGCAGAGGGAAATCTGAAGGAAGTAAAAGGCAAAGAGACCCAATGACCAGTTATATATATGCATGCACGAAGGAAGGGGAAAGTGGGGTGGGAAAGCGTGCACAGCAGCAGCTCCCAGACGCGTCACACGTACATAGTTACAACTAATCAGCCTTTATTTCCTTAAGTTAAATTAATTAAGTTAATTATAATTAATAAATAATTTCCCCAGTTTGCAATTATTATTTTAATAATTTATTTTTATTTGGCAATTAATTATTAAATCAGGATGTTATAGGGTGCACGATTTGCAAAGAGAAAGAGAGGGAGAAAAGAAGAAAGAAAAGATGGAGATGGTGAGAAGGAGAAGCCAACGTAAAAAGCAAAAGAGAAATCGGTGGGTTTTGTTTTAATTTTAATCCTTTCATTAAACTCTATCATTTTATAACATATAGGATCTTAGTTCGGGCTCAATACTTTATCCAAAAATTATTTCGATTATATATTCAGACTCCTAATAATATTCTTAACAGCCCTGACCAATAGCACCTCAATCGGAGATACTTGGTTCGACACCCATATTTCAACCAGGTATAGTTTCTTCTCATTTAGTCTTTATAAATCATGAACATCCATGATAAATCCCAATTTAACTATTTCCAAATTTTTGGGACATGTATCAACCCATATATAATTATTTACCATTTATCCCTCTTAATTAATTATTTTTCATAAGTTTTGGGATGTTATAAGGAAGATAGGGTTAGGAGAGGCCATAAGATCTTCTTGAAGTTTTTAAACTTTAGACCAGAACCTTACTTTAATACCAATTGTTAGTCAAGTGGCCTCTAATTAACTCAAGAGGGAGGTGAATTGAGTTTACAAACTTTTTAAGATCAAGTAATGTTCTTAAACTTTATATATCATGCAAATGGTAAAAGTCAAATAAAATGTATGTAAAGATAGGGATAAGAGATTCCAAACACGGATTTATATTAGTTTGGCCAACCATTTGTCTATGTTCAATCTTCTCAAGTAATTTCCTTGAGGATTCCATTAGTATTAGATTCTTTTATATAGTAAAGAGCCCTTCCAACACCTTAGGTTGCCTCACCTTTATGGGAAGTCTCTAAGCTATAAGAGATGCCTCACTCTTGTACAACCACAACATGGGATGCCTTACCCAAGTCACAATAATATCAAACTAAGTAATAAAGAACTTTGAAAGTGAACTCTCTCTTTTAGAGCATATAAACAAATTGAAGTTCAAAACAACTCAGAATCATAATGATAGAATGGCCTTTTTAATTGATTATGATAATTTGATACTCAAGGTTATTATCCTCATTGCTTGAATTTTAACCCTATTTATAGTTGAAAGTATGTTATAAAAAATGTCTTTTGATGAGGTATAAAGTGTGAAAAAGTGTCTTTTCAAAAGGATGCATTAATTTAGTTAAAAGAAGAAACATGCCTTTTCATGGAAGAATTGAAGAGCATAAGCATTTTTTCTATAGTTATGGGTTTCAGGTAATCGATTACATCAAAGGAGTAATTGATTACATGCAGTTTTAAAAATTAAATTTTTCAGACGTTGAGATGGTAATCGATTACATGCTATTTGGAAACTTTAAATTTTTAAACTGTTATGCTGGTAATCGATTACATGAAAGTGGTAATCAATTACATGTTTTGAAACTTAAATTTTTCAATCGTTATGCTGGTAATCGATTACATGAAAATGGTAAACGATTATATGCTGTTATTTTTTAGAAATAAGATTCTAAAATGCATGTTTTGAATTTTATTTTATTTTATTTTATTTTCTTAAGGTTATACTATATTGGATTGAATCTTGCAGTTAATTCTAGTCTTTTGAGACTTAATCCTAATTCTTCATGTTTGATTCTTGAACTTTCCTTTTTGCTTGTTCTTAGGGAATCATTATTATTATCAAAATCTTGATTCAGCATGTGTGACTTTATTTTGTTGTTTTCTGAGTTATGCCCTAAGCCAGCTTTATCAAATACACATATTTATTTTCTTAATAAGATGTCTAAGTTATTTTTCCCTAGAGTAAATTTTGCTAAGGTGTTCTTTCATTCATCCATCTTTTTTCTTGAATTCATGGCAAGAAAAGCTTGATTGAGTTTCATCATTTTCTGTCAAACATTTAGACCCTTATGAATTTTCACTAATTAGTCTTAAAGATTCATTTTCAAGTTTAAGATTTTCTAATTCTTGGTTTAATTTAGAAATTTCTTTTTCCAAGTTTGAAATAGTTTTCTTTGAAGGTGTTACTAATTTTGCTAATTTAATGGATTCTTGATGCAACTCATTAAATGCATCTTGTAATTCATCAAATATAGGTAAGGATTCATGATTAGAAAGACTTACCTCGTCATCGCTTTCGTAGTCTTTAGTCATGATTTTGCTCATGTTCAGATTCATCTGATGAGCTTCTATCATTTTCATCCCATGCAATTTAGGCTCTTCTTTCTTTATTATTTTTGAGAAGTTTCTTTTCATACTCCCCAATTTTTTTGTTGTGGATTGGACACTCTGATTTCATGTGTTTGGGCTGATCACATACATAAAATCTTGGTTCTTCAATTTTCTTAAAGTTTAACTTTCTTTGATTTTCTTTTCTCCTTAGAAACTTGTTAATTTTTTTAACAAATAAACTAAAATCATTAGTGTTGTTCATACCTTCTTGTTCATCATCATTTTCTTCATCACTTTCTTTAATGGTTGGTGATGATGCTTTGAAAAAAATATTTTTCTTCCTTTTTTTCACTTTCTTTGTGTTGATTCAACCTTTCAAGTTTAAGTTCATGTTCTTGGAGTTTTCCAAAGAGCGTGGTAAGAGTCATGCTTGATAAATCTCTTGATGTAGCAATTGTTGTTACCTTGGGTTTCCACTATCTATTTAAACATCTCAATACTTTGTTAATTAAATCTTCATTAGAAATGTTTTTTTAGAGATACAAGGTGATTTATAATATGCGTGAATCTCTTTTACATGTCTTGAATGTTTTCATTATTGTTCATTCAGAACAATTCATATTCTTAGGTTAGGGTGTTTATTCTTGATCTCTTCACTTCACTAGTGCCAATGTGTGTGACTCCTAAGGTGTCCCACATTTCTTTTGCTTATAGTTTGATATTCTAAGAAATTCATTTATTCCTAAGGCAGAGGTTCTAATGTTCTTGGCTTTAAGGTTATATTATACTTTCCTTTTGTCTTCATCATTCAACTCACTTTTAGATTTTTCTACGGGTTTGACTTTAACTATTTTTGTGTGGCTAAAGAGACCGCTTTCAATAGCCTCTAAGACATCTATGTTTATTGCTTCTATAAAGATTTGTATTCAAGTTTTCTAGTATTGATATCCTTGTCCATTAAACATAAGTGGTACATATATGGAATTTACTTTAGGGAAGAGGAGGTTTGTAGGGATCATAGATCTTTCTTAAGGTTGTTAAACCTTATACAAGAAACTTGCTTTAATCCCACTTGTTACCCAAGCGACTTCTAAGAAACTCAAGAAGATTGTGAATTAAGTTATTGAAACTTATTACTAATGATTTTCTCGTATTAAAACTTATTAAACAATAATCAAAGATTCAAAGCGGAAGTTGTGGTGAAATTAATGAAATGGAAAATGGTTCGATAATGAGAATATAATAAACACCAAGTATGAGATTTAGAATGTGTAAGTCTTGGTGATTTTGAATAGAAAATAATGTTGTGCTATGCCATGTGGTGTAGGATCCATTCCGAATAACAAGGAACGTCGAATCCCTTGGACTACTTCTCTTGAGGTAGAAGAGGAGTTTTATATTCTAAATGCATGAGTTGAGTATTGGTTGATTGTTATATGTGACAATATACATGTTTGCCTTGCATATGTTATGATGATAAATTAAGATGTTGAACTTGATGATGTTAATTGTGCTTGGCAATGTGTGTTATGCTTTTGGAATATTGATGGTATGCTATGTGGTGATGTTATTGTTTGGCAATGTTATGCCTTGATATATTGAGGATGTGCTTATATTCACCACAAATAAGGAATGATTATTATTGATGACGAATGAGACTGAGTATGGATGTTGAGCATACCTTGAATGTTGATGAAAGATAGATGGATATTGTTGATGATTATGATGCCAATATGATTGACACAAGTATTAACTTGTATGTTTGAGATGAGATTGCATTGATGGAAAATTATTATGAATGCCACATTTAAAACTTGAAACAATAGCAATAACCAATGATAATAAAATCCACTAAGAATTGTGTGGTGATATTGGTGATGGTGATGATTGATGAGTGACATGATAGGATACATAGTTGTGAGAATGCATATGATTTGCATTTGCATTGCATCCATGGCATATTGCATAGCTACCGGTAATGGAATGTTAGGGGTTCCTCTGGTTCGCCTAGTGGGAGGGTATAACACCCCTGATTTTCTGTACTCGAATCCCAATGTGATCGTCATAATTAATAAAAATGTGAGTAAATTTTTCACGTTTGAAAACATTTCCAAGACACTACCATGATCACATCAAGACCCAAATCACAGAAAACCAAATAGTGAGATTATATAACCTAAAGCTGGATCGATAGATAAATTGCCCATAACGGTATACGAAAATAATAGAGTTTACAGCAGAAGAATATGTATATCGGGCACACGCCTAGTCCCATATATGGCGATATGAGAAAAGGCTCAGCAAAGCATGCAATGGCCTATCATAAGCCTAATAGACAACCATCATCATTTTACATAATTACATAAGCATACAATGCCTAAGATATAACTAATTTTATATACATTCGGGAATATACTCCCGACTATCTCAATCATCAATGAACATCATTCAATTTCAATCCTTCTAATACACATCAAATCATCTCTTAAATTCTACATACATATATTCATCATTTACAAATTCAAAGGATTATCTTATACATACCCAAAATCTCTAAAACATCTATATTCTCATAAACAATTCATTCATTACGTAAGAACTCATAAATGATGCCAGCCAAGGCACTTCCTCTACCACTATTTACCTTCACCAAAGCTTTAATTAAAAATCCGAACTCATCCCATGGCAACCTGCATCACAAGGCTAAAAGGAGACCACATGGGAGAGTGAGTTATACATTCAAAATGACGAATAATATATATATTGTGATCATGTGTATATGCATACAACGTCATGTGTGCTTTGCTATCAAATCATCAAATTATCATTCATATATCATCTCATTATTATAATAGGCATACAAGCCTCATGAATCACAATTCATATCATAAATAAGCACAACATATACACAATCACATACATAATCTCTTTGCCACTTATCAACAAGGGCACTCATAATCATTATCATCATTATTTCATTATGGCTTTGCTCAATACCTCCTCGCAAGGGGTTTCTCAACACTCGTGGTCATCCCATCTCAAATGCCATGGTCTTAAGGCTAATGCATATGTCAACTGTTTAATGCATATGCAACGGATCCGATTTTCAAATTCAACAATAATCACAATCACTTAAATTATCATCATCACTCAGGGATACACCCTTCGTGGCACCCCGCAAGGTGATTTATTCAACATCAATAGGACAACGTCCTCTTCACTCCGGGATATACCCTTTGTGGCACCCCGCAAGGTGATTCACTTCACAATAATTATCACAATACCATCATCACTCAGGGATACACCCCTCGTGGCACCCCGCAAGGTGATGTATTCAACAATAATTACGATAACATCGTCTTCACTCCGGGATATACCCTTCGTGGCACCCCGCAAGGTGATTCTTTAATAATAATTCAATAACAATAGGACAATGTCCTCTTCACTCCGGGATATACCCTTAGTGGCACCCCACAAGGTGATATATTCAACAACAATAATAGGATAACATCCTCTTCACTCTGGGATATACCCTTCGTGGCACCCCACAAGGTGATATATTCAACATTATTCAATAACAATAGGGCAACGTCCTCTTCACTCTGGGATATACCCTTCGTGGCACCCTGCAAGGTGATATATTCAACATTAATACATATCAATGCCATGCTATGCCATGAATGCAACAATGCAATAATGCATGTGCCCAACAACCTCGCAAGGATATCTCACCCTCTCAATTAGGGATATAATTTAATCTGGCATTTCCAATAATCATGTAATTATTTACAAGCCCCTCAAGGCATATCATTCATATAATTGGCATTCAATGGCCATAAACATCATTCACAACAACCCACATGTAACACCATAATTTAACAAAATGAATTAAACCCAAGGACGGGAAAAATTTTCCAACATTAAGTAAACCAAATAGACTATAAGGCAACCGGATAACAAAAGGGGCGGAGTGTAAGGAAGGACAAGGGAAATGAGAGATCATCCACACGCATATGGCAAATAACAGAAGGCTAAGACTGGAACCGGTTCATTTGGTTTAATGTAACACACCAGCGCCAGGGCGGATTACATAATATCGTTGGCTTACTCAGGCGGGGTCTGATACCGCCTGGGCGGGGTATGGTAATGCAGCGGCGGATGGGGGAAATTCATAAAGAAAGCTTTTCCATGAGTAACACTAGTCAAACAGTAGAAAGAAATAGGTAAGGGGAAGAAGAAGGGAGATGTACATGTGCAGTAGTGCATTGTGGAGGAAAGAGGGGCCCGATCTCATGACTAGATATGACAACGCCTGGGCGGACTCAACCACAACGCCCAAGCCGGGGTCAACACCGTTGTCGGGGACGCATTAGCGTCACAACGGAGAGGAAGGGTAATTGGGCGGTATCCCACTCTGACAACTACTCGCTTCAGCGCGAGTCCTCACGCTTGGGCGAACTGCTCTAGTACCTCGGGCGAGGTATGACTCCGCCCAAGCGTATCCGACATAAGTCTTCCTAGAGACGATTTATAATTCACTCTGTCTTGGCCATGGTATGCTAAATCATGCTGTCCCTGCGTATCCATTAAAGCACAAGTATGAAATAAGGTAGCACATAGCATGTCACACACGAAACCATACATATATATATATAAGAGCGTATGTTAACATTTACAAACACAAAATCGGATTCCTCTTTGACCATAAGGTTCTATTTGTCCAAAACACTAACATCCGGCATGAACCGGTCAGAGCTTAATCTAACTTCGCATTAATTAAGCCTTCCTAATGCATCAACACTTCACTCAGCGTTCCAGCTCTACTTCTGATCCTCATCTCGAGAGACATTCACTGAAAAATGGCCACTGCAGGGGTGAGCATCTTAGATTTTAAATGATAGATACCGACTCAGGTTATCTCCCAATCATACAACAATACATATACGTACAAACACGATTATAACAGAGCAACATCCATTAGCCAAGACATATATACATAACTCTTACCGTTCGATATTCACCAATCCTCACTCGGCTGTACTCATAACATTTTCAATGACACAGATACGCTTGCATACATATATACATATATTCATGAAACAGTTTTCATTCAGCATCCAAGGCGCGTACACACGGAATGGATCACTCGGCATACACATTCATTATCCTCATACACCATATCAAATACATAATCAAATTTCAGTTAATAACACATACATGGAGCATTCACTCAGTCCTACGCATTCATCCATTCACTTACCACTCGGCATACCTAGCCAATTCTAAACAACATTAACAGCAGTAACAATATTAACAGTAGTAACAATATTAACAGTAATAAGCACATAAGGTTTCACTCGGTTCCGTATCGTGTGTATCGGTCAGACGTTGCAACGTAGGCATCTCAGCCTTTTTATACATAGCTCTCAGCTATCAAATCAGCTCCTAGCTGCTTGGCCGTTTTACGGGTACCCAACCGTTTGCCCACAGGTGACACCAATTCTCTCAGCGCCAACGGGGGTGTTCACAGGCAGCTCGAGTCCCACTCAGGGCTACCCTGAGTCCCACTCAAGGATTTTGTAGCGTCTCACGCTGGATGACCGAAGGTAGTGTCCCACACTACGTGCTCCCAGCACAACGTATCTCATGCGCCACACGCGGATTCGACACACAACATTCGTTTCACGCATGCATTCTCTTATTCAAGCACACATATCATGCAATCGGTAATACACATCATCAGGATTCAGCATGTTAGTTTAACACATATAGCCTTCATGCAATCCATTATCATTCCATTGTAACGTATGAGTCCCATGCAATCGGTACCAATCCATATCAAGCATCCATAAACATTTTCGTTCAATCAAGTGTGACATGCAATCGATTTACAGCACCATTTAACCTTAAACAACGCATGCATCCTTATGAAAATCACAAGTTCACTCAAGCATTTCAAGTCATCACAACATAACATGCAATCGGTGTAGGACAGTGTCAGAACCCGGTTAAAGCAGGCATTTCCTGTACGCAAACAAGTTCATTAAAGCATTCATATCAACACATGCATTTATAAGAAAGATGTTAACATGCAACACTCATCTTTCACTCGTCATGCAACTGGGCTGTACACACTCGCATGCAACACAACGCACAATCAGAGCACGGATATAGCAAGCATCAGCACTCGGAACCTGTTCATAACCCATGCATTTAAGATAGAAGATACTCCCCCTACCAATTACGAAACTCCGAGGGATTTTTTTGCTTGAATGGTGGTTCTCTTCCTTGCTGCTTCACTTGGCGCCTTCTCTGAAGTGCTACAGTCTCCTGCGAGTGATGTAGGGGTATTTCTGCCTCCTCCTTGGCGATCGTCCCTTCCCGTGTGGGGAGTTCCACTCCACTGCAGCACCGTCACCTTGGCTCTCAGAGCAGGAAATGGACTGGAGGGCAGAGAAAGAGAGAGAAAGCAAGAGAAAAGAAGAACGAAGAAAAAAGTTCGCAGGGGGGTTCTCCGCATGAAGAGCATGGCCATCACCCGTATAAATACTCGCGCGGAGAACAGGATGGTGGGATGGGGAAATATGAAAAGATAATCCTGCCCATGCCATCTTGTCTCCACGTTAATCACCCTATTCCTTCTAGTTAATTAAGTTAAGGGAAGTGTTAATTTGTTGACTTTTCATTTAATTCGGTTGCTTATAATTAAAATGGGGATGTTACACCACACATGGATATCAAAAGGCATAGCAAACATCATAATATCAATCCACACATGGAATCATTCGAGGCATATTCATCACCTCACATACATGGCAATTACACTTATGTCCATCACCATCATGTTCTTGACTTTACATTCAACACATCACATGTATATATATATTCCACATCATATAGTGAATTCAATATCCATATTCAACCACAATGTTTTTGCCACAGAATCATTAATAATAACATTCATCCCTTATTTAAGGAAATGATCCACAACGTCATTCGTTTTTACCCATTATGGTTGTCATCTCAATATCTTATTCGTTATCCATCACCACCATATTATGTCATAGGCATATATATCTTTATACATTCCCTCAAGTATCAAATAATATAAGGGAAAAAGGCCTAAAGCCATTAGGACCGAGAAAAGAAGGGCCAATACAATCAGAACCGAGAAGGGAAGAAGAAATTCCATCGGGGGGGGGGGGTAACTCGCTCAAGCGAGGCCCACATTCACTTGAGCGAGATAGCCCATCTCGCTTGAGCGCCTCAGCTCGCTCGGGCGAAAACAAGCCAGTATCTAATTTCCAGATTGCTCGCTTGGGCGAGACACTACAAACCCGGCCACTCGTTCGGGCGAAATTACACCAGTAGCCATTTCCACATTCGCTCGCTGGAGCGAGGAATCCACTCGCCTAAGCGAAATCCGACCAGAGGTCGTCCTTCCCAACACTCGGTTTTGCACTCGGGAAAGTTATTCCAGAACCGATTCCTCTCATTCGGTCCTTCACTCGGCAATTTACATTAAAGCTGACTTATCACTCGGTCGGTCATTCACTCGGTAATTCACTCTCACACCGACTCAACACCTGATCGATCTTCACTCGGTGAATTATTTCAAAACCGACTCTTCTCTCGTGTGGTCTTTCACTCGGCAAAATAATCCAGACCGAGTCTTTTCTCACTCGGTTTTCCACTCGGTAATTTATTCCAAAAACCGACTTCCTTTCTTTTTCACATGAGTGAAGTTATTCCAGAATACTTCTGGACAAACACACCATATATCCCCAATCGGTGCCATCCCCACTCGGAATTACACACACGAAGGGACTCCACTCGGAACGAGTTACTTTGAACTCAGGAATTCCCACTCGAAACTCCACTACCTGGAATATCATACTCGGAAACCTCTTATTCGAAATTATATTCACTTCCTCACTCGAAAGGTCCTGTCTCGGACATAGTCCACTCGGAATTTCACTCAGAAATTCACTACATCAGGAAATTATTTTTCTAAGGTTCCCACTCGAGTGAAATTTTGTCCAGAATCTCACTTGCTCACCATTCACTCGTCACGCTCGGTCAAGGCACAACAATACCTGTCACTCGCTTGAGTGAGTACTATCCAATCATCAGACTTCACACTCTCGCTCAAGCGACTCACCCACGCTTGAGCGAAAAGTGTCCAGTGTCAATTTCCTCTCTAGCTCACTCAAGCGTGGCCATGCCCGCTTGAGCGAGATTCACTCAGTAACTCCCCTGATTGCATAACATGCATCTCGCTTGAGCGGAAATCCCACTCGCTTGGGCGAGATTAGCCCAGTGGCCATAATACTGATACAGAGGGTCCTCGCCTGAGCGAGATCCCATCTCGTTTGAGCGAGAATATCAGCACTTAGGCAGAAACGAAAGTTCTCACAGCTAAACACATGAAATTAAATCTAAGGCCAATTCACTCACTTCTGACACATCATATATATAACATGTGAGGCATATACAACTTATTCTAAGCATTCTCACTCGGAAATCCTCATCATAAGCCAAATTTGGACATATCCAACATTTCTTACACATCATAAAAGGCATATACAACCTGTTCACACATTCATGCTTATAGATTTCCATTCTAAACTTATTATACACATTAAAATCATGCTTATCATTTTTAACAAACATATTCTCATACATTATCTACAATAATCATCAACTTGCCATTCCAAACATCTCAATGACTATATGGCAGGGCAGGCATGAGTATTTTTAACACATACATCAAATCACTCTCAATTTACTCATGCAATTTGAATGTTAACTCCTCTCCTACCTCGAGGGAAGAGCCGAAACGGTTCCAATGCTCCGAATGCTCCATTGCCTCACCCGGAATACGATCTATATACCATACATATGCATACACATAATCAATAATCATCATAATTCTAACCATTTGTTAGCTTATCATAAAGCTCATCCCCAAGTCCTAAACTTGATAAATGTCAACTTATGCAATTGTGTTAGGCTTCGGGAATTCCTTTCCCAAAGCCAAGATCCTCTAGATCTTAAAGGCTAACTAAACCCAACATCATCATCATCTCATTCGTTATATGATTTAATCTCAATTCACCTAAACTCTTCTAATATCCTCATTATCATTTTAAGCTCACATAATTCATCCTTGCTTCTCTTGAACCATCTTTAGTTATAAAACTCTAAGGGCACAAATCATGGCTTATCAATTCACCAACCAATATGCATATCCCATTTATCCTACCATTGAGGGTTATCTCCAATGTTCACCATTATTCATCATTATAATCAATAATACACATATTAAATATCACCCATTACATTCAATTTAACCTTTCAAACTACATTATATCCATGTCCCAAAATTCTTAGGGCTAGGGTTTCCATCCAAAACCCAACAACATTTACCCATGCTCATTAATCACCACCATTGGCCATTTTTCATCATCAATATCATTCTTCAATATCATTAAACCTACATTCTACTTATATTTCACATTTACCCCAATTTATTAAAGTTAGGGTTTCACTAAAACCCAACAACACCATAGATGCTTATTTATTTTCCACTCATCTAAGTATTAATTCCATACACCTATAATAACCCACCATTAATGCCATAATAACAACACCCTACCTTAGGGTTTCCTCATTTAAAGCTTCTCCCAATAACCCATATGCCATAAATACTCTCCCAAATACCAAGAACCCAAAATCTAGGGCATAAACTCATAAAGAATGGTGAGGAACTTACCTCACCCAAAGAAACAACATGAGCTTCCAATAGAGAGAGAGATCCACACGAAAATAGAGGCAAAGAGTGGAAGAGGATCCAACCATGAGCTTCTCCTTCAAGCTTCCATGAAAACAAAAATGGTAGAGGAGAAGAAGGCTCCACATGGCTTAGATTTTGGAGAGAAGAGTGGAGAGGAAAGAAGAAGAAGAGATGAGGAAAAGAGAATAAAGAGGAGGAAAAGAAGTAGTGTAAAGCATAAGAGAGGAAGAAGGGTTTATGTTTTAATATTTTGCTTCACACTAAAATTTCAGCGTTTTATAATAGACAGGCTCTCAGTTCGGGCTCAATACTAATTCCAAAAATTATTTTGAATATAGATTCGGATTCCCGATAATATTCTTATTAGCCCTGACCAGCGGCATCTCAATCAGAGATACTTGGTCCGACACCCAAATTCTAATCGGGTATAATTTTAACTCCTTAAATCACAGTAATT
Organism: Clitoria ternatea; assembly: GCA_037962975.1. NCBI lineage: Eukaryota > Viridiplantae > Streptophyta > Magnoliopsida > Fabales > Fabaceae > Clitoria > Clitoria ternatea. The sequence continues at coordinate 159,885,168 of CM075672.1, forward strand.
CATAAATATCCATAATAAATCCCAATTTAATCATTCTAATATTTTTGGGACACAAATCAACTCACATACACTTATTCATTATTTATTCTCATCAATTTTTCATTTTTATAAAATTCAGGGTGTTACAGAGGGCGGCTCTGTGCACGAGCATTATTGTTGTTCCCTAGTGACTCGATGTGTAAGTCACGAAGTTGCGCATGTTGAGCTACGGGAGCTACATATGGCTGACCCGGTGGAGATGGCTCTTTGAGGAGCGAGGATTCCCGGTGGTCCTATGGATGACAGTTGCCATGGTATGATTCATGGTTGGCCCGCAACACCTTATATTGTTTATGTCATTTACCGCGGTCATGGTGAAAATGACCGGTGTTGCGAGATGGGCGATGTAGTTTGGTACCAGTAAAATACAGCGATATGCATGCAAATTTATGATAAGTGTACACATTTTACTACCGTAGTAGGGGCACGGTTTTATATTCATGCTTGAACCCATAAATTAGTGTTTATATTCCCATAGTCGGATCCGTAATTGTTGTTAACTCCATTGTGCATGTGCATTAGCCTAAGAGCATTTGCATATAGCAAGGAGATATGCTAAAGGTGATGAGATATGATGATGGTTGAGATCGGGTGAAAGAATACCTAAAGACAACATATAAAATATGAATACAAAGAAATAACTTTGTGTATAGTGATGATATATGTGATAGCCCAATATGATGAGGGGCATGAATGTGTGTATGCTTATACGCTTCGCTATGAATCATAGAGTCTGATTGAGATATGTGTATATCAATGGAATGATGTATTTATGATGATAAATGATATGTTAATGCAAAGTGTACATGTCGTTGAATGCATATTCACATAATCACAAATGTATTCATATTCGTCCTTTGGAATATATAACTCACTCTCACATGTTGTCTATTTCTAGCCTTGTGATGCAGGATATTCATGGGGTGAGAATACATCTATTTTGGAGGTGTATGTTTTGTTGTTGAAGGTAAATTAGTTGTATAGGAAGTGCCTTAGCCAGCAACCATTGATTTTGTATAGTATATGGTGTTGATATATGCTTTTTATGTATTTGAATGGTGGATATTTATTTTGTAGGTAATTTGTGAAAATTAAACCCTTGTGTTGTATGGCTAATTTTTTATTGTGACCTTAACAATATGCATTGATAATTGTAATACTTGATTAATGTCAATATGATGGATGGATGATGTTATTCATGAATTACAACCTCTCATGAGGCATGTGTGAGTAATTATGTTGTTTGAAATGCTATTGTGCATGAGTGTTAGGAAGTGGAGAGGCCGTATTCTTATGGAATGGCTAGGACCTTGAGTAAGGGTTATTTATGGCTTAAATTGGATATATATGACTTGTGTGTATGTGTGGTTATGGCTATTTAGGCCTAGTTTGTAAACTAGTATGTTTGGTTTAGCTGGAAAGTGCATGAATTGCCATAAGCGTGTTTCTTGATCTAGGAATGGAATTAATGGATGTGACTTCTTGGAACAAGACACTTAGATATGTATGAATATTGGTCTTTTGAGAGTTTGGACCAAAACCTACCTAATTGTATTTTTGTATGTTTGTAAAATACACTAAATATGCATAAAATAACCCTATAGCTTAGATTTTGTTTGGGAAGGAATTTAGGCGAGAAATTTTACCACATGATTGATATTAGGGTATATGTGTTACATATAAAATTTCATGTAATTTGGATTTGAATTGCCTACTCAAATGACGACCCAAAGTAAGCGAGTAAAGTGGTCTAAAAAGCTACAAAACAGGGTTTGTTGTCCAGTAGTTGGGCGTACCTACCCTGGTTTTGGGTGTAGGCACACTATCTTACTGGAGTGTGGCATAGCTCTGGGCGTGGTCATGCCTGACCTGGGCGTCGGCATGCTAGGGTTCTGGAAATCAGGGTCTAATGCCATACACTTCAGTGTAAGCACGTTAACTACTAGCGTTGGCACGCTGACTTCCAACATTGGCATGCTAACTTCCAGCGTTGGCACGCTGCATTACTGGATGGTTGTTGGCAATTGGGTAGTACGTGGGCGTACTTACACTGGGATCCAACGTAAGCATACTGGTGGTCTATGCGCTGGCACATTGAAATGGGCGTTGGAGCGCTTGGCCTCTGATGGGTACCTGGTCACTGGGCATGGGTACGCCAGGAACCAGCGTACCCACGCTGGTTGGTCTAGTGATATCTTTGTGATTTTCCTTCGTTTTCTTAATTTTCTTTCCATTTTTGGGCCTTTTCTCATATCTCCATATATGGGAGTAGGCGAATTGCCCTGTATACTTCTTTCGCTGTAAACTGCAAATTGTTTTCGTATGCACAATGGGGCTTTGCTTTATCAATCTGGATTGTTAAAAATTTTAAACTCTCACTCTTTGTTTTCTATGATTCGGATCTTGATGTAATTATTGGGTGATGAACCCATTTTCAAACACAAAAAATTTACTCGTATTTTTTTTAATTAAGTTATGTTAATTACATCGGATTCGGGTTATGGAAACCGGGGCGTGACAACGGAAGTAAATAAATAAGCATAGGTAAGGGATAAGAGAATGCAAACTTGATTTTTATACTAGATCAATCAACCTCTTGTTGCCTACATCTAGTTCTCTCAAGCAACCCTTGAGAGTTCTGATGAATCAATTTAAGTACACTTATTATAGTTTTTCATATGGGGTTTATTATATATTTGCTATGTTTAATAATAGTATTTTAATTAAGTTTTATGTTATTTAGTTTAATTGAAGTATTATGTATATTTGTTTTAGTTTTCATTTTTTGTGTGTATCTTGAGTGTCTTGCCTTGTTTTGATCATAACTTGGGGCCCATGGAAAGCTAAGACAAAGGCCTACAGTATGATGACCATATTTGGTTATTTTGCATTTGAAAATGATGAAGAAATAGAGCTTGAATCAATTAACTCGCATCTATCCTACTGGCACTGACATAGTTTAATAATTTACACATATCTCAAGTTGTAGATGTCCATATGACATGATTCTTCCACTAAAGTTTCAATAAGATAAATATCTATAACTTTTACATTGAAGGTTTGGTGAAATTATGTCATCTAGAGGGTCAGATTTAGCGTACAAGATGGAAAATGTGAAGAATGGTAAATTTCAAAAGGTACCATTATCTTTTCTTCGAATTTATGTAATCTCAACCCCGTTAATGTTGAAAGAATTGCATCAACGTTCAGCACATGATTATATAGTGCTCTGATATCTTGGCTATAAATTGATGCTTGAAGTTGTAAGGAAGACAAACAAGAGATACACAATAAATACATGCTTAAGTTTTCATGACATTTCTATGTTTTTGCTTTAGTTTCTTAAGTTTTAGTTCTTCTTTCTCTTCCTTTATTTCTTTGCTCTATATTCCATTCCTCAAGTTATGATTTTCATTTCCATTTCTCAATATAAAGTAAGTTAATTTCATTATTTGTTATTTACTTTTATAATCAAAGTTATAGTTAACTTAAATTTATCTTTCATTGTTTAAAATCAGCTAAAGGAATTTATTTTTTCTTTATGTTAACTTTGAGTTCTAACTCTTAATATTTTGATTGAAGATAATTACTTTTCTTTGTTTCTCAAACACTTAGGCTAATAGATTATTTAAGTGTATAATTGATTTTTATACAGTTAAACAATCTATAATCTAAAATGATGTTAGTTGATTAATCAATAATCAATTTGATAACAAAGATTAAGTCACTGAATATAAGAGATTTCTATGTAGTTTCTTAACTTAACCAAATTATGGTTTTAAATTTATCTTAATAAGAATATATTGATTGATTATTCTTATTAGTTCATTAATTCAATTCTAGAAGATTTTCTAGAATATAATCATTTAAGGATTCCAAGTCATTCATGTGGTGCCCTTAATCCGATAATTAATAAAAAAAGATACCATAAAAATTTGGGGTAAAATTTTCGCGATTAAACAACCATCGGAATAAGGACACCATGAAATAAAGAGAAATTATTATGGGTTGTAAAGCAAAACCCTTATAATTGTACAGGAAAGAGTTTAAAGTCAACAGAAGAGAAATATGTGTGCAAGGGTATCTATCTCATCCCATATATGAAGATATGAGAAGAGATACAAAGAAAACAAAGCATTTATTGAAGGTAAACATGTCAAAGAGGTGTATTACAAGCAATCATGGATGAAGGATTGAAGTACTACGCATAGGGAACCAAGGAGTATAAGACCATGGCAAGAAAACGCTCTTAAACCCCATTTGGGAATTTCACTAGCCATGGGAAATTCCCACTGGTCGTGGAATACACTGCCAAAATGCCCAGAATTTTGCATTTTCAAAACAGAGCATTTCACTGGCCGCAGAATGTACTGTTTCCATGACCCAAATTATGTAAATTTAGGGACAGGTTGATCCATTGGCCGTGGGAAATTCCATATGCCATGGATCACACCCTGTTCCTCAAAAAATCATTTTTCAAAGGGCTATGCATTGACACTTGGAACCTTAAACTTTCTTGACCATTTTTGACACAAAACAAACATTCATTTTCATGGCATTTGACCTAGAATCAAACCTAAGCATCTAGGCTTTGTAAAACATCATTTCTTACACAAAATTAAATCATCAAGTGTAACACCCTAATTAATTGCAACTAAAAAAAATCCAACAAAATATCAGAAAATTTCTCACGAAACAGTCCCGTATTATTCGATATATGAGGGAGCAGGCAAGGGAAGAACGAAAAAGCCTTCACTCGCACATAGCAACCTACAGGGAAAACTAAAACTGAGACCGGCTCGATGGGTTTATCGTAACGTACTAACACTAGGGCGGATTGCGCAACACCGTTCATTCGCTTAGACGGGGTCTCACACCGTCCAGGCGGAGTATGGTAATACAGCAGCGGATAGAAGAAATTTCGCACTGAGGCTTCCCTTCGAGAATTACTGGTCACTCAACAGGAGGAATAGATAAGGGAAATATGTTATTACATTCATACGCATAGCATTTGGTGGAAAGGCTAAGTTAGAATCATCCTACTTGGCTAGACGGGGTATATTTATCTTGGGCGGGCTGTCCTAGTTACTTGGGCGAGGTATGACGCCGCCTAAACGAAATCTACATAACGCCTCTTTAACACAACTACAGGGTAATTTCCTCCATCGGTTATGGACAAGGGTTCATTAAGTAAATCCTCACACTCGCCTTTCACTCAGAAAATGAGAAGTTACAGGGTACATATACGTTAGTAAGTTGTGGAGAAAGGAGGAATCTAAACCTGTTCCACCCAGCTCAACTAATTATGACAACGCCTGGGCGGACTTAGCCATAACGCCCAAATCCGGGGTTCAACACCGGGGTCCGGATTGCGTTAGTATCACAACGGATAGGAAAGGATAATGGTCGATATCTCGCTCTGGTAATTACTCGCTTCAGTGTGAGTCCTCACGCTTGGGCGAATTGCTCCCATACTTCAAGCGGGGTACGACTCCGCCCAACGTATCCAACATAAGTTTTCCTAAGACAATTCTCAATTAACTCTGACTTGGCTATAGCCTGCTCAAATCATACTATCCCTGCGTATCTATTAAAGCACAATTATAGAGCAAGGCAGCACATAGCATCACACTCACAAAACCATACATCCATGTGTACATAAGAGCGTATATTAATATTTACAATGCAAAATCCGACTTCTACTTGTTCATAAAGTTCTATTCATCACAAAACATTAACATCCGGTATGAACCAGTCCGGGCTTCATCTAACAACGCCTTAATTAAACCTTCGAAATGCATCAGCACTCCGCCCAGCATTCCAGCTCTGCCTCTGATCCTCCTCACGAGAGACATTCACTGAAAATGGCCACTGCAGGGGTGAGCTTTTACATGTAAAATGATACTCACAGACTCGGTATCAGCGTCAGTACACGCTCCTGCTATACCTCAACCTTTCTCCAGTAACCAAAATCATACAATTCAACAATGTTCATGACACACATAATTCACCGAGTTTATTCCACATCCAAATATATAATCATGCATTCAAAATCATACACTTGCACATACATAGATTTATACATCACCACAATCAGCCTTATTTCTATATGCATGCCTGCGGATCCGACTCGGGAAAAGACTCTCAGTTACGGCCCCCTTTCTTTTGGCCCCTCGTCCCTCAGCTCTTACCAGGTGGCACCGGCCTCCCCACGGCGTCTCGAGACTCACTTCTCTAGCTCCAACGGCTACCACGAGCCCTATTGGGATCTAGCCAGGGTTGGTAACTGGAAGTCATTTCCCTTGGGGTTCTTGACCTTCCATGGGTCACCCCACTCTTACTCATGCAACTAACACATTCATTATTACACATCATCGCGTCATGAACACATTACCGTAGTCATTAAGTAAGAACGAATATCCTCCACTACTCGTCATCATTCAGTCAGTCACACCAGCGCATGTTACAATCGGTCATCAGACTAACAACATTGAGCAATCCAATTAATGAACATGCACATACATACTTTTCATAGTGACAACAAAATAGATCCATCATTATCATCCACGAGCAGACTACGCCATAGCCACGAAGATCACTATCAGAATCTCAAATCATGCATCAGTTTTTAGTAATTGTGAATACATGCACACATGCACAGCATCAGTTCTAATGATTATAAAAACATGCACACACACACACCCGCATTCAGCAATGCATTCACCCGGTACCGTTCTTAGACCATGCATTCGACATGCAAGCGCCCCCTACCTTTAGAAGAATCCTCAGAAACCTTTTCCGTTCTTGTTGTTGGGTCCGATGTCCTTCTCCTGGTTCGTCCGGTCTCCCTTAGCTTTGTCGTATTCTGCGCCTGATTCTGGGATGAAGTGTGGTTCGTTCTTCAGTACTGGAATCAAGATCTCCAGGAGCGAAGAGTAAGATGGAAGAAGAAGAAAAATGGAGACGAAGAGAGGAAGTAGAGGATGAAGTGACGGAGGAGAGAGTCTGAAGAAAGAGTAAGTGTGTTCCTCCCTAAAGGCTCACGATATATATATATATATATATGTGCATGCGCATGAACAAGAGAAGAGTGGGATGGGAGAGTGTGTGCTGCAGCAGCCACGTGCACTCCACTCCATCCCCTGACCATCACCATTTTCATATTTTAGTGGCTTAAATCTACTTAGTTAAATACAATTAACAGTTATTTTCTGGTTGGAATCAAGTCTTAATGGTTTATTCTTCATTCAACATTTAATTTTAAAACGGGGATGTTACATCAAGCATGCATTAATCATGAACCATCATCAATACATATACATGCACAAAAGGACTCCATGTCCAACATCATTTCAAACTTGCAACTCATTAATTCCTCATTGACATAAATATCATCATCATTACAATGGCATCTAATTACATTTGCCCAAGCATCTTATAGCGTTAGATACAAAAGAATGGCCAATACACATCACCAAAAGAATAGAGATATGATCTTCAAAATAATGTCTACATCATCATTCATTTATATTTCCATTTACATATCCACAAAGTCACTAATTATCAATATTTCCAGCCAAGACACTCCTTTACAACTATTTACCTTCTCCAAAAGCTTTAATTCAAAACATAATCTCATCCCATGACAATCTTGCATCAAATGCTAAAAGAAGACAACATGGGAGAGTGAGTTATACATTCAAAATGACAAATCCAAATACATTGTGATCATGTGTATATGCATATAAAGAATATGTGTGTTTTGCAATATAATCATCAATTTATCACCAAGCCTTCATCAAGATATCATCATAGGCATACAAGTCTCATTCTTTACAACTCATAGCAAGCACATACACATACACATCCACATTACCCCTCATCATCATGGGCTATCACAAGTATCAACATTAAGTTTTTACATCTTTCATCATAGATACTTTTATTCATCAAGCTTTTAGGTTTTTAATTACCCGATGTCCATCAAACATGTCAAGCTCATTCTCATCCTTATTCCAGCATATCATGATATCAGAGCTATATGCAAATACTCTTGGGCTAATGCATATGCACAAGGAATCATACTCATCAAAGACTTACAGATCTAACTATAGGAAATAATATACCAAGCATAGTCGGTCAACCAATACCCTTACTACAGTAGTATAATTTGTATATATATATACCAATCAATCAATCTTTTACTAGTACCAAACCGTACTGCCCATAATGTAACACCCTAAATTCTAATTAAATAAATAAAACCAACAGGGAAATTTTTTCGAATTATCAAGTTAGCAAAGTCTGTATAATCCGCCCCAAATCAAATAACCCAATGCAACAAGAAGGAGGAGGGAACGGAAAGCAAGGGAAGACAAGGGCCAAACAAAAGCCCTCCAGCGGAGCCCATCAACGCTCGAGTGAACCCAAAGGAAATAACGTACAGTCGCTCGGCATCAAGACAATCGTCCACTCGGTAAAGGCCTATTTCACTCGGAATTCATTCTTAAGTCTACTCGGATTTCATTCCTAAATCCACTCGGTAAAGGGGACTTCCTCCACTCGACCCCAGACTCGCACCCCCATAATTTAGTTCTCTATTTTGTCCATCATGCCACACAACAGTTCACTCGGGAAATAAAGGCTGTTCCACTCGAAAACCAGGGGTATCCTCACTCAGACTACTTCTCAATTATCTACCCCTCGGTATTTCCCTCATCTCTCGCTCGGCAAGTATAGTCCTTCCTACCTCAGTGCTCGCGCTAACTTAACCTCCCTTCAAGGGCTCCATAGCTTTCTACCATTTCTCTATACGGCTTACACTCGGAATCGGATGGATTGCCCTCTAGTCGGAAAACACTCTCTCGGCTAGTCCTTATTTGAAGGCATGATTAGGCTATTCTACTCTGAATCGTAACAGCTTATCAATTGGGAATCTACTGCGTTAATCCTCATTCGGAGTGGTATGCCCTCATCCCCTCGGAACACCTAAAGCTTTCCTCACCCGGCAACATGATCACAAATTCACTCTCTAGATCATATCTTGACTCCCTTCATACTAAGTCTTTCCATTCCTACACACTCGGGTGAACATGAACATATATACCAATCAAACATCACGCACAGAATGGAATTAAACATACAGCATGGCATAAACATAACCATATACATATGAGAGTGTATATCAATATTTATAAACACATTGCCATGCTTCCCAGCCCCAAGGGATTCTATTCTATTCTAAAAGATTAACATCAGATACGAGCCGGCCAAGGCATAATCAAAACATTATACACAACATCTACATAAATATATATAGTTTCTTGGTGCACAGCTAATCCGCTCAGTAAGTAGCTCCACTTTACTCGTAGTTCCGAGGAATGTTCACTGAAAATATTGCCACAGCAGGGGTGAGCTTTTACATTTAAAATAACAGTTAGTGACTTGGGAACCCGTACACTTTCCATCACACCACATCACATTTCAAGCAATCATAACGTTAACTAACCTCTAGTTTATCTACTCGTAACAGTGCCATGCAATCAGAATTCATTCATGCAATATTCCATTATATAGATTATATCATTTCCGACTTACACTATACACATGCAACACAATAAATTCATTAGAGCACAAGAGTATACATACATATACATATCCATTCAGTACACACCAGTCTATTACAGTCAGATCCAACCCCCACTTGATTAATTTTTACGTTGCAACATAGGCTCCAAGCCTTTTTCCTCCAGCTCCAAGCTGGTTCGGCCGTTTTACTGGTACCAAACCATTTGCCCTCACATGTAACACAATCGCTCCAAGCGACCACGGTAGTGTTACGGGCAGCCTCGAGTCCAACCCGGTGGCTTGCTTGAGTCCAACTCAAGACTTTAAGCGTCCAACGCTAGTGCACTCGGCACTGCCTCAAGTCCAACTCAAGGTCTTTTAATTACATTCTTTTGTGTGTAAGTCTGCCAATACAATATTACTTCTCCTTTCATTTATCATAACCACACTCTGCATGCAATTCAGTCGTCATCTCATAACAACACAGACTCATTTTCAACACTCGCATGCAAGGCACCATAGGGTAGCAATCAGGATCTACTCATCATCCCATGAACAGAGCATTCAGAAGTCATACAATATGTCTCCACTTCACGCATGCACATGTAAATATTTAACTAGAGTCAGTATGGCAGTTTGAATAGTATGCACTGCATTCACACATGGTCTCATAACACACGCATGCATCCACATCCCAACAGTGTATCTCATAAACATATATATCAATTATAAGCTAACTACCATCGGATTCAGACATAGCATGCCTCGGTATACAAAGCTATCTATCAAACATACATTTCATCACAAATACCCTTAAGTACATATGCATGCATAATAAACCACTCGGAACCCATTCACAAGCTATGCATTTGAAATGCAAAGCGCCCCCTACCTACTGAAGGAAGTTCGAGGGGTTCCTCTGTTTCCCGACGCTGGTTCGATTGCCTCGCCCAGGCTCACACTTGTTCTGGCTTCCTTGGTCGAAGTCGCACCGTGAAACAGGAGTTGTTCGTCTTTTTGGCCGAACGAACTCCAAGTCTTTTACAGTATCATCGTCGCGCGTTCTCAGGAATAGAACAGTAAACAGGGAGGAGGAAGAAGAAGAACAAAAGGGAAGAGAGAGTGTACGAGGAAAGAAAAGAAGAGAAGAGAAGAAGTCTAACGAAGATGCATAACTCCAGTGATCAAAGGCACATATATAAGCATATGCGTGCACGAGGAAGGGAAGGAGAGTGGGATGGGAAAACGTGAATTGTAGTCCCACTCACGTGACTCCCAATCGGAAGCAGCCACCTCTTACCAACTAAGCTTAATTAGTTTGTCACTATTTCTTAGATTAAGTTAACAATCAATTTTCCTGCTTTGAAATCAAAATCTTAATGGTTTATTTTCATTCGATATTCAACTTTCAAAACTGGGATGTTACAGTTCTCCCCCTCTCAAAAGAATTTCGTCCCCAAAATTCACTCGGTGACTCACCTTGGTAAACAACTCAGGGTACTGCTGCCTCATGGCGTCTTCGTGTTCCCAGGTACAAGAGGTAGTCCTACCTTGCTGCCACCCCACTTCAACCAGTGGTACATCGCTGTTCCACAGACGCTTTACCGATCGGTCCATGATTCTAACTGGTATAGTTACAGTGGTCAGGTCCTCCTTAATCTCCACTTCATCATCTGGCATCGAATGGGTGGGATCATGTAGACATTTTCTTAGTTGTGACACATGAAACACGTTATGCAATCGGGATAAGTGAGTCGATAGTACTATCCGGTACGCCATGGAGCCGACTCGTTCCAACACCTCATAAGGCCCAATGTATCGGGGGCTCAACTTTCCGCTCTTCAAGGCTCGCCCGACTCCTTTACTCGGTGAAGTCTTCAAAAAAACTCTGTCTCCGACTGAAAACTCTAATGGGTTGGTTCATTTGTCATGGTAGCTCTTCTGCCTATCCTGAGAGGCCTTCATCTTTTCTCTTATCATTCAGATCTGTTCTGATGTTTGCCTCACAATTTCCAGTCCTAGCAGTAAATTTTCACCTGTTTCTGACCAGCAGAGTGGGGTCCGGCATCTTCGACCATATAGTGCTTCGTAGGGTGCCATACCGATACTGTTGTGGTAGCTATTGTTGTACGTAAACTCGATCAGGGGAAGGTACCACTCCCAATCTCCACCGTGCTCCAACATACACGCCCTTAGCAAGTCCTCCAGGCTTTGAATCGTTCGCTCGGATTGCCCATCCGATTGGGGGTGGTAGGCAGAACTTAGCCAAAGCTTCGTACCCAATTCTTGGTGCAGACTGGTCCAAAATCGGGACGTGAATCTAGGATCCCTGTCCGATACGATAGAAGTCAGTATACCATGCAGTCGGACAACTTCGTGAATGTAAATCCGAGCTAACTTATACAACGGGTACTTCATATTCACAGGTAAGAAGTGTGCACTCTTCGTCAGTCGGTCAACAATGACCCAAATCGCATCATGGCCCGCACGGTTTTTTGGCAATCCCATGACAAAGTCCATGGAAATTGAGTCCCATTTCCACATGGGAATCTCCAGGGGTTGCAATGCACCATACAACTTCTGGTGCTCCACTTTCGATTTCTGACAGGTAATACACCGAGCCACGTATTCTGCCACATTCCTCTTTAATCCGGGCCACCAGAATTGTGTTCTTAGATCGTGGTACATCTTCGTGGTACCCAGGTGGATACTAAGCAGACTCTTGTGAGCCTCATCAAGTACCATTCTTCTCAATTCTCCTCCACCCGGTACGTATATTCTGTTTTTCACTCGGAAAATTCTGTCTGATCCCTCGGTCAAGGACAAGTCCTTCCCTTTGGCCTGAGTTTCCTTCATCTCAGCCAAGTAGGAGTCTGACTGCTGTTGTTCATATACCAATTTTAGGAATTCACTAGCAATCCTTAGTGTACCGATTGTTATTTTCCGAGAAGAGGGGATGTCAACATGCAAGTTCATGTCTCGGAACTGTTCCAATAACTCCACCTCCTTCACCATCATTACTGCTATATGAAGGGATTTCCGACTCAACGCGTCGGCAACAACGTTTACCTTACCCGGATGGTATTTTAGCTCGAAATCATAATCTTTTAAAAATTCCATCCATCTCCTCTGCCTCATGTTCAGCTCCTTTTGGTGAAATAAATATTTGAGGCTCTTGTGGTCGCTGTAAACTTCAAATTTAGAACCGTACAGGTAATGCCTCCATATTTTCAATGCGAAAACCACAGCTGCCAGCTCTAAATCATGGGTCAGGTAATGCTGTTCGTGAGGTCTTAATTGCCAAGAGGCATACGCTATCACTCGGTCATTCTACATTAGCATACATCCCAATCTGAGTCCTGACGTGTCACAATAAACCACAAAGCTCTCTTACAAATTAGGTAATGCCAACACTGGAGCAATCATCAACTTGTCCTTCAGCTCTCGGAAACTGTTCTCGCACTCGGGACTCCATACGAAGGGAATATTTTTCCGAGTCAATTTAGTCAGTGGCAAGGCCATCTTAGAAAAACCCTCAATGAACCTCCTATAATAACCGGCCAGGCCCATAAAGCTTCTTATCTCCGAGACCGACTTGGGTCTCTCCCATGCCATTATAGCTGCCACCTTCGAAGGGTCCACCAAGACACCTTCCTCTGAAATCACATGTCCGAGGAAGTGGATCTTATCCATCCAGAAATCGCATTTCAAAAGCTTTGCAAACAACTGTTTCTCCTTCAACACTTGAAGTACCGCACGGAGGTGTTCTTCATGCTCCCCAGGGATCTTGGAATAGATTAGGATATCATCAATGAAAACTACTACGAATCAGTCAAGATGTGGGTGAAATATGTTGTTCATGTAATTCATGAAAACAGCAGGGGCGTTTGTCACACCGAACGGCATCACTACATACTCGTAGTGACCATACCAAGTCCTAAAGGCAGTCTTTGGAATATCCGAGTCCTTCACCCGGATTTGGTGGTATCCCGATCGTAGGTCGATTTTCGAGAAAACTGAGGCTCCACGCAGTTGGTCAATCAAGTCATCAATCCTGGGTAACGGGTACCGATTCTTAATCGTGAGTTTGTTTAGCTGTCGGTAATCTATACAAAGTCTCATGCTGCCGTCCTTCTTCTTAACAAGCAGCACCAGTGCGCCCCAAGGTGACACAGTCGGCCTAATAAATTGTTTTCCGAGCAACTCATCTACCTGCTTCTTCAACTCGGCCAATTCGGTTGGGGAGATTCTATAAGGTGCACTGGAGACTGGCTCGGCTCCAGGAATCAGGTCTATAGAGAATTCGACTTCTCTACTCGGAGGGACGCCCGACACATCCTCCGGAAACACCTCTGGGAATTCACAGACAGTCAGAATCTCGTTCACTCAGACTCTACTCTCACCCTCGGTTAAACAAAGCATTATAAACAGTTGATCTATACCTTGTGCCGTGTAATCTTCATTGTTCTGCCTTGGGAAGATTATCCTCCGGTTCCTGCAATCCACTAGCACCTTGTTGGCTGAAAGCCAGTCTATGCCGAGTACAATGTCGAGGTCCTTCAGAGGCACGCACACTAGGTCGAAGGTAAAACTCCGATCGCACAACACAAACATTACATCTTTACACATTGATGATGTCAACACCTTAGTGCCAGTCGGATTGGCCATTTCCAAGGTCCGATCCATACACACAGTCGGCAACTTTAGATGTCTCACACACTCATCAGCTATAAAAGAATGGGTGGCTCCCGAATCGAAAACTACATTAAGGGTATATTTACCGAGTGAACACTTATATTGTACCAAATCATTCGCTTGCACAGCATCCTCCGTGTTGATGGCGTAGACTCTTCCCACTACCGGTTGGTCGGTATTTCTCCCTCAGTTACTTGTAGTAGCCATCATGTTGCTCCTTGCTCTGTTGCCTCTACCACTATTTCCTCCACTGGTGGTTCCGTGTCCCCCTACACGGAAACCCCTACAACGTGCATGGCCACCCTCTGGTTGCAGTTGCGGATAGTCGGGGCGAACATGCCCCCTTTCGTTACAGTGAAAACATACAACATCGTTTCCAGTATCATATTCCCAAGCAAAGTGGTTACCTCCGCATCTGAAACATCTACCATTTCCGGAGTGACTCCCGAACTGACCCCCACGGTTTCCTCGTCCTCTGAAATTAGAGGGAGGTCCAGTACTCCTAGCGTTGCCTGACCTCTTAAAGTGTGATTGTTGAGGCCTCAAGGAGGGGTTTGCCCTGCTGCTCTGGCCCGAGTGGGCCTTGTCATCTTCTTCAAATATCCTACACTTATTCACCAACGCGGGAAAACTCCTAATCTCTTGGTATCTGCAAGCTCTCTTAATATCTGACCTCAATCCATTCTCAAATTTTAGGCACTTCGAATTCTCCGTCCCCGGTTGTTGGAAGGGTGGGTAGAATAGGCATAATTCCTCAAATCTCGTCGCGTATTCTTCCACAGTCATGGACCCCTACTTCAATTCCATGAACTCCAGTTCCTTCCGACTCCTGATTGTGTCGGGGAAGTACTTTTCTAGGAACCATGTCTTGAAATCGTTCCAGGTCAGCTGAGTATCATCATTAGGGAACCGGTTTCTGGCTATCTTCCACTAGATTTCCGCCTCTTCCCGCAGCATGTACACTGCACACTCTACCTTCTGGGCCTCGGTATAGTGAAGACCCCCAAAAATCCTTTCCATCTCTTGAGTCCATTTATAAGCTGCCTCGAGGTTACGTCCTCCCAGAAATTCTCTCGGCTTCCTCTTCAGGAAGCGGTCCAGTACTTGACCATCCTCAGTTCAAGGCTGGCCCTGCCTCTCAAACACGTCTGCAAAGCGTTGAAAGGCTGTGGCTATGGCCTTCATGCTTTGACGACTCGTCATCTCTTATCCTAAAATTCACAGCCCTTTCAAGGATAAGTTTACGAAGCTACTTACTACCGATCGGATCTCAGCCTAACATTCAGTAACTTTAACACATTATACCATTTCTATATGCCATACAATCAGTCGGACCAGGAGGAAGACAACCTCCTATCCATAATTCAATACTACAATATCAATTAAGTTTCACAAATATCACAATAATGATGACCACTCGGTCACAATGCACGCAACCGCTTACACTCGGTAACCAAACCTTGGCCTTGGACCTTTCGGTCTGCTCTGATACCAAAATGTAACACCCTAAATTCTAATTAAATAAATAAAATCAACAGGGAAATTTTTTCGAATTATCGAGTTAGCAAAGTCTGTATAATCCGCCCCAAGTCAAATAACCTGATGCAACAAGAAGGAGGAGGGAACGGAAAGCAAGGGAAGACAAGGGCCAAACAAAAGCCCTCCAGCGGAGCCCATCAACGCTCGAGCGAACCCAAAGGAAATAACGTACACTCGCTCGGTATCAAGACAATCGTCCACTCGGTAAAGGCCTATTTCACTCAGAATTCATTCTTAAGTCTACTCGGATTTCATTCCTAAATCCACTCGGTAAAGGGGAC
This sequence comes from Clitoria ternatea, assembly GCA_037962975.1. Lineage (NCBI taxonomy): Eukaryota > Viridiplantae > Streptophyta > Magnoliopsida > Fabales > Fabaceae > Clitoria > Clitoria ternatea. The sequence goes on from CM075672.1 coordinate 159,901,289, forward strand.
TCCCTCCACTCGACCCCAGACTCGCACCCCCATAACTTAGTTCTCTATTTTGTCCATCATGCCACATAACAGTTCACTCGGGAAACGAAGGCTGTTCCACTCAGAAACCAGGGGTATCCTCACTCGGACTACTTCTCAATTATCTACCCCTCGGTATTTCCCTCATCTCTCGCTCGGCAAGTATAGTCCTTCCTACCCCAGTGCTCGCGCTAACTTAACCTCCCTTCAAGGGCTCCATAGTTTTCTACCATTTCTCTATACGGCTTACACTCGGAATCAGATGGATTGCCCTCTAGTCGGAAAACACTCTCTCGGCTAGTCCTTATTCGAAGGCATGATTAGGCTATTCTACTCTGAATCGTAACAACTTATCAATTGGGAATCTACTACGTCAATCCCCATTCGGAGTGGTATGCCCTCATCCCCTCGGAACACCTAAAGGTTTCCTCACCCGGCAACAGGATCACAAATTCACTCTCTAGATCATATCTTGACTCCCTTCATACTAAGTGTTTCCATTCCTACACACTCGGGTGAACATGAACATATATACCAATCAAACATCACGCACAGAATGGAATTAAACATACAGCATGACATAAACATAACCATATACATATGAGAGTGTATATCAATATTTACAAACACATTGCCATGCTTCCCAGCCCCAAGGGATTCTGTTCTATTCTAAAAGATTAACATCAGATACGAGCCGGCCAAGGCATAATCAAAACATTATACACAGCATCTACATAAATATATATAGTTCCTTGGTGCACAGCTAATCTGCTCAATAAGTAGCTCCACTTTACTCGTAGTTCCGAGGAATGTTCACTGAAAATATTGCCACAGCAGGGGTGAGCTTTTACATTTAAAATAACAGTTAGTGACTTGGGAACCCGTACGCTTTCCATCACACCACATCACATTTCAAGCAATCATAACGTTAACTAACCTCTAGTTTATCTACTCGTAACAGTGCCATGCAATCAGAATTCATTCATGCAATATTCCATTATACAGATTATATCATTTCCGACTTACACTATACACATGCAACACAATAAATTCATCATAGCACAAGAGTATACATACATATACATATCCATTCAGTACACACCAGTCTACTACAGTCGGATCCGACCCCCACTTTATTAATTTTTACGTTGCAACATAGGCTCCAAGCCTTTTTCCTCCAGCTCTAAGCTGGTTCGGCCGTTTTACTGCTACCAAACCGTTTGCCCTCACATGTAACACAATCGCTCCAAGCGACCACGGCAGTGTTACGGGCGGCCCCGAGTCCAACCCGGTGGCTTGCTTGAGTCCAACTCAAGACTTTAAGCGTCCAACGCTAGTGCACTCGGTACTGCCTCAAGTCCAACTCAAGGTCTTTTAATTACATTCTTTTGTGTGTAAGTCTGCCAATACAATATTACTTCTCCTTTCATTTATCATAACCACACTCTGCATGCAATTCAGTCGTCATCTCATAACAACACAGACTCATTTTCAACACTCGCATGCAAGGCACCATAGGGTAGCAATCAGGATCTACTCATCATCCCATGAACAGAGCATTCAGAAGTCACACAATATGTCTCCACTTCACGCATGCACATGTAAATATTTAACTAGAGTCAGTATGGCAGTTTGAAGAGTATGCACTGCATTCACACACGGTCTCATAACACACGCATGCATCCACATCCCAACAGTGTATCTCATAAACATATATATCAATTATAAGCTAACTACCATCGGATTCAGACATAGCATGCCTCGGTATACAAAGCTATCTATCAAACATACATTTCATCACAAATACCCTTAAGTACATATGCATGCATAATAAACCACTCGGAACCCATTCACAAGCTATGCATTTAAAATGCAAAGCGCCCCCTACCTACTGAAGGAAGTTCAAGGGGTTCCTCTGTTTCCCGACGCTGGTCCGATTGCCTCGCCCAGGCTCACACTTGTTCTGGCTTCCTTGGTCGAAGTCGCACCATGAAATAGGGGTTGTTCGTCTTTTTGGCCGAACGAACTCCAAGTCTTTTGCAGTATCGTCGTCGCGTATTCTCAGGAATAGAACAGTAAACAGGGGGGAGGAAGAAGAAGAACAAAAGGGAAGAGAGAGTGTACAAGGAGAGAAAAGAAGAGAAGAGAAGAAGTCTAACGAAGATGCATAACTCCAGTGATCAAAGGCACATATATAAGCATATGCGTGCACGAGGAAGGGAAGGAGAGTGGGATGGGAAAACGTGAATTGCAGTCCCACTCACGTGACTCCCAATCGGAAGCAGCCACCTCTTACCAACTAAGCTTAATTAGTTTGTCACTATTTCTTAGATTAAGTTAACAATCAATTTTCCTGCTTTGAAATCAAAATCTTAATGGTTTATTTTCATTCGATATTCAACTTTCAAAACTGGGATGTTACATATAATGCAACACCAATCATATCACAATGACAGCGACAAACAACATCAAAATATTAAGATGGTGTTACGGGCCAACAATGATCCTCACCATGGCAATTGTGACCTAACAGGAACACTAGGGAAAACCCGCTCCTTAAAGAGCCACCCCCACTAGGTCAACCACATGCAATCCCCGTGATTAAGCATGGGCAGCTTCGTGATCCTATAATGGACCACTAGGGTAACAACATGTTCATGCACAAAGCCTCCCCCTACCAGGCCAACTGGAGGAATCCCTAACATTCCATACCGACAGCTATGTAGATATGCCATGGATGTAATGCAAATGTAAATCATGTGCAATCTCATACAATGCATCCTATCATGCCATTCATCAATCATCCATCATCAATCTCATCAATATCACCACCCAATTCTTAATGGATTTCAATTTCAATTATCTTGCCATTGTTTCAAGTTTTAGTGTGGCATTCACAATCTCTCTGATCATCTTACTTTTTCAACATCATTTCCAATTTGGTAATCGTCAACAAACACAATGGCATTCAATCATTGTCTCAATATTTTCATCACCACTCATGTGTGTGTCACAATCACATCATTCAATTCTCATTGTCAAATATCATATCTCATCAATAATGGTGAAACATACATGGTTTCCACAATATGACATAGGCAATCACATATTTACCAAGCACATCATCATCACAATATCAATCATCGCATCATTTTAACATAACCATAGCAAGGCAAACATGGGCAACATTATATACATTAATTATCAATTATTCAAATCATGTATTTAGAATATAAACTCCCCTCTTACCTTAAGAGGAGTAGTCTGAACAGTTCGAAGGTCCTGCCTCATTGTCTGGAATGGGATCTACATATAAATACACACATACACTCAATCAAATGGCCATTCAAGGCATCACCACAAATTCTAAATATTCAATATTACATTATAGACTCAACAACATGTTATAAACACCATTTTCTCAACCTCATTAGGTTTCGGGAATTCCTTCCCATTAATCAAGATTTTCTATTTTCAAAGTGGGATAAATATACCTAACACTTAACCATACCAATTCCAACATCATTCACTTCACTCCATCACAACATTGCCCCTCAAATTCCAATATACATCATTTCAATATCTTTTATGGTAATACAATACTTCAACTTCAATCTCAATCCCAAATACTCATACTTAAACATTGTTTTAGCACTCATCAGCACCTATAATTAATACCTATCACATTAAAACTCATTTCTTCATACAAAATCACTTCTATAGCAATAGTTTTCAATTTTCTCAAGTTTTGTGAAGAGCCCCAAATTATCCAATTCTAGGGTTTTCTACTAAACACCCAAACAACATTTCCAATCATTTTCATGCACCATTCCAAGCATAAAAACACCACCATTTTTGTGTACCATATACCAAGCATCAAGAATTAATTTTCTCAAGTCATCTAACCTAGGGTTCATAGTTCCAAATGCATATATCCATTCATCAATATCACCCACCATTTCTAAACTTCACAACCTTAAATCACCAAATAAATGCCATTAAATGTCACGAGCTCTTACCTTTTAACCTAAGCTCCAATAAATTCCATTAAATGCCATATTTTTCTTTTTTCATTAGTCAACAATTCCCTTTATCCATTAGACAAAGAGCATAGAGAGAGGGAAAATAGTGCACAGTGATGAGAATAGGAGAAAAGGGATTTTACATTTTCTTTAAATTCTATTCCGCTCGTATTTTCACCGTTTATTAACATACGTTGCGTTCGTATAAATATCTCCTTAACACCAAAAATTATTTTGATCATTACCTCCATAACTACAATAAATTCCTTATGATTCTAGACCCATCAAATGCATAAAATTTTAATGGGTCCCACACCTTCTGTCAAAATATCCAGTTTCAGTAAATTTTAATTACCGATAAATCATAATTAATTCCTAATTAACTTTCTTATAAGCTTTGGACATCAAATCATTAATTATCATCATCTAATAATTTATTTCTCCAAAATTTGGGATGTTACAATTCAAGGTTGAGAAATTAATTATATTTAATCATATTTTTTTTATCAATGATTAGTTAATTAAAGAATTATTAATTCCTTGGGTTGGTTGTTTCTAAATTTGATTTATCACCTACTCATAAATTTACTTTCTGCATTATTATATAATTAATTAGCTTTCCTTTCAATCTCAACTACAAACCCCCTTTTTGTTATAAAAATTAAGTGTACTTAATTTGACTAAGGTCTTCGATAGCGACTAAGGTTGTTTACCTTATACTACATTAATTGAACTTTTTATTTAACCCAACAACGACAGCGTGTTAAATTTGGCACCGTTGCTGAGGACCTTTAGTCCTAATTATTTGTATTCAATTAGTTACCTAATATGTTTTATATTTTTTTTGTAAGTGTGTTGAAAATATTCAACTTTAGTTGAACATGAGTTTGTTAAAAAAATTTTAGAAAACCCACTTTACTTATTTTTATTTATTTTCTAGTGATCTCATTTTCAACCATTTAAAAAAACAAAAAATATAAATATAAGAAAATAAAATCTTTAAATATTTATATGCATGTTCTAAGCATTGCATAATTAAAATGATCACTTTTTCCTTTTACTACGTGAATGTAGTATTTTCTTGCAATATGTATATATGTATTGTGCATGACTAGATCTAATCCTGAACCACTACATCCTTTTGATTATGAAATAGATAAAACATTTCATCAAATACTTAGATCATCCAAGAGACTATTAGGCAATAATAACCAAACAAATAATAATATTATAGCTGATAACATAAAGAGTGAAATTGATTCTTCAAATTCAAAATATTTGTATAACATGGATGAAAAGACATTGAGAGAACTAGCTATACCAGATGTCACTAATTAAACATCATACATCTTATATCCTAAGGAAGAGGTTCCTTTTGTTCATAAAACTGGTTTAGTTTATTTATTGCCAAAGTTTCATGGTCATATAGGTAAAGATCCTTATAAACACTTAAAAACATTTCATATCCTCTGTTCTACCATGAAACCTAAAGGGGTTTCAGAAGAAACATGTAAAACTTAACACATTTCCTTTCTCCCTAGCGGATGCCACTAAGCGTTAGTTATTTTACCTTCCTCCAGGCTCTATTACTACCTAGGATGACCTCAAGAAAATGTTTCTTGACAAATTTTTCCCTGCTTCAAGAACTTCCTTGAGCAGAAAAGAAATATGTGGCATCTGAACACATGACTGGGGAAATATTTATGAATACTGCAAAAGATTTAAAAGATTATGTGTTAGTTGTCCCCATCACCAAATTACTGACCAACTTCTTATACAATATTTCTATAAAGGTCTTAATCTAATGGATAGAACTTTGGTTGATGCAGCTAATGGTGGTGCCTTATAAAATAAAACTACAAATGCAGCAAAAACTTTAATTGAGAACGTGGCCTCTAATGCTCAACAACATGCCACTAGGAATAATTCTATAGTAGTTAGAGGAGTCCATGAGATTAAACTACTAATGATGAAGAAAAAATGGGAAAATAAATTTGTTGAACTAGTAACTCCTATGAAAAATATTATTGTGTCTTAAAAATAACAACCTATAACCCCTGCTAAGGTATGTTCCATCTGTACTTCTATAGATCATTGTACCGATTATTTTCCTACACTGTAGGAAGCTAAAATTGTAACATCCCAATTTAATAATTATTACCGAATGAAATGAATCATTAAAATAATAAATTGATAAGTGTGGGGAGAATTATTTATTAATTATAATTGGTTTATTTAATTAAGTTAAGAAATGAAAGGTTGATTAATGGTGATTGGTTGTCAATGACTGATTAGATGTGATGGTGTGTGTGACGCGTGTGGGGGCTGCTACTGTGCACGCTTTCCTACCCCACTCTTCCTTCTCTTCGTACATGCATATATGGGTACACTATCATCCATTCTTCCCTGCAGACTCCTCTTCCCCCCGTTCTCTCTTCTTCTACTTCTTCTTCTTCTTCTTCTTTTTTTCCTTTTCGATCTTCTTCTTCCTCCTCTGCGCTCTGTTTCTGTGAGCTCGCAGCAATGGTGGCTGAGGATTGGGGTCCTCCTCCCTTACTCGACGAACCCGTGAGGATGAGGGTGTGCATTCCCTCTGCATGCAACACGTCTCCTTCCTTATTCCTTCATTCCTTCGTCGGCTTCCCTCCTTCTTCCTCTCCTTGCCCGAAGCTGCCAAGTCCCAGTGGAGATCTGCACTGCGAGGAGCTTCAAGGGGGTCAGAGTGTTCACAGCATTGTGATGGAGCCATTCCAGGGAGCGAGCCGAGAGCTGGACGTCTTGGGCCTCCCTTGCTCTTGCATGCAGATATGCTAAGAGTGATTCAGTGTTCTTCTGGAACTGAACGTCGTGTTGACCGACTGAAAGCTTCAGTCCAGGTAGGGGGGTATCTTCTATCTTAAATGCATGGGTTATGAATAGGTTCCAAGTGTTGATGCTTGCTATTTCCGTGTTCTGATTGTGTGTTGTATTGCATGACGAGTGAAAGATGAGTGTTGCATAATGATGGCCTGTGAGTGTTGAACGATGTATGAAAGGAATGTGTTGTAGTGATGTTGACGATTACTGTGTGTTTTACATGACCTGCAAGTTGCTATGAGCTTAGAATGCTGACTGCATGAGATGTATGTGTTATGGAATACTGTTAATGCCTAGCACTGATTACATAAGATGCATATGCCATTGAGTTCTGAGAATGTGTAACACCGACTGCATGAGATGCATGTGTTGTTGAGTACTGTTAATGTCCAGCATTGATTGCATGAGATGCATGTGCCGTTTGAATGTTGATGATATATGATACCGATTGCATAAGATGCATGTATGGGTGTGTATATGAACTCTGTGTGTATGATGAATCCGCGTGTGGCGCATGGGATGCGTTTGTCCTGAGAGCACGTAGTGTGGGACACTACCATCAGTTTTTAAAGCGTGGGACGCTATGAAATCCTTGAGTGGGACTCAAGGTAGCCCTTGAGTGGGACTCGGGCTGCCTGTTAACACCTCTGTTGGCGCTGAGAGCGCTGGTGTCACCTGTGGGCAAACGGTTGGGTACCTGTAAAATGGCCAAGCAGCTGGGAGCTGATTTGATAGCTGAGAGCTATGTATAAAAAGGCTGAGAGCCTACGTTGCAACGTCTAAACCGATACACACGAATGCAGAACCGAGTGAAATAATATGTGCTTATTAACTGTTGACAATGTTTGGAATTGGTTGTGCATGCGAAGGTGTTAGTGAGATGATGTATGTTCATAACCGAGTGAAATACTCTGTGTGTATTGACTGATTGATATTGTTTGGAATTGATTATGCATGTGATAGTGTTAATGAAAGGATGAATGTGTATACCCGAGTGAAATACTCTGTATATATGTATTGCTGATGCTGACTGAAATTTGACTATGTGTGTGATGATGTTAAGGAGATGATGTATGGATATAATCGAGAGACTATTCTGTGTGTATACGCAACTGATGCTAATTGAAGTTTGCTCCATGAATATGTGTTAATGTCATTAAAATGTCATGTGTGTATAGCCGAGTGAGAACTGTTAGATTCCGACCGGAAAGTGTTGAATACGTGCGTTCTGATTCGTTGGTAATATCATGTTGTTGATTGCTGTTATACTAATGTTATTGGCTGTGTATGTGCACCTGGCCGAGTGGCGACTGACGAATTCCGATCGGTAAGTGTTCCATGTGTGTCTTGGTTGATTGATAATGCTTGACCTTACTCGTTGCTATGTCTAATTGCGTGGATATGTATTTTGCTGTATGATTGTGGGACAGCCTGAGTCGGTATCTATCATTTAATATCTAAGATGCTCACCCCTACACCATTTTTTCAGTGTGCAGGTCGTACTCGGAAATGATGATAGAGTTTCAAGTCCGAGTGTGGTGCACTCTGACTGTTGAGCACTTGTATTGCATTATTATGTTTTGTCCGTGTAGCCTTGGCCGGCTCTTATGTAAAATGACGATTAAATATATTCACTTATAAAGATTGAATAGTCATGGTGTCACTTGTATGGTATTCGTAAGTATTGGTAAATGTATAATATCAAGATAATGGGTATTCCGAGTGTGTGGTTACATGTCTATGGGTCGGTAGACTGGATTTGTTAGTAGATTTATGCTTCTGTGATCATGTATTCATATGTATGTGCTTCGTACTGATTCAATGTGTTTCTCGACTAGGAAGTGTTGCTAAATGACTCGAGGGCTGTTGAGGAGTGAAATTATGTTAAATTAGTGGTTCTGAGTGAAGATTTCTGGGTGGCTTTTCCGAGTGAACATGTTATGTGACTCCGAGCGAAAATCATAAATAAATCCCGAGTGAGGAAGAGTTTGTATTTCCCGAGTGAAAACCTCGAGTGATTCCCTTCTGAGAGAGGAGTTCGAATAGTGGTTTAGAGTGGATTGGATCCTAAGTGTAAGGTATTGGTAATCCGAGTGAAAGATGTAATGTCCGAGTGAGGATTGGTATCCCGAGTGGTTGGGTTTCGAATAAGTCCGAGTGGGAGTTAACTACCTGATTTCCCGAGTGAAGTGCGAGCGTGAGGATTTACCGAGTGAACCTTTGTCCATATCCGATTGAGAAATTACCTTGTACCTGTGTTCGCCCCAGCGAATTAGACTTAGCTTCAGCGAGTGTGTGTTTGGAGAGGCCTTTCTGTTGGCATCGCTTAAGCGGATCATGCCTCGCCCAAGCGAATGGAGCTGTTTTGCCCAAGCATGTGGGATTACGCTGAAGCGAGTAGAGGCTGGTGTTGAGCTTCGCTTGAGGATCTCCTTTTCCACTGTTGCATTGTCACCTCTCGCTCAGGCGACGTTGAACCTCGCTTGACCGAGTCAGAGTTGTCATGGATTTCGCCCAGGCGCTGATGTGTTTCGCTGAACCGAATGGGTCGGTCCCAGCCTTGTTCCTTCCGCTGACTGCTATAAGTGTGAATGCTCTTTTATTTCCCTTGCCTTCTCCCTTTTTTTTTCTATGCTGATTGACCAGTGGTTGATTTGTGAAATTTTTTTTATTTTTTCCTGTGTTTGGATTTATTATCTATTAAAAATAAGGGTGTTACATTTTGGTATCAGAGCAGACCAAAAGGTCCATGGCCAAGGTTGCCTACTGTTTGTGGGCGGTTGAGTATATTATGCCAGCTTGTCCTAGTTGCTTATGATATTCTATTGTATGTTGATACCTGTTCAATTATGACTCGGGTGATAATATGTGCTTATGAACTTCTATCGGATTTGCTATATGTTGACTATGAATTGTGTGGTTGTATGCCTGTGCCTTGTTGAGGAATTTGAATATGTGATGAATGAATGGTACATGATGTATGTGATTTGCAGTATAAGGGATGGGTTGTAGTTCCTAGGTTGAAAATCTGGGTGTGTAATAAGTGAGTGAAGGTGAGGTCGGATATATGTTAAAAATGGGGGTTGCGTCTCGGTGGCGATTGAGAAAACCAAGTGAGTGATGGCTAGATGCTGGCCCAATAGGAATAGTGACCCAGTTGATTAGGCATGACCAGGAACGAATAAATGTGAAATAGAACATCTGTTTGACCTGGATACTGTCTTGGTTTGGTGTATGGAAAAACCGAGTGAATGGTACTAGACCTTATAACAATATTTGAATATTGTGAGGTACCCATCGTGGGATACTGGATAAATAATGACCCCTTAGGGATTCTAAATCTGATAGTTTATTAACCTTGCGAGTTGTTGAGCCGAGTAAAACAATTGCGTAGTAGCTCATTGAGGCTTGAATGATTATCATGTGATGTGTTATGTGTGAGATGTGTTGGTAGCTGTACTATGATTGCGTAATGGTGCATGCGACTCCTGGATTGTGGTATTGTAAACTGTTTAGTGATTGTATGACTCCGTCCATGAATGCATGTTAATAATTCTGTGAATACTGACTGAATACTTGTAAATAGGAGTGTTACCATTACTGCCGAGTGCTATTTGTGACGGGTGTTTTGTAACCTAGCACATGAACCCTGCGTAATATATATATATAATATAGGTGATTGAGGGTGAACTGCTTTTATGTATTGCTCTATAATTGAAACATGACCGTTGTTTGATGATTGAAATATGTGACCTGTGTGTGATTAATTATAGATGCATGCAACACCCGGACATTGTGATAGATATTAATTGTGAATCGTTGTGATGATACCCCATCTGAAAGATGTGTATATATATATATGCTAATGAGAATGTCGAGTGGCTTATGCTGTGAGTCAACAAATAAGAGCTGTGTGTGATCTATAATGAAATACAGCAGCATTGAACGTTTTTTTAAGTGGGCAATCAGATGAATGCGTGGGGTATTGAGGATTCTGAGATTAATCCTAAAAGACCTCCGAGTGGGACTCGAGGCCATGCTTGGAACATAAGCATTGGATGCTTAATGAAAGTCCTTGGGTTGGACTCAAGGCAAATACCGAGTGCATTGGAGTGGGACTCCTGGTGAATAATCGTATGCATCTGATTCGCCGACTGCATAAATACATGTGTATAAGAGTATTATTATTAAGGCTGGCATGATTTGTATGGATTTGAATGATTTGAGTAGTTTCCGACTTGATGATGTTGTATGAATGAGGTCTGACCGAATGAATGTACATGTATTGATGCTGTTGCCAAGTGTGATGCAATGTTATAATTGAGAATGTATATTATAGTACAATTTCTGATTGAATGACTGTGTGTACACTTATGAGGATAAATGAGCTCAGTGTGAACTATGTGAATGTGTGAATATGATATTGTGAATGAAACCCTTAATGTAGTTGGAATTGATTTGGGTAAATCTGATTGGATGCGCGTATGTATATGTCGATGCTATTACCAAGTGCAATGTGACGTTGTGGTTATGGTGCATGATGTAGTGGACAATATTATAGCCATGAATGATTGGTATGAAATCCGACTGAGTGTCTGTATATACATTAGTGTTGTTGCTGAAGTTCGTGGTGTGTTATAATAGCATATGTGATTGTGAATTGCTTAATCCTGAGTGAATTGTATGAACCCGAGTGAGTGATGTTATTATATAATTGAGAGTTAAGAATTTAATCCGAGCCATGGTTTTGTGAGGAATAAGGGTTAGAGGAAATATTGCCTTGATTCTATTTTACAGAAGTGATGAATAATTTTCATGATTATTGATACGTGATGTACCCTATGTGATGCATGATGTTGATGTGGGTGTATTACTTGTGTGTGTGAACTGCCATTAACTACCGTGTGAATTTGTATTAGTTGGGTGAAGTCTGGTCCGTGTGAGGCATGCTGCTCTGAGATGACTCTTCCTGCCATGGGTAACGTGGCAGCGTACACGTTGTAGTGACCATGTAATTGTTGTAACCCTATAGGAATGAGACGTCATCCTATAAGTTGGATGCAGTAATTCATGAGTCGGGCGGGTGAAGCTGTAACTACTTATGGTGATGGTGAGTCTTTCAGACGTTTCCGAGTGATAATGAGAGTTATATTAAATGAGTGTTATGCGATTGTTTATCAAAATGAAGAAAGAGGGCTTAATTGACCTTGGCATGTCTGCTTCCGAGAGGATTAAAGATTGCTGGGTACGGATTGGCTACTAAAAGGATGATTGGTATTGGAATAAGAAGCGTGATCAAACTGTCACTGAAATTGGAGTTTTGAAAAGTTAACCGAGTGATACTGTAAGCCTAATGAGGAAACCAGGATTGGCGCCAAACTAAATTGCAAGGTGAGGATTTGCTTGGGAAGGGATTAGTATATTCCGAGTGTGTAGCGGTGGAGACGATTCTGGGTGAAGTCCGTGTGAGAAAGATCTGCTGAGTGAAAATTTATGGTGTTCCGAGTAGAACCTCATAGGGAGGATAAGTATCAAGTTAAGGGAACCGTGTCCGAGCGTAACATTCTGAGTAGAGCAGGAATTCAAGTAACGTGACTCGGAGTGTATCACTTCCGAGTGGAATGGCACCGTGTGGAATGATTCTGACTAGTAAGACAGCGAGTGTAGAATTCCTAATAACCGTGGGATGCCCAACCAAGTGATCTTCCAGGAAGAAAGTCTTCCTGGTCGGAAAATGGAACTTAGAGTGTGCAAGTTTCCGAGTGAAGAGGGCTCTGAGAGGAAGTAGATATCCGAGTGAAGAATTTAATTGAAGGCGTACTCAGGTCAGTAATTGGGACTATTGAGCTTGAACTCAGGTTTGGTTTCAAGGTAGACCCGGGTTGCGAGTGAATTTCTGGTAAGTGGAAGAATTTTCGGGTGAGAATTACCCTCAACCCCGAGTGATGTCGGTGTAAGAGGACCGAGTGAACTCTCAGGACGAAAGCATGGAATTAGCCGGAAGCATGGGTAGGAAATCTAAGATTTCAAAATTTAGTGTAGTGCATATGCGAAGTTAATCCGAGTAAATTGCGTTAATTAAAACGCATGGAAATTTCCTTGAGTGTTCCCTTTGGTGTAAGAGAGATTTTTTGGTCAGGTTTTGAAAACTGAGGGTTTGGTCCGAGAGAAATCGGTCGGAAGTGAGTATTTTGGGAGTCGGTGGTGTTGTTTATCGACTAAATTTTTCCTAACTGGTTGAATAACCTCTAAGGATGTGTCCCCACGACACAATGTCGAGCCTATGCTTTATGCGATTTCATTATTGTGTCGAGTAACTTGTCCGAGTCAAGAAAACTGATGGTGTGAATATGCCGAACGGTGTTGAGAGTATATGGCCGAGCGGCCAAGAGATTGGAAGTGCCACTGCTTTGATGAATGGGCTAAGTTAAAATGAGGTAAATTGTACGTTTTAGAGATTGAATTTCCCAATATATTAGATTCTGCGATGAGGTGGTAATCAGGTGGGACCTGACCTTTGTGTCTTACTGACTGGAATTATGGTGCGATCAGTAAACCGCTTGAGTGGTGAATCTCTGCCGAGTGATATTGTGATCCGATCGGTGAATGCTTGTGGAAGCACAGTCGTGTGCGTGATTGAGTCAGCAATCTTCAGAGTTATGTATGTAAGGTAAATTACCGATTGAATTTCGAGGACAAAATTCTTTTGAGAGGGGGAGAACTGTAACATCCCAATTTAATAATTATTACCGAATGAAATGAATCATTAAAATAATAAATTGATAAGTGTGGGGAGAATTATTTATTAATTATAATTGGTTTATTTAATTAAGTTAAGAAATGAAAGGTTGATTAATGGTGATTGGTTGTCAATGACTGATTAGATGTGATGGTGTGTGTGACGCGTGTGGGGGCTGCTACTGTGCATGCTTTCCCACCCCACTCTTCCTTCTCTTCGTACATGCATATATGGGTACACTATCATCCATTCTTCCCTGTAGACTCCTCTTCCCCCCGTTCTCTCTTCTTTTTCTTCTTCTTCTTCTTCTTTTCCTCTTTGATCTTCTTCTTCCTCCTCTGCGCTCTGTTTCTGTGAGCTCGCAGCAATGGTGGCTGAGGATTGGGGTCCTCCTCCCTTATTCAACGAACCCGTGAGGATGAGGGTGTGTATTCCCTCTGCATGCAACACGTCTCCTTCCTTGTTCCTTCATTCCTTCGTCGGTTTCCCTCCTTCTTCCTCTCCTTGCCCGAAGCTGCCAAGTCCCAGTGGAGATCTGTACTGCGAGGAGCTTCAAGGGGGTCGGAGTGTTCACAGTATTGTGATGGAGCCATTCCAGGGAGCGAGCCGAGAGCTGGACGTCTTCGGCCTCCCCTGCTCTTGCATGCAGATATGCTAAGAGTGATTCAGTGTTCCTCTGGAACTGAACGTCATGTTGACCGACTGAAAGCTTCAGTCCAGGTAGGGGGGTATCTTCTATCTTAAATGCATGGGTTATGAACAGGTTCTGAGTGTTGATGCTTGCTATTTCCGTGTTCTAATTGTGTATTGTGTTGCATGACAAGTGAAAGATGAGTGTTGCATGATGATGGCCTGTGAGTGTTGAACGATTGTATGAAAGGAATGTGTTGTAGTGATGTTGACGATTACCGTGTGTTTTACATGACCTGCAAGTTGCTATGAGCTTAGAATGCTGACTGCATGAGATGTATGTGTTGTGGAATACCGTGAATGCCTAGCACTGATTACATGAGATGCATATGCCATTGAGTTCTGAGAATGTGTAACACCAACTGCATGAGATGCATGTGTTGTTGAGTACTGTTAATGTCCAGCATTGATTGCATGAGATGTATGTGCCGTTTGAATGCTGATGATGTATGATGCCGATTGCATGAGATGCATGTATGGCTGTGTATATGAACTCTGTGTGTGTGATAAATCCGCGTGTGGCGCATGGGATGCGTTTATGCTGAGAGCACGTAGTGTGGGACACTACCATCGGTTTTTAAAGCGTGGGACGCTATGAAATCCTTGAGTGGGACTCAAGGTAGCCCTTGAGTGGGACTCAGGCTACCTGTGAACACCTTTGTTGGCGCTGAGAGCGCTGGTGTCACCTGTGGGCAAACGGTTGGGTACCTGTAAAACGGCCAAGCAGCTGGGAGCTGATTTGATAGCTGAGAGCTATGTATAAAAAAGCTGAGAGCCTATGTTTCAACGTCTAAACCGATACACACGAATGCGGAACCGAGTGAAATAATATGTGCTTATTAACTGTTGACAATGTTTGGAATTCGTTGTGCATGCGAAGGTGTTAGTGAGATGATGTATGTTCATAACCGAGTGAAATACTCTGTGTGTATTGACTGATTGATATTGTTTGGAATTGATTATGCATGTGATAGTGTTAATGAAAGGATGAATGTGTATACCCGAGTGAAATACTCTGTATATATGTATTGCTGATGCTGACTGAAATTTGACTATGCGTGTGATGATGTTAAGGAGATGATGAATGGATATAACCGAGAGAGTATTTTGTGTGTATACGCAACTGATGCTAATTGAAGTTTGCTCCATGAATATGTGTTAATGTCATTAAAATGTCATGCATGTATAGCCGAGTGAGAACTGTTAGATTCCGACCGGAAAGTGTTGAATACGTGCGTTTTGATTCGTTGGTAATATCATGTTGTTGATTACTGTTATACTAATGTTATTGGCTGTGTATATGCACCTGGCCGAGTGGCGACTGATGAATTCCGATCGGTAAGTGTTCCATGTGTGTCTTGGTTGATTGATAATGCTTGACCTTACTCGTTGCTATGTCTAATTGCGTGGATATGTATTTTGTTGTATGATTGTGGGACAGCCTGAGTCGGTATCTGTCATTTAATATCTAAGATGCTCACCCCTACACCATTTTTTTAGTGTGCAGGTCATACTCGGAAATGATGATAGGGTTTCAAGTCCGAGTGTGGTGCACTCTGACTGTTGAGCACTTGTATTGCATTATTATGTTTTGTCCGTGTAGCCTTGGCCGGCTCTTACGTAAAATGACGATTAAATATATTCACTTATAAAGATTGAATAGTCATGGTGTCACTTGTATGGTATTCGTAAGTATTGGTAAATGCATAATATCAAGATAATGGGTATTCCGAATGTGTGGTTACATGTCTATGGGTCGGTAGACTGGATTTGTTAGCAGATTTATGCTTCTATGATCATGTATTCATATGTATGTGCTTCGTACTGATTCGATGCGTTTCCCGACTGGGAAGTGTTGCTAAATGACTCGAGGGCCGTTGAGGAGTGAAATTATGTTAAGTTAGTGGTTCTGAGTGAAGATTTCTGGGTGGCTTTTCTGAGTGAACATGTTATGTGACTCCGAGCGAAAATCATAAATAAATCCCGAGTGAGGAAGAGTTTGTATTTCCCGAGTGAAAACCTCGAGTGATTCCCTTCTGAGAGAGGAGTTCGAATAGTGGTTTAGAGTGGATTGGATCCTAAGTGTAAGGTATTGGTAATCCGAGTGAAAGATGTAATGTCCGAGTGAGGATTGGTATCCCAAGTGGTTGGGTTTCGAATAAGTCCGAGTGGGACTTAACTACCTGATTTCCCGAGTGAAGTGCGAGCGTGAGGATTTACCGAGTGAACCTTTGTCCATATCCGATTGAGAAATTACCTTGTACCTGTGTTCGCCCCAGCGAATTAGACTTAGCTCCAGCGAGTGTGTGTTTGGAGAGGCCTTTGTGTTGGCATCGCTTAAGCGGATCATGCCTCGCCCGAGCGAATGGAGCTGTTTCGCCCAAGCATGTGGGATTATGCTGAAGCGAGTAGAGGCTGGTGTTGAGCTTCGCTTGAGGATCTCCTTTTCCACTGTTGCATTGTCACCTCTCGCTCAGGCGACGTTGAACCTCGCTTGACCGAGTCAGAGTTGTCATGGATTTCGCCCAGGCGCTGATGTGTTTCACTGAACCGAATGCGTCGGTCCCAGCCTTGTTCCTTCCGCTGACTGCTATAAGTATGAATGCTCTTTTGTTTCCCTTGCCTTCTCCTTTTTTTTCTATGCCGATTGACCAGTGGTTGATTTGTGAAAATTTTTTTATTTTTTCCTGTTTTTGGATTTATTATCTATTAAAAATAAGGGTGTTACAAAAATTCCTAATGAAAATCCTAAAGTATGTGCTGCTAACATATACGATAGTAGACCACCACAATAACTACATAACAATTATGATCTCTCTTCCAACAGATATAATCCTGTTTGGAGGAATCACCCTAATCTAAGATCAGGTAATTCCTCACAACAACCTCATGACCAAGCAAACCTTATCAACTTCCTCATGTACAACAACAAGCTACATAAATAGTTGCATATTCCACTGAGAAATCAAATTTAGAGGAATTAATAAAGCAAATGGCAGTAGACAATTTAAACTTCCAAAAGAGAACTAAGGCCACAATTCAAACTCTTGAAAACTAGATTGATCAATTGGCTATATTCTTAAACCATTTGTAGTCTTAAGGATCAAATAAGTTACCCACTCAGACAGTTATCAATCTTAGAAATGTAAGTACAATTACTTTAAGATCTGGTAAAGCTATCCATGGACTGGAAAAACAACAATAAACTGAAAATACTATTGTTGTAGAAAAACATGCAGAAGAAGTTTTAGATAATTCAAGTCATAATGGTAATGATATATCTCTTACAAATCCTCCTTTTGTAGAGGGTCCTGATAAACAACATTTATTCCATTCCCATAAAGACAAAAATCTATAGAAAATAAAAAAATGGATGAGGAGATCTTAGAAACATTTAGAAAAAGTAGAGGTAAATATACCTTTATTAGAAGCCATCAAGTAGATCCTAAGATATGCCAAATTCTTTAAAGAACTATACACTAATGAAAGAAAACTAAAAGGTAATGAAAGGATTAACATAAGTAGAAATATTTCTACACTAATTGAGAAACCTTTGTCACATATACCAGAAAAGTGTAAAGACCCTTGGATGTTTACCATTCTATGCATCATAGGCAATAACAAATTTGAAAATGCCATGGGTGCATCCGTTAATGTTATGCCTATGACTGTATTTACTTCACTTTTCCTTGGACCTTTGCAAACTAGAGGTATGGTTATACAATTAAGAAATCGAAGCTTTACACACCCTGCAGGTGTTGTTGAAGATGTCCTTGTTAAAGTATATGATTTAATTTTTCCTGTTGATTTTTATGTTCTAGATATGGAAAGTGAAACTTCCACCAACTTAGCTCCAATCATTTTAGGTAGACCCTTCTTAAAAATAGCCAGGAAAAATATAAATGTTTATGCAGGAACACTTTCTATGGAATTTAGAGATAGTGTGGTTAGATTCAACATTTTAGATGCTCTGAAGCGTCCTACTAAGGACGATTTTGTTTTTCAAATTGATTGAATAACTGATTTAGTTGATGGTAATATTATTAAGTTTTTTGATAATATTCATTTTCTTGTATTGTCTAATTTTTGTGATTCATTTGTTTATGATTCATGCATGGATTCTCATCAATGTAATAAGTATGCTAAAAAAATTGAGAAATATCTGCTTAGTGATAATAATGATGCAAGCTACCTTAAAACAAAAAACATTATTCCAGTTGTTGTTTCAACAGAATCAAAGTGTAATAAATTGATTAAAGCAGTTACAGATAGATCTGATTCTGTTGAAGTACAAGTTGCTAAGATAATTTCAACCAAATTAATTCCTTTTATGATGCAGCCTTCCATGTTAGAGTTAAAACCTCTTCTTGAACATTTAAAGTATGCATATTTAGAGGAAGATAAGAATCTTCCAGTGATTATTTCTAACAAATTAAATGTTGGTCAAGAAACAAGGTTGTTGTAGATTATTAGGAAGCATAAGAAAGCAATTGGTTGGACTTTGGAAGATATCCTAAGTATTAGCCCTTCCATATGTATGCATAGAATTTTACTAGATGAAGAAGTTAAACTAGTAAGGTTACCAAAACAAAGACTTAATTCCCAAATCCTGGATGTAGTTAAGAAAGAGGTAACAAAATTATTACAAGCTGACATCATTTACCCTATTTCAGATAGCACTTAGGTCAGCCCTATACAAGTGGTTCCCAAGAAGTTTGGAATCACAATGGTCAAGAATGAAAATAATAAACTAATTCCTACTAGAATCAAAAATAGTTGGCGAGTATGCATCGATTACAGGAAGCTTAACAAAGCAACCCAAAAGGATCACTTTCCTTTGCCTTTCATTGATCAAATGTTGGAACGATTGGTAGGTAAGTCTTATTACTGCTTTTTAGATGGATTTTCAGGTTACTTCCAAATTTACATTGCACTAGAAGATTAAGAAAAAACAATATTTACATGTCTTTTTGGCACTTTTTCCCATAGAAAGATGCCTTTTGGCTTATGTAATGCCCCCGGCACCTTTTAGCGATGCATGATCAATATCTTTACTGATTTCCTTAAAAATTGCGTGGAAGTATTTATGGATGATTTCACAATATATGGTTCATCATTTGATGCTTGCTTAAATAGTCTAGATAAAGTATTACATAAATGCATTGAAACTAACCTTGTTCTTAATTATGAGAAATATCATTTCATGTAGAAGAAGGAATAGTTTTAGGCCATGTAATATCTAAAAAAGACATAGAATTAGATCCTATGAGAAATGTCATTTCATTGTCAAACTTGTTACAAAAAATATAAAATTTGATTTTAATGACAAATGTAAAAAGGCTTTTGATTGCTTAAAGAAAGCATTAACTACCACTCCCATCATCTAGGTACTAGATTGGTTACTTCTATTTAAACTTATATGTGATGCATCGAATTATACATTAGAAGTTGTTCTTGCTTAAAGAGTAGGTAAAGTACAATATGTCATATACTGTGCCTCATAAACTTTGGATGTTGCATAAATTAACTATACTACCACAGAAAAAGAACTACTTGCTATTGTGTTTGCACTTGATAAATTTATATCTTATTTGCTTAGTTCAAAAGTGTTTGTATTTTCATATCATGTAGCACTAAAGTTTCTTTTAAAGAAACCATATGCAAAACCAAGATTAATCAGTGGATGTTATTGTTCCAAGAGTTTGACATTGAAATTAGGGATAAAATTAGAGTAAAAAATTTGGTGGCTAATCACTGAAGCATAATTGAAAAGGAATTTGACCCAACTTCTATTAGAGATGTTTTCCCTGATGAAAAACTTATGAGAATACATGATTCCACTCCATGGTTTGCTAATTTGGTAAACTACTTAGTTGCTTCTGTTACTCCCATATATGCATCTAAGCAACAAATAATAAAACTAAAAAGTGATTCTAAATACTATGTTTGGGATGATCCTTACTTATGTAAACTTTGTAGTGACCAAGTCATTAGAAGGTGTATGCCTAAAAATGAATTTCATTCCATTCTTACATTTTGTCATACATATGCATGTGGTGGACATTTTGAACCTCAACATACAACCAGGAAAGTGTCAGAATCTGGTTTGTATTGGCCAACAATTTTTTGTGACACATATACATTTTGTAAAGCTTGCGAACAATGTCAAAGAATGGGAAACATATTGTTGGAAATATGCACTAAGAGCCTATATAGGACGCATCATTTTGTATAAGGCATTTTTTGTTAAATAGTTTAACATCCTTTATTTATCCTTGGAGTAATAGGCATATGGGAGTTATTCCTAAAATGTCTCTAGTCAAGTATTTATGTGGGGACATGTAAATACATTAAGACTAGTGTGTGAGTATACTAATGATTTGATCTCACAGATCATGGATATAGATGGTATCAAGTCTTCACACGGGTACACATTAAGAGTAATGATGTACTGGACAGACCCACCATGAGAACATTACATGGATCGTTATATGAATATCATAAACGATTCTCAATGCGATAATGGTATATGTAGTCCTTCGACCTGAAGTCACTACGATTCCTACACAAGGAGTTTGTTGTTTTAATACAATCAAACGTCTTCTGTAACAAGAGGACTATAAAGGTTCTGATTAGGCAATAAACAAATTATGCAGAGGGATGTGAGTGATGTAGTGGGATTTGTCTCTCCTATGTGACAGGAGTGATATCTATAGGCCACTTGATAGAGTGAGACTAAGAAAATGCATAGCGATGCTAGAAAGAATAAATATTAGATATTTATTCAGATAAAGTCTACTCCGGTATCAAGTAAAATAAATTAGGCCGTACAAAGATGATGCGACCATGCCTTGGGCCCAATTAGGATATCTTGACAAAAGGAACAAACATATAAATAATTATCACTTATAGGTTATGTTGATATTAAATAATATTTGGACATAATGATGCATTGCTAGATGTCGCTCTTATTTTATATTAATAATAAAATAGTTTATTATTAATATGACCGAGTATTTTACCTATAGGGTCACACACATAGAGTAAGCCCATCAGAAAATAACTTTTGTTTTAGTTGGACTAAAATAAAGCTATTGGGCCTAAGTCATTTAGAATGAGTAAGGAGCCCACTCTCTAGAGAGAAAAAATTAGGTCAAACCTGAGCCTATAAATAGAGCATAAGATGCTCATAGGCGGTTCACCCAAAAGAGACAAAATATGCAAAAGTTACAAAAGCTACACACCGTCAAACTAGCATTTGGAAGGTGTAGCATTTTTGGTGAGAGTACTTGTGTGGACTCCTAAAGGATGAGGCTACGATTGCTTTGATAATCTTCAAGAGGTAATCCTAAAACGCAATATTTTTTTGTGTTTGTCTTATGCTTTGAAACACGATGCTTTTCAAATCCTATGGGAATCCTTGTATTTCCGCTGCTCATGCACTAGGGATTCCCGAACAATGGTATCAGAGCTTGATTGCAAAACCATGTTTTAGGCAAATGTTTGTTTAAAGAACATGTAAAAAATTTCTTTTACGAAAAGAATTGTAAAGGTTAAATCCTTTTGCAACTGTTGCATCTTTTATTAGATATGTTGCAAAGGTTGCATTTTTAATGAGATATTATGTAAAGGTTGCATTTTTATGAGATATATTGCAAAGGTTTCACCTTTTGAAAGCTAGTATCAATTTATTTTTCTTTTGTGTATATTGATTGCTTTTCTCAACATTTTAATTAAAGAACATGTTTTTGGGATATGCTTTATTATATGAACATGTTGTATGTTGCAATGGTGATTATTTTATATGTGTTCTAATTATAATGCATATTTTATGTTTGTTTAATTAAATTAAAATCAAGAGTTGTATGCAATGCACGTCTATGCTTTCTCTTTTCTAATATGAATTGTTTATGAGATTGTGTTTAGAAAGTTTAAGAGTTAAACCCTAGCCGTAATGAAAACCAAGATTCAAAAGTTGAAACCTATAACACCCCCGATTTTCCGGACTCGAATCCGATGTAATTCACATAAATAAATAATAAAAATACAAGTAAATTTTTCGCGTTTGAAATAATTTCAAAACACCATCACGACTACATCAAGACTCAAACCACAGAAAACCAAAGAGTGAGATGTGATAATCTATAACTGGATCGTTAAATAGTTTGCCCATAACGGTATACAAAATAACAGAATTTACAACGAAGAAAAATGTGTATACCGGGCATACTCCTAGTCTCATATATAAAGATATGAGAAAAGGGCTCGGCAAAGCATGCAAATATACAATACAAGCCTAATAGACCACAATCAACCTTACACATAAATCATAAACATGCATTGCCAATATACATATATATATATATATATATATTTATATGGTCATGCAACATACATTTCCAATGTCCACAATTTCATAATTGACCATGTTCGATTCAACCTCAAAATTATATGTCATCAACACTTATACATCCTAGAATGGGCTACATATCCAACATCATTTTATTCATCAAGGGGGTATGAATTCAAATACCTCAAACATCAGTACATCATCCACTTATATCATTATTCATAATACATCACCCAATATCAATAGTCATCACATTATTATATACATGTTATTCACAATGAAATAATTTACAACCACTGCCGGCCAAGGCATTCCATTACCACTATTTACCTTCACCAAAGCTTTACTTTTAAAATATCCTCATCCCATGATATTTCTACATCAATGCTAAAAATGGACAACATGGGAGAGTGAGTTATACATTTCAAATGACGAATATGAATACAATTGAGATTATGAGCATATGCATATTAACATTATGTATGCTTTACTAGAATCATCAACAATCATCATAATCTATTCATTTCAACAATATACATATTATGTATTCATCCATCAACTCATAGCAAAGCAATCACATACACACATCTTTTCTCAATACCACAACGGGCCAACATCATTGTCTTTAACCATAGACAAACAAGCCCTTCATTACATTGGGCCATCACATACAACGTTATCATACTCAATATCTTTTCATTGTATTCATATTTTACATGTTGTCTATTAGGTATTCATTTACCTATCTCATCATCATCACATCTCAATCTCAACCATCATCAATCATCATTACCTTTTGGCATATCACCATGCTATATGCAAATGTCTTAGGCTAATGCATATGCACAATGGAATAACGACAACAAATACGGATCTGACTATGGGAATAAACACCAATTGTGGGTCAAGCATGATCACATACCATGCCCCTATTACAGTAGTAAAATGTGTACACATATATCATAATGCATGCATAATCACTAATTTTTACTGGTACCAAACCGCATCGCCCATAATGCAACACTAAGCCATTTTCACCATGACCGTGGTAAACAACATAATCAACAATATAAGGTGTTGCAGGCCAACCATGATTCTCAACATGGCAGCTGTGATCCAAATGACCACTGGGGACACCTGCTCCTCAAGAGCCACCCCCACAAGGGTCAACCACATGCAGCTCCCCGTAGCTCAGCATGGGCAGCTTTGTGACTTACACACTAAGTCACAGCGGAAACAACAGAAATACTCGTGCACTGAGCCGCCCTCCCACTGGGCCAACCGGGGGAATCCCCTAATATTCCAACACCGGCAGCTATGATATGCCATGAATACAATGCAATGCAAATCAAATACATTTCTCACACTGTGCATCCTAAATGCCACTCATCAATCATCATCATCATAATCACCAACACCACCATACACACCTTAGTGGATTTTATCATTGTTGGTTTTAGCCATTGTCTTCAAGTTTTAAGTGTGGCATTTCATTTCAACATATTTCATACCGTACATGCAAGTCAATACTTGCAACAAATCACAATGGCATCACTATCATCAATAACATTCATCAACATCACCATATAATTTCTTAGTACTTTTTTATCTCATTGATCATTTCCATTGTTTCATATATAGTGTGGCATTCACAATAATTCACCAATATAATTTTAAACCACATATACAAGATCACACTTGTATCACACACAATGGAATTCAACAATCATTCATAATAATAATCATCCTTTTCTCAAGGAAATGATTAACAACATCATCCATCATTGTATATTATTGATATCATCTCCGATTCATAGAGTTACCAGAAACACATTATCAAGCAAATGTCCCTTTATTAGTTTCATCATCACTTAAGGGTGTGTCACACAACCATAACATTTACTTTTCATTATCAATCATCATATCATATCATTGATGGTGAATATTCATGTTTTCATAACATGTTTCAATTAATATCAAACACCCTAAGACACACCATCATCATATACCCCTAATATAATCTATTACTTTTACATAATAAAGGGGTTTTGGATACTATTAAGCTCATGACAAATTACAACATTAATACCTAAGAGAAAAGCTCACTTTTAGTCTTAATAATAGTGGGACATGTCACAAATATCACCTATTAGTCCCAATTTGACCACCATAAAAAGTTGGGTTCGAAACCCTCTTAAACTTGAATTTTTTCAACATAGTGGGTTCTGTATTTTTCGCCTAATAGATTTAGATAACTCCTATTAAAGTGAGACCAATTCTCACACCTCCGTAATACAATTATCTACAACTTTCATGAAGAAGTCAGAAGCCAAAAATGTCATTAAGATGCTCAAACGGGCCAAAAACAATAAAGGACGCTTATTATGTAATTCTGCCATAATCGATTACGCACATCCTGTAATCGATTACACCTAAAGCTAATCAATTACGCCTGAAACAGAATGCCTGTAATCGATTACAATGATCCTCGTAATCGATTACGGTATATCAGAATGCAGAAATTATGCAGAAAATACATAATTTTGGACTTCCAACCCCTCTAACTTTCTCATATGAACTCCAAATGCTACGAAATTTTAACCCCAATAAATATACATCATTCGAGATGCGTGGCTACCAGCCTCACTCAAAAATTCTTTAAAATGAGTGACTTATGCATATAAACACATTTTACCCATTTTTAGTTATTTTAAGGTAACTCAAGAGTCATTTCTCACTCAAATTGACCCATTCTAATTCACACAAGTTTTAATTCATATATGGAAGCTATTGGAGCTATCCCATGCCATTCAATTCTTATAAAACTCTATTTGGCTCTAATAGTTCCTCAATTATGCATTAATGTCAATACATAGTTTTATATTTTGAGCAATTTCTCTATCAATGTAAACATTAATGCCATCAATTGGCCTTAGCCTCTCATTAGCAATATTCATTCATCAAAATCACATAGAATTCTAAATTCACATGGTATATACATACTTCAACCCCTCATGGGTTATTCATCAATAATGCATTACTCCCATTAAAGGGGCACTAAACATTCATCATCAATTCATATATACATATATATATCATTCTCAAGAATCCACCATTACCAAGCATGACATTCATTACATAATTAATACAAATATGGCAAGGCAAGCATGAGTAACCACACATACATTAATCATCAATTATTCTACTCATGCATTTGGAATGTAAAACTCCCTTCCTACCTCGAGAGAAGAACCGTAATCCAAGCGCTCCATTTATGGACTAAAGTAAGCTTTTAGAAGCTAGAATCTTCATTAAAGAATAAAGATAAATCTTATGACTATAAAAGGGTTAGTAACTGCACAATTATAGTTCTAATATTACATGTAGAAGACATGCTTCTTCTAAAACTAATATTCTCATTCTATAATCAAGAATATCCTTAAACACTTGAGAAAGACTAAGGATTTGGTCTAGATAAATGAAAGATGAGCTCGTTGTAAAGGTTACATTGATGCCAATCTTCTAATTAATTTGAAAGACTTAAGATTTCCATCAAAATATATGGCTTGTCAAGACAGTTGTGATGTATGCCTGAAAGGTTCAAAGCAAGAAACAGTCGTTGGTTCTACTAACAAATCTAAGTATTTTGCTATGATAAATCACAAAAGAAGTCAATTTACATTTAATCATTTCAAATGTTTTGTACCCTATGAGTTTCCACTGTGATGATAATGGAACCATATAACAATATAAGGAAGTGGATTAATCCAAGCATATACTTAATAGTTCCATCTTTAGAAGATGTGAAAATATGCAATGTGCATACCAACAAAATTGTTGGGAACCCATTAGTAAAACCGCTTATGTAGCAAAAGTATAAGGGTATTGCAGACGTCATTGGGAATTAACCTTGTCGGCTCTAAGTGCAAGTGGGAGATTGTTGGAAATATACACTAAGAGCCTATATAGGGCACATCATTTTTTGTTAAATAGTTTAACAACCTTTATTTAAATAGTTTAACAGCCTTTATTTATCCTTGGAGTAATACATCATATGGGAGTTATTCCTAAAATGTCTCTAATCAAGTATTTATGTAGGGACATGTAAATACATTAAGACTAGTGTGTGAGTATACTACTGATCTGATCTTACAGATCATGGATATAGATGATATCAAGTCTTCACATGGGTACACATTAAGATTAATGATGTACTGGACAGACTCACCATGAGAACGTTGCATGGATCGTTACATGAATATCATAAACGATTCTCAATGTGATAATGGTATACAAGTCCTTCGACCTGAAGTCACTACGATTCCTACACAAGGAGTTTACTATTTTAATACAATCAAATGTCTTCTGTAACAAGATGAATATAAAGGTTGTGATTAGGCAATGAACAAATTTTGCAGAAGGATGTGAGTGATATAGATGAGATTTGTCTCTCCTATGTGACAGGAGTGATATCTATAGGTCACTTGATGGAGTGAGACTAAGGAAATGCATGACCATGCTAGAAAGAATAAATATTAGATATTTATTTAGATAAAGTCTACCCCAATATCAAGTAAAATAAATTGGGTTGTACAAGGATAACGCGACCATGCCTTGGGCCAAATTAGGATATCGTGACAAAAGGAACAAACATATAAAACAATTATCACTTATAGGTTATGTTGATATTAAATAATATTCAGACATAATGATGCATTACTAGATGCCACTCTTATTTTCTATTAATAATAAAAGAGTTTATTATTAATATGACTGAGTATTTTACCTATAGGGTCACACACATAGAGTAAGCCCATCAAAAAATAACTTTTATTTTAGTTGGACTAAAATAAAGCTATTAGGCCTAACTCATTTAGAATGAGTAAGGAGCCCACTCTTTAGAAAGAACAAATTAGGTCAAACCTGAGCCTATAAATAGAGCATAAGATGCTCATAGGTGGTTCACCCAAAAGAGACACAAAATACGCAAAAGTTTCAAAAGCTACACGCCGTCAAACTAGCATTTGGAAGGTGTAGCATTTCTGGTGGGAGTACTCATGTGGACTCCTAAAGGACGAGGCTATGACTCCTTCGATAATCTTCAAGAGGTAATCCTAAAATGCAATATTTTTTATGTTTGTCTTATGCTTTGAAACACGACGCTTTGCAAATCCTATAGGAATCCTTGTATTTCCGCTACTCATGCATTAGGGATTCCCTAACTCATATTTCATAGAAATGATATGCCTCAACAACTTATGCTATTTTGTGAAATTTTTTATGTATGTGGCATAGATTTCATAGGACCTTTTCCTGTATCTTTTAGTCTTGTTTATATACTGTTTGTAATCAATTATGTGTCAAAATGGGTTGAAGCTAAGGCTACTCAATCTGATGATTCTAAAGTTACTGCAGATTTTGTTAGGTCATACATTTTTTGTAGGATTGGTGTTCCTAAGGCCATTATTAGTGATCAAGGATCATATCTTTACAACCATAAAATGGAGTCCCTTCTTAAAAAATTTGGAGTTATGCATAAGGTTTCAACACCTTATCATCCCCAAATAAATGGACAAGCTGAAGTGTCCAACTAGGAATTAAAAATGATCCTTCAAAAAACAGTACAACCAAATAGGATAGATTGAAGCAAAAGGCTAGAAGATTCTTTTTAGGCTTATAGAACAACTTATAAAACACCTATTGGAATGTCACCCTTGTTAAGGAATCTCTAGTACATGAGCAGCAAAAATATAAGGATTCCCATAGGATTTGCAAAGTGTCATGTTTCAAAGCATAAGACAAACACAAAAAAATACATTTTTAGGATTACCTCTTGAAGAACACCGAAGCGGTCGTAGCCTCGTCCTTTAGGAGTCCACACGAGCACTCCCACCAGAATCACAACACTTGCCAACTGCTAGTTTGACAGCGTGTAGCTCTTGCAACTTTTACGTATTTGTGTCTCTTTTTAGTGAATAGCCTCTGAGCATCTTATGCTCTATTTATAGGCTTAGGTTTGACCTAATTTATTCTCTCTAAAGAGTGGGCTCCTTACTCATTCTAAATGAGTTACGCTCAATAGTTTTATTTTAGTCCAACTAAAATAAAACAAAATATTTTCTGATGGGCTTACTCTATATGTGTGACCCTATAGGTAAAATACTTGGTTATTGATCTGGGCTCGATACCGGTATCCATTCTACAAGACATATTTCAACGTCTTTGACCGTTCTATAACGTGTCACCAGTGTCATCAGTATACATCCGGACTCTAAATCTATATCAGGCGTTCTCCCTATATCGGTTGTCCAGGATAACGCCATGCACATCGAATAACACATATGTCACTATACAGAAGACAAAGGGCATTGCTACAGGGACAAGGACAAGGATTCCATTTTCCACACTACGAGCCATAATCGGCTCCTGGAAATAATCAACTTGTTCCCTAAGACTAGCCCTACTCTCTCTACGCTCAATATAAAATAGCCACTTGCCTCAATCATACTGGCAAGTGCATATTAAATAATAATTTATTTAATTAATGGAGGTTAGTGGTTCCCCACTAACAAGTCCTCGTATATCGAGCCAATCAGGTATAAGAACTCTCTTCATTTACGGAAGGAGGATCTTCTCCCCTTTTACTTACATCTACTATCTGGATTTCAGAGAGTGATCATAAAATATTCCTCATTTAGCATACTATTACTGACTTGAGCGTCGGAGAATCTTTGTAGGTGACACCACTTTTCGCCCACATCAACGCGTGAGGACGGTGTGAAGGACCTCCAGGACGCCAAGACCGCTCTCTTTATATTGGGACTCCAGATATACAGACCGGATACTTACAGAACCGGTCTTCAATCCCATTTAATCTTTGACTTTTGTGACTGGCCCCATACCGGATCTCTTGACCCCGGTGAAGGACAGATCATTGGCACGCCCAGTGGGACACGATAAAGTTATTCCCATATTCTACAAAAGCACAAGTGACTATCCATGGAAGGCGAAGCACATGACTTGGTGGAAAATCAACCTGAAGGCAGAACCAACACGAACGCCTTCAGAAAGCTTAACTTTGAATCTCAAGGGGACAGCTCAAAGAAAATGGTGGTAGTGTCCAACCCCGACCCTCGTGATGAGTTGATCAATCAACTCCAAAAAGAACTCACAGAATTACGAAGAGAAAGAAGACAGAGTGAGGACGAGGAGTCATCTCGGACAAGAGACACTCCCCAAACAGTTGAAGAAGAAAAATCCACGACCCTCCAATATTCAAACATCCCCACGTTTGAAGGGAAGGAACAAACCCATGATTCTGATGATAGAGTTACTAAAGGGAAGAAGGAGTTGATGACAGCATCCCCGATAACTTATAAGCTCAAAGTTCCTTTTTCAAGGAGGCTTATGAGCATACACATCCTTAAGCATCTGCAAACCACTCAGCCACTCTCCATTGGAAAATACAGTGGTGAAACTGATCCTACTAAGCATCTTGATGCTTATGTATTTGAAGCCATGTACTTAGGGGCTGATGAAGATGTTATGTGTCGAATGTTCCCAAGAACATTGACAGAGGAGGCCCTCAGCTGGTTCAAAGGTTTGCCATCAGAATCGATAGATTCCTGGGCTGAAATGGCAGCTACCTTGGAAACTCACTTTGTCATCTCTAGAGATATTCCTAGGACGTCTCATACTTTAGCCCAAATCAAGCAAGGCGAAAATGAAACTTTAAAAGATTTTCTAAGGAGATTTTACAAGGAAGCATCTTTGGTTCCCAACCTCACAGAGTCTATTAAGCTGCATATCGTTATTGAGGCATTACAGCCAGGATCAGCCTTTGCCCTCTCACTAGCAAAAAGCCCACCGACAACATTTGAAGAGTTCAGGAAGAAAGCCTCAAAATATGTGGGTATAGAGATGCACTTGGAGGCTATGGCTACAAAGACAAAACCACCAGCACCAACCTCATAACCGCGGAGAGATAAGGACAGGATGAGGTCAGAATGCATGGAAAGGCTATTCAACAGCCCCAAAGTTAACAACACCTCTCCTCAACGTTGAGAGAGACATATCAATTCCTTTAGCCATTATGCACCTCTGACAGCTAGACCATCTCAGATTTTGAGAGAGGTAGGATGGCCAACATTCAGTATTTATGGCATTAGGAGGCCGGCCCCTGTGAAAAGACCAGGGAATACCTGAAAGTACTGTGATTTTCATGAACAGACAGGACATTCCACCGATGAATGACAAGCTCTAAAGAACACAGTCGAAACGCTAATTAGATAAGGCAAACTAAAGCAATACTTGTTCAAAGAGAAGTCCTTTGACAAGGTAGACTGGACTGAGAAAAGAGAAAGATATCAAGATGACGGAGATGATAATAGCCGTAATCCGATTAGGAAGTTCTCTGCTACAGAGAAACAAAAAGGTGTTATGACTAATGACATAGCTCAAAGAGACAATATGCCCCATCAATAGCGTCAAGGTCGGCATGAAATCATCGATATGATCGCTGGAGGATTCGCTGGGGGAGGAGCTTTAATTACGGCCCGCAAGAATCATTATCGAATGATTCTGTCAGTACAAGGAAAGGCTAGAGACAACCCTCCTTCCAGAGAGGGCGTTAAGGCTCCAGTAATTTCATTCTCTGATGAGGATTTCGGTCCAACCGTTCCGGGTGGAGACGATGTTGTGGTCATTGTTACAGTGATAGCCAACAAGGATGTCAGAAGAATCCTTGTCGACCAGGGAAGTTCCTATGATGTTATTTTTTATAATTGCTTTAAAAGTATGGGTTTCAATGACTCAGACTTACAGCCTTACACATAGGAACTAACAGCTTTTAATGGTGCAAAGAAACCAATAAAGGGGTACCTTGACACCCTTATCTCTTTTGAAGGTGAGCCAGGGGCCAGAACGGTTAAATCTAGAGTGCTGGTAATTGATGTTGAATCACCATTCAACGACATCATAGGCCGCCCCACCTTGAATGCTATGGAGGCAATCGTTTCAACTCCATACCTCCTTATCAAGTTTGTCAATAAGGATAATGTTGTTTCTTTTATCCGAGGTGACCAAGAGATAGCCAGGTACTATTATAACCTGAGCCTAAATATGACAAAGTTAGAGGCATCCAATAAAAAGAGAAAGCTCAATGATTTTGGGACTGCTGCTGGTTCTGTGAGCCTTATTGATCTAGACCCTAGGTCGGATCACAAGATCGACCCTCTCAATCCTTCCAAACCTACACCGGATGGAGGCTCAAGGGATGTAATACTAGGAGACTCACCTGAAAAGGTCACACATATCAATGACAAGTTGGATTCAGTTACAGAGAAGCGTCTGCTTAACCTCCTCAAAGAATTCAAAGATCTTTTTACATGGACCACAGCCGATATGCCTGGCATAGATCCTGCTTTCTACTGTCACAAATTATCTGTTTACCCAGAGACGAGACCGGTTGCCTAAAAGAAAAGAAGATTGGGACCAGAAAAATAGAAAGCAGCTTACCAACAAACTGAGGAATTACTGAAAGCTAGATTTATCAAGGAAATCCGCTATTCCTCTTGGCTCTCAAATGTGGTGATGGTCTGGAAAGCTAATGGTAAATGAAGAATGTGTATTGACTATGTGGACCTCAAACATTGCTGTCCAAAAGATCCTTACCCCCTACCTAATATAGATCAGATGGTAGATGATTCCTCTGGTTATCAATACCTGAGTTTCATGGATACGTACTCAGGGTATAACCAAATTCTGATGTGTGAAGAGGATCAAGAAAAGATTGCTTTTGTCAATGATCGTGGCGTCTTCTGCTATACCATCATGCCCTTGGTTTTAAAAAATGCTGGAGCCACTTATCAACGAATGATTAACAAGGTGTTTGAGGGCATGCACACCAAGCTTGTTGAGGTGTACATTGACGATATTATAGCCAAGACGCCGGTTGGAGGTGATCATATTGAAGACCTGCGCCAAGTTTTCATCCGCTTGAGAGAATATAACATGAGGCTAAACCTGTTAAAATGCACTTTCGCTATCCCAGCTGGGAAGTTTTTGGGTTTCATGTTAACTCAGCGCGGTATTGAGGCCAATCCATGGAAATGCCAAACGATTCTCAACATGCAGAGTCTGAAAAATCTGAGGGAAGTCCAATCCCTGAATGGCAAAGTAGCAGCCTTAGCACGGTTCATGCCAAAAATGGCTCACAGGTCACTTCCTCTATACAAAGTGTTAAAAAAGTCCAAAAAATTTGAGTGGGGACAGCAGCAAGAACAAGTATTTCAAGAACTTAAGGAGGTGTTGTCCAAACCTCCTATACTAACGAAACCTTACCCCGGCAACACGCTCATCTTATATTTGGCAATTTTGGATGAAGCTTTGGGCGTAGCCTTAGTAAATGAAACTCCTGATGGATAGAGGCCGGTATACTTTACTAGCAAAACATTACAGCGCTGAGATCCGGTATCAAAAATTGAAAAGGCTGCTCTCGCTATTGTTTGGGCCTCTCGACGGTTACGTCCGTATTTTCACACTCATCCAGTCACGGTGAGAACGGACCTACCACTCCGATCTGTGTTAATCAAACCTGACCTCGCCGGTAGAATGATCAAATGGTCCATTGAACTCTCAGAGTTTAATATATCTTATGAACCTCGAGGCGCTATCAAGGCTCAGGTCCTAGCTTATCGTGGAAATGAGAGGGACATATCCAGCTAAACCTCATGTTCATTGGACCATCTATGTGGATGGTTCATCAAATCAAAAGGGCTCCGGAGCATGTGTAGTCCTTGAAAGCGATGACGGTGTGCACCTGGAAATCTCCCTTCACTTTAATTTCAAAACTTCTAACAACCACGCTGAATACGAAGCTTGTTTAGCTGGGCTTTGAGCTGCGATTGACATCAAAGCTTCTGAAGCAACACTCTACAGTGATTCACAACTCATGATTTCACAGATCCTGGGAGATTATCAAGCTCGTGAGCCTCAACTCCAGTTATACTTAAATTGTGTCAAGGAGTTGAAAGAGAAATTCTTAAAGATAGAATTTAAACATGTTCCACGTGAAGAGAATACCAGAGCGGATATACTTTCGAGATTGGCAAGCACCAAATGGCCAGGCAGCACCACGACGTTGGAAACTCATGGATGGCCCCTTATATCCATTATCTAGCCAATGGACAGCTACCTACGGATGAAAATGAAAGAAAAATGATAAGAAGGGAGTTGCCATATTTCACCATGATTGATGGTAACCTCTACAGAAGGGCCTTTTCAGTACCTTATCTGATTTGTTTAAAGGAAAATGAGGTACAAGGAGTAATGCAGGAGGTGCATGAGGGGCAATGTGGATATCACGCCAGAGGAAGAAGCTTGATGAGAAAAATTCTCAGAGCCGGATATTGGTGGCCTACGATGAAACAAGATTCCCTTGACTTCATCAAAAAGTGCGACGCCTGCCAAGGGTTTTCCAACCTTCACCATACACCGGCTAAAGAATTATTTACATTAGCTGTGCCTTGGCCGTTCTACCAATAGGGTATGGACATCTTAAGACCATTCCCAACTACGCCTGGGGGCATTAAATATTTAATTGTGGGTGTTGATTATTTCACAAAGTGGATTGAGGTAGAGCCAGTGGTCCATATCACTTGAACCCGAACTCGTCATTTCATGTACAAAAACATCATAACATGATTCGGGGTCCCACAGCAGATTATTACAGACAACGGTACTCAATTCACAGACAAGAAGTTCACAGATTTGCTTCAAGGTTTGGGAATAACCCAGATATTCTCATCTGTTGAACACTCGCAGACTAACGGTCAAGCTGAAGTGGATAACAAAGAGGTGCTGAAAGGGCTGAAGAAATGTCTTGGGGAAGCCAAGGGCGGATGGACAAACCAGTTGTGCCACGTCCTTTGGGCATACCGGAAAACGCCTCACTCATCCACCAACGAATCCCCATATCGCTTGACTTATGGAGTAGAAGCAATCATACCTGTGGAATTATAAACTGCTTCTGTGAGGGTCAAGCACTTCTCTAAGGAAAGCAACAGCGCCAACTTGGCGTCAGAGATGGATGTAATTCAAGAGATCAGAGAGGAAACATTCGTTAGAGACCAGGCCATCAAAGCCAAAGCCGCCTTTCGATACAATAAACGAGTCCAATCCAGGACTTTTAACATTGGGGATTTGGTTTTGAGGAAAACAAGTGTGGGAAACAAATTCGCTCATCAAGGCAAATTAGCCCTGAACTGGGAAGGCCCATACAGGGTATCCAAAGTCACTAGTAAAGGTTCTTACCGCCTAGAAAACCTTGATGGCACACCAATCCGAAATAAATGGAATACCCAGAACTTGTGCATCTATTATAGCTAGCTGCTAAAATAACATGCACTCTTTTTTCCTTACTTGAGACCATCCAACGGAGAATTCATCACAGCATAATCCAAGCTACGCTTTTATTGTAATTCTTATTTTAGTTCAATGAGAATATCATACGCAAACTTAACTCTTTCAAGTTTTTCTTTATGCTGTGATTTTCAGCCTTTCCGGCATATACGAATATATTCAGGATGGATGATCTCAACTACTTATTCTGTAGTTGACGATGTAACTCCTCGAATATGTGTGAATAATCAAAGATTAAACCTTTCTCAAGGATACCAAATCTTACTTGAAGACCTGGGCATAGTAGGATTGGTTCTCCTGCAAAGACCATACCGAACCCCAAGAAAAGGGCGCAGTAGGATCAGACCTTTTTATAAGGCTGTACCGAACCCCATTTGAAGGCCCAGATTATAGGATTAGACTAAACTCTAGGTACGGTTAGTAAGTTTGGCTGAACACCGGTGAAGGCTTGGACTGTAGGATTAAAACTGAACTCCAAGTACGGTTAGTAGGTTTGGCCGAACACCGGTGAAGGCTTGGGTGCAGTAAGCTGGTTCTTTTTCAAGACCACGCTGAACCCCAAGTAATGGGCGCAGTAGGTTCAGGATTAGCCCTATTCCAAACCTCGTGTTGAAGACTTGGAGGGTAGGATGAAAACCGAACTCCGAACTCCAAGTACAGCTAGTAGGTTCGATCGAACGCCGGTGAAGACATAACGTGACTCTTCTGGTTGGGAAATTCTCTTACAGGATAAAGATTCAGTAAACATCACCATGACTACTTCTCTTCAGGACGAATACTCCCAACCATTCTCACGCTGACGACGTGTTTTCCCACGAGGGTGACCCCCATCATGATACTTATAACTGAAAGCCTAATCATCAAAGATTAAGGTACTCTTCTTACAAATCTTGTATATGTCAAATGTTATGATTTAAGTGAGGACCTCGTCGTGCCATAATTTCAATGCAATACAAGGTGGATAAGCTCTCTCTTTTCTATAAAACAAGCCTTTGTTATTAAAGTGCCCACGCATGGGGACAGTACTTATATGTTACTATCCGTTTTACATTCTACGTATGTAAATACGAACTGATTCATTACAGATACAACGATTCTATTTAAACCATTTTTGATGAACAAACGTATAAAGAAAATTATCATTTCATTGATAAAATCCCAAAGTACATAATGATTGATTGAAATCCGGAGCTGATCCTAGAACACAGCGGTATTGATTCAACAAAAACAATAAGACAAAAAAGCCGCTACTTCTTTTGGCTTGTCCCTCCGCTCTTTTCCTTCTCTTTACCTCTGACCTCACCCCCTATCACCAGCAGCTTCATCTACAGCAGCATTAGCACTTGTTCCTTCACCTTTGGGCTGCTTGGCGATAGGGACCAGGAGAGAAGGCCCCATTGATTGGCCCTTGGGAAGGGGAGGTAGCTTATTTGGAGTGTTGGGCGTTTCCTTATGATGATCGTCAACAACTGCAACGAGTTTCCCCTCACAAAACTCGTAGAACGGATTAATACCGCTCAAATTAAGTTCCACTTTGGGATTACAGAAAAGAACTTGGCGTATTCCCAACCCAAAGGATTCCTTGGCTACTTGGACATAAATATCCACAGCCTCATCCGCTATGGCATTGGCAGCACCCAGATCCGCTCGCAAGGTCGTGACATCATCATTCAGACTCGTCAACTTTAAATTTTCAATCTCCAGGAGCAGTTCCTTTTCCCTACGGGACCAGTCTTCAGCCTCCCTGGAGTAGTTGTACGCTTTTTCCTTTAACTTCTCTCCCAGCTTTGAAGAATGCTCTCTCTCTGTGTAAAGGCTGGCGCTGAGGTTGGAGTTGGCTT
The DNA here is from genome assembly GCA_037962975.1 of Clitoria ternatea. NCBI lineage: Eukaryota > Viridiplantae > Streptophyta > Magnoliopsida > Fabales > Fabaceae > Clitoria > Clitoria ternatea. The sequence goes on from CM075672.1 coordinate 159,938,225, forward strand.
TTTTCTGTTCAGCCAATTAGGCTTCCAACTCTTTGATAACCAATCTCTGCCTGGAGGCCTCCTTATCCATCCATTCCCCATACTCTCTGGATGCCTTCAAACGATTCTCAAGCTGCTGTATAGTCGCCCTGTCCTTGGCAGACATGACAGTAAGGTCATTAACTTTACCCGTCAGTCTGCCAACTTCTGGGCCGTCGTCTGCCAGCCTACAAATTGACTTCAGAAGACCGGACAACTCTTCCAACTGCCACTATCTGGTATCGCAAGCTTGCTTTATTTCTTCAGGCTCCAGAGTGGTTTTTAGTTTGTAGTGTGGGTCGGGGATGCAATGAGGCATTGGACCCTCATACACCAGGAATGGGGCAAGATTGGAGTTGCCTGGAGGGGGCAAGAGAACCTGGGCTCAAAGTAGGTGGTTATTGGTTTAGCGCCGGGGGCATTCGGGTTGGTCCTTCCGCTTTCTTTCTTTTAGAAGCCCCAGAATCAGTACCTCCTTCGGAAGTTTTAGGCTTTTTAGGAGGTGGTTATGACTCCTCCTGCTGCGAGGAGTCATTCTTTATTTTTCTCCTCCTTTCTCTGGACCTTTTATCCTCAACATCGGAGGTAGGCTTCTCAGATCCGCCCTCCAGCAAGGGAATGTCATCGTCAGTGGAGGAAGTGAGGATAATGGTTTTAGCAGTGGCCTTTTTCGAATTCCGCTTTGGCTGAATACTATTTTCAGCCCGACGGATTTCCCCCCGGCCTTTAGCGACTTCAACTTCTCCATATCCCGTGATTCAGTCTCAATTTCAACTGCATAATCAAATAAGAAGATGATCAGTGGTAGAAGATTTCAACACATATAAAGAAAGACAACAACAAAAAATGATAGGAAATTACGCAAATATATAATTCCTCATGGGTAGTTTTTGACCCTAACAAATACCGGCAGGAGAAAGATTTATGCGCGGCGGTGTATGCCTCAAGAGCAAAGAGAACGGCTACAGAAGTGGATGATAATTCGCCCTCCTCAGTATAATAGGCCTGGGAGGTCAATAAAAAATGCTTGTGGGACCAGGCCACGGGAAATTCATTTATTCCTTCTTTATTTAGCCAAAAAATTGGATCGTCAGGCTTAACGCGGATCCTGGTGAAGTATGACTTGAACGATCGCCCATCGACTTTGGCGGAGTCAATGTAGGACTCAAAGTTGACGAGCCTGGAGAGAGTACAGAGAGTTACTAGACTTACTCCTCCGCTCTGTTTATTCGCACGACGGACCACTTGTGTAAACTAAAAGAGCATGGCGACTGTCAGGGTGAAGTTGAAGTGCTCCCCAAGCGCTTCTAGAGAACGGATCAACCCCTATCCGTTGGGGTGAAACTGAGAGGAGGCGCAGTCCAAAAATCTCAAGACCCCCATTTGGAACTTTGTCAGAGGAAGGTGCACACCTAAGTTCAAGAAAAGGAACTCATACATATAGATTGACCTCTCATCCGGTGTGTAGCATATCCGCTCTAAGGGAAGGGGTGCTTGCACTATAAAACGTACCTTGTGTTGTTCCTTTTTATAAACTCTAAAGTAAGGCTCCAACCTTGCTCCGTCCTCCCTGGCGTGGATAGGCGGTGTGGCATAAAATTCATCCGCCACCCAGCAATACGGACGCGCTTTCTGTAGCTTCACCCAGTCAATCCGGTGTGCAACTACATTGCACGGTCTAGAAGCTGTCTTCATTATATACTGTTGGGATGCTGCTCCACCACCAGAGGTGCTCTCTCTAGTCATCTTCCGTAGAGCTAATTTAAAAATCTTTGAACTGCGGTAAAAATCCACATCATCAGAGAGGTATAAGTTAGCGCTTACCTTACTCTCGCTAGAAGAGGATTCTCAAGAGGGTATAATCACCCTCTGCCTTGAGTAGGGCGGTGCCTCCCTCTCTGAATGAAGTGCCCAGGCGCTTGAGGAGATCACAGGGATCCTCCCACCTCGGTGTGCAGGAGTTCGAGATGAGGCTCTTCCTCCTCTAGCCCTAGGGCCAACATGGCTCGAGCTAGTATAACCTCTCCCAGACATTCACAAAACTTAAGGAAATATACGAGGAGATGAAAGAGATGGTTGCCTAAGGAAGAAGAAGATGGTGAAGCAAATTCCACAGAAGCAAGTAGAAATGTCTTCTCAAAATTTTTGCAGAGTTTTGTCAGGAAGGCAAGAGTGAGTGATTTCTGAATTCACTAAGTGCTCCTTTTATAGGGGGTGAAGAGTCTCAATTACGGTTCAAGGGTTATGTCGTTTACCACTAAACGACACCCTTTCATAAATACAAGGCTGTCGTTTCAAACCCTAAGGCACAAAAACAACGTCGATTCGTCAAAAGGCCTCTCAAATGGGCCTTAAACTTCAAATTTCAGGCCCATAAAGCTCCTGAGTGATGGTTACAAAGACATGCACATTTAAAACAACAATGGCTCGCCCACGTGCTTAAAGGCATTAAATGACCAATCATGAGAAACATTGTAACTGTTACTCGAATACCAAGAGTTGCAAGTTTTAAAAACTTTCAGGATTCTCGCATAACAGATCTTTGTCCGGATCCGTCGTAAGGAACGCTATGACAACGGAGCCTTCGTTCCCATGACGGATATTCACGTGACAACATAATGCTGAAACCCAGTACACGTTATACCTACATAGATGAACCGGTATCCAGACTAAATGCAAGCGATGTAGCTTATATGAGCAACTTTACTAGTCCCTCACACAAGCTAGGGGACAAATAAAATAATGATCCTGTCTTGATATCGGATTTGATGATGTAATCAAAGACTCAATCTGTACTTTTACGATTGAGATGTATTTCCCCAGGACGGATGATCTCAATCACCTATTCTGTGATTTGATGATGTAACTCCTGGCGTGGACGATTCCCATCATCATCCTTATGATGGAAGACCCAACCATCACCTTTATGGTTATCATTCCTCTTTTGAAGGAACACTTCTTCCAGAACAGATAATCTCAATTACCTACTCTGTAAATTGACGATGTAAATCCTGATACAGACACCTAGTTGAAGTATTTTTGTAGTTCCCCAAGCTCGGAACAATACTCTCACAATGGACGACGTTTTTCCCTCCAGTGAGAACACTACGAATTAATATTAGTCATCCGTCCTGTGACACCGCTGTTGTGAATAACGGATCGACTCCTTCTTTCCCCAAAAGAATTAAGGGTAATACCCTATGACAGGTACCAATCCCTTAAAAACTTATACTTGGGGATAGTATTCATGTATATAATTCTCCGTTCTAAAACTTATCTATTTCGTATGACTTGATTAATTTTCTTCGAGGCAGTTATTTTAATCCGTCCTCAAGTTAATAGCACTGAATGGATTATTGAATATTGAAATGATAAAGGTATAACAAATATTTTTAAGTTATACCATTCTTCATGAAGTATTGAAAACAATGCCTGAGCGGAATTCTATTCTTTCATTAAAGGCAAATTACATGTGTATTGTTCAAAATTAAGCAAGACCGGAGCTGATCCCGGAACACAGCTTGATAAGCTTAAATTAAAACAACAAAAACTATAAAAGGGAACATTTTCTTGGGTTCACTCTTGCTTTCCTCCATCTTCAGAACCTTGACCCTTTTTATCATCTACCCCCTCTGAGGTTTTTCCTTAAGTGGTTTTCACACCACTTTCAAAAGAGACGCCCTCCGGCGTAGGAACAGTGGAATCCGACCCCATGCTCTAACCCTTAGGAAGAGGGGGCAAGCCGTACAAGGACTCCAGAGGATCTTCATTATGATCTTCAACCACCGCGACTAGCTTCCCTCTGTGGAATTCATAGAACGGATTTATACCATAGAGGTTTAGCTTCACAGTGGGGTTACGGTAAAAAACCTGGTGTATCGCTAGGCCGAAGGATTCTTCAGCAACCTGGCTGCATATATCCATGGCTTCCTTCGCCTCAGCTTTGGCTATAGCCAGATCTTCCCGTAACCTGAGAATTTCTTCCTCCGCTCCTTGGGATTCCATGCTTCATGCCTTCAATTCCTCAATCTCAAGAAGGAACTTCTTTTCCTTTTGAGACTATTCCTCAACCTGTTTAAAATAATCCTCCGCAGCAACTCTGTTCTTATCTTCTAATTTAGCCTATTTAGCTTGACTACTACGGAGTTCTTCTTTTAGCTCATTAACCATTCTCTCCAAGCCTTTAGCTGTATCTTTGAGCTTGAAATTCTCATTATTCATGAGATTTTCGTACTCTTTAGACTTGGAGAGACAATCTTCAGCTAATTTTATAGTAGCTTTATCTTTCTCAGCTGAGAGGTTGAGTTGCTCCACCTTATCACTCAGCCTCTCCACCTCTGCAGCATCATCAGCCAACAGACTAAGTGAATCGAGTAACCCTGTGAGCTCTGCTAATTGCCATTTTTCAGCCTCACACGCATCTTTAATTTCTTTAGGCTCGAGCGTGGGCTGAAGTTTGTAGCGCGACAGAGGAAGGGTCGCTGGAGTCGGCCCTTGGTATGAAAGAAACGGAGTGAGGAATGAAGCAGTTGGAGAGAAGATCGGAGTATTCGATCCAAAAACTCCAGAAAGTATACCCTTATAAAGTCTGGAAGAAACCCTAGCTGCATCCGATGTTTCTACAACTTTGCCTTTAGAGACTCTCGCTCTTTCTGGACTCCCAGAAGGCTTGTGTTTTTTCGAAGGAGGAGAGGAAGAAATGATGATTCCAGCAGGGTCGTTCTTGATCTTCCTCCTCCTCTCTTTTATTTTGGGTTGATCCGCAGTTACATCAATGCCAGTTGGACCTCCCTCCACCAAGGGAATCTCCCTCTCCGCAGCTGAAGTCAAAATAATAGACTCGGAATGGAATTTTACTGAATTCCTTTTTGGCTGAATATCGTTCTCACCAGCTATAGATTTTCCCCAGCCTTCAGGGATTTCAGTTTATCCATATCGGGAGATTTCTGCTCTATTTCACCTACATGGGTAAATAAAATGCATTAGCAACAAAGAAATATTCAATGAAATTAACAAAGGAGGAAAAGGGAAATAACACGAGAATTACGTAAGTATTCATCCCGGACTTCACTCAAACTACTCAAAAGGCGTCTACAAAAGAATGCTTTGAAGCGTGTAGTGTAGGCTTCAACGGCAAATAACATTGTCGCCGATGCAGTGGATAGTTTGGATTGATCAGTGTAGTATGCTTGGGAAGTTAGAAGAAAGTGTTCGTGAGTCCAGCTTAGAGGAAATTTATTAAAACCCTCATCATTCCTCCAGAAAATAGGCTCATTTGCTTTAATTGATATTCTAGTGTAGAAAGATTTAAAAGATGTCCCATCTACATTGGCTGAATCAGTGTAAGATTCAAAATTTACAAAAGAACACAAAGTTCGGAGCGTAATCAAACTGACCCCGTCTTTCTTATTGGCTCTCCGAACTACCTGGGTGTAGTAGAAAAGCATAGCCACAGTGGGGGTAAAGTTAATGTAATCGCCTAACACTTCCAGAGCCCGGACAAGCCCCCAGCCATTGGGATGAAGTTGAGAAGGTGCGTAATCTAAAAATCTTAGCACACCCATCTGAAACTCTGTTAAAGGAAAGCGGACTCCAAGGTGGTGGAACACGAAGTCATGCATATATACAGAATGTTCATCTGGGACGATGTGACAGATCCGTTCTGTTGGTAGTGGTGCGAACACCAAGAACCTTTCTTTTAGCTTCTTCTCCACATAGACCATGAACCTCGGTTGAATTTGGGCTCCGTCCTCTCTTGCATGATAAGAAACTAAATTTTTAAACTCATCAACTACCCAGCAGTAAGGCCACTTGGCTTGAAGTTCCTCCCAGTTCAATTGGTGTGCAATAACGTTGCACAACCCCTCAGCTATCCTTAAAACTACTTGTTCTTCAGAAGGTCCCTCTCCAGGCATCGTTCTAATAGCGTGGGCAAAAATCTTTGCTCTACGATGAAAAGTCATATCGTCAGAAAGGTAACAATCATTACTCACCTCACTATCGGAAGAGCGACTATACTCAGAGGATGACTCTGAGGAGGGAAGAATCACTCTCCGCCGTGAGTAAGATCCCCTTTTAGAGCGACGTGACTCAGGCCTAGGAAAAAACCACAGGGATTCTTCCCCCACAGTGGCTAGCGATGTGAGAAGCTAATCTCCCCCTCCTAGGGCGCATTTTTTCAAGAAAAACAGAGAAATGGAAGATGAAACTAATAGAGGAAAGAAAATGGTTACCTAAGATAGCAAGGAAAGTAAAGACAGAAAGAGCTTCATAAAACAAGCAGCAGGTGTCTCTGTGAAATTTTTGCAGAGTGTTGCTAAGGAATCAGAAGCAAGTTATTCCTAGAATTCACTAAGTGTTTCTTTTATAAGAGACGAAGAGGTTCGGTTACCAACTCTTGGGGTTGTGTCATTCACGACTAAACGCGTCGATTTACAATTCAAACGACATAGTTGTTTCAAAATCATGGGCGCCAAAACAACATCGATTCACCAAGGGGCCTCTCCACTGGGCCCAGAAGTTTTAAAAATTGTAAGCTCATTAAGCCCCAGGCGATGGTTACTGATATACACGACTCCAAAACAATAATTGCTCGCACACGTGTTTAAAGGTATTTAATGCCTAATCATGCGACACGATTTATGCCTTACAGTCGTTACTCGAATTTCAAGAGTCTCAAGTTTCAAAAAACTTTTGGGATTCTCATACAATGAATCTTTGTCTGGATCCGTTGTAATGACATTATGACAATGGAGCCTGTATCCACAGAACGGTTCCTCATGACATAATAATGCTGAATAATACACATGTAGGTAAATATTTTCTGCAGAAGTATACCGGCATCCAGACCTCTCGCAGGTTGTATAGCTTATGTGAACAACTACACAGTCCCTCACACAAGCTAGGGGACATATGATCCGGGCTCGATACTGGTATTCATTCTACAAGACATATTTCAACGTCTTTGACCATTCTATAACGTGTCACCGGTGTCATCGGTATACATCCGGACTCTAAATCCATATCAGACGTTCTCCCTATATCGGTTGTCCAGGATAACACCATACACATCGGATAATGTAACATCCCAGATTTTTTAAAGGAAATAAATTTATTGGAAGAGGATAATTAACTATTTATGGATGAATAATTATGGGAGAATTTATTAGACATTAGAGATGAATTATCGGTAAATTAAAATTTACCGGAACTGGGTGATTTAACGGATAATGTGGGACCCACTAAGTGGAAATAAATATTTGATGGGTCTTAAGTGTTTAGAAAATTATTTGTGCATTATTTAATGTCCTAATATATTAGAAATAATTGAATTAAGATTTTTGGGACTATGGGTGATTTATGCAGACTGGATAAGTTGAAAATTTTACCCGATTAGAATATGAGTGTCGGACCAAGTATCTCCGAATGAGATGTCGTTGGTCAGGGCTGTTAAGAATATTATTGGGAGTCCGAATCTATATTCGGAATAATTTTTGGATTTTGTATTGAGCCCGAACAGAGAACCTGTTGGTTATAAAGCGGAGAAGCATTTATGAAGGGTTAAGTTAAAAGCAAAATCTCCTCCACTTCTCTTCACTTCCCGTCAGCTTCTTTCTCACTCTTCCTTCTTCACTTCCTTCATCTTCTTTCTCCTCTCTTCTTGCCCAAATCGTGCCCCTTTTCCATGGCCATTTTCACCCAAAATCAAGAAGATTCCTTGGGTTTATGAAGCTTGTAATGGACATAGAGGCAAAGCTTGGCTCATCTCCTCTTCTCTCCCTCTCATTTTCGTCACCCATCCTTCCTCTCTTGGAAGGTCACTTGTTTCATGGCTTGGGGTAAGTTCCTCACCATTTTTGTTGAGCTTATACCATTGGTTATGAGTTTATTTGTTAGGAGAGTGTAAAATATGTATGGGTTATGAATTAGAAGCCATTTTTGTGTTAAACCCTAAGGTGGGGTGTGATTTATATGTGTTTTTGGATGAGTATGAAGGGGTACACGAAAATATGGTGTTTAGAGATGGAAGATGATGGTTGTTAGTGGTGATTGCTTGATTTTAGTGAAAACCCTAACCCTAGGGTTTGGGGGAAATGGGTAATAATGCCATGAAAAAGGATTTTTAGTGAAAACCCATGATAATATGTGTGTGGGTGTTGTTAATGATGGAGATTGGTGGTTATTAGAAATGGTTATTGAGTTTTGATGAAAACCCTAAGTATGATAAATTGGGGATCTTAGCTAAATAGGTGATTTTGATGATTATTGATGTCTTAAAAATGATTTTATATGAGGAGATGAATGTTTGAAGCATTGGTGTTGATTAATGAGGTTGGAAGAATTAAATTGGATTGTTGATGTTTATGATGATGTTAAAAATGGTTGCAAGCCATTGATAATGGATTAAGGAAATAGATACTTGAGTTGATGAATAAGTAGGCCTTGATATATGCCATGTTTATAGTGAAATGATATGTATGGTAAATTGTTGGCTATTGATGATAATATATGTGTATATATGATGATGAATAACCCATGAGAGGTTGAAATGTGTACATGCTAATGAACCATCCTTGAGGGGATGAAGTATATGATTTGTGAATTGAGAATTTATGTGGATGATTGGCATTGAATGTAATAGCCATTGTGATGGTATTAGTGATAAGTTTGAGGTTTATGCATAATTGAGGAGCTCATAGAGCCAAATAGAGTTTTATGTGGTTTTGATGGCATGCGGTAGTTCCAATAGCCTATATATGTAGTTTATGACTTGTAGGAATTGGAATGGGCCAATTCCATTGAGAATAGGCCCTTGAGTTGCATAAAAGTGCCTCTAAATGGGTAAAACGCAATTGTGCGCATAAGTCTCTCAATTTTGAGAATTTTTGAGTAAGGCTAGTGGCCACGCGTCACAAATGATGTATATTTATCGGGGTTAAAATTTTGTAGCATTTGGAGTTCATATGAGAAAGTTAGGAGGATAAGAAGTTGGGATTTTGGTGTTGTTCTACATAAAAACAGCAGCAGGGCTGTCTTGAATCGATTCAAGACCCTTTGAATCGATTCAAGAGGTACTGTTTTCATTATTTTGGGCTCCAGGGGCGTTTGAATCGATTCATACGAGTTTGAATCGATTCAAGGCCCTCTGTTTGTCAAATTTTGAGATTTTGGGATGCTTGAATCGATTCACACGAGTCTGAATCGATTCAGAGCCCTGTTGTGGCCACTGTTGTGCTGTTTTTCCAACTGGTCTGTTTTCTTTGCTGTTTTTGGCCCGTTTGGGCATCTTATAATGACATTTTTGGCCTCCGAGTTCTTCACAAAAGTTGTAGATAATTATGTTACGGAGGTGTGAGAATTGGTCTCACATTAATTGGAGTTTTCTAACTCTTATTAAGCGAAAAATACCGAACCTATTACGTTGAAAAATTCAAGTTTAAGGGGGTTTTAAACTCAACTTTTTATGGTGGCCAAATTGGGACTAATAGGTGATATTTGTGACATGTCCCACTATTTTTAAGACTAAAAGTAAGCTTTCCTCATGTCTTAATGTTGAAATTATCATGGGCTCATTGTTGCCCAAAATCTCTTTTAGTATGGAAAAACAAGAAAATTCACTAAGGGTATATGCGTGGTTTGTCTTAGAGGTGATTGGGGAATGACTCAAGGCCATGGAAAGCTATGTATATGTCTATGCTATGTTACAGAAACATGTATGCTTCCCCTCTATTGATATATTATGAATCTTGATGAGAAGTAAACGATGTGGGATGTAGTTAGCCTTTAAGATCTAGAGGATCAAATGGCTTTGGGAAAGGAATTCCCGAAGCCTAACACAATTGCATAAGTTGATGTTTAACAAGTCTAGGACTTGGGGTTAAGCTTTACGATAAGCTAACAAATGTTTAGAGTTATGATGGTTATTGATTATGTGTATATATATGTATGGTATGTAGATTGTATTTCGGGTGATGCAATGGAGCATTTGGAGAGTTGGGATGGTTTGGCTCTTCCCTCAAGGTAGGAGAGGAGTTAACATTCAAATTACATGAGTAAATCGAATAGTGATTGTTGTATGTGATGGATACTCATGCTTGCCTTGCCATGTATATGTATTGAATTAATTGAAATGGCAAATTGATAATTATTGAGAATTATTATGATGCTTTTATGATGGGTGCAAGTAATTGACTTGCATGTGTGTGAGGCAAATATGATTGTTGATACATATATATGTAATTTTTAATACTGTGTTGCCACATGTGTGGATTAATATTATGTTTATTGCTATGCCTCTGATATCCATGTGTAGATTACTATGAATGATGTTTGTGGCCATTGAGTACCAATTATATGAATGACATGCCTTGAGGGGCCCGTATGTAATTATATGATTATTGTAATGTCGTTATGGTTGATTGCAAGTGTTGACTTGCGTATATGATGTGAAATATATATATGAAAAATGTTGAGATGGAAATGCCACATTAAAACTTGAAAATAATGACTAAAGCCAATAAAGATAAAATCCACTATGGTGTATATGGTGGTGTTGGTGATTATGATGATGGAGATTGATGAGTGGCATTTAGGATGCACAGGGTGAGCTTGCATTTGAATTGCATTGCATTGCATCCATGGCATATCATAGCTGTCTATGTGGAATATTAGGGGGTTCCACTAGGCGGGCCCAGTGGGAGGGCGGCTCAGTGCACGAGCGTATTGTGATTTTCCCCTGTGACTCGATGTATGAGTCACGAAGCTGTCCATAGTTTGGTGACGAGGCACCCTATGTGGCGGGCCTAGTGGGCGGGCGGCTCTATGGTGAGCGAGTTTACCTCGGTGTCCGACGGGACACGGCTCTCTCGATGTGTGTTCGGGAGGGGCCCATAGCACTTGTGGTAGTTGAGGCCACGATGTTGATCCGCAAGTCACAGGGTGACTAGTGCTACAGATGGGCGATAGCGGTTTGGTACCAGTAAAATTATGATGATGAAAGCATGCTTAAAAATTAAGATATATGTGTACACAATTTTTTTCTACTGCAGTAGGGGCATAGTAGCACACCTATGCTTGTCCCACAATTGAATTGATATGGTATTTTTCCCACAGTTGGATCCGCATTATTTGATAAGAAATTCTTGTGCATATGCATTAGCCATAAGAGCATTTGCATATAGCATGGAGATATGCCATAATATGATGACGATTGATGATGATTGAGATGATGAGATGGTATTGATGAGAAGGGTAATTTAATATACCGAAAGACCACATAAAGGTAATAAATAATATGAATAAATGAAATGATGTGAATATGACGATATATATATGTTGTGGCCCAATGTTTGAAGGGCGTAATTGTTATAATTGATGATGATGATGATGTCAGCCCTTGGTGGCTCTAATGAAGGGCCAGAATGGTCCATGTTGACGATGTGATGGCCCATGGTGGTGGTATATGATTGTGTATATGTTGTGCTTGATTATGATATGAATTGTGATTCATGAGGCTTGTAGGCCTATTATAATAATAAGATGATATATGAATGATGATTTGATGATTTGATAGCAAAGCACACATGACGTTGTATGCATATACACATGATCACAATATATATATATTATTCGTCATTTTGAATGTTTAACTCACTCTCCCATGTGGTCCCCTTTTTAGCATTGTGATGCAGGTTGCCATGGGATGAGTTCGGATTTAAAGATCAAACTTTGGTGAAGGTAAATAGTGGTAGAGGAAGTGCCTTGGCCGGCATCATTTATGGATTCTTATGTATTGAATAAATAGTATATGATGATATAGATGATTTAGGGATTTCGAATATGTATGAGACAATCCTCTGAATTGATGGACGATGAATATATATGTATATATGCAGAATATAAGAGAGGGTTTGATGTGTATTAGAGGGATTGAGATTGAATGATGTTCATTGATGAATGAGATAGTCGGGAGAAGATTCCCAGATGTATATAAATGTATTTATGTATATATATATATAGTTATATCTTAGGCATTGTATGCTTATATAATTATGTAAAATGATGATGGTTGTCTATTAGGCTATGATGTGCCATTGCGTGCTTTGCCGAGCCTTTTCTTATATCGTCATATATGGGACTAGGCGTGTGCCTAGTATACATATTCTTCCGCTATAAACTCTATTATTTTGTATACCGTTATGAGCAAATTATCTATCGATCCAGTTTTAGGTTATATAATCTCACTCTTTAGTTTTATGGGATTTGGGTCTTGGTGTGATCATGGTGGTGTCTTGGAAATGCTTTCAACGCGAAAAATTTACTCGTATTTTTATTAATTATGACGATCACATCGGGATTCGAGTACAGAAAACTAGGGGTGTTATAATCTGGTATCAGAGCATATTTTGCTCTGAATTAGAGCTCTTGATTATTGTCAATGCATGGTTGCTTGGTAATAAAGTCGAAGTTATGGATGTTTGGAGCACGATTGCTCGATTGGGAAATATTCTGATGATCATTGTAATATGGTTGTTTGCCTAGATTCCAGAGTGGTAGATGTCTAGAGGATGCTGATATTATGTTTGATTGCCCTACATGGACATATGATGGACTAAGTGTCTAGGAATTATGAATTGATTATAAGGGCATAATTGCTTATTGAGGAATTATTATGAATCATTAGCGTTGAGTTGGGATTGATGCTCAATGAGGACTTTTTATGAGATTATGATTCATAAAATGTGATTGTTGACTATTGGGAGTATACCCTTTATCCCTGGGGTTGTATAATGCACTTATGGAGCGTAGTTGCTCATTGATAATCATGAATGAATTATGAGACTGAATATGAGTGAATGGATTTTCTCAATATGTGATGGATATATTTATTGTGTAAGACTGGCCAAGTTCCTTACCCTATTACCTTCAAATGACGAATAATATTGTTATTGTGTATTGATGTTGATATATAGAATGCAAATTGATTTGATGATGGATCCATGATTAAATGTGATCATGGAAATAAAATATTAGAGTTGATGAATATAAAATATGAGATGTGAATTGATATGATGATGATTTTATGCCATGTGTTGATCATGAATTCAAAATATTGAGAAATGAACTGACATGGTGGTAGACCATGGATTATGAAAATTTTGAAGTGAGTAATGAAATTAAATCGTTAATTAGGCCTCTTGTATGATTCATACTTGTGGCTCTTAGCCGAGGCACGCTTGTTGAATGAAATGAAACTCACATGCTTGAGTTGATTGAATGAATAATATTGAGGAATTCCCTAGTGTGGGTGTTTTCAAATTTAAATGATTGGTTATGCCATTTATGAAGGATGGATTTTATATCCTTTGGCACAAGGACCTATATGTCCTATGATACAAGTGATTTATTGTATCCCCCTATATTAGGAATTTGAATGTGTGATAGGCGATTAAATGTGAAATCGGATACGTGTTAGATTGGAGTTGTGTATCAGTTTTTGGTGTTTGTAAAACTGGGTGAGCAATTGATTTGATTTTAACCCACTAGGTGTGATAACCTAGATTGACTTGGTATGATCTTGTATGATCAATTGTTGTAGAGAATTAATTTAATTGGACCTTATGGAGGTCTAGGATCTATGTTGTTTTTGTGAGCCATATCTAATGATGTTGTGTGGTATGTGAGAACTCCACAATGGGTGCTAGGTAACCCTTAGACTTCCTAAGTCTATTGATTGGTCGAGCCTTATGAATGGCTGAGCCATAACAAAATTAATTTTGAAATACGTTGTTGAAGCTAGAGCTGATATGTGATGGAATACGAATGATAAATGTAACCCCTAATAATTGATGAATAATAATGTTGAATTTGGGGTATAATTGGAATTGATTATGGTATATGATTTTACGAAGTGACCTTGGGCTAAATTGTGTGCCTTCGAGATTACGATCATTGGAATAATTATGGATGACGATATGATTTAGAGATGACATGTGTGATTGTGAGTCAGTGAATAGAAATTTGATCATGTCATTACCCCCTTATTTTATTTGAAGAGTACTATATTGATGATGGAAAGCACATAGTGATGTTGTACTATATAAGGTGTAGGTCCAATTCATGGACTTTAGTTATGACCTATGAGGAGGATCCCTAATGTAAAGGCTTATTGTATGATTAAGTAGCCTACTTGATAAGAGTTTGGTGAATCTTTTAAGGCTCGAATTGATTTATAGCCAACAAATATGTAAGCGAGACAAGAATTTTAGGCTATTTGAGCATGGTTTTGGATGTATGAAACCCAAGGATGGGGTATTTACCTTGCGATGATTGAAAATTTATGGTTGGTACACTAATTTATTATGATGTTAATTAATATTTGATGATTGGTATGGCATAATTTATGCCAGATTAATTGTATAATGACGATGGGATATGAATATGTTAGTCGGGGACTTGTGAAAATTGTCCCTAAGTCTCTTATGAATTAATGTTATTAGAATAAGAGTGACCAATGTGAGCAATGAGAATACGAAGTACTGGTCCCGATATGGTCTTACGTTCCATGGGCATTGTGGCAACATGCACTTATGCGCCGACCTTATGTGTTTGTGGTAACCACTACGGGATTGGGATGCCTTCCTGTATGTCGGATGTAGCAACACATAGGCCGGGCAGGTGTAGAGATTGTAACTGCTTATGGTGAATGTACTGTGCCTATCTGGTCGTACTGAGTATGAACATGTGAGCTCTGTTGGATGAGTCATGATCGATGACATATGACACGCTTGGATATGGATAGTTTTATGTTAAGAATGATGACATGATGGTAAACATGTTTTGATGGACTTTGAGAAGTCCGATGTTACTCCGTGATATTATTGAACTTTATTGGTGTGTGGCCGAAGTGTGGCCTTATGGTGTATGCCGATGTTGAACTTCGAGGACGAAGTTTCTTTTTGGTGGGGTGGATTGTAACATCCCGGATTTTTTAAAGGAAATAAATTTATTGGAAGAGGATAATTAACTATTTATGGATGAATAATTATGGGAGAATTTATTAGACATTAGAGATGAATTATCAGTAAATTAAAATTTACCGGAACCGGGTGATTTAACGGATAATGTTGGACCCACTAAGTAGAAATAAATATTTGATGGGTCTTAAGTGTTTAGAAAATTATTAATGCATTATTTAATGTCCTAATATATTAGAAATAATTGAATTAAGATTTTTGGGACTATGGGTGATTTATGCAGACTGGATAAGCTGAAAATTTTACCCGATTAAAATATGAGTGTCGGACCAAGTATTTCCGAATGAGATGTCGTTGGTCAGGGCTGTTAAGAATATTATTGGGAGTCCGAATCTATATTCGGAATAATTTTTGGATTTTGTATTGAGCCCGAACAGAGAACCTCTTGGTTATAAAGCGAAGAAGCATTTATGAAGGGTTAAGTTAAAAACAAAATCTCCTCCACTTCTCTTCACTTCCCGTCAGCTTCTTTCTCACTCTTCCTTCTTCGCTTCCTTCATCTTCTTTCTCCTCTCTTCTTGCCCAAATCGTGCCCCTTTTCCATGGCCATTTTCACCCAAAATCAAGAAGATTCCTTGGGTTTATGAAGCTTGTAATGGACATAGAGGCAAAGCTTGGCTCATCTCCTCTTCTCTCCCTCTCATTTTCGTCACCCATCCTTCCTCTCTTGGAAGGTCACTTGTTTCATGGCTTGGGGTAAGTTCCTCACCATTTTTGTTGAGCTTATACCATTGGTTATGAGTTTATTTGTTAGGAGAGTGTAAAATATGTATGGGTTATGAATTAGAAGCCATTTTTGTGTTAAACCCTAAGGTGGGGTGTGATTTATATGTGTTTTTGGATGAGTATGAAGGGGTACACGAAAATATGGTGTTTAGAGATGGAAGATGATGGTTGTTAGTGGTGATTGCTTGATTTTAGTGAAAACCCTAACCCTAGGGTTTGGGGGAAATGGGTAATAATGCCATGAAAAAGGATTTTTAGTGAAAACCCATGATAATATGTGTGTGGGTGTTGTTAATGATGGAGATTGGTGGTTATTAGAAATGGTTATTGAGTTTTGATGAAAACCCTAAGTATGATAAATTGGGGATCTTAGCTAAATAGGTGATTTTGATGATTATTGATGTCTTAAAAATGATTTTATATGAGGAGATGAATGTTTGAAGCATTGGTGTTGATTAATGAGGTTGGAAGAATTAAATTGGATTGTTGATGTTTATGATGATGTTAAAAATGGTTGCAAGCCATTGATAATGGATTAAGGAAATAGATACTTGAGTTGATGAATAAGTAGGCCTTGATATATGCCATGTTTATAGTGAAATGATATGTATGGTAAATTGTTGGCTATTGATGATAATATATGTGTATATATGATGATGAATAACCCATGAGAGGTTGAAATGTGTACATGCTAATGAACCATCCTTGAGGGGATGAAGTATATGATTTGTGAATTGAGAATTTATGTGGATGATTGGCATTGAATGTAATAGCCATTGTGATGGTATTAGTGATAAGTTTGAGGTTTATGCATAATTGAGGAGCTCATAGAGCCAAATAGAGTTTTATGTGGTTTTGATGGCATGCGGTAGTTCCAATAGCCTATATATGTAGTTTATGACTTGTAGGAATTGGAATGGGCCAATTCCATTGAGAATAGGCCCTTGAGTTGCATAAAAGTGCCTCTAAATGGGTAAAACGCAATTGTGCGCATAAGTCTCTCAATTTTGAGTATTTTTGAGTGAGGCTAGTGGCCACGCGTCACAAATGATGTATATTTATCGGGGTTAAAATTTTGTAGCATTTGGAGTTCATATGAGAAAGTTAGGAGGATAAGAAGTTGGGATTTTGGTGTTGTTCTACATAAAAACAGCAGCAGGGCTGTCTTGAATCGATTCAAGACCCTTTGAATCGATTCAAGAGGTACTGTTTTCATTATTTTGGGCTCCAGGGGCGTTTGAATCGATTCATACGAGTTTGAATCGATTCAAGGCCCTCTGTTTGTCAAATTTTGAGATTTTGGGATGCTTGAATCGATTCACACGAGTCTGAATCGATTCAGAGCCCTGTTGTGGCCACTGTTGTGCTGTTTTTCCAACTGGTCTGTTTTCTTTGCTGTTTTTGGCCCGTTTGGGCATCTTATAATGACATTTTTGGCCTCCGAGTTCTTCACAAAAGTTGTAGATAATTATGTTACGGAGGTGTGAGAATTGGTCTCACATTAATTGGAGTTTTCTAACTCTTATTAAGCGAAAAATACCGAACCTATTACGTTGAAAAATTCAAGTTTAAGGGGGTTTTAAACTCAACTTTTTATGGTGGCCAAATTGGGACTAATAGGTGATATTTGTGACATGTCCCACTATTTTTAAGACTAAAAGTAAGCTTTCCTCATGTCTTAATGTTGAAATTATCATGGGCTCATTGTTGCCCAAAATCTCTTTTAGTATGGAAAAACAAGAAAATTCACTAAGGGTATATGCGTGGTTTGTCTTAGAGGTGATTGGGGAATGACTCAAGGCCATGGAAAGCTATGTATATGTCTATGCTATGTTACAGAAACATGTATGCTTCCCCTCTATTGATATATTATGAATCTTGATGAGAAGTAAACGATGTGGGATGTAGTTAGCCTTTAAGATCTAGAGGATCAAATGGCTTTGGGAAAGGAATTCCCGAAGCCTAACACAATTGCATAAGTTGATGTTTAACAAGTCTAGGACTTGGGGTTAAGCTTTACGATAAGCTAACAAATGTTTAGAGTTATGATGGTTATTGATTATGTGTATGTATATGTATAGTATGTAGATTGTATTTCGGGTGATGCAATGGAGCATTTGGAGAGTTGGGATGGTTCGGCTCTTCCCTCAAGGTAGGAGAGGAGTTAACATTCAAATTACATGAGTAAATCGAATAGTGATTGTTGTATGTGATGGATACTCATGCTTGCCTTGCCATGTATATGTATTGAATTAATTGAAATGGCAAATTGATAATTATTGAGAATTATTATGATGCTTTTATGATGGGTGCAAGTAATTGACTTGCATGTGTGTGAGGCAAATATGATTGTTGATACATATATATGTAATTTTTAATACTGTGTTGCCACATGTGTGGATTAATATTATGTTTATTGCTATGCCTCTGATATCCATGTGTAGATTACTATGAATGATGTTTGTGGCCATTGAGTACCAATTATATGAATGACATGCCTTGAGGGGCCCGTATGTAATTATATGATTATTGTAATGTCGTTATGGTTGATTGCAAGTGTTGACTTGTGTATATGATGTGAAATATATATATGAAAAATGTTGAGATGGAAATGCCACATTAAAACTTGAAAATAATGACTAAAGCCAATAAAGATAAAATCCACTATGGTGTATATGGTGGTGTTGGTGATTATGATGATGGAGATTGATGAGTGGCATTTAGGATGCACAGGGTGAGCTTGCATTTGAATTGCATTGCATTGCATCCATGGCATATCATAGCTGTCTATGTGGAATATTAGGGGGTTTCACTAGGCGGGCCCAGTGGGAGGGCGGCTCAGTGCACGAGCGTATTGTGATTTTCCCCTGTGACTCGATGTATGAGTCACGAAGCTGTCCATAGTTTGGTGACGAGGCACCCTATGTGGCGGGCCTAGTGGGCGGGCGGCTCTATGGTGAGCGAGTTTACCTCGGTGTCCGACGGGACACGGCTCTCTCGATGTGTGTTCGGGAGGGGCCCATAGCACTTGTGGTAGTTGAGGCCACGATGTTGATCCGCAAGTCACAGGGTGACTAGTGCTACAGATGGGCGATAGCGGTTTGGTACCAGTAAAATTATGATGATGAAAGCATGCTTAAAAATTAAGATATATGTGTACACAATTTTTTTCTACTGCAGTAGGGGCATAGTAGCACACCTATGCTTGTCCCACAATTGAATTGATATGGTATTTTTCCCACAGTTGGATCCGCATTATTTGATAAGAAATTCTTGTGCATATGCATTAGCCATAAGAGCATTTGCATATAGCATGGAGATATGCCATAATATGATGACGATTGATGATGATTGAGATGATGAGATGGTATTGATGAGAAGGGTAATTTAATATACCGAAAGACCACATAAAGGTAATAAATAATATGAATAAATGAAATGATGTGAATATGACGATATATATATGTTGTGGCCCAATGTTTGAAGGGCGTAATTGTTATAATTGATGATGATGATGATGTCAGCCCTTGGTGGCTCTAATGAAGGGCCAGAATGGTCCATGTTGACGATGTGATGGCCCATGGTGGTGGTATATGATTGTGTATATGTTGTGCTTGATTATGATATGAATTGTGATTCATGAGGCTTGTAGGCCTATTATAATAATAAGATGATATATGAATGATGATTTGATGATTTGATAGCAAAGCACACATGACGTTGTATGCATATACACATGATCACAATATATATATTATTCGTCATTTTGAATGTTTAACTCACTCTCCCATGTGGTCCCCTTTTTAGCATTGTGATGCAGGTTGCCATGGGATGAGTTCGGATTTAAAGATCAAACTTTGGTGAAGGTAAATAGTGGTAGAGGAAGTGCCTTGGCCGGCATCATTTATGGATTCTTATGTATTGAATAAATGGTATATGATGATATAGATGATTTAGGGATTTCGAATATGTATGAGACAATCCTCTGAATTGATGGACGATGAATATATATGTATATATGCAGAATATAAGAGAGGGTTTGATGTGTATTAGAGGGATTGAGATTGAATGATGTTCATTGATGAATGAGATAGTCGGGAGAAGATTCCCAGATGTATATAAATGTATTTATGTATATATATATATAGTTATATCTTAGGCATTGTATGCTTATATAATTATGTAAAATGATGATGGTTGTCTATTAGGCTATGATGTGCCATTGCGTGCTTTGCCGAGCCTTTTCTCATATCGTCATATATGGGACTAGGCGTGTGCCCGGTATACATATTCTTCTGCTATAAACTCTATTATTTTGTATACCGTTATGGGCAAATTATCTATCGATCCAGTTTTAGGTTATATAATCTCACTCTTTAGTTTTATGGGATTTGGGTCTTGGTGTGATCATGGTGGTGTCTTGGAAATGCTTTCAACGCGAAAAATTTACTCGTATTTTTATTAATTATGACGATCACATCGGGATTCGAGTACAGAAAACTAGGGGTGTTATAGATAACACACATGTCACCATACAGAAGACAAAGGGCATTGCTACAGGGAGAAGGATAAAGATTCCATTTTCCATACTACGAGCTATAATCTGCTCCTAGAAATAATCAACTTGTTCCCTAAGGCTAGCCCTACTCTCTCTATGCTCAATATAAAATAGCCACTTGCCTCAATTATACTGGCAAGTGCATATTAAATAATAATTTATTTAATTAATGGAGGTTAGTGGTTCCACACTAACAAGTCCTTGTATATCGAGCCAATCAGGTATAAGAACTCTCTTCATTTACGGAAGGAGGATCTTCTCCCTTTTTACTTACATCTACTATCTGGATTTCAGAGAGTGATCATAAAACATTCCTCATTTGGAATACTATTACTGACTTGAGCGTCGGAGAATCTTCGCAGGTGACACCACCTTTCGCCCACATCAACACGTGAGGATGGTGTGAAGGACCTCTAGGACGCCAAGACCGCTCTCTTCATATTGGGACTCCAGATATACAGACTGGATACTTGCAGAACCGGTCTTCTATCCCATTTAATCTTTGACTTTTGTGACTGGCCCCACACAGGATCTCTTGACCCTGGTGAAGGACAGATCAGTTATATTAATAATAAATTATTTTATTATTAATATAAAATAAGAGCTGCACTAGCAATGCATCATTATGTCTGAATATTATTTAATATCAACATAACCTATAAGTGATAATTATTTTATGTGTTTGTTCCTTTTGTCACGATATCCTAATTGGACCCAAGGCATGGTTGCGTCATCCTTGTACGGCCTAATTTATTTTACTTGATACCGAAGTAGACTTCATCTGAATAAATATCTAATATCTATTCTTTCTAGCATGGCCATGCATTTCCTTAGTCTCACTCCATCAAGTGGCCTATAAATATCACTCATGTCACATAGGAGAGACAAATCCCATCTACATCACTTACTTCCCTCTACATAATTTGTTCATTTCCTAATTACAACCTTTATAGTCCTCTTGTTATAGAAGACATTTGATTGTATTAAAACAACAAACTCCTCATGTAGGAATCATAGTGACTTTAGGTCGAAGGACTACATATACCATTATCACATTAAGAATCATTTATGACATTCATGCAATGTTCTCACGGTGGGTCTGTCCAGTACATCATTACTCTTAATGTGTACCCGTGTGAAGACTTGATATCATTTATATCTATGATCTGTGAGATTAGGTCATCAGTACACTCACACACTAGTCTCAAAGTATTTACATGTCCCCATGTAAATACTTGACTAGGGACATTTTAGGAATAACTTTCATATGACTTATTACTCCAAGGATAAATACGTTTTAAAACACTTTTAAACTAAAATACTTATTTGATTGATAAGCAGAAAAATGATACAAATGAAAAAGCATAAAAGCTCATAGTGCATACACCAATAACCTTATAGGATTATTTTTGGAAAATCATGTCACTTATCTATAGAAATTGAGCATAAAGCTTATTGGGCAATAAAACAATGTAACTTAGACTTAAATGAGGTCGGTAAAGATAGGAAACTCCAAGTACAGGAACTTGAAAAAATCCGTTTGGAAGCTTATGAAACTTTCAAAATCTAAAAAGAAAAAGCAAAATCCTTTCATGACAAATAGGTCTTGAGAAAAAACCTTTTCATTAGACAAAAAGTTTTATTGTACAATTCGCGTCTAAAGCTCATATCTGGTAAGCTTCGCTCTAAATAGGCAGGCCCATTTGAAATAACTAATATCTTTCCTTATGGTGTGATTAAGATCTCAGATAAAGTGGTAAACAAGGTTTTCAAGGTAAATGGGCACCGACTTAAACCTTTCTTTCAAGGGTTCCAAGAGCACACAAATACAGAGGTGTATTTGTGTGATGCCAAATATTTGAATAATTTTTCCTAATAACAATATATATAATAAAAAATAAAATAAATAAAAAATAAAAAAATAGACATCAATTAATTGAAATCATTATTTTTTTAGTGCTAACATTTGTCCCAATCATTATTACTATTTTTATTTTCGCATTATTATCATTTTGTACAGTAGTTAAAAGGTTATCGTCGGGCTCGCGACGTTAAACAAATGCTAGATAGGAAGCAACCTATCACCTTTCTATTCTCTGTTTTCTAAACAACTACAGTTTCAAAGTAATTTGACAATGGAACAAACCTTTGTAAAACCCAAGGATAGATTCCCTACACTTTCACGCGATGTGGTTGTAAAAATTTAAAAAGCTCGAGTTCAAAGGTTAAAGCTACTCACACATTTTGGCATTCCAGAGGATGTTCATTGGCTTATCAAAGTGAAGGTATATCTTTCTGGCAAATTACATAAGTCATATATAAAACACTTTCTAGGTATAGGACGTAATTTTTATTCTAAAAAAGAAGAGCTAAGAGGATAGGAGTTTGCCACAAGTGCGCAAGATGGAACTGTGATACATGTTGTAGGAACCCCAAAATGGTATCTATAAATCAGGAGGACAAAATTAACTTTATAAGGGATAGGCTGAGTAAAGAGTGCAACTTGGATAACTTAATCCAAACTTTTGAAACGCATCCATATGGAACTATTCAAGGAATTATTCTAAAGTTATAAGATCTATTCATTCAGCAAAAACAAAACTATAGCTTTAGGAATCTGGCTTTAAACGACCTTGTTTCCCAATTTATAAGAAAATTGGATGGGTAACAAAAACCTTGACTCATAGAAGGTGTTTAAGTAGTTACTGGACATAAAACAGAGGAAGATGTGAGCCACAATCATAACTACAATACATACTTACTGTTATTTTCAATGCTTTACTTTTCTAAATTCATTTTGACTTTTAATAATTACTTACTTTTATTTTCTACAATCATATTTTTTCAATTTTCTTTAGTACCATCATTTCTTTTCATATTGATCCGGTTTCGATACTAGCACACAAGCAAGGTGGTAATTTCATTTGTTCTCGCACTAGCTACCGATGTCACAGGTAAACCTTTGGACTCTAACCCCATATCAGATCTATATCTATATCGGAAGTCTAGGTCAGCCCCTAGCACACTGAAAAATTTCCATGTCACCCAAAAAAAGTACAAGGTATAGGTACGGTGGAAGGTTCGCAAGAGACATGGAGCCACCCGCGTCGTGTGTCAGAATCATACACTGCACAGTATACGATTGGTCCCCTAACCCTTAAAGGACTCTTCATTCTCTGCATGCACGTATATAAATACCAATATTCTCACTACTCTAGTACGTTAGCTCATTCTCGAACTTATGCTTCAGAAACCTTGAATTTCTTTTCTAGTTACTGACTTGAGCATCGGAGAATCTTTGCAGGTGACACCACCTTTCATTCCTCTTCAACGTGAAAGCTTGGTGTGAAGGATCTCTAGGACTACAAGACCTTTATTCTCCCAATGAGATAAAGGGCACAATACCAGATACCCCTTATACAGGTGTACAAAACTCTTTCGTCTAATATCAATTGTGGCTGGTCCCATACTGGATACTTGACCTCAGTTTAGACTAGCTCATATATCATAATAATTGTGTAAAACTTTTTCTCTGCCATCAATTATTTCATCTTAATTTTTATCTATATAAAGGCATCTAGCATTATATAGAAAAGAAAAAAATAAAAAAAATCAAATCCATTTGTGTGTTTGGTGGATCCAACAATGGCAATATTGAGGAGTACCTAATATCAGTCAATGAGTTGGGGAAACTATTGGCTGCAAAAAAATAGATGTCTTGCATCGAGGAGGGATACAGGGTTTGAGAGGTTCTATGGCACTATCTGCACTAGTTGGAGGAAGCAATATCTTTAGTATCATCCTACAACATGTTGGAATTACACCAACTATTTATGTAGGAACTGAGATAAGAGTTACAAGCATCCATCAATAAATGGCTCGTATGGTTGTAGGTGTTAAAGCCTTTATTGCACTTCTTGGAGTTTTCAATACTTTTGAGGAAATAGTTTGCATTGCATTATTGGTAGCATGAACCTTCACAAAAAGCCATTAGGATTGTTAAATATTAATGGTTTTACGATAATTTGTTAATTTTTTAAAATAAAGCTATGGAGAAGGGCCTTATGACTCAAGCCGATTGATTGTTCATTCATGCTCTTCAAATACAAATTAATTTATTGATATTTTATAGAGCTTTTTACCCCAATCTCAAACCTTTTTGAAGCAAGATAATGATCACAAACAAAAGCGCAAGAATCCAAAACTAAACACCACTCTTCGATTATAATTTCTTTCCCACTTTTATCTCTATTTAAAAAAAAGAAACTGTGAAAATCATATTAGACAATAAGGACAATGTCTTGAATAAGTGTGAGGGGTCTGATTGATATATATAATTTATTATCCTTTTATAATGGATGGGTAGATTAAAGATTAATTTGGACAAGTTGCATCTAATGTCATAAAGATGCATCTTTGAGAACCAAAGTCTTAAGGCACATCCTTCACTATATAGTTTTAGTATCACTTTCGTTTAAGTTTTTTAATATATATATATATATATATATATATAATAAATGTGTCATGAGTACTTTTGTTTAAAGTTAGGATCGGTTAAGTAAATAGTGTAAACTCTTAAGACGCATCCTCACAACACATCTCACTTAGATAACCACAACCGTTTCACCTTCTTTATCAAAACCACTTATTTAAAACACACACACACATATACAACCATTATCTTTTCTTTAGTGTTGGGTATCCTTTGCTTTTATATTCTCTTTTACCATGATCCTTTCCATTATCATTCAGCATCAACCATTCTGCAACCATAAACATGATTTTCATCAGCTTTCTAGCTACCACACTTTGCCTTTACCCCTTTCTTTTAGATCAGATCCATACTTCACCACCAGTTAATCATTAGGATCTCTATTTTTTTCTCTTAATGGATGATATAGCAGAATCTTTCTATAGGCATACAAATGAATTAAGATGTATGTTATTACTCTTGATGTTATTTATGGTTGTGTTGATGATATTTTTCTTTTGGCTTGTCACTCTAGACCTGTGAAACAAGGTTATATGACATAATCAAATTGTTTAGTTATACTAACTATTTCACATGCAGTTGAACTGGTCAATTTGCTGAAGGTATCTTTGTAACTAAGCGACCTTGAAAAAAAAGTACAAAGCAAGAAGCATAAAGAACCAGATCCTAACACAAATATTTGGTTATGATTTATTTTTCCTTCTTTGTTTCTTATTCAAAAAATATCATCATTTTTAGTTTTTCTATTTATATTCTGCATGCCTTTGACTGATTTTTTTATTGGTCTAAGTAATGAGTAATTACATCACCCTTGACCAATGTTTCATGACATGTTGTGAATAATTTCCTTGGATATTAATTCAATAAGTTGGTTGTGAAAAATCAAATTGTACATGAATTATGTTAGATTGACCACCCTCGGTGAGATTTTAAGCTTAATTGGATGGACCACATTATGTCATCTTTCTTCTTTCTTGATTGACCCTTATTTGTTTGTACTCCAAAACTTGACTTGTTTGTTTTTTATGTATTATGTCCCATGTGCATACTTTGTTATGATTAAGGCCATTTTTGTTTTAACCAACCATTAGCAATATGTCTTACCTTGCACATTTTCCATTAATACCCACTTTGAGCTTATGAACATCCATTTCTTGATTTGGCCACATAATTAGCCAATAGCAAAAAAAACATGATCACCCTTGCTTAGGAATTAATTAGGAGTTTTGGAATTGTTATGAATAAAGGTTTTTGATGATTGGGGAAATGTACCTAAGTTTATGTATGTTTTTTGGTCTCTCCTAGTGAACTTATTTCATTGTTTAAAGATAAAGTAAAAGAAAAAGAAAAAGGAAATGTTAAAAAGAAAAAGAAAAAGTGGTGAATATATACGAAAATAATCAAGAAGATTTATTCTCATATTTTGTCCTCCATCATGTTTCATTTTGTTAAGTATTGAGTTTCAAAATGTACTTGTACAACCACTGGATCATAGACTCCATTGCTCTATTTCAACCCTAAGTTTAGCCATACAAATTCATGTTATCCACCCTGTATCACCTTGACCCTATTACAACCTTAATAAATTCATTTTGATCTCTACATGCATATGTGTTCAAATATGGAAATTATAAATTTATCAATTGTAGTGTTAACTTATTTGGGTGATTTCTGAGAGTATACACAAACTTAAACAATCGAGATATAGAGAGCATGAAGAGAATATTTTTCACCTTTTTATCTACTCTTTGATTTGATCACTCAATTTGTGTAACTAGTATGTAATGCTTCTTATTCACACATATCATGACTTCTTGATATAAGGGATAATGTCTATTACTTATTATTTTAGATTTCAAAAAAATCCAAATCAATAGAAGGGAAGCAAAGATTTTTTTTCTATTGTTTCTCATTTTAGTTTTTGGTTTTGTTTTACCCTGGAGTACAAAGCTTAAGTATGGGGGAATTTGATGAATAAATTTTAATACACTTATTATAGTTTTACACTTAGGGTTTATTATATATTAACCATGTTTAATAATAGTATTTTAATTCAATTTTATGTTGTTTTTAGTTTAATTGAAGTATTATGTATATATGTTTTAATTTTTATTTTTTCTTTGTATCTTGAGTGTCTTGCTTGGTTTTGGTCATAATTTGGGCTTTTATGATCTAATTGGGCTAATCTTGGAGCCCATGAAAAGCTAAGACAATGGCCTACATTATGATGATCACATTTGATTATTTTACATCTGAAAATCATGAAGAAATGAAGTTTGAATCAATCAACCCGCATCTGTCCCCAGCACTGACATAGTTTACTAATTTACATATATCTCAAGCTGTAGATGTCCAAATGACATGATTCTTGAATATCTACAACTTTTATGTTGAGGATTTGGTGAAATTATGTAATCTAGAGGGTCAGATTTGGCGTACAAGATGGAAAATAATGAAGAATAATGAATTTCAAAAAGTACCATTATCTTTTCTTTGAATTTATGTAATCTCAACCCCACCAATGTTAAAGAAATAGCATCAGTGTTCAACATAAGAGTATATAATGCTCTGATACCTTCACTATAAATTGATGTTTGAAGTTGTAAGGAAGACACATAAGAGATACATAATAAATACATGCTTAAGTTTTCATGACATTTCTATGTTTTTACTTTAGTTTCTTAAGTTTTAGTTCTTCTTTCTCTTCCTTTATTTCTTTGCTCTATATTCCATTTCTCGAGTTATGATTTTCATTTCCACTTCTCAATATGAAGTAAGTTAATTTCATTATTTGTTATTTACATTTATAATCAAAGTTATAGTTAACTTAAATTTATCTTTCATTCTTTAAAATCATCATGGAATCTTTTAAAATCAACTCAAGGAATTTAACTTTTCTTTATGTTAACTTTGAGTTCTTACTCTTAATATTTTGATAGAAGATAATTACTTTTCTTTGTTTCTCAAACACTTATGTTAATAGATTATTTAAATGTATAATCAATCGTTATACAATTAAATAATCGATAATCTAAAATGGTGTTGGTTGATTAATCAATAGTCAATTTGAGAACAAAGATTAAGTCACTAAATAAGATATTTCTATTTAGTTTCTAAAGTCAACCAAATTATGGTTTTAAAGTTATCTTAGTAATTAATACGAATATATCGATTTATTATTCTTATTAGTTCATTAATTCGATTCTAGAAGATTTTTGTAACACCCTAATTTAAACAAATCAAAGACAAGAAAAACAGGGAAAATTTTTCACAATTAAAACCAGGATACCACGGTATAAGAAATGAGAGGAGAAGAAGAATAGGAGAACAAAAGAAATTCAAAAAAAACTAACAGCGGAAGAAAGGGAAAATCGTTTGGGCGAATCACACATCAAAGTGCACTCGCTCAAGCGAAAACTTCACTCGGTATTTCCGCACTCGGATTCCAGCTCCAAATTCACTCGGAAGGGTCCAATCTCAGTTCACTCGGATTTAGCTCTTGCACTTACTAGTCCCATTTGGACAATGCAACTTATTCTACGGCCTCATCAATCAGAACACGTACGCGAATAACACAGAAGTGGTCCCCACTATCATTCACTCGGGATCTAGGAGGACTCCTCACTCAGAGTAATCTTCACGTCCTTTTGTCACTCGGGTTTTTTCACTTAGTTTTCACTCAGTAACCATAATCTTCTGACTCTCAATATTCTACTAAGTTAAGACTCACTTAGATTCTTTCGTTACCAACAGTTTACTACAGTAGGGTCCCCTAGAGTCTAAGGTGTCACACTCCAGTCGGGAAAACCTTCACTCAGCAATTTCTCACTCGGGGATCATTGATTATTCTACGCTCGGGAGGATTCCTAGCAGTTGTCACTTGGAAGCATATCTAGACTCTAAACTCCGAATCCTAATAGCTCGTCGTTGGGGAAGTCTTCTACATCAATCCCTACTCAGAGCTATTTGATTTCACTCACTCAGAACGTCTGAACCTCCCCACCCGGTGACAGAATCGTAACTCGCCCTCTAAACCATTGGTTGGCCTCCTTCATGCTGAGTTGTGACGTTTCCTACACATTCGGGAATATGACCGCACATATACATTTATATATATAGGTTATCCAGGCATCACACATAATAAGATAGACATGCAGCATGGCACAGACGTAGGCACATATATATATAGAAGTGTATATCACAATTTTACAACCACAATATCATGTTCTCATTCCAAGGAATTCAGCTCTGTTTAAAAGACTAACAACAAAACACGAGCCGGCCAAGGCTTAACTCAAAACACTATATACAGCATATGCACAGACATAAAATTCCGTAGTGCATCAGCACTTCACCCGGCATTTCAGCTCCTCTTCCAATCCTCATTACGGGAGATGTTCACTGAAAATTGCCACAGCAGGGGTGAGTATCTTAAATTTTAAATGATAAGTGCTGACTCAGGTTGCTTCATATTTATACAACTATATAAATACATACACACAATCATACATGGCAACAATAAAGGTCAGAGTTTTACTGATCAATCCAGAACACACATAAGATCCTTACCGATCAGAATCCCTCAGTTGTCGCTCGGCTCTTTACACACATCAACTCAATAATGTTAACATACAACAATCCGTGACATGATATTAAGAACCATGAATCAGAATGCATCTATAGGACATTTATCAATCAGGGTACAAATTCTTACTCGGTCATATATTCATAGCTCTTCAACAACATAACATACATTTATAGAGTAGATCTCAGTCAGCATTAGCAGCACATGCACACGGAATAATGCACTCAGTCATGAGTATACGTCGTCCTACTAGCATCATCACATGCATAATTAATTCCACAACATCAGTAGGATTATATATATAAATATACAGATTATTCACTCGGTTTCGCTTTCGTGTGTAATCAGTTCTGACGTTGCAACGTAGGCTTTCAGCCTTTTGTACATAGCTTCTCAGCTAACATTTCAGCTCCCAGCTGCTTGGCCATTTTACAGGTACCCAACCGTTTGCCCACAGGTGACAGCAACGCTCTCAGCGCCAACGGAGGTGTTCACAGGCAGCCTGAGTCCCACTCGAGGGATACCTTGAGTCCCACTCAAGGATTTTACAGCGTCCCACGCTTAATAACCGATGGTAGTGTCCCACACTACGTGCTCCTAGCACAACGCATCCCATGCACCACACGCGGATTCATCACACAATATAGAATTCATGCACACAACCTTTCATTCAGTTATACATATTTCACATGCAGTCGGTAATACGCGTTATCAGGACTCCACATATTAATTTAACATACACATACTTCCATGCAATCATCATCATAGCTCCAATAGCAACATATGAGTCCAATGCAATCGATATCAATTAATATCAAACTTCTATAAGCATTCTCATCATCTCAAGCATAACATGCACTCGGTATACAGCAGTATCAGAACTTAATCAACGCATGCATCCATATGAAGATCAACAGGTTCAACAAGCATTCCATTCAACACAACATAACATGCAATTGGTATACAACAGTGTCAGGACTTAACCAACGCATGCATCCATATGAACATGAACAGATTCAACAAAGCATTCCAATCAACACAACATAACATGCAATCAGGTTCTGTGGTATCGGAACTCAAGCAACGCATGCATCTTCTAGGACGATAATAACATGCAACATTCACTCTCACTTATCTTACACTCGGGTATTCCATATGCAAGCATATCATAAAACAGGATAAAGAACCACCATTATCAACACTCGAAACCCGTTCATAACCCATGCATTTAACATGTAAGGTACTCCCCCTACCAACTATGAGACTCCGAGAGACTTTCTGCTTGGGTGTTGGTTCTCTTCCTTGCTGCTTCACTCAACGCTTTCCACTTGCTTAGCCTTTACTTGAATGCTACTGTCCTCCACGTGTGGTGCAGAGGCTGTTTCTGCTTCTGCTTCTACGCTCGTCCTCTACCCGTATAAGGGAGCTCTAACGCCTCTGCAGCACCGTCACTTGGCTTCCACAACAGGGAATGGAATAAAGAGCAGAGAAGGAGAAGAGAAGAAGAAGAACAAGAGAGAAAGAGAAGAAGGAAGAAGAAGAAGACACTCGCAGGGAATTCTGAAGAATGAATGGCAAGGGAGGCCATCGTCCACTTATAAACACATGCACGAGGGAAGGAATGGTGGGGTGGGAAAACGTGAGGAGCAGTCGGCTCACGTCACCCAGTCCCACCAGCACCCACTAAGGCTAATCGCCCTTTTCAATTAGCACACCCTTTGATTAATTAAGTTAATGGTAATTAATAAACAAATTCCCACTTCTGAAATTATTTTAATGGCTTTATTCACCCGGTACATTATAAAAAAATTGGGATGTTACAGTTCTCCCCCACTTCAAAAGAATTTCTTCCTCGAAATTCAGTCGGTAACTCACCTTGGTCAAACAACTCGGGGTACTGCTGCCTCATGGCATCCTCGCGTTCCCAGGTATAAGAGGTATACCCGTCCTGCTACTATTCCACTTCAACCAGTTGCACATTCTTGCTCCTTAATCGCTTTTATGATCGGTCCACGATCCTAGTCGGTATAGTTACAGTGGTCAGGTCTTCCTTGATTTCCACCTCCTCATCAGGCATTGTGTAAGTAGAATCTGGCAAATACTTCCTTAGTTGAGACACATGAAACACGTCATGCAATCGAGATAAATGAGTCGGTAATGCGATTTGGTACGCCATGGAGCCGACTCATTTCAACACCTCATAAGGCCCAATGTATCGAGGGCTTAACTTTCTGCTCTTCAAGGCTCGCCCGACTCCTTTACTCGGTGAAGTCCTTAAAAATACCTTGTCTCCGACTGAAAATTCCACTGGTCTGGTGCTTTTGTCATGGTAACTCTTTTGCCTATCTTGAGATGCCTTCATCTTTTCTCTTATCACCCGGATCTGCTCTGAAGTTTGCTTCACAATTTCTAGTCCCAATAGCAGACTCTTACCTGTTTCCGACCAGCAAAGCGGGGTTCGGCATCTTCGACCATATAGTGCTTCGTAGGGTGCCATACCAATACTATTGTGATGGCTGTTATTGTACGTAAACTCAATCAGGGGAAGGTATTGCTCCCAATCCCCACTGTGCTCTAGTACACACGCCCTTAGTAAGTCCTCTAAGCTCTGGATTGTCTGCTCGGATTGTCCATCAGATTGGGGGTGGTAAGCAGAACTAAGCCAAAGTTTCGTACCCATTTCCTGGTGCAGGCTGGTCCAAAACCGGGACGTGAACCTAGGATCCCTATCCGATACGATAGAAGTCGATATACCATGCAGTCGGACGATTTCACGGATATAGATACGAGCTAACTTATGCATCGGGTACTTCATGTTCACAGGCAGGAAGTGTGCACTCTTCGTCAGTCGGTCAACAATGACCCAAATCGCATCATGGCCCACTCAGTTTTTGGGCAATCCCATGACAAAGTCCATGGCAATTGAGTCCCATTTCCATACGGGAATCTCCAGGGGTTGCAATGCACCATACGGCTTCTGGTGCTCCACTTTTGACTTTTGACAGGTGATGCACCGAGCCACATATTCTGCCACGTTCCTCTTTAATCCGGGCCACCAGAACTGGGTTCTCAGGTCATGGTACATCTTCGTGGCACCCGGGTGGATACTTAGCAAACTTTTGTGAGCTTTATCAAGCACTATTCTTCTCAATTCTCCCCCACTCGGCACGTATATTCTATTTCTTACTTGGAAGATTCCATCTGATCCCTCGGTCAAGGACAAATCCTTACCTTTGGCCTGAGTCTCCTTTATCTCAGCCAAGTAGGAATCTGACTGCTGATGCTCGTACGCGAATTTCAGGAATTCATTGGCAATCCTCAGCGTGCCGATCGTCATTTTCCAAGAGGAGGGGATGTCAACATGTAAGTTCATGTCTCGGAACTGTTCCAATAGCTCTACCTCCTTCACCATCATCACTGCTACATGAAGGGATTTCTGACTCAGCGCGTCGGCAACAATGTTTGCTTTACCCGGATGGTACTTTAGCTCGAAATCATAATCTTTTAAAAATTCCATCAATCTCCTCTGCCTCATATTCAGTTCCTTTTGGTCGAATAAGTATTTGAGGCTCTTGTGATCACTGTATACTTCAAATCTGGACCCGAACAAATAATGCCTCCAGATTTTTAATGCGAACACCACAGCCGCCAATTCCAAGTCGTGGGTCAGATAATGCTGCTCGTGAGGTCTCAATTGCCGAGAGGCGTACGCTATCACTCGGTCTTTCTGCATTAGCACGCATCCTAATCCGAGTCCTGAAGCATCACAATAAACCATGAAGCTCTCTTGTAAGTCAGGTAATGCCAGAACTGGAGCAGTCGTCAACTTGTCCTTCAGCTCTCAGAAACTGTTCTCGCACTCGGAACTCCATACGAAGGGAATGTTTTTCCGAGTCAATTTAGTCAATGGCAAGGCCAACTTAGAAAAACCCTCAATGAATCTTCTATAATAGCCTGCCAGGCCCATAAAGCTCCTTATCTCTGAGACCGACTTGGACCTCTCCCATGCTATTACAGCTGCCACCTTCAAAGGGTCCACCGGAGATCACGTGTCCGAGGAAATGGATTTTATCCATCCAAAAATCACACTTTGAAAGCTTTGCAAACAACTGCTTCTCCCTCAACACTTGGAGTACCGCCCGGAGATGTTCTTCATGCTCCTCAGAAGTCTTAGAATAGACTAGGATGTCATCAATGAAAACAACTACGAATCAGTCTAAATACGGGTGGAATATGCTGTTCATGTAATTCATGAAGACAACAGGGGCGTTTGTTACGCCAAACGGCATCACTACATACTCGTAGTGACTATACCGAGTCCTAAAGGCAGTCTTTGGGATATCCGATTCCTTCACTCGGATTTGGTGGTATCCCGATCGTAGGTCGATTTTTGAGAAAATTGAGGCTCCACGCAGTTGGTCAATGAGGTCATCAATTCTGGGCAACGGGTAACGATTCTTAATTGTGAGTTTGTTTAGCTGTCGGTAGTCTATACAAAGCCTCGTGCTGCCATCCTTCTTCTTAACGAGCAGTACAGGTGCGCCCCATGGTGATACGCTCGGTCTAATGAATTGTTTTCCGAGTTACTCATCTACTTGCTTCTTCAGCTCGGCCAATTCAGTAGGGGACATTTTATATGGTGCACTGGAGACTGGTTCGGCTCCAGGGATCAGGTCTATAGAGAATTTGACTTCTCTACTGGGAGGGACACTCGGTACGTCTTCAAGAAACACCTCTGGGAATTCACAGACAGTTGGAATTTCATTCACTCGGGCTTTTCTCTCACCCTCGGTTAGACAAAGCATCATAAACAGTTGGGTTATACCTTGTGCTGTGTCGCCTTCATTATGCTGCCTCCGGAAGATGATTCTTTGGTTTCTGCAATCCACTAACACCTTGTTGGCTAAAAGCCAATCTATTCCGAGCACAATGTCAAGGTCCTTTAAGGGTATGCACACCAAATCGAAAGTGAAACTTCGATCACACAACACAAATGTTACATCCTTGCACATTGACGAAGTCAACACTTTAGGGCCAGTCGGATTGGCCACTTCCAAGGTCCAATCCATAAACACAGTCGGTAACTTTAAACGCCTTACACACTCATCAGCTATAAAAGAATGGGTGGCTCCCGAATCGAAAACAACATTAAGTGTATGTCTACCGAGTGAGCACTTACATTGTACCAGGTCATTTGCTTATGCAGCATCCTCTGCGTTGATGGCGTAGACTCTTCCCATTGCTGGTTGGTCGGTATTCCTCTCTCGGTTATTCGGAGCAAGCATTATGTTTCCTCTGGCTCTGTTGCCTCTGCCGCCCGGTCGTTGGTTATCATTCACTCAGTTTCTCTCTTGGAAACCTCCTTGTCATACACTGGTGTTTGCTTGACGGAGTTGGGGGCAATCGGGGCGAATGTGTCCCCTTTTATTGCAATGGAAGCATACCATTTCACCATTGTTGTTGCAGTCTCGGGCATAATGATTTCCTCCACACTTGAAACATTTTCCGTCTCCTACAACTGGTCGTCTTTCAGACTGATTCCGACCCCCAAATTTGGAAAAGGATCGGTTTCTGCCAACATTACTCAGCCTCTTGAAGCGGGATTGCTGGGGTCTCAAAGAATGGTTAGCTTGGCTGCTCTAGCCCGAATGGGCCTTGGCATCCTCCTCAAATATCCTACACTTATTCACCAGTGCAGGAAAACTCCGTATTTCTTGGTACCTACAGGCTTTCTTAACATCAGATCTCAATCCATTCTCAAATTTAAGGCACTTGGAACTCTCCATCCCCGGTTGTTGGAAAGGTGGGTAGAATAGGCACAACTCTTCGAATCTGGTCGCATACTCCTCCACAGTCATGGAGCCTTGTTTCAACTCCATAAACTCCAACTCCTTCCGACTCCTTACTATATCAGGGAAGTACTTCTCCAAGAAACATGTCTTGAAATCATTCCATGTCAGCTGAGCATCATCATCAGGGAATCGGTTTCTGGCTATCTTCCACCAGTTTTCCGCCTCGTCTCACAGCATATACACTGCGCACTCTACCTTCTGGGCCTCGGTACAACGAAGACCCCCAAAAATCCTTTCCAGCTCCTGAGTCCACTTAAACACTGCCTTAGGGTTCTGTCCTCCTAGAAATTCACTCGGCTTCCTCTTCAGGAAGCGGTCCAGCACTTGGCCCTCCTCAGCTTGAGGCTGGCCCTGCCTCTCAAACACGTCTGCAAAGCGTCGGAATGCCGTGGCTATAGCCTCCATGCTTTGGCGATGCGTCATCCCTTATCCTGAAATTACACCCTTCAAGGATAAGTATACGAAGTCACTTGCTACCGATCGGATTTCAGCCTAATGTTCAGTAACTTAGCACATCATACTATTTCTATATGCTACACAATCAATCGGACTAGGAGGGAAACAACCTCCTATCCACAAGTCAATATCAATCAGGTTCAATCATGATGACCACTTAGTCAGAAAGTACACAACCGCTCGCACTCCGCAAGCACACCTTGGCCTTGGACCTTTCAATCTGCTCTGATACCAAAATGTAACACCCTAATTTAAACAAATCAAAGACAAGAAAAACAAGGAAAATTTTTCACAATTAAAACCAGGATACCACGGTATAAGAAATGAGAGGAGAAGAAGAATAGGAGAACAAAAGAAATTCAAAAAAAACTAACAGCGAAAGAAAGGGAAAATCGTTTGGGCAAATCACACAACAAAGTGCACTCGCTCAAGCGAAAACTTCACTCGGTATTTCCGCACTCGGATTCCAGCTCCCAATTCACTTGAAAGGGTCCAATCTCAGTTCACTTGGATTTAGCTCTTGCACTTACTAGTCCCATTGGGACAATGCAACTTATTCTACGGCCTCATCAATCAGAACATGTACGTGAATAACACAGAAGTGGTCCCCATTATCATTCACTCGGGATCTAGGAGGACTTCTCACTCAGAGTAATCTTCACGTCCTTTTGTCACTCGGGTTATTTCACTTAGTTTTCACTCGGTAACCATAATCTTCTGACTCTCAATATTCTACTAAGTTAAGACTCACTCAGATTCTTTCGTTACCAACAGTTTACTACAGTAGGGTCCCCTAGAGTCTAAGGTGTCACACTCTAGTCGGGAAAACCTTCACTCAGCAATTTCTCACTCGGGGATCATTGATTATTCTACGCTCGGGAGGATTCCTAGCAGTTGTCACTTGGAAGCATATCTAACTCTAAACTTTGAATCCTAACAGCTCGTCGTTGGGGCAGTCTTCTACATTAATCCCTACTCGGAGCTATTTGATTTCACTCACTCAGAACGTCTGAACCTCCCCACCCGGTGACAGAATCGTAACTCACCCTCTAAACCATAGGTTGGCCTCCTTCAAGCTGAGTTGTGACGTTTCCTACACATTCGGGAATATGACCGCACATATACATTTATATATATAGGTTATCCAGGCATCACACATAATAAGATGGACATGCAGCATGGCACAGATGTAGGCACATATATATATATAGAAGTGTATATCACAATTTTACAACCACAATATCATGTTCTCATTCCAAGGAATTCAGCTCTGTTTAAAAGACTAACAACAAAACATGAGCCGGCCAAGGCTTAACTCAAAACACTATATACAGCATATGCACAGACATAAAATTCCGTAGTGCATCAGCACTTCACCCGGCATTTCAGCTCCTCTTCCAATCCTCATTACGGTAGATGTTCACTAAAAATTGCCACAGCAGGGGTGAGTATCTTAAATTTTAAATGATAAGTGCTGACTCAGGTTGCTTCATATTTATACAACTATATAAATACATACACATAATCATACGTGGCAACAATAAAGGTCAGAGTTTTACTAATCAATCCAGAACACACATAAGATCCTTACCGATCAAAATCCCTTAGTTGTCGCTCGGCTCTTTACACACATCAACTCAATAATGTTAACATACAACAATTCGTGACATGATATTAAGAACCATGAATCAGAATGCATCTATAGGACATTTATCCATCAGGGTACAAATTCTCACTCGGTCATATATATTTACAGCTCTTCAACAACATAACATACATTTATAGAGTAGATCTCAGTCACCATTAGCAGCACATGCACACAGAATACTGCACTCAGTCATGAGTATACGTCGTCCTACTAGCATCATCACATGCATAATTAATTCCTCACAACATCAGTAGGATTATATATATAGATATACAGATTATTCACTCGGTTCCGCTTTCGTGTGTAATCGGTTCTGACGTTGCAACATAGGCTCTCAGCCTTTTGTACATAGTCACTCGGTATTTGTGAACTATTTAGTGATGGTGTGACTCTGTCCGCGAATGCATGTTAATAATTCTGTGAATACTGACTAAATACTTGTAAATAGGAGTGTTACCATTACTGCCGAGTGCTATTTGTGACGGATGTTTTGTAACCTAGCACATGAACCCTGCGTAATATATATATATATATATATATATATATATATATATGATATAGGTGATTGAGGGTGAACCCTGATTGAATAATTAGATTATGATAGAGTCTTGGTTCCTGGTTTGTGATAACTGAGTGAATGATTGATGGATATATTTATATGCTGATCTATATGAGTTGAAACGATGTAATTTGGACGGGTTCCGGGTGAACTGCTTTTATGTATTGCTCTATAATTGAAACATGACAGTTGTTTGATGATTGAAATACGTGATCTGTGTGTGATTAATTATTGATGCATGCAACACCCAGATATTGTGATAGATATTAATTGTAAATCGTTGTGATGATACCCCATCTGAAAGATGTGTATATATATATATATATGCTAATGAGAATGTCGAGTGGCTTATGCTGTGAGTCAGCAAATAAGAGCTGTGTGTGATTTATAATGAAATGCATCAGCGTTGAATGTTTTTCAGAGTAGGCAATCAGATGAATGTGTGGGGTATTAAGGATTCTGAGATTAATCCTAAAAGACCTCCGAGTTGGACTTGAGGCCATGCTTGGAGCATGAGCACTGGATGCTTAATGAAAGTCCTTGGGTTGGACTCAAGGCAAATGCCGAGTGCGTTGGAGTTGGACTCCTGGTGAATAAATCGTATGCGTCTGATTCACCGACTGCATGAATACATGTGTATAAGAGCATTATTATTGAGGTTGACATGATCTGCATGGATTTGAATGATTTGAGTAGTTTCCGACTTGATGATGTTGTATGAATGAGGTCTGACTGAGTGAATGTACATGTATTGATGTTGTTGCCAAGTGTGATGCAATGTTATAATTGAGAATGTATATTATGGTACAATTTCTGATTGAATGACTGTGTGTACACTTATGATGATAAATGAGCTCAGTGTGAATTATATGAATATGTGGATATGATATTGCGAATGAAACCCTTAATGTAGTTTGGAATTGATTTGGGTAAATCTGATTGGATGAGTATATGTATATGTCGATGCTATTACCAAGTGCAATATGATGTTGTGGTTATGATGCATGATGTAGTGAACAATAGTATAGCCATGAATAATTGGTATGAAATCCGACTGAGTGTCTGTATGTACATTAGTACCGTTGCTGAGTTCGTGATGTGTTATAATAGCATATGTGATTGTGAATTGCTTAATCCTGAGTGAATTACGTGAACCCGAGGGAGTGATGTTATTAAATAACTGAGAATTAAGAATTTAATCCGAGCCATGGTTTTGTGAGGAATAAGGTTTAGAGGAAATATTTACTCGGTGTTGGCTAGAAGCCGATTGTTGTATTGCCATCATACTATTTTATAGAAGTGATAAATAATTTTCATGATTATTGATGCGTGATGTACCCTATGTGATGCATGATGTTGATGTAGGTGTATTACTTATGTGTGTGAACTGCCATTAACTACCGTGTGAATTAGTATTAGTTGGGTGAGTCTGGTCTGTGTGAGGCATGCTGCTCTGAGATGACTCTTCCTGCCATAGGTAATGTGGCAGCATACACGTTGCAGTGACTATGTAATTGTTATAACCCTATAGGAATGAGACGTCATCCTATAAGTTGGATGCAACAATTCATGAGTCGGGCAGGTGAAGCTGTAACTGCTTATGGTGATGGTGAGTCTTTCAGACAATTCCGAGTGATGATGAGAGTTATATTAAATGAGTATTATGGGATTGTTTACCAAAATGAAGGTAGAGGGTTTGTTTGACCTTGACGTGTCTGCTTCCGAGAGGATTAGAGGTTGCTGGGTATGGATTGGCTACTAAAAGGATGATTGGTATTGGAATAAGAAGGGTGATCAAACTGTCACTGAAATTGGAGTTTTGAAAGGTTAACCGAGTGATACTGTAAGCCTAATGAGGAAACCAGGATTGGAGCCAAACTAAATTGTAAGGTTAGGAATTGCTCGGGAAAGGTTAGTATATTCCGAGTGTGTAAGAGTGGAGACAATTCCAAGTGAAGACCTTGTGGGAAAGAACTGCTGAGTGAAAATTATGGTGTTCCGAGTAGAACCTTATTGAGAGGATCATTACTAAGTTAAGGGAATAGTGTCTGAGCGTAACCTTCTGGGTAAGGTAAAATTCGAGTGACATGACTCGGAGTGTATCACTTCCGAGTGGAATGGCACCGTGTGGAACGATTCTGAATAGTAAGATAGCGAGTGTAGAATTCCTAATACCCTTGGGATGTCCAACCGAGTGATCTTCCAGGAGAAAAGTCCTTCTGGTCGGAAAATAGAACTTAGAGTATGCAAGTTTCCGAGTGAAGGGGGCTCCGAGAGGAAGTAGATATCCGAGTGAAGGATTTAATTGAAGTCGTACTCAAGTTAGTGATTGGGACTGTTGAGCTTGAACTCAGGTTTGGTTTCGAGGTAGGCTCGAGTTACGAGTGAATTTCTGGTAAGTGGAAGGATTTCCAGGAGAGAATTACCCTCGAACCCTGAGTGATGTTTTGTGTAAGAGGACCGAGTGAAACTCTCAGAATGAAAGCATGGAATTAGCCGGAAGTATGGGTAGAAATCTAAGATTTCAGAATTTAGTGTAGTGCATATGCGAAGCAAATCCGGGTAAATTGTGTTAATTGAAACACATGGAAATTCCTTGAGTGTTCCCTTTGGTGTAAGAGAGAGATTTTGTGGTCAGGTTTTGAAAACCCGAGGGTTTGGTCCGAGAGAAATCGGTCGGGAGTGAGTATTTTGGGAGTCGGTGGTGTTGTTTATCGACTGAATTTTTCCTAACTGGTTGAATAACCTCTAAGGATGTGTTCCCCACGACACAATGTCGAGCCTATACTTTATGTGATTTCATTATTGTGCCGAGTAACTCGTTCGAGTCAGGAAACCGATAGTGTGAATATGCCGAATGGTGTTGAGAGTATATGGCCGAGCGGCCAAGAAATTAGGAAGTGCCACTGCTTATGACGAAATTGGCTAAGTTAAATGAGGGACATGGTACGTTTTAGAAATTGAATCCCCAAATATATATTAAATTCTGCGATGAGGTTGTAATCAGGTGGGACCTGACTTTTGTGTCTTGCCGACTGGAATTATGGTGCGGTCAGTAAACCACTTGAGTGGTGAATCCTTGCCGAGTGAAATTATGGTCCAGTCGGTGAATGCTTGTGGAAGCACAGTCGTGTGAGTGATTGAGACAGCAATTTTCTGAGTTATGTATGTAAGGTAAGTTACCGATTGAGGGTGTGCATTCCCTCTGCATGAAACCCGTCTCCTTCCTTGTTCCTTCATTCCTTCGTCGGCTTCCCTCCTTCTTCCTCTCCTTGCTCGAAGCTGCCAAGTCTCAGTGGAGATCTGTGCTTCGAGGAGCTTTAAGGTGGTTGGAGTGTTCACAGCGTTGTGATAGAGCCATTCCAGGGAGCGAGCCGAGAGCTGGGCGTCTTGGGCCTCCCCTGCTCTTGCATGCAGATATGCTAAGAGTGACTCAGTGTTCCTCTGGAATTGAGCGTCGTGTTGACCGACTGAAAGCTTCAGTCCAGGTAGGGGGTATCCTCTATCTTAAATGCATGGGTTATGAACGGGTTACGGCTGTCGATGGTTTGCTGACCTTATGTCCGATTCTATGTCTGCTTGCATGGTGAGTATATGATACCGAATGCATGGTGACTTGGTGTGGAGTAATGCATGTTTGATTTCGTATGTGAAATGCATGTTAATAGCCTTGAGAATATTGCATGATTATATGAAATGAATGTGTTGCAGTGCAGTTGATGATTACTGTGTGGTTTATGGGATGTGCAAGTTACTGTGAGCTTGAAATGCTGACTGCATGTGTGAGGATGTGAAATTAGTAAATCTGACAGTGTCCAATACCAACTGCATGAGATGCATGTGCTGTTGAGTTTTGGTGATGTGCTATACCAATTATATGAGATGCATGTACTGTTGAGTTTTGGTGATGTGCTATACCGATTGCATGAGATGCATGTGTTGTTGAGTTCTGTTAATGCCTGGCACCGATTCCATGAGATGCATGTATGGCTGTGTATATGAACTCTGTGTTGTGTGATGAATCCGCGTGTGGCGCATGGGATGCGTTTGTGCTGGGAGCACGTAGTGTGGGACACTACCATCGGTTATTAAAGCGTGGGACGCTATGAAATCCTTAAGTGGGACTCAAGGTAGCCCTTGAGTGGGACTCGGGCTGCCTGTGAACACCTCCGTTGGCGCTGAGAGCGTTGGTGTCACCTGTGGGCAAACGGTTGGGTACCTGTAAAACGGCCAAGCAGCTGGGAGCCGATTTGATAGCTGAGAGCTATGTATAAAAAAGGCTGAGAGCCTACGTTGTAACGTCTAAACCGATACACAAGAATGCGAAACCGAGTGAAATACTATGTGCCTATTAACTGTTGATATTGTTTGGAATTGGTTATGCTTGCGAAGGTGTTAATGAGATGATGAATGTTTATAACCGAGTGAAATACTCTGTGTGTATTAACTAATTGATATTGTTTGGAATTGATTATGCATGTGATGATGTTAATGAAAGGATGAATGTGTATAACCGAGTGAATACTCTATGTATATGTATTGCTGATGCTGACTAGAATTTGATTATGCGTGTGATGATGTTAAGGAGATGATGAATGGATATAACTGAGAGAGTATTCTGTGTGTATACGCAGTCGATACTGATTGAAGTTTGCTCCATGAATATGTGTCAATGTTATTGAAATGTTATGCGTATATAGCCGAGTGAGAATTGTTAGATTCTGATCAGAAAATGTTGAATATGTGCGTTCTGATTCATTGGTATTGTCATGTTGCTGATTGTTGTTATATTAATGTTATTGGCTGTATATGTGCACCTGGCCGAGTGGTGACTGATGAATTCCGATCAGTAAGAGTCTGATGTGTGTCCTGGTTGATTGGTATTGCTTTGACTTTAATCGTTGCCATGTATGATTGAGTGTATATAAATACTGCTGTGTAATTATAGGATAACCCTAGTCAGTATCTATCATTTAATATCTAAGATGCTCACCCCTACACCATTTTTCAGTGTGTGCAGGTCGTGCTCGGAAAGGACGATAGGGTCTCAAGTTCGAGTGTAGTGCACTCCGACTGTTGAGTACTTGTATTGCATTATTATGTTCTGTCCGTGTAGCCTTGGCCGGCTCTCATGTAAAATGACGATTAAACATATTCATTTATAAAGATAGATTAGTCATGGTGTCACTTGTATGGTATCGTAAGTATTGGTAAATGCATAATATCAAGAAAATGGGTATTCCGAGTATATGGTTACATGTTTATGGGTCGGTAGATTGGAATTGTGGGTATATTTATGTTTCTGGGAACATAT
The DNA here is from genome assembly GCA_037962975.1 of Clitoria ternatea. Classification (NCBI taxonomy): domain Eukaryota; kingdom Viridiplantae; phylum Streptophyta; class Magnoliopsida; order Fabales; family Fabaceae; genus Clitoria; species Clitoria ternatea. The sequence continues at coordinate 159,981,468 of CM075672.1, forward strand.
ATTCGTACATATGTACTCTATGTTGATTTGATGCGTCTTTCGACTGGAATGTGTTGTTAAATGATTCGAAGGTTGTTGATGAATGAATTGTGCTGAGTTGATGATTCCGAGTGAGACTATAGTATTTGGGTATTTCCGAATGAATACGCTGAGTGATCCCGAGTGAAAAATATAGGTAAACCCGAGTGAGGTAGAGTTCGTATTTCCGAGTGAAAACCTTGAGGGATTCTCTTCTGAGAGAGGAGTTAGTGTAGTGGTTTAAAAGGGAATGGGTTCTGAGTGTAAGATGTTTATAATCCGAGTGAGTGAGGATCTGTAGACCGAGTGGTTTATACTTGTGACCTATATGAATGAAATGAGGAGTTGTGAGGACCCCCGAGTGAAGTATAAGCGTGATGATTTACCGGGTGAACCTATGTCCCAAATCCGAGTGAGAAATTACCTTGTACCTGTGTCCGCCCCAGCGAATTAGACTTAGCTCCAGCAAGTGTATGTTTGGGAAGGCTTTCGTGTTGGCATCGCTTAAGCGAATCGTGCCTCGCCCGAGCGACCAGAGCTGTTTTGCCCAAGCGTATGGGATCACGCTGAAGCGAGTGGATGCTGGTGTTGGGCTTCGCTTGAGTATCTCCTTCTTCCGCTGTTGCATTGTCATATCTCGCTCAGGCGGTGTTGGACCTCGCTTGAGCGAGTGGGCGCTGTTCGTGGGATTCGCCCAGGCACTGATGTTTTTCGCTGAACTGATTGGACAGGTTTAAGCTGCTGTGCTCCGCTGATTACTGACAGCCTTGTTCCTCCCGCTGATTGCTATACGTATGAATATTCTCTTATCTCCCTTGCCTTCCTCTTCTTTCTATGCCGACTGACCAGTGGCTATTTTTGTGGAAAAAAAAATTTTCCCTGTTTTTAGGTTTATTACTTATTAAAATTAGGGTGTTACAGGTACCAGTAAAAGATTGGTGAAAATGCATGTAATTTAAGTATAAGTGTACACATTTTACTACTGTAGTAGGGTTATGGTTAGATGATCATACTTGAATCCCACAATTGGTGTTTACATTCCCACAGTCAGATCTGCAATTATTGAAATACTCCATTGTACATATGCATTAGCTTAAGAGCAGTTGCATATAGCAAGGAAGTATGCCAAAGGAGATGAGTTATGATGATGGTTGTATTGAGGATGAGATAATGTATTAAGACAACATAAAAGATATGAATACCAAATAATAATTCGAGTAAAGTGATGAGTTGTATAATAGTCCAAATGTTGAGGGACTTGATTATGTATATGCTTGTATACCTTCTCTAAATTATAATGTCATTTGTGATGTACGTATGATAGTATTATGATGATGAATAAGATGGTGAATGATATGTGTGTGCAAAGTATACATGTTTTGATGCATATGCACTTAATCACATGGTATTCATATTCATTCCTTTGGAATGTATGACTCACTCTCCCATGTTGTCCACTTTTTAGACTTGTGATGCAGGGCACTCATGGGTGGAGTGAACTCTTTTGACGTACATTGTGGAAGAAGGTAAATAGGTGTAAAGGAAATGCCTTGGCCAGCAATTCTAGATTTTTGTATAGCATATGATGTACATGTATGCTTATTTTGCCATCTAGATTGTAGTAGATGATTTTTGAGGGTCATTTAGGAAAATTGGACCTTGGTGTGTAAGGCCAATTTTCATTAATGACCCAAAGGATGTAAGACAATGAATTATGATACTTGTTAAAGATCAATTCTATGAATGAATGAAGTATTTCATAACTTGTAGCATTTTATGAAGATTTTGTAAGAATGATTTAAATGTCATGCAATGGATGTATGGGAATTGTTTTGATGTGTATAAACTTTTGGATGAACTTCCAAATGTATGATGGAATATAGGTAATGCATTGGTATAGGTTAAAATAGCAAGAAATAAAGTTTGGTATGATAAGTTGCATGAAATTTTTACATGTTTTCTCGTTTCCTGCATAACTCGCTTAAGCGAGTGGAAATCTCGCTCAAGCGAGATCCCCCTGTAACAGTGGGGTGGCCTCTGGCCTAAATTCACTCAGGCGAGTGATGATCTCGCTCAAACAAGATCTGCTTAGAATCAGAGGTTAGCTACTGGAGTTATTTTGCTCAGGCGGGTAAGGCCTCACCTGAGCGAGAGCGAGGTGGGTAGCTACTGGACCAATTTTGCTTGAGCGAATGGTCAATGGTTGGGGTCTCGCTCAAGCAAAAATAATACCTGATGCTGCTGGAGTAAATTCACTTAGGCGAGAATGTCTCGCCCAAGCGAAGGGGGAACCATTTAGATACTGGAGTAATCTCGCTCAAGCGAGCAGGGCTCGCTCAAGCAAGATGGGCACCTGATGCTATTTTTCCCTTTGGCTTAAGCGTGTTCGCTGGCTCACCCAAGCGTGTTCGCTTAAGCGAGTGAGGCATCTGCTTGAGTGAGATGCCCCTAATTCCTCCAAACGCCTTGTTTCATCTAACTTGGTTTTCCTTTGCATCAACCTTCTTCTTGCAACATCTTAATAATGGTCTTTGACATATTATGAACTGTTATACTCCATGAAATCCATTCTCTCTAATTTTAATCATACAACATTAATTTGAGTTATTCTTTCCGCTGATTTTAATTGAAAATACCTCATTAATTGTTTTTAACTTGCCTTCTCATATCTCTATATATGAGATAGGTTTTTATTGATCCGGGGTGTCGATTTAGACTTCACTAGGTTTTATTGTATCGATTACCTCTTTGTAAAATGTGAAAAATTTACCCTATTTTTCTGGGTCTCACAGTAACACTTTTTTTTTTATTTTAAACACTTTAAAATAGAGTTGAGATTCTGTTTTGGGCGAAATTAGTTGCTGCCCCTTCCTAATTTTTTTTTGTACTCACACTTCAAGTTTTGCTAAGGGCGTAGAAAAAGAATTTTGTTACTTGGTCTTTTTGAACTTTTCTTTTCTTTTCTTTTCTTTTTTTTTATTTTCTTTTCTTTTTCTTTAATACATTTCTTCTTATTTTTGGAATAAATTATAGCATTCCACTCATATCAAAATTGTAAGCAAAATCAACCAAATCAAATTAGAATATTATTTGCATCATCTTCTAACATGATGCAGACATGAAAGCCATGGATTAAGACATGAATATAGAAAGAAAAAAGACGAACAAGATCAATGTGTAGTTGCTAAAAAATGAAAACAAACATTAAAACACACAAAAACTAAAAGGAAACTATCAATATACAACACAAAGCTTTACCAACAAAGTAGTAATAACTTTCAAAATATCTTTGGAGCTTGAACAACACTTGATCAAGAATAATGAAATTTTAGAGTCCAAAACCTAAACAAGTTATAAAAATAAAGATATAACATGTAATGCCTAAAAATATCATAATAATAGGTCTTAAAAGCTCTGCTCTGATGCCAATTAAAAGTTGTGACTCCTAAAACTCAACCCAAAAATTCTAAATTTAAGGTGTATACCCTTGGTACAAGTTAAGGGGTCCCTAAAAGGGCCACACAAAGTTGGAAGGGTTGTTTTAGGCAAAAATCAACAAAATAATTGATTAAAAAGGTCAGCATGATCGATTATTACTGTATGAAAATCCATCTAGGAAAATAAAGCTAAGATAATCTCTTATCATGACTTGAGTAATCGATTACCCAAATTTGAGTAATCAATTATTTGGAATTAAAACTTTTCCTATCCCAAACAGAGACTCGGTAATTAGTTACCGCAACCTAGGTAATCAATTATCTTATGCAAAATGGCAAAATTCTATAGAAAATGTCTAACTATAAAATTTTTACAAACTTTCTTTCTCTCATAGCCGTTCTTACCCCTACACAAACTTAACCAAATTTGACACACCACATATACATACTATTTGAGTTATTAGTCGAAGTCTCATGCTAAAACACCTATTTAATTGAATTTCATGTGCATTAAGAGATTTAAGTTAAATACATCAATTTACAAGATAGGTGAAATACTAATTAGAAGGTTTTGGCACCAAAACACCTCTTCACATACATGTCAACAAACTTATTTGGGACCCGCTCATCATTCTAATCATTCATTTCAATAATCTATGCATCCATTTGCACGTTCCCTTAATTCATGCATAAATACCATGGTATTCCAGCCCTTTAATTGATTTCAAAATCATTCATGTAACATCCCGATTTAATAATTAATTGCCGAATGAAAATAAATCATTAAAATAATAATTGCTAAGTGGGGGAAATTATTTATTAATTATAATTGGTTTAATTAATTTAAGTTAAAGGCTGATTGATTATGGTTAGTTGTCAATAGCTGATTATTTGTGACTGTGTGCGTATGACACGTGTGGGGGGGCTGCTGCTGTGCACGACTTCCCACCCCACTCTTCCCTTCTCTCCGTGCATGCATATATGGGTACACTATCATTCATTCTTTCCCTTCACACTTCTCTTTTTTCTGTTTTCTCTCCTTTTCTTCTTCGCTCTTCACTCTCTTCTTCTTCTTTCTTCTCTGTGCTCTGCTTCTGTGAGCTCGCAAGAGTGGTGGCTGAGGATCGGAGTCCTCCTTCCTTACTCGACGAGCCAGAGAGGGTAAGGGTGTGTATTCCCTCTGCATGCAACCCGTCTCCTTCCATGTTGTTCCTTCCTTGCTCCTTTATTCCCTTCATCGACTTCCCTCCTTCTTTCCCTCCTTGCTCGAAGCTGCCAAGTCTCAGTGGAGATCTGCGCTACGAGGAGCTTCAAGGTGGTTAGAGTGTTCACAGCATTGTGATGGAGCTACTCCACGGAGCGAACCGAGAGCTGGGTGTCTCAGAGGCCCGAATGGCCTCCCCTGCTCTTGCATGCAGATGTACTAAGAGTGACTCAGTGTTCCTCTGGGACCGAGTGTCGTATTCACTGAATGGAAGTTTCATTCCAGGTAGAGGGGCGCCTTGCACGTTAAGTGTATAGCTTATGGACGGGTTTTCGGGTGGAGCCATTGTACTGTGTTGTGCCTTCTAGATGTTGCATGCTGTTGAGTGGTAAACCAGATGTATGATGTTTATTATTGTGTTGTGCATGACTTTCTGTCCATATGAAGTATGATGCTTGTTGATGATGTCTATGTTAAGTGTATGAGATGCATATGAGGAATGCTAAATGCATCGTGTGGTCATTTACTGATACCCATGTGTGTGATTATATGATTAGATGCATGTAAACGTGAATGATATTATGGTTTCGAGTACATGTACTATGTCATTGTTATATCGACTCCTAATTATGACTTGAATGATATAATACAGCTGATGCATGTGATGGAATTGTGAATAGCCGAGTGCATTAAGGCATGGGGCAGGGCATAAATCTATGTGGTGTTAAAATGCTTGAAATGCATGTGAATATTATGGTTACCGAGTGTTATAGGTGAATTGCCAAGTGCATGCAATGTTGTATGAATTCCATGTGAAGGTATAGGATATTGTGGCTGTTGATGAGAAAGCCGAGTGCATGTATTGCTGAGTGCATGTATTGCCGAGTGCATGTGATTGCCGTGTGTATGTGTTGTGGTATTGCATTGGATGCATGTGATTGATACATTGAATGCCGAGTGCATAGGCGTTGGACGCCTGATGAAGGACCATATTCATCCGATTCGCCATTGAAATGCTTAGAACATATAGCGTTGGACGCTTAATACCGATCGGCAATCAGATGAATATGTGTTGGATTATATAAAAGACCCTGGGTTGGACTTAGGGCAGTGTCGAGTACACTAAGCGTTGGACACTTAAAGACCTTGGGTTGGACTCAAGGCAGGCTTACTGAGTTGGACTCGGGGCTGCCCGTGACACTCCTGTTGTTGCTTGGAGCAATTGTGTTACGCGTGAGGGCAAACGGTTTGGTACCTGTAAAACGGCTGAATCAGCTTGGAGCTGAGTGAAAGGCTTGGAGCCTATGTTGCAACAATAAAACTGGTAACTGGATCCGGGCGAATTAATGTGTGCACATTCTTGATTGATACCGAGCTTAATACGAAATGTTTGCATATGTAGATATGAATTAGTTGGATTAAAGCATGCATACTAATGTATTTGCCGAGTGAAATGTGACATCATGAGTATTATACATGTTGTGATGAATGATATGAATTATCTGTCCATGTGTGATTGAATATATGTATATATATATGTATATGCTGTTGTCGAGTACAGTATTAGCCTATGGTTGTGATTATACGTGATTGCAAATAATGTGAGTTTTATATAACCGAGTGGATTAACTGGAATGAATTCTGATCGGATTAGAGTGAATATTCATATTTAAACAACAGTGTGTGTTATGGATGATTGAACTGTATGAATTGCATAATCGAGGATTGTGGTATAATCCGAGCCAATATCTGACATTTAACATGTGAAGCTCACCCCTACACCATTTTTCAGTGTGTGCAGGTCGGACTCGGGAATGATGATAGGGCCTCAAGTCCGAGTGTGGTGCACTCTGACTGTTGGGTGCTCGTAATGCGTTTATTATGTTTAGTCAGTGTAGCCTTGGCTGGATCTCTTGTAAAATGACTAAACATATTTATTTATAAAGATTGATTTGATAAGTATAGACATGGTGTCACTTATATGGATCTGTAAATAATGGTAAAGGTATAATGTTAAGTTAATGAGTATTCCGAGTATATGGTTACATGTATATAGGTCGGCGGATTGGATTTGTGGGCAGGTTTATATTTCTGGAAACATATATTTATACATATGTGCTTTTATGGATTTGATGCGTCTTCCGACTGGAATGTGTTGTTAAATGATTCGAGGGCTGTTGACGAGTGAAATAATGTTAAGTTGATAGTTCCAAGTGAGGATTACTGGGTGGCTTTTCCGAGTGAAAACGTTGAGTGATTACGGGTGAAAAGTATAGGTAAACCCGTGCGAGGAAGATCTTGTATTTCCGAGTGAAAACCTTGGGTGATCCCCTTCTGAGAGAGGAGTTAGAGTAGTGGTTTAGAGTGGGATGGATCCTAACTGTAAGGCCTTAGTAATCCGAGTGAATGATGTAAAATCTGAGTGAGTGAGGGTTGGTATGCCGACTGGTTGAGTTTTCAATAAGACCGAGTGGGACTTAACTACCTGATTTCCCGAGTGAATGTGTGAATGTATTCCAAATAGTGAATAGGTAATGTGACCCGATTGTGTTAAGATTGGAATGCATCAAGTGATGTTTGATTAGGATATATGTTCCGAGTGAGAAAGGGTTCTGGATTCCGAGTGGCAGAATTGGGAGAGTCATTTCCCGAGTGGCTTATACTTGTGACCTGTATGGATGAATGAGGAGCTGTGTGGATTCCCGAGTGAAGTATGAGCGTGATGACTTACCGGGTGAACATATGTCCCAAATCTGAGTGAGAAATTACCTTGTACCTGTGTCCGCCCCAGCGAATTAGACTTAGCTCCAGCGAGTGTGCGTGCATGGAAGGCTTCTGGGATGTTCGCTTAAGCGAATGGTACTTCGCCGAGCGAGTGGATGCTGGTGTTGGGCTTCGCGTGAGCATCTCCTTGTTCCACTGTTGCATGGTCATATTTCGCTCAGGCGGCGTTGGGCCTCGCTTGAGCGAGTCAGCGTTGTCATGGATTTCGCCCAGGTGCCAATGTGTTTCGTTGAACCGAATGGGTCGGTTCAAGCCTTGTCCCTTCCGCCGATTTCTATGCGTATGAATGTTCTTTTATCTTCCCTTGCTTTCCTCTTCCTTTTTCTTTGCCGATCGTCCAGTGGCTATTTTTGTGGAAAAATTTTCCCTGTTTTTGGGTATATTATTTATTAAAATTAGGGTGTTACATTTTGGTATCAGAGCAGACTAAAAGGTCCATGGCCAAGGTTTGCCTACTGTTAGTGGGCGGTTGAGTGCATTAAGCCAGATTGTCACAAATGCTTATGATATTCTATTGTATGTTGATACCTGTTCGATCATGACTCATGTGATGATATCTGCTTATGATCTTCTATTGGATTCGGTATACGTTTGACTATGAATGGTGTGGTTGTATGTCGGTGCCTTGTTTGGGAATTTGAATGTGTGATGAATGAACGGTATATGATTTACGGTATAAGAGATGTGTTGCAGTTTCCTAAGTCAAAAGTCTGGGCGTATAATAAGTGTGTAAAGGTGAGGTTGGGTATATGTTAAATTGGGATCGCACCTCAGTGGCTGGTTGAGGGAACCGAGTGGATGGTACTATACCTTATAGTAATATTGGAATGTTGTGGGATACTGGATAAATAGTGACCCCTTAAGAATCCTAAGTCTAATAATTATTTAACCTTATGTGCTGTTAAACCCGAGTAAAGCAATTGCGTAGTTACTCATTGAGGCTTGAATGATTATCGTGTGATATGTGAAATGTGTTAGTGGTTGTGTTGTAATTAAGTAAATGTGCATTACAACTCCTGGATTTGTGGTATTTGTTAACTATTTAGTGATCATGTGACTCCATCCATGAATGCATGTTGATAATTCTGCGAATGTTGATTGAATGCTTGTAAATAAGAGTGTTACCATTATTGCCGAGTGCGTGAGTTAAAAGGGGATGAATCTCTGAGTTTTGTTTGCAGTTTCATGTTAAAATGTATATGAATGAGAATGCCATGATGATTTCCGAATGCATGATATGTGAGCTGATCTGTTGATTCCATCGTAATACTGTGTTGAAATGCATGCTGCCTTCATTATAAAATACCGAGAGGATGTGCTGTAGTATTGTTACTCTGTTTGCTGTTGTGAGTACTATGACAAACGCTTGTGATGCTGTGATGAAACCATGAAATTCTGGGTGAATCTATATGTTGTGTTGGAACGGTTGTGACCTATTGATGGCTGCGTGAGACGCACCTGGTAAGCTTAGATGCTTGTATGAAATTGCATGAGAATTGCGTACATGAGATAGAATCACTGTTAAGTCAGATCCGCATGCATGTGTGTAAGAGCATTATTATTGAGACTAATATGATTTGCATGGATTTGAATGATTTGAGTAGATCCCGACTTGATGATGCGGTATAAATGAGTTCTGACTAAATGAATGCACATGTATTGAGGTTTTTGCCAAGTGTGATGTGATGTTATGATTGAGAATGTATGTTATTGTGCAAATTCCGATTGAATGTTTGTGTATACGCTTATGATGGGGATTGAACTCAATGTGAATTATATGAATATATGGATGCGATATTGTGAATGAAATCCTTAATATAGTTGGGAATTGGTTTGGGTAAACCCGATTGGAGGAGTACATATGTATTGATGCTATTGTTGAGTGCAATATGTAGTTATGGTTATGGTGCATGCTGTAGTGAACAATGACATAGCCATGAATAATTGGTATGAATCCGACTGAGTGTCTGTGTGTACATTAGTGCCGTTTCCTAGTCCATGGTGTGTTATGACAGTATGTGTGATTGTGAATTACTTAATCCTGATTGAATTGCATGAACCCGAGTGAGTGACGTTACTATATAGCTGAGAATTGAGAATTTATCCAAGCCATGGTTTTGTGATGAATAAGATTTAGAGGAAATATTTACTCGGTGTTGGCTAGAAGCCGATTGTTGTATTGCCATCGTACTGATTTACAGAAGTGATAAATAATTTTCATGATTGTTGTTGCGTGATGTGCCCTATGTGATGCATAATGATGAGATTGATGTAGATGTATTGCTTACAATATGTGTGAATTGCCATTAATTACCGTGTGAATTAGTATTAGTTGAGTGAGTCTGGTCGGAGTGAGGCATGCTGTTCTGAGATGACTCGTCATGCTGTAGGCATTGTGGCAGCGTACACGTTGCAGTGTCTGTGTAATTGTTGCAACCCTATAGGAATGAGACGTTATCCTATAAGTTGGATGCAGCAATTCATGAGTCGGGCAGGTGAAGTTGTAACTGCTTATGGTGATGGTGAGTCTTTCAGACGGTTCCGAGTGTGATGAGAGTTGTATTAAATGAATATTATGTGGTTACGTATCAATTGAGGATAGAGGGTTTGTTTAACCTTGATGGGTTTTCCTCCAAGAGGATTAGAGGCTGTTGGGTATAGATTGGCTTCTAAGACGATGATTGGTTATTAAAACAAGAGGGGTGATCAAATCTGTCACTGAAGTGGAGTTTTATAAGGTTAACCGAGCGATCTTCCGAGAGAAAAGTTCGTTTGGTCGGGAAAATGAGATTCTGAGTGAGTAAGTTTCCAAGTGAATGGTCTCCGAGGGGGATAGATATCAGAGTGAAGGATTTAAATGAAGTCGTACTCAGGTTAGTGATTGGGACTGCTGAGCTTGAACTCATGTTTTGTTTCGAAGTAGGCTCGAATTACGAGTGAATTTCTGGTAAGTGGAAGGATTTCTGGGTGAAAATTACCCTTGAACCCCGAATGATGTTTTGTGTAAGAGGACCGAGTGAAATTCTCAGGATGAAAGCATGGAATTAGCCGAAAGCATGGGTAGGAATCTAAGATTTCAGAATTTAGAGTAGTGCATATGCGAAGTAAATCCGGGTAAATTGTGCTAATTGAAACACATGGAAAATTCCTTGAGTGCCCCCTTTGGTATAAGAGAGAGATTTTGTGATCAGGTTTTGAAACCCGAGGGTTTGATCCGAGAGAAATCGGTTAGGAGTGAGTATTATTGGGAGTCGGTGATGTTGTTGCCGATTAGATTATTCCCAACTGGTTAATTAACCTCCGTAATGTGTCTCATGTGATACAATTTTGAGTCTGTACTCTGTATGAGTTATGGTTGTGCGGAGTGACTCATTTGAGTTAGGGAACCCGAAGGTGTAAATACGCCAATCAGTGTCGTGAGTATAGGACCGAGCGGCCAAGAAATTACGAAGTGCCACTACTTATGATGAATTAGCTGAGTTAACTAAGGGAAACTGTGCGTTTTAGAAATTGAATCCCCAAATGTATTAAATTCTATGATGAAGTGGTAATCAGGTAGGGCCTGACCTTTTATGTTTTACCGACTAAAATTGTGGGCGGTCAGTAAACCGCTTGAGTGGTGAATCCTTGCCGAGTGAAATTGTGATCCGGTCGGTGTATACTTATGGAAGCACAGTCGTGTAAGTGATTGAGACAACTATTTTTTGAGTTAATTATTTAAGGAGAGTCACCGACTGAATTTCAAGGACGAAATTCTTTTGAGAGGGGGAGAACTGTAACATCCTGATTTAATAATTAATTGTCGAATGAAAATAAATTATTAAAATAATAATTGCTAAGTGGGGGAAATTATTTATTAATTATAATTGGTTTAATTAATTTAAGTTAAAGGCTGATTGATTATGGTTAGTTGTCAATAGCTGATTATTTGTGACTGTGTGCATATGACACGTGTGGGGGGGCTGCTGCTGTGCACGACTTCCCACCCCACTCTTCCCTTCTCTCCGTGCATGCATATATGGGTACACTATCATTCATTCTTTCCCTTCAGACTTCTCTTCTTTCTGTTTTCTCTATTTTTCTTCTTCGCTCTTCACTCTCTTCTTCTTCTTTCTTCTCTGCACTCTGCTTCCGTGAGCTCGCAACAGTGGTGGCTGAGGATCGGAGTCCTCCTTCCTTACTCGACGAGCCAGAGAGGGTAAGGGTGTGCATTCCCTCTGCATGCAACCTATCTCCTTCCACGTTGTTCCCTCCTTGCTCCTTCATTCCCTTCATCGACTTCCCTCCTTCTTCCCCTCCTTGCTCGAAGCTGCCAAGTCTCAGTGGAGATCTGCGCTACGAGGAGCTTCAAGGTGGTTGGAGTGTTCACAGCGTTGTGATGGAGCTACTCCAGGGAGCGAACCGAGAGCTGGGTGTCTCAGAGGCCCGAATGGCCTCCCCTGCTCTTGCATGCAGATGTACTAAGAGTGACTCAGTGTTCTTCTGGGACCGAGTGTCGTATTGACCGAATGGAAGTTTCATTCCAGGTAGGGGGGGCGCCTTGCATGTTAAGTGTATAGCTTATGGACGGGTTTCCAGGTGGAGCCATTGTACTGTGTTGTGCCTTCTGGATGTTGCATGTTGTTGAGTGGTAAACCGGATGTATGACGTTTATTATTGTGTTGTGCATGACTTTCCGTCCATATGAAGTATGATGCTTGTTGATGATGTCTATGTTAAGTGTATAAGATGCATATGAGGAATGCTGAGTGCATCGTGTGGTCATTTACTGATACCTATGTGTGTGATTATATGATTAGATGCATGTAAACGTGAATGATATTATGGTTTCAAGTGCATGTACTATGTCATTGTTATATCGACTCCTGATTATGACTTGAATGATACAATACAGCTGATGCATGTGATGGAATTATGAATAGCCGAGTGCATTAAGGCATGGGGCAGGGCATAAATCTATGTGGTGTTAAAATGCTTGACATGCATGTGAATATTATGGTTACCGAGTGTTATAGGTGAATTGCCGAGTGCATGCAATGCTGTATGAATTCCATGTGAAGGTATGGGATATTGTGGCTGTTGATGAGAAAGCCGAGTGCGTGTATTGCTGAGTGCATGTATTGCTGAGTGCATGTATTGCTGAGTGCATGTATTGCCGAGTGCATGTGATTGCCGTGTGCATGTGTTGTGGTATTGCATTGGATGCATGTGATTGATACATTGAATGCCGAGTGCATAGGCGTTGGACGCCTGATGAAGGACCATATCCATCCGATTCGCCATTGAAATGCTTAGAACATATAGCGTTGGACGCTTAATACCGATTGGCAATCAGATGAATATGTGTTGGATTATATAAAAGACCCTGGGTTGGACTTGGGGCAGTGCCGAGTGCACTAAGCGTTGGACACTTAAAGACCTTGGGTTGGACTCAAGGCAGGCTTACCGAGTTGGACTCGAGGCTGCCCGTGACACTCCCGTTGTTGCTTGGAGCAATTGTGTTACGCGTGAGGGCAAACGGTTTGGTACCTGTAAAACGGCCGAATCAGCTTGGAGCTGAGTGAAAGGCTTGGAGCCTATGTTGCAACAATAAAACTGGTAACCGGATCCAGGCGAATTGATGTGTGCACATTCTTGATTGATACCGAGCTCAATACAAAATGTTTGCATATGTGGATATGAATTAGTTGGATTGAAGCATGCATACTAATGTATTTGTCGAGTGAAATGTGACATCATGAGTATTATACATGCTGTGATGAATGATATGAATTATCTGTCCATGTGTGATTGAATATATGTATATATATATATATGTATATGCTGTTGTCAAGTGCAGTATTAGCCTATGGTTGTGATTATATGTGATTGCAAATAATGTGAGTTTTATATAACCGAGTGGATTAACTGGAATGAATTCCGATCGGATTATGATGAGTGAATATTCATATTTAAACAACAGTGTGTGTTATGGATGATTGAACTGTATGAATTGCATAATCGAGGATTGTGGTATAATCCGAGCCAATATCTGATGTTTAACATGTGAAGCTCACCCCTACACCATTTTTCAGTGTGTGCAGGTCAGACTCGGGAATAATGATAAGGCCTCAAGTCCGAGTGTGGTGCACTCTGACTGTTGGGTGCTCGTAATGCGTTTATTATGTTCAGTCAGTGTAGCCTTGGCCGGCTCTCTTGTAAAATGACTAAACATATTTATTTATAAAGATTGATTTGATAAGTATAGACATGGTGTCACTTATATGGATCTGTAAATAATGGTAAAGGTATAATGTTAAGTTAATGAGTATTCCGAGTATATGGTTACATGTATATATGTCGGCAGATTGGATTTGTGGGCAGGTTTATATTTCTGGAAACATATATTTATACATATGTGCTTTTTGTGGATTTGATGCGTCTTCCGACTGGAATGTCTTGTTAAATGATTCGAGGGCTGTTGACGAGTGAAATAATGTTAAGTTGATGGTTCCAAGTGAGGATTACTGGGTGGCTTTTCCGAGTGAAAACGCTCAGTGATTACGGGTGAAAAGTATAGGTAAACCTGAGCGAGGAAAAGCTTGTATTTCCGAGTGAAAACCTTGGGTGATCCCCTTCTGAGAGAGGAGTTAGAGTAGTGGTTTAGAGTGGGATGGATCCTAAGTGTAAGGCCTTAGTAATCCGAGTGAATGATGTAAAATCCGAGTGAATGATGTAAAATCCGAGTGAGTGAGGGTTGGTATGCCGATTGGTTGAGTTTTGAATAAGACCAAGTGGGACTTAACTACCTGATTTCCCGAGTGAATGTGTGAATGTATTCCAAATAGTGAATAGGTAATGTGACCCGATTGTGTTAAGATTGGAATACGTCGAGTGATGTTTGATTAGGATATATATGTTCCGAGTGAGAAAGGGTTCTGGATTCCGAGTGGCAGAATTGGGGGAGTCATTTCCCGAGTGGCTTATACTTGTGACCTGTATGGATGAATGAGGAGCTGTGCGGATTCTCGAGTGAAGTATGAGCGTGATGACTTACCGGGTGAACATATATCCCAAATACGAGTGAGAAATTACCTTGTACCTGTGTCCGCCCCAGCGAATTAGACTTAGCTCCAACGAGTGTGCGTGCATGGAAAGCTTCTGGGATGTTCGCTTAAGCGAATGGTACTTCGCTGAGCGAGTGGATGCTGGTGTTGGGCTTCGCGTGAGCATCTCCTTGTTCCACTGTTACATGGTCATATTTCGCTCAGGCGGCGTTGGGCCTCGCTTGAGCGAGTCAACGTTGGCATGGATTTCGCCCAGGCGCCAATGTGTTTCGTTGAACCGAATGGGTCGGTTCAAGCCTTGTCCCTTCCGCCGATTGCTATGCGTATGAATGTTCTTTTATCTTCCCTTGCTTTCCTCTTCCTTTTTCTTTGCCGATCGTCCAGTGGCTATTTTTGTGGAAAAATTTTCCCTGTTTTTGGGTATATTATTGATTAAAATTAGGGTGTTATGATTCACACATTAATACATTTAATTCATCAATCTACACATTCCTTGCTTATGATATTTAATAATCAAATTCAACATATCATCATCAAGCTTGACTCCATGTCAAGTCCAATAACCACTATTGCCATATAAGGCCATTCACAAAATATTGCTGCATAACTATTCTCATCATAATTATCATATTCATATACATTAAACTGTTAAATCATCCTCCATTAAGGTAACAAAACATATAGATATGTATACATACAAACTACCCAAAACATAATATGTATAAAGGAACCATCCAAATGGTCCAAGAACCCGACATTGCCAATCCATTCCTCCTCTGGAACTCACAAAGCATCCCTGCCCAATAAACTCACTAAAAATAGATGGAAAATTAAACATAACTCAAAGTAACAAATAGTGCAATAAGATACTAGTTACACCAATCACAGATCACACAATCAAACACAAGCACACATATATCAACATCATATACACCATCATCAATCAAACTCGATATACTTAATCTTATCATTAATACTTATTCATCAACACACCCACATTGCATATGCCATGGTATGTTTATCATCCCATCTCACTAATGCGTAATTATACCATGTGGATCTGACTAAGGTGGGTTGTCCTATAATACTAAAACAAATGACCATATATCTCAATTTATTTATCAGATATTCGTACCACCACCCATCTTACAACACATGTCAGCCTCGCTGGCGCGGCTCATAATAATTATAGTGTTGTAGGACGGCTCTAAGATACGCTAACCTAAAGCGATCGGGTTCTTCTTGACCCATAGAGCCTCCTTGCTCACTCACACAGCCACCCCTTACCAAGATCAACAAAAAAGGTCCCCTGCATACCCTTGGGTGGCTAAATATATATGATGCATAATCCAAAAACATAATCTCATGTCAATTCAATTCACTATGCATTCCCTTGGCATTAATCCTCACAAGGAAGTCATATTCACATCAATTACATCATCATCATCATCATCATCATCATGCATCACAATACTTAATCATAATTATCAACATCATTGATCAACAATAACGAACGAAGGTTAGGAAAGAATACCTTTCGGACAGAGACTCTCTTAAGTCCCATACTTCCGAGTGAGTCATTTCCGAGTGGGTTGCTTCTAAGGGAAACACTTCCGAATGAAAAGCGTCTGACTTTAGATGAATACATCCAAGTGAAGGATTCCCGATTGAAGCTACTCTGAATGAAAAGGGACTGACTTTAAATGAATACCTCCCGGGTGGAGATACATCCGAGTGAAGGATTACCGATTGAGACAATTTTGAATGAAAGATGGTTGACTCTGAGTGAGTACCTCCCGGGTGGAGATACACCCGAGTGAAGGATTCCCGATTGGAGCCACTCTGAGTGAAAATGAGCCTGATTATGAGTGAGTACCCCTTGGGTGGAGATACACCCGAGTGAAGGATTCCCGATTGGAGGCACTCTGAGTGAAAATGAAACTGATTATGAGTGAATACCCCTTGGGTGGAGATACATCCGAGTGGAGGATTCTCGATTGATACCACTTTGAGTGAAAAGCATGTCTGACTTCCGGGTGTGAGATACATCCGAGTGGAGGATTCCCGATTGATGCCACTTTGAATGAAAAGCAAGTCTAATTTCAAATGAATACATCCGAGTGAAGAATTCCCGATTGAAGTGCCTCCGAGGGAAAAGAGATTCTCACTTTGGATGAGTGCTTTTTTCTGGACAGAGATGTTTCCAAGCGAATCATCTCCGAGTGAATTGATTCTGAACGAAAAGGACTTTGACTTCGAAGGAGCACTTATTGGGCAAAGGTATATCCGAGAGGGGTGTCTCTGAGTGAGTCATTTCCGAGTGAATCGTTTCAAGGGAATTACTTCCGAGCAAAGAAAGCTTCTGACGATGAATGAACACTTGTCGGGTAAGGATATTTCCGAGTGGTGTGTTTCTGAGTGGTTTGCTTCCGAGAAATGTATTTCCGAGCGAAGAAAAGGCTCTTAACCTGGAATGAGCCTCTTTCGGGCAGACTCTCAAGGTCCATACTTCCGAGTGGGATGCTTCTGAGTAAGGAATTTCTGAGTGGTTTACTTTTCGAGAGATGTATTTCCGAGCGAAGAAAATCTCTGACCTCGAGTGAGCCTGTTTTGGGTAGAGACTCTCTCAAGTTCCATACTTCCAGGTGGCATGTCTCCGAGTTACTCATGTCCGAGTGGGTTGCTTCAAAGGGAATTGCTTCTGAGCAAAGAAAGGCTCTGATTATGAATTACTTTTCCGGCAAAGATATATCCGAGTAGCGTGTCTCTGAGTGAGCCATTTCCGAGTGAGTCATTTTCAAGAGATGTGTTTCCGAGCGAAGAAACACTTTGATTTCAAAGGAGCACCTTTCACTTCCAAGTTCCATACTCCCGAATGAGGTGCCTTTGAGTGAGCCATTTCCGAGTGGTTTATTCCGGAGCAAAGAAAGGCTCTGACTATGAAGAGTACTATCTAAGTAAGATATTTCCGAGTGGATCATTTCAAAGGAATTATGTCCGAGCAAAGGCTTTAACTATGAATGAATACTTTTCAAGCAGACATATCTGAGTGGGGTGTCTCCGAGTGAAGCATTTCCGAGTGGTTTACTTCTAAGAGATGTGCTTCCAAGTGAAGAAAGACTTTAATTTCGAAGGAATACCTCTCGGATTGAGACATTCAAGTGAAAAATTCCTGAGTGAATGAATTTTAAGTAAAAATGGTTTTGACTTCGAAGGAGCTTGTCGGCCAAAGATATAGCCGAGTGAAATATTTTTGGAGGTATTTTCGAGTAATATGTTCCAGAATGGTCCACTTTCGAAGGAAGGAAAGATGACTAAATGAGTCTTTCAGGCAGACATTTCCGGACAAAGCACCTCCGAGTGAAGCAATTCCGAATGAAGAGGCTTTGATGAATACTTCTCGAGGCATGGAGAGGATGCAAGCTTTGTGATTTGTGCTTTGTCCCAATATATTCATAAACGCCCAAGTCTAATCATGAGAATCCTAGGATCATTATGATAAGGAGGGACTGGAGGCATGGAGAGGGTGCAAGCTTTGTGATTTGCACGCCAAGTGGAGAGGTTCATGACCAGGAGACCACCTAGCTCTTTATGACTTTAAACTTCTGTTTTTTATGACTTTTCAACCCAAACGCTATGCCTAAGGCATTGGGATATTTTATGTAATAAGGGCAAAAGCATATTTTTATCATTTCAGGTTTTTCTCAATGAATGCGTATCAAATTTCAAAATGTTTCTGTTTGCTTCCCTTATTCGTTTTAACTTTCCCTTTATGCATTGGCTCTCTTTTATTTTTCCTCCTTCTCTTTGCCATCATACACCAAAAAAAATCCATCCAAAAATGATCCTTCTGAGAACAATGAGATCACAATCTTATTTCGTAACTTTGACTACCTGGTTGATCACGCTGACGAAGAGAGTACCAAAGATGAAAGTCCCTTGGCCGAATTAACCAGGACGTTTGGATAAGGGTCACCTAGGTCTATCCAAAAGCATTCAACAAGGTCAGCAGTGTGAAGAGGACTCTCAAAAAACTGGAAAATCGATCGAGTCGCCTTAGAAGATGTTATAGTATGATGGTAGCTTAATCTGGTGACATAAAGTCTACATGAATAAAGATAGTGCCAGACTCCTTAATGGCATATCTACCCTTCAAGGGAATGTTAGTATTGACCAACATGGATGACAAAGGCTTGCTAAGACCCATAAATGTAAACATGGTCAAGAAATACTCTACCAAAAAGAATGATAAAAAAACAAAAAAAAAAGAGTCAAGGTTGGTGCCCTACACATATACCAATTGGGGCGAGTTGATTCATAGATCAAACTATCACTTTTCCACATAGGGGCATAAATGTTATCAAGCTAAGAACGCGACAAAAACAATGTTTCAACTGTGTCGCAATCAA
This sequence comes from Clitoria ternatea, assembly GCA_037962975.1. NCBI lineage: Eukaryota > Viridiplantae > Streptophyta > Magnoliopsida > Fabales > Fabaceae > Clitoria > Clitoria ternatea. The sequence continues at coordinate 160,000,366 of CM075672.1, forward strand.
CACCCCAGCCTTAAAGGAGTATAACTATTCCCATACCAGTGTAACTAAGGGAATGGTCTACTGTGATACCATTAATATCATAGTTCTTTACCACATTGGCTAAGGGTAAATAAAATAGCTAGACCATAATGAAGGTACCAAGGGGGTCATTCAAAATAAAAAAAAACAAACAAACAAAACAAAAAAAGAAGAAAATGAAGAAGAAAAAACGATAAAAAAAAGAAAGAGATGAAAGATAAAGACTCGGAACGAGCCCCCTCATTGGTTCCGAAAAGGGCTCACCCCTGTTTCCTTGGATACATGGTGTTGGAGAAAACTTTCCTATTTGAAATAACATCTATTCCCCCATAGGATGAGACTAAATCAAGAAAGATCAGATAAGCTCATTGTCAATCAGCTTAAACCTTTGTTGTGAAGGACACAACCTTGAAAAAAAACAAAAAGAGAGAGAAAAGAACAAAAAAAGCGAAACACGTCACAAGGGGAGAGAAACTCGCTAGGATGAAAACCTGGAAGGGCAGCCTAGGCAAAAGTTAGAGCGACCTGGTAAGCTGAAAACCTGAATAGTTAGCTCAGGCAATAAATTGGGATCAAGATTTTGGCAGAGTAATTTAAAGATTCTTATACGAATGGTCTGACTCCAAGTTAGGGCATAAGGATCGTAGTCTGATTACCTTTTCAGAAGCAGAGTCAAATGGTGAATTCAAAGTCATGATGTGGGATCGAGATACACTTTGTTCTCAGAGGATCTGTAAAATCATTCCTATTCTACCCAATTATTAATATTTCCTATATGACTCCACTTGCTTCTTTGGTTTCCCTTTTCCCACCCCCCGCTCAACTTGTAAATACAATCTCACCTCTTTTGATATGTGTTTGTATTGTGATTTTCCCTGATTTGATGAGACATATGTTTTCCCTTAATATATAAAAATGAGAAGGTAATGAAAATTTAAAGTCATGAGGGCAAGATGTTCCTGTTACTTAATTTCGTCTTAAACGATCATTATGAAGACTGGGCCTGACATGTTTCCAAAGCTAGGGTTACTTCATCTACTCTGTTTCAATCATGGGTCACTTCGAATCTCTAAGATTGTGGTTTTGCGGGAAGTCACTTCAAGTTCCAATTTGTTTTGTACCACTAATCTTTCTTGCAGGATGTCACGACAAGTAGATGCGTCAAGTCTCGACCGCCAAAGCTAGCATTCTCCAATGTATATCCATTAGTCTCCAAGGCTCACTCTCATCTTCACTCATGGAAGCTGGCTCTCCTTGAGTTTCTCCTCATAACCCACCCAAATCATTGGACAGAACACCTTTCTATGGCCGAACACGACGCCCTTCTAAGTTTCCATTGTGCTTTGAGGTTTCCATCAATATCTCATAGTTGGAGCCGGCATCTTCTCAGGGTTTCTGTCTCGCTCATGAGGCATATTAGGGGTCACATTTTCATCAACTTGGTATATTCCAACAGTCTAGTGTATCCCGTTCCCCGATAACGATGCCAAGTACAGGTTAATTTGGACGAGACGTCCTGTTAACCTCCAAATCTTTCAAACCTGGGATTTTACCCCCAAGTCTATCATTCCTCTCCAAACTGGAACATTACCTCCAGGTCTTTTGTCGGCCAAGGGGTAGTGCCCTGAATTTCAAAAAGGGTTTAAACTGGGGTATCACCCCATATCCTTTCTCCAATAAAGGGGCAATACCCTTAACTCCTTCAGTCCGTCCAAAACTGGGGCATCTCCCCCAGATCTCTTTTCCAATCAAGGGGCAATACCTCAAATTTCTAAAATAGCTCAAACTAGGGCATCTCCTTAGATTTCTCTTCCAATCAGGGGATAGTACCCTAAATTTCAAAATAGCTCAAACTGGGGCATCTCCCCAGAGTTCTCTCTTTCAGTCAAGAGGGAGTACCTAAAACTTTCAATCTTTCAAAACTGGGGCATCTCCCCAAATTTCTCTTCCACTTACAGTCTAAGGAACAGTACCCCAAATTCCCAAACAACTCAAACTAGGGCATCTCCCCAGATTTCTTCTGTCCCAGTCAAGAGGCATTTTTCCCCCATGATTCTTTCAAGACATGTCAAACTGGGGCACCTCCCCCAGGTCATTATCTTTTGTCAACCCAAGGGCGGTACCCCGCGCTCCCAAAAGTTTGAATTAGGGTATCACCCTAAGTCTCTCTCTGTCAAAGGGGAGCACCCCTAGCTTCTTCAATCTCCCAAACTGGGACATCACCTCAGATCCTTCTCCTGGCCTAGGGGTAGTACCCCTAAAATCTTTCAATCTTTCCAAAATTAGGGTATCACCCCAGATCCTTCCTCCGTTCAAGGGGCAATACCCCTAACCCCTAACTCCTTCAGCCGGATTTTCCAAACTGGGACATCTTTCCCCGTTTCTTTTCTCTCCCAGCCAAGGGGCAGTATCCCTAAATCTTTCTATCTTTCTAAAAAACTGGGGTATCACCTCAGATCCATTCCCAATCAAGGGGTAGTACCCCAGACCACCAAATCCTTCCCCAATGGAACTACACTCCCCTAGCTTCTTAAAATCATGTCAAACTGGGGCACCCCCCAGATTTCTCTCCTCCAACAAGCCCGCCATACATCCCTGGTGGACCCCAGATCTCTCTCCCAATCAAGAGACGGTATCTTGAATCACTAAATAGCTCAAATTGGGGCATTTCCCCAAACTTCTCTTCCAGTCAAGGGGCGGTTCCCCTAAATTCCTCCAATTTTCCTAACTGGGGCATCACCCAAGATCTATTCTCTCGATCAAGGGGTAGTACCTCAAGGTTCTTTCAATCATATTCTAATTGGAGTATCTCCCCAGATTCTTCTTTCAGTCAGGGGGTAGTCCAACAACCTTCAATCATCTTAAACTGGGGTATCACCCCAGGTGTCTCCTCTTTCGATCAAGGGGCAGTTCCCCAAAATCCTTTCGATCTTCTTAATTGGGGCATCACCCCAGGTTTTTCTCCTAGCCAAGGGGTAGTACCCCTAAAATCTTTTGATCTTGTTCAAACAGGGGCATCACCCCAGACCCTTTACCTTCAAATCACCTAAGCAGGCACCTTCAAAGTTTCCTCCTCAAACCGCCAAAGCTGGCACTTCCCAAGTTCTCTTCTCCAGTGGAACCGTAATCGCTAAAGCTGGCACTTCCCAAGTTCTCTTCCCTAGTGGAACCGTAATTGCCAAAGCTGGCACCTTTCAGGGTTTTCTTCCTCAATCGCCAAAGCTGGCACCTTTCAGGGTTTTCTTCCTCAATCGCCAAAGCTGGCACCTTTCAGGGTTTTCTTCCTCAAACGCCAAAGCTAGCACCTTTTAGGGTTTTCACCTTTCACCGAACAAATGGCACCCTTCACCGAACAAATGGCACCCATTTACCTTCCTTTCGTTGAACAAATGGCACCCTTTACCTTCCTTTTGCCGAACAGATGGCACCTTTTACTTTCCAGTCAACCGGGAGGCAACACCCTTACCCTTTACCTTCCAGTCGCCGAACAAATAGCACCCCTTTACCTTCCAGTCGCCGAACAAATGGCACGCTTTACTTTCCAGTCAACCAGGAGGCAACACCCTCACCCTTTACCTTTCAGTCGCTGAACAAATGGCACCCATTTACCTTTCAGTCGCCGAACAAATGGCACCCTTCGCTGAACAAATGGCACTTTTTACCTTCCCTTCGCCGAACAAATGGCACCCTTTACCTTCCTTTCGCCGAACAGATGGCACCCTTTACTTTACAGTCAACCAGAAGGCAACACCCTTACCTTTACCTTCTTTCCAGTCGCTGAACAAATGGCATCCTTCCTTCCTTCGCCAAACAAATGGCACTCTTTACCTTCCCTTTACTGAACAAATGGCACCCTTTACCTTCCTTTCGCCGAACAGATGGCACCCTCTACTTTCCAATCAACCGGGAGGCAACACCCTCACCCTTTACCTTCCAGTCGCCGAACAAATGGCACCCCTTTACCTTTTAGTCGCCGAATAAATGGCACCTTTCGCCGAACAAATGGCATCCTTTACCTTCCAGTCGCCAAACAAATGGCATCCTTCCTTCCAATCGCCGGACAAATGGCACTCTTTACCTTCCAGTTGCCGAACAAATGGCACCCTTCGCCAAACAAATGGCACTCTTTACCTTCCCTTCGCCGAACAAATGGCACCCCTTTACCTTCCAGTCGCCAGACAAATGGCGTCGTTTACTTTCCAGTCAACCGGGAGGCAACACCCTCACCTTTACCTTCCTTCCAGTCGCCGAACAAAGGCACCCTTTTCCTTCCAGTCGCCGAACAAAGGCACCTTTTTACCTTTCAGTCGCCAAACAAAGGTGCCCTTTGTTTCCAGCCTACCTAGGGTCAACCCCAATCTTTTTATCTCTAGTCAATTGAGAATTGGCCCCCAATCCTCTCACCTCCTGTTAGCTGAAAAACAATCCTTTCAATTCCTATCATCCCAAAAGATAATTCCCAGTTAACCACTTCCTGCTGAAACTGGTGCACCGTCCCAATTCTATTCCGTTAAAAAAAACAAAAATAAAAAAATAAAAAAATAAAAAAACAAAAAACAAAAAAAAAATAACAAAAAAATAAAAAAAAAGAAGAGAAAGAATCAAAAAGAGAGAGAAAAATCAAAAAGAGAGAGAAAGCAAAAGCTTCAAGTGTCAATTCCTAGGTTTCCCCCTCATCAGATCGCCAAAGTTAGCACTCCCGTTTGAATTCCTCACTTAAATCTTTGAAGTTGACACACTCACTGTCTTTCCCAAGCCATCAAAGTTGACACTTTACTTCATTCTTCAAGTCACAGAAATTGGCACTACTATTGGTTTTCTTCAATGGAACAATACTGGCTGTTAGAGTCGGCATGACTCTGACAATGGTGTTCACATCTTTACTTCCTTTCCACTTCAAAAGCAAGAAGAGACTTCATGTTTTTCTCGCGAAAAAGAAGTAAAGAGGGGCATCTGTGAACACTTATTTCGGTCTGGTCAATTTTCACCAAGAATGGGGAATTCCGTCACTTGGAACCCCTTCTTTAATTTGTGTTCGTCTTCAGGATTGTCTTGGGCTCCGAGTGATATTCCCAAATGGAAAGAATTCTGAAAGGACTGAATTCCGACTCGGAATGATCATTTCTGAGTAGGGTGACTCGGAATGATCATTTCCGAGTAGGCTGTAAGATTTCCGAGTGGGTTATTTCCGAGTGAGGTGTTTCCGAGTGGGTTGCTTCCGAGGGAGTTACTTCCGAACGAAGAAAAAGCTCTGACTAGGAAAGAATACCTTTCGAGTGGACTCTCTCAAGGTTCCATATTTCCGAATGATCATTTCCGAGTAGGTTGTCTCCGGGTGAGATGTTGCCGAGTGGGTTGTCACCGAGTGAGGTGTTTCCGAGTGGGCTGCTTCCGAGGGAGTTACTTCCGAATGAAGATTAGGAATGAATACCTTTCGGACAGAGACTTTCTTAAGTCCCATACTTCTGAGTGAGTCATTTCCGAGTGGGTTGCTTCTAAGGGAAACACTTCCAAATGAAAAGCGTATGACTTTAGATGAATACATCCGAGTGAAGGATTCCCGATTGAAGCCACTCTGAATGAAAAGGGACTGACTTTGAATGAATACCTCCCTGGTGGAGATATATCCGAGTGAAGGATTCCCGATTGAGACGATTTTGAATGAAAGATGATTGAGTTTGAGTGAGTACCTCCCGGGTGGAGATACACCCGAGTGAAGGATTCCCGATTGGAGCCACTCTGAGTGAAAATGAGACTGATTATGAGTGAGTACCCCTCGGGTGGAGATACACCCGAGTGAAGGATTCCCGATTGGAGGCACTCTGAGTAAAAATGAGACTGATTATGAGTGAGTACCCCTCGGGTGGAGATATATCCGAGTGGAGGATTCCCGATTGATGCCACTTTAAGTGAAAAGCATGTCTGACTTCTGGGAGGAGATACATCTGAGTGAAGGATTCCCGATTGATGCCACTTTGAATGAAAAGCAAGTCTGATTTCAAATGAATACATCCGAGTGAAGAATTCCCGATTAAAGTGCCTCCGATGGAAAAGAGATTCTGACTTTGGATGAGTGCTTTTTTCTGGATAGAGATGTTTCCAAGCGAATCATCTCCAAGTGAATTGATTCTGAACGAAAAGGACTTTGACTTCGAAGGAGCACTTGTCGGGCAAAGGTATATCCGAGAGGAGTGTCTCCAAGTGAGTCATTTCCGAGTGAATTGTTTCAAGGGAATTACTTCCGAGCAAAGAAAGCCTCTGACGATGAATGAACACTTGTCGGGTAAGGATATTTCCGGGTGGTGTGTTTCTGAGTGGTTTGCTTTCGAGAAATGTATTTCCGAGCGAAGAAAAGGCTCTGACCTGGAATGAGCCTCTTTCAGCAGACTCTCAAGGTCCATACTTCCGAGTAGGATGCTTCCGGGTAAGGAATTTCCGAGTGGTTTTCTTTCCGAGAGATGTATTTCCTAGCGAAGAAAATCTCTGACCTCGAGTGAGCCTGTTTCGAGCAGAGACTCTCTCAAGTTCCATACTTCCGGGTGGCATGTCTCCGAGTTACTCATGTCCGAGTGGGTTGCTTCAAAGGGAATTGCTTCCGAGCAAAGAAAGGCTCTGATTATGAATTACTTTTCAGGCAAAGATATATCCGAGTAGCGTGTCTCCAAGTGAGCCATTTCTAAGTAAGTCATTTTCAAGAGATGTGTTTCCGAGCGAAGAAACACTTTGATTTCAAAGGAGCACCTTTCACTTCTGAGTTTCATACTCCCGAATAAGGTGCCTTCGAGTGAGCCATTTCCGAGTGGTTTATTCCCGAGCAAAGAAAGGCTCTGACTATGAAGATTACTATCTGAGTAAGATATTTCCGAGTGGAACATTCCAAAGGAATTACGTCCGAGCAAAGGCTTTAACTATGAATGAATACTTTTCGAGCAGACATATCTGAGTGGGGTGTCTCCGAGTGAAGCATTTTTGAGTGGTTTACTTCCAAGAGATTGAAGTGCCTCCGAGGGAAAAGAGATTCTGACTTTGGATGAGTGCTTTTTTCTGGACAGAGATGTTTCCAAGTGAATCATCTCCGAATGAATTGATTCTGAATGAAAAGGACTTTGACTTCGAAGGAGCACTTGTCAGGCAAAGGTATATCCGAGAGGGGTGTCTCCGAGTGAGTCATTTCCGAGTGAATCATTTTAAGGGAATTACTTCCGAGCAAAGAAAGCCTCTGACGATGAATGAACACTTGTCGGGTAAGGATATTTTCGAGTGATGCGTTTCTGAGTGGTTTGCTTCCGAGAAATGTATTTTTGAGCGAAGAAAAGGCTCTGACTTGGAATGAGCCTCTTTCGGGCAGACTCTCAAGGTCCATACTTCCAAGTGGGATGCTTCTGAGTAAGGAATTTCGAGTGGTTTGCTTTCCGAGAGATGTATTTCCGAGCGAAGAAAATCTCTGACCTCGAGTGAGCCTGTTTCGGGCAGAGACTCTCTCAAGTTCCATACTTCCGCGTGGCATGTCTCTGAGTTACTCATGTCCGAGTGGGTTGCATCAAAGGGAATTGCTTCCGAGCAAAGAAAGGCTCTGATTATGAATTACTTTTCGGGCAAAGATATATCCGAGTAGCGTGTCTCCGAGTGAGCCATTTCCGAGTGAGTCATTTTCAAGAGATGTATTTCCGAGCGAAGAAACACTTATATTTCAAAGGAGCACCTTTCACTTCCGAGTTCCATACTCCCGAATGAGGTGCCTTCAAGTAAGCCATTTCCGAGTGGTTTATTCCCGAGCAAAGAAAGGCTCTGACTATAAAGAGTACTATCTGAGTAAGATATTTCCGAGTGGAACATTTCAAAGGAATTATGTCCGAGCAAAGGCTTTAACTATGAATGAATACTTTTCGAGCAGACATATCTGAGTGGGGTGTCTCCAAGTGAAGCATTTCCGAGTGGTTTACTTCCAAGAGATGTGCTTCCGAGTGAAGAAAGACTTTAATTTCGAAGGAATACCTCTCGGACTAAGACATTCAAGTGAAAAATTCTCGAGTGGATGAATTGTAAGTAAAAATGGTTCTGACTTCAAAGGAGCTTGTCGGCCAAAGATATAGCCAAGTGAAATATTTTTGGAGGTATTTCCGAGTGATACGTTCCAGAATGGTCCACTTTCAAAGGAAGGAAGGCTGACTAAATGAGTCTTTCAGGCAGACATTTCCGGACAAAGCACCTCCGAGTGAAGCAATTCCGAATGAAGAGGCTTTGATGAATACTTCTCGGAAAGAGGTTTCTGAGTCAATAATCTGTGAATTCAAGCCTTCACACCGAGTGTCAAAGGTCAATTATTTTCACTCGGACTTGTATGTAGCCACCTGTCCCGATCGGATTAATTTCCACCGAGAATAGGTACTGACTGAGACAGTGATCCGGGCCATAAGGAGAACACCGGTCCCATGTGACACCATTTGAGGAGTCCGTTTGCCCATGCTGACTTGGAATTGCATCATCCAAGTGGATCCTTGAATTCTGGGGGGCGGCTGACAACAGACAAAAGTGAAAATAATAAAGAATTACCACTAGCCGCCGTTCCCCCATGATTATCAATGTCCAGGCTGTTTCTCCAGTACATACAAATGCACCATCCAAGTTGATTCGCTAATCCTGTGGGGCGGCTGATAACAAACAAAAAATCAAAATAATAAATTATTCATCAACCGTTGGTGGCCAGGCTGTCTCTGGGTTGTTCAAGCAATCAGCCGACACTTGGATTTCTATAAATACCACAACTAAAGGTGCGCAAAGGATCCAACATCTGAAATCAAAAAGACCTAAGAAAAATTTACTCCAGAATCCAAAATCTAAAGAAAGGAAACCTGTTCCCAATTCGCAGTCCAATTCCTTTCAAAACCATACCACACCGAAGCACTAGTCTCGTGGAAAGACTCCAGAATCTCCTTGTCATTCTGAAGCTCCGTCCAAACCGGCTCCAATCGTCCAGTTCCTCCCAAGTCCACACCACACCGATTCTGTTTTGTTTCTTTTTTATTTATTATTAGTTCTTCTACTGGATTTGTAATTTTGTTGAATCTGTTCACTAGTTTAAATTTATTCCATTAAATTTCCTTTATTTTACCTTATAACTAGTAATAACAACAAAGAACTACGTGACCCTGATTTCTCAAAAGTTTGAGAATACGTAGGAGCGGGAAACAGTTCCTGTTGGGCTCACCTTCCTTTATTTATTTTTTAGAGTTTCCATTTTTGTTTTGTCATTAAAAGGAGGAGCGAGGTTAATTTGGATGAGACGTCCTGTTAATCTCACATTTTTAAAAAAAATAAATAATATCTCTTTAAAAAAGGAAGGAGCGAGATTAATTTGGACGAGACGTCTTGTTAATCTCATGTAAAAATTCTATGTCTATTTTTGTTTATTTTTGTATGCTTTGTCATTTCGTACATTCTTTCTTTTTTGAAGAAGTTAAAATAATTTTTGGGCTAATTATAATGCGCGCTATCATATTGAGGTAACCGTTTTATAACGGACAGTTGTGAGGTGCTAATACCTTCCTCACCTGTAATTAGACTCCCGAATTTAGAATTTCATTTTTATGACCAATGCTTTAACGAAAGGTTTTCCCGGTATTTTATCCTAAAAAAAATATTGGTGGCAACTCCCTATTTTCTTTTCGAAAGGATTTCGGAACGCGTTTTAACATTTTGAGGGTCGGCCGCGCCGCCGCGATCCCGGTCGCGACAAGTTAGTTTAGTTTTTAGGCAATTAAGGGTAGTTTAGTAATTAACCAGTTCAGTTAATCCATGAACCTTCCCGGTTAATCTTAATTTAATTCTAAACTTAACAATTTTAAACCTTATTTAATTTACCCTTTTGATTAATATTAATCATTTCCCGTCATTATTTAATTATTACCAAATCATCCTTAATTTAAAACTATGATGTTACATAATACATCTAAACACAAAAAAACAAGCTCCAATCATAAAACACATAAACTACTATTAGAAACAAACATCAAACACTAAACACTTAGAGTACAAGATAGTTGTGGTGCCAAATAAGAGGAAATAAGACATGTACAATTCTATATTTTTGTTTTAAAAACACTAAAATACTAAAACAAAAGCTAAAAAATGGATCAAACATAGAGAAATTAAAAAAGAATCAAGCACACTTGAATTTGACTTAAAAATTGATGATAAACAATTTTGGCTCCAAGAACAAAATTGCTTCAAGTTGAACACAATTGTGATGTTATGGGTCAGTTACACTAAGTTTAACAATTACGATGTTATGTGCTATTATGTCAATTCACTTCAATAACGAGTCAATATATTATATTACCATACTAGTTAATCCCAAATAGCGGCCGTCCTTAAAGCTGGGATAGCGGGATAGCAGAAAGCAGGATGACCGCTATTTTGAATAAACCCATAAAAATATTTCCTATATTTTTTACACATATATATGCAAAAAAATTCTCACAAATTAAATTTAAAGTCATACAACCATACTCAAATCATAATAATATTCTTGACAAACATAAAACATCATAATCACATAACATAACATGACATAAAATTAAAATACTAAAGCAAATAGTTCACACAAAGTCATAATAAGATAAACAAACACATTAAATTTTAGCACCTAAGACAATTAAACAAATTATAACAAACTTCAAGTTCCTTTCTAGTTTCCAATCCTAAATCAATCCTAAATTCCTAATATGCATCATCAACTTCATCTTCAAGGTTTGGCTCTTCATCTCCTGCATCATCTTCATCACAACTTAGGTAGATCTCTTCCCCCTCCGATTCAGTATCTTCACCATCAAACTCTTCTTCTTCTTCTTCTTGGATAACCTTTTTTCCCTTCCTAGAAGTAGAAGGGGCAGTAGTTATGTTCCCCCTCTTTTTGCTCCTCCTAGTGTATATCAATGGCTCAACAGCCCTAGTAGCTTTAGCAACATCTCTTTATGTTAAGACATCATCATCAAAGACCAAATCTCATACACCTTCCTCATCTTCATCCTTCATCCTCCCTAGTACCCACTCATTGGTATCATCTTCAACATCATCTAAGATAATAGGATTAATCATATCTTGACAATCAAAACGCTCCCTAAGAGTTTGGTTATATTTAATATAATCCAAATCTTGTAATCTTTGATGTTCTAGCTTACTTCTCCTTTTAGAATGAACCTAAATAAAAAATTAATGGAAAGATGTTAGAAACTACTAGACATATCAAATTGAATGTATTGAGAACTTGACAGGGCCCGCAAGCGCACGGGTTATGTCGCGTAATATAAAAGATTATCGTTCTCCACAGGGACTGTGTTCAAAGTACCAGCATATTGAAATTTAATTATCCACACAATTGATTTTTAAGATTTTTATAAAATAAAGTACAAATTAAAATTGCACAGAATACGAATAAATATAAAAATAAAGTTTACTTGACACTTAAAAATCAGAGTTGAGAATATCTTGGGATTTCGGGGGATTAAGACTCTATTTTATGTTAATGAATTTTAACTTTTCATAAATAAGAATCGAATTAAGTTTTCCAAGGCGAATTTTCCAAAAGCTAATTAATATGTTCCTCTCGGAATCCTATTAATGTACCTAACCTATGGAAAGCGCTGCTTAATCCTCAGAAAGGCCCATTATCGTTTTATGAAAATCCCTTTTATTTCCTCAAAAGAATTTTGATTACTTTCACGGTTTTACCGAGGTCACAAAAAGCATCTCAAAAATCTTAGGTTTAGTTCAAAGCTTTTCGGTAAAAATAAATGTCTCGATTCTATTTATTACCTAAACTTACTAATATACCCGTAAGTATACAGTTTTATCATTTAGGTTCTTGTTAGGAATTACTAAAAGCATTAAGCATAATTGAACTAAATGGAAAACAGAAATTTATTTAATTCCAAGTCAAAATAACATTAAAATAAAATATTATCATACCCCCTTTATCCCAAGATAATTAATTTAGCTACTCATGAAATAATTCAAATTCATATAAATAATGGAAAAATAAAACATACAAGAAATGGTAAAAATAAAGACTTACGGGTTTCTCCAAAAGCTCAGAATAATTTACCACTGTAATTCCTTGTTGCAATAATTTCTCCACCAATTACAAATTTAAATTCTCACTTTTACAGCCCTCACACTCTTAAAATAAAATAAAGAAAAAGAAAGTAAAGAAAAAATGGGAACGGGACAGAGAAAGAAAATAAAAGAGAAAAGAGAAACGAAAAAACAAAAAGAAAGGAAGAAGGAATTGGAACGAAGCTGATGGAATTGATGCAAGTGATGATTGATGTTGGATGCTTGCAACTTCTTCTCCTTTTATAGACGATGGAAAGGGGGGATCCAGCTAAGAAACGCGTTGTAATTGCAAGTTGGGAGGAAACTTTCGGTGCATGTGAGTTCCAGCTGTGCCAATTTGCATTATTTTAATATTTCCAATAATTCGGTGCTTGGATTTATTCAGTTGGGCAAATTTTGAGTGGAAAAATGCTGGAATTCCACAAGACCGAATGAAAGCTTGCTGTTCTGTATTGGTTGCTGGGCGTTGTTGGTTTACATGTGGCAGGTATGGTGGTATGAGGGACAGTGGAGTTGCTGGACGATGTGGTGGATGGAGCCGATGTTGGTAGGAGAGGAGTCTTGGCGGTGTGGATGATGGAAAGGAGAAAAGGGACAACGGAAGGAATGAGACGGTGTTGAGAAGTGAGGACGGTTGGGCGGTGTTGGTTGGAGAGGAGTCTGGGCGGTGTTGTGTGGAGAGGAGTCTGGGCAGTGTTGTGGATGGAAAGGAGTCTGGGCGGTGTTGTGGATGGAAAGGAGAAGACGGTGTGTGTTATGGATTAGAAGAAGAAAGGGACAGCGGATAGGGAATGGGACGGTGTTGTGGCTTGAGGACGGTGTAGAGTGATCCGTTGTTTGGTGTTGTGGAGTGTAGGTCGGTTTTCTCTTTTCTGCAAAATCTGAGTGAAAGGGTGCCTTTTGTGCTAAAAACCGAGCAAAAAATGGTATTGTTCGCACATAAAACCGAGTGAAATATTCACTCGGTGTTGAGATGAGGGGTCGGTATTTAAGAAAACCGGTCGGTTTCGCTTGAGCGAGAGTTTCATGCTTAAGCGTTTGTTGAAGGAAACCGTCTCGCTCAAGCGGATAAAGGTTCGCTCAAGCGAGAGGCTCTCTTTTTCACTGTTTCACTCGGAGAAACCTTGCTCGGATTTGTTTGTGTTGCTCGAAATTGACTGAAAAGGGACTCGGATCCGACTGAAACCATTCACTCAGCTCAGGTTCATGGAGTTTATTCGGAACTGATTGAAGACTCACTTGGTTCAGATTCAATCGGTTCCCAATCATTTTCACTCGGCTGTCTCTGAATTTGGACCACTCGGTTTGAAATATTTCAGTCGGCCTTCATGCTTTTTACTCGGAATGGCCTTCACTTTTACTCAGGAACTTGCTCTTGAAGGGTTGGATTTTGACTGATTGAATTTCTTCTTATGTCTGAGCCTTGCTTTGCTCGGAAATGCATATTTCTGACCCAACTCACTCGGAATGGCCTTTCCTTGGAGACTTCTCACTCTGGCTCAGTGTGAAACTTGAGAGTCTGCCCGAGTGTGATTCATTTCTGGTCGGATTTTTCCTTGTCCGATTAAGACACCACTCGGAAATACCTTGTTCTCTGAATGAAACTACTCGGATTCTCCTTAGTCAGCATTTATTCATTCAATGGCATTCCTTCTGCTCAGAATCAATTCACTCGGAATCAGCTTTTTGCCCCAAAAAGCACTTGTTCTTTGGTCAGACCTGCTTTAGTCAGCATTCTTCACTCGGATTTACTTCAATCAGCAAATTCCCACTCGGATTCACTTCAATCAGCAATCCTTTCACTCGGAAAATACCTTTGGGTAGTATTTATGAAAGCTCAGTTCCTTTTTTTCACTCGGAATTGTTGCATTCGGACAGCTTCCAATCGGATTTTCCTAAAACCGAGACTTATTCCTTTTTAGCATTGATCTTTCACTTGAGTCAGCCATTTATCACTCGGAATGGCTTTGACAGGGAACATTTCACTCGGATTTTCTCCAACAGTGCAGTATTCCACTCGGCAATGCTCTACTCTGAGTCTTTCCACTCGGATTTGGTCATTTCTGAGTTATCCCACTCGGATTTGGCCATTTTGAGTCGGATTTCAGTGCTCTGAGTCAGATTTCTGCTTTCTGAGTCGGATTTCAGCTTTAAAAAGAGAATTCTTTCCACTTTGGGCTTGTTCTTCTTGTTTCTTTATCATTTTATGGTCATTTTTCTCTTGTTTTTGACCCTTTATTACCTTAATTCCTGCAAAATAACATACCCAAGTAGACTAGAGTGGAAAGAAAGCAAAAATCGCAATAAATAAAGGAAATAAGTGGATAATGACTAAAATCCTAAGCAATTTAGACCTAATTTATTGTATTATAAAGCACTTATCAAAATACTCCAAACCAAAACATTGCTTGTCCTCAAGCAATCACCATATTCACAAGATAAAATACAGAAAACACTAAACTTAATAAACTAAGGAATCCAAAACAGAGAAACAGATTTATTCAAATGCCAGTTTTATTTTTCTTATGTGAATCGATTTTCAATGTCAAGACTTGAGATACTCTTCTCACAATTTTCACTCAAGTGTTTCAAGGTTTGTGTATCTCTCAAATCATCATAGTCAAAAAATATTACCATAAGCTTGTTAATAAACCAGAAACTCCACAGTTTAGATAGAAAATATGTCAAAGTCTAAAGGTCTTTCAAAGGTTGTAACGTGGCCTTGGGTTGTATTGTCAAGGTAGGAAATTCAAGAAAAATAGAATACAAAAGGGTCTTTAACAGTCATGAATGATTCAAATTATCATCATAAATTTAACAGAGCAAATTTTTTAATTTTTATGGACTTTTTTGGAATTCATTCAATATCATCCTTTTTGATTTTCTTTTTTCTTTTTCTTGCTTTTTTTTTTTGCATCCAATACCATATTTTTCTTAAGTCCTTTTTTATTTCTTTGCTCCACTAAATTTCCAACTTTTTCACCATTAAGAGAATATCAGTCAATGAAAGGTTTCAAAGAAAAATTTTCGCTTTTAGGCTCAAAAGGGGCAACTAGGGGTCAAATTATACAAAATTCTGAGGCTTAAGAATAAGACCTAATTGTGCCTTTATCATCCTAAGACATATAATCAAAAACCATTTTGAATCGGTTGAAAAACAAATTCTAGAATATTAATGACTATGAGATTCACTCAATCAAGAAAATATGGGTTTTGAAAATTTGTTTGATAAATAACCCATTTTGGCTCAAGTCTAACCATGAAAAGTCTTTTCAAAGAAAATTTTAATCACACATAAGGTTCATTTAAGCATTTGGCATTTAAACAATCAAATTTTGAAAATTTTACTTAAAATTTTGGGATCCTTAGATACTTTAGCCTTGTGTTCAAAGTAACTTTATCATGCAATAATGGTAAATTACAAGATTACAAACAAGGAAAACACACATGCAAAATAAAATAACAATCACACAACAAAACAAAACAGTTAAGTTTTCTTACCTACCACCCCAAACCAGAATTTGACATTGTCCTCAATGTTAAAATGGATGATAAAGGATAAGAAAACTTACCTGTAGTAACCCCAAACCAGCATCTGACATAGTTGGGTTTTTTTTTATTATTTATTAAAGCTTAAAAATAAAGACATGGGGTTACCTCCCCACAAGTGCTAAGTTTAATGTCTTCAACCAGACTCTATCCCTCAATCACAGTCAAGAATCGATTAGGGCCTAGAAACTCATACCTTAGTATGGAAAGTGAATATTTAAGTTTAACATTTGGCCTCACCATGACGTCAGTGTCATGTCTCAGTGGTATGTTACCTTCATTGCTTTTTGATATTCCTGCAAACTTATTCAGAAAAATAGATTCAAGTGGGTCTTTAAGAAGAGTTTCATCCTTCACCACTTGGTCAACAATTTCAATTCCATAGCAAACATCATTAAAAGGTTTTTCTAAAACATTTTTCAAATTAAAATCAACCTTTTGGTCTCCAACAGTTAGAGACAACTTACCATTTTTGACATCGATCACAGTACCTGCAGTTGCTAAAAATGGTCTGCCTAAAATAATAGGAATCAAAGAATCTTCGTCCATTTCAAGCACAACAAAGTCAGCAGGTATAAAAAATTTTCCTACCTTAATAGGAACATCTTCTAAAATTCCTACAGGATATTTGATAGATCTATCAGCCAACTGTAAAGATATCCTAGTAGGTTTTGGCTCTCCCAATCCTAACTTTTTAGCAACAGATAATGGCATTAAACTCACACTCGCTCCCAAATCACACAATGCTCTATCTATAGCTATACCACCAATCATACAAGGAATAGAAAAGCTACCTGGATCATGAAGTTTTGGAGGCATTTTCTTTTGAATTAGAGCACTACACCCCTCAGTGAGTGCCACGGTTTCATCTTCCTCAAGCTTTCTTTTGTTGGACAAAATATCCTTCAAGAACTTCGCATAGATAGGTATTTACTGCAAAACATCTATGAAGGGAATATTGACATACAATTTCTTTAAAACATCAAGAAACTTACCAAATTGTTTGTCCAACTTTGCTCTAGCCAGGCGCTGAGGAAATGGAATAGGAGGTTGATATGGCTTAACCTCTTCTTTCTTTTCTTGTGGTTTTTCTTCCTTATTCATTGGGTAAGATGGAGACTCATCCAATTTCTTTTTCTCTTCAGTCTTACCAACTGGACCATCATATTGAGTACCACTCCTAAGAGTGATAGCCATTGCATGGTTGAAAGGTCCAGCCTCAGGTTTCCCAGGAAATGTTCCTGGTGCTCTTTGAGAGTAGGAGGCTTGTTGGGCAATTTGAGTCTCCAATATTTTGTTATGGGTGGCAAGGGAGTCCACCTTTGAAGCTAAGTTCTTTATTGCATCAGAGAATTCATCGTTCTGCTTCTGTTGAGTAGCTACAAATGTCTCCATTAAGGACTCTAGTTTTGATTTCCGTGGATTGTAGGGTCCTTGTTGAGGGTTGTAGTTATTTTGGAATTGAGGTAGCCTATTTTGGAAACCAGGTGGACCTTGTGGAGGTCTGTAGTTACCTTGATAATTTCCACCGTAGTTTCCAATAGCATCCACCTGATGCATTTCTTGTTCTTGATTAGGGGTCATGGCTAAGTTGCAGTTTGTAGCTCCATGTCCTAAAACACCACAAACTTCACAAACAATATTAGTAGCACCTGTTGACCCTATTTTATCAAGTTTTAATGTTAATGCTTCAACTTTGGTAGAAAGTAGGGAAAGAGCATCAACAGAGTACTTACCTGGTGTTTTAGAAGGTAATCCTCTCTCAGAGTTCCATTGGTGAGTGTTTTGAGCTATTTCCTCGATCAGGTTCTCAGCTTCATCAACATTTTTACTCATGAAGGCTCCTCCAGCTGCAGCATCTAAAGAGATCTTTTGTGTGGAAGTTAGTCCATTATAGAAAATATGGATTGTCAACCACCTTTCTATCCCATGGTGAGGACATTCTCTTAGCAACTCTCTGTATCTTTCCCAGGCTTCATACAAGGATTCATCATCTTTTTGTGAAAAATTGATGATTTGTTTTCTCAGCATATCAGTCTTGTTCCTTGGGTACCATTTATTGATAAAAGCACTGGACAATTGTTCCCAAGTTGTGATGGATCCTTCAGGAAGAGAGTATAACCACGCTCTTGCTTTATCTCTTAAGGAGAAAGGGAAAAGTCTTAAGCGAATGGCATCATTGGTGGCTCCGTTCATCTTCAGGGTGTCACAGTATTCAAGAAAGATTTGAAGGTGAAGATTTGGATCTTCGGAGGGTAATCCTCCGAATTGGTTCTGTTGAACCATTGAGAGTAGTGAAGGCTTCAATTCAAAATTGTTAGCCTCCACTGTGGGTCTGAGGATGCTAGATCCTCTCCCATTAGTGCTTGGAGCGGCAAAATCTCTTAAGGGTCTGTGTTGGTCTGCCATTTGTTTTTCTTTTTGTTCTTTTTGTTGTTTTTGTTGTTTTCTCAAAGCTCTAAGGGTACGTTCTATCTCAAGGTCAAATCCTAAGTTTAGATCGACACTACGGCTTCGTCACATAAAATAAATGACAACTAAAACAAATTATCACAAAATAAAACAACAACAGATACACAAAATACAAAATTACAACCAAAATAAAAATAAAAATAACAATAAAAATATTAACAAGTATGATCTAATTGAATTTCAATATTGCCGATATTTGAGGGACAACAGTCCCCGGCAACGGCGCCAAAAACTTGACAGGGCCCACAAGCGCACGGGTTATGTCGCGTAATATAAAAGATTATCGTTCTCCACAGGGACTGTGTTCAAAGTACCAGCATATTGAAATTTAATTATCCACACAATTGATTTTTAAGATTTTTATAAAATAAAGTACAAATTAAAATTGCACAGAATACGAATAAATATAAAAATAAAGTTTACTTGACACTTAAAAATCAGAGTTGAGAATATCTTGGGATTTCGGGGGATTAAGACTCTATTTTATGTTAATGAATTTTAACTTTTCATAAATAAGAATCGAATTAAGTTTTCCAAGGCGAATTTTCCAAAAGCTAATTAATATGTTCCTCTCGGAATCCTATTAATGTACCTAACCTATGGAAAGCGCTGCTTAATCCTCAGAAAGGCCCATTATCGTTTTATGAAAATCCCTTTTATTTCCTCAAAAGAATTTTGATTACTTTCACGGTTTTACCGAGGTCACAAAAAGCATCTCAAAAATCTTAGGTTTAGTTCAAAGCTTTCTGGTAAAAATAAATGTCTCGATTCTATTTATTACCTAAACTTACTAATATACCCGTAAGTATACAGTTTTATCATTTAGGTTCTTGTTAGGAATTACTAAAAGCATTAAGCATAATTGAACTAAATGGAAAACAGAAATTTATTTAATTCCAAGTCAAAATAACATTAAAATAAAATATTATCATACCCCCTTTATCCCAAGATAATTAATTTAGCTACTCATGAAATAATTCAAATTCATATAAATAATGGAAAAATAAAACATACAAGATATGGTAAAAATAAAGACTTACGGGTTTCTCCAAAAGCTCAGAATAATTTACCACTGTAATTCCTTGTTGCAATAATTTCTCCACCAATTACAAATTTAAATTCTCACTTTTACAGCCCTCACACTCTTAAAATAAAATAAAGAAAAAGAAAGTAAAGAAAAAATGGGAACGGGACAGAGAAAGAAAATAAAAGAAATAAAAAGAAAGAAACGAAAAAAAAGAGAAACGAAAAAACAAAGAGAAAGGAAGAAGGAATTGGAACGAAGCTGATGGAATTGATGCAAGTGATGATTGATGCTGGATGCTTGCAACTTCTTCTCCTTTTATAGGCGATGGAAAGGGGGGATCCAGCTAAGAAACGCGTTGTAATTGCAAGTTGGGGGGAAACTTTCGGTGCATGTGAGTTCCAGCTGTGCCAATTTGCATTATTTTAATATTTCCAATAATTCGGTGCTTGGATTTATTCAGCTGGGCAAATTTTGAGTGGAAAGATGCTGGAATTCCACAAGACCGAATGAAAGCTTGCTGTTCGGTATTGGTTGCTGGGCGTTGTTGGTTTACATGTGGCAGGTATGGTGGTATGAGGGACAGTGGAGTTGCTGGACGATGTGGTGGATGGAGCCGGTATTGGTAGGAGAGGAGTCTGGGCGGTGTGGATGATGGAAAGGAGAAAAGGGACAGCGGAGGGAATGAGACGGTGTTGAGAAGCGAGGACGGTTGGGCGGTGTTGGTTGGAGAGGAGTCTGGGCGGTGTTGTGTGGAGAGGAGTCTGGGCGGTGTTGTGGATGGAAAGGAGTCTGGGCGGTGTTGTGGATGGAAAGGAGAGGACGGTGTGTGTTATGGATTAGAAGAAGAAAGGGACAGCGGATAGGGAATGGGACGGTGTTGTGGCTTGAGGATGGTGTAGAGTGATCCGTTGTTTGATGTTGTGGAGTGTAGGTCGGTTTTCTCTTTTCTGCAAAATCCGAGTGAAAGGGTGCCTTTTGTGCTAAAAACTGAGCAAAAAATGGTATTGTTCGCACATAAAACCGAGTGAAATATTCACTCGGTGTTGAGATGAGGGGTCGGTATTTAAGAAAACCGGTCGGTTTCGCTTGAGCGAGAGTTTCACGCTTAAGCGTTTGTTGAAGGAAACCGTCTCGCTCAAGCGGATAAAGGTTCGCTCAAGCGAGAGGCTCTCTTTTTCACTGTTTCACTCGGAGAAACCTTGCTCGGATTTGTTTGTGTTGCTCGGAATTGACTGAAGAGGGACTCGGATCCGACTGAAACCATTCACTCGGCTCAGGTTCATGGAGTTTATTCGGAACTGATTGAAGACTCACTTGGTTCAGATTCAATCGGTTCCCAATCATTTTCACTCGGCTGTCTCTGAATTTGGACCACTCAGTTTGAAATATTTCAGTCGGCCTTCATGCTTTTTACTCGGAATGGCCTTCACTTTTACTCAGGAACTTGCTCTTGAAGGGTTGGATTTTGACTGATTGAATTTCTTCTTATGTCCGAGCCTTGCTTTGCTCGGAAATGCATCTTTCTGACCCAACTCACTCGGAATGGCCTTTCCTTGGAGACTTCTCACTCGGGCTCAGTGTGAAACTTGAGAGTCTGCCCGAGTGTGATTCATTTCTGGTCGGATTTTTCCTTGTCCGATTAAGACACCACTCAGAAATACCTTGTTCTCTGAATGAAACTACTTAGATTCTCCTTAGTCAGCATTTATTCATTCAATGGCATTCCTTCTGCTCGAAATCAATTCACTCGGAATCAGCTTTTTGCCCCGAAAAGCACTTGTTCTTTGGTCAGACCTACTTCAGTCAGCATTCTTCACTCGGATTTACTTCAATCAGCAAATTCCCACTCAGATTCACTTAAATCCGCAATCCTTTCACTCGGAAAATACCTTTGGGTAGTATTTATGAAAGCTCAGTTCTTTTTTTTCACTCGGAATTGTTGCATTCGGACAGCTTCCAATCGGATTTTCCTAAAACCGAGACTTATTCCTTTTTAGCATTGATCTTTCACTCGAGTCAGCCATTTATCACTCGGAATGGCTTTGACAGGGAACATTTCACTCGGACTTTCTCCAACAGTGCAGTATTCCACTCGGCAATGCTCTACTCTGAGTCTTTCCACTCGGATTTGGTCATTTCTGAGTTATCCCACTTGGATTTGGCCATTTTGAGTCGGATTTCAGTGCTCTGAGTCGGATTTCTGCTTTCTGAGTCGGATTTCAGCTTTAAAAAGAGAATTCTTTCCACTTTGAGCTTGTTCTTCTTGTTTCTTTATCATTTTATGGTCGTTTTTCTCTTGTTTTTGACCCTTTATTACCTTAATTCCTGCAAAATAACATACCCAAGTAGACTAGAGTGGAAAGAAAGCAAAAATCGTAATAAATAAAGGAAATACAGTGGATAATGACTAAAATCCTAAGCAATTTAGACCTAATTTATTGTATTATAAAGCACTTATCAGAACTCTACTTACCTGCTCAAACATACTCCAATTCCGTTCACACCCAGATGAGCTACAAGTTAAACTCAACACCATAATGGCAATAGCTTGTAACTTTGGAGTATATGATCCGAAACTTACCCACCATTCAGCTACAATTGAAGAATATGCAACAAATAATCAGAACCAAAATAGCAAATAACTGAACACCTTATTCAACCCAATCCTAAAAAACACTCTTACTAGGAGCCATTATAGATCTTTTCCTTATAGCTTCCTTAATTCCAAAGAGGCCTACAGCTCTCCTATATAGTGATAACTCATCTAGAGCTTGGTCTTCATCCTCTGAACTAGTGGACAACCTTTCAATACATTTGTATAATTCACCCATCATCTCCGGATCATTTTCTACTTGTGGGTTGCCATAGAAGAATTGGAGATTTAGGTAATGACCTGCTGCGTGCAATGGATGGTGAAGTTGACATTCCCATTGTCTATCAATGATAGAAAAAATCTCCTTGAACTTGGCTTCATCTCCCTTGAAAGAATTCCAGATACTTTTCTTGGCTCTATCCATAGCTTCATATATGTAGCCCATCGCAGGCCTCTTCTCATTATCAACTAGCCTAAGCACCTTCATAATAGGTGCCATTGCCTTTAAACTGTAAATAATATCACCCCAAAAGGTAGGCATAAGGACAATGTCTGCTACTCTTTTCCCCTTGGTCTCCTTAGCATTGTTGGACTTCAACCACTCATCCGAAGTGAACATCTTCCTAAGATCATTCTTTAAATTTTACAGCCTTTGCAATGTAAGGAATGTTTTGGCAAATCTTGTGACTCTGTGCCTAACCAACTCTTTCTTATGAGTGAATTGCCTCATAATATTCAAGGTTAATGTATGGTTATAAATGTAGCCCACAAGAGAGATTCCTCTTTTCATGGTCTTCTTCACTCTTGGAAGCTTCCCAATATCCTCTAACGTCAAGTCTAAGCAGTGTACAACACAATGAGTCCAAAATAAATGTGTTCTTGTTGCCATCAACAACTTGCCTAATAGTAAAATCAAATTATTAGTAGTGATACAAAGTTTATAAACTATAAAAAATCTTAAAATTAATAAACTATTAGTTTGTAACTCTTACAGCTTTTTCCCATTGTCGGTGATCACTTGCACCACATTACTCTCTCTTATCTCCTCAACAAAATCATCCAACAACTTGTAGAGCTTTTCCCTGGTCTTCATATATGAAGAAGCATCAACACTCCTAACAAACATAGAACCCCTTGGACAATGGACCAAAAAGTTTATCAAGGTTCTATTCTTCTTATCTGTCTATCCATCCGACATTATACTACAACCATAATGCTCTCTCTCTTTCACATGATCTTGCAACAATTCCTTAGTAAACTCCAATTCTTTTTTTAAGATAAGAACTCTAGCTTCATGATAGCTTGGCGGTTTAAGACGCTTCCCATAATTCCCAATAGCTTCCACCATTAACTTGAAGCTTTTTATGCGCAACACATTAAAAGGAATTGAATTCCTACAAAGGAACCGTTCTATATATTGTATTGTTCTCGCCCTTTCTTCCTTGTCACAAGCATTGTTTATGCTTGTTTGACTTCCCCCCAAATGAATGGTTGATTCAGGACTTTTATAAAACAAGTCCAATGGTCCTTTAGGTTTCTTGGTAGTGGAAGCTGTTTATGATGATGCAACAGATGTTGAAATGCTTGTAGCTTGTTTTCCATTTCGAATGGCTAAAATCTCCTTCACTTCTTCATGTTCCTCATCAAGGTCATTAATCTCTTTCAAATATGCCTCTCTTTCATTTTTTATGTTTAGGAAGGCAGTTTTAAGAGCCTTTTTAACCTCATTTGGACACTTGTGACAATTACCACAGTCCCCTCTCACACCCATTTGATGTCTTTTAGCCCGGGTAATTCCACCAGGTGTGATCTTACCATAAAAATCACAAGTGACATGCTTTCGATTATTGATGTCTTTCAAGCTGTTCTAATCCAAATCAATGTCTTGGTTAGGTGCATTAGGCCTCACATGTCCAGGAAGTGGTGAGGGCTTAAACCTGGTAGCATTTCCTTCAACACCTATTGCTGTATTTTCTTCAGCCATTACAGATTGGATTGATTGGTAAAATAAAAAGAGTTGATTGGTAAAAAGAAAAAAAAACCAGCCCTTCAAGGCTTCAACAACCTTCAACAGCCCTTCAAGGCTTCAACAACCTTCAACAGCCCTTCAATGCTTTTAAACAGTCCCTTCAACAGCCTTCAAAAGGCCTTCAACAGCCCTTCAACAACCCTTCAAGGCTTCAAAACAGCCCTTCAACAAGAGTTGAAACCGAAAAACAAAACAGAGAAGAAGTGAAGAAGAACTGAAGTAGAAGCTCGCCGGAGAAGACAACAGCTCGCCGGAGAAGACAAAAGCTCGCTAGAGAAGACAAAAGCTCGCTGGAAATGGGTGGAGGCGCAAAAAATGGGTGGGGGATGCCGGAAATAGGGTTGGGGATGCAGGAAACTCAGTGGGTGTCGTGGAAATGGGGTGGGTAAAGTGGGACAGAACTGAAAATTGGAAGAAATGATAAATGGGGTGGCTGTAGTGGCTACTTGATTGCTTTAGGGTTTCAGAATGGGGGGAGAAGACATCAAAAAGGCTAAAATACCCTTAAAAAATTGTTTTCCACAGGGTAAAACAGGAAGGACGGAATAGCGGGCGATTCGCGCCGCGATTGGTCGCTTCGCTCCGCCGCGATTCCCGCGAAAGATTCCGTCCCGCTATTGTCCAACGATAAAGCCATATACAATTCACCGTTGCACCATATTGGAACTTCTTGTTTTCTGTAAAAAAAAAAATTCCTTTTAAGCCTTAAATAATGAAGCATAGCAATAGCCACAATAAACAATATAATATTTAAGTCACGTTCCATCTACTGATGTGAGAAAATAAAACATATATATAAAAAGATAGATTAACGCTTTCTTCATTTTTCATTCACCAAGTTTGAATATAAGACTGAGTTAGCATATATATGTTCTAGCTTAATTAAAAAAATGTGACACACATTACCACATTAACAACTAATCACTTATTAATTTTCTTTTCTATAATTGTATTGCTCCTCTGTATGAAATTTTATATCAATTGTTAATTGAATTAAAGAGATCAAAATTACTATAATAAGTTAAAGTAGTCAGTGTGGTCGAACAGAAATAATAGGCATGAAATGACTAGTACTTTATATGAGAACAGTGGCCAGCTTACTAGTATTACATTAAGGGGCGGTGGGAGCTTCAAAAAAAGAACACTTTAGTGTTTTCTGACTCTTATTCATAACCTTTATCTCCTTAATCCGCATGTACATAAATGGGACCCCTAGCCTGTGAACTAAGCAAACCAAATAATGTCAAGCAACAGAAAAGCTTTAGTACTAAAGGCAAGCAAAAGTGCAAAACAGAGCTTTAACATATATAACTCTACAGAAATTTCCCTTAGTTGGTCCAAAATCAATGGTCATTGAAGGAGAAATGAAAATTCATACATTGTTTTAAAGTGTAATATGTACTTTAACTCACATTAATTGCTTACTACTAAAAGAAAGATGAAAACAAAACCAAGTTCACAGAACATTCACTAGGTAGCAAAAGTACTATACAATATACACAAAACTTATTTTACAATGACAATGTCTAAACTTACTTTAAATCATAGAACATGCAACTTACAATTCAACACAGGGACCCACTCTATCACAAAACAATAGTTTCAATCACTCACAATCACAACACTTCACTCTCTCACACATGCACAACCTCAGACAAAAGCATACACATGAATTTCTATGATAATCAGATCATGCAATTTACAATGTCACAATTCATCCCAGTTCTGTTTTCTAGTTAATATACAGAAAGTTTTTACGCTCATTTAGCATGCCACTTTACCACTCAAGTTATAATGTGTGAGAAAACGCAGAAAACTTATATCTAATAGTTAAAAACTTAAAATAGCAAGGCATATCATTCTGCATGAGCTCCACAATCTTGTTGAAGTTTCCAAGATCATTTTTGTAAAGTTCGTTAAGATTTCATAATGGTGCATATTGGTGTGAATACCGTCCAGATTCTTCTTTGCTAAATCTGGTTTTGTGCTCTTCCAACCACTTGCGATATCTTTCTGCTATTCCTTTCATTGGTTCCTGAAGAATCTCCTTAGACAGAAGTTGTTCATGGTCTCCATAATAGATCCCATGTCCAAAACAAATTAATAACTTAATTAACATTAATAGCAAAAAGGAAGTCAAAATAGTGTATTTTCAAGATGAGGAACTCTAAATAGCACAGTGCGCAGTTGTAATAATATCTTTGATAACCTTAATCACATGCTTCCTCATAATAAAAATTCATAAACAAATTTTGAAAGTTATTTTGGGTTAGTTTGGTTTGCTTCTACCTCATCTCATATTTAACAGAAGTTATAAAAGAGGCCAAGTATGTAAATGAAAACAGTGTTCTAGGCTTCAATAGGTGCTCATTTATCTGTCATAGTCACTTCTCTGTATGGGCCACACCAAAAAGGCATACCACAGATGCATGAAAGTAAAGCAATCATCCTTCGCGTGGACCACACAAAACATTACATCTGGATGCAATTGAGAACTGCATCAAATTCAAATACAGGTTGGGTAGACCACATTAAAAACACAAGTCAAGCATTTAAAGCCAAAACCAGAAACCAGGTTGGGTAGACCACTTGCCTATTGACCCTAATAGTCTCAATAGAACCCGAATCATCCTTAGTTTTAACGGACAAAGCACTGTCTAGCACCCATGCATTCTCTTGAGCCAACAAATGCATCATTACAAATGATAACAACAATTGAATCATCTCAAGATAATACAAATCAATAGAAAGTAACAGCAGAACCAAAGCTTTCCAACTTGAGAGGCAAAGAGGCTCAGAAACCGCATGAGAGGGCGATGCAATCGTGGATGTCGATGAGATTGGAAAGGGCGACAGGGAGAAACAAGAGCAACGAAGGGGTTTGACTGACGATGCATGGTGCACCGCGTGAGGAAGACAATGAAGATAGCATGGTGTGGAGGTTGGCCGTGGTGTTGGAGCACGTGAACGGCGCGGTGACAGGCTTGTCTCACGAGGAATGAGGATTTTCATTCTTAAATTAGGAAATGTAAAAATGATTCGGGAAATTTGGGGATAAGACAAGGCGATAATAGGAAGGGGAAAAAAATTACAAGGGAGGAGACAAGACGATAAAAAAGGTGAAAATGTGAAAATTTGGGGATAAGACAAGGCGATAATTAAAGAAGACAAAAAAAAAATTACAAGCGATGAGACAAGACGATAAAGGCCGACAAACGCTTGTGATCAGGGGATTGGGAAAATGGGGACGAAAAGTTTACAGATATTTGGCTAAGTGGAGTGAGGAGGGCGTGCGTTCTTTTCAGCTTGTTGTTAGCTACGGTTACCGCCGTTAATTTCCTAGTGATCCGCCATTAATGAATTACCGGTGACAATTTCAATAACACCCGCAAAACCTCGAAGTTTATGAAAAAGAAATGCAAATCAAAATCAGAATGAAGATGCAAGAAGGGAACATATGTTTTTATAGATAAAAGTGAGTGCAATGGGGTGTATGTTTTATAAATAGAATAAATAGAATTAAAGGGGTGTGTAGGTATTGAACTACTCGTTATGTGCGTATACTCATAATAGGTACGTGCGCATTTGCTATATGAGTATAGGTATTGAATTACTCATCTAGCGAGTAGTTGCATATTTATAAATATTTTTTATTAAATATATTTAAATATTAACATTTTTTGTTATTTTATATTGAGGTAAAATTTATTTTTTTATTGATTTATGATAATATTTTTAATTCATAAGAAAAATTAAATTTGGTTCATTGAATTAATGAAAGGGTATATGCACATGTTATTTAACACATATTGAGTTTATATTTGAAGAATATTTATATATAAAATATTATATAAATTTGTGCCAATTAGGACCCATTTGGTATGTAGTTGAGAAATCGGGGTTTAAAAAAAAGAGAAATTTAAAGATTAAAAATTGATCCTTTACGTCATTCGAGATAGTCAAAACCCTGTTTGACTGTAGGATATATTTTTCCCCACGTACAAACTCCGTTTGTAAGTCTTCAACTTTAAAACAAACACACGGTTAATTTGTCACTTGGTATTTGTTTGAAAATTTTTTATTATTTATTGAAAAATTTTAAAACCCATAAAAATTAAATTGAAATAAAATATCACACTTGTCTATATGAGTTTGTCTTTTTTTTCTAAGAGTTATGTTTAATACATCAAGAATTCATAGTTGTTCCTTTAAAAATTCCAATTAAGTTTTGTTTTCAAATATATAATGTGTAACACCCTAATTTTAATAAATAAATAAAACCAAACAGGGAAATTTTCCAAATTTTAGAGTTAGCAAAACATACATAATCTGCCCAAATTAATTAAACCGGGCACACAAGGAGAAGAAGGGAAATGGAAAGCAAGGAAGATAAAGGCCCAAACAAAAGTCACCCAGCGGAACCCAACAACGCTCAAGCGAGCCCAAGAGAAATAGCGTGCACTCGCTCAAGCGAGTTCCGACTCCGCTTGAGCGAGACAGCACACTCGCTCGGGCGAGCACTCATTCGCCTAAGCTAAACCACCAAAAGCCTTCCATCAAAACCACGCTCGCTGGAGCGAATCCTTCATTCGCTGAAGCGAGAAGCTACACTCGGCTATTCAGACACTCGGGATCCAGAGTTATCATACGACTCATTCACTCGGAAAATGATAACTAGTCCACCCGGCATATGACATCTTGTTCGCTCAGGAAAATCATTAAGTCAATCCCCACTCGGACTTAGTCTAATCTTAACCACCCGGAATACAGATCCTCACTCACTCGGATTTTACATCATTCACTCGGGTTATCATACACTTAAAATCCAATCCACTCCAAACCACTATACTGACTCCTCTCAGAAGAGGATCACTCAAGGTTTCCACTCGGGAATACAAACTCTTCCTCACTCGGGGTTCACTTATATCTTTCACTCAGAATCACTCAAGCGTATTCACTCGAAAAATCCACCCAGTAATCCTCACTCGAAACTGGATCTAAATCTCCTATATTCCTCTCAGGGTTCATTAACTTAGAGTTATTCACTCAACATCAGTTATATTCCAGTCGGCAGGAAGCGTCAAATCAACATAAAGCACTTATGCATAAATATACGTTCCCAGAGATATAAACCTGCCCACAATCCAATCTACCGACCCATATATATATACAACCATATACTCGGAATACTCATTATCTTACCATTATACATTTACCAATATTTACAGATTCATACAAGTGACACCATATCTATACTTATCAAATCAATCTTTATAAATAAATATGTTTAGTCATCGTTTTACATGAGAACCGGCTAAGACTACACTGACTGAACATAAGTAACGTAATACAAGCACTCAACAGTCGGAGTGCACCACACTCGGACTTGAGGCCCTACCATCATTTCCTAGTCCGTCCTGCACACACTGAAAAATGGTGTAGGGGTGAGCATCTTAAATATTAAATGATAGATACTGACTCGGATTGTCCTACGGTTATGCAACAATATATATATATACATAATTAAACATGGTAATAAATTAAGTCAGAACAATACTAATCAACCAGGACACACATAAGACCTTTACTGATCGGAATCCGCCAGCTATCACTCGGCCATATGCACATATCATCTCAATAACATTAACAAAACAACAACTAATAACATTATAATGCCAATGAATCAGAACGCACATATTCAACAATTCCCGATCAGAATCCAACAGTTCTCACTCGGCTATACACACATAACATTTCAATAACATTGATATATATTCATAGAACAGATTCCAGTCAGCATCCACAGCATATGCACACAGAATAATTCATTCGGTTATATACATTCATCATCTCATTAACATCATCGCATGCATAATCAAATTCCAATCAACATCAGCAGTACATATGCACAGATTATTTCACTCGGTTCCACATTTGTGTGTAATCGGTTTTGACGTTACAACGTAGGCTCCCAGCCTTTTTATACATAGCTCTCAGCTATCAATTCAGCTCCAAGCTGCTTGGCCGTTTTACAGGTACCCAACCGTTTGCCCACAAGGTGACACCAACGCTCTCAGCGCCAACGGAGGTGTTCACGGACAGCCCGAGTCCCACTCAAAGGCTACCTTGAGTCCCACTCAAAAGGATTTCACAGCGTCCAACGCTTTTAAATAACCGATGGTAGTGTCCCACACTACGTGCTCCAAGCACAAACGCATCCAATGCGCCACACGCGGATTCATCACACAACACGAAGTTCATATGCACAACAATACATGCATCTCATGCAATCGGCATCATACATTATCAGAACTCAAACAGCACATGCATCTCATGCAATCGGTATAACACATCACCAGAACTCAGACAGCACATGCATCTCATGCAATCGGTGTTAAACAGTCTCAGGATTCAATAAATTAATCCAATAACACAAGCATCCCATGCAATCGGTATTAGGCAGTATCAGGACTCAGACAACACATGCATCTCATACAATCGATATTACATAACCTCAAATTCATCAAGTCAACACCTTCTCTTATGCAGTCAGTATTTCAACTCAGAATAACATGCATGGCATATAAGTCACACGACAATCATCAACAGCGCCTTAGCATATTCTTTTCATGCAACCATTCAACACTTCTCAGAACTACTAGCATGCAATCTATGAACGGAACTAAACATGCAACTCTTGATTCATAAGCATTATGCATTCGGTATCACAAACTCCACATGCAAACAAATCACAGAATCAAATACAGAATCGGTAAGCTATTAGCACCCGGAACCCGTTCATAATCCATGCGTTTAAGATATAAGGTACTCCCCCTACCTGGGATGAAGCTTCCAGTCGGTCAACATGATACTCTGTTCTAGAGGAACACTGAGTCACTCTCAGTACATCTGCATGCAAGGACAGGGGAAGCCATTCGAGCCTCTGAGAGACCCAGCTCTCGGTTCGCCCTCTGGAGCAGCTCCATCACGACGCTGGTGAACACTCCAACCACCCCGAAGCACTTCGTAGAGTAGATCTCCACTGAGACCCAGGCAGCTTCGAGCAAAGGAGAGGAAGAAGGAGGGAAGTCGTCGAAGGGAAATGAAAGAACCGGGAATGAACAGTGTGTCGTTCTTGAGTCATCGAAAGAGAAACTCTCAATTCGACTTCCTCACCCTCATGCTTGACGAAGGAAGGAGAAGAAGAACGAAGAGTGAAGAAGGAGAAGAAAAGAAGAAGAAAGAGAAGAAGAAAGTGGAAGAGAGAAGTCACAGAGGGAAATCTGAAGGAAGTAAAAGGCAAAGAGACCCAATGACCAATTATATATATGCATGCATGAAGGAAGGGGGAAAGTGGGGTGGGAAAGCATGCACAGCAGCAGCTCCCACACGCGTCACACGCACATAGTTACAACTAATCAGCCTTTATTTCCTTAAGTTAAATTAATTAAGTTAATTATAATTAATAAATAATTTCCCCACTTTGCAATTATTATTTTAATAATTTATTTTCATTCGGCAATTAATTATTAAATCGGGATGTTACATAATGTAACATCCCGATTTCTAACTTAATTACTAATTGAAGTTAAGCTATTAATTAAAGGTTAATTACAGAATTAGGATTAATGGTTAATTAGAGTAACTACTGATTTGGGTAGAAGTAATTGAATAAATAATAATAATAGTGCTAGGCGAAAGGACGCATGTGTCCCTAAGAGTATAAGACAACTTCAGCTCTCTCTTTCTCTCATTATTCACGATGGCAGCTCTCCTTGTGCGTGTATATGGTCTCTCCTTCCCTGTTTCTCTTCTTCTTCACTCTCATTCACGTCGTCACTCGAACAGTGAGAGAGTCGAGAGCTCCTGGAGGAACATCAACACAGCTCTGACTCTACTCCCTGTTCTCTCCTTCCTCCCTATTGCCTTCTTCCTCTCCTTTTTCTTCTACCTGGAGCTGTGGTATTCCAGTTGGAAGGCTGTGCTGGAAGTGCTTTGGAGTTGTGGAGGAGACGGACCCGTTGGAGGAAAGGAGCAACTCTGGCCCAGGATCAACGCTGAACTCGAAGGCTGTTGGAGGAGTAACGGAGGGATGATCGGTCAGCACTGCAACTTGAAGAGTCTCTAAACCCCGACAGCAGGTAGGGGCGCTTTGCATGTCAAGCGTATGGTTTATGACCGGGTCCCTGGTGCTTGCTTTAATGTAATATGTGTGTGAAATGTGTAGATCGATGTGTGGTGATTGACTGATTGTGCATGCAACTTCCGAATTGGGACATCTGTGAAAGGTTGAGGGTTGTGTGACCTCGTCTTTGAGTGCCAGTTAATACTTCTGTGATGCATGTTGTTGAAATCTGAGTTTGCTGAGTGAATGTGTGTGTGTGTTACCATTATCCCCGAATGCATGAGATGTGAATTGATGCGTGATTTCCATTTTGAATACCGTGTGGAAAGGTATGCTGACTCTGTAAAAATGTTGAGTGGATGTACTGTAATGTGGTTCCCTATGCTTGCTGTTATGAGTTATTATGATAGAGGCATGTGATTGTTGTAATAGAATATGGGATTCCGAATGAATCTGATTGCTGTGTGGGGGATCGGTTGTGACCCATTGATGGCTGTGTGAGACGCGTCTGGTAAGCTTGGATGTTGTTGTGGATTTGCATGAGATTGCATATGTGGGATGATTCCCAGATTCCTGACCAGTTCCATGAGGACGGGGGGTCGAAAAGGCATCTAGAGTCATGTAAAACGAGTTCCAGTCAGATTCTTGGTTAGATCCATGAGGACCCGTGGTAGTCGATGGAGCTAGAGCTGGGTCTCGAGACGTCACGGGGTGACTGGTGCCACACGGAAAGGGCTAGTGGACGAGGGACTGGGAAGAAATCTGCACTGAACTCACTGTTTAAGTCGGATCCGCATGCATGAGTCTATGAGCATTGTTAGTGAGATTATTGTGAATTGTATGGATTAAATGAATTGAGTGAACTCCGAATAGACGATGTAGTATGAGCGAATTCCGACTGAACGAATGTACGGGTATTGATACTGATGCTGAGTGCAGTGTGATGCTATGATTGAGAATATATGTTATTGTACAACTTCCGATTGAATGATGTGGTCTGACCCTTAAATTAATTGGCAATATATATATCGTTATGGATTGAAACCGGTAAATTATATAATTGAGAATGGAGGTAAAGTCCGAGTCAATAGCCGTCACCTTATATGCAAAAGCTCACCCCTACACCATTTTTCAGTGTGTGTAGGTTGGACTCTAAAGTGATGATAAGGTCTCAGGTCCGAGTGGGGTACACTCCGACCGAAGAGTGCTTATTTTTATAAATTGTCATGTTTCGTTAGTTGTAGCCTTGGTCAGCTCATAATATCAATGTGGTGTAATGAACACGAATATATATATATATATA
Organism: Clitoria ternatea; assembly: GCA_037962975.1. Taxonomy (NCBI): domain Eukaryota; kingdom Viridiplantae; phylum Streptophyta; class Magnoliopsida; order Fabales; family Fabaceae; genus Clitoria; species Clitoria ternatea. The sequence goes on from CM075672.1 coordinate 160,033,596, forward strand.
AGAAATTTAAGCTATTGTGACCCGAGTGCATGTTTTTATACGTATATAGTTCACATTGATAGCAGGTGCTGAGGAATGAATGATGTTAAGGTATTGGGTATTCCAAGTGTATAATTATGTATGTACCTATACGTTGTATACGGGTGGTTTGTGTCTGGGTAGACTGAGGGGTGTGGATGGTTAGAATATTGCTCAGTTAATGATTTCCGAGTAGAAGTAATTGGGGAGTCAACTCCGAGTGGGGCTGCAAATGGCTATGCCTTCATGTTCGAATGATGATACTTCAATGGACTCTGAGTAAAATACTTGGATGAACCTATACTGAGTGAGATCTAATGAGAGAATCTCCGAGTGATAATGAGAGCGGTCATTACCGAGTGAAAATATAAGTAAAACCCGAGTAAGGAGGAGTTCGTATTTCCGAGTGAAAACCTTGAGCAATTCTCTCCTGAGAGAGGAGTTAGTGTAGTGGTTTAGAATGGAATGGGTTCTAAGTGTGAAACATTGATAATCCGAGTGAAGAATGTATATTCCGGGTGAAAAGGAATTCTGGAATCCGAGTGGGATAGCTCCCAGTGTCCGAGTAGAGTATAGGTGTGGCCGTATGGATGAATCTGAGAGGCTAAGTTATGGAATACCGAATGGACTTAGGAAAGACCTCCGAGTGGACTTAGTAGTTTACCGAGTGCATGGATGTTCGAATGCCGAGTGATGAAATTGTCGTGTGAGGCTTCTCGCTTTAGCGAATGAGGAATCCGCTCCAGCGAAGGTGTACTGCTGGAAGGCTTTTGTCGTGGCATCGTCCAAGCGAATGGTACTTTGCCCGAATGAGTGGGCTGCCTCGCCCAAGCGACGTGGAGTCTCGTGTGAGCGAGTGCGTGTGCAATGCTGAAGGGCTCACTCAGGGGGTTATCTCTTCCGCTGTACTCGGTTTTATCAATTCAGGCAGGTTATGCACGGATTGTTAACCTTAAAATTTGGAAATTTTTCCCTTGTTGATTTTATTTATTCAATTAAAAATTAGGATGTTACACATAATGGTACAGAGTTAAACTTAGAATGGGCTTGAATAAGTCTTAAACTTTTTTTAAAAAATATTTCACAAACAGACCGCTCAAGAAAGAAACTGATTTTACCAAGGTTGTCAAAATCGAGATTCTACCTAGAATCGTGGAGGCTCTAATGACTCGTAGAATCGAGATTCTAGGTAGACTCGTAAGATTCTACTTCTTATTAAAAAAAATCAAAAAATAAAAGAAATAACACATTATACATAAAATAAAACATGAAATTGCATAAACAAGTCCATAAAGTCCAACCAACAGTAGAGTTCTAACACTAATTCCAACCAACAGTGACACTAATTCCAACCAACAGTAGAGTTTCTATCTAATCTAACAATAAGTCACACAAACTCAGCTGCATAATAAGCATACACAAAGTAGAGAGGCAACAAGTGATAAAATTTTTATCTAATAGGAACAACACAATAGCAATAAAATTTCTACTCAATGGCACAAAAAATCAAAGTAGAGTAGTTCACAACAGCAGAGTTCAAAAAATAGCAACAACAATGGCACAACAAAATTATTATGTAATTTTGTAACACATCAAATCAAAGTAGAGCAACAACCAAAAGAATTTATTCTTCTAATTCTAAAAAAACAACAGCAAGCAAGCAACTTCTACTTCTGTATGCACTAGATGATACCGCGCCAAGAGGGAGCAGACGACCATCGTGGCTGGAGGGAGCAGGCGACCACTATAGGAGAGAGGTGATCTCACATGGCAAGTAGTGTAGAGGAGGTGATCGTCGCAGAGACATACGCACGCACCATGAGAGGCAGAGTAGAGCCGACCGCATGAACAGGGGAACAATAACCAGCGACCAACAATAGGAGAGCCGCCCAGGATGGGAGGAGGTAGACATAGAGGGAGGAGTCAGACAGAGGCATAACAGCACTAAGGAGAACAGGCAACGCGAACTAGAAAGGGGTTAGGGATTTTGAGTTTTAAAAATGTTAGACCAAAACGATGTCGTTTTGGTCATTTTTGGGTCCAAAAATATTTTTGGTAAAAATGCTAGAATCTATAGAAACACACCGATTCTAGCGATTCCAGCACTGATTCTACCGTTTTTACCTCTAAAATGAGTCTACTACCGATTTAACTTGAAAATCCAACTAGAATCATAGAATCATCCGATTCTACCTGTTAAATCACGATTTTAACAACCATGGATTTTACAAACCAGAGATAAGGAATGAGAAAAATGCACAGTAGAAATTTATTCTGGTTCACTTCCAACACAGAAGCTAGTCGAGTCCCTTTAGCTTGAAAGATTTTCACTATTGTAAAACACCTTTACAATCTACACCAACATAGTGCAACAAGTATTCTTGACTCCAGCCACTTATGGCTTATACCCAAGTATTCTTGACACTAGCCACTCCTGGCTAAAACCTAAGTATTCTTTCAAAAGCCTCTTCAGGCCTCACGTGTTTCCCAACACTTCACAAATTCTGGCAACACACCAGAACACACAAAGTGAATGTAATAAAGTATTTGAGGTTACACACAAATAACTCAGCACACAATTAAATAAACAACAACAAGGGTGAGTGTTTGGAATATCATAATTAATATAGAATGAACATAATAATTATGGCTATTGAATACCTAACATTCTTATTATTATGTAACTTACCGAATCCCCCGTATTTTACATATATTCATTTCTCCCAGTTCTTGATAATTCATAGTACGCCTAAGTCTCAATTCAATTTCTGAAGCAGCATAATTCACATACATTGCATCAAACATGTATCCATACTTATACTAAATTATATATCACAAATCAGTAAATTCATCATAAACATCATAACGTCAATTTACCATTCATCATAAAATGTAAACAATATTGCATCACATATGCACAACTAACTCACACGTATATTAGACTCCAAGTATCTAGATACAAAAGGATCGGCCTTCAGCTCGGGGTCTGACTTGACACCCCGTGAATCAGACTTAGTTCACCGAGCCCGACTTAGCTCCCCAGCTCAACCATTGGGTCCAACTTGACCACTAGGTAGCTCAACTGGGTATGAAAACCATGGGAGCCAGAAAACAAGGGGTACATCATACTGTTGGTTGTCCCATACCATATAATCACATATAAAATTATATCAACATGGCTTTAACTTTAACTTTAACTTTCCATCATAATTCTTAAGGTGTCACACATATATATAATTCATATATTTTGTTCTTTAACTTTCATTCGCATCACAAATCTATTTAACATGTTTTCTCAACACTTAACTATTTAATTATACATAAACACACACATAATCAAATAAATCATGTCCAACGAATCTACATTATTTTTAAAAATTCCTACTTAATTTCTAAACTTCTGGTAACTACCATACATGCCAATTCTAATTAATTACAACCCGAACACCCTTTACCTTGATTCCCAGCTTCAATAATTTGTTTTTGGTGTCGGTTGCGTCCTCTGGCGACTTGATTCCCCGTTCCTTTTCTGAATTCGGCATCCACTTCACTAATCATTCCTTCGTCACCCATTCCGACACCTACGATCACTGAAACAGAAACCCCGTTAGTACATTGTCTTCCTTACCCTTCCAAACTCAAAACCCAAGCTTCTAAGAACCCTAAAACTCAAAATCCAAGCCATCACATGCATGGTTTGGTTTTGAAGAAGGAAAAGGCAAGGAGAAGAAGAACTTTAAAATTAATGATCCTTAATGGCTCACCTTAGCTCCCAATGCCTAAAACTATAATAGATCACAAGCTTCCACTAGTCTCGGTCACAAATCGGATGGAGGATGGAAAAGAGGAGGAGAAAGGTGTTTTTAACATTCTGTTTTACATGTCTCATTTTAAAACAGGTCACGACGCTGATGCTACACGTCCCACTGGCGCTACGTATCAGGTCATTAATTCCCACCTGACGCTACGCGCCAGAGCCACGTCACGCTTCATGTCCCTGATGCCATTTCCTTTAAAATTCTTTTCCAAATTACATTTTCCTCTTAAAACATCATTTCAAATTAGATATTCACATCCAAATCCTTATTTTCTTTCAATTCCAACTTAATTAAATATTTAATTTATCTTTCCCAAATTTAAATTATTAGGGATGTTACATCCATCCTCCTAAAAAGAAATTTCATCCCTGAAATCAACATACCTTATTGGAAAAGATGGGGATACAACCGTCTTATGTCAGACTCCAATTCCCAAGCATAGGTCACTCCATTTAGATTTTGCCATTTCACTTTTACAAAGGATACCTCCTCTTTTCTCAACTACTTAGTTTGATATCCCTCAAGGCAAATAGGTGCTACCTCCTTAGTCAAATCACCTTTCAATTCAATAGAATCTTTAGGTGTAATCATCGAATCACAAAGAATGTACGCCGTCAGCTGAGACACATAGAACACATTGTGGATGTTTGTTAACGATTGGGGAAGATCCAATTTGTAAGCTGCATCAGCAATCGGCTCCATGATCTGATACGGCCCAATATATCTTTGGTTAAGTTTCTAACTTTTCAATATTCGGCCTACACCCTTACTAGGTGAAACCTTAAAAAATACCCAATCTCCCATCTGAAATTCAAGTGGCTTATGACGATTGTCATAGTAACTTTTCTAACAATCCTGGGCAATCTTTATCTTTTCACGAATCAATGCTACTTGATCATTCATTTCCTGAATCAATTCGTGCCCTAAATGAACTTCATCACCATTCTCATTCCAATATAAGGGTGTACGACACCTCCTACCATATAAAGCCTCGTAAGGCGTCATTCCAATGCTACTACGGCAGCCATTGTCATAAGCGAATTCCACCAATGGCAAATATCTCTCCTTGAGCTCCTTGTTCCAATACACAAGCCTTAAGCATATCTTCCAGTGTCAGAATAGTATGCTCAGACTAGCTATCCGTTTGAGGATGATAAGTTGAACCTAACCTCAACTCAACAGCCAATTCCTACTGCAAACTTCCCCAGAATATGGAAGTGAATCAAGGATCACGGTCAGAAATAATACTCGAAGGTACTCCGTGTAGTCTTATAATCTCCGTAATGTACAATCTAGCTAGTTTATCTAAGGACCATTTCATGTCCATAGTCAAGAAGTGAGCACTCTTAGTCAGTCGATCCACAATTACCCAAATGGCATTACATCCAGAACGGGTACAACGCAACCCAGATATAAAATCCATCATGATACTCTCCCATTTCCAAATTGGAATCTCTGGAGGTTGAAGCAAACCGGGAGGTCATTGATGTTCAACCTTACATTTCTGACATATCACACAAGATTTCACATACTCAACGATTGCTTTCTTCTTTCCCGACCACTAGAATTCCTTCTTCAAATCATGGTACATCTTAGTAATACCTGGATCAATACTTAATGAACTCTTATGCACTTCAGATAACACAACTTGCCTGAAATCTCCTTCTGCAGGCACCACAACACAGTCTTTGAACCGCCAAATACCATCACTGCCTCTGGCTAATTTCATACTGATAAGTCTTGAAAAGACTTAATTATTTTGCCTTTTATTTGAATTAATTCATTGTTTAAGTGATTAGTTTAGCCTTATTATTCAATTAGTTGATAATAATTTATAATTTATTTAATTATTTCAAAAGTGTTTTATTTATGTAAGAAAATGGTTAAAAACATTAATTAGTTAAGAGTTTATGATTATTTGTAATTTCATTAAGCAGCCAGCATACAAATGCTAGGCAATTAATTGATTTTTGGTGCAGGAACAGGTTGTGTTCAAACTAAGAAGACAAATCCGAGTGAAAAATTACAAAAAGCCGAGTGAGAAATCATAAAGCCGAGCGAGAATTTACAAATCCGAGTGAGTCTTCGTAAATCCGACTGAAAGGAGTCCAAAAGACCGACTGAGCGAGACTTCAAAGAGGCTGACTGAAAAGACTTCCCAAAAGGTTGACCGAAAAGAATTAACAAAAATCCGACTGCAAAGACTTCCAAGATACCGATTCCAAAATAGAACAAGGAACCGATTAAAAGTAAAAAGAAGAACCCGAGCGTCAATTTTAGAAATGCTGATTGAAAAGACAATTCGCTCAAGCGATAGTTAAATTCGCTCGGGCGAGGGTCAAAGTTTTCTCAAGCAAAGCAAGCTTACGCTCAAGCGTGACCTCAAAACATCATTCATTCGCCCAAGTGAGAACCCAGTACGCTCCAGCGAAAAAGGTTGATATTTAAAACAGCGATTGTTCCCTCCCGAATCCACTCGGCACTAGTGTTGTTTCCTGCAGCCTTCTCTCCTACTGCTGCACCTTAGTAATTTAAGTAGTGAGCTATTAATTAGTTGGTGTTGTGCTGTGATTAGCTAAGGATGAGCTGTAACTTGCTAAGATCCGAGCTGTAATTAGTTGATCATTCTGTAAATTATGTAGTTAGTTAGTTTAGTCGTTAACTTAAGTTTCCTAAGTTATCAGTTAAGTTAGTTAGTAGGTAGATGCATATATATATATATTTGTACATATTCTGTAAAGAACAGAGACAGATTCACATAGAATACATAGAACACAATTCATTCACAACTTCGTACATCTCACTACGCAATTTTCTCTCTCTAAATCCTCTCCTCCATGATGTTCCACAATCCTTCGATGGAACCGAAGTCAATGGAGTTCTAATTCCCTAAGGTTAGGATTGCGAAGGTTAGCAATGGAGTCTTGAAGCTGTGAGCGAGGAAATCGACTTCTAGATCCTGAGGCGAACAAGCTGAGGAGTGGATCCAAATCGCTGGATTGACAAATCCAAAACTGATGAAGAACTTCGCCAGTGAGGAATCATGGTTGAAGCTTAGGTAACTTCCAACTTTCTAACTAGTTCAGGCCTAATCAATTTAGGTGAATAGTTAGAGTTCAACCTCCAATTTCACATTAGATTCTTAGGTTAATTGAGCACTTAAGGAATTAAGGTTCGATGCTTAAGGATTAGTGTTTTTCACCTAAGGAATTAGGGAATAACCACAAGCGGATTGTCCTCTGGATTATGAAGTTTGATTATACTTTAATTGTATGTTTCTTGATGAATTTGTGAACCGAAGCAATCCTGATCTGTTTTCTATTAATCATCTTTCACATTTCATTTTAACTCTGTTTCTGTAAATACAAAAACAACTATAAAACACTAAAACAACCAAAAACTGAATGAAATTCCTGCGTCTTTTGTTGGTTCAGCTTGTACTAGTCCAAGATTAAGGTACTTACCACAATCCCTGTGGGACGATCAAATATTCTACAATTTTAACGACTGGTGCGCTTGCCAAAGTATAAATCCGAGAGTCATATTTTGTTTTTACTAAGATTTTCACCACCAAGTTAATGGCTCGAGATTTTAGCATCAAGTTAATGGCGCCGTTGCCGAGGATTTTTGAGTAATATCAATAATCCTTGGGCCGGTAGTAGACTGAACCATTTACTTTGTTTGCGTTTATTACGTAGTTTCAATTTTGTTTTTAGTAGTTGATATTTTCGTGTAGCTGTAGTCGTAGCTGTGAATCATCCTTTTGTTTGATATTTGTTGTATGCAGTCAAGGAGCAGAGGAGAGCCTTTCTTCTTTGATCCTAACATTGACTTGTTAGAATGTAAACTTAGAAAAGAGAAAAAGCAAAAAGAACAAAAAGAAATGGAACAGAGGAGAGTTACATTAGGTGACTACTCCAGGCCGACTGAAGAAGGATCACAATCTAGCATCCTTAGGCCACCAATTTCAGCAAATAACTTTGAACTTAAACCAACTCTACTGCAGTTAGTAAGAAATGAACAGTTCGGAGAAAGTGAGGTTGAGGATCCAAATTTGCATCTAGCAACCTTCCTCCAAATTTGTGATACAGTAAAAATGAACGGAGTCCCTGATGAGGCAATCCGACTGAGATTATTTCTATTTTCTCTAAGGGACCGAGCAAAAGCCTGGTTGCAGAGTCAACCGAGAGGCAGTATTTCCACCTGGGAGGACTTGCAAAGAAAATTTTTGATTAAATACTTTCCTCCTTCTAAATATGCAAAGTTGCGCAATGAAATCACGTGTTTCCAACAAAGAGAAGGTGAATCTTTGATGGAAGCATGGGATCGGTATAAAGAGAGCTTGAGGAGATGTCCTCATCATCAGATTTCTGATATGTAACAGGTAACTATTTTCTATAATGGTATTAGGCCAGCTACCAGAGTCCTGATTGATGCCTCAGCTGGAGGTTCATTAACAACTAAAACTGTAGAAGAAGCCATAGAGCTGATTGACGTTATGGCTTCTAATGAATGTCTGATTAGTGAAAGGAGCCAAGTCCCTAGGAGAGGGATATTAGAACTAGAAGCACAAGATGCTTATCTGGCTCAGAGTAAGCTGATGACTCAGGCTTTGGAGAAACTAAGCATACAGATTTCAGAACTCCAAAAGCCGAGTCAAGTTTCTATGATAAATTGTGACTTTTATGGTGGAGACCATGAGAATGGAATGTGTGATCCAAATGTACCTTCCGAGCAAGTGAACTATATGGGGCAGCAACAATATCAAAGGAATTATCCTTCTAATTCCTTTAATCCTAATTATAGGAGTCACCCCAATTTTTCCTGGCAGAAAGGTCCACATTTGAATCAGAACATTCCACCAAATCAACCCACAAATAGACCATAACAACCCTCTCACCCTCCTGTTAAAGAGAAGTCAGAACTTGAGAATGTACTTTCTCAGTTCATCCAGGCCACTCAGGCCAGTTTCAAAAATCAGGAAGCGTCCATAAGAAATTTAGAAAATCAAGTCGGACAGCTTTCTAAGCAATTAGCTGAGAGGTAAGCAGGTAATTTCCCTGGAGATACCGAGGTAAATCCAAGGGAACATTACAAGGCTATAATCACTAGGAGTGGAAAAATTATTTCTCCATCTCCGAGTCAGGAAATAAGCTCAGAAAAAGATAAAGAAAAAGAAATAGTGCAGGAAACCGAGTAGGTTAACAATGAAGCTGAAAATGAAAATGAAACAGAAAAAGAAAAGGAAAATAAAGTCCACCAAAAGAAAAAGAAAAAGGTGGATCTGATTCTGGAGGAAGCTTCTATGCTGACTCCTGAAAAACTGAGAAATGCTCCATTTCCACACAGGTTTAAAAAGCAAATAGAAGAGCAGAAGTTTGCTAGGTTCTTAGATGTATTCAAGAAACTCCACATAAATATCCCTTTTACCGAGGCATTGCAGGAGATGCCTTCTTATGCAAAATTTTTGAAAGAACTATTGTCTAAGAAAATGAAGCTTAAGGGGGATGAAATGATTTCTCTCACTCAGGAGTATAGTGCAATCATTCAAAAGAAACTTCCTCAAAATCTAAAAGATCCTGGATCTTTTACAATACCGTGTGCAATTGGGGATATTCATGTAGGAAGTGCTCTCTGTGATCTAGGAGCCAGTATAAATCTAATGCCTCTATCTTTGATGAAAAAACTGGGAATTAATGACCTACAACCGACTCGCATGTCTTTATAGTTGGCTGACAGATCCATTAAATATCCCCAAGGGATGCTGGAAGACTTGTTAGTTAAAGTAGACAAATTTATCTTCCCAGCAGACTTTATAGTGTTGGATATGGAGGCTGACCGAGAGATTCCTTTAATCTTAGGTAGACCCTTCCTAGCTACAGGCAGAGCATTAATTGATGTAGAAAAGGGTGAACTCATGCTGAGAGTTCAGGAGGAGCAGGTAACCTTTAATGTCTTCAATTCCATGAAACATCCGACTGAAAGGATGGATTGTTTAATGAATGAAGAGATTAAAAGTTACCAGACTCCAATGCTTTTAAAAACTGAGGAAGAGGCCTTACGAACTTTTTTAGAGGATAACTTTGACTCCGAGACTAAGGAGTTAAATGACTCTCACTCGGAAATATTGCGCCTACTAGAAGTATTAGAAGTAGGTGATTTTGAAAAAGAAAAGAAAAATGATTTGAAAATTACTGAAGTTGAGAAAGGAAGGGAAGTTTCTGAAGAAAAATATGATTTAAAACCTTTGCCTTCTCATCTGAAATATGTTTTCCTGAGAGAGGATGAAACACATCCTGTCATTATTAATGCTGACTTAAATGATGAGGATGTGGACAAATTAATCGGGGTTTTAAAGGCACATGAATTTGTGATTGGCTGGAATATTTTTGACTTGAAGGGAATCAGTCCATCATTTTGTATGCACAAAATTCTGATGGAGGATGATTATTCCCCTGTAGTACAGCCACAACGCAGATTGAACCCAATAATGAAAGAGGCAGTCAGGAAAGAGGTGGTCAAGCTTCTTGATGCAGGAATCATTTATCCTATCTCAGACAGCGCTTGGATCAGTCCGGTCTAAGTGGTGCCCAAGAAAGGAGGAATGACAACTGTTAAAAATGAAAAGGGTGAAGTCATAGCTACTAGACCGACCACAGGATGGAGAATGTGTATAGACTATAGAAGGCTGAATGACTTCACTCGGAAAGACCATTTTCCCTTGCCGTTTGTTGACCAGATGCTTGAGAGACTATCGGGTCATGAATACTACTGCTTCCTTGATGGTTACTCCGGTTATAACCAAATTGTGGTTGACCCAAAAGATCAAGAGAAGATAACTTTCACCTGTCCATACGGAATTTTTGCCTATAGGCGCATGCCATTCGGTTTGTGCAACGCTCCAGCAACCTTTCAAAGGTGTATGTTGGCAATCTTTGGGGACATGGTGGAGAAATTCATTGAAGTATTCATGGACGATTTCTCTGTTTTTGGTAATAGTTTCGATTTATGCCTCAACAACCTATCTAAGGTGCTGGTGAGATGCCAAGAAACTAACCTCGTCCTTAATTGGGAAAAATGCCATTTTATGGTTAAGGGAGGGATAGTCCTTGGCCACAAAATCTCTGCTGAAGGCATTCAAGTGGACCGAGCCAAGATAGAAATCATTGAAAAACTTCCTCCTCCGATCAACATGAAAGGAGTGAGAAGTTTTCTAGGATGTGCTGGCTTTTACAGAAGGTTCATAAAAGATTTCTCAAAAATAGCTAAGCCTTTGACTGACTTGCTTGTAAAAGATCATGTGTTTGTGTTTAATGAAAACTGTGTCAAGGGTTTTGAAAAATTGAAACAAAGTTTGACTTTAGCTCCGATCCTTGCAACACCTGATTGGTCTTTACCGTTTGAATTAATGTGTGATGCAAGTGACTTTGCAGTCGGAGTTGTGCTGGGTCAAAAAATAGGAAAATTAACTCATGTAATTTATTATACTAGTAAAGTGTTGAACGAAAATCAAATACATTACACCACTACTGAAAAAGAAATGCTGGCTGTGGTGTATGCATTTGATAAATTTCATGCTTACTTGATTGGGGCCAAGGTCATTGTATATACAAATCACTCGGCAATCAAGTATTTACTAGCTAAGAAAGAATCTAAGCCGAGACTGATCAGGTGGGTTCTGTTACTCCAGGAGTTCGATTTAGAAATAAAAGACAAAAAGGGAGTAGAGAACTCAATTGCCGACCAACTATCTCGTCTGGAAGGAGAATCGGATTCTGTTTTAATAAAAGAAGAATTTCCAGACGAGAAGTTGATGGTAATTATCACCGGGCTATGGTATGCTGATATGGCCAACTTTAAAAGTGCCTCGGTGGTGCCTGATGGCTGGACATCCCAAATGAAGAAAAAATTATTTCATGATAGCAAAAACTTCCTTTGGGATGATCTATTTTTGTATAAAATAGGAGTTGATGGAGTGATCAGGCGATGTGTGCCTGAATCTGAGCAGGAAAGGCTCTTGTGGCATTGCCACGACTCCTATTATGGAGGTCATCATGGTGCCTCCCGTACAGCAGCAAAGGTTTTACAGAGTGGCATTTATTGGCCAACTATCTTTCAAGATGCTAAAGAGTATGTCAAAAGGTGCGATAAATGTCAAAGGAGCGGAGGTCTCTCTGCTAAAGCTGGCATGCCTTTGACAAACATTTTAATTATGGACTTATTTGACGTTTGGGGTATCGACTTTATGGGACCATTTCCAAAGTCGTTCTCCAACGAATATATACTTGTTGCTGTAGATTATGTCTCCAAATGGGTGGAGGCAATCCCAACCAGAACCAATGATGCACATGTGGTGCTTAGGTTCATTAAGAAGAATATTTTCTCTAGGTTTGGAGTCCCGAGAGTACTTATTAGTGATGGGGGTTCACATTTTTGTAATAAAATAATGGAAAAAGCCCTGCGTCACTATGAGGTGTTACATAAAATATCCACTCCTTACCATCCACAAACTTGTGGACAAGTTGAGCTGTCAAATAGAAAAATCAAAAGAATTTTAGAGAAAGTGGTCGGGAAATCTAGAAAAGATTGGTCGGTAAAATTAGATTATGCATTGTGGGCCTACCGAACAACCTTCAAAACTCCGATTGGCATGTCGCCGTATCAATTAGTTTACGGTAAGGCTTGCCATCTCCCTGTGGAGTTGGAACACAAGGCGTGGTGGGCCACAAAGTTATTAAACATGGACTGTGACCAATCCCAGGAGGAAAGAGTTTTGAAACTCCATGAATTGGAGGAATTCCGACTCAACGCTTATCAAAGTGCCTTTATTTATAAGGAGAAAACAAAGAAGTGGCACGATAAGTGGATTAATAAGAAGGAGTTTCAGAAGGATGATCAGGTTTTATTATACAATTCCCGACTGAGACTCTTCCCTGGAAAACTTAGATCGAAGTGGTCGGGGCCTTTTACTGTAAATGAGGTTTTTCCTCACGGTGCAGTTGAGCTGAAAGACCCGACTACCGATCGGATTTTTAAGGTAAATGGCCAGCGACTCAAACTCTACTTTGGAGGAGAGTTTGATAGGTAGAAAACCTCCTTGTTACTGCAGGCATCTTCTTAAGATGCCATAAGGTCAAGCTAGTGACCTTAAAGAAGCGCTCTAGGGAGGCAGCCCTACGTTCTGAGTGTTTTTAATGAAAAGAAAACTATAAAAATTTAGTGAATAAAGTTTGAATAAAAGTTGTGAAGTTTTTCCGAGCTGGATTCTTTCATTTCGCTCAGGCGAAACACTTATAGTTTAGGCGAGAAGCTGCTGTTGATTGCTTCACGCTTAAGCGAAAGTTTACTGAGCTTGAGCGAGAATAGTATACTCGGATAACTGTTACTCATTCTTAACCCTTTTTTTTCCGACTGAACTTCACTTGTCATTCTTGAATAAAAAGGGAGACTTTAATAAAGGATTTTTGATCGTTGATTTAATAAACGGGTCAGATGATGAAGGGTGATTTATTTCAGTCAACCTTTTATCACTCGGATTCCTCACTTATCACAGTCAGTTTTGTATCCATTAGTCTCCTATTCACTCAGTATATTTTCTTGTCAGTCTTATGTTCAGTCGGTTTTCCATTTTTCTCATTCATCCACTCGGCTTTCTCATTCAGTCTCTTATTCCCTTGACCGATCTCTTTCACTCGTTCTCTATTCACTTGGTCACTCTTTCATTCTTTCATTCGTCACTTATTCACCCGATCTTTTTCACTCATTATTTCATGAATGCTTCGTCTTCCATTGTTCTTTTTCACCCACTCAGTATTTTCATCCACTCAGTTTCCACTATAGTTGTTCTTCTATCCATTCAGGTTATCTTCTTCTTCTTCTGTCTTTCACTCGTATTTATTTACCCGGTCAGTCAATCATTCTTTCGTGTTCTTTCACTCGTCTTTCCATTTTCCGACCACTTGTTGTTTGTTCATTCATCTTTCATTTTTTTGTTCCTGTATAATCCACTCGGTATTCATTCACTCAGTACCCTTTTCATTCAAGTGTTTTATTCACTTGTTCTTTCAATCTACTCTTTCTTCTTCGTTCCTTCACCTAGTTCTCCGTAATTTTCTCACTCACTCGTCACTCTGTTTCTTACTCCTTCGCCCGATCTCTTTCTAGGTTTCCCCACTCGGTATCTCTTTCATGAGTCTCTTTCTGCAGTCTCTTTTTCATTCACTCGGTTTCTCACTAGATCACTCGGTTTCTTCCACTCGCTCCTGCATTTAACTTATCTCTTTCATCGATCGATATACCCTTCACTCATCTCCTTCACTCAGAATATTCTCATTTGTTCTTCTTTTCATTCTTTCATCCACTGGTCTTTTTCATCCACCCTCAATCTACTCGTCTTTCTTCCACTCGGTCACTCATTCTTTTTCGTTCCTCACTGTCCTTCAGTCTTTCATTACCGCACTCTATCTTTTATCCATTCGTTCTTCCATTTGTTGTTTCATTCACTCAGCTTTGCTTATTTTTCCGTTCGTCTTTTACTCATCGGTTTCTCTACTTACTCATTCCTGATGTACACTCGTTGTTTTTGGTCACTCTTCCACTCGACCTTTACCACTCAGTATCTCCATCAGTCGGTATTTATCTCCATTTTCACTCGGTCATTTTCTTTTCACTCTTTTCACTCTTTCACTTGGTCTCCTCTTCTGTAGTCTTCCATTCGTCGTCTCCCATTCAATCACTCAGTTTTCATTCATTCGTTCACTTTAATTCACTCGTCCTTTATTCACTCTATCAATCTCCCACTCATTCATTCTTCCACTCGTTCTTCTATACACTCTTCCAATCGTCTTATATCTGTCCATATTCTTTCTTTCACTCGGACTTATTTTCATTGTTATTTCTCTCACCCGTTTTTCTGTCCACTCACATCCTAATGCAGTTGTTCACTCGTCTTTCCTGCACTCTACTTCATTCATCCATACTTTCACTCGTTCTTGTACCCATTCGTTCTTCACTCACTCAGGATCATTTCCATTCAGTTTTCATTCACTCGGGATCCTGTATTCATTCACGTGTCGTTCTTCCATTTGTTCTTCCACTCACTCTTTCATTTACTTATTGCTTTCATTCGCTCGTTCGTTTCCATCATTTGTTCATTCACTCGTCTTCTTCATCACTGTCACTTATCATTGTCTTCATCACTGTCACTCATCTCTTCCCACTCTCACTCGATCTTCCACCTATTCAGTAGGTGAGCCAAGTAAGAATATCTAAAAAAAATAATAATATAATAATATGTATATATATATATTTATAATAATATTAATAAAGTAATAAATAAAGCTGGAACATACTTACGCGTTTCTTGGATAGTAACTTCAACAGTATAAAAACCTTTCAGCTTCCAAACCCTAAGTACCTACGCTGAACTTGGGTTGAAGACGAAAAGGCACTTTCTGATTTCTAAGAAAGGTACTATCTTTCCACTTATTTCACTTATTTCGTTCACTTCTAAGAACATGCTTAGTATTTCCTTGCTTCTTTGTTAATATTCTTCCACTGTTCATAGCCATGCACCTCACATTTTTGGTTTGTTGTGTTTGTTTTGGATTTTTGTTCTTATTTTTCATTTAGGTTGTTTATCAGCATTATTTTATTATTAACCATGAAAAGAAGATCACAGAGACTCCTGCAAAAACCTAGACCAAATTTTGCAGAAGGAAGTGTGAGAAAAAAACAATTAGATAACGAAAAGGAAGTAGCAACCATCAGTATATCTGATTCTTCTGAACATGCACCCAGTCAAAGTAAAGCTGAGAGGAATGCATCCCCCATAGTTGAGAGGAATGAATTGCCAGAAGTTGAACGTGTTAAGGCTGCTGAAGACTATGTTATAAAGTTTAAAACCAAAGAGTTCGAGCATCCCAGGCAATCTGTAGGAGCCAGTTCTTCTTCTTCTGACATTTCTATGGTGTTGCAGGAATTACAGGTCATGAAGAAGATGCAACTTGGAATTTATGATCGGGTCATGAACCACGATCTTATGCTCAGAAAGATTGCCACGAAATTAAGGATAGAACACACAGCAGAAATGGGAGCCCCACCTGACAGAGATGCGTGGTTAGCTTCCATTGGATTCACTATTCCCTCACAAGACGTATCCCAAGCAGCTGACCTCTCACCACCTTCAGAGTAGGACAAAGAGAATGAAGATCAGGATGCTTGAGTTGTTGCTACGTGTTATTATGATGTTTTTATGTAATTAACTTGACATTATTCTAACTGTTTCCTGAACAATGAATTCGCTTTTATTTTAGTTGTAATGAAATTTTCTTTCTTTGTTAAAATTACTTGTTTTATTCTGTTTTTCAATTGTATCGGTAAATTAATGCATCCCAATCCGACTACGTGTTTCTCATCCACAACCACTCAGGTAAAAAGGGAAGTATTTTTCTGACTCACTCCTTAATTGATATTCTGACTTATTAATTGCTAAAATATGTTTATTGTTTAATTTCAAATCCATCTTAATAAATTAAAGTTGTTGATTCTTAAGCTTAGTCGGATAAATTAACTGATCGGTTTTGTTTAACTCAGGATCTCTGCCTATAACTTTTTCATCATTAATTAATTATTTACTCGGCATGCTAGTTAGCACTCTGAATGTATGATCTTACATTAAGTTTGGGGACATGACTGGCTGATTAACTATTATATTCATAGCTTTTGAGCCTGTTTTATTCTTTTCCGAGTGAACTTGCATGCTAGTTAGTGAGACAGAATTTGCTTCAGTACTTGCTAATTATTTGTATGCCAGCCAATCAGAAATGATGAAAGCCTTCTTTGTTAATTCAGCCAGGGCCAAAAAGTAGCTTTCCTAATATACTTAATTATCTTTTAATCCAAAAATTATGTTTGAGCCTGAGACCCTTTTATTCTGTTTATTCACCTAACATTACAAGC
This sequence comes from Clitoria ternatea, assembly GCA_037962975.1. Lineage (NCBI taxonomy): Eukaryota > Viridiplantae > Streptophyta > Magnoliopsida > Fabales > Fabaceae > Clitoria > Clitoria ternatea. Next base: position 160,050,392 of record CM075672.1, read on the forward strand.
CTTTTTATCTCGAAAAAACCAACTGATTTACCCCTGGATGTTCTGCTGATGAGTTGCTCAGTCTTACTTATTGCTAGGGACTAGCAAGTTCTAAGTTTGGGGATGAAGAGTATGCCTAGCATCAATTAAGGACACACTCCGACCTTGGTTATAGATGAATAAATAGAGGCAAATGAAAAGAAAAATAGAAAAGCTAAGAAGAAAAATGAAAAAAATCAGCAAGGGAAAAAAGTACAAAGCACCGATTGAAATGTGATCGGGAAAAGATGGAAAAGGAGAAAGAAAAGGAAAAGTCCGAAGGACTGAAAGAAAAAGAAGGTGCAAAGCACCGAAAGTGTTAAGTTAGCATTCACTCGGAAAATAATGGAGCTTGCTAAGTAGAGGCAGTTAAGTTAAAATTGAGTCAAGGCATCAGTGAATACATCTTGTAACCCGACATTCACTGGAAAAACAATAATTGAGCCTGTAGCCCAGCCCCACTATAAGCTTAAAAAAGCCCTTACTGATCTAATTGTGATGGCATATGGCATGACGTTTAGAACTGTTGCAAGCCTATGTTTATCTAACAAGTATGCAGGTGATGGGTGCATTCTATTTACCCTATACACCGAGAGAAGAGTTAAACACTGACCAGTGAGGAAAGCATCAGCAGCTTGTCTCCCAAAGGAGGTGTAAGTTATTATACTTTTAGAAATTGCGAAAAGAAAGCATGGTCGGTATTCAATAATTATAGCATGAATTAAGTTAAGGAAAGGTTGATTGTGTTAAATAATAGCTTGTTAGTTAAATAATCTGAATAGTTGCTTGAGGACAAGCAAGTTTTAAGTTTGGGGATGTGATAAGTCTTGAAAAGACTTAATTATTCTGCCTTTTATTTGAATTAATTCATTGTTTAAGTGATTAGTTTAGCCTTATTATTCAATTAATTGATAATAATTTATAATTTATTTAATTATTTCAAAAGTGTTTTATTTATGTAAGAAAATGGTTAAAAAACATTAATTAGTTAAGAGTTTATGATTATTTATAATTTCATTAAGTAGCCAGCATACAAATGCTACGCAATTAGTTGAATTTTGGTGCAGGAACAGGTTGTGTTCAAACTAAGAAGACAAATCCAAGTGAAAAATTACAAAAAGCCGAGTGAGAAATCATAAAGCCGAGCGAGAATTTACAAATCCGAGTGAGTCTTCGAAAATCCGACTGAAAGGAGTCCAAAAGACCGACTGAGCGAGACTTCAAAGAGGCTGACTGAAAAGACTTCCCAAAAGGTTGACCGAAAAGAATTAACAAAAATCTAACTGCAAAGACTTCCAAGATACCGACTCCAAAATAGAACAAGGAACCGATTGAAAGTAAAAAGAAGAACCCGAGCGTCAATTTCAGAAATGCTGATTGAAAAGACAATTCGCTCAAGCGATAGTTAAATTTGCTCGGGCGAGGGTCAAAGTTCGCTCAAGCAAAGCAAGCTTACGCTCAAGCGTGACCTTAAAACATCATTCATTCGCCCAAGCGAGAACCCAGTACGCTCCAGCGAAAAAGGTTGATATTTAAAACAGTGATTGTTCCCTCCGAATCCACTTGGCACCAGTGTTGTTTCCTGCAGCCTTCTCTCCTACTGCTGCACCTTAGTAATTTAAGTAGTGAGCTGTTAATTAGTTGGTGTTGTGCTGTGATTAGCTAAGGATGAGCTGTAACTTGCTAAGATCCGAGCTGTAATTAGTTGATCATTCTGTAAATTATGTAGTTAGTTAGTTTAGTCGTTAACTTAAGTTTCCTAAGTTATCAGTTAAGTTAGTTAGTAGGTAGATGCATATATATATGTTTGTACATATTCTGTAAAGAACAGAGACAGATTCACATAGAATACATAGAACACAATTCATTCACAACTTCGTACATCTCACTACGTAATTTTCTCTCTCTAAATCCTCACCTCCATGACGTTCCACAATCCTTCGATGGAACCGAAGTCAATGGAGTTCTAATTCCCTAAGGTTGGGATTGCGAAGGTTAGCAATGGAGTCTTGAAGCTGTGAGCGAGGAAATCGACTTCTAGATCCTGAGGCGAACAAGCTGGGGAGTGGATCCAAATCACTGGATTGACAAATCCAAAACTGATGAAGAACTTCGCCAGTGAGGAATCATGGTTGAAGCTTAGGTAACTTCCAGCTTTCTAACTAGTTCAGGCCTAATCAATTTAGGTGAATAGTTAGAGTTCAACCTCCAATTTCGCATTAGATTCTTAGGTTAATTGAGCACTTAAGGAATTAAGGTTCGATGCTTAAGGATTAGTGTTTTTCACCTAAGGAATTAGGGAATAACCACAAGCGGATTGTCCTCTGGATTATGAAGTTTGATTATACTTTAATTGCATGTTTCTTGATGAATTTGTGAACCGAAGCAATCCTGATCTGTTTTCTATTAATCATCTTTCACATTTCATTTTAACTCTTGTCGCGACCAAGTTCGCGGCGGCGCGGCCGACCCTCAAAATGATTTTAAAAATAAACAAGGAGTCGCCACCAATATTTTTTAGGATAAAATACTGGAAAAACCTTTCATTAAAGCACTGGTTATAAAAACGAAATTCCATGATTCGGGAGTCTGATTACAGGTGAGGAAGGTATTAGCACCTCACAATTGTCCGTTATAAAAACGGTTACCTCAATTTGATAACGCGCATTATAATTAATCCATTAATTATTTTAACTTCTCCATGAAAAGAAAATATACGAGATGACAAAATATACAAAAATAAACAAAAAAATAAACACAAAATATTTACATGAGATCAACAGGACGTCTCGTCCAAATTAATCTCGCTCCGCTTTTTTTATAAAAAATATTAAAAAGATATAAGATTAACAGGACGTCTCGTCCAAATTAACCTCGCTCCTTCTTTTTTTCATTTTTTTAAAGAGATATTTAAAAAGTATGAGATTAACAGGACGTCTCGTCCAAATTAATCTCGCTTCTTCTTTTTTCATTTTTTTTAAAGATATATTTAAAAAGTATGAGATTAACAGGACGTCTCGTCCAAATTAATCTCGCTCCTCCTTTTGATAGCAAGACAAAAATGAAAACTCTAGAAATTAAATAAAGGAAGATGGGCCCGACAGGAACTATTTCCTGCTCCTACGTATTCTCGAGCTTTCGAGAAATCAGGGTCACGTAGTTCTTTAAATTTTTTTTTTATTTTTATTTGGATTTGAAAGAGAAGAAAAAAGAGGAAACATCCATTTCTCTTTATTATTATTTTTTTTAAAGACTACGGAGCAAAAGGGAGAGGGAAGCAGAAGCTACCAGAGAGAAAGAGAAACAGTAGATTTGGAGAAAGGAGAAAAAATGGGCAAAAACCGAGTGCGGGAAGAAAATCCAAGTGGGAAACAAGAAAATCCGAGTGAAAAAATGAAAAATCCAAGTAAAATAGGGAAAACCGAGTGAAAAGAGGAAATCCGAGTGAAAAAATGAAAAATCTGAGTAAAAATAGGGAAAATCGAGTAAAAATAGTAAAATCCGAGTGATAAGAGGAATACCGGGTGAAAGTTGAGCAAAACCGAGTGATAGAGCAGGAAAGCTGGTCTGAGAGGGGAAAAGGGGGTTAGAGGGAATGGGAAGGTGTTGGGAGAGGACGGTATGGTGCTGTTGGGTAGGAGTGAGGACGGTATTGGAGGAGAGAGAATTTGAGGGACTGTTGGTATGGGTTTAAGGAAGAGGGTGGAGTGAGAGGGACGGAGCAGGTGTGTGTGAGAGAGAGAACGAAGGTTTAGGTAGAGTTTCCTCTTAATGAATCGTATCCCCCTTGGTGCTCCAACCCTTGCCTATTTATAGGCTTGTCTGAGTGGAAGGCTAGCTCAGGCTTCCACTCAGAGTGGAAAACCAACTCACACTTCCATTCAGAGTGAAGTGGGGGACAATGGCTGGGTGGGAATTTTTAATTCCCCCCACTTTCACCCCTGTCTGCCACCCCCAGGATTCCTGGATCCACTTGGGTGGTGGAATCCAAGTCAGCACGGGCGAACAGGGGGAGCCGGGTTGAAATCTGAGAGAGGATGGTGAAAATCCAAGAGAGAATGATGGAAATCCGAGTGAGAATGGTAGAATTCTGAGTGAAAATGACTCGGATCAGCCTCTCAGTCGGCCTTCATCCACATTGGGAGTCAATTCCGAGTTAAAAAAGGGTCGGTCTTCACTTTGCCTCCTGAATCCGAGTGGGAAAGGCCCCTTTATGCAAACGACTGAGTGAAATCATGTTGATGTTGTGCGCAATTAGATTGAGTGGGCAATCAAAGAAATTCCGATTGGAACATTCAGTCAGAACCGAGTGAAAAGTGACTCGGATCTGACTAAAAAATGGCTCAGACTGAAGAGGGACTTCTATTCTCGCTTGAGCGTAACAAGAATCGCTTGGGTGAAAGACCTGAAGAGCACTCGGAAATGATCAAAGGATTACTCGGAATTAGGTAGAAAGTGGCTCGGAATTGAGTGAAAAATGGGTCACTCGGTACTGACTGAAATGTGTGAAATGGTGCTGTTTATACAAAAACTGAGTGACCAATGACTCGGAACCGACTGAAATGTGTGAAGTGTGACTCAGAATTGGCTAAAGGATGACTCGGAGATAGGTGAAAGATGACTCGGGAACGGGTGAAAAGTGGCTCGGTGATGGTTTGAAGTATGGCTCAGAAATTGGTGGAAATGGGGGCTCGGAATTGATTGGCCAAAAGGGCTCGGGAAAGGTTTAAGTATGGCTCGGAAATTGGTTTGAAGAGGGCTGACTGACTGAAGTGTCACTCGGAAATCGATTGAAAATTGGCTCAGGAGTGGGTGAGAAAGGAATGACACGGAACCGACTGAAATGGTTAGAGTACGACTCGGAAAAGATGGCTCGGGAATGGTTAATGGAATGGGTCAGATTTGGGTAAAAATGGGCTCGGTGATCGTAAGAAGGGAGCCTTCCACTCAGAATGGCTTGACAGGGAGCCTCCCGCTCGGATTCACCTTCAACAGGGAAGCATTTCACTCAGAACTGACTCATTATGAGTAATTCTACTCGGATTTGATCCCTTTTGAGTCATTCCATTCAGACTTCTCTTCAACAGGGGCATAATCCACTCGGATTCACCTTCAACAGGGGCATAATCCACTCGGAATTACCTTCAACAGGGGCATAATCCACTCGGAATGGCTTGACAGGGAGCCTTCCACTCAGATTCACATTCAACAGGGAAGCATTTCACTCGGAACTGACTCATTGTGAGTAATTCTACTCGGATTTGATCCTTTTTGAGTCATTCCATTCGGATTTACTCCAACAGGAGCATGTTCCACTCGGATTTGACTTAACAGGGAGCCTTCTACTCGGATTCACCTTCAACAGGGGCATAATCCACTCGGAATTGACTTGACAGGGAGCCTTCCACTCGGATTCACCTTCAACAGGGGCATAATCCACTCGGAATGGCTTGACAGGGAGCCTTCCACTTGGATTTACCTTCAACAGGGAAGCATTTCACTCGGAACTGACTCATTATGAGTAATTCTACTCGGATTTGATCCTTTTTGAGTCATTCTATTCGGATTTACTCCAACAGGAGCATATTCCACTCGGATTTGACCCATTCTGAGTCCTTTCACTCAGAAATGATCATTTCTGAGTCCTTTTTTCTTTTTTTTCTTTTTTTTTGGGAATCTTCTTCATTTATAGATGGGCTGAAATAGGTGTTCACAGATGCCCCTCTTTACTTCTTTTCCATGAGAAAAGCATGAAGTTTTTTTTTTGCTTTTGAAATGGAAAGGGAGTAAAGATGTGAACACCTTTGCCAAAGTATTAGATGAGGAAAAAAAAACCTAGGAATTGACACTTGAACCCTTCAGTTAACAAGAGGTGAGAAGGTCGGGGTTGACTTCTGGTAGAATAGAAAGTAAAGGTTGCCTTCATAGGCGAATGAAAGTAAAGGGTGCCAGCTTTGGAGATTGGAAAGTAAAAGGGGTGTCTGAATAGGCGAATAGGAAATAAATGGTGCCTGAATAGGCAAACGAAAAGTAAATGGTGCCTGAATAGGCGGACGGGAAATAAATGGTGCCTGAATAGGCGGACAGGAAAGTAAATGGTGCCTGAATAGGCGGACGGAAAGTAAAGGGTGCCTGAATAGGAGGACGAAAAGTAAAGGATGCTTGAATAGGCGGACAGGAAAGTAAAGGATGCTTGAATAGACGGCTGGAAGTAAAGGATGCCTGAATAGGCAGACGGAAAGTCAAGGAATACCTGAATAGGCGGACGGAAAGTAAAGGGTGCCTGAATAGGCGGACAGAAAGTAAAGGATACCTAAATAGGCGGACAGGAAAGTAAAGGGTGCCTGAATAGGCGGACGAAAAGTAAAGGATGCCTGAATAGGCGGACGGAAAGTAAAGGTAAGTAAAGGATGCCTGAATAGGCGACTGGAGAGTAAAGGGTGCTTGAATAGGTGACTGGAAATAAATGGTGGGGTTAACCCTCAGTTGACAGGAAACGCAGAGATTGGGGGAGCTAACAGGATGTCTCGTCCGAATTAACTCACCATTGGCAGGAAATGTAAAGGTTGGGGGAGACGTCCCATTTTGACATGACTGAAAGAATTACTCTTTGATTGAAAGAAAGTGATCCTGGGGAGATGCCCCAGTTTGACAGGTTGGAAGGAATCTTGGAGATTGGCTAGAATAAAAGAAATTCGGGGAGATGCCCTAGTTGAGTTTTTTTTTTTTGGGAAGTGTAGTTTCACTGGGGAAGAATTTGGTGATTTGGGTACTGCCCCTTGATTTAGAAAGTTCAGGATTCATTGGGGAAGAGGTCTTGAGAAGTGCCATCTTTGGCGATTGATTCCACTGGGGAGGAGAGTTTGAGAGATACGGACTTTAACAGTGGAGGATGAGACTCTGAAGGCGCCTACTTAGGCGATGGAAGAAGAAAACATTGAAAGGTGCCAACTTTGGCGATTTAGGGAAGGAGTTCTGAGGCGATTCGAGCAAGGGACTTGAAAGACTTGATTGAGGTGTTAATGCCTGGCATGACTGTCTATGAGATAACCTACAGAAAAATGGTAAGTAGTACAAGGATAAATTCAAAAAAACTGGGTAGGTCCCGTGAAACCGCGACTCTTGAGATGACTCATGGACGAAGTAGAACGAATGAAACAACCATAGCTTCAGAGCGCGTGCCTGACCAAGTCTCTGCGATGATCACCCATGATGAGGTCGAGTAGCAGGAGCATCTTATCCCTTGCGACTTTAAATGTTTACCATTCTTCCATTTTATTTTATTAAAACACATGTTTTTATCAAATCAACCAAATTCATAACACGTATCGAAGAGGGTGAATTTTATTCATGCACGTTAAACAAGTACAGAGAAAGAAAAATAAAGAAGGTAAATGAAATGAATGAGGTCACATAGAACAGGTCAAGGACAGGTGAAAACCGGGAAGATTCATGGATCCTCTAGTGAATCTCTGAGACCGATGAGAGCCTTAACCCCCAACACGACTTCATGTTCACCCTTCGACTTTGCTTTTGGAAAGGTAAGTTCGACAATGATTCACGTGCCCGAGCTTGGACTCGTACTTCTTTGAGTCAGAGGTCTTATTTGCATTACAAGAAATTTGACCCTAACTTTTGCCTGAGCCTCCCTTTTCAGGTTTTCGACTTACCGGGTCGCTCTAACTTTTGCCTAAGCTGCCCTTTCAGGTTTTCAGCTTAGCGAGCATTAATTTTCTTTTCTTTCCCTTTTTTTTGACTTTTTTTTTGACATTCCCTCCCTAAGCATAGTACTTTTTCACTGCATTTGTGTTTACAGGCATTGGCAAATCCTTGCCATCCATATTAGTGAGTATCAAGGCTCCTCCAGAAAAAGCCCTTTTCACAACATATGGTCCTTCATAATTAGGAGTCCATTTGCCCCGATTGTCCTTTTGAATTGGTAAAATTTTCTTGAGTACTAGGTCTCCCTCTTGGAACTGTCGAGGTCGTAATTTTTTCTCGAATGCTCGTTTCATACGCTTCTGATACAACTGACCATGACAGAGGGTAGTCAATCTTTTACCATCAATCAAGTTTAGTTGGTCATGTCGAGCTTGAACCCATTCAGCTTCTTCTAATTTTTCTTCCATCACTACCCGAAGGGACGGGATCTCTACTTCAAAAGGCAAGACCGCTTCCATTCCATATACAAGAGAGAACGGGGTTGCCCATGTCGAGGTTTGGACCGAGGTGCGATACCCATGTAGAGCGAAAGGGAGCATCTCGCTCCAATCTTTGTAAATGACTACCATCTTCTGCACTATCTTCTTGATGTTCTTATTGGCCGCCTCAACCGCCCCATTCATTTTAGGGCGATAAGGAGAGGAATTGTAATGATGAATTTTAAAGCTTTCACAGAGTTCCTTCATCATTTTGTTGTTCAAATTCGTACCATTGTCAGTAATGATCTGACTTGGTAGGTCGTATCGGCATATCAATTCTCGCTTGATGAATTTGACAACAACATTCCTTGTTACACTGGTATATGAAGCCGCTTCTACCCATTTGGTGAAATAATTGATGGCGACCAAGATGAAACGATGACCCTTTGAGGCTTTTGGCTCGATGGGTCCAATGACATCCATGCCCCACATTGAGAAGGGCCATGGTGCCGTCAAGACATTTAGGGATAACGGGGGTACATGAATATGGTCAGCATATATCTGACATTTATGACATTTTTGAACATAGGTGAAGCAATCTGCTTCCATGGTCATCCAGTAATAACCAGCCCTCAAGATCTTTCTAGACATGGCATGTCCATTAGCGTGAGTCCCAAAAGATCCTTCATGAACATCCCTCATGATTTCGTTTGCCTCATCAGCATCAACACAGCGAAGAAGGACAGAGTCATAGTTTCTTTTGTAAAGCACATCCCTATTTAAGAAGAAACCCATGGCGAGTCGTCTTAGGGTCTTCTTATCATTTTCTGTAGCACCCTCGGGGTATTCTTGACTCTGGATATATCTTTTAATATCATGGTACCAAGGTTTCCCATCAGACTCCTTTTCCATCATTTGATAGTATGCAGGCTCACAATGCTTCTTTACTTCGATGAGAGGCATATCATAGTCACTACTTACTTTGAACATTGAGGCAAGGGTAGCCAAAGCATCAGCCATTTGATTGTCATCCCGGAGAACGTGATGAAAAGAGATCTCGTCAAACTCTTTGATCATTTCCTTGATATGATCATAATAAGGAATCAACTTACTGTCCCTAGTTTCCTACTCGCCTTTCAATTGGTGGATAACCAAAGCAGAGTCCCCATAAACTTCCAATAATTTTACTTTTGCGTCCAACGCTGCTTGGATTCCTAATGAGCATGCTTTATATTCAGCAATATTATTGGTACAATCAAAACACAATCTGGCACAGATAGGGATAAATTCCTTATCGGGTGAAATCAAGATAGCCCCAATTCCGTGCCCCAATGCTTTAGAAGCTCCGTCAAATCTCAGGGTCTATTTCTCTTTCTGACCACCTTCTTCATTGAATAGTGTCATGATATCTTCATCTGGGAAGTTAAATTGCATCGGCTGATAATCATTGATGGGTTAGTGTACCAAGTAATCAGCCAGGGCACTTCCTCTTATGGCCTTTTGAGTGACATATATTATGTCGTACTCAGTTAATAGCACTTGCCAACAAGCGATCCTTCCGGTCAGAGCAGGTTTTTCAAAAATGTTCTTGACGGGGTCCATTTTAGAAACTAGCCAAGTGGTGTGACTCAACATGTATTGCCTTAGGCGCTTAGTTGCCCATGCTAACGCACAACAAGTCTGCTCTAAAGCGGAGTACCTCATTTCACAATCAGTGAACTTCTTGCTTAAATAATAGATAGCATGTTCCTTCTTTCTAGTTTCATCGTGCTGTCCCAACACGCAACCCATGGATTCGTTCAATACAGTCAGATACAATATAAGTGGCCTTTCTGGGGTTGGGGGCACCAAAATTGGTGGCTCTTGTAGGTTCTGCTTAATCTTTTCGAAAGCTGCTTGACAGTTCTCATCCCATTGCCCCGGTTGATTCTTGCGGAGTAACTTGAAGATGGGTTCACAAGTCGCTGTTAATTGTGAAATAAATTGGGCAATATAATTGAGCCTTCCTAAGAATCCTCAGACCTCTTTTTCTATACGGGGAGGAGGCATCTCGAGAATCGCCTTGACTTTGTCGGGATCAACCTCTATCCCTCTTTCACTTACTATAAACCCTAGCAACTTGCCTGACCTTACACCAAACGTGCACTTGGCAGGGTTCAATCTTAGCCTGAACTTTCTCAACCGTTCAAAAAGCTTCCTTAGATCGCTAATGTGCCCTTCATCTGTCCTAGATTTGGCAATGATGTCATCCACATAAACTTCTATTTCCTTATGCATCATATCATGGAAAAGAGTCATCATTGCTCTCTGATAAGTCACTCCAGCATTTTTCAACCCAAAGGACATCACCTTATAGCAAAATGTGCCCCATAGAGTAATAAACGTGGTCTTCTCCATGTCTCCAGGTGCCATTTTAATTTGATTATACCCCGAGAAACCATCCATGAATGAGAAAATGGAATGCTGAGCTGTATTATCAACCAAAACATCGATCTGTGGTAGGGGAAAATCATCTTTGGGACTAGCCCTATTCAAATCTCGGTAGTCCACACACATCCGTACCTTTCCATCCTTTTTTGGGACAGGGACAATGTTGGCTACCCACTGAGGGTATTTTGCCACAGCTAGGAACCCAGCATCAAACTGCTTCTTAACCTCCTCTTTGATCTTTAAAAGCATTTCTGGCTTCATTCAACGTAGTTTCTGCTTTATTGGAGGGCACTCAGGTTTTAAGGGTAGTCTATGCTCGACAATGCTAGCATCGAGCCCAGGCATATCTTGATAAGACCAGGCAAAGACATCACAAAATTCCATTAACAACTTGATTAAATCTTCTCTTTGTTCTCTGCTTAGGGTAGTGCCGATCTTGACTTCCTTCTTATTTTCTTTATTCCCCAAATTAATGACCTCAACTATGTCTAGGTAGGGTTGAATCCCTTCATCCTCTTGCTCTAACAACCTTGTCAGCTCAGGCGATGGCTCACAATCTTCCCCACCTTCCTCATCAGTGTAATCAACTAGGTGATCGAAGTCGTGAAACAGGATTGCGACCTCACTCTCCTCAAGAAAGTCATTTTCGGATCTGCAATTTAGTGTGATATGGCAAATAAAAAAAAGAACAAGCGAGTAAAAAGAAGGATTCAGAATAAGGATAAGGGATACAAGAAGAGTTTTTTTTTTGAATTTCGATACGTGTTTATTGATGAAAATGATAAAAACAAGTTTTTTTTTTGTTTTGCCCTTATTACATGGAAGAGTCCCAAAGCCTTAGGCAGAGCAGAGGGATGAATAAGTACTTAAAGCATAAACAAATTACTTTGATGAAACATTCAAAGTCGTGGGGAGTTCAATGGCCTCCCAGTTATGAAGTTCTTGGCCTGGTGGACAGGCAATCACAAAATCAACACTGTCACAGGGACTTTCTTCAATGACAGCCACTTGGTCTGGAGGCATCAGTCCGGCGCTTCGAAAGCTTTGGTAGAGATCACAGATGGGGATTCTTGCGGTATGAGGTTCTCTGCCGGTGAGACGAGCAGCCCTTCTTTCCTTTTTCTCTTCCTCTACCCTTTTTCTGTCAGCAGCCGTGGGCCGGTATCCCAATCCAAAACCATTTCTGTTGTCAAGCAGGCGTATAGGTTCTAGTTCTCCATTCAAAGCACGTCCTAGCCCTCTTCCAGGTTTATACCCTTCACGCAGCATAATCTTTGCCATCATTAAAGATGCACTTGGCATGTAAGCTTTTACCATTGTGGCTCCTTCCCCTACATAGGTAGCGTTTGCTATCTCTAATGCTTGGAAAGAAGTTTCAAGGGCCTCTTCTGCTACCTCGATGTAAGGGGTTGACAGAGGTTTGCTGACCAGAAGGTCCTCCTCACCAAAAACAATTATCAGCTTGTTGTCAATTATGAATTTTAATTTTTGGTGCAGGGTAGAAGGCACCACTCCAGCAGAATGGATCCACGACCTGCCTAATAAACAGCTGTAGGCAGGCGATATATCCATGACTTGAAAAAGGACCTGGAACGTGCATGGCCCAACCTGTATGGGCAGCTCAATCTCACCCATGACCTCCCTCCGAGTCCCATCAAAAGCTCGTATTATCGTGGCACTTGGCTTCATATAAGTCCCATCAAATGGTAACTTGGCCAATGTAGACTTTGGCATGACGTTGAGGGACGACCCATTGTCAATAAGTACTTTTGCTAAGATGTAATCTCGGCACTTTACGGAGATATGGAGAGCTTTGTTGTGCCCAATCCCCTCTGTTGGTATTTCGTCGTCAGTGAAGGTCAGATAGTTGTCTGCAATAATATGCCCCACTATTCCTTGAAACTTATCAACGGGAATGTCATGACTGACATGGGCCTCGTTCAGGACCTTCATCAATATCTTCCGATGTGGCTCAGAACTCATCAGCAATGATAACAAAGAGATTTTTGCAGGAGTATGGGTCAGTTGGTCAAGCACTTGATATTCGCTCTGACGAATAAACTTTAGGAATTCATGGGCCTCTTCATCAGTCACGGCTCTTTTGATTTCACCATTGGCCCCTTCTTTGTCCACCTTGGCATTTCCAGTAACCTGATCCTTCTTTGGCTCTGGAGGGGTGTATACTCTTCCACTTCGGGTTATACCTCCTACCCCAACAATATTTGTGATGGACGAAGGAGACGGGTCACTCGTTGCCGAGCTTGCAACGATCACATCTGTGTTGTACTTCCAAGGGACAGCCCGAGAATCTTTGAATGTAAACGGGGTGGGTGCTTGAATACTGATGATTGGTTGTACAGAAACAGGAGCTGCTTGAGGGTTCCTAGTATAAAAAATTGTCAAGGGCTTAGGGACCCATGCCCCTGTTTGTTCCTCGATCATGTTGACCTCATCTCCATGGCGTTTACAGACCTACACAATATGGCTGTCCATAAGGCTTTGAAGGACCTCACAGAAACCTTGGTGTTCGACAGTCTGCTCGCAATCATGTTCCACACTCCAGGTCCCTTCAATTAGTCCCCTTTCAAGCAAAAGGGAATGAACTATCCTTAACTGCATTCTTATGTCAGCAACATTCTTAACGTACTCCTCATCATTTTCCAAGGCGTTGACCTCTAAATTTCCATGGTTAGGTAGGGGATTTGTGGCAACATTTGGGCTACCTTCCTTAAAGTTAATCCAATCGGCTTTGATCAAATCTTTTACTTTATATTTCAAAGCCATGCAATTTTCTGTGGAATGCCCTGGTGCCCCAGCATGGTAATCACAATGAGCGTTTGGGTCATATCCCCTTGGGTAAGGAGGTTGTAATGGCCTCATGGGGGATGGAGCTACCAGACCTTTTTGAACGAGGATTGGAAAAAGTTTAGTATATGATATGGGAATTGGATCGAACTGCACAGGGGAGCGCTCATTGTTGGAATTCCTTGTGTTCTGATTATGATTGGGTGGTCGAGTCACTTGCTACGGGTGATGGTATGGCACAGGTTGCGGCACTGGCGCTCTTACCATGGGTGGACGGAAGTGGGGAGTATAAGCCGTCGGGCCCTGAGTGGTAGCGGCCACATAAGGATTGGGAGCTTGAATCATAGTAGGAAAGAATGGTCTCGGCGAAGCCGTCTTTTGATTAGAAGAGATAGAATTAGTTTCTCCATCCCTTTTCCCAGGCGCCGGCCTTCTTGTCATGCTTGCCCCAGATGAGCCCTGAGTGATCTTTCCTGTTCGTATTCTGCTTTCCACCCTTTCCCCAATAGTCACAATGTCAGAGAAGTTGGATGAAACACTACCAATCATTTTGCCGTAGTAAGGTGATGGGAGTGTGTCGATAAACATCTCGACTATCTCTTTCTCTAACAGTGGGGGGTCCACTTGCGCTGCTGTCTCCCTTCAACGTTGGGCATACTCTTTAAACGTTTCATTGTCCCTCTTCACCATATTCTGTAACTGAACCCTATTGGGCGCCATATCCATGTTATACTTGTATTGCCTAAGGAAGGCATCTGTCAGGTCCTTCCAACAACGAATATGATTTCGCTCAAGGTGAGCATACCATGTAAGAGCAGCCCCTGCTAGACTATCTTGGAAGCAGTGGATCAACAATTGGTCGTTAGAAGAGTAGGATGCCATCTTCCGACAATACATCATGAGATGATTCTTTGGACAAGTCATTCCCCGATGCTTGTCAAAGTCTGGCATCTTGAATTTGGGCGGGAGGACAACATCTGTGACTAGACATAGTTTTGAAGCATCTATCTGTCCAAAACCTCCAGCGCCTTCCATCATTCTCAAACGCTCTTCTAAGACTTCTATTTTTTCCTTTTGAGGAGCTGCAACTGTGCTATGACCGGCTACAGGGTTCATCATGCGGGTTGTATCTTGGAGATTGGTCATATAGGGGGTTGCATATCCATATGGATAGCCCAGTGGTTGGTTGAATGGAGGCAACATATGGGACTGATTCATTAGGCCTGTACTTGGTGAGGGACCTTGGGGTTGGGCTATAGTTTGTACAGCATAATTTGGTTGGGTCGTCTGGGCTCGTGTGTTTTGGGCTTGTGCGTTGTGAGTTGGCTGGGCCATCGGGGCTTGGGTGTTTTGGGTCTGGTAGGTTTGTGGGTCATGAGCTTACGTGTTTTGGGTTTGGTAAGTTTGTGGGTCATGGGCTTGCGTATTTTGGGCTTGATGGAGTGATGGTATATTTGGCTGGGTAGGGTATGAAGTGTGAGGATTCACCGCTTGCTGGTCGTGGGTTTCTTGTTGGTTAGCGAGCGGGGGATAGTATCCTGGTGGAAGGCCATAAAGTGGAAAAGGTACTGGGTTGCCGTCAGGACCGACAAATGTATGCTGTGCATAAGACTGGCCGTAAGGTAGCTGGGTCTCAATGGCAGGGTTAGGTCTTCCAACATGAATGGTGATAGGGGGTGTCATTGTGTTAGGTAATTGGGTTCTTGCTGGGTCGGAACCAAGGGGGGGTGGTACGGTGGCAGGCTGATGTTGGGTGTTCTCAATACCTGCAGAGGAGTCCCCTTCTGTGATTCTCTTTTCCAAAAGCTTGGTCAACTCGGCTACCTGTTCCTTTAGCTGGTTGAACTCGTTTTTGAAATCTTCATCCCTGATTTCTGCTTCGGCCATGAGTCTCGCTTGGAGTCGGGTCTGATAAGGATGCTTACCCGTAATGTCTAATGTAAGTCAAAACATAAAATTGTTAAAAAGAAAGTATTTAAATAAAAGTGATAAAAGAAAAACCAATAGTATGGTGCACGAAGCTATCGCGGAACTCGGCCAGTATCCTCCAACCATTTCTCAGAACGTCATATTCAAGAGTAATAAGTATGTGATAAATGGAAATTAACATGAGATAGTTGTGGAGACAAAAGAATCCTTCTTTCTGAATTTCAAAGTACATTACTGCTGCCAATCTTTTTTATGCAGGAAAAGTAAATCAGCCATTCCTAGCTCGGGCAATCATGGCCCTCATTTTACAAATCCTTTCTCTATAGTAATCAAGGAAGGTTACAATTTCTTTTGGGGTACTAAGAGGGTTAACCATCCCCTCAGCTTGCTTAAGCAGGAGCGGGAGGTCTTCCAGAACTCCATTAGCCAAATGTGCCAAGTGGGCGAAGCGGTTCATCCATGAATGAATAACTTCATCTTGTTGTGTCATTTCAGTTTTCAAAATACGGATAGCCTCACAACATTCTTACTCAGTATCTATCGCGTGCTGTCGCTCACCGTTTATCTCATGCTGGCAAGCTTCTACCACCTCATTAAGTTGATGCTCTAATTGGCTAACTTGCAATTGTAGGAGCTCTTTTTGCACCAAGGCAATTTGCTCGTTCTCTTTGGCTTTTTCCAACATGTCTCTCAAGAGTTGCTTGTCAGCCAACATAGTATCCCTTTGCTTGCTCTTCATCCTTAGTTGAGTATTAGCTGTTCGGAGGCATTGACTTTGCTTCCTCAAGTAATCCCTTTCAATTTTCCGCTTTTTTCCAATCTCCTTGATGGTTTGCTTGCTTTCTAAGTTCTCCCTTTTCTGAAGGGCGCATTCTTGTTGAGACTTTAGCAAGTCTTTCTCTAGCTTCTTATTTTTTACAATTAACTCCTTTATCTTGGTTTTCATGGCCTCCTCTTCAAGGGTAGGTGGGACTTCTGAAAGGCAGCTTGACAATAGAAACCCTATTCAGGATCCATTGGTAGTATTCATCCTTCACGGCATGGCTTCGAGCTCCTAGTTCTTTTCCTCGTCTGTGGACCTTCTTCCATGCATTTGCTACATCTTGAATAACAGAGGTACAATCTCCTTTTGAGTAGTGAAGGACAAAAGGAATAAGCGATTCTTCATTGGGCGGCCCAAGCAAAGGATAAGCTAGCTGACGTTTGGCGATGACAGGGTTGTAGTTAATACATCCTTGAGTGCCCACGAGAGGAACGTTCGGGTAGCTTCCACAATGATGAATAATGGTGTCAACATTCAACCATTGCGAATACCACCTTACTTTGTCAGCTATGAGCCCCATCAAGTGATTGGCCCATTCATGCCCATTCTTTGTTACTAACTGGCATAACTTCAGATCAGAAAAAGGACATTCAACTTTGCCGACTTGGTGGAAGACATGTGACGTGAGCCACACATACAGAGCAGGTAGACAACAAATGATTCTCTGTCCACCTTGTGTATAGTAGAAGTCCATGGTGCAATATATATTTGCCAAGATCGCAGTGACAGGATTTTCAGATTTGAACTTGCGGGCAAGGAAAATGCCAATAGTATCATAGTCTATGTAATTGTCAATGTTGGGGAACAAGATAACACCATAAATGGTTAGAGCCAAGGTATCCATGAAGGCTTCCCAATCTCCTTTCTCAGCCAGCAAGTGCATGTGCTTCTCAAAATATTCCCGATCAAACCCCAGGACCTGATTTCTATTTAATTGCTTACTTCTTAACACTTCCGGGTTAATCCTTAGGATATCAGCGATGGTAACAATATTCGCATGACGTCCAAGGTGGTGGTAAGGAATTTGTCCCTCTAGTGGCATCCCCAGGATCTGTTCGAACTCCTCAACAGACGAAGCCAATTGAAAGTCTCGGAAGGTGAAACAACGGAGAGGTGGGTCATAGAACTGAATCAAAGCAGTAATTGCCTCGACTTATACCTCCACTTCTAGCAACTTTAGGATCCTCCCATATTTCCTTGAAAAACCCATCTTCTGATTCATATCCAATTTCTTGCCCAATGCTTGCAAACTGGTTGTATCGACTTTCCTATCCTTAACATGCAGTAATTTTTTCAATTCAGGTATATTTGTACCACAACTATCTGATCTCATGTTAATTTCCATATTTTCACTCAGAGGTACTGGCTAAGCTCTTGATAGCTTCCTGCAAGAACATAAAGAAATGAGAAAATCAATCATTAGAACTAACGTGTTTTGCAAATCGATACTCCCCTAGTAACTTTGAAAATATTTTTGTATTTAGGGAAGTTTCGATTTGACAAAACTTATGACAAATCAAGGGTCATGTGAGCTACGAATTTTCTGATCATTGTCAATACAAAAAAAATTGATTTTTTTATTTTTTTATATCTTTTTTTTTATTCAAAACATCCGTAACTCAAGGTCCAAAGACTTGTGCATAAAAGGAAAGGAGTACTTGCCCGTTAAAAGATCACTAGTTAAAAGTATGTCATTTTTTGAAAAAAAAGTAATCCACTAAATGGGCAAGTAGTCCTCTATTTTGGATCAGAAAAGAGAAGTGAGAATGAGAAAAGGTATAAGTAAAGTTTGCCCCTTTGTGTCTTAAGGTGGGTTTTTCTGAAGGTCTCCTTATGGTTCTAAAGTTCATCTATCAGTGATACCTCGCATTAGGTGGCTTGTTCTAAAACTTCTAAAGGTCACTAGAGCCAAGATCCTACTCATGATGTTGACCACAAGTAGTAGGAAGTATACTAAGTGTGGGCACCATGAATAAGTCAAACTCTAGCTGAGATTCTCACGGTAACCAGACAGGAAGTACATCCCAAATGGCTCCGCTATCAACCTCCCCTAATCTTAAGTTTTATTTGGGCCCGGGTATAGGGTCCCACTCAAAAGTGTGTGCAAATTGTAAGTGTAGTGTGTGAAAGAGGCATTCAATACCTGTACCTTACTCATCCTGCACATAGAACAAACACAGAGCAACAAAATAAAGTTGTCTAACCTAGGGTTCAATGATCACACAGATATTTACAGAACATAAATGATAAAATATAAACAAAACAGAAATCATACACAAACATTTATAGAAAATAAAATAAAGGAAGAAGTTAAATAATTAATGTGCTAATTAAAACATGCGCTATCAAATTGACTGGCTCGACTCTCTAAATTCTTCCCCAGTGGAGTCACCATCTGTCCCGACCCTCAAAACGATTTTAAAAATAAACAGGGAGTCGCCACCAATATTTTTTAGGATAAAATACTGGAAAAACCTTTCATTAAAGCACTGGTTATAAAAATGAAATTCCATGATTCGGGAGTCTGATTACAGGTGAGGAAGGTATTAGCACCTCACAACTGTCCGTTATAAAAACGATTACCTCAATTTGATAACGCACATTATAATTAATCCATTAATTATTTTAACTTCTCCATGAAAAGAAAATATACGAGATGAAAAAATATACAAAAATAAACAAAAAAATAAACACAGAATATTTACATGAGATCAACAGGACGTCTCGTCCAAATTAATCTCGCTCCATTTTTTTTAAAAAAAAATATTAAAAAGATATAAGATTAACAGGACGTCTCATCCAAATTAACCTCGCTCCTTCTTTTTTTCATTTTTTTTAAAGAGATATTTAAAAAGTATGAGATTAACAGGACGTCTCGTCCAAATTAATCTCGCTCCTTCTTTTTTCATTTTTTTTAAAGAGATATTTAAAAAGTATGAGATTAACAGGACGTCTCGTCCAAATTAATCTCGCTACTCCTTTTGATAGCAAGACAAAAATGAAATCTCTAGAAATTAAATAAAGGAAGATGGGCCCGACAGGAACTATTTCCTGCTCCTACATATTCTCGAGCTTTCGAGAAATCAGGGTCACGTAGTTCTTTAAATGTTTTGTTTTATTTTTATTTGGATTTGAAAGAGAAGAAAAAAGAGGAAACATCCATTTCTCTTTATTATTATTTTTTTTAAAGACTACGGAGCAAAAGGGAGAGGGAAGCAGAAGCTACCAGAGAGAAAGAGAAACAGTAGATTCGGAGAAAGGAGAAAAAAATGGGCGAAAACTGAGTGCGGGAAGAAAATCTGAGTGGGAAACAAGAAAATCCGAGTGAAAAAATGAAAAATCCGAGTAAAATAGGGAAAACCGAGTGAAAAGAGGAAAATCCGAGTGAAAAAATGAAAAATCCGAGTAAAAATAGGGAAAACCGAGTAAAAATAGTAAAATCCGAGTGATAAGAGGAATACCGGGTGAAAGTTGAGCAAAACCGAGTGATAGAGCAGGAAAGCTGGTCCGAGAGGGGAAAAGGGGGTTAGAGGGAATGGGAAGGTGCTGGGAGAGGACGGTATGGTGCTGTTGGGTAGGAGTGAGGACGGTATTGGAGGAGAGAGAATTTGAGGGACTGTTGGTATGGGTTTAAGGAAGAGGGTGGAGTGAGAGGGACGGAGCAGGTGTAAGAGAGAGAGAGAGAACGAAGGTTTAGGCAGAGTTTCCTCTTAATGAATCGTATCCCCCTTGGTGCTCCAACCCTTGCCTATTTATAGGCTTGTCTGAGTGGAAGGCCAGCTCAGGCTTCCACTCAGAGTGGAAAACCAACTCACACTTCCATTCAGAGTGAAGTGGGGGACAACGGCTGGGTGGGAATTTTTAATTCCCCCCACTTCCGCCCCTGTCTGCCACCCCCAGGATTCCTAGATCCACTTGGGTGGTGGAATCCAAGTCAGCACGGGCGAATAGGGGGAGCCAGGTTGAAATCTGAGAGAGGATGGTGAAAATTCGAGAGAGAATGATGGAAATCCGAGTGAGAATGGTAGAATTCCGAGTGAAAATGACTCGGATCAGCCTTTCAGTCGGCATTCATCCACATTGGGAGTCAATTCCGAGTTAAAAAAGGGTCGGTCTTCACTTTGCCTCCTGAATCCGAGTGGGAAAGGCCCCTTTGTGCAAACGACCGAGTGAAATCATGTTGATGTTATGCGCAATTGGATTGAGTGGGCAATCAAAGAAATTCCGATTGGAACATTCAGTCAGAACCGAGTGAAAAGTGACTCGGATCTGACTGAAAAATGGCTCAGACTGAAGAGGGACTCCCATTCTTGCTTGATCGTAACAAGAATCGCTTGGGTGAAAGACCTGAAGAGCACTCGGAAATGATCGAAGGATTACTCAGAATTAGGTAGAAAGTGGCTCGGAATTGAGTGAAAAATGGATCACTTGGTACTAACTAAAATGTGTGAAATGGTGTTGTTTATACAAAAACCGAGTGACCAATGACTCAGAACCGACTGAAATGTGTGAAGTGTGACTCAGAATTGGCTAAAGGATGACTCGGAGATGGGTGAAAGATAACTCGGGAACGGGTAAAAAGTAGCTCGGTGATGGTTTGAAGTATGGCTCAGAAATTGGTGGAAATGGGGGCTCGGAATTGATTGGCCAAAAGGGCTCGGGAAAGGTTTAAGTATGGCTCGGAAATTGGTTTGAAGAGGGCTGACTGACTGAAGTGTCACTCGGAACCGATTGAAAATTAGCTCAGGAGTAGGTGAGAAAGGAATGACACGGAACCGACTGAAATGGTTGGAGTACGACTCGGAAAAGATGGCTCGGGAATGGTTAATAGAATGGGTCGGATTTGGGTGAAAATGGGCTCGGTGATCGTAAGAAGGGAGCCTTCCACTCAGAATGGCTTGACAGGGAGCCTCCCGCTCGGATTCACCTTCAACAGGGAAGTATTTCACTCAGAACTGACTCATTGTGAGTAATTCTACTCGGATTTGATCCCTTTTGAGTCATTCCATTCGGACTTCTCTTCAACAGGGGCATAATCCACTCGGATTCACCTTCAACAGGGGCATAATCCCCTCAGAATTACCTTCAACAGGGGCATAATCAACTCAGAATGGCTTGACAGGGAGCCTTCCACTCGGATTCACCTTCAACAGGGAAGCATTTCACTCGGAACTGACTCATTGTGAGTAATTCTACTCGGATTTGATCCTTTTTGAGTCATTCCATTCAGATTTACTCCAACAGGAGCATATTCCACTCGGATTTGACTTAACAGGGAGCCTTCTACTCGGATTCACCTTCAACAGGGGCATAATCCACTCGGAATTGACTTGACAGGGAGCCTTCCACTCGGATTCACCTTCAACAGGGGCATAATCCACTCGGAATGGCTTGACAGGGAGCCTTCCACTCGGATTTACCTTCAACAGGGAAGCATTTCACTCGGAACTGACTCATTGGTGTTCACAACTCTGTTTT
This sequence comes from Clitoria ternatea, assembly GCA_037962975.1. NCBI lineage: Eukaryota > Viridiplantae > Streptophyta > Magnoliopsida > Fabales > Fabaceae > Clitoria > Clitoria ternatea. The sequence goes on from CM075672.1 coordinate 160,072,016, forward strand.
CTGGAAATACAAAAACAACTATAAAACACTAAAACAACCAAAAACCGAATGAAATTCCTGCGTCTTTTGTTGGTTCAGCTTGTACTAGTCCAAGATTGAGGTACTTACCACAATCCCTGTGGGACGATCAAATATTCTACAATTTTAACTACTGGTGCGCTTGCCAAAGTATAAATCCGAGAGTCATATTTTGTTTTTACTATGATTTTCACCACCAAGTTAATGGCTCGGGATTTTAGCATCAAGTTAATGGCGCCGTTACCGGGGATTGTTGAGTAATATCAATAATCCTTGGACCGGTACTAGACTGAACGGTTTACTTTGTTTGCATTTATTACGTAGTTTCAATTTTGTTTTTAGTAGTTGATATTTTCGTGTAGCTGTAGTCGTAGCTGTGAATCGTCCTTTTGTTTGATATTTGTTGTATGCAGTCAAGGAGCAGAGGAGAGCTTTCTTCTTTGATCCTGACATCGACTTGTTAGAACGTAAACTGAGAAAAGAGAAAAAGCAAAAATAACAAAAAGAAATGGAACAGAGGAGAGTTACATTAGGTGACTACTCCAGGCCGACTGAAGAAGGATCGCAATCTAGCATCCTTAGGCCACCAATTTCAGCAAATAACTTTGAACTTAAACCAGCTCTACTGCAGTTAGTAAGAAATGAACAGTTCAGAGGAAGTGAGGTTGAGGATCCAAATTTGCATCTAGCAACCTTCCTCCAAATTTGTGATACAGTAAAAATGAACGGAGTCCCTGATGAGGCAATCCGACTGAGATTGTTTCCATTTTCTCTAAGGGACCAAGCAAAAGCCTGGTTGCAGAGTCAACCGAGAGGCAGTATTTCCACCTGGGAGGACTTGCAAAGAAAATTTTTGATTAAATACTTTCCTCCTTCTAAATATGCAAAGTTGCGTAATGAAATCACGTGTTTCCAATAAAGAGAAGGTGAATCTTTGATGGAAGCATGGGATCGGTATAAAGAGAGCTTGAGGAGATGTCCTCATCAGTAGATTTCTGATGTGCAACAGGTAACTATTTTCTATAATGGTGTCAGGCCAGCTACCAGAGTCCTGATTGATGCCTCAGCTGGAGGTTCATTAACAACTAAAACTGTAGAAGAAGCCATAGAGCTGATTGACGTTATGGCTTCTAATGAATGTCTGATTAGTGAAAGGAGCCAAGTCCCTAGGAGAGGGATATTAGAACTAGAAGCACAAGATGCTTATCTGGCTCAGAGTAAGCTGATGACTCAAGCTTTGGAGAAATTAAGCATACAGATTTCAGAACTCCAAAAGCCGAGTCAAGTTTCTATGATAAATTGTGACTTTTGTGGTGGAGACCATGAGAATGGAATGTGTGATCCAAATGTGCCTTCCAAGCAAGTGAACTATATGGGGCAGCAACAATATCAAAGGAATTATCCTTCTAATTCCTTTAATCCTAATTATAGGAGTCACCCCAATTTTTCCTGGCAGAAAGGTCCACATTTGAATCAGAACATTCCACCAAATCAACCCACAAATAGACCACAACAACCCTCTCACCCTCCTGTTAAAGAGAAGTCAGAACTTGAGAATGTACTTTCTCAGTTCATCCAGGCCACTCAGGCCAGTTTCAAAAATCAGGAAGCGTCCATAAGAAATTTAGAAAATCAAGTCGGACAGCTTTCTAAGCAATTAGCTGAGAGGCAAGCAGGTAATTTCCCTAGAGATACCGAGGTAAATCCAAGGGAACATTGCAAGGCTATAATCACTAGGAGTGGAAAAATTATTTCTCCATCTCCGAGTCAGGAAATAAGCTCAGAAAAAGATAAAGAAAAAGAAATAGTGCAGGAAACCGAGCAGGTTAACAATGAAGTTGAAAATGAAAATGAAACAGAAAAAGAAAAAGAAAATAAAGTCCACCAAAAGAAAAAGAAAAAGGTTGATCTGATACTGGAGGAAGCTTCTAAGCTGACTCCTGAAAAATTGAGAAATGCTCCATTTCCACACAGGTTTAAAAAGCAAATAGAAGAGCAGAAGTTTGCTAGGTTCTTAGATGTATTCAAGAAACTCCACATAAATATCCTTTTTGCCGAGGCATTGCAGGAGATGCCTTCTTATGCAAAATTTTTGAAAGAACTAGTGTCTAAGAGAAGAAAGCTTAAGGTGGATGAAATGATTTCTCTCACTCAGGAGTGCAGTGCAATCATTCAAAAGAAACTTCCTCAAAAGCTAGAAGATCCTGGATCTTTTACAATACCGTGTGCAATTGGGGATATTCATGTAGGAAGTGCTCTCTGTGATCTAGGAGCCAGTATAAATCTAATGCCTCTATCTTTGATGAAAAAACTGGGAATTAATAACCTACAACCGACTCGCATGTCTTTGCAGTTGGCTGACAGATCCATTAAATATCCCCAAGGGATGCTGGAAGACTTGTTAGTTAAAGTAGACAAATTTATCTTTCCAGCAGACTTCATAGTGTTGGATATGGAGGCTGACTGAGAGATTCCTTTAATCTTAGGTAGACCCTTCCTAGCTACAGGCAGAGCATTAATTGATGTAGAAAAGGGTGAACTCATGCTGAGAGTTCAGGAGGAGCAGGTAACCTTTAATGTCTTCAATTCCATGAAACATCCGACTGAAAGGATGGATTGTTTAATGATTGAAGAGATTAAAAGTTACCAGACTCCAATGCTTTTAAAAATTGAGGAAGAAGCCTTACGAACTTTTTTAGAGGATAACTTTGACTCCAAGACTGAGGAGTTAAATGACTCTCACTTGGAAATATTGAGCCTACTGGAAGTATTAAAAGTAGGTGATTTTGAAAAAGAAAAGAAAAATGATTTGAAAATTACTGAAGTTGAGAAAGGAAGGAAAGTTTCTGAAGAAAAATATGATTTAAAACCTTTGCCTTCTTATCTGAAATATGTTTTCCTGAGAGAGGACGAAACACATCCTGTCATTATTAATGCTGACTTAAACGATGAGGATGTGGACAAATTAATCGGGGTTTTAAAGGCACATGAATCTGCGATTGGCTGGAATATTTCTGACTTGAAGGGAATCAGTCCATCATTTTGTATGCACAAAATTCTGATGGAGGATGATTATTCCCCTGTAGTACAGCCACAATGTAGATTGAACCCAATAATGAAAGAGGCAGTCAGGAAAGAGGTGGTCAAGCTTCTTGATGTAGGAATCATTTATCCTATCTCAGATAGCGCTTGGATCAGTCCGGTCCAAGTGGTGCCCAAGAAAGGAGGAATGACAACTGTTAAAAATGAAAAGGGTGAAGTCATAGCTACTAGACCGACCACAGGATGGAGAATGTGTATAGACTATAGAAGGCTGAATGACTTCACTCGGAAAGACCACTTTCCCTTGCCGTTTGTTGACCAGATGCTTGAGAGACTATCGGGTCATGAATACTACTGCTTCCTTGATGGTTACTCGGGTTATAACCAAATTGTGGTTGACCCAAAAGATCAAGAGAAGACAGCTTTCACCTGTCCATACAGAATTTTTGCCTATAGGCGCATTGCCATTCGGTTTGTGCAACGCTCCAGCAACCTTTCAAAGGTGTATGCTGGCAATCTTTGGGGACATGGTGGAGAAATTTATTGAAGTATTCATGGACGATTTCTCTATTTTTGGTAATAGTTTCGATTCATGCCTCAGCAACCTATCTAAGGTGCTGGTGAGATGCCAAGAAACTAACCTCGTCCTTAACTGGGAAAAATGCCATTTTATGGTTAAGGGAGGGATAGTCCTTGGCCACAAAATCTCTACTGAGGGCATTCAAGTGGACCGAGCCAAGATAGAAATCATTGAAAAACTTCCTCCTCCGATCAACGTGAAAGGAGTGAGAAGTTTTCTAGGATGTGCTGGCTTTTACAGAAGGTTCATAAAAGATTTCTCAAAAATAGCTAAGCTTTTGACTGACTTGCTTGTAAAAGATCATGTGTTTGTGTTTAATGAAAACTGTGTCAAGGCTTTTGAAAAATTGAAACAAAGTTTGACTTCAGCTCCGATCCTTGCAGCACCTGATTGGTCTTTACCGTTTGAATTAATGTGTGATGCAAGTGACTTTGCAGTCGGAGCTGTGCTGGGTCAGAAAATAGGAAAATTAACTCATGTAATTTATTATGCTAGTAAAGTGTTGAACGAAAATCAAATACATTACACCACTACTGAAAAAGAAATGTTGGCTGTGGTGTATGCATTTGATAAATTTCGTGCTTACTTGATTGGGGCAAAGGTCATTGTATATATAGATCACTCGGCAATCAAGTATTTACTAGCTAAGAAAGAATCTAACCCAAGACTGATCAGGTGGGTTCTGTTACTCCAGGAGTTCGATTTAGAAATAAAAGACAAAAAGGGAGTAGAGAACTCAGTTGTCGACCAACTGTCTCGTCTAGAAGGAGAATCGAATTCTGTTTTAATAAAAGAAGAATTTCCAGACGAGAAGTTGATGGCAATTATCACCGGGCCATGGTATGCTGATATGACCAACTTTAAAAGTGCCTCGGTGGTGCCTGATGGCTGGACATCCCAAATGAAGAAAAAATTCTTTCATGATAGCAAAAACTTCCTTTGGGATGATCCATTTTTGTATAAAATAGGAGTTGATGGAGTGATCAAGCGATGTGTGCCTGAATCCGAGCAAGAAAGGCTCTTGTGGCATTGCCACGACTCCTATTATGGAGGTCATCATGGTGCCTCCCGTACAGCAGCAAAGGTTTTACAGAGTGGCTTTTATTGGCCAACTATCTTTCAAGATGCTAAAGAGTATGTCAAAAGGTGCGATAAATGTCAAAGGAGCAGAGGTCTCTCTGCTAAAGCTGGCATGCCTTTGACAAACATTTTAATTGTGTACTTATTTGACATTTGGGGTATCGACTTTATGGGACCATTTCCAAAGTCGTTCTCCAACGAATATATACTTGTTGCTATAGATTATGTCTCCAAATGGGTGGAGGCAATCCCGACCAGAACCAATGATGCATATGTGGTGCTTAGGTTCATTAAGAAGAATATTTTCTCTAGGTTTGGAGTCCCGAGAGTACTTATTAGTGATGGGGGTTCACATTTTTGTAATAAAATAATGGAAAAAGCCCTGCGTCACTATGAGGTGTTACATAAAATATCCACTCCTTACCATCCACAAACTTGTGGACAAAAGGGGTCGGGAAATCTAGAAAAGATTGGTCGGTAAAATTAGATAATGCATTATGGGCCTACCGAACAGCCTTCAAAACTCCGATTGGCATGTCCCCGTATCAATTAGTTTACGGTAAGGCTTGCCATCTCCCTATGGAGTTGGAACACAAGGCGTGGTGGGCCACAAAGTTATTAAACATGGACTGTGACCAATCCCAGGAGGAAAGAGTTTTGAAACTCCATGAATTGGAGGAATTCCGACTCAACGCTTATCAAAGTGCCTCCATTTATAAGGAGAAAACAAAGAAGTGGCACAATAAGTGGATTAATAAGAAGGAGTTTCAGAAGGATGATCAGGTTTTATTATTCAATTCCCGACTGAGACTCTTCCCTGGAAAACTTAGATCGAAGTGGTCAGGGCCTTTTACTGTAAATGAGGTTTTTCCTCACGGTGCAGTTGAGCTGAAAGACCCGACTACCGATCAGATTTTTAAGGTAAATGGATAGCGACTCAAACTCTACTTTAGAGGAGAGTTTGATAGGCAGAAAACCTCCTTGTTACTGCCGGCATCTTCTTAAGATGCCATAAGGTCAAGCTAGTGACCTTAAAGAAGCGCTCTAGGGAGGCAGCCCTACGTTCTGAGTGTTTTTAATGAAAAGAAAACTATAAAAATTTAGTGAATAAAGTTTGAATAAAAGTTGTGAAGTTTTTCCGAGCTGGATTCTTTCATTTCGCTCAGGCGAAACACTTATAGCTTAGGCGAGAAGTTGCTGTTGATTGCTTCGCGCTTAAGCGAAAGTTTACTGAGCTTGAGCGAGAATAGTATACTCGGATAACTGTTACTCATTCTTAACCCTTTTTTTTCCGACTGAACTTCACTCGTCATTCTTGAATAAAAAGGGAGACTTTAATAAAGGATTTCTAATCGTTGATTTAATAAATGGGTCAGATGATGAAGGGTGATTTATTTCAGTCAGCCTTTTATCACTCGGATTCCTTACTTATCACAGTCAGTTTTGTATCCATTAGTCTCCTATTCACTCAGTATATTTTCTTGTCAGTCTTGTGTTCAGTCGGTTTTCCATTTTTCTCATTCATCCACTCGGCTTTCTCACTCAGTCTCTTATTCCCTTGACCGATCTTTTTCACTTGTTCTCTATTCACTTGGTCACTCTTTCATTCTTTCATTCATCACTTATTCACTCGATCTTTTTCACTCATTATTTCATGAATGCTTCGTCTTCCGTTGTTCTTTTTCACCCACTCAGTATTTTCATCCACTCAGTTTCCACTGTAGTTATTCTTCTATCCACTCAGGTTATCTTCTTCTTCTTCTGTCTTTCACTCGTATTTATTTACCCGGTCAGTCAGTCATTCTTTCGTGTTCTTTCACTCATCTTTCCATTTTCCGACCACTTGTTGTTTGTTCATTCGTTTTTCATTTTTTTTGTTCCTGTATAATCCACTCGGTATTCATTCACTCAGTACCCTTTTCATTCAAGTGTTTTATTCATTTGTTTTTTCAATCTACTCTTTCTTCTTCGTTCCTTCACCCAGTTCTCCGTAATTTTCTCACTCACTCGTCACTCAGTTTCTTATTCCTTCGCCAGATCTCTTTCTAGGTTTCCCCACTCGGTATCTCTTTCATGAGTCTCTTTCTACAGTCTCTTTTTTATTCATTCGGTTTCTCACTAGATCACTCGGTTTCTTCCACTCGCTCCTGCATTTAACTCATCTCTTTCATCGATCGATATACACTTCACTCATCTCCTTCACTCGGAATATTCTCATTTGTTCTTCTATTCATTCTTTCATCCACTGGTCATTTTCATCCACCCTCAATCTACTCGTCTTTCTTCCATTCAGTCACTCATTCTTTTTCGTTCCTCACCTATCCTTCAGTCTTTCATTACCGCACTCTATCTTTTATCTATTCGTTCTTGCATTTGTTGTTTCATTCACTCAGCTTTGCTCATTTTTCTATTCGTCTTTTACTCATTGGTTTCTCTACTTACTCATTCCTAATGTGCACTCGTTGTTTTTGGTCACTCTTCCACTCGACCTTTACCACTCAGTATCTCCATCAGTCGGTATTTATCTCCATTTTCACTCGGTCATTTTCTTTTCACTCTTTTCACTCTTTCACTTGGTCTCCTCTTCTGCAGTCTTCCATTCGCCGTCTCCTATTCGATCACTCGGTTTTCATTCATTCATTCACTTTAATTCACTCGTCCTTTATTCACTCTGTCAATCTCCCACTCATTCATTCTTCCACTTGTTCTTCTATACACTCTTCTAATCGTCTTATATCTCTCCATATTCTTTCTTTCACTCGGACTTATTTTCATTGTTATTTCTCCCACCCGTTTTTTTGTCCACTCACATCCTAATGTAGTTGTTCACTGGTCTTTCCTGCACTTTATTTCATTCATCCATACTTTCACTCGTTCTTGTACCCATTCGTTCTTCACTCACTCAGGATCATTTCCATTCAGTTTTTATTCACTTGGGATCCTGTATTCATTCATGTGTCGTTCTTCCATTTGTTCTTCCACTCACTCTTTCATTTACTTATTGCTTTCATTCGCTCGTTCGTTTCCATCGTTTGTTCATTCACTCGTCTTCTTCATCACTGTCACTTATAACTGTCACTCATCTCTTCCCACTCTCACTCGATCTTCCACCTATTCAGTAGGTGTGCCGAGTAAGAATATCTAAAAATAATAATAATATATTAATATGTATATATATTTATAATAATATTAATAAAGTAATAAATAAAGCTGGAACATACTAACGCGTTTCTTGGATAGTAACTTCAATAGTATAAAAACCTTTCAGCTTCCAAACCCTAAGTACCTACGCTGAACTTGGGTTGAAGACGAAAAGGCACTTTCTGATTTCTAAGAAAGGTACTATCTTTCCACTTATTTCACTTATTTTGTTCACTTCTAAGAACATGCTTAGTATTTCCTTGCTTTTTTGTTAATATTCTTCCACTGTTCATAGCCATGCACCTCACATTTTTGGTTTGCTGTGTTTGTTTTGGATTTTTGTTCTTATTTTTCATTTAGGTTATTTATCAGTATTCTTTTATTATTAACCATGAAAAGAAGATCACAGAGACTCCTGCAAAAACCTACACCAAATTTTGCAGAAGGAAGTATGAGAAAAAAATAATTAGATAACGAAAAGGAAGTAGCAACCATCAATATATCTGATTCTTTTGAACATGCACCCAGTTAAAGTAAAGCTGAGAGGAATGCATCCCCTGCAGTTGAGAGGAATGAATTGCCAGAAGTTGAACGTGTTAAGGTTGCTGAAGACTATGTTATAAAGTTTAAAACCAAAGAGTCTGAGCGTCCCAGGCAATCTGCAAGAGTCGGTTCTTCTTCTTCTGACATTTCTATGGTGTTGTAGGAATTACAGGTCATGAAGAAGATGCAACTTGGAATTTATGATCGGGTCATGAACCACGATCTCATGCTCAGAAAGATTGCCACGAAATTGAGGATAGAACACACAGCAGAAATAGGAGCCCTACCTGACAGAGATGCGTGGTTAGCTTCCATTGGATTCACTATTCCCTCACAGGACGTATCCCAAGCAGCTGACCTCTCACCACCTTCAGAGCAGGACAAAGAGAATGAAGATCAGGATGCTTGAGTTGTTGCTACGTGTTATTATGATGTTTTTATGTAATTAACTTGACATTATTCTAACTGTTTCCTGAACAATGAATTCGCTTTTATTTTAGTTGTAATGAAATTTTCTTTCTTTGTTAAAATTACTTGTTTTATTCTGTTTTTCGATTGTATCGGTAAATTAATGCATCCCAATCCGACTACGTGTTTCCCATCCACAGCCACTCAGGTAAAAAGGGAAGTATTTTTCCGACTCACTCCTTAATATTCTGACTTATTAATTGCTAAAATATGTTTATTGTTTAATTTCAAATCCATCTTAATAAATTAAAGTTGTTGTTTCTTAAGCTTAGTAGGATAAATTAACTGATCGGTTTTGTTTAACTCAGGATCTCTACCCATAACTTTTTCATCATTAATTAATTATTTACTCGGCATGCTAGTTAGCACTCTGAATGTATGATCTTACATTAAGTTTGGGGACATGACTGGCTGATTAACTATTATATTCATAGCTTTTGAGCCTGTTTTATTCTTTTCCGAGTGAACTTGCATGCTAGTTAGTGAGACAGAATTTGCTTCAGTACTTGCTAATTGTGTATATGCCAGCCAATCGGAAATGATGAAGGCCTTCTTTGTTAATTCAGCCAGGGCCAAAAAGTAGCCTTCCTAATATACTTAATTATCTTTTGATCCAAAAATTATGTTTGAGCCTGAGACCCTTTTATTCTGTTTAATTACCTAACATTACAAGCCTTTTTATCTCAAAAAAATCGACTGATTTACCCCTGGATGTTCTGCTGATGAGTTACTCAGTCTTACTTATTGCTAGGGACTAGCAAGTTCTAAGTTTGGGGATGAAGAGTGTGCCTAGCATCAATTAAGGACACACTCCGACCTTGGTTATAGATGAATAAATAGAGGCAAATGAAAGGAAAAATAGAAAACCTGAGAAGAAAAATGAAAAAAATTAGCAAGGGAAAAAAGTGCAAAGCACCGATTGAAATGTGATCGAAAAAAGATGGAAAAGGAGAAAGAAAAGGAAAAGTCCAAAGGACTGAAAGAAAAAGAAGGTGCAAAGCACCGAAAGTGTTAAGTTAGAATTCACTCGGAAAATAATGGAGCTTGCTAAGTAGAGGCAGTTAAGTTAAAATTAAGTCAAGGCATCAGTGGATACATCTTGTAACCCGACATTCACTCGAAAAACAATAATTGAGCCTGTAGCCCAGCCCCATTATAAGCTTAAAAAAGCCCTTACTGATCTGATTGTGATGGCATATGGCATGACGTTTAGAACTGTTGCAAGCCTATGTTTATCTAACAAGTATGCAGGTGATGAGTGCATTCTATTTACCCTATACACCGAGAGAAGAGTTAAACACCGACCAGTGAGGAAAGCATCAGCAGCTTGTCTCCCAAAGGAGGTGTAAGTTATTATACTTTTAGAAATTATGAAAAGAAAGCATGGTCGGTATTCAATAATTATAGCATGAATTAAGTTAAGGAAAGGTTGATTGTGTTAAATAATAGCTTGTTAGTTAAATAATCTGAATAGTTGCTTGAGGACAAGCAAGTTTTAAGTTTGGGGATGTGATAAGTCTTGAAAAGACTTAATTATTCTGCCTTTTATTTGAATTAATTCATTGTTTAAGTGATTAGTTTTGCCTTATTATTCAATTAATTGCTAATAATTTATAATTTATTTAATTATTTCAAAAGTGTTTTATTTATGTAAGAAAATGGTTAAAAATAGTAATTAGTTAAGAGTTTATGATTATTTGTAATTTCATTAAGCAGCCAGCATACAAATGCTAGGCAATTAGTTAATTTTTGGTGCAGGAACAGGTTGTGTTCAAACTAATAAGACAAATCCGAGTTAAAAATTACAAAAAGCCGAGTGAGAAATCATAAAGCCGAGCGAGAATTTACAAATCCGAGTGAGTCTTCATAAATCCGACTAAAAGGAGTCCAAAAGACCGACTGAGCGAGACTTCAAAGAGGCTGACTGAAAAGACTTCCCAAAAGGTTGACCGAAAAGAATTAACAAAAATCCGACTGCAAAGACTTCTAAGATACCGACTCCAAAATAGAACAAGGAACCGATTAAAAGTAAAAAGAAGAACCCGAGCATCAATTTCAGAAATGTTGTTTGAAAAGACAATTCGCTCAAGCGATAGTTAAATCCGCTCGGGCGAGGGTCAAAGTTCGCTCAAGCAAAGCAAGGTTACGCTCAAGCGTGACCTCAAAACATCATTCATTCGCCCAAGCGAGAACCCAGTACGCTCCAGCGAAAAAGGTTGATATTTAAAACAGCACCAGTGTTGTTTCCTGCAGCCTTCTCTCCTACTGCTGCACCTTAGTAATTTAAGTAGTGAGCTGTTAATTAGTTAGTGCTGTGCTGTGATTAGCTAAGGATGAGCTGTAACTTGCTAAGATCTGAGTTGTAATTAGTTGATCATTCTGTAAATTATGTAGTTAGTTAGTTTAGTCGTTAACTTAAGTTTCCTAAGTTATCAGTTAAGTTAGTTAGTAGGTAGATGCATATATATATATATGTTTGTACATATTCTGTAAAGAACAGAGACAAATTCACATAGAATACATAGAACACAATTCATTCACAACTTCATACATCTCACTACGTAATTTTCTCTCTCTAAATCCTCTCCTCCATGATGTTCCACAATCCTTCGATGGAACCGAAGTCAATGAGTTCTAATTCCCTAAGGTTGGGATTGCGAAGGTTAGCAATGGAGTCTTGAAGCTATGAGCGAGGAAATCGACTTCTAGATCCTGAGGTGAACAAGCTGAGGAGTGGATCCAAATCGCTGGATTGACAAATCCAGAACTGATGAAGAACTTCGCCAGTGAGGAATCATGGTTGAAGCTTAGGTAACTTCCAGCTTTCTAACTAGTTCAGGCCTAATCAATTTAGGTGAATAGTTAGAGTTCAACCTCCAATTTCGCATTAGATTCTTAGGTTAATTGAGCACTTAAGGAATTAAGGTTCGATGCTTAAGGATTAGTGTTTTTCACCTAAGGAATTAGGGAATAACCACAAGCGGATTGTCCTCTGGATTATGAAGTTTGATTATACTTTAATTGCATGTTTCTTGATGAATTTATGAACCGAAGCAATCCTGATCTGTTTTCTATTAATCATCTTTCACATTTCATTTTAACTCTGTTTCTAGAAATACAAAAACAACTATAAAACACTAAAATAACCAAAAACCAAATGAAATTCCTGTGTCTTTTGTTGGTTCAGCTTGTACTAGTCCAAGATTGAGGTACTTACTACAATCCCTGTGGGACGATTAAATATTCTACAATTTTAACGACTGGTGCGCTTGCCAAAGTATAAATCTGAGAGTCATATTTTGTTTTTACTAATATTTTCACCACCAAGTTAATGGCTCGGGATTTTAGCATCACATACCCTTGCCCCTTGCCTAGGTATCAAGTAGTTCTAATAATCCTGCATCATTTTCCTAAGTTGTCGCTAAAGATTCCAAAAATTCATTGGAGATCTTCAATATCCCAATTACCATCTATTTTGGGGCTTGCACGACAACCCCAATATTCATCTCACGGAAATCCTCAAGTAACTTTTGCTCTTTCCTCATCAAGAAAGCTGCATGTAAGACTTTCCTGGTCAAAGCATCAGCCACAACATTCGCTTTACCAGGATGGTATCGCAAATCAAAATCATAATCCTTCAAATATTCCACCCATCACCTTTGTCTCATGTTTAACTCTTTCTGATCAAACAAATAGTTAAAGCTTTTGTTGTCACTAAATACCATAAAATGAGATCCATACAAGTAATGACGCCATATTTTTAATGCAAATACCACAGCAGTAAGTTCCAAATCATGAGTTGGATAATTCTGCTCATGCGGCCTTAGTTACCTTGAAGCATAAGCAATTACCCTATCATCCTGCATCAACACATATCCTAAACCAAACTTGGAAGCATCACAATATACCATAAATTCCTTTGTTACATCATGTAATGCAAGTACCAGCGCCAAAGTCAAGCATTGTTTCAAACTTTGAAAGCTCAATTCACACTTTTCTGTCCATACAAATAGAGTCTTCTTTCTTATTAATTGAGTCAAGGGAAGTGTAATATGAGAAAATCCCTCGATAAAACGATGATAAAAACCTGCCAATAAAAGAAAGCTCTAAATCTCGGTCACGAACTTAGGTCTCTCCTATGCCATAACCGCATCAATCTTAGATGGATCCACAGACACTCCATCACAAGAAATCGCATGTCCCAAAAATTGTCCACTTGCTTCCCAGAAATCACAGTTTGACAACTTAACGTACAGTTTATTCTTACGTAACACCTCTGGGGCATTGGCATCATCCCTGTCACTGGTCACTAAATTAAATAAACAATAGCAAGGGTGAGTGTTTGGAATATCGTAATTAATATAGAACAGAAATAACAATTATGGCTATTGAATACCTAACATTCTTATTATTATGTAACTTACCGAATCCCCCGTATTTTACATATATTCATTTCTCTTAGTTCTTGATAATTCGTAGTATGCCTAAGTATCAATTCAATATCTGAAGTAGCATAATTCACATACATTACATCAAACATGTATCCATACTTATACTAAATTACATATCACAAATTAGTAAATTGATCATAAACATCATAACTTCAATTTACCATTCATCACAAAATGTACACCAATATTGCATCACATATACAGAACTGACTCACATGTATATCAGACTCCTAGTATTCGGATACTAAAGTATCGAGCTTCAGTTGGGGGTCTGACTTGATACCCCGTGAACCTGAGTTGGTTCATCGAGCCTGACTTGGCTCCCCACCTCAACCACTGGGTCCAACTTTTCCATTGGGTAGCTCAACTTGGTATAAAAACCACGGGAGCCAGAAAATGAGGGGTGCATCATACCGTTGGCCATCCCATACCATATAATCACATATAAAATCATATCAACATGGCTTTAAACATAATTAATTCCATATATAACTGTCAGAAGCTAACATATAAGCATCAATCAGGGCGGCCATACATACCCTGAAACACCCCGAAAATGGGGGTAAATTTTTCATGATTTAAACATCATTAATTAATGAAGACGTCAAGTGGTAAAGCTTAATTTGACACCCTGGATCTAAGAAAGACCTATCTCATATATAAAGATATGAGAAGGTAAGTTAATAAATAATCAATGCGAAATTCTCAATTAAGAACAACAGAAATAATTAATTAAATTAATACTATATGATTGGATTTAAAGTAGTTGATCATCCTGAGGTTTAATGACTTCATAATATGTTCAAAACATTCATAAGATAATTCAAGTAGAAGATTTAGTGCAAAGGAAAAGGAGAATAATCAAAATAATGCAAAATGGGGAAACAGAGCACCACTCGCTCAAGCGAGAGTCACACTCACTTGAGCGAGGCTGAGTGGGGCGCTTGGGCGAGCCATGGAACATACTGAGCGAGAGGAAGAAAAGGAGCATCAGAGGCCGTCTTGCTTGAGTGAGCCCCATCTCGCTTGAGCGAGATCGTCAGGATTCGCTTGGGCAAGACAAGCGAGCGTGGGCGAGAATCATCCAGAACACAACATACACTCGCTTGCTCGAGCGAGTGCCACCTCCAAAGGTCTTTCGCTCAAGCGAAAATGGCCCAGTAGCGAAATACCTTGCTCTCGCTCGGGCGAAACCCTACTTGCCAGAGTGAATTTCCTCTAGTGGCCAACAACTGATGCATGGGCAGTCTCGCTTGGGCGAGATGCTTGTTCGCCTGAGCGAACCACGCCTGAGCGAATCGGGATGGTCGGATCGACATGGACTCCCTGTGATGCACAAAGACCTATAATAAAAGCGGGAAAACCCAAAGTACCTTTTGGTCTTGCATCTTCGATCGTAGTCTTTGGGTTTTGCTGAGCAAAACGGAAAATCTCATCTGATATAATCTAAGCAATGTCTACAGTGATGCGTGAATTCAAGATACAGAGAAGAAGTTCACATTTAGGTACTGGAAGGTCAGAGACATGGGCATTTGGAACCACGTTTGCTAAGAGAAACGTAGTCCACACCCTTGTCAACATCTTCATATCCTTCTTTAAGAGTCGGGTACGATGTTGGTTGGCTCCCCTTTGAAAATGGTGGTTAGGGAGGCAGAGAGCTGATTCCAACTCTTGCGTGGAATACACATGACGGTCTTTCTTCAATCTTCCATATGTGCACAGTTCACCTTCCTCCAAATGCAGTATATCTCCCAGGTGCGCGTTGATAGTGTCCCTATCGTAGGAAATCCAGTGACCCCTAACCCAAGCTCGTCGGTCCATGGCACCTTCGGTCCACCAAGCGTTAGCATAGAATTCCTTCACCAGTTCCGGGTCATATTTAGCCCGAGGGTTTGCAACTCGTAACCACTTTCGTTCCCTGAGCACATTTATAAACTCATCATATTCACTTTCTCTCAAGTCAACTCAGCGTTCTGGAAGTATGGTCCAGTGGTGAATATCTTGGAACCGCTTTTGAGTTTCTTTAGTCCTGAACTTCTGATTCAAGGGAGGAGAAGAGTCGGATGTGCCCTTTCGTTTGCCTTTGTCCCTGTGCGTAGCGGCCCGTTCTTGCCCTCTTTGAATTTCCTGTGCGTTTTTGGTTCTTGCCATTGCCTAAAATTACATTGAAACACACCATTTTATTAGTATGCAAAACCAGACATGTGTATTATGGATAAGCAAAGATTTAACAATAGTTGCAACTATTCCTAACTATGGAATATAGCATAACCAAAAACAGAGCATGACAAAAGGTTTCAACAGTTATAAAAAACACTGTTCTATTGATGCCATTAATCAAAAACAGAACATGGTCATTTGTTCTTGCCAACACAGAACCTAATCAGAAACTTCATGTAGTTGCATGCATTATATCCCAGCAGCCACACCATAATCAAAAACAGAGCATGCTTCTTGCCAATGGTCTCACTACTTTATCCTAGGGCATGATTTACATTTTGATACCATTATGCAAAACAACATTACAGAGGTGAAAATCAAACCCTAACTAACATACGATCCTCATCCTAAGCAACATTCAAGATTTAAGAGCATACATAACATGAGAAAGTTGGATAAGATGAAGGGATGAATGAGAGTTGATAAAACTTACTTGAGAACTATGGAAATGAATGAAAAACGAGAACTTGATGAAAAGTAATGAGGGAGAAACCGGTGGGAACTCTTTGAAATCGAAGACGGAGATGAGAGGAGTTCATGAGCGGAGAGATTTTAAAAGAGAGGAAATATTGTAACTGAAGACAAATGATTAATTCCTCTTTTAAAAACTACAACCGCTTAAATTCGCTCAAGCTAGAACCATTCGCTGCAGTGAATTTTAAGTTTCAATCTCTAATTTCGCTCAAGCGATTCTGGTTCGCTGTAGTGAAATCTAAGTAAAAAGATACATGATGCTCCCAAAAATCCTCTCGCTTGAATTAAATAAGTTTCGCTTAGGTGAATCTATATCTTTTAGAGACTGGATAAAATTCGCTAGGGCGAAATAAGTGGCGTTTGAGCGAGTTTGCAATGTTTTCTTTCTGGACAAAACGCGCTTCAGCGATATGTACTCGCTTGGGCGATTTTGTTCCAGTGTTTAATAGAAGATAACTCGCTTGAGCGGGACTTAAGTCGCCTGAGCGAATATTGCAGAAAATGAAAAATTTTCAAAGTTATGAAAATTCTGCAAAATTCGCTTGAGCGGGTTTTAATTCGCTTGAGCGAGTATTGTCCAGTGGCTATTTCTTTGTTCTTGGCCTGAGCGAAAAGTTATATTTTTCAAGCGAAAGTGACATTCGCTTAAGCCAAAAGTGAGTCGCTTAAGCGAATTCTGTCCAGTATCAAAATTGAAGTTTTTCGTTTAAGCGACTTTGAGCGAATGTGGGTATTTGGTTTATTCGCTTAAGCGAAGTAGTATTCGCTTGGGCGAATTGCTTCATACTTAAAGATTTTAATCTTCCACTGGCATTTTCTTTGAAACTCATCTCATCATTCTATCCTTTGGTTTCTTTGATTTTCTCACTCACTTATAAAGCACATCATACAAAAGTATTCACACAACTACAAGTTATAACAAAACAAGACAACAACAAATCAAACACACTGGGTTGCCTCCCAGTTAGCGCTTGTTTAACGTCGTTAGCTCGACGCCTGATTGATTTTTATTCTTCAATAAAGTGGATCAGCATATCTAGCTTTTCCACTCCGCCACCCATATATGGTTTGAGTCTTTGTCCATTAACTGTCCAGGTTCTATCAGATTTAGGATCTTACAACTCAACAGTACCATATGATTTGACTTCTTTAACAAGGAAAGGTCCAGACCATTTTGATTTCAGCTTTCCTAGAAAAAGTTTTAGCCTTGAATTGAATAAAAGAACTGATTGTCCTGGGTAGCTTTTTGCTAAAATCTTTTTATCATGGTAGGCTTTCATTCTGTCTTTATAAATTCTTGATGATTCATAAGCCTCTCGCCTCCATTCTCCCAGTTTTTCCAACTGAATCTTTCTTTCCTTTGTTGATGCTTCAGGATCAAAATTGAGCAACTTCATTGCCTAATAGGCCTTGTGTTCTAACTCCACAGGTAAATAAAAGCTCTTTCCGTAGACTAATTGGTAGGGTGAGAACCCTGTTGGAGCTTTAAAAGCTGTTCTGTACGCCCACAAAGCGTCATTCAACTTTAAAGACCAATCTTTCCTGCTTTGGGAAACTGTCTTTTCCAGAATTCTTTTGATTTCCCTGTTAGACACTTCTACTTGGCCATTGGCTTGTGGATGGTAGGGAGAAGTCACCTTATGCCTGACACCATAATGTTCTAAACAATTTTGAAGTTGTGTGTTGTAAAAGTGAGATCCTCCATCACTTATCAGAACTCAGGGAGTACCAAATCCGCTGAAAATATTTTTCTTCAAAAATTTGATTACAGTTTTGGCATCTGCCTTTGCACAAGCCATTGCTTCGACCCATTTCGAAACATAATCAACAGCTGCCAGGATGTATTCATTGGAAAGTGATGATGGTAATGGTCCAACAAAATCTATGCCCCAACAATCAAAAACCTCTACGTTTAAGATGGTTGTTAGTGGCATTTCATTCCTCCTTGAAATACTTCCACTTCTCTGATATGTATCACAGCTCTACACAAAAGAGTTAGCATCTTTAAATAAAGAGGGCCAAAAAAAACCTGATTATAGGATCTTGGCAGCGGTCCTTTCCCTATTGAAATGTCCTCCATATGCTGAACTATGGCAGTGCCACAGAATACTCCTGGCTTCTTGTTCAGATACACATCTTCTCAAAATATTATCTGATCCATGCTTAAATAAGTAAGGATCATCCCAAATAAATTGTTGTGCATCCTTCACAAGTTTCTTCTTTTGTTGCCATGTAAAATCTTCAGGAATCACTCCGGCAACCTTAAAATTAGCCATGTCGGCAAACCATGGCCTCTCCTGAATCAACAACAGCCTTTCATCTGGAAATTCTTCTGGAACTTCAGGCTGTATCTTTGTAACTTCATCATTAATTAGTCTGGACAAATGATCTGCAATGTGATTTTCACTACCCTTTTTGTCAAGAATGGTTAAGTAAAACTCTTGTAGCAGCAAAATCCACCTAATTAATCTTGGCTTGGAATCAGATTTATTCATCAAGTACTTGATTGCTGCATGATCTGTAAAAACTATAACTCGTGCACCAATTAAGTACGATCTGAATTTTTCAAGCCCATACACAACAGCTAGTAAATCTTTTTCAGTTGTGGCATAATTAATTTGAGCTTCATTCAAAACTTTACTAGCGTAATGTATTGGATGAAAAATTCTGGATTTTCTTTATCCTAACACTACACCTATTGCATAATCACTTGCATCACACATGATTTCAAAATCAAGATTCCAATCAGGTGCAACTATGACAGGTGCAGTAGTTAGTTTTTCCTTCAACATTTGAAAAGCAAGCAGACATGATTTATCAAATTGAAAAGAATTATCTTTTTGCAGTAGATTACTCAAAGGTTTAGCAATTTTCGAAAAATCTTTTAAAAATCTTCGGTAAAATCATGCATGACCTAGAAAACTCCTGACACCTTTGACATTTATTGGTGGGGGTAATTTTTCAATAACTTCAACTTTTTCCCTGTCCACCTCAATGCCTTTGTTTGAAATGGTGTGACCCAACACTATGCCTTCACTTACCATAAAGTGACATTTTTCCCAATTGAGCATTAAATTGGTTTCCACACACCTTTTCAACACGGTATCAAGGTTTTCTAAACAAGAATGAAATGATTTACCAAAGACGGAGAAGTCATCCATGAAGACTTCTATGCATTTTTCCACAAGGTCTGAAAAAATTGCCAGCATGCACCGTTGAAAAGTGGCTGGAGCATTACATAGTCCAAAAGGCATCTTTCGATATGCAAAAACACCAAAAGGGCAAGTAAGTGCTGTTTTCTCCTGGTCTTCTGGAGCCACTACTGTTTGATTATAGCCTGAGTATCCATCCAGAAAACAATAATAAGCTTGTCCCACCAATCTTTCCAGCATTTGGTCTATGAATGGCAATGGAAAATGATCTTTCCTTGTTGCTTGGTTGAGCTTTCGATAGTCTATGCACATTCTCCATCCCATTACTGTTCTGGTTGGAATTAACTCATTATTTTCATTCCTCATCACCGTCATGCCACCCTTCTTTGGTACCACTTGAACTGGGCTCACCCATGTACTATCTGAAATTGGGTAGATCATTCCGGCTTCAAGCAACTTTAGCACCTCTTTCTTCATGGCCTCTTTCATGATTGGATTTAACCGTCTTTGAGGTTGAGCCACTGGTTTATATTCCTGCTCCATAAAAATATGATGCATACAATACGATGGACTGATGCCTTTCAAATCACTTAGTTTCCAACCAATAGCTTGCTTATTCTTTTTCAGAATTTCAATCAGCTTTTCTTCTTCATCTTTCAACAAAGTACTGTTGATTATTACTGGTTTATTACCTTGGTCATCTAAAAAGACATATTTCAGATTTGGAGGTAATTCTTTCAATTCTAACTTATGAACCTCAGGACTTTGTTTTTCATCCAGTTCTTCCACTTTGCTTTTCTCGCTTGTTATCACCTTACCAGCTTCAAGACTTTGCAAAACCTCTTGCACTTCATTCATCTCTATATTATTAAAACTCTCAACAGCATTCACTAGAGCCTTTTCAAGAGGACTTGAATTATTCATCTTGTGAAGCTGTTTTGAAATTGTCTCCTCTTCCGCATCAATTTTGAAGCAACTCTGCTTGTCTGCAAGATATTTCATGGCTTCAAAAACATCAAAATTGACTTCCTCGTCTTGGACTCTTACTTTTAATTTCCCATCATCAACATCTATGATAACTTTTGCAGTTTTCATAAATGGTCGTCCCAAGATCAATGGTACTTCAGAATCTTCTTCCATATCCATGATCACAAAATCTACTGGAAACACGAATTTGTCTACTTTTACTAGAACATCTTTTGCAACTCCATATGGGAATTTCATTGATCTATCAGCTAATTGGAGAGTCATTCTAGTTGGTCGAATTTCCAGATCACCAATTCTCTTCAACATAGATAATGGCATCATATTAATGCTTGCTCCTAGGTCGAGTAATGCTTTTCCTACTGCCAGATTACCAATGGTGACAGGAATTGTAAAGCTTTCCAGATCTTTGGTCTTCTGCGGTAATGCTTTTTGAGTTATAGCACTACACCCGACCTCTAATTGTACTATCTCCTCAGAAAATCTTCTTTTCTTGGTCAGTAAATCCTTCATAAATTTTGCATAAGTAGGCATCTGCTCCATGGCCTCCATGAATGGCACATTGATCTGTAATCTTTTGAATATGTCCACAAACCTAGCAAACTGCCTCTCTTTATCCCGCTTTAAAGGATTTTTGGGATAAGGCATGCTTTTCAGCTGCGGTATACCTTCATCCACCTTCACCTTCCCTTTCTCTACATCACTCTTTTTATCTTTCTCCTTTTTTTTTCTTTATTTACAGTCTCACTCATTTTATTCTCATCTTTTTCTCTATTTTTTTCTTTTTCTTTTTCTTTCAAAAATCTTTCTTCTTCCTTTTCTTTTTCACCCAACTCTACACCTGTGGTTTTTCCACTTCTGGTCATCACTGCCTGACATTGCTCCTTAGGATTCGCTTCAGTATTGGCTCCATATTGAGGTCTTTTTTGTTCTGCCATTTGATGGGCGAGCTGTCCAACCTGAGTCTCTAGATTCCTAATGGAAGCTTCTATGTTCTTCTAATTTGTTAGAGAAGCCTACATGAACTTGTCCAATGTATCTTCCAATCTTGTTGTCTTTTCCATCAGAGACGGTCCTTGTTGATTGGCCTGTGGTCTGTTGAATGTGCTAGCCTCTTGCCTCCAACCTTGGCCTTGATTTGCATTATTCCTCCATCCCTGAAATGGTTGATTAGTAAAATTGGAATTAAAATTATTTTGTCTACCTTGATTGTTCATGTAATGGACAGCTTCTTCCTGCGACCCACAATGTCCATTTGGATGGTCACCTCCACAAAAATCACATCTTGCATTCATTTGTTGCTGAGGTTGTGCAGATTGAACTGAGTGCAATTGTTGAGGAAGTTTGGCCATCTGTTGAGTTAAGGCTTCAATCTGTTGGGTCAGAATTTTGTTTTGAGCTAAAATAGCATCAGAAGTATTCAGGTCAAGGATTCCTTTCTTTTGTACTTGCTGTCTATCATGCTGTGCTTGATAGTCTGTGGATGACAAAGCTTCTATGATTCTGGTAGCTTGGTCAGCATTTACTGTCATCATTGTTCCGCCAGCAGCAGTGTCTAAAATCATCTTTGTGTCAGGCCTTAGCCCATTGTAGAAAATGTTCAGCTGTGCTATATCTTCAAATCCATGATTTGGACATTTGCGCAATAAGGACTTGAATCTGTCCCATGCTTCACAAAAAGGTTCTTCCATTCCTTGATGGAAAGTTGAAATGTCAGACTTTGCTTTTATGAACCTTGACGGTGGAAAGAAATGAAACAGGAATTTCTCCTCCACATTAGACCAATTATTCAAGCTTTGGTTTGGATGCGATTGCAACCATTCTTTGGCCTTTCCAGCTAGAGAAAATGGGAACAAGCGGAGATATGCTGATTCAAGATCTCCTTGCTCAAAGCCCATAGTACCTACCAATTCATAAAATGTAGCTAAGTGAGTATATGGGTCTTCATGTGACATCCCAGTAAATTGGTGAGCACTAATCAAGCTAAGAAATGCTAGTTTCATTTCCAAAGCTCTGGTTTGTGGGATTGCTATGCTTGAAAAATATCTGGGTCCTTGTTGGTTGGCATAGTCTCCCAAGGTGCGCCTTGGTGGTTGACGTCCTTCCATATATGCTTCAGATTTTGGAGTGGTTGTTGGTGTTGAGATTGGAGAGGAAGAAGAAGAAGATTGGTCCTCCTCTTGTTGTGCTTTAGCTTTGGCTTTGATTTTCTTCAAAGTCTTCTCAATTTCAGGATCTATTTCAGCCTATTCTTTGAATCCCTAACTTCTTAATATCATAAGCAAAGCTAGCAAAAGAGAGGTTAACCAAGAAAATGATACAAAACAACACAAAAATGCAATACGTACAGTATTCACACACCGTAATAACTTAATTCAATTACTTCGATCCCCGACAACGGCGCCAAAAACTTGCTGGTGTATTTTAAAAGAATCAAGTTTGTATAATACACTCAAAGGAACGTGCCAAGTTTTAAACACGGTAGTTGTAGTTATAAAAGATATCGTTCCCACTAAGGATCATCAGCAATTGAAACTTAAAATATTACGGCAGATTAAAATGATTGTTTTCATGGTTTTTGAGTTCAAAATATAAACTGCAATATATGAACGAGTATGCAATGAAATGAAAGGAGTTTGTCAAGTTGTAAAAACTGGGATTAGGATTCACCGGTCTTACCTTCCGATCCACAACGTATATTCATGAAAACAGGGTTTGAACTATAATACTTTACGTCACAATCAATGTCATTCGTATCCATTCCTTGACTACGAAATTCATAAGAACAGATTTGATAACGTCAATCCCTTGATCCTTTCAAATCCATTCCAGCATTACGACCGATTGTTTGGACGTTCAATGCGTTAAATACCATCCTTGGTTATTTACTCACAATGATCATTTCATTTAGATCTGTTTTTGAAAGTTATTTTCCAACAACAAACGTCAACTTAAATCGAGAAATTGTTGATCAAACAAATCCACGCAATAAACATGAAACGAAATACCAAGAATCATAGAACAAAATTACCCGATTCATGAATATATCATTTATGATCTTCAAGTAAGAAAGGCTACATCCAATCCCAAGGAGATGTTTAGCCACTCATGGTGGTCATTACAAGCTTAGAAAAGATGAAGAAAAGAAAGAGTACAAAGTGTTTCTTTCGAACTACCCACCCCCTTGAAGTAACCCTTTTGAATGCTTATATAAAGGAATACTCGCTCAAGCGAGTTTAAGTTTTCACCCAAGCGACTAGAAAACTTCAACGTGAAGAAAGTTATTGGTCCTGCTTTACCTGCATGTTTATTCGCTCAAGCGATTCAGATTTGCTTAAGCGAATCTTCATATCTGATACTTTATTCCTTTTCGCTTGAGCTGTTTCTTTATCCACTTCAGCGAACCCTTTAAATTTAGGCTCTGGACTAATTTTGCTTGAGCGAAATAATGTCGCTCAAGCGACCTTTACATTATGACATACTGGAAGAATTTTGCCGGCTTCATTAATTGTTTTGCCTGAGTGAATTCTTCATTTTTGCATTCTGGAGAAATTTTGCTCAATGTTTTATCCCAAACGCTTGAGCGATTCATGTGTAATTCTATTCTGTACAATTATCGCTTAAGCGCAATGGATTCGCTCGGGCGAAGGCTTCATCATTCTTTACTGGCTCGATTTTGCTTGGGCGAATAACGCCTCGCTCAAGCGAATCTTCACCTAATACTTTAATTCCTTGTTTTTCCATGCTCGCCTAAGCGAGATAACCTCCGCTTGAGCGAAAGTCACTTCCTTGCTCAACACTTGGTGAATTTTCTTCTTCTCTTTTCTCTTCTTCTTTCTTCTTTGAAAGGATTTTTCTTGCTTTCTTCTTCAATTTACCTGAGATTGCAACAAAATTAACCAACCAACTTGTACAATGTTCATATTACAATTTATGTTCTATTTAGCTTACAAAATTGACAAACATTGTACATTATATCCAATTTATGCTTCATTAACCATGCAAAATATATATAAATTGGACATCTATCAACTCTCCCCAACCTAGAACTTTGCTTGTCCTCAAGCAAATGGTCAAGAGAAAGTTTAGTGAAACAAAGATCCTCATTAATCACAGCTGCAAATAAAATGAAGGACAACTTCTCACTATTTACAAATGATAAATCCTTAATCATGCTTCAATTTATCTAACCAAATTCTAAGTTTGAAAACAAGAAATCCTCTCTGTTTATACCTTCCAGGTGAGTGTTTGCCCTCTTTATCATTGGTCAAGTGTTATTCAATCATTGTATTTCATTTCACTACATAAGATAATCACTCAAACAAACATGGATCAAGAGGTCTTTAATAGGTTGTAACTTGGCCAGGCTTACAAGAAATTTATTGGTTTTTCTTTGGAATGAAAAGACATACTAAGGACACTTAAATTTCTTGGCCTTGGCTTTTGTTTTGTCATTCTTTCTTCATTTAAGCCATTAAACTTTTCTTTATATTCCTCCTTCATTTTGTTTGTTCTTTGACATTGGTAGGAGGATCTTATTTTATTTTCCAATTTTTTTTTTATTTTTTGACAATCACAGCCAAACTCTTCACATACCTTTCTTGAAAGATTGTTCTTGTCCTTAGCATGCATTAAGGTTGGATTAGTATTTATTTTATTTTTTTTATTTTTTTTCAAGCATGATCTAAGGTTAAGAAAAGAAACTTTTTGGCTCAATTGGGGTTAAACACAAAAATTAAATTGATTACTATTAAAGGTTGGCTTTTTGGCTCTTGTTTAAACCTATTCTACACAAAGTTTGCCTCTATCCTGTCCATGTTTGACTAAGCATTAATCCTTGCCGGAAATTCATGCACTGAAAGATTACACAAAGATCAATGAACTCTCAGTGTTTCAGGTTGCACTATTTCACTGGTTTAATTGTCTTGATTTCTTTATTTCCACAGAAAAGAGTTCAAGCATTGTGAACTAATTCCTAACTCAAGAATTAGAAAGATTCGTTCAACATTCATAAGAATTATCAGAGTTTCCAAAACTAGTCATCCTTCCTTTTATGCAAGCCTAAGATTAATTCACATCTTTCTTCACTCTTCCATGTCATTAAAACAAAATTTCTGCGCCTAAACATTATAACTAACGTATGCCACAAAAGTCATTTAGGCATAACCATGAAAATGTAACTATAAATCATGTGAAATTAACATAAAACGGAAGTACTGAACAATAAGTACTGAATTTAAAGTAACATAAGCTTAAATAAACTTGACAAAATAAAAAGGAACCACAACAGCATGCTCAGTCATGCGACATCACAATATCAGTGACCACTCGATCCAGTTGCTCTTCAAACTCCCGGTCCTCAGCCTCCTGCTGCTGCTGAGTCTGTGTATCAGCTGCCTGTGACTCTGGTGCTGTGACAGGTACAACTGCTGGCCTCTCCTCCTCCGACAGAATTGGACTGTCCCCAGGCCAAGCGACACGTTCCACGAACTGGTCGGGATGCATAAAAGGGCCTGCAGGATGACTCCAATAACTGGCTCGATAATGGTACACCATGCCTCGGTGAAGAGCAGCCTGTTGTCGGTCAATGTGAAGAAGATGAGCGACGAGGATAGGATCACATGTAGGTGGTGGCGGTGGCTGGAGAGGTGGTGGAACTAGAGGTGAGGATGGTTGTTGCTGTGATATAACGTGCTGTGTAGATGATGAAGATCCTGCTGAGGATTGTGTCTCAATTCGACAGTTCTGATCAATAAACTTTCTGTCGATAGAAGGTCGAATCGGGATGGTTGGATCGACATGGACTCCCTGTGATGCACAAAGACCTATAATAAAAGCGGGAAAACCCAAAGTACCTTTTGGTTTTGCATCTGCGATCGTAGTCTTCGGGTTTTACTGAGCAAAACGGAAAATCCCATCTGATATAATCTAAGCAATGTCTACAGTGATGCGTGAATTCAAGATACAGACACATTTAGGTACTAGAAGGTCAGAGACATGGGCATTTGGAACCACGTTTGCTAAGAGAAACGCAGTCCACACCCTTGTCAACATCTTCATATCCTTCCTCAAGAGTCGGGTACGATGTTGGTTGGCTCCCCTTTGAAAATGGTGGCTAGGGAGGCAGAGAGCTGATTCTAACTCTTGCATGGAATACACATGGCGGTCTTTCTTCAATCTTCCATATGTGCACAGTTCACCTTCCTCCAAATGCAGTACATCTCCCAGGTACGCGTTGATAGTGTCCCTATCGTAGGAAATCTAGTGACCCCTAAACCAAGCTCGTCGGTCCATGGCACCTTCGGTCCACCAAGCGTTAGCATAGAATTCCTTCACCAGTTCTGGGTCATATTTAGCCCGAGGGCTTGCAACTCGTAACCACTTTCGTTCCCTGAGCACATTCATAAACTCATCATATTCACCTTCTCTCAAGTCAACTCAGCGTTCTGGAAGTATGGTCCAGTTGTGAATATCTTAGAACCGCTTTTGAGTTTCTTTAGTCCTGAACTTCTGATTCAAGGGAGGAGAAGAGTCGGATGTGCGGTTTTGTTTGCCTTTGTCCCTGTGCACAACGGCCCGTTCTTGCCCTCTTTGAATTTCCTGTGCGTTTTTGGTTCTTGCCATTGCCTAAAATTACATTGAAACACACCATTTTATTAGTATGCAAAACCAGACATGTGTATTATGGATAAGCAAAGATTTAACAATAGTTGCAACTATTCGTAACAATGGAATATAGCATAACCAAAAATAGAGCATGACGAAAGGTTTCAACAGTTACAAAAAACACTATTTTATTGATGCCATTAATCAAAAACAGAACATGGTCATTTGTTCTTGCCAACACAGAACCTAATCAGAAACTTCATGTAGTTGCATGCATTATATCCCAGCAGCCACACCATAATCAAAAACAGAGCATGCTTCTTGCCAATGGTCTCACTACTTTATCCTAGGGCTTTGAGGAATGGTCTCACTACTTTATCCCAGCAGCCACACCATAATCAAAAACAAAGCATACTTCATGTAGTTGCATGCATAAAAGTCTTTCAGTAAAAGATCCCTTTCGCTTATTGACTTTGAGGAAGCACGTACACATCATAGCAGTTAAATGTAGGCTTTCGTACTGACCAGGTTCAGCTTTTTTGACATCTTGAGATATGTGAGATGGTTTTCTTGAGACGTATGAGAAAGCTTATCAACTTTTCCGTTATTTCCTTTTTAGTGAAAACTTTAGAGGTGACATGAGAAAGTCCATGCAGCTTCATTTCTAGAAAAGAGAGATCCTTTCTCGAATATTTCAAAGAGAGATGTAGGCTCTTCATGCACTTTCTTGAAGAGGGATGGATCTAGGGCTCTTTCTTCTATCTTCCTTCAAAGTAAGCTTGAGAACTTCTTCTTCAAGGCAAGGGAAGCCGAAACTAAAGCCTAAAACTAGAGGAATGTGACGCCAAAACAAAGGAAAAGAGAGTGGAAATGGAAGGAGAGAAGGAGGACAATGGAGGAAGGCTTGGAAAAAGGGAGAGGGAAAGGTTGGAGGCCACTTGCTAAGGTGTAGGAAGATAACTCCACTCACCACCAAGGGAGGGAGAAACCCCTTGGATAAGAGCTTGAGAGAGCTCTCAAATTCTAGAGAGAAGGAGGAGAATCTCTCACTAGGAAACACTTAAGTGCTCTCAAATTTTGCAAATGAATTAATGGTGCTTGATTACAAAAGGAGAAGCCCTTATATAGGCCATGGAGGATTTCAGCCAAGGACTAGAAGAGTGGGCTTGAGCATGACTCCAAGGCCCATTAAGAGAAAAGATGAGCAAATGGCCTATACATGGCCCAAAAGGAAAAGTACAAGGCCCAAAAGTGGCCCATTTGACCTTGTAAGGCCCAAAGCTATCCTATAAGCCTAGAGAAACTATTTAGAAAGTATATTACAAGTAAAGTACATATAGATCCTCATAGGTTCCTTATTGGGCTTAGGCCCACTAGAAGAGAGAAAAGAGAAAAGGGCTTTATGAATGCTCTCTTTGGCCCTTTTGGTCTTTGCCCTTGTGAGGGGACCTCTATATGCCTCAAGTCCTTTCTCCAATGTAGTGTGAGGGTCTTCCTTGGGTATGTCCACATTAAAGAGTGAGGTCATTTCATGGTTTGTAGGTTTACTTAACATGATTCATTGAGGCTTTAAGTAAGTATAGACTTTTTCAATTTTGAAATGCATGAGTTTCACGGACTCCCCCTATTGTTTGCAAGTGGATCTCTACAGACTCCTGATACACTAGTACAGAGTTGTTAGACAAACAAATAGTACATACTTTATTTTAACTGAGAGTCTTTATATGTGTTATTAACAAACCACATAGGGTTCAAACTGCTCAATCATGAGTTCAAACTTTACTCTAACAATATATAATAATGTTATAAATAAAAACTTCCCTATAAATAATTCATTATGATCAATTGGAAATGTTTAACAAAATTAATGGTGATAATTTAATAAATATTTCAAATCCTAAAATTAAGAATAATCAAATTGAAAAATATTATTAAACTTAACCCCGTGGTTTAAGTCATGCTTGCTAAAAACATCAAGTAGGAAACACGAAAAATATTGTTACAAGAATTAATTTGTATTTAATAAGTATTTCAAATCCTTGAATTTAAAAAGTCAAATTAAAATAAAGTTATCACAATTAGTCCTTGTGTGTTTAAGTCTTATTTTTGCTCAATAATCAAGTTATACAAATTTTCTTACTAGTAATACATTAATTGGACAAAAACATATTGTACTTTGTAAGTAAATTTATGAATAAGTTAAAAGATAATTTTCTTGATTTATAAAGTTCCATATAAATTGTACTATTTTCTAATAAAGAACATCGTGTATCTAATAGTAAACATAATGTTTTCAAAATATGTTAAAAAAAACTTTGAAAGTAATTGACATTAATTTAAAGAATTATTTATCAAATAAGTGATATGAGAGTAAATTTTTCTTAAATCTAACAAGTGATAATAAAAAAATGCATATTATTTAGTTCAATATTTTCAGAAATGGACTGGTCACTGAACCGGCACCGGTTCAATAAAATCGTGATCAAATCGGAGTCCAACCTTGGTTGAACTAGTAATATTAAAGAATTGAACCAGACCGGTCACCTAACCGGTTCACGGTTAAACCGGTCAGATCGGCTAGACCGGTTCGGTTTTGATAACAATGATTTAGTTCCTTTTCCTTGACTTTTTTTTTTCTGTTTTTTTATATTATCCATTGCTTCTTTTTCCATTATATTTACAACTTGTAAAATGGTCAATTTAAAATGGTCAATTTACAATTTATATTATCCAAAGGTGATGAACTCTAAGACTCATCTCTTATTCCTTTAAGAGTGGCTTCCAACCTAAACTCCATTTCCTTTCCTCTCTTTTCCATTCCAATCCATATTCCTTTCCTTGTAGCTTAAGAAATCCTAAAATCCATGCCTATTCAATGAAAACTACAATTTGGTCAAGACCTTTCTTTGAGGAGTGTTCACTTTCAAATTCAATTCTAATGGAGAAAAGCTTGTAGATCTACCAAGAGGTGCAAGACTAGATCCATCCAATCTTTGCCTACATCATTTGGTATTATCTTGAGCCTCATGTTCTTACATTTTCCTTTCTAGACCTTATTTTATTCAATTTCAATTCTTAATTTCAATTTTAGAATTCTTATTCTACTCTTCATTAGCTTTCATTTCATACCTCATATGCCTTATTTCTCAAAAATTCAAAAAAATGCAAGAAACTAGGGGTTTAGATCTTCATTGTTTGAATTAGAATTTGGCAAATTTGCTTCACATACCTTGTTCCTAATGAGGTGTGGTCCATAACCTAAAAGTTTGGTTGCATTTGGAGAAACAAAATTCATGTCATTTCCTAGTGTTGTTGAGAAAATTACATGTTCTTATGTTTTTCCTTTGCATTATGTGATTGTTCTTTGTTGTAATACTTGAATTATTATGTTTTTGTCTTAGGAAAGTTAAATATCAAAACTATACTCTTGTGTTTAAGTGATTAATTAGTAGTTGCCTCTAGGTGTTTGTTAAAATTCCTTAGTGTAGTTTCATGTTATGTTATTGTGTGTGAAGCTTGATTGATTTGTTTGTTTAAGTTTTTGTTATGTTTGTTGTACAATTAGAGTGCTGAACTCATAAACACCTTTTCAGCTTTGGTTAAGTGTGAAGTCAAGCTACAAAAGTGTGTCTATCCATCATATTCTTTGGTGGATACAAATAGCTCATAAATTGTAGGTTATTAGTGTTCTTAAGTGTTCTTCTAGTGTTGTTTTTAATTTTCCAATAGTTGTAGGTATTCTTTGGCATATTGTTTTTCTTCTTAATTGGTTATATTTAATGTCATAAATAACGCCTTTCATCTCTTTTGTATGTTGAAAGATGATACAAGTTTAAAATACCAGAGATAATTTGTTGTCATCTCTCTTATATGTTGGAAGATGATGCAAGTTTAAAATACTAAAGATTAGTTGCTATTGTTGTTAAACATTTTTGCAAGGTTTTATGTGTTAGGGTATCCCTCAGGGTTAGACAGTGGAAATACAAAGGATTCCCAAAAAGGATTGCAAAAAACGGATGTCTCGAAGCATTATGCAAAATTAAATTTTCGTTTTTGGGTTTACCTCTTATAGATGTAAAGCGAGTTCCTCAATCGAAGCAATTGTAGCTTCGCCCTTAGGGCTCCACACGAGCAATCCCACCAAAAACTAAAATTCTGAATACTAGTACAGAATTCAAAGAGTAATCTAATTTCTGAGTAGCAGCCTATGAGCATCTCATGCTTTATATATAGGCTTAAGTCTTAACCTGATGAGCTCTCATTAAACATTGGGCTCCTGACTCATTCTAAATGAGTTAGGCCCAATAGTTTTATTTTTAGTCCAACTAAAATAAAACTATCCTTTGGTGGACTTACTCTATGTGTGACCCTATAGGTAAAGTATTCGATTATATTAATAATAAAGTATTTTATTACTAATATAAAATAAGAGCGACATCTAGAAATACATCATTATGTCTAAATACTATTTATCATCGACATGACCTATAAGTGATAATTATTTTATATATTTATTCCATTTGTCACGATATCTAATTGGGCCTATGGCATGGTCGTCGTCATCCTTGTATGGCCCAATTCATTTTACTTGATATCAGATTAGACTTTACAAAATAAATATCTAATATTTATTCATCCTAGCATGGGCATGTATTTCGTTAGTCTCACTCCATCAAGTGGCCCATAGATATCACTCCTATCACATATGAGAGACAAATCCCACCCACATTACTCATATCGCTCTGTATAATTTGTCCATTGCCTAATGACAATCTTTATGCTTATCTTATTACAGATGACAAAAATTGTATTAAAACAACAAACTCCTTATGTAGGAATCGTAGCGACTTCAGGTCGAAGGACTATATACCATTATCACATTGAGAACCGTTTATGACACTCATGTAACAATCCATGCAATGTTCTCATGGTGGGTCTGTCCAGTACAACATTACTCTTAATGTGTACCCGTGTAAAGACTTGATATCATATATATCCATGATTTGTGAGATCAAATCATCAGTACATTCTCACACTAGTCTTAATATATTTACATGTCCCTATGTAAATACTTGATTAGGGACATTTTAGGAATAATTCTCATATGACCTATTATTCCAGGATAAATAGTTTTAAAACAATCTTAAAATTGAAAATACTAATTTTATTAATAAGTTAAAATTGATACATTAATAGCTCGTAGTGCATACACCAACATTGTGAGGATTGTATTTGTGTACAGTTTGGTGTAGTAAAAATAAAGGAAGAAGTATAAAAAAGTAAAAAAAAATAAGGGAAAAAGTATAAAAGAGTAAAAGTTAGCAAAAGATAAGGCTTGAAATGGCCTAACATTAAGTCATAACTTTTAGGCCCTTTCTTAGCGAAAACATTGCAAAAATGTGTAAAACCCCTATATTTTTGTGTGAAACACCTGATCATTTTTGTGTAGGCCCTAAATTTTATTTGTATTGCCTCTTTATGTATAATAATCTAAAGCAAAAGTATATGTCTACTTGTTATGTGATTTGGAGTATTTTTCTTGCATTCTAGTGTTCCAAGTTCACTTTTGGTGTGCTTGCTTTCTTGTTGCATTTTATTTTCTTGATTGCCATTTGTTGTATTCTTAGTTTGTCACATTTAATTCCTCTATTTAAGTTTAACATCCTTTTCTTTTGTCCTTTTATTTCTTATCTTATTCTACTTTTGTTTGTGATGTTTGAAGTCACTTTGGTTGTGCTATCCTAATTGAACTTTTGTTTCTTATCTTTTTGGTCTATTATTGTGTCATTAAAGTATTTCACTTTCTTGACCTTTTTGAGATTGTCTGTATGCTCATTCACTTTTGTTAGCATATTGAAGTGATTGAGATTAGACATTAGGGGTGTTTTAAGCCCTTAAAAGTGATAGAGGGAGAAACTTGAGTGCATACACTTAAAAGAGTGAGGGACTTTTTTATTGCTTTTACATTTTGTTTATGCTAACCATTTTCTTATGTTCAAAGCTTTCACTTGACTTTTTTGTAGAGATTGAAGACTTGTAATTTGGAGAGCACAATTTTTTAATAATTATCATACTTTGTGTGTCACTTGTATTTCTTTTTCTCCTTCTATTTTGGGAGACCTTAGTCATTGATAAATCTTCCTTAGTCCTTGTATTTGGACTATTAGACTTTGGACATTTTTCTTGTGTGCTTTTAGAAATTAACTTAGGGTAGTGCGTTTAGGCTTAGCTTATGTTTTTGCTTACGACCAGTATATTTCTTGCTTGCTTGCTTTGCTAGTTATAAGCTAGAAATTGGGTTTTAGATCAAGTATCCTTAACCTTTCCTCTTTCCATTCACTTTGCTAGTCTTTTATAATGTCTTTTCATAGTTTCTTTTACCTAAAAAATGGTTTATTTTTATTTCTTCACACATAAAATTGAACCTGTTAACCAAGTGGCCTCAAGTACTCAACAAGGGGGTGAATTGAGTATTAAAAATTTTTACTTTGAATGCTTTTGAAGTTGATTCTTTAGTTACTATGTTTGATAAAAATGATAAACTTAATGGTAAATAGTAACAATTTGTACACAGACAAAATAGTTAGCACTTAAAAGGTCTAAGTAATATTCAAGAAATGGAATCAAATTAATCTCAACACTATTTATGGTACTTAGAAAGATTTCAAAATAATTCAAGAATATTACTTAAGGCTAATTTCAACAATGTTAATCGAAATAATTTATAACTAAATATAACATGCACTTAGTCCAAATTAATTGGAAATAATATGATAAATCAAGCAAGCAAGTTAAATGCACAAATTAAATGAGTTTAGGGAAGAGAGATTTGCAAACCGATATATACGAGTTCCACCACACCGGTGTACGTCTCGCCTCTGGCAACCCACTTAGAGGATTTCCACTATTGGAGATTAGAGATACAACTTTGAGCAACTGCGACTTCCTAGTGTCCCACACTCAAGAATCCAATCCTCACAAGTACAAGGGCACTCCACCCAATCTCTCAATCTCACAATTACAAGGTTGAAACCCCAACCCAAAGATTTTAAGATGTTTGGTGTTTGAGCATACAAGGAAACTCTCCAATAGAGTGGATATACAAGTTAAAGTTTTCACAAAGTAATAACTCTCAAAGAGAGGATATGCAAAATAAGTACACAATATAACTTCCCCATAAATTAACTCTCAAAAAAAATAACTTTAAGAAATATGCCAATCAAAGAATAAAGAGAGCAAGAAGAAGAGCAAGAGAATGGAGGGGGAAGAAAGCAAATGGAAATGCTTCAAATGCTTTGGTACGAATTACAAATTCAATTGCCTTCCCTATTTATAGTAGATGGAAGCATGGTGATTACAATTAAAATATTCACCCAAGGATAGTGTAGTATGGTTCCTTGTATCTTTAACTTCCTTTGATGACATGGAGCAACATGGTCATTTTATGGTGGAGTAGTGTATTTAATTTCCACGACAAGGTGGAACAGTGGAGCGTATGTCTATTTTTAGTTACTTAAATTGCAACTTGCGTAGTGGAGACCTAGAGAATGCAATCTGCTCAGAGAATGTTGGAACACTGTATTTGGCTAATTCATAGTGTGATTCAGTTTGTCCAAGTACGATGCAAGGCTGTCATATATTCAATAGAGATTCAAATTCAAATTCACATAATTCATTTGAATTAAGTAAACTTATCTGACTCATGGTGACGTAGTTTAATCATCTGAGAGTAGTATAATGTTTGTATTAGCTTCTTGGAACTTCTGATATTCCACTGCACATCATAAACACATGCTGTAATTAATTTTGTAGCATCCTCGCTCAAGCGAGTTTAATCACGCTTAAGCGTACAGGTATATTTCCCTTGATTTCCTTTTCACGCTTGCATCATGCTCGAATCCACGCTCAAGCGTGCTATCACGCTCAAGCGAACCTTGTTTACGCTTAAGCGAGACTTGTGATTTTGGGCTCCTGATGCATCACGCTTTACTCCACGCTCACGCTTAAGCTCCATAGCTTCACGCTTAAGCGAGCTTGTCCAGCACTTAAGCGAGCTGGTCCAGCGCTTAAGCGAGCTTCAATTGTAGCCCCTGATTCATTACTTTCAAGCCCATACTTCCACGCTGACTCACGCTTAGAGTGTGCAAGTCCCTGATTCTTCATTCTTTTGCTTAAGCTTCCTTCATTTCATTGCATACTTGTAATGGTTTTTCCAGGATGATTTAACAACTAAGTTTCTTCAAGATTTATTTTGACTATTTTGGCAATCATTTGTTTATCTTATCAATCATTATTGATTTATGTATTTGAACTTAAATCTTCATTTGTTGTTTATTGTCAAAACCTACATCAACATATAAATACATTCTCCCCCTTTTTGATGATGACAACAAATGTTTGTCTCTTGGGATGTTAGTATCATAACAGTTCAAATACATTGCAAAAATGACTCCCCCTTACACATATAATTTGATACCATTATAACATCATGATATTCTCTCCCCCTTTGTGAGATACTTTATGTCACTTAGAAAGTATATATTTATTTTCTCCCCCTTTGGCATCATCAAAAAAACATCTAAGAATATATATATACCACTTTAAGAAAGATACATTTTGTATAGATAGATACCATTTACATATAAAACTCCCCCTAAAACATGCAACATATATCACAGAGTAATTCAAAGCATGTAAGCAATCATAATGATGTTTTCTCTTTCTTTTGGATAAGCAAAGTTAGAGGTTATACAGGATTAAAATTTTGCAATTTACCAATGATTTTTATTGCACAAGAGAGTCAAGAAAATCAAGGTCATTTGCCATTTATTTTTGAGAACCATGTGGTACATGGGAGATTATTTTTGTGTCAAGATATGTTTAATTAAGTATATTCTTCCTGAGAACTTAAAATAAAATAAGAGTTTTGTGAAGTATGTATTGACTTCAAGAATTGTATGTATATCACAAAGTAAAGTACTATGTTCAAAGAAATAAAAAAAAATTTAAAATCTTTTAGTTAAAGGCTTTCAAAATTATGTTCAAGGAGTAAAGAAAATGATAAACATCAATTTAAACAATTTCCAAAATTCCTAATTCCCTTCTAATATTTATAAATTGTTCTTTTGGAAGGGGTTTTGTAAAAATATCCGCCAATTGTTTTGAAGTTTCAACATATTCAAGAACACAATCTCCTTTCAAAACATGGTCTCTTATAAAATGATGTCTTATTTCAATATGTTTAGTCCTAGAATGCATGACAGGATTTTTTGAGATATTTATGGCGCTAGTGTTGTCACATTTAATAGGCACTTTGTTTAAAACAACACCAAAGTCAAGAAGTTGTTGTCTCATCCAAAGAATTTGAGCATAACAACTGCCAGCTGCTACATATTCTGCCTCAGCTGTCGATAAAGCAACACTTACTTGCTTCTTGCTATGCCAAGAAACAAGGGAACTACCAAGTAAATGACATGTGCCACTGGTACTCTTTTTATCAAGTTTACAACCAGCAAAGTCAGAATCAGAATATCCTATGAGAATACATTCAACGCCTTTGGGATACCATAAACCAACATTTTGAGTACCCACAAGATATTTCAAAATTCTTTTTATAGCAGTGAGATATGATTATTTAGGACATGCTTGATATCTAGCACACATGCACACAACAAACATAATATCAGGCCTACTAGCTGTTAAGTAAAGTAAGGAACCAATCATACCTCGGTATTTAGTTATTTCAACGTCCTTACCCTTCTCATCTTTGTCTAAGTAGCAAGATATACTCATGGGTGTAGCTATTTCATTTGCTTTGTCCATTTCAAACCTTTTGAGTAGTTCTTTACAATATTTTGTTTAACTAATGAACGTTCCTTCATTTGTTTGTTTGATTTGTAATCCAAGGAAGAAGGTGAGTTCTCCCATCATGGACATTTCGAATTCATCTTGCATAATCTTGGCAAACTCTTGACAAAGGATTTTGTTAGTAGCACCAAATATTATGTCATCAACATAAACTTGTACCAAAAGAATGTCATTGTTTTTACATTTTATAAACAGCGTAGTATCAACCTTTCCTCTTTCAAAATTATTTTCTAAAAGAAATTTACTAAGTCTTTCATACCAAGCTCTTGGAGCTTGTTTCAAACCATATAAAGCTTTTATCAATTTAAAAACATGGTTTGGAAATTTGTGATTTTCAAAACCGGGAGGTTGATCTATATAGATTTCTTGTTGAATATAGCCGTTTAGAAAAGCACTTTTGACATCCATTTGATAAAGCTTAAAATCCATACAACAAGCAAAAGCTAACAGTAATCTTATGGCTTCTAATCTAGCTACGGGAGCATACGTTTCTTCATAGTCTATTCCCTCTTCTTGATTATATCCTTTAGCAACTAATCTAGCTTTGTTTCTTGTTATTATTCCATTTTCATCTAGCTTATTTCTAAAAACCCATTTAGTACCTATTATTAGATGGTCATTGGGTCTTGGCACAAGTTCCCAAACTTCATTTCTTTCAAATTGATTCAATTCTTCTTGCATGGCCAACATCCAATGTTCATCAATAATAGCTTCATTGATATTTTTGGGTTCTATTTGTGATACAAAAGCTAAGTGATTGCATGCATTTCTAATAGCGTTTCGAGTACTTACACCTTTTGTTATTTCACCTATAACATTGTCCAAGGGATGATTCTTTAAGGTGATCCATTCCTTTTATTGAGGTTCACCGTTTTGTGTTGTATCTCCTTCATTTTTATTTCCTTCTTCATCTTCCAAGTTCATTTCTTGGAAGGTACCTACAAGATCATCAATTTCCTTTCTCGGAGGATTTTGGTTAAGTTCATCAAATTTGACATGTATAGACTCTTCAATTGTACATGTTCATTTGTTAAAGAGTCGATAAGCTTTACTAGTAGATGAATAACCTAAGAATATTGCTTCATCAGATTTTGCATCAAATTTGCCGAGATTATCCTTTCCATTATTTAAAACAAAACATTTGCATCCAAATATATGAAAATAAGAAATATTTGGTTTTCTTCCTTTATAAAGCTCATAGGAGGTTTTCTTTAATATAGGCCTTATCAAACATCGGTTCATAATATGGCAAGCAGTATTTACCGCATCGGCCCAAAAATGTTTTGAAATGTTACTTTCATTTAACATAGTTCTTGCGAGCTTTGCTAAAGATTGATTTTTCCTTTCAACTACTCCATTTTGTTGTGGAGTTCTTGGAGCCGAAAAATTAAGATCAATGCCAAATTTTTCATAAAACTTTTCAAAAGATTGGTTTTTAAATTCTCCCCCATGATCAGTTCGAATAGATGCAATTTTCAAATTTTGTTCATTTTGGATGATCTTGGCAAGTTTCTTAAATGCATGATATGCTTCATGTTTATGAGTAAGAAACAATGTCCATGTATATCTAAAATAATCATCCACAATCACAAGACCATAATAGTTTCCACCAAAACTTTTAATTTTTGAAGGTCCAAACAAATCCATATGTAAAAGTTGTAAAGGTCTAGTTGTTGAAACAATATTTTTCGCTTGAAAAGAAACCTTTACTTGTTTTCCCTTTTGACAAGCGTCACAAAATTTATTTTCGAATTTCAATTTTGGTAAACCAATTACTAAATCTTTGGAAACAAGTTGGTCTATATGAATGTGAGCAATTCTTCTATGCCATAGCCATGATTCATCCTCTTTAGTTATGAAGCATTGCACATCATTTGAAGCAAGACAATCAAGATTAATCATATAAATATTATCAACTCTTTGACCAACGAATTTTATTTTCTTGTTTAGCTTATTTTCAATTATGCAACCATTTGATTCAAAAACAATTTTATAGCCCTTATCACATAATTGACTAATGCTAAGCAAGTTATGTTTATGTCCTTCAACATATAATACATCGTTTATAGAAGTTGAAGAATTTTTACCAACATTTCCGATTCCTAGTATTCTTCCCTTCGTGTTATCTCCATAAGTAATGAATCCTTTATTTCATGGAGTAAATGATATGAACTTACTTTTGTCTCCCGTCATGTGTTTTGAACACCCACTATCCAAATACCAATGGGTGCTATTCGTTTTAAAGCATACCTACAAAACTTGTCAAGTTAGAGAACTTGGTACCCATTTTATGTTGGGTCCTTGTAGGTTAGTTTGAGGTAATGTTCCTTTAGGAACCCATACTTTTCTCATAACCTTTGGCCCTTGTTTTCTAACATTACAATTAGATGCATTATGTCCTTTAAAACTGCAATGATTACATTTCATGAAAGGTGATGAAGTTTTACTAGGTGGTATAAAGAAGTTCTTATAATTCTTTTGTTTCTTAACGACATTGAAACCTAAACCTGTTTTATCAAACATACACCGTCGTTTACCAAGTAAAACATTTAAGTTGTCTCTACCATTTGTAAATTTTTCTAGAGTTCTATTCAAGTCCAAAACCTTAGTTTCTAGCATGTCACATTTCTTTACAAATTCACAAGGTTTAGTCCTAGAGCATGCTTGAACATTTACTAACTCATTTTTCAAACATTTATTTTCTTTACCAACTTCCATAAGATGCATCTCAAGAGTGTCAATGGTTTTTCTAGATAATTTGTGCTTATTAGACACTTTCATAAGTTTATCATACAATTCTTCAAGAGCATCAAGTAGTTCTTCCTTATCTAAGTCATGAAAGTTTACCTCATCTTCTTCATCTTGGTGATTGGCCATAAGACAGAGGTTTGCTTCTTCATTTTCTGAATCGTCTGAGCTACTTATCTCATTTTCATCCCATGCGATATATGCTCTTCTCCTTTCTTTTCTTTCTTTGTTTTTCTTCTTTAGGTTTGGACAATCTATCTTGAAGTGTCCTTCCTTTCCACATTCAAAGCAAGTAGGTGAAGTAGAATTTTCTTTAGGATTAGATTTCTTACCTTGTGATTTGAAGTTCCTTTGGAAGCGTTTGCTCTTCATAAGCTTTCCGAAACGTTTCACGAATAGGCTTAACTCTTCATCCTCGTCAAGATCACTCTCGGATTCATCTTCAACAATTGAGGTGGCTTTGAGAGCTAGCCCTTTCTTCTTAGAGACTTTTTCTTCTTCCTCCGCTTGTTTCAAGTCTTTCAGTTCTTGTTCTTGTTCTTGGAGTTTACCAAACAAAGTGGCAAGAGACATATCATTTATATTGGGAGATTGTTTGATGGCCGTAACAAGAGGTTGTCATTCCCTAGTAAGACTTTTTAGAACTTTGTGGATAAGTTCCTTGTTAGTATACGATTTACCAAGTGTAATAAGATGATTAATAATCAAAGTAAATCTCTTTTGAAGTTCTAAAATAGATTCATTAGAATTCATTCTAAAACTTTCATATTGACTAGTTAAAGTACTAATCTTAGAGTCCTTGACTATAATAAAATAGATTTGAACTATAATACTTTACGTCACAATCAATGTTATTCGTATCAATTCCTTGACTATGAAATTCATAAGAACAGATTTGATAACGTCAATCCCTTGATCGTTTCAAATCCATTCCAGCATTACGACCGATTGTTTGGACGTTCAATGCGTTAAATACCATCCCTGGTTATTTACTCACAATGAGCAATTCATTTAGATCTATTTTCGAAAGTTATTTTCCAACAAAAAACGGTAACTTAAATCGAGAAATTGTTGATCAAACAAATCCCTGCAATAAACATGAAACAAAATACCAAGAATCATAGAACAAATTTACCCGATTCATGAATATATCATTTATGATCTTCAAGTAAGAAAGGCTACATCCAATCCCAAGGAGAGGTTTAGCTACTCATGGTGGTCATTACAAGCTTAGAAAAGATGAAGAAAAGAAAGAGTAAAAAGTGTTTTTTTTGAACTACCCAGCCGCCTCTGAAATATCCCTCTTGAATGCTTATATAAAGGAATACTCACTCAAGCGAGTTTAAGTTTCGCTCAAGCGACCAGACTACTTCAACGTGAAGAAAGCTTTGGGTCCTGCTTCTCCTGCATGTTTACTCGCTCAGGCGATTCACGTTCGCTTAAGCGAATCTTCATATCTGATACTTTATTTCTTTTCGCTTGAGCTGTTTCTTTATCCACTTCAGCGAACCCTTTAAATTTAGGCTCTGGACTAATTTCGCTTGAGCGAAATAATGTCGCTCAAGTGACCTTTACATTGTGACATACTGGAAGAATTTCGCCTGGTGTTTCAATTCAAACGCTTCAGCGAGGCTAATGTTATTCCATTCTGTACCAATCTCGCTCAAGCGGACTCTGTTTCGCACGGGCGAATGCTTCATCATTCTCTACTGGCTTGATTTCGCCTGGGCGAATCACTCCTCGCTCAAGCGAGTCTTGACCTGATACTGTTATTTGTTAAATTCCTTGCTCGCCCAAGCGAGCTCTTAATTTATCCTCAGCAACCATGATTCGCTCAAGCGAAATAGCCTTCGCTTGAGCGAATATCACTTGTTTGCTCAACACTTGGTGAATTTTCTTCTTTTCTTTTCTTTTCTTCTTTCTTCTTCATTTTTTCCTGGAATTGCAACAAAATTAACCAATCAACCTGTACAATGTTCATATCACAATTTATATTCTATATAGCTTACAAAATTGACAAATATTACACATTATATCCAATTTTATGCTTCATTATCCATGCAAAATATATATAAATTGGACATCCATCAACTCTCCCCAACCTAGAACTTTACTTGTCCTCAAGCAAATGGTCAAGAGAAAGTTTAGTGAAACAAAGATCCTAATTAATCACAGCTGCAAATAAAATGAAGGACAACTTCTCACTATTTACAAATGATAAATCCTCAATCATGCTTCACTTCATCTAACCAAATTCTAAGTTTGAATTCTGATACACAATTGCAAGTAACCACTCTGCTGTAAAAACAAGAAATCCTCTCTGTTTATACCTTCCAGGTGAGTGTTTGCTCTCTTTATCATTGGTCAAGTGTCATTCAATCATTGCATTTCATTTCACTGCATAAGATAACCACTTAAACAAACATGGATCAAGAGGTCTTTAATAGGTTGTAACTTGGCCAGGCTTACAAGAAATTTATTGGTTTTTCTTTGGAATGCAAAGACATACTAAGGACACTTAAATTTCTTGGCCTTGGCTTTTTGTTATGTCATTTTTCTTCATTTAAGCCATTAAATTTTTCTTTATATTCCTCCTTCATTTTGTTTGTTCTTTGACATTGGTAGGAGGATCTTATTTTATTTTCCAATTTTTTTTTCTTTTTGACAATCACAACCAAACTCTTCACATACCCTTCTTGAAAGATTGT
Source organism: Clitoria ternatea (assembly GCA_037962975.1). Classification (NCBI taxonomy): domain Eukaryota; kingdom Viridiplantae; phylum Streptophyta; class Magnoliopsida; order Fabales; family Fabaceae; genus Clitoria; species Clitoria ternatea. The sequence continues at coordinate 160,114,098 of CM075672.1, forward strand.
TCTTGTCCTTAGCATGCATTAAGGTTGGACTAATTTTTTTATATAAGCATGATCTAAGGTTAAGAAAAGAAACTTTTTGGCTCAATTGGGGTTAAACACAAAAATTGAATTGATGACTATTGAAGGTTGGCTTTTTGGCTCTTGTTTAAACCTATTCTACACAAAGTTTGCCTCTATCCTGTCCATGTTTGACTAAGCATTAATCCTTGCCGGAAATTCATGCAATGAAAGATTACATAAAGATCAATGAACTCTCGGTGTTTCAGGTTGCACTATCTCACTAGTTTAATTGTCTTGATTTCTTTATTTCCACAGAAAAGAGTTCAAGCATTGTGAACTAATTCCTAACTCAAGAATTAGAAAGATTCATTCAACATTCATAAGAATTATCAGATTTTCCAAAACTAGTTATCCTTCCTTTTATGCAAGCCTAAGATTAATTCACATCTTTCTTCACTCTTCCATGTCATTAAAACAAAATTTCCGCGCCTAAACATTACAACTAACGTATGCAACAAAAGTCATTTAGGCGTAAACATGAAAATCTAACTGTAAATCATGTGAGATAACCATAAAACGGAAGTACTGAACAATAAGTACTGAATTTAAAGTAACATAAGCTTAAATAAACTTGACAAAATAAAAAGGAACCACAACAGCATGCTCAGTCATGCGACATCACAATATCAGTGACCACTCGACCCAGTTGCTCTTCAAACTCCCGGTCCTCAGCCTCCTGCTGCTGTTGAGTCTGTGTATCAGCTGCCTGTGACTCTGGTGCTGTGACAGGTACAACTGCTGGTCCTGATGATGTGGGTGGTGGTGGTGGTGCCTCTGGCTCAGCATCAGCTGCTGGCCTTTCCTCCTCCGGCAAAATGGGACTGTCCCCAGGCCAAGCGACACCTTCCACGAACTGGTCGGGATGCATAAAAGGGCCTGCAGGATGACTCTAGTAGCTGGCTCAGTAATGGTACAACATACCTCTGTGAAGAGCAGCCTGCTGTCGCTCAATGTGAAGAAGATGAGCGAGGAGGATAGGATCACATGTAGGTGGTGGCGGTGGCTGGAGAGGTGGTGGAACTAGAGGTGAGGATGGTTGTTGCTGTGATATAACGTGTTGTGTGGATGATGAAGGTCCTGCTGAGGATTGTGTCTCAATTCGACAGTTCTGATCAATAAACTTTCTGTCGATAGAAGGTCGAATCGGGATGGTCGGAACGACATGGACTCTCTGAGATGCACAAAGACCTGTAATAAAAGCGGGAAAGCCCAAAGTACCTTTTGGTTTTGCATCTACGATCGTAGTCTTTGGGTTTTGCTGTGCAAAACGGAAAATCTCATCTGATATAATCTGAGCAATGTCTACAGTGATGCGTGAATTCAAGATACAGAGAAGAAGTTCACATTTAGGTAATGGAAGGTCGGAGACATGGGCATTTGGAACCACGTTTGCTAAGAGAAACGCAGTCCACACCCTTATCAACATCTTCATATCCTTCCGCAAGAGTCAGGTAGGATATTGGTTGGCTCCCCTTTGAAAATGGTGGTTAGGGAGGCAGAGAGCTGATTCCAACTCTTGCGTGGAATACACATGACGTTCATTCTTCAATCTTCCATATGTGCACAGTTCACCTTCCTCCAAATGTAGTACATCTCCCAGGTGCACGTTGATAGTGTCCCTATCGTAGGAAATCCAGCAACCTTTAACCCAAGCTCGTCGGTCCATGGCATCTTCTGTCCACCAAGCGTTAGCATAAAATTATTTCACCAGTTCCGGATCATATTTAGTCCGAGGGTTTACAACTCGCAACCACTTCCGTTTCTTGAGCATATTCATAAACTCATCACATTAACCTTCTCTCAAGTCAACTCGGCGTTCTGGAAGTATGGTCCAGTGGTGAATATCTTGGAATCGCTTTTGAGTTTCTTTAGTCCTGAACTTCTGATTCAAGGGAGGAGAAGAGTCAGATGTGCGCTTTCATTTGCCTTTGTCCCTGTGCGCAGCGGCCCGTTCTTGCCCTCTTTGAATTTCCTATGCGTTTTTGGCTCTTGCTGTAACACCCTCGGTTAGATAAGACAAACCCTTCTATGGGATCATCCTATTTAACCGAGAGGTCACAAGTTTTCAGAAAAGTGAATATATTTTGTTTTTTTTTAAAATAAAAAGATGGCAGATCAGTGGAAGCAAATAGTATATAATTCACATAGTCATTCACAAACTGTAAGTAATTGTACTCTTAACAGAATGGGGCACGCAGGCACCCTTAATATTTATACAGTTATCCATGGTCTTATTATTCAACTACGGATATCCTACTTTTAATGAGCATTTTCAGTGGGTTCAGCATATTGCTGTTCTTCATACTCGATTCTTGATTTCCTAATTCCTCTGAAAATTGTCAACAATAAGGGTGAGTATAACCCAAGACCCTGAAGGTTACCCGGTGCGGACATAATCCAGTAAACAGAGAATATCACATAAATCATGCAATTAACATACTTATACTTATAATAAACAAATATTGTCATAGAAATGCATGAGTAGGTTTTATTATGATTTATCTTGATTAAGTCTCATGATGCATGTGGGCCCAATAATTTAATTCATCTTCATCTCATTCTTTGGAATATCTCCATTCCAATCTAGAGCGATCAGGGTCCGCCCAAGCTCCCATTTTCTTAAGGTACAAATGAACTCATTGGTTCTCATCATTGATTTATATATATATATTTGGGACTTGGATCCCTACGATCATAGTTACACTCCGTCATTTAGTCAAAGTACACTAGAATTGCATCGTCTCACCCGGCTATCAGGCGCGACTCTGATGCCATTGGGTTTCCGTTCCAGTTGTACTCCCAAGATTCTTCTACTGAGATCGAACGTGAGTGTCCTCCACCGTACCAAGTGTATGCTCTAGATTTTCTTCTCCTTTCAAAATATTTTCATGATGCGAAATGCATTCATTTTATCTTTGATTATTGGGTATTTATGTGATTCCAGTCTCACCATATTTATTCATAAGCTCTTGAATCCCATCAACTATTCAGATGTTGCAAGACGTTGCATTATCTCATTCATAAAATATATTGGTTATTTCTTAGTTGAAATTATACTTTGTATAAAGAGTAAAATAATATAATCCTTATTTAATCACTTATAATTAAAACATTAAGGATATCTATAACAATAATACTAATTATAATAATAAGAATAACAATAATAATAGGAATAATATTAATAATAAAAGGAAAAGACCAATAATGATAATTATAATATCTTAATAATTCAAAAAGGATTAAGGAATAGTTTCTGAATGAAAAATCCAAGTGAAAAAGGTTAAAACCAAGTTTTCCGAGTAGAATAAGCTAAGTACCGAGTGAAAATGAATTATCCAAGTAAAAATAAATCTGTTTCCGAGTAAAAATGAATTTTCCGAGTAGAAAGAGATTGGTACCGAGTGGAAATGAGTTTTCTGATTAAAAACAAGTTATATCCGAGTGGAAATGCTGATATCCAAGCTTTCTAAGTAAAATAGGTTTAATACCGAGTGCAATAAATAAGATTTTGAGTGAAATAAGCAGGATTTCAAATAAAATCAGGCTGAGAGGATCTTCTGAGTAAAACAAATCTGAATCCGAGTGAAATCAAACTGAAAGAGTTTTCTCAGTGAAGTTAAAATGCTTTCCGAGTGAAACATAATGAAGAAAGAGTTTTCTGAGTGAAATAATTATTTCCTGAGTAAATTCTGACTAGAAAGGAGTTTTATACGTGAAATGATTATAAATCCGAGTAGAATCACACTGATGAAGTTTTCTGAGTGAAATTAAGGTGTTTACCGAGTGAAATATGTTTCTGTTTGAAAGTTTAAACGAGGTATTTGCATTTTTCAAGTAACCGATCGGGTTGATATAAAACTGGTCGGATTGATGTAAATATCTAAGTGAATTTGTGTATTCTTAAATGATCTGGTTGGTTTGTACAATACCGAGCTCATTATCATAGAATCCGACGTCTGTTTATAACTCCACTGGAATTCACATAATACCCATGATATTTAATATTTTCACAGTCCAGCATTAAACATATTCACTCACTCATTAATATTAATCAATACAGTTAATTTAAACATATTCACTGAATCCTCATGGTCAATAAAAGCAACGCAGCCAATTAAACATGTTCATAACGATATATATACAATTATCACAAATATATAACAATTAAGACATTTAAAATCACACAACTCCAAATCTGTCCTGGAAAGGTGAGGACCCAAGGTACCTTAACCCTTTCCTTTCACTCAGATTTCCCCAGAATACCTGAGAATATACCCCCTTACCTTGATGGAGTCCTTTGATTAGCAAGGTATGTCTTGTAGTTTCCTCGTTCCAGTCCGCAGTGGAAGAAATGAAAATGGAAAGAAAAGCCTTTGAACGTATAAAATGAGGAGAAGAAGGGTGTGTGATTTGCTAAGTGGTTCGTATGCATGTGTGTTCTGAGAGTAGTGGGTTAATAATGGGGAAAACAAGTGGGAGACAAGCCTTTTTCTTATTTAAAGAATTAGGTGAGGATAATGGAACCTTTTGACCCCTTTCCACCGTCAGCTTTGCATGATAGAAGAGAAGATATATTAATATATATAAAAGGTGCTTCGAGTGGAGTGAAAAGGTGTACTTTCCCTGTAGTTGACTTGTTCCCTTTTGGATTTATGTGGACAAGTGGGCCGGTCACTAGCAGGAATGAAGGAAATAGAGCTGCAGGGTCTTCTCGCTCAAGCGAAAACCGACTCGCTTGAGCGAGGCACAAGGCTCGCTTGAGCGTGGCTCCTTCACGCTTGGGTCAGCAAGGAAAAATTCCACCTCGCTCAAGTGAAATCCGACTCGCTTGAGCGAGTCATCCAATCCTCGCTCGGAATTCATCTGAAACTGACTCAAGTACTCGGTTTCTCACTTGGTAAAATCTCTCCAGACCGAGTACTCTCTCACTCGGGGTCCCATCGGTAAAACCTTCCAAAACCGACTTCCACCTAATTGAATACCCACTCGAAACTATTTCTCCTTAACATACTCGGTTTCACTCGTGTTCTTGTCCTACTACCGATTCCTCTCACCTTTTGTCTTTCACTCGGTTAATTCATCCCAGACTGGTTCTACAGTGGCTCAATCTGTCACTCGGCTAAATGTTTCTAAAACCGACTTGTCTTGTTCGGTTTTCCACTTTGTAACATCAATCCAAACCGACTCGTCTCTCTTGGTCCTCACTCGTGATTGTTTCTTCTTGAAACATCTAGTCGGATTTCTCTACCCTCGGTCGGATTTCTTCTGGACTCAGTCGGATTCTCTTCACTCGGACTCACTCAGGATTTCCATTCGGCAAACAATCTATTCTTATCTATTTCTCACTCAACTAAATCATCCCTTAGCCGGCTTAACATTAAATCAATTTTCACTCAGGATTACATAACACCCTACTCACTCGGAAATGGTATCCATGTTCATTCAGAACATATATAGTTTTCACTCAGAATAATTATAACATCCTTCATCCGGAAATCAACACTCAGAAGTATTAAAGTCTTTCTCTACTCGGTTCACTCGGTTTAGACCAACTTCTTCAACTACATTTCCAATCAAAGCCCATTAAGGCCTTCACCTCTCGGAAAAAGACCCACACATACGAGTCTTACTCGGAATTAGTTTATATACCTTAGACTCACTCGGAAATGGCTCTGTGCATACTACAATTCACTCGGAATGGGCTCCCACTACCATTTTCCACTCGGTATCTATTCACTTAGTATTATTCATTTATCACCACTCATATTCAAGCCAAGTAATGCCTTAACCACACAATATATATATAACCACTCGGAATCCTTAACTTAATCACTATTTCTTCCATCAATACTTCCCAAATAATTTTGACAACACATTTCAGTCGGTAGGAAGCATGAAATCAACATAAAACACTTATATGTATTCATTCACTCGAATTTATTTCATACTTAACCACTCGGAATACAGGTTGCCTTTTATACTTGGACTAGTTACTTCTTAATCAATCGGAATATACATACAACATTGTTCACAACTTCCTCGAAAAAGGCCCACTTGGATTTTACCACTCAAGCATTTAAGTCCTTCCCCAAAATACATTTCATTCAAAATCCTTTCAGGTCTTTCACCACTCGGAAAAAGAGTAACAGACATAAGCCTCACTCAGAAATATCTCTGCCCTATATATTCCACTCGGGATGAGCTCCCATCACTCTATATTCCACTCGGAATTGCATATTTGGGGTTATGCCCCTTAGGACAGGTTATACTGGACTCAGATATGCCCTTACTCGGAACTCTACTGCCCAAAACACCACACTCGAAGATCTTTCTACCCGGAATGTTATTCCCTTCCTCACTAGGGAGGTCTTCACTTGGACAAACTTACTCGGATTGCACTCGAATATATCCCTGATTGAGTCTCTTCACTTGGAATACTACAATCAGAGAAGTTTTATTCGGAAAAGGAAGCATTTGGCAAGGTTTGACTCGGAAACGAGTCATTGAAGGGTATTTTACTCAGAATTTTCACCCAGAAGTGGTTCTCTTGAACACACTTCACTCCAAATATCTCTAGGGTCAGAATTTTACTCGGTAGTAACCCTCTCGATTAGGTTTTATTCGGAAAATATAACCTTACACTCGGAATTTTACCCTTCACTCGGAATTTATCTCTGTCACTCGGAACAGAACCCTTTTCACTCAGAATTTGAATAATATCCTTAAAGGTCTATATAAATTCCATGATTATACCCAAAAATGGAATTTTTTTAGAGTATTACTGACCATCTACATAATGTTTTGTTTACCAATTCTCACCTATAAACCTTTCGTACTTCAAAATTACCAAATAAGACTGCTACTAAAAACAGGGATGTTACACTTGCCATTGCCTAAAAGTACATTGAAACACACCATTTTATTAGTATGCAACATGTACATTATGGATAAACAAAGATTTAACAATAGTTGCAACCGTATATTATGGCTAATGAGCTGACATCCACCAATCATAACAATGGAATATAGCATAACCAAAAACAGAGCATGACGAAAGGTTTCAACAGTTACAAAAAACACTGTTCTATTGATGCCATTAATCAAAAACAGAACATGGTCATTTGTTCTTGCCAACACAGAACCTAATCAGAAACTTCATGTAGTTGCATGCATTATATCCCAGTAGCCACACCATAATCAAAAACAGAGCATGCTTCTTGCCAATGGTCTCACTACTTTATCCTAGGGCATGATTTACATTTTGATACCATTATACAAAACAACATTATAGAGGTGAAAATCAAACCCTAACTAACATACGATCCTCATCCTAAGCAACATTCAAGATTTAAGAGCATACATAACATGAGAAAGTTGGATAAGATGAAGGGATGAATGAGAGTTGAGAAAACTTACTTGAGAACTATGGAAATGAATGAAAAACGAGAACTTAATGAAAAGTAATAAGGGAGAAACTGGTGGGAACTCTGAAATCGAAGATGGAGATGAGAGGAGTTCATGAGCGGAGAGATTTTAAAAGAGAGGAAATATTGTAACTGAAGACAAATGATTAATTCCTCTTTTAAAAACTGCAACCTCTTAAATTCGCTCAAGCTAGAACCATTCGCTGCAGCGAATTTTAAGTTTCAATCTCTAATCTCGCTCAAGCGATTCTGGTTCGTTGTAGCAAAATCTAAGTGAAAAGATACCTGATGCTCCCAAAAATCCTCTCGCTTGAATTAAATAAGTTTCGCTTAGGCGAATCTATATCTTTTATGTTATTCAAGTGGCCTCAATACTCAAGAGGGGGGGTGAATTGAGTTTTTAAAATTTTGATTGGAATGCCTTTGAACTTGATTTTTATATTCAAGTTTACATGAAAAGTGGCTTACTAAGCACAAGAACAAGTAAGGAATGATAGCTTCTAGTTGTGTGTTTTGTGCTTGAGTTCCTCTTGAATTTATAGAGCCATTTGAGAGCTTGAGGAGTGCCATTCTTCTTCCTAGCCGTTGCACATAGTGGGGGTCTGAAGGAATGGTGGAGACATGTGCTGGTTTCCCACTAATATGTGTTTTCCCACTATCGTAATCGATTACGCCTCGAGCTGTAATCGATTACAACTTGATTTTTTCATTCCAGATCATGTTGTAATCGATTAGCCAATCCATGGTAATCGATTATCACCAAGTCAGAGGCTTGATAATCGATTACTTCATTCCTGGTAATCGATTGTATAAGGTACCTGATGCATTTAATTTGGTCACGCAGCTGTGTAATCGATTACTGCTTCCTTGTAATCGATTATTGACATTCCAGTGGCTTGGTAATCGATTATTTCATGTCCCATAATCGATTAGCTTAAACACCTGATTCACTTCATTCAATTTTACAATTGGTAATCGATTACTTGATATTACAATCGATTAGTTAACAAAACAGTGGCCATCTAATCGATTAGACCTGGGTTCATAATCGATTATCTTGTAAAACAGAGGTTTCTTAATCGATTAGCTGTGTTGTGTAATCGATTATCTTGACAAACAGAGGCTTCATAATCGATTAGACCTCCTTGTGTAATCGATTATCTTCATGGTTTTTGCAGTCTGATGTTGTTTCTTTGTTTTCCAAGAGTTTCTTCAAGAGTCCTTTGTCATTATCAAAATCCTTGATCCTAAAATCATATTCAAACACATTCTCCCCTTTTTTGATGATGACAACCATGTTCATCTCTTGAGGGTTGTTAATTTTAAACAAAAGACTTATCTCTAATTCTATCTCTTGCAAAAACATATCTGCTGCATTATCTCTTAATCACTGTTTCAAATAGCAGAATTTCTTTAACCAGTTTTTCAAATATTCAGCATCTTTATCTCTTAACAATATCATTGTCTCTTATCTCTTAGCATTAACAAATCTCCCCCTATCAAAAAGAATTCATGCTTAGCCTTTAGAGATAACTAGTCCTCTTGTTATTAATCAGCCAGTTTTAGAAAATACAGATGAACAGATGAACATTTTCTCTCTTTTTTCTCTTTTCTCCCCCTTTGGAATCATAAAAAATAATAAATTCAAGTAAAGAGATATATATCACAGAATGAAAATTTTATTAAATCGCAAAAAGCAGGAAATTACATGAAGGGAAATTTGCATAATTAAAAAAATAGAACAACTTAAACCAAAGCAGGAAAATGGATCTAATTATCCAGATTAAAGAAACGGAGCTCAGAGATTTGGTGAGAGAGCTCCTCATAGCGCTGTTGCATGAGTTCATAATGTTGCTGCTCAGTCATTTGAAATTGTTGGAGGGAGTGTTCAATGCGATCAAAGCGGTTATCAAGATGAGTATACAAAGCAGTGAAAGGATCAGATGGAGCGGATGCTTCGCCTTGAGGTGCAGGAGTAGGAGTAACAGGGGGATGATCTTCCTCAAATGGGCTGCTGCCATGAATTCTGTCACTCTTGAGGATCCACCTTCCAGCTATGCAGACCATACCCATTTTGTTGAGATGGTGAGTGCTAATGCAAGCTTGAGAGGGCACTTTTTCAGCAAGTTCCCCAGCCAAGTCTACTCCATTAGCCTTAAAGATTTTTGTGAGCAAGATGCCATAAGGCAGTTTGTGTTGCTCCTTGGATTTCAGAATGTGGAGCTTGAGGAGTTGAATCCAGTTGATGTCTTTGTGATTGATGATTGCCCACATGAGTAGAACATCATCTTCCTCAACCAAGGCATAATTTCCACCTTGAGGAATAAGCATTTTGACCGTAAAGAAGTGGAGGAGTCAGTTCTTAAGAGTTAAGTGGCCTACCAATTTATGATTGCTGAGAGGACGGTTGGCCTTCCAAAGAGATTGATGAGCAGGGATAGGATTGAAGTCCCATTCATCTTCCGGATGACCCCCGGCAAATTCAGCAGTAGAGAAGGGAATTTGTGTGATTTCAGAGAGGTGCTGGTTGGTGATTTTGAGAGTCACATTCTTGACTCTAGCTTCCAAAGTGCCATCAACCAGTTTCATATTACAGAAAAATACCCTCATGAGTTCAGGGTAATAAAACTCTTCCTTGAGAGTTAGGAATGGAAGAAGATTGTAATGGTGAAGGAGTTGAGTGAAGGTAAAACAGGGGTTCTCAAAGGTTGTAGCATCAATAAAATGGGGGGTGATGATGTCTTTTTCTAAAAACTTCTTTATGAAGTTTTGGAGGTCTCTTGGTGAGGTGAAGAACCTAGAGAAGTCTAGGGGGTTGTTGGCTTAGGGTATGGAGGACCTTGCCCTCTTGACAGAGTGGGAGGAAGACATGGTGATTGAAAGGCAAAGAGGAGAATGAGAAGGAGAGGGCTTCTTGAAGCTTTGAGAGATTTAGGAAGATGAGGAGGTGGTGTAAGGTGAGAGTAATAGTGAGGGGTTTATTTATAGGGAAAAGGTGAGTGTTGGGTGAAGAGAAGAGAGTTAATGAGGGAAAAGAAGATTGGGCCGCTGCTGTGCCTCGTAACTCTGCACTTTGACTGCTGAATACCGATGCTAATCGATTATGAGGCATAGGTAATCGATTAGCTTACTGATTCTGAGGAATTTGGAATGTTTCGCACATGGGTAATCGATTACGGTCAACAGGTAATCGATTAGGTCTCAAAACAGAGTCTTTATGATCGATTAGGATGTGTTTGTAATCGATTAGGAGGAAGTTGAAATGATTATAATCGATTATGGAAGGTTTCTAATCGATTGTCCATTAGACAGAAGCTAAGTAATCGATTATTCAACAATGAGTAATCGATTAGAAATAAACCAGAGGCTTAGTAATCGATTAAGTGATGTTGTGTAATTGATTACTTTCAAGACAAGAGCTTAGTAATCGATTATGATACTCTTTGTAATCGATTATATGCTGTAAAAATGCCCAATTTTGTCAGATTTTGCACAAGAGTGTTGGAGTTTTAATGGATCATATCACAATTGAACATAAACTCATTCAAGACATGCTATAAAATAAGAGTTTATCAAAATACTTATCATTCAAACACAATTGTTCATGTCAAGAATTCCTAATTCTTTTCTAATGTGAATGAATTGCTCCCTAGCTAAAGGTTTGGTGAAAATATCTGCTAGTTGCCTAGAAGTTTCAACATGCTCAAGTATACAATCACCCTTTAATACATGGTCTCTAATGAAATGATGTCTAATCTCAATATGTTTGGTTCTAGAATGCATTACAGGATTCTTTGAGATATTGATAGTACTAGTATTATCACATTTAAGAGGCATATGGTCCAATACAACTCCAAAGTCTAGAAGTTGTTGTCTCATCCAAAGGATTTGAGCACAATAACTACCAGCTGCAACATATTCTGCCTCAGTTGTTGATAGCGCAACACTTACTTGTTTCTTGCTATGCCAAGAGACAAGGGAACTACCAAGCAAGTGACATGTTCCGCTAGTGCTTTTTCTGTCAAGTTTACATCCTGCAAAGTCTGAATCAGAGTAACCAAATAAAGTGCATTCAGCCCCTTTGGGGTACCATAAACCAACATTTTGAGTCCCAACTAAGTATTTCATTATCCTTTTTACTGCAGTGAGATGTGATTCTTTAGGACAAGCTTGGTATCTAGCACATATACACACAACAAACATGATATCCGGTCTACTAGCGGTTAAGTAAAGTAAGGATCCTATCATACCTCTATATTTTATGAGTTCAACATCCTTACCTTTCTCATCCTTGTCCAAATAGCATGAAGTGCCCATGGGTGTGGCAGTATCATTTGCTTTGTCTATGTTGAATTTTCTAAGTAGTTCTTTGCAGTACTTGAATTGATTAATGAATGTGCCTTCATTGGTTTGCTTGATTTGAAGTCCAAGGAAGAAAGTGAGTTCCCCCATCATGGACATTTCAAATTCTTCCTGCATTAACTTAGCAAACTCCTTACACATTGACTCATTAGTGGCATCAAATATTATATCATCAACATAAACTTGTACCAATAGTATGTTATTCTTTTTGTGCATTATGAATAAAGTTGTATCAACCTTTCCTCTTTCAAAATGATTTTCTAAAAGAAATTTGCTCAACCTTTCATACCAAGCTCTTGGAGCTTGTTTCAAACCATACAAAGCTTTCTTTAATTTGAAAACATGATTTGGAAATTGATGGTTTTCAAAACCTGGAGGTTGATCAACATATACTTCCTCTTGAATGTATCCATTCAAGAAAGCACTTTTAACATCCATTTGGTACAATTTGAAGTCCCTACAGCATGCGAAGGCTAATAGTAGTCTAATTGCTTCTAATCTAGCTACGGGTGCATACGTCTCTTCATAATCAATGCCTTCTTCTTGATTATAGCCTTTAGCTACTAGCCTAGCTTTGTTCCTAGTAATAATACCATTTTCATCCAATTTATTCCTAAATACCCATTTGGTTCCTATTATTTGGTGATCATTGGGTCTTGGCACAAGCTCCCAAACTTCATTTCTTTCAAATTGATTTAGCTCTTCTTGCATGGCCAACATCCAATGTTCATCAATAATAGCTTCATTAATGCATTTGGGTTCTATTTGCGATACAAAGGCTAAATGATTGCATGTATTTCTAATTGCATTACGAGTACTTACACCTTTTGTCATTTCACCTATGACTTTGTCTAGAGGATGATCCTTCAAGGTGGTCCATTGTTGTGGTTCCTCATGTCTGGCTATATTTGTGTCTTTGATTTCTCCTTCCTTGTCATCTAAGGTCAATTCTTGAAGAATACCTACAAGATCATCAACATCTTTCTTTCTCGGAGGGTTATGGCTATTTTCATCAAATTTAACATGAATGGACTCTTCAATGGTGTTTGTTTGTTTGTTGAAGATTCGATAAGATTTACTAGATTGAGAGTACCCTAGGAAGATTGCCTCATCAGATTTGGCATCAAACTTTCCTAGATTATCCTTTCCATTATTGAGCACAAAACATTTACATCCAAAAATATGAAAGTGTGAAATGTTGGGTTTTCTACCCTTGTAAAGTTCATAGGGGGTTTTCTTTAGAATAGGCCTTATTAAACATCTATTCATAACATAGCAAGCGGTGTTTACTGCATCGGCCCAAAAATGTTTTGCAATATGGTTTTCATTTAACATGGTTCTTGCAAGCTCCACCAAGGATCTATTTTTCCTTTCAACTACTCCATTTTGTTGTGGAGTTCTAGGAGCTGAAAAATTGTGATTAATACCATGTTTTTCGCAAAACTTTTCAAAAGATTGATTTTCAAATTCTCCCCCATGATCGGTTCTAATGGATGTAATTTTAGAATTTTGCTCATTTTGGATAATCTTTGTAAGTTTCTTGAATGTATGATATGCTTCATTTTTATGAGCAAGAAACAAGGTCCATGTATATCTAGAATAGTCATCTACAATAACTAGACCATAGTAATTACCTCCAAAGCTTTTGATTTTGGATGGTCCAAATAAGTCCATGTGCAAAAGTTGTAAAGGCCTTTGTGTGGAAACAATATTTTTGGATTGTAAAGATGCCTTTACTTGTTTTCCCTTTTGACATGCATCACAAAATCTATTTTCAAACTTAAGCTTTGGTAAACCAATTACTAATTCTTTGGAAACAAGTTTGTTTAAGTGGTCTACATGTATATGAGCTATTCTCCTATGCCATAGCCAAGTTTCATCCTCTTTTGTAATGAAGCATTGTTCATCATTTGTAGACAAACTATCCATATCAATCATGTAAATGTTATCAATCCTTTTTCCAATAAATTTGACCTCTTTATTTAGCTTATTCTCAATTATACAACAATTGGATTCAAATAAAACTCTATATCCTTTGTCACATAATTGACTTATACTAAGCAAGTTATGTTTGAGTCCTTCAACATACAACACATCACTAATGGAGGTAGAGGAATTTTTACCGATATTTCCGATACCAAGTATTTTACCCTTGGTATTGTCTCCATAAGTAACACTTCCTTTCCTTTTGGGAGTGAATGATGTGAACTTGCTTATGTCTCCCGTCATATGTTTTGAACACCCACTATCCAAATACCAATGGGTGTTGCTTACCTTGAAGCATACCTACAAAACAAGATTAGTTTAGAGAGCTAGGTACCCATTTTATGTTGGGTCCTTTTAGGTTAGCTTGTGGTGATGTTCCTTTGGGAACCCACACCTTTCTTAAAACCTTTGGTCCTAGTTTTCTAACACTACACCTATAAACACTATGTCCTTTGAAACCACAATGATTGCATTTCATAAAAGGTGAAGATGATTTGCTTGGTGGTACAAAGAAATTTTTATAGTGTTTTTCCCTTTTGTGATTGCTATGTTCTTGATCATAACCTAACCCGGTTTTATTAAACATGCATCTTTGTTGGCCAAGCAAAATATTCAAATTGTCTCATCCATTGGTAAACTTTTCTAATGTCCTATTTAGGTCTACAACCTTGGTTTCTAACATAACGCATCTTTTTGCAAAGTCACATGGTTTATCCTTAGAACATGCTTGAACATTTTCTAATTCTTCTTTTAAGCTTTCATTTTCTTTGCATACTTCCATAAGATGCATTTCAAGGGTATTACTAGTTTTCCTAGATGACTTAAGCCTATTAGAGACTTTTATAAATTTATCATATAACTCCTCAAAAGCATCTAGTAGTTCATTCTTATCTAAGTCAAGAAGGTTTACCTCATTATCTTCTTCTTGGTGATTGGCCATTAAGTAAAGATTTGCTTCCTCATTGTCCGAATCGTCGGAACTACTTACATCGTTCTCATCCTAAGCGATGTAAGCTCTTTTTCTTCCTCGTTTATCCTTGCCCTTCTTTTTAAGATTTGGGCAATCCACCTTGAAGTGCCCTTCCTTGCCACATTTGAAACAACTAGGTGAAGAAGAAATTTCATTTGAAGTTGGCTTTTTACCTTGGGGCTTGAAGTTCTTTTGGAATCTTTTGTTCTTCATGAATCTTCCAAATTGTTTTACAAACAGCCCAAATTCCTCTTCTTCATCCATGTCACTGCATGATTCTTCTTCATGTATAGAGGTGGCTTTGAGAGCTAAGCCTTTCTTCTTGGAAGATTTTTCTTCTTCCTCCGCTAGCTTCAAGACTTTTAGTTCTTGCTCTTGCTCTTGTAATTTCCCAAAGAGTGTTGCAAGAGACATCTTATTGATGCTTGGAGATTGTTTTATGGCTGTGACAAGTGGTTGCCATTCCCTGCTAAGACTTTTTAAAACTTTATGCACAAGTTCTTTGTTAGTGTAAACTTTGCTAAGAGTAATGAGATGGTTAATAATAAGAGTAAATCTCTTCTGCATTTCTACTATGGTTTCCCCCGAATTTATTCTAAAACTTTCATATTGAATTGTCAAGGTACTAATCTTGGAGTCCTTCATATCGCTAGTACCTTCATGAGTTATTTGTAGAGTATCCCACATTTCCTTAGCGGATTGACAAGTCATTATTCTTAAAAATTCATCTGGACCTAATGCCATAGTGATGAGATTCTTTGCCTTATAGCCATATTGCACTTTCTTTTCTTCATCACTAGTCCATTCATCCATCGGTTTTTCAACATTTTTACTATCAATAGTATGCATTGGTATATAAGGACCATTTTCAATGGCATTCCAAACTCTCAAATCAATAGATTGAATGAAGATTTTCATTATTTCTTTCCAAAACGCATAGCCTTCCCCATTGAAAGTGGGAGGTCTGTTTATAGCACCACCCTCGGGAAAAAGGTTGTGAGAACTTGAGGCCATCTAGTCTCTTGAAGTTGTTAAGCTTAATTTACCAAGAGTCAAGCTCTAATACCACTTGTTGTTCAAGTGGCCTCAATACTCAAGAGGGGGGGTGAATTGAGTTTTTAAAATTTTGATTGGAATGCCTTTGAACTTGATTTTTATATCCAAGTTTACAAGAAAAGTGGCTTACTAAGCACAAGAACAAGTGAGGAATGATAGCTTCTAGTTGTGTGTTTTGTGCTTGAGTTCCTCTTGAATTTATAGAGCCATTTGAGAGCTTGAGGAGTGACTTTCTTCTTCCTAGTCGTTGCACATAGTGGGGGTCTGAAGGAATGGTGGAGACATGTGCTGGTTTCCCACTAATTTGTGTTTTCCCACTATAGTAATCGATTACGCCTCGAGCTGTAATCGATTACAACTTGATTTTTTCATTCCAGATCATGTTGTAATCGATTAGCCAATCCATGGTAATCGATTATCACCAAGTCAGAGGCTTGATAATCGATTACTTCATTCTTGGTAATCGATTGTATAAGGTACCTAATGCATTTAATTTGGTCACGCAGCTGTGTAATCGATTACTGCTTCCTTGTAATTGATTATTGACATTCCAGTGGCTTGGTAATCGATTATTTCATGTCCCATAATCGATTAGCTTAAACACCTGATTCACTTCATTCAATTTTACAATTGGTAATTGATTACTTGATGTTACAATCGATTAGTTAACAAAACAGTGGCCATCTAATCGATTAGACCTAGGTTCATAATCGATTATCTTGTAAAACAGAGGTTTCTTAATCGATTAGCTGTGTTGTGTAATCGATTATCTTGACAAACAGAGGCTTCATAATCGATTAGACCTCCTTGTGTAATCGATTATCTTCGTGGTTTTTGTAGTCTGATATTGTTTCTTTGTTTTCCAAGAGTTTCTTCAAGAGTCCTTTGTCATTATCAAAATCCTTGATCCTGAAATCATATTCAAACACATTTTAGACACTGGATAAAATTTGCTAGGGCGAAATAAGTGGCGCTTGAGCGAGTTTGCAATGTTTTCTTTCTGGACAAAACTCGCTTCAGTGATAGGTACTCGCTTGGGCGATTTTGTTCCAGTGTTTAATAGAAGATAACTCGCTTGAGCGGGACTTAATTCGCCTGCGCGAGAATTGCAGAAAATGGAATTTTTTTCAAAGTTATGAAAATTCTGCAAAATTCGCTTGAGCGGGATACAATTAGCTTAAGCAAATATTGTCCAGTGGCTATTCCTTTAGACTTGGCCTGAGCAAAAAGTAATATTTTTGAAGCGAAAGTGACATTCACTTAAGCCAAAAGTGAGTCGCTTAAGCGAATTCTGTCCAGTATCAAAATTGAAGTTTTTCGTTTAAGCGACTTTGAGCGAATGTGGGTATTTGGCTTATTCGCTTAAGCGAAGTAGTATTCGCTTGGGCGAATTGCTCCATATTGAAAGATTTTAATCTTCCACTGGCATTTTCTTCAAAACTCATCTTATCATTCCATCCTTTGGTTTCTTTGATCTTCTCACTCACTTATAAAGCAGATCATACAAAAGTATTCACACAACTACACAATTACATGGTTATAACAAAACAAAACAACAACAAATCAAACACACTGGGTTGCCTCCCAGTTAGCGCTTGTTTAACGTCGTTAGCTCGACGCCTGATTGATTTTTATTCTTCAATAAAGTGGATCAGCATATCTAGCTTTTCCACTCCGCCACCCATATATGGTTTGAGTCTTTGTCCATTAACTGTCCAGGTTCTATCAGATTTAGGATCTTGCAACTCAACAGTACCATATGATTTGACTTCTTTAATAAGGAAAGGTCCAGACCATTTTGATTTCAGCTTTCCTAGAAAAAGTTTTAGCCTTGAATTGAATAAAAGAACTGATTGTCTTGGGTAGAAGCTTTTTGCTAAAATCTTTTTATCATGGTAGGCTTTCATTCTGTCTTTATAAATTCTTGATGATTCATAAGCCTCTCACCTCCATTCTCCCAGTTTTTCCAACTGAATCCTTCTTTCCTTTGTTGATGCTTCAGGATCAAAATTGAGAAACTTCATTGCCAAATAGGCCTTATGTTCTAACTCCACAGGTAAATGACAGCTCTTTCCGTAGACTAATTGGTAGGGTGAGAACCCTGTTTGAGCTTTAAAAGCTGTCCTGTACGCCCACAAAGCGTCATTCAACTTTAAAGACCAATCTTTTCTGCTTTGGGAAATTGTCTTTTCCAGAATTCTTTTGATTTCCCTTTTAGACACTTCTACTTGGCCATTGGCTTGTGGATGGTAAGGAGAAGTCACTTTATGCCTGACACCATAATGTTCTAAACAATTTTGAAGTTGTGTGTTGCAAAAGTGAGATCCTCCATCACTTATCAGAACTTGGGGAGTACCAAATCTGCTGAAAATATTTTTCTTCAAAAATTTGATTACAGTTTTGGCATCTGCCTTTGCACAAGCCATTGCTTCGACCCATTTCGAAACATAATCAACAGCTACCAGGATGTATTCATTAGAAAGTGATAATGGTAATGGTCCAACAAAATCTATGCCCCAACAATCAAAAACCTCTACTTCTAAGATGGTTGTTAGTGGCATTTCATTCCTCCTTGAAATACTTCCACTTCTCTGACATGTATCACAGTTCTGCACAAAAGAGTTAGCATCTTTAAATAAAGAGGGCCAGAAAAAACCTGATTGTAGGATCTTGGCAGCGGTCCTTTCCCCATTGAAATGTCCTCCATATGCTGAACTATGGCAGTACCACAGAATACTCTTGGCTTCTTGTTCAGATACACATCTTCTCAAAATATTATCTGATCCAAGCTTAAATAAGTAAGGATCATCCCAAATAAATTGTTGTGCATCCTTCAGAAGTTTCTTCTTTTGCTGCCATGTAAAATCTTCAGGAATCACTCTGGCAGCCTTGAAATTAGCCATGTCGGCAAACCATGGCCTTTCCTGAATCAACAACAGCCTTTCATCTGGAAGTTCTTCTGGAACTTTAGGCTGTATCTTTATAACTTCATCGTTAATTAGTCTGGACAAATGATCTGCAATGTGATTTTCACTGCCTTTTTTGTCAAGAATGGTTAATTCAAACTCTTGTAGCAGTAAAATCCACCTAATTAATCTTGGCTTGGAATCAGATTTATTCATCAAGTACTTGATTGCTGCATGATCTGTAAAAACTATAACTCGTGCACCAATTAAGTACGATCTGAATTTTTCAAGCCCATACACAACAGCTAGTAATTCTTTTTCAGTTGTGGCATAATTAATTTGAGCTTCATTCAAAACTTTACTAGCGTAATGTATTGGATGAAAAATTCTGGATTTTCTTTGTCCTAACACTGCACCTATTGCATAATCACTTGCATCACACATGATTTCAAAATCAAGATTCCAATCGGGTGTAACTATGACAGGTGCAGTAGTTAGTTTTTCCTTCAACTTTTGAAAAGCAAGCAGACATGATTTATCAAATTGAAAAGAATTATCTTTTTGCAGCAGATTACTCAAAGGTTTAGCAATTTTCGAAAAATCTTTTATAAATCTTCAGTAAAATCCTGCATGACCTAGAAAACTCCTGACACCTTTAACATTTATTGGTGGGGGTAATTTTTCAATAACTTCAACTTTTGCCCTATCCACCTCAATGCCTTTGTTTGAAATTGTGTGACCCAACACTATGCCTTCAGTTACCATAAAGTGACATTTTTCCCAATTGAGCATTAAATTGGTTTCCATACACCTTTTCAACACGGTATCAAGGTTTTCTAAACAAGAATAAAATGATTTACCAAAGACGGAGAAGTCATCCATGAAGACTTCTATGCATTTTTCCACAAGGTCTGAAAAAATTGCCAGCATGCACCGTTGAAAAGTGGCTGGAGCATTACATAGTCCAAAAGGCATCTTTCGATATGCAAAAACACCAAAAGGGCAAGTAAATGTTGTTTTCTCCTGGTCTTCTGGAGCCACTGCTATTTGATTATAGCCTGAGTATCCATCCAGAAAACAATAATAAGCTTGTCCCGCCAATCTTTCCAGCATTTGGTCTATGAATGGCAATGGAAAATGATCTTTCCTTGTTGCTTGGTTGAGCTTTCGATAGTCTATGCACATTCTCCATCCCGTTACTGTTCTGGTTGGAATTAACTCATTATTTTCATTCCTCACCACTGTCATGCCACCCTTCTTTGGTACCACTTGAATTGGGCTTACCCATGTACTATCTGAAATAGGGTAGATCATTCCGGCTTCAAGCAACTTCAGCACCTCTTTCTTCACGACCTCTTTCATAATTGGATTTAACCGTCTTTGAGGTTGAGCCACTGGTTTATATTCCTGCTCCATAAAAATATGATGCATACAATACGATGGACTGATGCCTTTCAAATCACTTAGTTTCTAACCAATAGTTTGCTCATTCTTTTTCAGAATTTCAATCAGCTTTTCTTCTTCATCTTTCAACAAAGTACTGTTGATTATTACTGGTTTATTACCTTGGTCATCTAAAAAGACATATTTCAGATTTGGAGGTAATTCTTTCAATTCTAACTTATGAACCTCAGGACTTTGTTTTTCATCCAGTTCTTCCACTTTGCTTTTCTCGCTTGTTATCACCTTACCAGCTTCAAGACTTTGCAAAACCTCTTGCACTTCATTCATCTCTATATTATTAAAACTCTCAACAGCATTCACTAGAGCCTTTTCAAGAGGACTTGAATTATTCATCTTGTGAAGCTGTTTTGAAATTGTCTCCTCTTCCGCATCAATTTTGAAGCAACTCTGCTTGTCTGCAGGATATTTCATGGCTTCAAAAACATCAAAATTGACTTCCTCGTCTTGGACTCTTACTTTTAATTTCCCGTCATCAACATCTAAGATAACTTTTGCAGTTTTCATAAATGGTCATCCCAAGATCAATGGTACTTCGGAATCGTCTTCCATATCCATGATCACAAAATCTACTAGAAACACGAATTTGTCTACTTTCACTAGAACATCTTCTGCAACTCCATATGGGAATTTCATTGATCTATCAGCTAATTGGAGAGTCATTCTAGTTGGTCGAATTTCCAGATCACCAATTCTCTTCAACATAGATAATGGCATCAGATTAATGCTTGCTCCTAGGTCGAGTAATGCTTTTCCTACTGGCAGACTACCAATGGTGACAGGAATTGTAAAGCTTCCCGGATCTTTGGTCTTCTGTGGTAATGCTTTTTGAATTATAGCACTACACCCGGCCTCTAATTCTACTGTCTCCTCAGAAAATCTTCTTTTCTTGGTCAGTAAATCCTTCATAAATTTTGCATAAGTAGGCAACTGCTCCATGGCCTCCATGAATGGCACATTGATCTGTAATCTTTTGAATATGTCCATAAACCTAGCAAACTGCCTCTCTTTATCCCGCTTTGAAGGATTTTTGGGATAAGGCATGCTTTTCAGCTGTGGTATACCTTCATCCACCTTCACCTTTCCTTTCTCTACATCACTCTTTTTATCTTTCTCCTTTTCTTTTTCTTTATTTACAGTCTCACTCTTTTCATTCTCATCTTTTTCTCTATTTTTTTCTTTTTCTTTTTCTTTCAAAAATCTTTCTTCTTCCTTTTCTTTTTCACCCAACTCTACACCTATGGTTTTTCCACTTCTGGTCATCACTACCTGACATTGCTCCTTAGGATTCGCTTCAGTGTTGGCTCCATATTGAGGTCTTTTTTGTTCTGCCATTTGACGGGCGAGCTGTCCAACCTGAGTCTCTAGATTCCTAATGGAAGCTTCTGGGTTCTTCTGATTTGTTAGAGAAGCCTACATGAACTTGTCCAATGTATCTTCCAATCTTGTTGTCTTTTCCATCAGAGACGGTCCTTGTTGGTTGGCCTATGGTCTATTGAATGTGCTAGCCTCTTGCCTCCAACCTTGGCCTTGATTTGCATTATTCCTCCATCCCTGAAATGGTTGATTAGTAAAATTGGAATTAAAATTATTTTGTCTACCTTGATTGTTCATGTAATGGGCAGCTTCTTCCTGCGACCCATAATGTCCATTTGGATGGTCACCTCCACAAAAATCACATCTTGCATTCATTTGTTGCTGAGGTTATGCAGATTGAACTGAGTGCAATTGTTGAGGAAGTTTGGCCATCTATTGAGTTAAGGCTTCAATCTGTTGGGTTAGAATTTTGTTTTGAGCTAAAATAGCATCAGAAGTATTCAGGTCAAGGATTCCTTTCTTTTGTACTTGCTGTCTATCATGCTGTGCTTGATAGTCTGTGGATGACAAAGCTTCTATGAATCTGGTAGCTTGGTCAGCATCTACTATCATCATTGTTCTGCCAGCAGCAGCGTCCAAAATCATCTTTGTGTCAGGCCTTAGCCCATTGTAGAAAATGTTCAGCTGTGCTATATCTTCAAATCCATGATTTGGACATTTGCGCAATAAGGACTTGAATCTGTCCCATGCTTCACAAAAAGGTTCTTCCATTCCTTGAGGGAAAGTTGAAATGTCAGACTTTGCTTTTATGAACCTTGACGGTGGAAAGAAACGAAACAGGAATTTCTCCTCCACATTAGACCAATTATTCAAGCTTTGGTTTGGATTCGATTGCAACCATTCTTTGGCCTTTCCAGCTAGAGAAAATGGGAACAAATGGAGATATGCTGATTTAAGATCTCCTTGCTCAAAGCCCATAGTACCTACCAATTCATAAAATATAGCTAAGTGAGTATATGGGTCTTCATGTGACATCCCAGTAAATTGGTGAGCACTAATCAAGCTAAGAAATGCTAGTTTCATTTCCAAAGCTCTGGTTTGTGGGATTGCTATGCTTGAAAAATATCTGGGTAGAAGATTGGTCCTCCTCTTGTTGTGCTTTAGCTTTGGCTTTGATTTTCTTCAAAGTCTTCTCAATTTCAGGATCTATTTCAGCCTATTCTTTGAATCCCTGACTTCTTAATATCATAAGCAAAGCTAGCAAAAGAGAGGTTAACCAAGAAAATGATACAAAACAACACAAAAATGCAATACGTACAGTATTCACACATCGTAATAACTTAATTCAACTACTTCGATCCCCGGCGGACGGCGCCAAAAACTTAATTGTGTATTTTAAAGGAATCAAGTTTGTATAATACACTCAAAGGAACGTGCCAAGTTTTAAACATGGTAGTTGTAGTTATAAAAGATATCGTTCCCCTAAGGATCATCAGCAATTGAAACTTAAAATATTACGGTGGATTAAAATGATTGTTTTCATGGTTTTTGAGTTCAAAATATAAACTGCAATATATGAACGAGTATGCAATGAAATGAAAGGAGTTTGTCAAGTTGTAAAAACTGGGATTAGGATTCATCGGTCTTACCTTCCGATGCACAACGAATATTCATGAAAACGGGATTTGAACTATAATACTTTACGTCATAATCAATGTCATTCGTATCAATTCCTTGACTACGAAATTCATAAGAACAGATTTGATAACGTCATTCCCTTGATCGTTTCAAATCCATTCCAGCAGTACGACCGATTGTTTGGACGTTCAATGCATTGAATACCATTCCTGGTTATTTACTCACAATGAGCATTTCATTTAGATCTGTTTTCGAAAGTTATTTTCCAACAACAAACGGTAACTTAAATCGAAAAATTGTTGATCAAACAAATCCTTGCAATAAACATGAAACGAAATACCAAGAATCATAGAACAAATTTACCCGATTCATGAATATATCATTTATGATCTTCAAGTAAGAAAGGCTACATCCAATCCTAAGGAGAGGTTTAGCCACTCTTGGTGGTCATTACAAGCTTAGAAAAGATGAAGAAAAGAAAGAGTAAAAAGTGTTTTTTTCGAACTACCCAGCCGCCTCTGAAATATCCCTCTTGAATGCTTATATAAAGGAATACTCGCTCAAGCGAGTTTAAGTTTTGCTCAAGCGACCAGACTACTTCAACGTGAAAAAAGCTTTGGGTCCTGCTTCTCCTGCATGTTTACTCGCTCAGGCGATTCACGTTCGCTTAAGCGAATCTTCATATCTGATACTTTATTTCTTTTCGCTTGAGCTGTTTCTTTATCCACTTCAACGAACCCTTTAAATTTAGGCTCTGGACTAATTTCGCTTGAGCGAAATAATGTCACTCAAGCGACCTTTACATTGTGACATACTGGAAGAATTTCGCCTGGTGTTTCAATTCAAACGCTTGAGCGAGGCTAATGTTATTCCATTATGTACCAATCTCGCTCAAGCGGACTCTGTTTCACACGGGCGAATGCTTCATCATTCTCTACTGGCTTGATTTCGCCTGGGCGAATCACTCCTCGCTCAAGCGAGTCTTGACCTGATACTGTTATTTGTTAAATTCCTTGCTCGCCCAAGCGAGCTCTTAATTTATCCTCAGCGACCATGATTCGCTCAAGCGAAATAGCCTTCGCTTGAGCGAATATCACTTGTTTGCTCAACACTTGGTGAATTTTCTTCTTTTCTTTTCTTTTCTTCTTTCTTCTTCAATTTTTCCTGGAATTGCAACAAAATTAACCAATCAACCTGTACAATGTTCATATCACAATTTATATTCTATATAGCTTACAAAATTGACAAACATTGCACATTATATCCAATTTTATGCTTCATTATCCATGCAAAATATATATAAATTGGACATCTATCACTGGTCCAGCGCTTAAGCGAGCTTCAATTGTAGCCCCTGATTCATTACTTTCAAGCCCATACTTCCACGCTGACTCACGCTTAGAGTGTGCAAGTCCCTGATTCTTCATTCTTTTGCTTAAGCTTCCTTCATTTCATTGCATACTTGTAATGGCTTTTCCAGGATGATTTAACAACCAAGTTTCTTCGAGATTTATTTTGACTATGTTGGTAATCATTTGTTTATCTTATCAATCATTATTGATTTTTGTATTTGAACTTAAATCTTCATTTGTTGTTTATTGTCAAAACCTACATCAACATATAAATACAGAACCAACAAAAGAAAAAAAATGGCAAGTGGTGGTAAGCATAGTAAAGACTCTATTACTCCCCAATTTGAGACCCTAATACAACAATTAGGTGCTCTCCATGCTAGAATAGACTCCTATGAGTCAAGGGGTGAGAGTGTAATAAATAAGAGTCATGAGAGAAAGAAAAGAGAAAAGAGGCTCCTTGAGGAAATCCATAGCAAAGTAAAACAATTAGGGAAAAATATTTCAGAGTTTGATGATAAAGGAAATGAGAAAATTAAGGAGCATAAAAAAGGGGAAAAGAAAGAGAAAAATTAAGAAGAAAACATAATAAAACTATGGCAGAAAAATACAACATTATATGAGAGAACATGACAAGTATGTGAAAAAGAAACAAGAGATAAAAAGGAATGATAATGGGAATGTTGAAAACAAATAGAGTAAGATACATGATAGTTGTAACACCCTAATCTTTGCAAATGATAATTCCAAAACAATGAGGGAATTTTTTTTTTTTTTTACAAAAACAGCCACAACTTATTCAACATAGAAGGAAAGAGGTAGGCAAGGGAAAATAGAGAGCATTCACACACATATGGCAAATGACAGAAAAGCTAAGACTGGAACCGGTTCATTTGGTTTAATGTAACACACTAGCGCCTGGGCGGATTACACAACATCGTTGGCTCGCTCAGGCGAGATCTGATACCGCCTAGGCGGGGTATGGCCATGCAACAGCGGATGGAGAGGGAATTCACAAAAGAAACCCCACACCGGTCTTCACTCGTTTCTACGGGACTAACCCTTCCTCAAAGAAATACTAGGTGTTCAGCATAGGGAAACAGGTAAGGGAAGGGAGATGCACATGTGTATTAGTTTGGAGGAAAGGGGGACCTGAACTCATTCCGCCCAATTCAACTGGGTATGACAACGTCTGGGCGGACTCAACCACAACGCCCAAGTAGGGGTCAACACCGTTATCTGGGATGCATTAACGTAACAACGGAGGGAAGGGTATTTGGGCGGTGTTCACACTGACACCTACTCGCTTCAGCGCAAGTCCTCACACTTGGGCGAACCGTTCTAGTCGTTCGGAACTCCATAACTTAGCCCTCCAAATTTATCCATACAGCGACACTCATACTCTACTCGGGAAGTGAGGGTTATCCCATTCGGGTTCCAGAACTCCTTCTCACTCAGACTTCCCATCTTTCACTCGGTTATCGATACCTTAAACTTAAAATCCAATCCACTCTAAACCACCATTCGAACTCCTCTCTCAGAAGGGAATCACTCGAGGTTTTCACTCGGAAATATCAACTCTTCCTCACTCGAGATTTCATACTTACATTTACTCGGAAATCCTCAGGCCTATAATCATTCGGAAGCTAGCGACTGACTCACCCGGCATACCACCATTTAATCACACAGATTATAATTACCCTACGCTCATAAGACATCCTCATACAGTCCTCTTCACCGCTCAACCTCACTTACAGCATAGAAGAACACACAACATATACTTGTATAAACGAAAATATTCATATAATTACAAAAACTTCATCATGACTTTTGTTACCCAAAGCTGTTAAGTTTTAACGTAAGAACTACAACCAAAACACGAGCCGGCCAAGGCTTAACAAAACGTTATACACAGTATTTATACATATACACATATACACATATACACATGTAGATATATGTTCCAATAGCGCTCTGATTCATTGTCCTGCACTCGCTCCTCCTTCATCCTTCTTTCCGAGAGATGTTCACTGAAAGTGTAGCCACTGCAGGGGTGAGCTTTTACATGTAAAATGACAATCAAGGACTCGGCATCAGTGTCAGCATGCACATTCACATCCATTCAATCGTTTTCAAATTAATTAAAGTTAGACATTGCAAAATGACATTTAAGACACACAGACAACACATACAGGTATTCCTCACCCTCGGAAACCATTCATAACACTCCACACATGTTATACGTACTACTCTAATCAACCTCATATCTACATGCATGCCTGCGGATCCGACTCGAGTGATGACTTTCAGTTACAGTTTTCCCCTCCCCTGGCCCCTCGTCCTTCAGCTCTTCCCGCATGGTACCGGCCTCCCATTGGCGTCTCGAGACTCTTCTCTAGCTCCTACGGCTACCACGAGCTCCTTCGGAATCTAGCCGGGGTCTATAACTGGAAGTCATTCCCTCGGGGCTCTTGACCTTCCACGGGTCGCCCCACTCTTACACATGCAGCTAAATGCATCTACCAACAAGCGTCATTACACCACCGATACCTCCTTCGTAACCATTAAGTAGGAACAAATTCGATGCAACCTTTATTCGCTTTTATTATTTACACCAATATGTTCAACCATCAGCAATCAAGTAATAGCATCTGACAAATCAACTAACAAGCACACATTCATATTCTCACAGCGTTAACAAGGATAGAACCATGCATATCATTCGTTATTATCAATACTAACATACTACTTTACCACCATCTAGATCACAAGCATTTATTGTTCAACCACTATAAAACACACGGAATCCAGAATCTCCAATCATGCATAGGATCCAATCATCACAAACACATGCACATACACTCAAGCAGAACATTCATCCGGTACCGTTCGTGGACCATGCATTTAACATGCAAGCACCCCCTACTTACGAAAGGGACTTCAAGAAGCTTTTCTGCTCTTTGACGTTGAATCTGACGCCCCTCTACTGATTCGTTCAGCCTTTCTCCACTCCGTCACACTCTGCACTTGGCTCGGGGTTGGGGTGTTGTTCTTCCTCTGCTTTACGATCGTCCTTCACCTACCGGGGCTCTGACCTTCTTCCCGCACTGTCGTCGTGACGGATAGAAACAGGGGAAAGGAAAGAAGATGGAGACGAAGAAGAAAAGAGAGAATGGAGTAGTGGGAGAAGTTGTTTGCACCCACGGTGATACTGAATACGCACCTATATACGCATGCGAGGGGGAAAGGAGTGGGATGGGAAAGAGTGAGTCGCAGACCACTCACACCTTCCGCCAATCACAGACAGCCACATCCCATCAATTAAGTCCAATTAACTTGTCATTAACTCTCAGGCTATATTGGTTATGATTAACAACTAATTCTTTACTTTCAATTTTTCTTATTATTTAATTTTTATTCGGTATCTAACTTCAAAACTGGGATGTTACAGTTCTCCCCCACTCAAAAGAATTTCATCCTCGAAATTCAATCGGTAACTCACCTTAGCAAACAACTCGGGGTACTGCTGCCTCATGGTGTCTTCACGTTCCCAGGTACGAGAGGTAGTCTTGCCTTGTTGCCACTCCACTTCTACCAGCTGTACGTTTTTGTTTCTCAAACGCTTCACCGATCGGTCCATGATTCTGATCGGTGTAGTCACGGTGGTCAGGTCTTCCTTGACTTCCACTTCATCGTCAGGCATTGTGTGACTGGGGTCATGTAGATACATCCTTAGTTGCGACACATGAAATACGTTGTGCAATCGGGATAAGTGGATCGGTAATGCTATTCGGTATGCCATGGTGCCGACTCGTTCCAACACCTCATAAGGTCCAATGTATCGAGGGCTTAACTTTCCGCCTTTCAAGGCTCGTCCAACTTCTTTATTCGGAGAAGTCCTCAAAAACACTCTGTCTCCGACTGAAAATTCCAATGGTTTGGTGCGTTTGTCATGGTAACTCTTCTGCCTGTCTTGAGATGCCTTCATTTTTCCCTGTATCACTCGGATCTGCTCTGTGGTTTGCTTCACAATGTCTGGTCCCAATAGCAGACTCTCACCCGTTTCCGACCAGCAAAGTGGGGTTCGGCATCTTCGTCCATATAGTGCTTCATAGGGTGCCATGCCAATGCTATTATGATGGCTGTTATTGTACGTAAACTCAATCAAGGGGAGGTACTGCTCCCAATCTCCTCCGTGCTCTAACACACACGCCCTTAATAAGTCTTCTAAACTTTGAATCGTCCGCTCGGATTGTCCATCCGATTGGGGGTGGTAGGCAGAACTAAGCCAAAGTTTGGTGCCCATTTCTTGATGCAGGCTGGTCCAAAACCGGGACGTGAACCTCGGATCTCTATCCGATACGATGGAAGTTGGTATGCCATGCGGTCGGATAATCTCATGAACGTAAATCCGTGCCAATTTATGCATCGGGTACTTCATGTTCACAGGCAGGAAGTATGCACTCTTCGTCAGTCGGTCAACAATGACCCAAATCGCATCATGGCCCGCTCGGTTTGTGGGCAATCCCATGACAAAATCCATAGCAATCGAGTCCTATTTCCACATGGGAATCTCCAGGGGCTGCATTGCACCGTACGGTTTCTGGTGCTCCACTTTTGATTTTTGGCACGTAATACACCGAGCTACGTATTCTGCCACATCCCTCTTTAGTTCGGGCCACCAGAACTGTTTGTTCAGGTCATGGTACATTTTCGTGGTTCCCGGGTGAATACTGAATAGGCTTTTATGGGCTTCATCAAGCACCACTCTCCTTAATTCTCCTCCGCTCGGTATGTATATTCTGTCTCTCACCCGGAAGATCCCATCTGATCCCACGGTCAAGGATAAATCCTTTCCTTTGGCCTGAGTTTCCTTCATTTTGGTTAAGTAGGAGTCTAACTGTTGCTGCTCGTACACGGACTTCAAGAACTCATTGGCGATCCTCAATGTACCGATTGTCATTTTCCGAGAGGAGGGGGTGTCAACATACAAGTTCATGTCTCGGAACCGTTCCAACAACTCTACTTCTTTTACCATCATTGCTGCCATGTGGAGGGATTTCCGACTCAACGCGTCGGCCACGACATTTGCCTTTCCGGGATGGTATTTTAGCTCGAAATCGTAATCTTTTAAAAACTCAATCCATCTTCTCTGCCTCATGTTCAGCTCTTTCTGGTCGAATAGGTATTTGAGGCTCTTGTGGTCACTGTATACTTCAAACCGAGACCCGTACAAGTAGTACCTCCATATTTTTAGTGCGAACACCACAGCTACCAGCTCCAAATCGTGGGTCGGATAATGCTGCTTGTGAGGTCTCAATTGCCGAGAGGCATATGCTATCACCCGATCTCTCTGCATGAGCACGCATCCTAATCCGAGTCCTGATGCATCACAATAAACTACAAAGCTTTCTTGTAAGTCGGGTAATGCCAGCACTGGCGTAGTCGTCAACTTGTTCTTCAGCTCTCGGAAGCTGCTCTCGCACTCGGAACTCCACACGAAGGGAATGCTTTTCTGAGTCAACTTAGTTAGTGGTAACGCCAGCTTAGAAAAACCTTCAATGAACCTTCTATAGTAACCTGCCAGGCCCATAAAACTCCTTATTTCCGAGACCGACTTGGGTCTCTCCCATGCCATTATAGCTGTCACCTTCGAAGGGTCCACCGAGACTCCTTGCTCGGAAATTACATGTCCGAGGAAGTGGATCTTATTCATCCAGAATTCACACTTTGAAAGCTTCGCGAACAACTGCTTCTCCCTTAACACTTGGAGTACCTCTCGGAGGTATTCTTCATGCTCCTCGGAAGTCTTAGAATAGATTAGGATGTCATCAATGAAAACAACTACGAATCGGTCTAAATAGGGGTGGAATATGCTGTTCATGTAATTCATGAAGACAGCAGGGGCGTTTGTCACACCGAACGGTATCACTACATACTCGTAGTGGCCATACCGAGTCCTAAAGGCAGTTTTTGGAATATCCGAGTCCTTCACTCGGATTTGGTGATATCCTGATCATAGGTCGATTTTTGAGAAGACTGAGGCTCCACGCAGTTGGTCAATTAAATCATCAATTCTGGGTAGTGGATACCGATTCTTAATTGTGAGTTTGTTTAACTGTCGGTAATCTATGCAAAGTCTCATGCTGCCATCCTTCTTCTTAACAAGTAGTACCGGTGCGCCCCAAGGTGATACACTCGGTCTAATGAACTGTTTTCCGAGTAACTCATCCACTTGCTTCTTCAGCTCGGCTAATTCAGTTGAGGACATTCTATAGGGTGCACTGGAGACTGGCTCGGCTCCAGGGATCAAGTCTATAGAGAACTCGATTTCTCTATTGGGAGGGACACTCGGTACGTCCTCAGGGAACACCTCTGGGAATTCGCAGACAATCGGAATTTCGTTCACTCGGATGTTACTCTCGCCCTCGGTTAGACAAAGCATCATGAATAGTTGAGTTATACCTTGTGCTACGCAGTCCTCATGGTGCTGTCTTGGGAAAATTATCCTTCGGTTTTTGCAATCTACTAACACTTTATTGGCTGAAAGCCAATCTATTCCGAGCACGATGTCAAGACCCTTTAGGGGCATGCAAACCAGATCGAAGGTGAAACTCCGATCATATAATGCAAACGTTACGTTTTTGCACATTGACGATGTGGACACATTAGTGCCAGTCGGGCTGGCCACTTCTAAAGTCCGATTCATAGACACAGTCGGTAACTTCAAACGCTTCACACACTCATCAGCTATGAAGGAGTGGGTAGCTCCATAATCAAAAACTACACTAAGTGTGTATCTACCGAGTGAGCACTTACATTGTACCAAGTCATTTGCTTGTGCGACTTCTCCTGCGTTGATGGCGTAGACTCTTCCAGTGGCTGGTTGGTCAGTGTCTCTCCTCCTGATATTTGGGGCAACCATCATATTCCCTCTAGCTCTGTTGTTTCCGCCCCGTGAGTTTTGTCCATCATTCCTATTGCTCTTCACCTGGAACCCTCCTTGACGCACACTAGCATTTGTTTGACGGAGTTGGGGGCAGTCAGGGCGAATGTGTCCCCTATTCCCGCAGTGAAAACACTTAACATCGGTATCGTTGCAACTCTGAGCAAAGTGGTCGCCACCACATTTAAAGCACTTACCGTACCTGGGTCGTCCACTCATCTGTCTCCCTCGGTCACCACGACCCTGATATCTAGTGAAGGGTTCATTTCTTCCTACGTTCCCTGGCCTCTTGAAACGTGACTGCTGAGGCCTCAGATACTGGTTGGCTCTGCTGCTCTGGCTCGAGTGGGCCTTGTCATCTTCTTCAAATATCCTACATTTATTCACCAATGCAGGGAAACTCCGTATCTCATGGTATCTGCAGGCCCTCTTAATATCTAAACTTAATCCATTCTCAAACTTAAGGCACTTTGAGCTCTCCGTCCCAGGTTGTTGGAAGGGTGGGTAGAATAGGCACAACTCCTCGAATCTCGTCGCGTATTCTTCCACAGTCATGGAGCCTTGCTTCAACTCCATAAACTCCAGCTCCTTCCGACTCCTCACTGTGTCGAGGAAGTATTTCTCTAAGAAGCATGTCTTAAAATCGTTCCATGTCAGCTGAGCTTCATCATCAGGGAATCGGCTTCTGGCTATCTTCCACCAGTTCTCCGCTTCATCTCGCAGCATATATACTGCACATTCTACCTTTTGGGCCTCGGTACAATGAAGACCCCCAAAAATCCTCTCCAGTTCCTGAGTCCATTTAAAAGCTGCCTCCGGATTACGTCCTCCCTGAAACTCACTCGGCTTCCTCTTCAGGAAGCGGTCCAGCACGTGGCCATCCTCAGCTCAAGTCTGGCCCTGCCTTTCAAACACGTCTGCAAAGCGTTGGAATGCTGTGGCTATAGCCTCCATGCTTTGGCAATGCGTCATTCCTTATCCTGAAATCGATATTCGAGGATAAGTATACCGAGCCACTTACTACCGATCGGGTTCTCAGTCTAACATTCAATAGCTTAGCACGTTATATCATTCTTCCAGGTTACACACACAATCGGACCAGGAGGAAACAACCTCCTATCCTCAAGCCAATATCAATCAGGTTCAACTAACATCACAACAATTATGACCATTTAGTCAGAAAACACACAACCGCTTACACTCGGTAAGCATACCTTGGCCTTGGACCTTTCGATCTGCTCTGATACCAAAATGTAACACCCTAATCTTTACAAATGATAATTCCAAAACAATGAGGGAATTTTTTTTTTTTTACAAAAACAGCCACAACTTATTCAACATAGAAGGGAAGAGGTAGGCAAGGGAAAATAGAGAGCATTCACACACATATGGCAAATGACAGAAAAGCTAAGACTGGAATCGGTTCATTTGGTTTAATGTAACACACTAGCGCCTGGGCGGATTACACAACATCGTTGGCTCGCTCAGGCGAGATCTGATACCGCCTAGGCGGGGGTATGGCCATGCAACAGCGGATGGAGAGGGAATTCACAAAAGAAACCCCATACCGGTCTTCACTCGTTTCTACGGGACTAACCCTTCCTCAAAGAAATACTAGGTGTTCAGCATAGGGAAACAGGTAAGGGAAGGGAGATGCACATGTGTATTAGTTTGGAGGAAAGGGGGACCTGAACTCATTCTGCCCAATTCAACTGGGTATGACAACGTCTGGGCGGACTCAACCACAACGCCCAAGTAGGGGTCAACACCGTTATCTGGGATGCATTAACGTAACAACGGAGGGAAGGGTATTTGGGCGGTGTTCCACACTGACACCTACTCGCTTCAGCGCAAGTCCTCACACTTGGGCGAACCGTTCTAGTCATTCGGAACTCCATAACTTAGCCCTCCAAATTTATCCATACAGCGACACTCATACTCTACTCGGGAAGTGAGGGTTATCCCACTCGGGTTCCAGAACTCCTTCTCACTCGGACTTCCCATCTTTCACTCGGTTATCGATACCTTAAACTTAAAATCCAATCCACTCTAAACCACCATTCGAACTCCTCTCTCAGAAGGGAATCACTCGAGGTTTTCACTCGGAAATATCAACTCTTCCTTACTCGGGATTTCATACTTACATTTACTCGGAAATCCTCAGGCCTATAATCATTCGGAAGCTAGCGACTGACTCACCCGGCATACCACCATTTAATCACACAGATTATAATTACCCTACGCTCATAAGACATCCTCATACAGTCCTCTTCACCGCTCAACCTCACTTACAGCATAGAAGAACACACAACATATACTTGTATAAACGAAAACATTCATATAATTACAAAAACTTCATCATGACTTTTGTTACCCAAAGCTGTCAAGTTTTAACGTAAGAACTACAACCAAAACACGAGCCGGCCAAGGCTTAACAAAACGTTATACACAGTATTTATACATATACACATATACACATATACACATGTAGATATATGTTCCAATAGCGCTCTGATTCATTGTCCTGCACTCGCTCCTCCTTCATCCTTCTTTCCGAGAGATGTTCACTGAAAGTGTAGCCACTGCAGGGGTGAGCTTTTACATGTAAAATGACAATCAAGGACTCGGCATCAGTGTCAGTATGCATATTCACATCCATTCAATCGTTTTCAAATTAATTAAAGTTAGACACTGTAAAATGACATTTAAGACACACAGACAACACATACAGGTATTCCCCACCCTCGGAAACCATTCATAACACTCCACACACGTTATACGTACTACTCTAATCAACCTCATATCTACATGCATGCCTGCGGATCCGACTCGAGTGATGACTTTCAGTTACAGTTTTCCCCTCCCCTGGCCCCTCGTCCTTCAGCTCTTCCCGCGTGGTACCGGCCTCCCATTGGCGTCTCGAGACTCTTCTCTAGCTCCTACGGCTACCACGAGCTCCTTCAGAATCTAGCCGGGGTCTGTAACTGGAAGTCATTCCCTCGGGGCTCTTGACCTTCCACGGGTTGCCCCACTCTTACACATGCAGCGAAATGCATCTACCAACAAGTGTCATTACACCACCGATACCTCCTTCGTAACCATTAAGTAGGAACAGATTCGATGCAACCTTTATTCGCTTTTATTATTTACACCAATATGTTCAACCATCAGCAATCAAGTAATAGCATCTGACAAATCAACTAACAAGCACACATTCATATTCTCACAGCGTTAACAAGGATAGAACCATACATATCATTCGTTATTATCAATACTAACATACTACTTTACCACCATCTAGATCACAAGCGTTTATTGTTCAACCACTATAAAACACACGGAATCCAGAATCTCCAATCATGCATAGGATCCAATCATCACAAACACATGCACATACACTCAAGCAGAACATTCATCCGGTACCGTTCGTGGACCATGCATTTAACATGCAAGCACCCCCTACTTACGAAAGGGACTTCAAGAAGCTTTTCTGCTCTTTGACGTTGAATCTGATGCCCCTCTACTGATTCGTTCAGCCTTTCTCCACTCCGTCGCACTCTGCACTTGGCTCGGGGTTGGGGTGTTGTTCTTCCTCTGCTTTACGATCGTCCTTCACCTGCCGGGGCTCTGACCTTCTTCCCGCACTGTCGTCGTGACGGATAGAAACAGGGGAAAGGAAAGAAGATGGAGACGAAGAAGAAAAGAGAGAATGGAGTAGTGGGAGAAGTTGTTTGCACCCACGGTGATACTGAATACGCACCCAAGAGTGAGTCGTAGACCACTCACACCTTCCGCCAATCACAGACAGCCACATCCCATCAATTAAGTCCAATTAACTTGTCATTAACTCTCAGGCTATATTGGTTATGATTAACAACTAATTCTTTACTTTCAATTTTTCTTATTATTTAATTTTTATTCGGTATCTAACTTCAAAACTGGGATGTTACAATAGTGGCTTACTTTTGGATAACCATAGTGCTTTAAGCAAATATCACCTTACTAATAGTGTGTCTACCCATATCATTAGTTCTTATTCTCAAGAAGGCCACAAGGTAGTAGAGGAATCTCTTCCAACTTCTCTCATCCATTGTGAAAGGAATTAGTCACCAATTATTCATAGTTATATTAGAATCACTTGTAGGATGTACATACTAACTATAAGTTCTTATATTATGAGATGTGCCTTTACTCCTTTGAGTTGACCTTCCTTAGAGTCATGTCCTCTTTGTTGTTTCTTGAGTCTAGGACTTTTCCTTTTGTCCATTTCATAACATTTCCATCTTATTACATATAGGATCATATAGTACATATGACCATATTGATAACATTCACTTTCATGAGGGGTTCTATAAGGAGCTAGTAGCATCTTTGCATGTCATGCACACTCTAGTTCCTAGTTTGAATGCCATTACTCATTATGACCCCCTTAGGGAATCCCATCATATGCTTCCTCATTACATGCCCATGTTTAGTCAAATATTGTGGTACCCTGATTCCCGGGATCCAAATCTTGATATAAACACAATTAATTAATAGAAATACAAATAGTGCCTTTTAAAACCCCATAACAAACACCTTACATCGATACTCAAACCACAAAAAATTGGAGGCCACGATTTTAAAGAAATAACAAGAAGTGGATCAGAGAAAAGAGCCCCTTAAATGTGTACGCGGAAAAAATTTATACAGTGGAAGAAAAGAATGTGTATGCAGCGCGTCATCTCTTCCCATATATGAGGATATGAGAAAAGACCCAAAACAATAGAAAAAAGCCAAGAATTTCAATCCTGATGGTCTCGCTTAAGCAAAAATTTACTCGTTTGAGCAAGACCCTACCTTTCGCTTGAGCGAGAGTGAAGACTTGCTT
The DNA here is from genome assembly GCA_037962975.1 of Clitoria ternatea. Taxonomy (NCBI): domain Eukaryota; kingdom Viridiplantae; phylum Streptophyta; class Magnoliopsida; order Fabales; family Fabaceae; genus Clitoria; species Clitoria ternatea. The sequence goes on from CM075672.1 coordinate 160,150,446, forward strand.
AAACGAATAAGATCCAAAAAGTAGCACACGGGTTTTCACTCAGGCAGTCACACCCTCGCATGAGCATGATTCATCCAGAATCAGAAACCCACATTCTCTCTTAAGTGAGGCACCCCTCGCTTGAGCTATAATCATACAGAATCTCACCCATGCCTTTTGCTTAAGCCTTGCTTGAGCAAGCAGCGTCCGAAGTCATTTCTCTGGCCCTCGCATGAGTAGAAATATTCTCGCTTGAGTGAGAATAGTTTAGAGACCACAATATTGATGTATCAACACTTTTGCTTAAGCGATATTTTTCTCTCTTGAGCGAGATTTTCAAATAACAGAATCTGAACTCCATTCACACAATGCACATGGGTCTAGAAATATAATGTCATCCAAAACAATGAATGCCCATATCATATACCAATCTAACATCATCCAAATCACATACTTAAACATAATTGGGCATGAGAATAATCATTCATCTTTCATTCCATAATCATGTTCATCAAGGTTTATGCCATCAAATTAGCAATCAACTTTACATATTCATCACAAACATCATTAGGTATAACACATGGCCATAGGTTAATCTTTAAAAGAATGAGGTAATGTTTACAAAACGAATTAAGCCATTTAAACCATGATATGAACAAAATTAATAATCATATACATCGCTGGCCAAGGCCTTCGCTTACAACTATTTTACCTTCTCCAAAACACATCGTTTTCAAAATACCACCTCACCCCGTGATAGTCCTGCATCACATTGCTTAAAAAGAGACAACATAGTGAGTCATCATATTCAAAATGACAAAAATGAAACATTTGTGACCATGTGTATATACATATAAACCATTATGTGCTTTGGAACATAAGCATTAGAACACAATCAAATCATCATTTCATCACAATATGCTTGGGTAGCCATCACATACACAATTCACAATCAATTACCCATTACCATAACTTGGGTTATCATAATTCATTCATAAAGAATGTACTCAACGAATATGGATTTGACTATAGGAAAATAAATCGTCAATGTGGGTTTCAAGCATAGATAAATATGTACACACACATATATAAATATATCAATCTCAATTTTATTGGTACCAAACCACATCCTCCATCATGCGACACCGATTATTTTCACCATGACAATGACAATAACGTTATCTAAGACATCAGAGAATGGTGTTGCAGGCTAACCATGGCTCATCACTACAACAGTTGTGATTCGTTAGAAACACCGGGGAAACCTACTCCTTAATGAGCCACCCCTACTAGGTCAACCACATTCAGTCTCCCATGATTAAACATGGGCTATTTCGTGATTCCACCACTAAATCACTAGGGTAAACAAGTGCTCGTGCATAGAGCTGCCCTCCTATTGGGTCAACTGGAGGAACCTCTAACATTCCATACCGGTAGCTATATAGATATGTCATGGATGCAATGCAAATGCAAATCATATACAATCTCATACTATGCATCCTACCAGGCCACTCATCAATAATCCATCATCATTATCATCTTCACCACCTTCTCTTAGTGGATTTAAATTTTAATAAGTCTTATCATTCTTTCAATAATTATATATGGCATTTACATCCTTTTAACAATCCAATCCCAACAATCAATGACATCAACAATACCAATCATTTTCCATCAACATTCATGGGTGTGTTATACAACAACATTTCATCGATCTCGTTATCAAACATTATCATCAACATAAGTAGTGAAATGCATAATATTGCATTCTATTGCATAGGCATACACATTGCTATACATTATAACATATATCAATTTCACCATAAGCAACACACTATATATATTCCAAATGCATCAAACATTTGCCATCAAAACAATCAACAAGCCATTTATTACATCATAACATAATAATTAAGGCAAGGCAAATATGATTCATGATACAATACGATAATCATCAATATTTCTAATTCATGCATTTAGAATATATAATTCCTCTCCTACCTTAAGAGAAGTAATCTGAGTGATTAGACAATCCCGCCTTGCTATCCAGATAAATGCAATCAATTTCTCATTCTCAATTCTAAGTACACAATTAAATATATCCATGATTCTCATTATGTTTTAAGTAGTTCATAGACTTTATTTTCTTCTTCCATTAGGTGTCAGGAATTCCTTCCTATTAACCAAAATTTTCTAAAATTTAATGGGTTACAAACATATCAATACTATACCTATCACCCTTAATGGGTTTCCAATGTCTCAATAGGCCATATTCTCATTGTTCAAACTAGCCACAACAATAATACAACTCTCACCATACATATCAATTTAGAGTACAATTTCATTCTCTTGGTTTCTCTAGTTTCCAACACCAATAATCATTATTTTTCATTCCAAACTTCATTTCTATACCAAATAGTTACTTCCGTGGAAATACATACATTTTCTTGACCTTTGCCAAAAACCTTATAGTTACCCAACCTAGGGTTTCAACCCAAAAATCATAAACCATAACTTTTAGTTATGTTCATGTATCATTTAGGCATAATTAAACCCACAAATTTATGTAACACATAGCCATCACCAAAACTCAATCTTTCATGCCTTCAAGCCTAGGGTTCTAAGGCTCCACATGCATATTTCATCATAATAACACCCAAACCACCATTATTAAGCTCTTAGAACCTCAAAACATTAAATGAAACCCACCAAAGACAATGGATCTTACCTCTTAATCTAAGCTCTAGAGAAAAACGAATTTGGAGAAGAGAAAAGTAGAGATGAATGGATAAATGCTTAAATGTGTCAACAATGCCTCACCAATCAATCAAAACAATGGAATTTTGGGTGGGATATGACTTAAGAGAGAGTCACATGGTTCAGTGCAAAGAGAGGAGTAGAAAGACATGGAAAATGTGAAGGTAAGTGAAGGGAAAAGAGAAATGATCGAATGAGGGAGAGAGGGAAATGGAAAAGAAGACAAAATGGGTATTACCCATTGGTCAATACACACACTCTTGCCTTTTTTCCCAAAAGTCCTTTAATTCCCTTTGTCCATTGAATAAAAGTAAGTAAAGATAGTGAGAGAAAGGTCACAACAATGAGAGGAGAAAAAGGGGAAATATACAATTCTTTTAATTTTATTTCGTTTGTATTTTTGCTATTTATAAGTATATGTTGTGTCCGAATAAATATCCCCAACACAAAAAATTATTTTGATAATACCACCATAACCTCTAATAAATCCTCATCATTCAAAACCCATCAATGGTTCAAAAAGATTTAATAGGTCCCATACCTCCAGTTAAGTCCTCCTGTTTTGGTAAATTCTAATTTACCGATAATTCATAATTTATATCAAATTAATTATCCTATATGTTTGAGACGTCAAATAATTAACCATTATTACTTAAATCATTTATTTCTAAAATTTGGGATATTACATATATCACATGTTTATATATTTACACCTCATATCATACTTATTATACATCAGAGTAAATGTTAGGAATTACTAAGGGGATATTACAATAGGCATGCCACTGGTTAGCGTGTGTCCCTGATCCTTTCTTTTGGCCTATGATTCTATGTAGGTACGCCAACAAGGGCGTTGACACGCTGATGTTCTGAATACTTCCACTTAATAGGTTTGATTCCAGCGTAGACATGCTTTGGGCAGCGTGGGAATGCTCGTAGCAACACATAGATCTTATTACCCTTGTCTGCACTAAGCATAGGCATGTTAGTGGCCTATGTTGGAACACTGCTTCTCTGTTCAATCTGGGTAATTCTAGCGTAACCATACACCAATGGGCATGGTTACACGTGCACTCTTTGTCTGGGCACCTGGTTTCATGGACTCTAGTGTGGCCATAGATTGGTCAGTGTAGGCACGCTGGTCTTCTGTTCTTGTGCCTTGTATTGCCTTGGGACATTGCGTGTTAGTACATTAGGCTCAGCCTCAGTACGTTGAGCCCTTAAGTAAAATTTTGGGCTTGTCTCCTTAGCAGTGTACCCTTACGCCAGTAAGCGTGGGTACATGCGTGTCTTGGTGTATGACATTCTCATTTGCATCAGGACCCTAGCGTAGTTACGCCAGAGGTAGCACAACTACGCTAGGTCACTAGGTAACTATTTGCTGGAACCTTGCCTTAGGTGTACCTATTCGCTGGCTCAGCGTAGGCACACTAAGCCTCTAGACAATGTAAAATGGCCACCAGCATAGGCACGCTGGTTCTTGGCGTAGCTATACCCCATATTTGCATCACAACTAAACATTAGTCCTTAGATGCTTGCTCACTCACTTTTGTTTTTCTTTGATCTCACACATTTTATATATTATTTTTTTCAATAAGCCTATTTTATTCCTTTTGTCTTTTTTTCTTTTCTTATATATACATATATTCCTTTTTTTGTACTGTATAGGCCTCATACAAATACAAATAGAAATTCAGGGTTGCCTCCCTATAGTAGCTTGATGGTGGACACTTACTGAGGTGTTTGGAGCTCAATGGAGGATTTGTTCTGGTCAATCTCCCCTCCATGGTAAATTTTCAATTTGTGACCATTGACCTTAAAAGTTCTTGATGAATGCATTTCCTTTAACAACACAGCTCTATAAGGAGCAACCTATTCAACCACAAAAGGTCTAGACTATAACAGCCCTGATTTTTGAGAATAGGAAACTAGACCCTCAGGACTCTTGAGGATACTTTGTTGAGCTTTTAAGTAAAAAGCTTGAGGCTTTGGCCAGTTCCCTGAATAGTTTAGAATGAAAAAAATAGTGAAAAGTGGACCTTAACATGAAATATAAGAATATGAGAGAATGCAACGAGTGAGACAAACAAAGATAAGAAAATAATAATGACTTTAATAACATTCGACGATACTGTTTAATTAAAAATAATACATTAACGATGATTATCTTGTTTAATTGGGTACTAATTAATTTTTATTGGTTGATGATTATTTTCTGCCAATAATATTTTATAGATAATACTTAATCCTGGTAATTAATATATAATCTCAATCAATAATTATTTATTTTGGAAATATACTATTATTTAATTCTAAATGATGAATATTTATTTATTCATTTAATTTGAAATTTTATGATATTATAATGGTGATTATTTTAATTGAGTATTAATTATTTGATAATTATTTAGTTGATAATTAGCCTCTGCTAATAACATTTAGTTTAACACATCATAAAGAATTAATGCTTAATAACTGATATTTTAAATTTATTCAATTGATTATTTTGAAAATATATATAAATATTCATAATAATATTTATTTTGAAATCATATTTTAAATTGTTTATTTATTTAATTATTATATTTAAGAACTATATTTAATAATAAAATATTGTCGGGTTCCTCAGATTTGAACTGTGGGACCTAGTCAGAGGTCGGATTCTGACTGTTCGACCTGAGACTAGTGATCTAGTAGGGAAACTAGTCATGTTAGGACCCATCCGTGAAGAATCGAGGGTGTATGACTTCGCCTAACCAGCCTAATCAGAACCTTTAACATCTTTTGACCATTTATATGATTTGGGATATCCAATGGCGATACAGTCAACCTCTAGTAACTTGTTTTGACATTTTAGAAACTTTTCTTGAAGAGGCCGAAGCCCGGTTCGGACTCTATCACCCTTGTTTTTTCATAAATTAGTTTCTTTAGAAATCCTTTTAAAGTCCGACCCGACCATCAATGTTTTTGACCTAACCTTGGCATACAACCTTAGAATCGAACGACTTTGGTCTCAATCTCTGCATTTTGAAAAGATATTCAATCTTCGTTTCTAGCCCCAAACTCTGATTCTCACTCTATCAACCCCAAAATTGAGGATTAAGCGTGTTCACCTCAAAACTTTGTTTCCCTACGGTTGGACTTTTTTTGTGAAGGCATCAAAGGCTAAATCCCTCTAAATCGGTATAGTTTAATAAATCTTTACAACCCTTTAACTATTTCATGACCATGTTGGCAACCTTCATTAAAATTCGCATATCTCTTTTGTCCGGTACTTGAATCACTGTGTTCTTTTTGCTATGGACCTGTATCAAATATCTCTGCAATGTTCATGAAGGGCACAAAACCAAATTCTCAAAGGAGAATTAATGGTGAATTTATTTCTAAAGCCATAGCTAATTCAGGAGCTTCTGGAGCACCTTGTTGTAAATCAGGTATATCTCAGGCTACCAATCTTGGATCGTCATAAATTATATATCAAAGTAAATAGAAATGGAATATCTACAAACTTCATGAAGGGCTCGAAAGATAATTCCTTTCACATTTTTCCCAGAAAATTAATTTTGTTCACAATTTCATTTTGATCACTACCTAGAGTAGTTTTCTTATTTTGGGCATATCTCCCTTGTCCAATATTGAATTTTTGTGTATTTTAGCTCGTTTTAAAGAGAAAACAATGATCTACAAGTTTCATGTTAATCATTTTGTTCAATTCATGCTTGAAAATGTCCAAAAGTTAACATTAAAAGGAGAACAAAAATCTATCCAATTAAAACAACCCCATGTGCCATGCTTTCAATCTTGCCACCTTCATTTCATGACTAATGGGAGCTGTCTAGACTATGGTTAATGTGGCACTACTAGAACTACTCCTTGCTTCCTAAGTTAAACTCATTGTTCAATAAGAAGATCAAAGCTTGCCTCCCAAGATGTTCACTACTTGTTTAACATGTAAGGTTCTATCCCTTTTTCGCTCAACCGAGCTTGCCTCGCTCAAGCGAGTGAGCGTGCCTTCGATACTGGAGCTTTTTCGCTTATGCTCACTGGTCTCGCCCAAGCGATCCATGTGGGTCTCACTCAAGTGAGATACCCTGATTCTACTTTCTTCATTTTTGCTTCTTTTATCCAATTTCCTTGCATGTTTTGGGTTCCTTGACCTTTAGAAATATTATTACTATTGTGAAATTGTATTATCACTGTTTAAACAAATTAACGATGCATCTCTAAATCACTTTTCATATAGAATTTTTATAATTCCCAATTTTAGTTATATCTTCCACTTTTCCCTTGTGACGATTTTGAATTTGATCATCCAAGGAGCACTCTGACACCTTCTCATATCTTCATATATGAGATAGACTATTAAATGATTTGGGGTAATTATTTGGTATTATATATATCGTGTTTCTTCTATTTATAATTATTTAAATTATGAAAAATTTACCCCTATTTTCGGGATGTTACAACCTGGTATGAGAGCTTTGTTTGTTCTTTGTAGCTGTGATTAATTATTACCAGAGCATGACATGTATTTAGTGAATGATTGTCATTGTTGCTTGACTTTGTATGGATTGATTGTGGATGAAATATGATTTCTATAAGTTTGGCCAAGCTTTCTTCACACTATTCTCCCTCAATGATGAATCCTTATGATTATGTGAATGCATGTGACATTATAATATAATGAGACGCTTTTTATGAGCTTTAATATGAATTGGTCGATGTTGGACTCCATGATGGAGGGCCATGGCTTAATTATATGATGAATTGCTATAACATGAGGCCATAAAGATGTTTATGAGCTAGTTTACTAATGTTAGTTGAATTTAATGTTATGATTATAGATATTATAATGGCTCGTCGTCGTCAAGATAACGATGACACTATAGCTAGAGCATTAAATCACTTTGCGGATCTTCTTGAGTCACAAAACCGTGATAGACAAGAAGCATAAAGGCAAACTACTCCTGCTGCTCAAGGTACTCAAGGCCTTGATAAGTTCTTGAAGTGCAAACCCTCTGAATTTCATGGTGGATTTAGACCTGAGCAAGCTTATGTTTGGATCCGAGATGTTAAGCGAATCTTCAACAGTTTCAAATGCATTAAGCTCCAGAAAGTGGAGTATGCTTTTTTTATGTTGAGAGATGAAGCCGAGACTTGGTGGAGACTCACCAAGAGTAGGATGATTGCTGCAGCTATTCCCTTGACTTGGGAAAATTTTAAGCTTGAGCGAATGAGAAAATATGTGCCTGAGAGCTATAAAAGTAAGAAAGAGCTTGAGTTCATGGAACTTAAGTAAGGCACAATGACGGTGGAAGAGTATGCTTCCAAATTTGAAGAACTTTATGAATTTTACCCTCCTTATCAGCAAGAGGGACCTGAAGCCTCTAAGTGTGTAAAATTTGAGAACGGTCTACGCCCTGACATTCAAAGGGCCATGTGCCGTCAAGAAATTCGAAGTTTCACGGTACTTATGAATAAGTGTCCAATCTATGAAGAACATGCTCCCACTCATCATTTGAAATTTGACTCTAAATTGAAGGGTCAATCTTCTGATTTCAAGAAGCAAGGGAATTTCAGAAGGGGACATTTTTAGAGGGGTGCTCATTCTAATGTTCAAGCTAGAGGCGGTGGTCATGGTAACATCTTTGGTTAGGGCAATGTAAATGCCAATGGGCTGAAATGCTATAGGTGTGGTGGTCCTCACTACCTTCGTGAGTGTGTGCACCATGATGATGTAGTGTGTTTTAATTGTGATCAAGTGGGACATATCTGTCCTGCATGTTCTTTGCTCACAAGATAGGCTCCTATGCAAGCTAATACTCCAAATCGTGTTATTGCTCCCACTCATGTGAACCGCGTAGGCCACAATGGTGGTCGGGGCCGTGGTCATGGAAACAATGATGGTCGAAATGGTGGCCGTGGTGGCTATAATGATGGGAGGCATGGTAATGGTCGTGGTAACGACAATGGTGCTCGTGAGGGAAATGGAAATGGTGGGAATCCCCAACTAACTGCTGGAAGAGTATTCACTGTGTGTAACATCTTGATTTTTTACTGATTAAGATTAAGCCATTAATTAAGGGTTAATTGTATAATTGAGATTAATGATTAATTAGACTAATTGCTGATTGGTTAGAAATGATTGAATAAATAATGATAATAATAATAACGCCAGGCGAAAGGATGTATGTGCCCCTAATGGTATAAGGTAACTTCAGCTCTCTCTTTCCTTCATTATTCACGCTGGAGAGCTCTTCTTTGTGCGTGCATCTGGTCTCTTCTTTTTGCTGTTTCTCTTCTTCTTCACCCTCATTCGCATCGTCCGCTTAGAAAGAACAGGGAGAGAGTTGAGAGCTTTTCTGGGAGGAACAGTGACGCGGTCCTGTTTTTGCTCCCTGTCCTCTTCTTCCTCTCTATCACGTTCTTCCCCTTCTTCTTCTTCCACTTGGAGCTGTTAGTGTCCCAGTTGGAAGGCTGTGCTGGGAAGTGCCTTGGAGATGTGGGGGAGACGAATCCGTTAGAGGAAGGAGCAACTCTGGCCCAGAATCGACGCTGAGTTCGAGGGCTGTTGGAGGAGGAGTAACAGAAGGAACGATCGGTCAGCATTGTAACTCGAAGAGTCTCTGAACCCCGACAGCAGGTAGGGGGCGCTTTGCATGTCAAATGCATGGTTTATGGACGGGTTCTGGGTGTTTGTTTAAATGTGATGTGTTATGTGTGAAATGTGTTGATAGCTGTGTTGTGATTAAGTAATAGTGCATGCAACTCCCGGATCTGTGGTATCTGTGAACTGTTTAGTGTTGTGTGACTCCGTCCATGAGTTCATGTTAATATTTCTATGAATGCTGACTGAATGCTTGTAAATAAGAGTGTTACCATTATTGCCGAGTGCATGAGTTAAAAAGGGGGTGATTCGCTGAGTTCTGTTTGCAGTTTCATGTTTAAATGTATATGAATGAGAATGCCATGATGATTTCCGAATACATGAGGTGTGAGTTGATATGTTGATTTCCATTTGGAATGTTGTGTTGAAATGCATGCTGACTTCATTAAAAATGTCGAGTGGATGTGCGGTAGTATTGTTACCCTGATTTGCTTGTTGTGAGTTACTATGACAAACGCATGTGATACTGTGATGAAACTATGAAATTCCAAGTGAATCTATATGCCGTGTTGAAACGATTGTGACCTATTAATGGCTGCGTGAGACGCACTTGGTAAGCTTGGATGCTTGTTGTGAAATTGCATGAGAATTGCATACATGAGAAAAGGGTGACCCGTGGAAGGTTAGGGACCCTATGAGATGACTTCCAGATTCCTGGCTAGTTCCATGAGGACTCGTGGTAGCCGACGGAGCTAGAGCTGAGTCTCGAGACGTCACAAGGTGACCGGTACCACACGAAAAGGGCTAGTGGACGAGGGGTCGGGAAGGAATCTAAAGCCATATGAGATGATTTTCAGTCACAGATTCCTGGCTAGATCCATGAGGACCCGTGGTAGCCGACGGAGCTAGAGCTGAGTCTCGAGACGTCACGAGGTGACCGGTACCACACGGGAAGGGCTAGTGGACGAGGGGCCGGGAAGGAATCTGCAACTGAAATCACTGTTTAAGTCAGATCCGCATACATGTGTGTAAGAGCATTGTTATTGAGACTAACATGATTCATATGGATTTGAATGATTTGAGTAAATTCTGACTAGATGATGTCGTATGAGTGAATTCTGACTGAATGAATATGTATGGATTGATGTTGTTGCCGAGTGCAATGTGATGTTATGATTGAGAATGTATCTTATTGTGCAATTTCCGATAAGATGATGTTGTGTGACTTTTATATTAATTTGCAGTGTATATATATTATTGTGGATTAGCCATGTAAATTGTATAATTGAGGATTGAGGTATAATCTGAGTCAATAACTGTCATTTTATATGTAAAAGCTCACCCCTACACCATTTTTTAGTATGTGCAGGTCGGACTCGGAAGTGATGATAAGGCCTCAAGTCCGAGTGAGGTGCACTCTGACTGTTGAGTGTTTATATTGTATTTATTATGTTTGGTCAATGTAGCCTTGGCCGGCTCTCATGTAATAGGAAAATTAACATATGTGTTTATGAGTAATGCCTATCAGAATTATAGACAAGTACACGTATGCATATATATAAATACTTTACATGGGTATGGTGTTAATTGCATCGAGTAATAAGTGTTGGTGAATGAATGATGTTAGGATGATAAGTATCTGAGTGCATCTTTACATATATATATGTGTGTGGTTATATTGGTAGCATACACTGTATTGGTTATGAAGTATTGTTGAATTATTTGAGAATTGTTGATGGGTGAAATAGTGTTAAGTTGATGATTCCGAGTGAGACTATAGTGTTGGGCTTCTGTTCCAAGTGGGGAAGACTTAAAAAGAATTCTGAGAGAAACCCCTTTGATGAACCTATTCTGTGTGGGATTTAAAGGGAGAATCCCCTGAGTAATGTTAAGGATGATTGTCACCGAGTGAAAAATATGAGTATAACTCCGTGTGGGGAAAGATCTAGGTATGCCCGAGTAGAGATGCTGAGTGAACCTCTTCCAAGGGAAGAGTTGTTGTGATGGTTTAATTGAGATAAATTCTAAGTGTATGATCTATACATAATCTGAGTGAACGAGAATCCATATCCCGAGTGGTTAAGATTTGAATAAGTCCGAGTGGGACTTAACTTCCTGATTTTCCTCGAGTGAATATGATGATGTATACCGAGTGAATCTGGCTGGAATATTCCGAGTGATGTACGACTATGGAGACCCCTTCTGAGTGAAGGAAGGTCTATGCGTTTCCCGAGTGAGAGAAATGATGATACTCCGAGTGGTGTTTGATTGGAAGCTATCCTGAGTGAGGAAGGTCTATAGGTTCCGAGTGGAATAGTCATTATTTTCCAAGTGGACTGTATATGGGACCCTTATGGATAAAAATAAATAAGTATAATATGTTGGGGGTCAACCCCGAGTGGATGGAGCCCCAGATTCCGAGTGATGGGAATTATCGAGTGTGTTACTCGCCTCAACGAACAAGGTATTCGCTCCAGCGAGTGTGTGTGCATGGAAGGCTTTCGAGTTGGATTCGCTTAGGTGAATGGGTGTTCGCCCAGGCGTGTTGGGCGGTCTCGCTCAGGCGTATTGGATCTCGCTCGAGCGAGTGTGCGTTATTCTGTGGGATTCGCTTAGGCGTTGTTGGGTCTTCCGCTGTTGCCTTGTGATACCTCACTCAAACGATGTTGGACCATGCCTGAGCGAGGGTGTACTATTTGGGTCGGCTTAAGCTGTTGTGTTCCCACTGAATTACCGAATGTGTGCCTTATTTCTCCCTTGCCTTCCGTTCCATATTTTACCCAGTTGTTTTATGGTCTATTCGGGTTTATTATTTTGGAAAAATTTTCTTTGTCCCGGGTTTATTTTCATTTAATCTAGGATGTTTCACTGTGACCAGTGAGGAAGCAGCTCAAGTCGACAACCTAGTTGAAAGTAAGTGTGAAATACTCAGAAATTTCATGCATGTTATTTATGATTCGGGTGCGACCCATTCTTTTATATCCGAGGATTGTGTTTGGTGATTGAGATTGTCGGTGTGCCTAATGAAAAATGCTCTTGTGGTTACCACCCCAACCGGTACTTGTTTCAGATCAGTTAACCGATGTGATAACGTTGACATGCTCCTAGAAGGGAGAAAGTTTGTTACTTCTTTCATTTGTCTACCTATGAAGGACTTGGAGATCATTCTTGGTATAGATTGACTTTCTGCCAATAAAGTCTTGGTTGACTGTCAACAATAGACTATCATTTTCCCTTCTCCAGATGTAGGGAAATTCGATGTGTAAGGTATAGCTTAACTTAGCATACTATTATCTCTTGCTGATGGGATAAATGGTCCTGATCCCCGTAATATCCCTGTGGTGTCAGAGTTTTTGGATATGTTTCCCCAGGAGGTATGCGGTTTGCCGCCTCCACGGGAGGTTGAATTTGCTATCGACCTTGTGCCTAGCATGGAACCGGTGTCTATCACTCCTTATAGGATGTCTCTTATGGAGTTAGCTGAACTTAAGAAGCAAGTTGAGGAGTTACTTGAGAAAGAATTTGTATGACCCAGTGTATCACCTTGGGGAGCTCCTGTATTATTGGTAAAGAAGAAGGATGGAACTATATGGTTATGTATTGATTACCGCCAGCTGAATAAGATGACAATAAAGAATAGATATCCATTGCCTCGTATCAATGATCTGTTGGATCAATTAAGAGGTGTTGTGGTGTTTTCGAAGATTTATTTGTGTTCTGGTTACCATCAAATTCGGGTGAAAACCAACGACATTCTAAAAACTGCTTTTACGACGCGATATGGCCATTATGAGTACGTTGTGATGCCATTCGGAGTGACTAATGCTCTAGTATTTTTCATGAGTTACATAAACCGCATCTTTCATGATTACCTGGATCGCTTTTTTGTGGTATTCATTGACGACATCTTGATGTATTCCAAGAGCCGTGAGGATCATGAGGAACATTTAAAACTTGTGTTGAACATTCTTTGAGAGAATCAATTGTACGCTAAGCTCTCTAAATACGAATTCTAGTTGACGAGCATCCAGTTTATTGGACATGTGATATCTAAAGAAGGTGTTTTTGTTGACCCTTCTAAGGTTGAGGCTGTTATGGCATGGCCTAGACCTACATCGGTTACTGAAATCTGAAGTTTCCTTGGACTTGCTGGTTATTATCGAAGGTTCATCGAAGGTTTTTCTCGCCTTGCTAAACCTTTGACAAGCTTGATAAGAAAGAACCAACCTTTTGTGTGGACGGTCAAGTGTGAGAGATGTTTTGAGGAGTTAAAAATGAGATTGACTTCTGCGCCTATCTTGGCACTGCCTGATTTACAAGAAGATTTTGTGGTGTATTGTAATGCTTCCAAGCATGGTCTTGGATGTGTTTTAATGCAGAAGGAACATGTTATAGCTTATGCTTCACGCCAATTAAGACCTCATGAAGTTAATTACCCGACTCATGATTTGGAGTTGGCGGCGGTTGTGTTCGCCTTGAAGATTTGGTGTCATTATCTATATGGTTCGACGTTCGTGGTCTTTATTGATCACAAAAGCTTAAAATATCTCTTTGATCAGAAGGAATTGAATATGTGCCAAAGGAGATGGATGGAATTCCTAAAGGATTATGATTTTGAATTGAAGTACCATCCGAGAAAGGCTAATGTAGTTGTAGATGCTCTTAGTCGGAAGTCCTTGCATATGTTGCCCATGATGGTCAAGGAATTCAAATTGATTGAGGAATTTTGGAACTTGAATGTGGGGGCCGAAATTCAATCTTTCAAGAAGTTGTGTTTTACTACACTAAAGATATGCAATGAGTTTTTAGATCTTGTGAAGAAGAAACAAGAAGATGATGATTACTTACATGAGATGAGGAGATGTCAAAGGGATGGGAAAAATCTATTCCTTGTTGAGGGTGTTGATGGTTTATGGCATGTAAAAAGTCATGTGTACATGCCTTCATTTGGAGATTTGAGACATATGGTGCTTAAGGAGGCACACAAAAGCATTTTTAGCATTCACCCTAGTGCGACCAAGATGTACCAAGACGTAAAGGGGAATTTTTGGTGGCCCGGAATGAAACATGACATTGACAGTTTTGTTGCTTCGTGCCTTATTTGTCAGAAGGTGAAGGTAAAGCATCAGAGACCTTCTGGTACATTAAGACCACTTGATATCCCTGTTTGGAAGTGGGATGCTATTGCTATGGACTTTGTATCAAGTTTCCCAAGGACAAGGTCCAGATATGATGGAATCTGGGTGATTGTGGATCACTTAACAAAGAGCTCGCATTTTCTACCAATCAGTATGAATAGTTCCTTATAGGATTTGGCACAGTTATACATCAAAGAAATTGTGAGGTTGCATGGTGTGCCATCAAGTATTGTTTCTAATCATGCCCCCCAATTTACTTCCCGATTTTGGGGGAGCTTACATAAAGCGATAGGTTCAAAATTGAAGCTAAGTTTGGCGTATCATCCTTAGACTGATGGATAATCTGAGAGGACTATTTAGAGTCTTGAGGACTTATTGCGTGCTTGTGTTTTGGAACATGGTGGTTCATAGGAGAAATATTTGCCTCTGATTGAATTTACCTATAATAACAGCTTTTACTCTAGTATTGGTATGGCACCTTATGAGGCGTTATATGGAAGGAAGTGTCAAACTCCTTTATGTTGGCTTGAAATTGGTGAAAATTTGGCCTTAGGGCCTGACATTGTTGAAGAGACCACTGAACAAATTAAGATGATCCAAAAGAAGATGAAAATTGCACAGGACCGACAGAAGAGCTATTATGACAAGAGGAGGAAGCCACTTGAATTTCAAGTTGGCGATCATATGTTTTACGAGTTTCACGTGATAAGGGTATTGGGAGAGCTTTGAAGAGCAGAAAATTAAGCCCTAAGTTCATCGGACCTTATGAGGTCTTGGAACGCATCAGTGATGTTGCTTATCAGATTGTACTCCCTCTATATCTTGCAAACCTGTATAATGTGTTCCATGTGTCGCAGTTGAGGAAGTATATTCATAATCCCTTGCACGTGATCCCTATTGATGATGTTGATATGTGGGATGACTTGTCCGTTCCTCCTATTTCTATTCGTATTGTAGAGTATTCCATGAAGAGGTTGTGGAATAAAATGGTACCTTTGGTGAAGGTAGCATGGAAGCATGGAAACGTGGAGACACTCACATGGGAACGTGAAAATGATATTCGGGAATGGTACCTTCATGTATTCGAATCCGGTATGTCAAATTTTGAGGACAAAATTTCTTTTAGGTGGGGTGGATTGTAACATCCAAATTTTTATATAAATGCCCAAATAAGAAAAATAAATGATAATTATTTACATATGGAAAGATTAATGCCCCAAAAATATAGAGATAAATTAATTTGAGTCTATTATGATTTTATACAAGTTACTAGGCTTCATGAGCAAAAATTTATACCCGGTTAAAATATGGGTGTCTGACCAAGTATCTTTGATTGAGATGCCGTTGGTCAAGGCTATAGGTAATATTATTGGGAATCCGAATATATGTTCAGAAATATTTTTAGATAAAGTATTGAGCCCAAACAGAGATCCTGTTTATGGTGAAAGGTAAATTTTATATGAAAGGGGATGGAATTAAAAATGAAACTCCACTTCTCACTCTCCTTTCACGTTGGATTTTCCTCTTCTTGGCAAACACACTTCACCCTTCTTTCTCTCATTTTCCCACTCATCTCCTTCACTCTCTTCTCCTTTAAAACCTAAGAAAGTTTGGTGTCCTTCTCTTCTATTCATTTTTGTTCTCAAGGAGCAAGGAGGAGGCAATGGGTGCTTGAAGCTTATCCTCTCTTCTCTTCTATTTTCATCACTATCTCTCTCTCCCTTGATTCCCATTTTCATTTTTGGAGCAAGGTAAGCTTCTTGCCATGTTTCTTGTGTTTGGAACTTAGGAAATAGATAGTTATGGTTTGGGAGAGTATTAAATAGATATGGGTGTTGAAGGAAACCATCAAATACATAAACCCTAAGGTGGGGTAAGAAGAATATGAACCTTTATGAGCAATGAATGGGGTACACAAAAACGGTGTTGGAATATGATACATATTGATGATGTTTGATGGGTTTTAATGAAACCGTAACCTTTGATTTTAGGGGAAATGTGTAATGTAGATGGGGTTGGCATTTATTGATAAAAGAAGTGTTATTAAGGATGAGGTATTGGCATTTACTGATGATTTATGATGTTGGTTGGAATCTATAATTGAAAAACTCACCGAAGGTGTTGGTTGGAAATTAATGTGTGTGGGTAACCTAGTTATTGGGGTTATTGTGTCTAATTATAATGAGTTTTCATTTAAAGGAAGGAATTTCCAAAGCCTAATTAGGCAAATGAATAAACCTTATAAATAGTTTCTACATGATGAGAATCATGTGTATATATATATATATATACATATTGATAATGATGCTTGGATGGATGTTTGATGTGGTCCTATAATTGATTGATGTAGGATTTGATAACACTTATGAGGCGAGAACATCAAACCCGAAAGTCTACTTCTCTTGAGGTAGGAGAGAGGTGTATTTTCTAAATGTATGATTCCTTGTATATGGATAATGTATGTATTGATGCCATGTTGCATGTTTTTCCTTGAATGGATGTATTGCTTTATATGTGTGATATGAAATAGAGATTGAACCTTGTGATGGTTAATTGTAAAATGGTACCTTGAAAAGGTTATGAGTTGTATAATGTGTGATGACATGTTATTGTTTCCATGTGTGGTTTGATGAATATTTGAAATCCTTGGCTAGGATAACTCTTGAATATTATGAATGATATATATATATATATATATATATTTGATTATGTGGTATCAACATTGTGATTGAGTATGAGTTGTACCCTAGATGAGAAGGTGAGATAATCCTTATGAGGTTAAGGCATGCATGAGCATTGTTGCATACATAGCATGGCATGCATATCATGACATTTGAATGTGGTTGCGATAACAAAGGAAAGTCTTGCGGGACTAGTATGATGATATTGAAAAGTGGTTGCGATCACTTGATATTTGAAATATAAAGGGCTTGTGAGTTCCTATGGTATTGAGCCGGTGGTGTCGATCACCTGGTGTTTGAAATGAAAGGCCCTGCGGGACCATTGAGAATGAATGCCCGTGGTTGCGATCACGAGGCGGGAGTACCCCTTACGAGGCAGGAAACCAGTATGAATTGTTAAACGTGGTTGCAATCACGAGAAAAAATATTGCGAGGCTGCTAGAGGGAGTATCTCTTGCGAGGTAGGAAACCAGTATGAATTATTGATCGTGGTTGTGATCACGAGAAAGCATATTGCGAGGCTACTAGAGGGAGTACCCCTTGCGAGGCGGGAAACCAATAAGAATGAATGATTATGGTGGTTGTTATCACCTGATGAAATGAAATCAGATCCGTGCATATGCATTCTTAAACACCAGTATGTGCATTAGCCATAGACGCATGGCATTAAATGATACCATATTGAGGAGGTTATGTGAGGTGTATGTGGAACCCTCTTTGGACAGTAAATATATTTGTGTTATTGGTTTGGTTTGACTTTTATGAAACTCTAAAATGACAATGAGTGTAATGGAACCATGATTGAATGATAAGATTGAATTGATCTTAGTGTCATTTGAACTCCTTTTTGGAGAAGGTGTTAACTTACATTCATATGTATATTATCACAAATTGTTGGATTTTTCATCATTGAGAAAGTATACTCACTCTCCATGTGGTCTATCTTTTTAGCTCTTGTGTTGTAGGGCTTGACCATGGAGCTCGTGTGGAGAAATTGTGTGAAGGAAGTCATTTTGGGTAAAGATACCTTGGCCGACAATGTTTTGATTTTATGGCTTATATGAATACTTTTGTAATGTACATACATGATGGATACTTTGTATAGCCATGAATTAATGTGGGTAAATTGTATGGATGATAAGTAGATGAATGATGATTTTGGAGGTCATGTAGGAAAATGAGACCCTTGTATTTATGGCTTATTTTCATTGGTGACCTTGACAATGGTTAGAGAATGAAAATGATGTGTTATGCTGTTAGAATTGAGGAATGAATGAATATTTATCTAGATTTTGTGTATTGTAGAGCATACAATATGATAAGTTTGATTGTGATATGATTAATAAATTTAAATGGGAATTGTTGAATATGATACTTGAAACAAGTTCTAAATGCTTAATGTAATGTATGTAATACATTAAACTTGTTCAATTTTGATTGGGATGAATTTTCATATGCTAAGTTGTGAAATTCACATGTTTCTATGTGTGTACTGATAATGTCACTCAAGCGAGATGGATTCTCGCTCAAGCGAGAATCCTCTGTATCAGTTATAGGGCCCCTGGCCCAATCTCGCTCAAGCGAGAGTGGCCCTCACTCAGGCGAGATGCCCCTGCTCTTGGTGGATGCATTCTGGACGATTCTCGTTTGAGCAGGTTCACCTTCACATCAATATACTCATAACTCACATATCAAATTCATTGGCATTCTCAATAAAAGTCATCATACATTCAAAGTTAGTACCATAACTTCTTTCCTCTTTATTTAACAATCATCCATCTCCACCACAGGCTTCCAACTAGGCATATCTCTGGCTATATGTAAATGATCTTATGGCTAATGCATATGCACAAAGGAATCAATAACAATTGCGGATCCAACTGTGGGAAACAATATCATATCAAATGTGGGTCAAGCATAGGTGTGCTACTATGCCCCTTAGTCATGCATGCTCAATCATCATATTTTACAGGTTCCAAACCACTATCCCCCATCTGTAGCACTAGTCACCCTGTGACTTGCGGATCAATAACGTGGCCTCACTTGCCATAAGTTCTACGAGCCTCTCCCAAACACACATCAAGAGAGTCGTGCCCCGTCGGACACTGAGGTAACTTTCTCATCACAGAGCTGCCCGCCCACTGGGCCTGCCATATAGGGTGCCTCGCCACCAATCTAAGGGCAGCTTCGTGATTCCCAGAATCACTAGGGAACAACAACAAATTACCCGGGCACTGGGTCGCCCTCCTACTAGGCCTGCCTATTGGAACCCCTAACATTCCATATAAGCAGCGAATGATATGCCATGGATGCAATGCAATACAAATCAAATGCATTCTCACACTATGCATCCTAAATGCCACTCCACCATCAACCAACCATCCTCAACACTTTAGTGGAACTCTAGGTTCTCATCATTCTCAATCATCACCAACATTCATTGGAATTCATATACATATTAGTTAGTGGCAATCATAAATCATTAATTCACATATCATGGGATATTCAATAACAATGTAATCAATATAACCATGGTTCCAAGCCATCACAACAACTCTCATCAATCATGAGTCAATTCAACATCATATTCATCATCCCACAAACATTAGCCACATAACATCATTCACTCTAAATGCAATTCAATCAAGTAATCAACAAATCATTCATCCAAGCCAAATTAGCATATCACAATCATATATACATATCACTAATGGATGAAATTAAGCATTTAAAGAATGTTACCCCCTCCTACCTCAAGAGAAGTAGTAATCAACGCGGTCTGAAGATCTCGCCTTGTCGATGGGGTTGTTTTCTACATTATACAATATACCACACAATTATTTTCTATTCCACCACCAAGACTCAATGCTAATATTTATTTACTTCGTGTTTATAACACTTTAAATTCTCAAACCTCATTTATTTCATTAATTCCACTATAACCACCATGGATTAGGTGTCTAGTGTTATTATCATGCATTCAAAGCCAAACCTATTCATGGGTTTCCATATTAATGACCTCCATCAACCCTCATCAACCATTCACCATCATTAATGGTCATTACTCATCATAAATAGCATCTCCCATCAATAATAAATACACATTACCCACATTTCTCATTTCCCCCAAATTATAGGGTTAGGGTTTCATTAAAAAACCAACAACCATCATAAATGTTCATCATTTCCCATCATCTTCATGCCATTTTCCTATACCCCTCAAGGCCCTCATAAAACTCACATTAAAAACATCCCAATTTAGGGTTTCTCATTATAAATGCCTCCCCCAAAGCAACCCATATGCATTACCCTCTCAAAATCACATCAACCCATAACCTAAGGCATAACACCATTAGAAATAGAGAGGAACTTACCTCAAGACAAGAAAAGAGTAGTTTTCCAATGGAGAAGAAAGGGAGCATGAAAATAAGAGGGAGAGAGAGAGCGCTTCATACCACCATCATCATCTCCTCCAAGCTTAAAGCAACCAAAGATGGAAGGAGGAGAGATAGCACACCACACTTGTGGATTTTGAAGAAGAAGAAGAAGATGAGTGGGAAATGGAAGAGTGAAGAAGCAAAGAGAGTGTTTGCAAAAAGGGGGAGAAGGTCACGTAAAATGAGAGAAGAGAATTGAGAGTTTATTGTTTTAACTTAATCCCTCTCATTAAAACTTACTGTTTTATAACTTACAGGATCTCTGTTCGGGCTCAATGCTTTATCTAAAAATTATTCTGAATACATATTCGGACTCCCAATAATATTATTAACAGTCCTAACCAACGGTACCTCAATCGAAGATACTTGGTCCGACACCCATATTTTAATCGGGTATAATTTCAGCTTATAAGGCCACAATAATTTATGAATAACCCCCAGAAATCTTAATTTAAATATTTCAACATCTTGGGACATTTATTGATCCACGGATAATTATTTAATATTTATTCCTAATATTTAATCATTTATATAAATTTAGGGATGTTACAAAAATTCTCCAAGTGGTTTTGTTTGGGCATTAGACATATACCACAAGTAGAAGTGACTAATATACCAGTTTGCAAGTTCTTCTTCCTTAACTCCTTATAATTACTGCTATTATTTAAAACAGTTGTATTATTTGTATTATTCTGGCTGAATATTAAATTTCGCTTTAATTATCAATTTATGTTACATGTTTTAAGTACATAAGAATAACTTTCAAAAGCATTTAAAATGGTTTTTGAACAGTCAATCCACCCTCCCTCCGCGCTTGAGTATTCAGGCCATTTGGTAACATCAAATAATTCCACCAATAAAATATTAGTTAATAGCATACTAGCTTTAGTAGACAAGTTCCTACTTCTTTGATAGAGGTCACAACATTGGACATAGGTCTTTGCATATTTGAACAATATTGGCCAATAGAAACCTGATTGTAAGACCTTAGCAGCTGCCCTTGTAGACCCATTATAGCCTCTAAAATTTGAGTCATGATAGTGCCACAATATGTCTTTTTGCTCATCCTTAGGGATACACCTCCTTATCAAGTCATCCATACCTATTTTAAATAAGAAAGGCTCATCCTAAATATAACCTTTGTTGTCATGAAACAATTTCTTTCTCATTTAATAGGTTCATTCCTTGGGGACCATTCCAGCCACCTTGAAATTGGTCATATCAACATACTAAGTTGTTTGAGTTATACTCATCAACCTTTCATCTAGATCTTGAATTTGTATAAGCTCATCATCTCTTTCCGACCTTGATAGTTGGTCAGCTAGGGGATTCTCCTTGCCTTTCTTATCCTTGATTTCTAGATTAAACTCTTGAAAGAGTAAAATCCATCTATTAATCGAGGCTTTGACTCTTTTTTAGTAAGCAAATACTTGATGGTTGCATGACTCGTATGCACCACCATTTTAGATCCAATGAGGTAGGACTTGAATTTATCAAATCAATAAACAACCGCCAAAAGCTCTTTTTTAAAGGTAGTATAGTTCACCTGGCCCCTACCTGAAGTTACTAGCATCACACATTAATTCAAATGGTATAGCCCAGTCAAGTGCAACTAAATTGGGAGCAAAAATTAGCTTGCCCTTCAACAGTGCTCGTAAGTACACGTGTTTGTTGCGTAATATAAAAAATATCATCTCCTTAGGGACCATGTTCTCAAGTACTCTAAATTTCAATCCTATCTATCTAAACAAGCGATTAACAAAATTTTGTTCAAATAAATTAAAAACAAAACAAATAAAGATTGTAGTAGAGAAGGATTTCTAGAAAAGAAATTAATTAAAATGCGTCTTAGGATACTAGGGTGGTAAATTACTTTGTGACGATGTTTAAAGATTTTACCTTATCTGTTACTTTCATGTTAATCAGAACCAATTTCCTAAGGTTCTAACTTTCCCTTCTCAGAGCTCTGTTATATTACTTAGAAATCAAACAAATGTTTGTTCAATTTAAAAACAGAGTTGTTAATAATTATAGAAATTTTAAGTTTACACAACAACCAAAAAGGTTCACTTCTTAGTCTTTCCCAAATTTAATTATTATGAAAAACTTAGGTCCTCAAAAGATCAAAAACAGTTCACTTGAGTACCTTATAGATTCAACCTTAGGTTCAAATTCTTGAACTATGTTAAAGAGATTCACTTTTCAGTCCTTCCCAAATTTAATTAAAGATTACTCAAAGCCTATCTCTAGATCATTGAGTGCGAATAAGGCAATCAAGAATTAAAGGTGAACATGATTTCATTGATAAAGTGAATTAAAGATTACAACCAATCACATTACAATTCACCTCCGAAATTGCAAGAAAAGGATTCTAGCCACTTATGTTGAAAAAGAATTCAAAACATCCAATTAAATCCATAAAACTCAAAACAAGAATTACAAAAGATTCAAACTAAGAGAAAATACAAGAATCCTAAAACCAACCATAATGAAGTGCAGATTATCGAGTTCTTCCATTCCTTCTTCGTTTTCTTCATTGAAAATCCTTGAGAGGGTCTTCCTAAATCACCTCATCTGCTGTACACAGTGCCTCCTAGCCTCTAGAATGTAGAATCCCTAAAATTGACCCATCTTTCCTTATTTATAATGCGGAAAATGTAAAATAGGGGTGTCAGTCTTGAACCACGGCTGTGGTTTGCACTGACTCTTCCAGCTTGCATTTTGGGCCTTGAACTTCATAGCGATGGCCAAAACTAGGGCCTGGTTGTGGTTCCCACTGTTTGGGCCATTATTTTTCTTCGTTTTTCATGGCTATTGGCGTGCGATTGCATTGTTATGAATTACTTTCAATTATGGACTCCAAATAAAGTCTGCAAACTTAAAATTCTAGTAAAACTAGCAAACAGAGTAATAAAGGAGGGAAAAAGCAAAATATACAAGGGATTTAGGGGAAATTTATTCAAATCAACCTAATTATGCCTAGCAAATGCATCCTAAAATGATGTGTTTTAGAGACACATCAAAATACCTCAAACTAAAACATTGCTTGTCCTCAAGCAATCATTACACTCATCAAGTTAAGGAAAGTGAGCAAAAGACTAACATGCAAAGGAATCCAAATAGAATTATGATCTCATAAATTTGTATAAGGAGGACAAAATTTGAATGTCAAATAATCCATGTTTTTATTTACACCATACTTCAAATGACTCAATGCGATCACTTTCTTACCTATCCTCTTAAGTGCTTCAAGGAATTAATCAAGTAATTTCACTCAAGTCAAATCAATCAAAAGCATTACCATAGGCTTAGCAAATGACCTTAGCTCCACAATACTAAGAAAATACATCTAAGTCAAAAGGTCCTTTCAAGGTTGTAATGGGGCCAAGGGATCAAACTTCAGGTGTGGAAGTCAAGAAAAGGATAACATAAAGGGCTAAACATATAATCATAAGAGGCTACTATAAAATCATAGAAACTAGGAAATAAAACAAAATTCAAAGCTCTAACAATTTTTAGACACCTTCTATTCTTCTTTTTTTCTTAACTTTTTCGTTTATTTTCTTGTTCTTTTTTTCTTCCTTTCTTTTCCTTTTTCTCATTTTTCACCATCCCATAATTTTCTTTTTTTTCTTAGAGGTCCCCAATTTTCAAATTTATTAATTGTTACCCTCCTAGTTCCTTATTGATGCACCTATCCTTAAAAAATTTTCAAAGAAAAAGGTTCCAAAGAAAGTATTAAAAAACTTTTAGGCTCAAAGGGGGCAACTAATAGGTAATAATGTATTAAAACACAATGGCTTAAAGAATTCCTAAAATTCCCTTAATCATCCTAAGATACATAATGAAACACTATTTTACCTAGGTAATAACCCAAGTTCTAGAACATTAAGAAAGAAATGACAATCACTCAATTAAGAAGAGATAAGGGTTTTAAAAATCTATAATGGAGATACCCTTTAAAAGGCTCAAAAGCTCACCAAGTTAATATCAAGTCAAGAAATCATGGCAAAAATTTCATCATTTATTCGGCAAATATGCAATCACCTTATCAACATGTAGAGATCATTTGAAAAATTTTAGTGGGGTCCTTGAGATGTTTTATGTTCAATACTCACAATCAATAACCTGACTTATATAATAATCGTAATAGAACAAACAATGCCCGATCCTATCATGCAGCAACAACAAAAAAACATACTAAAGAAACAATAATCACTACCCTAAGAAAACAAAAATGGATAAAAGCATAAACATAAATCTTTTTTATGTTGCCCATCCTATCAGCCCTAACTAATGTGTATATTGTCCTCAATGTCCAATTAAAGAAAAGAAAGGATAAGGCAACTTACCTAAGAGATGAGAGACCTAAAATGTTGTAGTGAGGCTTGATAACGAACCACGACTAGGGTGATATCCATGACTAGGCCACGGTTCTCTATGGAGAGTTCATAAAAATGTTACACTTCAAAACCAGGGCCATGCACCTCAGCCAAGCCATGGTTTAATCTGTCCAGGAATTAAATTTTAAAACAAGCCATGCATTTTTAAATCATGTCCATGATGCAAATTATTTGGTTCAATGGTACCCCAAACTAGCTTTCACCTTAAGATTTTGTTTTGTTTTTAATTATGGGGTTGCTTCCCCATAAGCGCTAATTTTAAGGTCATTAGCTAGACCTCTATGAAACATTTACCAACTATCTGGGCTCATCTAAGTTAAGTCTCTGGCTAAATAGTGCTTCAACCTTTGGCCGTTCATTTTAGAAATGATGGTTTTCTCACTCCATATATCCACTGCTCCATGAAGGTACACCTTAACAACTTGGAATGATCCTTGAGACACCCCAAAAATGGGGGTAAATTTTTCATGATTTTGACATCATTAATTAATGAAGACGTCAAGTGGTGAAGCTCAATTTGACCCCCTGGATCTAAGAAAGACCTATCTCATATATGGAGATATGAGAAGGTAAGTTAGTAAATAATCGATGAGAGATTCTCAATTATAAACAGCGGAAATTGTAACATCCCAGATTTTAAAAATAAAAGAATAAATTAAGGAAATAAATATTGAATAATTGAATGTGAGTCATTTGATGTTCCAAAATATTGAGAATAATTAAATTAAGATTTTTGGGGACTGTTGGTGATTTATGGAAACTGGATAAGCTGAAAATAAACCCAGTTGAAATATGGGTGTCTGACCAAGCATCTCTGATTGAGATGATATTGGTCAAGGCTGTTGAGAATAATATTGGGAATCCGGGTATGTACTTGGAATAATTTTTAGATTAAGTATTGAGTCCGAACAAAGGCCCTGTTGGTCTTAAAACAATGAATTTTTTAATGAAGGGTTAAGAATTAAAACTAAAAGCCTTCATTTCTCTTCTTATTTTCACCTATGTACCGTGACCCCTTTGGCAAACACACTTTACTTCTTCTCTACTCTTTCTTCATTTTCTTCTTCTTCCAAAAACCCTAGCCAAGTGGTGATCTTTTTCCCCTCTATTTTCGTTTTCAAGAAGCTTGGAAGGAGGCCATTGAAGTTGAAGTCTTCTCCTTCTTTCCTTCCATTTTCGTACTACCTCTTCCTCCTTCTTGAACCCACTTTGTTTTTGGGTGTGAGGTAAGTATACTCATTATTTTGTTGAGGTTTTTGCTATATATATGTGTTAATGTGATTTGGGGGAGCAATATATGTGGATGGGTAGTTGAAGAGAGTATTTAATGCTTGAAGCCTAGAGTGGGTTATCATAAATATGAATATTTATAAGGGGTTAATGATGGTAGATGCATTTATATTGGAAAGAGATGGAGAAAGATCACCGAAGCCTAATAAATGATGAAAATGATGTTATGAATATTGATTGAATGACATGTTGAGAGTGTATATAAGCTATTGAGTGTATAAGTATTGGTTGGTATGGTATTTTGTGGATGTTGGGCTATTGTTGTTGGTAGCCTTGAATTTAATGAATGTAGCTTGATGGGAAGGAATTCCCGAAGCCTAATAAATGATGAAAATGATGTTTATAACATGTTCTATGCATGTCACGAGTTGTAGATGTAATAATAGTCAATAAGAATTGAACTTATGTTCGGAGTAGTTGATTGATTGAGGTTTTACATGTATATTAATGTAGGACCTTTTCCAAACGATGAGGCGGGTGCGTCGTACCAATCGAAATTCTTCTCTTGAGGTAGGAGAGGAGTCTTATGTTCTAAATGCATGAATTTAAATGGTATATGATTGCCATATGTGTTGATATACATGCTTGCCTTGCTTGGAGTGCTACATGATGTTGTGTATGATGTTGATGATATGTTTTGGCAACATGCTTGATGCATTTAGAATAATTTTGATGTATTGTATGGTGGTGTAAATTGTTGATTATTGTGTGGTGATACACATATCCACCGTAAATGTATAAAGAATATTGATGATATTTGATAGAGAATGATTGAAGTCTTTGTATTAATGATGAAATCGAATGATGTGAATAAGAATTATCGAGAATGCCACACAAAGATTTAAACTAACAAGAATACCCAACAATAATGAATCCACTAAAAGCTTTATGGTGATGTTGGTGATGGTGATGATGATGTATGATGGGTGGCATGTGTAGGATGCATAGAGTGAGAAATGCATATGATTTGCATTTGCATCCATGGCAAGCCACCGATGTTGGAACATAGGGGAGTTCTCTCGGCCGACCCAGTGGGAGGGTGGCTCGGTGCACGAGTAATTTTATTTTCCCTTGTGACTCGGTGTGTAAGTCACGAAGCCGCTCATGTATTGCTACAGGGAGCTACATGTGGCCGACCCTTGTAGGGGGTAGCTCTTGATGAGCAGGTGACCCTGGTGGTCCTTGGGATCACAGCTGCCATGATTTGATATCTGGCTGGCCCACAACACCATATGTCGAATATGTCGTATACCGTGGTCATGCTGAAAATGACCAGGTGTTGCAAGATGGGCGATGCGGTTTGGTACCAGTAAAATAATTGGTGAATGCATGCAAATTTAAGAGTAAGTGTACACCTTTTTCTACTGCAGTAGGGGTATGGTTAGATGATCTTACTTAAAACCCACAATTGATGTTGATATTCCCACAATCAGATCTGCAATTGTTGAAAAATTTCATTATGCATATGCATTAGCTTAAGAGCATTTGCATATAGCAGGGAAGTATGCCAAAGGAGATGAGTTATGATGATGGATGTATTGGAGATGATATAATACATTAAGACAACAAGAAGATATGAATACCAAATAGTAATTTGAGTAAAATAATGTATTGTGTATTAGTCCAATGTTGCAGGACTTGATTATGTATATGCTTGTATACCTTGCTTGACTTAAAATGTTGTTGTGGTATGTGTGTGATAATGATATAATAAGGAATGAGATGATGTGTGCATGCAAAGTATACATGTTTGATGCATATGTACATAATCACATGCAAGGTATACATGGCTAATACACATGCTAGTGTTTAGTATGCATATGCACGGATCTGATTTTATTTTATCAGGTGATCGCAACCACCATAATCATTCATTCATTCTCATTGGTTTCCCGCCTCGCAAGGGGTACTCCCTCTAGCAGCCTTGCAAGGTGCTTTCTCATGATCACAACCACGTTCAACAATTCATAATGGTTTCTCACCTCGAAAGGGGTACTCCCGCCTCGTGATCGCAACCACAGACATTGAATTTCAATGGTCCTGCAGGGCCTTTCATTTTAAATACTAGGTGATCGCAACCACCGGTTCATTAATCGCAGGAACTCGCAAGCTCTTTATATCACAAATCTCAAGTGATCGTAACCACTTTTCAAGTACCATGTTATGCATGCCATGCTATGTATGAAACAATGCTCATGCATGCCTTAACCTCATAGGGATTATCTCACCCTCTCATCTAGGGTACCACTCATACTCAATCATAATATTCATCCCACATAATCAAATATATATATATATATCATCTCACAATCAATCATCGTAAGATTCAATCTATATTTCTTATCATACACATAAAGCACTACATCTATTCAAGGAGCAACATGTAACATGGCATCAATACATACATTATCAACATATAATATTTCATACATTTAGAAAATACACTCATCTCTTACCTCAAGAGAAGTAGACTTCCAGGTTTAATGTTCCCGCCTCACAAGTGTTATCAAGTCCTACACCAATCAATTATAGGACCACATCAATCATTCATTCAAACAACATTTCAATATACATATACATATATATATGTACACATGATTCTCATCATGTAGAAACTATTTATAGGTTTTATTCATTCGCCTAATTAGGCTTCGGGAATTCCTTCCCTTAAATTATCATTCATTATTATCAAGGCAACAACCTAATTAGTTAGGTTACCACGTATACCAATCTCATATTCAACTCATTTTAAGTGGGCTTTCATTTATGGTTTCCAACCACCATTACCAATCACCATTTTTGGCTATACCTCATCATTAATAACATTCTCATCATCAATTGATGCCTTTCACATTCACCTTACACATTTCCCCTAATTTTATTAGTTAGGGTTTTGTGAAAACCCAACCATATCATAAATGCACTTCAACATTCATCATCTTTCAACCCTATTTTCATGCACCCCATTTATTGCTCATAAATGTCCACATTTCTTTCACCCCACCTTACGTTTTCCTTATTTAAAGCTCCCATTCAATACCCACATACATTCATTACTCTCCCAAGTCATAACTAACCATTTCTAGGTTCAAAACACAAGGAAATGGAAAGAAACTTACCTTGCTCCAAAAACAAAAATGGGAGTCAAGAGGGAGAGATGGTGACGAAAATGGAGAGAAGGAAGGGAGGAGCTACAAACCAAAATGGTCTCCTCCAAGCTCAATAGAGATTCCAAAAATGGAGAGGGAAATATACAAAACCTTCTCTAGGTTTTTGAAGAACAAGAAAATGAAGAGGTATAGAAAAATAGAAGGGAAAAGAACAAGTGTGTTTTGTTCTTGGAGAAGAGTAGTAACGTGAGTTTGATAGAGGAGAAGGGAGTTTTGTTTTAAGTTTTTAACCCTTCATAAAACTCTTCCGTTTTTCAATAAACAGGATCCCTATTTGGGCCCAATACTTTATCTAAAAATTATTCCGAATACATATTCGGATTCCCCATAATATTATCTACAGCACTGACCAATGGCATCTCAATTAGAGATACTTGGTCCGACACCCATATTTTATCTAGGTTAGTTTTCTGCTTATCCGATCCCAATAAATTACTAACAATTCCCGAAAATCTTAATTTAATTACTTCTAATATTTTAAGACATTAACTACTTTGCATTCAATTATTCCATATTTATTTCCTTAATTAATTCTATATTTTAAATTTTGGGATGTTACAATCCTCCCCACCTAAAAGAAATTTCGCCCCCGAAATTTGACATACCGGATTCGAATACGTGTGGGTACCATTCCCAAATATCATCTTCGTGTTCCCATGTGAGTGTCTCCACGTTTCCATGCTACTTTCACTAGAGGCACCATTTTATTCCACAACCTCTTCATGGAATACACGACGATACGAACCGAAACGGGAGGAACGGACAAGTCATCCCACACATCAACATCATCAATAGAGGTCACGCGCAAGGGATCGTGAATATACTTCCTCAACTGCGATATGTGGAACATATTATGTAAGTTTGCAAGGTGTGGAGGGAGCACAATCCAATAAGCAACATCTCTAATTCACTCCAAGATCTCATAAGGTCCGATGAATTTAGGGCTTAATTTTCTACTCTTCAAAGCTCTTCCAATACCCGTATCTCGTGAGACTCGTAAGAACACATGATCGCCGACTTGAAATCAAGTGGCTTCCTCCTCTTGTCATAATAGCTCTTCTGCCGGTCTTGAGCGATTTTCATCTTTTCTTGGATCATCTTAATCTGTTCAGTGGTTTCCTCAACAATCTCAGGCCTTAAGGCCAAGTTCTCACCAACTTCAAGCCAACATATAGGGGTTCGACACTTCCTTCCATATAACACCTTATATGGTGCCATGCCAATACTAGAGTGAAGACTGTTATTGTAGGTAAACTCGATCAGAGGTAAATATTTCTCCCATGAACCACCGTGTTCCAAAACACAAGCACGTAATAAGTCCTTAAGACTTTGAATAGTCCTATCAGATTGTCCATCGGTCTGAGGATGATACGCCAAGCTCAGCTTTAATTTTGAACCCATCACTTCATGAAAACTCCCCCAAAATCGGGAAGTAAATAGAGGGTCCCTATCAGAAACAATACTTGATGACACACTATGTAATCTCACAATCTCCTGAATATATAACTTTGCCAAATCCTGTAAGGGACTCTTCATACTGATCGGTAAAAAATGTGCGCTCTTTGTTAAGCGATCCACAATCACCCAGATTCTATCACATCTGGACCTCGTCCTAGGTAAGCCGGACACAAAGTCTATAACAATTGCATCCCACTTCTAAATGGGGATGTCAAGTGGTATCAGAGTACTCGAAGGTCGCTGATGCTGTACCTTTGCCTTCTGACAAATAAGGCATGAAGCTACAAAGTTGGCAATATCATGTTTCATTTCGGGCCACCAAAAGTTCTTCTTTACATCATGGTACATCTTGGTCACACCAGGGTGAATACTAAAAATACTTTTGTATGCCTCCTCAAGCACCGTATATCTCAGATCTCCAAACAAAGCCATGTACACACGACCCTTTACACGCCATAAGCCGTTACCACCCTCAACAAGGAATAGATTTTTTCGATCGCTTTGAGATCTCCTCACCTCCTGTAAGTAATCATCATCTCCTTGTTTCTCCTTTACAAGCTCTAAGAACTCATTGCATATCTTTAACTTAGCAAAACATAACCTTGTGGAAGATTCAATTTTGGTCCCAATATTCAAATTCTGAAATTCCTCAATCAATTCGAATTCCTTGACCATCATGGCCGACACATGCAAGGACTTCTGACTAAGAGCATCGGCAACCACATTAGCTTTCCCCGGATGGTACATCAATTCAAGATCATAGTCCTTTAGGAATTCCATCCATCTCCTTTGGCGCATATTCAATTCTTTTTGATCAAAGAGATATTTCAAGCTTTTGTGATCACTAAAGACCACGAACCTCGAACCATAGAGATAATGACGCCAAATCTTCAAGGCAAACACAACCGCCGCCAACTCCAAGTCGTGAGTCGGGTAGTTAACAACATGAGGTCACAATTGGTGTGAAGCATAGGCTATAACACGTTCCTTCTACATCAAAACACATCCATGTCCATGCTTAGAAGCATCACAGTACACTACAAAGTCTTCTTGTAAATCAGGCAATGTCAAGATAGGTGTAGAAGTTAGCCTCATTTTTAACTCTTCAAAATACCCCTCACACTCAACCGTCCATACAAAAGGTTGGTTCTTCCTTATCAAATTCGTCAAAGGTTTAGCGAGATGAGAAAAACCTTCGATGAACCTTCGATAATAACCGGCGAGTCCAAGGACACTCTGGATTTCAGTAACCGATGTAGCTCTAGGCCATGCCATAACGGCCTCAACCTTAGAAGGATCCACTGAAACACCTTCTTCTGATATCACATGTCCAAGAATCTGGATGCTCGTCAACCAGAATTCACATTTAGAGAGCTTAGTGTACAACTGATTCTCTCTAAGAATATTCAACACAAGCTTCAGATGTTCCTCGTGTTCCTCACGGCTCTTGGAATACACCAGGATATCATCAATGAATACCACAATAAAGCGATCTAGGTATTCATGGAAGATGCGGTTCATGTAGCTCATGAACACCGTTGAAGCATTAGTCACTCTGAATGGCATTACAACATACTCATAATGGCCATATCGCATCCTAAAAGCAATTTTTGGAATGTCCTCGGTTCTCACCTGAGTTTGATGGTAGCCAGAGCGTAAATCAATCTTCGAAAACACCACAGCACCTCTTAATTAATCCAACAGGTCATTGATACGGGGCAGGGGATATCTATTCTTTATCGTTATCTTATTCAATTGGCGGTAATTAACACACAACTGCATGGTTCCATCCTTTTTCTTGACCAATAAAATAGGAGCCCCCTAGGGTGACACACTGGGTCAGACAAACTCCTTCTCAAGTGGCTCCTTAACATGCTTTTTAAGTTCAACCAACTCCATAAGAAA
This sequence comes from Clitoria ternatea, assembly GCA_037962975.1. Taxonomy (NCBI): domain Eukaryota; kingdom Viridiplantae; phylum Streptophyta; class Magnoliopsida; order Fabales; family Fabaceae; genus Clitoria; species Clitoria ternatea. Next base: position 160,183,271 of record CM075672.1, read on the forward strand.
CATCCTGTAAGGAACGATAGACACTGGTTCCGCACCAGGCACAAGGTCGATAGTAAATTCAACCTCTCGTGGAGGTGGCAAATCAGGTACCTCCTCGGAAACACATCTAAGAATTCTGACACCACAAGGATATTAAGGGGATCGAGACCATTTGTCCCATCAGCAAGAGATAGTAATATGCAAAGTTGAGCTATACCTTGCACATCAAACTTTCCCATATTAGAAGAAGGAAAAATGAAAGTTTGTTGTTGACAGTCAACCAAGACTTTATTGGCGGAGAGCCAATCCATACCAAGAATAATCTCCAATCCCTTCATGGGCAGGTAAGTGAAAGACACAATAAACCTTCTCCTTTCTAGGAGTATGTCAACATTATCGCACTGGTTAATCGATCTAAGACAAGTACCGGTTAAGGTGGTAACCACAAGAGCATTTTTCATTAAACGCACCGACAATCTCAATCGCCGAACACAATCCTCAGATATAAAAAATGAGTTGCACCTGAATCATAAATAATATGAACTGAGTTTTCGAGTATTTCACACTTACTCTCAACTAAGTTATCGGCTTATGTTGCTTCCCCATCGGTCACAGCAAACACTCTTCCTGCATTTGGTTGAGGATTCCCACCATTTCCATTTCCCTTACGAGCACCATTACCATTTCCATGACCATTACCATGTCTTCCACCATTATAGCCACCACGGTCACCATTTTGACCACCATGGTTTCCATTACCACGGCCCCGACCATCATTGTTGTCTCCGCGGTTCACCTGAGTGGGTGCAGCAGCACAGTTGGGAGTATTAGCTTGCGTAGGAGTCGGTCTTGTGAGCAAAGGGCATGCAGGATGGATATGTCCTACTTGATCACAATTAAAACACACCACATCATCACAGTGCACACACTTATGAACATAGTGAGGACCACCACACTTATAGCATTTCGACCCATTGGCATTTGCATTGCCCCGGCCAAAGGTGTTACCATGTCCACCGCCTCTAGCTTGAGCATTAGGATGAGCACCCTTCTGAAAATGTCCCCTTTTGAAATTTCCTTGCCTCTTGAAACTGGAAGATTGACCCTTCAACTTAGAGTCGAATTTGGAGTGATGAGGTGGAGCATGTCCCTCATAAATACGGCACTTATTCACAAGTACCGTGAAGCTTTAGATTTTTTGATTTCACATGGCCCTTTGAATATCAGGGCGTAAACCGTTCTTAAACTTTACACACTTAGCGGCTTTAGTTCCCTCTTTTTGGTAAGAAGGGTAGAATTCATAGAGTTCTTTGAATTTGGAAGCGTACTCTTCCACCGTCATTGTGCCTTGCTTGAGTTCCATGAACTCGAGTTCCTTCTTACTCTTGTAGCTATCGGGTACATATTTCCTCATGAGTTCAAACTTAGAATTTTCCCAAGTCAAGGGAATAGCCGCAGTAATCATCCTACTCTTGGTGAGTCTTCACCAAGTCTCAACTTCATCTCTCAACATAAAAATAGCATATTCAACTTTCTGGAGCTCATTGCACTCGAAACTGTTGAAGATCCGTTCAACATCTCAGATCCAAACATAGGCTTGTTCGGGCCTAAATCCACCATGAAACTCAGAAGGTTTCCGTTTCAAGAACATGTCAAGGCCTTGAGCACCTTGAGTAGCAGGAGTGGGTTGTCTTTCAGCCTCTTATCTATCATGGTTTTGTGACTCAAGGAGGTCCGTAAAGCGATTCAAAGCTCTAGCTATAGCATCATCGTAATCTTGATGACGACGAGCCATTTCAATATCTATAATCATAACATTAAATTCAACTAACATCAGTAAACTAGTTCATAAACTTTTCCATAGTCTCATGCTACAGTAGTCCATTATAAATTAAGTTATGGCCCCTTATTATAGAGTCCAAGATCAAATAATTCACACTAAGGCTCAAAAAAGCATATCATCATATCATAGTGTCACATGCATTCACATAATCATAAGAATTGATCATTGAGGGAGAGTAGTGTGAAGAAAGCTTGGTCGGACTTATAAAATCATATTTCATCCATAATTAATCCATACAAGTCAAACAACGATGACAATCATTCACTAAATGCATGTTAAGTTCTGATAATACTAATCAATCACAACAAAAGGGATAAATGGAGCTCTGATACCAGGTTGAGACACCCCAAAAATAGAGGTAAATTTTTCACGATTTTGATATCATTAATTAATGAAGACGTCAAGTGGTGAAGCTTAATTTGACCCCCTGGATCTAAGAAAGACCTATCTCATATATGGAGATATGAGAAGGTAAGTTAGCAAATAATCGGTGAGAGATTCTTAATTAAAAACAACGGAAATAATTAGTTAAATTAATGCTATATGATTGGATTTAAAGTAGTTAATCATCATGAGGTTTATCGACTTCATAATGTGTTCAAAGCATTCATAAGATATTTCAAGTAGAAGATTTAGTGCAAAGGAAAAAGGGGATAATCAAAACAATGCAAATTGGGGAATTAGAGCACCACTCGCTCAAGCGAGAGTCACACTCGCTTGAGGGAGACAGAGTGGGGCGCTTGGGCGAGCCATGGAACACGCTAAGCGAGAGGAAGAAAAGAAGCATCGGGGGTCATCTCGCTTGAGCGAGCCCTAATCCGCTTGAGTGAGATCCTCAAGATTCTCTTGGGCGAAGTAGGCGAGCGTGGGCGAGAATCATCCAGAACACAACATAAGCTTGCTCGCTCTAGTGAGTGCCACCCCAAAGGCCTTTCACTCAAGCGAAAATGGCCCATTAGCTAAATATCTTATTCTCGCTCAGGCGAGGCCCTACTCCCCTGAGCGAATTTCCTCCAGTGGAAAACAACTGATGCGTGGGCGATCTCGCTTGAGTGAGACCCACTCTCGCCTGAGCAAGAATTGGCCAGTGGCCATACACCAACACAGGGGATTCTCGCTTGAGCGAGAGTCCATCTCGCTTGATCAAGAATACTAGTAAAAACGTAGAAAACATGGGAATTTAAACAACTCAACATATGAAAATTCTTTCAAGGTAGAATCAAACATGTTCAATGCATCATCTGCAACATATTAAGTATTTAGAACTTGTTCCAAGCATCATATTCCACAAATCACATTCCAATTCATTAAATCACTTCACAATCAAGCTTAACATGATGTATACTCTATGAAACTCAAAATATAGGTAGGTATCAATTCATTCTTCAATGCTTACTGTATCATACATCATTTTAAGTATTTGAACCTATTCCAATTAATCATACTCTGTGATCTCAATTCAAATTCATAAATTATGTCCTAACTAAGTCTATCATCTTGGGCACTCCATAAAATTTAAACCCTCATAAGCATTCATTCATTTATTGAATTCCAAATCGTTCACACCATGTTCATCATTCATACAATTGCAAGGTCACAAACAAAAATAAGCCATACACCCAAAAAGTCTCATTTTCCTACATGACCTCCAAAATCGTCATTATCTATCCATCATCCATACAAGTTATCCATATTAATTAATGGTTATACAAAATATTCATGTATATATAAATACATTACAAAAATATACATAAAAGCCATATAAATCCAAAATAATAGCCAGCCAAGGAATTCTTTACCCAAAAGGACTTTCTTCACACCAATTCACATTACTTCCTCATTGGGGTATCACTTAACGCCATGCTTCTATGGCTAATACACATGCTAGTGTTTAGGATGCATATGCACGGATCCGATTTTATTTTATCGGGTGATCGCAACCACCATAATCATTCATTCATTCTCATTGGTTTCCCGCCTCGCAAGGGGTACTCCCTCTAGCAGCCTCGCAAGGTGCTTTCTCGTGATCGCAACCACATTCAACAATTCATAATGGTTTCTCACCTCGAAAGGGGTACTCCCGCCTCGTGATCGTAACCACAGGCATTCAATTTCAATGGTCCCGCAGGGCCTTTCATTTTAAATACCAGGTGATTGCAACCACCGGTTCATTAATCGCAGGAACTCGCAAGCCCTTTATATCACAAATCTCAAGTGATCGTAACCACTTTTCTAGTACGATGTTATGCATGCCATGCTATGTATACAACAATACTTATGCATGCCTTAACCTTATAGGGATTATCTCACCCTCTCATCTAGGGTACCACTCATACTCAATCATAATATTCATCCCGCATAATCAAATATATATATATATATATCATCTCACAATCAATCATCGCAAGATTCAATCTATATTTCTTAACATACACATAAAGCACTACATCCATTCAAGGATTAACATGTAACATGGCATCAATACATATATTATGAATATACAAAATTTCATGCATTTAGAAAATACACTCCTCTCCTACCTTAAGAGAAGTAGACTTTCAGGTTTGATGTTCCCGCCTCACAAGTGTTATCAAGTCCTACACTAATCAATTATAGGACCACATCAATCATTCATTCAAACACCATTTCAATATACATATACATATATACACATGATTTTCATCATGTAGAAACTATTTATAGGTTTTATTCATTCGCCTAATTAGGCTTCGGGAATTCCTTCCCTTAAATCATCATTCATTATTATCAAGGCAACAACCTAATTAGTTAGGTTACAACATATACCAATCTCACATTCAACTCATTTTAAGTGGGCTTTCATTTATGGTTTCCAACCACCATTACCAATCACCATTTTTGGCTATACCTCATCATTAATAATTTTCTCATCATCAATTAATTCCTTTCACATTCACCTTACATATTTCCCCTAATTTCATAAGTTAGGGTTTTGTGAAAACCCAACCATATCATAAATGCACTTCAACATTCATCATCTTTCAACCCTATTTTCGTGCACCCCATTTATTGCTCATAAATGTCCATGTTTCTTTCACCCCACCTTAGGTTTTCCTTATTTAAAGCTCCCATTCAATACCCACATACATTAATTACTCTCCCAAGTCATAACTAACCATTTCTAGGTTCAAAACACAAGGAAATGGAAAGAAACTTACCTTCCTCCAAAAATGAAAATGGGAGTCAAGAGGGAGAGATGGTGACGAAAATGGAGAGAAGGAAGGGAGGAGCTTCAAACCAAAATGGTCTCCTCCAAGCTCAATGGAGATCCCAAAAATGGAGAGGGAAATATACAAAACCTTCTCTAGGTTTTTGAAGAAGAAGAAGATGAAGAGGTGTGGAAAATAGAAGCGAAAAGAATAAATGTGTTTTGCTCTTGGAGAAGAGTAGTAACGTGAATTTGATAGAGGAGAAGGGAGTTTTGTTTTAAGTTTTTAATGCTTCATAAAACTCTTCTATTTTTTAATAAACAGGATCCCTATTTGCGCCCAATACTTTATCTAAAAATTATTCTGAATACATATTCGGATTCCCCATAATATTATCTACAACACTGACTAATGGCATCTCAATCAAAGATACTTAGTCCGACACCCATATTTTATCTGGGTTAGTTTTCTGCTTATCTAGTCCTAATAAATTACTAACAGTTCCCGAAAATCTTAATTTAATTACTTCCAATATTTTGGGAAATTATCTAGTTCACGCCATTAGTATTTCCTTAATTTAGTTTGTTATCGAAGGCATACTATTGTTTGATTTAATTCTTTTTGCACCTTTAAATTATTCGTTTGTTAGACATTCTTTATTTACTTATTTAATTTAATTTCTTGAGGTCCAATTATGAACTCTTTAGTCATCGTCAAGTGGTCTCACTGTTGATTTTCTTTTACTGATCTAATTAAACTTTATTAACTGAATGACTTCTTTCCTTGGTCACTAAATGGGTCACTATTTTGTTATGTACAATTGTCAATTTAGTAACGTTCTTTCTAAATTTTTAACTATTAATCTTTTAGTGATTTTTCTTTACCCTCACTTTGTTTAATTTTATCAATGACTTTATTTCCTAAGTTATATTCTTTTAGTCGGCTAGAGTTTACACTCTCTATGATGTTAATCTATTTCTTAGACAAGAAATTACTCTAACTTTTTTTTATGAACTTAGTCAAGTATCACTTGGCCATGAAAAGTTGCTATTTAATTATAAGTCATCCTACTTCCCCTTTAGTCCAAAGTCTATGTTCTAAAATCCTTTCCATATCTTTTGTCCTTGTTAGTGATTAATATTATACAACTTAACCGTTTATTTCATGTACAGCATGTCCTAGAATCATATATGTCATGCATCATATAGATATTTCTTAAGTCCCTTGTTACTTATTTTATTGATTACTAAGATTTTTAACTCCTAACACCTATTTCTTAACTTGGACTCCTAATGATCTCATTTATCTCATTTAGGCGCCTTTCTCTTCTCTTAATTTATTTAATAAATTCTTTTCTCTGTAACTTATTCCAAATTGGACTCCAAAATTCTCATTTATTTATTTATTTTTCTACTTGGCTTACTTAGCCCATTAAAGTATTTAAACTCAAAATCTTATTCCTTAATGAAATCTTTTTCCGAATTAGTGTTATTACATTCTTAGAGTCCCTTTTAACATTCTACCTCAATTGGTCACTAAAGTTGGTTACTAATATTTCTAAATTCTAATGTCCATTTTATTATGCTTCCAAAAATTCCTTTTATTTCCATTCCTTTTTCTTAGTTCACAAAATTCGTTTGGGTCTAATCATGTCACTTATTGATAAAACTTTTTCAAGTAAAATTTTCCATTTTTCGAGCTCAACTTATTTGTCTAACTAACTTTTATAAAGTTTGTAATAGTTTAAAATAATGTCATTTTTAGTAAAATAAACGTCATAACCGTCCGGTTGGCAAATTTTCTCAAGTGCGTAATATCATCAAACGATTCCCGCGATGCTTAACAATAAATTTAATTCCTAGAAACGAGGTTTACCAGGGAAATAAACTACAAATTACATATCCTTACCCTAAAATTTTAAGTTTAATAATACAACCAAATCGAATAAAATCGAGCTCGCCTAACACTAAAATTTCTAAGTTCCTCATTATAACTCTAATCGCGATAAAATCCTTTCAAGTATGTGAACGTGAAGTTACGCCAATTAAATTTATAAAATACCCATTAATTTAAAATGTAATAATTTTAACCGTCGGTTACAAAAAATTTTATGGTTTAAAATCTAACCATTGGATCGTGACGAAATTTGAAACGGACGTCCCTGAATACGCAAACAATATTATAGAATAACCAAAACCACAACCAAATAAGGAAAAAACCCCATTACCTTGCTGGAAAGTCGCTGCCCGGAGGGAGAGAAATGGCGAACCCACCGAAAACTCGTTGAACATTCCAGAACATTTACCGATCGCTTTCAGGTCACTAAAGAGTAATATGCATGAAATTTTTGAGCCGTTAAGAGTCATAGACAGCCAAGGAAAATCATAAACAACCATGAAATTGATTTAGTTTAATAGGATCTTTTACCGATAGTTTACTGTTCACTTTGAACCTTTCACCGTTCATCACCAATTATCGCCTACGTTTCCTGATCTTTTGGAAAACAACACATGCAATAAAGAGAGGACAAGGAGTCACAGTTTTGGGCTTCTAGAATAGCAAGAAAAGGGCCCCAAAATGTATGCATACAAGTGAAGAAATTTAGAGAAAAGGAAAGCAAGAATTTTGAGAACTAGAAAATCAAACACTTACCTTATCTTGGTAAAAGAGCTCACGGTTTAGGAAACCAAGACAAGGGAAGCCAAGTTGGGTTTTTGGAAGCCCATTGCTTGAAGAAAATTTAAGAGGAGGTGGTTGTTTGGTGAAGGAGTGGCCACGGTTCAAGAGGAGAAGGGAGGAGGAGAAGAGATTTTATGGTGAGTGGTGATGGTAGTGATGTGAGGTCATGAGGGAGGGAGGAAATTGTGGATGATTGTGGATGATTACATGGGGGATGAAGAGAGTGAAGAGTGGAAGGTTGCTACTATAAGGGAGGAGAGGGCTGGACAATGAGATTAGAAACTTTACTAAGTGTAAAATGGTTATGCAAAAATTTAGCTTGCTAGACAAGTGGTAGAACTTGTTGAGCAAGAAGTGTAGCTGGTTATGGCAAGTGGTGGTATAGGTGGCTTGGTGATGACACCTCTCAAGTAAGGTGGCAAGAGGTGGTGATGCATGGAAGAAGGAGTTTTTAGGGCTGAGCAAGTCTTTCATGGGTGGTAGGAGGTGATTGGTTCATGTTGCATGAAGGAGATGATGTGTCCAGCTTCTGGTAGTCAAATTTTTTGGGATTTTAAGGGATGATGCAGACTGAATTAGGAAAAGGGCCCAACATAAGAATTGTAGGCCTTTTTCTTATCCTTAAATTGATATATGTCATAAAAATGTTCATTAAGAAATGAATGAGATATGGCCCATTTACTAAAGCAGTGTAAGGCTTTGATGGGATTAATGTTTCTTGTAAAGATTAATTTTTTGGCAACATTGGTGAAGAGTTTGAATTTGTGCCCTTCATGAAAATTGTAGGGAATTGAGTTTAGAAAATTTAGGTGAAATAATCATTCAATTTCATGGTCATAAAAGTGAGAAACGCAAAAAATACTAAACATAGTGCAAGCTGTCATTAGGAAAACGTGAATCAGTATGGTATTTTAAATTATGGGATTTATGGAGCACGAATTGGCCTTCAAGCCCTTCATGAAGTTTATAGATCTCTTTTTTATCTTTAATTTGATATATCATTTGCAACAATCCAGGATTGGTAGTCTAAGATATATCCAATTTACAACATTGTGCTCCAGAAGCTTCCCTGATCAGCTACGGCTTAAGAAATAAAGTCACCATTAATGAACATTGTAGAGGTCTACAATATGGATCCATTGCAAAAAGAATAGAGTGATTCAAGCACCGGACAAAGGAGATATGCAAATTTTAATGAAGGATGCCAACATGATGATGAAATAGCCAAGGGGTTACAAAGATGCATTAAACTGTATCGATCTAAAAGAATTTAGCCTTTGATGTTTTTGATTCTTGAAGATAAAATTTGTATAATTTAATATGATGATATATATGTGATGGGCATAATTTTTAACATCAAAGAAATTTAAGTTTGGTGTTTGATGTGGTTCTACCTTTATTTAATGTAGGAATTGACAATTCTAGTGAAGCAAGACTATCTAACCCTATGAAGTACTTCTCTTGAGGTAGGAGAGGAGTATACTTTCTAAGTACATGTGCAATGTTTTTTGATAATATATATATATATATATATGTTGGTGTATAATTGCATGTTCACCTTGAATGACACTACCCTTTATGTATAAAATTGTGTGGGATTGATTTATTTGATTATTGGATTTTTGGATTGGCAAATATGATGCTATTATACATTTAGAATATATTGTTTGATATGCCTTCATGATTTCCATGTATGGATTGATAGGGATTCCGTGGCAAGTTATCCACTACCCGTTGCAGTATAAAATAGATGTCATTCCACTAAGGGACAATTTAATTCAAAAAACTAATTTTGAACCATTTAGGTAGGAAATTTGATCTGAATTTATTTTTTTTGGCAGAAGAGGAAATTTGAGAAATGAAAATTTATCTTGAACAAATAAAAAACAATAACTAATAAAAATGAGAATCAAGTATAAAGAAACTAGGATTGGAGTTCATTTATCTCACCCTTGTATTTCTTGTATATACTTGTAAGATTGGTATTCAAAGTAATGATTTTTACGTCACAATCAAAAATCATTCGTACCAATTTCTCGACTACAAAATCCATAAGAATATTTTCAAAACGTTGATTCCTCAATCCTTGCCAATATTCCAGTATTAAGAGCAATTATTTTGACTTTCGTTACGTTAGATATCATTCCTAATAGCTAATGTAACATCCTAATAGAGCATTAATGGGTAGGTCAAAGGTAATGGCTGATTAACTAAAAGTGGCATGGAATGACGCATGTGCCCCTCTTGACAGTATAGTAGCTTCAGTTTCACTTTTCCACCCACTCTGAACTCATTTCTCTTTCGTGCATGCAGAACCACTCTTCCGTTCTCTCTAGAATTCCCTCAAGCCTTTGTTTCTTCTTCTTCTTTTTCATCGTCTCCTTCTCCTCTTCCTTTTTTCACTTGACGCTGTTAGAATCTCGACTGGGAAGTGGGCAGTGTTAAGGTGCCATTCTCGTTTCTCCTGAAGTCGATAGAGCTTCTTCTTCCTCTCCTCCGTCTTCACCTTCTTCTTCATCAGCGATGTTGTAGTGTCTTGGAGGCTCGAAGTCCTCCACTGTTAGCAAGGGTCGGACTGTCGAGAGTGAGAGAACAGCTTCCAGTTTCTCCAAGCTGAGTGCAGAGTTTGACTGGGTTCAAAGGTCGTTGAGCCAGAGAGAGTGACTGAAGGAGCGACCGGAGAGCAACCGATCAGCGTTAAAAGTTCGAGTGACTTCACAGTAAGTAGGGGGTGCTTTACATTTCAAATGAATGGTTTATGGACGGGTTCCAGGTGAAATTGATATGTTGTTTGTTATATAGCTTTGAAATGTGATGATTGATGTGTTTTGGTTGTTTGATAACTTGTGATATACCCAAATATGTGAAATCTGAGTTGTGAAGTGTTATGTGATTCTGTCCATGATTGAATATTGAACTACATGTGATGCATGATGATTTTAATGAGTATGTCGAGTGCTTATAGCGTGAAACGCTTACTATATAATTGTATATGGAATTGCATGTGAAGTATGTTGATTGAAATGAGAATGTCGAGTGCATACAGCGTGGGACGCTTGATGATTAAAATCATATGCATTTGATTCACCATTGAAATGCCGAGTGCATATAGCATGGGACGTTGAATATAGAAATGGCAATCAAATGAATATGCATAAGATATAAAGATGAGAATACCGAGTGCATACAGCGTGGGACGCTTGATGATTAAAATCATATGCATTTGATTCACCATCAAAATGCCGAGTGCATATAGCGTGGGACGCTTAATATAGAAATGGTAATCAAATAAATATGTAAGAGATATGAAGATGAGAATGCCGAGTGCATATAGCGTGGGACGCTTGATGATTAAAATCATATACATTTGATTCACCATTGAAATGCTGAGTGCATAAAGCGTGGGACGCTTAATATAGAAATGGTAATCAAATGAATATGTATGAGATACAAAGAAAGACCTTGGGTTGGACTCAAGGAAAGCCTACCGAGTGGGACTCGGGGCTGCCCGTAACACTTCTGTTGTCGCTTGGAGTGACTGTGTTACATGAGAGGGCAAACAGTTTGGTACCAGTAAAACAGCTGGATCAGCTTGGAGCTGAGAAAAAGGCTGAGAGCCTATGTTGCAACATAAAAATTAATAATGACCAATCGGATCCGACTGAATAAATGTGTGCACACTGAAACTGTTGCCGAGTGTAATGTGTCTTGTATGTTTATGTGTATATGTTATTGAGAATAACATGAATAATATAGCCATGAATGATTTGAGTGAATTCTGACTGATTGATGCCGAGTGAGTAGTCATATTGAATGGTAGTGTATGTTATTGTTGATTGTGAAATGATATTGTATAGTTGTGAATGTAGTGACTAATCCGAGTCAATAGCTGTCATTTAATATGTAAAATGCTCACCCCTACTTGTGGCTATATTTTCAGTGGATATAGTTTGGAACGGTGAATGATGGGAGAACATCAAACCCGTGTGAAGTGTATTTGTGCAAATGTGGTGCACACATTGTAATTAGTTGTGATGTAGCCTTGGCCGGCTCCTAAATACACTGTTTCATTTTGAGTGTATTAGAATTTGAATTCTCTCAGATTTGAGAACGTATTTATATATATATATATATATATATATATATATATATATTGCTATGATGTTGTTGAATTACTAGTGGGTATTGTTGTATAAGGAATGCCTAAGGTTGCCTCGTTTCCAAGTGAGAAATTTAGCGAGTGAACCTATTCCGAGTGAAGATAGGTTACAACGGCTCCCGAGTGAGAATTGACCGAATGAACCACTTCCAAGGGAAGAATGGTTAAAGTGTTGAGTGAGGTATATTCTAGAAAACCTCCTCCAAGTGGATAAGATTATATATTCCGAGTAGATAATGTTATAATATCCCGTGTAAGACATAACCTAGTAAATTCTTTCGATTGAAGACAGGTTGAGCATTTTCTGAGTGAAATATGATGGAGAGGACCACTTCCGAGGGAAGATGGTCAGTGTTTTCTGAGCGAAACACAACTGATAGAACTCCTTTCGAGTGAAGAAAAGTTAAAGTATTACTAAGTGAGGCTTAGCCTAGAAACTCTCACCCGAGCAATGAAGGGTTAAGATATAGCCGAGCGAAATATAACCGATGGGAGCTACTTCCGAGCGAGGAAAGTTAAGAGGTTCCGAGAGGAACGGCAGGGAGATCCATTTTTGAATAAGGATTTGACTAAGAGTGATAAATTGCCGAGTGAGGCATAACCGATGGGATTATTCTCGAGTGGAAGATGGTCCTAATTCCGAGTGATGGAAAATACTGAGTGAGAGACTCGCTCTAGCGAGTAAGGGCTCGCTCAAGCGTTATCCGCTGGTTTCACGTAGCTGGATCAGGTTCTTGCCAAGAGAGTGTCACCCTGACCCATTTTTTTTCCCGACTCATGTTGAGGGCGAAAAATTTTTCCCCGGTCTCGGATTTGTTTTATTTAAGTTGGGATGTTTCAGCTAACACAATGAGTGTTCCATCTGAATCAATTTTCAAAAGTCATTTTCAAATAACAAAGGAAAACTAAAATCAAGAAACTATTGATCAGATAGAATCAAGCATTAAACATAGAATAGAATACAAAAATCAGTAAATCTCATTACCAAACATACGAATATATAAAAGGAGTACATTGGGTTCGAATAGATTATATCCAATCCTATAAGAAAAGCTTAGCTACACATGGTAGCCATTACAAACATCAACTTCTTTCCCTCATTCTCTTCCTCACATATTATCTCCCCATCTATCTTTTTATCCTCACTCATATCCTTTCCTATAATATTACCACTTCAGTAGTAATTGATTTACATTGTTCCTTCGGGTTGGAATAAGTATTATCTCTATATTGCGAACTTTGACTATCTACAATTTGACGGGCTAAGTATCCAACATGAGTCTCCAAGTTTCTAATTGAAGCTTTAGTGTTCTTCTGATTAGTGAGATAAGCCTACATGAATTTCTCCAGTGTATCTTCTAATTTAGAAGTCTTTTCATGTAAAGAAGGATAATTCTACTGACAAGGTGACCTATTGGAAGGACCTGCTTCCTGTTTCCAATTTGTTGCTCAATTTTGATTTTTTCTTCATCCCTGAAAAGAAGGATTAACATAATTGGAATTAAAATTACCTGAGCGGCCCTGATTACCCATGTAATGTACTAATTCTTCATGAGAACCACAATGTCCATTGGGATGCTCTCCACCACAGAAGTCACATCTGAGAGATACTTGTTGCTGCCTAGAAGATAAATGCACCGCATGGGGTAATTGAGGAAGCTTATCCATTTGTTGTGTTAAGGCTTTAATTTATTGAGTAAGAATATTGTTTTGAGCTAAAATTACATTTGTGGTATTCAAATCAAGCATTCTTTTCCTTTATAATTGATGCTTGTCATGCTGAGCTTGTAATAAGTGGAAGATAATGCTTCAACAATTCTAGTTGCCTGATCAGTATCAATTGTCATCAATGTATATCCCATTATTGCATCCAATATCATATTTGTGTCTGGTCTTAAAATGGTTCACAAAATGGTGCTTCAGCTCCTTGTTTGAATGTAGAAATTTCAGATTTAGCCTTGATAAATCTAGATGGAGGAAAGAATCTGTGTAAGATTTTTTCTTCAACATCAGTCCAATTGCTTAGGCTCTGGTTAGGATGAGATTACAACCATTCCTTAGCCTTTCCTGCTAATGAAAACAGAAATAGGCATAAATAAACAGATTCTAGATCTCCTTGCTCAAATCCGATAGTCCCTACTAGCTCATAGAATGTTGATAAATGAGTATAAGGATCCTCATTGGATATTCCTGTGAACTAATGTGCGCTAATCAAACTTAGAAAAGCTAGTTTCATCTCCAAGGCTCTTATTGTATTTGGGATGGCAATGCTGGAGAAGTATATAGGATCTTGCTACGTATCATAGTCTTCTAATGTCCTCCTTGGTGGATTCTGATTATTATTATTCTCTACCATAACTTTAAACTCTGGTTACATTGAACTTTCCAAAATAGGTATGGAAGAAGAAGAAGGCTCGTCTATGTCTGAACTTTTCATTTTCTTCTTAGCTTTGCCTTTGTTCTTTGAGTGACTTTTCTATTTTTGGATCAAATTTTAACTGGTCTTTAGATCCCTGTCCTCTAAATAACATAAAGCAAGCACTATTCAAGCAATGTTAGCACATGATAAACCAACATAACTAACTAAATGATAAAAACTAATCACAATGCCTAATAGTTTAAACTAGTAATTCAAAATTAACACTGCCCCCCGGTAGCGGCACCAAAACTTGATAGGGATTCCATAGCAAGTTATCCACTACTCGTTTCAGTATAAAACACATGTCGTTTCATTGAGGGATGGTTTAATTCAAAAAATTAATTTTAAACCATTTAGGCAAGAAATTTGATTTGAATTCATTTTTTGACAAAAAAAGGAAATTTGTGAAGTGAAAAATATCCTGAACAAATAACAAACAATAACTAATAATGACGAGAATCAAGTATAAAGAAACTAGGATTGGAGTTCATCTATCTCACCCTTGTATTTCCTGTATATATTCATAAGAGTGGTATTCAAAGTAATGATTTTTACGTCACAATCAAAAATCATTTGTATCGACTCCTCGACTATAAAATCCATAAGAATATTTTTAAACCATTGATTTCATAATCACTTTGCCAATATTCCAACATTAAGAGCGATTGTTTTGACATTCATTACGTTAGACATCATTCCTAATAGCTAACGCAATGAGTGTTCCATCCAAATCGGTTTTCAAAAGTAATTTTCCAATAACAAAAGAAAACTAAAATTGAGAAACTATTAATCAGATAGAATCAAGCATTAAACATAGAATGGAGTACAAAAATCAGCAAATCTCATTACCAAACATACATATATATAATAGGAGTACGTTAGGTTCGAATCGATTACATCCAATCCTAAAAGAAAAGCTTAGCCACACATGGTAGCTATTGCAAACATCAAAGATGAAGAGAAAATGAAAAGAAGATCTCTCTAATTATTTGCAAAGAAGCTAGGTCTTCCGCCTTGAGTTTCCAATCCATTCCCAAAAAGTTTCTAAGTTTCCATTTTATAAAGCCTACCTCACTCAGGCGAGCTTAAATTTGCTCAAGCGAGTAGGCTTTCTTTACTTTAAAGGAACCTCTTGCATTGCTAAATTGCCTTTAAGAACTCGCTCAAGCGAACTTACCTTGCTTAAGCGAGTTAGCCTCCCTTTTTCCTTTGCTTCTCTGCCTTATATTCGTTTGAGTTGAAAGAGCCTCGCTCAAGCGAATTCCATAATGGTTGCCTCTGGATGATTTTCGCTTGAGCGAGATAGAGGCTCGCTCAAGTGAATTCTTCAAAATACTCACTACCTATTTTTCGCTTGGGTTAACTTAAACTTGCTCAAGTGAGTATAACATTGGTGGATCTTCCAGTCCAAAATCGTGGTCGCTTAAGTAAA
Organism: Clitoria ternatea; assembly: GCA_037962975.1. NCBI lineage: Eukaryota > Viridiplantae > Streptophyta > Magnoliopsida > Fabales > Fabaceae > Clitoria > Clitoria ternatea. The sequence continues at coordinate 160,198,970 of CM075672.1, forward strand.
TCTTGAGCTCGCTTAAGCGAATTATTCGGAACTTGCTCTTTTCCATTTTTCCTCTTATGGACTTGCTTCCAACTTCCTCCTTCTTATCTTTCTCATCATTTTTACCTACATTTACATAAAATTTTAGGATTAATAATCTTATAAACATCAAACATTGTAATTTTATCTAGAATTACAATTTTTAACACTTTAATGTATACAAACTCATCTAGATATAACAAATTCTTGCTAAGTTTATCTAAATACACCTTAAATTCATATATTTTGGATGTTTATCATGAATTAATATGGACATGACTCCTTGGCTATTTTATTGTGGATGATGTAAATTGATGCCTTAGAGAATTTTGTTATAAATTGTATGCCTTAGAGAATAGTATAATTGGTTGCATGCCTTTGACTATAATTTTAAATGTACTGTAAATCCCTAAATAAGAGGGTGTGATATTCTTGTGAAGCTGAGGCTAGCATATGCATTTTTATATTTTATGGCATGCATTTTATATCATATTGTAATGTATTAGGATCTTGCGAGATCTTGTGAAAAGGACCCTTACGGGGGGATAATTATTTGAGCAACTATGCATGGTTGCAGTTACCTTGACATGCATGTCATTTAGTGTTTATTGCCACATTCACTTTTGCGAAAGTGATAAGTATTACGAAATGGGTGTTGCGGGTACTTGGTAAATTATGTAAACATGTGTTATAAATATTTCTTGAAATTCGATCCGTTGCACATTCATTATTTTGGTGGCATAGCATATACATTACCCATACGGACATGACATATGACCTTGTGGTACCTAAGAGGGATTGCAATCTATGGTTGATAAAAATTGAGATAAAATTGGAATTTATAGACACTAACTATTGTGTTGTTGATGTTAGTGTTATGGAATGCGGTATGGAATATGAATTAATGAATTGATTCCATAATGTGAGATGACTATTGAAATTTTTTTGTGCATGTGCATTAGTGGTATTCATCATGGATTATGTCCTTATTTTTGAGTTTAAAATCCTTGATAGGACAATATGTTTGATTACACTTACATATCAATATAATCATATTTGTTTAATTTTTCATCATTGAGAAAGTATGCTCACTCTCCACGTTGTCTACCTTTTAGCCCTTGCGTTGTAGGGCATGGTTATAGAGTTGATGCTTTTTGAAGGAATGAGGTATAATGTGAAGGAGGAGACACTTATATGCCTTGGCTAGTAGTGTTTTTATAATTTAGACAATGTATGTATTTTGATACCAACGATATGGATAATGATGTGATGGTAATGGCCTAAGTACTTGAATATTAGAGCCTTTGTTCTTTTTGGTATACTTATACATACACTAGCTAATTCTTTTGTAAATGACTATATTGATATATCACAATATGAATTTGATAGCCATTGCAATGATATTGATGTTTATGTTAATCGAAGACCTATGAGTTAATGAGTTAATAAATTTCTAGGTTCTGACTTATTATTGATGTGTGGTTCAGATAGGGATGCTAATCTGTTAGCATAACCAATTAGAACCATTTTGGGTGGGTGGTATTTGATTATCTAATCGATTAGGACTATTTTGGTGAGTGGTAATTGATTAGCATAATCGATTAGAATCATTCTAGATGTTGGTAATTGATAAGTTGGTCTACATAATAGATTAGCTAATTGATTAGGCATAATAGATTAGCTAATCAATTAGGCGTAACAGATTAGCTAATCGATTAAGACCATTCTAGAGGAGTGGTAATCGATTAGCAAAATCGATTAGGATCATTCTAGATATTGGTAATTGATTAGCTGGTTCGCGTAATAGATTAGCTAATCAATTAGGCCTAACAGATTAGCTAATCGATTAGGACAATTTTATTTTCCTGGTAACTAATTATCCACCTGGTGTAACTAATTACCATGCTCTTGTTTCTGTGTAGATATATTAAGATGACTTTAGAATGTACTTTAAATATAATATGGTAGTGTTGTACCCATATGTATACATTAAAAATGATGAGATATAATCATGTAATTTAAATCTTAGAAATGTTGTGCAAATTTAGATAAATAAGTGTTCTAAAAATCCACTCTTGCCTTTGGATTAATTTAAACGTTCCACAAATACTTACTTAGTAATTATGTAGTTGATTATCCTAAGAAGGCATTTGTTTAAATTACATACCTTCTCATATCATCATATATAAGATAGGTTTTTGAATAGATCTGGGGTTGAATATTGAAATTTTTAATTGTGGTGTTCTTCTTCCAACGGTTGTTGAATCATGAAAAATTTATCCTAATTTTCATTATCTAAATACTGTTATCATTGATATTATTTATCAGATAAAGGGCGTCACACCCAAGGGGAACACAAAGAGGAGAAACCTTTAGAGAGAAAGAGGGAAGAAATTAGAGAGAAAGATAGTTTGAATGACGCACGATGTTACAAAAAATGCAAACAAAAAGGCGTTAGTTAAAAGCTATAAGCACAGTTACTTATATAACCGTGTGTATATAAACACGGTTATAATGGTAACCGTGTTTAATTATTTACCACATAAATAATATAACCAAGGTTTTCCTATAACCGTGATTGTACTGACAGATATAAACACAGTTGTATTGTAAGTATATTTAAACATTTTCCACGTAAACCATATAACCACGGTTGCCTCAGAACCTAATAGATATAAACATGGTTATAATGTAACCATGTTTAAATATTTGTCACATAGACCATATAACCACGGTTGTCCCGCAACCGTGTTTGTATTTAACATATATAAGCACGGTTATAGGAGCAACTGTGTTTAAATATTTACCAAAATATACTAAACCTTAAAACCAACACCATATAAACACGGCTGCCCGTATAACCGTGGTTATATCGTATATTCTAACCACGGTAACCTTGTTTATATTGTTTTCCTAAAAATTTCAAAATATCACCGTGTGTTTTATTAACTTTATTACCTTTTAATCGTGCTTATATCCCATGCTTATATCTACATATTGCACTAGTGTATAATCTGTGATATCAGATCATCAGTATACTCACACACTAGTCTTAATGTATTTATATATCGTTATGTAAATACTTGACGAGAGACACTTTAGGAATAATTCTTATATGACCTACTATTTAAAGGATAAACAAGTTTAACACATTTTTCAAATTGAAAAGACTTATTTTGTTGATAAGCATAAAATGGTACGATGGAAAACATATAATAGCTCATAGAGCATGCACCAATATTGTCAGGCTCCAGCCTGATTTCATAATTTATTATATTAATTAAATAAAATCAAAATCATTATTCATTTAAATTATAATTTTACCGGTAAATTTTTCACGATTAGCCCTTATTTGATTTATGTATAACAGATATATTGTAAATTTTCCAAATGTAAGGCAATGCTCAGCCCAACAAGGAAAAAATAAAACTTTGACATAACTTGGGCGTACAAATGCCAAGGTGTGGAATGAGAACATCCACATCCACTAAAGAGGAACCACCCATAACCCACTAGCCAATGTATAAACGCCGGCTTAGGCGTGGGAACACGTGGGAGTATGGCAATGCGTAACAAGGTCTAGCAAAAGACTAGCGTAAGGATGCCAGCTATAGGCGTGTGTATACGTGAGGAGGAACTAACAGGCAAAGGGAGCAATCAATACCCCAGTGTATAAACGTTGGGGCTAGCGTGGGAACGCCTAGACTTTGGAGTGGGAGAGCTACCAACAGACTAAACCCAACGTGGGTACACGCTAAGTGGCGTTTAAACACATGGACCAGAAGCAAAGGGACTCGATCATCTAGCACTGGGATGACACAATGGGCATTGAAATGCCTAACACATGGTGAATGACACAAATGCTAGGTGTAGGGATTCCCAGACCAGCGTGGGAACACCCACATCAGAGGCAATCTTTCTGATTTTTCAATTTAGTCCCTACATAAAATTTACCAACTTTTAGGACCCTTATTTCACTCGTTTTAAGTCCGATGATCCCAAATTTAATATACATCATATTTTCCTCATTTCAAATCTATTGGCAAAGACCGTTCTCCAAAATTATATATATGACAGAATGCATTATGGTCATTTCATGGTGTTAGTCCTCAAATTTACAATAAATTCTTTAATAAAATTATGTAAAAATAATAAAAATTAGTTTAATTTGTTATAAATTGAGGTTTTAAATTCAATAAATAGATGTTATTAAAAATAATCTTCCCTTGATCAATTTTCTCTAATTTTGCAGTGAAAAAGTAAAAGAATTAAAGAGAAAAATTGAAGAACTGAAGAGCCGACGCGTAGCATCAACACCACACATAGCGTGGGAATTTTTGATTCTGACGCTATGCGTCACAGCCACGCGTAGCGTCATAGCTACATGGACTCCATTTCCAGCTGGACAACCACTTAGTCAAAGGGCCAAATAATGGCCAATACAATCAAGCTAATGTCAAGCCGAATGGGGAACATGTGGAACCATTGTCTGGGCATTATTAGATTAATTAATTTTAATAATGGCCACTTAATCATGTTTTTAATTGGGGCTAAGTCAGGAACCTGACGCGTAGCATCAGGACCATTCTTCAGCCCTATAAATAGGGCCATTCTCCACACATTCGCAGCATCCCCTTCTGAATTCAGATCCTCTTTTCCTCTCTTTTCACTTGAGTGTGAGTGTTCTTTTGTGAGTTTGTAAGGTTAGAGTGATTTCTAGATACTTGAGAGTGTTTCGTAGTAGTGTGAGCTCTTGTATCATGAAGTGTTTCCAAGTTTTGGTAATGTCAAACTCTGTAAGTGTTGTTCTTGCTTTTACCATGTGTAACTAAATTGTTTATGTTGGAATTTGGTGAATCAATCTATTATATGATGTTGTGATTATGACCTCTGCATATTTATGATTCACGTACATGTTAGTATTTCAACTCTTTATTAATATCAACATCAAACCGGAGAATGATTTTCATGTGTATTAAAACTTGTTTTATTAGTATAAATGTCAAACGGGAGAATGATTATTCATGCCGAATTAAAATCTGTTTTAATGAAAGTAAAATTTGAAATACCCTTAATATGCCAATTACTAGGGATAGAATTAGTAATTATTGTTGCCATAAGGCCAGGACTTAATGCAAGTTTTTATTGAGAAAGCTCACGAGGAATCAGACTTTACAGTAAATACTTAGAATTTGTATCACGAGGGATCGGTTATAATGACTCTAAGCTACAATGCCATGAACTTGATAATTAAGTATGTATGTTTGTAATTACTTTATTATATTTTAGTGCGAGGATCCTAATTCCAACATAATTTGTTAATATGTGTTTTTTCATCAAGTATCTGAATTATTCTGAATTACATCTCAATTTTCTAGATAGATTTTATATTTACCATCTTTTTACCACATGAATAAATCAATCATCAAATTCTGTGAATATTGTATAAATTGTTTATAAATTATTCTTTTGTTAATAACTTTTGATAAATTTACCATAGTAAATAAGAATTACTGTGAGTTATTGGAACTTTCAATCCCAGTAGAACGATATCTAAATTTGAAAACTACAAACGATTGGTGCGCTTGCCAATTAAAAACCCAACAGTAACACGGGGTATAATAAGTTTTCTGTCGCCGTTGCCGGGGATTGAATTGATTCAGTAAAAACAATAAATTTTTAATTACCATGGTAAAAATAATTTTTTTTAACTTAAATCTTGTTCACCCAGTAGTTTTTCAAACTAGTCCGATGTTGAAACAAAATTTTTGGAAAGCTTTTATTCACCTTCAAAATATTTTGAAGCAATGATAGCCATACATTCTTTTTCACAAAATCACGATGAATCACTTGGTGAAGCATGGGAAAGATTTAAAGCACTTCTTAGGAAATGTCCAAACCATAATTTGGATGATGTTGGGAAGGTAAGAATCGTTTATCATGGTTTATTACCTCAGTTCAAGATGATGTTAGATGCATATACAGGTGGTTCTTTAATAAACAAAACTGTTGAAGAGGCAATATCAATCATGGAGTCCATGTCAACCAGTGACCATCAAGCAAAGCATGAAAGAGGTAGTACATCAAGGAAACCAGGTATGTTTGAGTTGGGAGTAAATGATGAAGTTTTAGCTTAGCAAAAATTACTGAGACAACAAATGAAGGCAATGAGCAAACAATTGGAAAAACTTCAAATTGCTCAAGTATCATCACCATCTCCTGCTCAATTGAAATAATGTGTGCATTGCATGGATGAACAACTATGTGGTTACTGTGCCCCTGATGGAAATGAACAAGAATAAGCCAATTATTTGATTCATCAAAGAATACCCTTAGATACTTTTCCTATCAATCTTGGTAATTCTTTTCCTAACAATTACCCACAAGGTTGGCAGAATCAGAATATTGGCTGGAAAAAAGATATTGGACATTCCAACAGACCTACCAACAATCAATTCAAACAACAACCACAATCTTATCAAACAATAAGGCTAACTTGGATAGAGGAATCTATCCAATAATTGCTATAATATATGCAAACAAATGAAGCCGCATGTAAAGTGTCGGATATGCAATTGGGATAATTAACAAAAGAAGTAGCTGACATGAAAAGCTCTGGATTTTCTACAAACACTCAAAATTCAAGAGAACAATGTAATGCTATTTTTACAAGAAGGGGTAAAGTTGTAGGAAATGATTGTAAAGAAAAAGAAAAGAAAGAAGAAAAAGAAGAGAAAAAAGAAGAAGAGAAAAAAGAAGAAAAAGAAACTGAAAAAGAGAATGAAGAAAAAAATGATGAAAATGAAAAACAAAAAATCAAAACCAAAAAAATCAGTATTTGGGTCAAACACCTCTAGTTAAGGATCTACCTTATCCATATGCACCATCAAAGAAGGATAAGGAAAAGGAATACAAGAGATTCCTTAAAATATTTAAGCAATTACACATAAACATTCCATTTTCTGAGGCATTGGAACAGATGCCAACATATGCAAAGTTTATGAAAGAATTGTTTACCAAAAAGAGGAGGTACAATGAGGAAATTATTGAACTTGAAGCAAGTTACAGTGCTATTTTGCAATATAACATGCCAGAAAAGTCAAAAGGCCTTGGAAGTTTCACCATTCCCATCTCCATTGGAGGTGTAAATATTGGGAAAGCCTTGTTAGACTTAGGGGCTAGCATTAATCTAATGTCTCTAAGTATGATGAAGTGAATTAGTGACCTTGATCCTTAGAGAGCAAAGATGACTCTGCAATTGGCCGATAGATCAATCAAAAGACCCTATGGTATTGTGGAAGATGTACTTGTGAAAGTTGACAAGTTCTACTTCCCTGTTGACTTTGTGGTTTTAGACATGGAAGAAGATGTTGAAGTTCCCCTGATCCTGGGGAGGCCATTTATGAAGACTACTAGAGTACTCATTGATGTAGATAATGGAAAGTTGGCAGTAAGAGTACATGATGAAGAAGTGAACTTCGATCTTTTCAAAGCCATGAAACATCCCAACTCAAAGCAAGATTATTTCAAGGTGGATGTTCTTTACGAAGTTTGGTTTTCTATATCCACAGGTATGTCAATTTCTGACCCTCTAAACAAGTTATTAACTAACTCTGTGGAATGTTTGAGTGAAGAAGAAGAAAAATAGGTAGACAAGTATCTTGAAGATCTTGATCAAGGGAAAGAAATTTCCCCTGAATCAAGAAAAATTGAAGAAATCCAAGAAGTACCTGTTGAAGAAATCAAGAGACCTGAATTGAAAGTGCTACCTTCCAACTTAAAGTATATCTTTTTGAAAAAAGGTAATCTAAAACCAGTAATTATTAGTAATCTATTAAGTGAAAGAGAATAAGAAAAGTTTGCAGAAGTGTTGAAAAGGAATCAAGAAGCAATTAGATGGACACTTGAAGATCTGAAAGGTATAATTCCATCATATTACATGCATAAGATTTTGTTGGAAGATAATTTCAAACCTGTTGCTCAACCCCAAAGACGCCTCAATCCAACCATGAAAGAGGTAACCAAGAAGGAGGTTTTGAAATTACTGAAAGCAGGTATTATCTATCCTATTTCTGATAAAGCATGGGTAAGTCCTATACAAGTTGTTCCAAAAAAGGGTGGTATGACAGTAATTATTAATGATAAAAATGAATTAATCCTAACAAGAACTGTCACTAGTTGGAGAATGTGTATTGATTATAGAAAATTAAATCAAGCAACAAGAAAAGATCATTTTCCACTTCCTTTTATGGATCAAATGCTTGAAAGATTATCTGGATAGGCTTACTATTGTTTTCTTAATGGATATTCCGGATATAATCAAATTGATGTTGACCCTCTTGATCAGGAGAAAACTGCTTCTACATGTCCCTTTGGTATATTTGCTTATAGGAAGATGCCATTTGGATTATGTAATGCACCTGCTACTTTTCAGAGATGCATGTTTGCTATTTTTACAGATCTAATTGAAAAGAGCATTGAGATTTTCATGGATGATTTCTCAGTCTTTGGAAATTCATTTGAATCATGTCTAACTAATCTGGACACCATACTAAAGCGGTGTATTGAAACAAATTTGGTGCTTAATTGGGAGAAGTGTCACTTCATAATGAAAGAAGGAATTGTACTCAGTCACAAAATTTCTTCTAAAGGTATTAAAGTGGACCAAGCCAAAATAGAGGTAATCTTTAAACTCCCACCCCCTGTAAATGTAAAGGGTATTAGAAGTTTTTTAGGACATGCTGGATTTTATAGAAGTTTTATTTAAGATTTTTCAAAAATTGCTAAACCTTTAACAAATCTTCTAAATAAAGATGTTGAATTCAAGTTTGATGAAGCATGTCTTAAAGCTTTTAATTCCTTGAAAGAAAAATTGGTTTCTTCCCCTGTAATTATTGCTCCTAATTGGAACTTACCCTTTAAACTTATGTGCGATGTAAGTGATTATGCTGTAGGAGCAGTTTTAGGTCAAAGATATGAAAAAGTTTTTAGGGTTATACACTATGCTAGTAAGGTTTTAAATGAAAATCAAATAAGTTATGCAACTACTGAAAAAGAATTACTAGCCATAGTGTATGCCTTAGAAAAATTTAGATCATACTTGATTGGATCAAAAATAATTATTTTCACTGATCATGCTACAATCAAGTACCTTTTGACTAAAACTGATTCTAAACCTCGGTTAATCTGATGGATTCTACTCCTTCAAGAATATGATCTTGAAATCAAAGATAAAAAGGGTAATGAAAATATGGTCGCTGACCATCTTTCTAGATTGATGAATGATGAGGTTACTGCTAAAGAAAAAGACGTCTTGGAAGAATTTCCTGATGAAAAACTTTTTGAAATAACAAAACGGCCATGGTTTGCTGATATGGCCAATTTTAAAGCAGCGAGAATTCTTCCAAATGATTTAACTTGGCAGTAAAGAAAATGTTTTTTCAAAGATACAAAATACTTTGTTTGGGATGATCCTCATTTATTCAAAATTAGTGTGGATAATTTGCTTCGTCGTTGTGTACCCGATTGGGAAAAGAAAGATGTGTTGTGGCATTGTCACAAATCTCCTTATGGAGGACATTTTAATGGAGAAAGAATTGCTGTAAAAATTCTTCAATCAGGTTTGTATTGGCCCTCCATTTTTAAGGATTCTCACTCATTTATGCAAGCTTGTGATAACTGCCAAAGAACAGGTAATGTTAATAAAAGACAAGAAATGTCTCTCACAAACATTCAGGAGGTTAAGGTATTTGATTGTTGGGGTATTGATTTCATGGGATCCTTTCCTTATTCTTAATTTAATCAATACATCCTTTTGGCAGTTGATTATGTTTCAAAATGGGTAGAAGCAATCGCTTCACCTAATGCTGACACCAAAACTGTAGTGAATTTCTTGAAGAAAAATATCTTCTACAGGTTTGGAACACCAACAACTTTAATTAGTGATGGAGGATCATATTTTTGTAACAAAGTTCTTCAGAAAGTGTTACAACACCATGGAGTGAGACGTAAAATGGCCACAACATATCATCCACAAACCAGTGGACAGGTTGAGATTTCAAATCATGAAGCAAAAAGAATTTTGGAAAAGACTATGTCTTCCTGTAGAAAAGATTGGTCACAAAAGCTTGATGATGCACTCTGGACATACAGAACTTTATTTGAGACTCCAATTGGCCTTTCTCCTTTCCAAATAGTCTATGGAAAAGCTTGTCATCTTTTAGTAGAGATGGAACATAAAGCATATTGGGCCTTAGAATTTCTCAACTTTGATCTAAATGTAGCAGCTGACAAAAAAAAGTTGCAGTTACTTGAGTTGGAGGAAATAAGAAACAATGCTTATAAATCATCTAGAAGTTACAAAAATAAGGTGAAAGCTTACCATGATAAGAAACTTAAAAATAGACACTTCACACCAGGTCAGCCAGTTTTATTGTTTAATTTAAGATTAAGTGTTTCCTGGTAAATTGAAATCTAAATGGTCAAGCCCTTTTGTAATTAAGGAAGTAGATCTTATGGAGCAGTTGAAATTGAAGATCCGACTTCCAAAAGAAGTTGGATGGTTAATGGGCAAAGATTGAAACCATATCTGGGTGGTGAGATCAACAGACTCACTACCATTTGTTATTTGACTGATTTGTGATGTGCAGGATGTCAAGCTAGAGACAGTAAAGCAAGCGCTCAATGGGAGACAACCCATTATTTCTTTTAATTGTTAATTTATATGTAATAATATAATTAAAAAAATTGTTTTATTGAATTTAATTTTAACTAAATTTTTAATAAAAAGGGTTTTTAAACTGGAAGAAAAGGGTTTTTGAGAATTAAAATTTTAATTTTTGAAAAACAGAACCCCACACGTAGCGTCTCCCTCACGCGTGGCGTGGAGGTAAAAATTTTACCCTGACGCGTAGGGTCTTATCCACGCGTAGGGTCAGAGCCCATGTTCAGTTTTTTTAAACTGAACCAGAGAGGCCCAATTTAGGTTTTTAAAACCTAAATTTCCCTCTGCCTCATTTTTGACTCAGAACCCTAATCCTCAATTTCACAAGAAGCTACATTCTCTCATCTCTCTCCGATTTCACAAAGACTCTAAGTAAATGATTTTCTCCTTTTTCTTTAGTTTGTTTTTGATTTTCGATTTTTAGAATATATGCGGTTAGGATTAGGATTAGAAGACCATTGGATTTGATTATTGTTAGAGTAGAGAACTAAATGGATTGATTGAAGTTTGGAAGGGGTTGCTGTTGCACAACCCCTATTTTTGTTTTTCTGAAACTGCGCACCTCACACGTAGCGTTCCAGTGACGCGTAGTGTGAGGCATGAATTGTAACCCCACGCGTAGCGTGTCAGCCTTTGTTTTTGATTTTTGTTAATTTATGTGTTTTAATTTTCTGTTAATTTATATATTGCTTTCTGTTTTTAATAATTTTGTCCCGTTTATTTTTTGATTGTTTGTTTTTTTCTTTTTAAATAATAAAATTTCTTAAATTGTATGTTTGTTATAATTTCTTGCATAAAAATAAATAAATAAATTTGATAAATTTTGTAAATATGTTTGTTTTGTGAAATTACATGTGTGAATTTGATAAAATGTTGTGTATGTTATACTTTTAAAAATCCAAAAATATGCATGTTTAATTTTTGTTTTGCATAATTTATTTTATAAAGTTCAAAAATATATTGTTTTTATGCTTTATAAATATTTTGTTGTGTAAAATATTATGTTATGTGAATTTAAAAATTTTTGCATGAGTTTTTATTTTTTGATATTTTGTATAAAATATAAAAACCAAAAATATGAATGTTAATTTTTGATGTTTTACATGTTTTATTTTGTTAAAATATAAAATTCAAAAATATTGTGATGTGTGTTTGATTTTTGTAAAATTTCTTTTTGTAGATGGCACCAAAGAAGTCTATTCCTATTACTGGTCCGGAGAGACAGAGGAGGACCACTGACACTGATACCACTTCTGAAGATCCAGATCTTCAGGGTGAGGAGCAGCTGGGACCTAGAGATCCCACTAGGTTTTGCACTGATGTAAAATGGGCCAAATTTCACTAAATAAAGGGCCAGAGATTGATATGGGAGAGAGTTTTGGATCTGAATGCTAGAGATTATCCTGAGCTGCAGGATGAGATACAGAGCAGGAGATTGGGATCCCTATTTACCTTTCCCACTAAGGGGGATCCCATCCTGGTCATGGAGTTTTATGCTAACGCTTATAAGACACGTCAGGACTTACCAAACATCAGCCAGCAGAGGACGAGCTTGGTGAGGGGTCGGCACATCACCTATGATAGGGACACCATTAGTACCCTACTAGGTAATCCTTGGGAGCCTACTCCCGAGAGTGACACTTGTTTCTGGAAGGAAAACAGAAACAAGGTTGCTACTAAGGATGGTGATCTAGGATATTTCCTAGATTAGGTTGCTCACTTCTTGAGCAAGGATGGAATCTTATACAACCTGAGTAAGGTTGGAAGGACTCCATCGAACCTCCTCAAGACCCAGCTGACTCCCATAGCTCGGGCATGGATGTACCTGATGCTCTATAACATCACTCTTGTCACCCACCTTTCTTCTCTTCCAGTTGATCGCTGCTGCTTTCTTTACTCCATTCTTCAGGGCCACACTATTGACATTGCCGAGCTAATATCTAAACAGATTCACTTTTATGCCTTAGGGTATAAGGTGAACCACCCTATTCCCTTCCCTCTCATCATATTTGGCTTACTGAAGAGGCAAAGAGTTGTTGTGCCATCACCTGAGTTCACTAGTTCTTCGGGGAGAGTCCCCAATGTTGTAGTGAACAGAGATTATTTCATCCAATAGTGCGAGCTTTCGCCTCTGGAGCCGGAGGCTTAGCCCAGACAGAGACAGAGGAGACCACCAGTTCAGCCACCATCTGCTGATGCTATCACCGATGGATTTGCCAAGATGACTCTAGAGCATCAGCATATGATGCAGATGATGGCTGCTTCTCATCGTGCTTATGTCCATTTACATGATGCATTTTACCAGTACAGGATACAAGGAGAGGGAGCACCATTTATGACACCTGCTGATTTTGCTTCCCATGCAGCTTGGGCTGGTGATTTGCCCACTTATCCTAAGACAGGTGGACCGTTTGGAGTACGTGCTGATTCTGAGGGTGATGCCGATGAGGATGGAGATGATGAGGATGATCATATGGAGGATTGGTTGGTGCTATCTTACATTTTTTGCACTTTATTTACATACATTTTAGTTTAGTTTGATATTTACATTTGGATTTACATTTTGAATTATATTATGGTTTACGTTTATTTTCATGGTGTGTTTAATTTATGCATATCCTCCTTAACCAAAAAAAAATATCTTTCAAATAAATAAATCAAATTTTTGAAAATAAGGAAATTTATACACTTAAGGTTTTTACACAATAAAACCATTTTTAAAATCAATTATCGATTCTTTTGTAATTTAGGAATTTTGATAAAATTAATTACAATAATTTTATTAACTATTAAGCTAATTTCAATAACCCGGTGAGCTGAGAGATCTTTTAAACATTTGAGGGCTTCGACATAACTTCATTCAAATTGATTTTGCTTTAATATGTGATTTGTGTTGTTGTATAGAAAATTCAAGAATATGATCAAGGCACATTTTTGGTAAAAGAAACCTTGGGCCAAAAAGCTTACCATGGTAAAATTATTTTTATCCTTTGAAAGCCAATTTTGAGCCTAAAAAATAATTTATTTGGTACCCTTAAACCTTATCAAATTTTTAACCATTCCTTGTACTTGATTGATTAAAAGAGCAATTAAGCAAAAAGAAAAATATTTTGAGTACTCTTACTTGGGGAATGAAAATTTTGGAACTTAATCCTTCTTCAAAAATTAGTAATGCATGTACAACAAAAATGTAAACAAAATAAACATACATGCATAACAAGAAAAAGAAATAATGAAAAGGATTAAGTTGAGGGTACTTATCAAAAAGGGAAATGAGATTTGGGCCAAGTGAAAGACTAAAAATTGTAAAAAGCTCTTTTATGATTTCAGGTTTTTGAATTCCAAGAAAAACCAAAATTTCTTGTAGCCAAGCCCCATTATAACCCTTAAAAAGACCTTTTGATTCTTGAATTAACTTTGTATGACTGACCATTGATTAGATGAAAATCAAAGTTAAATTTGTTCGATTTTATGATCGATTAAGGGAAACAGGTTACCCTTTGCACAAAGATAAACACTTGTGAGATAAGCCTGAAATTATGCTTGATTTGTTAATAAGACATTATAAAGATTTTTTTCATTAAACCTTTATTACATAAGATATCTATTTTTGGTTATTTTAAATGGTAAATTGTGAAATTACTTTTTATGGTAAATTTTCAGACTAATTCAAAAATTTGATTTTAAATTTGATTTTTAATTTTCTCTCTTGCTCGAGGACGAGCAATGTCTCAAGTTGGGTATTTGTTAGTCCTTAAATTTACAATAAATTCTTTAATAAAAATTATGTAAAAATAATAAAAATTAGTTTAATTTGTTAGAAATTTAGGTTTTAAATTCAATAAATGGATGTTGAAAATAATCTGCCCTTGATCAATTTTCTATAGTTTTGTAGTGAAAAAGTAAAGAAATTAAAGAGAAAAATTGAAGAACTGAAGAGATGACGCGTAGCATCAACACCACGCGTAGCATGGAAATTTTTGATTCTGACGCTACGCGTCACAGCCACACATAGGGTCATAGCTACGTGGACTCCATTTCCAGCTGGACAACCACTCAGTCAAAAGGTCAAATAATGGCCAATCCAATCAAGCTAAATGCCAAGCCGAATGGGGAACATATGGAACCATTGTCTGGGCATTATTAGATTAATTAATTTTAATAATGGCCACTTAATCACGTTTTTAATGGGGGCTGAGTCAGGAACCTGACGTGTAGCATCAGGACCCTTCTTCAGCCCTATAAATAGGGTCATTCTCCATACATTCACAACATCCCCTTCTGAATTCAGAGCCTCTTTTCCTCTCCTTTCACTCGAGTGTGAGTGTTCTTTTATGAGTTTGTAAGGTTAGAGTGATTTCTAGATACTTGAGAGTGTTTCGTAGTAGTGTGAGCTCTTGTATCGTGAAGTGTTTCCAAGTTTTTGTAATGTCAAACTCTGTAAGTGTTGTTCTTGCTTTTACCATGTGTAACTAAATTGTTTATGTTGGAATTTGGTGAATCAATCTATTATATGATGTTGTGATTATGACCTCTGCATATTTATGATTCACGTACATGTTAGTATTTCAACTCTTTATTAATATCAACATCAAACCGGAGAATGATTTTCATGTGTATTAAAACTTGTTTTATTAGTATGAATGTCAAACGGGAGAATGATTATTCATGCCGAATTAAAATCTGTTTTAATGAAAGTAAAATTTGAAATACCCTTAATATGCCAATTACTAGGGATAGAATTGGTAATTATTATTGCCATAAGGTCAGGACTTAATGCAAGTTTTTATTGAGAAAGCTCACGAGGAATCGAACTCTACGGTAAATACTTAGAATTTATATCACGAGGGATCGATTATAATGACTCTAAGCTGCAATGACATGAACTTGATAATTAAGTATGTATGTTTGTAATTATTTCATTATATTTTAGTGCGAGGATCCTAATTCGAACATAATTTGTTAATCTATGTTTTACATCAAGTATCTGAATTATTCTGAATTACATCTCAATTTTCTAGATAGATTTTATATTTACCATCTTTTTACCACATGAACAAATCAATCGTCAAATTCTGTGAATATTGTATAAATTATTTATAAATTATTCTTTTGTTAGTAACTTTTGATAAATTTGCCATAGTAAATAAGAATTACTGTGAGTTACTAGAACCTTCAATCCCAGTGGAACGATATCTAAATTTGAAAACTATAAATTATTGGTGCACTTTGTCACAACCCGGTTTTCTAGGCCCGAATCCAGATGTGATCGATATAAATAATTAATAAAATATGGGTAAATTTTTCGGGTTTTCAAAATAAGTCTGATATCACACCAAGACCCGAACCATAGAAAACTGAAGAGTGAGATTTATAATAATGCAACTAGATCGATAACTAAATTGCCCATAACAGTATACAAAATAATAGAGTTTACAGCGAAAGAAGAATGTGTATACCGGGCATATGCCTAGTCCCATATACGAAGATATGAGAAAAGGCCCAAGCAATCATACAATTTCATAATATAAGCCTATTAGGCTACAATCGACTATGCACCTGAATCATAATTATATATCATCAAATGTAAGAAGCCTATACATGAGACATCCATCACCAGATGGCATCAATCTAATCATCACTTATATACTAAACATAGAGTCTACGTTCATAAATACATAAGTTTGTTACACATATATATTTAACTCTCTAAGTCATCATCCTTATGTACAATTTAATTCAATACGTTAAAATTCGTAATTGGTGCCGGCCAAGGCACTTCCATTACCACTATTTACCTTCGCCAAAACTTCAATTCAAAGTCTCATCTCGGCCCATGATAACCCTGTATCACAATGCTAAAAAGGAGACCACATGGGAGAGTGAGTTATACATTCAAAATGACGAATATAAATATATTGTGATTATGTGTACATGCATACAATCATCATGTGTGCTTTGTTATAAAATCATGAATTCATCATTCAATCATCATCACATTGATATAATAGGTATACAACCCTCATGAAACGCATTTCACAACATAAGCAAGCACAAGCACATACATAATCACATTGCCACTTATCAACAAGGGCATTCACAAATTATCATCATCAATTCATTGAATCTTTACTCAATTCCTCCTCATAAGGGGTTTCTCATCTCTCATAGTCATCCCATCTCAAATGCCATGCACCTATGGCTAATGCATATGTCAACTGTTTAATGCATATACACGGATCCGATTTCATTTCATCAGGTGATCACAACCACCATATCATTCATTCACATGGGTTTCCCGCCTCGCATGGGGTACTCCCTCTAGCAGCCTCACAAGGTGCTTTCTCGTGATCGTAACCACGCTCAATAATTCATATTAGTTTCCCGCCTTGCAAGGGGTACTCCCGCCTCGTGATCGCAACCACGGGCATCATAGGAACTCGCAAGCCCTTTTTCATTTCAACAACCAAATGATCGTAACCACCGGTTTGATATCATCTCATCATCACGTTGGTTTCCCGCCTCGCAAGGGGTACTTCCTTCATAGAATCCCGCAGGATCTTCCATCATTGTGATCGCAACCATATATTCAATGTTATGTTATGCCATGAATGCAAAATGGAATAATGCATATGCCAATCAACCTCACAAGGATATCTCATCCTCTCAATTAGGGGTATATTATATATTTGGTTTTTATTATCGTTGGCATACAATCAACCACAAGGCCCCTCAAGGCTCAATATTTACATTTTGATAAATCCACACATGGCAATCATAGCATATCAATCATCATAGCATTTATCCACGCATGGAAGCCAATAAGATATTTCAAAACACACATTCAGCAATCACCATTGCATCTTATACGTATAAGTCAATACTTGCATTAATCATATTAGCACCACATTCATCCAAAATAGCAAACACTGCTTATTCAAGGGCATGTTCAACAACAACGTCCCTTTTTATTCAATACTATCATTTATCATTCAATATATGTGGTATCCTTAACTTTTAATCATCATCGAAACTATTTCAAATCCATTGATTTATACCATCATTGCCATTTAATTGTCCTCTCATTAATTTCGTCATCACACAAGGTGTGTTATGTAACCATATCACTTACTTCCCATCATGCTTCATAATATATCCATAGTGGTGAAGCATACATGTATTCATAACCTAACTTAGGCATACACATATCTTGCCAAGGCCTTAAGCCATTCCTCAATCACCACTAAGACACACCAAGCACGTACCCCTAATGGAATCACTTGTCTTGATATAATAAAAAGAGGTTTTGGGCAATAATGAGACCATGATAATTTTCAACATTAAGACATGAGAAAAGATTACTTTTAGTCTTAAAAATAGTGGGACATGTCATCAATGTCACCTATTAGTCCCAAATTGACAACCATAAAAAGTTGGGTTCAAATCCCTCTTAAATGTGAGTTTTACACTATAGTGGGTTTGGTATTTTAGGCCTAATGAGAGTTAGAAAACTCCAATTAATGTGAGACAAATTCTCACACCTCTGTAACACAATTATCTACAACTTTCATGAAGCAATCGGAGGCCGAAAATGTCATTAATGTGCCCAAACAAGCCAAAAATAGTAAAGAAAATAGATCAGTTGGAAAAGTAGCATGACAGTTGCCATAACAGGGCCATGAATCGATTCCTGTATATGGTGAATTGATTCATGCATACAAAAATCTCAAATTTGACAAACAGAAGTGTGGGAATTGATTCCCACATGCATATGAATCGATTCATGCGTTCAAATGCCCAAAAACAGTGAAACAGAGGAGTATGAATCGATTCATCCCTTGGTATGAATCGATTCACACGTTCCTACTCAATTGAACAGTGATTCCAGTAAGCTTTGAATCGATTCAAGCCTTTCTTGAATCGATTCAAGCTTGGCAAATCAGACCCCTGCTACATTTTATGTAGAAAATTACCCAAATTCCAACTTCTAATCACTCTGACTTTTTCATACGAATTCCAATGCCCACCAAATTTTAACACCAACTTATATATATTATTTGTGACGTGTGGCCACCGTCCGCACACAAAAATTCTAAAAAATGAGGGACTTATGCACATAAATGTGTTTTACCCATTTTGAGGCACCTTTGTGCAACCCGAGGGCCTATTCTTATTGGAATTGGCCCGTTCCAATTTCTACAAGTCATAAACTACCAATATGGGCTATTGGAACTACCGCATGCCATCAACACCACATAAAACTGTATTTGGCTCTATGAGTTCCTCATCTATGCATAAACTTCAAACTTCACCAATACCATCACAATGGCTATCACATTCAATGCCAAACATCCACATAAATTCTCAATTCACAAAATATATACTTTATCCCCTCAAGGATGGTTCATTAACATGTACATATTTCAACCCCTCATGGGGTATTCATCAACATATATACACATATATTATCATCAATAGCCAACAATTTGCCATTCACATCATTTAACTTTAAACATGGCAAGGCAAGTATGAGTATCATGACATACAATAATCATCAATTATATAACTCATGCAATTTGAATGTAAACTCCTCTCCTACCTCGAGGGAAGAGCCATAACGATTCGCCCGCTTTGAATGTTCCGCCACATTGCCCAGAATATCATCTACATTAATACACATATATACATATATCCAATCAATGAGCTAACACAAGGCATCATTTTAATTCTAAGCAATTGTAAACATATCTCAAGGCTTAATATCAAGTCCTAGACTTAACAAAACACTAATCCATACCATTGTGTTAGGCTTCAGGAATTCCTTTCCCAAAACCAAGATTCTCTAGGGTTCAAAAGGGCTAAACAAGTCCAACAACAACCAAATCATGGCTCATATCCATAAGGCATCCAATATCCCTCACTCATCTAATGTGTCATCTTTACCACTTAAGGTTCAACATGACTCAACATAGCCTCTCCAAAGCCATCACCAATCAACAACTTCAATTCATTTATCCATGGTCTAAGACCTCATTAAGTCACAATCTCATTTCACTTCCTTAATCTATCACTATTGGTCATTTACCATTATCATCTTCATCATAAGCAACAGCAATCAAAATCAATTCTCCTAATCACAATATACACATTCCTAAATCTTAAGATTAGGATTCTATAAAAGTCAACAACCATTCTCTTCATTGCTCAAGCCCTTCCTTACAACATTTTCCACTCTTGACACACTAAACCACTTGGAGTCATTATTCTATTTTCTTGATTTCATAATTCCTCAACATCAACAATCAATATTACCCATTCAAAACTCATTTATATATATAACCACTCTAACATCAATAACTCATGATTTTCTTAAGAATTTCCTCAAAGCCCCAAAATCTCAATTCCTAGGGTTTTCACCAATAATCAACAATCATCAATTTCACCTACTTATATGCATCATCTCAAGCACTTATAGGCTATTAACATAGGATTCTAACCATCATCAACAATAATAACAATCCCTAAGAGTTTTCTAAGCTAGGGATTGGTTCCCCAAGCCATTTTCCATCAAAACAACACCCAATCTCCCATCACAATACTTAAATAGGCTCAAAACCATAAACTAAAGCCATGGGTGTTCAAGATCATACCTCTTTCTCCAAGCTCAAACCCCAAAATGAAAATGAAAGGGAGAGAAAAGGAGATGAGCCAAGCCTTGCTCCAAAGTCCATTCTTGCTTCATGAATCCATGATGTCCAATTAATTTTGAGTGGGTGAGGAAATGGAAGAGGTGGTCACGGTTTGGTAGAGGAGAAAGGGAAGGGAAAAGAAGACTAAAGAATGGTGGAGGGAGAAAGAACCAACATGAAAAATAAGAGAAGGGGGAGGGTTTTGTTTTAAATTTCATTCCCTTCATTAAAATCTTTCCGTTTTATAACTTACAGGATCTCTGTTCGGGCTCAATACTAAATCCAAAAATTATTCCGAAGACACATTTGGATTCCCCGTAATATTCTTAACAGCCCTGACCAACGACATCTCAATAGGAGATACTTGGTCTGACACCCATATTTTAACCGGGTAAAAGTTTATCTCCCAAAATCTCAATAAATTATAAATATCCATAATAAATCCGAATTTAATTATTCCAATATTTTTGGGACACTCATTAATCCATTTATAATTATTCAATATTTATCCCTTATATTTAATCTTTTTTATAAAATTCAGGATGTTACACACTTGCCAATTAAAAACCCAACAGTAACACGGGGTATAACACATGCCCAATCTCATGATCCAAAACGGGTCTAATGCATTCCAATTCCTATTCTAGGCCTGTACACAAGTTTAATATACAAATTCTGACTCAGAGACCATTTAGGAAGCTTAATTCCCACAAACACTCATTTTGACATATCAAGTTCCCACAATATGCTATAATATCACACAACATTATCCTACATCTTTAAAACTTAAGCACAATCCATATAAACATAATCATAATGCATCAAACCTGCCCATGAAATTTAAATTCCAATATATATATATATATATATATATATGTATGGCTCAGTGCCTTTCTCATCATGCTTACAAGTCTTAGTATCAATCCTAGTCGCAATTCATCAAAATGCATCCAAGTCTAAATTTTGACTGAATATAATATAACTCTTCTCCATGCAACCAAAAACATGCACCAACATCGAAATCATCAAAATATTAAGAGCTAAGGCATGCATAATTACATACATGTATGTATACACATACGTCCATTATGGCTATACAATGTATTTCTACCTTCGGATCCCCAAGTGGACTCATCCCCCTGTATATTCACTACACATCAGTACTAATCAAATAATAAATAAAAATCTAATTTATAAAACCACCCAAAATGCAAGTTTCATTATCAAGCTAGCTGCGATACTTTCCTTCTCAATTTATATATGTGTTTACAGTTTTTAATTTGTACTAAGTCATACATCAACAAAATCACTTATCACCACTGATATAAGAACTAAATTTATAACAAACATAATAACAGACATCTTTAAATGTCCCACAAATACTCCATTAGTAATAACAACTCACAACATTTGCTCACATTCACATACATATACAAATAAATGTATAGATGCCATGGACGTTTGAAAATATTACATTCAATGCATGAAAGTATGCTATACACATCCGTCTTTCTAATATAACAATAGTACCAAGGATAACCCACTCAGTGTATTGTAGCACTATAATTGAGGGGTATCCAGGTGACCACATAGTGAATCGTAGCACTATAATGGATCGTGCTCGAGGGCTACACAATGAATCGTAGCACTATAAGTGGTAGCCTCATTGGTACTCGAGAACTGCTCAGTGAATCGTATCACTATAAACAACAATCTCATTGGCAAATCGTAGTGTCAGGCAAATCGTAGCACCAAATGCATATAATGTCATGGAAATACATCATGTATACAATGCAAATCTTAGTACATTTTAGTAAATGACATCATGACCTAAGCTCCACTAAACCATTCATAACTTCACATCAACCATCATCACTCATTAATTAATCTTTCTCAATCATAATAGTGGGAGCTAGGTAACATAGTATGGAATATTAATTATTCTCTTTTAAGCATTACATGCACCATAAACACAGTCAACAATTTCACATCATAATTCCATCTCTCTTATACATATACACACATATCATTAATCACAGTTTAGTATCATTTACAAGTTAGTACCAAGACCATTCCGGCCATAGAATATTTCTAATAAATTCAACACATAAGGACAACAAGGTTTCTAGGCTATCACATATTCTTTTGTCGCTAACTACATTTGGAATATTACCCGGTTGCATAATCAGATAAACTTTTGATTAAACCTATAGTTTCGGAATTAAATTCCTATTTATTATTCAACTAGCAATCTTACTCATATGTTTAACATACCTTACGTTGACCCCGCTTTATGGTAAAAGCTTCTGACCACTAAAACACAAATTTTCCTAAGTCTTAAAAATTATTAAAAATCACAATTCACCATTTCAGCAACCCATTACATGTTAAACATACATTTCTTAGTTTAATTTAAGGATTCGACATAGATTCGAAAGGTACTGACTTACCAGAATGTAGTTCTGCTTGCCCAAATAGTTCTGCTACTCTGAACATCAACTGATAATTTTTGAAACAATTTCTCAAATGCTGTCTAACAGTAATTAAGTGAGAATTCAGTACTTTAGCTTGCATGGGTCAAGACCCACCATTACTTAAAGAAGAAAGAAGGAAGGAATAAGGTTTTGGGTCTTTTCTTAAGCTTTCAAGTGAAAGTTGTGATTGTTCCTCCAAGCTTAAATATCTACATCAATGGCTGCCATGATTCTAAAACTAGAAGAAGAAGGAGAAGAAGAAAGAGGAAAAGAAGAAGAAGAAGAAGAAGGAGAAGAAGAAGGAGGAGAAGAAGAAGAAGAAGAAGAAGAAGAAGAAGAAAAAGAAGAAGAAGAAGAAGAAGAAGAAGAAGAAGAAGAAAAAGAAGAAGAAGAAGAAGAAGAGGAAGAAGAAGAAGAAGAAGAAGAAGAAGAAGAAGAAGAAGAAAGACAAGAATAAGAAAGACAAGAAGAAGAAGAAGAAGAAGAAGAAGAAGAAGAAGAAGAAAGACAAGAAGAAGAAGAAAGACAAGAAGAAGAAGAAGAAGAAGAAGAAGAAGAAGAAGAAGAAGAAGAAAGACAAGAAGAAGAAGAAAGACAAGAAGAAGAAGAAAGACATTCGGATTAGTGACATGCTCCAAGAAAACCTATGAAATAAAGAAGAGGGAGTGGAACCAAACATCGGGAATGGAACCAAACATCACCTATGCATATACCTTTGAAGACTTTAAAGAAATTGATGAAGAATTTATAGAGGAAAGTCGTATGGAGAGAGCAAGAGAGAGATGATGAGGTATAGAAAGAGATTACCAAAGGGAAGGAGAAGGTAACAAGAGAGAGTGTGAGCTAAAATGAAAGCATGTGAAAAAGGAAGAAAAATAAAAGAAAGGAAAAATAAGAAGAAAAGGAAATTAAGATAATAATTTAGAGAATAATAATAATATTATTTTAGAGTAGGGTTTAAGAAAGGGAAAAGTTAATTAATTCATCCTACCAAGCTTAACTTTTTTCTTTTTGTAGATCATTAATTTAATTCTTAGCTCCTCAATTTCCCAAAATTTTAATTTAGGATGTTACACTACACCCTACATTTTAAGAAATTTTATCCTTGAAATTTAAATAGAAGTATACCTTAATGAAATAACTATGGATGCTGCTCTCACATAACATCCTCATGCTTGAAAGTAAATGTAGTATAATTATCCTATTGCCACGCCACATTCATTAATGGAACATTCATGCTTGTGAGACATTTAACCGATCTATCCATAATACGGGTAGACACAGCTGGTGTAGTTAGGTCCTCTCAAATTTCAACACCATCATCACACATCTCATGGATGGAGTCAGGCAAATACTTCCTCAACTGGGTTACATGAAATACATTATGGAGGTTTGCCAAGTGAGGAGGAAGTGCAATTTTATAAGCCATTAGACCTAATTCTCTCTAAGATCTCATATGGATCAACATATCTCAGGCTTAGTTTCCTAATCTTTAACACCCTGCCAACACCTTTCTGAGGTGAAACCTTTAGGAACACAAAATTGCCCACCTAAAATTCTAGTGGTTTTCGCTAACTATCGTAATAGCTCTTTTGCCTATCCTAAGCAGTCTTCATTTTCTCACAAATCATAGCAATCTACTTGAAGATCTACTGAACAATATCAGGCCCTAAAGCCAAACTCTCACCAGTCTCAAGCCAATATATAGGTGTTCTATAATGTAGTTCCTACAATATAGTGCCTCATATGGAGCATGCCTATGTTGTTGTGATAACTGTTGTAGTATGTGAATTCAAGCAGTGGAAGAAAGTTCTCCTAAGAACCACCATGCTCCAATAGACATGCTCTCAACAAATCTTCTAGACTTTATGTAGTTGTTGCAGTTTGCCCATCAGTTTGTAGATGGTATATAGAACTTAATTTTAATCTAGAAACAAACTCCTAATGTAAGCTACTCTAAAAACGTAAGGTAAAACATGGATCACGATCAGAGATGATGCTAGAAGGTACATCATATAATCTAACAATTCCTTTCATATACAACCGAGTCAATCTCTCCATGGCAGCCTTAGAGCTAACAACAAGAAAATGGGCACACTTAGTAAGTTTATCAACAATCACCTATATCATTACCAAAACGAGTCTTGGGTAAATCAGAAACAAAATCCATAGAAATAGAATCTCACTTCCATACTAGGATATCAGGAGGCTACAACACACCAGAAGGTTTTTGATGTTCAACTTTAGTTTTTTGACAAATCAAGCAAGATACAACAAAGTTCACCACATCATGTTTCAAACAAGGCCACCAAAACTCTCTCCCGGATCATGACACATCTTAGTCATACCGGGGTGGATACTCAACATACTGTGATGGGCTTCATTCAACACATTCTTCCTCAAATCATTTCCTTTAGGGACATACACCCTGTCCTTAATTCTCCATACACCATCAGGGCCTTCAATGAGAGACATGTTCTTGCCTTTAGCCTGAAGCTTCTTCAACTCCTGAAGGTAAGGGTCATTCTTCTATTGTTCACACACCATCTTAAAAAATTCATTGGTTATTTTAAAAGCACCAACCACAATAACATCCTTAGAACACATCTCTACACCAAGGTTCAGATCACGAAATTGTTCAAGCATTTCATATTCCTTCAACATTAAGGATGATACATATATAGATTTCATGCTCAGTGCGTCAGCTACAACATTAGCTTTACTAGGATGGTACCTCATGTCATACCCTAATTTCCTGGACCCAAATCCCGATGTAATCAAGATAAATAATTAATAAAAATACGAGTAAATTTTTTGCGTTTTAAGAAAGTCCAACATTACATCGAGACCCGAATCATAAGAAATCAAAGAGTGAGATTTAAGAATTTACAAACTGGATCGATAGATAAATTGCCTATATATGTATACAAAATAATTAAGTTTATAGCAGAAGAAGAATGTGTATACAAGGCACACGCTTAGTCTCATATGTGAAGATATGAGAAAAGGCTCACCGATGATGCTAATTTACCACATGAGTCTACTATTACAATTTAACCATATATCGCATGTAAAATATCTAATCATCATAATGACCATAAATTCATTAATTCCTCATTGGCATGAGTATCATCACCAACACAATGATATCCACATACTTTTATCCAAGCATTTCATAATACTCGATATAAAGAATGACTAACACCTACAAGCAAAATAAAGATGTAATCCTCAAATTACATCAACATCATCATTCACATATATATTGCCATTTACACAATAGTCATCAAATCAATAACTGTCAACTATCATCAATATATAATTTATTCATTACACCATAATTAATATTCATTGTCGGCCAAGGCATTCCATTACAACTATTTACCTTCTCCAAAGCTTTAAATTAAAGATACCATCTCATCCCATGACAACCCCGTATCACAATGCTAAAAAGGAGACAACATGGGAGAGTGAGTTATATATTCCAAATGACAAATATAAATACAATTGAGATTATGTGCGTATGCATATTAACATCATGTGTACTTTGCTTCAAAATATCAATCATCATTATAATCACCTTAGTCTTTCATCAATCGAGCAAAGTAAACACACATGCACATCGTTACCCATCATCACATTGGGCTAACACGAATCTCATCGGCAACTTATCAAATATCATCATGTGATCATGTGTACATGCATACAAACAACATGTGTGCTTTGCAATAAATTTATCAATTCATCATTAAACCATCATTAAGGTATCATGTAACACCCTCTGTTAGATAAGACAAATCCTTCTGTAGGTTCGTCCTATTTAACTGAGAGTATTAACAGTTTTTAGAAAAAGTGAATATATATTTTTTTTTATAAATACTTGGCAGATCAGTGGAAGCAATATTGTATATATCACATAGTCATTCACAAACTGTAAGTAATTGTACTCTTAACAAAATGGGGCACGCAGGCACCCTTAAATATTATACAGTCATCCGGTGTCTGATTATAAATATTCTATCCTTAATGATTGTTCTCAATGGGTTTAGCGTATTGCTGATCTTCACACTCGGGTTCTTGAGTTTCTAATTCCTCTGAAAAATGTTCAACAGTAAGGGTGAGTATAACCCAAGACCCTGATTGGTTCATCCGGTGCGGACATAATCCAGTTAACATACAATGTCACATAGATCATACATTTAGCATATTTATAACAATTAAGCATGTTGTCATCTCATAATCGTATATTTAGCATGTTCACAATTATAACAATCAAGCATATTACCATGAAATAAATCGTATATATAACATATTCACAATTATAACAATCAAATATGCTGTAATGAATGCATGAGTTTGGATTTATTATGATTTATCTTTGGTTAAGTCTCATGATGCATGTGGGCCCAATAAATCGTTTCATCTTCTTCTCATTCTTTGGAATATCACCATTCCAATCATCTAGAGCGATCAGGGTCCGCCCAAGTTCCATGTGGTACAAATGAACTCATTGGTTCTTATCATTGATTTAAATATTTTTGGAACTTGGATCCCTACGATCATAGTTACACTCCGTCATTTAGTCAAAGTACACTAGAATTGCATCGTCTCACCCGGCTATCAGGCGCGACTCTGATGCCATTGGGTTGCCGTTCCAGTTGTACTCCCAAGATTCTTCATGGAGATCGAACGTGAGTGTCCTCCACTGTACCAAGTGTATGCTCTAGAGGTTTTTCTTCTTCAAAAATATTTTCATGATGCGAATGCATTTATTTTTATCATTAGATCCCTGGGTATCTTATGTGTTTCCAGTCTCATCATATCATTCTCAAGTTCTTTGAATTCTATCAATCATTTAAACCTTGTAAGATATTCGTTTATTATTTTTAGAAATATATCTATTATATATATTCTTTTATAAAGAGTAAAATAATATATATTCTTATGTAATTACGCATAATTTGGGTGTTAACAATGTATAATAATAATAAAACTAATAATAATGATAACAATATTAAGTTTAACAATAATTAATGATAATAATAGAATAAGAATGATAATTATAACTTACCAATAACTTAAAAAGTATTGAAGATTGGTTTCCAATTGAGAATTCAAGTGAAAAACACTAAAAACAGAGTTTTCCGAGTGGAACAGGGGTAAATCCGAGTGAAATAGGTATGATTCCGAGTGGAATCATACAGAGAAGGGTTCTCCAAGCGATCTGGCTAAAAATTCGAGTGAAATGACACTGGAAAAGCTGTTTTCCGACTGAAATAAGTTTGGATCCGAGTGAAATGAAGTGGAATGCTGTTTTCCGACTGGAACACCTTGAATCCGAGTGAAAAATAAGTTTTCCGCATGAGATAGCTATGAATCCGAATGAAATAAACTGAGCAGAGTTTTCTAACTGGAATTAATAAGTTATCCGAGTGAAACAGAAGCTGAAAAATAATTTTCTTAACTAAATATCTTGAATTCTGAGTGAAACAAATTTCTGAGTGAATTAAAATATAAATCCGTGTGAAGTCAGTAGGAAAATGGTTTCCTGAGTAGCATTGTTTGTAAATCCGAGTGAAAATGAGTCTCTAAGTGAAATAAAGTATATTTCCGAGTGGTATTCAGTCAAAAAGGAGTTTTCTGAGTGAAATTAAGGTGTTTACCGAGTTAAAATTACTAGAAAAGGTTTTCATGAGTGAAGCTACTTAAATTCTGAGTGAAACTGAGTTCCTGAATGAAATGAATTATGATTCCGAGTGGAATCAGTAGGAAAAGAGTTTCCTGAGTAAAAATAAGATAAGTTCCGAGTGAAACATGAGTTTACCGAGTGAAATTAGTTGAAAAGAGTTCTGTCTGAATGAAATAAAACAAATCCGAGTTGAATAACTGCTTGCTGAGTAAAATAAAGTGTTTGCCGAGTGAAATAAGACTGGAAAGCTACTGTCCGAGAGCAATAGAGTGTTTTCCGAGTGAATTTACTGAAAAAGGGTTCTGAGTAAAAGATAATTATATTTTCTGAGTGAAATTAAGTCAAGTTCCGAGTGAAATAATGTAAGAAAGAGATTTCCGAGTAAAATAGGACTTGGAAGATGCTGTCCGAGAGAAATAGAGTGTTTGCCGAGTGAAATATGGTGTTTTCCGAGTGAAATATGTTATATCCGAATGAAAATGAGTTGGTAATATAAAGAATCCGATTGAAATGATACCAAAACCGATCGGATTGGCTTAAAACAGAACCTGTTATCATTAAACTCATAGTTTTTCACTGGAAATCACACGGTACCCATGATTCTTAGTATTTTCAGTCCAATAAGTACATGTCATTTCACAATTCATCACTGATTATATACACTCGGTAATAGATATATATATATATATATATACATGCATATACAGATAACAATATAAAGCATTTAATTCATACACACTGAATCTGTCCTTCACTCGGTTTTCCCACAAGGCACCCAAGAATATACCCCCTTACCTCAATGAAGTTCCTGGAGGAGAAGAAAGAGGTTCCCTTCACTGTCCTGCTTCAAATCCAAGTGAAATGGAAGGGAAAAGAGAGAAAGAAACTTGCTGGGAAGGAGAGTGATGAAGGGTGTTTGTGTCGTGTGTGTGGGTTCCTTAGGGTCCTGGCACTGGTTTAAATAGGGAGTGAGTGAGTGGGTGGAAAAGCAAGTGGGGGACAACTTTTCTGAGTGGGCTGTTAGTGGAGTGCTAATGGAGGGTCAGTGGAGATTAAATAAGATATATGCTGAGTCAGTGTCCATTTCTGGTCGTCCACTCTCCATAATGCGCACGATTGAATTTAAATATCATTAAAAGACAAAATTGAAGTCAATACGCACTTCTGTCACTGAATACCGAGTGAAATTACACTCGGTTAAGGGCTATTCCGACTGGAATTCCTACTTCCGAGTCAACAATTTCAAGGCTCGCTTGAGCGTGGCTTGCTCGCTTGAGTGAAGCTTCAAATCTTCACTCGGAATTCCTTTGAACCGACTCAGGCACTGGGTTTCTCACTCGGTAATACCTCTTCAGACCGAGTCCTCTCTTTCTCAGAATCTTCACTCGGAAATCCGAGTCTTCCTTCACTCAATTCACTCGGTTTAGGCCATTACCTCTCGGACCAATACCCACACGTACTTCTCTCACTCGGTTTTGGTCCAGTGGAGTGTATCTCACTCAAAATTGACTCCCTCCACCATTTCCACTCGGTTTCCTAAGCAAAACCATTCGGAAACCTTCCCAATTGTTTCCACAACATACTTCAGTCAGAAAGGAAGCATCAAATCAACATAAATAGAAGTATTTATGCATTCTTTCACTCGGAATGCTCCAACCACAGTAATTTCCTTCAGAAAAGGAAACATTCAACTCGGAACCAAGCCTTTCTAGGGTGTTTTCACTCGGATTTTCATTCAGAAGTGATTCTTTTGAACACTCTTCACTCAGAATTGCTTCTCAGGTCTGGACTTCACTCGGTGGTAGCCTTCTCAGTCATGTTTTACTCGGAAAACATGATACTGACTCGGAATTCTCTCCTTCACTCGGAATTTCTAATCCTTCACTCGGAATTCTTCTCTGTCACTCGGAACAGAGCCCTTTTCACTCGGTTTTTGCATAATTTCACTAATATTCCATATAAATTCTATTATTACGTGCAAAAATGACATTTTTGAGGTACTACAGACCATCAACAGGGCATATATTGACTTATTCTTGCTTACAAATCCT
Source organism: Clitoria ternatea (assembly GCA_037962975.1). Lineage (NCBI taxonomy): Eukaryota > Viridiplantae > Streptophyta > Magnoliopsida > Fabales > Fabaceae > Clitoria > Clitoria ternatea. The sequence continues at coordinate 160,229,614 of CM075672.1, forward strand.
CCATAATTAAAATTTACAAGGATAAAATTGCCTCTAAAAACAGGGATGTTACATTCTCCCCTCCTTTTAGAAATTCCGTCCCGAAATTTAAAGTTAGAATAATTGAGGGTACAATTCTCTCATTTTCTCCTCAATTTCCCAAGTAGCATCCCCATCATCTGTCTGACTCCAAACTACCTTGACCAAAGGGATCTCTTTGCCTCTTAGCTGTTTGAGACGTCGGTCAGCAATCTTAACTGGCGATGCTTCAAAGGTAAGGTTTTCTTTCAGAATAAATTGATCGGGACTTAGAACATGATCAGGGCTTGGTACATATTTGTGGAGTTGAGAGACATGAAATACATTGTGAAGGTTTGTCAGCTCAGGTGGCAGACCAATACGGTACGCATGAGTTCCTATCTTCTGCAGAATCTGATAGGGTCCTACGTATCTGGGGCTTAACTTCTTGGCCTTCAAAGCTCTTCCTACTCCAGTGGTAGGGGTAACTTTGAGAAATACATGGTCACCTTCTTCAAATTCTAATGGCTTCCGACGTTTGTCATAGTAACTCTTTTGTCTATCTTGCGAAGCCTTCATTGCCATTTGAATCCTCTGAACTTGTTCTATTGTCTTCTGAACAATCTCTGGTCCAATTATTGTCTTTTCACCAGTCTCGTACCAACATAAAGGTGTACAGCATTTTCTTCCATACAAAGCTTCATAGGGGGCAATTCCGATGCTTGCATGATAGCTGTTATTGTAAGTGAACTCAATAAGTGAGAGATATTCTTGCCAACTTCCACCATGTTCCAAGACACAAAGACGTAACAAATCTTCAAGAGTCTTGATTGTTCTTTCTGATTGTCCGTCTGTCTATGGGTGGTATGCGGAACTTAACTTCAGACGAGTTCCTAGAGCTTGTTGCAGGCTCTTCCAAAACTGTGATGTGAAACGAGGATCTCGATCGGACACAATCGCAGTAGGAGTTCCATGTAATCGTACGATCTCCTTGATATAGATCTGGGTGAGTTTCTCTAGGGAATACTTCATATTGACAGGAATGAAGTGAGCGGTTTTTGTTAATCGATCCACGATTACCCAAATAGCATCACATCCAGCTGATGTTCTAGGAAATCCACTTACGAAGTCCATAGCAATCTCATCCCATTTCCATTCTGGAATATCTAAAGGACGAAGGGTCCCACTTGGTCGTTGTTGTTCCGCCTTTACCTTCTGACACATCAGGCAAGCTGTTACATACTCAGCGATATCCCTTTTCATTCCTTGCCACCAGAATAATTTCTTCAAGTCCTGGTACATCTTGGTTGATCCTGGGTGGATGCTGTATTTACTTTTGTGTGCTTCATCCAGGATAGATCTCTTAAGATCTGCGTTGACTGGAATACAGAGCCTCTGTTGATACTTGATCACTCCATGTTCATCTTTGCTAAACTCTGAGACTCCTTCTTTTGTCTTTTCTGCTAGATCTTGTAATTCCTGGTCATTGGCTTGAGCTTCTTTGACTTGTTCCAGGAAATCATTGGAAATCCTTAGCATTCCAACCATAAGGCTTCCCCTTTTTGGTGTTACTGCTAGGTTCAAATCGCGAAACTGTTCAATCAGTTCTAACTCCTTTGTCATCATATATGATAGACGTAAAGCCTTTCTACTGAGTGCATCAGCCACAACATTAGCTTTTCCTGGATGATATCGGAGTTCAAAATCATAATCTTTGATAAATTCCATCCATCTACATTGTCGCATATTTAACTCCTTCTGGTCGAATAGATACTTCAAGCTTTTGTGATCACTGAAGACTTCGAAGTATGTACCATACAAGTAGTGTCTCCAGATTTTCAAGGCAAACACAACTGCAGCTAATTCCACGTCATGTGTGGGATAATTAACTTCATGCGTTCTTAGCTGTCTTGAAGCATAAGCAACAACTTTTCTTTCTTGCATTAGGACACATCCTAGTCCTTGTTTTGACGCATCACAGTACACTTCATATGGCTTGGCAGGATCTGGCAAAATCAAGACAGGTGCACTAGTGAGTCGTTGGCGTAACTCCGTAAAACTGCTTTCGCATTTGTCAGTCCATTCGAATGGTTGATCTTTACGAGTCAGCTTAGTTAAAGGTGCTGCAATTCGAGAGAAATTCTCGATGAATCGACGATAATATCCAGCCAGTCCAAGGAAACTGCGGATTTCCGTCACATTCTTGGGTTGTTCCCAATTTAATACAGCTTCTACCTTTGTAGGATCCACAGCAATTCCTTCCTTAGAGATGACATGTCCTAAGAATTTCACTCCTGTCAACCAGAATTCACATTTTGAAAACTTAGCGTACAATTGCCTTGCATGCAAAGTGTTTAGAACAATTCGAAGATGCTCCTCGTGTTCCTTATGACTCTTGGAGTAGACGAGAATATCGTCGATGAATACAACCACGAATTTGTCCAAGTACTCATGGAAGATTCGATTCATGTATCCCATAAAGACTGCAGGTGCATTTGTAACTCCAAAGGGCATAACAAGATACTCATAGTGCCCATATCGTGTTCTGAATGCCGTTTTGGGTACATCGTCTTTCTTTACCCTGATTTGATGATAGCCTGATCGCAGATCAATCTTCGAGAAGATAGTGGCTCCTCGTAATTGGTCCATCAAATCATCGATCCTTGGAAGAGGGTATCAGTTCTTGATCGTAGCTTTATTCAACTGACGATAGTCAACACATAACCGCATACTGCCATCCTTCTTTTTGACTAGAAGAACTGGTGCTCCCCAAGGTGAGACATTGGGTCTAATCATTCCTTTCTCTAGAAGTTCTTCTAATTGTCCTTTGAGTTCACTGAGTTCCTTGGGTGACATTCGATAAGGAGCAATAGAGATTGGTCCCACGCCCGGTATAATATCAATGCTGAATTCGACTTCTCGCTCTGGAGGTAGCTCTCGTATGTCCTCAGGGAATACTTTTGGAAATTCTTGAACAACAGGAATCTGTTCAAGTTAAGAAGTGGCCTTACTTTCAGTTTCAGTAAGGATCATGTATAGTTGGACTTCTTTTGAGATTACCTTTTCTGAGCTAACAAGGCAAGAATCTGTGACTTGATCACATTCAGATGTAGTAGACCCGTGAGAGATGGATCTATTATGACAGTCAATCAGAATATGATTGGCAGCAAGCCAATTCATCCCTAGAACAATGTCTAGATCAATCAAAGGTAAACATATCAGATCTACCTGATAAGCTTTCCCTTCGATGTTAAGAGGACATTCTAGACATATGCGAGTAGAGCAAATGGGCTTATTGGCGGCAGTTGTGACAATCATTTGATAGGGCAGAGAGGTTGTAGGAAGCTTTAAATGTTTTACACAATTCTCAGATATGAAAGAATGAGTGGCTCCAGAATCATATAATACATTTAATAGAGTACTTCCTATAAAGCATGTACCTTGCACAAGATCGTTCTCTTGTGATACTTCTGCACCATTCATGGTAAAAACTCTGGCATTTCCCCCTGGCCTTCCGGTTGAGTTGTTTCCGGGTCTTCCAGGATTATTGTTCTGTCTGAAGTTGTTGTTGCGGGGAACATTTTGCATTCTCGGGGCATTGTTGGTAGAGACATTTGCAGTAGATCCTCCACTTCCTTGACCTGTTGGTCGTACTGCCTGTCTTTGAGTTACTTGTTGTTGGTTATTTTTATTCCTGTACCAACAGTCAACATCACGATGTCTGATCCGTCCACAAATTGTGCAGTTTCTACTACTTTGGTTCTCCTGACCTTTAGGAGGAATTCAGTTGGCTGAGTTGAAAGATCAGAAATATGGTCGATCTCCTTGAAAATCCCTTCTTTGCTGTCGATCTGGCATACGTCGCTCTGGCCCATGATTAGACACTCCAGGTCGTCAAAGATTAGAGGTGTTCTCAAATATGCGGCATCTGTCAACCAAAGTAGTGAATTGTATAATTTGTTGACAACATATGGCTTGACGAATCTCATATCGTAACCCTGCTTCGAACTTTGCACATCTTGACGCTTGTCCCATGTGAGTGTAGTAGGGACAACATTTTACCAGTTCATCAAACTTAGCAGCGTACTCCCCAATAGTCATATTGCCTTGTTTCAGATTAAAGAATTCCTGCTCCTTTTGCCTCCTTATGTCTTCGGGGAAATATTTAGCGAGAAATTCTGTCTTAAATCATCCCCAAGTAATGATATGCCCATCAGTAGCTAGTTTGACTCTAGCATGAGTCCACCAGTGTTCTGCTTCTCCAACCAGCATGAAGACAGCAAAGGTTACACAATCCTCATCAGAACATCGCATAGCGACAAAAATCTTTTCAAGGTGTTCAATCCATAGTTGTGCTCCTTCTGGATTGAAGCCTCCTTTGAACTGCGTAGGATTGTTCCTTTGAAAATCAGCTAATCCTTGTCTGGCAGAAGCATGAGGTAACTCTTGTCTTTCTATTACCTCCACAATTCTGGTAAGAAGATTCTCCATCACGTGATTGTTATTTTGGCGTGCCATTAGAAATTTGCTGAAAGAATATCAACAAATAGATTTAGGGTATGCGTTATGTGGAGCATTCCACATAGGATATTTAGTCTTAGGAGTGTTATGGACTGTTCAATATTTCTATCAGAGTACGTGGAAACCTAATGGTCCACTCCACAAGCTTAATGAATCGACTATGCTCTGATACCACCTTTGTAACACCCTCTGTTAGATAAGACAAATCCTTCTGTAGGTTCGTCCTATTTAACTGAGAGTGTTAACAGTTTTCAGAAAAAGTGAATATATATTTTTTTTTTATAAATACTTGGCAGATCAGTGGAAGCAATATTGTATATATCACATAGTCATTCACAAACTGTAAGTAATTGTACTCTTAACAGAATGGGGCACGCAGGCACCCTTAAATATTATACAGTCATCCGGTGTCTGATTATAAATATTCTATCCTTCATGATTGTTCTCAATGGGTTCAGCGTATTGCTGATCTTCACACTCGGGTTCTTGAGTTTCTAATTCCTCTGAAAAATGTTCAACAGTAAGGGTGAGTATAACCCAAGACCCTGATTGGTTCATCCGGTGCGGACATAATCCAGTTAACATACAATGTCACATAGATCATACATTTAGCATATTTATAACAATCAAGCATGTTGTCATCTCATAATCGTATATTTAGCATGTTCACAATTATAACAATCAAATATGCTGTAATGAATGCATGAGTTTGGATTTATTATGATTTATCTTTGGTTAAGTCTCATGATGCATGTGGGCCCAATAAATCGTTTCATCTTCTTCTTATTCTTTGGAATATCACCATTCCAATCATCTAGAGCGATCAGGGTCCGCCCAAGTTCCATGTGGTACAAATGAACTCATTGGTTCTTATCATTGATTTTAATATTTTTGGAACTTGGATCCCTACGATCATAGTTACACTCCGTCATTTAGTCAAAGTACACTAGAATTGCATCGTCTCACTCGGCTATCAGGCGCGACTCTGATGCCATTGGGTTGCCGTTCCAGTTGTACTCCCAAGATTCTTCATGGAGATCGAACGTGAGTGTCCTCCACTGTACCAAGTGTATGCTCTAGAGGTTTTTCTTCTTCAAAAATATTTTCATGATGCGAATGCATTTATTTTTATCATTAGATCCCTGGGTATCTTATGTGTTTCCAGTCTCATCATATCATTCTCAAGTTCTTTGAATTCCATCAATCATTTAAACCTTGTAAGATATTCGTTTATTATTTTTAGAAATATATCTATTATATATATTCTTTTATAAAGAGTAAAATAATATATATTCTTATGTAATTACGCATAATTTGGGTGTTAACAATGTATAATAATAATAAAACTAATAATAATGATAACAATATTAAGTTTAACAATAATTAATGATAATAATAGAATAAGAATGATAATTATAACTTACCAATAACTTAAAAAGTATTGAAGATTGGTTTCCAATTGAGAATTCAAGTGAAAAACACTAAAAACAGAGTTTTCCGAGTGGAACAGGGGTAAATCCGAGTGAAATAGGTATGATTCTGAGTGGAATCATACAGAGAAGGGTTCTCCAAGCGATCTGGCTAAAAATCCGAGTGAAATGACACTGGAAAAGCTGTTTTCCGACTGAAATAAGTTTGGATCCGAGTGAAATGAAGTGGAATGTTGTTTTCCGACTGGAACACCTTGAATCCGAGTGAAAAATAAGTTTTCCGCATGAGATAGCTATGAATCCGAATGAAATAAACTGAGCAGAGTTTTCTAACTGGAATTAATAAGTCATCCGAGTGAAACAGAAGCTGAAAAATAATTTTCTTAACTAAATATCTTGAATTCTGAGTGAAACAAATTTCTGAGTGAATTAAAATATAAATCCGTGTGAAGTCAGTAGGAAAATGGTTTCCTGAGTAGCATTGTTTGTAAATCCGAGTGAAAATGAGTCTCTAAGTGAAATAAAGTATATTTCTGAGTGGTATTCAGTCAAAAAGGAGTTTTCTAAGCGAAATTAAGGTGTTTACCGAGTTAAAATTACTAGAAAAGGTTTTCATGAGTGAAGCTACTTAAATTCTGAGTGAAACTGAGTTCCTGAATGAAATGAATTATGATTCCGAGTGGAATCAGTAGGAAAAGAGTTTCCTGAGTAAAAATAAGATAAGTTCCGAGTGAAACATGAGTTTACCGAGTGAAATTAGTTGAAAAGAGTTCTGTCTGAATGAAATAAAACAAATCCGAGTTGAATAACTGCTTGCTGAGTAAAATAAAGTGTTTGCCGAGTGAAATAAGACTGGAAAGCTACTGTTCGAGAGCAATAGAGTGTTTTCCGAGTGAATTTACTGAAAAAGGGTTCTGAGTAAAAGATAATTATATTTTCTGAGTGAAATTAAGTCAAGTTCCGAGTGAAATAATGTAAGAAAGAGATTTCCGAGTAAAATAGGACTTGGAAGATGCTGTCCGAGAGAAATAGAGTGTTTGCCGAGTGAAATATGGTGTTTTTCGAGTGAAATATGTTATATCCGAATGAAAATGAGTTGGTAATATAAAGAATCCGATTGAAATGATACCAAAACCGATCGGATTGGCTTAAAACAGAACCTGTTATCATTAAACTCATAGTTTTTCACTGGAAATCACACGGTACCCATGATTCTTAGTATTTTCAGTCCAATAAGTACATGTCATTTCACAATTCATCACTGATTATATACACTCGGTAACAGATATATATATATATATATACATGCATATACAGATAACAATATAAAGCATTTAATTCATACACACTGAATCTGTCCTTCACTCGGTTTTCCCACAAGGCACCCAAGAATATACCCCCTTACCTCAATGAAGTTCCTGGAGGAGAAGAAAGAGGTTCCCTTCACTGTCCTGCTTCAAATCCAAGTGAAATGGAAGGGAAAAGAGAGAAAGAAACTTGCTGGGAAGGAGAGTGATGAAGGGTGTTTGTGTCATGTGTGTGGGTTCCTTAGGGTCCTGGCACTGGTTTAAATAGGGAGTGAGTGAGTGGGTGGAAAAGCAAGTGGGGGACAACTTTTCTGAGTGAGCTGTTAGTGGAGTGCTAATGGAGGGTCAGTGGAGATTAAATAAGATATATGCTGAGTCAGTGTCCATTTCTGGTCGTCCACTCTCCATAATGCGCACGATTGAATTTAAATATCATTAAAAGACAAAATTGAAGTCAATACGCACTTCTGTCACTGAATACCGAGTGAAATTACACTCGGTTAAGGGCTATTCCGACTGGAATTCCTACTTCCGAGTCAACAATTTCAAGGCTCGCTTGAGCGTGGCTTGCTCGCTTGAGCGAAGCTTCAAATCTTCACTCGGAATTCCTTTGAACTGACTCAGGCACTGGGTTTCTCACTCGGTAATACCTCTTCAGACCGAGTCCTCTCTTTCTCAGAATCTTCACTCGGAAATCCGAGTCTTCCTTCACTCAATTCACTCGGTTTAGGCCATTCCCTCTCGGACCAATACCCGCACGTACTTCTCTCACTCGGTTTTGGTCCAGTGGAGTGTATCTCACTCAGAATTGACTCCCTCCACCATTTCCACTCGGTTTCCTAAGCAAAACCATTTGGAAACCTTCCCAATTGTTTCCACAACATACTTCAGTCAGAAAGGAAGCATCAAATCAACATAAATAGAAGTATTTATGCATTCTTTCACTCGGAATGCTCCAACCACAGTAATTTCCTTCAGAAAAGGAAACATTCAACTCGGAACCAAGCCTTTCTAGGGTGTTTTCACTCGGATTTTCATTCAGAAGTGATTCTTTTGAACACTCTTCACTCAGAATTGCTTCTCAGGTCTGGACTTCACTCGGTGGTAGCCTTCTCAGTCATGTTTTACTCGGAAAACATGATACTGACTCGGAAGTCTCTCCTTCACTCGGAATTTCTAATCCTTCACTCGGAATTCTTCTCTGTCACTCGGAACAGAGCCCTTTTCACTCGGTTTTTGCATAATTTCACTAATATTCCATATAAATTCTATTATTACGTGCAAAAATGACATTTTTGAGGTACTACAGACCATCAACAGGGCATATATTGACTTATTCTTGCTTACAAATCCTCCATAATTAAAATTTACAAGGATAAAATTGCCTCTAAAAACAGGGATGTTACATATCATCTAAGGCATACAAGCCTCATTATTCATAACTCATAGCAAGCATATACACAAGCACATACACATTCACATTGCCCTTCATCATCATGGGCTATCACAATTGTTCCTCATTAAATATTTACATCTTTAATCACTTATTACTCTCAAGATGTTATCATCTTTCTTGGTCATCTTTATTTCAAATGCCATGTACCTATGGCTAATGCATATGTCACGTTGTTTGAATGCATATGCAATGGATCCATTTCAAAATAATTCATATAACCCATACGCACATGATTTCTCAAATGATCGCAACCACTTATAATCAATCAAGCATATGTCCACCACGCAAGGGTCCATTTTTCATAGAATCCCACAGCATCTTTATCATTATGATCGTAACCACAATCATCATTCTTATATTGGTTTCCCCTACGCATAGGGTACTCCTTCCCTATAGTCCCATAACACATTCATCATTATAATATATTGGTGATCACAACAACCTTCATTCATTCACATATTGGTTTCCCCTACGCATAGGGTACTACCCCTCATATAGTCCCACAAGACTTTTCAATTCAATATTCTCATGATCGCAACCACGTTCATTCATTTCCCCTCACGCAAGGGTACTCTTTTTCATATAGTCCCGCAAGACCTTTCATTATGATCGCAACCACATATAAAATATTATGCCATGCGTGCCATGAATGCAACAATGTAACAATGTACATGCTAGTCTTAACCTCATAAGGATTTCTCACCCACTCACTTAGGGTATATATATTATATTTAGCAATACAATTAGTGGTATGCAACCAATTTCAAGCCCCTCAAGGCATACCATTCACATAATTTGCATTACAATGGCTAAGAATTCACATTGACATCAATCCACGCATGGCAATCCTCATAACATTAATCCACGCATGGAAACCAACAAGGCATATTAATTAGTATATTTTAAATTCATAACACCATAAACTTCCCAATACAATTTGAATTACACATACAAAATCATACTTGTATCAACCACGATGGCATCGCAATCATCAATAATAACAATCAGCATTTGATCAAGGGTATGTTCAACAATAATATCCCCTTTCATTCAACATCAATATTCATCATTCAACATGCATGGTAACATACATACACCCTCAACAATACTTATCTTTATTCATCATTAACATTTTCCATCAAGTATAATTTTAACTCAATTGCAAGTTCATCTTGCATCAATCACAGTTGTCAACAATATCCATCTTTGTTCATGATTCACATCATCTCAAATTTATCACTTTATAACATACACATTGTCTTCCAATTGTCCCCTTATTAATTTCATCATCAAATAAAGGTGTATTATATAACCACATCATTTAACTTTTACCATCATTCATCATAACATATGAATAGTGGTAGAGCATACATGTTTTCATAACATGACATAGGCACACACATACTTTGCCAAAGCCTTAAGCCATTATCAATCACCACTAAGACACACCACAATCCTATACCCTTAATACAATCTTTTGTCTTTTGTATAATAAATAGAGTTTTGGATATTAACAAACCCTTGGCAAACTTCAAACACCAGTTATACGAGGGACATGACAATATCATCATGCATCGATTGCTAAAATGTATTAAAAATATGTACAATCGATTGCATAAACGTGTCGTAACTTAACAACACCAAACAAAATCAAAACAGAGTCAAAATTGGCATATAACACACCATGAATCGATTCAAGTAGGGCCATGAATCGGTTCATGCGTTATTAGAATCCTGATAACACAAATAGAGGGCCATGAATCGATTCATGTGTTTCTGGAAAAAGCCCCTTGGAAGACAGTGAGTCATGAATCGATTCAAGTCACAACATGAATCTATTCATGCAATTCTAGTAGCCTCTAAATCGATTCAGGAGAACATAAGAATCAATTCAGGAGTTGGGAAAGCCATCAAACAATATTTTTAACTTAGGAAACATTATCCTATACTCCTATTCATCAAACCCAACATCAATCATGCCTAAAGCATGCATTCATATGGAATCTTAACTCAACAAATCATATATATATATACACACACATACTTCATCTCATCATGGATTATTCACCAACAAATGTATCATTCCCTTCAAAGGGATTCTAAAACTCTTATTGTTATCTTATACATAATTATATAATTTCCAAAGGTAATAAATTGCCAATCACTTCATTCAACAAATTATCATTCATCTCATCATTTTAACATAATCATGGCAAGGCAAGCATGAGTATAATCATATACATTAATCACCAATCATCTAACTCATGCAATTGAAATGTAAACTCCTCTCCTACCTCAAGAGAAGAACAACGATTTGAATGCTTTGATTGTTCTGCCGCATCATCCAGAACACAATCTACACCAATACACACATATATATATGCATTCAATCAACAAGCCATCTCAAGGCATCATCACATTTTCATTCAATTGTAAACATACCTTAAGGCTTCGTAACAAGTTCTAAACTTGTCAAAACACTAATTCATACACTTGTGTTAGGTTTCAGGAATTCTTTTCCCAAAACCAAGATTCTCTAAATCTTAAAGGGTCAACCATACCTAACAACAACAACAACACTATATCCATCATCTATAATGATCTCAATATTACAAAATCATCCAATATCATCATTGTCATCCAAAATTCAACATGAGTCATCTTAGCCTATTTTAAACCGTCATCAATCAACATATCCAAATGGCACCATCATGGTTTAAGACTTCATCAAACCATAATTTCAATTCATTAATCCATCATAACTATTATGGTTTAGTGTTCAAATTCCTTATTTCACATTTATGACAATACTCATTTATAGGTTTCATAATCTATGGTCCTCTACCATTTTAATCAACACTCAACCTTAAATATCATCCATCCACTTTCAATGTAACCCTCCTAGTCACAATATATACATTTTCTCAAAATTTAGGATTAAGGTTCATTAAAATTCAATAGCCATCATACTTATTGTTTCAAATTATGTACAACCATATTACAACCTCTAACATACTCATTAACTTAAAGTCATCACTATATCCTCTTGGTTTCTTAATCCTCAACATTAGTAATCAATGTCACTCATTTAAAAAAAAACTTATTCTCACATACCAAATCACTCTAACATCAATTTATCACCATGTTCTCAAGATTAGCCATAAATGTAACACCCCGAATTTTATAAAAATGAATAATTGATGAGAATAAATAATAATTAATTGTAGGTGAGTTGATTTGTGTCCCAAAAATATGGGAATAATGAAATTGGGATTTATTGTGGATATTTATAATTTATTGAGCTTATGTGAGATAAAATTATACCCGATTAGAAAATGGGTGTCAGACCAAGTATCTCCGATTGAGATGCCGTTGGTCAGGGCTGTTAAGAATATTATTGGGAATCCGAACATGTCTTCGGAATAATTTTTGGATATAGTATTGAGCCCGAACAAAGATCCTGTTTATTATAAAGCGGTGAAGTTTTAGTGAAAGGATTAAAAACTTAAAAAAAAAAAAAAAACCTATTCTTTTCTCTCCTCCTTCTCTATTTTCGTTGGAGTCTCTCCCTCTCCCACTCACTTGGCTTTTCTCTTCTCTCCTTCTCCCTTTCTTGTGCTCAAAATGTGACCATCATTCCCATGGCCATTTCCACCCAAAATCAAGAGGATTCCTTGGGTTTATGAAGCTTGTAATGGACATGGAGGCAAAGCTTGGCTCATCTCCTCTTCTCTCCCTCTCATTTTCGTTTTGGAGCTTGAGCTTGGTGGAGAGGTATGATTTTGACCACCCATGGTTGTTATTGATAGTTTTTGAGTTATTGAAGTGTTATGATGTGAGGATAGATGTTGTTTTGATGAATGGTGGTATGTGGAACCAAACCCTAGGTGGGATAACCATTGGGGATTATTATTGTTGTTGATAATGAATGGGATATGTTGTTGTTAGCCTAAGAATGTTGGAAATCATGCATATAAATGGTTGGAATTGATGATTATTGTATGTCTTGACACTCATGCTTGCCTTGCCATATTTATAGTGAAATGATATGAATGGCAAATTGTTGGCTATTGATGATAATGTATGTGTATATATGATGATGGATAACCCATGAGGGGTTGAATTAAATATATGCTAGTGAACCATCCTTGAGGGGATGAAGTGTATGCCTTGAGAGTTGAGGATTTCATATGGATGTTTGGCATTGAATGTGATGGCCATTGTGATGGCATTAATGATAAAATTGAAAGATAACGCATAATTGAGGAACTCATATAGTCAAATAGAGTTTTATATGATTTTGATGGCATGGGATAGTCCCAGTAGCTTCTATGCATAGTTTATGACTTGTAGAAATTGGAATGGGCCAATTCCATTGAGAATTGACCCTTGAGTTGCCCAAAAACATTTTAAATTGGGTAAAACGCATTTATATGCATAAGTCACCCATTTTAAGGAATTTTTGAGTGGGTTCAGTGGCCACGCATCACAAATGATGTGTATTTGTTGTGTTTAAAATTTCGTAGCATTTGGAGTTCATACGAGAAAGTTAGGAGGGTTAGAAGTTGAAAAAAATCTTACGTTTCTGCATAAAAATAGCAGCAGGGCTGTCTTGAATCGATTCAAGACCCTTTGAATCGATTCAAGAGGTGCTGTTTGCACTATTTTGGGCTCCAGGGGCGTTTGAATCGATTCATACGAGTTTGAATCGATTCAAGGCCCTCTGTTTGTCAAAAATTAAGATTTTGGGACGCTTGAATCGATTCATACGAGCCTGAATCGATTCAGAGCCCTGTTATGGCCACTGTTGTGCTGTTTTTCCAACTGGTCTGTTTTCCTTGCTGTTTTTGGCCCGTTTGGGCATCTTAATGACATTTTTGGCCTCCGATTTCTTCATGAAAGTTGTAGATAATTGTGTTACGGAGGTGTGAGAATTGGTCTCACATTAATTGGAGTTTTCTAACTCTCATTAGGCGGAAAATACCAAACCTATTGCATTGAAAAATTCAAGTTTAAGGGGGTTTTGAACCCAACTTTTTTTGGTGGCCAAATTGGGACTAATAGGTGATATTTATGACGTGTCCCTTTATTTTTAAGGCTAAAAATGAACTCTTCCCATGTCTTAATGTTAAAAGTTATCATGGACTCATTGTTGCCCAAAACCTCTATTATTATGGAAAAACGAACGGATTCACTAAAGGTAATATGGATGGCATTATAGATGAGGGATAAATGTGATGCTGTTGTAATTGGGAATGGTTAACCTTTTTAGATCTAGAGGATCTTGGCTTTGGGAAAGGAATTCCCGAAGCCTAATACAGTTGCATGAGTTAGTGTTCATCAAGTCTAGGACTTGATGTTGGGCTTTATGATAAGCTAGCAAATGTTTAAGAATTAACAGAAATGCCTTGAGATGGCTTATTGATTGTTTGATTGCATATGTATAATATGTAGATCGAATTCTGAATGGTACAAAAGAGCTTCCGGAGCATTGGAATGGTTCGGCTCTTCCCTCGAGGTAGGAGAGGAGTTAACATTCAAATTGCATGAGTTATATATTTGATGATTATCGTATGTGATTGATGCTCATGCTTGCATTGCCATATATATATATATATATGTATTGAATTAGTGAAAATGGAAATTGTTAATTATTGAGAATTATTATGATACTTTTGTATTGGGTTGGAAATCCCCAATGAATATATATAATTATATTGATAGATAAAATGAAATATATGACATTCTAGTGGTTGATACAAGCGTTAGACTTGTATGTGTTCGAGGCAATGATGATTGCCAAATTTGTGAATGATGAATATGCATCGAATGGTTTTATGTGTGGATTATTGTGATTGATACTGTGGCTATTGGATGCCAATTATTTGAATGATGTGCCTTGAGGGGCCTTGTGAATGTTTGTATGCCAATGAATGCTAGTTAAATCGATGATATGCCTTGAGGGGCTTGATAAATGATTTTGTATGATTATTGAAATGCCATTGATGACAAAATATGAAATATATAATATATCCCTAATTGAGAGGGTGAGATGTCCTTGCGAGGTTGTTGAGCACATGCATTATTACATTGTTACGTTCATGGCATAGCATGGCATTGATATGCATTATTATTGAATGAATCACCTTGCGGGGTGCCACGAAGGGTAAATCCCTGAGTGAAGAGGACGTTGTCCTATTGTTGTTGAATAATTATGTGAATATATCACCTTGCGAGGTACCACGACGGGTAAATCCCAGAGTGAAGATGATGTTGATCTTAATGTTGAGTATATCACCTTGCGGGGTGCCACCAGGGGTGTATTCCTGAGTGATGATGGTATTGTGATATTTATTATGAACATATCACCCTGCGGGGTGCCAGGAAGGGTGTATCCGTAAGTGCTGATGGTACTATGTTATTTATTGTGAAATGAAACACCTTGCGGGGTGCCACGAAGGGCATAGCCCTGCGTGATGATGATATGATATTGTGCCGGTGGTTGCGATCACCTGGATTTGGAAATGTGGAAGGCCCTGTGGGGACCATTATATGATGATGAACCAGTGGTTGCGATCACTTGGTATTTGATATGATAAAGGGCTTGCGAGCACCTATGATGCCCATGGTTGCGATCATGAGGCGGGAGTACCCCTTGCGCGGCGGGAAACCTATGTGAATTGTTGAACCAGTGGTTGCGATCACTTGGTATTTGATATGATAAAGGGCTTGCGAGCACCTATGATGCCCATGGTTGCGATCATGAGGCGGGAGTACCCCTTGCGAGGCGGGAAACCTATGTGAATTGTTGAACCAGTGGTTGCGATCACTTGGTATTTGATATGATAAAGGGCTTGCGAGCACCTATGATGCCCATGGTTGTGATCATGAGGCGGGAGTACCCCTTGCGAGGCGGGAAACCTATGTGAATTGTTGAACCAGTGGTTGCGATCACTTGGTATTTGATATGATAAAGGGCTTGCGAGCACCTATGATGCCCATGGTTGCGATCATGAGGCGGGAGTACCCCTTGCGAGGCGGGAAACCTATGTGAATTGTTGAACGTGGTTGCGATCACGGGAAAGCTCCTTGCGAGGCTGCTTTAGGGAGTACCCCTTGCGAGGCGGGAAACCAATGATTACGAATGATTGATTATGGTGGTTGCGATCACCTATTATGATTTTGAAGAATTGATTATGGTGGTTGCGATCACCTATTATGATTTTGAAGAATTGATTATGGTGGTTACGATCACCCATTATGGTTATGAATGTTTGATTATGGTGGTTGCGATCACCTATTATGATTTTGAAGAATTGATTATGGTGGTTGCGATCACCCATTGATATAGAATTAAATTTATTATATATTTGAGATGGGATGACCACGAGTGTTGAGAAACCCCTTACGAGGAGGTATTGTGTGAAACCTTAATGGTGTAATGATGATAATGATTATGAGTGCCCTTGTTGATAAGTGGCAAATTGATTGTGTATATGATTATGTATGAGGCTTGTATGCCTATTATATTAATGATATGATGAATGGATGATAATTTAAATGGTTTTATAGCAAAGCGCACATGATGTTTGTATGCATATACGCTTGATCATAATATATATGTTATTCGTCATTTTGAATGTATAACTCACTCTCCCATGTGGTCTCCTTTTTAGCATTGTGATGCAGGTTGCCATGGGATGATTTTGAAGTTAAAGATCAAGTTTCGGTGAAGGTAAATAGTGGTAGAGGAAATGCCTTGGCCGGCATCATTTATGAATTATTATTTATTAGAATCATGAAATGTATAATTTATCTATAATGATATAGATGTTTTAACGAATTTGTACATGTATATAAATATAGTTATACCTTAGGCTTTGCGTACTCAGGTTGATGATTATCTAATAGGCTCATGATATGTCATTGCATGCTAGCCTAGCCTTTTCTCATATCGTCATATATGGGACTAGGCATGTGCCCGGTATACATATTCTTCCGCTGTAAACTTTATTATTTTCGTATACCACTATGGGCCATTATTTTATCGATCCAGCTTTAGTTTATTAATTGTACACTTCGGTTCTCTATGATTCGAGTTTCGGTGTGACGCTGAACTTAGTTTGGAACACGAAAAATTTATTCACAATTTTATTAATTATGACGATCACATCGGGATTCGAGTCTGGAAAATCAGGGGTGTTACAAGGTGGTATCAGAGCATATTTTGCTCTGAATTGGAGTTATTAGTTACTATCAGAGCATGGCTGCTCTGTGAGGATTTGCTATTATGGATGATTGGAGCATGATTGCTCAATGGTGAGATACTTATTATGATTTTTGGAGCGGGATGCTCATTATTGACATATGGTTGCTTTGTATAGATTAAAGGATGATGATTATCTAGAGAATGATGACATGTTGATGTATTGATTGCCCTATATAGAAATGTGAATGATTAATTGTCTAAGGATTGTGAATCGAGTTATGAGGGCATAATTACATATTGAGAATGATTGTGAACCATTAGAGTTGAGATGGGATTGATGCCCAAAGAGGACTTTTATGAAATTATGATTCATAAGATGTGGTTATTGACTATGGGAAGTATACTCTTTATCATTGAGGATGTATGATGCACTTGTGGAGCATAGTTGCTCATTGGAAAGCTTAATGAAAATTTTAAGATTGGGTGCATATATATGAATTTCTCAATGTGAATGATATGTTTATTTGTGTAAGTCCGGCCAAATTCCTTACCCTATTACCTTCAAATGACGAATACATTGTTATTGTGTATTGATGTCGATATATGAAATGCAAATTGATTTGATGAAGAATCCATGATTGAATGTTAATCATGGAAATGAAATATTGAAATTGATGAATATAAGATATGAAAGATGAGTTGATGAATATGAAATATGAGGTATGAATTGATATGATGATGATTTTTATGCCATGTGTTGATCATGGATAGAGAATATTGAGAAAGAAATTAAAATGGTAGTAGACCATACCTATTGAGACCTTGATGTGCATATGCACCTTATATATAAATTGTTGGTTGGGTCTCTTATATGCATTATACTTGTGGCGTTTAGCCAAGGAATGCTTGTTAAATGAAATGAAACTCACATGCTTGAGTTGAATGAATGAATAATATTGAGTAATTCCTTAGTATGAGTATGTTTGAATCTAAATGATTGGTTGTGCCATTTGTGAAGGATGGATTTTATATCCTTTGGCACAAGAGCCTTATATATAAAATGATACAAGTGATTTGTTGTATCCCCTAGATTGGGAATTTGAATATGTGATAAATAATAAAATGTGAAATCGAATACATGTTAGATTGGGGTTGTGTCTCGGTTTTTGGTGTGTGAAAACTGAGTGAATAATTGAATTGATTTTGACCCACTAGGTGTGGTAACCCCAGATGACTTGATGCGATCTTGTATGATCGAACCTTTTAGAATTTGACCCTATGGCGGTCTAGACTCTATGTTGTTTGTGTGAGCCATGTCTAATGATGTTGTGTGGTATGAGAGAACTCCACAATGGGTACCAGGTGACCCTTAGACTTCCTAAGTCTATTGATTGATCGAACCATATGAATAGTTAAGCTATAACGAAATTAATTGTGAATTACGTTGTAGAAGCTAGAGCTGCTATGTAATGGGATACGAATGATGAATGCAAACCCTGATGATTGATGAATAATAATGTTGAATTTGGGGTATAATTGGAATTGATTATGGTATATGATTTTACGAAGTGATTTTGGGCTAAATTGTGTGCCCTAGAGACTATGATCATTGGAATAATTATGGGTTACATGTGTGAATATGAATTGGTGAATAGAAATTTGATCGGGTCATTACCCCCTTATTTTATTTGAAGAGTGCTATATTGATGATAGAGACCACATAGTGATGTGATATGATGTGAGTTATATGTTTAATTCATGGACTTTAGTTGTGACCAATGAGGAGGATCCCTAATGTGAAGGCTTATTGTACGATTAAGTAGCCTACTTGATACGAGTTTGGTGAATCTTTTAAGGCTCGAATTAATTTATAGCCAACAAATATATAAGCGAGACGAGAATTTTAGGCTATTTGAGCATGGTTTTGGATGGATGAAACCCAAGGATGGGCTATTTACTTTGTGATGACTGAAAATTTATGATCGGTACGCCAAATTAAGATGAATTTGATTGAGATTTGATGATTGATATGGCATGATGGATGCCAAATTAATTATAGAATGACAATGAAGTATGAATATGTTAGCTGTGGACTGGTGAGGATTGTCACCAAGTCTTATAAGGAATGGTATCGCTTGAATATGTGTGACTGATATGAGCAATGGGAATACGAAGTATTGGTCCTGATACGGCCTTACATGCCATAGGCATCGTGGCAATATACACTTATGCGCCGACTTCATGTGTTTGTGGTAACCACTACAGGATTGGGACGCCTTCCTGTATGTCGGATGCAGCAACACATAGGCCGGGCAGGTGTAGGGATTGTAACTGCTTATGGTGAATGTACTAAGCGTATCTGATCATACCGAGTATGAACATGCGAGCTCTATTGGGTGAGATGTAAATAATGATATATGACACACTTGATATGGAAATTTTGTGTTAGAAATGGTGATATGATGATAAACATGTCTTGATGGACCTTGGAAAGTCCAATGTTATTTTATGGTGTTGTTGAACCTCGATGGTGTGGCCTGAGGTATGGCCTTGTGGCATGTATATCGATGCCGAATTTCGAGGACGAAATTCCTTTTAGGTGGGGTGAATTGTAACACCCCGAATTTTATAAAAATGAATAATTGATGAGAATAAATAATAATTAATTGTAGGTGAGTTGATTTGTGTCCCAAAAATATGGGAATAATGAAATTGGGATTTATTGTGGATATTTATAATTTATTGAGCTTATGTGAGATAAAATTATACCCGATTAGAAAATGGGTGTGGGACCAAGTATCTCCGATTGAGATGCCGTTGGTCAGGGCTGTTAAGAATATTATTGGGAATCCGAACATGTCTTCGGAATAATTTTTGGATATAGTATTGAGCCCGAACAAAGATCCTGTTTATTATAAAGCGGTAAAGTTTTAGTGAAAGGATTAAAAACTTAAAAAAAAAAAAAAACCTATTCTTTTCTCTCCTCCTTCTCTATTTTCGTTGGAGTCTCTCCCTCTCCCACTCACTTGGCTTTTCTCTTCTCTCCTTCTCCCTTTCTTGTGCTCAAAATGTGACCATCATTCCCATGGCCATTTCCACCCAAAATCAAGAGGATTCCTTGGGTTTATGAAGCTTGTAATGGACATGGAGGCAAAGCTTGGCTCATCTCCTCTTCTCTCCCTCTCATTTTCGTTTTGGAGCTTGAGCTTGGTGGAGAGGTATGATTTTGACCACCCATGGTTGTTATTGATAGTTTTTGAGTTATTGAAGTGTTATGATGTGAGGATAGATGTTGTTTTGATGAATGGTGGTATGTGGAACCAAACCCTAGGTGGGATAACCATTGGGGATTATTATTGTTGTTGATAATGAATGGGATATGTTGTTGTTAGCCTAAGAATGTTGGAAATCATGCATATAAATGGTTGGAATTGATGATTATTGTATGTCTTGACACTCATGCTTGCCTTGCCATATTTATAGTGAAATGATATGAATGGCAAATTGTTGGCTATTGATGATAATGTATGTGTATATATGATGATGGATAACCCATGAGGGGTTGAATTAAATATATGCTAGTGAACCATCCTTGAGGGGATGAAGTGTATGCCTTGAGAGTTGAGGATTTCATATGGATGTTTGGCATTGAATGTGATGGCCATTGTGATGGCATTAATGATAAAATTGAAAGATAACGCATAATTGAGGAACTCATATAGTCAAATAGAGTTTTATGTGATTTTGATGGCATGGGATAGTCCTAATAGCTTCTATGCATAGTTTATGACTTGTAGAAATTGGAATGGGCCAATTCCATTGAGAATTGACCCTTGAGTTGCCCAAAAACATTTTAAATTGGGTAAAACGCATTTATATGCATAAGTCACCCATTTTAAGGAATTTTTGAGTGGGTCCAGTGGCCACGCATCACAAATGATGTGTATTTGTTGTGTTTAAAATTTCGTAGCATTTGGAGTTCATACGAGAAAGTTAGGAGGGTTAGAAGTTGAAAAAAATCTTACGTTTCTGCATAAAAATAGCAGCAGGGCTGTCTTGAATCGATTCAAGACCCTTTGAATCGATTCAAGAGGTGCTGTTTGCACTATTTTGGGCTCCAGGGGCGTTTGAATCGATTCATACGAGTTTGAATCGATTCAAGGCCCTCTGTTTGTCAAAAATTAAGATTTTGGGACGCTTGAATCGATTCATACGAGCCTGAATCGATTCAGAGCCCTGTTATGGCCACTGTTGTGCTGTTTTTCCAACTGGTCTGTTTTCCTTGCTGTTTTTGGCCCGTTTGGGCATCTTAATGACATTTTTGGCCTCCGAGTTCTTCATGAAAGTTGTAGATAATTGTGTTATGGAGGTGTGAGAATTGGTCTCACATTAATTGGAGTTTTCTAACTCACATTAGGTGGAAAATACCAAACCTATTGCATTGAAAAATTCAAGTTTAAGGGGGTTTTGAACCCAACTTTTTTTGGTGGCCAAATTGGGACTAATAGGTGATATTTATGACGTGTCCCTTTATTTTTAAGGCTAAAAATGAACTCTTCCCATGTCCTAATGTTGAAAGTTATCATGGACTCATTGTTGCCCAAAACCTCTATTATTATGGAAAAACGAACGGATTCACTAAAGGTAATATGGATGGCATTATAGATGAGGGATAAATGTGATGCTGTTGTAATTGGGAATGGTTAACCTTTTTAGATCTAGAGGATCTTGGCTTTGGGAAAGGAATTCCCGAAGCCTAATACAGTTGCATGAGTTAGTGTTCATCAAGTCTAGGACTTGATGTTGGGCTTTATGATAAGCTAGCAAATGTTTAAGAATTAAGAGAAATGCCTTGAGATGGCTTATTGATTGTTTGATTGCATATGTATAATATGTAGATCGAATTCCGAATGGTACAAAAGAGCTTCCGGAGCATTGGAATGGTTCGGCTCTTCCCTCGAGGTAGGAGAGGAGTTAACATTCAAATTGCATGAGTTATATATTTGATGATTATCGTATGTGATTGATGCTCATGCTTGCATTGCCATATATATATATATATATATATATATATATGTATTGAATTAGTGAAAATGGAAATTGTTAATTATTAAGAATTATTATGATACTTTTGTATTGGGTTGGAAATCCCTAATGAATATATATAATTATATTGATAGATAAAATGAAATATATGACATTCTAGCGGTTGATACAAGCGTTAGACTTGTATGTGTTCGAGGCAATGATGATTGCCAAATTTGTGAATGATGAATATACATCGAATGGTTTTATGTGTGGATTATTGTGATTGATACTGTGGCTATTGGATGCCAATTATTTGAATGATGTGCCTTGAGGGGCCTTGTGAATGTTTGTATGCCAATGAATGCTAGTTAAATCGATGATATGCCTTGAGGGGCTTGATAAATGATTTTGTATGATTATTGAAATGCCATTGATGACAAAATATGAAATATATAATATATCCCTAATTGAGAGGGTGAGATGTCCTTGCGAGGTTGTTGAGCACATGCATTATTACATTGTTACGTTCATGGCATAGCATGGCATTGATATGCATTATTATTGAATGAATCACCTTGCGGGGTGCCACGAAGGGTAAATCCCTGAGTGAAGAGGACGTTGTCCTATTGTTGTTGAATAATTATTTGAATATATCACCTTGCGGGGTACCACGACGGGTAAATCCCAGAGTGAAGATGATGTTGATCTTAATGTTGAGTATATCACCTTGCGGGGTGCCACCAGGGGTGTATTCCTTAGTGATGATGGTATTGTGATATTTATTATGAACATATCACCTTGCGGGGTGCCACGAAGGGTGTATCCCTAAGTGCTGATGGTACTATGTTATTTATTATGAAATAAAACACCTTGCGGGGTGCCACGAAGGGCATAGCCCTGCGTGATGATGATATGATATTGTGCCGGTGGTTGCGATCACCTGGATTTGGAAATGTGGAAGGCCCTGCGGGGACCATTATATGATGATGAACCAGTGGTTACGATCACTTGGTATTTGATATGATAAAGGGCTTGCGAGCACCTATGATGCCCATGGTTGCGATCATGAGGCGGGAGTACCCCTTGCGAGGCGGGAAACCTATGTGAATTGTTGAACCAGTGGTTGCGATCACTTGGTATTTGATATGATAAAGGGCTTGCGAGCACCTATGATGCCCATGGTTGTGATCATGAGGCGGGAGTACCCCTTGCGAGGCGGGAAACCTATGTGAATTGTTGAACCAGTGGTTGCGATCACTTGGTATTTGATATGATAAAGGGCTTGCGAGCACCTATGATGCCCATGGTTGCGATCATGAGGCGGGAGTACCCCTTGCGAGGCGGGAAACCTATGTGAATTGTTGAACCAGTGGTTGCGATCACTTGGTATTTGATATGATAAAGGGCTTGCGAGCACCTATGATGCCCATGGTTGCGATCATGAGGCGGGAGTACCCCTTGCGAGGCGGGAAACCTATGTGAATTGTTGAACGTGGTTGCGATCACGGGAAAGCTCCTTGCGAGGCTGCTTTAGGGAGTACCCCTTGCGAGGCGGGAAACCAATGATTACGAATGATTGATTATGGTGGTTGCGATCACCTATTATGATTTTGAAGAATTGATTATGGTGGTTGCGATCACCTATTATGATTTTGAAGAATTGATTATGGTGGTTACGATCACCCATTATGGTTATGAATGTTTGATTATGGTGGTTGCGATCACCTATTATGATTTTGAAGAATTGATTATGGTGGTTGCGATCACCCATTGATATAGAATTAAATTTATTATATATTTGAGATGGGATGACCACGAGTGTTGAGAAACCCCTTACGAGGAGGTATTGTGTGAAACCTTAATGGTGTAATGATGATAATGATTATGAGTGCCCTTGTTGATAAGTGGCAAATTGATTGTGTATATGATTATGTATGAGGCTTGTATGCCTATTATATTAATGATATGATGAATGGATGATAATTTAAATGGTTTTATAGCAAAGCGCACATGATGTTTGTATGCATATACGCTTGATCATAATATATATGTTATTCGTCATTTTGAATGTATAACTCACTCTCCCATGTGGTCTCCTTTTTAGCATTGTGATGCAGGTTGCCATGGGATGATTTTGAAGTTAAAGATCAAGTTTCGGTGAAGGTAAATAGTGGTAGAGGAAATGCCTTGGCCGGCATCATTTATGAATTATTATTTATTAGAATCATGAAATGTATAATTTATCTATAATGATATAGATGTTTTAACGAATTTGTACATGTATATAAATATAGTTATACCTTAGGCTTTGCGTACTCAGGTTGATGATTATCTAATAGGCTCATGATATGTCATTGCATGCTAGCCTAGCCTTTTCTCATATCGTCATATATGGGACTAGGCATGTGCCCGGTATACATATTCTTCCGCTGTAAACTTTATTATTTTCGTATACCACTATGGGCCATTATTTTATCGATCCAGCTTTAGTTTATTAATTGTACACTTTGGTTCTCTATGATTCGAGTTTCGGTGTGACGCTGAACTTAGTTTGGAACGTGAAAAATTTATTCACAATTTTATTAATTATGACGATCACATCGGGATTCGAGTCTGGAAAATCAGGGGTGTTACAATAAAGCCCTAAATCCCAATATCTAGGGTTTTCATAAAAATTCACTATCATCAACTCAAACTACATTCATGCCTCATTTCAAGCATCCTTAGCCTAATAACATTGTATTCCAATCATTATCAACATCAACAACAATCTCCAATGGTTATCTACCCTAGGGTTTGGTTCCACATGCAATCTCTTAACACAACAACATCTAATCATCATTTGCCAAGGTTCAAGAATCTTAAAATCATCAAGAAAAGTCATTAATTATCAAAATACATACCTCTTCCTTGAGCCCATAAGAAAAATGAAATTGAGAAAGGAAGATGGGGAGATGATGGAAGATATGCTCTAATATGCCTTTCATGCCTCATGAACCCATGAAATCCACTTACTTTTGAGTGAAAAATGGTTAGTGGAGTTAGTAGAGGAAATGGGTGGTTTTGGCTCCATAGAGAAGAAGAAGGAGATGAAAAAATGAAGAAGAAAGGAGAAGAGAAGGGGGCCAACAAAAAAGTAAGGAGAATGGGGAGAAAGAAAAGCCAAAAGTTATCCTTTTGTCCAATGGTCCATGCACACACTTGTCTTTTGCTTTTTGGTCAACAAAACTCCTTTTGTCCAATGGACAAAAGAGATTAGAGAAAGTGGAAAAGGTGTCCACGGTGAACTAGTGAGGAGAAAGAGGAGTTTAACATTTTCTTTTAATTCATTGTTACTTGTATTTTTGTCATTATTAACATACATCGCATCTGAATAATTATTTTCTTAATACCAAAAATTATTTTAATCATACCACTATAACCACAATAATTTTCTAAGTATCCTAGACCCATTAAATATCCAATTTAACTTAGTGAGTCCCACACCATCTATTAAATCACCTGATTTCAGTAAATCTTAATTTACCGATAATTCACCTCTAATGTCTAATTAATCTTACCACATATATTGGACCATAAATAATTAATTATCATTATCCAATAAATTTATTTTCTCTAACTTTTGGGATGTTACACCTCAGATCAAATTCATAATCTTTTAGAAATTCCATCTAACACCTCTAACGTATATTCAACTTTTTTTTATCAAACAAATACTTATGGCTCTTATGATCACTGAAGACCACAAACTTCAAACCATACAAGTAATGACGCCACAACTTCAATGCAAATACCACAGTTGCTAAGTCCAGGTCATGAATAGGATAATTAATCTCATAGAGTTGCAACTGCCTTGATGCATAAGTAATCACCCATTCATTTTGCATCAAGACACAACCAAGACCAAACCTAGAGGCATCATAGTACACCATAAAGTCCTTCTGCAAAGCAGTTCATGCAAGAATAAATGCAGAAGTGGGTGTATGCTTCAACTCTAAGAAATTTCTTTCATACTTAAGTAACCACACAAACGGATAATTCTTTCAAGTTAACTTTGTCAATGGCAAAGTTAAATGGGAAAGCCCTTCAATAAACCTCTTCTAATAACCTGTCAAGCCAAGAAAGCTCTAAACATCAGTTATAGACTATGGTTGTTTCTAAGCATTTACAACTTCAACCTTAGCTGGATCCACAGACACCCCAGCTTCAGAAATGATATGCCCCAGAAATTGGACCTTGTTAGTCCAAAATTCACACTTTAACAATTTTGCATACAAATGTTTCTCTCCCAACAATTGCAATGCAAGATGAATATGTTGTTCATGCTCTTGAGGAGACTAGGAATAAATCAGTATATCATCAATGAACACCATAACAAATATATCTAAGTAAGGGTGGAAAATATCATTCATGTAATCCATAGTGACACCAAACAATATAACAACATATCCATAGTGTCCATAACGAGTCACGAATGACATTTTTGGAATATCCTCAAAATTTACACGAATTTGGTGGTATCCAGACAGTAGATAAATCTTAGAGAATAAACAAGCACCTTCCAACTGATCCAACAGATCATTGATACATGGCAATGAATATTTATTTTTGATAGTCAGTTTGTTCAGCTGTCTATAATTAACACATAATCGCATAGAACCATCCTTCTTGTTTACAAAAAGCACCGAAGCACCCTAAGGTGAAATGCTTTGGCGAATACATTATTTTGCAAGCAACTTACCAACCCACTTCTTTAATTCAACTAATTCTGATGGAAACATACAGTATGGTGCCTTAGAAATGATCCCTGGACCAGGAACAAGATCTATGGTAAATTCAATCTCTCGCTGAGGAGGTAATCTAAAAACCTCTTCCGAAAAGACATCCAAGAATTCACACAGAATAGTTATGTCATGAATATCAGGAGACTTCTTGCCCTTTGAGATAACAAGCAACACAAACAATTATGAAATACCACTTATAGAAAAGTCATACATGTGATCTACTGGAAAAGTAATTTTCTTTTGATAATAGTCCACCACCACATGATTGGATGATAACCAATCCATGCCCAAAATAATATCAAGATCTTTTAATGGTAAGCAGATCAAGTCAATCATAAATCTTCTCTCATCAACGATAAAAAACACCTTCTTACATATTGATTTTGTGCATATCTGAATACCAGTCGGAATGGTCACAACCAAGACTATATCCATCAATCTAGATATAAAAGAGTATGTCTCATTAGAATCAAATACCACACTAAAGGAATAATCATTAATTAGGCACTTACTCTACACAAGGTCTTCCACCTACTTCACTTCCTCACCAATAATGGTAAACACACATTCAGTAATGGTTGGCTGTTGACTACTCCTAGCCTGATAATGAAAGTTCCTATAAATATAAGCGTTACATCCTCCACTAGTACGACCACGACGATTCTTGGTATTTCTCTGGCCTGTATCACTACCATGGCCATTAAAAGTCGTAATACAAGGATGCTGAGGGTAGTTAGGACAGATTTGTGAGACGCCCCCAAAAATAAGGATAAATTTTTCATGATTTGAAAATAATAAAACATTAGTAGTAACAACGAGATAAAATTTTAACAATGTAACCCCAAATCATTAGAAAAACCTATCCCATATATGAAGATATGAGAAGGTGAGTAAATTAAGTCAAGGATAATTAATCTTAAAATCATTAACAAGAAATAGTGGAAAGCATAATTCAATTTGAAGTATGCTAACGGATATGAAAAGAGTTCCAATAATACCCTCAATTGATCCTTAAAGTATCTCAATTATGTAAGCAAGAGGTGGCATAACCATAGTATGGAACAAAGGCACCCAACACTTATGAAAATTAATGGAAATATGCCAATATAGGACCATGACTCGATTCAGTACCTCGCAATAATTGGTTCATGCATTCCTGGAGTGCCAGATTTCCCCAATCAGGGAATGAATAGATTCCCCAAAAGGGATGAATCGATTCACACGTGCTAAATGTACTGGAACCCATGATTCAAGGGGAGGAATCGATTCCCCAAAAGGGTGAATCGATTCATGCGTATGGATTTTCCTTGAACAGTATAAACAATGTGGTTTGAATCGATTCGCCCCCAAGTATGAATCTATTCAAATGATTCTGGAATTCTAAATAGTAAATCCAGGGACAATTGAATCAACTCACGCACTATTCTGAATCGATTCATATCAGTAATTATGTAGAAACCTTAAATTTCTTAACTTCTAAACACCCTAACATCATCCATTCATCATTTGGGCAATAATTTTATCCCCGTAACTAACATCATACATTGTCTAGGTCATAATCAAAAATTAGCCATACATGTAGGGTCCAATTTTCACCTACAACCCCCAAAATGAATTTACACCAATCCAAGTACATATTAAGCATACACCATTCATCATATGCTATACAAAATTAATACTCGCCGGCCAAGGCACTTCCTATACACTAACTTACCTCTATCATCAAAATGCATATTTCCAAAAGATTTAATCTCACTCCCATGAGTGTTCTACATCCCAAAGCTAAAAATAGACAACATGGGAGAGTGAGTTATACATTCCAAAGGATGAAAATGAATACAATGTGATTGTGTGCATATGCATTCAACATCATGTATACTTTGCATCGACATCTCATTCATCATCATAATTATCAGTACGTCACCAATCTTACACATACTCAATCATCCCTTGTGGGTAATAACAAAATATATATGCATACACACAATCAAACCCTTCATCATCTTGGGTCAACACATAAAAAATCACCATACACAATATATGTATTTGTATTCATATCTTTTATGTTGTCTTTAGGTATTTTCCCACCCAATCACAACCAAAACCATTTCTCATCACCTTTGGTATACCTCCTTACTATATGCAAATGCTCTTAATCTAATGCACATGCACAATGGAGTAATTTATCAATTACGGGTCCGACTGCGGGAATAAACACCAATTTGTGGGTCAGGTATGCTCATATAACCATGACCCTACTGCAGTAGTAAAATGTGTACACATATAACACCAATTGTATGCATATCATTATATTTTACTGGTACCAAACCGCATCCCCATCTTGCAACACCTGGCCATTTACACCATGACCGCGGTAAACGCCATAATCAATATAGAGGTGTTGCGGGCCGGCCATGATTCATACCATGGCGACTGTGATCCATAGGACCACTGGGGACACTTGCTCATCAAAGAGCCACCCCCACAGGTTCGGCCACATACAGCTCCCCGTAGCTATACATGGGCGGCTTTGTGACTTACACTCCGAGTCACAGGGGAAAATAAGTATACTTGTGCACCGAGTCGCCTTCCCACTGAGCCGGCCAGGGGAATCCCCTAACATTCTAGCACCGACGGCCATACAGTATGCCATGGATGCAATGCAATGCAAATCATAATGTATTCTCACAACTGTGCATCCTAACTATGCCACTCATCAATCATCACCTTCACCAACATCACTCAAACTCTTGGTGGGTTTTATTTTAATCAATCATCGCCATTGTTATACATGTTCAACATAGCATCTCAACACTTTCATGAATCATAATACAAGTTCATCTTGTATCAATCATAATGGCTATACAATCTTCATCATCAATACTTATAAATCAACAATCAATAAATTTAGGCATGCTAATCATCCATATTCATTCTCATTTATCATGGATAATAAGCATTCAACATTCATGGAGAACACAACACAATCACATCATCATCAAGGCATTACACTAGCCAAACAATTCAACATCACCATTTAGCATACCATAAATATTCCAAATGCAAATTACATGTTGCCAAGCATATTCATCATCCTCATCATGTTTATCAACCATAAATCATCATTTCTACTCAAATAAGGCAAACATGCATATTGTCATATATGACAATCAAACACTACTCGATTCATGCATTTAGAATCTAAAACTCCTCTCCTACCTCAAGAAAAGAGTTCTGAGTAATACGACGTTCCCGCCTCGTCGTTCGGAATGGGTCCTACATTTCACAAGGCACATGTCATTATTTTCTACTCAAGATCTCCAAGATTCATATATTCTAATTTAACACTTGGTGTCTAAAACATTATCATTATTAAGTCATTCTCTATTTTATCAATCACACCTCAACCACTATGGGTTAGGCATTCAAGTTCATTTTTATGTATTTATAACCGTACCCATCAATGGGTTTACCTACCAATGGCCATCAATCACCATTAATGGCCACCTACTCTCATCAATGCTATTAACCATCATCAATAACTACTCTCCTAACACATTTAGTCATACCCACCATTCAATATCATACAATTCCTCATTAAATCACCTTCCAATCAACATTAATCATTTTTCCCAATTTTTATAAGTTAGGATTTCACCAAAAATCCAACAACCATCATAATTGCACATCATCTTCCACCATTTCAAGCATTAATTTCTTGTATTCCATCAATGGTCCATCAAACTTGCATTTAAGACCACCCCACCTTAAGGTGTAATTATGAAATGCTTCTCCCAATAACCCATACACATAAATTCTCACTCAAACCTTAAAAACCCAAAACCTAGGGCTTATACTCTTGAGAAATTATAAGGAGCTTACCTCAAGAGAAGAAATGAGAGAGTCTCTGAGAGAGGGGGAGAGCCACACGAAGTTGAGGGAGAAGAAGGAGAAGAGAGCTCCAAGCTTCAAGCTCCAATAAAATGAAAAATGGCAAGGAGAAGAAGACACCAACACAAGGGTTTTAGAGAGGAGAATAGATGAAGAGGAAATGAGGAAGAAGAAGAAAAGAGTGTTTTCCCAAAGAGAGTAGAGAGCCAACGTGAAAATAAAGAGAGGGGAAAGGGTTTTGTGTTTTAATTTTTCCCCTTTCACTAAAGTTTACCTTTTTACGACAAACAAGATCCCTGTTCGGGCTTAATACCTTATCTAAAAATTATTCTGAATATATATTCAGACTCCCAATAATATTTTTAACAGCCCTGACCAATGACACCTCAATCGGAGATACTTGGTCCGATACCCATATTTTAATCAGGCATATTTTCAGCTCATAAAGCCTCAATAAATTATGAATAATTCTTAAAAATCTTAATTTAATTATTCCTAATATTTTGGGACATTAATTATCTCACCTATAATTATTTCATATTTATTCCACTTTATTTAATCATTTATTTCAAAATTTAGGATGTTAGAATATGGCCTTTCCGACCACACTAATGGCATATGACCTCTGGTTCCTTGTTACAAATATGTGTCAAATGATTGCCCCTACAATGGAAGCAAAAGAACTATGACTGGCCTCCACCACAGTCACAAAAAGATGAAGATGAGGATCCTCCCCGAAAACGGTTTGGACTTGATAAGTCTTGAAAAGACTTAATTATTTGTCAACATTATCCCTAGTTTATGTGAAAGATTGATTTTAATTATTAAGTTTAGAAGTAAATAAGGAAGTATTTGTTAATTATGCAATTTCACTAATTAACTATTAGTTTAGCATTTTTCCTTTAAATTAAGAATAAAAAGATAACAAAATGGAAAAGAGTATCTATTGAGTTAAAAGGCCCTGAGCGTACTAATGTTGGCACACAATATACCTACGTTAGTGTAAATTTGGTGTTGAATTTCAAGCCCAGTGTATCAACGCCCAACTCAACCTACCCATGCTCACTTGGAAGGAAGGGAGTCTAGCGGCTCAACGTAGCTATACTGACCATGAGTGTGCCTACGGTGAGCTAAGCGTACCAAGGTTGAACGGTTACGTGAAGTAGAAGAGAACCAGAATGTCAGCATACTGATCTGTGGCATGGCGTATCTATACGCGTTGAAAGAACCAATCTCTAGAGGACCAGCGTGCCTACGCCACCTTTATGCCCATAGTTACGCTGGAATTAGAAAGCATCAACTGCCACTCTAGGAAGTCAACGTGCCTAAGCTGACCTTGGTCGTACTTACATGCAAATGCAGCTTGGAAAGGAGAGTCAAGTCAGAGACTGAACATGCTAACGTTAGTCACGACTGTACCTACGCGTAGGTGGAGAACATGACTTCAGAAGTAACCAGAAGGCCAGTGTGCTAACGCTGCCCTTGGCCATACCTACGCGTAATGGCAGTTTAGAGGGTAACTCATAGGCAGGAAACCAGCGTGCTAATGTTGGTAATGAGCATGGTTACATGCATTTGCAAGGGAAACAAAGTTCTACTTTGAGATTCAGTTGTAGTTTAGTTAATTTATGTTTTTTATTTATTTTGTAAGTTATTAAGGGTAGATTTCAGGATTTAGTTGGTAATTATCGTAAGGGAATAAAAAGCTTTAGTAAGGTTAATTAGACACACAATAATACAAATTCATTCTTTAGATTTACTTCTCTTTCTACATTCTTCTTCTCTCTATTTTCTCTATATTCTACTATAAACTCTAACTCTATCTTCATTTCTTCTCCCTCCATGGATTGCTAAGTCCATAAGCTTGGGAATAGCTAAAGTTTCAATGGAAGTTTAGTTCTGTGGTTGGAGTGTTCTCTATCTTGAAGCATGTAGAACACAACAAGGAGTGGATTACAACCATGAATTGGAAGATTCAGATCTATTTTTAAGTTCTCTCAAGAGAGGAATCATGGTTGAGAACTTAAGTATTCTTCTTACTACCTAGTTACTTCAGGCCTAAGGTTTTAAATGAATAATTAGGGTTCATTGTCATAATTTTGCATTAGGTTTTAGTGTACATAATCACCTAAGAAATTATGGTTTGTCTACATTGAGATTAGCATTAATCACCTAAGCATTTAAGGATTAGTCTTCTGTGAAGTTATGCATGCTATAATTTAGGGAATTGTTCTCTGTCCACTGAGTTTTACTGAAATTGATAGTTGAAGCTAGTTTCAACCTACTCTTAAATCAGTGTTTTATCTTTTTAATCACATATCTTAGATTTCATAACTGCATTGTGAAAAGCATAAAAATATTAAATCAGAAACTTAAAGAATACTTCATGAATTGTTCATATTCCTGGTTTGGTTCAGCTAGTATCAGTCCTTGGTTGTGATAATTACCTCAATCCCTATAGGAACGATACAATATATTACTTTTTAACGATTGGTGAACTTGCTACAAAAATCATCATCCAATGAATTTGCATCAAGTTAATGGCGCCGTTGCGAGGGATTGTTGAGTAATATCAATAATCCTTAGACCGTTACTAGACTGAACCACTTTTATTCTATTAATTAGTTTAGCTATGTTTTGTGTGTTGGTTAGTTTTAATTCTTAGGTAGCTGTCATGTTATTTTGTGTGTGTGAATTAGTATATGTGGTCATGGGATAAAGAGGAGACCTTGTTATTTGATCTTGATATTAATTTGCTTGAGAGAAGATTAAGAAAAGAAAAGAGATTAAAAGAGAAAGCTAAAATGGAAAATAGGAGAGTTACATTAGGAGAGTATTCTAGGCCAACTGATAAGGGAATACAATCTAGCATCCTCAGGCCTTCGATTGCAGCAAATAACTTTGAACTTAAACCAGCATCACTATAATTGGTTAGGAATGAGCAGTTTGGGGGAAATGAGGTTGAGGACCTAAACTTATATTTAGCTAGCTTCCTTCAAATTTGTGATACTGTTAGGATGAATGGTGTTCCGGATAAAGCAATCCGGCTAAGATTGTTTCCTTTTTCTCTTCGGGATAGAGCTAAGGCTTGGTTATAGAGCCAACCTAGGGGTAGTATTTCCACTTGGGATGGTCTAGCTAGAAAATTCTTGATCAAATATTTCCCTCCTTCTAAGTATGGTAGGCTATGCAATAAGATCACTTATTTCCAACAGAGAGAGGGTGAATCTTGGTTAGAGGCATGGGATAGGTATAAGGAGAGTTTGAGGAAGTGTCCTTATCACCAAATACCTGAAATGAAGTAGGTTAACATCTTTTATACTGGAGTTAGGCCAGCAACTAGAGTTTTAATAGATGCCTCAGTTGGAGGTTCTTTGACTACCAAAACTGTGGATGAGGCTATAGAATTAATAGATGTGATGGCCTCTAATGGATGTTTGATTGGAGAAAGGAGTAGTGTCCCCAAGAGAGGAATTATGGAATTAGATGTACACGATGCTTATCTGGCACAAAACAAGTTAATGACTCAGGCTTTAGAAAAATTAAGTGTGCAAATATCTGAAATCCAAAAGCCTAGTCAAGTCTATATGATGAACTTTGATTTTTATGAAGGTGACCATGAGAATGGCTTGTGTGATTCTAATAGTTCAGTTGAGCAAGTGAATTACATGGGGCAACAAAGGAGTTACCAATAAAATTCATTTAATCTTAACTATAGGAATCACCCAAACTTTTCTTGGTAGAGAGGGCTTCATCTAAACCAAAATTTGAATCAAAACATATCTTAAGGTCAACCATCACAACAGTCCATTAATAGACCATAATCCCAACCCACACCTGTAAAAGAAAAATCTGAGTTAGAAAGCTTCTTGTCTCAGTTCATACAAGCTACTCAAGCTAGCTTTAAGAACCAAGAAGCCGCCATTAGAAATGTAGAAAATTAAGTGGGATAATTGTCAAAACAATTGGTTGAGAGACAAGCTGGAAATTTCCCAGTTGACACAGAAATTAATCCAAAAGAGCATTGTAAGGCAATCATGACAAGGAGTGGAAAAACTTTGGTTGATCCTACTCTAAGTAAAAAAAGCTATGAGAAAGAAAAAGAATAGAACCAAGAAAGTGAAACTAAAGTAGAAATATCAATTAAAACTAGGAAAAAGAAAGAAATAAACATTGAATTAGAAGAAGCAACGAAAATAACACTTAAAAAATTAAAGCATGCTCTATTTCCTTAAAGGTTTAAGAAACAAATACAGGAGCAAAAGCTTTCTAAGTTCCTTGATGTCTTTAAGAAAGTCCACATAAACATCCCATTTGCTGAGGCATTACAAGAGATGACCTCCTATGCAAAGTTTATGAAAGAGCTTTTGTCTAAAAAAAGGAAATTGAAAGGTGATAAAATGATTTCCCTCACTCAAGAGTGTAGTGCAATTATTCAAAAAAAATTACCATAAAAACTTGAAGATCCAGGCTCTTTCACTGTACCTTGTGCAATAGGTGATGTGCATGTAGGGAGTGCCTTATGCAACTTAGGAGCTAGCATAAATCTTATGTCGTTGTCTTTAATGAGGAAGTTAGGGATAAATGATCTTTAACCAACTCGCATGTCTTTACAGTTGGCTAATAGATCAATCAAATTTCCTCATGGCATGCTGGAAGATTTGTTAGTAAAGGTTGATAAATTCATATTTCCAGCAGATTTTGTTGTGTTAGACATGGAAGCTGATAAGGAAATACCTCTAATATTAGGAAGACCATTCTTAGCAACAGGTAAAGCTTTAATAAATGTAGAAAAAGGTGAGTTGATGGTAAGAGTTCAAAAGGAACAAGTGGTCTTTAATGTGTTTAGTACCATGAAGCATCTAGCTGAGACACTAGACTACTTCATGATAAAGGATTTTTCCACTCATAAGACTCCTATGTTGTTAAAAGCTAAGGAGGAAGCTTTGAAAGCTTTCCTTGAGGATGAGTTTGACTCTGAATGTGAAAAGTTAAATGATGAAGAAGTTGAGTTGTTACAGTCACTTGAGGCATTAGAAGTGATGCAAGAGAAGGAAGAAATAAAAGAGAAAGAGAATGAGAAGCCTAGTGATGGTAATAGAGGAAAAGCATGAGTTAAAACCTTTTCCTTCTCATTTGAAATATGCCTTCTTAGGAGAGAATGAATCACATCCTGTTATCATAAGTGTTGAACTTGATGATAAGGATGTTGAAAAACTGATGAGGATTCTGCTGAAACATTAATCTGCTATAGGTTGGAAAATTTCTAATTTAAAGGGGATTAGTACAATCTTTTTGTATGCATAAAATTTTGATGGAAAAGGATTATTCCCTGGTTATCCAACCACAGCAGAGGCTGAATCCTATAATGAAAGAGGTTGTTAGAAAGAAAGTGGTGAAATTTTTAGATGCAGGGATCATATATCCCATCTCAGATGGTGCTTGGATCAGTCCGGTTCAAGTGGTACCTAAGAAAGGAGCTATGACCACCATAAAAAATGAAAAAAGGGAAGTCATTTCAACCATCCCTCCAATCGATACACCCTTGAACACAAAGTTTCCACCATATGCTAATCAGACTGATTTTGAGCAAGTAGTTGATGAAGAAATGGTTGACATAGCAGAAGAAGGGGATGTTGTTGAATAGATTAGGAGTTTTTAATTCATTTTTATTGTAATTTATTTTAGACTTCATCATTTTAGTTTTTGGGTTGTAACCTTTGAACTATTGTTTGTTGTTATTTTACTTATGATTCAAGTTCAATTTCTATTTCCATTCCCGCATTAATTGTTTTGTGTTTCATGTTATGTGTTTTTCTTAATTTGCTATTGTAATAACTGGCGTCACCAGAAGCTGCCCATGTGCCTGCCTATACAGGTAAAGATGGAAGTCTTTTGCTTTTGCTTTTTACTCATTAATGGTTATTCAGAAAAATAATAATAATGCATAAGATAAGAATATAGAACTATTACATCTCCAAGTCTAAAACGATTCTCCTAGGAAATTGATTGAATATAATTTCTGATTGTGCTACAATTTATGGGAACTCGAAGGACTATTCTTGCATAATCTGTGTAGTATATGTTTGAAGGCTTAGGATGATAATTTGATATTACTGTATTGTTCTAAGTTTAGGGATGCGTTCATTGATGCTTAAGATTTATCCTTACAGTGAGTTTTGTGCCTTGATTTTCATAAGCGTACTTGCTTAATAGTAGTGTGACAGAACTTGCATTTCTCCTTGCTTATGCATATTATAATTAGCACATGGAAATGATAAAAGCCCTATTTCTGTCTAATAACTAGAGCCAAATATAGCCTACCTGGTGTATATTTATCCAATTGACCTTAATGATTGAGCCTGAAACTTTTTATTCAAGGATAATACCTACATTACAAGTCTTACTTTTCTGAGAAAAGCCATGCATTAACCCTTGAGGT
The DNA here is from genome assembly GCA_037962975.1 of Clitoria ternatea. Taxonomy (NCBI): domain Eukaryota; kingdom Viridiplantae; phylum Streptophyta; class Magnoliopsida; order Fabales; family Fabaceae; genus Clitoria; species Clitoria ternatea. Next base: position 160,266,679 of record CM075672.1, read on the forward strand.
GTCCTTGATAAATTGTGTTGCCTTGATGAGTTGCTAGGGACTAGGAACATTTAAGTTTAGGGAAATAAAGTGTGCCTAAGAACAATAAAAAGGTGCACTTCTAAAAACTTTTAGCGAGAAAGGAGAAAAAAATAGAGAAACAATAAGGAAAGAGTCCAAAGGACTAGAGGAAAAAAAGAGAAGAGAAAAAGAACAAAGCTCTGAATTTGGTAAGAAAGTCGAGAAAACTCAAGAGAAAGCATTAAGTCATTTACTGTTGTTCTTTGAGAAAAGTGGAAAGAAAAATAGGTTCAAGCCAAGGCAAACATCAATGAACACACTTATCACCTTTACATTGACCATAAAAACAAAAATAAAGCCAGTAACCTAACCTTATTACAAGCCAATCAAAGTCCTTATTGATCTTTGTGCAGTTACTTTTATGTTTGATGCTTAGGAGGATTACAAGCCTATGTTTACTTGTTGTTTTGTAAGTGATGTGTGCACAATTATATTCCTGAAACATTGAGAGTAAAGAGAAACACATTTAACCCAATGAGAATAAAGCATCATTGGCATATTTCCATTCTAGAATCGTGCATTCAAATTATCAAGGATCAATTGAAAGGTTCTTCATTCATGTGCTGCACTAAAATTGTTCGAGATTGGTCTGAGGAGGAACATGAATTTAGTACAGTAGGTGATTTAATTTGAGCTTTGCTTGAGGACAAGCAAGTTTTAAGTTTAGGGATGTGATAAGTCTTGAAAAGTCTTAATTATTTGTTAATATTTATCCCTAGTTTATGTGAAAGATTGAGTTTAATTATTAAGTTTAGAAGTAAATAAGGAAGTATTTGTTAATTATGCAATTTCACTAATCAACTGTTAGTTTAGCATTTTTCCTTTAAATTAAGAATAAAAAGATAACAAAATGGTAAAGAGTATGTATTGAGTTAAAAGTCCCTGAGCGTACTAACGTTGGCACATAACGTACCTATGCTAGTGTAAATTTGGTGTTGAATTTCAGGCCTAGCGTACCAGTACCCAGCTCAGCGTGCCCACGCTCACTTGGAAGGAAGGGAGTCTAGAGGCTCACCGTAGCTACGCTGACCATAAGTGTGCCTACGGTGAGCTAAGCGTACCAAGGTTGAATGGTTACGCCAAGTCAAAGAGAACCAGAATGCCAGTGTACTAACGCTTTGGCATGGCGTATCTACGCGTGTTTAAGGAACCAATCTCCAAAGGACCAGCGTGCCCACGCCACCTCTACACCCATAGTTACATTGGAATTAGAAAGCATCAGGTGCCACTCTAGGAAGTCAGCGTGCCTATGCTGACAATGGCCGTACTTACACACAAATAAAGCTTGGAAAGGAGAGTCAAGTCAAAAACTTAGTGTGCTAACGTTGGCCACGACTGTACCTATGCGCAGATGAAGAACAGGACTTTAAAAGACACCAGAAGGCCAACGTGCTAACGCTACCCTTGGCCATACCTGTACGCAATGGCAGTTTAAAAGGTAACTCACAGGCAGGAAACCAGCGTGCTAACGTTAGTATTGAGCATGGTTACGCGCATTTGCGAGAGAAACAAAGTTCTACTTTGAGATTCAGTTGTAATTTAGTTAATTTATGTTTTTTATTTATTTTGTAAGATATTAAGGGTAGATTTCAGGATTAAGTTGGTAATTATCGTAAGGGTATAAATAGCTTTAGTGAAGTTAGTTAGACACACAATTAATAATACAATTTCATTCTTCAAATTTACTTCTCTCTCTACATTCTTCTTTTCTCTATTTTCTCTGCATTCTACTATAAACTCCAACTCTATCTTCATTTCTTCTCCCTCCATGGATTGTTAAATCCATAAGGTTAGGAATAGCTGAAGCTTCAATGGAAGTTTAATTCTATGGCTGGAGTGTTCTTTATCTTGAAGCATGTGGAACACAGCAAGGAGTGTATTTCAACTCTAAATTTGAAGATTCAGATCTATTTTTGAGTTCTCTCAAAGAGGAATCATGGTTGAGAACTCAAGTATTCTCCTTACTACCTAGTTACTTCAGGCCTAAGGTTTTAGGTGAATAATTAGGGTTCTTTGTCTTAATTTCGTATTAGGTTTCAGTGTACATAATCACCTAAAAAATTAGGGTTTTTCTGTATTGAGATTAGCTTTAATCACCTAAGGAATTAGGGATTAGTCATCTGTGAAGTTGTGTATGCTATAATTTAGGGAATTCTTCTCTGTCCACTGAGTTTTACTGAAATTGATAGTTGAAGGTAGTTCCAACCTATTCTTAAATCAGTGTTTTATCTCTTTAAGCACCTATCTTGGATTTTACAACTGCATTGTGAAAAACATAAAAATATTAAATCAGAAACTTAAAAAATATTTCATGAATTGTTCACATTCCTGGTTTGGTTCAGCTAGTATCAATCTTTGGTTGTGGTAATTACCTCAATCCCCGTGGGAATGATACAATATATTACTTTTTAACGATTGGTACGTTTGCCATAAAAATCATCATCCGATGAATTTGCATTAGGACCCTACTAAAAATGCTTCTTAAACCTCCTTAACTAAGGTTTCAAACCTTTTTGAGCCTTCCTCTCAGCTACTCAAGCTAACTAGTCTTCCTCCAAAATTCTACACTTGTTTACCAAGGCAGGAAACTTACGGATCTCCTAGTATTTGATAGCTTCTTTCAATTCCAGCCTTAGCCCATTTTCAAACTTTACACACCTAGAAGCTTTGGTTCCTACATTCTTAAATGGTGGATAATAAAGGCTTAATTCATAGTACCCTATTTCAACTCCATAAATTCCAATTCTTTTTGACTTTAAACATTATCCAGAAAGAACTCCTCCAAAAAACATTTCTTGAAGTTCACCCATATTAATTGTCTCCCAAAAGTTATCATTTGTTGCTTAGTTTGCAACCACCATGTTTCAGCTTTTTCAATAAATTAATAAGATGCGTACTCCATTTTTTGTACTTCAGTGTAATCAAGGGATCTAAAAATAGCCTTCCTTGAAAATGGAAGGCTTCCTCTTAAGGAACCTATCCAAGCCACCAACATTATGGCCTTGCCTTTCCAGCACGCCGGCTAATTGTACCAGCACATCTGCCTTGGGATCATTTTGTTGCCAGGATTCACACATGCACCTAAGCAAGTGTAAAAGATTAAAACCAAATAAATATTTGGTAATTAATGTATCATCAATATTTAACAAAGAAATTTCTAACTAAAGTCAGTCACGGAGTGGAATGCATTGCCATACGGACCTAAAAATATCAGATTTTTATATCAATCATTCATCAACATGCTTTACATCACACTACACCATTCAAGCAATTTAATCTAGCGCTTAATCAAATAATTTATATATTCAAACAAAAAGAATAAAATGACATCAACTATTTAAACATGAGTTCAACCATGCTGACTGTATAAAAACATTGGCCCTATTGGAAGAAAATGCTCTGATACCACTCTGTCAGGCTCCGGCCTAATTTCATAATTTATTATACTAATTAAATAAAATTCAAATCATTTTTCATTTAAATTACAATTTTACAGGTAAATTTTTCATTATTACCCCTCATTTAATTTACGTATAATAGATATATTACAAATTTTCCAAATGCAAGGCAATGCTCAGCCCAACAAGGCAAAAATAAAACTTTGACACAGAACCTGGGTGTACAAATGCTCAGTTGTGGCATTAGAACACCCACACACACCAAGGAGGAACCACCCACAACCCACAAGCCAGTGTATGAACGCCAGCTTAGGTATTGGAAGGCATGGAAGTATGGTAACATGCAACAAGGTCTAGCAACAGACTAGTGTAAGGATGCCAGCCATGGACGTGTGTACCTACGGGGATGACCCAACAAGCACGAGGGATTAATCAGTAGCCTAGCGTATAAACATTGGGGCTAACGTGGGAATGCCTAGACGTTGGAGTGGGGGAGCTACCAAGCGACCAAACCCAGCATGAGCAAACGCTAAGTGGCACACAATTCTGCATCATTTAGAAGTTAGTACCAAGACCATTCTTTCGTTGCTAACTATATTTGGAATATTACCTGGTTGCATATGTAACATCCCGATTTAAAAATTAATTACCGGGTGAAATTAAGCCATTAAAATAATAATTTCAAAGTAGGAAATTACTTGTTAATTACAATCAATTTAATTAATTAACTTAAGAATTTAATTAATTATGATGTGTAAGGCACGTGTTGGACTGCTGTACACACTCTCCCATCCCACTTCCGTCGTTCTTTAGTGCACATATATATATGCCAGAGGTCACTATGGTTATTCATTTTCCTTCAGACTCCCTCTTCCTCTACTGCTTCGTTCTCTCTTTTCTTCTCTTCCTTGTTCTTCGTCTTCTTCTCTTCTCCCCTGTCCTCTGTTCTCTGTTTTTGGAAATGCACGGCGACGGTACTGTAGAAGACTCGGAGCTTCCTTCTGCCGGTGAAGAACGATCATTGAAGTGGAAGACGAACAACTTCCTTCTCGCCGGTGCGACTGCGCTCAAGGAAGCCTGAACAAGTGTGAGCCCTGGACGAAGCAAACTGAGAGACGACCAACGTCAAAACAGAGGAGCTTCTTGGAATCTCTTAGTTGGTAGGGGGTATCTTATATCTTAAATGCATAGGTTATGGACGGGTTCCGGGTGTTAATGACTTGTTGATTCTGTGTTTCATGCTGTGTTATGGTTGCTGGAAGGACGTGTGATACCCGGATGCATGATGATTTGGTTTCGAGTGATGCATGTCTAAGTCCGTCCATGAAATGCATGTTAATGGTCTTGAGAATGTTGAATGTTTACATGAAAAGAATGTGTTGGAGTATTGTTGATGATTGCCATGTGATTTATATAGCATGTAAGTGGCCATGAGTATTAAATCCTGATTGCATGTGAGAAATGTTGTTTCTGCGAGTCTGATGATATTTTATACCGATTGCATGTGATGCATGTACTGTTAAATGAAAGATTGTATATATATGAACTCTGTGTTTGTGTGATCAATCCGCGTGTGGCGCATGGGATACGTTAATGCTGGGAGCATGTAGTGTGGGACACTACCATCGGTTATTAAAAGCGCGAGACGCTGTGAAATCCTTTTGAGTGAGACTCAAGGTAAGCCTTTGAGTGGGACTCAGGCTGCCCGTGAACACCGCCGTTGGCGCTGAGAGCGTTGGTGTCACATGTGTGGGGAAACGGTTTGGTACCTGTAAAATGGCCAAGTCAGCTAGGAGCTGAATAAAAGGTGGGAGCCTACGTTGTAACTAATGAAAACCGATTACACACGAATGCGGATCTGAGTGATTGAATTCCGTGTACTTGTACAGTTGATGTTGATTGTGACCTGATTGCATGCACATGTGTAAGGTTATTGGGCATGATATGTGTATTTAGCCGAGTGATAATTGAATAGATTCTGATTGGAAAATATTTTTATATGTGTTCTGATTAATTGGTATTGTGTATGTTCTGATAGTTATTGTGTACATTTGTATTGTTGCTTAACTGAGGAATAATCCGAGTCAATATCTATCATTTAATATCTAAGATACTCACCCCCCTACTGTGGCTATATTTTACAGTGAATGTCTCTTGGAACAATGAATGAAGGTGGAGCTGCATGCCGAGTGGAATGTTTGTGCACCCTGGAAATATATGTATATATGTAGATACTTTGTATAAGGTTTTGGTTAAGCCTTGGCCGGCTCGTATTTTAATCTTAGTCTCTTTAAATCAGAATTTGAACTCTCCCGGGTTGAGAGTATGACAATGTGCTTGTAAATATTTATATACATTCCTATATATATATCATACTGTATGTTTATTCTATGTTGTGCGTGAAATCTGAGTGATAGATATACGTACTTTCCGACCGTGGGAGGTTAGCATGACCTTAGGTAAAAATGGAACTAAGTTATTGTTGTGGGAAGCGAGATAGTGACTTTACCCTGAGTGAAGAAAGGTTTAGATGTTTCCGAGTGAATGAGGTAGTATAGACTGTTAGGATTTCCCCGAATAGGGAATAACAATATGCTTCCGAGGGAGAACCTTCCGAGTGAGTGTTTTCTGACTGAAGAGTGATCTATAAGGTTCTGAGTGAAATCCGTTGTAGTAAACTTATTGGAAACTAGAAGATTTCTAGGTGAGGCTTGATTTGGTGAGGGGACTTGAGTAAGAAGGATTGTATGTGCCGAGTGAAGAACGAGTGAAATACCCGAGTGATAAAAGACCGTGAAGAATATTTCGAGTGAAATGTACGTGTGGAATCTGAGTGAAATGACTATGGGAATCATCTCCCGAGTGGTCAACATTCGTGGCTTGAAGGAATGAAGTTATGAGGTGTGTGGCAAACTCCCGAAAAGGAGCTTATGAGTATAAGGGGGTTAATCCGAATGAATCGTGAGTAAAGACTTTTCCGAGTGAACATAGATTCTAAAATCCGAGTGATGGGAATACCGAGTGGAGTTACTCGCCTCAGCGGCTAAGTGCTCGCTCCAGCGAGTGTGAGTGAAAGGAAGGTCTCTGATGGGTTACGCTTAAGCTATGCGAACTTCGCCCAAGCGTGTTGAGTTGTCTCGCTTGAGCGATATTGAATCCCGCCTGAGCGAGTAGGCGCTGTTGGGATCGCTCATGTCCTGCACCTTCCGCTGTTTGCCTTGTGGATGGTTTGCATTCCTTTCCTTTCCTTCTTCTCCTAATTCTACCCTCCTTAACTCTCAGCTAATCATTTTGCCTTTGAATCCCCTCCGATTTTGGAAAAATTTTCCTGGTCTCGGTTTATTCACTAATTGAATACAAGGTGTTACAGCATAAACATAAATTTTTGATTGAACTCATATAGTTCCAGAATTAAATTCCTATTTATTATTCAACTAGCAATCCCCCTCACACATTAAACATACCTTATGTTGAACTCACGTTATGGTTAAAGCTTCTGACCCCTGAAATGCAAACTTTCCCAACTCCTAAAAATTGTGAAAAATCATAATTCACCATTTCAATAACCCATTACGTGTTAAACATATGTTTCTAAGTTTAATTTAAGGATCCGAAACATATTCGAAATGTACCAACTTATCAGAATGTCATTCTGCCTTTTGATAACCCTCTGATATGGTTCTAAAGCTCTGAACGTCAACTGATAACTTCTTAAATGATTTTGCAAATGCTACCTAACAGTAACTAAATAAGACTTCAGTATTTTAACTTGCATGGATCAAGACCCATCATTACCAAAAAACCAAATGAGGAAGGAATAAGTTTTTGGGTCTTACCTTAAGCTTTGAAGTGAAAGTAATGATGGTTCCTCTAAGCTTATGCAAGAAGAAATTTGAAAGAAACTAAGAAGGAAAGCAAGAAACATGCATCTTTTTAGTTATTTTTGTATTTTCTTAACAACAAGACATATAAAATGTGAACAAAAAATCAGAATTTCTAGCAACCAAACAACCCAATAAGACGCAAAATAAAAAGAAGAATGAAGAAAAAGAACCTTAGGTTCTAGATACCACATGATGTAGGAATGAAGGATCTAGTTCATCTTCTTCTTTCTCTTATGATTTGTTTCTATTTCTTTTTTTCAAGGATGGGAAGAGGAAGTAATATGGAAACAATGTAAATAAAGATTAGGTTTTGGGAAAAATAAGGGAAAGTGAGAAAAAAGGGAAAGGGTTATGGAAGGTGAAAGGCAAAACTAGGATTATGTAAACAAGGAAAGAGGGAGACGCTATCTAGAGAGGATAAGCCTTAATCTCGCTACCTAGGGGAGGAAACCCTAAGATAAGAGCTTACCAAGGTTTAATAAACCCTAGCTAAAAACAAAGGAAGAGAATTCAACTTACTCCAAAAGTACTCAAATGTATTCTCTAAATTCAAGGTGTGTGTAATACAAAGGAAAACATGTCTTATATAGGCTAAAAGGGGGCACACCACTTAACCTAATAGGTTTCATTCTCTCCTAAGCCTAAAAGCACTAAAACTAAATAAAACTAAGAAATATGGACAAAATACAAGACTCAATAAGACATACAAAGCAAAGATGACCATGTAAGGCCAAAACTATAGCTCAAGAGCCTTTCTAACCCTAATCTAAAATACTGAAAACAATGTATAAAAGAAACAAAAAAATTATTTTAGCCAAAAGAAGTCTCTCTGGCTATGTCCTCATCATGCTCCCCATCTTAAAAATGATTTGTCCTTAAATCCAAGACATGAGAATCTACAAAAGGAAAGAGAGTAATGAGACCACTTATGATAAAAGAGGGAGAGAGAATTAAAAAAAATTAAAAAAAAGAAGATTTTTAGGAAAGTATTCAACTAGGGTTAAAAACTAACCTTTTTATTTGAGACATGGTCAAAACAAAATGATCATCATAAAATGCAATGAGATATTCCTACAAAAATACACATGCAAAAGTATACGGTATGTCAAGCATCCTAACAATGATTTTATTGATGCAATGCATGAGAGATATAGAAGATAATATGGAGGTATGATCATGTGATACTATTTTGAGCAAATGCAGGTTATAAATCATGCGTGAAAATGATGCCCTAAAAGGATCATACTATGTAATAGAATATAAACTAGGAGCTATTCGTGGCAACGCATGCATAGAAGCAACTAGTTCATGATATAATCCTTTATGAAAATGAATAAGATCAACATATCATAGATAAGATGTGGTTAATGCAATGAAATAGACATGTGATAAGATGGACAAAAAGTTAATCCTATAAAAATCCTACTATGCAGCATGATAACATATGAAATGACTCTTGGGAATGACAATTCAAAAGAGTAAAGACACATGCTAATCCTATAAGATCCTATTTTGACTATATACATCCTAGAACTAACCCTAAGATAACTATGAACTATGATTGACCACTTCTTTTTACTACGAATGAGTGAAATATGAAAGAATTTTTCTACCATTTTATTTTCTTCCCAAGGTTTAGAAATAATGTTTGAGAGAGGCAAACTATCACTAATGACAGGAAGATTATAACTAATGATTGGGATGGATAAACTATTATTGATCATAGGAGTAGGAAAACTATGATCAAGGTGACTCTTTTTTGAAACACTAAGGTTGTTTAAAGACAAGCCATTATGTTCTTTATTTTTATTTTCACCTTTGACTAATTTTTTCTTTTTCTTATACCTATCATACTTATTCCAATAATGTTTTACATTCTCATCCATAGATGTATTATGTTTTTGCCTTAATTTTGACATTTCTTTTTCATTTTGACACAAACGTATTTTCTTATTTCCATTGGTATCATATTCTAAAATATTATCCTAAATTTCTTTTAACTTTTTATGAACTTCCTCAAGAGCCTCTTTTATCTTTTTGTTATTTTTCTCTATGGTAGAATTATTCTTAACCTCATAAAAATCTAACTTAAAATTAAGGACACCTGGTTGTTCAATTAAAATTTCAAACATGTTAAGTGTTCTATCTTACCTAGAAGAAGACATGGTGCAAGAGATAAGAATAACAAGTAGCAAAGTAACAAAAAGGAAAAAAATAGCAAAAGCAAAAGCAAAAGTAGTCGTGGTGCACAAAAGTAAACTAATACCTAAGCGAACTGCTCCTAATCAACTAAATAAACCAAAGTCCACAAAAAAAGTTTAATGTCCGTAAAGTAAATGCCCTAGAATATAAGGGCTAAAGTGCATAAAAAAAATAATAATATTTTTGTATATTTTTTTGTCTTTCTTTTACAAGGCTTTGTTTCCAATGTCGTCAAGTCTTCAGGATCCAAGACCACCCCAGGACAAGCTTAAGAAAACTCAAAACAAATGTTAGCACAATTAATATAGGAAAGCAAAAAAAATGGTCACTCCACTCTAGTGTTTCACTCTCACCATTTCTCTAAATTGGTTCAAGTTCCTTAACTTCAAGCAATGTCACTCTTTCCTCTTTGTTTCGAGTATGTTACCCCAAAGATATTTAATTAAGACTTATCCCAAAAGAATGCCAAAGGTATGAAAACTCTAGGATAAAACTTTAGAAGAGATAAAGATAAGCAACAAAAGTTAAATTAGAAAAGGGTAACTCAAATTGAATTTTATGTGACAAGAGAAATGACTCAAAGGAATCAAAGAGAAAATGAATGGAGATTCTACTTTTGGAAATGGAATTGTCGAGACCAAAAAAATTAGACAAAACTTGACAAGCAAAAAAATTAAATGCATAAAAGAAGCAAGCACACAAAATAAGACCTAGAAACCTAGAATGCATATTTTGTGTAAGGAAATGACAATTATGTAAATTGAAATTTGAAAAGATGCTTCTTAGGTAATTTAACAAAATTGAATTAGGCTTCCAAACAATACGCAACTTTTTTTCTTTTTTAAGGGGTTCACTTTCTTATTTTCAATTTTGCCAAGATACCCTTACAACTTTTGTAATTTTTGAACAAGGGCTCAAGCTTTTCTTTTTTCTTTTTTTCTTACTTTTTAATCTTTCTTCTCCCCCTTTTAAAATTTTGTTTCTTTAGCACTTGAAATGATCAACAAAAAATCCCAATACCGAAACTAAGAAATAATGCATAAAATTTAATTTTAGAACTCTTTACTTATATATAAGTATGCATCTTCTCCCATATATGAATTAGGCATGGAAAGAAAGTGTATTTGGACATTTCAAACACAAGAAAACAATATGAAAAATTTAGATTTTAATGGACCTAAAGTGCTAGACCAAAAGCTCAAAAATTAAACCTAGAAGAAACTATGGAAAAGAAACTAACAATACCTAAAATTGAGCACACAAACAACCACCTAAACAGGAGATGGTTTAACAATTAATTTGGAGTCTTAAGCCAATTAAAAACAAATGAATTTTAATGGCCTAGAATTTCAGCACTTTATTCACAGATTCAAGCAAAAAACTTAGAGATAATGATAAAGCTCCAAAGATGCTCTAAGAACCAAAATTTGGCTCTACAAATTTTAACGCTTCAAGATTAAATTTTTATGACATGAAATCGAATCCTAATGGTGCTTTGGAAGAGTTCTAACACCTTCAAACAACATACATAAACTAAAATTGAAAAGGTATAAACAATATGCAAGAAGAAAATTGAAAGAAACTAAGAAGGAAAGCAAGAAACATGCATTATTTTGGTTCTTTTTTGTATTTTCTTAACAAGAAGGCATATAAAATATGAATAAAAAATGAGAATTTCCAGCAACCAAGTAGCCCAAGAAAAACATAAATTAAACAGAAGAATGAAGAAAAAGAACCTTAGGCTCTAGATACCACATGATGTAGGAATGAGGGATCTAGTTCTCCTTCTTCTTTCTCTTATGATGTGTTTCTCTTTCCTTTTTTTAAAGGATGACAAGCGGAAGTAATGTGGAAACAATGAAAATAAGGATTAGGGTTTTGGGAAAAATAAGGGAAAATGGGAAAAAAGGGAAAGGGTTATGGAAGGTAGAAGGAAAAACTAAGATTATGTATACAAGGAAAGGGGGCACTATGCCAAAAATGGTCTTTTGTAGCGTTTCCACACAATATTTAACAACATTTTTAAACGTCATGGTTTTAGATGTCACACCCTAATTTTCTGAGCCCGAATCCTGATGTAATCAAGATAATAATTAATAAAAATATGAGTAAATTTTTTTTTGTGTTTAAAGTAATTTCAAAACACCACAACGATTACATCAAGACCCAAACCATAAAAAACCGAAGAGTGAGATTTAATAATTTATAAACTAGATCGCAAATCAAAACTCACTTACATGTATACAAAATGATTTGAGTTTACAGCGGAAGAAGAATATGTATACGGGGTACCCGCCTAGTTCCATATATGAAGATATGGAAAAAGGTTTAAACAATCATGCAACCACATCATATAGGTCTATTAGGTCACAACCAAGCAAGCATCCAAATATCATTCATTACCTATCATGAAATTCAACCTTAGCTTATGCATTACCAATACTTGTACATATACAAAGGGACTACATATCCAACATCATTTCATCTATCAAAATGGGAATAAGTCTCGATACCCCAAATATCAATACATCATCCATATACATTGTCATCCATACAATATCATCAAATCGATGGTTATCAACTATCATCTTAAACAATTCGTTCATCACAACATAATTAATAGTCGTTATCGGCCAAGGCTTTCCATTACAACTATTTACCTTCCTTGAAAGCTTTAGTTCAAAGAAACGATCTCATCCCATGATAATCCTGCATCACAATGCTAAAAAGGAGACAACATGGAAGAGTGAGTTATACATTTAAAATGACCAATACAACACATTGTGATTATTTTTACATGCATTTAACCAATATGTGTGCTTCACTATAAATCATCAATTCATCATTAAATCATCATCAAGATATTATCTTAGGCATACAAGCCTCGTTATTCACAATTCATGTCAAGCACAAGCATAAGCACAAGCACTTATACATTCACACAGCCCTACATCGTTATATACCAATGTCAATGCATAATAACAATGTATGCGTCATTCGAAGGAAATAGTGTAAGGAACTTGGCTGGACTTACACAAATAAACATATCAGTCACATTAAGGAATTCATCCATATGTATTCAATTTCATGAATCAATCAAGGTCAATAATGAGCAACTATGCTCCCCAAGTGTATCACACAACCTTAATGATATTGGGCATACCCCTATAAACAACAACCACAACTTATGATTAATAATTCACCAGGAATCTTCAATGAGTAATCAATGCCTTTATAGTCATTTCATAATTCTTAGACAATTAGTCCTTCACAAATCCATATAGGGCAATCAATACTTTAACATATCATCATCCTCTAGATAATTGCCACTATTAAATCTATGCATAACAACCATATTCCAATGATCATCAAAATGTCTGTTTATTGAGCAATTGTGCTCCAAACATCAATAATACCAATTTCAATGCAGAACAACCATACTCTGATAATAATTAATAAACCTAATTCATAGCGAAATACGCTCTGATACTAGCTTGTCACACCCCGATTTTCTGAGCTGGAATCCCGATGTAATCAAGATAATAATTAATAAAAATGTGAGTAAATATTTTTTCACGTTTAAAGTAATTTCAAAACACCACAACGATTACATCAACACCCCAACCAAAAAAAACCGAAGAGTGAGATTTAATAATTTATAAACTAGATCGCAAATCAAAAGTCACACACATGTATACAAAATGATTTGAGTTTATAATGGAAGAAGAATATGTATACGGGGCACCCGCCTAGTTCTATATATAAAGATATGGAAAAAGACTCAAACAATCATGCAACCACATCATATAGGTCTATTAGGTCACAACAAAGCAAGCATCCAAATATCATTCATTGCCTATCATGAAATTCAACCTTAGCTTATGCATTATCAATACTTGTACATATACAAAAGGACTATATATCCAGCATCATTTCATCTATCAAAATGGGCATAAGTCTTGATACCCCAAATATCAATACATCATCCATATACATTGTTATCCATACAATATCATTAAATCGATGGTTATCAATTATCTTCTTAAACAATTTGTTCATCACAACATAATTAATAGTCATTGCTGACCAAGGCTTTCCATTACAACTATTTACCTTCCTCGAAAGCTTTAGTTCAAAGAAATGATCTCATCCCATGATAATCTTATATCACAATGCTAAAAAGGAGACAACATGGGAGAGTGAGTTATACATTCAAAATAATGAATATAATACATTTTGATTATGTGTACATGCATTCAACCAACATATTTACTTTGTTATAAATCATTAATTCATCATTAAACCGTCATCAAGATATTATCTTAGGCATACAAGCTTCATTATTCATAATTCATGTCAAGAACAAGCACAAGCACATACACATTGACATAGCCCTACATCATTATGGGCATTCACAATTATCATCATTAATTCATTTAAATCTTTAATCAATTAACACTCTCTCAAGAGGTTTTCTTCTCAGTTTAGTCATCTCCATCTCAAATGCCATGTACCTATGGCTAATGCATATGTCAACTGTTTAATACATATGCAATGGATCTATTTCAATCACCCATGCGCACATGCTATCTCAAGTGATCACAACCACTTATAATTCAACCTCATATTGGTTTCCCGCCATGCATGGGGTACTCCCTTTTCATAGAATCCTATAGGATTTTTCATTGTGATCGCAACGATATATCAATCAATTCATATTGGTTTCCCACCACGCATAGGGTACTCCCTTCATAGTCCCGCAAGACAAATTTTAATTTCAATACATTGGTGATCGCAACCACCTTTATCATATCAATCTATCATGTGATCATAACCACAGATTCATTCCTCCATGCATAGGGTACTCAATCTCATAGAATCTCGTAGGATCTTTATCATTTCAGTACTCGTGATCGCAACCACATTCATCAATCTCAACATACTGGTGATCGTAACCACCTTTATTCATTCACATATTGGTTTCCCGACACGCATATGGTACTCCCTTCATATAGTCCTGCAAGATCATTCACTGTGATCGTAACCACATAATCAATGTTATGCCATGCCATGAATGCAAAATGCAATAATGCATATACCAAATCTTAACCTCGCAAGATTTCTCACCCTCTCATTTAGGGTTATATTATATATTTAGTTTTGTTATCATTGGCATACAATTAATCATAATGCCCCTCAAGGCTCAACATTCACATTTACATCAAACCACGCATGGTAATCAAAAGCATATCAAGCATTATAGCATTAATCCACGCATGGAAATCAATAAGGCATGTTAACAACTACACTTTAATTTCTTAGCATCATATGCTTGCCAATACAATTCAAATTGCATATACAAGGTTACACTTGTATCAAACACAATGGCATTGCCATCATCAATAATAATAATTACTATTTAATCAAAGGTATGTTGAACAACAATATCCTTTTTCATTCAACATCATTAATCATCATTCAATACATGTGGCATCATCGACTTTTAATTATCAACATCATATCAAATTCATTGATTTACACAACCCATTTCCAATCAATTGTCCCCTCATCAATTTCATTATCATACAAGGTGTGTCATATAACTACAACATTTGCTTTTCATTATCAATTATTATATCATATCAATGGTGGTGGACATTCATGTTTTCATAACATAATTTAGACATATACACAATTTCTCAATATATGAGATCAACACCAACACCACCAAGACACACCACAATCATATACCCCTAATATAATCTCTTGTTTTTACATAATAAAAAGGGGGTTTTGGGCAATAATGAGCCCGTGACAAATTTCAACATTGAGACATGAGAAAGGTTCACTTTTAGTCTTAAAAATAGAAGGACATGTCACAAATATCACCTATTAGTCCCAATTTGGAAATCATAAAAAGTTGGGTTCAAAACTCCTTTAAACTTGAGTTTTACAATGTAGTGGGTCTGGTATTTCATGCCTCATGAGAGTTAGAAAACTCCAATTGAGGTAAGAAAAATTTTCACACTTCTATAACATAATTATCTACAACTTTCATGCAGAAGTCAGAGTCCAAAAATGTCATTAAGATGCCTAAACGGGCACAAAACAGCAAGGGGAAAGCAATAGTTTAAAAAAATAGCATAACAGTGGCCATAACAGGGCCATGAATTGATTCAAGCTTTGCATGAATTGATTCATGTGTGATTGAAGTCCAAAAATTAACAAATAGGGAGCCTTGAATTGATTCATACACTCCATGAATCGATTCATACATTCCAGGAGTTCAAAACAGTGAAAATAGAGAGCCTTGAATCGATTCAAACCCCTATGAATCGATTCAAGCATTGAGAAATTGAGGAACAGTAAATCCAGTGAGTCTTGAATTGATTCAAGCCTCGTATGAATCGATTCAAGCCCAACCAGTATCCTCTGAGGCTGTTTTATGAACAGTGTTTGAATCGATTTATCATAAAGGATGTTTTATGCAGAAAAAGTCACATTTTTGAACTTCTAATCCCCTAACTCTTTATACGAATTCCAATGCCCACCAAATTTTAACACCAACTTATATATGTTATTTGTGATGTGTGGCCACCGGCCGCACTCAAAAATTCCCAAAAACGAAGGACTTATGCACATGAATACGTTTTACCCATTTTGAGGCACTTTTATGCAACTCAAGGACCTATTCTAATTGGAATTGGCCCATTCCAATTCCTACAAGTCATAAACTACATATACGGGCTATTGGAACTATCACATGCCATCAAAATCATATAAAACTCAATTTGACTCTTTGAGTTCCTCAATTATGCATTATCTTTCAATCTTATCACCAATGCCATCATAATGGCTATCACATTCAATGCCAAGCATCCACATAATTTCTAAATTCACAAACATATACTTTATCCCTTCAAGGATGGTTCATAAACAACGCATCATTCTCATCAAAGGGATAGCTAAACATTCATCATCAACATATATACACATATATCAATCACAATAGCCAATAATTTGCCACTCACACCATTTCACTATAAACATGGCAAGGCAAGCATGAGTATCATGATATACATAAATCACTAATTATTCTACTCAAGCATTTGGAATGTAAAACTCATCTCCTACCTTAAGAGAAGAACCGTAACGATTCACACGCTACGAATATTCAACCACATTGCCCGGAATTCAATCTAGACATTACATACATATATCTCAATCGATTTTCCTTTCAAGATAAAACAACATATCCAAAACATGTTATAAACATGGTTTCACAATTTTCTTAGGTTTCGGGAATTCCTTCCTTATACATGGGATTCTCTATATTCAAAGGTGGGCTAAACCTACCCAATATACAACCCATCACCATTAAAGGGTTTCTTAACTTCATAACTTTACATATTCTCAATTTCCACATATACATGTATAAAATCATTCTTCATGGCATTAATCCTCCTCATATCATCTATTCGCTAAAAGCCTCAATAATCTTAATTCAAAAATCCACACCATTTATCATCCAATAATTCTTCATTCCTTACCACAAATAAATATTCTTCTAACTTCATTAATAATACTCATGCTCTAAATATCAAACGTTTCCATTCAAAATCAACCCTCAAATCAACATTACATATTTTCCCCAATTTCTTAGGACTAGGTTTCCATCAAAACCTAATAATCATTATCAATAATCATCAACCATCATCAATGGCCCTTTCCTCTCATCAATAAAATTCCTCAAAATCACTAAACATATATTCTAACAACATTTTGCATTTCCCCTAAACTCTAGAGTTAGGGTTTCATTAAAACCTAACCACCACCTTTAACAATCATCATCTTTCTCCTCCAATAATGAGATTTTCGTATACCCCTTCACACCAACTCAAAAACATACATTAATCACACCCCGCTTTTGGGTTTTGCTTAAAAATGGTTCCCATTCCATATCCCACACATATAACACTCTCCCCATCAAATAAAACCAAAACCTAGGGCTTAAAACATCAAAAGAATGGAGGAGCTTACCTCAAGCCTCAAGCAATCCCAAGCCCTAGCATGAACACGAAAATTGAAAGAGAAAAGGAGAGCTTCCAAGCGCCAAAATCACTTTCCAAAATAAAGAGGAGAGGCAAGGTTGATTGGGTATGGGAGGAGACTCTTAAAATGGTGAGTTTCATGGAAGAAAAAGAGAAAAGGGTAAGCTTTTGTGAGGGAGGGGGAAGGTGACGAAAATGAGGGAGATGGGAGGAGAGAATACATGTGAGAAATGAGGGGGAGAAGGAAGGAATTAAGTTATAACTTGGTCCTTCATTAAAACATCCCCCGTTTTATAATAAACAGGATCCCTGTTCGGGCTCAATACTAAATCCAAAAATTATTCCGAAGACATTCAGATTCCCAATAATATTCTTAATAGCCCTGACCAATGGCATCTTAATCAGAGATTCTTGATCTGACACTTATATTTTAACCGAGTATAATTTCGTCTCATTTAGTCTCTATAAATTATGAACATCTATAATAAATCCCAATTTAATTATTTCTATATTTTTAGGATGTAACACCCTTATTTTTAATTATTAATTAACCCTGTTTAATAATTAATTAACCCAAACATAGAAAATTTTTTCACGAAGACCACCACTGGTCAGTTGGCATAGAAGAGAAGAGGAAGGCAAGGGAAGGTTAAGGAACACACACATGCATGGCTACCTGCGGAAGGAATGGATTATGGACCAACTCTGCCCAGTTCAACGAAGCACGACAACGCCTGGGCGAATTCCACCACAACATCCATTCGCTCAAGCGGGGTCCAACACCGCCGAGCGAGACATGATAATACAACAACGGAAGAGGGAGGTAATTGGGAAGAGTCCCACATTAACATCTACTCGCTTCAGCGCGATCCCACACGCTTGGGCGAACCGTCCTAGTCGCTCGGGTGAGGTATGACTCCGCCTAAGCGAGGCCATCACAAGCCTTCTCAAAACCGCACTCGCTGGAGCGAGTATCCTGCCCGCTGGAGTAGGGAGCCACACTCGGCTAAGCAGACGCTCAGACCCAGAGTCATCCTTCACTCATTCCCTTGGAAAATGACATCTAACTCACTCGGATTATAAATATCTTACACTCGGAATCCATTCCATTCTAACCCACTACACTAACTTCTTTTTCAGGAGAGGATCGCTCAGGGTTTTCACTCAGGAATACGAACTCTTCCTCACTCGGGTTTTACTTATAATTTCCACTCGGTAATGACTGCTCTCATGATTACTCGGGGATTTTGCTCGTTTCTCACTCGGCGATATAGCCCTTTCGGCCCAAGCTCTCCTGCTAACTTAAACCTCTCTTAAGAGTTTCATGGCTTCCTTCATACTAAGTCATACTATCCCTGCGCACCCAACAGAGCATGAATATGTATATGCTACTCAATCATCACACACGGAATGAGATAAACATGCAGCATGGCATACACGTAGCTATATATATAAGAGTGTATATTGATGTTTACAAACACGTCATACTCTTTCCGTCCCATAAGGATTTTGTTTGTTCAAAACACTAACATTCAAACATAAGCCGGCCAAGGCCTAACTTAAAATATTTTATACGACATGTACACAGTCATAAAGCCTCCATAGTGCATTAGCACTTCATCCGGCTTTCCAACTCTACCTCTGATCCTCATCCCGAGAGACATTCACTGAAAAAATTGCCACTGCAGGGGTGAGCATCTTAAATTTTAAATGATAGATACCGATTCAAGTTACTTCACGTTCATACAACCACATATACCCATACATACACACAATCATACGTCAACTCAATAATATTAACATTCCACAGTCAGTGACACAATGCTAAGGGTCCTTGAGTCAGGATATCTCTACATAACATTTATCGATCAGAATACACAATTCTCACTCAGATCTAAATGTATTCACAACTCCTCAACAACATATTATACATTCACGGAATAGGTTTCAGTCAGCAATTATAGCACATGTACACGGAATAACGCACTCATTCACAAGTAAACACCACTTCACTAACATCATCACATGCATAATTAATTCCACATAACATCAGTAGCCATATATACACAGATTATTCAATCGGTTCCGCATACGTGTGTAATCGGTTCTAACGTTGCAACGTAGGCTCTCAGCCTTTTATACATAGCTCTCGGCTACCGTTTCAGCTCCCAACTGCTTGGCCGTTTTACAGGTACCCAACCGTTTGCCCACAAGTG
This sequence comes from Clitoria ternatea, assembly GCA_037962975.1. Classification (NCBI taxonomy): domain Eukaryota; kingdom Viridiplantae; phylum Streptophyta; class Magnoliopsida; order Fabales; family Fabaceae; genus Clitoria; species Clitoria ternatea. The sequence continues at coordinate 160,286,490 of CM075672.1, forward strand.
ACACCAACGCTCTCAGCGCCAACGGAGGTGTTCACAGGCAGCCCGAGTCCCACTCAAGGGCTACCTTGAGTCCCACTCAAGGATTTTGCAGCGTCCCATGCTGAATAACCGATGATAGTGTCCCACACTACGTGCTCTCAGCACAAACGCATCCCATGCGCCACACACGGATTTGACACACAGCATTGAATTTATACACACATCCTCTTATTCAATCACACATATTTCACATGCAGTCGGTAATTCACATTCTCAGAACTCCGCATGTTAATTTAACACATACAAACTTCCATGCAATCATCATCATAGCAGCATATAAGTCTAATGCAGTCAGTGTCAATCAATATCAAGCTTCCATGAGCATTTTCATCAACTCGAGTTTAACATGCACTCTGTTCACAGCAGTATCAGAACTTAATCAACGCATGCATTTACATGAAGATTAATAGGTTCACACAAGCATTCCAATCAACCGTAACACAACATGCAAACGGTATATGACAGTGTTAGGACTCAATCAACGCATACATTCCTATAAACACGAACAGATTCAATAAAGCATTCTCATCAACACAACACAATCATGCAATCGGGTTCTATGGTAGCATATGCATCCTCAAGGACGATGATAACATGCAACACTCACTCTCACTTGTCATGCACTCGGATATTCTACATGCAAGCATATTATACAACAGAATACAGTTCCACAATTATCAATGTCTTCCAAACCCGTTCGTAACCCATGCATTTAATATGTAAGGTACTCCCCCTACCAACTGCGAGACTCCGAGAGATTCTTCTACTTCGACGCTCGTCCTCCACCCGTATGAGGGAGCTTGACTTCTCTGCCGCACCGTCATTTGGCTTTCGAACAGGGAATAGAGTAGAGAGCAGAGAAGGAGAAGAAAAAGGGGAAGAAGAGAATAAGAAGAAGAGAGAAGAGGGAGTTCGCAGAGAGAGTTCTCGAGAGTGAAGGGCAAGGGGCCATCACCCAATATAAACACACGCACGAAGAACAGGATGGTAGGGTGGGGAAACGTGAAGCAGCAGTCCTGCCCACGCCACCCTATCCGATCAGCATCTTCTAATGCTAATCACCTCACACCTTTTTAGTTAATTAAGTTAAGGGTAATTAGTGAACAGATTTCCTCTTCTGACTTGTCATTTTAAATGGCTTTTATTTTGCCCGGTTCCTTATTATTAAAATTGGGATGTTACAGTTCTCCCCCACTCGAAAAGAATTTCATCCTCGAAATTCAGTCGGTAACTCATGCGAAATTTAGTCGGCTACTCACCTAAGTAAACAACTTGGGGTACTGCTGTCTCATGGCGTCTTCGCGTTCCCAGGTACAAGAGGTAGTCTTGCCTTGCTGCCATTCCACTTTAACCAGCCCTACGTTTTTGCTCCTCAAGCGCTTTACCGATCGGTCCACGATTCTAATCGGTGTAGTCACAGTGGTCAGGTCTTCCTTGATTTCCACTTCATCATCAGGTATTGTGTGGATGGGGTCATGTAAATACTTCCTTAGTTGAAACACATGAAATACGTTGTGCAATAAGGATAAGTGGGTCGGTAATGTTATTCGGTATGCCATGGTGCTGACTCGTTCCAACACCTCATAAGGTCCAATGTATCGAGGGCTTAACTTTCCACCTTTCAAGGCTCGTCCGACTCCTTTACTCGGAGAAGTCCTCAAAAACACTTTGTCTCCGACTGAAAACTCCAATGGTTTGGTGCGTTTGTCATGGTAACTCTTCTGCCTGTCTTGAGACGCCTTCATCTTTCCCTGTATCACTCGGATCTGCTCTGTGGTTTGCTTCACAATGTCTGGTCCCAATAGCAGACTCTCACCCATTTCCGACCAGCAAAGTGGGGTTCGGCATCTTCGTCTATATAGTGCTTCGTAGGGCGCCATGCCAATGCTGTTATGATGGTTGTTATTGTACGTAAACTCAATCAAGGGGAGGTACTGCTCCCAATCTCCACCGTGCTCTAACACACACGCTCTTAATAAGTCTTCTAAACTTTGAATCGTCTGCTCGGATTGTCCATCCGATTGGGGGTGGTAGGCAGAACTAAGCCAAAGCTTCGTGCCCATTTCCTGGTGCAGGTTGTTCCAAAACCAGGACGAGAACCTAGGATCCCTATCCGATACGATAGAAGTGGGTATACCATGCAGTCGGATAATCTCATGAATGTAAATCCGAGCTAACTTAGGCATCGGGTACTTCATGTTCACAGGCAGGAAGTGTGCACTCTTCGTCAGTCGGTCAATAATGACCCAAATTGCATCATGGCCCGCTCGGTTTTTGGGCAATCCCATGACAAAATCCATAGCAATCAAGTCCCATTTCCACACAGGAATCTCCAGGGGCTGCATTGCACCGTACGGCTTCTGGTGCTCCACTTTTGATTTCTGACAAGTAATACACCGAGCCACGTATTCTGCCACATTCCTCTTTAGTCTGGGCCACCAGAACTGTTTCCTCAGGTCATGGTACATCTTCGTGGTACCCGGGTGAATACTGAGGAGGCTCTTATGAGCTTCATCAAGCACCATTCTCCTTAATTCTTTCTCACTCGGCACGTATATTCTATTTTTCACTCGGAAGATCCCATCTGACCCCCTCGGTCAAGGACAAATCCTTTCCCTTGGCCTGTGTCTCCTTCATCTCAGCTAAGTAGGAGTCTGACTGCTGCTGCTCGTACATGGACTTCAGGAATTCATTGGCGATTCTTAATGTACCGATTGCTATTTTCCGAGAGGAGGGGGTGTCAACGTGTAAGTTCATGTCTCGGAACTGCTCCAACAACTCCATTTCTCTTGCCATCATTGCTGCCATATGGAGGGATTTCCGACTCAACGCATCGACAACGACATTTGCCTTACCCGGATGGTATTTCAGCTCGAAATTGTAGTCCTTTAAGAATTCTATCCATCTCCTCTGCCTCATGTTCAGCTCCTTTTAGTCGAATAGGTATTGGAGGCTCTTGTGATCACTGTATACTTCAAATCTGGACCCGTACAAATAATGCCTCCAAATTTTTAGTGCGAACACCACAGCTGCCAACTCTAAATCGTGGGTCGGATAATGCTGCTCGTGAGGTCTCAATTGCCGAGAGGCATACGCTATCACTCGGTCTTTCTGCATGAGCACGCATCCTAATCCGAGTCCTGATGCATCACAATAAACTACAAAGCTCTCTTGTAAGTCGGGTAATGCCAGCACTGGAGCAGTCGTCAACTTGTTCTTCAGCTCTCAGAAGCTGCCCTCGCACTCGGGACTCCACACGAAGGGAATGTTTTTCCGAGTAATTCGTCCACTTGCTTTTTCAGCTCAGCCAGTTCAGTTGGGGACATTCTATAGGGTGCACTGGAGACTGGCTCGGCTCCAGGGATCAAGTCTATAGAGAATTCGACTTCTCTATTGGGAGGGACACTCGGTACATCTTCAGGGAACACTTCTGGGATTTCACAGACATTCAGAATTTCGTTCACTCGGACTTTACTCTCACCTTCAGTTAGACAAATCATCATAAGCAGTTGGGTTATACCTGGTGTTGTGTAGTCCTCATTGTGCTGCCTCGGGAAGATTATCCTTCGATTTCTACAATCCACTAACACTTTGTTGGCTGAAAGCCAATCGATTCTGAGTACAACATCAAGGTCTTTTAAGGGTATGCACACCAAGTCAAAAGTGAAATTCCGACCACACAACACAAACGTTACATCCTTGCACATTGACGATGTCAACACCTTAGGGCCAGTCGGATTGGCCACTTCCAAAGTCCGATCCATAAACACAGTTGGTAACTTTAAACGCTCTACACACTCATTAGCTATAAAAGAATGGGTAGCTCCCGAATCGAAAACAACATTAAGTGAATGTCTACCGAGTGAGCACTTACATTGTACTAGATCATTTGCTTGTGTAACGTCCTCTGCGTTGATGGTGTAAACTCTTCCCGCTGCTGGTTGGTCGGTATTCCTCTCTCAGTTATTTGGAGTAAGCATCATGTTTCCTCTGGCTCTGTTGCCTCTGCCACCAGGTCGTTGGTTATCATTCACTCAGTTTCTCTCTTGGAATCCTCCTTGACGTACACTGGTGTTTGCTTGGCGGAGTTGGGGGCAATCGGGGCGAATGTGTCCTCTCTTATTACAGTGGAAGCACACCACTTCACCATCATCCTTGCAGTCTCTGGCATAGTGACTTCCTCCACACTTGAAACATCTTCCGTCTCCTACCACTGGTCGTCTTTCAGGTTGGTTCCGACCCCCAAACCTAGAAAAAGATTTATTCCTACCAACGTTGCTTGGTCTTTTGAAGCGGGATTGTTGGGGCCTCAGGGAATGATGGGTTCTGCTGCTCTGGCCCGAATGGGCCTTGTCATCCTCCTCAACTATCCTACATTTGTTCACCAATGCAGGGAAACTCCGTATCTCATGGTATCTGCAGGCCCTCTTAATATCTGATCTTAATCCATTCTCAAACTTAAGGCACTTGGAGCTCTCCGTCTCGGGTTGCTGGAAGGGTGGGTAGAATAGGCATAATTCCTCGAATCTTGTCGCGTAGTCTTCCACAGTCATGGAGCCTTGTTTCAACTCCATAAACTCCAACTCTTTCCGACTCCTTACCGTGTCGGGAAAGTACTTTTCTAAGAAGCATGTCTTGAAATCGTTCCACGTCAGCTGATTATCATCGTCAGGGAATCGGCTTCTGGCTATCTTCCACCAGTTCTCCGCTTCATCTCGCAGCATATACACTGCACATTCCACCTTTTGGGCCTCGGTACAACGAAGACCCCCAAAAATTCTCTCCAGCTCATGAGTCCACTTAAACGCTGCCTCACGGTTCCGTCCTCCTAGAAATTCACTCGGTTTCCTCTTCAGGAAGCGGTCCAGCACTTGGCCCTCCTTAGCTTGAGGCTGGCCCTGCCTCTCAAATACGTCTGCAAAGCGTTGGAATGATGTGGCTATAGCCTCCATGCTTTGGCGATGCGTCATTCCTTATCCTGAAATCAACATTCAAGGATAAGTATACCGAGCCACTTACTACCGATCGGGTTTCAGTCTAACATTCAATAACTTAGCACTTTATATCGCTCCTCCAGGTTACACACTCAATCGGACCAGGAGGAAACAACCTCCTATCCACAAGCCAATATCAATTAGATTCAACTAACATCACAACAATTATGACCATTTAGTTAGAAAACACACAACCGCTTACACTCGGTAAGCATACCTTGGCCTTAGACCTTTCGGTCTGCTCTGATACCAAAATGTAACACCCTTATTTTTAATTATTAATTAACCCTGTTTAATAATTAATTAACCCAAACACAGAAAAATTTTTCACGAAGACCACCACTGGTCAGTTGGCATAGAAGAGAAGAGGAAGGCAAGGGAAGGTTAAGGAACACACACATGCATGACTACCTGCGGAAGGAATGGATTATGGACCAACTCTGCCCAGTTCAACAAAGCACGACAACGCATGGGCGAATTCCACCACAACGTCCATTCGCTCAAGCGGGGTCCAACACCGCTGAGCGAGACATGATAATGCAACAACGGAAGAGGGAGGTAATTGGGCGGAGTCCCACAATAACATCTACTCGCTTCAGCGCGATCCCACACGCTTGGGCGAACCATCCTAGTTACTCGGGTGAGGTATGACTCCGCCTAAGCGAGGCCATCACAAGCCTTCTCAAAACCGCACTCGCTGGAGCGAGTATCCTGCCCGCTGGAGCGGGGAGCCACACTCGGCTAAGCAGACGCTCGGACCCAGAGTCATCCTTCACTCATTCCCTCGGAAAATGACATCTAACTCACTCGGATTATAAATATCTTACACTCGGAATCCATTCCATTCTAACCCACTACACAAACTTCTTTTTCAGGAGAGGATCGCTCAGGGTTTTCACTCGGGAATACGAACTCTTCCTCACTCGGGTTTTACTTATAATTTCCACTCGGTAATGACTGCTCTCATGATTACTCGGGGATTTTGCTCGTTTCTCACTCGGCGATATAGCCCTTTCGGCCCAAGCTCTCCTGCTAACTTAAACCTCTCGGATGTAAATGTATTCACAACTCCTCAACAACATATTATACATTCACGGAACAGGTTTCATTCAGCAATTATAGCACATGCACATGGAATAACGCACTCATTCACAAGTAAACACCACTTCACTAACATCATCACATGCATAATTAATTCCACATAACATCAGTAGCCATATATGCACAGATTATTCACTCGGTTCCGCATACGTGTGTAATCGGTTCTAACGTTGCAACGTAGGCTCTCAGCCTTTTATACATAGCTCTCGGCTACCGTTTCAGCTCCCAGTTGCTTGGCCGTTTTACAGGTACCCAACCGTTTGCCCACAGGTGACACCAACGCTCTCAGCGCCAACGGAGGTGTTCACAGGCAGCCCGAGTCCCACTCAAGGGCTACCTTAAGTCCCACTCAAGGATTTTGCAGCGTCCCACGCTGAATAATCGATGGTAGTGTCCCACACTATGTGCTCTCAGCACAAACGCATCCCATGCGCCACACGCGGATTTGACACACAGCATTGAATTTATACACACATCCTCTTATTCAATCACACATATTTCACATGCAGTCGGTAATTCACATTCTCAGAACTCCGCATGTTAATTTAACACATACAAACTTCCATGCAATCATCATCATAGCAGCATATAAGTCTAATGCAGTCGGTGTCAATCAATATCAAGCTTCCATGAGCATTTTCATCAACTCGAGTTTAACATGCACTCTGTTCACAGCAGTATCAGAACTTAATCAACGCATGCATTTACATGAAGATTAATAGGTTCACACAAGCATTCCAATCAACCGTAACACAACATGCAAACGGTATATGACAGTGTTAGGACTCAATCAACGCATACATTCCTATAAACACGAACAGATTCAATAAAGCATTCTCATCAACACAACACAATCATGCAATCGGGTTCTATGGTAACATATGCATCCTCAAGGACGATGATAACATGCAACACTCACTCTCACTTGTCATGCACTCGGATATTCTACATGCAAGCATATTATACAACAGAATACAGTTCCACAATTATCAATGTCTTCCAAACCCGTTCGTAACCCATGCATTTAATATGTAAGGTACTCCCCCTACCAACTGCGAGACTCTGAGAGATTCTTCTACTTCGACGCTCGTCCTCCACCCGAATGAGGGAGCTTGACTTCTCTGCCGCACCGTCACTTGGCTTTCGAACAGGGAATAAAGTAGAGAGCAGAGAAGGAGAAGAAAAAGGGGAAGAAGAGAATAAGAAGAAGAGAGAAGAGGGAGTTCGCAGAGAGAGTTCTCGAGAGTGAAGGGCAAGGGGCCATCACCCAATATAAACACACGCACGAAGAACAGGATGGTGGGGTGGGGAAACGTGAAGCAGCAGTCCTGCCTACGCCACCCTGTCCCATCAGCATCTTCTAATGCTAATCACCTCACACCTTTTTAGTTAATTAAGTTAAGGGTAATTAGTGAACAGATTTCCTCTTCTGACTTGTCATTTTAAATGGCTTTTATTTTGCCCGGTTCCTTATTATTAAAATTGGGATGTTACATAGGACATGTATCAACCCATATATAATTATTTACCATTTATCCCTCTCAATTAATTATTTTTATAAATTTTGGGATGTTACAATCCACCCCACCTAAAAAAATTTATCCTTGAAATTTTACCTCGACACATATATTATAAGGCCATACTTCAGGCCGCACACCAACAAGGTATAACGTCATCATATAATAGTATTGGACTTCCCAAAGTCCATCAAGACATGATCATCATCGATCACAGCTCATCCAACATAGCTCATATATTGATACTCGATACGAGCAAATAGACTTAATATATTTATCATAAACAGTTACAACCCTACACTTGCCCGGCCTACGTGTTGCTGCATCTGACATACAGGAAGGCATCCCAATCCCGTAGTGGTTACCACAAACACATAAGGTTGATGCATAAGTACATGTTGCCATAATATCTATGATATGTAAAGTCATATCAGGACAAGTACTTCGTATTCCAATCGTTGACATCAACCACACTTACTCAAACTACACTAACCCACACGTGACTTAATGACAATTCTCATAAATCCATAACCAACATATTCATATCTCATGGTCATTATATAATTAATTTGGCATAAATCATGTCATACCAATCATCAAATATTAATTAATATCATCATAAATTGTTGTACCAACCATAGATTTCTAGTCATCATAGGGTAATTACCCCATCACCGGGCTTCATCTATCCCGAAGTCATAATCTAATCGCCTAATAATCCTTTGCCTCATTCATATATCGTTAGGTATAAATCGATTCAAGCCTAAATGAGTTACTAAACTCGTAGGAAGTACGCAACTTCAAGGTTAAAATAGGGTTTCTAATCGTATAATATGCTTTCACATTAGGAATTCTCCTCACAGATCATAACCAAAGTCCATAAGATGGACGTGTAATTCATATCATATCGCATCTCTACATCGTTTCTATCCTCGATATAGCACCTTTCAAATAAATAGGGAGGTAATGACATGATCAAATTTCTATTTACCGACTCGCAATCACGCATGTCATCCATATGTCATGTCATAATCCATAGCTAATTTCATGATCACAACGTCAAGGACATACAACTTAGCCTAAGGTCATACCATCAAATCATGTACACTATAGCCAATACCAATCATACCCCAAATTCAACATTATTAGTCATCCACTATTCAGGGGTCACTTTCATTATTCGCATTCCATCTCATGCTAGCTCTAGCCTCAATAATTCACCACATAATAAATCTTACTAGGGATCAACTAACCATAAGGTTTAACAATTCATCAGACTTAGAGGGTCTAAGGGGTTACTTAATACCCATTGTAGGACACTTCCACAATACACAACGTCATTAGACATGGCTCATAAAAATAACATAAAGCCTAAACCACTATAGGGTCCAATTAAATCAATCATCTATAAAGTTTGATCATGCAAAATCATACCAAGTCAATCGGAGTTACTACATCTAGTAGTTCAAAATTTAATCAATCATTCACTCGGTTCACACATATCCAAAACCAAGACATAACCCCAATCATGTGCATACACAATTTTACATTTCATAGTCTTATCATTTATTCATGTTTCCAATCTAGGGAGATACAACCATTCACTTGCATCATATAATATATGGTTTTTATGCCAAAGGATATAAAATCCATCCTTCAAAAATAGCACATTCAATCACTTTAATTCAAAAATACCCACACTAGGGAATTCTCTCCCTATCATTTATTCAATCAGTTTGAATGCATGTATCATTCACATCCAATAAGCATTCCATGGCTAGGAGTCACAAACATAATTCATACAAGAGACCCAACCAAATAATTCAATTTCAATATACGTATCAAGGTCTCATCATATATAGTCTACCACCATCTCAATTCATATCCAATATATATCCATGATCATACATGGCATAATTCTGTCATTAAGTTAATTCATACTCATTATATACCAATGTCAATGCATAATAACAATGCATGCGTCATTCAAAGGAAATAGTGTAAGGAACTTAGCCGGACTTACACAAATGAACATATCAGTCACATTGTGGAATTCATCCATATGTATTCAATTTCATGAATCAATCAAGGTCAACAATGAACAACTATGCTCCACAAGTGTATCACACAACCTTAATGATATTGGTCATACCCCCAAAAACAACAACCACAACTTATGATTAATAATTCACCAGGAATCTTCAATGAGTAATCAATGCCCTTATAGTCATTTCATAATTCTTAGACAATTAGTCCTTTATAAATCCATATAGGGCAATCAATATTTTAACATATCATCATCCTCTAGATAATTGCCACTATTAAATCTATGAAGAACAACCATATTCCAATGATCATCAAAATGTCTCTTTGTTGAGCAATTATGCTCCAAACATCAATAATACTAATTTCAATGCAGAATAACCATACTTTGATAATAATTAATAAACCTAATTCATAGCAAAATACACTCTGATACCAGCTTGTCACACCCCGATTTTCTGAGATGGAATCCCGATGTAATTAAGATAATAATTAATAAAAATACGAGTAAATTTTTTTCACGTTTAAAGTAATTTCAAAACACCACAACGATTAGATCAAGACCCGAACCACAGAAAACCGAAGAGTTTGCAAATCAAAACGCCCACACATGTATACAAAAAGATTTGAGTTTACAGCGGAAGAATATGTATACGGGGCACCCACCTAGTTCCATATATGAAGATATGGAAAAAGGCTCAAACAATCATGCAACCACATCATATAGGTCTATTAGATCACAACCAAGCAAGCATCCAAATATCATTCATTGCCTATCATGAAATTCAACCTTAGCTTATGCATTATCAATACTTGTACATATACAAAGGGACTACATATCCAGCATCATTTCTTCAATCAAAATGCGCATAAGTCCTGATACCCCAAATATCAGTACATCATCCATATACATTGTCATCCATACAATATCATCAAATCGATGGTTATCAATGTGTCTGAATATGATTACAGGTTTAAGGATTTTGATAATGACAAAGCATTCTTGTAGAAATTCTTGCAAAAACAAAGACTTAGAATCAGACCCAGAAAAACTGCGTAGCTAATCGATTAGGGAGTCTAAGCTAATCGATTAGACAACTTCTGTTTTAAATTAAATGCATCAAGAACATAAGCTAATCGATTAGATGGAGAATGCCAATCGATTACCAAGCTACTGGAACGACACTAATCGATTACCCAAATGTCATAATCGATTAAAAACTGAATTAAATGCATCAGGTACATATGCTAATCGATTACAGGACTTCATCCAATCGATTACCAAGCTACTGGAACGACACTAATCGATTACCCAAGAGTCATAATCGATTACCAAGTCAAGAATTGAATTAAATGCATCAGGTGCTATAGCTAATCGATTACTGGGCAAGATATAATTGATTACCAGGTTTCTGACTTGAAGCTAATCGATTAGGTGGTGAATGCTAATCGATTACAGCACGAACTGGACTGAAAAATTCAAAATATAATCGATTACAGCTCAAGGCATAATCAATTACGATAGTGGGAAAACACATTTTAGTGGGAAGACAGCTTATTTTTCACCATTTCTCAGATGCCCACTACATGCAACGGCTAGGAACTTCTGCAGCTCAACCATGGCTCTATAAATGCAAGGAAAACACAAGCACAACAAAAACAACAGAAGAGGCAATCAATCTTTACTTACCTTTGTGCTTAGAAGTTCCATAATCCTTATATATTCATCATTCTTTGAGCTAGAACTTGTATATTCTCTCTTTTGAGAGTTAGATTTTATGTGAGCTATCACTTGTTCATCCACTTTTTTGAGAGAGTAATTTTTGCTTGTAAACACAAACATCAAACACCAAAGTTCACTCTAGGATTGAGTGGTTATTCACTCTAGGTTGAGTGGTTACAAAGGTTGGGGTTCAACCTTTGGGATATTGTGAGATTGAGAGATTGGGTGGGTTGCCCTTGTACTTGTGAGGATTGGGTTCTTGAGTGTGGGACACTAGGAAGCCTCAATTGCTCAAAGTTGTATCTCTAATCTACAATAGTGGAAATCCTCAAAGTGGGTTGCTTAGAGGTGAGACGTACACAGGGTTGGTGGAACTTGTTAAATCGGTTTGCAATCTCTTCTCCCTTACTCTTTTACTCTCATATATTTCTCTTGATCAATTTGTGTTGGTTGATTGTGGTCTGCATATCTTATCTTGCTTAATTTGGTTAATATTGAACATTGCACACCAAGTGTTTGATTAATTACCTTATCCATATTTTCCTCTTGTTTTGAACTATCTTGTGTACTTTATTTGATCTTACTTTCATAATCTTTAAACTTGTGCTAAAAGAATCAAGTTCAAAGGCATTTCAAGCAAAGTTTTAAAAACTCAATTCACCCCCCCTCTTGAGTATTGAGGCCACTTGAATAACAAGTGGTATCAGAGCTTGACTCTTGGTAGATTAAGCTTAACAGCTTCAAGAGATAAGATGGCCTCAAGTTTTCTAAACCTTTTTCCCGAGGGTGGTGCCACAAATAGACCTCCCGCTTTCAATGGGGAAGGTTATGCTTTTTGGAAGGAAATAATGAAAATCTTTATTCAATCCATTAATCTAAGAGTTTGGAATGCTATTAAAAATGGTCCTTTTACACCCATGCATACTATCAATGATAAAAACGTTGAAAAACCCATGGATGAATGGACTAGTGATGAAGAGAAGAAAGTACAATATAACTATAAGGCTAAAAACCTCATTACTCTTGCATTAGGACTGGATGAATTCTTTAGAGTAATGACTTGTCAAACGGCTAAGGAAATGTGGGATACTTTGCAAGTAACCCATGAAGGTACTAGTGATGTAAAAGACTCCAAAATTAGTACCTTAACTAGTCAACATGAGAGTTTTAGGATAAACTCTGGAGAAACCATTGTAGAAAAGCAAAAAAGATTCACACTCGTAATAAATCACCTTATTACTCTTGGAAAAGTATAAACTAACAAAGAGCTTGTGCATAAAGTTTTGAAAAGTCTTAGCAGAGAATGGCAACCGCTCGTCACTGCCATCAAACAATCCCCGAGCATTAATGAGATGTCCCTTGCCACACTCTTTGGAAAGCTACAAGAGCAAGAGCAAGAATTAAAGGATTTAAAACAAGCGGAGGAAGAAGAGAAAACCTCCAAGAAGAAAGGCCTAACTCTCAAGGCTACCTCCACACATGAAGAAGAATCTTGTAGTGACCTTGATGATGAAGAGGAGTTTAGATTGTTTGTGAAGAGATTCAGAAAGTTCATGAAAAACAAACGATTCCAAAAGAACTTCAAACCTCAAGGTAAGAGACCTATTCCTAATGAATCATCTTCTTTACCTAATTGTTTCGAATGTGGCAAGGAAGGGCACTTCAAGGCGGATTGCCCAAATCTTAAGAAGAAAGGCAAGGAGAAAAGAGGAAGAAGAAGAGCTTACATCGCGTGGGATGAAAACGATGTAAGTAGCTCCGATGAATCTGAAAACGAAGAAGCGAATCTTTGTTTAATGGCCAATCACCAAGAAGAAGATAATGAGGTAAGTCTTCTTGATTTAGATAAGAATGAATTACTAGATGCTTTTGAAGAGTTATATGATAAATTTATCAAGCTTTCTAATAAATAAAAATTGTCAAGAAAAACCATTGACACTCTTGAAAAAGATCTTATAGAAGTGTGTAAAGAGAATAAATGTTTGAAAGATGAATTAGAAAATGTTCAAGCATGCTCTAGGACCAAACCATGTGAATTTGTAAAGAAATGTGATACTCTTGAAACCAAGGTTGTATACTTAAATAGGACACTAGAAAAGTTCACTAATGGTAGAGATAACTTAAATATATTACTTGGAAACCAAATATGCATGTTTGATAAAACCGGTCTAGGATACAACTCTACCAAGAAAGAAAAACACTATAAAATTTTTTTTGTGCCACCTATGAAATTATCTTCACCCTTTATGAAATTGCAATCATTATGGTTTTAAAGGTCATAGCTCATCAAATTGCAATGTTAGAAAATTAGGGCCAAAGGTCATAAGAAAAGTGTGGGTTCCCAAAGGAACATTACCACAAGCTAACATTAAAGGACCCAACATACAATGGGTACCTAGTTCTCTAAATTAATCTTGTTTTGTAGGTATGTTTCAAGGCAAGCAACATCCATTGGTATTTGGATAGTGGGTGTTCAAAGCATATGACGGGAGACATAAGTAAATTCACCTTATTCACTCCTAAAAGAAAAGGAAGTGTCACCTACGGAGACAACACCAAAGGAAGAATTCTAGGTATTGGAAACATTGGTAAGAATTCCTCTACTACTATTAGTGATGTGTTGTATGTTGAAGGACTAAAACACAATTTACTTAGCATAAGACAATTATGTGACAAAGGATATAGAGTTTTGTTTGAATCAAATTGTTGCACAATTGAACATAAGATTAATAAGGAAATCAAGTTTGTAGGTCAAAGAATTGATAATATTTACATGATTGATATGGATAGTTTGTCCTCAAATAATGTACAATGCTTCATGACTAGAGAGGATGAAACTTGGTTATGGCATAGAAGAATAGCTCATATACATGTAGACCATTTAAATAAACTTGTTTCTAAATATTTAGTAATTGGTTTACCAAAGCTCAAATTTGAAAACAAATTTTGTGATGCATGTCAAAAGGGAAAACATGTAAAGGCATCCTTTCAATCTAAAAACATTGTTTCCACCCAAAATCCTTTACAACTTTTGCACATGGATCTATTTGGACCGTCCAAAATCAAAAGCTTTGGTGGTAATTACTATGGTCTAGTAATTGTAGATGACTATTCTAGATATACATGGACCTTGTTTATTGCTCACAAGAATGAAGAATATCATGCATTTAAGAAACTTGCTAAGATTATCCAAAATGAGCAAAATTCTAAAATTGCATCCATTAGAACCGATCATGGGGGAGAATTTAAAAACCAATCTTTTGAAAAATTTTGTGAAAAACATGGTATCAATCACAATTTCTCAGCTCCTAGAACTCCATAACAAAATGGAGTAGTTGAAAGGAAAAATAGATCCTTAGTAGAACTTGCTAGAACCATGTTAAATGAAAATAACATTGCGAAACATTTTTGGGCCGATGCGGTAAATACCGCTTGCCATGTTATGAATAGATGTTTAATAAGGCCTATCCTAAAGAAAACCCCCTATGAACTTTACAAGGGAAGAAAACCCAACATTTCATACTTTTATATTTTTGGATGTAAATGTTTTGTGCTCAATAATGGAAAGGATAATCTAGGAAAATTTGATGCTAAAGCTGATGAGGCAATCTTCCTAGGATATTCACAATCTAGTAAATCTTATCGAATCTTTAATAAACAAACAAATACCATTGAGGAGTCCATTCATGTCAAATTTGATGAGAATCGCCATAACTCCTCGAGAAAGGAAGATGTTGATGATATTGCAGGTACTCTTCAAGAATTAACCTTGAATAACAAGGAAGAAGAGAACAAAGACAAAGATGCAACACAGCATGAGGAACCACAACAATGGATCACCTTGAAGGACCATCCCTTAGATAAAGTCATAGGTGAAATGACTAAAGGTGTAAGTACTCGAAACGCCATTAGGAATGCATGTAATCATTTAGCCTTTGTATCACAAATAGAACCCAAATGCATTGATGAAGCTATTATTGATGAACATTGGATATTAGCCATGCAAGAAGAATTGAATCAATTTGAAAGAAATGAAGTTTGGGAATTAGTGCCAAGACCCAATGATCACCAAATAATAGGAACAAAATGGGTGTTTAGGAATAAATTAGATGAAAACGGCATAATTACGAGGAACAAAGCTAGGCTAGTAGCTAAGGGTTACAATTAAGAAGAAGGCATTGATTATGAAGAGATGTATGCTCCCGTAGCTAGGCTAGAAGCCATTAGATTATTACTAGCCTTTACATGTTGTAAGGACTTTAAATTGTACCAAATGGATGTCAAGAGTGCTTTCTTGAATGGTTATATTTAAGAGGAAGTGTATGTTGATCAACCTCCAGGTTTTGAAAACTACCAATTTCCAAAACACGTTTTCAAACTAAAGAAAGCCTTGTATGGCTTAAAACAAGCTCTAAGAGCTTGGTATGAAAGATTGAGCAAATTTCTTTTAGAAAACAACTTTGAAAGAGGAAAGGTTGACACAACATTATTCATAAAGCACAAAAAGAATGACATACTATTGGTGCAAGTATATGTTGATGATATAATCTTTGGTGCTACTAATGAGTCAATGTGCAAAGAGTTTGCTAAGTTAATGCAGGAAGAATTTGAGATGTCCATGATGGGAGAACTTACTTTCTTCCTTGGACTACAAATCAAGCAAACTAATGAAGGCACATTCATTAGTCAGTCAAAGTACTTCAAAGAATTGCTTAAGAAATTCAACATGGACAAGGCAAATGATATTGCCACACCTATGGGTACTTCATGTTATTTGGACAAGGATGAGAAGGGTAAGGATGTTGAACTAACAAAATATAGAGGTATGATTGGATCTTTACTTTACTTAACCGCTAGTAGACCGGATATCATGTTTGTTGTTTGTATGTGTGCAAGATATCAAGCATGCCTAAAAGAATCACACCTTACTGCAGTAAAAAGGATAATGAAATATCTTGTTGGAACTCAAAATGTTGGCTTATGGTACCCCAAAGGGGTTGAATACACTTTAGTTGGTTATTCTGATTCAGATTTTGCAGGATGTAAACTTGATAGGAAAAGCACTAGTGGAACATGTCACTTACTTGGTAGTTCTCTTGTTTCTTAGCATAGCAAGAAACAAGTAAGTGTTGCACTATCCACAGCTGAGGCAGAATATGTTGCAGCTGGTAGTTGTTGTGCTCAAATCCTTTGGATGAGACAACAACTTCTAGATTTTGGTGTTATGTTAGACCATGTGCCTCTCAAATGTGATAACATAAGTGCTATTAATATTTCAAAGAATCCTATAATGCATTCAAGAACCAAACATATTAAGATTCGACATCATTTCATTAGAGATCATGTATTAAAGGGTGATTGTGTGCTCGAACATGTTGAAACTTCCAAGCAATTAGCGGATATTTTCACCAAACCTCTAGCAAAAGATCAATTCATACATATTAGGAGAGAATTAGGAATCCTTGATATAACCAATTGTGTTTGAATAAATGGATGATTTTGATAATTGCTTGATTCTGATTATGTTTCATAAAGTTTGAAATGTTCTAAGGAATAACTTAATAGATTTCTAGTCTTCTGAAACAAAATCTGCAAAATCTGGGCGTTTCTAAGCAAAATAATCGATTACAAAGATTGAAATAATCGATTAGTAAGCTTCTGGTTCTTACCTAATCGATTACTCCTTGACATCTAATTGATTACCAAGCTTCTGTTTTCTACCTAATCGATTACCACTTGGTCCATAATCGATTACAAAGCCTCTGTTTTAGGTCCAAAACGTTTTAACTTTCCTCTAATGGATTAACAGCCTTCCTTAATCGATTAGGACGATTCTATTTCTCAACCTAATCGATTACCCATCTTCCCTAATCGATTACCCACTGTACGAAACGATTCAAATTCCTCAAAAACAGTGAACTAATCGATTACCTATGCCTCATAATCGATTCGCCTCGAGTTTATGACAGTTAAACGCTATTTTTCGAGGTCTGCTCATTTTCTTCTCACATTAAATCACTTTCTCTCCTTCCTAAACCTACTTTTTCCCTATAAAAACCTACCTATTCACTCTCTCAACTCACACTACCTCTTCTCCTTTAAACTCTCTCAAGTTCCCTAAGAACTCTCTCCTTCTCTTCATCTTTCCTCTACACTTTTCTCCTTCCACCACCATGTCTACCTCAAGAACCATCAAGAGGGCAAGGTCTTCAATGGCCCAAACAAACAATCCCCTTGATTTCTCCAGGTTTTTCACAAGCCATAGAGACCTTCAACACTTCATCAACCATTTTTCTGAAAAAGACATCATAACCCCCCACTACACCATTGCTGAAACTTTTGACAACCACAGCCTCACCTTCACCCAATGCCTCCACCACTACAACCTCTTCCCCTTCCTCACCTTTAAGGAAGAACTTTACTATCCGGAACTCATCCAGGTATTTTACTGCAACCTAAAGCTTGTAAATGGGGTGATAGAATCAAAAGTCAAAAATGTGACCATCAAGCTCACAAATGCCCAGTTGGCGGAAATCTCTCTTCTGCCACTCAATGATGAGAAGTTCGACGGAGGAGATCCCGAGGACGAATGGGGTTTCAATGCTCTCACTGCTCGACAATCCTTATGGAAGGCTGATCGCCCAAGAAGCAACAACAAACTGGTGGGCCACTTGACCATGAACAACCGCCTCCTACATTTCTTCTTGGTCAAGATGTTGGTTCCCCGTGGTGGGAACTATGCTCTGGTAGAAGAGGATGATGTCCTCTTGATGTGGGCTATGCAGAACCAAAAAGAGATAAATTGGGTTCAAATGATCAAGCTCCACATGCGCCAAGCCAAGGATCAGTAAAAGCTTCCCTGCGCCATTCTACTCACTAGAATCTTCAAACATTATGGAGTAGACTTGGCTGGAGAGCTGTCAGAGAAGGTGCCTCCAAAGGCTTGCATTGGCACCCATCACCTCACCAAAATGGGTCTTGTTTTTCTGAATGGCGCTTGGTACTTAAGGATAGAAGGCTATCATGCCAACATTCCTTTTGAAGCCCCTGCTGATGAGCCAATCCCTCCTCTTCCTGCAACACAACCTACACCGAAAGCCCCCTCTAATCCATTTACATCTCTCTACGCTCACCTTGACCGCCGCTTCGACCGCATTGAGAACTCTCTTCAAGAGTTTTCAACGATTGAATAGTAGCACTTTAAGATGATGCAACAGCACTATGATGAGCTCTCTCACCAAATCTCTGAGCTTCGCTTTTTTAATCCGGATAACTAAATCCATTCTTTTCATGTTTTGGTTAATATGTTTTGTGTTTTCTTTAATTCTGCATAAGTTTTTTTTAATTCTGCAATGTTTCCTTTGATGTACTTTCCCTTCGTTTGAATTGAATAAAGATTTACCTTTCAATACATGCCTCTATTTGCTTTATTATTTTTGATGATTCCAAAGGGGGAGAAGAAATAATTGTTCATCTAATTGTTCATCTATTTTGGCTACTAAAAACAAATATACTAAATGATTAATTATCTCTAAGTGGTTAATTATCTCCAAAGGCATAGATTTCTAAAGATAGGGGGAGATTTGATAATGTTTCAGAGATAATGTAATATTTAAAATAGAAATGAGATATATTTAAGAGATACGAGATAATGCATACTAGATAATATCTAAGAGATAACTTGCAAATTCTAAAAATTTGGCTAAGAGATAAGAGATCATGCAGAATTCAAAAGATATGTTTTTGCAGAGATAAAATTAGAGATAAGCTTATTGTTTAAAACTAACAACCCTCAAGAGATGAACATTGTTGTCATCATCAAAAAGGGAGAGAATGTGTTTGAATATGATTACAGGTTCAAAGATTTTGATAATGACAAAGAACTCTTGTAGAAATTCTTGCAAAAACAAAGACTTAGAATCAGACCCAGAAAAACTGCGCAGCTAATTGATTAGGGAGTCTAAACTAATCGATTAGACAGCTTCTATTTTGAATTAAATGTATCAGGAACATAAGCTAATCCATTAGATGGAGAATGCCAATCGATTACCAAGCTACTGGAACGACACTAATCGATTACCCAAATGTCATAATCGATTACCAACATCAAAAACTGAATTAAATGCATTAGGTACATATGCTAATCGATTACAGGACTTCAGCCAATCGATTACCAAGCTACTGGAATGACACTAATCGATTACCCAAGTGTCATAATCGATTACCAAGTCAAGAATTGAATTAAATGCATCAGGTGCTATAGCTAATCGATTACTGGGCAAGATATAATCGATTACCAGGTTTCTGACTTGAAGCTAATCAATTAGGTGGTGAATGCTAATCGATTACAGCATGAACTGGACTGAAAAATTCGAAATGTAATCGATTACAGCTCGAGGCGTAATCGATTACGATAGTGGGAAAACAAATTTTAGTGGGAAGACAGCTCATTTTTTCACCATTTCTTAGATGCCCACTACATGCAACGGCTAGGAACTTCTGTAGCTCAACCATGGCTCTATAAATGCAAGAAAAACACAAGCACAACAAAAACAACAGAAGAGGCAATCAATCTTTACTTACCTTTGTGCTTAGAAGTTCCATAATCCTTGTATATTCATCATTCTTTGAGCTAGAACTTGTATATCCTCTCTTTTGAGAGTTAGATTTTGTGTGAGCTATCACTTGTTCATCCACTCTTTTGAGAGAGTAATTTTTGCTTGTAAACATAAACATCAAACACCAAAGTTCACTCTAGGATTGAGTGGCTATTCACTCTAGGTTGAGTGGCTACAAAGGTTGGGGTTCAACCTTTGGGATATTGTGAGATTGAGAGATTGGGTGGGTTACCCTTGTACTTGTAAGGATTGGGTTCTTGAGTGTGGGACACTATTAAGCCGCAATTGCTCAAAGTTGTATCTCTAATCTACAATGGTGGAAATCCTCTAAGTGGTTTGCTTAGAGGCGAGACGTACACCGGGTTGGTGGAACTCGTTAAATCGGTTTGCAATCTCTTCTTCCTTACTCTTTCACTCTCATATATTGCTCTTGATCGATTTGTGTTGGTTGATTGTGGTCTGCATATCTTAGCTTGCTTAATTTGGTTAATATTGAACATTACACACCAAGTGTTTGATTAATTACCTTATCCATATTTGCCTCTTGTTTTGAACTATCTTGTGTACTTTATTCGATCTTACTTTCATAATCTTTAAACTTGTGCTAAAAGAATCAAGT
This sequence comes from Clitoria ternatea, assembly GCA_037962975.1. Lineage (NCBI taxonomy): Eukaryota > Viridiplantae > Streptophyta > Magnoliopsida > Fabales > Fabaceae > Clitoria > Clitoria ternatea. The sequence continues at coordinate 160,307,144 of CM075672.1, forward strand.
TCAAAGGAATTTCAAGCAAAGTTTTAAAAACTCAATTCACCCCCCCTCTTGAGTATTGAGGCAACTTGAATAACAATCAACTATCATCTTAAAAAATTTGTTCATCATAACATAATAGTAGTCCTCAAAAGCTTTAGTTTAAAGAAATGATCTCATCCCATGATAATCCTGCATCACAATGCTAAAATGGAGACAACATGGGAGAGTGAGTTATACATTCAAAATGACGAATATAATACATTGTGATTATGTGTATATGCGTTCAACCAACATGTTTACTTTGTTATAAATCATCAATTCATCATTAATCCATCATCAAGATATTACCTTAGGCATACAAGCCTTATTATTCACAATTGATGTCAAGCACAAGCACAAGCACAAGCACATACACATTCACATAGCCCTACATCATTATGGGCATTCACAATTATCATCATTAAGTCATTTAAATCTTTAATCAATTAACACTCTCTCAAGAGGTTTTCATCTCTATTTAGTCATCTCCATCTCAAATGCCATGTACCTATGGCTAATGAATATGTCAACTATTTAATGCATATACAATGGATCCATTTCAATCACCCATGCACACATGGTATCTCAAGTGATCGCAACCACTTATAATTCAATCTCATATTGGTTTCCCGCCTGGCATGGGGTAGTCCCTTTTCATAAAATCCCGTAGGATTTTTCATTGTGATCTGAACCACATATCAATCAATTCATATTGGTTTCCCGCCATGCATAGGGTACTCCCTTCATAGTCCCACAAGACCAATTTCATTTTTCAATACACTAGTGAGCGCAACCACCTTTATCATATCAATCTGTCATGTGATCGCAACCACAAACTTATTCCCCCACGCATAGAGTACTTAATCTCAGAATCCCGTAGGATCTTTATCATTTTAGTACTCATGATTGCAACAACGTTCATCATTCTCAACATACTGGTGATTATCCACTTTTAATTATCATCATTAATCATCATTCAATATATGTGGCATCATCCATTTTTAATTATCATCAACATCATATCAAATTCATTGATTTACACAACACATTTCTAATCAATTGTCCCCTCATCATTTTCATTATCATACAAGGTATGTCATATAACCACAAAATTTACTTTTCATTATCAATTATTATATCATATCAAAGGTGGTGGACATTCATGTTTTCATAACATAATTTAAGCATATACACAATTTCTCAATATATGAGATCAACATTAACACCACCAAGACACACCACAATCACATACCCCTAGTACAATCTCTTATTTTTACATAATAAAAAGGGGTTTTGGGCAATAATGAGCCCATGCCAAATTTCAACATTGAGACTTGAGAAAGGTTCATTTTTAGTCTTAAAAATAGAAGGACATGTCACAAACATCACCTAATAGTCTCAATTTGGCAATCATAAAAAGTTGGGTTCAAAACCCCCTTAAACTTGAGTTTTACAATGCAGTGGGTCTAGTATTTCATACCTCATGAGAGTTAGAAAACTCCAATTGAGGTGAGACTAATTTTCACACCTCCATAACATAATTATCTACAACTTTCATGCAGAAGTCGGAGTCCAACAATGTCATTAAGATGCTCAAATGGGCCAAAAACACCAAGGGGAAAGCAATAATTGAAAAAACAGCATAACAGTGGCCATAACAGGGCCATGAATTGATTCAAGCTTTGTAGATTCATGTGTACTTGAAGTCCAAAAATTGACAAACAGGGAGCCTTGAATCGATTCAGACACTCCATGAATCGATTCATACGTTCTACGAGTTTAAAATAGTTAAAACAGAGAGCCTGGAATCCATTCAAACCCCGTATGAATCGATTCAAGCATTGAGAAATTAAGGAATAGTAAATCTAGTGAGTCTTGAATCGGTTCAAGCCTTCGTATGAATCGATTCAAGCCCATCCAGTATCCTCTGAATCGATTCAAACACTATTATGAATTGATTCATGACAGCACAGAGGTTGTATTATGTAGAAAAAATCACATTTTTGAACTTCTAATCCCCCTAACTCTTTCATACGAATTCCAATGCCCACCAAATTTTAACACCAACTTATATATGTTATTTGTGACGTGTGGCCACTGGCCACACTCAAAAATTCCTAAAAATGAGGGACTTATGTGAATAAATACGTTTTACCCATTTTGAGGCACTTTTATGCAACTCAAGGACCTATTCTCATTGGAATTGGCCCATTCCAATTCCTACAAGTCATAAAGTACATATATGGGCTATTGGAACTATCACATGCCATCAAAATCACATTAAACTCAATTTGACTCTATGAGTTCCTCAATTATGCATTATCTTTCAATCTTATCAACAATGGCATCACAATGGCTATCACATTCCATGTCAAGCATCCACATAATTTCTAAATACACAAACATATACTTCATCCCTTCAAGGATGGTTCATCAACAACGCATCATTCTCATCAAAAGGATAGCTAAACATTCATCATCAACATATATACACATATATCAATCACAATAGCCAATAATTTGCCACTCATACCATTTCACTATAAACATGGCAAGGCAAACATGAGAATCATAATATACATAAATCACTAATTATTCTACTCATGCATTTGGAATGAAAGGCTCCTCTCCTACCTCGAGAGAAGAACCGTAACGATTCACACGCTTTGAATATTTTTCCATATTGCTCGGAATTCAATCTACATATTACATACATATATCTCAATCAATTTGCCTTTCAAGATACAACAACATATCCAAAACATGTTATAAACATGATTTCACAATTTTCTTAGGTTTCGGGAATTCATTCCTTATACATAGGATTCTCTATATTCAAAGGTGGGCTAAACCTACCCAATATACAACCAATCACCATTAAAGGGTTTCTTAACTTCACAACTTAACATATTCTCAATTTCCACATATGCATGTATAAAATCATTCTTCATGGCATTAATCCTCATCATATCATCTATTTGCTAAAAGTCTCAATAATCTTAATTCAAAAATCCACACCATTTATCATCCCAATAATTCTTTATTCCTCACCATAAATAAATATTCTTCTAACTTCATTAACAATACTCATGCTCTAAATATCACACCTTTCCATTCAAAATCAACCCTCAAATCAACATTACATGTTTTCCCCAATTTCTTAAGATTAGGTTTCCATCAAAACCTAACAATCATTATCAATAATCATCAACCATCATCAATGGCTCTTTCCTCTCATCAACAATGTTCCTCAACATCACTAAACAAATATTCTAACATTTTGCATTTCCCCTAAACTCTAGAGTTAGAGTTCCATTAAAACCTAACCACCACCTTTAACAATCATCATCTTTCTCCTCCAATAATGAGATTCTCGTATATCCCTTCACACCAACTCAAAAACATACATTAATCACACCACACCTTTAGGTTTTGCTTAAAAATGGTTCCCATTCCATATCCCACACATATAACACTGTCCCCATCAAATAAAACCAAAACCTAGGGCTTAAAACATCAAAAGAATGGAGGAGCTTACCTCAAGCCTCAAGCAATCCCAAGCCCTTGCATGAACATGTAAATTGAAAGAGAAAATGAGAGATTCCAAGCACCAAAATCACTTCCCAAAATAAAGAGGAGAGTCAAGGTTGATTGGGTATGGGAGGAGACTCTCAAAATGGTGAGTTTCATGGACGAAGAAGAGAAAAGGGTGAGCTTTTATGAGGGGGGAAGGTGACGAAAATGAGGGAGATGGGAGGAGAGAATACACGTGAGAAATAAGGGGGAGAATGGAGGAATTAAGTTATAACTTGGTCCTTCATTAAAATATCCCCCATTTTATAATAAAGAGGATCCCTGTTCGGGCTCAATACTAAATCCAAAAATTATACCAAAGACATATTCGAATTCCCAATAATATTCTTAACAGCTCTAACCAATGGCATCTCAATCGGAGATACTTGGTCGGACACTCATATTTTAACCGGGTATAATTTCGTCTCTTTTAGTCTCTATAAATTATGAACATCCATAATAAATGTCAATTTAATTATTTCTAAATTTTTAGGACATGTATCAACCCATATATAATTATTTACCATTTATCCAACTCAATTAATTATTTTTATAAATTTTGGGATGTTACAGTAGGTGTAGTAATAGGTAGATACGTACTATTACAGCGATTTAAAAACATGGAAATGTTGTAAAAAGGACATAAAATTTATAGCTTTTTTTCAAGAAACGCCGTAATAACTATCTTAGATATGACCTTTTACAGCGTTTTCACACTTTTTATAACGCTGTAACAGAAGGTTACGTTTGACTCTATTAGTGTTGTTCCTATTGTAACTGCACTAATAGGTATTTCTTATAAAATATAAAAAAGGTTCATGGAGCATTCACATTGATGTTATAATTTGTGATAACCTTTCTTACTCTACTTATCCACCACTTGATGTTATAATTTCCTCTTAGTTTAGACATCTTTCATTAGTTTTAGGGATTTATATCTCTTTGGTTTTTAAGGATGTTCAATTTGATTAGTAACTATATTGAATTAGAATGTACTTATGAATCTATGATCTATATTTTCTCTACGTTATAAATAACATTTAGGAGTTGTATGTTTCTCAAAGTTGTGGCATGAATTTTATTAATATTATCTCCATTTGAACTATCTGAAACCATATTACATTAGTCTAGCTCTAGTTCAGGTGAGCAAAAGGGTACTCTTGGAAACCATATTACATTAGTCTAGCTCTAGTTCAGGTAAACCATATTACAACCATGAAGATGAAAGATAAAACAAGAGGAAGCCATCCTCCCTGGGGCACTTTGATGAATGTTATTGATAGATACACACCCTTTATCACCCAAAAGAACAAAAAAAATGCTATAACAATCACAACATTTTTTTTCCAGACAAAGATTGCAACAAGTGTCATTAGAAATGTAGTCACGAACATAACCGTCATACAAGCGAGTCCTATAAGCTACCAAGTATCCAAAAACAATTAACTTCAATATGAAAAAAAAACAAGTTCAGAAGCATGTTAAAAGAAATTTGCTCCTTGTTGCCTTGATTGAAACACACTAACAAATCATGCATCGCGGGAATTTTAGCATCCCTAATACTATAAATTACTATTATTATTATTGTAACATGAATGCATATTCATTATCTAGTGTCAACATAGGCAGAATGCTCAGATAGAAGCACAAGCATTTGTATTTGTTTGTGAGCATATCAATGCCAAATTTAAACTGCCATTTCTTCACAAAAAGTATTAGCTGGAAAAAAAATATTTGATGTTGAACATGCCAAGCATAAACTGTGATGCATAATCAAAGTAGAAGACATAATCACATGAATACTAAGGACAAAAGTTATGCTATCTATGTGTTCATGACAATACAGTAGGATTTATGACATTATGATATTCTATGTTTATGCTAAGATTCCCTTTTTCTTCTCCTATTACTTTCATACACAAGCTATTGATTGTGTATATGAAGAATCTACTACACCTTCTGACCAATTTGACCCATCAATCCAATTACATAATTAGAAGGAATCAATGTTGGTGTATGTACTATAAGCTATTAATGTATCAATTTTATCTTATCAATAAAATGAGTATTTTCAGTTTTAAGATTTTTTAAAACTATTTATCCTAGAATAACAGGTCATATGAGAATTATTCGTAAAACGTCCCTAATCAAGTATTTACATGGGGACATGTAAATACATTAAGACTAGTGTATGAATGTACTGATGATTTGATCTCACAAATCATGGATATATATGATATCAAGTCTTCACACGCGTACATATTAAGAATAATGTTGTACTAGACAGACCCCCCATGAGAACGTTGCATGGATCGTTACATGAGTGTCATAAATGGTTCTCAATGTGATAATGGTATATAATCCTTCGACTTGAAGTCACTACGATTCCTGCATAAGGAGTTTATTGTTTTAATACAATTAAACAACATCTGTAATAAGATGACCATAAAGATTGTAATTAGGCAATGGACAAATTATGCAGAGAATGATGTAGATGAGATTTGTCTCTCCTATGTGATAGGAGTGATATCTATGGGCCACTTGATGAAGTGAGACTAACGAAATGCATGACCATGCTAGAATATTTATTCTGTAAAGACTACTTCAGTATCAAGTAAAATGAATTGGGTAATACAAGGATAACGATGACCATGCCTTGGGCCCAATTAGATATCATGACAAAAGGAATAAATATATAAAATAATTATCACTTATAGGTCATGTCGATGATAAATAATATTCGGACATAATGACGTATTGTTAGATGCCGCTCTTATTTTACATTAATAATAAAATAGTTTATTATTAATATAACCGAATATTTTTTCTATAAGGGTCACACATGAGACGACCCGAAGGTTAATAAAAATTAGGGTAAATTTTTCGTGATTATTAAAATAATTAAAGAATGAAAGAAACTCCATGGTGAAACTTTAACCAATAACCTGGATCATTTAAAAGAACCTATCCCAAATATGAAGATATGAGAAGGTGAATAAATTAAATCAAGAGTGGTCCTTGGACAATCAATTTCATGATCATCAACAAGGAATAGCGAAAAACATAATTTAATTTGAGACTTATGGAATTGTATAAAAAGAGTTTTGAAGATACTTAATTTAACTGTTAAAAAGTGGTAAATACAATTACACAATGATATAGGATGATACCATGGCTCAATGGGACCCAACACATATCAAAACTTATAACTTTTTGAAGGGTTAGGAGCATGAATCGATTCAAGGCTGGCATGAATCGATTTATGTGTCCCCAAATGCCCAAGAACCAACTTAACAACTTAACAGGTAGATGAATCGATTCATCTTCCCTGGGAATCAATTCATGCATCACGAATTGGCAAAAACAGGTGTGACGGGAGAGTGAATCGATTCACCCTCCCCTGGGAATCGATTCACGCATCAAGAATTACCCAAATCAGGTTCATGAATTGATTTATCCCCATGGGGAATCAATTCACACATAAACGAGTGGCAGATGAATCGATTCATGCACAGGGGAATCGATTCCCACCTTCAGTGCATCAGTAACAGACAAACTTAACACAAACTGTCAAATTTCCCAACTTCTTAACACCCTATCTTTTTCATATGAATTCCAATTGCCACCAAATTTTGACACTAGCTAAAATACATTATTTGTGACGTGTAGCCCCTGGCCGTACCTAAAAATTCCTAAAAATGAGGGATTTATGCGCATAAATGTGATTAACCCATTTTGAGGCATTTTGATGTAACTTAGGGATCAATTCTCATTGGAATTGCTCCATTCCAGTTTTAGCAAGTCACAAATTGTGTATTTAAGCTATTGGAACCATCACATACTGCCCAAGGCTCATGAAACTCATCTTGACCCTATTGGTTCCTCACATATGCATAAACAACCAAACTTAACTTCACATATACTTCACAAAAGATTCCAATTCTTGAATAACATTATCCATTCATCAATTTGGGTAGTAAACAAGTATCACAATTATCATCATACATGACTAAGGTCAAAATTAGCCATATGCTTAAAGGGTCCAATTTTCACCTACGACCTTCAAAATGAATACATACAATCCCAAATACATATCAAGCATACATCAACACCATATGCTATACAAAAGTAATGATTTGCCGGCCAAGGCACTTCCTATACAACCATTTACCTCTGCCATCAAAATACACTTCAAAAGAGGTTTATATCACCCCATGAATGTCCTACATCACAAACTTAAAAGGAGACAACATAGGATAGTGAGTTATACATCCCAAAAGATAAATATGAATACCATATGATTATGTGCATGTGCATCAATGTCATATAATACTTTACATCCATATATGTCATTCATCGTTTCAGTTATAAACATCACACTAACATACATATAGCCTATTCATCTCTATGAATCATAACAAAGTATATGAGCATACACACAATCAAGTCTCTCAACATATTGGACTATCACACATATCATCACCATACATAATATATTTCTTTGTATTCATATCCTTTATGTTGTCTTTAGGTATTTTCTCACCCACTCATAACCATCATCATTTCTCATCACCTTTGGCATACCTCTTTGCTATATGCAAATGCTCTTAGGCTAATACACATGTACAACAGAGTAAATGACAATTATGGATCTGACTATGGGAAATAAACACTAAATTATGGGACTCAAGCATGACCATATAACCATACCCTTACTGCAGTAGTAAAATGTGTACACTTATCATCAAATTGCATGCATATCATTATGTTTTACAAGTACCAAACTGCATCGCCCATCTTGCAACACCTGACCATTTTCACTATGACCGCGGCATACACCATAATCAACATAAGGGTGTTACGGGCCAACCATGAATCTTACCATGGTAGCTGTGATCTGGAGGACCACTAGGGACACTTGCTCCTTAAAGAGCCACCCCCATAATGGTCAACCATATACAGCTCCCTATAGCTATACATGGGCAGCTTCGTGACTTACACACCGAGGGAAAATAAGAATGCTCGTGCACAGAGCCACCCTCCCACTGGGCCAACCGGGGGAGTCCCCTAACATTCTAACACCAGCAGCTATGCAATATGCCATGGATGCAATGCAAATGCCAATCATATACATTCTCACAACTATGCATCCTAATCATGCCACTCATCAATCATCACCATCATCAACATCACCACTCAAACTCTTGGTGGATTTTATTTTAATCAATCATTGTCATTGTTATACATTTTCAATATAGCATCTTAACACTTTCATGAATCACAATACAAGTTCATCTTGTATCAATCATAATGGCTATACAAATTTCATCATCAATACTTATAAATCAATCATTAATAAATTAAGGCATGCTAATCATCCATATTCATTCCCATTCATCATCAAGAATGACCATTCTACATTTATGGTGAATATAGACATAACCACATCATATCAAGGTATAACATTAGCCAAGCCATTTAACATCATCATTTAGCACACCATAAACATTCTAAATGCATAAAACATATTGCCAAGCATAATCATTATCATCATCATCATCATATTTAATAATCTCAAATTGTCATTACCACACAAGCAAGACAAACATGCATATTTTTACATATGACAATCAAACATTACTCAATCCATGCATTTAGAATATAAAACTTCTCTCCTATCTCAAGAGAAGAATTCTGAGCGACACGACGTTCCCGCCTCGTCATTCGGAAAAGATCCTACATTAACATACATGCAAATCTCAATCAATTGACCTTCCAAGGCACAATTTCAAGTTCTAATCACTCATTATTACATTTACAATTTTCTAACATGTATTAAACATGTCATAGACATCACTTTCCTTATTTTGTTAGGTTTCGGGAATTCCTTCCCATTAATCCATACTCTCTATATTCAAAGGCTAAAAAATAACCCTTAAGCCCAATATCCATAATCATCACATAATTATTTCCAACTCAAAATCACCAAGACTTATATTTATTCTAAGTTAATACTTGGTGTATTCAACATTTTCACTATCAAACCATTTTTATTTCATTAGTTTCACCATAACCATCATGGGTTAGGCATTCAAGTTTCATTAATATGCATTTATAACTTTACCCACCAAAGGATTCACACACTAATGGCAACCAATTACCATTAATGACCATCTACCACCATCAATGCTCACTACCATCTACAATAAATATTCTCCCAACATATTTTTTCATACCCATCATTCAAATATCACATGTTTCTTCTCAAAACATATTCTTAAATCAACATTCACAATTTTCCTCAATTTTTCATAATTAGGGTTTCACTAAAAATCCAATAACATCATAAATCCATTTTCCAGCATTTAAATTACCAATTTCTTGTACCCCTTTATGGGCTCCTAAAAGCTTGAATTTAAACCGCCCCACCTTTGGGTTTCCATATTAATGGCTTCTCCCAACAACCCTTATGCATTTATGACTCACCCAAACATCAAAACTCAAATCCTATGCTCTTGAGAAATGATAAGAAGCTTACCACAAGAGAAGAAAAGAGTAAGTTTCGAAGAGAGGGAATAAGCCACACGAAAATGGGAGAGAAGAGGGAGAGGGAGTTCTAGCCACAAGCTTCTCCTTCAAGCTCCAATGGAGACGAAAATGGAGGAGATAGGGTCCAATCTTTGTCTAGGTTTTTAGAGAGGAAGAATGAAGAGAAAATGAAGAGGAAGAATGAAGAGGCTATTATGGGAAAGGGAAAGACAATTTTAAAAGGCAAGGATAAGCCAAGTACATCGGCCTTAAACCTATGGACGGGGTGAGTAAGGAAAGTAATTGTCACCATTGTTGACAGAAGGGACACTGGAAGAGAAACTATCCAAAGTACCTAGAAAAGCTTAAGAATAAGGGAAATGAGACTTCCACTTCAGGTATTTTTGTTATAAAAATTAACTTGTCAACTTCAACATCATGGGTATTAGATACTGGATGTGGATCTCACATTTGTCTTAATATGCAGGATCTAAGAAGGAGTAGGCAGTTGATGAAGAGCGAGGTGGACCTACGCATTGGAAATGGAGCAAGAGTTGTTGCATTAGCTGTAGGGACTTATTTTTTATTCTTGCCCTCAGGGTTTGTTCTTGAATTAGAAAATTGTTTTTATGTTCCGGCAATAAGAAGAAACATTATTTGTTTCTTGTCTAGATAGGAAAAGGTTTTCCTTTATAATAAAGAACGATGGTTGTTCTGTTTATTTGAATGACATGTTTTATTGCTGTGCAAATTTGAGTAATGGACTTTATGTTCTCGATTTCGAAACCTCTATCTATAATGTTAATACTAAAAGGGTTAAAATAAATTATTTAAACCCAACTTATCTTTGGCATTGTCGCCTAGGATATATAAATGAGAAACGTATTCCTAAACTCCATAAAGATGGATATTTAGACTCTTTTGATTTTGAATCAATAGACACATGCGAATCTTGTTTATTGGGGAAGATGACTAAGACCCCATGTACCAAAATGGGTGAAAGGGTGAGTGATCTTCTAAGCTTAATACATAGTGATGTATGTGGGCCAATAGGGACAATGGCTAGGGGAGGTTTTAGCTACTTCATCACCTTTACTGATGATTTCAGTGGATATGGATTTGTGCTTTTGATGAAGCATAAATCAGAATCTTTTGAAAAGTTCAAAGAATTCAAATTGAAGTAGAGAACTAACTTGGCAAAACAATTAAAGTACTTTGATTTGATCAAGGTGGTGAATACTTAAGCCTGGAGTTTGATGAATATCTTAAAGAGTGTGGGATATCTCTCAACTCACTTCTCCTGGAACACCACAATGGAATGGTGTTTCTGAGCGGAGAAATAGAACTTTGTTAGACATGGTTCGATCATTGAAGAGTCAAACTGACCTCCTTAACTCTTTCTGGGGATATACTTTGATGAAAGTAGCTTTCACACTTAACCGTATTCCATATAAGGCTTTCATAAAGACACCATATGAGATATTGGTTGGGAAACAACCCAGTATGTCTTTTGTTAAGATTTGAGGTTGTGAAGCTTATGTGAAGCATTAGATTTTTGACAAACTTAGACCTAAATCAGATAAATGTCTTTTTGTGGGATACCCAAAGAAAACTAATGGTTATTACTTCTATAATCCTACTGAGGGCAAAGTGTTTGTTGTAACATCCCAAATTTTGTAAAAAGGTAATTGATGAGAATGGCAAACGGTTGAATATGAGTTGAATGGAAATGGTTGTGCACAAACACTGGAGACAAGTTTTAAATGATTATTGTAAGGTATAGGAAAGATGGAATGGAGTTAAATTGGCTTTAAATGGATTTTGTTATGTGTACCATTGAGAGCTCACGTTTCTGCCCAGGTCCTGATGCGTCTCGCCCAAGCGAGAGGGATTCTCATTCAAGCGAGAATTCCTTTGTGTTGATTGCAAGGGTTTTGGCCTGATCTCGCCCAGGCGAATGAGGGATCAGCGTGAGCGAGCGAGAGAAGAAATGGATTCTGAGTGTTGGTCGCTTAAGCGAGCTTGGAACGCCCGAGCGAGGGCGAAGGGAATCAGTTGCTGGATGGAACCCGCCTGAGCGAAAGGTCTTTAAGGATGAAATTCGCTCAGGCGAGGCAATTGATTTATGAGGGACCACTGGTGCTATTGGATCATTGTAGGGCCCGGTTTCCCTTTTCTCCTTTCTTTTTCTGTGTGGTCCCTATAGTGATGACTCATGTGCCTTGATGGTCAAATGGGTCTAGTTTTCTCTCCTTCCTTGTCCACGTGGTGTTTGTGTAATCATTGTTGAGAGAATTGGCATTAAATGTTGATGGACTTGCATTAAATGAGGATGGGATGTTGTGATGAGTGGGATGCTGATGAGGCTGAGATGATAAGGCCTTGGTTGCATGTTTTTCTTCTCACTCTCTCCCTTCATTCCTTGGGAGTATATATCTTGATGAGAGAAGTGCTCCTTCTTCTCTCTAGAACTTGTTGGAGCTTCTGCTTCATCTTCTTCCTTCTTTTTATCTTCTACTTCCACTCATGTATGTTATAGAATTTTAGTGGAACTGTGTGGTGTTGGGGAACAAGTATGGCTATGTATGGAGGCTGGGTCTAGGTTCCTTTATCCTTTCCTGTTCCTTAGTGATTATTCTTCGTTTTCCTCTTCTTCTCCTTCATATGATGGGCTCGGTTGAAGCCTACAACTATGTGTGTGTGTGCATGTCTCGGTTTGTGGATGTATGATGGTCCACCGTGGTGAAGGTGCACTACTCTTGTGAAGATGAAGACATGCATGTTGCATGAAGGCATGGTGGTCCTCCACTGTTGGTGAGGACTGACTATTGATGCTGTTCTTGTGATGGATACAGCGTTGGAGTTCTTCACTGAGCTGGGTGAAGACTAAGTTGAGTCTTAATGACTCTTTCCAGTGTTGAAAGCCAAGCAGGGTGCTGCTGTGGCTAGACGGGTGGTCCTGTGACTCCTGGAAGCTTCATCCAGGTAAGGGGAGCTATTGCATCTTAAGTGTATAGTTTATGGACGGACTTCCGGGTGACTTCATTGCATTGTGTTATGTTTTGTTGGATGTTGTATGTTGTTAAGTTGAACCCGGATTGTTGTTTGTTATTTAAATGGTGTATGATTATCCGTCCAAGAGATGCATGATGTTATTGTGATGATGATTATATATTGATACTTGAGATGCATGTATGTTGATGTGTAGTGCATGTGTGATCCTCTATTTGTCCATGGATATGTTGTACATTTGAATGCATGTGAATGTTATTGATGCATATGTGTATGCTGAATGCATGAATGGGGACTGTTATGATGGATGCCGAGTGGGCTTTATGGAGGAAAGCATGAAATGCTTACTGTAAAGGATAAATCCGAGTGAATAAAGGATAAATCCAAGTGAATATAGGATAATCCGAATGAATGGCATAGTGATTGCCGAGTGAATGGTATGGTGATTACCGAGTGAATGGCATAGTGATTGCCGAGTGAATGGCATAGGATTGCCGAGTGAATGTGGTATAAGCTGAGTCATCTGACTGTTGTTGAGTTACCGAGTGAATTTAATGTTGAACGTAGATTTCCGAGTGAGCAATCGAATGAATATGAGTTGAATTTTATATGCATACGTGTTATTGTGTTATTGAATATGAACACCTTGCGGGGTGCCACGAGGGTGAGATCCCGAGTGAAGAGGACGTGGTCCTAATGTTGATTGTGATGAAAAGACCCAGGTTGGACTCGGGCAGTGCCTGGGGCACTAAGCGTGAAATGAGACGCTTGATGAAATGAGCGCATTAGCGTTGAACGCCAAGGGAATGAAACCGTATGCATCCAATTTGCCACTGGAATGCGTTGAATTTTTATACCGATCGGCAACCAGATGACACATGTGATAAATAAGTATCAGTCCTGGAGCTAGGCTCGGACAGACTCCTTGAGTACGGCTCGGAGTATGAGTATTGTTGATATAGTCTTGGGGTGGACTTGAGATGAAATCCGATTGAGGGATTATATTATTGACGAGGATATTAGGCTTTATAGCCGAGTGGAAGGGGTAAGAAACCCGATTGAGAACGTTTGTGATTGTTTATGTTGAATGGCAATGAATGTTGAGCTGATTAATGTATGTGTTATGACATGTTATGGATTCTATGATTAATCCGAGCCAATATCTGTCATTTAATATGTAATGCTCACCCCTACACCATTTTTCAGTGTTTGCAGGTCGGTTTGGAATGTTATGATGGCCTTAAACCCGAGTGATGGGTATTTATGATGAGGCTGTATGAGTAATGTAATGTACCAAGTGCAATTATTGTATTAAAGCCTTGGTTGGCTAATATAACCTGTTGTACAATGAAATGCAATTATATGTATTGGATCCGAGTGTGTATAAACAAGATTTACATTGAAATCATGTAAATGTACTGGATAATGGATGTTAGTGAATGAATAAAGTTGAGTTAACATTATCCGAGTGTAAACTCCTATTGGTATGTATATACGTTTTATGTGGGCATTATGTATTGGAGTTAGTTTAGGATTAACAATGATAAATCATGTTAAGATGATGGATAATCCGAGTGTCTGTATGTAGGTATATGTTTTAAGGATAACACGAATATGTATTAGTGTTGAGTATTGCTGAGTGGGTAGTCGGCTTTGGAAAGCAGAGAGTACATTGATGTATGAGGTTTATGTTGATTTGATGCTTCTTACCGACTGAAATATAATGGTGTTTAAGGGGTGAAATATCAGAGGTTTGGTGTTTTTCCGAGTGAATAAATGGATAGATATGTATATAAGTATTTATGTTGAATTGATGCCTTTCACTGACTAGGAAATGATGATGTATGAATATTTCTAAGTTAATGAATCCGGAGTGAAATATGAGTGGCTTAGATGCTTTTCCGAGTGAGTCTTATGAATGGGACTCCTTATCCGAGTGTAACCCATGTGTGAGCCTCTTTCTGTGTGTTAATGGCTCTTGTGGATTCCGAGTGAGGAATATATGGTGAACCCCGAGTGGGGAATGATTCGGGTTATCCGAGTGGAAATCCGAGTGATCCTCTTCCAAGAGGAGTGTTGTTGTAATGACTCAGATTGGTTATATTTTAAGTGTATGAATTATGAATGTATCCCGAGTGAATATGGGGACCCATTCCAAGTGAATAGGGTAATATATATTCCGAGTGTTTAAGCATGGGATGAGTCCGAGTGGGACTTGACTTATTGGTTTCCCTGAGTGGTTAAGTATCTCAAATGTCCGAGTGAAATACTTGGGAAATTCCTCTGAGTGTTGAGGAGTTTGGATCATTCCGAGTGGAATTGATTGTGTAGACTATTTCTGAGTAATGAATGGTTAAGGTATTATCCGAGTGAGAATAGGCTTGAATGCCGAGCGTGTGGCCGAACGAGTATTGGTCGGCAATGATATTAGTTACCGAGTGGAATACCACTCTGATGATGAGTTGGTTAAGAATGCTTAAACTGAGTGATTTATGGCCGAGAGGAAGCTTATGTATTCCCCGAGTGATGGAGTTCAATATACCGAGTGCTAAATGGTTGATGTTTACCGAGTGACTCGAGGTTGAATTATACCGAGTGGCCTTTGATTGGAGATATTCCGAGTGAGGGCTTATGGAATCCGAGTGGGAATACCCTCAATTCCCGAGTGGATTTTTATGTTGTCACTGTGAATAAAATTAAGAGACTAAGTTATGGGTTGCCGAGTGAGGTAACTGTTGGGGTAGTTCCCGAGTGGTGGAACCCCATTATGCTGAGTGGACTAAGATATTAAATTCCGAGAGGACATAGGCATGAATTCTGACTGGACCTGATCGTTTACCGAGTGAGTGAATGTCTCGGTTTCCCGAGTGATTGAATGCCGAGTGGCTTCTCGCTTCAGCGAGTGATTCCCCGCTCCAGCGAGTATGTTGTTTGGGAAGGCTTTTGATATTGGTTTCGCTCAAGCGAAGGGGAATTCACCCGAGCGAATTGTGCTGTCTCGCTCAAGTGGAGTTGGATCTCGCTTGAGCGTATGCATGTTGTTTATGGGATCGCTCAGGCGTTGTTACTTTCCGCTGCAAAAGATTTTATTTGCATTGTTTTTCTTTCCTTTTCTCCTTGGCCATGGGACCAGCTCTCATATCTTCATATATGAGAGTGGATTTTGATAGATCCGGGTATGTTTTTGCGAAAAATTGACCCCTATTTTTAGGGTGTTACAAAGGTGGTATCAGAGCAGACTGAGAGGTTCATGGCCAAGATATGCTTACCGAGTGTAAGCGTTTGGATGTATGATGATCAGTTGTCATTATTGCTGCTAGTATTTTATTGGTTGATGCATGCCTATGCATAGTTTGTATGGCTGTATGCCTATGTGCTTTGCTGGGACAATAGTGAAAGATACTACTGCTGTGAAGGTTGATTTAAGAAATGAAGTGACATAATGTTGTGTCCTTATATTTGTGGAAGTTGGATTAATTGACTAGGATTTAAGTATATGGATTGATGGATAATTATTATGATACTCTTGTGTTGGGATGGAAATCCCCAATGAAAATATATAAGGATATTGATATATAAAAAGAAATATTATGACATTCTAGCGGTGGATACAAGTAGTTGACTTGTATGTGTGTAAGGCAATGATGATTGCCAAATATGTGAATGGTGAATATGCCTCGAATGATTTTATGTGTGGATTGATATTATTATGGTTGCTATGCCTATGATATCCATGTTTGGATTATTATGAATGGTTTTTGTGGCCATTGAATACCAATTATTTGAATGATGTACCTTGAGGGGCCTTGTGAATATTTATACGCCATTGATGATAAACTAAAATATATAATATACCCCTGATTGAGAGGGTGAGATATCCTTGCGAGGTTGTTGTTGAGCATATGCATTATTGCATTGCATTCATGGCATGGCATAGCATTGATATTATGTGGTTGCGATCACAATGATGAAAGATCCTGCGGGATTCTATGAAGGGAGTACCTTTTACGAGACGGGAAACCAATGTGATGATGATATGATATGGTAATGGTGGTTGTGATCACCTGATTACAGAATGTGAAAGGCCCTGCAGGGACCATTGTATGATGATGAGCCAGTGGTTGCGATCACTTAGTATTTGATATGATAAAGGGCTTGCGAGCACCTATGATGCCCATGGTTGCGATCATGAGGCGGGAGTACCCCTTGCGAGGAGGGAAACCTATATGAAATATTGAAACGTGGTTGCGATCACGAGAAGCACCTTGCGAGGTTGCCAGAGGGAGTACCCCTTGCGAGGTGGGAAACCCATGATTACGATTGATTGATTATGGTGGTTGCGATCACCCATGATATGAAATCGGATCCGTTGCATATGCATTACACAGTTGACATATGCATTTGTTTAAAGACCATGGCATTTGAGATGGGATGACCACGAGTGTGGAGAAACCCCTTGCGAGGAGGTATTGAGTGAGACCTTAGTGAATTACTGATGATAATAATTATGAATGCTCTTGTGGATAAGTGGCAAAGTGACAGTGTTAGCTATTACGTATATGTTGTGCTTATTTATGATACGAATTACGATTCGTGAAGCTGGTATGCTATTGTGATACTTTAATAATGAAATATGTGAAAATGTTAATGAAGGAATTTCCTAGTGTGTTGAATTCGGATTATGGATATTTGATTGTGCCATTTCTTAAATGATGATTTATACCCTTGGCATGAGAACTCTGTTTGATTAATATATATATGATTAAGTTGATTTATGGCAGATTCCTAATTCAAGAATTTGAATACGATCATGAATGTATAAATGTGAAATCAGGTATATGTTATGTTGGATTTGTGTCTCGGTTCTAATGTGCTAAAACTGAGTGATGGATTAATTAATGATAGTGAAGCTCTCATAAGTATTAAAACTGTGTTAATTGATTTAAATTCTGGTGTATGCCATGCTAATGATTCATGGCAGAATCATGATTGTGAATGGATTCAAATTTACCTGCTAAGTTGGCTGGGTGAGTAATGTTGGGAAACCTCATGATGTGAAGATTTTAATAGGGGATAGGTGATTAAATGTAAAACCTGATGCCTGCTTGGTTGGAATTATATTTTGGTTTGAAGTGTGAAAACAGAGTAGATGATTGGATTAAGTACTGGGCCACAAAGTGTGGTAACCCAATTGGTTGAGCATAATTATGTGTGATTGGATGTTATGAGGATTGATATGGTGATGTACCTGTTAGTTTGGGTGCTGTCTCGGTTTTGTGATTGAAAAACCTAGTGAGTGGTTGGTTGAATTATGACTCATAAAGTGTAGTAACCCGATTGGATTCTGTATAATCTTATACTGTTAAACCTTGTGAAACTAGACTCTGTGTTGATTATGACTCGGTAGTAATTGAATGTTGTGGGGGTGTTTAGTAACCCTTGGAATTCCGAGTCAGAGAATCTGATTGATCATGTGGATTATTGAGATTTGAAGTGTCTTAAGGTTGAAATCCGAGTACATCTTGGTACTGGATATGGGGATAATGAAAATGATATTATGGTGATTATATGTCCGACTAGTGGAATGTGTTTACACTCAGTGAAGAAAGTTGCCAATATAGAAACCTATTGTTATGATTGAGAATCATATTGAAAACCGAGTGGCATATCTAAGAGAATTTAATAAATTTCTAGGCTTAAATTAATTGATGGCTAGTGATGAATGATGAATTGAGGGATTGGTTGGCTGATTGACTATGATTTTGTGATAACTAAGATTAAATAAGAAGTATTTACTCAGTTTGTGCTGGAAACCGATTGCCATTGTGCCATTTTATGGTAAGTGTGGTTGGTATTTGATGATTATTATAATGAGGATTGCACTAGAATAAGTATAAGGACTGGAAATATGCCTTGAATGAGTCGAAAATCCATTGGTGATATGTATTTTATTGTGAAAATGATTAATGTTTGCTGACTGTTGGCATGAGATGCATCACTGTTGGTGCCTAAGAATGATGTTGATTCGGATGTATTGTTTATAAAATTGTAAGAACTGCCATTGATTTTCATTAAAATTGGTGTTAACCGAGTAAATTTGGTCGGTATGGGTGAAATAATTGTAAGGATGCTGTTTCGATATGACTCTGCATGCCATAGGTATTGTGGCAGGCTGCATTTTGCATTGACGCTATGCAATTGTTGTAACCCTATAGGAATGAGACGTCATCCTATAAGTTGGATGCAACAGTTCATAGGTCAGCAAATGAGACTGTAGCTGCTTATGGGAATGGCTTGAGTCTATTGGATTGCTCCGAGCAAGGTGAGGATTTGAATCTGAATAGATGAGTATGTGGTTAAGTATTAAAATAATGGGCAAGTGAAAGAGTTGCTGAGTGATGTGGAATTGTGAATAACCGAGTGGGTGAATTCCGAGCCAATTGGTGACACTTCCGAGTGGAAGATGTTAAGAGTATGGTGTCTTGGAATTTCATGTTGTGTGGTTAGTAACTACTTGAGAAGTGAATCTGTGCTGACTGGATTTGGTGGTCAGTGAATACTTGGAAAGTGTTAGTATGTAGATGATTTGTTTGGTATATAGTGAATGCCAAGTTGTTTATTGAGGTAGGTTCATACTTGAATTTCGAGGACGAAATTCCTTGAAGGTGGGGAGAATTGTAACATCCCAAATTTTGTAAAAAGGTAATTGATGAGAATGGCAAACGGTTGAATATGAGTTGAACGGCAAGCGAGAATTCCTTTGTGTTGATTGCAAGGGTTTTGGCCCGATCTCGCCCAGGCGAATGAGGGATCAGCGTGAGCGAGCGAGAGAAGAAATGGATTCTGAGTGTTGGTCGCTTAAGCGAGCTTGGAACGCCCGAGCGAGGGCGAAGGGAATCAGTTGCTGGATGCAACCCGCCTGAGCGAAAGGTCTTTAAGGATGAAATTCGCTCAGGCGAGGCAATTGATTTATGAGGGACCACTGGTGCTATTGGATCATTGTAGGGCCCGGTTTCCCTTTTCTCCTTTCTTTTTCTGTGTGGTCCCCATAGTGATGACTCATGTGCCTTGATGGTCAAATGGGTCTGGTTTTCTCTCCTTCCTTGTCCACGTGGTGTTTGTGTAATCATTGTTGAGAGAATTGGCATTAAATGTTGATGGACTTGCATTAAATGAGGATGGGATGTTGTGATGAGTGGGATGCTGATGAGGCTGAGATGATAAGGCCTTGGTTGCATGTTTTTCTTCTCACTCTCTCCCTTCATTCCTTGGGAGTATATATCTTGATGAGAGAAGTGCTCTTTCTTCTCTCTAGAACTTGTTGGAGCTTCTGCTTCATCTTCTTCCTCCTTTTTATCTTCTACTTCCACTCATGTATGTTATAGAATTTTAGTGGAACTGTGTGGTGTTGGGGAACAAGTATGGCTATGTATAGAGGTTGGGTCTAGGTTCCTTTATCCTTTCCTGTTCCCTAGTGATTATTCTTCGTTTTCCTCTTCTTCTCCTTCATATGATGGGCTCGGTTGAAGCCTACAACTACGTGTGTGTGTGCATGTCTCGGTTTGTGGATGTATGATGGTCCACTGTGGTGAAGGTGCACTACTCTTGTGAAGATGAAGACATGCATGTTGCATGAAGGCATGGTGGTCCTCCACTGTTGGTGAGGACTGACTATTGATGCTGTTCTTGTGATGGATACAGCGTTGGAGTTCTTCACTGAGCTGGGTGAAGACTAAGTTGAGTCTTAATGACTCTTTCCAGTGTTGAAAGCCAAGTAGGGTGCTGCTGTGGCTAGACCGGGTGGTCCCGTGACTCCTGGAAGCTTCATCCAGGTAAGGGGAGCTATTGCATCTTAAGTGTATAGTTTATGGACGGACTTCCGGGTGACTTCATTGCATTGTGTTATGTTTTGTTGGATGTTGTATGTTGTTAAGTTGAACCCGGATTGTTGTTTGTTATTTAAATGGTGTATGATTATCCGTCCAAGAGATGCATGATGTTATTGTGATGATGATTATATATTGATACTTGAGATGCATGTATGTTGATGTGTAGTGCATGTGTGATCCTCTATTTGTCCATGGATGTGTTGTACATTTGAATGCATGTGAATGTTATTGATGCATATGTGTATGCTGAATGCATGAATGGGGACTGTTATGATGGATGCCGAGTGGGCTTTATGGAGGAAAGCATGAAATGCTTACTGTAAAGGATAAATCCGAGTGAATAAAGGATAAATCCGAGTGAATATAGGATAATCCGAATGAATGGCATAGTGATTGCCGAGTGAATGGCATAGGATTGCCGAGTGAATGTGGTATAAGCTGAGTCATCTGACTGTTGTTGAGTTGCCGAGTGAATTTAATGTTGAACGCAGATTTCTGAGTGGGCAATCGAATGAATATGAGTTGAATTTTATATGCATACGTGTTATTGTGTTATTGAATATGAACACCTTGCGGGGTGCCACGAGGGTAAGATCCCGAGTGAAGAGGACGTGGTCCTAATGTTGATTGTGATGAAAAGACCCGGGTTGGACTCGGGCAGTGCCTGGGGCACTAAGCGTGAAATGAGACGCTTGATGAAATGCCGAGTGCATTAGCGTTGAACGCCGAGGGAATGAAACCGTATGCATCCGATTTGCCACTGGAATGCGTTGAATTTTTATACCGATCGGCAACCAGATGACACATGTGATAAATACGTATCAGTCCTGGAGCTAGGCTCGGACAGACTCCTTGAGTACGGCTCGGAGTATGAGTATTGTTGATATAGTCTTGGGGTAGACTTGAGGTGAAATCCGATTGAGGGATTATATTATTGACGAGGATATTAGGCTTTATAGCCGAGTGGAAGGGGTAAGAAACCCGATTGAGAACGTTTGTGATTGTTTATGTTGAATGGCAATGAATGTTGAGCTGATTAATGTATGTGTTATGACATGTTATGGATTCTATGATTAATCCGAGCCAATATCTGTCATTTAATATGTAATGCTCACCCCTACACCATTTTTCAGTGTTTGCAGGTCGGTTTGGAATGTTATGATGGCCTTAAACCCGAGTGATGGGTATTTATGATGAGGCTGTATGAGTAATGTAATGTACCAAGTGCAATTATTGTATTAAAGCCTTGGTTGGCTAATATAACCTGTTGTACAATGAAATGCAATTATATGTATTGGATCCGAGTGTGTATAAACAAGATTTACATTGAAATCATGTAAATGTACTGGATAATGGATGTTAGTGAATGAATAAAGTTGAGTTAACATTATCCGAGTGTAAACTCCTATTGGTATGTATATACGTTTTATGTGGGCATTATGTATTGGAGTTGGTTTAGGATTAACAATGATAAATCATGTTAAGATGATGGATAATCCGAGTGTCTGTATGTAGGTATATGTTTTAAGGATAACACGAATATGTATTAGTGTTGAGTATTGCTGAGTGGGTAGTCGGCTTTGGAAAGCAGAGAGTACATTGATGTATGAGGTTTATGTTGATTTGATGCTTCTTACCGACTGAAATATAATGGTGTTTAAGGAGTGAAATATCAGAGGTTTGGTGCTTTTCCGAGTGAATAAATGGATAGATATGTATATAAGTATTTATGTTGAATTGATGCCTTTCACTGACTAGGAAATGATGATGTATGAATATTTCTAAGTTAATGAATCCGGAGTGAAATATGAGTGGCTTAGATGCTTTTTCGAGTGAGTCTTATGAATGGGACTCCTTATCCGAGTGTAACCCATGTGTGAGCCTCTTTCTGTGTGTTAATGGCTCTTGTGGATTCCGAGTGAAGAATATATGGTGAACCCCGAGTGGGGAATGATTCGGGTTATCCGAGTGGAAATCCGAGTGATCCTCTTCCAAGAGGAGTGTTTTTGTAATGACTCAGATTGGTTATATTTTAAGTGTATGAATTATGAATGTATCCCGAGTGAATATGGGGACCCATTCCGAGTGAATAGGGTAATATGTATTCCGAGTGTTTAAGCATGGGATGAGTTCGAGTGGGACTTGACTTATTGGTTTCCCTAAGTGGTTAAGTATCTCAAATGTCCGAGTGAAATACTTGGGAAATTCCTCTGAGTGTGAGGAGTTCGGATCATTCCGAGTGGAATTGATTGTGTAGACTATTTCTGAGCAATGAATGGTTAAGGTATTATCCGAGTGAGAATAGGCTTGAATGTCGAGCGTGTGGCCGAACGAGTATTGGTCGGCAATGATATTAGTTACCGAGTGGAATACCACTCTGATGATGAGTTGGTTAAGAATGCTTAAACTGAGTGATTTATGGCCGAGAGGAAGCTTATGTATTCCCCGAGTGATGGAGTTCAATAATACCGAGTGCTAAATAGTTGATGTTTACCGAGTGACTCGAGGTTGAATTATACCGAGTGGCCTCCGAGTGAGGGCTTATGGAATCCGAGTGGGAATACCCTCAATTCCCGAGTGGATTTTTATGTTGTCACTGTGAATAAAATTAAAAGACTAAGTTATGGGTTGCCGAGTGAGGTAACTGTTGGGGTAGTTCCCGAGTGGTGGAACCCCATTATGCTGAGTGGACTAAGATATTAAATTCCGAGAGGACTTAGGCATGAATTCCGACTGGACCTGATCGTTTACCGAGTGAGTGAATGTCTCGGTTTCCCGAGTGATTGAATGCCGAGTGGCTTCTCGCTTCAGCGAGTGATTCCTCGCTCCAGCGAGTATGTTGTTTAGGAAGGCTTTTGATATTGGTTTCGCTCAAGCGAAGGGGAATTCGCCCGAGCGATTTGTGCTGTCTCGCTCAAAAGGAGTTGGATCTCGCTTGAGCGTATGCAGGTTGTTTATGGGATCGCTCAGGCGTTGTTACTTTCCGCTGCAAAAGATTTCATTTGCATTCTTTTTCTTTCCTTTTCTCCTTGGCCATGGGACCAGCTCTCATATCTTCATATATGAGAGTGGATTTTGATAGATCCGGGTATGTTTTTGTGAAAAATTGACCCCTATTTTTAGGGTGTTACATTTGTCGCTCAGAATATTGTATTCTTAGAAAGGGAATCCATTTCTAAAAGAATCAGTGGGAGGAAAGTAGAACTTGAAGAAGTTCAAGACCTACAAGGCATTGAAGAGCCAATGGTGGAAATGGAGCAGGAACCACAAAATGTTATGATAACTCCAACTCCAGTAGAACAAGACTTGCGTAGATCAGGTAGAATATGTCAACAACCTGAAAGATATGGTTTTCTTATAACTTGAGAAGGAGATGTGTTGCTAATGGATCAAAATGAGCTAATATCTTATGAAAAGGCCATTGCAAGTCCAGAATCTGAGAAATGGCTTGAAGCAATAGGATCTGAAATGGACTCCATGTACATTAATCAAGTTTGGTCTTTGGTTGATGCGCCCGAAGGGTAAAACCTATAGGATGCAAGCGGGTTTTCACAAAGAAAACTGATATGGATGTGAATGTATGGATGATTTGATCACACAAATCATGGATATATATGATATTAAGTCTTCACGCGAATACACATTAAGAATAATGTTGTACTGGACAGACCCATCATGAGAATGTTGCATGGATCGTTACATGGGTGTCATAAACGGTTCTCAATTTGATAATGTTACATAGTCTTTGGACCTGAAGTCACTATGATTCCTACATAAGGATTTTGTTATTTTAATACAATCAAACATCATCTGTAATAGGATGACCATAAAGATTATGATTAGGAAATGGACAAATGATGCAGAGGGATGTAAGTGATGTAGATGATATTTGTCTCTCCTATATGACAGGAGTGATATCTATGGGCCACTTGATGGAGTGAGACTAACAAAATGCATGCTAGAACGAATAAATATTGGATATTTATTCTGTAAAGACTACTCCGGTATCAAGTAAAATGAATTAGGTCATACAAGGATAACGATGACCATGCCTTGGGCCCAATTAGATATCATGACAAAAGGAATAAATATATAAAATAATTATCACTTGTAGGTCATGTCGATAATAAATAATATTCAGACATAATGACGTATTGCTAGATGCTGCTCTTATTTTATATTAATAATAGAATAGTTTATTATTAATATAACCGAATATTTTTCCTATAAGGGTCACACACATAGAGTAAGCCCACTAGAGAATTGTTTTATTTTATTTGGACTAAAAATAAAACTATTAGTCCTAACTCATTTAGAATGAGTTAGGAGCCCAATGTTTAATAAGAGCTCATCAGGTTAAGACTTAAGCCTATATATAGAGTATGAGATTCTCATAGGCTGTTGCTTAGAAATTAAATTACTCTCTACTATTCAGAATTTCAGATTCTGGCGGGAGTGCTCATGTGGACTCCTAAGAACGAAGCTGTAATTGCTTCGATTGAGGAACTCATGTTGCGTCTACAAGAGGTAAACCCTAAAACCAAATTTTAAATTTTGTTTGTAATGCCTTGGAATACTCATTTTGCAATTCTTTTTGGCAATCCTTGTACTTTCGCTACCTGACTCTGAGGGATTCCCTAATAATCATTTCACTCAAGCAAGTAAACACCCAACATGCACCAGAGTACAACATCACAATGTTACAAATGCTGTCAATCTTGAACATATGACTAACCACTAAAAGGGATAAAAAATAACATGCCAAATGGCATTGTTTTTTTTGTGGAGAGTTTCGTACAAGAATAAATTACCATAAACATTTCTGATCATGGTCATGTCTTGGAACCCAATGGTCATAGCAAGAGTTAGGATCATAAGAAATAGAATATTAAGAATATTATAACAAAATGAATATAAAAAAACCTCTCACTTGTACACCAAAATATGCATGATAATCACCAATAACATAAATAAACGGGAAGTAATTATTCAGATTGGGTGAATAACCATTGCTTTGTTTAAATTGCTTTAATGATTATTTGATGTAATGGGTCGTGATTCCCCTTGTACTCTTTTTTTAATTATATTTATTTTACTTATATAAATATTATTCTGAAAAAACTATCACAATTTATAAAACTAGGATCAAATAAATGTTGTTAAGATTATATATAGAGGAAAGAAAGTAAAAAGAAACCATTATGAGTGATTATATGGTGTTGTCTATCAAAATGTGATGGTACAAATAAAGCAGAAACTATATACTTAAAACAACAAAAATGGGTCAAATTGGGGCATATGAACACTTACTGTTAACAATCATCCAAATAAATGTTAAGGCAAGCTCTTCTTGTGGCAATAAATTATATTATCAGGTAGGCAATGCAACCAGACTTTTAACTTAAACACTAAACAAAGTATTAGGAAAAGAAATCACGAATCACATATGATCCCCATCCAAGTATTAAGTTCTTGCAGCCAAGTATAAAAGGATCTAAGTTTTTTCATTTTCCATCATTAATTCATTATACTTTTTGGCCTTTACAAAAAAAAACTCATTATACTTTTACTTTTATTCCTATTAATTGTATTTTGAGATAAAACTTGAAAGAGTTAGACGAAGACAGGTCTTCATTTCCCTTTCAACCAAGCCATTCATTCAATATATAAATCAATTTCTATAGCCAAATAAGTACCCAAAAATTAAAAGTACACTAAAAAAGTAACCTGAAAAAAGAAATTTACATTTGTGATTAATAACGCTTACCTCCAAACATGATCATATCCAATGACTGGAAATCTACAAACTTCTAGAATCGCTTGTCAACATGGGTGTTACACCGTGATCCTCAATAGTGGATACTCTATTTTGTTTGTCCACTTATTATCTCTCTTTCCCCTTGACTTATCCATTCAATAATCTTATCTCTTTGACAGAAGAGACCAAAACTAAAATTAAACAACATCAAGGAGCATATATATGCACAATTTTTGGGGCAATCAAAGAATAAAAAACAATGAATACAAAGTGAACATCAAAACCACGAAAAGAAAAAACAATGAATCAATCAAAGAAGAACACGGATCGAACATGAAACCTAAGTACTAGGCAAGCGATGGAATCACGCATTGGGTCGATGCCTACTACTGCAATAAGAAAAAAAAGGTTCTCTTCAAAACCCTAGTCAAATTAAGGAAACAAAATAATGGAGAAAATACAAAATTGAGAGAAAGAGAAAATACCAAATGTTTGAGCAGTGTAGTATGAGAGAGAAGAGAAGAAGAAAAAGAAGTTGTTGAAGTCCACATGGAGTTTGCAATTTGAGAGAGAGGAGAACAAATCGCCTGTACGTGGAGAAATTTGAGGGGTTTCTAAAGGATTTTTCACTCTGTAAATGCAATTAACACACACTTTCTCTATATATGGCTTCGTTCTTTTTTTATTTGATTTTATAATTTTAGGGACTGGGAATAGAACAAGGGAGTGCGGTAGAGTTTGGATGAACAACTGAAAGAGGGAGCAGAAGACGTGAGGGCGCGGGTACGACTGATGAAAAAAATGAACAATAAAGGAACCTATTACAACGTTTCCTAAAAAGAATTCGGAAATGCTATAGATATAATAAATATTACAACATTTTTTTGGAAAAACACAGAAATGCTATAAATAAAGTTATCTGTTGTGTCATTTTCCTATATAAACCCTGTTATTTTATTAAAATAATTATTATAATAAAATTTTAAAGCATTTTTTTATATAAATGTTGTTAATACACCTACTGTGTTATAGTATTTTAGAGTGAAAATGCTATAAAATAACTCATCATTATTTTTTATATCATTTATTATTATAAATGCTTTAATATAATTGCTATAGTATCTAATTTTTGACATAGTGGGGAGACACCACCTAAAGGATAAGCCTAAATCTCGCCACTTAAGGGGGGAAGCCGTAGGATAAAAGCTTAGCAAGGTTTAAGAAACCCTAGCTAAGAACAAAGGAAGAAAATTCAACTCACTTCACAAATACTCAAATGTATTCTCTAAATTCAAGGAGTGTGTAATATAAAGGAGAGCATGTCTTATATAGGTTAAAGGGGGGTACACCACTTAACCTAATGAGCTTCATTCTCTCCTAAGCCCAAAATCACTAAAATTAAATAAAACTAAGAAATACAAGGCCTAAAAAGATATATAAAGCAAAGATAACCATGTAAGACCTAAACCTATAGCGCAACAGACTTTCTAACCCTAATCTAAAATAATAAAAAAAATGTATAAAAGAAAGAAAAAAATTATTTTAGCCAAAAGAAGTCTTTTTGGCCGTGTCCTCATCACATGCACATACCTTTGAAGACTTTGAATAAATTGATGAAGAATTAGTGGAGAATGGTATGGAGAGAGCACGAAAGAGGTGGTGAGGTAGAGAAAGAGATTGGCGAAGGGAGGGAGAAGGTAACGAGAGAGAGTGAGCTGAAGTTAGAGCACGTGGAAAGGGGAGAAAATTAAAAGAAAGGAAAATTGAGAAGAAACGGAAATTAAGATAAGAATTTAGAGAATTAAAATAATAATAATTTAGAATTGGGTTTAAGAGAGGGAAAAAGTTAATTATTTCATCCTATCGAGCTTAATTTTTTTTGTAGAATTCTCAACTCCTTAATTTTCCCAAAGTTTTATTTTAAGATGTTATAAATATAATTGAGGACCAATCAAAGTCCAGAAAAAAAACAATGGAAAAAATACTTATCAAGCCTAACTATCAAACTCTAACATAAAATCCTAACAACAAATATAATGGGCAAGATAGTTTTAACACAAGTTCTATGTCCTAAACTACTAAGTACAAAAGAAGAAAGGAAAGACATAATCCCTAGAGTAGGCCTCACAGTAGACTTGGAGTCCTAGCTAGGTTGGATCCTCATAAATGAATGCAAGACGAAAGACACGACCAATAGGGTGAACCCAAGAAGAATACGCGTGAGTGTGAAGGGAAGAAAGCAAAAATAGAACATAAAAGAAAGGACATATGACTATGATAACATGGATGTCTAAAGTAACTAAAATTTAAATTACAAGATAAATAACATAACATCTTTTATTTAAATAGTTAAAATCAAAACATAAATGTATATGATAATTTTCATAGGTCATGTAACTAATAAAAAACTTTGCTATGCTAATAAGTATATTAAAAACATAATATTCATTTAAAAGTTGAAAACAACCAAATAATTTTCATAAATTTTATTTATAATACTTTCATTCCAGGGAATCATAACTCATGAAAATATAAGATTCCAGGTATCAAATACTATAGGCTACACAGCTTAGTCCTTAGACGAGACAGCAAACACTATAGCATTACTTTTAGCCATTGAATCTTATTGCTTTGAACACTCTAATTAAAAAGTGCCTCCAAATTAGAAGCCTCATCCGCATAAACACTCTAGAGTTTGTAAGTTTCTAACACTGGGAAAACTAGCTAGAACTAGAAACTATAGCTAGATCTAAGCTATATTATATGAAGGGCAGCACGCAAAAGCACTTCACTGGCAGTCTTCATGATGAAGAGACTCACCAACGCCAAGAAAATCAAAGAAAGGAACTTCTTCACTTTCATCAACATTATTTGCGGATGAAGATGATGATGAGAAAGAGTTATCACACAAATAATCCCTTTTCACCCTTCCAAATTGAGTACTTGGAACAACAACCCCATTGTAGTCTGGAAACATTGCGAGTAGTTCATTGTTGGCAAAGGATGGGACGGATCCAAACTTCATTTGAGCCAAAGAACTCATCATGTAATGATGAGGGTTTGAAGCGAATAGCATTTCCTTATCGAAGTGAACCAAGCGTGAAATGTTTTCATTGGGTAGAGTGGTATTGTTAGAAGAATGGGTGGTTCTCTTGATGGTGTTTGATTGCTCCCTTCGCAGTCTTGCCATTATAACGTGCCACTGATTCTTGACAGCATTGTCAGTTCGACAAGGGAAGTACCTGGCAATGTGTGACCACCTGTTGCCATGAATGTTGTGTGCTAAGAGTAGCCTCTCTTCTTCCTCTTTTGTAAATGGCCTTCTGTTAATTGTAGGATCAAGCTGATTGAACCATCTTAGTCTGCAACTCTTACCTGTGCAAACGTAATCCAAACCCGTTTGTCAGAATAAAGTAATCCACAACCCTATCATGGTGGTAATAAAGGGTAGAATAAAGTATTTTCACATCATCGAATTAAGAATTGTCATATACTTGAGAATAATTTGTCTAATAAACTTCATGCAATTACTTAACATCGACTAAAGAACGCTAGGAGTAAAATTTGAACTTTTGTTCACACGGATTTTTTCCCTTTCTTTTTATCATACCCAAAAAAGTAAACACAGGCTAGAATAGGAATCATTTATTTGTACAATAATAAAATTTTTATACTGAGTGATTTTTAATTGGTTAATAATATAACAAATATTAGTATTATTTCTATTGTTATATTTTTCCTTAAGAACAACTACATTGTTAGTTTAAAATATTATGTACACTAACAACATGACGGATTATTTATAACCATATATATATATAGACACACAAATATTTTGTACAAACGGAATTTTCCTGGCTAATATAATATAAATTATATTATTATTTTTTATTTTACTAAGAATTGAATTTAGGGGCTCACAACTAAGCTGAGTTAGTCACCCTTAATTTACATTTTCGATCTAATTAATATGTATATTGATAATCTCTAATTTCTGTTAAAATAAATTTACTAACGAAGGATAACAAAACATCTATTGAATTTATGTTAAAACAAAAATTTTGTTAATAAATGAAAACCGCCAAACACCTATCGATCCATTTGTATATATAACATTTTGGTTTCCACAATGATAAACTCGTATAAGAAATATATATATGGACTAGGTTTACTCGAAGTGACAAAATTTTTATGCAGCAATCAAATACAGGGATGATGAAATAGCCGGTGATGAAACCATGAGAAATATAAGAAGGTTAATTAAAATTAAAAACAAATAAAGCTAATTAACAATAATCACTCACGTATATCAAAATTAATTATTCTCATGACCTATATGAGCTGAAACAGATAACCTGAGGATCTTGCTATACTCAATTTAGCTCTGGCTAAGTGGAGTAGTATTCAAGAAAAATCATTGAAGTACATCATCCCCAACCAAACTTAATTTCAAGGAGGAAAATTGATGTAAACTAAATCTCGAATAAGAAAAAATATATGTGACTAACATAGTATATACCTGTTCTTCCTTGAAGTTTCTGAGCAATTGAATTCCAGTTCTGGGCACCATGTTGTTGAACAAGTTGGCGGAGCAATTGATCTCAGAGGGCCTCCAATGACCACGGGTACAAGACCTATTGAAGTCCTCACCAGAGACTGAAGAATTGGTCTCCATATGGCTGGTGGTGGATGATGAGATGTCCTTAATAAGATTAATTTAAAGTAGAGGGAGACAATGATAGAGGTTGGTTTAGGGTTGTGGATGGAAAGTCACTTTAGTTGTCTTCACAAGATAAACGTTATTGTTCCATTTGCATAGAAACTATGACTTATTTGGTATATGTCATTCGCCATCCGTAATCAAATATGCAATTTATTGTTTCCTTCCTTTTATTTAACGTGGAGGATTGTTTTCCTTTTATTATTTTTATTACAAAAAAATAATACCATTTATTAACACATATTATGTTATAGGGTATGCTTAATTAATTATTATGAGATTTAACTAACCTGAAATAAAGTACTAGTACAGATATTGTTGATTCACACCAATATAAAGTTTTTGTATATTAATACCGTTCATCTATATTATTATTATATAAAATATTAGTGAAATACATTATTATTAGTATAAATTAAAATATTTTACACCGATTTTTTGGTTTATTAAATATTATAAGCCAATACAAATTTTTCGAACACTATAAATTTTATATGTTAGTAATTGATAACCTTTTTAGTTATTATTATTATTATTAATAAAATAGTTTCTTCTCACTTTACTTCCAAATTAACATATACATTAGCTGACATGAATTATCATATGTTTATCAATGATTTTAAATTTTAATTTTAAAATACAATTGTGTTAAAATTTAATAGGACCAAAATTATTTTATAGTCGAACGTAAAAAGGTATACATACAAATATTATTCTTAAATTTTAATTATTAAAATTTTTATTCATTTTATAAACAAATTATAAATTTTAATTTAATTTTTATGGATAAATTTTAATATTCCTACAGTTAATTAATTCTTAATTTTTTTTGTAAAAATACAACTTTGAACCTTTAAGTTTATTTAATTTATTGGTTTGGTCCTTTAATTTTTAAAAGTCATTTTAGTCTTTTTCTTAATTATTTTGTGCAATACTACCATATTTCATTATATGTCTTAAAATCATTTTGTCAATACACAACTACAAAACAGACTTTTAACACTTGTAACTAACATCAGTTTGTTTAGAATAAGGTGTTTAAAAAAATAAGGTGACAATTTCATAAATAAATGACATTATTTATTGATATATAACATCAAGTGGTTTACAACCGATGTTATAAATCTTAATAACACTAGTTACAAAAGTAATCAGTGTTAAAATTATTATTATCACTGAGTATTTTTTAAACTGGTGTTAATTTTGATAATTTTAACACTTTATTTTTTATAACCAATGTTAATTTCTAATAACCAGTGTAATAACCTGTGCGATGCACGGTTTATTTTTTCAACGAAGATAAAAATGGTAAATTTGATTCATGACAACAATATGGTATAACAATTCAATGATATTCTACTATAAAATATTTAGGCAAAACAATAGTGAAATCTAAGCATGTAAGCGCTTTGTAATATAAGTTGATTACTACAAACAGAAAAATATGAGGATTTCCAGCATGATAAAATGATGTTTGGGGGATAAACATCATTTAGTGTGATGATTTAACCTTCGGTTGATAGCCACACAATCCCAATGTAGCTTTCCTTATGATGTACCTATTGCAAAATTTGTATTTATGATATGCTACAATTGTCAAATGTGGTAAAATTTAATAAAAGCTAAAGTAGCATGTTATTTTCTGTAAAAGATTGTAAGAAAACTTTTGTTTCTTATTTAAAAATAGGCTAAAGGGTAAATTTAGCCCCTAGAATTGTTGTGATTTTGGATATGCCCCCTAAAATAATTTTTCTTAGTATTGTGTCCCCAAAAAAATTTTAAGTGTTGAATATAACCCCTTTCGTTGACTGCCTCTGCCAACTGATGAGTTAGACCCTAGTCACATGTCTGTCATGGCATGTGTGGCATGGGACTTATCATTTTAGGATTAAGTCTTTGATTAGGCTTTTTTAATTAAAGGTTAATAAAATTAATTAGCACATGAAGTTAATTAACAAAATCAAAAAATAGAGATAAAAATGTTGGTCACTTCCTCTTCCACACTACATCTGACTATCGTATGACCATTTCGTTTCCTGCATGTGAACTCAACGAGCAAGAAGAGGACAAGAATTCATGGATTGTGGAGGTGTGTGTGGCTGGTAGGTTTCTCTACTGTGCGTGGTAGAAGAGGAAAAGCACAGGTAAGATTCTTGATGCTTTTAGTGGCAAGGTTGAATTTTTTTTTTTCTTTGTGAAGACCATATAAGGGTTAAATTATTGTAGATGGTGAGTTGTAACTGTTATTCCTTAAATTTACAATAAATTCCTTAACAAAAATTGTGTAAAAATAATAAAAATTAGTTTAATTTGTTAGAAAATTAGGTTTTAAATTCAATAAATGGATGTTATTGGAAATAATCTGTCCTTGATCAATTTTCTCTAGTTTTATAGGGAAAAGTGAAGAATTTAAAGAGAGAAATTGAAGAACTGAAGAGTTGACGCGTAACATCAACATCACGCATAGCGTGGGAGTTTTTGATGTTGACGCTACGCGTCACAGCCACACGTAGCGTCAGAGCTACGTGAACTCCATTTCCAGGTGGACAAGCACTTAGCCAATTGACCCATCATTGGCCATTCCACCTGCAGCTAATGTCCAAGCCGAATTAGGAGACAAGGCCACACATGTCTGGGTATTATTGAATAAAAAATTCTTAATCATGGCCACTTAATCACGAGTTTAATGGGAGCTGAGTCAGGAGCCTGATGTGTAGCGTCAGGTCCCTTCTTCAGCCCTATAAATAGGACCATTCTCCATATATTCATGGAATCCCTTCTGAATTCAGAGACTCTTTTCATCTCCTTGCACTCGAGCTTGAGTGTTCTTTTGTGAGTTTGTAAGGTTAGAGTGATTTCTAGATGTTATTTAAGTGGCCTCAATACTCAAGAAGGGGGGTGAATTGAGTTTTAAAACTTTTCGTTGAAATGCCTTTGAACTTAGTTCCTTTTTCACAAGTTAAGAGTTTATACAAGAGAAGGAAAGTTTAGTACAAGAGATAATGCAAAACAAGAGATAAATGTTGCTAAGGCAATTTATCAAACACTTGGTGTGTAGCAGTTTAAACCTATTAATTCAAGCAAGTTTAAGAGGGGAAATCACAATCAACAATAATAACACAGCCAAATGCAATATATGAATGCAAGAGAGTAAGGGAGAAGAGCTTGCAAACCAATTTAACGAGTTCCACCAACCCCGGTGTACGTCTCGCCTTTAAGCAACCCACTTAAAGGATTTCCACTATTGAAGTTTAGAGATACAAGCTATGAGCAATTGCAGCTTCCTAGTGTCCCACACTCAAGAACTCAATCCTCACTAGCACAAGGGCAACCCACCCAATCTCTCAAACTCTCAATACCCAAAGGTTGAACCCCAACCTTTGTGACCACTCAACCTAGAGTGAAAACCTTTGTGTTGGGTGTAGTGTTTACAAGCAAGTAACTCTCTTAATAGAGTAGATATACAAATGAAGGCTCACACAATTTCTAAGTCTCAACAAGAGAGAATATACAAGTTTAAGCTCTAAGTTTCAGAAAAAAGAAACTATACAAGAATAGAACTCACAAGACTCAAGATTTTATTTCCCTTTGATGGATTTGTGTGTTACAATGAGTAGCTTGAAGGAGTCTTGTATTTATAGGCCTTGGAGAGGAGCTTAATGGTCTTCCTAGCCGTTGCAGATCATGGGCACTGAGTTGGAATGGAGAAATGAGCTGGTTTCCACCTAAAAAGCACTTTCCCCGAATTCTGGCATGACTCTAATCGATTACGCCTCGAGCTGTAATCGATTAGCTTTTGAAATTTTCAGTGTTACATAGTAGGTAATCGATTTCAGTGTAATCGATTAGCTTGAAAACAGGGACTTGCTAATCGATTATTTCATACCCTATAATTGATTGCTCTTGGTACCTGATGCATTTAATTGTGTCTCGTAGCATTGTAATTGATTAGGCATTCTTGCAATCGATTAGGATGACAAACAGAACTTCAATAATCGATTATGTCTAACTTGGTAATCGATTAGCTTGACTACCTGATGCTCAATCTTCAAACTTTCAACTGGTAATCGATTATCTCCAGGGTGCAATCGATTATCTTACAAACAGAACTTAGGTAATCGATTAGGAGTGGTTTGGTAATCGATAAGCTTGAATACCTGATGCTTATACTTCAACTTGTTCAAATGGTAATCGATTATTCTTCAAGGGTGCAATCGATTATATTGCAAACAGAGATTAGGTAATCGATTATGTCTGTAGGTGTAATCAATTACTGCACAAACAGAACATAGGTAATCGATTAGTTTGAGTCGTCTAATCGATTAGTCTGCACGTTTTTGTCTATCTGATTCTGTTTTGTTTTCATGGTTACTTGGCCTTTTTTTCTTCAATCCTTCAATGTGCTTTGTCATTATCAAAATAATTCAACCTGAAATATATATTCATACACATTCTCCCCTTTTTTGATGATGACAAACAATGTTCATCTCATTAGGGTGTTAGTCCAAACAAATTTATTTAAGATGATTATCTCTAAGGATATTTGTAAGGTTATCTCTAGATTTGCTGCACAACTTATCCTTTTGAAAAAAATATCTCCCCCTATCTAAAGTAGTTTATGCTATCTTTTTAACAATTATAAAGATAAGTAATTTCTTTGATACCACTTGTTATTTTTAGCCAAATTTCTGATTTAATAGCCAATTAGATGAACTTCAATTATTCTTCCCCTTTGTAATCATCAAAAATAAATAAGGCAATAGAGATATAATCAAAGGAAATTGCATTCATTAAGGGAAATTACAAAAGTAAATTAAAAAATGGAAATGCAAAAACATAAGAAACATAAGCAAAGATGCATCCTAAACAGAGCAAACTAAATAATGGATCTAGTTATCCAGATTGAAAAATCAAAACTCAAAAATTTGATGAGACAACTCGTCATAGCGTTGTTGCAGGAGTCCAAAGTGTTGCTGCTCAGTCATTTGGAATTCTTGGAGGGAGTTCTCAAGCCTATCAAAGTGGCGATCAAGATATACAGTTAGGGAGGTGAAAGGATTAGGTGGAGCGGAAGATTCGCCTTGAGGTGCAGGAGTGGGAGTAGGATCAACAGTGGGAGTAGGATGGTCTTCTTCAAATGGACTGCTTCCATGGATTCTGTCACTCTTGAAGATCTATCTTCCAGCTACGCAGACCATGCCTATTTTATTGAGATGGTGAGTGCCAATGCAAGCTTGGGAGGGCACTTTCTCAGTAAGTTCTCCAGCCAACTCTACTCCATATGCCTTGAAAATTTTTGTAAGGAGAATGGCATAAGGCAGTTTATGTTG
The DNA here is from genome assembly GCA_037962975.1 of Clitoria ternatea. Classification (NCBI taxonomy): domain Eukaryota; kingdom Viridiplantae; phylum Streptophyta; class Magnoliopsida; order Fabales; family Fabaceae; genus Clitoria; species Clitoria ternatea. Next base: position 160,343,972 of record CM075672.1, read on the forward strand.
CTCTTTGGATTTGATCATATGGAGCTTGAGGAGTTGGATCCAGTTGATGTCCTTGTGGTTGATGATGGCCCACATGAGAAGAACATCATCTTCCTCAACCAGAGCATAGTTTCCACCACGAGGGACAAGCAATTTAACCATGAAAAAGTGAAGGAGGCGGTTATTAAGAGTTAAGTAGCCTACCAATTTGTGATTGCTGAGGGGACGGTTGGCCTTCCAAAGAGATTGGCGTGTAGGAATGGGATTGAAATCCCATTTATCTTCCAGATTACCCCCTGTAAATTTAGCATTGGAAAGGGGAATTTGGGTGATTTCAGAAAGTTGTTGATTGGTGATTTTGAGAGTCACATTCTTGACTCTAGCCTCCAAAATGCCATCAATAATTTTGAGGTTGCAAAAGAATACCCTCATTAATTCAGGATAATAAAACTCTTCCTTGAGAGTGAGGAATGGAAGGAGATTGTAGTGGTGAAGGAGTTGGGTGAAGAAAAAACAGGGGTTCTCAAAAGTTTGGGCGTCAATAAAGTGAGGAGTGATTATATCCTTCTCCAAAAATTTCTTTATGAAATTTTGGAGGTCTCTTGGTGAAGTGAAGAACCTAGAGAAATCTAGAGGATTGTTGGGTTGGTTCATGGAGGACCTAGCCCTCTTTACTTGTCTTGATGAAGACATGATGGAGAATGAAAGATGAAGAGAATGAGAGGTTTGAGAGATTTTGAGAGAAATTAGAGAAGAGGTAATAGAGTGGTAGTGTGAGATGGAAGAGTGAATGAGGGGTATTTATAGGAGAGAGATAGGGTTTAGAGATGAGAGAAGGAGTAAATAGGGTAAGTGAGTGATTGGGCCATTGGAAATCACATGGATTCTGCATTAAAATTAGCACCTGATATGATGCTAATCGATTAGGTCCTGGGGCTAGTCGATTAGGGTACGTTTTTTGGGGAAGATGAAACGTTGTTGCACAGAGGTAATCGATTATGGTCGGTGGCGTAATCGATTACGTTAAAAATAGAAACTTTATAATTGATTAGGAGGAGATTCTAATCGATTACCTGGAAGGCAAAGCGTCAGTAATCGATTTGCTTGAAGGGCTAATCGATTGTACAAGAAACAGAGAGTATGTAATCGATTAGATATGAGAAGCTAATCGATTATTGATGAAACAGTGAGTATGTAATCGATTATAGAGGAAAGTATAATCGATTAATTAGAAAATAGAGAGTGGGTAATCGATTACATAGAACATGGTAATCGATTAGGGATGCCCAAAACTGTTCTAAACTTGTAGATTTCAAGTGAGACATTAACCAATCAATATATTATACATTAATCAACTATTTGCTTAATGAACACACTATAACTCAAGGAATTATCAAGATCATTCAACATTCAAACACAATTTAAAATGTCTATGATTCCTAATTCTCTTCTAATATGTATGAATTGTTCCTTTGTAAGTGGTTTAGTAAATATATCAGCAAGTTGTTTTGTGGTTTCAACATGTTCAAGCACACAATCACCCTTTAATACATGATCCCTAATGAAATGATGTCGAATCTCAATATGTTTGGTTCTAGAATGCATTACAGGATTCTTTGAAATATTAATGGCACTAGTGTTATCACATTTTAAAGGCACATGCTCTAGCATAACACCAAAATCTAGAAGTTCTTGTCTCATCCAAAGGATTTGAGCACAACAACTACCAGCTGCAACATATTCTGCCTCATCTGTTGATAATGCAACACTCACTTGTTTCTTGCTATGCCAAGATACAAGAGAACTACCAAGCAAGTGAAAAGTACCACTAGTACTTTTTCTATCAAGCTTACATCCTGCAAAATCAGAGTCAAAATATTCAACTAGAATACATTCAACCCCTTTGGGGTATGATAAACAAACATTTTCAGTTCTAATTAGATATTTCATTATTCTTTTTACTGTAGTAAGGTGTGATTCTTTTGGGCATGCTTGGTATCTTGCACACATACAAACAGCAAACGTGATATCTGGTCTACTAGCGGTTAAGTAGAGTAAGGATCCAATCATACCTCTATATTTTGTGAGTTCAACATCCTTACCTTTCTCATCCTTATCCAAATAGCATGAAGTGCCCATAGGTGTGGCAATATCATTTGCCTTATCCATGTTAAATTTCCTAAGTAACTCCTTGTAATATTTTAATTGACTAATGAAGGTGCCTTCTTTTGTTTGCTTAATTTGTAGTCCTAGGAAGAATGTAAGTTCCCCCATCTTAGACATTTCAAATTCTTCCTGCATTAACTTAGCAAACTCCTTGTAAAGCGATTCATTAGTAGCTCCAAAAATGATATCATCAACATATACTTGAACCAATAGTATATCATTCTTTTTGTGCTTAATGAATAATGTTATGTCAATCTTTCCTCTTTCAAAATTGTTTTCTAAAAGAAATTTACTTAATCTTTCATACCAAGCTCTTGGAGCTTGTTTTAAACCATATAAAGCTTTCTTTAGTTTGAAAACATGATTTGGAAATTGGTAGTTTTCAAAACCTGGAGGTTGATCAACATATACTTCTTCTTGAATGTATCCATTCAAGAAAGCACTTTTGACATCCATTTGGTACAATTTGAAATCCTTACAACAGGCAAAGGATAACAATAATCTAATGGCTTCTAGCCTAGCTACGGGAGCATATGTTTCTTCATAGTCTATTCCTTCTTCTTGATTATATCCCTTAGCAACTAATCTAGCTTTATTTCTAGTGATTACACCATTTTCATCTAATTTGTTCCTAAAAACCCATTTAGTACCTATTATTTGGTGATCATTGGGTCTTGGCACTAATTCCCAAACTTGGTTTCTTTCAAATTGATTTAGTTCTTCTTGCATAGCCAACATCCAATGCTCATCAATAATAGCCTCATCAATGGTTTTAGGTTCAATTTGAGAGACAAAAGCTAGATGATTGCAAGTATTGAAAGAGCGACGGGTACTTACACCTTTTGTGATATCACCTATGATATTGTCCAAAGGATGGTCTTTTGAGATGATCCATTCCTTTTGTTGAGTTCCCATTTCTTGTGTTGTGTCCTTGTCTTAGATATCTTCTTCTTTATCATCCAATGTTAATTCTTGGAAGGTACCTACAATGTCATCAACATCTTCCTTTCTCAGGTAGTTATGGTCATTTTTATCAAATTTCACATGTATTGATTCTTAAATAGTGTTAGTTTGTTTGTTAAAGAAACGATATGATTTACTAGATGATGAATATCCTAGAAAGTTTGCCTTATCAGCTTTTACGTCAAACTTTCCTAGATTTTCCTTTCCATTGTTGAGCATAAAACATTTGCATCCAAAAATATGAAAATAAGAAATATTAGGTTTTCTTCCCTTGTAAAGTTCATAGTGGGTTTTCTTTAGAATAGGCCTTATTAAACATCTATTCATAACATGACACGCGGTATTTACCGCATCGGCCCAAAAATGTTTCGCAATGTTATTTTCATTTAACATGGTTCTTGCAAGCTCCACTAAAGATCTATTTTTCCTTTCAACCACTCAATTTTGTTGTGGAGTTCTAGGAGCTGAAAAATTATGATTGATACTATGTTTTTCGCAAAACTTTTCAAAGGATTGGTTTTCAAATTCTCCCCCATGATCGGTTCTTATGTATGCAATCTTTGAGTTTCGTTCATTTTGGATAATCTTGGCTAGTTTCTTGAATGCATGATATGCTTCATTTTTATCAGCAAGAAACAAGGTCCATGTATATCTAGAATAGTCATCTACAATTACTAGATCATAGTAATTACCACCAAAGCTTTTAATTTTAGAGGTCCAAATAAGTCCATGTGTAAAAGTTGTTAAGGCCTTTGAGTAAAAACAATGTTTTTAGCTTGAAAGGATGCCTTTACTTGTTTTCCCTTTTTACATGCATCACAAAATTTATTTTTAAATTTGAGCTTTGGTAAACCAATCACTAGTTCTTTAGAAACAAGTTTGTTTAAATGGTCTATGTGTATATGAGCTATCCTTCTATGCCATAGCCATGATTCATCCTCTCTAGTCATGAAGCATTGCACATCATTTGAGGACAAACTATCAATATCAATCATGTAAATGTTATCTATTCTTTGACCAATAAACTTAACCTCTTTGTTTAGCTTATTCTCAATTATGCAACAATTGGATTCAAATAAAACTCTATATCCTTTATCATATAATTGGCTTATGCTAAGCAAGTTATGTTTGAGTCCTTCAACATATAATACATCACTAATGGAGGTAGAAGAGTTTTTACCGATATTTTCGATACCAAGTATTTTTCCTTTGGTGTTATCTCCATAAGTGACACTTCCTTTCTTTTTAGGAGTGAATGATGTGAATTTGCTCATGTCTCCCGTCATGTGTTTTGAACACCCACTATCCAAATACCAATAGGTGTTTCTTGATTTGAAGCATACCTACAAAACAAAATTAGTTTAGAGGACTTGGTACCTATTTTATGTTGGGTCCTTTTTGGTTAGCTTGTGGTAATGTCCCTTTTGGAACCCACACCTTTCTTACAACCTTTGGCCGTAGTTTACTATCATTACAATTTGAAGAGTTATGTCCTTTAAAGCCACAATGATTACACTTCATGAAAGGTGATGATGATCTTCTAGGTGGTACAAAGAAGTTTTTGTAATGTTTTTCCTTTTTGGTAGAGTTATATCCTAAACCAGTTTTATCAAACATACATCTTTGATTTCCAAGTAATATATTCAAATTGTCTCTACCATTTGTAAAATTTTCTAATGTTCTATTTAAGTCTAAGACCTTGGTTTCTAAGATGTCACATTTCTTTGCAAAATCATAAGGTTTATTCTTAGAACATGCTTGAACATTTGCTAATTTTTCTTTTAGGCATTCATTTTCTTTGCCAAGTTCTACAAGATGCATTTCAAGAGTATCTATGGTTTTTCTTTACAATTTGTATTTATTAGATAGTTTTAAATATTTATCATACAATTCTTCAAATGCATCATACAATTCATCTTTATCAAGTTCATGATGACTTACCTCATTTTCCTCTTCAAGGTGGTTAGCCATTAAGCAAAGATTTACTTCTTCGTTGTCTGAATCGTTGGAACTACTTACATCGTTTTCATCCCAAGCGATGTAAGCTCTTCTCCTTCCACCTTTCTCTTTGCTTTTCTTCTTGAGGTTTGGGCAATCTACTTTGAAGTTCCCTTCCCTGCCACATTCAAAACAATTGGGTGAGGAAGAATTTTCTTTAGGGATAGGTTTCTTACCTTGAGTTTTGAAGCTCTTTTGGAAGCGTTTGTTTCTCATAAATTTTCCAAACCACTTCACAAACAGTCCAAACTCTTCTTCTTCATCAATCTCACTACATGATTCTTCTTCATGTATAGAAGTGGCCTTGAGAGCTAGGCCTTTCTTCTTGGAGGATTTTCTTCTTCCTCCGCTAGCTTTAAATCCCTTAGTTCTTGTTCTTGCTCTTGTAGCTTTCCAAATAGTGTAGCAAGAGACATTTCGTTGATGCTTGGGGATTGTTTAATGGCAGTGACGAGAGGTTGCCATTCCCTGCTAAGACTTTTCAACACTTTATGCACAAGTTCTTTGTTAGTATAAACTTTGCCAAGAGTAATAAGATGATTAATTATAAGGATAAATCTCTTTTGTATTTCTACAATGGTTTCCCCGGAATTTATCCTAAAGCTCTCATATTGACTAGTCAAGGTACTAATCTTAGAGTCTTTAACATCACTAGTACCTTCATGGGTTACTTGTAAGGTATCCTACATTTCTTTGGCAGATTGACAAGTCATTACTCTAAAAAATTCATCGGGACCTAATGCAAGAGTAATGAGATTTTTAGCCTTATAATTGTACTGTACTTTCTTCTCTTCATCACTTGTCCAATCTTCCATAGGTTTGTCAACATTTTTACCATTAACAGTATGCATGGGTATGAAAGGACCATTTTCAATGGCATTCCAGATTCTTAAGTCAATTGATTGAACAAAAATTTTCATTCTTTCCTTCTAAAAGGCATATCCTTCCCCATTAAAAGCGGGAGGTCTATTTGTGGCACCACCCTCGGGAAAAAGATTTAGAGAATTTGAGGCCATTGTTCTCTTGAAGCTGTTAAGCTTGATCTACAAGAGTCAAGCTCTGATACCACTTGTTATTCAAGTGGCCTCAATACTCAAGGGGGGGGGGGTGAATTGAGTTTTAAAACTTTTCGTTGAAATGCCTTTGAACTTAGTTCCTTTTTCACAAGTTAAGAGTTTATGCAAGAGAAGGAAAGTTTAGTACAAGAGATAATGCAAAACAAGAGATAAATGTTGCTAAGGCAATTTATCAAACACTTGGTGTGCAGCAGTTTAAACCTTTTAATTCAAGCAAGTTTAAGAGGAGAAATCACAATCAACAATAATAACATAGCCAAATGCAATATATGAATGCAATAGAGTAAGGGAGAAGAGCTTACAAACCAATTTAACGAGTTCCACCAACCCCGGTGTACGTCTCACCTTTAAGCAACCCACTTGAAGGATTTCCACTATTGAAGTTTAGAGATACAAGCTATGAGCAATTGCAGCTTCCTAATGTCCCACACTTAAGAACTCAATCCTCACTAGCACAAGGGTAACCCACCCAATCTCTCAAACTCTCAATACCCAAAGGTTGAACCCCAACCTTTATGACCACTCAACCTAGAGTGAAAACCTTTGTGTTGGGTGTAGTGTTTACAAGCAAGTAACTCTCTTAATAGAGTAGATATACAAATGAAGGCTCACACAATTTCTAACTCTCAAAAAGAGAGAATATACAAGTTTAAGCTCTAAGTTTCGAAAAAAAGAAACTATACAAGAATAGAACTCACAAGACTCAAGATTTGATTTCCGTTTGATGGATTTGTGTGTTACATTGAGTAGCTTGAAGGAGTCTTGTATTTATAGGCCTTGGAGAGGAGCTTAATGGTCTTCCTAGCCGTTACAGATCATGGGCACTGAGTTGGAATGGAGAAATGAGCTGGTTTCCACCTAAAAAGCACTTTCCCCAAATTCTGGCACGACTCTAATCGATTACGCCTCGAGCTGTAATCGATTAGCTTTTGAAATTTTCAGTGTTACACAATAGGTAATCGATTAGGCATTTCAGTGTAATCGATTACCTTGAAAACAGGGACTTGCTAATCGATTATTTTATACCCTATAATTGATTACTCTTGGTACCTGATGCATTTAATTGTGTCTCGTAGCATTGTAATCGATTAGGCATTCTTGCAATCGATTAGGATGACAAACAGAACTTCAATAATCGATTATGTCTAACTTGGTAATCGATTAGCTTGACTACCTGATGCTCAATCTTCAAACTTTCAACTGGTAATCGATTATCTCCAGGGTGCAATCGATTATCATACAAATAGAACTTAGGTAATTGATTAGGAGTGGTTTGGTAATCGATAGCTTGAATACCTGATGCTTATACTTCAACTTGTTCAAATGGTAATCGTTTATTCTTCAAGGGTGCAATCGATTATATTGCAAACAGAGATTAGGTAATCGATTATGTCTGTAGGTGTAATCGATTACTGCACAAACAGAATATAGGTAATCGATTAGTTTGAGTCGTCTAATCGATTAGTCTGCACGTTTATGTCTATCTGATTCTGTTTTCTCTATTTTCATGGTTACTTGGCCTTTTTTTGCTTCAATCCTTCAATGTGCTTTGTCATTATCAAAATAATTCAACCTGAAATATATATTCAAACACACTAGATACTTGAGAGTGTTGTGTAGTATCGTAAGTTCTTGTATCGTGAAGCATTTCCATGTCCTCGTAATGTCAAACTCTGTAAGTGCTGTTTTTACTTTTACCATGTGTAGCTAAATTGTTTATGTTGGAATTTGGAGAATCAATCTATTATATGATGTTGTGATTATGACCTCTGCATATTTATGATTCAAGTACATGTTAGTATTTCAACTCATTATTAATATAAACATCAAACGGGAGAATGATTTTCATGTGTATTGAAACCTATTTTATTAGTGTGAACATCAAACGGGAGAATGATTATTCATGCTATACTGAAACCTGTTTTAATGAAAGTAAAAGTTGAAATACCCTTAATATGCCAATTACTAGTGATAGAGTTGGTGATTATTGTTGCCATAAGGCCAGGACTTAATGCAAGTTTTTATTGAGAAAGCCCACGAGGGTCGGACTTTACGGTAAATACTTAGAATTTATATCATGAGGAATCAATTATAATGATTTTAAGCTGCAATGACATGAACTTGATAATTAAATATTTATGTTTGTAATCACTTCATTATATTTTAGTGCGAGGATCCTAATTCCAACATAATTTGTCAATCTGTGTTTTTACTTCAAGTATCTGAGTTATTCTGAATTACATCTCAACTTTTTTAGATAAATTTTATATTTACCATCTTTTTACCACATGAACAAATTAATCGTCAAATTCTGTGAATATTGTATAAATTGTTTATAAAGCATTCTTTTGTTAATAACTTTTGATAAATTTACCATAGTAAATAAGAATTACTGTGAGTTATTGGAATTTTTAATCCCAGTGGAACAATATCTAAATTTGAAGACTACAAATGATTAGTGCGCTTGCCAATCAAAGACCCAACAGTACCACGGGTTTAACAAGTTTTCTGGCGGCGCTGCCGAGGATTGAATTGATTCAGTAAAATAGTAAATTTTTAATTACTGTGGTAAATATTTTTTACCTTAGTAAAAGTTTTAATTTTATTTTATTTATTCATTCATTTTTCTTAACATTGTTATACTAACTTTCTGTATTTAGTTTGTTTATGCAAACTCGATCTTCTACAGGGAAGGTGTTCTTTGATCCTGAGATCGAGAAGTTTGTAAAGAAACTTAAGGCATTAAAATCTAAAAAACAAAAACTTCTTCTTCTTCAACTTCATCTTCTTTTGAAAATTTTGAAAATTCTAATATGGCTGCTGAAAGAAGAACATTGGGACAGTTTGCTGCTATTAATGGACCACCCCGTGTTTCGGGAATGTACCAAGGACCTATTGCTGCTGTAGAAATTAAACCAACTACTCTTAACATTATTCAAAATAATCAATTTGTTGGTTTAAGTAATAAGGAACCTTATGAACATTTAACTATTTTTTATGAGTTATGCAGCACAATTGGTTTCGAACCCGATCAAGAAGAATCTATTTACATGAGATTATTTCCTCTTTTTTTGATTGGGAAAGCTAAAGAATGGTTTAAATTTTGTCCACCCGGTAGTTTTGCAAACTGATCCGATGTTGAGACAAAATTTTTGGAAAGATTTTATTCACCTTCAAAATATTTTGAAGCGATGACAGCCATACATTCTTTTTCACAAAATCATGATGAATCACTTAGTGAAGCATGGGAAAGACTCAAAGCACTTCTTAGGAAATGTCCAAATCATAATTTGGATGATGTTGGAAAGGTAAGAATTGTTTATCATGGTTTATTATCTTAGTTCAAGATGATGTTAGATGCATGTGCAGGTGGTTCTTTAATGAACAAAACTGTTTAAGAGGCAATATCAATCATGGAGTCTATGTCAACCAGTGACCGTGAAGCCAAGCATGAAAGAGGTAGTACATCAAGGAAACCAGGTATGCTTGAGTTGGGATTAAATGATGTAGTTTTAGCACAACAAAAATTACTGACACAATAAATGGAGGCAATGAGCAAACAATTAGAAAAACTTCAAATTACTCAAGTATCATCACCACCTCCTGCTCAATTGAAACAATGTGTGCATTACATGGGTGAACAACCATGTGGTTACTGTGCCCCTAATGGAAATGAACAAAAACAAGCCAATTATTTGATTCATCAAAGAATACCTTTAGGTACTTTTCCTATCAATCTTGGTAATTCTTTTCCTAATAATTACCCGCAGGGTTGGCAAAATCAGAATATTAGTTGGAAACAAGATGTTGGACCTTCCAATAGACCTCCTAATAATCAATTCAAACAACAACAAACACAATCTGATCAAACAACAAGGCTAACTAGGATAGAGGAATCTATCCAACAATTGCTACAATATATGCAAACAAATGAAGCCGTACGTAAAGCGTCGGATATGCAATTGGGACAGTTAGCAAAAGAAGTAGCTGACATGAAAAGCTCTGGTTTTTCTACAAACACTCAAAATCCAAGAGAACAATGTAATGCTATTTTTACAAGAAGTAGTAAAGTTATAGGAAATGATTGTAAAAAAAAGAAGAAAAAGAAAAGAAAAAAGAAAAAGAAGAAGAAGAGAAAAAAGTAGAAAAAGAAAATGAAAAAGAGAATGAAGAAAAAATGATGAAAATGAAAAACAAAAAAATCAAAAAAATAAAAAACAAAAAAATCAGTATTTGGGTCAGACACCTCCAATTAAGGATTTACCTTATCCACATGCACCATCAAAGAAGGATAAGGAAAAGGAATACAAAAGATTCCTTGAGATCTTTAAGCAATTACACATAAACATCCCATTTTCTGAGGCATTGGAACAGATGCCAACATATGCAAAGTTTATGCAAGAATTGTTTACCAAAAAGAGGAGGTATAATGGAAATTGTTGAACTTGAAGTAAGTTACAGTGCTATTTTGCAATATAATATGCCAAAAAAGTCAAAAGTCCCTGGAAGTTTCACCATTCCTGTCTCCATTGGAGGTGTAAATATTGGGAAAGCCTTATTAGACTTAGGGGCTAGCATTAATCTAATGCCTCTAAGTATGATGAAGCGAATTGGTGATCTTAATCCTCGGAGAACAAAGATGACTCTACAATTGGCCGATAGATCAATCAAGAGACCCTACGATATTGTGGAAGATGTACTTGTGAAAGTTGACAAGTTCTACTTCCCTGTTGACTTTGTGGTTTTAGACATGGAAGAGGATGTTGAAGTTCCCCTGATCCTGGGAAGGCCATTTATGAAGACGGCTAGAGTACTCATTGATGTAGATAATGAAAAACTGGCAGTAAGAGTACATGATGAAGAGGTGAACTTTGATGTTTTCAAAGCCATGAAACATCCTAACTCAAAGCAAGACTGTTTCAAGGTAGATGTTCTCGACGAAGTTTGCTTTTCCATATCCACAGGTATGTCAATTTCTAATCCTTTAAATAAGTTATTAACTAACTCTATGGAATGTTTGAATGAAGAAGAAGAAAAACAGGTAGACAAGTATCTTGAAGATCTTGATCAAGGGAAAGAAATTTCCCCTAAATCAAGAAAAATTGAAGAAATCCAAGAAGTACCTGTTGAACAAATCAAGAGGCCTGAATTGAAAGTGCTACCTTCCAACCTAAAGTATATCTTTTTGAAGGAAGGTAATCTAAAACCAGTAATTATCAGTAATCTATTAAGTGAAACAGAAGAAGAAAAACTGGTAGAAATGTTGAAAAGGAATTAAGAAGCAATTGGATGGACACTTGAAGATCTAAAAGGTATAAGTCCATCATATTGCATGCATAAGATTTTGCTGGAAGATAATTTTAAACTTGTTGCTCAACCCTAAAGGCACCTCAATCCAACCATGAAAGAGGTAACTAAGAAGGAGGTTTTGAAATTGCTGAAAGCAGGTAACCCCAAAGGCGCCTCAATCCAACCATGGGTAAGTCCTATACAAGTTGCTCCAAAAAATGGTTGTATGACAGTAATTGTTAATGATAAAAATGAATTAATCCCAACAAGAACTGTCACTAGTTGGAGAGTGTGTATTGATTATAGAAAATTAAATCAAGCAACAAGAAAAGATCATTTTCCACATGCTTGAAAGATTGTCTGGACAGGCTTGCTATTGTTTTCTTGATGAATATTTTGGATATAATCAAATTGTTGTTGACCCTCTTGATTAGGAAAAGACTGCTTTTACATGTCCTTTTGGTATATTTTCTTATAGAAAGATGACATTCGGATTATGTAATGCACCTGCTACTTTTTAGAGATGCATGTTTGCTATTTTTGCAGATCTAATTGAAAAGAGCATTGAGATTTTCATGGATGATTTCTCAGTCATTGGGAATTCATTCGAATCATGTCTAACTAATCTGGACACTGTACTGAAGTGGTGTATTGAAACAAATTTGGTGCTTAATTGGGAGAAATGTCACTTCATGGTGAAAGAAGGAATTATACTTGGTCACAAAATTTCTTTTAAAGGTATTAAAGTGGACCAAGCCAAAGTTGAGGTAATCTCTAAACTCCCACCCCCTGTAAATGTAAAAGGTATTAGAAGTTTTTTAGGACATGCTAGATTTTATAGAAGATTTATTCAAGATTTTTCAAAAATTGCTAAACCTTTAACAAATCTTCTAAATAAAGATGTTGAATTCAAGTTTGATGAAGCATGTCTTAAAGCTTTTAATTCTTTAAAGAAAAATTGGTTTCTGCCCCTGTATTTGTTGCTCCTAATTGGAACTTACCCTTTGAACTTATGTGTGATGCAAGTGATTATGCTGTGGGAGCAGTTTTAGGTCAAAGATATGAAAAAGTTTTTAGGGTTATACACTATGCTAGTAAATTTTTAAATGAAAATCAAATAAATTATGCAACTACTGAAAAAGAATTATTGGCCATAGTATATGCCTTAGAAAAATTTAGATCATACTTGATTGGATAAAAAATAATTGTTTTTACTGATCATGCTGCAATTAAGTACCTTTTGACCAAAACTGATTCTAAACCTCAGTTAATCCGATGGATTCTGCTCCTTCAAGAATATGATATTGAAATCAAAGATAAAAAGGGTATTGAAAATATGGTCGCTGACCATCTTTCTAGACTAATGAATGATGAGGTTACTGTCAAAGAAAAAGACATCTTGGAAGAATTTCCTGATGAAAAACTTTTTGAAATAACAAAACGACCATGGTTTGCTGATATAGCCAATTTTAAAGCAGCAGAAATTCTTTCAAATGATTTAACTTGGCAACAAAGAAAAAAATTCTTTAAAGATGCAAAATACATTGTTTGGGATGACCCTCATCTATTCAAGATTGGTGTAGATAATTTGTTACGTCGTTATGTACCCGATCAGGAAAAGAAAGATGTGTTGTGGCATTGTCACAAATCACCTTATGGAGGACATTTTAATAGAGATAGAACAGCTGCACAAATTCTTTAATCAGGTTTGTATTGGCCTTCCATTTTTAAGGATTCTCACTCATTTATGTAAGCTTGCGATAACTGCTAAAGAATAGGTAATGTTAATAGAAGACAAGAAATGCCTCTCACAAACATTCAGGAGGTTGAGGTATTTGATTGTTGGGGTATTGATTTTATGGGACCCTTTCCTTACTCTCAATTCAATCAATAAATAATTTTGACAGTTGATTATGTTTCAAAATGGGTAGAAGCAATCGCTTCACCTAATGCTGACACCAAAACTCTAGTGAATTTCTTGAAGAAAAACATTTTCTGCAGGTTTGGAACACCAAGAACTTTGATTAGTGATGGAGGATCACATTTTTGTAACAAAGTTCTTTAGAAAGTGTTACAACACTATGGAGTGAGACATAAAGTGGCCACAACATATCATCCATAAACCAATGGATAGGTAGAGATTTCAAATCGTGAAGTGAAAAGAATTTTGGAAAAGACTATGTCTTCCTCCAGAAAAGATTGGTCACAAAAGCTTGATGATGCACTCTGGGCATACAAAACTGCATTTAAGACTCCTATTGGTCTTTCTCCTTTCCAAATGGCCTATGGGAAAGCTTGTCACCTTCTAGTAGAGATGGAACATAAAGCATATTGGGCCTTAAAATTCCTCAACTTTGATCCAAATATAGCAGCTGACAAAAGAAGGTTGCAGTTACTTGAGTTGGAGGAAATGAGAAACAATGCTTATGAATCATCTAGAAGTTACAAAAATAAGGTAAAAGTTTACCATGACAAGAAAATCAAAAATAGACACTTCAAACCAGGTCAGCAAGTTTTATTGTTTAATTCAAGATTAAGACTGTTTCTTGGTAAATTGAAATCTAAATGGTCAGGCCCATTTGTAATTAAGGAAGTTAAATCTTATGGAGCAGTTGAAATTGAAGATCCAATTTCCAAAAGAAGTTGGATGGTTAATGGGCAAAGATTGAAACCATATCTGGGTGGTGAGATCGATAGACTCACTACCGTTTGTTATTTAACTAATTTGTGATGTGCATGATGTCAAGCTGGAGACAGTAAATCAAGCGCTCAATGGGAGGCAACCCATTATTTCTTTTCATTGTCAATTTATTTTAAAAAAATAATAAAAAAAATGATAAAAAATTTGTTTTATAGAATTTAATTTTAACTAGATTTTTAAAAAGGGTTTTTAAACTAGAAGAAAAAGGTTTTTGAGAATTAAAATTTTAATTTTTGAAAAACAGAACCCCACACGTAGCGTCTTGCTCACGCGTAGCGTGGAGGTAAAAATTTTAACCTGACGTGTAGTGTCCCAGCCACGCATAGTGTCAGAGCCCACGTTCAGTTTTTAAAACTGAACCAGAGAGGCCTTCCCTCTCTGCCTCATTTTTTTCTCAGAACCCTAATTCTCAAATTCACAAGAACCTACATTCTCTCATCCCTCTCCAATTTCACAAAGACTCCAAGTAAGTGATTTTCTCCTTTTTCTTCAGTTTGTTTTTGATTTTTAATTCTTAGAATTGCATGTGGTTAGGATTAGGACTAGAAGACCATTGGAATTTGTTTGCTGTTAGAATTAGGGGAATGTTTTGATTGAATGATGTTTGAAGGGGTTACTATTACGCAACCCCATTTTACAGTTTCTGTTTCTGCAAGCTCACGCGTAGCGTCCTACTGACGCGTAGCGTAAGACATGAACTGTAAACCCACACGTAGCGTCCCAGTGACGCCTAGCGTGGGAATAACAACCTGACGCGTAGCGCCCAGCCCACGCGTAGCGTCAGCCTCTGTTTTTGATTTTTTAGGTGTTATTTTCTGTTTAATGTATATATTGTTTTCTATTTTATATTAGAATAAAAATTATGTCCAGTTTGTCTAATTGTTTTTCTTTTAAAATTAATAAAATTTCTTAAATTGCATGTTTGTTATACTTTCTTGCATAAAAATAAATAAATAAATTTGTTAAATTTTATTTATATGAATATCATGAGAAATTGCATGTTGTGTGAATTTGATAAAATGTTGTGTATGTTATACTTTTAAAAATCCAAAAATATGCATGTTTAATTTTTGTTTTGCATAATTTATTTTATAAAATTCAAAAACATATAGTTTTTTATGCTTTGTAAATATTTTGTTGTGATTAAAATTTTTATTGTGTGAATTTTGTTTAAAATTTTACATGAGTTTTATTTTTATATTTAAATATATAAAAAAAATAAAAAATATTCATGATTTGTTTTGGTAATTTGTTGTTTGAATTTTTGTGTGTTTATTTAAAATAAATTTTCTTTTTTATGCAGATGGCACCAAAGAAGTCTATTCCTATTACTGGTCCAAAGAGACAGAGGAGGACCACGGACACTGATACCACCTCTAAAGATCCAGATCTTCAGGGTGAGGAGCAGCTGGTGTGACACCCCAAAAATAGGGGTAAATTTTTCGCGATTTTATATTTATTAATCTATAAAACTTATGAGTGGTGAAACCATTTATTAATTACCCTGGATCTATCAGAGACCTATCTCATATATGAAGATATGAGAAGATAAACTAAAGGATTAACTTTTAAGAATTCCATATTTAATAATAGCGGAAGTATAATTAGTAGAATAGTATTATGGAATTAAATTTTTAAGAGATCATTTATTTTGAAATTAATAAACCAAGGTTATTCCAAAGCGTTCATATAGTAGGATAGGATCATGGATTATTAATAAGAAAAAGGAAATTAACATGTTTTAAGCATTTTAGGAGAATCAGGTCCTCCTCGCTCAAGCGACATCCCAATTCGCTTGAGCGAGCTTAGCATAGCACGCTTAGGCGAAACATAAAATGCTGAGCGAAAGAAGAAAATAAAGATTCAGGGGTCACTTCGCTCAAGCGAACCCCAACTCGCTTGAGCGAGTATTGAAATCCTCGCTTGGGCGGAGCCAGCGAGCGTAAGGCGAAAAATGACCAGAATTCTACCCACGCTCACTCACTTGAGCGGAACCAATTCCGCCTGAGCGAAATTACTCCCGAGAGCAATTTCCTGATAAACCCGAGAGCAAACCTGAGACCAAGACCCCCCTCGCTTGGGCAAATCCTCAGCTCGCCTGAGCGAACACCAACCAAGGTCCAAACTCTGATTCTAATGCGATTTCGCTTGGGCGAATTACACACCCGCTCGAGCGAAAATGGAATAATGGCCTAACTCTGATACTGGGACAATCTCGCTTGAGCGAGTCCCTCTCTCGCCTAAGCGAGAATCATCCAGAGACCGAAAATTCGACACAGGGCATTTTTGCTTGAGCGAAAAGACCTCTCGCTTGAGCGAGTTTAACAGAAAAACAGGGGAAATGCAGAAATCACACAACTTACTATACCAAAACTCATTCTAATCAATTCTATTCAAATTTAATACTTGGTACATATCCTACTACATATTTAAAACTTGTTCGAATCAATCATATCTGTAAATTTCCATTACAACTAATTTAAGTTACAAAGATCAACCCAATCATCATTATACTTCTCAAAACTAATATTTCAAATATCAACTTCATCCATTCATTCATAGGGTCATAATTAAAAATGGGTCATAAACATATGATCTCATTTTCCCCCATGACCTCCCAAAATCACTATCGTTTATACACATACATATTCGTCAATCATACCATTATTTATTCTAATCCAAATTATGCAAAACATAGATGGTGTTATACATCTTACATCCATTCTACATAATCACCATATCAAAACATTGCCGGCCAAGGCATTCTTTTACCAAAATGGAACTTTCTTCACACTTCTCCTCCTCCAATAGCTCCAAAGCCATACCTACAACACAGGAGCTAAAAAAAATATACCACAGGGAGAGTGAGTATACTTTCTCAATGACGAAAATCCAACAAATATAATAATATATGCATGAATGCAATACAACTATCTCCTTCTCAAGAAGAGTTCATTTAATATCAAACATACAATCAATAAATCTTATTCTAACACACTTATCCCTTAATTCTCTTAGAATCACGTCTATCAATTTCACCATTACAATTTAGTAAGTGAAAGAGAATTTCCATTCATATCTCAACAGCAAAGTATCATACTATACCATGCTTTCAAATTAATGCTCATGCTAATGTCATGGAATGCATATGCACGGATCCGATTTCATTTCCTCGGGTGATCGCAACCACCATATCATATACTCATTCTCAATGGTTTCCCGCCTCGCAAGGGGTACTCCCGCCTCATGATCGCAACCATGGGCATTATAGGTGCTTGCAAGCCCTTTCATCATATCAATAGATTTTCTCGTGATCGCAACCACGTTCAACAATTCACATAGGTTTCCCGCCTCGCAAGGGGTACTCCCGCCTCATGATCGCAACCATGGGCATTTCATCTCATTGGTCCCTTAGGGCCTTTCATTTCAATTCCAGGTGATCGCAACCACCGGTCTAACAATCATAGGAACTCGCAAGCCCTTTTTCATTTCCATCATCAAGAGATCGCAACCACTTATCAACATCATCATGATATGCATGTTATGCCATGTATACAACAATGCTCATATATGCCTCAAGCTCATTAACTTATCTTACCCTCTCATCTAGGGTACATTCATTCTCAACCACACAATTTCCCACCAAATCATACACAATTCACTTCACATACATATAATATCACCTTTATCTAAGCAAACATGTCATACTACATTAATACATACATTATCATCATAATTCTCATGCATTTAGAAAATACACCCCTCTCCTACCTCAGGAGAAGTAGACCTCTGGGGTTGATGTTCCCGCTTCACCAGTATTGCCAAGCCCTACACCAATCAATTATAGGGCCACATCAATTTTTCATTCAAATACCAATTTAATATACATATACATAGGTGTACACATGATTCTTATCATGTGGAAATTATTTATCAATTTCATTCATTTGTTTACTTAGGCTTCGGGAATTCCTTCCCTTAAATTACAATCCATTAGTATTAAAAGTTACAACCTAATGGATAAGTTATTCCATCTATTAAGTCCCCACCAACACCTTGGTGAGTTTCCTACCCATAATGACTTCAAATCAACTTTATCCTTATTTAATGTGTCCACCACATCATTTATATTACTCTTCCTATCAACAATTGCCAACTTCTTCAATAAATGTTATTATCTTCAATATTTTACTCTTTCTCCAAAAATTCAGGTTTTAGGTTTTCACCAACCCACCAACCTTCATAAATGCTCATATACCTCCTTTTTTTCCCACTATAATTACAACTACCTCACTTATCACTCAAAAACTTGTATTTATGTCAATCCTCCTTAGAGTTCTCATTTTGGAACCCTCCTCAACAATTCTCATACATTTGTTGTGCCCTAACCTTAAAACTACCATTAAACTTCAACTATATGCTTATATACATGGAAAAATGGTAATAATTTTACCTCAAGAGGAGTAAAGAGTGAGTTTGCAAAAGAGGAGAAAATCCACACGAATTTAAGGAGAAGGAAAGGAGAGGATACTCTAAGCTCCAAGTTCTCCTTAAGCTTCTTGAAAATAATAAAGGAGGAAAGAGATGTATTTCACTTTTTAACTTAGGGTTCAAGGGGGAAGGTGAAGAGGAAATAATGAAGAAGAAGGAGAAAGAAGGAGTGAAGAAGTGTGTTGGCGTGGGAAAGAAGAGAGTGCTACGGAAGTGAGAGTGAAAAATATGAGTTTGGCTTTAAAGTTGTTAAGCTTCATTAAACTCTTTCGTTTTTTTTAACAAACAGGTTCCCCGTTCGGGCTCAAAACATATTCTAAAAATTATTCCGAATATAAATTCGGAATCCCAATAACATTATCTACGGCCCTGACCAACGGCATCTCAATCGGAGATACTTGGTCCGACACCTATATTTTATCCGGTAAATTTTCAACTCATCCGACAACTAAAATTCACCAACAGTTTCGAAAAGTCTTATTTTGATCGTTTCAAGAATTTTGGGATATTTATTAGCCCATACTTAATTATCCAACATTTATTTTCCTAATTTATCTTCCTATTTTAAAAATTCAGGGTGTTACAATCCACTCCCCCTAAAAGAAATTTCGTCCTCGAAATTCAACTTACCGGATTCAAATGCATGAGGATACCGCTTACGAATATCATCCTCGCGTTCCCAAGTAAATGTTTCTATATCTCCATGCTTCCATGCCACTTTTACTAATGGTACCATTTTATTCCGCAGTCTCTTCACGGAATACTCAACAATGCGAACAGAAACTGGAAGGATGGATAAGTCATCTTGCACCTCAAGATCATCAACAGAGATCACGTGTTGAGGATCATGAACATACTTTCTTAACTGAGACACGTGGAATACATTATGAAGATTTGCAAGCTGTGGAGGGAGTGCAATCCGATATGCGACGTCTCCAATCCGCTCTAAAATCTCATAGGGTCCAATGAATTTAGGGCTCAGTTTCTTGCTCTTCAAGGCTCTTCCTATACCCTTATCACGCGAAACTCGCAATAACACATGATTACCAACTTCAAATTCTAGTGGTTTTCTTCTTTTATCATAGTAGCTCTTCTGCCGGTCTTGAGCAATTTTCATCTTTTCCCGGATCATCTTGATCTGCTCGGTAGTTTCCTCAATAATCTCAGGCCCTAAGGCTAGATTCTCACCAACTTCAAACCAACATAAGGGAGTTCGACACCTCCTTCCATATAATGCCTCGTATGGTGCCATACCGATACTAGAATGAAAACTGTTATTGTAGGTGAATTCAATCAGAGGTAAATATTTTTCCCATGAACCGCCATGCTCCAAAACACAAGCACGCAATAAGTCTTCAAGACTTTGAATAGTCCTCTCAGACTGCCCATCGGTCTGAGGATGATATGCCGAACTTAGCTTCAGTTTTGAACCCATCGCCTCATGTAGGCTTCCCCAGAATCGGGAAGTAAATCGGGAATCACGATCAGAAACAATGCTTGATGGCACACCATGTAATCTCACAATCTCCCGAATGTACAACTGTGCGAGATCTTGCAAAGAGCTCTCCATACTGATCGGCAAGAAATGGGCACTTTTTGTCAAGCGGTCCACAATCACCCATATTCCATCACATCTAGACCTCGTTCTTGGTAATCCGGACACAAAATCCATGGCAATTGCGTCCCACTTCCAAACAGGAATATCAAGTGGCCTCAAAGTACCTGAAGGTCTTTGGTGTTCTACCTTCGCTTTCTGACAAGTAAGGCAAGAAGCTACAAAGTTAGCAACGTCACGTTTCATTCCAGGCCACCAAAAGTTCTTCTTCATATCACGATACATCTTGGTTACACCAGGGTGGATGCTAAACATGCTTTTATGTGCTTCCTCCAGCACTGTGTGTCTCAAATTATCAAATGAAGGTACATACACACGACCATTTACTCGCCATATACTATCAACGCCTTTCACAAGAAATAGATTTTTCCCATTTTTCTGAGATCTTCGCACCTCTTGTAAATAATCATCATCTTTTTGTTTCTCTTTCACAAGCCCCAAAAACTCATTACTTATTTTCAGGTAGCAAAACATAACTTCTTGGAGGATTGAACTTCAGTTCCAACATTCAAATTCCGAAATTCTTCAATTAATTCAAGCTCTTTAGCCATCATAGTTGATATATGCAAGGATTTCCGACTAAGAGCATCAGCAACAACATTAGCTTTTCCCGGGTGGTACATTAACTTAAAATCATAATCCTTCAAGAATTCCACCCATCTCCTTTGTCGCATATTCAATTCTTTTTGGTCAAAAAGGTATTTCAAACTTTGGTGGTCACTGAAAACCACAAATCTCGAACCATACAAGTAATGACGCCAAATCTTCAAGGCGAATACAACCGCAGCCAGCTCCAAATCATGAGTCGGGTAATTAATTTCATGAGGTCGTAACTGGCGTGAAGCATAAGCTATTACACGTTCCTTCTGCATTAGCACGCATCCAAGTCCATGCTTGGAAGCATCACAATATACCACAAACTCCTCTTGTAGGTCAGGCAACGCTAAGATAGGAGCAGAAGTTAATCTCATTTTTAGCTCTTCAAAGCATTTCTCACATTCAACCGTCCATACAAAAGGTTGGTTCTTTCTTGTTAAATTTGTCAAAGGTCTCACAAGACGAGAAAAACCTTCAATAAACCTTCGATAATAACCCGCAAGTCCCAGAAAACTTCGGATTTCAGTAACCGTCGTAGGTCTTGACCATGCCATAACGGCTTCAACCTTTGAAGGATCCACCGAAATACCATCTTCAGATATTACATGTCCAAGGAACTGAACGCTCGTCATCCAGAATTCACATTTAGAGAGCTTGGCATACAACTGGTTTTCTCTAAGAATGTTCAGTATCACTCTCAAGTGTTCTTCATGTTCCTCGCGACTCTTGGAATATACGAGGATATCATCGATAAACACCACAACAAAACGATCCAAGTATTCGTGAAAGATATGATTCATATAACTCATGAATACTGCTGGAGCATTAGTAACTCCAAAGGGCATCACGACATACTCATAGTGGCCATATCGCGTCCTAAATGCAGTCTTAGGAATATCTTCGGCTCTCACCCGAATTTGATGATAACCGGAACGCAAATCGATCTTTGAAAATACCACTGCACCTCTCAATTGATCCAACAGATCATCAATGCGAGGTAAAGGATATCTATTCTTTATCGTCAACTTATTCAATTGGCGGTAGTCTACACACAATCGCATGGTCCCATCCTTTTTCTTAACTAACAGAACAGGAGCTCCCCAGGGTGACACACTGGGTCGAACAAATTTCCTCTCAAGCAGCTCCTCAACTTGCTTCTTTAGTTCAATTAACTCCATAGGAGACATCCTATAAGGAGCAATAGACACTGGTTCGGCACCAGGTACAAGGTCAATAGCAAACTCAACCTCCCGTGGAGGTGGTAAACCAGGTATCTCATCAGGAAACACGTCCAAAAATTCAGACACCACGGGGATATTAGTGGAACTGGGATTACTTGTCCCATCAGTAAGAGATAGCAACACACAAAGTTGAATTATACCTTGTACATCAAACTGTCCCCTATCAAAAGAAGGGAAAATAACAGTCCGTTGCTGACAATCAACTATAACTTTATTGGTAGAAAGCCAATCCATACCAAGTATAATCTCCAATCCCTTCATAGGCAAGCAAATAAAAGATGCAACAAATTTTCTCCCATCTAGAAGCATATCAACATTATCGCACCGGTTAACCGATTTAAGACAAGTACCGGTTGGAGTGGTAACCACAAGATCATTTTTCATTAAACACACCGGCAATCTCAATCGCCGAACACCATCCTCAGATATAAAAGAGTGGGTCGCACCAGAATCATAAATGACATGAACTGAATGTCCAAGGATTTCACACTTACTTTCAATCAGCTTTTCTGCTTGTGCTGCTTCCTCACCGGTTACAGCAAATACTCTCCCGGCATTAGGTTGACGATTTCCTCTATCCCTATTTCCATCATTAATATCATTACCGTTTCCTCGACCGTTGCCACGTCTTCCACCATTATAGCCACCTCGGCCACCACGTCGACCACCGTTATTTCCATTACCATGGCCTCGACCACCATTATAACCTCCGCGGGTTGCATGAACAGGCGCATTAGCACGATTAGTAACATTAGCTGGTACCGAAGCCGGTCTTACAAGCATGGGACATGCAGGACGGATATGTCCCACCTGATCACAATTAAAGCATACAACATCTTCACGATGCACACATTCTCGTACATAATGAGGTCCTCCACATCTATAGCATTTCAACCCATTTACATTTACATTTCCCCGGCCAAAAACATTACCACGTCCACCGCCTCTGGCTTGGACATTAGAAGGAGCACCTCTCAAAAAGCGTCCTCTTCTAAAACCCCCTTGTCTTTTGAAACTAGAAGCTTGACCCTTCAGCTTAGAGTCAAATTTAGAGTGTTGGAAGGAAGCATGTTCTTCATAAATGCGGCACTTATTTACAAGCACCGTGAAACTTCGAATCTCTTGGTGACATATAGCCCTCTGGATATCGGGGCGTAATCCATTTTCAAACTTCACACATTTAGATATTTCAGTTCCCTCTTGTTGAAAAGGAGGGTAGAATTCACAAAGTTCCTCGAACTTGGAAGCATATTCTTCCACCGTCATCGTGCCTTGCTTGAGTTCCATGAACTCGAGTTCTTTCTTGCTCTTATAACTTTCGGGCACATATTTCCTCATAAGTTCTCGCTTAAAGTTCTCCCAAGTTAAGGGAATCGCAGCAGCATTCATTCTATTCTTGGTGAGTCTCCACCAAGTCTCTGTTTCATCCCTCAGCATAAAAACAGCATAATCCACTTTCTGGAGCTCATTACATTCAAAGCTGTCAAAGATCCGCTCAACATTTCGGATCCAGCCATAGGCTTGCTCAGGCCTGAATCCACCATGAAATTCAGTAGGTTTTCGCTTTAGGAACATGTCAAGGCCCTGAGTACCTTGAACCACTATAGGAGCAGGTGGTCTTTCTGCCTCTTGTCTTTCACGGTTTTACGTTTCAAGAAGATCCGCAAAACGATTCAAGGCTCTAGCTATAGCGTCATCATTATCTTGACGATGACGGGCCATCACAATGTCTAAAACCACAACATAAAATTTAACCAATATCAGTAAACTCATTCATAAAATTTCTCTATGATCTCACACTATAGTACTTCATCATAAAAATTAAATTATGGCCCTCCCCCATGGAGTCCAATATCAATCAATCCATATTAAAGCCCATATGGCAGCATCATCATATCGTAACATAGTATGCATTTCTAATACATAAAAATCATCATTGAGGGAGGATAGTGTGAAGAAGCTTGGCCGGACTTATAACAATCACATTCAATCCATCAATAATTCATACATAAATCAATCCACAATAACCATGATTCCTCAATCACATATCATTTTCCACTAATAACAGTAGCTAAACACAATAATACAGAGCAAATAACGCTCTGATACCAAGTTGTGACACCCCAAAAATAGGGGTAAATTTTTCGCGATTTTATATTTATTAATCTATAAAACTTATGAGTGGTGAAACCATTTATCAATTACCCTGGATCTATCAGAGACCTATCTCATATATGAAGATATGAGAAGGTAAACTAAAGGATTAACTTTTAAGAATTCCATATTTAATAATAGCGGAAGTATAATTAGTAGAATAGTATTATGGAATTAAATTTTTAAGAGATCATTTATTTTGAAATTAATAAACCAAGGTTATTCCAAAGCGTTCATATAGTAGGATAGGATCATGGATTATTAATAAGAAAAAGGAAATTAACATGTTTTAAGCATTTTGGGAGAATCAGGTCCTCCTCGCTCAAGCGACATCCCAATTCGCTTGAGCGAGCTTAGCATAGCACGCTTAGGCGAAACATAAAATGCTGAGCGAAAGAAGAAAATAAAGATTCAGGGGTCACTTCGCTCAAGCGAACCCCAACTCGCTTGAGCGAGTATTGAAATCCTCGCTTGGGCGGAGCCAGCGAGCGTAAGGCGAAAAACGACCAGAATTCTACCCACGCTCACTCGCTTGAGCGGAACCAATTCCGCCTGAGCGAAATTACTCCCGAGAGCAATTTCCTGATAAACCCGAGAGCAAACCTGAGACCAAGACCCCCCTCGCTTGGGCGAATCCTCAGCTCGCCTGAGCGAACACCAACCAAGGTCCAAACTCTGATTCTAATGCGATTTCGCTTGGGCGAATTACACACCCGCTCGAGCGAAAATGGAATAATGGCCTAACTCTGATACTGGGACAATCTCGCTTGAGCGAGTCCCTCTCTCGCCTAAGCGAGAATCATCCAGAGACCGAAAATTCGACACAGGGCATTTTCGCTTGAGCGAAAAGACCTCTCGCTTGAGCGAGTTTAACAGAAAAACAGGGGAAATGCAGAAATCACACAACTTACTATACCAAAACTCATTCTAATCAATTCTATTCAAATTTAATACTTGGTACATATCCTACTACATATTTAAAACTTGTTCGAATCAATCATATCTGTAAATTTCCATTACAACTAATTTAAGTTACAAAGATCAACCCAATCATCATTATACTTCTCAAAACTAATATTTCAAATATCAACTTCATCCATTCATTCATAGGGTCATAATTAAAAATGGGTCATAAACATATGATCTCATTTTCCCCCATGACCTCCCAAAATCACTATCGTTTATACACATACATATTTGTCAATCATACCATTATTTATTCTAATCCAAATTATGCAAAACATAGATGGTGTTATACACCTTACATCCATTCTACATAATCACCATATCAAAACATTGCCGGCCAAGGCATTCTTTTACCAAAATGGAACTTTCTTCACACTTCTCCTCCTTCAATAGCTCCAAAGCCATACCTACAACACAGGAGCTAAAAAAAATATACCACAGGGAGAGTGAGTATACTTTCTCAATGACGAAAATCCAACAAATATAATAATATATGCATGAATGCAATACAACTATCTCCTTCTCAAGAAGAGTTCATTTAATATCAAACATACAATCAATAAATCTTATTCTAACACACTTATCCCTTAATTCTCTTAGAATCACGTCTATCAATTTCACCATTACAATTTAGTAAGTGAAAGAGAATTTCCATTCATGTCTCAACAGTAAAGTATCATACTATACCATGCTTTCAAATTAATGCTCATGCTAATGTCATGGAATGCATATGCACGGATCCGATTTCATTTCCTCGGGTGATCGCAACCACCATATCATATACTCATTCTCAATGGTTTCCCGCCTCGCAAGGGGTACTCCCGCCTCATGATCGCAATCATGGGCATTATAGGTGCTCGCAAGCCCTTTCATCATATCAATAGATTTTCTCGTGATCGCAACCACGTTCAACAATTCACATAGGTTTCCCGCCTCGCAAGGGGTACTCCCGCCTCATGATCGCAACCATGGGCATTTCATCTCATTGGTCCCGTAGGGCCTTTCATTTCAATTCCAGGTGATCGCAACCACCGGTCTAACAATCATAGGAACTCGCAAGCCCTTTTTCATTTCCATCATCAAGAGATCGCAACCACTTATCAACATCATCATGATATGCATGTTATGCCATGTATACAACAATGCTCACATATGCCTCAAGCTCATTAACTTATCTTACCCTCTCATCTAGGGTACATTCATTCTCAACCACACAATTTCCCACCAAATCATACACAATTCACTTCACATACATATAATATCACCTTTATCTAAGCAAACATGTCATACTACATTAATACATACATTATCATCATAATTCTCATGCATTTAGAAAATACACCCCTCTCCTACCTCAGGAGAAGTAGACCTCTGGGGTTGATGTTCCCGCTTCACCAGTATTGCCAAGCCCTACACCAATCAATTATAGGGCCACATCAATTTTTCATTCAAATACCAATTTAATATACATATACATAGGTGTACACATGATTCTTATCATGTGGAAATTATTTATCAATTTTATTCATTTGTTTACTTAGGCTTCGGGAATTCCTTCCCTTAAATTACAATCCATTAGTATTAAAAGTTACAACCTAATGGATAAGTTATTCCATCTATTAAGTCCCCACCAACACCTTGGTGAGTTTCCTACCCATAATGACTTCAAATCAACTTTATCCTTATTTAATGTGTCCACCATATCATTTATATTACTCTTCCTATCAACAATTGCCAACTTCTTCAATAAATGTTATTATCTTCAATATTTTACTCTTTCTCCAAAAATTCAGGTTTTAGGTTTTCACCAACCCACCAACCTTCATAAATGCTCATATACCTCCTTCTTTTCCCACTATAATTACAACTACCTCACTTATCACTCAAAAACTTGTATTTATGTCAATCCTCCTTAGAGTTCTCATTTTGGAACCCTCCTCAACAATTCTCATACATTTGTTGTGCCCTAACCTTAAAACTACCATTAAACTTCAACTATATGCTTATATACATGGAAAAATGGTAATAATTTTACCTCAAGAGGAGTAAAGAGTGAGTTTGCAAAAGAGGAGAAAATCCACACGAATTTAAGGAGAAGGAAAGGAGAGGATACTCTAAGCTCCAAGTTCTCCTTAAGCTTCTTGAAAATAACAAAGGAGGAAAGAGATGTATTTCACTTTTTAACTTAGGGTTCAAGGGGGAAGGTGAAGAGGAAATAATGAAGAAGAAGGAGAAAGAAGGAGTGAAGAAGTGTGTTGGCGTGGGAAAGAAGAGAGTGCTACGGAAGTGAGAGTGAAAAATATGAGTTTGGCTTTAAAGTTGTTAAGCTTCATTAAACTCTTTCGTTTTTTTTTAACAAACAGGTTCCCCGTTCGGGCTCAAAACATATTCTAAAAATTATTCCGAATATAAATTCGGAATCCCAATAACATTATCTACGGCCCTGACCAACGGCATCTCAATCGGAGATACTTGGTCCGACACCTATATTTTATCCGGGTAAATTTTCAACTCATCCGACCACTAAAATTCACCAACAGTTTCGAAAAGTCTTATTTTGATCGTTTCAAGAATTTTGGGATATTTATTAGCCCATACTTAATTATCCAACATTTATTTTCCTAATTTATCTTCCTATTTTAAAAATTCAGGGTGTTACAGCTGGGACCTAGAGATCCCACTAGATTTCACACTGATGCAAAATGGGCAAGATTTCACCAGATTAAAGGCCAGAGATTGATTTGGGAGAGTTTTAGATCTGAATGCTAGAGACTTTCCTGAGCTACAGGATGAGATCCAAATGAGGAGATGGGGACCCCTGCTTTCCCTGCCTACTGAGGGGGATCCCATCTTAGTTATGGAGTTTTATGCGAATGCCTTCAGGACTCGCCAGGACTCACCAAACATCAGTAAGCAGAGGATGAGCTTGGTAAGGGGTCGGCACATCACTTACGACCGGGATACCATTAGTACCGTACTGGGTAATCCTTGGGAGCCTACTCCCGAGAGTGATACTTGTTTCTGGAAGGAAAATAGAAGCAAGGTTGCTATTGAGGATGGTGATTTAGGATACTTCCTAGATCAGGTTGCTTACTTCTTGTGCAAGCATGGAATCTTCTTCAACCTGAGTAAGGTCGGAAGGACTCCACCGAACCTCCTCAAGACCCAGCTGACTCCCATAGCTCAGGCATGGATGTACCTAATACTCCATAACATCACTCCTGTCACCTACCTTTCTTCCCTTCCAGTTGATCCCTGCTACCTTCTTTACTCCATTCTTCAGGGCCACATTATTGACATTGCCGAGCTAATATCTTAGCAGATTCACCTTTATGGCTTAGGGTATAAGGTGAACCGCCCTATTCCCTTCCCTCTCATCATATCTGCCTTACTTAGGAGGCAAGAAGTCGTCGTGCCATCGCATGAGTTCACTAGTTCTTCAGGGAGAATTCCCAAATTTGTAGTGAACAGAGATTATTTCGTCCAGCAGTGCGAGCTTCCACCTCTAGAGCAGGAGGCTCAGCCTAGATAGAGACGGAAGAGACCACCAGTTCAGCCACTATCTGCTGATGCTATCATCGATGGATTTGCCAGGATGACTCTAGAGCATCAGTATATGATGCAGATGATGGCTGCTTCTCATCGTGCTTATGTCCATTTACATGATGCATTTTACCAGTACAGGATACAGGGAGAGGGAACACCATTTATGACACCTGCTGATTTTGCTTCCCATGTAGCTTGGCCTGATGATTTACCCACATATCTTGAGACAGGTGGACCGTCTACAGCACATGCTGAGTCAGAGGGTGATGCCGATGAGGACGGAGATGATGAGGATGACTATATGGAGGACTGATGGTGTTATTTTCTGCATTTTTATCATACATTTTATTGACATTTTACTGATTTAATATTTGGTATATTTTGATTGTGGATTATATTATGGTTTATTTTTATTTTTGTGGTGTGTTTAATTTCTGCATATTCTCTTTAATCAAAAATCAAAAATAATTTTTATCTTTTAAATAAATCAATCAAACTTTTAAAAATAAGGAAATTTATACACTTAAGGTTTTACACAATAAAACCATTTTAAAATCAATTATCGATTCTTTTGTAATTTAGGAATTTTGATAAAATTAATTACAATAATTTTATTAACTATCAAGCTAATTTCGACAACCAGGTTAGTTAAGAGATCTTTTAAACACTTGAGGATTTTTGACATAACTTCATTCAAATTGATTTTGCTTTAATTTATGATTTGTGTTGTTGTACAGAGAATTCAAAAATATGATCAAGGTAAATTTTTGGTAAAAGAAACCTTGAGCCAAAAAGCTTACCATGGTAAAATTATCCTTGAGCTTGAAAAATAACTTCTTTGGTACCCTTAACCCTTATCAATTTTTAACCATTCCCTTTACTTGATTAATTAAAAAAGCAATTGAGCAAAATGAAAAATTTTGAGTGTTCTTACTTGGGGAGTGAAAATTTTAGAACTTAATTCTTTTTCAAAAAAATTAGTAATGCATGTATAATAACAATAAAAATAAAAAGAAATATACATGCATAACAAGAAAAAGAAATAATGAAAAGGATCAAGTTGGGGGTATCCACCAATAAGGGAAATAAGATTTGGGCCAAGAGAAAGCCTAAAAATTATAAAATGCTCTTTTATGATTTTAGGTTTTTGAATTCCAAGAAAAATCATAATTTCTTGTAGCCAAGCCTTATTATAACCCTTGAAAATACCTTGTGATTCTTGAATTAACTCTGTATGATTAACCATTGATTAGATGAAAATCAAAATTTAATTTGTTTGATTTTATGATCGATTGAGTGAAACAAGTTACCCTTTGCATAGAGTTAAACACTTGTGAGGTAAGCCTGAAATTATGCCTGATTTGTTAATAAGACATTGTAAAATTTTTTGTCATTAAACCTTTATTACATAAGATATCTATTTTTGGTTATTTTAAATGGTAAATTGTGAAATTACTCTTTATGATAAATTTTCAGACTAATTCAAAAATTTGATTTCAAATTTGATTTTTAATTTTCTCTCTTGCTCGAGGACGAGCAATGTCTCAAGTTGGGGGTATTTGTTAATTCTTAAATTTACAATAAATTCCTTAATAAAAATTGTGTAAAAATAATAAAAATTAGTTTAATTTGTTAGAAATTTAGGTTTTAAATTCAATAAATGGATGTTGTTGAAAATAATCTGCCCTTGATCAATTTTCTCTAGTTTTGTATTGAAAAAGTAAAGAATTTAAAGAGACAAATTGAAAAACTGAAGAGCTGATGCGTAGCATCAACACCACGCGTAGCATGGGAGTTTTTCATGCTGACGCTACGTGTCACAGCCACGCGTAACGTCAGAACTACATGGACTCCATTTCCAAGTGGACAAGCACTCAGCCAATTGACCCATTATTGTCCATTCCACCAGTAGCTAATGTCCAAGCCGAATTGGGAGACAAGGTCATACATGTCTGGGCATTATTGAATAAAAACTCTTAATCATGGCCACTTAATCACGAGTTTAATGGGAGCTGAGTCAGGATACGTGTCAGGTCCCTTCTTCAGCCTTATAAACAAAGGCCATTCTCCACACATTCATGGTATCCCTTCTGAATTCAAAGACTCTTTTCCTCTTGTTTCACTCGAGTTTAAGTGTTTTTTTGTGAGTTTGTAAGGTTAAAGTGATTTCTAGATACTTGAGAGTGTTGTGTAGTATCGTGAGTTCTTGTATCTTGAAGTGTTTCCAAGTCCTTGTAATATCAAACTCTGTAAGTGTTATTTTTACTTTTACCATGTGTAACTAAATTGTTTATGTTGGAATTTGGTGAATCAATCTAATATATGATGTTGTGATTATGACTTCTGCATATTTATGATTCAAGTACATGTTAGTATTTCAACTCTTTATTAATATGAACATCAAACGGGAGAATGATTTTCATGTGTATTGAAACCTATTTTATTAGTGTGAACATCAAATGGGAGAATAATTATTCATGTTGTATTGAAACTTATTTTAATGAAAGTAAAAGTTGAAATACCCTTAATATGCCAATTACTAAGGATAGAGTTGGTGATTATTGTTGCCATAAGGCCAGGACTTAATGCATGTTTTTATTGAGAAAGCTCACGAGGGATCGGACTTTATGGTAAATACTTAGAATTTATATCACGAGGAATCAGTTATAATGATTTTAAGTTGCAATGACATGAACTTGATAATTAAATATGTATGTTTGTAATCACTTCATTATATTTTAGTGCGAGGATCCTAATTCCAACATAATTTGTCAATCTGTGTTTTTACTTCAAGTATCTGAGTTATTCTGAATTACATCTCAATATTTTTAGATAAATTTTATATTTACCATCTTTTTACCACATGAACAAATCAATCGTCAAATTCTATGAATATTGTATAAATTGTTTATAAAGCATTCTTTTGTTAATAACTTTTGATAAATTTACCATAGTAAATAAGAATTACTGTGAGTTACTGGAACTTTCAATCCCAGTGGAATGATATCTAAATTTGAAAACTACAAATGATTGGTGCGCTTGCCAATCAAAGACCCAACAGTACCACGGATTTAACAGTAACTGTCATGCAATGATTAATCAATTTCGTTAAACCCTAGTTGTGTTATATATAACTGTGATTTTTTAATCTTTTTAGGGATGAGTTTTCATCTAAGGGTAAATTTACTAATGGGAACCCTATGGAGTACACAGAGAATAAAATTATTGTTTTCCATAACATGGATGTTGATAAGTTGTCCTACTTTGAATGTGAGTCTTTGGTAAGGGAGTTGGGTTATAATAAGGAGAGTTTTAAAATGTGGTGGAAAAAGCCTAGTGGGGAGTTTGTTGGCATAATGTGGGACAGTCATACATTAGAGGCTGTAGAGTTCGCTATAAACAATAAATGTGAGGTGGATGTTTATGTGAGCATTTAGTCATGGATTAGGGTATAAAGAGGACACAGGGCTGGTTGACAAACATGAGGTGGAGACAATAGTTCAGAAGGTTGGAAGGACCAAGTCTACACCCAAGGACAAGCCATTTAAGGCATCCTAGAGGCTTGTCACTAGGAAAAAATTTATAAAAGTGTTAATGAAAAATTGATTGGTGATGGGGGGTCTAACTTAACTAGATTGGGAAATCAAAATAAAGGTGGAAAGGGGGTGGAAGCACAATGTCATGTTGAGGTGCAAGGTGCAAATGCTATAAATTTTGAGTTAAAGGGGTTGGAGTCACAATGTGGTGCTGATGTGGAAGGTGCAAATGGACCAAATGAGGGTACAGAAGGGTTGGTGTCACAATGTGGTGCTGATGTGGAGGGTGCAAAAGGACCAAATAATGGTGCAGAGGGGTTGGAGTCACAATGTGGTGCTGATGTAGAGGGTGCAAAACCTAGGAATGATGACAGAGAGGGTTTGGAATCAGGTGGAGGTGTGAATGTTAAGGGTGCAATTGGAGAGGAAGGATCACCAAGGCTTGGGGAAAGAGTTAGTTTGGGTTTAGATTGGTGTAGACCAGTTGATGAGGATCAATGTGGTGACATTGATGAAGGGTATGGGACAGATAGAATCAACAGTTATGTCGACTCAGATGAGTATGAGGATGATGATCATGGTGATTTTGGTTTTCAGGCATTTGAAGAAGACATTTTGGGGAGGTGGTGTGAGCTTAGGTTGGGCATGGAGTTCACTTTAATGGTGTAGTTTAGACAAGTTGTAATGGAATATAATGTACATATTGGGAAACAAGTGAAGTATGTTAAGAATGAGCTATGGGGGTGCAGGGTTATTTGCAGCACAGATGGATGTGGATGGTTGACCTTTGCTAGCAAGGTTGGTAGGACAAACATAATAAGATTGAAGACATTCATAGACTAACACTCATGTGCTAGGGTTTTTTAGAACAAAAATATGAATGCTAGATGGGTTACAAAGGTTATTTTGCCAAAAATGAAGATTAATAGGCACATGAAGTTGGAGGAGATAAAGACTGAGTTGAGGGTCAGTAATCAAGTGGGGATTACCAGTTGGACAGCACACAATTCTAGGAGAATGGCAACTGAGATGATAGAAGGAGAGGCTAGCAAGCAATATGAACTTTTTTGGAATTATAGTGCTGAATTGAGGAGAGTCAGTGATGAGGCTACCACATGCAAGCTTCAACTGGTTACCCCAACTGATGGTCTACAACCGAGGTTTGGGAGTTACTACTTATGTCTTGATGCTTGCACGAAGGGCTTCATAGATGGGTGTAGGCCATTTGTAGGAGTTGATGGATGCCATTTGAAGACTGCATTTGGTGGGATTCTCCTAACAGCTGTAGGCAGGGATGCCAATGATTAGTATTTTCCACTAGCTATAGCTGTTGTGGAAGTGGAAAATAGAGAATCTTGGACCTGGTTTCTAACTTTACTGGTGTAGGAAATTGGAATGGAGAGAAGGTTGGTCTTTATTTTAGATCAACAAAAGGTATGGAAATGGTGTTTATTGTAACACCTCAAAAATGGGGGTAAATTTTTCACGATTTTAAAGAAATTATTTCAGCAAGGGAGTGTGAAGGGAAGATTTAGTCAATACCCCAGATCTATGAAAAACCTATCCCATATATGAAGATATGAGAAGGTAGGATCGAAAGGGTTCAAGAGTGGCCATTTAATTATAACTTAAGCTTAAGGAAACAAGGGGTGCAAGATGAATGCCCAAGGAATTTGGATTCCAAAATCTAAATAGGTATAATCGATTAAGTCCTGGGATAACCGATTAAGCCAATCGATTACAGAGCAGGAGGTAATCAATTACAATGCTCCTGGAATTTATGTAACGTATCAGGTATTTCACGTAATCGATTACAGGAGCCATTCTAATCGACTACAAGGATTTTGTTTGGTGCATAATCGATTACAACATTGAGTGTAATCGATTACCTTGATTCTGTTTAGCTCATAATCGATTACAATTTTGAGTGTAATCGATTATGGGACTATAATCGATTAAGCCAATCAATTCCCTTCAAAACAGAGACCTCATAATCGATTAGGTTGGGGAGCTAATCGATTACACCCTATTAGGTTGCAGAAATTATGCAGATTTCCCCAAGAAGGTGAACTTCTCAACTATCAAAATACATGCAAACGATATTGGAATGCTACCAAACTTTAACACAAGTTATAATATATCATTTGTGATGTGTGGCCATCGGCCGCTCTCGAAAATTCCTAAAAACAAGGGAGATATGTGTATAAATGTGTTTAACCCATTTAAAGGCATTTTGAGGCAACTTAAGGGTCCATTCTTGGTATAATCAACCCATTCTAATTTACACAGGTCACAAATCACACATTTGAGTTATTGGAATCATCGCCTACAATCCCTAGTCCTTAAAACTCATTTTAACCCATTTGGTTCCCTAACTATGCATGAAAATCACTTGAATTTCAACATATTCAAGCTAAAACATCTAACCGATCATTCAACACATAGTTTAACTCAATCATCATGCATAACCCATCAATGCAAAACTTAACAATGTCATGTTTCATAAATCATCTTCATCTATTCATCACCCTTACAAGCTACTCAAATTGATTCATGGCTATATGAGGTATACATCATGTATATACATTACAAAAGAATGTACATAAACCCTACGATCAAAATGTTGCAGGCCAAGGCATCTTTACCCCAAAATGACTTCCTTCACACAATTTCTCTACACATAAGCTCCATAGTCAAGCCCTATAACACAAGAGTTAAAAAGATAGACCACATGGAGAGTGAGTATACTTTCACAATGATGAAAAATCCAACAATTTGTGATAATATACATATGAATGCAAATTAAAAACCTCCTCCCAAAAAGGAGTTCAAATGACACTATAATCAATCCAATCACCTAATTCATACAACACTCATATCTATAAAGATCCATTGAGCTACACCAAACCAATAACACAAATATAGTTAGTGGTTAAGATGATTCCACATACACTTCACATAACTTCCTCATTAGGATATCACTCAATGCCATGCTTCTATGGCTAATGCACATGCTGGTGTTTAAAGATGCATATACACGGATCCGATTTCATTTCATCAGGTGATCGCAACCACCATAATCATTCATTAATTCTCATTGGTTTCCCGCCTCGCAAGGGGTACTTGAGACACCCCGAAAATGGGGGGTAAATTTTTTTTTGCGATTTTAATATCATTAATTTATGAAAAACATAAGTGGTAAAGCTGTCAGTCAATACCCTGTATCTATGAAGGACCTGTCTCATATATGAAGATATGAGAAGGTAGGTTACGGAAAACAATTAATGGAGAATTCTCGAATGCAAACAGCGGAAGATTCATTTAAAATTGCTGCTATATAATTGGGTGCAAGAGGTTAAACATCATAAAGATTAATGAATTCAAAATATGTCTAAAGGGTTCATAAGTTAGTATAGGATGAAGGTTTAATGTAAAGAAAATGAAAAATAATCAAAGCAATGCCATTTAGAGAACCAGGGCATCTCTCGCTCAAGCGAGAACCACACTCGCTTGAGCAAGTCTGAATGGAACGCTTGGGCGAGTCACAGAGCAGGCTGAGCAAAAAGAGGGAAAGGAGCTTCAGGGGTCGTCTCGCTTGAGCGAGCCCCATCTCGCTTGAGCGAGATCCATAGGATTCGCTTGGGCAAAGCAAGCGAGTGTGAGCGAAATTCTTCCAGAATCAACCTACGCTCGCTCGTTCGCTTGAGCGAGTACCACCTTCCGAAGGCCATTCGCTCAAGCGAAATTGGTCCAGTGGCAAGGTCCCTTGCTCTCGCTCGAGCAAGACCCAACTTGCCTAAGCGATTTTTTTCCAAAGGCTAACACCTGATACATGGGTAGTCTCGCTTTAGCGAGACCCACTCTCGCCCAAGTGAGATTTGGCCAGTGACCAAATATCATGCAGGGGGGATTCTCGCTTGAGCGAGAATACTAGTAGAAATGTAGAAACGTTGGAAATTAAACAACACAACATGCCAAAACGCATTTCTAGCTAAATTAGTTAAATTCATCATATCATATTCATCATGTTACGTAACTAAAACTTTTTCCAAACAACATCACCCATAAATTTGCATTCCAACTCATTAATCACAATTTAACTTAGCTTACTACTTTGTATAAACCATAAAATATAGTTTTTCATGTAGACCATCATTCATTCATAAATTTTAACTACATCATACTTACTTTTCCTTTTCCAGCTAAAGTTAAGGTCACCAATAAAAATGAACCATAAGCACTAGGGTCTCATTTTCCTACATGACCTCCCAAAATCATTATCCCATATTCATCATTTATACCAATTCATGGCTATACAAAATGATCTTTATATATATATACAATACAAAAGCCTATGTAAAAGCCATAAATTCAAAACATTTGTCGGCCAAGGCATTCTTTACCCAAGATAGACTTCCTTTACACCATTCTTCCACATAAGTGCTCCATGGGCAATCCTACAACACAAGGGCTAAAAAGATATACCACATAGAGAGTGAGTATAATTTCTCAATGATGGAAATCTAACAATTGTGATAATATATATATAAATGCAAGATAAACATCTTTTCCTAAGAAGGGAGTTCAATCAACACAAAATCAATCATTCATCAAATCTGTTAAACACATCTATCCATCAAAAATTCACAAAGTCACACTGACCAATATCACAATTACAGTTAGTGATCGAAGGGAGTTCCACCTACTCCTCACACAATCTCCTCAATAGGATATCACACTATGCCATGCTTCTATGGCTAATGCACATGCTGGTGTTTAAGGATACATATGCACGGATCCGATTTCATTTCATTAGGTGATCGCAACCACCATAATCATTCATTCATTCTAATTGGTTTCCCGCCTCGTAAGGGGTACTCCCTCTAGCAGCCTCGTAAGGTGCTTTCTTGTGATCGCAACCACGTTCAACAATTCATACTGGTTTCCCGCCTTGCAAGGGGTACTCCCTCCTCGTGATCGCAACCACGGGCATTCAATCGCAACACCAGGTGATCGCAACCACCAACCTATTTCACAGGAACTCGCAAACCCTTTTATATTTCAAACATCAAGTGATCGCAACCACTTATCAACATCATCATGATATACATGCCATGCTATGTATGCAACAATGCTCATGCATGCCTCTACCTCATATGGATTATCTCACCTTCTCATCTAGGGTACACTCGTACTCAATCACAATGTTAATTCCACATAATCAACACATATATATATTCTAACCATCATGTTCAGGAATCATCCTAGCCAAGGATTTCAAATATTCATCAAGCCACACATAAAATCAACAACGTGTTATCACGTATTATACCACTCATAACCTATCAGGGTTTTATTCCACAATCAATCATTATAAGAACCTTACTCAATTTCACATCACATGCATATGTTACTACACCCACTCAAGAAAACATACCACATTACATCAATACATACATTATCATCGTACAAGATCTCATGCATTTAGAAAATACACCCCTCTCCTACCTCAAGAGAAGTAGACTTCTGGGTTCGATGTTCTCGCCTCACAAGTATTATCAAGCCCTACACCAATCAATTATAGGACCACATCAATCATTCATTCAAACACTATTTCAACATACATATACATATATGTACACATGGTTCTCATCATGTAGAGGTTATTTATAGGTTTCATTCATTTGCCTATTTAGGCTTCGGGAATTCTTTCCCTTAAATCACCATTCATTATCATCAAGGCAATAACCTAATTAGTTAGGTTACCCCATTTACCAACCTTACATTTAACTCATTCCAAGTGGGTTTTTCATTTATGGTTTCTAACCATCATCTCCAATCATTATTTATGATTATACTCCAACATTAATGACATTCTCACCATTAATTAATGTCTTTCCACTCACATTACCCATTTCCCCCAATTTCATAAGTTAGGGTTTCTACCAAACTCATCAACATTCAAAAATAATCATACATTCTCATCTCCTTCCAACCATAAATGTATCTACCCCATTAATACCATTTAAAGCTTGTATTTATGACACCCACCTTAGGGTTTCCACATTTAAAGTTTCTCCTAGTAACCCACATACATTAAATACTCTCTTAACATTAAGGACACATAACTAAAGGTTTATATTCTTAAAAAAAGGCTAAAATCTTACCTCAAGTGAAGTAATGGAAGAGTTCCCAAAAGAAAAGAGAGTCACACAAAATTAAGGAGAAGAAGGGAGGAAGAACTTCAAGCTTAAGCCTTCTCCAAGCCTTTATGAAACAAAAATGAGAGGGAGAATGAAGGGTAGCACCTTGGCTTAGGGTTAGAGAGGGAAAAGAGATAAAGAGAATAAGAGAAGAAGAAGAAAAGAGTATTTTGCCAAGTGGTTCAACACATGAACAAGAATGAGAGGGGAAAATGAAGGTTTTTGCTTTTAATTTTCATCCATTCATTAATATTTCATCATTTTACTACAAACAGGATCTCTGTTTGGGCTTAATACTCATTCTAAAAATTATTCCGAACACACATCCGGACTCCTAGTAATATTATCTACGGCCCTGACCAATGGCATCTCAATCAGAGATACTTAGTCTGACACCCATATTTTATCTAGGTTAGTTTCCTGTTTATCCGATCTTAATAAATCATTAACAGTCTCTAAAAGTCTTAATTAAATTATTTCTGATATTTTGGCACATTAAATAGTTCACATTCAATTATTCAATATTTATCTCATTAAATTAATTCTTTATTTTAAAATTTGGGATGTTACAGTACTCCCTCTAGTAGCCTCGCAAGGTGCTTTCTCGTGATCGCAACCACGTTCAACAATTCATAATGGTTTCCCACCTTGCAAGGGGTACTCTCACGTCGTGATAGCAACCACAGGCATTCACTCTCAATGGTCCCACAGGGCCTTTCATTTTAAACACCAGGTGATCACAACCACCGGCTCAATACCACAGGAACTCGTAAGCCCTTTTTATATTCCAATTATCAAGTGATCGTAACCACTTTCAAATGTCATGATATGCATGCCATGCTATGTATGCAACAATGCTCATGCATGCCTTAACCCCGTAAGGATTATCTCACCCTCTCATCTAGGGTACAACTCATACTCAATCACAATGTTAATCCCACATAATCAAATATATATACCATTCATAATATTCAAGAGTTATCCTAGCCAAGGATTTCAAATATTCATCAAGCCACACATGGAAACAATAACATGTCATCACACATTATACAACTCATAACCTTTTTAAGTTACCATTTTACAATCAACCATCACAAGATTCAATCTCTATTTCATATCACACATATAATGCACTATATCCATTCGAGGAAAAACATGCAACATTGCATCAATACATACATTATCAACATACAAGGCATCATACATTTAGAAAATACACCCCTCTCCTACCTCAAGAGAAGTAGACTTCTAGGTTTGATGTTCCCTCCTCACAAGTGTTATCAAGTCCTACATCAATTAATTATAGGACCACATTAATCATTCATCCAATCATCATTCTTAATATGTATGCATATACACACATGATTCTCATCATGTAGTAACTATTTACAAGTTTTATTCATTTTCATAATTAGGCTTCGGGAATTCCTTCCATTTGATCAAAATTCATTATTAGCAAAGGCAACAACCTAAATAGTTAAGTTACCACATATACCAATTTCACACCCAACTCTTTTTAAGTGGGTTTTTCATTAAGGTTTCCAACCACCATCACAAATCATCATTTATGGCAATACTTTATCATAAATAACATTCTCATTATCATTTAATGCCAATACCTCATCATTAATAACACTTTTTTCATCAATAAATGCCAACCTCTTCTACATTACATATTTCCCCCAAATTCATAGGTTAGGGTTTTATTAAAAACCCAACAAACATCACAAATGCATATGGTTCATCATCTTCCCATCCATATTTTCATGTACCCTCTCCAAGGCATCATAAGAACTCATATTCATATCACTCTACCTTAGGGTTTTCATATTTAAGGCTTCTCCCAATAACCCATATACACTTAATACTCTCCCAAGCCTTAATAATTCATATTCTAGGGTTCAAACACCAACAAAATGAGGGAGAGCTTACCTCAATCAAGAAATGAAAATGGGAGCCAAGGGAGAGGAAAAAGATAATGAAAATGGAGAAGAATGGGAGAAGCTTCAAGCTTCCATAGTCTCCTCCTTGCCCAAGAAAGAAAACAAAAATTGAGAGAGGAGGGCACCACTTAGTCTTGGTTTTTCTTTGGAGAAGAAGAAGATAAAGATAAGTGAGGGAGTTTAGAAGAGAAAGAAAAGTGAAGTGTGTCTTTACCCAGGGAGAGAGGCCACGAGAAAATAAGAGTGAAATGGTGAGGTTTCCATTTAAGTTTTACACCCATCACTTAAATTTCTTCATTTTACAACAAACAAGATCTTTGTTCAGGCTCAATACTCATTCTAAAAATTATTCTGAATAGATATTCGGATTCCCCATAATATTATCTATAGCCCTGACCAACGGCATCTCAATCAATGATACTTGGACCGGGTCAGTTTTCCGCTTATTCGGTCTCAATAAATTACTAACAGTCCCCGAAAATCTTAATTTAATTATTTCCAATATTTTGGGACAATAAATAATTCACATTCAATTATTCAATATTTATTTCCTTAATTTGTTCTTTATTTTAAAATTTGGAATGTTACATTTATAATGCCTTATTTTTCTTTATAATGTTTCCTTCACAATGTGGTGTTTGTTTTCTTCTGTTATGGTGATCTGTGTTCTGCACAGGGACCCCTGTAAACCATGGAGAACTTGAACTTGGGGGCTAAGCATAGATACTGTGTAAGACACTTACACAAATCTGAAAAAGAAGTTTAGTGGTGGGGCAATGTTGAATGAACTAATGATGGGGGCAAGTAAGGCAACCTATTTATAGGTATGGTT
Source organism: Clitoria ternatea (assembly GCA_037962975.1). Taxonomy (NCBI): domain Eukaryota; kingdom Viridiplantae; phylum Streptophyta; class Magnoliopsida; order Fabales; family Fabaceae; genus Clitoria; species Clitoria ternatea. The sequence goes on from CM075672.1 coordinate 160,385,268, forward strand.
TCACAAACACAATGTAGGGCTGACGTGATTTGAAGTATTTGCAAATTTTTTGATTTGATCATTGTGTTTACAGGGCTGGGAAGCCAAAATGAACTAGATTAAGGATCTTAATGGGGGTGCTTGGGGATGGTTGATGGCTATCCCTAAAGAGGCTTGGTGTAGGCACCAATTCTCACACTACTCCAAGTGTGATATGGTAATGAACAACTTGTGTGAGGCCTTTAACAATGTCATTCTACCTGTAAGGGAGATGCCAATACTGAGCATGCTGGAATGGTTAAGGAGTTACTTAATGGTAAGATTTGAAAAACTAAGGACCAAAGTAAACTATCCAAGATGATAAAAAGAGAACAACATTTTTCTGCCAACTGGTTTCCATAGTGGTCTGGAGCTCAGGTTTTTGAAGTTACACATTCTCTGTTCAATGAAAAATTTGTTGTTGATCTTGGGAAAATGACATGTGCATGTGGATGGTGGGAACTGGTAGGCATACCATGCAGACATGCCATATCATGCATATTACACACAGGACATAACCCTGTTCATTATGTTAATAGTTGTTATTCAAAGAACCAATATGAGAAGTGCTATGGACATGTAGTTGGTGCAATCAATGGCCCAAACCTGTGGCCAACAATTGAACATCCATAAAGTCTGCCACCAACATATAAACGTGGACTCGGGAGGCTAAAGAAACTCAGGAGGAGGGATTCAATAGATGAAGAAAACCCATGCAAATTAAGGAGACAATCTAGACCCTATGCATGCACAAACTATAGGGAAACTAGCCACAACAAGGCTACATGCAAAGAACCACCAATACAAACAAATGTGAGTAGCTTTTTAATACTTCTTTGTTGACTAATACAGATAATAATGTTTGCACATTTTTGGTTTTAGGAACCTGATCAGGAACCCACAACATAGAAGAATGCCAATAATGAGGTTGAGGTTGAAGAGACCACTAATGCTACAAATGTTGATCAATCAAGTCAACAATATGAAGAATTTACAACTGTGACTATGACTTCAACATGTTTAGCTGTTGAAGGGTCATCAACTATACCAACTGATGCAGAGGTTCCTGTCAAAAAGGAAAAGGAGTAGACCGACAAAGACCACTAAACAATAGTCCAAACCCACCATAAGGGGTAGTGCTAGAGGGAGAGAAAGGGGGAAGGGGAAAAGGGACAAGAACAGGAATAACACCAGTAATTATTTTAGATAAAGGAGGTCCAGTTGGAGGGGAAGTTGACATAGTGGCTATACAATCAAGTGTTGTTTGAGACAATGTAGACTCACATACTGTAATTATTTTGAGATAATATTATTAGATATTGTAATTATTTTCAGACAATTCTAAAGTGTTGACACAATGTTGTTAAGCCTTTAACAATGTTCACACAGTGTTTTCATTTTGATTCAATGTAGTATGCTTTAGTTCACAGGTTGAAACACATGAAAAGATTCAACTAATATAAATAAGATTCAACCAAACAAAAGATTAAAAAGTAAGCATCTTCATTAATAGATCACATCACAGTTACATTCACCAATACAAATAATTAAGAAAACCCTAGACTCACATTAACATCACTATACTTCCCATCATCAGGGGCCTAATGCTGTAAAACAAATTTCTAAAGGGCCTATTGTTATATTTTGATTGACTGAACCATAACCTTAAATCAAACTACACCATGTCTTTAACCCCTTATCCCATTCACTACAACCAACACCACGATGAGGAAGGCAATAGCCCATGATATTGCACATAGCCACATTAGCATGAAATTCATGGTTCTGTATTCTTTTAATCTCTCTTTCAACATTACAACCCTCGATCTCCATGTAAAGAACTCCATTTCCATGAGTAGAGAAGCTAGCAGTCCTTGTAAGGCTTTGTTACCCACTATCAACCCATTCAAAATATCCACACAACTTCTCGTTCTGTGATAGGAATAGAACATTTTTCAAACATGGGTCACCTTAAAAACATAAAATGATACATAACAAACCTTAAACACAAGCTTACCATCCAATTAGCACATCTGAAGAATGATCTACCACGCTTTTTTGGGCTCTTCGAAACTAGTTGCAACACAGGTTCGTGGCAGGAATGGAACATTTTTCAAACAAGGGTCATCTTAAAAACACGAAATGATACACAACAAACCTTAAACGTAAGCTTACCATCCAATTAACACATCTGAAGAATGATCTACTAGGCTTTTTTGGGCACTTCAAAACTAGTTACAACACAGGTTCATTACATTTACATAACCTCCTAAAGGGAACCCTTGAAAATGACCCACTCGAGCTTGTAGACATGGCAGGCGCACTCGACACACTTGGAAGGATGGAGAGGAAAGCCTAGGGCACCTTTTTATGGGTCAGCAAGAAAAGTAACCATTAGGGTATGTGAGCAACACGTGGGTGAGGAAGAAGAAGACAGAAGGAAGAAATAACGTCTTAATTTTAATTAACTTTATGTGCTAATTAATTTCATTAACCTTTAATTAAAAAAAGCCTAATTAGAGACTCAATCCTAAAATGATGAGTCACATGCCACATATGCCATGACAGACATGTGACTAGCCTCCAACTCATCAGTTGGCAGAGGCAGTCAATGAAAGGGGTTATATTCAGCACTTAAAAAGTTTTTAGGGACACAATACTAAGAAAAATTATTTCAGGAGGTAAATCCAAAATTACAACAATTCTAGGGCCTAAATTTACCTTTTAGCCTTAAAAATATAACAACTAGCATATGAAGATAATTGACATTATGACATATGTATGAAACCATATAAAATAGAGGATAATATCAATATACCTTGATGATTTTTGAACTGCTCTTTACAGGGGGTGTAGAAGTATGCTTGTAGAACAACTCAAAATATACATATAAATGTGTTTTTGATACAAAGCAATGTGCGTATAAATGTAAATACGGAGAGTCTTTGTAAGTTGAGGCGGAGTGCAATATACTCTGGGGCGGTGTCACAGTCCGCCTGACGGGATCTACGTTGCCTTGACCCGATTGGGGGTGGTACCTGCAATCGTTCTCCGACGCTCAAGTCAGTATTTCAGAATACTTAGAGACTTAGAAAGACAGTCAGAGAGAATTATGCAAGTAAGAGAGTGTAAGGTTCAGAGAATGGGAAAAAGATCCCTTATACCTTTTCGAGAGAGGTTTATATACCTGTTACTGGTGCTCCATTATTGGTAGGACCCGCTCCTTGTCTTCAGGCATAATGCTGAAAAGGTAGTGGGTCCTTGCGCCGTTTACATGCACCATTATTGTAGTAGGTATCACCACTTGTCTGGAAAGCGTTAGTGCTTTAATATTTTATTGTTATTTCCCTTTATGCGTGACAGCGTGATTCCCATTATTAACCTCTCAAGACAGAGTCAATCTCGTGTCGGGGTTGTAAGTATGGGCTCGCTACGCAGTGTGGGAAATTCAGTATTCCGCCAATATTGAGCTTATGGCTTGGCGGAGTAACAACTTTGGCGGGGTTACGTTCCTTGGCGGAGTAACATGCCTTGGCGGAGTAAGGTGCCTTGGTAGTGTAACTTGCCTTGGCGGGGTTATGTTCCTTGGCGGAGTAACATGCCTTGGCGGTGTTACCTGCCCTGGCGGTATGTACTCCGTATAGAAGTGATTATAATGTACTCAATCGCGTACTCCTCTTGTTCAAAATGCTGATCTGGCAAAGCATTAAAGCCATGCTCTTGGGGGCCGGTGTTAGGACCGGATCATATGCCCCCTAGCTTGTTATAGTGACTGGCGGAGTCACTTTAATGAGCTATAACACTTAAGTTTAGCTTTTGTAGGCATGGGTTTAGGCGGCGCTTGTTTTTTCAGGATTTATGGACAAGTGTTTTCGTGCATTTATTAGCTGTCATCACTTGACACGCCTGTCATTAATGCGCCTCGAAACCACGTTTTTTATTCTTCAGTCTCCCATTGCCACGTATGCCCTCGTAACGATTGCCATTCCAATGATGGGACATAAATGCGCGTGATGGCAATTGAGAACCGTTTTCGAGGTTATTACCGTGGGCCTTGGATTTTGAAAACGTGGCCCATGAAATATCTGCCCTTAGATATATCTATTGGTTTCAGCAAAAAAGGAACCGTCAGTGAGACAAATCAAACGGTTGTAAACACATATTTCAATTTTAGAACCGTTGATGAGATTTATCTAACGGCTGCAAACACATCTTCGAGATTTCTGAGGATTCGCTTATTTCCCCCCAAGCCATGCCTATAAATAGGTAAACTCTCAGAAGGGAAATGTTTTGCTTCATCTCTCACTTCGTATTTGTTCGCTGAAAGTGTTTTTGCTACTCTCTTGCGAGTTTATTGGTGTTTGGAGTTCTTCTATCTTCCAGAAGCTTAAGGTACTTGCTTCTTCCTCTTCTTTGCTTCTTCATTTCCATTGGGTTAGCTTTAGTTTTCCTTTTTGTGTGTTCGTAAAAAGGAAGATGAGAGGAAAGAGGTCAGAGTCTCATTCTAGGGTTTCTGTTTGTCCCATGTTTTCTGATATTGACAGTGAAGATGAGGCGTTTTATACTGGGAGGGACTCGATGTTTTACAGCAGCGTGGAGTACTTTAGTAATGTTGTACATTCGTTTGTGTTAGGAGGTGTTTTCCATACCCAAGTGTTGACAATGGTAGAGTGTCAAAACGTTGTGTTGCATGGACTGGACTGGGAGAAGACGCTCGAGATTGATCCTTATTGTTGGGTTGAGGAGGATGTTAAGGGTACTGCCTCTCGCCATGCAACAACTAGTGGCGGTGTAGTGGAGCTATCTGTGCCTATCTGGAAAATGAACGGTATGAAGATAGGTTCATTGTTTGCTCTCCTAAGACATTCGAAAGGATTTGCCATCGTCCTCTGAATAATCGTACAATATATATGTACGATATTCTGTTCACTCAGCTGGGAGTGTGTTTCCCCTTGAACAAATTCCAGATGGGCGTGCTGAGGTTCTTGGATTGTGCTCCTTCTCAGCTGCACCCAAATGGTTGGGGAATAGTTCGAAGCTTTGAGGTGATGGCGGAGCATCTGGAGTTTACGCCTACTGTGGCGTTGTTCTTTTCTTTCTGCCGCATCATGAGGAGGGTGAACGTAAAAACAGGCGGCATGGGCCTTCTTACTCTTCGGGCGGAGCCGAAGATTTTAAACTTCAAGTCGTTTGCAGACTCCGCCAAGGAAGGCGGACTCCACTTCAGAAAAAGTTTTGTAAAGGTTTCTGTGAAGGAGGGGGAGTCCGTCTTCTGGCGGAATAAGGAGGGAATTGATCGATTCCCAGTTGCGTGGACACATGAGCACTTTCTCTTAACCAAGCGAGCGTATGAAGTTGAAGAGGGTGCTCTATCGGCGGCGTCTGTGGAAGTACTCCGGATGTTGAAGGAGTACAACTCTGTCCACAAGCTGATCCTTTGTCGAAGGCTGCTTGGGCGGGATGCTCAGGGATACTTGAGTAATATTACTAACAATCGCAATGTTGATTGAGTATTGCTGTTATCTTGCATCTTCTAATCATATTCTCGTTTTGTTATTTCGCAGGAGAAATCGCTGAGTTCCCTGGGATGGAGCGCATCAAGCGGATCCGAATGAGCCGCAGGGAAATTAACGCGGAGAACAATGTGCAGCCCAGGAGGAATCTGACTGCCGCTCTTACAACAGCTCTTCCCTTCCCTGCCTCCACCAACATAATAAATTTTGAAGGTGGTGCAGGATCTTCAGCAGCTACTGTTGAAAGGCGTTCTAAAAAACGCCAAGAACCAGAAGCTGCTGAAGAGGAAGAAGAGGAAGTAGATCTTCATGCCTTGCAAAGGAGGAGGACTAAGGGCAAGAGGAGGGCTGAGGAAGGGACATCAATCGATGTTGCCATTGACTTGGAGGAGACTCAGGAGGTACCTGTTATGGGTACTTCTGCTGATATGGGCGGTGTTGAAGGCATCCTCGAAGAAGATGTCGCGGGGGAGCAAGCGGAGGGATTCCAAGCCCCTTCTGACCAAGATACGGGGGACGAGGCAGGGAGAGTTCATGTTTCCCCAGTCCGCCCGTCTGAGGATCCCGCCCTGAGCTTGACCACTCGAGGGACAGCAGTTTTCCCCATTGATGTGCCAGGGGAATCATCCAGGCGGTTTGTCTCTTTGCCTCAGGCGGGGTCTCGCTTGAATCCCTTTTTGTACTTTGCAAATACGGGATCCCGCCAGTCAGAGAGGCGTGATCCAGAATTCATCCTCCGCCCCGACATCGACTTTGAGGAGATTCCGAAGGCTGCTGCAGCTGCGAGGTGGCACCTTGCAGAGATAGATGGTTTCTTGGCCTCTGTCCCCCGGATAGCTGACGTTGCTGCCGAGGCCAACATGTTTCAGGCGTCTTACCACGAGTCTGTGGAAAAGATTCGTAGCTTGGAACATGACAATGAGCAGCTGTCCGAGGTGATCAAGCCCAAGGACAAACATCTTGACACCGCCGACTCCGACATCAAGAAATTGACGGAGGAGTTGGCTAAGGTGAAGGCTGAGAAGGTCCTGCTAGAACAACAGAATAAAAAGCTAGGCGAGGTGGTGAGCGGACTTTCCCAGGTCAAGGCTGATAATGTTCTGCTGAAGCAACAAGTTTCAAATTTAGATCAGCAGAACCAAATTTTGGGCGGAGACGTGAGCATTCTTCAGCAGAGGCTGGTCTCCATAGAAATAAATAAAGCCATAGCTGAAGATGCCTGGGCGGCGGAGTTGGGAGAAGCAGCAACCGCATATGGAAATCTTGAAGTGCAGATTCAAGAGTTGCAAGCTGAGAAGACTGCCTCAGATGCTACCAGTGAGAGGCTCGACAAGGAATTACAATCTGCCTTGGATGCAGTTGAGGCAGCGATTGATGATGCTTTCAGCATGGCTGTTCGCCAACTCTGCTACCGCAACCCAGGTGTTACTCTCTCCACCACAGGCATTCATCCCTATTACGAATTTATCAATGGAGAATTAATGGTGCCTGTGCAAGGAGGTCATATGCCTGCGCCCAATGATGAATATGTTCTGGCGGACTTGCCTCCTTCCCAAAGTTTGACCAGGCTAGGAGAAAGTCAGCTCACCTCCACTCAGCAAGAAGGGAAGCCGTCTGACCCTTAAAGATCAGCTTCTCAGTCTCCTCCTCAGTCTCTTTGCAAGTCTTGTTTTTATTTATAACGTCGCCTTGTTCCAGGATAGGCTCTGGATTTTACCAATTTGGCAATATTGAATAAAGCATATTTTCTACAAATGTATACTTGTTCATATAAGCAGTGTTCGAGTCCGTCATATTTATGCCTTGTAAAATGATATCGAAAAGGCGGAATATTCTTCTGAGGACTTAATGAAATATGACTAAGCATAACGAGGCGGGATAGCCTTTTTGCAATTTCGGTGAAGTAAAATTTAGTAAGGAGGCGAAGTAGCCTCTTTGAGAATTTAACTGAAGTAATTTTAATAAGGAGGCGTAGTAACCTCTTGAGAATTTCATTGAAATGATTTTAATAGTGAGGCGTAGTAGCCTCTTAGGAATTTCAATGAAGTTGGATTCCGTATGTAGGTGGAGTAGCCTCTTAGGAATTTAAAAGGAGTTGGATTTCGTAAGAAGGCGGAGTAGCCTCTTAGGAATTTAAAAGGAATTGGATTCCGTAAGGAGGCGGAGTAGCCTCTTAGGAATTTAAAAGGAATTGGATTCCGTAAGGAGGCGGAGTAGCCTCTTAGGAATTTAAAAGGAATTGGATTCCGTAAGGAGGCGGAGTAGCCTCTTAGGAATTTAAAAGGAATTGGATTCCGTAAGGAGGCGGAGTAGCCTCTTAGGAATTTAAAAGGAGTTAGATTCCGTAAGGAGGCGGAGTAGCCTCTTAGGAATTTAAAAGGAATTGGATTCCGTAAGGAGGCGGAGTAGCCTCTTAGGAATTTAAAAGGAATTGGATTCCGTAAGGAGGCGGAGTAGCCTCTTAGGAATTTAAAAGGAATTGGATTCCGTAAGGAGGCGGAGTAGCCTCTTAGGAATTTAAAAGGAATTGGATTCCGTAAGGAGGCGGAGTAGCCTCTTAGGAATTTAAAAGGAATTGGATTCCGTAAGGAGGCGGAGTAGCCTCTTAGGAACTTTAAAGGAATTGGATTCCGTAAGGAGGCGGAGTAGCCTCTTAGGAATTTTAATGAAGCTGGATTCCGTAAGAAGGCGGAGTAGCCTCTTAAGAATTTTAATGAAGCACAATTTTACAAGCGTTGAACTTACTTGAACTTGTTGACAGTGCTTGAGTTTGTTGATTATGTACTCTGTAAAACATTGGAAGTTAGGCAGAGTCAAGTTTTGGATGGAATGTTCATCCTTTTGCATTTTGATTGGAGTGTGACTCCTGATCGAATGAAAATCATCAAAGTCGGGATTGCTATGGTGCAGCATATAGCTGTGACACCAATTTATCCTGCAAGAAATTGGTTAAACCTCTGAGGCGGTATAGTGCAGCATATAGCTGTGACACCAATTCACCCTGCAAGAATTTGGTTAAACCTTCGAGGCGGTATGATGCAGCATATAGCTGTGACACCAATTCACCCTGCAAGAATTTGGTTAAACCTTCGAGGCGGTATGATGCAGCATATAGCTGTGACACCAATTCACCCTGCAAGAAATTGGTTGGATTTTGGGGTTAGCGTGGTGCAGCATATAGATGTGACACCAGCTCTTCCCACAAGAAGCCTGCAGGACCTTGGGGGCGAATTAGTGCAGCATATAGCTGTGACACTAGTTCTTTCCATAGGCGGCTTGTAGGACTTTAGGGTCGGTATGGTGCAGCATATAGCTGAGACACCAATCCTTTCCCCCCAAGGAGTTTTCTGTACCTTAGGTCCGGTTTGGTGCAGCATATAGCTGAGACACCAATCCTTTCCCCCCAAGGAGTTTTCTGTACCTTAGGGTCGGTATGGTGCAGCATATAGCTGAGACACCAATCCTTTCCCCCCAAGGAGTTTTCTGTACCTTAGGGTCGGTATGGTGCAGCATATAGCTGAGACACCAATCCTTTCCCCCCAAGGAGTTTTCTGTACCTTAGGGTCAGTATGGTGCAGCATATAGCTGAGACACCAATTCCCCAAGGAGTTTTTGTTGACTCTGTTTGTGAAGCGGCGTTGCATGTTGGTTGATCTTTATAGAATAAAGAGTTATGCGTTTGTGCTTCAGTTTTAAAATCGTTGTTTTATCTGCATGGGAACAAACTCTGCCATGGATAATCAATTCAAAGTTAGAGTGAAGATTAAATGCAGGAAGGCATTTCATTGAGAATGGAACTACATAAAGGATTGAGTTGGGATATATCTTTTCGAAACTTTTTCAAGGAAAGCATACAGAGGAAGATCCTTGAGTGAGGAGGAAAAGATCATACCGTATTACCCAACTAACTGTAATATATGCGTAAATTTAAAATGTTCCATTTATTTCTAACCGGAGTGCCATCCAAGTTTTCTAGGCGGTATGTACCCTTGCCCAAAACCTCGATGACTCGGTATGGACCTTCCCAATTTGGTGCCAATTTGCCTTGGTGCGCAAATTTGTTGCCAATTTTGGCCCTTCTCAGGACCAAATCTCCCTCTTTGAAACGGCGTTCGCACATGCGTGCATTATACCGTTTGGCGGCCTTTGCTTTGACAGCTTGATCTCTCACAAAGGCTTCCTCTCTCAACTCTGCCAAAACCTCCAATTCGTGTGCGAGGTTCTGTTGATTGGCTTCCTCATTGAAATGAAGGACTCGAGCTGAAGGGGTTGTTAATTCAATGGGAATGACAGCCTCGACTCCATATGTCAACCGATACGGAGATTCATTCGTGGTGGAGTGTGGGGTGGTTCTATATGCCCATAAAACATGGCATAACTGATTTGCCCAGTCTCCCTTTGCCTCACCAAGGCGTTTTTTGAGGCCCTTCAAGATTTCTCTGTTGGCGACCTCTGCTTGTCCATTGGTTTGAGGGTGTTCCACAGAAGAGAAAATCTGCGTGATGCTGAGATTTTCTAAGAGTTCAGTGAACTTGCGATCTGTGAACTGGGTGCCATTATCAGTGACTATGCGTTCAGGGACTCCGAAACGTGCAATGATGTTCTCATAAACGAATCTTCGAGTCCTGGCTGACGTTATGTGCACCACTGCCTCTGCCTCAATCCATTTGGTGAAATAATCGACACCAACTATCAAGTATTTGATACCGCCGGGCGCAGTTGGGAATGGACCTAGAATATCCATACCCCATTGATAGAAAGGCCAGGGCGTTATTGATGATGACATTTCCTCAGCTGGAGTATGGTGAAAATTCGCGAATCGTTGACATTGATCGCATTTTTGAACATATGAGGCAGCGTCTTGCTTTATAGTGGGCCACCAATACCCCGCCCTGAGGATTTTTCTCACTAGACTCCGTGCCCCTGGATGATGTCCACACTGCCCTTCATGGACTTCTTCCAAAACAGCTGGCACCTCATTTTCATTTATGCAAATTAAGTACGGGACAGAAATTCCTCGGCGGTATAGCTGCCCATCCAGGAGTGTATAATAGGGTGCCTCCTTCCTTAGCTTCTTTCGCTCAAGATCATCCGTGGGTAATTGTCCATTAACAAGATAACGAACTATTGGTGTTACCCAGGAGTTGTCATCAACGGGGCGGCTTTTAATCATATGAATTGAAGAGGGAAGGGATATACTTGGCTCCGCCAGAGTACTCTGTACAACCGTGGTTATGCACCCCGCCTTCTTTGTGCTGGCTAACCTGGACAGGATATCAGCACGTGTATTTTCTTCGCGAGGTACATGCTTGAAAGTTACTTCATCGAAGCGCTGTTTCAACTCATTGACGCAGTCCAGATATTGTTGCAGTAGAGGTTCTTTAGCCTGATACTCACCAAGAATTTGTGAGATGACTAGTTGAGAATCACTGCATAGGGTGACAGTTTTGGCCCCAATATCTTGTGCTGCTCTGAGTCCGGCTAAGCAGGCTTCATACTCCGCCTGATTGTTAGACGTAGTGAAGGTAAAGTGTAATGAAATTTCAAGATGTACCCCGTCATCACTTTCTATAACGATTCCTGCTCCGCATCCTTTGCTGTTTGAAGACCCATCGACATATATTGTCCAGTGTGAATGATCTGCGTCTGGGCTAGAGCCTGTTAATTCAACTACGAAATCTGCTAGGACTTGCGCCTTGATAGCAGTTCTTGGTTCATAGGATATGTCGAATTCAGAGAGTTCTATGGCCCATTTGATCATTCTTCCTGCCAAATCTGGTTTGAACAATATGGTACGGAGTGGCAAGTCTGTGCGAATCAGGATGGGATGTACATGGAAATATGGTCTTAGGCGTCGTGAGGCCCAAGCAACTGCAAGTGCTGCCTTTTCAATCTTCTGATAACGGCACTCCGCACCATGCAATGTTTTACCAGTGAAGTACACCGGTCGTTGGCCTTCAACTGTTTCCTTGACCAGAGCCACTGCCAGCGCTTCATCTGAAACAGACAAATAAACGATGAGTTGCTCACCTGGGCTCGGTTTTACCAGGATTGGAGGGCTGGCTAAGACATTTTTCAAGCTCTGGAAGGCCGCCTCTTGCTCTGGGCCCCAATTGAATTTCTTATCTTTCTTCAGCATCTTGTATAAGGGGAGAGAGCGATGAGCCATTTTTGGCATGAATCGTGCTAGAGCAGCGATTTTGCCATTGAGGGATTGTACCTCTTTCAGTGTTTTGGGGCTCTGCAACTCTTGTATCACACGACACTTGTCAAGATTAGCTTCTATGCCTCTTTGTGTTAACATGAAACCCAAAAATCTCCCCCCAGGCACAGCAAATGTACATTTTAGTGGGTTGAGTCTCATGTTGTATTGCCGCAGGCGTTGAAAAACGAGGCGTAGGTCTTCAACATGGTCTCCTCCTTCTGGAGTTTTGGCGATGATATCATCAATATAAACCTCCACCAGCTTTGTGTTCATGCCCTCAAAGACTCTGTTGATCATGCGCTGGTAGGTGGCCCCAGCGTTCTTCAGCCCAAATGGCATGACATTGTAGCAAAAGACCCCTCTGTCATTGATAAATGCTGTTTTCTCCTGATCATCCTCACACATTGGAATTTGGTTGTATCCGGAGTAAGCATCCATGAAGGATAGATACTTGTATCCTGATGAGTCGTCAACCAGTCTGTCAATGTTGGGGAGAGGATAAGGATCTTTGGGACAACATTTATTCAAATCAACGTAGTCTATGCACATGCGCCATTTGCCATTGGCTTTCTGCACCATAACCACGTTGGACAGCCAAGAAGAGTAACGGAGTTCCCTGATGAACCCCGCCTTAAGGAGTTCTTCGGTTTGTTTGCAAGCAGCATTTTGCTTAGCAGGACCCATACGCCGTTTCTTTTGTGCCACTGGCTTAGTTTCAGGATACACCGCCAGGCGGTGGCAACAGAAGTTAGGATCCATACCAGGCATGTCTGCGGCTGTCCAGGCAAAAATTTCCTTGTACTCATGGAGGAGTGCAATCAGTCTTGCCTCCACGTTAGGCTCCAATTTGTCATTGATGTTAGTGATTTGCTCCGGGGTGCTGCCCAGAACAATAGGCTTGGAACCACCATCAGGAGTTGGTTTCAAAGGGTTCAGTGGGTCTATAGAAGACTCCGCCCTGGGATCAAGATCCACCAAGTTGACAGATGCCGCCGCACTGTTTCCTTCGTTCAATTTTCTTTTCTTAGACATGGTTTCAAGCTTCACCATGTTAAGACTTAAATTGTAACAATAACGAGCCATCTCCTGGTCACCCCTGACAGATGAGACTTGATTATCTTTATCGATGAACTTGATTAACAAGTGGGGGGTTGAAACGATGGCTTCCATGGCATTCAGAGTAGGCCGCCCAATGATGCCATTGTATGGGGATTTAACATCAATGACAAGAACCCTGGATTTCACAGTCCTTGCTCCAGGTTCACCATCGAAGGTAATCCTTGTGTCCAAGTAGCCTTTAGTAGGCTGTTTGGCGCCATTAAAAGCTGTGAGGTCCTGTGTGTAAGGCTGCAAATCAGCGTCAGTCAGTCCCATGCGTTTAAAACAGTCATAAAAAATAACGTCGCAGGAACTTCCCTGATCAACTAGGATGCGTTTTACATCCATATTAGCGATCACCGCAATGATCACTACCGCATCATCTCCCTCAGGAATGGTTGGGCCAAAATCATCATCTGTGAAAGTTATAGGCGGAGTCTGAACTCCGTCCCTGAATGGGCGATATTCTTTGTTCTTGCCCTGCACAGATAAGATCATACGATGATGATTTTTCCGGGCGGTGTTTGAGGGTCCGCCTCCTGCGAAGCCTCCAGCAATCATGTCCACCACCTGCCTTTTACCTCGTGATCTAGGTTCAGGGCTCGGTTCTCGTTGGGCGGACTCCAGAACAATGCATTTTTGTTTCTCTGACACCGTCGTACGTTTTGGTTCCCGAGTACTATCAGGATCCGGAGAACGATCACGATGTCGCTTTTCAAACTTCTCAGGCTCATCATGAGATTTGCCTTTGAACAGGTAATGTTTCAGTTTACCTTCACGAATGAGCACCTCAATGGTATTTTTGAGTTGCTTACATTCTTCTGTGGTGTGGCCAACTGACTCATGGAATTCACAATATTTCTTTGGGTTTCCACCGCGCCTGATTGGGGGTGGACGTTGAATTCCATAAACATTGAGGGTGGTCCATCCTATTTCGCGCAAGATTTGCTCGCAAGTTTTGTTCAGTGGTGCATAGTGAGCAAAATTGAACACGCGTCTGTCTTGCTGTTTGAAAGGTTGGCTCCCTACTTTGTCCCTTTGGTGGGACTTGTCATTCTTCAACGACTTTTCTTTCCCTTTGTCATGAGGTGGAGTTACAGGGGGTGGTTTACTGCGAGATGCAGTGGCTTCCAAATGCATCTCGATACCCACGTACTTGGACGCCTTCCTGCGAAATTCCTCCATCGTGGTTGGAGGTCCCTTTGCCAAAGACAAAGCGAAAGGTGACTTTGGTTGCATAGCTTCTATGAGAATATACAACTAGATTGCCTCTGTCAGATCAGGGACCATGGCTGCCTCCTTGTAAAATCTCTTAAGGAAATCCTTCAGAGATTCTTTGTCGCCTTGTTTGATCTGAGCCAAGGTATGAGAGGTTCTGGGTGCATCCCTGGAGATCACGAAGTGGCTTCCAAAAGCTGAGGCCAGCTCCTCCCACGAATCAATGGAACCTGAAGGTAAGCTCTTGAACCAACTAAGAGCTTCGCCTGTAAGGGTTCTGGGGAACATTCTGCACATGACATCCTCCTCAGCTCCTAGAAACATGGCCTCGTAGATATAAGCATCTAAATGCTTAGAAGGATCTGTTTCCCCAGTATATTTCCCTATAGAAATGGGCTGCATAGTTTGCAAATGTCTGGGTACATGTGCATTCATGAGCCTTTTAGAAAATGGGATGCTCATCTTATATCCTAAGGGGGATGCGTTTGAGCCTGCTCTCCTTCCTTCTTGATACTGAGCATTCACCAGTGGGAGGCTTCGCTGCTCCTCCATGTATGTAGGAATACGAGAGTAGTGAGGAGTACTTGATTCCTCCTGCATGTGTGGTTCATGATGTGGCTGTCTTGCGGGACCAGCTTTCTCATGCACTGGGTTTGCTTTTTCACGACGAAGTTCCGCAAGTTCTTCTCTCAACATTCGAATCATGTCATCTCTTGGATCTGGAGAATCAGCTTGCATTGCTTTTTTTTGAGCATCATCATTAAAGTTAAGACGTCTGGGATTGCGTGGATGAGAATCCTCATTCTGCATCTCTGGTCCTTGTCTCTCCATTGATGATGAAGATTGGTCAAAGATTGTGGGATTACCAAGTTTACAGGTCCCACCGGGCGTGCCAATGAACTGTTCTTTACAGGGGGTGTAGAAGTATGCTTGTAGAACAACTCAAAATATACATATAAATGTGTTTTTGATACAAAGCAATGTGCGTATAAATGTAAATACGGAGAGTCTTTGTAAGTTGAGGCGGAGTGCAATGTACTCTGGGGCGGTGTCACAGTCCGCCTGACGGGATCTACGTTGCCTTGACCCGATTGGGGGTGGTACCTGCAATCGTTCTCCGACGCTCAAGTCAGTATTTCAGAATACTTAGAGACTTAGAAAGACAGTCAGAGAGAATTATGCAAGTAAGAGAGTGTAAGGTTCAGAGAATGGGAAAAAGATCCCTTATACCTTTTCGAGAGAGGTTTATATACCTGTTACTGGTGCTCCATTATTGGTAGGACCCGCTCCTTGTCTTCAGGCATAATGCTGAAAAGGTAGTGGGTCCTTGCACCGTTTACATGCACCATTATTGTAGTAGGTATCACCACTTGTCTGGAAAGCGTTAGTGCTTTAATATTTTATTGTTATTTCCCTTTATGCGTGACAGCGTGATTCCCATTATTAACCTCTCAAGACAGAGTCAATCTCGTGCCGGGGTTGTAAGTATGGGCTCGCTACGCAGTGTGGGAAATTCAGTATTCCGCCAATATTGAGCTTATGGCTTGGCGGAGTAACAACTTTGGCGGGGTTACGTTCCTTGGCGGAGTAACATGCCTTGGCGGAGTAAGGTGCCTTGGTAGTGTAACTTGCCTTGGCGGGGTTATGTTCCTTGGCGGAGTAACATGCCTTGGCGGTGTTACCTGCCCTGGCGGTATGTACTCCGTATAGAAGTGATTATAATGTACTCAATCGCGTACTCCTCTTGTTCAAAATGCTGATCTGGCAAAGCATTAAAGCCATGCTCTTGGGGGCCGGTGTTAGGACCGGATCAATTTTCAATGCATGGATTAACATCTTGATAGAAGACTGAAATGAAATACAATTATTATAACATTATATACATACACTAGTACAAACTATAGATATAAGCACTAGATATAATGTTGTAGGATTTTGCTTGACAATCCTTAGGAGGATGGATCTTCCTCTTCTCTATTCTTTAGATCCAAGGCAAGGGGACTTTAATTTGATGAAAAAATTCTGAATTCATATGGATATGGTACAGGTCATGACATATTTGGTGAAGTAATGAAGATTTTTGGTGAAGAAAAACCTAGATCTAAAGTAGGAATTGCAAGAGAAATGAATGAAAATAGAGAGGCAAGTGTGAGGTAATGTTGTCGTCACTCGTATGGTTGAGAGATAAGGAAATGGAATGTTCACCACCTTTGGGAGGAAGCCAAATGATAAGAACCTAGAAAAAGAGCTAAAGCTTCTACTTTCTAGAGAGAAGGGGGAGTATCTCACTCTAAAATCTCACTAAAACTTGAATTATGAAGCATTACAAAGGAAATGAGGTATTTATACCTCCTTGAAAACTAAATTTTCAGAATTGGCTTGGATGGGTTTAAAAAAGCTTCACCCAAGGCCTAAAAACTGAAGATACATGGCTCAAAAGGAGCCCAAAGTAACCTAACACCTATAGAAGGCTCAAAAGTGGCCTAAAATAGAAAATATGGCTATGCAAGGCCCAAAATTAAGTCCTAATTTTTAATCCTAAAATATTTCTAAAACTAATAACATGAAAATAAAATGTATACAAATGGAAAGCAAGCCCAATAAAGAGGCCCATGTAAGGTCTGCATGATTCTCCTTCTCTCCAAGAGGATTTGTCCTCAAATTCTAAAATCCTCAAGGCAATGCTCAAAGTAGTGACAAACCTACAAGATGAAAGGAGAACACAGTGATTTACAAAAAAGGAAAAGAAAAAAAAAAGTATTTGCCATAAGCGTCAAATACTAACCTTCTTACCTTTGTGAGAACAAAAGAAAAAATAGCATAAAGGAACACAAAGAGAAAATCCCTTAAGAGAGCACAAGGTAATCAATGGAATCTCTCATGCATCTTATAAATGGTATGAATGACATGATGCTCAATGAGGATGGGATGAGGTATAGAGAAATGATCATGTAGAATAGAAGTAATCAAGGGCATATGAAGTAAAAGAGTAGAATGAACTACCCTAACGAGATCATAATGTGTAATGGCATGAAAAGATGATACTAACCCCCTATAAAAATGAATAGTAATAACATGATCATATGTACAATGAGGTTAGAGACACAAAATGTTAGGAAATGAATAAAATGGTAAACCTATAAACATCTTAGATACAAGAAAAATAAGAAAAGATTAAAATCTTGTGAAGGTCAACTCAAAGGATTATAAACACATCCCTATCCTAAAAGATCCTATAATGACTATATACATGCGACAAGTTATCCTATGCAAACTATGAACACATAAAGGTCCATCCATCCTATAGTAACTATAAGAGGTTGGAAAGAAAACCTCTAAAGGATGAAATACTACAATAGGCAAAGAAAAAGAGGGGCCCATAAAGCATAAAGAGGTGCTAGAAGTGTATATATCATGAAGCATGTAAAGGGGTTGGTGAAGAAGCAAGGCTCTTTTCACATGAAGTTTGGAGGAAAGAAGAGAAGAATGTCTCATAGGATCATTAAGAGTGAGAATCCTTTTACCAATATCTTTTTGGGTTAGTTAGTTTTTATTTTTTTTGTTTTTGGGGTTTTGGAGGGAACGTGGAAGACCCAACCTCCCTATTCCTTTTCAACTTCATTTGAAGTTGGTCTTCCAAAACTTATTTGGGAGACAAGGGATACAAGACAAATTTTTTATTATTATGGACAAAAGTGAGGGTGTTGCTAAAATCCTCATGGGTAACCTTCTTATTATATTGCCAAAGTCTACCCAATAAAAAATGTGTGGCTTCCATAGGCACAACATCACACCAAACTTGACCATGGTATATACCAATGGATAAGGAAAGAAAAACTTGTTTATTCACTGGCATCTCACCCCTTTCATTAAGCCATTATAATTTATAAGGTTTAGGGTGATCAATTAAAGTACAACCAAGTTTGTTAACTAGCCTTTGACTAGCCACATTTACACAACTACCATTATCCATAATGAGAGAACAAAGTTTTTCTTTAATGTAACATCTTGTATAAAAGATATGCTCTCTTTATGTAGTGTCATCATCCCTTATATGGCTTCCAAGAAGCTTTCTAATCATAAAAAGCTCACCTTCATCTCCAAGAACATGTTCACTATCATAGGAATCACTATTTGAGCTATCACTAGAGTGTGAAGAGAAAGATTCCTCATAGCTTGAATAGTGATCAATGCCCTTTAAAATCATAGTTTTCTTGGTTAGGCATTGAAAGGAAATGTGACCCCTTCCCTTAGTGGATTTCAATAGTACCATCATTCTCAATCACTACCAATTATCATTGGATTTTGTTTATATTTTTAGTTAATGGCAAACAATATCCACATATATTTTCATCAATTTCATATCATGGGATGTTGTCACACATTCATATTTCATTCAATCATAACTATGGCATCAAACTCAAACAAGTCATAGTCATACATCAAATTAACATCAAGATCATCATCCTAAATATTATTTACCACATAACATCAATCATTCTAATTACATTTTAAATCACATTACTCATCAAACCTTCATCCAAATCAAGTAATGGAAACACATCCATACGTATACATCAGTAATGGATGAAACCGTGCATTTAGAAGATGTTACTCTTACCTCAAGAGAAGTAGAAATCATCGTGGTCTGAAGGTCCCGCTTCGTCAATGGGGTCGTTTCCTACATCACACAATGTACCATACAATTATTTTCATCTAAACCACCAAGATTTTAAATGTTCTTAATTAACTACTTGGTGCTTATGCCATTATTAATCTCAAACTTCTTTCCATTTCATTTAATTCACCACAACTATTATGTGTTTGGTGTCCATATTCATTTTTACTCATTTATGACTAACCCATTAACACTACTAAAAAAACCACTAACAGTTACTACAATTTAGTGATCGCCTAAAACCGTCGCTAATTAGCGACTGAGTTAGCGACCGCCATGTGAAAAGGGACCAAAAAAGAAAATTAGTGACTACCTTAGCGACCAACACAATCCTGTCGTTACAAATTGCAAAAGTCTGTCACAAATACCGTCGCTACTACTAACCCGTCGCTAGTCTGATCGCTTTCATTTACTTCTCTCTTTTTTTGGTTTCACGCCAAGGGTTTATGTTGGCACAAAAAGGTAGCGACCGCTCTACGCCGTCGCTATATGAACAACTAGAAAAACTCGTCGCGGATCCTATCGCTATACACTACTAAAAAACATCATCTCGGACCCATCGCTACGAATTACTAAAAACCTCTAATACTGTCGCTACGTCTGTCTCTATCTTTGGCGCCAAACAAAAATATTAGAGGGAAAAATTTGGTGGGAAACAAGTTACCGACCGACACGTGTCATCGCTAACATTGGCACACATAAAAAACTTGGTGGGAAACCAAAAATTTGAAATGTAGCGACAGATATTGTCATAACTATATTTTGGCTAAGTGGGTAACGGTACATGTGTCCATCGCTAGATAAGCCACTGAGCGAGGACTGTGTTAACCGTCGCTAAGTTGTCTATGGTGTCCATGATCAACTATTTTATGTAGCCATAATGTTAGCTTATCTAGCGACGGAATAACGTCGTCGCTATTATTCAGTCAAATTAGCGACGAGTGATGAATATCGCTAGTTGTGCCACACTAGTGACGGTATTTGTGTTGTCGCTATATGTATTCAGTTCAATCTCTTATTTCATCGCTAGTTCTGCCAGATGGCCTTATTAGTGATCTTCTTAGCAATGGTCTACAACTGTCACTAAGTTTTAATTCTAAGTCGAATACCAGCCTCTCCCAATCATTTGCCCTAATGTTCTCTCCCTCTCTCAGTCTCCGTCTCCCTCCCCTATCTGTCTTCGTCTCCCTTTATCTCTGTCTCCCCCTCTTTCTTCGTCTCTCTTCTTCCCTCCATCTTTGAAACTCCCTCCATATCTATGAAGCTTCCTCTGTGTCATTCTCAGTCTCTGTCTCCCTTCTTCCCTCCATCTTTTAAACTCCCTTCCCCTTTTAGTCTTCGTCTCCCTCCTTCCCTCCATCTTTGAAACTCACTTGTTCCCTCTCTTTGAAGGTCTCTCCCTCCATCCTGTCTGTGTCAGGAAGCTCCTTTGAAGCTGCCTCTGAGTTTTCCTACAACAGTACTATCTCCGACAGTGCCTCCTCTGTGAGTCCCCCACTGGTACTACTTTAAGTTTCCACATGCACATAGTTTTTTAAATTGCAATTTGCATGTTTAGTGAAAGGTATCACCCACCGTTGCATGTCTTGTTATCTATTTCATGTATGTTTCATGCTTTGATGCTTATTTATTATTTCTAGCTTTATGTGTGTTTGGACTTTTATATAGTGCTAATAATAGTTGTGGCTAGTAGGCATAGTTCAAGATTTTTGAGGAGCATAATCAAGTTTTTTCTAGTGAGTTATTGTTCTATAATGCTGTAATTATAATTGGCCCTGTTAGTAATATTGAGGGTTATTATGTATTTTTTATTATTGATTTTGGTTGATAGAATGAGAATGGACCCCGATTTACTTTTAACTAGTTTTTTTTAGTGTGCTAAAGATTATTTTATAGCTTCAATTAGAATGGACTCACCACAAGTTAACTGGCTATAACTTACAATGGTCAAGGTCTATCAATTAATTTCTAGGAGTTCCACTTTTTCCTTCACTTTTAATATCTTGCTTTACCTTTAAACTACAAAACATGTTAGTTCCTTTAATCGCCAAAAATCTATTAAGTGTCAGCCATTTTGCTAAGGATAACCATGTTTTAAGTTTCACCCTAATTTTTGTGCGGTTAAATCTAAATGTCAAGTTACAAATAAGTCATTGCTCTATAGCACAGTTAGAGCTTATGGCTTTTACAAATTTCCTCATCTTCAACTGTGAGGACCATATTCTTCCTCAACGTCTTCTTTACCTTCTCAGCTTTTAGCATTAGCTTCTTCTATAAATATGTGGCACTCTAGATTAGGTCACCCTCACACTAATGCTCTTAAATTAGTCCTTAAATAGTTTTTTCATTTAAGTTTCTTTTGGTTTCAATTTGTGGTTTGAATCTTTGAATCTAAATATGGTGATGTGGGCCTGAATATTCAATTTGTACTAGGTCACTCTTTTATTGTTAGATTATTGCCACGAAAACACAACTCCTCTAAGATGTGGGTCGATTTGGAGACTAAGGAACCTATTGAAACAGATAGCGATAGTGACACTGACACTGAAGGGGAATTTCAAACTGAAACAGACACAGAGTATGCAGTTGTTTTCCATACATACATACATACATATATATCTTTGTAACAGGGACTAACAATTGTTTTCATGGTTCATTCTACAAATGACAGGACGTCGACTGCCCTTCAATCAGGGTGTGGTTTGAGGACCCCCGGATCCCGTCTGCAGGCCACCACCCCACAGCAGGCCACCATCCCTTCACAACCTGGTCCCACCATCCCACAATAGGCCACCACTCCTTTACCTCCACAGCGGACTACACCACATCAGACTATCACTCCTTTACCACCACAGCAGACCACCCCACAACAAACCACCCCAGAGCAAACTACTTCACCTGGTGATTTAGATGACACTGGCATCGAGGCTACCCCACCTCCGGCATCCCCCTTACCCATGCTAGTCCCACTGCCGGCCGGAGGTGAGTAAGTATACTATAATTTGTTTTAAGTTAATTGGTAGCTTGTTAGTTTCTTTGTATATAAAACTCACAGAGTTGTATGTTAGTTAACTTAGAGTTATATAGATTGAACTATACTAGAAGCTTTTCTGTTTGTAACAGGGCAACCGTTTAAATTTGGAAATGTTATATTTACAGGGGAGACTCTGCCGAAATTTTGGTAGCCTCCCCGTGTGTAATTGTTTTATTTATTTATAATTATTGGCTATTATAGTTTTGTTGATAGGAGTCACACTACCAAAGCGATTACTAAGGTTCTGAACGCACAGTGGGATGGACCATATATCTCTTGGACAAATATAGGGCAGGCTGTCCAAGATAGGTGGTTTGACATCTTTTTATTAAGTTAAAATTTCAATTTGTTGTCAATTTGTTGCTAATTCATATATCTGTTTTTAATATTGAAATTTCATTTCATATAATAGTGAGATTATTAGTGGACCGAGGGTATGATTGATGTGATTAGGAGGGTCTTTGCTACAAAGACCTCTAAAATCATCAAGAGTACCCTTTGGAAGGTGAGGGACAAGGGCGAGCACCCTCGTTGGATCCCCGAGGACCATTGGGACGGGATAGTCCAAAAGTGGGGCGGTGTCTTATTCCAGCAGACGAGTGCTCGGAACAAGGCAAACAGAGCCACCGATGCTACAGCGTAAGTTTACACTAGGGGTAGCATTTCAATCCTCGAGCATAAAAAAAGATTTGTAAGTATATTTATGTTAAACATTTCTTTTATGATTGGTCTGACATGTTTTCCAACAATAATTTCAATGCTTGTTGTTCACTACAGGAGCTGAGGGAGCACTACGAGCCTTCCCTTTTTGAGGTCATGCAAATAACCAAGAAGAACAAAGCTGGTGCATGGGTTAACCAAAAGACTACAAATCTAGCGGTATTTTATTTTAACTTACACATGCTTATTATTTACAAATCAACTTAAATTCTATTATTTTACATTTATAGGAGGCGTATCAGGTCAAGAGGGCCGAGAAGGAGGCAGAGTTAGTGGCTTCCACTCCTGAGGGGGAGGTACGTCCCACCCTGTCTTGTTCCGATGACAACGCCATCTACATGGAGGTTGTTGGCAGCATGAACAAGAAAGGGAGGTTGTTCGGGTTAGGCAGCTTGGGCACGCAGATCGCGAGAAAGGGGAAGACCTCTTCCTCCTTTGGCCTTCTAGTAGATGTTAAGGTCATTCAAAACCTAAACAACGAGCTACAGGAGAAACGACGCTAGAGGCAGCTTTTGGGGGAGCGGGTTGAGGTAGACCGACGACGGGCAGAGGAGGACTGATGACGGGCCAAGGAGCAGCACGACGAGACTAGTCGACAGCTTGCTATGCAGTAGCAGCTATTGATGTAGTTAATGGCGAGGCTCCCTCCTCTACTTCCGAGCCGCCACCACCAACACCACAGGATCCCCCTCCCCCATGATTTTACTTTTTTACGTTTCATTTATTTGTATATTTAGTGACACGACATTATATTTTTTTATGTTTATATTATATTTTATTCATTATTTACTTTTTGTCATTTTTTTTAATTTTTATGTTATTCGATATTTCTAGTTTAATATTAAATGAACAAAACCTATATTCAAAATTAATATTTTAAAAGTAAAAAAAAATAAAAAAATAATATTAGCGACGACATTTTTTCGTCACTGAATACACAATGTTAGCGACAGTGCGAGTATTGTCGCTGAATACATAATGTTATCGACGGTCCGAGTCGTCACTGAATACATAATGTTAGCGACGGTCCTTGTCGTCGCTGAATACATACTGTTAGCGATGGTAACCTGTGGTTGCTGAATGCATAATGTTAGCGATGACAACCTATTGTCGCTACTTTACAGGCTTAGCGACGACGTCATGTGGTTGTTGTAGGGCACCGGTAACGACGGCATACGTCACCAATATAGGGACCACTTTAGCTACAGCATTACACCGTCGACAAAGTAGCGACGGAGGGCTTTTGCGTCACTGTGGTGTCAGCGACTATGGATATAACGATGGTGCTATGTCCGTCATAAATGTCGTCACTAATACTGTTAGCGATGCTAGGAACATAATTTAGCGACCTTATTTATCCGTCGCTAACAGGTTTTTTTTAGTAGTGTAATGAGTTTCCTCATTAATGGTTATCTACCATCATCAATGGCTATCTCTCATCGTTAATAACATCTCCCTAACATTAATATCATTGCCCACACTCTAAATATCATATAATCATTCTCAAAATTAACTCTCCTTACCACATTACATATTTTCCCTAAATCTTAGGGTTAAGGTTTCATCAAAACCCAACAACCACCATTAATACTTATCATTTTCCACCTCATTAAATGTCATTTTCGTATACCCATGTACACCTACACAAAGACATATATTTATTACACCCCACCTTGGGGCTTTGCATAAAAATGGTTCCCATTCTATAACCCATACATATAACACTTTCTCCTATCATAATAACTCACATTCTAGGGCTTTAGACCATGAAAATTGAGACGCCCTGAAAATACGGGTAAATTTTTCATGAATTTAAAATCATTATTTAATGAAAAGAAGAATAAGTGGTGAAGCTTTCTAGTTCAACACCTGGATCTATAAAAGCCACTCCCATATATGAAGATATGAGAGGGTAAGTTAAAAGATGATTTCATAATAAACTTTTATTTGGAAACAGTGGAAGAATTAATTAATTTAATTGTTGCATGATTGAATTTCTAGGGAGAAGATTTCATAAGGTTCATGGATCCATAATAGGTCCAAACAAATTTTAAGATGATGCAAGAAGAGGATTAATGCAAAGGGAAATACAATCATTAAAACAAAGCAAATATGTACATCAGGATGCCACTCGCTCAAGCGAGTACCACATTCGCTTGAGTGAGCTCACGTAGACACGCTTGAGTGAAAACAAGAAGGGCTGAGCGAGAGGAAGTTCTGAGCATCAGGGGGTCCCTTCACTTGAACGAACCCCATCTCGCTTGAGCGAGATTCGAAGGCCACACCTGGGCGAGCCAGGGAGACGCTTGAGCGAAGGAGGAGAATTACCTTAGGGGCTAATCTCGCTTAAGCGAGTCCCATCTCGCTTGAGTGAGATTGCTCCAGTGACATTAGAAAACTCTCTGCCTGATTTTTGCTTAGGCGAGGCAAGTCTCGCCTAAGCAAAAATCGTCCAGTGTCTATTTCCCCTCTCCTCGCTTGAGCGAGTCCCAGACCAAGGCCACTTTGCCTGAGTGAAAATGGTCCAGTGACCAACCACTGATTCTAGCCGAGTCTCGCTTGAGCGAGAAGGCCATTCGCTTGAGCGAATTTCGACCAGTGACCACACCCCTATTTCATAAGGGTCTCACTCGAGTGAGACTACTACTCGCTTGAGCGAGTTCTGCAAAACTTATGCAAAAATGTGGATTTTTCACAACTTGGCATACCAAACTTCAATTCATGCTATGTTACTCTATTTTAATGCATTATATCCCTTCAACCATGCAAATATAATCTCATCTAACTATCTATACATTTCAAACTCAATTATCATTCATTTAATGCATATCATTTGAACATATCTTCTCATAAATTCCATAAAGTGCTACAAGACACCATACTCATCATTCATTCTTAAGAATTAACATCGTCCAACATCATAATTCATCATCTTACATCATTGAGTCATAAATGAAAATTGGCCATACACACCAAGGTCCAATTTTCCTACATGACACTCAAAATCATCATCTCTAATCTAGATAACAAAATAAGCATCCATATACATTACATATGCTATACAAAATCTAGATTTTGTCGGCCAAGGCACTTCCTATACCACTATTTACCTCCTCAACCAAAATGCACTTCAACATGTCTACTCTTCCCATAAATGCCCTACACCACAAGTCTAAAAATGGACAACATGGGAGAGTAAGTCATACATTCCAAAGGGATGAATATGAATACCATGTGATTATGTATATATGCATCAAACATGTATACTTGTATATACACAACACCTCATTTCTCATTATATCTTTATCACACACATAACTCAACATCATTTTAAGTCAAGCAAGGTATACTAGCATGTATATAATCAAATCCTGCAACATTGGACTAATACACAATACATTATTTTACTCAAATTACTATTTGGTATTCATATCTTCATGTTGTCTTAACACATTATATTATCTCCAATACATCCATTATCATAACTCATCTCCCTTGGCATACTTCCTTACTATATGCACATTGCTCTTAAGCTAATGCATATGCACAATGGAATGCTTCAGCAATTGCAGATCTGACTGTGGGAATAATAACACCGATTATGGGTCTCAAGTATGATCATCTAATCATACCCCTACTGCAGTAGTATAATGTGTACACTTATTCTTAAATTTGCATACATTCACCAATTGTTTTACTGGTACAAAACCGCATCGCCCATCTTGCAACACCTGGTCATTTTCACATGACCGCGGTATACGACATATTCGACATATGGTGTTACGGGCCGGCCAGATCTCAAATCATGGTGGTTGTGATCCCAAGGACCACCGGGGTTACCTGCTCATCAAGAGCCACCCCCCACAAGGGTCGGCCACATGTAGCTCCCCGTAGCAATACATGGGCGGCTTCATGACTTACACTGAGTCACAGGGGAAAATAAAATTGCTTGTACACCGAGCCATCCTCTCACTGGGTCGGCTAAGGGAACTCCCCTATGTTCCAGCATCGGCGGCTATGTAGTATGCCATGGATGAAAATGCAAGTCATATGCATTTCTCACTCTATGCATCCTATACATGCCACTCATCATACATCATCATCATCATCACCAACATCACCACAAGGCTTTTAGTGGATTCATTATTGTTGGTTATTCTTGTTAATTTAAATCTTTGTGTGGCATTCTCGATAATTCTCATTCATATCATTCGGTTTTATCATTAATACAAGGCTTCAATCGTTCACTATCAAACATCATCAACATTCATTATACATTCACGGTGGACATATGTATCACCACATAATAATCAACAATTTACGCTACCATACAACACACTAAAATCATTCTAAATGCATCAAACATGTTGCCAAAACATATCATCAACATCATACATAACATTATGTAGCACTCCAAGTAAGGTAAACATGCATATCAATACATATGGCAATCATATACCATTCAAATTCATGCATTTAGAACATAAGACTCCTCTCCTACCTCAAGAGAAGAATTCCAATTGATAAGACGCACTTGCCTCATCGTTCAGAATGGATCCTACATTATCATGCATATAGAATCCCAATCAATCAACTATTTAAGACATCATTTCATTTCTATTTAATCATAATCATATCTACAATTTCTTAACATGTAATAGACATGTTATAGGCATCATTTTTATTATTTATTAGGCTTCGGGAATTCCTTCC
The DNA here is from genome assembly GCA_037962975.1 of Clitoria ternatea. Taxonomy (NCBI): domain Eukaryota; kingdom Viridiplantae; phylum Streptophyta; class Magnoliopsida; order Fabales; family Fabaceae; genus Clitoria; species Clitoria ternatea. Next base: position 160,412,465 of record CM075672.1, read on the forward strand.
CATTAAGCCACATCCATTAGATTCAAAGGCTATCAACAACAATAGCCCAACATCCACAAAATTTCATTTATCAACACCCACATCCATCAAAGACATGTATCCCTTCTTAAGACACACTCTTGAACCAACATTATTCTTTTTCCCCAATTTCTCATAGTTAGGGCTTTTACCAAAACCTAACAACTCTTGTTAATACTTCATCATTCTTCATCTCCTTCCAAAATAAATGCATCTACCATCATTAACCCTTCATAAATATTCATATTTATGATAACTCACTCTAGGGTTCAAGCATTAAATACTCTCTTTAACCACCCATCCACATACATTGCTCTCCCAAATCACATTAACACTTATATATGGCAAAAACTTCAATAAAATAGTGAGTATACTTACCTCACACCTAAAAACGAAATGGGTTTTCAAGGGAGAGGGATGCCACACAAAAATGAGAAGGAGAAGAGAGGAAGAACTTCAAGTTTCCAAGTCCTTTTCAAACAAAAATGGAGGGGATGGGGATGACACCACTTTAGCTAGGGTTTGGAAGAAGAAGAGGGGGAGAAGGAGTAAAGAAGAAGAAGTAAAGGAGAAATAAAGAGAAAGAAGAAGAGGGATGTTGCCATGGAAAATAAGAAGCCAGTATGAAGGAAGAGAAGAAATTGGGCTTTTGATTTTAACTTTAACTCCGTTAAAATTTCATCATTTTATGGCAAACATGATCTTTATTTGGGCTCAATACTTTATCTAAAAATTATTTCGAATACATTTTCGGACTCCCAATAATATTCTTATCAGCCCTGACCAATATCGTCTCGACCAGAGATACTTGGTCCGATACCCATATCTCAACCGGGCTTATTTTTGGCTTATCTGGTCTCAATAAATCACCAACAGTGCCCAAAAATCTTAATTTAACTATTTTCAATATTTTGGGACATCAAATGACTCATATTCAATTATTCAATATTTATTTTCTTAATTTATTTCTTTATTTTTAAAATCTGGGATGTTACAAAAATGGTGAGGAAAACTTACCTCAAGCCAAGAGTGAAGTGAACCCCAAGAGAGAGAAAGGGAAAACAAAAATGCTAGGGAAAAAAGCTTTTAAAAATCACAAGCCCTTCTTGGTTGATGAAGAAAGATAAAGATGAAGATGGAAGCGAATGGGCACACCAATTTGATGAGTTTAGAGAAGGAAGAATATAAAAAAAAGAGCTTCTTACCTTTGGAAGGAGGAAAACACATGTGAGTGGGAGGAGAAAATGAGAGTTAGTGTTATAAATGAGTCTCACTTAAAATTTTCTCCGTTTTACAACAAACAGGATCATTATATGGGCTCAATACTTATCCAAAAATTATTCCGAATATATATTCAAATTTACATTAATATCCTTAACAGTCCTGACCAACAGTATATCAATCGGAGATACTTCGTTTGATACCCATATTTTAATCGGGTATTAAATTCAGCTCTTTAAGCCACAATAAATTATGAATAGTCAAGATAAATCCTAATTTAATTATTTCTAAATTTTTGAGACATTAATCAATTCATATTTAATTATTTACTAATTATTTCACTCAATTAAGTATTTATTAAAATTTTGGGATGTTACAAGCTATGCAAAAGAGGCTTGTAATTTGTAAGACTTCTTAGAGCGAGGTAGAATTTGGTTTATGAGTTTTGGTTTTGCATTCTATTAAATTGTTTTGTGCTATTGGGAAAGAATAGATATGTGTAATTGTGTATTGATTTTGAAGGCAACTTTGTTGATGTTTTATTTGTTACTATTCCATGAAGTTTTTCCTTTTTAAAGAATTATTATGTATTGGTTAATTAATATTTGTTTGATACTTTTAAGAAACTTTAAAGGTAATTGTTAGATTATTAGTATAATTTTATGAAAGAATTAATACAATTTGTGAATACTGAGTACCTCAATTCATTTAGGGGTTGATCAGATTAGATGAATTTAAAGAACATATTAGTCTGAGCTATTTATCCATTGGGATGAGTTGGTACTGTTCCACTTGATTTCACATGTCTTTCTTTGGTGGCCTAGTTTTGTGGTTGATGCTGCTGTCACTACAACAAAAAAGGGAATTTAGCTGTAGGCATATAGCAGCGGTTATATGGTAACTGCCACCACTGATAAAGTACCGGCGGTTTACTATAACCGCCGTAAATAGATAGGTGATAACGGCGTTTGGTCTAGCGTACTACGTAAACTGTCGTTAGATCCACTAAATCTTAGCACGTGCCTCCCACATGCTCAAGCCCCTCTTTTTTGCATTCACTTTTTAGTTTTCCAGTTCCCCCGTTTCTCCTAATCTGAAATGCCTAAATCCCTTCTACTTTTTCCCCTCCTCCCACATGCTCGAGCCTCTCTCTTTTCCATTCACGTTACAATTCCCCTAATCTAAAATCTCTAAATCCCTTTTCACTTCCCCCTTTCACTTCTAAAATTCCTTCTACTCTTCTTCCTCCTCGACCACCGTACTACTTTTGAGTTCCCTCCCCTATGTGTGTGCGTCGTCTTGTTCCCTCCTCGACCACTGTCGTCGACCCCTTACCACGGGTGAGACCCTTGGTGCCTTCGTTTGCCACCATCTCCTCACCATCGTCACTAAGCTAAGGTCCTGTCACTTACCACTGCATTTTATTATAGTATTTTCTTTTTGAATGGGTAGCTTAGAGTTCTTCATTTGTTCATTTAATTTCACTATCGTCAAAAGTTGGTTGATGTTGTCATGAATTTTTTTGCATTATTTGAGCAGTTGGTTGATGCTATACAGAATCTGTATGGCCTTTTAATTTTCCATGAACTTAAGGCTTTGCATCAATAGAATATAGCTCCACCCTCATGATTATTGTTAGTTGATGAAACTCTTAATCTTTACATAAGGGCTACAAAATAGATAACTAAAACTGCCCCAATCTTTAACAATAAGAAATCAAGAATAAATAACAGAGATGTGATGATATACTATACATTAATTGATTAAAATATATGTCTCATTATATATAAAACTATTCTTAATGGGAGATTATCAACATATCAAGTATATAATAAGAATGAAAAGGACGGAAATCTTACCTTTTTCTAAAACAAGATGTGTGCTTCCACTGTGTTTTTTCTTTTTCTCTTTCGTCTTTCTTTTAGCTAGCCTTCTTGATAATTATTCAGTTGTCTTATTCCCTTCTTTTACCCAAAGTTATTTCTGTCCTTGCCATTTATAGAAAATTTATGAATGTGAATACTTTTTTTTCATTATTTAAGCTGATTAGATGTTTGATTTAATAAGCCATTTAAAAGAAGTTATGGTTATTTAATTTGTTTGGTTTATCTGGAAGTTATGTTTTCTTGAAAGGCATGACTTTTGGTGGTCTCTCTTATATTTTCTAGATATTATGTATGGCCTTTTAATTTTCCATGAATTTAAGGCTCTGTATCAATAGAATGTAGTTCTTTGGCAATTTTGCGTTGAATAGCATCTGTACAGTAATAGGACCTCTTAATTATTATATTTATAATCCATTTTGTTTTCTTATCCATAAGAAATATTACTGTTTAAGTATCATCAGCTGAACAACTGCATATTTTATAAAAAGGTTTACAATAAAAACTTGTAGACTTAAGACTTAACAACCCTATTATAAGATAATTGTATAGTAATTCACATACATAATATTTTTTATTTTATAGTTTGAGTTTTTCATTTCTGTTACATATGCTTTGGGCTAAATATTGTGAATCTTGGAGTAGCATATACTGGCATGTGTAAACTAAACAAATATGAGGACATTTGAACGGGCTCCAAAGATATTGAACGTCCAGCAGTATAGTGGGTCTACTTCAACTTTTTTTGCACCGAATTTCATCATAAAGCCCACTGATTACTCTAAGTTGTTTATCTTTTTATCTGTTTAAATATTCTTTAGGTACCTGTTTGCCTTCTTTCTTTCAAACAAACTTTTGATCCTTTTAAGGTGATGAGTTAACAAAGCAGTGTGTGTGGATGGAAGGTGTTTGTAAACTTGCTCTATCTATTTCCCTATAGCTCTTTTGCTTGACCCATCATCCTACTTCGAGGCTCTAATGGCGGTGTATATCATCTGACACAAAACACAACAGAACAACACCACTACTTGTTTATTAACTTTGCCAAAGACAAAAAGGAAAAAGAAGATAACCTTAAAATAAAAAAAGATAAACAAGTAGTGTGTTTTAGGTTACCTCATCCTAGAGAGGGTAAAAAAAACTAACTATTACTCCCTTTTTTTTCACTTTTCAATTATAAACTTATTTTTTATTGGTTAATTTAAAATGATATAATTAATTACTTGAGTATAACTTATAAATTCATAATATTTTCACATAATAAATTCATAATATTTATCTTTTTTAAAGTAAGAATATCAAAAGTAAAATTGGTATGAAAAAGAAAATTAGGACTGTTCAAAATAAATTAAATGAAAAGGAGTCATGTCATACAAAGAAGTTATGTCATTGCCAACACCTTCTCACACCTGCACTCTTGCTAGTATTTGCCATTGGTGGAGTTTGCGTATAATAACATCTACCATAGTAGCATTGGTATGGCTTCCTATGAAGCTTTGTATGGTCGGAGGTTTCGTACCCCTCTATGTTGGAATGAAAATGGCGATGTTATCCATTTGGGACTCCAATTGATCCAAGAAATGAATGACTAGGTCGCTATGATTCGAGAGAAAATGAAGATTGCCCAAGATCGTCAAAAGAGTTACTATGACAATCGTCATAGGCAACTTGAGTTTCAGGTGGAAGATTGGGTGTTTTTGACGGTTTCACCTACCAAGGGTGTAGGCCGTGTGCTTAAGGGTTGTAATTTGGATCTGAGATTTATTGGGCCTTATTAGATTATTGAACGAATTGGTGATGTGACATACTGATTGAACCTTCCTCAAACCTTGACCAATATCCACAATGTGTTCCATGTATCCCAATTAAAGGCCACGCGATACGATGATTGTCCCTGAAGACTTTATTAAACTGGAGCAAAATCTAACTGTAGAAATGGTCCTTATTGGTATTGATGAGTATCAAACAAAACGGTTAAGAAGCAAAGATGTACCCTTAGTGAAAGTTAAGTGGCAAGACTTCAATGGAATCTTATGGACGTAGGAGTTGGAATCCAAAATAAGACAATTATACCCCAATCTTTTCCAATGAGGTACGTTGATTTCGAGGATGAAATCTCTTTCTAGGGGGTGGATGTAACATCCCAAATATTTTAGTAATTAGAAAAAAAATGTAATTGGGCTTAAAATAAAGATAATAAGAGAGTATGAAGCAGATGAATGAGTTTTAAATTAATTTAAATGAAAAATGGGAGATTCTGCCTGATGCGTAGTGTGGCATTGGCGCGTAGCACCAGGGTAAAAATTATGACCTGACGCGTCGTGCTAGTGTGACGCGTAGCGCCAGCGTTGCGATCAGTTTTAAATGAAGGACATGCAAAACAAAACCAAAACATTTCCTTTCTTCTCCTTTCCTCCTCCCTACAAAATTGCAACCAAGATCTTATGGATTTGTGGTGTGGACTTGGCATCCCTTGCATTTTTGGACCTTGGGGACTAAGGTAAGCCATGAAGGACCCTCGATTAAGTCTCTTCCTCTCCTCTTATTTCCCCTCTCTAAACTGAATTTGCATATGGAAGTGAGAGTTTAGATTTTTCATTTTATGGGCATGGGAAGCTTAGGTCTTAAGTTTTGCATGGTAAGAATGACAATGTACTAATGAGATGTTGTGTTTCGGTGACCGTAGGTGCCGCAACGAGTTCCGAAGGGTCAATTGGCGAAGTGGACATTGTGTTTGGAAGCCGAGAAACGAGTCAAGTGATCGTAGGACGCGACCGACACCAAGAGCAAATTATTGAACTTGGAATCTAGGTATGGGGTGTTTGGGTCGTAATTAATTAAAATTGGTATGAGTTCTAGGTTCGAGAAGATTATAAAATAATTAGGGGTTGATAGAAAGTTTGTAGATTAGCTAGGTGATAATTATGGGTATATGTGTGTGTATGATTGAATGAGTATATATGGCGAAAGTATATTGAATTGATTAATTATTAGATAAGAAGTTGATAATTAAATATGTAAATATATATATATATGTGTAGCGCTTTATTAATTATGAGTTGAAATGAATAATGATCATGTTTTGTGATATGTATGCCAATATGGTCATAGATAATTGTTGAAAGTGAGTAATAAATAATGATTTAAGATAAACCGTGGCATGTTGCAATTGATGAGAAATGACGATTTGAGAAATTGTGATGAATTGATGTGAATTGTGGCATTATATTGGTGGGCTTGGCATATCTGGCCTCCCTAGCTGATGACTATGATTTATTATTGATTAGTCACATGGTATATGATATGTGAGTGTGATGTATATATGTGATTATGTGGTGTGGAACGGCCGACGATATGATTTGCCCCTCATCTTTTGCTTTCATGGTCTTTTGAGATCTAGTTGAGCTACCCAGTGGTTAAGGTGTAAAGCCAAGTCAGGCTCGGTGAACCAAGTCAGGCTCGGTGAGCCAAGTCAGGTTCATGGGGTGTCAAATCGGACCCCCAACTGAACGTCGATCCTTTAGTATCCAGATACTAGGCGTCATTTATTGCCTGTGAGTCAGTTATGCTAACTTTAACATGATATCATGTTTATGATGCAATGTATTATTGATAGAAAATTTAATGTTGATGACAATTTATGAGAATATATGTAATTTATGTGTTTCTTGAGGATTTTGTAATGAATTAGAAAGGTAAGAATTTAAGAAAACTAACAAATATATGTATATGACTATAATGGAACCAGTAAGTGTATAATATTAATAGGAATTTATTTAATTGATTATCTTTTATTATATTTACCATTCAAGATTAATTATTTTCTAGGTTACAATAGTACTCTGGTCATTTATGTTTTATTTTGTTTCATTTTTGCTCTTCAAATAAGGTTTCAATTTGGTCTTTCAAATTATTAAAATTTTTTTATTTCATCCTTAAATTTATGACCAAATTAAAATATTTTAATAACTTAAATGACGAAATTAAAATCATGATTAAACATAAAAGACACGAATTGTATTTAGACCTCTTATAAAATTTCAACAATTAATTATTTCAAGAATTGCTCATACATGTTGTATTTGAGGTATAATTTGTTCTGAGTTTTATATAGTATTAATGGTCTTTGAATTTTGCCATTTTCCTACATAACATTTTTAGATTTCTCATCACTACAACCTAATGTATGTGTTTTTTTCTCTTAGTTTGTTGAGGATTAATCAAATCAACATCACACTAAAAACAATAACATAAGATATTTTATTCGATTTAAATTCTATAACTATTTTATTCTTTATCTAATTTTTGTTTTGTAAATATTTACAAAATTTAGATTTAAATATATATTCTATACTTGATGATAAAACATTTATTTCATTAAATTTGTGTTACAACTTTATATATATATATATATTTAACATTAATTATGCTTTATTAACATGTTTAATGACCTAAATTATTTATGCAAAATCAATTTATATATGTATGCTTAATGTGTATTAATATTAGTTTATTTCTTAATAACAAGTCTACCTTTATCAGAAAAGCAATGTTAGCCCAGGTGGCCTCTAGGAAACTCAAGAGGGGGGGTGAATTGAGTAGTTAGGAACTTTTTCACTAATAAATTTCTCCTCTAAAAACTCAATATGCAATGATATGTGATTTGAATAATAATGCTTAAAACATAAAGAGTTTAAGGGTTAGAGAAATGCAAACAGAGATTTATACTGGTTCGGCCAACCACTGCCTACGTCCAGTCTTCTCAAGACACCCTTGAGGAAATTCACTATAATCAATTCCCTTGATTACACCACAATGGGGACTCACACCCTGATCACTAATGCCTTGGATGCTACACCACACCCAAGCACATCACCATTGGATGCTTCACTACATCCAATAACATCACCCTTGGATGCTACACCACATCCAAGAAGAACCCCCTCAGAGATACACCACTCTGAGTATCAATCTCACTTTTAGAGATAAAGATCTCTTACAAGAAAACTCTCTTCAAGAGTATGATAAACAAATTGAGGAACAAGAAAGAGTAATAACTCTATTAAGAGAATATGGCCATTATTGCTCATAAGAAAAGATTGGAAGTATTTGGTATATCTTGGTGTTATTGGTGTGTTTTTGCAAATGAAATACCCTCCTATTCATAGGAGAGGAAATGCCTTCAAGAGGTGTGAAATTATTGATTAAAATAATTGGAAAGGTACCTCTTGGATAAAATAATATTTTGTGAAAAGTTATAATGTTTCAACATGATTTTTTGCTTTCTGATCACGTTGTAATCGATTACATAAAATAGGTAATCGATTACAGCCTTTTAAAATCAGTTTTAAAACATAACGTTCATATTGTAATCGATTACTTAAACATGGTAATCGATTACATTGCTGAGGTAATTGATTACACTAATGAGGTAATCAATTACACGATGTAATTGATTACACTAATGAGGTAATCAATTACATTCCATCAGAATGTATTCTTATTTTAAAACCTTTTTATATTAATGGCCGTACTTTCTTTTTATAGAGTCTTACTTTAATTATGCCTTGGTCTTGGATCTTCATTCTTGATCTCTGGCATTGGCCTTGTCATTATCAAAATCCTTCATGGTCTTCATTCTCCCCCTTTTTGATGATGACAATATTTCATTGATTTCATGACTCTTTTTGTGCTTGACATGGTATACTAAATCTTCAAGTCTTGCGTCCATGTTGTTAATCATGTCTTGCATATATGTTATTGATATCAAAACCTTAGTTCTTCATTCTCCCCCTTTTTGATATTGACAACAATTCCTGAGAAGAAAAATAAACAGCATGCAAGATACAAGATTTTCTCCCCCTTAATTTTGGTTTAGTTGACAAGGTTTGATTGATTTTTCTCTTATTTTGCTTCTCATATATTAACCAGGTTTGATTGATTTTTCTCTTATTTTGCTTCTCATATATTACTCCCCCTTTGTCAATGGCAAAAAGAATATAAGAGCATAAAGTTTTAGCAGAGAGTGATGCACCTTGTTGTTTGAGGTCACTCGTTATTTTGATATTGCTCTTTGTTACTTGTTGATTGATAGATGCTTCAAGAAATGTGTTGACTTTTCTTGTGGGTAAGAGTTAATCCTTAAGTGCCTCCCATCAATGATAATTCCTGCACTATTATAAATATTTGATCTTGGTACCCAAATTTTCTTGGGTCCTTGTGGGTTAGACGTTGACAATATATTCTTAGGAACCCAAATCATTTTTGTCTCAGTATAACCTTTTTTCCTTATATGGCATGTTGATGTATTGTGACCTTTTCTCAGATAATGAGAGATTTTAACAAATGGGCTAGTTGAGGTCTTTTGTGAAATAAAGGAATTTTTCTGTAACTTTTGCTTTTTGGAAGGATCAGACCCTAGTTTGGCTTTAAAATGACATTTTTGTTTTCCAAGGAGTATATCTAGGTTGTCTCTTCCCATAGTAAATTTAGCTAAAGTATTTTTTAAATCATCAATTTCTTGAGAAAGCTTTTGACATGTAATGCATGATTGATTGCATGTGACTTTAATTTTCAAATCATTTTCTAGGTTTATTTTTTCTAATTTAACTTGTCCTATTTCTTCATGTAACTTTGAAACATTTTCTTCTAGATTTTGATTAATACTTTTAATATTTAAAAATTTCTTAGCAAGTTTTTGATATTCTTCATGAAGTTCTTCAAATGCTTCTTGCAATTCATCAAACGTAGGATTTGAGTCATTTACCTCTTCGGTGTTAGTCATTAGGCACAGATTTGCGTCTTCATGGTCTGATTCCTTGGACGAGCTTAAACCATTTTCATCCCAGGTAATATAAGCTATTCTTTTATTTTTGGGATGCTTTTTCTCTTGCTTGTCAGACTTCTTATTTAGTTTCGGACACTCCATTTTCATATGTCCATATTTTCCGCATTCAAAGCATTTTGGACCTTGGTTAGATTCATCATTTTTGAAGAAATTCTTGAAGTTCGGCTTCCTTTGCCCTTCCTCTTTCTTTAGAAACCTGTTAAATTGTTTAACAAATAATTTAAGGTCATTATAATCATTTATACCTTCTTCATCATCTTCTTCATCATCTTCTTCATTACTTTCTTTAATGGTTGATGATGATGCTTTTAGAGCAATACTTTTCTTCTTTTTGTTGCTTTCCTCATGTTGATTCAATCTTTCAAGCTCGAGTTCATGCTCTTGTAATTTTCCAAAGAGTGTTGCAAGGGACATGCTTGACAAATCTTTTGATTCTGATATAGCAGTTACTTTTGGTTGCTATTCCCTGTTCAAACATCTTAATACTTTATCAATCAAATCTTCATTTGAAAAGGTTTTTCCTAAGCATGCAAGATGATTGATTATATGAGTGAATCTCTTTTGCATGTCTTGTATGCTTTCATTGTTGTTCATTCTAAATAATTCATATTCCCTAGTTAGGGTATTTATTCTTGATCTCTTAACTTCGCTTGTTCCTTCGTGAGTTACTTCTAAGGTATCCCACATCTCTTTTGCTGTCTTGCAATTAGATATTCTAAAGTATTCGTCCATTCCTAAGGCTGAGGTTATTATATTTTTGGCCTTGAGGTTATATTGGACTTTTGTTTTATCTGCACCAGTCCATTCACTTCTTGGTTTAATCATGGTCACTTCTCCAACTACTTTGGTTGGTATGAATGGACCATTTTCAATGGAGTCCCATATGTCTATATCAATAGCTTCTATGAATATTTACATACGGGTTTTCCAATATTGATATCCTACTCCATTAAATACAGGAGGTCTATGTATGGAGTTTCCCTCAGGAAAGATAGGATTGAAAGAGGCCATGGATCTTCTTGAGGTTGTTAAACCTTTTCCAAGATACGAGCTTTGATACCACTTGTTAGCCCAGGTGGCCTCTAGGAAACTCAAGAGGGGGGGTGAATTGAGTAGTTAGGAACTTTTTCACTAATAAATTTCTCCTCTAAAAACTCAATATGCAATGATATGTGATTTGAATAATAATGCTTAAAACATAAAGAGTTTAAGGGTTAGAGAAATGCAAACAGAGATTTATACTGGTTCGGCCAACCACTGCCTACGTCCAGTCTTCTCAAGACACCCTTGAGGAAATTCACTATAATCAATTCCCTTGATTACACCACAATGGGGACTCACACCCTGATCACTAATGCCTTGGATGCTACACCACACCCAAGCACATCACCATTGGATGCTTCACCACATCCAATAACATCACCCTTGGATGCTACACCACATCCAAGAAGAACCCCCTCAGAGATACACCACTCTGAGTATCAATCTCACTTTTAGAGATAAAGATCTCTTACAAGAAAACTCTCTTCAAGAGTATGATAAACAAATTGAGGAACAAGAAAGAGTAATAACTCTATTAAGAGAATATGGCCATTATTGCTCATAAGAAAAGATTGGAAGTATTTGGTATATCTTGGTGTTATTGGTGTGTTTTTGCAAATGAAATACCCTCCTATTTATAGGAGAGGAAATGCCTTCAAGAGGTGTGAAATTATTGATTAAAATAATTGGAAAGGTACCTCTTGGATAAAATAATATTTTGTGAAAAGTTATAATGTTTCAACATGATTTTTTGCTTTCTGATCACGTTGTAATCGATTACATAAAATAGGTAATCGATTACAACCTTTTAAAATCAGTTTTAAAACATAACGTTCATATTGTAATCGATTACTTAAACATGGTAATCGATTACATTGCTGAGGTAATTGATTACACTAATGAGGTAATCAATTACACGATGTAATTGATTACACTAATGAGGTAATCAATTACATTCCATCAAAATGTATTCTTATTTTAAAACCTTTTTATATTAATGGCCGTACTTTCTTTGTATAGAGTCTTACTTTAATTATGCCTTGGTCTTGGATCTTCATTCTTGATCTCTGGCATTGGCCTTGTCATTATCAAAATCCTTCATGGTCTTCATTCTCCCCCTTTTTGATGATGACAATATTTCATTGATTTCATGACTCTTTTTGTGCTTGACATGGTATACTAAATCTTCAAGTCTTACGTCCATGTTGTTAATCATGTCTTGCATATATGTTGTTGATATCAAAACCTTAGTTCTTCAAGCAACTCAAAAATTTTACCCTTGCAAAGACTGACATGTTGCTTCAAAATAACAATTGTACTTTGGTTGATTACTCTTCAAAACCTCGTCCTAATGTTGATTCAATGTCAGATCACGGTAATCAACTCATTTTGGATAAGTTAAATTATGACAGAGAATTTCTTAATGTTGAGCAAACTGACTTTTGAGCAAATAAATTTTTTTTATGCAATTTTTAAAGCTACGGAGGAGGATCGTGATGGGGTATTTTTCCTTTATGGTTATGGCGGTGCAAGAAAAACATTCATTTGAAAGAGTAACCAGTTTTCTAAAATACTATTCTCAATTATTAAAAACCAATCCTAATCTCATTTATCTTTCTAAAAAAGCATTTATAATTACATAAGAAACAACACTATTTAAAAAAATATTATTTATATACATTTTGTACGGCATTAAATAAAAAAATTCTAATTTCTCTCTTTCGAATCCCTAGAAACATAAAAAAAAAAAAATCTCGTGTGAATGCACGAGTGGATTACTAGTTTATATTAGAAATCAACAAAGTTTTATATTTTCTAAGCTCTCCAAAAATATTAAGCATTCTCCCAGTGGTTTTCAATTGTTACCACCAGTGACCAATTACAAACTTGACACCACATTCTTAAACCAAATTACATTAACTATGAAACACGGATTCCAACACGGCACGACATAAGACAACACTTCTACACGGTTAATCTTTAAAATATATCACATCGTGTAAGCTTTCTCTAGAGTTTTGCATTCTTCTTCATTTTCTTCAATCTTGGCTTTCAAAACGATCATCATTTCATCGCTTCTGGTGTGCGCACTTCATCGACAGTTATTTTGCTTCTGAAAAAAAGAACAAGAGTAACAACCCTTTTCAAAACAAAGCCATTACATGCATCTTAAGCTTTAATTTCAGGAAAAAATAACAAAGCAAAAACCTTCTTCTTTATGTCAACCGGATTATAATTATCTTATTATAACATGCTTTTATCGATAATCATTGAACAAATTAACTAAATTAATTTTAGGGAAAATGTTGCTATAATTCTCACTTCTTAACAGTTAACAACCGAAGGAACATTCCATAAAAATAATACAGGGAGGGAGGGAGGGAGGGAGGGAGAATGTGCATTGAATTGGGAGTTAACGGTACCAGATAGAGAGATCAATTTGAATACAAATTAATTTAAAAATGCCATGTGGCCATGGATTAATTCTAAGTGTCAATTCCGTTCACCCTACTTTTTAGAGTACAGAATCAATGAAATTTATTTCAACCAAAAACTAAAATATATGGACCTAAAATATATTTATTATTATTAATAATTGAAAAGTATAAAATTTAAATGCTATTTAGGTATGTAATGTATTTAATATTGTAATTTTCAGTAAAGCATCTCTACAAAAGAGTTTTTCAATGTGCATCATTGGAAACAAGTTAGAAAAATCATACATGATATCTGTCCTGTTTAAGTGTCACAAATCAAGTGTCCTGGTTAAAAAAGAAAATTTTAAAGAATCAAAGGAATGAAATGTTATTAAATCCGTCTAGTTCATCCTTCAAAACAATCTCAGATTTAATGAAATATGAATTAAGATGACATTTTATAAGTATATAATTATTTTGAGTATATTAATTATTTCAATAATTTTTGTTCACATAGAAAAATAAAATAAAATAAATCTTGTTTTTTCTTTAATAATTTTTTTTCCAAGCGGATCACTTGGAAAAAAATGGTTCAGAAAAGAATTTTGTTTTGTTTTTTTATAAGCTTCGTCGTTTAATTTAAGAAAATAAGATTTTTTTTACCATTAGTTGATTTCTATTTTGTTAGATAATTTTAACGCCTTCAAATTTTTTTAAAAAAGATTTCAGAAAATCTAAATGGCCGGTTAAGTAAAAAAAATCCACGGCGAATTTTGACAAAATAAAGAATAACCAATTGAACAACAAAAAAAAGGACAACCAAAACCAATTCTGGTGTCAGCTTGCAAAGCACAACGTTTTGTGAACTCTTAATCGCAATATGGGTTACATGTCAATAATGTGTAGTCGAGAAACAATCAACATCTGGTTCTATGGTGTAGTGGTTAGCACTCTGGACTTTGAATCCAGCGACCTGGGTTCGACTCCCGGTAGGACCTTCTGTGATTTTAGTATTACAATTCAAGGATGCATAATTTTTGGTCAGGTTCCATTCCACATACATTGACAGCTGGAAATAAATTTGATTTTTCCATTTGGCAAAGGCCCACGTACAGCTCGGAATATGATGATGAAGAGAGAGTGGGACACAAATGGCACTTAAAAAACAGTTTCCTCCCGCGAAAAAGCACTTCAGAACTGTAAAGCCTCCTCTTCCTCGTGACCCTCTGCATTCCCATTCTTTCTTTTGCCAATCGTCACACACACCATGGTGAAGGAAACTGAGTACTACGATATCCTCGGTGTCACTTTCTCTGCCTCCGATGACCAAATTCGCAAGGCCTATTATCATAAGGTTTCTTAATTAAATATTTCATCTTCTCTTTACTTTCCTTTAATCTCATGCTTACTAACTACTGCTACTGCAGGCGATGCAAGTTCATCCCGATAAAAACCCAAACGACCCTCACGCTGCCGAAAAGTTTCAGGTAACTTCAAATCACTTCAATCTCTCACGTTTAGAATCAGAACTTCCATTATCATTATTATTATTGAGGTCACAACGTCCTAAAATACTTTGGTATTGTTATACTAAATTTTTATGTTGACAGATTTTGGGGGAAGCTTACCAAGTGTTGAGTGATCCGTTACAAAGGAATGGGTACAATCAAAATGGAAAGCATTCTGTATCTAGGTACGTACGATTTTTTTCATGACAGGCGAAAGTTAGCAATTAATTTATTAGTTCTTTCAGGAAGGGGAAGTTGAACCCACAATCTTTTTCCTGCTTCACAATCCTTTATCATTGAACCACCATATCCCATCTAGGTACATATGATGATAATGATGATGATGTCAATTTTCAGCTTAATCTAATTTGATGAGGAACGATATGTTATTTGCTAACAATCAGGGTTGATTATTGTAGACAAACACATTTACTTTAATTACGGTGATGAGTTTGCTGAAATAACCATGTTAGGCATTAATTACTAGGATTCTGAGCTTGAATACATTATGGATTGCTTGAACACTGTAGAAGGTTTTTTGTTATGATTCAACATAAATGTTATTTTTAATCGAAGGCCTTTGGTAGCCTAATACAGAGGTATTATGGATTGACATTTCGCATCTTGGTCACATTTATACTTATTTGATTAGAAAGTGAAAATTCATGGAAATGTGCAGAGTACAACTAATATCTGGGTTAAGAAAGTGGTAATTCTTCAAAATGGATGGGAAAGAGAAATCAAAATAAAGAAAGAGGGCTACTGTCAATCAAATCCATAAATTTCATAAGATGATCAGTTTATGTTTATTTAATGGTCCCAGTGTTGTCAAATATCGGCTATAGCGGCGCTATAGCGTTATAGCGTATCGGAAAATGACCTTACCGTGATGCGCGATGCAAATCGTAGCGGAAAATGCTATTTGGTCCATATTGGGCGCTATGGCCATAGCGGTGAAGCGGTCTGTCTTGTTCATATCGGTGGTGACTCTTAAAATTCATTTTTTAATGTCATTCCCCCTTATTAGAATCAATTAATATTATTTAATTGATTTATTTTTAAAGCTACTGGGGTAAATGAAAAGACACAGAAGGTGTCTTACTACAAAACGTCATGCTCTGTTTTTTGGTGTAACCTTCGTACACAAGCAAGGACAGTGACCCACTCTAGCCACCCTTCTCCTTTCACTTTCCCACCCTTCAGCAAATACTTCTGGCCAGCCCCACCTTCTCCAGGCAGCAGGATTTTCTCCAGCAAGCAGATTTACTCAGTCTCTGTTTTGGATATGGCATGCTCTGTTTTTCAAAAAGCTCTTGTAACTTGAGTTTACTCTTTCCTTTTTCATTCAAAGAGACTCTAGCCACCTTCTCCCTTGATTGTGTCTCCCTCCAGTGAGGTCCACCTTCTCAGGGTAGCAACACCTTCTCTGGTGAGCACACATTTTTCAGTCCCTGTTTTTGCCATCACTTACTCTGTTTTTTTGAAAACTCTCCAAAACTAAGTTTTCTTCTTTTCTCTCTCACTTAAAGACACTCTAGTCACCTCCTCCACGACCGTGTCTTCCTCCGAGGTTCACCTTCTCCGGCGCTATCTCTTCTCCGGTAAGCACATATTTCAGTCCCTATTTTATCTCTTTCTGAAACTCAATTTTTTTCTCTCATCTCTGTTCTGTATTAATTTAAATAAATTTATTTTTTTTATCCCCTCCTATTATAAAAAAAAACTAAGATTTATTTATCTATTCTTGTTTCTATCTCTATTTTTTACAAACTTCATTTCATTTATTTTTATTCTCTATTTTTCTTGAACTAAGATTTATATAGTATATACTTCTTACCTATTCTCCCTGGAAACTTAGTTTCAGTAAAAAAAAAAAAAACTATGGCAAGTGGTCCATCTACAAATTCTTCAAGAATTGGTGTTGCTAAGGTTGACCCGGGTTTGGAATTATTGTCGTCCAGTCAATGATCATTCTAAGAGTCGCTGCATGTGTAATTTCTGTGGCAAAGAGATGAACAGTGGAACTTCTTAAGTTTTTATTTTGATATAATATAGCCTTGCCTATGACTTTTAAGTAGTTATTGTGTGTAACATAGTATATTTATCTGAATTTTTTTCAATGATTTTACATCCGATATTTTCCCGATACGCTATCCGCTATATAGCATATCAGTATTTTGGCTGTCTGCTATGGACCGCTATAAGAAATTGATAACACTGAATGGTCCTAACTCCCAAGTCGTTTTTGGGTAAATGGTTTACTTAAGAATCATTCATACGAAACAGAATGCCATTGAAATAAGGAAAGGGAAAGCAGAGAACACAGAGGAAGAAGCTTGAGCTGGAAAATATATTGATTAATCACACTCAAATAAAAATAAAACTCCCTATTTATATAAGGAGTTGGTTACAATATAACTAATCACTAACTAATTACTCTAATTAGAAAGTGATTAGTTACAAACTAAAACTAATACAAAACAGAAGCTATCACCCCCTCAAGTTGGCAATGGTGGGAACAAATTCACCATGCCAAGCGTGGAAACAACCAGAAAAATATTTAGGATGTGAGGCTTTAGTGAACAAGTCAATAAGCTGGTGTTTGGTGGAGATAGGGAGCTATTTGAGAATGCCTTGCTGTAGCTTTTTCAGGACTATGTCACAATCAATATCAAGGTGTTTGGTATGCTCATGAAAGACCGGATTATAAGTAATATGAATGGCACTTTGGTTGTTACAAAACAAAATAGGCAGCGTGTTGCATTCAAGGTAAAGATCCCCGAGAAGATAAAGAATCCATTTCAATTTATAAGAGGCAGAATCAAGAGAACAGTATTCAACTTCAACAGAGGACCTGGAAATTGTAGACTACTTCTTGGATTTCTAACCAACAAGCGAATCACTAATAAAAAAACAATAACCAGAAGTAGACTTCCTGGTAATGAGACACTGACCCCAATCCACATCTGAATAACCATAAATCTATAAAGCTGATGAGGCAGAGAAGAACAAACCATTTCCTGGAGCCTGCTTTAGGTATTTAACAACTTTTAAAGTTGCTTGGTAATGTTTAATTTGTGGTTGGCTCAGGAATGGCTGAGTTGATTAACAACAAAGCAAATATCAAGTCTAATAGTTGTGAGGTATAAAAGCTTGCCAATTAACTTGTGATAGCCTGCAATATCCTTATAGAGTTGGCTAGAATCAGAGGTAAGGTTCAAGGTAGGATCCATTGGAGTAGAGGGAGGTTTGACACCTAGCAAGCCTGTGTCATGGAGATAGTTAAGACAGTACTTCCTTTGGCACATAGAGATCCTAGTTCTGGATCTAGCAATTTGCAGGCCTATAAAATATTTAAGTGGGCCAAGATCCTTGATTCCAAAAGTCTTGTACAGATTGCTTTTCACAAGAGAAAATTCTGTGAGGTTCTTCCTAATTAATAGAATATCATTAACAAACAATGTGAGAGCTATGAAAGAGGAGCCTTGGAATTTAAGGAAAAGTGAAGGATCACTATGAGCATATAACCATAGGTGGCCAAGGTCTTGGTAGGTTTTTCATACCATTGTCTGCTAACATGTTTTAAGCCATAAAGAAACTTTACAAGTTTGTAGACCTGGTTAGGTTTAGTAGAGGTGATCCCATCAGGTAAGTGCATATAGACATCCTTATGAAGTTCTCCGTGAAGAAAAGCATTGTCTGCATCAAGTTGATGTAAATGCCACCTTGAATAGCAGCCAGTGCCAAGAGTACCCTTACT
Organism: Clitoria ternatea; assembly: GCA_037962975.1. Lineage (NCBI taxonomy): Eukaryota > Viridiplantae > Streptophyta > Magnoliopsida > Fabales > Fabaceae > Clitoria > Clitoria ternatea. The sequence continues at coordinate 160,431,160 of CM075672.1, forward strand.
GTTGTCATTTTTACCACTAGAGAGAAAGTTTCTAAATAATCCAAGCCCTCAATCTGGTTATATCCCTTGGCAACCAAACAAGCCTTGTATCTAGCCGCACTACCATTAACATTTCTTTTAATCTTATACATCCATTTGCTTCCAATAGGCTTTACTCTAGGAGGTAAGTCAGCAATAATCCAGGTTTCATTTCTGTTCAATGCAAAAATTTCATCAATCATGGCCTGGACCCATGCAAGATTAGAGGAAGCTTCAGTATTGGTTGAAGGTTTAGAATCAGTGTTAATTGTGAGAGCAAATTACTTGTAGGAAGGAGTGAGTTTGGAGTAAGATAAATGGGTAGAAAGAGGATGATGAATGGAAGCTGGTGAACAAATATAGTCTTTAAGATGGGATGAAGGAAGCTTGGTTATAGTGGACCTTCTAGGGGCAGGTTAAGTAGAAGAAGAGTATACAGCTGAATCTGAAATGGGACTAGAAGGTTGAGGAAAGGTAGATTGAGATGTATTTGAAGTATGTAGATCAATGATAGTAGGGGATGTAGGTGTAGGTAAAGGTTTTGAATCAAGTGAAAACTGAGGTGCAGGATCAAAACAAGTGATTGAAGATTCTTCCTAGATGAGAAAGCCATATACCTCTCCTGGAATTTCACATCTCTAGAAACAAATACCTCACCATTGTGAAGATCCATAATAACGTATTCTTTCATACCATCTTTATAACTGAGGAAGGCTCCTTTCTTGCTCTAGGATCAAGCTTGTCTCTCTGTACCTTGAAAGTATAAGCAAAGCAAAGCAAAGGCAACCAAACACCTTCAAATGCTCCAGATTTGGTTTCTGACCATACAACACCTCATATGGGGATTGATTGCTTAAAACTATAGTAGGTATTTTATTAGTCAATGAGCATGCATGCTTTACAACATATGTCCATAACTTCTTAGGATCATGTGAATGAAACAGAATTGCTCTAGCCACACTCAACAGATGCTGGTGTTTCCTCTCAACTCTTCCATTTTGTTGATGAGTTTGAACATAACTCCTTTGGTGTAAGATTCCCTTAGAAGAATAAAAGGCTGGCATGTTGAATTCTCCACTATTATCAATTCTGATCTGCTTCATCCCTTTTGTAAACTAAGTGCCAACCATATTAATAAAGCTCCTAATGAAGGTAGAAGCTTCAGCCTTGGTCTTCATCATAACAATTCAAGTGAATCTACTATAATCATCTAGGATTGTGAGGAAATACTTGTGTTGATGTATGCCTTGAACATTGAAAGGGTTCTAAATATCTTCATGTATATAATCAAAAGACCCTACAGTTTTGCTACTACTCAAAGAAAATGCTAACCTTTTTTGTTTGGAAACATGACATGAATCACACAATAAATTTTTATTGATAGTAATAGAAGGATAGTCCTTGATCATGGACTGTACACAACTAAATGAGAGATATCCTAATCTATAGTGCCATAAGGCACTTTCAAGTATGATGTACATAGAATTAACAGTATTAACAACACTATGTAAACTACTGTACAAAGGATTAAAAGGTAATTGAGCCTTCATTTGATATAAACCATCTTTAGCACTAATCAAACCAATCATATTCTTACTCTTTACATCATGTATACAATAAGTATCATGATGAAACATCAACTGGTAATTATGATTCATGACCAATTTATGCATAGAAATTAGGTTGAATGTAAACTCAAGCACATCATGAAGATGATCAGGATAGCCTAATAGAACCACTAGTTTTGGTGACAATCTTAGTGCCATTTGGTAGATGAATAGAAAAAAGGAGATATGTGGTTGAGTGATTCAAAAAATTTATTGTGAGCACAACAGATATGATCGGTTGCTTCTAAATCCAAAATCCATATTCTAGTATAGTGTTGTGTAGAACAAGACATCACAAATGTAGTCATACGGATGGTTTAGAGTCTGACTTAGAAGAAGGGTTTGAATAAGCTTAGGACTCTTTTTATGGAATAATGAACCAATGAAAACAAATAATTAATCTTTGCAGAGCAGGCTTTTAAAGAGAAGAGAAGGAAAGCAACACAAAGAATTTATACCAGTTCACTTCCAACATAGAAGCTACGTCTAGTCCCTTCTAACTTAAAGGATTCCCACTATTGTAAATTCTTCTTTCCAATAACATTAGACTTATGCCACAAGTATTCTTGACTCCAGCCATTCCTGACTTAAACCCAAGTATTCTTTCAACAAGCCACTCTTGACTTAACCTAAAGTATTCTTTCTAAAGCCTTTTTAGGCCACAAAGTGTTTCCCATACTCATAAAGGCTGGCAACACACCAGACTTTACAGATTGTTTGTAAGAAATGGAAAGTAACTCACAGAAGTTAGCGTATGAGAAATATACAATTAAGAGATTGTACACTTAGTTACAAATGACACGAGACCAAGGTTTGCTAGAGGCAGAACAAGTAAGAAAGGTTTCTGTCTAAAAAGAAAGATTGAATGAATTAAAGAGAAAAATGATTTGACTTAAGAGATTTCTCAATAACTTCTTGCGCATTGTAATTCAATCTTCTTTAGTATAATTAAGTGCTAGAATATGACCATTGCTCATCCTTGAAAGGAGATATGACGGTATTTGCCTTGATCTTTAATTACCAGACCTTTGATAATCAAAGAGGAGTTTAAGAGTTTGGTAGTAGACTTTTTTTGTTTTTGCATAAAATAAGTTCCTTATGCATTCTTCAGCCAATAAGGCTATTTTGTTTGTTTATTTGATCGAGCATAAGAGCAGAAGTCAATGTTGAAAGCTTTTTGAAATAATCTAACACTCCTGCTGATATGGTTCAACTTTTTCTGTACTTGTGTAGAGTTAGGTATGTTGATTTTGGCAGTTAAGCTTTGTTTGTCTCTTATTCTTTTTGATGATAAGCACACATATTTGATAAAAGCATAGAGCTCAATGCAATATATAAATGAAATTAAGAACGTTGCAATGGAATTAACAAACTCTTGGACAACATCCAAATGCTGGAATTTAGACTTTAAACTCATGGGCTCCCTCTTTGTTTCATAGCCTGTGCATTATTCATCCTAAAGCACTTGAATACACAAATTAGTTTCTTGATATACAGACTTCATTTTTCAATGGATTCTTGATGTATGTTATTAAGAAATCCGAGGTCTGAAGATAAAACGTAATCTGAGGTCTGGTTCAATAAGATTCCGTACTTTTTTTTTCAACCAGACTTTTCTTCAACAATCTCCCCTTATTTGTTGATAGCAAACATCAAGTCTTTTTATAAATGAAGTTCATAATTAGAATAGTATACAATCAAATTAGAAGAATTCCATGATCAGAGTAATAAACAGAATGAGTTCTGAGAACAAAAGCAAATACCATGACAGAGGCTGATTCAGATCAAATTCCATTAGACTTTTAAACATGAGATCCAGTAAAGAGAGCCTATTTAGTCTTTTGTTAATCGTTAATAGATTTTATATGATCTAACTTGTTTGTTATTAGAGAATAAACAATTAATTAGATACATAACATAGCATCATGTATATATAAATTAAAGCATCAAAGCAAATTTTTAGAACAAAACATCATTTCATTAAGCATGGAAAATCATTACAAAAAATACTCAAGACATAAGACTTCTAAATATCTAAGACTTGTTATCCATACATAAAAGACTTCTAAATATCTCTCCCTTTTGATATCAATAAAAGACAGGGCATCGTAGAAAGGTAAGAGTAGAAAGACAAGTAAGAGTAGAGGTAAGAGATAAAACTAGATTAGGATTAGAGTTAATGGGGAGAGAAGTTGCTGAGGAAACAAGGGTGAAGTAACAGGTCTGATGGATAATGATAAAAGAGGAGTTAAAAGAAATGACAGTTGGACGACGGGGAAAGAGCTGCCAAGAGGCATGAGAACCAAAGCCTTCTTTTTTGATGGTCCAAAGGTAGTGACACCAAAGGGCATTAGCATGAGCTTCATTAGGATTAGGAGAAATCAAAATGCTTTTCAAACTTACTTTAGAGAGCTGATGGGTCTTAGAGGACCCTTGTAGTGAGGCTTGGGTGTTGGGGGCATAGGCATTTTTAATCTTCCTAAATTAATCCAAATGGTTGTTGTCTGCCTTCTATCAAGAGCAATCAAAATTTTGCTCCTTGGAGTTACAATAGCCGGTCTCTTCATGGCATTTAGCTTGAGTGTAGCCATACCAAATTTCACATCTCTCGTAACACAGACCTGTTTAGCAACAAGAACTTTATGAATAACAAGGTCATCTGGGGAGATAAGGTGAGGGTAGGATAAAAGTCTCTCTAAGGAAAATAGAGGTATATATCTAGGTGTAAAGGGTAAGATACAAAGTCTATGGCTATCAAAATTGAGGTTGCTCACAATGGCTAAGTTATGAGGTTTTCTGTAATTGGGGTTAGTGGGGTCAATGATAGGTGTGAACACCTCTTTCGGTCCGACCCAAATGGAAAGAATTCTGAGAGGACTGGGCTTCATTTCCGAATGATCTGCCGAGTAGAATGGCTCAGAATGATAATTTCCGAGTGAATAATGGCTATTTCTGAGTGAAAAAGGCTTTTACCGAGTGAGATATCCGAGTCAGCCGTTTCCGAGTGAAATTCCGAGTAGAATGACTCGGAATGATCATTTCCGAGTAGGAGTCTCTGAGTGGGACATGGCCGAGTGGTATGTCTCCAGGTAGGGCATTTTCGAGTAAGTTTCAAGTGTGGGAGATGTTTTCAAGCCAGTCCGAGTGTAAAAGGAATTATTTCCGAATCAAAGATCCCCGAGTGAGTTGATTCCGAATGAAGAAACACTCTGTACTCCAAAAGAACACTTGTTGAATAAGAACAGATCTCCGAGAGGTGCATTCCGAGCGAAGCAAAGCACTAATCTGGAAAGAACACTTCTACCGGCCAGATTCTATCAAGCTCCAAAGTTCTGAGTGAAAAGAAAGACCAACTCCTGAGTGTGTAAGTCCGAATGGGTTGATTGACGATTGAGGCCAAAATCCGAATGAAAAGCAAGTCCGATTCCCGAGTGAATACACCGAGTGGTCCGGTTGTACATCCCGAGCTGAGTTGAAAGTTCCATTCTGATTGTACATCCGAGCGGGTTGATGCACAAATGAAACAATCCTGAGTGAAAGGCAAGGATAATGAATGCGTCCGATTGACTCACTCCCGAGCCATGTATCCGACCAAAATTTCTCTGAGTGATTCAATCCAAGTGATGTGTTTCCGAGTGAAATTTACTTCAGGATTGAATCAGTCTTAAGTCAAAGAAAGAATGGTGCTGAGATACCGAGTAAAATATTCTGAAATACCGACTGAATCAAGCAGAGGAGCCGAATGAATGCTTCAAGCAGAAGCACTGCCGAACAAAACTCCTCTAATTGAAGAAACTCCGATTGAGTACTTCAAACCGTGATACTACCAAGCAAATCCGAGCAAACAATCTCTGAGTAAATCACTTAAACAGTTCCAATTGAGTGCTTCTGATTGAAGCAATTCTGATTTAGCAAAGGTCTTTCGCTCAAGCGACTCTGGTTACGCTCGAGCGAGAACCTTGGAGGCCATAATCTCGCTTAAGCGAAGGAGTCTCGCTCAAGCGGGAGGCATAATGTTAGCTGTTGGAATGTGCTCGCCCAAGCGAGTTTAACACGCACAAGCGTGAATGGGAACCACTCTTCAGTCAACACCGAGTGAACCACTCTTCAGTCAACACCGAGTGAGCCACTTTTCAGTCAGCGCCGAGTCACACTCTTCAGGCGGTTCCGAGTGAGTCCTCTCACTCAATTTCCGAGCCATTTTTACCCAATTCCTAGCTATCCTTTCACGCAATCCTGAGCCATACTTAAACCAATTCCGAGTCATCCTTTCACCATTTCCGAGCCCCTTTCCGCCCATTCCCGAGCCATTCTTTTAGCAATTTCCGAGCCATTTTCACCCAATTCCGAGTCAGCTTTCACCCAATTCTGAGTCATCCTTTTACCCACTTCTGAGTCACTTTCACCCATTTTCGAGTCTTCCTCAGTCAGTTCCGAGTCACTTTTCACTCGGTTCCGATTGAATGTTTCACAGCAGCCTCATACCGAGCAAAGCTTTCACTCGGTTTTTGTATAAACAGCACCTTTTTCACTCGGTCTTGTGCTTAAAAGGCACCTTTTCTACTCGGATTATTTCCCACTATGGGTGTATACTGATTGAGGCACTAAACCCGAGTCAAAAGCAGAAAACTGACCCCTACTCCCACTGTTCGCCCGTGCTGACTTGGATTCCACCACCCAAGTGGATCCATGAATCCTGGAGGTGGCAGACAGGGGACGGAAGTGGGGAAATTAAAAATCCCCACCAGTCGTTGTCCCCCACTTCTTGTTAGTGGCTAGGCTGGCCTCCACTCTGAGTGGAAGCATGCGCTGTCCAAGCACTTGGCAACTCCCTATAAGTACCCCATCTGAAGATGCTCAAGGCGTTGGTCTTGGAGGATTGAATTTTGGTTGATCCAGAAGCTTTCGTTTGAAGAGGAGGAGGAAACCTTCATTTTTAGAGAAGATCCTGAAGCATTTTAGAGAGAAGAGATACCTCTAACAACCCTCTTTCCTTTCACAGCACCATCCGTTCTCCTTCTCCTATCTCCCATACCAACCATTCCTTCACTCGGTCCAGCACCTCTTCACACCATATTGTTCTTCCTTCTCCCACACCTCCGTCCTCTCTCTCCCTACACCGTACAGCTCCAACACCCAACCGTCCTTCTCAACACCGTCCCCTTTCTCTCCTCACCCACACTGTCCTCAACTCCTCACCAACACCATACACTGTCCCTCTCTACACCACACACACCGTACAGCCCCTCTCTCTTCTCCACACCGTCCTCCTACCCACCAACATCGTCCCAGCTCTTCCTAAACCTCTCCACACCGTCCTCCTTCTCATCTCCAACCGTCCTAACACACTCCCCTCCGTCCTCACCTCACTCTCATACACCGTACAGCCCCTCTCTCTTCTCCACTCCGTCCTCCTTCCAACTGTACAGCCCCTCTCTCTTCTCCACACCGTCCCTCAAACCTCAAACACCGTCCCAGCACCTTTCCCATCCGTTCTCTTCCAAAACCGACCTGCTCCCCAAGACCGTCCAGCACCCTTCTTTTTCCCTCTAAACACCTTCAAACTCCTCTCAAACCCCCACTGCCTTTCTCCCTCGGTCAGTCCCTTTCTCACTCGGTCGGTCTCTTCCACCTTCAGTCAGTTTCTGACCCCCTCTGCAATCTCTTACTCCATCACTCGGTATTCCACTTTTCACTCGGTATTCCATTTTTCACTCGGTATTCCACTTTTTCACTCAGTATTTAATTTTTCACTCGGTATTCTATTTTTTTCACTCGGTTTTTTCCATTTTTTACTCGGTTTTTCCATTTTTCCACTTAAATAAATTTCTGTTATTTTCTTTTCTTTTCTTTTTTACCCCTTCCTAGGTTCGTAATAAATAAATAACCAAAAAAAAAACAAGTGTTTCACGTTCAGACTAGCCAAAAAAAACATCATCCACCATTAATCTTTTAGCCTCTTCCTAAAAAAAAAAATCACCAAAGAACTACGTAACCCTGATTTCTTGGTAACTCAAGAATACGTAGGAGCAGGACTTTAAATCCTGTCGGGCCCAATCTTTTTTTTATCCCCACTTTTCCCATTTCGTTCCTATTTTATTTTCTTTACGTTTCCTTTGTAACCGCTCTTTATCAATCCCATGAAAATTAATTTAGACGTGACGTCTTGTTGATTTTCCCATAAGGAACGGGATACTTGGGACGAGACGTCCCGTTTATCCCCTTCCCGTTTCTAACCCCGTATGTGATTAAAGGATGACTAATTTAGACGCGACGTCTTGTTAGCATCCCTCCCTTTCTCTGTTTTTATATCAAAGCCGAGGTTAATTTGGACGCGACGTCCTGTTGACCTACACTCTATGTTTGTCTAGTTTGTTCCTTCCATTTCCTTCTGTTTTTACACAAAGTACAACAATAAAAGGGAAGAAATAAAACATCTTTTGTAAGGTTATTTATGTTGCGCATTTTCAATCTTGGTACTGTTTCTGACAGGCGATGTAGGGTGCTAATACCTTCCCTACTCGTAACCGACTCCCGAACTTGAATCTCATTTTTAAACCAGTGCTTCACTGAACTTAGTTTTTTTCCAATGTTTTTCCTATGGATAAAAACGTTGGTGGCGACTCCCTGTTTTTCTTTTCGGAACAAAAATCATTTTGAGGGTCGGCTGCGCCGTCGCGATCCAGGTTGCGACAATAGGTTTGTAGAAAGTGAATACGGGTAGTCCAGGGTGAACAATGTGTAATGGGGGATTTTGTGAGGGAAGGCCAGCAGTAGGAGGATCTGAAAGGGGAACAATAGCAAGACAAGGTTCAAGTGAGGTCTGGGTCAAGGGTTTATGGTAAGGAACAACAGAAATGGGAATTGGTTGAGAGGGTAAGGTTTTCTAAGAGATTTTTTTGAGAGAAAGGAAGATAAAGGGTTGTGGCTACTTACAGAATCAGACTTTGCTCTTTATGTAGCTGATTCTGAGATGGAGTCTGATATCTTCCTTTTGAGAAAAGCTTTGAAGTTGGTCTTATCATTCTGGTAGGCACCTATAACTTCATAGAAGCAGTTCATCCAGTCAAGGCGAGTCCATTTTAACACATTATACTCGGGGAACTTCTTCAGATAACCACATATGAACTTCACATAGTCAATGAAGCTTGGGTAGCCTCCATATTTTATTAGTTCCTCATGATTTTTTCTTATTACTTTCAGATAGTCATCTTTTATGTCATTAAATTTGGCCTGCCATTTAGTTCCAGACCATCCATGTACAGAAATTTCAGGATGTAGAGCAGTGATGATGTTGATGAATTTTTGATAGATTTCAACAGAGGTCTATTGCTGCTGAGTAGTTTTCTGTTGCTGTTGTTGAAACTTCTGTTGATGTGGTGCTTGTTGAGAAGCTTGGTGAGAGGCTTGCTGCTGTTGTGGCTTAGATGATTGTTGTGGTTGCTCTTGCTGGGACTGATCCTGTTGAGTCTCTTGGATCTAAGGTTGTTGAGGAGACAGTTAAAGAGGTGACAGTTGCTGGTGCTCACGTTCAGATTTCTTAGCCACTGACTTTCTTTGAAGCTACGTAAAGGTAATCTCATCATCAGAGTCAAAAGACTCTTTAGCAGCTTTTGGTTCAGATACCATGGGCTCTGCAAGATCTAAATCCTTTCCTGGAGAGGGAAAAGGGATTACCTTACATGGTTTCACATCCAGAGGCGCGTCAGATTGACTTGAATCATCAGAGACTAATTTATCAAAAAAATCCAGAACCATTTTCTTGATTTTCTTAGCAACAAACTTCATTGTGTTACTTTCCTCTTGGGGGCTGGTTTTGGTTTAACAGCCTCAGCCTTTTGCTTCCTAGAATCTACAAGAGCAGGCCTTTTCTTCTTAGAAGGAGGAGGAAGAGAACTTCCATGGTCTGGTCTAATACAGGTGAGAAGATGGGTAACTAGCTTACCAAGGAGGTAGGTGTTACCAAGTCACTTACGGTTTGGGTTTGCACATTCTCCAGTGTAAAAACTTTCATCAACACTGCTGGGTATGTGATCTTGTTTTGCTTTTTCCCAATACAAGAGATTAAGTAAGTCATAATAACATTGGGTAGACTTACTTTCTCTTTCATAAGCATGTGATACATGCCAAATCTGTCCAGCTTGCTTACAGTATCTTTGGCTCCTTTACAAGGGCTGAATACTTACTTCATCACCGCGTGAAGCATCTTGACCTTTGGTAGCAGGTTTCCAGATACAAATTTGGTAGGTCATTCAGTACCATAGAGCATCTCATTGATCTCCAGGCTAGAGACCATTTCAAACTCAAAGTCAAAGACTTCTCCCACAGTTGGCAACTAGTAACAGTAACTAAGACATCTTCAAAAATTTCAATCACTTTTCCTTTCAGCTTGCCCTATACAAAAAATTTGGACTTGTCAATAGATGCTGTCTTCCAAAACTCCAAAACCAGAGAAGGTGAATAGGGTTATCTGTCAAGACATAACTTGGTCCAACCAATACAACTGATTTCCTTTAAAATATCTCTGCCATTCATTTTGTGTTGCTTAGATGAAAGAAAGAGGACTTCACGATGTGTGAGACCTTGAATGCCATACTAAAAGTTCAATGGAGAAGAAGGAGGGAGGTTTAGGGTTTAAGGAAATGAAGAGTTTTTAGAGAAAGAAAGGTAAAAGGTTTTTCGCAAATGAGGGATATGATTTATAAGTGAAAAGGCTTGCCCAATTCAATAAATTTGGACTTGTCAACAGATGTTGTCTTCCAAAACTCCAAAACCAGAGAAGGTGAATAGGGCTATCTGTCAAGACATAACTTGGTCCAGCCAATACCACTGATTTCCTTTAAAATATCTCTGCCATTCATTTTGTGTTGCTTAGATGAAAGAAAGAGGACTCCACGATGTGTGAGACCTTGAATGCCATACTAGAAGTTCAATGGAGAAGAAGGAGGGAGGTTTAGGGTTTAAGGAAATGAAGAGTTTTTAGAGAAAGAAAGGTAAAAGGTTTTTCGCAAACGAGGGATATGATTTATAAGTGAAAAGGCTTGCCCAATTCAATAAATTTGGACTTGTCAACAGATGTTGTCTTCCAAAACTCCAAAACCAGAGAAGGTGAATAGAGCTATCTGTCAAGACAGAACTTGGTCTATCCAATACCACTAATTTCCTCTAAAATATCTCTGCCATCCATTTTGTGTTGCTTAGATGAAAGAAAGAGGACTCCACGATGTGTGAGACCTTGAATGCCATACTAGAAACTCAATGGAGAAGAAGGAGGGAGGTTTAGGGTTTAAGGAAATGAAGAGTTTTTAGAGAAAGAAAGGTAAAAGGTTTTTCGCAAATGAGGGATATGATTTATAAGTGAAAAGGCTTGCCCAATTCAATAAATTTGGACTTGTCAACAGATGTTGTCTTCCAAAACTCCAAAACCAGAGAAGGTGAATAAAGCTATCTGTCAAGACAGAACTTGGTCCAGCCAATACCACTGATTTCCTCTAAAATATCTCTATCATCCATTTTGTACTTGTTAGGATGAAAGAACTAGGACTCCACGATGTCTGAGACATTGAATGCTATACTAGTAGCTCAATGGAGAAGAAGAAGGTAGGTTTAAGGTTTAAGGAAATGAAGAGTTTTTAGAGAATTAGTGAAGGGTTCTTCAAAAACAAGGGAAATGATTTGTAAGTGAAAAGGCTTAATTTAAAAAGGCAATAACTGTCCACTAATAGGGAGAGAAAGGGGAATGATCAAGTGACAATTATGCAAAAGCTATTAACTGATGCCACGTTGTACGTTTCAGAATAGAAAAGCAATAGAAGGTGAAACATTCTAACAGTTATCACGATCCCTAAAGACTTGAGTGATTTTCTCTCTCAGAATTATTTAGAAGAATATAAGTGTGGGTTAAAACATATTAAATTAAATTAGAAATTTCATAAAGAACATATCATGAATCAGACCTTTCACGCATCAGACTCATCATGCATCAGACCTTTCATGCAATGATTCTTAAGCTTAAATTATGCTTAATAAAAGCAAACCTAGCCTCAACTAGAGGCTCTGTGAAGATATCTGCCAACTAATGATCTATGTCTACAAACTTCATGTCCAGAATTCCTTTTTGTACATAATCTCTGATGAAGTGATATTTCACTTTTATATGCTTTGCCTTTGAGTGTTGAATAAGATTCTTTGACAAATTTATTGCACTTGTGTTAACACAGAACATAAGAATTCTTCTTCTTTGATAGAATAATTTTCAAATTAACACTTTATCAAGAGAAGTTGAGAACAACAGTATGCTGCGAACATGTATTTTTCTTCTATTGTTGAGATAACAATAGAATTTTACTTTTTGCTTCCCCATGATATCAGACTTTTGCTTAGAAAATAGCACCCACCACTTATGCTTTTTCTATCCACTCTATCACTTGTAAAATCTATATCACAGAATCCAGATAGAGAGAAGGATTCTGTTCTCTTATAGAACAACCCAAGGTTAATTGTGCCAATAAGATATGTTAGAATTCTCTTCACTACAGACAAATGAGATTCATTGGCGTTCGATTGATATCTTGCACACATGCAAACACTACACATTATGTCAGGTCTGTAGGATATGAGGTATAGAAGTGAACTTATCATTCCTCTATACATGGTTTGATCTACTAATGTACCAGATTCATCTTTATTAATTATATAGTTTGGATGCATAGGAGTGCTCATAGGTTTAGCATCAACCATTTTAAATTTTTTAAGCAACTTCTTGGCGTACTTTTATTGATGGATGAAAATACCATCATTAGTTTGTTTAATCTTCAAGCCTGGGAAGAATTTAAGTTCTCCCATCACACCGATTTCAAAATTTGCTTGCATCATTTAAAAGAAATCTTTACAAAAACTTTTATCAATAGCACTCAAAACTATATTATCCATATAAATCTGCATAATAATAAAGTGTTCGAGAACTTTTTCTGAATACAGTTGTGTTTACTTTTCCTCTTGTAAAGCCTTTTGAAATCAGAAAAGAACTGAGTCTATCATACCAAGCCCTTAGAGGTTGCTTTAGACCATACAATGCTTTTCTTAATTTGAAAACATGATTTGGAAAAGACACATCTTCAAAACCAGGGGGTTGTTTTACAAAAACTTCTTCAATAAAACCATTCAAAAAATCACTCTTCATATCCATTTTATATAATGTGATACCTTTAAATGCAGCAAATGTAAGAAGTATTTTGATAGCCTCAAGTCTAGCTACAAGTGTAAATGTTTCAGTGAAGTCTATACTTTTTTGTTGATTATAGCATTGAGCTACAAGTCTGGCTTTGTTTTTGATGACTTTCCCATCTTCATCAAGCTTATTTCTAAAGACCCATTTTGTTCCATAGACTGTACTAGGTAGATTTTATGAATATTTCCATTCTATCTTTTCAGTATAGATAGTCTTCTCCAAAGAAGGTAGAAGGCCTGTTGATTAAAGATCCTTCTGCAATCAATTGATTACTTTGAGAGATTTTCATAGATTTTTATCATTTTCACTTGAGGGAGTGATCAACCCAAAGGATAACCTCTGATACCAATTGATGGTTCAGAGTCTAACTTAGAAGGGGGTTGAATAAGTCAAGGATTCTTTTTGCGGAATAATGAACCAATGAAAACAAATAACCAATCTTTGTAGAGCAGACTTTTAAAGATCAAGAGAAAGAAAGCAACATAGAGAATTTATACTGGTTCACTTCCAACACAAAAACTACGTCTAGTCCCTTCTAACTTGAAGGATTTCCACTATCTTAAATTCTCTTTTACAATAACAACACCAGACTTATGCCACAAGTATTCTTGACTTCAGTTACTCCTGGCTTAAACCTAAGTATTCTTTCAACAAGTCACTCCTGGCTTAACCCAAACATTCTTTCTAAAGTCTCTTTAGGCCACAAAGTGTTTCCCACACTTACAAAGGCTAATAACACACCAGACTTTATAGATTGTTTGTAAGAAATAGAAAGCAACTCACAGAACTTAGTGTATGAGAGATATACAATTAAAAGATTGTACACTAAGTTATAAATGACACCAGACCAAAGTCTGCTAGAGGCAGAACAAGCAAGAAAAGTTTCTATCTAAAAAGAAAGATTGAATGAATTACATAGAAGAATGATTTGACTTAAAGAGATTTCTCAATAACTTCTTGCACATTGTAATTTAATCTTCTTTAGTATAAATAGGTGTTGGAATATGACCGTTGTTGATCCTTGAAAAGAAATATAGACGTTGGAAATCCTATGAAGGTATTTACCTTGATCTTTAATTACCAGACTTTTGATAATTAGAGAGGAGTTCAAGAGTCTAGTAGCAAGCTTCTCTTGCTTTTGCATAAAATAAGTTCCTTATGCATTCTTTAGCAAATAAGGCTATTTTGTTTGCTTCTTTGATCGAGCATGGGAGTAGAAGTCAATGCTAAAAGCTTTCTGAAATAATCTGACACTGCTGTTGATATGGTTTAGCTTTTTCTTTACTTGTGTAGAGTTAGGTATGCTGACTTTAGCTAGTGAGCTTTGTTTGTCTCTTGTTCATTTTGATGATAAGCATATGTATATTTGAAAAGAGCATAGAGACTAATGGAATACGCAAATGGAATTAAGAACATTGCAATTGAATCCTTAGAGGCAACGTTTTTCTTCTGATGCTCTATAAGTCTAATTGGGTAAGATAAGCTTCTTCTAACAGACTCTTGGACATCATCCAAATGCTGGAATTTAGACTTTAAACTCATGGGGCCCCCCTTTGTTTCATAGTCTGTGCATTATTCATCCTGAAACACTTGAATACACAAATTAGTTTCTAAGACTCCATACTTCCTTTTTCAACCAAACTTTTCTTTAACAATACCTATCCCATTGAATATGGATGAAATGCCTGCAAACTTCACATGATTTGCTACAGGCGCCTAATTGTTTGCTTGTATCAAAGCCATAATGATCTTGTACTACTCATCAGTGAAGGGATACCTCCTAATTTGTCTTCTCCTTTTACTGATGTCCTCTTATATATATCAGCTTCAGAATTCTCAACGTAATCATGGTTAGTTTTGTTTGTGAACTTGAAATTGGAAGGAAAACTATGTTTCTTGAAGGAAGTATCAACTGTATGTCCAATTTTGCCACAATACGAACAAATTTTATTTCTCTAGTTTCCACCATAACCTCTTCCTCTGCCGAAAGCTCTTTTTTCTTTTATCATATTGACCAGTACATCAGAGTCTTCCTCTTCAACACCTGATTCAGGGTTGATCTTCTTTCATGTTGCAATACCAGAGAGAAAACCTTGTTAAGGCTCGGCATAGGGTCCATAAGTAGAATTTGTGACTTCACAACATTGAAGTTATCATTGAGTCCCATGAGAAATCTGATTATGTAGTCTTGAATCCTATATTTCTTCGCATTCTCAATGGCCTCACACATGCACCTCATAGTGCAAGTACACAATGGTAGCGGTCTATAGTTCTCCAACTCTTCCCACAAAACTTTCAGATTCGTAAAGTAAGAGGTTACAGAGGAATCACCTTGCTTGAAGCTGTAAATTTCTTGTTGTAACTCTGAGATTCGTACCAAGTCACCTTGTGAGAACCATTCCTTCAATTCATTCCATGCTTCCACCGCAGTTTCAATGAACATTATCGATTGGCCAATAAATTGCGAAACTGAACTTATGATCCATGTGTACCCCAAATTGTTGCATCGTTCCCAAGCTTCATACATTGGATCGAATGAATCTGGCGCTTGGATCGTCCCGCACATGAACTTCCATTTGTTTTTGGAGATGAACACTCTCTTCATCCCACTCGTCCAAGCTTGGTAGTTCTTGCCATCTAGAACTGGATTCACGAGTGAGATCGAAGTGTTTTCAATTGGATGCACGTAAGATCTTGAGTTAGAGGAGGAGGAACCAAATTGTTGTTATGCACCATAGAGCAATTAGATGACAGAGCCCTAATCTAGGGATCTGATACCATCATACGAAACAAAATGCCATTGAGCCAAGGAGAGGGAAAGCAGAGAACAGAGAGAAAGAAGAAGCTTGAGCTGGAAAGTATATTGATTGATCAACCCTAAACCCTAATCTAGGGCTCTGATACCATCATACGAAACAAAATGCCATTGAACCATGGAGAGGGAAAGCAGAGAACAGAGAGGAAGAAGCTTGAGCTGGAAAATATATTGATTGATCACACTCAAATGAAAACAGAACTCACTATTTTTATGTAAGGAGTTGGTTACCATCTAACTAATCACTAACTAATTACTCTAATTAGAAAGCGATTAGTTACAAACTGAAACTAAAACAAATCAAAAGCTATCAATTATCGCTTTTGGGTAAATGGTTTACTTTCAGAATTATTTGATGAGAACTTGTCACGTGAGAATTGATGTCATATGTGCTTATCTAAGATGCATATTTTAATAAGTTTCACTACTAGTTAATACTAAAGTAAGTTAAAAAAGAGTTATATAAGTGTCTAGATAACATTACCAAAAAAAGTACAATTCTGAATAAGTTTCTTTGAAAGCTCCTTTTATCAACTACTATATTGATATGTTTCCCGAAGATGTCTTCTGAAAAGATTAACGGATTCCTTGGCAGGGAAAGTATGCTTGATCCCACGGCAGTCTTTACCCTGCTGTTTGGAAGTGAATTGTTTGAGGACTACATTGGGCATCTAGCTGTGGCATCATTGGCTTCTGTTGAGCTAGCTGATGAAAGTGAAGATCCTGATAAAATCCCTAAAAAGTTAAAGGCGAGTATGTTTTACATTCACTTTTCATTAATAATTTGCGTCTATCTGTGTTATTTGCTAAGAAAAAGAAGAATAGAGAGAGAGAGAAAAAAAAACTCGGGAGAGTACCTGGGTTCATTAATGCTTTGTTATATCTCTGATGATACATCCATTCTCCCCTTTGATGCAATACATGTGGAGAAGTTATATTGCCAGAGATGAGATGGCATTGAGAATTAGCTAAGCTTTAGACAGTTGAATTCAGAGAAGTAGAAGGGGAGAGTTTTTTTGTTTCCCCTGAATATTACCTTATGTTTGTTGTGTTTCAAATTCAATCTAGGCTGTCCAAAAAGAAAGGGAAGAAAAGCTAGCAAGATTTTTGAAAGATTTTCTTGGCCAATATGTTGGTGGTGACAAAAAGGGATTCTTCCAACGTGCTGAATCTGAAGCCAGAAGGCTTTCTCATGCCGGTTAGTTAACTACTGGTAGTTCAAGTGTAATTTACCCTAACATTAAAATGAACTTTGTTTGTAGTATGTTGTTGTAACAATGATATAACCTATTTGTTTCCACTGTTCCTGAATGAAGCCTTTGGAGTTGATATGTTAAATACCATCGGCTATATATATTCAAGACAGGCAGCACAAGAACTAGGGAAAAAGGCCATTTATCTTGGAGTGCCATTTGTGGCTGAATGGGTACGCAATAAAGGACATTTCTGGAAGTCACAGTTTACAGCTGCTAAAGGTATAATCACATCCCGTAAAACTCAGTTACTTTTCTAGGAACTTAATCACATCCCGAACGATGTTTAATTTTATTGAGCACATATAATTTAGGTGCTTATCAGTTACTTCAGCTTCAAGAAGACATCCGCAAGCAATTTAAAATGGATGGTAGTGGCCCTGAAAATGATGTTGACTCTCATATTCGCCTTAATAAGGATACACTCATGAGTTCCCTGTGGAAGTTAAATGTAGTGGACATAGAAGTAACCCTTGTACACGTTTGTCAAATGGTGAGTTCCCAATTCCTTTTAATTATATGAAATTCTGTTTGTACATTTGTGTAGTCTCATATAGGTAGTTGATCAGGTCTCTGGTTATTGTATTTCTTAAAGTCTATCCGGATGCCGTGAAGCTCTTAATATGACAAAAAAAAAGAACCTGCTATTTCCACATAGTGAAATGAGGAATTGTTTGTCTACTAGGCTAATGTAATGTGAGAACTGTTATAATAAATTTTAGATCTGAGTTTTATAAGAACGGCATTCTTTATACTTGTTACCGGAACATAGAAACTGGAAGGGCTAGCAGATTCTTATTCATAAATTTATGGTTGCAGGTGCTAAAGGAAAATAATGTTAAGAAAGAGGAACTTAAAGTACGGGCCACCGCTCTTAAAATTCTTGGGAAGATATTTCAGGTGCATATTTTAAGTTACTTAGCATCATGTGTTATTCTAGACTTCTTTTCTAGGAATATTGGCCACACGTGGAACTCTATTAAAAGCAAGACATTTTGGTCTTCATATATTGATTTATAAAAGCAAATTTCCTGTCCCAGAGGGGAGTAAAAAAACAAGCCATCACCTAGTTACAATTATGACAAACTGAATTTTCGTCTACAAACTTGCATAATGTAATGATGCTTCCTTCAGGAAAAGAATTCAAAAGAAGGAGAAACATTGAAGAAAAAGATTGTTGCTGATTCTGATGACGAAGGAAGCAGTTCTGATTCCTCAGAGGATGAATCACCTAGAGCAATTTCATATGGAACTCCCTTTTTCACACAGGCATGTGCAGAAATATTTTGAACTAATCACATCAAACACATAAGATCTTCAATTGTAAAACCTTTATAATATTTAAAATTAAGTTTATACCACCATGTATACGTGAAAATCTGATCACAGAAATATGTATATATTTCTTCTTCTGCAGGGCATTGGTAGACTCTTCAAATGCCTCTGCAATCCAGCATTTGATGTGGACGATGAAGAAATAGTTTACAAAAGCAAATGATCCGTGTATACGGACTATGAAACAAGAATTCATCCATTTCCAATATTTTGTTGAAGTGATATACTGATGAAAAGGCTTTGATAATAAATACTCTCTGAACGTAGCTTTGTGAAGACAATGGTGCAAGCCATGAGTGAATAATCATATTTTGTTGCTTGTTGTAATTAACACTGTCATCAAGTTACATGTAGCATAACACTTTGTCAAATGTAAACCTTTCTGTCAATTCAACAGCTCTTTCCTTTTGCATCATGTCACGTAATTGAAAATTCTTAGTAACATCTATTTGGGATCAGTTTAGAGACAGCTCTGGAGCCATCCATCAGAAGTGCTTTTGGCAACCTATCGATTCCTACTACAGTACAACGAATACATGACACTAACTGAAGATGATAATAACCATAAAAGGCTACAAGAGCATCTTTAATAAAGCACCTCATTTGAGATGCTTAGTATATAAATAATTATTATTTGCGCTTTTCTGTGATGATTTTATCCTTTATTTTAAGTAAAGTATTCTTTTCCTCCCAGCAATTCTAAAAACTTTTAAATGGATCTCTCTCATATATATATATATATATATATATATATATAATTATGCATATTAATTTTATTTCAATAAATTTTTATGTGAATTGGCAAATAAAAAGTAAATGTATTCACTTGAATAAAGATATTTTTTTATCAGACTTAAATCAAAATATTAAAAAGTAGATCGTAAAACTTAATTGAATAAAAGTTACAAAAAATATATTGAGGATACATAACTAAAGAGATGCTTCATTTTTATTATTATTACACTATTTGATTCTTTACCATTAATTTTCATGGTACACAGTTTTTATTTCTCCAAATTTCACTACAAGAATCTTATATACTTATTGCATATAGTTATTGACGTGAGCAAAAGGAGATCGTCTCGAAATTCTAATGTTTTTTTGGAAGGTTTGAAAAAGGATACATTTTTTAAGATAAGAGGTTTAAAGAAGGATATTACTCAAAGCATAACGAGAAAGTAAGATAAGTCAAGCAAGGAATGGTGATTATCAAATATTGATAAGTCTAGAGAGATCTCGTGAGAAGAATAAAAATGTTTGATAAAATAAAAAAGTAGTTCACTCAATAACCTAAAAGACACTCTTTCAAGAGGAGAAATATTCTTAATTTGATTCAAACTCAACTTGATTTTGAGTTGAAGTTTCTAATCTTTCTTTTGTATATCAGGTTCTTTGGTTCTTGCCCAAAGAACTAAATTTGACCTTATCAAGGAGACTTGTGATGATCAAATTGATCTCATGAAGCTTACTTGTGACAATCAACTCTATTTAATTATCACTCACCTTATTTTTTTCTTTAGTGTGTCGTTGTCAATATCCTTTTTTAAACTATTTACTAAAAAATATATCATCTTCTCAAATTGAATTTTAAGACGATTCTTTCCGTTCGTGTTAGTTATTCATTAAATATTAAGTAATTGGTTTAACAAAGAAAAAATAACAACCATGAAGCAACTAACTTTTTGAGTAGGTAGCGCCTCTTATCCTATGCAATAGGAGCTTTCCAATGTCAGGTAACCCACACAATCACATCTCACACTAAAAGCACCTTTTCCAACGACCCGTAGGAGTTGGAGTTGCTCTAAGACGACATCTTTGTTTGGTAAGGATGTGTTTTGCTTCTACTTTTCTACTACCAATTTTTTATACTGGTTATTTTATTTTGTAAAACATACTTTTTAATGTTATTGATTTTTAAGGTTATTGACCTTTATATTTTTATCAATTTTTCTTTTGTTTTTGTCTTTGTATTATTTTTTTTGTCATTATGTTATTGAATATGTTAAATTAGTTCTTCAAAGTGTTGATAGAGAAGAAAATAAAGTCTATTTTTAAAAGTTAAAAAGTAAAATAAGTTAAATAGACAGAATAAGAGACATATGACATAATAATTCCGTTTATTTAATTAGTAGTTATGACATTCCCCCTTATTTTATTTATTTTTAATGATATTCATGAATTTACAAATTTGTTTCACTTGTAATTATTAGGTTCAGCCCAATAGACTTGGAATGAAAACAACAACATACTTGAAATGAAATAGAGACAGACTTTAAAAATTAGAAACAGTAACAGAATAGAGATAAAATGATAACATACTCAAAATAACATAGCAATAGACTCTCAAGAAAAACAAAACAGGCTTAAATTATGAAACAACAGCAATAGACTCATAAAGTGAGAAACGACAGACTTAGATGCAAAGTCATACCAAACTCAAACAAAATACGCACAATAGACATAATAAATAACAGCTGCAACAGCAACAGACATAGCAGTAATCCTATTGCCAAAAGCAATAGACTTAGCAGTAATTGTACTGCCAAAAGTAACAAACCTAGCAGTAGTTCAACTGCAAACAGCAATAGACTTAGTAGTAATCCTACTACCAAAAGAAATAGACTTAGCAGTAATTGTACTGCCAAAAGTTACAGACCTAGCAGTAGTTCAATTGCAAACAACAATAGAGTTAGTAGTAATCCTACTACCAAAAGCAACAAACTTAGCAGTAATTGTACTGCCAAAAGCAACAGACCTAGCAGTAGTTCAACTACAAACAACAATAGACTTAACAATATTTCTACTACAAATAAAAACAGACTTAGCAGTAACCCTACTACCAAAAACTACAGACTTAGCAATATTTCTATTACAAACAACAACAAACTTAGCATTAATCCTACTGTCAAAAGCAACAGACTTAACAATAATTCTACTACAAACAACAACAGACTTACTAGTAATTCTATTGCCAAAAGTGACGTGTTTCTGTCGTGGTACCGTCAAATTAGTACATTAAAATTAATTAATGTAGTGCTAGGGTGTCAACCTAGGTCGTTGTTAGTGTATGCACTATGAGCTTTATGTTTTTTCATTTGTATCATTTTTCTGCTTATCAATAAAATAAGTATTTCAGTTTAAAATTGTTTTAAAACGTATTTATCCTTGGAGTAATAGGTCATATGAAAGTTATTCCTAAAATGTCCCTGGTCAAGTATTTACATGGGGGCATGTAATTACATTGAGACTAGTATGTGAGTGTACTGATGACCTGATCTCATAGATCATAAATATAGATGATATTAAGTCTTCACACGGGTACACATTAAGAGTAATGATGTACTGGACAGACCCACCATGAGAACATTGCATGGATCATTACATGAATGCCATAAATGATTCTCAATGTGATAATGGTATATGTAGTCCTTCGACCTGAAGTCACTACGATTCCTACATGAAGAGTTTATTGTTTTAATACAATTAAACGTCTTCTGTAACAAGAGGACTATAAAGGTTGTGATTAGGCAATGAACAAATTATGTAGAGGGATGTGAGTGATGTAGATGAGATTTGTCTCTCCTATGTGACAGGAGTGATATCTATAGGCCACTTGATGGAGTAAGACTAAGAAAACGCATGGCCATGCTAGAAAGAATAAATATTAGATATTTATTCGGATCAAGTCTACTCTGGTATCAAGTAAAATAAATTGGGCCGTACAAGGATGACGCGACCATGCCTTAGGCCCAATTAGGATATCGTGACAAAAGGAACAAACGTATTAAATAATTATCACTTATAGGTTATATTGATATTAAATAATATTCGGACATAATGATGCATTGCTAGATGCCGCTCTTATTTTATATTAATAATAAAATAATTTATTATTAATATGACCGGGTATTTTACCTATAGGGTCACACACATAGAGTAAGCCCATCAGAAAATGTTTTGTTTTATTTTAGTTGGACTAAAATAAGGCTATTGGGCCTAACTCATTTAGAATGAGTAAGGAGCCCACTCTTTAGAGAGAAAAAATTAGGTTAAACCTAAGCCTATAAATAGAGCATAAGATGCTCATAGGCCGTTCACTAAAGTGAGACACAAATTCGTAAAAGTTGCAAGAGCTACACGCCGTCAAACTAGCAGTTGGCAAGTGTTGCGATTCTGGTGGGAGTGCTCGTGTGGACTCCTAAAGGACAAGGCTACGACTGCTTCAGTGTTCTTCAAGAGGTAATCCAAAATGAATTTTTTTGTGTGTTTGTTTTGTGCTTTGAAACATGGCACTTTGCAAATCCTATGGAATCCCTATTTTTCCGCTGCTCATGTTCTAGGGATTCCCTAACAGTCGTTCTCTTGAAGATCAACATAAAAATTTAGGAAAATCAAATTTAAAATTAATTTTTTTAACAAACAAAAATTTAACAAACATACAAAAAATATTTGGGGGGGTTTGGATTGATTGTTACAATTAAAATTAAAACAGAGTAAATATAAAACTTAGAACAATAAATAACAAGTGATTGATTTTCTTGGAGTATTGTAATTAAATTTATCCTTGGTTCACTAAAAATAATTTTTACACTTTCATTAATGTTGTTTTCTTAGCTCAATTTGAATTAATCAACTAAGCGTCTTTTTCAATTCACAATTCCTTTACTTTCATTTAAAAATGAATATTTTAATCAAGCACCCTAATTAAGCAAAAGGAGTCAAGATCGTAAAATCTAGAAATTATTAAGCATATGTAAGAACATCGCCTACATACATAATCTATTCTCAAATTATGAAATTAAGCAAACCATAATTATTAAAAGTGATTATAAAAATATTCATTAAGCGTGCATATTTCCTTAATCCATTTTAATTTAAATCTTATTTTATTCCATTTGTATAATTAAACTGATTAAGCATACAAATTTAATTAAACAAAATGGAATTAAATAAACAGAGTAAGATTATGAAGAAATTAACAATAATAAAAGCATACTATACTAAAAACAAGAACCTCAAAATTATATTACAATATTTTCTAAGAAAATCAATCTAGGGGTTTTAGCCCTCCATAATTAAAATAAACTAAAAATAAGAAAGACCAACCCGGAATGGAAGAACTCCTCTAGAAGCCTTCCTTTGATGCTTAAAAGAAAGAAAGAACGGAGAAGGAACTAAGAGAGAAGTATGAAGTGAAGGCGTGTTCTAAAGCCTCTCGTTCTCCTCTATTTATAGCGTTCAAGGAAGGCTTCTGTTACAATAAAATATTTCATTCTGCGTAGTGCTTCCGTAAAATACGTATTGATGTTTTCCTGTTTTTTGTATGCCAGAAAACATTCCTAATTTTCCTCTGTGATTCCATCCGTGATTTCATGCGGGAGTCGATTCATTCAGTTGAAAATTGCGTCAAAAACATCACATAAATCGATTCCTGAAGTGAGGAATCGATTCTTGGGGGTATGAATCGATTCCTGGAGGTGGGGAATCCATTCCCAAGCAAATGAATCGATCCCTAGAGGTTGGGAATCGATTCCCAGGGGCAAAATAGCATATGAATCGATTCCTGGGGGCTGGGAATCGATTCCCAAGGGCTATTTCCCAGGCCATTTTTAATGCATGAATCGATTTATGTCTGTGGGGAATCGATTCATGTCTATGGGGAATCGATTCCCAGCCTTCATTTTCACTTCCTGGGCTTTGTTTTATGTTGGAATCGATTCATGGATGCTGGGAATTGATTCCTGACCCTATTCTTCTCTTATTTTCTTCTTTATTGACCTTTTTTGAACATGTAATCACTTGTTTCTTCTCCCTCTTGATTCTTGGTCAATCTTTTCCAATTACAAGCTCAATCATTCACTCCAAAATAAGAGAAATAAGGATTCCATTATTTCCATTAAAAATCAATCCTTAATTCATTTTCAAATTAAATATTAAATAAAGCTCAAATGATGAAAATATGTTAAAATGCAATATATTACACAATAAGTGATGGTAAATTATACACATTTAAAGTGAGGAATTAAGGATAAATCATGCATCATTAAATACTCCCACACTTATTCTTTTACACTCCCGGGCAAAATCAGAATAAAAACAAGTATCACAATTTATTAAAAACATTAAGTTGAAAACAATAACACACAGAATTGGGATGCTTGTCATGAAATCTTAGGAATATACTGAGAAACAAGAGTTATTCAACATGCAAGATACAAAGCATCAAGATATATATGAAAATCATCCAAACACTTAGGCATGTGAGAATTAAATTAAACTAAAAAAAAGATCATAAGTGACAGAACCTTACAAGACATACTCTCAACTCTCAAGTGTTTTGGGTTTGTGTATACACTCAAAATATTTCCTAAAAAACAGACAGTCCCATAAATTTGGCAAATTTCTCAATTCCACAATCAACACAAATACATGTATAGATCGATAGGGATTATCAGGGTTGTAATGTGGCTAAGGTAAAGATTTGGAATTAGTTTCATATGCCATAAAAAAATGATGGAGCAATTAATTTAACAGGAAAATAATGAGGTAAAACATTTGTTTTAATCATATTTGGTCGCAATCATCAATATCATCATCTCTTTTTTTAATATTTTTTCTTATGCAATTGCATAATACTTAAACTAAGAGTTACGACTCCTTTTAGCACACTCCCACACTTATTTGACTGCCTATTTTTGACTTGATTCCAAAGCTCCAACATCTTCTTTAAGTAGGTATATAGCTTATTTGAGCTGTAACAAAGAAATGGTTAAATAGGCTCAAAGGGTCTAACAAAAGATGATTTATTTATGGTAAGCTTATATGGATAATGGCTTAATTGAACAAAATGACTGTGTCCTTTCAAATACATTCATATGAGTTTAAATTATCATAAAGAAATAAGACAAAGATTGAGATGTAAGCATTCAGGAATACATCACACATGAAAGAATTAAGATGGTTTAAAGTGTTCCATCAAGTTTTAAGGCTCAAAAATCTCACAAGGCATAATTCTATCATATATGATCATCTCTCAATTATCATGTCATTCTCAACATACCAAAAATGCTTGAGTTCAAATCATAACATATCATTAAGCTTATATCAAACATGAAAGAAATTACCTATTACTCATGTATATCCTAAAATTCCAATAAAACATGCTATTTAAAAACAAAAACACACACAAAAACCTTTATTTAAATATTTTTTTTTCACACAAAAAAACAATTCACAAAACAAAATACACAAAAATAATTCACAAAACAAAATAAAGAGCAGTTCTACCCCTACACTTGAATCATACATTGTCTTTAATGTAAAACAGAGCATACAGAAAAGACAATAAAATGAAAAAGTAATGAGATGGTTAAGAAAAACTCCCTCAAGGGTGATCAAGAAGTGGTTCCCCCAGAGCATGCTCCTCTATTGTGACATCTACAAGTGAAGGATTTTCATAGAATGACTTCAAGCGTTGTCCATTAACCTTGAAGCTTTTGTTGGAGTTCTCACTTTTTATGTCAACAGCTCCATGGGGAAATATATTAGTGACAATGAAAGGTCCTTCCCATTTGGAGCGTAATTTCCCGGCCATCAATTTCATCCGAGAATTAAACAGTAACAATTTCTGTCCAGCAACAAACTCTTTTCTAGCTTTTGAGCTATCATGAAATTTCTTTATTTTCTCATTGTAGAATTTTGAATTCTCATAAGCTGCCAAACGAATCTCATCAAGCTCATTCAATTGCAATTTCCTTTCTTCACCTGCTAGATCAAGTGCTAAGTTGCAAGCTTTTACAGCCCAATAGGCACGATGCTCAATTTCCACACGAAGATGACATGCTTTTCCAAAAACAACTCTATAGGGAGACATTCCTATAGGTGCTTTAAAAGCTGTTCTATGTGCCCAAAGAGCATCATCCAATTTCCTGCTCCAATCCTTTTTGTTAGGTTGTACTATCTTCTCCAGGATTCTCTTGATTTCTCTATTAGAGACTTTTGCCTATCTGTTGGTTTAGGGGTGATATGGAGTAGAGACTCTATGAATAACCCCATACTTCTGAAGCATAGCTTGCATGGTCCTATTGCAGAAGTGTGTTCCTTGATCACTAATGATTGCTCTCAGGATGCCAAACCTACAAACAATTTGAGATCTAACAAAATCTACAACAACTCAAGCATCATTAGTTCTGGTGGCTTTAGCTTCCACCCATTTAGAAACATAATCTATAGCCAATAAAATGTAAGTAAAACCAAAGGATAGAGGAAATGGACCTATAAAATCAATGCCCCAAACATCAAATAGTTCACAAAACAACATAGGTTCTTGAGGCATTTGTTGACGCCATGTGATAGCATTACTATCTCTTTGGCATTCCTCATAGGTGTTACAAGTTTTCCATGCATCCTTAAAAATGGTAGGCTAGTATAAACTAGAATCCAACACCTTCCTTGTTGTTCTTTGTGGACCAAAATGTCCACCAACTGGTGAAGCATGGCAAAATCGAAGAACTGATTCTATCTTATGATCAGGAATGCATCTTCGAATCACCTGATCATTACACAACCTCCATAAATACGGGTCATCCCACATATAATATTTTACATCACCTTTTAATTTTGAAATTTGATTTTTGGATGCATATGGTGGAAAAATAGAAGCAACAAGATAATTGACAATGTTAGCAAACCAGGGTGTATCAAAAGAGTTACAAACACTCATGAGTTGTTCATCGGGAAAATGGTCCCGAATAGGTGCCGAATCAGGAGTGTTGTCAATTCTGCTTAAATGGTCTGCCACTAAGTTTTGTGTTCCACTTTTGTCACGAATTTCCAAGTCAAACTCTTAGAGCAAGAGCATCCAACGAATTAATCTTGGCTTGGACTCACCTTTCTTCAACAAGTACTTTAGAGCTGCATGGTCAGTAAAGACGACTACTCGAGAACCGAGTAGGTAAGATCTGAACTTATCTAATGCAAAAACAATGGCCAAAAGCTCTTTCTCAGTAGTGGTGTAATTTACCTGCATGGTCAGTAGTGCTAGGGTGTCAAACTAGGTCGTTCTCTTGAAGATCAACACAAAAATTTAGGAAAATCAAGTTTAAAATTAATTTTTTTAACAAACAAAAATTTAACAAAGATACAAAAAATATTTTGGGGGGGGGGGTGGATTGATTGTTACAATTAAAACTAAAACAGAGTAGATATAAAACTTAGAACAATAAATAACAAGTGATTGATTTTCTTAGAGTATTGTAATTAAATTTATCCTTGGTTCACTAAAAATAATTTGTACATTTTAATTAATGTTGATTTCTTAGCTCAATTTGAATTAATTAACTAAGCGTCTTTTTCAATTCACAATTCCTTTACTTTCATTTAAAAATGAATATTTTAATCAAGCATCCTAATTAAGCAAAAGGAGTCAAGATCGTAAAATCTAGGAATTATTGAGCATATGTAAGAACATCGCCTACATACATAATCTATTCTTAAATTATGGAATTAAGCAAACCATAATTATTAAAAGTGATTATGAAAATATTCACTAAGCATGCATATTTCCTTAATCCATTTTAATTTAAATCTTATTTTATTCCATTTGTATAATTAAACTGATTAAGCATACAAATTTAATTAAACAAAATGGAATTAAATAAACAGAGTAAGATTATGAAGAAATTAACAATAATAAAAGCATACTATACTAAAAACAAGAACCTCAAAATTATATTACAATATTTTCTAAGAAAATCAATCTAGGGGTTTTAGCCCTCCATAATTAAAATAAACTAAAAATAAGAAAGACCAACCCGGAATGGAAGAACTCCTCTAGAAGCCTTCCTTTGATGCTTAAAAGAAAGAAAGAACGGAGAAGGAACTAAGAGAGAAGTATGAAGTGAAGGCGTGTTCTAAAGCCTCTCGTTCTCCTCTATTTATAGCGTTCAAGGAAGGCTTCTGTTACAATAAAATATTTCATTCCGCATAGTGCTTCTGTAAATTGCGTAGTGATGTTTTTTATGTTTTTCGTAGTGCCAGAAAACATTCCTAATTTTCCTCCGTGATTCCATCCGTGATTTCCTACGGGAGTCGATTCATTCAGTTGAAAATTGCGTCAAAAACATCACATGAATCGATTCCTGAAGTGAGGAATCGATTCCTGGGGGTATGAATCGATTCCTGGAGGTGGGGAATCCATTCCCAAGCAAATGAATCGATTCCTAGAGGTTGGGAATCGATTCCTAGGGTAAAAATAGCATATGAATCAATTCCTGGGGGCTAGGAATCGATTCCTAGGTGTGTGAATCGATTCCCAAGAGCTATGAATCGATTTTTAGGCCATTTTTAATGCATGAATCGATTCATGTCTATGGGGAATCGATTCCCAACCTTTATTTTCACTTCCTGGGCTTTGTTTTATGTAGGAATCAATTCGTGGATGCTGGGAATTGATTCCTGACCCTATTCTTCTCTTATTTTCTTCTTTATTGATCTTTTTTGAACATGTAATCACTTGTGTCTTCTCCTTCTTAATTCTTGGTCAATCTTTTCCAATTACAAGCTCAATCATTCACTACAAAATAAGAGAAATAAGGATTCCATTATTTCCATTAAAAATCAATCCTTAATTCATTTTCAAATTGAATATTAAATATAGCTCAAATGATGAAAATATGTTAAAATGTAATATATTACACAATAAGTGATGGCAAATTATACACATTTAAAGTGAGGAATTAAGGATAAATCATGCATCATCAAAAAGCAATAAACTAGTAGTATTCCTACTGCAAACAACAATAGACTTTGCAATAATCCTACTGCCAAAAGCAACAGACTTAGTAGTAATTCTACTGTAAACAGTAACAGACTTAGCAATAATCCTACTGCCAAAAGAAATAGACTTAGCAGTAATTTCACTACAGACAACAACAATCTTAGTAGTAACCCTACTGCCAAAAGCAATAGACTTAACAATATCCCTACTGAAAGTAGCAATAGACTTAACAGTAATCTTACTGCTAAAAACAACAGACTTAGCATAAAATAGTCAATAATTATACCACATCAATCACAACATTAAGATACTCATAATCATCAACCACTAAGCATCATGCATTGCCAAACATTAAATACACATATATTTGCATGTACCACCATTATGACTACGAATTCTCAAAAACATAACATATATATACATTTACATATCTTCATTAATAAGTAAATCTTATTGGCATTGCTCCCAACTCATCTGGCACTGGTCTCTATGGCGTCTGCAACATCCTTGTCTTCAGTCACTAAAAACCACATTAAAAGTAAATGACTGACCATACAAATCAATGCAAATAATTTAAAGTTTAAAAAGGGAAAAGTATAGTATAACGACGATTTCATTTAATCATATTCAATTCATCAACTCATGGTAAATTCACATAAAGCACCACTAAGTCTCAGTTAAAATAACATATGACTCTCTAGTATCCGGATACTAAATTGGATCGACCGTCAACTGGGGGTCCTACCCGACCACCTATGAATCCTGCCTGGTCCACCGAGCCCCACCCGGCTCCCTACCTTACAACTAGGTAGCTTAATTGGGCCATGCTCGACCACGGGAGCCAAAATGAGGGGTAACTATACTAACTGGCTGCCCACATGACATAATAATCATATATATCAACATTTCACATATCAACTCAGACAAGATTCTCAAGTAACTTACCCCGGCACTATGGCCATCAGCTTGGGGTTTCTATTCTCCACTTAGGCGTATCATTTCTTATATCATCTTATTTCATCAATTTACATCATCATAATTATCATCATCATCATATAATACATTTAGAATTTCATATAATCCTTCACATGGTCTAGCACCCAATTTTATCACAATATCAAATATATTTATATTATCAACCAAGTCCTCACTTGTCAATATCATCAACATCAATTCATCAATATTAATTCATCGAGCATAACTGTTATATACGTATTTACATACACACTTATATAGGATCACATGTCCCTAACTTATCCTACCCTTTTCCCATGTGTCAAAAAATATCCTTAGTATTATTTTCATTAATTTATACTCCAAGCATACCCCCTTACCTCATTTTCGTGCTTTTGGGCTTCCCGATCCAACGCCACAATCACCAATCTCACAAGGTATCTAAATTCAAGAAATTTACAAGCCAATTTAATATTTTTACCTTTTGAAATTAAAACCTATTATACCCAAACGACTTCAAATACTTTTTTAAAGTTTTTGAAGCTTACCTTTGCTAGTTTTAACCTCCGCTTCACAACCCACTTCACTTAGCAACTTCTCGACACTCAATCTATCACTTGGCAATGTCAAAATAAAAACCCGTTATCACCGAATGTCCTTTCCAGGTTTTAGAAGCTTAATACCACATCATTATAACCCCATATCTTAAAATCTCATGGAACCCAAACAACCCCATTTCAATTGCATGCACGAGTTAGAGAGGGAGAGAAGGAAACAAGAAATTAGGCAGACCCATTAACTCTCCTTGCTTCCCCGATTGCACTGGTACTCTTAATTTCTAGTTTTGACAAGAAAATGGACGCTAATCACCACCCCAACTCACGTTGCCATAGTCGAGAAGAAGAAGAAAGAAAGAAGAAACACACATGAAGTATGGGAGAAGAAAAGGAAAGGGAAATGTTTTAAGACTCTAAGGGCATAAGCATTATTTTCTCTCTTTATTTTCTATTTTCATTTTTTTTCTTTCTTATAAATAAAATTTACTTGTACCTTAGGGAATAAATCTTTCCACTCCCACTCCATGGTAACTGTTACACCCCGATTTTCTAGACCCGAATCCTGATGTAACCAAGATAAATAATTAATAAAAATATGAGTAAATTTTTTACGTTTAAAATAATTTCAAAACACCCCCACGATTACATCAAAACCC
The DNA here is from genome assembly GCA_037962975.1 of Clitoria ternatea. NCBI lineage: Eukaryota > Viridiplantae > Streptophyta > Magnoliopsida > Fabales > Fabaceae > Clitoria > Clitoria ternatea. Next base: position 160,462,362 of record CM075672.1, read on the forward strand.
GAACCATAGGAAACCAAAGTGTGAGATATGAGAATTTACAAACTGGATCGCTAAGTAAAACGCCCATAAGTGTATACAAAATATTAGAGTTTACAACGGAAGAAGAATGTGTATACGGGGCATACGCCCAGTCCCATATATGAAGATATGAAAAAAGGACTCAAGCAATCATGCAATTAGATAATATAAGCCTATTAGGCCACAGCCGGCTACGCACATAAATCATAATCATACATCATCAATTGTACGTGGTCTCTACATAAGGTATTAATCATTAAATCGAATTATGAGCTATCCAAATTCCTAGTGTCCTTACATCCCTGATGCCTCAAATATATATATGATTATATAACACTCAAATCCATTAATCACATTCTATAATTGACCTCATACATCACCAAATTGGTATCATTTCAAATATCACCATCATCAATATACATTGATATATACATGTTTATAAATCACTATTTATCAACATCAATATACATAAATCATTCACTACAACATGTTTAACAAATGTTGCTGGCCAAGGCATTCCATTATCGCTATTTACCTTCTTCAAAAGCTTTATTTCAAAATCACTGTCTCATCCCATGATAATCCTGTATCACAGTGCTAAAATGAGACAACATGGGTGAGTGAGTTATACATTCAAAATGAAGAATATAAATATATTGTGATCATGTGTACATGCATACAAATAACATATGTGCTTTGCTAAAGAGTCATTAATTCATCATAAACCATCACTCAAATATTATCTTAGGACGCAAGCCTCATTGTTCACAATTCATGTCAAGCACAAGCACAAGCACAAGCACAAGCACAAGCACATACACATTCACATACACATTCATATTGCCCTACATCATTATAGGTATTCACAATTATCATCATTGAGTCATTAAGTCTTTATTTAAATTACTCTCTCAAGAGGTTATCTCCATCTCAAATGCCATGTACCTATGGCTAATGTATATGTCAACTATTTAATGCATATACAATGGATCCATTTCAATCACCCATGCGCACATGGTATCTCAAGTGATCGTAACCACTTATAATTCATCAAACATATGTCCCCTATGCAAGGGTCCATTTTCATAGAATCCCACAGGATCTTTCATTGTAATCGTAACCACATCTCAATCATTCTCATATTGGTTTCCTACCACGTATGGGGTACTACCCTCATAGTCCCGCAAGACCATTGTTATTTCAATACACTGGTGATCGCAACCACCTTTATCATTTCAATCTATCATGTGATCGCAACCAAAGACTCATTCTCCCACGCATAGGGTACTCAATCTCATAGAATCTCACAGGATCTTTATCATTTTAATATAGTCACGATCGTAACCATGTTCATCAATCTCAACATATTGGTGATCACAACCGCCCTTATTCATTCACATATTGGTTTCCTACCACGCATGAGGTACTCCCCTCATATAGTCCTGCAAGACGTCTATCATTATGATCACAACCACATATTCAATGCTATCATATGCATGCCATGAATGTAATAATGCAATAATGCATATGTCAAATCTTAACCTTGCAAGGATTTCTCACCCTCTCACTTAGGGGTATATTATATGTTTAGTTTTATAGTTAGTGGTACGCATCTAACTACAAAGTCCCTCAAGGCATGCCATTCATATAGTTTGCATTACAATGGCTAATCATTCACATCATCATCAATCCACGCATGGAAATCAAAAGCATAGCAATCATCATAGCGTTAATCCACGCATGGAAACCAATAAGGTATTTCACAACATATATTCATAAGTCACCATCTCAACTCACATATACAAGTCATTGTTTGCATCCATCGCAGTGGCATCATACTTATCAATAATATCAATCACTACTTATTCAAGGGTATGTTCAACAACAATATCCCTTTTCATTCAACATCATTATTCATCATTCAATATGTGTAGTATCATCCACTTATAATCATCATCAACGTTATCTTTAATTCATCATTTTATAACAACTTATTGCCATTCAATTGTTGACAGGGCCCGCAAGCGCACGGGTTATCTCGCGTAATATAAAAGATTATCGTTCTCCACAGGGACTGTGTTCAAAGTACCGGCATATTAAAATTTAATTATCCACACAATTGATTTTTAAGGTTTTTGTAAAATAAAACACAAAATTAAGTTGCACAGAATACAAAAATAAAATTTACTTGACACTTAAAAAATTAGAGTTGAGAGTATCTTGGGATTTCAGGGGACTAAGACTCTATTTTATGTTAATGAATTTTAACTTTTCATAAATAAGAATCAAATTAAGTTTTCCAAGGCGAATTTTCCAAAAGCTAATTAATATGTTGCTCTCGGAATCCTATTAATGTACCTAACCTATGGAAAGCGTTGCTTAATCCTCAGAAAGGCCCATTATCGTTTTATGAAAACCCCTTTTATTTCCTCAAAAGAATTTTGATTACTTTCACGGTTTTACCAAGGTCACAAAAAGCATTTCAAAAATCTTAGGTTTAGTTCAAAGCTTTCCGGTAAAAATAAATCTCTCGATTCTATTTATTACCTAAACTTACTAATATACCCGTAAGTATACAGTTTTATCATTTAGGTTCTTGTTAGGAATTACTAAAAGCATTGAGCATAATTGAACTAAATGGAAAACAGAAATTTATTTAATTCCAAGTCAAAATAACATTAAAATAAAATATTATCAAACCCCCTTTATCCCAAGATAATTAATTTAGCTACTCATGAAATAATTCAAATTCATATAAATAATGGAAAAATAAAACATACAAGACATGGTAAAAATAAAGACTTACGGGTTTCTCCAAAAGCTCAGAATAATTTACCACTGTAATTCCTTGTTACAATAATTTCTCCACCAATTACAAATTTAAATTCTCACTTTTACAGCCCTCACACTCTTACAAAATAAAAGAAAGAAAATAAAATAAAAAGAAAGAGAAGAAAAATGAACAGAGAAAGAAAAATGGAAAAGAAGAAAACTAAAGAGAAAAAGAGAGAAAGTAACGAAGAAAAGAAAAGAAAAAATGAAGCTGATAGTAATTGATGGGAAGAGATTGATTATTTTGCTGATGGGTTGCTGCTGCTTTTATAGGCAAATGGATGGAGGATTCCAGCTATGAAAACGCGTTCAAATTGCAAGTGGAAGAAACTTTCGGTGCATGTGAGTTCCAGCTATGCCAACTTGATTCCAATTTGCATATTTTAATATTTCCAATAATTCGGTGCTTGGATTTTAGTGATGATTGGTGCAGAATGATGAAATTCCGAGTGGAAAATGTTATTTTCCCACAAATCCGAGTGAAAGCTTGCTGGAGGGTGGTTTGCTGAGTGCTGGACGGTGTGGGTGCAAACTGGACAGCGTGGAGAGGAGTTACTGTTGGATGGAGATCTATACGGTGTTGAGAGGAAAGTGTTGAGTGGGTTGCTGGGCGTGTAGAGAGTATTGCTGGACGGTGTTGGTTGGAGAGAAGAGTCTGGGCGGTGTTGTGTTGAGTAGGTTGCTGGGCGGTGTGGAGAGTATTGCTGGACGGTGTTGTGGATGGAAAGGAGAGGACGGTGTGTGGTATGGATTAGAAGAAGAAAGGGACAGCGGATAGAAGAGAGGGAATGAGACAGTGTTCTGGATTGAGCACGATGTAGAGTGATCCGGTGTTGCATTGTGAAGAATTGGGTCAGTTTTCTCTCTAGAATCCGAGTGGAAAAGAGGCCTTTTGTGCAAAAGACCGAGTGAAAAGGTGACTTTGGACACAAATCCGAGTGAAAGTCAGTCAGTGTTGTTGGGGGGTCGGTGTTTGGAGGAGAACCGGTCGGTGATGAAGCTGGATGAAAGGACGAGTGAAGAGTGACTGAAGAGTAACTTCTGATTGAGCCATTCAGTCGGAATTGACTGCAGAAGGACTCAGAACCGACTGAAACCATTCACTCGGCTCAGGTTCATGGAGTTCATTCGGAAGTGATTGAAGACTCACTCAAGATCAGAATTTATTCAATCGGTTCCCAACCATTTCCACTCGGCTGTCTCTGAATTTGAACCACTCGGTTAAAACTTTTCTCGGATTTTGCTTATGAATTCATTCAGTCGGCCTTCATTCCTTGAAATGATACACTCGGAAGTGTCTTCTTACTTCTCACTCGGAATGGCCTCCACTTTTACTCAGAAACTTGCACTTGAAGGGTTGGAATCTGGCTGATTGAATTTCTTTCCAGGTCCGTATCTCTCTTAGCTCGGAAACATAGGTTTCTAACCCAACTCACTCGGTATTCTTCGTTGCAGAGATCTCACTCGGACTTAGTGTTAAACTGTGAGAATCTGTCTGAGTGTGATGCACTCCTGCTCGAATTTTCCTTGCTTGCTTAAGGCATTACTCGGAAATTCCTTGTTCCGCTTGAGAATGCCATCTTCTCTGAGTGAAACCACTCGGATTCCTCCTTAGTCAGCATTTATTCATTTCAGTGGCCTCTTCTACTCAGAATCCATTCACTCAGAACAGATTTTCCCTCGGATTAGTTGCAATCAACAAGCTCCCACTCGAATTTACTTCAATCAGCAATCCTTTCACTCGGAGAATAGCTTTGGACATATTTATTGGAGGTCAGTCTCCTTTTTTCACTTGGAATGGACGCAGTCGGGGAAGTTTCCACTCGGAATCACCTCCAACCGAGACTTATTCCATTTCAGCATTGGTCCTTCACTCGAGTCAGCCATTTATCACTCGGAATGGCTTTGACAGGGAACATTTCACTCAGATTATCCCCAACAGTATAGTATTCCACTCGGCAATGCTCTACTCTGAGTCTTTCCACTCGGATTTGGTCATTTCTGAGTTATCCCACTTGGATTTGGCCATTTTGAGTCGGATTTCAGTGCTCTGAGTCGGATTTTTGCTTTCTGAGTCGGATTTCAGCTTTAAAAAGAGAATTCTTTCCACTTTGGGCTTGTTCTTCTTGTTTCTTTATCATTTTATGGTCGTTTTTCTCTTATTTTTGACCCTTTATTACCTTAATTCCTGCAAAATAACATACCCAAGTAGAAAATAGTGGAAAGAAAGCAAAAATCACAATAAATAAAGGAAATATAGTGCATAATGATTAAAGTCCTAAGCAAATTAGACCTAATTTATTGTATTATAAAGCACTTATCAATTGTCCCCTCATTAGTTTCATCATCATTCAAGGTATCTTATATAGCCATATCATTTACTTTTCATTATCAATCATCATGTCGTATCTTTAGTGGTAGAACATTCATGTTTTCATAAAATGATTTAGGCATTACACATTTTGTCAATACCTTAGATCAACATCAAACACCACCAAAACACACCATAATCCTATACGTGGCCCCCAGTCCTTTGATTAATCACAATTCCCATATATGTAAATATGAGAAGCAATATGAGAAAAGTTCATTTTTAGTCTTAGAAATAGTGGGACATGTCATAAATATCACCTATTAGTCCCAAATTGAAAATCATAAAAAGTTACGTCCAAAACCCCTCTTAAATTTGATTTTTTCACAGTAGTGGGTCTGGTGTTTTACATCTAATGAGGGTTAGAAAACTTCAATTAAGGTAAGACCAATTTTTGTACCTCTGTAAAATAATTATCTACAACTTTCATGAAGAAGTCAGAGGCTAAAAATGTCATTAAGATACCTAAAAAAGCCAAAAACAACAAGGGAAAAGCAACAGTTGGAAAAATCCTGACAGTGGCCAAAAATAGGGCCATGAATCAATTCCTACCTCATGGGAATCAATTCCCATGAATCCAAGGGGCCATGAATCGATTCCCATAATTATAGAACATACCCTGGGGAAAAAATAACCTAGGAATCGATTCAAGGGAGTCCTGAATCGATTCAAGGACCTCAAAACCTCCCCCAAACCTCAAAATTCATCAAATCCACATCAAACAAGCCCCAAATCATGAACCACCCATCAAATTTCAATTAACCAAGAATTATTGCTTAACAAATCATGCATTTAACTTTCAACCTTATCATCAATACCATCACAATGGCTATCATATTCAATGACAAACATCCACATGAAATTCTCAATTCACAAAACATATACTTCATCCCCTCAAGAATTGTTCATTAACATGTACATATTTCAACCCCTTATGGGTTATTCATCAACAACATATCATTCCCATCAAAGGGATAACTAAACATTCATCATCTCATATACATATAATTCCCAAAGCTAATAATTTACCAATTATTTTATTTATCTAACTTCATTCATCTCATCATTTCAAATGGAAAGGCAAGCATGAGCATTATGATATACAAAAATCACTAATTATTTAACTCATGCATTTGGAATGTAAAACTCCTCTCCTACCTCAAGAAAAGAACCACAAATGATCCACACGTTCCAAACGTTCTGCCACATTACCCAAAGTATAATCTACACAATGCATATATAGACACATGCACTCAATTGATGAGCCATCCCAAGACATCATCACAAGTTTAAATAATTGCCAACATCCCTTAGAGTTCAACATCAAGTCCTAGACTTTGTCAAAACACCAATTTATATAATTGTGTTAGGTTTCAAGAATTCCTCTCCCAAAACCAAGATATTCTAAGTCTCTAAGGGCTAGCTATACCCAACAACAACATCACATTCTTCAATCATCTAAAATGCATTCTATATTACCTCAATCATTCAAATGCCATCATTGTTACTTAGAGTTCATTATGAGCCACCTTAGCCCTTATCAATCATCATCTATCAACAAATTCAATGGCACATAACATGGTCTAAGACCTCATCAAGTCACATTCTTATTTCACTAATCCCTCACATTCACCATGGTTTTGGTGTCTACATTCATTATTCCATATTCATAATAACACCTATCTATAAGTTTCACCATCAATGGTTCTCTATCATTTTCACTATCACTTATCATCAATGATCAATGTCACACACTTAAAAGCTCAGTCCTACATACCAAATCACTCTAATACCAAATTATCACCATGTTTTCAAGATTTGCCATAAAGCCCCAAATCCTAATTTATAGGGTTTTCATCAAAAATTCATAATCATCAATTCAAACCACTTGTATGTGTAACATCCCGAATTCTATAAAAATGAATAATAAATAATTGTATGTGAGTTGATTTGTATCCCAAAAATATTAGAATGATTAAATTAGGATTTATTATGGATGTTTATGAATTATTAGGATTTAAGGAGTTAAAATTATACCCGGTTAGAATATGAGTGTCGGACCAAGTATCTCCGATTGAGATGCCGTTGGTCAGGGCTGTTAAGAATATTATTAGGGATCCGAATCTATATTCGGAATAATTTTTAGAATTAGTATTGAGCCCGACCTATGAGCCTGTTTGTTATAAAATGGTGAGATTTTAATGTGAAGCAAAATGATAAAAATATAAACTCTCACTTTCTCTTCTTTTTTCACGTCACTTCTTCTTCTCCTTCTTCTTCCTATTCTTTTCATTTCCTCTTCCACTCATCTTCTTCTTCCTCTTCTAAAAACCATATGCATGGTGGTGTGCCTTCTCCTTCTTTATCTTCGTTTTCCTTCAAGCTTGGAAGAGATGATAATGGTGATTAGAAGCTCTCCCTCTCCCTTGTATTTTCGTTCTCTTTCTCTCATTCTTGGAGCTCACCTTTTGCTTTAGGTAAAGCTTCCTCTCCATTTTCTTGAGCTCTAACCCTTGGTTATGTGTTTGGGTTGTTGGTAGAGTGTTAAATATGTATGGGTAGATCTTGGAGAGGCATTTATGATGAGAAACCCTAAGGTGGGGTGTTGTTATTATGGCATTAATGGTGGGTTATTATATATGTAAGTAGTTAATACTTGGATGAGTGGAAAAGGAATGAGCATTTATGGTGTTGTTGGGTTTTAGTGAAACCCTAACTTTAATAAATTGGGGAAAATATGAAATGTGAATAGAGTGTAGGTTTAATGATCATGAGAATGATATTAATGATGAAAGATGGCCATTGATAGTGATTAATGAGCATGGGTAAATGTTGTTGGGTTTTGATGAAAAACCCTTGCCTTAAGAATTTGAGAGAATGTATATATTGTGACTTGAAGGTTGAATTGGAAGTGAATGGGTGATGTTTGATGTATATGTTGTTAGTTATAGTGATGAATAATGATGAACATTGTAGATAATCCTTAATGGTGGAATCAATGGATATACATATTGGTATGATAAGATTGTGTGTTGATGAGGTTCTAGACCATTGTGGTGTACCATTTAAATTTGAATGATTAATTGTGATTATTGAAGGATATGAGGGCTAAGTTGAATATTGAGTAACAATGATGATGTTTGAAGGATTGAGGAGATTTAAGACTACATTATGTAATGGGTAAGATGATGACGCTGTTGGATTAGTTGGTCTTTAAGATCTAGAGGATCTTGGCTTTGGGAAAGGAATTCTCGAAGCCTAACACAATTGCATAACTTGGTGTTTAGCAAGTCTAGGACTTGGGGTTGAGCTTTATGATAAGCTAACAAATGTTTAGAGTTATGATGGTTATTGATTATGTGTATGCATATGTATGGTATGTAGATTGTATTCCAAGATTATGTGGCGGAGCTTTCGGAGCGTGCGTTCGGAGTTCGGCTCTTCCCTCAAGGTAGGAGAGGAGTTAACATTCAAATTGCATGAGTAAATTTGTGAGTGATTTGATGTATGTGTTAAATACTCATGCTTGCCTTGCCTTGCGTATGTATTGAATTAATTGAATTAGTGAGTTAATGATCATTGAGGATGATTCGTAAGAATATATGAATTTGTCGTGGCAAGGTATGAATACATGTATATAAGATGATGATGAGCTTGAATTCAATATGAATAATAAGTTTAGAATGTAAATTCATATGTATGAATGTTGAACAGGCTGTATATGCCTTTCATGATGTGTATAAACTATGGGATAAATCCAAATTGGCTTATAATGAGAAATTCCGAGTGAGAATGTTTAGAACAAGTTGTATATATCCCACATATCGTATATGATGTGTTAGAAGTAAGTGAATTGGCTTAAAAATGTGATTTATGTCCTGGTATTCTCGCATCAGGCGAGATGGGATCTCGCTCAGGCGAGAGTCCCCTACACCAATATTATGGTCTCTGGGCTAAATTCGCCCAGGCGAGCGAGTGTTCCGCTTGCGTGAGTAGAGTGTGTTGTGATCAGGGGAGTTACTGGATGAATCTCGCTCAAGCGGGCATGGCCGCGCTTGAGCGAGCTAGGGAGGAAATTGACACTAGACGTTTTTCGCTCAAGCGGGTGTGAGTGGCTTGAGCGAAATTGGGAAGTCTGATACTGGGATGGTGCTTACTCAAGTGAGTGACTGGTATGGTTGTGCTTTTGACCGAGTGTGACGAGTGTATGGTGAGTAAGTGGGATTCTGGACAAAATTCACTTGAGTGGGAACCTTAGAAAATAATTCTATGATGTAGTGAATTTCCGAGTGAAATTCCGAGTGGGCTATGTCAAGGCAGGACTTTTTGAGTGATGGAGTGGATAAAATTCTGAGTGAGAGGTCTCCCTGTGTGATATTCCGAGCAGTGGAGTTTCGAGTGGAAATTCCCGAGTTCAGTGTAACTCATTCCGAGTGGAGTTTCGAGTGGAAATTCCCGGTTTTGTTTGTATTGACCCCCCTTTTCTCGGTTCTGATGGCTTGGGGCCTTCTTCCCTTATATTGTATGATGAATATGCTTTGAATAATTTTATGTATAGATAATATTATGATTGTTTACTATGCCTTTTGATATCAATGTGTGGATTACTATGAATGATGGTTGTGGCCATTGGATGCTAATTATTTGAATAATGTGCCTTGAGGGGCCTTGTGAATATTTATATGCCATTGATGATAAAACTAAAATATACAATATACCCCTAATTGAGAGGGTAAGATATCCTTGTGAGGTTGTTGTTGAGCATATGCATTATTGCATCTTACATTCATGGCATGGCATAGCATTGGTATTATGTGGTTGCGATCACAGTGATAAAAGATCCTGTGGGATTCTATGAAGGGAGTACCCCTTGCGAGGCGGGAAACCAACTTGATGATGATATGATATTGTAATGGTGGTTGCGATCACCTGATTATGGAATGTGAAAGGCCCAAGCGGGGACCATTGTATGATGATGAGCCAGTGGTTGCGATCACTTGGTATTTGATATGATAAAGGGCTTGCGAGCACCTATGATGCCCATGGTTGCGATCATGAGGTGGGAATACCCCTTGCGAGGTGGGAAACCTATGTGAATTGTTAAACGTGGTTGCGATCACAAGAAAGCTCCTTGCGAGGCTGCTATAGGGAGTACCCCTTGCGAGGCGGGAAACCAATAATTATGAATGATTGATTATGGTGGTTGCGATCACCCGTGATATGAAATCGGATCCGTTGCATACGCATTAAACAGTTGACATATGCATTAGCTTTAAGACCATGACATTTGAAATGGGATGACCACGAGTGTTGAGAAAACCCTTGCGAGGAGGTATTTAAGTGAAACCTTAATGAATTAATGATGGTAATGATTATGAATACCCTTATTGATAAGTGGCAAAGTGATGGTGTTTGTGATTGTGTATATGTTGTGCTTATTTATGATATGAATTGCGATTCATGAGGCTTGTATGCCTATTATAATAATGAGATGATATATGAATGATAATTTGATGATTTGATAGCAAAGCACACATGATGTTTGTATGCATATACACATGATCACAATATATATATATATATATATATTATTTGTCATTTTGAATGTATAACTCACTCTCCCATGTGGTCTCCTTTTTAGCATTGTGATGCAGGTTGCCATGGGATGAGTTTGGATTTAAAGATCAAGATTTGGTTAAGGTATATAGTGGTAGAGGAAGTGCCTTGGCTGGCATCATTTATTAACTATTATGTATTGAAATTATGAAATGAATAGATTGTATATGATGATATGGAGGATTTAGTGATTGTGAATATGTATAAGATAAACCTCGAATTGGTGGATGGTGAATATATATATATATATAGAATGTAAGAGACAATTTGATGTATATTAGAAAGATTGAAATTGAATGATGAATATTGATGATTGTGATAGTTGGGGGAATATCCCCGAATGTATGTGAATATAGGTCTATATATATATAATTATATCTTAGGCATTGCATGCTTATATAATTATGTAAAATGATGATGGTTGTCTATTAGGCTTATGATATGCCATTGTGTGCTTTGCCGAGCCTTTTCTCATATCGTCATATATGGGACTAGGCGTGTGCCCGGTATACATATTCTTCCGCTGTAAACTCTATTATTTTCATATACCGTTATGGGCAAATTATCTATCGATCCAGCTTTAGGTTATATAAACTCACTCTTTGGTTTTCTGTGATTTGGGTCTTGATGTGATCATTGTGGTGTCTTGGAAATGTTTTCAAACGTGAAAAATTTACTCGCATTTTTATTAATTATGACGATCACATCGGGATTCGAGTACAGAAAATCAGGGGTGTTATAGTATGCATCATTCCAAAAATCCTTAGGCTAGCAACAATGTATTCCATTCATTATCAACAACAACAATAAATCCCCAATGGTCATCTAACCTAGGGTTTGGTTCTATATACCATTATTCATCAAAATAACATCTAACCTCCTATTACAATACTTTAATAACTCAAACTACCAATAAAAGCCATGGGTGTTCAAAAATTATACCTCTTTTAAGAGCACCAAGGTGAACATGAAAATGAGAGAAAGAGAAGGAGAAGTGAACAAAGCATTACCCCAATGTCCAATACAAGCTTCATAAATCCATAAAAACCAAGAAATTTTGGTGGGTAATGGTCATGGAGGGACTGCCACGGTTTTGGGGCCCAGGAGAAGAAAGGGAAAATGAAAAATGAGGGAGAAGATGGTGGAGAAAAGGGGGCCAACAAAAATAGAGGGAAGTGAGGAGAGAGAAATGTAAAAATTGGGTTTTTACCCAATGGTTAATGTCTTAACTTTTTTCTCTTGCCCTTTGGTCCATGATCCCCTTTTGTCCAATGGTCAATAGAGATTAGAGAAAGAGAGGGAAGTATGCCACGGTGAAATAGAGAGGAGAAAAGGGAAGTATGCCCTTGTGAGCAAAGGACATGCAGGACGGATATGTCCCACTTGATCACAATTAAAACACACCATATCATCACGGTGCACACACTCACGAACATAGTGAGGACCACCACACCTATAGTATTTTGGCCCATTAGCATTTGCATTTCCCCGACCAAAGGTATTACCATGACCACCGCCTCTAGCTTGAACATTAGAATAAGCATCCCTCTAAAAATGTCCCGTTCTGAAATTCCCTTGCTTCTTGAAACCGGACACTTCAACTTAGAGTCAAATTTGGAATGATGAGGTGGAGCATGTTCTTCATAGATTCAACACTTCTTCACAAGTACCGTGAAACTTTGAATTTCTTGATGGCACATGGCCCTTTGAATGTCAGGGCGTAAACCGTTCTCAAATTTCACACACTTAGAGGCTTCGGTTCCTTCTTGTTGATAAGGAGGGTAAAATTCACAAAGTTCTTCAAATTTGGAAGCATACTCTTCCACCGTCATTGTGCCTTGCTTAAGTTCCATGAACTCAAGCTCTTTCTTACTTTTATAGCTCTCGAGCATATATTTTCTCATGAGTTCGAACTTAAAATTTTCCCAAGTCAAGGGAATAGCTGCAGCAATCTTCCTACTCTTGGTGAGTCTCTACCAAGTTTCGGCTTCATCTCTCAACATAAAAATAGCATACTCCACTTTCTGGAGCTCAGTGTATTCAAAATTGTCGAAGATTCGCTTAACATCTCAGATCCAAACGTAAGCTTGCTCAGGTCTAAATCCACCATGAAATTCGGAGGGTTTCCGCTTCAAGAACCTATCAAGGCCTTGAGTACCTTGAGCAGAAGGAGTAGTTTGCCTTTCCACCTCTTGTCTATCACGGTTTTATGACTCAAGAAGATCCGCAAAGCGATTCAAAGCTCTAGCTATAGCATCATCTTTGTCTTGACAACGACGAGCCATCACAATATCTATAACCATCACATTAAATTCAACTAACATTAGTAAACTAGCTCATAAACTTCCCTATAGTCTTATGCTATAGCAATTCATCATATAATTAAGCCATGGCCCTCCATCATGGAGTCCAACATCGACTAATCCATATTAAAACTCATAAAAAGCATATCATCATATTATGATCTCACATGCATTCACATAATCATAATGATTTATCATTGAGAGAGAATAGTGTGAAAAAAGCTTGGCCGGGCTTATAGAATTCAAATTTCATCCACAATCAATCCATACAAGGTCAAGCAATAATGTCAATTATTCATTAAATGCATGTCATGCTTTGGTAATAATCAATCACAACAACAAAGAACAAAAAAAGCTCTGATACCAGGTTGTAACACCCTGAAAATAGGGGTAAATTTTTTACGATTTAAAAATACTTACAAATATAAGAAACTCGATATATATATAATACCAAATAATTACCCTAGATCATTTAATAACTTATCTCATATATGAAGATATGAGAAGGTGTCAGAGTGCTCCTTAGACGATCAAACTCAAAATCCTCACAAAGAAAAATGGAAGATATAATTAAAATTGAGAATTATAAAAATTCCATATGAAAAGAGATTTAGAGATGCATCGTTAATTTGTTTAAACAGTGATAATACAATTTCACAATAGTAATAATATTTCTAGGGGTCAAGAAACCCAAAACATGCAAGAAAATTGGATAAAAGAAGCAAAAATGAAGAAAATAGAATTAGGGTATCTCGCTTGAGCGAGACCCACATGGATCCCTTAGGCGAGACCAGCGAGCGTGAGCGAGAAAGCTCTAGTATCAAAGGCATGCTCACTCGCTTGAGCGAAAAAGGGACATAACCTTACTGCCCTTATTTCACTCGAGTGAGGACAGGCCCGCCTGAGCAAATTTCATCCAGTATGCATATACTAATTGCAGGGGCATCTCACCTAAGCGAGAACCACTCTCGCTTGAGCGAGATTAGGCCAGAGGCCATATAACCGATGCAGAGGATTCTCACTGGAGCGAGAATCCATCTCGCTTGAGCAAGATTATCAGTACACACACAGAAAACATGTGAGTTTCACAACTTAGCATATGAAAATTCATCCCAAACAAATTCAACAAGTTTAATGCATTACATACATTACATAAAGCATTTTGAACTTATTCCAAGTATCATATTCAACAATTCCTATTTCAATCCATTAATCACATCACAATCAAGCTTATCATATTGTATGCTCTATAGAACACCAAAATCTATATAATTATCCATTCATTCCTCGACTCTAACAGCATAACACATCACTAGCACTATCCAAACATTGTCAAGGTCACCAATGAAAATTAGCCACAAATGCAAGGGACTCATTTTCCTACATGACCTCCAAAATTATCATCCATATATCTATCTTCCTTACAAGTTACTTACATTAAATTCATGGCTATACAAGTATTCATCATGCATATTCATTACAAAAGAATACATATAAGCCATAAAATCAAAACATTGCCAGCCAAGGCATCTTTACCCAAAATGACTTCCTTTACACTATTCCTCCATACATGAGCTCTATAGTCAAGCCCTACAACACAAGAGCTAAAAAGATAGACCACATAGAGAGAGAGTATACTTTCTCAATGATGAAAAATCCAATAATTTATGATAATATACATATGAATGCAAGTTAACACCTTCTCCCAAAAGGAGTTCAAATGACACCAAGATCAATTTAATCATTCATGGTTCCATCACACTCATTGTCATTTCATAAAGTTTCATAAAAGTCAAACCAAACCAATAACTCAAATATATTTAGTGTCCAAAGAAGGTTCCATATACACCTCACATAACCTCCTCAATAGGGTATCACTCAATGCCATGCTTCTATGGCTAATGCACATGCTGGTGTTTAAGAATGCATATGCACGGATCTGATTTCATTTCATCAGGTGATTGTAACCACTATAATCATTCATTCTCATTGGTTTCCCGCCTCGCAGGGGGTACTCCCTCTAGTAGCCTCGCAAGGTGCTTTCTTGTGATTGCAACCACGTTCAACAATTCATAATGGTTTCCCGCCTCGTAAGGGGTACTCCCACCTCGTGATCGCAACCATGGGCATTCATTCTCAATGGTCCCGTAAGGCCTTTCATTTCAAACACCAGGTGATCGCAACCACCAGCTCAATACCATAGGAACTCGTAATCCCTTTATATTCCAAATATCAAGTGATCGCAACCACTTTCAAATGTCATGATATGCATGCCATGCTATGTATGTGACAATGCTCATGTATGCCTTAACCTCGTAAGGATTATCTCACCCTCTCATCTAGGGTACAACTCATACTCAATCACAATGTTAATCCCACATAATCAAATATATATATACCATTCATAATATTCAAGAATTATCCTAGCCAAGGATTTCAAATATTCATCAAGCCACACATGGGGACAATAACATGTCATCACACATTATACAACTCATAACCTTTTCAAGATACCATTTTACAATCAACCATCATAAGATTCAATCTCTATTTCCTTTCACACTCATTAAGAACTACTTCCATTCAAGGAAAAACATGTAACATGGCATCAATACATACATTATCAACATACAAGGCACCATACATTTAGAAAATACACCCCTCTCCTACCAAAGAGAAGTAGACTTCCAGGTTTGTTGTTCCCGCCTCACAAGTGTTATCAAATCCTACATCAATCAACCACATCAATCATCCATTCAAGTATCATTATCAATATGTACATATATATATATATACACATGATTCTCATCATGTAGAAACTATTTATAAGTTTTGTTCATTTGTCTAATTTGGCTTCGGGAATTCTTTCCCTTTGATCAAAGTTCATTATTATCAAAAGCCACAACCAAAGTAGTTAAGTTACCCACGCATACCATTTTCACACCCAACTCCTTAAGTGGGTTTCTCTTATTAATGGTTCCCAACCACCCTCATAAGTCATCATCTATGGTAATCTCTTATCATTAATGACATTCTCATCATCATTTAATGCCTTTCCCATTCATATTACATATTTCCCCTAAAATCATAAGTTAGGGTTTTATTAAAAACCCAACCATATCATAAGTACACATCAATTTTCTTTATCCTCCAACACCATTTTCATGTTCCCCAATAAATGCTCATAAGAGTCCATATTTGTTTCACCCCACCTTAGGTTTTTCTTATTTAAAGCGCCCATTCAATACCCACATACATTAAATACTCTCCCAAGCATCAATAACCCATAACCTAGGGTCCAAGCACAATAAAAATGATGAGGAACTTACCTTAACCAAGAAATGGGAATGGGTATCAAAGGAGGAAGGATGAGCACGAAAATGGAAGAGAAAAGAGGAGAAGTTTCAAGCATCCATTGTCTTCTCCTTGCTCCAATGGTGAACGAAATGAAGAGAGGAAGGGGCACCATTATTACTTAGGTTTTGGATGGGAAAAAAGTGAAGGAGATGAGTGGGAAAAGGAGAGGAGGAAGAAGAAGTATTTTATCTTCTTAGAAGTGAAAACAAACGTGAAAAGAGAGAGTGAAGGATAGAAGTTGTGCTTTAATTTTTAACCTTATTCATTTAAATTTTACTATTTTACCATAAACAAGATCCCTGTTTGGGCCTAATACTTTATCTAAAAATTATTCAGAATACATATTCGGATTCCCCATAATATTATTTACATCCCTGACCAACGGCATCTCAATCAGAGATACTTGGTCTAACACCCATATTTTAACCGGGTATAAATTTTAGCTCATGAAGCCTAGTAATTTATGAAAAATTATAATAACCTCAAATTAATTTATTTCAATATTTTTGGGGCATGAATCTTTCCATATATATAAGTAGTTGTTATTTATTTCACTTATTTGGGCATTTATATAAAAATTGGGATGTTACATACACCATCCAGGTTCATCTTCATCGGAAAAAATAGTAACAGACTTCTCAAAGTCCACAGGACATGATCATCATTATTCCTTTGTTCCAAACGTAAAACCTCATATATCCAAAATGAGTCACAACTCATCAATTCTCAATTCATCCATTATAACTCACACATTTAATCCAGTACAACCAGATAGACTCAATACATTCACCATAAGCAGTTACAACCTCACTTGCCCAGCCTATGTGTTGCTGCATCCGACATACAGAAAGGTGGCCCAATTCCGTAGTGGTTACAATAAACACATAAGGTCGGCGTACAAGTGCACGTTGCCACAATGCCAATGGCATGTAGAGCCATATCAGGACAAGTACCTTTATTTCTTATTGCTTACATTAGTCATACTTATTCAAATAATACCAATTCCCATGAGACTTAGTGATAATTCATATTAGTCCATAAGTCAATATATTCATATAACCTCATTATTTTACATAATCTGGCATAAATCATGCCATACAAATAGTCAAATATCAATCACCATAACCATATATTAGTATATTAACAATAGACCTTCAATCATCACAGGGTAAATACCCTATTATTGGACTTCATCCATCTAGAAGCCATGATCAATTAACCTAATAGTCATTTGTTTCACTCACATATTGTTGGCGATAAATCATTTCAAGCCTAAGTGAGTAACCGAACTCACATTAAGTACATAACCTTAAGGTTGTAATAGGATCTTCAATTGTATAATAAGCTTTCACATTAGTGATTCTCCTCACAGATCACAACCAAAGTCCATAAGATAGACGTGTAACTCATATCATATCGCATCTTTACATGCTTCCTATCATCAATATAGCTCCTTTAAGAATAAAAAGGGAGGCAATTACATGATTAAATTTCCATTTACCAATATATAATTACTGATAAGTGTTATTATACATTGATTTAATACTTCAATTAAACTCATTTTGGAAAGAATTTAACTGGATTAGTAATTAATTAAGCATGATTTTTGTTATAAATAACACATTGTGTAAAAGAACTTGATTTGTCAAAATCTGTGAAGAAAGATGCCAAAAGTCCTGAAGAAACCAAGAAACACCAGCATAAAACAAAAGGGACGCTTAAACGTGACATGTTCCACGCTTGAGCGTGAATTAAAGGAAGCAAAATGTATCAGAACCCTTCCACACTCAAGCATGGGAAAGGGCCGCTTAAGCGTGAGCCCGAGCTCGCTTGAGCGTGGCTTGAGTGTGGAGTGGACATGTTGATCTAAAAGGCACACTCAAGCATGATAGAGTTTAGCTTGAGCGAGGATAAATCAGCATCGGGACCTTCCTCATGCTTGAGCGAGAGAAAGAGACGCTCAACCGTGAACCCGAGCTCGCTTGAGCGTGGGTTGAGCATGGATTAGACATGCTGGACATAAATGGCATGCTTGAGCGTGGCTGAACTTGGTTTAAGCGTGAGATAAAAAGAGAGCATCAGACCTTCCACACTTGAGCGGGACCATTAAGCTCAAGCGTGACTCATGCAGCATGGGATTTTTAATTTTATATTAACCAATGGTACGATGCCAACTCACCCACCTTGGTGTGTTTCTACATGTCTCTGAATGATTCTTCATGGGCTTTACGTAAGTGGGGAAAGAAAAGCTAAAGCATAATCCCTATAAATCAAGTAGAGAATAGGGGTTGAGCATCATCTGTTGGATCATTTGTTGGATCATCAGCTGGATTATCTCCTTCATATCATCAAACACATCTCCTGTACCCTACCATTCATTCTGTATTCATTTCTAATTCTTCTTAAGTGAAAATGCATAGCATGAGTAGCTAATTTTCCTTTATTGGGATTGGTTGTAATCAATTCAAACCTGAAGTAATGCTGCTGTAAGTTTTTATGTATGTTAATGAGATTTAATACTTTCTATATTTCATTCTGCCATTGATGCCTGAAGATATTTGTTCACTATTTTTTTGTTTTAAGTTTTCTTAAGTATACTGGGAAGTAACTTTTGAGAGCAGATATGAATGAAATACTCATTGTGAGTAGCTGACCAGGGATGGCATCTAACGCAATGAACGTCGAAACAATCGATCGGTAATGCTGGAATGGTTTCAAAGTGACTGAGGGATCAGCGGTTTGAAATCATTCTTATGAATTTTGTAGTCGAGGGATCGATACAAATGACTTTGATTATGACGTAGAAATTATCATTTCAAGTTACATACATGCAAATTTATTTAGCTTACGAAAGGTGCGATGCGATGAAACCAATCCCAGTTTTCCAAATTTGATTTTTTCTCAAACACTTTACTGTCATTATTTTCATTCAACACTTGTTGTTTATTTTGTATTCAATCTTTTGTACAACAAAATCAAACCAAACCTTTTGTCAAAATCAATTCAAGAACTAAGATCTTCAAACCAACACCTCCTCAGTGGAATGACATCTATACTATACTACAATTACTGTGTTTAAACTTGGCACAAACATTCCATTAAGTTCATATTATACAAACTTGATTCTCTTATTTGAACATTTCACTTCTCTACATACCAAGCTTTGGCTTAAGTTTGTATGATAACACATAAAAATTACTTACCAATTACACATGTCATCTCTACGTCATATCATAATCCATAATCAATCTAATGATATAATATCAAGGGCACACAATTTAGCCTAAAGCCATACCATAAAATCTCATATCACATTCAATACCAAATCATACCCCAAATTCAATATTATCCTTCACCAATTATTTAGGGGTTTACATTCATTATTCGCATTCCTTCACATACCGGCTCTAGCCTCATAATTCATCTAACTCATTTCACTATGGCTTAACTATTCACAAGGTTCGACCGATCATTAGACATAGAAAGTCTATGGGTTACCTAGTTCCTATTATGGAATACTCCCATGACACACAAACATCATTAGACATGACTCATAAAATAGCATAGAGCCTAGACCACCATAGTGTCTGATTTCCATAAGGTTCGATCATACAAGATCACATCAAGTCAACGGGGGTTACCACATCTAGTGGGTCATAATTAAATCAACCATTCACTCGGTTCACACATATACAAAACCGAGTCCAACCCCAATCTAATGCATATATAATTTCAAATTTCATTATTTCATTACTTATTCACATTCCCAATCTTAGGAGATATAGAAAATCAATTGCATCATATCATATGAGGTTTTTATGCTAAAAGATATAAAATACATCTTTCAAAAATCGTACAATCAATCATTTCAATTCATAAATATCCCCAATAGGGAATTCTTCCACTATCATTCATTTAATCAACCTTAGCACATGAACCATTTACTTTCAATAAGCTTACTTTGGCTACAACATGATTTATACAAAAGACCCAACCAATAATTCAATTTCAATACATACATGGTCTCATCATTCATGGCCTACTATCATATCAATTCATATTCAATATATATCCATGATGACACATGGTATAAATCCATCATCAAGTCAATTCATATTCAATACTTCATATCCATGATTAACACATGGTATACATCCATTATCATGTTATTTCATACTCAATATATCAATATCAATTGCATAATATCAATGTATTCGTCATTAGAAGTAATAGTGTAAGGAACTTAGCCAGACTTACACAAACAAACATATCAATCACATCGAGGAATTCATCCATATGCATTCAATCTCATGAATCACTAAGTTTGCCAATGGGAAACTATGCTCCACAAGCACATCACACAACCTCAATGATAATGGGCATACCTCCATAAACAAAAATTATAACTTATGAATAATTATTCACAAAGAATCTTCAATGAACATTAATCACAACTCAATACTAATGGTTCACAAGGAATCACTATTGAGGGAACATTACCTTGATAGCCAATTCATAATTCTTAGACACTTAGTCATTCACAAATCCATATAGGGCAACTAATACCTTAACCTATCATCATTCTCTAGATAATTACCACTCTTAGGTCCACACAGAGCAACTACATTCTGACAATGAGCAACACGCCCCAATACATTACCAAAATGTCTCACAATTGAGCAATTATGCTCCAATCATCCATAATACCAATTTATTGCAGAGCAACCATGCTCTGATAATAATCAATAACTCTAATTCAGAGCAAAATATGTTCTGATACCAGCTTGTCACACACCAATTTTCCAGACCTGAATCCCGATGTAATCAAGATAAATAATTAAAAATGCGAGTAAATTTTTCATGTTTAAAATAATTTCAAAACACCCCCACGATTACATCAAAACCCAAACCACAGAAAACCAAAGAGTGAGATATGAGAATTTATAAACTGGAATGCTAAGTAAAATGCCCATAAGTGTATACAAAATATTAGAGTTTACAGTTGAAGAAGGATGTGTATACGGGGCATAAGCCTAGTCCCATATATGAAGATATGAGAAAAGGACTCAAGCAATCATGTAATTATATAATATAAGCCTATTAGGCCACAACCGACTACGCACATAAATCATAATCATACATCATCAATTGTAGGCGGTCTCTACATGAGGTATTAATCATTAAATTGAATTATGAGCTATCGAAAAATTCCTAGTGTCCTTACATCCACGATGCCTCTAATATATATATATGATTATACAACACTCAAATCCACTAATCACATTCCATAATTGACCTCATACATCACCAAATTGGTATCATTTCAAATATCATTTCAAAAATCACATTCCATAGTTATCAGGTAGAGAAGCAGCTTTAGAGGCAGACCCTTTCAGCTTTCATCCCCTGCCCATTCCACCTAGGGTTACACCCCCTATTCAACAGGCAGAGGTTCCAGCCGCACCAAGTCCAACTGGAGTACCACTGAGAGAGCCGACTTTGGAGTATGTTCCCCTTATCGAGGAGGAAGATGGAGAGGATCCAGAGGAATTTCTACTAGAGGACATGCCAATAGATCTTGTGGATCATACTACACTACTAGCACTACCTCCACAGCTTCCACCAGCCACCCCCTTGCAGTTCAAGTAACAGGCAGATTAGAGGACATCCCAATGCGACAATGAGTATTAGTACTAACCCCAATGGAGAGGTACTTGGTTAGACAATAGTCGGATCGATCTGTAGGCTTTCGTCATCAAATCTATAAGAGTTATATGTACGGCGAGACAAAGGACTACCTAGTTATGTCAGCAGCAGCTCAGGGCCTATTGGTGGAGGCCTATGAGGCCTATGTCAGTCGTAGGTATCATCCAGTTGGTAGTGTCAGTGACCTACTATCCACGAGTTCCATTCCTCTAGATTCATCTCAGTTGGCGACTACCTTCGACCCACCTGTATCTCCGTGGTCAGACGACGAGTTCATGGGCGGAGATAAGTACACTACAACATTTTTGTTTCCTAGGAAAAATTGAAAATTGTTCCCATATTGACCAAAATTATTGCCTAAAGGTATAGGGAGTAATTTTTAATGTTGCATATGCAAGCGTTACCATTATTTTAGGGAATAATTTTTTGATCCTTTAGGCTACACTACTGGAAAATATTGCCTCTACTTTGGGAATAAGCAACATTTATGATGCTGACATCAAATAACACTTTTGAATTGTTGTTTTTATAGAGTACAATTCACAATTGTTGCCTACGAGAAAACATGCAACATTCATTAAAGGTAACTATAGCATATTGGCAACAGTTCGTAAGTGTACATATATAGTATAGGAAACATTTTGACAATTGTTGTTTGAGAGTTAAAACACAACATTTTTAAATTGTAACAATACTATATTAACAACATTTATTTATTGTATGCTCAGGGTGTAAACAACATTTTTTAATTACAGTCATAATATCATCATGGAGTGTAAACGAAATATTTAATAGACATAGTCTTAATTTTCATAAATTAATAGTGCGTCTTCAATTTGTGAATCTTTTATTTAACACTTATAGAATTGTTGATTAAATTAATACACAACATCTTTTATTTGTATCTTTATTCTAGATATATTCATAAAATTTAAAAATTAATTCATGAATTATTTTAATTATATTGTGATATATAATTTTTCACTAAAATAAGAAAACTCTGATGAAAAAAGATATATATCTTGTCAATATCTACTTAACATCCATCCAAAAATATAATGGTCAATTAAAATAAAACATTATCTTATATCAAATATATTTCATACTTTTAAGTATATACCAAAAAATATGTCTGATATAAATACTTAATAAGAATATTCTAAACCTAAATCATTAAAATAAACAATATTGTCTTATTAAATATCATACATTCAAGTAAATGTCTAGCCAAAAATATATCCAATGAGATCATTGCAACACTCCAAGTAGAAATTAGTAACTTCAAGATAAAAGTCATCATCTTCCAAATCTAAAGTGCGTCATCTTCCATATCCATAAATGCATTTCCTCTCTAAGCAATGCCGTAAAAAATCATACAAAAACTCAACCACTCATTTTTGTCATCTTTTCAAGGGTGACCTATAAATTTGGCTAAAAATTTATTGTTGGAGAAAATCTACAACTTCCCTTGGAAAAATCTTATGAAACTTCGGGGACAACATTACAAGGCCATTCTATGCATTACCGCAAAAAATCATGCAAAAGTTCAACCACTCAGTTTTATCATCTTTTTAAAGGTGGCTTTCAAATTTGGTTAAAAATTCATCGTTTGAGAAAATCTACTACTTCCCTTGAACAAATCTTACAAAACTTAAGGGATAACCTTACAATGTCTTTCTAAGCATTCTCGCAAAAAATCATGCAAAAATTCAACCACTCACTTTTGTCATCGTTTCAAGGGTGACCTTCAAATTTGGCTAAAAATTTTTTGTTGGTGAAAATCGGTAACTTTCCTTGGAGAAATCATGCAAAAAATCATGTAAAAATTCAATCACTCAATTTTGTCGTCTTTTCAAGGGTGGCTTTCAAATTTGGCTAAAAATTCATTGTTGGAGAAAATCTACTACTTCCCTTGAACAAATCTTATGAAACTTAGGGGACAACCTTACAATGTCTTCCTAAGTATTCCCGCAAAAATCATGCAAAAATTCAACCACTCACTTTTGTCATCGTTTCAAGGGTGACTTTCAAATTTGGCCAAAAATTTATCATTGGAGAAAATCGGTAACTTTCCTCGGAGAAATCTTATGAAAATTAAGGGACAACCTTGCAATGCCTTTTCTAACCATGGCCAAAAAAATCATGCAAAAATTCAAGAGCTTAGTTTTGTCATCTTTTCAAGTGTGGCCTTCAAATTTGACTAAAAATTCATCTTTGGAGAAAATCTGCAACTTCCTTTGGAGAAATCTTATGAAACTTCAGAACAACCTTACAATGCCTTTCTAAGCATTGCTACAAAAAAATCATGAAAAATTCAACCCACAGCTTTGTCATCTTTTTAAGGGTGACCTTCAAATTTGGCTAAAAATTCATCGTTGGAGAAAATTTGCAACTTCCCTTGGAGAAATCTTATGAAACTTCAACGACAACCTTACAATGCCTTACTAAGCATGGCTGTAAAAAACCATGCAAAACTTTAACCGCTCAGTTTTGTCATCTTTTCAAGGGTGGTGTTTAAATTTCGCTAAAAATTCATCGTTAGAGAAACTCTACCACTTCCCTTGAAGGAATCTTATGAAACTTAAGGGACAAGCTTACAATTCCTTTCTAAGCATTGCCGTAAAAAATATGCAAAAATTTAACCACTCACTTTTGTCATCTTTTCAAGGGTGACCTTTAAATTTGGCTAAAACTTTATCGTTGAAGAAAATCTTCAACTTCCCTTGGAGAAATCTTATGAAACTTCGAGGACAACCCTACAATGCCTTTCTAAGCATTGCCAGAAAAAATCATGCAAAAATTCAACTGCTAAGTTTTGTCATCTTTTCGAGGGTGTTCGTCAAATTTGGCTAAAAATTCATCTTTAGTGACAATCTGCCACTTTTCTTAGAGAGATCCTATGAAACTTCAAGGGCAACCTTACAATGCCTTTCTAAGCATGGTGGCAAAAAATCATGCAAAAATTCAAACGCTCAGTTTTGCCATCTTTTCAAGGGTGGCCTTAAAATTTGGCTAAAAATTCATCGTTGGAGTAAATCTATAACTTCCCTTTGAGAAATCTTATGAAACTTTAGGGAAAACCTTACAACACCTTTCTAAGCATTGCAAAAAAAAATCATGCATAAATTCAACTGCTCAGTTTTGTCATCTTTTCAAGGGTGACCTTCAAATTTAGCTAAAAATTCATCTTTAGAGAAAATCTAACGCTTCCTTTAGAGAAATCTATGAAACTTCAGGGACAACCTTACAATTCCTTTCTAAGCATGGATGCAAAAAATCATACAAAAACTCAACTACTCAGTTTTGTTGTCTTTTCAAGGGTGGCCTTCAAATTTGGCTGAAAATTCATCGTTGGGGAAAATGTGCAACTTCCCTTGGAGAAATCTTATAAATTTTCAAGGATGTAACACCCTAATTTTAATAAATAATAAACCCAAAGAAACAAGGAAATTTTTTTTCCACAAAAACCGCCACTGGACGATCGGCATAGGAAAAAGGAAGGGGGAGGCAAGGGAAATAAAAGAACATTCATACGAATAGTAATCAGCGGAAGGAATAAGGCTCGAACCGACCCATTCGGTTCAGCGAGGCACATCAGCGCCTGGGCGAAATCCATGACAACGCTGACTCGCTTGGGCGAAGTATCATTCGCTTAAGCGAACATCCCAGAAGTCTTCATGCACGCACACTCGCTGAAGCTAAGTCCAATTCGCTGGGGCAGACACAGGTACAAGGTAATCTCTCACTCGGATTTGGGACATAAGTTCACTTGGTAAATCATCACGCTCATACTTCACTCGGGAATCCACACAACTCCTCATTTCATTCATATAGGTCACAAGTATAAACCACTCAGAATCCAGAACTCTTTCTCTCTCGGAATATATCATAATCAAATATCACTCGACGTATTCCATCCTTGACACAATCGGGTCACATTACACATTCACTATTCGGTATACATTCTCACATTCACTCGGGAAATCAGGTAGTTAAGTCCCACTTGGACTTATTCAAAACTCAACCAGTCGGCATACCAATCCTCACTCACTCGGATTTTACATCATTCACTCGGATTACCAATACCTTACACTTAGGATCCATTCCACTCTAAACCACTACTCTAACTCCTTTCTCAGAAGGGGATCACTCAAGGTTTTCACTCGGGAATACAAACTCTTCCTCACTCGGGGTTTACTTATATCCTTCACTCAGAATCACTCAGCGTATTCACTCGGAAAAGCCACCCAGTAATCCTCACTCGGAACCATCAACTTAACATTATTTCACTCATCAACAGCCCTCGAATCATTTAACAACACATTCCAGTCGGAAAACGCATCAAATCCACATAAAGCACATACGTAGGAATATATGTTCCCAGAAATATAAATCTGCCCACAAGTCCAATCTACCGACCCATATACATGTAACCATATACTTGGAATACTCATTAACTTAACATTATACCTTTACCATTATTTACAGATCCATACAAGTGACACCATGTCTATACTTATCAAATCAATCTTTATAAATAAATATATTTAATTGTCATTTTACATGAGAGCTGACCAAGGCCACTCTGACTGAACATGCTCAACGCAATACAAACACTCAACAGTCGGAGTGCACTACACTCGGACTTGAGGCCCTATCATCACTTCTGAGTCCGACCTGCACACACTAAAAATGGTGTAGGGGTGAGCATCTTAAATATTAAATTATAGATACTGACTCAGGTCATCCCACAATTATACCACAATATATATATATATACACACAATTATACATGGTAACGATTAAAGTCAGAGCAATAGCAATCAACCAGGGCACACATCAGACTCTTACCGATCGGACCAGGACACACATCAGACTCTTACCGATCGGAATCCACCAGTTATCACTCAGCCTTATGCACGTATCAATTCATTAACATTAACATACAACAATCAGTGACATAATAATGCCTATGAATCAGAATGCACATATTGAACATTTCTCAATCAGAATTCAACAATTCTCACTCGGCTATATATATACAACTTTTCAATAACATTAACATGCATTCATAGAACATATTTCAATCAGCATCAATAGCATATGCACATAGAATAATTTGCTCAGTTATATACATTCATCATCTTATTAACATCATCACACGCATGATCAAATTCCACTCAACATCAGCAATACATATACACAGATTATTCACTCGGTTCTGCATTTGTGTATAATCGGTTTTGACGTTGCAACGTAGGCTCCCAGCCTTTTCATACATAGCTCTCAGCTATCAGTTCAGCTCCCAGCTGCTTGGCCATTTTACAGGTACCCAACCGTTTGCCCACAGGTGACACCAACGCTCTCAGCGCCAACGGAGGTGTTCACAGGCAGCCCGAGTCCCACTCAAGGGCTACCTTGAGTCCCACTCAAGGATTTCACAGCATCCCACACTTTAATAACCGATGGTAGTGTCCCACACTATGTGCTCCCAGCACAAACGCATCCCATGCGCCACACGCGGATTCATCACACAACACAGAGTTCATATACACAGCCATACATGCATTTCATGCAATCGGCATCGTACATCATCAGCACTCAAATAGCACATGCATCTCATGCAATCAGTGCTAAGCATTAACAGAAGTCAACAACACACGCATCTCACGCAGTCGGCATTGTACATCATCAGAACTCAAATAGCACATGTATCTCATGTAATCGGCATTAGGCATTATCAACACTCAACAACACATGCATCACATGCAGTCAGTATTGGACACTGTCAGATTCACTAAATCCACATTCTCACACATACAGTCAGCATTTCAAGCTCATAGTAACTTGCTCATCACATAAATCACACGGTAATCATCAACCGCACTGCAACACATTCTTTTCATACGATCATGCAATATTCTCAAGGCTATTAACATGCATTTCACAGATGGAATCAAACACGCATCACTCAACACCCACTCGTCACGTATTCGGGTACCATATACTCATCATGCAAGTAAAACACAGGAATAGACACAGAATCAACAAGCCATTGACACCTGGAACCCGTTCATAACCCATGCATTTAAGATAGAAGATACCCCCTACCTGGAATGAAGCTTCCATTCGGTCAACACGACACTCGGTCCTAGAGGAACGCAGAGTCACTCTCAGTGCATCTGTATGCAAGGACGGGGGAGGCCACTCGAGCCTTTGAGACACCCAGCTCTCGGTTCGCTCCCTGGAGTAGCTCCACCACAACGTTGTGAACACTCCAACCATCTTGAAGCTCCTCGTAGTGCAGATCTCCACTGAGACTTGGCAGCTTCGAGCAAGGAGAGGAAGAAGGAGGGAAGTTGACGAAGGAAAATGAAAGAACAGGGAAGGAGTAGCGTGGAAGGAGACGGGTTGCATGCAGAGGGAATACACACCCTCACCCTCTCTGACTCGTCAAGTAAGGAAGGAGGACTCCGATCCTCAGCCACCACTGTTGCGAGCTCATATGAACAGAGAGCAGAGAAGAAAGAAGAAGAAAAAAGGAGAGTGAAGAGCGAAGAAGAGAAGAAGAGAAACAGAAAGAAGAAAAGTTTGAAAGGGAAGAATGAATGATAGTGTACCCATATATGCATGCACGGAGAGAAGGGATGAGTGGGGAGGGAAGTCGTGTACAGCAGCAGCCCCCCACATGCGTCATACGCACATAGTCACAACTAATCGGCTATTGACAATTAATCACCTTCAATCAGCCTTTGTTTCCTTAACTTAAATTAATTAAGTCCATTATAATTAATAAATAATTTTTCCCACTTTTGAAATTATTATTTTAATGATTTATTTTTATTCGGCAATTAATTATTAAATCAGGATGTTACAGTTCTCCCCCTCTCAAAAGAATTTTGTTCTCGAAATTCAGTCGGTGACTCTCCTTAAATAATTAACTCAGAAAATTGCTGACTCAATCACTCACACGACTGTGCTTCCACAAGTATTCACCGACCGAATCACAAATTCACTCGGCAAGGATTCACCACTCAAGCGGTTTACCGACCGCCCACAATTTCAGTCGGCAAAATGTAAAGGTCAGGCCCTACCTGATTACAACTTCATCATAGAATTTAATACATTTGGGGATTCAATTTCTAAAACGCACAATTTCCCTTATTTAAATCAGCCAATTCATCATAAGTAGTGGCACTTCCTAATTTCTTGGCCGCTCGGTCCTACACTTACGACACCGCTCGGTGTTTTTACACCATCGGGCTCCCCGACTCAAATGAGTCACTCGGCACCACCATGAACTCACATAGATCATAGGCTCAAAATTGTGTCACATGGGACACACTCTAGACGTTATTCCACCAGTTGGAAAGAATTCAGTCGGCAAACAACAATACCGACTCCCACTAATAATCACTTCCGACTGATTCGTCATGGATTAAACCCTCGGATTTTCAAAACCTGTCCACCAAATCTCTCTCTTACACAAAGGGAGCACTCAAGGAATTTTCCATATGTTTCAATTAGCACAATTTGCCTGGATTTACTCCGTACGGGTACCACACTCAGTTCTAACATCTCAGATTTCTAACCATTCCTTCTGCTAATTCCATGCCTATACCTTGAAAAGGTCACTCAAAACTCTCAATCAACAGGGTTGTTCAGAGTTGAAGGTAGTTCTAGCCCGGAAAACTTCCATTGACACAAATTTTCATTCGGACTTCAAGCCTACTCCAAATACAATTCTGAGTTCAAACTCAGCAGCTCCTAATCACTGTCCTGAGTACGACTTCATTCAAATCCTTCTCTCGGATACCTACTCCCCTCAGGGACCCTTCACTCGGAACTTGCACACTCTAAATTCCATTTTCCGACCAGAGGTACTTTTCCTCCTGGAGAAAGATCACTCGGCGAAACATCACACGGGTATTAGGGATTCTACTCTCGATATCTCTCCACTCGAAATCGTTCCACATGGTACTATTCCACTCAGAAGTGGTACACTCCGAGTCACATTACTCAAATCTTACCATACTCAGAATGCTATGGTCGGACACTATTCCCTTAACTTAATAATGATCCTCCCTATGAGGTTCTACTTGGAACACCATAATTTTCACTCAGCAGTTCTTTCTCACAAGGACTTCACTTGGAATTGTCTCCACTCTTACACACTCGGAATATACTAACCTTTCCTGAGCAATTCTTCACCTTACAATTTAGTTTGGCTCAAAATCCTGGTTTCCCCCTTTAACTTACAGTATCACTCGGTTAACCTTATAAAACTCCAATTCAGTGACAGATTTGATCACCCCTCTTGTTTTAATAACTAATCATCGTCTTAGAAGCCAATCTATACCCAACAGCCTCTAATCTTCTCGGAGGCAACCCATCAAGGTTAAACAAACCCTCTATCCTCAATTGATACATAACCACTTATTTATTCACTTAATACAACTCTCATCTTCACTCAAAGCAGTCTGATAGACTCACCATCACCATAAGCAGCTACAGCCTCACTTGCCCGACTTATGAATTACTGCATCTAACTTATAGGATGACGTCTCATTCCTATAGGGTTGCAACAATTACATAGTCACCGCAACGTGTACGCTGCCAAAATACCTATGGCAGGAAGAGTCATCTCAGAACAGCACGCCTCGCTCCGACCAGACTCACTCAACTAATGCTAATTCACACGGTAATTAATGGCAGTTCATACACATATTATAAACAATACATCTACATCAACATCATCATTACGCATCACATCGGGTACATCACGCAACAACAATCATGAAAATTATTTATCACTTCTGTAAAACAGTATGATGGCAACACAACAATCGGCTTCTAGCCAACACCGAGTAAACATTTCCTCTAAATCTTATTCATCACAAAACCATGGCTCGGATTAAATTCTCAACTCTCAGCATGACATCGCTCACTCGGGTTCATGCAATTCAATCAGGATTAAGTAATTCACAATCATATATGCTGTTATAACACACCCTGGACTCGACAACGGCACTAATGTACATACAGACACTCAGTCAGATTTCATACCAATCATTCATGGCTATATTATTGTTCACTACAGCATATACCATAACCACAACATCATATTGCACTTGGTAATAGCATCGACACATATATATACTCACCCAATCAGATTTACCCAAATCAATTCCAAACCATATTAAGAATTTCATTCACAATATCATGTCCACATATTCATATAATTCACATTGAGTTCAATGCCCATCGTAAGCATGTACACAGACATTCAATCGGGAATTGCACAATAACATACATTCTCAATCATAACATCACACTACACTCGTCAACAGCATCAATACACGCACATTCGTTCAGTCAGAACTTATTCATACAACATCATCAAGTTAGAATCTACCCAAATCATTTAAATCCATGCAAATCATGTTAGTCTCAATAATAATGCTCTTACACACATGCATGCGGATCCGACTTAAACAGCGATTTCATCTCATGTATGCAATCCTCATGCAATTTTATACAAGCATCCAAGCTTACAGGTGCGTCTCACACAGTCATTAATAGATCATAACCATTTCAACACGACATATAG
Organism: Clitoria ternatea; assembly: GCA_037962975.1. Classification (NCBI taxonomy): domain Eukaryota; kingdom Viridiplantae; phylum Streptophyta; class Magnoliopsida; order Fabales; family Fabaceae; genus Clitoria; species Clitoria ternatea. The sequence goes on from CM075672.1 coordinate 160,494,175, forward strand.
ATTCACTCAGAATTTCACAGTTTCATCACAACATCACAGGCGTTTGTCATAGTGACCCACAACAAGCAAAACAAGGTAACAATACTACATCACATCCTCTTGGCATTTTTAATGAAGCCAGCATGCATTTCGACACAACATCCAAGTGGAAATCAACAGATTGACTCACATATGATGCATTCGGAAATCATTATGGCATTCTCATTCACATACATTTGAACATGAAACTGCCAGAGAACTCAGAGAGTCATCCTTTTTTAGCTCACATACTCGGCAATAATGGTAACACTCTTATTTACAAGCATTCAGTCAGCATTCATAGAAATATTAATACGTACTTATGGATGGAGCCACACCGCATTAGACAGTTTACAAATACCATAAATCCAGAAGTTGCATGCATTATTTCTCAATCACAGCACGACTATCAACACATTTCACACATAACACATCACACGGAACTAAACAAACACCCGGTAATCATTCAAGCCTCAAAGAGTTACTACGCAATTGCTTTACTCGGCTCAACAACTCACACGATTAGTAAATCATTAGACTTAGAATCCCTAAGGGGTCACTACTTATCCAGTATCCCACGATGGGTACTCCCTAACATTTAAATATTATTATAAGGTCTAATACCATTCACTCAGTTTCCTCAACCAGCCGCCGAGGCGCAATCCCAATTTAACGTATACCCGACCTCACCTTTACTCACTTATTACAAACCCAAATTTTGACTTAGGAAACTGCAATACATCTCTTATACTAAAAATCATATACATCATATACCATTCATTCATCACACGTTCAAATTCCTCAACAAGGCACAGGCATACAACCACACCATTCATAGTCAAACGTATACCAAATCTAATAGAAGATCATAAGCACATATCATCACATAAGTCATGATTGAACAGGCATCAACATGCAATAGAACATCATAAGCAATTGTGACAATCTAGCATAATGCACTCAACCGCCCACTAACAGTAGGAAACCTTGGCCATGGACCTTTTGGTCTGCTCTGATACCAAAATGTAACACCCTAATTTTAATAAATAATAAACCCAAAGAAACAGGGAATATATCCTAATCAAACATCACTCGACGTATTCCATCCTTGACATAATCAGGTCACATTACACATTCACTATTCGGTATACATTCTCACATTCACTCGGGAAATCAGGTAGTTAAGTCCCACTCGGACTTATTCAAAACTCAACCAGTCGGCATACCGATCCTCACTCACTCAGATTTTACATCATTCACTCGGATTACCAATACCTTACACTTAGGATCCATTCCACTCTAAACCACTACTCTAACTCCTCTCTTAGAAGGGGATCACTCAAGGTTTTCACTCGGGAATACAAACTCTTCCTCACTCGGGGTTTACTTATATCCTTCACTCAGAATCACTCAGCGTATTCACTCTTAAAAGCCACCCAGTAATCCTCACTCAGAACCATCAACTTAACATTATTTCACTCATCAACAACCCTCGAATCATTTAACAACACATTCCAGTCGGAAGACGCATCAAATCCACATAAAGCACATACGTAGGAATATATGTTCCCAGAAATATAAATCTGCCCACAAGTCCAATCTACCGACCCATATACATGTAACCATATACTCGGAATACTCATTAACTTAACATTATACCTTTACCATTATTTACAGATCCATACAAGTGACACCATGTCTATACTTATCAAATCAATCTTTATAAATAAATATATTTAATCGTCATTTTACATGAGAGCCGACCAAGGCCACTCTGACTGAACATGCTAAACGCAATACAAACACTCAACAGTCGGAGTGCACTACACTCGGACTTGAAGCCCTATCATCACTTCCGAGTCCGACCTGCACACACTAAAAATGATGTAGGGGTGAGCATCTTAAATATTAAATGATAGATACTGACTCAGGTCATCCCATAATTATACCACAATATATATATACATACAATTATACATGGCAACGATTAAAATTAGAGCAATAGCAATCAACCAGGACACACATCAGACTCTTATCGATCGGACCAGGACACACATCAGACTCTTACCGATCAGAATCCACAGTTATCACTCAGCCTTATGCACGTATCAATTTAATAACATTAACATACAACAATTAGTGACATAATAATGCCTATGAATCAGAATGCACATATTGAACATTTCTCAATCAGAATTCAACAATTCTCACTCGGCTATATATATACAACTTTTCAATAACATTAACATGCATTCATAGAACATATTTCAATCAGCATCAACAGCATATGCACACAGAATAATTTGCTCGGTTATATACATTCATCATCTTATTAACATCATCACACGCATGATCAAATTCCACTTAACATCAACAATACATATACACAGATTATTCACTCGGTTCTGCATTTGTGTGTAATCGATTTTGACGTTGCAACATAGGCTCCCAGCCTTTTCATACATAGCTCTCAGCTATCAGTTCAGCTCCCAACTGCTTGGCCATTTTACAGGTACCCAACCGTTTGCCCACAGGTGACACCAACGCTCTCAGCGCCAACGGAGGTGTTCACAGGCAGCCCGAGTCCCACTCAAGGGCTACCTTGAGTCCCACTCAAGGATTTCACAGCATCCCACACTTTAATAACCGATGGTAGTGTCCCACACTATGTGCTCCCAGCACAAACGCATCCCATGCGCCACACGCGGATTCATCACACAACACAGAGTTCATATACACAGCCATACATGCATTTTATGCAATCGGCATCGTACATTATCAGCACTCAAACAGCACATGCATCTCATGCAATCAGTGTTAAGCATTAACAGAACTCAACAACACATGCATCTCACGCAGTCGACATTGTACATCATCAGAACTTAAATAGCACATGCATCTCATGCAATCGGCATTAGGCATTATCAGTACTCAACAACACATGCATCACATGCAGTCAGTATTGGACACTGTTAGATTCACTAAATCCACATTCTCACACATGCAGTCAGCATTTCAAGCTCATAGTAACTTGCTCATCACATAAATCACACGGTAATTGTAACATCCCAGTTTTGAAATTAAATGCCAAATGAAGAATAAACCATTAAGACTTGATTTCAACTAGAAAATAACTGTTAATTACATTTAACCAAGTAGATTTAAGCCATTAAAATATGAAAATGATGGTGGTCAGGGGATGGGGTGGAGTGCACGTGGCTGCTGAGCACACACTCTCCCATCCTACTCTTCTCTTACTTGTGCGCATGTACATATATATATAAAACGTAAGCCTATGGCGATGAACACACTTACTATTCCTTCGGACTCCTTCCTCCGTCACTTCATCCTCTACTTTTCTCTCTTCGTCTCCATCCTCCTTCTTCCTCCATCTTACTCTTCGCTCCTGGAGATCTTGATTTCAGTACTGGAGAACGGACCACACTCCATCCCAGAATCAGGCGCAGGATACGACAAAGCCAAGGAAGACCGAACGAACCAGGAGAAGGACATCGGACCCAACGACAAGGACGGAAAGGTTTCTGGGGTTCTTCCAAAGGTAGGGGGCGCTTGCATGTCGAATGCATGGTCTAAGAACGGTACCGGATGAACGTACTGCTGAGTGTGGGTGTGTGTGTGTGCATGTATTCATAATTATTAAAACTGATGCATGATTTAAGATTCTGATAGTGATTTTCGTGGCGATGGTGTAGCCTGTTAGTGGATGATAATGATGGATGATATGCATGGATCTATTTTCTTGTCACTATGAAAAATATGTATGTACATCCTCTTAATTGGATTGTTCAATGTTGTTAGTCTGATGACCGATTGTAGCATGCGCTGGAGTGATTGACTGAATGATTACGAGTAGTGTGGGGAAATCCGCTTTGCTTAATGACTACGGTGAAGGTGTTCGTGGCGCGATGATGTGTATTAATGAATGTGTTAGTTGCATGAGTGAGAGTGGGGCGACCCATAGAAGGTCAAGAACCCCAAGGGAAACGACTTCCAGTTACCAACCCTGGCTAGATCCCGATAGTGCTCGTGGTAGCCGTTGGAGCTAGAGAAGAGAGTCTCGAGACGCCGTGGGGAGGCCGGTGCCACCTGGTAAGAGCTGAGGGACGAGGGGCCAGAAGAAAAGGGGACCGTAACTGAGAGTCTTTACCCGAGTTGGATCCGCAGGCATGCATATAGAAATAAGGCCGATTGTGGTGATGTATAAATCTATGTATATATATGTGTATGATTTGAATGCATGAATGTAGATGTGCGTAGGAACTCTGAGTGCATGAATATATATGGATGTGGGATAAACTCTGCGTATTATGTGTGTCATGAATATTGTTTGAACTGCATGAACTTGGTTACTTGAGAAAGGTTGAATGATGGCAGGAGCGTGTACTGACGCTGATACCGAGTCTGTGAGTATCATTTTACATGTAAAAGCTCACCCCTGCAGTGGCCATTTTTCAGTGAATGTCTCTCGTGAGGAGGATCAGAAGCAGAACTGGAACGCTGAGCGAAGTGTTGATGCATTTGGAAGGCTTAATTAAGGCGATGTTAGATTAAGCCCTGACTGGTTCATACCGGATGTTAATGTTTTGGGATAAATAGAACTTTATGGACAAGGAGAAATCTGATTTTGTGTTGTAAATATTGACATACACTCTTATGTATATATGGATGTATGGTTTTGTGTGTGTGATGCTATGTGCTACCTTGTTTCATAATTGTGCTTTAATGGATACGCAGGGACAGTAGGATTGAGCAGGCTATAGCCAAGTCAGAGTGAATTGAGAATTGTCTTAGGAAAACTTATGTCGGATACATTGGGCGGCGTCGTACCCCGCCCGAAGTATGGGGACATTTCGCCCAAGCGAGAGGACTCGCGCTGGAGCGATGTAGTTGTTAGAATGGGACACCGTTCAATTACCTTTCCTATCCGTTGTGATGCTAACGCAATCCAGACCCCGGTGTTGACCCCTGATTTGGGCGTTGTGGTTGAGTCCGCCCAGGCGTTGTCATAATTAGTTGAGTTGGGCGGGATAAGTTCAGGCTCCTCCTTCCTCCACAACCTACTACCGCATATCTACACTGTAACTTTTTGTTTTCCCGAGTGGAGTGCGAGTGTGAGGATTTACCAAGTGAACCCTTGTCCATATCCGATTGAGAAATTACCTTGTGTTTGTGTTGGAGGGGCGTTGTGCTGATCTCGCTTAGGCGGTGTCATACCTCACCCAAGTAACTAGGACGGTTCGCCCAAGCGCGTGGAACCATGCTGAAGCAAGCAGATATCAACGTGAGACTCCGCCTTGTACCTCCCTCCTCCGTTGTCGTATTATTATGTCTCGCTGGGCGGTGTTGGACATCGCCTGAGTGAGTGAACGTTGTGATGTAGTCCGTCCAGGCGTTGTTGTGCCTTGCCGAACTGGACGGCGGTGTAATCACTTCCTCTTTTCTTCACAAACTACTCCTGCATATGTATATCTCCCTTCTTCTTCCCTTACCTGTCCTCTGAAGCTGAACGCCCAGCGTTCTCTGAGAAAGGATCAGCCCGTAGGAACGAATAGACGCTAATGTAAGGTTTACTTGAAGAGTTCACGTCTGATGTTGCATTGCCACACATCGTTTAGGCGGTGTGAGACAACGGTTGAGCGGTCACCTTCGCTCTGGAGCCCGCCCAGGACAAACATACCCCGCCTAGCCAGGTAGGATGATTCGAACTCTGCCCTTCTACCGAGTGCTACGCGTGTGAATGTATTAACATCCTTCCCTTATTTATTTCCTCCTATTGAGTGACCAGCGTTACTCGAAGGAAAGTTTTCCTTGTGGAATTCCCTCCATCCGCTGCTGTATTACCATACTCTGCCTGGACGGTGTCAGACCCCGTCCGAGCGAGCAAACGGTGTTGTGTAATCCGCCCATTGTTGGTGTGTTACGATAAACCCAATGAGCCAGTTCCAGTTTTAGCTTCTCTGTAGGTTGCTATATGCGTGTGAATGCTCTTCATTCTTCCCTTGCCTGCTTCCTTCTATATCGAATAATACGTGCCTGTTTTTGAAAAAAAAAATAAAAATTCTTATATCTTTGGAATTATTAGTCGCAAATAAATAAGGTGTTACAGTAATCATCAACCACACTGCAACATATTCTTTTCATACGATCATGCAATATTCTCAAGGCTATTAACATGCATTTTACAGATGGAATCAAACACACATCACTCAACACCCACTCGTCACGCATTCGGGTACTATATACTCATTATGCAAGCAAAACACAGGATCAGACACAGAATCAACAAGCCATTGACACCCAGAACCCGTTCATAACCCATGCATTTAAGATAGAAGATACCCCCTACCTGGAATAAAGCTTCCATTCGGTCAACACGACACTCGGTCCCAGAGGAACACTGAGTCACTCTCAGTGCATCTGCATGCAAGGACGGGGGAGGCCATTCGAGCCTCTAAGACACCCAGCTCTCGGTTCGATCCCTGGAGTAGCTCCATCGCAATGCTGTGAACACTCCAACCATCTTGAAGCTCCTCGTAGTGCAGATCTCCACTGAGACTTGGCAGCTTCGAGCAAGGAGAAGAAGAAGAAGGGAAGTCGACAAAGGAAAATGAAAGAACAGGGAAGGAGCAGCGTGGAAGGAGACGGGTTGCATGTAGAGGGAATGCACACCCTCACCCTCTCTGACTTGTCAAGTAAGGAAGGAGGACTCTGATCCTCAGCCACCACTGTTACGAGCTCACATGAACAGAGAGTAGAGAAGAAAGAAGAAGAAAAGAAGGAGAGTGAAGAGCAAAGAAAAGAAGAAGAGAAACAGAAAGAAGGGAAGTTTGAAGGGGAAGAATGAATGATAGTGTACCCATATATGCATGCACGGAGAGAAGGGATGAGTGGGGTGGGAAGTCGTGTACAGCAGCAGCCCCCCACACGCGTCATACGCACATAGTCATAACTAATCGGCTATTGACAACTAATCACCTTCAATCAGCCTTTGTTTCCTTAACTTAAATTAATTAAGTCCATTATAATTAATAAATAATTTTTCCCACTTTTAAAATTATTATTTTAATGATTTATTTTCATTCGGCAATTAATTATTAAATCGGGATGTTACAAAGGACAATAATACAATGCCTTTCTAAGCATTGCCGTCGAAATTCAACCGCTCAGTTTTCTCATCTTTTCAAGGGTGACCTTCAAATTTGGCTAAAAATTCATCATTGGAGAAAATCTACAACTTCCCTTGGACAAATCTTATGAATTTTCAATGATAACCTTACAATGCCTTTCTAAGCATTGCCTTAAAAATTCAACCGGTCAGTTTTGTCATCTTTTCAAGGGTGACCTTTAAATTTGGCTCAAAATTCATCATTGGAAAAAATCTTCATCTTCCCTTGGAGAAAACTCATGAATCTTCGGGGATAACCTTACAATGCCTTTCTAAGCATGGCCGCCAAAAATCATTCAAAAATTCAACCGCTCAATTTTGTCATCTTTTCAACGGCGGCCTTCTTATTTGGCTAACAATTCATCGTTGGAAAAAATCTACAACTTCCCTTAGAGAAATCTTATGAAACTTCAGGGACAACCTTACAATGCCTTTTTAAGCATTGCAACAAAAAATCATTGAAAAATTCAACTCAGTTTTGTGATCTTTTCAAGGGTAGCCTTCAAATTTGGCTAAAAATTCATTGTTGGAAAAAATCTACAACTTCCCTTAGAGAAATCTTATGAATTTTGAATGATAACCTTACAATGCCTTTCTAAGCATTGCCTCAAAAATTCAATCGGTCAGTTTTGTCAGCTTTTCAACGGTGACCTTTAAATTTGGCTAAAAATTCATTATTGGAAAAAATCTTCCTCTTCCCTTGGAGAAAACTCATGAATCTTCAGGGATAACCTTACAATGCCTTTATAAACATAGACGCAAAAAATCATGCAAAAATTCAACCGCTCAATTTTGTCATCTTCTCAACGGTGGCCTTCAAATTTGGCTAAAAATTCATCTTTGGAAAAAATTTGTAACTGCCCTTGGAGAAAGCTTATGAAACTTCAGGGACAACCTTACAATGCCTTTTTAAGCATTGCAACAAAAAATCATTGAAAAATTCAACTCAGTTTTGTGATCTTTTCAAGGGTAGCCTTCAAATTTGGCTAAAAATTCATTGTTGGAAAAAATCTACAACTTCCCTTAGAGAAATCTTATGAATTTTGAATGATAACCTTACAATGCCTTTCTAAGCATTGCCTCAAAAATTCAATCGGTCAGTTTTGTCAGCTTTTCAACGGTGACCTTCAAATTTGGCTAAAAATTCATCGTTGGAAAAAATCTTCCTCTTCCCTTGGAGAAAACTCATGAATCTTCAGGGATAACCTTACAATGCCTTTATAAGCATAGACGCAAAAAATCATGCAAAAATTCAGCCGCTCAATTTTGTCATCTTCTCAACGGTGGCCTTCAAATTTGGATAAAAATTCATCTTTGGAAAAAATTTGTAACTGCCCTTGGAGAAAGCTTATGAAACTTCAGGGACAACCTTACAATGTCTTTTTAAGCATTGCAACAAAAAATCATAGAAAAATTCAACTCCTTAGTTTTGTCATCTTTTCAAGGTTGGCCTTCAAATTTGGCTAAAAATTCATTATTGGAAAAAATCTACAACTTCCCTTGGAGAAATCTTATGAATTTTCAGTGATTACCTTACAATGCCTTTCTAAGTATTGCCTCAAAAATTTAACCGGTCAGTTTTGTCATCTTTTCAAGGATTACCTTCAAATTTGGCTAAAAATTCATCGTTGGAAAAAATCTTCATCTTCACTTGGAGAAAACTCATGAATCTTTGGGGATAACCTTACAATTCCTTTCTAAGCATGGCCACAAAAAATCTACAACTTCTCTTGTAGAAATTTTATGAATTCTCAACGATAAACTTACAATGCCTTCCTAAGCATTGCCTAAAAAATTCAACCACTCAGTTTTATCATGTTTTCAATGTTAAAAAATCTACAACTTCCTTTGTAGAAATCTTATGAAACTTCAAGGACAACCTTACAATGCCTTTTTAAGCATTGCAGCATAAAATCATACAAAAATTCAACTACTCAGTTTTTTCATCTTTTCAAGGGTGACCTTCAAATTTGGCTAAAAATTCATGTGTAGAGACAATCTATAACTTCCCTTGGAGAAATCTTATGAAACTTCAGGGATAACCTTACAATGCCTTTCTAAGCATTGCAACAAAAAATCATACAAAAATTAAATTACTCAATTTTGTCATCTTTTCATGGGTGGCTTTCAAATTTGGCTAAAAATTCATCTTTGGAGAACATCTACCACTTCCCTTGGAGAAATCTTATGAATTTTCAAAGACAACCTTCTAATGCCTTTCTAAGCATTGCCGCAAAAATTCAACCGCTCATTTTTGTCATCTTTTCAAAGGTTAGCTTCAAATTTGGCTAAAACTTCATCGTTGGATAAAAGCTACAACTTCCCTTGGAGAAAGCTTATGAATTTTCAGAGACAACCTTACAATCCCTTTCTAAGCATTGTCGCAAAAATTCAACCACTCACTTTTGTCATCTTTTCAAGGGTGACCTTCAAATTTGGCCAAAAATTCATCATTGGAAAAAATCTTGGTGAAATCTTATGAAACCTCAGGGACAACCATACAATGCCTTTCTAAGCATTACCATAAAAAAATATGCAAAAATTCAACGGCCTAGTTTTATCATCTTTGAAGGGTGGCCTTCAAATTTGGTTAAAAATTCATCGTTAGAGAAAATCTACAACTTCCCTTGGAGAAATCTTATGAACTTCAGGGACAACCTTACAATGCCTTTTGATGCATTTTAGAAAAAATCATACAAAAATTCAACTGCTGAATTTTGTCATCTTTTCATTGGTAGCCTTAAAATTTGGCTAAAACTTCATCGTTGGAGAAAATCTGCAACTTCCCTTGGAGAAATATTATGAAACTTCAAGGACAACACTACAATGCCTTACTAAGCATTGCAGCAAAAAATCATGCAAAAAATCAACCGCTTAATTTTGTCATCTTTTCGAGGGTGGCCTTGAAAGTTGGCTAAAAATTCATTGTTGGAGAAAATCTATAACTTCATTTGGAGAAATCTTATGAAACTTTAGGGACAACATTACAATGCCTTACTAAGCATTATAGCTAAAAATCATGCAAAAATCCAACCGCTTAGTTTTGTGATATTTTCAAGGGTGGCCTTCAAAGTTGGCTAAAAATTCATTGTTAGAGAAAATCTATAACTTCCCTTAGAGAAACTTTATGAAACTTTAGGGACAACCTTACAATGCCTTTTTAAGTATGGCCGTAAAAAATCCTATAAAAATTCAACCGCTCAGTTTTGTCATCTTTTCAAGGGTGACCTTCTATTTTGGCTAAAAATTCATCATTGGAGATATTGCTACCCAATTTTGTCTAGGTTATTCTAAATCTCTGGACATTTAAAAAATATGGTTTTTAAAGAAGGTGGGTTTGGTTAAAATGAAAAATAAAATGACATCCTAAAATCAAATGACATCCAATGGTTGGAGTCGCTTAACAGGTATTTAAACCATACGATATATTATGAAGTGGGCGATATGGGACTTTCAACACTTAGATTGGGAGTTACTTCTAAATAAATAGTTAACTCTATTTAGTCCCACATTGGAAACTTTGAGGAAAGTGGTGCTCGTTGTGTTGCTATATATAGCAACACATGGTAACACTTTCAAAGGAGAAAAACACAGAAGAAGGGAGACTTGAAAAAGGTCACCCTTAAGAATTTTTTTTAATCCCGGTAATATCAAGAGGATCGACTCGCTGGATAAAGTTAAGTTTTTTTTCCTTTCTTTTTATTTTTTAAATTATTTATTTATTTTTTATTTGTCTGTTTGTTTTGTTTTGTTTGATTTTTAGTTTATTTGTTATTTATTTATTTAGTTACTTTGTTCTTGCCTTTCTTTTTATTCTTTTGTTTAATTTTGTTGATTATTAATGTTTATAGGGTTTAACTTGTGATTTCCTTTTAAAAAATAGTTTAATAAAATAATGCAATAATTTTATAGTGGTGTTGTATGATGAACTTCCTCTGCACCAATGCTATAAAATTATGGTAGGTGTATAGATTACTCTATCTCATACCTTTCTTCGGCATTTTTTATATATTTTAAAAAACAAAAAAATATTTTCATTTAATAAACAGTGCAATAACTTTATAACGGTGTCGTATGATGTACTTCATGTGCACCAATACTATAAAGTTATGAAGGAAAGTAAGTGTATAGATTACTCTATCTCGTACTTTTCTTCGACATGAACTTCTTTGGTTACTATAAAAAAATCCAAAAAATATTTTAACCCTTTCTCAAAGCATAAAAATTATTTTTTAAAATTCCAACAAGAACTACGTGACCCTGATTTCCCATTGCACCTGGGAATACGTAGGAGTAAGATAAATTCTTGTCGGGCCCATTCTCTTTAAGAAATTAATTTTCTTTTTTATGTAAATATTTACTTTTTTTCTTTTGTATCATTGGGTCACTTTTTAAATTATTGAAAATAATTATGCAATTTAATTAAGGTACTGTTTCTTTGGAACAGGTGAATAGGGGTGGTAATACCTTCCCTATTCATAACCAACTCCCGAACCTAGAGCTCTAAAGGGTTTTTTTCCAATATTTTACCCTTTTAAAATAAAATAAAAATCTTGGTGGCGACTCCATATTTTTTATAAATTATTTTCAAAAAATCAAATTTATGGGAATCGTTATCTGGTCGTCCACGTCACAACAGATGGCGACTCCACTGGGGACATTTTGAGAGTTAGGCCATTCAAATTAAATTGCATAATTCATGTATTAGTTTATTTGTGACCCTTTATGTTTATTTGTTTTTTTGTTGTTTTCTTTTTATCCTTATCTTTTGTTGGTTTGGATATTTGTTGTATATGAATGTTTGTCCTTGTATTTACTTGTTTGGATGATATATTTTGTACACCCTAGGGTAGACGACTATTTGAATTGTGCTTGGCTCAATTGTTTGTTTTAAGGGATAAGGCATGACAGGTTTGTGTGTCCCCTAACACACACCTCACTAAGTAATTTTAAGAGTGGCTCTACACCCAAAAGCATGAGAAGAACCTTTTGGATAGAGGGCAATTAACAGTGTCAATTGGGATGTACTTCCTGTTGGCTTCTGTGAAAGCCCAACTAGAGTTGGCTTTCTTAGGCGACCCACAATTGACATGTATACTTGTTATTGTGTTAAATATCTAAGAAAGTCATGAGCTCTAGTGGCCTTTTAGGAATAATAGCGTCTTCTAGTGAAATGCAAAGTATAGATACCCTAGAACCCTAGGATAAAACTCAATAGGCAATCCAATTAGGACACTAAGGGGGCACACCCTTCTTTCTTTTCTGGCCTTTCCTTAATTATGTAATATCATGGATCATTGATCCTTTGGACAAACATACAGATTCCTTTGTGTTGGAATATGCTTTTAGGATCAAATATTTTGATAATGACAAAGGATCTTGAAGAAACAAAGAAAACAACATCAGACCTACAAAAACATGCAGGCTAATCGATTATCAGACCAGAACTAATCGATTAGAGAGCTTCTGTTTATAACCTAATCGATTGCACCTAGGAAGCTAAACGATTACCAAGCTCAGAAAATAAATTAAAAGCATCAGGTGGACCTGCTAATCGATTGTAGGACATTTACAATCGATTACAAGGGTTCTGGAATGTAACTAATCGATTACACCTGAACATCTAATCGATTAAAAAGCTTCTATTTGTAACATAATCGATTACACATAAGGCACAATCGATTACCATGCTGCATAACCTAATTAAATGCATTAGGTGCCACTCATAATCGATTACAAGGTAAGGCATAATCGATTAGAAGGGTTCTGTTTCATAGCTAATCGATTACAGGAGAAGTGTTAATCGATTACAGAGTGAATTACACTGAAGATTTCAAAGTATAATCGATTACAGCTCGAGGCGTAATCGATTACCATCGTGCCAGAATTTGGGGAGAGTGTTTTTAAGTGGAAAACCAGCTCATTTCCCCATTCCAACTCAGTGCCCATAACTTGCAATGGCTAGGAAGACTTCAGCACTCCTTCAAGGCTCTATAAATGGCTCTCCAACTCAAGCACAACACACAACAAGAGGCAATCAATCTTTACTTATATTTGTGCTTAGTAAGTTCATTTTCTTTTGTATACTCTGAAATTTTGAGCTTAGAACTTGTATATCCTCTCATCTTGAGAGTTAGAATTTGTGTGAGCTTTCACTTGTACATCTACTCTATTGAGAGAGTTATTTGCTTGTAAATACTACACCAAACACAAAGGTTTTCACTCTAGGTTGAGTGGTCACAAAGGTTGGGGTTCGACCTTTGGGTATTGAGAGTTTGAGAGATTGGGTGGGTTACCCTTGTGCTAGTGAGGATTGAGTTCTTGAGTATGGGACACTAGAAAGCTGCAATTGCTCATAGCTTGTATCTCTAAACTTAAATAATGGAAATCCTTCAAGTGGGTTGCTTGAAGGCGCGACGTACACCGGGGTGGTGGAACTCGTTAAATCAGTTTGCAAGCTCTTCTCCCTTACTCTTTTACATTCATACATTGCATCTGGCTGGGTTATTGTTGTTGATTATGATTTCCCCTTTTAAACTTGCTTGAACTAATAGCTTTAAAGTGCTGCACACCAAGTGTTTGACAAATTACTTTAGCAACATTTATTCCTTGTTTTGCATTGTTTCTTGCACTAAACTTACTTTGTCTTGCATAAACTATTAATTTGTAAGAAAGGAACTTAGTTGAAAAGCATTCCAAGTCAAAGTTTTTAAAACTCAATTCACCCCCCCTCTTGAGTATTGAGGCCACTTGAATAACAAGTGGTATCGGAGCTTGACTCTTGATAGATCAAGCTTAACATCTTCAAGAGATAAATGGCCTCTACTTCTAACATGTTTCTCGAGGGTGGTGCTACAAATCGACCTCCCGGTTTTAATGGGGAAGGTTATGCTTTTTGGAAAGGAAGAATGAAAATTTTTGTTCAATCAATTGATCTAAGGGTTTGGAATGCTATTAAAAATGGTCCCTTCATACCTATGCACATTGTTGATGGTAAACAAATAGAAAAACCCATGGATGAATGGACTAGTGATGAGGAAAAGAAAGTACAGTATAATTATAAAGCCAAGAACCTTATCACTCTAGCCTTAGGTCCAGATGAATTTTTTTAGAATAGTAACTTGTAAATCTGCCAAGGAGATGTAGGATACTTTACAAGTGACCCATGAAGGTACGAGTGATGTCAAAGACTCTAAGATTAGTACCTTAACTAGTCAATATGAGAGCTTTAGATTAAATTCTGGAGAAACTATTGTAGACATGCAAAAGAGGCTTACTCTCATTATTAATCACCTTATTACTCTTGGCAAGACTTATACTAACAAAGAACTTGTTCACAAAGTATTAAAAAGTCTTAGCAGGGAATGGCAACCTCTCGTCACCGCCATTAAGCAATCTCCTAATATAAATGATATGTCTCTTGCCACTTTGTTTGGCAAACTCCAAGAATAAGAGCAAGAGTTGAAAGACTTGAAACAAGTGGAGGAAGAAGAAAAATCCTCCAAGAAGAAAGGTCTAGCTCTTAAGGACACTTCTATCAATGAAGAAGAATCCGGTAGTGAGCTTAATGAAGAAGAAGAATTTGGATTGTTTGTGAAGCGTTTTGGGAAATTGATGAGGAACAAACGATTCTAAAAAGAACTTCAAATCCCATGGAAAGAAACCAATCTCTAATGAAACCTCTTCCTCACCAAACTGTTTTAAATATGGAAAGGAAGGGCACTTCAAAGTGGATTGTCCCAACCTCAAGAAGAAGAACAAAGAGAAAAGAGGAAAAAGAAGAGCTTATATCGCTTGGAACAAAAAACGATATAATTAGCTCCGAAGAATCAGAGAATGAAGAAGCAAATCTATGCTTGATGGAAAATCATCAGGAAGAAGAGGATGAGGTAAGTCTTTTTAACTTAGATAAGGAGGAATTACTTGATGCATTCAAAGAGTTGTATGACAAGTTCATTAAAATTTCTAATAAATATAAATCATCTAGGAAAACCATTGATACTCTTAAAATGCATCTTGTAGAACTTGGCAAAGAAAATGAATGTTTGAAAAAGAAATTAGCAAATGACCAAGCATGTTCCAAGAATAAACCTTGTGATTTTGCAAAGAAATGTGACATCCTAGAAACCAAGGTCTTTGACTTAAATAAAACCTTAGAGAAGTTTACTAATGGCAGAGATAATTTGAATGTATTACTTGGAAATCAAAGATGCATGTTTGACAAAACGGGATTAGGATATAACTCTACCAAAAAGGAAAAGCATTTCAAAAAACTTCTTTGTACCACATAGAAAATCTTCATCACCATTCACTAAATGCAATCATTGTGGTGCTAGAGGACATAATGCTTCAAACTGCCATATTAGAAAGCTTAGACCAAAAATGGTAAGAAAGGTGTGGGTTCCCAAAGGGACATTACCACAAGCTAACCAAAAGGGACCCAACATAAAACAGGTACCAAGTTCTCTAAACTAATTTTGTTTTGTAGGTATGCTTCAAGGCAAGTAACACCCATTGGTACTTGGATAGTGGGTGTTCAAAACACATGACGAGAGATATGAGCAAATTCAAAACATTCACTCCCAAAAGAAAAGGAAGTGTCACATATGGAGATAACACAAAGGGAAGAATACTAGGAATCGAAAATGTTGGTAAAAATTCTTCCACGTCTATAAACGATGTTCTATATGTTGAGGGACTTAAACATAACTTGCTTAGCATTAGTCAATTATGTGATAAAGGATATAGAGTATTATTTGAATCTAATTGTTGCATAATTGAGAATAAGCTGAACAAGGAAGTTAAGTTTGTTGGTCAAAGAATTAATAACATTTACATGATTGATATTGATAGTTTGTCCTCAAATAATGAGCAATGCCTCATGACTAATGAGAATGAATCATGGCTATGGCATAGAAGGATAGCTCATATACACATAGACCATTTAAATAAACTTGTTTCTAAAGAACTAGTAATTGGTTTGCCAAAGCTTAAATTTGAAAGCAAATTTAGTGATGCATGTCAAAAGGGAAAACAAGTAAAGGCATCTTTTCAAGCTAAAAACATTGTTTCTACTCAAACCCTTTACAACTTTTGCACATGGACTTATTCGGACCTTCTAAAATCAAAAGCTTTGGTGTTAATTACTATGGTCTAGTAATTATAGATGACTATTCAAGATATACATGGACCTTGTTTCTTGCTCACAAGGATAAAGCATATCATGCATTCAAGAGACTAGCCAAGGTTATCCAAAATGAACGAAACTCAAAGATTGCATCCATAAGAACCGATCACGGAGGAGAATTTGAAAACCAACTATTTGAAAAATTTTGCGAAAAACATGGTATTGGTCATAATTTTTCAGCTCCTAGAACTCCACAACAAAATGGAGTAGTTGAAAGGAAAAATAGATCCTTGGTGGAGCTTGCAAGAACCATGTTAAATGAAAATAAAATTGCGAAATATTTTTGGGCCTATGCTGTAACACCCTAATTTAAACAAATCATAGACAAGAAAAACAGAGGAAATTTTTCACAATTAAAACTAGAATACCACGGTATAAGAATGAGAGCAGAAGAAGAGCAAGAGAACAAAAGAAATTCAAGAAACTAACAGCGGAAGAAGGGGAAATCACGTAGGCAGGTCACATAGCAACGCGCACACGCTCAAGTGAAAGCTTCACTCGGTATTCGTTCATTTCACTTGGCATTTCCGCACTCGGGTTCCAGCGCCTGATTTACTCAGAAGGATCCAACCTCAGTCCACTCGGACTTAACTCTTGCACCTACTAGTCCCATTCAGACAATGCAACTTATTCTACGGTTTCATCAATCAGAACATATACGCGAATAATACGGAAGTGGTCCCCACTATCACTCACTTAGAATCTAGGAGGACTCCTTACTCAAAATAACCTTCACGTCCTTTTGCCACTCGGGTATTTCACTTAGTTTTCACTCGGTGACCATAATCTTCCTACTCTAGACGTTCTACTAAGTTAAGACTCACTCAGATTCCTTTGTCACTAACAGTTTACTACCGTGGGGTCCCCTAGAGTCTAAGGTGTCACTCTCCTGTCGGGAAAACCTTCACTCGGCGGATTCTCACTCAGGGTTCGTTGATTATCCTACGCTCGGGAGGAATCCTAGTAATAACTATTCGGAACGTATATTTAGGCTCTCAACTTCAATCCTAACAACTTATCGTTAGGGGTAGTCTTCTATGTCAATTCCTACTCGGAGCTATCTGATTTCACTCACTCGGAGCGTCTGAACCTCCCCCACTCGGTGACAGAGTCACAAACTCACCCTCTAGGCCATAGATTGGCTTCTTCATGATAAGTTATGTTATTTCCTACACACTTGGGAATATGAACGCACACATATATATATGTATAGATTACCCAGGTATTACACAGTATAAGATAGACATGTAACATAGCATAAACATAGGCATATATATACATATATAGAAGTGCATATCACGGATTTACAACCACATTGTCATATTCCCATTCTAAGGGGATCAACTCTGTATAAAAGACTAACAGCAAAACACGAGCCGGCCAAGGCTTAACCCAAAACATTATATACAACACATGCACAGTCATAAAATTTCCATAGTGCATCAGCACTTCACCCGGCATTTCAGCTCCTCCTCCAATCCTCTTTACGAGAGATGTTCACTAAAAAATTGTCACAGCAGGGGTGAGTATCTTAAATTTTAAATGATAGATACTGACTCAGGTTGTTTCACATTTATACAACTATATATATATATGCACACACAATCACACGTGGCAATGATTAAGGTCAGAGTATTACTAATCAACCAGGACAAATACACAAGATCCTTACTGATCGGAATCCACCAGTTGTCACTCGCCCCCTTACACACATAAACTCAATAACATTAACATACAACAATCAGTGACATGATGTTAAGGTCCATGAATCAGAATGCATCTTTTGAACATTTATCAGTCAGAACCCACAATTCTCATTCGGCTATATATATATATATATACGCAACTCTTCAACAACATAACATACATTCATAGAACAGGTTTTAATCAGCATCAACAGCATATGCACACGGATATATATATATATATACATTTATCATCTCATGCATAATCAATTCCAGCAATATCGGCAGTTAATATACACAGATTATTCACTCGGTTCCGCATTCATGTGTAATCGATTCTGATGTTGCAACGTAGGCTCTCAGCCTTTTGTACATAGCTCTCAGCTATCATGTCAGCTCCCAGCTGCTTGGCCGTTTTACAGGTACCCAACCGTTTGCCCACAGGTGACACCAACGCTCTCAGCGCCAACGGAGGTGTTCACAGGCAGCCCGAGTCCCACTCAAGGGCTACCTTGAGTCCCACTCAAGGATTTTATAGCGTCCCACGCTTTATAACCGATGGTAGTGTCCTACACTATGTGCTCCCAGCATAACGCATCCCATGCGCCACACGCGGATTCATCACACATCATAGAGTTCATGCACACAATCTTTCACTAAGCCATGCAGTCGGTAATACCCATTTTCAGAACTCCACATATTAATCTAACACACACATACTTCCATGCAATCATCATCATAGCTCCATTAGGTGGATACAGCAACATAAAGGTCCAATGCAATCGGTGCCAATCAATATCAAGATTCTATAAGTATTCTCATCAACTCAAGCATCACATGCACTCGGTATACAACAGTATCAAGACTTAATCAATGCATGTATCCATATAAGGATCAACAGATTCATATAAGTATTCTAATCAACACAATATAACATGCAATCGGTATACAATAGTGTCAAGACTTAATCAACGCATGCATCTTCAAGGGCAATGATAACATGCAACATTCACTCTCACTTATCCTACACTCGGGTACTCCACATGCAGGCACATCATACAAACAGAATGCAGAACCACAATTATCAACACCCGAAACCCGTTCATAACCCATGCATTTAACATGTAAGGTACTCCCCCTACCAACTACGAGACTCCGAGAGACTCTTCTGCTTGGGCGCTGGTCCTTTTTCCTCGCTACTTCACTCAACACTTTCACTTGTTTAACCTTTACTGGAACACTGCTGCCTTCCACGAGTGGTGCAAGGCTGCTTCTGCTTCTGCTTCGACGCTTGTCCTTTACTCGTATAAGAGAGCTCTGACTCCTCTGCAGCACCGTCAACGTGGCCTCTGAAACAAGGAGTGGAAACAAAGAGCAGAGAAGGAAAAGAGAAGAAGGAAAACAAGAGAGAAAGAGAAGGAGGAAGAAGAAGAAGAACTCGCAAGGAAATTCTGAAGAATGAATGGCAAGGAAAGCCATCAACCAATTATAAACGCATGCATGAGGGAAAGGAATGGTAGGGTGGGAAAATGTGAGGAGCAGTCTACTCACGTCACCCAGTCCCATCATCATCCACTAAAGCTAATCACCTTTTCAATCAGCACACCTTTTGATTACTAAAGCTAATCACCTTTTCAATCAGCACACCTTTTGATTAATTAAGTTAAGGGTAATTAGTGAACAATTTCCACTTCTGAATTATTATTTTAATGGCTTTCTTTCAGCCGATACATTGTTAAAATCGAGATGTTACAGTTCTCCCTCACTCAAAAGAATTTCGTCCTCGAAATTCAGTCGGTAACTCACCTTGGTCAAATAACTCGGGGTACTGCTGCCTCATGGCATCCTCACGCTCCCAGGTATAAGAAGTATACCCGTCCTGCTGCCATTCCACTTCAACCAGTTGCACATTCTTACTCCTTAATCGCTTTACCGATCGGTCCACAATCCTAGTCGGTATAGTTACAGTGGTCAGGTCTTCCCTGATTTCCACTTCATCATCAGGCATTGTGTGAGTAGGATCTGGCAGGTACTTCCTTAGTTGAGAAACATGAAACACGTCATGCAATCGAGACAAGTGAGTCGGTAATGCTATTCGGTATGCCATGGAGCCGACTCGTTCTGACACCTCATAAGGCCCAATGCATCGAGGGCTTAACTTTCCACTCTTCAAGACTCGCCCGACTCCTTTACTCGGTGAAGTCCTTAAAAATACCCTGTCTCCGACTGAAAATTCCAATGGTCTGGTACGTTTGTCATGGTAGCTCTTCTGCCTATCTTGAGACGCCTTCATCTTTTCTCTTATCACTCGGATCTGTTCTAAAGTTTGTTTCATAACCTCTGGCCCCAATAGCAGACTCTCACCCAATTCCGACCAGCAAAGCGGGGTTCGGCATCTTCGACCATACAGTGCTTCGTAGGGTGCCATACCAATACTATTGTGATGGCTGTTATTGTATGTAAACTCAACCAAGGGAAGGTATTGCTCCCAATCCCCACCGTGCTCTAGTACACACGCCCTTAGCAAGTCCTCTAAGCTCTGGATTATCCGCTCGGATTGTCCATTAGATTGGGGGTGGTAAGCGGAGCTAAGCCAAAGTTTCGTGCCCATTTCCTGGTGCAGGCTGGTCCAAAACCGGGATGTAAACCTAGGATCCCTATCCGATACGATAGAAGTCGGTATACCATGCAGTCGGATAATTTCACGAATATAAATCTGAGCTAACCTATGCATCGGGTACTTCATGTTCACAGGTAGGAAGTGTGCACTCTTCGTTAGTCGGTCAACAATGACCCATATCGCATCATGGCCCGCTCGGTTTTTGGGCAATCCCATGACAAAGTCCATGGCAATTGAGTCCCATTTCCACACGGGAATCTCCAGGGGTTACAATGCACCATACGACTTCTGGTGCTCTACTTTTGACTTCTGACAGGTGATGCACCGAGCCACATATTCTGCCACGTTCCTCTTTAATCCGGGCCACCAGAACTGGGTTCTCAGGTCATGGTACATCTTCGTGGCACCCGGGTGGATACTTAGCAAGCTCTTGTGAGCTTCATCAAGCACCATTCTTCTCAATTCTCCCCCACCCGGCATATATATTCTATTTCTTACTCGGTGGATTCCATCTGATCCCTCGGTCAAGGACAAATCCTTGCCTTTGGCCTGAGTCTCCTTCATCTCAAACAAGTAGGAATCTGACTACTATTGCTCGTACACGGATTTCAAGAATTCATTGGTAATCCTCAGCGTACCGATTGTCATTTTCCTAGAGGAGGGGATGTTAACATGTAAGTTCATGTCTCGGAACTATTCCAATAACTCCACCTCCTTCACCATCATCACTGCTACATGAAGGGACTTCCGACTCAACACGTCGGCAACAACGTTTGCCTTACCCGGATGGTACTTTAGCTCAAAATCATAATCTTTTTAAAATTCCATCCATCTCCTTTGTCTCATGTTCAGTTCCTTTTGGTTGAATAAGTATTTGAGGCTCTTGTGATCACTGTATACTTCAAATATGGACCCGAACAAATAATGCCTCCAGATTTTTAATGCGAACACCACAGCTGCCAATTCCAAGTCGTGGGTCAGATAATGCTGCTCGTGAGGTCTCAATTGCCGAGAGGCATACGCTATCACTCGGTCTTTCTGCATTAGCACGCATCCTAATCCGAGTCCTGATGCATCACAATAAACCACGAAGCTCTCTTGCAAGTTAGGTAATGCCAGTACTAGAGCAGTCGTCAACTTGTCCTTCAGCTCTCGAAAGCTGTTCTTGCACTCGGGACTCCATACGAAGGGAATGTTTTTCCGAGTCAAT
Source organism: Clitoria ternatea (assembly GCA_037962975.1). Classification (NCBI taxonomy): domain Eukaryota; kingdom Viridiplantae; phylum Streptophyta; class Magnoliopsida; order Fabales; family Fabaceae; genus Clitoria; species Clitoria ternatea. The sequence goes on from CM075672.1 coordinate 160,516,081, forward strand.
TTAGTCAGTGGCAAGGCCAACTTAGAAAAACCTTCAATGAATCTTCTATAATAACCTGCCAGGCCCATAAACCTCCTTATCTCCGAGACCAACTTGGGTCTCTCCCATGCCATTATAGCCGCCACCTTCGAAGGGTCCACCGAGTCACCTTCCTCGGAAATCACATGTCCGAGGAAATGGATTTTATTCATCCAGAAATCACACTTTGAAAGCTTTGCAAACAACTGTTTCTCCCTTAACACTTGGAGTACTGCCTGGAGATGTTCTTCATGCTCCTCAGAAGTCTTAGAATAGACTAGGATGTCATCAATGAAAACAACTACGAATCGGTCTAAATATGGGTGGAATATGCTGTTCATGTAATTCATGAAGGTAATCTTTGGGATATCCGAGTGACCATACCGAGTCCTAAAGGTAATCTTTGGGATATCCGAGTCCTTCACTCGGATTTGGTGGTATCCCGATCGCAGGTCAATTTTTGAGAAGACTGAGGCTCCACGCAGTTGGTCGATCAAGTTATCAATTCGGGGCAATGGGTATCGGTTCTTAATCGTGAGTTTGTTTAGCTGTCGGTAATTTATACAAAGTCTCATGCTGCCATCCTTCTTCTTAACAAGCAGCACGGGTGCGCCCCATCGTGATACGCTCAGTCTAATGAATTATTTTCCATGTAACTCATCTATTTGCTTCTTAAGCTCAGCCAATTCAGTTGGGGACATTCTATATGGTGCACTGGAGACTGGCTCGGCTCCAGGGATCAGGTCTATAGAGAATTCGACTTCTCTATCGGGAGGGACACTCGGTACGTCTTCAGGAAACACCTCTGGGAATTCACAGACAGTTGGAATTTCGTTCACCCGGGCTTTACTCTCACCCTCGGTTAGACAAAGCATCATAAACAGTTGAGTCATACCTAGTGCTGTGTCGCCTTCATTATGCTGCCTCGAGAAGATTATCCTTCAGTTTCTGCAATCCACTAGCACCTTGTTGGCTGAAAGCCAATCTATTCCGAGCACAATGTCAAGGTCCTTTAAGGGTATGCACACCAAATCGAAAGTGAAACTTCGATCACACAACACAAATGTTACATCCTTGCACGTTGATGATGTCAACACCTTAGCGCCAGTCGGATTGGCTACTTCCAAAGTCCGATCCATAAACACAGTCAGTAACTTTAATTGCTTTACACACTCATCAGCTATAAAAGAATGGGTGGCTCCCGAATCAAAAACAACATTAAGCGTATATCTACCGAGTGAGCACTTACATTGTACCAAGTCATTCACTTATGCAACATCCTCCGCGTTGATGGTGTAGACTCTTCCCGCTACTGGTTGGTCGGTATTCCTCTCTCGGCCATTTAGAGCAAGCATCATGTTTCCTCTGGCTCGGTTGCCTCTGCCACCCGGTCTTTGGTTATCATTCATTCGGTTTCTTTCTTGGAAACCTCCTTGACGTACACTGGTGTTTGCTTGACAGAGTTGGGGGCAATCGGTGTGAATGTGTCCCCTTTTATTACAATGAAAGCATACCACCTCACCATCGTTGTTGCAGTCTCGGGCATAATGATTTCCTTCACACTTGAAACACTTTCCGTCTCCCACAGCTGGTCGTCTTTCATGCTGGTTCCGACCCCCAATTCTGGAAAAGGATCGGTTTCTGCCAACGTTACTCAGCCTCTTGAAGCGGGATTGCTGGGGCCTCAAGGAATAGTTGGCTCTGCTGCTCTGGCCCGAATGGGCCTTGTCATCCTCCTCGAATATCCTACACTTATTCACCAATGTAGGAAAACTTCGTATCTCTTGGTATCTACAGGCTCTCTTAATATCAGATCTTAATCCATTCTTAAATTTAAGGCATTTGGAGCTCTCCGTCCCTAGTTGTTGGAAAGGTAGGTAGAATAGGCACAACTCTTCGAATCTGGTCGCATACTCTTCCACGGTCATGGAGCCTTGTTTTAATTCCATAAACTCTAACTCCTTCCGACTCCTTACTGTGTCGGGGAAGTACTTCTCTAAGAAGCATGTCTTGAAATCATTCCAGGTCAGCTGATTATCATTGTCAGGGAATCGGTTTCTGGCTATCTTCCACCAGTTTTCCGCCTCGTCACACAACATGTATACTGCACATTCTACTTTCTGGGCCTCGGTACAGCGAAGACCCCCGAAAATCCGCTCCAGCTCCTGAGTCCATTTAAAAGCTGTCTCAGGGTTTCGTCCTCCTAGAAATTCACTCAGCTTCCTCTTCAGGAAACGGTCCAGCACTTGGCCCTCCTCAGCTCGAGGCTGGCCCTGCCTCTCAAACACGTCTATAAAACATTGGAATGCCGTGGCTATAGCCTCCATGCTTTGGTGATGCGTCATCCTTTATCCTGAAATTAACACCCCTTCAAGGATAAGTATACCAAGCCACCTAATACCGATCGGATTTCAGCCTAACGTTCAGTAACTTAGCACATCATACTATTTCTATATGCTACTCAATCAATTGGACCAGGAGGGAAACAACCTCCTATCCACAAGTCAATATCAATCAGGTTCAATCATGATGACCACTCAGTTAGAAAGCACACAACCGCTCACACTCGGCAAGCTTACCTTGTAACACCCCGAATTTTATAAAAGAATGAATAATTAATATGAATGGCAAATAGTTGATGCTTATTGAGGAAGATGGGTGAGAATATGTGGAATAAATCTAATTTGATTTATAATGAGGAATTCTGAGTGAGAATACTTAGGCACAAGTTAAATATGTCTTATATGATGTATATGATAGTATGGATGTGATTAAATTGGCTTATGATGAAGTTTCATAAGTTGGACTAAGTGAAATCTGCGTTTCCTGCCTCTGTGTTGATAGTCTCGCCAAAGCAAGAAGGGATCTCGCCCAGGCGAGGATTCCCTGTGTTGGCCTTATGGTTTCTGGGCAATTTTCGCTCAGGCGAAGGTTAATTTCGCTCAAGCGAAATTGCCTATGTATCAGTGTTGCTCTCTGGAGGAAATTCGCTCAAGCGAATGGAGTCTCGCCCAAGCGAAGGGTCTGAGAAATGACATTCGCTCAAGCGAGTGAGGGATCAGCTTGAGCGAGCCAGTGAGGAATTGGTCACTGGATCTTTCTTCGCCCAAGCGAATGTGAGTAGCTTGAGCGAAAGGGGAAGTATGAATGCTGGGTGATGCTCACTCAGGTGTGACTGGTACAGTTGTACTAGACCGAGTGTGGTAAGTATATGGTGAGTGTGTGGGATTTTGAACGAGATTTCCCTTGAGTAAGAACCTTAGAAAATAATTCTGTGATGTTATCAATTTTCGAGTGAAATTCTGAGCAGTTGTGTTCCGAGTGGAAGTATTCGAGTTCAAGGTAACTCATTCCAAGGGAAGTCTCTCTGTGAGTGTAATTTCCGAGTGGAAATGGCACCGAGTGGGGTGTGTTGTCTAGAAGTATTTTGGAATGACTTCACTCGTGGGAAAAACAAAGGAAGTCAGCCTTTGAATTATTTATTCGAGTAGAATCCTGAGTGAGTGTGAAAGCAATAAGCATTCCGAGTGTATGATTATATATGTGGGTCGGTAGATTGGATTTGTGGATAGGTTTGTATGTATGAAAATATACATATATACATAAGGGATTTATGTTGATTTGATGCTTCTTACCGACTGGAATATGAATAATGTTGGGTGAATAATTCTAAGTTGATGAATTCCGAGAGAAATATAGGAGGCTTGGATCCAATTCCGAGTGAGGCTATGATGTTGTCCTTCTTTTCCGAGTGGAGAATATTTAAATGGATTTTTAGAGAATTGCCATTGATGAACCCATCCGGTGTAGGATTAGATGGGAGAATTTCCCGAGTGATCCTTGTGTGGCCTTTTTCCGGGTGGAAAAGCATGAGTAAACCCCGAGTGGGATGGGTTTAGATATTCCCGAGTGGAATTCCGAGTGATCCACTTCCAAGGGAGAGTTGTTGTAATGGTTTAGATTGGACTATATCCTAAGTGTAGGAAATATATATATAATCCGAGTGAATAAGATTATATACTCTGAGTGGTTAGGATCTGAACAAGTCCGGGTGAGACTTAATGAATTTCCCGAGTGAGTAAAATATCATATGCCGAGTGAATCTGGCTGGAATATTCTGAGTGGAGTATGATTGTGAAGACCCCTTCTGAGTGAAGGAAGGTCTACGTATTCTCCGAGTGAGAAATGTGAAAATATACCGAGTGGTGAATGTGGAATACATTCCGAGTGACTTATAGTGGTGATACACCGAGTGGTGTTGACAAGCAAATATTCTGAGTGAGGAAGGATTTAGGATTCCGAGTGGGATGCCCCTCATTTACCGAGTGGAAGACCTAATAAGTGATGGGTCAGTTTTAGAGAAATTACCGAGTGAAGGGTTGATTGAGATGACTCGGATTTGATTGGAATTGCCGAGTGAGAGACTATATGAGTATGAGTCGGCCCAAAATGTCTTGGTTGAATGGAAAGTGGATCGGTTTAGATTGTTATGTCAAGTGGGAAGCCGAGTGTGAGATGACTCGGATTTAGTTGAAGTTTGCCGAGTGAAAATCGAATTAATATTGGGTCGGTTTTAAGGAATCCTGCCAACAGAAACCCGAGTGCTGGGAAAGATGATTTCTGGTTGGATTCGCTTAAGCGACTTAATACCTCGCTCAGGCGAGTGAGTGTGAAAACAGGTACTGGGGTTATTGCGCTTGTGCGAATGGAGAGGCTTATGCGAGTTAGAGCTGTTCCGCTCAAGCGAATGTGGGTTTCGCTTGAGCGAGTGACACTCTGTTTGCGTGTTTCTTCCCTTTTCTCACGGTTTAATTATGTGGACCCTTCTTTTACTTAGTTCTAAGGATATTAAAGTAAATATAACATGGTATGATGGATTATTGGACTGCCATTTTTAATTATGAGGTAATAGTGAGATATTTTTAAAGGAAAACATTTATTAAGACAAAAACTCTTACTTTCTTTCTACCTTTCACGTCACTTCTTCCCCTCCTTTCTTCATTATTCTTCTTCGTCTTCTTCATGCTGTTCCCCATCTCCTCTTTTCTTCTCTCCAAAAACCAAAACCGTGTGGAGCTTTCTTACCCTCTCCCATATTTGTTTTCATGGAGGCTCAAGGGAGAAGCTCATGGTTGAATCCTCTTCCATTCTTCTCCTCTATTTTCGTGTGGATCTCTCTTTTCCTTGGGAACTCATAGCCAACTCTTGGGTGAGGTAAGTTCCTCACCATTCCTTATGAGTTATGCCCTAGATTTTGGGTTTTTAGTTTTGAAGGAGTATTTATTGTGTATAGGGATTGTTGGGAGAAGCTTAAAGTGAGGAAACCCTAGGTGGGGTGTTGTTATTATGACTTTAATAGTGGGTTATTATGGAGATGCATGAATTAATATTTGGATGGGTGGAAAATAAATGAGTAATTATGATGTTGATGGGTTTTGGTGAAACCCTAACTTTAATAAATTGGGGGAAGTGTGAAAGGAGAGTAAAATGTATGTTTAATGACATTGGGGAAGGATATTAATGATGGAAGATGGCTATTGATGTGAGTAATGAGTATTGGTAGCAGTTGTTTGGTTAGTTGGCATTTATGATCTAAAGGATCTTGACTTTGGAAAAGGAATTCCCGAAGCCTAATACAATTATATAACTTAATGTTTAACAAGTCTAGGACTTGATGATAAGCTAGAAAATGTCTAAAAACTATGAGGAATGCCTTGTGATGGTTTATTAATTGTATGAGTGCATATGTATAATATGTAGATCGTATTCTGAATGGTGCAAAGGAGCTTTTGGAGCGTTGGAATAGTTCGGCTCTTCCCTTAAGGTAGGAGAGGAGTTAACATTCAAATTGCATGAGTTATATATTTGATGATTATCGTATGTGATTGATACTCATGTTTGCATTGCCATATATATATGTATTGAATTAGTTAGAATGGCAATAGCTAATTATTGAGAATTATTATGATACTCTTGTGTTGGGTTGAAAATCCCCAATGAATATATATAATGATATTGATATATATAAAAGGAAATATTATGACATTCTAGTGGTGGATACAAGTAGTTGACTTGTATGTATGTGAGGCAATGATGATTGCCAAATATGTGAATGGTGAATGTGCCTCGAATGAGTTTATGTGTGGATTAATATTATGTTGTTTGCTATGCCTTTGTTATCCATGTGTGGATTATTGTGATAGATGTTGTGGCTATTGGATGCCAATTATTTGAATGATGTGCCTTGAGGAGCCTTGTGAATGTTTATATGCCAATGAATGCTAGTTAAATTGATGATATGCCTTGAGGGGCTTGATAAATGATTTTGTATGATTATTGAAATGCCATTGATGACAAAATACGAAATATACAATATATCCCTAATTGAGAGGGTGAGATGTTCTTGCGAGGTTGTTGAGCATATGCATTATTGCATCTTGCATTCATGACATGTCATAGCATTGGTATTATGTGGTTGCGATCACAATGATGAAAGATCCTGCGGGATTCTATGAAGGGAGTACCTCTTGCGAGACGGGAAACGAATGTGATGATGATATGATATTATAATGGTGGTTGCGATCACCTGATTGTGAAATGTGAAAGGCCCTGCGGGGACCATTGTATGATGATGAGCCAGTGGTTGCGATCACTAGGTATTTGATATGATAAAGGTCTTGTGAGCACCTATGATGCCCATGGTTGCGATCATGAGGCGGGAGTACCCCTTGCGAGGTGGGAAACCTATGATTATGGATGATTGATTATGGTGGTTGCGATCACCCGTGATATGAAATCGGATCCGTTGCATATGCATTAAACAGTTGACATATGCATTATTTTAAGACCATGGCATTTGTGATGGGATGACCACTAGTGTTGAGAAACCCCTTGCGAGGAGGTATTTGAGTGAAACCTCAATGAATTAATGATGAAAATGAATATAAATGTCCTTGTTGATAAGTGGCAAAGTATTGATGTATGTGATCGTGTATATGTTGTGCTTATTATGATATTGATTGTGATTTATGAAGCTTGTATGCCTATTCTAATGATGAGATGATTAATGAATGATAATTTGATGATTTGATAGCAAAGCACACATGATGTTTGTATGCATATACACATGATCACAAAATATATGTTATTCGTCATTTTGAATGTATAACTCACTCTCCCATGTGGTCTCCTTTTTAGCATTGTGATGCAGGTTACCATGGGACAAATTCGGATTTAAAGATCAAACTTGGGTGAAGGTAAATAGTGGTAGAGGAAGTGCCTTGGCCGGCATCATTTATGAATTCATGTGTAATGAATAAATTGTGTATGATGATATAGATGATCTAGAGATTTTAAGTATGTACAAGATAATCCCTTGAATTGATGGATGATGAATAAATATATGTAATTGTGTAAGAGGTGGTTGTTTAATAGGCTTATAATTATACCATTGCCTGCTAGCCTAGCCTTTTCTCATATCGTCATATATGGGACTAGGTGTATGCCCGGTATACACATTCTTCCGCTGTATACTCTATTGTTTTTGTATACCTTTATGGGCGAACTAGTTATAGATCCAGGTTTAATGTATTAAAATTGTACACTTTGGTTTTCTGTGATTCGAGTTTTGGTGTGATGCTGAACTTAGTTTGGAACGCGAAAAATTTATTCGCATTTATATTATTTATGACGATCACATCGAAATTCGAGTACAGAAAATCAGGGGTGTTACATACCTTGGCCTTGGACCTTTCGGTCTGCTCTAATACCAAAATGTAACACCCTAATTTAAACAAATCATAGACAAGAAAAATAGAGGAAATTTTTCACAATTAAAACCAGAATACCACGGTATAAGAATGAGAGGAGAAGAAGAACAAGAGAAGAAAAGAAATTCAAGAAACTAACAGCGGAAGAAGGGGAAATCGCGTAGGCAGGTCGCATAGCAACGCGCACGCGCTCAAGCGAAAGCTTCACTCGGTATTCGTTCATTTCACTTGGCATTTCCGCACTCCGGTTCCAGCGCCTGATTCACTCGGAAGGATCCAACCTCAGTCCACTCAGACTTAACTCTTGCACCTACTAGTCCCATTCGGACAATGCAACTTATTCTACGGTTTCATCAATCAGAACATATACGCGAATAATACAGAAGTGGTCCCCACTATCACTCACTCGAAATCTAGGAGGACTCTTTACTCAGAATAACCTTCACGTCCTTTTGCCACTCGGGTATTTCACTTAGTTTTCACTCGGTGACCATAATCTTCCTACTCTAGACGTTCTACTAAGTTAAGACTCACTCAGATTCCTTTGTCACTAACAGTTTACTACCGTGGGGTCCCCTAGAGTCTAAGGTGTCACTCTCCTGTCGAGAAAACCTTCACTCGGCGGATTCTCACTCGGGGTTCGTTGATTATCCTACGCTCGGGAGGAATCCTAGTAATAACCATTCGGAACGTATATTTAGGCTCTCAACTTCAATCCTAACAACTCATCGTTAGGGGTAGTCTTCTATGTCAATTCCTACTCGGAGCTATCTGATTTCACTCACTCGGAGCGTCTGAACCTCCCCCACTCGGTGACAGAGTCACAAACTCACCCTCTAGGCCATAGATTGGCTTCTTCATGATAAGTTATGTTATTTCCTACACACTTGGGAATATGAACGCACACATATATATATGTATAGATTACCCAGGTATTACACAGTATAAGATAGACATGTAACATAGCATAAACATAGGCATATATATACGTATATAGAAGTGCATATCACGGATTTACAACCACATTGTCATATTCCCATTCTAAGGGGATCAACTCTGTATAAAAGACTAACAGCAAAACACGAGCCGGCCAAGGCTTAACCCAAAACATTATATACAGCACATGCACAGTCATAAAATTTCCATAGTGCATCAGCACTTCACCTGGCATTTCAGCTCCTCCTCCAATCCTCTTTACGAGAGATGTTCACTGAAAAATTTTCACAGCAGGGTGAGTATCTTAAATTTTAAATGATAGATACTGACTCAGGTTGTTTCACATTTATACAACTATATATATATATGCACACACAATCACACGTGGCAATGATTAAGGTCAGAGTATTACTAATCAACCAGGACACACACATAAGATCCTTACCGATCGGAATCCACCAGTTGTCACTCACCCCCTTACACACATCAACTCAATAACATTAACATACAACAATCAGTGACATGATGTTAAGGTCCATGAATCAGAATGCATCTTTTGAACATTTATCAGTCAGAACCCACAATTCTCATTCGGCTATATATATATACACAACTCTTCAACAACATAACATACATTCATAGAACAGGTTTCAATCAGCATCAACAGCATATGCACATGGATATATATATATATATACATTTATCATCTCATGCATAATCAATTCCAGCAATATCGGCAGTTAATATACATAGATTATTCACTCGGTTCTGCATTCGTGTGTAATCGGTTCTGACGTTGCAACGTAGGCTCTCAACCTTTTGTACATAGCTCTCAGCTATCATGTCAGCTCCCAGCTGCTTGGCCGTTTTACAGGTACCCAACCGTTTACCCACAGGTGACACCAACGCTCTCAGCGCCAACGGAGGTGTTCACAGGCAGCCCGAGTCCCACTCAAGGGCTACCTTGAGTCCCACTCAAGGATTTTATAGCGTCCCATGCTTTATAACCGATGGTAGTGTCCTACACTATGTGCTCCCAGCATAACGCATCCCATGCGCCACACGCGGATTCATCACACATCATAGAGTTCATGCACACAATCTTTCACTAAGCCATGCAGTCGGTAATACCCATTTTCAGAACTCCACATATTAATCTAACACACACATACTTCCATGTAATCATTATCATAGCTCCATTAGGTGGATACAGCAACATAAAGGTCCAATGCAATTGGTGTCAATCAATATCAAGATTCTATAAGTATTCTCATCAACTCAAGCATCACATGCACTCGGTATACAATAGTATCAAGACTTAATCAACGCATGTATCCATATAAGGATCAACAGATTCAAATAAGTATTCTAATCAACATAACATAACATGCAATCGGTATACAATAGTGTCAGGACTTAATCAACGCATGCATCTTCAAGGGCAATGATAACATGCAACATTCACTCTCACTTATCCTACACTCGGGTACTCTACATACAGGCACATCATACAAACAGAATGCAGAACCACAATTATCAACACCCAAAACCCGTTCATAACCCATGCATTTAGCATGTAAGGTACTCCCCCTACCAACTACGAGACTCCGAGAGACTGTTCTGCTTTGGCGCTGGTCCTTTTTCCTCAATGCTTCACTCAACACTTTCACTCGTTTAACCTTCACTGGAACACTGCTTCCTTCCACGAGTGGTGCAGGGCTGCTTCTGCTTCTGCTTCGATGCTCGTCCTTTACTCGTATAAGGGAGCTCTGACTCCTCTGCAGCACCGTCAACGTGGCCTCCGAAACAGGGAGTGGAAATAGAGAGCAGAGAAGGAAAAGAGAAGAAGGAAAACAAGAGAGAAAGAGAAGGAGGAAGAAGAAGAACTCGCAGGGAAATTCTGAAGAATGAATGGCAAGGAAAGCCATCAACCAATTATAAACGCATGCATGAGGGAAAGGAATGGTGGGTGGGAAAACGTGAGGAGCAGTCTGCTCATGTCACCCAGTCCCATCATCATCCACTAAAGCTAATCACCTTTTCAATCAGCACACCTTTTGATTAATTAAGTTAAGGGTAATTAGTGAACAATTTCCACTTCTGAATTATTATTTTAATGGCTTTCTTTCACCCGGTACATTATTAAAATCGGGATGTTACATATGCGGTAAATACCGCTTGTCATGTTATGAATAGATGTTTGATTAGGCCTATTCTAAAGAAAACTCCCTATGATCTTTACAAAGGAAGAAAACCCAGCATTTCTTATTTTCATATATTTAGATGCAAATGGTTTGTGCTTAATAATGGAAAGGATAATCTAGGAAAGTTTGATGTAAAAGCTGATGAGGCAATCTTTCTTGGATATTCTTTATCTACTAAATCTTATCAAGTTTTTAACAAACAAACAAATACTATTGAAGAGTCTATTCATGTGAAATTTGATGAAAATAGCCATAACTCCCAGAGAAAGGAAGATGTTGATGATCTTGTAAGTACATTTCAAGAAATGAGCTTAGAGAATCAAGAAGAAGAAATCAAAAAGGAAGAAAATACAACTCAAGATGAGGAACCTAAACACAAGGAATGGATCACCATGAAGAATCATCCATTAGATAACATCATAGGTGATATCACAAAAAGTGTAAGTACTCGACGCTCTTTCAATACTTACAATCACTTAGCGTTTGTTTCACAAATTGAACCTAAAACCATTAATGAAGCTATTGTTGATGAACATTGGATGTTGGCCATGCAAGAAGAATTAAACCAATTTGAAAGAAATGAAGTTTAGGCACTTGTGCCAAGACCCAATGATCACCAAATAATAGGTACTAAATAGGTATTTAGGAACAAGCTAGATGAAAATGGAATAATCACTAGAAATAAAGCTAGGTTAGTTGCTAAGGGTTACAATCAAGAAGAAGGTATAGACTATGAAGAAACATATGCTCCCGTAGCTAGGTTAGAAGCTATCAGACTATTTGTTAGCCTTTGCATGTTGTAGAGATTTCAAATTATACCAAATGGATGTCAAGAGTGTTTTCTTGAATGGATACATTCAAGAAGAAGTATATGTTGATCAACCTCTAGGTTTTGAAAACTATCAATTTCCAAATCATGTTTTCAAACTAAGAAAAGCTTTGTATGGTTTAAAACAAGCTCCAAGAGCTTGGTATGAAAGATTGAGCAAATTTCTTTTGGAAAACAATTTTAAAAGAGGAAAGGTTGACACAATACTATTCATCAAGCACAAAAAGAATGACATACTATTAGTCCAAGTATATATGGATGATATCATTTTTGGTGCTATTGATGAACTACTCTACAAAGAGTTTGATAAGTTAATGCAGGATGAATTTGAGATGTCCATGATGGGAGAACTTACATTCTTCCTTGGACTACAAATTAAGCAAACTAAAGAAGGCACATTCATTAGTCAATCCAAATACTGCAAGGAGTTACTTAGAAAGTTTAACATGGATAAGGCAAATGAAATTGCCACCCCTATGAGCATATCTTGCTATTTGGTTAAAGATAAGAAAGGTAAAGATGTTGAAATCACCAAATATCAAGGTATGATTGGATCTTTACTCTATCTTACTGTAAGTAGACCAGACATAATGTTTGCAGTTTGCATGTGTACTAGATATCAAGCATGTCCAAAAGAATCACACCTTACGGCTGTAAAATGAATAATGAAATATCTTGTTGGAACTCTAAATGTAGGTCTTTGGTATCCTAAAGATGTTGAATGCACTCTTGTTGGTTATTCTGATTCTAACTTTGCAGGATGCAAAATTGATAGGAAAAGCACTAGTGGTACTTGTCATTTGCTTGGTAGCTCTCTTGTTTCTTGGCATAGCAAGAAACAAGTAAGTGTTACTTTATCCATAGTTGAGAGAGAATATGTTGCAGCTGGATGTTGCTGTGCTCAAATCCTTTGGATAAGGCAACAACTTCTTGACTTTGGTGTTATACTAGACCATGTGCCTCTTAAATGTGATAATACCAGTGCCATTAATATTTCCAAGAATCCTATCATGCATTCAAGGACCAAGCATATAGAGATATGACATCATTTCATTAGAGATCATGTTTTAAAAGGTGATTGTATGCTTGAACATATTGAGACTTCTAAACAACTAGCTGATATCTTCACCAAACCACTTGCAAAGGAACAATTCACTCACATAAGAAGAGAATTAGGAATCCTAAATATATCTAATTATGTTTGGATATAGAATGATTTTGATAATCTTACTGAATGTTTAATGAATGAGTAATTGATTGTGGTATGATATACTAAATCTCCAGTACTCTTGTCTGAAATCTGCATAATTTAAGCATTTCTGAGGTTCCTAATCGATTACACAGACTTACATAATCGATTACTAAGCTTCTGTTTCATACGTAATCGATTACATCTTGTTATCTAATCGATTACTAGCCTTCTGTTTCATGCCCAATCGATTAACACCTCTGTCCAATCGATTACTGACATTTCATCTTCCTGATAATCGATTATACACTACTCCTAATCGATTGCAAAGACTCTGTCTTTAACGTAATCGATTACCCTACATGCACTAATCGATTACTCTCTATGTAAAACGTTTCAAATTCCTCAGAAAACGCAGCCTAATCGATTAGCTCATGACCTCTAATCGATTAGCCTCGTATCAGGTGCAGTCTTCGTGCAGAATTCCAAGAAAACTCGTTGTCCCAATCCTCTTCTACCTCATTCACTCCTCCTTCTCCCTTCTAAACCCTAATTTCACCTTATAAATACCACTTCTTCCACTCTCCCATCTCACACTACTTCTTCCTTCAATCTCCCAAACCTCTTAGAGCTCCTCCAATATCTCTCACTCTCTTCTCCTTTTTTTCATACTTCTCCTCATTCACCATGTCTTCCTCAAGAACAGTGAAGAGAGCTAGGTCCTCCATGAACCAACCCAACAACCCCCTTGATTTCTCAAGGTTCTTCTCCACACCAAGAGACCTTCAAAATTTTATCAAAAAATTTTCTGAAAAAGACATAATTTCTCCTCACTTTATCAATGCTAACATTTTTGACCACCCTAGCTTCACTTTCACCCAATGCCTTCATCACTATAACCTTTTCCCCTTCCTTACTCTCAAGGAAGAATTCTACTACCCTGAACTCATGAGAGTTTTCTTCTACAACCTAAGGATTGTTATGGGTTGCTTGAACCAAGAGTCAAGAATGTGACTCTTAGGATTACCAATGCCCAACTTACGGAAATCACATAACTATCACTCAACGATGCTGAATTTGTTGGTGGAAATCCGGAGGATGAATGGGATTTCAACGCCATCAATGCCCGCCAATCCCTTTAGAAGGCTGCTCGTCCAAGGAGCAATCATAAATTGGTAGGCCACTTAACTGTCAATAACCGCCTCCTCCACTTCTTTTTGGTTAAACTTTTGGCTCCTCGTGGTGGGAACTATACATTGGTTGAAGAAGAAGATGTCTTGTTGATATGGGCTATGCAAAATCAAAAGGAAATCAATTGGGTTCAAATGTTGAAACTGCATATGCTCAGGGCAAAGGATCACCAAAAGCTCCCCTATGCCATCCTTCTCACCAAAATCTTTAAAGCCTTTAGAGTTGATCTTGCTGTAGAACTCTCGGAGAACCTTCCTCCTAAAGCTTGCATTGGTACTCATCATCTTACGAAGATGGGTATTATTTATGTGAATGGAGCTTGGCTCTCAAAAATGGAAGGCATTAATGCCAACATTCCTTTTGAAGCTCCCGCTGATGAACCTGCCCCTCCTCCTCCCGCAACTCAAGGTGAACCATCCGCCCCTGCTGATCCTTTCACTTTACTTTATAACTTGATCGCTGCTTTGATAGGCTTGAGAACTCTCTGCAAGAGTTCCAAATAACTGAGCAGCAACACTATGAAATCATGCAACAACGCTATGAAGAGCTGTCTCAACAAATCTCTGAGTTTTGATTTTTCAATCCGGATAACTAGATCCATTGTTTATTTGCTTTGTTTAGGATGCATTTTGCTTATTATTTTCTTTATGTCTCTGAATTTCCATTCTGCAATTTGCTTCTGTAATTTCAATTTCCTTTAATGAATGACTTTTCCTTTGGTTATATCTCTATTCATTATTTATTTTTTTGATTATTACAAAGGGGGGGAATAATTGAAGTTCATCTAATTGCTAAAATCAGGAAATATTGCCTATAACAATAAGTGGATAATTAAATCAGAAATTGGCTAACAATAACAAATGGTTAAAATAACAAACATCTTTTTAAAGGCATAAACTCATTTAGATAGGGGAAGATATCTTTTTAAAGGCATAAACTCATTTAAATAGGAGGAGATATCTTTAGAGATAAGTCTTTGCAGATTGAGATAACCTTTACAGATAATCCTTCTCTTTGAAGATAAGGATTAAGAGATAATTTTATTTTGAACTAACACCCTTAAGAGATGAACATTGTTTGTCATCGTCAAAAAAGGGGAGAATGTGTTTGAATATGCTTTCAGGATCAAATATTTTGATAATGACAAAGGATCTTGAAGAAACAAAGAAAACAACATCAGACCTGCAAAAACACGCAGGCTAATCGATTATCAGACCAGAACGAATCGATTAGAGAGCTTTTGTTTATAACCTAATCGATTGCACCTAGGAAGCTAATCGATTACTAAGCTCAGAAAATAAATTAAAAGCATCAGGTGGACCTTCTAATCGATTGCAGGACATT
The DNA here is from genome assembly GCA_037962975.1 of Clitoria ternatea. Taxonomy (NCBI): domain Eukaryota; kingdom Viridiplantae; phylum Streptophyta; class Magnoliopsida; order Fabales; family Fabaceae; genus Clitoria; species Clitoria ternatea. Next base: position 160,531,561 of record CM075672.1, read on the forward strand.
TACAATCGATTACAAGGGTTCTAGAATATAACTAATCGATTATACCTGAACATCTAATCGATTAAAGAGCTTCTGTTTGTAACACAATCGATTACACATAAGGCATAATCGATTACCATGCTGCGTAACCTAATTAAATGCATTAGGTTCCACTCATAATCGATTACAAGGTAAGGCATAATCGATTAGCAGGGTTTTGTTTCATAGCTAATCAATTACAGGAGAAGTGCTAATCGATTACAAAGCGAATTACACTGAAGATTTCTAAGTATAATCGATTACAGCTCGAGGCGTAATCGATTACCATCGTGCCAGAATTTGGGGAAAGTGTTTTTAAGTGGAAAACCAGCTCATTTCCCCATTCCAACTCAGTGCCCATAACTTGCAATGGCTAGGAAGACTTTGGCACTCCTTCAAGGCTCTATAAATGGCTCTCTAACTCAAGCACAACACACAACAAGAGGCAATCAATCTTTACTTATATTTGTGCTTAGTGAGTTCATTTTCTTTTGTATACTCTGAAATTTTGAGCTTAGAACTTGTATATCCTCTCATCTTGAGAGTTAGAATTTGTGTGAGCTTTCACTTGTACATCTACTCTATTGAGAGAGTTATTTGCTTGTAAACACTACACCAAACACAAAGGTTTTCACTCTAGGTTGAGTGGTCACAAAGGTTGGGGTTCGACCTTTGGGTATTGAGAGTTTGAGAGATTGGGTAGGTTATCCTTGTGCTAGTGAGGATTAAGTTCTTGAGTGTGGGACACTAGAAAGCTGTAATTACTCATAGCTTGTATCTCTAAACTTCAATAGTGGAAATCCTTCAAGTGGGTGGCTTGAAGGTGAGACGCACACCGGGGTGGTGGAATTTATTAAATCAGTTTGCAAGCTCTTCTCCCTTACTCTTTTACATTCATACATTGCATCTGGCTGGGTTATTGTTGTTGATTATGATTTCCCCTTTTAAACTTGTTTGAACTAATAGCTTTAAAGTGCTACACACCAAGTGTTTGACAAATTGCTTCTATAACATCCTTAATTTTCTTAAGAATGCTCTGATATCAAAATGAAACATCCTAAGTATAATTTGAGAATAAATCGAGACCAAGAAAATTTTTCCATAAGACAAAGGGAATTCAAGGGCTAGATGAGTAGTGGAGGGTTAAGGAGAGTGGCATCAGGACAAGAAGGAAAGCAAATCATTTACAAGGCAGACAGCGGAAGATGCAGAACCTGAGCGAACCCAACAGCGCCCACTCGCTCGGGCGAGATTCAACATCGCTTGAGCGAGACGACTCAACACGCTTGGGCGAAGCACGCATAGCTTAAGCGAAACCAATTAGAGACCTTCCTTTCGCTCTCACTCGCTGGAGCGAACACTTAGTTGCTAAGGCGAGCAACTCCACTCGGTATTCCCTCACTCGAATTCAGAGTCTGGTTCACTCAGAAAAGTCTTTACTCTCGATTCATTCGGGTTAGCCCTTACACGTACAAGTTTCTTTCGGGCGTTACATCACACTCCTCAACATCATTCTTTCAGAATACAAATGTTGACCACTCGGGAGAAGATTCCCATGGTCATTCCACTCGGAATCTATAAGGACCTTCTACTCGGAATATCTTTCACGGTCTTTTACCACTCGGGGTATTTCACTCGTTTTTCAGTCGGAATATCTAGTCTTTCTCACTCAAAGTTATCTTACTAAGTCAAGTCTCACTTAAGGACTTTCTAGCTTCTAATAAGTTTACTATAATGGAGTTCACTTAGAGCCTTAGATATCATTCCTCTATCAGAAAACATTCACTCGGCAGGTTCTCACTCGGAAATATTTAATCATTCCCCACTCGGGAAATCCTAACAGTTATCACTCTGAAGATGTTCAGATCAATTCCCACTCGGGATTATACGACCTCATTCACTCAGAAACATCTAAATCTATCCTCACTCGGGATAAGGTCACTATCTCGCTTCCCACAACAATAACTTAGCTCAATTTACATGAAATCATACACCCTCACACGCTCGGATAAGTTTAAATATATATGTATTCCACTCGGACATTCACACGCAACACAGAATAAACACACATTAGGATGCATATACATATATAAATAAATATTTACATGCACATTGTCATACTCTCAACCCAAGAGAGTTCAAATTCTGATATAAAGTGACTAAGACCAAAATACGAGCCGGCCAAGGCTTAACAAAATCTTATACACAGTATATACATATACACATATATTCCCATAGTGCACAAGCACCTCACTCGGCATGCAGCTCCTCCTTCATTCATCATTCCGAGAGACATTCATTATAAAATATAGCCACAGTAGGGGGTGAGTATCTTAGATATTAAATGATAGATACTGACTCAGATTATTCCTCAGTTAAGCAACAATATAAATGTACACAGCAACCATCAAAACATACACAATACTAATTAATCAGAACACACATAAAATATTTTCCGATCGGAATCTATTCAGTTATCACTCGGCTATATACACATATCATGCCCAATAACCTTACACATGTGCATGCAATCAGGTCACAATCAACATCAACTATACAAGTACACGGAATTCAATCACTCAGATCCGCATTCGTGTGTAATCAGTTTTTATTCGTTGCAACGTAGGCTCCCAGCCTTTTATTCAGCTCCCAGCTGACTTGGCCATTTTACAGGTACCAGATCGTTTCCCCATACATGTGACACCAACGCTCTCAGCGCCAACAGCGGTGTTCACGGGCAGCCTGAGTCCCACTCAAAGGCTTACCTTGAGTCCCACTCAAAAGGATTTCACAGCGTCTCACGCTTTTAATAACCGATGGTAGTGTCCCACACTACATGCTCCCAGCATTAACGCATCCCATGCGCCACACGCGGATTGATCACAAAAACACAGAGTTCATATATATATACAATCTTTCATTTAACAGTACATGCATCACATGGAATCGGTGTAACACATCATCAGACTCACTAAGGCCATATTTTCTCATATGCAGTCAGCATTTCAAACTCATAATAACCAGCATGCCACATAAGTCACACGGTAATCATCAATAACACTTCAACACATTCTTTTCATGCAACCATTCAATATTCATGAGGCTATCAACATGCATTTCATGGACGGAACTAAACATGCAACACTCGATTCCTAATCATCATGCATCCGGGTATCATATACTCTTCATACAAATAAAACATAGAACCAGACACAAAATTAGCAAGCCATTAACACCCGGAACCCGTCCATAACCCATGCATTTAAGATATAAGATACCCCCTACTAACTAAGGAGACTCCACGAAGTTCTTCTGTTTTGGCGTTGGTCTGCTGCCCTGTTTGTTTCGTTCACCACTCTCGCACATTCAGTCTTCCTCGAACACAGTCGTACTCTGCAATCAGCTCGGGGACAGGAAGCTATTCTTCTCCTATCTCGACGATCGTCCTTCACCAACCGAAGGAGACTCCAAACCCTCTGCAACACCGTCGTTGCGAGCTTACAGAAGCAGAGAACAGAGGACAAAGGAAGAGAAGAAGAAGAACGGAGAGGAAGAAGAGAAGAGAAGGAGAACAAAGAAGAAGTCTTGGGGAATTCGAAAGAGTGATCAGCAGTGGGCTCAGTAACACATATATACATGCACGAAGAAAAGAAGAGTGGGGTGGGAAAGCGTGAATTGGCAGTCCACTCATGTCGCACACCAATCATAAGCAGCCAGCTATTAACAATTAATCACAATTAATCAGCCATTATTTTCTTAAGTTAAATTAATTAAGTTAATTAACAAGTAATTTTCCACTTTGCAATTATTATTTTAATGGCTTAATTTCACTCGGTAATTAATTTTTAAATCAGGATGTTACAATTCTCCCCCTCTCAAAAGAATTTCGTCCCCGAAATTCAAACGGTAACTCACCTTAGTAAACAACTCGGGGTATTGTTGCCTCATGGCATCCTCGCGTTCCCAGGTATAAGAGATATACCCGTCTTGCTGCCACTATACTTCAACCAGTTGTACATCCTTGCTCCTCAAACGCTTTACCGATCGGTCCACGATTCTAGTCGGTACAGTCACAGTGGTCAGATCCTCCTTAATCTCCACTTCATCATCCGGCATTGTGTGAGTAGAATCGGGTAGATATTTTCTTAGTTGAAACACATGAAACACGTTATGCAATCGGGATAGGTGAGTCGGTAACGCTATTCGGTATGCCATGGAACTGATCCGCTCTAATACTTCGTAAGGTCCAATATATCGGGGGTTCAACTTCCCACTTTTCAAGGCTCGCCCGACTCCTTTACTCGGTGAAGTCTTTAGAAACACCCTATCTCCGACTGAAAACTCCAGTGGTTTAGTTCGTTTATCATGGTAGCTTTTTTGCCTGTCCTGAGACGCCTTCATCTTTTCCCTTATTACTTGGATTTGTTCTGAGGTTTGTTTCACAATTTCCGGCCCTAATAGTAAACTTTCACCCGTTTCCGTCCAACAGAGTGGGGTTCAGCATTTTCGACCATACAGTGCTTCATAGGGTGCCATACCAATACTGCTGTGATGGCTATTGTTGTATGTAAATTCGATCAGGGGAAGGTACTGTTCCCAACACCCACCATGTTCCAACACGCATGCTCTTAGTAAGTTTTCTAAACTTTGTATCGTTCGCTCGGATTGTCCATCCGATTGGGGGTGGTAGGCGGAACTTAGCCAAAGTTTCGTGCCCAATTCCTGGTGCAGGCTGGTCCCAAACCGGGACGTGAATCTAGGATCCCTATCTGATACGATAGAAGTCGGCACACCATGCAGTCAGACAATTTCACGAATATAAATCTGAGCTAACTTATGTAACGGGTATCTCATGTTCACAGGCAGGAAGTGTGCACTTTTCGTCAATCGGTCAATAATGACCCAAATCGTATCATGACCCACTCGGGTTTTTGGCAATCCCATGATAAAGTCCATGGCAATTGAGTCCCATTTCCACACGGGGATCTCCAGGGGTTGTAATGCACCATACGGCTTCTGGTGCTCGACTTTCGATTTCTAACAGGTAATACACCGAGCCACATATTCTGCTATATTTCTCTTTAATCCGGGCCACCAGAATTGTAGTCTTAGATCGTGGTACATCTTTGTGGTGCTCGGGTGAATACTTAGCAGGCTCTTGTGGGCTTCATCAAGCACCATCCTTCTTAATTCATCTTCACCCGGCACATATATCCTCTTCTTCACTCAGAAAATTCCATCCGGTCCCTCGGTCAGAGACAATTCCTTACCCTTGGCCTGAGTCACCTTCATCTAAGCCAAGTAGGGATCTGACTTCTGCTGCTCGAACACCAATTTTAGGAACTCATTGGTAATCTTCAATGTACCGAGCGTTATCTTCTAAGACGAAGGAACGTCAACATGCAAATTCATGTCTCAGAATTGCTCCAATAACTCCACCTCCTTCACCATCATCACTGCCATAAGGGGGGATTTCCGACTCAAGGCGTCGGCAACAACGTTCGCCTTACCTGGATGATACTTCAGCTTGAAGTCATAATCTTTTAAAAACTCCATCCATCTTCTTTGCCTCATGTTCAGCTCTTTCTGGTCGAATAAATATTTGAGGCTCTTGTGGTTGCTGTACACTTTGAATTTGGATTCGTACAAGTAATGCCTCCATATCTTTAATGCAAAGACCACAGCTGCCAATTCCAAGTTGTGGGTCGGATAATGCTGTTCATGAGGCCTCAATTGCCGAGAGGCATAAGCTATCACTCGGTCCTTCTGCATCAGTACGCACCCAGGTCGAGTCCTGACGCATCACAATAAACCACGAAGCTCTCTTGCAAGTTTGGCAATGCCAACACTGGAGCGGTTGTCAACTTGTCTTTTAACTCTCGGAAACTGCTCTCGTACTCGGAACTCCACACGAAAGGGACATTTTTCTAAGTCAATTTAGTCAGTGGCAAAGCAAGCTTAGAAAAATCTTCAATAAACCTCCTATAATAGCCAGCTAGGCCAATAAAGCTTCTTATCTCCGAGACCGACTTGGGTCTCTCCCATGCCATTATAGCTGCCACCTTTGAAGAATCTACCGAGACACCTTCCATGGAAATTACATGTCCGAGAAAGTGGATCTTATCCATCTAGAAATCGCACTTCGAAAGTTTTACAAACAACTGCTTCTCCTTCAATACTTGAAGTACCGCTCGGAGGTGTTCCTCATGCTCCTCAGGGGTCTTAGAATAGACTAAGATGTCATCAATAAAAACTACTACGAATCGGTCTAGATATGGGTGGAATATGCTATTCATGTAATTCATGAATACAGCAGGGGCGTTTATCACACCAAACGGCATCACTACATACTCGTAGTGGCCATACCGAGTCCTAAAGGCAGTATTTGGAATATCCGAGTCCTTCAGCCAGATTTGGTGGTATCCCGATCGTAAATCAATCTTCGAGAAAATTAAAGCATCACGCAGGTATCTGTTCTTAATCGTGAGCTTGTTTAGCTGTCGATAATCTATGCATAGTCTCATGCTGCCATCCTTCTTTTTAACAAGTAACACAGGTGCACCCCATGGCGATACACTCGGTCGAATGAACTGCTTCCCGAGTAACTCATCCACTTGCTTTTTCAATTCAGCCAATTCTGTTGGGGACATTCTATAAGATGCACTGGAGACTGTCTCGGCTCCAGGAATCAAGTCTATAGAGAATTCAACTTCTCTATTCAGAGGGACACCTGGCACATCCTCCGGAAACACCTTGGGGAATTCACAAATAGTCAGAATATCGTTCACTCGGGTTTTACTCTCTCCCTCAGTTAAACAAAGCATCATAAATAGCTGAGCTATACCTTGTACCGTGTAGTCCTCATTGTTCTGCCTCGAAAAAATTACTCTTCAGTTTTGACAGTCCACCAACACCTTGTTGGCTGAAAGCCAATCTATGCCAAGTACAATGTCGAGGTCCTTCAGAGGCACACACACCAAATCGAAGGTGAAACTCTGATCGTCCAACATAAATGTTATATCCTTACACATCGTTGATGTCAACACCTTAGTGCCAGTCGGATTGGCTACTTCCAAAGTTCGATCCATATACACAGTCGGTAACTTTAAACGTCTTACACACTCATCCGCTATAAAAGAATGGGTAGCTCCAGAATCAAAAACTACATTAAGTGTATATCTACCGAGTAAGCACTTACTTTACACCAAGTCATTTGCTTGTGCAGCTTCCTCAGCGTTGATGGCGTAGACTCTCCCAGCAGCAAGTTGGTCGGTATTTCTTCTTCGGTTGTTTGGGGCAAACATCGTATTTCCTTGAGCTCCATTGCCTCTGCCCCCGGTTCTTTGGCCATCATTTCCACGGTTTCTCCCTCGGAATCCTCCTTGATTTATACTTGTACTTGTTTGCTGCAGTTGAGGGCAATCAGGGTGAATGTGCCCCCTCTCCTTACAATGGTAGTATACTATTCCACCATGGTTGCTGCAATCCCGAGCGTAATGATTTCCTCCATACCTAAAACACTTGACATCCCCTATACTCTAAACTGGGCGTCCTCCTTGGTGACTCCGACCCCTAAATCTGGAGAAAGATCTGCCTCTACCAGCATTAATCGGTCTCTTGAAGCGTGATTACTGGGGCTTCAAGGAATGGTCTGCTTTGCTACTCTGGCCCGAGTGAGCCTTATCATCCTCTTCAAAAATTCTGCACTTATTCACCAATACCGGGAAACTTCTAATTTCCTGGTGTCTGAACCCCCTCTTAATATCCGACCTCAGACCGCTCTCAAACTTAATGCATTTGGAACTCTCGGTTCCAGGATGTTGGAAGGGCGGATAAAACAAACATAGTTCCTCATACTTTGCAGCATATTCTTCCACAGACATGGAACCTTGCTTTAGTTCCATAAATTCTAGTTCCTTCCGACTTCTCACAGTGTCGGGGAAATACTTTTCCAGAAAGCACGCTCTAAAATTCTCCCAGACTAGTTGGATGCCCGCGTCAGTCAGTTAGTTTTTGGCGATTTTCAACCAATTTTCTGCTTTATCTCGCAGCATGTATACTGCGTACTCAACTTTCTGGGCCTCAGTATAGTGAAGGCCCCCAAAAACTCTTTCTAAGTCTTGAATCCACTTGTATGCTGCCTCAGGATTAAATCCCCGTTGAAACTCAGTCGGCTTCCTCTTTAAGAAGCGATCCAACACTTGGCCATCTTCAGCTCGAGGCTGGCCCTGCCTCTCAAACACGTCAGTAAAATGTTGGAATGTCGCGGCTATGGCTTCCATGCTTTGACGATTCGCCATGACTTATCCTGAAACCAACACCCCCTCAAGGATAAGTTTACAGAGCTACTCACTGCCGATCGGATCTCAACCCAGCATTCAACAACTATAACATATTTTACAATCTTCATATACATATATCATATAATTAATCAGACTAGGATAGGAACAATCTTCTACCCTCAAAACAACACTTCACAAGCACATAAGCACGCAATTTGTGCCTAAACATGGATCAAGTCCATCAAACACAGCCATTAATTACGATACTCGGTCACAGTGTACACAACCACTTACTCAAAGTAAGCATACCTTGGCCTTGGACCTTTTGGGTCTGCTCTGATACCAAAATATAACATCCTTAATTTTCTTAAGAATGCTCTGATACCAAAATGAAACATCCTAAGTATAATTTGAGAATAAACCGAGACCAGGAAAATTTTTCCATAAGGCAAAGGGAATTCAAGGGCAAGATGAGTAGAGGAGGGTTAAGAAGAGTGGCATCAGGACAAGAAGGAAAGCAAATCATTTACAAGGCAGACAGTGGAAGATGCAGAACCTGAGCGAACCTAACAGTGCCCACTTGCTCGGGCGAGATTCAACATCGCTTGAGCGAGACGACTCAACACGCTTGGGCGAAGCACGCATAGCTTAAGCGAAACCAATTAGAGACCTTCCTTTTGTAACATCCCGATTTAATAATTAATTGCCGAATGAAAATAAATTATTAAAATAATAATTGCAAAGTGGGGAAATTATTTATTAATTATAATTAACTTAATTAATTTAACTTAAGGAAATAAAGGTTGATTAGTTGTAACTATGTGCGTGTGACGCGTGTGGGAGCTGCTGCTGTGCATGCTTTCCCACCCCACTTTCCCCCTTCCTTCGTGCATGCATATATATAATTGGTCATTGGGTCTCTTTGCCTTTTACTTCCTTCAGATTTCCCTCTGCGACTTCTCTCTTCCACTTCCTTCTTCTCTTTCTTCTTGTTTTCTTCTCCTTCTTCGCTCTTCGTTCTTCTTCTCCTTCCTTCGTCAAGCATGAGGGTGAGGAAGTAAAATTGAGAGTTTCTCTTTTGACGACTCAAGAACGACACGCTATTCATTCCCCATTCTTTCATTTCCCTTCGACGACTTCCCTCCTTCTCCCTCTCCTTTGCTCGAAGCTTCCAGGGTCTCAGTGGAGATCTACTCTACGCAGTGCTTCAGGGTTGTTGGAGTGTTCACCAGCGTCGTGATGGAGCTGCCCTAGAGGGCGAACCGAGAGCTGGGTGTCTCAGAGGCTCGAATGGCTTCCCCTGTCCTTACATATAGATGTACTGAGAGTGACTCAATGTTCCTCTAGAATAGAGTATCGTGTTGACCGACTGGAAGCTTCATCCCAGGTAGGGGGAGTACCTTATATCTTAAACGCATGGATTATGAACGGGTTCCAGGTGCTAAGAGCTTACCGATTCTGTATTTGATTCTGTGATTTGTTTGCATGTGGAGTCTGCGATACCGAATGCATAATGCTTATGAACCAAGAGTTACATGTTTAGTTCCGTTCATAGATTGCATGCTAGTAGTTCTGAGAAGTGTTGAATGGTTGCATGAAAAGAATATGCTAAGGCGCTGTTGATGATTGCCGTGTGACTTATATGCCATGCATGTTATTCTGAGTTGAAATACTGACTGCATAAGAGAAGGTGTTGACTTGATGAATTTGAGGTTATGTAATATCGATTGTATGAGATGCATGTGTTGTTTGAGTCCTGATACTGCCTAATACCGATTGCATGGGATGCTTGTGTTGTTGGATTAATTTATTAAATCCTGAGACTATTTAACACCGATTGCATGAGATGCATATGCTGTCTGAGTACTGGTGATGTGCTATACCGATTGCATAAGATGCATGTGCTGTTTGAGTTCTGATGATGTATGATGCCGATTGTATGAGATGCATGTATTGTTGTGCATATGAACTCTGTGTTGTGTGATGAATCCGCGTGTGGCGTATTGGATGCGTTTGTGCTTGGAGCACGTAGTGTGCGACACTACCATCGGTTATTTAAAAGCGTTAGACGTTGTGAAATCCTTTTGAGTGGGACTCAAGGTAGCCTTTGAGTGGGACTCGGGCTGCCCGTGAACACCTCCGTTGGTGCTGAGAGCGTTGGTGTCACCTTGTGGGCAAACGGTTAGGTACCTGTAAAACGGCCAAGCAGCTTGGAGCTGAATTGATAGCTGAGAGCTATGTATAAAAAGGCTGGGAGCCTACGTTGCAACGTCAAAACCGATTACACACAAATGCGGAACCGAGTGAAATAATCTGTGCATATGTACTGCTGATGTTGATTGGAATTTGATTATGCATGTGATGATGTTAATGAGATGATGAATGTATATAACCGAGTGAATTATTCTGCGTGCATATGCTGTGGATGCTGACTGGAATCTGTTCTATGAATATATATCAATGTTATTGAAATGTTATATGTGTATAGCCGAGTGAGAACTGTTGGATTCTGATCGGGAATTGTTGAATATGTGCATTCTGATTCATTGGCATTATAATGTTATTAGTTGTTGTTTTGTTAATGTTATTGAGATGATATATGCATATGGCCGAGTTATAGCTAGCGGATTCCGATCGGTAAAGGTCTTATGTATGTCCTGGTTGATTAGTATTGTTCTGACTTAATTTATTGCCATGTTTAATTATGTATATATATATTGTTGCATAACTATGGGACAATTTGAGTCAGTATCTATCATTTAATATTTAAGATGCTCACCCCTACACTATTTTTCAGTGTGTGCAGGACGGACTCAGAAATGATGGTAGGGCCTTAAGTCTGAGTGTGGTGCACTCTGACTGTTGAGTGCTTGTATTGCGTTATTTATGTTCAGTCAGTGTAGTCTTGGCCGGTTCTCATGTAAAACGATGACTAAACATATTTATTTATAAAGATTGATTTGATAAGTATAGATATGGTGTCACTTGTATGGATCTGTAAATATTGGTAAATGTATAATGGTAAGATAATGAGTATTCCGAGTATATGGTTGTATATATATATGGGTCGGTAGATTGGATTATGGGCAGGTTTATATCTTTGGGAACGTATATTTATGCATAAGTGCTTTATGTTGATTTGACGCTTCCTGCCGACTAGAATATAACTGATGTTGAGTGAATAACTCTAAGTTAATGAACCCTGAGAGGAATATAGGAGATTTAGGTCTGGTTCCGAGTGAGGATTACTGGGTGGCTTTTCCTAGTGAATACGCTTGAGTGATTCTGAGTGAAAGATATAAGTGAACCCCGAGTGAGGAAAAGTTTGTATTCCCAAGTGGAAACCTTGAGTGATCCTCTTCTGAGAGGAGTCAGTATAGTGGTTTGGAGTGGATTGGATTCTAAGTGTATGATAACCCAAGTGAATGATGTAAAATCCGAGTGAGTGAGGATCTGTATTCTGGGTGGTTAAGGTTAGACTAAGTCCGAGTGGGGATTGACTTAATGATTTTCCTGAGCGAACAAGATGTCATATGCCGAGTGGACTAGTTATCATTTTCCGAGTGAATGAGTCGTATGATAACTCTGGATCCCGAGTGTCAGAATAGCCGAGTGTAGCTTCTCACTTCAGCGAATGAAGGATTCGCTCCAGCGAGCGTGGTTTTGATGGAAGGCTTTTGGTGGTTTAGCTTAGGCGAATGAGTGCTCGCCCGAGCGAGTGTGCTGTCTCACTCAAGCGGAGTCGGAACTCGCTTGAGCGAGTGCACGCTGTTTCTCTTGGGCTCGCTTGAGCGTTGTTGGGTTCCGCTGGGTGACTTTTGTTTGGGCCTTTATCTTTCTTGCTTTCCATTTCCCTTCTTCTCCTTGTGTGCCCGGTTTAATTAATTTGGGCAGATTATGTATGTTTTGCTAACTCTAAAATTTGGAAAATTTCCCTGTTTGGTTTTATTTATTTATTAAAATTAGGGTGTTACATTTTGGTATCAGGGTAGACCAAAAGGTCCATGGCCAAGGTTTGCCTATTGTTAGTGGGCGGTTGAGTGCATTATGCCGGATTGTCATAATTACTTATGATATTGTATTAAATGTTGATACATGTTCAATCATGACTTGTGTGGTGATATATGCTTATGATCTTCTATTGGATTTGATATATGTTTGACTATGAATGGTATATGATGTATATGATTTGCGGTATAAGAGATGTGTTGTAGTTCCTAAGTTGAAAATGTGGGTGTGTGATAAGTGAGTAAAGGTGAGATCGGGTATATGTTAAGATTGGGATTGTGTCACTGTGGCGATTGAAGAAACCAAGTGAGTGATGGACTAGATGCTAGACCAATAGGTGTAGTGACCTAGTTGATTAGACATGATCATGAACGAATGAGTGTGAAATGGAATATCTGTTTGACTTGGATACTGTCTCGGTTTTGGTGTGTGAAAGCCGAGTGAATGGTATTAGGCATTATAATAATATTTGAATGTTGTGGGGTACCCATCGTGGGGTACAGGATAAATAGTGACCGCTTAGGGACTCTAAGTCTAGTAATTTATTAATCTTGTGAGTTGTTGAGCCGAGTAAAGCAATTGCGTAGTAACTCATTGAGGCTTGAATGATTACCGGGTGTTTGTTTAGTTCCGTGTGATGTGTTATGTATGAAATGTGTTGATAGCTGTGCTGTGATTGAGAAATAATGCATGCAACTTCTGGATTTGTGGTATTTGTAAACTGTTTAATGCTGTGTGACTCCGTCCATGAGTACATGTTAATATTTCTGTGAATGCCGACAGAATGCTTGCGAATAAGAGTGTTACCATTATTGCCGAGTGCATGAGTTAAAAAGGGGGATGATTCTCTGATTTCTATTTGCAGTTTCATATTCAAATGTATATGAATGAGAATGCCATAATGATCTCCGAATGCATGATATGTGAGTCGATCTGTTGATTTCCATTTGGATGTTGTGTTGAAATACATGCTGACTTCATTAAAAATGCCAAGAGGATATGCTGTAGTATTGTTACCCTGTTTTGCTTGTTGTGAGTCACTATGGCAAACGCCTGTGATGTTGTGATGAAACTGTGAAATTCTGAGTGAATCTATATGTCATGTTGAAATGGTTGTTACCTATTAATGGCTGCGTGAGACGCACCTGTAAGCTTGGATGCTTGTATGAAATTGCATGAGAATTGCATACATGAGATGATTTCCAGTCACAGATTCCTGGCTAGTTCCATGAGGACCCATGGTAGTCGAGGGAGCTAGAGTTAAGTCTCGAGACGTCTTTGGAAGACCGGTACCACATGGGAAGGGCTAATGGACGAGAGGTCGGGAAGGAATCTGCAACTGAAATCACTGTTTGAGTCGGATCCGCATGCATATGTGTAAGAGCATTATTATTAAGACTAACATGATTTGTATGGATTTGTATGATTTGAGTAGATTCTGACTTGATGATGTTGTATGAGTGAGTTCTGACTGAATGAATGTGTATGTATTGATGTTGTCGCTGAGTATAATGTAATGTTATAATTGAGAGTGTATGTTATGATACAAATTTCGATTGGATGTCTGTGTGCACACTTATGATGGTCAATGAGCTCAGTGTAAATTATATGAATATGTGGATATAATATTGTGAATGAAATCCTTAATATAGTTTGGAATTGCTTTGGGTAAATCCGATTGGATGAGTACATATATATTGATGTTATTACCGAGTGCAATATGATGTTATGGTTATGGTGCATGCTGTAGTGAACAATAATATAGCCATGAATAATTGGTATGAAATCCGACTAAGTGTCTATATGAACATTAGTGCCGTTGCCGAGTTTACGGCGTGTTATGACAACATATGTGATTGTGAATTACTTAATCCTGATTGAACTGCATTAACCCGAGTAAGTGATGTTATTATATAGCTGAGAATTGAGAATTTAATCCGAGCCATGGTTTTGTGATGAATAAGATTTAGAGGAAATGTTTACTCGGTGTTGGCTAGAAGCCGATTGTTGTATTGCCATCATACTGTTTTACAGAAGTGATAAATAATTTTCATGATTGTTGTTGCGTGATGTACCCTATGTGATGCGTAATGATGATGTTGATGTAAATGTATTCCTTACAATGTGTGTGGACTGCCATTGATTACCGTGTGAATTAGTATTAATTGAGTGAGTCTGATCGGTGTAAGGCACGCTGTTCTGAGATGACTCTTCATGCCATAGGTATTGTGGCAGCGTACACGTTGCAGTGACTATGTAATTGTTGTAACTCTATAGGAATGAGACGTCATCCTATAAGTCGGATGCAGCAATTCATAAGTCAGGCAAGTGAGGCTGTAGCTGCTTATGGTGATGGTGAGTCTATCGGACTATTTTAAGTGAAGATGAGAGTTGTCTTAAGTGAATAAATGAGTGGTTATGTATCAAATTGAGGATAGAGGGTTTGTTTAACCTTGACGGGTTTTCCCCTGAGAGGATTAGAGGCTGTTGGGTATAGATTGGCTACTAAGATGATGATTAGTTATTAAAACAAGAGGGGTGATCAAGTCTGTCACTGAAATTAGAGTTTTATAAGGTTAACCGAGTGATACTGTGGTTTAATGAGGACACCAGAATTGGAGCCAAACTAAATTGTAGGCGAGGATTTGCTCGGGAAGGGATTGGTATACTTCGAGTGTGTAAAAGTGGAGACAATTCTAAGTGAAGTCTTTGTGAGAAAGAACTGTTGAGTGAAGATTATGGTGTTCTGAGTAGAACCTCATAGGGAAGATCATTATTAAGTTAAGGGAATAGTGTCCGAGCGTAACATTCTGAGTATGGTAAGATTCGAGTAATGTGACTCGGAGTGTACCACTTCCGAGTGGAATGGTGCCGTGTGGAACGATGTTGAGTGGAGAGATATCAAGTGTAGAATCCCTAATACCCGTGTGATGTTTCACCGGTCGAAAAATGGAACTTAGAGTGTGCAAGTTTCCGAGTGAAGGGTCTCCGAGGGGGTAGAGATCCGAGAGAAGGATTTAATTGAAGTCGTACTCAGGTCAGTGATTGGGACTGCTGGACTTGAACTCAGGTTTGGTTTCGAGGTAGGCTCGAATTACGAGTGAATTTTTGGTAAGCGAAAAGATTTCCGAGTGAGAAGTACCCTTGAACCCCGAATGATGTTTTATGTGAGAGGACCGAGTGATATTCTCAGGATGTAAGTATGAAATTAGCCGAAGGCATGGGTAGAAATCTGAGATGTTAGAATGGAGTGTGGTGCCTGTACGGAGTAAAGCCAGGCAAATTGTACAAATTGAAGCACATAGGAACTCGTGAGTGTTCATTTTGGGTTAAGAAAGGAATTTTTATGGTCGTATTTTGAGAATCCGAGGGTTTAATCCGTGATGAATCAGTTGGAAGTGATTATTAGTGGGAATCGGTAATGCTGTTTGCCGACTGAATTCTTCCCAACTGGTGGAATAACATCTAGAATGTGTCCCATGTGACACAATTTTGAGCCTATGATCTGTGTGAGTTCATGGTGGTGCCGAGTGACTCATTTGAGTCAGGGAACCCGATGGTGTAAATACGCCGATCGGTGTCTTGAGTGTAAGACTGAACGGCCAAGGAGTTAGGAAGAGCCATTGCTTATGATGAATTGGCTGAGTTAAATGGGGAAAGTTGTACGTTTAAAAAGTTGTAATCAGGTAGGACCTGACTTTTGTGTTTTGCCGACTGGAATTATGGGGCGGTCGGTAAACAGCTGGAGTAGTGAAGCTTTGTCGAGTGAAATTATGATCCGGTCGGTGAATGTTTGTGGAAGCACAGTCGTGTAAGTAATTGAGGCAGCAATTTTCTGAGTTATTTATTTAAAGTGAGTCACCGATTGAATTTCGAGGACGAAATTCTTTTGTGAGGGGGAGATCTGTAACATCCCGAATTAATAATTAATTGCAGAATGAAAATAAATTATTAAAATAATAATTCCAAAGTGGGGAAATTATTTATTAATTATAATTAACTTAATTAATTTAACTTAAGGAAATAAAGGCTGATTAGTTGTAACTATGTGCGTGTGACGCGTGTGGGAGCTGCTGCTGTGCACGCTTTCCCACCCCACTTTCCCCCTTCCTTCGTGCATGCATATATATAATTGGTCATTGGGTCTCTTTGCCTTTTACTTCCTTCAGATTTCCCTCTGCGACTTCTCTCTTCCACTTCCTTCTTCTCTTTCTTCTTCTTTTCTTCTCCTTCTTCGCTCTTCGTTTTTCTTCTCCTTCCTTCGTCAAGCATGAGGGTGAGGAAGTCGAATTGAGAGTTTCTCTTTCGACGAATCAAGAACGACACGCTGTTCATTCCCTGTTCTTTCATTTCCCTTCGACGACTTCCCTCCTTCTCCCTCTCCTTTGCTCGAAGCTGCCTGGGTCTCAGTGGAGATCTACTCTACGAAGTGCTTCGGGGTGGTTGGAGTGTTCACCAGCGTCGTGATGGAGCTGCTCCAGAGAGCGAACCGAGAGCTGGGTGTCTCAGAGGCTCGAATGGCTTCCCCTGTCCTTGCATGCAAATGTACTGAGAGTGACTCAGTGTTCCTCTAGAACAGAGTATCGTGTTGACCGACTGGAAGCTTCATCCCAGGTAAGGGGAGTACCTTATATCTTAAACGCATGGATTATGAACAGGTTTCGGGTGCTAATAGCTTACTGATTCTGTATTTGATTCTGTGATTTGTTTGCATGTGGAGTCTGTGATACCGAATGCATAATGCTTATGAACCAAGAGTTGCATGTTTAGTTCCGTTCATAGATTGCATGCTAGTAGTTCTGAGAAGTGTTGAATGGTTGCATGAAAAGAATATGCTAAGGCGCTGTTGATGATTGCCGTGTGACTTATATGCCATGCATGTTATTCTGAGTTGAAATACCAACTGCATAAGAGAAGGTGTTGACTTGATGAATTTGAGGTTATGTAATATCGATTGTATGAGATGCATGGGTTGTCTGAGTCTTGATACTGCCTAATACCGATTGCATGGGATGCTTGTGTTGTTGGATTAATTTATTGAATCCTGAGACTGTTTAACACCAATTGCATGAGATGCATGTGCTGTCTGAGTTCTGGTGATGTGCTATACCGATTGCATGAGATGCATGTGCTGTTTGAGGTCTGATGATGTATGATGCCGATTGCATGAGATGCATGTATTGCTGTGCATATGAACTCTGTGTTGTGTGATGAATCTGCGTGTGGCGCATTGGATGCGTTTGTGCTTGGAGCACGTAGTGTGGGACACTACCATCGGTTATTTAAAAGCGTTGGACGCTGTGAAATCCTTTTGAGTGGGACTCAAGATAGCCTTTGAGTGGGACTCGGGCTGCCCGTGAACACCTCCGTTGGCGCTGAGAGCGTTGGTGTCACCTTGTGGGCAAACGGTTGGGTACTTGTAAAACGGCCAAGTAGCTTGGAGCTGAATTGATAGCTGAGAGCTATGTATAAAAAGGCTGGGAGCCTACGTTGCAACGTCAAAACCGATTACACAAAAATGCGGAACCGAGTGAAATGATCTATGCATATTTACTGCTGATGTTGATTGGAATTTGATTATGCATGTGATGATGTTAATGTGATGATGAATGTATATAACCGAGTGAATTATTCTGTGTGCATATGCTGTGGATGCTGACTGGAATCTGTTCTATGAATATATATCAATGTTATTGAAATGTTATGTGTGTATAGCCGAGTGAGAACTGTTGGATTCTGATCGGGAATTGTTGAATATGTGCGTTCTGATTCATTGGCATTATAATGTTATTAGTTGTTGTTTTGTTAATGTTATTGAGATGATATGTGCATATGGCTGAGTGATAGCTGGCGGATTCCGATCGGTAAAGGTCTTATGTGTGTCCTGGTTGATTAGTATTGTTCTGACTTAATTTATTACCATGTTTAATTATGTATATATATATATTGTTGCATAACTGTGGGACAATCCGAGTCAGTATCTATCATTTAATATTTAAGATGCTCACCCCTACACCATTTTTCAGTGTGTGCAGGACAGATTCGGAAATGATGGTAGGGCCTCAAGTCCGAGTGTGGTGCACTCTGACTGTTGAGTGCTTTTATTACGTTATTTATGTTCAGTCAGTGTAGTCTTGGCCGTTTCTCATGTAAAACGATGACTAAACATATTTATTTATAAAGATTGACTTGATAAGTATAGATATGGTGTCACTTGTATGGATCTGTAAATATTGGTAAATGTATAATGGTAAGATAATGAGTATTCCGAGTATATGGTTGTATATATATATGGGTCGGTAGATTGGATTGTGGGTAGGTTTATATCTCTGGGAACGTATATTTATGCATAAGTGCTTTATGTTGATTTGACGCTTCCTGCCGACTAGAATATAACTGATGTTGAGTGAATAACTCTAAGTTAATGAACCCTGAGAGGAATATAGGAGATTTAGGTCCGGTTCCGAGTGAGGATTACTGGGTGGCTTTTCCGAGTGAATACGTTTGAGTGATTCTGAGTGAAAGATATAAGTGAACCCTGAGTGAGGAAGAGTTTGTATTCCCGAGTGGAAACCTTGAGTGATCCTCTTCTGAGAGGAGTCAGTATAGTGGTTTGGAGTGGATTGGATTCTAAGTGTATGATAACCCAAGTGAATGATGTAAAATCTGAGTGAGTGAGGATCTGTATTCCGGGTGGTTAAGGTTAGACTAAGTCCGAGTGGGAATTGACTTAATGATTTTCCTGAGCGAACAAGATGTCATATGCCGAGTGGACTAGTTATCATTTTCCAAGTGAATGAGTCGTATGATAACTCTGGATCCCGAGTGTCTGAATAGCCGAGTGTAGCTTCTCGCTTCAGCGAATGAAGGATTCGCTCCAACGAGCGTGGTTTTGATGGAAGGCTTTTGGTGGTTTAGCTTAGGCGAACGAGTGCTCGCCCGAGCGAGTATGCTGTCTCGCTCAAGCGGAGTCGGAACTCGCTTGAGCGAGTGCACGCTGTTTCTCTTGGGCTCGCTTGAGCGTTGTTGGGTTCCGCTAGGTGACTTTTGTTTGGGCCTTTATCTTTCTTGCTTTCCATTTCCCTTCTTCTCCTTGTGTGCCCGGTTTAATTAATTTGGGTAGATTATGTATGTTTTGCTAACTCTAAAATTTGGAAAATTTCCCTGTTTGGTTTTATTTATTTATTAAAATTAGGGTGTTACACCTTTCGCTCTCACTCGCTGGAGCGAACACTTAGTCGCTGAGGCGAGCAACTCCACTCGGTATTCCCTCACTCGGATTCAGAGTCTGGTTCACTCGGAAAAGTCTTTACTCTTGATTCATTCGGGTTAAACCTTACACGTACAAGTTTCTTTCGGGTGTTACATCACACTCCTCAACATCATTCTTTCAGAATACAAATATTGACCACTCGGGAGAAGATTCCCATGGTTATTCCACTCGGAATCTATAAGGACCTTCCACTCGGAATATCTTTCACGGTCTTTTACCACTCGGGGTATTTCACTCGTTTTTCACTCGGCATATCTAGTCTTTCTCACTCAAGTTATCTTACTAAGTCAAGTCTCACTGAAGGACCTTCTAGCTTCTAATAAGTTTACTATAATGGAGTTCACTTAGAGCCTTAGATATCATTCCTCTATCGGAAAACATTCACTCGGTAGGTTCTCACTCGGAAATATTTAATCATTCCCCACTCGGGAAATCCTAACAGTTATCACCCTGAAGGTGTTCAGATCAATTTCTAGTCGGGATTATACGACCTCATTCACTCGGAAACATCTAAACCTATCCTCACTCGGGATAAGGTCACTATCTCGCTTCCCACAACAATAACTTAGCTCAATTTACATGAAATCATACACCCTCACACGCTCGGATAAGTTTAAATATATAAGTATTCCACTCAGACATTCACACGCAACACAGAGTAAACACACATTAGGATGCATATACATATATAAATAAATATTTACATGCACATTGTCATACTCTCAACCCAAGAGAGTTCAAATTCTGATATAAAGTGACTAAGACCAAAATAGGAGCCGGCCAAGGCTTAACAAAACCTTATACACAGTATATACATATACACATATATTCCCATAGTGCACAAGCACCTCACTCGGCATGCAGCTCCTCCTTCATTCATCATTCCGAGAGACATTCATTGTAAAATATAGCCACAGTAGGGGGTGAGTATCTTAGATATTAAATGATAGATACTGACTCAGATTATTCCTCAGTTAAGCAACAATATAAATGTACATAGTAACCATCAAAACATACACAATACTAATTAATCAGAACACACATAAAATATTTTCCGATCGGAATCTATTCAGTTATCACTCGGCTATATACACATATCATGCCCAATAACCTTACACATGTGCATGCAATCAGGTCACAATCAACATCAATTGTACAAGTACACGGAATTCAATCACTCAGATCCGCATTCGTGTGTAATCAGTTTTTATTCGTTGCAACGTAGGCTCCCAGCCTTTTATTTAGCTCCCAGCTGACTTGGCGATTTTACAGGTACCAAACCGTTTCCCCACACATGTGACACCAACGCTCTCAGCGCCAACGGCGGTGTTCACGGGCAGCCTGAGTCCCACTCAAAGGCTTACCTTGAGTCCCACTCAAAAGGATTTCACAGCGTCTCACGCTTTTAATAACCAATGGTAGTGTCCTACACTACATGCTCCCAGCATTAACGCATCCCATGCGCCACACGCGGATTGATCACATAAACACAGAGTTCATATATATATACAATCTTTCATTTAACAGTACATGCATCACATACAATCGGTGTAACACATCATCAGACTCACTAAGGCCACATTTTCTCACATGCAGTCAGCATTTCAAACTCATAATATTCAGCATGCCACATAAGTTACATGGTAATCATCAACAACACTTCAACACATTCGTTTCATGCAACCATTCAATATTCATGAGGCTATCAACATGCATTTCATGGACGGAACTAAACATGCAACACTCGATTCCCAATCATCATGCATCTGGGTATCATATACTCTTCATGCAAATAAAACATAGAATCAGACACAGAATCAGCAAGCCATTAACACCCGGAACCCATCTATAACCCATGCATTTAAGCAGACTCCACGAAGTTCTTCTATTTTGGCGTTGGTCCACTGCCCTGTTTGTTTCGTTCACCACTCTCGCACGTTCAGTCTTCCTCGAACACAGTCGTACTCTGTAATCGGCTCAGGGACAGGAAGCTGTTCTTCTCTTATCTCGACAATCATCCTTCACCAACCGAAGGAGACTCTCTGCAACACCGTCATCACGAGCTTACAGAAGCAGAGAACAGAGGACAGAGGAGGAGAAGAAGAAGAACGGAGAGGAAGAAGAGAAGAGAAGGAGAACGAAGAAGAAGTCTTGGGGAATTCGAAAGAGTGATCAGCAGTGGGCTCAGTAACACATATATACATGCACGAAGAAAAGAAGAGTGGGGTGGGAAAGCGTGAATTGGCAGTCCACTCATGTCACACACCAATCACAAGCAGCCAGCTATTAACAATTAATCACAATTAATCAGCCATTATTTTCTTAAGTTAAATTAATTAAGTTAATTATAATTAACAAGTAATTTTCCACTTTGCAATTATTATTTTAATGGCTTAATTTCACTCGGTAATTAAATTTTAAATCGGGATGTTACAGCTTCAGCAACATTTGTTCCTTGTTTTGCATTGTTTCTTGCACTAAACTTACTTTGTCTTGCATAAACTATTAATTTGTGAGAAAGGAACTTAGTTTAAAAGCATTCCAAGTCAAAGTTTTTAAAACTCAATTCACCCCCCTCTTGAGTATTGAGGCCACTTGAATAATATCCTTTTTATCAAAAGTAATAAGTTTGTGCAAAGGATTAATGACACATCTATATGAGTTGTCAATCTCTCGGTCCATGATTTTGAAAAGTAAAATATACGGCGGTCCATGAATTTGAAAAAGGAATAGGTGGATCAGGAGATTAATAACTCTCCATTTTTTCTTTTTCTTTTCTTCTACCATTAACGTGTTTGTTGTTATTGTGTTTAAGAATCTTAATCTTGTCATAAAAGAAAGAGAAAAACAAGAATGGAAATTAACATGGAAACAATTCAACTAAAAAATAAGATCTAGATAAAGGAAAGGAAAGTAGACTTTGCCAATCTGAGTCATCTCGAAAGGAAGTTGAGTTCTCACCAAAGATTACCTTTCGAGAACAAATATATGAACCTGTTAAAGATCTTGGAAGTGGATGTTCAACATGGGGCCATCACCGCCTTTGCTTAGTATTTTGACCCTCTATTGTGATGTTTCACCTTCTTCAACTTTCAGTTGGCTCCCATAATTAAAGAGTTTGAGTAGATATTGGGCCTCCCATTAACGAATAACAAGCCTTATCAGTTTTGTGAACATATGAACCACATCAATGAATTAGCAGAAGTCTGAAAAATGAATCCTGGTGAGTTGGAAAAATCAAAGATTGAAAATCAGACAACTTAGGGTTTAAGCCAAAACTTTCTAGAAGACTACATGCAAAGGTTAGCGGCAACAGCCAAGTGGGATACTTTTATGGAAGTCCTCACTCTTACAATTTATGGTGTGGTTCTGTTTCCCAGCACAGATAGCCTGGTGGATAGGCTCACTATAAATGTATTAATGGACTTTCAAAAGTACTCAGCATCTCCAGTCATAGCTCTTTTATTTGATGTCTACTCCACTATGCTCTTCTGCCACGAAAAGAAAAGACAAATGATCTTATGTTGTTAACCCATCTTTTACATTTGGATCACCGCCCATGTGTTTAAGAGGGCTAGCAACATTACTTGTCCAATTGATGACTACATGGCATTTCGACCAAATATTAGAAAGCCAAAAAATTAGAAAACACTTTGTAGTAGCTTACATGATGGAAAGATAAAATGGCAATTATTTTGGTAACAAAAGTCTAAGCTTATTTACTGCTACAAGGATTACCCTAATCTACCACTTATCAGATCTCGTGCTCTCATCAACTATAACCTTATTTTGGCTTTGAGGCAATACTCTTATCCTTTAAGTGGTTCACCTTCTATGGAAGCCTCAAGACTTGTCATATTCTACCTTAGGGAGAAAGGTTTTATTGGAGGACTTCAGAAAGCCTACAAAGCATGTAAGAATCCAATAATATGAGGTAGAGAAATAAACCTTGAACTCTGCGGTCCATCCATAACCTATTGTTAGTGATGGAAATGGTAAAACAAATTAAGCTACCCTTTGAACCATTGGAAGTGTATGATCTAGGCAAACCTATACTCCCTGAGGAGGATGAATTTATAGAACTGCGGAAGCTCAAAGAAGAATTAGCCAAGATGGCGAAGACCAAAGAAGAAGCAGAAATAGAACTTTTTTTTGAAGTCGCCAAGACCGAGTGACTTTATGACAGGGCCCACAAGCGCACGGGTTATGTCGCATAATATAAAAGATTATCGTTCTCCACAGTGACTGTTTTCAAAGTACCAGCATATTGAAATTTAATTATCCACATAATTGATTTTTAATGTTTTTGTAAAATAAAACACAAATTAAAAATAAATTTAGAAACAAAATTTACTTGACACTTAAAAATCAGAGTTGAGAGTATCTTGGGATTTCGGGGGATCAAGACTCTATTTTATGTTAATGAATTTTAACTTTTCATAAATAAGAATGAAATTAAGTTTTCCAAGGCAGATTTTCCTTAAGCTAATTAATTTGTTCCTCTTGGAATCCTATTAATGTACCTAACCTAGGAAAGCGCTGCTTAATCCTTAGAAAAGGCCTATTATCCTTTTGTGAAAATACCTTATTTATTCCCCAAAAGATTTTGATTACTTTCACGATTTTACCGAGGTCACAAAAAGTATTTCAAAACCTTCGGCTTAGTTCAAGAACTTTCCAGTAACAATAAATCTCTCGATTCTATTAATTACTTAAACTTACTGATATACCCGCAAGTATACAGTTTTATCACTTAGGTTCTTGTTAGGAATTACTAAGAGCATTTGAGCATTTTTTGAACTAAATGGAAAACATAAATTTATTTAATTCAAAGTCAAAATAACATTATCATAAAATATTATCACACCCCCTTTCATCCCAAGATAATTAATTTAGTTACTCATGAAATAATTCAAATTCATATACATGATGGAAAAATAAAACATACAAGACATGGTAAAAATAAAGACTTACGGGTTTCTC
This sequence comes from Clitoria ternatea, assembly GCA_037962975.1. Lineage (NCBI taxonomy): Eukaryota > Viridiplantae > Streptophyta > Magnoliopsida > Fabales > Fabaceae > Clitoria > Clitoria ternatea. The sequence goes on from CM075672.1 coordinate 160,556,125, forward strand.
CAAAAGCTCAAAATAATTTTACCACTGTATTTCCTTGTTGCAATATTCCTCCACCAATTACAAATTGGAACACTCAATTTCACAATCCTCACAACTCTTACACAAAATAAAATAAAGAAAAAGAAAATAAAAAGAGAAAGAAATGGAATAGAGTTTTTGACTCCAAAGAAGGCTTTAGACATCCCCCTTTTTTCCTCTTTCATTGAGGTATTTATAGAAATCTGGACGTCAATAATCATGGGGAACGACGGCTAGTGGGGCTTCTTTATTATTTTCTCTTTTGTCTTGTTGTCAGCCGCCCCACAAGATCAACAAATCAACTTGGATGGTGCATTGGTGTGTGATGGAGAAATAGCCTGGACCTCGACAACCATAGGGAATGACGACTAGTGGGAATTCTTTATTATTTTCTCTTTTGTCTTGTTGTCAGCCGCCCCCTCATAATTCAAGGATCCACTTGGGAATCCAAGTCAGCATGGGCAAACGGTGGAAATATAGAACCGGCGTTCTCCTTATGACTCGGATTAGTGCCTCAGCCAGTATCCATCCTCAGTGGGAATTAATCTGAGCGGAACAGGTGCTCTCATATATAAAAGACCGAGTGAAAGCTTGAATTCACAGATTATTGACTCGGAAGTTTCTTTCCGAGGAGCATTCATTAGGACCTCTGTTCATTCGAAATTGCTTCTATCGGAGGTGCTTTACTCGGAACTGTCACTGCTTGAAGCATTCATTCAGAATTGTTTCAAAAGTGACTCACTCAGAGATCATTTGCTCGGAGGTGCTTCTGCTTGAAGCACTCGTTCAGACCCTCTTCTCTTACATGTGACCCACTCAGGAACGTCTTATTCGGGAAGTCTTCATTTAAAATTGATTCAATCGGCACCTCCAAAATGTTTCACTCGGCTATGTCTCTGGCCGACAAGTCAGAACCATTTTTTTTTGACTTAAAATTGATTCAATCGGGAACTCTTCATTCAAATGCCTCAGCCTGAGGGGTATTCCTTCGAAAACATGGTCTTTTTTCACCCGGAAGCACATCACTGGAATTGAACCACTTGGAGAAACCTTGCTCGGATATATTGCTTGGGAGTAATTCAGTCGAGAACGACCCTTTCTTTGCTCCTTGAAATGATCCACTCGGACACATTCATCTGAAGTCAAGCTTGCCTTTCACTAAGAATTGCTTTAATCGTGCATCAACCCATTCGGACGTATTCACTCGGAAGTCCGACTTGCTTTTCACTCAGAATGGCCTCAATCGTCAATTAACCCATTCGGATGTATTCACTCGGGAGTCGGCCTTGCTTTTCACTCAGAAATTTGAAACTCGAGAGAATCTGGCTGATAGAAGCTCTTTCCAGGTGAGAGCTTTGCTTTGCTCGGAAATACATCTCTCGGCCCCAAACCACTCGGAAGTGCCTTCCTCGGAGACATCTCACTCGGGGTTAGTTTGAAACTTGAGAGAGTCTGCCCGAAAGAGATTCATTCCTAGTCGGACCTTTTCCTTGCTTGAAAAGACATTTTCTCCGAAACACACTACTCGGAAAGGCCTTTTCTTTGCTCAAAATGCCATCTTTTCTGAAACACACCACTCGGAGACATCCTTGCCTGACAAGTGTTCTTCCGAAGTTCAGAGTTTTTTCATTCAGAATCAACTCACTCGGGAATCCTCCACTCGGAAATAATTTTGCCCAGAAAAAGCATTTGTCCCCAAATCAGACTCGCTTTAATCAGTAATCCTTCACTCGGACGTATATCTTTGGGCGGTATTTATTCAAAGTCAGTCCCCTTTTCACTCAGAGTGGCTGCAGTCGGGAATCTTCCACTCGGATTTATCTTGAACCGGGAAGTATTCCTTCAAGGTCAGCCATTTTTCACTCAGAATGGCTTTGATCAGGAATATTCCACTTGGATTTACCTCTAACCGGGAAATATTCACTCAAAGTCAGCCATTTTTCATTCGAAGGCACCTCCTTCAGGAATCTTCCACCCGGAAACACCCTACCCGGAGATAATCCACTCGGCAACGCTTAACTTAGAGACTCCCTACTCAGAAATGATCATTACGAGTCATCGTACTTGGAAATGATCATTCCGAGTCAGAATTCAGTCCACTCAGAATTCTTTCCACTTGGGCCGCACTAATAGATAGCGCACTAATAGCCCATTTTCATGCTTTTGTTGCTCTTTTTTCACTGGGGCTTGTTCTTGTTTCTTTATCATTTGATGGTCTTTTTTCTCTTGTTATTGACTCTTGGATTATCTTTGTACTTGTTCCTTAATTTTATTAATTTCTGCAAAATAAAATACCCAAGTAGAATATAGTGGAAAGAAAGCGAAAATCACAAAAATTAAGGAAATACAGTGCATAATGATTAAAATCCTAAGCAAACTAAATCTAATTTATTATGTTATAAAACACTTATCAAAATACCCCAAACCAAAACATTGCTTGTCCTCAAGCAATTACCATATTCACATGATAAGATACAGAAAACACTAAGCTCAGCAAACTAAGGAATCCAAAATAGAGAAAAAGATTTATTCAAATGCCAATATTAATTTTCTTATGTGAATCAATTTTCATTATCAAGATAGAGGATACTCTTCTCTCAATTTTCACTCAAAGTGTTTCATGGTTTGTGTATCACTCAGATCATCATAGTCAAAAAATATTACCATAAGCTTGTTAATAAACCAAAAACTCCACAGTTTAGATAGAAAATATATCAAAGTCTAAAGGTCTTTCAAAGGTTGTAACGTGGCCTTGGGTTGTATTGTCAAGGTAGGAATTTCAAGAAAAATGGAATACAAAAGGACTTTAACAGTCATGAATGATTCAAATTACCATCATAAATTTAACAGAGCAAATTTTTGAACTTTTATGGACTTTTTGGAATTCATTCAATATCATCCTTTTGATTTTCTTTTTCTTTTTTCTTGCTTTTCTTTGCATCCTATACATGTTTTTCTTAAGTCCTTTTTTATTTCTTTGCTCTGCTAAATTTCCAACTTTTTCACCATTAAGAGAATATCAGTCAATGAAAGGCTTCAAAGAAAAATTTTCATTTTTAGGCTCAAAAGGGGCAACTAGGGGTCAAATTATGCAAAAATTCTGAGGCTTAAGAATAAGGCCTAATTGTGCCTTTATCATCCTAAGACATATAATCAAAAACCATTTTGAATCGGTTGAAAAACAAGTTCTAGAATATTAATGACTATGAGATTCACTCAATCAAGAAAATATGGGTTTTGAAAATTTGTTTGATAAATAACCATGGAAAGTCTTTTCAAAGAAAATTCTAATCACATAAAGTTCATTTAGACATTGATTTGGCATTTAAATAATCAAATTTTGAAAATTTTACTCAAAATTTTGGGGTCCTTAGATACTTTAGCCTTGTGTTCAAAGTAAATTTATCATATAATCATGGTAAATTACAAGATTACAAACAAAACAAGGAAAACACACATGCATGAAAAATATAACAATCATACAACGTAAACAAAATAGTTAAGTTTTCTTATCCACCACCCCAAACCAAAATTTGACATTGTCCTTAATGTTAAAATAGATGATAAAAGGATAAGAAAACTTTCCTGTAGTAACCCCAAACCAGCATTTGACATAGTTGGTTTTTTTTTTTAGCTCAAAATGAAACAACAACTTTTTATAGGGTTACCTCCCTATCAGTGCTAAGTTTTAAGTCTTCAGCCAGACTTCTCACCGTTTGGATTTACTCATCAGGAGCATCAAACAAGTCCAAGTCACTTGCTTGTTGTATTGGTTGACCTGTCAAGTAGTGCTTTACTCTCTGTCCATTTACCCTAAATGTACCAGATTTCTTGCTCCATAGTTCGACAGCTCCAAAGGGAAAGACCTTTGTTACCTTGAATAGTCCCGACCATCGAGATCTCAGTTTTCCTAGAAAAAGCTTCAATCTGGAATTAAATAGTAAAACCATATCACCTGGATTAAATGTTCTCCGTTGGATGTGACGATCATGCCATTGTTTGGTTTTTTCTTTATGAATTCTGGCATTTTCGTATGCATCTAGACGGAGTTCTTCAAGCTCATTTAATTCCAACAACCTACGTTCACCTGCAGCCTTATGATCAAAGTTAAGAGTTTTAACAGGCCAAAAAGATTTATATTCTAGCTCAACAGGTAAATAACAGGGCTTCCCATATACTAGCTTAAAAGGTGTGGTTCTAATGGGAGTTTTGTATGCAGTTCGATACACCCATAAGGAATCATCTAACTTAATAGACCAATCCTTACGTGATGTATTCACCACTTTTTGAAGAATATTTTTAGTTTCTCGATTGGATACCTCAACTTGTCCACTAGTTTGTGGGTGATAAGGTGTAGCAACCTTATGCCTAACTCCATATTTCTTTAGAAGGGTCTAAAACGTTTTCTCAATAAAATGAGACCCTCCATCACTTATAACACATTTTGGGACCCCAAACCTTGGAAATATTATTTTCTTAAAAAGTTTAATAACAATCTTAGCATCAGAATGGGGTGAAGCAATGGCTTCCACCCATTTTGACACATAGTCAACTACCACTAATATGAATTGATTTCCAAAAGAGGAAGGAAAAGGTCCCATAAAATCAACACCCCATACATCAAACAATTCAACTTCTAAAATGGTATTCAATGGCATTTCATGTCTCTTACCAATGTTACCTGTTCTTTGGCAAGCATCACAAGTTAGAACATACTTACGTACATCTTTAAAAATATTTGGCCAATAAAACCCAGCTTGCAATATTTTAGCATCTGTCTTAAAGGTACTCATGTGCCCTCCATAGGAAAGAGAATGGCAATGATCCAAGATAGCATGGACCTCATCTTGTGAAACACACCTCCAAATCAAACCATCTGCACATTGCTTGAATAGGAGTGGTTCATCCCAATAGTAGTGTTTAACATCTGAAAAAACTTTTTCCTTTGCTGAAAGCTAAGATCAGGAGGTAAGATACCACATGCAAGAAAATTTACAAAATCAGCATACCAAGGAACACGTTGGATACTATGACTCAAGAGTTGTTCATCTGAAAAAGATTCATTGATGGGAATATTATCTGTTTCTTCTTTTTCAAATGTTAACCTAGATAGGTGGTCAGCGACCAAGTTCTCAGTACCCTTCTTATCCTTAATTTCTAAGTCAAATTCTTACAATATTAGAATCCACCTAATTAACCTAGGTTTTGCTTCCTTTTTATTCAATAGATACTTAATAGCAGAGTGGTCAGTGTAAATAGTAACATGTGAACCTACCAAGTAAGATCTAAATTTATCAAAAGCAAAGACAATAACTAACAGTTCTTTTTCAGTTGTGGCATAATTTGCCTGAGCATCATCTAGCGTCCGGCTGGCATAATGAATTACATGGAGCTTTTTGTCCTTCCGTTGTCCAAGCATAGCCCCCACTGTGTAATCATTCGCATCGGACATCAACTCGAATGGGAGTTCCCAATCAGGGGGTTGCACGATGGGAGCAGAGATTAGAGCTTGCTTGATCCTGCAAAAAGTTTTCATATAAGATGAATCAAAATTGAAAGGCACATCCTTACCCAGAAGAGTTATAAGAGGCTTTGTGATTTTGGAGAAATCTTTAATGAACCGACGGTAAAATCCCGCATGTCCAAGAAAACTCCAAATACCTTTCACATTTGTAGGTGGAGGTAATTTTTCAATCACTTTCACTTTAGCCTTATCAACTTCTATACCTCTCTCAGACACCAGGTGTCCAAGAACTATGCCTTCTCTTACCATAAAATGACACTTTTCCCAATTCAAGACTAGATTGGTCTCTTCACAATGCTGCAAGACTTGGCACAAATTTGTTAAACAGTTATCAAAATCCAAACTATACACTGAAAAATCATCCATAAAGACTTCCATCACATTTTCAATAAGGTCAGAAAAAATTACTTGCATACACCTTTGAAAAGTCACAGGTGCATTATGAAACATCCTTAATTTTTAAATAATTAAATAATCGTAAATAGAAGTAAATCCGGGACAGGGGAAAATTTTTCCCAAAATAAATCCTAAGGCAACAGGGCACAATAAAAGAGAAGGGAATGGAAGGCAAGTGAAATGGAAAACCATTCACTGCGCAGCCCAGCGGAAGAACAAATACTCAAGCGAAGCCCCAAAACAGCGTCCACTCGCTCAAGCGAGATCCAGCACTCTTGAGCGAGACAGCCCAACTCGCTCGGGCGAAACGCCATTCGCTTACGCGAAGTCAATCAGAAGCCTCCCCATGCACTCACACTCACTGGAGCGAATCCCTCATTCGCTGAAGCGAGAAGCCACACTCGGCATTCGATCACTCGGGATCCAGAGTTCCATTCACTCGGGAACATCCCATCATATCATACTTAGTCATTTATTTTTATCCGCAAGGGTCACATATACAACCCACTCGGGAAATGATAACTATTCCACTTAGAATCTGTATACCTTCCTCACTCCGGATATCACCCAATCAAATACCTCTCGGTATAACTCAACCTTAACTCATTCGAAATGTATTTCACATTCGCCACTCGGTATATATTTACTTCTCTCGCTCGGAGAACACCTTCCTTTACTCAGAAGGAGCCTCCATAATCATACTCCACTCGGAATATTCCAGCCAGATTCACTCGTCATACGATACCTTATTCAATCGGAGAAACCATTAAGTAAGTCCCACTCGGACTTGCTCAGATCTTAACCACTCGAGATATAGAATCTCATTCACTCGGATTATACATGTATCACAAACTTAGAATATATCTCAATCTCAACCATTACAACAACTCTTTCCTCGGAAGCGGTTCACTCGGATTTACCACTCGGTAATATTCAATCCCTTTCCCACTCAGGTTTACCCATGTTTTTCACTCGGTAATATTGAGGCCTATGATCACTCGGGAAATTCTCCCATCAAATCCTACACAGAATGGGTTCATCAAAAGGGATTTCTCTTAGAATCCGTTTAAGTTTCTCCACTCAAAAAAGTAAGCCAAACACTATAGCCTCACTCGGAATCATTAACTTAACACTATTTCATCCATCAACACTTCTCAATCAACACAGTGTATGATACCAATATAACTACACATATATATATATACATACACTCGGATACTTTCATCTTATCGTTATTCATTCACCAACACTTATCATCCGATACAATCACATGATTTCAATGTAAACCATATATATATATGAACATGCACTCGGATTCCTATACATATATATATTCGTATTCATTATACAATATTGTTATATAAGCCGGCCAAGGCTACAACTGACTAAACATAATATAAATATACAATGCATGCACTCAACAGTCTGAGTGCACATCACTCGGACTTGAGTCCTTCACATCATTCCGACTCCAACCTGCACACACTGAAAAATGGTGTAGGGGGTGAGCTTTACATATTAAATGATAGTTACTGACTCAGATTATACCATAATCCTCAATTATACAAATGCACAATTCAGTCAATCCTAACACACTGCCATTTAATATAAACAATCACACAACATCCTCCGATCGAAATTCACCCATTTCAATCGGCTGTAATGCACAACATCCTCAATAACAATATTTTAATTCAACCAATCGGATTTCACCCCAAATCTATTCTAAGCACCATCAATAATGCTTAACTCCGAGCCTTGCTCAAGGAGTGTGCCTGAGCCCTGCTCAAGGACTTAATCATATTCTCATATATTGTCATCTGATTGCCAATCGGTATTAAGCGTCCAACGCTATATGCTCCAAGCATTCCAGTGGCGAATCGGATGCATACGGTCTCATTCACCCGGCGTCCAACGCCAATGCACTCGGCATTTGCCTTGAGTCCAACCCAAGTTCTTTCATCAAGCGTCCAACGCTTAGTGCCCCAGGCACTACCCCGAGTCCAACCCGAGGTCTTATATTACATTTAACACGCATTCATCTGATTTCCCACTCGGTATTTAGCGTCCAACGCTATATGCATTCGGCACTTCCAACAGCGAATCAGATGACTCAACTTACATCTCATCCACTCGGCAATCACTATGCCATCCACTCGGATTATCCTCTACAGCAAGCATTCCCTGCTTTCTCATATATCATTCCACTCGGAATTATCATGACAGTCCCCCTCCTATGCACTCAGCATACGCATATTCAATGTCAAGCATCACATGCATTTAATCATACAATCATATACGAGGACCATTAAAAGACCACACAATGCACTCGGCATTCATATTACAAATAACATGCATCTCATGCATTCTAACATAAACATCATCAATAAGCATCATACTTCATATGGACGAAAAATCATACACAACACAAATAATAAACATCATACATCCGGGCTACTACTCAACAACATGCAACATCCAGTAAACATAACATAGTGCAATAGTTCCACCGGAAACCCGTCCATAAACCATGCATTTGAGATGCAAAGCCCCCTTACCTGGAATGAAGCTTCCAGCAGTCACATGGCCACTCGTTCACACAGAACGACTCGGCCCCAACCATCAGCAGCACTCTGCTCGCATCTTTGGAGAACCAACTCTGTCTCCACTTGAGCATCAGAGCCTCCAAGGCTTAACACCGTCCTCACCCAGCTCGGTGAAGGACTCCCAACACGGTTCTTCACTTGGGCAGCCCAGTCCTTACCAAAGATAGAGGACCACCAAGCTCCCAAGCACAACATCGTCTTCTCCCACGGCCAGCAGAGGACTCCAACACTCATCTTCATTCAAGCATCACAGCCTCTAAGGTACATCATCGTCCTCACCAACAGTGGAGGACCACATGCTTTCCAAGCATCATGCATGCCTTCTTCCTCACGAGAGCAGCTCTGCCTAACAACAGTGGACCATCTTCCATAACTCTGAGGCACCCATCAACATTAAAGCTGAACAGAGGAGGATCCATAACTTTGGAGGCACACAGCACCATGTTGTATACTCAACCATGTTGTTCCTCTTCGCGTCCCACTTCCCACTCGAGCTCTACACAGTGTTGAGTGGAAGAAGAAGTTGAAGAAGACGAAGAGGAAGATGAACAACGAAGGAGAATAAGCAGAAGCTTCAAAGAGCTTTAGAGAGAAGGAGGAGCGTTTCCTCTTCCATCCGAATATGCACCAAGCAAAATGAAGAGAGTGAGAGGGAAACATGCAACCGAAGCTTATCAACACTGCCAAGCTTCAGCTCTCACTCTCCATCAAAGGTCACATTCTCATTAAATGCAGTCCCATCAGCCATCATTATTCCCATTTCAGCGTGAATAGAGAGAGAAAGAGAGGACCGAAGTTCTCTAAAGCCAAGGGCACATGGGTCATTCATGCATTATTCTTATTATTATTATTCCACAATTAACTTAAATGGGTAATTATTTTTAACCAACCATTAACTTAATCAATCCATAGCCTTAATCCTAAATTTTACCACACCCGGTAATTAATTAAAAATTGGGATGTTACACATTACACAGACCAAAAGGCATACGTGTGTAAGCATAAGTCCCATAAGGACAAGTGAAGGTAGTCTTTTCTTGATTAGATGGATGAATGGGAATTTGATGAAAACGTGAATACCCATCCAAATAACAGAAATAAGAGTGTTCCGCAAGTCTTTCAAGCATCTGATCAATAAAAGGGAGAGGAAAATAATCTTTTTTTGTGGCGCTATTTAACTTCCTATAATCAATGCACATGCGCCATCCAGAGATAATCCTAGTAGGAATCAAGTTATGTTTATCATTTTCAATCACAGTTATTCCCCCCTTTTTAGGCACCACATGAACAGGACTTACCCATTTACTACTATCAACAGGATATATGACTCCAGCATCAAGCAATTTCAAAATTTCCTTTTTAACCACTTCTTGCATTTTTGGATTTAATCTCCTAAGTGGTTCTACTGTGGGCCTACTTTCATCTTCTACAGTAATCCTGTGCATGCAAAGAGAAGGGCTAATCCCTTTGATATCATCCATTGTATAACCTATTACCTTTCTATACAACCTAAGTTATTTCAAAAGTTTTTCAGTTTCACATGGATTCAATTCAGCATTAACAATCACAGGATATATGGAATTAGGACCAAGAAACTCATACCTTAAAGAAGTTGGTAAAGGCTTTAATTCCATATTGGGGCTTACCACTTTGTCACCTATGACCTCAATATCATGTTTTAGTGGGGCCTCAGAGCAATCAGATGTTTCTGTCGGCTCAATCATTAAAACAGTTTTAAGTGGGTCATTAGGAAGGGTTACTTCATTTACCACTTGTTCAACAAAGTCCACACTACAGCAAACATCATTAAAAGGTTTTTCTAAAACATTTTTCAAGTTAAAATCAACCTTTTGGTCTCCAACAGTTAGAGACAACTTACCATTCTTGACATCGATCACAACACCTGTAGTTGCTAAAAATGGTCTGCCTAAAATAATAGGAATCAAAGAATCTTCATCCATTTCAAGCACAACAAGGTAAGCAGGTATAAAAAATTTTCCTACCTTAATAGGAACATCCTCTAAAATTCCTACAGGATATTTTACAGATCTATCAGCCAATTGCAAAGACATCCTAGTAGGTTTCAGCTCACCCAATCCTAACTTTTCAGCAACAGATAATGGCATTAAACTCACACTCGCTCCTAAATCACACAATGCTTTATCTATATTCATGTCACCAATCATACAAGGAATAGAGAAACTACCTGGATCTTGGAGCTTGGGTGGAAGCTTTCTTTGAATTAGAGCACTGCACTCTTCAGTAAGTACAACTGTAGCATCTTCCTCCAGTCTTCTTTTGTTAGACAAAATGTCCTTCAGGAACTTTGTATATGTGGGCATTTGCTGTAAAGCATCTGTAAAGGGAATATTGATATATAATTTCTTTAAAAAATCAAGAAACTTACCAAATTGTTTGTCCAACTTTGCTTTAGCCAAGCACTGAGGAAATGGAATGGGAGGTTGATATGGCTTAACCTCCTCCTTCTTTTCTTATGGTTTCTCTTCTTCAATCACTGGATGAGATGAAGATTCATCCACTTTCTTTTCCTCCTTTGTAGTCTTACCAACTGGCCCATCATATTAAGTACCACTCTTAAGAGTGACAGCCATGGTTTGGTTAGATGGTCCAGCCTCTGGTTTTCCAGGAAATGTTCCTGGTGCTCTTTGACAGTAGGAGGCTTGTTGGGCAATTTGATTTTCCAGTATTTTGTTATGGGTGGCAAGAGAATCCACTTTTGAAGCCAAGTTTTTTATTGCATTAGAGAATTCATCATTTTGTTTAAGTTGAGTAGCTATAAATGTCTCCATCAAGGATTCTAGCTTTGATTTTTGTGGAATATAGGTTCCTTGTTGAGGTTTGTAGTTACTTTGATTACCTTGGAATTGTGGAATATTAGTAGCACCTATTGACGCTATTTTATCGAGTTTTAATGTTAATGCTTCAACTTTGGCAGAAAGTACGGAAAGAGCATCAACAGAGTACTTACCTGGTGTTTTAGCAGGTAATCCTCTCTCAGAGTTCCACTGGTGAGTGTTTTGAGTTATTTTCTCAATCAGGTTCTCAGCTTCATCAACATTTTTACTCATGAAGGCTCCTCCAGCTGTAGCATCTAAAGAGACCTTTTGTGTGGAAGTTAGTCCATTATAGAAAATATGGATTGTCAACCACCTTTCTATCCCATGGTGAGGACATTCTCTTAGCATCTCCTTGTATCTCTCCCAGGCTTCATATAAGGATTCGTCATCTTTTTGTGAAAAATTTATGATTTGTTTTCTTAGCACATCGGTCTTGTTCCTTGGGTACCATTTATTGATAAAAGCACTGGACAATTGTTCCCAAGTCGTGATGGATCCTTCAGGAAGAGAGTATAACCACGCCCTCGCTTTATCTCTTAAAGAGAAAGGGAAGAGTCTCAAGCGAATGGCGTCATTGGTGGCTCCGTTCATTTTCAGGGTGTCACAGTATTCAAGAAAAATTTGGTGGCTCCGAATTGGTTCTGTTGAACCATTGAGAGTAATGAAGGCTTCAATTCAAAATTGTTAGCCTCCACTGTGGGTCTAAGGATGCTAGATCCTCTTCCATTTGTACTTGGAGCGGAAAAATCTCTTAAGGCTCTATTTTGGTCTGCCATTTCTTTTTTGTTTTGTTGTTTTTGTTGTTTTCTTAAAGCTCTAAGGGTACGTTCTATCTTAGGGTCAAATCCTAAGTTTAGATCGACACTACGGCTTCGTCGCATAAAAAGAAAATAAATGACAAATAAAATAAACAATTACAAAAATAAAACAACAACAGATACACAAAATAGAGAACAAAATACAAAGTAACAAACAGAATAAAAATAAAGAAAAATATAAAAAGAAACAAACAAAACAAAAAAAATATATTAACAAGTATGATCTAATCGAATTTCAATATTGCCGATATTTGAGGGACAACAGTCCCCGGCAACGGCGCCAAAAACTTGATAGGGCCCGCAAGCGCACGGGTTATGTCGCGTAATATAAAAGATTATCATTCTCAACAGGGACTATTTTCAAAGTACCAGCATATTGAAATTTAATTATCCACACAATTGATTTTTAATGTTTTTGTAAAATAAAACACAAATTAAAAATAAATTTAGAAACAAAATTTACTTGACACTTAAAAATCAGAGTTGAGAGTATCTTGGGATTTCGGGGGATCAAGACTCTATTTTATGTTAATGAATTTTAACTTTTCATAAATAAGAATCAAATTAAGTTTTCCAAGGCAGATTTTCCTTAAGCTAATTAATTTGTTCCTCTTGGAATCCTATTAATGTACCTAACCTAGGAAAGCGCTGCTTAATCCTTAGAAAAGGCCTATTATCCTTTTGTGAAAATACCTTATTTATTCCCCAAAAGATTTTGATTACTTTCACGATTTTACCGAGGTCACAAAAAGTATTTCAAAACCTTCGGCTTAGTTCAAGAACTTTCCAGTAACAATAAATCTCTCGATTCTATTAATTACTTAAACTTACTGATATACCCGCAAGTATACAGTTTTATCACTTAGGTTCTTGTTAGGAATTACTAAGAGCATTTGAGCATTTTTTGAACTAAATGGAAAACATAAATTTATTTAATTCAAAGTCAAAATAACATTATCATAAAATATTATCACACCCCCTTTCATCCCAAGATAATTAATTTAGTTACTCATGAAATAATTCAAATTCATATACATGATGGAAAAATAAAACATACAAGACATGGTAAAAATAAAGACTTACGGGTTTCTCCAAAAGCTCAAAATAATTTTACCACTGTATTTCCTTGTTGCAATATTCCTCCACCAATTACAAATTGGAACACTCAATTTCACAATCCTCACAACTCTTACACAAAATAAAATAAAGAAAAAGAAAATAAAAAGAGAAAGAAATGGAATAGAGTTTTTGACTCCAAAGAAGGCTTTAGACATCCCCCTTTTTTCCTCTTTCATTGAGGTATTTATAGAAATCTGGACGTCAATAATCATGGGGAACGACGGCTAGTGGGGCTTCTTTATTATTTTCTCTTTTGTCTTGTTGTCAGCCGCCCCACAAGATCAACAAATCAACTTGGATGGTGCATTGGTGTGTGATGGAGAAATAGCCTGGACCTCGACAACCATAGGGAATGACGACTAGTGGGAATTCTTTATTATTTTCTCTTTTGTCTTGTTGTCAGCCGCCCCCTCATAATTCAAGGATCCACTTGGGAATCCAAGTCAGCATGGGCAAACGGTGGAAATATAGAACCGGCGTTCTCCTTATGACTCGGATTAGTGCCTCAGCCAGTATCCATCCTCAGTGGGAATTAATCTGAGCGGAACAGGTGCTCTCATATATAAAAGACCGAGTGAAAGCTTGAATTCACAGATTATTGACTCGGAAGTTTCTTTCCGAGGAGCATTCATTAGGACCTCTGTTCATTCGCAATTGCTTCTATCGGAGGTGCTTTACTCGGAACTGTCACTGCTTGAAGCATTCATTCAGAATTGTTTCAAAAGTGACTCACTCAGAGATCATTTGCTCGGAGGTGCTTCTGCTTGAAGCACTCGTTCAGACCCTCTTCTCTTACATGTGACCCACTCAGGAACGTCTTATTCGGGAAGTCTTCATTTAAAATTGATTCAATCGGCACCTCCAAAATGTTTCACTCGGCTATGTCTCTGGCCGACAAGTCAGAACCATTTTTTTTTGACTTAAAATTGATTCAATCGGGAACTCTTCATTCAAATGCCTCAGCCTGAGGGGTATTCCTTCGAAAACATGGTCTTTTTTCACCCGGAAGCACATCACTGGAATTGAACCACTTGGAGAAACCTTGCTCGGATATATTGCTTGGGAGTAATTCAGTCGAGAACGACCCTTTCTTTGCTCCTTGAAATGATCCACTCGGACACATTCATCTGAAGTCAAGCTTGCCTTTCACTAAGAATTGCTTTAATCGTGCATCAACCCATTCGGACGTATTCACTCGGAAGTCCGACTTGCTTTTCACTCAGAATGGCCTCAATCGTCAATTAACCCATTCAGATGTATTCACTCGGGAGTCGGCCTTGCTTTTCACTCAGAAATTTGGAACTCGAGAGAATCTGGCTGATAGAAGCTCTTTCCAGGTGAGAGCTTTGCTTTGCTCAGAAATACATCTCACGGCCCCAAACCACTCAGAAGTGCCTTCCTCGGAGACATCTCACTCGGGGTTAGTTTGAAACTTGAGAGAGTCTGCCCGAAAGAGATTCATTCCGGGTCGGACTTTTTCCTTGCTTGAAAAGACATTTTCTCCGAAACACACTACTCGGAAAGGCCTTTTTTTTGCTTAAAATGCCATCTTTTCTGAAACACACCACCCGGAGACATCCTTGCCTGACAAGTGTTCTTCCGAAGTTCAGAGTTTTTTCATTCAGAATCAACTCACTCGGGAATCCTCCACTCGGAAATAATTTTGCCCAAAAAAAGCACTTGTCCCCAAATCAGACTCTCTTTAATCAGTAATCCTTCACTCGGACGTATATCTTTGGGCAGTATTTATTCAAAGTCAGTCCCCTTTTCACTCAGAGTGGCTGTAGTCGGGAATCTTCCACTCAGATTTATCTCGAACCGGGAAGTATTCCTTCAAGGTCAGCCATTTTTTACTCAGAATGGCTTTGATCAGGAATATTCCACTTGGATTTACCTCCAACCAGGAAATATTCACTCAAAGTCAGCCATTTTTCATTCGAAGGCACCTCCTTCAGGAATCTTCCACCCGGAAACACCCTACCCGGAGATAATCCACTCAGCAACGCTTCACTCGGAGACTCCCTACTCGGAAATGATCATTCCGAGTCATCCTACTCGGAAATGATCATTCCGATTCGAAATTCAGTCCTCTCAGAATTCTTTCCACTTAGGCCGCACTAATAGATAGCGCACTAATAACCCATTTTCATGCTTTTGTTGCTCTTTTTTCACCGGGGCTTGTTCTTGTTTCTTTATCATTTGATGGTCGTTTTTCTCTTGTTATTGACCCTTGGATTATCTTTGTACTTGTTTCTTAATTTTATTAATTTCTACAAAATAAAATACCCAAGTAGAATATAGTGGAAAGAAAGCGAAAATCACAAAAATTAAGGAAATGCGGTGCATAATGATTAAAATCCTAAGCAAACTAAATCTAATTTATTGTGTTATAAAACACTTATCACTTTGAAGATAAACCTTGGGGATAAAATTAGAGAGTGTGAAAATATCAAAAAAGAACTACAAACAGAAAAAAAAACTCCTACCTCCAAGTTAAGGGATGCCTAGAAGAAGTTTATTTCAAACTGAAAACACAAGAGAAATTGATGGCATAGTATGGCAAAAAATAGAATTAAGGGCCTATTTAACTCAAATAACCAATGAGAAATACTCTATTTTGGATAAAATGAACTATCTAAAGGACCAGGTTGATAACTTGCACTAAGAAATTGTGTTCTTTTAAACTAATTATGGGGATGAGCTTAACTTCCAGAAAGACAAGGTGATCCGATGTGTCCACGAATGTAATGAAAGGATCAAGTGGAAAAACCAAGAGTTGTGAGTCAAGGACTCATATTGAGTTTTGGAATGATTGATTCATGCACTTAGCTAGGGTGGTCATAAGAGCTACTGGAGAGGTTCCCAAAATGCTATGCATTTGTGTCTCCCTTCCTTACACCTAGGAAAAGTTAGGGTCAAATAAAGGTGGAAAAGAAGAAAATGAAGAGAAGCCTGCTAGATTGAAAACCTAAAAGGGCGGTCTAGGAAAAAGTTAGGGTCAGAATAAAGATGAAATTATGGTGGACTTGAAAGGTTGTGGCATTCTAAAGATCCAAGACTTATGGAAAATGTTCCTATAGAGGCAGTATCATTTCCTTAAGGTTTTCTCTGAAAGGTTTTCAAAGTCACAATAGTTGGGGCATGCATAGCTAATGCCAAGAAAATGACCATTCAATGATAAAATGGTTCCTCCAAGCCAATAGAGGGTTCCCAGCCTCTTACCAGACAAAAATGAAAGTCATTACCTTTACGATTGTTCTTAATCTCAGATCTAAGACTAAATCAATAAAGGTCATCCTAGCTCAAAAGCATACAAGTTATAACGATAATAGGGAATTAAAATGACTTAAGTTCTCTAACAAGAGTCGCTCTCTGCTGTTAATTTACCTGCGATGTAGAAGTCCTCATTGCCATGTGTTAAACTTATGCAATGTGTTAAATTTCTACACCGGTGTTAAATTCCTACAACCGTGTTAAATTTTTACATCTGTGTTAAATTTTTGCACCTGTGTCAAATTTCTACAATTGAGTTGAATTTCTACAACTGTGTTAAATTCCTACAACTATGTTAAATTCCTGCAACCGTGTTAAATTCCTGCAACTGTGTTAAATTTCCACAACTGTGTTAAATTCCTGTAACTGTGTTAAATTCCTGCACCTGTGTTAAATTTCTGCAACTATGTTAAAATTCTGCACCTGTGTTAAATTTCTGCAACTGTGTTAAATTTCCGCAACTATGTTAAATTTCTGTAACTGTGTTAAATTCCTGCAACTGTGTTAAATTTCTGTACCCGTGTTAAATTTCTGCAACTGTGTTAAAATTCTGCACCTGTGTTGAATTTCTGCAACTGTGTTAAATTTCTGCAAGTGTGTTAAATTTCCTGCACCGTGTTAAATTTCTGCACCGGTGTTAAATTCATGCACTTGTGTTAAATTTCTACACCTGTGTTAAATTTCTGCACCTGTGTTAAATTCTTGCAACTGTGTTAAATTCCTGTAACTGTGGTAAATTTCTGCACCGTGTTAAATTTTGTCAAATGTGTTAAATTTTTGCATCGTGTTAAACTCCTACCCTTGTTAAATTTATACTTATGTTACATTTTTGCACTTTTGCCTATAATGCCACATGTGTTAAATCTTTGCCTATCTTAAACGCTTACTATATATGTCATGTATGGTAAGTTTCATGTCGTATGTGTCGTATGTGTTGTGTCGTTTGTGTTTTATGTGCTTCTTGCCATATATAGCGTATGTGTTGTGTTTCCTGGCGTATGGGTTGTATGTATTGTGTTTCCTGTCATATAGGTCGTTTGTGTCATGTGTGCTTCTTGCCATATGTATCGTATGTGTTGTGTTTCCTGCCGTATGGGCCGTATGTATTGTGTTTCCTGTCATATGTGACATATGTGTTGTGTTTCCTGCCGTATATGTCATATGTGCTTTTGGCCATATGTGTTATGTTTCTTGTCATATGTACCGTATATAGCCCCGTTGTTCTTGCAAAAATTCTGCCTTCCATCATAGGTGTTAAATTTTTCGTTGACTATATTCTCCACCCTCTGTGTGTTAAAAATCCTGGTCATATATGTCATGTGTCAATCTTTTGTGTCTGGTGCCCATGGTTGCTTTGAGATCCCAGATAAAATTTGTTCACTCAGTCTTTGCTTATTCCTTACTACAGTGTAATAAGAAATAAGCAAAGAGGGGCAAGTTGTTGCTACCCAATTTTTTCTGGGTTGTTCTAAAGCTTTGGACATTTAAAAAATATGGTTTTCAAAGAAGGTGGGTTTGGTTAAAGTAAAAAATAAAAGAATAAAAAAAATCAATGGGAAAAGAGAGAGATAGATTTAGTGTTAAAGGTTCCATCCTAAAATCAATTGACATCTAATGGTTGGAGTCGCTTAACAGGTATTTAAACCATACGATATATTATGAGGTGGGTGATGTGGGACTTCCAACACTTAAATTAGGAGTTACTTCCAAATAAATAGTTAACTCTATTTAGTCCCACATTGGAAACATTGAAGAAAATGGTGCTCGTTGTGTTGCTATATATAGCAATACATGGTAACACATTCAAAGGAGAAAAACACAGAGAAGGAGGGAGACTTGAAAAAGTCACCCTTAAGAAATTTTTTTCGTCCTAGTAATATCAAGAGGATCGACTTGCTAAGTTTGGTCCCTATAATATCAAGAGGATCGACTCGCTGGATAGAGGTAAGTTTTTTCCCTTTCTTTTTTATTTACTTTTTATTTTAACTTTTTTTGTTTGTCTGTTTGTTTTGTTTTGTTTTGTTTGGTTGTTTGATTTTTAGTTTATTTGTTATTTATTTATTTGTTTATTTATTTATTTACTTTGTTCTTGCCTTTTTTTTATTCTTTTGTGTAATTTTGTTGATTATTAATGTTTATAGGGTTTAACTTGTGATTCCCTTTTGAAAAGATAGTTTAATAAAATAATGCAATAATTTTATAATGGTTTCGTATGATGAACTTCATCTGCACCAATGTTAGAAAATTACGAAGGAAGGTAGGTGTATAGATTACTCTATCTCATTCCTTTCTTCAGCATTTTTATATATTTTTAAAAACAAAAAATAATTTTTATTTAATAAAAAATGCAATAACTTTATAATGGTGTCGTATGATGTACTTCATCTACACCAATGTTATAAAGTTATGAAGGAAAGTAAGTGTATAGATTACTCTATCTCGTACTTTTCTTCGGCATGAACTTCTTTGGTTACTATAAAAAAAAATCCAAAAAACATTTTAACCCTTTCTCACCATAAAAATTATTTTTTCAAATTCCAATAACAACTACATGACCCTGATTTCCCATTGCACCTTGGAATTCATAAGAGCAAGATCAATTCTTGTCGGCCCTATTCTCTTTAAAAAATAAATTTTCTTTTCTGTGTAAATATTTTTTTCTTTTATATCATTGGGTCACTTTTAAATTATCAAAAATAATTATGCAATTTAATTAAGGTACTGTTTCTTTGGAATAGGTGAATAGTGAGACACCCTAAAAGTGAGGGTAAATTTTTCACGATTCAAAAGAAAATAATTTTGGGAAAAGAAAGAATCGCGAAATAAGTTTCAACGAGTAACCCCGGATCACTTTAGATAACCTATCCCATATATGGAGATAAGAGAAGGTGGATAATTAAATCAAGAGTGAGCCTTGGGTAATCAATCTCATGATCACCAACAAGGATTACCGGAAGTGTACAATTACGTTAAGAAAATAAAGGGGAGTGGTAGAAGGTCAAAGAATAGTCTATTGACTTGTTAAAATGTATTAACTATACGTGTAGGTTATTGTACAATCATATCATAGTCAAACAATACCAATTGTACCCCAAAACAGAGGAAAAAGTGTGAAAATAGGGCCACAAATCAATTCAAGCACCCAAGAATCGATTCAAATGGTTTTGGAGTCCAAAACAGTGAAAATAGGACCCCTTGAATCGATTCAAGCCTGTATGAATCGATTCAAACATTCCTGGAAACAAAACAGTGAAAATAGGGGTCCTTGAATCGATTCAATCCCGTATGAATCGATTCAAACACCTCTGACTCTCCAAACAGTGAAAACAACACCTCTTGAATCGATTCAGAGAGCCTTGAATCGATTCAAGACAACACTGCTCTTATTTTTATGCAGAAAAAGCATGATTTTTGGACTTCGAACCCTCCTAACTTTTCATACGAATTCAAAACGCTACGAAATTTTAACACCAACATATATACATCATTTGTGACACGTAGCCACTGGCCGTACTCAAAAGTTCCCTAAAACAAGAGAGTTATGTGCATAAATGCGTTTTACCCATTTTGAGGCATTTTTGTACAACTGAAGGGTCTATTCTAAATGGAATTGACCTATTCTAATTTTTACAAGTCACAAATCATGAATTTAAGCTATTGGAATCATTACATACCATTAAAACCATATAAAACACAATTTGACCCTATTAGTTCCTCAAATAAGCATAAACATCAAAACGCATCATCACATACATTTCATAAAACATTATAATTCATGAATCAACATCATCCATTCACCACTTGGGCAATAATTTCTGCCCATAACTAGCATCATACATTGTCTAGGTCATAATCAAAAATTAGCCATACATGTAGGGTCCAATTTTCACCTATGACCTCCAATGAATATACACTAATCCAAATGCATATTAAGCATACACCATCCATCATATGCTATACAAAATTAATACTTTCCGGCCAAGGCACTTCCTATACACTAATTTACCTCCATCATCAAAATGCATATTTCCAAAAGATTTAATCTCACTCCCATGAGTGTCCTGCATCACAAAGCTAAAAATAGACAACATGGGAGAGTGAGTTATACATTCCAAAAGATGAAAATGAATACAATGTGATTGTATGCATATGCATTCAACATCATGTATACTTTGCATCAATATATCATTCATTATCATAATTATCAGCACCTCACCAATCTTACACGTGCTAAATCATCCCTTATAGGTCATAACAAAATAAATATGCATACACACAATTAAACCTTTTATCATCTTGGGCCAACATATACAAAATCACCATACACAATATATCTATTTGTATTCATATCGTTTATGTTGTCTTTAGGTATTTTCTCACCCAATCACAACCAACACCATTTCTAATCACCTTTGGCATACCTCCTTGCTATATGCAAATGCTCTTAAGCTAATGCACATGCACAATAGAGTAATTTATCAATTACAGATCAAACTGTGGGAATAAACACTAATTTGTAGGTCAAGTATAATCATATGGAATGTGATATGACATAGGGATGACATGCGTGATTGTGAGTCGGTAAATAGAAATTAGATCATGTCATTACCTCTCACTTTATTTGAAAGGTGCTACATTGAGGGTAGAAACCATGTAGAGATACAATATGATATGAGTTGTACATCCGGTTTATGGACCTTGGTTGTGATTTGTGAGGAGAATTTCTGATGTGAAAACTTATTATATGATTGTGAGCCCACCTTTAACCTTAAGGGCACATACTTAATGTGAGTTGGGTGATTCATTTAGACTTGAAATGAGTTATAGCTGACAATGTGTGAATGAGACAAATGATTATTGGGCTATTTGATCATGGCTTCTGGATGGATGAAGCCCGATGATGGGGTATTTACCCTGTGATGATTGGAAATCTATGGTCAATACACCAATTTATAGTGATGTTAGTTAATATTTGACGATTAGTATGGCGTGAATTATGCCAGATTATGTATAATGACGATAAGATAGGAATATTTCAGTTGTGGACTTGTGAGGATTTTCACTAAGTCCCATGTGAATTAAGGATATTTGAGTATGTGCCATCGATATGAGTAACAGGAATTGAAGGTACTTGTCCTGATATGACTTCACATGCCATAAACATTGTGGCAACATGCACTTATGCACCGACCTCATGTGTTTGTGGTAACCACTACGGGATTGGGATTCCTTCCTGTATGTCGGATGTAGCAACACGTATGTTAGGCAGGTGTAGGGTTGTAACTGCTTATGGTGAATGTTTGAGTCTATCTGGTGGTACTGGATATGAATGTGTGAGTTAAGTAGGATGGATCAAGAATTGATGAGACAGGATGGATGATTAGATGTTAAGGAAAAAGGAATGATGATGATTATGTCCTGCAGACTTTGAGAAGTCTGATACCAATTTTCGTGTTGATTGAACCTTATTGGTGTGTGGCCTGAAGTATGGCCTTACGATATGTATATCAATGCTAAATTTTGAGGATGAAATTTCTTTTAGGTGGGGTGGATTCTAACATCCTAGATTTTATAAAGATAATTAAATAGGATGAATAAATAATAAATAATTACATATAAGTTGATTTATATCCCAAAAATATTGGAATAATTAAATTGGGATTTATTATGGATAATTATAATTTATTGAGATTTTAAGAGATAAAATTATACCCGGTTGAAATATGAGTGTCGGACCAAGTATCTCCCATAGAGATGCCGTTGGTCAGGGCTGTTAAGAACATTATTAGGAATCCAAAACTATATTCAGAATAATTTTTTGGATCTAGTATTGAGCCTGAACGAAGGTCCTATTGATTTAAAATGGAAAAATTTAATAAAAAGGGAACCAAGTTAAAAATAAAACTCTTCTTCCCTTTCCACTTTCACGTCACCTCTCCCCCTCTCCCCCTCTCCCTTTTACGTTTTCTTCTTCATTTTCTTCTCCTTCCAACTCTAAATCGTGGCACCCCTCCCCACTCTATTTCTTGCCAAAATCAAAATATAAGCTTGGGTTCATGGGGCATGGATGTGACATTGGAGCAAATATTTGATGGCCATTCCTCCTCATCTCTTCATTTTTGTTTGGGGGATTAGGCTTGGAGAAGGAGGTATGATTTTAATCACCCATGGCTTTTATTAGTGGTTTTTGAATTATAGAGGTATTGTGGTGAGTGATGGGGTGTTATTTTGGTGAATAATGGTATATGGAACCAAACCCTAGATTTAAAAACCATTGGGGAAATTGTTGTTGTTGTGGTTGATGATTAGAATGCTATGTTGTTAGCTTATGGTGCTTGAAATGAAGCTTATAAGTGAGTGAAATTGATGATTGAGGATTTTGATGGAAACCCTAAGCATGGAGGTCTTGGGGCTTTGGGGAATCCTTAAGAAATTATGAATTATTTATATGAGAGTGATTTTATACATATGAGAAAGAGTTTTGAATGAGTAATATTGTTGGTTGAGGTTGAGGAATTATGGAATCAAGAAAATTAGAGTAATGACCCCAAGTGTTTAGTGTGTTAAAAGTTAAGATATTAGTGGGAGAGAGACTTGAATAATGAGGATGATGATTATTGAATTTTAAAGAATCCTAATCTTGAGAGTTAGGAATATATATATTGTGACTAGAAGAATTGGTTTTGGGAAATGGATATGAGGTATTCAATGTTGGATAATGATTTGTATGATGAAAAATGATAGTGAAAATGGTAGAGGACCATTGATGGTGAAACCCATAAATAGGTGTTGTTATGAAATGTGTAAGAATAAATGTGAACATTAAGGTCATAATGATTGTGATGGCTTCGAAGAGGCAAGGATAACTTATGTTGAGCTCTAAGTGATAATGATGATATTTGAAGGATTGATATGATATGGGATTGCATTATGCAACGGATGAGATGATGATATTATTGGGTCTAGTTAGTCTTTAAGATCTAGAGGATCTTGGTTTTGCGAAAGGAATTCCTGATGCCTAACACAAATTGCATAACTTGGTGTTTGGACAAGTTTAGAACTTGTTCACAAGCCTTACAATATGTAAATCATTATGTAGAAATTTATGAGGAATGCTTTGGGATGGTTATTGATTGTATGAATGCATGTGTATATGATAGGTAGATGTGTTCCGGATTATATGGCGGAGCATTCAGAGCATGCGCTTGGTTATGGCTCTTCCCTCGAGGTAGGAAAGGAGTTTACATTCAAATTGCATGAGTAGATTTATAGTGATTATTGTATGTGTTTAGTACTCATGCTTGCCTTGCCATGTAGTTATTGAGATAATATGAATGGCAATTTGATTCTTGAGGATAGTGCATGGGAGTATGAAATGATTCTTATGGATGTATATATATATATGTATATATGTGAGATGATGATAAGTGTGATTTTAAAGTGTGATTAATGAGTTGAAATAAGAATTTCTGAGTATGAATGTTTAGAGCAAGTTTTATATGCCTCATGTGATGTATATGATGTGTTGGATGTGATTAAAATGGCTTAGAATGAGATATCATGTGTTGGGTTGTGAAAATTGTTATTTTCTGCATAAGACCCAATGATCTCACTCAAGTGAGATGGGTTCTCGCTCAAGCGAGAATCCCTTGCACTTGTATTATGGCCTCTGGGCCAATCTCGCTCAGGCGAGCGAGCGTCTCGCTCAAGCGAGACGTGTGTGGGGCGAGTAGAAGAGACACTGGACAAATCACGGCCAAGCGGGCGTGGCCGCGCTCGGGCGAGCGAGAAAGGAAAGGATTCTGGGTGATTTTCGCTTAAGTAAATAACGTGGCATGATGGGTCTCGCTCAAGTGAGCCAGCCTTGAAATAGGTACTAGGCATTTCTCGCTTAAGCGAGTGGCCCGTTGTAGGGAGTCTCGCTCAAGCAAGTGTATGTGGAAATAGGCACTGGAGTATTTTTGCTCGAGTAAGTGGATGGCCTTGGGAAGCCTCACCCGAGCGAGTATAGAAAACCACACTAGTGGATCTCGCTTAAGCGAGATAGGCTCGCTCAAGCAAGATTGATGTCTGATGCCTAAAACCTTCTCGCTTAGGAAAATTTGGGGCACCCAAGTGAACTATCCCCATCTCGCTCAAGGGAAGGTGGATCTCGCTTGAGTGATTTAACCCAAACTTGAAATTTTATTTGTTCCCTCAAATCTTGATGCCTAACCCCATTCTTTTATATTATGGATATTTAAGGAAATGTATAAGGGGGTGTTTGATGATGGCTTGACATGGTGAGAGTTGGAATTGATTGATACCCTGGAGGATGAAATAATTATGATATATTCACCACCGAGAGTAGGATATGAAGAATGATAATGAGAGTTTGATAATGAGGTTATGAGATACACCCTGGGTAATTATGAACCCAATGAGAGAAGGATTAAATGAGGAGGTGTTTGCTATAAATCGATGAATCGGAGATGATATCAGTAAGGTGTGACAATGAATGATGTTGTCAATATCCCCTTGAGAAAAAGGGGCAATATTATTCCTAATGAATCGTGATATACCCTTGTGTGTGTAAAGCAAGTGTGATCTTGTATGTGTGGTTTGAATGTAATAATGAAATGTTGTTGATGCCACACCAATATATGTATAGATGAAGCAATGGTAATGAATAATATTGTGAAAATCCATAAGTTGATTATGTGATAATAATGATGAAAATTTAATGAATCAAGATTATGTATAATACTATTCTAGTTGATTGCAAGTTTTGACTTGCCATATGATATGAAATATATATAAGATATGTTGAGACGTAATGCCAAGGACGCGATTATGTTGGGCATAAGTATATTTGCCATATATGTGGAATGATGAATATGCCTTGAATGATTCTAGGTGTGGATTAATATTATGATATTGCCATGCTTTTGATTTGCATGCGTGGAATGATATTGTGGCTATTGAAATGCCAAGTATAAGAATAATGTACCTTGAGGGGCTTGTACATGATTGTGTGATGATTATTGAAAATGCCAAAGTAAAATAAATCCCTAAATAAGAGGGTGAGATATCCTTATGAGGTTGATTGGCATATGTATTATTGCATTTTGCATTCATGGCATGGCATAACATTGAATGTGCGGTTGCGATCACAATGATGAAAGATCCAGTGGGATTCTATGAAGGGAGTACCCCTTGCGAGGAGGGAAACCAACTTAATGATAATATGATATTGAGCCGGTGGTTGCGATCACCTGGTTGTTGAAATGAAAAAGGGCTTGCGAGTTCTTATGATGCCTGTGGTTGCGATCACGAGGCGGGAGTACCCCTTGCGAGGCGGGAAACCAATATGAATTATTGAACGTGGTTGCGATGACTGGAAAGCACCTTGCGAGGTTGCTAGAGGGAGTACCCCTTGCGAGGTGGGAAACCCATGTGAATGAATGATATGGTGGTTGCGATCACCTGATAAAATAAAATCGGATCCGTGCATATGCATTATTAAACAGTTGACATATACAATAGCCATAGGTGCATGGCATTTGAAATAGGATGACCACGAGATGAGAAACCCCTTACGCGGAGGAAATAGTGAGGACATACTAAGGGGGGACCCTCACACCATCTTAGAAAAAGGACTTGAAGCATACAAAGGTCCTCTCACAAAGGCCAAGACCAAAAGGGCCAAAGAGAGCATCCATCGGGCCTTATCTTCATTCCTCTCCTTGAGTGGGCCCAAGCCCAATGAAGACTTCTTGAGGATCTACTCATACTCTACTTGTAACATACTCCTTAGTTAGATTCTCTAGGCTTATAGGTTTCATTTGGGCCTTGCAAGGTCATTTGGGCCACTTTTAGGCCATGTACATTCACTTTGGGCCATGTATAGGCCATAATCCTTTCCATTTACATTATTGGGCCTAGGCATCATAGAGAGGCCCATAACGGAACCACTTGGCCGAAATCTTTGAGGCACTATATAAGGTGCTCTCCTTTTGTCATTTGACACTTGAATGCCATTTGAGAATTACACACTTTTGAGTGAGTTTTTAGTGAGAGAAGCTCTCCCTTCTCTCTAGGTTAGAGTGAGCTCTAGCAAGATCTCACAAGGGGAATTCCTCCCTCTTGGTGGCGAGTTCCAAGGGAATTATCTCCTCTTGGAGTGGCTTCCCTTTCCTTTCCCCAATTCCATCCTCCATCCTTCTCCTTCCTTCCATCCATTTCCACTTTCTTCTCTCTCTTTTCCTTTTTCAATTTTTGAATAGTGAGTCTTTTCCCTTTAGTTCCCTTTTGGTTTTCTCATCATCAAGGAGATAGATCAAGGTTTGAAGAGGCAAGAAGAGGAAGAGTTCCCTAGATCCACCCTTCTTTAAGAGACTAGAAGAAGTTCCTACATCATTTGGTATCACTTGAGCTTGGGAGGTTCTTTTCCTACTCTTCTTCCTCTTTTAGTTTCGATTTTAACTTTGTTTTACTGGCTGGAATTTGTTGTTCATATCATTTACTTGCCTTATTGTTGCCATGTTAAAGTAGAAAAGTCATAAAAAGTTAATGTTCTTTTGAGCTTTTGTGTTAGTTGTTACCATTTCTTCAATTTCTTGCATATTGTTGTTTGAATTTAGGTTTCTTGTTGCTTTGTGTTGTTAAAATTCAGATTTGGCACTTAGGTATTTCGGTTATAGTTTATTGTTTAGTTGTTAGAAGTTGTTCAATTGTTAGTTAGTAGTTAGAGCCAAATAGGAGTTAGTTATTGTGTGCCATGTGGAACCTTGTCTAGTGTTCTAGGTTTTGTATTGTTTTCTCCTTTTAGCAAGTGCATAACATGTGATTAGGAGTTAGTTCAAGCATCTTGACTAAGCTCCCAAGGTTCCACTCTTGTGTTGTTAGGAGGTCTCATTTTAAGACCCTCCAAAAGTCATCTCATTGTTAGGATTGTTAGTTTCCATTCTTAGTTCCTTTCTAGGTTAATTTTGTTTGTGAATTCACATTAGGAATACATTTCTTACTCGGTTTTCATTTTGTTGCATAAAAGAAAATTTTGTCAAATAGAATTGACCAAAGTCCTTCCACTCCTTTTGGAAAAAGGTTGCAAATATTTTTCCCTTAAGCAAGAATAGACATTTGAACTTGTTTTGGCATTGTTCATTTTGGTTTTAGGGTTTCATTTTGAGTGGTGTTGTGAATTGAAAAACAAAATTACAAGAGGCATTAAAAAGAAAAGAAAATCTACAAAAGAGAAAAGAAAAACAAAAGCCCTATACTTCTAAAAATTGAAAAAGGATGTGAAAAAGAAGAAGAAGCCTCATTAAGAAAAAGTGTGAAATAAGCCACCAAGTTTAATAAAACTTTTCAAAATTCCTTTGTACTTGAAATGAATTGTTTGCCTAAGTCTCAATATAGTTTCATTTGGACCTTACTTGCTTGATAGTGATTGCAACTTTAGAGTCTCTACGTTTAGTTTTGTCCTTTCCTTTTGTTAAGTGCATTTTAGTTTCTTGTTTGTCTAGTTGTGTCTTCAATTTTGAAATTCTTATCCAAGTGTAGCCTTTATTCTTTGAACATTTATTGCTTTAGTGTCTTGTCATTTAAAAATCCAAAAACATTTTCCACTTTGAGTAGCCTTTTCTTCTTAAGCATTTTTAGTTTATCCTTTTTCCTTCTCAAGTTTTGTCTTTGAAGTTGTCTTTTCTTCAAACTCTTGATAATTTCCCTTCTCAAAACCTTGAGGGTAGCATATTGGAACACTTGAGGTGAGAGTGTAAATTGCTTGGGTGAACTTGACACCAAAAGAAAGGGTAAGAGTTGTGAGGAACTTCTTGAGAGATACACTTGTGAGGTTTTATCTTTTTGCTTGATTTCATTAACAATTTCGTTTGGAGTGTTTTGTTTTGTCTTGTTTTGCTAGGTGAGGTGGAGCTTGCACATCAAGGAAGAGCTTGAAGAAAAGTGTAAAGGAAGCAAAGCCTTGTAACTAGTAGAATTTAGGCAAATTTTTAATTCTTAGGCTTGGTGTATTAGGTTTTTGTCTTATATTTTGGACAAACCTTTTGGATATTGGACTTTGGACACTATTAACTTTCATTTACTCTTGGTAATTTCGGCTAGGCTAGAGCATTTGCATTTGGTTGTTATTTTGTTAGTTAGTTAGTTGTTGGTTATAACTAATAGTTGTTAGTTAGTTGCTTGTCTTAACTAATTAGGTTAGTTAGTTGGTGGTTGGAACTAATTCTAGTTATTTCAACTAATCATAACCGAAATTAGTTTTAGGTCTTAACTAGATCATAACCGAATTAGTTAATTAGTTAGGGTTGTTAGACTTTGTTACAACTTCCATACTAAATAACTACTTCTAGTTAAGGTTTGTTAGGTGTTGGTTAGTTAGTTGAACTAACTTTGTTAGGTTAACTACTTGGTAAACTGAATTGGTTAGCTTGTCTAGGGTTAGTTAATTGTTACAAGCAACCTAGGACAATCATAATCAACTTAGGTTAAAACCAACCTAGGCCTTTCATAAGCAACATAGGATTAACATAGTAAAAGACAACCTAGGATCTTGTTTTTCCCTTAGGATAGAAACCTAGTATTCATATTTTAGGATTGTTGTGTGTTTTCTTTCACTTCTTTTGCGTTCATCATCGTCAATTATCTTGTCTATACATCCTTTGTTTATGTCTTGAATTTCTTTGACAACATTAAAAGATGTCTTCTAGTGATAGGGAGAATAAAACTATGCTTCATAACATAATGGATAGCTTGAATAACATCAATGCTAGGTTAACAAATCTTGAGCATAATAAAAACCCTAGAACTAGACATAGAAATTAAAGAAATCATAGGCATAATAATAGTGATAGTGAAGAAGAGCCTAGGCAAAGAAGGCACCATGAGTATAAAAAAGAAGATATAGGCTTGAGAGAAGTCAAATTAGAAATACCCCTATTTCATGGCAAGAGTGACATAGAGGCTTATCTAGAATGGGAAATGAGAGTAGAACAAATCTTTAACTCACATCAAATAAAAGATGAAAAGAAGGTTAGGATAGCCACCCTCTTATTTCAAAACTATGCCTTAGTATGGTGGTTTCAAGTGTGTAAGGAGAGAAAGAAAGATAATTTTCCACCAATAGATGATTGGTTGGATTTAAAAGCTCTTTTAAGAAAACGTTATGTTCCTAGCTACTATAGAAGGGAGCTATTAGCAAAGCTAAATAGACTCACCCAAGGGTCAAAAAGTGTAGAAGACTACTACAAATATTTAGAGATAGCTATGATTAGGGCAAACCTAGAAGAAGATGAGGAAACCCTAATGCATAGGTTTTTGCATGGCCTTAATAGGAACATTAAGAATAGAGTAGAACTCCTTCCACATGTAGACATTGAAGAACTACTTCACCAATGCACTAAGGTAGAGAGCCAATACAAAGAGAGAGAAGCCTATAGTGGGGAAAATAGAGCCTATAAGCCTAAGTGGGTAGCACAAGATAATAAGGGTAAGTTTGATAGAAACCCTAGGGAGAGGGAAGTGGGCACTTCATCTTCCAAACCTCAAAGTGAGTTTCATAAAAATGGAAAAGTCTTTAGGAATCAAAGAGACAAGCATGAATCCACATCTAAACCACAATCCTCTAGATCATCTACCATTAAATGTTTTAAATGCCTTGGTAGAGGTCACATTGCTTCTGACTGTCAAACAAAAAGAACTATGGTTTTGAAAAATAATGGAACCTACTAAAGTTAATCAGAGTCTAATTCTGATTCTCACTCTTTAAGTGATGACTTAAGTAGTGATTCATATGACAGTAAGCATATTTTAGGGGATGATGGTGAGCTTTACATGATTAGAAGATTACTTGGTAGTCATGTTAAGCTAGATGATATTACACAAAGAGAGAACATCTTTTATACAAGATGTTAAATAAATGACAAATTATGTTCTCTCATTGTGGATAGTGGGAGTTGTGCTAATGTGGTAAGTCAAAGACTAGTGCATAAAATGGGCTTAGAACTAATAGATCACCCTAGACCTTATAAGTTACAATGGCTTAATGAAAAGGGAGAGATGTTAGTTAATAAGAAAGTCTTAATAAATTTCACCATAGGCATATATAAAGATGAAGTTAATTGTGTAGTAGTACCTATAGAGGCAACTCATATTTTGCTAGGAAGACCTTGGCAATTTGATAGGAAGGTCATCCATGAGGGGTTCACTAACACCCTCACTTTCAAACTAGATGGTAAGAAGATAGTTTTACACCCCCTAACTCCACAACAAGTAGCTAAAGATCAATTACAAATGAAGCTTAAAAGAGATAGAGAGTTAGGATCTTCTTCAAATTATCTAGGAAAAACTAAGAAAAATAAAAAAGAAGATAAAGGAAAAGGAGTTGTTGTCTATGATGACTCTAGTTCCAATCTTTTGGCCAACAAATATGATGTGAAACATGCCATGCTTTCACATAAACCATGTTTGATCATGTATTCAAGATACACCCCTAACACTTCTTTGTGCTCAATGGGCAATCTTCCTCCTCCTTTGCCCAAAGGGATTCAAAATATTTTAAATGAATTTAAAGACCTCTTTCCAAAATACATCCCAAAAGGCTTACCTCCTATTAGGGGCATTGAACAACAAATTGATTGAATTCATGGTGCTAGTTTACCTAATAAGCCTGCATATAGATGTAATCCTAAGGAAAGCCTTAAAATTGAAAATCAAGTGAATAAACTACTTTCTAAGGGTTGGATTAGAGAGAGTTTAAGCCCATGTGCTTTACCTATTTTACTTGTCCCCAAAAAGGATGGTTCATGGAGAATGTGCACCGATTATAGAGCCATCAATAACATCACCATCAACTATAGGCATCCTATACCTAGACTTGATGATATGCTTCATGAGCTTAGTGGTTCTACAATATTTTCTAAGATTGATCTTAAAAGTGGCTATCACCAAATAAGAATCAAAGAAGGAGATGAATGGAAAGCCGCTTTTAAAACCAAACTTGGACTATATGAGTGGTTAGTTATGCCTTTTGGCTTCACTAACACACCAAGTACATTCATGAGACTCATGAATCATGTTTTAGGGGAATTCATTTGGCATTTTGTTGTGGTCTATTTTGATGACATTTTAATCTATTCAAAGACCATGACCTCTCATCTAAGCTAACTTTGACAAGTTATGCTTGCCCTAAGAACAAACAATCTTTACGCAAACCTTGACAAATGTTCTTTTGGCATGGATAGCATTGTCTTTCTTGGATTTGTAGTTAGTTCAAAAGGTGTAGAGGTAGATCACTCAAAGGTTAAGGCCATCCAAGTGATAGATGTCCAATTTACCTATATTTTGCATGGTTAATGAAACATAAATTGGATATAATGTGCAATGTTTGTCAATTTTGTAAACTAAATAGAAAATAAATTGTGATATGAACATTGTACAGGTTGATTGGCTAATTTTGTTGCAATTCCAGGAAAAGGTGAAGAAGAAAGAAGAAAAGAAAGGAAATGAAGAAAATTCACCAAGCGTTGAGCAAACAAGTGATATTCGCTCAAGCGGAGGCTATCTCGCTTGAGCGAATCAAGGTCGCTGAGGCTAAATTGAAGAGCTCGCTTGGGCGAGCAAGGAATTTAACAAATAACAGTATCAGGTCAAGACTCGCTTGAGCGAGGAGTGCTTCGCCCAGGCGATGTCAAGCCAGTAGAGAATAATGAAGTATTCGCCCAAGCGAAACAGAGTCAGCTTGAGCGAGTTTGGTACAGAATGAAATAACAATAGCCTCGCTCAAGCGTTTGAATTAAAACACCAGGCGAAATTCTTCCAGAATGCAACAATGTAAAGGTCGCTTGAGCGACATGATTTCGCTCAAGCGAAATTCGTCCAGAGCCTAAATTTAAAGGGTTCGCTGAAGTGGATAGAGAAACAGCTTAAGCGAAAAGGAATAAAGTATCAGATATGAAGATTCGCTTAAGTGAAAGGGAGTCGCCTGAGCGAGTAGACATGCAGGTGAAGCAGGACCAACAGCTTTCTTCATGTTGAAGTAGCCTAGTCGCTTGAGCGACACTTAAACTCGCTTGAGCGAGTATTGCTTTATATAAGCAATAAAGAGGGTTATTTCAGGGGCGGCTGGGTAGATTTTGAGGAAACACTTTGTACTCTTTCTCTTCATCTTTTCTAAGTTGTAATGACCACCATGAGTGGCTAAACCTCTCCTTAGGATTGGATGTAGCCTTTCTTACTTGAAGATCATAAGTGATATATTCATGAATCGGGTAAATTTGTTCTATGATTCTTGGTATTTCGTTTCATGTTTATTGGTTGGATTTGTTTAATCAACAATTTCTCGATTTAAGTTTTCGTTTGTTGTTGGAAAATAACTTTTGAAAACAGATCTAAATGAAATTCTCATTGTGAGTAAATAACCAGGGATGGTATTTAACGCATTGAACGTCCAAACAATCGGTCGTAATGCTGGAATGGATTTGAAACGATCAAGGGATTGACGTTATCAAATCAGTTCTTATGAATTTCGTAGTCAAGGAATTGATACGAATGACATTGATTGTGACGTAAAGTATTATAGTTCAAACCCCGTTTTCATGAATATACATTGTGCATCGGAAGGTAAGATCGGTGAATCCTAATCCCAGTTTTTAAAACTTGACAAACTCCTTTCATTTTATTGCATACCCGTTCATATATTGCAGTTTATATTTTGAACTCAAAAACCATGAAAACAATCGTTTTAATCCGCCGTAATATTTTAAGTTTCAATTGCTGATGATCCTTAGTGGGAACGATATCTTTTATAACTACAACTACCGTGTTTGAAACTTGGCACGTTCCTTTGAGTGTATTATACAAACTTGATTCTCTTAAAATACACCAGCACCAAGATTGGCCCACACCCAAAAATATGAATGACATAAGAAGTTTCCATGGTCTTGCAAGTTTTTATCAGAGATTTGTGAAGGATTTTTCTACCTTAGCCTCCTCTTTGAATGAATTGGTGAAAAAGAATGTTCCTTTTATTTAGGGACCAAGGCAAGAAAAAGCTTTCCTAGATCTCAAAGATCGCCTCACTCATGCTCCAATTTTATCACTTCTAAATTTTTCTAAAACATTGGAGCTTGAGTGTGATGCATCTAATATGGGTATAGGAGCTG
Source organism: Clitoria ternatea (assembly GCA_037962975.1). Classification (NCBI taxonomy): domain Eukaryota; kingdom Viridiplantae; phylum Streptophyta; class Magnoliopsida; order Fabales; family Fabaceae; genus Clitoria; species Clitoria ternatea. The sequence continues at coordinate 160,589,899 of CM075672.1, forward strand.
TGCTTTTACAAGAAGGTCACCCCATTGCTTTCTTCAGTGAAAAGCTTAATGGGGCAGCCATCAATTATCCCACATATGATAAAGAGTTTTATGCCTTAATTAGAGCCCTACAAACTTGGGAAGACTACTTGATTCCCAAAGAGTTTGTCATACATAGTGATCATCAATCCCTCAAATTCATTAAAGGGCAACATAAGCTAAATAAGAGGCATGCTAAGTGGGTTGAGTATTTGGAACAATTTCCCTATGTCATCAAGTATAAAAATGGAAAATCCAATACTGTGGCTGATGCTTTATCTAGGAGGCACTCTTTACTTACCTCCCTATGAGCCAAAGTTATTGGGCTTGATGAGATTAGGTCTTTATATCCAAATGACCTTGATTTTTCTACCATCTTCAACTCATCTTCCACATCTTCATCTCATAAGGGCTTCTACATTTTATATGGCTATCTTTTCAAAGCCAATAGACTTTGCATTCCTAGAAGTTCTTTAAAAGATTTTTTAGTTAGAGAAAGCCATAAGGAAGGCTTAATGGGCCATTTTGGAAGAGATAAAACATTATCCATATTACATGAACACTTCTATTGGCCAAAAATGAAAAAAGATGTCCAAAAACATTGTGCTAGGTGTATAGTGTATAGAAAAGCAAAATCAAAACTTTCGCCTAGTGGTTTATATACTCCTTTACCAACACCTACTGCACCTTGGATTAATATATCTATGGATTTTGTTTTGGGATTGCCTAAGACCCAAAGGGGAATGGATTCTATCTTTGTGGTTTTGGATAGGTTTAGTAAGATGGCTCACTTCATCCCTTGTCACAAGGTAGATGATGCTAGTCATATGGTTAAACTTTTTTTCAAAGAGATTGTAAGACTTCATGGTGTTCCTAAAACCATAATTTATGATAGGGACACGAAATTCCTAAGCCATTTTTGGAAAACTCTTTGGTCAAGGCTAGGAATGAAGCTTCTCTTTTCCACTACTTGTCATCCTCAAACGGATGGACAAACAGAGGTAGTAAACAGGACCCTCTCTCAACTTCTTAGGGTCTTAGTGCTTAAAAATGTTAAATCTTGGGATTAGTGTTTGCCCCATATTGAGTTTGCATATAATAGGGTACAACACTCCACAACCAAGCATAGTCTATTTGAAGTTGTTTATGGTTTTAACCCTCTTACTCCTTTGGACCTTTTGCCTATTGAGGTTTTTGATTCCATCCTTCATATGGATGGAGAGGCAAAGGCCAAATTTATCAAAGATTTTCATGGGAAGGTTAAAGACGAAGTTCAAACTAAGAATGAACACTAAGCTCGTTGTGCCAATAAGAAGCGAAAGGATATCATCTTTGAGGTTGGAGATTGGGTTTGGTTACACCTTCGAAAAGAGAGATTTCCAAACTTACGCAAATCCAAACTTGATCCTAGAGGGGATAGGCCTTTCCAAATCATAAAGAAAATGAATAATAATGCTTATATCCTTGATTTGCCAGGAGATTATGGAGTGAGTGCTTCCTTTAACATTTCTAATTAATCTCCCTTTGACTTAGATGAAGAGGATAATGCCTTAGATTTGAGGACAACTTCTTTCGAAGAGGGGGATCATAATAAGGACACATTAAGGGAGGACCCTCACACCATCTTAGAAAAAGGACTTGAAGCATACAAAGGTCCTCTCACAAGGGCCAAGACCAAAAGGGCCAAAGAGAGCATCCATCGAGCCTTATCTTCATTCCTCCCCTTGAGTGGGCCCAAGCCCAATAAAGACTTCTTGACGATATACTCATACTCTACTTGTAACATAATCCTTAGTTAGATTCTCTAGGCTTATAGGTTTCATTTGGGCCTTGCAAGGTCATTTGGACCACTTTTAGGCCATGTACATTCACTTTGGGCCATGTATAGGCCATACTCCTTTCCATTTGCATTATTAGGCCTAGGCATCATAGAGAGGCCCAAAACGGAGCCACTTGGCCGAAATCTTTGAGGCACTATATAAGGTGCTCTCCTTTTGTAATTTGACACTTGAATGCCATTTGAGAATTACACACTTTTGAGTGAGTTTTTAGTGAAAGAAACTCTCCCTTCTCTCTAGGTTAGAGTAAGCTCTAGCAAGCTCTCATCCAAGGGGAATTCCTCCCTCTTGGTGGCGAGTTCCAAGGGAATTATCTCATCTTGGAGTGGCTTCTCTTTCCTTTCCCCAATTCCATCCTTCATCCTTCTCTTTCCTTCCATCTATTTCCACTTTCTTCTTTCTCTTTTCCTTTTTCAATTTCCAAATAGTAAGTCTTTTCCCTTTAGTTCTCTTTCGGTTTTCTTATCATCAAGGAGATAGCTCAAGGTTTGAAGAGGCAAGAAGATGAAGAGTTCCCTAGATCCACCCTTCTTCAAGAGACTAGAAGAAGTTCCTACATCAGTAAATAAGTAAAGATTTAATGAATTGATGATGACAGCTTGTGAATACCTTTGTTGATAAGTGGCAATGTGATTGGGTATGTGCTTGTGCTTGCTTATGTTGTGTGAAACATCCTAAGTTCAACTTAAGGACAAACTGAGACAAGGAAAATTTTTCCAAAGATCAGGGGGATTTAAAGGTAAGGGAATCGATGGAGGATTAGGAAAAAGGAATTAAGTTAAGAAGGAACCATAAGTCGCATGCAAACGGTGGAAGAAGTTAAACGTGAACAAGCTCGACAACATCCACTCACTCAGGCGATAATCCGCTTCGCATGAGCGGGACACCACAATGTGCTTGGGCGAACACGCGTCGCTTAACTGGACTCAGCTAGGAACCTTTCTATTTACTCATACTCGCTGGAGCGAGCGTTCATTCGCTGAGGCGAACAACTCCAATCCTCGGCTTCATTCACTCAGGTCACAGTTGCTGGCCACTCGGGAAATGATTCCCACGATAATTCCACTTGGGTTTATAAGGGACTCCTCACTCGGAAATACTCAGTCGCTCCTCACTTGGGAAATACTTAGTCACTCCTCACTCGGGAAATACTTATCCACTCTTCACTCGGGAAATACTTAGCCACTCCTCACTCGGGAAACCTCAACAGTTATCACTCTAAGGGTATCAAGATCGATTCTCGCTCGGTACCTGTCCTATTCGCTCGTTCTCACCCGACATCACTCTGTCTTATTCACTCGGGATTACCTAGACTTCCCTTCACTCGGAGGGAGTCACTAACTCTCTTCCCACGCCAACACTCGACTCCATTTCGACTTACAGTTATACTAACCTCTCACCCACAACAAATACGCGTACATAGGTTACCTGGATTTTCATGCACAATATAGGGTTTCACGCAACATAGTAGATGTAATTAATTACAGGCACCAAAATCATGTCCTCTACCCCAAAGGGTTCAGGTTCTAATAAAAGGAACTAAGACTAAACATGAGCCGGCCAAGGCTTAACAAAACACAAACAGAATATACATAACATTTATCCCTATAGTGCACCAGCACTTCACTCGGCATTCGGCTCCTCCTTCACTCCTCATTTTGAGAGATATTCACTGAAAAATTACCACAGTAGGGGGTTGAGTATCTTAAATTTTAAATGATAGATACTGACTCGGATTATCTTTAATCATGCAACAATATAATGCACACGGCTAGTACTAAATATGCATATAACATTTCAATAACATCAACAATCATACATGGAACAGATTTTAGTCGGTACAGTCAGTGCATGTACACAGAATAGTTCACTCGGTTCCGCATTCGTGTGTAATCGGTTTTCGACGTTGCAATGTAGGCTCCCAGCCTTTTTATACATAGCTCTCAGCTATCAATTCAGCTCCCAGCTGCTTTGCCATTTTACAGGTACCCAACCGTTTGCCCACAAGGTGACACCAACGCTCCCAGCGTCAACGGAGATGTTCACGGGCAGCCCGAGTCCCACTCGGAAACTACCTTGAGTCCCACTCAAAGGATTTCACAGCGTCCCATGCTTTTCAATTAACCGATAGTAGTGTCCCACACTACGTGCTCCCAACACAACGCATCCCATGCGCCACACGCGGATTCATCACACAATACAGAATTCATACACATAACTTTTCACTCAGTCATATATACTTCACATACAGTCGGTAACACGTATTCTCATAACTCAATATATTGATTTAACACACATACTTCCATGCAATCAGTATCATTGCTCAAGTAGATGAATACAGCAACACGTGCTTCCCATGCAATTGATATCAACCAATATCAGGATTCAATAAAGTATTCCACTTAACACAAGCATAACATGCAATCAGTATTCAGCAATATCAGGATTCAACTATGCATGCATCAATATGAATATTATCAGATTCACTACACCAACACTCGATCACATGCATTCATCATTTTATATTTATAACGACTCACAAGTCACATAAACCATACAGTTATTGTCATCAACAATACAACACACCCTTGCCATGCAATCATTCAACATTCTCTAAGCTATCGGCGTGCATCTCAGGGATAATACTAAATATGCAACACTCAACTCCTACTTATCATGCACCCGGGTACTACGTACTCCACATGCAAGTATAACACACAAACAGAATACAGAACAATAATCATCAACACCCGGAACCCGTCCATAATCCATGCGTTTAACATATAAGGTACTCCCCCTACCAACTACGAGACTCCGAGAGACTCTTCTGCTTGGCTGTTGGCCCTCTTCCTTGCTGCTTCGCTCGAAACCTTCACTCGTTTAGCCTCCACTCGAACACTGTTGTCTTCCACGCTTGGCTCGGGTACAGGGGCTATTTCTTCTTCCGCTCCGACGATCGTCTTTCACTCGTATAAGGGGCTCTGACTCCTCTGCAGCACTGTCGACATGGCCTCCGTAAGCAGAATGGGGACAGAGAGCAGAGAAGGAGAAGAAGAAGAAGAAGAACGAGGGAGAAAGAGAAGAAGAAAGAAGAAGGGAAATCGCAGAGGGAATTCTGAAGAATGAAAGGCAAGAGACCATCGACCAACTACATATATGCATGCACAAAGAATGGAAAGGTGGGGTGGGGAAAACGTGAAGCAGCAGTCTGCTCACGTCACCCAGTCCCATCAGCAACCACCAATAGCTAATCCCACTTAATCAGCACTCATTTGATTAATTAAATTAATGATAATTAATAAACAATTCCCCACTTCTAAAATTATTATTTTAATGGCTTTATTTCACCCGGTACTTTGTTTAAAATCAAGATGTTACAGTTCTTCCCCTCTCAAAAGAATTTCGTCCTCGAAATTCACTCGGTGACTCACCTTAATAAACAACTCGGGGTACTGTTGCCTCATGGCATCCTCGCGTTCCCAGGTATAAGAGGTATACCCGTTCTGTGGCCACTCGACCTCAACCAGTTGCATGTCCTTACTCCTTAAACGCTTTACCGATTGGTCCACGATTCTAGTTGGTACAGTCACAGTGGTCAGGTCTTCCTTGATTTCCACTTCGTCATCAGGCATTGTGTGAGTAGAATTGGGTAAGTACTTCTTTAGTTGGGACACATGAAACACGTTATGCAATCGGGATAAGTGAGTTGGTAGTGCTACTCGGTATGCCATGGAGCCGACTCGTTCCAACACCTCATAAGGCCCAATGTACCAGGGGCTCAACTTTCCACTCTTCAAGGCTCGCCCGACTCCTTTCCTCGGTGAAGTCTTCAGAAACACCCGGTCCCCAACTGAAAACTCTAATGGTTTAGTTCGTTTATCATGGTAGCTCTTCTGCCTATCCTGAGACGCCTTCATCTTTTCCCTTATCGCTCAGATCTGTTCTGAGGTTTGCTTCACAATTTCTGGCCCCAATAGCAGACTCTCACCCGTTTCTGACCAGCAGAGTGGGGTTCGGCATCTCTGGTTGTATAGTGCTTCGTAGGGTGCCATACCGATACTGTTGTGGTGGCTATTGTTGTATGTAAACTCGATCAGGGGAAGATACTGCTCCCAGTTTCCACCGTGCTCCAACACACACGCCCTTAGCAAGTCTTCCAAGCTCTGGATTATTCGCTCGGATTGCCATCCGATTGGGGGTGGTAAGTAGAACTTAGCCAAAGCTTTGTACCCATTTCTTGATGCAGGCTGGTCCAAAGCCGAGACGTGAACCTAGGATCCCTATCCGATACGATGGAAGTCGGTATACTATGCAGTCGGACAATTTTGTGAGTGTAAATCCGAGCTAACTTATGCAACGGGTACTTCATGTTCATCGGTAGGAAGTGTGCACTCTTCGTCAGTCGGTCAACAATGACCCAAATCGCATCATGGCCCGCTCAGTTTTTTAGCAATCCCATGACAAAGTCCATGGCAATTGAGTCCTATTTCTACACGGGAATCTCCAGGGGTTGCAATGCGCCATACGACTTCTGGTGCTCGACTTTCGACTTTTGACAGGTGATACACCGAGGCACGTATTCTACCACATTCCTTTTTAATCTGGGCCACCAAAATTGTGCCCTTAGATCGTGGTACATCTTCATGGTGCCCGGGTGGATACTTAGCAAACTCTTGTGAGCTTCATCAAGCACCATTCTTCTCAATTCTCCTCCACCCGGCACGTATATTCTGTTTCTCACTCGGAAAATTCCATCCGATCCCTTGGTCAAGGACAAGTCCTTTCCTTTGGCCTGAGTCTCCTTCATCTCAGCCAAGTAGGAATCTGACTGCTGTTGTTCATACACGGATTTTAGAAATTCATTGGCAATCCTTAACGTACCGGTCGTCATTTTCCGAGAAGAGGGGAGGTCAACATGCAAGTTCATGTCTCGGAACTGTTCCAATAACTCCACTTCCTTCACCATCATCACTGCTATATGAAAGGATTTCCGACTCAACGCGTCGGCAACAACGTTTGCCTTACCCGGATGGTACTTCAGCTCGAAGTCATAGTCCTTTAAAAATTCCATCCATCTCCTCTGCCTCATGTTCAGCTCCTTCTGGTCGAATAAATATTTGAGGCTCTTGTGGTCGCTGTAAACTTCAAATTTAGAACCGTACAAATAATGCCTCCATATCTTCAATGCGAAAATCACAGCTGCTAGTTCCAAGTCGTGGGTCAGGTAATGCTGTTCGTGAGGCCTCAATTGCCGAGAGGCATATGCCATCACTCGGTCTTTCTGCATTAGCACGCATCCCAATCAGAGTCCTGATGCATCACAATAAACCACGAAGCTCTCTTGCAAGTTAGGCAATGCCAATACTGGAGCAGTCGTCAACTTGTCCTTCAGCTCTCGGAAACTGCTCTCGCACTCGGAACTCCACACGAAGGGAATGTTTTTCCGGGTCAATTTAGTCAGTGGCGAAGCTAGCTTAGAAAAACCTTCAATAAACCTTCTATAATAACCGGCCAGGCCCATAAAGCTCCTTATCTCCGAGACCGACTTGGGTCTCTCCCATGCCATTATAGCTGCCACTTTCGAAGGGTCCACCGAGACACCTTCCTCGGAAATCACATGTCCGAGGAAGTGGATCTTATCCATCCAGAAATCACATTTTGAAAGCTTTGCAAACAACTGTTTCTCCTTCAACACTTGAAGTACCGCTCGGAGGTGTTCTTCATGCTCCTCAGGGGTCTTAGAATAGACTAGGATGTCATCTATGAAAACTACTACGAATCGGTCTAGATATGGATGGAATATGTTGTTCATGTAATTCATGAAGACAGCAGGGGCATTTGTCACACCGAACGGCATCACTACATATTCGTAGTGACCATACCGAGTCCTAAAGGCAGTCTTAGGAATGCCCAAGTCCTTCACTCGGATTTGGTGGTATCCCGATCGTAAATCGATCTTTGAAAAGACTGAAGCGCCACGCAGCTGGTCAATCAGATCATCAATTCTGGGCAATGGGTATCGGTTCTTAATTGTGAGTTTGTTTAGCTGTCAGTAGTCTATACATAGCCTCATGCTACCATCCTTCTTCTTAACAAGCAGCACAGGTGCGCCCCATGGTGATACACTCGGCCTAATGAACTGCTTTCCAAGTAACTCATCCACCTGCTTCTTCAACTCGGCCAATTCTGTTGAGGACATTCTATAAGGTGCATTAGAGACTGGCTCGGCTCCAGGGATCTGGTCTATAGAGAATTCAACTTCTCTACTCGGAGGGACACCCAGTACGTCTTCCGGAAACACCTCGGGGAATTCACAGACAGTCGGAATATCGTTCACTCGGGCTCTACTCTCACCCTCGGTCAAACAAAGCATCATAAACAGTTGAGCTATACCTTGTACCGTGTAATCCTCATTGTTCTTCCTCGGAAAGATTATCCTCCGGTTTTTGCAATCCACTAACACCTTGTTGGCTGAAAGCCAATCTATACCGAGTACAATGTCAAGGTCCTTCAAAGGAACGCATACCAGATCGAAGGTAAAACTCCGATCAACTTATACGAATGTTACGTCTTTACACATTGATGAGGTCAACACCTTAGGGCCAGTCGGGTTGGCCACTTCCAAAATTCGATCCATATCCACAGTCGGTAATCTCAAATGTCTTACACAATCATCAGCTATGAAGGAGTGGGTGGCTCCAGAATCAAAAACTACACTAAGCGTATATTTACCGAGTAGACACTTACTTTGCACTACGTCGTTCGCCTGCGTAACTTCCTCAGCACTGATGGCGTAGACTCTTCCAGCAGCGGGTTGGTCGGTGTTCCTCCTCCAGTGGTTTGGGGCAACCATCATATTTTCTCTAGCTCTGTTTCCTCCGCCCCACGGTCTTTGACCATCGTGTCCACAGCTCCTCTCTTGGAAACCTCCCTGACGCACATTTATATTTGCTTGACGGAGTTGGGGGCAGTCAGGGCGAATGTGTCCCCTCTTATTACAATAGAAGCACACCATCTCACTATCATTGTTGTAGTCTCGAGCATAATGATTTCCTCCATACTTGAAACATTTTCTGTTCCCCATAACTTGTCGTCTCTGTGGCTGGTTTCGACCCCCCAAATCTAGAAAAAGGTCTGTTCCTACCAGCATTGTTTGGCCTCTTGAAGCGGGGTTGCTGGGGCCTCAAGTAATGGTTTGCTCTGCTGCTCTGGCCCGAGTGGGCCTTGTCATCCTCCTCAAATATCCTACACTTGTTCACCAATAGGGGAAAGCTCCCAATCTCTTGGTATCTGCAGGCTCTCTTAATGTCTGACCTCAACCCATTCTCAAATTTAAGGCATTTAGAACTCTCTGTTCCAGGTTGTTGGAAGGGCGGGTAGAATAAGCATAGTTCTTCAAATCTTGCCGCGTATTCTTCCACAGTCATGGATCCCTGCTTCAATTCCATGAATTCCAGTTCTTTCCGACTCCTGATGGTGTCGGGGAAATACTTTTCTAAGAAACATGTCTTGAAATTTTCCTAGGTCAGCTGGGTATCGTCGTCAGTTAGTCGGTTTCTGGCTATCTTTCACCAGTTTTCCGCCTCGTCTCGCAGTATATACACTGCACATTCTACCTTCTGGGCCTCGGTGCAGTGAAGGCCCCCAAAAATCCTTTCTAACTCCTGAGTCCATTTATAGGCTGCCTCGGGGTTACGTCCTCCTTGAAATTCACTCGGCCTCCTCTTCAGGAAGCGGTCCAGCACTTGGCCATCCTCTGCTCGAGGCTGGCCTTGCCTCTCAAACACGTCTGCAAAGCGTTGGAATGCTGTGGCTATAGCCTCCATGCTCTGACGATTTGTCATGACCTATCCTGAAATTCACACCCCTTCAAGGATAAGTTTACAAGGTTACATTCTTCCGATCGGATCTCAGTCTAACGTTCAGTAACTTTAGCTCATTATACTACTTCTATATGTTATACAATCAGTCGGACCAGGAGGAAAACAACCTCCCATCCACAAATCAATATTACAATATCAATCAGATTCAACAATTGCCACAATAATGATGACCACTCGGTCACAATGCACACAACCGCTTACACTCAGTAAGCATACCTTGGCCTTGGACCTTTCGGTCTGCTTTGATACCAAATGAAACATCCTAAGTTCAATTTAAGGACAAACCGAGACAAGGAAAATTTTTCCAAAGATCAGGGGGATTTGAAGGTAAGGGAATCGGTGGAGGATTAGGAAAAAGGAATTAAGTTAAGAAGGAACCATAAGTCGCATGCAAACGGTGGAAGAAGTTGAACGTGAACAAGCTCGACAACATCCACTCGCTCGGACACCACAATATGCTTGGGCGAACACGCGTCACTTAAGCGGACTCGGCAAGGAACCTTTCTATTCACTCGTACTCGCTGGAGCGAGCGTTCATTCGCTGAGGCGAACAACTCCAATCCTCAGCTTCATTCACTCGGGTCATAGTTGCTGGCCACTCGGGAAATGATTCCCACGGCAATTCCACTTGGGTTTATAAGGGACTCCTCACTTGGAAATACTCAGTCGCTCCTCACTCGGGAAATACTTAGTCACTCCTCACTCGGGAAATACTTAGCCACTCTTCACTCGGGAAATACTTAGCCACTCCTCACTCGGGAAACCTCAACAGTTATCACTCTAAGGGTATCAGGATCGATTCTCGCTCGGTACCACCTGTCCTATTCGCTCGTTCTCACTCGGCATCACTCTGTCTCATTCACTTGGGATTACCTAGACTTCCCTTCACTCGGAGGGAGTCACTAACTCTCTTCCCACGCCAACACTCGACTCTATTTTGACTTACAGTTATACTAACCTCTCACCCACAACAAATACGCGTACATTGTAACATCTCGATTTTAAACAAAGTACCGGATGAAATAAAGCCATTAAAATAATAATTTTAGAAGTGGGGAGTTGTTTGATAATTACCATTAATTTAATTAATCAAATGAGTGCTGATTAAGTGTGATTAGCCATTAGTGGTTGCTGATGGGACTGGGTGACGTGAGCAGACTGCTGCTTTACGTTTTCCCCACCCCACCTTTCCATTCTTTGTGCATGCATATATGTAGTTGGTCGATCGTCTCTCGACATTCATTCTTCTGAATTCCCTCTGTGATTTCTCTCTTCTTCCTTCTTCTCTTTCTCTCTCATTCTTCTTCTTCTTCTTCTTCTTCTTCTCCTTCTCTGCCCTCTGTTCACATTTTCTGCTTACAGAAGTCACGTTGACGGTACTGCAGAGGAGTCGGAGCTTCCTTATACGAGTGAAAGACGATCGTCAAAGCAAAAGCAGGAACAGTCCCTATACCCGAGCCGATCGCGAGAGGTAACAGTGCTCAAGTGAAGGCTGAACTAGTGGAAGTATTGAGCAAAGCAGCAAGGCAGAGGACCTACACCCAGGCAGAAGAGTCTTTCGGAGTCTCGTAGTTGGTAGGGCGAGTACCTTATATGTTAAACGTATGGATTATGAACGGGTTCCGGGTGTTGATGATTGTTGTTCTATATTCTGTTTGTGTGTTATGCTTGCATGTGGAGTGCGCAATACCCGGGTGCATGACAAGTAGGAGTTGAGTGTTGCATGTTTAGTATTATCCCTGAGATGCACGCCGATAGCTTAGAGAATGTTGAATGATTGCATGGCAAGGGTGTGTTGTATTGCTAATGATGATAACTATGTGTTTTACGTGACTTGTGAGTCGTTAAAAATATAAAATGATGACTACATGTGATCGAGTGTTGGTGTAGTGGATCTGATAATATTCATATTGATGCATGCGTAGTTGAGTCCTGATATTGATGAATACCGATTGCATGTTATGCTTGTGTTGTGTGGAATACTTTATTGAATCCTGATATTGGTTGATATCAATTACATGGGAAGCACGTGTTTCTATATTCATCTACTTGAGCAATGATACTGATTACATGGAAGTATGCGTGTTAAATCAATATATTGAGTTCTGAGAATTCGTATTACCGACTGCATATGAAGTATATATGACTGAGTGAAAAGTTATGTGTATGAATTCTGTATTGTGTGATGAATCTGCGTGTGGCGCATGGGATGCGTTGTGCTGGGAGCACGTAGTGTGGGACACTACTATCGGTTAAATGAAAAGCGTGGGACACTGTGAAATCCTTGAGTGGGACTCAAGGTAGTTTCTAAGTAGGACTCGGGCTGCCTGTGAACACCTCCATTGGGGTTGAGAGCGTTGGTGTCACCTATGGGCAAACGGTTGGGTACCTGTAAAATGGCCAAGCAGTTGGGAGCTGAATGGATAGTTGAGAGCTATGTATAAAAAGGCTGGGAGCCTACGTTGCAACGTCAAAACCGATTACACACGAATGCGGAACCGAGTGAAATACTCTGTGTATATTGATTACCGATGCTGTTTGAAATGGATTATGCAAGTGATGATGTTAATGAAATGATGAATATATATAACCGAGCAAACTATTCTGTGTGCACATGCTGTTGATGCTGATTGAGATATGTTCTATGAATGCATGTTAATATTATTGAAAAGTTGTGTATGTATAGCCGAGTGAGAATTGTTGAATCCTGACTGAGAAATGTTCAATATGTGCATTCTGATTCGTAGGCATTATTATGACCCTGATTATTGTATGTTAATGTTATTAAATTGATACGTGCATAAGGCCAAGTGATAACTAGTGGATTCCCATCGGTAAGAGTCTGATGTGGGTCCTGGTTGATTCGTATTGCTTTGACTTTGATCCTTGCCATGTATGGTTGTGTGTATATATATATATATATATATAAAGTTGTATAATTGTGGACAACCTGAGTCGGTATCTATCACTTAATATTTAAGATACTCACCCCCTACTGTGGCAATCTTTCAGTGAATATCTCTCGCAATGAGGAGTAAATGAGGAGCTGAATACCGAATGGAGTGCTGGTGCACTATGGAGACAGATGTTATGTATATTTTGTTTATGTGTTTTGTTAAGCCTTGGCCGGCTCATGTTAGTCTTAGTTCCTTTTATTAGAACCTGAACCCTTTGGAGTAGAGGACATGATTTGGTGCCTGTAATTAATTATATCTACTATGTTGCGTGAAACCCTATATTATGCATGAAAATCTGAGTGACCTATGTACGCGTATTTGTTGTGGGTGAGAGGTTAGTATAATTGTAAGCCGAAATCGAGTCGAGTGATGGCGTAGGAAGAGAGTTAGTGTCTTCATCCGAGTGAAAGGAATGCCAGGTAATCCCGAGTGAACGAGGCAGTGTGATATCGAGTGAGAGTTTACCGACCAGAAGACGACACCTAAGACTCTAAGTGGATCCATTGTAATAAATTAGTAAATAGCTGGGAAAGTCCGAGTGAGTCCTGACTTAGAGGGAAAATTAGAGTAGGAGAGATTACGGGTACCGAGCGAGAATCGACCCTGATACCTTAGAGTGATAACTGTTAAGGTTCCCGAGTGAAGAATGACTAAGTATTTCCCGAGTGAGGAGCGACTGAGTATTTCCGAGTGAGAGGTCTTCATAGATCCCGAGTGAGCGGCCTTAGGAATCATTTGCGGGTTGCCAATATATATACCTATATATAAACCAATCGAGTGGAATCGTGGAGTGTGATATACTGCCGGGGGGAAACTGGGGTGCCTTAGGGTCAATCCGAATGAACTAAGAAGTGGACCTTCCCGAGCGAACCATACCCTGAAATCCGAGTGGAGTGACAGATGCCGGGTGTAGTTTCGCTTAAGCGTTTCTTCCCTTCGCTACGCGAGAGTTCATTTCCCTTGTCTCTTTCCCCTTCTTCTCCTCGGTGGGTCAGATTTGTTAATTTGAGTAGATTTTGTACGGTTATTAACTTTAAAATTTGGAAAAGTTTCCCTGTTGATTTTGTTTATTTAATTAAAAATTAGGGTGTTACATACATAGGTTACCCGGATTTTCATGCACAATATAGGGTTTCACGCAACATAGTAGATGTAATTAATTACAGGCACCAAAATCATGTCCTCTACCCCAAAGGGTTCAGGTTCTAATAAAAGGAACTAAGGCTAAACATGAGCCGGCCAAGGCTTAACAAAACACATAAACAGAATATACATAACATCTATCCCCATAGTGCACCAACACTTCACTCGGCATTCGGCTCCTCCTTCACTCCTCATTTCGAGAGATATTCACTGAAAAATTGCCACAGTAGGGGGGTGAGTATCTTAAATTTTAAATGATAGATACTGACTCGGATTATCTATAATCATGCAACAATATAATGCACACGGCTACTACTAAATATGCATATAACATTTCAATAACATCAACAATCATACATGGAACAAATTTCAGTCGGTACAGTCAGTGCATATACACAGAATAGTTCACTCGGTTCCGCATTCGTGTGTAATCGATTTTCGACGTTGCAACGTAGGCTCCCAGCCTTTTTATACATAACTCTCAGCTATCAATTCAGCTCCCAGCTGCTTTGCCATTTTACAGGTACCCAACCGTTTACCCACAAGGTGACACCAACGCTCCCAGCCTCAACGGAGGTGTTCACGGGCAGCCCGAGTCCCACTCAGAAACTACCTTGAGTCCCACTCAAAGGATTTCACAGCGTCCCACGCTTTTCAATTAACCGATAGTAGTGTCCCACCCTACGTGCTCCCAGCACAACGCATCCCATGCGCCACACGCGGATTCATCACACAATACAGAATTCATACACACAACTTTTCACTCAGTCATATATACTTCACATACAGTCGGTAACACGTATTCTCATAACTCAATATATTGATTTAACACACATACTTCCATGCAATCAGTATCATTGCTCAAGTAGATGAATACAGCAACACGTGCTTCCCATGCAATTGATATCAACCAATATCAGGATTCAATAAAGTATTCCACTCAACACAAGCATAACATGCAATCGCTATTCAGCAATATCAGGATTCAACTACGCATGAATCAATATGAATATTATCAAATTCACTACACCAACACTCGATCACATGCAGTCATCATTTTATATTTATAATGACTCACAAGTCACATAAACCACACAGTTATCGTCATCAACAATACAGCACACCCTTGCCATGCAATCATTCAACATTCTCTAAGCTATCGGCGTGCATCTCAGGGATAATACTAAACATGCAACACTCAACTCCTACTTATCATGCACCCGGGTACTGCGCACTCCACATGCAAGTATAACACACAAATAGAATACAGAACAACAATCATTAACACCCGGAACCCGTCCATAATCCATGCGTTTAACATATAAGGTACTCCCCCTACCAACTACGAGACTCCGAGAGACTCTTCTGCTTGGGTGTTGGCCCTCTTCCTTGCTGCTTCGCTCGACACCTTCACTCGTTCAGCCTCCACTCGAACACTGTTGTCTTCCGCGCTTGGCTCGGGTACAGGGGCTGTTTCTTCTTCCGCTCCGACGATCGTCTTTCACTCGTATAAGGGGCTCCGACTCCTCTGCAGTACCGTCGACGTGGCCTCCGTAAGCAGAAATGGGGATAGAGAGCAGAGAAGGAGAAGAAGAAGAAGAAGAATGAGGGAGAAGGAGAAGAAGGAAGAAGAAGGGAAATCGCAGAGGGAATTCTGAAGAATGAAAGGCAAGAGACCATCGACCAACTACATATATGCATGCACAAAGAATGGAAAGGTGGGGTAGGGAAAACGTGAAGCAGCAGTCTACTCACGTCACCCAGTCCCATCAGCTACCATCAATAGCTAATCCTACTTAATCAGCACTCATTTGATTAATTAAATTAATGGTAATTAATAAACAATTCCCCACTTCTGAAATTATTATTTTAATGGCTTTATTTCACTCGGTACTTTGTTTAAAATCGGGATGTTACATTGTGAACTGCGTTTCATAAGGCTTGTATGCCTATCATACTAATGTGATGATGATTGAATGATGAATTGATGATTTTATAGCAAAGCACACATAATGAATGAATGCATGTACACTTAATCACAATATATGTATATTCATCATTTTGAATGTATAACTCACTCTCCCATGTGGTCTTCTTTTTAGTATTGTGATGTAGGTGTACCATGGGATGAGATTGAATTTTTGAAATTAAACTGTTGATGAAGGTAAATAGTGGTAATGGAATGCCCTGCCCGGCATCATTCATGAATTTTAATGTAATGAATAAATTGTATATGATGATATTGATGATTCGACGAGTACTAGAGGAATTAAAAATTTGAATATTGTATAATGAAGATCGTGGTGTTGTATTAATGCCAATAGGGGAATAAATGGGCCAATTATGAGATATGGGCAGTAGTAATAGTTGAGGCATGACCCCAGATGTATATGTATATATATTTATACCTTAGGCAATGCATGTGTATGTGGTAAGTGGATAAATGGGTTATGATCTAATAGGTTGATGTTAGGGATTTGCATGCTTACCGAGCCTCTTCTCATATCATCATATATGGGACTAGGCATTCGCCTGGTATACACATTATTCTTCCGCTCTAAACTCTACTTCTTTTGTATACCATTATGGGCCATTTAGATGTCGATCCACTTACATTTATGTATGTCTCAACCTTCGGTTTTCTGTGGTTCAGGTTTTGGTGTTGTAACATCCCGATTTCTAACTTAATTACCGATTGAAGTTAAGCTATTAATTAAAGGTTAATTACAGAATCAGGATTAATTGTTAATTAGAGTAATTGCTGATTTGGGTAATTGAATAAATAATAATAGTACCAGACGAAAGGACGCATGTGTCCCTAGGAGTATAAGACAACTTCAGCTCTCTCTTTCTCTCATTATTCACGCTGGCAGCTCTCCTTGTGCGTGCATATGGTCTCTCCTTCCCTGTTTTTCTTCTCCTTCACTCTCATTCACATCGCCACTCAAACAGTAAGAGAGTCGAGAGCTCCTGGAGGAACATCAACACAGCTCTGACTCCACTCCCTGTCCTCTCCTTCCTCCCTATTACCCTCTTCCTCTCCTTCTTCTTCTACCTGGAGCTGTGGTATTCTAGTTGGAAGGCTGTGCTGGAAGTGCTTTGGAGCTGTGGAGGAGACGGACCCGTTGGAGGAAAGGAGCAACTCTGGCCCAGGATCAACGCTGAACTCGAAGGCTGTTGGAGGAGTAACGGAAGGACGATCGGTCAACACTGCAACTTGAAGAGTCTCTGAACCCCGACAGCAGGTAGGGGGCGCTTTGCATGCCAAGCGTATGGTTTATGACCGGGTCCCTGGTGCTTGCTTAATGTAATATGTGTGTGAAATGTGTAGATCGATGTGTAGTGATTGACTAATTGTGCATGCAACTTCCGAATTGAGACATCTGTGAAAGGTTGAGGGTTGTGTGACCTCGTCTCTGAGTGCCTGTTAATACTTCTATGATGCATGTTGCTAAAATCTGAGTTTGTTGAGTGAATGTGTGTGTGTTTCCATTATCCCCTAATGCATGAGATGTGAATTGATGCGTGATTTCCAGTTTGAATGCCGTGTGGAAAGGTATGCTGACTCTGTTAAAAATGTTGAATGGATGTACTGTAACGTGGTTGCCTATGCTTGCTGTTGTGAGTTATTATGTTAGAAGCAGGTGATGTTGTAATGGAATGTGGGATTCCGAATGAATCTGAATGCTGTGTGAGGGATCGGTTATAACCCATTGATGGCTGTGTGAGACGCGTCTGGTGAGCTTGGATGTTGTTGTGAATTTGCATGAGGTTGCATACGTGAGGTGATTCCCAGATGTCTGACCAGTTCCATGAGGACCCGTGGTAGCCGATGGAGCTAGAGTTGGGTCTCGAGACGTCACAGGGTGACCGGTGCCACACGGAAAGGGCTAGTGGACGGGGGTCAGAAGGGCATCTGGAGTCGTATAAGATGAGCTTCAGTCAGATTCTGGTTAGTTCCATGAGGACCCGTGGTAGCCGATGGAGCTAGAGCTGGGTCTCGAGACGTCACGGGGTGACCGGTGCCACACGGAAAGGGCTAGTGGACGAGGGACCGGGAAGGAATCTGTACTGAACTCCTTGTCTTAAGTCGGATCCGCATGCATGAGTCTATGAGCATTGTTTGCATGAGTCTATGAGCATTGTTAGTAAGATTATTGTGAATTGTATGGATCTGTAAATAATAGTAAGGGCATAATGTGAAGTTAATGAGTATTCCGAGTATAAGGTTGCATGTATGTGGGTCGGTAGATTGGATTGTGGGCATGTTTACATTTCTGGGAACATATATTCATACATACGTGCTTTATGTTTATTTGATGCTTATTACCGGCTGGGATATCCCTGATGTTGAGTGGATAACTCTAAGTTAATGAACCCTGAGAGGAACATAGGAGATTTAGATCCTGTTCCGAGTGAACACGCTGAGTGATTCCGAGTGAAAACCTTGAGTGACCCTCTTCTGAGAGAGGAGTTAGTGTAGTAGTTTAAAATGGAATAGATTCTAAGTGTAAGGTATTTATAATCCGAGTGAAAGATGTAAAATCCGAGTGAGTGAGGATCTGTATCCCGAGTGGTTGAGTTTTGAATGAATCCGAGCGGGACTTAACTACCTGATTTTCCGAGTGAAGTGCAAGCATGAAGATTTGCCGAGTGGACCTCGTCCATATCCGAATGGGAAATTACCTTGTACCGGTGTTCGCCTCAGCGAGTTAGACCTAGCTCCAGCGAGTGCGTGTTTGGAGAGGCCTTGTGTTGGACTCCGCCCGAATGTCTTCCTCTCCGTTGTGCATTATCCTGTCTTGCTCAGGCGGTGTTGGACCCCGTCTGAGCGAGTGGACATTGTAGAGTACTTCGCCCAGGCGTTGTTGCGCTTTGCTGAACTGGGCGGAGTGGTTCAAGTTTCACCTTTCCTTAGGTTGCCATACATATGTGTCTTCCTTATCCTTCCCTCACCTGTTCCCTTATGCTGAGCGCCCAGTAGTTCCATCGAAGAAAGGTTCGTCCTGTGAGAGTGAGTGGACGCTGTTGTGAGGTTCGCTTGAGGAGTTTTCATCTGTTGTGGCATCGTTCAGGCGGTGTTGGACAACGGATGAGTGAGTCACCTTCCGTCCTGGAATCCGCCCAGACGCTGGAGCGTCACACCGGACCGAATAGACCGGTCTCTGTCCTAATTCCCCTGTTGTTTGTCTTATGCGTGCGAATGCTCTTCTGCTTCCCTCACCTTCTTCTTTCCTTCTGTGTCAGACGATTCGTGGCTGCTTTTGTGAAAAAAATTTCCTCGTTGTTTTTTTTTGGGATTTCTATTTGTAAAAATTTAGGGTGTTACATTTTGGTATAAGAGCAGACCGAAAGGTCCAAGGCCAAGGTATGCTTACCGAGTGTAAGCGGTTGTATGCAGTATGACCGAGTGGTCATCATTATTGTGATATTGATTTGTGAATAGGAGGTCATTTTCCTCCTGGTCCGATTGATTGAATGCCCTGACTTAATCGGTATTGTATGTGTTTGATGATTTGGTATATGTTTGACTATGAATGGTGTGGTTGTATGCCTGTGCCTTGTTGAGGAATTTGAACGTGTGATGAATAAATAGTATATGAATTGCGGTACAAGAGATGTGTTAGCCTTAGTTCCTTTTTACTTGAACTTGAACCCTTTGGAGTAGAAGACATAATTTGATGCCTGTAATTAATTACACCCTCTATGTTGCGTGAACTCCTATACCGTACATGAAGATCCGAGTAATATGTGTATGCGTATTTGTTGTGGGTGAGAGGTTAGTTTAACTATGAGTCGAAATGGAGACGAGTGTTGACGTGGGAAGAGAGTTAGTAACTCCCTCCGAATGAAAGGAAGCCTAGGTAATCCCGAGTGAATGAGACAGTGTGATGCCGAGCGAGAGTTTACCGACCAGAAGATGACACCTAGGACTCTGAGTGGATCCATTATAATAAATCATTAAGTAGATAGAAAATCCGAGCGAGTCTTGACTTAGTGGGAAAACCAGAGTGGGAGAGATTAGAGTTTTCGAGTAAGAATGAGTGAAGAGGACGGGTGACACCGAGTGGGAATCGATCCGGATACCCTTCGAGTGATAACTGTTGAGGTTTCCCGAGTGAAGAGTGACTAAATAATTCAGAGTGAGGAGTCCCTTTTAAATCCGGGTGAAAGGAATGTGAGCACACTATAATGGCTGTTGAGCTTAATATGAATTACATGAATATGTGGAATGTTATTTAGAATAACATGATTGAACGGAATCCGATTAAATGAATGTATGAATATTAATGTTGTGGCTGTAATGCATGCTGTGGTGAATGATATGAATTGTATGGCCGAATGTGAATTTGATATTGGATGAGTGAATATATATGTGTTGATGCTGTCGCTAAGTGCAAGGTGAGCCTATGGCTGTGATTATACGGGATTGTAAATAATGTAGGTGATATAGCCGAGAGCTGGCTGGATAGATTCTGATCGAATGATAGCGTGTATGTATGATTTTTTTTGTACAAGTTGGAAACCTGTGGCCATTATACTGTTTTACCGTAGGGGATAGATTATATTACATGATTGTTGCTGTGTGACGTGCCCTACGTGATGCATCATGATAATGTTGATGTTGATGAGAATATGTGCTTATAAATATATGCATGTGAATTGCCATTAATTCTTGTGAGTAAGTATTAGCTGAGTGAGTTGATCGGTGCGTGTGAGAACGTTGTTAGGGAGACTAACATGGGTTGCATGGATTTGAATGAACGCATATATATATATATATATTGATGATATTGTTGAGTGCAATGTGTGGTTATGGTTATGGTGCATGCCGTAATGAACAATAATATAGCCGTGAATAATTGTTATAAAATCCGACTGAGTGGTTGTATGTGTATTAATGTCGTTGCTGAGTCTATGGTGTGTTATGACAACATATGTGAATGTGAATTACTTAATCCTGACTGAAGTGCATGAAGCCGAATGAGTGACGTCATTATATAACTGAGAACTGAGAATTTAATCCGAACCATGGTTGTGAGGAATAAGATTTAGAGGAAATATTTACTTGGTGCTGGCTAGAAGCCGATTGTTGTATTGCCTTAATTCTGTTTTACAGAGGTGATAAATGATTTTCATGATTATTGATGCGTGATGCACCCTATGTGATGCATAATGTTGATGTGGATGTATTGCTTCTAAGTTGTATGTGAACTGCCATTAACCACTGTGTGAATTAGTATTAGTTGGGTGAAGTCTGGTCCGTGTGAGGCGTGCTGCTCTGAGATGACTCTTCCTGCCATAGGTAATGTGGCAGCGTACACGTTGTAGTGACCATGTGATTGTTGTAACCCTATAGGAATGAGACGTCATCCTATAAGTTGGATGCAGCAATTCGTGAGTCGGGCAGGTGAAGCTGTAACTGCTTATGGTGATGGTGAGTCTTTCAGAGGATTCCGAGTGATGATGAGAGTTATCTTAAATGAGTGTTATGTGATTGTGTACCAAAATGAAGGTAGAAGGTTTGTTGACCTTGACATGTCTACTTTCGAGAGGTTTAGAGGTTGCTGGGTATGGATTGGCTACTAAAAGGATGATTGGTAATGGAATATAAAGGGCGATCGACTGTCACTGAAGTTGGAGTTTTTGAAAAGTTAACCGAGTGCTACTGTAAGCCTAATGAGGAAACCAAGATTGGAGCCAAACTAAATTGTAAGGTTAGGAATTGCTCGGGAAAGGTTAGTAAATTCCGAGTGAAGTCCTTGTGGGAAAGAACTGCTGAGAGAAAATTTTGGGATTCCGAGTAGAACCTTATTGAGAGGATCATTACTAAGTTAAGGGAATGGTGTCTGAGCGTAACCTTCTGGGTAAGGCAAGATTCGAATGACGTGACTTGGAGTGTATCACTTCCGAGTGGAATAGCACCGTGTGGAACGATTCCGAATAGTAAGATAACGAGTGTAGAATTCCTAATACCCTTGAGATGTCTAACCGAGCGGTCTTCCAGGAGAAAAGTACTTCTCATCGGAAATTGGAACTTCGAGTGTGCAAGTTTTCGAGTGAATTACCCAAGGGAGAGAAAATACCGAGCGGTAAACTTATTGATAGCCGTGTTCGGGGATGTGAAGCTGCTGAATTGAACTCAGATTTATGTTTGGAGTAAGCCTGGATTCCGAGTGGAAATTTGGTAAATAGAAAGTCTCCGAGTGAAGGACCTCCAAGAGGAGTAGATATCCAAGAGAAGGATTTATCTGAAATCGTACTCAGGTCAGCGTTTGGGACTGCTGGGCTTGGACTCGGGTTGGTTTCACGGAAGGCTTGAATCGTGAGTAAATTCTGCAAGTGGAAGGATTCCCGGATGAGAACTGTCCTTAAAACCCCGATTGAAATTTTTGAGTGAGAGGGCCGAGTAACATTCATGGGCTATAGGCATACAGTTAGCCAAAGGAATGGTTAAGAAGTTGAGATGTATGGACCGAGTGTGGTACCTGTACGAGGCAAATCCAGACAAGTGTGTTAATTGAAGCTTATGGGAACTCGTTGAGTGTTCATTTTAGTTAAGAAAGGAACCTCATGGCCGAAAATTTGAAAATCCGAGAGCTAGATCCGAAATGAATCGGTCAGTAGTGGGTATCCTAGGGAATCGGTAATGTTGCTTACCGACTGGATTCTTCCCAAATGGTCGAATAACGTCTAGAATGTGTCCCATGTGACCCAATGTCAAGCCTATGCTTTGTGTGAGCGCATGGTCGTGCCGAGTGACACATTGAGTCGGGAGACCCGATGGTGTAAATACGCTGATCGGTGTTGAGAATGTAAGGCCGAGCTGCCAAAGAACTGGAAAGTGCCAATGGCTAGGGTGAACTGGCAGAGCTGAATAGGGGCAACTACGTGGGAAATGGAGTCCCGAATGTAATGAAGGCTACGAAGAGTTGTCTTATGCTGATTAGAAATTACGAAGCAGTCGAAAACGTGGATGAGCGAAGAGTTACAGTCGGAACATGGCTATGGTATTCCAATCTGTTTGTGGAGGTAAGTCTGAGTGAAAGAAAGGAATGTTATTCCGAGTCAATGGTGCCCCTCCTGAGTGGGAATGCGTTGAGCATAATGTCCCAGTTTTCCGGGTAGAACGATCGGTGAATTGCTTGGGAGGCCGATTGTGCCGGCTGGGATTTAAGCAATGGATGAATACTTAAGGAACATAGATGTGTAACTGCTTATTGTGGTATGTTAGTGATTTCCGAGTGGTTTATTAAGGCTAAGCATGTGTTTGAATTTTGAGGACGAAATTCTTTTGAGAGGGGGAGAACTGTAACATCCCGATTTCTAACTTAATTACCGATTGAAGTTAAGCTATTAATTAAAGGTTAATTACAGAATCAGGATTAATTGTTAATTAGAGTAATTGCTGATTTGGGTAATTGAATAAATAATAATAGTACCAGACGAAAGGACGCATGTGTCCCTAGGAGTATAAGACAACTTCAGCTCTCTCTTTCTCTCATTATTCACGCTGGCAGCTCTCCTTGTGCGTGCATATGGTCTCTCCTTCCCTGTTTTTCTTCTCCTTCACTCTCATTCACATCGCCACTCAAACAGTAAGAGAGTCGAGAGCTTCTGGAGGAACATCAACACAGCTCTGACTCCACTCCCTGTCCTCTCCTTCCTCCCTATTACCCTCTGCCTCTCCTTCTTCTTCTACCTGGAGCTGTGGTATTCCAGTTAGAAGGCTGTGCTGGAAGTGCTTTGGAGCTGTGGAGGAGACGGACCCGTTGGAGGAAAGGAGCAACTCTGGCCCAGGATCAACGCTGAACTCGAAGGCTGTTGGAGGAGTAACGGAGGGACGATCGGTCAACACTGCAACTTGAAGAGTCTCTGAACCCCGACAGCAGGTAGGGGGCGCTTTGCATGCCAAGCGTATGGTTTATGACCGGGTCCCTGGTGCTTTCTTAATGTAATATGTGTGTGAAATGTGTAGATCGATGTGTAGTGATTGACTGATTGTGCATGCAACTTCCGAATTGAGACATCTGTGAAAGGTTGAGGGTTGTGTGACCTCGTCTCTGAGTGCCTGTTAATACTTCTGTGATGCATGTTGCTAAAATTTGAGTTTGTTGAGTGAATGTGTGTGTGTGTTTCCATTATCCCCTAATGCATGAGATGTGAATTGATGCGTGATTTCCAGTTTGAATGCCGTGTGGAAAGGTATGCTGACTCTGTTAAAAATGTTGAATGGATGTACTGTAACGTGGTTGCCTATGCTTGCTGTTGTGAGTTATTATGTTAGAAGCAGGTGATGTTGTAATGGAATGTGGGATTCCGAATGAATCTGAATGCTGTGTGAGGGATCGGTTATAACCCATTGATGGCTGTGTGAGACGCGTCTGGTAAGCTTGGATGTTGTTGTGAATTTGCATGAGGTTGCATACGTGAGGTGATTCCCAGATGTCTGACCAGTTCCATGAGGACCCGTGGTAGCCGATGGAGCTAGAGTTGGGTCTCGAGACGTCACAGGGTGACCGGTGCCACACGGAAAGGGCTAGTGGACGGGGGTCGGAAGGGCATCTAGAGTCGTATAAGATGAGCTTCAGTCAGATTCTGGTTAGTTCCATGAGGACCCGTGGTAGCCGATGGAGCTAGAGCTGGGTCTCGAGACGTCACGGGGTGACCGGTGCCACACGGAAAGGGCTAGTGGACGAGGGACCGGGAAGGAATCTGTACTGAACTCCTTGTCTTAAGTCGGATCCGCATGCATGAGTCTATGAGCATTGTTTGCATGAGTCTATGAGCATTGTTAGTAAGATTATTGTGAATTGTATGGATCTGTAAATAATAGTAAGGGCATAATGTGAAGTTAATGAGTATTCCGAGTATAAGGTTGCATGTATGTGGGTCGGTAGATTGGATTGTGGGCATGTTTACATTTCTGGGAACATATATTCATACATACGTGCTTTATGTTTATTTGATGCTTATTACCGGCTGGGATATCCCTGATGTTAAGTGGATAACTCTAAGTTAATGAACCCTGAGAGGAATATAGGAGATTTAGATCCTGTTCCGAGTGAACACGCTGAGTGATTCCGAGTGAAAACCTTGAGTGACCCTCTTCTGAGAGAGGAGTTAGTGTAGTAGTTTAAAATGGAATAGATTCTAAGTGTAAGGTATTTATAATCCGAGTGAAAGATGTAAAATCCGAGTGAGTGAGGATCTGTATCCCGAGTGGTTGAGTTTTGAATGAATCCGAGCGGGACTTAACTACCTGATTTTCCGAGTGAAGTGCAAGCATGAAGATTTGCCGAGTGGACCTCGTCCATATCCGAATGGGAAATTACCTTGTACCGGTGTTCGCCTCAGCGAGTTAGACCTAGCTCCAGCGAGTGCGTGTTTGGAGAGGCCTTGTGTTGGACTCCGCCCGAATGTCTTCCTCTCCGTTGTGCATTATCCTGTCTTGCTCAGGCGGTGTTGGACCCCGTCTGAGCGAGTGGACATTGTAGAGTACTTCGCCCAGGCGTTGTTGCGCTTTGCTGAACTAGGCGGAGTGGTTCAAGTTTCACCTTTCCTTAGGTTGCCATACATATGTGTCTTCCTTATCCTTCCCTTACCTGTTCCCTTATGCTGAGCGCCCAGTAGTTCCATCGAAGAAAGGTTCGTCCTGTGAGAGTGAGTGGACGCTGTTGTGAGGTTCGCTTGAGGAGTTTTCATCCGTTGTGGCATCGTTCAGGCGGTGTTGGACAACGGATGAGTGAGTCACCTTCCGTCCTGGAATCCGCCCAGACGCTGGAGCGTCACACCGGACCGAATAGACCGGTCTCTGTCCTAATTCCCCTGTTGTTTGTCTTATGCGTGCAAATGCTCTTCTGCTTCCCTCGCCTTCTTCTTTCCTTCTGTGTCAGACGATTCGTGGCTGCTTTTGTGAAAAAAATTTCCTCGTTGTTTTTTTTTGGGATTTCTATTTGTAAAAATTTAGGGTGTTACAGGTGTGACATCAGACTTCCTTTAAAATGCAAAAAATTTACCCGCACTTTTATTAATTACTTATATCGGTCACGTCGGAATTTGTAACACCCTTGATTTTCTGTACTCGAATCCCAATGTGGTCAACATAATTAATGAAATTGTGAATAAATTTTTCGCGTTTGAAAACATTTCCAATACACCATCATGACCACATCAAGACCCAAATCACAGAAAACCAAAGAGTAAGATTAAATAACCTATAACTGGATCGATAGGTAAATTGCCCATAAAGGTATACAAAGGTAAGAGAGTATACAGCGGAAGAATATGTATACCGGGCATATGCCTAGTCCCATATATGACGATATCAGAGAAGGCTAGGCAAGCATGCAATGCCTAAGATATAACTAATATTATATACGTTCGGGAATGTACTCCCGACTATCTTAATTATCAATGAATATCATTCACTTTCAATCCTTCTAATACACATAAAATCATCTTTTATATTCTACACATATATATATTCATCATCCATCAATTCAAAGAATTATCTTATACATACTCAAAATCTCTAAATCATCTATATATTCATATACAATTTATTCATTACACAGGGATCCATAAATGATGCCGACCAAGGCACTTCCTCTACTACTATTTACCTTCACCCAAGCTTGATCTTTATATCCGAACTCATCCCATGGTAACCTGCATCACAATGCTAAAAAGGAGACCACATGGGAGAGTGAGTTATACATTCAAAATGACGAATAATATATATATTGTGATCATGTGTATATGCATACAAACATCATGTGTGCTTTGCTATCAAAATATCATATTATCATTCATTCATTGTCTCATTATCATAATAGGCATACAAGCCTTATAAATTGTAATTCATATCATAAATAAGCACAACATATACACAATCACAAACACTATCACTTTGCCACTTATCAACAAGGGCATTCACAATCATTATCATCATTAATTCATTAGGTGCCACTTATCAACAAGGGCATCCTCAATCATTATCATCATCGATTCATTTTATCTTTTATTCAATACCTCATCGCAAGGGGTTTCTCATCACTCGTGGTCATCCTATCTCAAATATATAATGGATCCGATTCTATATCAACGGGTGATCACAACCACCATACCATTCATTTCTCAATAATTCTAATAATAATATCATCACTCAGGGATTCACCCTTCGTGGCACCCCGCAAGGTGATTCATTTCGATAAATATCATAATATCATCATCACTCAGGGCTACACCCTTCGTGGCACCCCGCAAGGTGATATGTTCATTTCAATAATAACTCATGCAATAGCATCTTCACTCAGGGATACACCCTTCGTGGCACCCCGCAAGGTGATTCTCTTCACAATAAATATCACAATACCATCATCACTCGGGGATACACCCCTCGTGGCACCCCGCAAGGTGATTTAATTCACAATAATTCAATAACAATAGGACCACGTCCTCTTCACTCTGGGATATACCCTTCGTGGCACCCCGCAAGGTGATTCTCTTCACAATAAATATCACAATACCATCATCACTCGGGGATACACCCCTCGTGGCACCCCGCAAGGTGATTCATTCAACACAATATGATCAACATCATCTTCACTACGGGATTTACCCATCGTGGCACCCCGCAAGGTGATATATTCACATTATTCAACAACAACAGGACAACGTCCTCTTCACTCAGGGATATACCCTTTGTGGCACCCCGCAAGGTGATATATTCAACATTAATAATGCATATGCTTAACAACAACCCCACAAAGATATCTCACCCTCTCACTTAGGGATACATTTCAATTTTGACATTTTTAATAATCATGTAATTAATTACAAGCCCCTCAAGGCATATCATTTATATAATTGGCATCTTCAATGGCCATAACATTATTTCATATCAATCCATAAATAGAGATTGAAAGGCATAGCAACAAACATAATATTAATCCACACATGTGGCAACAAGGTATTTCAAATTACATATACATATATAACAATCATAATTGCCTCACACACATGCAAGTCAATTACTTGCACCCATCACAAGAGTATCATAATAATTCTCAATAATTATCAAATTGCCATTTCAATTAATTCAATACATATACATGGCAAGGCAAGCATAAATATCCAACACATACAACAATCACTATTAAATTTACTCATGCAATTTGAATGTTAACTCCTCTCCTACCTTGAGGAAAGAGCCGAAACTAGTCCAATGCTCCGAATGCTCCTTCACATCATCCGGAATACGATCTACATACCATATGCAAGTGTATTCACATAATTAATAACCAACATAATTCCAAGCACTTGTTAGCTTATTATAAAGCTCAACCTCAAGTCCTAGACTTGGTAACATCAACTTATGCAATTGTGTTAGGCTTTGAGAATTCCTTTCCCAAAGCCAAGATCCTCTAGATCTTAAAAGGCCAACTAAACCCGATAACATCATTATCTCATCCATTCCATAATGTATTTTCAATTCACCTTAACTCTTCAAATATCCTCATTATAAAATTTCATTCAAATTAATTACAAGCCTCTTGGCCCCAATCAAGACCATCATCAATTAACAAATCCTTATATCATTTATTATCTTACACAACCTCATGAACATAGTCTAAAATATCATTAACCTCATTAACCAATCCCAATGATTCTAAAGATTCATTCCCTTCTTACAATTCCTTCTAAGACATCAAAATCACCAAAATCACTTATTTAATCAAGACCCCCAAATCACTCTACTTAGGGTTTTTCGTCAAAACTTACACAACATTTGCCCATGTTCATGAATCACCACCAATGGCCATCTCTCATCATTAGTATCATTCTCCAATGTCATTAAACCCACATTCTATTCATATTTCACACTTTCCCCAATTTATTAAAGTTAGGGTTTCACTAAAACCCATCAACATCATAATTGCTCATTTATTTTCCACTCATCCAATTATTAATTCATGCATCTATAATAACCCACTATAAAAGCCATAATAACAACACCCCACCTAGGGTTTCCTCACTTTAAGCTTCTCCCAACAACCCATATACATAATAAATACTCCCCCAAACAAAAACCTAAAATCTAGGGCATAAACTCATAAAGAATGGTAAGGAACTTACCTGACCCAAGAGTTGGCCATGAGCTCCTAAGGAAAAGAGAGATCCATACGAAAATAGAGGAGAAGAGTGGAAGAGGATCCAACCATGAGCTTCTCCCTTGAGCCTCCATGAAAACAAATATGGGAGAGGGTAAGAAAGCTCCACACGGTTTTGGTTTTTGGAGAGAAGAAAATAGGAGATGAGGAAGGGAAGAAGACGAAGAAGATGGGTGAAAAAAGGAGAGGAAGAAGTGACGTGAAAGTGGGAGAAAGTGAGAGTTTTTGATTTAATATTTTCTTCCCCATTAAAATCTCACTGTTACATAATAATTAAGATGGCAGCCCAATAATCCATCATACCATGCTATATTTACAATAATATCCTTATATGTCTCCTCGGTATCTAATAAAATTGGGGAAAAGGGCCCAAGCCATCAGATCCAAGAAAAGAATGAAAAAAATACAAACAGAACCGAGAGAAAAGGAAGGGAATTCCATCAGGGGAGTAGCTCGCTCAAGCGAGTCCCAATCCGCTTGAGCGAGAATGCCCATCTCGCTTGAGCGCCACAACTCGCTCGGGTGAAATCAAGCCAGTAACCATTTCCACACTCGCTCGCCTGAGCGAGGTATCCATTCGCTTAAGCGAATCCGACAAGAAGTCATCCTTCCCAGCACTAGGGTTCCTGTTGACAAAATACCCCAAAACCGACCCACATTCATTCAGCTTTTACTCGGTAAAATTTATTTGAATCCAAGTCATCTCACACTCGATTCTCACTTGGCATAACAATCTAGACCGATCCATTTTCCATTCAACCAAGTCATTCAGGGCTGACTCATACTCACATAGTCTCTCACTCGGTAATTTCAATCCAAATCCGAGTCATCTAATCAATCTTTCACTCGGTAATTTCTCTAAAACTGACCCATCACTTATTAGGTCTTCCACTCAGTATTCATACCTCTTCTCACTCAGAGAATACCTTAACCATCCATTACTCAGAAATAAACTCATTAATCAATTCCACTCGGAATTATCCAAACTCCTCAACACTCGGAGGAATTCACCAAGTTAAGTCACCCAGACTTATATACAAGTCATACACTTAGAATATATTCCAATCTCAACCATTTCAACAACTTTCCCCTCGGAAGAGAATCACTCGGGTTTCCACTCGGGAATATTCAATTCGTTCCCCACTCAGGATTTACACATATTTACACTCGGCTCGGCTCTCACAATAAAGTTTCACTCGGTGAACTATTTCAAAACCGACTTCCTTTGCTTTTCCCACGAGTGAAGTCATTCCAGAATACTTCTGGACAACACACCTTGTGTCCCCACTCGGTGTCATCCTCACTCAGAATTACACACACACAGAGACTTCACTCGGAATGAGTTACCTTGAACTCGGATATTTCCACTCGGAACTCCCATGCTCGGAATATCACACAGGGAGACCTCTCACTCGGAACATGCCCACTCCACACTTAACCAAACACTTAATTTATTCAAGAAACCCACACACATGCTTCATTCGGAAGCGTCATAATCTCCACTTGGAAATGGTTCCCACGATTACTCCACTCGGAGTCTATAAATCTTCCCTCACTTAGAAGGCCATGGCTCGGACATAGGTCACTCAGAATTTCACTCAGAAGTTTCACCCTCTCTTAGTTTATTTCCAAAATCCTCACTTAGACGGAATTCATTCATGAACTCACCCACTTACCATCTAATGGTCTCGCCTGGGCGAATGCCATTCCTTAGGCCCTTCGCTTGAGCGGATTTCTTCCAGTAGCCAATCTCCTGATTCTCCTAGTATTTACGCTTGAGCGAATTGGCCATTCGCCTGAGTGAAACTAGGCCAGTAGCTAATTCCCTTCGCCCTCGCTCGGGCGAGACTCCATTCGCCTGGGTGAAATTCCTCCAGAGAGCAAACACTGATACTTACGAATTTCTTCCAGAGAGCAAACATTGATACTGGGCAAGTTCGCTTGAGCGAAATTCACTCTCGCCTGAGCGATAATTGCCCAGAAGCTAATTTCTAAATAGGTGAGTCTCTCGCTCGGGGGAGAATCCACTTCGCCTGAGCGAAATTATCAGCATAGAGTCAAAAATGAAAAATTCACATAGGCCATCATATGAAACTTCATCATAAGCCAAATTGATCATATCCAAGCTATCATGTACATCATATAAGGCATATATAACTTGTTCTAAATCTTCCCACTCGGAATTTCTCATGATAAACCAAATTTGAATTTATCCCACAGCTCATACACATCATAAAGGACTTATACAGCCTGTTTGAACATTCCTACTTACAAAATTCTTATTCCAACATATTATCCATGTTAAATTCAAACTCATCTTCATCTTATATATATATATATATATTCATACTTTGCCATAACAAATTCACATATCCCTACACATCATCCTCAATAATCAACCATTTGCCATTCTCATTAATTACTCATTTTTATAAAATTCGGGGTGTTACAATCCACCCCACCTACAAAGAATTTCGTCCTCGAAATTCAACATCGATATACATAACACAAAGTGTAACATCCCGATGTTACCGAGTGAAATTAAGTAATTGAGATAATAATTACAAGTGGGGAGATTGTCTATTAATTATAATTAACTTAATTAATTTAACTGAGAGAATAAATGGCTGATTAAGTGTGATTAATTATTAAATGTTGATTGATTGTGACTGGGTATGACGTAAGCTGACTGCTACCTCACGCTTTCCCACCCCACTCTTCTTTCTTCGTGTATGCATACATATAGGATTACTGGGCCTCTTTACCATTCATTTTTTCCTTCAGCCCTTCTCTTCCGCCACTCCTCT
Organism: Clitoria ternatea; assembly: GCA_037962975.1. Lineage (NCBI taxonomy): Eukaryota > Viridiplantae > Streptophyta > Magnoliopsida > Fabales > Fabaceae > Clitoria > Clitoria ternatea. The sequence continues at coordinate 160,621,721 of CM075672.1, forward strand.
CTTCTTCGTTCTTTCTTCTCCTTCTTCTTCTCCCCTGTTCTCTGTCTCTATTTTCTGTCACTGGGAGCCCACGATGACGTTACTGCAGAAGAGTTGGCAGTTCCTCTGGCTGGAGAAGGACGACCCTCGAAGCAAAGGAAGAACAACTTCCTATCCCCGAACCGATTGCAGAGTACGACTGTGCGAAGAAGACTGAACGAGGCAGATAGAGCATCAAACCAAACGTCGGAAAGCAGAAGAGCTTCTCGAGTCTCTCCAGAAGGTAGGGGGCGCTTGCATGTTAAAATGCATGGTCGATGGACGGTATCGGATAAACATATTACCTTGCGTGTGTATAAAGATGTCTGTGACGACTATGTGCAACGCATGATTGTGAATCCTTGAATGCCATGTGTATGATTGCAGGGTCCTGATTTTGGTTATACAATTGCATGCAAGTATTTAGAGTCGTTGTATTGAATTCTGATAATTGGTCATATCTAAACGTATGTAATGCATGTTCTTGTTATTGTTAATACCGAGAGGATATATATGTGTGATTGTTGGCTGATTTCATTGAGATATTGTACACATGAACCGTTTGAATACTGTGCATATTAGTACGATGAGTGACTGAGCGTAGGAAATATGTTGGATCGGATGTGGCGCTCATGGTTACAAAGAATGAGTCGGATACTTGAGGATGCTCGTTGCTTAAGCATATAGGCTGCATGTAGAGGAATGGGGTGACCCGAGGAAGGTCAGGAGCCCAATAAAATGATCTCCAGTTACAGGCCCTTGGCTAGATCCGGTGAGAGCCCGTGGTAGCCGTAGGAGCTAGAGTTAAGTCTCGAGACGTCAATGGGAGGCCGGTACCATGCGGGAAGGGCTAATGGACGAGAGGCCAGTAAGGGAACCTGTAACTGAAAATCATTGCTTAAGTCGGATCCGTAGCCATGCATGTAGATGAAATGTTGGTTAGGGTAGAACGAATGGAATGGCTCGAAATGATACGAGTGAATTCCGAATGAGTTGATGTATACTTGTATGATTGAAATTGATCTTACGTGATATGTATGTAAGTATATGTCTTTGAAAGTACTTTATTCTGCATGACTAAAATACAAATTGAATGCAAACCGAGTGAACGGGAGGGCAAGTATTAATGCTGATGCCGAATCATTAACTGTCATTTAAATGTAAAAGCTCACCCCTACTGTGGCAATTTTTCAGTGAATGTCTCTCAGGATGATGAATGGAAGAGGAGCTAAATGTCGAGTGAAGTGCTGGTGCACTATGAAAATTATGTGTTTATGTATATGCTGTGTATATGTCTTGTTAAGCCTTGGCCGGCTCGTATTTCAGTCTTAGTCTCTTTATACTAGAACTTGAACCCTCTTGGGCAGAAGGCGTGATTTGTGCCTGTAATTATTTATATCCCTCTCTATATCTATTATACTGTGTGTTGTTCTATATTGCGTGAATGATCCGAGTAATATATGTATGCATACTTATGGAGTGTGTGAGGTTGGTATAGCTATGGGTAGAAATGGGGTTAAGAGTTGAGGTGGAAACGAGACCGTGATTTATTCTGAGTGCAGAAGAGTTTAGGTATTACCGAGTGAATGAGAGCACGGGACACCGAGTGAGGATTGATCTAGATACTTACCGAGTGATAACCGTTAGGATTTTCCCGAGTGTAGCATAACTGAATATTTTCGAGTGGTTAAGATTGGAAGAAAACCGAGTGGGGACTGACTTAATTATTTCCCCGAGCGAATAAGTTGTCAATGCCGAGTGGAGTAGCTATCATATTCTGAGTGAATAGGTTGTATGATAACTCCGGGTCCCGAGTGTCTGGATAGCCGAGTGTAGCTCCTCGCTCAGTGAACGAAGGATTCGCTCCAGTGAGTGTGTGGACGAGGAAGGCTTTTGGGTAGTTCATTTAAGCGTATGGTACTCCGCCCGAGCGAGTTGGGCTACCTCGCTCAAGCGTATTGGACCTCGCTTGGGCGAGTGGGCTTTGTTTGTGGGATCCGCCTGTGCGTTTCTCCTCCCGCTGTCTACCTTCTTGGGTCGGTTTTTGGTCCTCTTGTCTTCCTCTCCCTTATTTCTTTTGTGTCGATTCTTCTTGGTTTATTTGGGAAAAATTTTCCCTGTTTTTTGGTTGTATCTATTTATTAAAATTTAGGGTGTTACACAAAGCCATACCTCAGGCCACACATTAACAAGATTCAACAACACTATAGAATAACATTGGGCTTCTCAAAGTCCATCAAAATATGTTCATCATTACTTCATCATTCTTAACATAAAATTTCTACATCAAGGGTGTCTTATATTATCAATTACAACTCATCCAACAGAGCTCACATGTTCATACTCAGTATGACCGGATAGGCTCAGTACATTCACCATAAGTAGCTACAATCCCTACACCTGCCCGGCCTATGTGTTGCTGCATCCGACATACAGGAAGGCGTCCCAATCCTGTAGTGGTTACCACAAACACAAAAAGTCGGCGCATAAGTGCATGTTGCCACAATGCCTATGGCATGTAAGACCATATCAGGACCAGTACCTCGTATTCCCATTGCTCATATTGGTCACATATATTCAAACGATACCAGTCTATATAAGACTTGGTGACAATCCTCACCAGTCCACAACCAAAATACTCATATTTCATCATCATTATATAGATAATTTGGCATCCATCATGCCATATCAATCATCAGGGATTACCTAGCACCCATTGTGGAGTTCTCACACACCACACAACATCATTAGATATGGCTCACAAAACAACATAGAGCCTAGACCGCCATAGGGTCTATTAAATTAATTCTCTACAACAATTGAGCATGCAAGATCATACCAAGTCAATCTAGGTCATCACACCTAGTGGGTTATAATCAATTCAATCATTCACTCAGTTTTCACACACCAAAACCGAGACACAACCCAATTTAACATATCCGAATTCAAATTTAATCACTTATCACATATTTAAATTCCCAATCTAGGGATACAATAAATCACTTATATCATATATCATATAGGGTTCTTGTGCCAAAGGATGTCAAATTCATCCCACACAAATGGCACAACCAAACATTTAAATTCAAAGATACCCACACTAGGGAATTTCTTCAATATCAATCATTCAACCAACTCAACCATGTGAGTTCATTTCATTTTAACAAGCATTCCTTGGCTAAACGCCACAGGCATAATGCATATAAGAGACCTAACCATAATTCATATTCAAGGTGCATATGCACATCAAGGTCTCAACATATATGGTCTACTACCATATCAATTCACCTTTATTACCTCCTATCCGTAATCAACATATGGCATAGGTCCATCATTTAATCAATATATAATTAACCTATCATATCCATGATCACACATGGTACAAATTCATCATTATATTGATCCATATCTCATATTTCATATTCATATCTCATATTTCATTTCTATGATTAACATCCAACATGGATTTATCATCAAATCAATTTGCATTATATATATCAACATCAATGCACAATAACAATATATTCATCATTTGAAGGTAATAGGGTAAGGAACTTGGCCGGTCTTATACAATAAATACATTAATCACATATAGAGGGATCTCATTCACTCATATCCAATCCCATAATTTCATTAATGATTATCAATGAGCAACTAGGCTCCACAAGTTCATCATATAACTCTAATGATAAAGGGTATACTTCCCATAGTCAATAACCACATCTTACGAATCGTAATTTCATAAAAGTCCTCTTTGAGCATCAATCCCATCTCAACTCTAATGATTCACAATCATTCTCAATATGTAATTATGCCCTCATAATTCGATTCACAATCCTTAGACAATTAATCATTCACATTTCTATATAGGGCAATCAATACATCAACATGTCATCATTCTCTAAACAGTTATCATTCTTAAATCTATACAAACAACCATATGTCGATAATGAGCATCCCGCTCCAAAAATCACCATAAGTATCTCACTATTGAGCAATCATACTCCAGCCATCCACAATATCAAATCCTCATAGAGCAGCCATGTTCTGGTAATAACCAATAACTCCAATTCAGAGCAAAATATGCTCTGATACCACCTTGTAACACCCCTGATTTTCTATACTCGAATCCCAATGTGATCAACATAATTAATAAAATTGTGAATAAATTTTTCACGTTTGAAAACATTTCTAATACACCATCATGACCACATCAAGACCCAAATCACAGAAAACCAAAGAGTGAGATTAAATAACCTATAACTGGATCGATAGGTAAATTGCCCATAAAGGTATACAAAGGTAAGAGAGTATACAATGGAAGAATATGTATACCGGGCACATGCCTAGTCCCATATATGACGATATGAGAGAAGGCTCAGCAAGCATGCAATGCCTAAGATATAACTAATATTATATACGTTCGGGAATGTACTCCCGACTATCTTAATTACCAATGAATATCATTCACTTTCAATCCTTCTAATACACATCAAATCATCTTTTATATTCTACACATATATATATTCATCATCCATCAATTCAAAGAATTATCTTATACATACTCAAAATTTCTAAATCATCTATATATTCATATATAATTTATTCATTACACAGGGATCCATAAATGATGCCGGCCAAGGCACTTCCTCTACCACTATTTACCTTCACCCAAGCTTGAAGGAGACCACATGGGAGAGTGAGTTATACATTTAAAATGACGAATAATATATATATTGTGATCATGTGTATATGCATACAAACATCATGTGTGCTTTGCTATCAAAATATCATATTATCATTCATTCATTGTCTCATTATCATAATAGGCATACAAGCCTCATAAATCGCAATTCATATCATAAATAAGCGCAACATATACACAATCACAAACACTATCACTTTGCCACTTATCAACAAGGGCATTCATAATCATTATCATCATTAATTCATTAGGTGTCACTTATCAACAAGGGCATCCTCAATCATTATCATCATCGATTCATTTTATCTTTTATTCAATACCTCCTCGCAAGGGGTTTCTCATCACTCGTGGTCATCCTATCTCAAATATATAATGGATCCGATTCCATATCAATGGGTGATCACAACCACCATACCATTCATTTCTCAATAATTCTAATAATAATATCATCACTCAGGGATTCACCCTTCGTGGCACCCCGCAAGGTGATTCATTTCGATAAATATCATAATATCATCATCACTCAGGGCTACACCCTTCGCGGCACCCCGCAAGGTGATATGTTCATTTCAATAATAACTCATGCAATAGCATCTTCACTCAGGGATACACCCTTCGTGGCACCCCGCAAGGTGATTCTCTTCACAATAAATATCACAATACCATCATCACTCAGGGATACACCCCTCATGGCACCCCGCAAGGTGATTCAATTCACAATAATTCAATAACAATAGGACCACGTCCTCTTCACTCTGGGATATACCCTTCATGGCACCCCGCAAGGTGATTCTCTTCATAATAAATATCACAATACCATCATCACTCAGGGATACACCCCTCGTGGCACCCCGCAAGGTGTTTCATTCAACACAATATGATCAACATCATCTTCACTCCGGGATTTACCCATCCTGGCACCCCGCAAGGTGATATATTCACATTATTCAACAACAACAGGACAACTTCCTCTTCACTCAGGGATATACCCTTTGTGGCACCCCGCAAGGTGATATATTCAACATTAATAATGCATATGCTTAACAACAACCCCACAAAGATATCTCACCCTCTCACTTAGGGATACATTTCAATTTTGACATTTTCAATAATCATGTAATTGATTACAAGCCCCTCAAGGCATATCATTCATATAATTGGCATCTTCAATGGCCACAACATTATTTTATATCAATCCATAAATGGAGATTGAAAGGCATAGCAACAAACATAATATTAATCCACACATGTGGCAACAAGGTATTTCAAATTACATATACATATATAACAATCATAATTGCCTCACACACATACAAGTCAATTACTTGCACCCATCACAAGAGTATCATAATAATTCCCAATAATTATCAAATTGCCATTTCAATTAATTCAATACATATACATGGCAAGGCAAGCATGAATATCCAACACATACAACAATCACTATTAAATTTACTCATGCAATTTGAATGTTAACTCCTCTCCTACCTTGAGGGAAGAGCCAAAACTAGTCCAATGCTCTGAATGCTCCTTCACATCATCCGGAATACGATCTACATACCATATGCAAGTGTATTCACATAATTAATAACCAACATAATTCCAAGCACTTGTTAGCTTATTATAAAGCTCAACCTCAAGTCCTAGACTTGGTAACATCAACTTATGCAATTGTGTTAGGCTTCGGGAATTCCTTTCCCAAAGCCAAGATCCTCTAGATCTTAAAAGGCCAACTAAACCCGATAACATCATTATCTCATCCATTCCATAATGTATTTTCAATTCACCTCAACTCATAAAATATTCTCATTATAAAATTTCATTCAAATTCATTACAAGCCTCTTGGCCCCAATCAAGACCATCATCAATTAACAAATCCTTATAGCATTTATTATCTTACACAACCTCATGAACATAGTCTAAAATATCATTAACCTCATTAACCAATCCCAATGATTTTAAAGATTCATTCCCTTCTTACAATTCCTTCTAAGACATCAAAATCACCAAAATCACTTATTTAATCAAGACCCCCAAATCACTCTACTTAGGGTCTTTCGTCAAAACTTACATAATATTTGCCCATGTTCATGAATCACCACCAATAGCCATCTCTCATCATTAGTATCATTCTCCAATGTCATTAAACCCACATTCTATTCATATTTCACACTTTCCCCAATTTATTAAAGTTAGGGTTTCACTAAAACCCATCAACATCATAATTGCTCATTTATTTTCCACTCATCCAAGTATTAATTCATGTATCTATAATAACCCACTATAAAAGCCATAATAACAACACCCCATCTAGGGTTTCCTCACTTTAAGCTTCTCCCAACAACCCATATACATAATAAATACTCCCCCAAAACCAAAAACCCAAAATCTAGGGCATAAACTCATAAAGAATGGTGAGGAACTTACCTCACCCAAGAGTTGGCCATGAGCTCCTAAGGAAAAGAGAGATCCACACGAAAATAGAGGAGAAGAGTGGAAGAGGATCCAACCATGAGCTTCTCCCTTGAGCCTCCATGAAAACAAATATGGGAGAGGGTAAGAAAGCTCTACACGATTTTGGTTTTTGGAGAGAAGAAAAGAGAAGATGGGGAAGGGAAGAAGACGAAGAAGAAGGGTGAAGAAAGGAGAGGAAGAAGTGACGTGAAAGTGGGAGAAAGTGAGAGTTTTTGATTTAATATTTTCTTCCCCATTAAAATCTCACCGTTACATAATAATTAAGATGGCAGCCCAATAATCCATCATGCCATGCTATATTTACAATAATATCCTTATGTCTCCTCGGTATCTAATAAAATAGGGGAAAAGGTGTAACACCCCGATTTAATAATTATTTACCGAATGAATCTAAATTGCTAAAATAGTAATTCCAGAAGTAGAAAATCAATTGTTAATTATATTCGATTTAACTTGAGGAATAGTGACAAATTAAATAAGTTTAACTGGTAAGGGGTGGCTGTTTGCGATTGGTGAGTCCGTGAGTGGGACTGCAATCCACGATTTCCCACCCCACTCTCCTCTTCCTCGCGCACGCGCATGCTTATACATATATGTGCCCTGGGTCATGGAAGCTATGCATCTCCTTCAGATTTCTCTTCTTCTCTTCTTCGCTCTTCACTCTCCTTCTCCTCTTCTTTTTTTCTCTACTCGCTGTTCCTGCGAGCTTGCAACAATGGTGGCTGAGGATCGGGGTCCTCCTTCTTCACTCGACGAGCCAGAGAGAGTGCAGGAGTTCCTTCCTCCTGCAAGCAACCTGTCTCCCTCCTTGTTCCTTCGACGACTTCCTCTTCTTGCTCGAAGCTGCCAAGCCTCAGCGGAGATTTACGAGGAGCTTCAAGATGGTAGGAGTGTTCACAGCGTTGAGATGGAGCTCCTCCAGGGAATGAACAGAGAGCTGGGCATCTCAGGAACCCGAATGGTCTCCCTGCTCTCGCATGCAGATGTGCTGAGTGTGACTCAGCGTCCCTCTAAAACTGGGTGTCGTCTTGGCCGACTGAAAACTCCAGTCCAGGTAGGGGGAGTATCTTCTATCTTAAATGCATGGGTTATGAATAGGTTCAGAGTGCTGATGCTTGCTATATCCGTGCTCTGATTGTGTGTTGTGTTGCATGCGAGTGTGTACAGCCCAGTTGCATGACGAGTGAAAGATGAGTGTTGCATGTTAGTATCTTCCTTAGAAATGCATGCGTTATGGAGTCTTGTTACCATGGAACCCGATTGCATGTTGTGTTGCAGTGATGTTGACGATTACCGTGTATTTTACATGACCTGCAAGTTGCTATAAGCTTAGAATGCTGACTGCATGCGATAGAATATGACTTAGTGAATCTGATAATGTACCATACCGATTGCATGTGTTATCTGAATCCTGACATTGCTTAATTCCGATTGCATGTATGTTGTTTGAGTCCTGTTGATGTGTTAGATGCGTGTATGGTTGAATGCTGATGATGTATAATGCCGACTGCATGAGATGTATGTGTTGTTGAGTACTGATAATGTCCAGCATTGATTGCATGAGATGCATGTGCTGTTTGAATGCTGATGATGTATGATGCCGATTGCATGAGATGCATGTATGGCTGTGTATATGAACTCTGTGTGTGTGTGATGAATCCGCGTGTGGCGCATGGGATACGTTTATGCTGAGAGCACGTAGTGTGGGACACTACCATCGGTTTTTAAAGCGTGGGACGCTATGAAATCCTTGAGTGGGACTCAAGGTAGCCCTTGAGTGGGACTCGGGCTGCCTGTGAACACCTCCATTGGCGCTGAGAGCGCTGGTGTCACCTGTGGGCAAACGGTTGGGTACCTGTAAAACGGCCAAGCAGCTGGGAGCCGATTTGATAGCTGAGAGCTATGTATAAAAAGGCTGAGAGCCTACGTTGCAACGTCTAAACCGATACACACGAATGCGGAACCGAGTGAGATAATATGTGTTTATTAACTATTGATAATGTTGGAAATGGTTGTGCATGCAAAGGTGTTAGTGAGATGATGAATGTAAATCTGAGTGAATTACTCTGTATACATGTATTGCTGATACTGATTGGAATTTGGTTATGCATTTGATAATGATTATAAAGATGATGAATGTGTATGCCCGAGTGAATTATTCCATGTGCACCTGCCTCGGATGCTAAGTGAAACCTGTTTCATGAATACATATATGTGTGTCAGTGTTACTGAAATATTATGTGTGTAGCCGAGTGAGAATTGTTGAATTCTGATTGAGAAATATTCAATATGTGCATTCTGATTCATGGGTATTGCTATTAAGTCACTGATTGTCGTATGTTAATGTTGTCGAATGGATGCGTGCATAAGGCCGAGTGACAATTGGTGGATTCTGATCGGTAAGAGTCTTTTGTGTGTCCTGGTTGATTGATGCTACTCTGACTATAACCGTTGCCATGTATAATTGTGTGTATATATATATATTGTTGTATAATTGTGAGGCAACCTGAGTCGGTATCTGTCATTTAAAATTTAAGATGCTCACCCCTGCACCATTTTTCAGTATGTATGCAGGTTGGACTCTGAAGTGATGATAAGGTCTCAGGTCCGAGTGAGGGGTACTCCGACCGCAAGTGTTTATTTTGTATGTGTCATGTCTCGTCAGTTGTAGCCCTGGCCGGCTCGTAATAATCGTGTGGTGTATTGAACATAAATATATATATATATATATATACGTATAGGTAATTGAGTTATTGTGACCCGAGTGCATGTTTTTATACCTATATATATGTATCACGTTGATAACAGGTGCTGAGGAATAAATGACGTTAAGGTAATGGGCATTCCGAGTGCATGATTATGTATTTACACTATGTTGTATTCGAGTGGTCGTGCTTGGGTAGACCGAGGGACGCTGATGGTTAGAATACTGCTCAATTAATGATCTCCGAGTGGACATAGTTGGGGAGCCAACTCCGAGTGGAACTGCAAATGGCTATGCCTTCTTGTTCGAACGATAATACTTCGATGAACTCTGAGTAAAATACCTTGGATGAACCTATACTGTGTAAGACCTGATGAGAGGATTCCCGGGTGAAAACGAGGGCGGCCCTTACCGAGTGAAAATGTAAGCAAAAAAACGAGTGAGGAAGAGTTCGTATTTTCCGAGCGAAATCATAAATAAATCCCGAGTGAGGCAGAGTTGTGCCTCCCGAGTGAAAACCTCGAGTGATTCCCTGCTGAGAGAGGAGTTCAATTAGTGGTTTAGGGTGGATTGGATCCTAAGTGAAAGGTATTGATAATCCGAGTGAAAGATGTAAGTCCGAGTGAGTGAGGACTGGTGTCCCGAGTGGTTGGGTTTGAATAAGTCCGAGTGGGACTTGACTTCCCGATTTCCCAAATGAAGTGCGAGCGTGAGGACTTGTCGAGTGAACCTTGGCCATATCCGATTGAGAAATTACCTTGTGTTTGTGTTGGAAGGGCGTTGTGTTGACCTCGCTTAGGCGGTGTCATACCTCGCCCAAGTGACTAGGACGGTTCGCCCAAGCGCGTGGAACCATGCTGAAGCGAGTAGATATCAACGTGAGACTCCGCCTATGTACCTCCCTCTTCCGTTGTCGCATTATTATATCTCGCTGGGTGGTGTTGGACATCGCCCAAGTGAGTGGACGTTGTGATGTAATCCGTCCAGGCGTTGTTATGCCTTGCTGAACTGGACGGGCGGTGTAATCACTTCCTCCTTCCGTGGTTGCACTATTATGCTTCGCTCAGGCCTTGTCAGACCTCGTCTGAGCGAGCCAGTGTTATCTTAGTCTTCGCCTAAGCGCTGTTGTGTTTCGCTGGACAGTATGGGTCGGTCCAAGCCTTGCTTCCTCCTCCAACTGTTATACGTGTTAATCGTTCTTTTATTTACCTTGTCCCTTCCACCGAATGCCATGCGTGTGGATGACCTCTCTTCTCCCCTGCCTTCCTTCCCTTATTATTCATGCCCGGTTCTTCCTGATTATCTCTGGGAATGGAGTGCTGATTGGACTGATTTAAGCTGCTGTGCTCCGCTGAATACCGGCTGAGTGCTTGTCCTTCCTTGCACTCCGCCCCTTTTGTTATCCGGTTGCCTTATAGTCTATTTGGTTACTTTTTTTTTTTTTTTGGAAAAATTTTCCCCGTATTGGTTCTTAATTATTTATTAAATTAGGGTGTTACATTTTGGTATCAGAGCAGACCAAAAGGTCCATGGCCAAGGTTTGCCTACTGTTAGTGGGCGGTTAAGTGCATTATGCCAGCTTATCAAAACTACTTGTGGTATTTCATTAAACGTTAATATATGTTTAATCATGACTTGTGTGATGATATGTTCTTATGAACTTCTATTGGATTGGTATATGAGGACTATGAATGATGTGGTTGTATGCCTGTGTCTTGTTGAGGAATTTGAATGTGTGAATGATGAATGGTGCATGATGTTTGTGATTTGCAGTATAAGGGATGGGTTGTAGTTCCAGGTTGAAAATCTGGGTGTGTATTAAGCGAGTGAAGGTGAGGACGGATGTATGTTAAATTTGGACCTGCGTCTCGGTGGCGATTGAGGAAACCAAGCGAGTGATGGCTAGATGCTGGACCGATAGGAATAGTGACCTAGTTGATGAGGCATGACCATGAACGAATGAATGTGAAAAAGAACATCTGTATGACTTGGATGCTATCTTGGTTTGGTGTGTGAAAAACCAAGTGAATGGTACTAGACCTTATAATGATATTTGAATATTGTAAGGTACCCATCGTGGAATACTGGATAAATAATGACCCCTTAGGGATTCTAAATCTGATAGTTTATTAACCTTGCGAGTTGTTGAGCCGAGTAGAACAATCGCGTAGTAGCTCATTGAGGCTTGAATGATTATCATGTGATGTGTTGTGTGTAAGATGTGTTGGTAGCTGTACTATGATTGCGTAATGATGCATGCGACTCCTGGATTGTGGTACTATAAACTGTTTAGTGATTATACAACTCCGTCCATGAATGCATGCTAATAATTCTATGAATACTGACTGAATACTTGTAAAATAGGAGTGTTACCATTACTGCCGAGAGCTATTGTGACGGGTGTTTTGTAACCTAGCATACGAACCCCGCGTAATAGATATATATATATATATGTATACCTGATGTAGGTGATTAAGGGTGAACTGCCCGTATGTATTGCTCTATACTCGAAATATAACAGTTGTTTGATGATTGAAATATGTGATCTGTGTGTGATTGCTTAGTGAGGCATGCAACACCCGGATAGTATGATAGATATTAATTGTGAATCGTTGTGATGATACCCGTCTGAAAGATATGTATATATATATATATACTAATGAGAATGTTGAGTGCCTTATGCTGCGAGTCGGCAAATAAGAGCTGTGTGTGATCTATAATGAAATGCAGCAAGCATTGAATGTCTTTCAGAGTGGGCAATCAGATGAATGCGAGGGGTATTGAGGATTCTGAGATTAATCCTAAAAGACCTCTGAGTTGGACTCGAGGCTATGCTTGGAGCATGAGCATTGGATGCTTAATGAAAGTCCTTGGGTTGGACTCAAGGCAAATGCCGAGTGCATTGGAGTGGGACTCCTGGTGAATAATCGTATGCATCTGATTCGCCGACTGCATGACTACATGTGTATGAGAGTATTATTATTGAGGGTGACATGATTTGCATGGATTTGAATGATTTGAGTAGTTTCTGACCTGATGATGTTGTATGAATGAAGTCTGACTGAATGAATGTACATGTATTGATGCTGTTGCCAAGTGTGATGCAATGCTATAATTGAGAATGTATGTTATAGTGCAACTTCTGATTGAATGACTGTGCGTACACTTATGAGAATAAATGAGCTTAGTGTGAACTATGTGAATGTGTGAATATGATATTGTGAATGAAACCCTTAATGTAGTTGGAATTGATTTGGGTAAATCTGATTGGATGGGCGTATGTATATGTCAAGTGCAATGTGTGTTATGATTATGATGTATGCTGTAGTAAACAATGATATAACCATGAATAATTGGTGTGACATCTGATTGAGTGTCTGTATGTACATTAGTGCTGTTGCTGAAGCTTGTGGTGTGTTATAGCATATGTGATTGTGAATTGCTTAAACCTGAATGAATTGCATGAACCCGAGTGAGTGATGTCATCACATTGCTAGGGATTGAGAATTTAATCCGAGCCATGATTTTGTGTTGAATAGGATTAGAGGAAATAATTACCCGGTATTGGCTAGGAGCCGATTGTTGTATTGCCATCAACTGTTTTACAGAAGTGCTGAATAATTTTCATGATTATTGATACGTGATGTACCCTATGTGATGCGTGACGTTAAAGTGGGTGTATTACTTATATATGTGAACTGCCATTAACTACCGTGTGAATTTGTATTAGTTGGGTGAAGTCTGGTTCGTGTGAGGTATGCTGCTCTGAGATGACTCTTCCTGCCATATGTAATGTGGTAGCGTACACGTTGCAGTGACCATGTAATTGTTGTAACCCTATAGGAATGAGACGTCATCCTATAAGTTGGATGCAGCAATTCATGAGTCGGGCAGGTGAAACTGTAACTACTTATGGTGATGGTGGGTCCTTCAGACGTTCCAAGTGATAATGGGAGTTATATCGAATGAGTGTTATGCGATTGATTATCAAAATGAGGGAAGAGGGTTTATTTGGCCTTGGCGTGTCTGTTTCCGAGAGAATTAGAGGTTACTGGGTATGGATTGGCTACTAAAAGGATGATTGGTAATGGAATATGAAGGGCGATCGACTGTCACTGAAGTTGGAGTTTTTGAAAAGTTAACCGAGTGCTACTGTAAGCCTAATGAGGAAACCAAGATTGGAGCCAAACTAAATTGTAAGGTTAGGAATTGCTCAGGAAAGGTTAGTAAATTCCGAGTGAAGTCCTTGTGGGAAAGAACTGCTGAGAGAAAATTTTGGGATTCCGAGTAGAACCTTATTGAGAGGATCATTACTAAGTTAAGGGAATGGTGTCTGAGCGTAACCTTCTGGGTAAGGCAAGATTTGAATGACGTGACTTGGAGTGTATCACTTCCGAGTGGAATAGCACCGTGTGGAACGATTCTGAATAGTAAGATGCCAAGTGTAGAATTCTTAATGCCCTTGTGATGTTCAACCGAGTGATCTTCCCCGGAGAAAAGTCCTTCTGGACGAAAATGAGACTCCGAGTGAGTGAGTTTAGCCAAAAGCATGGGTAGGAACCTAAGATTTCCACGCCGAGCGTGGTGCCTATGCGAATTAAACCCTAGCAAAAGGTACTGTCTGGAGCGCATGGAAGCCCTTTTGAGTGTTCATTCTGGTGCAAGGAAGAAATCTTGTGGTCAGAATTTGAAACCCGAGTGTTTAAACCGAGAGGAATTGGTCAGGAGTGGGTATTTTTGGGGGTCGGTGATGTTGTTTACCTATTAGATTACTCCCAACTAGATGATTAACCCCCCATCACGTGTCCATGTGATACAATTTTGGGTTTGTACCCTGTGTGAGTTGTAGTTGTACCGAATGACTCATTTGAGTCAGGGAAACCGAGGGTGTAAATACACCAGTCGGTGTTGAGAGCACGGGGCCAAGCGGCCAAGTAATTAGGAAGTGCCCTGCTAGTAATGAATTGGCTGAGTTAAAATGGAATAAATTGTACGTTTTAATTTAAACTCCCAAATATATTAAATCCTCTAATGAAGTTGTAATCAGGTAGGGCCTGACTTTTTTTTTACCGACTGAAAATTTTGGTGCGGTCAGTAAACCGCTTGGGTGGTAAATCTTCTCCGAGTGAAATTGTGGTTCAGTCGGTGACTGCTCGTGGAAACACAGCCGCGTGGTAAGTAAACAGCAATCTTCTGAGTTAGGTATTTGTGGTAAGTTACCGATTGAATTTCGAGGACGAAATTCTTTTGAGAGGGGGAGAACTGTAACACCCCGATTTAATAATTATTTACCGAATGAATCTAAATTGCTAAAATAGTAATTCCAGAAGTAGAAAATCAATTGTTAATTATATTCGATTTAACTTGAGGAATAGTGACAAATTAAATAAGTTTAACTGGTAAGGGGTGGCTGTTTACGATTGGTGAGTCCGTGAGTGGGACTGCAATCCACGATTTCCCACCCTACTCTCCTCTTCCTTGTGCACGCGCATGCTTATACATATATGTGCCCTGGGTCATGGAAGCTATGCATCTCCTTCAGATTTCTCTTCTTCTCTTCTTCGCTCTTCACTCTCCTTCTCCTCTTCTCTTTTTCTCTACTCGCTGTTCCTGCGAGCTCGCAACAATGGTGGCTGAGGATCGGGGTCCTCTTTCTTCACTCGACGAGCCAGAGAGAGTGCAGGAGTGCCTTCCTCCTGCAAGCAACCTGTCTCCCTCCTTGTTCCTTCGACGACTTCCTCTTCTTGCTCGAAGCTGCCAAGCCTCAGCGGAGATCTGCGAGGAGCTTCAAGATGGTAGGAGTGTTCACAGCGTTGAGATGGAGCTCCTCCAGGGAATGAACAGAGAGCTGGGCATCTCAGGAACCCGAATGGTCTCCCTGCTCTCGCATGCAGATGTGCTGAGTGTGACTCAGCGTCCCTCTGAAACTGGGTGTCGTCTTGGCCGACTGAAAACTCCAGTCCAGGTAGGGGGAGTATCTTCTATCTTAAATGCATGGGTTATGAACAGGTTCCGAGTGCTGATGCTTGCTATATCCGTGCTCTGATTGTGTGTTGTGTTGCATGCGAGTGTGTACAGCCCAGTTGCATGACGAGTGAAAGATGAGTGTTGCATGTTAGCATCTTCCTTAGAAATGCATGCGTTGTGGAGTCTTGTTACCATGGAACCCGATTGCATGTTGTGTTGCAGTGATGTTGACGATTACCGTGTATTTTACATGACCTGCAAGTTACTATAAGCTTAGAATGCTGACTGCATGAGATAGAATATGACTCAGTGAATCTGATAATGTACCATACCGATTGTATGTGTTATCTGAGTCCTGACATTGCTTAATGCCGATTGCATGTATGTTGTTTGAGTCCTGTTGATGTGTTAGATGCGTGTATGGTTGAATGCTGATGATGTATAATGCCGACTGCATGAGATGTATGTGTTGTTGAGTACTGATAATGTCCAGCATTGATTGCATGAGATGCATGTGCTGTTTGAATGCTGATGATGTATGATGCCGATTGCATGAGATGCATGTATGGCTGTGTATATGAACTCTGTGTGTGTGTGATGAATCCGCGTGTGGCGCATGGGATGCGTTTGTGCTGAGAGCACGTAGTGTGGGACACTACCATCGGTTTTTAAAGCGTGGGACGCTATGAAATCCTTGAGTGGGACTCAAGGTAGCCCTTGAGTGGGACTCGGGCTGCCTGTGAACACCTCCGTTGGCGCTGAGAGCGCTGGTGTCACCTGTGGGCAAACGGTTGGGTACCTGTAAAATGGCCAAGCAGCTGGGAGCTGATTTGATAGCTGAGAGCTATGTGTAAAAAGGCTGAGAGCCTACGTTGCAACGTCTAAACCGATACACACGAATGCGGAACCGAGTGAGATAATATGTGTTTATTAACTATTGATAATGTTGGAAATGGTTGTGCATGCAAAGGTGTTAGTGAGATGATGAATGTAAATCCGAGTGAATTACTCTCTATACATGTATTGCTGATACTGATTGGAATTTGGTTATGCATTTGATAATGATTATAAAGATGATGAATGTGTATGCCCGAGTGAATTATTGCATGTGCACCTGCCTCGGATGCTAAGTGAAACCTGTTTCATGAATACATATATGTGTGTCAGTGTTACTGAAATATTATGTGTGTAGCCGAGTGAGAATTGTTGAATTCTGATTGAGAAATATTCAATATGTGCATTCTGATTCATGGGTATTGCTATTAAGTCACTGATTGTCGTATGTTAATGTTGTCGAATGGATGCGTGCATAAGGCCGAGTGACAATTGGTGGATTCCGATCGGTAAGAGTCTTTTATGTGTCCTGGTTGATTGATGCTACTCTGACTATAACCGTTGCCATGTATAATTGTGTGTATATATATATTGTTGTATAATTATGAGGCAACCTGAGTCGGTATCTGTCATTTAAAATTTAAGATGCTCACCCCTGCACCATTTTTCAGTATGTATGCAGGTTGGACTCTGAAGTGATGATAAGGTCTCAGGTCCGAGTGAGGGGTACTCCGACCGCAAGTGTTTATTTTGTATGTGTCATGTCTCGTCAGTTGTAGCCTTGGCCGGCTCGTAATAATCGTGTGGTGTATTGAACATAAATATATATATATATATATACGTATAGGTAATTGAGTTATTGTGACCCGAGTGCATGTTTTTATACCTATATATATGTATCACGTTGATAATAGGTGCTGAGGAATAAATGACGTTAAGGTAATGGGCATTCCGAGTGCATGATTATGTATTTACACTATGTTGTATTCGAGTGGTCGTGTTTGGGTAGACCGAAGGACGCTGATGGTTAGAATACTGCTCAATTAATGATCTCCGAGTGGACGTAGTTGGGGAGCCAACTCCGAGTGGAACTGCAAATGGCTATGCCTTCTTGTTCGAACGATAATACTTCGATGAACTCTGAGTAAAATACCTTGGATGAACCTGTACTGTGTAAGACCTGATGAGAGGATTCCCGGGTGAAAACGAGGACGGCCCTTACCGAGTGAAAATGTAAGCAAAAAAACGAGTGAGGAAGAGTTCGTATTTTTCGAGCGAAATCATAAATAAATCCCGAGTGAGGCAGAGTTGTGCCTCCCGAGTGAAAACCTCGAGTGATTCCCTACTGAGAGAGGAGTTCAATTAGTGGTTTAGGGTGGATTGGATCCTAAGTGAAAGGTATTGATAATCCGAGTGAAAGATGTAAGTCCGAGTGAGTGAGGACTGGTGTCCCGAGTGGTTGGGTTTGAATAAGTCCGAGTGGGACTTGACTTCCCGATTTCCCGAATGAAGTGCGAGCGTGAGGACTTGCCGAATGAACCTTGTCCATATCCGATTGAGAAATTACCTTGTGTTTGTGTTGGAAGGGCGTTGTGTTGACCTCGCTTAGGCGGTGTCATACCTCGCCCAAGTGACTAGGACAGTTCGCCCAAGCGCGTGGAACCATGCTGAAGCGAGCAGATATCAACGTGAGACTCCGCCTATGTACCTCCCTCTTCCGTTGTCGCATTATTATATCTCGCTGGGCGGTGTTGGACATCGCCCGAGTGAGTGGACGTTGTGATGTAATCCGTCCAGGCGTTGTTGTGCCTTGCTGAACTGGACGGGCGGTGTAATCACTTCCTCCTTCCGTGGTTGCACTGTTATGCTTCGCTCAGGCGTTGTCGGACCTCGTCTGAGTGAGCCAGTGTTATCTTAGTCTTCGCCCAAGCGCTGTTGTGTTTTGCTGGACAGTATGGGTCGGTCCAAGCCTTGCTTCCTCCTCCAACTGTTATACGTGTTAATCGTTCTTTTATTTACCTTGTCCCTTCCACCGAATGCCATGCGTGTGGATGACCTCTCTTCTCCCCTGCCTTCCTTCCCTTATTATTCATGCCCGGTTCTTCCTGATTATCTCTGGGAATGGAGCGAATAGAGTGCTGATTGGACTGATTTAAGCTGCTGTGCTCCGCTGAATACCGGCTGAGTGCTTGTCCTTCCTTGCACTCCGCCCCTTTTGTTATCCGGTTGCCTTATAGTCTATTTGGTTACTTTTTTTTTTTTTTTGGAAAAATTTTCCCCGTATTGGTTCTTAATTATTTATTAAATTAGGGTGTTACAAAAGGGCCCAAGCCATCAGATCCGAGAAAAGAATGAAAAAAATACAAACAGAACCGAGAGAAAAGGAAGGGAATTCCATAAGGGGAGTAGCTCACTCAAGCGAGTCCCAATCCGCTTGAGCGAGAATGCCCATCTCGCTTGAGCGCCACAACTCGCTCGGGTGAAATCAAGCCAGTAACCATTTCCACACTCGCTCGCCTGAGCGAGGTATCCATTCGCTTAGGCGAATCCGACAAGAAGTCATCCTTCCCAGCACTCGGGTTCCTGTTGACAAAATACCCCAAAACCGACCTACATTCATTCGGCTTTTACTCGGTAAAATTTATTTGAATCCAAGTCATCTCACACTCGATTCTCACTTGGCATAACAATCTAGACCGATCCACTTTCCATTCAACCAAGTCATTCAGGGCCGACTCATACTCAAATAGTCTCTCACTCGGTAATTTCAATCTAAATCCGAGTCATCTCAATCAATCTTTCACTCGGTAATTTCTCTAAAACTGACCCATCACTTATTGGGTCTTCCACTCGGTATTCATACCTCTTCTCACTTAGAGAATACCTTAACCATCCATTACTCAGAAATAAACTCATTAATCAATTCCACTCGGAATTATCTAAACTCCTCAACACTCGGAGGAATTCACCAAGTTAAGTCACCCGGACTTATATACAAGTCATACACTTAGAATATATTCCAATCTCAACCATTTCAACAACTTTCCCCTCGGAAGAGAATCACTCGGGTTTCCACTCGGGAATATTCAATTCATTCCCCACTCGGGATTTACACATATTTACACTCGGCTCGGCTCTCACAATAAAGTTTCACTCGGTGAACTATTTCAAAACCGACTTCCTTTGCTTTTTCCACGAGTGAAGTCATTCCAGAATACTTCTAGACAACACACCTTGTGTCCCCACTCGGTGTCATCCTCACTCAGAATTACACACACAGAGAGACTTCACTCGGAATGAGTTACCTTGAACTCGGATATTTCCACTCGGAACTCCCATGCTCGGAATATCACACAGGGAGACCTCTCACTCGGAATCATGCCTACTCCACACTTAACCAAACACTTAATTTATTCAAGAAACCCACACACATGCTTCATTCAGAAGCGTCATAATCTCCACTCGGGAATGGTTCCCACGATTACTCCACTCGGAGTCTATAAATCTTCCCTCACTCTGAAGGCCATGGCTCGGACATAGGTCACTCATTTCACTCAGAAGTTTCACCCTCTCTTAGTTTATTTCCAAAATCCTCACTTAGACAGAATTCATTCATGAACTCACCCACTTACCATCTAATGGTCTCGCCTGGACGAATGCCATTCCTTAGGCCCTTCGCTTGAGTGGATTTCTTCCAGTAGCCAATCTCCTGATTCTCCTAGTATTTATGCTTGAGCGAATTGGCCATTCGCCTGAGCGAAACCAGGCCAGTAGCTAATTCCCTTCGCCCTCGCTCGGGCGAGACTCCATTCGCCTGGTCAAAATTCCTCCAGAGAGCAAACACTGATACTTGCGAATTTCTTCCAGAGAGCAAACATTGATATTGGGCAAGTTCGCTTGAGCGAAATTCACTCTCGCCTGAGCGAGAATTGCCCAGAAGCTAATTTCCAAATAGGTGAGTCTCTCGCTCGGGCGAGAATCCACTTCGCCTAAGCGAAATTATCAGCACAGAGTCAAAAACGAAAAATTCACACAGGCCATCATATGAAACTTCATCATAAGCCAAATTGATCATATCCAATCTATCATGTACATCATATAAGGCATATATAACTTGTTCTAAATCTTTCCACTCGGAATTTCTCATTATAAACCAAATTTGAATTTATCCCACAGCTCATACACATCATAAAGGACTTATACAGCCTGTTTGAGCATTCCTACTTACAAAATTCTCATTCTAACATATTATCCATGTTAAATTCAAACTCATCTTCATCTTATATATATATATTCATACTTTGCCACAACAAATTCACATATCCCCACACATCATCCTCAATAATCAACCATTTGCCATTCTCATTAATTACTCATTTTTATAAAATTTGGGGTGTTACAAAATTTGAGTCTGGAAAATCGGGGTGTTATAGGAGAAATCTTATGAAACTTCAGGGACAACCTTACAATGTCTTTCTAAGTATTGCAGCAAAAAATCATGTCAAAGTTCAACTGCTCAGTTTTGTCATCTTTTCAATTGTGAGCTTCAAATTAGGCTAAAAATTCATCTTTCAAGAAAATCTACCACTTCCCATAAAGAAATTTTATGGAACTTTAGGGACTGTAACACCCTAATTTTAATAAATAAATAAAACCAAACAGGGAAATTTTCCAAATTTTAGAGTTAGCAAAACATACATAATCTGCCCAAATTAATTAAACCGGGCACACAAGGAGAAGAAGGGAAATGGAAAGCAAGGAAGATAAAGGCCCAAACAAAAGTCACCCAGCGGAACCCAACAACGCTCAAGCGAGCCTAAGAGAAACAGCGTGCACTCGCTCAAGCGAGTTCCGACTCCGCTTGAGCGAGACAGCACACTAGCTCGGGCGAGCACTCATTCGCCTAAGCTAAACCACCAAAAGCCTTCCATCAAAACCACGCTCGCTGGAGCGAATCCTTCATTCGCTGAAGCGAGAAGCTACACTTGGCTATTCAGACACTCGGGATCCAGAGTTATCATACGACTCATTCACTCGGAAAATGATAACTAGTCCACTCGGCATATGACATCTTGTTCGCTCAGGAAAATCATTAAGTCAATCCCCACTCGGACTTTGTCTAATCTTAACCACCCAGAATACAGATCCTCACTCACTCGGATTTTACATCATTCACTCAGGTTATCATACACTTAGAATCCAATCCACTCCAAACCACTATACTGACTCCTCTCAGAAGAGGATCACTTAAGGTTTCCACTCGGGAATACAAACTCTTCCTCACTCGGGGTTCACTTATATCTTTCACTCAGAATCACTCAAGTATATTCACTCGGAAAAGCCACCCAGTAATCCTCACTCGGAACCGGATCTAAATCTCCTATATTCCTCACAGGGTTCATTAACTTAGAGTTATTCACTCAACATCAGTTATATTCCAGTCGGCAGGAAGCGTCAAATCAACATAAAGCACTTATGCATAAATATACGTTCCCAGAGATATAAACCTGCCCACAATCCAATCTACCGACCCATATATATATACAACCATATACTCGGAATACTCATTATCTTACCATTTAACATTTACCAATATTTACAGATCCATACAAGTGACACCATATCTATACTTATCAAATCAATCTTTATAAATAAATATGTTTAGTCATCGTTTTACATGAGAACCGGCCAAAACTACACTGACTGAACATAAATAACGCAATACAAGCACTCAACAGTCGGAGTGCACCACACTTGGACTTGAGGCCCTACCATCATTTTTGAGTCCGTCCTGCACACACTGAAAAATGGTGTAGGGTTGAGCATCTTAAATATTAAATGATAGATACTGACTCGGATTGTCCCACAGTTATGCAACAATATATATATATACATAATTAAACATGGCAATAAATTAAGTCAGAACAATACTCATCAACCAGGACACACATAAGACCTTTACCGATCGGAATCCGCCAGCTATCACTCAGCCATATGCACATATCATCTCAATAACATTAACAAAACAACAACTAATAACATTATAATACCAATGAATCAGAACGCACATATTCAACAATTCTCGATCAGAATCCAACAGTTCCTACTCGGCTATACACACATAACATTTCAATAACATTGATATATATTCATAGAACAGATTCCAGTCAGCATCCACAACATATGCACACAGAATAATTCACTCGGTTATATACATCCATCATCTCATTAACATCATCACATGCATAATCAAATTCCAATCAACATCAGCAGTATATATGCACAGATTATTTCACTCGGTTCCGCATTTGTGTGTAATCGGTTTTGACGTTGCAACGTAGGCTCCCAGCCTTTTTATACATAGCTCTCAGCTATCAATTCAGCTCCAAGCTGCTTGGCCATTTTACAAGTACCCAACCGTTTGCCCACAAGGTGACACCAACGCTCTCAGCGCCAACGGAGGTGTTCACGGGTAGCCCGAGTCCCACTCAAAGGCTACCTTGAGTCCCACTCAAAAGGATTTCACAGCGTCCAACGCTTTTAAATAACCGATGGTAGTGTCCCACACTACGTGCTCCAAGCACAAACGCATCCAATGCGCCACACGCGGATTCATCACACAACACAGAGTTCATATGCACAGCAATACATGCATCTCATGCAATCGGCATCATACATCATCAGAACTCAAACAGCACATACATCTCATGCAATCGGTATAGGACATCACCAGAACTCAGACAGCACATGCATATCATGCAATCGGTGTTAAACAGTCTCAGGATTCAATAAATTAATCCAACAACACAAGCATCCCATGCAATCGGTATTAGGCAGTATCAGGACTCAGACAACACATGCATCTCATACAATCAATATTACATAACCTCAAATTCATCAAGTCAACACCTTCTCTTATGCAGTCAGTATTTCAACTCAGAATAACATGCATGGCATATAAGTCACACGACAATCATCAACAGCACCTTAGGATATTCTTTTCATGCAACCATTCAACACTTCTCAGAACTACTAGCATGCAATCTATGAACGGAACTAAACATGCAACTCTTGGTTCATAAGCATTATGCATTCGGTATCACAGACTCCACATGCAAACAAATCACAGAATCAAATACAGAATCGGTAAGCTATTAGCACCCGGAACCCGTTCATAATCCATGAGTTTAAGATATAAGGTACTCCCCCTACCTGGGATGAAGCTTCCAGTCGGTCAACACGATACTCTGTTCTAGAGGAACACTGAGTCACTCTCATTACATTTGCATGCAAGGACAGGGGAAGCCATTCGAGCCTCTAAGACACCCAGCTCTCGGTTCACCCTCTGGAGCAGCTCCATCACGACGCTGGTGAACACTTCAACCACCCCAAAGCACTTTGTAGAGTAGATCTCCACTGAGACCCAGGCAGCTTCAAGCAAAGGAAAGGGAGAAGGAGGGAAGTCGTCGAAGGGAAATGAAAGAACAGGGAATGAACAGTGTGTCGTTCTTGAGTCGTCGAAAGAGAAACTCTCAATTCGACTTCCTCACCCTCACGCTTGACGAAGGAAGGAGAAGAAGAACGAAGAGCGAAGAAGGAGAAGAAAAGAAGAAGAAAAAGAAGAAGGAAGTGGAAGAGAGAAGTCGCAGAGGGAAATCTGAAGGAAGTAAAAGACAAAGAGACCCAATGACCAATTATATATATGCATGCACAAAGGAAGGGGGAAAGTGGGGTGGGAAAGCGTGCACAGCAGCAGCTCCCACACGCGTCACACGTACATAGTTACAACTAATCAGCCTTTATTTCCTTAAGTTAAATTAATTAAGTTAATTATAATTAATAAATAATTTCCCCACTTTGCAATTATTATTTTAATAATTTATTTTCATTCGGCAATTAATTAATAAATCGGGATGTTACAGGGACAACCTTACAATGCCTTTCTAAGCATTGCTACAAAAATTCAACCGCTCAGTTTTGTCATCTTTTCGAGAGTGACCTTCAAATTTGGCTAAAAATTCATTGTTTGAGAAATCTGCAACTTCCCTTGGAGAAATCTTACGAACTTCAAGGACAACCTTACAATGCCTTTCTAAGCATGGCTACAAAAAATCATGCAAAATTTTAACTGCTCAATTTTGTGATCTTTTCAAGAGTGGCTTATAAATTTGGCTAAAAAGTCATCGTTGGAGAAAATTTGCAACTTCCCTTGGAGAAATCTTATGAAAGTTAAGGGACAACCCTACAAAGTCTTGCTAAGCAAAGCCACAAAAAATATGCAAAAATTCAACTACTTAGTTTTGTTATGTTTTCAACGGTGTCCTTCGAATTTGGCTAAAAATTCATCTTTGGAGAAAATCTACCACTTCCCTTGGAAAAATGTTATAAAACTTCTAGGACAATGTTACAATGGCTTTCAAAGTAGGGCCAAAAAAAATCATACAAAAATTCAACCGCTCAAGTTTGTCATCTTTTTAAGGGTGGCCTTCAAATATGCCTAAAAATTCAACGTTTGAGAAAATCTGTAACTTCTCTTGGTGAAATTTGATGAAACTTCAGGGACAACATTATAATGCATTTCTTAGCATTGCAGCAAAAAATTAAGCAAAAATTGAACCGCTTAGTTTTGTCATCTTTTCAAGGGTGATCTTCAAATTTGGCTAAAATTCATCGTTGGAGAAAATCTACAACTTCCCTTGGAGAAATCTTATGAAACTTCAGGGACTACCTTACAATGTCTTTCTAAGTATTGTAGCAAAAAATCATGCAAAAGTTCAACAGCTCAGTTTTGTCATCTTTTCAAGGGTGACCTTCAAATTTGGCTAAAAATTCATCTTTCAAGAAAATCTACTACTTCCTTTAAAGAAATCTTATGAAACTTCAGGGACTACCTTACAATGCCGTTCTAAGCATTGCCGCAAAAATTCAACAACTCAGTTTTGTCATCTTTTCAATAGTGACCTTCAAATTTGGCTAAAAATTCATCATTTCAGAAAATCTACAACTTCCCTTGGAGAAATCTTATGAATTTTCTTAGTCAACCTAATGCCTTTCTAAGCATTGTAGCAAATAATCAACAAAAATTCAACCGCTCACTTTTGTCACCTTTTCAAAAGTGGCCTTCAAATTTTGGTAAAAATTCATCGTTGGAAAATCTGCAACTTCCCTTGCAGAAATCTTATGAAACTTCTGGGACAACTTTACAATGCCTTTCCAAGCATTGCCACCAAAAAACATGCAAAAATTCAACCGCTCAGTTTTGTCATCTTTTCAAGGGTGACATTCAAATTTGGCTAAATATTCATCGTTGAAGAAAGTGTGTAACTTCCATTGTAAAAATCTTATGAAACTTATGGGACAACCTTATAATGCCTTTTTAAGCTTGGCCATAAAAATCATGCAAAAATTCAACAGCTCAGTTTTGTCATCTTTTCAATGGTCACCTTCAAATTTGGCTAAAAATTCATCGTTTGAGATGATCTACAACTTCCCTTGGTGAAATCTTATGAAATTTAAAGGACAACCTTTCAATGCCCTTCCAAGCATTGCAACAAAAAATCATGTAAAAATTCAACCGCTCTATTTTGTCATCTTTTCAAGGGTGGCCATCAAATTTGGCTGAAAATTTATCGTTGGAGAAAATGTGACTCTTCCCTTAGAGAAATGTTGTGAAACTTTAGAGACAACTTTACAACGTCTTTCTAAGCAAGGCAATAAAAAATCAAGCAAAAAATCTGTTACTTCCCTTTGAGAAATGTTTTGAAACTTCAGGGACAACCTTACAATGGCCTTCTAAGCCTTGCCGTAAAAATTCATGCAAAAATTCATCCGCTTAGTTTTGTCATCTTTTGAAGGACCTTCAAATATGGTTAAAATTTCATCATTGGAGAAAATCTACAAATATGGTTAAAATTTCATCATTGGAGAAAATCTATAACTTCCTTTGGAAAAATCTTATGGAAATTAAGGGACAACCTTACAATGCCTTTCTAAGGTTGGCCATCAAATTTGGCTGAAAATTTATCATTGGAGAAAATCTGACTTTTCCCTTAGAGAAATCTTATGAAACTTCAGAGACAACCTTACAACACCTTTCTAAGCATGGCCGTAAAAAATCAAGCAAAAAATCTACCGCTAAGTTTTATGGTCTTTTCAAGGGTGGACATCAAATTTTATTAAAATCCCATCTTTGGAGAAAATCTACCACTTCCCTTAGAGAAATCTTATGAAACTTTAGGGACAACCTGACAATGCCTTTCTAACTATGACCGCAAAAAATATGCAAAAATTCAACTGGGTTGTTTTGTCATCTTTTCAAGGGTGGCCTTCAAATTTGGCTTAAAATACATTTTTTTTGGGAAAATCTACAACTTCATTTGGAGAAATCTTATAAAACTCCAGGGATAACCTAACAATGACTTTCTAAGAATTGCCGCAAAAAATATCCAAAAATTCCACCCCTCAGTTTTGCCATTTTTGAAGGGTAACCTTCAAATATGGCTAAAAATTCATTGTTGGAAAAATTTGCAACTTCCTTTGAAAAATGTTATAAAAATTAAGGGACAACCTTACAATGCCTTTCTAAGCATGACCGTAAAAAATCATGCAAAAATTCAACAACTCAGTTTTGTCATCTTTTCAAGGGTGGCCTGTAAATTTGGCAAAAGATTCATGGTTGGAGAAAATCTATAACATCCCTTGGAAAAATCTTATGAAACTTAAGGGACAACCTTACAATGCCTTTCTAAACAATGCCACAAAAAATCATGGAAAAATTCAACCATTTAGTTTTATCATCTTTTCAAGGGTGACCATCAAATTTGGCTAAAATCTCATCTTTGGAGAAAATCTACCACTTTCCTTAGAGAAATCTTATGAAATTTAGGGACAACCTTACAATGCCTTTCTAAGCATGGCCACAAAAAATCATGCAAAAATTCAACCGCTCAGTTTTGTCATCTTTTCAAGGGAGGCCCTCAAATTTGGCTAAAAATTCATGGTTGGAGAAAATCTGTAACTTCCTTGGATAAATCTTATGAAACTTCAGGGACAACCTTTCAATGCCTTTCACTTTTGTCACCTTTTCAAGGGTCACCTTTAAATTTTGCTAAAAGTTTATCGTTGGAGAAAATGTACAACCTCCCTTGGAGAAATGTTATGAATCTTTACGGATAACCTTATAATGTATTTCTGAGCAATGCAACAAAATATCATGAAAAATTCAACCGCTCAGTTTTGTCATCTTTTCTAGGATGGTCTTCAAATTTGGCTAAAAATTCATACTTGGACAAAAACTACCACTTCCCTTGGAGAAATGTTATGAAACTTCAGGGACAACCATACTCTGCCTTTCTAAGCATGGTCGCAAGAAATCAGGCAAAAATTCCACCGCTCAATTTTGTGATCTTTTCAAGGGTGACCTTTAAGTTTTGGCTAAAAATTCATCGCTGCAGAAAATCTGTAACTTCCCTTAGAGATATCTAATGAAACATCAGCAATAAACAAACAATGCCTTTCTAAGCATGGCCACGAAAAATCATGCAAAAATTCCACCTCTTAGTTTTGTCATCTTTTTAAGGATGGCCATCAAATTTTGCTAAAAATTTATGGTTGGAGAAAATCTACAACTTCCCTTGGAGAAATCTTATAAAACACCATGGGCAACCTTATAATGTCTCTCTAAGCATTGCAGGAAAGCATCATGCAAAAATTCAACCGCTTAGTTTTGTCATCTTTTCAAGGGTGGCCTTCAAATTTGGCTAAAAATTTATCGTTGAAGAAAATCTGGAAAAAATATGCAAAACTTCAACTGCTCAGCTTTGTCGTCTTTTCAAGGGTGTCCTTCAAATATGGCTAAAAATTCATTTTTGGAGAAAATCTACCATTTCCCTTTTAGAAATCTTATGAAACTTTAGGGACAACCTTACAATGTCTTTCAAATCATTATGTAACACCTTATTTCTTGAAACTAATAATTCCAAAAATATAAGAAAATTTTTCACAAAAGCAGTCACGTATTATTCGATATAGAAGGGAACAGGCAAGGGGAGAATGAAGAGCATTCACACGCGTAGCACTCGGTAAAAGGGCAGAGTTTGAATCATCCTACCTGGCTAGGCGGGGTATGTTCGTCCTGGGCGGACTCCATGGCGAAGGTGGCCCGCTCAACCTTTGTCTCACACCGCCTAAACGACGTGTGACAATGCAACATCAGACGTGAAACTCTTCAAGTAAACCTTACATTAGCGTCTATTCGTTCCTACGGGCTGACCCTTTCTCAGAGAACGCTGGACGTTCAGCTTCAGAGGACAGGTGAGGGAAGAAGAAGAGAGATATACATATGCGGGAGTAGTTTGTGAAGAAAAGAGGAAGTGATTACACCGCCGTCCAGTTCGGCAAGGCACAACAACGCCTGGACGGACTACATCACAATGTTCACTCACTCAGGCGATGTTCAACACCGCCCTGCGAGACAGAATAATGCGACAACGGAGGAGGAAGGTACATAGGCGAAGTCTCAAGTTGATATCTGCTTGCTTCAGCATGGTCCCACGCGCTTGGGCGAACCGTCCTAGTTATTTGGGCGAGGTATGACACCGCCTAAACGAGGTCAGCACAACGCCTCTTCAACACAAACACAAGGTAATTCCTCAATCGGATATGGACAAGGGTTCACTAGGTAAATCCTCACGCTCACACTTCACTCAGGAAAAACGGGAAGTTACAGGGTACATATGCGGTAGTAGATTATGGAAGAAGAAGGAGTCTGAACCTATTCCGCCCAACTCAACTAATTATGACAACGCCTGGGCGGACTCAACCACCACGCCCAAATCAGGGGTCAACACCGGGATCTGGATTGCGTTAGCATCACAACGGATAGGAAAGGTAATTGAACGGTGTTCCATTCTAACAACTACATCGCTCCAGCGCGAGTCCTCTCGCTTGGGCGAAATATCCCCATACTTCGGGCGGGGTACGGCTCCGCCCAACGTATCCGACATAAGTTTTCCTAAGACAATTCTCAATTCACTCTGACTTGGCTATAGCCTGCTCAATCATACTGTCCCTGCGTATCCATTAAAGCACAATTATGAAACAAGGCAGCACATAGCATCACACACACAAAACCATACATCCATATATACATAAGAGTGTATGTCAATATTTACAACACAAAATCGGATTTCTCCTTGTCCATAAAGTTCTATTCATCCCAAAACATTAACATCCGGTATGAACCAGTCAGGGCTTAATCTAACAACGCCTTAATTAAGCCTTCCCAATGCATCAGCACTCCGCCCAGCATTCCAGCTCTGCTTCTGATCCTCCTCTCGAGAGACATTCACTGAAAAATGGCCACTGCAGGGGTGAGCTTTTACATGTAAAATGATACTCACAGACTCGGTATCAACGTCAGTATACGCTCCTGCCATCATTCGACCTTTCTCAAGTAACCAAGTTCATGCAGTTCAAACAATATTCATGACATACATAATACACAGAGTTTATCCCACATCCATATATATATTCATGCACTCAGAGTTCCTACGCACATCTACATTCATGCATTCAAATCATACACATGTATATACATAGATTTATACATCACCACAATCGGCCTTATTTCTATATGCATGCTTGCGGATCCGACTCGGGTAAAGACTCTCAGTTACGGTCCCCTTTTCTTCTGGCCCCTCGTCCCTCAGCTCTTACCAGGTGGCACCGGCCTCCCCACGGCGTCTCGAGACTCTCTTCTCTAGCTCCAACGGCTACCACGAGCACTATCGGGATCTAGCCAGGGTTGGTAACTAGAAGTCGTTTCCCTTGGGGTTCTTGACCTTCTATGGGTCGCCCCACTCTCACTCATGCAACTAACACATTCATTATTACACATCATCGCGCCATGAACACCTTCACCGTAGTCATTAAGCAAGAGCGGATTTCCCACACTACTCGTAATCATTCAGTCAATCACACCAGCGCATGTTACAATCGGTTATCAGACTAACAAAATTGAACAATCCAATTAAGAGCATGCACATACATATTTTTCATAGTGACAAGAAAATAGATCCATGCATATCATCCATCATTATCATCCACTAACAGGCTACACCATCGCCACAAAAATCACTATCAGAATCTTAAATCATGCATCAGTTTTAATAATTATGAATACATGCACACACACACCCATACTCAGCAGTACGTTCATCCGGTACCGTTCTTAGACCATGCATTCGACATGCAAGCGCCCCCTATGTTTAGAAGAATCTCAGAAATCTTTCCGTTCTTGTCGTTGGGTCCGATGTCCTTCTCCTGGTTCGTTCGGTCTTCTTTGGCTTCGTCGTATCCTGCGCCTGATTCTGGGATGGAGTGTGGTCCGTTCTTCAGTACTGCAATCAAGATCTCCAGGAGCGAAGAGTGAGAGAAGAGAAGAAGGAGGATGGAGACGAAGAGAGAAAAGCAGAGGATGAAGTGACGGAGGAAGGAGTCTGAAGGAATAGTGAGTGTGTTCATCACCATAGGCTTACGTTTTATATATATGTACATGCGCACAAGTAAGAGAAGAGTGGGATGGGAGAGTGTGTGCCCAGCAGCCACGTGCACTCCACCCCATCCCCTGACCACCACCATTTTCATATTTTAATGGCTTAAATCTACTTAGTTAAATGTAACTAACAGTTATTTTCTATTGAGATCAAGTCTTAATGGTTTATTCTTCATTCGGCATTTAGTTTCAAAACTGGGATGTTACACATTACACCAAAAAATCATGCAAAAATTCAACCTCTCAGTTTTGCCATCTTTACAAGGGTGGCCTTCAAATTTGGCTAAAAATTCATTGTTGTAGAAAATATACCACTTCCCTTAGAGAAATCTGATGAAATTTAGGGACAACCTTACAATGCCTTTCTAAGCATGGCCACAAAAAATCATGCAAAAATTCAACCGCTCAGTTTTGTCATCTTTTCAAGGGAGGCCCTCAAATTTGGCTAAAAATTCATGGTTGGAGAAAATCTGTAACTTCCTTGGATAAATCTTATGAAACTTCAATTACAACCTTTCAATGCCTTTCACTTTTGTAACCTTTTCAAGGGTCACCTTTAAATTTTGCTAAAAGTTTATCGTTGGAGAAAATGTACAACCTCCCTTGGAGAAATGTTATGAATCTTTACGGATAACCTTATAATGTATTTCTAAGCAATGCAACAAAATATCATGAAAAATTCAACCGCTCAGTTTTGTCATCTTTTCTAGGATGGTCTTCAAATTTGGCTAAAAATTCATACTTGGACAAAAACTACCACTTCCCTTGGAGAAATGTTATGAAACTTCAGGGACAACCATACTCTGCCTTTCTAAGCATGGTCGCAAGAAATCAGGCAAAAATTCCACCGCTCAATTTTGTGATCTTTTCAAGGGTGACCTTTAAGTTTTGGCTAAAAATTCATCGCTGCAGAAAATCTGCAACTTCCCTTAGAGATATCTAATGAAACATCAGCAATAAACAAACAATGCCTTTCTAAGCATGGCCACGAAAAATCATGCAAAAATTCCACCTCTTAGTTTTGTCATCTTTTTAAGGATGGCCATCAAATTTTGCTAAAAATTTATGGTTGGAGAAAATCTACAACTTCCTTTGGAGAAATCTTATAACACACCATGGGCAACCTTATAATGTCTCTCTAAGCATTGCAGGAAAGCATCATGCAAAAATTCAACCGCTTAGTTTTGTCATCTTTTCAAGGGTGGCCTTCAAATTTGGCTAAAAATTTATCGTTGAAGAAAATCTGGAAAAAATATGCAAAACTTCAACTGCTCAGCTTTGTCATCTTTTCAAGGGTGTCCTTCAAATATGGCTAAAAATTCATTTTTGGAGAAAATCTACCATTTCCCTTTTAGAAATCTTATAAAACTTTAGGGACAACCTTACAATGTCTTTCAAATCATTATGTAACACCTTATTTCTTGAAACTAATAATTCCAAAAATATAAGAAAATTTTTCACAAAAGTAGTCACGTATTATTCGATATAGAAGGGAACAGGCAAGGGGAGAATGAAGAGCATTCACACGCGTAGCACTCGGTAAAAGGGCGGAGTTCGAATCATCCTACCTGGCTAGGCGGGGTATGTTCGTCCTGGGCGGACTCCATGGCGAAGGTGGCCCGCTCAACCTTTGTCTCACACCGCCTAAACGACGTGTGACAATGCAACATCAGACGTGAAACTCTTCAAGTAAACCTTACATTAGCGTCTATTCGTTCCTACGGGCTGACCCTTTCTCAGAGAACGCTGGACGTTCAGCTTCAGAGGACAGGTGAGGGAAGAAGAAGAGAGATATACATATGCGGGAGTAGTTTGTGAAGAAAAGAGGAAGTGATTACACCGCCGTCCAGTTCGGCAAGGCACAACAACGCCTGGACGGACTACATCACAATGTTCACTCACTCAGGCGATGTTCAACACCGCCCTGCGAGACAGAATAGTGCGACAACGGAGGAGGAAGGTACATAGGCGAAGTCTCAAGTTGATATCTGCTTGCTTCAGCATGGTCCCACGCGCTTGGGCGAACCGTCCTAGTTATTTGGGCGAGGTATGACACCGCCTAAACGAGGTCAGCACAACGCCTCTTCAACACAAACACAAGGTAATTCCTCAATCGGATATGGACAAGGGTTCACTAGGTAAATCCTCACGCTCACACTTCACTCAGGAAAAACGGGAAGTTACAGGGTACATATGCGGTAGTAGATTGTGGAAGAAGGAGGAGTCTGAACCTATTCCGCCCAACTCAACTAATTATGACAACGCCTGGGCGGACTCAACCACCACGCCCAAATCAGGGGTCAACACCAGGATCTGGATTGCGTTAGCATCACAACGGATAGGAAAGGTAATTGAACGGTGTTCCATTCTAACAACTACATCGCTCCAGCGCGAGTCCTCTCGCTTGGGCGAAATATCCCCATACTTCGGGCGGGGTACGGCTCCACCCAACGTATCCGACATAAGTTTTCCTAAGACAATTCTCAATTCACTCTGACTTGGCTATAGCCTGCTCAATCATACTGTCCCTGCGTATCCATTAAAGCACAATTATGAAACAAGGCAGCACATAGCATCACACACACAAAACCATACATCCATATATACATAAGAGTGTATGTCAATATTTACAACACAAAATCGGATTTCTCCTTGTCCATAAAGTTCTATTCATCCCAAAACATTAACATCCGGTATGAACCAGTCAGGGCTTAATCTAACAACGCCTTAATTAAGCCTTCCCAATGCATCAGCTTTCCGCCCAGCATTCCAGCTCTGCTTCTGATCCTCCTCTCGAGAGACATTCACTGAAAAATGGCCACTGCACGGGTGAGCTTTTACATGTAAAATGATACTCACAGACTCGGTATCAGCGTCAGTATACGCTCCTGCCATCATTCGACCTTTCTCAAGTAACCAAGTTCATGCAGTTCAAACAATATTCATGACATACATAATACACAGAGTTTATCCCACATCCATATATATATTCATGCACTCAGAGTTCCTACGCACATCTACATTCATGCATTCAAATCATACACATGTATATACATAGATTTATACATCACCACAATCGGCCTTATTTCTATATGCATGCTTGCGGATCCAACTCGGGTAAAGACTCTCAGTTACGGTCCCCTTTTCTTCTGGCCCCTCGTCCCTCAGCTCTTACCAAGTGGCACCGGCCTCCCCACGGCGTCTCGAGACTCTCTTCTCTAGCTCCAACGGCTACCACGAGCACTATCGGGATCTAGCCAGGGTTGGTAACTGGAAGTCATTTCCCTTGGGGTTCTTGACCTTCTATGGGTCGCCCCACTCTCACTCATGCAACTAACACATTCATTATTACACATCATCGCGCCATGAACACCTTCACCGTAGTCATTAAGCAAGAGCGGATTTCCCACACTACTCGTAATCATTCAGTCAATCACACCAGCGCATGTTACAATCGGTCATCAGACTAACAACATTGAACAATCCAATTAAGAGCATGCACATACATATTTTTCATAGTGACAAGAAAATAGATCCATGCATATCATCCATCATTATCATCCATTAACAGGCTACACCATCGCCACAAAAATCACTATCAGAATCTTAAATCATGCATCAGTTTTAATAATTATGAATACATGCACACACACACCCACACTCAGCAGTACGTTCATCCGGTACCGTTCTTAGACCATGCATTCGACATGCAAGCGCCCCCTACGTTTAGAAGAATCTCAGAAATCTTTTCGTTCTTGTCGTTGGGTCTGATGTCCTTCTCCTGGTTCGTTCGGTCTTCTTTGGCTTCGTCGTATCCTGCGCCTGATTCTGGGATGGAGTGTGGTCCGTTCTTCAGTACTGCAATCAAGATCTCCAGGAGCGAAGAGTGAGAGAAGAGAAGAAGGAGGATGGAGACGAAGAGAGAAAAGCAGAGGATGAAGTGACGGAGGAAGGAGTCTGAAGGAATAGTGAGTGTGTTCATCACCATAGGCTTACGTTTTATATATATGTACATGCGCACAAGTAAGAGAAGAGTGGGATGGGAGAGTGTGTGCCCAGCAGCCACGTGCACTCCACCCCATCCCCTGACCACCACCATTTTCATATTTTAATGGCTTAAATCTACTTAGTTAAATGTAATTAACAGTTATTTTCTATTGAGATCAAGTCTTAATGGTTTATTCTTCATTCGGCATTTAGTTTCAAAACTGGGATGTTACAGTTCTCCCCCACTGAAAAAGAATTTCGTCCCCGAAATTCAGTCGGTACTTACCTAGGTAAACAACTCGGGGTACTGCTGTCGCATGGTATCTTCGCGTTCCCAGGTACAAGAGGTAGTCTTGCCTTGCTGCCACTCCACTTTAACCAGCTTTATATTTTTGTTCCTCAAGCGTTTTACTGATCGGTTCATAATTCCAACCGGTGTAGCCACAGTGGTTAGGTCTTCTTTGATCTCTACTTCGTCGTCAGGCATCGTGTGGCTGGGGTCATGCAAATACTTCCTTAGTTGAGACACGTGAAATACGTTGTGCAATCGGGACAAGTGAGTTGGTAATGCGATGCGGTATGCTACGGGGCCGATCCGTTCTAACACCTCATAAGGTCCAATGTATCGAGGGCTTAACTTCCCACTTTTTAAGGCTCGTCCGACTCCTTTACTCGGAGAGGTTCTCAGAAACACTCAATCTCCGACTGAAAATTCCAATGGCTTGATGCGCTTGTCATGGTAGCTCTTTTGCCTGTCTTGGGATGCTTTCATCTTCTCCCGAATCACTCGGATCGGTTCTGTGGTTTGCTTCACGACGTCTGGTCCCAATAGTAGACTTTCACCCGTTTCCGACCAACAGAGTGGGGTTTGGCATCTGCGTCCATATAGTGCCTCGTAGGGTGCCATGCCAATGCTGTGATGATGGCTGTTGTTGTACGTAAACTCGATCAAGGGAAGGTACTGCTCCCAGTCCCCACCGTGCTCTAACACGCACGCTCTCAATAAGTCTTCTAGACTCTGAATTGTTCGCTCGGATTGTCCATCCGATTAGGGGTGGTAGGCAGAACTAAGCCAAAGCTTCGTCCCCAATTCTTGATGCATGCTGGTCCAAAACCGGGACGTAAACCTAGGGTCCCTATCTGATACGATGGAAGTAGGTATGCCATGCAGTCGGATAACTTCTTGAATGTAAATTCGAGCTAACTTATGCAATGGGTATTTCATATTTACAGGTAAGAAGTGTGCACTTTTCGTCAATCGGTCAACAATGACCCAAATTGCATCATGGCCCGCTCGGTTTTTGGGTAATCCCATGATAAAATCCATCGCAATTGAGTCCTATTTCCACACGGGGATCTCTAGAGGCTGCATTGCACCGTACGGTTTTTGGTGCTCTACCTTTGATTTCTGACAAGTGATACACCGGACCACGTACTCCGCCACATCCTTCTTTAGTCCGGGCCACCAGAACTGTCTCCTCAAGTCGTGGTACATTTTCGTGGTTCCTGGGTGAATGCTGAGTAGGCTTTTGTGGGCTTCATCAAGCACCATTCTTCTCAATCTTCCTCCACTTGGTATGTATATTCTGTCTCTCACCCGGAAGATCTCATCTGACCCCTCGGCCAAGGATAAGTCCTTTCCTTTGGCCTGAATTTCCTTCATTTCAGCTAGGTGAGAGTCCGCCTGTTGCTGCTCGTACACGGATTTTAAGAATTCATTGGCAATCCTCAACGTACCGATTGTCATCTTCTGAGAGGAAGGGGTGTCAACATGCAAGTTCATGTCTCGGAACCGCTCCAATAACTCAACTTCTTTTGCCATCATGGCTGCTATGTGGAGGGATTTCCGACTCAATGCGTCGGCCACGACATTTGCCTTACCTGGGTGGTATTTTATCTCGAAATCGTAGTCCTTCAAAAACTCAATCCATCTTCTCTGCCTCATGTTCAGCTCCTTTTGGTCGAATAGGTATTTGAGGCTCTTATGATCGCTGTACACTTCAAATTTGGACCCGTACAAGTAATGCCTCCAGATTTTCAATGCAAAGACTACTGCTGCCAGCTCCAAGTCATGGGTCGGGTAATGCTGCTCGTGGGGTCTCAATTGTCGAGAGGCATATGCTATCACTCGATCTTTCTGCATGAGTACACACCCTAATCCGAGTCCTGACGCGTCACAATAGACCACGAAGCTTTCTCGTAACTCAGGTAATGCCAACACCGGAGCAGTCGTCAACTTATTCTTCAGCTCTTGGAAGCTGTTCTCACACTCCGGACTCCACACGAAGGGAACATTTTTCCGAGTCAATTTAGTCAGGGGTAATGCCAATTTAGAAAAACCTTCGATGAACCTCCTATAATAACCTGCCAAGCCCATAAAACTTCTTATTTCCGAGACCGATCTGGGCCTCTCCCATGCTATTACAGCAGCTACCTTCGCAGGGTCCACCGAGACACCTCGCTCAGAGATCACATGCCCGAGGAAGTGGATCTCATCCATCCAGAATTCGCACTTCGAGAGCTTTGCAAACAATTGTTTCTCTTTCAACACTTGGAGTACCGCTCGGAGATGTCCTTCATGCTCCTCAGACGTCTTAGAATAAACTAGAATGTCATCGATGAAGACAACAACAAACCGATCTAAGAAGGAGTGGAATATGCTGTTCATGTAATTCATGAAAACAGCAGGGGCATTTGTCACACCGAACGACATCACTACATACTCGTAGTGACCATACCGAGTCCTAAAGGCAGTTTTAGGAATATCCGAGTCTTTCACTCAGATTTGGTGATGTCCCGATCGTAAGTCGATCTTCGAGAAGACTGAGGCTCCACGCAGCTGGTCAATTAAATCACCAATTCTAGGCAGTGGGTATCGATTCTTGATTGTGAGTTTGTTAAGCTGTCGATAATCTATACAAAGTCTCATGCTGCCATCCTTCTTCTTAACAAGTAGCACAGGTGCGCCCCATGGTGACACGCTTGGTCTAATGAACTGCTTATCGAGTAACTCATCCACTTGTTTCTTCAACTCAGCCAATTCAGTTGAGGACATTCTATAGGGTGCGCTGGAGACCGGCTCGGCTCCAGGGATCAAGTCTATAGAGAATTCGACTTCTCTATTGGGAGGCACACTCGGAACGTCTTCGGGGAACACTTCTGGGAATTCGCAGACAACCGGGATTTCGTTCACTAGGGTCTCACTCTCATCTTAGACAAAGCATCATAAATAGTTGGGTTATACCTGGTGCCGTGTCGTTCTCAGTGGGCTGTTTCGGAAAAACTATCTCTCGGTTTCTACAATCTACTAATACCTTATTGGCTGAAAGCCAATCTATCCCAAGCACGATATCAAGACCCTTTAAAGGCATGCAAATTAGATCGAAGGTGAAACTCCGATCATACAACTCAAATGCTACATTTTTACATATTGACGATGTGAACACATTAGCGCCAGTAGGGCTGGCCACTTCCAAAGTCCGATCCATAGACACAGTTGGTAACTTCAACCGTTCCACGCACTCATCACCTATAAAAGAATGGGTAGCTCCCGAATCGAAAACAACATTAAGCGTATTCATTCCAAGTGAGCACTTACATTGTACTAAGTCATTTGCTGGTGCAACATCTTCTGCATTGATGGTGTAGATCCTTCCCGCTGCTGGCGGACCGGTATTCCTCCCTCGGCTGTTCGGAGCACGCATCATGTTTCCTCTGGTTCCGTTGCCTCTGCCACCAGGTCGTTGGTTATCATTCACTCGGGTTCTATCTTGAGATCCTCCTTGACGTACATTGGCGTTTGCCTGGCGGAGTTGGGGGCAGTCGGGATGAACGTGTCCCTTCTCTCCGCAGTGGTAGCATTTAACATTTGTATCATTGCAATCCTTAGCAAAGTGGTCACCGCCACATTTAAAGCATCCACCATATCTTGGTCGTCCACTCATTTGTCTCCCTCGGTCATTATGATTCTGATACCTGGTGAAGGGTTCATTCCTCCTCACGTTCCCTGGCCTCTTGAAACGTGATTGCTGAGGCCTCAGGTGCTGGTTGGCTCTGCTGCACTGGCCCGAATGGGCCCTATCATCCTCTTCGAATATTCTACATTTGTTCACTAATGCAGGGAAACTCCGGATTTCATGGTATCTGCAGGCCCTCTTGATATCCGATCTCAATCCGTTCTCAAACTTAAGACACTTGGAGTTCTCCGTTCCTGGCTGCTGGAAGGGCGGATAGAATAGGCACAATTCCTTGAATCTGGTCGCGTATTCTTCCACAGTCATGGAGCCCTGTTTTAACTCCATAAACTCCAGCTCCTTCCGACTCCTCACTGTGTCGGGAAAGTATTTATCTAAGAAGCAGGCCTTGAAATCGTTCCACGTCAGTTGGTTATCATCTTCGGGGAATCGG
Source organism: Clitoria ternatea (assembly GCA_037962975.1). Taxonomy (NCBI): domain Eukaryota; kingdom Viridiplantae; phylum Streptophyta; class Magnoliopsida; order Fabales; family Fabaceae; genus Clitoria; species Clitoria ternatea. Next base: position 160,661,373 of record CM075672.1, read on the forward strand.
CTTCTGGCTATTTTCCACCAGTTCTCCGCTTCGTCTCGCAGCATGTACACTGCACATTCCACCTTCTGGGCTTCGGTACAGCGAAGACCCCCAAAAATCCTTTCTAATTCCTGAGTCCACTTGAACGCCGCCTCAGGGTTCCGTCCTCCTAAGAATTCATTCGGCTTCCTTTTTAAGAAGCGGTCCAGCACATGGCCATCCTCAGGTCGAGTCTGGCCTTGCCTTTCAAACACATCCACAAAGCGTTGGAATGCTGTGGCTATAGCCTCCATACTTTGACGATGCGCCATTCCTTATCCTGAAATTGACATTTAAGGATAAGTATACGGAGCCACTTACTACCGATCTAGTTATTAGTCCAACAATTAATAGCTTAGCACATTATATCATTCGCCTGGGTCATACACACAATCGGACCAGGGGAAAATAACCTCTTGTCCTCAAGTCAACATCAATCAAGTTCAACTAGTATCAGAACAATTTCAACCATTCAATCAAAAAGACACACATACAACCGCTTACACTCGGTAAGCATACTTTGGCCTTGGACCTTTCGGTCCGCTCTGATACCAAAATGTAACACCTTATTTCTTGCAACTAATAATTCCAAAAATATAAGAAAATTTTTCACAAAAGCAGTCACGTATTATTCGATATAGAAGGGAACAGGCAAGGGGAGAATGAAGAGCATTCACACGCGTAGCACTCGGTAAAAGGGCGGAGTTTGAATCATCCTACCTGGCTAGGCGGGGTATGTTCGTCCTGGGCGGACTCCATGGCGAAGGTGGCCCGCTCAACCTTTGTCTCACACCGCCTAAACGACGTGTGACAATGCAACATCAGACGTGAAACTCTTCAAGTAAACCTTACATTAGCGTCTATTCGTTCCTACGGGCTGACCCTTTCTCAGAGAACGCTGGACGTTCAGCTTCAGAGGACAGGTGAGGGAAGAAGAAGAGAGATATACATATGCGGGAGTAGTTTGTGAAGAAAAGAGGAAGTGATTACACCGCCGTCCAGTTCGGCAAGGCACAACAACGCCTGGACGGACTACATCACAATGTTCACTCACTCAGGCGATGTTCAACACCGCCCTGCGAGACAGAATAATGCGACAACGGAGGAGGAAGGTACATAGGTGAAGTCTCAAGTTGATATCTGCTTGCTTCAGCATGGTCCCACGCGCTTGGGCGAACCGTCCTAGTTATTTGGGCGAGGTATGACACCGCCTAAACGAGGTCAGCACAACGCCTCTTCAACACAAACACAAGGTAATTCCTCAATCGGATATGGACAAGGGTTCACTAGGTAAATCCTCACGCTCGCACTTCACTCAGGAAAAACGGGAAGTTACAGGGTACATATGCGGTAGTAGATTGTGGAAGAAGGAGGAGTCTGAACCTATTCCGCCCAACTCAACTAATTATGACAACGCCTGGGCGGACTCAACCACCACGCCCAAATCAGGGGTCAACACCGGGATCTGGATTGCGTTAGCATCACAACGGATAGGAAAGGTAATTGAACGGTGTTCCATTCTAACAACTACATCGCTCCAGCGCGAGTCCTCTCGCTTGGGCGAAATATCCCCATACTTCGGGCGGGGTAGGAATTGACATAGAAGACTGCCCCTAACGATGAGTTGTTAGGATCGAAGTTGAGAGCCGAAATATACGTTCCGAGTGGTTATTACTAGGATTTCTCCCGAGCGTAGGATAATCAACGAACCCCGAGTGAGAATCTATCGAGTGAAGGTTTTTTCGACTGGAGAGTGACACCTTAGACTCTAGGGGACCCCACTGTAGTAAACTATTAGTGATAGAAGAATCCAGGTGAGTCTTAGCCTAGTAGAATGTTTAGAGTCGGAAGATTATGGTTACCGAGTGAAAACTAAGTAAAATACTCCGAGTGGCAAAAGGACGTGAAGGTTATTCTGAGTAAGGAGTCCTCCTAGATTCCGAGTGAGTGATAGTGGGGACCACTTCCGTATTATTCACGTATATGTTCTGATTGATGAAACCGTAGAATAAGTTGCATTGTCCGAATGGGACTAGTAGGTGCAAGAGTTAAGTCCGAGTGGACTGAGGTTGGATCCTTCCGAGTGAATTAGGCGCTGGAACCCGAGTGCAGAAATGCCGAGTGAAATGAACGAATACCGAGTGAAGCTTTCACTTGAGCGCGTGCGCGTTGCTATGTGACCTGCCTACGCGATTTCCCCTTCTTCCGCTGTTAGTTTCTTGAATTTCTTTTGTTCTCTTGTTCTTCTTCTCCTCTTATTTTTATACCGTGGTATTCTGGTTTTAATTGTGAAAAATTTCCTCTGTTTTTCTTGTCTATGATTTGTTTAAATTAGGGTGTTACATTTTGGTATCAGAGCAGACCGAAAGGTCCAAGGCCAAGGTATGCTTGTCGAGTGTGAGCGGTTGTGTGCTTTCTGACTGAGTGGTCATCATGATTGAACCTGATTGATATTGACTTGTGGGTAAGAGGTTGCTTCCCTCCTGGTCCGATTGATTGAGTGGCATATAGAAATAGTATGATGTGCTAAGTTACTGAACATTAGGCTGAAATCCGATCGGTGGTAATTGGCTTGGTATACTTATCCTTGAAGGGGTGTTAATTTCAGGATAAGGGATGACGCATCGCCAAAGCATGGAGGCTATAGCCACGGCATTCCAACGTTTTGCAAATGTGTTTGAGAGGCAAGGCCAGCCTCGAGCTGAGGAGGGCCAAGTGCTGGATCGCTTCCTGAAGAGGAAGCCGAGTGAATTTCTAGGGGGACGGAACCCTGAGACAGCTTTTAAATGGACTCAGGAGCTAGAGAGGATTTTTGGGGGTCTTCGCTGTACCGAGGCCCAGAAGGTAGAATGTGCAGTATACATGTTGCGTGACGAGGCGGAAAACTGGTGGAAGATAGCCAGAAACTGATTCCCTGACGATGATAATCAGCTGACCTGGAACGATTTCAAGACATGCTTCTTAGAGAAGTACTTCCCCGACACAGTAAGGAGTCGAAAGGAGTTGGAGTTTATGGAGTTGAAACAAGGTTCCATGACTGTGGAAGAGTATGCGACCAGATTCGAAGAGTTGTGCCTATTCTACCCACCTTTCCAACAACCAGGGACGGAGAGCTCCAAGTGCCTTAAATTTGAGAATGGATTAAGATCTGATATTAAGAGAGCCTGTAGATACCAAGAGATACGGAGTTTTCCTGCATTGGTGAATAAGTGTAGGATATTCGAGGAGGATGACAAGGCCCATTCGGGCCAGAGCAGCAAAGCCAACCATTCCTTGAGGCCCCAACAATCTCGCTTCAAGAGGCCGAGTAACGTTGGCAGAAACCGATCCTTTTCCAGAATTGGGGGTCGGAACCAGCATGAAAGACGACCAACTGTGGGAGACGGAAAGTGTTTCAAGTGTAGAGGAAATCATTATGCCCGAGACTGCAACAACGATGATGAGGTGGTGTGCTTCCATTGTAATAAAAAGGGACACATTCGCCCCGATTGCCCCCAACTCCGTCAAGCAAACACCAGTGTACGTCAAGGAGGTTTCCAAGGGAGAAACCGAGTGAATGATAACCAAAGACCGGGTGGCAGAGGCAACAGAGCCAGAGGAAACATGATGCTTGCTCCAAATGGCCAAGAGAGGAATACCGACCAACCAGCAGCGGGAAGAGTCTACACCATCAACGCGGAGGATGCTACACAGGCGAATGACTTGGTACAATGTAAGTGCTCACTCGGTAGATATACGCTTAATGTTATTTTTGATTCGGGAGTCACCCATTCTTTTATAGCTGATGAGTGTGTAAAGCAATTAAAGTTACCGACTGTGTTTATGGATCGGACTTTGGAAGTAGCCAATCCGACTGGCGCTAAGGTGTTGACATCATCAATGTGCAAGGATGTAACATTTGTGTTGTGTGATCAAAGTTTCACTTTCGATTTGGTGTGCATACCCTTAAAGGACCTTGACATTGTGCTCGGAATAGATTGGCTTTCAGCCAACAAGGTGTTAGTGGATTGCAGAAACCGAAGGATAATCTTCCCGAGGCAGCACAATGAAGGCGACACAGCACAAGGTATGACTCAACTGTTTATGATGCTTTGTCAAACCGAGGGTGAGAGTAAAGCCCGGGTGAACGAAATTCCAACTGTCTGTGAATTCCCAGAGGTGTTTCCTGAAGACGTACCGAGTGTCCCTCCCAATAGAGAAGTCGAATTCTCTATAGACCTGATCCCTGGAGCCGAGCCAGTCTCCAGTGCACCATATAGAATGTCCCCAACTGAATTGGCCGAGCTGAAGAAGCAAGTAGATGAGTTACTCGGAAAACAATTTATTAGACCGAGCGTATCACCATGGGGCGCACCCGTGCTGCTTGTTAAGAAGAAGGATGGCAGCATGAGACTTTGTATAGATTACTGACAGCTAAACAAACTCACGATTAAGAACCAATACCCATTTCCCCGAATTGATGACTTGATCGACTAACTGCGTGGAGCCTCAGTCTTCTCAAAAATTGACCTGCGATCGGGATACCACCAAATCCGAGTGATGGACTTGGATATCCCAAAGACTGCCTTTCAGACTCGGTATGGTCACTACGAGTATGTAGTGATGCCGTTCGGTGTAACAAACGCCCCTGCTGTCTTCATGAATTACATGAATAGCATATTCCACCCATATTTAGACCGATTCGTAGTTGTTTTCATTGATGAAATCCTAGTCTATTCTAAGACTTCTGAGGAGCATGAAGAACATCTCCGGGCGGTACTCCAAGTGTTAAGGGAGAAGCAATTGTTTGCAAAGCTTTCAAAGTGTGATTTCTGGATGAATAAAATCCATTTCCTTGGACATGTGATTTCTGAGGAAGGTGTCTCGGTGGACCCTTCGAAGGTGGCGGCTATAATGGCATGGGAGAGACCCAAGTCGGTCTCGGAGATAAGGAGCTTTATGGGCCTAGCAGGTTATTATAGAAGATTCATTGAAGGTTTTTCTAAGTTGGCCTTGCCACTGACTAAATTGACTTGGAAAAACATTCCCTTCGTATGGAGTCCCGAGTGCGAGAACAGCTTCTGAGAGCTGAAGGACAAGTTGACGACTGCTCCAGTACTGGCATTACCTAACTTGTAAGAGAGCTTCGTGGTTTATTGTGATGCATCAGGACTCGGATTAGGATGCCTGCTAATGCAGAAAGACCGAGTGATAGCGTATGCCTCTCGGCAATTGAGACCTCACGAGCAGCATTATCCGACCCACGACTTGGAATTGGCAGCCGTGGTGTTCGCATTAAAAATCTGGAGGCATTATCTGTTCGGGTCCAGATTTGAAGTATACAGTGATCACAAGAGCCTTAAATACTTATTCGACCAAAAGGAACTGAACATGAGACAGAGAAGATGGATAGAATTTTTAAAAGATTATGATTTCGAGCTAAAGTACCATCTGGGTAAGGCAAATGTTGTTGCCGACGCATTGAGTCGGAAGTCCCTTCATGTAGCAGTGATGATGGTGAAGGAGGTGGAGTTATTGGAACAGTTCTGAGACATGAACTTACATGTTGACATCCCCTCCTCTCGGAAAATGACGATTGGTACGCTGAGGATTACCAATGAATTCCTGAAATCCGTGTACGAGCAACAGCAGTCAGATTCCTACTTGGCTGAGATGAAGGAGACTCAGGCCAAAGGTAAGGATTTGTCCTTGACCGAGGGATTAGATGGAATCTTCCGAGTAAGAAATAGAATATACGTGCCGGGTGGGGGAGAATTGAGAAGAATGGTGCTTGATGAAGCACACAAGAGCTTGCTAAGTATCCACCCGGGTGCCACGAAGATGTACCATGACCTAAGAACCCAGTTCTGGTGGCCCGGATTAAAAAGGAGTGTTGCAGAATATGTGGCTCGGTGCATCACCTGTCAAAAGCCAAAAGTGGAGCACCAGAAGCCGTATGGTACATTGCAACCCCTGGAGATTCCTGTGTGGAAATGGGACTCAATTGTCATGGACTTTGTCATGGGATTGCCCAAAAACCAAGCGGGCCATGATGCGATATGGGTCATTGTTGACCGACTAACGAAGAGTGCACACTTCCTACCTGTGAACATGAAGTACCTGATGCATAGGTTAGCTCAGATTTATATTCGCGAAATTATCCGACTGCATGGTATACTGACTTCTATCGTATCAGATAGGGATCCTAGGTTCACGTCCCGGTTTTGGACTAGCCTGCACCAGGAAATGGGTACGAAACTTTGGCTTAGCTCCGCTTACCACCCCCAATCTGATGGACAATCCAAGCGAATGATTCAAAGCCTGGAGGACTTGCTAAGGGCGTGTATGCTAGAGCACGGTGGGGAATGGGAGCAGTACCTTCCCTTGGTTGAGTTTACGTATAATAACAGCCATCACAATAGTATTGGTATGGCACCCTACGAAGCACTGTATGGTCGAAGATGCCAAACCCCGCTTTGCTGGTCGGAATCGGGTGAGAGTCTGCTATTGGGGCCAGAGGTTGTGAAACAAACTTCAGAACAGATCCGAGTGATAAGAGAAATGATGAAGGCGTCTCAAGATAGGCAGAAGAGCTACCATGACAAACGCACCAGACCATTGGAATTTTCAGTCGGAGACAGGGTATTTTTAAGGACTTCACCGACTAAAGGAGTCGGGCGAGTCTTGAAGAGTGGAAAGTTAAGCCCTCGATACATTGGGCCGTATGAAGTGTCGGAACGAGTCGGCTCCATGGCATACCGAATAGCATTACCGACTCACTTGTCTCGAGTGCATGACGTGTTTCATGTGTCTCAACTAAGGAAGTACCTGCCAAATTATACTCACACAATGCCTAATGATGAAGTGGAAATCAGGGAAGACCTGACCACTGTAACTATACCGACTAGGATCATGGACCGATCGGTAAAGCGATTAAGGAGTAAGAATGTGCAACTGGTTGAAGTGGAATGGCAGCAGGACGGGTATACTTCTTATACCTGGGAGCGCGAGGATGCCATGAGGCAGTAGTACCTCGAGTTGTTTGACCAAGGTAAGTTACTGACTGAATTTCAAGGACGAAATTCTTTTGAGTGGGGGAGAACTGTAACATCCCAATTTTAACAATGTACCGGGTGAAATAAGCCATTAAAATAATAATTTAGAAGTGGAAATTATTCACTAATTACCCTTAACTTAATTAATCAAAAGGTGTGCTGATTGAAAAGGTGATTAGCTTTAGTGGATGCTAATGGGACCGGGTGACGTGAGCAGACTGCTCCTCACGTTTTCCCACCCCACCATTCCTTTCCCTCATGCATTCGTTTATAATTGGTTGATGGCTTTCCTTGCCATTCATTCTTCTTCAAAATTTCCCTGTGAGTTCTTCTTCTTCTTCCTCCTTCTCTTTCTCTCTTGTTTTCCTTCTTCTCTTCTTCTTCTCTACTCTCTGTTTCTACTCCTTGTTTCGGAGGCCACGTTGACGGTGCTGCATAGGAGTTAGAGCTCCCTTATACGAGTAAAGGATGAGCGTCGAAGTAGAAGCAGAAGCAGCCCTACACCACTCGTGGAAGGCAGCAGTGTTCCAGTAAAGGTTAAACGAGTGAAAGTGTTGAGTGAACCAGCGAGGAAAAAGGACCAGCGCCCAAGCAGAAGAGTCTCTCGGAGTCTCGTAGTTGGTAGGGGGTGTACCTTACATGTTAAATGCATGGGTTATGAATAGGTTTCGGGTGTTGATAATTATGGTTCTGCATTCTGTTTGTATGATGTGCCTGCATGTGGAGTACTCGAGTGTAGGATAAGTGAGAGTGAGTGTTGCATGTTATCATTGCCCTTGAAGATGCATGCGTTGATTAAGTCCTGACACTATTGTATACTGATTACATGTTATGTTGTGTTGATTGGAATACTTATTTGAATCTGTTGATCTTTATATGGATGCATGCGTTGATTAAGTCCTGATACTGTTGTATACCGAGTGCATATGATGCGTGAGTTGATGAGAATACTTATAGAATCTTGATATTGATTGACACCGATTGCATTGGACCTTTATATTGCTGTATCCACCTAATGGAGCTATGATGATGATTGCATGGAAGTATGTGTGTGTTAGATTAATATGAGGAGTTCTGAAAATGGGTATTACCGACTGCATGTGAAGTATGTATGGGTGAGTAAAAGATCGTGTGCATGAACTCTATGTTGTGTGATGAATCCGCGTGTGGCGCATGGGATGTGTTGTGCTGGGAGCACGTGGTGTGGGACACTACCATCGGTTATAAGCGTGGGACGCTGTAAAATCCTTGAGTGGGACTCGGGCTGCCTATGAACACCTCCGTTGGCACTGAGAGCGTTGGTGTCACCTGTGGGCAAACGGTTGGGTACCTGTAAAACGGCCAAGCAGCTGGGAGCTGAAATGATAGCTGAGAGCTATGTACAAAAGGCTGAGAGCCTACGTTGCAACGTCAGAACCGATTACACACGAATACGGAACCGAGTGAATAATCTGTGTATATTAACTACTGATATTGCTGCAATTGATTATGCATGAGATGATGAATGCATATATATATATATATATATATATATATATCCGTGTGCATATGCTGTTGATGTTGATTGAAACCTGTTCTATGAATGTATGTTATGTTGTTGAAGAGTTGCGTATATATATATATAGCCGAGTGAGAATTGTGGATTCTGACTGATAAATGTTCAAAAGATGCATTCTGATTCATGGACCTTAACATCATGTTACTGATTGTTGTATGTTAATGTTATTGAGTTGATCTATGTAAGGGGGCGAGTGACAACTGGTGGATTCCGATCGGTAAGGATCTTGTGTGTGTGTCCTGGTTGATTAGTAATACACTGATGATAAGTGCTTTATAATACAATAAATTAGGTCTAAATTGCTTAGGATTTTAGTCATTATCCACTATATTTCCTTTATTTATTGCGATTTTTGCTTTCTTTCCACTCTAGTCTACTTGGGTATGTTATTTTGCAGGAATTAAGGTAATAAAGGGTTAAAAAACAAGAGAAAAACGACCATAAAATGATAAAGAAACAAGAAGAACAAGCCCAAAGTGGAAAGAATTCTCTTTATAAAGCTGAAATCCGACTCAGAAAGCTGAAATCCGACTCAGAGCACTGAAATCCGACTCAAAATGGCCAAATCCGAGTGGGATAACTCAGAAATGACCAAATCCAAGTGGAAAGACTCAGAGTAGAGCATTGCCGAGTGGAATACTGCACTGTTGGAGAAAATCCGAGTGAAATGTTCCCTGTCAAAGCCATTCCGAGTGATAAAGGGCTGACTCGAGTGAAAGATCAATGCTAAAAAGGAATAAGTCTCGGTTTTAGGAAAATCCGATTGGAAGCTGTCCGAATGCAACAATTCCGAGTGAAAAAAGGAACTGAGCTTTCATAAATACTACAAAAGGTATTTTCCGAGTGAAAGGATTGCTGATTGAAGTGAATCCGAGTGGGAATTTGCTGATTAAAGTAAATCCGAGTGAAGAATGCTGACTGAAGCGGGTCTGACCAAAGAACAAGTGCTTTTCTGGGTAAAAAGCTGATTCCGAGTGAATTGATTCCGAGCAGAAGGAATGCCATTGAATGAATAAATGCTGACTAAGGAGAATCCGAGTAGTTTCATTCAGAGAACAAGGTATTTCCGAGTGGTGTCTTAATCGGACAAGGAAAAATCCGACCAGAAATGAATCACACTCGGGCAGACTCTCAAGTTTCACACTAAGCCCGAGTGAGAAGTCTCCAAGGAAAGGCCATTCCGAGTGAGTTGGGTCAGAAAGATACATTTTCGAGCAAAGCAAGGCTCGGACATAAGAAGAAATTCAATCAGTCAAAATCCAACCCTTCAAGAGCAAGTTCCTGAGTAAAAGTGAAGGCCATTCCGAGTAAAAAGCATGAAGGCCGACTGAAATATTTCAAACTGAGTGGTCCAAATTCAGAGACAGCCAAGTGAAAATGATTGGGAACCGATTGAATCTGAACCAAGTGAGTCTTCAATCAGTTCCAAATGAACTCCATGAACCTGAGCCGAGTGAATGGTTTCAGTCGGATCCGAGTCCCTCTTCAGTCAATTCCGAGCAACACAAACAAATCCGAGCAAGGTTTCTCCGAGTGAAACAGTGAAAAAGAGAGTCTCTCGCTTGAGCGAACCTTTATCCGCTTGAGCGAGACGGTTTCCTTCAACAAACGCTTAAGCGTGAAACCCTCGCTCAAGCGAAACCGACCGGTTTTCTTAAATACCGACCCCTCATCTCAACACCGAGTGAATATTTCACTCGGTTTTATGTGCGAACAATACCATTTTTTGCTCGGTTTTTAGCACAAAAGGCACCCTTTCACTCGGATTTTGCAGAAAAGAGAAAACCGACCTACACTCCACAACACCAAACAACGGATCACTCTACACCGTCCTCAAGCCACAACACCGTCCCATTCCCTATCCGCTGTCCCTTTCTTCTTCTAATCCATAACACACACCGTCCTCTCCTTTCCATCCACAACACCGCCCAGACTCCTTTCCATCCACAACACCGCCCAGACTCCTCTCCACACAACACCACCCAGACTCCTCTCCAACCAACACCGCCCAACCGTCCTCACTTCTCAACACCGTCTCATTCCCTCCGCTGTCCCTTTTCTCCTTTCCATCATCCACACCGCCCAGACTCCTCTCCTACCAATACCGGCTCCATCCACCACATCGTCCAACAACTCCACTGTCCCTCATACCACCATACCTGCCACATGTAAACCAACAACGCCCAGCAACCAATACCTAACAGTAAGCTTTCATTCGGTCTTGTGGAATTCTAGCACCTTTCCACTGAAAATTTGCCCAGCTGAATAAATCCAAGCACCGAATTATTGGAAATATTAAAATAATGCAAATTGGCACAGCTGGAACTCACATGCACCGAAAGTTTCCTCCCAACTTGCAATTACAACGCGTTTCTTAGCTGGATCCCCCCTTTCCATCGCCTATAAAAGGAGAAGAAGTTGCAAGCATCCAGCATCAATCATCAGTTGCATCAATTCCATCAGCTTCGTTCCAATTCCTTCTTCCTTTCTCTTTGCTTTTCGTTTCTCTTTTCTTTCTTTTCTTTCTTTTTATTTCTCTTATTTTCTTTCTCTGTCCCGTTCCCATTTTTCTTTACTTTCTTTTTCTTTATTTTATTTTAAGAGTGTGAGGGCTGTAAAAGTGAGAATTTAAATTTGTAATTAGTGGAGAAATTATTGCAACAAGGAATTACAGTGGTAAATTATTCTGAGCTTTGGGAGAAACCCGTAAGTCTTTATTTTTACCATGTCTTGTATGTTTTATTTTTCCATTATTTATATGAATTTGAATTATTTCATGAGTAGCTAAATTAATTATCTTGGGATAAAGGGGGTATGATAATATTTTATTTTAATGTTATTTTGACTTGGAATTAAATAAATTTCTGTTTTCCATTTAGTTCAATTATGCTTAATGCTTTTAGTAATTCCTAACAAGAACCTAAATGATAAAACTGTATACTTACGGGTATATTAGTAAGTTTAGGTAATAAATAGAATCGAGAGATTTATTTTTACCGGAAAGCTTTGAACTAAACCTAAGATTTTTGAGATGCTTTTTGTGACCTCGGTAAAACCGTGAAAGTAATCAAAATTCTTTTGAGGAAATAAAAGGGATTTTCATAAAATGATAATGGGCCTTTCTGAGGATTAAGCAGCGCTTTCCATAGGTTAGGTACATTAATAGGATTCCGAGAGGAACATATTAATTAGCTTTTGGAAAATTCTCCTTGGAAAACTTAATTCGATTCTTATTTATGAAAAGTTAAAATTCATTAACATAAAATAGAGTCTTAATCCCCCGAAATCCCAAGATATTCTCAACTCTGATTTTTAAGTGTCGAGTAAATTTTATTTTTATATTTATTCGTATTCTGTGCAATTTTAATTTGAGCTTTATTTTATAAAAATCTTAAAAATCAATTGTGTGGATAATTAAATTTCAATATGCTGGTACTTTGAACACAGTCCCTGTGGAGAACGATAATCTTTTATATTACGCGACATAACCCGTGCGCTTGCGGTCCTTGTCAAGTTTTTGGCGCTGTTGCCGGGGACTGTTGTCCCTCAAATATCGGCAATATTGAAATTCGATTAGATCATACTTGTTAATATTTTTATTGTTATTTTTATTTTTATTTTTATTTTGGTTGTAATTTTGTATTTTGTTCTTTATTTTGTGTATCTGTTGTTGTTTTATTTTGTGATAATTTGTTTTAGTTGTCATTTATTTTATGCGACGAAGCCGTAGTGTCGATCTAAACTTAGGATTTGACCCTGAGATACAACGTACCCTTAGAGCTTTGAGAAAACAACAAAAACAACAAAAAGAACAAAAAGAAAAACAAATGGCGGACCAACACAGACCCTTAAGAGATTTTGCCGCTCCAAGCACTAATGGAAGAGGATCCAGCATCCTCAGACCCACAGTGGAGGCTAACAATTTTGAATTGAAGCCTTCACTACTCTTAATGGTTCAACAGAACCAATTCGGAGGATTACCCTCCGAAGATCCAAATCTTCACCTTCAAATCTTTCTTGAATACTGTGACACCCTGAAGATGAACGGAGCCACCAATGATGCCATTCGCTTAAGACTTTTCCTTTTCTCCTTAAGAGATAAAGCAAGAGCGTGGTTATACTCTCTTCCTGAAGGATCCATCACAACTTGGGAACAATTGTCCAGTGCTTTTATCAATAAATGGTACCCAAGGAACAAGACTGATGTGCTGAGAAAACAAATCATCAATTTTTCACAAAAAGATGATGAATCCTTGTATGAAGCCTGGGAAAGATACAGAGAGTTACTAAGAGAATGTCCTCACCATGGGATAGAAAGGTGGTTGACAATCCATATTTTCTATAATGGACTAACTTCCACACAAAAGATCTCTTTAGATGCTGCAGCTGGAGGAGCCTTCATGAGTAAAAATGTTGATGAAGCTGAGAACCTGATCGAGGAAATAGCTCAAAACACTCACCAATGGAACTCTGAGAGAGGATTACCTTCTAAAACACCAGGTAAGTACTCTGTTGATGCTCTTTCCCTACTTTCTGCCAAAGTTGAAGCATTAACATTAAAACTTGATAAAATAGGGTCAACAGGTGCTACTAATATTGTTTGTGAAGTTTGTGGTGTTTCAGGACATGGAGCTACAAACTGCAACTTAGCCATGACCCCTAATCAAGAACAAGAAATGCATCAGGTGGATGCTATTGGAAACTACGGTGGAAATTATCAAGGTAACTACAGACCTCCACAAGGTCCACCTGGTTTCCAAAATAGGCCACCTCAATTCCAAAGTAACTACAAACCTCAACAAGGAACCTATATTCCACAAAAATCAAAGCTAGAATCCTTGATGGAGACATTTGTAGCTACTCAACTTAAACAACATGATGAATTCTCTGATGCAATAAAAAACTTGGCTTCAAAAGTGGACTCTCTTGCCACTCACAACAAAATACTGGAAAATCAAATTGCCCAACAAGCCTCCTATTCTCAAAGAGCACCAGGAACATTTCCTGGAAAACCAGAGGCTGGACCATCCAACCAAACCATGGCTGTCACTCTTAGGAGTGGTACTCAATACGATGGGCCAGTTGACAAGACAGCAAAGGAGGAAAAGAAAGTCGATGAATCTTCATCTCATCCAGTAATTGAAGAAGAGAAACCACAAGAAAAGAAGGAGGAAGTTAAGCCATATCAACCTTCCATTCCATTTCCTCAGCGCTTAGCCAAAGCAAAGTTGGACAAACAATTTGGTAAGTTCCTTGATGTTTTAAAGAAATTGTATATTAATATTCCCTTTACAGATGCTTTGCAGCAAATGCCCACATATGCAAAGTTCCTGAAGGATATTTTGTCCAACAAAAGAAGACTGGAGGAAGATAGTACAGTTGCACTTACTGAAGAGTGCAGTGCTCTAATTCAAAAGAAACTTCCACCCAAGCTCCAAGATCCAGGTAGTTTCTGTAACACCCTAAATTTTTACAAATAGTAATCCCAAAACAACGAGGAAATTTTATTTTATTTTATTTTTTTTATTTTTTTTTCAAAAACAGCCACGAATCATTTGACACAGAAGGGAAGAAGAAGGCGAGGGAAGTAGAAGAGCATTCACACGCATATGACAAGCAACAGGGGAATTAGGACTGAGACCGGTCTATTCGGTTCGGTGTGACGCTCCAGCGTCTGGGCGGATTCCAGGACGGAAGGTGACTCACTCATCCGTTGTCCAACACCGCCTGAACGATGCCACAACGGATGGAAACTCCTCAAGCAAACCTCACATCAGCGTCCACTCGCTCTCACAGGACAAACCTTTCCTCGAGGGAACTACTGGGCGCTCAGCATAAGGGAACAGGTGAGGGAAGGAGAAGGGAGATGCACATGTGTAGTAGTTTGTGGAAGAAAGGGGGCCTGAACTCATTCCGGCCAATTCAACTAGGTATGACAACGTCTGGGCGGACTTAACCACAACGCCCAAGTAGGGGTCAACACCGTTGTCTGGGACGCATTAACGTAACAACGGAGGGGAAAGGTATTTGGGCGGTGTTCCACACTGACACCTACTCGCTCCAGCGCGAGTCCTCACGCTTGGGCGAACCATTCTAGTCACTCGGAGCTCCATAACTTAGCCTTCCAATTTTAACCATACGGCGACACTTATACTCTACTCGGGAACTGAGGGTTATCCCACTCGGATTCCAGAACTCCTTCTCACTCAGACTTACATCTTTCACTCGGGTTACCGATGCCTTACACTTAAGATCCAATCCAGATGAACAACTCTTGAATCTTAGTATCCAACGTGTTCCTTGGTATGCTGATTTTGTAAATTTTCTTGCATGTGGTATCTTACCTCCTGATCTTAGCTTTCAGCAAAGGAAAAAGTTTTATACAGATGTCAAGCATTATTATTGGGATGAACCACTCCTTTTCAAGCAATGTGCAGATGGTATGATTCGGAGATGTGTTTCACAAGATGATGTCCATGCTATCTTGGATCATTGCCATTCTCTTTCCTGTGGAGGGCACATGAGCACCTCTAAAACAGCCGCTAAAATATTGCAAGCTGGGTTCTATTGGCCAAATATTTTTAAGGATGTACGTAAGTATGTTCTAACTTGTGATGCTTGCCAAAGAACAGGTAACATTGGTAAGAGACAAGAAATGCCCTTGAACACCATTTTAGAAGTTGAACTATTTGATGTATGGGGTGTTGATTTTATGGGACCTTTTCCCTCTTCTTTTGGAAATCAGTTCATATTAGTGGCGGTTGAATATGTGTCAAAATGGGTGGAAGCCATAGCTTCACCCCATTCTGATGCTAAAACTGTTATTAAACTTTTCAAGAAAATAATATTTCCAAGGTTTGGGGTCCCAAAATGTGTTATAAGTGATGGAGGGTCTCATTTTATTGAGAAAACTTTTCAGACCCTTCTAAAGAAATATGGAGTTAGGCATAAGGTTGCTACACCTTATCACCCACAAACTAGTGGACAAGTTGAGGTATCCAATTGGGAAATTAAAAATATTCTTCAAAAAGTGGTGAATACATCACGTAAGGATTGGTCTATTAAGTTAGATGATTCCTTATGGGTGTATCGAACCGCATACAAAACTCCCATTGGAACCACACCTTTTAAGCTAGTATATGGGAAGCCCTGTCATTTACCTGTTGAGCTAGAATATAAATCTTTTTGGGCTGTTAAAACTCTTAACTTTGATCATAAGGCTGCAGGTGAACAAAGATTGTTGGAATTAAATGAGCTTGAAGAACTCCGTCTAGATGCATACGAAAATGCCAGAATTTATAAAGAAAAAACCAAACAATGGCATGATCGTCACATCCAACGGAGAACATTTAATCCAGGTGATATGGTTTTACTGTTTAATTCCAGACTGAAGCTTTTTCCAGGTAAACTGAGATCCCGATGGTCGGGACCATTCAAGGTGACAAAAGTCTTTCCCTTTGGAGCTGTCGAACTATGGAGCGAGAAATCTGGTACATTTAGGGTAAATGGACAGAGAGTAAAACACTATCTGACAGGTCAACCAATACAACAAGCAAGTGACTTGGACTTGTTTGATGCTCCTGATGAGTAAATCCAAACGGTAAGAAGTCTGGCTGAAGACTTAAAACTTAGCATTGATAGGGAGGTAACCCTATAAAAAGTTGTTGTTTTATTTTATTTTAAAAAAAAAACCAACTATGTCAGATGTTGGTTTGGGGTTATTACAGGTAAGTTTTCTTATCCTTTATCATCCATTTTAACATTGAGGACAATGTCAAATTCTGGTTTGGGGTGGTAGGTAAGAAAACTTAACTGTTTTGTTTTGTTGTGTGATTGTTATATTATTCATGCATGTGTGTTTTCCTTATTTTGTTTGTAATCTTGTAATTTACCATGATTACATGATAAATTTACTTTGAACACAAGGCTAAAGTATCTAAGGATCCGAAAATTTTGAGTAAAATTTTCAAAATTTGATTGTTTAAATGCCAAATAAATGCTTAAATGAACCTTATATGATTAAAATTTTCTTTGAAAAGGCTTTCCATGATTAGACTTGAGCCAAAATGGGTTATTTATCAAACAAATTTTCAAAACCCATATTTTCTTGATTGAGTGAATCTCATAGTCATTAATATTCTAGAACTTGTTTTTCAACCGATTCAAAATGGTTTTTGATTATATGTCTTAGGATGATAAAGGCACAATTAGGTCTTATTCTTAAGCCTCAGAATTTTGTATAATTTGACCCCTAGTTGCCCCTTTTGAGCCTAAAAGCGAAAATTTTTCTTTGAAACCTTTCATTGACTGATATTCTCTTAATGGTGAAAAAGTTGGAAATTTAGTGGAGCAAAGAAATAAAAAAAGGACTTAAGAAAAATATGGTATTGGATGCAAAGAAAAGCAAGAAAAAGAAAAAAGAAAATCAAAAGGATGATATATAGCCTTTATGATGGATCCCAGGCCCATTCAAGGGAAAAGAGAAAGAGATGGTCTATACATCGCCCAAATGAGAGTACATGGCCCAATAGTGACCAAATTAACCTAGTAAGGTCCAAATAAAGCCTAAATCACTAGAAAATCTATTTATGAACTATATTACATGATGAGTACAAATAGATCCTAAAATTGTGTTCATTAGGCTTAGGCCCACTAAGCAAAGTAAGGAAGGAAGATAAGGCTTTATGGGTGGTCTCTTTGCCCATATTGGATTTGGCCTTTGTTAAGGGACCCTTGTAAGCATCTAACCCTTTGTCCAATGTAGTGTGAGGATCCTCCCATGTTGTGTCCTCATTAAAACCTTACAATGTATTTCTAAGCATTGCCGCCAAAAATCATGCAAAAATTCAACGGCTCAGTTTTGTCATCTTTTCAAGGGTGACCTTCAAATTTGGCTAAAAATCCATCCTTGAAGAAAATCTACAATTTTCCTTGGAGAAATCTTATGAAACTTCAGGGACAACCTTACAATGCCTTTCTAAGGATTGCACAAAAAAATCATGCAAAAATTATACCGCTCAGTTTTGTCATCCTATCAAGGGTGGCCTTCTTTTGAGAAATCCTATGAAACTTTAGGGACAACCTTACAATGTCTTTCTAAGCATGGCCGTAAAACATCATGCAAAATTACAACCACTCAATTTTTTCATCTTTTCTAGGGTGGTCTGTCAATTTTGCTAAGAATCATCGGTTAAGAAAATCTACAACTTCCCTTGGAGAAATCTTATGAAACTTCAGAGACAACCTTACAATGTCTTTCTAAGCATGGCCACAAAAATCATGCAAAAATTCAACTACTTAATTTTTTCATATTTTCAAGGGCGACCTTCAAATTTAACTTAAAATTCATCGTTGGAGGAAATCTACAACATCCCTTGGAGAAATCTTGTGAAACTTCATGGATAACCTTACAATGCCTTTCTAAGAACTGCCGCAAAAAATCATGCAAAAACTCAACCACTCATTTTTGTCATCTTTTCAAGGGTGAACTTTAAACTTGGCTAAAATTCATATGTGGAGAAAATATACCACTTTCTTTAGAGAAATGTTAAGAAACTTCAAGGACAACCTTACAATGTCCTTTTTAAGCATGGCCGAAAAAATCATACAAAAAGTCAACTGCTCAATTTTGTCATCTTTTCAAGGGTGGCCTTCAAATTTAACTAAAAATTCATCGTTGGAGAAAATCTATAACTTCCCATGGAGAAATCTTATGAAACTTCAAGGACGACCTTACAATGCCTTTATAAGCATTCCTGCAAAAAATCATGCAAAAATTCAACCGCTCACTTTTGTCTTCTTTTCAAGGGTGACCATGAAATTTGGCTAAAAATTCATCGTTGGAGAATATCTACAACATCCCTTGGAGAAATTTTATGAAACTTCAGGGACAACCTTACAATACCTTTCTATGCATTGCTTCAAAAATCATGTAAAAATTCAAATACTTATTTTTGTCATCTTTTCATGGGTGGCCTTTAAATTTGGCAAAAATTCATCTATGGAGAAAATCTGCTACTTCCCTTTGAGAAATTTTATGAAGCTTTAGGGATAACCTTACAATGCCTTTCTAAGCATTCTAGCAAAAAATCATGCAAAAATTCAAGTGCTCAACTTTGTCATCTTTTCTGGTGTGGCCTTCAAATTTCGCTAAAAATTCATCTTTGGAGAAAATCTACCACTTCCCTTAAAGAAATGTTATAAAACTTTATGGACAACCTTACAATGCCTTTCTAAGCATTGTCGTAAAAAATAATGTAAAAATTCAACTGCTCAGTTTTGTGATCTTTTCATGGCCGGCCTTCAAATTTAACTAAAAATTCATCATTGGAGGAAATCTGCAACATCCCTTGGAGAAATCTTATGAAACTTCATGGACAACCTGACAATGCCTTTCTAAGCATTATTGAAAAATTCATGCAAAAATTCAACTACTCGTTTTTGTCATCTTTTCAAGGGTGACCTTTAAATTTAGCTAAAAATTCATCTATAGAGAAAATCCACCACTTCCCTTGGAGAAATTTTATGAAACTTTAGGGATAAGCTTACAATGCCTTTCGAAGCATTCTAGCAAAAAATCACGTAAATATTCAACTGCTCAGTTTTGTCATCTTTCCATGTGTGGCCTTCAAATTTGGCTAAAAATTCATCTTTGGAGAAAATCTACCACTTCCCTTAGAGAAATGTTATGGAACTTAAGGGACAACTTTACAATGCCTTTCTAAGCATGGCCGCAAAAATCATGCAAAAATTCAACCGCTCAGTTTTGTCATCTTTTCAGGGGTGACCTTCAAGTCTAACTAAAAATTCATCGTTAGAGAAATCTTCAATTTCCCTTAAGAGAAATCTTATGAAACTTCAGAGAGAACCTTGCAATGCCTTTCTAAGCATAGTCGTAAAAAATCATGCAAAAAGTCAACTACTTAATTTTGTCATCTTTTTAAGGGTGGTCTTCAAATTGGGCTAAAAATTCATCTTTGGAGAAAATATACCACTTTTGATGTAGGAAAGGCTTATAGGAGACCTTCCTTAGGGGGCGGATCTTGGTCCTTCATCTCCTTCCTTAGCCCTCAAGAGCCATGGCCTTGGAATTCTTCTTGCTTGGTCGAAAATGTTTCAAAGGAAAAAGACTCTAAAGACTTAGAATTTAAATAAAGGAAAGGTAAAAGATGAAAGAGAAAAGTGAAAGGTGGAAATGGATGGAACTTGAAAGTGGAAAGTATGTGTGGGAAGCCACTTCCCTAGGGAAAATAATTCCTAATCACGCCACCAAGGGGGATAATGCCCCTTGGATAAGAGCTTGCTAAATCTTTCTTTAGCCTAAGAGAAAAGGAGGAGACTCACTCTCTCAAATTACACAAAGTGTATGAAAACTCTAATATTCATGTTATGAATTTTCAAGGAGAGAACACCCTTATATAGCCTCATGAAGTTTTTGGCCAAGGGGGGTTTAAATGGGCTTCTACCAAGGATCCTGGGCCCACTTAGAGCAAATGAAAAAGGAAATGGCCTAATACATGGCCCAAATAAAAGTACGTGGCCCTAAAGTGACCCAATGACCTAGTAAGGTCCAAATAACCCTAAAACACTAGAAAATCTAACTATGGACTATATTACATGATGAGCACATATAGATCTTCAAGGTGTCTTCATTGGGTTTAGGCCCATCAAACAAAGTAAGGAAGCAAGCTAGGGCTTTTTGGATGGCCTCTTGGCCTTTTTTGAACTTGGTCCTTGTTAAGGGACCTTTGTATGCCTCTAAGCCTTTGTCCAAAATAGTGTGTGGATCCTCCCATGTTGTGTCCTCATTATGCTCCTCTTCCTCAAAAGGATTTGTCCTCAAATCTGAAGGCTCATCCTCTTCATTTAAATTAAAAGGAGATAAATCAGACATATTAAAAGAAGCACTCACACCATAATCACCAGGCAAATCAAGGACATAAGCATTATTTCTTATTTTTTTAAGGATTTGAAAAGGACCATCACCCCCTGGGTCAAGTTTGGATTTTCTTAAATTTAGAAACATTTCTTTTCTAAGATGTAACTAAACCCAATCCCTAACTCAAAAGTAACTTCCTTCCTCTTTTTATTTGCACAATGAGCATAGTGTTCATTGTTAGCTTGAATTTGGTTTTTGACCTTCTCGTGAAATCTTTTTATAAACTTGGCCTTTGCCTCTCTAACCAAGTGAAGGACAAAATCAAAAACATCAATAGGCAAAAGGTCTAAAGGAGTAAGAGGGTTAAATCCATAAATAATTTCAAAAGGACTATGCTTAGTTATGGAGTATTGCACCTTATTATTAGCAAATTCAATATATGGCAAACACTCATCCCATGATTTAACATTTTTATTAACTAAGACCCTAAACAATTGAGAAATGGTCATGTTTACTATCTTAGTTTGGCCATCCGTTTATGGATTATAAGTGGTAGAAAATAGAAGCTTCATTCCTAGCCTTGACCAAAGTGTTTTCCAAAAATGGCTTAGGAATTTAGTGTCCCTATTAGAAATGATAGTTTAAGGAACACCATGAAGTCTTACAATTTCTTTAAAAAATAGTTTAGCACTATGACTTGCATCATTCACTTTGTGACAAGGAATGAAGTGAGCCATTTTACTAAACCTATCTACCACAACAAAGATAGAGTCCATGCCCCTTTAGGTCTTAGGGAAGCCTAACACAAAATCCATAGAAATATCTATCCAAGGAGAAGTAGGTGTAGGTAGAGGGGTATAAAGACCATTAGGTGATACTTTTGATTTAGCTTTTCTACAAACTATACACTTAACACATAGTCTTTGCACATCTTTTTTCATTCTAGCCAATAGAAGTGTTCATTTAAGATCGACAATGTTTTATCCCTTCCAAAATAACCCATTAAGCCACCCTCATAGATTTCTTTAATCAAAAAATCTCTCAAAGAACTCCTAGGAATACAAATTTTGTAGGCCCTAAAGAGTTACCCATCTAAAATGTAGAATCCTTTTTGAAATGTGGTTTCAGAAGATGAATTGTAGATTTTAGAGAAATCACGATCACCTTGATACAAATTCCTAATCTTATCAAGTCCAATGATTTTTGATTCAAGAAAGGTAAGCAAAGAATGCCTTTTCGATAAAGCATCAGCCACAATATTTAATTTTCCATTCTTGTACTTGATGATATAGGGAAATTGCTCTAAACACTTAACCCATTTTGCATGTCTTTTATTTAATTTATGTTGCCCTTCTATGTATTTAAGTGATTGGTAATCACTATGAATGACAAATACTTTTAGGAGAAAATAATGTTTTCGTGTTTAGAGGGCTCTCACCAAAGTATAAAATTCTTTATCATATGTGGGATAATTAAGGGTATCCCCATTGAGTTTTCACTAAAAAAGGCAATGGGGTGTCTTTCTTATAACAATATAGCTCTTATCCCCATATTGGAAGCATCACACTCAAGCTTCAAAGTTTTTCAAAAATTGGGAAGAGCTAAAATGGGAGCATGAGTAAGTTTTTCCTTAAGATTTCTGAAAGCTTTCTCTTACGTTGGTCCCCATACAAAAGGAACATTTTTCTTAACCAATTCATTTAAAGGGGAGGCTAAGGTAGAGAAATCTTTTACAAACCTTCTATAAAAACTAGCCAAACCATGAAAACTCCTAACTTCATTCATATTCTTTGGTGTTGGCCAATCTTGGATGGCCTTCACTTTTGAGTGATCAACCTCTACTCCTTTGGAACTCACTACAAATCCAAGGAAAACAACATTATCCATGCCAAAAGGATATTTTTCAAAATTTCATAGAGGTTATTTGTTCTTAAGGCAAGTATAACTTGTTTCAAATGGCATAGATGAGAGGTCATGATCTTTGAGTAAACTAAAATATCATCAAAATAGACCACAGCAAAGTGCCCAATGAATTCCCTCAAAACATGATTCATTAACCCCATAAAAGTGCTTGGTGCATTAGTTAAGCCAAAAGGCATAACTAACCACTCATATAATCCAAGTTTGGTTTTAAAAGCAGCTTTCCATTTATGTCCCGCTTTAATTCTTATTTGATGATAGCCACTTTTAAGATCAATATTAGAAAATATGGTAGAACCACTTAATTCATCAAGCATATCATCAACTCTAGGTATTGGATGCCTATACTTGATGGTTATATTGTTAATAGCTCTACAATCAGTGCACATTCTCCATGAACCATCTTTTTTAGGAACTAATAAAATAGGTAAAGCACATATGCTCAAGCTTTCTCTAATTCATCCCTTAGATAATAGATCATTCACTTATTGTTCAATTTCAAGGCTTTCCTTAGGGTTACACCTATATACAGGCCTATTGGGTAGACTAGCACCAGGGATTAAGTCTATTTGATGTTCTATTCCCCTAATTGGAGGTAAGCCTTTAGGAATGTCTTTAGGAAAGGGGACTTTAAATTCATCTAGAATGTTTTGTATCCCTTTGGGCAAAGTAGAAGGGGAAAAGCCCATTGAGTACAAGGAAGTGTGATATGGTTAATACTTGGTAAATTATTCTTAGAATGAATGATTTTTCTTTGGAAGTGAAATAAGAATCAAGTTAGTATAATATGGATTCAATGGAAGATTAGTGCCAAGTTTAAACACTAGAGTTCTAGTAAAAAAGGGTTGTCATTCCACTGAGGAGGTGTTAGCTTGAAGATCTTTGTTCTTGAATTAATTTGACAAGAAGTTTGTTTTGGTTTGTTGTAAAGGATACTGATTGAAATGGTTAACAGAAAGTAATAAATATAAAGAACAATAATAATAAGTTTTGGTAAAAAATCAGATTTGGAAAGCTAGGATTGGTTTTTCATCACATCTCACCTTATGTAAGCTATGTAACTTTGCATGTATATAACTTGAAATGATAATTTTTACGTCAGAATCAAAGTTATTTGCATCGATCGCTCAAATACAAAATTCATAAGAATGATTTTAACATGTTGATCCTTCAGTCACATTGAAATCATTCCAACGTTAATGCTCGATTGTTTAGACATTCACTACATTAGATACCATCCCTAGTCATCTACTTACAACAAGTATTTCATTTAGATCTACTTTCAAAAGTTATTTCCCAATATACTTAAGAAAACTAAAGACAAGAAAATAGTGATCAAGTACTTTCAAGCATTAAGTGGAGAATGAAACACAAAAACTATGAAATGTTGTTAACATACATGAAAAACTTATAGCAGCATTACATGGGGTTTGAATGGATTACAACCAATCCCAATGGGTAAATTAGTTACTCATGCCTTGCATTTTCACTCAAGAATATGGGAAAGAAATGAATACAAGATAGAAAAGTAAAGTTAAATGAAGTTTAAACAATATGATACTGATGATGCTCAGATTCTAAGTATGAACAAAATTAAAAGACATCATTCAAGATTCAATACATTTGAACATATGACATCCTTAATACCCATTCATTTGAAATGTGATGCATAATTTAATTTTTCACAAAGCAAGTAACCTAATGCTATAAGAATAAGGAGCTTCTTAATATTTCTCACTAGGTGTCTATTTCACACATTCATCATTAGAACTACCTAGTAGACATTGCTAGTCATTTCCAATCAAACCAAAATCAAAAGAACAGCAAGGATTAAAAAGGTCTTTTATCAAGGTTGTAATGAGGCTTGGCTAACAAGAATTCTTGGTTTTTCTTGGATTTCAAATTACATTCACAAAGAAGAGAATAAGTAATGAAATTTTCATAATTTATGAGGCTTCTTCCTTTTCGAACTTCAGAATTCTTTATCTTCTTTTTCCAGTTCTCCTTTTGTTTAAAGATTTCTGGATGGAGAACTTACTGCTTTTCTTTAGCATTTTCTTTTTCAACGTACATCTCTTGCATGACCCTTATTGGAAAAAAATATTTTATGCTTTTTTCACATTAAGCATGCTGATAAGATAGGACTTTATTTTTCATGCTTAGGTTAGGGTGTTTTTAAAATTTTTGGCTCAAATGGGTTACCAAAGAATGGGATATTTTATTAAGGGTGGCTTTTTGGCTCTTGGCTAAATGTGTTTTCAAAAAGAATGCCTTGATCATTTCCTTGCTTATTTCTTTAGAAAAAGATTAATCAGAAAATTAGGCAATGCAAACTTAACAATTTCTAATGAGGCTCTCAGTGTTTAATTACTCACATCTCACCAGGTTTGCAGTCATACTCTAATATTCTAACAGTAAAAGGTTTAAGCATGTAAAGAATTTGAAAAGTTCATTTATTTCATTTTCCTGGGTTTAAATTCAGCCCTTTGTCTTTTAAAAGTATTTTAATGTCTAAGAAATATTGCCATGAATCTTTGCATACATTTAACTTTTCTTGCTCAAAAACTGATTTTTGGTTGGGCTTTCAAAATATTTCAATTTCAAGCATGTAATTTTGCATCCAAATAATCAGAGTATTTAATCAAAGTGGTATAAGAAAAATTGTAAACGATAAAAATACTACAGTAATATTAGAGCATTAAATCTAAAGAAAATTCAAACTAAAGACCATGAAAATGTCAAATTGAAAAAGCAGTAAAAGCTCATCCTTCACTTATCATCCTCTGCCTCATCCGCTGATTCTATATCATCCTGCTCATGTTCCCTTGTTGGAGGTGGCTGTGATGATGGTCCAAATGTCTCATCTCTCCCTGGTGGAAAAGGTCTATCCCCAGGCCATGCTATGTGAGCTGCAAATTGAGCAGGGTCCATCCATGGGTTGGGTTGGGCTATAGGAACGCTATGATAAAGGCCATGATGCAAGTGCATAAGACCCTTGTTATTGGCAAGCTATTGTGTCATGAGATGGATTTACTAGATGCTGAGTTGGTGGATGGCCGCAAGGATCGTCTCCGTGTCTATATTTAGAGGAGGGGGAACAGGTTCTGTTCCTAATGGTGGTGGTGCTTGAGGTGTATCTAAGGTAGGTGGTGGAGGTGCAACTAGTTCAATTGGTGCCTGGATGCTATAATGGCGCTTAATAAAACATTTGTCTATGGGTGACCTGATAGGTTTGAGCTCCTGTACCTCAATTCCATGCCCTGCATAAAAATTAGTAATGAAAGCAGGGAATCCTAGACTCCCTTTCATCTCTGCCATATGAAAGCCAATGGCCTCTCACATAGTCCTTCGATCACCTTCACCCTCCTTAGGCCATGCATTGGCATAAAACTCCCTAACAACTTCAGGATCATATTTCTCCCTTGGATAGCATATCTTTAACCAGTTCCTCCTTCTAATTACCTGCAGAAAGGGGTCACACTCTCCAAGAGCCAAATCCACTTTTCTTTTAGGGATGAATGTCTAGTTTTGGATGTCTTTATATCTCTTACTTCTTGCCTTATCCCTAAATTTTGGTCCTATATCTTGCTCCTCAGTACGGGCTCTCTTCCCTTTATTTCTTCTTGATGAGCCAGCAGTATCTTTTGGAGGGGGAGCTGTTTGTTTGGTTCTTACCATCTGCAAAAGAGTAAAGCAATATAACATTGATAAATTGAACTCTCAATTAATTTTGTAAAGGAAATAATAGAGCAGAAGCAAGTTTCTCTCATGTCAATAAAGCAAAAAAATTCAAAGAACATTTAAAGATCATAACACTTATGCCTAATCATGTTCTTTTAGTACTTTTACCAAGTAGGTATCATGCAGTAGCATTTGCATATTGTTATTTCTTCATTAGTTTTCCTTAAATCACACTATAAAAGAGAACATATCTATGGTTTTGGCAATACCAATGATGGTCATGAAAATAAATTGACATATGTTCTATGAGAAATTACCACATGCGAATTCTAAGGGAACTTTACCATTCTTTATCGGCAACATCAATATATAGGAATTCTATAGAGAAACGTTCAGGTGTTACCTTTTTGAAGAGTCTG
The DNA here is from genome assembly GCA_037962975.1 of Clitoria ternatea. Classification (NCBI taxonomy): domain Eukaryota; kingdom Viridiplantae; phylum Streptophyta; class Magnoliopsida; order Fabales; family Fabaceae; genus Clitoria; species Clitoria ternatea. The sequence goes on from CM075672.1 coordinate 160,687,881, forward strand.
AGAATTATGCATAGGAGAGATAACGCTGCACCCTTTGAGTGAATTGAAAATGAAATACAGTTAAAAGTACTCAATAAAAACTAACTGAGAGAGGGGAATGGGAGTAAGTGGGGAGTTACGTTTTTTAGATTTTGAACTAACGTGGGAGTGGTCTTTTAATGTGGCAATAAATAGCATCAGGTGGCCGTTTTAAAACTGCTCGCTTGAGTGTGCATAAGTCACACTTAAGCGTGATCTAAACAGAAGGCTTGCGCTTAGTGTTGCTCTTGAGCGAGCCCATCTGATGTTGTTTTCCTTCTCCTCGCTTAAGCGAGTGTGATCATGCTTGGGCGTGATGATGTTTCAAAAAGTTTAAAATTTTTTTTTGCACGCTTAAGCTTAACAAGTCTCGCTTAAGCGAGCTCACACCCTGATACTTATTTTGCTTCTCGCTTGAGCATGCCTTACCACGCTTCGGCGTGGCACCCCCTGATACTTTGAAAAAATTCCTCACGCTTGAGCTTGTCATTTATGCTTAAGCGTGACACCTCCCTGTTGCATTTTCAAATCTCACGCTTGAGTGTGATGCTTCACGCTTGAGCGCGATACCCCTAATGTTATTTTCATTCTTCATGCTTGAGTGTGAAAAGCTACACTTGAGCACGATCGGAGCTGAAAACAAGAGAATTCATGGATAGAATTACTTTTACTTTTCCACGTTCGGACATGCCTTTTCACGCTTGAGCATAGCACCCCTCCTGATGCAAATAATGTTGCTCACGCTTGAGTGTGCTAGTCACGCTTAAGCGAAGTTTAGTCAGAATGTCATATTATCTTTCCACGCTTGAGCGTGGATTCCTTAAGCTTAAGCGATAATTAGACAGTATGTAACTTACCTTGACACGCTTGAGCATAAAGACTCACGCTTAAGTGTGTATATACCTGATACTTTATTTTCCTTCCTCACTCAATCTTTGAAATCATTCGCTTAAGCGAATTTTAAGACAAAATAAAAATTGATGTTCCTAGCTTAAGCGTGATAAGTCATGCTTGAGCGTGGTGCTTGACATTGGCTGAAACTTATCCTTCCTCTTGAACTTGGCATTTGGTACCTAAGGTTGGATGATGGGTGAGATGAGTTATCTTGATTAGTCTTGGCTTAGACTCAGATTTGTTTAGCAAATACTTGATGGCTGCATGATCTGTCAAGACAAGAACTCGAGAACCAATTAAATACGATCTAAATTTTTCCAGACCACACATGACTGCTAGTAATTCTTTCTCTGTTGTAGCATAATTAATTTGAGATTCATTCAAATACTTACTAGCGTAGTGTATGGTATGAAAACCTTTAGATTTTCTTTGACCAAGAACTGCACCTATTGCATAGTTGCTCACATCACACATCATTTCAAAATCAAGTTTCCAATTAAGAGCAACTATAATAGGAGCAGTAATCAACTTTTCTTTCAATAAGTTAAAAGTAGACAAACATGTATCATCAAATTGAAATGAGACATCTTTTTACAATATATTACTCAAAGGTTTGGCGATCTTGGAGAAACCATTGATAAACTTTTCTGTAGAACTATGCATTCCTAGAAAGCTTCTGACTCCTTTGACATTTCTTGGTAGGTGTAGTTTGTCGATCACTTCTATGTTTGCCCGATCCACCTCAATGCCTTTTCTTGAAATTGTGTGCCCAATACAATACCTTTGATTACCATGAAATGGCATTTCTCCTAGTTTAGCACTAGGTTAGTTTCCACACATCTTTGAAGTACAGTGTCTAAATTTTCCAAACACATATCAAATGATTTTCCAAACACCGAAAAATCATCCATAAAGACTTCAATACACTTTTCCACAAGATCAGCAAAGATTGCCAGCATACATCTTTGGAAGATGGCTGGAGCATTGCATAGTCCAAAAGGCATCTTTCTATAAGAAAACACAAAAAAGGACAAGTGAAGGTTGTTTTCTCTTGCTCTCCTGGAGCCACCGTTATCTGATTGTAACCTAAATAACCATCTAGGAAATAATAGTAAGCTTTTCCTACAAGTCTCTCCAGCATCTGGTCCATGAAGGGTAGTGGAAAATGATCCTTCCTTATTGCTTGGTTGAGTTTCCTATAATCAATACACATCCTCCAGCTAGTAATAGTTCTAGTTAGGATCAACTCATTGTTTTTATTTTTCACCACTGTAATGCCACCCTTCTTGGGTACAACCTGTACTGGACTTACCCAAGTACTGTCTAAAATAGGGTAGATCATTCCAATTTCCAACAACTTCATTACTTCCTTTCTCACCACCTCCTTTATACTTGGATTTAGTCTTCTTTGAGGTTGTGCAATGGGTTTGTACTACTGTTCCATGAAAATGTTATGCATACAATAAGAGGGACTTATACTTTTTATGTTGTTCAATCTCCATCCAATTGCTCCTTCATTTCTCTTCAGAATTTGGATCAATTTATTCTCCTCTTCCTTTAGCAGGCTATTGCTGATTACAACTGGCTTTTGACCTTCATCATCAAGAAATACATATTTCAAGTGGGAAGGTAGTTCCTTTAATTCTAGTTGTTGAATTACTATGACTTGTTTTTCACCAAGGCTTTGTGCAGGTTCTTCCTTGTTTGATACCTCCTTACTTGTGTCAAAACTTCTGAGAATTTCCTCTACTTCTTTCGCTTCTTTCTCATCAAGTCCTTCAACTGCCCACGTTAAAGCTTTTTCAAGGAAACACACATTTTGCACTTTTGCAGCTTCTTGTAAGACCACATCATCTTCTATGTCAATTTTGAAATAGCTTTGCTTATCTACAGGGTGTTTCATTGCTTCAAAAACATCGAAGTTAACCTCCTCATCTTGAACTCTTACTTTTAATTTCCCATCATCAACATCTATGATAACTTTTGTAGTTGTCATAAATGGTCTTCCTAAAATGAGAGGCACTTCAGAATCTTCCTCTATATCCATGATCACGAAATCCACAGGAATCACAAATTTGTCTACTTTCACCAAGACATCCTCTGCCACTCCATATGGGAATTTTACTAATCGGTCAGCCAATTGGAGAGTTATTCTTGTTGGCCTAACCTCCAAGTCTCCTATCCTTTTTAACATGTATAGTGGCATTAAGTTGATACTAGCTCCAAGATCCAACAAGGCTTTTCCTACTGGAAGATTTCCAATAGTAACGGGGATTGTAAAACTCCCTGGATCTTTGGTCTTTTGAGGTAGTGTCTTTTGAATGATGGCACTACATAGCTTCTAGCTCAATTGTTTCCTTTGAAAATTTCTTTTTCTTTGTCAGTAAATCCTTCATAAATTTTGCATAGGTAGGCATTTGCTCCATGGCTTCCATAAAGGGAACATTAATCCGTAACCTTTTGAAAATATCCATGAATCTAGCAAATTGCCTTTCCTTATCATGTTTTGAAGGATTTTTGGGATAAGGCACACTCTTTAACTGTGGAATGTCATCAACTTTTGCCTTTCCTTTTTCACTTTCTCTGTTTTTGATTTTCTCTCTTACTTTTTCTTTATTTCTATTTACATCTTCCCTCCCTTTTTCTTCTTTTTCTTTTTCTCTCTCCTTTTCTTTTGAAATCTCTTCTTCCTTTTTTTCTTCTTTTTTAATCAACTCACTACTAACCAATTTTCCATTACGGGTCACCACAGCTTTGTATTGCTTTTTAGGATTCTGTTCAGCATTGGCTCTATACTAAGGTCTTTATTGTTCGGCAATTTTTCGAGCTAGTTGTCCCACCCGTGTCTCCAAATTCCTGATGGATGCCTTAATGTTCTTTTGATTTGTTAGAGAAGCTTGCATAAATTTTTCCAAGGTATCCTCTAGTCTGGAAGTTTTCTTCATCAAAGAAGGGCCATGTTAGTACGTTTGTTGCCTGTTGGATGTGCTAGCCTCTTGTTTCCATCAACCATTTTGATTATTCCTCCATCCCTGTGAAAAATTGTTAGAATAAGCATTATTATTGAAATTATTCTGCTTACCTTGATTGTTCATGTATAAGATGGATTCATCAGGCTGTTCTCCGTGGCAATGTCCATTTTGATGATCACCTCCATAAAAATCACATTTTGATTATGAGTTTTGATTTCCTGTAGAGGTTTGCACTGCATGTAACTGCTGAGGTAGTTTAGTCATCTGTTGTGTGAGAGCTTTAATTTGTTAGGTTAGTATTTTATTTTGAGCTAGAATGGCATCAGTAGTATTCAGCTCCAATATTCCCTTCTTTTGGACTTAGGATCTATCATGTTGGGCTTGGTAGTCTGTGGAGGATAATGCTTCAATAATTCTTGTGGCTTACTCCATATCTACCATCATCATCATGCCTTCAGCTGTTGTGTCCAATATCATTTTGGTATCTGCTCTCAGTCCACTGTAGAAGATATTAAGTTGGGCAATATCTTATAAACCATGGTTTAGGCACTTTCTTAGGAGAAATTTAAAATGTTCCTAGGATTCACAAAAGGGTTCATCTTGGCCCTGTTTAAATGTTGTAATATCTGATTTGGCTTTGATAAATCTAAATGGTGGAAAGAATCTTTGTAGGAATTTTTCTTCAACTCCATCCCAGCTATTCAGACTTTGATTGGGATGAGATTATAGCCATTCCTTTGCTTTACCTGCTAAAGAAAAAGGAAACAATCTTAGATATGCAGCTTCGATTACATCTTGGTCAAAATCCATTGTTCCAATCAATTCATAGAATATGGCCAAGTGAGTATATGGATCTTTACTTGTCATTCCATGGAATTGGTAGGAACTAATTAAACTAAGAAAAACAGGCTTCATTTCAATGACCCTTATTGTATTTGGAATAGCAATGCTTGAAAAATGTCTGGGATAATCTCCCAGTGTTCTTTGTAACATCCCGATTTAATAATTAATTGCCGAATGAAAATAAATCATTGAAATAATAATTGCAAGGTGGGAAAATTATTTATTAATTATAATTAACTTAATTAACTCAACTTAAGAAATAATGACTGATTAAGAGTGATTAATCATTAATTGTCGGCTGATTGTGATTGGTGTACTGCTTCACGCTTTCCCACCCCACTTTCCCCTTCTCTCCGTGCATGCGTATATGGGCTACTAGGCCACCCTATCATTCATTTTTTTCCCCTTTAGACTTCTCTTTTTTCTGTTCTCTCTTCTTCTCTTCTTCTTCGCTCTTCATTCTCCTTCTTTTCTTCTTCTTTCTTCTCTGCTCTCTGCACCGTGAGCTTGCGACCGTGGTGGCTGAGGATCAGAGTCCTCCTTCCTTACTCGACGAGCTAGAGAGGGTGAGGGTGTGCATTCCCTCTGCATGCAACCAGTCTTCTTCCCCATGGCTCCTTCGTCGACTTCCCTCTTTCTCCCTCTCCTTGCTCGAGGCTGCCGAGTCTTAGTGAAGATCTACACCACAAAATGCTACAAGGAGGTTGGAGCATTCACCAGCGTTGTGATGGAGCTGCTCAAGAGAGCGAACAGGGAACTGGGCATCTCAGAAGCTTGGAAATCCCCACTGGACCGAGTGGAAGGTCAATATGGTGCCCTGGGGGCTTGGGTCTCCCCGCTAATCTTGCATGCAGAACTGTTTAAGAGTGGGAGTGGCTCGGAGTTCCTCCAAAGCCAAGTGTAATGGTGGATGACTGATGTAGGGTCGTTCCATTGAGAACGAGTGAATGGGATGAGCGGAGCAACCGACTGGAGCTGCAAGCCCTTGGAGCCTTTGGAATCTTCATCCCAAGTAGGGGGCGCTCTGCATGTCAAATGCATAGTTTCTGGACGGTCCGAGTGAACGTATTACCTTATGTGTTTGTATGATTATGATTATGATGACTCGGTGAGGTGTTTGACTGTTGATCATTGGATATCGTATGTGTGTGTTAGTAGAGTCCTGTTGATTATTTCGTATTCACATGCATGCGTTCAGGATGTGTTGTTTGATATATATATTATGCGTGCTGCTGAGTGGAGTCCGGATGAATGATAATTATTATCTGGGTGGTGTATGACTATGGCTGTCCTAGAGATGTATGATGACATTGGTGATGATGTAGAGTTAATGTATGAGTTGCATGTTAATTGTAATATGAATGTCAAACACATTGTGTGGTCTATTGTTGACTTCCGGGTGGATACGATATGAATTGCTTAAGATGAACTTGCTGAGTGTGGATGACTGCCGTGACATGGATGAGGTTGCATTTATGGATAGAGGGTGACCTGTGGAAGGTTAGGAACCCAATGAGATGATTTCTAGCTACAGACCCTTGGCCAGATTCTGAGAGGACCCGTGGTAGTCGTGGGAGCTAGAGTTAAGTCTCGAGACGTCCTTGGGAGACCGGTACCACACGGTAAGGGCTATCGGACGAGGGGCCAGGAAAGGGATCTGCAACATGTTCCTTAAAATCCATGAATGCTATTAATGAATTCCGACTGGATTTACGTGTGTGTTTGACGCTGAGGCTAAGTATTATCGATGTTATTATTAAGGGATATGTTGTTGTGAATAGTAGGAATTAGATAACCTCAAATGACTTAAGTAATTTGACTAATGACTCGTGTAGATGCTTTATTAAATGTTAGTAAATGCTAGTATTGATCAAGATAGATAGAGTATGTTGAAAGGGAATGCGTATGCTAAGTCGAGCCAATAACTGTCATTGTATATGTAAAAGCTCACCCCTACACCATTTTTCAGTATGTGCAGGTCGGGCTCGGAAGGGCTGACAGGGCCTCAAGTCCGAGTGTGGTGTACCCCGATTGTTGAGTGCTTATATTGTATTCATTATGTTTAGTCAGTGTAGCCTTGGCCGGCTCTTATGTAAAATGACGATTAAGCATATTTGTTTATAAAGATTGATTAGGAGAAATATAGATATGGATTACTTGTATGGAATTGTAAGTATTGGTGAATATATATATATATAATGTTAAGATAATGGGTATTCCGAGTGTATGATTATGTATAGACCGGTGTTGTATGGTGGTGACTTGTGTTGGGCTCTTTCCGAGTGGGGGATACTCATAAGGATTTTGAGAGAAACCCCTTTGATGAATTCTGAGCGGACGTTATAAATAATCCGAGCGAATTAGCCAAACGGTATTCCGAGTGGTTAGGATTAGAATAAGTCCGAGTGAGGATTTACTTAATGACTCCCCGAGCGAATAAGTTGTGGCGTGCCGAGTGAGTTAGCTATCATTTTCCGAGTGAATGAGTTGAAGGATAACTCTGGATTCCGAGCGTCTAGATAGCCGAGTGTGGCTTCTCGCCCCAGTGATCAAGGTACTCGCTCCAGCGAGCGTGGACTTGGGAAGACCTTGTGTTGGCATTGCTTAAGCGATTCGTGCCTCGCCCGAGCGACTGGAGCTGCTTCGCTCAAGCGTATGGGATCTCGCTTAAGCGAGTGGATGCTAGTTTTGGGCTTCGCTGAGTGTTTCCTTCTTCTGCTGTATGCCCTCTCGAGTCGGTTTTATTTTCTCTTACCTTCCTTCTCTTATTTCTTTTGTTACCCGGTTGCTTTATGGTCTATTCGGTTTATTTAATTTTGGAAAAATTTCCCTTGTCCCGGGTTTAACTCTAATTAAATTTAGGATGTTTCATTCTTCTTGGTGGATTTTGATTGTGGCTGTTGTCTTCCACCATTTTCTTGGCTTGTGTTGAGGAAGAAGTTTCACCCGTGTTGAAGTTTTGCTTTTTCTTTGCTTTCTTGATCTTCTTGAGGAACCTATCTATCTCTGGATCAAATGCAAATTGTTCTTTTGATCTTTGTCCTCTTAAAAGCATAAATTAAGCACTTACTCTAGCAAAGTTACCACACGTTAGAAGGAAATAAAAACTCAAATAAATAGAAACGATTCATAAAGCCTTATCAATTCAATGCTTAGATTTTAAAACTTAAATCACCTCCCCGGCTGCGGCGCCAAAACTTGATATGGTTAATACTTGGTAACTTATTCTTAGAATGAATGATTTTTCTTTGGAAGTGAAATAAGAATCAAGTTTGTATAATATGGACCTAATGGAAGATTAGTGCCAAGTTTAAACACTAGAGTTGTAGTAAAAAGGGGTTGTGATTCCACTGAGGAGGTGTTAGCTTGAAGATCTTTGTTCTTGAATTGATTCAACAAGAAGTTTGTTTTAGTTTGTTGTAAAGGATACTGATTGAAATGGTTAACAGAAAGTAATAAATATAAAGAACAACAATAATAAGTTTTGGTAAAAATCAGATTTGGAAAACTAGGATTGGTTTTTCATCACATCTCACCTTACATAAGCAATGTAACTTTGCATGTATATAACTTTAAATGATAATTTTTACATCACAATCAAAGTCATTTGCATTGATCCCTCGAATACAAAATTTATAAGAATGATTTCAACATGTTGATCCCTCGGTCACCTTGAAATCATTCCAGCATTAATGCTCGGTTGTTTAGACATTCACTGCATTAGATACCATCCCTGGTCATCTACTTACAACAAGTATTTCATTCAGATCTACTTTAAAAAGTTATTTCCCAATATACTTAAGAAAATGAAGGACAAGAAAATAGTGATCAAGTACTTTCAAGCATTAAGTGCAGAATGAAACACAAAAACTATCAAATCTTGTTAATATTTATGAAAAAATTACATTAGCATTACTTGGGGTTTGAATGGATTACAACTAATCCCAATGGGTAAATTAGTTACTCACGCCTTGCATTTTCACTCAAGAATATAGGAAAGAAATGAATACAAGATAGAAAAGTGAAGTTGAATGAATGATTAATGAATGAATGATGAATGAATATCTTCCTCTATTCTTCGGCTCTATTTATAGAGGAGTCACGCTTAAGCTTCCTTTTGTCACGCTTAAGCATACCCCAACTTGTTGAGTGACATTGCAGGAGTAGTCAGAAAGATACGGGAGTGGATGAGCTGGGATCACACCATTGGTCAATAAAAAATTCTATGCCCATTCTTTTTCGATTACGCTCAAGCGTGAGATATTCTTGCTTGAGCGTGACTGTGCTTAAGTTTCATTAGGCCAAACTCAAGCGTCGATGGCCTGTTTCATTTATTTCTTTTAATCCGCTTAAGCGTAATTACCTTTAGAAATCTGATTCCAGCATAATCACGCTTCAGCGAGTATAAACTTCGCTCAAGCGTGGTAATGTTTGTCATTTTGACTCTTCTTTGACTGAAGTTTTCCTGCACTTCTTAAAGAATTTCAAGATATTTTTCCAATTCTCAACAAATTATTTTTATTTTTACTTTTTCATGAGCAAATTCTTTGTTTTATCAATCCATTCACTTCAATTTCTTTCAAAAATACTTCAAATAACCACATGAATATAATGCTAGTTTGACCATTATCAAAGTGCTAAGGATACCTTTAGGAATCATGATTAAGACTTGTTTTTGAAGAAGCATGGCTTGCTTCAAATCATGTTTTGTAGCCAGGAAATTGGCTCTAGAGACATCATAAATGATAACTCCTTTACCTATATCTTTTTTTTGTTTTTATTTTATTTTTCTACATGGATAGAAGAAGAACCTAATTCTTTATCCCTCTTTAACTTCATTTGAAGTTGATCTTTAAGCACTTGTTGAGGGGTTAAGGGATGTAAAATTATTTTCTTGTTATCAAGCTTAAATATGAGGGTTTTAGAGAACCCTTCATGGATGACCTTTCTATCATACTGCCAAGGTCTCCCAAAAAGTATATGGGTTTCTTCCATAGATACTACATCATATTTTATTTCATCTTTTTAGGTACCTATGGTGAAATTAATTAAAGACTTTCTTATTAACTAACATCTCTCCCTTTTTATTCAACCATTGCAACTTGTAAGATCTAGGGTGATCTATTAATTCTAAGCCCATTTTGTGAACTAGTCTTTGACTAGCTATATTGGCACAACTCCCATTATCCATAATGAGAGAACATAATTTTTCATTTATATAACATCTTGTGTAAAATGTAACATCCCAGTTTTGAAACTAAATGCCGAATGAAGACTAAACCATTAAGACTTAATTTCAAAAAGAAAATAATCGTTAATTATATATATAACCAAGTAGATTTAAGCCTTTAAAATATGAAAAATGGTGGTGGTCAGGGGATGGGGGTGGAGTGCGCGTGGCTGCTGGGCTCACACTCTCCCATCCCACTCTTCTCTTACTCGTGCGCATATACATATATAAATAAAAACGTAAGCCTGTGATTAAGGACACACTCACTATTCCTTTAGATTCCTTCCTCCGTCACTTCATCCTCTACTTTTCTCTCTTCGTCTCCATCCTCCTTCTTCCCCTATCTCACTCTTCGCTCCTGGAGATCTTGATTTCAGTACTAGAGAACGAACCACACTCCATCCCAGAATCAGGCGCAGGATACGACGAGGCCAAGGAAGACCGAACGAACCAGGAGAAGGACATCAGACCCAACGACAAGAACGGAAAGGTTTCTGAGGTTCTTCTAAAGGTAGGGGGCGCTTGCATGTCGAATGTATGGTCTACGAACGGTACCAGATGAACGTACTGCTGAGTGTGGGTGTGTATGTGTGCATGTATTCATAATCATTAAAATTGATGCATGATTTAAGATTCTGATAGTGATTTCATGGGGATGGTGTAGCCTGTTAGTGGATGATAATGATGAGTGATATGCATGGATCTATTTTCTTGTCACTATGGAAAATATGTATGTGCATGCCTTTAATTGGTTTGTTCAATGTTGTTAGTCTGATGACCGATTGTAACATGCGTTGGTGTGATTGACTGAATGATTACGAGTAGTGTGGGGAAATCCGCTTTTGCTTAATGACTACGGAGAAGGTGTTCGTGGCGTGATGATGTGTATTAATAAATGTGTTAGTTGCATGAGTGAGAGTGGGGCGACCCATAGAAGGTCAAGAACCCCAAGGGAACGACTTCCAGTTACCAACCCTGGCTAGATCCGGATAGTGCTCGTGGTAGCCGTAGGAGCTAGAGAAGAGAGTCTCGAGACGCCATGGGAGGCCGGTGCCACCTGGTAAGAGCTGAGGGACGAGGGGCCAGAAGAAAAGGGGACCGTAACTGAGAGTCTTTACCCAAGTCGGATCCGCAGGCATGCATATAGAAATAAGGCCGATTGTGGTGATGTATAAATCTATGTATGTATATGTGTATGATTTTGAATGCATGAATGTAGATGTGCGTAGGAACTCCGTGGGCATGAATATATATATGGATGTGGAATAAACTCTGTGTATTATGTGTGTCACGAATGTTGTTTGAACTGCATGAACTTGGTTACTTGAGAAAGGTTGAATGATGGCAGGAGCGTGTACTGACGCTGATACCGAGTCTGTGAGTATCATTTTACATGTAAAAGCTCACCCCTGCAGTGGTCATATTTCAGTGAACATCTTTCAGAATGAAGAATGAAGGAAGAGCCGGGTGTGGAGCAGAGTAGCTGAGCATTATGGATCGTGTGTATATATATATGTACCGTGTGCTAGTCGTATTTAAATGTTTTAGAAGAAGCCTTGGCCGGCTTGTGTTAATTTTGGGTTTTATTTACGAAACTTGAACACTCCAGACAGAAGGGGCATGTTGCGGTTGTAATTGTTTAGATGTTTCCTAACTATATATATATATGTGTGTTGTGCATTATATTGTGCTGCGGAAGGTATTGAATGATAAGTACGGACGCCTGAGTATGTCTTGCGAGCGTAAGAGGCCGGTGTGGCTACGGATAGGCAGTAGGAATAAGTTTGGGGTTAAGGAGAGGAAATATAGAGTTCAAATATTCTTCGAATGAGGGAAGAACGAAAGACTAGTGAAAAACCGAGTAGAGTCCCTCGCTCCAGCGAGTGCGGACTAGGAAGACTTATGCTGGGTTCCCGCGGGCGGAGTCATACCCCGTCCAAGTGCTAGAGCAGTCCGCCCAAGCAGAAGGACTCGCGCTGAAGCAAGTAAAAGTCAGAGTGTGATACCGTCCCACTATCCTTCCTCTCCGTTGTGGAGCTAACGTGACCCCAACACCGGTGTTGACCCCCCTGATTTGGGCATTGTGGTTGAGTCCGCCCAGGCGTTGTCATAATTAGTTGAGTTGGGCGGAATAAGTTCAGGCTCCTCCTTCCTCCACAAACTACTCCTGCATATGTACATCTCCCTTCTTCTTCCCTTGCCTGTCCTCCGAAGCTGAACGACCAGCGTTCTCTGAGAAAGGGTCAGTCCGTAGGAACGAATAGACGCTAATGTAAGGTTTACTTGAAGAGTTTCACGTCTGATGTTGCATTGTCACACATCGTTTAGGCGGTGTGAGACAACGGTTGAGCGGGTCACCTTCGCCCTGGAGTCCACCCAGGACAATCATACCCCGCCTAGCCAGGTAGGATGATTCGAACTCCGCCCCTTTACCGAGTGCTACGCGTGTGAATGTATTAACATCTTCCCCTTATCTATTTCCTCCTAATGAGTGACCAGTGTTACTAGTGGAAGAGTTCCTTTTTTAGAATTTCCCCCCATCCGCTGTTGCATTATCATACCCGCCTAGGCGGTATCAGGCCTCGCCTGAGCGAGCCCATGATGTTGTGCAATCCGCCCAGGCGCTGGTGTGCTGCCTTAAATCCATCAAACCAACCCCAGTCTTAGTTTTTCTGTAAAATACCCTATACGTAAGAATGCTCTTGTTTTTCTTGCCTGCTTCCTTCCTTCCATGTTGAATAAACCGATTGTAACATGTTGACCTCGCTTAGGCGGTGTCATACCTCGCCCAAGTGACTAGGATGGTTCGCCCAAGCACGTGGAACCATGCTGAAGCGAGTAGATATCAACGTGAGACTCCGCCTATGTACCTCCCTCTTCCGTTGTCACATTATTATATCTCACTGGGCGGTGTTGGACATCGCCTGAGTGAGTGAACGTTGTGATATAGTCCGTCCAGGCGTTGTTGTGCCTTGCTGAACTGGACGGCGGTGTAATTACTTCCTCCTTCCGTGGTTGCACTATTATGCTTCGCTCAGGCGGTGTAGGACCCTCGTCTGAGCGAGTCAGTTATCTTAGTCTTCGCCCAGGCGCTGTTGTGTTTCGCTGGGCAGTATGGGTCGGCCCAAGCCTTGCTTCCTCCTCCAACTGTTATACGTGTTAATCTTTCTTTTATTTACCTTGTCCCTTCCACCGAATGCCATGCGTGTGGATGACCTCTCATTTCCCCTGCCTTCCTCCCCTATTTCTTGTGCCCGGTTCCTCTTGATTATTGAGCGAAGGGAGTACTGAGTAAACTGGATGAACTACTGTGCTCCGCTGAGTCCGACTGGTGCTTGCCCTTCCTTGCCTACTATCCCATTTGCGATCCGGTTGCCTTATGGTCTATTTGGTTTACTTACATTTTGGAAGAATTTTCCCCGTATTGGTTCTTAATTATTTATTAAATTAGGGTGTTACATTTTGGTATCAGAGCAGACCAAAAGGTCCATGGCCAAGGTTTGCCTACTGTTTGTGGGCGGTTGAAATTATGTCGGTTTGTCCTAGATTGCTTATGATATTCTATTGTATGTTGATACCTGTCCAATTATGACTCGGGTGATGATATATGTTATGATTCTCTGTTGAAATTGGTATATGCTGACTATGAATGGTGTGGTCGTACGCTTGTGCCTTGTTGAGAAAATTTGAACGTGTGATAAATGAATGATACATGAAGTATGTGATTTGCAGTATAAGGGATGGGTTGTAGTTCCTAGGTTGAAAATCTGGGTGTGTAATAAGTGAGTGAAGGTGAGGTCGGAAGTATGTTAAAATTGGGGTTGCGTCTCAGTGGCGATTGAGGAAACCAAGTGAGTGATGACTAAATGCTAGACCAATAGGAATAATGACCCCTTAGGGATTCTAAATCTGATAGTTTATTAACCTTGTGAGTTGTTGAGCCGAGTAGAACAGTTACGTAGTAGCTCATTGAGGCTTGAATGATTATCATGTGATGTGTTGTGTGTGAGATGTGTTGGTAGCTGCACTATGATTGCGTAATGATGCATGTGACTCCTGGATTGTGGCATTGTAAACTGTTTAGTGATTGTACGATTCCGTCCACGAATGCATGCTAATAATTCTATGAATACCGACTGAATACTTGTAAAATAGGAGAGTCACCATTGCTGCCGAATGCTAATTGTGACGGATATTTTGTAACCTAGCACATGAACCTTGCGTGATATATGATATAGGTGATTAGGTGTGAACCCTGATTGAATAATTAGATCATGATAGAGTCTTAATTCCTGGTCTATGATAACTAAGTGAATGATTGATGGATATATATTTATCTTGGATAGATTCTGGGTGAAGTGCTTTTATGTATTGCTCTATATTCGAAATATGATAGTTGTTGATGATTGAAATATGTGATCTATGTATGACTGCTTAGTGATGCATGCAACCCCCGGATAGTATGATAGATATTCATTATGAATCGTTGTGATGATACCCGTCTAAAGGATATGTATATATATGTGTGAATAAGAATGCCGAGTGACTTATGCTGTGAGTCAGCTTATAAGAGCTGTGTGTGATGGAGTGTATCAGCGTCGAATGCTCTTCCGAATGGGCAATCAGATGAATGCGTGGGATATTGAGGATTCTGAGATTAATCCTAAAAGACCTCCGAGTTGGACTCGAGGCCATGCTTGGAGCATGAGCATTGGATGCTTAATGGAAGTCCTTGGGTTGGACCCAAGGCAAACGCCGAGTGCATTGGAGTTGGACTCCTGGTGAACACATCGTATACATCTGATTCGCCGACTGGATGAATGCATGTTATAAGTACAATTTCTGATTGAATGACTGTGCGTACACTTATGAGAATAAATGAGCTCTGTGTGAACTATGTGAATGTGTGAATATGATATTGTGAATGAAACCCTTAACGTAGTTGGAATTGATTTGGGTAAATCTGATTGGATGGGCGTATGTATATGTCAAGTGTAATGTGTGTTATGATTATGATGTATGCTGTAGTAAATAATGATATAACCATGAATAATTGGTGTGACATCTGACTGAGTGTCTGTATGTACATTAGTGCTGTTGCTGAAGCTTATGGTGTGTTATAACATATGTGATTGTGAATTGCTTAAACCTGAATGAATTGCATGAAACCGAATGAGTGATGTCATCACATTGCTGGGGATTGAGAATTTAATTCGAGCCATGATTTTGTGTTGAATAGGATTAGAGGAAATGATTACTCGGTATTGGCTAGGAGCCGATTGTTGTATTGCCATCAACTGTTTTACAGAAGTGCTGAATAATTTTCATGATTATTGATACGTGATGTACCCTATGTGATGCGTGATGTTAACGTGGGTGTATTACTTATATGTGTGAACTGCCATTAACCACCGTGTGAATTTGTATTAATTGGGTGAAGTCTGGTTCCTGTGAGGAACGCTGCTCTGAGGTGACTCTTCCTGCCATGGGCAATGTGGCCGTGTACACATTGCAGTGACCATGTAACTGTTGTAACCCTATAGGAATGAGACGTCATCCTATAAGTTGGATACAGCAATTCATGAGTCAGGCAGGTGAAGTTGTAACTGCTTATGGTGGTGGTGAGTCTTTCAGGCGGTCCTGAGTGATTATGAGAGTTATATTAAGTGAGTATTATATGGTTATGTATCAGAATGAAGATAGGGAGTTGTTTGACCTTAGTATGTCTGCCTCCGAGTGGATTAGAGGACGTCGGGTATGGATTAGCTACTAAAAAGTTAGTTAATTACTGGGATGAGAAAGGCGGTCAATCTGTCACTGAAGTTGTAAGTTTTTATAGGAATAACCGAGTGGTATTGTAAGCCTAAAGAGGAAAACAGGACCTTAAACCAAACTAAATTACACAGTGAGGGTTTACTTGGGAAGGGATTAGTGTATCCCGAGTGTGTAAAAGTGGGGATAATTCCGAGTGAAATCTTATGAGGAAGCATTGCTGAGTGAGGACTAGAGTGTTCCGAGTATAACCTCATAGAGAGTGCCATTACTAAGTTAAGAGGATAGTATCCGAGCAAAACATTCTGAGTAAGGGGAGATTCGAGTGGTGTGTCTCAGAGTGTGTCACTTTCGTGTAAAATGAAACCATACGGGATGGCTCTACGAAGAAAGATGCCGAGTGTAGAATTCTTAATGCCCTTGTGATGTCCAACCGAGTGATTTTCCTGGAGAAAAGTCCTTCTGGACGAAAATGAGACTCCGAGTGAGTGAGTTTAGCCAGAAGCATGGGGAGGAACCTAGGATTTCCACGCCGAGCGTAGTGCCTGTGTGAATTAAACCCTAGCAAATGGTACTGACTGGAGCACATGGGAGCCCTTTTGAGCGTTCATTCGGGTGTAAGGAAGAAATCTTGTGGTCAGATTTTGAAAACCCGAGTGTTTAAACCGAGAGGAATTGGTCAGGAGTGGGTGTTTTTGGGGGTCGGTGATGTTGTTTACCTATTAGATTACTCCCAACTAGATGATTAACCCCCCATCACGTATACATGTGATACAATTTTGGGTTTGTACCCTGTGTGAGTTGTAGTTATACCGAATGACTCATTTGAGTCTGGGAAACCGAGGGTGTAAATACACCAGTCGGTGTTGAGAGCACGGGACCGAGCGGCCAAGTAATTAGGAAGTGCCTGCTAGTAATGAATTGGCTGAGTTGAAATGGAATAAATTGTACGTTTTAACTTAAACTCCCAAATATATTAAATCCTCTAATGAAGTTGTAATCAGGTAGGGCCTGACCTTTTTGTTTTACCGACTGAAAATTTTGGTGCGGTCAGTAAACCGCTTGGGTGATAAATCTTCTCCGAGTGAAATTGTGGTTCAGTCGGTGACTGCTTGTGGAAACACAGCCGCGTGGTAAGTAAACAACAATCTTTTGAGTTAGGTATTTGTGGTAAGTTACCGATTGAATTTCGGGGACGAAATTCTTTTTCAGTGGGGGAGAACTGTAACATCCCAGTTTTGAAACTAAATGCCGAATGAAGACTAAACCATTAAGACTTAATTTCAAAAAGAAAATAACCGTTAATTATATATATAACCAAGTAGATTTAAGCCTTTAAAATATGAAAAATGGTGGTGGTCAGGGGATGGGGGTGGAGTGCGCGTGGCTGCTGGGCTCACACTCTCCCATCCCACTCTTCTCTTACTCGTGCGCATATACATATATAAATAAAAACGTAAGCCTGTGATTAAGGACACACTCACTATTCCTTCAGATTCCTTCCTCCGTCACTTCATCCTCTACTTTTCTCTCTTCGTCTCCATCCTCCTTCTTCCCCTATCTCACTCTTCGCTCCTGGAGATCTTGATTTCAGTACTGGAGAACGAACCACACTCCATCCCAGAATCAGGCGCAGGATACGACGAGGCCAAGGAAGACCGAACGAACCAGGAGAAGGACATCGGACCCAATGACAAGAACGGAAAGGTTTCTGAGGTTCTTCTAAAGGTAGGGGGCGCTTGCATGTCGAATGCATGGTCTACGAACGGTACCGGATGAACGTACTGCTGAGTGTGGGTGTGTGTGTGCATGTATTCATAATCATTAAAATTGATGCATGATTTAAGATTCTGATAGTGATTTCATGGGGATGGTGTAGCCTGTTAGTGGATGATAATGATGAGTGATATGCATGGATCTATTTTCTTGTCACTATGGAAAATATGTATGTGCATGCCTTTAATTGGTTTGTTCAATGTTGTTAGTCTGATGACCGATTGTAACATGCGTTCGTGTGATTGACTGAATGATTACGAGTAGTGTGGGGAAATCCGCTTTTGCTTAATGACTACGGAGAAGGTGTTCGTGGCGTGATGATGTGTATTAATGAATGTGTTAGTTGCATGAGTGAGAGTGGGGCGACCCATAGAAGGTCAAGAACCCCAAGGGAACGACTTCCAGTTACCAACCCTGGCTAGATCCCGATAGTGCTCGTGGTAGTCGTAGGAGCTAGAGAAGAGAGTCTCGAGACGCCGTGGGAGGCCGGTGCCACCTGGTAAGAGCTGAGGGACGAGGGGCCAGAAGAAAAGGGGACCGTAACTGAGAGTCTTTACCCAAGTCGGATCCGCAGGCATGCATATAGAAATAAGGCCGATTGTGGTGATGTATAAATCTATGTATGTATATGTGTATGATTTTGAATGCATGAATGTAGATGTGCGTAGGAACTCCGTGGGCATGAATATATATATGGATGTGGAATAAACTCTGTGTATTATGTGTGTCACGAATGTTGTTTGAACTGCATGAACTTGGTTACTTGAGAAAGGTTGAATGATGGCAGGAGCGTGTACTGACACTGATACCGAGTCTGTGAGTATCATTTTACATGTAAAAGCTTACCCCTGCAGTGGTCATATTTCAGTGAACATCTCTCGGAATGAAGAATGAAGGAAGAGCTGGGTGTGGAGCAGAGTAGCTGAGCATTATGGATCGTGTGTATATATATATGTACCGTGTGCTAGTCGTATTTAAATGTTTTAGAAGAAGCCTTGGCCGGCTTGTGTTAATTTTGGGTTTTATTTACGAAACTTGAACACTCCGGACAGAAGGGGCATGTTGCGGTTGTAATTGTTTAGATGTTTCCTAACTATATATATATATATATGTGTTGTGCATTATATTGTGCTGCGGAAGGTATTGAATGATAAGTACGGACGCCTGAGTATGTCTTGCGAGCGTAAGAGGCCGGTGTGGCTACGGATAGGCAGTAGGAATAAGTTTGGGGTTAAGGAGAGGAAATATAGAGTTCAAATATGCTTTGAATGAGGGAAGAACGAAAGACTAGTGAAAAACCGAGTGGAGTCCCTCGCTCCAGCGAGTGCGGACTAGGAAGACTTATGCTGGGTTCCCGCGGGCGGAGTCATACCCCGTCCAAGTGCTAGAGCAGTCCGCCCAAGCAGAAGGACTCGCGCTGAAGCAAGTAAAAGTCAGAGTGTGATACCGTCCCACTATCCTTCCTCTCCGTTGTGGAGCTAACGTGACCCCAACACCGGTGTTGACCCCCCTGATTTGGGCGTTGTGGTTGAGTCCGCCCAGGCGTTGTCATAATTAGTTGAGTTGGGCGGAATAAGTTCAGGCTCCTCCTTCCTCCACAAACTACTCCTGCATATGTACATCTCCCTTCTTCTTCCCTTGCCTGTCCTCCGAAGCTGAACGACCAGCGTTCTCTGAGAAAGGGTCAGTCCGTAGGAACGAATAGACGCTAATGTAAGGTTTACTTGAAGAGTTTCACGTCTGATGTTGCATTGTCACACATCGTTTAGGCGGTGTGAGACAACGGTTGAGCGGGTCACCTTCACCCTGGAGTCCACCCAGGACAATCATACCCCGCCTAGCCAGGTAGGATGATTCGAACTCCGCCCCTTTACCGAGTGCTACGCGTGTGAATGTATTAACATCTTCCCCTTATCTATTTCCTCCTAATGAGTGACCAGTGTTACTCGTGGAAGAGTTCCTCTTTTAGAATTTCCCCTCATCCGCTGTTGCATTATCATACCCCGCCTAGGCGGTATCAGGCCTCGCCTGAGCGAGCCCATGATGTTGTGCAATCCGCCCAGGCGCTGGTGTGCTGCCTTAAATCCATCAAACCAACCCCAGTCTTAGTTTTTCTGTAAAATACCCTATACGTAAGAATGCTCTTGTTTTTCTTGCCTGCTTCCTTCCTTCCATGTTGAATAAACCGATTGTAACATGTTGACCTCGCTTAGGCGGTGTCATACCTCGCCCAAGTGACTAGGATGGTTCGCCCAAGCACGTGGAACCATGCTGAAGCGAGTAGATATCAACGTGAGACTCCGCCTATGTACCTCCCTCTTCCGTTGTCGCATTATTATATCTCACTGGGCGGTGTTGGACATCGCCTGAGTGAGTGAACGTTGTGATGTAGTCCGTCCAGGCGTTGTTGTGCCTTGCTGAACTGGACGGCGGTGTAATTACTTCCTCCTTCTGTGGTTGCACTATTATGCTTCGCTCAGGCGGCGTAGGACCCTCGTCTGAGCGAGTCAGTTATCTTAGTCTTCGCCCAGGCGCTGTTGTGTTTCGCTGGGCAGTATGGGTCGGCCCAAGCCTTGCTTCCTCCTCCAACTGTTATACGTGTTAATCGTTCTTTTATTTACCTTGTCCCTTCCACCGAATGCCATGCGTGTGGATGACCTCTCATTTCCCCCGCCTTCCTCCCCTATTTCTTGTGCCCGGTTCCTCTTGATTATTGAGCGAAGGGAGTACTGAGTAAACTGGATGAACTACTGTGCTCCGCTGAGTCCGACTGGTGCTTGCCCTTCCTTGCCTACTATCCCATTTGCGATCCGGTTGCCTTATGGTCTATTTGGTTTACTTACATTTTGGAAGAATTTTCCCCGTATTGGTTCTTAATTATTTATTAAATTAGGGTGTTACATAAAAGATATTCTCTCTTTGTGTACCATCATCAAGCTTACCATGGCTTCCAAGTAACCTTCGAATCATGTAAAGCTCTCCATCACCCCCTAAAATATGCTCACTATCAAATGAAGAACTACTTGAGTCATCATATGAATTATGAGTATCAAAATTAGACTCTGATTGACTTAAGTAGATTTCATTGTTTCTCAAAATCATAGTTTTCTTTGTAGGACAGTTAGAAGAAATATGACCTCTACCAAGGCATTTAAAACATTTTATGGTAGATGATCTAGAGGTAGAAGGATTAGATGTGGAATCATGCTTATCTTTTAGAGTTCTAAAATTTTTCCATTCTTATGCAACTCACTAGGCAAATGGGAAGAAGAAGTGCCCACTCCCTTCTCCCTTGGTTTTCTCTTAAACCTATTTTTTCTATTATCCTTGCCCACCCACTTGGGCCTAAAGGGTTGATATTCCCCTTTATAGGATTCCCTCTCTTTTATTTGGTTTTCTACTTTTGTACATTGTTGCAAAAGTTCCATTATGTCCACATATGGGAAGAGTTCAACTCTATTTTTAATGTTTCTATTTAGGCCATGCAAAAACCTATGCATTAAGGTTCCTCATCTTCATCTAAGTTAGCCCTAATCATTGCTATCTCTAAGGCCTTTTAGTAATCCTCAACACTCTTTGTACTTTGGGTGAGTCTATTTAGCTTGGCTAATAGCTCCCCTCTATAGTAATTTAGAACATATCTCTTTCTTAACAAGGCTTTTAAGTCCAACCAATCATCAATTGCTGGAAAGTTATCTCTTTTCCTCCCCTTACCCACTTGTGTCCACCACACTAAGGCACAGTTTTGAAATGAAAGAGTGGCTATCCTTACCTTCTTTTCTTCTTTAATTTAATGAGAATTAAGCAATTGTTCAACTCTCATTTCCAATTCTAAGTATGCTTCTACATCATTTTTCCATTAAAAGGGGGAATTTCAAGCTTGACTTCTCTTAAACCTAGGTCTTCTTTTTTATTATGGCGTCTTCTAGACCTATGTTCATCCTCACTATCACTAAATTCATGCGTTTGATTTCTTTGATTCCTTTCTCTATGTCTATGCCTAGGATTTTCTTCTTTGTTTTCTAGGTTAGTTAACCTAGTGTTTATCTTGTTTAAACTATCCATAATGTTATGAAGAAGAGACTTATTTTCCCTATCACTAGAAGTCATGATTAAGGTTGTCAAAGAAAAATAGGACAAGGCAAACAAATGTACTATCAAACTAGTTGAGGATGTTTTTGCAAAACAAAATCAAGAAATCAAACAACAATCCTAAGAATCAAATTCTAGGTTTTCTACCTAAGGGACATAATACCTATGATGTTTTGTACTAGGTAGAATCCTAGGTTGTCTTACTATGATTAGTTATGAGAATTAAGGTTGTAACAAGACAAGAAACAAACCCTAAAGAAGCTAACCAAATTCGGTTTTAGTTAGTTAAGCAAACAAACTTAGGTTTTAACAACCCTAACAACCTATAACTAAGTTGGTTATGTGGTTATTATAGTTGTAGCTATCCTAACTTGTTATGAAAACCCTAACTACTAGAAACGAATTCAGTTACAAGGGAGTTAAAACTAACCAAGAATTCGTTCCAACCAAAATTAACTAACAACAAACTTAGTTAAGACAACTAACCACCTAACTACTTTTAGTTAAGACCACTAACAACCTAACAACTTTTAGTTGCAACTAATTAACTAATTGAACTAACTAACAAAAAATTACTTAAAGCAAACAAATGCACATGCTCTATGAAAATTAAAAGGTAATTAAAAGTCCAAGTCCAAATTCCAAAATGTCCACAAATACAAGGACAAAATTTCCTACTACAAACCCTTAAAATTTTAAAACTTCCTAATATTTGCTAAAGAGTACAAGGCTTTGCTTCCTTTTACAATTCTTCAAAATCTTCTTTGCCTTGATGTGAAATCCTCCACGGCTCCTAGCAAAAGAAAACACAAACAAAAATTGTTAATCAATTCAATTAAAGAAAAGACAATGTTTCACAAAGTGTTTTCCTCTCAAGCCTTTTCATTCCTCTTTGGTTTCAAGATCACCAAAGCAATTTGCACTCTTACCTTCAAGTGCATTCAATACACTACCCCCAAGATATTGAGAAAAGTTTATCTTTGAAGTTGAAGAGCAAGAAAACTCAAGAGACAAAACTTAAAGAATCAAAGAAAGACAAACTAAAAATGCTCAAAAATTTTAAAGGCAACTTAAAAGGAATTATTTTTGGATTTTTGTTATGACAAGACTCAAAGCAACAAAAGCTAAAATGAAGAAAGATAATGACTACTACAATTTCAGAAATGAGATAAGGAAGACAAAACTTGACAAACAACAAATTAAATGTAAGAAAGAAAAGCAATCTAAGGGAAAAAACCTAAAAACCCTAGAATTACAAGCTAAGCAAACAAGGTTCAATTGAAATATGTAAGAAAGGATCAACTAGTAATTATGTTTTTAGGTCTTGGTGTTTCAAGAAATAAAATGACTTAGTGCTTACACTTTTTAAATTTTACTAAAAGAGGTCTTGTTTTGAACTTTTTATTTTGATACCCTTCTTGATTTTGACTTTTGTAAGGGCCTTTCTTTTCTTGTACTTTTTTTCCTTTTCTATTCTTTTTCTTTTTGCCTCTAATCTTTACTTGAAATTTTGTAGCACTCTAACACCAAAATAACCAAGCAAAATTGAAACAACACTAAGGCTAGTTACAACTTTAATTTTACCCTTTTTGCTTAAGGATTCATGCAATCTTCTCCCAATTTCACTTATGGAAGGCAATTAGGTTTAGAAAAATTTTTTATGCATATTCAACATGTAAACCGAGACACATTAATGACCTATATTGTGCTGGAAATTGAAAAACTAAAAAGAACCTAGAAGAAACTAAGAATTAAAATCTACACACCCTAAAAATTGAGCATAATTTTGGAGCACCTTAAAGTGAGGTCACCCAACACAAAGAATGGAACCTTTCTAGAGTCACAAGTGATGGAAAATGCAACTCTAACATACAGTTTTAGCACCCTAAGGCAGAATTTTTTTAAACAACCTAGAAACCAAGAAAAGGCTCCATATGCACCAATCAAACCCTAAATGGCTCTAAGCATTAACAAGCTTTGTATAACCTAATCTTTTTGACAAAACCAAAATAAGAAGGTACACCAACTCAGAATTTTAAACGTAACATATAGCATATAACACAAAGATATCAAACTATACAAAAATAAGATGCAAAAACTTGGGAAAGAAGAAGGAAGATGACTAAATATGCATTAAACTTCAATTTTTTTCACTTTTTCAACATATAACATGGCATCAACAGTCATATGATCATGAAAAGACAAAAAAACCCAGCCAAAAAAAGCAATAGAAATTGAAAACTAAAAAGAAAGGAACTAGAAAAAAGAACCTCCAAGCTCAAAGATACCAATTGATGTAAGAAAGGCTTGTAGGAGACCTTCTTTAGGGGTGGATCTTGGTCCTTTTTCTCCTTCCTTAGCCCTTAAGAGCCATGGTCCTGGAATTCTTCTTGCTTGGCTGAAAATGATTCAAAGGAAAAAGACTCCAAAGACTTGGAATTTAAACAAAGGAAAGAAAAAGATGAAAGAGAAAAGTGACAGGTAGAAATGGATGGAACTTGAAAGTGGAAAGTATGTGTGGGAAGCCACTTCCCTAGGGAAGATAATTCCCAATCTTGCCACCAAGGGGGAGAATTCCCCTTGGATAAGAGCTTTCTAAAGCTTTCTTTAGCCTAAGAGAAAAGGAGGAGACTCACACTCTCAAATTACACAAAGTGTATGAAAACTCTAATATTCATGTTATGAATTTTTAAGGAAAGAACACCCTTATATAGCCTCATGAAGTTTTCGGCCAAGGGGGGTTTAGATGCACTTCTAACATGGATCCTAGGCCTACTTAGAGAAAATGAAAAAGGAAATGGCCTAATACATGGCCCAAATGAAAGTACGTGGCCCAAAAGTGACCAAAAGACCTAGTAAGGTCCAAATAAACCCTTAAACACTAGAAAATATAACTATGGAGTATATTACATGATGAGCACATATAGATCTTGAAGGTGTCTTCATTGGGTTTTGGCCCATCAAACAAAGTAAGGAAGCAAGCTAGGGCTTTTTGGATGACCTCTTTGCTCTTTTTGCACTTGGCCCTTATTAAGGGAACCTTGTATGCCTTTAAGCCTTTGTCCAAAATAGTGTGTGGATCCTCCTATGTTGTGTCCTCATTAACTTCCCTTGGAAAAATCTTATGAAACTTTAGGGACAACCTTACAATGTCTTCCACTTAAATATATTGATAATTGGAGTATTGGAATTCATACTCATTGATAAATATAAAGATATTGATTATGTAATGATTTTGGGAATACATAGGTGTTGATGATATATGACCTTGGGGATGAATTTGAATATGGTTAATTAGGATTATGAGTATTGGAGATGTATGATGCATGACCATATAGATATGTATATACATATATCTTAGGCATTGCATGTTCATGAATTTATATGAAAAGATGATGGTTGTCTATTAGGCTTATGATATATCATTTTATACCTTGCCGAGCCTTTTCTCATATCCTCATATATGGGACTAGGCGTATGCTTGGTATACATATTCTTCTTCTGCTGTAAAACTCTATTATTTTGTATACCGTTATGGGGAAGCTATTTAACGATCCAGTTATTGATTATCAAATCTCACCCTTCGGTTTTCTGTGCTTCGAGTCTTGATGTAGTCGTGGTGATGTTTTGAATTTATTTTGAACGTGAAAAATTTATTCATATTTTTATTGTTTAATTATTTAGATTACATCAGGATTTGAGTCCAAAAAATCGGTGTGTTACAAGATAGGGCTTTATGGATAGTCTCTTTGGCTTTCTTGGACTTGGCCCTTGTGAGGGAACCCTTATAAGCCTGTAGTCCTTTGTCTAAGATGGTGTGTGGGTCCTACCTTATGATGTCCTCATTATGCTCCCCCTTTTCAAAAGATTTGTCCTCAAATCTAATGCATCATCCTCTTCATCTAAGTCAAAAGGAGATAAGTCAGATACATTAAATGAAGTACTCACACCATATTCGCCAAGTAAATCAAGGACATAGGCATTATTTCCCATTTTCTTAAGTATTTGGAAAGGCCCATCACCTCTAGGTTCGAGTTTGGATTTTCTTAAATTTGGGAATCTTTCCTTCCTAAGGTGTAACCAAACCTAATCTCCAACCTCAAAGGTGGCTTCCTTTTTCTTCTTATTAGCACAATGAGCATAGTGTTCATTCTTAGCTTGTATTTGGTTTTTAACCTTCTCATGAAAATCTTTGATAAACTTGGCCTTTGCCTCTCCATCCATGTGAAGGATAGAATCAGAAACATCAATGGGTAAAAGGTCCACGGGAGTGAGAGGGTTAAAACCATAAACAACTTCAAGAGGACTATGCTTAGTTATGGAGTGTTGTACCCTATTAGAAGCAAATTCAATGTGGGGTAAACATTCACCCCAAGATTTAACATTTTTATACACTAAGAGCCTAAGTAGTTGAGAAAGAGTCCTGTTCACTACCTCATTTTGGCCATCCGTTTGAGGATGACAAGTGGTACAAAAGAGAAGCTTCGTTCCTAGCCTTGACCAAAGGGTTTTCTAAAATGGCTTAGGAATTTGGTGTCCCTATCAGAAATGATAGTTTTAGGAACACCATGAAGTCTTACAATTTCCTTTAAAAATAGCTTAGCAATATGACTTACATCATGCACTTTGTGACAAGGAACGAAGTGAGCCATCTTACTAAACCTATCTACCACTACAAAGATAGAGTCCATTCCCCTTTGGGTCCTAGGCAAGCCTAACATAAAATCCATAGAGATATCAATCTAAGGTGAAGTAGGTGTAGGCAATGGAGTATACAAACCACTAGGTGAAATTTTAGATTTAGTTTTCCTACATACGATACACCTAGCGTAAAGTTTTTGGATATCTTTTTTCATTTTAGGCCAATAAAAGTGTTCATGTAAAATAGCTAATGTTTTATCTCTTCCAAAATGGTGCATTAAGCCCCCCTCATGGCTTTCTCTAAGTAAAAGATCTCTTAAAGAGCTCCTAGGAATGCAAAGTCTATTGGTTTTAAGGAGGTAGCCATCTAGAATGTAGAAGCCTTTATGAGATGAAGAAGTGGAAGATGAGTTGAATATGTTGGAAAAATCAAGATCACTTGTATACAAAATCCTAATCTCATCAAGTCCAATAATTTTGGCTCCAAGAGAGGCAAGTAAAGAGTGCCTTCTTGATAAAGCATCAGCCACAATATTGGATTTTCCATTTTTGTACTTGATGACATATGGAAATTGTTCCAAGAACTCAACCCACTTAGCATGTCTTTTGTTCAACTTATGTTGCCCTTTGATAAACTTTAGTGATTGGTGATTACTGTGAATGACAAACTTTTTTGGGATCAAGTAATGTTCCCAAGTTTGAAGGGCTATAATCAATGTATAGAACTCTTTATCATATGTGGGATAATTGAGGGTTGCCACATTAAGCTTTTCACTAAAGAAAGCAATAGGGTGACCTTCTTTCAATAAAACAGCTTATATACCCACATTTGAAGCATCACACTCAAGCTCAAAGGTTTTAGAAAAATTTGGAAGTGCTAAAATTGGAGCATGAGTGAGCTTTTCCTTGAGATCTAGAAAGGCTTTCTCTTGCCTTGGCCCCCACACAAAAGGAACATTCTTTTTCACTAACTCATTCAAAGGGGAAGCTAAGGTAGAGAAATCTTTCACAAATCTCCTATAGAAACTTACAAGACCATGGAAACTTCTATCCTCACTCACATTTTTAGGTGTTGTCCAATCTTGGATTGCCTTCACTTTAGAGTGATCAACATGAACACCTTTGGAACTTACTATGAATCCAAGGAATACAATGTTATCCATTCTAAAAGAATATTTTTCAAAATTTGCATAGAGGTTATTTGTTCTTAAGGCAAGCATAACTTGTTTTAGATGGTTTAGATGAGAGGTCATGCTCTTTGAGTACACCAAAATATCATCAAAGTAGACCATAACAAAATACCCAATGAATTCCCTCAAAACATGATTCATTAACCTCATGAATATGCTTGGTGCATTAGTCAAGCTAAAGGGCATAATTAACCACTCATACAATCCAAGTTTGGTTTTAAAAGCAGCTTTCCATTCATCTCCTTAACCTATGTTGTCTTTACCTATGTAATTATGACTTATATTACAAGATAAGTACAAGTAGATCCTCAAGGTGTCTCCATTGGGCTTGGACCCACTAAGCAAAGAGAGGCAGGAAGATAGGGCTTTATGGATAGTCTCTTTGCCTTTCTTGGACTTAGCCCTTGTGAGGGGACCCTTATAAGCCTCTAGTCCTTTGTCTAAGATGGTGTGTGGGACCTTCCTTATGATGTCCTCATTACCTGGGAGAAATCTTATGAAACTTCAAGGACAATCTTATAATGCCTTTATAAGCATGGCCACAAAAAATCATGTAAAAATTCAACTGCTCAGTTTTGTCATTTTTCAAAGATGGCCTTTAAATTTGGCTTAAAATTCATCGTTGGAGAAAATCTACAACTTCCCTTGGAGAAATCTTATGAAACTTCAAGGACAACCTTATAATAACTTTGTAAGCATAGCCGCAAGAAATCATACAAAAATACAACCGCTCTCATCTCTTCAAGGGTGGCCTTCAAATTTTGTTAAAAATTCATCTTTGGAGAAAATCTACCAGTTCCCTTGGAGAAATCTTATGAAACTTCAAGGACAACCTTACAATGCCTTTCTAAGCATGGCCGTAAAAAATCATGCAAAAACTTAGCTGCTTAGTTTTCTCATCTTTCTGAGGTGGTCTTTAAATTCGTCTAAAATTTCATCGTTGGAGAAAATCTACAACTTCCCTTGGAGAAATCTTATGAAACTACAAGGATAACCTTACAATGCCTTTCTAAGCATTGCAACAAAAAATTATGCAAAAATTCAACTACTCACTCTTATCATCTTTTCAAGGTTCACATTTAAATTTGGCTAAAAATTTATCATTGGAGAAAATCTACCACTTCCTAGAGAAATCTTATGAAACTTTAGGGACAAACTTACAATGTCTTTCTAAGCATGACCACAAAAAATACTACAAAAATTCAATGTCTCAGTTTTGTCATCTTTTCAAGTGTAACCTACAAATTTGGCAAAAAATTCAACGTTAGAGAAAATCTGCAACTTCTCTTGGAGAAATCTTATGAAACTCTAAGGACAACCTCACAATGCCTTTCTAAACAATTCAACAAAAAATCATGCAAAAACTCAACTATGCAGTTTTATTATATTTTCAAGTATGGCCTCCAAATTTGTTTAAAATTTCATCTTTGGAGAAAATCTACCACTTCCCTTGGAGAAATCATATGAAACTTTAGGGACAACCTTACAATGCCCTTCTAAGCATGATCGCAAAAAATCATGCAAAAATTCAACCGTTCTGTTCTGTCATCTTTTCAAGGGCGGCCCTTAAATTTGGCTAAAAATTCATCTTTGGGGAAAATCTACCACTTCCCTTAGAGAAATGTTACAAAATTTTTGGAACAACCTTACAATGCCTTTCTAAGCATGGTCACAAAAAATTATGCAAAAATTCAACAACTCAGTTTTATGATCTTTTTAAGGGGGCCTTCAAATTTGTCTAAAAATTCATCGTTGGAGAAAATCTACAACTTTCGTTGGAGAAATCTTATGAAACTTTAGGGAAAACCTTAATATGCCTTCCCAAGCATCACAGAAAAAAATCATGTAAACATTTAACCGCTATGTTTTGTCATCTTTTGAAGGGTGGCCTTCTAATTTGGCTAAAAATTTAACTATGGAGAAAATCTACTACTTCCCTTGGAGAAGTCTTATGAAACATCAGGGACAACCTTAAAATGCCTTAAAATGCCTTAAAAATTAAAAGGGTCAAAAGCTGCGGAAAAATGGTTGCAGCAGGGAGATCCACGGCCAGTGGGTTTTTCCCACTACCAGTGGATCGTTCTGCCTCCAAACAGGGGGAAAATGATCATTTTGGGTGGTCTAGACAGTGGGATCCACCGCCAGTGGGTTTCCCCACTGTCAGAAAATTTCTAACTGCTCTATTTTTCTTGCTGTTTTTGGCCCATTTGGGTATCTTAGTGACGTTTTTGGCCTCTGACTTCTTCATGAAAGTTATAGATAATTATGTTGCGGAGGTTTGAAAATTGGTCTTACCTCAATTGAAGTTTTCTAACTCTCATGAGGCATAAAATACCGAACCCACTGTGTTGGAAAATTCAAGTTTAAGAGGGTTTAAAACCCAACTCTTTATGACTTTCAATTTGGGGCTAATAGGTGATATTTGTGACATGTCCCACTAAATTATAAGACTAAATATACACATATTTATCCTAATTTTAGAAATCAATTGAAGTATCCTTGAACCACATTTCATAATCATTTGTACTTCTTGAATTAACGTATATTTCAATTATTCTTGTTGGAGATTATGTGATTGATTATCTAAATAGAACTCTTGTTTTAAAGTTATACACCTTCTCATATCTTCATATATGGGATGGGTTTCTTTAAAAGATCCAGGGTTAGTTGTTGAAAACTTATTCCGCGATGCTTTCTTTTCCTAAATTATTTCCTCGTTAAATCGTGAAAAATTTACCCCTACGATTTGGGGTGTCTCAACCTGGTATCAGAGCAGTTGCTGCTCTTGATACAACTATGGTTAAAGATGTACATGTGATTATTGACTGTGCAAGACGGATTTATGAATTACTTGACTGAATTATGATGTTGTCATTGAATTGAGATTGCTGTATGGAGTTGTTAAGTCTGGCCAAGAGTCCTTACACTAATTACCTCTATTTATGAATATGCTATAATCATGTATTGAAAATGATGTGGTTATGTGATATGATATATGATAGGCTTATGATTGCTGAAATTTCTGAATTTATAAATCGAAAAGCTATTGTTTGGCCTAGTGTACTTATGTGTGAGCCATGTTTTGATGTATAGGCATAAGATATGGCTGGTAGACAAAATCATGAGGCTGCTGCCATGGCAAACGCCTTGAACCGATTCACTGATTTCTTGGAAAGGCAAGGCCTGCTGAATGTGGGACAAGGTTCCCAAGGTCTTGACTTATTTCTCAAGAGGCATCCTTCGGAGTTTCATGGAGGATTTAAACTCGAAGATGCGTATGCGTGGATAAATGACTTAGAAAGGATATACACAAGCTTCGAATGTTCTGAAGCGCAAAAGGTGGAGTATGCGGTCTTTATGCTCTGCGATGAGGCTGAAGCGTGGTGGAGTCTTACTAGAGGACGTATGATAGCTGCTGATATTCCCTTGATTTGGGAAAATTTCAGGTTGGAATTTTTGAAGAAATATTTTTCGGACAGCTATAGGAACAAGAAAGAGCTTGAATTTATGGAGCTTAGGCAAGGAAGTATGACGGTGGAGGAGTATGCCTCCAAATTTGAAGCATTAAGTGCATTTTATTGACCCTATCAACAAGAAGGCACTGAAGCTTCGAAGTGTTTTAAATTTGAAAATGGACTGCGCCAAGAAATCAAGAAGGCGATTTGTCATCAAGAGATTAGGAGTTTTCCTACTCTTGTGGACAAGTGTAGAATTTTTGAAGAAAATGATGTTGCTCCAAGGAGTTACTCGGGGCATGATTATAAGCTGAAGGGCCAATCTTCTAGCTTCAAGAAGAAAGGCAATTTTAAAAATAATAGACAATTTGTACATGGTTCTTCTTCTTTTCGAAGGGGACAAGGTGCTCCTAGAGGCGGTTATGGTGGCGGTAATCAAGACCGTGGAAATGTCCAAGGCATAACTTGTTTCAAATGTGGTGCCAACCATTTGGCACGTGATTGCCCTCGTGATGACATTGTGTGATTCCAATGCAACCAACCCGGGCATATTCGCCCAAATTGTCCAATGAATGCAAGAGGTGCTAATGTTGATGCTCTTAATCGTGTGAACTATGGTGCTAACCGTGGAGGTTTTGGTGGCCGTGGATGTGGAAATGATGGTGGCCAAAATGATGGCCGAAATGGTGGCCATGGTGGCAATCACAACGGTGGAAGGAATGGTCGAGGTATCGGCCGTGGTGGAAGACAGGGAAACCGAAATGGTGGTGACCAAGTACAAGCTGTGGGAAGAGTATTTGCAGTTACTGGTGAAGAAGCGGCTCAGGCTGAAGATCTTATCCGTGGTGAGTGTGAAATCCTTGGCACTCCGGTGCATATTATTTATGATTCTAGTGCTACGCACTCATTTATTTCTGAAGATTGTGTGAGGCGCTTGCGGGTGCCTGTGTGCATGATGAAAGGTTCTATATTGGTGACTACACCGACCGGTGCTTGCTTAAGATCGGTAACTCGATGTGAGGACGTCGAGATGAACCTGGAGTGTAGGAAATTTGTTGTATCCCTCGTATGCTTGCCTATGAAGGATTTGGATATTATTCTAGGCATGGATTGGTTATCTGCTAACAAAGTCTTAGTGGATTATCATAGCAAGATGGTGATCTTCCCGACTTTGAATGCTGAAGATTTTGATGTACAAGGTATCTCCCAGCTTCTTATGATGTTCTGTTTGGTTGATGGGAATGGTGTTTCCCAATCTGGTGGAATTCCTATTGTTTCAGAGTTTCCCGATGTGTTTCCAGAAGAAATTCCCGGATTACCTCCTCCACGAGAAGTGGAATTTGCTATTGATCTTATTCCGGGTGCGGAACCTGTTTCCCGAGCTCCTTATAGGATGTCTCCTATGGAGTTAGTTTAGTTGAAAAAGCAAGTGGAAGAATTACTTGAACGGGAGTTTATTTGCCCAAGTGTGTCTCCTTGGGGTGCTCCTGTGTTGTTAGTGAAGAAGAAAGATGGGAGTATGAGATTGTGCGTTGATTATCGCTAGCTCAACAAATTAACCATTAAGAATAAATACCCTCTTCCACGTATTGACGATCTTTTGGATCAATTGAAGGGTGTTGTTGTGTTTTCAAAGATTGATTTGTGTTCTGGATATCACCAAATTTGGGTGAAGGCCGAAGATATTCCGAAAACTGCTTTCCGAACGCGGTATGGATATTATGAGTACGTGGTGATGCCATTTAGGGTGACGAATGCCCCTGCGATTTTGATGAGCTACATGAATCGCATCTTCCATGAATATCTTGACCAATTCGTCATGGTGTTTATTGATGATATTTTTGTAACACCCAAATTTTTAATTGAATAAATAAAATCAACAGGGGAAGAATTTTTAAATTTTAAGGTTAACAAACCGTGCGTAATCTGTTGAATTGATAAAACCAAGTACAACAAGAAAAGGAAGGGGAAGAAGACAAGGGAGAAACTCACGCACAGCGAGGGGAAGAAACGCTTAAGCGAACCCAATGGCACCAGGTACACTCGCTCAAGCGAGGGCTAACTACGCTCGGACGATTCTACTCAAGATCTCCAGTCCGCACTACACTTTACTGAAGCCATGCTACACTCGGCATCCTGACATTCCACTCGGTTTCTAGTGTATGGTTCACTCGGGAAATCATCACGCTCGTGCTTCACTCGGGAGGGTTCACTTCCTAACCCACTCGGACTAACCTCAATACTTGCCAGCCCATTCTGATAGCATATCGCACTCCGCTGCTCCACTCAATCGGATTATATACATACACGTATAGTCAATTCAAGAATGATTCCCAAAGCCACTCACTCGGAATCTATAAAGACTTCTCACTTGGGATAACATTCGCGTCCATCATACCACTCGGGGCATTCTGCTCACCTCTCACTCGGTAACCATAATATTTCCTACTCTAATTTTCCTACTAAGTCAAGGCTCACTCGGGTTCTCTAGCTGCTTGCTAATTTATTACAACAGATCCACTTAGAGTCTTAGGCGTCGTTCCCTAGTCGGTGAACTCTCACTCGGCGGGTTCTCACTCGGAATCGTTGATTATCCTCTACTCAGAAAACCTCGCAATTATCACTCACAGGATCCGCACCAACTCCTACTCCAGACTATGCGACCTCAATTACCCAGACCATTCAACCTCTCATCACTCGGAATGACTTGCCATCTCGCTTTCCCCCAACAAAAACTTAGCTCCACATCTACCCATAGTCACACCGACTTCCTACGCTCGGAAAGTATACTTATACATCCAGGCTTATCGCTCGTACATCACCCACAGTATAGAATAAACACAGAATGTACATATATATAGGGAAGTATTTAAATAATTACACACGCATTAACATGTTCCTTCTACCCGAAGTGTTCAAATTCTGATATAAGGATTGAAATCAAAATATGAGCCGGCCAAGGCTTAACAAGACCTTATACACAGTATATACATATACACATATATTCCATAACGCTCGGGTTCTCTGCTCTGCACTCGGCTCCTCCTTCATCCTTCATTCCGAGATATGTTCACTGAAAAGTGTAGCCACAGTAGGGGTGAGCTTTTACATGGAAAAGGACAGCCAAGGATTCGGTATCAGTGTCAGTACGCACACTTACGTTCACTCGGTCGCATTCAAATTAGATTAGGGTCATGCAAATTAGAATAGTATCAATCACATACACTTACATACATATCACATAAAGTTCATCCTTATTCACACATGCATATGCATCCACACACTCGGAATTTATTCATGACACCCAATACATGCCACGCGTACTATCCTAACCAACATCATAACTACATGCATGCCTGCAGATCCGACTTGAGTAATAACTCTCAGTTACAGTTCCCCCTTTACTGGCCTCTCGTCCATCAGCTCTTCCCGCGTGGTACCGGCCTCCCATTGGCGTCTCGAGACTCCTCTCTAGCTCCTACGGCTACCACGAGCTCTCTCAGGATCTAGCCAAGGTCTGTAACTGGAAGTCATTCCCTCGGGGTTCATGACCTTCCACGGGTCACCCCATTCCTACATATGCAACTTATGCGTTTAACCAGCAAGCAACATCACTCAATTGATACCTTCTTCGTAAACATCAAGGTAGAAGCATACTCAACACGGTTTCCATCTTTACTTTGCCAATCATACCAACATGTACAGTGCTCGAACAATCAAGGTAATAACATCATACGAATTAACTAACAGTCACACATTCTTATTCTCACAGTATTAACAGAGGTAGAACCATGCATCTCACTCGGCTATATCAGAAAGGCTAACAGACTACATTACCACTATCTTGCTTACATGCAAATATTATCTAACTCATACACATGGAGTCCAAGATCAACAATCATGCATAATATACAACCGTGACCGACACATGCATACACTTAAAGCAAAACATTCATCCGGTACCGTTTGTGGACCATGCATTTGACATGCAAGCGCCCCCTACCTACTGAAGGAAGTTCGAGGGGTTCCTCTGTTTCCCGACGCTGGTCTGATTGCCTTACCTAGGCTCACACTCGTTCGGCCTTCTTGGTTGTAGTCGCACCATGAAATAGGGGCTGTTCGTCTTTCACCCTGATGATTGTCCCTCACCAGCCGAAGGGACTCCAAGTCTTCTATAGCGTCGTTGTCGTGCGTTCTCAGAAACAGAACAGGGAGCAGGGGAAGGAAGACAAAGGGTAAGAGGGAAGAGAGTACAAGAAGGAAAAAGAAGAGAAGAGGGGAAGAGGGGGTCTGAAGGAGATGCGTAGCTTTAGTGACCAAAGGCACATATATAAATATATGCGTGCACGAGGGAGAGTGGGATGGGAAAACGTGAATTGCAGTCCCACTCACGTGACTCCCAATCGGAAGCAGCCACCTCCTACCAACCAAGCTTAATTAATTGTCACTATTTCTTAGACTGAGTTGATTATAATTAATAATTAATTTTCCTTCTTTACAGTCAGAATCTCAATGGTTCATTTTCATTCAGTACTAATCCTTAAAATTGGGATGTTACAGTTCTCCTCCTCACAAAAGAATTTCATCCCCGAAATTCACTCGGCGACTCACCTTAGCAAACAACTCAGGGTACTGCTACCTCATGCGTCTTCGCGTTCCCAGGTACAAAAGGTAGTCCTGCCTTGCTACCACTCCACTTCAACTAGTTGTACGTCTTTGCTCCTTAAACGCTTTATCGATCGGTCCACGATTCTAATCGGTATAGTTATAGTGGTCAGGTCTTCCTTGATTTCTACTTCATCATCAGGCATTGTGTGGTTGGGGTCATGTAGGTATTTCCTTAGTTGAGACACATGAAACACGTTGTGCAATTGGGATAAGTGAGTCGGTAATGCTATTTAGTATGCCATGGAGCCGACTCGTTCCAACACCTCGTAGGGCCCAATGTATCGGGGGCTCAACTTTCCACCTTTCAAGGCTCGCCCGACTCCTTTAATCGGTGAAGTCTTCAAAAACACTCTATCTCCGACTGAAAACTCTAATGGTTTGGTTTGTTTGTCATGGTAGCTCTTCTGCCTATCCTGAGACGCCTTTATTCTTTCTTTTATCACTCGGATCTGTTTTGACGTTTGCCTTACAATTTCTGGTCCCAATAGCAGACTCTCACCCGTTTCCGACCAGCAGAGTGGGGTTCGGCATCTTCGACCATAAAGTGCTTCGTAGGGTGCCATACCGATACTGTTGTGGTGACTATTATTGTATGTAAACTCGATCAGGGAAAGGTACTGCTCCCAATTTCCACCGTGCTCCAGCACACATGCCCTTAGCAAGTCTTCCAGGCTTTGAATAGTTCGTTCGGATTGTCCATCCGATTGGGGGTGGTAAGCAGAACTTAGCCAAAGCTTCGTACCCAATTCCTGGTGCAGGCTGGTCCAAAACCGGGACATGAACCTAGGATCCCTATCTGATACGATAGAAGTCGGTATACCATGCAGTCGGACAATCTCGTGAATGTATATCCGAGCTAACTTATGCAACGGGTACTTCATGTTCACAGGTAGGAAGTGTGCACTCTTCGTCAGTCAGTCAACAATGACCCAAATCGCATCATGGCCTGCTCGGTTTCTTGGTAATCCCATGATGAAGTCCATAGCAATTGAGTCCCATTTCCACACGGGAATCTCCAGGGGCTGCAATGCACCATACGGCTTCTGGTGCTCGACTTTCGATTTCTGACAGGTAATACACCGAGCCACGTATTCTGCCACATTCCTCTTTAATCCAGGCCACCAGAATTGTGCTCTCAGATCGTGGTACATCTTCGTGGTACCCGGGTGAATACTGAGTAGGCTCTTGTGGGCTTCATCAAGCACCATTCTCCTTAATTCTCCTCCACCCGGTACATATATTCTATTTTTCACTCGGAAGATTCCATCCGATCCCTCGGTCAAGGATAAACCCTTACCCTTGGCTTGAGTCTCCTTTATCTCAGCCAAGTAGGAGTCTGACTACTGTTGCTCGTACATGGATTTTAGAAATTCATTGGCAATCCACAGCGTACCGATTGTCATTTTCTGAGAGGAGGGGATGTCAACATGTAAGTTCATGTCTCGGAACTGTTCTAATAACTCCGCTTCCTTTACCATCATCACTGCTATATGAAGGGATTTCTGACTCAACGCATCGGCAATGACGTTTGCCTTACCCGGATGGTACTTTAGCTCAAAATCATAATCTTTTAAAAATTCCATCCATCTTCTCTGTCTCATGTTCAACTCCTTTTGGTCGAATAAGTATTTGAGGCTCTTGTGGTCACTGTATACTTCAAATCTGGACCCGAACAAATAATGCCTCTAGATTTTTAATGCGAAGACTACGGCTGCCAGTTCCAAGTCATGGGTCGGGTAATGCTGTTCGTGAGGTCTTAATTGCCAAGAGGCATACGCTATCACTCGGTCTTTCTGCATTAGCACGCATCCTAATCTGAGTCCTGATGCATCACAATAAACCACGAAGCTCTCTTGCAAGTCAGGTAATGCCAACACTGGAGCAGTCGTCAACTTGTCCTTCAGCTCTCGGAAACTGCTCTCACACTCAGAACTCCATACGAAGGGGTGTTAGTCAATTTAGTTAGTGGCAAGGCCAACTTAGAAAAACCTTCAATGAATCTTCTATAATAACCAGCCAGGCCCATAAAGCTCCTTATCTCCGAGACCGACTTGGGTCTCTCCCACGCCATTACAGCTGCCACTTTCGAAGGGTCCACCGAGACACCTTCTTCGGAAATCACATGTCCGAGGAAGGGGATCTTATCCATCCAGAAATCACACTTTGAAAGCTTTGCAAACAACTGCTTCTCCTTCAACACTTGAAGTACCGCTCGGAGGTGTTCTTCATGCTCCTCAGGAGTCTTAGAATAGACTAGGATATCATCAATGAAAACGACAACAAATCGGTCTAGATATGGATGGAATATGCTGTTCATGTAATTCATAAAAACAACAGGGGCGTTTGTCACACCGAACGGCATCACTATATACTCGTAGTGACCATACCGAGTCCTAAAGGCAGTCTTTGGAATATCCGAGTCCTTCACCCGGATTTGGTGGTATCCCGATCGTAGGTCGATTTTCAAGAAGACCGAGGCTCCACGCAGTTGGTCAATTAGATCATCAATTCTGGGCAATGGGTATCGATTCTTAATTGTGAGTTTATTTAGCTGTTGGTAATCTATACATAGTCTCATGCTGCCATCCTTCTTCTTAACAAGCAGCACTGGTGCGCCCCATGGTGATACACTCGATCTAATGAATTGTTTTCCGAGTAACTCATCTATCTGCTTCTTCAACTTGGCTAATTTAGTTGGGGACATTCTATAAGGTGCACTGGAGACTGGCTCGGCTCCAGGAATCAAGTCTATAGAGAACTCGACTTCTCTATTGGAAGGGACACTCGGTACATCCCCAGGAAACACCTCTGGAAATTCACAGACAGTCAGAATTTTGCTCACTCGGGCTTTACTTTCACCCTCGGTTAAACAAAGCATCATAAACAGTTGAGCTATACCTTGTGCCGTGTAGTCCTCATTGTGCTGCCTCAGGAAGATTATCCTTTGGTTTCTACAATCCACTAACACCTTGTTGGCTGAAAACTAATCTATGCCGAGCACGATGTCAAGGCCCTTCAAAGGCACGCACACAAGATCAAAGGTAAAACTCCGATCGTCCAACACAAATGTTACGTCCTTACACATTGTGGATGTCAACACCTTAGGGCCAGTCGGGTTGGTTACTTCCAAAATCCGATCCATATCCACAGTCGGTAATCACAATCGTCTCATACACTCATCGGCTACGAAGGAGTGGGTGGCTCCAGAATCAAAAATTACATTAAGTGTATATTTACCGAGTAGGCACTTACTCTGTACTAAGTCGTTCGCCTGCGCCGCTTCCTCAGCACCGATGGAGTAAACTCTTCCAGCAGCTGGCTAGTCGGTGTTCCTCCTCCTGTTATTTGGGGCAAACATCATATTTCCCCTGGCTCTGTTGCCTCCGCCCCCCGAGCGTTGACCATCGTTCCTATTGCTCCTCACCTAGAATCCTACCTAACGCACATTGGCACTCGTTTGACGGAGTTGGGGGCAGTTAGGGTGGGTGTGCCCCTTCTCCTGGCAATAGAAACACTCGACATTTGCACCATCGCAATTCTGAGCGAAGTGGTCGCCACCATATTTATAACACCCGCCATATTTTGGTCGTCTAATCCTCTGTCTCCCTCGGTCACTGCGATCTTGATATCTAGTAAAGGGTCCATTTCTTCCCATGTTACCTGGCCTCTTGAAGCGTGACTGTTGAGGCCTCAAGGAGGGACCTGCCCTACTGTTCTGGCCTGAGTGGGCTTTGTCATCTTCTTCGAATATCCTACACTTATTCACCAATGTAGGAAAACTCCTGATCTCTTGATATCTGCAGGCTCTCTTAATATCTGACCTCAATCCATTCTCGAATTTGAGGCATTTGGAGCTCTCAGTCCCGGGTTGTTAGAAGGGTGGGTAGAATAGACACAATTCTTCGAATCTAGTTGCATACTCTTCCACAGTCATGGAACCTTGCTTCAACTCCATAAACTCCAACTTCTTCCGACTCCTCACTGTGTCGGGAAAGTACTTCTCTAAGAAGCATGTCTTGAAATTGTTCCAGGTCAGCTAAGCATCATCGTCAGGAAATCAGTTTCTGGCTATCTTCCACCAGCTCTCCGCCTCGTCTCGCAGCATATACACTGCACATTCTACCTTCTGGGCCTCGGTACAGCGAAGGCCCCCAAAGATCCTTTCCATCTCTTGAGTCCATTTAAAAGCTGCCTCAGGGTTCCTTCCTCCTTGAAATTCACTCGGCTTCCTCTTCAGGAAGCGGTCCAGCACTTGGCCATCCTCAGCTCGAGGCTGGCCCTGCCTCTCAAACACGTCCGCAAAGCGTTGGAATGCTGTGGCTATAGCCTCCATGCTTTGGCGATGCGTCATCCCTTATCCTGAAATTAACACCCCTTCAAGGATAAGTACACCAAGCCACTTACTACCGACCGTATCTCGACCTATTATTCAGTAACTTAACACATTATGCCATTTCTATATGTTACACAATTAGTCGGATCGGGAGGGACAACCTTCTATCCACAAATCAATATCACCGTATCAATCAGGTTCAACAAATATCATAACAATGATGACCATCCGATCATAATACACACAACCGCTCACACTCGGCAAGTATACCTTGGCCTTGGACCTGTTTCCTGAGCTCCTTATAGGATGTCTCCTATGGAGTTAGTTTAGTTGAAAAAGCAAGTGGAAGAATTACTTGAACGGGAGTTTATTTGCCCAAGTGTGTCTCCTTGGGGTGCTCCTGTGTTGTTAGTGAAGAAGAAAGATAGGAGTATGAGATTGTGCGTTGATTATCGCCAGCTCAACAAATTAACCATTAAGAATAAATACCCTCTTCCACGTATTGACGATCTTTTGGATCAATTGAAGGGTGCTGTTGTGTTTTCAAAGATTGATTTGCGTTCTGGATATCACCAAATTCGGGTGAAGGCCGAAGATATTCCAAAAACTGCTTTCCGAACGCGGTATGGACATTATGAGTACGTGGTGATGCCATTTAGGGTGACGAATGCCCCTGCGATTTTCATGAGCTACATGAATCGCATCTTCCATGAATATCTTGACCAATTCGTCATGGTGTTTATTGATGATATTTTTGTAACACCCAAATTTTTAATTGAATAAATAAAATCAACAGGGGAAGAATTTTTAAATTTTAAGGTTAACAAACCGTGTGTAATCTGTTGAATTGATAAAACCGAGTACAACAAGAAAAGGAAGGGGAAGAAGACAAGGGAGAAACCCACGCACAGCGAGGGGAAGAAACGCTTAAGCGAACCCAATGGCACCAGGTACACTCGCTCAAGCGAGGGCTAACTACGCTCGGACGATTCTACTCAAGATCTCCAGTCCGCACTACACTTTGCTGAAGCCATGCTACACTCGGCATCCTGACATTCCACTGGGTTTCTAGTGTATGGTTCACTCGGGAAATCATCACGCTCGTGCTTCACTCGGGAGGGTTCACTTCCTAACCCACTCGGACTAACCTCAATACTTGCCAACCCATTCTGATAGCATATTGCACTCTGCTGCTCCACTCAATCGGATTATATACGTACACGTATAGTCAATTCAAGAATGATTCCCAAAGCCACTCACTCGGAATCTATGAAGACTTCTCACTCGGGATAACATTCGCGTCCATCATACCACTCGGGGCATTCCGCTCACCTCTCACTTGGTAACCATAATATTTCCTACTCTAATTTTCCTACTAAGTCAAGGCTTACTCGGGTTCTCTAGCTGCTTGTTAATTTATTACAACAGATCCACTTAGAGTCTTAGGCGTCGTTCCCTAGTCGGTGAACTCTCACTCGGCGGGTTCTCACTCGGAATCGTTGATTATCCTCTACTCAGAAAACCTCGCAATTATCACTCACACAATCCGCACCAACTCCTACTCCAGACTATGCGACCTCAATTACCCAGACCATTCAACCTCTCATCACTCGGAATGACTTGCCATCTCGCTTTCCCCCAATAACAACTTAGCTCCACATCTACCCATAGTCACACCGACTTCCTACGCTCAGAAAGTATACTTATACATCCAGGCTTATCGCTCGTACATCACCCACAGTATAGAATAAACACAGAATGTACATATATATAGGGAAGTATTTAAATAATTACACACGCATTAACATGTTCCTTCTACCCGAAGTGTTCAAATTCTGATATAAGGATTGAAATCAAAATATGAGCCAGCCAAGGCTTAACAAGACCTTATACACAGTATATACATATACACATATATTCCATAACGCTCGGGTTCTCTGCTCTACATTCGGCTCCTCCTTCATCCTTCATTCCGAGAGATGTTCACTGAAAAGTGTAGCCACAGTAGGGGTGAGCTTTTACATGGAAAAGGACAGCCAAGGATTCGGTATCAGTGTCAGTACGTACACTTACGTTCACTCGGTCGCATTCAAATTAGATTAGGGTCATGCAAATTAGAATAGTATCAATCACATACACTTACATACATATCACATAAAGTTCATCCTTATTCACACATGCACATGCATCCACACACTCAGAATTTATTCATGACACCCAATACATGCCACGCGTACTATCCTAACCAACATCATAACTAGATGCATGCCTGCGGATCCGACTTGAGTAATGACTCTCAGTTACAGTTCCCCTTTTACTGGCCTCTCGTCCATCAGCTCTTCCCGCGTAGTACCGGCCTCCCATTGGCGTCTCGAGACTCCTCTCTAGCTCCTACGGCTACCACGAGCTCTCTCAGGATCTAGCCAAGGTCTGTAACTGGAAGTCATTCCCTTGGGGTTCATGACCTTCCACGGTAATAACAATCAAGGTAATAACATCAGACGAATCAACTAACAGTCACACATTCTTATTCTCATAGTATTAACAGAGGTAGAACCATGCATCTCACTCGGCTATATCAGAAAGGCTAACAGACTACATTACCACTATCTTGCTTACATGCAAATATTATCTAACTACTCATCATACACATGGAGTCCAAGATCAACAATCATGCATAATATACAACCGTGACAGACACATGCATACACTTAAAGCAAAACATTCATCCGGTACCGTTCGTGGACCATGCATTTGACATGCAAGCGCCCCTACCTACTGAAGGAA
Source organism: Clitoria ternatea (assembly GCA_037962975.1). Lineage (NCBI taxonomy): Eukaryota > Viridiplantae > Streptophyta > Magnoliopsida > Fabales > Fabaceae > Clitoria > Clitoria ternatea. Next base: position 160,730,552 of record CM075672.1, read on the forward strand.
GTTCGAGGGGTTCCTCTGTTTCCCGACGCTGGTCTGATTGCCTTGCCTAGGCTCACACTCGTTCGGCCTCCTTGGTTGTAGTCGCACCATGAAACAGGGGCTGTTCATCTTTCACCCTGATGATTGTCCCTCACCAGGCGAAGGGACTCCAAGTCTTCTGTAGCGTCGTCATCGTGCGTTCTCAGGAACAGAACAGGGAGCAGGCGAAGGAAGACGAAGGGTAAGAGGGAAGAGAGTACAAGAAGGAAAAAGAAGAGAAGAGGGGAAGAGGGGGTCTGAAGGAGATGCGTAGCTTCAGTGACCAAAGGCACATATATAAATATATACGTGCACGAGGGAGAGTGGGATGGGAAAACGTGAATTGCAGTCCCACTCACGTGACTCCCAATCGGAAGCAGCCACCTCCTACCAACCAAGCTTAATTAATTGTCACTATTTCTTAGACTGAGTTGATTATAATTAATAATTAATTTTCCTTCTTTGCAGTCAGAATCTCAATGGTTTATTTTCATTCGGTACTAATCCTCAAAATTGGGATGTTACAATTTTGGTGTACTCCAAGAGTCATGAAGAGCATGAAAGACATCTTCGTCTTGTGTTGACCATCTTTCATGAGAAGGAATTGTATGCGAAGCTCTCTAAGTGTGAATTTGGCTGTCTGAGGTCCAATTTCTTAGACATGTTATTTCGAATGATGGGGTTGCTGTGGATAGATCTAAAGTTGAAGCTGTGATGGCTTGGGAAAGACCAACGTCGGTGACGGAGATAAGAAGTTTTCTTGGTCTTGCCGGTTTCTACCGGAGGTTTATTGAAGGGTTTTCCCGATTGGCTTTACCACTAACAAAGTTGACTCGGAAGAATCAATCTTTTGTATGGACCCGTGAATGTGAAGAGAGTTTCCAAGAGTTGAAGTTAGGGCTTACTACCGCATCGGTGTTAGCATTGCCTGATTTGACGGATGAATTTGTGGTATATTGTGATGCGTCTATGCTTGGTCTTGGATGCGTGTTAATACAAAAGGAACGTGTGATAGCCTATGCGTCGAGGCAGTTACGACCGCATGAGGTTAATTATCCCACACATGATCTTGAATTGGCGGCGGTGGTGTTTGCATTGAAGTTGTGGCGACACTATTTGTATGGCTCCAAGTTTGTGGTCTTTAGTGATCATAAGAGCCTTAAGTACTTGTTTGACCAGAAGGAATTAAATATGCGCCAAAGACGGTGGATGGAGTTCCTAAAAGACTATAAGTTTGAATTGAAGTATCACCCCGGTAAGGCGAATGTAGTTGCTGATGCATTGAGCTAGAAGTCATTGCATGTTTCCATGATGATGGCAAAATAGATGGAGTTGATTGGACAATTTAGAGATTTGAATGTGGGCGTGGAGACTTACACTTCCAAGAAAATGGTGTTGGAAATGTTGAAAGTTGCAAATGAATTTCTTGAATATGTGAAAGCGCAACAACCCAATGATGAGTATTTGATTGAGATGAAGAAAACCCGAGAGAAAGGGAAGAATTTGTTCATAGAAGAAGGTGAAGATGGCATTTGGCATGTGAGGGGCCGAATTTATGTTCCCTCAAGTGATGATGTGAGGAAACGTGTACTTGAGGAAGCCCATAAAAGCATATTGAGTATTCACCCTGGTTCCACCAAGATGTATCAAGATTTGAAGAAGAATTTCTGGTGGCCCGGTATGAAGCGTGATGTGGCGAATTTTGTATCATCTTGCCTTGTTTGTCAAAAGGCGAAGGTTGAGCATCAGAGACCAGCTAGATATTTGAGACCATTGGAGATCCCGGTTTAGAAATGGGATAGCATAGCTATGGATTTTATTTCTGGACTACCTAGAACTCGTGCTGGAAACGATGCTATATGGGTGATTGTTGACCGGTTGACAAAATGTGCTCTCTTTTTGCCCATTAATATGAAGAGTTCCTTAGAGAAATTGGCACAAATATATATCAAGGAGATTGTTAGGCTGCATGGTGTGCCATCCAACATCATATCCGACCGTGATCCTCGGTTTACTTCTCGGTTTTGGGGACGTTTGTATGATGAGTTGGGTTCTAAGTTGAAGCTTAGTTCCGCTTATCACCCTCAAACCGATGGACAATCAGAGAGAACTATACAAATCTTGGAGGATTTGTTGAGAGCTTGTGTCCTTGAGCATGGTGGATGCTGGGAGAGATTTCTGCCATTGATCGAATTTACATACAATAATAGCTTCCATTCCAGTATTGGCATGGCACCTTATGAGGTGTTGTATGGAAGGAAGTGTAGAACTCCCTTGTGTTGGCTTGAAGTTGGTGAAAATTTGGCCTTAGGGCCGAAGATTATCCAAGAGACTACCAAGCAAATTAAGAAGATACAAGAGAATATGAAGATTGCTTAGGATAGACAGGAGAGCTATTATGACAAGAGACATAAACCACTTGAGTTTCAAGTGGGTGATCATGTGTTTTTGAAGGTCTCGCGGGATAAAGGCATTGGAAGGGTGTTGAAAAGTAGGAAGTTGAGCCCCAGATTTATCGGACCTTACGAGGTGTTGGAGCGGATTGGTGAGGTTGCTTATCGGATAGCACTCCCTACGCATCTTGCTAACCTACACAACATGTTCCACATGTCATAGTTGAGAAAATATGTTTATGATCCTCTACACGCGATTCCTATGGATGAGATTGAGGTGCGTGAGGATCTATCTATTCCTCCTGTTTCCATTCGCATTATCGGACATTCCGTGAAGAAATTGCAGAACAAGTTGGTCCCTTTGGTGGAGGTCGCGTGGAAACATGGAAATACTGAAACGTTCACATGGGAACGCGTAGACGACATCAGAGAATGGTATCCCGATGCGTTTGAATCCGGTAAGTTAAATTTCGAGGACAAAATTTTCTTTTTGGAGGGGTGGACTGTAACATATCGAATTTTAAAATAGAGGAATAATTAAGGAAAATAAATATTGGCAAGTTAAATCCAAATTATTTAATGTCGCAATAAATTGAAATTAATTAAATTAAGATTTTTGGGAATTGTTGATAATTTATGGAGATCGATTAAGCTGAAAATGGGCCCGGTTGAAATATGGGTGTCGGACCAAGTGTATCGGAATGAGATGATATTTGTCAGGGCTGTAGAGGATAATATTGGGAATCCGAATATGTATTCGGAATAATTTTAGGATGAAGTATTGAGCCTGAACTAAGAGCCTGTTGGTTATAAAACGATGAAGTTTTAATGAATGGGATTAAAAATAAATAGAAAGCCCAACTTTTCCCTTCCTATTCACGTGTGTTTGCTGAAGTAGATGGGTATATACACTTCATTCTCCTCCTCTTCATCATCTTCTTCGTTTCCTCTCCTTCTTTCTAAGCCCTAGAGTTGGGTGGTGAACTTTCCTTTTCATTTTCGTTTTCAAGGAACTAGGAAGGAGACCATTGAAGCTGAATCCTTCTTTCTCTTTTCCTCCATTTTCGTGTGGCCTACCTCTACTTTGAAACCCAATTCGTTTTGGGTGTGAGGTAAGCTACTCCCACTATTTTTAGATGGGTTTATGTTGATATTATGGGTATTATGATTTGGGGAGAAGATGTATGTGCATGGGTGTTCATTAGAGCATTTAAAGCTCATGCCCTAGAATGGGTCATCATAAATGTGAACATTTATGAGGAGAAAATGGTTATTGGTGTATTAATGATGATGGGAAGTGAAGGTTTATGATGTATTAATGAAGGTGGATGGGTTTTGGAGAAAACCCTAACCTTGAAGTTGGGGGGAAAATAGTTAATGTTAGTTTAAGAATGTGTTTTATGAAGAAATACATGATATTGAAAGATATGAATGTCGGTAGAAGGAGTTTTGTGAAGCTTGGAGATAGGGTTGTCTTGTAACCCTTGAATTTAATGATGGTGGCTTAATGGGAAGGAATTCCCGAAGCCTAATAAAGAACAAAACGATATTCACAACATGTCTAACATATGTTATGACATTATAAATATGATTATGACTAAATAGAATTGGATTAATGATTTGAATAGTTGATTGATTAAGGTTTTACATGAATGTGAATGTAGGACCTATTCTGAACGACGAGGTGGGATCGTCTTATCCATCGAAATTCTTCTCTTGAGGTAGGAGAGAAGTCTAAATTCTAAATGCATGAATTTGAATGTTAGTTGATTGTGGTATAGGGTGTTATGCATGTTAGCCTTGCTTGAATGCTGTAAGAAATGATGACTTGTGGTGTGATGTAGATAATATGCTTGGCAACATGCTTTTGTCCATTTAGAATATTCATGGTGTGTTATGTTAAGTTGTATTACCATGAATGTGATATGATTGTTGATGTTGTTTGTCGATATTGAGAATAAAAAGAATGCCACCTAAAGATTGAAACTATTGTGAACAATCAATGTTAATAAAAGCTTATGGTGTTGTTGATAATGGTATGATGATGTTGGATGAGGAGTGGCATGTGTAGGATACATAGAGTGAGAAATGCATATGATCTGCATTTGCATCCATGGCATACTGCATAACCGCCGTTGTGGAACATTAGAGGAGTTCCCTCGGCCGACCCAGTGGGAGGGTGGCTCGGTGCACGAGCAAGTTGTATTTTTCCCCTGTGACTTAGTGTAAAGTCACTAAGCCACCCATGTAGTGGTTCGGGGAGCTGCATGTGGCCGACCCTTGTGGGGGGTGGCTCTTGATGAGCAGGTGACCCCGGTGGTCTTTATGATCACAGCCGCCATGATTTGATATCTGGCCGGCCCGCAACACCATACGTTGATATGTTTTGTACCGCGGTCATGGTGAAAATGGCCAGGTGTTGTAAGATGGGCGATATGGTTTGGTGCCAGTAAAACAATTGGTGAATGCATGCAATTTAAAGAATATGTGTAGACATTTTACTACTGCAGTAGGGGTGTGGTTAAAAGATCACACTTGAATCCCATAGTTAATGTTGAAATTCCCACAGTCAGATCTGCAACTGTTGAAATAATCCTTTGTGCATATGCATTAGTTAAGAGCATTTGCATATAGAAGGTAGTATGCCAAGGTGGTGATGGTGATTGTGAGAGGTGGTACAAATATATTTAAGACAACATAAAAGTATGAATACCATTTGAAAGTTGTTGTGACAACTCAATGGTTGAGTATTGTGATTATGTATATGCTTGTATGCTTTGTGTGAAATGGTGTTGGTATATGTCATGATGAATATTATTTGTAACATCCCGATTTAATAATTAATTGCCGAATGAAAATAAATCACTAAAATAATAATTGCTAAGTGGGGAAAATTATTTATTAATTAAAATTGGTTTAATTAATCTAACTTAAGGAAGCAAAGGCTGATGGAGTGGGATTAGTTGTCAATAGCTGATTAGTTGTGACTATGTGCGTATGACACGTGTGGGGGCTGCTGCTGTGCACGACTTCCCACCCCACTCTTCCCTTCTCTCCGTGCATGCATATATGGATACACTATCATTCATTCTTTCCCTTTAGACTTCCCTTCTTTTTGTTTCTCTTCTTTTTTTCTTCACTCTTCACTCTCTTTCTCTACTTTTTCCTTCTTCTCTGCTCTTTGTTCCCATGAGCTCGCAACAGTGGTGGCTGAGGAATCGGAGTCCTCCTTCCTTACTTGACGAGTTAGAGAGGGTGAGGGTGTGCATTCCCTCTGCATCCAACCCGTCTCCTTCCATGCTGCTCCTCCCTTTTTTTTATTTCCCTTCGTCGACTTCCCTCCTTCTTCCTCTCCTTGTTCGAAGCTGCCAAGTCTCAGTAGAGATCTGCAATATGAGGCACTTCAAGGTGGTTGAGGCGTTCACCAACGTCGTTGAGGAGCTGCTACAGGGAGCGAACCGAGAGCTGGGCGTCTCAGAGGCTCGAATGGCCTCCCCTATCCTTGCATGCAGATGTACTAAGAATGACTCAATGTTCCTTTGGAACCGAGTGTCGTGTTGACAGACCGAAAGTTTCAGTCCAGGTAGGGGGTATCTTCTATCTTAAATGCATGGGTTATGAACGGGTTACCGGTGTCAATGGTTTGCTGACTTTGTGACCGATTCTATGTTTACTTGCATGATGAGTATGTGGTACCGAGTGCATGATAAGTAGGAGTTGAGTGTTGCATATTTAGTATTATCCCTGAGATGCTCACCGATAGCTTAGAGAATGTTGAATGATTGCATGGCAAGGGTGTGTTGTATTGTTAATGACGATAACTGTGTGGTTTACGTGACTTGTGAGTCGTTAAAAATATAAAATGATGACTGCATGTGATTGAGTATTGGTGTAGTGAATCTGATAATATTCATATTGATGCATGTGTAGTCGAATCCTGATATTGATGAATACCGATTGCATGTTATGCTTGTGTTGAGTGGAATACTTTATTGAATCCTGATATTGGTTAATATTAATTGCATGGGAAGCGCGTGTTACTGTATTCAACTACTTGAGCAATGATACTGATTGCATGGAAGTATGTGTGTTAAATCAATATATTGAGTTCCGAGAATTCGTATTACTGACTGCATGTGAAGTATGTATGACTGAGTGAAAAGTTGTGTGTATGAATTCTGTATTGTGTGATGAATCCGCGTGTAGCGCATGGGATGCGTTGTGCTGAGAGCACGTAGTGTGGGACCCTACTATCGGTTAATTGAAAAGCGTGGGACGCTGTGAAATCCTTGGGTGGGACTCGAGGTAGTTTCCGAGTGGGACTCGAGCTGCCCGTGAACACCTCCGTTGACGCTGGGAGCGTTGGTGTCACCTTGTGGGCAAACGGTTGGGTACCCGTAAAACGGCCAAGCAGCTGGGAGCTGAATTGATAGCTGAGAGCTATGTATAAAAAGGCTGGGAGCCTACGTTGCAACGTCATAACCGATTACACACGAATGCGGAACCGAGTGAAATACTCTGTGTATATTGATTACCGATGCTGTTTGAAATTGATTATGCAAGTGATGATGTTAATGAGATGATGAATGTATATAACCGAGCGAAATATTCTGTGTGCACATGCTGTTGATGCTGATTGAAATATGTTATATAAATGCATGTTAATATTATTGAAAAGTTGTGTATGTATAGCCGAGTGAGAATTGTTGAATTCTGATTGAGAAATGTTCAATATGTACATTCCGATTCATAGGCATTATTATGTCACTGGTTGTTGTATGTTAATGTTATTGAATTGATACGTGCATAAGGCCGAGTGATAACTGGTGGATTCCGATCGGTAAGGGCCTATGTGTATCCTAGTTGATTGGTATTGTCCTGACTTAAACTATTGCCTTGTATAATTATGTATATATATATATATATATATTGTTGCATATCTGTGGGACAATCCGAGTCAATATCTATCATTTAATATTTAAGATGCTCACCCCTACACCATTTTTCAGTGTGTACAGGTCGGACTCGGAAACGATGATAGGGCCTCAAGTCCGAGTGTGGTGCACACTGATTGTTGAGTGCTCGTAATGCATTTATTATGTTCAGCCGGTGTAGCCTTGGCCGGCTCTCTTGTAAAATGACTAAATACATTTATTTATAAAGACTGATTTGATAAGTATAGACGTGGTGTCACTTGTATGGATCTGTAAATAATGGTAAAGGTATAATATTGAGTTAATGAGTATTCCGAGTATATGGTTACACGTATATGGGTCGGTAGATTGGACTTGTGTGCAGATTTATATTTCTGGGAACATATATTCCTACGTATGTGCCTTATGTGGATTTGATGCGTCTTCCGACTGGAATGTGTTGTTAAATGATTCGTGGGCTGTTGACGAGTGAAATAATGTTAAGTTGATGGTTGCGAGTGAGGATTACTGGGTGGCTTTTCCGGGTGAAAAGTATAGGTAAACCCGAGCGAGGAAGAGCTTGTATTTTCAAGTGAAAACCTTGGGTGATCCCCTTCTGAGAGAGGAGTTAGAGTAGTGGTTTAGAGTGGAATGGATCCTAAGTGTAAGGTATTGGTAATCCGAGTGAATGATGTAAAATCTGAGTGAGTGAGGATCGGTATGCCGACTGGTTGAGTTTTGAATAAGTCCGAGTGGGACTTAACTATCTGATTTCTTGAGTAAATGCGTGAATGTATCCCAAATAGTGAATTGGTATGTGACCCGATTGTGTTAAGGTTGGAATGCGTCGAGCGATGTTTGATTAGGATATATTCTGAGTGAGAAAGAGTTCTGGATTTCGAGTGGCAGAATTGGGGGAGTCATTTCCCGAGTGGTTTATACTTGTGACCTGTATGAATGATATGAGGAGCTGTGTGGATTCCCGAGTGAAGTATGAGCGTGATGATTTACCGGGTGATCATATGTTCCAAATCCGAGTGAGAAATTACCTTGTACCTGTGTCCGCTCCAGCGAATTAGACTTAGCTCCAGTGAGTATGCGTGCATGGTAGGCTTCTGAGATGTTCACTTAAGCGAATGGTACTTCACCGAGCGAGTGGGTGCTGGTGTTGGGCTTCGCTTGAGCATCTCCTTTTTCCGTTGTTGCATTGTCATATTTCGCTCAGGCGGCGTTGGACCTCGCTTGAGCGAAGGGGGTACTGATTGGACCGGTTTAAGCTGCTGTGCTCCGCTGATTGCTATACGTATGAGTGTTCCTTATTTTCCCTTGCCTTCCTCTTGCTTTTTTCTATACTGATCATCCAGTGGCTGTTTTTGTGGAAAACTTTTCCCTGTTTTTGGGTTTATTATTTATTAAAATTAGGGTATTACATTTTGGTATCAGAGCAGACCAAAAGGTCCGTGGCCAAGGTTTGCCTACTGTTAGTGGGCAGTTGAGTGCATTATACCAGCTTGTCATAATTGTTTGTGATATTCCATTAAACGTTAATATATGTTTAATCATGACTTGTGTGAGGATATATGCTTGTGATTTCTATTGAATTTGGTATACGTTTGACTATGAATGGTGTGGTTGTATGCTTGCTATGCTTGCTCCCTCATGCGAATGTGGTGCTCGCTTGAGCGAGTAGCTCCCTAATGCATAAATTTTATTTTATTTCAAATGATTAAATCTCCTTTGCATTGAACCCTTTTCTTGCATCATCTTAAGAGTATTTTGGGGCATATTATAAATCTCTGCACTACATGAAATACCTTCTCTTTAATTCCAATCATGCAACACCAAAATTAATTAATTCTTCCGATGTTTTTAATTGGAAATTTATTATAAAATCATCTTTTAATTTACCCTCTCATATCTTTATATATGGGAGCGGTTTCTCATAGATCCAGGTGTTGAGTTAAAAGTTTCACCACCCTAATTATTCGATTTATTAATGATTGATAAACGTGAAAAATTCCCCTGTATTTTCAGGGTGTCTCAACCTGGTATCAGAGCATTGGTTGCTCTCGATACGATCATGATTGATGTTGTTCTTGTAATTGTTGCCTATGAATGAATTATATGAGCTATGATTGATCAATTTATGGATTATTTGGCTGAATTGTGACTGTTGTCATTGAATTGAGATTGGTGTTTGGAGTTGTTGAGTCCGGCCAAGAGTCCTTACACTATTTACCTCTAATGATGAATATGATGTGATCATGTATTGAAAATAATATGATTATGTGATGTAGTACATGATAGGCTTATAAGTGCTAAGACCATTACATTTATAAGTTGAAAGGTTATTGTCTGGTCTAGTTTACTCATGTGTGAGCTAAATTTTAACATATAGGCTTGAAATATGGTTGGTAGACCAAATCATGAGGCTGCTGCTATGGCAAATACCTTGAATCGATTTGCCGATCTCTTAGAAAGACATGGCCAACTGAATGTGGGACAAGGCTCCCAAGGTCTTGATTTATTTCTCAAGAGTAAACCTTCATAATTTCATGGAGGTTATAAGCCGGAAGATGCATATGCTTGGATTAATAATCTGGGAAGAATTTATGCTAGCTTCGAGTGTTGTGAACTGCAAAAGGTGGAGTATGCAATCTTTATGATCCACGATGAGGCTGAGGCTTGGTGGCGTCTTACTAGGGGATGCATGATATCCGCTGATATTCCCTTGGTTTGGGAAAACTTTAAGTGGAGTTCTTGAAGAAGTATTTCCCAGATAGCTACAAAAACAAGAAAGAGCTTGAGTTTATAGAACTTAAGCAAGGCGGTATGATGGTGGAGGCGTATGCCTCTAAGTTTGAGGAGCTATGTGCATTTCATCCGCCTTATCAATAAAAGGGTACTGGGGTGTCAAAATGTGTGAAGTTTGAAAATGAATTGAGGCCCGAGATCAAGCGGGTTATCCGACATCAAGAGATACATAGCTTTCTGACACTTGTGAACAAGTGTCGCATATATGAAGAAGACGATATGGCTCCTTCAAGTCATGGAAAGCATGAGCCTAAGTTGAAAGGCCAATTTTCTAACTTCAAGAAGCAAAGGCATTTTAAGAAGAAATTCCTTCATGGTGGACCCTCTAGTATAAGAGGATGTGGTGCTTTTAGAGGTGGTTACGGTGGTAGTAACCAAGGCCGTGGAAATGTCCAAGGCCTAACCTCCTACAAATGTGGTGCCAACCATTTGGCGCGTGATTGTCCGCGGGATGATGTGGTATGCTACCAATGCAATCAACCCGGACATATTCGCTCCAATTGCCCATTGAACACAAGAGGTGCTAATGTTGACATTCGTAACCGCATGAATTATGCTGCTAATCGTGGAGGACGTGGTGGTTTTGGAGGCCGTGGCCATGGAAACGGTAATGGTCAAAATGGTGGTCGTGGTAGAAATTATAATGATGGAAGAAACGACAATGGTCGAGGTAATGGCCATGGTGGAAGAAATGCAAACCGCAATGGTGGTAATCAACTACAAGCTACTGGTAGAGTGTTTGCAGTTACTGGTGAAGAAGGCGCGCAAGCTGAAGATCTTGTCCATGGTGAGTGTGAAATTCTTGGTGTTTCGGTAAAAGTTATCTTTGATTCTGGTGCCATGCACTTATTTATTTCTAAAGATTGTGTGAGGCGCTTGCGAGTTCCTATATGTATGATGAAGGGTTCCATATTGGTGCCTACACCGACCAGTACTTGTTTAAGATCGGTGACTCGATATAAGAATGTCGACATGAACCTTGAGGGTAGGAAGTTTGTCGTATTCCTCGTCTGTTTGCCTATGAAAGACCTGGATATTATTCTAGGCATGGATTGGTTGTCTACTAACAAAGTCTTGGTGGATTGTCATAACAAGATGGTGATCTTCTCGACCTCAAATGCTGAAGGCTTTGATGTGTAAGGTATCTCCCAGCTTTTTATGATGTTCTGTTTGGTTGATAGGGATGGTACATCCCAGCCTTGTGAAATTCCTATTGTTTCAGAATTTCCCGATGTGTTTCCAGACGAGATTCCTGGATTACCTCCTCCACGAGAAGTGGAATTTTCTATTGACCTCATTCTTGGTGCTGAGCCTGTTTCTAGAGCTCCTTATAGGATGTCCCCTATGGAGTTGACTGAGCTGAAGAAGCAAGTCGAGGAATTACCCGAGCGGGAGTTTATTCGCCCAAGTGTGTCCCCTTGGTGTAACATCCCAAATTTTATAAAAATGATTAAATAGGAGGAATAAATATTAAATAATTATGAATGGGTTAATAAATGTCCCAAAAATAATAAAATGATTAAATTGAGCTTTATAAGAATTATTTATGATTTATTGGGACTTTAAGAGTTAAAATAATACCCAATTAGAATATGGGTGTCGGACCAAGTATCTCCGATTGAGATACCGTTGGTCAGGGCCATTAAGAATATTATTGGGAGTCCGAATATATATTCAGAATAATTTTTAGATAATGTATTGAGCCCGAACTGAGAGCCTGTTTATTATAAAACGGTGAAATTTTACTGTGAAGCCAAATATTAAAACATGAACTCTCCTTTCCTCCCTTCATTTTCATGTTGGTTTCTACGCTCTTTGGGCAAACACTCTCTTCTTCTACCTTCCTCATTCATCTTCTTCCTCTTTCTTTTGAAAACCTAAGAAAGAAAATGGTGTATATTCTTCTTCTCCATTTTTGTTGTGCATCAAGCTTGGAGGAGATGGCAATGGTGGTATGGAGCTCTCCTTCTCCAACTCTATTTTCGTGCTTTCTCTCCCTCCCTTGGAAGCTCATGGTTATCTCTTGGTTGAGGTAAGTTCCTCATCATTTTTCATGAGCTTTATGCCTTAGGTTTTGGGTTTTGGTGTTTTACGGAGTATTTATTGTATAAGGGTTGCTAGGAGAGCATTAAACAAGGAAACCCTAAGGTGGGGTAGTTTAAATGCAAGTTTTAAGAGCCTTTAATGGGGTAAACGAAATTAATACTTGGATGGATGGAAAATTGATGAGTATTTATGATGGTGATGAGTTTTTAGTGAAACCCTAACTCTAATGAATTGGGGGAAGTGTAAAATGTGAATGGAATGTATGTTAAATGATGTTAGAGAATGATGTTAAAAATGAGAGATAGCCATTGATGATGATTGGTGAATATTGATGATGGTTGTTGGGTTCTCATGAAACCCTAGCCTTAGGAATTTGGGGAAAATGAATATATTGTAATTTGGGAGGTTAGTTGAATGTGGATAGGTGATATTTAAGGTTGAAGATTACTTGAAATGGTAGAGCACCATTTATGGTGAAATCTATAGATAAGTGTTGTTATGAATGTGGAATGTGAGGGATTGGTATGATAAGATTGCGACTTGATGAGGTTCTAGATCATTTGTGATGTGCCATTTAAATTTGATTAATTAATTATGGTTATTGAAGGATATCAGAGCTAAGTTGAATAATGAGTGATAATGATGATGTTTGAAGGATTGAGGTGATTTTGGGATTACATTATGTAATGGATGAGATGATGATGATGTTGGGTTTAGTTAGTCTTTCAGATCTAGAGGATCTTGGCTTTGGGAAAGGAATTCTCGAAGCCTAACACAATTGCATAAATCAGTGTTTTGACAAGTTTCGGAGCAAGCGAGAGAGGAAATTGATACTGGATGTTTTTCACTCAAGCGAGCATGAGACGCTTGAGCGAGTGTCAGGAGTCTGATGCTGGGTGATACTCGCTCAAGCGAGTGGCTGGAACTGGTGCGCCTCGCCCAAACAAGACGTGTGTGGAATGAGGGGATGGCCTCTGGCTGATTTTTGCTTAATCAAGTGGGTGCCTCACACAAGGAAACGAGCGTGGACACGTTGCTGGACAATTTTTGCTCACGCGAAGGGGCTCGCCCAAGCGAGTTATGTTAATCTCGCTTAAGCGAGTAAGGGCTCACTCAAGCGAATTGCCCAGAATTGAAAGTTGTATTATTTTCTCAATTTTGATGGTGTTGGGCTTCTTCCCCTATATTGTATGATACTTGAGGGAATGTATAGAGATATATAATCAGGACATATTATGGTAGTGTTGAATAATGATTAAAACATTTGGATAACTCATTTACACTCATAATATACATAATGGGAAACATAAATCTTAACCACCAAGAATGAACATGTGAGAGCAATGTTAAGGGATTGATGATGAGTTATGAGATTGTACCCTTGGGTGATTACAAACCCATCAGGGGAATGATTGAATGGTGAGGTGGTTGTTATAAACCGATGTACCGAAGATAATATCGGTATCGTGTGATAATAAATAATGTAATGATCATTCCTTGCGTAAGAGGACATACGTTATTATTGATGAACTGTAAAATGTTATTGAATTTTATAACAAGTGCAATATTGTATGAGTGGCTTAGAATTGAAACGATGAGTCGTTGTGTCGCCACACTGGTTACTAAGCAATGTTGATGAATGGGATAATGTTGTAAAGCCATTTTGGTTGAATACAAGTATTGACTCGCCATATGAAATGAAATATATATATGATAAGTTGAGAAGTAAAGTCAAGGACATGATTGTCATGGGCATAAGTGTAATTGCCATATGTGGGATGATGAGTATGCCTCGAATAATTCTAAGTGTGGATTAATATTATGATGCTTGTTGTGCCTTCTGATTTCCATGTGTAGATTGTTATGAAATGATGTTTGTGGCCATTGAAATGCCAATTATATGAATGATGTGCCTTGAGGGTCTTTGTAGATGAATGTATATAACTATTGAAAATGCCAAATTTAAATTATACCCCTATCTGAGAGGGTGAGAAATCCTTGCGAGGTAGGTCAGCTTGTGCATTGTTGCATTTGTATTCGTGGCATAGCATGGCATTGATATTATGTGGTTGCGATCATAATGAATCACATTGCGGGGTGCCACAAAGGGTGTATCCCTAAGTGAAGATGATATCATGTGAATTGTTATTTAATTGATTCACCTTACGGGGTGCCACGAATGGTGTATCCCTGAGTGAAGATGATATCATATGAATTGTTATTGAATTGATTCACCTTGTGGGGTGCCACGAAGGATGTATCCCTGAGTGAAGATGATATCATGTGAATTGTTATTGAATTGATTCACCTTGCGAGGTGCCACAAAGGGTGTATCCCTGAATGAAGATGATATCATGTGAATTGTTATTGAATTGATTCACCTTACGGGGTGACACGAAGGGTGTATCCCTGAGTGAAGATGATATCATGTGAATTGTTATTGAATTAATTCACCTTGTGGGGTGCCACAAAGGGTGTATCCCTGAGTGAAGATGATATCATGATAATGGTTGTTGAAATGATTAAAAAAAATGGATCCGTGCATATACATTCTAAATACTACCATGTGCATTAGCCATAAGAGCATGGCATTTGAGATAGGATGACCACGTGAGATAAGAAACCCCTTGCGAGGAGGAATTGAGTAAAGATTTAATAAATTGATGGTGACAAATTATGAATGCCCTTGTTGATAAGTGGCAATGTGATTGTGTATGTGCTTGTGCTTGCTTATATTGTGGATTTTGATTCATGATGGTTTGTATGCCCACTATAATAATGCGATGATGATTGATGGTGACAAATTATGAATGCCCTTGTTGAATATGCATATACACATCATCACAATATATATTTATACTCGTCATTTTGAATGTATAACTCACTCTCCCATGTGGTCTCCTTTTTAGCATTGTGATACAGGTTACCATGGGATGAGTTCGGATTTTAAATCAAAGCTTTGGTGAAGGTAAATAATGGTAGAGAAAGTGCCTTGGCCGGCATCATTTGTGAACTATCATGTATTGAACTTATGAAATGAATAAGTTGCTTATGATGATATAGAGGATTTAGTGATTTTGGATATGTATAAGATAATCCTTTGAAATTGTGAATGGTGAATATAAATGTAGTATGTAAGAGATGATTTAATGTGTACTAGAAGGATTAAAATTGAATGATGAACATTGATGATTGTGGAAGTTGGGAGAAGATTCCCGTATGTATAGGTATATATATATAATTGTGTCTTAGGCAAAGCATGTGTATGTTGTGAATGAATTAGACGAGCTTTGTTTTAGTTGGTATATGTCGGGTATTTGCATGCTTTGCTGAGCCTTTTCTCATATCGTCATATATGGGACTAGGCGTTTGCCCGGTATACACATTCTTCTTCCGCTATAAACTGTATTATTTTTGTATACCGTTATGGGCATTTTAGCTATCGATCCAGTTTTAATTTATTAAATTGTACGCTTCGATTTTCTGTGATTCGGGTCTTGATGTAATCGTTGAGGGTTTTCAAACGCGAAAAATTTACCCGCATTTTATTAACTATTATCTTGATCACATCGGGATCCGAGTCCAGAAAACCGGGGTGTTACAAAGGTGGTATCAGAGCGTGGTTTGCTCTGTATAGAATTGACATTATAGATGATTAGAGCACAATTACTCAATAGTGAGACATTTTTGGTGATCCTTGGAGCGTGATGCTCATTGTCAAAATATGGATGCTCTATATAGACTTAAGAGTGGTAACTATCTCGAGGATGATGTTATGTTGAAGTATTGATTGCCCTATATGGATTTATGAATGACTAGTTATCTAAGAATTGTGAATCAACTGTAAGGTCATTACTGCTTATCGAGGATTCTTTGTGAGTGATTGTCCATGTTAAGATTGATGTTATGGGAGTATAACCTTAATCATTGACGATATATGATGCACTTGTGGAGCCTAGTTGCTCATTGAAAAACTTAATGAAATCATGAGATTGAATACGAGTGAATGAATTTCCTCAATATATGATTGATGTATTTATTGTGTAAGACCGGCCAAGTTCCTTACCCTATTTCCTTCCATCGATGAATATATTGTGATTATGCATTGATGTTTATACATAAAGTATAAAATTGATTTGATGATGGGTCCATGTTGAATGTTAATCATGGAAATGAAATATTGAATTGATGAATATGAGATATGAAAGGTGAGTTGATATGGTAGTAAACCATATATGTTGAGACCTTGATAGATATGTTGGAATTGAATCATATGATTAGGTCTCTTGTATGAGTTATACTTATGGCTCCTGGCCAAAGTATGCTTATTGAATGTGAGTAGTTCATATGAATTGATTGAATCAATGGTAGTGAAAGAATTCCTTAACATGAGTATTCATGGAACGAAATGATTGATTATGTTATTGTTGAAAGATGAATTAAAAGGATTAATTATGCCACTTATGAAAGATGGATTTAATATCCTTTGGCATGAGAATCTTGTATTTTATAATGCAGGTTACTTACTATGTCTCCTTAGATTGAGAACATGAATAAGTGATAAAATGATTAAATGTGAAATTATGATTCACTAGATTGGGGTTATGACTCGGTTTCATATTTGTAGACCGAGTGAATGATTGATTTGATTTTAAGCCACTAGGTGTGGTGACCCTGTTGATTTGGCATGATCTTGCATGATCAAACATTATGGATGATTGATTTAATTGACCCTATGGTGGTCTAGGCTCTATGTTGTTTTTATGAGCCATATCTAATGATGTTGTGTGGTATAGGAGTATTCCACAATGGGTAATAGGTAACCTTTAGACTTTCTAAGTCTAGTGATTGATCGAATCTTATGAATAGTTGAGCCATAAAGAAATTAATTGAGAAATACGTTGTTAAAGCTAAAGCCGGTATATAATGGAATGCGAATAATGAATGCAACCCCGATGATTGATGAATAATAATGTTGAATTTGCGGTATGATTGGTATTGGCTATGGTGTACATGATTTTATGGTATGACTTTGGGCTAAATTGTATACCTTTGATGTTGTGATTATGACAATAGCTATGGATTATGATATGACATAGGGATGACATGCATGATTATGAGTCGGTAAATGGAAAGTTGATCATGTTATTACCTTCCTCTTTAATTGAAAGGTGCTATATTGAGGGTAGAAACCCTATAGAGATGTACTGTGATATGAATTATACGTATTTCTTCTGGACTTTGGTTGTGATCTATGAGGAGAATTCCTAATGTGAAAGCACATTATGTGATTGGAAACCCTATTTTAACCTCGGAGTTGTTGTACTTCCTGTGAGTTTAGTAACTCGTTTAGGCTTGAATCGATTTACAACCAATAATATGTGAATGAGATAAAGGATTGTTATGATGTTGATCATGAATTCTTGATGGATGAGGCCCGATGATGTGGTATTTACCCCATGATGATTAAAATATATGATTGGTACACCGATTTATGGTGATGTTGATTTAGATTTGAGGATTGGTATGGCATGATGTAAGTCAAATTAATTGTATAGTGACGATAAAGTATGAATATGTTAGTCAGGGGCTTGTGAAAATTGTCACTAAGTCTCTTATGAATTAATGTTATTAGAATAGGAGTGACCGATGTGAGCAATGGGAATACGAAGTACTAGTCCTGATATGGCCTTACATGCCATAGGCATTGTGGTAACATACACTTATGTGCCGACTTCCTGTGTTTGTGGTAACCACTATGGGATTGGGACGTCTTCCTGTATGTGGATGTAGCAACACGTAGGCTAGACAGGTGTAGGGATTGTAACTGCTTATGGTGAATGTATTGCGCCTATCTGGTCATACTGAGTATAAACATGCAAACTATGTTGGATGAGTTATGATCAAAGATATATAACACATTTTGAAATGTAGAAAATTTTACATTTGGGGAAAAGAAATGATGATTAGCATGTCTTGAAAGACTTTGGAAAGTCCAATGTTATTTTATGGTGTCTTTGAACCTTTTTTATGTGCGGCCTGAGGTATAGCCTTGCGATATGTATATCAATGCTGAATTTCAAGGACGAAATTCTTTTTAGGTGGGGTGGATTGTAACATCCCAAATTTTATAAAAATGATTAAATAGAAGGAATAAATATTAAATAATTATGAATGGGTTAATAAATGTCTCAAAAATAATAAAATGATTAAATTGAGATTTATAAGAATTATTTATGATTTATTAGGACTTTAAGAGTTAAAATAATACCCAATTAGAATATGGGTGTCGGACCAAGTATCTCCGATTGAGATACCGTTGGTCAGGGCTATTAAGAATATTATTGGGAGTCTGAATATATATTCGGAATAATTTTTAGATAATGTATTGAGCCCGAACTGAGAGCCTGTTTGTAACATCCCAGATTTTAAGGAAAATAAATTTATTGGATAATGATAATTGATTGTTTATGGTCAAATAATTATGGGAGATGTTGTTAGACATTAGAGGTGAATTATCGGTAAATTAAGATTTACCGGAAATGGATGAATTAACGGATGGTGTGGGACCCACTTGATTTAATTAGATGATTGATGGGTCTAGAATGTTTGGAAAATTATTGTGGTTACGACAGTGTAGTTGGAATAATTTTTGTTGTTAAAAAAATAATTAATTGGACTCGACATATGTTGATAAACGGGAAAAACAAGAGTCAAATGGAATTAAAAGAAAATATAAATCCTCACCTTCTCCTTTCCACTTAACCGTGGCATGCTTCCCTCTCTCTTTTGGCCCTTTTATCCATTGGACAATGGGGAATTATTACCCATTGGTTAAAAGCAAATGTGACATCCTTTTAACCATTGGACAATGTCCAATTTTGGTTTAACTTTCCTTTCTCTTACTCATTCTCGGTGTACCCTTTTCATTCAATCTATCTTTATCACTTTCCTCTTCTCCTTCCTTCTTCTCTTGCACAACCGTGACCATCTCTCTCTCTCCCTTGCTTTTCCACTCAAAATTAAATGGTTCCCATGGATTTGTGAGGCTTGAATGGCGTTTATGGAGCTTGGGAGCTTGTGGGGTCATCTTCTTCCTCTTCCCTACTTCATTTTCGTTTTGGTGGAGCCTAAGCTTGAGGTAAAGATTTCTTACCTCCACCTTGTTATATTTATGGTTTTGGGTTGTTGAGTTGAAGATGGTGATGTTGGAAACCTTGCATGTGAGTGGAAATGGAAATCCTAGGCTTGAATGTTTGTAAGGAGAAACCCTAAGTATTAATGGTTTGGGGGTTTTGACCCACTTGATGATTTTGATGATTATGGATGTCTATGAATGAAGTATATGAGAGGAATGGATTTTTAGAATCATTAAGATTGATTAATGAGGTTGATGATATTTGCATGTGAGTAGATTTGATGACTTGAGGAATAAATCTTGAGAATGGGAAAATGATAGGCAATGTTGAGTGATGTTGTTGGTGATAACAATAATGGTGGATGACCATTGATAGTGGATACTTGATTTGATGAAGTCTTAGGCCATGATAAATGCCATAAGGGTTTATTGATTAGTGATGGCTTAAGAAAATCCATGGTGACTTAAGTTGAAATTGGATGCCTTGTGATGGCTTATTAATTACATGTACATATGTGTGTTGTTGATAGGGTTGCATTCCGGATGACGATGCTGAATGATCGATGTAATCACGTGGCAGTTCTTCTCTCGAGGTAGGAGAGGAGTTTGCATTTCAAATCACATGAGTGAATTAATTGTTAATTATATCGATGTGGAACTCATGCAATGCCTTGCCATGAATTTCTTGTATGATTAATTTGATGAAGTGATGAATGATGGCTTGGCTTATGTTGATTGTTATGGAAAATTGATGTACTTGTATGATGATAAAGATATATATTTGATGGTCGCTTGGGTGGACACAAATTAGATGAGTATGAAAATCTATAGATAAATGGACTACATGAATTGTAAAGAATTGATTTAAAATGATTATGTGGAAAGTTGAATGAAACTTAAGAATATGATGGTATAGAATCAATTTTAAATGATCCGAATGATGATTTATATGTAATGCATGCTGGTAGAATTGGTGAAGCTCAATTTTAGTGAGCTATGTTGTGTGAATTTCGAGTCCCGTATGAAGTCTGATGATTTCGCTCAGGCGAGGTGGATTCTCGCCCGAGCGAGAGTCTCACCTGATTTGGAAATTAGCTTCTGGGCAATTTTTGCTCGGGCGAAGGTGAATTTCGCTCAGGCGAGAATGTCCCAGTATCAGTGTTTAGACACTAGAGGGAATTCGCTCAGGCAAATGGAGTCTCACCCGAGCGAGGGCGAAGGAATTAGCTACTGGCCTGATTTCGCTCAGGCGAATGGCCAGTTCGCTCAAGTGAGAATGCTAGGAGGATCAGGGATTTAGCCACCGGATGAAATCCGCCCGAGCGAAGGGTATGGGGAATGGCATTCGCCCAGGCGAGACTATTAGATGGTGAATGGGTGAGTTCATGAACAAATCCTGCCTAAGTGAGGATTTTTGAAAATAAGCTAAGAGGTGGTGGAATTTCTGAGTGAATCCCGAGTGACTTAAGTCCGAGTCATGACTTTCCGAGTGAGGAAATGTACATAATCCGAGTAGCAGGCTCGTGAATGTGATGATCTGGGCAGTGGAGTCCCGAATGGGGAATTTTCGAGTCCAGTGTAACCTGTGTCGGGTGGAATGTCTTCTAATATGTAATTCAGAGTGGGGCTATAGCCATTGGGCCTTTTCTCGAGTGGTGAAGACTTAAGAGGACTCAGAGAAAAATGTGTTCTGAGTGGTCCATTTTGATAAACCTAATCCGAGTGGGATCTTAGCGAGAGAAAACCCCGAGTGGGGAAAGGTTTGGGTATTTCCGAGTGGAAATCCTGAGTGAATCTCTTCCGAAGGAAGAGTGATTATAATGGTTTTGATTGGGGTGTCTTAGGAAGTCTTTTTCCCAGCGATCGAGGCTATGTAAATATTCCAAGTGGCTAAATATTAGATAAATCTGAGTGAACCACCTCAGAGGTGAGTAATGTTGTAATGGTTGAGATTGGGATATATTCTAAGTGTATGAGATATACATAATCCGAGTGAATGAGGTTCTATATCCCGAGTGGTTAAGACTTAAATAGGTCTGAGTGAAACAGCTTAGTGAATTCCTCCGAGTGACGAGAGATCAGTGTATTTCCAAATGGAATTTAATGGTGGAATTCGAGTGCGTAATTTTGAGTGAATGGAACCCCTGATTCCGACTGAACGAATACCGAGTGGAACCCTGTGTGAGTGGAGACTTGAATTTAGAATGAATTTACCGAATGGAAGTCTGAGTGAGTGATGATCGGTCTTGTATTAAGTTTACCGAGTGGAAAACTGATTGAGATAACTTGGTTTTGGAGTGAAGTTGCCGAGTGAAAGATTGATTGAAAGATGACTCGGATTTGGAACTAATTGGCTGAGTGAATGATGGGTCGGTTAGGATTAAATTGTTGAGTGGAAAACCTGAGTACTTTGAGCCGGTTTCAAGGAGAATCTGCCGAGTGAAAACCCGAGTGGGGGAGTCGGTTTTGATTGACTTTACCGAGTGAACAACTGAGTGAGATGAGTCGGTTTGAAATGAATTTTAGAGTGAAAACTGAGTGTGGAAAATGACTACTAGTGTAATTTCGCTTGAGCGAGTGACCGAGTGTGATGGTGCTTCGCTCGAGCGAGTGAGCGTGAAAACGCTACTGGATGCTTTTAGCTTACACGAAGAAGGGTCGCCCAAGCGAACCTGACCTGTCTCGCTCAAGCGGATGTGTATCTCGCTTGAGCGAGTTTCCACCAGTATGGGTTTTACTCGCTATTAATGGTGGCAGGCTTATGTTGGACCCTCTTCTTGGTATTACGGGACAGACCCGAGACAATTATGGGGATGAATGAGGGATAATGTGATGATGGTATCACATGGTAGTGTTTGGGAATGATGGGTACATTGAGACTAATTAATTATAATCCATTATCACTTCAAAATAGAATAGTAAAAAGGATGATAATGAGAACTTGGTGATAGGATTATGAGATATACCCTAGAGCGGATTTGGAATTAATAAAAGGGGATAATTAGATGACATTAAACAATGTTAGATGATGATGTTGAACACTCTCTTGCACAAAGAGGTGTATATTTATATTGGTGAATTGTTGCATACCATTGTGTGTGATACAAGTCTGGTCTTGTATGTGTGGTATGAAATATGAAATTGAAAATATTGTGAATACCATGCGATTATAAGTACATATGAGTATACTTGAAACAATGGTAATGAATAATGAGATAAAAATCCATTAAATGAAGTGTGATAATATTGATGAATAATATGCGATGTTGAAATGCCATAGTGGCTGTTTGCAAGTATTGACTTGCGTGTATGATGTGAAATATATGTGAAAATATGTTGAGATGGAAATGCCACATTAAAACTTGAAAATAATAATTATGAAACCAACAAGGGTGAAATCCACTAAGGTGTATGGTGGTGTTGGTGATTATGGTGATGATGATTGATGAGTGGCATTTAGGATGCATAGAGTGAGAATGCATTTGCATTACATTGCATCCATGGCATATCATAGCTGTCTATGTGGAATATTAGGGGGTTCCACTAGGCGGGCCTAGTGGGAGGGCGGCTCAGTGCATGAGCGTATTGTGATTTTCCCCTGTGACTTGGTGTATGAGTCACAAAGTTGTCCATAGTTTGGTGACGAGGCACTCTATGTGGCGGGCCCAGTGGGCGGGCGGCTCTATGGTGAGCGAGTTTACCTCGGTGTCCGATGGGAGACGGCTCTCTCGATGTGTGTTCGGGAGGGGCCCGTAGCACTTGTGGTATTTGAGGCCACGATGTTGATCCGCAAGTCACGGGGTGACTAGTGCTACAGATGGGCGATAGCAGTTTGGTACCAGTAAAAATTATAAGGACGCAAGCATGCATAAAATTGAGATATATGTGTACACAATTTTTCTACTGCAGTAGGGGCATAGTAGTACACCTATGCTTGTCCCACAATTGAATTAATGTTATATTCCCACAGTCGGATCCGCATTTGTTGTTGATTATTCCATTGTGCATATGCATTAGCCATAAGAGCATTTGCATGTAGCATGGAGATATGCCAGATTATGATGTTGATTGATGATGATGGTGATAATGAGATGGTGTCGATGAGATGAGTAATTAATATATTGAAAGACCACATAAAAGTAATAAATGATATGAATATTGAAATGATGTTGAATATGACGATATGTATGATATGGCCCAACGTAATGAAGGGCGTATTTGTTATGATTGACGATGATGATGTTAGCCCATGGTGGCTTTGATGAAAGACAAGAATGGTCTATGTTGATGGTGTTGGCCCATTGTGGCGGTGTTATAAATGTGTATATGCTTGCTTTGCTATGATTTGATGAATAAGCATGAAATGAATATATATTGTTGAATTATTAATCTATGATGATTATTGATATGTCTAGCAAAGCATACATGATGTTGATATGCATATGCACATAATTTCAATTGTATTCATATCGTCATTTGAAATGTATAACTCACTCTCCCATGTGGTCTACTTTTTAGTATTGATGCAGGAATCCCATGGGATGAGGACGTTTATGAAATAAAGCTTTTGGGAAGGTAAATAGTTGTAGAGGAATGCCTTGGCCGGCAGCATTGTAATTTAACGTGTTATGTATATAATGGATAGCATGATGTTGTAATTATTGACATTGATGGACAAATTGTGAATATAAATATACATTTGGATGATGTACTAATAGTGGAGGCATGAATTTAAAGTTGGGTCGGTTATCGTCTAATATAAATATGAATATTGGAGATGTATGACGCATGACCATATAGAGGAGTATATACTTATATCTTAGGCATCGCATGCTTCGGTGATTATGTAAAATGATGACGGTTGTCTACTAGGCCGATGTTATTCCATTGTATGCTTGCGGAGCCTTTTCTCATATCTTCATATATGGGACTAGACGTGTGCCCGGTATACACATTCTTCTTCCGCTGTAATCTGTGTTATTTTGAATACCGAATAGGCAAATTATTTATCGATCCAGTTATAGGTTACTTAATCTCACTCTTGGGTTTTCTGTGATTTGGGTCTTGATGTGATCATGGTGATGTCTTGGAAATGTTTTTCAAACGCGAAAAATTTACTCGCATTTTTATTAATTATGACGATTACATCGGGATTCGAGTACAGAAAATCAGGGGTGTTATATTGTTTATTATAAAACGGTGAAATTTTACTGTGAAGCCAAATATTAAAACATGAACTCTCCTTTCCTCCCTTCATTTTCACGTTGGTTTCTACTCTCTTTGGGAAAACACTCTCTTCTTCTACCTTCCTCATTCATCTTCTTCCTCTTCCTTTTGAAAACCTAAGAAAATGGTGTATATTCTTCTTCTCCATTTTTGTTGTGCATCAAGCTTGGAGGAGATGGCAATGGTGGTATGGAGCTCTCCTTCTCCAACTCTATTTTCGTGCTCTCTCTCCCTCCCTTGGAAGCTCATGGTTGTCTCTTGGTTGAGGTAAGTTCCTCATCATTTTTTATGAGCTTTATGCCTTAGGTTTTGGGTTTTGGTGTTTTAGGGAGTATTTATTGTATAAGGGTTGTTGGGAAAGCATTAAACATGGAAACCCTAAGGTGGGGTGGTTTTAAATGCAAGTTTTAAGAGCCTTTAATGGGGTAAACGAAATTAATACTTGGATGGATAGAAAATTGATGAGTATTTATGATGGTGATGAGTTTTTAGTGAAACCCTAACTCTAATGAATTGGGGGAAGTGTAAAATGTGAATAGAATATATGTTAACTGATGTTAGAGAATGATGTTAAGAATGAGAGATAGCCATTGATGATGATTGGTGAATATTGATGATGGTTGTTGGGTTCTCATGAAACCCTAGGCCTAGGAATTTGGAGAAAATGAATATATTGTAATTTGGGAGGTTAGTTGAATATGGATAGGTGATATTTAAGGTCGAAGGTTACTTGAAATGGTAGAGGACCATTTATGGTGAAATCTATAAATAAGTGTTGTTATGAATATGGAATGTGAGGGATTGGTATGATAAGATTGTGACTTGATGAGGTTCTAGATCATTTGTGGTATGCCATTTAAATTTGATTAATTAATTATGGTTATTGAAGGATATGAGAGCTAAGTTGAATAATGAGTGATAATGATGATGTTTGAAGGATTGAGGTGATTTTGGGATTACATTATGTAATGGATGAGATGATGATGATGTTGGGTTTAGTTAGTCTTTAAGATCTAGAGGATCTTGGCCTTGGGAAAGGAATTCTTGAAGCCTAACACAATTGCATAAATCGGTGTTTTGACAAGTTTAGAACTTGTTCATAAGCCATACAATATATAGGTCATTATTTAGAATTTGTGAGGAATGCCTTGAAATGGTTATTGATTGTATGAGTGCATATGTATGTGGTATGTAGATCTTGTTCCGGATTACGTGGCGGAGCTTTCAGAGCGTACATTTGGTTGTGGCTCTTCCCTCGAGGTAGGAGAGGAGTTTAAATTCAAATTGCATGAGTAGATTGATAGTGATTGTTATATATGTTTTATACTCTTGCTTGCCTTGCCATGTATATATATTGAAATAATGAGAATGGCAATTTGTTGACTATGAGCATGGTATATGAGAATAGGTGATGATTGTTATGGAAATGTATACCTATATGTGTGATGATGATAAGTTTAATTTTAATGAGGTAAATGACTTAGAATGGAAATTATTGTGTATGAACATTTGAGACAAGTTTTAAATGTCTATTATGAGGTATATGAAGTATGGAATTTGGTCAATTTGGTTTTGAATAGATTTTGGTATGTTGAGTTATGAATTCTCATGTTTTCTACGCATGATCTGATAATATCGCTCAAGCGAGATGGATTCTTACCCAAGCGAGAATCCCCTGTACCATTATTATGGCCTCTGGCCTAATCTCGCTCAGGCGAGTGAGCTATTCGCTCAAGCGAGAAGAATGTGAAGTGAGTAGGGGGATACTAGACAAATCTCGCTCAAGCGGGCGTGGCCGCGCTTGAGCGAGCGAGAGAGGAAGTTGATACTGGATGTTTTTCGCTCAAGCGAGCGTGAGACGCTTGAGCGAGTATGGGGAGTCTGATGCTGGGCGATACTCGATCAAGCGAGTGGCTGGAACTGGTGCGCCTCGCCCAAACGAGACGTGTGTCGAATTAGGGGATGGCCTCTGGCTAAATTTTGCTTAAGCGAGTGGGCGCCTCGCTCAAGAGAATGAGCGTGGAAACGTTGCTGGACAACTTTCGCTCGAGCGAAGGGGCTCGCCCAAGCGAGCTATGTTAATCTCGCTTAAGCGAGTAAGGGCTCGCTCAAGCGAATTGCCCAGAATTGAAAGTTGTATTATTTCTCAGTTTTGATGGTGTTGGGACTTCTTCCCCTATATTGTATGATGCTTGAGGGAATGTATAGAGATATATAATCAGGACATATTATGGTGGTGTTGAATAATGATTAAAACATTCGGATAACTCGTTTACACTCATAATATACATAATGGGAAACATAAATCTTAACCACCAAGAATGAACATGTGAGAGCAATGTTAAGGGATTGATGATGAGTTATGAGATTGTACCCTTGGGTGATTACAAACCCATCAGGGGAATGATTGAATGGTGAGGTGGTTGTTATAAACTGATGTACCGAAGATAATATCGATATCGTGTGACAATAAATAATGTAATGATCATTCCTTACGTAAGAGGACATATGTTATTATTGATGAACTATAAAATGTTATTGAATTTTGTAACAAATGCAATATTGTATGAGTGGCTTAGAATTGAAACGATGAGTCGTTGTGTCGCCACACTGGTTACTAAGCAATGTTGATGAATGGGATAATGTTGTAAAGCCATTTTGGTTGAATACAAGTATTGACTCGCCATATGAAATGAAATATATATATGATACGTTGAGAAGTAAAGTCAAGGACATGATTGTGATGGGCATAAGTGTAATTGCCATATGTGGGATGATGAATATGCCTCGAATAATTCTAAGTGTGGATTAATATTATGATGCTTGTTGTGCCTTCTGATTTCCATGTGTGGATTGTTATGAAATGATGTTTGTGGCCATTGAAATGCCAATTATATGAATGATGTGCCTTGAGGGGCTTTGTAGATGAATGTATATAATTATTGAAAATGCCAAATTTAAATTAAACCCCTATCTGAGAGGGTGAGATATCCTTGCGATGTTGGTCGGCTTGCGCATTGTTGCATTTGTATTCATGGCATAGCATGGCATTGATATTATGTGGTTGCGATCACAATGAATCACCTTGCGAGGTGCCATGAAGGGTGTATCCCTGAGTGGAGATGATATCATGTGAATTGTTATTGAATTGATTCACCTTGCGGGGTGCCACGAAGGATGTATCCCTGAGTGAAGATGATATCATGTGAATTGTTATTGAATTCATTCACCTTGCGGGGTGCCACGAAGGGTGTATCCCTGAGTGAAGATGATATCATGTGAATTGTTATTGAATTGATTCCTCTTGCGGGGTTCCATAAAAGGTGTATCCCTGAGTAAAGATGATATCATGTGAATTGTTATTGAATTAATTCACCTTGGGGGGTGCCACGAAGGGTGCATCCCTAAGTGAAGATGATATCATGTGAATTGTTATTGAATTGATTCACCTTGCGGGGTGCCATGAAGGGTGTATCCCTGAGTGAAGATGATATCATGATAATGGTTGTTGAAATGATTAAAAAAAAATTAGATCCGTGTATATGCATTCTAAATACTAGCATGTGCATTAGCCAAAAGAGCATGGAATTTGAGATGGGATGACCACGTGAGATAAGAAACCCCTTGCGAGGAGGAATTGAGTAAAGATTTAATGAATTGATGGTGACAAATTGTGAATGCCCTTATTGATAAGTGGCAATGTGATTGTGTATGTGATGTGCTTGCTTATGTTGTGGATTTCGATTCATGATGGTTTGTATGCCCACTATAATAATGCGATGATGATTGAATATTGTTTTAATGGCTTTATAGCAAAGCACACGTGATGATTATATGCATATACACATGATCACAATATATATTTATACTCGTCATTTTGAATGTATAACTCACTCTCCCATGTGGTCTCCTTTTTAGCATTGTGATGCAAGTTGCCATGGGATGAGTTCGAATTTTAAATCAAAGCTTTGGTGAAGGTAAATAGTGGTAGAGGAAGTGCCTTGGCCGGCATCATTTGTGAACTATCATGTATTAAACTTATGAAATGAATAAGTTGCTTATGATGATATAGAGGATTTAGTGATTTTGGATGTGTATAAGATAATCCTTTGAAATTGTGAATGGTGAATATAAATGTAGTATGTAAGAGATGATTTAATGTGTACTAGAAGGATTGAAATTGAATGATGAACATTGATGATTGTGGAAGTTGGGAGAAAATTCCCGTATGTATAGGTATATATATATATATATATATATATATATATATAATTGTGTCTTAGGCAAAGCATGTGTATGTTATGAATGAATTAAACGAGCTTTGTTTCAGTAGGTATATGTCGGGTATTTGCATGCTTTGTCGAGCCTTTTCTTATATCGTCATATATGGGACTAGGCGTTTGCCTGGTATACACATTCTTCTTCCATTGTAAACTCTATTATTTTTGTATACCGTTATTGGCATTTTAGCTATCGATCCGGTTTTAGTTTATTAAATCATACGCTTCGGTTTTCTGTGATTTGGGTCTTGATGTAATCGTTGAGGGTTTTCAAACGCGAAAAATTTACCCGTATTTTATTAACTATTATCTTGATCACATCAGGATCCGAGTCCAGAAAACCGAGGTGTTACACTTGGGGTGCTCCTGTGTTGTTGGTGAAAAAGAAGGACAGAAGCATAAGATTATGTGTTGACTATCGCCAACTCAACAAGCTAACTATTAAGAACAAATATCCTCTTCCTCGTATTGATGATCTTTTGGATCAGTTAAAGGGTGCTGTGGTATTCTCTAAGATTGACTTACATTCTGGATATCGTCAAATTCGGGTGAAGACCGAAGATATTTCGAAAACTGCCTTCCGAACATGATATGGACACTATGAGTACGTAATGATGCCGTTTGGAGTGATAAATGCTCCAGCAATTTTCATGGATTACATGAATCGCATTCTTCACGAGTATCTCAATCAATTCGTCGTGGTGTTTATTGATGATATTTTGGTGTACTCCAAGAGTCATGAAGAGCACGAAAGACATCTTCATTTTGTATTGACCATTCTTCGAGAGAAAGAATTCTATGCTAAGCTCTCTGAATGTGAATTCTGGATGAGTGAGATCTCTTTTCTTGGTCATGTCATTTCTGGTGATGGAGTTGCTGTGGATAGATCAAAAGTTGAAGCTATAATGGCTTAGGAAAGAGCGACGTCCGTAACGGAGATAACAAGTTTTCTTGGTCTTGCCAATTATTACTGGAGGTTTATTGAAGGATTTTCCCGCTTAGCTCTGCCATTGACGAAGTTGACCCGTAAGAATCAACCATTTGTGTGGACCCATGAATGTGAATAAAGCTTCCAAGAGTTGAAGTTAAGACTTACCACCGCACCGGTGTTAGCATTGCCAGACTTGACGGCTGATTTTGTGGTGTATTGTGATGCGTCTATGCATAGTCTGTGTTATGTGTTAATGTAGTGTGAGCGTGTGATAGCCTATGTGTCATGAAAATTGTGACCGCATGAGGTTAATTATCCCACACACGATCTAGAATTGGCGGTGGTGGTGTTTGCTTTGAAGTTGTAGCAACATTACTTGTATGGTTCTAAGTTTGTGGTCTTTAGTGATCACAAAAGCCTTAAGTATTTGTTTGACCAAAAGGAACTGAATATGCGCCAACGACGATGGATGGAATTTCTAAAAGATTATGAGTTTGAGTTGAGGTATCACCCCGGAAAGGCCAATGTGGTTGCAGACGCTTTGAGCCAAAAATTGTTGCATATCTCTATGATGATGGCGAAAGAAATAGAGTTGATTGAATAGTTTAGAAATTTGAATGTGGGCATAGAGACCTATACTTCCAAGAAAATGTCGCTTGAAATGTTGAAAGTCACAAATGAGTTTCTTGAATATGTGAAGGTACAACAACCGAATGATGAGTATTTGATTGAGATGAATGAAACCCAAGAGAAAGGGAAGAATTTGTTCCTAGTGGAAGGTTAAGATGGTATTTGGTGTGTGAAGGGCCAAATTTATGTTCCCTCAAGTGGTAACTTGAGGAAATGTGTACTTGAGAAAGCTCACAAAAGTGTATTGAGCATTCATCCTAGTTCTACCAAGATGTATCAAGACTTGAAGAAGAATTTTTAGTGGCCTGGTATGAAGCGTGATGTGGCAAACTTCGTGGCATCTTGCCTTTTTTGTCAGAAGGCGAACGTCGAGCATCAAAGACCATCTGGTTATTTGAGACCTTTGGAGATCCCTGTCTGGAAATGGGATGCTATTGCGATGGACTTTATGTCCGGTCTACCTAGGACGAGGTCCAACTATGATGGAATTTGGGTGATTGTAGATCGTTTAACAAAGAGTGCGCACTTTCTGCCAATTAGCATGAAAAGTTCCTTAGAGGATCTGGCGTAGTTGTACATTAAGGAAATAGTGAGGTTGCATGGTGTGCCCTCTAGTATCGTTTCTGATAGAGACCCACACTTTACTTCTCAATTTTAGGGAAGCCTACATGAAGCCATGGGCTCTAAATTGAAGTTGAGCTCAACTTATGACAGACGGATAATCCGAGAGGACTATTCAGAGTCTTGAGGATTTGTTACGTGCATGTGTTTTAGAACATGGTGGTTCATGGGTGAAATACTTACCTTTAATTAAGTTTACCTATAACAACAGCTTCCATTCTAGTATTGGCATGGCCCCATATGAAGCGTTGTATGGAAGGAAGTGTAAAACCCCTTTGTGTTGGCTTGAGGTTGGTGAGAATTTGGCCTTAGGGCTGGAGATTGTTCAAGAGACTACTGAGCAAATTAGAAAGATACAAGAAAATATGAAGATTGCTCAAGATGGAAAGAAGAGTTATTATGACAAGAGGCATAAGCCACTTGAGTTCCAAGTGGGTGATCATGTATTTTTGAAGGTCTCGCGTGATAAAGGGATTGGGAAAGCGTTAAAAAGTTGAAAGTTAAGCCCTAGGTTTATTGGACCGCATAAGGTATTGGAGCAGATTAGCGACGTTGCTTATCGAATTGCACTCCCTCCACATCTAGCTAACCTACACAACGTGTTCCATGTGTCGTAGTTGAGGAAATATGTTCATGATCCTCTACATGTGATTCCTATGGATGATGTCGATATACGTGATGACTTATCTATTCCTGCTGTTTCTTTTCGCGTCGTTGAACATTCTGTGAAGAGATTGCGGAACAAGTTGGTACCTTTGGTGAAGGTCGCTTGGAAACACGGAAATATGGAGACATTCACATGGGAACGTGAAGACGTCATTAGAGGACGATATCCCGATGTGTTCGAATCCGGTAAGTTAAATTTTGAGGACGAAATTTTCTTTTTGGTGGGGTGGATTGTAACATCCCAAAATTTTAAAATAGAGGATTAAATCAAGGAAAATAAATATTGACAAATTGAATGTAAATTATTTAATGTCCCAACATATTGGAAATAATTAAAGTAAGGTTTTTGGGGGTTGTTGGTGATTTATTGAGACCGGAAAAGATGAAAATAAGCCCGGTTGAGATATGGGTGTCGGACCAAGTATTTTTGAATGAGATGATATTGGTCAGGGCTATTCAGAATAATATTAGGAATCTGAATACATACTCAGAATAATTTTTAGATAAAGTATTGAGTCTGAACAGAGGTCCTGTTGGTCATAAAACGATAGAGTTTTAAAAGAAGAGTAAAATGTAGAGCCAAAACCCATTCTTCCTCTTATTTCTTTAGTTGGCTGCTAAGAGGATTAGAGAAAAACATTCATTTCTTCTTCTCTCCATTTCCTTTTCATCTCTTATCTCTTCTTCTTAAACCCCAAGCCAAAGGTGACCCATTTCCCCTTCCATTCTTGTTTTGTTGGAGCTTCATGAGAGGCCATAGAAGCTGAAATTTTCCTCCTCTTCTTCTCTATTTTCGTGTGGCTTTTCTTCCCTCTTGGAACCCATTTTGTTTTTGGGTAAGGTAAGCCTCTTTTACCTATTTTTGGATGAGATAATGATGTGGTTATGAGTTTTTAAGGTTGAGGCATCATGCATGTGAATGGGTATTTATTACAAGCATTTAAAACTTGAGCCCTAAGGTGGGTAGCCATAAATGTAAGGTTTTAGTGAGGGGTTAATGATGGTAGATGCATTTATGTTGGGAAGAGATGGAGAAAGATGAAGCATTAATGAATGGTTAGACCTTGGTGGAAACCCTAGTTATGAGAAATTGGGGGAAAGTGAATAATGTTGGTCTAAGAGTGTATTTTAAGAGGGAATGTATGTCATTGATGGGTATAGGTGTTGATAAATGAGATTGTGTGAATGTTGGGCTATTATTGTTGGTAACCCTTGAATTTAATGAATATGGCTTGGTGGGAAGGAATTCCCGAAGCCTAATAAATGATGAAAATGATGTTTATAACATGTTCTAAGCATGTTATGAGTAGTAGATGTAATAATAGTCAATCAGAATTAAACTTGTGTTTGGAATAGTTGATTGACTGAGATTTTACATGTATATTAATGTAGGACCTATTCTGAACGACGAGGCGGGTACGTCGTATCGCTTAAAATTCTTCTCTTGAGGTAAGAGAGAAGTGTTATGTTCTAAATGCATGAATTTGAATGGTATATGATTGCCATATGTATTGAGATGCATGTTTGCCTTCTTTGGAGTGCTATATAATGTTGAGAATGATGTTGACAATATATTTTGGCAATATGCTTGATGCATTTAGAATAATCTTGGTGTGTTGGTTGGTGGAGTGAGTTGTTGATTTTTGTGTAATGATATGCATGTCCACCGTAGTTGTATGATGAATGATGATGATGTTTAATAGAGAATAATTGGAGTCTTTGTATTGATGATGAAAGTAAATGATATGAATGAGAAACAGTAACAACGGCCCATAAAGATTTGAACTAATACGAATAACCAACAATATTGAATCCACTAAAAGCCTTGTGGTGATGTTGGTGATGATGATGATGATGTATGATGAGTGGCATGTATAGGATGCATAGAGTAAGAAATGCATATGATTTGTATTTGCATCCATGGCATATTGCATAACCGCCGTTGTTGGAACATTAGGGGAGTTCCCTCGGCCGACCTAGTGGGAGGGTGGCTCAGTGCACGAGCAATTTTATTTTCCCTTGTGACTCAGTGTGTAAGTCACGAAGCCGCCCATGTATTTCTACGGGGAGCTATATGTGGCCGACCCTTGTGGGGGGTGGCTCTCAATGAGCAGGTGACCCTGGTGGTCCTTGGGATCACAGCCGCCATGATTTGATATCTGGCCAGCCCACAACACCATATGTCAAATATGTTGTATATTGCGGTCATGGTGAAAATGACTAGGTGTTGCAAGATGGGCGATGCGGTTTGGTACCAGTAAAACAATTGGTGAATGTATGCAAATTTAAGAATAAGTGTACATATTTTACTACTGCAGTAGGGGTATGGTTAGATAATCATATTTGGGTCCCACAATTGGTGTTTATATTCCAACAGTCAGATCTGCATTTGTTGATATATTCCGTTGTGCATATGCATTAGCTTAAGAGCATTTGCATATAGCAAGGAAGTATGCCAAAGGAAATGAGTTATGATGATGGATGAATTAGAGATCATATAATATGTTAAGACAACATGAAGATATGAATATCAAATAATAATTTCAGTAAAATGATGTATTGTGTAACAGTCCAATGTTGTAGGACTTGATTATGTATATACTTGTATACCTTGCTTGATTTAAAATGTCGTCGTAGTATGTGCATGATAATGATGTAATGAGGAATGAGATGGTGAATGATGTGTGTATGCTAAGTTTACATGTTTGATGCATATGTACATAATCACATGGTATTCCTATTCATTCTGTTGGAATGTATG
Organism: Clitoria ternatea; assembly: GCA_037962975.1. Taxonomy (NCBI): domain Eukaryota; kingdom Viridiplantae; phylum Streptophyta; class Magnoliopsida; order Fabales; family Fabaceae; genus Clitoria; species Clitoria ternatea. The sequence goes on from CM075672.1 coordinate 160,764,989, forward strand.
ACTCACTCTCCCATGTTGTCCATTTTAGACTTGTGATGCAGGGCAATTTGTCGAGGAGGTAAATAGTTGTATCGGAAGTGCCTTGGCTGGCAAAATATAGATTTTTGTATAGCATATAGTTTATATGTATGCTTTTTTTGTTATCTAGATTGTAGATGATGATTTTTGAGGGTCATGTAGGAAAATCGGACCTTGGGGTTTGTGACCGATTTTCATCATTGACCCACATGATGTAAGATGATGAGTTATGAAGTTAGTTGATGATGAATTCTTATGAATGAATGATGTGTTTTATAATTTATGGTATTTGATGAAGATGTTGTGAGAATGATTTAAATGCTATGTAATGAATGAAAGGGAGTTGAACTTAATATGTATGAATGAGTGGATAGACTCCCAAATGCATAACAGAATATGAGTAATGCATTAGAATAGGCTAAAATAGCAATAAATGGTATTTGGTATGTTAAGTTGCATGAAAATGTCATGTTTGCCCGTTTTCTGCATAGACCTCGCTCGAGCGAGATCCTCCTGCATCAGTGTTGTGGCCACTGGCCAAAATTCGCCCGAGCGAATGGCTTTCCCGCCTAAGCGAGATTGAACTGGGATCAGTGGTTGGTCACTAGACCATTTTCGCTCAAGCGAAATGGTCTTGGCTTGGTAATCGCTCAAGCGAAAGGAAAGGAATTGGACACTGGACAATTTTCACCCAGGCGGGCCTTGCCTCGCCCAAGCGAAAATCGGGCAGTAAGTCCCCAATGTTGCCGGAGCAATCTCGATCAAGCGAGATGTAACTCGCCTAAGCGAGATTGGCCCTTGAAGCAAATACCTCTCTCTCGCTCAAGCGCCCTGTTGGCTCACTCAAGGGTACTCTTCGAATCTCGCTCAAGCAAGGTGGGGCTCGCTCAAGTGAGAGGAGCCCCTGATGCTTAATATTTTCTTCGCTCAGCCTTTCCTTGTTTCACTTAAGCGTGCCTATGCTTGCTCGCTCAAGCGAATGTGGTGCTCGCTTGAGCAAGTAGCTCCCTGATGCATAAATTTTCTTTTATTTCAAATGATTAAATCTCCCTTGCATTGAACCCTTTTCTTGCATCATCTTAAGAGTATTTTGGGGCATATTATAAATCTTTGCACTACATGAAATACCATCTCTTTAATTTCAATCATGCAACATCAAAATTAATTAATTCTTCCGCTGTTTTTAATTAGAAATTTATTATAAAATCATCTTTTAATTTACCCTCTCATATCTTCATATATGGGAGCGGTTTCTCATAGATCCAGGGGGTGAGTTAAAAGTTTCACCACCCTAATTATTTGATTTATTAATGATTGATAAACGCGAAAAATTCCCCCGTATTTTCGAGGCGTCTCAATATCCACTCTTCCCACAAGCGTACTGCATGACAAGTCTAAAAAGTGGACAACATGGGAGAGTGAGTCATACATTCCAAAAGAATCAATATGGATACCATATGATCATGTGCATATGTGATAGCCTGCCGCAAGCGCACGGGGTATCGTAGTAATAAAAATATCGTCCCACACGGATTGTTCCCAATTACCAGTTTATAACACTTTGATTATCTAGACAAATAATTTGTTGATTTAGAAATTTATAACGCAGAACTAAATAACATAAACAGAAAACACTAAGCAATGACAATGAAAAGATTTACTTGGAAACAATGGAGATTAACTTCTTGGGAGATAAAGGTTCACATGAATGTGGGTGCCAACATTTAATGCAATTCAATTTCTAAATTATTAAATCTCGTTTCTTAAGGAGAGTTTTCCTAAATTGATTAGTGACTTTCTCTTGAAACCTCACTAACGTACCTAATTATTGAAGAACCTCGTTCAATTCACTAATTAAATCCCTTACGCTTTATTAAAACTCGAATATCCCTCAAAGAGTCTCGTTTACTTTCGTAACCCGAATCCCTAGGTTCGATTTTGTGTAATTCAAACTATATGCCAATCTTTCGATTACCCATACCGTTTACAATCATCCACACTTATCTCTAAGCTTAATGGAAGCATTAAGAACTCACAAAACTGAATAAGAACACACAATTCAATAATCAAGAATGAAGAACATTTAATATGGTTCACATAAATGCTACACCTTAATTCCCAAGAGTAATGTTTAATGTGCCATGGAAACAACAATCACAATGCCACAATACATAGAAATTAAACTAAACATAGAAGAAAATTCAAAGATGAAGCTAGGGATTCAGAAAATACAAGATGAGTTCTCACTAAATCTCCTAAAATCTTCAAAACTGATGTTCTTCCATGTTTTTGGCCTTGATCCCCTTCAAAAATCCTTTGCAATGCTCTCTCTTTTTCCTTCAAAAAGTCTCTCCAAAGTCTCTGTCTGGTTTCCCTTTCCAAAAACTCCTTTTCTATTCAGAAACTGCTCCAAAAATCAGGGTAAGTGCAAAACGTACAAAACCCACTAGCTGTGGGAAAAACCCACGGCCAGTGGATCGTGACAGGGGGTCTAGAATAGTAATTTTTCACCTTCAGGCTGAGGAAACCATGGCCAGTAGGAAAAACCCATGACCAATGGGTTTCCTGGCAGAGAGAAACACGGCCAATGGGAAAAACCCACTACCAGTGGATTTCTCTGGATTTCACCTTTTTTCTCTTTTCTCACTATTTTGAGGCCCTGGAATATCCATCTTGCTAAATCCTTTCTCTATCATGCTTCTAAAGGTGGATAAGGCTTTATTTTTAAGATTTTCGTGGCTTGATTCCTTTCCATTCACCCAATGCTTCCTCGAATGCTTCTTGTTTTTGAATTTATGCACCTGTAACCAAGCTATTCCTGGAAAACTTGAAACACCCGAGTAAGAAATACGGAATGAAGGAAAATACTTGAAATTAAGGAGAAAAACAACACAAATATCCTAGAAAACCTAGACAAAACACCACTAAAACAATGCAAATTAAACAACTATCAAAACACCCCAAACTAGAACATTGCTTGTGCCCAAGCAATCATTATCACCACAAACATGAACAATAGGGAATGAAGAACTCAGAACAACTTGAGGAACCCAATTGGAAAAATTATTAACAGATGATTGCAAGATTATCAAAATAGGAACCACACAATTATTCATACCATACTCACCAGACTAGGCTACAGATACACATCCTTTCTTTTCTCTCTAAGTGTTTAAGCTTGTGTATAAGTATCACTCAAATCATAGCATTTCAAGACACTACCATAGGCTTGGCAAGTGACCCAAATCTCCATAGTTATTCAGACAAACAAGTTATGGTCAAAAGGTCTTTCATCTGGTTGTAATGGGGCCAGGGGTTCACAGATGCGGGAATGGATACCAAGAAAAAGGAAATTCAAAGGGTTATTATTATTCAATGAAATCACTGAGAACCATTAAGTTTTGGAAGGCAGACCAGAGAACACATTTTCTTATCCTTTCTAAAACTTTTAAGGAGTCCTTTTGTTTTCTTTTTTTAATTTTGACTCATTTCTCAACCTTGCTTTCATCCTTTTCTTTGTTCTTCCAAAAAGATTTTCTTTAGTTGGAAACATAAGTTCATTTTGTTTATTTTTGTTTCCCAACTAAAACTGACTTTTCTTTTAGCCATTTCATTCTAGTTACCATCCTTAAATTTCTATTATTTTCTCAGGAATTTATCAAATCAATTACAAAAGGGTTTCAAAACAAAAATCAATAATTTAGGCTCAACAGGGGGCAACTAATGGTGTATTATAACATTCAAAGTTCAGAGGCTAAAGAATAAAACCTATGGTGCCTTTTTCATTCCATAACCTGTAATCACCAACCATTTTGAATTGGTTGCAAGGCAAGTTCTACAGCGCTTCAAATGTATGACACACTCAATACAAGAAAATAGGGGTTTTCTAAATGTTTATTTTCAATGCATACCCCTTTTGGTTCAAAAGTTCTCAAAATAAATAGTGAATAGACCTAGTTAGAGAAAACACAGAATCATAAAGCATAGTACCTCCTGACAAGCTAGCAATCATCATAACAAAATATTTATGTTTTTGTTTTTTTATATAGATTCCAAAATGCCCAAATTTCATCATTCTAAACTAAAACAATTTATGGCAACAATAATCACTAGCAAACTAGCTATGTTATCCTAGATAGAGACACAATAGGGAACAAAATGCAATCAAACTACATGTAGCATGATCAAATAAAACTAAAGGAAAAATGCAACATGCAATCAAACAAAGTCAAATGAAATCACAAACTACAAAGGCTCAGAATAAGTTTCATGTACCTACCACCCCAAACTAAACGTGAGCAGTGTCCTCACTATTCAGTAGAGGAAGAGTAAGGGACAGTGAAACTCACCTTTCATGGAGAAGGAGGGGGAAAGTACCCCTACTGTGAGTGCCAGGTTACATAGCATCCACTCGCTGAGCTATATCATCGATCCTGCTCCCTTGCCGGAGTTGCTCAATAGACAAGGACACCAGACGGGTGTTAATTCCTTGCATCAAGGAATACATCTGTTCCATAGAAAAACCAGAGTCAGAAGTGGATCGGGACAGGCCAGCTAAGTGGTCATGAGGAAGGGGCATCTCGGTGTCTAAGGGGTATCTTCTTCAGTACCTGAAAACAAGAAAGAAGTCTTGCCCTCCAGGCTAGTGAAGCTAGGGTCAGGCAAGGGGTGAGGCAAAGAAATTTTAGGAATAACCAAACAATAAATGTTACGTTCTACCACAATCATACCCATGTGCATTATTTCATCATATCAACCCTCTTAGGTTGACACAATAGAGTATCATCATCCAAATTTATTCCCACATACCTAGCAAGTGGGTTGATGTAACCAGCCATAATGAGCTTGCCGGAGGTGGCCCGACCAACTTTAACGAATTGGCTAAAAAGCCATTTAGTGGAATGGATAGGGATCTCATGAATCATGGCATATAAAAAGTATAATTCAGCAGCCCTAATAGTACCTGGGCTGTCGAATCGCCCAAAAATGGAACGGGCCATGAACCTTTGCAGGTATTTAAAAACTAGATGATGGATAAGGGAGGCTTTGGTTGAGGATGGATAATAGTTATCTTTGGCTCATGAAATTTGGGACTAAAAATATTTAGCCTTAACGTCCCTAGGAATGCGAGAAGCATTAACACGAGCATGCATCTCTTCAGGAACAGAGGGAAAACCATGGATGGCATCGACATCTGCTAAATCCATCCTAAAATCAGAATTTTTTAGCCTAAAAGTGATCTCCCAACCGGAATCATTTGCACAAGGTTTGATATCAATTGAGTTAAGGAACTCTAGGGAGGTACGCTCATAACTTGGTTCAAATAGTTCAATAAAAGTTTCCCACCCCATATTTGACAAAGTTTGTAAGTGTCTTCATATAGCCCAAGTTCAAGTAAAGATTGTTTGCAAAAGAACATTGAGGTCAAAGAAGCTAAGCGCATTCTTTGGTCATCCGATGTGCACTCAATATTATCTATACTAGAATAGTTAGATGACTTACCTTTGTTCTTTCTCTTTTTGCAAACATTCTTGGTTCTTCCAGAAGACATGTTTTTGGCACCTAAAGCCCAAATTCAAGTTCATCCACCAAACATGTCAATATGGGCAACAAAATGGAAGCTTTATAATGGGTAAGCATATGAAGGCCCAAAGAGGATAAAACAACCTATAAGTGTGTACAAGGAAGAATAAAGAGTTATTTTTGGCATTTTGTCAAACACTTGGTGGGCATAAAAATATATACTAAGAAATCCATGAGTAATGCATCACCAAGTCTCCCAATTTCTCATATCACAATTCACAATTGAACAATAATATGATAAATGTCCATCTATATGTCATGGTGTCTCAATCATGAAGAAAATTTGCATGTGGGTTCCTATGAATAAAGATGAACATGATGAACAAAATAAATCCAATGAAATGTTTAATAGAATACCCACATAAATTTTGCAGCAAAATAAACATATATGAACATATATATACATTTTCTCATGATCAATTTCATCAAAAACCAATTAAGATAGCAAGTAGAAGAGAAACTCCAAACTAAAAGAAGGAACCCCAAACTATGAATGGAGAATGAAACTTACTTTGATGAAGAATATTGAAAGAGGTGATGTAGATTTAGGGATTAGTGAAAGAATTTGGTGGAAAAAAATGAGTGGGGTTCAAGCAATTTCTCAAGTTAGGAGAGGTAGTGTGAAGAAATAAGGGAGAGTACAAGAGTGGAGACAACCCACGGTCCGTGTGTGCACTTTAGAAAGGAAATTCTGCAGCTGCATGGAAACCCACAGATAGTGGGAAAAACACACAGCCAATGGGTCTTGTTGTCTTGGAAAAAATATTATACATTGGACCTGTATGAAACCCACGGCCAGTGGGTCTTGCTGTCTTGGGCCCAAAAAAATGAACGCTAAACCTGTGTGAAACCCACTGCCAGTGGGTTTCTTTGTTTCTCACCTAGAAAAAATTTTCGCTTATTATGTATGACCCTTGCAAAAAAAAAACCCACTGCTAGTGGACTTCATTGTTTTTAAACATAAAACTTCTTTAATTTGCACAAAAACTTGGTTGCATTTGTTGGCACTTGTCCTAGGAATCACATGCATGCATTCAAAATAGAAAAAAAATACAAGAGAAACATGCAACTAAGACAATCAATCATGTAATTAGGATGTGATTACACATCATTATTCATCAAAGATAAATCAATATGTAATAACCTCAAAATGAATCACAGAAGGAAACTAAGAAATCATAAAGAGATTTTTTTCTTAAATTTTTTATTTTTGTGCAACAAAACTCATAAATTCAAATAAGAAAAAGAAATTTAAGATTACCATGGAACCATGGGGTTACCACCCCACAAGTGCTAAGTTTAACGTCTTCAGCCGGACACTATACCTAAATTACAACCAAAAACCTATTAGAGCCATGAAATTCATACCTCAGTGTGGAATTTAAAGGCTTAAGTTCCATATTTGGGTTCACCACTTTGTCACACATGACTTCAGTATCATGTTTCAGTGGTGCATAACCCTTACTGCATTTTGATGTTCCTGTAGAGTCATTCAGAAAAACAAAATCAAGTGGGTCCTTAGAAAGAATCTTTTCCTTCACCACTTGGTCAACTAATTCAATGCTATAGCAAACATTATCATTAAAAGGCTTTTTCAAAGCATCTATCAAATTATATTCAACCTTTTGGTCCTCTACAGTCAGAGATAACTTACCATTTTTAACATTAATCATGGCACCTGCAGTTGCTAAAAATGGCGTGCCTAATATAATAGGGATCATAGAATCCTCATCCATTTCTAGCACTACAAAATCAGCAGGGATAAAAATTTTTCCTACCCTAATAAGAACATCTTCTAAAGTACCTACAGGATACTTAATAGATCTATCAGCCAATTGTAAGGTCATCCTAGTAGGTTTCAATTCACTCAATCCTAGCTTCTTAGAAATAGACAGAGGCACTAGGCTAACACTAGCTCCTAAATCACATAAAGCTATATCTATTGGCATATCACCAATCATGCATGGGATGGAAAAACTACCTGGATCCTGAAGCTTGGGTGGTAGCTTCTTTTGGATTAGTGCACTGTACTCCTCAGTAAGTGCTATGGTAGCATCTTCATCTAGTTTCCTCTTATTGGACAAAATATCCTTCAAGAACTTCGTGTAGGTCAGCATTTGCTGTAAAGCATCTGTGAAGGGAATATTGATATACAATTTTTTAAGAACCTCGAGGAACTTACCGAATTGTCTGTCTAACTTGGCCTTGGCCAAGCGTTGAGGAAATGGCACCGGAGGCTGATATGGTTTCACCTCCTCTTTCTTTTCACTTTGCTTCTCTTCTTCCATCCCAAGTGGAGGTGATATGGCCTCATCCTTCTTAGGGTCTTTTTCTCAAATTGTTTTTCCTTTAGCGATATTGGACTTTCACATTGTGTACCATTCCTAATCATTACAGCTATGGTGTGGTTGGATGGACCTGCTTCTAGTTTTCCTAGAAATGTCCTTGGAATTCTAGTAGAGCTAGAAGCTTGTTGAGCAATCTGAGTTTCCAATATCTTATTGTGAGTGGCAAGAGAGTCCACCTTTGAAGCTAGGTTCTTGATGGCATTGGAGAACTCATCATTCTACTTTAGTTGAGTAGCTACAGAGGTCTCCATCAAGGACTTCAATTTTGATTTCTATGGAATGAAAGGTCCTTGTGGTCTGTAGCTACTTTGTTGATTTTGAAACAGAGGTGGCCTGCTTTGGAAACCTGGTGGTCCGAGTGGTGGTCTGAAATTATTTCCATAATTCCCACCGTAGTTCCCAATGGCATCCACCTGGTGCATTTCTGGCTCGGCAGGCTGAGTCACTCCAAGCTGTCATCCAGAAGTGCTGTGACTTGAAACACCACATAACTCACAGACCATATTAGTAGCACATGTTCCTAATTTATCAAACTTATCAATTTTAAAGGATAAAGCTTCTACTTTAGAAGTTAATAAAGAAAGTGCATCAACAGAGTACTTACCTAGAGTTTTGGATGGCATAGTCCGTTCTGATGACCATTGATAGGTGTTTTGTGCCACCTCTTCTATAAGATTGTACCCCTCCTCCATATTCTTGCTCATAAAAGCACCGCCAGCTGTAGCATCTGATGTAACCCTTTGGTTCGGGGTCAAACCATTGTAGAAGATGTGGACCATCAACCATCTTTCCACTACATAGTGTGGGCATTCTTAAAGCAACTCTTTATACCTTTCCCATGCATCATATAATGTCTCATCATCTTTTTAGGTGAAAGTGATGATTTGCTTCCTCAATTGGTCATTTTTGCTCTGTGGATAGTATTTGTTTAGGAAGGCATGAGATAGTTGCTCCCAAGCAGTGATCGATCCCTCCGGAAGTGAATACAACCATGCTATAGCCTTGTCCCTTAAAGAGAATGGGAAAAGCCAGAGCCGGATTGAATCACTTGAGACTCCATTCACCTTGAGTGTATCACAATACTCAAGGAAGATTTGGAGGTGTAGATTCGGATCCTTAGATGGTAAAACTCCAAATTAGTTTTGTTAGACCATTGAGAGCAAGGATGGCTTCAATTTAAAGTTGTTAGCCTCAATGGTTAGCCTTGTGATGCTAGGCCTCCTACCCATTGCATTGGGTGCTACATAATCATGAAGGGCTCGGTTATCAGGATTGTCCATTGGCTCTTCGGTATTCGAACTCGAAGCTTGTTGCTTGCTTTGTTCAAGGTGCTTCTGAAGTGCTCTAATCTTACGAAGGGTACTTTCAATTTCTGGATAAAAAATGTGCTCAAAACTGTGACTCCTTCGCATAAATAGACCTGCACAATCCACAAAAAATACAACAAATCCCAAGTGTAATTCTGTAGAAAAGTAGCAACCAAAAATAGAAAAATTATGCAGAAAAATAAATTAAAATAAGTAAAAATCTAGTCTAATCAAAAACACGGCTTAGCCAATATTGGGGGAAACACAATCCCCGGCAACGGCGCCAAAAACTTGATAGCCTACCGCAAGCGCACGGGGTGTCGTAGTAATATAAATATCGTCCCACAGGGATTGTTCCCAATTACCGGTTTATAACACTTTGATTATCTAGACAAATCATTTGTTGATTTAGAAATTTATAACGCAGAACTAAATAACATAAACAGAAAACACTGAGCAATGACAATAAAAAGATTTACTTGGAAACAACAGAGATTAACTTCTTGGGAGATAATGGTTCACATAAATGTGGGTGCCAACATTTAATGCAATTCAATTTCTAAATTATTAAATCTCGTTTCTTAAGGCAAGTTTTCCTAAATTGATTAGTGACTTTCTCTCGAAACCTCACTAACGTACCTAATTATTGAAGAACCGCGTTCAATTCACTAATTAAATCCCTTACGCTTTATGAAAACTCGAATATCCCTCAAAGAGTCTCGTTTACTTTCGTAACCCAAATCCCTAGGTTTGATTTTGTGTAATTCAAACTATACGCCAATCTTTCGATTACCCATACCATTTACAATCATCCACACTTATCTCTAAGCTTAATGGAAGCATTAAGAACTCATAAAACCGAATACGAACACACAATTCAATAATCAAGAATGAAGAACATTTAAAATGGTTCACATAAATGCTACACCTTAATTCCCAAGAGTAATGTTTAATGTTCCATGGAAACAACAATCACAATGCCATAATACAAAGAAATTAAACCAAACATAGAAGAAAATTCAAAGATGAAGCTAGGGATTTAGAAAATACAAGATGACCCAAAATCTTCCTCCCCAAATCTACAAAACTGATGTTCTTCCACGTTTTTATCCTTCATCCCCTATGAAAATCCTTTGCAATGCTCTCTCTTTTTCCTTCAAAAAGTCTCTCCAATGTCTCTGTCTGGTTTCCCTTTCCAAAAACTCCTTTTCTATTCAGAAACTACTACAAAAATTAGGGTAAGTGCAAAACGTGCAAAACCCACTGGCAGTGGGAAAAACCCACAGCCAGTGGATCCTGACAGGGGATCCAGAATAGCAATTTTTAACCTTCAGGCAGAGGAAACCACGGCCAGTGGGAAAAACCTACGGCCAGTGGGTTTCCTAGCAGAGAGAAACACGGCCAGTGGGTGGGAAAAACCCACTGGCAGTGGATTTTTTTATGGCCCAATTTCCCATTGCAGAGAGGTCCACGGCCAGTAGGAAAAACCTACTGCCAGTTGATTTCTCTGGATTTCACCTTTTTGCTCTTTTCTCACTGTTTTGAGGCCCCAGAATATCCATCTTGGTAAATCCTTTCTCTATCATGCTTCTAAAGGTGGATAAGGCTTTATTTTTTAGCTTTTCGTGGCTTGATTCCTTTCCATTCACCCAATGCTTCCTTGAATGCTTCTTGTTTTTGAATGTATGCACCTGTAACCAAGCTATTCCTGCAAAAATTGAAACACCCGAGTAACAAGGAAAACACTTGGAATTAAGGAGAAAAACAACACCAATATCCTAGAAAACCTAAATAAAACACCACTAAAACAATGCAAATTAAACAACTATCAATATGTACCACAACATGTATACTTGCACTCACACACAATTCCTCATCAATTATCATCATAATATACATTCTATTTTGTACATCAAGCAGGTATAAAACCACACACATGATCTAGTCCTTCAACAATTGGACCATCATACATTTCATCATCTTTCTTATATTATTATGTGGTATTCACATATTTTACGTCGTCTTAATTACAATTCCTCATTCTCAACCCAACCATCACCATACACCATCACCTTTGGCATACCTCCTTGCTATATGCAAATGCTCTTAAGCTAATGCATATGCACAATGGAATATTTCAACAATTGCAGATCTGATTGTGGGAAAATAAACACCAATTGTGGGACTCAAGTATGATCATCTAACCATACCCCTACTGCAGTAGTAAAATATGTACACTTATTCTTAAATTTGCATGCATTTCACCAATTATTTTACTGGTACCAAACCGCATCACCTATTTGCAACATCGGTCATTTTCACCATGACCGCGGTAACAACATATTCAATATATAGTGTTGCGGGCCGGCCAAATCTCAAATCATGGCGGATGTGATCCTAAGGACCATCGGGGTCACCTGCTCATCAAGAGCCACCCCCCATAAGGGTCGGCTACATGTAGCTCCCCATAGCAATACATGGGTGGCTTTATGACTTACACACCGAGTCACAGGGGAAAATAAAATTGCTCGTGCACCGAGCCATCCTTCCACTAGGTCGGCTGATGGAACTCCTCTAATGTTCCAACATCGGCAGCTATGCAATATGCCATGGATGCAAATGCAAATCATATGCATTTCTCACTCTATGCATCCTATACATGCCACTTATCAAACATCATTACCATCATCATCACCAACACCACTTCACATTTCTTAGTGGATTTATCATTGTTGGGTTTAGTTTTGTTCTCAAGTTTTAAGTATGACACTTTAACATTCATACACCATTTACAACGGCACTCAACATCAATTTCAATCATCAACTTTCCATTATCAAATCATGGTATGCTATTCACTCACACCCATTCTCAAACAAACATCAACAACATTCATTTCACATCTATGGTGGACATAAGAATATCATCAATTTATCAAACAAACCACACCACCATATAGCACACCATATCTATTCTAATTGCACAAGCATGATGCCAAACAGTATTCTCAATATTACATACACAATTCATACTTCCATAGCATCAAAATAAGCCAAACATGCATATTGTCACATATGACAATCAAACACTATCCAATTCATGCAATTAGAATATAAGACTCTTCTCCTACCTCAAGAGAAGAATTTTGATGGATACGACGTACCTGCCTCGTTGTTCAGAATAGGTCCTACATTGATATACATGTAAAACCTCAATCAATCAACTATTCAAAACACAAATTTAATTCTAATTGACCATTATTACATCTACAATTCCTAACATGTATGAAACATGTTATAAACATCATTTTCATTGTTTGTTAGGCTTCGGGAATTCCTTCCCATCAAGCCACATTCATTAAATTCAAGGGCTACCAACAGCAATAGCCCAAACCTTTACAAATTACCTCACCAATCAATACTCATACTCTCAATGGTTTGTATTTGCTTTCAAACACATTATTCAACCAATATTTATAACTTTCCCCAATTCATAAAAGTTAGGGTTTCTCTAAAACCCAACAACTCTCATTAATGCCTCATCATTCTTCATCATTATCCCACCATAAATGCATCCACCTCATTTATTTCACTTAAACCTTACATTCATGACAACCTACTCTAGGGTTTATGCATTAGGTGTCTCTAAGAAATACCCATTCATATGCATTACTCCCCCAAAGCATAATATCACATACCCATGGCCAAACACTTCAACAAAATGGTGAGTATACTTACCTCACACCCAAAATGAAATGGGTTCAAGAAGGGGGAAGATGGGCTACGAAAATGAGGGGAAGAGGAAGAAGATTTCAAGCTTCAATGGCCTCCTTCCAAGCTTCTTGAAAACAAAAATAAGAGGGGAAGAAGATCACCACTTGGCTAGGGTTTTTGGAAAAGAAGAAGAGAAGATGGAGTAAGGAAATGGAGAAGAAGAGGGGGTTAAGTGTTTTTCCAAATGAGTCTTAGAACCCACACAAAAATGGGAAAGGAAATTGGGCTTTTACTTTTTAATTTTAACCCTCTCATTAATGCTTCATCGTTTTATGACAAACAAGATCTCTGTTCGGGCTCAATACTCTATCTGAAAATTATTTCGAATACATATTCGGACTCCCAATATTATTCTTAATAGCCCTGACCAATATCATCTCAATCAGAGATACTTGGTCCGACACCCATATCTCAACCGGGCTTATTTTTGGCTTATCCGGTCTCAATAAATCACCAACAGTCCCTAAAACTCTTAATTCAATTATTTCCAATGTTTTGGGACATTAAATAATTCATGTTCAATTATTCAATATTTATTTCCTCAATGAATCCTCTAATTTAAAAATTCTGAGGTGTTACAACAACCTTTTAATTCTTTTCTAAGCTTTGGAGCAAAACATCATGTAAAAATTCAATTGCTCAGTTTTGTCATTTTTTCAAGGGTGGCCTTCAAATTTGGCTAAAAATTCATCATTGGAGAAAATCTGCAGCTTCCATTGGAGAAATATTCTAAAACTTCAAGGTTAACCTTAGAATACCTTTCTAAGCATGGCTGCAAAAAATCATGCAAAAATTCATCTACTCCATTTTGTCATCTTTTCAAGGGTAGCCTTCAAATTGGGTAAAAATTCATCGTTTATGAAAATCTACAGCTTCCCTTTGAGAAATCTTATGAAACTTAGGGCATAACCTTACAATGCATTTCTAAGCATTGGCACAAAAAATATGCAAAAATTCAACAGCTTAGTTTTGTCATCTTTTCAAGGGTAGCCTTCAAATTTGGTTAAAGATCATTGTTAGGAAAAAATATGCCACTTCCCTAGGAAAAATGTAAGAAAACTTTTGGGACAATGTTACAATGCCTTTCTAAGCATGGCCGTAAAAAATCATGCAAAATTTCAACCACTCAGTTTTGTCATCTTTTCAAGGGTGGCCATGAAATTTGGCTAAAAATTCATCGTTAGAGAAAATCTGCAACTTCCGTTGGAGAAATCTTATGAAACTTAAGGGACAACCTTAAAATGCCTTTCCAAGCAAGCAAAAAAGCATGCAAAAATTCAACCGCTAAGTTTGGTTATCTTTTCAAGCATGACCTTTTAATTTAGCTAAAAATTCATCTTTGGAGAAAATCTACCACTTCCCTTGGAAAAATGATGAAACTTCAAGGACAACCTTATAGTTCCTTTGTAAGCATGGTCGTAAAAAATCCTGCAAAAATTCATCTTTTCAATGGTGGCCTTCAAATTTGGCTAAAAATTCATCTTTAGAGAAAATTTTTAATTTCCCTTGGAGAAATCTTATAAAACTTCAGGGACAACCTTACAATGCCTTTCTAAGCATTGCAGCAAAACATCGTGCAAAAATTCAACCGCTTAGTTTTGTCATCTTTTCAAGGGTGGCCTTTAAATTTGGCTAAAAATTCATTGATGGAAAAACTATGTCACTTCCCTTAGAAAATTTCAACCATTCAGTTTTGTCATCATTTTAAGGGTGGCCCTCAAATTTGGCTAAAAATCCATCATTAGAGAAAATCTACAACTTCCGTTAAGGAAATCTTATGAAACTTCAGAGACAACTTAAAATGCCTTTCCAAGTTTTGCAACAAAAAATATGCAAAAATTTAACCGCTTAGTTTTGTCATCTTTTCAACGGTGGCATTCAAATTTGGCTAAAAATTCATCTTTGGAGAAAATCTACCACATCCATTGGAGAAATGTTATGAAACTTCAGCGACAACCTTATAATGCCTTTCTAAGCATTGCAGCAAAACATCATGCAAAAACTCAACTGCTTAGTTTTGTTATCTTTTCAAGGGTGGTCTTCAAATTTGGCTAAAAATTCATCGTTGGAGAAAATTTATAACATCCTTTGTAGAAATCATATGAAACTTCAGGGGCAACCTTACAATTCATTTCTAAGAATTCTAGTAAAACATCATTCAAAAATTCAACTGCTTAGTTTTGTCATATTTTCAAGGGCGGCCTTCAAATTTGGCTAAAAATTCATCTTTGGAGAAAATCTACCACTTCCCTTGGAGAAATCTTATGAAACTTTAGGGACAACCTTACAATGCCTCTCTAAGCATGGCCACAAAAAATCATGCAAGAATTCAACCACTCAGTTTTGTCATCTTTTCAAGGGTGAGCTACAAATTTGGCTAAAAATTCATCATTAGAGAAAATCTACAACTTCCCTTGGAGAAATCTTATGAAACTTCAAGGACAACCTTAAAATGCCTTTCCATGCTCTACAGCAAAATATCATGCTAAAATTCAACCACTAAGTTTTGTAATCTTTTGAAAGGTGGCCTTCTAATTTTGCTAAAAATTCATCTTTGGAGAAAATCTACCCTTTCCCATAGGGAAATCTTATGAAACTTCAGTCACAACCTTACAATGCCTTTTTAAGCATGCCTGCAAAAAATCATGCAAAAACTCAACCGCTCTATTTTGTCTTCTTTTCAAGGGTTACCTTCAGATTTGGTTAAAATTTCATCATTGTTGAAAATCTACAACTTTCCTTGGAGAAATATCATGAAACTTCAGATACAACCTTACAATAACTTCCTAAGCATGGGCGCAAAAAATCATGCAAAAACTCAACAGCTCAATTTTGTCATCTTTTTAAGGGTGATCTTTAAATTTGGCTAAAAATTCATTGTTATAGAAATTTGTAACTTACCTTGGAGAAATCTTTTGAAACTTCAAAGACAACCTTACAATGCTTTTCTAAGCATTGTAGCAGAATATCTTGTGTAACACCCCGGTTTTCTAGACTCGGATCCCGATGTGATCAAGATAATAGTTAATAAAAATACGAGTAAATTTTTTACGTTCGAAATAGTTTCTAAACACAATCTCGACTACATCAAGACCCGAACCATAGAAAACCGAAGAGTGGGATTCATTAACATATAACTGGATCGATAAATAATTTGCCCATAACGGTATACAAAATAATAGAGTTTACAGCAAAAGAAGAATGTGTATAGCGGGCATACGCCTAGTCCCATATATGGCGATATGAGAAAAGGCTCGACATAGCATGCAAACCCCCAACATAAACCTATTAGATCATAACCCATTTATGCGCTTACAACATACACATGCATTGCCTAAGATATACCTATAAATATACATATGCATCCGGGTCATGCCCAAACTATTACCTCTGCCCATAACTCATAATTGGCCTATTTATTCACCTATTGGCATTATTACAAACACCACCATCATCATTATACAATATTCAAACTTTCAATTCCTCTAGTACTCATCAAATCATCACTTACATACTAAACATATATTCACCATTCACAAATACAAAGGATTATCTTATACATACCCAAATTCACTAAATCCTCAATATCATCATATACAATTTATTCAATACATTAAAGTTCACAATTGATGCCGGCCAAGGCACTTCCACTACCACTATTTACCTTCACCAAAAGCTTTAATTCAAAATCTCATCTCGGCCCATGATAACCATGCATCACAATGCTAAAAGGAGACTACATGGGAGAGTGAGTCATACATTCAAAATGATGAATATAATATATTGTGATTAAGTGTACATGCATTCATTCATCATGTGTGATTTGCTATCAAATTAATAAATCATCATTAATTCATAATCACATTCTTAGAAATAGGCATACATGCTTCATAAATCAAAAATCATGTTATAAGCAAGCACAACCATATACACAATAACATTGCTACTTATCATCAAAGGCATTCAAAATCATCATCATCATCATTGTATTCAATCTTCATTCACTCCCTCCTCGCAAGGGGTCTTTCATCTCTCATGGTCATCCCGTCTCAAATGCCATACACCTATGGCTAATGCATATGTCAACTGTTTAATAATGCATATGCACGGATCTGATTTCATTTCATCAGGTGATCGCAACCACCATATCATTCATTCATATAGGTTTCCCGCCTCATAAGGGGTACTCCCTTTAACAGCCTCGTAAAGTGATTTCTTGTGTTCACAACCACGTTCAACAATTCACAATGTTTTCCTGCCTCGCAAGGGGTACTCCCGGCTTATGATCGCAACCATGGGAATCATAGGAACTCGCAAGCCTTTTTTACATTTCAACAACCAGGTGATCACAACCACCGGCTCGATATCATATCATCATCAAGTTGGTTCCCCTCCTCGCAAGGGGTACTCCCTTCATAGAATCCCACAGGATCTTTCATCATTATGATCGCAACCACATATTCAATGTTATGCCATGCCATGAATGCAAAATGCAATAATGCATATGCCAATCAACCTCACAAGGATATCTCACCCTCTCAATTAGGGGTATATTATATATTTAGTTTTTATTATCGTTGGCATACAATCAACCATAAGGCCCCTCAAGGCTCAACATTTCCATTTTCATAAATCCACACATGGCAATCATAGGATATCAACCATCATAGCATTTATCCACGCATGGAAGCCAACAAGATATTTTAAAACATACATTCAGCAATCATCATTGCATCTCATACGTACAAGTCAATACTTGCATTAATCATATTAGCACCACACTCATCCAAAATAGCAAACACTGCTTATTCAAGGGCATATTCAATAACAATATCCCTTTTCATTCAACAATATCATTTATCATTCAATATATATGGTATCCTTAACTTTTAATCATCATTGACACTATTTCAAATCCATTGATTTATACCCTTATTACCATTTAATTATCCTCTCATTAATTTCGTCATCACACATAGTGTGTCATGTAGCCATATCACTTATTTCCCCTCATGCTTCATAATATATCCATAGTGGTAAAGCATACATGTATTCATAACCTAACATAGGTATACACATATCTTGCCAAGGCCTTAAGCCATTCCTCAATCACCACTAAGACACACCACACATGTACCCCTAATGAAATCACTTATCTTTATATAATAAAAAAGGGTTTTGGGTAATAATGAGCCCATGATAAATTTCAACGTTAAGACATGAGAAAAGCTTACTTTTAGTCTTAAAAATAGTGGGACATGTCACCAATATCACCTATTAGTCCCAAATTGACAACCATAAAAAGTTGGGTTCAAAACCCTCTTAAATATGAGTTCTACATTGTAGTGGGTTTGGTATTTTAAGCATCATGAGAGTTAGAAAACTCCAATTGAAGTGGAACCAATTTTAAAACCTCCGTAACATAATTATCTACAATTTTCATCCAAGATTTGGAGGCCAAAAATGTCATTAAGATGCCCAAATAGGCCAAAAACAACAAAGGAATCATAGCTGTTGGAAAAACAGCCATAACAGGGCCATGAATCGATTCCCATATATGGTGAATCGATTCATACGTCCAAAAGTCCCAACATTGACTTACAGAGGGGTGGGAATCAATTCCCATACCCCATGAATCGATTCATGCGTCCAAATGCTCAAAAACAGTGAAACAGAGGAGTATGAATCGATTCATCCCCTGGTGTGAATCGATTCACACGTTCCTGCCCAATTGAACAGTAATTCCAGCAAGCTTTGAATCGATTCAAAGCCTTTCTTGAATCGATTCAAGCTTGGTAAATCAGACCCCTGCTGCATTTTATGCAGAAAATTACCCAATTTCTAACTTCTAACCACTCTAACTTTTTCATATGAATTCCAATTCTCACCAAATTTTAAAACCAACTTATATATATTATTTGTGATGTGTGGCCACCGACCACGCACAAAAATTCCCAAAAATGAGAGACTTATGAGTATAAATGTGTTTTACCCGTTTTGAGGCACTTTTGTGCATCTTAAGGGCCTATTCTTATTGGAATTGGCCCATTCCAATTTCTATAAGTCATAAACTACTAATATAGGCTATTGGAACTACCGCATGCCATCAACACAACATAAAACTCTATTTGGCTCTATGAGTTCCTCAATTATGCATAAACCACAAACTTATCACCAATACCATCACAATGGCTATCACATTTAATGCCAAACATCCACATAAATTCTCAATTCACAAGACATATACCTCATCCCTTCAAGGATAGTTCATTCACATGTACATATTTTAACCCCTTATAGGTTATTCATCAATATATATACACATATATTATCATCAATAGCCAACAATTTGCCATTCACATCATTTCGGCAAGGCAAGCATGAGTATCATGACATACAATAATCATCAATTATATAACTCATGTAATTTGAATGTAAACTCCATTCCTACCTCGAGGGAAGAGTCGAAATCTGAATGCTCTGATCATTTCGCACCATCATCCGGAACACAATCTATATATCAAATACATATGCTTTCACAAAATCAATAACCATCTCAAGGCATTCCTCATAAATTCTAAATAATGACTTACTCATTGTAAAGTTTATGAACAAGTTCTAAACTTGTCAACACACCAATTTATGCAATTGTGTTAGGCTTTGGGAATTCCTTTCCCAAAACCAAGATTTTCTAAATCTTAAAGGGCCAACTACACCCAACAATAACTCCCCACTTTAAACATCACATACTCATCCTCAAACTCAATCCTTCTGACCACAACATATGTAGTCCCTAATCTTGAGATTAAGATCCCATCAAATCCAATATTCCTTATTTTTTCATATACCAAATTCTAATATCCCTTATGATAATACATTATTTCAACATCAATCTACAACCTCAATTACCAACACTTAAACATTATACCCCAACATATCAACAATAATAAGCAATCCCCATCACTTCAAACATTAATTCTACACATTTCATAACAATACTCATCCATGAGTTTCATTCTCTAGGATTTGTCATTATTATCATTATCCATCATTATAAATAACAAATCACTCATTAAATATCATTATTCACATTCAATTTAACCTCCCAAGCTTCAAAATATCCATTTTTCCTAAATTCTTAGGGCTAGGGTTTTCATCAAAACTCAACAACCATTATCAACATTCATCAATTCATCATCAATGGCTATCTCTCATCATTAACATCATTCTCTAACATCATTAAACATATATTCTACTCACATTTTACATTTCCCCCAATTTATTAAAGTTAGGGTTTCACTAGAACCCATCACCATCATAAATGCTCATCAATTTTTCACCCATCCAAGTATTAATTTCATGCACCCATAACAACCCATCATAAATGCCATGATAACAACACCCCACCTTAGGGTTTCCATCATAAATGCTTCTAGTCATAACCCCTATGCATACCATACACTCTCCCAACAAAAAAAATCATAACCAATGTCATGGGCTCATTATAAATGGTGAGGGACATACCTCAAGCTAAGAAAAGGAAGTGGTTGCCAAGAGAGGGAGAGAGAGCACAAAAAGAGAGTGGGAGAAGAAGAGCTCCATACCATCATTGTTATCTTCTCCAAGCTTGAAGCAACAAAATGGAAGAAGGAGGAAGGGCACACCATGCTTGGATTTTGGAGAATGGAAGAAGAAGAAGGAGAAGAGAAGGAGAAAAGATGAAGAGAAAGAGAATAGGAAGAAGGAGAAGAAGTGGCGTGAGCAGTTGAGAGAAGGGGGATTTGGTTTTAAATTTCATTCCCTTCATTAAAATCTTTCCATTTTACAACATACAGGATCTCTGTTCGGGCTCAATACTAAATCCAAAAATTATTTAGAAGACATATTTGGATTCCCCATAATATTCTTAACAGCCCTGACCAACGGCATCTCAATCAGAGATACTTAGTTCGACACCCATATTTTATTTAGGTAAAATTTTATCTCCTAAAATCTCAATAAACTATAAATATCCATAATGAATCCTAATTTAATTATTCCAATTTTTTTGGGACACTCGTTAACTCATTGATAATTATTTACTATTTATTCCTCATATTTAATCATTTTTAGAAAATTCGGGATGTTACATCTTACAAAATTTCAACCGCTCAGATGCAACTTCCTCATATTTACAAAATTTGCCTAAAAATTCATCGTTGGAGAAAAGATGCAACTTCCCTTAGAGAAATCTTAAAAAACTACAGGGAAAAACTTACAATGCCTTTCTAAGAATTACAGCAAAAAATCATGAAAAAATTCAACTACTAAGTTGGTCATCTTTTCATGGGTGGCCTTAAAATTTGGCTGAACATTCATCTTTTCTGAAACTTCAAGGGCAACCTTACAATGACTTTCTAAGCATTGCCGCAAAAAGTCATGCAAAAATTTAACCGCTTAATTTTGTCATCTTTTCAAGGGTTGCCTTCAAATTTGGCTAAATATTCATCTTTAGACAAAATCTACCACTTCCTTTCGAGAAATCTTATGAAACTTCAGGGGCAACCTTACAATGCCTTACTAAGCATCGCCATAATAAATCAGGAAAAAATTCAACCGCTCAATTTTGTCATCTTTTCATGGGTGAGCTTCAAATTTGGCTAAAAATTAATCGTTGGAGAAAATCTACAATTTCGCTTAGAAAAATCTTATGAAACTTTAGGGATGACCTTACAAAGCCTTTTTTAAAGCATATCCACGAAAAATCATGCAAAAATTCAATAGCTCAGTTTTTTCATCTTTTGAAGGATGACCTTTAAATTTTGCCAAAAATTTATTGTTGGAAAAAATATGCCACTTCCTTTTGAAAAATGTTAGAAAACTTTCGAGACAATGTCATAATGCCTTTCTAAGCGTGGTGCAAAAAATTATATGCAAAATTTCAACCGCTCAGTTTCGTCATCTTTTAAAGGGTGGCCTTCAAATTTGGCTAAAAATTAATCATTGGAGAAAATCTACAACTTTTGTCGGAGAAATCTTATGAAACTTCAGGGACAACCTTAATATGCGCTTCTAAGCATTGCAGCAAAAAAGAAGCAAAAATTCAACCGCTACATTTTGTCATCTTTTCAAGGGTTGCCTTCAAATTTGGCTAAAAATTCATCTTTGTAGAAAATCTACCTCTTCCCTTGGAGAAATCTTATGAAACTTCAAGGACAACCTTACAACGCCTTTCTAAGCATGACCACCAAAAATCATACAAGAATTCAACCACTTAGTTTTGTCATCTTTTCAAGGGTCAGCTTCAAATTTATTTAAAAATTCATTGTTGGAGAAATCTTATGAAAGTTCAAGGACAACCTTACAATGCTTTTCTAAGCAATGTCGTAAAAAGTCATGCAAAAATTCAACCACTCAGTTTTATCATATTTTGAAAGGTCACCTTCAAATTTGGCTAAAAATTCATTTTCGGAAAAAATATGCAACTTCCCATGGAAAATGTTAGAAAACTTCTGAGACAACGTTACATTGCCTTACTAAGCATGGTCATAAAAAATCATACAAAATTTGAACCGCACAGTTTTGTCATCTTTTCAAAGGTAGCTTTCAAATTTGGCTAAAAATTTATCGTTGGATAAAATCTTAACTTTCGTTAGAAAAATCTTATGAATCTTCAGGGACAACCTTAAAATGCCTTTTGAAGCATTGCAGCTAAATATCATGCAAAAAGTCAAGTGCTAAGTTTTGTCATTTTTCAAGGGTGGCCTTCTAATTTTGCTAAAAATTCATCTTTGGAGAAAATCTACCCTTTCCCTTGGAGAAATCTTATGAAACTTTAGGGACAACCTTACAATGCCTTTTTATGCATGGCCGTAAAAAAATATGCAAAAACTCAATTGCTCAGTTTTCTTATATTTTCAGGGATGGTCTTTAAATTTGGCTAAAAATTCATTGTTGGAGAAAATCTGTAACTTCCCTTGGAGAAATTTTATGAAGATTGAAAGATAACCTAACAATGCCTTTCTAAGCTTGCCGCAAAAAATCATCAAAAATATCAACCGCTCAGTTTTGTCTTTTTTTCATGGTTTACCTTCAAACTTGGTTAAAATTATATCATTGTTGAAAATCTATAATTTTCCTTGGAGAAATGTTATGAAACTTTAGATATAACCTTACAATAACTTCCTAAGCATGGCCATAAAAAATCATGTAAAAACTCAACTGCTCAGTTTTGTCATCACTTCAAGGGTGACCTTCAAATTTGGCTAAAAATTCATCTTTGTAGAAAATCTACCACTTCCTTGGAGAAATCTCATGAAACTTCAGGGACAACCTTACAATGCCTTTCTAAGCAAGGCCACAAAAAATCATGCAAAAACTCAACTGCTCAGTTTTCTCATCTTTTCAAGGCTGATCTTTAAATTTGGCTAAATATTCATTGTTGGAGAAAATCTGTAACTTACCATGGAGAAATCTTATAAAACTTCAAGGACAACCTTATAATGCTTTTCTAAACATTGCAGCAAAACATGCAAAATTTCAACCGCTTAGTTTTGTCATCTTTTTAAAGGTGGCCTTAAAATTTGTCTAAAAGTTCATCGTTGGAGAAAATCTTTTACTTCGATTGTGGAAATCTTATGAAACTTCAGGGACAAACTTAAGATGCCTTTCTAAGCATTGCTACAAAAAATAATCCAAAAACTTAACCCTTAATTTTGTCATCTTTTTGAGGGTGGCCTTAAATTTTGGCTAAAAATTCATCGTTAGAGAAAATCTACAACTTCCTTTGGAGAAATCTTATGAAACTACAGGCACAACCTTACAATGCCTTTTTAATCATTGCCATAAAAAAATCATGCAAAAATTCAACCACTTAGATTTTTTATCTTCTCAAGGGTGGTCTTCAAATTTTGCTAAAAGTTTATCTTTAGAGAAAATCTACAACTTCCCTTAGAGAAATGTTATGAAACTTCAAGGATAAACTTACAATACCGTTCTAAGAATTGCAGGAATAAATCATGAAAAAATTCAACTACTAAGTTTGGTCATCTTTTCATGGGTAGCCTTTAAATTTGGCTAAAAATTCATCTTTGTAGAAAATTTGCAACTTCCCTTGTAGAAATCTTATGAAACTTTAGTAACAACCTTACAATGCATTTTAAAGCATTGCCGCAAAAACTCATGCAAAAATTCAACCATTCACTTTTGTCATTTTTTAAGGGTGACCTTTAAATTTGGCTAAAATTTATCGTTGGAGAAAATTTATGACTTCCCTTGGAAAAATCCTATAAAACTTCATGGACTACATTGCAATGTCTTTCTATGTATTGTTGCAAAAAATCATGCAAAAATTCAACTACTCAGTTTTGTCATCTTTTCAAGGGTGACATTCAAATTTGTCTAAAAATTCATCTTTGGAGAAAATCTACCACTTCTCTTGGAGAAATCTCATGAATCTTCAGGGACAACCTTACAATGACTTTCTAAGCATGGCTATAAAAAATCATGCAAAAATTCAACCGCTATGTTTTCTCATCTTTTCAAGGGTGAGCTTCAAATTTGGAGAAATCTTAAGAAACTCAAGGACAACCTTACACTGCCTTTCTAAGCATTGTCGCTAAAAATCATGCAAAAATTCAACCTTACAATGCCTTTCTAAGCATGACCACCAAAAATCACGCAAAAATTCAACCGCTCAGTTTTGTCATCTTTTCAAGGGTGGTCTTTACATTTGGCTAAAAATTCATTGTTGGAGAAAATCTGCAACTTCCCTTGGAGAAATCTTATGAATATTGAAAGATAACCTAACAATGCCTTTCTAAGCTTGCCGCAAAAAATCATCCAAAATATCAACCGCTCAGTTTTGTCTTCTTTTTATGGGTTACCTTCAAACTTGGTTAAAATTATATCGTTGTTAACAATCTACAACTTTCCTTGGAGAAATCTTGTGAAACTTTAGATATAACCTTACAATAACTTCCTAAGCATGGCCATAAAAAATCATGTAAAAACTTAACTGCTCGGTTTTGTTATCACTTCAAAGGTGGCCTTTAAATTTGGCTAAAAATTCGTCTTGGTAGAAAATCTACCACTTCCCTTGGAGAAATCTCATGAAACTTCAGGGACAACCTTACAATGCCTTTCTAAGCATGGCCGGAAAAAATCATGCAAAAATTCAACCGCCCAGTTTTGTCATCTTTTCATGGTTAGCCTTTAAATTTGGCTAAAAATTCATCGTTGGATTAAATCAGTACCTTTTGTTGGAGAAATCTTATGAAACTTTAGGGACAACCTTAGAATAGTTTTCCAATCATTGCAGCAAAAAATCATTTAAAAATTCAACCACTAACTTTTGTCATCTTTTATAGGTGTCCTTCAAATTTGGCTAAAAATTCATCTTTCAAGAAAATCCACCACGTCCCTTAGAGAAATCTTATGAAACTTCAGGGACAAGCTTACATCGGCTTTCTAAGTATGGCCGTAAAAAATTATGCAAAAATTCAACCGCTCAAATTAGTCTTCCTTCCAAGGTGGCATTCAAATTTGGCTAAGAATTGATCGTTGGAGAAAATTTGCAACTTCCCTTTTAGAAATCTAATGAAACTTCAGGGACCACCTTACATAGCCTTTCTAAGCATTGCTGCAAAAAATCATGCAAAAAATCTTAAGGGATAACCTTATAATGCCTTTTTAAGCATGGCCACAAAAAATCGTGCCAATTTTCAACCGCTCAGTTTTGTCATCTTTCGAGGGTGGTCTTCACACTTAGCTAAAAATTCATCGTTGGAGAAAATCTACAACTTCCCTTGGAGAAATCTTATGAAACTTCAGGGACAACCTTACAATGCCTTTCTAAGCATTATACGAAAATATCATGTAAAAATTGAATTGCTGATTTTTGTCATCTTTTCAACGGTAGCCTTTAAATTTGGTTAAAAATTAATCGTCGGAGAAAATCTTCAACATCCCTTAGAGACATCTTATGAATCTTCAAGGACAACCTTACAATGCCTATCTAAGCATGGCCGCTAAAAATCATGCAAAAATTCACCCGCTCAGTTTTGTCGTCTTTTCAAGAATGACCTTCAAATTTGGCTAAAAATTCATCATGGGAGAAAACCTACAACTTCCCTCGGAGAAGTCGTATGAAACTTCAAGGACAACCTTACAATGCCTTTCAAAGCATTGCTGTAAAAATCATGCAAAAATTTAACCATTTAGTTTTGTCATCTTTTCAAGGGTGACGTTTAATTTTGGCTACAAATTCATCGTTTGAGAAACTTTGTAACATCCTTTGGAGAAATCTTATGAAACTTAAGAGATAACCTTTCAATGTCTTTCTAAGCATTACAGTAAAAAATTGTGCAAAAATTCAACTGCTTAGTTTTCTCATCTTTTCAAGGGTGGCCTTCAAATTTTCGTAAAAACTCATCATCGAACGAAATTTACGTCTTCCTTTAGAGAAATCTTTTGGAACTTCAGGGACAACCTTATAATGCTTTTCTAAGCATGGCCACAAAAAATCATGTCAATTTTCAACCACTCAGTTTTGTCATCTTTTCAATGGTGGTCTTCAAACTTGGCTAAAATTCATCGTTGGAGAAAATCTACAACTTCCCTTGTAGAAATCTTATGAAACTTCAGGGACAACCTTATAATGCATTTTTAAGCACTATAGGAATATATCATGCAAAAATTGAATTCCTCATTTTTATCATCTTTTCAAGTGTGGCCTTCAAATTTGGCCAAAAATTCATCGTTGGAGAAATCTATCACTTCCCTTGGAGAAATCTTAGAAACTTCTTGGACAGCCATAGAATGTCTTTCTATGCATGGCTGTAAAAAATATGCAAAAATTCAACTGCTCAGTTTCGTCATCTTTTCAAGGGTGGCCTTGAAATTTGGCTAAAAATTCATCATTGGAGAAAATCTATAACTTCCCTTGGAGAAATCATATGAAATTTAAGGGATAACCTTACAAGCGCTTAGTTTGTCATATTTTCTAGGATGACCGTCAAATTTGGCTAAAAATTCATCATTGGAGAAAATTTGTAACTTCCCTTCGAGAAATCTTATGAAACTACAGGGACAACCTTACAATGCCTTTTTAAGTATTGCCGTAAAAAATATGCAAAAATTCAACCGTTCATTTTTTTCTTCTTTTCAAGGGTTCAAATTTGGCTAAAAATTCTTCGTTGGACAAAATCTACAACTTTTCTAGGAGGAATCTTATGAAAGTTAAAGGACATTCTTTTTATGCCTTTTTAAGCATTGCTGCAAAAAAAAAGCAAAACTTCAACAGCTCAGTTTTGTCATCTTTTGAAGGGTGACCTTCAAATTTGGCTAAAAATTCATCGTTAGAGAAAATCTGAAACTTCCATTGGAGAAATCTTATGAAAACTTCAGGTACAACCTTACAATGGCTTTCTAAGCATTACCGTAAAAAATCATGCAAAAAATCATCGCTAGAGAAAATCTGCAACTTCCCTTGGAGAAATCTTATGAAACTTAAACGACAACTTATCAAGGCCTTGCTAGACAATTCAACAAAAAATTATCCAAAAATTCAACCGCTCAGTTTGTCATCTTTTCAAGGGTGGCCTTCAAATTTGGCTAAAAATTAATCGTCGGAGAAAATCTTCAACATGCCTTGGAGACATCTAATGAAACTTCAGGGACAACCTTACAATGCCTTACTAAGCATGGCCACTAAAAATCATGCAAAAATACACCCACTCAGTTTTGTCATCTTTTCAAGAGTGACCCTCAAATTTGGGTAAAAATTCATCATTAAGGAAAACCTACAACTTCCCTCGGAGAAGTCTTATGATACTTTAGGAACAACCTTAGAATGCCTTTCAAAGCATTGCTATAAAAAATTATGCAAAAATTCAACCGCTCAGTTTTGTCCTCTTTTAAAGGGTTAGCTTCAAATTTGGCTAAAAATGCATCATTGTAGAAAACCTACAACTTCCCTTAGAGAAGTCTTATGAAACTTCAAGGACAACCTTACAATGTCTTTCAAAGCATTGCCGCAAAAATGATTCTAAAATTCAACCATTCAGTTTTGTCATATTTTTAAGGGTGACGTTCAATTTTGGCTAAAAATTTATCGTTAGAGAAAATCTGCAACATCCTTTGGAGAAATCTTATGAAACTTAAGAGATAACCTTTCAATGCCTTTCTAAGCATTGTGGAAAAAAATTGTGTAATAATTCAACTACTTAGTTTTCTCATCTTTTCAAGGGTAACCTTCAAATTTTGCTAAAAATTCATCATCGAACAAAATCTACCACTTCCCTTGGAGAACACTAATGTAACTTCAGGAACAACCTTACAATGTCTTTCTAAGCATTGCAACACAACATCATGCAAAAATTCAACTACTTAGTTTTGTCATTTTTTCAAGGGGGCCTTCAAATTGAGCGAACAATTTATCTTTGGAGAAAATCTACCACTTCCTTTGGAGAAATCTTATGAAACTTCAGGGACAACCTTATAAAGCCTTTTTAAGTATAGCCGTAAAAAATCATGCAAAAATTCAACCGCTCAGTTTTGTCATCTTTTCAAGGGTAGCCTTCAAATTTGGCTAAAAATAATCGTTAGAAAATATCTCCAACTTCCCTTGGAGAAATCTTATGAAACTTCAGGGACAACCTTATAATGCCTTTCTAAGCATTGTAGCAAAAACTCAAGCAAAGATTCAACTATTGAATTTTGTCATATTTTCAAGGCTTGCCTTTAAATTTGGTTAAAGATTCATCTTTGGAGAAAATCTACCACTTCCTTTGGAGGAATCTTATAAAACTTCAGGGACAACTGTTCAATGCATTTCTATGCATGGCCGTAAAAAATCATACAAAAATTCAACCATTCAGAGTTGACATCTTTTCAATGGTGGCCTTCAAATTTGGATAAAAATAATCATTAGAATATATTTACAACTTCTCTTGGGGAAACCTTATGAAACTTCAGGGACAACCTTATAATGTCTTTCTCAGCATTGTAGCAAAAAATCATACAAAGATTCAACTATTCAATTTTGTCATCTTTTCAAGTCTGGCCTTCGAATTCGGTTTGAGATTTATCTTTAGAGAAAATCTACCACTTTCCTTGGAGGAATCCTATAAAACTTCATGGACAACTATTCAATGCCTTCTTAAGCATTACCACAAAAAATCATGCAAACATTCAACCGCTCAGTTTTGACATCTTTTCAATGGCGGCCTTCAAATTTGGATAAAAATTTGTCGTTGGAGTAAATCTATAACTTCTTTTGGAGAAATCTTATGAAACTTTAGGGACAACCTTACAATGATTTTCTAAGTATTGTAGCAAAAAATATGCAAAGATTCAACTATTGAATTTTGTCATCTTTTCACGGCTGGCCTTTAAATTTGGTTAAAGATTCATCTTTGGAGAAAATCTACCACTTCCCTTAAAGGAATCTTATAAAACTTCAGGGAATACTGTTCAATGCCTTTCTAAGCAAGGCTGTAAAAAATCATGCAAAAATTCAACCGTTCAGTTTTATCATCTTTTCAACGGTGGCCTTTAAATTTGGATAAAAATAATCATAAGAAAATATCTACAACTTCTCTTGGAGAAACCTTATGAAACTTCAGGGACAACCTTACAATGTCTTTCTAAGCATTGTTGCAAAAAATCATGTAAATATTCAACTATTCAATTTTGTCATCTTTTCAAGGCTGGCCTTCAAATTTGGTTTAAGATTCATCTTTGGAGAAAATCTACCACTTCCCTTGAAGGAATCTT
Source organism: Clitoria ternatea (assembly GCA_037962975.1). Classification (NCBI taxonomy): domain Eukaryota; kingdom Viridiplantae; phylum Streptophyta; class Magnoliopsida; order Fabales; family Fabaceae; genus Clitoria; species Clitoria ternatea. Next base: position 160,794,771 of record CM075672.1, read on the forward strand.
ATGAAACTTCAGGGACAATTGTTCAATGCCTATCAAAGCATGGCCGTAAAATAATCATGCAAAAATTCAACCGCTTAATTTTGTCATCTTTTCAAGGGTGGCCATCAAATTTGGCATAAAGTAATCATTAGAAAATATATACAACTTCCTTTGGAGAAATCTTATGAAACTTCAGGGACAACCTTACAATGCCTTTCTAAGCATTGTGGCAAACAATCATGCAAAATATTAACTGTTCAATTTTGTCATCTTTTCAAGGCTGGCCTTCAAATTTGGTTAAAGATTTATCTTTGGAGAAAATCTACCACTTCCCTTGGTGGAATCCTACAAAACTTCATGGACAACTTTAAGGGGTATTATGGCTGCATCATGGACAAGTCCCTTAGCACTTATACCTTAATACACTCTTAAAGATCTTGGTTCTTATAGTTTTAATCTTGAAAATCCTTTGGATACATGAGATCTTTAAGGGGTATTATGGCTGCATCATGGTTTTTGTTAAGTTCTCTAAAGTTTAAAAATTTTAAATTAAGAGTTACTAACTTATGAATTTTTATTGTTGCATAATTTTTATTGTGACTATGTGCATGTAATGAACTTGTTTAATTATGTGTTTTCTTGGCTTAATTGGTAGCTTGTAGTGTTAATAATATTTTTAGAATATATAAAATATCTTAAAAATAAGTTTTATAACTAATGATGAACCATTGTTGCTGCTAGAAATTTTTAGTTAGTTAAATAAATTGACGTTAATAAATCCTAATGTATGAATTAGCATAAAATGAAATTAGTGATTGAGATTTGATTTCATGACTTGATTTTTTTAATTCATGTGTTAAAAATGAATTTTTGAATATTTACTAAATTTTGGAAATTTTTATTAAAATGAGAATAAGTGATTCTTAGTTGTAGTAATTAAAGTCATATGTTAACGACATTAAGAAAATGATTTACAAGGACTTTTGGAATGCATTCCTTGGCAAAAATTTGTGATGATTGGTGATGCTGTTTTTTAATATATTTGAGTATCATTTATGGTCATAAAATTGTTACGAATGTGATGAATAATAAAATAATTAAAAGGGACCCAAGTTTAGGCACGAACGGTACGTTAGAAACGGACAAAACACGTGTTTGTGGGTAAACAGAGGAAATTGGTAAAACTATTTTGGAGGAGTATTTTATGGCATTAGAAATGAATTTTGAGCATAAGAAAAATACCCAAAGAAGAAAAACTGGTTGGGATAATTGTTGACACGTAATTTGTCCTTAAACTGCATTCTTACAAATGTTAGAACGACGAACTTTGGCACTAAGCAACTTTTCTTGTAGAGGCAGTTTATGGACAGAATCCATTTTTAAATTTACTATATTTAATTAGTTTTTTCAAAGTTAAACACTTTTGGCTTTGGAATCACCCCAAATCATGAAAAAATTTGATTGTTCAGTTTTGTCATCTTTTCTAGGGTGACCTTCAAATTTGGCTAAAAATTCATCGTTAGAGAAAATCTGCAACTTCCCTTGGAGAAATCTTATTAAACTTCAGGTACAACCTTACAATTCCTTTCTAAGCATTGCAGGAATAAATCATGCAAAAATTCAACCGCTCAGTTTTGTCATCTTTTAAAGGGTGGCCTTTTAATTTGGTTGAAAATTCATCTTCGGAGAAAATTTACCACTTGCCTTGGAGAAATCTTATGAAACTTCAGGGACAACCTTACAATTCCTTTCTAAGTATGCCCGCAAAAAATTATGCAAAATTTCAACCGCTCAGTTTTGTCATCTTTTCACGGGTGGCCTTCAAATTTGTCTTAAAATTCATCGCTGGAGAAAATCTACAACTTCCCTTGGAGAAATCTTATGAAACTTGAGGGACAACCTTACAATGCCTTTCTAAGCATGGCTACAAAAACTCATGCAAATTTTCAACCACTCTATTTTGTCATCATTTCACGCGTAGTCTTCAAATTTGGCTAAAAATTCATCTTTGGAGAACATCTAGAACTTTTCTTGGAGAAATCTTATAAATTTTTTGGACTCACTAATTAAGGAGTCACTAAATAGGAGTATTTTTTTTGAATGGTGATCATCAGTAAACGATTTAAAACAAGTATATTACATAGATCGATTCTTTTAACATGAGAGTATTTAAAAGAGAACGGAGCTCATAGGCTCCTGACATTTATTGTCAAATAAAAACATAAAAGAAATGTTGAGTCTATGATGATCTCGACGCAAACAGAAAATATACACACAGATGACGTTTTCAACTAGCGGCTCCTACTGCAGGTATTCCAAGTCCTGCCCACGCTCGCCTTGTCCTTCAACTGATGATCACGGAATGGAAAAATAACATACACAACAACAAAAGGTGTGAGTACAAAGCTCTCAACCCATAACATATACATACAAGGGTGGCTAAATAATTTAAATTAGAGAGAAGGTTATATACGGTATACCTTAGAACAGAAATACAAAACTTCACATACATAATTATCAACATCAATCAGAGGGTTAGTCATATAATGATGGCATGCTATGCATGTGTTAGATTCAATTACTGTAAGTTATAATTCATTACCAATATGCAATGGGGCCTAACTTTTACTCATCAATCTCATATACTAATAACCGTGAACATAACCCGCCATCCTTATCTCTTCTGCCCAACTAGAGTGACCGGAGCTCTCCTCGTTCTGGTTTTCACAAAAGGGTAAGGACTCACAGTCCCAACGTCAAAATGGCTAATAACCAACATCACACATCACCACAGAACGGGCACTCCACGGTCATAGAAACCCCTACCTCTTGCGAAGTACATCAGCGGTTGCCACGGCCTATCCGGCGTCGAGCGTGAATCGGAGCCATTGGAGGTCTGTCCCCGATATACTCCCAAGATAGCCCTCAGGGGATTGAGACGCCTGTTGTTTCTTTAGTGTACCCATCACTGTAAGCTCTAGGGGAATATCCAACATCCCTCCTCAACTCCATATGCAAAATGCCATGCACTTTTCTTAATTACTAGGGTACCCGGAGTTTAGACGGAACCTAACTCATATAGCGTATTTGTCCTTAAAACTCGTAAATATCTAACCATAAATCTTTTCATGTTGTAGGGGCTAAGTCTCAAGATTCAATACTACTAAAAATTCACTTCATGAGAATTTCCAAAGTTATTTACTAACAATTCTTTTTAAGAAAATTCTCTACTGTAAAATATACAATTTATTTATATAATAGATATCTAAGTAAGAGAGGTAACATAAAATTTCAACTATGTTTCTTATAATTTAAGAAAATCCAACGTTGCTTTAGGTGTGAGTTATAAAAGTTTTTCTCGATTTTTTTTCGATTACTAAAGTCGTTTCGTCGTATTTACTTATAATAAATCAAGAACTTTATTTTATCTTTCCAAAATTTTTCATAAAATAATAGATGAAATTTTTATAAGGTATCTCTCTTAATTCTACATTGAAAATAAAAGAATCCTCTTTTCTAAAGTAAATATACAAAGTATTAAATTTTCATTTCATTTTCAAAACATCATTTTTGTCGTATTTTGCCTATAGAATTCCGATTCAAGTGATTCCAAAGCCAAAAGTATTTAATTTTGAAAATTCTAACTAAATAAAGTAAAGTTAAAAATAAAATCTATCCAGAAAACAGCCCCTTACATGAAATTTCACCAATGTCAAAGTTTGTCGTTCCGACATTCGTAAAAGTGCGTTTTAAGGACAAATCGAGCGTCAAACATTTACCCAACCAATTTTTCTCCTTTGGGTATTTTTCTCATGCTCAAAATTTATCTTTCATATCATAAAATAATTCTCCAAAATAATTCTCCAAAATGTCACAAAATCATTTCTCATGCTCAAAACGTTTTATACCGTTTTCGACGTTTCGTTCGTGCCTAACTCGAGTCCCTTTTTAATTCTCTTATTATTTACCACATCCATAATATTTTCATAATCACAAATCTTCCTCAAATATATGAATATACAGCAGCAACAAAATTTCTAAATGTTCACCAAGAATTAATTCCAAAACTCATGTAAATCACTTCCTTAATGTCATAAACTTATTGTTTTATTATTATAACTAAAAGTCACTTGTTTTATTTTTAATAAAAATTCTAGAATTAACATTTCACATTAAAATTAATTTTTATCTCATGAAATTTTTAGATCAAGGCAAGTTTCCAATTTTAACCATAAAAATTAATTCTTTCAAGTTATACTTTTAGAATCAAAATTTTCCAAGTGGTTCATTAATTATTAAAATTTTTCAGCACAACCATTAATTTAGTGTGAGTTATAAAACTGTTTTGGAAATGTTTTACATTGTCTAAAAATTATTATTAACACCCCAAGTCACCAATTCAGCCAAAAATACATAATTAAACAAGATCTTTACATGCAATATAATTTCAATAAAAAATCTGCATCAATAAAAATTTTAGTGTTAGTAATCTTCATAAAATTATAAAATTCAAAGGATCTAACAACAATCATGGTACAACCATAATATCTCTTAAAGATCTATTCTTTTTCACAAAGATTTATCAAGATTCAAACCATGCAAACTTAGATCTTTAAAGAGATATTAAAGTATAAGTGTTAAGGACACTTATACTTCACCATGCATGCATAATTTTATGGATCTAAAACAAGCAAAGTACCCCCCTTACCAACAAGATTTTCGTCCTTCAAGAGAAAGGCCAAGGATTCCAAGGTTGGCTTCTAGATCATCACCATGGATTGCTTCATCAAAGAAGAAGGAGATGGATGCTAGAGGGGTGGTTGCACACGTGAATTTAGTGGTGAATAAGAGAAGAGAAAGCTTGCTGTTTGGTGGGGAAAAAGATTTTGGTCTTAGAAAGTGGCATGTTTAACTTTGTGATGTGGTATGGTGACTTAGAATGGATGATGATGGGTATGGGATGATGGTTTAGGTGAATAAAGGATGAGAAAATGAAGAGAATAGCTGTTGGAATTTCTCTAAGTTGGAAGGAAGAAAGAAAAGTTAGGCAAAGCAAAGCAAAGGAAATGAAAAGATAGATTTTTGCATGTAGCTTCCTTACCCTCCTTGGAGTCACATGGCTAGAGCAAGTGGATGGACAAGTGTCACACTAATTCCATGCAAGAGAAAGGTGTCAACAATAGTTGAAGATGATGTGGAGAAGAGTTATGCATGGCTGGGACAAGTGTCCAAGTAATGGAGCCATGTTATTGGTTGTTTATGCATGTCAACCTAGGTGTCTCATGCAGGACAGCCACTTGCTCGAAGGTTTAGGGTGTCTTATGGGCCGAATCAGTGGAGTATCAAAGTTGTAGAACATTTTCTCCTCTTTAAATCCATATAAAGTACAAAAAAATCCATTGAGAATTGAGTGAGATATGGCCCAAATACTAAAAGGGTGTAGGGCTATGACAGGGATTTTTGTCCCTTGCACAAATACTTTTTCTGGGCAAATAGGTTACGAATTGGACTTTAGTTTCTTCATCAAAGTTATGGATAAATGTGTTAGGAAACCTTTGGTGAAATCCTCATTCAATTTCATGACCGTATGAGAGAGTTATATAGAAAATACTGCACCTAGTGCAAACTGATGCTGGAAAAATGTGAATTGGTGTAGTGTTTTAATTTTTGGGAATTATGGGATGAGAACTGGTCTTAGTGGTCAGCATGAAAGTTGTAGATAAATTTGATACGGATATTTTGGGACAAGAATTACTCCAATCCAATATTGGGAGGATAAATTACATACAAAATACGTAGAGATGCGCATTTTGGCTTACCCGGGTAACTTAAATTCAACGTTTTTAAGCTTGGTTGTTTAAAATTGGGAGTTGGGCTCTTCATGAAAGTTGTTAGGAATAACATGAGGGACGTTTTAGGATAAAAATAATTTACCCAAGTTCCTCGGATAATTTTTGGGCTCAACCCGGGGAGTTACTCTGTTTTATTAACTTAAAACAGTTACTTAAATATTTATATTTAAATCACCTAATGTTTTATTTTATAACTCTATGCTATTAGGGTGTTATTAAACATATTATTATATTATCCTACTTATCTCAATTAATCACATAATTAAAGTTAGGACCTCTACCTTACACTCATAAAATTTCTTTAAAACGGATATATAATCAAATCGGTCGTAGCCCATTCATCAGTACACACAAAATTTTCACAGAATACAGACAACTGGTCTCAAGGACCTATCATACAAGAATAAGGGCTGTTACACTCTCTCCTCCTTTTAGAAATTTTATCCCAAAATTTCACCTAGTGCTAGCAAACAAATGAGGATAAAAAGTTCACATCTTTTCCTCAAGCTCCCACGTAGCATCTCCTTCTTCAGACTGACTCTAGATGACTTTTACCAAGGATACATCCTTCCCTCTTAGTTGCTTCAAATGACTATCTGTAATCTTCACTGGTATAGACTTATAAGTAAGGTTCTCTTTAAGATCAAGTTGATCAGGTTTCAAGATATAATCAGAATGTGGTACATATTTTCGGAGTTGAGAGACATGAAAGACATTATGAAGGTTGGACAATTCAGGAGGTAAGGCGATGTGATAAGCACTCGACCCAATTCTTTCAAGAATTTGGTATAGTCCTACATACATGAGGCTTAACTTCTTCGTTTTCAAGGCTCTTCCTACTCCCATTACAGGAGTCACTTGTAGAAAAACATCATCTCCTTCCTCAAACTCGAGAGGTTTTCGACGCTTGTCGTAGTAACTTTTCTGAAGATCTTGAGACGTCTTCATTGCTGCTTGAATTTGTAACATCCCAATTTTTTTTATTATTTATTTAATTACCGATTGAGACTAAGCCATTAACTAAGGGTTAACTGCAGAATTGGGATTAATGAATAATTAAACTAATTGCTGATTGGCTAGAAAATGATTGAATAAATAATGATAATAATAATGATAATGCTAGGCGAAAGGACGCATGTGTCCCTAAGGGTATAAGACAACTTCAGCTCTCTCTTTCCTTCATTAATTCACGCTGGACAGCTCTTCTTGTGCGTGCGTCAGGCCTCTGCTTTCCCTGTTTTCTCTCTTTCACTCTCATTCGCGTCGAACAGTGTGAGAGTCGAGAGCTTCTGGGAGGAACATCAATGCGGCTTTGTTCCACTCCCTGTCCTCTTTTTCCTCTCCGTCGCCTTCTTCCCCTCCTTCTTCTTCCACTTGGAGCTGTTAGTGTCCCAGTTGGAAGGCTGTGCTGGAAGTGCCTTGGAGCCATAGGGGAGACGAACCCGTTGGAGGAAAGAGCAACTCTAGCCCAGGATCAACGCTGAGTTCGAAGGCTGGTGGAGGAGGAGTAACAGAAGGGCGATCGGTCAGCATTGCAACTCGAGGAGTCTCTGAACCCCGACAGCAGGTAGGGGGCGCCTTACATGTCAAATGCATGGTTTATGGACGGGTTTCAGGTGTTTTGCTTTATGTGTTGTGTTGATGTGCATGCTGGTTTCATTAAGAACGTCGAGTGGTGTACTGTAATGTTGTTACCTTAATTTACTTGTTATGAGTTACTATGATAAACGCTTGTGATGCTGTGATGAAACTGTGGAATTCCGAGTGAATCTAAATGCTGTGTGGAATAGCATAAAACTGCATATATGAGAAAAGGGTGACCCGTGGGAGGTCAGGAGCCCTATGAGGTGACTTTCAAATACAGATTCCTGGCCAGATCCGTGAGGACCCGTGGTGGCCGAAGGAGCTAGAGTTAAGTCTCGAGACGTCTTTGGAAGACCGGTACCACACAGAAAGGGCTAATGGACGAGAGGCAGGGAAGGAATCTGCACTGAGATCACTGTTTAAGTCGGATCCGCATGCATGGGGGTATGAGCATTGTTATTGAGGCTAACCTGATTGCATGGATTTGAATGATTGAGTAAATTACGACTGAATGCATATCTATGTATTGATGTTGTGCCGAGTGTGACGTGTTGTTATGATAGAGAATGTGTGTTACTATGTAATCTCCGAATGGATGCTGTTGTGTGACTCTTATATTATTTGGCCGTGTATATATATTATTATGGATTGAGCCATGTAAATTGTAGAATTGAGGATTAAGGTATAATCCGAGTCAATAGCTATCGTTTTATATGTGAAAGCTCACCCCTACACCATTTTCCAGCATGTGCAGGTTGGACTCGGAAGTGATGATCGGGCCTCAAGTCCGAGTGAGGTGCACTCCGACTGTTGAGTGCTTATATTGTATTTATTATGTCTGGTCAGTGTAGCCTTGGCTGGCTCTCATGTAATAGGATAACTAACTTATTGTTTATGAGCAATACCTATCAGAATTGTAAACAAGTACACGTATATATATATATATATATATATATATATATTTTACATGGGTATGGTGTTATTTGCATCGAATAGCAAGTGTTAGTGAATGAATAATGCTGGGATGATAAGTATCCGAGTGTATGTCTGTATATACATATGTGTGTGGTTATAGTGGTAATATACATTGTGTTGGTTGTGAAGTGATGTTGAATAGATAATGTTAAGGTGACGAATTCCGAGTGGATTATTATTGTCTGAGCCGTTCCGAGTGAAGCTATAGTGTTGGCCTTCTTTTACGAGCGGAGAAGACTTAAACAGGATTCTGAGAAATCTCTAGGCGAACCTATTCTGTGTAGGATTAATGGGAGAATTTCTGAGTAATGCTAGACTTGATTATTCCGAGTGAAAAATATGTGTAGATCCCGAGCGGGAAAGGGTTTAGATAATTCCGAGTGGAAACCCGAGTGGGGAATGATTCAAGTATCCCGAGTGGAAATCCGAGTGATCCTCTTCCGAGAGGGGAGTTGTTGTAATGAATTAGATTGATTATATTCTAAGTGTATGAATTATGAATGTATCCGAGTGAATGTAGGAACCTATTCCGAGTGAATAAGGTAATATGTATTTTGAGTGTTTAAGTATGGAATGAATCCGAGTGGGACTTGACTTAATGGTTTTCACTGAGTGGTTGAGTATCTCATAAGTCCGAGTGAGACTTGATGTTGTGATTTCTCCGGGTAAAGGGAAGTATGAGTATTAACCGAGTGATGGATGGTCAAGATTAGACCGAGTGATTTATGGCTGGGAGGAAGCCTATGTATTCTCTGTGTGAGGGAGTTCGAATATGCCGAGTGTTAAATGTTGATGTTTACCGAGTGACTCGAGGTTGAATTATACCGAGTGGTATTGAGTGGGAAATACCCCGAGTGTGGAAGGTTTTGGGATCCCGAGAGGGATACCCCTTATTTCCGAGTGGATTATATGTGATCCTTGAGGATAGAAAAGAAATGACCAAGTATAATATGAGGGAGCAATCCCGAGTGAATGAGAACACTGAATCCCGAGTGAAGGAATACCGGGTGAGTGTGACTTCTCGCTTCAGTGAGTGAGTTCTCGCTCCAGCGCGTGTATCTTCAACGGAAGGCTTGGGGGTCGGTTTCGCTTAAGCGAATGTGTGCTCGCCCGAGCGAGTTGGGCGTCTCGCCTAAGCGGACCTGTGTCTCGCTTGAGCGAGTGGGCACTGGTGTAGCCTCCACTTGTTTGCTGGCTGCTCTTCCCTGGGCTGCTTCTGGTCGGTTTTTCCTTCTTCTTGCCTTTCCTTTCCCTTTCTTATTTTTTTTGGACCTGGTTCTTCTTGGTCATTGGACCTGGCTCTCATATCTTCATATATGAGAGTGGCTTATTATAGATCCAGGTGTTTTCTAAATAATTGGCCGGTTGTTCATGATTATTTTGGGAAAAATTTCCCCTATTCCGGGTTTAACTTTAATTAATTTTTAGGATGTTACAGAATTCCCTTAATTTGCTTTGTGGTCTTCTGGATGACTTCTGGTCCAATTACAACCTTCTCTCCTCTCTCGAACCAACATAAAGGCTTGCTACACTTTCTTCCATACAAAGCTTTATACGGTGCCATCCCGATACTACCGTGACAACTGTTGTTATAAGTGAATTCCACTAGCGGTAGATACTCTTGCCAACTCCTATAGTGCTCAAGCATACACATCCTTAAGAGATCCTCAAGAGACTTAATGGTACGCTTAGACTGACTATCCGTCTGAGGGTGGTATGCTAAACTCAGCTTCAATCGGGTACCAAATGCTTATTACAAGCTTTCCCAGAAACATGAAGTGAAACGGGGATCTCTATCAAATACAATAGCAGATGGCACTCCATGCAATCTAACTATCCCTCTATTGTAGATCTGCATAAGTTTCTCTAAAGAATACTTCATATTAATCAGAAGGAAGTGTGCGGTCTTCATAAGTCGATCCACGACTACCCAGATTGCATCAAATCCGACTGGAGTCCTTGGAAATCCGGATACAAAATCCATGGCAATCTCATCCCACTTCCATTCAGGAATCTCCAAAGGTTTGAAGAGTCCTATACGGTCTTGCTTTTATGAGCTTCTATAAGGATGGATCTTCTCAAATAAGCATTTTCAGGTACACATAATCTCTCATGAAACCTGATTACTCCTTGCTTATCTCACACAAATTCATCTTTTCAAGCGTGGCCTTCAACTTTGGCTAAAAATTTGTTGTAGGAGAAAATCTACAACTTCCTTTGGAGAAATGTTGTGAAACTTTAGGGACAACCTTACAATGTCTTTCTAAGCATTGAAACAAAAAATCATGCAACAATTGAACTGCTCAGTTTTGTCATCCTTTCAAGGGTGGCCTTCAAATTTGGTTAAAATATCATCGTTGGAGAAAATGTGACTCTTCCCTTGGAGAAATCTTATGAAACTTCAAGGACAGCCTTATAATGCCTTTCTAAGCATTGCAGCAAAAACTCACACAAAAATTCAAATGCTCAGTTTTGTCATCTCTTCACAGGTGGCCTTCAAATTTGACAAAAATTCATTTTTGGAGAAAATCTACAACTTCCCTTGGAGAAATATTATGAAACATAAGGGACAACCTTACAATGCCTTCTTAGAATTTCAACAAAAAATCATGCAAAAGTTCAACCGCTTAGTTTTGTCATCTTTTCAAGGGTGGCTACAAATTTGGTTAAAAATTCATCGTTGGAGAAAATCTGCAAGTTTCCTTGGAGAAATCTTATGAAAGTTTAGGGACAACCTTAAAACGCCATTCCAAACATGGCCATAAAAACTCATCCAAAAATTCAACCGCTCAATTTTGTCATCTTTTCAAGGGTGTCCTTCAAATTTGGCTAAAAATTTATCATTGGAGAAAATCTACAACTTCCCTTGGAGAAAATTTATGAATCTTCATGGAAAACCTTACAATGCCTTTCTAAGCGTTGTAGCAAATATCATGCAAAAATTCAACTGCTCAATTTTGTCATCTTTTGTAGGGAGGCCTTCAAATTTGGTAAAAATTTATCGTTACAGAAAATCTATGACTTCCCTAGGAGAAATCTTGTGAAACTTTAAGGACAACCTTTCTAAGCATGGCCGTAAAAAATCATACAAAATTTTAACCGCTCAGTTTTGTCATCTTTTCAAGGGTGGCCTTCAAATTTGGCTAAAAATACATCGTTGGAGAAAATCTTACTCTTTCCTTGGAGAAATCCTATGAAACTTCATGCAAAACCTTATAATGCCTTTCTAAGCATTGCAGCAAAAAATCACAAAAATTCAAATGCTTAGTTTTGTCATCTTTTCACGGGTGGCCTTCAAATTTGACAAAAATTCATTTTTGGAGAAAATCTACAACTTCTCTTGGAGAAATCTTATGAAACATAACGGACAACCTTACAATTCCTTTCTTAGAATTGCAACAAAAAATTGTGTAAAAATTCAACCGCTTAGTATTGTCATCTTTTCAAGGGTGGCTACAAATTTGGTTAAAAATTCATTATTGAGAAAATCGGCAAGTTTCCTTGGAGAAATCTTATCAAACTTCAGGGACAACGTTAAAACGCCATTCCAAGCATGGCTGCAAAAAATCATGCAAAAATTCAACCACTCAATTTTGTCATCTTTTCAAGGGTGTCCTTCAAATTTAGCTAAAAATTCATCGTTGGAGAAAATCCGGAACTTCCCTTGGAGAAATTTTATGAATCTTCATGGACAACCTTACAATGCCTTTCTAAGCATTACAGTAAAAAATCATGTAAAAATTCAACTGCTTAGTTTTGTCATCTTTTCAAGGGAGGCCTTCAAATTTGGCAAAATTTGTCGTTGGATAAAATCTACGACTTCCCTAGGAGAAATATTGTGAAACTTCAGGGACAACCTTATAATGCTTTTGTAAGCATGGCCGTAAAAGATCATGCAAAATTTCAACCGCTTAGTTTTGTCATCTTTTAAAGGGTGGCCTTCAAATTTGGCTAAAAATTCATCATTTGGCTAAAAATTTGCCTTCAAATATGACGGAAAAGGTGATCCTGAAGACCGCCTCACCATCTACACCAATACTATGTTGGTAACAGGGGCGTCAAATAGCCTTTTTTGTCGAACCTTCCCCACTACTTTGACTATGTCGGCACTACACTGGTTCTCCACTTCCCTACGTAGAGCGTCTCCAGCTTTTTCGATCTGAGCAAGAAGTTCCTCAGCCAATTTTCCACCAGCAGGGCCGTGCAAAAGACATCGCACAACCTAGCTGTAACACCCTAATTTTTAATAAATAATAACCCAAAAACAGGGAAAAATTTTTCACAAAAATAACCCCTGGTCAATTGGCATAAAAAAAAAGAGAAGGAAGAAGACAAGGGAAAGAAAAGAACATTTACACATATAGCAATCAGCGGAAGGAACAAGGCTTGAACCAACCCATTCGGTTCAGCAAAACACATCAGCGCCTGGGCGAAATCCAAGACAACTCTGACTTGCTTAATCGAGGTCCAGGACGCTTGAGCGAGACAACTCACTCGCTCGGGCGAAGAACCATTCGCTTGGGCGATACCACGATAAAAGCCTTCCAGCAGTACGCACTCGCTGGAGCGGGTCCTTCATTCGCTGAAGCGAGAAGCCTCACTCAGTAAATTCATCACTCGGTATCAGGACATCCATACACTCGGTAAACGAGTAAGTCCACTCGGAAGTTCATTCCTAAGTCCATTCGGTGTTCCATAACTTAGCCTTTCAATTTTATCCATGCGGCCACACCTATACTCTACTTGGACACTGAGGGTTATACCACTCGGATTCCAGAACTCCTTCTCACTCGGAATATGTCCTATTCAAACATCACTCGACGTATTCCATCCTCAACACAATCGGGTCACATTACACTTCCACTATTTGGTATACATTCACATTCACTCGGAAAATCAGGTAGTTAAGTCCCACTCAGACTTATTCAGAACTCAACCACTCGGGATACAGACCCTTACTCACTCGGAATATACATCTTTCACTCGGATTATCAATGTTTTACACTTAGAATCCCTTCCATTCTAAGCCACTACACTAACTCCTCTCTCAGGAGAGAATCGCTCAGGGTTTTCACTCCGGAATACGAACTCTTCCTCACTCGGGTTTTACTTATATTTTTCACTCGGTAATGACCGTTCTCATTATCACTCAGGGATTCTCTCATTAGATCTTACGCAGTATAGGTTCATCCAAGGTATTTTACTCAGAATCCATTGAAGTATCATCATTCGAACAAGAAGGCATAGCCATTTGCAGCCCCACTCGGAGTTGACTCCCCAATTACGTCTACTCGGAAATCATTAACTGAGCAATATTCTAACCATCAACACCCCTCAGTCTACCCAGACACAAACCACCCGTATACAACTATGTGTACATACATATTCATACACTCGGAATACCCATTACCTTAACATCATTCATTCCTCAGCACCTCTTATCAACGTGAACTATTACGTATAAAAACATGCACTCGGATCACAATAGCTCAAATTATTTATATATATATGTATCCATATTCCTTACACCACACTGCTATTATGAGCTAGCCAAGGCTACAACTGACGAAACATGACAAATACAAAATAAGCACTCAACGGTCAGAGTGCACCTCACTCAGACCTTAGACCTTATCATCACTTCAGAGTCCAACCTGCACACACTGAAAAATGGTGTAGGGGTGAGCTTTTACATATAAGGTGACAGCTATTGACTCGGACTTTACCTCAATTCTCAATTATATAATTTACCGGGTTCAATCCATAACGATATATATATACTGCCAATTAATATAAAAGCCAGACCACATCATTCAATCGGAATTCACATAATAACATATATTCTCAATCATAGCATCACACTGCACTCAGCAACAGTGTCAATACCTGTGTATTCATTCAGTCGGAATTCACTCATACGACATCATCTAGTCAGAGTTCACTCAATTCATTTAATCCATGCAATTCACAATAATCTCACTAACAATGCTCATAGACTCATGCATGCGGATCTGACTTAAACAGTGAGTTCAGTGCAGATTCCTTCCCGGTCCCTCGTCCACTAGCCCTTTCCGTGTGGCACCGGTCACCCCGTGACGTCTCGAGACCCAGCTCTAGCTCCATCGGCTACCACAGGTCCTCATGGATCTAACCAGGAATCTGACTGGAACTCTTTTTATACGACTCTAGATGCCTTTCCGACCCCCCGTCCACTAGCCCTTTCCGTGTGGCACCGGTCACCCCGTGACGTCTCGAGACCCAGCTCTAGCTTCATCGGCTACCACAGGTCCTAATGGAACTGGTCAGGAATCTGGGAATCATCCCACATATGCAATCTCATGCAATTCCACCACAACATCCAAGCTTACCAGACGTGTCTCGCACAACCATCAATGGATCACAACCGATCCCCCACACAGCATTCAGATTCATTCGGAATCCCACATTCCATTACAACAACACATGCATCTATCATAATAACTTACAACAGCAAGCATAAGTAACCATATTACAGCACATCCACTCAACATTTTTAACAGAGTCAGCATACTTTTCCATACAGCATTAAAAATGGAAATCACGTATCAATTCACATCTCATGCATTCGGGGATAATGGTAACACACACACACATTCACTTAGCAAACTCAGGTTTCAACAACATGCATCACAGAAATATTAATAGGCACTCAAAGACGAAGTCACACAACCCTCAACCTTTCACAGATACCCCAGTTCGGGAGTTACATGCATAATTAGTCAATCACCACACATCGATCTACATATTTCACACCACATATCACATTAAAGCAAGCCCCCGAGACCCGGTCATAAACCATACACTTGACATGCAAAGCGCCCCCTACCTGCTGTCGGGGTTCAGAGACTCCTCAAGTTGCAATACTGACCGATCGTCCCTCTGTTACTCCTCCTCCAACAGCCTTCGAGCTCAGTGTTGATCTTGGGCCAGAGTTGCTTCTTTCCTCCAACGGGTTCGTCTCCCCCACAGCTCCAAGGCACTTCCAGCACAGCCTTCCAACTGGAATACTAACAGCTCTAGGTAAAAGAAGAAGGAGAGGAAGAAGGCAATGGGGGGAAGAAGAGGACAGGGAGTGGAACAGAGCCGCGTTGATGTTCCTCTAAGAGCTCTCGACTCTCTCACTATTCAACGTGATTGAGAGGGAAGAAGAGAAAACAGGGGAGGAGGGGACCAGACGCACGCACAGAGGAGCTGACCAGTGTGAATTAATGGAGGGAAGAGAGAGCTGAGGTTGTCTTATACTCCTAGGGACACATGCGTCCTTTCGCCTGGCACTATTATTATTATTATCATTATTTATCCAATTATTTTCTAACCAATCAGCAATCAGTTAAATTATTCATTAATCTCAATTCTGCAATTAATCCCTTAAATAATGGCTTAGTCTTAATCGGTAATTAAATTAAAAATCGGGATGTTACAGTTCTCTCCCTCTCAAAAGAATTTCGTCCTCAAAATTCAAACACATGCTTATCCTCAATGAAACACTCGGAAAATCACTGTCATACCACAATAAGCAATTTCATATCCATGTTCCTCAAGTATTCATCCATTGCTTAAATCCCAGTCGGTACTATTGGCTTCCAAAGCAATTCACCGGCCACTCCACCCAGAAAACTGAGACATTATGCTTAACATATTTCCACTCAGAAGTGGCACCATTGACTCGGAATAACATTCCTTTCTTTCACTCAGACTTACCTCCAACAAACAGATCGGGATACCACAGTCACGCTCCGACTGCAACTCTTCGCT
Source organism: Clitoria ternatea (assembly GCA_037962975.1). Lineage (NCBI taxonomy): Eukaryota > Viridiplantae > Streptophyta > Magnoliopsida > Fabales > Fabaceae > Clitoria > Clitoria ternatea. The sequence continues at coordinate 160,810,955 of CM075672.1, forward strand.
CCTCCATGTTTTCGACTGCTTCGTAATTTCTAATCGGCATAAAACAACTCTTCATAGCCTTCATTACATTCGGGACTCCATTTCCCACGTAGTTACCCCATTCAACTCTGCCAGTTCACCCTAGCCATTGGCACTTTCCAGTTCTTTGGCCGCTTGGCCATATACTCTCAACACCATTCGGCATATTCACACCATCAGTTTCCTGACTCGAACGAGTTACTCGGCACAATAATGAAATCACACAAAGCATAGGCTCGACATTGTGTCGTGGGAAACACATCCTTAGAGGTTATTCAACCAGTTGGGAAAAATTCAGTCGATAAACAACACCACCGACTCCCAAAATACTCACTCCCGACCGATTTCTCTCGGACCAAACCCTCGGGTTTTCAAAACCTGACCATAAAATCTCTTTCTTACACCAAAGGGAACACTCAAGGAATTTCCATGCTTTCATCCTGAGAGTTTCACTCGGTCCTCTTACACAAACATCACTCAGGGTTCGAGGGTAATTCTCACCCGGAAATTCTTCCACTTACCAGAAATTCACTCGTAACTCGAGCCTACCTCGAAACCAAACCTGAGTTCAAGCTCAACAGTCCCAATCACTGACCTGAGTACGACTCCAATTAAATCCTTCACTCGGATATCTACTTCCTCTCGGAGCCCCCTTCACTCGGAAACTTGCACACTCTAAATTCCATTTTCTGACCAGAAGGACTTTTCTCCTGGAAGATCACTCGGTTGGACATCCCAAGGGTATTAGGAATTCTACACTCGCTATCTTACTATTCAGAATCGTTCCACGCGGTGCCATTCCACTCGGAAGTGATACACTCCGAGTCACGTCACTCGAATCTTACCTTACCTAGAAGGTTACGCTTAGACACTACTCCCTTAACTTAGTAATGATCCTCTCAATAAGGTTCTACTCAGAACACCATAATGTTCACTCAGCAGTTCTTTCCCACAAGGTCTTCACTTGGAATTGTCTCCACTCTTACACACTCGGAATTTACTAACCTTTCCCGAGCAATTCCTAACCTTACAATTTAGTTTGGCTCTAATCCTGGTTTCCTCATTAGGCTTACAGTATCACTCAGTTAACCTTTCAAAACTCTAACTTCAGTGACAGTTTGATCACCCTTCTTATTCCAATACCGATCATCCTTTTAGTAGCCAATCCGTACCCAGCAACCTCTAATCCTCGCGGAAGCAGACACGTCAAGATCAAACAAACCCTCTACCTTCATTTTGGTAAACAATCACATAACACTCATTTAATATAACTCTCCTCATCACTCGGAATCGTCTGAAAGACTTATCATCACCATAAGCAGTTACAGCTTCACCTGCCCGACTCATGAATTACTGCATCCAACTTATAGGATGACGTCTCATTCCTATAGGGTTACAACAATTACATAGTCACTGCAATGTGTATGCTGCCACATTACCTATGGCAGGAAGAGTCATCTCAGAGCAGCATGCCTCACACGGACCAGACTCACCCAACTAATACTAATTCATACGATAATTAATGGCAGTTCACACACATGAGTAATACACCTACATCAACATCATGCATCACATAGGGTACATCACGCATCAATAATCATGAAAATTATTTATCACTTCTGTAAAACAGTATGGTGGCAACACAACAATCGGCTTCTAGCCCACACCGAGTAGATATTTCCTCTAAATCTTATTCATCACAAAACCATGGCTTAGATCAAATTCTCAATTCTCAGTTATATGATAACATCACTCACTCGGGTTCATGCAATTCAATCAGGAGTAAGTAATTCACAATCACACACGCTGTCATAACACACCAGGGACTAGGAAATGGCACTAATGTACATACAGACACTCAGTCGGATTCATACCAATTATTCATGGCTATGTCATTGTTCATTACAGCATGCACCATAACCATAACCACATATTGCACTCAACAATAGCATCGATATATATATATATATGTACTCATCCAATCAGATTTATCCAAATCAAGTCTAAACCATATTAGGGGTTTCATTCACAATATCATATCCACATGTTCATATAATTCACATTGGGTCCAATGCCCATCATAAGCGTGTACACAGGCATTCAATCACGCAACATAGGTTTCTACTACTGTAAAACTGTGTAATGGGGATAGATTTCCGACCCCGCAAGTATGCACCTAATTATAAAATGACATATTAACAATCGGCTTCCAGAATGGTTTACCCTTACCCTTACCTTTCACCTAGTCGCTCGCTTGTACAACTTTCTCAGTACTGATGACTTAAACTCTGTCTGCAGCTGGTCGATCCGCGCTCCTCCCACGGTTATTTGGGGCAAATCTCCTGTTATCTCTAGTTCCATTGCCTCTGCCACCGTTCCCTAGACCATCATTTCCGCGGTCTCTCTCTCGGAAACCTCCACGGGGTGCATCAGCATTCGATCGTCAAAGCAGTGGGCAGTTAGAGCGAATATGCCCCCTCCCATTGCAATGGAAGCACACGACATCATCTCCTTCTTCACAGTCTTGGGCAAAGTGATTACCACCACATATAAAACACTTACCGTATTTTGGGCGACTCCCAGCACGACCATCTTGATTACCCCTGCCTCCGAGCCTAGAAGGGAGTCTGCTCCTACCAGAGTCATCCTGTCTCTTGAAGCGAGAGTGCTGAGGCTTCAAGGAGGGTTGGCCCCTGCTGCTCTGGCCCGAGTGGGCCTTGTCATCTTCTTCAAATATCCTACACTTATTCACCAATGCAGGAAAACTCCTAACCTCTTGGTATCTGCAGGCTCTCTTAATATCCGACCTCAATCCGTTCTCAAATTTTAAACACTTTGAATTCTCCGTCCCCGGCTGTTGGAAGGGTGGGTAGAATAGGCACAATTCCTTAAATCTTGTCGCGTATTCTTCCACAGTCATGGACCCCTGCTTCAACTCCATGAACTCCAGTTCTTTCCGACTCCTGATTGTGTCAGGGAAGTACTTCTCTAAGAAGCATGTCTTGAAATTGTTCCAGGTCAGTTGAGTATCATCGTTAGGAAATTGGTTTCTGGCTATCTTCCACCAGTTCTCCGCCTCGTCTCGCAGCAAATACACTGCACATTCTACCTTCTAGGCCTCGGTACAGCGAAGACCCCCAAAGATCCTTTCCAGCTCTTAAGTCCATTTAAAAGCTGCTTCTGGGTTACGTCCTCCTTGAAATTCACTCGGCTTCCTCTTCAGGAAGCGGTCCAACACTTGGCCATCCTCTGATCGAGGCTGGCCCTGCCTCTCAAACACGTCCGTAAAGCGTTGAAATGCTGTGGCTATAGCCTCCATGCTTTGACGATTCGTCATTACCTATCCTGAAATTCACACCCCTCCAAGGATAAGTTTATAAGGTTACATTCTTCCGATCAGATCTTAGCCCAGCACTCAGTAACTTTAGCACATTTTACCATTTCTATATGTTATACAATCAGTCGGACCAGAAGGGAATCAACCTTCTGTCCATAACTCAATACTACATTATCAATCAGGTTCAACAAATACCATAATGATGATGATCACTTGGTCACAATGCACACAACCGCTTACGCTCGGTAAGCATACCTTGGCCTTGGACCTTTCGGTCTGCTCTGATACCAAAATGTAACACCCTAATTTTTAATAAATAATAACCCAAAAATAGGGAAAAGTTTTCACAAAAACAACCGCTGGTCAATCGGCATAAAAAAAAGAGAAGGAAGAAGACAAGGGAAAGAAAAGAACATTTACACATATAGCATCCAGCGGAAGGAACAAGGCTTGAACCGACCCATTCGGTTCAGCGAAACACATCAGCGCCTGGGCGAAATCCAAGACAACTCTGACTTGCTTAATCGAGGTCCAGGACGCTTGAGCGAGACAACTCACTCGCTCGGGCGAAGAACCATTCGCTTGGGCGATACCACGACAAAAGCCTTCCAGCAGTACGCACTCGCTGGAGCGGGTCCTTCATTCGCTGAAGCGAGAAGCCTCACACGGTAAATTCATCACTCGGCATTGGGACATCCATACACTCGGTAAACGACTAAGTCCACTCGGAAGTTCATTCCTAAGTCCATTCGGTGTTCCATAACTTAGCCTTTCAATTTTATCCATGCGGCCACACCTATACTCTACTCGGACACTGAGGGTTATCCCACTCGGATTCCAGAACTCCTTCTTACTCGGAATATGTCCTATTCAAACATCACTCGACGTATTCCATCCTTAACACAATCGGGTCACATTACACTTCCATTATTCGGTATACATTCACATTCACTTGGAAAATCAGGTAGTTAAGTCCCACTCAGACTTATTCAGAACTCAACCACTCGGGATACAGACCCTTACTCACTCGGAATATACATCTTTCACTTGGATTAACAATGTTTTACACTTAGAATCCCTTCCATTCTAAGCCACTACACTAACTCCTCTCTCAGGAGAGAATCGCTCAGGGTTTTCACTCGGGAATACGAACTCTTCCTCACTCGGGTTTTACTTATATTTTTCACTCGGTAATGACCGCTCTCATTATCACTCGGGGATTCTCTTATTAGATCTTACGCAGTATAGGTTCATCCAAGGTATTTTACTCAGAATCCATTGAAGTATCATCATTCGAACAAGAAGGCATAGCCATTTGCAGCCCCACTCGGAGTTGACTCCCCAATTACGTCTACTCGGAAATCATTAACTGAGCAATATTCTAACCATCAACACCCCTCAGTCTACCCAGACACAAACCACCCGTATACAACATATGTGTACATACATATTCATACACTCGGAATACCCATTACCTTAACATCATTCATTCCTCAGCACCTGTTATCAACGTGAACTATTACGTATAAAAACATGCACTCGGATCACAATAGCTCAAATTATTTACATATATATGTATCCATATTCCTTACACCACACTGCTATTATGAGCCAGCTAAGGATACAACTGACGAAACATGACAAATACAAAATAAGCACTCAACGGTCAGAGTGCACTTCACTCGTACCTTAGACCTTATCATCACTTCAGAGTCCAACCTGCACACACTGAAAAATGGTGTAGGGGTGAGCTTTTACATATAAGGTGACAGCTATTGACTCAGACTTTACCTCAATTCTCAATTATATAATTTACCGGGTTCAATCCATAACGATATATATATACTGCCAATTAATATAAGAGCCAGACCACATCATTCAATCTTAATTCGCATAATAACATATATTCTCAATCATAGCATCACACTGCACTCAGCAACAGTATCAATACCTGTCTATTCATTCAGTCGGAATTCACTCATACGACATCATCTAGTCGGAGTTCACTCAATTCATTTAATCCATGCAATTCACAATAATCTCACTAACAATGCTCATAGACTCATGCATGCGGATCTGACTTAAACAGTGAGTTCAGTGCAGATTCCTTCCCGGTCCCTCATCCACTAGCCCTTTCCGTGTGGCACCGGTCACCCCGTGACGTCTCGAGACCCAGCTCTAGCTCCATCGGCTACCACGGGTCCTCATGGATCTAACCAGGAATCTGACTGGAACTCGATTTATACGACTCTAGATGCCTTTCTGACCCCCCGTCCACTATCCCTTTCCGTGTGGCACCGGTCACCCCGTGACATCTCGAGACCCAGCTCTAGCTCCATCGGTTACCACGGGTCCTCATGGAACTGGTCAGGAATCTGGGAATCATCCCACATATGCAATCTCATGCAATTCCACCACAACATCCAAGCTTACCAGACGTGTCTCGCACAGCCATCAATGAATCACAACCGATCCCCCACACAGCATTCAGATTCATTCAGAATCCTACATTCCATTACAACAACACATGCATCTATCATAATAACTTACAACAGCAAGCATAGGTAACCATATTACAGCACATCCACTCAACATTTTTAACATAGTCAGCATACTTTTCCACACAGCATTAAAAATGGAAATCACGTATCAATTTACATCTCATGCATTCGGGGATAATGGTAACGCACACACACATTCACTCAGCAAACTCAGGTTTCAACAACATGCATCATAGAAATATTAATAGACACTCAAAGACGAAGTCACACAACCCTCAACCTTTCCCAGATACCCCAGTTCGGGAGTTGCATGCACAATTAGTCAATCACCACACATCGATCTACACATTTCACACCACATATCACATTAAAGCAAGCCCCCGAGACCCGGTCATAAACCATACACTTGACATGCAAAGCGCCCCCTACCTGCTGTCAGGGTTCAGAGACTCCTCAAGTTGTAATGCTGATCGATCGTCCCTCTGTTACTCCTCCTCCAATAGCCCTCGAGCTCAGCGTTGATCCTGGGCCAGAGTTGCTTCTTTCCTCCAACGGGTTCGTATCCCCCACAGCTCCAAGGCACTTCCAGCACAGCCTTCCAACTGGAATACTAACAGCTCTAGGTAAAAGAAGAAGGAGAGGAAGAAGGCAATGGGGGGAAGAAGAGGACAGGGAGTGGAACAGAGCCGGGTTGATGTTCCTCCGGGAGCTCTCGACTCTCTCACTGTTCAACGTGATTGAGAGGGAAGAAGAGAAAACAGGGGAGGAGGGGACCAGACGCACGCACAGAGGAGCTGACTAGCGTGAAATAATGGAGGGAAGAGAGAGCTGAGGTTGTCTTATACTCTTAGGGACACATGCGTCCTTTCGCCTGGCACTATTATTATTATTATCATTATTTATCCAATTATTTTCTAACCAATCAGCAATCAGTTAAATTATTCATTAATCTCAATTCTGCAGTTAATCCCTTAATTAATGGCTTAGTCTCAATCGGTAATTAAATTAAAAATCGGGATGTTACACTAGCTAATCTGCGGTAGTTTCCGAGGGAGTCCCTAAAGCAATATATGGCGCGTTTTTTTGAACAAGCCATCCATATCTGAGACCTCAGCCCGGAAGTGGCTTTACATGCTATTCAAACAGGATTACACCTAGGGAAATTGGTTGACTCCTTGGCAAAGAAGCCACCACTGGACATGGATGACTTTCGCACGAGGGCCTCAAGGTACATTGCTGTTGACGAGCATAAAGCTGATCGAACCAAGGTTGTTGATTAGATCAACCCTACGGATCAAAGAAATCCCCGCCCTAAGCCGAAAAAGAAAATCCCAGAAGAAACAAAGATACCGAGGCTTATACTGCCCATCATTACACAAACTTCACACCACTATAGTATCGTCGTGACTGAATTTTGCATGAGGTATACCATACGGGGCTCCTTTCTCTCCCGCCCCCAGGAGAGGGCCCTAAGGGGTCGAACACGTCCAATTTCTGTGAATTCCATAGGGCCTTGAGCCATGCTACCAAAAACTATCGATCCCTCTATAACCAAATAGAGCATTTAATCTGGCAGGGACACCTCACGAGATTTGTTGCTTGAAGGGATGATAATTCACGGGAAGGTTTTCAAAGAAGAGAAAGGGACCGTCCTAATCAGGTGGTACTGCAGACCTGGAACAACTCACGAGCCCCTCGCTCCTGATCTTCCAGGCCTGTAAAAGAGAGGGGAGGTGCATGGCGAGTCATACACATGATTTTAGGTGGATTCCCAGGAACCCGTGCACGTCAATCACACAAGTCGGGTCAGGTAAATTTATTGTAGGAACACCCTAATTCCACCGCTATCACATTCAACAAGTCAGATTTCCCCATGGGCAGACCCAACCGAGACGAACCCATGGTAGTTACCATGGAAGCCGAAGACTTCGTGATAGAATGAGTGCTCATAGACCAGGGAAGTTCAGCGGACATACTCCACTGGAAGGCATACCCAAAAATGGGCCTCGCTTTCCAACAACTCCAAAGGTATGACACTTCTTAGTTTTTTGGGTGATTCTTTGCAAGTTTTAAGATGTATTGACTCAAGGACCAACTTTGGGAGCGGAAAAGATAGTCGTGTAATATGGGTCAAATTTCTGGTCGTAGACTTGCCCAACTCCTACAATGCTCTGTTGGGTCGACCTTCGCTCAATACCTTAGGTGTTGTCGTCCCAACCATGCACCTAACTATGAAATTCCCCCTCAGGGATGGAAAGGTGGGAGCTATCAGAGCCGACCCAGAGGTGGCGTAGGCGTGTTACCATGAGAGCCTCTGTCCCAAGTCAACCTTCATAATCGAGGAAGATATGGAGACAGGTTTTGATCCTCTCAACGATCAGGAATATGAGAGGCCTCAACCAGTGGAGTCACTGAAGCTTCTCCAAGTCAGATCTTCCCCTGGCCAATTCACACGAGTCAGTGCAATTCTTGATCTATACTTGAAGGAAGCCCTCATCAGACTGCTGAAGGAAAACACTGACCTGTTCACCTGGAACCCCACCGATATACCAAGCATCAACCCCAATACAATATGCCACTCGTTCAATCTTGAGAAGGATGCCAAACCCGTGTCCCAAAGGCCTAGGAAGATGGGCCCCGATCGGAAGAATACAGTTAAAGAGGAAACAAACATGCTCCTATCTACGAAATTCATTCAGGAAGTTAAGTACCCGACTTGGCTGTCAAACGTGGTCATGGTAAAGAAGTCAAAAGGAAAATGGCAGATGTGTGTTGACCTCACCGATCTGAATAAGGTATGTCCCAAAGATCCCTACCCTTTACCTAGCATTGATAGTCTGGTGGATGGTACTTCAGGTTATAGGATGCTAAGCTTCATGGATGGCTACTCAGGTTAGAACCAGATCCGAATAGACCCAAAGGATGAGCAGAAAATAACCTTATCACCGGAGGGGCCAACTATTGCTACCGGGTGATGCCCTTCGGCCTACAAAACATAAGAGCAACTTACCAAAGACTAGTGGACAAGATATTTGCCAAGCAGATTGGGAGGAACATGGAAGTGTATGTGGATGACATGGTCGTGAAAACCAGACAGGCCGAGTCACATGTTCAGAACTTGGAAGAGATATTTGCTGAGCTACGCAAGCATAAAATATGATTAAACCCTGAAAAGTACTCTTTTGGGGTCCAAGGAGGAAAATTCCTATGGTACATGCTCACTTATAGAGGCATTGAGGCCAACCTGACCAATGCTGAGCCATTTAGGGATGCGAAGTCCCTAGAACATTAAGGAAGTTCAATGCCTGACCAGGCGGATTACGGCCCTCTCCCAATTCCTTTCGAAGTTTACCGAACAGTTCTGCCATTCTACAACGTGTTAAAGAAGACAGATGCATTTGAGTGGACCCCTAAGTGTGAACAAGCTTTCCAAGACCTCAAAGCTTATCTGGCGTCCGTCCCCAATCTTGACGTAGCCTGAGGCAGGGTCAGATTTGATTCTTTACCTTTCTGCAGGAGCTGAGGCGGTAAGCTCAGTCTTGGTCCAAAGGGATGGCCCAATCTTGAGGCCAGTCTACTTTACCAGCAAAACCCTACAGGGGGCTGAGACATAATACCAGTGGGTGGAAAAGTTTGCTTATAGCCTTGTCATAGCCGCCCGGCGGCTCCGCCCCTATTTCCATAGTCATCAAATTAGTGGTACGAACTAATCAGCCACTAAGAACAGTTCTTCAGAAGCTCAAAATTGCAGCGCGCATAGTCTCCTGGGTCATGGAGCTATCCGAGTATGGTATTCAGCATGAATCCTAAGGACCCATAAAAGCCCAAGTACTCGTACACTTTTTAGTAGAACCAGGGGAAGACAAAGACGAGTATAACGCAAAGCATGGTTTGTGGATGCTCTCGATAGATGGCTTCTCCAACGCTAAAGGAAGTGGGGCAGGCGTTGTTTTGGAATCACCGACCAGACTAGTTATTGAGGAATCATTGCAATTCCAATTCAAGGCTAGCAACAACCAAGCAGAGTATGAGGCGCTCATCACTGGGCTATAAATAGCCATCGATCTGGGCGCCTGATACGTATAGGCAAAGACTGACGCCCAGCTAGTGGCTCGACAGATTGAAGGGTCATACCAAACCAAGGACTCGACTCTAGTGAAGTACTTGGCTCGAGTAAATGAGGTAGTCAAGAACCTCAAGCATTTTTGAGTTGTTCATGTCCCACGAGCAGCAAATGAACGGGCACACATCCTGGCCAAAGTCACCAGCACAGTCAAAGCAGGGAACCTTAAGACGATTATCCAAGTCATCTTGGAAGAGCCTACAATCCAGGAAACACAACAGATTCATTAGGTAAATATGGTTCAAATTAAAAATACATGGATGAGCCCTATCATTGATTTTTTAAAGCAGGGAATACTCCTAGAGGATCGGCAGCAAGCAAAGAAATTACAGGTCCAAACGGCCAATTACACTCTGATGGATGGACTCTTATATAAAAGGGGCTTCACCATGCCTCTCCTAAAATGCCTAAATGAAGAATAAGCCGACTATGTCATCAGAGAGTTACACTCAGGGATCTATGGTCTTCATGGAGGGGTCCGACCCTTAGTAGCTCGAGTCCTCAGAGCAGGATATTTCTGGCCCACTTTACGCTCTGATTGCTATGACTTTGTCAAAAAGTATGACTCTTGCAAGTGTAGTGCTAACCAGATCCATAGCCATCCGGAGCCGTTACATGGGATACTGTCACCTTGGCTTTTTAACACTTGAGGGATGAATATTCTGGGTCCTTTTCCCTCAGGAAAAGGACAAATTAAGTTTCTCTTGGTAGCCTTGGTAACCATCACAGTAGCCAAAGTGCAAACTTTCACATGGAAACACATCATTTGCAGGGACGAACTCCCCCACCCTATCATTTCTGACAACGGCCGACAGTTTGCAGATAAGAGTTTTGTAAAATTCTGTGAAAACTTGGGTATAAAAAGAAAATTCTCCTCCATGGAACACCATAGACCAACGGTTAGGCTGAGGCAGCAAACAAAGTCATCCTTCAACAACTAAAAAGACAGCTCGGACAAGCCAAGGGTCGATGGATAGAGGAATTAGGGCCTACCACACTACTCCATACTTGTCAACCTACGAGACTCCGTTTCAACTCACATACGGAGCCGATGCCATGATACCCGTCGAGTTAGGAGAGCCCACTTTCTGACGTCTTGCTTATGATGAAGACACAAATAATGAAGGGAGGCGAGAAGATCTAGATCTCAGCCTAGAAGAGCAAGATGTGGCATACGTCAAGATACAGGCGGTTAAACACAAATCTGCCCAAAAATGGAACTCTTTTCTCTGGCCCTGACCCTTTAGAAAATGCGATCTCGTTTTACGTACCATGGACAATAACAGAAGAGCACAAGAAGATGGCAAACTTACACCCTCCTGGGAAGGGCTATACTAAGTAAAAGAAGCATTGAAGAAAGATGTATACTGAATAGAAGAGTTATCAGGCAAGGAACTCCCCAGAACATGGAATGCAACCCATCTAAAGATGTATTTCAGCTAATTATTGTACACTCGGGCACTCTTTTTCCTACCTGAGGGATTTTTCCCGCTAGGTTTTTCCCTCGGGAGGTTTTAACGAGGCCCCCTTCTACCATCTTTTCAATAAAACAATTTCGATATTATTAATCAAAAACTTCTTGAATCCGTTTGAGTATTATGAAAAGTTCAAGTGCAGAATCGGTCCCTCGGTATATGTTCTGAAGGCTTGAACTCATTCAAGTGTTTCAAAAAGTTCAAGCGCAGAATTGACCCCTCGGCATACGATTTGAAGGCTTAAATTCATCCAAACATCATACAAGTCAATGAAAAATTTAACTGCGGGTCAAAAATCCTAACAAGACAGTTGGTTTCTACTTGAAATAACAAAACGACAATGAAAGAAAACAAAAACCAGGGATCCAAGACAACCAGCAGAACTACATTAATATCATTAAGTTCTCGTACAAATACATTTATACGGCAAGAAAGAAAAGTAAAACACCACACAAAAATACCTAGGAAGGCCCCACAGTCGAAACTTTAGAGACCAACTCGGGCACACCTCGCTCCTTGCCCCCGTCCATATCCGTCTGCTCACTCTCCGAGTTAGGTAGAGGAGTAATCTAGCCATCCACGACCACCTTAAAGGGATCAAGACCTTCGAAATTTAGTATAATAGAGGGGTTTAGAACAAAAATTTAATGTGTTAAAATACTTCACAGCAATATCCTACTCTACTGCCACGAGATTCTCCTTTACCTCCCTTTTTAGAGCCTCCAAATCTGATCGAGCAAACTATAGGTCCCTCTCTAATGTGTGTTTCCTGAGAGACAAGACATTATTTGTCTCATCGACCTCCATAACTTTTCGGTCCTAGTAGGAGCACTTATCCTTCGTAATTGATAACTATGACTCCACCCAATCTCGCCCCGCCCTCATAATCTTCAGGTCTTTTTAGCAACGGCCAACATGACTCTACCGAGTCTTGCTCCGCCCGCGCAGTCTTTAGGTCTTGCTCCGACCGTTGTAGGACCGACTTCATAGCGGCGATCAGCTCTCTTGTATCCCCAATGCGGGCAACACCTTTCTTTCTCTCTTCTCGCAGCAGCTCATTCCCCTTCCTCAAGTAATCGCGTTCTTGGATTAATGCCTCCGCTACCTTATCCTGATCAACCACCCGCTTCTCAAGAGCCTGAGATATTAAAGTTTCCCAGAGCCTAAACATCTCTGCAGCTTTACACATAGTGATCAGGTAAAGGGAGGCATATGTTTCCTCGTCCTCCATGAAAAGGATTATACGATCCACGAACTGTGAAATAGGGAAGCGTGTGTCCCAAAGAGAAAGAGTGGGACTCCTGTCAGTGCCCCACGGACCATCAACAAACTCTTCCCTAGGATAATCAATCGTGTCTATTGCACTAGGGATGGTCCTGGCGATTGACTCTGCAGATATAAATTGGTCAGGATCAGAGATCACATTCCCGACCGGCCTTGAAGTCTTCCCACGAGTTGCCAGGGCAGAGGCCTCCGTCTCCTTCTCCCCCTCACTGATGGAAGTGGTAACGACCCCAACAGGGGTAATGACCGGAGTTGGCCAAGGCTCGGATGCTCTATCACCCTGTGTCGCTACCGAGAGGAATCTCATTTTTTTAGTAGCCCTCGTCTCAAACCCCCCGTGGATGTACCTCATCAGATCCTTCAGTGTCAATTTGGGCGGGGCCATATCGCCTGCCCATAAAAATACAACACACGGTCAGGGACAGAGGTGAAATAAACAGTCAATCAGCACAACATAGACTTTCATTCATGATTTAAAGACCTTTTTACCCCAGAAAAAACCCTAGCAAGTAAAAATTTTAAATTCCAAGCGAAGGACCAACCCCTCGGCCCGTACGTTGAAAGCCTGAAAATGCTCAAGGTCGAGCGCAACACGAAGCGAGTCTCCCAAACATGCACGTGTACAACATAGTCAATAACACAAAGGCGAAAGTGTGGCTAAAAATACAGATTCCATAAATATTCCATTCATTCATTAAAGTCAAAATTACATTGTGATGGGGACAAAATAGAAACAAATAAGAAGCATAGCTAAACATTGGAATCGATAACTAGGGCATCAATAGCAGAAATCTCAGTTTCAGGAGCATTGGGTAAGGAAGCATTCATAGCTGAGTCCGTATGACCCTCCGATTCGACCCTGACAGCAGCTTTAATAGTTACCTCCTCCTTTCCTTCAGAGTATGGAAGATCCACAATATTACAATCCATAATGACGCAGAATGGATCAATACCTTTCAGATTCAACTCCAAGGTGGGATTCAATATCTGTATTTGCTGCTGACAGAGTTCAAAGGCCAATACATACTTCTCCAATACCTCTTCTACCACAAAACTTATAGGCCTTTAGCTTATCCTTTTCCTTCTAAAGGGTGGATTCCGCCTCCTTCAGCTTCTTCTCTGCCTCCTCCCTACCTACGTAAGCTAAGCCATAAGCCTCCTCGACCAAGCTCAGCTGCCTACCAAGATTGGCACATTGCTCTACGATAGTAACTAGCTTTATCTCGTCTAACTCTTGCCCCCTCAAGGCTTCAGACAGTTCAACTTTAGCCTGTTTAAGCTCGTCGTCCATTCTCCCGATCTTCTTCCGGGCGCTATCGAGTTGTAGAGTGGAAAAGTCACAGGATTGCTGCAGCTGGTCCTTCTCCCGAAGAAGGGTGGTCCTCTTCGCCCTTAGCATCACCTACTCTTTCTCCTGTTCCATGAATTTTTTCTCCAAGAACCAAGTCATTGAAGTCGCTTGGAGGTTGAACATCTCTATCCCCTAACATATAGATGGCGCGTTCGAACCTTCAAACTTCCTCTTGTCCTCCTTGAAGAGCACTGTCTGGTCCACAAAGCCCAGAACTGGGAATCGAACATTGCACAACGACTAAACAGGATTATGGGTGCCAGACAAAGACCTGGTGGTGAAACTCTCCCACCTCTTGTCTTTAAGCTCTGTCTCATTGGGAAGGGTTGCGGCAATCCACTCTATCGACACCTCCCCTATAGAGATGGTCCTATCTGACCTTCGACTCACCTGACTCCAAAGCTTGGGAATCTCCTCCTATGGCTCAGGGCTGTCAGATATCACAATCTGGAAGGCTCCCTCCCATGGTTAATCTTCAATTTGTCTAGGAGAGTCAGGGCGACTCACCCCAAAGGCCTCCGGCCCCGCTCCGCCCTCCCAACCAAGCTCTCCCAAGCGCAGCCTCTTAGACAATCATCCCGCCTCCCTCTCCAACTGCGAAGTGGTAGGATCCATGGAGATGGGGACGACGTTGGTGATAACCCGGGGAGAACCCTCAGGTACAACAGAGCGCTCACTCTTTGGTGTCACTTTTTGCTCCCTCCCGCTCGGGAACCCTTCCCAGTTTAGTGCTTCTTCAAATCCTTCAAAGGCAGCTTCTCGGTGGCCATGTCAGTTGCACAAATAGCGTACACCCGGTCAAATAAAGTAAGTTATAAAACTAAAACGTACAACAACAATAAAAAACTACTCTCACCTATCCAAGCATCAAGAGAGCTCGAATGAGGTGACAAAACGATCAATACCTGAGAACAAAAGAAGATCCCCAGGTCGTTAGACCAAAACTCAGCGTCCGTTCTCTCAGACAAGGTCAAGTCGTCCAATGAAACTTGAAATTAAACTGGATTACAGGTCCAGTACAGTAAGAAATGCAGTTGAGAGTCAGGATAATACAGGAAATCATCTCCAGGTGGGTCCAACCCGACACGGGTCTTGAAGAAACCCAAAGGCTCTAATAAGGTTACGGCGAGTAACACCATGGAGTGAAATCCATTTCGTGGGTGTCCCGTCCTTGGGGATCTTAGTATTAAAGAATTAAAAGAATAAAGGAACAGAAGGAGTACGGCCAAAGTGCTTGCATAGTATCCCGAACGCTCAGACAAACGGCCAGCCGTTCGGATGGAGTTGAGTAGGGGCAATGTTCAACGTGTATAAAACCCCAATCTGAAACTCAGAGAAGGGAAAAGAAAGATGAAGTCGGGAGAAGAAGGTCTTATACACGAAAGAAAAAGCTAACTCATTAGGGTCATTACGCTCACAGCAAACCCTATCAGAAGCAGAACAACAAATGCACTCTACGTTATGACCCAAGGTAGAGTGATTGAAGGTCCTTAATTCCCATAAATAGGCCACTGACTCTTCACTCTAAAGAGACGAAGGGATGAGCAACACTTCATCCCTAACCTAGCATAAGCCCCCGCCATGGATACACTCACAATAATTCCTAAAATTAAGTAAGAGGAGTCGAGAAATGAAGAAAGCCTAGAGCAAAGAGAAACACTAACTTGACAAGAAGAAATGCTAAATGAGAAAGAAGGCAAGGAAGGAAACAGGGACAACAGTAGAAACCACCAGGAATTAAAGAGATACTTAGTGAAAGAGGTAGAAAAATGTCGAAGGCCTGAAAATTTTGAAATGAAAAAGGTAGATGAATTTATAAGGGGAGAGCACCTTTTGGTCATGCCCCTTAATCCAACGGTGAGAATACAAAAAGCCAAGTAGGAGCAGCAGACACAATGTATCTAAGAGTTGACATCCCATGGGGAGACTATGTAATCCAAGATCCAACGATTAGGGATACGAGAGCCCCGGATCGACAAATGTGGCACTTCAAGACAACTTTGGGTGAAACGACGCACCTTTAAGTGACCTTGGGATACAAAAACAGCGTAATCATGACAAGCGTTTGCCCCCACTCCCTCGTAATAGCAAATAACGATTATCGTATTCTCGCCACATGGCCAAGACTCGTCTCGCTTGGAAATCCCTGCTCGGAAATAAATCTCACTTGGAAGTCCTTGCTCAGAACCAAGACTCGTCTCACTCAGAAATCCCCGGTTGAAAATAAAGCTTTACCCACTCAAAGTTTTCACCCAAGCAATAATGTTTCCCTCTCAGAAATTAGGGAAATCTTTATGGGAAGAATTTCAACTTCCATTTAAGCCACTTCGCTCGGCTTCATACACAAGGCTCGTGGCTAGGGGGCTCCTGTTCCCCCCGAGTTTAGGGAGTGATCTCCACAACCCCCTAAAACCTCTCTACATCATTTAGTACTAGGTAGATTGATATTATAGCCTAATGGGCCAAGGCCCACTTTGAAACCTAGGTATACAAGCACCTACGGTACGTATAATTCCTAGGAGGATTTGCGTAGGGTTTTATGCTCTAAGCTCTACGTGTAAACATGCAACTTCCTTTGGAGAAATCTTATGAAACTTCAGGGACAACCTTACAATGCCTTTCTAGGAATTGCAACAAAAATTCAACCGCTCAGTTTTGTCATCTTTTCAAGGGTGGCCTTCAAATTTGACTAAAAATTCATCGTTGGAGAAAATCTGCAACTTCTGTTAGAGAAATCTTATGAAACTTCATACAAAACCTCACAGTGCCTTTCTAAGCATTACAGCAAAAAATCATGCAAAAATTCAACCGCTCAGTTTTTTTATCTTTTCAAGGGACCTTCAAATTTGGCAAAATTCATCATTGGAGAAAACATACCACTTCCCCAGGAGAAATCTTGTAAAACTTCAGGGATAACCTTACAATTCCTTTCTAAGCATGGCCCTAAAAAATATGCAAAAATTCAACCGTTTAGAAATCTTTGCAAGAGTGGCCATCAAATTTGTCTAAAAAATCATTGTTAGATAAAATCTGTGACTTCCCTTGGAGAAATCTTATGAAACATCAGGGACATTCTTACAATGCCTTTCTTAGAATTACGACAAAAAATCATGCAAAAATTCAACTGCTTAGTTTTGTCATCTTTTCAAAGGTGGCCTTTAAATTTGGTTAAAAATTCATCGTTGGAGAAAATCTGTAACTTCCCTTGGACAAATTCTATGCAACTTCAGGAACAACCATATGATGCCTCTCTAAGCATCGCCACAAAAAATCATGCAAAAACTCAACCGCTTAGTTCTCTCATCTTGTCAAGGGTAACCTGTGAATTTGGCTAAAGATTCATCGTTGGAGAACATCTGTAACTTCCCTTGGAGAAATCTTATGAAACTTCAGGGATACTATTATAAAGCCTTTCTAATCATTACTGTAAAAAATCTTACAAAAATTAAACCGCTCAATTTTGTCATCTTTTCAACGGTGCCCTCAAATTTGACTAACAATTCATCGTTAGAGAAAATCTGTAACTTCCGTTTGAGAAATCTTATGAAACTGCAGGGATAACCTTATAATGTCTTTCTAACCGTGGCCTTAAAAAATCATGCAAAAATTCAACCACCTAGTTTTGTCATCTTTTTAAGGCTGACCTTCAAATTTGGCTAAAAATTCATCATTGGAGAAAATCTGGAACTTCCCTTGGAGAAATCTTATGAAACTTTAGGGACATCCTTACAATGCCTTTCTAAAAATGGCCACAAAAGATCATGCAAAAATTCAACCGCCGTGTTCTTTCATCTTTTCAATGATGACATTCAAATTTGGATAAAAATTCATCATTGGAGAACATCTGTAACTTCCCTTGGAGAAATCTTATGAAACTTCAGGGATAACATTACAATACATTTCTAAGCATAGCTACAAAAAATCATACAAAAATTCTACCGTGAGTTTTTTCATCTTTTAAAGGGTGACCTTCAAATTTGACTAAAAATTCATCGTTGGGGAAAATCTACAAATTACCTTGGAGAAATCTTATGAAACTTAAGGGATAACTTTATAAAGCCTTTCTAAGCATTGTAGCAAAAACTCATGCAAAAATTCAACCACTTAGTTTTGTCATCTTTTCTAGGGTGGCCTTAAAATTTGACTAAAAATTCATCGTTGAAGAAAATCGGCAATTTCCCTTGGAGAAATCTTATGAAACTTGACGGACAACATGTCAGTTCCTTTATAAGAATTGCAGCCAAAAATCATGCAAAAATTTAACCACTTAGTTTTGTTATCTTTTCAAGGGTGGCTTCAAATTTGGCTAAAAACTCATCGTTGGAGAAAATCTCCAACTTCCCTTAGAGAAATATTATGAAACTTCATGAACAACCTTACAATATCTTTCTAAGCATTGCAACAAAAAATCATGCAAAAATTCAACTACCTAGTTTTGTCATCTTTTCAAGGGTGGCCTTCAAAGTTAGCGAAAATTTATCTTTAGAGAAAATCTACCACTTCTATTGGCGAAATCTAATAAAACTTTAGGGACAACCTTACAATGCCTTTCTAAGCATGGCCGTAAAAAATATGCAAAATTTCAACCACTCAGTTTTGTCATCTTTGCAAGGGTTACTTTCAAATTTGGCTAAACATTAATCGTTGGAGAAAATCTACAACTTCTCTAGGAGAAATTTTATGAAACTTCATGGACAACCTTACAATGCCTTTCTAAGCATTGTAGCAAAAAATCATGCAAAAATTCAAATGCTCAATTTTGTCATCTTTTCAAGGGTCGCCTTCAAGTTTGGCAAACATTCATCTGTGAAGAAAATCTAACACTTCCCTTGGAGAAATCTTATAAAATTTCAAGGACAACCTTACAAGGCCATTCTAAGCATGGCCGTAAAAAAGCATGCAAAAATTTAACCACTTAATTTTGTCATCTTTTCAAAAGTGGCCTTCAAAGTTGGCTAAAAATTCATCGTTGGAGAAAATCTACAACTTCCCTTGGAGAAATCATATGAAACTTCTTGGACAACCTGACAAAGCCTTTCTAAGCCTTATAGAAAAAAATAATGCACAAATTCAACTACTTAGTTTTCTTATCTTTTCCAGGGTGGCCTTCAAATTTGGCAAAAATTCATCTTTGAAGAAAATCTACAACTTCCCTTAGAGAAATCTTATGAAACTTTAGGGACAACCATAAAATGCCTTTTCTAAGCATGGCAAAAAAAATCATGAAACATTCAACCATATAATTCCTTTCTTAAAATTGCAGTAAAAAATATGCAAAAATTTAACCACTTAGTTTTGTCATCTTTTCAAGGGTGGCCTTTAGAAAACCCCTGATTTTCTGTACTCGAATCCCGATGTAATCGACATAATTAATAAAATTGCGAATAAATTTTTCGCGTTTGAAATGTTTTCAAAATATCATCACGATCACATCAAGACCCGAATCACAGAAAACCCAAGAGTGAGATTAAATAACCTAAAGCTGGATCGATAGATAAATTGCCTATAACGGTATACGAAAATAATGGAGCTTACAGCAGAAGAATATGTATACCGGGCACACGCCTAGTCCCATATATGACGATATGAGAAAAGGCTAGGTTAACATGCGATGGCATATTATAAGCCTATTAGACATCCATCATCATTCTATAATTAATTTCATAAGCATGCGAAGCCTAAGATATAATTATATATATATATATACACATATATACATAAATACATTCGTATACATTCGGGAATCCTCTCCCAACTATCTCAATCATCAATGAACATCGATCAATTCCAATTCTTCTAGTACACATTAAATCATCTCTTACATACTATATTTACATCTCCAAATTTACAATTCCAAAGGATTATCCCATACATATTCCATTTCATTAAAACATCTATGTCATCATAACAACTTAAACACTTCATAAATTTCAATACAAAATAATTCACGAATGATGCCGCCCAAGGCATTTCCTCTACCCCTATTTACCTTCACCCAAGATTGATCTTTAAATCCGAGATCATCCCATGGTAACCTGCACCACAATGCTAAAAAGGAGACCACATGGGAGAGTGAGTTATACATTCAAAATGATGAATAATATATATATTGTGATCATGTGTATATGCATACAAACATCATGTGTGCTTTGCTATCAAATCATCAAATTATCATTCATTAATCATCTCATCATTATAATAGGCATACTAGCCTCATGAATCGCAATTCATATCATAAACAAGCACAACATATACACAATCACAAATACCATCACTTTGCCACTTATCAACAAGGGCACTCATAATCATTACCATCATTAATTCATTAAGGTTTCACTCAAATACCTCCTCGCAAGGGGTTTCTCAACACTCGTGGTCATCCCATTTCAAATGCCATGGTCTTAAAGCTAATGCATATGTCAACTGTTTAATGCATATGCAACGGATCCGATTTCATATCACAGGTGATCGCAACCACCATAATCAATCATTCATAATCATTGGTTTCCCGCCTCGCAAGGGGTACTCCCTATAGCAGCCTCGCAATGAGCTTTCTCATGATCTCAACCACGTTCAACAATTCACATAGGTTTCCCGCCTCGCAAGGGGTACTCCCGCCTCATGATCGCAACCATGGGCATCATAGGTGCTCGCAAGCCCTTTATCATATCAAATACCAAGTGATCACAACCACTGGCTCATCATTATACAATGGTCCCCGTAGGGCCTTTCACATTGCATAATCAGGTGATCGCAACCACCATTACAATATCATATCATCATCAAGTTGGTTTCCCGCCTCGCAAGGGGTACTCCCTTCATAGAATTCTGCAGGATCTTTCATCATTGTGATCACAACCACATAATACCAATGCTATGCCATGCCATGAATACAAGATGCAATAATGCATATGCCCAACAACCTCGCAAGGATATCTCACCCTCTCAATTAGGGATATAATTTAATCTGGCAATTTCAAGAATCATCTAATTATTTACAAGCCCCTCAAGGCATATCATACATATAATTGGCATTCAATGGCCACAAACATCATTTATAGTAGTCCACACATGGATATCAAAAGGCATAGCAAACAATCATAATATTATTCTACACTTGGAGTTATCCAAGACATATTCATCATTCACATATATGGCAATCACACTTAGGCCCAACACAATCACGTTCTTGACTTTGCATCTCAACACAATACATTTATTTATTTCATATCGTGTGGCAAGTCAACACTTGTATTCCTCCATAATAGGTTTACATTATTAGGTAATATTCTTCACTGTTGCCACACATTCATTTAGTGGGCTTTCCTCTCATTATTTCTCCTTATTGTCTTAAAATGTAGCTTACAGCCTTTTATTAAATTCTCATCATTATTCTCTCATATTCCACTTTTAGTAGTGAAAACATCACAAATAATTCATATCAAATCCATTAGTTTATTTTTAATTCCCCATAGTGGCATATCATCAATAATTACCTCACATAAATCACCATAGATATCCCATAATATAAGGGAATGGGGCTCGGTATCTATTGAGGGAAGAAAAGCAAAATCCTAAGTTTTGGGTATCTCGCTCAAGCGAGATTCACTTCCGCTTGAGGGAGATGAGGGCAATTCCCTTGAGCGCCCTAAGTTTTCCCGAACAAAGAGAGGGGTTTTAAGTATCAGGCCCAGTCTCGCTTGAGCGAGCCTATCTTGCTCGGGCGAAATCGAGCCAGTACCAAATTCCAGGTTGCTCGCTTGGGCGAAGCACCACACACCCAGTCACTCGCTTGGGCGAAGTTACACCAGTAACCATTTCCACACTCACTCGCTTGAGCGAGGAGTCCACTCGCTTAACCGAAATTCGACCAGAGGTCGTATTTCCCAACACTCGGTTTCTACTTAGTGGACCTGTTTTAGGCCGATTCCTCCCATTTAGTCCTTCACTCAGCTAAATCATTCTAGGACCAACTTCACACTGCCAAGTATATACCCTCTCATTCAACTAGGCTCCCCAACACTTGGATTTTCAATCAGCAAAGTCCCACCAAAACTGACTCCCATCACTCGGGTTTTAACTCCACAGAAATCCCTCTAAAAACCGACCCATTATTCATTCGGTTTTCACTCGGTAAAATTCATCCGGATCCGTGTCATCTCACGCTCGGTTTCCACTTGGCATAACAATCTAGACCAACTCATCTTTCATTCAACCAGATCATTCCTGGGCCGACTCCTACTCACATAGTCTATCACTCGGCTAATTACTCTAAAACTGACTGATCATTTGATTGACCGTTCACTCGGTAATTCATCTCAACACCGACTCATCTTACTTGGTTTTCTACTCGGAAAAATCAATCAAAGCCGACTCGTCTCTCACTTGACCTTTCACTCGGCAATTTATTCCAAACCCGAGTCATCACAATCAGTCTTACACTCGGTAATTTCTCTAAACCCGACTCATCCCTCGATCGATCCTTACTCGGTAATTCATACCAAAATCGACTCATCACCCTCGGGTTCCCACTCAGAAAAATACTCCAGACCGAGTCTTTTTCTCATTCGGTTTTCCACTCGGTAACTCATTCCAAAAACCGACTTCCTTTCATTCTCACATGAGTGAAGTTATTCCAGAATACTTCTGGACAACACACCATGTGTTCCCACTCTGTGGCATCCCCACTCGGAATTACACACACGGAGGGGCTCCACTCGGAACGAGTTACTTGGAACTCGGGAATTTCCACTCTAAACTCCACTGCTTGGAATATCACACAGGGAGACCTCTCACTCAGAATTTTATCCACTCCCTTACTCGGAGGGTTCTGCCTTGGCATAGCCCACACGAAATTTTACTTGGAAATTCACCACAGATCATGTATTATTTTCTAAGTCCCCACTCGGGCGGAATTCATCCAGAATCAATGTCCTCCCTTGCTCGCTCAAGCGCAGCCACGCCCGCTTGAGCGAGATTTGTCCAGAACCTCACCTGATCACAACACACTCTACTCGCTCGAGCGGAACACTCACTCGCCTGAGCGAAAATGGTCCAGAGACCATTATACCAATACAGGGGATCCTCGCCTGAGCGAGATCCCTTCTTGCTTGAGCGAGAATATCAGGACAGAGGCAGGAAATGAAAATTCTTACAACTCAACATATGATTTCACACTTTAGGCCTACTAAATTATATCCAACAAATCATATACGATATTTGAGGCACATTCAACTCGTTCTAAAAGTTCTCACTCGGAATTTCTCATTATAAGCCAAATTTGGATTTATCCTATAGTTCATACATATCATGAAAGGCATATACAGCCTGTTCCAACATTCATACTTATGAATTTACATCCCAAACTTATTATCCATATTGAATTCAAGCTCATCATCATCTTATATACATGTATTCATACCTTGTCACAACAAATCCACATATTCACATGAATCATCCTCAATAATCATCAACTCACTAATTCAATTAATTCAATACATACACAGGGCAAGGCAAGCATGAGTATTTAACACATACATCAATCACTCACAAATTTACTCATGTAATTTGAATGTTAACTCCTCTCTTACCTTGAGGGAAGAGCCGAACGATTCTAGTGCTCCGAATGCTCCATTGCATCACTCGAAATACAATCTACATACCATACATATGCATACACATAATTAATAATCATCATAATTCTGACCATTTGTTAGCTTATCATAAAGCTCAACCCCAAGTCCTAGACTTGCTAAACACCAAGTTATATAATTGTATTAGGCTTCGGGAATTCCTTTCCCAAAGCCAAGATCCTTTAGATCTTTAGGCTAACTAAACCCAACATCATCACCATCACATTGTTACTCAATATTCAACTTAGCTCTCATATCCTTCAATAACCATAATGGTTTAGAACCTCATCGAGTCACAATCTTTTCACACCAATATGTATATCCATTGGTTCCACCATTAAGGATTATCTACAATGTTCATCATTGTTCATCACTATAACTAGCAATATATATATTAAACAACACCCATTCACTTCCAACTCAACCTTCAAGTCCCAATATATATATATATCTTCCCAATTTCTTAAGGCAGGGGTTTTTCATCAAAATCCAACAACTATCACCAATACTCATTAATTACCAAATAGCCATCTTTCTTCATTAATATCATTCTCATAATCATTAAACCTATATTCTATTCACATTTCACACTTTCCCCAATTTATTAAAGTTAGGGTTTCACTAAAACCCAACAATACCATAAATGCTCATTCATTTTCCACTCATCCAAGTATTAACTCCTTACACATATAATAACCCATCATTAATGCCATAATAACAACACCCCACCTTAGGGTTTCCTCATTTAAAGCTTCTCCCAACAACCCTTATGCAATAAATACTCCCCCAAATACATAGAACCCAAAATCTAGAGCATAAAACTCATAAAGAATGGTGAGGAACTTACCTCACCCAAGAGCCAACATTGAGCTTTTAATGGAGGGAGAGAGAACACGAAAATGGAGGAGGAGAGGGGAGAGGATTTCTAGCCACAAACTCCTCCTTCAAGCTTCCATAAAAATGAAAATGGGGGAGGAGAAGACTCCACACGGCTTTTGGTTTTTGGAGAGAAGAAAAGATGAAATGGGGAAGGGAAAATAAGAGAAGAAGAAGAAGAAATGTCACAGCCAAAGGGAAACAAGAACCCAACGAAAATAAGGAGAGAAGAATGGGCTTTTTGGTTTTACTTTTTAACTCTCCATTAAAAGTTCATCGTTTTATAACAAACACGTTCTCAGTTCGGGCTCAATACTCATTCCAAAAATTATTCCGAATATATATTTGGATTCCCAATAATATTCTTAACAGCCCTGACCAATGGCATCTCAATCGGAGATACTTGGTTTGACACCCAAATTCTAATCGGGTATAATTTTAACTCCTTAAATCTCAGTAATTCATAAATATCCATAATAAATCCCAATTTAATCATTCTAATATTTTTGGGACACAAATCAACTCACATACAATTAATTATTATTCATTTCCATCAATTATTCATTTTTATAAAATTCAGGGTGTTACAGCCTTCACATTTGGCTAAAAATTTATCTTTGGAGAAAATCTACCACTTCCCTTGGAGAAATCTTATGAAACTTCATGGATAACCTTAAAATTCCCTTCTAATCATGGCCGCAGAAGATCATACAAAAATTCAACCGCACAGTTTTGTCATCTTTTCAAGGGTGCCAGTTAAATTTACTTTAAAATTCATCATCGGAGAAAATCTACAACTTCCCTTTGACAAATGTTATGAAACTTCAGGGACAACCTTACAATGCCTTTGTAAGCATTGCCGCATAAAATCAAGCAAAAATTGAACTGCACACTTTTGTCATCTTTGCAAGGGTGACCTTCAAATTTGGCTTAAAATTCATATTTAGAGAAAATCTACAAATTCCCCTGGAGAAATCTTATGAAACTTCAAGGACTACATTAAAAGGCCTTTTCTAAGCATGGCCAAAAAAAATTATGAAAAAATTCAACTGCTTAGTTTTGTCATCTTTTCAAGGGTGGCTTCAAATTTAACTTAAAATTCATCGTTGGAGAAAATCTACAACTTCCCTTGAAGAAATCTTTTGAAACTTCAGAGACAACCTTACAATGTCTTTCTAAGGATTGCCGAAAAAAATATGCAAAAATTCAGCCGCTCAGTTTTGTCATCTTTTCAAAGGTGCCCGTTAAATTTGGTTTAAAATTGATCATTGGAGAAAATCTGCAACTTCCCTTGGAGAAATCTTATGAAACTTCAGGGGCAACCTTACAATGCCTTTGTAAGCATTACCGCATAAAATCATGCAAAAATTATACAACTCACTTTTGTCATCTTTTCAAGGGTGACCTTCAAATTTGGCTAAAAATTCATATTTGGAGAAAATCTACAACCTCTCTAGGAGAAATCTTATGAAACTTCAGGGACAACATTAAAAAGCCTGTTCCAAGTTTTGTCATCTTTTCAAGGGTGGCCTTCAAATTTAACAAAAAATTCATCGTTCGAGAAAATCTACAATTTTCCTTGAAGAAATCTTATGAAACTTTAGGGACAACCTTACAATGTCTTTCTAAGCATTGCTGCAAAAAATCATGCAAAATTCAGCCGATCAGTTTTGTCATCTTTTCAGGGGCGGCCTTTAAATTTGGTTAAAATTTCATATTTGGAGAAAATCTACAACTTCCCTTGGAGAAATCTTATGAAACTTTAGGGACAACCTTACAATGCCTTTTCTAAGTCTGGCCGGAAAAAATCATCGAAAAATTCATCAGCTCAGTTTTGTCATCTTTTCAAGGGTGACCTTCAAATTTGGCTAAAACTTCATCGTTGGAGAAAATCTGTAACTTCCCCTGGAGGAATCTTATGAAACTTTAGGGACAACCTTACAATTCTTTTCTAAGCGTTACAGGAAAAAATATGTAAAAATTCAACTACTGAATTTAGTCCTTTTTTTAAGGGTGGCCTTTGTAACACCCTAAAAATTAGGGGCAAATTTTTCACGATTTAAAAATAATTATAAGTAGAAGAAAATCAATATATATAATACTAAGTAATTACCCTGGATCATTTAATAAACTATCTTATATATGAAGATATGAGAAGGTATCAGAGCGCTCCATGGACGATCAGACTCAAGATCATCACAAGGGAAAAGCAGAAGATATAATTAAATTTAGGAGTTATCAAAATATATACATGAAAAGGGGATGAAAGATGCCTCATCAAATTGTTAAACATTAGAAATGTGATTTCATAATAGTAATATCATTTCTATGATATATGGGTTCCAAAACAAGCAAGAAAATTAAGCCAAGAAGGAAAAATGATGAAACTGGATACAGGGGAACTCGCTTGAGTAAGTCCCTGTCTCGCTTAAGTGAGACCCACATGTGTCGCTTGAGCTAGGCTAGCGAGCGTGAGCGAAAGCGCTCCAGAATCAAAACCATGCTCGGTCGCTTGAGCGAGGCAAGCTCGCTTCACCGAACAAGGGACAGAACCTCACTGTCCACATTTGGCTCAAGCGAGTCCGGGCCCGCCTGAGCAAAATCCATCCAGTAGCTCCCACCTGATTCATAAGTGTCTCGGCTGGGCGAGACACCAGTTCGCCTGAGCAAACCTCGACCAGAAATAATTCCACGTAACACTCACTTGAGCGAGCACTCACTAGGGAAATACAACAATATACCCGTGCACTGGGTCGCCCTCCCACTAGGCCCGCCTAGTGGAACCCCTAACATTCCACATAGACAACGTATGATATGCCATGGATACAAATGCCAATCAATGCATTCTCACTCTATGCATCCTATCATGCCACTCCACACTCAACAATTTACCATAACCACTTAGTGGATTTCGAATACTCATCATTCTCTACCACCACCAACATTCATTGGATTTCATAACACTATTAGTTAGCGAAAATCAACATTTATTAGTTCACACATTATGGGATGTTCAACCACATATCAATCAATACAACCATGGTCTCAAGCCATTCATAACAAATTCATTAACATAAATCAAAACAACACAATACTCATCATCCCAAAAGCATATGCCATATAACATCAATCATTCTAAATGCATTTCAATCATAAAATCATCATATCATCCATTCAAGCCAATCTATCATAACAAAATCATATATATATATATATATATATATATATATATATCCACATCATCAATGGATGAAATCATGCATTAGAAATGTTACCCTCTCCTACCTCAAGAGAAGTAGTAATCAACGCGGTTTGATGGTCTTGCCTCGTCAATGGGGTTGTTTCCTACATTATACCACCAAGATTCAAATGGTCATATTTAATAACTTGGTGTTTATGTCATTTTAATTATCAACTCCTTTTATTTCATTCTATCCACTATAACCACCATAGGTTAGGTGCCTCCATTCTTTATTATGCATCATTAATATTAAACCCATTATTAGGTTCCCACATTAATGGTTCCCAACAACCATCATTAATCATCAAACTTCATTAATGGTCATTGACCATTAATAACATTGCTTTACCTCATTAATAACATTTATCTAACACAATAAATGCTTCTCTATTCATATTTTACATTTTCCCCAAATCATAGGGTTAGGGTTTCTCTAAAACCCAACAACCATAATCAATGCCCATCTTTTTTCATCATCTTTCTTACCATATACACCTACTCATAAATACCCATTTATAACTCTCATCAATGTCACCCCACCTAAGGGTTTTCCATCATAAATGCATCCCATTATTATCCCTATGTATATTCAATTATCTTCCCAACATCAAAATCCAACCCTATAGTTCATACTCTTGAGAAATGACAAGAACATACCTTATAAGGAGTAAAGAGTGCGTTTTCTAGAAGAAGGAATGTTGAGCATGAAAATGAGAGGGAGAGGGAGAGCTTTAAACCACCATTATCATCTTCCCCAAGCTTGAAGCAAAAACGAAAATGGAAGGAGGAAGAAGAGCACACCACACTTGGGGTTTTCAGAAGAAGAAGAAGATGAGTGGGGGATATAGTACGAAGAGAAAAGAGAGTGTATGAAGGGGAAGAAAAACCAATGTGAATACGAGAAAGGAAAAGAAGTTTCAAGTGTTTTAATCCCTTTATTAAAATTTTCCGTTTTATAACCAATAGGATCTTAGTTTGGGCTCGATACTTTATCTAAAAATTATTCTGAATGCATATACGGATTCCCAATAATATTTTTAAGAGCCCTGACCACTATCATCCCAATCGGAGATATTTGGTCCGAAACCCACATTTTAATCGGGTATTATTTTAGCTCATACAGCCTCAATAAATTATAAATATATCTTAAAAATATAAATTTAATTATTTTCAAAATTTTGGGACATTAATCAACCCATATAAAATTATTCAATATTTACTCTCCTCATTTAATTATTTATATAAAATCTGGGGTGTCACATCCTTCAAATTTGGTTAAAAATACATCTTTGGAGAAAATCTACCACTTCCCTTGGAGAAATCTTATGAAACTTCAGGGATAACCTTACAATACCTTTCTAAGCATGGCCGCAAAAAAATATGCAAAAATTCAACCGCTCAGTTTTGTCTTCTTTTCAAGGGTCACCTTTAAATTTGATTCAAAATTCATCATTGGAGAAAATCTACAACTTCCCCTGGAGAAATCTTACAAAATTTCAGGGACAACCTTACAATGCCTTTCTCAGCATTGCCGTATAAAATCATGTAAAAATTCAACCGCTCACTTTTGTCATCTTTTCAAGGGTGACCTTCAAACTTCTTGCATAAAATCATGCAAAAATTCAATCGCTCAATTTTGTCATTTTTTCAAGGGTCGCCTTTAAATTTGGCTTAAAATTCATCGTTGCAGAAAATCTACAACTGCTCTTAGAGAAATCTTATGAAACTTCAGGGACAACCTTACAATGTCTTTCTAAGCATGGCCGAAAAAAATCATAAAAAAATTCAACCGCTCAATTTTGTCATCTTTTCAACGGTGGCCTTCAAATTTAACTAAAGATTCATCGTTGAAGAAAATCTACAACTTCCCATGGAGAAATCTTATGAAACTTTGGGGACAACCTTACAACGACTTTCCTAAGCATGGCCGATAAAAATCACGCAAAGATACATCCGCTCAGTTTTGTCATCTTTTCAAGGGTAGCATTCAAATTTAACTAAATTCATCATTGGAGAAAATCTCCAACTTCCCTTGAAGAAATCTTATGAAACTTCAAGGACAACCTTACAATGCCTTCCTAAGTATTGTGGCAAAAAAATCATGCAAAAACTCAACTACTCAGTTTTGTTATCTTTTTAGGGGTGCGCTTCAAATTTTGCTAAAAATTTATGTTTAGAGAAAATCTACAACTTCCTTTGGAGAAATCTTATGAAAGTTCAGGCACACCCTTACAATGCCTTTCTAAGCATGGCCGCAAAAAATCATGCAAAAACTGAACCGCTTAGTTTTGTCATCCTTTCAAGGGTGCTTTGGCTAAAAATTCATCGTTTGAAAAAATCTGTAACTTCCCTAGGAGAAATCTATAACTAAGTATTGTAGCAAAAAATCATGCAAAAATTTAACCGCTAAGATTTGTCATCTTCTCAAGGGTGGCCTTCAAATTTGGCTAAAAATTCATCTTTGGAGAAAATCTACCACTTCTCTTGGACAAATCTTTTGTAACTTCAAGAAAAACCTTACAATGCCTTTCTAAGCATTACAACAAAAAATCATTCAAAAATTCAATGGCAGAGTTTTATCATCTTTTCATGGGTTGCCTTAAATTTGGCATAAAATTCATCGTTGGAGAAAATCTATAACTTTCCTTGGAGAAATCTTATGAAACATCAGGGACAACCTTGCAATGCCTTTATAAGTATGGCCACAAAAAATCATGTAAAAATTCAACTACTCAATTTTGTCATCTTTTCAAGTGTGACCTACAAATTTGGCTAAAATTCATCGTTGGAGAAAATCCGCAACTTCCTTTGGAGAAATCTTATAAAACTTCAGGGACAACCTTAAAATGCCTGTCTAAGACATTTAGCAAAAAATCATGCAAAAATTCAACCGCTCTATTTTGTCATCTTTACAAAGGTGGCTTTAAATTTGGCTTAAAATTCATCGTTGGAGAAAATCTATAGCTTCCCTTAGAGAAATCTTATGAAACTTCAAGGACAACCTTACGATGCCTTTCTAAGTATTTCCACAAAAATTCATACAAAAATTCAACCTCTCACTTTTGTCATCTTTTCAGGGGTGACCTTCAAATTTGGCTAAAAATTCATCATTGTAGAAAATCTTCCACTTCCCTTGGAGAAATCTTATGAAACTTTAGGGATGCCATTACAGTGCCTTTCTAAGCATGAGAGCAAAAAATATACAAAAATTCAACCACTCACTTTTGTCATCTTTTTAGGGGTGACCTTCAAATTTAGGTAAAAATTCATATATGGAGAAAATCTACCACTTCCTTTAGAGAAATGTTATGAAACTTAAGGGACAACCTTACAATGCCTTTTCTAACCATGGCCGAAAAAAATCATGCAAAAATTCAACCGCTTAGTTTTGTCATCTTTTCAAGGGTGACCTTTAAATTTGGCTAAAAATTCATCGTTGGAGAAAATCTGCAACTTCCCTTGGAGAAATCTTATGAAACTTTAGGGACAACCTTACAATGTCTTTCTAAGCATTACAACAAAAGATCATGTAAAAACTCAACTACTTAGTTTTGTTATCTTTTTAAGGGTGCACTTCAAATTTGGCTAAAAATTTTTCTTTGGAGAAAATCTACAACTTCCTTTGGAAAAATCTTATGAAACTTCAAGGGAAACCTTACAATGCTTTTCTAAGCATGGCCGTAAAAAATCATGCAAAAATTCAACCACTCAGTTTTGTCATCTTTTCAAGGGTGCTTTGGCTAAAAATTCATTGTTGGAAAAAATTTGTAACTTCCCTAGGAGAAAACTTATGAAACTTAAGGGACAACCTTACCATGCCTTTTTAATTATTATAGCAAAAAATCATGCAAAAATTCAACTGCTAAGATTTGTCATCTTTTCAAGGGTGGCCTTTAAATTTGGCTACAAATTCATCTTTGAAGAAAATCTACCACTTCCCTTAGAGAAATCTTATGAAACTTGAAGGACAACCTTACAATGCCTTTCTAAGCATTGCAACAAAAAATAATAAAAAATTCAACAGCTCAGTTTCATCATCTTTTCATGGGTTGCCTCCAAATTTGGGTTAAAATTCATCGTTGGAGAAAATCTATAACTTTCCTTGGAGAAATCTTATGAAAATTCAGGGACAACCTTACAATGCTTTTCTAAGCATGGCCGCAAAAATCATACAACAAGTCAACTACTCAATTTTGTCATCTTTTTAAGTGTGACCTACAAATTTGGCTAAAATTCATCGTTGGAGAAAATTTACAACTTGGAGAAATCTTATGAAACTTCGGGACAACCTTACAATGCCTTTCTAAGCAATTCAGCAAAAAATCAAGAAAAAATTCAACCGCTCCGTTTTGTCATCTTTACAAGCGTGGCCTTTAAATTTGGCTTAAAATTCATCCTTGGAGAAAATCTGTAACATAAATTGCCATAAAAATTCATCCACTCACTTTTGTAATCTTTTCAGCTGTGACCTTAAAATTTGGCTAAAAATTTATCCTTGGTGAAATCTTATGAAGCTTCAGGGACAACCTTACAATACCTTGCTAAGCATTGCCACAAAAAATCATGTAAAAAGTCAACCGCTCAGTTTTGTCATCTTTTCAAGGGTGACCTTCAAGTTTAGTTAAAAAGTCATCATTGGAGAAAATATGCAACTTCCCTTGGAGAAATCTTATAAAACTTCAAGGACAACCTTACAATGATTTTTTAAGCATTGCAACAAAAAATCATGAAAAAATTCAACTACTTAGTTTTGTCATCTTTTCAAGTGTGGCCTTCAAATTTGGCTAAAAATTCATCTTTGTAGAAAATCTACCACTTCCCTTGGAGAAATCTTACGAAACTTCAGGGACAACATTACAATGCCTTTGTAAGCATGGCTGTAAAAAATCATGCAAAAATTCAACCGCTTAGTTTTGTCATCATTTCAAGGGTGGCCTTTAAATTTGGCATAAAATTTATCTTTGGAGAAAATCTGCAAAATCCCTTGGAGAAACCTTATGAAACTTCACCGACAACCTTACAATGCCTTTCTAAGCATTGGCGCAAAAAATGAAACAAAAATTCAACCACTCACTTTTGTCATCTTTTCAGCGGTGACCTTCAAATTTGGGTAAAAATTCATATATGGAAAAAATCTAACACTTCCTTTGGAGAAATGTTATGAAACTTAAGGGACAACCATATAATGCCTTTTCTAAGCATGGCCAAAAAAAATAATGCAAAAATTCAACCGCTTAGTTTTGTCATCTTTTCAAGGGTGACCTTCAAATTTAACTAAAAATTCATTGTTGGAGAAAATCTAAACTTCCCTTAGACAAATCTTATGAAACTTTAGGGATAACCTTATGGTGCCTTTCTAAGCATGGCCACAAAAAATCATCTAAAAACTTAACCGTTCAGTTATGTCATCTTTTCAAGGGTGCTTTGGTTAAATATTCATTGTTGGAAAATCTCTGTATCTTCCCTATGAGAAATCTTATGAAACTTTAGGGACAACCTTACCATGCCTTTCTAAGTATTGCAGCAAAAAATCATGCCAAAATTGAACCGCTAAGATTTGTCATCTTTTCAAGGGGCCTTCAAATTTGGCTACAAATTCATCTTTGGAGAAAATCTTATGAAACTTTAGGGACAACCTTACAATGCCTTTTTAAGCATTACAGCAAAAAATCATGCTAAAATTCAACGGCTCAGTTTTATCATCTTTTCAAAGGTGGCCTTCAAATTGGGCTAAAAATTTGGCTAAAAATTCATATTTTGAGCAAATCTACCACTTCCTTTGGAGAAATGTTATGAAACTTCAAGGACAACCTTACAACGCCAATTCTAAGCATGGCCAAAAAAATCATGAAAAAATTCAACTACTTAATTTTGTCATCTTTTCAAGGGTTGCCTTTAAATTTGACATAAAATTCATTGTTGGAAAAATCGGTAATTTCCCTTGGAGAAA
This sequence comes from Clitoria ternatea, assembly GCA_037962975.1. Taxonomy (NCBI): domain Eukaryota; kingdom Viridiplantae; phylum Streptophyta; class Magnoliopsida; order Fabales; family Fabaceae; genus Clitoria; species Clitoria ternatea. The sequence goes on from CM075672.1 coordinate 160,844,743, forward strand.
TCTTATGAAACTTTAGCGACACCCTTACCATACCTTTCTAAGCATTGCTTTAAAAAGTCATACAAAAATTCAACCACTCACTTTTGTCATCTTTTCAGGGGTGACCTTCAAATTTGGGTAAAAATTCATATATGAAGAAAATCTAACACTTCCTTTGGAGAAATATTATGAAACTTGAGGGACAACCTTACAATATCTTTTCTAGGCATGGCCAAAAAAATCATGCAAAAATTCAACCGCTTAGTTTTGTCATCTTTTTAAGGGTGGCCTTTAAATTTGGCCTAAAATTCATATATGGAGAAAGTCTGTAACTTCCCTTGGAGAAATCTTATGAAACTTCTTGGACAACCTTACAATGCCTATCTAAGCATGGCCGCATATTCCACCTTTTGCGCTTCAGAACACTCAAAGCTAGCTTAGATTCTTTCCAAATCATTGATCCAAGGATATGCATCTTCTGGCTTATAACCTCCATAGAATTCAGAAGGTTTCCTCTTAAGAAATAGATCAAGACCTTGGGAGCCTTGTCCCACATTCAGCTGGCCTTGTCTTTCTAAGAGAACGGCAAAGCGATTCAAGGTATTTGCCATAGCAGCAGCCTCACAATTTGGTCTACCAGCCATATCTTCTGCTTATACATTAAAACATGGCAATAACTTTTCGACTCATGAATTCAAGAATTTTTTAGCACTCATAGGCCTATCATGTACTATATTACATCATCATATCATTTTCAATACATGGTCACAACATATTCATTATTAGAGGTAAATAGTGTAAGGACTCTTGGCCGAACTCAACAACTCCAAACACCAATCTCAATTCAATGACAATAGTCACAATTCAATCAAATAATCCATAAATCGATCAATCATAGCTCATATAAGTCATTCATAGGCAACAATTACATGAATAACATCCATCATGATCGTATCAAGAGCAATCAATGCTCTGATACCAGGCTAAGATGCCCCAAAAATACGGGGAAATTTTTCGTGATTTAAAATCACTATTCAATGAAGAGAAAATAAGTGGTGAGGCTTTTAATACAACACCTGGATCTGTGATAAACCACTCCCATATATAAAGATATGAGAGGGTAAATTAAAGGATGATTTTATAATAATTTTCCAATTAAAATCAGTGGAAGAATTATTTAATTTCATTGTTGCATGATTGGATTTTAAGAGAAGAGATTTCATGAGGTTCCATGACCCATACTATGTTCAGAACACCTTTAAGATGATGCATGATAAGGATTTGATGCATAAGAAATGAAAATTTATTTAAAATAAGACAAGGGGGACATCAGGTGGCTACTCGCTCAAGCGAAAGCCACACTCGCTTGAGCGAGCACACACAGTGACGCTTGAGTGAGCATAAGGAAGGCTAAGCAAGAAAAGTTTTAAGCATCAGGGGCTCCTCTCGCTTGAGCGAGCCCCATCTCACTTGAGCAAGATACGAAGATCACCCCTAGGCGAGCAAGCGAGACGCTTGAGGGAGAGAAGAGATTTGCCACTAGAGTCAATCTCGCTTGAGCGGATTCCATCTCGCTTGAGCGAGATTGCTCCAACAACCACAAAAGCTCACTGTCCCATTTTTGCTTGGGCAAGGCAAGTCCCGCCTGAGCGAAAATCGACCAGTGTCTATTCCCTTCTCCCTCACTTGAGCGATCACCGGGCGAGGACCATTTTGCCTGAGCGAGAATGGTCTAGTGACCAACCACTGATTCCCATCGAATCTCGCTTGGGCGAGAAGGCCATTCACCTGAGCGAATTTTGGCCAGTGGCCATGCCTCTGTTTTATAAGCAACTCGCTCGAGCGAGATTCCCACTCGCTTGAGCGAGTTCTGCAGAACTTGTGCAGAAACGTGGAATTCTCACAACTTAGCATATGAATTATCATTTCCTACCACTTTAACCTTTCCTAATACATTATTTTACTTCATTATGCATCTACAAATTCTACCAACTTCATAAAGTACTATAATTTAAGAATTACTTCATTCATTCATTGAATTAAACATCAACAACATCATCATCCAACTATCTATACCTTTCAAATTCAATTATCATTCATTCAAGGCATATCATTTGAAACATTCATCTCATAATTCTCTATAAAGTGATGCAAGTCACAATGCATACCATTCATTCATAAAAATTAACATCATCAAGCATCATAATTTTATCCTTTACATCGTTTGGGTCATAAATGAAAATTGACCATACACGTCAAGGCTCAATTTTCCTCCATGACCCTCAAAATCATTATCACTAATCTAGATATAAAAATAAGCATTCATATACATCACATGCTATACAAAAATCTAGACTTCGCCGGCCAAGGCACTTCCTATACCACTATTTACCTCCTTCAACAAAAATGCACTTCAAAATGCCTACCCTTCCCATGAGTGCCCTGCATCACAAGTCTAAAAATGGACAACATGGGAGAGTGAGTCACATTCCAAAGGAATGAATATGAATACCATGTGATTATGTACATATGCATCAAAACATGTATACTTTGCACTTACATATCTTTCACCATACTCTCCATCATTTCAACATCATCATACATACATCACAAGTAACACTACAATTTTGACAAAGCATACAACATATACATAATCAAGTTTCACTACAATTCGAATATCGCACCCAAACTATCATTTGGTATTTATATATTTTACATTGTCTTAGTATATCATTACATCCTCATCACATCCATCATCATATTTCATCATCTTTGGCATACTTCCTCACTATATGCAAATGCTCTAAAGCTAATGCATATGCACAAAGGAATATTTCAACAATTGCAGATCTGACTATGGGAATAGAAACACTGAATATGGGATTCAAGTATGATCATCTAATCATACCCCTACTATAGTAGTAAAATGTGTACACTTATTCTTAAATTTTGCATGCATTTCACCAATTGTTTTACTAATACCAAACCTCATCGCCCATCTTGTAACACCTAGTCATTTTCACCATGACCGCGGTATACAACATATCAACATATGATGTTGTGGGCCAGCCATGAGATATATCATGGCAGTTGTAATTTCAAGGACCACCGGGAACACCTGCTTATCAAGAGCCACCCCCCACAAGGGTTAACTACATGCGGCTCCCCGTAGCACAACATGGGCAGCTTCATGACTTACACACCGAGTCACAAGGGAAATATAAATTGCTCGTGCACAGAGCCACCCTCCCACTAGGCCAACCAGGGGAATCCCCTAATATTCCAACACCGGCAGCGTATGCAGTATGCCATAGATGCAAATGCAAATCATATGCATTTCTCACTCTATGCATCCTATATATGCCACTCATCATACATCTTTATCAAAACCATTACTAACATTTCCATAAGGCTTTTAGTGGATTTATTATTGTTGGGTTATTCTTATTAATTTAAATATTTATGTGGCATTGCAATAGTTCTCAATCAACATGATCAATAATCACATTATATTCATGGTGGATACAAGCATAACTTCATATCATTGATCATTCTACACCACCATATAGCACACCATGAATATTCTAAATGCATCAAAGCATGTTGCCCAACATATTATCCACACCATATACCACATTATAATTTCTCATATCATCTCAAGCAAGGCTAACATGCATACCAATACACTTGACAATCAAATACCATTTAGAACATAAGACTCCTCTTCTACCTCAAGAGAAGAATTCCCATTGATAAGACGCACCCGCCTCGTCGTTCGGAATGGATCCTACATTAACATGCATATAGAATCCCAATCAATCAACTACTCAAGACATTATTTCAATTCTATTTAATCATATTCATATCTATAATTTCACAACATGTGCTAGGCATGTCATAGACATCATTTTTATTATTTGTTAGGCTTCGGGAATTCCTTCCCATTAAGCCACATTCATTATGTTCAATGGACTACCAACAACAATAGTCCAACACCTACAAAATACCACACCATCCAACACTCATACATCCAATGGCTTATATTTGCTCTTAATTACACTATCCAACCAACATTCATAACTTTCCCCAATTCTTAAAAGTTAGGGTTTCTCCAAAACTCACCAATATTCATAAATACTCATTAACCTTCATCATCTTCCAACCATAAATGCACCTCCATCATTAACCCCTCATAAATATACATATTTATGAAAACCCACACTAGAGCATAAGCATTAAATGCTTCTAATAAATAATCATTCACATGCATGACTTCCCAAAGTACAATGACACATACCTATGGCCAAAACCTTAATAAAATGGTGAGTATACATACCTCACACCCAAAAAAAAAGTGGGTTCAAGAAGGGGAGTATGCCACATGAAAATGGAAGAGAAGAAGGAGAAGACTTCAACTCCACTAGTCTCTTTCCAAGCTCCTTGAGAACGAAAATGGAGGATGGGACGATCACCTTTTCTTAGGGTTTGGAAGAAAAGAAAAATGAAGAGGAAGTAGAGAAGAAATAGAGGAGAAATAGAAAGAAAGGAGAAGAGGAATGTTGCCACCAAAAATAAAAAGCCAACGTGAAGGAAGAGAAGAAATTGGGCTTTTTGCTTTATTTTTATTTCTATTCATTAAAATTTCATCGTTTTACCACTAACAGGCTCTTTATTTAGGCTCAATACTTTATCTGAAAATTATTCTGAATATATACTCGGACTCCCAATATTACTCCCAACAGCCCTGAACAATATCATCTTAATCAGAGATACTTGGTCCGATACCCATATCTCAATTGGGCTCATTTTCAGCTTAACCGGTCTCTATAAATCACCAACAGTCCCCAAAAATCTTAATTTAATTATTTCCAATATTTTGTGACACTAAGTAATTCACATTCAATTATTCAATATTAATTTCCTTGATTAATCCTCTATTTTAAAATTTGGGATGTTACACTTAGGCCCACCAAATAATGTGATGAAGGAAGTTAGGGCTTGGTGGATGACTTCCCTTCCCTTTTTGGATTTAGCGCTTGTTAAGGGTCCTTTATAAGCTTCCAATACCTTATCCAAAATGGTGTATGGGTCCTCTCTTATTATGTCCTCATTATGCTCCCCTGCTTCAAAAGGATTTGTCCTCAAATCTAAGCCATCATCGTCTTTATCTATGTCAAAAGGAGATAAGTCAGACACATTAAATGAAGCACTCACACCATATTCGCCAGGTAATTCAAGGACATAAGCATTATTTCCCATTTTCTTAAGTATTTGGAAAGGCCCATCACCTCTAGGGTCGAATTTGGATTTTCTCAAATTTGGAAATCTTTCTTTTCTAAGGTGTAACCAAACTCAATCTCCAACCTCAAAGGTAACTTCCTTTCTTTTCTTATTGGAAAAACGAGTATAGTGTTCATTTTTAGCTTGTATTTGGTTTTTAACCTTCTCATGAAAATCTTTGATAAACTTGGCCTTTGCCTCTCCATCAATATGAAGGAAAGAATCAAAAACATCAATAGGCAAAAGGTCCAAAGGAGTGAGAGGGTTGAAACCATAAACAACACTCATCCCAAGATTTAACATTTTTATGCATGAAGACCCTATGTAGTTGAGAAAGGGTCCTGTTCACTACCTCAATTTGGACACCTGTTTGAGGATGACAAGTGGTAGAAAAGAGAAGCTTCGTTCCTAGCCTTGACCAAAGGGTTTTCCAAAATTGGACTAGGAATTTGGTGTCCCTATCAGAAATGATAGTTTTAGGAACACCATGAAGTCTTACAATTTCCTTAAAAAATAGTTTAGCAATATGACTAGCATTATCCACTTTATGACAAGGAATAAAATGAACCATCTTACTAAACCTATCTACCACAACAAAGATAGAGTCTATTCCCTTTTAGGTCCTAGATAAGCCTAACACAAAATCCATAGAGATATCAATCCAAAGAGAAGTAGGTGTAGGCAATGGAGTATAAAGACCACTAGGTGAAAGTTTGGATTTAGCATTCCTACATACTATACACCTAGTGTAAAGTTTTTGAACATCTTTTTTCATTTTAGGCCAATAGAAGTGTTCATGTAAAATAGTCAATGTTTTATCTCTTCCAAAATGGCCCATTAAGCCTCCCTCATAACTTTCTCTAAGTAAAAGATCTCTTAAAGAGCTCCTAGGAATGCAAAGTTTATTGGCTTTAAAGAGGTAGCCATCTAGAATGTAGAAGCCTTTATGAAATAAAGAAGTGGAAGATGAGTTGAAAATTTTGGAAAAATCAAGATCACTTGGATACAACATCCTAATCTCATCAAGTCCAATAATTTTGGCTCCAAGAGAGGCAAGTAAAGAATGCCTTCTTGATAAAGCATCAGCCACTGTATTGGATTTGCCATTTTTGTACTTGATGATATATGGAAATTGTTCCAAGATCTCAACCCACTTAGTATGTCTTTTGTTCAACTTATGTTGCCCTTTGATGAATTTTAGTGATTGATTATCACTATGAATGACAAACTCTTTTGGGATCAAGTAATATTCCCAAGTTTGAAGGGCTCTAATTAATGCATAGAATTCTTTATCATATGTAGGATAATTGATGGTTACCCTATTAAGATTTTCACTAAAGAAAGCAATCGGGTGACCTTCTTGCAATAAAACAGCCCCAATACCCACATTTGAAGCATCACACTCAAGCTCAAAGGTCTTAGAAAAATTTGGAAGTGCTAAAATTGGAGCATGAGTGAGCTTCTCCTTGAGATCTAGAAAGGATTTCTCTTGCCTTGGCCCCCATACAGAAGGATCATTCCTTTTCACTAATTCATTCAAAGGTGAAGCTGAGGTAGAGAAATCTTTCATAAATCTCCTATAGAAACTTACAATACCATGGAAACTTCTAACTCCACTCACATTTTTAGGTGTTGGCCAATCTTGGATTGCCTTAACTTTGGAGTGATCTACCTCAACACCTTTAGAACTTACTACAAATCCAAGGAATACAATGCTATCCATGCCAAAAGAACATTTTTCAAAATCTGCATAAAGGTTATTTGTTCTCAAGGTAAGCATAACTTGTTTTAAATGGCTTAGATGAGAGGTCATGGTCTTCGAGTAAACAAGAATATCATCAAAATAGACCATAACAAAATGCCCAATAAATTCCCTTAAAACATGATTCATTAACCTCATGAATGTGCTTGGTGCATTAGTCAAGCCAAATGGCATAACTAACCACTTATATAATCCAAGTTTGATTTTAAAAGCAGCTTTACATTCATCTCCCTCTTTGATTCTTATTTAATGATAGCCACTTTTAAGATCAATCTTTGAAAATATGGTAGAACCACTTAGCTCATCAAGCATATCATCAAGTCTAGGTATTGGATGCCTATACTTGATGGTTATGTTGTTTATGGCTTGACAATCTGTACACATTCTCCATAAACCATCTTTCTTAGGAACTAACAAAATGGGTAAAACATATGGGCTTAGGCTCTCTCTAATCCATCCCTTAGATAATAGTTCATTCACTTGCTTTTCAATTTCTAGGCTTTCCTTAGGGTTCCACCTATATGTAGGTCTATTTGGTAGACTAGCACCGGGGATTAAGTCTATTTGATGTTTAATTCCCCTAATTGGAGGTAAGCCTTTAGGAATATCTTTTGGGAAGAGGTCTTTAAACTCATCTAATATGTTTTGAATCCCTTTGGGAAAAGGAGGAGGGGAAGAGCCCATTGAGCACAAGGAAGTGCTAGGGATATCTTTAGCAAACATGATCAAGCATTGTTTTTGTGAAAATATAGCATGTTTCACATCATATTTAGTGGCCAAAAGATTGTTTCTAGAGTCATCATAAATGACAACTCATTTTTGTTTATCCTCTTTTTTATTTTTTCTTATGTTTTTCTAAGAGATTAGATAAAGAAGATCCTAACTCTTTATCCCTTTTAAGCTTCATTTGAAGTTGATCTTTAGCTACTTGTTGTGGAGTTAGGGGATGTAAAACTATCTTCTTACTATCTAATTTGAAAGTGAGGGTGTTGGTGAACCCCTCATGGATGACCTTCCTATCATATTGCCAAGGTCTTCCTAAAAGGATGTAAGTTGCTTCCATAGGTACTACATCACATTTGACTTTATCTCTATATGTGCCTATGGTGAAGTTGATTAAGACTTGCTTATTAACTAACATTTCTCCATTTTCATGTAACCATTGCAAATTATAAGGTCTAGGGTGATCTATTATTTCTATGCCCATCTTATGTACTAGCCTTTGGCTTACTACATTTGCATAACTCCCATTATCCACAATAAGAGAACATAGTTTTTCATTTATGTAACATCTTGTATAAAAGATGTTCTCTCTTTGTGTTATATCATCAAGCTTAACATGACTACCAAGTAATCTTCTAATCATGTACATCTCACCATCATCCCCTAGTATATGCTCACTGTCATAGGAATCACTACTTGAGTCATCACTTGAATTGTGATTATCAGAATCAGACTCTGATTGACTTGAGTAGGTGTCATTAGTTTTTAAAATCATAGTTCTTTTTGTAGGACAGTCAGAAGCAATGTGACCACTACCAAGGCATTTAAAACATTTAATGGTAGATGATCTAGAGGATTAACGTTTAGATATGGGTTCATGCTTATCTCTTTGATTTCTAAAGACTTTTCCATTTTTATACAACTCACTTGGTCTTTGGGAAAAAGAAGTTCCAACTCCCTTCTCCTTAGGTTATCTCTCAAACCCATACCCACTTAGACTTAAAGCTTTTGTATTCCCCATTATAGGATTCCCTCTCTTTAAATTGGTTCTCTACCTTAGTACATTGGTGTAATAATTCTTCTATATCAACATGTAGAAGGAGTTCTACTCTATTTTTGATATTCCTATTTAGGCCATGCAAAAACCTATGCATTAGGGTTTCTTCATATTCTAAGTTTACCCTAATCATAGCTATCTCTAAGGCCTTGTAGTAATCTTCTACACTTTTTGACCCTTGGGTGAGTCTATTTAGCTTGGCTAATAGCTCCCCTCTATAGTAACTAGGAACATATATTTTTCTTAATAGAGCTTTTAAGTCTAACCAATCATCTATCGATAGAAAGTTATCTTTCTTTCTCTCCATACAGACTTGAGTCCACCATACTAAGGCATAGTTTCGGAATGAGAGAGTAACTATCCTAACTTTCTTTTCTTCTTTAATTTGATGAGAATTAAACAATTGTTCAACTCTCATCTCCCATTCTAGATAAGCTTCAACATCACTCTTACCATTAAACGAGGGGATTTCAAATTTTACTTCTTTTAAGCCTAGGTCTTTTTTTTTATGGTGATGTCTTCTAGATCTATAGTCATTTTCACTATCACTATGCTCAGGCTTTTGATTTCTTTGATGTCTTTCTCTATGTCTATGCCTAGGGTTTTCTTCATTATGCTCTAGGTTAGTTAACATAGTGTTGATGTTATTTAAGCTATCCATTATGTTATGAAGAAGAGATTTGATTTCCCTATCACTAGAAGACATGATTAAGGTTGTCAAAGAAAACAAGACAAGACAAATAAAAGTTGTAAACAAACTAGTCGAGGATGCTTATGCAAGACAAGAACAAGAATTCAAACAAGAATCCTAATAATCAAGTACTAGGTTTCTACCTATGGGAACAAGAGCCTAAGTTATCTTGTACTAGTTTAGATCCTAGGTTGTATTACTATGATTAGTTACGTAAGTCCTAGGTTGTAACTAACCAAGAAACTAACCCTAACAAGAGTTAACGATTTCGGTTATGAAAGTTAGAAGTAACAAACTTAGTTTCAACTAACCAACTAACTCTAACTAACCCTAACTAAAATTAGTTATTTAGTTATTATGGTTGTAACTAAATCTAACCAATCTAACTACTAACTAAATTTGGTTATGGGATTAGTTATGCCAAGTAGAATTCAGTTATGAATAGTTAGGTTAACTAAAATTAGTTGCAAGCACTAACTAACTAACCAAATTAGTTAAGACCAACAACTAACTAACTACTTCTAGTTGCAACCAATTAACTAATTAACCAACTAACAACTAACTAGTTAACAAACAAATGCAAATGATCTAGCTAATTTCGAAATTGCCAAGGAAATTTGAAAGTTAATAGAGTCCATTGTCCAAAGTTCAATGGGTGTCCAAAATACAAGACCAAATTCCTACTACAAAATTCTAAGAATTGAAAATTTTTCTAAGTTTCTAATTAATACAAGGCTTTTTCTTCCTTTACAATAGTCTTCAAAGTCTTCACTTGATGTATAGAAGCTCCACCTTACCTAGCAAACAAAAAGCTCAAACGAAAATTGTTGAGAAAAAAACAAACAAAAATTTAAAACCTCTCAAGTGTTTCTCTCAAGTGTATCCCTTTTCTCTTAGGTGTCAAGAGACTAAAGCAATTTCCACACCTATCTCAAGTGTACTCAAGATGCTACCCTCCTTGATGTTGACTAAGAATTATCTTGAATATGAAAGGGAAGAGAACTCAAAAGATAAAACTCAAGAATTGAATAAAGATAAACTAAAAATGGTAAATTTGAAGAAAACTACTCAAATGGAATGTTTTTGGGTTTTTGATTATGACAAGACCAAAACAAGAAAAACTAAAATGAGTAAGGCTACACTACTTGCAGTGTTGAAATTGATGATGACACAAAACAAGACAATCAACAAAACTAAAATGCAAGAACAAAGGCTAAGGTAACAACTAAACCTAGAGAACTCTAAAGTTGCAACTACTAAGCAAGCAAGTTTAATTGTAAATGTGTTATGTATTAACTAGCAATCACTTCTTTTATGGCTTTGGAATTTTGAAAAAAATGACAATTGCTTTGGTGTTTTACTTTTCAAGCTTTTTGCTAAAGAGGTCTACTTCAAGTCTTTTCTTTTAATACCCTTTTCTTAATTTTGAGATGTAGGGCTTTGGTTTTCTTTTTCTTTTGACCTTTTGTATGAATTTTCTCTTTTCTTGCATCTTACAATTTTGTAACTTTCAACATCAATTATCTAGTCCAAAACTGAAACCAACAAGCTAGTTCACAAAATTTAATTTTCACTCTTTTGCTTAGGGAAAGATGCAACCTTCTTCCATTATAATGAATGGAAGACTAATGATTCTTTTTGACAATTTTCTTTTCATTCAAACACAATATGCAAACTGAATTAAAAGTATACCAAATGTGCTTAAAATTGAAAATAAACCTAAAAGAGAAACTAAGAGTAGATTTCTAAGAACCTAAAAATGAGCTAACTTTGGAGAGCCTTAAAGTGGGGCCTCCTTAACCATTGAATTAGAACCTTTTTTAGAGTTACTAAAGATGACTAAAGCAACTCAAACTTTCAGAATAGCACTTCTACAAGTTGAAATCAAATCAAAATTTCTAGAACAAGGAAAAAGGCTCCAATGGCACAAAACACTTCCTATTAGGCTCTAACAAGTAACAACTACACAACCACTAATATGGAAGCTAGAAACCGAAATAATAAATGTGTCAAACTCATAATTCTAAACACAAACTAAAGTATATGATACCACAAAACTAGACTCTAGAAATTTAAGATGCAAAATTTGAAGAAAGATGACACAACATACAAAGAACTTCATAATTTTTATGCTTTTTCTACTTTTATCATGGAAACAAGAACTAATAAGCATGAATCGAAATATGAGAACAGCCAACAGACATACTTGAATTTGAAAATGAAAGAGAAATAAGAAGTAGAAAAAGAACCTCCAAGGCTCCATTGATACTAAATGATGTAGGAGAATCTTCAAGTCTCCTTAGGAAAGGATGGATCTAGGATCTTTTTCCTTCTTCAACCTTCAAATGAATGTAGAATCTTCTTCTTTCTTGGAAACCGAAACAAAGAAAATGGAAAAGACTAAGTAGTGGACGAATTTGGTGAAAGAAAGAGAGGAAAGTGGAAGGAGAAATGGTGGAAGGTAAGAATTTTGGGCAAGGGAAAGGAATTAATGGTTTGAAGGCCACTACCAAGGTTGGAAGATAACTCCAACTCACCACCAATGGAGGGAGAGACCCCTTGGATAAGAGCTTGATCAAGTCTCTCTTTTCCTAGAGAGAAGAAGGAGAATCTCTCACTAAACTTTGCACTTAAAGTGTCAAATTTCTCAAAATGAATATTGTGTAGTGGTTTTACAAAGGAGAGCTCCTTATATAGGCCATGGAGCATTTCGGCCAAGGAGAGCCTTATTAGGCTTCTACATGCTTTCTAGGCCCATAAGGTATTTCTAGAAGTGAAGTGGCCTAATACATGGCCCAATAGTGACCAATTGGCCTAGTAAGGCCTAAATAAAACCTAAACTCTAAAAAACCTAAGTATATGTGATATTATATGATGAGTACATGTAAGCTTTCCAAATGTCCTCCTTAGGCTTAGGCCCGTCAAATAATATGATGAAGGAAGTTAGGGCTTGGTGGATGGCTTCCCTTCCCTTTTTGGACTTAGCCCTTGTTAAGGGTCCTTTATAAGCTTCTAATCCCTTATCCAAAATGGTATGTGGGTCCTCCCTTATGATGTTCTCATTACTGATACATCTTTGAGACATAATTGTAGTCTTAGAGTTTTTCATTGAGCTTGGTTTTTATTAGAACATTGGGTTCTAGAAATGACAGTGTCCAAAGAAAGCTTATCTTGCATTATTTTTTTCAATGTTCCTATTCATAATTGAAACATCGACATAATAAAACTAAGTTGAGTATTAGCATCTATTACATACATAATTAATATATAATCATTATTATTAAGAGAATTATTTACCTTGGCCAACATGTTTTTTTGAGTTCTTCATTTGATCTTCTGGATTGATATCCCCCCCAACTTCCCCAAAACCTTCTATAGTTTTATATTGACTCAAATTTTTTGCTCTATTTCTTTGAGATGCCGTATTAATTTCATTTACTTTGGGATTTTCTACTTTCTTTGCAGCTATATTTTTATCCAATTTGCATTCTATGTAAACATAATACAAATAATCCTAAGTATAAGGTAACATTATATATATACATATATATTAATATAACTCAAGCAATCAATTTCAAGAAGAATTAATAAAATCATTACCTTGGATAACTTGTTTTGTTGTATTTTTTACTTTATCTGCAAATCCTTCCATAATTTTATGGTGTCCCAAGCTGTCCCTTATATTTCTATGAGATGACGCATGATTTGGATTCACTTTTAGCCTTTCTACTTTCTTTGCAGCAATAACTTTATTCAACTTGTCTTCTACTAATTATTAAATAAATAATCAACATAGCATTAGTAAGGTTAGATATAGCAATTCATTATTATATACATAATTCATATGACTATTACCATGAAACATTAAAATTATTTACCTTGGATAGCTTGTGTTTTACCTTTTTTCACTTTTTCTTCAAGATCTACAACTTCAACTTTTCCTTTGTTATTTCCATGTAGTCTCTCATGCAATTTATCAATTTTTTCTTGCTTGATTTGCTTAAATCTCTGTGCCAATTCAATGCTTGATTTTGCTTGGAGAGATTCAAATCTTCGTTTAGTAGTTATTGTCTCCATTCTTGTGAAGATTATGAGCTGCAAAACATAATTAATATAATCACAAAGTAAGTATTTACTAAACTAAAAAGGAATATGTTTCTAACATGTATTTTTTCATAAGGTAAAATTTAATATATATCATAAAAAGATTACAAGTATTACCTAATTCGCTGTTATTTGCTACAATATTTATATTATATATGAGCTACTCCATAAAATCTTCCGTATCATAAAAAATTGAGTCATCATCATAATAATGTTCAATTTCTATTTCATAAATAACTTCATCATCCTTCTCTTTTCCTTTTCCTTTTCTTTTTCCTTTGGTTGAACAAAAATTTCCTTTAGAGGTTGTTCGATGATATCATCAGGCACATCCTGTAACATCCCAGTTTTGAAATTAAATGCTGAATGAAGAATGAACCATTAAGACTTGATTTCAACTAGAAATAACTGTTAATTGCATTTAACTAGGTAGGTTTAAGCCATTAAAATATAAAAATGGTGGTGGCCAGGGGATGGGGTGGAGTGCACGTGACTGCTGGACACGCACTCTCCCATCCCACTCTTTTTTTTTTTTACTGTGCGCATGCACATATATATATATATAAAACGTGAGCCTTGGGGAAAAACGCACTTACTATTTCTTCAGACTCCCTCCTCCGTCACTTCATCCTCTACTTCCTCTCTTCGTCTCCATCTTTCTTCTTCTTCTATCTTACTCTTCGCTCCTGGAGATCTTGGTTGCAGTACTGGAGAACGGACCACACTTCATCCCAGAATCAGGCGCAGGATACGACAAAGCCAAGGAAGACCGAACGAACCAGGAGAAAGACGTCGGACCCAAGGACAAGAACGGAAAGGTTTCTGAGGTTTTTCTAAGGTAGGGGGCGCTTGCATGTCGAATGCATGGTCTAAGAACGGTACCGGATGAACGTACTGCTGAGTGTGGGTGTGTGTGCATGTATTTATAATCATTAAAACTGATGCTGTGCATGTGTACATGTATTCATAATTATTAAAACTGATGCATGATTTGAGACTCTGATAGTGATCTTCATGGCGATGGTGTAGCCTGTTAGTAGATGATAATGATGGATGATATGCATGGATCTATTTTCTTGTGACTATGAAAAATATGTGTGTGCATGCTCTCAATTGGATTGCTCAATGTTGTTAGTTTGATGACCGATTGTAACGTGCGCTGGTGTGATTGACTGATTGATTACGAGTAGTGTGGGAAAATCCGTTCTTGCTTAATGACTACGGCGAAGGTGTTTGTGGCGCGATGATGTGTATTAATGAATGTGTTAGTTGCATGAGTGAGAGTGGGGTGACCCATAGAAGGTCAAGAACCCCAAGGGAAACGACTTCCAGTTACCAACCCTGGCTAGATCCCAATAGTGCTCGTGGTAGCCGTTGGAGCTAGAGAAGAGAGTCTCGAGACGCCATGGGGAGGCCGGTGCCACCTGGTAAGAGCTGAGGGACGAGGGGCCAGAAGAAAAGGGGACCGTAACTGAGAGTCTTTACCCGAGTCGGATCCGCAGGCATGCATATAGAAATAAGGCTGATTGTGATGGTGTATAAGTCTATGTATGTAGATGTGTATGATTTTGAATGCATGAATATATATATTTGGATGTGGAATAAACTCTGTATATTATGTGTGTCATGAATTTTGTTTGAACTGTATGAACTTGGTTACTTGAGAAAGGTCGAATGATAGCAGGAGCGTGTACTGACGCTGATACCGAGTTTGCGAGTATCATTTTACATGTAAAAGCTCACCCCTGCAGTGGCCATTTTCAGTGAATGTCTCTCGTGAGGAGGATCAGAAGCAGAGCGGGAATGCTGGGCGGAGTGGTGATGCATTTGGAAGGTTTAATTAAGGCATTGTTAGATTGAGCCCTGACTGGTCCATACCGGATGTTAATGTTTTGGGGATGAATAGAACTTTATGGATAAGAAGAAGTCCGATTTTTGTGTTGTAAATATTGACATATACTCTCCTATATATATATAGATGTATGGTTTTGTGTGCATGATGTCATGTGCTACCTTGTTTCATAATTGTGCTTTAATGGAAACGCAGGGACGGTATGATTGAGCAGGTTATAGCCAAACCAGAGTGAACCGAGAATTGTCTTAGGAAAATTTATGTCGGATACGTTGGGCGGCGTCGTACCCCACCCGAAGTATGGGAGCAATGCGCCCAAGCGTGAGGATTTGCACTGGAGCGAGGTAGTTGTTAGAATGAGACCCCGGTGTTGACCCCTGATTTGGGCGTTATGGTTGAGTCCGCCCAGGCGTTGCCATAATTAGTTGAGTTGGGCGGAATAGGTTCAGACTCCTCCTTTCTCCACAACCTACTACCGCATATGTACCCTGTAACTCCCCGCTTCTTTGAGTGAAGTGCGAGTGTGAGGATTTATCTGGGAACCCTTGTCCATACCCGATTGCGAAAAATTACCTTGTATTTGTGTTGAAGAGGCGTTGTGCAGATTCGTTTAGGCGGTGTCATACCTCGCCCAGGTATCTAGGACAGTTCGCCTAACGCGTAGAGCTATACTGAAGCAAGTAGATATCAACTCGAGATTCTGCTTACGTACCTTCTTTCTCCGTTGTCGCATTATTCCGTCTCGCTGGGCGGTATTGAACATCGCCTGAGTAAATGAATGTGGTAATGTAGTCCGCCCAAGATAAATATACCCCGCCTAGTCAAGTAGGATGATTCTAACTCCACCTTTCTACCGAATGCCATGCATGTGAATGTATTAACATCTTTCCCTTATCTACTTCCTCCTATTGATTGACCAGTGTTACTCGAAGGAAAGCTTCCTTGTGAAATTCCCTCTATCCGCTGCTGCTTTACCATACTCCGCCTGGACGGTGTCAGACCCCGTCTAAGTAAATGAACGGTGTTGTGTAATCCGTCCTAGTACTGGTGTGTTACGATAAACCCGTTGAGCCGGCCCCAGTTTAGCTTCTTTGTAGGTTGCTATATGCGCGTGAATGCTCTTCGTTTTCCCCCTTGCCTGCTCCCTTCTATATCAAATGTTACGTGACTGTTTTGTGAAAAATTTTCTCATATTTTTGGAATTATTAGTTGCAAATAATAAGGTGTTACATTTTGGTATCAGAGCGGACCGAAAAGTCCAAGGCCAAAGTATGCTTACCAAGTGTAAGCGGTGGTGTGTGTGTCTTTTGATTGAATGGTTGAAATTATTCTGATGCTAGTTGAACTTAATTGATGATTGACTTGAGGACAAGAGGTTGTTTTCCCCTGGTCCGATTGCGTATAACTTAGACGAACGACATAATGTGCTAAGCTATTAATTGTTAGACTGATAACTAGATCGGTAGTAAGTGGCTCCGTATACTTATCCTTAAATGTCAATTTCAGGATAAGGAATGGCGCATCGTCAAAGTATGGAGGCTATAGCCACAGCATTCCAACGCTTTGCGGATGTATTTGAAAGGCAAGGCCAGACTCAACCTGAGGATGGCCATGTGCTGGACCGCTTCTTAAAAAGGAAGCCGAGTGAATTCTTAGGAGGACGGAACCCTGAGGCGGCGTTCAAGTGGACTCAGGAATTAGAGAGAATTTTTAAGGGTCTTCGCTGCACCGAAGCTCAAAAGGTGGAGTGCGCAGTGTATATGCTGCGAGATGAAGCGGAGAATTGGTGGAAAATAGCCAGAAGCCGATTTCCTGAAGATGATGATCAACTGACGTGGAACGATTTCAAGGCCTGCTTCTTAGACAAATACTTTCCCGACACAGTGAGGAGTCGCAAAGAGCTGGAGTTTATGGAGTTAAAACAGGGCTCCATGACTGTGGAAGAATACGCGACCAGATTTGAGGAATTGTGCCTATTCTATCCGCCCTTCCAGCAGCCAGGAACGGAGAACTCCAAGTGTCTTAAGTTTGAGAACGGATTGAGATCGGATATCAAGAGGGCCTGCAGATACCATGAAATCCGGAGTTTCCCTGCCTTAGTGAACAAGTGTCGAATATTTGAAGAGGATGACAGGGCCCATTCGGGCCAGTGCAGCAGAGCTAACCAGCACCTGAGGCCTCAACAATCACGTTTCAAGAGGCCAGGGAACGTGAGGAGGAATGAACCCTTCACCAGATATCAGAATCATAATGACCGAGGGAGATAAATGAGTGGACGACCAAGGTATGGCGGATGCTTTAAATGCGGCGGTGACCACTTTGCTAAGGATTGCAATGATACAAATGTTAAATGCTACCACTGCGGAGAGAAGGGACACGTTCGTCCTGACTGCCCCCAACTCCGCCAGACAAACACCAATGTACGTCAAGGAGGATCTCAAGATAGAACCCGAGTAAATGATAACCAACGACCTGGTGGCAGAGGCAACGGAACCAGAGGAAATATGATGCGTGCTCCGAACAGCCGAGAGAGGAATACCGATCCGCCAGCAGCAGGTAGAATCTACACCATCAATGCAGAAGATGTTGCACCAGCAAACGACTTAGTGCAATATAAGTGCTCACTTGGAATGAATACGCTTAATGTTGTTTTCGATTCGGGAGCTACCCATTCTTTTATAGCTGATGAATGCGTAGAACGGTTGAAGTTACCAACTGTGTCTATGAACCGGACTTTGGAAGTGGCCAGCCCTACTGGCCCTAGTGTGTTCACATCGTCAATATGCAAAAATGTAGCATTTAAGTTGTATGATCGGAGTTTCACCTTCGATCTGATTTGCATGCCTTTAAAGGGTCTTGATATTGTGCTTGGAATAGATTGGCTTTCAGCCAATAAGGTATTAGTAGATTGTAGAAACCGAGAGATAGTTTTCCCAAAACAACCCATTGAAGATGGCACGGCACTAGGTATAACCCAACTATTTACGATGCTTTGTCTAACCAAAGATGAGAGTGAGACCCTAGTGAACGAAATCCCGGTTGTCTGCGAATTCCCAGAAGTGTTCCCAGAAGACGTTCCGAGTGTGCCTCCCAATAGAGAAGTTGAATTCTCTATAGATTTGATCCCTGGAGCCGAACCGGTCTCCAGTGCACCCTACAGAATGTCCTCAACTGAATTGGCAGAGTTGAAGAAACAAGTGGATGAGTTACTTGAGAAGCAGTTCATTAGACCAAGCGTGTCACCATGGGGCGCACCTGTGCTACTTGTTAAGAAGAAGGATGGCAACATGAGACTTTGTATAGATTATCGACAGCTTAACAAGCTCACAATCAAGAATCGATACCCACTGCCTAGAATTGATGATTTAATTGACCAGCTGCGTGGAGCTTCAGTCTTCTCGAAGATCGACTTACGATCGGGGTATCACCAAATCCGAGTGAAGGACTCGGACATTCCTAAAACTGCCTTTAGGACTCGATATGGTCACTACGAGTATGTAGTGATGTCGTTCGGTGTGACAAACGCCCCTGCTATTTTCATGAATTACATGAACAGCATATTCCACTCCTTCTTAGATCGGTTTGTTGTTGTCTTCATCGATGATATTCTAGTTTATTCTAAGACCCCTGAGGAGCATGAAGGACATCTCAGAACGGTACTCCAAGTGTTGAAGGAGAAATAATTGTTTGCAAAGCTCTCGAAGTGCGAATTCTGGATGGATGAGATCCATTTCCTCGGGCATGTGATCTCTGAGCGAGGCGTCTCGGTGGATCCTGCGAAGGTAGCTGCTGTAATAGCATGGGAGAGGCCCATATCGGTCTCGGAAATAAGAAGTTTTATGGGCTTGGCAGGTTATTATAGGAGGTTCATAGAAGGTTTTTCTAAGTTGGCATTACCCCTGACTAAATTGACTCGGAAGAACGTTCCTTTCGTGTGGAGTCCGGAGTGTGAGAACAGCTTCCAAGAGCTAAAGAATAAGTTGACAACTGCTCCGGTGTTGGCATTACCTGAGTTACGAGAAAGCTTCGTGGTCTATTGTGACGCGTCCGGACTCGGATTAGGGTGTGTACTCATGCAGAAAGATCGAGTGATAGCATATGCCTCTCGACAATTGAGACCCCACGAGCAGCATTATCCGACCCATGACTTGGAGCTGGCAGCAGTAGTCTTTGCATTGAAAATCTGGAGGCACTACTTGTACGGGTCCAAATTTGAAGTGTACAGCAATCACAAGAGCCTCAAATACCTATTCGACCAAAAGGAGCTGAACATGAGGCAGAGAAGATGGGTCGAGTTTTTGAAGGACTACGATTTCGAGTTAAAATACCACCCAGGAAAGGCAAATGTCGTGGCCAACGCGTTGAGTCGGAAATCCCTCCACATAGCAGCCATGATGGCAAAAGAAGTTGAGTTGTTGGAGCGGTTCCGAGACATGAACTTGCATGTTGACACCCCTTCCTCTCAGAAAATGGCAATCGGTACGTTGAGGATTGCCAACAAATTCTTAAAATCCGTGTACGAACAGCAACAGGCGGACTCTTATCTAGCTGAACTGAAGGAAATTCAAGCCAAAGGAAAGGATTTATCATTGGCAGAGGGGCCAGATGGGATCTTTCGGGTGAGAGACAGAATGTACATACCGAGTGAAGGAGGATTGAGAAGAATGGTGCTTGATGAAGCCCACAAAAGCCTACTCAGCATTCACCCAGGAACCACAAAAATGTACCACGACTTGAGGAGACAGTTCTGGTGGCCCGGATTAAAGAAGGATGTGGCGGAGTACGTGGCCCGGTGTATCACTTGTCAGAAATCGAAGGTAGAGCACCAAAAACCGTACGGTGCAATACAGCCTCTAGAGATCCCCGTGTGGAAATAGGACTCAATTGCGATGGATTTTATCATGGGATTACCCAAAAACCGAGCGGGCCATGATGCAATTTGGGTCATTGTTGATCGATTGACGAAGGGTGCACACTTCTTACCCGTAAATATGAGGTACCCATTGCATAAGTTGGCTCGGATCTACATTCAAGAAATTATCCGACTGCATGGCATACCTACTTTCATCATATCGGATAGGGACCCTAGGTTTACGTCCAGGTTTTGGACCAGCATGCATCAAGAATTGAGGACGAAGCTTTGGCTTAGTTCTGCCTACCACCCCCAATCGGATGGACAATCCGAGCGAACAATTCAAAGTCTAGAAGACTTATTGAGAGCGTGTGTGTTAGAGTACGGTGGGGACTGGGAGCAGTACCTTCCCTTGATCGAGTTTACGTACAACAACAGCCATCATCACAGCATTGGCATGGCACCTTACGAGGCATTATATGGGCGTAGATGCCGAACCCCACTCTGTTGGTCGGAAGCGGGTGAAAGTCTACTATTGGGACCGGACATCGTCAAGCAAACCACAGAACAGATTCGAGTGATAAGGGAGAAGATGAAAGCATCACAAGACAGGCAGAAGAGCTACCATGACAAGCGCATCAAGCCATTGGAATTTTCAGTCGGAGATCGAGTGTTTCTGAGAACCTCTCCAAGTAAAGGAGTTGGACGAGCCTTAAAAAGTGGGAAGTTAAGCCCTCGCTACATCGGACCTTATGAGGTATTAGAACGGATTGGCCCCGTAGCATACCGCCTCGCATTACCAACTCACTTGTCCCGATTGCACAACGTATTTCACGTGTCTCAGCTAAGGAAGTATTTGCATGACCCCAGCCACACGATGCTTGACGACGAGGTAGAGATCAAGGAAGACCTAACTATTGTGACTACACCGGTTGGAATCGTGGACCGATCGGTAAAACGCTTAAGAAACAAGAACATAAGGCTGGTTAAGGTGGAGTGGCAGCAAGGCAAGACCACCTCCTGTACGTGGGAACGCGAAGACACCATGCAACAGCAGTACCCCGAGTTGTTTACCTAGGTAAGTACCGACTGAATTTCGGGGACGAAATTCTTTTTCAGTGGGGGAGAACTGTAACATCCCAGTTTTGAAATTAAATGCTGAATGAAGAATGAACCATTAAGACTTGATTTCAACTAGAAATAACTGTTAATTGCATTTAACTAGGTAGGTTTAAGCCATTAAAATATAAAAATGGTGGTGGCCAGGGGATGGGGTGGAGTGCACGTGACTGCTGGACACGCACTCTCCCATCCCACTCTTTTTTTTTTTTACTGTGCGCATGCACATATATATATATATATAAAACGTGAGCCTTGGGGAAAAACGCACTGGCTATTTCTTCAGACTCCCTCCTCCGTCACTTCATCCTCTACTTCCTCTCTTCGTCTCCATCTTTCTTCTTCTTCTATCTTACTCTTCGCTCCTGGAGATCTTGGTTGCAGTACTGGAGAACGGACCACACTTCATCCCAGAATCAGGCGCAGGATACGACAAAGCCAAGGAAGACCGAACGAACCAGGAGAAAGACGTCGGACCCAACGACAAGAACAAAAAGGTTTCTGAGGTTTTTCTAAGGTAGGGGCGCTTGCATGTCGAATGCATGGTCTAAGAACGGTACCGGATGAACGTACTGCTGAGTGTGGGTGTGTGTGCATGTATTTATAATCATTAAAACTGATGCTGTGCATGTGTGCATGTATTCATAATTATTAAAACTGATGCATGATTTGAGACTCTGATAGTGATCTTCATGGCGATGGTGTAGCCTGTTAGTAGATGATAATGATGGATGATATGCATGGATCTATTTTCTTGTCACTATGAAAAATATGTGTGTGCATGCTCTCAATTGGATTGCTCAATGTTGTTAGTTTGATGACCGATTGTAACGTGCGCTGGTGTGATTGACTGATTGATTACGAGTAGTGTGGGAAAATCCGTTCTTGCTTAATGACTACGGCGAAGGTGTTTGTGGCGCGATGATGTGTATTAATGAATGTGTTAATTGCATGAGTGAGAGTGGGGTGACCCATAGAAGGTCAAGAACCCCAAGGGAAACGACTTCCAGTTACCAACCCTGGCTAGATCCCAATAGTGCTCGTGGTAGCCGTTGGAGCTAGAGAAGAGAGTCTCGAGACGCCATGGGGAGGCCGGTGCCACCTGGTAAGAGCTGAGGGACGATGGGCCAGAAGAAAAGGGGACCGTAACTGAGAGTCTTTACCCGATTCGGATCCGCAGGCATGCATATAGAAATAAGGCTGATTGTGATGGTGTATAAGTCTATGTATGTAGATGTGTATGATTTTGAATGCATGAATATATATATTTGGATGTGGAATAAACTCTGTATATTATGTGTGTCATGAATTTTGTTTGAACTGTATGAACTTGGTTACTTGAGAAAGGTCGAATGATAGCAGGAGCGTGTACTGACGCTGATACCGAGTCTGCGAGTATCATTTTACATGTAAAAGCTCACCCCTGCAGTGGCCATTTTCAGTGAATGTCTCTCGTGAGGAGGATCAGAAGCAGAGCGGGAATGCTGGGCGGAGTGCTGATGCATTTGGAAGGTTTAATTAAGGCGTTGTTAGATTGAGCCCTGACTGGTCCATACCGGATGTTAATGTTTTGGGGATGAATAGAACTTTATGGATAAGAAGAAGTCCGATTTTTGTGTTGTAAATATTGACATATACTCTCCTATATATATATAGATGTATGGTTTTGTGTGCATGATGTCATGTGCTACCTTGTTTCATAATTGTGCTTTAATGGAAACGCAGGGACGGTATGATTGAGCAGGTTATAGCCAAACCAGAGTGAACCGAGAATTGTCTTAGGAAAATTTATGTGGGATACGTTGGGCGGCGTCGTACCCCGCCCGAAGTATGGGAGCAATGCGCCCAAGCGTGAGGATTTGCACTGGAGCGAGGTAGTTGTTAGAATGAGACCCCGGTGTTGACCCCTGATTTGGGCGTTATGGTTGAGTCCACCCAGGCGTTGCCATAATTAGTTGAGTTGGGCGGAATAGGTTCAGACTCCTCCTTTCTCCACAACCTACTACCGCATATGTACCCTGTAACTCCCCGCTTCTTTGAGTGAAGTGCGAGTGTGAGGATTTATCTGGGAACCCTTGTCCATACCCGATTGCGAAAAATTACCTTGTATTTGTGTTGAAGAGGCGTTGTGCAGATTCGTTTAGGCGGTGTCATACCTCGCCCAGGTATCTAGGACAGTTCGCCTCACGCGTAGAGCTATACTGAAGCAAGTAGATATCAACTCAAGATTCCGCTTACGTACCTTCTTTCTCCGTTGTCGCATTATTCCGTCTCGCTGGGCGGTATTGAACATCGCCTGAGTAAATGAATGTGGTAATGTAGTCCGCCCAAGATAAATATACCCCGCCTAGTCAAGTAGGATGATTCTAACTCCGCCTTTCTACCGAATGCCATGCATGTGAATGTATTAACATCTTTCCCTTATCTACTTCCTCCTATTGATTGACCAGTGTTACTCGAAGGAAAGCTTCCTTGTGAAATTCCCTCTATCCGCTGCTGCTTTACCATACTCCGCCTGGACGGTGTCAGACCCCGTCTAAGTGAATGAACGGTGTTGTGTAATCCGTCCTAGTACTGGTGTGTTACGATAAACCCATTGAGCCGGCCCCAGTTTAGCTTCTTTGTAGGTTGCTATATGCGCGTGAATGCTCTTCGTTTTCCCCCTTGCCTGCTCCCTTCTATATCAAATGTTACGTGACTGTTTTGTGAAAAATTTTCTCATATTTTTGAAATTATTAGTTGCAAATAATAAGGTGTTACACATCCTCCCTAACCAAATCAACTTCAAAATCATTTATAGAAAGATTGTTTGAAATCTTAGAAGTATGAGTGGAATAATATCCTTCACCATCAGAATTAGAACTTTCCCCCATGTCAAATGAATCTTTTGGAATTGTCTTCAAAACATAATACCTATGTTCTTTAAAGGGATCTTTAATGTAGAAGCATTGTTGCACTTAAGACGCTAACATAAATGGATCATTCTTGTAGCATTTTTTTATTGAAATAAACAAATGGCAACCCAAGTTTGTCTTCATCACCCATAAACCAGTCACATCTGAATAATACATAACTAGCATAACCATAATAATCTAACTCTATGATATCAGTTATTGCTCCATAGAAGGACAAACAAACGTTTTCTAAATTCTCATTATTCGTACTTTTAAAGCTTTGAGTTACTGCCTCTAAAGTCACACCACTATTTTGAGTTTTTCGTCTTGCATCACGTTGTCTTGTATAAAACCTATATCCATCAATAACATAACTAGAATATCGTGCTACACTATTTGGTCCCCTTGACCATGCCATTACCCAATCAGATAATCTCTCATCCATCGCACGAGTTTTAAACCATTGTATGAAGTCTTCTCTCTGACATTTAGCTTTACTCCATTTTCTTCTTTTGTAGCGACTATAAACATCAACCTCATGCTCTCTATAAAATAAATAACCCACTTTTCAATATAAAAGAAATTATAAGGATAAAATTTTAATATATAAGTTGATGGAAATACCTAATGTATTCTTGCACTTCATCACAATTGAATAGTATGTACCATGGGCTTGAGTTTGAGACTTTTGATCAAGAGAAAGCAACTTCTTAACCTAATAGGATAACCTGTATTAGGATCATTATCACTATTTCTTGTCATTCTATTCATCCTTTTATCCACATCACTAGACAAGTATCTTGAACAAAATCTTAAAGATTTTTTTTACCAAATATGCTTTAGCAATAGAACTTTGGGTGACATTTATTACGCATAAAAGATTTTAAATCATCTAAATATCTTTCCATATAATACATCCATCGAAATTCTATCGGTTCACCCAATCTAGCCTCATTTGTAAGTGAATAGGTAGGTGAACCATTATGTGAAAGAAACTTGGAGGGAAGATTTGCTTTAACTGGCAAAGTGTTTCTACAATATCTTTTCCATGTGATTTAAACATTTCAGCTCGAGAACCTTTTGACATAAGCAATGAAAGAAGGAACAAAGTCAAACTAAAGGAACTATAACTTGATTAGAGGTGATTCCTCTTATTGCTACTTTTAGCAGATAATGTAGCAAGATGTGAGCATCATGGCTCTTATAACCAAAAATTTTTCCTTCATCAACTTGTACACACTGAGAAATATTGGAAGAAAGGCCATCAGGAAGTTTTACGTCCTTTAAAACTCCATAAAAAATAGATTTCTCTTGTTTCGTTGGGAGAAACATGCTTTTGGGAGTTGAGTTTTCTTACCATCACTTGATGCCTTCAAATGTAGTTTCTTCTTGATCCCCATATGTTGTAGGTCTAAGCGAGCTTTTGCATGGTTTTTTTTCTTCCCTTCAATCTCTAAGAAAGTCCCAATTATATTATAACATATGTTCTTCTCTATGTGCATCACATCAAAGTTATGGCATAATATATTATCCTTCCAATACGATAGCTGCCAAAAGATAGATCTTTTCTTCTCTGGACCAACCTTTTTCTTGTTATCATTCTTCCCTAATACAACATTGACATCTTGTAACTCTTCTAAAATTTGTGTTGTATTTAGTAATAGAGGTGCCGACCTATACTCTTGATTTCCATCAAAAGAAGCTGCATTTGATCTCCACATGTGATTTGAATCCCAAAAGACTCGAAGACCCATATAGCACATCTTTTGACTATGTTTTAAGTAAGTCGAGGAAGTGCTATAATTACATATAGGGCAAGCAAATTTCCCTTTAGTGCTCCAACCAGATAACATAGAATATGTAGGGTAGTCACTAACAGTCCATAAAAGAGCTGCACATATTTGGAAAGTTTGATCTTTAGAAATATCATATGTTTCTACCCCAACATCCATAATATCTTTAGCTCCTCGATAAGTGGCTGTAAATACACATCAATTGTATTTCTAGGGGATCATGGTCCGGGAATAAGTCATGGCATTATTAAACTTTTCGCCTTCATGCATAAATTTGGTGGGTAGTTATATATAGTTAATACCATAGGCCATGTGCAATGTGATAAGCTCAAAGTCCTAAACAGATTAAATCCATCGCTAGCCAACCTAAGCCTAATATTATGAGTTTCAAGAGAAAAGTCTGGATGCTTTGAATCAAAGTCCTTCCATCCTTGGCCATCAGTAGGATGCCTTAACTTGCCATCTTTTGAACATTTTTCTACATGCCATCTCAATAAGTCAGCTATCTTTCAACATATAAAAGTCTTTTCAATCTTGGAATCAAAGGAAAATGTCTTTGCACTTTGGTGGGAATTTTATGAGCTTTCTTAGATGCCTCATCATCACAGTCCACTTTAGGATGTTCAACCCATTGTGATTCTCCATAAAGATGACATATCTCATCTTTCTCATGTTCTTTCTAAAACAACATGCAATGATTGGGACATAAGTCCCTTATCATGGATTTTGTTTTATTGAAAGAGACAGGAATATTCAAATATGGAAAAGCCTCTTTCAATAATTTAAGAAGGGAGGTGAATGAGGCATTGCTCCAGCCATGAAGACATTTCAAAAGATAAATTCAAATAGTGAAAGATAAGGTAGAGAACTTTTTACAACCAGGATATAACTCTTGATTTGCATCCTCAACTAGTTTATAAAACTTCTTCGCATCTTCATTCATCCCTTCATGGACTTCATTTGCTTTTGCCAAATCTTTAAATGTCTCAAATAACAACCCATTCATATTATCATCAGATGAAATACTACCCTTTCAAGTAATTTTATTTTGAAAAATTTGAACATTTATTTGCTTGTGATATAAATTATTTTACTAGTATCTAGCTATAACATTTTTAAGGATATATGGCTTCGTGCTGTTAATTGAGATTGATAATTATAAGTATGGTTAGAAAAGAAGAGACATGTATGAACGGAAGTGCTGATTCATGGTATGTGCTATTTAATTTTATTAATCAAACTAAGCCTTCGTCACAAAAGGTAATTTTTAACTTTATGCCAAGGTTTAGAAATTGTCTCCTATTGTTGAGACTTAAAGGCAACATGTTAAGATTGTAGACTTTTATTAAAAAACAGTAATGTTACAACCTATAAATATTTCCTATAGTTGAAATTTAAAGGCAACATGCTAAAAGTGTAAATTTATGTTAAAAACATTAATGCTATAATTTTTAAAATGTTCTCTATTGTTGAAAATTAAATGTAACATTTTAGAGGTGTATCCCTTAATCCAAAGTATTTAGTTACAAATTAAAATTGTCCCTATATAAGATTAAAGAAACATTTCTTCATTGTTGCCAAAGGTGTGTTGCCTATAACGCTTATTTTTAGGCAACAGCTAGAAGTTGTTGATTATTGTTATTTTAAGCAACACTTTTAGCATGTTGGAGAAAATATTGTTGCCAAAAGCATACAATGTTGTAGTGGTAGATGTAGGATTTACTTTATGTATATATGTTTATTTTCCTGTATTTTGCTTAGGGTGCCTGTGTGCCCCTCTTTTGTTTTGGTTGTACAGATGTGATGAGTCCTTTGGATGTATATATGGTATCTTGTATATATATATATATATATATGTGTGTGTGTGTGTTATACTTTCGTTCCACCATGTGTTATCTTGTATAAAAAAACTTCCACACTTTTCTAAAACTAGTAACCTTTCAGTTAACCAAGATAGTCTAGTGGAAAAGGTTATCTTAGTTAACCGAGGGTATTACAATGAGCACTTCTATTGGCCCCATATGAAGCGTGACGTGCAAAGGCTTTGTTCTAGGTGCTTTGCATGTAAAAAGGCCAAATCTAGGGTTTCTCCTCATGGCTTTTACACTCTCTTGACAATTCTCATTTCCCCTTGGGTAGACATTAGTATAGATTTTGTACTTGGGTTACCTAGGACCCAAAGGGGAATGGACTCTATTTTTGTGGTGGTTGATAGAACTAGCAAGATGGCTCACTTTATCCCTTGTCATAAGGTAGATGATGCAAATCATATTGCTAAACTATTCTTTAAAGATATAGTTCGCTTGCATGGGATTCCTAGAACTATTGGTAGTGATAGGGATACCGAGTTCCTTAGCCATTTCTGGAGGACCCTATAGGCCAAACTAGGAACCAAACTTTTCCACTACTTGTCATCCATAAACAGGTGGTCAAACTGAGGTTGTTAATAAGACTCTTTCTACTCTTCTACAAGTCCTTATTAGAAAGAATGTTAAGTATTGGGATAAGTGTCTACCACATGTTGAATTTGCTTATAATACGGTAGTTCACTCCACCATCAAGCATAGTCCTTTTGAGATTGTCTATGGTCTTAACCCCCTTACTCCTTTAGATCTTTTACCTCTAGAAGTTTCTGATGATATCATCTATATGGATGGTGAGGCAAAAACATATTTTGTTAAAAATCTACATAAAAAGGTTATACATCATATACAAAAGAAAAATAAACACTATGCTAGATGTGTAAATAAAAAGAAAAAAGAGGTTATCTTAGATGTGGGGGATTGGGTTTGGCTTCACCTAAGGAAGGAACATTTTCCTAACCTTAGGAAGTCCAAACTTAACCATAGAGGTGATGGTCCTTTTCAAGTTATTAGGAGACTTAATAATAATACATCTGTACTTGACCTCCCTGGTGAGTATGGGGTCAATGATACTTTTAATATCTCTGATCTTACCCCTTATTTTGTAGATGAGTTGGATGAGGTTGCCTCGAATTTGAGGGTAAATCCTTTTAAGGAGGGGGAGCATAACGTGGCCATCACCCATGAAGAAGCCAAAGAGCCTTTACAACCTTTGGAGGTTGCCTTGGATAATTTCAAGGGCCCAATGACTAGGTTAAGGGCCAAGAAAGCTAGAGAGGGCCTCCTAAACTTCTTAGCTTTTTCCATAGATACCATTGTTGGGCCCAAGTCCAAGTAGGAGCTCTTGAAGACCCTTACCCTTTTTCTCTTGCTCCATAGAAGGCTAATGGGCTTACTTTTATTGTTTGGGCCTCCTTCAGGCCTCTTCTTTAGGCCACATCTCTTTTGTACATATTTTTCCATTGTTAATATTTCTAGAGGTATATTAGGATATTATTTTAGGAATTAGTTTGGGCTTTGTATAGCCATTGGGCTTGGGCCACTTTTGGGCCTTGTACTTTGTACTTTTTGAGTTTGGGCTTGTATTGGTCCAAATTTGAGTAAGCTTTAGGATTAAGCCTTAGGAATTAATCTAAGGCCCATAATTAGCATAGCTTGGCTGAATTTTTCAAGGAGCTATATAAGCTCATCTCCTTTGTAATTCTCTCATAAGTTGAATATTAAGAATAGTTAGAGTAAGAAACTTTCCCTTGTCTCTAGAAAGTAGAAGCATTAGCTCCTTTCTCTTAGGTCTTATCCTTTGGACTCTCTCCCAAAGGTGGTGACTAGCATTCCTTATCTCTCTAAGCTTTAGAGAGTAGCAGCACCTTACTCATACTTGCCTCTCCATTATCCTTCATCTTCTCCATTAGGTTTTAAGCTCTTCGCCTTAGAATTTCTTCTACATAAATCTTCCCTTTCCTTACTTGAAGCTTTTGGTTTCCACATCTCCTCTTCAATTTTGAGAGCTCCTCTACACTTTGGATTAGATCTAAGAGAACTTGAGAAGAAGATCCACATCTACATGCTTCCTTAGGAACTTTTGCCTACAACACATCATGCATTACATGATACTAGATACAAAGAATGGCCAATGCAAATTACCAAAAGAACGGGTATGTGATCCTTAAAATAATGTCAACATCATCATTCATCTACATTATCATTTACATGTTCACAAGTTAATAATTATCAATATTCCAAGTATAATTCATTCATAACATCACAATTGACAATCGTTGCCGGCTAAGGCATTCCAATACCACTATTTACCTTCCCCAAAGCTTTGAATCTAAAACACATTCTTATCCCATGACAATCCTTCATCACAATGCTAAAAAGAGACAACATTGGAGAGTGAGTTATACATTCAAAATCATGAATATGAATACATTTGAGATTATGTGCATATGCATATCAACATCATGTATACTTCGCTTTAAATAATCAATTATCATCATAATTTCCTCATTCCAACAACATATGCATATATCATGTTCATCAATCAAACTCATAGCAAAGTAAATACACATACACATCACTTCCAACATCATATTGGGCTAACACCATTAACATCACATACATACTCACATACACATTTACATTCCCCTCATCATCATGGGCTATCGCAATTATCGTCATCAAGTTTTCATATCTTTAATCAATTTCCACTCTTAAGGGGTTATTATTTTTTTTCTTGGCTACCACCAACTCAAATGCCATGCGCCTAAAGCTAATGTATATATCATACTGTATAATGATATACAATGGATACAATTTGAAACATTTTCTCATAACCCATGCACACATGGTTTCTCAAAGATCTGTAACCACGTATAGTTGCTTAAGCCCTGCAAAGGTGCCTTTCACAAGATCTCGCAAGATCTGTATCATCTTTATATATCAAGTGATCGCAACCAATGAGGAGCATTCAAATACAAGTCCCCCATGCAAGGGTCATTTTTCTTATAGTCTCGTAAGACCTTTATCATATCAATACACTTGTGATAGTAACCACATATAATCATCCATATTTTGGTTTGCCCCGCGCAAGGGTACTCTTTATCATAGTCCCGCAACACCTTTATCATTTCAGTACACTTGTGAACATAACCACAGTCATTCATTCTTATATGTGTTTCCCCCATGCAAGGGTACTCCCTTTCATAGTCCCGCAAGACCTTCATTATGATCGCAACCACATTCATTCATTCTCACATTGGTTTTCACCACACAAGGGTATTCTTTATCATAGTCCCGTAAGACCTTCATTGTGATCGCAACCACATATAAAATGCTATGTCATACATGCCATGAATGCAACAATGCACATGCTAGCCTTAACCTCTCAAGGATTTCTCACTCTCTCACTTAGGGGTATATTTTACATTTAACATTACCGATGGTGGCATGCAACCAATTATAGTACTCTCCAAGGCATACAACGTGTCACATAAGCTCTAAGGCTTCAATTTATATTGTTCATAATATAATGGCCAAGGAGCCTCATCAATTTCAATCTACACATGGAAATCAAGAAGGCATATCAACAAGTGATAGTAGATTTTGTGATGTAAATTGATCAAAAGTTGGACATAAAGTGCAATGTTTGTTATTTTATAAGCTAAGTATGATATAAAATAAGATTCAAGCATTGTACATGTAAGAATAATTAACAAGTACTACCAAATCCCATATTTTGGTGAAATCTCAGGTGAAATAAAGAAGAAAGAAAAAGGGAAAAGGAAAAGAAAAAGCTTCACAAAGAATTCATAAGTTAAAGGCAAAAAAGGAGCACATTTGCTCAAGCGAGGGACATGTCGCTTGAGCGAGCCAAGTCGCTGTAGCCAAAATCAAGGTTCTCCTGAGCGAATGGTGTATTACTTTTAGAAAATTTAAGTAAACAAGTGCATCTTTCGCTCAAACAAATCACTAATTCGCCAAGGTAAAAATTGACCAGTAAAGGATAAGTTCACTCGGTAACCTTATCACTCGGAATCTGAACCTAAGATCACTCGGGAATTATTCCCTCGGCCATTACACTCGGAATCTATAAGTTTTCCTCGCTCGGAATATTTTCCACAGTCTCGTTTCACTCGGAAATGTTTCACATATTTTTCACATATTTTTCACTCGGCATATTTGATCTCTCATACCTTGAGAACTCTACAAGGTCAAGTCTCACTTAAGGATTTCATAGCTTTGTTCGCTCAGAATACTCTAGTTTCTCTTCACTCAGAAAATTCTAATAAGTTCCTACTAGGGAAGTTTTTAAGTCAATTCCCACTCGGAATTACATGACTTCACTCACTCGGGATATCCTGGCCTTATCCACACGGAATAGGCTTATTGAAGGGATTTCTCACATAACACCCTTGGATTGATCCTCCTAGGGAAATAGTCCTTTAATGAGCATAACTCACTCGGAATTAGCCCAACCCTTCATTATTCGGAAGAGGGTCTCTTATCTCACCTCACTCGGATTTACCTTAGCTCTCCCTTACTCGGAATCACGCAAGCATTATTCATTTGGTAGAATAAAGATGTGCACAACTTAGACATCCACCTATATCATTACCCACTGAACATGATAAAACACATAGTTTTATATATATATTGAAATCTGTTTAGTTTTACTCTCAATACCGAGAGAGTTCAAATCCTACACATTAAAAACAGAACGTTAAACTAAGAGCCGGCCAAGGCTATACAAAAACCATCTATACAATATATATATATATACATGTACACTTCCACTGTACAATGCACTTCCCAGCAATTGGTGCTCTCCCATCATTCCTCATTCCGAGCAACATCCATTGAAATATGGCCACAATAGGGGTGAGTTTTTACATATAAAATGACAGTAATGACTCAGAAAATCCTCTAGCTTTCCACTACACAACATTATCTCTCAATCAATCTAACACATACACTGTCATTTTAAATATCCACACACAGTATCATACAATCGGAATTTATTCAAATAACATACAGCCATATTAATCAATAATACACAGCCATATTGCTCATATTGATATTCCCCATACATACGCATATAACCACATTGAGCTCATCAACAGTATAAGTGTGTACACATTAATTTCAATCGGATCCGATCAGTTTTTTATTAATTTTTATGTTGCAACATAGGCTCCAAGCCTTTTTCTCAGCTCCAAGCTGATCCGGCCGTTTTACTGGTACCAAACCGTTTGCCCTCACACGTAACACAATCGCTCTAAGCGACAATGGGAGTGTTATGGGCAGTCCCGAGTCCAACTCGGTAAGCTTGCCTTGAGTCCAACCCAAGGACTTTCACCAAGCGTCCAACGCTAGTACACGAGTGTTTCACTCGGTATTGCCTTGAGTCCAACCCAAGGTCTTTTATTATTTTTCTATACATATACATTAGCACAACAGTGGCTTTTCACTCGGTAAAACCACATATCACATGCATCTCATGTATTCATGCTTTCAAATATAAAAATCTACACAGGAATCAACCAACAGTCCCACAATATACACTCAGTATTAGCAATATCAATAACATATTCCACATGCTGTTAAGTGTTAAACTACACACGGGACTCAGCATAACAAACTCTTAACGCATGCACTCGGCCAACACAGATCGAGTACATTTTCATACATTCACATGTTTAATAACACACATCTCATGGACGAAGAAGGATATAACCTTACGTGACTCAGCTAACGCACACACACACCCGGTATTCAAAAGTTATCATCATATGATTCACACAATCAGCATATTCACAACCATAAACATAAAATACAGTACTTTCACCCGGGATCCGTCCATAACTATGCATTTGAGATGTAAAGCACCCCCTACCTACTAGAAGACGCAAGAAGCTCCTCGATTTTCAGTGTTGACCCGTGCTCTGCTCGTTCCCTCAGTCTCTCTTACTCAACAACTTTCAGATCCAGACGAACACCACACAGAGCTTGGAGAAACTGGGAGCTGCTCCTCCTCCGAATGATCGCTCCTTGCCAACAGTGGGATCTTCGAGTCCTCCACAACACCATAGTCGTAAACTGACGAAAAAGAAGGAGAACAAAGAAGAAGGAGAAAAATAATTGTAGAGGAAGAGAAAGAGTCTCGAGGGGATTTTAAGAGAATGGAAAGGTGGTTTAGAGCTTCTGAACATGTACTCAAGGAAATGAGAAGAGTGGGTGGGAAACGTGCAAATGGCAGCCACCATCCAATCATGTGTCATGTCCAATCACTTCCATCAGCATCAAGTTTTCTTTTATTTTACATTAATTCTCACTTAGCATTTAATATTAATCTTGCCATTAATTAAATAATCGGGATGTTACACTACTCCCCCCTCAAAGAATTTCATCCTCGAAATTCAAACACAAGCTTACCTCAACAAAATAGCTCAGGATACAAAGTCCATAGCAATTGAGTCCCATTTCCACATGGGGATTTCAAGAGGTTGCAATCCACCATACGGTTTCTGGTGCTCAACCTTCGACTTTTGGCAAATAATGCACCGAGCTACATAGTCAACCACGTCTCTTTTCAATCCGGGCCACCAGAAGTGCATCCTCAAGTCATGGTACATCTTTGTAGTGCCCTGGTGGATACTTAACAGGCTCTTGTGGGCTTCATTGAGCACCATCTTCCTCAATTCGCCAGCACCCGGCACATATATCCTATCCTTCACCCGGAAAATTCCATCCGAGCCCTCGGTTAAGGACAGATCCTTGCCCTTAGTCTGAGTCTCTTTCATCTTAGCTAAGTACGAATCCGACTTCTGCTTCTCATACACTAGCTTCAGGAATTCATTGGCAATCTTCAACATACCGAGCCTTACCTTCCGAGACGAAGAGACATCCATGTGCAAATCCATGTCTCGGAATTGTTCAATTAATTCCATTTCTTTCACCATCATTGTTGCCATATGAATCGACTTCCGACTCAAGGCGTCAGCCACAATGTTCACCTTACCCGGATGATACTTCAACTCGAAGTCGTAATCTTTCAGGAATTCCGTCCGCC
The DNA here is from genome assembly GCA_037962975.1 of Clitoria ternatea. Classification (NCBI taxonomy): domain Eukaryota; kingdom Viridiplantae; phylum Streptophyta; class Magnoliopsida; order Fabales; family Fabaceae; genus Clitoria; species Clitoria ternatea. The sequence goes on from CM075672.1 coordinate 160,879,783, forward strand.
TCCTTTGCCTCATGTTCAGCTCTTTCTGCTTGAATAAATATTTGAGGCTTTTGTGGTCACTGTAAACCTCAAATTTGGAGCCATACAAGTAATGTCTCCATATTTTCAACGCGAAGACAACAGTTGCCAACTCCAAGTCGTGAGTCGGATAGTGCTGCTCGTGTGGCCTCAATTGACAAGAGGCGCAAGCTATCACTCGGTTCTTCTGTATCAGCACACATCCCAGGCCGAGTCCCGACGCATCACAGTAGACCATGAAGCTTTCTTGCAAATTTGGCAACGCCAACACAGGAGCTATTGTCAACTTAGTCTTTAGCTCTTGGAAACTTCTCTCACACTCAGAACTCCACACGAAAGGAACATTCTTCCAAGTCAACTTGGTCAGGGGCAGAGCAAGCTTAGAGAATCCCTCAATATACCTTCTATAATAACCAGCCCGACCCATGAAGCTTCTGATCTTCGAGACCGACTTAGGCCTCTCCCACGCCATTACAGCTTCCGCCTTGGAAGGATCTACCGAGACACCTTCCTCAGAAATTACATGTCCAAGAAAATGGATCCTATCTATCCAGAAGTCACACTTTGAAAGTTTTGCAAACAGTTGTTTCTCTTTCAATATTTGGAGTACCGATCGAAGATGTTCCTCATGCTCCTCAGGGGTTTTAGAATAAACCAAGATATCATCAATAAAAACGACCACGAATCGGTCTAAGTATGGGTGGAAAATGTTGTTCATTTAATTCATGAACACAGCAGGGGCATTTGTCACGCCGAATGACATTACTACATACTCGTAATGACCATACCGAGTCCTAAACGCGTTCTTGGGAATATCCGAGTCCTTCACCCAGATTTGGTGATATCCCGAACGTAAATCGATTTTTGAGAAGATTGAAGCACCCCGCAGTTGATCAATCAAATCATCAATCCTAGGTAATGGGTACCGGTTCTTGATCGTAAGCTTGTTCAGCTGTCGGTAGTCAATACATAGTCTCATGCTGCCATCTTTGTTTTTGACGAGTAACACCGGTGCGCCCTACGGTGACACACTCGGTCGGATAAACTATTTACCGAGTAACTCATCAACTTGCTTCTTCAACTCGGCTAATTCAGTCGGAGACATCCTATAAAGAGCATTGGAGACTGGCTCGGCTCCAGGGATTAAGTCAATAGAGAATTTAACTTCTCTATTTGGAGGGACACCCGACACATCATCCAGAAACGCCTCGAGAAAATCACAAACAATCAGAATATCATGCACTCGGATTCTACTCTCACCCTTGGTCAAACAAAGCATCACAAATAACTGGGCTATACCTTGCACTGTGTAATCATTATGGATTTGTCTCGGAAAAATCACCCTTCAGTTTTGGCAATCCACCAGCACCTTGTTGGCTGAAAGCCAATCCATGCCAAGTATGATGTCGAGGTCTTTCAGAGGCACACATACTAAATCGAAGGTAAAACTCTGATCGCCCAACGTAAAGGTTACATCTTTGCACATCATTGATGTTAACACTTTAACGCCAGTCAGATTGGCTACCTCCAAAGTCCGATCCATATACACAGTCGGCAACCTCAAACGTCTCACACAATCGTCAGCTATAAAGGAGTAGATAGCTCCAAAATCAAAAACTACATCAAGAGTATGACTACCGAGTGATCACTTACTTTGCACCAAGTCATTAGCTTGTGCAGCTTGCTCGTCATTGATTGCATAAACCCGTCCAGTAGCTGGTTGCTCAACATTTCTCTCTCGGTTATTTGGGGCAAACATCATATTACCCCGAGCTCCATTGCCTCTACCACCATTCCCTCGGCCGCCGTTTCCACGACCTCTTCCTCGGAAACCTCCACGTTGTACGTTTGCATTGGCTTGCTGCAGCTGAGGGCAGTCGGGGCGTACTTGACCTTTTTCATTACAATGGAAGCATACAACATCTCTTCCAACATCACACTCTCGGGAAAAGTGATCCCCACCACATCTAAAGCACTTACCATTCCCAGGACGACCTCCAAAACGTCCACCACGATTTCCCCGTCCTCGATATTTAGAGGAGGATCCGCCTCTTCCAACATTGCCCGGCTTTTTGAAGCGAGGCTGTTGTGGCTTCAAGGACGTATCGGTCCTGCTGCTCTGGCCTGGGTGGACATTCTCATCTTCCTCAAAAATTCTACATTTATTCACCAACAATGGAAAATTCTGAATCTCTTGGTGTCTGAAGGCTCTCTTAATCTTGGGTCTCAATCCACTTTTGAACTTAATACACTTGGAACCCTCGGTTCCGGGTTGTTGAAATGGAGGATAGAACAGGCATAGTGCTTCGAATTTAGCAGCGTATTCCTCAACAGTCATAGAACCCTGCTTTAGTTCCATGAATTCTAACTCTTTCCGACTCCTCACCGTGTAAGGAAAGTATTTCTCGAGAAAACATGTTTTAAAATTCTCCCAGATTAACTGGGTACCTGCAACAGTCAATCGGGCCTTGGTGATCTTCCACCAACACTCGGCTTCAACTCGCAACATATATACAATATAGTCCACTTTCTTGGCCTCAGTACATTGAAGGCCACCAAAGATCCTTTCTAAATCCTGAATCCATGAATAACCCGATTCGGGATTGAATCCTCCTTCAAACTCACTCGGCTTCCTCTTTAGGAAGCGGTCCAACCCTTGGTCATCATCAGTTCGAGGCTGGCTCTGCCTCTCGAATATGTCAGCGAAATGCTGGAATACCGTGGCTATGGATTCCATGCTGTGACGATTTGCCATGACTTATCCTGAAATTAACACCCCTTTTAAGGATAAGTTTATAGAATTACTCACTACCGATCGGACTTCAACCCAACATTCAACAATTATAACACATTATTATACAATCCTTAAGTATCATATAATTAATCGGACCAGTGTAGGAACAATCTTCTGCCCCCAAAACAACACCTCATAGGCACATGGCCACTCAAATTGTGCTTAAACATGGATCAAATCCATCAGATGCTGCAAATAATTACGACACTCGGTCATAATGCACACAACCGCTTACTAAGAGTAAGCATACCTTGGCCTTGGACTTTTTAAATCCGCTCTGATACCAAAATGAAACATCCTAACTAAATTAAATAAAATCCGAGACAAGGGAAAAATTTTCCCAAAAATTCTGATCAGCTAACAGGGAAATCAGAACAGGAATTTGACCAAAGAAAGGAAAAACTGGGTCAGGATGCCCCTACGTTGGCAAGACTCCGTATCATTCAAACAATGGACAGCGGAAGAAAGCGCCTAAGCGAACCATGATCGCTGAAGCGAAACCTTACTCGCCCAAGCGAACAAGGCACTCGGATAATTTCGACCACTCGGAATCTAAACTCAAGTCCACTCGGTATCCTCATTACTTGGAATCGGAGCCTAAGTTCACTCGGTAACCTTATCACTCGTAATCTGAACCTAAGATCACTCGGGAATTATTCCCTCGGCCATTACACTCAGAATCTATAAGTTTTCCTTGCTCGAAATATTTTCCACAGTCTCGTATCACTCGGAAATGTTTCACATATTTTTCACTCGGCATATTTGATCTCTCATACCTTGAGAACTCTACAAGGTCAAGTCTCGCTTAAGGATTTCATAGCTTCGTTCGCTCAGAATACTCTAGTTTCTCTTCACTCGGAAAATTCTAATAAGTTCCTACTCGGGAAGCTTTTAAGTCAATTTACATGACTTCACTCACTCGGGATATCCTGGCCTTATCCACACTGAATAGGCTTATTAAAGGGATTTCTCACATAACACCCTTCGATTGATCCTCCTAGAGAAATAGTTCTTTAATGAGCATAACTCACTCGAAATTAGCCCAACCCTTGATCGTTCGGAAGAGGGTCTCTTATCTCACCTCACTCGGATTTACCTTAGCTCTCCCTCACTCGAAATCACGCAAGTATTATTCATTTGGTAGAATAAAGATGTACACAACTTAGACATCCACCTACATCATTACCCAATGAACAAGATAAAACACATAGCTTTATATATATATTGAAATCTGTTTAGTTTTACTCTCAATACCGAGAGAGTTCAAATCCTACACATTAAAAATAGAACGTTAAACTAAGAGCCAGCCAAGGCTATACAAAAACCATCTATACAATATATATATATATATACATGTACACTTCCACTGTACAACGCACTTCCCAGCAATTGGTGCTCTCCCATCATTCCTCATTCCGAGCAATATCCACTGAAATATGGCCACAATAGGGGTGAGCTTTTACATATAAAATGACAGTAATGACTCGGAAAATCCTCTAGCTTTCCACTACACAACATTATCTCTCAATCAATCTAACACATGCACTGTCATTTGATATATCCACACACAGTATCATACAATCGGAATTTATTCAAATAACACACAGCCATATTAATCAGTAATACATAGCCATATTGCTCATATTGATATTCCCCATACATACGCATATAACCATATTGAGCTCATCAATAGTATAAGTGTGCACACATTAATTTCAATCGGATCCGATCAATTTTTATTAATTTTTATGTTGCAACATAGGCTCCAAGCCTTTTTCTTAGCTCCAAGCTGATCTAGCCGTTTTACTGGTACCAAACCGTTTGCCCTCACACATAACATAATCGCTCCAAGCGACAACGAGAGTGTTACGGTTAGCCCCGAGTCCAACTCGGTAAGCTTGCCTTGAGTCTAACCCAAGGACTTTCACCAAGCGTCTAACGCTAGTACACGAGTGTTTCACTCGGTATTGCCTTGAGTCCAACCCAAGGTCTTTTATTATTTTCCATACATATTCATTAGCACAAAAGTGGCATTTCACTCGGTAAAACCACATATCACATGCATCTCATGTATTCATGCTTTCAAATATAAAAATCTACACAGGAATCAACCAACAGTCCCATAATATACACTCGGTATTAGCAATATCAATAACATATACCACATGCTGTTAAGTGTTAAACTACACACGGGACTCAGCATAACAGACTCTTAAAGCATGCACTCGGCCAACACAGATCCAGTACATTTTCATACATTCACATGTTTAATAACACACATCTCATGGACGGAGAAGGATATAACCTTACGTGACTCAGCTAACGCACACACACACCCGATATTCAAAAGTTATCATCATATGATTCACACAATCAACATATTCACAACCATAAACATAAAATGCAGTACTTTCACCCGGGATCCATCCATAACTATGCATTTGAGATGTAAAGCGCCCCCTACCTACTGGAAGACGCAAGAAGCTCCTTGATTTTTAGTGTTGACCCATGCTCTGCTCGTTCCCTCAGTCTCTCTCGCTCAACAACTTTAAGATCCAGACGAACACCACACATAGCTTGGAGAAACTGGGAGCTGCTCCTCCTCTGAACGATCGCTCCTTGCCAACAGTGGGATCTTCGAGTCCTCCACAACACCACAGTTGTAAATTGACGAAAAAGAAGGAGAACGAAGAAGAAGGAGAAAAAGAATTACAGAGGAAGAGAAAGAGTCTCGAGGGGATTTTGAGAGAATGGAAAGGTGGTTCAGAGCTTCTGAACATGTACTCAAGGAAATGAGGAGAGTGGGTGGGAAACATGCAAATGGCAGCCACCATCCAATCATGTGTCATGTCTAATCACTTCCATCAGCATCAAGTTTTCTTTTATTTTACATTAATTCTCAATTAGCATTTAATATTAATCTTGCCATTAATTAAATAATCGGGATGTTATAGTTAGTATTGGAACGACGATCATCAATAGCCGTCGCTATATCTGTCACTTTTCTAAACATATCCATGGTTTTAGTGACGGTGTCTATCCGTCGCTAAAAGTTATAACTAAACCCCCCTCAACCTTTCCCCTCAATCACTTTCTTGAGCCCTAACCCCTGACACTAAGGTCCCTTTTCCTCCCGTCTCCTCTCCAACTCCGAACCTCCTAACCCCTTCGCCTCTTCGACTCTGACCGAACCCGTCTAACTGGTTCCGTTCTTCTAGTCCAAACCGTCCCCATCAGCGATTACATTTCCCTCCCCAGTCAACTCATGGGTATGTCGCAGCTCTTGACGGTGCCCCTCTTCTCTTACTCCCTCAGTTGGCTCTTACTTCCTCAAGTAAGTTAAGCTCTCTTCTCTTTTGTTTGTTGTGCTAAAAATTTTTTTTGATCTCTACTCTTCTTTGGCTGGTCAAACTGTGTCTTCATTGTTTGTGTGGTTAATAATTATAGTTACCCTTGGCTGGTCAATTTTTGTCTTCACTGAACCTAGTATTAACAATATTTTGAATTGAAAACACTAGCTGGTTAATCTCTGTTTTGACTTTTTGTTCTTTTATGGTCAAACACTGGTTAATTAAATTTGTGGTTAATAGGGGTTGGGTGGCAAGTAGTATTAAGCTGGGTAGTTTTTGGTGAACAGTAAAACTTGAATTGTTGTCTGGGTAGAAGGAAAACTTATGATAATTTTGAGAACCAATAAATTTTTAGTGTCAAATTGTATTAGAAGCGAGAATGCAAGTTTATTTAAAATTTCTAATGAGCTCAAGCCATAACTAATGAGATAATTCTATTATTGATTCAAAAAATTTGTTGAAAACAGATAGTTACCCCTCATAGTTCTCTATTGTGCAATACTCACTGAACCTTGTATTAACAATATTTTACAATGAAAAATGTGTGTTTTGACTTTTTGTTCTTCTCCGATGAAACATTGATCAAATAAATTTGTGGTTAATAAAAGTTGGGTAGTATTAACTAGCATTTTAGATTGTACCAAGTGACTCTGTTGAATTGAAAGAAAACCTAACGGTGGAAGCTATACCGATCGGTATTGAGGAGTATCAAACGAAACGGTTAAGGAGCAAGGAGGTGCCATTGGTGAAGGTGAAATGGCAGAATTTGAATTGGATAAACTACATTTGGGAATTAGAATCAGATATGAGGAGGATGTACCCCCATCTTTTTCAATCGGGACACTGATTTCGGGGACGAAATCCTCTTTTAGGGGGGGTGGATGTAACATTCCTGGTATTTTAATAAAAATTATGAAAGTGGAAAATATAAGCAAATGTTTTAGAGACTTATTTAATATTTGATCTGCCTAGACCGAGGTCAAGGAATCCAGTGTTGGGCCGGTCTCAATCGTGAGGACCAAACAGTGTTGAAGATCGGTTGTGCTGGGAAGAACGGCCAAAGACATGCTGTCCTGTGAGTGACGCTCATCCGGTGTACAGGGAGTGGTCTTGGACTAACCGGTGTGAGGAGAACGCCTAGCTCGGAATCATAATCCGGATCGACCTCTTGGATGGTTGAGGCAAACGGATGTGCATAACAAAGAGCTGAGGACGGATGAAATGTCCGACCTCTCAAGAGATAGCTCAGATTACTGAGGTGTGGACACTACGTTTGGACACCGGTTGGACGGTATCCAGCTCGGGTCAATACTCTTACGAGGTAACAGGCAGCTACAAATAATTAAACATAGAGAGAGCAAGTAAGCATAGTGGGTTGGAATTTACAAACGAATCCAATGAGATGAAATTGATTAAAAAAAAACTTTTAATGAGAATGCAAATGAAATAAGGGAAAAGGTTGTTCTGCCCCTGAACTTTATATAAAAAGGGAATTCTCTCTCTCTCCATTATTCATAAATCACTTCTTCTTCTTAATCTGTTCTCCTCCTCCTTCGTCTTCTCTCCTCTCGTTGTTGAATTGCATGTACCAAAGGGGGACTCCATTCGTGTGAAAGCTTCAATCGAACCTCATTCCTGTGATCGTGGCCTCAAGGTGGTAGATTAGACAGCGAAAGGTTGAGTGACGGAGCTGAGACTGCGAATCCAGTACTCAGAGGAAGGGATTGACACCGAGACAAGATCATCGAAGCGTGAAATCAAGGTAAGGGAGGTGTTCGGGTTATGATTAATTAGAATAGGATCTGTTTCCTATTTGAGTCACTGAACAGTACGAGTAAGGTAAGAAAGTGTTCTCGAATATTGTGGTGTACCTATGTTGTGCATGTGTGACCGTATATATATATATATATATATCGATCAGCTGAAGATCGGGTGTGTGGTGGAGTTAACCTTGTCATGAGCTTGATATATTTAATGCTGAGAGAATATGGATCATTCATGTGTGGATGTATGTCTATATACCTTGCAATGGCATGAAATACGGAATGCTTGAGATAATCAGTATGTTATATTGAAGGGCTTGACGAGTCGGTCGCCCTACGCTGTGAGCACTGGTCAGTTTCTGACAGTTGCAAGTGATAATCAGAATGATATGTTTATGTTTTTGTGATAGAATATGATTATGTGGTGGAGGATGACCAACGGTATGAATTACCCTGTTTTGGCTTCAGTGGTCAAGTTAGACCCAGTTAAGCTACCCAGAGGTCTTTGACCCAATGGTTGAAAGGGGAGCTAAGTCGGGCTCGGTGAACCAAGTCGGGTTCACGGGATGTCAAGTCGGACTCCCAGCTGAAGGTCGATCCTTTTAGTATCCGGATACTAGGTGTCAAATTTTATATGAGAGTCAGTTGTGATAATTGATGAATTATTGGTTGTGATGTGCATAATTGCTGAGTGACATTTGTTACATTTGCCGAGTAAAATTATTAATATTGTCGGGTGACTTATGTTATGTTTCCAAGTGGAGTTTGTCATATTGGCCGAGTGTGATTTGTAAAGTCATGAGAATGCAGCTGGATGAAGCTTATTTATATTTATAACTTGTTGAATTTGTTCTATATTAATTATGATGCCAAACACTTACCCTTGCTGCTGTTTTCAATTTAGTAACCAGTGCTAGGGAGGAAGCCGGAGCCATGGAGTCGCGCCAAGGGGGAGATCGATGCCGAGGCCCGAATGAGTTTGAGTAGCTGTCGAATATAACTATGTATAAGGAATTTTTCGAGTGTGTAATGTTGCCTGTATGCTGACTTAAATTAAATCTGGTGTGAAATGACATTGTGTTTTATGTTTTCACGAGTTTGCCGTGATAGAATTTTACCGAGCGAGACTTGCCCAAGTCGATTCATCCATGGTTGGGCAAGGGCCCGCCAGCTTAATGTTTGCTTCACCACTAGGTAAAGTTTCCACCCATGTCCGAGTGGGATTGGTTGGGAGAGAGTTTCGAGTGATGAGGATTTGGAGGTGTCTGAGTGAAAATCTGAATTCCTCCCGAGGGAAGTAAGAGTAGGGTATTCACCGAGTGAAGGCATTCGGAGAGGCTATAACCGAGTGGTGGAGGTTAAATTATCGACGAGAGAGTTGGGACCGAGCGAAATTGTCTGAGTGAAGGGTAGTAAATAGTCAAGTGAGGAATGTCCGAGTAAATGGAAGTTGAGCGTTTCCCGAGTGAAACCCTTGAGCCGAGTGAAACATTTTGCCGGGTGAAACCCCATGTGGGTCTGCGTGTGCGTTTTGTTCGCCTAGTCTCTAGATGTGGAATTCGCTCAAGCGTTTCGCTGCCTCGCTTAGGAAAGAAATGTGTCTCTCGCTCAAGCGGATTTGGCTTCGCTTTAGCGAAGACTTCTGATCTCGCTCAAGCGAATCCGGCTTCGCTCAAGCGAGTGGGCTTTGGCTTCATACTTCTCTTCTTACTTACTTTAACTAAAAATTCCTTTTCTTATTTTATTTAATTAATTAAGTTGTTACTGTTTATTACTTTAAATATGTGTATTGAAAAATAAATAGCATTTTGAAACGGGACTTGATTAATTATTTGTAAACGCAAAAGTTTATTGTAAAAGTTAATCAAATGAATATAAATATATGTAAAATGACCAAGGATGTTATGTAACACCCTAATTGTAATAAATAATAAACCCAAAAACAGGGAAAATTTTTCCACAAAAATAGCCACTGGACAATCGGCATAAAAAAAGGAAGAGGAAGGCAAGGGAAAATAAAGGAACATTCATACGTATAGCAATCAGTGGAAGGGACAAGGCTTGAACCGACCCATTCGGTTCAGCGAGACACATCAGCGCCTGGGCGAAATCCATGACAACGCTGACACGCTCAAGCGAGACACAGGTCGCTTGAGCGAGACAACCCACTCGCTCGGGCGAAGTACCAATCGCTTGAGCGAACATCCCAGAAGCCTCCCATGCACGCACACTCGCTGGAGCTAAGTCTAATTCGCTGGGGCAGACACAGGTACAATGTAATTTCTCACTCGGATTTGGAACATATGTTCACCCGGTAAATCATCACGCTCATACTTCACTCGGGAATCCACACAGCTCCTCATTTCATCATATAGGTCATAAGTATAATCTACTCGGGAAGTGACTCCCCCAACTCTGCCACTCGAAATCCAGAACTCTTTTTCACTCGGAAAATATCCCAATCAAGCATCACTCGACGTATTCCATCCTTAACACAATCGGGTCACATTACACATTCACCAATCGACATACATTCCCCTATTCACTCGGGAAATCAGGTAGTTAAGTCCCACTCGGACTTATTCGAAACTCAACCACTCGGGATATCGCTCCTCACTCACTCGGATTTTACATCATTCATTCGGATTATAAATATTCTACACTTAGGTTCCATTCCATTTCAAACCACTACACTAACTCCTCTCTCAGAAGAGGATCGCTCAAGGTTTTCACTCGGAAATACGAACTCTTCCTCACTCGGGTTTACCTATATTTTTCACCCGGAATCACTCAGCGTATTCACTCAGAAAAGCCATCCAGTAATCCTCACTCGGAACCATCAACTTAACATTATTTCACTCATCAGTAGCCCTCTAATCATTTAACGACACATTCCAGTCGAAAGACGTATCAAATCCGCATAAAGCACATACGTAGGAATATATGTTCCCAGAAATATAAATCTGCCATAAATCCAATCTACCGACCCATATACATGTAACCATATACTCGGAATACTCATTAACTTAACATTACACCTTTACTATTATTTACAGACCCGTACAAGTGACACCATGTCTATACTTATCAAATCAATCTTTATAAAAAAATATGTTTAGCCATTTTACATGAGAGCCGGCCAAGGCTACACCGACTGAACATAATAAACGCATTACGAGCACTTAACAGTCAGAGTGCACCACACTCGGACTTGAGGCCCTATCATCATTTCTGAGTCCGACCTGTACACACTGAAAAATGGTGTAGGGGTGAGCATCTTAAATATTAAATGATAGATACTGACTCGGATTGTCCCACGGTTATGGAACAATATATATATATACATAATTATACATGGCAATAAATTAAGTCAGAACAATACTAATCAACCAGGACACACATAAGACCCTTACCGATCGGAATCCACCAGTTGTCACTCGGCCATATATACATATCATTTTAATATCATCAACATAACAACAACTAATAACATTATAATGCCAATGGATCAGAACGCACACATTCAACAATTCCCGATCAGAATCCAACAATCATCACTCGGCCATACACACATAACATTCAATAACATTGATATATATATTCATAGAACAGATTTCAGTCAGCATCCACAGCATATGCACACAGAGTAATTCACTTGGCTATATACGTTCATCATCTCATTAACATCATCACATGCATAGTCAAATTCCAATCAACATCAGCAGTACGTATGCACAGATTATTTCACTCGGTTCCGCATTTGCGTGTAATCAATTTTTGACGTTACAACGTAGGCTCCCAGCCTTTTTATACATAGCTCTCAGCTATCAATTCAGCTCCCAGCTGCTTGGCCATTTTACAGGTACCCAACCGTTTGCCCACAAGGTGACACCAACGCTCTCAGCGCCAACGGAGGTGTTCACAGGCAGCCCGAGTCCCACTCAAGGGCTACCTTGAGTCCCACTCAAGGATTTACAGCGTCCCACGCTTTAATAACAATTGGTAGTGTCCCACACTACGTGCTCCAAGCACAAACACATCCAATGCGCCACACGCGGATTCATCACAACCACAGAGTTCATATACACAGCCATTCACTCAATATTACATGCATCATAGGCAGTCGGCATTATACATCATCAGAACTCAAATAGCACATGCATCTCATGCAATCGGCATTAGGCATTATCAGCACTTAACAACACGTGCATTACATGCAGTCGGTATTGGACACTGTCAGATTCACTAAATCCATATTCTCATACATGCAGTCAGCATTTCAAACTCATAGTAACTCGCACATCACATAAACTACACGGTAACCATCAACCGCACTGCAACACATTCTTTTCATACGATCATGCAATATTCTCAAGACTATTAATCATGCATTTCGCAGACAGAATCAAACATGCATCACTCAACACCAACTCATCACACATTCAGATACCATATACTCATCATGCAAGCAAAACACAGGATCAGACACAGAATCAACAAGTCATTGACACCCGGAACCCGTTCATAACCCATGCATTTAAGATAAAAGATACCCCCTACCTGGACTGAAGCTTCCAGTCGGTCAACACGATACTCTGTTCTAGAAGATCACCGAGTCACTCTCATTGCATCTGCATGCAAGGACGGGGGAGGCCATTCGAGCCTCCGAGACACCCAGCTCTCGGTTCGCTCCCTGGAGTAGCTCCATCACAACGCTGTGAACACTCCAACCATCTTGAATCTCCTCGTAGTGCAGATCTTCACTGAGACTTGGCAGCTTCGAGCAGGGAGAGGAAGAAGGAGGGAAGTCGACGAATGGAAATGAAAGAACAGGGAAGGAGCAGTGTGGAAGGAGACGGGTTGCATGCAGAGGGAATGCACACCCTCACCCTCTCTGGCTCGTCGAGTAAGGAAGGAGGACTCCGATCCTCAGCCACCACTGTTGCGAGCTTACAGGAACAGAGAGTAGAGAAGAAAGAAGAAGAAGAGAAGGAGAGTGAAGAGTGAAGAAGAGAAGAAGAGAAACAGAAGGAAGAGAAGTCTAAAGGGAAAAATAAGAAGTAAAGTGGCCCAGCAGCACATATATGCATGCACGGAGAAGGGAAGAGTGGGGTGGGAAGTCATGCACAGCAGCAGCCCCCCCCACACGTGTCATACGCACATAGTTACAACTAATCAGCTATTGACAACTAACCATAATCAATCAACCTTTGTTTTCTTAACTTAAATTAATTAAACCAATTATAATTAATAAATAATTTTCCCCACTTAGCAATTATTATTTTAATGATTTATTTTCATTCGGCAATTAATTATTAAATCGGGATGTTACATGTTACACCATGTCAAGGAGTCGAAGTAGGAAAAGATGATCCTCATCCTTTTTTTAATTGATATTTTATAAGTTACATTAGTTTGCCATGGTGTGGTACCTTCTGCTTGATATACTATAGTTTCTATTTAATTGTTATCCTGGTTGAGAACATGTAGTTTAGTAAATTAGTCATTGAAAACATGTACCAAATAATACACCTCATTAACTCCAAACTTAACAGATGAGAACATAAATGTAACCAAGATAGAGGTTCCATTGAAGTAGCAAAACACAACCCCTCATCATTATACCGATTTTATTTTATTTCATATATCAACAATAAAACTCATAATTTATAAATCATTTATACTTGACACCTCTATCATTAAAGCCTCTGATCTCCATGGTTACAGTAGCGAATTAACTTAACAAATGTAAGGTATTTGTCATAATGAAGAACCTTGGAGACAAATTGCTTACCATGGTGGCTATCTTATAGCAACAACTTGTAGAAGCATATTTGAAATGGAAAATAAGATTAGCATGTTAGTAATATATTGGGTCTCAGTACTACCATGGATGGTCATTTGACTAATATCTGCATGTTTTATTATGATAACTTTCTCTTTTTAATTTTTTATCCAGTTCAGTCCATAGTTTAGAAAAACCATTTTTTTAACCATTTGAAGGATAAGTCAATTCACTTGTCCTTTTCAAAATATAAATCTTGATCTTTTTATAAGGGTTACAATTAAAATTTAACTATGGTAACCTTGCATTTCAAAAACTAAGAATTATGATTAAATTGATTTAGTTTATTTTTAAGCTCTATTTTCTGGATTTGCAGTGTCTCATGAGGTTTCAGTTTCAGTTTATTTCTAAGCTCTATTTCTATAGTGCTTTAACTGTTTTGATTCTTTCTATAGTGCTGTAACTGTTTTGATTTAATTGAAGTACTGGTTTCTGGTTATCATAATTGTTTCGGATCACCTGATGCATTGTAGTTACATTGTTAGAACATGACTGGTGATATCAATGTTTAATGATTAAAATGTTGGCTTACAGAAAGAGATGCCTGTGTCGTAATTCTATTCTTATAATAAATTAAAGGTATGAAAATAATTCTTTATTTGATATATCAACTTTTTTATATTTTAAAATAAAATATTCAGACTTTTACCTTTTATTATATAATAGAGTTATTGCTGATGAATGTTGGATCAAGGTCTTTTCGCTTTCCATGAGCTCAGTGAACCAGAGTGAGTATACCAAAATGAGTATACCAGTATATGATAGAGTTTTAGCTTTCCATGAGCTCAGCTTAGTTTTAACTTTATCCATAATAGGTTCTAATAGGTCCTTAACCCTTCTATTATTCCAATGGACATTCTTAGAAAAACAGATCTTGGTTTAGATGGTTAATTTTCTGACCAGAGCTAGAACAGAAACTATATAAAAACATTACTAATCACATGACATTACTCCATGATAGCTTCTGCAAAAAGAATTAAATCATTAGAACAACACAAATGAGATGAAGGAGGACCATTCTTAGCAAGCTTGATGGGCTTCCAATATCCCATATCAACAGCCAAAATTTATTAGGTGAGATAGTCTCTCTAAACATAGAACAAATAGATAAGGATATATTAGATCCCCTTGCCTAATCCATCTTGAAGGATTAAAACTATTCAAAACTTCACAATTCCAAAGAATTTGCATATTAGGAGATGAGATACACTATTTAACAATATTAACTAATTGATTAGGAAGACCTATGTCAATCAATGTCTCACATAATAAAATCCCAACCGAGCATATCATATGCGTTTTCTAGATTGAGTTTTATCATCATCAATCCCTTTAAACTCGATTTTTGCTTTATTGAGTGGAGAACTTCTTGAGCAATGATTACATTATCTGAAGCATTCCTACCAGGAACAAAACTACATTGAGTAGGACTAACCAAGTGATCCATAATTCCTTTTAATTTGTTTACAATCAGTTTTGTTACCAATTTGTAAACAATATTACAAGGGGATATAGGTCTATAGTCCCCTAACTTTTAAGCAAAATCAGATTTAGGAATCAATGAGATTAAGGTAGAATTGACCTCTTGAATCAAACACCTTTAAAACGCAGCTACAAACTATAAAGCCTAATCAGATTCCATTGGTTTTGGAAAAACACAACATGGGAGCCATCTAATCCTGAGGCGAGCTTACGGGAACAGAGAGCAGAGAAGAAAGAAGAAGAAGAGAAGGAGAGTGAAGAGCGAAGAAGAGAAAAAGAGAAACAGAAGGAAGAGAAGTCTGAAGGGAAAAATGAGAAATAAAGTGGCCCAGCAGCACATATATGCATGCACGGAGAAGGGAAGAGTGGGGTGGGAAGTCGTGCATAGCAGCAGCCCCCCCCCACGTGTCATACGCACATAGTTACAACTAATCAGCTATTGACAACTAACCATAATCAATCAGCCTTTGTTTTCTTAACTTAAATTAATTAAACCAATTATAATTAATAAATAATTTTCCCCACTTAGCAATTATTATTTTAATGATTTATTTTCATTCGGCAATTAATTATTAAATCGGGATGTTACAGTTCTCCCCCTCTCAAAAGAATTTCGTCCTCAAAATTCAGTCGGTGACTCTCGTTAAATAATTAACTCAGAAAATTATTGTCTCAATCACTCACACGATTGTGCTTCCACAAGTATTCACCGACCGGATCACAATTTCACTCGGCAAGGATTCACCACTCAAGCGGTTTACCGACCGCCCACAATTTCAGTCGGCAAAACGTAAAAGTCAGGCCCTACCTGATTACAACTTCATCATAGAATTTAATACATTTGGGGATTCAATTTCTAAAATGCACAATTTCCCTTATTTAACTCAGCCAATTCATCATAAGTAGTGGCACTTCCTAATTTCTTGGCCGCTCAGTCCTATACTTACGACACCGCTTGGTGTATTTACACCATCGGGCTTCCCGACTCAAATGAGTCACTCGGCACAACCATAACTCATACAGAGTATAGACTCAAAATTGTATCACATGAGACACATTACGAAGGTTAATCAACCAGTTGGGAGTAATCTAATCGGCAAACAACATCACCGACTCCCAAAAATACTCACTCCCGACCGATTTCTCTCGGACCAAACCCTCGGGTTTTCAAAACCTGACCACAAAATCTCTCTCTTACACCAAAGGGAACACTCAAGGAATTTTCCATGTGTTTCAATTAGCACAATTTGCCTGGATTTACCTCGCATATGCACTACACTGAATTCTGAAATCTTAGATTCCTACCCATGCTTTCGGCTAATTCCATGCTTTCATCCTGAGAATTTCACTCGGTCCTCTCACACAAAACATCATTCGGGGTTCAAGGGTAACTCTCACCCGGAAATCCTTCCACTCACCAAAAATTCACTTGTAATTCGAGCCTGCCTCGCAACTAAACCTGAGTTCAAGCCCAGCAGTCCCAATCACTGACCTGAGTACGACTTTGTTTAAATCCTTCACTCGGATATCCATTCCCCTCGGAGACCATTCACTTGGAAACTTACTCACTTGAAATCTCATTTTCCCAACCAGAAGAACTTTTCTCCAGGAAGATCACTCGGTTGGACATCACATGGGTATTACGAATTCTACACTTGATATCTTTCTACTCAGAATTGTTCCACACGGTACCATTCTACTCAGAAGTGATACACTCCGAGTCAGATCACTCGAATCTTACCCTACTCAGAATGTTACGCTCGGACATTATTCCCTTAACTTAGTAATGATCCTCTATATAAGGTTCTACTCGGAACACCATAATTTTCACTCAGCAGTTCTTTCTCACAAGGACTTTACTTAGAATTGTCTCTACTCTTACACACTCGGAATATACTAACCTTTCCCGAGCAATTCTTCACCTTACAATTTAGTTTGGCTCAAAATCCTGGTTTCCCCCTTTAACTTACAGTATCACTCGGTTAACCTTATAAAACTCCAATTCAGTGACAGATTTGATCACCCCTCTTGTTTTAATAACCAATCGTCGTCTTAGAAGCCAATCTATACCCAACAGCCTCTAATCCTCTCGGAGGCAACCCATCAAGGTTAAACAACCCTCTATCCTCAATTGATACATAACCACTTATTTATTCACTTAATACAACTCTCATCTTCACTCAAAGTAGTCCGATAGACTCACCATCACCATAAGCAGCTACAGCCTCACTTGCCTGACTTATGAATTACTGCATCCAACTTATAGGATGACGTCTCATTCCTATAGGGTTGCAACAATTACATAGTCACCACAACGTGTACGCTGCCACAATACCTATGGCAGGAAGAGACATCTCAGAACAGCATGCCTCACTCTGACCAGGCTCACTCAACTAATACAAATTCACACGGTAATTAATGGCAGTTCACACACACATTGTAAGCAATACATATACATCAGCCTCATCATTATGCATCACATAGGGCACATCACACAACAACAATCATGAAAATTATTTATCACTTCTGTAAATCAGTATGATGGCAATACAACGATCGGCTTCTAGCCAACACCGAGTAAATATTTCCTCTAAATCTTATTCATCACAAAACCATGGCTCGGATTAAATTCTCAATTCTTAGCTATATAATAACGTCACTCACTCGGGTTCATGCAATTCATTCAGGATTAAGTAATTCACAATCACACATGCCGTCATAACACACCATGGGCTAGGAAACGACACTAATGTACATACAGACACTCAGTCGGATTCATACCAATTATTCATGGCTATGTTATTGTTCACTACAGCATGCTCCATAACCATAACCACATATTGCACTCAATAATAGCATCAATACATTTGTACTCATCCAATCGGGTTTACCTAAATCAATTCCCAACTATATTAAGGATTTCATTCATAATATCACCTCCACATATTCATATAATTCACATTAAGTTCAATGCCCATCATAAGCGTGTACACAGACATTCAATCAGAAATTGCGCTATACCATACATTCGCAATCATAACATCACATCACACTTGGCAACAGCATCAATACCTGTACATTCATTTAGTCAGAACTCATTCATACAACATCATCAAGTCGGAATCTACTCAAATCATTCAAATCCATGCAAATCATATTAGTCTCAATAATAATGCTCTTACACACATGCATGCGGATCTGACTTAAACAGCGATTTCATCTCAGGTATGCAATTCTCATGCAATTTCATACAAGCATCCAAGCTTACCAGTTGTGTCTCACGCAGCCATCAATAGGTCACAACCGTTTCAACATGACATATAGATTCACTCGGAATTTCATGGTTTCATCACAGCATCACAAGCATTTGCCATAGTAACTCACAACAGCAAATAGAGTAACAATACTATAGCACATCCTCTCGGTATTTTATAATAAAGGCAGCATGCATTTCAACACAACATCACAATGGAGTCAACAGATCAGCTCACATATCATGCATTCGGAAATCATCATGGCATTCTCATTCATATACATTTTAACATGAACTGCAAACAGAACTCAGAGAATCATCCCCTTTTAACTCACGCACTCGGCAATAATGGTAACACTCTTATTTGCAAGCACTCAGTCGACATTCGTAGAAATATTAACATGCACTCATGGACGGAGTCACACAACACTAAACAGTTTACAAATACCACAATCTGGGAGTTGCAGGCACATTTACTTAATCACAGCACAGCTACTAACACATTTCACACATCACACGATAATCATTCAAGCCTCAAGAGTTACTACGCAATTGCTTTACTCGGCTCAACACTCGCAGGACCAATAAATTATTAGACTTAGAATTCCTAAGGGGTTACTATTTATCCAGTATCCCACGACGGGTACCTCACAATATTCAAATATTATTATAAGGTCTAATACCATTCACTCGGTCTTCACACACCAAAATCGTGACAGTATCTAAGTCAAACATATATTCTATTTCTCATTCATTCATTCATGATCATGCCTAATCAACTGGGTCACTACACCTATTGGTCCAGCATCTAGTCCATCACTCATTTGGTTTCTTCAATCGCCACCGAGACACAACCCCAATTTTAACACATACCCAATCTCACCTTTACTCACTTATTATATGCCCAGACTTTTGACTTAGGAAACTGCAACACATCTCTTATACCGCAAATCATATACCATTCATTCATCACACAGTCAAATTTCCCAACAAGGCACAGGCATACAACCACACCATTCATAGTCAAACGTATACCAAATTCAATAGAAAATCACAAGCGTATATCCTCACATAAGTCATGATTAAACACATATTAACGTTTAATGGAATATCACAAGCAGTTGTGACAAGCTGGCATAATGCACTCAACCGCCCACTAACAGTAGGCAAACCTTGGCCATGGACCTTTTGGTCTACTCTGATACCAAAATGTAACACCCTAATTGTAATAACTAATAAACCCAAAAACAGGGAAAATTTTTCCACAAAAACAACCACTGGACAATCGGCATAAAAAAAGGAAGAGGAAGGCAAGGGAAAATAAAGGAACATTCATACGTATAGCAATCAGTGGAAGGGACAAGGCTTGAACCGACCCATTCTGTTTAGCGAGACACATCAGCGCCTGGGCGAAATCCATGACAACACTAACTCGCTCAAGCGAGACACAGGTCGCTTGAGCGAGACAACCCACTCGCTCGGGTGAAGTACCAATCGCTTGAGCGAACATCCCAGAAGCCTCCCATGCACGCACACTCGTTGGAGCTAAGTCTAATTCGTTGGGGCGAACACAGGTACAAGGTAATTTCTCACTCGGATTTGGAACATATGTTCACCCGGTAAATCATCACGCTCATACTTCACTCGGGAATCCACACAGCTCCTCATTTCATCATATAGGTCACAAGTATAATCCACTCGGGAAGTGACTCCCCCAACTCTGCCACTCGGAATCCAAAACTCTTTTTCACTCAGAAAATATCCCAATCAAGCATCATTCGACGTATTCCATCCTTAACACAATCGGGTCATATTACACATTCACCAATCGACATACATTCCCCCATTCACTCGGGAAATCAGGTAGTTAAGTCCCACTCGGACTTATTCGAAACTCAACCACTCGGCATATCACTCCTCACTCACTCGGATTTTACATCATTCACTCGGATTATAAATATTCTACACTTAGGTTCCATTCCATTTCAAACCACTACACTAACTCCTCTCTCAGAAGAGGATCGCTCAAGGTTTTTACTCGGAAATACGAACTCTTCCTCACTCGGGTTTACCTATATTTTTCACCCGGAATCACTCAGCGTATTCGCTCGAAAAAGCCATCCAGTAATCCTCACTCGGAACCATCAACTTAACATTATTTCACTCATCAGCAGTCGTCGAATCATTTAACGACACATTCCAGTCGGAAGATGCATCAAATCCGCATAAAGCACATACGTAGGAATATATGTTCTCATAAATATAAATCTGCCACAAATCTAATCTACCGACCCATATACATGTAACCATATACTCGGAATACTCATTAACTTAACATTACACCTTTACTATTATTTACAGACCCGTACAAGTGACACCATATCTATACTTATCAAGTCAATCTTTATAAATAAATATGTTTAGCCATTTTACATGAGAGCCGGCCAAGGCTACACCGACTGAACATAATAAACGCATTACGAGCACTCAACAGTCAGAGTACACCATACTCGGACTTGAGGCCCTACCATCATTTCTGAGTCTGACCTACACACACTGAAAAATGGTGTAGGGGTGAGCATCTTAAATATTAAATGATAGATACTGACTCGGATTGTCCCACAGTTATGCAACAATATATATATATATACATAATTATACATGGCAATAAATTAAGTCAGAACAATACTAATCAACCAGGACACACATAAGACCCTTACCGATCGGAATCCACCAGTTGTCACTCGGCCATATATACATATCATTTCAATATCATCAACATAACTACAACTAATAACATTTTAATGCCAATGGATCAGAACGCACACATTCAACAATTCCCGATCAGAATCCAACAGTCATCACTCGGCCATACACACATAACGTTCAATAACATTGATATATATATTCATAGAACAGATTTTAGTCAGCATCCATAGCATATGCACACAGAGTAATTCACTTGGCTATATACGTTCATCATCTCATTAACATCATCACATGCATAGTCAAATTCCAATTAACATCAGCAGTACATATGCACAGATTATTTCACTCGGTTCCGCATTTGTGTGTAATCGGTTTTTGATGTTGCAACGTAGGCTCCCGGCTTTTTTATACATAGCTCTCAGCTATCAATTCAGCTCTCAACTGCTTGGCCGTTTTACAGGTACCCAACCGTTTGCCCACAAGGTGACACCAACGCTCTCAGCGCCAATGGAGGTGTTCACAGGCAGCCCGAGTCCCACTCAAGGGCTACCTTGAGTCCCACTCAAGGATTTATAGTGTCCCACACTTTAATAACCAATGGTAGTGTCCCATACTACATGCTCCAAGCACAAACACGTCCAATACGCCACACGCGGATTCATCACAACCACAGAGTTCATATACACAGCCATTCACTCAGCATTACATGCATCACAGGCAGTCGGCATTATACATCATCAGAACTCAAATAGCCCATGCATCTCATGCAATCGGCATTAGGCATTATCAGCACTTAACAACACGTGCATTACATGCAGCCGGTATTGGACACTGTCAGATTCACTAAATCCACATTCTCATACATGCAGTCAGCATTTCAAACTCATAGTAACTCGCACATCACATAAACCACACGGTAACCATCAACCACACTGCAACACATTCTTTTCATACGATCATGCAATATTCTCAAGACTATTAATCTTGCATTTCGCAGACAGAATCAAACATGCATCACTCAATAGCAACTCGTCACATATTCGGATACCATATACTCATCATGCAAGCAAAACACAGGATCAGACACAGAATCAACAAGTCATTGACACCTGGAACCCGTTCATAACCCATGCATTTAAGATAGAAGATACCCCCCTACCTGGACTGAAGCTTCTAGTCGGTCAACACGATACTCTGTTCTAGAAGATCACCGAGTCACTCTCAGTACATCTACTTGCAAGGACGGGGGAGGTCATTCGAGCCTCCGAGACACCCAGCTCTCGGTTCGCTCCCTGGAGTAGCTCTATCACAACGCTGTGAACACTCCAACCATCTTGAAGCTCCTTGTAGTACAGATCTTCACTGAGACTTGGCAGCTTCGAGCAGGGAGAGGAAGAAGGGGGAACTCGACGAAGGGAAATAAAAGAACAGGGAAGGAGCAGCATGGAAGGAGACGGGTTGCATACAGAGGGAATGCACACCCTCACCCTCTCTGGCTCGTCGAGTAAGGAAGGAGCACTCCGATCCTCAGCCACCACTGTTGCGAGCTTACGGGAACAGAGAGCAGAGAAGAAAGAAGAAGAAGAGAATGACAGTGAAGAGCGAAGAAGAGAAGAAGAGAAACAGAAGGAAGAGAAGTCTGAAGGGAAAAATGAGAAATAAAGTGGCCCAGCAGCACATATATGCATGCACGGAGAAGGGAAGAGTGGGGTGGGAAGTCATGCACAGCAGCAGCCCCCCCCCCCCCACACGTGTCATACGCACATAGTAACAAACTAATCAGCTATTGACAACTAACCATAATCAATCAACCTTTCTTTTCTTAACTTAAATTAATTAAACCAATTATAATTAATAAATAATTTCCCCACTTAGCAATTATTATTTTAATGATTTATTTTCATTCGGCAATTAATTATTAAATCGGGATGTTACATGTTACACCATGTCAAGGAGTCGAAGTAGGAAAAGATGATCCTCATCCTTTTTTTAATTGATATTTTATAAGTTACATTAGTTTGCCATGGTGTGGTACCTTCTGCTTGATATACTATAGTTTCTATTGAATTGTTATCCTGGTTGAGAACATGTAGTTTAGTAAATTAGTCATTGAAAACATGTACCAAATAATACACCTCATTAACTACAAACTTAACAGATGAGAACATAAATGTAACCAAGATAGAGGTTCCATTGAAGTAGCAAAACACAACCCCTCATCATTATACCGATTTTATTTTATTTCATATATCAACAATAAAACTCATAATTTATAAATCATTTACACTTGACACCTCTATCATTAAAGCCTCTGATCTCCATGGTTACAGTAGCGAATTAACTTAACAAATGTAAGGTATTTGTCATAATGAAGAACCTTGGAGACAAATTGCTTACCATAGTGGCTATCTTATAGCAACAACTTGTAGAAGCATATTTGAAATGGAAAATAAGATTAGCATGTTAGTAATATATTGGGTCTCAGTACTACCATGGATGGTCATTTGACTAATATCTGCATGTTTTATTATGATAACTTTCTCTTTTTAATTTTTTATCCAGTTCAGTCCATAGTTTAGAAAAACCATTTTTTTTACCACTTGAAGGATAAGTCAATTCACTTGTCCTTTTCAAAATATAAATCTTGATCTTTTTATAAGGGTTACAATTAAAATTTAACTATGGTAACCTTGCATTTCAAAAACTAAGAATTATGATTAAATTGATTTAGTTTATTTTTAAGCTCTATTTTCTGGATTTGCAGTGTCTCACGAGGTTTCAGTTTCAGTTTATTTCTAAGCTCTATTTCTATAGTGCTTTAATTGTTTTGATTCTTTCTATAGTGCTGTAACTGTTTTGATTTAATTGAAGTACTGGTTTCTGGTTATCATAATTGTTTCGGATCACCTGATGCATTGTAGTTACATTGTTAGAACATGACTGGTGATATCAATGTTTAATGATTAAAATGTTGGCTTACAGAAAGAGATGCCTGTGTCGTAATTCTATTCTTATAATAAATTAAAGGTATGAAAATAATTCTTTATTTAATATATCAACTTTTTTATACTTTCAAATAAAATATTCAGACTTTTACCTTTTATTATATAATAGAGTTATTGCTGATGAATGTTGGGTCAAGGTCTTTTCGCTTTCCACGAGCTCAGTGAACCAGAGTGAGTATACCAAAATGAGTATCCCAGTATATGATAGAGTTTTAGCTTTCCATGAGCTCAGCTTAGTTTTAACTTTATCCATAATAGGTTCTAATAGGTCCTTAACCCTTCTATTATTCCAATGGACATTCCTGGAAAAACAGATCCTGGTTTAGATGGTTAATTTTATGACCAGAGCTAGAACAGAAACTATCTAAAACATTACTAATCACATGACATTACTCCATGATAGCTTCTGCAAAAAGAATTAAATCATCAGAACAACACAAATGAGATGAAGGAGGACCATTCTTAGCAAGCTTGATGGGCTTCCAATATCCCATATCAACAGCCAAAATTTATTAGGTGAGATAGTCTCTCTAAACATAGAACAAATAGATAAGGATATATTAGATCCCCTTGCCTAATCCATCTTGAAGGATTAAAACTATTCAAAACTTAACAATTCCAAAGAATTTGCATATTAGGAGATGAGATACACTATTTAACAATATTAACTAATTGATTAGAAAGACCTATGTCAATCAATGTCTCACATAATAAAATCCCAACCAAGCATATCATATGCGTTTTCTAGATTGAGTTTTATCATCATCAATCCCTTTAAACTCGATTTTTGCTTTATTGAGTGGAGAACTTCTTGAGCAATGATTACATTATCTGAAGCATTCCTACCAGGAACAAAACTGCATTGAGTAGGACTGACCAAGTGATCCATAATTCCTTTTAATTTGTTTACAATCAATTTTGTTACCAATTTGTAAACAACATTACAAGGGGATATAGGTCTATAGTCCCCCAACTTTTAAGCAAAATCAGATTTAGGAATCAATGAGATTAAGGTAGAATTGACCTCTTGAATCAAACACCTTCAAAACGCAGCTACAAACTATAAAGCCTAATCAGATTCCATTGGTTTTGGAAAAACACAACATGGGAGCCATCTAATCCTGAGGCCTTCAGGCTGCCCATACTGAACAAAGTCTTTTTGATATCTATCATTTACAAAGGTTGATTTGGAGCCTCTTTATTAATATTCAATGAAGGTGGGAAACTATCCTGCTAACAAAAAGAACACTCTGAGTATCATTCAAATATAAATTATAAAGTAGAAATCAATACCTATTTGCTCCATATTTGTTGATCAGTTATCCATGATCCATCTTCATCTTGAAAAGACTCAATTCTATTTTTTCTTCTTCTAATTAAGGTAGTACCATTTAAATATTTAGTATTTCTATCTCCTTGATTAATCCATTTACATCTTTCTTTTTAGAACCACAATTTCTTTATGGGCAAGGATTTTTGATATTTTAGCCAAAGATAGTTTTAGAGATTTGAGAGAAGAGGATTCAAAGGTTGGCCATATCTTTGTTGCTTTTGAATCTTTTCCAATCTTCTTAAGAGAGATCATGGTTCCTTAAAATACATCCAAAGACCTCTTTATTCGTAATTTATTCTTTAAGAAAGTTAGAGATTCATTAATTTGTATACTGGAATCCCAGTTTTCCTACATAAAAGAATTAAAATTACTGTGAGATTACCAAGATGCATAGAGATATGTGGAGATAACCAAAATTACTGTGAGCAATAAAAAAGGCATAAGGTATAAAAATATATGGAAGAAAGAAACACAAAGATAAAACCAAAAAGAGAAAGAGGAGAAAAGAAAGAATCTTACCTTAGAGGTTAACAATTATGATTATGGAGTAGAGAGAGTGTGAAGGAGTACGCAGAAAAGATAAAGTGAGTGATAAAATATAAATTTACTCATTATAAAATATAAAGTTTAGAAAAAGCCTTATGTAAAAAAAGGTGATTTTTAACCCTAAACCCTTTAGAATCCAAAAAACATAACCGAATAATATGTTAAATTGATTGTTTCTCTTGTGAACCTTTAACTATTTGTAATTTTCCTTTTCTATTGAGTCATCTTCTTTTGTTGAATGTTATAAGAATTTCATTTTATGTTTGTAGTTATGTCTTTTATTTGATAAGTGAAAATTGTAATTATAATTCAGATTCTTTTAGGTTATTAGTTTTTAATTTTTTTTCTAAAATAGGGTGCATTGATAATATTAATTTATTGGGACTAACTACATCTTTAGAAACCTCATTATGGAAAGCAGTTGAATGTTGGGAACTTTGACTAACACTATTAACAATCAACTTTGTCATGTAGACCAGCACACCTTACGTGTAGTCTGTGTTCGTCTCTCATCAGCTTTGTCTCCATCGCTGACTCTCTTTCCCAGGTAATCCCCTAACGCTAACTTGCTGGGTATGTGTGTTTTATCTTTTAAAATGTATGCATGTTGATTGTTGTTTATTAGTGGAAAATGGAGCTCATTAGGCATTGGTCTTGTGTGCTGATCACATGTGTTTAAAGTGTGCATGTGTATTATTGTTTGTTAGTGGAGAGCAGAGCTCATTAGGCATTAGTTTTGTGTGCTGATAACATGATATTTTTATGCATGTGTATTGTTGTTTGTTAGTAGAGAGTAGAGCTCACTAGGTTGTGGTGATTACCTCCCTCAATTTCATATAAAATGTATAGCACATATATTGAATTGTACTAGAAAATCTTCTGTGTGTCACAGAGCATTGTAAAAAATTTAGAAATGTCTAGTTTATAGGGGAGACTGTGCTGAAATTTCGATGGGGTCCTTGTTTTAGGGTACATAAAAAGTAAATTCAAGTTTAACAATGTAGGGTTTAGTAGTAGTTATATATTGAACTATACTGGGAACTTTTCTGTGTGTAACAGGGTGTTGTAAAAAAATTGGAAATATCTAGTTTACAGGGGAGACTCTGCCAAAATTTTAGTAGGCTCCCTATTCTAGGGTACATAAAAATGTAAACTAAATTTTAACAATGTAGGGTTTAGTCATATGTGTACCCATTAGGTTCCCGTTCAAGATTCAAGATAACCGGCTGACATACCATGTTATGTTGGATCTTGAATTGTCCCAGTTGGACAGTTTGGGATGAATTTGTAACCAGTAGGGCGTCACTCATCGCTATTGTTTGGGATCTATCTTATGTTGTTGATGTCCATTTCAAATTTTGGTTACTGTGTTTCGTATTATCTTCGGGTGCATGTCTACGTGCAGTGTTTCATATCGCACGTATCTTTGTGTACTCTGGGACCAATGCGAAATGTTGTCAAAATTCCAAATAAACATCAACAATTCAAGATAGATTGTAAACAACATCGATGGGCTACGGATGGTTGCATATTCATCCCAAATGGGATAGGGCCCCAACCACTTACATCATCAAAGAGATAGAGAGTGATTCACGACGATAGTCACAAAATGTTTAAATCAAAATAACTAGAACTCTGCTTGTTAGATATCATGAATGGAGGTTCTGGTAAATTGACGATGGATGTACAACCAGTTAGATTGCAGTCGGCGAGTGACTTAGGAGTTTATGATAAGGCTGTTGGAGTTTATTCCATTCGCTACAGCGAACACGCCTAGTTTTGAAGCAACTCAGAAGATTCATTGTCTGTGCTCAAGGTGCAAATGCATGAGTTTCGAATACGCGGATGATGTCATGTGCCATCTAAGTAAGAAGGGGTTCATGGAAAGATACTAATGTTGGTACAACCATGGTGAGCAGTTACCTCCCAGGGCATCAGTCGTAACCGTGTAACAGTCTTACTATGAGGTCGGAGGGAACAAGGATACGTATAACAACATGGAGCAGATGGTGATGGATCATGTTGGACCCTCCACTGGGCGTATGCTATAACATGATGACCAAGCAAGGAATGAGGATGACAATATAGAGGAGGATCCTAATCCAGAGGTGAAGAGGTTTTATGATTTGTTGGTGGTGACTCAGACTCCATTGTGGGACGGGTATGACAGTCACACTGAATTATCCACCTCCCTACCTGCTTTAAGCCTAAAGGCAGATTATAATCTTTCAGGGGGTTGTTTTAATAAGATGATCGATCTGATGGGTTCCACCATGCCTAGTAATCATCGAATGCCATTAAATCTGTACCATGCTAAGAAAAGAGTGGCAAACCTGAGATTGGGTTGTGTGAAGATAAAGTGTTAAGTTGGCGAATGTATGTTGTTCAGAAATGAGTTTGCAGACAAGAGTATCACAAAATGTGTACGTTGTAATGAGGAACGCTACAAAATAGTTAAAAGGAGAAGGAAGGAAACTAGGACGGCCAGGAAGAAAATATGGTACTTCCCCATAACTCTGCGTCTTCAATGCCTGTACACCTCATTATCCATGCCAAAACACATATGTTGGCATGCTCTGAACCAAACACAAGAGGGTATTTTATGCCATCCTTCCGACGGGAAAGCATGGAAGTGTTTGGATGAGCTATATCCAGACTTTTTAGGCGAGCCGCGTAATGTACGACTTGGCTTATGTACTGATGGGTTAAACCCATTTGGTCAATATGGAAGAGCGTACTCTTATTGGCTAGTCATACTGACCCCATACAATCTGCCTCCTGATATATATATGAAGAGGGGGTCATGTTTCTATCTATATTAGTTCCAGGACCCAAAAATCCAAAGGTGAAAATAGACGTGTTTTTGCAACCATTGGTTGAAGAGTTGTCACAATTATGGGATATCAGGGTGATGATATATAATGTGTCTTTAAAGAACAATTTCATCATGCAAGCTATTTTGATATGGACTATTAACGACTTCCCGGGGTATGGTATCCTTTTTGGATGGTCAACATCTGGGAGGCTTGCTTGCCCTATATGCATGGAACATACAAGGGGGAATCACTCCCTGTTAGTGGCAAGACAAGTTTTTTTGACTGTCGTAGAAAGTTTCTACCGATGGATCATCCGTTCAGCGTAAACAAAACCGCTTTTAAGAAGAACAAGGTTGTGAATGAAGCACCACCCTGTAGGTTATCCAGTGCACGTGTTTGGCAGAGAGTCAAAGAGTATCTGTACATCAGGGATAAGAGTGTTAAGGAGTTTGTGGGTTATGCGAAGGAACACCATTGGGTGAAGCAGAGTATCTTATGGGATTTGCCATATTGGAAAGACTTGTTGTTAAACACAACATTGATGTCATGCACACTGAACGAAATATTTTCATGAATATTTTTAGACTGTGATGGACATCAAAGGGAGAATAAAAAACAACGAGAAGAGTCGTCTAGACCTTCCGATTTGGGGTTCTAGGAAGGAGTAGGAATTGAGGGATACGGGATGTGGAAGAATGTTTAAACCCCATGCAAAATATGTTTTAGCTAGACCTCAACAGATTGCTCTGTGTGTGTGGATGAATAGGTTGACCCTGCCTGATAGATTCGCTTCTAACTTGAGTAGATATGTTGACATGAAGAAGGGCAGGGTGTTTGGCATGTGTTTACGCAATAACTACTACCGTACGCATTTCATGCCTTACCGAAACCTATTTGGAAACCACTGGTTGAGTTAAGTCACTTATTTGAGGAGTTGACAGCAACTTCGTTAACTGAGGAGAAACTTCTGAAGATGGAAGAAAGTATCCCGGTCTTGATTTGTAAATTGGAGCAGATTTTCCCACCATGTTTTTTTGACTCGATGGAGTATCTGCCTATCCATCTACCATACGAGGCCTTAGTTGATGGCTCAGTGCAGTGCCGTTGGATGTATCCATTTGAAAGGTGAATGCCAGAACTATTTAATTTTATTGCAAACATGGTTTCATATAATAGTGTTTTGTAACTTAACATTTGTTTACATTGTTCTAGATTCTTACGCTCTTTAAAAGAAAAAGTGTCAAACAAAGCGTGCGTTGAAGCATCAATTTGTGAGGCATACTTAGTGGAAGAAATGACCACTTTTGCTTCTTTCTATTTTCTAACGGAAATAGAAACTAGAATGAGTAGAATTCCCGCAATCAAGGGGTGGCCACACATAAAGTGCTGGATGATTAAATTTCAATTTTTAACTATCCCGATCGTCTGAAGGGCAAGGTCACAAAATGTTACATTGATGAGAAAGATCGAAAGGTGGCTTACTTGTACATTCTTCTAAATTACCCAGAAGTGAAACCCTATCTTGAGTAAGTCACCAACTTGTAGTTTACAATCTAAACTAGCTTTTATTGTATCTAAAGTTTTGTTCTTTAAATAGCTTATATGTAGATATGCTAAAACTTAAGCAAAATGATATAACTAATGACTAAATTCATAGTGAGGTATCATCCAAATTCATCAATTAGTTTGCACAACATGTAAGACCCGTATACCATGTGGTTTTTAGTTATACTTCTAACGTTAGGTATCTAAAGACGACCTATGTGTCATGTTGTACATAGATTCAAGACCCTAACAACCATATTGAAGATCCCTTACTCCAAGCCCTTTCTTGGGGCCGATGAAAACTGTTAAAAAATGGCCTATTTACTACGTAAACGGCTACAAATTTAACATTTTTATATAGAGTGAAGGGATGCGTACCCATAACTGTAGGGTTTATGTTAAAGGCACAGCTGGACAGTTAGAGGAAGACTTTTATGGAGTGCTGACAGAGATTGTTGAAGTTTCTTTCTTTGGATGACTAAGAAGAGATATAGGTCTATTCAAGTGTGATTGGTACAACAACAGAATCCATGTAGGAACCAAGGTTGACAACAACTATGACTTAGTTTAGGTAAAACAATGGTAGATATAAAAGGTTTGATCCCTTTATTTTTGCCCAACGAGCCGAGCAGGTTTATTACACAGACTTCTCGGGAGGGCATCGGGACTGGTACGCAGTAATCAAGGCCAAGGCCTGAAGTTAGATCACATATAATGTCTTCGATGAGGTTGATGATGCTTATCAGCTTGCACCAAACAAGCTCAACGATAGTCATCTGTTATTCACCATTGATCCAGTGATAATGGATGGGACACTCGCCACTACGGGGGATAAACACATTGACAAAAATGTTTTCTCCCAATCAAAATGGTCTAGGGCCGATTTGGAGACTAAGAAACCTGTTGAAACAGATAGCCATAGTGACAATGAAACTAAGGGGGAATTTCAAACTGAAACAGACACAGAGTATGTAGTGTAACATCCTAAAATTTTATAAAAATGACTAAATATGAGGAAATAAATATTAAATAATTATAAATGAGTTGATGAGTGTCCCAAAAATAATGGAATAATTAAATTGGGATTTATTATGGATATTTATAATTTATTGGGATTTAAGGAGTTAAAATTATACCCGGTTAAAATATGGGTGTCGGACCAAGTATCTTCGATTGAGATGCCATTGGTCAGGGCTGTTAAGAATATTATTGGGAATTCGAATCTATATTCGGAATAATTTTTGGATTAGGTATTGAGCCCGAAGGGAGATCCTGTTTGTTATAAAACGATAAAATTTTAATGAAGGGGAACCATGTTATAAATAAAACTCTTCCCCTCCACTTTCACGTTACTTTTCTCCCTCTCCCTTCTACACTTCTTCTTCTTCTTCTATCTTCTTCTTTCCTCTCCACCATTCTCTTCAAAAATCTAAGACAAGTGGTGTCTTCTTCTTCCACCACCATTTTTGTCTTCTAGGAAGCTTGAAGGAAGCAATTGGAGGTTGGATCCTCTTTCTCTCTTCTCTATTTTGTTTGGCCTCTCCCTCCCTTGGTTCCATTTACATTTTCAAGGTGAGGTAAGCTTTTCTCACAATCTTTGATGAAGTTAATATCATGCTTATGAGTTTTAAGGCTTGGGGAAGTAATGTAGGTGAATGGGGTATTTAATGAAAGCTTTAAATATGGAACCCTAGAGTGGTTGTCATAAATGTTAACCTTGGTGGTAATAAATGAAGAGGATGAATGCATAGTTGGAAGGTGATGAGGAATAAATGGGTATTAATGAGTGTTGTTGGGTTTTAGTGGAACCCTAACTTCAATAAATTTGGGAAAGTGTAAAATGTGAATAGAATGTATGTTTAATGATGTTAGAGAATGATATTAATGATGAGAGATGGCCATTGATGATGATTAATGAATATTGATAATGGTTGTTGGGTTCTCATGGAACCCTAGCCCTAAGAATTTAGGGAAATTGGATATATCATAATTTGCGTGGATGAATTGAATGTCAATAGGTGATATTTGATGTGAGTTGTTAATTATAATGAAGAATAATGGTGAACATAGTAGATAACCCTTAATGGTGGAATCAATGGGGTATACATATTGGTTAGTGAGTTGATAGGCCATGACTTGTGTCACTAGAGTTGTTAATCAAGGATAGTTTAAAAGAAGCAAAGCTAACTTATGTTAGGTTTTGAGTGACAATGGTGATATTTAATGGATTGATGTGATTTAGGATTACATTATATAATGGATGAGATGTTGTTGTTGGGTATAGTTGGCCTTTTAAGATATAGAGGATCTTGGTTTTGGGGAAGGAATTCCCGAAGCCTAACATAATGGTATAATTTGGTGTTTTAACAAGTTTAGAACTTGCTCATAATCCATACAATATATAGGTCATTAGTTAGAATTTATAAGGAATGCCTTGAAATGGTTATTGATTGTATGAGTGCATATGTATGTGGTATGTAGATTTCATTCCGGATTACGTGGCAGAGCTTCGCTCTTCCCTCGAGGTAGGAGAGGAGTTTACATTCAAATTGCATGAGTAGATTGATAGTGATTATTGTATGTGTCTAGTACTCATGCTTGCCTTGCCATGTAGTTATTGAGATAATATGAATGGCAATTTGATGAATAATGAGAATGGTGTGTGAGAGGATATGATGATTGTAATACAAGTAAGTATATGTATATTTGATGATGATAAATATGATTTCAATGTAATTAATAAGTTTGGAATGATAATTTATGAGTATGAATGTTTGAACAAGTTGTATATGCCTCCTATGATGTGTATGATATGTTGGATATGACCAAATTGGCTTATAATGAGATTTCATATGATAGGTTGTAAGAATTTTCGTTTTCTGCAAAGACCTGATAATCTCGCTCAAGCGAGATGGATTCTCGCTCAAGCGAGAATCCCCTGGACCAACATTAAGGCCTCTGGCCTAATCTCGCTCAGGAGAGTGAGCGCCTCACTTAAGCGAGTCGAGTGTGAGGTGAGCAGGAGAGACCCTGGACGATTCTCGCTCAAGCGGGCGTGGCCGTGCTTGAGCGAGCAAGAGAGGAAATGATTCTGGGTGATTTTCGCTTAAGCGAATAATGTGGCAAGCTGGACCTCACTCAAGCGAGCCAGCCTTGATGAGGTACTGGACGTTTTTCGCCCAAGCGAGTGGCCCGTTCTCAAGTGAGTGTATGTGGAATTGGGCACTGGAGTATTTTCACTCGAGCGAGTGGCTGGCCTTGGGAAGCCTCGCCCGAGCCAGCGAGTATAGGAAACCATACGAACGGGATCTCACTCAAGCGAGATAGGCTCGCTCAAGCGAGATTGATGTCTGATGCCTAAAACCTTCTCGCTCAGGAAAAACTTGGGGGCGCCCAAGCGAACCATCCTCATCTCGCTCAAGCGAAGACGAATCTCGCTTGAGCGAGATACCCAAAACTTGGGATTCCGTTTGTTCCCTCAATTTTGATGTTGAGCCCCATTCCCTTATATTATGGGATATCTATGGAAATGTATAAGGGGTATTTAATGATGATATGCCACGGTGGGGAAATAAAATTAATTAATACATTCGAAATTAATTATTTATGATATTTTCACCACTAAGAATGGGATATGAGAGAATGATAAAGAGAATTTGATGAAGAGGTTATAAGATACACTCTAAGGTAATTATGAAACCAATTAGAGAATTGGTAAAATAATATACCATGTGTTATGAATTAAATGATTGGACATGACACTAGTAGGGACTGATGATAAACGATGATGTTGATCATTTCCTTGCACAAAGGGTGATTGTTATTATTGATTAATTGTTGAATGCTATTATGAGTGATACAAGTATGATCTTATGAGGGTGGTTTGCAGTATGCTAATAGAAATATTGTGAATACCACACTAACACGTATAGGTATATACATAATATATGAGACAATGGTGATGAATAATGAGATGAAAATCCATTAAATGAATGTGTGGTAATATTGATGAACATTACGTGACGTTGTAAAGCCATTGTGGTTGAATACAAGTATTGACTTGCCATATGATATGAAATATATATATATATATATATGTGATGTGTTGAGATGTAAAGTCAAGGACGTGATAGTGATGGGCATAAGTGCAATTGCCATATGTAGGATGATGAATATGCCTCGAATAATTCTAAGTGCGGATTAATATTATGATGCTTGTTGTGCCTTCTGATTTCCATGTGTGGATTGTTATGAAATGATGTTTGTGGCCATTAAAATGCCAATTATATAAATGATGTGCCTTGAGGGGCTTTGTAAATGATTGTATATAATTATTGAAAATGTTGAATTAAAAATACCCTATGAGAAAGGGTGAGATATCCTTGTGAGGTTGTTGGGCATATGCATTATTGCATTTTGCATTCATGGCATGGCATAACATTGAAATGTGGTTGCGATCACAGTGATGAAAAATCCTGTGGGATTCCATGAAGGGAGTATCCCTTGCGAGGCGGGAAACCAATGTGATGATGATATGATATTGAGCCGGTGGTTGCGATCACCTGGTTGTGGAAAGTGAAAGGCCCTGCGGGAACCATTGTATGATGATGAGCCAGTGGTTGTGATCACTTGGTATTTGAAATGAAAGAAGGTCTTGCGAGTTCCTATGGTGCCCGTGGTTGCGATCACGAGGCAGGAGTACCCCTTGCGAGGCGGGAAACCATTATGAATTGTTGAACGTGGTTGCGATCACGAGAAAGCACCTTACGAGGCTGCTAGAGGGAGTACCCCTTGCGAGGCGGGAAACCCATGTGAATGAATGATATGGTGATTGCGATCACCTGAGGAAATGAAATGGATCCATTGCATATGCATTAAACAGTTGACATATGCATTAGCCATAGGTTCATGGCTTTTGAGATGAGATGACCACAAGAGATGAAAAACCCCTTGCGAGGAGGAATTGAATAAAGATTTAATAAATTAATGATGATGATTGTGAATGCCCTCGTTGATAAGTGGCAATGTGATTGTGTATGTGCTTTTGCTTGCTTATATTGTGAATTATGTTTCATAGGGCTTGTATACCCATTATATCAACGTGATGATGATTGAATGATGAATTGATGGTTTTATAGCAAAGCGCACATGATGAAAGAATGCATGTACACTTAATCATAATATATGTATATTTGTCATTTTGAATGTACAACTCACTCTCCCATGTGGTCTCCTTCTTAGCATTGTGATGCAGGTTGCCCCGGGATGAGTTAAAGTTTAAATTGATGTTTTGGTGAAGGTAAATAGTGGTAATGGAAGTGCCTTGGCCGACATCAATTGTGAATTTTAATGTATTGAATTAAGTCATACATAAGGATGATGATTTAGAGAGTTAAATAAGTATGTGTAACAAACTTATGTATTTATGAACGAAAACTATATGTTTAGTATGTAAGTGATGATTAGATTGATACCATCTGGTGATGGATGTCTCATGTATAGACTTCTTACATTTGATGATATATGATTATGACTCAGGTGCATAGTTGATTGTAGCCTAATAGGCTTATATTATGAAATTGTATGATTGCTTGGGCCTTTTCTCATATCGTCATATATGGGACTAGGCGTATGCCCGGTATACACATTCTTCTTCCGCTGTAAACTCTATTATTTTTGTATACCGTTATGGGCGAGTTAGTTATCGATCCAGTCATAGGTTGATAAATCTCACTCTTCGGTTTTCTATGGTTCGGGTCTTGATGTAATCGTCGAGGTGTTTAGAAATACTTCAAACGTGAAAAATTTACCCGCTTTTTTATTAATTATTATCTTGATTACATCGGGATCTAAGTCCGGAAAACCGGGGGTGTCGCATGTAGTTATTAAACATATATACATATCTTTATATTCTGAGACTAACATTTGTTTTCATGTCTTTATTCACAGATGGCAGGACATCGACTACCCTTCTGTCGGGGTGGTGGCTTGAAGACCCCAGCATCACATCTGGAGACTCCCACCCACAAGTAGGCCACCACCACACAGCAGACCACCACTCCTCCACCACCTGGGCGCACCATTCCACAGCAGCTACCCCATAGCAAGGCACCACTCCACCACCACAGCAAACCACTCCATACCACCATAGCAGACCACTCCTTCACCACCACAATAGACTACTCCTTCAGCACTTGGTGGTTTGGAGGACCCTGGCCTCGAGGCAACCCCACCTCCGGCATCCCCCCTTCCCATGTTGGTCCCACTGTCGGCCGGAGACGAGTAAGTATACAATAATTTGTTTTAAGTTTCTTAGTTGGTAGCTTGTTAATTGGCTTGTATATAAAACTCACATAGTTATATGTTACTTGTATGGTGGTTTATTTACTACTTTTATATATTTCTTGTTGGTTTGTTGTATGTTAGTTTATTTAGTACTTGAATAGATTGAACTGTACTGGGAACTCTTCTGTTTGTAACAGGGCAACATTAAAATTTGGAAATGTTACATTTACAGGGGAGACTTTGCCAAAATTTTGATAGTCTCCTTATGTTGTATGTTATTTTATTTGCTTATAATTATTGTTTATTACAGCTTTGTTTGTAACACCCTAATTTTGATAAGTAAATAAATAAATAAATAAATGAAAACAAAGAAAATTTTTCACAAAAAGATCAGAATAATCGGGCACAAGGAAATGAGGGAAAAGAAAGCAAGAGAAATGAAACCGACTCAAGGAGCTGACAGCGAAAGAAGGAAACGCTCAGGCGGATCACACCGCGACCTTACTCGCTCAGCGAAGGCTACACTCGACACTCACTCACTCCACTCGGCATTCCCGTACCCAGATTTCAGCGCCTGGTTCATTCGGAAAGGTCCACTCCCTATTCACTCGGATTAGTCATTAAACATACCAGCCCCATTCAGAAAACATAACGCATTCTACGACTTCATTCAATCCGGACGCGTATGCGAACAACTCAGAAACGTTTCCCATCACCTCTCACTCGGAACCCATGAAGACTTCTCACTCGGAATAGCTTTCACGCCCCTTTTGTCACTCGGGATATTTCACTTTTATTTTCACTCAGTAACTATAATTCTTTCTACTCTAGACATCCTACTAAGTCAAGACTCACTCGGGTTCCCTTACTACAAACGATTGACTACAATGGGGTCTACTTAGAACCTTAGGTGTCGCCTTTCGGTCGGAAACCTTCACTCGGTAGATTCTCACTTGGAAATTGTTAATTATCCTACACTCGGAGAAATCCTATCAAGTATCACTCGGAAGGTATCTAGATCAGTCTCACTCGGTGTTTCGTATTCTCACTCACTCGGAACCACTTAAACCCTTCGGTACTCGGAATAAATCACTGCCTCACTTCCCTTATCAACTCTTAATCCCATTTCTACCCATGATCATACTGACCTCACACACTCGGTAAGTACGCGTACATATATATATTACTCGGATCATTCACGCAATATAGGACAAGACACGGTAAGATGGATAAGGAAAGGGATATAAATAAGTACAGGCACACGGTCTTGTCTTCTACCCAAGAGGGTTCAAGTTCTAGTATAAAGAGACTACAACTGAAATACGAGCCGGCCAAGGCTTAACAAGACATGTACACAGCATATACATAAATGCATAATCTCCATAGTGCACCAGTACTTCACTCGGCATTCAGCTCCTCCTCCACTCCTCATTCCGAGAGACATTCACTGAAAAGTTGCCACAGCAGGGGTGAGTATCTTAGATATTAAATGATAGATATTGACTCGGATTATCCTTACTCATGCAGCAATATTGTAACACCCTAATTTAAATAAATAATAAGCCCAAATCACAAGGAAAATTTTTCTTTTTTTTTCAAAAATTAAATAAACCAGAATGAACCATAAAACAACCAGGTACGAATGTGGAACGGGAAGGAAGACAGGGGAATGAAAACCATATACAGCGGAAGAGATAACCGCCTGAGCGAACCCATCAGCATTACACACGCACTCGCTCACGTGAGACTCCGCATCGCTCGGGCGAGACAGCCTACTCGCTCGGGTGAAGTACCTGTCGCTTAAGCGAACAACCCAGAAGCCTTCCCAAGCCCACACTCGCTGGGGCGAGTACCTTGTTCGCTGGAGCGAGAAGCCACACTCGGCTAACCAGACGCTCAGAATCCAGAGTTATCCTTCAACTCATTCACTCGAAAATGATAGCTAACTCATTCGGCATACTACAACTGATTTGCTCGAGAATTCATTAAGTCAATCCTCCCTCGGACCTATTCTAGTCCTAACCACTCGAAATACCATTCATCAATCACTCGGATTATATATATAACATCTACTTAGAAATTTATGAAAGGGTTTCTCTTCGAATCCTTTTAAGTATCCCCCACTTGGAAAAAGGTCCAACCACTAGTCAGTAGCATACAACACAGGTATATACATAATCATACACTGGCTCGGGAAATCAGGTAGTTAAGTCCCACTCGGATTTATTCAAAACTCAGCCACTCGGCTTACTGATCCTCACTCACTCTGATTTTACATCATCTACTCGGATTACAAGCATCTTACACTTAGAATCCATTCCACTTTAAACCACTACACTAACTCCTCTCTCAGAAGAGGATCCCTCAAAGTTTTCACTCAGAAATACGAACTCTAACTCACTCGGGTTTACCTATATTTTTCACTCGGAATCACTCAGCGTATTCATTCAGAAATACCCAAATACTATAGCCTCACTCGGAATCATCAACTCAGCACAATTCATTCATCAACAACCTTTGAATCATTTAACAACACATTCCAGTCGGAAGACACGTCAAATCAACATAGAGTACATATGTATGAATATATGTTCCCAGAACATAGATATACCCATAATTCCAATCTACCGACCCATGAACATGTAACCATATACTCGGAATGCCCATTATCTTGATATTATGCATTTACCAATACTTACGATACCATACAAGTGACACCATGACTATTCTATCTTTATAAATGAATATATTTAATCGTCATTTTACATGAGAGCCGGCCAAGGCTACACGGACAGAACATAATAATGCAATACAAGTACTCAACAGTCAGAGTGCACTACACTCAGACTTGAGACCCTATCATCATTTCCGAGCACGACCTGCACACACTAAAAAAAATGGTGTAGGGGTGAGCATCTTAGATATTAAATGATAGATACTGACGCAGGTTGTACCACAATTATATAGCAATATATATATACACGTAATTATACATAGCAACGATTAAAGTCAAAGCAATAATAATCAACCAGGACATACATCAGACTCTTACTGATCAGAATCCATCAGTTATCACTCGGCCAGGTGCACATATACAGCCAATAACATTAATATAACAACAATCAGCAACATGATAATACCAACAAATTAGAACGCATATATTCAACATTTCCCGATCAGAATCTAAGAGTTATCACTCGGCTATGCACACATAACATTTTAATCACCTTGATATATCTTCTTAGAACAGATTCAGTCAGCATCAACAGCATATGCACGCAGAATAATTAGTTATATACATTCATCATCCCATTAACATCATCACATGCATAATCAATTCCAAACAATATCAACAGTTCATACACATAGTATTTCACTCGGTTTCGCATTCATCGTCTCATCAACATCATCAAATGCATAGTCAACTTCCAAACAATATCAATCAGTTAATACACACATAGCATTTCACTCGGTTCCGCATTCGTGTGTATCGGTTTAGACGTTACAACGTAGGCTCTCAGCCTTTTTATACATAGCTCTCAGCTATCAAATCAGCTCCCAGCTACTTGGCCGTTTTACAGGTACCCAACCGTTTTCCCACAGGTGACACCAATGCTCTCAGCGCCAACGGAGGTGTTCACAGGCAGCCCGAGTCCCACTCAAGGGCTACCTTGAGTCCCACTCAAGGATTTCATAGCGTCCCACGCTTTAATAACCGATGGTAGTGTCCCACACTACGTGCTCTCAGCACAAACGCATCCCATGCGCCACACGCAGATTCATCACACAATACAGAGTTCATATACATAGCCATACATGCATCTCATGCAATCGGTGTCATACATCATCAGTATTCAAACAGCACATGCATCTCATGCAATCAATGCTGGACATTAACAGAACTCAACAAGACATGCATCTCATGCAGTCGGTATTACACATTCTCAGAACTCAATAGCACATGCATCTCATGCAATTGGCATTAGGCATTATCAGCACTCAATAACACACGCATCTCATGCGGCTGGTATAACACATCATCAGGACTCTAACAACACACATGCAATCGACATTTAAGCAATGTCAGGACTCAGACAACACATGCAATCGGTAAGGTAGATTATCAGATTTACTAAGTCATATTTCACCACATGCAGTCAGCATTTTGAACTTATAACAACTTGCAGATCATGTAAACACGGTAATCACCAATAGCACTTCAACACATTCCTTTCACACAATCGTTCAACCTTTACAGGCCATCAACATGCAACACTCAACTTTCACTCATCATGCAACTGGGCAGTACATACTCGCATACAACACAACACACAATCAGAACACGAAAATAACAAGCATCAACACTCGGAACCCATCCATAACCCATGTATTTAAGATAGAAGATACCCCCTACCTGGACGGAAGCTTTCAGTCGGTCAACACGACACTCAGTTTTAGAGGAACACTGAGTGTAACATCCCGATTTCTAACTTAATTACCGATTGAAGTTAAGCTATTAATTAAAGGTTAATCACAGAATTAGGATTAATGGTTAATTAGAGTAATTGCTGATTTGGGTAGAAATAATTGAATAAATAATAATAATAGTGCCAGGCGAAAGGACGCATGTGTCCCTAGGAGTATAAGACAACTTCAGCTCTCTTTTTCTCTTATTATTCACGCTGGCAGCTCTCCTTGTGCGTGCATATGGTCTCTCCTTCCCTGTTTCTCTTCTTCTTCACTCTCATTCACGTCGTCACTTGAACAGTGAGAGAGTCCAGAGCTCCTGGAGGAACATCAACACAGCTCTGACTCCACTCCCTGTCCTCTCCTTCCTCCCTATTGCCTTCTTCCTCTCCTTCTTCTTCTACTTGGAGCTATGGTATTCCAGTTGGAAGGCTGTGCTGGAAGTGCTTTGGAGCTGTGGAGGAGACGGACCCGTTGGAGGAAAGGAGCAACTCTGGCCCAGGATCAACGCTGAGCTCGAAGGCTGTTGGAGGAGTAACGGAGGGACGATCGGTCAGCACTGCAACTTGAAGAGTCTCTGAACCCCGACAGTAGGTAGGGGGCCCTTTGCATTTCAAATGCATGGCTCGTGAATGGGTTCCGAAGTGATCTTTTATGCATGCATGTGTGTTCATGGGTGTTTGTGATGAAATATACATTTGCTAGATAGTTTTTTTGTATACCGAGGCATGAGGTGATTGAATCCGATGGTAGATTGCTTATATTTGATATACGTACACTGCTGGGATATGGATGCATGTGTGTGTCATGAGACCGTGTGTGAGTGTGGTGTATGCTCCTTAAAATTGCCATACTGAGTCTAGTTAATTATTCACTTGTGCATGCATGACGTGAAAACATATGGTGTGATTTCTGCATGTTCTGTTCAGGGAGACGATGGGTAGATCTTGATTGCTATCCTATATTGCCTTGCATGCGAGTGTTGTAAATGAATCGGTGTTGCTATAAGATGATGAATGATTTGCATGCAGAATGTGGTTATGATAAATGACAGGAGGAATAATATTGTATGACAAACACACAAAAGAATGTAATTAAAAGACCTTGAGTTGGACTCAAGGCAGTGCCGAGTGCACTAGCGTTGGACGCTTAAAGTCTTGGGTTGGACTCAAGCAAGCTACCGGGTTGGACTCGGAGCTGCCCGTAGCACTGCCGTGGTCGCTTGGAGCGATTGTGTTACATGTGAGGGCAACGGTTTGGTACCTGTAAAACGGCCAAACCAGCTTGGAGCTGGAGGAAAAAGGCATGGAGCCTATGTTGCAACGTAAAAATTAGTCAAGTGGGGGTCGTATCCGACTGTAGTGGACCTGTGTGTACTAGATATATATATATACACATGTATGTTCTTATGCTATGATGAATCTCTTGTGTTGCATGCATATGTAAGCTGGAAATGATATAATCGAGAAATGAATGAATGAATTCCGACTGCATGGTGCTGTTACGGTAGGTAATCGGGAAGATAGATAATGTTATGGTTGCTTGAAATGTGATGTCGTGTGATGTAAAGCATGCGGGTTCCTAAGTCACTAACTGTCATTTTAAATGTAAAAGCTCACCCCTGCTGTGGCAATATTTTCAGTGAATATCCCTCTGAATGAAGGATGAAGAAGAGACCGGGTGCAGAGTAGAGAAACCGAGCGCTATGGAATACATGTGCATATGTAAATATTGTGTGTAAGGTCTTGTCAAGCCTTGGCCGGCTCGTATTTTGATTTTAGCCCCTATCTCAGAACTTGAATACTTTCGGGTAGTAAAAACATTCTAATGTGTTGTAATATCTAAACACTTTCCTATATATATATGTTGTGCATTATTCTATGCTGTAGGTGACGTTGAGTGGTAGATATGGGTGTATAAGTGTACCTTCCGAGCGTAGGAGATTAGTGTGACTATGGGTAGAAGTGGGGCTAAGTTATCGTTAAAAGGAAGAGAGATAATGAGTCCTTCCGAGTGATGAGAGATTGAAATTATCCGATCGATTGAAGTCGCATAGCTTGGAGTAGGAGTTGGTTCGAACCCCGTGAGTAGCAATTGTGAAAATTCATGAGTAGAGGATAATCAACGATTTCCGAGTGAGAATTCACCGAGTGAGAAGTTCACCAACCAGGGGACGACACCTAAGACTCTAAGTGGACCCATTGGGATAGATCAGCAAGTAGCTAAAGAACCCGAGCGAGTCCTAGCTTAGTGGGAGAATTAGAGCAGGAGATAATATGGTTACCGAGTGAAAAGTAAGTAGAATACCCCGAGCGGCGTAATGGACGTGGGAGTTATCCCGTGTAAGGAGTCTTCATAGATTC
The DNA here is from genome assembly GCA_037962975.1 of Clitoria ternatea. NCBI lineage: Eukaryota > Viridiplantae > Streptophyta > Magnoliopsida > Fabales > Fabaceae > Clitoria > Clitoria ternatea. The sequence goes on from CM075672.1 coordinate 160,923,357, forward strand.
CGAGTGAGTGACTTGAGAATCATCTTGGGTTGCCAATGTATATGTATATGTAATCCGAGCGGGTTAAGAAGTGGGCTTTCCTGAGTGAACCGTACGCTAGAAAGCGAGTGGAACGGCAGGATGCCGAGTGAACTCCTCACTCCAACGAACACGGTATTCGCTCCAACGAGTGTGTTTCAGGAAGACTCTTGTGTGGGTATCGCTTAGGCGAATCGCCCTTCGCCCGAGCGACCTGAGCTATTTCGCCCAAGCGGGTGAACGTTGTTTGTAGGATTCGCCCAGGCGATGAAGTGTTCACTTAATTCAATGGATCAGTCTAGCCTTGTTCCTTCCACCGAATGCTATGCGTATGAATATTCTTTCAGTTTCCCTTGCCTTCCTCTTCTTCCTATACCGATTGACCAGTGGTTGATTTGTGAAAAATCCTCCCTTGTTTTTGGGCTTAATTATTTATTTAATTTAAAATTAGGGTGTTACATTTTGGTATCAGAGCAGACCAAAAGGTCCATGGCCAAGGTTTGCCTACAGTTAGTGGGCGGTTGAGTGTATTATGCCAACTTGTCCTAGTTGCTTATGATATTCTATTGTAGGTTGATGCCTGTTCAATTATGACTCGGGTGATGATATGTGCTTATGAACTTCTATTGGATTTGGTGTATGTTGACTATGAATGGTGTGGTTGTATGCCTGTGCCTTGTTGAGGAATTTGAATGTGTGATGAATGAATGGCACATGATGTATGTGATTTGCAGTATAAGGGATGGGTGGTAGTTCCTAAATTGAAAATCTGGGTGTGTAATAAGTGAGTAAAGGTGAGGTCGGATATATGTTAAAATTGGGGTTGGGTCTCAATGGCGATTGAGGAAACCAAGTGAGTGATGCACTAGATGCTGGATCAATAGGAGTAATGACCCAGTTGATTAGGCATGACCATGAACGAATGAATGTGAAATAAAACATCTGTTTGACTTGGATACTGTCTTGGTTTGGTGTGTGAAAAACCGAGAGAATGGTACTAGACCTTATAACAATATTTGAATATTGTGAAGTACCCATCGTGGGATACTGGGTAAATAGTGACCCCTTAGGGATTCTAAGTCTAATAATTTATTAACTTTGTGAGTTGTTGAGCCGAGTAGGATAATTGCGTAGTAACTCATTGAGGCTTGGATGATTATCATGTGATGTGTTATGTGTGAGATGTGTTGGTAGCTATACTAAGATGGAGTAGTTATGCATGAAACTCCTGGATTGAGGTATTTGTGAACTGTTTAGTGATGGTGTGACTCTGTCCGTGAATGCATGTTAATAATTTTACGAACATTGACTGAATACTTGTAAATAGGAGTGTTACCATTACTGCCGAGTGCTATTTGTGACGGATGTTTTATAACCTAGCCCATGAACTCTGCGTAGTATATATATATGATATAGGTGATTGAGGGAGAACTGTTTTTATGTATTGCTCTATAATTGAAACGTGACAATTGTTTGATAATTGAAATACGTGATCTGTGTGATTAATTATTGATGCATGCAACACCCGGATATTGTGATAGATATTAATTGTGAATCGTTGTGATGAATACCCCGTCTGAAAGATGTGTATATATATATATATGTTAATGAGAAGGTCGAGTGGCTTATGCTGTGAGTTAGCAAATAAGAGCTGTGTGTGATTTGTAGTGAAGAGCATCAGCATTGAACATTTTTCAAAGTGGGCAATTAGATGAATGCGTGGGGTATTGAGGATTCTGAGATTAATCCTAAAAGACCTCCGAGTTGGACTCGAGGCCATGCTTGGAGCATGAGCATTGGATGCTTAATGAAAGTCCTTGGGTTGGACTCAAGGCAATTACCGAGCGCATTGGAGTTGGACTCCTGGTGAATAAATCGTATGCATCTGATTCGCCGACTACATGAATACATGTGTATAAGAGCATTATTATTGAGGCTGACATGATCTGCATGGATTTGAATGATTGAGTAGTTTCCGACTTGATGATGTTGTATGAATGAGGTATGACTGAGTGAATGTACATGTATTGATGCTGTTGCCAAGTGTGATGCAATGTTATAATTGCGAATGTATGTTATGGTACAATTTCTGATTGAATGATTATGTGTACACTTATGAGGATAAATGAGCTCAGTGTGAACTATGTGAATGTGTGAATATGATATTGTGAGTGAAACCCTTAATGTAGTTGGAATTGATTTGGGTAACTCTGATTGGATGGGCATATGTATATGTCGATGCTATTACTAAGTGCAATGTGATGTTGTGGTTATGGTGCATGATGTAGTGGACAATAATATAGCCATGAATAATTGGTATGAAATCCGACTGAGTGTCTGTATGTACATTAGTGCCGTTGCTGAGTTCGTAGTGTGTTATAATAGCATATGTGATTGTGAATTGCTTAATCCTGAGTGAATTGCATGAACCCGAGTGAGTGATGTTATTATATAGCTGAGAGTTAAGAATTTAATTCGAGCCATTATTTGTGAGGAATAAGACTTAGAGGAAATATTTACTCGGTGTTGGCTAGAAGCCGATTGTTGTATTGCCTTAATTCTGTTTTACAGAGGTGATAAATGATTTTCATGATTATTGATGCGTGATGTACCCTATGTGCTGCATGATGTTGATGTAGGTGTATTATTTATGTGTGTGAACTTCCATTAACCACCGTGTGAATTAGTATTAGTTGGGTGAAGTCTGGTCCGTGTGAGGCATGCTGCTCTGAGATGACTCTTCCTGCCACAGGTAATGTGGCAGCTTACACGTTGCAGTGACCATGTGATTGTTGTAACCCTATAGGAATGAGACGTCATCCTATAAGTTGGATGCAGCAATTCATGAGTCGGGCAGGTGAAGCTGTAACTGCTTATGGTGATGGTGAGTCTTTCAGACGATTCCGAGTGATGATGAGAGTTATCTTAAATGAGTGTTATGTGATTGTGTACCAAAATGAAGGTAGAGGGTTTGTTGACTTTGACGTGTCTGCTTCCGAGAGGATTAGAGGTTGCTGGGTATGGATTGGCTACTAAAAGGATGATTGGTAATGGAATATGAAGGGTGATCAACTGTCACTGAAGTTGGAGTTTTTGAAAAGTTATCTGAGTGATACTGTAAGCCTAATGAGGAAACCAGGATTGGAGCCAAACTAAATTGTAAGGTTAGGAATTGCTCGGGAAAGGTTAGTAAATTCCGAGTGTGTGAGGGTGGAGACAATTCTGGGTGAAGTCCTTGTGGGAAAGAACTGCTGAGTGAAAATTTTGGGGGTTCCGAGTAGAACCTTATTGAGAGGATCATTACTAAGTTAAGGGAATGGTGTCTGAGCGTAACCTTCTGGGTAAGGCAAGATTCGAGTGACGTGACTCGGAGTGTATCACTTCCGAGTGGAATGGCACCGTGTGGAATGATTCCGAATAGTAAGATAGCGAGTGTAGAATTCCTAATACCCTTGGGATGTCCAACCGAGTGATCTTCCAGAAGAAAAGTACTTCTCGTCGGAAAATGGAACTTCGAGTGTGCAAGTTTTCGAGTGAATTACCCAAGGGAGAGAAAATGCCGAACGGTAAACTTATTCATAGCTGTGTTTGGGTGATGTGAAGCTGCTGAATTGAACTCAGATTTATATTTGGAGTAAGCCTAGATTCCGAGTGGAAATTTGGTAAATAGGAAGTCTCCGAGTGAAGGACCTCCAAGAGGAGTAGATATCCAAGAGAAGGATTTATTTGAAATCGTACTCAAGTCAGCATTTGGGACTGCTGGGCTTGGACTCGGGTTAGTTTCGCGGAAGGCTTGAATTATGAGTAAATTCTGCAAGTGGAAGGATTCCCGAATGAGAACTGTCCTTAAAACCCCAATTGAAATTTTCGAGTGAGAGGGCCGAGTGACATTCGTGGGTTTTAGGCATGCAGTTAGCCAAGGGAATGGTTAAGAAGCTGAGATGTATGGACCGAGTGTGGTACTTGTACGAGGCAAATCCAGACAAGTGTGCTAATTGAAGCTTACGGGAACTCGTTGAGTGTTCATTTTGGTTAAGAAAGGAATCTCGTGGCCGAAAATTTGAAAATCCGAGAGCTAAATCCGAAATGAATCGGTCAGTAGTGGGTATCCTAGGGAATCGGTAATGTTGTTTACCGACTGGATTCTTCCCAAATGGTTGAATAACGTCTAGAATGTGTCCCATGTGACCCAATGTCAAGCCTATGCTTTGTGTGAGTGCATGGTCGTGCCGAGTGACACATTGAGTCGGGAGACCCGATGGTGTGAATACGCCGATCGGTGTTGAGAATGTAAGGCCGAGCGGCCAAAGAACTGGAAAGTGCCAATGGCTAGGGTGAACTGGCAGAGCTGAATGGGGGTAACTACATGGGAAATAGAGTCCCGAATGTAATGAAGGCTATGAAGAGTTGTTTTATGCTGATTAGAAATTATGAAGCAGCCGAAAACGTGGATGGGCGAAGAGTTGCAGTCGGAACATGGCTGTGGTATTCCGATCTGTTTGTTGAGGTAAGTCTGAGTGAAAGAAAGGAATGCTATTCCGAGTCAATGGTGCCACTTCCGAGTGGAAATGTGTTAAGCATAATGTCCCGGTTTTCCGGGTGGAGCGATCGGTGAATTGCTTTGGAGGCCAATTGTGCCGACTGGGATTTAAGCAATGGATGAATACTTAAGGAACATAGATGTGTAACTGCTTATTGTGGTATGTCAGTGATTTCCGAGTGGTTTATTAAGGCTAAGCATGTGTTTGAATTTCGAGGACGAAATTCTTTTGAGAGGGGGAGAACTGTAACATCCCGATTTCTAACTTAATTACCGATTGAAGTTAAGCTATTAATTAAAGGTTAATCACAGAATTAGGATTAATGGTTAATTAGAGTAATTGCTGATTTGGGTAGAAATAATTGAATAAATAATAATAATAGTGCCAGGCGAAAGGACGCATGTGTCCCTAGGAGTATAAGACAACTTCAGCTCTCTCTTTCTCTCATTATTCACGCTGGCAGCTCTCCTTGTGCGTGCATATGGTCTCTCCTTCCCTGTTTCTCTTCTTCTTCACTCTCATTCATGTCGCCACTCGAACAGTGAGAGAGTCAAGAGCTCCTGGAGGAACATCAACACAGCTCTGACTCCACTCCCTATCCTCTCCTTCCTCCCTATTGCCTTCTTCCTCTTCTTCTTCTTCTACCTGGAGCTATGGTATTCCAGTTGGAAGGCTGTGCTGGAAGTGCTTTGGAGCTGTGGAGGAGACGGACCCGTTGGAGGAAAGGAGCAACTCTAGTCCAGGATCAACGCTAAGCTCGAAGGCTGTTGGAGGAGTAACGGAGGGACGATCGGTCAGCACTACAACTTGAAGAGTCTCTGAACCCCGACAGCAGGTAGGGGGCGCTTTGCATTTCAAATGCATGGCTCGTGAATGGGTTCCGAAGTGATCTTTTATGCATGCATGTGTGTTCAACGGTGTTTGTGATGAAATGTATATTTGCTGGATAGTTTTTTTGTATACTAAGGCATGAGGTGATTGAATCCGATGGTAGATTGCTTATATTTGATATACGTACACTGCTGGGATGTGGATGCATGTGTGTGTCATGAGACCGTGTGTGAGTGTGGTGTATGCTCCTTAAAATTGCCATACTGAGTCTAGTTAATTATTCACTTGTGCATGCATGACGTGAAAACATATGGTGTGATTTCTGGGTGTTCTGTTTAGGGAGACGATGGGTAGATCTTGATTGCTATCCTATATTGCCTTGCATGCGAGTGTTGTAAATGAATCGGTGTTGCTATAAGATGATGAATGATTTGCATGCAGAATGTGGTTATGATAAATGACAGGAGGAATAATATTGCATGACAAACACACAAAAGAATGTAATTAAAAGACCTTGAGTTGGACTCAAGGTAGTGCCGAGTGCACTAGCGTTGGACGCTTAAAGTCTTGGGTTGGACTCAAGCAAGCTACCGGGTTGGACTCGGAGCTGCCCGTAGCACTACCGTGGTCGCTTGGAGCGATTATGTTACATGTGAGGGCAACAGTTTGGTACCTGTAAAACGGCCGAACCAGCTTGGAGCTGGAGGAAAAAGGCGTGGAGCCTATGTTGCAACGTAAAAATTAGTCAAGTGGGGGTCGGATCCGACTGTAGTGGACCTGTGTGTACTAGATATATATATATATATACATATGTATGTTCTTATGCTATGATGAATCTCTTGTGTTGCATGCATATGTAAGCTGGAAATGATATAATCGAGAAATGAATGAATGAATTCCGACTGCATGGTGCTGTTACGGTAGGTAATCGGGAAGATAGATAATGTTATGGTTGCTTGAAATGTGATGTCGTGTGATGTAAAGCATGCGGGTTCCTAAGTCACTAACTGTCATTTTAAATGTAAAAGCTCACCCCTGCTGTGGCAATATTTTCAGTGAATATCCCTCGGAATGAAGGATGAAGAAGAGACCGGGTGTAGAGTAGAGAAACCGAGCGCTATGGAATACATGTGCATATGTAAATATTGTGTGTAAGGTCTTGTCAAGCCTTGGCCGGCTCGTATTTTGATTTTAGCCCCTATCTCAGAACTTGAATACTTTCGGGTAGTAAAAACATTCTAATGCGTTGTAATATCTAAACATTTTCCTATATATATATGTGTGTGTTGTGCATTGTTCTATGCTGTAGGTGACGTTGAGTGGTAGATATGGGTGTATAAGCGTACCTTCCGAGCGTAGGAGATCAGTGTGACTATGGGTAGAAGTGGGGCTAAGTTATCGTTAAAAGGAAGAGAGATAATGAGTCCTTCCGAGTGATGACAGATTGAAATTATCTGATCGATTGAAATCGCATAGCTTGGAGTAGGAGTTGGTTCGAACCCCGTGAGTAACAATTGTGAAAATTCATGAGTAGAGGATAATCAACGATTTCCGAGTGAGAATTCGCCGAGTGAGAAGTTCACCAACCAGGGGACGACACCTAAGACTCTAAGTGGACCCATTGGGATAGATCAGCAAGTAGCTAAAGAACCCGAGCGAGTCCTGGCTTAGTGGGAGAATTAGAGCAGGAGATAATATGGTTACCGAGTGAAAAGTAAGTAGAATACCCCGAGCGGCGTAATGGACGTGGGAGTTATCCCGTGTAAGGAGTCTTCATAGATTCCGAGTGAGTGACTTGAGAATCATCTTGGGTTGCCAATGTATATGTATAAGTAATCCGAGCGGGTTAAGAAGTGGGCTTTCCCGAGTGAACCGTACGCTAGAAACCGAGTGGAACGACAGGATGCCGAGTGAACTCCTCACTCCAGCGAACACGGTATTCGCTCCAACGAGTGTGTTTCAGGAAGACTCTTGTGTGGGTATCGCTTAGGCGAATCGCCCTTCACCCGAGCGACCTGAGCTATTTCGCCCAAGCGGGTGAATGTTGTTTGTAGGATTCGCCCAGGCGATGAAGTGTTCCCTTAATTGAATGGATCAGTCTAGCCTTGTTCCTTCCACCGAATGCTATGCGTATGAATATTCTTTCATTTTCCCTTGACTTCCTCTTCTTCCTATACCGATTGACCAGTGGTTGATTTGTGAAAAATCCTCCCTTGTTTTTGGGCTTAATTATTTATTTAATTTAAAATTAGGGTGTTACACTGAGTCACTCTTAGCACATCTGTATGCAAGAGCAGGGGAGACCATTCGGGTTTCTGAGACGCCCAGCTCTCGGTTCGTTCCCTGGAGTAGCTCCATCACAACGCTGTGAACACTCCCACCACCTTGAAGCTCCTCGAAGCGCAGATCCCCGCTAAGACTTGGCAGCTTCGAGCAAGGAGAGGAAGAAGGAGGGAAGCCGATGAAGGAATGAAGGAATAAGGAAGGAGACGGGTTGCATGCAGAGGGAATGCACACCCTCACCCTCACTGGCTCGTCGAGTAAGGAAGGAGGACTCCGATCCTCAGCCACCATGGTTGCGAGCTCACGAAAACAGAGCGCAGAGGAGAAAGAAGAAGATCGAAGAGTGAAGAAGAAGAAGAAGAAAAGAAGAGAGAACGGAAGAAGAGGAGTCTGAAGAAAGATGCATAATATCAGTTACTATAGACACATATATATGTATATTCGTGTACGCGGAAGAGAAGGAGAGTGGGATGGGAAGTCGTGCACAGCAACAGCCCCCACACGTGCCATATACACATAGTCACAACTAGTCAGCTGTTGACAACTAGTCACAATCAATCAGCCTTTGCTTCTTAACTTAAATTAATTAAACCAATTATAATTAATAAATAATCTTCCCCACTTAGTAATTATTATTTTAATGATTTATTTTCATTCAGTAATTAATTATTAAATCGGGATGTTACAGTTCTCCCCCTCTCAAAAGAATTTCGTCCTCGAAATTCAATCGGTAACTTACCTTACATACATAACTCAAAAAAATCACTGTCTCAATCACCCACACGACTGAGCTTCCACAAGTATTCACCGACCGAATCACAATTTCACTCGGCAAGGATTCACCACTCAAGCGGTTTACCGACCGCCCACAATTTCAGTCGACAAAACGTAAAGGTCACGCCCTACCTGATTATAACTTCATCATAGAGTTTAATACATTTGGGAATTCAATTTCTAAAACGCACAAATTCCCTTATTTTAATTCACCCAATCCATCACAAGCAGCGGCACTTCCCAATTTCTTGGTCGCTCGGTCCTATACTTACGACACCGCTCGATGTATTTACACCATCGGGCTCCCGACTCAAATGAGTCACTCGACACAACCATAACTCATACAGAGTACAGACTCAAAATTGTATCACATGAGACACATTACAAAGGCTAATCAACCAGTTGGGAATAATCTAATCGGTAAACAACATCACCGACTCCCAAAATGCTCACTTCCCGACCGATTTCTCTCGGACCAAACCCTCGGTTTTCAAAACCTGACCACAAAATCTCTCTCTTACACCAAAGGGAACACTCAAGGAATTTTCCATGTGTTTCAATTGGCACAATTTACCCGGATTTACTTCGCATATACACTGCACTAAATTCTGAAATCTTAGATTCCTACCCATGCTTCCGGCTAATTCCGTGCTTTCATCCTGAGAATTTCACTCGGTCCTCTTACACAAAACATCATTCGGGGTTCAAGGGTAGCTTTCTCCCGGAAATCCTTCCACTTGCCAGAAATTCACTCGCAATTCGAGCCTACCTCGAAACTAATCCTGAGTTCAAGCTCAGCAGTCCCAATCACTGACCTGAGTACGACTTCATTTAAATCCTTCACTTGGATATCTATTCCCCTCGGAGACCATTTACTCTGAACTTACTCACTCGGAATCTCTTTTTCCCGATCAAGGAACTTTTCTCCTGGAGGATCACTCGGTTGGACATCACATGGGTATTAGGAATTCTACACTCGATATCTTTCTACTCGGAATTGCTCCACACGGTACCATTCTACTCGGAAATGATACACTCTGAGTCAGATCACCCGAATCTTACCCTACTCAGAATGTTACGCTCGGATATCATTCCCTTAACTTAGTATTGATCCCCTCTATAAGGTTCTACTCGGAACACCATAATTTCCACTCGGCAGTTCTTCTTACAAGGACGTCGCTTGAAATTGTCTCTACTTTTACACACTCGGAATATACTAACCCTTCCCGAGCAATTCTTTACTTACAATTTAGTTTGGCTTAATTTCCTGGTTTCCCCATTTAACTTACAGTATCACTCGGTTAACCTTATAAAACTCCACTTCAGTGACAGATTTGATCACCCCTCTTGTTTTAATAACTAATTATCGTCTTAGAAGCCAATCTATACCCAACAGCCTCTAATCCTCTCAGAGGCAAACCCATCAAGGCTAAACAAACCCTCTATCCTCAATCGGTACATAACCACATAATATTCATTTAATATAACTCTCATCACTCTCAGAACCATCTGAAAGACTCACCATCACCATAAGCAGTTACAACTTCACCTACCCGACTCATGAATTGCTGTATCCAACTTATAGGATGGCGTTTCATTCCTATAGGGTTGCAACAATTACACAGTCACTGCAACGTGTACGCTGCCACAATGCCTATGGCAGGAAGAGTCATCTTAGAACAGCATGCCTCACTCCGACCAGACTCACTCAGCTAATACTATTTCACACGGTAATTAATAGCAGTTCACACACACATTGTAAGCAATACATCTACATCAACCTGATCATTATGCAACACATAGGGCACATCACGCAACAACAATCATGAAAATTATTTATCACTTCTGTAAATCAGTATGATGGCAATACAACAATCGGCTTCTAGTCAACACCGAGCAAATATTTCCTCTAAATCTTATTCATCACAAAACCATGGCTTAGATAAACTCTTAATTCTCAGCTATACAGTAACATCAATCACTCGGGTCCATGCAATTCAATCAGGATTAAGTAATTCACAATCACACATGCTGTCATAACACACCATGGACTAGGAAACGACACTAATGTACATATAGACACTCAGTCGGATTCATACCAATTATTCATGGTTATGTCATTGTTCACTACAGCATGCACCATAACCATAACCATATTTTGCACTCAACAATAGCATTAATTACATATGTACTCATCCAATCGGCTTTACCCAAACCAATTCCCAACTATGTTAAGGATTTCATTCACAATATTATATCCACATATTCATGTCATTCACGTTGAGTTCATTTATCATCATAAGTGTACACACAATCATTCAATCGGAAATTGTACCATAACATATATTCTCAATTATAATGTAACACCCTTAATTTTAATAATTAATTAACCCAAACACAGAAAATTTTTTCACAAAAACCACCACTGGTCAGTTGGCATAGAAGAGAAGAGGAAGGCAAGGGAAGTTAAGGAACACACACACATGTATGGCTACCTGTGGAAGGAATGGAATATGAACCAACTCCGCCCAGTTCAGCGAAGCACTTCAACGCCTGGGCGGATTCCACCACGACGTCCATTCGCTCAAGCGGGGTCCAACACCGCCGAGCGAGACATGATAATGCAACAACGGAAGAGGGAGGTATTCGGGCGGAGTTCCACATTAACATCTACTCGCTTCAGCACGATCCCACATGCTTGGGCGAACCGTCCTAGTCGCTCGGGCGAGGTATGGCTCCGCCTAAGCGATGCCAACACAAAGGCCTCTCCAAACACACACTCGCTGGAGCTAAGTCTAATTCGCTGGGGCGAACACAGGTACAAGGTAATTTCTCAATCGGATATGGACAAAGGTTCACTCGGCAAATCCTCACGCTCGCACTTCACTCGGAAAATCAGGTAGTTAAGTCCCACTTGGACTTATTCGAAACCCAACCACTCGGGATACCAATCCTCACTCGGACTTACATCTTCCACTCGGATTACCAATACCTTACACTTAGGATCCAATCCACTCTAAACCACTATTCAAACTCCTCTCTCAGAAGGGAATCACTCGAGGTTTTCACTTGGGAAATACAACCTCTTCCTCACTCGGGATTTATTTACGATTTTCGCTCGGAGTCATATAACATGTTCACTCGGAAAAGCCACCCAGAAATCTTCACTCAGAACCACTAACTTAACGTAATTTCACTCCTCAACGGCCCTCGAGTCATTTAGCAACACTTCCCAGTCGGAAAACGCATCGAATCAGTATGAAGCGCATACATATGAATACATGATCACAGAAACATAAATCTGCTAACAAATCCAGTCTACCAACCCATAGACATGTAACCACACACTCGGAATACCCATTATCTTGATATTATGCATTTACCAATACTTACGAATACCATACAAGTGACACCACGACTATTCAATCTTTATAAGTGAATATATTTAATCGTCATTTTACATAAGAGCCGGCCAAGGCTACACGGACAAAACATAATAGTGCAATACAAGTGCTCAACAGTCGGAGTGCACCACACTCGGACTTGAAACCCTATCATCATTTCCGAGTACGACCTGCACACTGAAAAATGGTGTAGGGGTGAGCATCTTAGATATTAAATGATAGATACCGACTCAGGCTGTCCTACAATCATACAGCAAAATACATATCCACACAATTAGACGTAGCAACGAGTAAGGTCAAGCATTATCAATCAACCAAGACACACATGGAACACTTACCGATCGGAATTCGTCAGTCGCCACTCGGCCAGGTGCACATACACAGCCAATAACATTAGTATGACAGCAATCAACAACATGATATTACCAACGAATCAGAACGCACGTATTCAACACTTTCCGGTCGGAATCTAACAGTTCTCACTCGGCTATACACGCATGACATTTCAATGACATTAACACATATTCATGGAGCAAACTTCAATTAGCATCAGTTGCATATACACACAGGATACTCTCTCGGTTATATCCAATTCATCATCTCCTTAACATCATCGCACGCATAGTCAAATTTCAGTCAGCATCAGCAATACATATATATATAAAAAGTATTTCACTCGGATATACATATTCATCCTTTCATTAATACTATCACATGCATCATCAATTCCAAACAATATCAATCAGTCAATACACACAGAGTATTTCACTTGGTTATAAACATACATCATCTCACTAACACCTTCGCATGCACAACCAATTCCTAACATTGTCAACAGTTAATAAGCACATATTATTTCACTTGGTTCCACATTCGTGTGTATCGGTTTAGACGTTGCAACGTAGGCTCTCAGCCTTTTTTATACATAGCTCTCAGCTATCAAATCAGCTCCCAGCTGCTTGGCCATTTTACAGGTACCCAACCGTTTGCCCATAGGTGACACCAGCGCTCTCAGCGCCAACGGAGGTGTTCACAGGCAGCCCGAGTCCCACTTAAGGGCTACCTTGAGTCCCACTCAAGGATTTCATAGCGTCCCACGCTTTAAAAACCGATGGTAGTGTCCCACACTATGTGCTCTCAGCACAAACGCATCCCATGCGCCACACGCGGATTCATCACACACACAGAGTTCATATACACAGCCATACATGTATCTCATGCAATCGGCATCATACATCATCAGCATTCAAACGGCACATGCATCTCATGCAATCAATGCTGGACATTAACAGTATTTAACAACATATGCATCTCATGCAGTCGGCATTATACTTCATCAGCATTCAACAATACACGCATCTCACATGACTGATATAACACATCAACAGGACTCAAACAACATACATGCAATTGGCATTAAGCAATGTCAGGACTCAGACAACACATGCAATCGGTATGGTACATTATCAGAATCACTGAATCATATTCTATCACATGCAGTCAGTATTCTAAGCTCATAGCAACTTACAGGTCATGTAAACACACGGTAATCGTCAACATCACTACAACACATTCCTTTCATACAATCGTTCAACACTCACAGGCCATCATCATGCGACACTCAACTTTCACTCGTCATGCAACTGGGCAGTACGCACTCGCATGCAACGAAACACACAATAAGAACACGGAAACAGCAAGCATCAACACTCATAACCCATGCATTTAAGATAGAAGATACCCCCCTACCTGGACTGAAGCTTTCAGTCGGTCAACACGATGTTCAGTTCCAGAGGAACACTAAATCACTCTTAGCATATCTGCATGCAAGAGTAGGGGAGGCCCAAGACGTCCAGCTCTCGGCTCGCTCCCTGGAATGGCTCCATCATAATGCTGTGAACACTCCGACCCCTTGAAGCTCCTCGTAGTGCAGATCTCCACTCGGACTTGGCAACTTCGAGCAAGGAGAGGAAGAAGGAGGGAAGCCGATGAAGGAATGAAGGAACAAGGAAGGAGACGTGTTGCATGTAGAGGGAATGCACACCCTCATCCTCACGGGTTCGTCGAGTAAGGGAGGAGGACCCCAATCCTCAGCCACCATTGCTGCGAGCTGACGGAAACAGAGCGCAGAGGAGGAAGAAGAAGATCGAAGAAGAAAAGAAGAAGAAGAAGAAGAAGAAAGAAAGAACGGGGGAAAGAGGAGTCTGTAGGGAAGAATGGATGATAGTGTACCCATATATGCATGTACAAAGAGAAGAAAGAGTGGGGTGGGAAAGCGTGCACAGCAGCAGCCCCCCCACACGCGTCACACACACCATCACATCCAATCGGTCATTGACAACCAATCACCATTAATCAACCTTTCATTTCTTAACTTAATTAATTAAACCAATTATAATTAATAAATAATTCTCCCCACACTTATCAATTTATTATTTTAATGATTTGTTTTCATTCGGCAATTAATTATTAAATCGGGATGTTACATATAACATTGCATCACACTTGGCAACAGCATCAATACATATGCATTCACTCAGTCAGACCTCATTCTTACAACATCATCAAGTCGGAAACTACTCAAATCATTCAAATCCATGCAAATCATGTCAGCCTCAACAATAATGCTCTTATACACATGTATTCATGCAGTCGACGAATCGGATGCATACGATTTATTCACCAGGAGTCCAACTCCAATGCACTTGGCATTTGCCTTGAGTCCAACCCAAGGACTTTCATTAAGCATCCAATGCTCATGCTCCAAGCATGGCCTCGAGTCCAACTCGGAGGTCTTTTAGGATTAATCTTAGAATCCTCAATACCCCACGCATTCATCTGATTGTCCACTCTGAAAACGTTCAACGCTGATGCATTTCATTATAAATCACACACAGCTCTTATTTGCTGACTCACAGCATGAGCCACTCGACATTCTCATTAGCATACATATATATACACATCCTTCAGATGGGGTATCACCACAACGATTAACAATTAATATCTATCACAATATCCGGGTGTTGCATGCATCAATAATCAACCACGCATAGATCACGCATTTCAATCATCAAACAACTATCATGTTTCAAATATAGAGCAATACATAAAAGCAGTTCACCCTCAATCACCTATATCATATATATATATATATATATCACGCAGGGTTCATGTGCTAGGTTACAAAACATCCATCATAAATAGCACTTGACAGTAATGGTAACACTCCTATTTACAAGTATTCAGTTAGTATTCACAGAATTATTAACATGCATTCGCAGACAGGGTCACACCATCACAAAACAGTTCACAAATACCACAAATCCAGGAGTTGCATGCGCATTTACTTAATTATAGCACAACTACTAACATATTTCATATATCACACGATAATCATTCAAGCCTCACTGAGTTACTACGCAATTGCTTTACTCGGGTTCAACAGCACATAAGGTTAATAAATTATTAGACTTAGGATTCCTAAGGAGTCGCTATCTATCCAGTATCCCACGATGGGTACCTCACAATATTCAAATATTATTATAAGGTCTAATACCATTCACTCGGTCTTCACACACCAAAACCGAGACAGTATCCAAGTCAAACAGATATTCTATTTCACATTCATTCATTCATGATCATGCCTAATCAACTGGGTCACTACACCTATTGGTCCAGCATCTAGCCCATCACTTACTTAGTTTCTTCAATCGCTATCGAGACACAACCCCAATTTTTACCACATACCCGATCTCACCTTTACTCACCCAGATTTTGTCTTAGGAAACTGCAGCACACCTCTTATAAATCATATACCATTCATTCATCACACATTCAAATTTCCCAACAAGGCACAGGCATACAACCACACCATTCATAGTCAGACGTATATCAAATTCAATAGAAAATCACAAATATATACAATACCAATTTAATCAGGACATGTAATCAATCGGACCAGGAGGGAATGACCTCCTATCAATATCACAATAATGATGACCACTCGGTCAAATAGCATACAACCGCTTACACTCGGTAAGCATACCTTGGCCTTGGACCTTTCGGTCTGCTCTGATACCAAAATGTAACACCCTAATTTAAATAAATAATAAGCCCAAATCACAAGGGAAAATTTTTCTTTTTTTTTTCAAAAATTAAATAAACCAGAATGAACCATAAAACAACTAGGTACGAATGTGGAACGGGAAGGAAGACAGGGGAATGAAAACCATTTACAGCAGAAGAGATAACCGCCTGAGCGAACCCATCAGCATTACACACGCACTCGCTCACGCGAGACTCCGCGTCGCTTGGGTGAGACAGCCCACTCGCTCGGGCGAAGTACCTGTCGCTTAAGCGAACAACCCAGAAGCCTTCCCAAGCCCACACTCGCTGGGGCGAGTACCTTGTTCGCTGGAGCGAGAATCCACACTCGGCTAACCAGACGCTCGGAATCCAGAGTTATCCTTCAACTCATTCACTCGAAAATGATAGCTAACTCACTCGGCATACTACAACTGATTTGCTCGGGAATTCATTAAGTCAATCCTCCCTCGGACCTATTCTAGTCCTAACCACTCGAAATACCATTCATCAATCACTCGGATTATATATATAACATCTACTTAGAAATTTATGAAAGGGTTTCTCTCCGAATCCTTTTAAGTATCCCCCACTCGGAAAAAGGTCCAACCACTAGTCACTAGCATACAACACAGGTATATACATAATCATACACTGGCTCAGGAAATCAGGTAGTTAAGTCCCACTCGAATTTATTCAAAACTCAGCCACTCGGTTTACTGATCCTCACTCACTCTGATTTTACATCATCTACTCGGATTACAAGCATCTTACACTTAGAATCCATTCCACTTTAAACCACTACACTAACTCCTCTCTCAGAAGAGGATCCCTCAAAGTTTTCACTCAGAAATACGAACTCTACCTCACTCAGGTTTACCTATATTTTTCACTCGAAATCACTCAGCGTATTCATTCAGAAATACCCAAATACTATAGCCTCACTCGGAATCATCAACTCAGCACAATTCATTCATCAATAGCCTTCGAATCATTTAACAACACATTCCAGTCGAAAGACGCGTCAAATCAACATAGAGTACATATGTATGAATATATGTTCCCAGAACATAGATATACCCACAATTCCAATCTACTGACCCATGAACATGTAACCATATACTCGGAATGCCCATTATCTTGATATTATACATTTACCAATACTTACGATACCATACAAGTGACACCATGACTATTCTATCTTTATAAATGAATATATTTAATCGTCATTTTACATGAGAGTCGGCCAAGGCTACACGGACAGAACATAATAATGCGATACAAGTACTCAACAGTCGGAGTGCACTACACTCGGACTTGAGACCCTATCATCATTTCCGAGCACGACCTGCACACGCTAAAAAAAATGGTGTAGGGGTGAGCATCTTAGATATTAAATGATAGATACTGACCCAGGTTGTATCACAATTATACAGCAATATATATATACACGCAATTATACATAGCAACGATTAAAGTCAAAGCAATAACAATCAACCAGGACACACATCAGACTCTTACCAATCGGAATCCATCAGTTATCACTCGGCCAGGTGCACATATACAGCCAATAACATTAATATAACAACAATCAGCAACATGATAATACCAACGAATCAGAATGCATATATTCAACATTTCCCGATCAAAATCTAACAGTTCTCACTCGGCTATGCACACATAACATTTCAATCACCTTGATATATGTTCATAGAACAGATTCAGTCAGCATCAACAACATATGCACGCAGAATAATCAGTTATATACATTCATCATCCCATTAACATCATCACATGCATAATCAATTCCAAACAATATCAACAGTTAATACACATAGTATTTCACTCGGTTTCGCATTCATCGTCTTATCAACATCATCAAATGCATAGTCAACTTCCAAACAATATCAATCAGTTAATACACACATAGCATTTCACTCGGTTCCGCATTCGTGTGTATCGGTTTAGACGTTGCAACGTAGGCTCTCAGCCTTTTTATACATAGCTCTCAACTATCAAATCAGCTCCCAGCTGCTTGGCCGTTTTACAGGTACCCAACCATTTGCCCACAGGTGACACCAATGCTCTCAGCGCCAACGGAGGTGTTCACAGGCAGCCCGAGTTCCACTCAAGGGCTACCTTGAGTCCCACTCAAGGATTTCACAGCGTCCCACGCTTTAATAACCGATGGTAGTGTCCCACACTACGTGCTCTCTGCACAAACGTATCCCATGCGCCACACGCGGATTCATCACACAATATAGAGTTCATATACACAGCCATACATACATCTCATGCAATCGGCGTCATACATCATCAGTATTCAAACAGCACATGCATCTCATGCAATCAATGCTGGACATTAACAGAACTCAACAATACATGCATCTCATGCAGTCGGTATTGCACATTCTCAGAACTCAATAGCACATGTATCTCATGCAATTGGCATTAGGCATTATCAGCACTCAATAACACACGCATCTCATGCGGCTGGTATAACACGTCATCAGGACTCTAACAACACACATGCAATCAGCATTTAAGTAATGTCAGGACTCAGACAACAAATACAATCGGTAAGGTACATTATCAGATTTACTAAGTCATATTTCACCACATGCAGTCAGTATTTTGAACTCATAATAACTTGCAGATCATGTAAACACACGGTAATCACCAACAGCACTTCAAGACATTCCTTTCACACAATCGTTCAACCTTCACAGGCGATCAACATGCAACACTCAACTTTCACTCGTCATGCAACTGGGCAGTACACACTCGCATACAACACAACACACAATCAGAACACGGAAACAGCAAGCATCAACACTCAGAACCCGTTCATAACCCATGCATTTAAGATAGAAGATACCCCCCTACCTGGACTGAAGTTTTCAGTCGGCCAATGTAACACCCTAATATAAAGGAATCATAGACGGTAAATTAAAGGAAAAGAAAGAAGGAAAAAAAAATTTTCTTTTCACAATAAAAGAAGATAAGAAGACCATGGCATAATAAATGAGAGGAGAAGAAAGAACAAGAGCCAGAAAGTCGATTCAGAGGGGTTCACAGCGGAAGAAAGGGGGATTCGCTTAGGCGAATCACGCAGCGACGCATACTTGCTCAAGTGAAAGCTTCACTCAGTTCCTGCCCATCTCACTCGGCATCCAGCACTCGGTCTCCAACGCCTAATTTACTCGGAAAGGTAACTTATCCTACAGTTTCAACAATCAGAACACATGCACGAATAATACGGGAATGATCCATACTATCACTCACTCGGACAACCTCTGTGCCCTCTATGTTACTCGGGGTATCTTACTTAGTTTCCACTCGGATATCACTAATTATTCTACACTCGGGAAGAATCCTAATAGTTGTCACTCGGAAAGCATCTCTAACTCTCAACTCCGAATCCTAACAGCTTACCGTTGAAACAATCTTCTACATCAATCCCTACTCGGAGCTAGCTGATTCCACTCACTCAGAACATCTGAACCTCTCCCACTCGGTGATAGAATCGTAAACTCGCACTCTAGACCACGAATTGGCTTCCCTCATGATGAGTCAAGTTATTTCCTACACATTTGGAAATATAGACGCATATATATATATATAGATCACCCCGATATTTCACAGCATGAGATGAACATGCAACATGGCATAAGTATAGGCATATATGTACATATAGAAGTGTATATCACAATTTTACAAACAGGAAGTTATGCTCCCATTCCAAGTGATTCAACTTTGATCAAAGGACTAACAACAAAACACGAGCCGGCCAAGGCTTAACTCAAAATACTAGAAACAACATATGTACGGTCATGATATTCCATAGTGCGTCAACACTTCACCCGGCATTTCAGCTCATCCTCCAGTCCTCGTTACGAGAAATGTTCATTAAAAGTTGCCACAACAGGGGTGAGTATCTTAAAGTTTAAATGATAGATACTGACTCAGGTTGCCTCACATTTATACAGCAATCCATATATATATATATATACATAATTATACATGGCAACAATTATGGTCAGAGCAATACCAATCATCCAAAACACATACCAGACCCTCACCAATCGGAATCCATCAGACTTCACTCGGCCCTTTACATACATCAACTCGATAATATCAACATGCAACAATCAGTAGTATTATACTAAGACCCGTGAATTAGAATGCACCCTTTTGAACATTTAACAGTCGGAATCCACAATCTTCACTCAGCTATATTTATATACAACTCTCCAACACATAACATACATTCTTAGAACAGATTTCAATCGGCATTAACAGCATATACACACGGAATAGTGCACTCGATCATGAGCATATATATATATGTGTCATCTCACTAAAACCGTCATAAGCATAATCAATTCTACACAACTTTAGTAGCAATATAAACACGGATTATTCACTCGATTATATGCATTCTTCCTTTCACTAACGTTGACACCTGCATGATCAATTCCAGATAATATCAACAGTTAAAACAAAATAGTTCACTCGGTTATAAACATTCATCATCTCATTAACACCTTCGCATGCATAACCAATTCCAAATAATATCAACAATTACTAGGCACGTAACATTTTACTCGGTTGCGCATTCGTGTGTATCGATTTAGACGTTGCAACGTAGGCTCTCAGCCTTTTTATACATAGCTCTCAGCTATCATTCAGCTCCCAGCTGCTTGGCCGTTTTACAGGTACCCAACCGTTTGCCCACAGGTGACACCAACGCTCTCAGCGCCAACAGAGGTGTTCATAGGCAGCCCGAGTCCCACTCAAGAGCTACCTTGAGTCCCACTCAAGGATTTCATAGCTTCCCACGCTTTATAACCAATGGTAGTGTCCCACACTACGTGCTTCCAGCACAACGCATCCCATGCGTCACACGCGGATTCATCACACAACATAGAATTCATGCACACAACCTTCACTCAGATATACATATTTCACACGCAGTCGGTAATACACATTCTAGAATTCTACGTATTAATTTAACACACACATGCTTCCATGCAATCATCATCATAGCTCTATTAGTAACATATAAGTCCAATGCAACCGATGGTAATCAATATCAAGTTTCTAACAGCATTCTTATCAACTCCAGCACAACATGCACTCGGTATACAGCAGTATCAGATCTTACCCAACACATGCATCTATATGAAGATCAACAAGTTCAAACAAACATCTCAATCAGCACTACACAATATGCAATCGGTATACAGCAGTGTCAAGACTTAATCAACGTATGCATACATATTATCATGAACGGGTTCCTCAAAACATTTCAGTCAACACAACGTAACATGCAATCGGGTTCTATGGTATCTGAACTCAAACAACGCATACATCTTCAAGGATGGTAATAACATGCAAACATATCATACTACAAGATATAGAACCATCATTATCAATACTCAAGACCCGTTCGTAACCCATGCATTTAACATATAAGGTACCCCCTACCAACTACGAGACTCCGAGAGACTTTTCTGCTTGAGCGTTGGTTCTCTTCCTCGCTGCTTCACTCAACGCTTCCACTCGTTTAGCCTTTACTTGAATGCTATTGCCCTCCACGAGTGGTGCAGGGCTGTTTCTGTTTCTACTTCAACGCTCGTCTTCTACTCGTGTGAGGGAGCTCTGACTCCACTACAGCACCGTCACTCGGCTTTTGAAACAGGGAATGGAACAGAGGCAGAGAAGGAGAAGAGAAGAAGAAAGAAGAAGAAACTCATAGGGATTCTAAAGAACGAATGGCACGGAGGCCATCGTCCACTTATACATGCATGAGGGAAACAATGGTGGGGTGGGAAAACGTGAGAAACAGTCTGCTCACGTCACCCAGTCCCATCAGCACCCACTAAACCAATTATCCTTTTTAAACAGCACGCCTTTTAAGTTAATGGTAATTAATAAGCAAATTCTCCCCTTTTTGGAATTATTATTTTAATGGTTTTACTCACCCGGTACCTTATTAAAATTTGGGATGTTACAGTTCTCCCCTACTTCAAAAGAATTTCGTCCTCGAAATTCAGTCGGTAACTCACCTTGGTTAAACAACTCGGGGTACTGCTTCCTCATGGCATCCTCGCGCTCCCAGGTATAAGAGGTATACCCGTCCTGCTGCCATTCCACTTCAACCAGTTGCACATTCTTACTCCTTAATCATTTTACCGATCGGTCCACGACCCTAATCGGTGTAGTTGCAGTGGTCAGATCTTCCTTGATTTCCACCTTATCATCAGGCATTGTATGAGTAGAATCTGGTAGATATCTCCTTAGTTGAGACACATGAAACACGTCATATAATCGAGATAAATGAGTCGGTAACGCTATTTGGTATGCCATGGAGCCGACTCGATTCAACACCTCATAAGGCCCAATGTATCGAGGGCTCAACTTTCTGCTTTTCAAGGCTCGTTCGATTCCTTTACTCGGTGAAGTCCTTAAAAATACCTTGTCTCCGACCAAAAATTCCAATGGTCTGGTGCGTTTGTCATGATAGCTCTTTTGCCTATCTTGAGATGCCTTCATCTTTTCTCTTATCACCCGGATCTGCTCTAAAGTTTGCCTCACAATCTCTGGCCCCAATAGTAGACTCTCACCCGATTCCGACCAGCAAAACGGGGTCCGGCATCTTCGACCATACAGTGCTTCGTAGGGTGCCATGCCAATACTATTGTGATGGCTGTTGTTGTATGTAAACTCGATCAGGGGAAGGTACTGCTCCCAATCCCCACCGTGCTCTAATACACACGCCCTTAGTAAGTCCTCTAAGCTCTGGATTGTTCGCTCAGATTTCCCATCAGATTGGGGGTGGTAAGCTGAACTAAGCCAAAGTTTCGTACCCATTTCCTGGTACAGACTGTTCCAAAACCGGGACGTGAACCTAGGATCCCTATCTGATACGATGGAAGTCGGTATACCATGCAGTCGGACAACTTCATGAATATAAATCTGAGCTAACTTATTTATCGGGTACTTCACGTTCATAGGCAAGAAGTGTGCACTCTTCGTTAGTCGGTCAACAATGACCCAAATCGCATCATGGCTCGCTCGGTTTTGGGGCAATCCCATGACAAAGTCCATGGCAATTGATTCCCATTTCCACACGGGAATTTCCAGGGGTTGTAATGCACCACACGACTTTTGGTGCTCCACTTTTGACTTCTGACAGGTGATGCACCGAGCCACATATTCTGCCATGTTCCTTTTTAATCCGGGCCACCAGAACTGGGTTCTCAGGTCATGGTACATCTTCGTGGCACCCGGGTGGATACTTAGCAAGCTCTTATGGGCCTCATCAAGCACCATTCCCCTTAATTCTCCTCCACCCGGTATGTATATTCTGTTTCTTACTCGGAATATTCCATCTGGTCCCTCGGTCAAGGACAAATCCTTACCCTTGGCCTGAGTCTCCTTTATTTCTGCCAAGTAGGAATCTGACTGTTGTTGCTCGTGCACGGATTTCAAGAATTCATTGGCAATCCTCAGCGTGCCGATCGTCATCCTCCAAGAGGAGGGGATGTCAACATGTAAATTCATGTCTCGGAACTGTTCCAATAGTTCTACCTCCTTCACCATCATCACTGCTACATGGAGGGATTTCCGACTCAGCGCGTCGGCAACAACGTTTGCCTTACCTGGATGGTACCTTAGCTCGAAATCATAATCTTTTAAAAATTCCATCCATCTCCTCTGCCTCATATTCAGCTCCTTCTGGTTGAATAAGTATCTGAGGCTCTTATGATCACTGTACACTTCAAATCTGGACCCGAACAAATAATGCCTCCAGATTTTTAATGCGAACACCATAGCTGCCAATTCCAAGTCGTGGGTCGGATAATGCTACTCGTGAGGTCTCAATTGCCGAGAGGCATACGCTATCACTCGGTCTTTCTGCATTAGCATGCATCCTAATCCGAGTCCTGATGCATCACAGTAAACCACGAAGTTCCCTTGCAAGTCAGGTAATGCCAGTACTGGAGCAGTCGTCAACTTGTCCTTCAGCTCTCGGAAGCTGTTCTCACACTCGGAACTCTATACGAAGGGAATGTTTTTCTGAGTCAATTTAGTTAGGGCGAGGCCAATTTAGAAAAACCTTTGATGAATCTTCTATAATAACCTGCCAGGCCCATAAAGCTCCTTATCTCCGAGACCGACTTGGGCCTCTCCCATGCCATTACAGCTGCCACCTTTGCAGGATCCACCGAGACACCTTCCTCGGAAATCACATGTCCGAGGAAATGGATTTTATTCATCCAGAAATCGCATTTCGAAAATTTTGTGAACAACTGCTTTTCCTTCAATACTTGAAGTACCGCTCGGAGATGCTCTTCATGCTCCTCATGAGTCTTGGAGTAAATTAGGATGTCATCAATGAAAACAACTACGAATTGGTCTAAATACGGGTGGAATATGCTGTTCATGTAATTCATGAAGACAGCAGGGGTGTTTGTCACACCAAACGGCATCACTACATACTCGTAGTGACCATACCGAGTCCTAAAGGCAGTCTTTGGAATATCCGACTCCTTCACTCGGATTTGGTGGTATCCCGATCGCAAGTCGATTTTTGAGAAAATTGAGGCTCCACGTAGTTGGTCAATGAGGTCATCAATTCTGGGCAACGGGTACCGATTCTTAATCGTGAGTTTATTTAGCTGTCGGTAATCTATACAAAGCCTCATGCTACCATCCTTCTTCTTAACAAGCAGCACAGGCGTGCCCCAAGGTGACACACTCGGTCTAATGAATTGTTTTCCGAGTAACTCGTCTACTTGCTTCTTCAGCTCGGCCAATTCAGTTGGGGACATTCTATAAGGTGCACTGGAGACTGGCTCGGCTCCAGGGATCAGGTCTATAGAGAACTCAACTTCTCTATAGGGAGGGACACTCGGTACGACTTCAGGAAATACCTCTGGGAATTCACAGACAGTTGGAATTTCGCTCACTCGGGTTTTACCTTCACCCTTGGTTAGATAAAGCATCATAAACAGTTGGGTCATACCTTGTGCTGTGACGCCCTCACTGTGCTGCTTCGGGAAGATTATCCTTCGGTTTCTGCAATCCACTAACACTTTGTTGGCTGAAAGCCAATCTATTCCGAGCACAATATCAAGATCCTTTAAAGGTATGCACACCAAATTGAAAGTGAATCTCCAATCACATAACACAAATGTCACATCCTTACATACTGATGATGTCAACACTTTAGGGCCAGTCGGATTGGCCACTTCCAAGGTCCGATCCATAAACACAGTCGGTAACTTTAAACGCTTTACATACTCATCAGCTATAAAAGAATGGGTGGCTCCCGAATTGAAAACAACATTAAGTGTATGTCTACCGAGTGAGCACTTACATTGTATCAGGTCATTTGTTTGTGCAGCCTCCTCTGCGTTGACAGCGTAGACTCTTCCCACTGCTGGTTGGTCGGTATTCTTCTCTCGGTTATTTGAAGCAAGCATTATGTTTCCTCTGGCTTTGTTGCCTCTGCCGCCCGGTCGTTGGTTATCATTCACTCGGTTTCTCCCTTGGAAACCTCCTGGACGTACACTGGTGCTTGCTTGACGGAGTTGGGGGCAATCGGGGCGAATGTGTCCTCTTTTATTGCAGTGGAAGCACACCATTTCACCGTTGTTGTTGCAGTCTCGGGCATAATGATTTCCCCCACACTTGAAACATTTTTCGTCTCCTACCACTGGTCGTCTTTCAGACTGATTCCGTCCCTCAAATCTGGAAAAAGATTTGTTTCTACCAACGTTGCTTGGCCTTTTGAAGCGAGGCTGCTGGGGCCTCAAAGAATGATTAGCTCTACCGCCCTGGCCTGAATGGGCCCTGTCATCCTCCTCATATATCCTACACTTATTTACCAATGCAGGAAAACTCCGTATCTCTTGGTATCTACAAGCTCTCTTAATATCAGATCTTAATCCATTCTCAAATTTAAGACACTTGGAACTCTCCGTCCCAGGTTGTTGGAAAGGCGGGTAGAATAGACACAACTCTTCGAACCTGGTCGTATACTCCTCCACCGTCATGGAGCCTTGTTTCAACTCCATAAACTCCAACACTTTCCGGCTCCTTATTGTGTCGGGGAAGTACTTCTCCAAGAAGCATGTCTTGAAATCATTCCATGTCAACTTAGCACATCATACCATTTCTATATACCACACAATTAATCGGACCAGGAGGGGGGTCAATCTCCTATCCACAAGTCAATACCAATCAGGTTCAACTAACATCACAGTCAGGATGACCACTCGGTCAGAAACACACAACCGCTCACACTCGGTAAGCATACCTTGGCCTTGGACCTTTCGGTCTGCTCTGATACCAAAATGTAACACCCTAATATAAATGAATCATAGACGGTAAAATAAAGGAAAAGAAAGAAGGAAAAAAAAAATTTCTTTTCACAATAAAAGAAGATCAGAAGACCATGGCATAAGAAATGAGAGAAGAAGAAAGAACAAGAGCGAGAAAGCCGATTCAGAGGGGTTCACAGCGGAAGAAAAGGGGATTCGCTTAGGCGAATCACGCAGCGACGCATACTTCCTCAAGCGAAAGCTTCACTCGGTTCCTGCCCATCTCACTCGGCATCCCGCACTCGGTCTCCAACGCCTAATTTACTCGGAAAGGTAAGTTATCCTACAGTTTCAACAATCAGAACACATGCACGAATAATACGGGAATGATCCATACTATCACTCACTCGGACAACCTCTGTGCCCTCTATGTTACTCGGGGTATCTTACTTAGTTTCCACTCGGATATCACTAATTATTCTACACTCGGGAAGAATCCTAATAGTTGTCACTCGGAAAGCATCTCTAACTCTCAACTCCGAATCCTAACAGCTTACCGTTGAAACAATCTTCTACATCAATCCCTACTCGGAGCTAGCTGATTCCACTCACTCAGAACATCTGAACCTCTCCCACTCGGTGATAGAATCGTAAACTCGCACTCTAGACCACGAATTGGCTTCCCTCATGATGAGTCAAGTTATTTCCTACACATTTGGAAATATAGACGCATATATATATATATATATATAGATCACCCCGATATTTCACAGCATGAGATGAACATGCAACATGGCATAAGTATAGGCATATATGTACATATACAAGTGTATATCACAATTTTACAAACAGGAAGTTATGCTCCCATTCCAAGTGATTCAACTTTGATCAAAGGACTAACAACAAAACACGAGCCGGCCAAGGCTTAACTCAAAATACTAGAAACAACATATGTACGGTCATGATATTCCATAGTGCGTCAACACTTCACCCGGCATTTCAGCTCATCCTCCAGTCCTCGTTACGAGAAATGTTCATTAAAAGTTGCCACAACAGGGGTGAGTATCTTAAAGTTTAAATGATAGATACTGACTCAGGTTGCCTCACATTTATACAGCAATCCATATATATATATATACATCATTATACATGGCAACAATTATGGTCAGAGTAATACCAATCATCCAAAACACATACCAGACCCTCACCAATCGGAATCCATCAGACTTCACTCGGCCCTTTACATACATCAACTCGATAATATCAACATGCAACAATCAGTAGTATTATACTAAGACCCGTGAATTAGAATGCACCCTTTTGAACATTTAACAGTCGGAATCCACAATCTTCACTCAGCTATATTTATATACAACTCTCCAACACATAACATACATTCTTAGAACAGATTTCAATCGGCATTAACAGCATATACACACGGAATAGTGCACTCGATCATGAGCATATATATATATATGTGTCATCTCACTAAAACCGTCATAAGCATAATCAATTCTACACAACTTTAGTAGCAATATAAACACGGATTATTCACTCGATTATATGCATTCTTCCTTTCACTAACGTTGACACCTGCATGATCAATTCCAGACAATATCAACAGTTAAAACAAAATAGTTCACTCGGTTATAAACATTCATCATCTCATTAACACCTTCGCATGCATAACCAATTCCAAATAATATCAACAATTACTAGGCACGTAACATTTTACTCGGTTGCGCATTCGTGTGTATCGATTTAGACGTTGCAACGTAGGCTCTCAGCCTTTTTATACATAGCTCTCAGCTATCATTCAGCTCCCAGCTGCTTGGCCGTTTTACAGGTACCCAACCGTTTGCCCACAGGTGACACCAACGCTCTCAGCGCCAACAGAGGTGTTCATAGGCAGCCCGAGTCCCACTCAAGAGCTACCTTGAGTCCCACTCAAGGATTTCATAGCGTCCCACGCTTTATAACCGATGGTAGTGTCCCACACTACGTGCTTCCAGCACAACGCATCCCATGCGCCACACGCGGATTCATCACACAACATAGAATTCATGCACACAACCTTCACTCAGATATACATATTTCACATGCAGTCGGTAATACACATTCTAGAATTCTACGTATTAATTTAACACACACATGCTTCCATACAATCATCATTATAGCTCTATTAGTAACATATGAGTCCAATGCAACCGATGGTAATCAATATCAAGTTTCTGACAGCATTCTTATCAGATCTTACCCAACACATGCATCTATATGAAGATCAACAAGTTCAAACAAACATCTCAATCAGCACTACACAATATGCAATCGGTATACAGCAGTGTCAAGACTTAATCAATGTATGCATACATATTATCATGAACGGGTTCCTCAAAACATTTCAGTCAACACAACGTAACATGCAATCGGGTTCTATGGTATCTGAACTCAAACAACGCATGCATCTTCAAGGATGGTAATATCATGCAAACATATCATACTACAAGATATAGAACCATCATTATCAACACTCAAGACCCGTTCGTAACCCATGCATTTAACATATAAGGTACCCCCTACCAACTACAAGACTCCGAGAGACTTTTCTGCTTGAGCGTTGGTTCTCTTCCTCGCTGTTTCACTTAACGCTTCCACTCGTTTAGCCTTTACTTGAATGCTATTGCCCTCCACGAGTGGTGCAGGGCTGTTTCTGTTTCTACTTCAACGCTCGTCTTCTGCTCGTGTGAGGGAGCTTTGACTCCACTACAGCACCGTCACTCGGCTTTCGAAACAGGGAATGGAACAGAGGCAGAGAAGGAGAAGAGAAGAAGAAAGAAGAAGAAACTCGTAAGGATTTTGAAGAACGAATGGCACAGAGGCCATCGTCCACTTATACATGCATGAGGGAAACAATGGTGGGGTGGGAAAACGTGAGGAACAGTCTGCTCACGTCACCCAGTCCCATCAGCACCCACTAAACCAATTATCCTTTTTAAACAGCACGCCTTTTAAGTTAATGGTAATTAATAAGTAAATTCTCCCCTTTTTGGAATTATTATTTTAATGGTTTTACTCACCCGGTACCTTATTAAAATTTGGGATGTTACAGTCAACACGACACTTAGTTTTAGAGGAACACTGAGTCACTCTTAGCACATCTGTATGCAAGAGCAGGGGAGACCATTCGGGTTTCTGAGACGCCCAGCTCTCGGTTCGTTCCCTGGAGTAGCTCCATCACAACGCTGTGAACACTCCCACCACCTTGAAGCTCCTCGAAGCACAGATCCCCGCTAAGACTTGGCAGCTTCGAGCAAGGAGAGGAAGAAGGAGGGAAGCCGACGAAGGAATGAAGGAATAAGGAAGGAGACGGGTTACATGCAGAGGGAATGCACACCCTCACCCTCACTGGCTCGTCGAGTAAGGAAGGAGGACTCCGATCCTCAGCCACCATGGTTGCGAGCTCACGGAAATAGAGCGCAGAGGAGAAAGAAGAAGATCGAAGAGTGAAGAAGAAGAAGAAGAAAAGAAGAGAGAATGGAAGAAGAGGAGTCTGAAGAAAGATGCATAATATCAGTGACTATAGACACATATATATGCATATTCGTGCACGCGGAAGAGAAGGAGAGTGGATGGGAAGTCGTGCACAGCAGGAGCCCCCACACGTGTCATATACACATAGTCACAACTAGTCAGCTGTTGACAACTAGTCACAATCAATCAGCCTTTGCTTCTTAACTTAAATTAATTAAACCAATTATAATTAATAAATAATCTTCCCCACTTAGCAATTATTATTTTAATGATTTATTTTCATTCGGTAATTAATTATTAAATCGGGATGTTACAAATATAAAGTACACGGCTACTATCAATTAAACACAATACCAAGTAAACTAGAACGTACACATTCAACATTTCACAATCGGAATTCATCAGTCTCACTCGGATATATACACATAACAATACGACGACCTTAACAATTATTCACAGAATAGATTTCTATCAATATTAACAAATAATGCACACGGAATAATTCACTCGGTTCCGCATTTGTGTGTGATCGGTTTTTTACGTTGCAACGTAGGCTCCCAGCCTTTTTATACATAGCTCTCGGCTATCCATTCAGCTCCCAGCTGCTTGGCTATTTTACAGGTACCCAACCGTTTGCCCACAAGGTGACACCAACGCTCTCAGCGTCAACGTAGGTGTGCACGGGCAGCCCGAGTCCCACTCAGAGGCTACCTTGAGTCCCACTCGAAGGATTTCACAGCGTCCCATGCTTTTAATTAACCGATAATAGTGTCCCACACTACGTGCTCCCAGCACAACGCATCCCATGCACCACACGCAGATTCATCACACAACACAGCATTCTTATACACAACCTTTCACTCAAACATACATGCACCACATGCAATCGGTAATAAGCATTCTCAGAACTCCATATATTAGTCCTACACACATGCTTCTCATGCAATCAATATGATAGCTCAAATAGATGAATACAACAACACACACATCCTATGCAGTCGGTGTCAAGCAGTATCAAGATTCAATGAAGTAATCCAACAACACAAGTATATCATGCAATCGGTACCCAGCAGTATCAGGAGTCAGACAACACATGCATCAGTGGGATATATTACCCGATTCACTACGTCAAACATTCAATCACATGCAGTCAGTATTTTATATTCGTAACAACTTATATGTCATATAAACCGCACGGTAATCATCAACAATTCAGCACACTCTTTCCATGCAATCATTCAACATTCTCAAGCTATCAGCATGCATTTCAAGGGCGGGACTAGACATGTAACGCTCAACTCTCATTCATCATGCACCCGGGTATTACACACTCCTCATGTAAACACAACACATAAACAGAATACAAAACAACAATCATCAGCACCCAGAACCCATCCATAAACCATGCATTTAAAATATAAGGTACTCCCCCTACCAACTACGAAACTCTGAGAGACTCTTCTACTTGGATGTTGGTCCTCTGCGTTGCTGCTTCGCTCGTTACTTCCACTCGTTTGGCCTCCTCTTGAATACTGTCATCTTCCACGATTGACTCAGGAACAGGGGCTGTTTCTTCTTCCACTTCGACGATCACCTTTCACTAGCAGGAGGGACCTCCGACTCCTCTGTAGTACTGTCAATGTGGCTTCCGAAGGCAGAAAATGGAAACAGAGAATAGGGAAGGAGAAGAAGAACAAAGAAGAAGAGAAGGAGGAAGAAGAAGAGAGAATTCGCAGAGGGAAACTGAAGGAATGGATGGCCAAGAGACCCATTGACCAATCATATATGCATGCACGAGGGAATGGAAAGGTGGGGTGGGAAAACGTGAAGCAGCAGTCTGCTCACGTCACCCAGTCACCATCAGCAACAATCAATAGTTAAACATACTTAATCAGCCCTCATTTCATTAATTAAGTTAATGGTAATTAATAAATAATTTTCCACTTCTGATATTATTATTTTAATGGTTTTGTTTCACCCGGTACTTGTTTTAAATCGGGATGTTACGGTTCTCCCCTGCTCAAAAGAATTTCGTCCTCGAAATTCAATCGGTAACTTACCTTGATCAAACAACTCCGGGTACTGTTGCCGCATGGCATCCTCGCGTTCCCAGGTATAAGAGGTATACCCGTCCTGGTGCCATTCTACTTCAACTAGTTGCACATCTTTACTCCTTAAACGCTTTACCGATCGGTCCACTATTCTTGTCGGTACAGTCACAGTGGTCAGGTCCTCCTTAATCTCCACTTCATCATCCGGCATCGTGTGAGTGGAATCATGTAAGTACTTCCTTAATTGAGACACATGGAACACGTTATGCAATCGGGATAAGTGAGTCGGTAATGCCACTCGATACGCTACGGGACCGATCCGCTCCAATACCTCATAAGGCCCAATGTACCAGGGGCTCAGCTTTACACTTTTCAAGGTTCGTCCGACTCCCTTGCTTGGTGAAGTCTTCAGAAACACCCTGTCTCCAACTGAAAACTCTAACGGTTTGGTTCGTTTGTCATAGTAGCTCTTCTGCTTATCCTGAGAGGCCTTTATCTTTTCCCTTATTACTCAGATCTGTTCTGAGGTTTGCTTCACAATTTCTGGTCCCAATAGCAGACTCTCACCCGATTCCGACCAGCAAAGTGGGGTTCGGCATCTTTAACCATATAGTGCTTTGTAGGGTGCCATACCAATATTGCTATGGTGGCTGTTGTTGTACGTAAATTCGATCAGGGAAAGGTACTGCTCCCAATCTCCACCGTGCTCAAACACACACGCCCTCAGTAAGTCCTCTAAACTTTGTATCGTCCGCTTGGATTGTCCATCCGATTGGGGGTGGTAAGCGAAACTTAGCCAAAGCTTCGTACCCAATTCCTGGTGTAGGCTGGTCCAAAACCGAGACGTGAAAATAGGGTCCCTGTCCGACACGATAGAAGTCGGCACACCGTGCAGTTAGACAATTTCATGAACGTAGATCCGGGCTAACTTATACAACGGGTACTTCATGTTCACATGTAGGAAGTGTGCACTCTTTGTCAGTCGGTCAACAATGACCCAAATTGCATCATGGCCCGCTCGGTTTTTTGGCAATCCCATGACAAAGTCCATGGCGATTAACTCCCATTTCCACACGGGGATTTCCAGGGGTTGCAATGCACCACACGGCTTCTGATGCTCGATTTTCGATCTCTGACAGGTAATACACCGTGCCACGTATTCTGCCACATCCCTCTTTAATCCCGGCCACCAGAATTGTGTCCTTAGGTCATGGTACATCTTCGTGGTACCCGGGTGGATACTTAGTAGGCTTTTGTGGGCTTCATCAAGCACCATTTTTCTTAATTCTCCTCCACCCGGCATGTAAATTTTGTTTCTCACTCGGAAGATCCCATCCAATCCCTTGGTCAAGGACAAGTCTTTTCCTTTGGCCTGAGTCTCCTTCATCTCAGCCAAGTAGGGATCTGACTGCTGCTGTTCATACACGGATTTCAGAAATTCATTGGCAATCCTTAACGCACCGATTGTTATTTTCCGAGAGGAGGGGATGTCAACATGTAAGTTCATATCTCGGAACTGTTCCAACAACTCCACCTCCTTCACCATCATCACTGCTATATGGAGGGATTTCTGACTCAATGCATCGGCAACAACGTTTGCCCTACCCGGATGGTACTTTAGCTCAAAATCGTAATCCTTTAAAAATTCCATCTATCTCCTCTGCCTCATGTTCAGCTCCTTCTGGTCGAATAAATATTTGAGGCTCTTGTGGTCGCTGTAAACTTCAAATTTAGAACCGTACAAGTAATGCCTCCATATTTTCAATGCGAAGACCACAGCTGCTAATTCCAAGTCATGGGTCGGGTAATGCTATTCGTGAGGCCTCAATTGCCGAGAGGCATAAGCTATCACTCGGTCCTTCTGCATTAGCACGCATCCTAATCCGAGTCCTGACGCATCACAATAAACCACGAAGCTTTCTTGTAAGTCTGGCAATGCCAGTACTGGAGCAGTCATCAACTTGTCTTTTAGCTCTCAGAAACTGCTCTCACACTCGGAACTCTACACGAAGGGAACGTTTTTCCGGGTCAATTTAGTCAGTGGCAAAGCTAGCTTAGAAAAACCTTCAATAAACCGCCTATAGTAACCAGCCAGGCCCATAAAGCTCCTTATTTCCGAGACCGACTCGGGTCTCTCCCATGCCATTATAGCTGCCACCTTCGAAGGGTCTATCGAGACACCCTCCTTGGAAATCACATGCCCGAGAAAGTGGATCTTATCCATCCAGAAATCACACTTCGAAAATTTTGCAAACAGCTGCTTCTCCTTCAAGACTTGAAGTACCGCTCGGAGCTGTTCTTCATGCTCTTCAGAGATCTTGGAGTAGACTAAGATATCATCGATAAAAACTACTACGAATCGGTCCAAGTACGGGTGGAATATGCTGTTCATGTAATTCATGAATATGGCAGGTGCATTTGTTACACCGAACGGCATCACTACATACTCGTAGTGGCCATACCGAGTCCTAAAGGCAGTCTTGGGAATATCCGAGTCCTTCACCTAGATTTGGTGGTATCCCGATTGTAAGTCAATCTTTGAGAAGACTGAAGCACTACGCAGTTGGTCAATCAGATCGTCGATCCTGGGCAACGGGTATCGGTTCTTAATTGTGAGTTTATTTAGCTGTCGGTAATCTATGCATAGTCTCATGCTGCCATCCTTCTTCTTAACAAGTAGTACAGGTGCGCCCCATGGTGATACACTCGGTCTAATGAATTGTTTACCGAGTAACTCATCCACCTGCTTCTTCATCTCGGCCAACTCTGTTGGGGACATTCTATAAGGTACACTGGAGACTGGCTCGGCTCTAGGGATCAGGTCAATAGAGAACTCAACTTCTCTAGTTGGAGGGACACCCGGCACATCATCCGGAAACACTTCTGGGAATTCACAAACAGTCAAAATTTCACTCATTCGGGCTCTACTCTCACCCTCAGTTAGACAAAGCATCATAAATAGCTGAGATATACCTTGCACCGTATAGTCCTCATTGCTTTGCCTCGAAAAAATTATCCTGCGGTTTCTACAGTCTATCAACACCTTGTTGGCTGAAAGCCAATCTACACCAAGTACAATGTCGAGATCCTTTAAAGGCATGCACACCAAATCGAAGGTGAAACTCCGATCGCCCAACACAAACGCTACGTCCTTACACATCGATGATGTCAACACCTTAGTGCCAGTCGGATTGGCTACTTCCAAAGTCCGATCCATATATACAATCGGTAACTTTAAACGCCTTACACATTCATCAGCTATAAAAGAATGGGTGGCTCCGGAATCAAAAACTACATTAAGTGTATATCTATCAAGTGAGCACTACATTGTACCAAGTCATTCGCTTGCACAGCCTCTTCTGCGTTGATGGCGTAGACTCTTCCCACCGCTGGTTGGTCGGTATTCCTTTCTCGGTTACTTGGAGCAAGCATCATGTTTCCTCTGGCTCTGCCGCCTCTACCCCCCGGTTTTTGACTATCGCTCCCACGGTTCCTCTCTTGGAAGCCTCCCTAACACATATTGGTGTTTGCTTGACGGAGTTGGGGTAGTCAGGGCGAATGTGGCCCTTCCTATTATAATGGAAGCACACCATCTCACCATCGTTGTTGCAGTCTTGAGCGTAGTGATTTCCTCCACACTTAAAACATTTTCCGTTCCCCATAACCGGTCGTCTTTCTTGCTGGATCTGACCCCCAAATCTGGAAAAAGGTCTGCTCCTTCCAGCGTTGTTCGGCCTCTTGAAGCGGGATTGCTGGGGCTTCAAGTAATGGTCTGCTCTGCTGCTCTGGCCCGAGTGGGCCTTGTCGTCCTCTTTGAATATTCTACACTTATTCACCAATACAGGGAAGCTCCTAATCTCTTGGTATCTGCAGGCTCTTTTAATGTTGATCTCAATCCGTTCTCAAATTTAAGGCATTTAGAACTTTCCGTTCTGGGTTGCTGGAAGGGTGGGTAAAATAAGCACAGTTCTTCAAATCTAGCTGCGTACTCCTCCGCAGACATGGAGCCCTGTTTTAATTCCATGAATTCAAGTTCCTTCCGACTCCTGATTGTGTCGGGGAAATATTTCTCTAAGAAGCATGTCTTGAAATTTTCCCAGGTCAGCTGAGTATCATCGTCAGTCAGTCGGTTCCTGGCTATCTTCTACCAGTTCTCTGCTTCGTCCCGCAGCATGTACACTGCACACTCCACCTTCTGGGCCTCAGTGCAGTGGAGACCCCCAAAAATCCTCTCTAACTCTTGAGTCCATTTGTAAGCTGCCTCAGGGTTACGTCCTCCCTGAAATTCACTCGGCTTCCTCTTCAGGAAGCGGTCCAACACTTGGCCTTCTTCAGCTCGAGGCTGGCCCTGCCTCTCAAACACGTCCGCAAAACGTAGGAATGTCGTGGCTATGGCCTCCATGCTTTGACGATTCGCCATAACTTATCCTGAAATTAACACCCCTTCAAGGATAAGTTTACAAGGTTACATTTTTCCGATCGGATATCACCCCATATCCACTGATTATAGCACATTATACCATTTATATGTATATGTATACGTCATGCAATCAATCGGACCAGGAGAGAAGTTACCTCTTATTCCCAAATCAATATCTCAACATCAATCATATTCAATCAAAATGTCACATTAATGATGACCACTCGGTCATAACACATACAACCGCTTACACTCGGTAAGCACACCTTGGCCTTAGACTTTTTTGGTCTGCTCTGATACCAAAATGTAACACCCTAATTTTGATAAGTAAGTAAATAAATAAATAAATGAAAACAAAGAAAATTTTTCATAAAAAAATTAGAATAATCGGGCACAAGGAAATGAGGGAAAAGAGGGCAAGAGGAATGAAACCGACTCAAGGAGCTGACAGCGAAAGAAGGAAACGCTCAGGCGGATCACCCCGCGACCTTACTCGCTCAGCGAAGGCTACACTCGGAACTCACTCACTCCACCCGGCATTCCCGTACCCGGATTTCAGCGCCTGGTTCATTCGGAAAGGTCCACTCCTTATTCACTCGGATTGGTCATTAAACATACCAGCCCCATTCAGAAAACATAACGCATTCTACGACTTCATTCAATCCGGATGCGTATGCAAATAACTCGGAAACGTTTCCCATCACCACTCACTCGGAACCCATAAAGACTTCTCACTCGGAATAGCTTTCACGCCCCTTTCGTCACTCGGGATATTTCACTTTCATTTTCACTCGGTAACTATAATTCTTTCTACTCTAGACATCCTACTAAGTCAAGACTCACTCGGGTTCCCTTACTACAAACGATTGACTACAATGGGGTCCACTTAGAACCTTAGGTGTCGCCTTTCGGTCGGAAACCTTTACTCGGCAGATTCTCACTCGGAAATTGTTAATTATCCTACACTCGGGGAAATCCTATCAAGTATCACTCAGAAGGTATCTAGATCAGTTCTCACTCGGTGTTTCGTATTCTCACTCACTCGGAACCACTTAAACCCTTCGGTACTCAGAATAAATCACTGCTTCACTTCCCTTATCAACTCTTAATCCCATTTCTACCCATGATCATACCGACCTCACACACTCGGTAAGTACGCGTACATATATATATATTACTCGGATCATTCATGCAATATAGGACAAGACACGGTAAGATGGATAAGGAAAGGGATATAAATAAGTACAGGCACACGGTCTTGTCTTCTACCCAAGAGGGTTCAAGTTCTAGTATAAAGAGACTACGACTGAAATATGAGCCAGCCAAGGCTTAACAAGACATGTACATAGCATATACATAAACGCATAATCTCCATAGTGCACCAGTACTTCACTCGGTATTCAGCTCCTCCTCCACTCCTTATTCCGAGAGACATTCACTGAAAAGTTTCCATAGCAGGGGTGAGTATCTTAGATATTAAATGATAGATATTGACTCGGATTATCCTTACTCATGCAGCAATATAAAGTCCACGGCTACTATCAATTAAACACAATACCACGTAAACTAGAACGTACACATTCAACATTTCACGATCGGAATTCATCAGTCTCACTCGGATATATGCACATAACAATACGACGACCTTAACAATTATTCACAGAATAGATTTCTATCAATATTAACAAATAATACACATGGAATAATTCACTCGGTTCCGTATTCGTGTGTGATCAATTTTTGACGTTGCAACGTAGGCTCCCAGCCTTTTTATACATAGCTCTCGGTTATCCATTCAGCTCCCAGCTACTTGGCCATTTTACAGGTACCCAACCATTTTCCCACAAGGTGACACCAACACTCTCAACATCAATGGAGGTGTGCACGGGCAGCCCGAGTCCCACTCAGAGGCTACCTTGAGTCCCACTCGAAGGATTTCACAGCGTCCCACACTTTTAATTAACCGATAGTAGTGTCCCACACTACGTGCTCCCAGCACAACGCATCCCATGCACCACACGCAGATTCATCACACAACACAGCATTCTTATACATAACCTTTCACTCAAACATACATGCACCACATGCAATCGGTAATAAGCATTCTTAGAACTCCATATATTAGTCCTACACACATGTTTCTCATGCAATCAATATCATAGCTCAAATAGATGAATACAATAACACACGCGTCCTATGCAGTCGGTGTCAAGCAGTATCAAGATTCAATGAAGTAATCCAACAACACAAGTATATCATGCAATCGGTACCCAGCAGTATCAGGAGTCAGACAACACATGCATCAGTGGGATATATTACTCGATTCACTACGTCAAACATTCAATCACATGCAGACAGTATTTTATATTCGTAACAACTTATATGTCACATAAACCGCACGGTAATCATCAACAATTCAGCACACCCTTTCCATGCAATCATTCGACATTCTCAAGCTATCAGCATGCATTTCAAGGGCTGGACTAGACATGCAACGCTCAACTCTCATTCATCATGCACCCGGGTATTACACACTCCTCATGCAAACACAACACATAAACAGAATACAAAACAACAATCATCAGCACCCAGAACCCGTCCATAACCCATGCATTTAAAATATAAGGTACTCCCCCTACCAACTACGAAACTCCGAGAGACTCTTCCGCTTGGATGTTGGTCCTCTGCCTTGCTGCTTCGCTTGTTACTTCTACTCATTTGGCCTCCGCTTGAATGCTGTCGTCTTCCACGATTGACTCAGGAACAGGGGTTGTTTCTTCTTCCACTTCGACGATCACCTTTCACTAGCAGGAGGGAGCTCTGACTCCTCTATAGTACTGTCAATGTGGCTTCCGAAGGCAGAAAATGGAAATAGAGAGCAGGGAAGGAGAAGAAGAACAAAGGAGAAGAGAAGGAGGAAGAAGAAGAGAGAATTCGCAGAGGGAAAATTGAAGGAATGGATGGCCAAGAGACCCATTGACCAATCATATATGCATGCACAAGGGAATGAAAAGGTGGGGTGGGAAAATGTGAAGCAGCAGTCTGCTCACGTCACCCAGTCACCATCAGCAACAATCAATAGTTAAACACACTTAATCAGCCCTCATTTCATTAATTAAGTTAATGGTAATTAATAAATAATTTTCCACTTCTGATATTATTATTTTAATGGTTTTGTTTCACCCGGTACTTGTTTTAAATCGGGATGTTACATTGTTGATATTAGTCACACTACCAAAGCAATTACTAAGGTTTTGAAGGCCCAGTGGGATGGTCCATACATCTCTTGGACAGATGCTGGGAAGGTTGCCTAGGATAGGTGGTTTGACACCTTCTCGGTAAGTTAATGTTGGTGTATGCACTACGAGCTATTAATGTATCAATTTTAATTTATCAATAAAATTAGTATTTTCAGTTTTTTAGACTAATTTTAATGCTATTTATCCTGGAATAATAGGTCATATGAGAATTATTCCTAAAACATCCCTAATCAAGTATTTACATGGGGACATGTAAATACATTAAGATTAGTGTATGAATATACTGATGATTTGACCTCACAAATCATGGATATATGATACCAAGTCTTTACACGGGTACACACTAAGAGTAATGTTGTACTGGACAGACCCACCATGAGAACGTTGCATGGATCGTTACATGAATGTTATAAACGGTTCTCAATGTGATAATGGTATATAGTCCTTCGACCTGAAGTCACTACGATTCCTACATAAGGAGTTTATTATTTTAATACAGCCAAATGTTATCTATAATAAGATGACCATAAAGATTGTGATTAGGCAATAGATAAATTATTCAAAGGGATATAAGTGATGTAGATGGAATTTGTCTCTCCTATGTGACAGGAGTGATATCTGTGGGGCACTTGATGGAGTGAGACTAACGAAATGCATGGCCATGCTAGGATGAATAAATATTAGATATTTATTCTGTAAAGTCTACTCTGGTATCAAGTAAAATGAATTGGGCCATACAAGGATGACGACGACTATGCCTTGGGCCCAATTAGATATCGTGACAAAAGGAATAAATATATAAAATAATTATTACTTATAGGTCATGTCGATGATAAATAATATTCGGACATAATGATGTATTGCTAGATACCATTCTTATTTTATGTTAACAATAAAATAGTTTATTATTAATATAACCAAATATTTTACCTATAGGGTCACACACATAGAGTAAACCCACCAGAGGATAGTTTTATTTTAGTTAGACTGAAAATAAAAATATTTGGGCCTAACTCATTTAGAATGAGTCAGGAGCCCAATGTTTAATAAGAGCTCAGGTCAAGACCTAAGCCTATATATAGAGCATGAAATGCTCATAGGCTGCTGCTTAGAAATTAGACTATAATCAAATTTCTGTACTAGCATTTGGAACTTTGTTTTTCTGGTGGGAGTGCTCGTGTGGACTCCTTAGGGCGAAGCTACAATTACTTGGATTGAGGAACTCGTTTTGCGTCTACAAGAGGTAAACCCTAATTAAAAATTTTTATTTTGCATAATGCCTTGAGACATTTGTGTTTGCAATTCTTTTTGGGAATCTTTTGTGTTTCCGCTACCTGACCCTGATAGGACCCCCGTACATCCTCTGCGTAGCACCTTATTACCAACCCACGTGTTTAATGGCCCGTTTAAAAAAATTATTTTTTTAATGCTTTCAAATGGGTTATAATTAATTAATTAACATGTTGCATGGTTAATGGTTATGGTCTTAGTTATTTTATTTAAATACAGCCTGCGTGTTGTGCCTCTCTCCATTTTGTTGTATTTCTTTTCTCAACCCTTCACTCATATGTAAAGCGAGTTTCTTTAAAATCTTGTAATCTTGATCGAGCCAACAAAGTAGAGACCTAGAAGAAAACTAGAGTGGTGACTCTTAGCGCTTTTGTCTTTGAAAGGAACCAAGGAGTGATGACTCCAAGAGGATGGTGGGTTCAAGAAGTAGGGCTTCATGAAGCCTTGGCAATATAGTTCCTTTAGATTTATTTATTTATTTATTTATTTATTCTTCTAGGAAGACCATAACAATCTCACAATTTTGTTCGTATGCTTTGGGGATAATTTTATTTCGTTAAAGCGTTTAACAAAGATGGTAATTTAAAATAAATTAAAATCCCTCACAATAATATTAAGTTACAAACGCCTTCTGACAGGGCCCGCAAGCGCACGGGTTATGTCGCGTAATATAAAAGATTATCGTTCTCCACAGGGACTGTGTTCAAAGTACCAGCATATTGAAATTTAATTATCCACACAATTGATTTTTAAGATTTTTATAAAATAAAGCACAAATTAAAGTTGCACAGAATACGAATAAATATAAAAATAAAATTTACTTGACACTTAAAAATCAGAGTTGAGAATATCTTGGGATTTCGGGGGATTAAGACTCTATTTTATATTAATGAATTTTAACTTTTCATAAATAAGAATTGAATTAAGTTTTCCAAGGCGAATTTTCCAAAAGCTAATTAATATGTTCCTCTCGGAATCCTATTAATGTACCTAACCTATGGAAAGCGCTGCTTAATCCTCAGAAAAGCCCATTATCGTTTTATGAAAACCTCTTTTATTTCCTCAAAAGAATTTTGATTACTTTCACGGTTTTACCGAGGTCACAAAAAGCATTTCAAAAATCTTAGGTTTAGTTCAAAGCTTTCCGGTAAAAATAAATCTATTGATTCTATTTATTACCTAAACTTACTAATATACCCGCAAGTATACAGTTTTATCATTTAGGTTCTTGTTAAGAATCACTAAAAGCATTAAACATAATTGAACTAAATGGAAAACAGAAATTTATTTAATTTCAAGTCAAAATAACATTAAAATAAAATATTATCATACCCCCTTTTATCCCAAGATAATTAATTTAGCTACTCATGAAATAATTCAAATTTATGTAAATAATGGAAAAATAAAACATACAAGACATGGTAAAAATAAAGACTTACGGGTTTCTCCAAAAGCTCAGAATAATTTACCACTATAATTCCTTGTTGCAATAATTTCTCCACCAATTACAAATTTAAATTCTCACTTTTACAGCCCTCACACTCTTACAAAATAAAAGAAAGAAAGGAAAATAAAAAGAAAGAGAAGAAAAACGAACAGAGAAAGAAAAATGAAGAGAAGAAAACAAAAGAGAAAAAGAGAGAAAGTAAAGAAGAAAAGAAAAGAAAATAGAATGAAGCTGATGGAATTGATGCAAGTGATGATTGATTTTATGCTCCTGGTTGCTCTCCCTTTTATAGGCGAATGGATGAATGAATCCAGCTAAGAAAACGCGTTAAAATTTGCAAGTGGGAGAAACTTTCGGTGTATGTGAATTCCAGCTGTGCCAACTTGTTTCCAATTTGCATATTTTAATATTTCCAATAATTTGGTGCTTGGACTTATTCAGTTGGTCAAATTCTGAGTGGAAAGGTGCTGGAATTCCACAAGACCGAATGAAAGCTTGCTGTTCGGTATTGGTTGCTGGGCGTTGTTGGTTTATATGTGGCAGGTATGGTGGTATGAGGGACAGTGGAGTTGCTGGACGATGTGGTGGATGGAGCCGGTGTTGGTAGAAGAGGAGTCTGGGCGGTGTGGATGATGGAGAGAAAAGGGACAGCGGATAGAAGAGGGAATAAGACGGTGTTGAGAAGTGAGAACGGTTGGGTGTTTTGGGAGAAAGGGACGGTGTTGTAGAGTTTGAGGGACAATAGAGTTGCTGGACGGTGTTTAATTGATCCGGTGTTGGGCCTGTGAAGAGAGTCTGGGCGGTGTGGAGAGTACTGCTGGACGGTGTTGTGGATGGAAAGGAGAGCCTGGGCGGTGTTGGTTGGGGAGAAGAGTCTGGGCGGTGTTGGTTTGAGGGACAGAGTTGCTGGACGGTGTTGGCTTGAGGGGTATTGCTGGACGGTGTTGGTTTGGGACGGTGTTTAGAAGAGATGGAAGGAGTCGGTGTGGGTGATGGAGAGGACCGATCGGTGATGAAGCTGGATGAAAGGACAAGTGAATAGTGACTGAAAAGTAACTTCTGATTGAGCCATTCAGTCGGAATTGAATATAGGAGGACTCGGAACCGACTGAAACCATTCACTCGGCTCAGGTTCATGGAGTTCATTCGGAACTGATTGTAGAGTGAATCGGAACCGAGTGAAAAGTGATTCACTCGAAACTGTTTAAAAGCTGACTCAGAACCGATTGGAAAGTGGCTCACTCAGGATTGGGAAGTCTGCTTACTGTTTCACTCGGCTATGTCTATAGAATTTGAACCACTCGGAGAGAGACCTTGCTCGGATTTCTCAGGAATACACTCGGTCATATTCAAATGGTAAAATTACACCTTCATTCGGGAGTCCGAGTTGATTTCCACTCGAAATTGACTTCAGTCGTCAATCAAATCACTCGGAATGGCCTTCACTTTTACTCAAGAACTTACACTTGAAGGGTTGGAATTTGACTGATTGAATTTCTTCTTATGTCCGAGCCTTTGCTTTGCTCGGAAATGCATCTTTCTGACCCAACTCACTCGAATGTGCTTTCCTTGGAGACTTCTCACTTGGGCTCAGTGTGAAACTTGAGAGTCTGCCCGAGTGTGATTTATTTCCGGTCAGATTTTTCCTTGTCCGATTAAGACACCACTCAGAAATGCCTTGTTCTCCGAATGAAACCACTCGGATTCTCCTTAGTCAGCATTTATTCATTAAATGGCATTCCTTCTGCTCAGAATCAATTCACTCAGAATCAGCTTTTTGCCCAGAAAAGCACTTGTTCTTTGGTCAGACCTGCTTCAGTCAGCATTCTTCACTCGGATTTACTTCAATCAGCAAATTCCCACTCGAATTCACTTCAATCAGCAATCCTTTCACTCGGAAAATACCTTTGGGTAGCATTTATTAAAGCTCAGTTCCATTTTTCACTCGGAATTATTGCATTCGGACAGCTTCCAATCAGATTTTCCTAAAACCTAGACTTATTCCTTTTTAGCATTGATCCTTCACTCGAGTCAGCCATTTATCACTCAGAATGGCTTTGACAGGGAACTTTCCACTCAGATTTGGCTCCAACAGTGAAGTATTCCACTCGGCAATGCTCCATTCTGAATCGTTCCACTCGGA
Source organism: Clitoria ternatea (assembly GCA_037962975.1). Lineage (NCBI taxonomy): Eukaryota > Viridiplantae > Streptophyta > Magnoliopsida > Fabales > Fabaceae > Clitoria > Clitoria ternatea. The sequence goes on from CM075672.1 coordinate 160,967,767, forward strand.
AAGGCTCTATTCTGAGCCATTCCAATCGGATTTACCTTCAACAGTACAGTATTCCACTCGGATTTGCTCCATTCTAAGTAATTCTACTCGGATTTGGTCCTTTCTCAGTCATCCCACTCGGATTTGGTCATTTTGAGTCGGAATTCAGCATTCCTGAGTCGGATTTTAACATTTTTGGTCGGATTTTAGCATAAAAATAGAGTTCTTTCTACTTTGGGCTTGTTCTTCTTGTTTCTTTATCATTTTATGGTCGTTTTTCTCTTGTTTTTGACCCTTTATTACCTTAATTCCTGTAAAATAACATACCCAAGTAGACTAGAGTGGAAAGAAAGCAAAAATCATAATAAATAAAGGAAATACAGTGGATAATGACTGAAATCCTAAGCAATTTTGACCTAATTTATTGTATTATAAAGCACTTATCACCTTCCAATAAGTACACTCGTCAATGCTAATGTCAATGAATAGTGGGTCTGCCAAATCAGGGTACTATCATTTATATTAGTAAGACGTGATGGGATAATTGTAAGATCCAAAATGTTTTATTGGGTTTTAACTTACTAAGTTATTAATTGGATTGAATAAACTTAGAGGCGTATACATTGGGCTAAACTTTCATAAGATGAATGATCGGTAATGGTTACCTAACCCAATATCTAAGATGTAATATCCCAATTTTGAAATTAAATACCGAATGAAATTAAACCATTAAAATTATAATTTCAAAGTAGGAAATTATTTGTTAATTATAATCAACTTAATTAGTCTAACTTAAGAAATAATGGCAGATTAATTATGCTTAATTGTTAATGGTTGGCTGCTTATGATTGGCGGGTCACGTGAGTGGGGCTGCGATTCACGCTTTCCCACCCCACTCTCCTTCTCTTCGTACGCATATACATATGCCCTATGCCATTGTGGTTATTCATTTTTTTCTCTACTGCTTCATCCTCTCTTTTCTTTTCTTCTTCGTTCTTCGTCCTTTTCTCTTCTCCCATGTCCTTGTTCTCTGTTTCTGGAAACCCATGACGACGGTGCTGCAGAAGAGTCAGAGTCTCCTTCGGTTGGTGAAGGACAATCATCGAAGCGGAGTGAGAACAACTTCCTATCCCTGAGCTGATTGCAGAGTACAACTGTGCGAAGGGGACTGAACGAGGTAGATAGAGCATCAGACCAAACGTCGGAAAACAGAAGAGCTTCTCGAGTCCCTTCAAAAGGTAGGGGCGCTTGCATGTCAAATGCATGGTTTATCGACGGTACCGGATGAACGTATTGCCTTGCGTGTGTATGAATGTGTCTATGATGACTGTGTGCAATACATGATTGTGAATCCTTGAATACCATGTGTGTGATAGCAGAGTCCTGATTATGGTTATACATTTGTATGCATGTATTCAGGGTTGTTGTGCTGAATTCTGATAGTTAGTTATACATAAACGTGTGTGATGCATGTTCTTATTGCTGTTAATATCGAGAGGATACGTATGTGTGACTGTTGGCTGATTCCATTTGGGATGTTGTAAACATGAACCGTTTGAGTGTTGTGTATGCTGGTACGATGGACGATTGAATGTAGGAAATATGTTGGATCGGTTATGATGCTAATGGTTATGAGGAATGAGTCGGATAATTGAGGATGCTCGTTGTTAAGCACATAGGCTGCATGTACAGGAACGGGGTGACCCGTGGAAGGTCAGGAGCCCCAAAGAGATGATCTCCAGCTACAGACCCTTGGCTAGATCTTGTGAGAGCTCGTGGTAGCCGTAGGAGCTAGAGTTAAGTCTCGAGACGTCAATGGGAGGCCGGTACCACATAGGAAGAGCTAATGGACGAGAGGCCAGTAAGGGAACCTGTAACTGAAAATCATTGCCTAAGTCAGATCCGCAGGCATGCATGTAGATGCAATGTTGATTAGGATAGTACGAGTGGTATGGCTCGGAGTGATACGAATAAATTCCGAATGAGTTGATGCATGCTTTTGTGTGAATGAAAATGAACTTCACGTAATATGTATGTAACTGTATGTCTTCGAAAGTATCATATTCTGCATGGCTTAAATCCAAATTGAATGCAACCCGAGAGAACATGAGTGTGTGTATTGATGCTGATGTCGAGTCACTAACTGTCATTTTATATGTAAAAGCTCACCCCTACTGTGGCTATAATTTTTCAGTGAATGTCTCTCGAAACAACGAGTGAAGATGAAGCTGCACGCCAAGTGGAATGCTTGTGCACTATGGAAATATTTGTATATATGTAGATACTGTGTATAAGGTTTTGGTTTAGCCTTGGCCGGCTCGTATTTTGATCTTAGTCTCTTAAATCAGAATTTGAACTCTCTCGGGTTGAGAGTATGACAATGTGTTTGTAATTATTTATATACACTCCTATATATATACTTATGTCATACTGTATGCCTATTCTATACTGTGCGTGAAATCTGAGTGATATGCCTATATATGTACTTTCGAGCGTGGGAGGTTAGTACGACCTTAGGTAAAAATGGAACTAAGTTGTTGCTGAGGGAAGTGAGATAGTGACTTACCCTGAGTGATGAAAGGTCTAGAAGTTCCGGGTGAATGAGATCGTATAATTCCAAGTGGGGGGTTGACCTGAACCCTTCAGAGTAATAAACTGTTAGGAATTCCTCGAGTGGACAGTAACAACTTGTTCCAAGTGAGTGTTTCGACTGAAGAGTGACCTATAAGATTCTGAGTGAAACCCATTGTAGTAAACTTATGGGAAGCTAGAAGATTCTTAGGTGAGACTTAACTTAGTGAGAGGACTTGAGTAAGAAGGATTAGGTGTGCGGAGTGAAGAAGGAGTGAAATACCTGAGTGATAATAGACTGTGAAGAATATTCCGAGTGAAATGTACATGTGGAATCTAAGCGAAATGACTATGGGAATCATCTCCCGAGAGGTCAACATCCATGGCTTGATGGAATGAAGTTATGAAGTGTGTGGTAAACTCCCGAAGAGGAGCTTGTGAGTATAAGTGGGTTAAGGATTATCCTTAAACAAGAGAAAAAGCAGTATGTCTTGGAAGATCTAATTCCGGAACCACCCACGAACAATGCCTCTAAAGCTGACAAGGATGCTTATAAGAAGCATCAGGATGACGCTTTAGATGTCCAATGCCTTATGCTGGCAACCATGTCTCCTGAGCTTCAGAAGCAACATGAGCATATGAAGGCTTTCGATATAATCGAAAACCTAAGGAAACTATATCAAGGTCAAGCTGACCAAGAAAGATATAAAGTTTCTTCAGCCCTATTTAGCTGCAGACTTGAAGAGGACGGTTCTGTAAGACCTCATATGCTCAAAATGATTGGGTACTTGGAGAATCTAGCTAGGCTAGGATTCCCCTTCCCTCAAAAGTTAACTACTGATCTCATTTTGAAGTCATTACCTGACAATTTTAAGCTAGTCATCATGAATTATAACATGAATGCATTGGATAAAACATTTCAAGAGCTACTCAATATGTTGAGGACTGCTGAGCCCAATATTTCTAAAGGAAAGGGCAAGGCCATAATGATGGTCAATTCTGGAAAAGGTAAAGGAAAGGGCATGCAAAAAGGAAAAGGAAAGGTTTTTATGGGAAAAGGCAAGACAATTTGGAAAGGCAAGGATAAGCTAAGTACATCAGCCTTAAAACCTGTGGGCGGGGTGGCTAAGGAAGGAAATTGTCACAATTGTGGACAGAAGGGACACTGGAAGAGAAACTGTCCAAAGTACCTGGAAGAGCTTAAGAAGAAGGGAAGTGAGACTTCCACTTCGGGTATTTTTGTTATAGAAATTAACTTGTCAACTTCAACATCATGGGTATTAGACACTGGATGTGGATCTCACATTTGTCTTAATGTGTAGGATCTAAAAAGAAGTAGGCAGTTGATGAAGGGCGAGGTGGACCTATGTGTTAGAAATGGAGCAAGAGTTATTGCATTAGGTGTAGGGACTTATTTTTTATCCTTGCCCTCAGGGTTTGTTCTTGAATTAGAAAATTGTTTTTATGTTCTGACAATAAGAAGAAATATTATTTATGTTTCTTGTCTAGATAGGAAAGGGTTTTCCTTTATAGTAAAGAATAATAGTTGTTCTGTTTATTTGAATAACATGTTTTATTGCTATGTAAATTTGAGTAATGGACTTTATGTTCTTGATCTCGAAACCCCTATCTATAACGTTAATACTAAAAGGGTTAAACCAAAAGATTTAAACCCAACTTATCTTTGGCATTGTCGCCTAGGACATATAAATGAGAAACGTATTTCTAAACTCCATAAAGATGGATATTTAGACTCTTTTGATTTTGAATCAATAGATACATGTGAATCTTGTTTATTAGGGAAGATGACTAAGACCCCATTTACTAGAATGGGTGAAAAGGCAAGTGATCTTCTAAGCTTGATACATAGTGATGTATGTGGGCCAATAGGGACAATGGATAGGGGAGGTGTTAGCTACTTTATCACCTTTGCTGATGATTTCAGTAGATATAGATTTGTGTTTCTAATGAAGCATAAATTAGAATCCTTTGAAAAGTTCAAAGAATTCAAACATGAAGTAGAGAACCAACTTGGCAAGAAAATTAAAGTACTTCGATCTGATCGAGTTGGCGAATACTTAAGCCTAGAGTTTGATGAATATCTTAAAGAATGTGGGATTGTCTCTCAACTCACTCCTCCTGGAACACCACAATGGAATGATGTTTCTGAGCGGAGAAATAGAACCTTGTTAGACATGGTTCGATCAACGATGAGTCAACCTGACCTCCCTAACTCTTTCTGGGGACATGCCTTGATGACAGCAGCTTTCACACTTAACTGTGTTCCATGTAAGGCTGTCATAAAGACAGATATGGACTGGGAAACGACCCAGTATGTCTTTTCTTAAGATTTGGGGCTGTGAAGCTTATGTGAAGCGTCAGATTTCTGACAAACTTGGACCTAAATCAGATAAATGTCTTTTTGTGGGATACCCAAAGGAAACTAAAGGTTATTACTTCTACAATCCTACTGAGGGAAAAGTGTTTGTCGCTCAGAATGTTGTATTCTTAGAAAGGGAATTCATCTCTAAAAGAATCATTGGGAGGAAAGTAGAACTTGAAGAAGTTCAAGACCTACAAGGCATTGAAGAGTCAATGGTGGAAATGGAGCTGGTGTAACATTCCAAATTTTAAAATAGAGAATAAATTAAGGAAATAAATATCGAACAATTGAATGTGAACTATTTGATGCTCCAAAATATTGAGAATTATTAAATTAAGATTTTTAGGGACTGTTAGTGATTGGTGGAGACCGGATAAGTAGAAAACTGACTCGAATAAAATATGGGTGTCAGACCAAGTATCTCTGATTGAGATGCCGTTGGTCAGGGTTGTAGATAATATTATTGGGAACCCGAATATGGAACGCCCCACCCCAAAAATAGGGGGAAATTTTTCACGTTTTTAAAGGATATTAATTAATCAATAATTAAAGTGATGGAGTATTATCTCCATCCCCCTGGATCTATAATGAACCACTCCCATATATGAAGATATGAGAGGGTGAAATTAAAAGATGATTTTCCAATCAGAGTCAGCGGAAGGTTCATTTGATTTAATTATTGACTGATTGATTTTCAAGAGAAGGAATTTCATAAAAATGTGGGATGAGATTTAAAACACTTAAGATTTGATATTAAAATAAGATGCTCAACCAATAATGTGAAAATAAGGTTGTAAGCATTTAGAATAAAATCCCAAGTAAAAAATTAATTTAGAGGAGCATCAGGTGCCACTCGCTCAGGCGAGAATAAATTCGCTTAAGCGAGCCAGCGTACCCACGCTTGAGCGAACGCTGAGGAACATGAGCGAAAGGGAGGAATAAGCATCAGGGCTCAGCTCGCTTGAGCGAGCCCTATCTCGCTTGAGCGAGATGCGAAAGAATGCCTTGAGCGAAGCAGCGAGACGCTTGAGCGAGAGTAGGAGTTTGTATCAGGTCCCAAACTCGCTTGAGCGGCACATCACTCGCTTGAACGAGATTGGTCCAGAATTGAAGGTGACTCACTGGCCAATTTTCGCTTGGGTGAGGCACCACTCGCCTGGGTGAAAATCGTCCAGTATCAATTTCCCTTCTCCTTTGCTTGAGCGCTCACTCCCACGCCCGAGCGAAAATTATCCAGAATCAAACCTCTGATTCTGAGGAAATTTTGCTTGGGCAAGTTGGCCATCCGCCTGAGCGAATTTGGGGCAGAAACGTATCCCCTGTTTCACAACAATCTCGCTCAAGCGAGATTCTCACTCGCTTGAGCGAGTTCGGCAGGACATAGGCAGAAAACGTGAAATTGCATTCCTACATACAACCTACCATATTAAAACTCAATCTATTGCAATTCACTTAATTTCTACAAGATCTACACATCATATAACACCCTTGGAACTTGCCTCATTCACCATTAACCATTAATATCCATCCTAATTCATGGATTTGTAAGGAATCCAACACACCAATCCATAAAATGCTATAATCTAGAACTACATAGTTCTTTTATTGAATCAAATACCACCAACATCATCATGCTAATATTAACCCATGCATATAATCTAAAATCATCATCAAGCCACATACACTCCCTACATATATCTGGATTCAACATCATTTCATAAACTCCATAAAATAGCATAAAAACACAGCATTCATTCATTAATCAAAGTTAAGTATTAAGATTCATTCTTTACATCATTTGGGTCATGAATGAAAATTGGCCTTACACACACATGTCCAATTTTCTCCCATGACCTCCAAAATTATCAACCATTACAAAATTGAGTATATAACCACCATATACTCCACAAAATAAATTCATGCCGGCCAAGGCTTACACAATCCCATTCCATATTTACCTCCTTCCAAACTCGACATCCAAAAACTATAGGATTTAAGTCATACCTACATCAACTTTAAAAATAGCAACGGGGAGGTGAGTAACACGATCCAAATGAATTAAAGTCATATATTATGATGAAATACATGTATACTTGCATAAATATCAATCATTACACCATATCATACATCATACATAATACATCTCATAATCTCAAGTATACATTCACAATTTCATTCATTTGGATTACCCAACACACACATAGGGTTAGTATCTACTCTCTCCCTTTTCAATCCTCATTCATCCATTGCCCTCATGGGCTTTCAACTAGGCATATCTCCAGCTATATGCAAATGCTCTTAAAGCTAATGCATATGCACAAGAATTTCTCATCAAACAACGCAGATCCGACTGTGGGAATATAACTTTAATTCAATTGTGGGATAAGCATAGGTGTGCTACTATGCCCCTACTGCAGTAGAAAAATTATGTACATATATATCTCAATTTTATGCATGCTTACATGCTCATAATTTTTATTGGTACCAAACCGTTATCGCCCATCTGTAGCACTAGTCACCCCGTGACTTGCGGATCAACATCGTGGCCTCAACTACCACAAGTGCTACGGGCCCCTCCCGAACACACATCGAGAGAGCCGTGTCCCGTCGGACACCGAGGTAAACTCGCTCACCATAGAGCCACCCGCCCACTGGGCCCTCCATATAGGGTGCCTCGTCACTAAACTATGGACAACTTTGTGACTCATACACTGAGTCATAGGGGAAAATCACAATACGCTCGTGCACTGAGCCGCCCTCCCACTGGCCCCGCCTAGTGGAACCCCCTAATATTCCACATAGACAGTTATGATATGCCATGGATGCAATGTAAATGCAAATCAAGTGCATCCTCACACTATGCATCCTAGATGCCACTCACAATCAATCATTCACCACCACCACTTGGTGGATTTCAATATGTTTATCATCCTTAATTATTTCCAATTCTCCTCAATGCTTATACTCATTAATAGTTAGTGGCATACACATTCAATAGATCATACACATATCTTTGGGATATTCATATCACAATTCTAATCCACACATGGTTTCAAACCATCATCATACTTCATCAACATAGTATCATCACAACATCATAATATTATCCCAAATATAATGCCACACAATAATTATCTTCTAAATGCATTCCAATCATAACAATATCACATGATCCATTCAACAATCATCAAAATAATCGCATATACATATTTTCACATCACCAATGGATGAAATCATGCATTTAGAAAAGTTACCCCCTCCTACCTCAAGTGAAGTAGTGATCAACGCGGTCCGATGGTCCCGCCTCGTCAATGGGGTCACTTCCTACATCACAATACATTTCACAATCAATTTTCTATTTACCCATTAAGATTCAAATACCTATATACATCACTAATTTGATGTTTACATTATTTTTAACTCTCAAACCTCTTTTATTTCATTTTATCCACCATGACCACCATGGGTTAGGTGCTACCCATTATTATTATGCACCCTTGAACCAAACCCTTTCATGGGTTTCTTCATTAATGACTTCCACCAACAAAATACCATCACCAATGACTCTCATTCATCATAACCCATATTTATTGTCAACAATAAATGATCATCAACCTCCATTATACATCTCCCCCAAATTTATGAAGCTAGGGTTTCATAAAAATTCCAACCACCTTCATAAATACTCTTCTCCTTCCAATCATAAATGCATCCACTTCATTACTTCCTAAAGAAATCTTACTTTCATAAAAACCCACCTTAAACTCATGTATTAAATGCCTTAAGTGAACACCCATTTACATGCATGGTTCCCAAGACTCATATTATCATATAACCATGGCAAAAACCCAAATAAATGGTGATTATTTCTTACCTCACACCCAAAAACGAAATGGGTTTCCAAGGAGAGGATGGTGACACAAAAATGAGGGAAGAAGAGGAGAAAGAGTTCAGCTTCAATAGTCTCCTTCAAGCTCCACCAAACGAAAATGAGAGGAAGTAGAAGATGAGACCAAACTTGCTAAAGTTTTTGGAAGAAGGAAGAGAGAATGGAGAAGATGATGAAGAGAAAAAGAAGTGAGGTGCAATGTCCTACACCTTCAGCAAGCATACATGAATAGGAAGAAAAAATGGGGTTTTCAATTTTCTTTTAATCCTATTCATTAAAACTTCATCGCTTTATAACTAACAGGCTCTCCATTTAGGCTCAATACTTCATCCTAAAATTATTCTGAATGTATATCCAGATTCCCAATATTATTCTCTACAGCCCTGCCCAATATCATCTCATTCCGAGATACTTGGTCCGACACCCATATTTCAACCGGGCTCATTTTCAGCTTAACCGGTCTCCATAAATTACCAACAATTCCTAAAAATCTTAATTTAATTAATTTCAATTTATTGGGACCTTAAACAATTCATATTCAACTTATCAATATTTATTTCCTTAATTAATCTTCTATTTTAAAATTCGGGATGTTACAGAATATGTATTCAAAATAATTTTTAGAATAAGTATTGAGCCCGAACAGAGAGCCTGTTTGTTTGAAAACAGAAGAACTTAATGGAGAGTTAAAAACTTAAAACAAAATCCCTTCCCTCTCTCTCATTTTTTCACCTTACCTTCTTCTCCCAAGGAAAAAAAACACGCACTTACTCTCTTCTTAAAAACCTAGAGAAAGTTTTGTGCATTTTCTCCCTCCATTTTCAAAATCTCCATTGAGCTTGGAGGAGGACATTATGGGTTGAAGCTCCTCCCATTCTTCTCCATTTTCGTTATTCCTTTTCTCTCCCTTGCCTTCCATTTTCGTTTCTTGATTGAGGTAAGCTCTCCCTTATTTTAATGGTGCTTGAACTCTAGAATGGGGATTATTAAGGCTTGGGAGAGTATTAATTGTATATGGGTTATTGGGAGAAGCTTTAAATATGACAAACCTAAGGTGGGGTGATATGAATGTGAGTTTCTAAGAGCCTTAAAGAGGGTACACGAAAATATGGATGCGAAGATGAAGAACCATGTGCATTTATGATGTTTGGTAGGTTTTTAATAAAACCCTAACTTATAGTTTTGGGGAAAATGTGTAATGGAGAAGGGGTTGGCATTTATGGATGAAAGAAGTGTTGTTAATGTTATGGTAGTGGCATTTAATGATGATTTATAATGTTGGTTGGAAGTCATAAATGAAAAACTCACCGAGGAGTTGGTGGGAAATTAATGTATATGGAGACCAAACTAATTAGGTTGTTACCTTGATAATAATGAATGGTGATTTAAGGGAAGGAATTCCCGAAGCCTAATTAGGTAAATGAACAAAACCTATAAATAGTCTCTACATGATAAGAATCATGTGTACACATATATATATGTATGTTGAAATGGTGTTTGAATGAATGATTGATGTGGTCCTATAATTGATTGGTGTAGGACTTGATAATACTTGTGAGGCGGGAACATCGAACCCGAAAGTCTACTTCTCTTGAGGTAAGAGAGGGGTATATTTTCTAAATGTATGAGATCTTGTATAATGATAATGTATATATTGATGTAATGTGGTATGTTTTCTTGGATGGGTGTAGTAACATATGCATGTGATGTGAACTTGAGTAAGGTCCTCATAATGAATGATTGTGGAATAAGACCTTAATGAGGTTATGAGCGGTATAATGTGTGATGACATGTCATGGGTTCCATGTGTGGTTTGATGAATACTTGAAATCCTTGGCTATAATGATTCTTGAATATTATGATTGGAATATATATATGTTTGATTATGTTGAATTAACATTTTAATTGAATATGAGTGTACCCTAGATGAGAGGGTGAGATAATCCATATGAGGTTAAGGCATGCATGAGCATTTTTGCATATATTACATGGCATGCATATCATGATAATGTTGATAAGTAGTTGCGATCACTTGATGTTGGAATATAAATTGCTTGCGAGTTCCTGTGATTATTGGACTGGTGGTTGTGATCACCTGGTATTTGAAATGAAAGGCCCTGCGGGACCATTGAGATTGAATACCCATGGTTGCGATCATGAAGCGGGAGTACCCCTTGCGAGGCGGGAAACCAATGATAATGAATAATGATTATGGTGGTTGCGATCACCTGAGGAAATGGAACCGAATCCGTGCGTATGCATCCCTAAACACTAGCATGTGCATTAGCCATAGAAGCATGGGATAGTGTAATATCCCAATGAGGAGATCGTGTGAGGGGTAGGTGGAACTTCCTTGATTACCAACTGTAATTATGTCAATGATTGGTGTGACCTTATGAATTTTGATGGATATATGTGTTCAATGAATTTGATGAATGATTGGTTTGGTGCTGATTGAACTTCTTTTAGGGAGAAGATGTTTAATATTACATTTATGTATATATTATCACAATTGTTAGATTCTTCATCATTGAGAAAGTATACTCACTCTCCATGTGGTACTTCTTTTTAGCTCCTGTGTTGTAGGGCTTGCCTATGGAGCCACTATGTGGAGAAGAGGTATGAAGGACGCCTATTTTTGGTAAAGAATGCCTTGGCTAGCAATTATTTTGAGTTTGTAGCTTTTATATGGATTTTTGTAATGTATATAGCTATAATGAATGTATTGTCTAGCCAAGGATTGGTATAGATACTTGTATGAATGATGAATAGATAATGGTGATTTTGGAAGGTCATGTAGGAAAATGAGATCCTAGAGTTTATGGCTCATTTTTGTTAGCGACCTTAGCCTTAATTGGATTTTGAAAAAGAAGCATGATGTAATTAAAACTTATGAATGAATGATGATTTACATGAAAATTGCGTTTCATAGACTATGCCAAGTAGTAAGTTAGATTAGAATGTGATTATAAGTTGGAATGAAAATCTATGAGTATGAGGGTTTAGAACAAGTTTTAAATGTATAACATGATGAAAGTAATATGATGAATTTAATCAATTTGGCTTAAATTGAGTTTTGGCATGTTGAGTTGTTTAATTCCTCTGTTATCTATGCTTTTACTGGTATTCTGGCTCAGGCGAGAATCCTACTGCATTGGTATATGGCTACTGGCCAAATCTCACTTAGGCGAGAGTGGGTCTCGCTTGAGCGAGACCGCCCTGGTATCAGGGGTTGGCTACTGGAAGATAATCGATCAGGCGAGTGGGGTGTCGTCTGAGCGAGAGCGATGGGTTTTGCCACTGGACCATTTTTCGCTTGAGTGAAAGGCCTTTGAAGGTGGTACTCGCTCAAGCAAGTGAGCGTAGGCTTGGTTTTGGACAAATTTTGCTTACGCTCGCTGGCTCCACCCAAGCGAATCCTGTGGATCTCGCTCAAGCGAGATGGGGCTCACTCGAGCGGGGTGGCCCCTGAAACTTCTTCCCCTCTTTTCGCTCAGCTCACTCGGTGACTCGTCCAAGTGTTCCATTAGGACTCACTTAAGCGAGTGTGGTTCTCGCTTGAGCGAGTGGTGCCCAGAATCCCCATATTGCATTGCTTTAAATATTTTCCCATTTCTTTGTATCAAACCTTTTCCTTGTAACATATTATAACACCTTGGGCAAGTTTTGAGGTCATTAATCCTCATGATGTTTATTACTTTAAATCCAATCGTATAACATTAATTTAATTAACTATTTCCGCTGTTTTAGTTAAGAATTCCTCACCGAGTCTATATTAACTCACCTTCTCATATCTCCATATATGAGATAGGTCTTTCATAGATCCAGGATATCGAATATCAGCTTCATCATTTAACATTTTTCATAAGTTAATGCTATTATAATCGTAAAAAATTTACCCCTATTTTCGGGTGTCACAGCTGGAACCACAAAATGTTGTGATAACTCCAACTCCAGTAGAACAAGACTTGCGTAGATTAGGTAGAATACGTCAACAACCTGAAAGATATGGATTTCTTGTAACTCAGGAAGGAGATGTGTTGCTAATGGATCAAAATGGGCCAACATCTTATGAAGAGGCCATTGCAAGTCCAGAATCTGAGAAATGGCTTGAAGCCATGGGATATGAAATGGACTCCATGTACACTAATCAAGTTTGGTCTTTGGTTGATGCACCCGAAGGGGTAAAACCTATAGGATGCAAGTGGGTTTTCAAAAAGAAAACTGACATGGATGGAAATATAAGTACCTATAAGGCAAGATTGGTAGTGAAAGGTTTCAAGCAAATTCATGGTATAGACTATGATGAATTCTTTTCTCCAGTTGCTATGCTAAAGTCTATTCAGATTCTGCTTGCTATTGCTGTATACCATGATTATGAGATGTCAAGACTGCTTTCCTTAATGGAAATCTTCTTGAGGAAGTGTACATGACACAACCCGAAGGCTTTGTTAAGCCTTAAGCATCCAGGAAGGTGTGCAAACTACAACGTTCCATACATGGACTTACTAAAAATAAGGATGAACCTTGTGTCTACAAGAAGGTTAGTGACTGCACGATTGTTTTTCTGGTCCTTTATGTTGATGACATACTACTCATTGGAAATGATATTCCTACCCTCCAGTCGTGAAGACTTGGTTGGGAAGTTGTTTTTCTTAGAAAGACTTAGGTCAAGCTACCTACGTGTTGGGAATTAAGATCTATAGAGATAGATCAAGAAAACTTCTTGGCCTAAGTCAGAATACATACACAGAGAAAGTGTTAAAAAGGTTTAACATGCAAGATTCCAAGAAAGGAACTTTTCCTATGGCTCATGGCATAAGCCTATCAAAGGCTCAATCTCCTTCCACTAAAGAAAGGAGAGAACGAATGAATAAGATTCCATATGCATCTGCTATTGGATCAATCATGTATGCCATGATATGTACCCGACCAGATGTCTTATATGCTTTAAGCATGACGAGCAGATACCAGTCTGATCCTGGTGAAACTCACTGGACTGCTGTTAAGAATATCCTAAAGTACTTGAGAAAAACTAAAGATTCATTCTTGATATATGGAGGGGAAGAAGAGCTCATTGTAAAGGGTTACACTGATGCTAGCTTCCAAACTAATAAGGATGACTCAAGATCGCAATTAGGGTATGTGTTTTGTTTAAATGGTGGCGTTATAAGCTGGAAAAGTTCAAAGCAAGAGATAGTTGCTGATTCTACTACAGAATCTGAGTATATTATTGCCTCAAACGCTGCAAATGAGGCAGTATGGATCAAGAAGTTTGTAATAGAACTTGAGGTAGTTCCTAGCATTGTGGACCCTATAAGTCTCTACTATGATAATAGTGGAGCAATAGCACAAGCTAAGGAACCTAGATCACATCAGCAATCCAAGCATATACTTAGGCGTTATCATCTTATCCGAGAAATACTTGAACGAGGAGATGTTAAGATATGTAAAGTGCACACCGATGAGAACATTGCTGATCCACTCACCAAACCTCTTGCACAACAAAAGCATGAGGGACACACTAGATCATTAGGCATTAGGCAAATGTCTGATTGGCTCTAGCGTAAGTGGGAGATTGTTGGTGTATGCACTAGCTATTGATGTATCAATTTTAACTTATCAATAAAATTAGTATTTTCAGTTCTTTAGACTAATTTTAATGTTATTTATCCTGGAATAATAGGTCATATGAGAATTATTCCTAAAACATCTCTAATCAAGTATTTACATGGGGACATGTAATTACATTAAGATTAGTGTGTGAATGTACTGATGATTTGACTTCACAAATCATGGATATATGATACCAAGTCTTTACACGGGTACACATTAAGAGTAATATTGTACTGGACAGACCCACCATGAGCACGTTGCATGGATCGTTACATGAGTGTCATAAACAGTTCTTAATGTGATAATGGTATATAGTCCTTCAACCTGAAGTCACTACGATTCCTACATAAGGAGTTTATTGTTTTAATACAATCAAAGGTTATCTGTAATAAGATGACCATAAAGATTGTGATTAGGCAATAGACAAATTATGTAGAGGGATGTGAGTGATGTAGATGGAATTTGTCTCTCCTATGTGACAGGAGTGATATCTATAGGCCACTTGATGGAGTGAGACTAATGAAATGCATGGCCATGCTAAGATGAATAAATATTAGATATTTATTTTGTAAAGTCTACTCTGGTATCAAGTAAAATGAATTGGGCTATACAAGGATGATGACGACCATGCCTTGGGCCCAATTAGATATCGTGACAAAAGGAATAAATATATAAAATAATTATCACTTATAGGTCATGTCGATGATAAATAATATTCGGACATAATGATGTATTTCTAGATACCGCTCTATTTTATATTAAAAATAAAATAGTTTATTATTAATATAACTGAATATTTTACCTATAGGGTCACACACATAGAGTAAGCCCACCATAGGATAGTTTTATTTTAGTTAGACTGAAAATAAAACTATTTGGGCCTAACTCATTTAGAATAAGTCAGGAGACCAATGTTTAATGAGAGCTCAGGTCAAGACCAAAGCCTATATATAAAGCATGAGATGCTCATAGGCTGCTACTCAGAAATTAGACTATAATCAAATTTCCGTACTAGCATTCGGAACTTTGTTTTTCTGGTAGGAGTGCTCGTGTGGACTCCTAAGGGTGAAGCTACAATTGCTTCGATCGAGGAACTCGTTTTGCATCTACAAGAGGTAAACCCTAATTAAAAACTTTAATTTTGCATAATGCCTTGAGACATTTGTGTTTGTAATTCTTTTTGGGAATCCTTTGTGTTTCGGCTGCCTGACCCTGATGGAATTCCCTTACAGTTAACACTTCCGTTTGTTGTGAATTTATGGCTAATATACACCTGTTATTAATTTTGAAATCTCATTTGATTTTACAGCATTATTATTAGTGGGCAAAGGGTATGATTGATGAGATTAGGAAGGTCTTTGCCACAAAGACCTCCAAAATCATCAAGAGTACCCTTTGGAAGGTCAGGGACAAGGGCAAGCACCCTCATTGGATCCCTGAGGACCACTGGGATGGGAAGGTCCAGAAGTAGGGGATGTCTTGTTCCAACAGGCGAGTGCTCGGAACAATGCGAACAGAGCGGTTGATGTTGCAGCCTCTATCTATACTGGGGGTAGTATTTCGGTCCTTGAGCACAAAAAGAGATTTGTAATTTTAAATTTTTCTACTGTTTGTTAATAAATGAGTTAATATATTCTATATTAACAATTTTAATTTTATTATCAACAACAGGAGCAGAAGGAGCATCGGGAGCCATCTTTGTTTGAGGTCTTGCAAATGACCAAGAAAAAAAAAGTTGGTGCTTGGGTTAACTAGAAATCCACGGACATGGCGGTAATTTAATTTAACTTATGCATAACTAAACTTACAAGTTATATATTACTGATTTTTATCATGTATTTCTATTTTGTAGGAGGCTTATCTTGCCATGAGGGATGAGAAGGAGGTGGAGTTAGTGGCCTCTACATCTGAGGGGGAGGTACCTCCCACTCTTTCTTGTTCCGACGACAACGACATCTATATAAAGGTTGTTGGCAGCGTGAACAAGAAAAGGAGGATCTTTGGATATGGCGTTGTCAGCATGTAGTTGGCGAAAAAGGGGAAGACCTCTTCCTCTTCCTCTTCCTCCTCTATCCTTCTGGCGAAAGTTGTTCAGGTCATTCAAAACCTGAACAACGAGCTACAGGAGGAGCGACGTCAGAGGCAACTTTTAGAGGAACGGGCCGAGGCGGACTGACAACAGACTGAGGAGTAGCAGGTCGAGACTTGTTGACAGCTTGCTGCGCAGCAGGAGCTACTGATGCAGTTCATGGCGAGGCTCACTCCCCTACTTTTGAGTCACCACCACCACCACCATCAGAGGATCCCCCTTCATCATGATTTTACTTTTTTAGTATTTGTTTATCTATTGTATACATTGATTTATACTTTAGATGTATATACCTTATATCAGTCTTTGTTAATGTCATTATCTTTTCTTGTTTTGTCATTCAATATTTAATATTTAGGGCTCACTCGCTCAACGTAGAATCATAATATTCTTAATCGATTCAATTAAAAAATAATAAATCCTAAAAATTAAATTTAATTAAAAAATAATAATAATAAATTTAATTTTAAAAAATTAAGAACACACGTTAACGATGGAACAACCATGGTCGCTAAATAGTAGTGATAGCGACGACTTATGGTAGTCACTCTTTAGCCACTAATAGCGACGGTCTGTGGGTGGTTGCTAGTAAGCCTGTAATAGCGACGGGGTTCGATGGTCGCTAGTAGGCTAGTCATAGTGAAGAGGTTCGGTGGTCGCTAGTAGGCTAGTCATAATGATAGGGTTCGGTGGTCGCTAGTAGGCTAGTAATAGCGACGGGGTTCGGTGGTCGCTAGTAGGCTAGTCATAGTGAAGTCGTTCGATGGTCGCTAGTAGGCCAGTAACAGTGACGACGTTTGGTGGCCGCTAGTAGGCTAGTAATAGCGACGGGTGTGGTAGTTGCTACTTAGCCAGTAATAGCGACAGGCTGTGTCTCCACCATAGGGACCTGTTTAGCGATGGCGTGACCCCGTCAAAATGTCTGCGACAGTGGATAGTGTCGTCATAGGGATGTCAGTGACGATGTAGATAGCGACAAGGTCTTGTCCGTCATAAGTTCCGTCGCTAATAGTTTTAGTGAAGGAAAAAGCATAATTTAACGATGGGTTTTGGTGGACGCTAATAGGTTTTTTTTTGGTTGTATATTACCAACTCTATCTCTAGTAATTGGTATATTAAGGGTATTTTAACTTTTACTTCTATTAAAGTAGTCTTAAGACACATGAAAATCATTCTCCCGTTTGAAGTTCATACAAATAAAAGATTGAAATACTAACAATGAACTTGAATCATAAATATGCAGAGGTCATAATCATAACATTATATTCATAGATTGGTTTACCAATTCCAACATAAATAGATTAGTTACTGATAAGTGCTTATTTTGTGATTAAATTCATGACTCAATTGGATCCATTTCCTGAAATACTTAACTAAATTGATAAAATTGAGCATGACTTTTATTATAAATAATAATGTGTTAAGTAAATAAGCTTGCTCTGAAAAATATTAAAGACAGGTTCCAAAAGCTTGAAAGAAATTCAAGAGGATTCAGCATCATCAGAACCCCACGCTTAAGGGTAACCTCGAGCACGCTTGAGCGCAACCTTGTTGAAGGACTAAAGAAAACAGAGAAGCTTCAGGAACCTCTCACGCTCAAGCGGGAGAACACATCGCTTGAGCGTGAGTCCTAAAGCACCCAAGCAAGGAGCAAGCGTGACCCTGAGCGTGGATTGAAGGACAACAAGCAGCATCAGACTTACCCACGCTTGAGCATGAGAAGGGGACGCTCGAGCGTGACCACACGAGCGCTTGAGCGCGGCTGAAAAGGATCAAGCGTGAGCGTGAGCGTGACTTCATGCATGACCTACGCTCAAGCGTGGCACCAAGAAGCTTAAAGCGTGACTGAAATGGAATAAGGAACAGCATCAGGTCATCTCACGCTCAAGCGTGAGCAGGAGCCGCTTGGGCGTGACCTCGATTCCGCTTGAGCGTGGCTTGAGCATGGAATACATATGTTGAACCAAGGAACCACGCTTAAGCGTGGACAAGCAAGCTCAAGCGTGACTCACACAGCGTGGGCTTCTTAATTCTTTATTCACCCGTAATGCGATGCAAACTCATCCACTTTCTACTGTTTCCACCAGTCTCTGAAAGATGCCGTATGGGTTCTACGTAAGTGGGTAAGAGAAACTAAGCCAAAAACTCCTATAAAGCAAGCTGCAAAGAGGGCATCAAAAGGGGGATCCTATCATCTGATACATCATTTCATCCTCTGTATTTTTCATTTTCACACTTTCCATTTTCTGTATTCATTTCTATGATGGTGAAAATGCAAGGCATGAGTAACTAATCTCCCTTATGGGATTGGCTGTAATCCATTCAACACTGAAGTAATGCTGTCGTAAGTTTTCATTGAGTAATGAGATTTGATAAAGTTTCTGTATTTCCTTCTGCGTTTAATGCCTGAAAGTACTTGATCACTATTTTCTTGTTCTAAGTTTTCTTGAGTATGCTGGGAAGTGACTTTTGAAAGCAGACCCTGAAAGAAATGCTTGTTGTGATAGGTAGCCAGGGATGGCGTCTAACGCAACAAACGTCAAAACAATCGATCGATAATGCTGGAATGGTTTCCAAAGTGACTGAGGGATCAGCGGTTTGGAAATCATTCTTATGAATTTTGTAGTCGAGGGATCGATGCAAATGACTTTGATTGTGACGTAGAACTTATCTTTTCGATTTACTTATATGAAAACTTATGCAGCTTACAGAGGTAAAGATGTGATGAAGCCAATCCCTGTTTTACAAAACTGATTTTTCCAACATCATTTACTATTATATTTTGCAAAGTGCTATCCTCTGTTATTTTGTTACTTACTGTTTTTCATTCAGCAACATTCACAACAAATCAAAACTGAAACTTTCTGCCTAATCAATTCAAACTAAGATCTTCATTCTAGCACCTCCTCAGTGGAACGACAACTATACTATATTACAACTTCTGTGTTTAAACTTGGCACATCCATTTCATTGAGTTCATATTATACAAACTTGATTCTCTTTCAGAAAACTCAATATAAGCGAAACTCTTATCAAGTTTTGGCGCCGCAGCCGGGGAGGTGATTTAAGTTTGAATATTTTAGCATTGAATTGACAAGACAGTGTAAATAAACTTGTTTGTAATTTGTTTTATATATTTTTTTATTTTTTTTTAACCTTGTTACTTTGAGTTCTTGATTTATGATCTTGAGAGGACAGGGTACAAAAGAACAGCTTGCATTTTATCCTGAGATAGATAGGTTCCTCAAGAAAATCAAGAAAGCAAAGCAGAACTTCCAAGAAGGATAAAATTCCTCTGATACAATGGATGACAACAGCAATAATCAAAATCCACCAAGGAGAACACTTGGAGACTATGCTTTACAGCAAGGGCCAAGACATTTCTCAAGCATTGCAATCCCAAACACTGTCAGAGCACTAGAAATGAAACCAGCATTTCTGAGTTTGATTAGTTCACATCAATTCCATGGAATGTCCAGTGAAGATCCGTACACTCACTTGGCCACATTCTATGAATTGGTTGGAACCATGGGATTTGACCAAGATGTTATTGATGCTGCATATTTAAGACTGTTTCATTTCTCTTTAGCAGGAAAAGCAAAGGAGTGGTTACAATCTCATCCAAATCAAAGTTTGAATAGCTGGAACATAGTTGAAGAAAAATTTCTACAAAGGTTCTTTCCTCCATCTAGATTCATCAAGGCCAAATCAGATATTACAACATTTAGACAAGGCCAAGATGAACCTTTTTGTGAGGCATGGGAACGCTTTAAAACACTGCTCAGAAAATGCCCAAACCATGGACTTGAAGATATTGCACAACTTAATATTTTTTATAGTGGTTTAAGGGCTGACACTAAAATGATTTTAGATGCAGCAGCAGGAGGAACAATGATGACAGTGGATGCTGACCAAGCCACAAGGATAATAGAAGCTTTATCCTCAACAGACTACCAAGCTCAACATGATCGTCAGCAAGTTCAAAGGAAAGGAGTCCTTGACTTAAACACCACAGATCCCATTTTAGCACAGAACAAAATTCTGACCCAACAACTAGAAGCATTGACCAAAAAGATAGCCAATCTTCCACAACAATTACATGCTGTACAATCATCACAACCAGGGCAACAACAAATGCCTGCCAGATGTAACTTTTGTGGAGGAGATCATCTCAATGAGAACTGTGGATCACAAGAAGCAACTGTATACTTCATGAACAACCAAGGAAGGTCTGGTAATTTCAATTCAAATTTTTCTAACCAACCATTTCAGGGATGGAGAAGTAACCAAAACCAAGGCCAAGGATGGAAGCAAGAGCCCAGCTCTTCAAATAAACCATATCAAAATAATGGTCCTTCTTTGGTGGAGAGAACTTCTAGATTGGAGGACACCTTGGAAAAATTTATGCAAACTTCTTTAGCAAGTCAAAAGAACAATGAGGCATCACTCAGGAACTTGGAAACACAATTGGGACAACTAGCCCAACAACTTGCTGAGAAACAGAAGCCTCAGTATGGAGCAAACACTGAAACAAACCCAATAGAGCATTGCAAGGCTGTGACCACACTGACTGAGGAAATAACTGAGGAAGAAGATGGATATGACACTATCATCTCTGAAGCAGTACCGCATAACACCAAAGATCCAGGGAGTTTTCTATTCCCGTTACTGTTGGAAAACTTTCAAAAAGTAAAGCTTTGTTAGATCTTGGTGCTAGCGTAAATTTGATGCCATTATCCACACTGAAAAGTATAGGGGATTTTTCAGTAAAGCCAACAAACATGACTTTGAAAATGGCAGATCAATCAATAAAAACCCCTTATGGTATTGCTGAAAATATTGAGGTCAAAGTTGATCAATTTGAATTTCATGAGAGCTTTGTTGTCATAGATATGGAGGAAGATCCTGAAGTCCCCCTAATACTAGGGAGACCATTCTTGAAAGCAGCCAAAGTCATCATAGATGTGGATGACAGAAAAGTAAAAATTCGAGTGCAAAAAGAACAAGCTGATTTTGCTATTGAAGGTGCACTTGAAAAACAGAAAGGAAGAAAGCCAAGGCCTGACTTAGGCAAGGAGGTGGAAAAACTCAACACTCTCATCCACCAACTCCATGATCCATATTGAAAAATCTATCAGGCGTCAAGCTAATGACGTTAAACAAGCACTTATTGGGAGGCAACCCAATCTTTTATGTTTTCTTTTCATCCTGTTGATTTCATTTTAAGTAAATTTTATCCTAAGATTGAATTTTCCTTTTATTTTGCAGGCAGCTCATCAAATTCATCCCACTCATTATCCGAAAGTAAGTTTGCATCCCACATTGTTTAGCCTGGGGACAGGCCTTCTTTCTTAGGAGGGGTGAGACTTCATAGGCTAGACCAGGACCCTCCTCACAAGGGCCTCCAGCAAGGAAACATGAGACAGAGGATGACTCTTCTAAGGATGAGTGATGAGTTTACTGCTTTAGTTTTTATTGCTTTAGTTTACTTTGAGTTAGTTTTGTCTAACATTACTGCAGCATACTTTGAAAATTTTTTTTATGCTTTCGGTTGATTGTTTGGATATACCATTACATGCTTGCAGATGTACCAATTTTGAAAACCCCAACCAAAGATTTTACTTTTTGAACAAGAAAAGTTTCTAAGCAACAGAATGTTTTTAGGCAATAACACTGATTCTTTTTTTTTAGGCAAAATGATTTAATTAAGAACCAAGGAACTGGAATGCATGTACTTTTGCCTGTTCACATGACTTGAACCCTTTTCTGTTAGAATAAGGAAGTAAGCCTTATATCTTGATGAGAAGTGAGAAATCTAAACACTGAGAGCCTCATTTGAATTTGTTAAATTGGCATTGACTGATTTTCTAATTAAACCTTTTTCTTAAGAAACAAGCAAGGAAATGATAAGGCAATTTTGAAAACATAGTTAGCCAAGAGCCAAAAAGCTACCCCGATAAAAAGATCCGATTTTTTTTCGCAGCCCATCTTTGAGCCATAAAAGCATAAAAATTTTTCTCTGCCCTGAGCTAAGCATAAAAGCAAAAATCCTATCTTACCTGCATGTTCATCTTAAAAAAAGAGCATAAAATATTTTTTCTCAAAAGAAGATGAATCAAATGGAAGCAGTAGAAGAAAATGCAGAAAGAATAAGTAAGCTCTCCAAAGATTGTATAAAAGAGCTGGAGTAAAACGAAAGAAAAATCTGAAGTTTCAATGCAGAGAAGGAGCCTTCTAAATTAACCAAAAACACTTATGCTCTTCTTTAAAACATGTGTTTTGAAACCTAGAAAAACCAAAAGTTTCTTGTTAACCCAGCCTCATTACACCCTTAAAAGACCTTTTGATCCTTGCTATTCATTTGAATTTTGGTTTTACTAGAAATGACGGCCAATGTTAACAGAACAGTTCTAATGATGGATGAGCGAAACAGACACATGGTAAGAAATAATGAGAAATTCTATATTCTTACAGCAATGGGTTACATGCTTTATGAATAAGGTAATGGTGCATTACATTTTAAGGAATTGGTATTAAGAAAATCATTTGCCTAGACATCAACTCAGATTATTGTCTTTTAAACTTTTTGTCTGCAACAGAAACTTAGATTTTTGAACGCTTGATTCTCTTTCCTAAACTTCTTTTTTACTTGAGGACAAGCAAAAATCTAGGTTGGGGAGAGTTTGATAAGTGCTTATTTTGTGATTAAATTCATGACTCAATTGGATCCATTTCCTGAAATACTTAACTAAATTGATAAAATTGAGCATGACTTTTATTATAAATAATAATGTGTTAAGTAAATAAGCTTGCTCTGAAAAATATTAAAGACAGGTTCCAAAAGCTTGAAAGAAATTCAAGAGGATTCAGCATCATCAGAACCCCACGCTTAAGGGTAACCTCGAGCACGCTTGAGCGCAACCTTGTTGAAGGACTAAAGAAAACAGAGAAGCTTCAGGAACCTCTCACGCTCAAGCGGGAGAACACGTCGCTTGAGCGTGAGTCCTAAAGCACCCAAGCGAGGAGCAAGCGTGACCCTGAGCGTGGATTGAAGGACAACAAGCAGCATCAGACTTACCCACGCTTGAGCGTGAGAAGGGGACGCTCGAGCGTGACCACACGAGCGCTTGAGCGCGGCTGAAAAGGATCAAGCGTGAGCGTGAGCGTGACTTCATGCATGACCTACGCTCAAGCGTGGCACCAAGAAGCTTAAAGCGTGACTGAAATGGAATAAGGAACAGCATCAGGTCATCTCACGCTCAAGCGTGAGCAGGAGCCGCTTGGGCGTGACCTCGATTCCGCTTGAGCGTGGCTTGAGCGTGGAATACATATGTTGAACCAAGGAACCACGCTTAAGCGTGGACAAGCAAGCTCAAGCGTGACTCACACAGCGTGGGCTTCTTAATTCTTTATTCACCCGTAATGCGATGCAAACTCATCCACTTTCTACTGTTTCCACCAGTCTCTGAAAGATGCCGTATGGGTTCTACGTAAGTGGGTAAGAGAAACTAAGCCAAAAACTCCTATAAAGCAAGCTGCAAAGAGGGCATCAAAAGGGGGATCCTATCATCTGATACATCATTTCATCCTCTGTATTTTTCATTTTCACACTTTCCATTTTCTGTATTCATTTCTATGATGGTGAAAATGCAAGGCATGAGTAACTAATCTCCCTTATGGGATTGGCTGTAATCCATTCAACACTGAAGTAATGCTGTCGTAAGTTTTCATTGAGTAATGAGATTTGATAAAGTTTCTGTATTTCCTTCTGCGTTTAATGCCTGAAAGTACTTGATCACTATTTTCTTGTTCTAAGTTTTCTTGAGTATGCTGGGAAGTGACTTTTGAAAGCAGACCCTGAAAGAAATGCTTGTTGTGAGTAGGTAGCCAGGGATGGCGTCTAACGCAACAAACGTCAAAACAATCGATCGATAATGCTGGAATGGTTTCCAAAGTGACTGAGGGATCAGCGGTTTGGAAATCATTCTTATGAATTTTGTAGTCGAGGGATCGATGCAAATGACTTTGATTGTGACGTAGAACTTATCTTTTCGATTTACTTATATGAAAACTTATGCAGCTTACAGAGGTGAAGATGTGATGAAGCCAATCCCTGTTTTATTAAACTGATTTTTCCAACATCATTTACTGTTATATTTTGCAAAGTGCTATCCTCTGTTATTTTGTTACTTACTGTTTTTCATTCAGCAACATTCACAACAAATCAAAACTGAAACTTTCTGCCTAATCAATTCAAACTAAGATCTTCATTCTAGCACCTCCTCAGTGGAACGACAACTATACTATATTACAACTTCTGTGTTTAAACTTGGCACATCCATTTCATTGAGTTCATATTATACAAACTTGATTCTCTTTCAGAAAACTCAATATAAGCGAAACACTTATCAGTTACATATGATAAAAGTAAAAACATAACTTACAGTTGATACATTACAAACGCTAATCACACTTCACAATACGAAAAGAACACAATACAACACTACACTCTCAAGTATATGGAAACTATTCTAAGTACAAACTCAGAAAAGAACTCTGAATTCAAAGAGAGAAAGAAGAAAAAATGAAGATTGGATGATCCAAAACTCATGGCAAATGGCCCTATTTATAGTGTTGAGCAAAGGTCCTGACGCTACGTGTGAGGTTGATGCTACACATCAAGCCTCAGACTTAGCCTCCATTAATCTTCCTGATTTTCAGCCATGATTGCCAATTTCTATCCCAATAATGCTCAAACAAGGTTTCCACTGTGTTTTGGACTCTAATCAGAAGTGGGTTGGCTAATTTGAATATTTAATTATCCTATTTTCTGAGTGTAAAGCCACCTCTGAGTGGAGTCCACGTAGCCTCTGACGATACGCACAGGCCTGATGCGTAGCATCAGCACCAAAATCCTGACGCTGAGAGTGGGATTGATGCTACGCTTCAGCCCTTCTACTTAATTTAAATTTTCAACTTAAATCCTTAGCTTTTCACTGTAAAAAATAGAAGAAATGGGTTATGCCGTCAGTTTTAATAGTTTCCATTTATTTCAATTTAAACCTAAACTTATTACAATTTAAAATAATTTTTATTAATTTTAACACACTTTTTATTATGAAAATAATAGTAAATTTAAGGACTAAAAAAAGCCTTCATGATTTCCCCATGGATCCTTCACATTCTCCTTGTGTTTCTCCCTGTATGACGATTGTCTCTCTCCCTCTAAGTCTCCCAGAATCGCTCGCAAAAGTATAGAACTCATAATTGGGATTAGGGCTGTAACTTTTAATTTGTTGCACAACCCTGATCCATGACCATGGATCACTTTAGGTGGACTATCTGCTTTTTATAGTTTAGGCAATACACTTCATTGTAAGGCAGTGATTTCCACCATTGTCGTGGTTTTCTAAGGCCTTTTTTTTATGTTTTTATCCTTCTTTAGGTAGTGTTATTTATAAGGATCTATCCCATTGGGCCTCCTTTGAAGTCATGGCCATATCCTCTTCATACAAGTCATGGCCTACATCTCACCTTCTCAAAATTTGGAGTGCTTGGCTTGGATCTAGAAGAAGCTTCAAAAGGAAGATCAATTTTCCTTCTTAGGAATTGTAAAAATTCCTACATCATTTGGTATCATGAGTCTCTGACCTCTTGATTTATTTTTCTTAGATCTATTTCTTTACTGTTTGTATTCTAAAATTTGAGTTACATATTCTTAATCTCCTCTTCCGTAGCTTTAATTTGACATATCATATATGAAAATCCATGAAATATTTAAAAAATTATGAAATCTAAGATTTTAGATCAACTCCTTTTGCTTTAGAATTTGGCAAACTTGCTTCACAAATATTGTTGCTACATATATGCATGTAATAACCTTAAAGGTTCATGCAATATGGAGCAAAAACATTTAGTCAAAGTTGTTGACCTATATTTGCCTTGTTGCTCAAGTTACCCTTTGTTCTTGCCCTTCTAGTGCCATTTTCTTGCATATTATGTCTCATTTGGGTCATTTTAGCATTTTAAAATAAAATTTCAGTGTTGAACATATATGAAACCGTGTGAATCTTATAGTGTCTTCCATGTGTTTGTGAAATTGTTCAAATATTTGTAGTTTGTATATTTGTTGTTCTAGGCTTTGGAGCTTGTGTCCTTAAGTTTCTAGGTGTTTTATTTTGCACTTGCCTTGGTTTTAAGTGCTAACTTCTTAGACACTTTATTAACATTTAATAAAGTGTCTCACAAACTCCTTGTTGCGAAGGTGAAATTTATTGCTCATTATATATTGTAGGTTGTTAGCTTTTTCCTATGCTGTGTCTCTAGTTTTATTTTCAATTTTTCAACACCTTGAGTCAATCTTTCGCATGTTGTAATTTGTTCCATTTTTTTTAGTTTCATGTTATTTTACCTTGCCTTCCATTGCATTTAATTATTGCAAGAAGATGCTAGCATAAGGGCTACTTTATTACCTTATTTTGTTGTCATTTTTAAGCACTTTCTTACAATTCTTTGGGGCTGATTTTGGTGCAGTAAAATACTCCAAAAAATAGGGGAAATATCATTAAAAAAGTGAAAAAATTATACAAAAGAAAAAGGCTTGAAAGGTCCCTTCATCTGTGCATTAGTTTGAGTCCTTTCTTGGTAAAATTGTCATAAGAAAGAGTATGTAACCCTTACCAAATAAAAAAATCAGCACCTTATATAATTTTTATGCAGTACCATTAGTGTTTGATTTAGTGCATATCTATTGAAGAAGAAAGTCTTGTGAAAGCGGACTTGCTTGCATTCTAGAGTTTCTAGTTAGCAAATTTTGAGTGCTTCCTTTATTCTTGCATTTAATTTTTGCTTGTCTTCTTGACTCTTAGTTTGTCACATTTTCATCTTATTCTTGTTGTGCCTTTATTCTTTATACAATTTCTTTCATGTCACATCCTTGTTTGTCACTTTCTTAATTTTTTTGGTTTAGCTTTCTAATTGTTCTTTCTTGCTTGTCTTTTTGATCTCTTGGTTTTGTCATTAGAGTATTTCACTTTATTAGCTTTGTTTGAGATTTTTTAAGTGAGACATCACTTTTGGGTAGCATCTTGGAGTAATTGAGATTTGACTTGAGGATTGACCTAAGCACAATCAAGTATAGAGAGATTGGTTAGAGTGCAAACACCTTGTGAGATTGGAGTGCAAACACTTTTTCTTTTTCTTTTTCTTTTTCTTTTCTTTTTTTACATATATTCTTGTGCTAACCTTTGCTTTGAGTTTCAAAGTTGTTTCCTTGTAGCTTGGTGACTTACCTTGGACTTGGTGGAACTTTAAAGACTTTGTACTTAGAGTGCACATTTTTGTAATAGCTTAATAGTTACTTTGTGTCTTTTGTATTTCATTCTCATTGTGTTTTGGGAGCATGTAAAAAAATAGCATTATTTTAATTCATTTTTCTTAGTCCTTGTATTTGGACTTTGGATTTTTAATTAGTTGACTAGGGTAGTGTGCTTATGATAAGGACATCAGTCAAAAGCAGGCCATGGACAAAGTGGAGCGAGCTGTGGACTTCTTCTCAGGACCTATGATGAGGTCAAGGAGTAAAAAAGCTAAGGAAGCTCTCACATTCTTCACATTTCCAACTCATGGGCCCTAGCCCAAGGAAGCTCCTAAGAAGACCTATACTTTGTTATCTTGCACTACTTTAGGTATTAGGTCTTCTTAAGCTTTTTTCGGCCTACATGAGCATTTGTATTTTCTTATGTACATTAGGTTTAGAAAATCCTTTGGGCTTTAGGTTGGGCCTTACATGGTCATATTTTCCCTTTGGATCACTTTTAGGCCTTGTATGCATCATCTTTCCTTTTGGGCTTGTATTTTTCCCCTTCTTAGTTAGGATAGGATAATCGGGCCAAGGTCTAAGCCAAGGCCCTACACCATTACCAAAATCCATATAGGGTACATAAGCCTTCACCCATGTTTAAAATTCACCAATTAATTCATTTTGAAAAATTCTAGTGTGAAAAGTGAGATTTCCTCTCTCTAGTCTCTCCTTTGTGCTTAGCATACCTCTCAATAAACCTTATCCTTAGGCTTTACTCCTCAAGGGTGGTAGTGTAGGGCTTATCTCCTCCTATAGGAAGTGGCACCAACCTTTCTCTTCCATAACCAACATCTCTCAACCACCATAACAACTTATAACCACCTAATCATCTTCCTAACCTCCCATAACCACTCTCCAACCTCCTAACTCCCTACAACCCTCTTCCATATTTTTGGTTACACCATCTCTAATACCTCATTGTTTATTCATAACTCTCTCTCAAGGCATTGGCATCTCCAAGAAGAAAAGTAAGGAAAGCTAGATCCTTCTTTCTCAAAGTAGGCTTTGCCTACATCAATTGGTATCATGAGTCTTATGTCTTTACTTTTCTTTTGCTTTTTCGTCATTATTCTTCCATTTTTATATGCTGAAATATTTCAATGCTGAATTTTACTACATAAATGTTTTGTTCATGATTCCATGCCATATGCTACAAATTACTAAAAAAATCAAGAATTAGGCCTTTCCTTATGTGTGATTTTTACACCATATGCTTTTGATTTTCCAATTCTTTCTCTTGATTCTTACTACTGCACATATATGATATCAAAATACTGAATTTGCTGGAATGGAGTTGCAAATTTTGTTTGGGTCTTCTCATTGCATTGTTGGTTACCTGTTGCACAAGTTACATGCCCTTTCGTGTATATTATGATCGATTGATGTCATTTCTGTAACATCCCAGTTTTGAAGTTAGATACCGAATAAAGATTAAATAATAAGAAAATTGAAAGTAAAGTAAAGAATTAGTTGTTAATCATAATCAATATAGCTTGAGAGTTAATGATAAGTTAATTGGACTCAATTGATGGGATGTGGTTGTCTGTGATTGGCGGAAGGTGTGAGTGGACTGCGACTCACGCTTTCCCATCCCACTCCTTCCCCTCGCATGCGTATATAGGTGCGTATTCAGTATCACCGTGGGTGCAAAAAACTTCTCCCACTACTCCATTCTCTCTTTTTCTTCTTCGTCTCCATCTTCTTTCCTTTCCCCTATTTCTGTTCGTCACGACGACAGTGCGGGAAGAAGGTCAGAGCCCCGGCAGGTGAAGGACGATCGTTGAAGCAGAGGAAGAACAACACCCCAACTCCGAACCAAGTGCAGAGTACGACGGAATAGAGAAAGGCTGAACGAATCAGTAGAAGGGCGTCAGATTCAACGTCGAAGAGCAGAAAAGCTTCTTGAAGTCCCTTTCGTAGGTAGGGGGCGCTTGCATGTTAAATGCATGGTCCACGAATGGTACTGGATGAATGTACTGCTTGAGTGTATGTGCATGTGTTTGTGATGATTGGATCCTATGCATGATTGAAGATTCTGGATTCCGTGTGTTTTATAGTGGTTAAACAGTAAATGCTTGTAATCTAGATGGTGGTGAAGTAGTATGTTAGTATTGATAATAACGAATGATATGCATGGTTCTATCTTTGTTAACACTGTGAGAATATGAATGTGTGCTCGTTAGTTGATTTGTCAGATGCTATTACTTGATTGCTGATGGTTGAACATATTGGTGTAAATAATAAAGCGAATAACGGTTGCATTGAATCTGTTCCTACTTAATGGTTACAAAGGAGGTATCGGTGGTGTGATGACGCTTGTTGGTAAATGCATTTAGCTGCATGTGTAAGAGTGGGGCAACCCGTGGAAGGTCAAGAGCCCCGAGGGAATGACTTCCAGTTACAGACCTCGGCTAGATTCCGAAGGAGCTCGTGGTAGCCGTAGGAGCTACAGAAGAGTCTCGAGACGCCAATGGGAGGCCGGTACCACGCGGGAAGAGCTAAAGGACGAGGGGCCAGGAGAGGGGAAAACTGTAACTGAAAGTCATCACTCGAGTCGGATCCGCAGGCATGCATGTAGATATGAGGTTGATTAGAGTAGTACGTATAACGTGTGTGGAGTGTTATGAATGATTTCCGAGTGTGGGGAATACCTGTGTGTGTTGTATGTGTGTCTCAAATGTCATTTTGTCGTGCCTAACCTTAATTAATTTGAAAACGATTGAATGGATGTGAATGTGCATACTGACACTGATACCGAGTCCTTGATTGTCATTTTACATGTAAAAGCTCACCCCTGCAGTGGCTACACTTTCAGTGAACATCTCTCGGAAGGAAGAATGAAGGAGGAGCCGAGTGCAGGACAATGAATCCGAGCGCTATTGGAACATATATCTACATGTGTATATGTATATATGTATAAATACTGTGTATAACGTTTTGTTAAGCCTTGGCCGGCTCATGTTTTGGTTTTAGTCCTTACGCTAAAACTTGACAGCTTGGGATAGCAGAAGTCATGATGAAGTTCTTGTAATTATATGAATGCTTTCGTTTATATATGTATATGTTGTGTGTTCTTCTATACTGTAAGTGATGTTGAGCGGTGAAGAGGACTGTATGAGGATGTCTTATGAGCGTAGGGTAATTATAATCCGAGTGATTAAATGGTAGTACGCCGAGTGAGTCAGTCGCTATTCCCCAAATGATTATAGGCCTGAGGATTTCCGAGTAAAAGTAAGTATGAAATCCTGAGTGAGGAAGAATTGGTATTCTCGAGTGAAAATCTCGAGTGATTCCCCTCTGAGAGAGGAGCTCGAACGGTGGTTTAGAGTGGATTGGATCTTAAGTTTAAGGCATCGGTAACCCGAGTGAAAGATGTAAGTCCGAGTGAGAAGGAGTTCTGGAATCCGAGTGGGATAACCCTCAGTTCCCGAGTAGAGTATAAGTGTCGCCGTATGGTTAAAATTGGAAGGCTAAGTTATGGAGCTCCGAGTGACTAGAATGGTTCGCCCAAGCATGAGGACTCGCGCTGGAGCGAGTAGGTGTCAGTGTGCAACACCGCCCAAATACCCTTCCCCTCCGTTGTTACGTTAATGCGTCCCAGACAACGGTGTTGACCCCTACTTGGGCGTTGTGGTTGAGTCCGCCCAGACGTTGTCATACCTAGTTGAATTGGGCGGAATGAGTTCAGGCCCCCTTTCCTCCACAAACTACTACACATGTGCATCTCCCTTCTCCTTCCCTCACCTGTTCCCTTATGCTGAGCGCCCAGTAGTTCCCTCGAGGAAAGGTTTGTCCTGTGAGAGCGAGTGGACGCTGATGTGAGGTTTGCTTGAGGAGTTTCCATCCGTTGTGGCATCGTTCAGGTGGTGTTGGACAACGGATGAGTGAGTCACCTTCCGTCCTGGAATCCACCCAGACGCTGGAGCGTCACACCGAACCGAATAGACCGGTCTCAGTCCTAATTCCCCTGTTGCTTGTCATATGCGTGTGAATGCTCTTCTACTTCCCTCGCCTTCTTCTTCCCTTCTGTGTCAAATGATTCGTGGCTGTTTTTGAAAAAATAAAATAAAATAAAATAAAATTTCCTCGTTGTTTTGGGATTACTATTTGTAAAACTTTAGGGTGTTACATTTTGGTATCAGAGCAGACAGAAAGGTCCAAGGCCAAGGTATGCTTACCGAGTGTAAGCGGTTGTGTGTTTTCTGACTAAATGGTCATAATTGTTGTGATGTTAGTTGAACCTGATTGATATTGGCTTGAGGATAGGAGGTTGTTTCCTCCTGGTCTGATTGTGTGTGTAACCTGGAAGAATGATATAATGTGCTAAGCTATTGAATGTTAGACTGAAAAAACCGATCGGTAGTGAGTGGCTCGGTATACTTATCCTCGAATGTCGATTTCAGGATAAGGAATGACGCATCGCCAAACCATGGAGGCTATAGCCACAGCATTCCAACGCTTTGCGGACGTGTTTGAAAGGCAGGGCCAGACTCGAGCTGAGGATGGCCACGTGCTGGACCGCTTCCTGAAGAGGAAGCCGAGTGAGTTTCAGGGAGGACGTAATCCGGAGGCAGCTTTTAAATGGACTCAAGAACTGGAGAGGATTTTTGAGGGTCTTCGTTTTACCGAGGCCCAAAAGGTGGAATGTGCAGTGTATATGCTGCGAGATGAAGCGGAGAACTGGTGGAAGATAGCCAGAAGCCGATTCCCTGATGATGAAGCTCAGCTGACATGGAACGATTTTAAGACATGCTTCTTAGAGAAATACTTCCCCGACACAGTGAGGAGTCGGAAGGAGCTGGAGTTTATGGAGTTGAAGCAAGGCTCCATGACTGTGGAAGAATACGCGACAAGATTCGAGGAGTTGTGCCTATTCTACCCACCCTTCCAACAACCTGGGACGAAGAGCTCGAAGTGCCTTAAGTTTGAGAATGGATTAAGATCAGATGTTAAGAGGGCCTGCAGATACCACGAGATACGGAGTTTTCCTGCATTGGTGAATAAATGTAGGATATTTGAAGAAGATGACAAGGCCCACTCGGGCCAGAGCAGCAGAGCCAACCAGTATTTGAGGCCTCAGCAGTCACGTTTCAAGAGGCCAGGGAACGTAGGAAGAAATGAACCCTTCACTAGATTTCAGGGTCGCGGTGACCGAGGGAGACAGATGAGTGGACGACCTAGGTACGGTAAGTGCTTTAAATGTGGTGACGACCACTTTGCTCAGAGTTGCAATGATACCGATGTTAAGTGTTTTCACTGCGGGAATAGGGGACACATTCGCCCTGACTGCCCCCAGCTCCGTCAAACAAATGCTAGTATGCGTCAAGGAGGGTTCCAGGTGAAGAGCAATAGGAATGATGGACAAAACTCACGGGGCGGAAACAACAGAGCTAGAGGGAATATGATGGTTGCCCCAAATATCAGGAGGAGAGACACCGACCAACCAGCCACTGGAAGAGCCTACGCCATCAACGCAGAAGAAGTCGCACAAGCAAATGACTTAGTACAATGTAAGTGCTCACTCGGTAGATACACACTTAGTGTAGTTTTTGATTCTGGAGCTACCCACTCCTTCATAGCTGATGATTGTGTAAAACGTTTAAAATTACCGACGGTGGAAATGGATCGGATTTTGGAAGTAGCCAATCCGACTGGTCCTAAGGTACTAACCTCGTCAATGTGCAAAGAAGTGACGTTCGAATTGTGCGATCGGAGTTTTACTTTCGACTTGGTGTGCATACCCTTGAAGGATCTTGATATCGTACTCGGGGTAGATTGGCTTTCAGCCAACGAGGTGTTAGTGGATTGCAAAAACCGAAGGATAATTTTCCCGAGACAGCACCATGAGGACTGCACAGCACAAGGTATAACTCAACTATTCATGATGCTTTGTCTAACCGAGGGAGAGAGTAAAACCCGAGTGAACAAAATCCCGATTGTCTGTGAATTTCCAGAATTGTTCCCTGAAGACGTACCGAGTGTCCCTCCCAATAGGGAAGTCGAATTCTCTATAGACTTGGTCCCTGGGGCCGAGCCAGTCTCCAGTGCACCCTATAGAATGTCCTCAACTGAATTAGCCGAGCTGAAGAAGCAAGTGGATGAGTTACTCGAAAAACAGTTCATTAGACCGAGTGTATCACCATGGGGCGCACCGGTACTACTTGTTAAGAAGAAGGACGGCAGCATGAGACTTTGCATAGATTACCGACAGTTAAACAAACTCACAATTAAGAATCGGTATCCACTACCCAGAATTGATGATTTAATTGACCAACTGCGTGGACCCTCAGTCTTCTCAAAAATCGACTTACGATCGGGATATCACCAAATCCGAGTGAAGGACTCGGATATCCCAAAAACTTCCTTTAGGACTCGGTATGGCCACTACGAGTATGTAGTGATGCCGTTCGGTGTGACAAACGCCCCTGCTGTCTTTATGAATTACATGAACAACATATTCCACCCCTATTTAGACCGATTCGTAGTTGTTTTCATTGATGACATCCTAGTCTATTCTAAGACTTCCGAGGAGCATGAAGAACACCTCCGAACAGTACTCCAAGTGTTAAGGGAGAAGCAGTTGTTCGCGAAGCTTTCAAAGTGCGAATTCTGGATGAATAAGATCCACTTCCTCGGACATGTAATTTCCGAGCAAGGTGTCTCGGTGGACCCTTCGAAGGTGACAGCTATAATGGCATGGGAGAGACCCAAGTCGGTCTCGGAGATAAGGAGTTTTATGGGCCTGGCAGGTTATTATAGAAGGTTCATTGAAGGTTTTTCTAAGCTGGCGTTACCACTAACTAAATTGACTCGGAAAAGCATTCCCTTCGTGTGGAGTCCCGAGTACGAGAGCAGCTTCCGAGAGCTGAAGAACAAGTTGACAACTGCTCCAGTGCTGGCATTACCCGACTTACAAGAAAGCTTTGTAGTTTATTGTGATGCATCAGGACTCGGATTAGGATGCGTGCTCATGCAGAGAGATCGAGTAATAGCGTATGCCTCTCGGCAATTGAGACCTCACGAGCAGCATTATCCGACCCACGATTTGGAGTTGGCAGCTGTGGTGTTCGCACTAAAAATTTGGAGGCATTATTTGTACGGGTCCAGATTTGAAGTATACAGTGATCACAAGAGCCTTAAATACCTATTTGACCAAAGAGAGCTGAACATGAGGCAGAGGAGATGGATAGAATTCTTAAAGGACTACGATTTCGAGCTGAAATACCATCCGGGTAAGGCAAATGTCGTTGCCGACGCGTTGAGTCGGAAATCCCTCCATATGGCAACAATGATGGCAAGAGAAGTGGAGTTGTTGGAGCAGTTCCGAGACATGAACTTACATGTTGACACCCCCTCATCTCGGAAAATAGCAATCGGTACGTTAAGAATCGCCAATGAATTCCTGAAGTCCGTGTACGAGTAGCAGCAGTCAGACTCTTACTTGGCTGAGATGAAGAAGACGCAGGCCAAGGGAAAGGATTTGTCCTTGACCGAGGGATCAGATGGGATCTTCCGAGTGAAAGACAGGATATACGTGCCGAGTAAGAAAGGATTAAGGAAAATGGTGCTTGACGAAGCTCATAAGAGCCTCCTCAGTATTCACCCGGGTACCACGAAGATGTACCATGACCTGAAGAAACAGTTCTGGTGGCCCGGACTAAAGAGGAATGTGGCAGAATACGTGGCTCGGTGTATTACTTGTCAGAAATCAAAAGTGGAGCACCAGAAGGCGTACGGTGCAATGCAGCCCCTGGAGATTCCCATGTGGAAATGGGACTCGATTGCTATAGATTTTGTCATGGGATTGCCCAAAAACCGAGCGGGCCATGATGCGATTTGGGTCATTGTTGACCGACTGACGAAGAGTGCACACTTCCTGCCTGTGAACATGAAGTACCCGATGCATAAATTGGCACGGATTTACGTTCATGAGATTATCCGACTGCATGGTATACCTACTTTCATCGTATCAGATAGGGATCCTAGGTTCACGTCCCGGTTTTGGACCAGCCTGCATCAAGAAATGGGCACTAAACTTTGGCTTAGTTCTGCCTACCACCCCCAATCGGATGGACAATCCGAGCGGACGATTCAAAGTTTAGAAGACTTATTAAGAGCGTGTGTGTTAGAGCACAGAGGAGATTGGGAGCAGTACCTCCCCTTGATTGAGTTTACGTACAATAACAGCCATCATAACAGCATTGGCATGGCACCCTACGAAGCACTATATGGACGAAGGTGCCGAACCCCACTTTGCTGGTCGGAAATGGGTGAGAGTCTGCTATTGGGACCAGACATTGTGAAGCAAACCACAGAGCAGATCCGAGTGATACAGGGAAAAATGAAGGCATCTCAAGACAGGCAGAAGAGTTACCATGACAACCGCACCAAACCATTGGAATTTTCAGTCGGAGACAGAGTGTTTTTGAGGACTTCTCCGAGTAAAGGAGTCGGACGAGCCTTGAAAGGCGGAAAGTTAAGCCCTCGATACATTGGACCTTATGAGGTGTTGGAAGGAGTCGGCACCATGGCATACCGAATAGCATTACCGACCCACTTATCCTGATTGCACAACGTATTTCATGTGTCTCAACTAAGGAAGTATCTACATGACCCCAGTCACACAATGCCTGACGATGAAGTGGAAGTCAAGGAAGACCTGACCACTGTGACTACACCGATCAGAATCATGGACCGATCGGTGAAGCGTTTGAGAAACAAAAACGTACAGCTGGTAGAAGTGGAGTGGCAACAAGGCAAGACTACCTCTCGTACCTGGGAACGCGAAGACACCATGAGGCAGCAGTACCCCGAGTTGTTTGCTAAGGTGAATTATCGACTGAATTTCGAGGACAAAATTCTTTTGAGTGGGGGAGAACTGTAACATCCCAGTTTTGAAGTTAGATACCGAATAAAAATTAAATAATAAGAAAATTGAAAGTAAAGTAAAGAATTAGTTGTTAATCATAATCAATATAGCTTGAGAGTTAATGACAAGTTAATTGGACTCAATTGATGGGATGTGGCTGTCTGTGATTGGCGGAAGGTGTGAGTGGACTGCGACTCATGCTTTCCCATCCCACTCCTTCCCCTCGCATGCGTATATAGGTGCGTATTCAGTATCACCGTGGGTGCAAAAAACTTCTCCCACTACTCCATTCTCTCTTTTTCTTCTTCGTCTCCATCTTCTTTCCTTTCCCCTGTTTCTGTTCGTCACGACGACAGTGCGGGAAGAAGGTCAGAGCCCCGGCAGGTGAAGGACGATCGTTGAAGCAGAGGAAGAACAACACCCCAACTCCGAACCAAGTGCAGAGTACGACGGAGTGGAGAAAGGCTGAACGAATCAGTAGAAGGGCGTCAGATTCAACGTCGAAGAGCAGAAAGCTTCTTGAAGTCCCTTTCGTAGGTAGGGGGCGCTTGCATGTTAAATGCATGGTCCACGAACGGTACCGGATGAATGTACTGCTTGAGTGTATGTGCATGTGTTTGTGATGATTGGATCCTATGCATGATTGAAGATTCTGGATTCCGTGTGTTTTATAGTGGTTAAACAGTAAATGCTTGTAATCTAGATGGTGGTGAAGTAGTATGTCAGTATTGATAATAACGAATGATATGCATGGTTCTATCTTTGTTAACACTGTGAGAATATGAATGTGTGCTCGTTAGTTGATTTGTCAGATGCTATTACTTGATTGCTGATGGTTAAACATATTGGTGTAAATAATAAAGCGAATAACGGTTGCATTGAATCTGTTCCTACTTAATGGTTACGAAGGAGATATCGGTGGTGTGATGACGCTTGTTGGTAAATGCATTTAGCTGCATGTGTAAGAGTGGGGCGACCCGTGGAAGGTCAAGAGCCCCGAGGGAATGACTTCCAGTTACAGACCTCGGCTAGATTCCAAAGGAGCTCGTGGTAGCCATAGGAGCTAGAGAAGAGTCTCGAGACGCCAATGGGAGGCCGGTACCACGCGGGAAGAGCTGAAGGACGAGGGGCCAGGAGAGGGGAAAACTGTAACTGAAAGTCATCACTCGAGTCGGATCCGCAGGCATGCATGTAGATATGAGGTTGATTAGAGTAGTACGTATAACGTGTGTGGAGTGTTATGAATGATTTTTGAGTGTGGGGAATACCTGTGTGTGTTGTATGTGTGTCTCAAATGTCATTTTGTCGTGCCTAACCTTAATTAATTTGAAAACGATTGAATGGATGTGAATGTGCATACTGACACTGATACCGAGTCCTTGATTGTCATTTTACATGTAAAAGCTCACCCCTGCAGTGGCTACACTTTCAGTGAACATCTCTCGGAAGGAAGAATGAAGGAGGAGCCGAGTGCAGGACAATGAATCCGAGCGCTATTGGAACATATATCTACATGTGTATATGTATATATGTATAAATACTGTGTATAACGTTTTGTTAAGCCTTGGCCGGCTCATGTTTTGGTTTTAGTCCTTACGCTAAAACTTGACAGCTTGGGATAACAGAAGTCATGATGAAGTTCTTGTAATTATATGAATGCTTTCGTTTATATATGTATATGTTGTGTGTTCTTCTATACTGTAAGTGATGTTGAGCGGTGAAGAGGACTGTATGAGGATGTCTTATGAGCGTAGGGTAATTATAATCCGAGTGATTAAATGGTAGTACGCCGAGTGAGTCAGTCGCTATTCCCCAAATGATTATAGGCCTGAGGATTTCCGAGTAAAAGTAAGTATGAAATCCTGAGTGAGGAAGAATTGGTATTCCCGAGTGAAAATCTCGAGTGATTCCCCTCTGAGAGAGGAGCTCGAATGGTGGTTTAGAGTGGATTGGATCTTAAGTGTAAGGCATCGGTAACCCGAGTGAAAGATGTAAGTCCGAGTGAGAAGGAGTTCTGGAATCCGAGTGGGATAACCCTCAGTTCCCGAGTAGAGTATAAGTGTCGCCGTATGGTTAAAATTGGAAGGCTAAGTTATGGAGCTCCGAGTGACTAGAATGGTTCGCCCAAGCGTGAGGACTCGCGCTGGAGCGAGTAGGTGTCAGTGTGGAACACTGCCCAAATACCCTTCCCCTCCGTTGTTACGTTAATGCGTCCCAGACAACGGTGTTGACCCCTACTTGGGCGTTGTGGTTGAGTCCGCCCAGACATTGTCATACCTAGTTGAATTGGGCGGAATGAGTTCAGGCCCCCTTTCCTCCACAAACTACTACACATGTGCATCTCCCTTCTCCTTCCCTCACCTGTTCCCTTATGTTGAGCGCCCAGTAGTTCCCTCGAGGAAAGGTTTGTCCTGTGAGAGCGAGTGGACGCTGATGTGAGGTTTGCTTGAGGAGTTTCCATCCGTTGTGGCATCGTTCAGGCGGTGTTGGACAACGGATGAGTGAGTCACCTTCCGTCCTGGAATCCGCCCAGACGCTAGAGCGTCACACCGAACCGAATAGACCGGTCTCAGTCCTAATTCCCCTGTTGCTTGTCATATGCGTGTGAATGCTCTTCTACTTCCCTCGCCTTCTTCTTCCCTTCTGTGTTAAATGATTCGTGGCTGTTTTTGAAAAAAATAAAATTTCCTCGTTGTTTTGGGATTACTATTTGTAAAAATTTAGGGTGTTAAAATTTCTTGTATGGCTTTTTGTAATTTCAAATTTTAGAGGTTAAATCCAGTATTAGTACCCATTTATTAGTTGTATGTCATGCCATTCCCATTAGGTGTTTGTAGTTATGTTTTTGTGCCTTAGTTGTTAGAAATTTAGATGCTAAAGTGTAGAGCTTGTATCTTGGTTTTCCTCTAGGCTTGCATTTTGATTTTTCTTAGTCTAGTTGCTGGAATCTAAGACTTTTGTTTCATATTTGGATAAGAGTCTTGCAAGCTCCATTGGTTGTCCTAACCCACCTCTATTTAAGGTGGTATTTCTAGCTCATTATTTAGGATTGTTAGTTTTTCCTTTAAGACTCTTATCTAGCTTGTTCTTTTTAATTTTCTAGAAATATTAGCAACTCTGTAACATGCTTTTTATATTCATTTTGGATGCATATAATGTCATAAATCGAGTCCTTGCATGCCTTTTAATAGTTGGTATCTTTTGCTTGCTTAAACTCCATCTTTTGCCACCCTTTCTTTTGGTTTTGTGTAATGTTTTAGGGGAATTTTGTAGGGGTTGTTTTCATTTGTTTATTTACTTAAAAACATATTTTCTATAGGGGAAAATCAAAAGAAAAAGTACAAAAGAAAAAAGAAAAAGCTTGAAAGCCTTGTCTTACACAAACTTTTGGGTGTTTTCTTGTCAAAAAAAAATAAAAACAAAAAGTTTATTGTAACACTCTAGTTTTTAATTAAATAAATAAAATCAACAGTGGAATTTTCCAAATTTTAAGGTTAACAAACCATGCATAATCTGTTTGAATTAATAAAACCGAGTACGACAAGGAAAGGAAATGGAAGAAGACAAGGGAGAAACTCACGCACAGCGAGAGGAAGAAACGCTTAAGCGAACCCAATGGCACCAGGTACACTCGCTTAAGCGAGGGCTAACTACGCTCGGGCGATTCTACTCAAGATCTCCAGTCCGCACTACATTTGCTGAAGCGATGCTACCCTCGGTATCCTGCCATTCCACCCGGTTTTAGTGTATGGTTCACTCGGGAAGGTTCACTTCCTAATCCACTCGGGCTAACCTTAAAACTCACTAGTTCCATCCTAACAGCGTATCACACTCCGTTGCTCCACTCGATTGGATTATATACGTATAATATTTTGGCAATCTGAGAATGATTCTCAAAGCCGCTCACTCGGAATCTATGAAGACTTCTCACTCGGGATAACATGCACGTCCATTACGCGACTCGGGGCATTCTACTCACCTTTTACTCGGTAACCATAATATTTCCTGCTCTAATTTTCCTACTAAGTCAAGACTCACTCGGGTTCCCTAGCTGCTTACTGATTTATTACAACAAATCCACTTAGAGTCTTAGGTGTCGTTCCCTAGTCGGTGAACTCTCACTCGGCGGGTTCTCACTTAGAATCGTTGATTTTCCTCTACTCAGAAAACCTCACACTCACAGGATTCGCACCAACTCCTACTCCAGGCTATACGACCTCAATTACTTGGACAATTCAACCTCTCATCACTCGGAATGACTTGCCATCTCGCTTTCCCCCAACAACAACTTAGCTCCACTTCTTCCCATAGTCACACTGACTTCCTACGCTCGGAAAGTATACTTATACATCCAGGTTTATCGCTCGGACATCACCCACATGCGTACTACATAAAGTTCATCCTTATTCACACATGCACATGCATCCACACACTCAGAATTCATTCATAACACCTAACACATGCCACGCGTACTATCCTAATCAACATCATAACTACATGCATGCCTGCGGATCCGACTTAAGTAATGACTTTCAGTTACAGTCCCCCCTTTACTGGCCTCTCGTCTATCAGCTCTTCCCGCGTGGTACCGGCCTCCCATTGGCGTCTCGAGACTCCTCTCTAGCTCCTACAGCTTCCACGACCTCTCTCAGGATCTAGCCAAGGTCTGTAGCTGGAAGTCATTCCCTCGGGGCTCATGACCTTCCACGGGTCACCCCATTCCTACATATGCAACTTATGCGTTTAACCAGCAAGCAACATCACTCAACTGATACCTCCTTCGTAAACATCAAGGTAGGAGCATATTCAGCACGGTCTCTATCTTTACTTTGCCAATCATACCAATATGCACAGTGATCAAACAATCAAGGTAATAACATCGGACGAATCAACTAACAGTCACACATTCATATTCTCATAGTATTAACAGAGGTAGAACCATGCATCTCACTCGGCTATATCAGGAAGGCTAACAGACTACATTACCACTATCTTGTTTACATGCAAATATTATCTAACTACTCGTCATACACATGGAGTCCAAGGTCAATAATCATGCATAATATACAATCGTGACAGACACATGCATACACTTAAAGCAGTACATTCATCCGGTACCGTTCATGGACCATGCATTTGACATGCAAGCGCCCCCTACCTACTGAAGGAAGTTTGAAGGGTTCCTCTGTTTCTCGACGCTGGTCTGATTGCCTCACCCAGGCTCACACTCGTTCGGCCTCCTTGGTCATAGTCGCACCGTGAAACAGGGGCTGTTCGTCTTTCACCCTGACGATCGTCCCTCACCAGCTGAAGGAACTCCAAGTCTCCTGCAGTATCGTAGCCGTGCATTCTCAGGAACAGGACAGTGAACAGGGAAAAGAAGACGAAGGGCAAGAGGGAAGAGAGTACAAGAAGGAAAAAGAAGAGAAGAGAAGAAGAGGGAGTCTGAAGGAGATGCGTAACTTCAGTGCACATATATAAGCACATGCGTGTACGAGGGAGAGTGGGATGGGAAAACGTGAATTGCAGTCCCATTCACGTGGCTCCCAATCGGGAGCAGCCACCTCCTACCAACCAAGCTTAATTAATTTGTCACTATTTCTTAGATTAAGTTGATTATAATTAATAATTAATTTTCCTTCTTTGCAATCAGAATCTTAATGGTTTATTTTCATTCGGTATTACTCCTCAGAATTGGGATGTTACAGTTCTCCCCCTCACAAAAGAATTTTGTCCCCGAAATTCACTCGGTGACTCACCTTAGCAAACAACTTGGGGTACTGCTGCCTCATGGCGTCCTCGCGTTCCCAGGTATAGGAGGTAGTCCTGCCTTGCTGCCACTCCACTTCAACCAGTTGTACGTCCTTGCTTCTCAAATGCTTTACCGATCGATCCACGATTCTAATCGGTGTAGCCATAGTGGTCAGGTCTTCCTTGATTTCTACTTCATTATCAGGCATCGTGTGGTTGGGGTCATGTAGATATTTCCTTAATTAAGACACATGAAACACATTGTGCAATTGGGATAAGTGGGTCGGTAATGCTATTCGGTATGCCATGGAGCCGACTCGTTCCAACACTTCATAAGGCCCAATGTATCGGGGGCTCAGCTTTCCACCTTTCAACGCTCGCCCGACTCCTTTACTCGGTGAAGTCTTCAAAAACACCCTATCTCCGATTGAAAACTCTAGTGGTTTGGTTCGTTTGTCATGGTAGCTCTTCTGCCTATCCTGAGACGCCTTCATCCTTTTCCTTATCACTCGGATCTGTTCTGATGTTTGCTTTACGATTTCTGGCCCCAACAGCAGACTCTTACCTGTCTCCGACCAGCAGAGTGGGGTTCGGCATCTTCGGCCATAAAGTGCTTCGCAGGGTGCCATACCGATACTGTTGTGGTGACTATTGTTGTATGTAAACTCGATCAGGGGAAGGTACTGCTCCCAATTCCCACCGTGCTCCAACACACACACCCTTAGTAAGTCCTCCAGGCTTTGAATCGTTCGCTCGGATTGTCCATCCGATTGGGGGTGATAGGCAGAACTTAACTAAAGCTTCGTACCCAATTCTTGGTGCAGGCTGGTCCAAAACCGGGACGTGAACCTAGGATCCCTATCCGATACGATAGAAGTCGGCACTCCATGCAGTCGGACAATTTCGTGGATGTAAATCCGAGCTAACTTATGCAACGGGTACTTCATGTTCACAGGTAGGAAGTGTGCACTCTTCATTAGTCAGTCGACAACGACCCAAATCGCATCATGGCCCGCTCGGTTTTTTGGCAATCCCATGACAAAGTCCATGGCAATTGAGTCCCATTTCCACACGGGAATCTCCAGGGGCTGTAATGCACCGTACGGCTTCTGGTGCTCGACTTTCGATTTCTGACAGGTAATACACCGAGCCACGTATTCTGCCACATTCCTTTTTAATCCGGGCCACCAGAATTGTGCCCTTAGATCGTGGTACATCTTCGTGGTACCCAGGTGAATACTTAGCAAGCTCTTGTGAGCCTCATCAAGCACTATTCTTCTCAATTCTCCTCCACCTGGTACGTATATTCTGTTTCTTACTCGGAAGATTCCATCCGATCCCTCGGTCAGGGACAAGTCCTTCCCTTTGGCTTGAGTCTCCTTCATTTCAGCCAAGTAGGAATCTGACTGCTGCTGCTCGTACACGGATTTTAGAAATTCATTGGCAATCCTCAGCGTGTCGATCGTCATTTTCTGAGAGGAGGGGATGTCAACATGTAAGTTCATGTCTCAGAACTGTTCTAATAACTCCACTTCCCTTACCATCATCACTGCTATATGAAGGGATTTCCGACTCAATGCGTCGGCAACGACGTTTGCCTTACCCGGATGGTACTTTAGCTCGAAATCATAATCTTTTAAAAATTCCATCCATCTCCTCTGCCTCATGTTCAGATCCTTTTGGTCGAATAAGTATTTGAGGCTTTTGTGATCACTGTATACTTCAAATCTGGACCCGAACAAATAATGCCTCCAGATCTTTAATGCAAAGACTACGGCTGCCAACTCCAAGTCGTGGGTCAGGTAATGCTGCTCATGAGGCCTCAA
Organism: Clitoria ternatea; assembly: GCA_037962975.1. Classification (NCBI taxonomy): domain Eukaryota; kingdom Viridiplantae; phylum Streptophyta; class Magnoliopsida; order Fabales; family Fabaceae; genus Clitoria; species Clitoria ternatea. Next base: position 161,012,102 of record CM075672.1, read on the forward strand.
TTGCCGAGAGGCATACACTATCACTTGGTCTTTCTGCATTAGTACGCATCCTAACCCGAGTCCTGATGCATCACAGTAAACCATAAAGCTCTCTTGCAAGTCAGGTAATGCCAACACTGGAGCAGTCGTCAACTTGTCCTTCAGCTCTCGGAAACTGCTCTCGCACTCGGAACTCCATACGAAGGGAATGTTTTTCTGAGTCAATTTAGTCAGGGGCAAAGCCAACTTAGAAAAACCTTCAATGAACCTTCTATAATAACCAGCTAGGCCCATAAAGCTCCTTATCTCCGAGACCGACTTGGGTCTCTCCCACGCTAGTATAGCTGCCACTTTCGAAGGGTCCACCGAGACACTTCCTTCGGAAATCACATGTCCGAGGAAGTGGATCTTATCCATCCAGAAATTGCACTTTGAAAGCTTTGCAAACAATTGCTTCTCCTTCAATACTTGAAGTACCGCTCGGAGGTGTTCTTCATGCTCCTCAAGTGTCTTAGAATAGACGAGGATATCATCAATGAAAATGACAACAAATCGGTCAAGATATGGGTGGAATATGTTGTTCATATAATTCATGAAGACAGCAGGGGCGTTTGTCACACCGAATGGCATCACTACATACTCGTAGTGACCATACCGAGTCCTAAAGGCAGTCTTTGGAATATCCGAGTCCTTCACCCGGATTTGGTGGTATCCCGATCGTAGGTCGATTTTTGAGAAGACTGAGGCTCCACGCAGTTGGTCAATTAGATCATCAATTCTGGGCAATGGGTATCGATTCTTAATTTAGAGTTTGTTCAGCTGTCGGTAATCTATACAAAGTCTCATGCTGCCATCCTTCTTCTTAACAAGCAGCACGGGTGCGCCCCATGGTGATACACTCGGTGTAATGAATTGTTTTCCGAGTAACTCATCTACCTATTTCTTCAACTCGGCCAATTCAGTTGGGGACATTCTATAAGGTGCACTGGAGACTGGCTCAGCTCCAGGAATCAAGTCTATAGAGAATTCGACTTCTCTATTGGGAGGGACACTCGGTACATCCTCAGGAAACACCTCTGGGAATTCACATACAGTCGGAATTTCGTTCACTCGGGCTTTACTCTCACCCTCCGTTAAACAAAGCATCATAAACAGTTGAGCTATACCTTGTGCCGTGTAGTCCTCATTGTGCTACCTCGGGAAGATTATCCTTCGGTTTCTACAATCCATTAACACCTTGTTGGCCGAAAGCCAATCTATGCCGAGCACGATATCAAGGTCCTTCAAAGGCACGCACACAAGATCGAAGGTAAAACTCCGATCATCCAACACAAACGTTACATCCTTACACATCGTTGATGTCCGCACCTTAGGGCCAGTCGGGTTGGCTACTTCCAAAATCCGATCCATATCCACAGTCGGTAATCACAGTCGTCTCACACACTCGTCAGCTACGAAGGAGTGGGTGGCTCCAGAATCAAAAATTACACGAATTGTATGTTTACCGAGTAGGCACTTACTTTGTACGAGGTCGTTCGCCTGCGCAGCTTCTTCAGCACTGATGGTGTAAACTCTTCCAGCAGCTGGCTGGTCGGTGTTTCTCCTCCTGTTATTTGGGGCAAACATCATATTTCCTCTGGCTCTGTTGCTTCCGCCCCCCGAGCTTTGACCATCGTTCCTACTGCTCCTCACCTAGAATCCTCCCTGACGCACACTAGCACTTGCTTGATGGAGTTGGGGGCAGTCAGGGTGAATGTGCCCCTTCTCCTGGCAATGGAAACACTTGACATCTGCACCATCGCAATTCCGAGCAAAGTGGTCGCCACCACATTTAAAACACCTTCCATATTTTGGTCGTCCACTCATCTGTCTCCCTCGGTCACTACGGTCTTGATTCCTAGTAAGGGGCCCATTTCTTCCCATGTTTCCTGGCTTTTTGAAGCGTGATTGTTGAGGCCTCAAGGAGGGACCTGCTCTACTGTTCTGGCCTGAGTGGACCTTGTCATCTTCTTCGAAAATCCTACACTTATTCACCAATGCAGGAAAACTCCTGATCTCTTGATATCTACAGGCTCTCTTAATATCTGACCTCAATCCATTCTCGAATTTGAGGCATTTGGAGCTCTCAGTCCCGAGTTGTTGGAAGGGTGGGTAGAATAGACACAATTCTTCGAATCTAGTCGCATACTCTTCCACAGTCATGGAACCCTGTTTCAACTCCATAAATTCCAACTCCTTCCGACTCCTTACCGTGTCGGGGGAGTACTTCTCTAAGAAGCATGTCTTGAAGTTGTTCCAGGTCAGCTGAGCATCATCGTCAGGAAATCAGTTTCTAGCTATCTTCCACCAGTTCTCTGCCTCGTCTCGCAGCATATACACTGCACATTCTACCTTCTGGGCCTCGGTACAGCGAAGGCCCCCAAAGATCCTTTCCATCTCTTGAGTCCATTTAAAAGCTGCCTCAGGGTTCCTTCCTCCCTGAAATTCACTCGGCTTCCTCTTCAGAAGCGGTACAGCACTTGGCCATTCTTAGCTCGAGGCTAGCCCTGCCTCTCAAACATGTCAGCAAAGCGTTGGAATACTGTGGTGTTAACCAAGTGGCCTCAATTACTCAAGAGGGGGGGTGAATTGAGTATTAAAAATTTTCTTTGAAATGCTCTTGAAATTGATTCTTTTGTTACTATGTTTATTTAAGATAATAAACTAGATTGCAAGTAACAACAAATAATACACAAGACAAACTAACAACTACTTAAAGGGTTTAGATAGTGAATCAATTAAGTTACAAAACAATTTATGGGACTTTAGAAAGAATGATTCAAGAGTGTTGCTTAAGTCCAAGTACAACAATGTTATTCAAAAATAGTTTGCAACTTAATGTATCATGCACTTAGTCCAATTAATGAAGCAATGAATTAAGCAAACAAGTTAAGTGCATAAATTAAATGAGTTTAGGGAAGAGAGATTTGCAAACCGATGTATACGAGTTCCACCACGCCGGTGTACGTCTCGCCTCTAAGCAACCCACTTAGAGGATTTCCACTATTGTAGATTAGAGATACACTTTGAGCAATTGCAACTTCCTAGTGTCCCACACTCAAGAATCCAATCCTCACAAGTACAAGGGCACCCCACCCAATCTCACAATTACAAGGTTGAAACCCAACCCAAAATTTCTATGAAGTTTGGTATTTAAGTGTACAAGGAAACTCTCTCACTAGAGTGGATATACAATTTAAAGTTTACACAAGATAATAACTCTCAAAGAGAGGATATGCAAATATTAGCACTTCAAGAAAATATTTTCTCACTTGAAAATAATTAATTAGCAAGTCTAGAAAATAACTTTGCTCACAAATATTTACTCTCAAATTAATAAGCCAAGAATTAGAAACAGAGAGCAATTAAGAGAGTAGAAGAGAGTAATGCAGCGAGAGAGAAGAAGAAAGCAAAGGAACTGCTTCAATGCTTGGGACATCTGATGCCTTCAGCTCTTCTCTTATTTATAGTGTCAAGGCATAGCTTCTTTGTGATTAAAGAATTCCCTTCGATCCATAAAACACGTAATGGAGCTTGCCTTTGTCTGCTTAATGGAGCATTACTTATGAAGTGCGATCCGAGACTCCGTTTTACTATTCCAGGTTGTAACTCATTTAAATGAACGTTCCAGAACCATTTGAACTAAATGAATCAATTCATTTAGTGTTTCAGTTTGTCCAAGTGCGATGCAGAGCTGTCATTTATTCAACAGAGATTCAAAATACAAATTCATATAATTCATTTGAATTAAATAAACTTATCTGACTCATGGTGACATAGCTTGATCATTTGAGAGTAGCATGATATTTGAATTTGCTTATTTTGAACTAACTGTATCATAAACATATGCTTTTAATTAATTCTGTAGCAACCTCGCTCAGGCGAATGTAATTACGCTTAAGCGACCAGGCATATTTCCTTTGATTTTTCCTTCACGCTTGCTCACGCTCAAATCCACGCTTAACCATGTCATCACGCTCAAGCGTGTTGTCATCCTCTGTTCCACGCTCAAGCGAGCCTAACTCACGCTCAAGCGTAATTTAGTTTTTAGACCCCTGATGCATCACGCTCACACTCGCGCTTAAGTTCCATTGCTTCTCGCTCAAGCGTGACTTATCCAGCGCTTAAGCGCCAAGTTCCTTGACCATGCTCAAGCGTGTCTTTGCTCGTGCTTAAGCGAGCGCTCCTTACGCTCAAGCGTGCTTACTTCACGCTTGGGCGTGACAAGCACCTGATTCTCATGATTCACGCTTGGTCCTTCGCTCAAGCGTGCCAGTATCATCAAGATTTTCAACCTTTGTTCCTTTGGCATTTAACAATACTATTTGTCACTTGATTTAACCACTGAACTAAATGCCTTGGTATTTTCATAATTGAATTTTGCTTTGCTTGTTTGTCATTATCAAAACCTATAACAACATATAAACACATTCTCCCCCTTTTTGATGATGACAACAAATGCTTGTCTCTTGGGGTGTTAGTATCACAATACAATAGTTCAAATATATTTCAAGAAAGACTCCTCCTTTGACATACAGTTTGATACCATATGTTTATGACATTATAGGCATAAGTTATCAAGAGAGGATAAAAGGTCTCTCCCACTTAGTAAGGTCTCTCCCCCTTAATATATTCTTTCCCTCTTAATCATCTCCCCCTTTCTTATGCAATGGATACATACAATGATTTACATACTCCCCCTTTCTTATATATATCTCTCCCCCTTTGGCATCATCAAAAAGACTTAAAGGTAGATGCATACATTTTGAAATAAGATGACAATGCAATATACATCATGAAAGCATATTAGCACATAATGTCTCATGGGAGTTGATTCATCTAGGTCTTTTTACGCAAGTTTAAAGAATCATGTTACTAAGGGATTTATACAAGTATTTAGATTTTGCAAGTTGCCAATGATTTTGTTGCACAAGAGAGTCAAGAAAATCAAAGGTCATTTGCCATTTATTTTTGAGATCCATGATGTATATAGGAGATTATCTTTGTGTCAAAAAAATGTTTAAATAAATGGGGACTTTCATAGGATCTTAAATAAGACAAGTGATTTGTGAGTTGATTATTGGAAGTGTGAGTATAAATTTTCTTCAAAAATTGTATCACAAAGTAAGGTATTATGTCCAAGGAAATGAAAATTTTATGGAAAAGATTAGTTTGAAATCTTTAAAGAGTTGCAAAATTTTGTTCAAAGAATAAGAAAGTGTGATAAAATAAATCAATTAGGAAATTTCCAAAATTCCTAACTCCCTTCTAATATTTATAAATTGTTCTTTTGGAAGGGGTTTTGTAAAAATGTCTGCCAATTGTTTTGAAGTTTCAACATATTCAAGTACACAATCTCCTTTCAAAACATGGTCTCTAATGAAGTGATGTCTTATTTCAATGTGTTTGGTCCTAGAATGCATGACCGAATTCTTAGAAATATTTATTGCACTAGTGTTATCACATTTAATAGGGACTTTGTCCAAGGTAATACCAAAATCAAGAAGTTGTTGTCTCATCCAAAGAATTTGAGCACAACAACTACCGGCTGCTACATATTCTGCCTCAGCCGTCGATAATGCAACACTTGTTTGCTTCTTGCTATGCCAAGAAACAAGGGAACTACCAAGTAAATGACATGTGCCACTAGTACTTTTTCTATCAAGCTTACAACCCGCAAAGTCAGAATCAGAATATCCTAAAAGATTACATTCAACGCCTTTGGGATACCACAAACCAACATTTTGAGTACCCACAAGATATTTCAAAATTCTTTTTACGGCAGTTAAGTGTGATTCTTTAGGACATGCTTGATATCTAGCACACATGCATACCGCAAACATAATATCGGGTCTACTAGCAGTTAAATAAAGTAAGGAACCAATCATACCTCGGTATTTAGTTATTTCAACGTTCTTACCCTTTTCATCTTTGTCTAAATAGCAAGATGTACTCATGGGTGTTGCTATTTCGTTTGCCTTGTCCATTTCAAACCTTTTGAGTAGTTCTTTACAATACTTTGTTTGACTAATGAACGTTCCCCTTTGGTTATTTGTCCAATGATTTTGTCCAAGGGATGATCCTTTAAGGTTACCCAATTTTGTTGTTTATCAAGTTGAGTTGTACTTCCTTCATTGTTGGCTTCTTCTTTGTCTTCCAAGTTCATTTCTTGGAAGGTACCTACAAGATCATCAACTTCCTTTCTCGGAGGATTTTGGTTAAGTTCATCAAATTTAACATGTATGGACTCTTCAATTGTATAGGTTCGTTTGTTAAAGAGTCTATATGCTTTACTAGTAGATGAATAACCTAGAAAAATTGCTTCATCAGATTTTGCATCAAATTTGCCAAGATTTTCCTTTCCATTGTTTAAGACAAAGCATTTGCATCCAAAAATGTGAAAGTAAGAAATATTTGGTTTTCGTCCTTTATAAAGTTCATAGGGGGTTTTCTTTAATATAGGCCTTATCAGACAATGATTCATAACATGACAAGCGGTGTTCACCGCATCGGCCCAAAAATGTTTTGAAATATTAGCTTCATTCAACATAGTTCTTGCAAGCTCCGCTAAAGATCGATTTTTCCTTTCAACTACTCCATTTTGTTGTGGAGTTCTTGGAGCCGAAAAATTATGTTCAATGCCAAACTTTTCACAAAATTTCTCAAAAGATTGGTTTTCAAATTCTCCCCCATGGTCCGTTCGAATGGATGCTATTTTTAAATTTTGTTCATTTTGGATGACCTTGGCAAGTTTCTTAAATGCTTGATATGCTTCATGTTTATGAGTAAGAAACAATGTCCATGTATATCTAGAGTAATCATCCACAATCACAAGACCATAATAGTTTCCACCAAAACTTTTGATTTTTGATGGCCCAAATAAATCCACATGTAAAAGTTGTAAAGGTCTTGTTGTTGAAACAATATTTTTTGCTTGAAAAGAAACCTTTACTTGTTTTCCTTTTTGACAAGCGTTACAAAATTTATTTTCAAATTTCAATTTTGGTAAACCAATAACTAAATCTTTTGAAACAAGTTTATTTAAATGGTCTACATGAATGTGAGCGATTCTTCTATGCCAAAGCCATGATTTATCCTCTTTGGTTATAAAGCATTGTACATCATTTGAAGCAAGGCAATCTAGATTAATCATGTAAATGTTATCTACTCTTTGACCAACAAACTTTATCTCCTTGTTTAGTTTATTTTCAATTATGCAACCATTTGATTCAAAAACAATTTTATAGCCCTTGTCACATAATTGACTAATACTAAGCAAGTTGTGTTTTAGTCCTTCAACATATAACACATCATTTATGGAGGTGGAAGAATTTTTACCAACATTTCCGATTCCAAGTATTCTTCCCTTTGTGTTATCTCCATAAGTAACAAATCCTTTGCTTCGTGGAGTAAGTGATATAAACTTACTTTTATCTCCCGTCATATGTTTAGAACACCCACTATCCAAGTACCAATGGGTGTTACTTGCCTTAAAACATACCTCATTTTCTTCATCTTGGTGATTGGCCATGAGACAAAGGTTTGCTTCTTCATTATCCGATTCATCCGAGCTAGTTATCTCGTTTTCATCCCATGCAACATATGCTCTTCTTCTTTTTTTTCTTTCTTTGTTTTTCTTCTTTAGATTTGGACAATCCATTTTGAAGTGTCCTTCCTTACCACACTCAAAACAAGTAGGTGAAGTAGAATTTTCTTTAAGTTTAGATTTCTTACCTTGTGGTTTGAAGTTCCTTTGGAAGCGCTTGCTCTTCATTAGCTTTCCAAACCGTTTCATAAATAGGCTTAGTTCTTCATCCTCATCAATTTCACTCTCGGTTTTATCTTCAACCATTGAAGTAGCTTTGAGAGCTAATCCTTTCTTCTTTGATGTCTTTTCTTCTTCCTCCGCTTGTCTTAAATCTTTCAACTCTTGTTCTTGTTCTTGTAATTTACCAAACAAGGTTGCAAGAGACATCTCATTTATAGTGGGAGATTGCTTGATGGCCGTAACAAGAGGTTGCCACTCCCTAGTAAGACTTTTTAACACTTTGTGAATGAGCTCTTTGTTAGAATAAGATTTGCCAAGAGTAATGAGATGATTAATGATCAAAGTAAACCTTTTTTGAAGATCTAAAATAGCTTCATTAGGATTCATCCTAAAACTTTCATATTGGCTAGTTAAAGTGCTAATTTTTGAATCCTTAACATCACTAGTTCCTTCATGAGTTATTTGAAGGGTATCCCACATTTCTTTAGCCGTTTTACATGTTATTACTCTAAAGAACTCATCGGGACCTAAAGCTAAAGTAATACAATTTTTTGCCTTATAATTATATTGCACTTTCTTTTCTTCTTCACTAGACCAATTGTCCATAGGCTTTTCAACTTGTTTATCATCCACAATATGCATAGGTATAAAGGGACCATTTTCAATAGCATTCCACACTCTTAAATCTATTGATTGCACAAAAATTTTCATTCTTTCTTTCCAAAAAGCATAACCCTCACCATTAAAAGTGGGAGGTCGATTTGTAGCACCACCCTCGGGAAACATGTTATATGAAGTTGAGGCCATTTGTTCTCTTGAAGCCGTTAAGCTTGATTTACCAAGAGTCAAGCTCTGATACCACTTGTTAACCAAGTGGCCTCAATTACTCAAGAGGGGGGGTGAATTGAGTATTAAAAATTTTCTTTGGAATGCTCTTGAAATTGATTCTTTTGTTACTATGTTTATTTAAGATAATAAACTAGATTGCAAGTAACAACAAATAATACACAAGACAAACTAACAACTACTTAAAGAGTTTAGATAGTGAATCAATTAAGTTACAAAACAATTTATGGGACTTTAGAAAGAATGATTCAAGAGTGTTGCTTAAGTCCAAGTACAACAATGTTATTCAAAAATAGTTTGCAACTTAATGTATCATGCACTTAGTCCAATTAATGAAGCAATGAATTAAGCAAACAAGTTTAGTGCATAAATTAAATGAGTTTAGGGAAGAGAGATTTGCAAACCGATGTATACGAGTTCCACCACGCCGGTGTACGTCTCGCCTCTAAGCAACCCACTTAGAGGATTTCCACTATTGTAGATTAGAGATACACTTTGAGCAATTGCAACTTCCTAGTGTCCCACACTCAAGAATCCAATCCTCACAAGTACAAGGGCACCCCACCCAATCTCTCAATCTCACAATTACAAGGTTGAAACCCAACCCAAAATTTCTATGAAGTTTGGTATTTAAGTGTACAAGGAAACTCTCTCACTAGAGTGGATATACAATTTAAAGTTTACACAAGATAATAACTCTCAAAGAGAGGATATACAAATATTAGCACTTCAAGAAAATATTTTCTCTCTTGAAAATAATTAATTAGCAAGTCTAGAAAATAACTTTGCTCACAAATATTTACTCTCAAATTAATAAGCCAAGAATTAGAAACAGAGAGCAATTAAGAGAGTAGAAGAGAGTAATGCAGCGAGAGAGAAGAAGAAAGCAAAGGAACTGCTTCAATGCTTGGGACATCTGATGCCTTCAGCTCTTCTCTTATTTATAGTGTCAAGGCATAGCTTCTTTGTGATTAAAGAATTCCCTTCGATCCATAAAACACGTAATGGAGCTTGCCTTTGTCTGCTTAATGGAGCATTACTTATGAAGTGCGATCCGAGACTCCGTTTTACTATTCCAGGTTGTAACTCATTTAAATGAACGTTCCAGAACCATTTGAACTAAATGAATCAATTCATTTAGTGTTTCAGTTTGTCCAAGTGCGATGCAGAGCTGTCATTTATTCAACAGAGATTCAAAATACAAATTCATATAATTCATTTGAATTAAATAAACTTATCTGACTCATGGTGACATAGCTTGATCATTTGAGAGTAGCATGATATTTGAATTTGCTTATTTGGAACTAACTGTATCATAAACATATGCTTTTAATTAATTCTGTAGCAACCTCGCTCAGGCGAATGTAATTACGCTTAAGCGACCAGGCATATTTCCTTTGATTTTTCCTTCACGCTTGCTCACGCTCAAATCCACGCTTAACCATGTCATCACGCTCAAGCGTGTTGTCATCCTCTGTTCCACGCTCAAGCGAGCCTAACTCACGCTCAAGCGTAATTTAGTTTTTAGACCCCTGATGCATCACGCTCACACTCGCGCTTAAGTTCCATTGCTTCTCGCTCAAGCGTGACTTATCCAGCGCTTAAGCGCCAAGTTCCTTGACCACGCTCAAGCGTGTCTTTGCTCGCGCTTAAGCGAGCGCTCCTTACGCTCAAGCATGCTTACTTCACGCTTGGGCGTGACAAGCACCTGATTCTCATGATTCACGCTTGGTCCTTCGCTCAAGCGTACCAGTATCATCAAGATTTTCAACCTTTGTTCCTTTGGCATTTAACAATACTATTTGTCACTTGATTTAACCACTGAACTAAATGCCTTGGTATTTTCATAATTGAATTTTGCTTTGCTTGTTTGTCATTATCAAAACCTATAACAACATATAAACACATGTGGCTATAGCCTCCATGCTTTAGCGATGCGTCATCCCTTATCCTGAAATTAACACCCCTTCATGGATAAGTATACCGAGTCACTTACTACCGGTCGTATCTCAGCCTAATATTCAGTAACTTAGCACATTATGCCATTTCCGTATGTTACACAATCAGCCGGACCAGAAGGGACAACCTCCTATCCATAAATTAATATCACAACATCAATCAGGTTCAACAAATATCACAATAACGATGACCATTCGATCATAATACACACAACCGCTCATACTCGGCAAGCGTACCTTGGCCTTAGACCTTTCGGTCTGCTCTGATACCAAAATGTAACACTCTGGTTTTTAATTAAATAAATAAAATCAACAGTGGAATTTTCTAAATTTTAAGGTTAACAAACCATGCATAATCTGTTTGAATTAATAAAACCGAGTATGACAAGGAAAGGAAATGGAAGAAGACAAGGGAGAAACTCACGTACAATGAGAGGAAGAAACGCTTAAGCGAACCCAATGGCACCAGGTACACTCGCTCAAGCGAGGGCTAACTATGCTCGGGCGATTCTACTCAAGATCTCCAGTCCGCACTACATTTGCTGAAGCGATGCTACCCTCGGTATCCTGCCATTCCACCCGGTTTTAGTGTATGGTTCACTCGGGAAGGTTCACTTCCTAATCCACTCGGGCTAATGATAAGTCTTGAAAAGACTTAATTATTCTACCTTTTATTAGAATTAATTCATTGTGTAAGTGATTAGTTTAGCCTTATTATTCAATTAATTGATAATAATTTATAAATTATGTAAATATTGCAAAAGTGTTGTATTTATAGAAGAAAATGGTTAAAAACATTAATAAATTAAGAGTTTATTAATATTTATTAATTTAATAAGCAGCCAGCATACAAATGCTAGGCAATTAGTTGATTTTTGGTGCAGGAACAGGGCGTACTCGAGAGAAGAGGACAAATCCGAGTGAAAATTCGTAAATCCGACTGAAAGGAGTCCACAAGACCGACTGGGCGAGACTTCAAAGGGTTGACTGAAAGGAATTAACAAAAGCTCGACTTAGAAAGACTCCCAAGACACCGACTCCAAAAGAGAACAGGGAACCGGATACTACATGAGAACCTGAGCGTCAACTTTAGAATGCTAATTCATTTATCAATCCGCTCTAGCCAGAGCCGAACGCGCTCAAGCGTAACTTCAAAGAACCAAACTCGCCCAAGCTTCGCCATAGCGCTTAAGCGAGAAAACAACACTGCAGTGCAAATCCGAACTCACTCAAGCGAGAGTTTAAACCAGCTCAAGCGAGAACCCAGTTTGCTGAAGCATAGAGGCAGTAACTTAAACATTGTTCCTTTCCTCCAACAACACACTCGACACCGATGTAGTTTCATGCTGCTGTCTCTCCTACTGCACCTTAGTAACTTAAGTAGTGAGCTGTTATTAGCTGGCGCTGTGTTGTGACTAGCTAAGGATGAGCTAGAATCTGTTAGGAGCTGATCTGTAATTAGTTAATTATTCTGTAAGCTATGTAATTAGTTAGTTTAGACGTTAACTTAAGTTTTCTAAGTTATCAGTTAAGTTAGTTAGTTAGGTAGAAACATATATATAGGTTGTACATATTCTGTAAATACACGCGGACACGACATAACAGAACAGAGAACAACATTCATTAAACACTTCGAACATCTCACTACACATTTTTCTCTCTCTAAATCCTCTCCTCCATGACGTTCCACAATCCTTCGATGGAACCGAAGTCAATGGAGTTCTAAATCCCTAAGGTTGGGATTGCGAAGGTTAGCAATGGAGTCTTAAAGCTGTGAGCAAGGAGATCGACTTCTAGATCCTGAGGCGAACAAGCTGAGGAGTGGAGCAGAATTGCTGGATTGACAAATCCAGAACTGATGAAGAACTTCACTAGTGAGGAATCATGGTTGAATCTTAGGTAACTTCCAGCTTTCTAACTAGTTCAGGCCTAATCAATTTAGGTGAATAGTTAGAGTTCAACCTCGAATTTCACATTAGATTCTTAGGTTAATTGAGCACTTAAGGAATTAAGGTTCATTGCTTAAGGATTAGTGTTTTTCACCTAAGGAATTAAGGAATAACCACAAGCGGATTGTCCTCTAGATTGTGAAGTTCGATTATACTTCAATTGCATGTTTCTTGAGGAAATTGTGAGCCGAAGAAATCCTGACCTGTTTTTTTTTAATCACTTTTCACATTTCACCTTAACTCTCTTTCTGAAAATACAAAAATAACTAGAAAACATTAAAATCATAAAAACCGAATGAACTACCTGTATTTTATGTTGGTTCAGCTTGTACTAGTCCAAGATTGAGGTACTTACCACAATCCCTGTGAGACGATCAAATATATTACAATTTTAACGACTGGTGCGCTTACCATAAGTGTAAATCCGAGAGTCATATTTTGTTTTACTAAGATTTTCACCACCAAGTTAATGGCTCGGGATTTTAGCATCAGCTAACCTTAAAACTCACCAGTTCCATCCTAACAGCGTATCATACTCCGTTGCTCCACTCGATTGGATTATATACGTATACGTATTGGCAATCCGAGAATGATTCTCAAAGCCGCTCACTCGGAATCTATGAAGACTTCTCACTCGGGATAACTTGCACGTCCATTACGCCACTCGGGGCATTCTACTCACCCTTTACTCGGTAACCATAATATTTCCTGCTCTAATTTTCCTACTAAGTCAAGACTCACTCGGGTTCCCTAGCTGCTTACTGATTTATTACAACAAATCCACTTAGAGTCTTAGGTGTCGTTCCCTAGTCGGTGAACTCTCACTCGGCGGGTTCTCACTTAGAATCGTTGATTTTCCTCTACTTAGAAAACCTCACAATTATCACTTACAGGATTCGCACCAACTCCTACTCCAGGCTATACGACCTCAATTACTCGGACAATTCAACCTCTCATCACTCGGAATGACTTGCCATCTCGCTTTCCCCCAACAACAACTTAGCTCCACTTCTTCCCATAGTCACACTGACTTTCTACGCTCGGAAAGTATACTTATACATCCAGGTTTATCGCTCGGACATCACCCACAGTATAGAATGAACACACAATATATATATAGGGAAGTATTTAAATACATGTCCCTTCTACCCGAAAGTGTTCAATTTCTGATATAAGGACTAAATCAAAATGTCAGCCGGCCAAGGCTTAACGAGACCTTATGTACAGTATATACATATACACATATATTCCACAGCGCTCAAGTTCTCTGCTCTGCCCTCGGCTCCTTCTTCATCCTTCATTCCGAGAGATGTTCACTGAAAAATGTAGCCACAGTAGGGGTGAGCTTTTACATGGAAAATGACAGCCAAGAGCTCGGTCTCAGTGTCAGTACGCACACTTACGTTCACTCGGTCGCATTCAGATTAAATTAAGGCCAGCAAATTAGAACAATATCAATAACATACACTCACATGCATACTACATAAAGTTCATCCTTATTCACACATGCACATGCATCCACACACTCAGAATTCATTCATAACACCCAACACATGCCACGCGTACTATCCTAATCAACATCATAACTACATGCATGCCTGCGGATCTGACTTAAGTAATGACTTTCAGTTACAGTCCCCCCTTTTACTGGCCTCTCATCCATCAGCTCTTCCCGCGTGGTACCGGCCTCCCATTGGCGTCTCGAGACTCCTCTCTAGCTCCTACGGCTACCACGAGCTCTCTCAGGATCTAGCCAAGGTCTGTAGCTGGAATTCATTCCCTCGGGGCTCATGACCTTCCACGGGTCACCCCATTCCTACATATGCAACTTATGTGTTTAACCAGCAAGAAACATCACTCAACTGATACCTCCTTCGTAAACATCAAGGTAGGAGCATATTCAACACGGTCTCTATCTTTACTTTGCCAATCATACCAACATGCACAGTGATCAAACAATCAAGGTAATAACATTGGACGAATCAACTAACTGTCACATATTCATATTCTTACAGTATTAACAGAGGTAGAATGATGCATCTCACTCGGCTATATCAGGAAGGCTAACAGACTACATTACCACTATCTTGTTTATATGCAAATATTATCTAACTACTCGTCATACACATGGAGTCCAAGGTCAACAATCATGCATAATATACAATCATGACACACACATGCATACACTTAAAGCAGTACATTCATCCGGTACCGTTCGTGGACCATGCATTTGACATGCAAGCGCCCCCTACCTACTGAAGGAAGTTCAAGGGGTTCCTCTATTTCTCGACGCTGGTCTAATTGCCTCGCCCAGGCTCACACTCATTCGGCCTTCTTGGTCGTAGTCGCACCGTGAAACAGGGGCTGTTCATCTTTCACCCTGACGATCGTCCCTCACCAGCTGAAGGAACTCCAAGTCTCCTGCAGTATCGTCACCGTGCGTTCTCAGGAACAGGATAGTGAACAGGGAAAGGAAGACGAAGGGCAAGAGGGAAGAGAATACAAGAAGGAAAAAGAAGAGAAGAGAAGAAGAGGGAGTCTGAAGGAGATGCGTAACTTCAGTGCACATATATAAGCACATGCGTGTACGAGGGAGAGTGGGATGGGAAAACGTGAATTGCAGTCCCACTCACGTGGCTCCCAATCGGGAGTAGCCACCTCCTACCAACCAAGCTTAATTAATTTGTCACTATTTCTTAGATTAAGTTGATTATAATTAATAATTAATTTTCCTTCTTTGTAATCAGAATCTTAATGGTTTATTTTCATTTGGTATTACTCCTCAAAATTGGGATGTTACATTTATACCTTATTTTAAAAAATTACAGAAACATATAGTTTTTGTGTAGCCCTAATACATTTCATTTTTAACCTCTTGAATGCATACTTGTGGTATAATTTGCTGATGCTTAAATGGTATTAAAAGGTGGTTGTTTTAGCATGTAAATCTAGAGTTTCTAGGTGTACCTTTTGAGTGCTTTTTTTCTTGTATGCATTTAATTTTTAGTTTGTCTTTCTTTCATTCATAGTTTGTCACATGATTTCCAATCTTAGTAGCTTTATTCATTTTACCTTTTATTGTTTGTCAAATTCAAGTTTTGTCTTTTAAATTCTACTTTGGTTTAGCTTCTAAAATTGTACCTTCTATTGCTTGTCTTTTTCTCTCTTAAAGTTTTGTCCTATAGTATTTCTACTCTTTGGCATTATTGGGATAAGACAAACACTTACATTCTTAGGGGTAGCATTTTGGAGCAAAGAGATAAGGATTGAGTTTTGTTCTAAGCAAACTTGGGAATTCTTTTGAGAGGAGTTGAGGGAAAACACCATTGAGTGAAAGTTATAAACACTTGAGTGACAAAATAATTTCCAAAATAATATTTTCTTTATACTAACCAATTTCCTTGAGTTAGTGTTTCTTGTAGCTTGGTGTATCTCTTTGAACTTGGAAAGAGCTAGAAGACACTTGAAGACTTGTATTGGAAAGCACATTTTGTAATAGAAAGTAGTTAAATACTTTTTCATTTGTATTTCATTTTTCCTTCTATTTTAGAAAATTTTCTTTAATTCAAAATTTTTTTAGTCCTTATATTTGCACATAAAAACTTTGGACTTTGGACTTTAAATTTGGATTTTTCTTAGTTTAACCTGGAGTAGTGCGCTTAGGTACTAGGTTACTTTTTGTGCACAAACGACTAGTCTTGCTTTCATTGCTTTTCTAGCTTAGTATAAAATGTTTTGCATGTTAGCATAGTTTTATTTTTTTGCACTTCTGACTAGAATTGCCTATAAATTTTCTAGGTTATTTCTAGTTAAATACTTGTTTGTTTTTCCTTTAATTCTAGTTTCCTTTGCTTGCTTTATTTCCTTGCCAATCCACTAGTACCTTATCTCTTAATAATCTTAAGAATTAGGCTAGATAGCATGTCTTATTATAGCAAGCGAGAAATAGATAACATTCCTCCCCACATGAGAGCCATTCTTAATCAACTAAATGCTAGGTTAGATCACACAAAGAATAGGGAGGCAAGGCAAAGAAATAACCAAATATAACATAGACCTCACCATAGGAGACATTCTAGACATAATCAAAGTGATAATGAGGAAGATGAATGACCAAGGAGACATCATTGACCCCATGATGATAGAGGACTTAGGGAAGTCAAATTAGAAGTTCCTTTGTTTCATGGAAAAAGTGATGATGAGGCTTATTTGGAATAGAAAATAAGAGTTGAACAACTCTTCAACTCTCACAATATAAAAAATGAAAAGAAAACTAGGATAACCACTCTCTTTTTCCAAAACTAAGCCCTTATTTGGTGGACTAAGGTCTGCAAAGAAAAAAAAGGACAATTTCTAACCAATAGATGATTGGGATGACTTAAAGGCCTTACTACGCAAATGATATATGCCTTTTTGTTACAGGGGGAATTATTGGCTAAACTCAATAAGCTAACCCAGAGTTCATAAAGTATAGAAGACTACTACAAATCCCTAGAGATAGCTATCATTAGGGCAAACATAGAAGAAGATGAGGAAACCCTAATGCATAGGTTCTTACATGGTCTAAATAGGGAAATATAATAAACAGTTAAGCTATTACCTCATGTTGATATTGAAGAGCTTCTTCATCAATACACTAGGGTATAGAGTCAATTAAGTGAAAGAGACTCTTACTATCAAGGGGACAACAAACCCTTTAGGCACAAGTGGAAGGGCAAGGAAGACTCTTATCCTATAAAAGGTTGGAAAAAGGATAGGGAAAAGCCAGTAGGCATTACTTCTCAAATAAAAAGTGAAGTCTATAAAGAGGGTTCCTCTCCCAAACCCTCTAAACATGATAAGTATAGTGAATCAACTAAACCTTCATCATCTAAGACTAACTCTCTTAAATTTTTTAAATGCTTAGGAAGAAATCATATTGCCTCTCAATTCCCAAACAAGAAAACAATGATTTTAAGATGGCCTGATCACTATACTAGCATAGATGAATCTATCTCATCACATTCCAATGATAGCTATTATAGTGATTTCTATGAAAGCGAGCATGTCTTAGGGGATGAAGGCAAGCTATATATGATAAGAAGGCTTCTTGGAAGCCATATTAGAAAAATGACACTACACAACGATAGAACATCTTTTATACAAGATGTTACATTAACAAAAAACTTTGTTCTCTCATTATGGATAGTGGCAGTTGTGCTAATGTGGCTAGCCAAAGGCTAGTACATAAACTTGGTTATCAACTAGTAGAACACCATGTCCTTATAAACTACAATGGCTTAATGAAAAGGGTGAAATGCTAGTCATCAAGAAAGTTAACCCTGCATTCTCAGTAGGAACATATAAAGATTATGTCTGGTGTGATGTGGTTCCTATGGAGTCCACTCATGTGTTATTGGGTCGACGTTGGCAGTTTGACAAAAAGGTCACCCATGAGGGGTTCACTAACACCCTCACTTTCATCCACAATAACAAGAAATTTGTCCTACATCTATTGACTTCTAAGGATGTTATGGAGGATCAACTTCAAATGAAGTTAAAAAGGGAAAAGGATGATGGACCTTCCACCTCCCACCAATAAAAAATTAGAAAATCTAAAAAAGATAAAGGTAAAGGATTTATTTCTCTTGATGACTCCAAGAGGAAACCTAATCTCTTACCCTCAAAACAAGAAGTGAAGAGGGCCTTGCTCCTTCATCAACCCCTCTTCATGTTATATCCAACAAATACTCCTAACACTTCTTCATGTTTAGAGGGTACATCTTCTAGGCCCTTAGGAGTTTCAAAACTTTTGAAGGAGTTTGAGGACATCTTTCCTAAAGACCTTCCTCAAGGATTACCTCTTATTAGGGGAATTGAACATCAAATAGACCTAATCCCAAGTGCTAGTCTCCCTAATAGGCCTACATATAGATGTAACCCAAAAGAATCTTTAGAAATTTAAAACAAATCAAAGACTTGCTTGCTAAAGGATGGATTAGGGAGAGTCTTAATCCATGTGTTGTACCAAACTTGATAATTCCCAAAAAAGATAGATCTTAGAGAATATGCATTGATTGTAAGGAAATCAACAACATTACCATCAAGTATAGGTATCCAATACCTAGACTAGATGATATGTTAGATGAACTCTATAGCTCTACTATATTTTCCAAAATTGATCTTAAAAGTGGCTACCATCAAATAAAAATTAAAGAAAGTGATGAACGGAAAGCTGCTTTTAAAACCAAACTTGGATTATATGAGTGGTTGGTTATGCCTTTTGGTTTAACCAATGCACCTAGCACTTTTATGAGATTAATGAACATGTTTTCAGGGAATTCATTGGTCAGTTTGTGGTTGTTTACTTTGATGATATTCTGATTTACTCTAAAAACATGGACTCTCACCTTACTCATCTTAGACATGATATGCTTGCACTAAGAACACATAAACTTTTTGCAAACCTCACCAAATGTTCTTTTGCAATGGATAACATTGTCTTTCTTGGATTTGTTGTTAATGCAAAGGGTGTACAAGTAGATGAAAAAAGTTAAAGCAATTAGTGCTTGGCCTACACCCACCAATATGAATGAAATTAGAAGCTTTCATAGCTTAACAAACTTCTAAAGAATATTTGTTAAAGTTTGTTCTTCTTTGGCCTCTCCTTTAGATGGATTGCTTAAAAAGAATGTTCCTTTTCAATGGGATCCAAACCAAGAAAAAGCCTTTAATGAACTTAAGCATAGGCTCATATATGCTCCAATTTTAGCTTTACCAAATTTTTCAAAAAATTTTAAGCTTCAATGTGATGCCTCCAATGTGGGCATCGGTGTAGTCTTATTGCAAAAAGGTCACCCCATTGTATTCTTTAGTAAAAAACTTGATGGGGCTGCCCTTAATTATCCCACCTATCATAAAGAGTTTTATACCCTGATCAAAGCCCTACAAACTTGGGAACATTACTTAATCCCAAAAGAGCTTGTCTTCTATAGTGATCATGAATCACTAAAGTACATAAAAGGGCAACATAAGCTTAACAAGAGACATGCAAAGTGGGTAGAATATCTGAAACAATTCCCTTATGTCATCAAGCAATAAAATGGTCAATCAAATGTTGTAACTGATGCCTTATCTCATAGGCACACTCTTTTAGCTTCTCTTGGAGAAAAGCTACATGGACTTGATGAAATAAAAGAATTATATCCTTTTGACTTAAACTTTGCTAGTTTCTACAAATCTTATGGAACTTTTACTTCATCTCATGGATTCAAAAAAGCTAGATGGCTACCTCTTTAAATCCAATAGGTTATACACACCTAGGGGGTCTATGAGAGAACTTTTAATGCATGAGAGTCATGAAGGAGGACTCATAGAACACTTTGGGAGGGACAAAACTTTATCTACCCTTAGTGGGCATTTTTTCTAGCCCCACATGAAGTGTAATGTATAAAGATATTGCTTTAAATGCTTAGCTTGTAATAAGGACAAATCTAAGGTTTCACCTCATGCCCTTTACACTCCCTTACCTATACCTAATGCTCCTTGGGTTGATACAAGTATGGATTTTATGCTTGGATTGCCTAGGACCCAAAGGGAATGGATTCTATTTTTATGGTAGTAGATGGGTTTACTAAAATGGATCACTTCATCCCTTGTCATAAAATGGATGACGTAAGTCATATTGCTAAGTTGTTTTTTAAAGAAATTGTTAGGCTACATAGCATCCTAAAAAGTATTGTTAGTGATAGGGATTCCAAGTTCCTAAGTCTTTTTTGGCGTACTATATGGGATAGACTTGGCACTAAACTTCTATTTTCCACCACTTGTCATCCCCAAACAGATGCCCAAATTTAAGTAGTCAATGGGACCCTCTTTACTTTCTTAAGGGTCTTAGTTCAAAAAATGTTAAAGCTTAGGATGAATGCTTACCACATGTAGAATTTGCTTATAATAGAGCTTTCATTTCATCACTAAGCATAGTCCATTTGACGTTGTATATGGTTTCAATCCTCTTACCCCACTTGATCTTTTACCTATTGATATTTCTAAACTTAATCCTTCACTTGGATGGAGATGCAAAAACATCTTTTATAAAAAGAATTTCATGAAAAGGTGTTAGTGCTTGAATATTGTTGGCTATTTGGCAAGCGCACCAATATATTGTTGTAGTTTTCAAAATAGATGTCGTTTGTAACACCCTAATTTTTAATAAATAATAAATCCAGAAACAGGGAAAAATTTTTCACAAAATCAACCACTGGTCAATCGGCATAAAAAAAAAGAAAGAAGGCAAGGGAAATAAAAGAGCATTCACACATATAGCAATCAGCGGAAGGAATAATGCTGGAACCGACCCATTCGGTTCAGCGAAACACATCAGCGCCTGGGCGAAACAGCTCTAGTCGCTCGGGCGAGGCACGATCCGCTTAAGCGATGCCAACACAAAAGCCTTCCCAAACACACATTCGCTGGAGCGGATCCTTCGTTCGCTGAAGTGAAAAGCCTCACACGGTAAATTCATCACTCGGCATCGGGGCATCCATACACTCGGTAACCGACTAAGTCCACTCGAAGGTTCATTCCTACGTCCGTTCGGAACTCCATAACTTAGCCTTCCAATTTTATCCATACGGCCACACTTATACTCTACTCGGGAACTGAGGGTTATCCCACTCGGATTCCAGAACTCCTTCTCACTCGGAATATATCCTATTCAAACATCACTCGACGCACTCCAACCTTAACACAATCGGGTCACATTTCCTATCCATTATTCGGAGCACATTCACACATTCACTTGGGAAATCAGGTAGTTAAGTCCCACTCGGACTTATTCGAAACCCAACCACTCAGGATACCAATCCTCACTCGGACTTTACATCTTTCACTCGGGTTACCGATGCCTTACACTTAAGATCCAATCCACTCTAAACCACCATTTGAACTCCTCTCTCAGAAGGGAATCACTCGAGGTTTTCACTCGGGAAATACCAACTCTTCCTCACTCGGGATTTCATACTTACTTTTACTCGGAAATCCTCAGGCCTATATTCATTCGGGGAATAGCGACTGACTCACTCGGCATACTACCATTTGATCACTCGGATTATAATTACCCTACGCTTAGAGTATATTCCAATCCAATTCACCCCATTGACTCCTTCCTCAGACGGGGATCACTTAGAATCTTCCTACTCGGGAGTACGAGCTCTTCCTCACTCGGCTTACATATAACCTTTCACTCGGAACCACTCGGCTTCACAGCCACCCATAAGCACACTAACCTCCTACGTTCATAAGACATACTCATACATTCCTCTTCACCGCTCAAACATCACTTACAGTATAGAAGAACACACAACATATACATATATAAACGAAAGCATTCATATAATTACAAGAACTTCATCAAGACTTCTGTTACCCGAAGCTGTTCAAGTTTTAACGTAAGGACTAAAACCAAAACATGAGCCGGCCAAGGCTTAACAAAACGTTATACACAGTATATATACATATATACATATATACATGTAGATATATGTTCCAATAGTGCTCGGATTCATTGTCCTGCACTCGGCTCCTCCTTCATCCTTCATTCCGAGAGATGTTCACTGAAAATGTAGCCACTGCAGGGGTGAGCTTTTACATGTAAAAAAATGACAATCAAGGACTCGGTATCAGTGTCAGTATGCACATTCACATCCATTCAATCATTTTCAGATTAATTAAGGTTACGCACGGCAAAATAATATTTATGACATACATACAACACACACAGGTATCCCCCACACTCGGAAATCATTCATAACACTCCACACACGTTATACGTACTACTCTAATCAACCTCATATCTACATGCATGCCTGCGGATCCGACTCGAGTGATGACTTTCAGTTACAGTTTTCCCCTCTCCTGGCCCCTCGTCCTTCAGCTCTTCTCGCGTGGTACCGGCCTCCCATTGGCGTCTCGAGACTCTTCTCTAGCTCCTACGGCTACCACGAGCTCCTTCGGAATCTAGCCGAGGTCTGTAACTGGAAGTCATTCCCTCGGGGCTCTTGACCTTCCACGGGTCACCCCACTATTACACATGCAGCTAAATGCATTTACCAGCAAGCGTCATCACACCACCGATACCTCCTTCGTAACCATTAAGTAGGAACAGATTTAATGCAGCCTTTATTCGCTTTATTATTTACACCAATATGTACAACCATCAGCAATCAAAGTAATAGCATCTGACAAATCAACTAACGAGCACATATTCATATTCTCACAGTGTTAACAAAGATAGAACCATGCATATCATTTGTCATTATCAATACAAACATACTACTTCACCACCATATAGATTACAAGCATTTACTGTTTAACCACTATAAAACACACGGAATCCAGAATCTTCAATCATGCATAGGATCCAATCATCACAAACACATGCACATACACTCAAGCAGTACATTCATCCGGTACCGTTCGTGGACCATGTGTTTGACATGCAAGCGCCCCCTACCTACGAAAGGAACTTCAAGAAGCTTTTTCTGCTCTTCGACGTTGAATCTGACGCCCTTCTATTGATTCGTTCAGCCTTTCTCCACTCTGTCGTACTCTGTACTTGGTTCGGGGGTGGTGTTGTTCTTCCTCTGCTTCAACGATCGTCCTTCACCTGTCGGGGCTCTGACCTTCTTCCCGCACTGTCGTCGTGACGAACAGAAACAGGGGAAAGGAAAGAAGATGGAGACGAAGAAGAAAAAGAGAGAATGAAGTAGTGGGAGAAGTTTTGCACCCACGGTGATACTGAATATGCACCTATATACGCATGCGAGGAGAAGGAGTGGGATGGGAAAGCGTGAGTTGCAGTCCACTCACACCTTCCGCCAATCACAGACAGCCACATCCCATCAATTAAGTCTAATTAACTTGTCATTAACTCTCAGGCTATATTGATTATGATTAACAACTAATTCTTTACTTTACTTTCAATTTCTTATCATTTAATTTTTATTCGGTATCTAACTTCAGAACTGGGATGTTACAGTTCTCCCCCACTCAAAAGAATTTTGTCCTCGAAATTCAGTCGGTAACTCACCTTAGTAAATAACTCGGGGTACTGCTGCCTCATGGTGTCTTCGCGTTCCCAGGTACGAGAGGTAGTCTTGCCTTGTTGCCACTCCACTTCTACCAGCTGTACGTTTTTGTTCCTCAAACGCTTCACCGATCGGTCCATGATTCTGATCGGTGTAGTCACAGTGGTCAGGTCTTCCTTGACTTCCACTTCATCGTCAGGCATTGTGTGACTGGGGTCATGTAGATACTTCCTTAGTTGAGACACATGAAATACGTTGTGCAATCGGGATAAGTGGGTCGGTAATGCTATTTGGTATGCCACGGTGCCGACTCGTTCCAACACCTCATAATGCCTCCAAATTTTTAGTGCGAACACCACAGCTGCCAACTACAAATTGTGGGTCGGATAATGCTGCTCGTGAGGTCTCAATTACCGAGAGGCATACGTTATCACTCGATCTCTCTGCATGAGCACGCATCCTAATCCGAGTCCTGATGCATCACAATAAACTACAAAGCTTTCTTGTAAGTCGAGTAATGCCAGTACTGGCGCAGTCGTCAACTTTTTCTTCAGCTCTCGGAAGCTGCTCTCGCACTCGGGACTCCACACGAAGGGAATGTTTTTCCGAGTCAATTTAGTTAGTGGTAACGCCAGCTTAGAAAAACCTTCAATGAACCTTCTATAATAACCTGCGAGGCCCATAAAACTCCTTATCTCTGAGACCGACTTGGGTCTCTCCCATGCCATTATAGCTGTCACCTTCGAAGGGTCCACCGAGACACCTTGCTCGGAAATTACATGTCCAAGGAAGTGGATCTTATTCATCCAGAATTCGTACTTTGAAAGCTTCGCGAACAACTGCTTCTCCCTTAACACTTGGAGTACCGCTCGGAGGTGTTCTTCATGCTCCTCGGAAGTCTTAGAATAGACTAGGATATCATCAATGAAAACAACTACGAATAGGTCTAAATAGGGGTGGAATATGTTGTTCATGTAATTCATGAAGATAGCAGGGGCGTTTGTCACACCGAACGGCATCACTACATACTCGTAGTGGCCATACTGAGTCCTAAAGGCAGTTTTTGGGATATCCGAGTCCTTCACTCGGATTTGGTGATATCCCGATCGTAGGTCGATCTTTGAGAAGACTGAGGCTCCACGCAGTTGGTCAATTAAGTCATCAATTCTGGGCAACGGGTAACGATTCTTAATTGTGAGTTTGTTCAGCTGTCGGTAATCTATACAAAGTCTCATGCTGCCATCCTTCTTCTTAACAAGCAGCACAGGTGCGCCCCATGGTGATACACTCGGCCTAATGAATTGTTTTCCGAGTAACTCATCTACTTGCTTCTTCAGCTCGGCCAATTCAGTTGGGGACATTCTATAAGGTGCACAGGAGGTTGGCTCGGCCCCAGGGATCAAGTCTATAGAGAATTCGACTTCCCTATTGGGAGGGACACTCTATACGTCTTCAGGGAACAATTCTGGAAATTCACAGACAATCGGGATTTTGTTCACTCGGGTTTTACTCTCACCCTCGGTTAGACAAAGCATCATGAATAGTTGAGTTATACCTTATGCTGTGCAGTCCTTATGGTGCTGTCTCGGGAAAATTATCCTTCGGTTTCTGTAATCCACTAACACCTTGTTGGCTAAAAGCCAATCTACTCCGAGCACGATATCAAGATCCTTCAAGGGTACGCACACCAAGTCGAAAGTGAAACTCCGATCGCACAATTCAAACGTCACTTCTTTGCACATTGATGAGGTCAGTACCTTAGGACCAGTCGGATTGGCTACTTCCAAAATCCGATCCATTTCCACGGTCGGTAATTTCAAACGTTTTACACAATCATCAGCTATGAAGGAGTGGGTAGCTCCAGAATCAAAAACTACACTAAGTGTGTATCTACTGAGTGAGCACTTACATTGTACTAAGTCATTTGCTTGTGCGACTTCTTCTGCGTTGATGGCATAGACTCTTCCAGTGGCTGCTTGGTCGGTGTCTCTCCTCCTGATATTTGGGGCAACCATCATATTCCCTCTAGCTCTATTGTTTCCGCCCCGTGAGTTTTGTCCATCATTCCTATTGCTCTTCACCTGGAACCCTCCTTGACGCACACTAGCATTTGTTTGACGGAGCTGGGGGCAGTCAGGGCGAATGTGTCCCCTATTCCCGCAGTGAAAACACTTAACATCGGTATCATTGCAACTCTGAGCAAAGTGGTCGCCACCATATTTAAAACACTTACCATACCTGGGTCGTCCACTCATCTGTCTTCCTCGGTCACCGCGACCCTGATATCTAGTGAAGGGTTCATTTCTTCCTACGTTCCCTAGCCTCTTGAAACGTGACTGCTGAGGCCTCAGATACTGGTTGGCTCTGCTGCTCTGGCCCGAGTGGGCCTTGTCATCTTCTTCAAATATCCTACATTTATTCACCAATATCGGGAAACTCCGTATCTCATGGTATCTGCAGGCCCTCTTAACATCTGATCTTAATCCATTCTCAAACTTAAGGCACTTCGAGCTCTCCGTCCCAGGTTGTTGGAAGGGTGGGTAGAATAGGCACAACTCCTCGAATCTTGTCGCGTATTCTTCCACAGTCATGGAGCCTTGCTTCAACTCCATAAACTCCAGCTCCTTCCGACTCCTCACTGTGTCGGGGAAGTATTTCTCTAAGAAGCATGTCTTAAAATCGTTCCATGTCAGCTGAGCATCATCATCAGGGAATCGGCTTCTGGCTATCTACACCAGTTCTCCGCTTCATCTCGCAGCATATACACTGCACATTCCACCTTTTGGGCCTCGGTACAATGAAGACCCCCAAAAATCCTCTGTAGTTCCTGAGTCTATTTAAAAGCTGCCTCCGGATTACGTCCTCCCTGAAACTCACTCGGCTTCCTCTTCAGGAAGCGGTCCAGCATGTGGCCATCCTCAGCTCGAGTCTGGCCCTGCCTTTCAAACACGTCCGTAAAGCATTAGAATGCTATGGCTATAGCCTCCATGCTTTGGCGATGCGTCATTCCTTATCCTGAAATCAACATTCGAGGATAAGTATACCGAGCCACTTACTACCGATCGGGTTTTCAGTCTAACATTCAATAGCTTAGCACATTATATCATTCCTCCACGTTACACACACAATCAGACCAGGAGGAAACAACCTCCTATCCACAAGCCAATATCAATCAGGTTCAACTAACATCACAACAATTATGACCATTTAGTCAGAAAACATACAATCGCTTACACTCGGTAAGCATACCTTGGCCTTGGACCTTTCGGTCTGCTCTGATACCAAAATGTAACACCCTAATTTTTAATAAATAATAAATCCAGAAACAGGGAAAAATTTTCACAAAATCAACCACTGGTCAATCGGCATAAAAAAAAAGAAAGAAGGCAAGGGAAATAAAAGAGCATTCACACATATAGCAATCAGCGGAAGGAATAATGCTGGAACCGACCCATTCGGTTCAGCGAAACACATCAGCGCCTGGGCGAAACAGCTCTAGTCGCTCGGGCGAGGCACGATCCGCTTAAGCGATGCCAACACAAAAGCCTTCCCAAACACACATTCGCTGGAGCGGATCCTTCGTTCGCTGAAGCGAAAAGCCTCACACGGTAAATTCATCACTTGGCATCGGGGCATCCATACACTCGGTAACCGACTAAGTCCACTCGAAGGTTCATTCCTAAGTCCGTTCGGAACTCCATAACTTAGCCTTCCAATTTTATCCATATGGCCACACTTATACTCTACTCGGGAACTGAGGGTTATCCCACTCGGATTCCAGAACTCCTTCTCACTCGGAATATATCCTATTCAAACATCACTCGACGCACTCCAACCTTAACACAATCGGGTCACATTTCCTATCCATTATTCGGAGCACATTCACACATTCACTTGGGAAATCAGGTAGTTAAGTCCCACTCGGACTTATTCGAAACCCAACCACTCGGGATACCAATCCTCACTCGGACTTTACATCTTTCACTCAGGTTACCGATGCCTTACACTTAAGATCCAATCCACTCTAAACCACCATTCGAACTCCTCTCTCAGAAGGGAATCACTCGAGGTTTTCACTCGGGAAATACCAACTCTTCCTCACTCGGGATTTCATACTTACTTTTACTCGGAAATCCTCAGGCCTATATTCATTCGGGGAATAGCGACTGACTCACTCGGCATACTACCATTTGATCACTCGGATTATAATTACCCTACGCTTAGAGTATATTCCAATCCAATTCACCCCATTGACTCCTTCCTCAGACGGGGATCACTTAGAATCTTCCTACTCGGGAGTACGAGCTCTTCCTCACTCGGCTTACATATAACCTTTCACTCGGAACCACTCGGCTTCACAGCCACCCATAAGCACACTAACCTCCTACGCTCATAAGACATACTCATACATTCCTCTTCACCGCTCAAACATCACTTACAGTATAGAAGAACACACAACATATACATATATAAACGAAAGCATTCATATAATTACAAGAACTTCATCAAGACTTCTGTTACCCGAAGCTATTCAAGTTTTAACGTAAGGACTAAAACCAAAACATGAGCCGGCCAAGGCTTAACAAAATATTATACACAGTATATATACATATATACATATATACATGTAGATATATGTTCCAATAGCGCTCGGATTCATTGTGCTGCACTCAGCTCCTCCTTCATCCTTCATTCCGAGAGATGTTCACTGAAAATGTAGCCACTGCAGGGGTGAGCTTTTACATGTAAAATGACAATCAAGGACTCGGTATCAGTGTCAGTATGCACATTCACATCCATTCAATCGTTTTCAGATTAATTAAGGTTAGGCACGGCAAAATAATATTTATGACATACATACAACACACACAGGTATCCCCCACACTCGGAAATCATTCATAACACTCCACACACGTTATACGTACTACTCTAATCAACCTTATATCTACATGCATGCCTGCAGATCCGACTCGAGTGATGACTTTCAGTTACAGTTTTCCCCTCTCCTGGCCCCTCGTCCTTCAGCTCTTCTCGCGTGGTATCGGCCTCCCATTGGCGTCTCGAGACTCTTCTCTAGCTCCTACGGCTACCACGAGCTCCTTCGGAATCTAGCCGAGGTCTGTAACTGGAAGTCATTCCCTCGGGGCTCTTGACCTTCCACGGGTCACCCCACTCTTACACATGCAGCTAAATGCATTTACCAGCAAGCGTCATCACACCACCGATACCTCCTTCGTAACCATTAAGTAGGAACAGATTCAATGCAGCCTTTATTCGCTTTATTATTTACACCAATATGTACAACCATCAGCAATCAAAGTAATAGCATCTGACAAATCAACTAACGAGCACACATTCATATTCTCACAGTGTTAACAAAGATAGAACCATGCATATCATTTGTCATTATCAATACTAACATACTACATCACCACCATCTAGATTACAAGCATTTACTGTTTAACCACTATAAAACACACGGAATCCAAAATCTTCAATCATGCATAGGATCCAATCATCACAAACACATGCACATACACTTAAGCAGTACATTCATCCGGTACCGTTCGTGGACCATGCGTTTGACATGCAAGCGCCCCCTACCTACGAAAGGAACTTCAAGAAGCTTTTTCTGCTCTTCGACGTTGAATCTGACGCCCTTCTATTGATTCGTTCAGCCTTTCTCCACTCCGTCGTACTCTGCACTTGGTTTGGGGGTGGAGTGTTGTTCTTCCTCTGCTTCAACGATCGTCCTTCACCTGTCGGGGCTCTGACCTTCTTCCCGCACTGTCGTCATGACGAACAGAAACAGGGGAAAGGAAAGAAGATGGAGACGAAGAAGAAAAAGAGAGAATGAAGTAGTGGGAGAAGTTTTGCACCCACGGTGATACTGAATATGCACCTATATACGCATGCGAGGAGAAGGAGTGGGATGGGAATGCGTGAGTCACAGTCCACTCACACCTTCCGCCAATCACAGACAGCCACATCCCATCAATTAAGTCCAATTAACTTGTCATTAACTCTCAGGCTATATTGATTATGATTAACAACTAACTGGATGTTACATCGTTCCTTCAAGGATTGAATGTTTTCAGTGTGAGACAGTAATTTTTATTTACTATGGTAAAAAGTGTCAAAATTTATTAACAAAAGAATGATGCATTTACAAAGTATACAATATTCAAAAATTTAGAGATTGATTGATTCATTGGGAAAAAGATTGTATAAGTAAATTTAAAATCTATCTAGAAATTTACTTAAGAAAATGGTACTTTAGAATGATTCCAATACTTGAGATTTAAATACAGTATAACAAACTATGTTGGAATTTAGATCCCCGTACTAGAATATAACATAATAATTATAAACATGCATATTTAATCATCAAGTTCATGTCATTACAACTTAAAATCATTAAACCCGATGCCTCAATGAATAAATTCTAAATAGTTACTGTAAAGTCTGATCCCTCATATGCTTTCTCAATAAAAACTTGCTTTAAGCGTTGGCCTTATCACAACAATAATTACCAACTCTATCCCTAGTAATTGGTATATTAAGGGTAGCTCAACTTTTACTTCTATTAAAGTTAATTAACACACATGAAAATCATTCTCCCGTTTGAAGTTCATACTAATAAAGGTTGAAATACTAACATGAAACTTGAATCAAAAGCATGCATAATTCATAATCAAAACATCACATTCATAGATTGGTTCACCAATTCCAACATAAATAGATTAGTTACAAATGGTGAAAGTAAAAACACAACTTACAATTGAAGACATCACGAATAGATCACACTTCACAACATGAAAGGAAACACACTAAAACAACACCCTCAAGTGCATGGAAGCTATTCTGCAACATAACTCAACTGAATTCATGGGATAGGAAGAGAAAATGAATGAAAAGGATGTTGAAAACTCATGGTAAATGGCCTATTTATAGGGTTGAGTAAAGGTACTGATGCTACGCATGAGGCTGGCGCTACGTGTCAGGCCTCTGACTCAGCCTCCATTAAATTTCATGATTTCAGGCCATGATTTACTCTATTATGTCCCAATGATCGGTAAACATGTTTCCCACTATGATTTGGACCTTAGTCAGAAGTGGATTGGCTATTTTCAATAATTAATTCGTCTACTTCAGAGTGTAACTCCACCTGTCAGTGGGTTACACGTAGCACCTAAGGCTATGTGTGGGCCTGACGCGTAGCGTCAACATCAAAATCTTAACACTGAGCCTGGGGTTAATGCTACGTGTCAGCCCTTCTACTTGGAATGAATTTTCACTTTGATTCCTTAACTTTTGTCTACAAAAATAGGAGAAATGAGTTATAACAGTTATATTTAAATAACTTCCATTTATTTTAACATAAAACCTAAATTTATTCATATTTAAACTAATTTTATTAATTTTAACATACTTTTTATTATGAAAATAACGATAAATTTAAGGACTAATAGAAGGTAAGAAACCAAATACAAAAGAAAAATAAACACTATGCTCGGTGTGAAAATAAAAATAAAAAAGAAGTAGTGTTAGATATTGGGGACTCGGTTTGGCTTTACTTAAGAAAAGAAAGATTTCTCACTCTTAGAAAGTTTAAACTAAGTCCTAGAGTTGATGGTCCTTTTCAAATTGTTAAGAAACTTAATAATAATGCTTATGTCCTAGACCTCCCTAGTGAGTATAGGGTCAGTGCTACTTTTAACATTTCTGATCTTTTCCTTGTGCTGTAGATGACTTTGATGAGGATTTGAGGACAAATCCTCTTAAAGAGAGGGAGCATGATAAGGACATTAATCAATAGCAGGCTATGGACAAAGTGGAGCAAGCTATGGACTCCTTCTTAGGACCTATGACAAGGTCAAGGAATAAGAAGGCTAAGGAAGCTCATAGGCCTAAGTCCAAGGAAGCTACCAAGAAGACCTACACTTTGTTATCTTACACTATTTTGGATATTGGGTCTTCTTAAGCTCTTTTCGGCCTATATAAGCATCTGTATTTTCTTATGTACATAATTAGGATTTCATTAGATTAGATTTAGAAAAGCATTTAGGCTTTAGGTTGGGTCTTACATGGTCATGTTTTCCCTTAAGGTCACTTTTGGCCCTTGTATACATCATTTTTCCTTTTAGGCTTGTATTTTACCCCTTCTTAGTTAGGATAGGATAATTGGGCCAAGGTATAAGCCAAGGCCCAACACCATTACCGAAATCATCATAGGGTATATAAACCCTCACTCATGTGTAAAATTCACCAACTAATTCATTTTGAAGAATTCTAGTGTGAGAAGTGAGATTTCCTCTCTCTAGCCTCTCTTTTATGCTTAGCACACCTTTCAATAGACCTTGTCCTTAGGCTTTCCTCCCCTAGGGTGGTGGTGTAGGGCTTATCTCCTAGAGGAAGTGGTGCCAACCTCTCTCTTCCATGACCAACTCCTTTTAACCACCATAACAACCTATAACCACCTAACCACTTCCTAACATCCCACAACCACTCTTCAACCTCTTAACTCCCTACAACCCTCTTCTGTATTTTTGGTGACACTATCTTCACTACCTCATTATCCATTCATAACTCTCTCTCAAGGTATTAGCATTTCCAAGAAGAAAAGCAAGGAAAGCTAAATCCTTTCTTCTTAAAGTAGGCTTTGCCTATATCAACTTAGGTATTAGTTTACTTTTTGCACAATGACTAGTTTTATTTAATTTCATTCTAGGTTAGTGTAGTGTGTTTCTTTGCATGCCAGGTTTAGTTTAATTTTTTCAAATTCGACTAGTTTGTTTTACTTGCTTTCCTTACTTATTTTCTTATTCGCTGGTCTTGTTGCTGGTTGTTTTCTTTTTAGGTTAGTTTTCCCTTGAGTGAACGACTAGTATATAGTTCTTATCTATTTGCATATCTTTCATTCTAACATATCATTATATAGTGAGAGAGATAGAGATCCTACCCCATTCCCCCTACATGCACCTTATCTTAGAAAAATTAAATAGCATGAATGCACGACTAGATAATCTTGAGAATGGGGAGGAGCGGGAAAGAATCACTAGGCATTATCATAGACATAGACATAGACATAGACAAAATGATAAAACTAGTGAAGTGGAAGATAGGCACCATAGGATGCATCATAGGCCTCAAAAGGAGGTGGGGCTTAGAAAAGTCAAATTTGAGGTACCCCTCTTCCATGGTAAAAGCAATGTAGAAGCCTATCTTGATTGGGAGATGAGAGTTGAGCAACCCTTCAACTCTCATCAAACCAAAAGTGATAAAAAAGTTAGAGTTGCCACCCTTGCTTTCCAAAATTATGTCCTAGATTTGTTGACTCAACTTTGAAAGAAAGAAAAAAATACCATTTCACAACCATTGATGAATGGGATAACTTAAAAGTCTTGTTAAGAAAGCGGTATGTCTCTTCCTATTATAGGGGTGAGCTATTGGCCAAGCTTAATAAGCTCTCCTAAGGTTCTAAAAGTGTTGAGGACTATTACAAGTCTTTGGAAATGGCTATGATTAGGGTTAAGGTTCAAGAGGATGAAGAAATCCTCATGCATAGATTTTTACATGGCCTTAATCATAATATAAAAAGAGAGTAGAACTTTTACCTCATGTGGACATTGAGGAATCACTCCATCAATGCGCACGAGTAGAAGCTCAATTCATGAAGGGAGCCTCTTACTACAAAGGGGATTCTAAACCCTTTAGGCCCAAGTGGAAGGGCAAAGAGGACTCCCTCTCAAAAAGAAAAGGTACTTGGAGAAAGGGTAAAGAAAAGGAAGTGGGCACTTTTTCTCCTAGACTTAAAAGTGAGGTGCATAGGGGTCCTCCCCTACTAAACCCTCTATACACAACCTTTCTAAAACTCCTCATCCAATCCTTCTTCTTCTAGGAAAAGTTCCATTAAATATTTTAAATGTCTAGGAAGAAGCCACATTGTCTCTCAATGCCTAACATAAAAAACCATGATTTTAAGGGGCATTGGTCACTACTCAAGCTATGAGGAATCTTTGTCTTCACACTCTAATGATGGCTCAAGTAGTGATTCCTATGAGAGTGAACATGTCATAGGAGATGAAGGAGAACTCTACATGATTAGAAGGCTTCTTGGAAGCCACATTGTAGAGGATAACACTACTCAAAGAGAGAACATTTTTTATACAAGATGTTATATTAATGAAAAACTTTGTTCTATCATTGTTGATAATGGGAGTTGTGAAAATGTGACTACCCAAAGACTAGTCCACAAACTTGGTTGTGAGCTAATAGATCACCCTAGAGCTTATAAATTACAATGGCTAAATAAAGGGGGAGAGATGTTAGTGAACAAACAAGTTAATCTTGTTATTTCCATAGGAACATACCATGATAAAGTTTGGTGTGATTTTGTTCCTATGGAAGCCATACACATTTTATTGGGTAGACCATGGCAATATAATAAAAAGGTCACCGATGAGGGTTTCACCAACACCCTCACCTTCTTGCATAATAATAAGAAGTTTGTGTTGCATCCCTTAAGTCTTGGAGGATCAACTTCAAATGAAGTTGAAAAGGGATAGGGAGGTTAGTCCTTCCACCTCCCACCAACACTATAAATCCAACCATGAGAAAGGTAAAGGAGTTGTCTGTTTTGATGACTCCATGAGACATTCTTCTCTTTTTTCCTCCAAACTTCATGTGAAGCAAGCCTTGCTCTTTCACTAACCCCTTTATATGCTTCATGATGAATACACTTCTAGCACCTCTTTGGGCTTAATGGGCTCCTCTCCTTCTTTGTCCATTGAAGTGTTTAATCTTGTCGAGATTTATTCTCTAACTTCTCATATTCACTATAGGATGAATGGAACCTTGTGTATACATAATTTCCTTAGGATTACTTGTAGCATGTATATAGTCACCATAGGATATTTTAGGTTAGGAATTTATCTTTATTGTTTTGAGTTAACATTTCCTCATGTCTTGTTTTGTATCTAGGGTTTTCATAGGTTTACCATTTATTTTATTTCCTAACCTTTTCTGTTTACACCCATATTATATATTTGATCATGTTTCTACTATTCATTTTCATAGGTGATATATTGGAAGCTAGCATCATCTTTACATTCCATGCATATTCTAGTTCCTAGTCTAAATGTCATTACACATTATGATCCTCTTAGGGCAACTTGTCATGTTCTTTTCTATAATATGCCCTTTTTACTTCTATTTTACATGATCATTTCTCTACACCCATCTCATTCTTATTGAGCACCATGTCATTCATACCATCTCTAGAATACATGAGGGCTTACATGGGTTAGTTTATGCCCTCTTGAAGGATTTTCTCTGTGTTCTTTTATGATATCTTTTCTTTTATTCTTACAAAGGTAAAGAGGTTAGTATTTCACCATTGTGGTAAATCTCATGTCTTTCCATCTCTTGCCTTTGTTTTTCTTTTATTTTTTGTTTTTCTTTCTCATTTTTAAGGACTCATTTTATTTTCCTTTCTTCTTGTAGGCTTATTGCTACCTGGAGCATTGCTTTGAGGATCTTTAGGATTTGAGGGCAAATCCTCTTAAGAATAGGGGCATGATAAGGATCTAGCCCATTAGACCTCCTTTGGGCCTTCTTTGGGTTTTATCATTACCTTTTAAATATTTTAGTATTTTTTATATTTGTTTAGGAATAAATTAGGTTTATAAAATAATTTTTAGTTTAGGCCTTGCATGGTCATAATTTTTATTTTGGGCCACTTTTGGGCCTTGTATAGCTATATACTTGTTTTTGACCACTTTTGGGTGATGTATTTTTAGATTTTGGGCCTTGGGTGAAGCTATTACAAGCTCACCTAAGCCATTTTTGAATTTTCCCTTGCTATGAGGTATATATACCTCATTTCCTTTGTATTTCAATCATAACTTGAATTTTAAGTGAGTTTTAGTGAGATAGAGTATGACCTTTCTCTAGAATCTTGAGAACTTAGCTCTTTCCTTCCTTTGGACTCCTTCTAAAGGTGTTGAAACAATACTTTGACCTTATCTCTTCTCTTAAGAGTGGCAATTCCATCAATCCTCTCTAGCCTCTCCATTGTTCTATCTTCTCTAGCCTTAGATCTAGGTTTCCTTTATGATTTTACTCCATATCCTTTCCATACAAGTCACAGCCTACACCTCACCTTCTCAAATTTAGCATTTGACACTTTATTTGGAGTGCTTGGCTTGGATCTAGAAGAAGCATCAAGAAAAAGATCTATCTCTCTTCTTAGAAATTGAAGAAATTCTTACATCAGTTATGGGCTTCAAACTTAACTCTATGGTTTCCTCAATGCTCATAATACTTCAAAAGGCCATCTTTAGTGGTCTTAAATATCAAAAGAATACCTACAAAATAAGAATACCAAAGTAACAAAAGTGGAAGGGGAGTAATATAGAATCTAGGGGAAGTGCAATGAATAATGACCTAAAATCCTAAAAACTAGATCCTAATATGATGCATTTAAAGTGCTTATCAGCCACTTGATGGAATAAAATTAAGGAAATCCATGCTTATGATAAGGAGAATAAATATTGGATATTTATTCATGTAAAGTCTACTTTGGTATGAAGTAAAATGAATTGAGTCATACAAGGATAACAATGACCATGCCTTGGGCCTAATTAGATATCATGACAAATGAACCAAACATATAAAGTTTATCACTTATAGGTTATTTTGATATTTATATTTGGATAATGATGTATTGCTAGGTGTTACTCATGATATTATATTAAATATATAATGTCAATATTTAATATAAACTAAATATATTTTCTATACGGTCACACACATATAATAAGTCTACTAGAGGATAGTTTATTTTAGTTTGACTAAAATTAAAACTATTGGCCTAACTCATTTAAAATAAGTAAAGAGCCCATTTACTAAAGAGTGCTAATTAGGTCATACCTGAGCTTATAAATAGAGCATAAGATGCCCTGCATTCCTATGATACATAAATTTTTTGTAAATGTTACAGAGGTCGTACTCTGATAAACTAGAATTTGAACACATGGAATTTGGTGGGAATGCTTACTTTAACTCGTTAAGGACGAAACTATTATTGCTTCGAAGTCTTAATTTTGTGCCTTAAGAGGTAACCAATTAATCACATTTAAATTGTTTGTTACTATTTTAAAATACGTGATTTACAAGACCTTATAAGAATCTTTGTATTCCACTGCCTATCCACTAGGGATTCCTTAATAATAAGGTCATACGTTCAAATCTCACAGATGTAAGGGTCTCGTTGGTGGATGATATTTATGCTTATTTATCATTGATGTTCAAACATATGTGTTCGATTTGTATACGCATAAAGTATGTTTCCAGAAAGTACTTTGGGAAGGGAAATTACTTCCTCGTAGGTTCTCAAAGTCACACTTTTCAAGTGTTTCACAAAATTACAAATATAATGACCGTTAAGAAATACAGGTGTCTTTTTAAAAGAGATTTCATGAAAAGAGTTATGAAGGTTCAAGTGTTTATAAGTTTTTTTGAAGGAATAAAGTGTTTTACAAAATAGTTTGAAGGAATTAAGTTTTTAAAAGAAAGAAAGCTATGCAAGAATGTAAAAGAAAGACAAGTAAACGATGCAAGAAAGTAAAGTGCAAACAACTAGATGGAAGAAACTTAGATGAGAAATTAATTCATGTGTGTGTAGGCATGTATTTTGATAATGAAAAATCAAATAGAACTAAAGGACAAATGAAACAAAACCTAAGACAAAATGGATCTAAGGTGTGGTTGAGCTTAATGGAAAAGGAAATTAGTCTGGGATGTATCCTATGAAGTGAAGTCCATGTGTGTAGCTTCTGTATTTATATGTTGACACAGGTTTTGATAATGACAAACAATTAAAGATTCAAGATCTAACATAATTGATTATGGACAAATTAATTATGTATGAAAGTTAATGAATATCAAAGGATGTTGTGCAAAGCAATTAATGAAAAATTAGAAGCTAATCATGAAGATCAAGCTAATACTAGTAAAAAAATTCAAGGATTAAATGCATAAGGATTGATGAACATCAAGGACATATGTTAAAGGATTTAAAGAGGCTTAAAACAAGTAAAAAATAAGTCATCAAAGTGCCCAAGGATTAAAGGAATCAAGGTCAAAAAGGGTGAAAAAGTAAGCAAAATATGGAGAATCAAGAGGATGAATCGATTCATCCCCTCCTGAATCGATTCAAACGTATGAAATTCACCCAGGATGTGTTTTTGATGGTCTGAATCGATTCACAAATGCATGAATCGATTCATGCGCACCCAGGAGCTACTTTTTTGCAATTTTAAGGGTCTAAATCTATTCAAATGAGTCATGAATCCATTCATATGCTATTAAATGTCAAATTACACTAAATGAATCCATTCATGGTGAAAATCAGTCCATTCATCTAGTTAAACTTGTTACCCAAAGTTGAAAGTTTAAATCAGAGAAACACCATTACACAAATCATAGAACCACTACAGAAAGCAAGCCTAAAATCATGGAATCATAGGAGACAAAGTTCAAATTCCATTACATAAAACATGGAATCATTGGGAGACAAAGTGGAGACTCCATCTCATGAAACAAGGAACCATGACTTCCATTGCTCAAATCATGGATTAGTGGAGCAATAAATCAAATGGAAAGCATCTGAGCACTTGCTACAAATTGGCTATAAATAGAAGCAGAGAAGTGAACGTTCAAAAATTCAAGTGAGCAAGCAAGCATCACATTTTCTCTTCTTTCTCATAAGCTCTCTATTCCTATATTTGCTAAGTTTCTCTTGAGAGATTACATTGTGAGCAAAATATTTTTGATCATTGAATTTGTATATCCACTCTTTTGAGAGTTAACCTTGTAATCCTAAACACCAAAACCATAGAAGCTTGGGTTGGGTTTCAACCTTGTAAAGTGTGAGATTGAGAAATTGGGTGGGTTACCCTTATACTTATGAGAATTAGGTTCTTGAGTGTGGGATACTAGGAAGCTTCAATTGCTCAAAGTTATAATATCTAATCTAATAGTGAAATCCTTCAAGTGGGTTTCTTGAAGGCGAGATGTACACCGGGGTGGTGGAACTCATTATACCGGTTTGCAAATCTCTCTATCCCTACACTTTTTTATATTTGCTCATATAAGTTGCTTGCTTAATTATTTTGTTTATAACTTAGTTGTTAGAATTCACTTGAATCATATATATTCTTATATTGCTTGCTATATTATTTATCATCTTCTTTAAGCATAATTATTAAAGAATCAATTTCAAAAGCATTCCAAGAAAATTTTTTAATACTCAATTCACCCCTCTCTCTTGAGTAATTGAGGCCACTTGGTTAATGAGTGGTATCAGAGCTTGACTTTTGGTAGATCAAGCTTAACAGCTTCAAGAGAACAAGATGGCCTCTATTTCTCTTAACCTTTTTCCTGAGGGTGGTGCCACAAATAGATCTCCCACTTTCAATGGTGAGGGTTACGCTTTTTGGAAAGAAAGGATGAAAATCTTTGTTCAATCAATTGATTTGAAAATATAGAATGCTATTGAATAT
Source organism: Clitoria ternatea (assembly GCA_037962975.1). NCBI lineage: Eukaryota > Viridiplantae > Streptophyta > Magnoliopsida > Fabales > Fabaceae > Clitoria > Clitoria ternatea. Next base: position 161,051,273 of record CM075672.1, read on the forward strand.
GGTCCTTTTATACCCATGCATACTGTTGATGGTGATTGTGGTTATCCGAGTAAGATGTGTTTTGAGGATGTGTCTCAAGAGTTTGCATTCTTTACTCAGCCCATCCCAAACTTTAAACAAAAATACTCATGACACAATTAATTTTTTTATTTTTTATTTTTTTAAAACAAAAAAATTATAAAAAAAGTGATATTGAAACTATATAGTAAAGGATACGTCTCAAGTCTTTGGTTCTCAAAGATGCATCTTTATGACTTTAGACGTAATTTGTCTAAATTACTCTTTACTTTGTCCATCCCTCACCATAATAATAATAATAATAATAATAATAATAATAACAACAATAATAATAATAATAATAATAATAATAATCATATCAACTATATTAATCAGACCCCCATACTTACTCATGACATTGTCCTCAGTGTCTTATATGATTTCTACGTTCTCTTTTTTCTTTAATTTTTTAAATTTTTATGTTTTTAATAGAGATAAAGGTGAGAAAGAAATTATAATTGAAGGGTGGCGTTTGGTTCTGGATTCTTACACTTGTGTGTGTGATCCTTCTTTTGCTTAAAGAAGGGTTAAGGTTGGGGTAAAGAGCTCTGTAAAATATCGATCGATTGACTTGAGTCATAAGGCATTGTTCTATAACTTTATCTAAAAAAATTAACAAACTGTCATAAAAACCATTAATATTTAACAATCTTAATGGCTTTTTATGAAGGTTCATGCTACACCATGATGCAATGCAAAATATTTCCTCAAGAGTACCAAAACCTCCAGGAAGTGCAATAAAGGCTTCAACACCTACAACCATACGAGCCATTCGTTGATGGATGCTAGTAACTTTTATCTCAGTTCCTATAGCAATAGTTGGTATAGTTCCAGCTTGTTGTAGGATGATACTAAAGACGTTCCTTCCTTTAACTAGTGCAGATAGTGCCATAGAACCTCTCAAACCATGGATCCCTTCTCTATACAAGACATTTATTTTTCTCGCAGCCAATAGTTTCCCTAACTTAATAGCTGCTATTGGGTACTTCTCACAATTACGATTGTTGGATCCACCAAACACAAATGGATTTGACTTTTTTCATTTTTTTATGTTTTCTATATAGAGTTATGCACCCTTATATAGATGAAAACTAAGGCGAGATAATTGATGACAGATAAAAAGTTTATACAATTATTATGACATGAAAATAAACAAAAATACTAAAGACAATTGAAAAGACATGGTTATAGAAAATAAAAAAAGGTAATTTTTAAAAGTCAAAGTGAATTCAGAAAAGTAAAGCATTAAAAATAACAGTAAATATGTATAATGAATATGTACAGTAGTTGTGATTGTGGCTTACATCTTCCTCTGGTTTTACGTCTAGTAATGGCTTAAACGCCTTCTATGAGTCGAGGTTTTTGCTACCCATCCAGCTTTCTTATAAACTTGAAAATAGAGTCGTTTAATGCCAGATTCCCAAGGCTATAGTTTTGTTTCTGTTGAACAAATAGATCATATAACTTCAGAAGGACTCCTTGAACAGTTCCACATGGATGCATCTAAAGAGTTTGGATTAAGTTATCTAAGTTACACTCTTTACTAAGTCCATCCTTTATAAATTTAATTTTGTCCTCCCGATATATAGATACCATTCCAGGGTTCCTACAATGTGTATCACAGTTCCATTTTACACACTTGTGGCAAACTCTCATCCTCTTAGCTCTTCATTTTTTAGAATAAGAACTACGTCCCATACCTGGCAAATGTTTTATATAAGACTTATGTAATTCACCAAAAAATGTACCTTCGCTTTGATAAGCCATAAAACATCCTCTAGAATGCCAAAATATGTAAGTAGCTTTAACGTTTGAACTCAAGCTTTGTAGATTTTTACAATCATGTCACGAGGAAGTGTAGGGGATCTTTCTTTAAGTTTTACAAGGATTTGTTCCATTGTCAGATTACTTTGAAGCTATAGCTGTGTAGAAAAAAAAGAATAGAAAATGAGGCTATAGAGAATAATAGAGATAAAGAAGATGAAAAGGTGATAGGTTGCCTTCTATCAAGCGCTTGTTTAACGTCACGAGCCTGACGATGACTTTTTAACTACTGTACAAAAATGAAAATAATGCCAAAATAATAATAGTAATAATGATTGGGACAATTGTTAGCACTAAAAAAATAATGTTGTAATTAATTGATATCCATTTTTTTATTTTTTTATTTTTTATTTTATATAAATATTGTTATTAGGAAAAATTAGTCAAAATATTTGGCATCACACAAATACATCTCCGTACATCTGTGTGCTCTTGGAACTCTTCAAAGAAAGGTTTAAGTCGATGCCAATTTAACTTGAAAACCTTGTTTGTTGCTTTATCTGAAATCTCAATCACACCATAAGGAAAGACATTAGTTATTTCAAATGAGCCTTCCCATTTAGAGCGAAGCTTACCAGATATGAGCTTTAGACGTGAATTGTACAATAAAACTTTTTGTCCAATGAAAAAGGTTTTTCTTAAGACGTGTTTGTCATGAAAGGATTTGGCTTTTTCTTTATAGATTTTGGAACTCTCATAAGCTTCCAAACAGATTTCTTCAAAGTTCGTGTAGTTAGAGTTTCCTTTCTTTGCCAGCCTTATTTAAGTCTAAGTTACATTGTTTTACTGCCCAATAAGCTTTGTGCTTAATTTCTACAGTTAAGTGGCATGATTTTCCAAAAACAATCCTATAGGGTAACATTCCTATAGGTGTTTTATAAGTTGTTCTATAAGCCCAAAGAACATCTTCTAACCTTTTGCTCCAATCTTTCCTATTTGGTTGTATTGTTTTTTTAAAGGATTATTTTTAATCCCTGGTTGGACACTTCAGCTTGCCCATTTGTTTAGGGGTGATAAGGTGTTGAAACCTTATGCATAACTCCATATTTTTTAAGAATGGACTCAATTCTACAGTTGTAAAAAGTGATCCTTGATTATTGATGATGGCCTTAGGAACACCAAACCTACAAAATATGTATGATCTAACAAAATCTACAATAACTTTAGAATCATCAGTCTGAGTAGCTTTAGCTTTAACCCATTTAGACACGTAATCGACTACAAGTAGTATATAAAAAAACCAAAAGATACAGGAAAAGGTCCCATGAAATCTATGCCCCAAACATTAAAAATTTCATAAAATAACAGAGGTTGTTGAGGTATCTCAATTCTATGAGATATGTTTTGCATTCTTTAACATCGTTCGTAAGATTTACAAAATGTATATGCGTCACGAAAAATTGTTGGCCAATACAAATCAGATTCTAACACTTTCATTGTTATACGTTAAGGTCCAAAATGTCCACCACATGCATACGTATGACAAAATGTAAGAATGGAATGAAATTCATTTTCAGGCACATACCTTCTAATGGCTTGGTCACTACAAAGTTTCCATAAGTAAGGATCATCCCAAACATAGTATTTAGAATAACTTTTTAGTTTTATTATTTGTTATTCAGATGTATGTATGGGAGTAATAGAAGTAACTAAGTAGTTTACTAAATCAAAAAACCATGGAGTGGAATCATGTATTCCTATAAGTTGTTCATCAAGGAAATCATCTCTAATGGAAGTTGGGTTAAGTCCTTTTTCAATTCTACTTAAGTGATCAGCCACCAAATTTTCTACTCTAGTTTTATCCCTAATTTCAATGTCAAACTCTTAGAGCAATAACATCCACCTAACTAATCTTGGTTTTGCATCTGGTTTCTTTAAAAGGATTTGTAATGCTGCATGTCTGAAAATACAACCACTTTTGAACTGAGCAAATAAGATCTAAGTTTATCAAGTGCAAATAGAATAATAAGTAGTTCTTTTTCTGTAGTAGTATAGTTAACTTATGCAACATCCAAAGTTCGCGAGGCATAGTAAATGACATGTTATGCTTTACCTACTCTTTGAGCAAGAACAACTCCTAAAGCATAATTTGATGCATCATACATAAGTTCAAATGGAAGTGACCAATCTGGTGCCTGGATGATAGGAGTGGTAGTTAAAGCTTTCTTTAAGAAATCAAAATCCTTTTTACATTTGTCATTAAAATCAAATGTTATATTTTTTTGTAGTAAGTCAGACAATGGAAGGGCTATCTTACTGAAGTTTTTTATAAATCGCTTGTAAAAACTTGCATGACTAAGAAAAGAACGAATATCTTGAACACAAGAAGGATAAGGTAATTAAGAAATGATATCAATTTTTCTAGGATCTACTTCTATGCCTTTTTAGATATTACATGGCCTAAAACTATTTCTTCTTCTACCATGAAGTGGTATTTCTCATAATTAAGAACAATGTTAGTTTTAATGCATTTATGTAATACTTTATCTAGACTATTTAATAAAGCATTAAATGATGAACCATATACTATGAAATCATTCATAAATACTTCCATGCAATTTTTAAGGAAATCAGCAAAGATACTAATCATGCATCGTTGAAAGGTACCAGGGGCCTTAGATAAGCCAAAAGGTATCCTCTTATAGGCAAAAGTGCCAAAACGACATATAAATGTTGTCTTTTCTTGATCTTTTGGTGTAATGTAAATTTGGAAGTAACTTGAATAATACATCTAGAAAGTAGTAATGAGACTTGCCTACCAGCGTTCCAACATTTGATCAATGAGAGGTAAAGGAAAGTGATCCTTTTGGATTGCTTTGTTAAGCTTCCTATATTCAATGCATACTCGCCAACTATTTTGGATTCTAGTAGGAATTAGTTCATCATTTTCATTTTTGACTACTATGATTCTAGACTTCTTAGGAACCACTTGTACAGGGATGACCCAAGTACTATCTAATATGATATAGGATGGGGGAGAATCTAGCTATCTTTCTTCAAATTGATTAGGAAAAGGTTACCCTAAACCTAACAAAACTAATAGGAAGCATGGAAACATGGGAGATGATTGGAGGTTGATGGAAGGGATGGAAGATGATGAAAGAGACGCCACCAATGACTTGGATAAGTCTCTGCCACCACTCTAGGGATGGTCACCTAGTGTAAGAGCTTGAAAGAGGTTAGACTTTCTCTAACCAAAAGGAGAGACTAAGAACTCACAAAATTCACAAAATATGTATATTCTCTAAAATGTAAGGTCAAGAGTACATGGAGAGCATGCCTTTATATAGGCAAGGTGGAGTGGTGGCCAAGCTAGCAACTTGGGCTTCCCACTCTTCCATAGGCCCAAAAGCAACTAATCTACATAAAATGGTCAAATACAAGGCCCAAAACATATACAAAGGCCCAAAAATAACCCAAAAATAAACCTAAACTATTTTAAGTACAATTGAAATTATTTATAGACTATGCCCTCATCATGATATAGGGTAAATGATGCCAGCTTGTAATAATTTTGTTATCTTTTTCTTAACTACATCCATGATCTAGGGATTAAGTCTTCTTTGTGGTTGCCTTACTGGTTTAACTTCTTCCTCTAGTAGAGTTCTATGCATACACATGGAAGGGCTAATACCTAGGATATCTGCCAAAGTCCAACCAATTGCTTTCTTATGCTTCCTAATAATATACAACAACCTTGTTTCTTGATCAACATTTAATTTGTTAGAAATAATCACCGGAAGATTCTTTTCTTCCTCTAAATATGCATACTTTAAATGTCCAAGAAGAGGTTTTAACTCTAACATGGGAGGTTGTATTATAGAAGGAATCAATTTGGTTGAATTTGTCTCAACAACTTGTACTTCAACATAATCAGAAGTATTTGTAAAGACTTTAATCAAATTATTGTATGCTGATTCTTTTGAAACAACATCTGGAACTATATTTTCTATTTTAAGGGAGTTTGGATCATTATTATCATTAAGCAGATATTTCTCAATTTCAACACACGCATTACATTGATGAGAATCCATGAATGAATCACAAATAAATAAATCACAAAAATCAGACAATACAGGAAAATTAACATCATCAAACAACTTAATAATATTATCATTAACTAAATCAGTTATTAAGTCAATTTGAAAAATAGAATGGTCCTCAGTAGGATGCTTCATAGCACCTAAAATGTTGAATCTAACCATACTATCTCCAAATTCCATGGAAAGTGTTCCTGCATGCACATCTATCTTTGTCCTGGTAGTTTTTAAGAATGGTGTACCTAAAATTATTGGAGCTTTATTAGTGGAAGTCTCACTTAATCTACAGGAAAAATTAAATCATTAACTTTAATAGGACATCTTCAACGATTCCTATAGGATGTGCAGTGCTTCGATTTGCTAACTGTATAACCACATCTATAATTTGTAGAGGTCCAAGGGAAAGTAAAGTAAATACATTCATAGGCATAACATTAATGGATGCACCTAAGTCTAGCATGGCATTTTCAAATTTGTTATTGCCTATTATGCATGGAATGGTAAACGTCCCAAGGCCTTTACACTTTTCTGGTATATATGACATAGGTTTCTCAATTAATGTAGATACATTTCTACTTATGTTAATCCTTTCATTGCCTTTTAGTCTTCTTTTATTAATGCATAGTTTTTTAAGGAATTTGAAATATCTTAGAATCTGCTTGATGGCTTCTAATAAAGGTATATTTACCTTTACTTTTCTAAATGTTTCCAAGATCTCTTCATCTATTTTATTATTTTGTATAGATTTTTGTCTTTGTGGAAATGGAAGAGGGATATGTTGTTTATTAGAACCTGTTAAAAAAAGGATTTGTAAGAGATATATCATTACTATTATTACTTGAACTATCTAAAACTTCTTTTGCATGATTTTATGATAATAGTACTTTCAGTTTGTTGTTGTTTTTATAGTCCATAAATAACTTTACTAGATCTTAAAGTAATTGCACTTACGTTTTTAGGATTGACAATTGTCTGAGCAGGTAACTTATCTGAACCTTAAGACTACAAATGGTTTAAAGATGTAGGTAATTGACCAATCTGATTTTCAAGAGTTTGAATTATGGCCTCAATTCTCTTTTGAAAGTTCAAATTGTCTGCTAATATTTGCTTTATCAATTCCTCCAAATTTGATTTCTTAGTGGATTGTGTAGCTATTTGTGTAGCTTGTTGTTGTAGATGAGGAGGTTAATAAGGTCTGCTTGGTCCAGTATTTGTCAAAAAAGGTGTATGAGGTTGTTGTGAGGAATTACCCCATCTTAAATTAGGGTGACTCCTCCAACCTGTGTTTGAATATGTATACAGGTTCAAGGATGTTCAAAGATTTTGATAATGACAAGTACTCTTGAAGAAACCTATGCAAAAACAAAGATATGGAATCAGGTGCTGAGTAACAGCGAAGATAATCGATTAGGTAACTTGTGCTAATCGATTAGGAGCTTTCTGTTTCGAAGAAATTACATCAGGATGTAATCTAATCGATTATGGAAATGAAGATAATCGATTATGAACTCACTGGAATTAAGATAATCGATTATACACTTGAAGCTAATCGATTACAACGCGAGGGTGTAATCGATTACACTAGTGGAAAAACACATTTAAGTGGGAAACCAGCTCATGTCTCCACCATTCTTCAAATCTCCACTAAGTGCAACGGCTAGGAAGAAAAAGGGCACACCTCAACAGCTATTTTGGCTCTATAAATTGAAGAGGAACACAAGCACAAAGATACACCAATAAGCTACAAATCCTTTGCTCTATTTTGTGCTTTGTAAGCCCTATTTTCTTGTATCATTTCATTTGTATATCCTCTCATCTTGAGAGATTAGAAAGTGTGTGAGCTATCATTGTCTATTCACTCTATTAAGAGAGTAATTCACTTGTAAACACTTCATAAACACCAAAGATTTTCACTCTAGATTGAGTGGTCACAAAAGTTGGGGTTCAACCTTTGGGTATTGAGAGTTTAAGAGATTGGGTGGGTTGCCCTAGTGCTAGTGAGGATTGAGTTCTTGAGTGTGGGACACTAGGAAGCTGCAATTGCTCATAGCTTGTATCTCTAAACTTCAATAGTGGAAATCCTCTAAGTGGGTTGCTTAGAGGCGAGACGTACACCAGATTGGGTGGAACTCGTTATATCGGTTTGCAAGCTTCTCTTCCTAACTCTTTTACTTTCTTATACTGCATATTAATTGATTGGTGTTGATTGGTGTTGATTGTTTGAGAAGAGCACACTTAAAATTGCTTAATTTGTTATACTTCAAATATTTCACACCAAGTGTTTGCTAAATTGCCTCAGCAATATTTACCTTTATAGTGCATTGCATATCATCCTTTACTTGCTTTCACTTGCATACTCTCATAAACTTGGTTATAGAAATCAATTTCAAAGGTATTCCAAGTAAAAGTTTTATAACTCAATTCACCCCCCCTCTTGAGTATTGAGGCCACTTGAACAACAAGTGGTATTAGAGTTTGACTCTTGGTAGATCAAGCTTAACAGCTTCAAGAGACTAGATGGCCTCAAGTTCTCAAAATGTTTTTCCCGAGGGTGGTGCGATAAACAGACCTCCCGCTTTCAATGGGGAAGGGTATGCCTTTTGGAAAGAGAGAATAAAAATCTTCATTCAATCAATTGACTTGAGAATTTGGAATGCCATTGAAAAAGGTCCTTATATACCAATGCATACAGTAGATAGTAAAAATGTCGAAAAACCTATAGATGAATGGACAAGCGAGGAAGAAAAGAAAGTCCAATATGGCTACAAGGCCAAAAATCTAATTACTATGGCTTTAGGTCAAGATGAATTTTTTAGAATAATGACTTGCCAAACTGCTAAAGAGATGTGGGATACTCTACAAGTAACTCACGAAGGTACTAACGATGTAAAGGACTCTAAGATTAGTACACTAACTAGTCAATATGAGTGCTTTAGATTAAACTCTGATGAAACAATTGTTGATATGCAAAAAAGATTCACTCTCATCATTAATCAACTCATTACACTTGGAAAGACTTACACTAACAAAGAGCTCATTCATAAAGTGTTGAAAAGTCTTAACAGGGAATGGCAACCGCTAGTTACCGCCATCAAACAATCTTCTAGCATAAACGGAATGTCTCTTGCCACACTATTTGGTAAGTTTCAGGAACAGGAACAAGAGCTGAAAGAATTAAAGATGACGGAAGAGGAAGAAAAATCTTCCAAGAAAAAGGGTCTCGCCCTCAAAGCTACTCCCATAAATGAAGAAGAATCCGGAAGTGAACTTGATGAAGAAGAAGAGTTTGGACTATTTGTGAAACGCTTCGGGAAGTTCATGAAAGGCAAACGCTTCCAAAGAAGCTTCAAAAACCCAAGTAAGAAACCTATTACTAAAGAAAATTCTTCCTCACCCAATTGTTTTGAATGTGGCAAGGAAGGGCACTTCAAAGCGGATTGCCCAAATCTTAAGAAGAAGGGAAAAGAGAAAAGAGGAAGAAGGAGAGCATATATAGCATAGGATGAAAATGAGATAAGCAGCTCGGATGACTCAGAAAATGAAGAAGCAAACCTTTGTCTCATGGCCAACCACCAAGAAGAAGATGATGAGGTAAATTTCCATGACTTAGATAAGGATGAATTACTTGATGCTCTAGAGGAATTGTATGATAAATTTACAAAAGTCTCCAATAGACTTAAGGTGTCTAGAAAAACTAGTGACACTCTAGAGATGCACCTTATGGAGGTTTGCAAAGAGAATGAATGCTTAAAAGAAGATTTGAAAAACGCTCAAACATGTTCCAAAAGTAAACCATGTGATTTTGCAAAGAGGTGCATTGTGTTAGAAACCAAGGTTGAAGACCTAAATAGGACACTAGAGAAGTTCACTAATGGAAGAGATAATTTGAATATCCTACTTGGGCAACAAAAATGCATGTTTAGTAAAACCGGTTTAGGATATGAACAAGAACATAGTAATCATAAAATGGAGAAACACTATAAAAATTTCTTTGCACCACCAAGCAAATCCTCCTCACCTTTTATGAAATGCAATCATTGTGGTTCCAAAGGACATAGTGCTTATAAGTGTAGTGTTAGGAAACTAGGACCAAAGGTCTTAAGAAAGGTGTGGGTTCCCAAAGGAACATCCCCACAAGCTAACCTAAAAGGACCCAACATAAAATGGGTACCTAGTTCTCTAAACTGATTTTGTTTTGTAGGTATGCTTCAAGGCAAGCAACACCCATTGGTACTTGGATAGTGGGTGTTCAAAGCATATGACGGGAGACATAAGTAAATTTACATCATTCACTCCCAAAAGGAAAGGAAGTGTCACCTACGGAGACAACACTAAAGGAAGAATCCTAGGCATTGGAAATATTGTTTGTCTACAAATGATGAACAATGCTTTATTTCAAAAGAGGATGAAACTTGGCTATGGCATAGAAGAATAGCTCATATACATGTAGACCACTTGAACAAACTTGTTTCTAAAGATTTAGTAATTGGTTTACCAAAGCTTAAGTTTGAAAATAGATTTTGTGATGCATGTCAAAAGGAAAACAAGTAAAGGCATCTTTTCAATCCAAAAACATTGTTTCCACTCAAAGGCCTTTACAACTTTTGCACAGGACTTATTTGGACCATCCAAAATCAAAAGCTTTGGAGGAAATTACTATGGTCTAGTTATAGTAGATGACTATTCAAGATACACATGGACATTATTTCTTGCTCATAAAAATGAAGCATATCATACATTCAAGAAACTTGCAAAGATTATCGAAAATGAGCAAAACTCAAAAATTGCATCCATTAGAACCGATCATGGGGGAGAATTTGAAAATCAATCCTTCGAAAAGTTTTGCGAAAAATATGGTATTAATCACAACTTTTCAGCTCCTAGAACTCCACAACAAAATGGAGTAGTTGAAAGAAAGAATAGATCTTTAGTGGAGCTTGCTAGAACCATGCTAAATAAAAACAATATTGCAAAGCACTTTTGGGCCGATGCGGTAAACACCGCATGTTATGTTATGAATAGATGTTTAATAAGGCCTATTTTAAAGAAAACCCCCTATGAGCTTTACAAGGGTAGAAAACCCAACATTGCATACTTTCATATTTTTGGATGTAAATGTTTTGTGCTCAACAATGGAAAGGATAATCTAGGAAAGTTTGATGCAAAATCTGATGAGGCAATATTCCTAGGATATTCTCAATCAAGTAAATCTTATAGAATTTTCAACAAACAAACAAATACCATTGAAGAATCTATACATGTTAAATTTGATGAAAATAGCCATAACCCTCCGAGAAAGGAAGATGTTGATGATCTTGTAGGTACTTTCCAAGAAATGAACTTGGAAGACAAAGAAGAAGTCAACAATGATGGAGGTGCAACACAAATTGAGAGACAACAAGATTGGGTAACCTTGAAGGATCATCCCTTGGACAAAATCATTGGAGAAATAACCAAAGGGGTAAGTACTCGAAACGCCATTAGAAATGCATGCAATCACTTGGCTTTTGTATCCCAAATTGAACCCAAAAATATTGATGAAGCCATTATTGATGAACATTGGATGTTGGCCATGCAAGAAGAGTTAAACCAATTTGAAAGAAATGAAGTTTGGGAACTTGTGCCAAGACCCAATGACCATCTAATAATAGGCACCAAATGGGTTTTTAGAAATAAGCTAGATGAAAATGCTATAATAACAAGAAACAAAGCTAGACTAGTTGCAAAGGGATACAATCAAGAAGAGGGAATAGATTATGAAGAAACGTATGCTCCCGTAGCTAGGTTAGAAGCCATTAGGTTATTGCTAGCTTTTGCATGTTGTATGGATTTCAAACTTTATCAAATGGATGTCAAAAGTGCATTTTTAAACGGCTTCATTCAAGAAGAAGTTTATGTAGATCAACCTCCCGGCTTTGAAAATCACAAATTTCCAAACCATGTCTTCAAATTGAGAAAAGCTTTATATGGTTTGAAACAAGCTCCAAGAGCTTGGTATGAAAGGCTAAGCAAATTCCTTTTAGAACACAACTTTGAAAGAGGAAAGGTTGATACTACATTGTTTATAAAACGCAAAAATAATGACATTCTTTTAGTACAAATTTATGTTGATGACATAATATTTGGTGCTACTAATGAAAATCTTTGTCAAGAGTTTGCCAAGATTATGCAGAATGAGTTTGAAATGTCCTTGATGGGAGAACTCACCTTCTTCCTTGGACTACAAATAAAACAAGCCAATGATGGAACGTTCATTAGCCAAACTAAGTATTGTAAAGAGCTACTCAAAAGGTTTGAAATGGACAAGGCAAACGAAATAGCTACACCCATGAGCACATCCTGCTACTTAGACAAAGATGAAAAGGGTAAGGACATTGAAATCACCAAATATCGAGGTATGATTGGATCTTTACTATATTTAACTGCTAGTAGACCCGATATTATGTTTGCGGTATGCATGTGTGCTAGATATCAAGCATGTCCTAAAGAATCACACTTAACTGCCGTAAAAAGAATTTTGAAATATCTTGTGGGTACTCAAAATGTTGGTTTGTGGTATCCCAAAGGCGTTGAATGTAATCTTTTAGGATATTCCGACTCTGACTTTGCTGGATGTAAACTTGATAGAAAAAGTACTAGTGGCACATGTCATTTACTTGGTAGCTCCCTTGTTTCTTGGCATAGCAAGAAGCAAGCAAGTGTTGCATTATCAATGGCTGAGGCAGAATATGTAGCCGCCGGTAGTTGTTGTGCTCAAATTCTTTGGATGAGACAACAACTTCTTGATTTTGGCATTGTTTTAAACAAAGTACCCATCAAATGTGATAATAATAGTGCCATTAATATCTCAAAGAATCCTGTAATGCACTCTAGAACCAAGCACATTGAGATTAGGCATCACTTTATTAGAGACCATGTGTTAAAAGGGGATTGTGTACTTGAGCATGTTGAAACTTCTAGGCAACTAGCAGATATTTTTACAAAACCCTTGGCTAGAGAACAATTCATTCACATAAGAAGAGAATTAGGCATTCTTGACATGTCTAATTGTGTTTGAATGATGGAATATTTTGATAAGAACTATGTTGTATGGCATGATGAATGGTAGATGTTACATTTCAAGTTTGGAACCTTGCTGTATGAAAAATTTGAAGCTTTTGATTCAATAATCGATTACATGACTGCTCACAATCGATTACTATGCTTCTGTTTCCATTATAATCGATTAGTCCAAGCCCCTAATCGATTACAATCATTCTGTTTCTAAGATAATCGATTACCATTGATCCACAATCGATTACAAAGCTTCTGTTTCAGGTACAAAACGTTTCCTCTTCTCCATAATCGATTACCACCTTGCTCCAATCGATTAGGACGGTTCTGTTTCTTAAATAATCGATAAGTCAAAGGATCTAATCGATTATGCTCTGCATGAAACATTTGGAATTCCCCAGAAACAGTGAGCTAATCGATTACCCCCTGCCTCGTAATCGATTAGCCTCGGTTCTGAAGAGTCAATATTGCAACTTCCAAGGCATACTCGAACCACTCCCTCTCTTAACTCACTTCACTCCTTTCTAAACCTACTTCCCTCATTCCTAAACCTAATTCTCACCTATAAATACCCCTCTCTTCACCTTCTCATCTCACACTACCTCCTTCCTCTCAAACCTCTCCAAAACTCTCAAGCACTCTTCTCTCTTTATCTTCTTCTTTGCCTTCTCCACCATGTCCTCATCTCGCAATGTCAAGAGAGCAAGGTCTTCCGCAGCTCAAGCCCATAACCCCCTTGATTTTTCAAGGTTCTTTGCTTCTCCTAGAGACCTCCAAAATTTCATGAAAAACTTTTCTGAAAAGGAGATAATGACCCCCCACTACACCATTGCCGACACTTTCGACAACCCCAGCCTAACCTTCACTCAAAGCCTTCACCACTACAACCTCTTTCCTTTCCTCTCCCTCAAGGAAGAAGAGTACTACCCTGAACTAATAAGGGTATTTTACTGCAATCTCCGCCTTGTAAATGGCATGGTTGAGTCCAAAGTGAAGAACACAACCATTAAACTTTCCAATGCTCAATTTGCGGAAATCTCCCAACTGCCTCTCAACAATGCTGATTTTGATGGAGGAGAACCGGAAGACGAATGGGGCTTCAATGCTCTAACTGCTCGTCAATCCTTGTGGAAAGCTGACCGCCCCTGGAGCAACCACAAGTTGGTAGGCCACTTGACCATGAATAACCGTTTACTTCACTTTTTCTTGGTCAAGATGATTGTTCCTCGTGGAGGGAACTATGCTTTGGTAGAAGAGGATGATGTCCTCTTGATGTGGGCAATGCTGAATCATAAGGAGATCAACTGGGTTCATTTGGTCAAATTTCATATGCGCCACGCCAAGGATCAACAAAAACTCCCTTATGGTATTCTCCTTACTAAAATTTTCAAATATTATGGAATAGACTTGGCTGGAGAATTATCAGAAAAAGTGCCTCCTAGAGCTTGCATTGGCACCCATCACCTCACCAAAATGGGTCTTGTTCTTACACATGGAGCATGGTACTCACGAATGGAGGGCATTCACGCCAACATTCCCTTCGAAGCTCCTGCTGAAGAAGAACCCGTTCCTCCTCCTCCTCAAAAACAAGCAGCACCCCAAGCCTCTTCATCTGCTTCCCAAGCTGACCCCTTTGCATCTCTTTACGCCCATCTTGACCGCCACTTCGATCGCCTTGAGAACTCCCTTCAAGAGTTTTCAATGACCGAGCAGCAACACTTCGAGATGATGCAACAACGCTATAAAGAGCTATCCCACCAAATCGCTGAAATTCACTTTTTCAATCCGGATAATTAGATCCTTAGTCATGCTTTTGTTTGCGGTGCTTATGTTATTGTCTTTTTCTATTTTCAATATTGTCTCTTGGCTTACTATGTAATTCCCATCCGTTTTCAATTCAATAAAATTATTTCATTTCCGTTCATATTATATCTCTTTCATTGCACGAATTATTTTTGATGATTACAAAGGGGGAGAAGAATATCTGTTCATATCTTGTTTAACTCTTATTTACAATCTGGAGAAGAATATCTTGTTTAAAATGTGTAAAAGATAGGATTAATAAATTTCTTTTGATAGGGGGAGAGTTAGCAAGAGATAAGAGATAAGAAATAAAAAGAGATAAGATATTTGCTGCAGAATGCGATAATGATTTAGTTAAGAGATAAAGATTCTGATTTTTTGAACTTGGTAATACAATCTGCTATTTTGAAAAAACTGATAATGCAGCAGCGATATTTTTGCAAGGAAATAAAATTAGAGATAAGCTTAAATTGTTTAAACTAACAACCCTCAAGAGATGAACATAGTTTTCATCATCAAAAAGGGGGAGAATGTGTTTGAATATGTATACAGGTTCAAGGATGTTCAAAGATTTTGATAATGACAAGTACTCTTGAAGAAACCTATGCAAAAACAAAGATATGGAATCAGGTGCTGAGTAACAGCGAAGATAATCGATTAGGTAACTTGTGCTAATCGATTAGGAGCTTTCTGTTTCGAAGAAATTGCATCAGGATGTAATCTAATCGATTATGGAAATGAAAATAATCGATTATGAACTCACTGGAATTAAGATAATCGATTATACACTTGAAGCTAATCGATTACAACGCGAGGGTGTAATCGATTACACTAGTGGAAAAACACATTTAAGTGGGAAACCAGCTCATGTCTCCACCATTCTTCAAATCTCCACTAAGTGCAACGGCTAGGAAGAAAAAGGGCACACCTCAACAGCTATTTTGGCTCTATAAATTGAAGAGGAACACAAGCACAAAGACACACCAATAAGCTACAAATCCTTTGCTCTATTTTGTGCTTTGTAAGCCCTATTTTCTTGTATCATTTCATTTGTATATCCTCTCATCTTGAGAGATTAGAAAGTGTGTGAGCTATCATTGTCTATTCACTCTATTAAGAGAGTAATTCACTTGTAAACACTTCATAAACACCAAAGATTTTCACTCTAGGTTGAGTGGTCACAAAAGTTGGGGTTCAACCTTTGGGTATTGAGAGTTTAAGAGATTGGGTGGGTTGCCCTAGTGCTAGTGAGGATTGAGTTCTTGAGTGTGGGACACTAGGAAGCTGCAATTGCTCATAGCTTGTATCTCTAAACTTCAATAGTGGAAATCCTCTAAGTGGGTTGCTTAGAGGCGAGACGTACACCGGATTGGGTGGAACTCGTTATATCGGTTTGCAAGCTTCTCTTCCTTACTCTTTTACTTTCTTATACTGCATATTAATTGATTGGTGTTGATTGGTGTTGATTGTTTGAGAATAGCACACTTAAAATTGCTTAATTTGTTATACTTTAAATATTGCACACTAAGTGTTTGCTCAATTGCCTCAGCAATATTTACCTTTGTAGTGCATTGCATATCATCCTTTACTTGCTTTCACTTGCATACTCTCATAAACTTGGTTATAGAAATCAATTTCAAAGGTATTCCAAGTAAAAGTTTTATAACTCAATTCACCCCCCCTCTTGAGTATTAAGGCCACTTGAACAACACAACCAAGATTGTATCTATTAGAAGAGAGATCATAATTGTTATGTTGTTGTTGTGGTAGTCTGCTATTGTATAAGTTGGCAACACATACTTAAGGATTTTCATAGGGAATTTTAGCTTCCTACAGAGTAGGACAACAATCGGTATAATGATCTAATGAAGTACAAATAGCACATACCTTAGCAGGGGTTACATGTTTGTTTTGAGACACAATAATATTTTTCATAAGCGTTGCTAGTTCAACAAATTTACTTTCCTATTTTTTACCTCTATCATTACTAGTTTCAGTTTCATGGACTCCTCTAATTACTACAGAATTATTTCTAGTGGCATGTTATTGAGCAATAGCGGCCATGTTCTCAATTAAAGTTTTTGTTGCATTTGTAGTTTTATTTTGCAAAGTACCACCACTAGCTGAATCAACCAAAGTTCTATCCATTGGATTAAGACCTTCATAGAAATATTGTATGAGAAGTTGGTCTATAATTTGGTGATGGGGACAACTAGTACACAATCTTTTAAATCTTTCCTAGTATTCATAAAGATTTTCCCAGTCATGTTGCCGGATGCCACATACTTCTTTTCTAATTTAGGAAGTTCTTGAAACAAGGAAAATTTTTTTAAGAAACATTTTCTTAAGGTTATCCCAACTAGTAATGGAGACAGGACAATCCTCAGCGATATCAGCTAGGGAGAAACGAAACGCTTTAAGTTTTACATGTTGTTCTAAAACCCTTTCAAGTTTCATGGTACAGCAAAGGATATGAAATGCTTTTAAGTGTTTATGAGGATCTTCACCGGCATGACCATGAAACATAGGCAACAAATGAAGTAAACCAATTTTAAGCATAAAAGGAATATCTTCCTCGGGATATAAGATGCATGATGTTTGATTAATGACATCTGGTGTAGCTAGTTCTCTTAATGTTTTTTCAGCCATGTTATACAAATGCTCAGAAGTTGAAGGTTTAGTTTCACTACTTATGATATTAGCTACAATATTATTATTTGATTCATTATTATTGCCTAATAGTCTCTTAGATGATCTAACTAGTTGATGAAGTGTTCTATCTATTTCAGGATTAAATGGATGTAGTGGTTTAGAATTAGATCTAGTCATGCATAATACATACACATATTGTAACAAAATACTATAACTACGTAATAAAAGGAGAAAGTTATCATTTTAATTATGCAATGCTTAGAACATATATTTAAATATTTAAATATTTTTAATTTTTATATTTGTATTTTTTTAATGGTTGAAAATGAGATTACTAGAAAATAAATAAAAATATAATAAAGTGGAATCTTCTTTTAAATTTTTTTAACAAAATGTAAAACATATTACGTAACTAATTGAATGCAAATCATTCGGACCAAACATCCCCGACAATGACGCCAAATTTGACACGCTGTTGTTGTCGAGTCAAATAAAAGTTAAATTAATACAGTATAAGGTGAACAACCTTAGTCATCTCTCGAGGAGCATAGTTAAATTATTTACACTTAATTTAATTATAACAAAGGGGGGTTTGTGTTGAGATTGAAAGGAAAACTAAATAATCATATAATAATATGAAAAGTAAATTTATGAATGAGTGAATAATCAAATTTAAAAACAACCAACCCAAGGAACTAATAAATATTTAGTTAACTAATCATTGATCACAAATATGATTAAATATAATTAATTTCTCAAGCTTGAATCATTTGGAATCCTTAAATGATTATATTCTAGAAAATCTTCTAGAATCAAACTAATTAACTAATAATAATAATCAATCGATATATATTTATTAATTACTAAGATAACTTTAAAACCATGGTTTGATTGAGTTAAGAAACTAAATGGAAATCTCTTATTTAGTGACTTAATCTTTGTTCTCAAATTGATTATTGATTAACCAACCAACATCATTTTAGATTATAGATTGTTTAATTATATACCAATCGACTATACACTTAAATAATCTACCATCATAAGTGTTTGAGAAACAAAGAAAAGTAATTGTCTTCAATCAAAATATTAAGAGCAAGAAATCAAAGTTAACATAAAGAAAAATTAAATTCCTTGAGTTGATTTTAAAAGATTAAGCTTCCATGATGATTTTTTAACAATGAAAGATAATATTAAATTAACTATACATAGCCTTGATTATAAAAGTAAATAACAAATAATAAAATTAACTTACTTGATATTGAAGAAGGAAAATGAAAACCATAACTTGAGGAATGGAATTTAGAGCAAAGCAAGAGAAATAATTAAAACTTAAGAAACTAAAATAAAGATATAGAAATGTAATAAAAACTTAAGCATGTATTTATTATATATCTCTTATGTATCTTCCTTGCAACTTTAAGCATCTATTTATAGGCAAGGTACCATAATACTATACATTCATTTTCTGATCATTAATGTATATTTTCAACATTGGTGGGCTTGAAATCACAATAATTCAAAAAAATATAATGGTAGGTGTTGAAATTCATCCTCCTCTTTATCTTCTCCATTTTACGAGTCAAATATGACCCTCTGGATGACCTAATTTCGCAAAATCTTCAACATGAAAGTTGTAGATCTCTATCTTACTGAGAATTTGGCATAATAATTAGGTCATTTGGAGATCTACAACTTTATATATATGTATTTTAGTGAACTATGTCAATTTTGGAGGGACATATGTGGGCTGATGGATTCAAGCTCCATTTCTTCATTATTTTTAGATATAAAATAACCAAAATATAATTATCATGATGTAGGCCTCTGTCTTAGCTTTACATGGGCTCCATGATTAGCCCATTTGGATCCAAAAAGCCTAAGTTATGACCAAAACAAGGTAAAACACTCAAGATACAAACAAAAAATGAAAATTGAAACATATATAGGTAATACTTTAATTAAACTAAACAACATGAAACTTAATTAAAATACTATCATTAAACATAGTAACTATATAATAAACCTTTGTTGTCCTTCAACAAAGGTGAAATTGGTTGAATATGCTTATATATGCTTAGATTTGGAGGAGTCGAAGGGGAGATCGCCTCTGATTAAGAAGTCTATTATTGGGGTCATCCATGTGGTTTCCTTGGGTGTTATGGTGATTTTATTTACCCATTTTGCATCCTTAATGGTTGGTTCTTCCAAGATTACCTACATAAGAGTCTTTAAATTTCAAGCTTTTTTGGTGCTCGCTAGCTTTAAAGGAAGATCTGCCCTTTTATTTTCCGTCCAGGGAACATGTACTATTTTGAAGAGTTTAAACTTCATCATCCATCTTTTCACCTGGAGATACTTAGCCAGGATAGGGTCCTTTGCTTGATAGGCTCCTTCCACTTGTCTCGTCACTAGTTGTGAATCGGTTTTTACTTATATGCACCAAGCGCCTAAGTCCAACACCATTATGAGAGCCTCATATTCTACCCGATTATTATTGGCTTGAATAAAAACTTGAGTGATTCTTCAATGACAGTTCAATAGGTGACTCAAGGATAACTCCTATCCTGTTGCCTTTCTTATTTGATGACCTATCCATTAAGGGAGTCCATAAGGCATGTTCAACGTCGTATTCTTCCTAGTCATCGTCTATCTTTGATTAGAATTGTGCCTTAATAGCCTTTCGAGACTCATATCAGATCCCGTACTCGAAAAGCTTTACTGCCCATGTGACAATTCTCCCTGGAAGTTTTGGCTTTTGAAGGATTTTACTGATTGGTTCGTCTGTTCTGACAATATTTTGGTTCTTGTCGAATTGAGGCCTTAACTTCCGACCGGCTACGACCATACTGTATGCAAACTTCTCTACTCATTTGCATTGTACGTCTTCTCCCTAAATAGTTTTGCTTGTGAAGGATACGGGTCATTGTACACATCCTACTTCTTGTACCAAGGCTACATTGACAACATTTTCTCCTGCAGATAGGTAAATGATTAGTTACACCCCCAGTGTTGGCTTTGTTAAAATGAACATAAAGTTAAGTAGGATTTCAACTCTTTAAAGGCTTTCTGGCACTCATAAGCCCATTGGAAAGTGCCTGTTTTCTTTAGAACCCTGTAGAAAGGCATAACCTTCTCTGTAAATTTAGATAAGAAATGAGATAAGGTAGTAATCCTCTTGGTGAGACGTTACACTTCTTTGATGTTCTGGGGGCTCCCCATCTCTAGGATGGCTTGGCATTGGTCAGAGTTGGCCTCTATTCCTTTGTGTGTCAGCATGTGCCCCAAGAATTTTTTACCTTGGACCCCAAATGAGCATTTCTCAGGGTTAAGACGCATATTATGCCTTCTAAAATTGGCAAATGTTTCCTCTAGATCCACGATGTGCTTCTGTGCTTACTTGGTCTTTTACCACCATGTCATCCACAAAGGCCTTCATGTTCCTATTAATTTGTCTAACAAAAATCTTGTCCACTAACCTCTGGTAGGTAGCCCCAACGTTCTTTAAGTTGAATAGCATTACTCTATAGCAAAATTTTACCTCTCCTATTATGAAGGTTGTCTACTTCACGTCTCCAGGGTCCATTTGTATTTGGTTGTGCCCTGAGTATTCGTCCATAAAGCTTAACACTTGACATCCTGAGGTACCATCAATCAAACAGTCAATACTGGGCAAAGGGTAGGGATCCTTAGGACATACCTTATTCAAGTCAGTGAAATCCATACACAATCTCCATTTTCCACTCGACTTTTTCACCATGACTACATTGAAGAGCCAGGTTAGATATTTAACCTCTTGAATAAAATTAGCTTCCAATAAATTTTTTGTCTTTTTCTTTATCGATGTTCTTCTATCTAGACAAGTTTTCATTGCTTCTATGCTACAAGTTTGGCATCAGGGTCAATGTTTAACGAGTGATATATAATACTTGGGTCAACTCCTGGCATATCTGACAAGCTCCATGCGGAAATGTCTGCATTGGCTTTCAAAAGTGCAACTAAGGTTATCTCTAAATCTTAGTCTAGCACAACACTGACACTTGTAAACTGACTGAGGCTGGATCCTACTTGTACTAGCTTCAAGAACTCTACTGGTTGTAGATGTTTATGTTCCCTCTCTTCCCTAGGCTCAAACCCTATTTCCACATCTTCTTCTACTACAAAGGCCTCATTGGGTTAGAGACATTCATGGTATTAATCCTGAGTGATCTTAGGGTCCGTGTAAACAACTCTGATACGACTGTTTCCTAGCGGGAATTTCATAATGAGGTCTAGGGTTAAGACAATTGCACTGAGTAAATATAGGGATGGTCACCCTAGAATGGCATTGTACGAGCTGGGGAAGTCCACAACTAAGTATTTCACCATCATCGCCCTATTATCCTCTCTTGATTCGAAAGTCATCTTCAATTGAACATAACCCATCACCTGCATAGAATCTCTAGTAAAACTTAGCAAAGCACCATCATACCTTTTAAGCCATTTTAGGGGCAGTTGGAGTTGCTTGTAGGCCTTCTAGTGGAGAATGCATGTGGAACTCCCCTGATCTACACAGTAACCATCATTGCTTCACCCCTATTTGGGACACCCCTAGGTAGGTCCGAGATCTCGAAGGTAATAATGTCAATACTTAGGAAGTATTGAATAGAATTAATCTACTCGCCCCCGTGTGGGATTCTTGCTCTTCACCCAGTGAAGCCTTCTAAAATGGTATGTATGACTCTCTTTCTGTCATCTCTTAGATCACCAGGTCTTACGAGAGTGGGAATGCTCGTATTCTTGCTGAGAGTAATATCGCGGCTACAACTTTACTTGTCTTGGGATTCTTGTTCTCTCTTTTGCCTGGTTTCTTGTGATGTTTTTCTCTTTCGATTAATGAATTTTTCTGAGTATCCCTGACGGATCAAGTGTTCAATTTGGTTTTGAGGGGACAACAGTCTTTTGTGCCATGGCCAAAGATGTGAAGGAACTCGTAGAACTTTGTCCTATTCGAGCCCTTTGGGTGCTCTCCAGGCGGGGGAAGCTTAAGCAATCCTATGTTGTAGACTTCGTGCATGATCCGATCCCTCCTAAATCATACATAATTAGGCTTAAATGATACAAAATTTAAAACTTCTATCATGTAATGGCCATCATCCAGGAAGAAGCCATGGACCTTACACAGTCTTTGGAGGTTACCATGGATGCTTTCAAGGGCCCTATGACTAGGTCAAGGGCCAAGAGAGCCAAGGAAGGTCTCCAAAAGCATTTAGCTTCTCCCATACATTCCTTGAATGGGCCCAAGCCCAAGGAGGAGCTATTGAAGACCCTTACCCTTTTCTCTTGCACTATAGAAGGGTAATGGGCTTGGAGTGGATGTTTGGGCCTCCTTTAGGCCTCTTCATTGGGCCTCATATATCTTGTACATATTTTTCATTCCTTTATATTCTAGGTATATTAGGACTATATTTTAGGAATTAGTTTGGGCTTTGCATAGCCATTAAGTTTAGGCCACTTTTGGGCCATGTACCTTGTTCCATTTTGCATTTGGGCTTGTATTGGGCCAAGTAGAGTAGGATTTAGGATTGGGTCTTAGGAGCTAATCCAAGGCCCATGGTTAGAATAGCTTGGCTGAATTTTTCAAGGTGCTATATAAGCTCATCTCCTTTGTATTTAGCTCATAACTTGAATGATTAGAGATTTTAGAGTGAGAAACTCTCCCTTCTCTCTAGAAAAGTAGAAGCTTTAGGCTTTTTTCCAAGTGTCTTATCCTTTGGACCTTCTCCCAAAGGTGGTGACATTCACACCTTATCTCTCTATATCCTAGAGAGTGGCGGAATCATCAACCATTCCTCTCCTCTCCATCTCCTCCATTTCTAAGCCAAATCCTCTTTGGATCTAAGTCCTTCCTCCTTCTAGCTTCCACCACAAGATTCTTTTATCTTCCTCCATAAGATTCCCAAATTGTGACAAATCCTCTCCATTCTCATCAAGAATTTTAGATCTAAGAAGTTTAAGAAGAGAAGATCCATCAACAACAAGCTAGGAATTGAAGAAATTCCTACAACATGTGGTATCATGAGTCTTAACTTTTCTTGAATTCCTTTTCTTAGATCTATTTTGGTGCTATTTTCTTTTTGCGATTCTGGTTCTCGATCTGAATTCCCTGCTTTCTCTATATGAATTTTCATATATCATATGCCTAAAAACTCAAAAAAATGCAAAAGTTATACTTACTTGAAATCTATGATCTAGACTTTTAGGCTTTGAATTTTCCAAACTTCCTTCACAAGTCTTGCTACTGCACTCAACTCAAACATAACCTCAAAGTTTCATTAAGTTTGGAGAAAAAATTTTAAAAGTCAAAAAGTTGACCTTAGATGCCTTCTACTTCAAGTAACATGCTTTGCCTTGTGTTTCTTTGCCTTTTCTTTGCATCTTGTGTCATTTTTGTGTCATTTGATCATTTGGAATTTTAATTTTAAGTTCTGGACCTACTTAGATCCATGTCATATAATTGCTTAGTGTAGGTCTTAGTTGCTTGCTTACCCTTGAGTTTGGAGCTTGTTCTTGTTAATTCAAGAACTTTTTGTGTTGATCTTTGCTTGAGTTGATTTTCTGGATTCTTAGGTACCTTAATCACATTTATTAAAGTACCTAACAAGCTCCATAGAGTCTTGTGGTTCACCTCTCTTTAAGGTGACAAGTTGTGCCTAATTTGTTGTAGGTTGTTAGATCTCTTTAGGTTGAGTTTTTCTAGTTTATTTTTGAATTTTCCAGCAGTTGTCCACTACTCTTTGCATGCTGTTTGTGTCTTTAATTTGATGTCATTTGTTGCATAAATTCATGCCTTCCGTTGCATATTTGATTTGGAAGATAATGCTTGCTTTACACTAGCTTTGGTTGCCATTTTTGCCTCTTTTTATGAACTATTAGTACATTTCTTGTTGCTGCAATAGGTGGCTGTAAAAAACCGAGAAGAAAGCATATAAAAATAGAGGAAAAAGTGAAATAAAAGTTATAAGTGCATTGTCCATTTGTTCTATAATTGTTTAGGCCTTTTTCCTTACAAAAAGTATGAAAAAGTGTTGAAAATACTTGAATTAGAGAAAAAATAAATTCCAGCACCTATATTTTCATTTGTGCAATACCTAATTGACTTCTTTTAGTGCCTAATTGTACATTTGTTTGAGGCAAAAGCATTAGCAACATACTTCTAAAGCTTGTGAAAAGTTTTGAGCATTCTAGTGTTCTAGGTAGCTTTCTGTGTGCCTACTTTCTTTTGTGCATTTAATTTTAGTTTGTCTTGTTTTCATTCTAAGTTTGTCATAAGAATTCCATAATCTTGTGTGTCTTTCTTTCTTTACACTTTTGTTGCTTGTCACATTCTAATTTGTTACTTTATCTTCACCTTTGGTTTAGCTTCCTTATTTGCTTTTCTTGCTTATCTTGTTGTCTCTAGTTTTGTTATTTGAGTATTTCTCTTTCTTGGCATTCTTGAGATTAAGGCTTGTGAGTCATTACATATTTGGGTAGCATATTGAAGGGATTGAGATTTGATCACTAGATTTGACCTAAAGTAATCTATCATAATAGAGAGAAGTGGGACTTGAGTGAAAAACATTGAGAGCTTAGAGTGTAAACACAAATTCTTTTCCTTTTCTTATACTTTGTGCTAACCATTACTTTGAGTTTCCAAGTTTCTTTTTTGTAGCTTGTTGAAGCATCTTGGTGGACTTGAGCACCTTGGAAGACTCTTGTATTGGAGTGCACCTTTTGTATTACTTTAGGACTTTTTTCATTTGCTTGTATTTGTCTTTCCCTTGTATATTGGGACTTTAAAGTTTATTCTTTGTGTAGTCCTTGTATTTGGACTTTAAAGACAATAGACATTGGACTTTAAACCTTCTTTTAATTAGTTGATTAGGAGTAATTGCGCTTAGGACTTAGTTTATATTTTTGCTTTCGACTAGTGTAAGTGCGATTTGATATCCTAGGTCTAGTTTACATTTTTGCATTATCTGACTAGTTTGCTTTAATTGCTTTCTAGTTAGCATAAGTGCCCTCTTGCATGCTAGGTCTAGTTTAGAATTTTGCACCTCGACTAGTCTTGTCTACAAGCTTTTCTTTTACTTTCCTTATTGTTTTGCGATTAGAAGAAAAATAATTTGAGTGAAACGACTAGTATTTCATCACTAGCATACTTGCATTATAACATGTCTGCATCTAGTGAGAGGGTTAGAGAGCACACCCCCTACACATGCGTAAAATCTTAGAGCAACTTAATAACATGGCTACTAGGCTAGATAACATAGAAAATGGGGAAGGTAGAGATAGAACCACTAGGCATTATAGACATAGAAATAGAAACATGCGGATAGACAACATGATGACACTAGTGAGGTTAAACATAGGCACCATAGAAGACATAGTAGAAACCATGAAGAGGGTGGCATGAGAGAGGTCAAGCTAGAGGTCCCACTCTTCCATGGCAAAAGTGATGTAGAGGCCTATCTTGATTGGGAGATGAGAGTTGAGCAACTCTTCACCTCCCATGAAACTAAGAATGAGAAAAAGGTTAGGATTGCCACCCTTAGCTTTCAAAATTATGCATTAGTATGGTGGACCTAAATCCTAAAAGAAAGAAAAAGAGACCATCTCCCACCCATTGATGAATGTGAGGATTTGAAAGCCTTATTTAGGAATAGGTATGTTCCCTTCTACTATAGGGGTGAACTATTAGCCAAGATTAATAGACTCACCCAAGGGTCCAAGAATGTGGAGAATTATTATAAGGCTTTAGAGATGGCTATGATTAGGGCCAATGTTGAGGAGGATAAAGAAATCTTCATGCATAGGTTTTTACATGGCCTTAATCATAATATTAGGAAAAGAGTGGAACTTCTACCTCATGTGGATATTAAGGAACTTCTCCATCAATGCACAAGAGTAGAAGCTCAACTCATGGATGAAGCTTCCTACTACAATAGAGAATCTAAACCTTTTAGAACTAGGTGGAAGGGAAAAGAAGACTCCATTCCTAAAGAGGGTAGTTTAGGTAAGAAGGGTAAGGAGCATGAAGTGGGCACTTCAACTCCTAAACTCAAAAGTGAGGTTCATAGGGATCATACCCCGACAAGACCTTCTAGAAATAATCCTTGTAGGGATCACAATTCTTCATCCTAACCTAACTCTTCAAGAACAAGTTCAATCAAATGTTTTAAATGCTTAGGAAGAGGTCACATTGCCTCTTAATTCCCAACAAAAAAAGTTATGATTTTAAAAGGCATTAATCACTATTCAAGCTATGAGGAAGCATCCTCTTCATACTCTAGTGATAGCTCCAATAGTGATTCCTATGAGAGTGAACATGTTCTAGGAGATGAAGATGAGTTATTTATGATTAGAAGACTCCTAGGTAGTCATATAAGGGATGATGACACTACACAACGAGAGAACATCTTTTATACAAGATGTTACATTAAAGAAAAACTTTGTTCTCTCATTGTGGATAGTGGTAGTTGCGCTAATGTGGCTAGTCAAAGGCTAGTTCACAAACTTAGTTGTCCTCTAATAGACCACCCAAAACCTTACAAACTTCAATGGCTTAATGAAAAGGGTGAAATGTTAGTGAACAAACAAGTTCTCCTCTCTCTTGCTATAGGCACCTACCATGATCAAATATGGTTTGATGTGGTTCCTATGGAAGCCACTCATGTGCTTTTAGGTCGCCCTTGGCAATATGATAAAAAAGTCACCCATGAAGGGTTTACTGACACCCTCACCTTTGTATATAACAACAAAAAGATTGTCTTACATCCCTTGTCTCCCAAGCAAGTTTTGGAAGACCAACTTCAAATGAAGTTGAAGAGGGATAGGGAGGTTGGACCTTCTACCTCCCCTCCTAAACCTCACAAATAAAAAAACAAAAAAAAAACAAGTCACTTAACAAGATAAGGGTAAAGGGTTCCTCACCTATGAAGATCCCACAAGGCACTCCTCTTTCTTTGCCTCTAAGCATGATGTGAAGCAAGCCTTGCTTCTTCACAACCCTATCTACATGCTTTACCCTACGCTTTCTTCCTCTAGCTCTCCTGGCCCTTCTAGTACATATAGCTCTTGCACTTCCATATCCTTAATGAGCTCTTCTTCTCCTATGCCCAAGGGAATGCAAAGTCTTCTTCTAGAGTTTGAGGATGTCTTTCCTAAAGACCTTCCTCAAGGGATCCCACCTTTTAGAGGTATAGAACACCAAATAGATCTTATACCTACGGCTAGCTTGCCTAATAGACCTGCATATAGGTGTAACCCCAAAGAGAGTCTAAAAATCGAAAAACAAATTGGAGACCTACTTTCCAAAGGTTGGATTAGGGAGAGTCTTAGTCCATGTGCTGTGCCAATTCTTTTAGTGCCTAAGAAAGATGGTTCTTAGAGGTTATGTACCGATTGTAGAGCAATCAACAACATCACCATCAAGTATAGGCATCCTATACCTAGACTTGATGATATGTTGGATAAGCTTTGTGGCTCTACCATATTTTCCAAGATTGACCTTAAAAGTGGCTATCACCAAATAAGAATCAAGGAAAGTGATGAGTGGAAAGCTGCTTTTAAGACCAAGCTTGGTTTATATGAGTGATTGGTTATGCCTTTTGGTTTGACCAATACACCTAGTACCTTTATGCACCTCATGAATCATGTTTTGAGGGACTTTATTGGCCACTTTGTTGTTGTCTACTTTGATGACATCCTTGTTTATTCAAAGTCTATGGACTCTCACCTTACCCACCTTAGACATGTTTTACTTGCCTTAAGAGCAAACCAACTTTTTGCTAACCTTGAAAATGATCTTTTGGTTTGGATCATATTGTCTTTTTAGGATTTGTAGTTAGCTCCAAGGGGGTCCAAGTTGACCAAGAAAAAGTTAAAGCCATTAGTGCTTGGCCAACCCCCAAAAACATTCATGATATTAGAAGCTTCCATGGCTTGGATAGCTTCTATAGAAGGTTTGTAAGAGACTTTTCTATTTTGGCATCTCCCCTAAATGATTTGGTCAAAAAGAATGTTCCTTTTTCTTTGGGGGCCAAAGCAAGAAAAGGCCTTTCAAGACCTTAAGCATAGACTCATACATGCTCCCATTCTTGCTCTACCAAACTTTTCAAAAACCTTTGAGCTAGAATAAGATGCTTCTAACATTGGAATAGGTGCGGTTTTGCCTCAAGAGGGGCACCCTATTGCTTTCTTTAGTGAAAAGCTTAATGGGGCATACCTTAATTATCCCATCTATGACAAAGAGTTCTTTGCTTTGATTAGGGCCTTACAAAGTTGGGAACACTACTTATTTCCCAAAGAGTTTGTCATTCATAGTGACCATGAGTCACTCAAATATATAAAAGGCCAATATAAGTTAAACAAAAGGCATTCCAAATAAGTATAATATTTGGAACAATTCCCTTATGTTATCAAGCACCATAGTGGTAAAGCTAACGTTGTAGCTGATGCCTTATCTAGAAGGCACACCCTTCTTTCTTCTTTAGGTGCCACCCTTCATGGTCTTGATGAGATAAAAGAATTGTATCCAAATGACCTTGATTTCTCTAATGCCTACCACTCTTATGGTTTCTTGCTTGCATCTAGTGGATTCCATAAATTAGATGGCTTTCTCTTTAAAGCCAATAAGCTACGCATTCTTAGGGGATCCATTAGAGACTTTTTACTTCATGAGAGCCATAAGGGAGGGGTCATGAGGCATTTTGGGAGGGATAAGACTTTATCCACCCTTAGTGAACATTTCTATTGGCCCCATATAAAGCGTGACGTGCAAAGACTTTGCTCTCGGTGCTTTGCATGTGAAAAGGCCAAATCTAAGGTGTCTCCACATGGCCTTTACACTCCCTTGCCTATTCCCACTTCCCCTTGGGTAGATATTAGTATGGACTTTGTCCTTGGGTTACCTAGGACCCAAAGAAGAATGGATTCTATCTTTGTGGTAGTTGATATATTTAGTAAGATGGCTCACTTCATCCCTTGCCATAAGGTTGATGATGCAAGTCATATTGCTAAACTATTCTTTAAAGAGATAGTTTGCTTACATGGGATCCCTAGAACTATAGTTAGTGATAGGGATACCAAGTTCCTTAGCCATTTCTGGAGGACCCTTTGGGCCAGGCCAGGAACTAAACTTCTCTTTTCTACCATATGCCATCCACAAATAGATGGCCAAACTGAGGTTGTTAATAGGACTCTTTCTACTCTTCTATAAGTCCTTGTTAAAAAGAATATTAAGTCTTGGGATGAATGTCTACCACATATAGAGTTTGCTTATCCAAGTTCCTTATCCAAGTTTCACAAATTTTGCCAAAAGCCCTAATTCCATAAATCTTAGAGTTTTCACTTAACCCACCAATCCTTAATTTCAATCATTCAAATAACCCATTTCAAGTATCCTCAAGCTATCAATATTACATTCAATCATCAACACAACAACAACAATTCCCAATGGTTATCTAGCCTAGGATTGGTTCCACATGCATTTATCCATCAAAACAACTCATAATCCTTCATTATAATGCTTCAAGAACCTTAAAACAACAACTAGAAACCATTAATGTAAAAAATACCAACCTTATTTCCAAGCTACAACCAAAAATAAAAATAGAGAGTTGGAGGAGGAGATGAAGGTGAATATGCCTCAATACTCTATTAAAGTTTTTTCCATTTGGTTAACAAAACCCTTTTGTCTATTGGACAAAAGAGATTAGAGAAAGAGAAAAGAAGTCTATGAAAAAATGAGGAGAAGAAAATGGGATCTTGAAATTTTCTTAATTTCTATTTCGTTCATAATTTCACCGTTATGAATAAATATCACTTCAATTCCAAAAATTATTTTGAACATACCACCGTAACCATAATAAATCCCTTATTATTCTAGACTCATTAAATATCCAATTTAACTGAGTGGGTCCCATACCATCTATTAAATTGTCCGTTTTCAGTAGATCTTAATTTACCAATAAATCATAATCACTATATAATTATTTTTCCTATCCGTTTTGGGCATCAAATAATTAATTAATTTCATACTACTAATTCATTTTTCTAAAATCTGAGATGTTACAATCCACCCCACCTAAAAAGAAATTTCATCCTTGAAATTTAACATACCTGATTTAAATATATTAGGATACCCCCTCTGCATATCATCCTCACGTTCCAAGTAATGGTACTTTCATTTCCATGTCTCCATGCCATTTACGCGAGTGGGACCAACTTGTTCCACAATCTCTTAACAAAACGCCTAACAATCTTAGTAGAGACAAGAGGGAAGTCAGATCATCCCTGACTTCCACTTCATCAACATAGAGCACAAGTAAGAGGTCAGGTATATATTTTCTCAACTAAGAAACATGGAATACGTTGTGAAGATTCACCAAGTAAGGAGGTAAAGCAATGCGATAAGCAACTTCACCAATCTGCTCAAGGATCTCATAGGGACCAATAAATCTAGGACTTAATTTTCTACTCTTCAAAGCCCTACCGACACCTTTATCACGAGAAACTCACAAAAACACATGATCACCAACTTGAAACTTAATCGGCTTCCTTCTCTTATCATAATAGCTTTTCTGTCGGTCCTGAGCGATTTTCATTTTCTCTTGGATCATCTTGATTTGTTTAGTGGTCTCCTCAATAATATCAGGTCTTAAAGCCAAATTCTCACCAACCTCAAGCCAACATAAAGGAGTCCTAATATAGTGCCATACCAAGATTAGAATGAAAGCTATTATTATAAGTAAATTCGATCAGAAGAAAATATTTCTCCCATGAACCACTGTGCTCTAAAACACAAGCACGTAACAAGTCCTCAAGACTCTGAATAGTCCTCTCAGATTACCCATCTGTCTAAGGGTGATACGCTAAGCTCAACTTCAATTTAGAACCCATTACCTGATGCAAGCTTCCCCAAAATCGGGAAGTACAACGTAGGTCTCTATCAAAAAGAATACTACATAGCACTTTATAAAGTCTCATTATTTCCTTAATATACAGTTGTGCCAAATTTTGCAAGGAACTCTTCATGTTAATTGGTAGAAAATATGCACTCTTTGTCAAGCGATCAACAATCACCCAGATTCCATCACAGTTAGATCTTTTCTTTGGAAGACCGAACACAAAGTGCATAAGAATAGCATCCCACTTCCAAACGGGGATATCAAGAGGTCTCAAAGTTCTAGAAGATCTCTGATGCTCTACTTTCACCTTCTAACATACAAGGCATGAAGCCACGTAGTTAGCAATATCTCGCATCAACCTAGGCCACCAGAAGTTATTTTTCACATCTTGGTACATCTTGGTTGCACCAGGGTGGATACTAAAGATGCTCTTATGAGCCTCTTTGAGTACCGTACTCCTAAAATCACCAAAGAAAGGTACCTATACACAACCTTTCATACGCCATAAGCCATCAACACCCTTAACAAGGAATAGATTCTTCCAACTTTCTTGGGAGTTCTTTATCTCATTTAGATAATCATCATCTACTTGTTTCCTCTTCACAAGGTCCATAAATTCATTGCATATCTTCAAAGTAGCAAAACACAATTTCTTATAAGATTGAATTTTGGTTTCGACATTCAAATTCTGAAATTTCTCAATCAATTCAAGTTTTTTAACCATCATGGCCGATACATGTAAGGACTTCCTGCTAAGAGCATTCATAAACACATTAGCCTTTCTCGGAAGATACTTTAATTTAAAATCATAGTCCTTTAGCAATTCTATTCAGCTCCTTTGACGCGCATTTAATTCCTTCAGATAAAAGAGGTATTTCAAGTTTTTGTGATCACTAAAGACCACAAACCTCAAACCATAGAGGTAATGACACCAAATTTTCAAGGCAAATACAACCGCTGCCAACTCAAAGTCATGAGTGGCATAATTAACTTCATGAGGTCTTAATTGATGTGAAGCATAAGCAATAACACGTTCCTTCTGCATCAAAACACATCCAAGACCCTGCTTGGAAGCATCACTATACACCATAAAATATTCTTGCAAATCAGGCAATGCCAAAATAGGCGCAGAAGTGAGTCTCATCTTTAATTCTTCAAAACTTTTCTCACATTCAACATTCGACACAAAGGATTGGTTCTTTCTAGTCAATTTTGTCAGAGACTTAGTAAGATGAGAAAATCCTTCAATAAATCTCTGGTAATAACTGGCAAGACCAAGAAAACTTCTAATCTCTATAACAGACGTAGGCCTAGACCATGCCATAACAACCTCAACCTTAGAAGGATCAACAAAAACAACTTCTTCAGATATCACATGCCTAAGAAATTAGACACTTGCAAACTAGAATTCATATTTAGAGAGCTTAGCATACAACTGATTCTCTCTAAGAATGTTCAACACTAGCCTCAAATGTTCCTCATGTTCCTCACAGCTCTTGGAATACACCAAGATGTCATCAATGAATACCACCACAAATCGATCGAGGTATTCATGAAAGATACGATTCATGTAGTCTATGAATACAGCTGGAGCATTAGTTACTCCGAATGGCATCACAACACACTGATATGTTGGTGTATGCACTACGAGCTATTAATGTATCAATTTTAACTTATTAATAAAATTAGTATTTTCAGTTTTAGACAAACGCTATTTATCCTGGAATAATAGGTCATATGAGAATTATTCCTAAAACGTCCCTAATCAAGTATTTACATGGGGATATGTAAATACATTAAGATTAGTGTGTGAATGTACTGATGATTTGATCTCATAAATCATGGATATATGATATCAAGTCTTTACACGGGTACACATTAAGAGTAATGTTGTACTGGACAGACCCACCATGAGAACATTGCATGGATCGTTACATGAGTGTCATAAACGGTTCTCAATGTGATAATGGTATATAGTCCTTCGACCCGAAGTCACTACGATTCCTACATAAGGAGTTTATTGTTTTAATACAATCAAACGTTATCTGTAATAAGATGACCATAAAGATTGTGATTAGGCAATAGATAAATTATGCAGAGGGATGTGAGTGATGTAGATGGAATTTGTCTCTCCTATATGACAAGAGTGATATCTATGGGCCACTTGATGGAGTGAGACTAATGAAATGCATGGCCATGCTAGGATGAATAAATATTAGATATTTATTCTATAAAGTCTACTCTGGTATCAAGTAAAATAAATTGGGCCATACAAGGATGACGACAACCATGCCTTAGGCCCAATTAGATATCGTGACAAAAGGAATAGATATATAAAATAATTATCACTTATAGGTCATATCGATGATAAATAATATTCAGACATAATGATGTATTGCTAGATACCGCTCTTATTTTATATTAATAATAAAATAGTTTATTATTAATATAACCGAATATTTTACCTATAGGGTCACACACATAGAGTAAGCCCACCAGAGGATAGTTTTATTTTAGTTGGACTGAAAATAAAACTATTTGGGCCTAACTCATTTAGAATGAGTCAGGAGCCCAATGTTTAATGAGAGCTCAGGTCAAGACCTAAGCCTATATATAGAGCATGAGATGCTCATAGGCTGCGGCTCAGAAATTAGATTACACTAAAATTCCGTACTAGCATTCGGATCGTTAGTTTTCTGGTGGGAGTGCTTGTGTGGACTCCTAAGGGCGAAGCTATAATTGCTTCGATCAAGGATCTTGTTCTGCGTCTACAAGAGGTAAACCCTAATTAAAATTTTAATTTAGCATAATGCTTTAAGACATACGTGTTTGCAATTCTTTCTTGGGAATCTTTTTTGTTTCCGCTGCCTGACCCTAATAGGATTCCTTAACAGTGGTATCAGAGCCTGATTGCAAAGCTATATTTTGGGCATTTGTTTACGTTTCATGATGGCATGTTTTTCATTCTGCAAAAGCTTTTAAAAATTTCAATTTATGAAATCGTTTTCTTGTTATAAGCTTTATGTTCTGTTTTGCGAAATTGTTTGTGAAACTTGTTTCGAAAAACATTCAAGCATGTTATGTATGATATAATATCATGATTCGTATGCTCATATGTTTTCTGTAAATTGTATGAGATACTGTTTATAGGCTTTCTCATTTGAAGTATGCGTTTATGTTATTTTAGAGGCTTGTATGATATTTGCATTTTCAATTTTCGTATGTGATATGTAACACCCAAATTTTTAATTGAATAAATAAAATCAACAGGGGAAGAATTTTTAAATTTTAAGGTTAACAAACCGTGCGTAATCTGTTGAATTGATAAAACCGAGTACAACAAGAAAAAGAAGGGGAAGAAGACAAGGGAGAAACTCACGCACAGCGAGGGGAAGAAACGCTTAAACGAACCCAATGGCACCAGGTACACTCGCTCAAGCGAGGGCTAACTACGCTCGGACGATTCTACTCAAGATCTCCAGTCCGCACTACACTTTGCTGAAGCCATGCTACACTCGGCATCCTGACATTCCACTCGGTTTCTAGTGTATGGTTCACTCGGGAAATCATCACGCTCGTGCTTCACTCGGGAGGGTTCACTTCCTAACCCACTCGGACTAACCTCAATACTTGCCAGCCTATTCTGATAGCATATCGTACTCCGCTGCTCCACTCAATCGGATTATATACGTACACGTATAGTCAATTCAAGAATGATTCCCAAAGCCACTTACTCAGAATCTATGAAGACTTCTCACTCAGGATAACATTCGCGTCCATCATACCACTCGGGGCATTCTGCTCACCTCTCACTCGGTAACCATAATATTTCCTACTCTAATTTTCTTACTAAGTCAAGGCTCACTCGGGTTCTCTAGCTGCTTGCTAATGTATTACAATAGATCCACTTAGAGTCTTAGGCGTCGTTCCCTAGTCGGTGAACTCTCACTCAGCGGGTTCTCACTCAGAATCGTTGATTATCCTCTACTCAGAAAACCTCACAATTATCACTCACAGGATCCGCACCAACTCCTACTCCAGACTATGCGACCTCAATTACCCGGACCATTCAACCTCTCATCACTCGGAATGACTTGCCATCTCGCTTTCCCCCAACAACAACTTAGCTCCATGGTAGATTTAGACCCAAACAAGCCTATGTTTAGATCCAAGATATTGAGAGGATCTTTGATAGCTTTGAATGCACTGAACTCTAGAAAGTGGAGTATGTTGTTTTTATGATGAGAGATAAAGTTGAGACTTTGTAAAGACTTACCAAGAGTAGGATGATTACTGCTGCTACTCCCTTAACTTAGGAGAATTTCAAGCTTGAACTTATAAGGAAATATGTGCTAGAAAGTTATAAGAGCAAGAAGGAGCTTGAGTTCATAGAACTTAAGCAAGGCATGTGACTGTGGAAGAGTATGCTTCCAAGTTTGAAGAGTTATGTAAGATCTACCCTCTTTACCAGCAAGAAGGGACTGAAGCCTCTAAATGTATGAAATTTGAGAATGATCTACGCCCTGATATCCAAAGGCCCATTTGTCATCAAGAGATCCAAAGCTTCACGGTTCTTATGAACAAGTGTCGTATCTATGAGGAGCATACACCACCTCATCATTCTAAATTTGACTCAAAGCTGAAGGGTCAATCATCTAATTTCAAGAAGTACGAGAATTTCAAGAAGGGGCATTTCCAAAGGGTGCTAATGAGGCCATAGTCTATAAATATTTTTAATTGTACTCAAAATAGTTTAGGTTTATTTTTGGGTCACTTTTAGGCCTTTGTATATGTTTTGGGCCTTGTATTTGGGCCATATTCCTTTTATTTTGACTATTGGGCCTAGGAAATAGAGAAGCCTATTAGGGAGTGCATTTCCCTTGCCTATATAAAGGAATGCTCTACATGTACTCATTCCCTTACACCGTACATTTTGAAGAATATGCACATTTTATGAATTAGTGAGTGCTTAGTCTCTCCTTTAGGCTAGAGTGAGTTTTCCCTTCTGGTAAGCTCTTATCTCTAGGCTTTCATCCCCTAGAGTAGCGAGTAGGACTTATCCTTCCCTTAAGTGGCTTTCAATCCCTTACCTCCATCCAATCCATTCCATCTCCACCATTATCCTTCCAACTTCATCTCCTTCCTCATCCATGCTTTTGAATTTTCATTCATTGGTCTTTTTGAAGAAAGATAGCTAGATTCATCCTTCTTGGCCTACAAGATTGAAGTCTAGGCTATATCAAGTGGAATCAAAGCAACAACAACTATGAATTGAATGTAGGAATTAGACAACCAAGATTTTGAGTGAAGAAATTCAATAGCAACTTGTAAGTGATCAAATTGAATGACCCAATTAATTGTCAAGATCAAGTGACAAATTTTAATTATCAAGACTGAAATGAATTTACACAGTCAATGGACCAATCAAAGAGACAAGAATCATGTACACACCGCTAATTGTAACCAAAATTGAATGATCACAAAATTCCAAATTCAACGGGGGCAGCAAATTGAGCAACAACTTTCAAAGTAAGCACGCGTGGAATGTAGCCAAATTTGCAAGATCACAAATTATGAACATTCACTTCTGCACATGACGTTAAGGACAGAAACTGGATAATTCAATTGTAATATACTACATAATATAAAATTCCTGTAGTGCTAGACAAAAATAAAAATTAATTCCTAAAGAAAAATTTCTAAGGAACTGAAACTACAAGCCTAACATTGAGCTAACAACATCATCTTAAAATGAGGCAATGAAACAATGGAATTAAAGCTTTCAATACCAGTTAAAAAGATGATCTTGAATGATATAGAATTAGCACAACCTACAAGCAAAATTTTTTAGAAATTACCTAAAACAAAGATGAAGCTCCAATGTGCACAAAATACCCTAGTTTTGGCTCTAGATTCATGTATTTAAACAAGGCTAAAGCTGGAAAAAAAATTTAACGATGCAAGAAGGATGGAACTATGCGGTTATGTGTTGATTACCGCTAACTAAATAAGATGACAATCATAAATAAATATCCTTTGCCTCGTATTGATGATCTGTTAGATCAGTTGAAAGGTGGTGGTATTTTTAAAAATTGATTTACGCTCTGGTTATCACCAAATTTAGGTAAGGATCGAAGACGTTCTGAAAACTACTTTTAGAACACGATATGGCCATTATGAATATGTTATGATGCCATTCGGAGTGACTAAAGCTCCAGTTGTATTCATGGACTACATGAATAGTATCTTTCATGAATATCTCGATTGATTTATGGTGGTATTCATTGATGACACCTTGGTGTATTCTAAGAGCCATGAGGAACATGATGAACATTTGCGATTAGTGTTGAACATTCTTAGGGAGAATCAAGTATATGCTAAGCTCTCTAAATGTGAATTCTGGTTGAAGAGTATCCAATTTCATGGACATGTGATATCTGAAGAAGGTGTTTTTGTTGATCCTTCTAAGGTTGAGGCAGTTATGGCATGGTCTAGAGCTATGTCTGTTACGAAGATCAAAGTTTTTTTGGTCTTTCCAGTTATTACCGGAGATTTATTAAAGATATTCTCATCTTGCTAGACCTTTGAAAAAATTGACTAGAAAGAATCAACCCTTTGTATGGAATGTTGAATGCGAGAAAAGTTTTGAAGAATTAAAAATGAGACTAATTTTTGCGTCTATTTTGACATTGCCTGATTTACAAGAAGATTTTATGATGTATTACGATGCTTCCAAGTGATAAGTGTTTTTAAAACACTATTTTTTCACTGTTTAATTTACTCGAAATTAAATGTTTACTGTATCATTCTATCCAATTTTTGTAATTTCTATTTTCTTTTTACTGTTTCTGTTTAAGTGTTGTATTTTGTGTGAATTAATTTAAATGGAATGTTTAAAAAAAGTATTTTTTTAAATATTAGAATAATTATGGATTAGTGCTAAAATTTAGTACTTCAAAAATGTCAAAAAAAAACTTAAATTATAATTCCATTTCTATAAAAACTAATTTTTGAATATTCCATTTAAATTAATTGAAGTGATTGTTTCTCTTAAAATGCAAAAATCAAATTAATTCAATAAATCCTCCTTAGCATTTTCACGTAAATTAGCTTCTCATTGGACATGGAATTAATGTTTTTATTGTGCAGCTTGATACATCATGAAAGCTTGAATCTATTCCTAATTGAAGCATGAAATGAAAGTGAAATGCATAGCTGAATGAGTCCAATGTAAAAGCTAAAGGATGGAAGCAAAATGTTAAAATTTTTCTAAAGCTACTTGGGTCCACCATGCAAATTATTCAGCCATCCTTCATTCCAATTTCTCAACGTGAAATTACTAGTGTTTGGGCAGCAATTGGACACTTTAAAAGAAGACCACACAGCCACCAATATTCCACTCTATTATTTTATCATTCTTTACATAGCCAAAGACAAGGAACTCACGGCAATGCTACCAAAAATGCAAGACTCCATGTGCCTAATTTTATATGCATTCATATCATTATTTAATCCAATAATTGTGCCATCAATCACAGCTCTATTCTCACGGCTGAATTGGTCTCCATTTCCATAATATTTTAGTTAATTTTATTACATCAAAGTGCTTTCCTCGTTGTACCACTTGGCAAGGCAAAAGGCAAGCTCTTTGGTGGAGATTAACTCACGACAATGCACCAGCAAAATGTGAGATTATGATGCTTCCATAGTGCAGAATTTTCAGCGTGAAATGTGGATAAAAATGGACCATTATCATGCAATACTTATGTGTATTTCCATTGGCTGAATTTTTAAGTGCAAAAATTAGTTATGGAAATTGCTATAATTAGGTAACATTCTTGCAAGAAGAGGCAGGCGGTACACAACAGCCAAGAGAGAGAAGAATTCAGTTTTTACCTTGTTGAAATTTTGAGAGAGTAGTGAAATTGAGTGGTTAAATTTATATATAGTGGAAGGATCTTGAGCAAAGAATTACGATGGTAAATTTATTGGGCTTTTGGAGAAACCCGTAAGTTTATTTCTACCATGAATTGTATGTTGTATTTCCTTTCCATTATATATATGAATTTGTACCATATCATGTGTAACTAAACTTTTTATCTTGGGATGATGGGGGTACGATAATATTTTGTGATAATGTTGTTTTGACTTGAAGTAAATAAATTTCTGTTTTCCATTTAGTTCAATTATTCTCAATGCTTTTAGTAATTCCTAACAAGAACCTAAATGATAAAACTATATACTTGCGTGTATATTAGTAAATTTAGGTAATTAATAAAATCGAGAGATTTATTTTTACCGAAAAGCTTTGAACTAAACCTAAGATTTTTGAGATGCTTTTTGTGGCCTCGATAAAACTATGAAAGTAATCAAAATTCTTTTGAGGAAGTAAAAAAGGGATTTTCATAAAATGATAATGGGCCTTTCTTAGGGATTGAACGTTGTTCTCCATAAGCTAGGTACATTAATAGGATTCCGAGAGGAACATATTAATTAGCTTAAGGAAAATCTGCCTTGGAAAACTTAATTTGATTCTTATTTATGAAAAGTTAAAATTCATTAACATAAAATAGAGTCTTGATCCCCCGAAATCCAAGATATTCTCAACTCTGATTTTGAAGTGTCACGTAAATTTTGTTTCTTAATTTATTTTTAATGTGTGATTTATTTTACAAAAAAATTAAAAATCAATTGTGTGGATAATTAAATTTCAATATGCTGGTACTTTGAACACAGTCCCTGTGAAGACGATAATCTTTTATATTACGTGACATAACCCGTGCACTTGCGGGCCCTGTCAAGTTTTTGGCGCCGTTGCCGGGGACTGTTGTCCCTCAAATATCGGCAATATTGAAATTTGATTAGATCATACTTGTTAATATTTATATTTATATTTTTGTTTTATTTTGTTTGTTTGATTTATTTCTTTTTGTATATTTATTTGTTTTTAGTGATTATTTTATTCGGTTATTTTGTATTTTGTATTCTGTTCTTTTTTCTTTTACTATTACTATTTTTATTTTTCTGATTAATTCTTCTGTTATTTTTAATTCATTTTGTTTTATTTGGTTCTTAAATTTGGTTATTCTATTTTACTGTTGTATATTTAGTGTGATATTTTTCTTGATATTATTCCGTTCTTCGTATTTATTTATTGTTGTTGTTTTCTTTTTCTTTTCTTTTATTTGTTTTGTTTATTTCTTTTTCTGTATATTTATTTTAATATTTTTTCTGTATTTTTATTGTTTATTTTATTTTGTTTGTGATCTTGTATTTTGTTCTTTATTTTGTGTATCTATTGTTGTTTTATTTTTGTGATTATTTGTTTTATTTGTCATTAATTTTTGTTTTAAGCGACGAAGCCATAGTGTCGATCTAAACTTAGGATTTGACCCTGAGATAGAACGTACCCTTAGAGCTTTAAGAAAACAATAAAAACATCAAAAACAACAAAAAGAAAAACAAATGGCAGACCAAAACAGAGCCTTAAGAGATTTTGCTGCTCCAAGTACAAATGGAAGAGGGTCTAGCATCCTTAGACCCACAGTGGAGGCCAATAATTTTGAATTGAAGCCTTCACTACTCTCTATGTTCAGCAGAACCAATTCGGAGGATTACCCTCCGAAGATCCAAATCTTCATCTTCAAATCTTTCTTGAATACTGTGACACCCTGAAGATGAACGGA
The DNA here is from genome assembly GCA_037962975.1 of Clitoria ternatea. NCBI lineage: Eukaryota > Viridiplantae > Streptophyta > Magnoliopsida > Fabales > Fabaceae > Clitoria > Clitoria ternatea. The sequence continues at coordinate 161,092,316 of CM075672.1, forward strand.
GCCACCAATGATGCCATTCGCTTGAGACTCTTCCCTTTCTCCTTAAGAGATAAAGCTAGAGTGTGGTTGTACTCACTCCCCGAAGGCTCCATTACAACTTGGGAACAACTGTCCAGTGCTTTTATCAACAAATGGTACCCAAGGAATAAGACTGATATGCTGAGAAAACAAATCATAAATTTTTCACAAAGAGATGATGAATCATTGTATGAAGCCTGGGAGAGATACAAGGAGATACTGAGGGAATGTCCTCACCATGGGATAGAGAGGTGGTTGACAGTCCATATTTTCTATAATGGACTAACTTCCACACAAAAGGTCTCTTTAGATGCTACAGCTGGGGGAGCATTCATGAGCAAGAATATGGAGGAAGCAACCAACCTGATTGAAGAAATTGCCCAAAATACCTACTAGTGGTCTTCTGAAAGGACTTTACCTTCAAAAACTCTAGGTAAGTATTCTGTTGATGCTATTTCTTTGCTTACTGCTAAAGTTAAGGCATTATCTGTAAAATTTGATAAGTTAGGAGCAAGTGCTACTAATATTATCTGTGAGTTGTGTGGTGTTCCAGGTCACAATATCTCAGGTTGCCAACTAGGAGTAACCCAAAATGCTGAGCAAGAAATGCATCAGGTGGATTCTATTGGAAACTATGGTGGAAATTATCAGAGTAACTACAGACCTCCACAAGGTCCACCTGGTTTCCAAAACAGGCTACCTCCATTCCAAGGTAATCAAAGTAACTACAACCCTTAACAAGGACCCTACATTCCACAGAAATCAAAACTAGAGTCCTTGATGGAGACATTTGTAGCTACTCAACTGAAGTAGAATGATGATTTCTCCAATGCAATAAAGACCTTAGCTTCAAAGGTGGACTCTCTTGCCACCCATAACAAAATATTGGAGAATCAAATTACCCAACAAGCCTCCTACTCTCAAAGAGCACCAGGAACATTTCCTGGGAAACCTGAGGCTGGACCTTCCAACCATGCCATGGCTATCACTCTTAGGAGTGGTACTCAATATGATGATCCAGTTGGTAAGACTGAAAAGAAAGCTAAGGAGAAAAAGAAATTGGATGAGTCACCATCTCATCCAATGATTAAGAAAGAAAAACCACAAGAAAAGAAAGAAGAGGTTAAGCCATATCAACTTCTAATTCCATTTCCTCAGCGCCTGGCTAGAGCAAAGTTGGATAAACAATTTGGTAAGTTTCTTGAAGTTTTAAAGAAATTGTATATCAATATTCCCTTCATAGATGTTTTGTAGCAAATGCCTACCTATGCGAAGTTCTTGAAGGATATTTTGTCCAACAAAAGAAAGCTGGAAGAAGATGGTACAGTGGCACTTACTGAAGAGTGTAGTGCTTTAATTCAAAAGAAGCTACCACCTAAGCTTCAGGATCCAGGTAGTTTCTCTATCCCATGTATGATTGGTAACATGACAATAGATAGGGCATTATGTGATTTAGGAGCTAGTGTTAGTTTGATGCCTTTATCTATTTTTGAATAATTAAGATTGGGTGAATTGAAACCTACTAAGATGTGTTTACAATTGGCTGATAGGTCCATTAAGTATCCTGTAGGTATCTTAGAGGATGTTCCTATTAAGGTAGGAAAATTTTTTATACCTGCTGACTTTGTTGTGCTAGAAATGGACGAAGATTCTTTGATTCCTATCATTTTAGGTCGACCATTTTTAGCAAATGCAGGTGCTGTGATTGATGTCAAGAATGGTAAGTTGTCTCTGACTATAGGAGACCAAAAGGTTGATTTTAATTTGAAAGATGTTTTGATAAAACCTTCTCATGATAATGTTTGCTGTAGAATTGAAATTGTTGACTGAGTGGTGAAGGAAGAAACTCTTTTTAATGACCCACTTGAATCTATTTTTCTGAATAAGTTTGCAGGAACATCAAAAAGCAGTGAAGGTAACATACCACTGAGACAGGATACTGAGGTCATGTGTGAAAAAGTGGTGAGCCTAAATGTTGAACTTAAACCTTTACCTTCCACACTAAGGTATGAATTTCTAGGTCCTATTCAGTTCTTAACTATGATTGAGGTATAAAGTCTGGCTGAAGACGTTAAACTTAGCACTTGTGGGGAGGTAACCCCATGTCTTTTTTTTTCTTTCTTAAAAAAACAAAAAAACAAAAAATAATAAAAATTAGATTACTACAGGTAAGTTTTCTTATCCTTTTATCATCCATTTTAACATTGAGGACAATGTCAAATTCTAGTTTGGGGTGGTAGATAAGAAAACTTAACTGTTTTGTTTGCATTGTGTGATTGTTATGTTTTTCATGCACGTGTGTTTTCTTTGTCTTGTTTGTCATCTTGTAATTTACCATAACTGTATGATAATCAACTTTGAACATAAAGCTAAAGTATCTAAGGACCCCAAAATTTTGAGTAAATTTTTTTAAAAAAAAATAAACAAATATTTTTGATTGTTTGAATGCCAAATAAACGCTTAAATGAATGTGATTAAAATTTTCTTTGAAAATACTTTCCATGGTAAGACTTGAGCCAAAAAGGGTAATTTATCAAATTTTCAAACCCATATTTTCTTGATTTAGTGAATCTCATAGTCATTAATATTCTAGAACTTGTTTTTCAACCGATTCAAAATGGTTTTTGATTGTATGTCTTAGGATGATAAAGGCACAATTAGGTCTTATTCTTAAGCCTCAGAATTTTTGCATAATTTGACCCCTAGTTGCCTCTTTTGAGCCTGAAAGTGAAAATTTTTCTTTGAAGCCTTTCATTGACTGATGTTCTTTTAATGGTAAAAAAAAAGTTGAAAATTTAGTTGAGCAAAACAAATAAAAAGGATTTAAGAAAAATATGTATAGGATGCAAAGAAAAGCAAGAAAAAGAAAAGAAAATCAAAAGGATGATATTGAATGAATTCCAAAAAGTCCATAAAAGTTTAAAAATTTGCTTTGTTAGTTTCTAAAATTATGATGGTAGTTTGAATCATTCATGAATGTTTAAGCCCTTTTGTACTCAATTTTTGTTAAAATTCTTACCCTGACAATACGACCCATGGCCCCGTTACAACCCTTTGAAAGACCTTTTGACTATGACATACTTTCTATCTAAACTGTGGAGTTTTTGGTTAATCAACAAGCTTATGGTAATGTTTTTGACTATGATAATTTGAGTGATACACAAACCATGAAACACTTAGAGTGAAATTGTGAGAAGAGTATCTCAAGTCTTGACATTGAAAATTGACTCACATAAGAAATTTAATTTGGCATTTAAAACTATTTCTCTGCTTTGGGTTCTCTAGTCTACTAAGCTAAGTGTTGTCTGTATCTTATCTTGTGAATATGGTGATTGCTTGAGGACAAGCAATGTTTTGGTTTGGGGTATTTTGATAAGTGTTTTTAAAACACTATTTTTTCACTGTTTAATTTACTTGAAATTAAATGTTTACTGTATCATTCTATCCAATTTTCATAATTTCTATTTTCTTTTTACTATTTCTGTTTAACTGTTGTATTTTGTGTGAATTAATTTAAATGGAATGTTTAAAAAAATATTTTTTTAAATATTGGAATAATTATGGATTAATGCTAAAATTGAGTTCTTTAAAAATGTCAAAAAAAACTTAAATTATAATTCCATTTCTATAAAAACTAATTTTTGAATATTCCATTTAAATTAATTGAAGTGATTGTTTCTCTTAAAATGCAAAAATCAAATTAATTCAATAAATCATCCTTAGCATTTTCACGTAAATTAGCTTCTCATTGGACAAGGAATTAACGTTTTTATTGTGTAGCTTGGTACATCATGAAAGCTTGAATCTATTCCTAATTGAAGCATGAAATGAAAGTGAAATGCATAGTTGAATGGGTCCAAAGTAAAAGCTAAAGGATGGAAGCAAAATGTTAAAATTTTTCTAAAGCTACTGATGTCCACCATGCAAATTATTCAGCCATCCTTCATTCCAATTTCTCAACGTGAAATTACTAATGTTTGGGCAGCAATTGGACACTTTAAAAGAAGACCACACAGCCACCAATATTCCACTCCATTATTTTATCATTCTTTACATAGTCAAAGACAAGGAACTCACGGCAATGCTACCAAAAATGCAAGACCCCATGTGCCTAATTTTATATGCATTCATATCATTATTTAATCCAATAATTGTGCCATCAATCACAGCTCCATTCTCACGGCTGAATTGGTCTCTATTTCCATAATATTTTAGTTAATTTTATTACATCAAAGTGATTTCCTCATTGTACCACTTGGCAAGGCAAAAGGCAAGCTCTTTGGTGGAGATTAACTCACGACAATGCACCAGCAAAATGTGAGATTATGATGCTTCTATAGTGCGGAATTTTTAGCGTGAAATGTGGATGAAAATGGGCCATTATCATGCAATACTTATGTGTATTTCCATTGACTGAATTTTTAAGTGCAAAAATTAGTTATGGAAATTGCTATAATTAGGTAACATTCTTGCAAGAAGAGGCAGGCGGTACACAACAGCCAAGAGGGAGAAGAATTCAGTTTTTACCTTGTTGAAATTTTGAGAGAGTAGTGAAATTGAGTGGTTAAATTTATATATAGTGGAAGGATCTTGAGCAAAAAATTACGGTGGTAAATTTATTGGGCTTTTGGAGAAACCCGTAAGTTTATTTTTACCATGAATTGTATGTTGTATTTCCTTTCCATTATATGTATGAATTTGTACCATATCATGTGTAACTAAACTTTTTATCTTGGGATGATGGGGGTACGATAATATTTTGTGATAATGTTGTTTTGACTTGAAGTAAATAAATTTCTATTTTCCATTTAGTTCAATTATGCTCAATGCTTTTAGTAATTCCTAACAAGAACCTAAATGATAAAACTATATACTTGCGGGTATATTAGTAAGTTTAGGTAATTAATAGAATCGAGAGATTTATTTTTACCGGAAAGCTTTGAACTAAACCTAAGATTTTTGAGATGCTTTTTGTGACCTTGGTAAAACCATGAAAGTAATTAAAATTCTTTTGAGGAAGTAAAAAAGGGATTTTCATAAAATGATAATGAGCCTTTCTTAGGGATTGAACGTTGTTCTCCATAAGCTAGGTACATTAATAGGATTCCGAGAGGAACATATTAATTAGCTTAAGGAAAATCCGCCTTGGAAAACTTAATTTGATTCTTATTTTTGAAAAGTTAAAATTCATTAACATAAAATAGAGTCTTGATCCCCCGAAATCCCAAGATACTCTCAACTCTGATTTTGAAGTGTCACGTAAATTTTGTTTCTGAATTTATTTTTAATTTGTGTTTTATTTTACAAAAACATTAAAAATCAATTATGTGAATAATTAAATTTCAATATGCTGGTACTTTGAACACAGTCTCTGTGGAGACGATAATCTTTTATATTACGTGACATAACCCGTGCGCTTGCGGGCCCTGTCACCAAGCATGGTCTTGGATGTGTTTTGATGCATAAGGAAAGTGTCATTGCTTATGCTTCACGTTAATTGAGACCTCATGAAGTTAATTTCCTCACTCATGAGTTAGAGTTAGTGGTGGTTGTCTTTGCCTTCAGAATTTGGCGTCATTACCTTAATGGCTCAAGGTTTGTGGTCTTTAGTGATCACAAAAGCTTGAAATACCTCTTGGATCAGAAGGAATTAAATATGCATCAAAAGAGATGGATGGAATTTCTAAAGGACTATGATTTTGAATTTAAGTATCATCCAAGAAAGGCTAATGTGGTTGCGGATGCTCTTAGCAGGAAATCCCTACATGTATTAGCCATAATGATCAAAGAACTTGAATTAATTGAAGAATTTCAGAATTTGAATATCGGAACCAAAATTCAATCTTCCAAGAAAATTGTGTTTCGCTACTTTAAAGATATGCAATGAATTTCTAGACCTTGTGAAGAGGAAACAAGTACACGATGATTATTTGAATGAGATGAAGAACTCTCAAGAAAATGGGAAGAACCTATTCCTTGTTGAGGGTGTTGATGGCTTATGGCATGTGAAATATCATGTGTATATACCTTCTTTGGTGATTTGAGGCATACAGTACTTAAAGAGGCTTACAAAAGAATCTTTAGTATCCACCCTAGTGAGACCAAGATGTGAAAAAGAACTTTTGGTGGCCCGGAATAAAGTGGGACATTGCTAGTTACGTGGCTTCATGCCTTGTGTGTCAGAAGGCGAAAATAGAGCATCAGAGACCTTCTGGTACTTTGAGACCTCTTGATATCCCCGTTTGGAAATGAGATATGATTGCTATGGACTTTGTGTCTGGTCTACTAAAAACACAATCTAACTGTGATGGAATCTGGGTGATTATGGATCGTTTGACAAAGAGTGCGTATTTCCTACCGATTAGCATGAAGAGTTCCTTACAAAATCTGGCGCAACTGTATATTAAGGAGATAGTCAGGCTCCATGGAGTGCTATCTAGTATTGTTTCTGATAGCGACCCATATTTTACTTCCTAATTTTGGGGAAGCTTGCATGAAGTAATGGTTTTCTAAATTGAAGTTGAGTTTGGTGTATCACCCTTAAACGGATGGACAATCCAAAAGGACTATCCAGAGTCTTGAGTACTTATTGTGTGCATGTGTCTTAGAGCACGGTGGTTCATGGGAGAAATATTTTCCTCTGATGGAATTTACTTATGATAACAGCTTCCATTCCAGTATTGGTGTGGCACTATATGAGGCGTTATATGGAAAGAAGTGTAGGGCTCATTTATGTTGGCTTGAGGTTGGTGAGAATTTGGCTTTAGGGCCTGATATTATTCAGGAGACCACTGAACAAATCAAGATAATCCAAGAGAAGATGAAGATTGCTCAAGACAAACAGAAAAGCTATTATGATAAGAGAAGGAAACCACTTGAGTTTCAAGTTGGTGATCATGTGTTTTTATGGGTTTCTTGTGATAAAGGTGTCGGTAGGGCTTTGAAGAGTAAAAAATTAAGTCCTAGATTTATTGGTCCCTATGAGATCCTTGACCGGATTGGTAAAGTTTCTTATCGTATTTCTTTACCTCCTCACTTGGAGAATCTTCACAACGTGTTCCATGTTTCTCAGTTGAGAAAATATGTGTCTGACCTCTCACATGTACTTAGTGTTGATGATGTAGAAGTCAAGGATGATCTGACTGTCCCTCCTCTCTCTGCTAAGAATGTTAGATGTTTTGTCAAGAGATTGCAGAACAAGTTGGTTCCACTTGTGCAAATGTCTTGGAGACATGGAAATAAAAGTACTATTACTTGGAAGCGTGAGGATGATATGCGAAAACGGTACCCTAATATATTTGAATAAGGTATGTTGAATTCTGAGGATGAAATTTCTCTTTAGGTGGGGTGGACTGTAACATCCCAAATTTTAGAAAAATAAATTATTAGTATGAAATTAATTAATTATTTAATACCAATAACGCATAGGAAAATTAATTATATAGTGATTGTGGTTTATCGGTAAATTAAGATCTACTGAAATTGGACAATTTAACAGAAGGTGTGGGACCTATTTAATAATTTTGAGCATTTGATGGGTCTAGAATAATGAGGGATTTATTATGGTTACAATGGTATGTTGATAAACGGTGAAATTACAAGCGAAATAGAATTTATGAAAAATTGTAAAATCCTTACTTTTCTCTTCACATTGTCGTGGACTTTATTCTCTCTTTCTCTAATCTCTTTTGTTCAATGGACAAAGGGGTTTTGTTAACCAAATGGCAAAAGCAAAATGGTGTGTATGGACCAATGGACAATAGGAAAAATTTCAATTTTCTCTCTCTCCCTCTTCTCCTTATTTTTGTTGGCTTCTTCTTCCTCTCCACTCTATTCATTTTTTCCTTCTCCTTCTTCTCTTGCAAAAAAACCATCCACACCTCTTCCCCTCATATTCTCTTGCAAAATCAACATCTAAACCATGATTCATGAAGCTTAAATAGAGCATTGAGGCATATCCATTTTTATCTTCTCCTCCAACTCTTGATTTTAATTTTTGGTTATGGCTTGGAAATAAGGTTCATGATTTTGGCATTTAATGGTTCTTAGTTGTTGTTTTAAGGTTGTTGAAGCATTATAATGGAAGATTAGGTGTTGTTTTGATAGAAATTGCATGTGGAACTCAACCTTAGGCTAGATGACCATTGGGACTTGTTGTTATTGTATTAATGGTTTGAATAAGATATTGATAGCTTGAGGATGCTTGAAATGGTTTAGGTGAATGATTGAAATTGAAGGTTGGTAGGTTGAGTGATAACCTTAAGATATGTGGAATTGGGGCTTTTGGCAAATTTTGTGAAACTTGGAATTTAATTGCCATGGAATTGTCTTTTATGTATAAATACATTTTTAAATGAGTAATAATGAATGTTGGTGTTGAAAATTAAAAGATCAATGAAGAGCGTTAGTGTTCTAATTGTTGGAATTGATGGTTGTGTATTTTAGTGGTAATGGTATAAATGGCTTGATATAAGGTGTTTGAAACATTGAGAACCCACTAATGGTGTTAGGTAAGAAGTTTGAAGTCTGTTGGTAAGTTAGGTGTTGTGTTATAGCCCTTTAAAAGTAATGGATTTTGGTTAATGGGAAGGAATTCTCGAAACCTAATGAAATAAGGAAATAAAGCTTATAAACAATTACAACATGATGAGAATCATGTACATATGTTTATTTGTATAACAAGAATAAAAAATGATGTTAAATGGGTGATTGATGTGGTCTTACATGTATTTAATGTAGGGTTTGATAATTCTAGTGAGGCGGGACCATCTAACCTAGAAGAGTACTTCTCTTGAGGTAGGAGAGGGATATATTTTCTAAATGCATGATAATTATGTGTTGATAATGTAAATATTGATGCATATTTACATGTTTTTCCTTGAATGGATATACTACCTCTTATGTGTGATGTTAATTGAGATTGATTCATGATTGATGGTTGGATGTTAGATTAGCACATTTGATATGGATATGAATTTGAAGTATAATTGATGACATGCTCTTTTGATTCCCATTTGTGGATTAATGTTGATATAAATCCTTGGCTATTGTAATCTTGAACAATGTGAATGGTATACCTTAGAGAGTTTTATAAAGGGTTGTATGCCACTAACTATAATGTTAAGTGCAAATTATACCCCTAAGTTAGAGGGTGAGGAATTCTTGTGAAGCCGAGGCTAGCATGCGCATTATTGCATTCATGGCATACATGACATAGCATATTATATATGGTTATGATCACTTGGTATATTGAGATAATAGAGATCTTGCGGGATCTTGTGAAAAAGGACCCTTACATGGGAGACAAATATTTGAATGATTATAAGTGGTTACGACCACTTGACATATTGAGATAATAGAGGTCTTATGGGATCTTATGAAAAATGGACCCTTGTGTGTGGGACAAACATTTGGATGGCTATATGTTGTTACGATCACTTGTTACATTGAAACAATAAAGGTTTTTTGGGATCTTGTGAAAAGCATCCTTGTGGGGGACAAATGCTTAAGCAACTATGCATGGTTGTAATTGGTTGATAAATCATGTGCGCATGAGCTATGAATAAATGTTTCAAACTGGATCTGTTGCATATGCATTTTATAGTATGACATATGCATTAGATATAAGAACATTGCATTTGAGTTAGAGAAGATCAAGAAAAGTGACGCCCCATTAAGAGTGTCAATTGAGAAATGAATCCCACTATTGGTTACTAACTAATTATGTGTTGTTGGTGGTGTGACCTCTTAATGTTGCTTATGGATTATGACAATATATGTGGCAGTATTATGATTTGGTGACATGGTTCAACTTGGCAATATTCTTGTTAATGAGCTTGTTATATATGAATATGTATGCTCAAGGGAAGTTGATAAGATATGTGACATTATTGTTGGATTAAACTCCTTTGATAGGAGATATGTTGGATTACATTCATATATTTATGTTATCACGATTTGTTGATTGTTCATCATTGAGAAAGTATGTTCACTCTCCATGTTGTCTACTTTTTAGCTCTTGTGTTTTAGGGCATGTCCATAGAATATAGCTCTTCAAAGAGATGAGGTATGGTGTGAATGAGGATATGGTCTAGATGCCTTGGCCAGCATGTTTTGTGATGGACAAGTTTTGTACATTGTTTTGAAATGGTTGTATATGGCATTGTTTTGTATAGTTATACTATAGTTTAATGCCTTATGAGTATAATGATGATTGGATATTGATGACTTGACATCCTAGAATGGTAATTGATACATTAGGATCATTTGAAATGGGCTTGTGATCATTTTGTATCACCAAGTAATGTATGATGATGTTTGACAATGAATTTGATAGCTATTATGATGGTGTGATGCTTATATTGATGAAAATCCATGGAGGGATGTATTATTAAAGTGTGAGGTTATGATCATAATGTTCATGCATGATTTAGAAGTAGATTTGATGATTTAAATGATACTTGATGGTTTTATGCATAAAAGGTCTAGGCATTGTATGACCTAAGGTCCCAAGGCATGACATGATTTGAGAATGGATTTTTGAGGAACAGGGTGTGATCCACAGCCAGTGGGAAATTCCTACAGCCAATGGATCACACTGTTTATGAAATTGCACAATTTGGGTCATGGAAACAGCGAGATCCACGACCAGTGGAAATTTCCACTGCCAGTGAATTTTTCCCACTGCCAGTGGATTTCTCAGTTTCAAAAATTTCAAAATTCTCGACATTGGGGCAGTGAGTGCCACGGCCAGTGGGAATTTCCCACTGCCAGTGTGAATGCCCAAAAGGGTTTTCATGTATTTTCTTGCCATGGTCTTCTACCTCTTGGTTCCCTATGCCTAGTACTTCAATTCTTCATTCATGATTGCTTGTTGTACACCTCTTTGACATGTTTTCCCTAACCATATGCATATGTTTCCAATTACCCTTAACAAATACTTTTGAGCCCATTTAGGGTAGGATTCGTACTTCTTTGTCTCATAGCATGATTATGCAATTGAACGTACATGTTTGTACTAAACTTTAGCAATCAACTTGGGTATTCTTGGAACTCTTCTCATACCCACTCATACTTTCGAATTAACTTACATGTTCAACAAGCTTTTTTTTAAACTACATACCTTCTCATATCATCATATATGAGATAGGTCTTTTAAAAGTTTCGGGGTTAATTGTTGAAGTTATATTTTGTGGTGTTCTTCTTCCAACGATTGCTTTCAATTGTAAAAAATTTATCCTAGTTTTTATTATCTAAATATTAATATCTTTAATATTATTTACCAGATTAAGGGTGCCACACCTCCTGAATAGCTTCAACCAATAAGCCCTTCAATTTCTCAGCTATAGAAAGCCTTTTTGGACCTCGATTATCATTGAGGTTAAGGGAACAGTCTTGGTACCTTTTCTTCATATGATCAGGGTCATCCAAAGACTTGTTCTAGAAAAGATACTGCTTAAGTTTCCCCTCTTAAATTAGGACCTCGACAGCGTCCTTGAGCTACCTACACTCATCTATTGAGTGTCCATTTTGTTCATGGAAGTCATAGTGCTTCCTAGGGTTACCAGGTTTCTTAATTGAAGTGGTCTTCTTTACTCCATACATGTTGAATAATACCAAGCCCAATTCTCTCAAGATTTGCCAAGGCTTGGTGTTAAGGGAAGCGTAGTGACTAAACATTGCAATGTGTTTATCATGTTGCCTTCGTTATTGTTCTCTACCTCGATCTTTCTAGGGTTTTCTGGCACCTTTGGGCTTAGCATTCCCTTATTCCACATGTAGTGAAGAAGAAAGTGACTTACTCCTTACCATCATGGCCTCGAGGTGCATCTCGATACCCACATATTTTGATGCCTTGCATCTGAACTCTTCAAAGGTAGTGGGTCATCTCTTTGCTAAAGACAAGGCAAATGGGGACCTAGGTTGCAAAGCCTTGATCACTATGTGTAACTAAATGGCTTTCATCGGATCTAGAACCATAGCAGCCTCCTTGTAGAACCGCTTCAAGAAGTCTTTCAAAGACTCTGTTTCACCCTACTTGATCTGAGCAAAGGTGTGGGATGTCTTGGGTACATCTCTGGAGATCACAAAGTGCTCTCTAAAAGCCTTAGCCATCTCCTCCCATGAATCGATAGATCCAAAGAGGAGCCTTTTAAACTAACTTAGGGTTTCCCTTATCAATGTATGGAGGAACATGTGACATAGGACGTCAACCTCAGCTCCAACAAACATGGCTTCATATAAGTAAGCATCAAGATGCTTGCATAGATCCGTCTCTTCTGAATACTTGCCAATAAAGAGGTTGGGTAGTTTGAAGGTGTCATGGGATAAGGACACTCATGAGCCTTCTTGAGAAATGGATACTCAACATATACCTAGAGGGAGGAGTTCTAGAGGAAATACCATTTCTCCTAGGGTTCTGGTACTTTACTTCTAACTGAGCTTGTTGCTCCTCATTGTATGTAAAAATCTTCAAATAGTGAGATGTATGAGACACCTCAGGCTTTGACACCTCGGGTTGGTGAAGTCCGAGGGGACTCACCCATTCTATAGGCATTGAACGTTCATGCCTAAGCTCAACAAGTTTTTCTCTAAACTACCTGATGATTTCATCCCTGGGATTAGGATTCACCACAAGTATGACTCATTTGGCAGACGTACTTGTATTATCAAAAGCCAAATGTCTTGGCTCCAAGTACGTAAGGTCCTCAATGTGTCCATTGGGAACTCTTTCCTCCATGATAACTTAACTTATTCTGCGATCGTGGGACTAGAAGTTTACAGGTCTCACTGGGCGTGCCAATGAACTGGTCGTGGCTAGGGTACAAGGGTCAGCCTCAAGACTAGTCCTCAAAGTATGTTGTTCTCTTAGATTTTACACCAATCTAATGGGGTTTCGGTATTATAAGCTCTATTCTAGTGGGGAAATAAAGGTCTTAGAGTGATTCCTCATACCAAATCACCAGTCTTACGCATTGTGGGACGAAAAGGGGTGTCACCTGCAAGGGCACTCCAACGCTCAAGTTAGTGAATATTCAAGAGGAATATCAGAGCTTAAGCGTAAGTTCTAGTATGTAAAGTGTACCTTCATTCATTGTGTATGGGTATTTATACCTAGATATAGTGAAAAAATTGTTTTGAGTAGGTGGGCTTACCATACAAGGTGTCAATGTGATTCTGATCATTTGTAGAAAGCCTAACATGCAATAGTGATCCTACCTACCAACTATACCTTTCCATCACTCACTTTGCAGGTTTCTTCCTCAACACGCGATTGTATAAGTCAACTCTGACCACCTGGTTTTGAGACAATAGCTCACCCAAGGATCATGTCAAGAGTCTCATACGCGGTGTTGGGAACAGGTGTTGAACTCTGACGTTTTTAGCGATATTGGTCTTGCATGGTGGCTTTCTGATCAAATGACATTTCTGCCTATAGGCCGGTATCGAGACCGGATCAAATGGTATACAATAAATAGTAAATAATGAAAAGAAAATTATGAATAGTAATTATACATGGTAAATTATAAATATTATTAATAAACTGTAATTAGTAAATATTAATAGTAAATGGTGAATAATGGATAGTAACTTGCAATAGTAATTTACTATTTATAGTAGTAATTTATCTGTAATAGTAATTAATAATAGTACTATTTAAGTATGGTATAATAATAATTAAAAGTGATATAAAAATAAACTTAATAATAAAAATAAATAGTATAAGAAAAAGTATTATTACCTCACTACTTCATCAAAATTTCTTTTTTACTAAAAATAATTACTTTTGTATATTCAATAATCTCTCTAACACTATTTCTCTAATTTCTTTCTCTTGATTCATGTGTTTCACTCTATAAATAAGAAACTTATTTATAAGAAAATGATTTTTTATTTAAGTATTATTTTATTATTTAGTTTACTATTTACGATGTAAGCTACAAAGTAAGCAGGTGTGATGTAAACATGACATCAAAATGATGTGAGCAAATAGTGATTCAGGGTAGAGTAGTTATTAGTTAAAAATTTAGGGGTATCTTGGTCATTTATAAAATATTTCAAAAACATGTATAAAAATTTCATAAAAATAAAAAATAATATAACAATAAAAAAGATTTCAAGTATCATAGACAAATGCAATCAAAATTTAAATTGAAAAATTAAATCATAGAATTAAAAACAAATACACAAAATGACCGAAATAATAAAATTTAGGATAGTATTGTTATTAGTTTACGTATTTGTTTTCAATTCTATGATTTAATTTTTAAATTTAAATTTTGATAGACTTTGTCTATGATCTTTTTAAAAAAATTATTAATTATTCTTTATTTTTTTTGGAATTTTTATGATTTTTTTTGAAATATTTTGTAAATGACCAAAATACTCCTAACATTTTCAACTAATGACTAGTCTACCTTAAATTTCTATTTTCTCTAATCATTTGATGTCATGCTTACATCACACCTTCTCACTTCATGGATTACATCGTGGATAATAAAATAATGTTATCAAGCAATAGAAGTTTAAAAATATTCTTCAAATTATTATGTGTTTGATATCAATTTATGTACAGATCATTGGTAATTGATAATAATATGTTCAAAATAGAATGTTTATGTAACATCCTCGGTTAACTAAGATAACCCCTTCCACCGAATTACCACGATTAACTAAGAGGTTACAAGTTTTAGAAAAATGTGGAAGTTTTTTTTTGTATAACAAAACATATGGTAGGAATAAAGCATTATATATATAAGTAGTTCCAACAAAACTATACAACTGAAACTAAAAGGGCACACAGGAACCCATACAAAAGGTATATCTATAAAGATAGATAAGTAATCCTATAATTAAGCATCTCCACCCATAAACTCGTCATCTGACCACGGTGACTCAGGTGGATTGGAGGTGGCTGGCAACTGTGATGAATCAGAAGGATGGGACAGTCCTACAAGGGCGGTACTCATGGATGAAAAGTCACTAACCTGGCGGACTGGCTAGTGTCTACGACTGTTGTAAGCCTTATAGGCCTCTATAAAGAGACCCTGGGCTACTACTGAAATCTCCAGGTAATCCTCCATCTCCCTGTATATATAGCTCCTGAAAATGTGCTGAAGGAAACCCTGGGACTGATCCTACTGACACCTCGTCATGTACCTCTCCATAGGGGTCATCATCAACACCCTCTGACGCATAGAGACATCCTCTAGTCTGCCTGTCACGTGGACCGTGAATGGAATGGCTAGGGGTAACTGTTGAGGCAAGGTCGGGAGTGCAACCGGGTCCGTGGCTACTAAGTCTATAGGCATATCAAGAGGAAACTCCTTTGAGTCCTCATTGTTATCCTCGACTGGAAGAGGGACGTACTCTGGGGTCAGCTCTCTAGAGGTTCCTATCTTAGTTCGGCTTGGTGCCACTAGTGTTGTCTGTTGAGGAAGTCTCAAGGCCATAGGGGACTTCGGCAGAGGGTGGAAACTGAGGGGTCTGCTAATAGGGCTACCTCCTTACCGGTTAACTCCTTAATCTCCTCCATACTAGGAGGGCGTGAGGGATCTTTATAGTACCTGACTGTGCTCTCAATGACCTCAATGTCCTTATTATATGGTCGTTCAGGCTCGGGCTGTAGAGGAGGAAGTCTATCCACTAGAGCCTACCCCGGTTTAGTTGTAGGTGACTGGGTCTCGCCTGGTCCTCAATGCGTAGAGAACCTCTCGTAGGTAGGTGTGCCTGTACGGGGACCTGAAAAACAGTTGTAAGGGTGAACTTTCACCTCTATAACAATTTGAGGTACCGCATCGTAAGGACACGAGTCCCATAACACAAATAATTCAATTTGCACTCCCTATTCTCTTAAAGAGAGGTTCCTAATGTACTTTATTCTAAGTTATCTCACCGCTCGAAATCCCAACTGATCGTTCTCGTCCCATTCCATTCTCAAAAGAGGGATACTCGTCTCATTATGATCAATTAATAATAAGCAATCACAATTCCACACAACAATGATATAATGCATGTATTTACTTAAATTAAATATTCTTTAACTAGTATAATGCATGTGGGCCAGTCTCCTTCCTTTTTCATAACACAATACATCTCATCATCCCGCCTTATCCTCTTTCCCAACTAGAGTGACTGGAGCTCGCCTCGTTCTGTTTTCATAAAGAGGGGGCAAGGACACACGGTCCTATCAACAGTGGATCCAAATCATGTCTTATTAGAACGAGCATATACGGCCATGGTGACCCTCGCCTGGAGTCAAAGTATACTAGAGTTACCAGGTTGTCTGGCTTTTGGCATGAATCCGAGCCATTAGAGGTCTGCCTCGATATACCGCCCTCAGGGGATCAAGACGCTGTTTCCCCTCAGTGTACCCATCACTGTATTCTCTAAGGGATCACTCAATCATCCGCCCTTATTACCCATGTATGATGCATCATTCATAGATTTAATGATCACTTACTGGTCCTAGGTAGGGTCCCCTTAATGACTCCCTTTCATTCCTAATGTCGAGCTCCTTTCTTTTTGTTTAAATGTTAGTCAATTCTTTCTTTTCTTTCTTGGAAGCATTTAATGGTTTTGCCCAACACTTAGGAATGAAATTAGATTTCACATTTTCCAGAAACCACAGGGTATATTGGTGCTACAATGTCCACTAATCATCTCGGATTCAAATTCTTAAACTTTTTCAATTTAATCATTTTGGGAACCCTCGCCGATACCACTTTTCATATTCCTTATTTATTCTTATTGAAAATTTCCTCTACTTAGTTATTTATGCATCACATAACATTTGTCAGTAAAATATAGATATGAGATACTTCACTTGATTCACACATTTGAAATCATGTCATATTAGTAATAATTTAGTAGTATCACATCATATAAGAGAACCACATACATTTCTAGTTCAAATCAACATGATTCATAAAAAAATCAACATCATTATTGACATTAAACTTGGTATACTAGCTCATAAATTTACCACTAATTTAGACATTAAATTGTAAATTTTTAATCAAGATACCTTATGAAATAGTTTGGATTTTCTTATACCATTAAGTTATTTATCCCTCTATTTGTTTATTAGTGCAATGATTATTTTATTACTTAATTCTAGCCCCTAATATCCAATTATGGAATTAAAGTTACAACTAAGTGGTCTTCTTTATTTATTTTCTTTTAATAGTCCAAATGGACTTTTCTAGTTAAATAACTTAGTACTTTTATCACTAAATGGATGACTAATTCTTTTATGCATATATGTTTATAAATTTACTCTTAGTAATACCCCTTCTAGACTTTCAATTACTAACCTTTAGTATCTTTTCTCTATTTCTATTATTTTCAATCATACTAATTTAAATTGTTTAGATACATTCCTTTAATCAACTAAAATTTATTTTCTTTATATGACTTTATTACTTGAGAACCTAGTTACTACTTTAACTACTTTAACTTCTAAACTTTAATCAAAACATTATTTTTCTTTAGAGCTTGCTATAAGCCATCTTAATCCATTCTATCACTTAGTCCAAAATTTAAATTCTAAAATCTCTTCCATATTCTTTATCTTTATTAGTTACCAATATTCTAAATTTCTAATGCTTATTTCTTACCTAGACTCCTGTTAGCCTCGAATTTATGGTTATTTTTATAATAAAAACTGTGAGAAAATAAATAAAAATTAGTTTAAATAGAAATAAAATTAGGTTTGATTGCAAATAAATGGAAGTTATTAAATTATGACTTGGCATGATCTACTTTTCTCATTTTCCCAATGATTAATGAAGGTTGGAAGTGGAAATTTTATGCAAGTCAAAGGGCTGACGCGTAGCATCAACCCCACGCTTAGCATCAAGATTTTGACCTTAACGCGTAGTGTCAGATGCTACGTGTATCCCACTCACAGGTGGGATTTCACTCAGAAAATGGGCCAAATTATTACATATAATGGCTAATCCACTATTGACATAAGGCATGAACGTAGTAGGAAACAAGCATAAACAGTTGTCTGTGTATTATTGGAACATTATTGAAGATCATGGCTGAAAATCAGGAAAAGATCAATGAAGTTTGAGTCAGAGACCTGACGTGTAGTGCCAGAGCCACGCGTAGCATCAGATCCAAACTCTCCCTTTATAAAAAAGGATTATTGCCAAGGGTTTCGGTATCCCATTCATCCTATATCATCTTATACATCCTCTTCTGACCTTTCATTTAAGCTCTACATTGCAAAATCCTTCCATATAGTTGAGATTATCATTTTAGGTCTAGTTTCCTTTCGTGTTGTAAAGTCCTTTGTCGAGTTCAGTTCATTGTTCATCATATCTCCACTTGTAAGTTGTGTTTACACTTTTACCATGTGTAACTAACTTGTTTATACTGGAATCGGTCAAGCAATCTATGAATATGATGTTGTGATTATGAATTATGCATGTTTATGATTCAAGTTTCATGTTAGTATTTCAATCTTTTATTAGTGTGAACTTCAAACTGGAGAATGATTTTCATGCATGTTAAAACTACTTTTAAGGAAAGTAAAAGTTGAAATGCCCTTAATATACCAATTACTAGGGATAGAGTTGGTAATTATTGTTGTGTTAAGGCCAGGGCTTAAAGCAAGTTTTTACTGAGAAAGCAACCGAGGGATCAGACTTTACAATAACTATTTAGAATTGATTCACCGAGGGATCGGGTTTAATGATTTTAAGCTACAATGACACAAACTTGATGATTAAATATGAATTTTTATAGTTACTTTGTTATATTTCTAGTGTGGGGATCCTAATTCTAACATAGTTTATCATTCTGTGTTTAAATCTCAAGTATTGGAATTGTTCTAAAGTGTTATTTTTATATGTCATTTTCTAGATAATTTTACAATTTACTTTACACTATTCTTTACTCAATGTATAAATCAATCTCTAAATCTTTGAATATTGTACAAAATTATATATGAAACATTTTTTTGTTAATAAGTTTTGATACTTTTACCATAATAAACAAAAGTTACTGTCTTTTACCGAAAACCATCAATCCTTGTGGGAACAATATCTATAAATTTTGAAAACTACAATGATAAATTGGTGCACTTGCCAAAGTCTTAACAACTCCTAAAATATTCTCACCTTACTTAGCCATTTATCTCATTTACTTCATAAGGTTTCTAAAGTCCCTTCTTATACTCATATTTTTTTATTTGCCTCTCAAAATTTCTAAATCATAAATGTCTATTTCTTAATTGAATTTTCTAAAGTTTTTTTGTTTTAGCTATAAAATTTATTTGGGTCCAAATTATTTTATCTTAGATAAAACTTTTCAAGTAACCCTAGCTTAATTAGCCATTTACTTTTCCTTCAAAATTAACTTATTTATTTGATTAATTGTTGTGAAACTTTATAATAGCTTTAAAGATAGTGTCATTTCTCAAATTGATAAAATAAAATATCGTAATCGTCCGATCGATGGATTTCCTCGAAGTGCACGCTATTGTTCAAACAATTTTGGCGATGCTTAGCGATAGATTTAATTTCTAATGGCGGGGCTTACCGAGAAATTAACAATAAATTACACAATAATAAAATAAAATTTAAAATCAAATAGTATAACTATATCAAATTACAACCGAGCCCGCCTAAATACTAAAATTCCTAAACTTTCCGTTATAACTCCAATCGAGATAAAGAAAAGTTCTTCGGCACATGAACATCGAGATGTGCCATATATATAATTTATAAAAATATTTTTTACAAACAAATGTGATAATCTTAATCGTCAGTTATGAAAAATTACGCGGTTTAAAATCTAACCGTTGAATCGTGATAAAACTCGAAATGATGGTTCTCAAATACTAAGGTGACATTATGAAATAATTTAGAGCATAATCAAACGAGGCAAAGCCCCTGTTACCTTATGGAACAACTATTTCATGGAGGAAGAAAAATAGTGAACTTGTCGAAAACCTGTCGAATGCTCCGAAACGCCTACCTATCGTCACTGACGGTCCCCGATCCTAAAAGAAAACAACATGAGCCCAAAATTGGAAGAGGATGTCACGGCCTTGGAGGAATTAAACAACATTTACCTTGCAAGAGTTTTTGAATTTAAGAAGAAAGAAAAGGCCATAAGATCAAGCGTTAAAATTTTATAAAACTTGCCTTACCTTTGCTTGGAAGAGCTCACGGTTTGGAAGCTTGAAATAAGGGAGATGGAGCTGATTTTTGAGAGGCCAATGCTTATACAAAAATTAAGTAAAGGTGGCTGTTTGGTGAATGAAGGGCTGCGGGTTAGAAGCGAAAAAGGAAGGAGAAGAAGAATTATGATAGTTGGTAATGGTAGGTGGAGGTGAGGCCGTGAATGGTAGGTGATTGTGGTGGCTATCTTGGGCGGAGTGTGATGGCTAAGTGAGAGGGTAATAGTGGCTATGTGGCTGAAGAATTGAGAGGGAATGAGAGTTGTTCTGCCGAGAGGGAGAGAATAGAGTTTGAGAGGGATTTTGAGAAATGAGATGGAATTATGGTGATGGGATTGTGATTCTACTTGCATGAAATTTTATTAAATAGAGAGGGAGGTGGGGGAGGGCTGAGTGGAGGGTGTGGGCAGGACGGTGAAACCTTTTCAGGGAGGTGGTGAAGGGTGGTGAGGTGGTCAGGAATGGGTGGCTGGAAAATTAACTTGTCATGCAAGGAATTAAAGCTTGAAGAATTTTAAGAACCTGAAATTAAGAAAGTTGAAAATAAATAGGGATTAATTCGTAGGATGAGAATCTCAAAAAATGGTTAACATGACGTTTGTAGATCTTCCTTTTCCCTTTAATTTTATATATCATTTGCGACAATCCAAGATTGGTAGCCCGAGATATGCCTTATTTAAGACAGGATGTTCCAGAAGCTCCTAGATCAGCTTGGGCTTCGGTAATAAATTCACCATTAATTCTCCTTTGAGAATTGGGTTTCGTGTTCTTTACTGAAGACTGCCAGCATGATGATGAACCAGTTAAAGGGGTAGAAAGATTCATTTAACTGTACTGATCTAGAAAGATTTAGCCTTTGATATCTGCATAGAAAACATAGATAATTTTGTTACGGAGATTTTGACACCATGTTTGCACGAATCGAAGGTCGTATAAAAGAGTTGTGAATTTTTGAGTAAACCACGCGTAAGATAAAACGTCCAAATACTGAAAATTTTGAGGTGGACACGCTAAATTCTCAATTTTGAGGTTGATAGAGTGGGAATCAGAGTTCGGTGCTAGAAACAGAGGTTATAGATCTTTCCAAAGCAAAGAGATTGAGACCAAAATTGTCCAATTCTAAGATTGTATGCAAAAGTTGTATCTAAAACACCGAAGGGTTGAGTTTTAAGGTGATTTTTAAGGGAATCATTTTATGGAAAAATGGGGTTGATAGGGTCCAAAACGGGCTTTGGCCTCTTCAGGAAAGTTCCTAAAACGTCAAAATGAGTCACCAAGGACAGACCGTGCTGCCATCGGATATCCCAAAGTATATGCACGATCAAACGTAGGAGATGTTAGAGGTTCTAATTGGGCCGGTTAGGCCAAGTCAGATATCCTTGATCCTTCACAAAAGAATCTCAACAGGATTAGTTTTCCTATAGGGTTACTAGTCTCAGGCTTAACAGTTGAAGTCTGACTTCCAGCTGGGTCCCATAGTTCAAATCTGAGGAACTGGGTGATATTTATATTAATAATTAATGAAATCTTAACTAAATCTCATTATAATTAAATTTTATATTTTTGAGTTACCATAAACAATATGAGACACCAAATGAATATTGTCTAATTATTTTACTTTATATTAATAAAATTACTAATAGTAAAATCTTTGAATCGATTAAATTAAAATAAGGTGCCTACCACTACTCATATTCATTAAGGGATTCATTATCGTCTTATGCAATTTTGAGCTCTAATAATTAGCTAGCGTTAAAATTAATCTTGATACTCAAATAATTTAAATATCCTCAACAATTACCATAAATTGACAAACGATTGACTAAAATTGCTTAGTAATCTCTAAAATTTAATAACATCCATTAATTATCATTTTAAAGATTCAACATCACTAATAAGAATACATTCATCTCGTCAATAATTTTGATGTTAAATCAAACACGAATACCATCTTATATTAATTTCTATTAAGTTAATAAACTCTCATTCTTACTAAACATCACTACAAAACACAGTTTCCATCACTTGCTTATTTCATTTAGCTGGGCTGTTCACGACTCACATTCTCTCGGGGCCTCACTTTCTCGCACTTAGAGCAATCTGAGGATCAGGCCGAAGCCTCAACTCTCCTAAAGGACTTAGGAAAGGTATTCTTGGGGATCCCGAGAGTCTGGGTTCCTATTCTAAAAAGTCAGGGCTGTTATAGTTTATATGTTATTGTGCTCAATAAAGGACAAACCAAACAAAGAATTCAGCTTTTACAAACGTAAGTGTTTAAAACCTCTTGTTAGATGAGTTTTGGTACATTTACTCAAAGTTTCTTAAGTTAGCCAATTTTGTTCCTCCTGTGATTAGGAGGGGCCCACATGTTCTCATGACCACCTTTATTTTAGCTAGAGAGAATCCCGTCAGTTTTAATATAATGGGCCTGGGCCCCCTTTTTAGTCTAACCTAGGTATAAATGTACCTTCTATACACACGTTGTGGATTAAATAACACATATTAAGAATTAATAAACCTAATCTCTAGGGGAACTCTCTAGGGTTTTATGCTAATACTCTATGTGTGAACATTTTGGCGCCCACTGTGGGGCCTGGTAAAACGGATCCTACACTACTCTCTAACTAAAAAACCCTAATCCTAGTTGCGACCATGGTAAATACCAAAAACACCATACAGGAAGAAAATAGTGGATGTCGCCCAAAGTCGTCCAATCATGATGATCAAATCCAACGACTAACAAACATGCTGGAAACCTTCCAAAAGACAATAGCTAACCTGCAGCAAGAGAACGCAGAACTTAGGGGGCAAAGGGATGACGAACGAGAAGCCTCCAGCAACAATGGGGGCCGAACCACCTAGCGAAAAGTCGCCGGCCGTATTTCCTACCAGACACGAGAGACCACAAGATATAAGCCTGGACTCCCTTTCGCTGCCCACTCATGGTCCGATCAGATTATGGATACCCCTACTCCCTAAACTACAAGCTGCCGTCCATGGAAAAATACGATGGTAGAGAGGATCCCTAAGAACATCTCACCATATACACCACCACCATGTTGGTTACTGGGGCATTAGACTCCATCTTTTGCTTTCCCTACTACCTTGTCCAAGTCGATTCTCTGTTGGTTCTCCCACCTTCCTCAAAAAAGTATCAACAATTTTTCTGACCTCAGTAAGAAGTTCCTCAACAAGTTTTCCATTAGTAGAGCCGTGTAACAAACTTCATATAGTTTGGTGAATCTGCGTCAGCTCCCGAATGAAACTTTGAAGCAGTACATGGCCTGCCATTCAGATTTAGGATCTCAGTTCCAAAGTGGTGTTACACGCTATACAAACTAGCCTACGGCCGTGTAAGTTCTCCAATTCCTTAGCCAAGAAACCCCCTCAAGACATGGATGATTTTCGGGCAAGGGCTTCCCGGTATATCGCCGTAGACGAATGAGAAGCTGACCGATTGACTCCCTCTGATCGGGTCACCCATCGACCCGACCAAAAAAAGAGAAGCCCCAGACAAAACTGGGATAAGCACGCCGATGCCTACAATGCTCCTAGGTATACCAACTTCACACTACTATAGGATCGTTGCGATCGGATCATGCATGAGGTTTACAATATCAGATTTCTCCCATTTCTACCCTCATGAGAGGGGTCAAAAGGGTCGGACATAACAAAATATTGTAAGTACCACCGAGCCCCTAGCCACGCGACGGAAGAATGTCGCTCCCTCCGTAATCAAATAGAACATCTAATTCGCCAGGGACACTTCGCAAGGTTCGTTACTCGGAAGGATAGTAAACCAAAGGGAGGGAATCAAAAGAGAGGAAGTAACAAGGACACACTGAGGGAGGACCCTCACTCCATCTTAGACAAAGGACTAGAGGCTTATAAGGGTCCCCTCACAAGGGCCAAGTCCAAGAAAGCTAAAGAGAGCATCCATAAAGCCTTATTATCATTCCTCTCTTTGCTTAGTGGGCCCAAGCCCAAGGGAAACACCATAAGGATCTACTTGCTTTCATCTTGTAACATAAGTCATAATTAGATTCTCTAGACATTTAGGTTTTATTTGGACCTTGCTAGGTCAATTGGGCCACTTTAGGGCCATGTACTTTCACTTTGGGCCATGTATAGGCCATGTTCTCTCCTTTTTTGTACTATTAGGCCTTGGATCCATTATCCAAGCCCATGTCTCCTCCCATGGCCAAAATATAGAAGGGCTATATAAGGGAGCTCTCCTTTGTAAATTCATACAAAAATAATCATTTAAGATTTTTCACCTTGAGTGCAAATTTTCTAGAGTAAGAAGCTCCTCATTCTCTCTAGGATTGAGTCTCTAGAGCAAGCTCTTATCTAAGAGGATCCCCTTCTTGGTGGTGAGAATTTAGGGAGTTATCTTCCCTTGGAAGTGGCCTCCCACGTTCACCTTCCATTCCTCCTTCCATTCCTTTCATCTTATCCAAACCACTTCACTTTGTCTTCTCTCTTCCATCCAAATTTGTCTAAATCCTTAGAGTTTTCCTTTGTTTCATTTTGGTTTCAACCTTGAGAAAACAAGAATTCAGCCATGACTTGAAGGAAGATCAAGGAAAGGAGCCAAGATCCACCTCTCTCTTAAGGAGCTTGAAGAAACTCCTACATCATTTGGGATCATTTGAGCCTAGGAGGTTCTTTTCTTACTTCTTCTTCCTTTATCATTCGGTTTTGAGTTTCAATAGCTGGCTGGTTATGCAATTTTGTTTTATATAATTGAGTTGTTGATGCCATGATATGATAGAAAATCCATAAGAAGTTGGTGTTGTTGTGAAAATTTGTGTTAGTTCTTCTTTTCTTTCAATTTTGGCATATTGTTCCTTTCATTTTTGGTTTGGTATGATCTTGTTCATGTTTAGGACTTCTAAAACTCAGAGTTTGGCACTTATTTAATTCAGTTTTCAAGTTGTTAGTTTGGTAGTTACAAGTTTGTTAAGTAGTTAGAGCCAAAGTAAGTGTGTTGTGCCTTGTTGGAACCTTTTCTTTGTTCTAGTAAATTTCTTTGATCCAACTTTAGCAAGTGTAAATCGTTTCTAAGAGTGGCCTAATCATCTTTAGGAACTCTTCTAAAGGTTTCAAATTCTTATGTTAGGAGACCTTGATTTTAGGTTCTCCAAAGTTAGCTCATCATTAGGAGTGTTAAAATCTATTCTTAGCTTTTCATCTAGGTTTAATTTTTATTTGAATGCACTATTAGGATCATCTTTAATTTGGTTTTCATATTGTTTTGCATAAAATAAATTTTTTTATCAAAATAAGAATCATAAGCCTTCCATTCTTGGTGGAAGAAGGTTGCATTTTCCCCTTAAGCAAAAGAGTGAACATTGAACTTCTAAGACTAGTAGTTGATTTTGGTTTTGGAACTAGAGCTTGGTGTAGTACATTACAAAAGCAAGAGGCAAAAGATAAAAAGAAAAGAGAAAAAGTACAAAAGAAAAAGAAAAGCAAAATCCCTACAAATCAAAATTTAAAAGGGTGTAAAAAGAAAAGTGTGGAAAATAGACCTCTTTAGCAAAATTTATGAAGTTTAAGCACCAAACCAAGTTCAATTTCGAAACCCTAAAGCCATTTGCTAGTTGATACTTTACACTTGTTTCAGTTATACTTGCTTGCTTAATTGTGAAACTCTAGAGTTCTAGGCTTAAGTTTCCTTCCTTTGTTTCTTGCATATTATTTTTGTTGCTTGTCTTGTTTGTCTACATATTTTCAATTTCAAATTCCTCTAGTCTAGCCTTTATTCTTTTGAGTTTTCTTATTTTGGTCTTGTCATAATAAAAAATCCAAAAACATTTCCATTTGAGTAGCTTATCCTTCTTAAGCATTTTTAGTTTGTCTTTTATTCCTTCTTAAGTTTTGTCTTTGAGTTGTCTTTCTTTCATAATTCCTATGATAATTCCTTTCTCTATACCATTGAGGGTAGCATCTTGAGGATACTTGAGATAAGAGTTCAATTGCTTTGGTAGACTTGAGACTAAAGAGCAAGGGTAAGGATTGAGAGAAGACACTTGAGAGATACACTTGAGAGATTTAAAATTTTGTCTTGTCTTTTTGCTAACCTAAATTTTGTTGGAGTTTTTGTGTTGACATTATTTTATAGGTGAGGTGAAGCTTCTACAAATTCAAGTGAAGAAGAGTGAAGACCTTATAAAGGAAGCAAAAGCTTTGTAACATTAGACACTTAGGAAAAATTATGAATTCTTAGGTTTTGTGTAGTAGGTTTTTGTCTTGTATTTTGGACACCCATTGGACTTTGGACACTTAATTTTTACTCTAAGTAATTTCGGCTAACTTGTAGTAGCATATGCATTTGAGTGTTTGTTAATTAGTTAGTTGGTTAAAACTAGAGTTAGTTAGTTAGTTGCTTGTCTTAACTAAGTTGGTTACTTAGTTAGTAGTTAGAACTAATTCTTAGTTGGCATAACTAATCATAACTAATTCTTAGTTGGCATAACTACTCACATAGCTGAAATTAGTTAGTGGTTAGGGTTGTTAGATTTAGTTACAACTTCCATTACTAAATAACTAATTCTATTAGGGTTTGTTAGGTGTTAGTTAGTTAGTTGAACTAATTTGGTTAGTTAACTACTTTAGTTGGCCGAATTAGTTAGCCTTGTTTAGGGTTAGTTACTTGATTAGTCATAACCTAGGATCATCATAAGAAACATAGGTAAAGACAACCTAGGTCTTGCATAACTCATCATAGTACTACATCCTAGGATACAACCTAGTACAAGACAACTTAGGATCTTGTTTCCCCTTAGGAAAGAAACCTAGTACCTGTATTTTAGGATTGTTGTGTGTTTTCTAATACTTGCATTGCATCAAGCATCCTTGACTAGATTATTTACAACTTTGTTTCCATTGTCTCAAATTTCTTTAACAACCTCAAAAGATGTCTTCTAGTGATAAGGAAAACAAATCTATGCTTCATAATATAATGGAAAGTTTGAATAACATCAACAATAGGTTAACTAACCTAGATCATAATGAAAACCCTAGAACTAGGCATAAAAATCAACGAAATCAAAGACATAACAATAGTGATAGTGAGGATGAACCTAGACATAGAAGACACCATGAACATAAAAGATAAGACATAGGCTTAAGACAGGTAAAACTTGAAATACCCCCATTTAATGGCAAGAGTGATGTTGAAGCTTATCTAGAGTGGGAGCTGAGAGTTGAGCAATTGTTTAATTCTCATCAAATAAAAGAAGAAAAGAAAGTTAGGATTACAACTCTTTCATTCCAAAATTATGCCTTAGTGTGGTGGACTCAAATATGTAAGGAGAGGAAAAGAGATGATTTCCCACCCATAGATGATTGGGTAGACTTAAAGGCCCTTCTAAGAAAAAGATATGTTCCTAACTGTTATCAAGGGGAGCTATTAGTAAAGCTAAATAGACTCGCAGGTCTATTGATCTGGTATGCCACTTAGCTTTGTCTCTTAAGCTCTGCTCAACATCGGCCTAAGAGGCCTTGGTGTGAGGGATTTCATGAAACATGGCATGCTTAAGGGTGCTATACCAGTTACTATCATAGCCTAGCACATTGGGTGCCTCAAATAGCCGGTACCACACCCCTTCATCAGCATCGAACCCGCTTCCCACTCTCACCCAAGGCTCAAAAAGTGTAGAAGACTACTATAAAGCCTTAGAGATAGCCATGATTAGGTCCAATCTAGAAGAAGATGAAGAAACCCTAATGCATAGGTTCTTACATGGCCTCAATAGGAACATCAAAAATAGGGTAGAACTCTTCTTCATGTAGATATAGAAGAGTTACTACACCAATGCATTAAGGTAGAGAACCAATTTCAAGAGAGAGAATCCTATAGTGGGGAGAATAAAGCCTATAAGTCTAAGTGGGTAGTCAAGAGAATAAGGGTAAGTTTGAGAGAAACCCTAGGGAGAAGGAAGTGGGCACTTCTTCTTCCAAATTACCAAGTGAGTTACATAAGAATGGTAAAGTCTTTAGGCACCAAAAAGATAAGCATGAATCCACATCTAAACCACAATCCTCTAGATCTTCTACCATAAAATGTTTTAAATGTCTTGGTAGAGGTTATATTGCTTTAGACTGTCCAACAAAAAGAATAATGATTTTGAAAACTAATGGAACATACTCAAGTCGAGCTCCAAACCCGAGAATGATCAAGAGCCCCACACTCTCAGTTCCCAAGACCTAAAGAGGAGAAAAGATAGAAGAAGGGTCATTCATACTATTTTAGGTGGACTCCCAAGCGCCCGTGCACGCCAATCACATTGGCCAGGTCAGGTAAATTTATTGCAGGCGAAGTCAGATGCGGTAGCCATCACTTTTGATAGGTTGGACTTCCCTGAAGACGGCCCCAACAGAGACGAGCCAATGGTGGTCACCATGGGAATCGAAGATGTAACACCCTCGGTTAGATAAGACAAATCCTTCTATAGGTTCATCCTATTTAACTGAGAGTGTTAACAGTTTTCAGAAAAAGTGAATATTTTTTTTTATAAATACTTGGCAGATCAGTGGAAGCAATATTGTATATATCACATAGTTATTCACAAACTGTAAGTAATTGTACTCTTAACAGAATGGGGCACGCAGGCACCCTTAAATATTATACAGTCATCTGGTGTCTAATTATAAATATTCTATCCTTAATGATTGTTCTCAATGGTTTCAGCGTATTGCTGATCTTCACACTCGGGTTCTTGAGTTTCTAATTCCTCTGAAAAATGTTCAACAGTAAGGGTGAGTATAACCCAAGACCCTGATTGGTTAATCCGGTGCGGACATAATCCAGTTAACATACAATGTCACATAGATCATACATTTAACATATTTGCAATTATAGCAATCAAACATGTTGTCATCACATAATCGTATATTTAGCATGTTCACAATTATAACAATCAAGCATATTGCCATGAAATAAATCGTACATATAACATATTCACAATTATAACAATCAAATATGCTGTAATGAAATGCATGAGTTCGGATTTATTATGATTTATCTTTGGTTAAGTCTCATGATGCATGTGGGCCCAATAAATCGTTTCATCTTCTTCTCATTCTTTGGAATATCACCATTCCAATCATCTAGAGCGATCAGGGTCCGCCCAAGTTCCATGTGGTACAAATGAACTCATTGGTTCTCATCATTGATTTAAATATTTTTGGAACTTGGATCCCTACGATCATAGTTACACTCCGTCATTTAGTCAAAGTATACTAGAATTGCATCGTCTCACCCAACTATCAGGCGCGACTCTGATGCCATTGGGTTGCCGTTCCAGTTGTACTCCCAAGATTCTTCATGGAGATCGAACGTGAGTGTCCTCCACTGTACCAAGTGTATGCTCTAGAGGTTTTTCTTCTTCAAAAATATTTTCATGATGCGAAATGCATTTATCTTATCAATTAATTCCTTAGGTATCTTATGTATTTCCAGTCTCATCATATCATTCTCAAGTTCTTTGAATTCCATCAATCATTTAAACCTTGTAAGATATTCGTTTATTAATTTTTAGAAATATATCTATTATATATATTCTTTCATAAAGAGTAAAATAATATATTCTTTATATAATTATGCATAATTTTAGATGTTAACAATGTATAATAATAATAAAACTAATAATAATGATAACAATATTAAGTTGAACAATAAATAATGATAATAATAGAATAAGAATGATAATTATAACTTACCAATAACTTAAAAAGTATTGAAGATTAGTTTCCAATTGAAAATTCAAGTGAAAAACACTAAAAACAGAGTTTTCCGAGTGGAACAGGGGTAAATCTGAGTGAAATAGGTATGATTCCGAGTGGAATCATACAGAGAAGGGTTCTTCAAACGTTCTGGCTAAAAATCCAAGTGGAATGACACTGGAAAGCTGTTTTCCAACTGAAATAATTTTAGATCCGAGTGAAAATGAAGTGGAATGCTGTTTTCCGACTGGAACAGCTTGAATCCGAGTGAAAAATGAGTTTTCCGCATGAGATAGCTATGAATCCGAGTGAAATAAATTGAGCAGAGTTTTCTAACTGAAATTAATAAGTTTTCCGAGTGAAACAGAAGCTGAAAAATGATTTTCTTAATTAATTATCTAGAATTCTGAGTGAAACAAATTTCTGAGTGAATTAAAATCTAAATCCGTGTGAAGTCAATAGGAAAATGGTTCCCTGAGTAGCATTGTTTGTAAATCCGAGTGAAAATGAGTCTCTAAGTGAAATAAAGTATATTTCCGAGTGGTATTCAGTCAAAAAGGAGTTTTCTGAGTGAAATTAAGGTGTTTACCGAGTTAAAATTACTGGAAAAGGTTTTCATGAGTGAAACTACTTAAATTCTGAGTGAAAATGAGTTCCTGAATGAAATCAATTATGATTCTGAGTGGAATCAGTAGGAAAAGACTTTCCTGAATAAAAATAAGATAAGTTCCGAGTGAAACATGAGTTTACCGAGTGAAATTAGTTGAAAAGAGTTCTATCTGACTGCAATAAAACAAATCCGAGTAAAAGAACTGTTTGCTGTGTAAAATAAAGTGTTTGCCGAGTGAAATAAGACTGGGAAACTACTGACCGAGAGCAATAGAGTGTTTTCCGAGTGAATTTACTGAAAAAGAGTTCTGAGTAAAAGATAATTATATTTTCTGAGTGAAATTAAGTCAAGTTCCGAGTGAAATAATTTAAGAAAGAGATTTCTGTTGTTCAAGTGGCCTCAATACTCAAGAGGGGGGGTGAATTGAGTTATAAAACTTTTGCTTGGAATACCTTTAAAATTGATTTCTATAACCAAGTTTATGAGATTATGCAAGTGAAAGCAAGTAACAATGATATACAATGCACTACAAGAGGTAAATATTGCTGAGGCAATTTAGCAAACACTTGGTGTGCAATGTCTAAGGTATAGCAAATTAAGCAAATTCAAGTATGTTCTTCTCAACCAAACAATACCAATCAACAAATATGCAATGTATGAAAGTAAAAGAGTAAGGAAGAGAAGCTTGCAAACCGATGTAACGAGTTCCACCCAATCCGGTGTACGTCTCGCCTCTAAACAACCCACTTAGAGGATTTTCCACTATTGTAGACTAGAGATACAACTTTGAGCAATTGCGGCTTCCTAGTGTCCCACACTCAAGAACCCAATCCTCACAAGTATAGGGGCAACCCACCCAATCTCTCAATCTCACAAAATCCCAAAGGTTGAGTCCACAACCTTTGTAACCACTCAACCTAGAGTGAACAACCACTCAACCTAGAGTGAATAACTTGTGTGTTTGGTGTTTGTTTACAATCAATACACTCTCTCAATAGAGCAAATATACAAATGAAAAGCTCTCCCAAATTCTAATCTCTCAAGATGAGAGGATATACAAGTGAAAGTACAATATGCAAGAAATAGGCTTACAAAGCACAAAATAGAGCTATGAATTGTTGCTTCTTGGTTGTGTGTTTTTGCTTGTCTTCCTCTTTAATTTATAGAGCCAAGATAGCTGTTGAAGAGTGCCCTAGTCCATCATAGCCGTTGCAGTTAGTGGGAATTTGAAGAGTGGTGGACACATGACCTGGTTTCCCACTTAAATCTGTTTTTCCACTAGCGTAATCGATTACACCCTCGCGTTGTAATCGATTAGCTTCAAGTCAGAGAGTCACTAATCGATTATTTCACTTCCTCTAATCGATTAGCATCTGTACCTGATGCATTTAATTTGTTTTCGCAGCATCCTAATCGATTAGCATGTCTTGCAATCGATTACCTTAAATTCCAGTGGCTTCCTAATCGATTGTATAGCTTCCATAATCGATTAGCCATCGTACCTGATGCACTTAGTTCCATTTTTGATTGTTGTAATCGATTAGTCTATGGTGTATAATCGATTACCTGAAATTCCAGTGGCTTCCTAATCGATTGTTCAGCTCCCTAATCGATTAGCTTTCATACCTGATGCAATTTCTTCCAAAACAGAAAGCTCCTAATCTATTAGCATCTATGGCCTAATCGATTAGCTTCGCTGTTACTTCAATTCTGATTTCATGTCTTTGTTTTTGCATTGTTTTCTTCAAGAGTGCTTGTCATTATCAAAATCCTT
The DNA here is from genome assembly GCA_037962975.1 of Clitoria ternatea. NCBI lineage: Eukaryota > Viridiplantae > Streptophyta > Magnoliopsida > Fabales > Fabaceae > Clitoria > Clitoria ternatea. The sequence goes on from CM075672.1 coordinate 161,124,644, forward strand.
GCACATCTTTTGGACCTGTTAATATATTCAAACACATTCTCCCCCTTTTTGATGATGACAACTATGTTCATCTCTTGATGGTTGTTAGTTTAAATAATATAGACTTATCTTTTGCAAAAACAACTCTGCTACATTATCTCTTTTTCAAATAGCAGATGACCAATTTCAAAAAGCAATTCAGCAGCCAAAATGTCTTATCTCATTTTATCTATTGTTTTATTATCTCTTATCTATAATTCTCCCCCTATCAAAAAGAATTTAACAAACAGATAAGATTTTTCAAATTTTGTTAACAGAGCATCTATTTTCCATATTATCAGAGCATATTATCAGAGCATATTCAAAAATTATCCATATTTTGTATCAGAGTATTATCCAACATATGAACATATATTCTTCTCCCCCTTTGTAATCATCAAAAATAATTAGAGCAGTGAAGAGAAATAATATATACTGAAATGAGATACTTTTATTGAATTAATAAAGATGGGGAATACAAGAAGTAAAAATATTCATAATTCAGAAAATAACCAACAAGAAACCAACAGCTAAACATAAGATAACTAAAACATCTAATTGTCCGGGTTGAAGAAGCGGATTTCTGCAATTTGGTGAGCCAGTTCTTCATATCGCTGCTGCATCATCTCAAAGTGTTGCTGCTCGGTCATGGAAAACTCTTGGAGGGAGTTTTCGAGTCGATCGAAGCGGCGATCAAGATGGGCGTAGAGAGATGCAAAAGGGTCAGCTTGTGGGGCAGATGAAGAGGCTACAGCTTGTGGTTGAGGTGAAAGAGGAGGAGGAGCAGGTGCTTCTTCAGCAGGAGCTTGGAAGGGAATGTTGGCATAAACGCCCTCCATTCGTGAGTACCATGCTCCATTGGAGAAAGCAAGACCCATTTTGGTGAGGTGATGGGTGCCAATGCAAGCTCTAGGGGGCACTTTCTCAGAGAGTTCCCCTGCTAAATCTACTCCACAGAATTTGAAAATTTTGGTGAGGAGGATACCATAAGGGAGCTTTTGCTGGTCCTTGGCATGGCGCATGTGGAACTTGATCAACTGAACCCAGTTGATCTCTTTGTGGTTCAGCATGGCCCACATTAAGAGGACATCATCCTCTTCAACTAGAGCATAGTTCCCACCACGGGGAACAATCATCTTGACCAAGAAGAAGTGGAGCAGGCGGTTGTTCATGGTCAAGTGGCCAACTAGTTTGTGGTTGCTCCTAGGACAGTCAGCTTTCCATAAAGATTGGCGAGCATTAAGAGCATTGAAGCCCCATTCATCCTCAGGTTCGCCTCCATCAAAGTCAGCGTTGTTGAGGGGCAGTTTGGAAATCTCTGCAAACTGGGCATTGGAGAGTTTGATGGTGGTGTTTTTCACCTTGGATTCAACCATCCCATTGACAAGGCGGAGGTTGCAGTAGAATACTCTCATAAGCTCAGGATAGTATTCTTCTTCTTTGAGGGATAGGAAGGGGAAAAGGTTGTAGTGGTGGAGGCTTTGGGTGAAGGTAAGGCTTGGGTTGTCAAAGGTGTCAGCAATGGTATAATGAGGGGTCATAATCTCCTTTTCAGAAAAATTTTTCATAAAATTCTGAAGATCTCTAGGAGAAGAGAAAAACCTTGAGAAGTCAAGGGGATTATGAGCTTGAGCAGCAGAGGACCTAGCCCTTTTGACATTCCTTGAGGTAGACATGGTGGAAAATGCAAAAAGAGGAGATGAAGAGAGATGAGTGCTAGAGAGTTTTTGAGAGGTTTAAGAGGAAGGAGGTAGTGTGAGATGAGAAAGGGAATGAGGGGGTATTTATAGGTGAAAATTAGGTTTAGGAAGGAGGAAAGAGAGTTTAGGAAGGAGTGAAGTGAGTTAAGAGAGGGAGAGTTTCGAGTGAGCCTAGGGAGTTGCATTTGACTCTGCAGAACGCAGACTAATCGATTACGTGGCAGGCGTAATCGATTAGATCACTGTTTCTGGGGAATTCCAAACGTTCCATACAGATGGTAATCGATTATAGGCTTAGGGTAATCGATTAGTTTAGAAACAGAAACGTCCTAATCGATTGGGGCAAGGTGGTAATCGATTATGCAGAAGAGGAAACGTTTTGAACTTGAAACAGAAGCTTCGTAATCGATTATGGATCATGTATAATCGATTATCTTTGAAACAGAATGATTGTAATCGATTATGGGTGAGCTCTAATCGATTAGCTTAGAAACAGAAGCTTAGTAATCAATTGGGATTAACAATGTAATCGATTATGGAGTCAAAAACTTCAAACATATCAAACAGCAAGGTTCCAAACATAAAATGTGATATATGCCATGCATTATGCCATTCAACAAGGTTCTTATCAAAAGATTCAAACACAACTGGACATGTCAAGAATGCCTAACTCTCTTCTTATGTGAATGAATTGCTCTCTAGCCAAGGGTTTTGTGAAAATATCCGCTAGTTGCCTAGAGGTTTCTACATGTTCAAGTACACAATCCCCTTTTAACACATGATCTCTAATAAAGTGATGCCTAATTTCAATGTGTTTGGTTCTAGAGTGCATTACTGGATTCTTGGAGATGTTAATGGCACTTGTATTATCACATTTAATGGGGACTTTATTCAAGGAAATACCAAAATCAAGAAGTTGTTGTCTCATCCAAAGAATTTGAGCACAACAACTACCAGCTGCTACATATTCTGCCTCAGCTGTTGACAATGCAACACTTGCTTGTTTCTTGCTATGCCAAGAAACAAGGGAACTACCAAGCAAATGGCATGTACCACTAGTTCTTTTTCTATCAAGCTTACACCCCGCAAAGTCGGAATCAGAATATCCTAAAAGATTACATTCAACGCCTTTGGGATACCATAAACCAACATTTGGAGTACCCACAAGATATTTCAAAATTCTTTTTACGGCAGTCAAATGTGATTCTTTAGGACATGCTTGATATCTAGCACACATGCATACCGCAAACATAATATCAGGTCTACTCGCAGTTAAATACAGTAAGGATCCAATCATACCTCGATATTTGGTGATTTCAATGTCCTTACCCTTTTCATCTTTGTCTAGATAGCAGGATGTGCTCATGGGTGTAGCTATCTCGTTTGCCTTGTCCATTTCAAACCTTTTAAGTAGTTCCTTACAGTATTTGGTTTGGCTAATGAACGTTCCATCAATGGCTTATTTTATTTGTAGTCCAAGGAAGAAAGTGAGTTCTCCCATCAAGGACATTTCAAATTCATTCTGCATAATCTTGGCGAATTCTTGACAAAGATTTTCATTAGTAGCACCAAATATTATGTCATCTACATAGATTTGTACCAGGAGGATGTCATTTTGTTTGCGTTTTATAAACAATGTAGTATCAACCTTTCCTCTTTCAAAGTTGTGTTCTAAAAGGAATTTGCTTAGTCTTTCATACCAAGCTCTTGGAGCTTGTTTCAAACCATATAAAGCTTTTCTCAATTTGAAGACATGATTTGGAAATTTATAATTTTCAAAACCGGGAGGTTGATCTACATAAACTTCTTCTTGAATGTAGCCGTTTAAGAACGCACTTTTGACATCCATTTGATACAATTTGAAATCCATACAACATGCAAAAGCTAGCAATAATCTAATGGCTTCTAACCTAGCTACGGGAGCATATGTTTCTTCATAGTCTATTCCTTCTTCTTGGTTGTATCCCTTTGCAACTAGTCTAGCTTTGTTTCTAGTTATTATACCATTTTCATCTAGCTTATTTCTAAAAACCCATTTGGTGCCTATTATTAGATGATCATTGGGTCTTGGCACAAGTTCCCAAACTTCATTTCTTTCAAATTGGTTTAACTCTTCTTGCATGGCCAACATCCAATGTTCATCAATAATGGCTTCATCAATATTTTTGGGTTCTATTTGGGATACAAAAGCCAAGTGATTGCATGCATTTCTAATGGCGTTTCGAGTACTTACCCCTTTGGTTATTTCTCCAATGATCTTGTCCAAGGGATGATCCTTCAAAGTTACCCAATCTTGTTGTTTCTCAACTTGTGCTGCACCTCCATCATTGTTGACTTCTTCTTCTTTGTCTTGCAAGTTCATTTCTTGGAAGGTACCTACAAGATCATCAACTTCCTTTCTCGGAGGATTTTGGTTAAGTTCATCAAATTTAACATGTATGGACTCTTCAATTGTGTAAGTCCGTTTGTTAAAGAGTCTATATGCTTTACTAGTAGATGAATAACCTAGAAAAATTGCTTCATCAGATTTTGCATCAAATTTGCCAAGATTTTCCTTTCCATTGTTCAAGACAAAGCATTTGCATCCAAAAATGTGAAAGTAGGAAATATTTGGTTTTCGTCCTTTATAAAGTTCATAGGGGGTTTTCTTTAATATAGGCCTTATCAAACAACGATTCATAACATGACACGCGGTGTTCACGGCATCGGCCCAAAACTGTTTTGAAATATTTGCTTCATTCAACATAGTTCTTGCAAGCTCCGCTAAAGATCGATTTTTCCTTTCAACTACTCCATTTTGTTGTGGAGTTCTTGGAGCCGAAAAATTATGTTCAATGCCAAACTTTTCACAAAATTTTTCAAAAGATTGGTTTTCAAATTCTCCCCCATGATCCGTTCGTATGGATGCTATTTTTAAGTTTTGTTCATTTTGGATAACCTTGGCAAGTTTCTTAAATGCTTGATATGCTTCATGTTTATGAGTAAGAAACAATGTCCATGTATATCTAGAGTAATCATCCACAATCACTAGACCATAATAGTTTCCACCAAAACTTTTGATTTTCGAAGGTCCAAACAAATCCATATGTAAAAGCTGCAAAGGTCTTGTTGTTGAAACAATATTTTTTGCTTGAAAAGAAGCCTTTACTTGTTTTCCTTTTTGACAAGCGTCACAGAATTTATTTTCAAATTTCAGTTTTGGTAAACCAATAACTAAATCTTTTGAAACAAGTTTATTTAAATGGTCTACATGAATGTGAGCGATTCTTCTATGCCAAAGCCATGATTCATCCTCTTTAGTTATAAAGCATTGTACATCATTTGAAGCAAGACAATCTAGATTAATCATGTAAATGTTATCTACTCTTTGACCAACAAATTTTATCTCCTTGTTTAGTTTATTTTAAATTATGCAACCATTTGATTCAAAAACAATTTTATAGCCCTTGTCACATAATTGACTAATGCTAAGCAAGTTATGTTTTAGTCCTTCAACATATAAAACATCATTTATGGAGGTGGAAGAGTTTTTACCGACATTTCCGATTCCAAGTATTCTTCCCTTTGTGTTATCTCCATAAGTAACAAATCCTTTGCTTCGTGGAGTAAGTGATATGAACTTACTTTTGTCTCCCGTCATATGTTTAGAACACCCACTATCCAAATACCAATGGGTGTTGCTTGCCTTGAAGCATACCTACAAAACAAAATCATTTTAGAGAACTAGGTACCCATTTTATGTTGGGTCCTTTAAGGTTAGCTTGTGGAGATGTTCCTTTGGGAACCCACACCTTTCTTAAGACCTTTGGTCCTAGTTTCCTAACACTACACTTATAAGCACTATGTCCTTTGGTACCACAATGATTGCATTTCATAAAAGGTGAGGAGGATTTGCTTGGTGATGCAAAGAAGTTTTTATAGTGCTTCTCCATTTTATGATTACTATGTTCTTGATCATATCCTAAGCCGGTTTTGCTAAACATGCATTTTTGTTGCCCAAGAAGGATATTCAAGTTATCTCTTCCATTAGTGAATTTCTCTAAGGTTTTGTTTAGATCTAGGACTTTATTTTCTAGATCAACACATTTCTTAGCAAAATTACAAGGTTTACTAATGGAACATATTTGAGCATTTTTCAATTCTTCTTTTAAACATTCATTCTCTTTGCAAACTTCCATAAGGTGCATCTCTAGAGTGTCACTAGTTTTCCTAGATGCTTTGAGTTTACTAGAGATTTTTGTGAATTTATCATACAATTCTTCAAATGCTTCTAACAGCTCATTTTTATCTAAGTCAAGAAGATTTACCTCGTTATCTTCTTCTTGATGATTTGCCATTAAGCAAAGATTGGCTTGCTCATCTTCCGAGTCGTTGGAGCTGCTCACATCATTCTCATCCCAAGAAATATAGGCTCTTCTTCTTCTTTGTTTGTCCTTGCCCTTCTTTTTGAGGTTTGGACAATCGGCTTTGAAGTGCCCTTCCTTGCCACATTCAAAACAGTTGGGTGAGGGAGAGTTTTCTTTAGTGATAGGTTTCTTACCTGAGCTTTTGAAGCTTCTTTGGAAGCGTTTGCCTTTCATGAATTTCCCGAAGCGTTTCACAAATAGTCCAAATTCTTCTTCTTCATCAAGTTCACTTCCGGATTCTTCTTCTTCATTTGTGGAAGTAGCCTTGAGAGCAAGACCCTTTTTCTTGGAAGATTTTTCTTCCTCTTCCGCCATCTTTAATTCTTTCAGCTCTTGTTCTTGTTCCTGCAACTTACCAAATAAAGTGGCGAGAGACATTTCGTTTATGCTAGGAGATTGTTTGATGGCGGTAACTAGCGGTTGCCATTCTCTGTTAAGACTTTTCAACACTTTATGAATGAGTTCTTTGTTAGTGTAAGTCTTTCCAAGTGTAATGAGTTGATTAATGATGAGAGTAAATCTTTTTTGCATATCAACAATCGATTCATGAGAGTTTAATCTAAAGCATTCATATTGACTAGTAAGAGTACTAATCTTTGAGTCCTTTACATCATTAGTGCCTTCATGGGTTACTTGAAGAGTATCCCACATTTCCTTAGCAGTTTGGCATGTCATTATCCTAAAAAAATTCATCTTGACCTAAAGACATAGTAATAAGATTTTTGGCCTTGTAGCCATATTGGACTTTCTTTTCTTCCTCGCTTGTCCATTCATCTATAGGTTTTTCAACATTCTTGCTATCTATAGTATGCATCGGTATATAGGGACCATTTTCAATGGTATTCCATATTCTCAAGTCAATTGATTGAATGAAGATTTTCATTCTTTCTTTCCAAAACGCATACCCTTCCCCATTGAAAGCGGGAGGTCTATTTATTGCACCACCCTCGGGAAAAACATTTTGAGAAGTTGAGGCCATTTAATCTCTTGAAGTTGTTAAGCTTGATTTACCAAGAGTCAAGCTCTGATACCACTTGTTGTTCAAGTGGCCTCAATACTCAAGAGGGGGGGTGAATTGAGTTATAAAACTTTTGCTTGGAATACCTTTAAAATTGATTTCTATAACCAAGTTTATGAGATTATGCAAGTGAAAGCAAGTAACAATGATATGCAATGCACTACAAGAGGTAAATATTGCTGAGGCAATTTAGCAAACACTTGGTGTGCAATGTCTAAGGTATAGCAAATTAAGCAAATTCAAGTATGTTCTTCTCAACCAAACAATACCAATCAATAAATATGCAATGTATGAAAGTAAAAGAGTAAGGAAGAGAAGCTTGCAAACCGATGTAACGAGTTCCACCCAATCCGGTGTACGTCTCGCCTCTAAGCAACCCATTTAGAGGATTTTCCACTATTGTAGACTAGAGATACAACTTTGAGCAATTGCGGCTTCCTAGTGTCCCACACTCAAGAACCCAATCCTCACAAGTATAGGGGCAACCCACCCAATCTCTCAATCTCACAAAATCCCAAAGGTTGAGTCCACAACCTTTGTAACCACTCAACCTAGAGTGAACAACCACTCAACTTAGAGTGAATAACTTGTGTGTTTGGTGTTTGTTTACAATCAATACACTCTCTCAATAGAGCAAATATACAAATGAAAAGCTCTCCCAAATTCTAATCTCTCAAGATGAGAGGATATACAAGTGAAAGTACAATATGCAAGAAATAGGCTTACAAAGCACAAAATAGAGCTATGAATTGTTGCTTCTTGGTTGTGTGTTTGTGCTTGTCTTCCTCTTCAATTTATAGAGCCAAGATAGCTGTTGAAGAGTGCCCTAGTCCATCATAGCCGTTGCAGTTAGTGGGAATTTGAAGAGTGGTGGAGACATGACCTGGTTTCCCACTTAAATCTGTTTTTCCACTAGCGTAATCGATTACACCCTCGCGTTGTAATCGATTAGCTTCAAGTCAGAGAGTCACTAATCGATTATTTCACTTCCTCTAATCGATTAGCATCTGTACCTGATGCATTTAATTTGTTTTCGCAGCATCCTAATCGATTAGCATGTCTTGCAATCGATTACCTTAAATTCCAGTGGCTTCCTAATCGATTGTATAGCTTCCATAATCGATTAGCCATCGTACCTGATGCACTTAGTTCCATTTTTGATTGTTGTAATCGATTAGTCTATGGTGTATAATCGATTACCTGAAATTCCAGTGGCTTCCTAATCGATTGTTCAGCTCCCTAATCGATTAGCTTTCATACCTGATGCAATTTCTTCCAAAACAGAAAGCTCCTAATCGATTAGCATTTATGGCCTAATCGATTAGCTTCGCTGTTACTTCAATTCTGATTTCATGTCTTTGTTTTTGCATTGTTTTCTTCAAGAGTGCTTGTCATTATCAAAATCCTTGCACATCTTTTGGACCTGTTAATATATTCAAACACAATTTCCGAGTAAAATAAAACTTGGGAGATGCTGTCCGAGAGATATAGAGTGTTTTCCGAGTGAAATATGATGTTTTCCGAGTGGAAATAAACTAGAAAAAGTTCTCTGAGTGAAATTAGGTTGTTTACCGAGTGAAAATTGTTCTATCAGAATGAAATACATTCAGTTAAGGTTGAATCCGATTGAAACTAAGCAAAACCGAGTTGTTATAGGTGTAAAACCGGTCGGATTAACATAAAACAGAACCTATTATCATTGGAAATCACATGGTACCCATGATTTTTAGTATTTTCAGTCCAATAAGTACATATCATTTCACAATTCATCACTGATTATATACACTCGGTAACAGATATATATATATATATATACATGCATATACAGATAACAATTTAAAGCATTTAATTCATACACACTGAATCTGTCCTTCACTCGGTTTTCCCACAAGGCACCCAAGAATATACCCCCTTACCTCAATGAAGTTCCTGGATAGAAAGAAAGAGGTTTCCTTCACTGTCCTGCTTCAAATCCGAGTGAAACAGAAGGGAAAAGAGAGAAAGAAACTTGCTGGGAAGGAGAGTGATTAAGGTGTTTGTGTTGTGTGTGTGGGTTCCTTAGGGTCCTGGCACTGGTTTAAATAGGGAGAAAGTGAGTGGGAAAACAAGTAGGGGACAGCTTTTCTGAGTGGGCTGTTAGTGGATTGCTAATGGAAGGGTCACTAGGGATTAAATAAAGATATATGCTGAGTCAGTGCCCATTTCTGGTCGTCCACTATCCATAATGCGCACGATTGAATTTAAATATCATTAAAAGACAAAATTGAAGTCAATACGCACTTCTGTCAGTGAATACCGAGTGAAATTACACTCGGTTAACAACTATACCGACTGAAATTCTCACTTCCGAGTCAACAATTGCAAGGTTCGCTTGAGCGAAGCTTCAATTCTTCACTCGGAATTCCTTTGAACTGACTCAGGCACTCGGTTTCTCACTCGGTAATACCTCTTCAGACCGAGTCCTCTCTTTCTCATAATCTTCACTCGGAAATCCAAGTCTTTCTTCACTCAATTCACTCGGTTTAGGCCAATTTCTTCAATTATACTTCCAATTAAGGTTTATTTCAACCATTAGCTCTCGGAACAAGGTATACACGTACGAGTCTCACTCGGTTTTGGTCCAGTGGAGTGTATCTCACTCGGAATTGGCTCCCTCCACCATTTTCCACTCGGTTTCCTAAGCAAATTCATAGGAAACCGTTCGGAATCCTTCCCAATTGATTCCACAACGCACTCCAATCGGCAGGAAGCATCAAATCAACATAAACATGAGTATTTATACATTCTTTCACTCGGAATACTCCAATTGGTGTAGTCTCTTTCAGAAAAGGAAGCATTCAACTCGGAACCGAGCCTTTCTATGATGTTTTCACTCGGATTTTTCTCCCCCACTCGGAATTTCTGACCATTCACTCAGAATTCTTCTCTGTTACTCGGAACAGAGCCCTTTTCACTCGGTTTTTGCATCATTTCACTAATATTCCATATAAATTCTATTATTATGTGCAAAAATGACATTTTTGAGGTACTACAGACCATCAACAGGGTATATATTGACTTATTCTTGCTTATAAACCCTCCATAATTAAAATTTACAAGGATAAAATTGCTTCTAAAAAGAGGGATGTTACATTCTCCTCCCCTTTTAGGAATTTCGTCCCGAAATTCAAAGTTGGAATAATTGAGGGTACAATTCTCTCATCTTCTCCTCAATTTCCCAAGTAGCATCCCCATCATCTGTCTGACTCCAAACTACCTTGACCAAAGGGATTTCTTTGCCTCTTAGATGTTTGAGACGTCGGTCAGCAATCTTAACTGGCGATGCTTCAAAGGTAAGGTTTTCTTTCAGAACAAATTGATCGGGACTTAGAACATGATCAGGGCTTGGTACATATTTGCGGAGTTGAGAGACATGAAAGACATTGTGAAGGTTTGTCAGCTCGGGTGGCAGAGTAATGCGGTACGCATGAGTTCCTATCTTTTGCAGAATTTGATAGGGTCCTACGTATCTGGGGCTTAACTTCTTGGCCTTCAAAGCTCTTCCTACTCCAGTGGTAGGGGTAACTTTGAGAAATACATGGTCACTTTCTTTAAATTCTAATGGCTTCCGACGTTTGTCATAGTAACTCTTTTGTCTATCTTGCGAAGCCTTCATTGCCATTTGAATCCTCTGAACTTGTTCTGTTGTCTTCTGAACAATCTCTGGTCCAATTATTGTCTTCTCACCAGTCTCATACCAACATAAAGGTGTACGGCATTTTCTTCCATACAAAGCTTCATAAGGGGCCATTCCGATGCTAGCATGATAGCTGTTGTTGTAAGTGAACTCAATAAGTGGAAGGTATTCTTGCCAATTTCCACTATGTTCCAAGACACAAAGATGTAACAGATCTTCAAGAGTCTTTATCGTCCTTTCCGATTGTCCGTCTGTCTGTAGATGATATGCGGAACTTAACTTCAGACGAGTTCCTAGAGCTTGTTGCAGGCTCTTCCAAAACTGTGATGTGAAACGAGGATCTCGATCGGACACAATTGCAGTGGGAGTTCCATGTAACTGTACGATCTCCTTGATATAGATCTGGGTGAGTTTTTCTAGAGAATACTTCATATTGACAGGAATGAAGTGAGCGGTTTTTGTTAATCGATCCACGATTACCCAAATAGCATCATATCCAGCTGATGTTCTGGGAAATCCACTCACGAAGTCCATAGCAATCTCATCCCATTTCCATTCTGGAATATCTAAAGGACGAAGGGTCCCACTTGGACGTTGTTGTTCCGCCTTTACCTTCTGACACATCAGACAAGCTGTTACATACTCAGCGATATCCCTTTTCATTCCTTGCCACCAGAATAATTTCTTCAAGTCCTGATACATCTTGGTTGGTCCTGGGTGGATACTGTACTTACTTTTGTGTGCTTCATCCAGGATAGATCTTTTAAGATCTGCGTTGACTGGAATACAGAGCCTCTGTTGATACTTGATCACTCCATGTTCATCTTTGCTAAACTCTGAGACTCCTTCTTTTGTCTTTTCTGCTAGATCTTGTAATTCCTGGTCATTGGCTTGAGCTTCTTTGATTTGTTCCAAGAAATCATTGGAAATCCTTAGCATTCCAACCATAAGGCTTCCCCTTTTTGGTGTTACTGCTAGATTCAAATCGCGAAACTGTTCTATCAATTCTAACTCCTTTGTCATCATATATGATAGACGCAGGGCCTTTCGGTTGAGTGCATCAGCTACTACATTAGCTTTTCCAGGATGATATCGGAGTTTAAAATCATAATCTTTGATAAATTCCATCCACCTACGTTGTCGCATATTCAACTCCTTCTGGTCGAATAGATACTTCAGGCTCTTATGATCACTGAAGACTTCGAAGTATGTACCATACAAGTAGTGTCTCCAGATTTTCAAGGCAAACACAACTACAGCTAATTCCAAGTCATGTGTGGGATAATTAACTTTATGGGTTCTTAGCTGTCTTGAAGCATAAGCAACAACCTTTCTTTCTTGCATTAGGACACATCCTAGTCCTTGTCTTGACGCATCACAGTACACTTCATATGGCTTGGCAGGATCTGGCAAAATCAAGACAGGTGCACTAGTGAGTCGTTGGCGTAACTCCGTAAAACTGCTTTCGCATTTGTCAGTCCATTCGAATGGTTGATCTTTACGAGTCAGCTTAGTTAAAGGTGCTGCAATTCGAGAGAAATTCTCGATGAATCGACGATAATATCCAGCCAGTCCAAGGAAACTACGGATTTCCGTCACATTCTTGGGTTGTTCCCAATTTAGTACAGCTTTTACCTTTGTAGGATCTACAGCAATTCCTTCCTTAGAGATGACATGTCCTAAGAATTTTACTTTTGTCAACCAGAATTCACATTTTGAAAACTTGGCGTACAATTGCCTTGCACGCAAAGTGTTTAGAACAATTCGAAGATGCTCCTCGTGTTCCTCATGACTCTTGGAGTAGACGAGAATATCGTCAATGAATACAACCACGAATTTGTCCAAGTACTCATGGAAGATTCGATTCATGTATCCCATAAAGACTGCAGGTGCATTTGTAACTCCAAAGGGCATAACAAGATACTCATAGTGCCCATATCGTGTTCTGAATGCCGTTTTGGGTACATCGTCTTTCTTTACCCTGATCTGATGATAGCCTGATCACAGATCAATCTTCGAGAAGATAGTGGCTCCTCGTAATTGGTCCATCAAATCATTAATCCTTGGAAGAGGGTATCGGTTCTTGATCGTAGCTTTATTCAACTGACGATAGTCAACACATAACCGCATACTGCCATCCTTCTTTTTGACTAGAAGAACTGGTGCTCCCCAAGGTGAGACACTGGGTCTAATCATTCCTTTCTCTAGAAGTTCTTCTAATTGCTCTTTGAGTTCACTGAGTTCCTTGGGTGACATCCGATAAGGAGCAATAGAGATTGGTCCCACGCCCGGTATAATATCAATGCTGAATTCTGGAGGTAGCTCTCGTATATCCTCAGGGAATACTTCTGGAAATTCTTGAACAACAGGAATCTGTTCAAGTTGAGAAGTGGCCTTACTTTCAGTTTCAGTAAGGATCATGTATAGTTGGACTTCTTTTGAGATTACCTTTTCTGAGCTAACAAGGCAAGAATCTGTGACTTGATCACATTCAGATGTAGTAGACCCGTGAGAGATGGATCTATTATGACAGTCAATCAGAATATGATTGGCAGCAAGCCAATTCATCCCTAGAACAATGTCTAGATCAATCAAAGGTAAACATATCAGATCTACCTGATAAGCTTTCCCTTCGATGTTGAGAGGACATTCTAGACATATGCAAGTAGAGCAAATGGGCTTATTGGCGGCAGTTGTGACAATCATTTGATAGGGCAGAGAGGTTGTAGGAAGCTTTAAATATTTTACACAATTCTCAGATATGAAAGAATGAGTGGCTCCAGAATCATATAATACATTTAATAGAGTACTTCCTATAAAGCATGTACCTTGCACAAGATCGTTCTCTTGTGATACTTCTGCACCATTCATGGTAAAAACTCTGGCATTTCCCCCTGGCCTTCCGGTTGAGTTGTTTCCGGGCCTTCCAGGATTATTGTTCTGTCTGAAGTTGTTGTTGCGGGGAACATTTTGCATTCTCGGGGCATTGTTGGTAGAGACATTTGCAGTAGATCCTCCACTTCCTTGACCTGTTGGTCGTACTTCCTGTCTTTGAGTTACTTGTTGTTGGTTATTTTTATTCCTGTACCAACAGTCAATATCATGATGTCTGATTCGTCCACAAATTGTGCAGTTTCTACTACTTTGGTTCTCCTGACCTTTAGGAGGAATTCGGTTGGCTGAGTTGAAAGATCGGAAATATGGCCGATCTGCTCGAAAATCCCTTCTTTGCTGTCATTCTGGCATACGTCGCTCTGGCCCATGATTAGACGCTCCAGGTCGTCGAAGATTAGAGGTATTTTCAAAGATGCAGCATCTGTCAACCAAAGTAGTGAATTGCGTAATTTGTTGACAACATATGGCTTGACGAATCTCATGTCGTAGCCCTGCTTCGAACTTTGCACATCTTGACGCTTCTCCCATGTGAGTGTAGTAGGGACAACATTTTGCCAGTTCATCAAACTTAGCAGCGTACTCCCCAACAGTCATATTGCCTTGTTTCAGATTAAAGAATTCCTGCTCCTTTTGCCTCCTTATGTCTTCGGGGAAGTATTTAGCGAGAAATTCTGTCTTAAATCGTCCCCAAGTAATGATATGCCCATCAGTAGCTAGTCTGACTCTAGCATGAGTCCACCAGTGTTCTGCTTCTCCAACCAGCATGAAGACAACAAAGGTTACACAATCCTCATCAGAACATCGCATAGCGACAAAAATCTTTTCAAGGTGTTCAATCCATAGTTGTGCTCCTTCTGGATTGAAGCCTCCTTTGAACTATGTAGGATTGTTCCTTTAAAAATCAGCTAATCCCTGTCTGGCAGAAGCATGAGGTAACTCTTGTCGTTCTATTACCTCCACAATTCTGGTAAGAAGATTCTCCATCACGTGATTGTTATTTTGGCGTGCCATTAGGAATTTGCTGAAAGAATATCAACAAATAGATTCAGGGTATGTGTTATGTGGAGCATTCCACATAGGATATTTAGTCTTAGGAGTGTTATGGACTGTTCAATATTTCTATCAGAGTACGTGGAAACCTAATGGTCCACTCCCCAAGCTTGATGAATCGACTATGCTCTGATACCACCTTTGTAACACCCTCGGTTAGATAAGACAAATCCTTCTGTAGGTTCATCCTATTTAACTGAGAGTGTTAACAGTTTTCAGAAAAAGTGAATATTTTTTTTTATAAATACTTGGCAGATTAGTGGAAGCAATATTGTATATATCACATAGTCATTCACAAACTGTAAGTAATTGTACTCTTAACAGAATGGGGCACGTAGGCACCCTTAAATATTATACAGTCATCCGGTGTCTAATTATAAATATTCTATCCTTAATGATTGTTCTCAATGGGTTCAGCGTATTGCTGATCTTCACACTCGGGTTCTTGAGTTTCTAATTCCTCTGAAAAATGTTCAACAGTAAGGGTGAGTATAACCCAAGACCCTGATTGGTTAATCCGGTGCGGACATAATCCAGTTAACATACAATGTCACATAGATTATACATTTAACATATTCGCAATTATAACAATCAAACATGTTGTCATCACATAATCGTATATTTAGCATGTTCACAATTATAACAATCAAGCATATTGCCATGAAATAAATCGTACATATAACATATTCACAATTATAACAATCAAATATGCTGTAATGAAATGCATGAGTTCGAATTTATTATGATTTATCTTTGGTTAAGTCTCATGATGCATGTGGGCCCAATAAATCGTTTCATCTTCTTCTCATTCTTTGGAATATCACCATTCCAATCATCTAGAGCGATCAGGGTCCGCCCAAGTTCCATGTGGTACAAATGAACTCATTGGTTCTCATCATTGATTTAAATATTTTTGGAACTTGGATCCCTACGATCATAGTTACACTCCGTCATTTAGTCAAAGTACACTAGAATTGCATCGTCTCACCCGGCTATCAGGCGCGACTCTGATGCCATTGGGTTGCCGTTCCAGTTGTACTCCCAAGATTCTTCATGGAGATCGAACGTGAGTGTCCTCCACTGTACCAAGTGTATGCTCTAGAGGTTTTTCTTCTTCAAAAATATTTTCATGATGCGAAATGCATTTATCTTATCAATTAATTCCTTAGGTATCTTATGTATTTCCAGTCTCATCATATCATTCTCAAGTTCTTTGAATTCCATCAATCATTTAAACCTTGTAAGATATTCGTTTATTAATTTTTAGAAATATATCTATTATATATATTCTTTCATAAAGAGTAAAATAATATATTCTTTATGTAATTACGCATAATTTTAGATGTTAACAATGTATAATAATAATAAAACTAATAATAATGATAACAGTATTAAGTTTAACAATAAATAATGATAATAATAGAATAAGAATGATAATTATAACTTACCAATAACTTAAAAAGTATTGAAGATTAGTTTCCAATTGAAAATTCAAGTGAAAAACACTAAAAACAGAGTTTTTCGAGTGGAACAGGGGTAAATCCGAGTGAAATAGGTATGATTCCGAGTGGAATCATACAGAGAAGGGTTCTTCAAACATTCTGGCTAAAAATCCGAGTGGAATGACACTGGAAAGCTGTTTTTCGACTGAAATAATTTTAGATCCGAGTGAAAATGAAGTGGAATGCTGTTTTCCGACTGGAACAGCTTGAATCCGAGTGAAAAATGAGTTTTCCGCATGAGATAGCTATGAATCCGAGTGAAATAAATTGAGCAGAGTTTTCTAACTGAAATTGATAAGTTTTCCGAGTGAAACAGAAGCTGAAAAATGATTTTCTTAATTAATTATCTAGAATTCTGAGTGAAACAAATTTCTGAGTGAATTAAAATCTAAATCCGTGTGAAGTCAATAGGAAAATGGTTCCCTGAGTAGCATTGTTTGTAAATCCGAGTGAAAATGAGTCTCTAAGTGAAATAAAGTATATTTTCGAGTGGTATTCAGTCAAAAAGGAGTTTTCTGAGTGAAATTAAGGTGTTTACCGAGTTAAAATTACTGGAAAAGGTTTTCATGAGTGAAGCTACTTAAATTCTGAGTGAAAATGAGTTCCTGAATGAAATCAATTATGATTCCGAGTGGAATCAGTAGGAAAAGAGCTTCCTGAATAAAAATAAGATAAGTTCCAAGTGAAACATGAGTTTATCGAGTGAAATTAGTTGAAAAGAGTTCTATCTGACTGCAATAAAACAAATCCGAGTAAAAGAACTGTTTGCTGTGTAAAATAAAGTGTTTGCCGAGTGAAATAAGACTGGGAAACTACTGACCGAGAGCAATAGAGTGTTTTCCGAGTGAATTTACTGAAAAAGAGTTCTGAGTAAAAGATAATTATATTTTCTGAGTGAAATTAAGTCAAGTTCCGAGTGAAATAATTTAAGAAAGAGATTTCCGAGTAAAATAAAACTTGGGAGATGCTGTCCGAGAGATATAGAGTGTTTTCCGAGTGAAATATGATGTTTTCCGAGTGGAAATAAACTAGAAAAAGTTCTCTGAGTGAAATTAGGTTGTTTACCGAGTGAAAATTGTTCTATCAGAATGAAATACATTCAGTTAAGGTTGAATCCGATTGAAACTAAGCAAAACCGAGTTGTTATAGGTGTAAAACCGGTCGGATTAACATAAAACAGAACCTATTATCATTGGAAATCACACGGTACCCATGATTTTTAGTATTTTCAGTCCAATAAGTACATATCATTTCACAATTCATCACTGATTATATACACTCGGTAACAGATATATATATATATACATGCATATACAGATAACAATTTAAAGCATTTAATTCATACACACTGAATCTGTCCTTCACTCGGTTTTCCCACAAGGCACCCAAGAATATACCCCCTTACCTCAATGAAGTTCCTGGATGGAAAGAAAGAGGTTTCCTTCACTGTCCTGCTTCAAATCCGAGTGAAACAGAAGGGAAAAGAGAGAAAGAAACTTGCTGGGAAGGAGAGTGATTAAGGTGTTTGTGTTGTGTGTGTGGGTTCCTTAGGGTCCTGGCACTGGTTTAAATAGGGAGAAAGTGAGTGGGAAAACAAGTGGGGGACAGCTTTTCTGAGTGGGCTGTTAGTGGATTGCTAATGGAAGGGTCACTAGGGATTAAATAAAGATATATGCTGAGTCAGTGCCCATTTCTGGTCGTCCACTATCCATAATGCGCACGATTGAATTTAAATATCATTAAAAGACAAAATTGAAGTCAATACGCACTTCTGTCAGTGAATACCGAGTGAAATTACACTCGGTTAACAACTATACCGACTGAAATTCTCACTTCCGAGTCAACAATTGCAAGGTTCGCTTGAGCGAAGCTTCAATTCTTCACTCAGAATTCCTTTGAACCGACTTAGGCACTCGGTTTCTCACTCGGTAATACCTCTTCAGACCGAGTCCTCTCTTTCTCATAATCTTCACTCGGAAATCCAAGTCTTTCTTCACTCAATTCACTCGGTTTAGGCCAATTTCTTCAATTATACTTCCAATTAAGGTTTATTTCAACCATTAGCTCTCGGAACAAGGTATACACGTACGAGTCTCACTCGGTTTTGGTCCAGTGGAGTGTATCTCACTCGGAATTGGCTCCCTCCACCATTTTCCACTCGGTTTCCTAAGCAAATTCATAGGAAACCATTCGGAATCCTTCCCAATTGATTCCACAACGCACTCCAATCGGCAGGAAGCATCAAATCAACATAAACATGAGTATTTATACATTCTTTCACTCGGAATACTCCAATTGGTGTAGTCTCTTTCAGAAAAGGAAGCATTCAACTCGGAACCGAGCCTTTCTATGATGTTTTCACTCGGATTTTTCTCCCCCACTCGGAATTTCTGACCATTCACTCGGAATTCTTCTCTGTTACTCGGAACAGAGCCCTTTTCACTCGGTTTTTGCATCATTTCACTAATATTCCATATAAATTCTATTATTATGTGCAAAAATGACATTTTTGAGGTACTACAGACCATCAACAGGGTATATATTGACTTATTCTTGCTTATAAACCCTCCATAATTAAAATTTACAAGGATAAAATTGCTTCTAAAAAGAGGGATGTTACAGAAGACTTTGTGGTGGAGTAAGTATTCATCGACAAGGGAAGCTCGGCAGACATCCTACACTAGAAAGCGTACCAGAGAACGGACCTCCCCGCTAGGTGGTTAAAAAGGTATGATGACACCTTACTCAGCTTTTTTGAAGACTCTTTGCACGTTTTAGGGGTTTCAGGAAAGGAAGAGACAACCGTGCGGTCAAAGTCAAGTTCTTGGTTATTGATTTCGCCAGCTCCTACAACACGTTGTTGGGGCGACCTTCCCTTAACGCCCTAGGAGCTGTAGTTTCTACCATGCACCTAACCATGAAGTTCCCGCTTAGAGTTGAAAGAGTAGGAGTCGTCAGAGCAAACCTAGAGGTCACCCAGGAATGTTATTACAAGAGCCTCCATCCCAAAGAGATCTTTATAATTGATAAGGATATAGAAGCAAGGTTTGACCCTTGTGACGATAGAAAATATGAGAGACCCCAACCAGTGGACTCCCTAAAGCTCATCTAGGTCTGGCCCTTCCTTAACCAGTTCACTCGGATTAGTGCAATACTCGACCCAACCTTTAAAGAAGCCCTCGCCAACCTACTGAAAATAAACCGGATATATTTGCATAGAGCCCCGTAGATATGTCGGGCATCGACACCAACATCATTTGTCACTCTCTAAACATTGAACCAGATGCCAAGCCCATACCCCAGAAGCCTTAGAAAATGGGCCCCGAGCGAAGGAATATAGTCAAGGAAGATATAGACAAGCTTGTATCTGCTAATTTCATTAGAGAAGTCAAATATCCAACCTGACTATCAAACGGGGTCATCGTAAAGAAATCAAATGGAAAATGGCAAATGTGCGTCGACTTCACTAATCTGAAAAAGGTATGTCCTAAAAACCCCTATCCATTACCTAGTATTGATCATCTAGTGGATGGAACTTTAGGGTACAGGATTTTGAGCTTCATGGATGGATACTCAGGATACAATCAAACCCATATGGACTCCAAAGATGAGGAGAAAACAACATTCATCATAGGTGGGGCAAATTACTGCTACCGGGTGACGCCTTTTGGCCTAAAAAATATAGGGGCTATTTACCGGAGACTGGTAGATAAAATCTTCACCGGGCAAATTAGAGAAACATGGAGGTCTATGTAGACAATATGGTAGTCAAAACCAAGCGACGGGGGCACACATGTAGTATCTAGAAGAGATATTCTCCGATTTACGCAAGCATAATATGTAGCTAAACCTAAAGAAATGTTCTTTCAGGGTTCAAGGGGGAATGTTCCTAGGGTATATGCTCACCTACCGAGGCATTAAGGCCAACCCAGACTAATGTTATGCTATACTTGAAATGCGAAGCCCTCAAAACATCAGGGAGGTCCAGCACCTCATCGATCGGATCACGACCCTCTCTCGTTTCCTCTTGAAATTTATTGAAAAATCCATGCCCTTCTACAAAGTATTGAAGAAGACAGACTCATTCGAATGGATACCAGACTATGAGAAGGCGTTTCAAGACCTGAAGACCTACCTTGCATCCCCACCAATTTTAACTCATCCCGAGGTGAGATCGGAACTGGTCCTCTACCTTTCTACTTGTGTTGAGGCTGTGAGCTCGGTTTCAGTCCAAGAGGATGACTCGGTTCAAAGACCAGTCTATTTCACCAGTAAGACATTACAAGGAGTCATACTGGACTCTCTAACCGGGTTGGTGGTTGAGGAATCCCTGAGGTTCCAGTTCAAAGCCAGCAACAACTAGGCAGAGTGTGAGGCTTTCATTGTTGGTTTGAGAACAGCCATAGACTTGAGGGCTTGGTGCATTTAGGCAAAAACTGACTCCCAGTTAGTGGCCCGGCAGGTGGAATGGGTCATACCAGGCCAAGGACCCGATCCTGACGAACTACATGGCTCGAGTGAATGAATTGACATGGGACCTCAAGCATTTCCACATAGTTCACGTTCCCTGAGCAATGAACTAGCGCACCGATCTGCTCTTAAAGTTGGCCAGCACAGTCAATGCTGGAACTTCAAGACAATTGTCTAAATCATCTTAGAGGAACCCATCATTCAAGAAACCTAGCAAGTGCACCAGGTATGTGAAATCCTGGTTAAAAATACTTGGATTACCCCAATTGTTAATTTCCTCAGGCAGGGGTCCTTCCAGAAGACCATCAGTAGGCCTAAAAGTTACAGGTGGAAGCAGCCAACTACACCCTGCTGGACGGATAACTCTACAAAAGGGGCTTCACTATGCCTCTCTTGAAATTCCTGAACGGAGAACAACTTAACTATGTAATACGAGAGCTTCACTCGAGAATATGTGGTCTTCACGGAGAGGTTCACGCTTTGGCTGCCTGAATCCTCTGAGCGGGATATTTTTGGCCAACCTTATAAGCTGATTGCTCTGAATTTGTCAAGAAATGTGATCCATACCAATGCAACGCCAATTGAATCCATACTCATCCCGAACCCTTGCATAGAATCTTACCTCCTTGGCCCTTCAACACCTAGGGGATGGACATCCTGGGCCCATTTCCGCCTGAAAAAGGCCAAGTCAAATTCCTTCTGGTGGCAGTTGATTTCTTCACCAAATGGATTGAGGCAGAACCCCTTGCAATTATCACTGCATCCAAAGCCTAGACTTTTACTTGGAAACATATCATCTGTACACACAGACTACCACACATAATCATTTCTGATAATGGCCACCAGTTCACAGATAAAAGTTTTGTTGAATTTTATGAAAACCTGGGTATCATATGAAAATTCTCTTCTGTAAAGCATCCATAAACCAACGGCTAGGCTGAAGCCGCGAATAAGATAATCCTTTAGGAACTCCAAAAATGACTCAAAGAAGCCAAGGGAAGATGGAAAGAGAAATTTTCCGGAGCCCTGTGTGCATATCACATAACCCCTCACTCGTTGACCCAAGAGACCCCATTCTGGCTCACCTATGGGGCCGATGCCATGATACCAGTAGAGCTTGGGGAGCCATCATCCGCGTCTCATCTATGATGAAGACCTAAATAACAATAGAAGAGAAGAAGACTTAGATCTCAATCTTGAAGAATGTGACATTGCATATTGAAGATACAGGCGGCCAAGCAAAGGTCCACTTAGTGTTGGAACTCCCTTCTCTAACTTTGACCTTTCTGTAAGGGAGACCTCGTGTTGCATACTATAAACAGCAACCAAAAGCCATGAGAGGGGGGGAAAATTTGTCACCACCTGGGAAGCCTCTTACCGAGTCACAGAAGCCATATGGAAGGGGGCTTACCGCCTAGAAGAATTGTCTGGGAAAGGGATACCAAGAACATGGAATGCCACTCATCTGAAATTTTACTACAGTTAACCTTTGTAAACTAGGGCACTTTTTTCCTACAGGGTTTTTCTCTCGGGAGGTTTTGACAAGGCCCCTGTTACTTTAATAAAAGTCTTATTCAGTCAAAAAGCATGGCACACTCAAAGTCTTAGCACAGAATCAATCCCTCGGTAAATACGTTATAAAACTTAAAATACGTTTAAGTACTCGAAGTCCGAGCGTAGAATCGATCCCTCAGCAAATACGTTATGAAACTTAAAATACGTTTAAGTACTCGAAGTCTGAGCGCGGAATTGATCCTCAGCAAATACGTTATGAAACTTAAAATACGTTTAAGTACTCAAAGTCTGAGTACGGAATTGATCCCTCGGCAAATACGTTATTAAACTTAAAACACGTTTAAGTACTCAAAGTCCGAGCGCAGAATCGATCCCTCGACAAATATGGTATGAAACTTAAAACATGTTTAACTGCTCAAAGTCTAAGCGTGGAATGGATCCCTTAGAAAATACATTATGAAACTTAAAATACGTTTAAGTACTCAAGATCCGAGTGTAGAGTCGATTCCCTCGGTAAATAAGAAAATTACATGAAAACAAAGTCTCTGATTTTTATTCAATAAAAGCATACTCACTACTTAAGAGTCAGCATTAACAACTGGAGTCTCTTGCTAGGGATTCCCTTCATCCCTAACTCTGCCACTAACTTCCCCCTCGCCTGCTCCGTCCTCAGGGTTCATACCCACCGACTCAGGAACAACAGGTGATTCTATCCCAGCGCCTGCCCCTGCAGCATCCTCAATAGTTGGCTCCTCCTCCCCCCTCCTTGAAGTCAGATATGTCCACGAGTTCCCCATTCACAATAACTTGGAACGGTCCAATTCCCTCCAAGTTAAGATTAATAGAGGGGTTCAAAAGTTGAATTTGTTGTTGGCAAAGATCAAAAGCGGCCACATACTTCTCTGATAAGTCCTCCTCCAAGAAACGTATATAGGTCACTTCCTTCACCTTGCGCTTCTTTTGCTCCTCTTTCGCTCCTTTCAATTTCCCTTCAGTATCTTTCTTGGCGGTACACACTAAGGAATAAGACTCCTCTACCGCACCAAGGCGTCTCACCAAATTGGCGCATTACACCTCGACAACGGCCAATTTTGTCTCTACCAACTTTTTCTCGAATTGGGCCTTCACCAATTCAGCCTCAACAAACTTCAAGTCATCTGCTATGCCATTGACAGCCTTCAGAGCATCTTCGAGTTACAAGTTAGTGAACTTCTTGGCGTCCTTCAATGAATCCCTCTCATACTACAGGGCTGCCTTTTCCCTCCTCAATGTCACTAACTCAATCTCTTATACGGAAAAGCATTTCTCCATGTGCTTATTCATCGCTACCGATCGTGAATTGAACATCTCCATCCCCCGGCACATCACCACCGCGGTTGAACCCTTAAACTTCTTCTCATCTTCTTTGAAGACCACCGTACGATCGACAAAGCTGGGAACAGGGAACCAAATGTCCCATAATGATGGGCGGGGTTGCTAGTCCCACACAAGGATCTGTTGGTGAAGCTTTCCTATCGTCGATCTTCTAGCTCCGTCTCACTTGCTAAAGTCCCAGAAATTCGCTCGGCCGTTACCCCATAGTGGAGGCAGCATCTGAGACTCCTTGGGGAACTCGGCTCTAAGTCTCCAATGAGATTACCTCACGCTCGGGACTGTCAAAAACCAGGATAGGAGTAGGACCGCCTCGTCCTTCCTCTTCAGCAAGTGGAGGAGATTCAGCATGGCCCACCTCAAGAGTCTCTGACTCGGGAGGTTTCCTGGGCTCCTTCTTCCAACACGAACCCCACAGAGTGATGTCTTTTCGTTACTCTCCCCGCCTCTTCCTCCAATCAGGTATCAACGGGAACCACTGAGATAGGAATAACTACAGTGACACCATCGGAGCTGCCCTTGGAGACAATTAAACTTGAACTTTTCTTGGAACCACCTTTCTTCCCAGCCGCCTTAGAGAGTTAGCCCGGGTACCATTTCTTCAAATCTTTGATAGACAATTTCTCAGGGATCATGTTAGCTACACAAAAACAAAACAATTAGTTGGGAGATCAAAGCCAAAAAATCTATGCAAGAAGCAATAAAGGCGTAGCTACTCTCACTTATCCAAGCATTAAGAGAACCCAAAAGAGGGGAGAGGGTAATCAATACCTGGGAGCTAAATTAGACACCTATATCATCAACTAAGAATTTAGCGTTTGTCCTCTCCGACAGGGAAATGTCATCCCAAAATACATGAAATTGAATGGGTGTCCGAGTCCAATAAAGAGGAAAGCGAGGACGGGTATTAGAGTAATGCAAAAAATCCTCCCTAGGAGGGTCCAATCCGACCCAGATTTTGAAAACTCCCATCTTAAAGTTCTTATAGGACTAGTCAAAGGACCTAATCAGGTTACGGCGGGCAATACTATTCAGCGAGACCCGGCCCACAGGTGTCCTATCTTTTGGAATTTTGGCGTTAAAAGTGCTTACACAAAAGGGGCACAGAGGGAAGACGACCAAAGTGCTCACACAAAACCTCAAAGGCCTTCACAAACGCCCACCCGTTCGGGTGCAACTGAATAGGAGCAATATTAAGGGCATTCAATATCCCAATCTTAAAGTTAGAAAAAGGAAAAGACAAGTGTAGCTGAAAGAAAAAAGTCTTGTACACAAAAGTAAAATCTAACTCACTCAGATCTGCATGCTCGTGACACACCCTATCAAAAGCAGAACAAGTAACACACTCTACATTACAGGCAAAAGATGACTAAGTAAATGACTCCCCCTCCCAAAAATTGGCCACAGACTCCTCACTCTAGAAGGAAGAGGAGATGAGTAACACCTCATCCTTCACCCACTCATAGGAACTCGCTACAGCAGACGCCATTAATACTCTCAAGACAAAAGAAATTAGAGAAGGAAATGTACTAACCTGACGGGTAAAAAATGGAGTGTACTAAGGAGTAGGGATGGCAAAATGGGCTAAAGGGCCGGGCCGAGCAAAGGCCCGCGTAAGCCTGTCAAAATACGGGCCGGGTCAGGCCAAAATATGAAAACGGGCCAATAACATTGGCTCGGCCTGTATTCCATGTGGCCCGCGGGCTAAAACGGGCTGGCCCATTTTTTAAAAAAATTATATGTTATTTTTTATTACTATTTGAACTATTTTTAAGTCTTTTTTAAAAAACTTTTGATATAAAAAATAGATTTCACCTTTTTAAAGCAAAGTTTTTTATAATTAATCCAATTTATTTTATTAAAAGTTTATATTAATTTTATTTACATTAAATGGAAATAATAAATAGTCATCAAAATTAATTCCAAATCAAATAATCAACCAATATTTAAAACAAAAATCAAACACACACACACATTAATAATATAAAGTCTAAAATAAATAACATCAAATAAAGTCTACAATAATAAAAACCTAAATATTAAAAGTTCATAGTAAATAAGCATTATAAATTATAACATATATACTAATATATTTTGTAATAAATGCCCGCCGGGCCGGGCCGGCCGATGACGGGCCCTTTTTTGACAGGCCAAAACAAGTCGGGCCTATTCAGAAAAGCGGGCTTCAAAGGTTAGCCAGACCCGACCCCTTTTAACGGGCTAGCCCACGGGCCCAGCCCATATTGCCATCTCTACTAAGGAAAGAAGAGGAAGATGGAACTTGAAGAAATGAAGTCTAGTAAACCAAGAGCTTTGATGGAAGTGAAAACAGGTACGGATGTAAGAGAATGGAAGCCTAAAGAGCAGGACAGGGAAAAGCTAAACCCATTTATAGGTACAGGAGTTAGCATTCTACCATGCTAAATCCAACGGTTGGAATATGAAGGGGTTCAAAGATGAAGGGACATGATGCTTTAGCAAAATCATTTAAAGTAAAAATAATGGAATTTGAAATCAAAGAAGTGTGACGTTTTGGGAAGTTTTTCAAATGAAACGGTGTGGATCCAAACCCAACAACGGGGAAATGAGAGGCTTCCTGATTAATGGACTCAACGCCTTTAGACAATCTAGGGTGAAGCGATGCACTTTAAATGACGTATTAATGGGATGGGGATTCAGAAACAGCACAATCATAACAAGCACGTGCACTCCTCGACATAGAAAATGGCAGTTGACGAATCTCCACCACGTGGCAGGAAAGCATAGGTCTTTTTTTAGCTCAACCATGTTACTCGGAGATCAATTCCTCTCGACTCACTCACGCCTCTCAGAGATCAACCTCTCGCGGCTCAACCATTCCTCTCGGAGATCAACTTCTCTCAGCTCACTTACGGCTCTCAGAGATCAACCTCTCACAGCTCAACCATGCCTCTGGGAGATTAATTCCTCTCGGCTCACTCAAGCCTCTTAGAGATCAACTCCTCTCGGCTCACTTACGTCTCTTGGAGATCAACATCTCATGGCTCAAACATGCCTCTCAGAGATCAATTCCTCTCGACTCACCTACGCCGCTCAGAGATCAACCTCTCTTGGCTCAACCATGCCTCTCAGAGATCAACTCCTTTTGGCTCATCCCAAGACGAAGGAGCCCCATGTGATTACACTCAGCCCTTTCGCCTGACTTTAAGCCTAGGACTCATGGCTGGGGGGCTCCTATTCCTCCCGTGATTAGGAGGGGCCCACCTGTTCTTATGACCCCCTTTATTTTAGCTAGAGAGGGAATCCCATCAGTTTTAATATAATGGGCCTGGCCCCCTTTTTAGTCTAACCTAGGTATAAATATACCTTCGATACACACGTTGTGGATTAAGTGACACATATTGAGAATTAATAAACCTAATCCCTAGGGGAATAAGGCTTCGTGCTAATACTTTGTGTGTGAACAAATTTTATATTAAAAATAATTTTATCACACATTTATACAATCATGTCAGTTGTTGCTAGATTGGCGCTTAAAAAGTTTAAAATTGCCTAAATAGGTCACTCTAACTATAAGTTGTTATGTAAAACCTTATTTGTTTCCTAGTGATATTTTTTCCTAAACATATGTAAAGATCAATTTGGTGTTATTTTTGGATTTATAAAGTTACCAACATAACCACTTAGCAACATGGAGTGTGGATTTTATGTAATAAAACACATGTTGGATATTGTCTTGGCAGACATTCTAGATTCATAGGCAATGTGAGTTTTTTTTTGTGCTTTTAATAATAGAGTTTGAGCTTGAGAAGCTTATTGTAACATCCTAAAATTTATTTAAATAATTAATTAGAGAAATAATTAGTGAATAATTACATATGAATTATTTAATGTCCCAAAATTTAAAAATAATTAAATTGTGAATTTTTATGATTATTCATAATTTATTGTGGCTTAAAGAGATAAAAATAATACCAGATTAAAATATGAGTGTCGGACCAAGTGTCTCCAATTAAGGTACCGTTGGTCAGGGCTATTGAGAATATTATTGGGGATCCGAATATATACTCAGAATAATTTTTGAATAAAGTATTGAGCCCGAACGGAGGTCCTGTTTGATTTAAAATAGAGAAGTTTAAGTGATGGGTCAAATTAAAACACTAAAACCCCTACTTTTTCTCTTCACTTCACGTTATTTCTTCTTCTCCTTCCATATTCTCTTCTTCACACTTGATCTTTCACTCATCTTCTTCTTCCATTCTCTAAAACCCATTGTATGGTGTGTGCCCATTTGTTTCTATCTTCATCTTCATCTTTCTCCACTAAGCAAGAAGAGCTTGTGGTGCTTGGAAGCTCCTCTTCTCCCTCATTTTTGTTTTCCCACTATCTCTATTGGAGATCTCTTCTCTTTTGCTTGAGGTAAGGTTTTCCTCTCTAATTTTATGAGTTTTAGCCCTAGGTTATGGGTTATTATGACTTTTGAGGATGTATTGTGTATGGGTAGATGTTGGGAAGCCATTTATGATGCAAAACCCTAAGGTGGGGTCATTTAATGTAAGTTTTATGAGGGCATTTATGGGTACACGAAAATAACATTGATTGTGATGGAGGTTGATGAGCCTTGATGATGGTTGTTGGGTTTTTAATGAAACCCTAACCTAATGATTTGGGGGAAATGTAAAATATGAGTGGAATATGTGTTTAATGATGTTAGAGAATGTTATTAATGAAGAGGAATGACCATTGATGATGATTGGTGATTATCAATGAATTAAGATGGTGACATTGATGGTAGATGGCCATTAATGAGGTTAGATGATTAATAATGGTGGTAGGAAACCATTAATATGGAAACCTATTAATGGGTATAGCTTAAAATGCATAATAAATGAATATGAGCATCAAACCCATGGTGGTTCTTGTGGATGAAATGAAATAAAAGAGGTTTGAGATTTAAAATGGCATAAACACTAAGTAGATAATTAAGATCATTTAAATCTTGGTCGTTTGGATAGAAAATAATTATATGGTACATTGTGTGATGTGGGAAATGACCCCATCGATAAAGTGGGACCTTCAGGTTGTGGTGATTTCTACTTCACTTGAGGTAGGATAGGGTAACATCTCTAAATGCATGATTTCATCCATTATTGATGTGTGTGTATAAATGTGTTATGCTAATTTGGCTTGGATGAATATCTTGATGTTTATGTGATTAGAATACATTTAGAATAAATGGTGTTATATGGCATATGTTGTTGGGATGATGATTACAATGTTGAATTTTGACTCATGTTAACGAGACTTGTTGTGAATGGCTTCGAGACCATGATTGAATTGATTGCAATGATGTTGAACATCCCATGATATGTGATTTGATAAATAATGATTGCCACTAACTATTGATGTGTATAAAATCCAATGACAATTGATGATGGTTGAGAATGATGAGTATATAGAGTTCCATTAAAGGTTGTGGTGAATTATTGATTGTGGAGTGACATTATAGGATGCATAATGATGTAGGAGTTTCTTCTAAGCTCCTTAAGAAAGGTGGATCTTGGATCTTTCCTTCTTCAATCCTTCAACCCAAGGTGATGATCTTCTTCTTTAAGAGGGAAACCGAAACATAAAAGAAGGAAAACTATGGAGGAATAGATAAAAATTAGAAGGAGAAATGGGATGGAAGTGAAAGGGAAAAGGTGAAAGGTGAAGGAGAAGACTAAGGGAAAGGGAAAGAATGATTGAAGGCCACTCCCAAGAGAGGGAGATAACTCCTATCTCACCACCAAGGAGGGAAAGACCCCTTGGATAAGAGCTTGCAAGAGCCTCATAAATCCTAGAGAGAATAAGGAGAATCTCTCACTAGAAAGTTGCACTCAAGGTGCATAAATCTCAAAATGTATTAATGTGTGATTTTACAAAAGGAGAAGCCTTTATATAGGCTATGGTGCATTTGGCCAAGGAGATCCTTATTGGGCTTCTCTATGCTTCCTAGGCGCAATGATGCAAAGAGAGAAAGGAGATGGCCTATACATGGCCCAATGTAAGAGTACATGGTCCTAAAGTGATCAATTGGCCTAGTAAGACCCAAATAAAGCCTAAATGACTAGAGGATCTAATTATGACCTATATTACAAGATGAATACAAATAGATCCTCAAGTTATCTCCATTGGGCTTTTGCCCGTTAAACAAAGAGATGAAGGAGGATAGGGCTTTATGGATGGTCTCCTTGCTTTTCTTGTACTTGGCCCTTGTTAGGGGCCCTTTGTAAGCCTCTAGTCCTTTGTCCAAGATGGTGTGTGGGTCTTCCCTTAAGATGTCCTCATTATGCTCCCTTTCTTCGAAAGGATTTGTCTTCAAATCTAAGGCATCATCCTCTTCATCTAAGTCAAAAGGAGATAAATCAGATATATTAAATGAAGCACTCACACCATATTCCCTAGGTAAATCAAGGACATAGGCATTATTCCCCATTTTCTTGAGAATTTGGAAAGGTCCATCACCCTTAGGGTCGAGTTTTGATTTTCTCAAGTATGGCAATCTCTCTTTTCTAAGATGTAACCAAACCCAATCTCCAACCTCAAAGGTGACTTCCTTTCTCTTCTTATTAGCACAATGAGTATAGTGTTTATTCTTAGTTTTTATTTGGTTTTTAACCTTCTCATGAAAATCTTTGATAAACTTGGCCTTTTCCACTCCATCCATGTGAAGGACAGAATCAGAAACATCAATGGGGAAAAGGTCCAAATGAGTGAGAGGATTAAAACCATAAATAACTTCAAAAGTACTATGCTTAGTTGTGGAGTGTTGTACCCTATTATAAGCAAATTCAATGTGGGGTAAACAATCATCCCAAGATTTAATATTTTTATTCACTAAGACCCTAAGTAGTTGAGAAAGGATCCTATTTACTACCTCTGTTTGGCCATCCATTTGAGGATGATAGGTGGTAGAAAAGAGAAGCTTCATTCCTAGCCTTGACCAAAGAGTTTTCCAAAAATGGCTTAGGAATTTAGTGTCCCTATCAAAAATGATAGTTTTAGGAACAACATGAAGTCTTACAATTTCCTTAAAGAAGAGTTTAGCAATATGACTAGCATTATCTACCTTATAACAAGGGATGAAGTGAGCCATCTTACTAAACCTATCCACCACTACAAAGATAGAATCCATTCCCCTTTAGGTCCTAGGCAAACCTAACACAAAATCCATAGATATATCAATCCAAGGTGCACTAGGTGTAGGAAAGGGAGTATACAAACCACTAGGTGAAAGTTTAGATTTAGTTTTTCTACACACTATACACCTAGCATAAAGTTTTTGTATATCTTTTTTCATTTTAGGCCAATAAAAGTGTTCATATAAGATGGCTAAAGTTTTGCCTTTTCCAAAATGGCCCATTAAGCCTCCCTCTTGGCTTTCTCTTAGTAAAAGGTCTCTTAAAGAGTTCCTAGGAATGAAAAGTCTGTTGGCTTTAAAGAGATAGCCATCTAAAATGTATAAGCCTTTATGAGATGAAGAAGTGGAAGATGAGTTAAAAATGGTTAAAAAATTAAGATCACTTGGATACAAAGTCCTAATCTCATCAAGTCCAATAACTTTGGCTCTATGAGAGGCTAGTAAAGAGTGTCTTCTTGATAAAGCATCAGCCATAGTATTAGATTTTCCATTTTTGTACTTGATGACATATGGAAATTTTTCCAAGAACTCAATCCACTTAGCATGTCTTTTGTTTAACTTATGTTGCCCTTTAATAAATTTGATCACTATGGATGACAAACTCTTTTGGGATCAAGTAATGTTCCCAAGTTTGAAGGGCTCTAATCAATGCATAGAACTCTTTATCATATGTGGGATAGTTGAGAGTTTCCCTATTAAGATTTTCACTAAAGAAATCAATGGGGTGACCTTCTCGCAATAGGACGGCTCTTATTCCCACATTTGAAGCATCACACTCAAGCTCAAAGGTTTTCAAAAAAATTGGAAGTGCCAAAATTAAAACATGAGTGAGCTTCTCTTTGAGATCTAGAAAGGCTTTCTCTTGCCTTGGCCCCCACACAAAAGGAACATTTTTTTTCACCAACTCATTTAAAGGAGAGGCTAAAGTAGAGAAATCTTTCACAAATCTCCTATAGAAACTTGCTATACCATGAAAACTTCTTACTTTACTCATATTTGTAGGTGTTGGCCAATCTTGGATTGCCTTCACTTTGGATTCATCTACCTCAACACCCTTAGAACTTACTATGAATCGAAGGAATACAATGTTATCTATGCCAAAAGAACATTTTTCAAAATTTGCATAGAGATTGTTTGTTCTTAAAGCAAGCATAACTTGTTTGAGAAGGTTTAGATGAGAGGTCATGGTCTTTGAGTAAATTAAAATGTCATCAAAGTAGACCATAACAAAATGCCCAATAAATTCCCTCAAAACATGATTGATGAGTCTAATAAAAGTACTTGGTGCATTAGTCAAGCCAAAAGGCATAACTAACCACTTATATATCTAAGTTTGGTTTTAAAAGCGGCCTTCCATTCATCTCCTTCTTTGATTCTTATTTGGTGATACCCACTTTTAAGATCAATCTTGGAAAATATAGTAGAACCACTAAGCTCATCAAGCATATCTTCAAGTCTAGGTAATGGATGCCTATACTTGATGGTTATGTTGTTTATGGCTCTACAATCCATACACATTGTCCATGAACCATCTTTCTTAGGAACTAGCAAAAATGGTAAAGCACAAGGGCTTAAACTCTCTCTAATCCAACCCTTAGATAGTAGTTCATTCACTTGGTTTTCTATTTCTAGGCTTTCCCTAGGGTTGCACCTATATGCAGGTCTATTTGGAAGACTAGCACCAGGGATTAAGTCTATTTGGTGCTCAATGCCCCTAATAGGAGGTAAGCCTTTTAGAATATCCTTAGGAAAGAGGTCTTTGAATTCATTTAAGATGTTTTGAATCCCTTTAGGCAAAGAAGGAGGGGAAGAGCCCGTTGAGCACAAGGAAGTACTAGGGATGTCTTTTGCATACATGATCAAGCATTGTTTTTATGAAAACATAGCATGTTTCACATCATGTTTATTGGCCAAAAGGTTGGCTCTAGAGTCATCATAGATGACAACTTCTTTTTCATTATCCTCTTTTTTGTTTTTCTTATGTATTTCTAGATGATCAGAGGAAGAAGGTCCTAACTCTCTATCTCTTTTAAGCTTCATTTGTAGTTGATCTTTAGCTACTTGTTGTGGAGTTAGTAGGTGTAAAACTATCTTCTTGCCATCTAATTTGAAAGTGAGGGTGTTAGTGAACCCCTCATGGATGACCTTCTTATCAAATTGCCAAGGTCGTCCTAATAAGATGTGAGTTGCCTCCATAGGTACTACATCACAGTTAACTTTATCTTTATATGTGCCTATGGTGAAGTTGATTAAGACTTACTTATTAACAAACATTTCCCCTTTTTCATTAAGCCATTGCAACTTATAAGGTCTAGGGTGATCTATTATTTCTAAGCCCATTTATTTACTAATCTTCGACTCACTACATTTGCACAACTCCCACTATCCACAATGAGAGAACATAGTTTGTCATTTATGTAACATCTTGTATAAAAGATGTTCTCTCTTTGTGTAGTGTCATCTAGCTTAACATGACTACCAAGTAATCTTCTAATCATGTACAACTCACCATCATTCCCTAATATATGCTCACTGTCATAGGAATCACTACTTGAGTCACCACTTGATGTGTGATTATCAGAATCAGACTCTGATTGACTTGAGTAGGTTCCATTTGTTTTCAAAATCATGGTTCTTTTTGTTGGACAGTCGGAAGCAATGTGACCTCTACCAAAACATTTAAAACATTTTATGGTAGAAGATCTAGAGGATTATGGTTTAGATGTGGATTCATGCTTATCTTTTGGGTGCCTAAAGACTTTGCCATTCTTATGCAACTCACTTGGTAATTTGGAAGAAAAAGTGCCCACTTCCTTCTCCCTAGGGTTTCTCTCAAACCTACCCTTATTCTCTTGACCTACCCACTTAGACTTGTTAGCTTTATTTTCTCCACTATAGGATTCTCTCTTTTTGAATTGGTTCTCTACCTTAGTGCATTAGTGTAGTAACTCTTCTATATCAACATGAGGAAGAAGTTATACCCTATTTTTGATGTTCCTATTGAGGCCATGTAAGAACCTATGCATTAGGGTTTCTTCATCTTCTTCTAGATTGGCCCTAATCATGGCTATCTTTAAGGATTTATAGTAGTCTTCTACACTTTTTGAGCCTTGGGTGAGTCAATTTAGCTTTGCTAATAACTCCCATCGATAATAGTTAAGAACATATTTTTTTCTTAAGAGGGCTTTTAAGTCTACCCAATCATCTATGGGTGGAAAGTCATCTCTTTTCCTCTCCTTACATATTTGAGTCCACTACATTAAGGCATAATTTTGGAATAAAAGAGTTACAATCCTAACTTTCTTTTCTTCTTTTATTTGATGAGAATTAAACAATTTCTTAACTCTCATCTTCCATTCTAGGTAAGCCTCAACATCACTCTTACCATTAAAGGGGGAATTTCTAGTTTTACCTCTCTTAAGCCTATGTTTTCTCTTTTATGTTCATGTTGTCTTCTATGTCTAGGCTCATCCTCATTATCATTATTGTTATGTCTTTGATTTCTTTTATTTCTATGTCTAGTTTTAGGTTCTCATTATGCTCTAGGTTATTTAACCTATTGTTGATGTTATTCAAACTTTCCATTATATTATGAAGCATAGATTTATTTTCCCTATCACTAGAAGACATCTTTTAAGGTTGTCAAAGAAATTGGAGACAATGAAAACAAAGTTGTAAGCAATCTAGTAGAGGATTCTTGATGCAAGGAAAGTATTAGAAAACACACGACAAACCTAAAATACAAGTACTAGGTTTCTTTCCTAAGGGGAAACAAGTACCTAAGTTATCTTGTACTAGGTTGTATCCTTGGATGTAGTACTATGATTAGTTATGCAAGACCTAGGTTGTCTTTACCTATGTTCCTTATGAGAACCTTAGGTTGTAACTAATCAAGTAACTAACCCTAAACAAAGCTCACAGATTCGGCCAAGCAAGTAGTTATCTAAACAAATTAGTTCAACTAACTAACTAATACCTAACAAACCCTAACTAGAATTAGTTATTTAGTTATGGTAGTTTGAACTAGATCTAACAACCCTAACTAGCAACTAATTTCGGTTATGATATTAGTTATGCCAACTAGGAATTCGGTTACAAGTAGTTATGACAACTAGAATTGGTTCCAACTACTAACTAATTAACCAACTTAGTTAAGACAAACAACTAACTAACTACTTCTAGTTTTAACCAACTAACTAATTACCAAACACTCAAATGCACATGCTACTAAAATCTAGCCAAAATTACTTAAGGAAAATACTAAGAGTCCAAAGTCTAAAGTCCAAAGTCCAAAGTCCAATGGATGTCCAAAATACAAGACAAAAATCCTACTACACTTTTATAAGAATTGAAAATTTTCCTAAGTTTCTACTAGTACAAGGCTTTTGCTTCCTTTACAATGGTCTTCAAATTCTTCTCTTGAATTGTAGAAGCTCCAACACACTTAGCAACAACAAAATAAATAAACTTCCACACGAAATTAGTTAGGTAAAATAGAAACAACAAATCTAAACCTCACAAGTGTCTCTCTTAAGTGTATCCCTTCTCTTAGGATCAAGAGACTCAAGCAATTTCCATACCAATCTCAAGTGTCTCAAGATGCTACCCTCAATGGTATAGAGAAAGAAATTATTAAAGGATTGTGAAAGGAAGAAAACTCAAAGGACAAACTTAAGAAAGAATGGAGACAAACTAAAAAGGCTAATTTGAAAAAAGCTACTCAATTTGGATTCTTTTTGGAGTTTTGATTATGACAAAACCAAAGCAATAAAAGGTTCAAATGAATAAAGCTTCACTAGTGGAATTCAAAATTGAAGATGATGGACAAAACTAGACAAGCAACAAAAATAATATGCAGGAACAAAGGAAAGGAAACCTAAGCCTAGAAACTCTAGAGTTGCAACTACTAAGCAAGCAAGTGTACTTGAAACAAGTATAAAATGTCAACTAGCAAACACTTTCTTATGGCTTCAGGGTTTTGAAATTGTCAACTTGGTTTAGTGCTCAACTTCATAAATTTTGCTAAAGAGGTCTACTTTCACACTTTTCTTTTAACACCCTTTTTTAATTTTGAGATGTAGGGCTTTCGCTTTTCTTTTTCTTTTGTACTCTTTCTCTTTTCCTTTTATCTTTTGCCTCTTGATTTTGTAATGCACTACACCAATTTATAATTCCAAAACCGAAACCAACATACTAGTGTACAAGTTTCAATTTTCACTCTTTTGCTTAAGGTAAAATGCAACCTTCTCCCACTAAAATGAATGGAAGATGTATGGTATCTATTTGACAATTTTCTTTGTGATTTTTTTACAGAACAAATTAAATTAGCAGACCGTAAGGATTAGATCAAATAGAAATAAGATTACAAGTATGCAAAGTAATTTTTCTTGATTTGACTTTTTTTTAATTTAACGAAATTACTTAATGAAATAGAGAGCTAAAACATGGGTCTTCTTATTCCTACCTGTTAGTAACATTCATTCCATTAATATTTTCAATTTTCAAATATGTTTCTGGATATTTTATTTAAACTTAATGTTATTTCGAATAGGAATAAAGAACTTGGTCTATCTTATATGTTCTAATGGAATTGTGGTTGGATTGTTTCGTTAATGGTGTTAGCCCCGAATCATTTTTTCACTCTGTACCAGCAATTAGACTATATATTATAGTATAAAGCAACCAAAATGGAAATGTTGACCTAATATGCTTGAATGAAAATTAAACCTAGATGAAAGCTAAGATGGATCACTAACAAGCCTAAAAATGAGGTAACTTTTGAAGGGCCTTAAGATGAGGCCTCCTAACACATAAGAAGTGCCAAACTCAGAATTTTGAAAGCTTAAACAAGAATAAGCTATAGCAAAACTGAAAGCTACAAAGATAATATGTAAAAATTGAAGAACAAGAAGAACTATCTTAAAAACTCAAAGGAACAACAACTTTTTTATGGCTTTTCTACTTTTAACATGGCATCTAAACACAAACAAACTTGGAAATGAAAACCAACCAGCCAAGACAAGAAAGAATTTCAAAATTGAAAAGAGAAAGAAGAAGTAGAAAGAACCTCCCAAGCTCAAGATGATACCAAATGATGTAGGAGTTTCTTCTAAGCTCCTTAAGAAAGGTGGATCTTGGATCTTTTCTTTTTCAATCCTTCAAGCCAAGGTGATGATGTTCTTCTTTAAGAGGGAAACTGAAACATAAAAGAAGGAAAACTATGAAGGAATGAATGAAAATTAGAAGGAGAAAAGGGATGCAAATGAAAAGGAAAAGGTGAAAAGTGAAGGAGAAGACTAAGGGAAAACGAAAGGATGATTGGAGGCCACTCCCAAGAGAGGGAGATAACTCCTATCTCACCACCAAGGAGGGAGAGACCTCTTGGATAAGAGCTTGCAAGAGCCTTATAAATCCTAGAGAGAATAAGGAGAATCTCTCACTAGAAAGTTACACTCAAGGTGTATAAATCTCAAAATGTATTAATGTGTCATTTTACAAAATGAGAAGCCTTTATATAGGCTATGGTGCATTTGGCCAAGGAGAGCCTTATTGGGCTTCTCCATGCTTCCTAGGCCCAATGATGCAAAGAGAGAAAGGAGATGTCCTATACATGGCCCAATGTAAGAGTACATGGTCCTAAAGTGACCAATTGGCCTAGTAAGGCCCAAATAAAGCCTAAATAACTAGAGGATCTAATTATGACCTATATTACAAGATGAATACAAATAGATCCTCAAGCTATCTCTATTGGGCTTGGGCCTATTAAATAAAGAGATGAAGGAAGATAGAGCTTTATGGATGGTCTCCTTGCTTTTCTTGGACTTGACCCTTGTGAGGGGCCCTTTGTAAGTCTCTAGTCCTTTGTCCCCTTGTGAGAAATGCATTGATTGGCATTTGCATAAATGGTATATCATACGTTATCTATGTGGAATGTTAGGGGTTCCAATAGGCGAGCCCAATGGGTGGGTGACCCAGTGCACGGGTGAAATTATATGTTGTTCCCTAGTGATTCTTGGAATCATGAAGCTGCCTATAGTTTGGTGGCGAGGCACCCTATGTGGCAGGCCCAGTGGGTGGGCGGCTCTGTAATGAGCAAGTGACCTCAGTGTCCTTACGGGCGCGGCTCTCTCAATGTGTGTTTGAGAGAAGCCCATAGCACCTTTGGCAAGTGAAGCCACGTTAAGAATCTACAAGTCATGCGGTGACTAGTGATACATATGGGCGATAGCAGTTTAGTACCAGTAAAAGAGTGATGTTATGCATGCAATTAATGAGATAAGTGTACACATTTACTACTGCAGTAGGGGCATAGTACCACACCTATGCTTGACCTATATTTTATATGATGTTGTTTCCCAGAGTCAGATCCATGACTTAATAATGATTCCTTGTGCATATGCATTAGCCATAAGAGCATTTACATATAGCTAAAGATATGCCCAGTTTGGTAGCTCGTGGAGGCAATGGATTATTAATAAGTAAATAGAAAGAAATTATGGTACTAACCTTAAATGTATACTAGTATTTGATAAGATTGCCAATGATTTGATACATATGTTATGAATGTGTTGATGGAATATGTGTTTTGTTGAAATAAAATGATATGTGAAAGTAGTATATGTTAGCCAAGGCCTCGATACTCAAGAGGGGGTGAATTAAGTATTTCAAATTTTAGCGTGGAATCCCTTTCAAAACAGTTCTTAGTACACAAATGATGAAATATAAAAGATGTAATAATTATGAAGCACATGTCATACTAAACATATTTTGAGTTGAAGAGACTATATTCAAGAATTGATTTTGATAAATAAGGCAAGTTATTAGTTTAGACAATTCTTGGAACACTTAGCATGCAATAACTAATTCCAATATAAATTTAACTTAAACAATTTCCAACAAATTAATTATGCATAAATAATTTACTAAGTTATTAGCACTAATATTCAATTCATTTATACAATAATTAAATCCAACAATATTTAAGACAATTAATTCAAGGATTTAATTTAAGTAATTTTAACATACCAATTAGTTATAAAATATTTTAGCATGCAAATTAAATTCACAATAATAAAGGAGTTTAATTGAATAAAGAATTTACAAACCGATATAACGAGTTCCACCACCCCGGCGTACGTCTCGCCTTCAAGCAACCCACTTGAATGAGTTCCACTATTGAGAATTTGAGATTACAAGCATTGAGCAATTGTAGCTTCCTAGTGTCCCACACTCAAGAACCCAATCTCACAAGCAAAGGTCAACCCACCCAATCTCACAATCTCTCAATACCCAAAGGTTGAACCCCAACCTTTGTGACCACTCAACCTAGAGTGAATACCTTGGTCTTTTGGTGTTTGGTTTACAAGAATTTTTCTCTCTCACTAAAGTAGATGTACAACTTGAAGATCTCACAAAATAATGATAACTCTCACAAAGAGGATATATAAATTTAGCTCACTCAAAAATATTTTTCTCTCTAGCTCTCAATTAACTCTTAAAAGAGGAATATGCCAATTAATGAATAAAGAGAGCAAATAAATCAAGAGGAAGGAAGAAGAACAGAGGAATTACTTCTCTACTTTGTGATGGTACGAATTGCTTCTTCAAGTCCCTCTCTATTTATAGGCGTTCCTGAGCATGGAATTTGCAATAAAAAATTGTCTCCTGATGCTTGCAAGTGGAGTAAAGGAGCGTCTGTTCCCTTAGTGAATAATGGGCAATGCAGTTGCTAATTCATAGTGTGTTGATAATGCGATGCGTAGCTGTCTCTAACGTTCCAAAACCAATTACACTAGATGAATTGATTCATCTTCAATTTGAATGGATTCCCAATGAGTATTTTCACCTTCTGAAACCAATGAATCGATTCAGGTTTGAAGTTCCTGGGTAAAACACAACGTATGAATCGATTCCTATAATGTGTGAATTGATTCATGCCTTTTAAAACTGATTCCCTATGCCAATCAAAATGTGTGAATCGATTCCCCTTGGTGTGCTTTATGCCATGAATCGATTCATCTTATTAAAATTGTAATTTCCAGCCTCTGTCATTGTGT
This sequence comes from Clitoria ternatea, assembly GCA_037962975.1. Taxonomy (NCBI): domain Eukaryota; kingdom Viridiplantae; phylum Streptophyta; class Magnoliopsida; order Fabales; family Fabaceae; genus Clitoria; species Clitoria ternatea. The sequence goes on from CM075672.1 coordinate 161,164,483, forward strand.
GAATCGATTCATTTCACTATGCCTTGCATAATGAATCGATTCCTGCACCTGTTGCATGAATTTTGTACTTTGTTTCATCCATTTTTGATATGTGATCAATCATGGTTCCATTCCTTTGATCCTTAGGCACTTCGATGATTATTTTTCTCTGTTTTAAGTCTCTATAACTACCTTAAATCATTTCATTGGAATTCATCCATTTTGCATCATCAAACATAATTAATTTGTCTGTGATAATTGATGTTTGATCTTTGTTTCTTCATTTGTTGTGTCATTATCAAAACCTACATCAATATATAAATACATTCTCCCCTTTTTTGATAATGACAACAAATGTTCGTCTCTTAGGGTGTTAGTCTCATAACAGTTCAAATACATGGCATAAACAACTCCCCCTAACATATATAATTGGATACCACTTGTTATACATATATCATACATATAATCGATACCAATTGTTAAAAGATCATAATGTATCATGCAATATAATATCTCCCCCTTAATCATGCAATAGATACCACAGAATAGTTCATCTAATTTTCAGAGCATCGTGGTAGAGTAAACAAGTATAGTAAGCATAATAATATTTTCTCTTTTTAACAACATGCTATTTTATCAAATTCTTTGATATTCTTCTCCTCTTTTCTAATGGAAACATGATACATCTCCCCCTTTATATCTTATCTCTCCCCCTTTATATCTCTCCACTAATCTCTCCCTCTTTGGCATCATCAAAAATAAAACAATAATCATAGTAATTTTTCCTTTTTGGCATAAATGACATTTCATTCTTTTTACTAATCCTTTCACTAATCTCCCCCTTTGGCATCATCAAAAAGATCATCATCTTAGTTATAATCTATGCCATCAACATATAAATGCATTTATTTGAATAAGAGAGATTTAGAGCAAGTATTTCATAAAAGGGTTGTAGAATTCAAATCAAAGCTTAAAACATGATCAAGGATATATACCATTTTATTTCATACCACATGTTAATATCTAGAGTCAATAATCAACCACATAATTCATTCATCAAGTAAGCAGAAAATTGATTGCTAACTCATTTTCAATCATGTAATTAATATCACTTTCAAGTATGGTAGGCGTCACATGATTCTTTCTAAGTAAGCACACATATCATTACTTGCACATTTGTAAATAAGTCAAATATAAGTAAAGAAGTAATTTTCTCCATTATGATAGGCAAATAAGCACATAATCATCTCAAATAAGCATATAATTTTCTCCTATTTTGGCATTATCAAAACACTGAAGGATATTTTTCCAAGTAAGCATATATGAAAGTAGAAACAAAATTATAAGTGCTATAAACATAATTATAGAAAGTGAAATAAAGGATAATCATTTATGTGCATGCTCCCCCTTACTATTGTAATTGATATTACTTAAAAAAAAATATACCACTTATTAACGTGTGAAACTAATTATACCAATTTGATCAAGTCTGATACTAGTTGTAGGTCAATTTAATCAAGTATTATACCAAATGTTATTAACACATGTAGTTGGATACCAATTATTAAGCTAATCAATACCAGGTGTTCAAGTTTGATACTATTTGTTTACTTCTTAATCACATGATCTCCTTCTTAATAGATACCACTTGTTGAAATTATAGATACCCTAATATGAATAGATACCACTCAAAGGTTAGATACCACTTGCATATAAAAATCACTTGTTAATCATCAATTAATAGTGCTTGATGCATTTCTAGGTATCAGAGCAGTAACATAGAAGATTTTTCAATAATGTATACTTATATCTAGGTATCAGAGCAACGGTGGAATGATTAATACATCTTGTTGACTTACTCATGCATTTGTACTATAACATATGCCAGTATATCTACTCTTTTTCATATGACCTTTTTATCTTAAATATTCTCTTCTTAACTTGTGCCTATGATGTCATATATAGGTCTAGTCAAGCATTTACCTAGGGCACATATGGTATTTATCAAATATGTAAGAGAAAGCATTTTGCATAGATAATTAGTAACACATATAGACAAGTCACAAAAGCATATCATGGTCATCGTGTGGCTGTAAGTGTGTAATGCAAGTCATCCACTTATTGTAATCAATTTGCCATAACATATATGTTATACCACTTGTTATCTTGATGCTATGTATGATACCACTTGATGGATTTGCCAATTTAAGCTCTTGAAATCAATTTATTAACATCATTTTAGCATTCAAGCATACATCATTATTGATTCAATTGTCCAATAATTCTTTTCAAACTCAATGATGCATATTTTCAAATTTCTTTTCACAGTCAAGATCATGCATCATCAAACATACAACGCAGATAAGAATTATAATGTCAATCAAGATAGATACCAATTGCTCAAGCATGGTGTATTAAAGAAGATCATGTCATGCATTATCACATATCATGCATTGTTTCTTATTATTTCATGCATTGTCTCTTAATATGCCATGATGCATATCATCATAATCATGCATTGTCACTTAACATATTCTCTTGTTCATGCCTATGATATTAACAGTCATGAAGTTAAAGTCTAGGCAATCACTTGTTATAGCATACATAGAGCATACTTACTTTCTTTTAGGCATTATCAAAAACAACATATAATTACATAGAAACATTTTTCTTAAGATAGTTCTAACTTGTAAAGATTTGTCATAATCAACTTGTCATAACAATTTCTTATATGAAGTTCAATTCCACTTGTTATGAAAAGATACTTACTTGTTAGGAAAATGACATACCACTTGTTAAAACAAATTATGCATAAATTATCAAAGCATAGATACCACTTGTACACACAGTATATGTATTTATTATCAAAGCATAGTGGCAAGTATATAATCAAGATTATGTCCCTATGATTTCTCTCTTTTACTAATTCAATTGATACCATTTTGTTAAGAAGATGCTTGTCATTTAGATATCACTAGTTAAACATAAATATCTTTCGTTCAATAATCAATACATCATCAAGAATTCATATTTCATCAAGAATTCATGCATCATCAAAAATTCATACATTATCAAGGATTCACACATAGTACATACATCATCCAAGAATTCATACATCATCAAGAATTCATGCATCATTTAAGACTTTGAATCTAAGCACAAGATTTCACTTATTAGCATTTTGATGTATCAAACCTTCCTAACACACATGGATACAAACAACTTTAATCTCAAGTTTTTCATCAAGACATGTTATTCAAGTAATCATTCATCTCAAAACTTTACACCTTTTTCATGCTCAAATTCACATATCAAATCAAAGTTAGATCTTCACACATCAAAACTTATTATGAACAAGTATGGAATTTGGCTTTATAAAATTATTTAAAAATTTTCAATAAACTATCAGCCAAGTGGATAGATATTTTAACATAATTAAGCATACAATCATATAGCAAACATGATATTTAATTAACTAGAGTAAGGATCCGATCGTACCTTGGAATTTTATAATTCCTACGTCCTTATCTTTCTCATTCTTTGTTCTTTTGGAGTGAAGATTGTGAATCTTGATTCTTTGGTCATTCGCCGATGAGAAATTGCCGATTTAAAGTATGCCTACAAAATTTACAGTTTTATGGTACCCTTTGAGAGTTGGGTCCTTTCTTGTTAGTTTAGGATTTCAAGGTTATTTTTGGAATCCATACCTTTCTCATGCACTTTTGACGAGATTTCTTTACAAAGCAATTAGATGATATATGACCATATGTTCCACAATAAAAATATGTTGAATCCAAACAATGAGTCATATTAGAATTGTAATGGTTTCTTTTGTGTTCTATATGCCTTCTTTTAAAGCAATTGGATATTGTATGACCCTTCCTTTCATGGTTTGCACATTTTAGAATAGGTATAGGTTTTTCCTTAAGGGGTGCAAGGGGTTTCTTGTATTTCTTTTCCTTTTCAAATTTTCCATGACCTATTCCCGTTCTATCAAGGGTATACTTTTGATTTTCAAGAGATGCACTTAAATTCTTTTAAGCTTCTTAAGTGCTTCTTTTAGTTCTTTATTCTCTTTTTTAAGAAGCATACATTTATTAGTTAGCATACATTCCTTATCTCCATTACAAGTCCTAGGAGTGACATTTGAAGCTATTAATTCATCATTTTGAATTCTAAGATTTTCCTTTTCTATGTGAACATCATGCAATTCATTTTCAAGTTTCAAAATGGTTTGTTTTAAGCATGCATATCTCTTTGATAGTAAAATAAACTTTTCATGCAATTCATCAAAAGCTTCTAACAATTCATCTTTATCAATTTCACTTTCATCATCACTAGATTCGTTTAGAGAACTTACCTCATCATCTTTGGATTGCTTTGTCATAAGGCAGAGGTTGGTAAATTCTTCTTTCGATTCATCGACCTTTTCTTCCATACTTATTTTGAATCCTTCATTTTTGCTAGAAAGAGTACTAATTCTTGCATCTTGATCATCATTAGTATTTCCATAAATTGTTTCAAGAGTTTCCCACATTTCTTTAGCATTATTACAAGTAATAACTCTAGAAAAATCATTTGGTCCTAATGCTAATGTGATAAGTATTTTAGCTCTTAGATTAAATTGTACCTTTCTATCTTCTTCCTCAGTCCATAAGTTCATGGGCTTCATACATTCTATATTATCAATAATGTATTTGGGAATGAAAGGACCAAATTGAATAGCATTCCATACCTTAATGTCATAGGATTGGACAAAGATTTTCATCCTTTCTTTCCAAATAGCATAGTCTTTACCATTAAAGATTAGAGGTCTATTTATTGTACCATTTTGCGGAAATGCATCATAGAAGGTGGAGGCCATCTTGATCTCCTGCAGCTGTTAAGCCTTTTGGCAAGAGTCAAGCTCTGATACCAATTGTTAGCCAAGGCCTCGATACTCAAGTGGGGAGTGAATTTAGTATTTCAAATTTTAGCGTGGAATCCCTTTCAAAACAGTTCTTAGTACACAAATGATGCAATATAAAAGATGTAATAATTATGAAGCACATGTCATACTAAAAATATTTTAAGTTGAAGAGACTATATTCAAGAATTGATTTTGATAAATAAGGCAAGTTATTAGTTTAGGCAATTCTTGAAACACTTGGCATGCAATAATTAATTCCAATATAAATTTAACTTAAACAATTTCTAACAAATTAATTATGCATAAATAATTTACTAAGTTATTAGCACTAGTATTCAACTCATTTATACAATAATTAAATCCAACAATATTTAAGACAATTAATTCAAGGATTTAATTTAAGCAATTTTTACATACCAATTAGTTATAAAATATTTTAGCATGCAAATTAAATTCATAATAATAAAGGAGTTTAAGGGAATAGAGAATTTGCAAACCGATATAACGAGTTCTACCACCCCGGTGTACGTCTCGCCTTCAAGCAACCCACTTGAAGGATTTCCACTATTGAGAATTTGAGATTACAAGCTTTGAGCAATAGTAGCTTCCTAGTGTCCCACACTCAAGAACCCAATCCTTACAAGCAAAGGGCAACCCACTCAATCTCACAATCTCTCAATACCCAAAGGTTGAACCCCAACCTTTATGATCACTCAACCTAGAGTGAATACCTTGGTCTTTTGGTGTTTGGTTTACAAGAATTTTTCTCTCTCACTAGAGTAGATGTACAACTTGAAGCTCTCACAAAATATTGATAACTCTCACAAAGAGGATATACAAATTTAGCTCACTCAAAATATTTTTCTCTTCAACTCTTAATTAACTCTTAAAAGAGGAATATGCCAATTAATGAATAAAGAGAGCAAATAAATCAAAAGGAAGGAAGAAGAACAGAGGAATTGCTTCTCTGCTTTGTGATGGTACAAATTGCTTCTTCAAGTCCCTCTCTATTTATAGGCGTTCCTGGGCATTGCATTTGTAATAAAAAATTGTCTCCTGATGCTTACAAGTGAAGCAAAGGAGCGTCTGTTCCCTTAGTGAAAATGGGCAATGCAGTTGTTAATTCATAGTGCGTTGATAATGCAATACGTAGCTGTCTTTAACATTCCAAAACCAATTACACTAGATGAATTGATTCATCTTCAATTTGAATGGATTCCTAGCGAGTATTTTCACCTTCTGAAACCAATGAATCGATTTAGGTTTGAAGTTCCTGGGAAAAACACAACGTATGAATCGATTCCTATAATGTGTGAATCGATTCATGCCTTTTAAAACTGATTCCCTGGGCCAATCAAGACGTATGAATAAATTCCTCTTAGTGTTCTTTATGCCATGAATCGATTCATCTTATTAAAATTGCAATTTCCAGCCTCTGTCATTGTATGAATCGATTCATTTCGCTATGCCTTGCATAATGAATCGATTCCTGCACCTGTTGCATGAATTTATGCTTTGTTTCATCCCTTCTTGATATATGATTAATCATGGTTCCATTCCTTTGATCCTTAGACACTTTGATGATTATTTTTCTCTGTTTTAAGTTTCTATAACTGCCTTAAATCATTTCATTGGAATTCATCCATTTTACACCATCAAACATAATTAATTTATCCGTGATAATTGATGTTTGATCTTTGATTCTTCATTTGTTGTGTCATTATCAAAACCTACATCAACATATAAATACAGTATATGATGCTCTTTGAGAAATATCTATGGAGCACATATATATGTATCATCATAATTTATGACTTTGATTTATCTGGTATATGTTACTCACCTCCTAGTTTCCATTTCTAAAGGTTGATATGGGCTTTTTAGAAGCTTATACTTTGTGGAGGTAGAGCTTTTGTGAAGAAGGTAAATATGGAAATAGAAGCCTTCTACCTTGAGCGGCAATCGTGTTATGAGAAGTACAATGTTATGTTTTGTATATGATATTTGAATAGTTGTGGTTATTGATTTTGAAGGTCATGTGTGAAAATTAGACATTAGTGTTTTGGAAGGCTAATTTTTGGTTATGACCTTAACAACAGTTGATGTTGATTGTGATACAATGACTTTTATGCTATGTTGATAAATGAATAATGATATTATGAGATTTAAGATCATTAGAATGAAAATGTGACTTGTGTATCATGAATATTGTGAATTTAATGCAAAATAAGGAAGTGGATAGGTCATACTTTCATTTAATGGATAATACATCATGTAGGTGTCACCTATAAGTCATAATATATGTATGAAACTTGTGTGCATGGTTGATTATGGCAAAAGAGGCTTAGTTTGCAATTTGGCATGCTTAGTTTGGTTAAAAGGGGGCTTGAATTGCCACTAGAGCATATCTTGATCTAGGGAATGAGTTATTGGATGAGACTTGATGGAGAAAGTCACATTTATATGTGTGAATATAGGTTCATAGAGAGTTTAGACCAAAACTTAGCGAATTGCATTTTGGTATGTCATGTAAAATGCCCACAATATGCATAAAACTACCCTATAGCTTAGATTTTGATTGGGATGGAATTTGGGCTTGAAACTTTGCCATATAATTGATATTAGGCTAGGTAAGTTGTGTATAAAATTTTATGCGAATTGGAGTTGAATAGCCTAGTGAAAAGGGGTCTCAAATTTGGCAAAAACTTAAGAGTCAAAAAGCTGTAGAATGGTGCCTATAGTAGTGAGATCCGGCCAGTGGATCATTTTGCCTCAAAACATGGAAAAATGGGAATTTTGGTGGACTAGATAGTGGATTCCACAGGCAGTGGAATGGCCACTGTCAGAATTTTCCAACTGCTGCTTTTCCCTTGTTGGTTTTGGCTCTTTTAGGTATCTTAATGACATTTTTGGCCTCCAACTTCTACATAAAAGTTGTAGATATTTGTGTTAGGGAGCTGTAAAAATTGGCCTCATCTTAATTGAAGTTTTATAGCTCTTATTAGACGTAAAATACCAAACCCGCTGTTGTGAAAAAGCTCAAATTTTAGGGGGTTTGAATCTAACTTTTTATAATTTTCAATTTGGAAGTAATAGGTGATATTTATGACATGTCCCACTATTTCTAAGACTAAAAATGGACTTTCCTCACATCGCTTCTCATATCTGCATATATGAGAAGTGTGACTAGTCAAAGATCTAGGGCACGATGTTAAATGATTTTCTTTTAATTCGTGGTGTCTCTTGGGTGAAATGATGAACTTTAAAATGTGAAAAATTTATCTCATATCTATTATATTTATTTATATAAGATTGAGGGGCACCACACTTATTGTTTGTGATAGAAAAGAATAAATCCATAGTTTTAACTTATAAGTTGTCATTTTACTGTTGTTGTTTTCTCTCCTCTTTGTTGTATATATAATATGTGAACCATCACGAAAGTGTCCCCTTAGAGAGACTTGTTTTATTTCGAAATGTATTTTGTAGTTTGGATTTCACTTTATGGTGATTTGTTCTACTCTTAGTTTATGCAACTTGTTTATCCCTTGAGTTCTTCAACTTATGCTTCCTCATATCAAGGAATCCTTTTAGAGAATAAGGCCAATGTAAATTTCATACAACATTACAATGGATGAACTTTTAGAATGACATTGTTATTTAGGATTTGGTGATGGTTTGCGATATGCAAAGTTTAGTTAATTTCTGACATAGAGCTAACATTGATTTCAATTGAAATTACATTTGTTTTAGTTGAAACTTGATTTGTGCTTAAATATTCTTATTGCTAATGCATTACTTATTTTTTAAATTTGTAGAGATTCAATCAATAACTATTCCGTGACGAAGACATTAAAAAATGATGGGTAAAATTTTTATTTGAGGTTGTAGAAGTATAGTTTAGATTTAAGGTTGCTTAAATTGTACATGTTTATTTTGGTGTAAATATGATATTTCATTTATATTATATGAAGATATTTTGGTGTATCATTTATTTTTGTTTTAATTGATATAATAATTTATATTTTAATTTTAATTAAATTATGGATTGACATTTGTGACTTAGTATGTGAGGGTTGGTTTAATTTTGAATTTGTAAGAGGTTACCTATATTTTACACCTTTTGATTCCATACTAGTCAGTGAACTAGTATAAAATGTCAAAAATAATCTGTGTAAAAAAGTCATTTTAACACTAGTGATCCTAAGAAAAGTTGCATACATACAATGCTTTGAAGAATGCCAGATAGTCAAGTAATGAGAGAGAAGAAATAAATGAGTTACGTGATGGTGTACAAAGAGAAAGAGTGAGAGAGATAGACTAAGAGTTTCTACATGTATTTTTATATGACTCTTTTTAAGGTGAGAAAGTTCAAGATTCCCAAAAGTGAGTAAGAGGATATTTTGATGACATTTCTTACAACTTACATTGATGGAAATATTCAGGGAGTTAATATTCATCATTCATGTTGTATTGGTGGAAGATCCAATGGCTAGGTTTCATTTTGTCGATTCCAAGAGGTTTAAATGTGTAAAAGGTAATTTGGTTAGTTAGTGGTATTAGAAAAGTGTTGTAGGTATATTGATGTGGAATATAATAATACTATTATTGATTAAGATAATTGGATAACACTATTTTTATTTAATTAATTTATACCATTAATAATACAATTTTGTTAATATTTCTATTAATGATGTAATTAGCTTTTGTATGTATTTTATTTATTATTATGGTTTATTATAATAATACTTATTAGGATTATTATTTTATTATAAAGTATTATTAACTATATCATTATTGTAATTTTATTAAAAATTATAGTTGTGATCTAATTTTCATATATAAAGTTAAAAATGGTAAGATTCATAGTAAATAGTATAACAATTATTTTAAATTTGTAGTAATTTATTTAATTGTTTAGACTTTAGGACAAGATGCGTCCAAGATTACAAACATAGTACACAAGCTAACATTTCTTTTGTTTATGTAATTTTTTTAGGATTTAGGATGTAATGACTAGTAAGAAAATGTACTTTTAATGTTATTCTTTTGTTTTGGTTATTTAGGCTGTACTTCATAGTTGCATTGAAAGATAAATCGTTTTTACTTGTTATTGAGAATAAGATTAATGTTTATGTTGGAAGATTTAGTTATTTTGTAAACGTGAATGATATTTATTGATGATGTACATAGTAATAGGTTGTTTCATGTGATAGGTTTACAAAGTTTTTATTGGTGTGGTAGCTTTATTAAAATGATCAGATGACTCACAAATATGGAGGGTGTGAGTAGGGTTGTAAAAATAGGCTAACCCGTCTTCTCCTATCCCGCAGTCAACCTGTAGAAAGCGGGGCGAGGTGGGTTTTGTCAACTACTAGAGGTGGGTTGGTTTTCTTAGTTTGTCTCACTTTGCTGGCGAGTTGGCAGTTGACCCGTCAAATTTTAAAAAACAAAAATAGCTTATTTTGCAAGGTCAATAGTAGCAGGTTGGTTGGTTGACTCACCTAACTTGCCTAAAAATATATATTAAATAATCAAAATTAATAAGAATTAGTTAACTTACTATTTTTAAGAAGCAAAAAAGAGAAAGTTTATTGAATTAGAAAAAATGTAATTAAAATGGAAAATTTTGAATTTAGTACTAATAATATCATCTCAAACACTCATATTTTTTACATTCATAACCTCTCATATAGTCAAAGTGATATGTTAAAATGTAAACATGCAAATAATAAATTAATAATAACAAACATGAAATAAATATTTAAATTTCTATTAATATTCAAGAATTCAACAATAAAAGATAAAAAGATAAACTACTAATAAGAGACTAAGAGTATTGTTGTTGAGTGCCTAAACAAAGTAAGTAGCTTGATGGGTTGGCCTGCCACACTTCTAAAAGCCTATTCGGTTGGCATGTGGTGCCCTAATTCGTCAGACCCGAATCTCGATGCAAGTATAACTAACTAATAAAAATGCAAATAAAATTTTCACGGTTAAGTTTCATAGGCCAACCACTTACACCAAGGGTCGGACCATAGAGAATCGGAGGCCATAGTGAAATATAAACGACAATAACTGGATTGATAATTTAAATCCTCAATATATACACAAAGAGAAACAAGAGCAGAGGAATAAGGAATGTGTATAAAAGGTATCCCCCTCTTCCTATATATGAGGGTATAAGGAGAGATCCAAGGGAGAACAAGACTCATGTTAAAAGTTACGTAGAAATATATGAATTAGGATATGTAATCGAGCCAAGTATAGGAATAGAATCCCTAACCAAAGAGCACTAGTGCAAAAATTAGATATAACAACGGGGATATATTCACGGGTAGAAGAGAATCAGTGATAAAAACATGCGCGGTGGCATTTTTGAAATTCTAAGGTGAACGTTTTAATCAGAGAAAACTATATATCCACGGTTAACATCATAACCGTGAACGTACCCATCAATATATATTCACGGTTGAGGAGTCAACCGTGGATATATAGTACCTGAAATATATATCGACGGTTGTATTCACAACCGTGAATATATATTCATGGGTACGATCACGGTTATGATGTGAACCGTGGATATATATTGAAATTTATAATCACGGTTGTATTTCCAATCGTGGTATATAGTTCAGGTTTTAGGGTTTAATCACTGGGTACTGTATGTCCACGGTTGTTTCTATAACTGTGATTATAGATTTCAATATATATCCACGGTTGGGATCATAACCGTGGATATATAGTTAACATTTATCCACGGTTGTTTGTTAAACCGTGAATATATGTGTAATATATTCACGGTTTCAAGGGGAACCATGAATATACATCCTTTCTGAAACTTCAAAAGCCGCGCCTTTCACTCTTTTTTCACTTTCTCTTCTTCTGCGCGTTGGTTGTCGTCTTCTCCATTCTCTCTGAGCTTCGTGCCCTGAGCTTTGTGCCCTTCTCTCTGTTCAGCATCTTCTTCCTTTCTTCATTCAGGTAGGTTCCCTGAACCCCCATTGTCGTGCGTGTTTGTCATTTGGTCACTTGCTGCTGAGAACCCTCTGTTCCCTGAACCCCCCATTAAAATGCGTATGTAGTAGAAGCTAAACCAATGTTGCCTCTGTGTGTGTCTTTTCATTGTTAATGTTACCTCTGTATCTATATTTGTTGGATGGCCTGCACGGAGGTCACCCGGCGTAGGAGCAGCGACGAACACTTCTTCTTCCTCTGTTTATTATTTTGTGTTGTTTATGAATGGTCCTGTTTTGTTAGGTCGTAAGTACATAATAATTTCATTGTTCAATTATTGATTCTTTCTCTGTTGGTACATAATAGTTTGATTCCTTGTTTCCTGTGACACGATAGTTATTGGTTCAAAAGCTTAAGTTATAGAGAAAATTACAAGGTTTAAACTCTGTTTATATATCACAGATAATCGATTTTGCAACAGTGAAAATTTATCACCTATATATTCTAGAAAATTAAGATGGAAGCCTTATATTCATAGGATAACTAGTTACATTAACAATCTTTGGATGAACCAACCTATTGATTTGTAGTTATAAGTTTAAATTAGGTGTATGAACTTTAGAAATATTATAAGATACCTCTTTTGGTTAAAATGTACTCCCTAAATTGAAAAGTTCTAAATGGTTGAGATTACTGTTCTCCTAGAACTTATATTGTTCTTCTTAAGTAGAATTTAACCAAATTCAACACCATGTCCATAAGCCGTAATCCATAAAATAAAAGTACAAATCTCAATTCTCATAATCCATAATCCATCATCTAACACCATAGTTCTACTTGAAAATAATAGAATTTAAAAATATCATATTAATTACTAAATAAAAGTCTAAAGTTTGAACCTGCATTATAAACCAACATCATAATCCATAATCCATAATCCATACTCCAACACCATACTTCTACTTCAAAATAACACAAATTAAAAACATCATACTAATTTAGGAAAAAAGTTAACTAAATTATTATCCATTTTATTTCTGTTACTGTTGGTTGCTCTTATATGTTATGTTTATTGCTGTTGTATGTGTGTGGTTGTTAACTAGTATGAAAGTTGTTGTGCATATGAGTGAACCGTAGTTCCCCGTTTGAGATTCTACATAAATGGTCAGTGTTTTTTGACCTGCCATATTGGAGGGAGCTTGATGTAAGACACTGCATTGATGTAATGCATGTGGAGAAGAATGTGTGCAACAGTTTAGTTGGTACACTCTTAAACATACCCGGGAAGACTAAGGATGGCCTAAACTCGCGTATGGACTTAGAGTTGATGGGTATACGTCAGGATTTGCATCCATAATCAAAGGGCAAAAGAACATATTTGCCTCCAGCATGTCATACGTTATCCAGAAAAGAAAAGCAAAGTCTGTGTGAATCATTACGAAGTGTGAAAGTTCCATCTGGTTATGGCTCCAACATCAAGTCTTGTGTTTCCATGAAAGATTTGAAGTTAGTTGGGTTGAAGTCTCACGATTGTCACATGTTGATGCAGCAGTTTCTGCCTATCGCCATCCGTGACATTCTTCCTAAAAATGTGAGAAATGTCATAACAAGGTTGTGTATGTTTTTCAATTCCATATGTTGCAAGGTAATCGTGCCCGACGAATTGGATGTGTTGGAACAGGAAGCATCACTTATATTATGTCAGCTTGAAATGTATTTCCCGCCCTCTTTTTTTGACATAATGGTCCACTTAATCATCCATTTGGTGAGAGAGGTCCGTTGGTGTGGTCCAGTGTTCTTACGGTGGATGTATCCCGTTGAGCGATATATGAAGATATTGAAAGGGTATATAAAGAACCAACGTCGTCCCGAAGCTTCAATTGTGGAAAGATATATTGCAGAGGAAGCAATTGAGTTTTACACTGAATACATGTCACATGCTGCAAGCATTGGTATTCCAACGACTCGTCATGAGGGGAGATTGGATGGGAAAGGAACGATTGGAAAAAAAGTGAAGAGCATGCCACATGCTGATGTCCTTCAGGCACACTTGTATATTTTAAACAACACGGACGACGTGCAACCGTATCTAGCCACACACAAGGAGCTAGTCAAGAAAACCAACCCTAAAATGACTGAAAAGTGGTTGTTGAATGAACACAACAAGAGTTTCATGTAGTGGTTCCAAAAGACCGTCCTGAAAGATGCATCCGCATCCTCGACATTACATCGACTAGCACAGGGCCCGAACTTTGATGTCCTCACCTTTTGTGGGTATGACATAAACAACTATTCGTTTTATACAAGGACACAGGATGAAAAGAGTACAAATCAAAATAGTGGAGTGATGGTTGTGGCTCAGTCAATGCATTTCTCAACTGCAAAGGACAACAACCCTGTGATGGCCGAGTCATGCTACTTTGGTGTGATTGAAGATATATGGGAAGTTGATTACGGTCCCTTCACTATTCCTGTGTTTAAATGCAAATGGGTTGACAATAAGAACGGTGTCACAACTGATGATTTAGGAGTTACGTTGGTGGACCTCAACAAGATAGGGCATAAGGACGAACCATTCATAATGGCAACGCAGGTGAAGCAAGTTTTTTATGTTGCTGACCCAGCTGACAAACGGTGGTCAATTGTTATCAAAGGTAGACACATTGGAGACCCCAATGTTGATATTGTGGACATTCCATCAACTACAACTCGTATTCCAACATCTATCGTGGAACATGACATAGATGATGTAGTTGCCAGTCGTCATGACCACCATGAGGGCTTGTGGGAAAATATTTCATCTTAATAGGGTATTAATCTTGTTGGTGAGACATTGAATTACATGTTATATTAGTTATTCGTTGTTTTAAATGTTATATTAAATATTTGACAGTTTTTTTCCTTGTTTGGACAGATACTCATGGCTGACCAGGATGGACGATCCAGGTCCGACTCACAGGCCAGTGGTTCCTCTGCTCGGAAGAGTAGAGGTGTTACCCGGATGCCAGACGTCGCACGTAGGCGTCACCGGGGAGAGAGGATAGTTGTTGAGATGGATGTCAACACCGGTAGATTCAGTGGACCGCATGCCACGAAGTTGAGCAGTTATCTGGGGGTTGTGGTACGGTCAAAGGTGTCCATCATTATCCCCGACTGGGATAGTGTCGAGGAGGTGGTGAAGAACCAGCTATGGAGTGATGTTCTGGTAACTTAGATATTATTTAAGTTTTATTTTAGTGTATTATTTCATGTAACTCTTAATAAGGACTCCTTTATGGACTAACTCCTTTCATGTAGGATTCTTTTGACATACCATCTTCCGACATAGCGAGGAGGAAGGTCCTCGGTATCATGGCTGAGCGATGGAGGTCGTTCAAATCCATACTCACCACGAGGTATATTGAACTTTAAATTCTTAATCAACGCTTCACCAAATTGTACCAATCCTTAGTTTTAATGTACCTTTCATTGTAGGTATGTATTCGGGGACGACCAAGGAAAGTTCCCTGGAGAGAAATATCCATTCATCGATCAAGAGACCTGGGATGCTTTTGTTGCATCTAGACATTCTGCCGAGTTTTAGGTACATTGGTTTTTAGATGATTAAATTATGTATAATTTATACAGCTAACTATGAATATTTTTTTTCTTGTTGTAGGAGACCAGAAAGAAAGCCAAGGAGACTAGGAAGCTAAATGACTGCCCACACACACTGTCACGTGGGGGTTACCGTAGGTTGGAGGAGCGGCTGGCACAGGAGAGGCTGAGTCAGTGTCAGACTGACACTGGTATTGTGGATCCCCCTTCCCCACCTACACGCCACGACAAATGGAAGCGGGCTAGGATCAAGAAGAGTGGGGAATACACTTCCTCACAGGCTCAGGAGGTTGCCTCACGGATAGTAAGTATTCCCCGTTATATCAGTGTCTGTTTTTCAGTTTACGTGAAGGAAATGAATACTAACTTGTTTGGTTTCAGGATTCCTTGGTTGAGCAATCAACCCAAGGGTCTTTCGTAGCCCATGGACGGGAGGATATTTTGACTACCGCCATCGGCAGGCCAGAGCACCCAGGAAGAGTGCGTGCTATTGGTCGAGGTGTAGGTAAGTGCTAACTAACTCTATGCCTTCATTTTGTTATCTGTTAAACAATTATGGGCTAATCATTCACATTTCACAGGCCTCCGTGCCTATTACGGTGCTCCCGACCCTGCCCCATCCCTTGAGCAAATGGTGGAGCAAAAGGTGGCTGTTGTGAAGGCTGAGTACCAGGAGGAGATATCTAGGCTCCACCAGGAGATGGCCCGATTCAGGGAGGAGATGAAGGCCTCACTCAGCCACCACCAAGAGACTACTGCACCAGCTAGCGACCCACAGGTTAGATTCTTTATTTAATTTCCTCAATTTTATTGTTTGTAATCACTTTATTTCATTATTGAATAACTTCTGCTTGATGTGTAAATATGTAGGTACGAAAGGTTAGCACTAAGGGGTCGTGCGCTGCGGCTGACCCTGACGATGACGGGGTCGAGCCACCAGACACCCGTCAATGTGACCTGTTCATTGACGGGTCGGAGGAGCCAGTTGCCACTGGTATGGTGTACAACTTAGGCCCTGTGGTTCAACATCAGACATTACCTGATGGTATGTCCAGGGTCTCGGTTGTGCTCGTCCTCGAGGAGGAAGCTGCTGTGCCAGTGGCAACTCAGGAGGTGAAGACCGTCGGTCAGGCGGTGGGCCACTTTCTGATGTGGCCCAACAGACTTCTGGTGATTGCCCCTGGACAGGTAAAAACACTAAACACTAACTAGCTTTATTTCTTTGTCAATTATGGTACAAAATGTGATGGTTGTCAATTGTTCAACAGGAACAGACATTGAAGAAGCCAAACCCGGCCAAGGATCCCATCCGGATGCTATGGCGCATCGGGTATGAGCAAGCAGACGACACTGTTCAGGTCCCATGGCAGCCACTAGTGTTCGGCCGTCCCAGTGATTTTCCAGTTTACGTTACAAATTCTGACATTTGTGACATTATTTCGGGGACGTCGATGCTGAATGGCTCCATCTTTCAGTTGTGGGAGCTGTAAGTATATCCTTGTTTTGTCCAATTTTTTCATTATACAAGTTATTTGTCGCTAACCATGTCTTAACTTGTTTAGGTTTCTGGCAAAACTCTGTGTGGACTTAGGTTTCCAAGGAACTTACGGTTTCTTAGAGCCCTCTCTCATACAGAGGCAAGGAAACACCTCGCAGAACACCCAGACATACATCCAGAATTTGATGTTTGAGTCTGGGAAGCCTATATACATGGGCCCCTATCATAAAGGGTAATATTCTATTCCATAATTATTGTCATGAATTTTTGCATTTTGAAGTCTCACTTATCACTGGTAACTGCAGGGCTCACTGGACGCTTTTGGTGATCTGTCCGAAGGACTATCTTGCTCTGTACTTTGATAGTTTGCATCGGACAGCTCCACAAGACCTGAAAGATATAGTAGACCGGTAAGTTCATCCTTAAAAAATAACCACAAATTCGATTACATCATTTTTAGAACTATACAATTCTAACTTATCTTGTGTTTTGTTTGACGTAGGGCGGTGGTTGGATACAATCTACTGATTGGAAACAAGCCCAAAGGAAAAACAGTTGTATGGGTGTACCCAAAAGTAAGTCAATCGTAATCATTCAAATCTTCAGTACATATTTTTTAAGTTGCGAATTCACTTATTCTATACTATATGTCCATTGTAGTCTTACAGGCAGAAGGGTACCTACGAGTGTGGCTATTTCGTCATGCACACTATGCTGACCATTGTCCAACATCATTTAGTAGATGGATGGACAGAGGTAAGTCTCATCATTTGGACTATTTTTCTACCAATTTCATCAATTTCATGTAATAAATAAAGCTTTTGTTCTAATTGTTTTGTGCATTGTTTGCAGTACTTTAATGACCGGTCATTTTTCCCAAAGGAACTTGTAGATGATGTTAGAAGGCAATGGGCCTCACACTTCATTGAAGTTAGGCAAAGCTAGATATAGGATCTTTATTCTTTTATATATGTATCTAGTAGGATTTAGGGTTTACTTTTATTAGATTACATTCAACTTAATTATATATACTTTCATTTTTTAGGTTGTTATGAATTGATATAGAAAATAAATTGTTATATATATACATACCATTCTTTTGATATAGTGTTGCTGTGGCATACTGTATACTGTACTGGTTGTCTGAATGCAGGGTTGGGAAATGATAAAACAGAATCCATTTTAAAAAAAAAACCTCAGTATTTATTCACGGTTATGGCAACAACCGTGAATATAGACTATATTTATCCACGATTACTACCATAACCGTGGATATAGATATATTTTATCCACGGTTGTCCATCATAACCGTGAATATAAGTATTAAAAGGTTTCAGTTACAAACTACTTATATTCACGGTTATGATGGACAACCGTGGATAAAATATATCTATATCCACGGTTGTCCATCATAACCATGAATATAAGTGGATGTAACTGACACCTTTCAGTTCTTATATTCACGGTTGTGCTCGATAACCGTGAATATAAATAGTAAGTTATATTCACAGTTGTTCTTAACCGTGGTTAGATGTGATTTATTACCACGGTTGTTAACCGTGGTTAAAGACCATCATCTACTACCACGGATGCAACAACCACGGTTCTATAACCGTGAATAAAGGCCTTTTTTAACCGTGATTATATCTATTTTTTCCACTAGTGGACACGCATGGATAAGAAAAGGTTGTGAAAACCTAATATTTTTTGCCACTTGGTAGTGTGTTCCACGGTTTGGCCATGGTTCACATTACCTGATAAAGGAAACAAGCACAATTTCGGGTCCCAAAGGCAGAAAGCTCCACGGCATGGTCGTGGTTCCTTCCACTGACCCTAGTTCTCTCTACCAGATCCTATTTCTAGCATGAAAATGTCCTACTTTTGGGGATCCTAATCCATGCATTGCCTAGGACCTTTTTGGCATATATCGACCACTTAATTTATGATATCTTTTCATGGAAATCCACCCTATCTTTTGGGTCCTTTGTACAACAACTTTTACACTATTTAAAGCACTAGTGATATGTCTAAGCCATGAACAATTAATCAAGTTTTCATATAAGAAGGGGTTCTCCCTACCTATCCTACAATCCATACTTGAATTCATCAATATGCTCACAACATAGTATTTCTAACCTTAGCAATAATCAATTGTTCATCGTCATAATATCACTGCTATCATAATGACATCGAAATCCATATGTCCAACTATCATACATTGTCATATACAAAAGAATTGACCAATTTACACCATCAAAAGAATAAGGATTTCAATTTATAAAATAATTGAGGTCACTATCAACATATTTACCAACACCGTTACAAATCCATTTAACATTGTTGGCAAAGGCATTCCATTACCACTATTTACCTTTAACACAAAAAGCATCACTCCCCAAAAAAGGTCATCTCGTCTCATGTGAGGTGAAACAACCCGACTTAAATAAACCCAAACCAAGACTAGGGAAATTTTTCCAAAATTTAGAACGTTCAAAACGTTCATAATCAGCCCAAATTAAGAGTCGAGGTAAATTAAAAAGAGCATAAAGGCAAGGGAAAGCAAAACCGATCAGAGAAGGGAAGACCGAGTCAGAAAGCCACACATGGGCAAGACTCAGCTTTGGTCAAACAGACCAGTGGAAGATGCAGCGCTTGAGTGAGCCCTTTTCTCGCTGGAGCGAATCCTTATTCACTGAAGCGAACCCATTCACTTGGTAATATATCACTCAGATTCGGGACCACGTTCACTCGGGAACTGTCCCCCCCAGAATATACTTCACCCGGTAAATTCCTACTTAGCCATATCACAGTTATAAAACACACGGGCGTATTTCACTCGGAAAGTCGTTACACGACACTCGGGAAATGATTCCCTCAATTACTCCACTCGGAGTTCATAAGCTTCCCTCACCCGGAGTATTTCCCAGTCATATATCACTCGGTATATTTCAACCACAATTCACTCGGAATACATTATCCATTCTGCACTCGGCATAATTTGATCTTCCTCACTCGAAGATTACCATAACCTCCATTCCTTCGGAAGGAGTCACTAAGTTAAGTCACTCAGACTTATTTAAATCTTATCCACTCGGAATATATATAGCCTCGTTCACTTGGAAGAGGACTCCTAGAATACCTCAATCAGAACCATCACGATTACTCTTCCCTCGGAAGAGGTTCACTCGGGATGTTTACTCATATTTTCACTCAGTAACATATGGACTAGTCTTCCATCGGAAATAGCCCACTCGAGTACATCTTACTCAGAACCATTTTAAGCCTTCATTACTCGGAAAAGGCCAACACACTAAAGCCTCACTCGGTAATGGCTCTCCCAACAACATTCCACTCGGAATTCATTGACTTAGCATTATTCTCTCAACACCACATAATGAACAATTCCGGGTAACTTCATAACAATGTAAAATATATATGTATACAATGTATACTTGTTCACAAACCCGATAGTCAACCCATATAATTAAATCTGTTCGGATTACAAGAGAGCCGGCCAAGGCTTTACATATCTATTTACAATATATATATATATATATATTATATGTGCACTTCAACAATCTGAGTGCCCATCACTCGGACTTGAGGCCATCTCCTCATTCCCAGTCCGACCTACATATACTGAAAAATATAGCCACAGTAGGGGTGAGCTTTTACATATTAAATGACAATTATCGACTCAGATTAATCTTCGAATCCTTAACCATACAATAACATATCTCAATCAGCAATAATGCACTCTGCCATTCAATATGAACCCTACAACAACTTCATCCACTCAGGATTCATGCAATTCAACCAAGACTGAGAAATTCACAACATCCACAATCACATATTCACAGCCATAACATCACCTTGCACTCGGCAACAGTACCAATGTACATATATTCACTCAGTCGGAATTCACACCAATTATTCATGGCTATATAATTCATATTCATCATAGCATGTATCACAACCACAACATCACATTACACTCGGCAATAACATCAGTATACATGCATTCATCCAATCGGATTCCACTCAAGTCATTCAAGACTATATCAATCATGTTATTTGTAACATCCCCGTTTTAAAATTAAATGCTGAATGAAGAATAAACCACTAAGACTTGATTTCAACTAGAAATAACTGTTAATTGCATTTAACTACTTATGATTTAGCCATTAAAATATTTAAAAATGGTGGTGGTCAGGGGATGGGGTAGAGTGCACGTGACTGCTGGGCACGCACTCTCCCATCCCACTCTTCTTTTACTATGCGCATGCACATATATATATATATAAGCGTGAGCCTTGGGGAGAAACGCACTTGCTATTTCTTCAGACTCTCTCCTCCGTCACTTCATCCTCTACTTCCTCTCTTCGTCTCCATTCTTCTTCTTCTTCTTCTATCTTACATTTCGCTCCTGGAGGTCTTGGTTGCAGTACTGGGGAACGGACCACACTTCATCCCCAGAATCAGGCGCAGGATACGACAAAGCTAAGGAAGACCGGACGAACCAGGAGAAGGACATCGGACCCAACAACAAGAACGAAAAAGGTTTTTGAGGATTCTTCTAAAGGTAGGGGGCGCTTGCATGTCGAATGCATGGTCTAAGAACGGTACCGGATGAACATGCTGCTGAGCGTGGGTGTGTGTGTGCATGTATTTATAATCATTAAAACTGATGCTGTGTATGTGTGCATGTATTTATAATCATTAAAACTGATGCTGTGTATGTGTGCATGTATTTATAATCATTAGAACTGATGCTGTGTATGTGTGCATGTATTCACAATTACTAAAACTGATGCATGATTTTAGATTCTGATAGTGACCTTCGTGGCGATGGTGTAGCTTGCTCGTGGGTGATAATGATGGATCTACTTTGTTGTCACTATGAAATGTATGCATGTGCATGTTCTTAAATTGGATTGCCCAATGTTGTTAGTCTGATGACCGATTGTAACATGCATTGGTGCGACTGATTGAATTAATGACGACTGTAAGGTGTTCATGGCTCGATGATGTGTAATAATGAATGTGTTAGTTGCATGAGTAAGAGTGGGGTGACCCATGGAAGGTCAGGAACCCCAAGGGAAACGACTTCCAGTTACCAACCCTGGCTAGATCCCAATAGAGCTCGTGGTAGCCGTTGGAGCTAGAGAAGAGAGTCTCGAGACGCCGTGGGGAGGCCGGTGCCACATGGTAAGAGCTGAGGGACGAGGGGCCAAAAGAAAAAGGGGGCCGTAACTGAGAGTCTTTACCCGAGTCGGATCCGCAGACATGCATATAGAAATAGGGCTGATGGTGGTGATGTACAAATCTATGTATGTGCATGTGTACGATTCTAAATGCATGAATATATGTTTAGATGTGGAATAAATTCTGTGAATCATGTGTGTCATGAATATTGCTGAATTGTATGATTTTGGTTACTTGAGAAAGGCTGAGTGATAACAGGAGCGTGTACTGACGCTGATACCGAGTCTGTGAGTATCATTTTACATGTAAAAGCTCACCCCTGCAGTGGCCATTTTCAGTGAATGTCTCTCGTGAGGAAGATCAGAAGCAGAGCTGGAATGCTGGGCGGAGTGCTGATGCATTTCGAAGGTTTAATTAAGGCGTTGTTAGATGAAGCCCGGACTGGCTCATACCGGGTGTTAATGTTTTGGGGAATGAATAGAACTTTACGGGCAAGGAGAAGTCCAATTTTGTATTGTAAATATTGACATACACTTTTATGTATATATGGATGTATGGTTTTGGGTGTGTGTGATGCTATGTGCTGCCTTGTTTTATAATTGTGCTTTAATGGATACGCAGGGACGATATGATCGAGCAGGTTATAGCCAAGTCTGAGTGAATCGATAATTGTCTTAGGAAAAATTCATGTCGGATACGCTGGGCGGAGTCGTACCCCGCCCAAAGTGTGGGAGCAATTCGCCCAAGCGCGAGGACTCACGCTGAAGCGAGTAATTACCAGAGCGAGATATCGACCATTTTCCTTTCCTATCCGTTGCGATGCTAACACAATCCAGACCCCGATGTTGACCCCGAATTGGTCGTTATGGCTAAGCCCGCCCAGGCGTTGTCATACTCAGTTGAGCTGGGTGGAATAGGTTCAGATCCCTCCTTTCTCCACAACCTACTAACGTATATGTACCCTGTAACTTCTCATTTTTCTGAGTGAAAGGCGAGTGTGAGGATTTACTTAGTGAACCCTTGTCTATACCCGATGGAGGAAATTACCCTGTAGTTGTGCTAAAGAGGCGTTATGTAGATTTCGTTTAGGCGGCGTCATACCTCGCCCAAGTAACTAGGACAGCCCGCCCAAGATAAATATACCCCGTCTAGCCAAGTAGGATGTTTCTAACTTTGCCTTTCCACCAAATGCTACGCGTGTAAATGTGTCAACATATTTCCCTTATCTATTCCTCCTGTTGAGTGACCAGTATTTCTCGAAGGGAAGCCTCAGTGCGAAATCTCCTCTATCCGCTCCTGTATTACCATACTCCGCCTGGACGGTGTAAGACCCCGTCTGGGCGAATAAACGGTGTTGAGCAATCCGCCCTAGTGTTGATGTGTTGCGATAAACCCATTGAGCCGGCCCCAGTTTAGCTTCTCTGTAAGTTGCTATATGTGAGTGAATGCTCCTCGTTTCCTCCCTGCTTGCTCCCTTCTATATCAATTGTTGCGTGACTGTTTTGTGAAAAATTTTCTCATATTTTTGGAATTATTAGTTACAAATGATTAGGGTGTTACATTTTGGTATCAGAGCGGACCGAAAAGTCCAAGGCCAAAGTATGCTTACCAAGTGTAAGCAGTGGTGTGTGTGTCTTTCTGCTTGATTGGTTGAAAATTGTTCTGATGATAGTTGAACCTGATTGATGATTGACTTGAGGACAAGGGGTTGTTTTTCCCCTAGTCCGATTGTGTGTATGACTTAGGCGAATGACATAATGTGCTAAGCTATTAATTGTTGGACTAATAACTAGATCGGTAGTAAGTGGCTCCGTATACTTATCCTTAAATGTCAATTTCAGGATAAGGAATGGCGCATCGTCAAAGTATGGAGGCTATAGCCACAGCATTCCAACGCTTTGCTGATGTGTTTGAAAGGCAAGGCCAAACTCAACCTGAGGATGGCCATGTGCTGGACCGCTTCCTGAAGAGGAAGCCGAGTGAATTCTTAGGAGGACGGAACCCTGAGGCGGCGTTCAAGTGGACTCAGGAATTAGAGAGAATTTTTAGGGGTCTTCGCTGTACCGAAGCCCAGAAGGTGGAATGCGCAGTGTATATGCTGCGAGATGAAGCGGAGAATTGGTGGAAGATAGCTAGGAGCCGATTCCCCGAAGATGATAATCAACTGACGTGGAACGATTTCGAGGCCTGCTTCCTAGACAAATACTTTCCCGACACAGTGAGGAGTCGGAAAGAGCTGGAGTTTATGGAGTTAAAACAGGGCTCCATGACTGTGGAAGAATACGCGACCAGATTTGAGGAATTGTGCCTATTCTATCCGCCCTTCCAGCAGCCAGGAACGGAGCACTCCAAGTGTCTTAAGTTTGAGAACGAACTGAGATCGGATGTTAAGAGGGCCTGCAGATACCATGAAATCCGGAGTTTCCCTGCCTTAGTGAACAAGTGTAGAATATTCGAAGAGGATGACAGGGCCCATTCGGGCCAGTGCAGCAGAGCCAATCAGCACCTGACGCCTCAGCAATCACGTTTCAAGAGGCCAGGGAACGTGAGGAGGAATGAACCTTTCACCAGATATCAGAACCATGATGACCGAGGGAGACAGATGAGTGGACGGCCAAGGTATGGCGGATGCTTTAAATGCGGCGGTGATCATTTTGCTAAGGAATGCAATGATACAAATGTTAAATGCTACCACTGCGGAGAGAAAGGACACGTTCGCCCGGACTGCCCCCAACTCCGCCAGGCAAACACCAATGTGCGTCAAGGAGGATTTCAAGATCGAACCAGAGTGAATGACAACCAACGACCTGGTGGCAGAGGCAACGGAACCAGAGGAAATATGATGCGTACCCCGAACAGCCGAGAAAGGAACACCGGCCCAACAGCGACAGGAAGGATCTACACCATCAATGCAGAGGATGTTGCACCAGCAAACGATCTAGTACAATGTAAGTGCTCACTTGGAACGAATATGCTTAATGTTGTTTTCGATTCGGGAGCAACCCATTCTTTTATAGCTGATGAGTGCGTGAAACGGTTGAAGCTACCAACTGTGTCTATGAACCGGACTTTAGAAGTGGCCAGCCCCACTGGCCCTAGTGTATTCACATCGTCAATATGTAAAAATGTAGCGTTTGAGCTGTATGATCGGAGTTTCATCTTCGATCTGATTTGCATGCCCTTAAAGGGTCTTGATATTGTGCTTGGAATAGATTGGCTTTCAGCCAATAAGGTATTAGTAGATTGTAGAAACCGAGGGATAGTTTTCCCAAAACAACCCACTGAAGATGGCTCGGCACTAGGTATAACCCAACTATTTATGGTGCTTTGTCTAACCAAAGATGAGAGTGAGACCCTAGTGAACGAAATTCCGGTTGTCTGCGAGTTCCCGGAAGTGTTCCCAGAAGATGTCCCGAGTGTGCCTCCCAATAGAGAAGTTGAATTCTCTCTAGACTTGATCCCTGGAGCCGAACCGGTCTCCAGTGCACCCTACAGAATGTCCTCAACTGAATTGGTAGAGTTGAAGAAACAAGTGGATGAGTTACTTGAGAAGCAGTTCATTAGACCAAGCGTGTCACCTTGGGGCGCACCTGTGCTACTTGTTAAGAAGAAGGATGGCAGCATGAGACTTTGTATAGATTATCGACAGCTTAACAAGCTCACAATTAAGAATCGATACCCACTGCCTAGAATTGATGATTTAATTGACCAGCTGCGTGGAGCCTCAGTCTTCTCGAAAATCGACTTACGATCAGGATATCACCAAATCCGAGTGAAGGACTCGGATATTCCTAAAACTGCCTTTAGGACCAGGTATGGTCACTATGAGTATGTAGTGATGCCGTTCGGTGTGACAAACGCCCCTGCTGTTTTCATGAATTACATGAACAGCATATTCCACTCCTTCTTAGATCGGTTTGTCGTTGTCTTCATCGATGATATTCTAGTTTATTCTAAGACATCTGAGGAACATGAAGGACATCTCAGGACGGTACTCCAAGTGTTGAGGGAGAAACAATTGTTTGCAAAGCTCTCGAAGTGCGAATTCTGGATGGATGAGATCCACTTCCTCGGGCATGTGATCTCCAAGCGAGGCGTCTCGGTGGATCCTGCGAAGGTAGCTGCTATAATGGCATGGGAAAGGCCCAGGTCGATCTCGGAAATAAGGAGTTTTATGGGCTTGGCAGGTTATTATAGAAGGTTCATCGAAGGTTTTTCTAAGTTGGCATTACCCTTGACTAAATTGACTCGGAAGAACGTTCCTTTTGTATGGAGTCCGGAGTGTGAGAGCAGCTTCCAAGAACTGAAGAATAAGTTAACAACTGCTCCGGTGTTGGCATTACCTGAGTTACGAGAAAGCTTCGTGGTCTATTGTGACGCGTCCGGACTCGGATTAGGATGTGTACTCATGCAGAAGGATCGAGTGATAGCATATGCCTCTCGACAATTGAGACCCCACGAACAGCATTATCCGACTCATGACTTGGAGTTGGCAGCAGTAGTTTTTGCATTGAAAATTTGGAGGCATTACTTGTACGGATCCAAATTTGAAGTGTACAGCGATCATAAGAGCCTCAAATACCTATTCGACCAAAAGGAGCTGAACATGAGGCAGAGAAGATGGATTGAGTTTTTGAAGGACTATGATTTCGAGTTGAAATACCACCCAGGTAAGGCAAATGTCATAGCAGACGCATTGAGCCGAAAATCCCTCCACATAGCAGCCATGATGGCAAAAGAAGTTGAGTTGTTGGAGCGGTTCCGAGACATGAACTTGCATGTTGACGCCCCTTCCTCTCAGAAGATGACAATCGGTACGTTGAGGATTGCCAACGAATTCTTAAAATCCGTGTACGAACAGCAACAGGCGGACTCTTACCTAGCTGAAATGAAGGAAATTCAAGCCAAAGGAAAGGATTTATCCTTGGCAGAAGGGTCAGATGGGATCTTCCGGGTGAGAAACAGGATATACATACCAAGTGAAGGAAGATTGAGAAGAATGGTGCTTGATGAAGCCCACAAAAGCCTACTCAGCATTCACCCAGGAACCACGAAAATGTACCACGACTTGAGGAGACAGTTTTGGTGGCCCGGACTAAAGAAGGATGTGGCGGAGTACGTGACCCGGTGTATGACTTGTCAGAAATCGAAGGTAGAGCACCAAAAACCGTACGGTGCAATGCAGCCTCTAGAGATCCCCGTGTGGAAATGGGACTCAATTGCGATGGATTTTATCATGGGATTACCCAAAAACCGAGCGGGCCATGATGCCATTTGGGTCATTGTTGACAGATTGACGAAGAGTGCACACTTCTTACTTGTAAATATGAGGTACCCATTGCATAAGTTGGCTCGAATCTACATTCAAGAAGTTATCCGGCTGCATGGCATACCTACTTCCATCGTATCGGATAGGGACCCTAGATTTACGTCCAGGTTTTGGACCAGCATGCATCAAGAACTGGGGACGAAGCTTTGGCTTAGTTCTGCCTACCACCCCCAATCAGATGGACAATCCGAACGAACGATTCAGAGTCTAGAAGACTTATTGAGAGCGTGTGTGTTAGAGTACGGTGGGGACTGGGAGCAGTACCTTCCCCTGATCGAGTTTACGTACAACAACAGCCATCATCACAGCATTGGCATGGCACCTTACGAGGCGTTATATGGGCGTAGATGCCGAACCCCACTCTGTTGGTCGGAAGCGGGTGAAAGTCTACTATTGGGACCAGACATCGTGAAGCAAACCACAGAACAGATCCGAGTAATAAGGGAGAAGATGAAAGCATCACAAGACAGGCAGAAGAGCTACCATGACAAACGCATCAAGCCATTGGAATTTCAAGTCGGAGATCGAGTGTTTCTGAGAACCTCTCCGAGTAAAGGAGTTGGACGAGCCTTAAAAAGTGGAAAGTTAAGCCCTCGCTACATCGGACCTTATGAGGTAGTAGAACGGATTGGCTCCGTGGCATACCGCCTCGCATTACCAACTCACTTATCCCGATTACACAACGTTTTTCACGTGTCTCAACTAAGAAAGTATTTGCATGATCCCAGCCACACGATGCCTGACGACGAGGTAGAGATCAAGGAAGACCTAACCACTGTGACTACACCGGTTGGAATCGTGGATCAATCGGTAAAGCGCTTAAGAAGCAAGAACGTAAGGCTAGTTAAGGTGGAGTGGCAGCAAGGCAAGACCACCTCCTACACGTGGGAACGCGAAGACGCCATGCGACAGCAGTACCCCGAATTGTTTACCTACGTAAGTACCGACTGAATTTCGGGGACGAAATTCTTTTTCAGTGGGGGAGAACTGTAACATCCCCGTTTTAAAATTAAATGCTGAATGAAGAATAAACCACTAAGACTTGATTTCAACTAGAAATAACTGTTAATTGCATTTAACTACTTATGATTTAGCCATTAAAATATTTAAAAATGGTGGTGGTCAGGGGATGGGGTAGAGTGCACGTGACTGCTGGGCACGCACTCTCCCATCCCACTCTTCTTTTACTGTGCGCATGCACATATATATATATATATATAAGCGTGAGCCTTGGGGAGAAACGCACTTGCTATTTCTTCAGACTCTCTCCTCCATCACTTCATCCTCTACTTCCTCTCTTCGTCTCCATTCTTCTTCTTCTTCTATCTTACATTTCGCTCCTGGAGGTCTTGGTTGCAGTACTGGGGAACGGACCACACTTCATCCCCAGAATCAGGCGCAGGATACGACAAAGCTAAGGAAGACCGGACGAACCAGGAGAAGGACATCGGACCCAACAACAAGAACGAAAAAGGTTTTTGAGGATTCTTCTAAAGGTAGGGGGCGCTTGCATGTCGAATGCATGGTCTAAGAACGGTACCGGATGAACATGCTGCTGAGCGTGGGTGTGTGTGTGCATGTATTTATAATCATTAAAACTGATGCTGTGTATGTGTGCATGTATTTATAATCATTAAAACTGATGCTGTGTATGTGTGCATGTATTTATAATCATTAGAACTGATGCTGTGTATGTGTGCATGTATTCACAATTACTAAAACTGATGCATGATTTTAGATTCTGATAGTGACCTTCGTGGCGATGGTGTAGCTTGCTCGTGGGTGATAATGATGGATCTACTTTGTTGTCACTATGAAATGTATGCATGTGCATGTTCTTAAATTGGATTGCCCAATGTTGTTAGTCTGATGACCGATTGTAACATGCATTGGTGCGACTGATTGAATTAATGACGACTGTAAGGTGTTCATGGCTCGATGATGTGTAATAATGAATGTGTTAGTTGCATGAGTAAGAGTGGGGTGACCCATGGAAGGTCAGGAACCCCAAGGGAAACGACTTCCAGTTACCAACCCTGGCTAGATCCCAATAGAGCTCGTGGTAGCCGTTGGAGCTAGAGAAGAGAGTCTCGAGACGCCGTGGGGAGGCCGGTGCCACATGGTAAGAGCTGAGGGACGAGGGGCCAAAAGAAAAAGGGGGCCGTAACTGAGAGTCTTTACCCGAGTCGGATCCGCAGACATGCATATAGAAATAGGGCTGATGGTGGTGATGTACAAATCTATGTATGTGCATGTGTACGATTCTAAATGCATGAATATATGTTTAGATGTGGAATAAATTCTGTGAATCATGTGTGTCATGAATATTGCTGAATTGTATGATTTTGGTTACTTGAGAAAGGCTGAGTGATAACAGGAGCGTGTACTGACGCTGATACCGAGTCTGTGAGTATCATTTTACATGTAAAAGCTCACCCCTGCAGTGGCCATTTTCAGTGAATGTCTCTCGTGAGGAAGATCAGAAGCAGAGCTGGAATGCTGGGCGGAGTGCTGATGCATTTCGAAGGTTTAATTAAGGCGTTGTTAGATGAAGCCCGGACTGGCTCATACCGGGTGTTAATGTTTTGGGGAATGAATAGAACTTTACAGGCAAGGAGAAGTCCAATTTTGTATTGTAAATATTGACATACACTTTTATGTATATATGGATGTATGGTTTTGGGTGTGTGTGATGCTATGTGCTGCCTTGTTTTATAATTGTGCTTTAATGGATACGCAGGGACGATATGATCGAGCAGGTTATAGCCAAGTCTGAGTGAATCGATAATTGTCTTAGGAAAAATTCATGTCGGATACGCTGGGCGGAGTCGTACCCCGCCCAAAGTGTGGGAGCAATTCGCCCAAGCGCGAGGACTCACGCTGAAGCGAGTAATTACCAGAGCGAGATATCGACCATTTTCCTTTCCTATCCGTTGCGATGCTAACACAATCCAGACCCCGATGTTGACCCCGAATTGGTCGTTATGGCTAAGCCCGCCCAGGCGTTGTCATACTCAGTTGAGCTGGGTGGAATAGGTTCAGATCCCTCCTTTCTCCACAACCTACTAACGTATATGTACCCTGTAACTTCTCATTTTTCTGAGTGAAAGGCGAGTGTGAGGATTTACTTAGTGAACCCTTGTCTATACCCGATGGAGGAAATTACCCTGTAGTTGTGCTAAAGAGGCGTTATGTAGATTTCGTTTAGGCGGCGTCATACCTCGCCCAAGTAACTAGGACAGCCCGCCCAAGATAAATATACCCCGTCTAGCCAAGTAGGATGTTTCTAACTTCGCCTTTCCACCAAATGCTACGCGTGTAAATGTGTCAACATATTTCCCTTATCTATTCCTCCTGTTGAGTGACCAGTATTTCTCGAAGGGAAGCCTCAGTGCGAAATCTCCTCTATCCGCTGCTGTATTACCATACTCCGCCTGGACGGTGTAAGACCCCGTCTGGGCGAATAAACGGTGTTGAGCAATCTGCCCTAGTGTTGATGTGTTGCGATAAACCCATTGAGCCGGCCCCAGTTTAGCTTCTCTGTAAGTTGCTATATGTGAGTGAATGCTCCTCGTTTCCTCCCTGCCTGCTCCCTTCTATATCAATTGTTGCGTGACTGTTTTGTGAAAAATTTTCTCATATTTTTGGAATTATTAGTTGCAAATGATTAGGGTGTTACATTATTCCAAATAACATTCCACATATTCATATAATTCACATTGAGCTCAATGATAATCATAAGTGTACACACATTCATTTCACCCGGATCCGGTTATTTATTATCAATTTTTATTGTTGCAACATAGGCTCCAAGCTGATTCGGCCGTTTTACTGGTACCAAAACGTTTGCCCTCACATGTAACACAGTCACTCCAAGCGACAACAGAAGTGTTACGGGCAACCCTGAGTCCAACCCGATAGGCTTGCCTTGAGTCCAACCCAAGGTCTTTAAGCGTCCAACGCTTAGTGCACCCGGCACTGCCTCAAGTCCAACCTGAGGTCTTTTCAATATATTTTCAACACATATTCATCTGATTGTCGATCGGTATTAAGCGTCCAATGCTATATGCTCCAAGCATTTCCAGTGGCGAATGAGATGCATACGGTCTCATTCATCAGGCGTCCAACGCCAATGCACTCGGCATTGCCTTGAGTCCAACCCAAGGTCTTTCATTATATTTCACTCGTATTCATCTGATTGCCGATTCAATATTAAGCGTCCAACGCTATATGCACTCGGCATTTCCAATGGCGAATCAGATGCATACGGTTTATTCATCAGGCGTCCAACGCCAATGCACTCGGCATTTCCTTGAGTCCAACCCAAGGTCTTTCAATATGTTTTCCACACATATGCACTCGGCATTCAAATATCAATAACATGCATCCAATGCATTTTATCATTATTATTCATAAACAGGGATCGGCATAACAATAACATAATACATGTACTCGGCAATCACATGCACTTGGCAAATCACATGCTTTTTAATACAAAATCCCAAATGGGAATTAACATGACCGACCCACATCTCATGCACTCAGCAACCACAATGCCATCCACTCGGAATTATCATTTACAACAAGCATCACATGCTATTTCATATAATATCTACTCGGGATTAACACAATAGTCCCCTATCTTATGCACTCAGCATTCGTATGTTCAATGACAACATCACATGCATTTAAACACAAAATCACACACGGAGATCAGTACAATAAACTCATATACTTAGCTTTCTCATTAACAGCCATAACATATCATACATTCACTCGGCATACTCATTAAAGCCAACATTTCCATGCATTCACTCAGCATTTCATATTTATCATCATACATCTCATGGACGGAATCATGACAACATCACGCAGACCACAACGATCACAAATCCGGGTGTTTCATGCACCAATACTCAACTACAACATATCAATCAACATATTTCAAACATGACACAACACATTAAAGCAAAACCACCTGGAACCCATCCATAAACCATACATTTGAGATGTAAATTAGCCCCCTACCTGGAAGGAAGATTCCAGCAGCTCCTTGAGCTTACAGTTCTGACTAAACGTTCTTCAGTCACTCATTCTCAACAGAACATCCCAGCTTCCAACTGTTCACACAGCACTCTGCTCTCAGCTTTGGAAGAACCAACGCTGCTTCTTCACGAGCAGATCAACCACCAAGACACTCCATGCCAAGCCTCCAAGGCACAGCGTCACCCCACACAGATCTCTCTCTCAACCACGCTGTTCCACTTCGTGTTCCCACTCTGTTCTACTCAGTGTTGAGTGGGAGAAGAAAATGAAAAAGACGAAGATGGAGAACAGCAAGAAGAAGAAGAGCCACCAGGGAGTTCAAGAGAGAATGGAGAGTGTTTGCAGCATAAACAAGGTGAAATAGGTAGAGAGTGGGTAAGAAAAATGTGAAGCTGAAGCTTCTATCATTGCTCTGTCCAGCGTCCACTCTCCCTCTCAATCAACAGTCCCATCTTCATTTAATGCAATCCCATCAGCGTGCCAAAGAGAGAGAGGACCGAAACTCCTCTTAAACCACCAAGGGCATCAACGTAATTCTGCCTGGCCCCATATTATTGTTATTATTCAATCCATAATTTTAATTCTATAATTAACCTTAATTGGTAATTAATTCTAAACCAGGATGTTACATGAGGTCCTGCATCACAATATTAAAATGGACAACATAGGTGAATGAGCAATACATTCGAAATGATGAACTTAAACACTTGTGATTATGTGTACATGCATATAAACCACTTATGTACTTATCCATCATAGACATACATAAAGATCTCGAATCAAGCTCATATCAAGCATAAATCATGCCCTTCATCACAATGGGCTATCACAAATATTTTCATAGCTTTCATCTTAGTATTCATCAAGGTTAATTATTTTGTCCAATTAGAGGTTTTTAACTCTCGATCATCCATCGCCTTTCATGGTCTTAAATCTTACATCGGCACATCTCTTAGTTATATGCAAATGCTCTTTACCTAATGCATATGTACAAGAAATCATACTCAATAAATATGAATCCGATTATGGGAATAATCACCATTGTGGATATATACTACTGTATCATCTCAACAATAATGTGTACATATATATATATAGCATTTGATATTTTTACTAGTACCTAATCGCATCACCCAACAATACAACACTAGTCATTTCATTATGACTATGACAAATAACATACAAGATATTATAAAATAGTGTTACAAGTGTCAGACCCCGATTCCCCGGGCGTGAATCATAAATAAATTATCATAATTAAATAAATAAAACATGGGTAAATTTTTCACGTTTTAGAAGTTTAAATATCCAATCATTAACCAAAGACTCAAACCCTGAAAAATCAAAGTCTGAGACTAAGAAATTCATAAATTGGATCGGTGAAACATTCGCCCTAAAAAGGTATACAAGGTAATTAAGTTTAAAAGCAGAATGAAAATATGTATATTGGGCGCACACCTAGTCCTATATGTGAAGATATGAGAAAAGGTTCACAATGAGGGAAAAAGATGAAGGGAAAACAAAGAAAATCACAAGGAAAAGGAAAAGACAATTCTAGCCATCTCGCTTAAGCGAGATTCTACTCGCTTAAGCAAGATCACGTACAGTCGCTTGAGCGAGACCGGATTCGCTGGGTAAGAAACGCTTGAGAATCAGACCTGGCAACTTTGCTTAGGCGAGACGTATCCACCCGAGCAAAAATCATCCAATAGCTATTCTCCCTCACTTTCGCCCGAGCGTCCCACTACCCGCTTGAGCGAGAAATGGCCAGAGGCCATCCACCTGATGCATGCTCGTCTCGCTTGAGCGAGAATCATCTTGCCTGAGCGAGAATCATGTCGCCTCAGTAAGGATTTTACAGAATCAAAATTCTAACATGTCACTCAAGTGAGACTCAGCTCACTTAAGCCAGAAAATAGTAGAGTCCCTGAAATTGATACATATCAATTTCGCATAAGCGAGAGTGCTCTAGCTTGAGCGAGATTATCAGAACTAACACGATAACATGGAGAATTTCATACAACATAGCATGCCAAAACTCTATACATACAAAATTGATTCAAACCAACATTTGATTCACATCTAAACACCTGTTTAGAACTTATTCTAACAAGCCACACATCCAAATTTTGACTTTAACTCAATCCATGCCTAAATGGTAATCTAGGGGCATTTTAGCCCAGCTAAGTATACCAAATCACGATTTATGCCAATTAAACCATAACCAACATTACACCTAAGTCAAATATGAACAATATAAGTTATAGGCAACCTCTGTAGGAGGCGCGAGTCATTAATTTGGAATATGGCCTATGCACTTCTCAATATGAATACATTTCAGCAACATAAACATGCATAACTATGCAACATACATCATCAATGTCACATCCATTAAATTTAATGATTTTCCTTCATATGGTGATACAAAAAGATCATAAGTTCACCTCCTATGATCCTAACATATCAACTATTATTCTAGGATTTCAAGTCATTAAATAATTTCTAACATCTTATCGATGTAGCAGTCTAGCTATACCATGGCTATACAAAATAATGTCATTTACAACCATTTCCAAAAGAGATATACAAGAAGAATCTACACAAAATATACCGACTAAGCCAACCATACCATGTTTTCCTTCACACCATACCTCATCTCATTGAAAAGCAATTGCTCCATAGTCATACCCTACAACACAAGGGCTAAAAATATAGACAACATGGAGGATGAGTATACTTTCTTAATGATGAAAATCAAACAAATTGTTATAATATAACTATGAGTACACTTTACACATTCTCCTATCAAGGAGTTCAATCAACCAATAAGGTTACATAGTCATCAATTCCACCAAACAACCATGTTTAGGTATAACAAATCCATTGATCATGTACATTACCAAGTATCACAACATCATCACATTCGTTACTAAAATCCACAAGCAACATTTATGAATTATCATATTAACCATACATCCTGGGTTAGTGATCGCAATGAGGTTTATTTCTAAATTTACACTCTTAATAAGTATCATTCTCTCAATCATTCTCAACTCATATGCCATGTTCCTATGGCTAATGCATATGTTATACTGTATAATGCATATGCAATAGATTTAATTCGAAACATATTCTCATAACCCATGCGTACATGGTTTTTCTAAACAATTACAAACACACATAGTTGCTTGATGTAACAGCCCTGATTTTTTTGAGAATAAGAAACCAGACCCTCAGGACTCCTAAGGATACTCTATTTAGCTTTCGGAAGGCTTGAGGCTTTGGCCTATTCCCTGAGTAGTTTAGCATAAGAAAAATAGTAAAAACGGAGTAAGTTAAGATATTTAAAATGAAGTATAAGAATACTGAGAGAGCATAGTGAATGAGAGAAGTAGCGATAAGAAAATAATAATAACAACGTTCGACAATACTGTTTCATAATACGTTAACAACGGTTATTTTGAGTAATGATTAATTTATAATCTTATTAATTGATAATTATTTCCTGCCAATAACATTTAATAGATAATGCTTCATCTTCATAATTAATATTTAATCTCAATAATTATTTATTTGAAAATATATTATTTTGAAAGTATATTTTAAATTGTTTATTTAATTAGTGATGATGATTAATAATAAAATATTATATTGTCAGGTTCCTCAGATTTAAACTATGGGACCCAGCCGGAGTTTTGACTCTGACCATTCAACCCGAGACTAGTGATCCAGTAGGGATACTAGTCCTATTAGAATCCCTCTGCGAAGAATCAAGGGTGTCTGATTTGGCCTGACCAGCCCAATTAGAACCTTAAACGTCTCCTATGTTTAACCGTTTATATACCTTGGGATATCCGATGGTGGCATAGTCAGTCTCCGGTGACTCGTTTCGACGTTTTAGGAATCTTTCCTAAAGAGGCCAAAACCCGGTTCGGATCCTGTCACCCTCATTTTTCCCTAAAATGATTTCCTCAAAAGTTGTTTTAAGACTTGACCCGTATATCTTCAGTGTTTTAGACCCAACTTTTTCTTGCGAACATGGAATGGGACAATTTTGGTCTCAATCTCTTTGATTTGAAAAGATCTTTAACCTCCGTTTCTATCCCCAAACTCCGATTCTCACTCTGTCATCCCCAAAATCGAAAATTAAGTGTGTTCACCTCAAAATTCCAAAGTTTGGATATTTTTCTCTGCGCATAGTTTAGAAAAAAATTCATAACTTTCTCATAAGACCTTCGATTCATGCAAACTTGGTGTCAAAATCTTTTTAACAAAATTACCTATGTTTTTCGTGAAGAGATTGAAGTCTACATCCTTCTAGATCAGTATAGTTTAATAAATCTTTGTGACCCTTTGGCTGTTTCGTCGCTATGCTGGCAGCCTTCGATAAAATTGGCATATCTACTTCGTTCGGTGATTGAATCACTTTGTTATTTTTGCTATAAATCCATATCAAAGACGTATACAATTAATATGTAGGGCATGAAATCAAGTTCCTAAAGGAGAATTAATGGTGAATTTATTTCTAGAGCCATAGTTGATCCGGGAAGCTTCTGGACCACCCTGTCGTAAATCGGGTATATCTCGAGCTACCAAACTTGGATCATCTCAAATGATATATCAAATTAAAGAGAAAGAACGATCTATAAACTTCATGAAGAGATTGAAAGCCAATTCTTACTTCATAAATCCCAGAATTTTTAATAACATACTGATTCACATTTTCCTAGTGATAGTTTGTACTAGGTTCAGTATTTTTCGTATATCTCTCTCGTACTATCATAAAATTGAATGATTCTTTCACTAATATTTTCTTAACTTAATTATCTATAACTTTGATGAAGAATACAAAGCCCAAATCCCTACCAATTATTCCTAGAAAATTAATCTTTGTAAGGAACAAAAATCCCATCACAGCCCTGCACCCCTTTTGTATTTGGGCATAACTCTCTAATTAAAGGAATATTTTGTGTCATATATCAAATTAAAGATAACAAAAAGATCTAAAACTCTTGTGTTTATCCCATTTCCAAATTCATCGCAAAAAGGCCCCAAAATGCCCGAACAAAAGAACGCTCCTGGTTGTGCTACACTAGCTTTCTCATGCAACATGAGCCAATCACTTCCTCCCACCCACTAGACACTTATCCCACTCAGCCTCACCCCTTGTTCAGCAAGTTCACCACATGCCCTCCTCTCTTAAACTCCTCTCCCATACATGACTACAACCCACCACTTGTCACACTCATGCCACACTTCTTACTCAACATCACCACATGTTGCCACCATGACTAACAAGTGTCAAAAACTTGTTCAACAAGTTTTACAACTTGTCTAACAAGCTACTTTTCTAAAAGAATCTGGTGCATTCAGCCTTCATTCACGCTGCTTCCCTCCAAAATACCACCATCACATGTTGCCATTCATGCCATCATGAACATTCATGTACCATGACTTACCTATACATATTACACTGTCCTACTCCCTTTACATTTTTATAACCACTAACTCCATTCTTTTCTCATGACAAGCCATAATCTCTTTCTCTATTCCTTTTTAAAAATCTAGCAACCATAACCTCCTTCTCCAACCACCACCATATCCCCTTTAAGCTACCATAACACCACCTTTCAATCGGTACGCGATCAGCAACCCTTTTCCGTTCCGATTTCAAATCCTTTTTCCGCTTCTTTGTCTTTTAAAATTTTCATGGCTATTTTCTCTTGTTCTTTGCTGTCCGTAACCAATTCTCATTTCTTTTGCTCTTGCATGTTCGATTCCTAGAGTCCCGAAGGTGATCAGGAGCAATCGGCACGATATTATCGAACGATCGGTAAATTTTCAACAACCGGTTCTCTAACTTTCTTTAATTTTGCATGGTTGTTTCCTTTGACTCCTTGCTGGCCGTGATGTGCTCCATTCTTTTTGGTGGTTACATGTTTTGGTTTTAGGTACCGGAGGGCGACAGGTGATGATCGGAAGGCGTTCGGGGTATCCGACAAATTTTTCGGCAAAGACACCATTTTCTTTCTTCGGGCAGCAACTGTCCTATGAGGTAAAGGGGGTCTCTTCCTCATTTGATTGCATTTTTGGTTGTCCTATAATGTTGCTTGTATGTTCGGGGACCTCTATTTTGAATTTTATCGTGATCCAATGGTCAAATCTTAAATCACAAAATTTTTTGTAACCGACGATCAAAAAGTTACGTTTTTAAACTTATCAATACTTTAAAAATTTTATTTGGTGTAACTTGACGTTCATGTACTCGAAAGGATTTTATCGTGATCGGGCAAACAGGAAGAGATTTAGAAAATTTTGGCATGTAGGCGGGCTCAGTTTCATTCGATATGGTTGTATTAACTATTTTTTAGTTTCAGATGTTATTATGTAATTTGTAGAATAGTATCCGGTAAGCCCCACTATTAAATAATTTAAATGATCGTTTAAATGCCGTCAAGTTATTTTGGAAATATTGCGGATGTTAAAACGAATTCTCAATCGGACGTTAGAAATATTTTTTACTAAGTTACAAAAGTAAGTTATTTGAAAAAAAGTTAAAATAAAGAAATTAAATTTTAGAAAGTCACTCAAAATAATATTATTGAAAATTTTTCTTAGCTCAAAATATGGTTTTACAAGTAGAATATATATATATATATATATATATATATATATATATATATATATCAAACGTTTGGAATCTAACTAGAATAGAAAATTTTGTGACACTTTTATTGACCACTTTTAGTGACGACTTAGAAGAAAAGAAATGGCAGCCCTAGGAATTTAAGAAAAGAGATTGATTTAATAAAAAGAGACTTGATTAAAAAGAATGGATTTTGAGATTAATTATTCTAGTAGATTAAAGATACTTAGAACAAAGAAATAACGAACTAGAATTTTAAAATTTGACTAAGGTTCTGAAAAAAATCCTAATAAATTAATAGGATTATTTACTTAAATAAATTCAGTTTAGAATCTAGAACTTTTAAAAGGGGTAATGCTATAATAGAAATTAAGGTAATCACTATAAGTAGAAAAAGAAATCGAAAGAAATTTTATGCCTAGAATAAATTAGTTAGTAACTAAGAGATGAAAGTTTAGGGTATACTAGTTTTTAAACTCACAAATAAAACAAATAGAACTTATTAAATCAATTGGCAAACTTTTGGATGACTAAATAACATTAGACCAATTTAAGATATCTCCAACTGAATAGGTTTCTAAATAGTAAACGGGTAAATAAAAAATAAAAAAATTAAATTAAATTAAAAGAGATTAATCATTGTTTAATAAATCAATTAATTAGTCACTAAAGAAAGGAATTATTGAATCTAGTAAAGTCACATTTAAGAAAGATATCACTATTGAGATGTAAGAGATTAAGTTGGGACAAAGGAGTCCTATCCCAGAATACTAATTAACAAGAAAAGATTTTAGGACTAAATCTTAGACTTATAGTGGAAAAAGACTAGACCTATTAATTAAATAATAACTTTTAGTAACTAAGTAACAATGGACACTCATAGAGGAAAAAAATAATTAATCAAAAGAATACAATTAAGGGAATAATTTAGTTAAAATAGTTAAGAATAGTAGAAATGAAGTAAGGAGTTACAAGATTGTTAATCTTAAGAAAAACATTGCTAAAACGCTACTAGAACAAAAAAAAAGATTAGTGGCCCATTTAGTGATCAAGAAAATAGGATTACTAACAAAGTCCACTTAGATTAGAAAAAGGAAATAACTAATAAGCCACTTAACGATAACTAAAGAGTTCATAATTGGACCTCATGATGTTGTAATCATACGCAAGTGAATAGAGAATGCCCAACAAGTGGAGAAATGAAAAATACACAGAGTATTGAACTAAATAGTATACCCTTAGTAACAAATTAAGTTAAGGAAATACCAATAACATAAACTGTATAAATAGTAAGGATATAATGTGAACGCTTATGTCTAGTTGCCTATATAAGTAAACTTTTAGTGACGTTAAGTACGTAATTACTCGCTAAGTCATGGTAATGATGAAGATCAAAATTTATATTATACGTATATGTAATAACTACTTAATATTACATGTAATATAACACTTGTTGATTGACTGATTATGTGACATGATGGGATATGAGACTGTGAATGATTGTGTACATAAATATAAGTATGGTAGTTACATGATGAATATGGTATAATCCATTGTATGTTGTGATGCTATTGAATACCTGATGATGTGGTATGGTTGTGAATGTTGTATGGTGCATGGATAACTAGATGAGGAAAATTGTAAATAAAAGATTTAGAAAATGGTATCAGTAGAGGTCCCGAAATGATTAAAATATGAAAGTATGTGAGACTCGGATCCGAGATGAACTGTGGGCGTTGTAGTGCCAATGTACCCTAAATTGTTGAGAAAGTGTAAAATATCATTTCATTCCTAAGTGTCGAGTAAAGTTTCTAAAATAAAGAAAAAGAGGAAAATTGGTTAAACGAAATAAAGGAAAAGAACTCGACACTTGGAATGGAAAGGAGTCATTTAGGGGACCTTGCCGAGGACCACTGAATAAAAAAAAATGAATGGTTGAATCATGCATGATATATGGAGTTATGGAGGGATGTTGGAATAATCCCCTAGAGCATACAGTGATGGATACACTGAAGAATCTGCCACGCCTCAATACCCGAGGGCAGTCTAGGGAGTATATCGGAGGAGGGAATTCCAAGTGGCATCGGATTCGCACTCATCACGGACAACCCGTGGAAAACTCTGGTATACTTTGACAAGAGGCAGGATTTTCTATAACCATGGAGTGCCCGTTCTGTGGAGATGTGTGATTGGCCATTATGATGATTGAACTGCGAGTCCTTACCTATTTGTGAAAACCAGAACAAGGAGAGCTTCGGTCGCTCTAGTTTGTCAGGGAGAATAGGGTGGCATTATTGTGCACATGGATATTGTATATGAGATTGTTGAGAAGGAGATAGGC
Source organism: Clitoria ternatea (assembly GCA_037962975.1). Taxonomy (NCBI): domain Eukaryota; kingdom Viridiplantae; phylum Streptophyta; class Magnoliopsida; order Fabales; family Fabaceae; genus Clitoria; species Clitoria ternatea. The sequence goes on from CM075672.1 coordinate 161,205,990, forward strand.
CCACATGCATCATGATGACTAATAAAAGACTAAAAATAACGAAATAAACTCATACATTGCATCATTATAATAAGATTATGATTGCTCATTATTTAAGTATGATTGTATATATGTTAGTAATCCTAAAAGCTGAATGGGAAAATGGGAATGGTCAGTTGAGTTCAAGAGTGGTGAGATAACTTAGAACATATCGTAGGGACCCTAAAGAAAGTGGAAAAGATTCGATTCTGGATTGTTTGTGTTGTGTAGGGACAGGTGTCGATGAGGCACATTCCCAAGTGTTGTGGAGGTGAAGACTTACCCTTACGTTAAATTTTTCCAGACATCATGGGGATGAAGACAGACTTTGCATCAAGGATCACCAAGCTCTTATTGGACCGAGGAAGAGAAGAATATGATAGATTATTTTATTTTCAGTTATGGGAGCCTGCGTGCCCCTTGACTTTTAGTATGTATAATTGCTGTTACGACCGTGTATTGTATACGATTACGTTGTATATAAGGTGTATCTGTTCCATCAAGTTTCCTTGTACAAAAAAAAACTTCCACATTTTTCTAAAACTTGTAACCTCTCAGTTGACCAAGATAATCTAGTGGAAAAGATTGTCCTAGTTAACCAAGGGTGTTACACTTGAGCCTTTATCCCTCACAAAGGGGCTCTTTACAAGATCCTGCAATATCTATATCATCTCTGTATATCAAGTGATCGCAACCACTAAGGAGTATTCAAATACAAGTCCCCCCACAAGGGTCCTCTTTCTCATAGTCCTGCAAGACCTTTATCATTCCAATACACTTGTGATCGCAACCATATTCATTTATTCACATAATGGTTCCCCCATGCAAAAGTACTCTCTTTCATAGTCCCGCAAGACCTTCTTGTTTCGATAATTTGTATGATCGCAACCATATATAATATGATATGCCATGCATACCATGAATACAACAACGCACATGCTAGCCTTAGCCTCACAAGGAATCCTTACCTTCTCACTTAGGGGTGTAATTCACTCTTAACAGTATAGTTGATTACGTTAAATAATTCATAAAGTCATCCAAGGCATATCATTTATAACATAATAACTAAAGGTTTATATCAACATTAACCCATACATGGGCATCAAGAGCATGCTAACAATCATATTCTAAACTCATGCCCAAACCAAACATATCAATTTAAATTCAATAATCAATTAATAACACTACTAAAAAAACCCCAATTAGCCACCTCAAAATAGCAACCACCGAATGTCATCGCTAAGTAACGACCGCATTAGCGACCGACTAGGAAATAGGGACTGGGAAAATATCTTAGTGACTAATTTAGCGACCAGCTACACCCGTCGCTAACAAGTACGACTAACACTGTCGCTAACACCGTCGCTAACGACACGTCGTCGCTAGTGCGGTCGCTATATTTTGTTCCCTCCATTTTTTTGTTTCCCACTTGTTGGTGCCAAGTCGTTGCGACGGTACATGTACCGTCGCTAATAGTGACCCCATTGCTATTGCGGTCGCTAGATTTCATTCCCTCCCTTTTTTGGTTTCCCTCCAAGTGTTTTGTTTCACCAAATGTTAGCGACGGCCCTGTTTCGTCGCTATTTGTTGTTTGTAGCGACGGTTATGTCATCATCGCTAAGTAGTGACGGATATTGAATACCGCCGCTAACACTATCTAATAGCTACTCAAAATTAGGGACGGATATTGTATGTCATCGCTAAGTAGTGATGGATATTGGATACTGTCGCTATATTTGCTAGTTTAGTGACTTTGTTAGGGACGGTATTTTATTCATCGCTAAGTTTTTAATCTAACTCGACAATGGCTTTCCCTCCCCCAAATCATTTCCCCTAACCCTAATTTGATTTCCCTCTCAGTCTCAGCCCTTCCCTCTCTCTCTCGTGTCGTACTCCAGTACCGTCTCCAACATAGCTTCGTCGGCGAACCGCCTAGCACCGTCGCGCCTTGTACCGCCGACGGTTTGACAGTCAGCTTCTTCGAGAAACCCAGGTAAGTTTTTCTTTTCTTTTCCCTTCCTTCCTCCCTCCGTCTGTCTTTCTTCTCTCTATGAAATGAAGGCTCATCATTAGGTCTTTTGTTTACTCAGTTCTATTTCTCCTTCCATTACCATCATCATATCTAACCACCACGAGACCCGACCACCACCACGTGCATGGCTATCTCTAACTCGTAGGTTTGTCCTGCTTTACTTAAACTTTTGTGACTTTTGTTTTAAAGTAGTAATTTCTGGGGGTTTTTTAGGTGTTTATTTCCTAATGATGAGCATTACACAAACAAAAAGAAAGAACAATAAAGAATTACACAAGCAGGGTGATGATATAGTTAAATAGGATATGCTTTGATTTTTAAACTTATCATAATTTAAGTAAAAGTAAATGGGTTATAAGCTTATCTAGGAAACTCAGTGCTAACTTAGGATACACAAAAACACTTGTTGGCATTTACATGAAAACCTAAGTACCACATCTAACATTCTTGAATCTGAGAAATAGTCTCCAGTTTTCTCAGAACTAACAAGGGTACCGGGTCCTAAACCTGAATTTTCTGCAGAGTTGTATTGAGAGCAGATACTTAAGGAAAAGATGCACTTCTGTCATTTCAATATTCCAAAAAATAAAACATCCATCCACCATGATAGCTATATGATCTGGATAGTGCTGATAGCTTTCATACTTAGCTGCATCTTCTGATTTAATCATTAGCTTTCATACACCTGTATTATTTCTTTTTGTTTTCCATGTTCCTCTATACATTGAACAAATTTTCATGATTTGGGCATTCAGTTTAAAGTAATATTACTGAAACCTAGTCGTTATGTATTGTTTGCATCTTTAGTCCCTGTAGAATAAACATTTACATTCAGTTCTACTTTTTATGTGAATCTACTCTTCATATTAAGTCATGTTGTACAGACTTTCGAGACAAAACTTTATTCACAAGTTGATTGTTATTGATCCAACTATTAGATGAGAAGTTCTCATGAGGTAGATTAAGTCCTTAAAATTTTGTAAAATGTTTATTGATTACTTTATTTTCTTTTTTAATTAGTGGCTATCTTATAGCAACAACTTGTATAAGCATAATTGAAATGGAAAATAAGATTAGCATGTAAGTAATATATTAGGTCTCAGTACTTCCATGGATGGTCATTTGACTAATATCTGTATGATTTATTATGATAACTTTCTTTTGTTTAGTTTTTTATCCACTTTAGTCGACAGTTTAGAAAAACCGTTTTATTAATCACTTGACGGATAAGTCAATTCACTTGTCCTTTTCAAAAAAATAAATCTAGATTTTTTTATGAGGGTTACAATTAAAATTTAAATGTGGTAACCCTGCATTTCAAAAACTGAGAATTATGATTAAATTGATTTAGTTTATTTTTAAGCTATATTTTCTGGATTTGCAGTATCTCATAAGGTTTCAGTTTCAGTTTATTTCTGAGCTCTATTTCTATAGTGCTTTAACTGTTCTGGTGGAAGTTGTTCTGCATTTCCATTTTGATGATTTTCATTACAAAATTCTTCCAATTAAGGTAATTCTTATCAACAGATTTATAGTGCTGTATTCTTGTGTGTTAGTTATGCCATTTGCCATGTCCATTATGTTGATAATTCCTGTTATATCAAATCTGAAGGTTGAGTAACATACATCACATTCTTTTTTACTTAAGATTGGAAATATACTATATGATATTTGGATTAAATATCTAAAGATAATTTAACACTTAAAGCAAATCAAGTTCCAATATCATATTAAAAATTGAATTTAATCATTGTATATTTCATAGTAGTTAAACAGCGGAATCGCGGCCGCTATAGCTAAAAATTGATTTGAATCATTGTATATTTCATTGTATATTTCAAAAAGCCTAAACTTTCCTCTTCCTGTTCTCCCGTTTCTCCCATTTCTCTCTTTTTCTCTCTGCTGCAAGCTTGCAACAACTTCTTCTGTTGCACGACCTTCTCCTTCTCCGGCGAGCTCTGCAACTCCGGCCACCACTACAGCAAGAGAACAGCTATGGGTCTTTTCTTTTTTAGTTTTCAGTAGCCTTAAACAGCCCCAGCCACTGCTGTTTTCAGGCTTTCCTTCTTCTTGTAATCCCTCCCTTCACTATATATGTGTTTATTTGTACAAATTGGCTTAATTTTATATTTTGTTTTTGTTATCTCAATCTTATAGTCATAGTGCAATCTTGTAGTCAATGTTACGGATAAGAACATTTTATCAGCCAATACAAAATTTTAATCAACATTTTTAAAGTTAAATTAACAAAACCTATAAATATTTAACTAATTTTAAAAAAAATAAAAATTCCCATTAGTGATGGACAAAGATGGTCGCTATATGACTACCAATAGCGACGGATAGAAGTGGTCGTTGTTTGGCCAGAAATAGCGACGGAGGCTAGTGGTCGCTGTATGGCTACCCATAGCGACGACCATAAGTGGCCGCAGTGTGGCTGTCAATAGCGACGGAGATGTGAGGTCGCTGTATGGTTACTAATAGCGACGTCGTCACTCCGTTGCTGTATGGCTACTAGTAGCGACGGGGTTCTGGTGGTCGCTGAACGTGGTCAGTTAGCGACGGCTAAAGTTAGTGAAGCAGAGACCATGTTAGCGACGGCATTATGCCGTCGGCATTTTAGTGACGGTGTTTCTGTGGTCACTGATCTATCTTCGACGAAGGTTTTAGCGACGGGCATTTGGCCGTCTAAAATACTGTCGCTAGGTTTGTTAGCGACGGCCTTGGTATGGATTAGCGACCAATTTTGTCTGTCGCTAACAGGTGTTTTTTTAGCTAGGCCTAGAGGTAGTACATCCATACAAGGAACAATATGCAAATATGCATTGATGTATAAATTATCAATATAAAATTTAATCATGCATTTAGAAAATACATTCCTCTCCTACCTTAAGAGAAGTACTCTTCCGGGTTTGATGGTCCCGCACCACTAGATTTATCAAATCCTACATTAAATAATTATAGGACCGCATCAATGACTCATTCAACAACATTTTCAATTCTTGCTAATAATTAATGTATATACATGAGTCTTATTACTTTGCAACTTGAAATAGATTTCATTTCCTTATTTTCTTAGGTTTCAGGAATTCCTTCCCTTAAACCAAAATTCATTATATTCAAAAATGACACCAAAAATGAAGTTACCCATACATACCAATTTCACACTCAACTCCCTTAGTGGGTTCTCTCATTATTGGGTTTCAACTACTCTTATTAACCATCCACCATCATTAATGGTTTTCACTCCTTACTAATAATCTCCATCCATCATCAATGGCTATCTCTCTTCATTAATAACGTTCCCTAATATCAATAAATGCATATTCTATTCACATTCGATATTCCCCAAAATCAAGGGTTAGGGTTTTATCAAAAACCCCATAACCTTCATAAATGCATATAATTTCCACTATCTACCATGGCAATTTTGTGTACGCATATCAATGCTCATAAAAGCTTATATTTATTTCACCCCACCTTAGGGTTTGCATATTTAATGGTTCCCATAACAACCTTTATGAATTAAAACACTCTCCCAATAATAAGAACCCATAACCTAGGGCATAAACCCAACATAAATGGAGAAACTTACCTCAAGCCAACAAATAAATGAGTTTCTAAGTGAGAGAGAGAAAGTGACAAAAATGTAAGAGGAAAAGAGGAAAGCTTCAAGCCACCATGTCTCCTTCTTGGCCAATGGTGAAAACAAAAATGGAGGGGATAAAGGTACACTAACGTTTTCTAGGTTTTTAGAAAGGAAAAGATGAAGAGAAGTAGGAAATGGGAGGAAAAGAGAACAAGTGTACTTTTGCCAAAGAAGAAAAGCAACATGAATCCATAAAAGGGAAAGGATAGTTTTGTTTTAAATTTTAATCCCTCACTTGAAATTTCTCCATTTAATAACAAATAGGATCTCTTTTTGGGCTCAACACTTTATCTAAAAATTATTCTGAATATATATTCAGATTCATATCCCTGACTAATGGAATCTTAATCGGAGATACTTAGTCTGACACCCATATTCCATTCGGGCATTGATTTCAGCTCATTAAGCTTTAATAATTATGAATAGTCATAGTAAATCCCAATTAAATCATTTTTAAATTTTTGGGACATTAATCATTTCATATATAATTTTCTGCTATTTATTTCTCTCAATTAGATATTTATATAAAATTTAGGATGTTACAGTAAGCCAATCATGGTTCCTTACCTCACCATGGTAGCTGTGATTTAATGGAACCACCGAGGTAATTCTACTCTTCAAAAAGCAACCCCACTAGGTCAACCATGTGTGATCCCCCGTGATTAAACATGGGCAGCTTTGTGATTTAACCACAGAACCACTAAGATAATCAATATGCTTGGGCACTGAGCTGCCCTCCCACTGGGCCAACCCGTGAACCCCTAACATTTAAAATTGGGCAACTGGACAGATATGTCATGGATGAAAATGCAAATGCAGATCAAATGCATTTTCATACTAATGCATTCTACCATATGACTCATCAACCATCAACCATCACTTTCATCATTATCATCACCTTTTCTCAATGGATTTTAATTACACAAGGATATTGTTCTTCAATAATTAATTGTGGCATTTACTTCTTCTTTTAACAACTTCAATTTCATCATCATTACAAGTATATAACTTTGTACCACTCACAATGACATCAATAACATTTATTAATTTATCACCATTAGTGAGTATGCCACACCACAACAATTCATCTAACTTCATTATCAAGAATTAATATTCAATACTAGTGGTGAAGCATGCACATTTTCACAACATATAGGCACATGTTTACCCAATCTTTAGAACATTTATCAATCACCACAAGAGACATACTTCATATTCTAAATGCATCAAATATATCTGTCAAATAATTGACAACAACAAGGTCATACATTCCAACAAGTCACAACAATTATGGCAAGATAAATATGATTTATAATACTATGCAACAACCATCAAGTCATTTAATTCATGTATTTAGAATATAAGACTCTTCTCCTACCTCAAGAGAAGAGACTCAAGCGGTTTGACGGTTTTGTCCCGTCTACCAGATTAAGCCTTATATTTAATACATGTATAAATACAATCAATTGCCTAGCCAATCATCATTTTTAATCTTAGTTTACAAATAATTACATTCACGATTTCTAATATGTTTCTAATATTTTTTAGGTCTTAGTTTCATATCTATTAGGTTTTGGAAATTCATTTCCCTTAATTAATGTTTCTAACACTTAAATGATTATACCCAATATCTAAAAATACCAAATCAACATTATTATCTTCACCCTATCATCCATAATGTGTTCTAAATATTTCACAATGCATCATTATAATTATCCAATCCATCCATACCAAGGAAACATCTTTTACCTCATTTAATAACTAAGACATCAATACTTTTTCATGGTTTCTCAAATCGGCATCAGTAATAATTCATGTTATACATTCCAAAATTTATTTCTATATGTTAAAGTAAAGTCTGAACTCATGTGATGAGGACACAAGTAGGGAAGATCCCATCACAACCCTACACAAGGGTCTGGAGCTTTACGAAGGACGCTTGACAAGGGCAAGGACCAAGAAAGCCAAAATTATCACCCAGCAAACCCTAGCTACATTTTTTACTACCTTTCATGGGCTTAAGCCCAAGGAGGACCACTTACAGACCTTTTCATACTTTTCATGTAATATTTGTGAGACATAGCTTTTTAAGTGTATTTTAGGGCTTCACATATTTTAGAAATAGGATTTTGATCCTTGCATGGTCATTGTGGCACTTTTGGGCTTGTACTTTGTGTTTGGGCTTGTATTTGGGCCATTCTTATTCTATTTTTGACTAATTATGCCTAGGGAATAGGGGAAGCCCATTAGGGAAGTGCATTTCCCTTGCCTATATAAAGGCTTGTTGTCTACATACTCATTACCTTACATTTTGAAGAATATACACATTTTTATGAATTAGTGAATGCATTGTCTCTCCTTTAGGCTAGAGTGAATTTTTCCTTCTAGCAAGCTCTTATCTCTAGGCTCTCATCCCCTAGAGTGGCAAGTAGGACTTATCCTTCCCCAAGGTGGCATCCAATCCTCTACATCCATCCAATCTATTTCATTTCCACCATTATCCTTCCAACTCCATATCCTCCATGCTTTCAAATTTTTGTTCCTTGGTCTTTTGAAGAAAGATAGCTAGATTCATCCTTCTTGGCCTACAAGATTGAAGATTAGGCTATATCATCATATTTGACTAGTCTGAACCCCATGTGATTTGTTAATAATGCACATCAAGACTAATGTGGACATACCCAAGGAAGACCCTCACACTACATTGGAGAAAGGACTTGAAGCATATAGAGGTCCCCTCACAAGGGCAAAGACCAAACGGGCCAAAGAGAGCATCCATAAAGCCCTTTTCTCTTTTCTCTCTTTTAGTGGGCCTAAGCCCAATAAGGAACCTATGAGGACCTATGTGTACTTTACTTGTAATATACTTTCTAAATAGTTTCTCTAGGCTTATAGGATAGCTTTGGGCCTTACAAGGTCAAATGGGCCACTTTTGGGCCTTGTACTTTCCCTTTTGGGCCATGTATAGGCCATTTGTTCATCTTTTCTCTTAATGGGCCTTGGATCCATGACCAAGCCCATCTAACTAGTCCTTGGCCGAAATTCCCATGGCCTATATAAGGGCTTCTCCTTTTGTAATCAAGCACCATTAATTCATTTTACAAAATTTGAGAGCACTTAAGTGTTTCCTAGTGGGAGGTTCTCCTCCTTCTCTCTAGAATTTGAGAGCTCTCTCAAGCTCTTATCCAAGGGGTTTCTCCCTCCCTTGGTGGTGAGTGGAGTTATCTTCCTCCACCTTAGGAAGTGGCCTCCAACCTTTCCCTCTCCTCTTTTCCAAGCCTTCCTCCATTGTCCACCTTCTCTCCTTCCATTTCCACTCTCTTTTCCTTTATTTTTGCGTCACACTCCTATAGCTTTAGGCTTAGAGTTTCGGTTTCATTTCCTTGAAGAAAAAGTCATCAAGCTTACCTTGAAGGAAGATAGGAGAAAGAGCCCTAGATCCATCCCTCTTCAAGAAAGTGCATGAAGAGCCTACATCATGTGGTATCATTGAGCCTTTGGAGGTTCTTTTCTTCTTCTCTTCCATTTTAAATTTCGGTTTTCATTTCTTTTGCTGGCTGGAATTTTGTTTCTTAGTCATTCATATGCCTTATTAATGCCATGTTAGCATAGAAAAATCATAAAAAGTCTTGGTTCTTTTGAGTTTTTGTGCTAGTTTCTTTGTGGTTTCAATTTTTGCATCTTGTTATGGTCATTTTCGGTTGGTTATTGTTACCATTCTGTTTTGGTCTCTAAAATTTCAGAATTGGCACATGTTAAATTCGGTTATTAGGTGGTTAGGTTGTTGTTACATGTTAGTTAATTGTTAGTTGTTAGTTAGAGCCAATTTAGGAAGTTAGTTAAGTGCCATGTGGAACCTTTTCTAGAGTTCTAGGAAGTTAATTGTTTCTCCTTTTTAGTGTGCAAAACCGTGTGATATAGGGGCAATTCAAGCATCTTGATTAGCTCCTACAAAAGGTTCCATTCTTGTTGGGAGGTCTCACATTAAAGACACTCCAAAGTCAACTCAAGTTTTAGGATTGTTAGTTTCTATTCTTAGTTTGATTCTAGGTTTAATTTTGTTGCACTATTAGGATATCTCTTTTACATTCCTATTTTCATCTTGCTTGCATCAAAAACAAAACTTGTCAAAAAAAAAAAAAATTCACCTCCTATACTTCAATTTAGGAGAAGGTTGCATAGTTTGCCTTAAGCAAGAAGCATTAATTGAACTAGTTGAACCATTTGTGCAATTCGGTTTTGGTATTATAAAAATTGGTGTTGTTATCTTGAAATCTTGAGAGGCAAAAAGAAAAGAAAGAAAAGTATCAAAAGAAAAGAAAAGAATCACAAGAAAAGAAAAGTACAAAAAAAAAGTGTTAAAAAGAAAGCCTCATTGCTAAGTTGAATTAGACACACCAAAACATCATCACCAAATTTCGAAATTACGAATACCAAAAGAATTGTTTCATTACTTGACATTTCTAAGACTTGTTCATTAAGACTTCATTGCTTATTCTTGCAACTCTAGAGTTTCTAGGCTAGGTTATACCTTAAACTTTGTTTCTTGCATTTGTTTTCTTGTTTGTCTTGTTTTGTCAATTTCAATTATATTCCAAGTTAGCTTTCATTCTTTTGAACTTTTATTTGCTTTTAGAGTCTTGTCATTCCAAGTTAATTGTGAACCTTCATTCTATTCCATTTGAGTAGCCATTATTTCTTAAGCCTTTTTAGTTTGTCATTTTTGCTTCTTAAAGTTTTGTCTTGAGTTAGTATCCTTTTTGAACTTCTAAAGATCACTCCATTTTGCCATTAAGTGAGGGTAGCATATTGAAACACTTGAGATTGGTGTGGAAATTGATTGAGCTTGAAAATCTCTAAGAGAAGGCATACACTTGAAAGATACACTTTTGTGAGGTTTAAAGTTTCTTTGTGATTTCTATTAACCAAATCTTGTTTGGAGTTGTTTGCCTTGTGTTCTCTTGCTAGGTAAAGTGGAGCTTATACATCAAGAAGGACTTGTGAAGACACTTGTAAAGGAGGCAAAAGCTTTGTAACTAGTAGAACTTAGGCAAAGTTTTTCAATTCTTAGGCTTTGTGTAGTAGGATTTTGTCTTGTATTTTGGACACAACAAGGACATTGGACTTTTTGGACATTATAATTTTCCCTTTTGCTTGGTAAATTTCAAATTAGGATAGTGCATGTGCATTTGTTTGTTAACTACTTTTAGTTAATTGGTTAGAGTTAGTTAGAAGTTACAACTATAATTAGTTAGTTAGTTAGTTGGTAGTTAGTTGAGTGTCTTAACTAATTAGTTAGTGGTTGGAACTAATTCTAGTTGTCATAACTAATTGTTAGTTGGGTTAACTAATACATAACCGAATTAGTTAGGTAGTTATAGTGGTTAGACTTTGTTACAACTTCCATAACTAATTAACTACTTTTGGTTAGGGTTGTTAAGACTTAGTTAGTTAGTTGAACTAATTTTGTTAGGTTAACTACTTCTTAAAACCGAATTTGGTTAGGCTTGTATAGGGTTAGTTAATCACTAGCAACATCCTAGGACAACCATAATCAACTTAGGTTAAGGACAACTTAGGATTTCCATAAGCAACATAGGACTAACCTAGTTAAAGACAACCTAGGACATTGTTTCCCTTTAGGATAGAAACCTAGTATTGATATTTTAGGTTTGTTGAAGTGTTTTTTTCACTTATATTGCATTCATCTTCCTCGACTAGCTTGTCTATACATACTTTGTTCTTGTCTTGAATTTCTTTGACAACATTAAAAGATGTCATCTAGTGATAGGAAAAACAAAAGCATGCTTCATAACATAATGGATAGCTTAAACACCATTAATACTAGGCTAAACAATCTTGAGCATAATGAACCCCCTAGAACTAGGCATAGACAACGAAATCAAAGACATAACACTAATGATAATGAGGAAGAAACAAGACAAAGAAGGCACCATGACCATAGGAGGGATGACATAGGCTTAAGAGAGGTAAAATTAGAAATTCCCCCATTCAATGGAAAAAGTGACATTGAAGCTTACTTAGAGTGGGAGATAAGGGTAGAACAAATATTCAACTCTCATCAAATAAAAGATGATAAAAAAATTAGGATTGCAACTCTTTCTTTCCAAAATTATGCCCTAGTTTGGTGGACCCAAATTTGTAAGGAGCGAAAAAGAGACAACTTCCCCCCCATAGATGATTGGGTAGACTTAAAAGCTCTCCTTAGAAAAAGATATGTTCCTAACTATTATAGGGGTGAACTATTAGCAAAGCTAAATAGGCTCACCCAAGGCTCCAAATGTGTAGAAGATTACTATAAAGCCTTAGAGATAGCCATGATTAGAGCCAATCTAGAAGAGGATGAGGAAACCCTAATGCATAGGTTCTTCTATGGGCTTAATAGGAACATCAAAAATAGGGTGGAACTTCTTCCACATGTGGATATAGAAGAGTTACTCCACCAATGCACCAAAGTAGAAAACCAATTTAAGGAAAGAGAATCCTATAGTGGGGATAACAATAGAGCCTATAAGTCAAAATGGGTAGAAAATAAGGGTAAGTTTGAGAGAAACCCTAGAGAGAGAGAAGTGGGCGCTTCCTCCTCTAAATCCTAAAGTGAGTTACACAAAAATGGCAAAGTCTTTCGTAATCAACATGATAAGCATGAACCATCAAAACCACAATCCTCTAGATCTTCTTCCATAAAATGTTTTAAGTGCCTTGGAAGAGGACACATTACTTCAGACTGTCCAACAAAAAGAACAATGATTTTAAAAACCAATGGAACCTACTCAAGTCAATCAGAGTCTAATTCTGATTCTCACAATTCAAGTGATGACTCTAGTAGTGATTCCAGTGACAGTGAGCATATTTTAGGGGATGATGGTGAGTTGTACATGATTAGAAGGTTGCTTGGTAGTCATGTAAAACTCGACGACACAACACAAAGAGAGAACATCTTTTATACAAGATGTTACATTAATGACAAATTATGTTCTCTCATTGTGGATAGTGGGAGTTGTGCAAATGTTGCAAGCCAAAGACTAGTCAAAAAGATGGGATTAGAGCTTATAGACCATCCAAGTCCCTACAAATTACAATGGTTAAATGAAAAAGGGGAAATGGTAGTCAATAAGCAAGTTCTCATAAATTTCACCATAGGCACATATAGAGATGAAGTCAAATGTGATGTAGTACCTATGGAAGCAACCCATATTATATTAGGAAGGCCTTGGCAATTTGATAGGAAGGTCCTTCATGAGGGGTTCACTAACACCCTCACATTTAAACTAGATGGTAAGAAGATAGTATTACATCCTCTAACTCCACAACAAGTAGCTAAAGACCAAATCCAAATGAAAGCTAAGAGAGAAAAAGAGTTAGGATCTTCTTCCCATGTGAGTTTAGAAAAACCAAAGAAAAACAAAAAAGACAATAAAGGGAAAAGAGTTATTGTCTATAATGACTCCCAACCTAATCTCTTTGCAACTAAATATGATGTGAAACATGCCATGTTTTCACAAAAACATTGCTTGATCATATATCCAAAGGATATCCCTAACACTTCTTTGTGTTCAATGGGCACCTCTCCTTCCCCCTTGACCAAAGGGATACAAAATATCTTACAAGAATTTAAAGACCTCTTCCCAAAAGACATTCCAAAGGGGTTACCTCCTATTAGGGGCATTGAGCATCAAATAGACCTTATACCTGGGGCTAGTTTACCAAATAGACTGGCCTATAGATGCAACCCTAAGGAAAGTTTAGAAATAGAAAATCAAGTGAATGAACTACTTTCCAAAGGTTGGATTAGAGAAAGTTTAAGCCCTTGCGCATTACCGGTTTTACTTGTACCCAAGAAAGATGGTTCATGGAGAATGTGTACGGATTGTAGAGCCATTAATAACTTCACCATCAAGTATAGGCATCCCATACCTAGGCTGGATGACATGTTAGATGAGCTTAGTGGATCTACAATCTTTTCCAAGATTGATCTTAAAAGTGGCTACCACCAAATTAGAATAAAAGAAGGAGATGAATGGAAAGCCGCTTTTAAAACCAAGCTTGGCCTTTATGAGTGGTTAGTGATGCCTTTCGGCCTAACTAATGCACCAAGTACCTTCATGAGACTTATGAACCATGTTTTAAGGGATTTCATAGGGCATTTTGTTGTGGTATACTTTGATGACATTCTTGTGTACTCAAAGTCCATGACCTCTCATCTAATCCACCTAAGACAAGTTATGCTTGCCTTGAGAACAAACAATCTTTATGCTAACTTTGAAAAATGTTCTTTTGGCATGGATACCATTGTCTTTCTTGGTTTTGTAGTTAGTTCTAGAGGTGTTGAGGTAGATCACTCTAAGGTTAAGGCAATCCAAGATTGGCCTACACCTAAAAATGTGAGTGAAGTAAGAAGTTTCCATGGTCTCACAAGTTTCTATAGGAGATTTATGAAAGATTTTTCAACCCTAGCCTCCCCTCTAAATAAGTTGGTCAAAAAGAATGTTTCTTTTATATGGGGGCCTAGGCAAGAAAAAGCCTTTCAAGATCTCAAAGATAGGCTCACTCATGCTCCAATTTTAAAACTTCCAAATTTTTCTAAAACCTTTGAGCTTGAGTGTGATGAATCAAATGTGGGCATAGGAGCTGTGCTTTTACAAGAAGGTCACCCCATTGCTTTCTTTAGTGAAAAACTTAATGGGGCAACTATTAACTATCCCACATACGATAAGGAATTTTATGCCTTAATTAGAGCCCTACAAACTTGGGAGCACTACTTAATCCCAAAAGAGTTTGTGATACATAGTGATCACCAATCTTTGAAATTCATCAAAGGGCAACATAAGTTAAACAAAAGGCATGCTAAGTGGGTTGAGTATTTGGAACAATTTCCTTATGTCATCAAGTATAAAAATGGCAAAACCAATACTGTGGCTGATGCTTTATCTAGGAGGCACTCTTTACTTACCTCTCTAGGAGCCAAAGTTATTGGGCTTGATGAAATTAGGTCTTTGTACCCAAATGATCTTGATTTTTCAAACATCTTTAACTCATCTTCCACTTCTACATCTCATAAGGGCTTCTACATTTTAGATGGCTATCTTTTTAAAGCCAATAGACTTTGTATTCCAAGAAGCTCTTTAAGAGATCTCCTACTTAGAGAGAGTCATGAGGGAGGACTCATGGGTCATTTTGGAAGAGATAAGACTTTGTCTATATTACATGAACACTTCTATTGGCCCAAAATGAAAAAAGATGTTCAAAAACATTGCTTTAGGTGTATTGTTTGTAGAAAGGCTAAATCAAAACTTTCACCTAGTGGTTTATATACTCCCTTGCCAACACCTAGTGCACCTTGGATTGATATATCAATGGACTTTGTGTTAGGCCTGCTTAACCCTCTCACACCTTTGGACCTTTTGCCCATTGAGGTTTCTGACTCTGTCCTTCATATGGATGGAGAGGCAAAGGCCCAATTTATTAAAGATTTTCATGAGAAGGTTAGATACCAAATACAAACTAAAAATGAACATTATGCTCGTTGTGTAAATAAACAAAGAAAGGAGATCACCTTTGAGGTTGGAGATTGGGTATGGTTACACCTTCGAAAGGAACGCTTTCCCAATTTAAGAAAATCCAAACTCAACCCTAGAGGTAATGGGCCTTTTCAAATTCTCAAGAAAATTAATAATAATGCTTATGTCCTAGATCTACTAGGAGATTATGGTGTGAGTGCTTCTTTTAATATAACTGATTTGTCTCCCTTTGATATAGATGATGAGGATGATGCCTTTGATTTAAGGACAAATCCTTTTGAAGAGGGGAGCATAATGTGGACATACCCAAGGAAGACCCTCACACTACATTGGAGAAAGGACTTGAAGCATATAGAGGTCCCCTCACAAGGGCAAAGACCAAACGGGCCAAAGAGAGCATCCATAAAGCCCTTTTCTCTTTTCTCTCTTTTAGTGGGCCTAAGCCCAATAAGGAACCTATGAGGACCTATATGTACTTTACTTGTAATATACTTTCTAAATAGTTTCTCTAGGCTTATAGGATAGCTTTGGGCCTTACAAGGTCAAATGGGCCACTTTTGGGCCTTGTACTTTCCCTTTTGGGCCATGTATAGGCCATTTGTTCATATTTTCTCTTAATGGGCCTTGGATCCATGACCAAGCCCATCTAGCTAGTCCTTGGCCGAAATTCCCATGGCCTATATAAGGGCTTCTCCTTTTGTAATCAAGCACCATTAATTCATTTTACAAAATTTGAGAGCACTTAAGTGTTTCCTAGTGAGAGGTTCTCCTCCTTCTCTCTAGAATTTGAGAGCTCTCTCAAGCTCTTATCCAAGGGGTTTCTCCCTCCCTTGGTGGTGAGTGGAGTTATCTTCCTCCACCTTAGGAAGTGGCCTCCAACCTTTCCCTCTCCTCTTTTCCAAGCCTTCCTCCATTGTCCACCTTCTCTCCTTCCATTTCCACTCTCTTTTCCTTTATTTTTGCGTCACACTCCTATCGCTTTAGGCTTAGAGTTTCGGTTTCATTGCCTTGAAGAAGAAGTCATCAAGCTTACCTTGAAGGAAGATAGGAGAAAGAGCCCTAGATCCATCCCTCTTCAAGAAAGTGCATGAAGAGCCTACATCAAAAACTCTTAGTAAAAATAAAGTCTGTACGGTTTGTTTGTCTAAGAATTTTGTTGAAGTGTGCCAGGAGTCTATAGAGCTCTTTTTGTAAAATAAAGGGGGAGTCTATAAAATTCAGTTCGCTTCTGAAATAAAGAAGTCTGTACTCTTTTAAGCTTCATCGGATCAAGTCTTTCTTTGTGTCTTTAGACCATGAAAAGATCTGTGACTCTTCGAGTCTTTGAAAAGGATGTATCTTTTCCAAATATAGAGCTGCAAGAACTTTCTCATGTCTTGTCCGAAGCTATCATTAAAGAGGCAATCAACAAAAAATTTGAAGACTTTCTCACGTTGTTTCAAGAAAACTGTCTCACATGTCTCAAGGTGTTAGAAAAGCTGAACCTGATCAGAATGGATAGCCTAAGGTCAACTGCTATAGAGTGTATGTGTTTTCCTAAAGTACATAAGCAAAAAGGATCTTTTGCTAAAGACTTTCAAAGTTGCCTAGATAAAGAAACTTCTTTAAAGCATGTGTCTGTACTCACTGATAGCACAATCCTCAAGAGACCAACATTCTTCGAAGCTAACCAACTGATATTTTTAGAAGGACTATAAATACAAGAAACTTCAGAATTCAAAAAGAGTTCCAAGATACAAGCTACGCAGTTACGTTGTTCATATACTTGAATTCTCTCTTTTAGAAACCAAAGTCTGAAAGACTTTTTCTTCAAGTTTCTAAGTTTTTGTATTCATTACTTAAGTCCTCTTTGTAAGTTTTGCTTAGTGCAGACCATGACTTATAGTAGTCTGTAGCTCAATGTACCTTGCAATCATTTCATATCTATGTACGCTGAGTTATTTGGATGTAATTTCAAACACTCTCTTTACCACCGCATTATGTTTTCTGGCATGTTTCCAGAAACTGTTGGTGTTGGGAAACACTGGATTGAAGAGGCTTTTGAAAGAATACTTGGGTTTTTAGCCAGAATTGACTAGTGCTAAGAATACTTGCGGGTAAGCCAGAAGTGGTTAGAGTCAAGAATACTTGTGCACTGGGTTAGTGCAGATTGTAAAGGTATTTTACAATACTTGTGCACTGGATGTAGCTTCTGAGTTAGAAGTTGACCAGGATAAATTCTGCTATGTATTTCTCTGTTCCCCTTTCTCCAGTCTATTAAAATTACATATCTTGCTAAAGCGGTTTGTAGAATTTTTCAGAAAAAGAGTTTAAGACTTATTCAACCCCCTTCTAAGTCTAACTCTGTACCATTAATTGGTATCAGAGTTTGTCCTTTTAGTTTGATTACTATCACGAGTAAAAAGTACAAGATCCATGGCCTTAACTTTTTAAGATCAGCTCATTCCAGAAGGAGCATCTTCTAACAGACCACCTACCTTCTTTGGTAAAGATTATTGTTACTCAAAAGATAGGATGGAAATGTTCATCAAGTCTACATAGTATGAACTGTGGGGAATAATCATAAAAGGCAACAGTCCAGAGCCTACACACAAAGATGGAAATCCCTTAAAATAAATGGTCCATAGTTGACACCAAGAAAATGAAGTTACATGCTAAAGCTAGATACCTCTTGATTTGTGCTTTGAGTAAATCTGAATACAATAAGGGTGCTCTTATTTAATTGGCGATAATTGACACACAACTGCGTAGCTCCATCCTTCTTTTTCACTAGTAAGACAGGAGCCCCTAGGGTGATACACTGGTTCGAACAAATTCTTTCTCAAGTAGCTCCCCAACTTGCTTTTTCAATTCGACTAGCTCCATAGGAGACATCCTATAAGGTGTGGCACCCTAAAACCGCTATTCGATGTTATGGATATCGACTTCTAATTAATAAAAAGTAGGGAAAATTTTTCATGTTTATTTCAACTCTTGATTAAGGCATACCACAATTCAAGTCTCATAATAACTACCCTAGATCTAATTATAAACTAACCCATATGTAAGGATATGAGAAGGTGAAAGTTGAGCAAGTACTTAATCGACTTTATCAGCGTATAAGATTGTCATGTACTAATTCCTCTATTACTCATATTGAACATTAATCATTCAAATTCAAGGTACATACTTATAGCCCTACACTTCAAGCCTAATAGTCCATAATCATGAGTATCCACAACAAAATTTTCCAAGAATCCACTTAGGTGACAATACCATCCATACATGATAATTAATCATCAATCTTTATTTCTTATCAACTAGTCCTCTTAAGGGAGTCATAACCAAGGTCAAATCCCTTCCATAACTACATCCATGCAACATACACAATATCATGACATAATCTCAACATTCATGCATAGCAACCTCATTCATAAAGGTTCATGAACACTAACTTCCAACATACTAACAAAATCATAAATCAATCTCTACATCCCAACTATATCAACAAATAATTTAACAATATCCATTCATAATTTCAAAACCTAGGCATTTACACCAATAGTCAAGCTATGGAAAATAATGCCTATACACATTAAATTCTACAAAAGAATTTAGATCATCAAGTCCAAAAAGAAACGCTGGCCAAGGAAACCATTATACCTTTTTCACACCAAGTTTCCTCTTCAAAAAGTATGTCACTCCACCATTTAACCTACATCACAAGGCTAAAATGGACAACATGGAGAGTGAGTATATTTTCTCAATGATGAGCAATTATAATGATAATTCATACATAGTGAAGCAATCTTACACATTTTCCATCAACATATCCAATCTCATTGATGCAATATATAGGCTACAATGTAACAATCAAGTTCACACATCATACACTCCAAAGACCAACTCATGCCAAGAGCTTTAAATATCAATCTAATTTCACCAACAGTGGTCATCACTACATTTGTACACTAGCCAAACATCACCAACAATATTTCTTAACTCAAGGTACTCATAAGACATATTCCTTTTGGATACTCTAATTCAAATGCCATGTCCTCATAAATAATGCATATTGTATCCAATAAGTAATTCATATGCAATGAGACCAACTTTGAAAAATTCCATTTTCTCTCCATGTGCATATTTTACTCTTGTGACTACAACCACGCATAGTTGTTCAATATTTAAAACCAACATAAGGTTTTATTCTCAAGATCAACGCAAGATCAATAAAACATGCCACATGGTATACACTACAACCACGTATAGTCATTTATACATTCAACCAACGTAAGGTCATTATTCCCAAGATCAACACAGGATCATTAGATATCATATATGAGATATGTTATGCATGTCATGAGATACAAAAAGTGCATATGGTGGTTTCAGTTTTCAGATAATCCCACTTCATTATCATGCATAAGTCAAGAAGACACATAAAGGGTACATCATCATCACAATTATCAGTTCACCACCCATGTTATTCATAGAGTCTTACTTCATATATTCATCATACATGGCAACAATAAAAACAACCAAGGCCAACATGTAAATATACATTACATATGCATACATTATCAACACCATGACCATACATTTAGAAAATAAACACCATGACCATGTAGGGTTGGATGGGTCAGATGATCCCGCCTCACAAGAGCGGTCAAAGCCTACATTTTAATAAGTACAAGGTCACATTAAACATCATTCTATCATTAAATCAATGTCACAACTAAATCTCTTTTTAGAGATACATAAGTATATTCATGTATGTGAAACTTTGTTATGCTTATGCCTTCACCACCCTAGAGGTTTAGAACCTAAACCATCTTTATCACATTTTTTTGTCTTAGGATTTGAAATTCACTATTGGTAATTACACAAAATTCAAGGAGTCACCCATTAGGCTCTCCAAAGCCTTAATTAAATTGTTCACTTCATTACCTTTCATTTTTAATAGTTTTCCCATAGAAGGCATCAAGTTCTTCATCACTTAGCATTTCTAGTCAATTTTGTTCTTTATTCTTTTTAGACAACAAATTGTCACTAATGGTCCTTAAACATTAAGGTATCTTATTATAATTCTTTGGAAACACCATTTATTCCTAATGACTTCCTACCATTACCAATCACTACAACTCATATATAACTTTTATTTCTCATTCACTAGTAGTTCTCCTAAAATCATGGTCATATCTAATTTTAAATCATGACTTAAATTTTCTTACTTACTTACATGGCCAAGTCACCTATCACTAACAACAACCTTCTCCAAGTTTAACTAGTAGCTTTTTCATGCCTAATGTGATCCAATAATATTTTCTTGACCAATAATCTTTTCCTTCAACTTCAATAATCCATATTCATCATCTAATCCACTTCTACACTACACACTTTTTCCTTTTAACCTCTTTTACCTAATAACCATCCAAATTCTTAAACCACATTTGTTTACACTCACACAATTTCATAATTACTCTTTTAAGTCCTAATTCGCTCTAACAACTTTATTCATGTTAGTAACATGCTTATTCCTTACTAATTCATATAGCCCTTCACCTAACTAATGACACATCACACTCCTTGTCAATCAAGAATTACTGAACACTAACTCTAATTACTAACCTACATCCAACAAGAGGTTTCAAGCCCACTAACAAGGTCAATACATTTTTGAGCCTATTCTTGCCACTTATCATCTTTCCTACATCAAGGAGGATTTTTGAAGCTTACCACTTAGCATATACTTTTTACTAACACCAATCAATTCTAGAATGCTATCTAATGCCTTATAATTACATCAAGACCATTCTTAAGCCATTTCAAGTCCAAAACACAATTTTTCCTTCAAATTAAAGTAAACTACTAATTTAAAATTTTACACCTAATACCATCCAAAACTAAATCATTTGTTCCAACAATAATTAATCCTATTTCAACAACTAATTCACATCAAATTCAAGTCCCAAAAACAATTATCCACAATAACAACAACAAATTCCTAATGGTCTCTTAACCTAGGTTTTGGGTTCCACATGGAAAACATCAGTTTTTTCCAACACCTATCTTATAATTTATAACATATTATGCTACTAATTTAAACCTTATTAAGGGTTCAAGACTTACCCCAATGGAATCCTAAATTCCAAATTCAAGAGAGCAAGAGGAAGTGAGGTTGACAGATTCAAGCATCCAAAGCAACTCTAAGCTCTACCAAACTATAGAAGAACCCACCTAGACCATGAAATTTTGGTCACAAGCTTAGGTGCATTCAAGAGGAATTCCGATTTTGCCATGAATGAAGGGGAGAAGAAGAACTTGAATGAAATAGGGAAAAGAGAAGAAGAAACATGGAGCTTAGGGTTTCATGACACTTACTCAAGTTTCCCTTGCAAGAAATTTCACAAGGTCACCATGAAAGGTACTAACTTTGTCACGAAATGGAGAGGGAGAGAAGATGGTAACTTTCAGTCTTCCTAGCAAAGAAAAGAGCTGCAGCAGTGTGAACATGGAGGGAGAAAGAGGAGAAGTCTCTTAATTCATATACTAAATTACCATAGTGCCCCTCATTAAAATTTTTTTTTGACTCCAAGGCTAAATTTTGGCAAACACATCATCATGGGCCCAAATAGTTGATGGGAACAACCCATTAAGGCATACATTGTTATCCCATCTAGTTGGGTGAAATTCGTCATGTTTTGGCTCAAAAACGAAGCGTTTTGGTCGGCTGGGCCCTTTTTACGTCTAATTAATTATCTATAAATTTTTCCAGGTTTACTTTTGTGTTTAACATATTTATCTGAGTGTTTTCTAATACTCAATAATTAGGTTAGTGAATTTGAGGCCCAATTAAGGCCCGTTTCCCAAATTGGTCATTTTTCGACGTTAAACGATGCCGATAAATTTTGAATAATTTACGATAATTTCAATGAACACTCAAATTAATTTAACTTCATCATTGGGACATAAATATTCATTCCTAATAATCATCTAATGTTCCCCAACACTTTTGGCTCATCTCTATACTCTGTTCGTACGTCGTTCGACAATTAAACGACGACAGTAATGTTGTATTTGTCGTATTAACTCAAGGGATCCTCAATTAATTTTTCTATATACCTAGGGCATCAAATAGTTATTTCTATAATTATTCTATTTATTTTCTCTAATTAATTAATTTTACATAAAATTTGGGATGTTACATAAGGAGCCATAAAAACAGGTTCCACACCGGGAATAAGATCAATAGTGAACTCAACCTCCTATGGAGGTGGCAAACCGGGAACCTTTTCAGGAAATACATCTAAAAATTTAGACACCACCAGAGTACTTAGGGGATCAGGACCATTGGTCCCATCAACAAGAGATAATAGTATGAAAAGTTGAGTTACACCTTGCATCTTAAATTTCCCAACGCTTGGAGAAGGGAAAATGATTGTTCTTTGTTGACAGTCAACCATGACCTTATTGGCTGAAGCCAATCCATGCCAAGAATAATCTCTAATCCTCTCATAGGCAAACATATGAAAGAAGTGGTAAATCTTCTTCCTTCTAGGAGTATGTCTACACCGTCGCAACGAGTAACCAATCTAAGACAAGTACCAGTTGGGGTAAAAACCACAAGGGCATTTTTCATTAAGTTTACCGGTAATCATAATCGCCGCACACAATCCTCGAATATGAAAGAATGGGTAGCACCCGAATCGTAAATAACATGTATAGAGTTTCCGAGTATTTCACACTTACTTTTAATTAAGTTACTAGCTTGTGTTGCTTCCTCACCGGTCACAACAAATACGCTTCCAGGAGTTTGTTGATGATTCCCACCATTTACATCCCCATTACGGGCACCATTGTCGTTGCCACATCCATTACCATGTCCTCTACCATTATGTCCACCACGAACACCATTACGGCTGCCATTATGCCCATTACCGTGTCCCCGACCATCATTGTGACCTCCACGGTTTATATGAGTAGGAGTGTTAGCATGACTAGGAGTATTGACTTGCATCAGAGCCCGCCTTACAAGAAAAGGACATGCAAGATGAATATGCCACACTTGGTCATAATTGAAGCATACCACATCATTCTAGTGTACATATTCACGAGCAAAATAAGGTCCACCACACCAATTGCACTTCAGTCCATTGGCATTTGCATTGCCTTGACCAAAAGTGTTACCATGATCACTGCCCCTACCTTGGGAATTAGAGTGAGCACCTCTTTGGAAATGCCCCTTTCAGAAATTCCCATGCTTCTTAAAGCTAGAAGATTGACCCTTCAGCTTAGAGTTGAATTTAGAGTGATAAGGTGGAGCATGTTCCTCACAGATACGACACTTATTCATAAGCATCGTGAAACTTTAGATTTCTTGATGACATATGGCCCTCTGAATGTTAGGGCATAAACCGTTCTCAAACTTTACACATTTAGAGGCTTCAATTCCCTCTTACTGGTAAAAAGTATAAAGTTCGCAAAATTCCTTGAATTTGGAAGCATATTCTCCCATAGTTAGAGTGCCTTGCTTAAGTTCTATGAACTTAAGCTCCTTCTTGCTCTTGTAGCTTTCAGGCACATATTTACTCATAAGCTCCAACTTAAAATTCTCCCAAATCAAAGGTGTAGCAGCAGCAATCATCTTACTTTTGGTGAGTCTCCACCAAGTCTCAGCTTCATCTCTCATCATAAAAATAACATACTCTACTTTTTGGAGTTCTGAGTATTCAAAATTATCGAAGATCCTCTTAATATCTCATATCCAAACATAGGCTTATTCGGGCCTTAATCCACTATGAAACTCAGTGGGTTTTCGCTTCAAGAATTTGTCAAGGCCTTGAGCCATAGGAGTAGCCTGCCTTTCCACACCTTGTCTATCTCAGTTTTGTGACTCGAGAAGGTCAGCAAAGCGGTTCAAAGCTCTAGCTATCGCATCATCATTATCTTGGCGATGACGAGCCATCACAAGATCTATAATCATGCCATTAAATTTAACCATTATCAATAATCCAGCTCATAGACATGCCTATAGTATCATACCATAGTATGTTAGTTCACTAATAAGCTTTGGTTCTCCATCATGGAGTCCAACATTATTCAACTTGCATCCATACCAACCAAAGGCATATTATCACATTATAATGTCATGAGCATTCATATAATCACAAGAATTCATCATTGAGAGATAATAGTGGGAAGAAAACTTGGCCGGACTTATGCAAATCAAGTATCATTTACAATTAAATTATATAAAATCAAGCAACAATGGGAATGATTTCACCGAAAGCATATAATGCTCTGATACCAACTCTGTCAGACCTCGATCCCCGGGTTTGAATCATAACCAATCATTAACCAAAGACTCGAACACCGAAAAACCAAAGTCTGAGATTAAGAAATTCAATAACTGGATCGGTGAAACATTCACCCTAAAGGGTATACAACGTAATTAAGTTTAAAAGTGGAATGAAAATATATACCGGGTGCACACCTAATCCCATACATGAAGATATGAGAAAAGGTTCACTATGAGGGAAAAGGATGAAGGGAAAACCATGAAAATCGTAAGGAGAAGGAAAAAACAATTCTGGCTATCTCGCTTAAGCGAGATCACATACAGTCGCTTGAGCGAGAAAAGATTCATCTGGGCGAGTAACGCTTGAGAATCAGACCTTGTAGCTTCGCTTGGGTGACACGCATCCGCCCGAGCGGAAATCATCCAGTAGCTATTCTCCCTCCCTTTTGCCCAAGCGGCCCACTACCCGCTTAAGCGAGAGATGGCCAGAGGCCATCCACCTGATGCATGTTTCTCTCGCTTGGGCGAGAATCATCTCGCCTGAGCGAGGATTTTACAGAATTAAAATTCGACCACGTCGCTTGAGTGAGACCCAGCTTGCTTGAGCAAGAAAACACCAGAGCCCTTGAAACTGATACACATCAATCTCGCTTGAGTGAGAGTACTCTAGCTTGAGCGAGATTATCAGAACCAACACGATAACATGGAGAATTTCATACAACGTAGCATGCCAAAACTTTATACATGCAAAATCGATTCAAACCAACATTTGATTCACATCAAAACACTTATTTAGAACTTGTTCTAACAAGCCACATCCAAATTTTGACTTTAACTCAATCCATGCCTAAATGGTAATTTAGGGGCATTTTAGCTCAACTAAGTATACTAAATCACAATTTATGTGAATTTAACCATAACCAATACTACACCCAAGTCACATATGAACAATATGAGTTATAGGCAACCTCTGTAGGAGGTGCTAGTCATTATTTTGGAATATGGCCAACCAACTCATAGAATATTGATAAATGAGTGTATGGATCTTCACGTGACATTCCAGTGAATTGATGTGCACTTATAAGACTCAGGAAAGCTGGCTTCATTTCTAAAGCCCTTGTTGTCAATGGAATAGCAATGCTAGAAAAGTATCTGGGACCCTGTTGATTAGCATAATCTTTCAGTGTTCTCCTTGGAGGATTTTGATTATTATTTCCTTCTGCCATTTTCTCAGTTTCTTCTTTTGTAGATGATTTTGGAATATGTGTAGAAGGGGTTATCCTGGCTCTTGCTGCTACTTTTTTTTTGCTTTACCCTTACTTTTTTTCAGATTTTTCAGGTTTAGGATCAAATTCTAGCTAATCTTTAGCTCCCTGGCTTCTCCATAACATAAAGCAAAACTACTACAACAAGCGTCAGTACAGAAAAAGATTAAGCAACAATGATAATGATAATATTCACAATATTCATAATGCCTAAATATATGAAATCAAAGTTGTCAAAATCACATCGCTCCCCGGCGGCGGCGCCAAAACTTGATATTGGTTTTCTAATGATGATGAAATAGCGGCAAGTTTTCCACGTCGTAGTATAGTATATTAGAGTGACGTTCTATTGAGGAGTAGTGTTTCAACAATATAATTTCATATGATTTAGGTGGGAAACCAAATTTTGATTCATTTAATAAAATATGACTAAAGATCTAAACGTAACTTTGAACATTAAATAAAGATAATACAAGTAATAACAAGTACGAAAATTAAATGAGGAAAACTGGGACTGGATTTCATCTATCTCACCCTTTGACACGCTGTATATATTCACATAAATGGCTTTCAAACTATGGCTTTTTACATCATAATCAAAGTCATTCGTATCGATTCCTTGACTATGAAATTCATAAGATTAACCCCAGATATGTTGAATCCTCAATCATTCTGAACTTATTTCAGCATTAATATTGATTGTTTTGACGTTCGTTCCGTCGAGTATTATCCCTAATAGTCACCGTAAGGAGCGTTCCGTTTAGATCCATTTTTGAAAGTCTTTCTCTAATAACGAATGGAAACTTAAATCAAGAAGCTATTGATCAGATAGATTCAAACATTAAGCAGAAAATGGAAAGCAAAAAGCTATAGAACGAAAGTACCAATTATATAAATATAATAAACGTAGGTCGGGTTCGAGTCGATTACATCCAATCCCAAAGAAAAGTTTAGCTATGCATGGTAGCCATTACAATCAAGCCCATAAAATGGAGAAAAGAAGTGAGAAGAAGAAAAAGAAAAGGTCTTTGATGAAGTTTTCTATATAAAGAGCTGAATTGTTGCATGTTGGCATCCTCTCCATTTTTAGAGCATTTTCTTCTCTATTTATATCTTCGTCAATTCACTCAAGTGAATTAATAGCTTGCTCAAGCAAATTGTTTTCTTCACCTTGAAGAAAGCTTCTTGTCACTTGGTTTATCCCACGTAGACTCGCTTGAGTGAGTGGTTCGCTCAAGTGAGTTCAACTATGCCCTATTTCCTCTATTCTCTATTCACTTGAGCCATTTTGTACTCACTTAAGCGAATTCTTTTTATTTGGTCCCTGGAAGAATTTTGCTTGAGCGAAATAGACTCGCTCAAGCGAATTAATCTTGTTTTCAATTCTTCCTGATTTTTGCTTGAGCTAATTAGGCTCGCTCAAGCGAATTCCTATATCCTGCTTTCTGGATGAAATTCGCAGAGGCGATTGTAGGTTCGCTCAAGCGACTTTTACCTCTGATGCTTAAAACTTGAATTCCTTGTCTCGCTTAAGCGATTCTAATTCTCGCTCAAGCGAGTTCATCAAATTTTGCACTTTTTCTTGGGCTTTATTGGGAAAATTCTTTTAACTCTCTTCCTTCTTATCTTCCTCATCCTTTTCATCTACAATTACACAATATTTGGGATAAGAAACATGTATTTACATCAAATCGTTAAACAATATCTGAATTTCTTATTTTATTAATTATAATGCATAAAACATTCAGATGCAATAACATTTTATCAAAACCATACCTAATTAACATCCAAACTATACATAATTTGGGCATTTATCAGTAGATGTTCTCACTAAGCCCCTAACAAAAGCAAGGTTTGTGTTTATCAAGTATAGTTTGAACATGCGTAATGTTGAATGATTGAAGTGTCTGTATATTTATAGTTTGTATGCTTTGTAACTTAGAATTATTCTTTACTCTCTTCTCTGTTATTTTGAGAGATGCAGTCTGTACCCTCTCCTGTTCTAAAATTCTTTTAATATTCACTTGGTTTCCTTTAAAACATGTGGCACCTTTTTATTATGTGAAATGTAACCATTTTCTAAAAATTGCTTTTCCCTCTATTATGCCACGTTGCTTATAAATTCGTTTTGCACTTACATGTCTTTTCACTTTTTCAAAAACCCTCTACAACTTCTCGTTTCTCTCTACAAAATCTATCTCTTTTTAAATCTCTCTCTTAAAACCTCTTTTTGCCTTAAAATATTTTGAAAACCCTTTTGTCTTCCTAAAACTTTATTCTTCTCTGAAATGGCTGGAATCAACTACTCAATGAAGGATGTGATTGAGTCACTGGTATTTAATGCTGCTCAATACCAAGTCAAAGGCCATGATGTAATTGCTGAAGTTGAAGGGATTGGTTGGACCAACTTCTGCCTAGACCAAGAACCATTCTCACCCTTTGTCGCCCTCAAGTTTTGGAAATCTGTCTCATATGACAAGGATAAATGTATCTTGGTTGGCCTTTTGTGTGGAAAGCAGATTGAGATTTTAGAGGATTTGTTGGTTATAGTTCTTCACTACAACCCTAGTGGAACAATATTTTTTGATGATTTTGAGTTTACAAAAGTCTCTAGTTTCACCATTAATGAGATTATATATGGAAAGGCTCGTCCAAACATGCTGTCATCTAGAAATTTGTTGCCGAAGGCAAAGATCCTACACGTTCTAATACGTCAGGTCTTCTGCCCCAGAAAGTCTGCTAACGATACAATATCTAAGCTGGATAGATTTTGTATGTATCACATGATGATAAAGGAACCAATCAATTTGGAAAACATTCTACTCACTTACATGACTACGTCTTTAGTAAAGAAACAAAAGAAAATTCCCTACCCAGCTGTCTTAATGAAGATTTTCAAGCTGGAGAAAGTGAGTCTTGAAAATGTTACAGATTAGATGAGTAGTGGTCCCTTGATCACTAAATTGCCAATCTTCTCTCCTGTGTTAGATAAGTCTTCTGCTACTGTTGATGTCATGAAAAAGGCTCCTCCCAAAATAAAGGTCAAAACTGAGCTTGTGGAAGAAGAACCTCAAGCCAAGAAGGCTAAGGTTAAGAAAATTTTTGTTGTGTCTTAAACGAAGTCTACATCCTTTCCTTCTAAGAAGTCCGGATCTTCTCATTTGAAGAAGTCTGTTGAAAAATAATCTACTGAGCCCCCTCGATGTGTTTGATGACAATGTCCCTATTAGAGACGTTCTCAAGAAAAAATAGTCTGCTTGTGAACCTGCTAAGGTATAGACTGTAGGAAAAGCATGATCCACTGCTTCCACACCCTTTTCAACTAGCACTTATGATCCATACTCTGTAAAGCTCAAGGATTATGTCAAGATCCCATCCAAGAAAAGATTCATTCATTTCATCCAATACTACTGTGACAAGTTCCTAGATGTAGATGCATCTAAATGGATAAAATATAATTGGGTCGATCTGTATAATGTCAATTATGATATGTACAAGAAAGACAAAGAGCAATAGAATGCCTTAAAGACTAGAGGCAAGAAACAAAAGAAAAAGACTTTTGACAATTCCAAGGTTCAGAAGAAAAAAAGGAAGAAACAGAGGTCATCTGCCACTCCAGCTCAACCTACTACAGAGGCGCAGAAATAGACCCCTGCTGCTCCTCTTGTTCAAGCACCTGAAGAATCTGCACCACCTGCACCTTTTTCTCCACCAAAGGTAACTTTATCTCAACCCAATACTCCCTTACCAAGTTTGCACCCGAATCCCCTTCTCCTAAACCTCTAACTCTGACCCCTTTTGTTACCTAACCCGAAGCACCACATAAAACTCAAAACCAATATTTACCTCAACTTGAACTTACCCCTAAATTTGTCTCTCCTAAATCCACAAAAGTTAAACACACTGCCTTCAAACCAAAATCCAACCCAAGCCCAAATCTAAACAATCTACCTCAACACCTAAACGAACCTCTTGACCATATGGCTCAACTTTTACCCCTACCTTTAACTTTCCCAGACGCCTAAACAATACTCCTCATTTTTCCCCTTACTTTTAATTTTATCAATCCCCTACTACACCCTTATACCACACTGTAGATTGTTTCCCATTATCCCTATTGTACCCAACAAACCTTTTACTGAGAAGGTTCCTATCATCACTCAAACATTTTTGGGTAGCTCTAGCATTCGTATCATTGATTGGTCCAGAACTTATCCTCTCATTACCCTTGTGGTTGCTCTCTCCCATCCAACATTATATTCTAAAGACTTCTTAGCCTTCACTCGTTCTTTCCAGAATCAATAGGATGTATGACAAGTAGCGGAATCTATGCATTTTCCCATCTCCAAGTTTTTTAGGCAATGGTAAAGCCTTCTGCGAAGATTTTGATTAGTCCAGACCGAGTGATGCCCAAGCCTCAAAGGATCATCACCAACAAGCTAAAGGGAAAGTCTTGTACTCTACATCTTCAGGTACAGACTGGTGAGAATATGAACCAAAGTAGTTATCTGATGATGTCCTATAAGTTCTTCTTCAAGATCGATCCCTAGATAATGCTACCCATGGCTTACTGTAGGGATATCACTGTTGGGCACGAGATCAAGTCTAGAGCACATCTTTTGCTCATCCCTCAGAACTGTTGCCTGATATATGCAACTTTTGGAATTATGGTGCTAGAATGTCAAAGGCTCATCCATCCTTCTATGATGTTTCTTCCGCCATTATTTCCTCCACAGACTATGCCTCATCCATCATTTTGGTTGATGCCCCCTATTTCTTTTGTTATCAACTACATTTTCTAATTCTAGTATCTGTTTCTGCATCTCTTCTCATTTCAGCTTTTGCCATCTAGTGTGTTCCAACCTTCTCTCCCAAGCCTCCCAAGACTCCTAAGTCTTAATAATGCCCCTCATTTGTTGATTACAAAAGAAGGAGAATATATTTTGGAGAATAGTTGGAGAATAGTTTAAGTTTTTATTAGTGTAGTTTTTTTTAGTCTGTAACACATTTTGTGTTTATCAATGAAAGTACTCAGTTTCTATGTCTTGACTTCTTGATGATTCACTACTTTAACTCTATTAATGTTTGTTGCATTTGCTTAAATTGACTATCTTTTACAAAACTAAAAAGAATGTGAAACTTATGCTTTATATGAATAATTTCATGCTTCATGAATTTAATGTTTCAATTTTCACTTAATACAAAGCTCATTCTATCTTCGAGACTTAATGTTTGTTATCAACAAATAGGGGAAGATTGTTAAAGTCTGAACTCATGTTTGAGCAGTCTGAACCCAATATGATTTGTCAATAATGCACATCAAGACTCTCAATAAAAATAAAGTTTATACTATTTGTTTGTCTAACAATTCTGTTAAAGTGTGCTAAGAGTCCGTAGAGCTTCATTTGCAAAAGAAAGGGGGAGTCTATAAAAATCAATTTGCTTCTGAAATAAAGAAGACTGTACTCTTTCAAGCTTCACTGAATCAAGTCTTTCTTTGTGTCTTCAGACCACAAGAAGATCTGTGACTCTTCGAGTCCTTGAAAAGGATCTTTCCTTTCAAAATATGGAGCTGTATGAACTTTCTCATGACCTCTCTAAAGCTATCATTAAAGAGGCAATCAATGGAAAAATTGAAGACTTTTTCACATGTTTCAAAAAATTGCCTAACATGTCTCAAGGTGTTAGAAAAGTTGAACCTAATCAAAACGGATAGCCTAAGGTCAACTGCTATAGAGTGTACGTGCTTTCCTAAAGTACGTAAGCAAAAGGGATCTTTTGCTGAAGACTTTAGAAGTTGTCTAGATACGGATCTAAAACATGTGTCTGCACTCACTAACAGCACAATCCTTAAGTGACCAACATCCTTCAAAGCTAACCAACTGATATTTTTAGAAGGACTATAAATACAAAAAACTTCAAAATTCAAAAGGAGCTCCAAGATACAAGCTACGCAGTTACGGTATTCATATACTTGAATTCTCTCTTTTAGAAAGCAAAGTCTGAGAGACTTTTTCTTCAAGTTTCTAAGTTCTGGTATTCACTAATTAAGTCCTCTTTGTAAGTTTTGCTTAGTGTAGCCCGTGACTTATAGTAGTCTATAGCTCAGTGTAACTTACAATCATTTCATATCTTTGTATGTTGAGTTATTTAGTTGTAATTTCAAACACTCAAAAGCCTCTTCAGGCCATAATGTTTCCCAACACCAACAGATTCTAGCAACAGAAGTGACTGGAGTCAAGAATACTTGTGCACAGAGCCAGTACAGATTGTAAAGGCATTTTAAATAGTGAAAAATCCTTCGGTCTGAAGGGACTGGACATAGCTTCTGAGTTGGAAGTGAACCAGGATAAATTCTGCTGTCTATTTCTCTGTTCCCCCTTCTCTAGTCTATTAAAATTACATATCTTGCTAAAGCGGTCTGTAGAATTTTTTAGAAAAAGAATTTAAGACTTATTCAACCTCTTTCTAAGTCTAACTCTGTACCATCTCTATAATTATTAACTATTCTCATGGCAATAAATCATACTTTCCTAATTTTCCATAATCTAAATGTTGACCAAAACCTAGAGTTTTCAATTAAATAATTTCCATTAACTTTCATTCTTCATTTTAAGCATATTTTTTAGCTAACAATTTTATGCACCATATGCTCACAACAAAGTCCATTTCTCAATTGTCATCTAACCTAGGGTTTCCAAGACTTATTTTTATTTTTCTTCACAATAACAACAATAATCACTAAATGCCTCAAAGGCCATTAAACAAGGGTTTAAGAAACAAAAGTGGTTATAATCCCTTACCTTGTGCCAAAGATCTAAGTGGGAAAATGGAGAAGAACAAGGGATGGAGAATATGATGTAGTTAGTGGAAATGAGACCCAAAGTCCAATTAATGTTTCATGAACCTAGAAATTACAAGAAATTTTAAAGGAGGGAGCACCGTGGGAGCTACATGTATTTTGGGGAGCAAATGGAGAAGGAATCGGAAGAAAGAAAAAAGAGATTGAGGGAAATAAGAGAACAACATGAGATGAAGGAGGAAAAGGGAAAAAGCAAAGTTACTTCTCTCTCCAAATCATGGCTGTTAATTCAATCCAAGGGTCCATATGCATTATGCCTTTTGTCCAATGGTCAATTGCTTGCTTTTATCCAACATGTAATAGGAGAAAAAGGAGAGTCATCATGTCATGACAATCTCATGGGAAAATGGGGTAATTTTGAGTTTTCTTAATTCCATTGTCACTTGTATTTTTATAGACTATAAATACGTTGTGTCCGTATAAATCCTTCCTTTACTTCAAAATTTAATATGAACATATTCTTATACTCACCATAATTATTTTACTATCTTTAGCAATCCAATGCCCAAAAATAATTTAATGGGTCCCATATCGTCAGTTAAATTATTCGAGTTTAATAAATTTTATTCTACCGATAAACCACAATTAGTATTTAATTAATTATTCTACATATTTTTGGTGTCAAATAATTAATCATTATCATATTTATCATTTATTTCTAAAAATTTGGGATGTTACATGGCAAGCCAAGCGAGACGGGTTTGATGTGGTGACGAGCCAAATACCCCTAACCCACCTTATCATTTTTTCTATGGGTTGACATTCTAACCTGGTGGGACTCAACCTGTTTTAACAATCTTAGGCATGACTCCCCTTACGCGTACATGAGTAATTATGTTCATTTTGAAAAGTGAGATTTTTTTAAAAATATCTTTTACTTTTTCCATCCGTATAACTCACGTACCAGTAGGAGTATTTCATAAAGTTGTTGTGGAATTAGGTTTGATTCAAAGTTTCACATTGTCTTCATGAAAGAATTTTTGGAACTCAATTTAATAATATGAGTATGTCCAGTTTAATTTAAACAACTGTGTCACACATTCATGAAAGTAAATAACTGTGTCACACATCCAATTTCATGGTGTCAGTAGGAATCTCAAGAAGGTTATGAAATTACAACCTTATATTACCTTATAGGATCTCTTACACCTTGCTATCAAGGTGGAAAGATAATTAAAAGACCAAGGGAGATTCTCTAAACACTTCTCTTCCTCTTACATGTCAAAGTGGAAAGATAAAAATAAGAGTAGGGGAAATGATGTCTAGTCTCAAGGTAAGGGCTCTAAGGAGTCTAAGCAAGGAAAGAAAAAGTGTGCTAACTCCAAACACTCCAAGGGTTTTTCACCCAAAGAAAGTAAAAAGGATTCCAACATCACGTTTTTCAAGTGCTTAGGCAGAGGTCACATTACCTCTTAACGCATTAAGAAAAAGATTATGGTCTATAAGAACAATGGAAATACCTCTTTCAAAGAGTCGTTTTCTCATTTTTCTCATAGTTCTTCATCTTCTTCTAGTGATAGAGATGTTACATATACCCTTGAAGGAGACTTGTCAGTTGTAAGGAGAATGTTAGGGTCTTTGGCTAAGAGTGATGAGGAATCTCAAAGGGAAAAGATCTTCCACATGAGGTATCTTATAAATGGTCAAGATAGAGGTTAGTAATTTTAATTTAAATTTTTCTAACCAACCATTTCGAGGCTGGAGAAACAATCAAAATCAAGGTCAAGGATGGAAGCAGAAGCAGAGCTCTTCAAATAAACCTTATCAAAGCAACTATCCTTCTTTGATGGAGAAGACTTCCAAACTTGAGAACACTTTGGAAAAGTTTATACAAGCTTCTCTAACAAACCAAAAGAACACTGAGGCATCCATCAGGAACTTGGAGACGCAGGTGGGACAACTAGCTCACCAAATTGCTGAACAGCAAAGACCTCAATATGGAGCCAACACTGAGCAGAATCCTAAGGAGCAACACAAAGTTATGGTAACCCACAGTGGAAAAACAGTGAGATGTGAGATGACTGAAAAAGAAGAGGAAGAAGAGATTTTAAGAGAAAAAGAGAGAGAAAGAAAAAGAAGAAAAAGAGAGTAAAGATGTAAATAGAAATAAAGAAAAAGAGAGAAAGAAAAATGAAAAGAGTGAGAGTGAAAAAGGAAAGGCAAAAGTTGATGAAGAAATCCCATAATTGAAGAGTGTGCCTTATCCTAAGAATCCTTCAAAGCATGATAAAGAAAGAGAGTTTGCAAGGTTTATGGACATTTTCAAAAGATTGCAGATTAATGTCCCGTTCATGGAAGCTATGTAGAAAATGCCTACTTATGCAAAATTTATGAAGGATTTGCTGACTAAGAAAAAGAAATTTTCAGAGAAAATAATTAAGCTGGAAGCTGAATGTAGTGCTATCATTCAAAAGGAATTACCTCAGAAGACCAAAGATCCAGGGAGTTTTACAATTCCAGTTACTATTGGAAATCTTCCAGTAGGAAAAGCTTTGTTGGATCTTGGTGCCAGTATCAATTTGATGCCATTATCCATGCTTAAAAGGATTGGGGATCTTGAAATAAGGCCAACAAGAATGACTTTACAATTGGTTGATCGGTCAATAAAATTTCCCTATGGTGTTGCTAAAGATGTTCTAGTGAAAGTAGATAAATTTGTATTCCCTATGGATTTCGTTATCATGGATATGGAGGAAGATTCTGAAGTGCCTCTCATATTAGGAAGACCATTTATGAAGACTACAAAAGTTATCATAGATGTTGATGATGGGAAGTTAAAAGTAAGAGTTCAAGATAAAGAGATTAACTTTGATGTTTTTGAAGCAATGAGACATCCTGCAGATAAGTAAGGTTGTTTTAAGATTGATATAGAAGATGAAGTGGTTTTGCAAGAAGCTAATAAAGTGCAACATTTAAGTTCTCTTGAAAGAGCTTTGATATGGGTAGTGGAAGGACTTGATGAAGAAGAAGCAAAAGAAGTGGAGGAAATGCTCTGAAGTTTTGATGCAAACAAAGAGGTACCAAATAATGAAGAACCTACAAAAGACCTTCTTGAAAAACAAGTCCCTGAGACTCAATAGCTGGAATTAAAAGAATTACCTTCTCACTTGAAGTATGTATTTCTAGATGATGAAGGTCAAAAACCAGTTGTAATTAGCAATAACTTGTTGAAGGAAGAGGAGGAAAACTTGATTCAAATTTTGAAGAAAAATGAAGGAGCAATCAGATGGAGATTGAACGATTTGAAAGGTATTAGTCATTCCTATTGTATGCATCATATTTTCATGGAACAGGAATATAAACCTATAGCACAACCGTAGAGAAGATTGAATCCAACCATGAAGGAGATAGTGAAGAAAGAAGTTATAAAGTTGCTGGAAAGTGGGATGATTTACCCCATTTCAGATAGTGCTTGGGTAAGTCCTGTGCAAGTAGTACCAAAAAAAGGTGGCATTACAGTAGTAAAAAATGAAAATAATGAGTTGATTCCCACCAGGACTGTCACTGGGTAGAGGATGTGTATTGATTACAGAAAACTCAATCAAGCAACAAGGAAAGACTATTTTCCACTACCTTTCATGGATCATATGCAGGAGAGACTTGTTGGACAAGCGTATTATTGTTTCCTAGATGGTTATTCAGGTTATAATCAGGTAGGAGTAGCTCCAAAAGATCAAGAGAAGACAGCCTTTACTTGTCCTTTTGGTGTTTTTGCTTACAAAAAAATTCCTTTTGGACTTTGTAATGCCCCAGCCACCTTCCAAAGATGTATGCTGGCAATCTTTGCTGACCTTGTAGAGAAATGCATTGTAGTTTTTATGGACGATTTTTCAGTTTTTGGAAAATCATTTGATGAATGCTTAAAAAATCTAGACACTGTGCTTCAAAGATGTGTGGAAACTAACTTAGTACTAAACTGGGAAAATGCCTTTTTATGGTAACCAAAGGCATTGTGCTAGGCCACACAGTCTCAGGTAAAGGCATTGAAGTGGATTGTGCAAAAGTAGAAGTGATTGAGAAGCTGCCCCCACCACTCAATGTTAAGGGAGTTAAAAGCTTTCTCAGGCATGCAGGATTTTACAGGACGTTTATCAAGGATTTCTCAAAAATTGCTAAACTACTGAGTAATCTATTGCATAAAGGTGTTTCTTTCCACTTTGATGATTCTTGTTTATCAACTTTGCAATTAGTGAAACAAAAGTTGATTACTGCACCAATCATAGTTCCTCCTGATTGGAAACTTGATTTTGAAATGATGTGTGATGCTAGCGACTATGAAATAGGTGTAGTTCTTGGTCAAAGAAAATCTAAATTTTTTTATCCTATGCACTATGCTGGTAATGTTTTGAATGAAGCTCAAATTAATTATGCTACAACAAAAAAAGAATTACTAGCAGTTGTGTATGGCTTTGAAAAATTTAGATCATATTTAATTGGTTCTTGAGTTGTTGTTTTTAGAGATCATGCAACCATTAAGTATTTGTTGAACAAATCTGATTCCAAACCAAGGCTAATTAGGTGGATTCTTCTTCTATAAGAATTCTACTTGATTATTTGAGACAAAAAAGGAAGTGAAAACCATGTAGCAGACCATTTGTCAAGACTGATCAATAATAAAGTCACAAAGTTACAACCTAAAGTTCAAGATGATTTCCCTGATGAGAAGTTATTATTGATCCAGGAAAGGCCATGGTTTGTAGATATGGCAAAACTTAAAGCTGCAGGGGTGCTCCCTGAAGAAGTCACATGGCAACAAAAGAAGAAATTTCTGAAAGAGGCATAACGATTTGTGTAGGATGATCACTACCTATTCAAGCTTGGTTCAGATAACATTCTTCGAAGATGTGTATCTTAGTAAAAAGCCAGGAGCATATTATGGCATTGCCATAGCTCACCTTATGGAGGACATTTCAATATGGAGAAAGGACAACTGTCAAAATCCTTCAGTCTGGTTTTTAT
Source organism: Clitoria ternatea (assembly GCA_037962975.1). NCBI lineage: Eukaryota > Viridiplantae > Streptophyta > Magnoliopsida > Fabales > Fabaceae > Clitoria > Clitoria ternatea. Next base: position 161,243,597 of record CM075672.1, read on the forward strand.
TGGCCTTCTTTATTTAAAGATGCTAATATTTTTATGTAGAATTGTGATGCTTGTCAGAGGACAGGAAGTATATCCAAAAGACATGAGATGCCATTGACCACCATTCTAGAAGTGGAAGTGTTTGATTATTGGGGTATAGACTTTGTCGGTCTATTACCTATTTCATTCTCCAACGAGTATATTGTTGTAGCAGTTGATTATGTGTCAAAGTGGGTAGAAGAAATAGCCTGTGCTAAGGTAGATGCCAAAACTGTTATCAAGTTCTTAAAAAAGAATATTTTCAGCAGATTTGGTACCCCTCATGTGTTAATAAGTGATGGAGGTTCTCACTTTTGTAATGTTCAACTCCAAAAATGTTTGGAACACTATGGAGTTAGACATAAAGTAATATCTCCCTATCATCCTCAGGCTAATGGGCAAGTAGAAGTATCAAATAGAGAAATAAAGAAAAATTTGGAGAAAACTATGTCCCTAAGTAGAAAAGATTGGTCATTGAAGTTAGATGATGCTTTATGGGCATACAGGACTTCTTTCAATGCCCCAACAGGATTTTCACCTTACCAGTTGGTGTATGGGAAAAGCTTCCATCTTCCAGTGGAACTTGAACACAAAGCTTACTAGGCAATGACGTTGTTCAACTTTAATCCGTAAACTTCTACACAAGAAAGAAAAGTTCAATTGGAGAAGTTGGGGGAATGGAGGTTAGAGGCTTATGAATCTTCAAAGATTTATAAGGAAAGGATGAAAGTCTATCACGTCAAGAAGATACTACATAAAATTTTCTATCTAGGTCAATCCGTATTGCTATTTAATTCACGATTGAAACTATTTCTAGGAAAGCTAAAATCCAAATGGTCAAGAGCATTCCTTGTTAAAGAAGTTAGACCAGACGGTGCGATTGAAGTGCAAGACCCTAAATCACAACAAACTTAGATAGTGAATGGCCAGAGGCTCAAGCCATACTTAGGAGGAGAAGTGGAGAAACTCTCTACTCTCATCCATCTGCATGAACCATGTTAACAATTACTCAAACGTCAAGCTATGGAAGATAAACAAGCGCTTTTGGGAGGCAACCCAATTATTTATGTTTTCTTTCCAAGTTTTCAATCCATTTAGTATGTGTGTTTAATGTTTTTAACTTCCGTTTATGATCAGGTACATCGTAATAACTCATCATCCTTCATTCAAGCTTAAGCTTCCAATGCCAAGCTCAAGCTTAAACTTGCCAAATGAATGTTGTCCCATTCAAGCTTAAGCTCAATGGAGAAGCTCAAGCATGAAGCCAAAATTCTGCCACATGTTAAAATCACGCTTAAACTTGAATCCTCAAGCTTAAGCGTGAATCACAAATTGAGCCAAGTGTATCATCCATGCTCAAGCGTGGAAAGGTAAGGGTTCATTCTATCCAAATTGTGCTTAAGCGCAACAATCACGCTTAAGCGAGAAGATTAAATTAGCATCAGGGGGTAACAAGCTTAAGCGTGGTTGACAAAGCTTAAGCACAAGATTAAAATTTTCATTCTGACTCGACACACTCAAGCGTGACTCCTCACGCTTAAGCGAGAAGATTAAATTAGCATCAGGGGGTAACATGGTTAAGCGTGGTTGACAAAGCTTAAGCGCAAGATTAAAATTTTCATTCTGACTCGATCATGCTCAAGCGTGACTCCTCACGCTTAAGCGAGAAGATTAAATTAACATTAGGGGGTAACACGCTTAAGCGTGGTTGACAAAGCTTAAGCGCAAGATTAAAATTTTTCATTCTAACCCGATCACGCTCAAGCGTGATTAATCACGCTTAAGCGAGAGAAAAAAAGATTGCATCAGGGGATCACACGCTTAAGCGTGATTGACAAGCTTAAGCATAAAACACTTGTTTTTATTCTGTCTTGGTCATGCTTAAGCGAGACATCCTACGCTTAAGCAAGAAAACCAAATATGCATCAGGGGTTATTTTTTTAAAACAACACGCTTAAGCGTGGTTGCCAAGCTTAGGCTCACACACAAAAATTTCATTCTGCCTCAATCACGCTTAAGCATGATTCTCCAAGATTAAGCGAGCCATTGAAACTGCAATGTTATAACCCCATTATTACATAATTCAATGGGCCATTACTCCTTCCATGATTGTAGAATCATAACTGTAACCCAGATTTCATTTCCACTCTTATGCCTACATTCAAAATTTGCACTTGATTCTTCTACGCATATCATTACTTCATTGCAAATCCCTCTACGCATACCATTTCTTCATCCTGGAAGCAAGGTAATTTCCATTCCATCTCTGTATCATTTTGTATGGTCATTGTTCTTCTTTTGATAAATGCTCCTTTCCCTCATGCATGAAAATGTTGGGTCTCTTAAAATCCAAACTTCCCTTATCCCTCATATACATGATTTATATTCTTACAATGTTCAACATGCTTTGCTTCATTAAGTTTCCATGAGTAATTAAGAAAATCCTTGAGAAATTTAATCTTTCCCTTTTCTATTGCACACCAAATGCTTGATAAAAGGTTTCTAAAATGTTGATATGCATATTTGTCATGGTGTGATTTCAGTTAGTACATGATGCATACTGAAATGAAACGTCTCTGCTCTATGTATACTATTATTCAAAATAATTTCATAGATGTTTTCATATCATCATAATAATTTTCTTGAAGTGATTTTAGATGGCAAGAAAAAAGCAGGTTGCACCCTCCTCCCCTCCAGCAGGTGGCTCTAGCAGAAGGAATAAAGGAAAGAGGGACCGTACCTCAGAGGACCAAGATACAGGTTAAAATTTAGGGATAAAGCTAGAAGCAAGCATTATGAGGACATTCAAAATTGGACCTTCATACCCGAAAGGAAGGTGGACCTAGCCCTTGTAGAATGTGATGCTTTTTTACAGGTAATAAGGAGAAGGAATTGGTTTAAAATCTGCTACCCCCAGAACAAGGATGATCCTGAAATTATGAGAGAATTTTACGTAAATGCTTGGCCCAAGAAAGGTACAGGGGATAGAAGAACTTATATCAGGGAAACATGGCTTTCTTATGGTAGAGAGGAAATCAAGAGTTATTTGGGAAACATTATAGAATTGGAGGAGGGAGAGTCTTGTGACTATGCTGATATGAGACACACGAATGAGTTTATTGTAACTCATGACATGGAAGAAGCAATTCGTATCCAAGGACACCATTTTCAAACTGGGCAAGGAGACCACCCACTGCGTGTCCTGAGAAAGGATATGATGACTCCCTCCCAAGTTTGGACTTCCTTCCTACTCGCAAATGTGGCTCCCATTGCTCATGTATCTAATTTAATCTATGCTTTTTCTATACTGTATTTTGCAGGATGACATTACCATTGACTTAGCCCAGATTATCTCAGATGAAATCCATAAATTTACAACAGCTGACCAAAAGTTTTCCCAAGTAGGACTGAAGGTGAAGGGAAGCTTAGGATTCCCTGCTTTTATCATAGATTTTGGATAGTTCATGGAGTACAAGTCTAGGACCTCAAGCCAATCAGACCACCTATTGATAGATGCTTCATAAAACACTACTGTACCACCCAGGTACCACCTGTACAAGAGCCACAAGAGGCACCATAGCAAGCACCACCACTAGCAGCAGCACAAGCCCCTCCTACTCCAGAATCTGAAATGGAAATTTGTATCCTGCATGCAATTTATCATTTGAAATTACAGAATGAACATATCCTAACACAGCAGAGTGCAAACTATAGAGGCCCGATGCACATTCACCATGGGCTATACCACAGCATCCCTATGGGCCAATTTAATTCATGGATGGATCCTGCTTAGTTTGTAGCCTACATTGCATGGCCTGGGGACAGGCCTATTCTACCAGGAAGGGTGAGACTTCTCAAACTAGACTAGGACCCTCATCACAGCCTCCTCTAGCCAGAGAGCAAGCACCAGAACCTGAGCAGGATGCAGATACAGATGATGATACACAGGATGATAAGTGAGGGCTGAGTTATTGCCATTTTCAAACTAACATTTCATGATCTTTAGTTTCAGTTTTCTTTAGTTTTAAATTCTTTTTATTTTACTGCAGTTATTTTAGGCACTTGGTTTTAATTTTTTTTGGACAAAATTTAGAACTTTTCTCATACCTTTATGATGACTATTTTTGATTGTTTAGATTTGATAGCATGCTTGAAGTTGAATTGTTTTGAATACTTAACTAAGAACCAACTTTAAGCAAGTAAAGTAAAATGCATGCAAAGATTCATCAAGTATAGTAACAATTTTTAAGACAGTAAATTGCTTTTAAAAGGACAAATGGCTGAATTCAGACCTAGGAAATTGGAATAAGTGTGCTTTTGAAAATTTTTGCATATGCTTGAACTTTCTACTATTAGAATTTTGGAGTCTGGCCTTAGAACCTTATGAGTAAGTGATCAATCAAATAGTGAGAGTCTCATTAGTAATTGTCTGTATGCTTTGCCTAATTTTCTAGTTAACTTTTATCTAAAGAGATAAGTATGGAAATGATTAAGGCATTTTGTAAAACACATCAAGCTAGAGCCAAAAAGCTACCCATAATAAAAAGAAAGTAACTTATTCTCTTGTATCCCTTTGAGCCTAAATTTTTTTTATCACCCTAACTTAAGCATGAAAGATTAAATCCTACCTTAATAGCATGCTTAAGGTAGAAGAGCATAATTACCTCTGTAACAAAAATTTAAGGTGAAGTAGGAAATGGATGGCTGGAAAGAAAAGTTTTGAAAAGAAAAAGAAAAGAAAGTGGCTCTCCTTATTTAACTCAAAATAAATCATTAAAACAGAAAGGAGAGCTGCTAAAACATAAAGAAGAAGTGAATGAAGAACTAAACTGGAGTTGAAATTAAGGAAGCAAGATCACTAATTATGAAATTCGGTAATGATTATGCTCTTTCCTTCTTTACATGCAATTTGAACTCCAAGAAAAACCAAGAGTTATTGTAAGCCCAGCCCCATTACAACCTTATTAAAGACCTTTTGATCCGTGCTGCTCTTTTGATTTTGGTTTAATCTAAAATGACTGGCAATGTTAACTAGGCAACTCTGATGATGAATATGTGAAATAGGAACTAAGTGAGTGAGAAAGAGAACTCCTTATTCTTACAGTATTAGGTTGCTTGCTATGTAGAAAGTTCAATTGTACCTTGCATTTCAGATGAATGGATATGAAGGAAGCCACATATCCAAATGGATTGAAACTTAAAGACTGTCTTTAATTTTGTTTGCAACTGGAACCTGACCATCATGATTGTTTTCTTGTTTAAGATCCTATTCTTTTTGCTTGAAGACAAGCAAAACTCTAGGTTGGGGAGAGTTTGTAAAGATTTAAACTGAATTGATGAATGATTAAAGGAATTGAGCATGAATCTTTCAAGTAGTGATGCATATATTGTATAAAGGAAAAATTGTGCTAAACTCTTGGAAAGTTGCAGGAAGTTCTAAGCCCAAGAAGAAATTCAACAAGAAAGCCAACAATCTTGAGCTTGAGAAAGCATGCTTAAGCTTAAGAAAACAAGCTTAAGCGTGATCGGGTTGGAATTTGAGCATGTGAACCAAGCAAGCTTGAGCTTGAGAAAGCGAGCTTAAGCTTGAGGAGTTAAGGGATGTAAAACTATCTTCTTGTTATCTAGCTTAAAGGTAAGGGTGTTAGAAAATCCTTCATGGATGACCTTCCTATCATACTGCCAAGGTCTCCCTAAAAGAATATGAGTTGTTTCCATAAGTACTACATCACATTTTACTTCATCTTTATAGGTTCCTATGGTGGAGTTGATTAAGACTTTATTGTTAACTAATATTTATCCCTTTTCATTTAACCATTGAAACTTATAAGGTCTAGGGTGATTTATTAGTTTTAAGCCCATCTTATGCACTAGCCTTTGACTTGCTACATTTGCATAACTCCCACTATCCACAATAAGAGAACATAGTTTTTCATTTATATAACATCATGTGTAAAAGATGTTCTCTCTTTATGTAGTATCATAAAGCTTAACATGGCTTCCAAGTAACCTTCGAATCATGTAAAGCTCTCCATCATCCCCTAGAATATGCTCACTGTCATATGAATCACTACTTAAGTCATCACTTAAATTCTGATTATCAGAATCAGACTCTGATTAACTTGAGTAGGTTCCATTAGTTTTCAAAATCATGGTTCTTTTTGTAGGACAGTCAGAAGCAATATGACCTCTACCAAGACATTTAAAACATTTAATGGTAGTTGATCTAGAGGATTGAGGATTAGATGTGGAATTCTATTTATCTTTTTGATTTCTAAAGACTTTTCCATTTTTATGAAACTCACTTGGTAATTAGGAAGAAGAAGTGCCCACTCCCTTCTCCCTAGGTTTTCTCTCAAACCCACTCTTTCTTTGGTCTTTATCTACCCACTTTGACCTAAAGTTTTGATACTCCTCTTTGTAGGATTCTTTCTCTTTTAATTGGCTCTCTACCTTAGTACGTTGGTGCAAAAGTTCTTCTATGTCTACATATGGAAGGAGTTCAACTCTATTCTTAATGTTCCTATTTAGGCAATGCAAAAATCTTTGCGTTAGGGTTTCCTCATCTTCATCTAAGTTTCCCTAATCAAAGCTATCTCTAAGGCCTTATAGTAATCCTCAACACTTTCTATACCTTGGGTGAGTCTATTTAGCTTGGCTAATAGCTCCCCATGATAGTAACTAGGAACATACGTCTTTCTTAACAAAGTTTTCAAGTCTAACCAATCATCAATTGGTGGGAAATTATCTTTCTTTCTTTCCTTGCACACTTGAGTCCACCACACTAAGGCATAATTTTAAAATGGGAGAGTGGTTATCCTAACCTTCTTTTCTTCTTTAATTTGATAAGAATTAAACAATTGTTCAACTCTCCTTTCCCATTTTAAGTATGACTCTATATCACTTTTACCATTGAAGGGGGGAATTTCAAATTTTACTTCTCTTAAACCTAGGTCTTCTTTTTCTATGATGATGATGTCTTCTAGACCTATGGTCATCTTCACTATCACTATTTTCATGCCTTTGATTTCTTTCTCTATGTCTAGCTCTAGGATTTTCTTCTCTATGTTCTAGGTTAGTTAACCTAGTGTTAATGTTGTTTAAACTATCCATGATATTACGAAGAAGAGATTTGTTTTCCATATCACTATAAGACATGATTAAGGTTGTCAAAGAAAACAAGACAAGGCAAACAAATGTTCCATCAAACTAGTCTAGGATGCTTATGCAAAACAAAAATAAGAAATCAATCAAGAATCCTAAAAATCAAATTCTAGGTTTTCTTCCTAAACACAACACCTATGATGTTTGTACTAGGTACAATCCTAGATTGTCTTACTATGATTAGTTATAAAAGTCCTAGGTTGTCTTTACTTAGATTAGTTATGAGAATTCTAGGTTGTAACTAACCAAGTAACTACTCCTAACAAGCTCTAACAATTTCGGTTATGATTAGTTATGTAACAAAAATTAGGTTTAACAAACTAAAAAACTCTAACAAACCCTAAGTAAAATTAGTTATGTAGTTATTATGGTTGTAACTACCTTAGCTTGTTATAACCACCCTAACTTCTTAAACTAATTTTGGTTATGAGTATGTTATAGCTAACTAAAATTTATTCCAACTAACTCTAACTAACAACTAATTAGTTAAGACAACTAACAACCTAACCAATTTTAGTTAAGACCACTAACTACTTAACCACTTCTAGTTACAACTACTTAACTAACCAAACTAACTAACAACAATTAGTTAAGGTAAAAAAATGCATATGCACTAAGCTACACAAATTTTGAAAGGAAATTAAGAAGTTAAAGTCCAATGTCCAAAGTCTAAATTGTGTCCAAAAATACAAGGAGCAAATTCACTACTACAAGCCTTAAGAATTTAAAATTTCTTAAAATTTGCTTATGAGTACAAGGCTTTGCTTCCTTTTACAAGTCTTCAAGGTCTTTAAATTCTTGATATGGAATCCACCACCTCACCTAGCAAACGAAATTCTCACACAAAAATTGTTAAGCAAAATCAATTAATGCAAAAACAAAATATCTTTCACTCAAAGTGTTTCCTCTCAAATTTGTCCTTTCTCTTAGGTTTCAAGAGAACCAAAGCAATTTCCACACCTATCTCAAGTGTACTCAAGATGCTACCCTCTTTGATGTTGAGTAAAAGTTATCTTGAAATTGAAAGGAAAGAAAACTAAAGAGACAAAACTTTAAGAGAGACTGGAAGACAAACTAGAAAAGCTTAAAAATGAAAAGGCAACTCAAAAGGAATATTTTTGGATTTTAGATATGACAAGACACAAAGCAATAAAAGCTAAAGTGAATAAAGGCATACACTAGATTTCAAAAATAGAAAGACAAAAGACAAAACTTGACAATCAAAGAAAATAAATGCAAGAAAGAAAACAAGGTAACAAAATAAACCTAGAAACCCTAGAATTGCAAACTAGGCAAGAAAAGTTCAATTGAATTTGTGAGAAGGATCAACTAGCAATTAACATTTTAGGCCATGTGTCTAAAGTGAAAAGATGACTTGGTGTTTAAACTTTTTAATTTTTGCTAAAAGAGGTTTAACTTTGTACTTTTTCTTTTGATACCCTTTGATTTTTCACTTTTTGATGTAGGCTTTTCTTTTTCTTTCTCTCTTGTGTATTATTTTTCTCTTTTCTTGCCTCTTAAAATTTTGTAACACCTAACACCACAAGCTAGTCCAAAACCAAAACCACAATGCTAGTTCACAAAGTCAATTTCACTCATTTTTCTTAGGTCAACCTGCAATCTTCTCCCAAAATGAAATATGGAAGGCTAGCTTTGAACGACAAATAAATTTTTATGCAATTTTCAATATGCAAAACTGAATACAATTTGTTACCTAATAATGCTTGAAAATGAAAATTAAAACCCTAGAAGAAAAACTAAGAATAGATTTCTAACAATCCTAAAAATGAGCAAACTTTTGGAGAACCTAAAAGTAAGGTCTCCTAAACTTGAATTGGAACCTTTTAGAGTCACACAATGATGCACAATGTAACTCCCACACGGTTTAGCACATCTACAAAGTTGGATTTTACAAACTTCCTAGAAACAAGAAAGGTTCCAATGGCACCACATAACACCTAATTGGCTATAACAATTAACAACTTCACAAAAATCAATATATGACGATCAAAACCAAAACTATATTGGTGCCAAACTCAGAATTTTTAACACTACTAAAGCATATGACATAACAAAATCAAACTACTCAAGAACAATATGCAAAAACATAAAGAAAGATGACACAAGAAGCATTAAACTCAAACTTTTTTTTGACTTTTTCATCATATAATAAGGAAATATCATGAAAAGAAAAACACAACCAGCCAAGAATAACAATGGAGGATGAAAATTTAAGAAAGGAAAAGTGAGAAAGAAAAACCTTCAAGCTCAATGATACTACTTGATGTAGGAGGACCTTGAAGGAAGATCTTCCTTGGGTTGGATCTAGGATCTTTTCTCCTCTTCCTTAGCCTTCAAAGAACCTTGACTTGAAACTCTAAAGCTTGGCCAAAAACTTCAAATGACAAAGACTCAAAATCGAATGGAAACAAAGGAAAATGAAAGGAAAAGATGAAAGGGAAAAGGTTAAAAGTGGAAGGAGATAGTTAAGGGAAAGGGAAGAAGGAATTTGGAGGCCACTCAGTAGGAGGGACATAACTCCAACTCACCACCAAAGGAGGGAGAGGACCCCTTGGATAAGAGCTTGCTAAAGTCTCTTTAGCCTAGAGAGAATGAGGAGAATCTCTTACTAGAATTTCACATAAAGCGTTTGTATTTCTCAAAATGAATCTTATGAGCATTTTACAAGAAGAGACACCTTTATATAGCCACATGAGGAATTCAGCCAAGGTGCTCATAATGGGCCTCCATGATGAATCCTAGGCCCATTCAAGGAAAAAAGAAAGAGATGGCCTATACATGGCCTAAATGAGAGTACATGGCCCAATAATGACCAAATTAACCTAGTAAGGTCCAAATAAAACCTAAATCACTAGAAAATATATTTATGAACTATATTACATGATGAGTACAAATAGATCCTCAAAGTGTCTTCATTGGGCTTGGGCCCACTAAGCAAAGTAAGGAAGGAAGATAAGGCTTTATGGATGGTCTCTTTGCCCTTCTTGGACTTGGCCATTGTTAAGGGACCTTTGTAAGCCTCTAATCCTTTATCCAAAGTTGTATGAGGATCCTCCCATGTTGTGTCCTCATTAGGTTCGTAACAACCCAAAGGGATCCATTCCCAAAATAGAACCTGACAACATAATCATATGTCTATATACTATAATAACATGTTATCATAAATGGCTCTATGCCAACATCATCACTAGTTTATGTTTCATAACATCAAAAGACATAATAATCATCATCATCTATTCACAACCCTCATAATAAGTGCAAAATTAGATTTTAGCTAATTTCAATAAATACATCATCCACACCATAAAAGATATGCATATCTCTATTAGCATTATCAAAAGACTAGCTATGCAAATATGTAATTACATGTATACACCTATACATATATATATCTGCGACTTGATGCCAACATCCCTACAAATTATAATTCACCAAAATATATGACTTCTCACCACACTACCTAATTCATTCACATTTTACATGAATCCAACTATGACATTCCAATCTTGTCACTATTCATCAAAACACAATTTTAAGTCCCTATTTCATGAAATAAAAAGATAAGCATATATATTAACATCAAGATCATTAAAGTATACAGAACTACTCTAAACACAACTACGCATACGTGTATGTACATATAAGCATTCGCTATGGTTGAGTAATGCATTTCCACTGTAATAGCCCTCATTTTTAATGTTAGGTCCTTGAGACCAATTATCTGTATTCTGTGTAAATTTTGTGTGTACTGATGAATAGACTACGACCGATTTGATTATATGTCCATTTTAAAGGAATTTTGTGAGTATAAGGTAGAGGTTCTGACTTTAATTATGTGATTAATCGAGATAATTAGGATAATATAATAATGTGTTTAATAACACCCTAGTAACATAGATTTATAAAAGAAAACATTAAATGATTAAGTAACTATTTTAAATTAATAAAACAGAGTAACTCCCCGGTTTGAGTCCAGAAATTATCTGAGGGACTTGAGTAAATTATTTTTATCCCAAAATTTCCCTCATGTTATTCCTAACAACTTTCATGAAGGGCCCAACACCCAATTTTAAATAACCAAGCTTAAAAACGTTGAATTTAAGATACCCGGGTAAGCCAAAATGCGCATTTGTAAGTATTTTAGGTGTAACGTTCTCTCCTAATATTGGATTCGTGTCATTCTTGTCCCACAATCTTTGTATGAAATTTATCTACAACTTTCATGTTGACCACTAAGGCCAGTTCTCATCCCATAATTCCAAGAAATTAAAACACTACACAAATTCACATTTTTCCAGCATTAGTTTGCACTGGTGTAGTATTTTCTACATAACTCTCTCATATGGCCATGAAATTGAATTAGGCCTTAACAACAATCTTCCTAACACATTTCTACATAACTTTGATGAAGAAACCAAAGTCTAATTCATAGACCATTTGGCCCAGAAAAATTATTTGTGCAAAGGATAAAAATCCCATCACAACCCTGCACCCTTTTAATATTTGGGCCATATCTCACTCAATTCTCAATGGATATTTTTTTTCTTTATATGTATTTAAAGATAACCAAATGTTATACAACTTTGATGTTCAGCCCAGTTGCTAATTCGGCCCGTACAGAATCCTAAACCTTCAAGCAAGTCACTGCCCTGCATGAGACACCTAGGCTGACATGCATAAACAACCAATAACATGGCTCCACCACTTGGACACTTGTCCCAGCCATGCATAACTCTCCTCCACATTATCTTCAGCTATTGTTGACACCTTTCTCATGCATGGAACTAGTGTGACACTTGCCCATCCACTTGCTCCAGTCGTGTGACCTCTTTGGGAGACAAGGAAAGTATGCAAAACTTATCACTTTGGCAACCATGCTTTGTTCTCCTTGCTTTTCCTTCATTCTTCTAACTTAGAGAAAAATTCAGCAGCTATCTTCTTCATTTTTCATATACTTCCTTCATCTAAACATCATCCTATACCCATCATCATCCGTTCTAAATCATCATACCACAACACAAAGTTCAAGATACCACTTTCTAAGACCAAAATCTTTTTTTCCCCACCAAACAACAAGATTTTTCTTCTCTTATTCACCACTAAATTCACGTGAAACCACCACCACCTAAGGTATCCATCTTTCTTCCATTTGGTAAAGCCATCCATGGTGGTCTAAAAGCAAAATCTTGGAGCTTTGTCATTCTCCCTTGAACACGAAATTCTTGTTGGTAAGGGGGGTACTTTGCTTGTTTTAGATCCATAAAATTATGCATGCATGGTGAAGTATAAGTGTCCTTAACACTTATACTTTAATATCTCTATAAAGATCTAAGTTTCTATGGTTTGAATCTTGAGAAATTTTTGTGGAAAAAATGGATCTTCAAGAGATATTATGGCTACACCATGGTTGTTGTTAGATCCTTTGGATTTTAAAATTTTTATGAAGATTACTAACACTTAAATTTTTATTGCTGCAGATTTTTGATTGAAATCATATTGCATGTAAAGATCTTGTTTAATTATGTGTTCTTGGCTTAATGGGTGACTTGGAGTATGAATAATAATTTTTTAAACAATGTAAAACATTTCCAAAACAATCTTATAACTTATACTAAATTAATGTTGCTGCTGGAATATTTTTGATTATTAAAATATTATGGATGTGGTAAATAATAAAGGAATAAATGGGGACCCGAGTTAGGCGCGAACAAAATGTCCGAAACAGTAAAAAACATGTTTTTATGGGCAAACGAAAGAAAATGGCAAAAATGTTTTGGAGGATTATTTTGTGGCATGAAAAATGAATTTTGAGCATGAGAAAAATACCCAAAGAAGAAAAATTGGTTGGATGAATTTTTAATGCGCGATTTGTCCTTAAAACGTATTTTTACAAAGTTAGAATGACAAACTTTGGCATTTGTTGAAATTTTGTGTAGTGGCTATTTTCTGGACATATTTTATTTTAAATTTTACTTTATTTAGTTAGTATTTTCAAAGTTAAACACTTTTGGCTTTGGAATCACTCGAATCAGAATTTTATAGGCAAAATACAACGAAAACAATGTTTTGACAATGAAATGAAAATTTACTACTTTGTATATTTACTTTAGAAAAGAGGATTCTTTTATTTACAACATAGAATTAGGATAGAAACCTTATAAATATTTCATCTATTATTTTATCAAAAATTTTAGAAAGATAAAATCAAGTTCTTTGGTTTATTATAAGTAAATACGACGAAACGACTTTAGTAACCGAAAAGTCAAGAGAAACTTTTATACTTTATACTTAAGGTAACATTGAATTTTCTTAAATTATAAGAAACATAGTTGAAATTTTATGTTAACTCTTTTACTTAGATATTTATCATACAAATAAATTATATATTTTACAATAGAGAATTTTCTTAAAGGAATTACTAGTAAATAACTTAGAAATTCTCATGAAGTGAATTTTTAGTAATATTGAATCTTGAGACTTAGCCTCTACAATATGAAAAGATTTATGGTTAGACATTTATGAGTTTTTAAGGACAAATACGCTATATGAGAGTTAGGTTCTGTCTAGACTCTGAGTACCAAAAGTAATTGAGAAGAGTACATGGCATTTTGCATTTGGAGTTGAGGAGGGGTGTTGAAAAAATCCCCTAGAGCATATTGTGATGGGTACACTAAAGAATCTGCCACGCCTCGATACCCGAGGGCAGTCTAGGGAGTATCATCGGAGGTAGGAATTCCAAGTGGCATCGGATTCGCGCCCATCACCAAACAGCTCATAGCAAACTCTAGTATACTTCGACAAGAGGCGGGATTTTCTATGACCGTGGAGTGCCCATTCTGTGGTAATGTGTGATATGTGATTGGCCATTTGATGATCGGGACTGTGATGTCCCTACCCATTTGTGAAAACCAAAACGAGGAGAGCTCCGGTCGTTCTAGTTAGGCAGGGGTGATAAGGGTGGCGGATTGTGCACATGATTGTTGATATCTGAGATTGAGGAATGGAAGTTGGGCCCCATTGCATATTGGTAATGAGTTATAACTTATAGTATTAAATCTAACACATGCATAGCATGCCATCATTATATGACTAACCTTCTGATTGTTATTGACAATTGTGTGTGAAGTTTTGTATTTCTGTTCTAAGGTATGCTGTATGTAATCTTTTCTGTAATTTAAAATATTAAGCCACCCTTATGTGTATATATTATGGGTTGAGAGCTTTGTACTCACCCCTTTTGTTGTTGTGTATGTTGTTTCTCTTTTTCTATGATCATTAGTTGAGGGACAAGGCGAGCATGGGCAGGACTTGGAGTACCTACAGTAGAGGACGCCAGTTTGGAAGCGTCATTTGTGTGCATATTTTCTGTTTGCGTCGAGATCATTATAGACTGGAGATTTCTGTTATGCTTTTATTTTGTAGAAGTTGTTGGGAGCATGTGAGCTCCATACTCTTTTAAATACTCTCATGTTGAAAAAATTGATCTATGTAATATATTTATTTTAAATTATGTGCTGATGATCACCATTTTAAAAAAATATACTCCTATTTTTAGTGACTCCTTAATTAAGTAGGACGTTCCAGTGTGGGAATTTATCCTAGTTAATCGAGGGTGTCACAATCGGTGGTATCAGAGCATGGTCGATTCTTTAAGCTTGGGGTGTGGACCGCTAAGGTTCCCTCGTACTCAAAAGAGTTATTCGTGAGGTGTTGATACTCGCTTAGTAGGATTTGATTACTTATCTGTCTGTATGGAGCCTTCTAATAAAGTGAGACTCATTGAATTTCTATTGAATGTAATATTGGATAGGATGGTGGCAGCTCTGGAACGTCAGGGGGCGAATGCTCCCCAAGCTCTGCCGAGGCACGACCAAGGACTTCTTGACTTCCAGAAGAACCATCCTACACAATTCAAGGGAGGTTTTGACCCTAAAGGAGCTCAGTTATAGATTGAGCAGATGGAAAAGATCTTCAGAGCTATGCGATGTAGGGACAACGACAGAGTGATCTATGCTACTTTCATGCTAATGGGAGAAGTTGAGCACTAGTGGACTCACGCGAGGGTGTGAATGACTACTGATAGAGCTGTGATTACTTGGGAACAGTTCAAGACTGAATTTTTGGCTAAGTATTTTTCGAAGGACATCAGGAGCCAGAAAGAGCAAGAATTCTTCAATCTGAGGCAAGGATTCATGACAGTAGGGGAGTATACAGCAAAGTTTGACGAGTTGGCTAGGTGTTGTCTTTACTAAACTCAGATGAGTGAGGCTTCTCGATGCGCCAAATTTGAAGGAGGGCTACGTCAGGACATCCGTCAGGCGATCTGCTGCCAATAAATCACTCAGTTCACTACTTTAGTGGATAGGTGTCGTATCTATGAGCATACGTTAGCACAGAGATCAAAAGGAACAACTAGTTATGGGCCAGAGCGACGTGCCATTGACAAACGACCTCAGAAAGACTTCAGATCTGGTCAACGCTATCCCCGACCCAACTTCAGTAGACCTAGTGGATTCACTAGGACCCAGGGTGATAGACCACCTGTGAGGTGCTACGAGTGTGGAGGACCCCATCTCTTGAAGGACTGCCATAAGTGGAGCTTGACTTACTATAGCTATGGAAACACTGGGCATAAGAGTAATGTTTGTCCCGAGAAGAACCTGAATTTTCCAAGGAGGGAAGTTAGAGGACAGATAGGACGTCCTACAGGCCGTGGGAATGGAGGACCAACTACTAGTGTGTCAGTCAATAATCCCAAGATGGTGAATCTGAACCGTCAAGGTGGTGGTAATGCTCAACAAGGACCAAGGAATGCTACAACAGGCAGGGGTGGAGGAAATGCTAGAGTCTTCACCATGAATAGAGCAGAGGTTGCACAAGAGAATGACCTGGTGTAAGGTACATGCTTTATAGGTGACATGCTTCTGAATGTGTTGTATGATTCTGGAGCCACTCACTCGTTTATCTTTGAAGATTGTGTGAAGCATTTGAATTTACCATTGACACCCTTATCTAGTAAAATGATTGTTGTTACTACTGCTAATGAACCCACAAGTTCTTCTGTCATGTGTATGAATTGCCCCATCACTATTGATGGAAGGTCCTACCAGGTGGACCTAATTTGTTTACCCCTTATTGATTTAGACATTGTTCTGGGAATGGATTGGCTTGCTGCCAATCACGTTCTAATTGACTGTCATAATAAGTCTATATCCTATGGAGTCGCGACACCTGAGCCCTCTCAGCTCAAGAAATCTAAGTCTGTTATTGTTACTCAGAAGGTAGCTCCGTTCCAATCAAGAGCGCGAGTGTTTATGGTCCTTGCTAGCACCAAGTGTGAGAAGAAATTTGAGCCTGGTCAGCTTCCCGTTGTTCAAGAATTCCCTGAAGTATTTCCAGATGATATACTTGGGATACTGACAGAGAGAGAAATCGAGTTCAGCGTCGATATTCTACCTGGTATTGGACCAATCTCCATTGCTCCATACTGTATGTCACCAAAGGAATAGGAGGAACTTAAGAAGCAAATCAAAGAACTTTTGGAGAAAGGAATGATTCAACCTAGTGTTTCACCATGGGGAGCTCCAATGTTGTTAGTAAAGAAAAAGGACGGTAATATACGTCTATGTATGGACTACCGTTAACTGAATAAAGTCACGATTAAGAATTAATATCCTCTTCCATGCATCGATGATTTGATGGATTAGCTGTGAGGAGCAATCATCTTCTCTAAGATTGACTTGAGGTCAGGCTACCATCAGATTCGAGTAAAGAAGGAAGACATTCTTAAGACGGCATTTCAAACTCGCTATGGTCACTACGAGTATCTTGTCATGCCATTTGGAATCATAAATGCACCTGTTGTTTTCATGGATTATATGAACCGTATCTTCCACCCATATCTAGATAAATTTGTAGTCGTATTCATCGACGATATTCTAGTGTACTCCAAGAGCGATGAAGAACATGAAAAATACCTCAGGACTGTTTTGAATACGTTACGTGCAAGGAGATTATACGCAAAGATGTCTAAATACGAGTTCTGGCTGAGAGAGGTACAGTTCTTGGGTCATGTTATCTCAGCAAAAGGCATAGCCATAGATCCCGATAAGATTAAGGCAGTGCTACAGTGGGAAAGGCCGAAGAGCGTAACGGAAATTCATAGTTTCTTGGGTCTTACCAGTTATTATCATAGATTTGTCGAAAACTTCTCTTGGATAGCTTCCCCCTTGACCAAGTTGACTCACAAAGATCATCTTTTTGTATGGAGCGACAAGTGCGAAAGCAGTTTGGAGCTTAGGAAGAAGCTGACTAACGTGCTAGTTCTGATTTTGCCCAATCCTGCTAAATTGTATGAAGTTTACTGTGATGCATCAGGATAAGGATTGGGATATATGCTGATGAAAGAAAGGAAAGTAGTGGCTTACGTATCTCGTCAATTAAGACCCCATGAAGTAAATTATTTAACGCATGATTTAGAGTTAGCCATGGTTGTTTTTGCCTTAAAGATCTAGAGGCACTATCTGTACAGGACTAAGTTCAAGGTTTTCAGGGATTACAAAAGCTTAAAATACCTCTTTAATCAGAAGAAGTTGAACATGAGGCAGCGACGATGGATGGAGTTTATTAAAGATTATTACTTCGAGCTTCATTATCATCTAGGAAAGGCAAACGTAGTAGCCGATGCGCTCAATAGGGGGCATTGCATTTGTCCTACATGATGGCTAAGGAGCTTGAGCTAGTGGAACAGTTTTGCGATTTGAATATCGCTGTGTTACCCAGAGCAGGAAGTTTGATGGTTGGGATGCTAAAAGTCTCTAATGAGTTCTTGAATCAAGTTAAAGAAGCCCAGTTGACGGATAAGACTCTGTAGAAGCAGCTTGAAAAAGCAAAACCAAGGGAATTTGTGCGAGATAAGCAAGGAGTAATCAGGTATCATGAGAGGCTATGTGTACCTAAAGATGCCAATCTGAAAAGATCCATCCTCGAGGAAGCTCATAAAAGCAAGTATAGTGTGCACCCTGGAGCGACAAAAATGTACCAAGACCTGAAGAAGGTGTTCTGGTGGCAAGGAATGAAGAGGGACATCACTGAATATGTCAGTAAGTGTAACATCCCGATTTCTAACTTAATTACCGATTAAAGTTAAGCTATTAATTAAAGGTTAATTACAAAATTAGGATTAATGGTTAATTAGAGTAATTGCTGATTTGGGTAGAAATAATTGAATAAATAATAATAATAGTGCCAGGCGAAAGGACGTATGTGTCCCTAGGAGTATAAGACAACTTCAACTCTCTCTTTCTCTCATTATTCACGCTGGCAGCTCTCCTTGTGCGTGTATATGGTCTCTCCTTCCCTGTTTCTCTTCTTCTTCACTCTCATTCACGTCGCCACTCGAACAGTGAGAGAGTCGAGAGCTCCTGGAGGAACATCAACACAGCTCTGACTCCACTCCCTGTTCTCTCCTTCCTCCCTATTACCTTCTTCCTCTCCTTCTTCTTCTACCTGGAGCTGTGGTATTCCAGTTGGAAGGCTGGGCTGGAAGTGCTTTGGAGCTGTGGAGGAGACGGACCCGTAGGAGGAAAGGAGCAACTCTGGCCCAGGATCAACGCTGAACTTGAAGGCTGTTGGAGGAGTAACAGAGGGACGATCGGTCAGCACTGCAACTTGAAGAGTCTCTGAACCCCGACAGCAGGTAGGGGGCGCTTTACATGTCAAGCGTATGGTTTATGACCGGGTCCCTGGTGCTTGCTTTAATGTAATATGTGAGTGAAATATGTAGATAGATGTGTGGTGATTGACTGATTGTGCATGCAACTTCTGAATTGGGACATCTATAAAAGGTTGAGGGTTGTGTGACCTCATCTTTGAGTGCCTGTTAATACTTTTGTGATGCATGTTGTTGAAATCTGAGTTTGCTGAGTGAGTGTGTGTGTGTTACCATTATCCCCGAATACATGAGATGCAAATTGATGCGTGATTTCCATTTTGAATGCCGTGTGGAAAGGTATGCTGACTCTGTTAAAAATGTTGAGTGGATGTACTGTAATGTGGTTCCCTATGCTTGCTGTTGTGAGTTATTATGATAGAGACATGTGTTGTTGTAATGGAATGTGGGATTCCGAATGAATCTGATTACTGTGGGGGGATCGGTTGTGACCTATTGATGGCTGTGTGAGACGCGTCTGGTAAGCTTGGATGTTGTTGTGGATTTGCATGAGATTGCATATGTGGGATGAATCCCAGATTCCTGACCAGTTCCATGAGGACGGGGGTCGGAAAGGCATCTAGAGTCATGTAAAACGAGTTCCAGTCAGATTCCTGGTTAGATCCATGACGACCCGTGGTAGCCGATGGAGCTAGAGCTGGGTCTCGAGACGTCACGGGGTGACCAGTGCCACACGGAAAAGGCTAGTGGACGAGGGACCGGGAAGGAATCTACACTGAACTCACTGTTTAAGTCGGATCCGCATGCATGAGTCTATGAGCATTGTTAGTGAGATTATTGTGAATTGCTTGGATTAAATGAATTGAGTGAACTCCGACTAGACGATGTAGTATGAGCAAATTCCGACTGAATGAATGTACGGGTATTGATACCGTTGCTGAGTGCAGTGTGATGCTATGATTGAGAATATATGTTATGGTGCAACTTCCGATTGAATGATGTGGTCTGACCCTTAAATTAATTAGTAATATATATATAAATCGTTATGGATTGAACCCGGTAAATTATATAATTGAGAATGGAGGTAGAGTCCGAGTTAATAGCTGTCACTTTATATGCAAAAGCTCACCCCTACACCATTTTTCAGTGTGTGCAGGTCGTGCTCGGAAATGATGATAAGGTTTCAAGTCCGAGTGTGATGCACTCCAACTGATGAGTACCTGTATCGCTTTATTATGTTCTGTCCGTGTAGCCTTGGCCGACTCTTATGTAAAATGACGATCAAACATATCCATTTATAAAGATTGAATAATCATGGTGTCATTGTGTGGTATCGTATTGGTAAACGCATAATATCAAGTTAATGAGTATTCCGAGTATATGGTTACATGCTTGTGGGTCGGTGGATTGAATTTGTGGGCAGATTTATATTTCTGAGAATATGTATTCCTATATATGTGCTTCGTACTGACTCGATGCGTTTTCCGACTGGGACGTGTTGCTAAATGACCCGAGGGCTGTTGATGAGTGAAATTATGTCAAGTTGGTGGTTCCGAGTGAAGATTCTGAGTGACTCCGAGTGAAGATTATAGGTAAACCTGAATGAGGAAGAGTTCTCATTCCCGAGTGGAAAACCTTGGGTAATTCTCCTCCTAAGAGAGGAGTTAGCGTAGTGGTTTAGAATGGAATGGGTTCTGAGTGTAAAACATTGATAATCCGAGTGAGTAAGGGTCTGTATACCGAGTGGCGGAGTTCTGACTAAGTCTGAGTGGGACCTAACTACCTGATTTTCCTGAGCGGATCCTTAGGCTGACTTTATGAAGAAAATTGAGAGACTAAGTTATGGGTTGCCGAGGGAAGCGAATATTGGGGTCGTTCCCGAGCGAATGGAACCCTTTAATCCCGAGTGGTTTGAGCGTTACCCAGCGAATGGCTGTCTCGTATTCCGAATGGTGGATTAGCCGAGTGTGGCTTCTCACTCCTGCGAGCGTGCGGGTTTGGAAGACTCTTACTGTAATTTCGCCCAAGCGTCCCTGGACCTCGCCCGAGCGAGTCAGAGTTGTCATGGATTTCGCCCAGGCGCTGACGTGTTTCGTTGAACCGAATGGGTCGGTTCCAGCCTTGCTCCTTCCGCTGTTTGCCATACGCATGAATATTCTTTTATTTCCCTTGCCTTCTTTTTTTATGCCGATAAACCAGTGGTTGATTCTGTGAAAATTTTTCCTTGTTTTTGGAATTATTATTTATTAAAATTAGGATGTTACATTTTGGTATCAGAGCAGACCAAAAGGTCCAAGGCCAAGGAATGCTTACCGAGTGTAAGCGGTTGTATGCAGTATGACCGAGTGGTCATCATTATTGTGGTATTGATTTGTGAATAGGAGGTCATTTCCCTCCTGGTCCGATTGATTGTATGCCCTGACTTAATCGGTATTGTATGTGTTTGATGATTTGGTACATGAATGGTGTGGTTGTATGCCTGTGCCTTGTTGAGGAATTTGAACGTGTGATGAATGAATAGTATATGATTTGAGATACAAGAAATGTGTTAGCCTTAGTTCCTTTTACTTGAACCTGAAGCCTTGTAGTAGAAGACATAAATTGGTGCCTGTAATTAATTACACCCTCCATGTTGCGTGAACCCCTATACTATGCATGAAGATCCGAGTAATATACGTATGCGTATTTGTTGTGTGCGAGAGATTAGTTTAACTATAAGTCAAAGATGGAGACGAGTGTTGACGTAGGAAGAGAGTTAGTGACTCCCTTCGAGTGAAAGGAAACCTAGGTAATCCCGAGTGAATGAAACAGTATGATGCCGAGCAAGAGTTTACCGACCAGAAGATGACACCTACGACTCTGAGTGGATCCATTATAATAAATCATTAAGTAGATAGAAAATCCGAGCGAGTCTTGACTTAGTGGGAAAACCAGAGTAGGAGAGATTAGAGTTGCCGAGTAAGAATGAGTGAAGAGGACGGGTGACACCGAGTGGGAATCGATCCGGATACCCTTCGAGTGATAACTGTTAAGGTTTCCCGAGTGAAGAGTGACTAAATAATTCAGAGTGAGGAGTCCCTTTTAAATCCGGGTGAAAGGAATGTATGCACACTATAATGGCTGTTGAGCTCGATATGAATTACATGAATATGTGGAATGTTATTTAGAATAACATGATTGAATGGAATCCGATTAAACGAATGTATGTATATTAATGTTGTGGCTGTAATGCATGCTGTGGTAAATGATATGAATTGTATGGCCGAATGCGAATTAGATTTTCCGATTGGATGATTGAATATATATGTGTTGATGTTGTCGCTAAGGGCAAGGTGAGCCTATGGCTGTGATTATATGGGATTATAGATAATGTAAGTGATATAGCCGAGAGCTGACTGAATAGATTCTGAATGAATGATAGTGTGTATGTATTGAATGTTGGTACACACGTATACATATATATGTGTATATGATACTGTATGGTTTATGGTGGATAAGATCTAAGGAAGAAGCAATTACACGGTAATGGTCGGAAACCGACTGTTATTACACCATTTTGGGGTGATAGTAACTGCTATTTGACGATTGTCATCAGGAGAGTTGTGCTAACTTATGAGTAATGAAGAGGTGTATGATTTTTTTTTTGTACAAGTCGGAAGCCTGTAGCCATTATACTGTTTTACCGTAGGGGTAAATTATATTACATGATTGTTGCTGTACGACGTGCCCTACGTGATGCATCATGATAATGTTGATGAGAATATGTGCTTATATATATGCATGTGAATTGCCATTAATTCTTGTGAGTAAGTATTAGCTGAGTGAGTTGATTGGTGCGTGTGAGAACGTTGTTAGGGAGACTAACGTGGGTTGCATGGATTTGAATGATTTAAATGAACCCCGACTAGATGATGACGTATAAGTGAATTCCTACTGAATGAATATGTATGTACCGATACTGTTACCGAGTGTAATGTGGTGTCATAATTGAGAATGTACGTTATTGTGCAACTCCCGATTGGATATGATGTTGTGAATGAAATCCTTAATGTAGTTGAGAATTGATTTAAGTAAATTCGCTCGGATGAACACATATATATATATATTGATGCTATTGTTGAGTGCAATGTGTGGTTATGGTTATGGTGCATGTTGTAGTGAACAATAATATAGCCGTGAATAATTGTTATAAAATCCGACTGAGTGGTTGTATGTGTATTAGTGTCGTTGCCGAGTCTATGGTGTGTTATGACAACATATATGAATGTGAATTACTTAATCCTGACTGAATTGCATGAAGCCGAATGAGTGATGTCATTATATAACTGAGAACTGAGAATTTAGTCCGAACCATGGTTGTGAGGAATAAGATTTAGAGGAAATATTTACTCGGTGCTGGCTAGAAGCCGATTGTTGTATTGCCTTAATTCTATTTTACAGAGGTGATAAATGATTTTCATGATTATTGATGCGTGATGTACCCTATGTGCTGCATGATGTTGATGTAGGTGTATTATTTATGTGTATGAACTGCCATTAACCACCGTGTGAAGTAGTATTAGTTGGGTGAAGTCTGGTCCGTGTGAGGCATGCTGCTCTGAGATGACTCTTCCTGCCATAGGTAATGTGGCAGAGTACACGTTGTAGTGACCATGTGATTGTTGTAACCCTATAGGAATGAGACGTCATCCTATAAGTTGGATGCAGCAATTCATGAGTCGGACAGGTGAAGCTGTAACTGCTTATGGTGATGGTGAGTCTTTTAGACAATTCTGAATAGTAAGATAGCGAGTGTAGAATTCCTAATACCCTTGGGATGTCCAACCGAGTGGTCTTCCAGGAGAAAAGTACTTCTCGTCGGAAATTGGAACTTTGAGTGTGCAAGTTTTCGAGTGAATTACCCAAGGGAGAGAAAATACCGAGCGGTAAACTTATTCATAGCTGTGTTCAGGTGTTGTGAACCTGCTGAATTGAACTCAGATTTATATTTGGAGTAAGCCTGGATTCCGAGTGGAAATTTGGTATATGAGTGAATTCTGCAAGTGGAAGGATTCCCGGATGAGAACTGTCCTTAAAACCCCGATTGAAATTTTTGAGTGGGACGGCCGAGTGACATTCGTAGGTTATAGGCATGCAGTTAGCCAAAGGGATGGTTAAGAAGCTGAGATGTATGGACCGAGTGTGGTACCTGTACGAGGCAAATCCAGACAAGTGTGCTAATTGAAGCTTATGGGAACTCGTTGAGTGTTCATTTTGGTTAAGAAAGGAATCTCGTGGCCGAAAATTTGGAAATCCAATAGCTAAATCCGAAATGAATCGGTCAGTAGTGGGTATCCTAGGGAATCGGTAACGTTGTTTACCGACTGGATTCTTCCCAAATGGTCAAATAACGTCTAGAATGTGTCCCATGTGACCCAATGTCAAGCCTATGTTTTGTGTGAGCGCATGGTCGTGCCGAGTGACACATTGAGTTGGGAGACCCGATGGTGTGAATACGCCGATCGGTGTTGAGAGTGTAAGGCCGAGCGGCCAAAGAACTGGAAAGTGCCAATGGCTAGGGTGAACTGGCAGAGCTGAATGGGGGTAACTACATGAGAAGTGGAGTCCCAAATGTAATGAAGGCTATGAAGAGTTGTTTTATGCTGATTAGAAATTACGAAGCAGTCGAAAACGTGGATGGACGAAGAGTTGCAGTCGGAACATGGCTGTGGTATTCCGATCTATTTGTTGAGGTAAGTCTGAGTGAAAGAAAGGAATGTTATTCCGAGTCAATGGTGCCACTTCCGAGTGGAAATGTGTTAAGCATAATGTCCCGGTTTTCCGAGTTGAGCGATCGGTGAATTGCTTTAGAGGCCAATTGTGCCAACTGGGATTTAAGCAATGGATGAATACTTAAGGAACATAGATGTGTAACTGCTTATTGTTGTATGTCAGTGATTTTCGAGTGATTTATTAAGGCTAAGTATGTGTTTGAAATTCAAGGACGAAATTCTTTTGAGAGGGGGAGAACTGTAACATCCCGATTTCTAACTTAATTACCGATTGAAGTTAAGCTATTAATTAAAGGTTAATTACAAAATTAGGATTAATGGTTAATTAGAGTAATTGCTGATTTGGGTAGAAATAATTGAATAAATAATAATAATAGTGCCAGGCGAAAGGACGCATGTGTCCCTAGGAGTATAAGACAACTTCAGCTCTCTCTTTCTCTCATTATTCACGCTGGTAGCTCTCCTTGTGCGTGTATATGGTCTCTCCTTCCCTGTTTCTCTTCTTCTTCACTCTCATTCACGTCGCCACTCGAACAGTGAGAGAGTCGAGAGCTCCTGGAGGAACATCAACACAGCTCTGACTCCACTCCCTGTTCTCTCCTTCCTCCCTATTGCCTTCTTCCTTTCCTTCTTCTTCTACCTGGAGCTGTGGTATTCCAGTTGGAAGGCTGGGCTAGAAGTGCTTTGGAGCTGTGGAGGAGACAGACCCGTAGGAGGAAAGGAGCAACTCTGGCCCAGGATCAACGCTGAACTCGAAGGCTGTTGGAGGAGTAACGGAGGGACGATCGGTCACCACTGCAACTTGAAGAGTCTCTGAACCCCGACAGCAGGTAGGGGGCGCTTTACATGTCAAGCGTATGGTTTATGACCGGGTCCCTGGTGCTTGCTTTAATGTAATATGTGAGTGAAATGTGTAGATAGATGTGTGGTGATTGACTGATTGTGCATGCAACTTCCGAATTGGGACATCTGTGAAAGGTTGAGGGTTGTGTGACCTCGTCTTTGAGTGCCTGTTAATACTTCTATGATGCATGTTGTTGAAATCTTAGTTTGCTGAGTGAATGTGTGTGTGTTACCATTATCCCTGAATGCATGAGATGCGAATTGATGCGTGATTTCCATTTTGAATGCCGTGTGGAAAGGTATGCTGACTCTGTTAAAAATGTTGAGTGGATGTACTGTAATGTGGTTCCCTATGCTTGCTGTTGTGAGTTATTATGATAGAGACATGTGTTGTTGTAATGGAATGTGGGATTCCGAATGAATCTGATTGCTGTGGGGGGATCGGTTGTGACCCATTGATGGCTGTGTGAGACGCGTCTGGTAAGCTTGGATGTTGTTGTGGATTTGCATGAGATTGTATATGTGGGATGAATCCCAGATTCCTGACCAGTTCCATGAGGACGGGGGGTCGAAAAGGCATCTAGAGTCATGTAAAATGAGTTCCAGTCAGATTCCTGGTTAGATCCATGAGGACCCGTGGTAGCCGATGGAGCTAGAGCTGGGTCTCGATACGTCACAGGGTGACCGGTGCAACACAGAAAAGGCTAGTGGACGAGGGACCGGGAAGGAATCTTCACTGAACTCACTGTTTAAGTCAGATCCGCATGCATGAGTCTGTGAGCATTGTTAGTGAGATTATTGTGAATTGCTTGGATTAAATGAATTGAGTGAACTCCGACTAGACGATGTAGTATGAGCAAATTCCGACTGAATGAATGTACAGGTATTGATACCGTTGCTGAGTGCAGTGTGATGCTATGATTGAGAATATATGTTATGGTGCAACTTCCGATTGAATGATGTGGTCTGACCCTTAAATTAATTGGCAATATATATATAAATCGTTATGGATTGAACCCGGTAAATTATATAATTGAGAATGGAGGTAGAGTCCGAGTCAATAGCTGTCACTTTATATGCAAAAGCTCACCCCTACACCATTTTTCAGTGTGTGCAGGTCGTGCTCAGAAATGATGATAAGGTTTCAAGTCCGAGTGTGATGCACTCCGACTGATGAGTACCTGTATCGCTTTATTATGTTCTGTCCATGTAGCCTTGGCCAGCTCTTATGTAAAATGACAATCAAACATATCCATTTATAAAGATTGAATAATCATGGTGTCATTGTGTGGTATCGTATTGGTAAACGCATAATATCAAGTTAATGAGTATTCCGAGTATATGGTTACATGCTTGTGGGTCGGTGGATTGAATTTGTGGGCAGATTTATGTTTCTGAGAATATGTATTCCTATGTATGTGCTTCGTACTGACTCGATGCGTTTTCCGACTGGGACGTGTTGCTAAATGACCCGAGGGCTGTTGATGAGTGAAATTATGTCAAGTTGGTGGTTCCGAGTGAAGATTCTGAGCGACTCCGAGTGAAGATTATAGGTAAACCTGAATGAGGAAGAGTTCTCATTCCCGAGTGGAAAACCTTGGTTAATTCTCCTCCTAAGAGAGGAGTTAGCGTAGTGGTTTAGAATGGAATGGGTTCTGAGTGTAAAACATTGATAATCCGAGTGAGTAAGGGTCTGTATACCGAGTGGCGGAGTTCTGACTAAGTCTGAGTGGGACCTAACTACCTGATTTTCCCGAGCGGATCCTTAGGCTGACTTTATGAAGAAAATTGAGAGACTAAGTTATGGGTTGCCGAGGGAAGTGAATATTGGGGTCGTTCCCGAGCGAATGGAACCCTTTAATCTCGAGTGGTTTGAGCGTTACCCAGCGAATGGCTGTCTCGTATTCCGAATGGTGGATTAGCCGAGTGTGGCTTCTCACTCCCGCGAGCGTGCGGGTTTGGAAGACTCTTACTGTAATTTCGCCCAAGCGTCCCTGGACCTCACCCGAGCGAGTCAGAGTTGTCATGGATTTCTCCCAGGCGCTGACGTGTTTCGTTGAACCGAATGGGTCGGTTCCAGCCTTGCTCCTTCCGCTGTTTTCCATACGCATGAATATTCTTTTATTTCCCTTGCCTTCTTTTTTTATGCCGATAAACCAGTGGTTAATTCTGTGAAAATTTTTCCTTGTTTTTGGAATTATTATTTATTAAAATTAGGATGTTACAGTAAGTGTTTGACTTGTCAGAAGATAAAGGTCGAGCAGCAACGACCATATGGGACTCTTCAACCTTTGGAACATCTTGAATGGAAGTGGGATGAGATTGCCATGGATTTTGTATCAGGATTTCCAAGAACACTAGCTGGATGTGATACAATTTGGGTAGTCGTGGATCAACTTTCGAAGACCACGCACTTTATTCCAGTTAAAATGAAGTATTCTTTAGAGAAGCTCACGCAGATCTACATCAGAGAGATAGTTAGATTGCATGGAGTGCCATCTACTATTGTATCTAATGGAGATCCCCGTTTCACTTCACGTTTCTGGGAAAGCTTGCAACATGCATTATGAACCCAATTAAAGCTAAGTTCAGCATATCACCCTCAGACGATGGTCAGTTTGAGCGTACCATTAGGACTCTTGAGGATCTCCTAAGAATGTGTATGCTTGAGCATGGTGGGAGTTGGCAGGAGTATCTATCGCTTGTGGAATTCACCTATAAAAACAATTACCACACTAGCATCGGGATGGCACCGTATGAAGCTTTGTATGGAAGAAAGTGCCGCACACCCTTGTGTTGGTTCAAGACAAGAGAGAAGGCTGTAATTGGGCCAGAGGTCATCCAGAAGACCATGGAAAAATTAAAGGAATTCAAGAAGCAATGAAGACTTCTCAGGACCATCACAAAAGCTACTATGATAAGCGTCAAAAACCCCTCGAGTTTGAGGAGGGAGATCATGTTTTTCTATGAGTTACTCCTGTGATAGGAGTAGGAAGAGCCTTGAAGATGAAGAAGTTAAGTCCCAAGTATGTAGGACCATATCAAATTCTTGAAAGAATTGGGCCAAGTGATTATCGCATCGCCCTACCTCCTGAATTGTCCAACCTTCATAATGTCTTTGATGTCTCGCAACTTTAGAAATATGTACTACATTCTAATCATATCCTGAAACCTGATCAGCTTGATCTTAAAGAGAACCTTACTTATAAGGTTGTACCAACGAAGATTACAGATAGTCGTTTGAAGTAACTAAGAGGGAAGGATGTATCCTTGGTAAAGGTCATCTAGAGTCAGTCTGACGTAGAAGATGCTACATGGGAGCTTGAGGAAAAGATGTGAAGTCTTTATCCTTATTTGTTTGCTAGCACTAGGTGAAATTTCAAGACAAAATTTTTAAAAGTAGGGGAGAGTGTAACAGCCCTCATTTTTAATGTTAGGTCCTTGAGACTAGTTGTCTATATTCTGTGCAAATTTTATGTGTACTGATGAATGAGCTACGGCCGATTTGATTATATGTCCGTTTTAAAGAAATTTTATGACTATAAGGTAAAGGTTCTGAATTTAATTATGTGATTGATAAGTCTTGAAAAGACTTAATTATTCTGTTCAATTTTAGAATTAATTCGTTGTGTAAGTGATTAGTTTAGCCTTATTATTCAATTAATTGATAATAATTTATAAATTATGTAAATATTGCAAAAGTGTTTTATTTATAGAAGAGAATGGTCAAAAACATTAATAAATTAAGAGTTTATTACTATTTATAAATTTAATAAGTAGCCAGCATACAAATGCTAGGCAATTAGTTGATTTTTGGTGCAGGAACAGGGCGTACTCGAGAGAAAAGGACAAATCCGAGTGAAGAATTACCAAAAGCCGAGCAAGAATTTATAAAGACGAAGTGAGAATTCGTAAATCCGACTGAAGGAAGTCCACAAGACCGACTGGATAAGACTTCAAAGGGTTGACCGAAAGGAATTAACAAAAGTCCGACTGAGTAAGATTTCAAAGACACTGACTCCAAAAGAGAACAAGGATTCAGAATATTATATGAAGAACCCGAGCGCCAACTTCAGAATACCGATTGAATAATTAATCCGCTCAAGCGAGGGCCAAGGATTCGCCCAAGCGAAAGCAGAACTAGCTCAAGCGTAATTTCAAAACATCACCTTTCGCCCAAGCTCCGCCATAACGCTTAAGCGACAAAGCAACACTGTAGTGCAATTCCCGAGCTCGCCCAAGCGAGAGTTAATCCGCTCAAGCGAAAACCCAGCAAGCTGAAGCGTAAAAGCAGTAACTTAAACCCTGTTTCTTCCCTCCAACAACACACACCTGGTGTAGTACTGTTTCCGCTTCCATTGCCTTCTTCTTTACTGCTGCAACCTTAGTAACTTAAGTAGTGAGCTGTCATTTAGCTGGTGCTATGCTGTAAATTAGCTAAGGATGAGCTGGATCCTGTTAAGAGCTGAGCTGTAATTAGTTAGTTACTCTGTAAACTGTGTAACTAGTTAGTTTAGTCGTTAACTTAAGTTTTCTAAGTTCTCAGTTAAGTTAGTTAGTTAGGTAGAAACATATATATAGGTTGTACATATTATGTAAGAAACACGCATACACAGATACGAAATAACAGAACGGAGAACATTCATTTACACACTTCGAATATCTCACTACACATTTTTCTCTCTCTAATCCTCTCCTCCATGACGTTCCATAATCCTTCGATGGAACCGAAGTCAATGGAGTTCTAAATCCCTAAGGTTGGGATTGCAAAGGTTAGCAATGGAGTCTTGAAGCTGTGAGCAAGGCGATCGGCTTCTAGATCCTGAGGCGAACAAGTTGAGGAGTAGAGCAGAACTGCTGGATTGACAAATCCAGAACTGATGAAGAACTTCACCAGTGAGGAATCATGGCTGAAGCTTAGGTAACTTCCAGCTTTCTAACTAGTTCAAGCCTAATCAATTTAGGTGAATAGTTAGAGTTCAACCTCCAATTTCACATTAGATTCTTAGGTTAATCGAGCACTTAAGGAATTAAGGTTCATTGCTTAAGGATTAGTGTTTTTCACCTAAGAAATTAGGGAATAACCACAAACGGATTTTCCTCTAGATTGTGAAGTTCGATTATACTTAATTGCATGTTTCTTGAGGAAATTGTGAGCCGAAGCAATCCTGACCTGCTTTCTTTTAATCACTTTTCACGTTCATCTTAACTCTGTTTTTGAAAATACCAAAAACAACTAAAAAACACCAAAACCATAAAAACCGAATGAACTTCATGTATTTTCTAATGGTTCAGCTTGTACTAGTCCTAGATTGAGGTACTTACCACAATCCCTGTGGGACGATCAAATACACTACAATTTTAATGACTGGTGCGCTTGCCAAAGTGTAAATCCGAGAGTCACATTTTGTTTTACTAAGATTTTCATATCAAATTAATGACTCGGGATTTTAGCATCAAGTTAATGGCGTCGTTGCCGGGGATTGTTGAGTAATATCAACAATCCTTGGACCGGTACTAGACTGAACTGTTTTACTTTTGTTTGCATTTAATACGTAATTTCACTTTTGTTTTAGTAGTAGTAGTTTATATTTTCGCATAGATTTAGTCGTAGCTGTGAATTGTTCTTTTGTGTGACATTTGTTGTATGCAGTCAAGGAGCAGAGGAGAGCCCTTCTTCTTTGATCCTGACATAGACTTGTTAGAACGTAGACTAAGAAAAGAGAAAAAGCAAAAAGAAGAAAAAGAAATGGAACAGAGGAGAGTTACACTAGGTGACTACTCCAGGACGACTGAAGAAAGATCGCAATCTAGCATCCTTAGGCCACCAATTTCAGCAAATAATTTCGAACTAAAACCAGCTTTACTACAGTTGGTAAGAAATGAACAATTTGGAGGAAGTGAGGTTGAGGATCCAAATTTGCATCTAGCAACTTTCCTCCAAATCTGTGGCACAGTAAAAATGAATGGAGTCCCTGACGAGGCAATCCGACTGAGATTGTTTTCATTTTCTGTGAGGGACCGAGCAAAAGCCTGGTTGCAAAGTCAACCGAGAGGCAGTATTTCAACTTGGGAGGACTTGCAACGAAAATTCTTGATTAAATATTTTCCTCCCTCTAAATATGCAAAGTTGCGTAATGAAATCACATGTTTCCAACAAAGAGAAGGTGAGTCTTTGATGGAAGCATGGGATCGGTATAAAGAAAGTTTGAGGAGATGTCCTCATCATCAAATTTCTGATGTGCAACAGGTAACTATTTTCTATAATGGTGTCAGGCCAGCTACCAGGGTCCTGATTGATGCCTCAGCTGGAGGTTCATTAACAACAAAAACTGTAGAAGAAGCCATAGAGCTGATTGACGTTATGGCTTCTAATGAATGCTTGATTAGTGAGAGGAGCCAAGTCCCTAAGAGAGGGATATTAGAATTAGAAGCACAAGACGCTTATCTGGCTCAGAGTAAACTGATGACTCAGGCTTTGGAGAAACTAAGCATACAAATTTCAGAACTCCAAAAGCCGAGTCAAGTTTCTATGATCAGTTGTGACTTTTATGGTGGAGACCATGAGAATGGATTATGTGATCCAAATGTGCCTTCCGAGCAAGTGAGTTATATGGGGCAGCAACAATATCAAAGGAATTATCCTTCTAATTCCTTTAATCCTAATTACAGGAATCACCCCAATTTTTCCTGGCAGAAAGGTCCACATCTGAATCAGAACATCCCACCAAATCAACCCACAAATAGACCACAACAACCTTCTCACCCCCCTGTTAAGGAAAAATCCAAACTTAAGAATGTACTTTCTCAGTTTATTCAGGCCACTCAGGCCAGTTTTAAGAATTAGGAAGCGTCCATAAGAAATTTAGAAAATCAAGTCGGACAGCTTTCTAAACAATTAGCTGAGAGGCAAGTAGGCAATTTCCCTGGAGATACCGAGGTAAATCCAAGGGAACATTGCAAGGCTATAATTACTAGGAGTGGAAAAATTATTTCTCCATCTCCGAGTCAGGAAATAAGTTCAGAAAAAGAAAAAGAAAAAGAAATAATACAAGAAACCAAGCAGGATAATAATGAAGTAGAAAATAAAAATGAAACAGAAAAAGAAAAAGAAAATAAAGTCCATCAAAAGAAAAAGAAAAAGGTTGATCTGATTCTAGAGGAAGCTTCTAAGCTGACTCCTGAAAAACTGAGGAATGCTCCATTTCCACACAGGTTTAAAAAGCAAATAGAGGAGCAGAAGTTTGCTAGGTTCTTAGAGGTTTTCAAGAAACTTCACATCAATATCCCTTTTGCCGAGGCATTGTAGGAGATGCCTTCCTATGCAAAATTTTTGAAAGAATTATTATCTAAGAAGAGGAAGCTTAAGGGGGATGAAATGATTACTCTCACTCAAGAGTGTAGTGCAATCACTCAAAAGAAACTTCCCCAAAAGCTAGAGGATCCTGGATCTTTTACAATACCATGTGCAATTGGGGATATTCATGTAGGAAGTGCTCTCTGTGATCTAGGAGCCAGTATAAACCTGATGCCTCTATCTTTGATGAAAAAACTGGGAATTAATGACTTGCAACCGACTCGTATGTCCTTGTAGTTGGCTGACAGGTCCATTAAATATCCCCAAGGGATGCTGGAAGACTCGTTAGTGAAAGTAGATAAGTTTATCTTCCCAGCAGATTTCATAGTGTTGGATATGGAAGCTGACCGAGAGATCCCTTTAATCTTAGGTAGACCCTTCCTAGCTACTGGCAGAGCCTTGATTGATGTAGAAAAAGGTGAACTCATGCTGAGAGTTCAGGAGGAGCAGGTAACCTTCAATGTCTTCAATTCTATGAAACATCCGACTGAAAGGATGGATTGTCTAACGGTTGAAGAAATTAAAAGCTACCACACTCTAATGCTTTTAAAAACTGAGGAAGAGGCCTTACGAACTTTTTTAGACGATGACTTTGACTCCGAGACTGAGGAGTTAAATGACTCTCACTCGGAAATATTGAGCCTACTGGAAGTATTATAAGTAGGTGATTTTGAAAAAGAAAAGAAAAATGATTTGAAAATTACTGAAGTTGAGAAAGGAAAGGAATTTTCTGAAGAAAAATGTGATTTAAAACCTTTACCTCCTCATCTGAAATATGTTTTCCTGAGAGAAGACGACACACATCCTGTCATTATTAATGCCGACTTAAACGATAAGGATGTGGATAAACTAATTGGGGTATTAAAGGCACATGAATCTGCGATTGGCTGGAATATTTCTGACTTGAAGGGAATCAGTCCATCATTTTGTATGCACAAAATTCTAATGGAGGATGACTATTCCCCTGTAGTACAGCCACAACGCAGATTGAACCCCATTATGAAGAAGGCAGTAAGGAAGGAAATGGTCAAGCTCCTTGTTGCAGGAATCATTTATCCTATCTCGGACAGCACTTGGATCAGCCCGGTCCAAGTGGTGCCTAAGAAAGGAGGAATGACGACTGTAAGAAATGACCAAGGTGAAGTTATTGCCACCCGGCCCACAACAGGCTAGAGGATGTATATTGATTAAAGAAGGCTGAATGACTTCACTCAGAAAGACCATTTCCCCTGCCATTTGTTGACCAAATGCTCGAGAGGTTGTCAGGGCATGAGTACTATTGTTTTCTTGATGGGTACTCGGGTTATAACCAAATTATGGTTGACCCAAAAGACCAAGAAAAGACTGCATTCACCTGTCCTTATGGAATTTTTGCATATAGGCGCATGTCGTTCGGGTTGTGCAACGCTCCAGCAACCTTTCAAAGGTGCATGCTGGCAATTTTTGGGGATATGGTGGAGAAATTCATTGAAGTGTTCATGGATGATTTCTCGGTATTTGGGAGTAATTTTGATTCATGCCTCAGCAACCTATCTAAGGTGCTGGTGAGATGCCAAGAAACTAACCTCGTCCTTAACTGGGAAAAATGCCATTTTATGATTAAGGAAGGGATAGTCCTTGGCCACAAAATCTCTGCTGAGGGCATTCAAGTGGACCGAGCCAAGATAGAAATTATTGAAAAACTTCCTCCTCCAATCAACGTGAAAGGAGTGAGAAGTTTTCTAGGATGTGCTGGCTTTTATAGAAGGTTCATTAAAGATTTTTCAAAAATAGCTAAGCCTCTGACTGACTTACTTGTGAAAGATCATGTATTTGCGTTTAATGAAAACTGTGTCAAGGCTTTTGAAAAATTGAAACAAAGTCTGATTTCAGCTCCGATCCTTGCAGCACCTGATTGGTCTTTACCGTTTGAATTAATGTGTGATGCAAGTGACTTCGCAGTCGGAGCTGTACTGGGTCAGAAAGTAGGAAAATTGACTCATGTAATTTATTATGCTAGTAAAGTGTTGAATGAAAATCAAATATATTACACCACTACTGAAAAAGAAATGCTTGTTGTGGTGTATGCATTTGATAAATTTCGTGCTTACTTGATTGGGGCCTAGGTTATTGTATATACAGACCACTCGGCAATCAAGTATTTACTAGCTAAGAAAGAGTCTAAACCGAGATTGATCAGGTGGGTTCTGTTACTCCAGGAATTTGATTTAGAAATACGAGATAAAAAGGGAGTAGAGAACTCAGTTGCCGACCAACTGTCTCGTCTGGAAGGTGAATCGGATTCTGTTTTAATAAAAGAAGAATTTCCAGATGAGAAGTTGATGGCAATTATCACCGGGCCATGGTATGCTGATATGGCCAACTTTAAAAGTGCCTCGGTGGTACCTGATGGTTGGACATCCCAAATGAGAAAAAAATTCTTTCATGATAGTAAAAACTTCCTTTGGGATGATCCATTTCTGTTTAAAATAGGAGTAGATGGATTGATCAGGCGGTGTGTGCCTAAATCCGAGCAAGAAAGGCTCTTGTGGCATTGCCACGACTCCTATTATGGAGGTCATCATGGTGCCTCCCGTACAGCAGCAAAAATCTTACAGAGTAGCTTTTATTGGCCAACTATCTTTCAAGATGCTAAAGAATATGTCAAAAGGTGCGATAAATATCAAAGGAGCGGAGGTCTCTCTGCTAAAGCTGGTATGCCTTTGACAAACATTCTAATTGTGGAATTATTTGACGTTTGGGGTATCGACTTTATGGGACCCTTTCCTAAGTCGTTCTCCAATGAATATATACTTGTTGCTGTAGATTATGTCTCCAAATGGGTGGAGGCAGTCTCGACCAGAACCAATGATGCACAGGTGGTGCTTAGGTTCATAAAGAAGAATATTTTCTCTAGGTTTGGAGTTCCGAGAGTACTTATTAGTGATGGGGGTTCACATTTTTGCAATAAGATAATGGAAAAAGCCCTGCGTCACTATGAGGTGTTACATAAGATATCGACTCCTTACCATACACAAACTTGTGGACAAGTCGAGCTGTCAAATAGAGAAATCAAAAGAATCTTAGAGAAAGTGGTCGGAAAATCTAGAAAAGATTGGTCGGTAAA
Organism: Clitoria ternatea; assembly: GCA_037962975.1. Taxonomy (NCBI): domain Eukaryota; kingdom Viridiplantae; phylum Streptophyta; class Magnoliopsida; order Fabales; family Fabaceae; genus Clitoria; species Clitoria ternatea. The sequence goes on from CM075672.1 coordinate 161,279,548, forward strand.
ATTAGATGATGCATTATGGGCTTATCAAACAGCTTTTAAAACTCCGATTGGCATGTCCCCGTAGCAATTAGTATACGGTAAGGCTTGTCATCTCCATGTGGAGTTGGAACACAAGGTGTGGTGGGCCACAAAGCTATTAAACATGGACTGTGACCAATCTCAGGAGGAAAGAGTGTTGAAACTCCATGAATTAGAGGAGTTCCGACTCAACGCTTATCAAAGTGCCTCCATCTATAAGGAGAAAACAAAGAAATGGCACGATAAGCGAATTAATAAGAAAGAGTTTTAGAAGGATGATCAGGTTTTATTATTCAATTCCCGACTGAGACTCTTCCCTGGAAAACTTAGATCGAAGTGGTCGGGGCCTTTTACTGTAAATGAGGTTTTTCCTCATGGTACAGTCGAACTGAAAGACCCGACTACTGATCGGATTTTTAAGGTAAATGGCCAGCGACTCAAACTCTACTTTGGAGGAGAGTTTGATAGGCAGAAAACCTCCCTGTTACTGCAAGCATCTTCTTAGATACAATAAGGTCAAGCTAGTGACCTTAAAGAAGCGCTCTAGGGAGGCAGCCCTATGTTCCGATTGTTTTGTTTTGAACTTTGAGTCGGAATGAATAAAAAGAAAAACTAAAAATTCAGTGAATAAAGTTTGTGAAGTTTGAAGAAGGAAGTCCGAGCTAGATTCTTCTATTTTCGCTCAGGCGAAGCACTTGTAGCTTAGGCGAGACACTGCTGATTGTTGTTTCACACTTAAGCAAAAATTTACTGAGTTTGAGTGAAAATAGTACACTCGGATAACTGTTACTTATTCTTAACCCTTCTTCCCGACTGAACTTCACTCGTCATTTTTCAATAAAATTCCAATTCTTGATGCGAATAAAAAGGAAGACTTTGAAGGATTTCTGATCGTTGATGTAATGAACGGGTCAGATGGTGAAAGGTAACTTATTTCAGTCGGCCTTTTATCACTTGGATTCCTCACTCATCACAATCAGTATTGTATCCATTAGTCTCCTATTCACGCGGTCTTTCGGTTTTTCATTCATCCACTAGGCTTTCTCTCATTCTCTTGCCCGACCTTTATCACTCGGTATTTTTGTCATGTGTCTCTTTTTATAGTTCCTTTTTCACTCATTCAATGTCTCATTAGAGTATTCGGTTTCTTCCACTTGGTATTCCGTTCACTCGGATCCTTCCGCAGTCGTTTATTTTTCACTCATCTTTCTTACTCTGTCACTTGATTTTATTTTAAACTTTCGTTTTTCACCTCATTTTTCATTCGGTTATTCATCCACTTGGTATAACTGGTATTCATCTATTCCACTCAGCTTTCATTCATTCAGTCACTCTATTTCACTCATTCTCCATTCACTCAGTCAATTATTTTTTTCCATTTACCCGATTTTGATTCACTCATTGTTTCATAAATACCATGTCTTCCGTTTTTTTTACGATTCACTCAGTATTTCCTGTACCCAGTTTCCAGTGATTTAGTTTTTCATTCACCCGGTGTTCGCATCACTCGGTTTTTATCATCCTTTCAGTCTCATTCAAATTCTTTCATTTCTTCGACCGATTCCTTTCTCGATGGTATTCATTCGGTAGTTCGTTATTCATTTTTCCATTTATTCATCCACTAGCTTGTGCATTTACTCGTCTCCATCATCCAGTCAGTGTAGCTTTCACTCATTCCATTGACTTGGAATCTTTTCATCTCTTCTTTCCAACCACTCATTCACTTCGATTTGTTTGTTATTCATTATTTCTACCTCCCTCAGCCACTCGTTTTTTTTTAATTCCCCAGTCTCTCCAATCATTTGCTCGGTATTTCATTCATTTGATTTTTCCACTCGGGTCATTTTTGTTCTTCACACGAATTCTCATTGTCATTCACTCATTCTTTATTTCTCAGATCTCTATCACTCGGTATCTTTCTCCATACTCATTCGGTCATTATCGTTTTACTCTTTTCACTCATTTACGCAATCTCTTCCTTTACAATCTTCTATTCTTTGTCTCTTATTCATTTACTCGGTATTCCTTCATTCATTCATACTTTCATTCGTTCCTTCTACCATCCGCTTTTCTATTCACTCGTATTTCACTATAGTGGTCCACTCGTCTCTCATACGCTCTATTTCATGCATTCATTCTTTCACTCGTGTATTTACTTATAGTTTTCATTCGCCCATTCTGTCTTATCGTTTGTTCATTTATTCATCTTCCATTCTCTTGTGTCCATTTGGCATCACTTCCCACTCTTACTCGATCTTCTACCTATCCAGTATATGAGTGTATTAAAAAAAATAAAAAAATAAATAATAATAATAATATATATATTATAATAATAATAAAGTAATAAATAAAGCTCGAACACATTTACGCGTTTCTTAGAAAATGAATTCAACAATATAAAAACCTTTCAGCTTCCAGACCCTAAGTACCTATGCTGAACTGGGGCTGAAGACGAAAAGACATTTTCTGGTTTCTAAGAAAGGTATCATCTTTCACTTATTTCGTGCACTTCTAAGTTTGTGTTTATTATCTTCTTGTTTCATTGTTATTGTTTTCCACTGTTCATAAGCCATGCATCTCACAGTTTTGGTTTGTTGTCTTTCTGTTGGATTTCTGTTCTTATTTTTGTTTATTTAGGTTGGTTATCATCATTCTTTTAACATTAATCATGAAAAGAAGATCACAGAGACTCCTGCAAAAACCTAGACCAAATTTTGTAGAAGGAAGTGTACGAAGAAAACAAATACATAACGAAAGAGAAGTGGCAACCATAACTATATCTGATTCGTCTGAACATGTACCCAGTCAAAGTCAGGTTCAAAGGAATGTATCTCCTCTGTTTTAAAGGAATGTATCCCCTGCAAGTGAGGAAAATGAATCACCAGAAGTTGAAAGTGTTAAGGCTGTTGAAAACTGTGCTATGAAGTTTAAAGCCAGAGAGCTAGAACGTCCCAGGCAATCTGTAGGAGCTGGTTCTTCTTCTTCTGACATTTTTGTAGTGTTGCAGGAATTGCAGGTCATAAAGAAGATGCAACTTGGAATTTATGATCGGGTTTTGAACCATGATCTCATGCTCAGGAAGATTGCCATGAAACTGAGGGTTGAGCACACAGCAGGAATGGGAGCCCCACCTGATAGAGATGCGTGGTTAGCTTCCATTGGATTCATGATTCCCTCTGAGTACGTATCCCGAGCAGCTGATTCTCCACCATCTTCCCAACAGGACAAAGACAGTGAAGATCAGGATGTTTAAGAAGTTGTTCCACGTTTTTATGATGTTTCCTATGTAATTACTTTGACATTATTGTAACTGTTTTCTGAACAGTGAACTTGCTTCTATTTTAATTATATAATGAATATTTTATTTCTGTGTTAATTTGTTTGTTTTATTCAGTTTTTCATATGTATTGGTAAAACCCATGCATCCCAATCCGACTACACGTTTCCCATCCACAGCCACTCTGATAAAAAGGGAAGTATCTTTCCGACTCGTTCCTTGATTAATATTCTGACTTATTAATTGCTAAATTATGTTTATTGTTTCTTTCACTCCATCTTAATAATTTAAAAGTTGCTAATTCATTAAGCTTAGTTGGATAAATTATTTAATCGGTTTTGTTTAACTCATCATATCTGCCCCTAACTATTTTTCATCATTAATTAAATTGTTTACTCGGCATGCTAGTTAGCAATCTAAATGTATGATCTTACATTAAGTTTGGGGACATGACTGGCTGATTAACTATTATATTCGTAGCTTTTGAGCCTGTTTTATCCTTTTCCGAGTGAACTTGCATGCTAGTTAGTGAGACAGAATTTGCTTCAGTGCTTGCTAACTGTTTGTATGCCAATCGATCGGAAATGATGAAGGCCTTCTTTGTTAATTCAGCCAGGGCCAAAAATTAGCCTTCCTAATCTATTAAATCATCCTTTGACCCAATAATTATGTTTGAGCCTGAGACCCTTTCATTCGTTTTATACACCTAACGTTACAAGCCTATTCATTCAAGAAAAACCCAACTAGAGTACCCTGGATGTTCCACTGGTGAATTACTCGGTTTTTGCTTATTGCTAGGGACTAGCAATTTCTAAGTTTGGGGATGAAGAATGTGCCTAACAGTAATTAAGGACACACTCCGACCTTAATTATGGATAAATATGTAGAAAAATAAAAGGAAGAAAGGCAAAGCCGAGAGAAAAATGAATAAGTCAGAAAAGAAAAAGAGGTGCAAAGCACCACAAGAAAGAAAAGAAAAAAAAAATTTGATCAGAAAAAGAGAAAAAAAAAAGAGGAAAAGTCTGAAGGACTGAAAGAAAAAGAAGGTGCAAAGCAGCATGAGTTATTAAGTAGCATTCAGTCGGAAAGGTTAAGAGAGTTGCTAGTAGAGGCAATTAAGTTAGAATTGAGGCAAGGCATCAGTGGATACATCTTGTAACCTATCTATGACTCGGAAAAACAATAATTGAGCCTGTAGCCCATCCTCGTTATAAGCTTAAAAAGCCCTTACTGATCTGATTGTGTTGGCATATGGCATGACGTGTAGAACTGTTGCAAGCCTATGTTTATCTAACAAGTATGTAGGTAATGAGTGCAATTCATTTACCCTATACACCGAGAGAAGAGTTAAACACTGACCAGAGAGGAAAGTATCAGCAGCTTGTCTCCCAAAGGAGGTGTAAGTTATTATACTTTTAGAAATTGCGAGAAAAAAGCATGATCGGTATTCGATAATTATAGCATGAACTAAGTTAAGGAAAGGTTGATTGTGTTAGATAACAACTTGTTAGTTAATTAATCTGAATAATTGCTTGAGGACAAGCAAGGTTTTAAGTTTGGGGATGTGATAAGTCTTGAAAAGACTTAATTATTCTGTTCAATTTTAGAATTAATTCGTTGTGTAAGTGATTAGTTTAGCCTTATTATTCAATTAATTGATAATAATTTATAAATTATGTAAATATTGCAAAAGTGTTTTATTTATAGAAGAGAATGGTCAAAAACATTAATAAATTAAGAGTTTATTACTATTTATAAATTTAATAAGTAGCCAGCATACAAATGCTAGGCAATTAGTTGATTTTTGGTGTAGGAACAGGGTGTACTCGAGAGAAAAGGACAAATCCGAGTGAAGAATTACCAAAAGCCGAGCAAGAATTTATAAAGACGAAGTGAGAATTCGTAAATCCGACTAAAGGAAGTCCACAAGACCGACTGGATAAGACTTCAAAGGGTTGACCGAAAGGAATTAACAAAAGTCCAACTGAGTAAGATTTCAAAGACACTGACTCCAAAAGAGAACAAGGATTCGGAATATTATATGAAGAACCCGAGCGCCAACTTCAGAATACCGATTGAATAATTAATCCGCTCAAGCGAGGGCCAAGGATTCGCCCAAGCGAAAGCAGAACTAGCTCAAGGGTAATTTCAAAACATCACCTTTCGCCCAAGCTCTGCCATAACGCTTAAGCAACAAAGCAACACTGCAGTGCAATTCCCGAGCTCGCCCAAGCGCGAGTTAATCCGCTCAAGAGAAAACCCAGCAAGCTGAAGCGTAAAAGCAGTAACTTAAACCCTGTTTCTTCCCTCCAACAACACACACCTGGTGTAGTACTGTTTCCGCTTCCATTGCCTTCTTCTCTACTGCTGCAACCTTAGTAACTTAAGTAGTGAGCTGTCATTTAGCTGGTGCTGTGCTGTAAATTAGCTAAGGATGAGCTGGATCCAGTTAAGAGCCGAGTTATAATTAGTTAGTTACTCTGTAAACTGTGTAACTAGTTAGTTTAGTCGTTAACTTAAGTTTTCTAAGTTATCAGTTAAGTTAGTTAGTTAGGTAGAAACATATATATAGGTTGTACATATTATGTAAGAAACACGCATACACAGATACGAAATAACAGAACGGAGAACATTCATTTACACACTTCGAACATCTCACTACACATTTTTCTCTCTCTAATCCTCTCCTCCATGACGTTCCACAATCCTTCGATGGAACCGAAGTCAATGGAGTTCTAAATCCCTAAGGTTGGGATTGCAAAGGTTAGCAATGGATTCTTGAAGCTGTGAGCAAGGCGATCGGCTTCTAGATCCTGAGGCGAACAAGCTGAGGAGTGGAGCAGAACTGCTGGATTGACAAATCCAAAACTGATGAAGAACTTCACCAGTGAGGAATCATGGCTGAAGCTTAGGTAACTTCCAGCTTTCTAACTAGTTCAGGCCTAATCAATTTAGGTGAATAGTTAGAGTTCAACCTCCAATTTTGCATTAGATTCTTAGGTTAATCGAGCACTTAAGGAATTAAGGTTCATTGCTTAAGGATTAGTGTTTTTCACCTAAGGAATTAGGGAATAACCACAAGCGGATTGTCCTCTAGATTGTGAAGTTCGATAATACTTAATTGCATGTTTCTTGAGGAAATTGTGAGCCGAAGCAATCCTGACCTGCTTTCTTTTAATCACTTTTCACGTTCATCTTAACTCTGTTTTTGAAAATACCAAAACCAACTAGAAAACACCAAAACCATAAAAATCGAATGAACTTCATGTATTTTCTGATGGTTCAGCTTGTACTAGTCCTAGATTGAGGTACTTACCACAATCCCTGTGGGACGATCAAATACACTACAATTTTAACGACTGGTGCGCTTGCCAAAGTGTAAATCCGAGAGTCACATTTTGTTTTACTAAGATTTTCATATCAAATTAATGACTTGGGATTTTAGCATCAGTGATTAATTGAGATATTTAGGATAATATAATAATGTGTTTAATAACACCCTAATAACATAGATTTATAAAAAGAAAACATTAAATGATTAAGTAACTATTTTAAATTAATAAAATAGAGTAACTCCCCGATTTGAATCCAGAAATTATCTGAGGAACTTGAGTAAATTATTTTTATCCCAAAACGTCCCTCATGTTATTCCTAACAACTTTCATGAAGAGCCCAACATCCAATTTTAAATAACCAAGCTTAAAAACGTTGAATTTAAGATACCCGAGTAAGCCAAAATGCGCATCTGTATGTATTTTGGGTGTAATGTTCTCTCCCAATATTGGATTCGTGTCATTCTTGTCCCAAAATCTTTGTATGAAATTTATCTACGACTTTCATGTTGACCACTAAGGCCATTTCTCCTCCCATAATTCCCAGAAATTAAAACACTACACCAATTCACGTTTTTCCAGCATCAGTTTGCACTAGCTGCAGTATTTGCTACATAACTCGCTCATATGGACATCAAATTGAATGAGGCCTTCACCAAAATCTTCATAACATATTTCTACATAACTTTGAGGCAGAAACCAAAGTCCAATTCGCAGCCCATTTGGCCCATAAGACTTATTTGTGCAAGGGACAAAAATCCCACCACAACCCTGCACCCTTTATTATTTGGGTCATATCTCACTCAATTCTCAATGGATTTTTTTGAGCTTTATATGGATTTAAGGAGAACCAAATGTTATACAACTTTGATGTTCAGCCCATTTGCTAATTCAGCCCGTAAGGAATCCTAAACCTTCAAGCAATTCACTGCCCTGCATGAGACACCTAGGCTGACATGCATAAACAACCAATAACATGGCTCCACCACTTGGACACTTGTCCCAGCCATGCATAACTCTCCTCCACACCATCTTCAGCTGTTGTTGACACCTTTCTCATGCATGGAACTAGTGTGACACTTGCCCATCCACTTGCTCTAGCTGTGTGACCTCTTTGGGAGACTAGGAAAGCATACAAAACTTGTCACTTTGGCAACCATGCTTTGTTCTCCTTGCTTTTCCTTCATTCTTCTAACTTAGAGAAAAAATTCAGCAGCTGCCTTCTTCATTTTTCATACACTTCCTTCATCTAAACATCATCCCATACCCATCATCATCCATTCTAAATCACCATACCACATCATAAAGTTCAAGATACCACTTTCTAAGACCAAAATCTTTTTTTCCCCCACCAAACAGTAAGCTTTTTCTTCTCTTATTCACCACTAAATTCACGTGAAACCACCACCACCCAAGGTATCTATCTTCCTTCCATTTGGTAAAGCCATCCATGGTGGTCTAGAAGCAAAATCTTGGAGCTTTATCATTCTCCCTTGAACACAAAATTCTTGTCGGTAAGGGGGGTACTTTGCTTGTTTTAGATCCATAAAATTATGCACGCATGGTGAAGTATAAGTGTCCTTAACACTTATACTTTAATATCTCTTTAAAGATCTAAGTTTCTATGGTTTGAATCTTGAGAAATTTTTATGGAAAAAATGGATCTTCAAGAGATATTATGGCTACACCATGGTTGTTGTTAGATCCTTTGGATTTTAAAATTTTTATGAAGATTACTAACACTTAAATTTTTATTGCTGCATCTTTTTGATTGAAATCATATTGCATGTAAAGATCTTGTTTAATTATGTGTTCTTGGCTTAATAGGTGACTTGGAGTGTGAATAATAATTTTTTAGACAATGTAAAACATTTCCAAAACAATCTTATAACTTATACTAAATTAATGTTGCTGCTGGAATATTCGTGATTATAAAAATATTATGGATGTGGTAAATAATAAAGGAATAAAAAAGGACTCGAGTTAGGCGTGAACAAAACATCAGAAACCGTATAAAACGTGTTGTTGTGGGCAAACGAAAGAAAATGGAAAAACTATTTTGGAAGATTATTTTGTGGCATGAAAAATGAATTTTAAGCATGAGAAAAATACCTAAAGAAGAAAAATTGGTTGGATGAATTTTTGACGCGTGATTTGTCCTTAAAACGCATTTTTACAAATGTTGGAACGACAAACTTTGGCATTTGTTAAAATTTCATGTAGCGGCTTTTTTCTGGACATATTTTATTTTTAATTTTACTTTATTTAGTTAGTATTTTCAAAGTTAAACACTTTTGACTTTGGAATCACTCGAATCGGAATTTTATAGACAAAATACGACGAAAGCAATGTTTTGACAACGAAATGAAAATTTACTACTTTGTATATTTACTTTAGAAAAGAGGATTCTTTTATTTACAATATAGAATTAGGAGGCACCTTATAAATATTTCATCTATTATTTTATGAAAAATTTTAGAAAGATAAAATCAAGTTCTTTGGTTTATAAGTAAATATGACAAAATGACTTTAGTAACCGAAAAGTCGAGAGAAACTTTTATACTTTATACTTAAGGTAATGTTGAATTTTCTTAAATTATAAGAAACAAAGTTGAAATTTTATGTTACCTCTTTTACTTAGATATTTGTCATATAAATAAATTATATATTTTACAGTAGAGAATTTTCTTAAAGGAATTACTAGTAAATAACTTAGAAATTTTCATGAAGTGAATTTTTAGTAATATTGAATCTTGAGACTTAGCCCTTACAATATGAAAAGATTTATGGTTAGACATTTACGAGTTTTTAAGGAAAAATACACTATATGAGAGTTAGGTTCCGTCTAGACTCTGGGTACCCTAAGTAATTAAGAAGAGTACATGGCATTTTGCATTTAGAGTTGAGGCGGGATGTCGGAAAAATCCCCTAGAGCATATAATGATGGGTACACTAAAGAATCTGCCGCGTCTCGATACCCGTGGTGTAACACCCCAAATTTTTAAAGTAGGAAGTTAAATTAGGAAAATAAATGTTGAATAATTAAATATGGGCTAATTAATATCCCAAAATTCTTGAAATGATTTAATCAAGACTCTTAGAAATCGTAAGTGAATTATGGAGACCGAATAAGTCGAAAACTGACCCGGATAAAATATAGGTGTCGGACCAAGTATCTACGATTGAGATACCGTTGGTCAGGGCCGTAGATAATGTTATTGAGATTCCGAATTTATATTCGGAATAATTTTTAGAATACGTATTGAGCCCGAATGGGGAACCTGTTTGTTTAAAAACGAAAGAGTTTAATGGAAGCTTAATAACTTTAAAGCTAAACTCATATTTTCACTCTCACTTCCGTAGCACTCTCTTCTTTCCCATGCCAACACACACTTTTTCATTTCTCCTTTTCTCCTTCTTCATTATTTCCTCTTCACCTTCCCCCTTGAACCCTAAGTTAAAAAGTGAAATACATCTCCTCCCTCCTTTGTTATTTTCAAGAAGCTCAAGGAGAGCTTGGAGCTTAGAGTATCCTCTCCTTTCCTTCTCCTTAAATTCGTGTGGATTTTCTCCTCTTTTGCACACTCACTTCTTCTTCTCTTGATGTAAAATTATTACCATTTTCTATGTATACAAACATGTAGTTGTAGTTTTGGTGTAAGAACACATTAAATGTATGTGAGTTGTTGAGGGAAGCTTCAAAAAGTGGGAACCCTAAGATGGGTTGATATAAATACAAGCTTATGAGTAATTAATGAGGTAGTTGTAATTATGGTAGGAAAAGAAGGAGGAATATAAGCATTTATGAAGGTTGGTGGGTTTGGTGAAAACCCTAAACTTGGATTTTAGGAGGAAAGGTAGAATATCGAAGAATATAGCATTTATTGAAGAAGTTAGCATTTGTTGATGGAAAGAGTGTTATAAATGATGCGGTAGACACAATGAATGATGGTGATGTTGACTTGAAGTCATAATAGGTGGAAAACTCACCAAGGTGTTGGTGGAGATTTAATAGATGGAATAATCTAACAATTAGGTTGTAACTTTTGATAATAATGGATTGTGATTTAAAGGAAGGAATTCCTAAAGCCTAATTAGGCAAATGAATGAAATTGATAAATAGTTTCCACATGATAAGAATCATGTGTACACCTATGTATATGTATGTTGAATTGGTGTTTGAATGAATAATTGATGTGGCCCTATAATTGATTGGTGTAGGGCTTGGCAATACTAGTGAGGCGGGAACATTAACCCCAGAGGTCTACTTCTCTTGAGGTAGGAGAAGGGGTATATTTTCTAAATGTATGAGAACATGTATGTTGATAATGTATATGGTGATGTAATATGGCATGTTTTACTTGAATGAAAGTAATATCATGAGATTGTGATAAGAAATTGAATTTGGTGCCTAAAATGATTGATTGTGGGTTAAGACATTTTTAGGCTATGAATGGTATATCATGTGACGATTATGTTATGATATTGATAAATATATCACCTTGCGGGGTGCCACGACGGGTATGACCCGGAGTGATGATGATGGTTTAATTGATAAATATATCACCTTGCGGGGTGCCACGACGGGTATGACCCTGAGTGAGGAAGATGGTTTGATTAGTAAATATAACACCTTGTGAGGTGCCACAAAGGGTATAAGTCCCGGAGTGATGATAATAATATGATTGATGAATATAGCACCTTGTGAGGTGCCACGAAGGGTATAAGTCCCAGAGTGATGATAATAATATGATTGATGAATATAACACCTTGTGAGGTGCCACGAAGGGTATAAGTCCTGGAGTGATGATAATAATATGATTGATGATTATAACACCTTGTGAGGTGCCACGAAGGGTATAAGTCCCGGAGTGATGATAATAATATGATTGATGAATATAACACCTTGTGAGGTGCCACGAAGGGTATAAGTCCCGGAGTGATGATAATGATATGATTGATGAATATATCACCTTGCAGGGTGCCACGAAGGGTGTATCCCGGAGTGATGATGTTAATCTAAGTGAATGAGATCTATGTTGAAATAATAACCAGATTTGTACTTATGCATTTTGAAATATTAGCATGTGTGTGAGTTATATGAACATGGCATAAAAATAATATCATGTTGAGAGAATTGTGTGAAGGCTAAATGGAACTTACTTTTGAACCCAACTATTAATGGGTTAGTGGACGATTTGCTTCTTGTAAATTAAAAAGGGATACATATATGACTATGTTTAGTAAATTGATATTTGACGATTTAGTGTGGATTGAAGTTTTTATAGATGATGTTTATATTGCATTTATATATATATTATCATAAATGTTAGATTTTCGTCATTGAGAAAGTATACTCACTCTCCTTGTGGTATATCTTTTTAGCTCCTGTGTTGTAGGTTTCGCTTTGGAGCTGTTTGTGGAGGAGAAGTGTGAAGGAAGCCTCTTTTTGGTAAAGAATGCCTTGCCCGGCAACATTTTGATTTTATGGTTTGTGTAGAATGTTTGTAATGTATATAGTATTCTGCATATTTTGTATAGCCATGAATTGGTATGAATGATGTATAATGATTATGTAGGTCATGTGTGAAAATTGGAACCCACATATAAGACCAATTTTCAGTTATGACCCTGGTGATGTAAGACGCTAATGTGTGAGTTCTTGAATTTTGCTCACTTGATGATCAAATGATGAGAATTGTGAATGATGACTTTATGTGTTGTATAATTGATGATATTTCATGATTGTTATGCATAAGTAAGGAACTAGTAGGGTCAAAATGAGTTTTATGAGTTTTGGGTAGTGTGTGGTGGTTTAAATAGCTTAAATACATGATTTGTGACTTGTAGAAACTGGAACGGGTCAATTCCGTTGAGAATAGACCCCTAAGTTACCCAAAAAGGCTCAGGAATGGACTAAACGCATTTATTTGCATAAGTTCCTCATTTTTGAGAATTTTTGGGTGAGGCCGGTGGCCACACGTCACAATTGATATATTTTAGTTGGTGTCAAAATTTGGTAGCGTTTGGAGTTGATATGAAAAAGTTAGGGGGGTTAGAAGTCCAAAAATAAGGTTTTTTCTGCATAAAAACAGCAACTGTGTTGTCTCGAATCGATTCGAGGATCTCTGAATCGATTCAAGAGCTGCTGTTTTCACGGTTTTTGGTTGCAGGAAGGCCTGAATCGATTCATACGATCTTGAATCGATTCAAGGACCTCTGTTTGCATAATTTTGAGTTCCAGAAGCGTCTGAATCGATTCATACGAGCTTGAATCGATTCAAGGGGTCCTGTTTTCACTGTTTGCACTCCATAATCATTTGAATCGATTCATAGGGTGTTTGAATCAATTCATGACCCTATTTTTCATATTTTTCCTCTATCTTGGGATATCATTGGTATTGTTTGACTATAATATGATCGTACAACACCCCACACGCATAATTAATACATTTTATCAAATCGATAGACCATCCTTTGACCTTCTACCGCTTCCCTTCATTTCCTTAATGTAATTGTACACTTCCGCTACTCCTTGTTGATGATCATGAGATAAATCATCCAAGGTTCACTCTTTGACTTAATTGTTCACCTTCTCATATCTTCACATATGAGATACGTTATTAAATTAGGTCCGGGGATTACTTGCCAAAGTTTTCATCTCGCGATCTCTTCCATCCTTTAATTGTTTTAAATCGCGAAAAATTTACCCCTATTCTTAGGGTGTCTCAACCTGGTATCAGAGCATTATTCACTCTGTATTACTGCTATTAGCTGTTGCTATTACCAGAACATGATATATGATTGATGAATGACTGTTATAGTTATTTGATTTGTGTATGAATTGATTATGGGTTGAATGTGATTGTTATAAGTCCGGCCAAGCTTCTTCACACTATCCTCCCTCAATTATGAATCCTATATATTATGAATGCATACTATGTTATGATATGATGATGTAGCCATATGGGCTTTAATATGGATTGATTGATATTGGACTCCATGGGGGGAGGGCCATAATTTAATTTTTATGATGAAGTACTATAGTGTGAGATTATAGAGAAAAGTTATGAACGAGTTTACTGATGTTAGTTGAATTTTATGTTGTGGTTTTAGATATTGTGATGGCCCATCATCATCGAGATAATGTTGACGCTATAGCTAGAGCCTTGAATCGTTTTGCGGATCTCCTTGAATTGCAAAACCGCGAAAGACAAGAGGCGGAAAGACCACCTGCCCCTGTTGTTCAAGGTACTCAGGGCCTTGATATGTTTCTAAAGCGGAAACCCACTGAATTTCATGGGGGATTCAGGCCTGAGCAAGCCTATGGTTGGATCCGGAATGTTGAGAGGATCTTTGACAGTTTTGAATGTAATGAGCTCCAGAAAGTGGAGTATGTTGTTTTTATGCTGAGAGATGAAGCAGAGACTTGGTGGAGACTCGCCAAGAATAGAATGAATGCTGCTGTGATTCCCTTAACTTGGGAAAACTTTAAGCTTGAACTTATGAGGAAATATGTGTCCGAGAGTTATAAGAGCAAGAAAGAACTCGAGTTCATGGAACTCAAGCAAGGCACGATGACGGTGGAAGAGTATGCTTCCAAGTTTGAAGAACTTTATGAATTCTACCCTCCTTTTCAACAAGAGGGAACTGAAGTGTCAAAATGTGTAAAGTTTGAAAATGGTTTACGCCCCGATATTCAAAGGGCTATATGTCACCAAGAGATCCGAAGTTTCACGGTGCTTGTGAATAAGTGCCGCATCTATGAAGAACATGCTCCCTCTCAATATTCTAAATTTGACTCTAAGCTGAAGGGTCAAACTTCTAGTTTCAAGAGGCAAGGAAATTTTAGAGGAGGACGCTTTCAAAAGGGTGCCCATTCTAATGTCCAAGCTAGAGGCGGTGGACGTGGTAACACTTTTGGCCGGGGCAATGCAAATGCCAATGGGCCGAGATGCTACAGATGTGGAGGACCTCATTATGTTCGAGATTGTGCACAATGGGATGACGTGGTGTGTTTTAATTGTGACCAAGTGGGACATACTCGCCCTGCCTGTCTTTTGCTTACTAGGCGGGCTCATATGCAAGTTAATGCTCCTAATCGTGCTAATGCACCCACCCTTGTAAACCGCGGAGGCCACAATAGTGGTCGAGGCCGTGGTAATGGAAATAATCGAGGCCGGAATGGTGGTCGAGGTGGCTATAATGGTGGAAGGCGTGGCAATGATCGAGGAAATGGTAATGGTGCTAATGATGGAAATAGGGATGGTGGAAACCTTCAACCCAATGCCGGGAGAGTTTTTACGGTAACGGTGAGGAAGCAGCACAAACAGAAAATCTGATTGAAAGTAAGTGTGAAATTCTTGGACATTCAGTTCATGTCATTTATGATTCGGGTGCGACCCACTCTTTTATATCCGAGGATTATGTTCGGCGATTGAGATTGCCGGTATGTTTAATGAAAAATGCTCTGATGGTCACCACCCCAACCGGTACTTGTCTTAGATCGGTTAACCGGTGTGATAATGTTGATATGCTCCTAGATGGGAGAAGGTTTGTTGCATCTTTTATTTGCTTGCCTATGAAGGGACTGGAGATCATACTTGGTATGGATTGGCTCTCTGCCAACAAAGTCATGGTTGATTGACAACGGACTGTTATTTTCCCTTCTTCTGATAGGGGACAATTTAATGTACAAGGTATAACTCAACTTTGCGTATTGCTGTCTCTTACCGATGGGACGAGTGGTCCCGGTCCCATTAATATCCCAGTGGTATCTGAATTTCTGGACGTGTTTCCTGATGAGATACCTGGCTTACCACCTCCACGGGAGGTTGAGTTTGCTATTGACCTTGTACCTGGTGTCGAACCAGTGTCTATTGCTCCTTATAGGATATCTCCTATAGAATTGATTGAATTAAAGAAGCAAGTTGAGGAGCTACTTGGGAAGGAATTTGTTCGACCCAGTGTGTCACCTTGGGGAGCTCCTGTTTTGTTAGTTAAGAAAAAGGATGGAACTCTGCGGTTGTGTGTAGACTACCGCCAATTGAATAAGTTAACGATAAAGAATAGATATCCTTTACCTCGCATTGATGATCTGTTGGATCAATTGAGAGGTGCGGTGGTATTTTCAAAAATTGATTTATGTTCTGGTTATCATCAAATTCGGGTGAGAGCCGAAGATATTCCAAAGACTGCGTTTAGAACGCGATATGGCCACTACGAGTATGTCGTGATGCCATTTGGAGTTACTAATGCT
Source organism: Clitoria ternatea (assembly GCA_037962975.1). NCBI lineage: Eukaryota > Viridiplantae > Streptophyta > Magnoliopsida > Fabales > Fabaceae > Clitoria > Clitoria ternatea. Next base: position 161,295,434 of record CM075672.1, read on the forward strand.
CCAGCGGTGTTCATGAGTTACATGAACCACATCTTTCACGAATACCTGGATCGTTTTGTTGTCGTGTTCATCGATGATATTCTAGTATATTCCAAGAGCCGGGAGGAACATGAAGAACACTTGAGAGTGGTACTGAACATACTTAGAGAGAACCAATTGTATGCCAAGCTCTCTAAATGTGAATTCTGGATGACGAGTGTCCAGTTCCTTGGACATGTGATATCCAAGGATGGTATTTCGGTGGATCCTTCTAAGGTCAAAGCCGTTATGGTGTGGTCTAGACCTACGACGGTTACTGAAATCCGAAGTTTCCTTGGACTTGCGGGTTATTATCGAAGGTTCATTGAAGGTTTCTCTCGTCTTGCGAGACCTTTGACAAATTTAACAAGGAAAAACCAATCTTTTGTATGGACGGCTGAATGTGAGAAATGCTTTGAAGAATTAAAGATGAGACTAACTTCTGCTCCTATCTTGGCGTTTCCTGATTTACAAGAAGAGTTTGTGGTGTATTGTGATGCTTCCAAGCATGGACTTGGATGTGTGTTAATGCAGAAAGAACGTGTAATAGCTTATGCTTCACGCCAGTTGCGACCTCATGAGGTTAATTACCCAACTCATGATTTGGAGTTGGCTGCAGTTGTGTTTGCCTTGAAGATTTGGCGTCATTACTTGTATGGTTCGAGATTTATGGTTTTCAGTGACCACAAAAGTTTGAAATACCTTTTTGACCAAAAGGAATTGAATATGCGTCAGAGGAGGTGGATGGAATTTTTGAAGGATTACGACTTTAAATTGATGTACCACCCGGGAAAAGCCAAAGTTGTTACAATGCTCTTAGTCGGAAATCCTTGCATATATCAGCCATGATGGTCAAAGAGTTTGAGTTAATTGAAGAATTTCGGAATTTGAATGTTGGGACCGAAGTTTAATCCTCCAAGAGAATATGTTTTGCTACCTTGAAGATATGCAATGAATTTTTGGAGCTTGTGAAAGAGAAATAAAAAGATGATGATTATTTACAAGAGATGCAAAGATCTCAAGATAATGGGAAAAATTTATTTCTTGCGGAAGGCATTGATGGTATATGGCGAGTAAAAGGTCGAGTGTATGTACCCTCATTTGGTGATTGGAGACACACGGTGTTAGAGGAAGCACATAAAAGCATTTTTAGTATTCATCCTGGCGCAACCAAGATGTATCAAGATATAAAGAAGAATTTCTGGTGGCCTGGAATGAAGCGTGATGTTGCCTTACTTGTCAGAAGGTGAAAGTGGAACACCAAAGACCTTCAGGTACTTTGAGGCCACTTGATATCCTTGTTTGGAAGTGGGACGCGATTGCCATGGATTTTGTATCCGGATTACCAAGAACGAGGTCCAGATGTGATGGAATATGGGTGATTGTGGATCGTTTGAAAAAGAGTGCACATTTTCTGCCAATTAGTATGGAGAGCTCCTTACAAGATTTAGCACAGTTATATATTCGGGAAATTGTGAGATTACACGGTGTACCATGAAGCATTATTTCTGATCATGACCCCCGATTCACTTCCCGATTCTGGGGGAGCTTACATGAGGCGATGGGTTCAAAGCTGAAGCTAAGTTCGGCGTATCATCCTCAGACCGATGGGCAGTCTGAGAGGACAATTCAAAGTCTTGAGGACTTACTACGTGCTTGTATTTTGAAGCATGGTGGTTTGTGGGAGAAATATTTGTCTCTGATCGAATTCACCTACAATAATAGTTTTCATTCTAGTATTGGTATGGCACCATACGAGGCATTATATGGAAGGAGGTGTCGAACCCCTTTATGTTGGCTTGAAGTTGGTGAGAACTTGGCCTTAGGGCCTGAGATTGTTGAGGAAACTACTGAACAGATCAAGATGATCCGAGAGAAGATGAAAGTCGCTCAAGACCGGCAGAAGAGCTATTATGATAAAAGGAGAAAGCCACTTGAGTTCCAAGTCGGCGATCATGTGTTATTGCGTGTCTCGCGTGATAAGGGTATAGGAAGAGCTTTGAAGAGCAGAAAACTAAGCCCTAAATTCATTGGACCCTATGAGATCTTGGAGCGGATTGGAGACGTCGTATATCGGATTGCACTCCCTCCACAGCTTGCAAACCTACATGATGTATTCCACGTGTCACAGTTAAGAAAGTATATACATGATCCTCTGCACGTGATCTCTATTGACGATATTGAGGTGCGGGATGACTTATCCATCCTTCCCGTTTCTGTTCGTATTGTTGAATATTCTGTGAAGAGACTGCGGAATAAGATGGTACCACTAGTAAATGTAGCATGGAAGCATGGAGACGTGGAAACACTCACTTGGGAACGTGAGGACGATATCCGTAAGCGGTACCCTCATGCATTTGAATCCGGTAAGTTGAATTTCGAGGACGAAATTTCTTTTAGGAGGGGTGGATTGTAACACCCCGAATTTTTAAAGTAGGAAGTTAAATTAGGAAAATAAATGTTGAATAATTAAATGTGGGCTAATTAATATCCCAAAATTCTTGAAATGATTTAATCAAGACTCTTAGAAATCGTAAGTGAATTATGGAGACCGAATAAGTCGAAAACTGACCCGGATAAAATATAGGTGTCAGACCAAGTATCTACGATTGAGATACCGTTGGTCAGGGCCGTAGATAATGTTATTGGGATTCCGAATTTATATTCGGAATAATTTTTAGAATACGTATTGAGCCCGAATGGGGAACCTGTTTGTTTAAAAACGAAAGAGTTTAATGGAAGCTTAATAACTTGAAAGCTAAACTCATATTTTCACTCTCACTTCCGTAGCACTCTCTTCTTTCCCACGCCAACACACACTTCTTCACTTCTCCTATTCTCCTTCTTCTTCATTATTTCCTCTTCACCTTCCCCCTTGAACCCTAAGTTAAAAAGTGAAATACATCTTCTCTCTCCTTTGTTATTTTCAAGAAGCTCAAGGAGAGCTTGGAGCTTAGAGTATCCTCTCCTTTCCTTCTCCTTAAATTCGTGTGGATTTTCTCCTCTTTTGCACACTCACTTTTTCTTCTCTTGACGTAAAATTATTACCATTTTCTATGTATACAAACATGTAGTTGTAGTTTTGGTGTAAGAACATATTAAATGTATGTGAGTTATTGAGGGAAGCTTCAAAAAGCGGGAACCCTAAGATGGGTTGATATAAATACAAGCTTATGAGTAATTAATGAGGTAGTTGTAATTGTGGTAGGAAAAGAAGGAGGTATATAAGCATTTATGAAGGTTGGTGGGTTTGGTGAAAACCCTAAACTTGGATTTTAGGAGGAAAGGTAGAATATCGAAGAATATAGCCTTTATTGAAGAAGTTAGCATTTGTTGATGGAAAGAGTGTTATAAATGATGCGGTAGACACAATGAATGATGGTGATGTTGACTTGAAGTCATAATAGGTGGAAAACTCACCAAGGTGTTGGTGGAGATTTAATAGATGGAATAATCTAACAATTAGGTTGTAACTTTTGATAATAATGGATTGTGATTTAAAGGAAGGAATTCCCAAAGCCTAATTAGGCAAATGAATGAAATTGATAAATAGTTTCCACATGATAAGAATCATGTGTACACCTATGTATATGTATGTTGAATTGGTGTTTGAATGAATAATTGATGTGGCCCTATAATTGATTGGTGTAGGGCTTGGCAATACTAGTGAGGCGGGAACATCAACCCCAGAGGTCTACTTCTCTTGAGGTAGGAGAGGGGGTATATTTTCTAAATGTATGAGAACATGTATGTTGATAATGTATATGGTGATGTAATATGGCATGTTTTACTTGAATGAAAGTAATATCATGAGATTGTGATAAGAAATTGAATTTGGTGCCTAAAATGATTGATTGTGGATTGAGACATTTTTAGGCTATGAATGGTATATCATGTGACGATTATGTTATGATATTGATAAATATATCACCTTGCGGGGTGCCACGACGGGTATGACCCGGAGTGATGATGATGGTTTAATTGATAAATATATCACCTTGCGGGGTGCCATGACGGGTATGACCCTGAGTGAGGAAGATGGTTTGATTAGTAAATATAACACCTTGTGAGGTGCCACAAAGGGTATAAGTCCCGGAGTGATGATAATTATATGATTGATGAATATAACACCTTGTGAGGTGCCACGAAGGGTATAAGTCCCGGAATGATGATAATAATATGATTGATGAATATAACACCTTGTGAGGTGCCACGAAGGGTATAAGTCCCGGAGTGATGATAATAATATGATTGATGATTATAACACCTTGTGAGGTGCCACGAAGGGTATAAGTCCCGGAGTGATGATAATAATATGATTGATGAATATAACACCTTGTGAGGTGCCACGAAGGGTATAAGTCCCGGAGTGATGATAATGATATGATTGATGAATATATCACCTTGCGGGGTGCCACGAAGGGTGTATCCCGGAGTGATGATGTTAATCTAAGTGAATGAGATCTATGTTGAAATAATAACCAGATTTGTACTTATGCATTTTGAAATATTAGCATGTGTGTGAGTTATATGAACATGGCATAAAAATGATATCATGTTGAGAGAATTGTGTGAAGGCTAAATGGAACTTACTTTTGAACCCAACTGTTAATGGGTTAGTGGACGATTTGCTTCTTGTAAATTAAAAAGGTATACATATATGACTATGTTTAGTAAATTGATATTTGACGATTTAGTATGGATTGAAGTTTTTATAGATGATGTTTATATTGCATTTATATATATATTATCATAAATGTTAGATTTTCGTCATTGAGAAAGTATACTCACTCTCCTTGTGGTATATCTTTTTAGCTCCTGTGTTGTAGGTTTCGCTTTGGAGCTGTTTGTGGAGGAGAAGTGTGAAGGAAGCCTCTTTTTGGTAAAGAATGCCTTGCCCGGCAACATTTTGATTTTATGGTTTGTGTAGAATGTTTGTAATGTATATAGTATTCTGCATATTTTGTATAGCCATGAATTGGTATGAATGATGTATAATGATTATGTAGGTCATGTGTGAAAATTGGAACCCACATATAAGACCAATTTTCAGTTATGACCCTGGTGATGTAAGACGCTAATGTGTGAGTTCTTGAATTTTGCTCACTTGATGATCAAATGATGAGAATTGTGAATGATGACTTTATGTGCTGTATAATTGATGATATTTCATGATTGTTATGCATAAGTAAGGAACTAGTAGGGTCAAAATGAGTTTTATGAGTTTTGGGTAGTGTGTGGTGGTTTCAATAGCTTAAATACATGATTTGTGACTTGTAGAAACTGGAACGGGTCAATTCCGTTGAGAATAGACCCCTAAGTTACCCAAAAAGGCTCAGGAATGGACTAAACGCATTTATTTGCATAAGTTCCTCATTTTTGAGAATTTTTGGGTGAGGCCGGTGGCCACACGTCACAATTGATATATTTTAGTTGGTGTCAAAATTTGGTAGCGTTTGGAGTTGATATGAAAAAGTCAGGGGGGTTAGAAGTCCAAAAATAAGGTTTTTTCTGCATAAAAACAGCAACTGTGCTGTCTCGAATCGATTCGAGGATCTCTGAATCGATTCAAGAGCTGCTGTTTTCACTGTTTTTGGTTCCAGGAAGGCCTGAATCGATTCATACGATCTTGAATCGATTCAAGGACCTCTGTTTGCATAATTTTGAGTTCCAGAAGCGTCTGAATCGATTCATACGAGCTTGAATCGATTCAAGGGGTCCTGTTTTCACTGTTTGCACTCCATAATCATTTGAATCGATTCATAGGGTGTTTGAATCGATTCATGACCCTGTTTTTCATATTTTTCCTCTATCTTGGGATATCATTGGTATTGTTTGACTATAATATGATCGTACAACACCCCACACGCATAATTAGTACATTTTATCAAATCGATAGACCATCCTTTGACCTTCTACCGCTTCCCTTCATTTCCTTAATGTAATTGTACACTTCCGCTACTCGTTGATGATCATGAGATAAATCATCCAAGGTTCACTCTTTGACTTAATTGTTCACCTTCTCATATCTTCACATATGAGATAGGTTATTAAATTAGGTCCGGGGATTACTTGCCAAAGTTTTCATCTCGCGATCTCTTCCATCCTTTAATTGTTTTAAATCGTGAAAAATTTACCCCTATTTTTAGGGTGTCTCACGTGGGAAGTCTAAGGAGTATCACTGGAGGCGGGAATTCCAAGTGGCATCGGATTCGTGCCTGTCGCCGGACAGCCCGTAGCAAACTCTGGTATACTTTGACAAGAGGTGGGATTTTCTATGACCGTGGAGTGCTTGTTCTATGGTGATGTGTGATATGTGATTGGCCATTTGATGATTGGGACTCTGATGTCCCTACCCATTTGTGAAAACCAAAAGGAGGAGAGCTCCGGTCACTCTAGTTGGGTAGGGGTGATAAGGGTGGCAGATTGTGCACATGATTGTTGATATATGAGATTGAGGAATGGAAGTTGGGCCCTATTGCATATTGGTAATGAGTTATAACTTACAGTAATTGAATCTAAAACATGCATAGCATGTCATCATTATATGACTGACCTTCTGCTTGTTGTTGACAATTGTGTATGTTTTGTATTTCTGTTTTAAGGTATCTTGTATATAATCTTTTCTGTAATTTAAAATATTAAGCCACCCTTGTATGTATATATTATGGGTTGAGAGCTTTGTACTCACCCCTTTTGTTGTTGTGTATGTTGTTTCTCTTTTTCTGTGATCATCAGTTGAAGGGCAAGGCGAGTATGGGCAGGACTTGGAGTACCTACAGTAGAGGATGCCGGTTTGGAAGCGTCATTTGTGTGTATATTTTCTGGTTGCATTGAGATCGTTATAGACTCAACATTTTTATTATGCTTTTATTTTGTAGAAGTTATTGGGAGCCTGTGAACTCCGTACTCTTTTAAATACTCTCATGTTGAAAGAATCGATCTATGTATTATATTTATTTTAAATCGTTTGCTGATGAACACCATTTAAAAAAATATACTCCTATTTTTAGTGACTCCTTAATTAAGTAAGACGTTCCAGTATGGGAATTTGTCCTACTTAATCGAGGGTGTCACATCCACCACCGGATCATTGACCAAACCCATCCCCTATAATTTATTAAAATTTCCATAATTTTAAAGGGGTGAGTACTCATCAAATAATAAATAACAATTCAATAAAAAGGTTAATTACTGTACCTTTTGTTAGAAATATGCACTAAGAGCCTATATAAGACGTATCATTTTGAATAAGGCATTTTTGTTAAATAGTTTAACAGTTTTTATTTATCCTTGGAGTAATAAGTCATATGAGAGTTATTCCTAAAATATCCCTAGTCAAGTATTTACGTGGGGACATGTAAATACATTAAAACTAGTATGTGAGTCTACTGATGATCTGATCCCATAGATCATGGATATAGATGATATCAAGTCTTTACATGGGTACACATTAAGAGTAATGATGTACTAGATAGACCCACCATGAGAACGTTGCATGGATCATTACACGAATGTCATAAATGATTCACAATGTGATAATGGTATATGTAGTCCTTTGACTTGAAGTCACTACGATTCTTACATAAGGAGTTTGTTGTTTTAATACAATCAAAAATCTTCTATAGCAAGAGGACTATGAAGGTTGTGATTAGGCAATGAATAAATTATGCAGAAGGATATGAGTGATGTAGATGAGATTTGTCTCTCCTATGTGACAGGAGTGATATCTATCGGCCACTTGATGGAGTAAGACTAAGGAAATGCATGGCCATGCTAGAAAGAATAAATATTGGATATTTATTTGGATAAAGTCTACTCCGGTATCAAGTAAAATAAACTAGACCATACAAGGATGACGCGACCATGCCTTAGGCCCAATTAGGATATCGTGACAAATGGAACAAACATATAAAAATAATTATCACTTATAGGTTATGTCAATAATAAATAATATTCGGACATAATGATGCATTACTAGATGCCGCTCTTATTTTATATTAATAATAAAATAGTTTATTATTAATATGACTGATTATTTTACCTATAGGGTCACACACATAGAGTAAGCCCATGAGAAAATAGCTTTTATTTTAATTGGACTAAAATGAAGCTATTGGGCCTAACTCATTTAGAATGAGAAATGAGCCCACTCTTTAGAGAACAAATTAGGTCAAACTTAAGCCTATAAATAGAGCATAAGATGCCCATAGGCGGCTCACCAAAAAGAGACACAAAATGCAAAAGTTGCAAAAGCTACATGCTGTCAAACTAGCATTTGGAAGGTGTAGCATTTCTGGTGGGAGTACTCATGTGGACTCCTAAAGGACGAGGCTATGACTGCTTTAATTTTCTTCAAGAGGTAATCCTAAAATCTCAAATAAAATATTTGATATTTGCTTTATGCTTTGAAACATGAAGTTTTATAAGTCCAATAGGAATCCTTGCATTTCTGCTTCTTATGCACTATGGATTCCCTAATAGTGGTATCAGAGCTTGGTTGCAAAACTGCGTTTTGGGTAAATATTTGTTTAAAGAACATGTGAAAAAATTTTCTTTTACAAAAGGAATTGTAAATGTTGAATCTTTTGTACGGGTTTCATGTTTTATTAGATATGATACAAAGGTTGCATTTTTAATGAGATATTATGTAAAGGTTGTATTTTTTTTACGAAATATGTTGCAAATGTTGCACTTTTTTGAAAGCTAGTATCAATTTAATTTTGTTTTGTGTATATTGATTATTTTTCTAACATTTTAATTCAAGAACATGTTTTTTTGGATGTGCTTTATTATCTGAACATGTTGTATGTTGCAATGGTGATTGTTTTGTATGTGTTCTAATTATAAAGCATAATTTTATGTTCATTTAATTAAATTGAAACGAAAGGTTGTATGCAATGCATGTCTATATGCTTTTTTCTTTCTAATATGAATTGTTCATGTGAGATTATGTTTAGAAAGCTTAAGAGTTAAACCCTAGCCGCAATGAAAACTAGGATTCAAAAGTTGAAACCTAATCATCATGGTATTTTATTTATTTGTAAATGTTACAAATAAAATATTTAATTTTAATATTATATTTTAAATTCGATTGGTAAATGTTACAAATCAAATTTTAAATGTTTGTTAAATTTAAAGTTTGTAAGAGTTACAAATTTAAATAATTTATTCTTATTAATTTTAATAGGATTTACATCGTATGTGATCTTCTTAAAATTAATGTGATTTATAAAAGTTACAAATTGATTCATATTTATTAAAGTTAATATGATTTGTAATTGTTACAAATAGAAAATAATATCTTTATTAAATTTAATAATTTTTCAAATCAAATATTTAATCCTTAAGAAATTTGATAGGATTTGCAAATGTTACAGATTAAAGATAATATCTTTATCAAATTTACGAGGATTTAAAATAAAATATCTTGAAGCTTAGAGATAAGGTTTAAAATTTAAACCTTGATCATTCCTAAACATAGGATGATTGTTGAGACTCTAAAGATAAGGTTTAAAAGTTAAACCTTGACTATTGTTATCTTAGGATAGTTGTTGGGGTCAAAAGATAAGGTTTAAAAGTTAAACCTTGGTCGTTCCAAAATTTAGGATTTCAAATTGTTTGAAATCATAACTGTATATTTTGAGTTGTTAATGGTCAGTAGAATGTTCTGGCTACGAAAGACTTGGTACTTAAGCGGTCACACAGGAGCCACCTCTCTTTCCTGGGAACTAACCTGATTACAATACTAAATTTTTGGGTTGGAACGCCACTCGGCACCCTATAAAGTGTAGCTTCCCCTTGACCCTATCCGTGGAATGGTCAATGAAACCACCAAACTTCTTTGCGTAGTTTTCCTTTTTTTGACCCCGCGTGTTTAATTATGTGTTTTAAAGTTTATTTTATTTTAAATACAATTGATCACTCTATTAATTGATTAATTAACACGTCCAGCGGTGAATGGTTATGGTCCTAGTTTTTTTATTTAATTTTAAATACAGTCTGCGTGTTATGCCTTTCTCTATTCTTGAATTTCTTCTTTCAACCTTTCACTAGTATGTAAAACGAGTTTCTTTATTACATTGTAATCTTGAAGAAGCCAACAAGGTGGAGACCTAGAAGAAACCTAGAGTGGTGATTCTTGATGGATATGACCTTGAAAGGAACAAAAGAGTGGTGACTCCAAGAGGATGCTGGTTTCAAGAAGTAGGACTTCATGAAGTCAAGGCACTATAGTTCCTTTAGTTTTTTTTTATTTTCTAAGAAGACTATAACCATCTCATATTTTTGATTGCATGTTTTGAGCTTTTATTTTGTATTAAAGCGTTTAATGAAAGTCGGTAATGAACAATAAGAAAATTGAAATCACTCAAGCCCGACAATCATACCTTTCAATAAGTAATAACGTCTAACTTGATATAGATAAAGTGCAGGTCACACCATAGTTGAGTGCCTTTATTTATGTTTAGTAGGACATGATTGGATAATTGGATTATCCAAGTATAACTTATTAAGTTTTATTCAAATAGACATTTTTCAATTGGATTGGAAAAGCATAAAGGTATGAATAGTCTAAAACGCGTTCCAATAAGCAACACTCATCAATGCTAGTGTTAATAAAATGTAGGTTCTGCCAAAGCAGGGTGCTTTTATTGATATTAGTAAAGGATGATGGATAATTGGATTATCCAACCATTTGTTATTGGACTTATCTAGGTAACTTTAATCTGATTGAAAAACCTAGAAGCATTAATATTAAGTTTAAATGCCTTCTAATAAGTAACACTTGTGACATCCTGGCACTGTTGAGGGCGGGGAGTGATCGTCGGTGCATAGGCACGGACAAGGAGCAGCTCCTGGCAGGCTTCCAGTGGGAGGGACACATGAACGAACCGAATACATACCAGAATGAGAGGGATCCAAAGACTGTATAGGTATGGGACTATACAGTCGAGGATAGGTTAAAGAAATGAATTCGTACTACCTATACCAACAAATGCATTAGCCTTTTCGGTAGCCTATCACTTAAGAACTCCAAAGTTAAGCGTGCTTAACTTTGAGTAATTCTGGGATGGGTGACCTCCTGGGAAGTTCTCAGGAAATGTGTGAGTGAGGACAAAAGCACATTGGAAAGGTCTCGTGTTGGTCTGTGGGGAGAGTCATTCGTTCCTGAAAAGCGGTCGGGGCGTTACAGTGGTATCAAAGCCTTGCCTCTCCTAGTACGGTATGGTTCGGGGACAAACCAGGCGGAAGCTGGTGGGCATGTGACATCCTGGCACTGTTGAGGATGGGGAGTGATCGTCGGTGCATAGGCACGGACAAGGAGCGGCTCCTGGCAGGCTTCCAGTGGGAGGGACACATGAACGAACCGAATACATACCAGAATGAGAGGGATCCAAAGACTGTATAGGTGTGGGACTATACAGTCGAGGATAGGTTAAAGAAATGAATTCGTACTACCTATACCAACAAATGCATTAGCCTTTTCGGTAGCCTATCACTTAAGAACTCTAAAGTTAAGCGTGCTTAACTTGGAGTAATTCTGGGATGGGTGACCTCCTGGGAAGTTCTCAGGAAATGTGTGAGTGAGGACAAAAGCACATTGGAAAGGTCTCGTGTTGGTCTGTAGGGAGAGTCATTCGTTCCTGAAAAGCGGCCGGGACGTTACAATACTCATCGAGACTAATGTGAATAAATAGTGGGTCTACCAAAGTAGGGTGCTATCATTTATATTAGTAAGGCACGATGGGATAATTTTAATATCCAAATTATTTTTGTTGGGCCTTAACTTAACTAAGTTTTTCAATTGGATTGAAAATAACTTAGAGGTGTAAGGATTGAGCTTAAATTCATAAGATAAATAATGGTAAAAGTTACCAACTCAATCATCTAAGAGTTTCATGAGATGCAATTAGAAATATGTTTCCTACCTAAATAACTAAGGGTTGGGTTATCGGCCAAAGCTGGCTCAACACTAGGCCAAATATGGATCTTGGCCCACTAGAAAAATCTTCCAATGGGATTTTTCTAATTCAGTGAGGGTATTTATTTTGAATCAAAATAGTAGGAGACAACATATTTATTTAATGACCAAAAGTTAAATATGTTTTAAATAGAAGTGATAGATTTGCATGTAATTTGCTTTAGAATAACCATGACAAACCAAGTATTGTTTTGTTGGAATCTGTCCTTTGGAAGGACACTCTATCTGGAAAAATATCCAGATAGGTATCGAGACTTGAGAATTATCTTCAATAAAGAAGAAGCGATAGTGTGTCATGTTTGGCTTATTCCAATATCATCTATCGTTGGGTATTGAATACCTTATGGAGTCTGCATAAACTCTGAGCTGTAAAAGTCAATATGAATATATGGAGATATACGATATGATCGTATACAGACTCTAAAAGGTGATCGAGAAAGGAAATTGTTTCCAATTTTAGCCAAATAAGACATTGAAATAATTTGTCTAAAGAACTTAAAGGAGTTCAAAAGAAAGGGAAGTAAGACTTCCGCCACAAGTCATGCTATAGAAGTCAAGTTATTTTACTTCACTGACATTAGTATCAGATACTAGTAGCAGATCTCACATTTTGGAAGATCAAGAAAGTAGATCACTTGCTAAAGGTGGAGAAATTTGTGTAAAATTGAGCAAAAGTTGCTACAATAAAGATAAGATCTTCACTTATTGGGCTAATTAGTGAACTAGACATTGTGCATAATGTTTCTTGTTGGACAAGAAAGTTGTTTTATATATATATATAAAATAACTTTATTGATTCAAAAGGATGTTGATGCACAATTGAGTAATGGATTCCACCTCCTAAATCTCAAAACACCCATCTATAACATAACTATCAAAGTAGGGTAAAGTAAGTAATTTTGAACATTACTTACATGGTATTGTCTCCTAAGGCAAATGAATGAGAAACACATTTCTAAATACCTTTAATGTGGTTATCTGGATTCTTTTGATTTTGGAATCAATTGAGACATGTAAATCTTATTTATTGGAAAGATAGTTGAGACCTTATTCATTGAAAAATGAAAGATGAGTAATCTATTATCTAATACATGACAATGTATGTGGGCCTATTGGAACAATAACTAGATATGTTTTTCATTACTTTGACATATTAATTCAAAAGTTAATGAGTATGGATTTATGTCACATAAGTTTGAAAATCTTTGAAAAGTTCAAAGAATTCATAATGAAGTGAAAAACCAAATTGGCAAAACAATTAAAGCTCTTGATTAGATCAAGATAGTAAATAATTTGAGCTACAAGTTTGATAACTATCTAATAGAGTGAGAGATTACCTCTTAACTCATTCCTCATGGAATGCCATAATAGCATCTCTATAGGGAAAAGTCAAACCTTGTTGGACACAGTTTGATTATTGATTATTATCAAACATCTCTAACTCCTTCAATGTTCCTTTATTAACAAAATTTCCACACTTAACCGTGTTCCATCTTAGACTTTCTTAAAGAAACCATATATGATATGGACTAGGAAGAAACCTTGTTGCTACCTAATTTTGTCCGGGATAGTTAAATTTTTTAAAATAATTAAGATAAAGAATTTAAAGTTTAAATTTTTTAAAGATAAGATTTAAAATTCAAATTTGGTTATCAGATATTTTTAAAATTTAATTGCAAAATTGGTTACCAGATATTTTAAGATAAATATAAGATTTAAAATTCAAATTTGGTTATCAGATATTTAAAAGAATTTTCAGATAAGATTTCGAAGTTGGTTACTAGATATTTTAAGATAAAGATAAGATTTAAAATTCAAATTTGGTTTAGATAAGATTCCAAAGTGGTTATTAGATTTTTTTAGCTATCAGATAAATTAGATTTTTTAGTTAATAGATAAATAATAAAATATTCAATTTTGTTATCAGACTTTTAATTAAATAATAAAATATTTATTTAAATATCAGATTTTTATTAGGCCTTAGGATTTTCTTTTTGCCTATAAATAGCACATATATTTTCTAAAGGGAAGAGGACAAAAATTTGGATACACGGGGAAAAGAAGAAATTCTACTCCAGTAAAAAGGTACGTTTTTTCCACGCTTGTGTGATTATGTTGGCTATTCTTCTCTTCCTACTTTTGAATAGAAATTATTTTTTCTTTCGTGAGTGGCATGACGTGATCAGGGGCCATTTTCTTTGCTAATAGATGCGTTTCCTAATTTTAAGAATTGGTTTCCATGCCTGATTGTAATATGTACACTTATAGGCTAATGAATTTTTTTTAGTAATACGGGCATGTTTCTCTTTTTGCGAATATATATGGTAATGATATGCATGATATGGCATGGCACAATTAGAATCTCTGTGAATGTTTATGGCTTATACGCCTATGGTTCAAATGTATATACATAAAACTTGTTGAGTGTGTAATGTATGTGTAACATTGTTATGATGGTTTTAACATATACCTATAGAATTTGCTAAATATATTACATTGTTATGCGCGCATGGTTATAACAAGAATAAACATGATATATAACACTGTGAATATATTAATTCTTTAAGGGGTATTAAAATATGTTAGTATACATTATATAATTTTTATTGGTGTAATGAGATACATTACATCAATAAAGTTTGCTTTAAAACTATAGGAACAATTTTATTAGTGTAATGGGATACGTCACATTAATAAAGTTGCTCTAAAATTTAATGAATAATTTTATTGGTGTTATGGGATACATTATACCAATAAAGTTGCTCTCATAAATCATAAACAATTTTATTAGTGTGATGGGATACAATACATTAATAAAGCTGCTCTAAAATTTAATAAATAATTTTATTGGTGTAATGGGATACATTATATCAATAAAGTTACCCTAAAAATTAATAAACAATTTTATTGAAGTAATGGGATACAAAACATCAATAAAATTATTCTTGGTAAAATTACATAAAGGCTTAAGTTCCATATTTAGGTTCACCATTTTGTCACACATGACTTCAATATCATGTTTCAGTGGTGCATAACCCTTATGGCATTTTGATGTTCCTACAGGCTCATTTAGAAAAATAAAATCAAGTGGGTCCTTAGGAAGAATCTCTTCCTTCACCACTTGGTCAACTAATTCAATGTTACAACAAACATTATCATGAAAAGGTTTTTTCAAAGAATCTATCAAATTAAATTCAACCTTTTGGTCCCCTAGAGTCAGAGACAACTTACCATTTTTAACATCAATTATGGCACCTATAGTGGCTAAAAATGGTCTGCCTAATATAATAGGGATCATAGAATCCTCATCCATCTCTAGCACAACAAAATCAGTAGGGATAAAAATTTTTCCTACCCTAATAGGAACATCCTCCAAAATACCTAATGGATACTTAATAGATCTATCAGCCAATTGTAAAGACATCCTAGCAGGTTTTAATTCACTCAATCCTAACTTCTTAGAAATAGACAGAGGCATCAGGCTAACACTAGCTTCTAAATCATATAAAGCTCTATCTATTGGCATGTCACCAACCATGCATGGGTTAGAAAAGCTACCCGGATCCTAAAGCTTGGGTGGTAGCTTCTTCTGGATCAATGCAATACACGCTTCAGTAAGTGGTATAGTACCATCCTCTTTTAACTTCCTCTTGTTAGACAAAATATCCTTCAGAAACTTTGCGTAGGTAGGCATTTGCTGCAAAGCATCAATGAAAGGAATATTAGTGTAGAGCTTTTTTAAAACCTCAAGAAACTTACCAAACTGTTTGTCTAACTTGGCCTTGGCCAAGCGCTGAGGAAATGGAATAGGAGGTTGATATGGCTTAACCTTCTCCTTCTTCTCTTGCTTATCTTCTTCCATAGCAGGTAGAGGTGATATGGTCTCATCCTCCATAGGGTCCTTCTCAACTTGTTTTTCCTTTGGTGGCATTGGACCTTTATATTGTATAACACTCCTAAGCGTTACAACCATGAGGTGGTTGGATGGACCTGCTTCTGGTTTTCCTAGAAATGTCCCTGGCATTCTTTGAGATGATGAAGCCTGCTGAGCAATCTGATTCTCCAACAATTTATTATAGGTGGCAAGAGTGTCCACCTTCGAGGCTAAAATCTTTATAACTTCGGAGAACTCCTCATTTTGCTTTAGTTGAGTAGCTACAAATGTCTCCATCAAGGATTCCAATTTGGACTTCTGTGGAACGAAAGGTCCTTGTGGTCTGTAGTTACTCTGATTATCTTGAAATGAAGGTGGCCTGTTTTGGGAACCGAGTGGTCCAAATAGTGGTCTGAAATTATTGCCATAGTTTCCACCGTAGTTCCCAATAGCATCCACCTGTTGCATCTCTAGCTCGACTTGCTAAGTCACTCCATGCTGACATTCTGAAATATTATGACCTGAAACACCACACAGCTCATAAACAAGATTAGAACTACCTGTTCCTAATTTATCAAATTTATCAATTTTAACTGATAGTGTTTTTACTTTAGCAGTTAATAAAGATATAGCATCAACAGGGTACTTACCTAGAGTTTTATTCGGTAAACTCCTTTCTGAAGTATAAGAGAGTCGTGATTTTTTAGTGAAGTAAGCACAAATTAAAGGAATTAAACAACAGGTTTTCAGAGTATAAATACTTGGTCCTCAATTTTGAGGATGCAAAGTATGAATCATGGTTTGAGGTTAGAAATAGAGATTATAGATGTCTTAGTAACGAAGGCATCAGGACAAAAATCACTTGATTCTAGCTTTGTATAAGAAAGTTAAACTCAAAACACTGAAGGTGCTCAAGCTGAGTTTAGGGGTTCTAATTGAATTAATTGTTTTCTTAGGAAACAGGGTCAATAGGGCCCAAATCAAGATTCAGTCCCTTCAGGAAAAGTTCCTAAAATGCTAAAACAGTTCACCAAGGATTGTTCGTGCTTCAATCGGATATCTTGAAGTACACACACGATCAAATGTAAAGGACGGTTGTGGTATAGGTTAGGCCCGTCGAATCGAGCTTGTCATCGTCAATTTACTATATGAGGGCCCTAACAAGACTAGTTTTCCTATCAGACCACTAGTCTCAGACTGAATCGTCAAAAATTACATCATTTACTAGGTTCTATAGTTTAAATTAAGGACCCGATAATATTAAATAAATAATTATTAATAAAATAAAATAAAATATTATTGTCATTATTATATAAATATACAATTTAAATAAATACATACATAAATATTAATTAAACATTTAAAATTAAATATTAAATAGTAAATATTATTAATTATTACCATAATTAAATTTGATTAAATATTAAAATTAAATAATTAGACGTTTTTAATAACTATTATTATTATATATATTTTTGAAATAAATAAATAAATATTGATTAAAGTTAATTATTATACATTAAATATTATTAATCATCAAATATTAATTATACTATCCCTAATCAAACAGTATTATTAAGTATCGTTATTATTATTCACTCATCTTCCTAAACTGAATTTCTCATTACTCACACTCTCTTGAGATCTCTTTATCTCATACTTATGTCTGAATTGTTTTTTTTCTCATTATTTTCTCATACTAAAACCATTCAAGGAATAGGCTGAAGCCTCAGGCTTTCTATAGAAAGCTTTTCAGAGCACCCTGAAGAGTCCCTGAGGGTCTGAGTTCCTGTCCTAAAAATCAAGGTTGTTACAATCTGGGCTTCCTCTGAATTTTCTTATGAAAACATGAGCTATTTTTATATATTTCTTTTAATTTTATGAAGTCACCACATAGAGATCTAATTCATATTAGAACTATTTGGGGCACCATATGTACTATTTATTCCACCAAGCCCATCTAATAGTAGCAAGAACAAATGATTGAAATGGCAGGATGAACATAATATTTTTTGAAAGTTTTGGGTCTTCTTATCAGCAAAAGCATACATATGAATGCAGAAAATCTACCTTAATTTGTTTATAAACTTGCATGTGATGGTCTACATTTTATAAGAAAGTATATGATTCAGGTTAAATACTTGATGAAAAAAGAAGAAACTTTCTTTCATTTATAAATATCATTACATGAGTTACTAACGATTCCTCAGTATTTTGTGAAGAGATATTGATCGGAACTGTCAGATCCAATATTTTTATTTTTATAAATATCATTAACACGTTTACTATTTACAAGTGACCAATTACTTAAATTATAAATTTGTTTCAAATTAAATAGGTAAGAATAATATACAATGGATAAATTAATGTCAGTTGATATTGGGTTAAAAATTCCTTTTTTTCTTGTTTAGTTTTTGAAACTTTTATCTTTTCCTCTTTTGTTAGATTTTAAAATAAAATTAAAGTTAAAGAAGACTCATGTTTAAAATAACTAGACAAAAATTAGTGTTAACACTATTCAAGTGAATTAATGCCCAAAACCATATCAGCACCTTCAATATGGAAAAACTAATATGGTAGGGTAAAATTTATAGTTGTAAGGATAATAGGTCCTTTGGGCATAGGCTTGAATAATGTATATAGGCATATGTCCTACCACTACAGAAAAATGGGGATCTATTTGGTTGATAGCTTTAAGGGTATGATGATGAAGGTTATAAGATGTTGTGAGAACTTCTAGAATACACAAGGATGGTTATAGGGGGCCCTATTATAGACCCTCTGAATTTGAGTGTTTAGGGTAAAAGATGTCCTATGAGACCAAATAAAAAAAATTAAATCATTTTTGGTTGAAGGCCATAGACCCTATTACATAGTGATGGTTCAAAGTTAGACTTAAACGGAGGGTTGAATAAGTCTTAAACTCTTTTACAAAAGCTTTTACGGACTCCTGAACAAGTTAAATGAATTTATAGACCAGAGAAGGGAATAGAGAATCATGTAGTAGATTTATACTGGTTCACTTCAAATGTTGAAGCTATGTCTTATCCCTTCAGACTCGAAGGATTTTCACTATTGAAAAAAGCACCTTTACAATAACTGCACAACACCTGTGCCTCAAGTATTCTTGACTCCAGCCACTTTTGGCTTAAAACCTAAGTATTATTTCAAAGAGCCATTCCTGGCTACGGACACCGAAGTATTCTTTCAAAAGTCTCTTCAAGCTATAAGTGTTTCCCACACTAATAGACTCTAGCAAAACACCATATTTTACAGAGAGTAAAGATAAAGGGTTTTGTGTTACAACAATTAACTCAGAGTACAAGTATATGAAATGTTAAGACACAGTACACTGAGCTACAAACTACTATAAGTTAAGGTCTATTAGAAGCAAAACTACAAAGAAGATTTATGTAGTAAAATACAAGAACTTAGAAACCTTTTAGAAAAAGTCTTTCAGACTTTTGGTTTCTGAGAGAGACCAAAGAGTGTTCAAAATGATGAGGGTGAAAGTCTCTTTGAATTTGAAAGTTTCTTGTATTTATAGTCCTCCTTGAGATAGCCGTTGGTTCATCTTAGAGGTTGCTGATCTTCTTGAGGATTGTACAGTCAGCGAGTGTAGAGACATGCTTCAGAGATAATCCCTTAAATGGGTTACCTCGATAGTCTTCTTGAAAAAATCCCTTTTGCTTATCTATTTTGAGTAATCAGGTACAGCTTTATACCAGTTGACTAATGCTGTCACACCCTGATTTTCTGGACTCGAATCCTGATGTAATCAAGATAATATTTAATAAAAATGCGGGTAAATTTTTTGCATTCAAAATAATTTCAAAACACCACAATGATTACATCAAGACCCGAACCATAGAAAATCGAAGAGTGAGAATTAATAATTTATAAACTGGATTGCTAAGTAAGACGCCCATAAGTGTATACAAAATATTAGAGTTTACAGCAGAAGAAGAATGTGTATACAGGGCATATGCCTAGTCCCATATATGAAGATATGAGAAAAGGCTCAGGCACACATGCAATTACATAATAAACACCTTTAGCCCACAACCGATTAAGCATATAGAACATAATCATACATCGTCAATTGTAAGTAGCCTCTACTGGAGTCATCCCTCACCAAATAGGATCAATCCAAATAACATCATCATTATTATATATTATCATAATCATTCATTCACATATTAAACGATACATATTCATAATTTATCTATTATCAATATCATCATTCATAATTTATTTCATTATACATATTTAACGTTTGCTTCTAGCCAAGGCTTTCCGTTACAACTATTTTCCTTCCTCAAAACTTTAGTTCAAAGAAACGATCTCATCTCATGATAGTCCTGCATCACAATGCTATAAAGGAGACAACATGGGAGAGTGAGTTATACATTTAAAATGATGAATATAAATACATTGTGATTATTTGTACATGTATTCAACCAACATGTGTGCTTTGCTATAAATCATCAATTCATCATTAAACCATCATCAAGATATTATCTTAGGCATACAAGTCTCATCATTCATAATTCATGTCAAGCACAAGCACAAGCACATATACAATCACATAGCAGTACATCATTATGGGCATTCACAATTATCATCATTAATTCATTTAAATCTTAAATCAATTAACACTCTCTCAAGAGGTTCTCATCTCTATTTGGTCATCTCCATCTCAAATGCCATGTACCTATGGCTAATGCATATGTCAACTTTTTAATGCATATGTAATGGATCCATTTTAATTACCCATGCGTACATGGTACCTCAAGTGATCGTAACCACTTATAATCATCATCATATTGGTTTCCCGCCATGCATGGGGTACTCCCTTCTAACAGCCTTGCAAGGTGCTTTTCTCGTGATCGCAACCACGTATATCAATGCTTAATATTTTGGTTTCCTACCTCGCAAGGGGTACTCCCTCCTTGTGATCGCAACCACGGGACATCATAGGAACTCGCAAGCCCTTTTCATTTCAAGTACCAAGTGATCGTAACCACTGGCTTATCAACATACAATCCCATAGGATGTCTCATTGGGATCGTAACCACATATCAATCCTTTCATAATGGTTTCCCGCCTCGCAAGGGGTACTCCCTCCTCGTGATCACAACCATGGAATATTATAGGAACTCGCAAGCCCTTTTTCATCTCAAGTACCAAGTGATCGCAACCACTTAATCAATGCTATGCCATGCCATGAATGCAATAATGCAATAATGCATATGTCAATCTTAACCTCGCAAGGATTTCTCACCCTTTCGATTAGGGGTATATTACATATTTAGTTTTATTATCATTGTCATACAAGTAATCACAAGGCCCCTCAAGGCTCAACATCCACATTTACATCAACCACGCATGGTAATCAAAGGTAAATCAAGCATCATAGCATTAAATCCACGTATGGAAATCAACAAGGCATGTTAATAAATACACTTCAATTTCATAGAATCATATACATGCCAATAAAATTCAAATTACATATACAAGGTTACACTTGTATCAAACACAATGGCATTACAATCGTCAACAATAATAATCACCATGTAATTAAGGGTATGTTCAACAACAATATCCCTTTTCATTCAACATCATTAATCATTGTTCAATATGGTGGCATCATCCACTTAATCATCATCGACATTTTCCCCAATTCAATGATTTATAACAATTCATTGCCATATAATTGTCCCCTTATTAGTTTCATCATCACTCAAGGTGGGTCATATGACCACAACATTTTACTTTTCATTATTAATCATCATATCACATAATTAGTGGTGGAACATTCATATTTCCATAACGTGTCTTGGGCATATATGTATTTTACCAATTTCATAAATCAACTCCAAACACCACTAAGACACACCACAATCATGTATCCTCAATAACTTAAGTGTTTTGCATGACGAAACAAGGTTTGGATAATAACTAGTTCATGTTAAATTCCAACATTAAGGTATGTGGGAAAAGTTCATTTTTAGTCTCAAAAATAGTGGGACATGTCACAAATATCACCTATTAGTCCCAATTTGATAACCATAAAAAGTTGAGCTCAAAACCCTCTTAACTTTAAATTTTATGCGCAGCAGGCCTGGTGTTTTATGCCTAGTGAGAGTTAGAGAACTCGAATTAATGTGAGACCAATTCTCACACCTCCGTAACACAATTATCTACAACTTTTATGAAGAAGTCAGAGGCTAAAAATGTAATTACGATGCCCAAACGGGCCAAAAATAGCAAAGAAATCACAACAGTTGGAAAAACAGCATAATAGTGGCCATAAGAGGGCCATGAATCGATTCCCATATGTGGTGAATCGATTCTTGCATAAAGATCTCAATATTTAGTGAAAATAGGGTTTGGGAATTGATTCCCCCCTTGGTATGAATCGATTCACGTGTGCCAATGCCCAAAAACAGTGAAACAGAGAAATATGAATTGATTCAACCCCTGGTGTGAATCGATTCACGCGTGAAATCATGCCATGAACAATGCAAACAGAATCATTTGAATCAATTCATCCCTTTGTGTGAATTGAATCACACGCTACTAGAATTAGGCACAGTAAAAACAGTGAGTATTGAATCGATTCACACACTGTAGTGAATCGATTCACATTAGTAATTATGCAGAAAACGTTTAATTTTTCAATTTCTAATCCCTCTAACTTTTTCATGTGAATTCAAATGCTCACCAAATTTTAACACCAACTTATACATATTATTTTTGACATGTGGCCACTGGCCGCACTCAAAAATTCCCAAAAATGAGGAACTTATGTGCATAAATGTGTTTTACTCGTTCTGAGGCACTTTTGTCCAACTCAAGGGCCTATTCTCATTGGAATTGGCCCATTCCGTGGTTATTGGAACTAATCCATGGCATCCAAACATGCTAAAACTCAATATAGCCCTATTAGTTCCTTGATTATGCATAAACCTCATGAACATAATCCCATAAATTTTAACAATTCATCCATTTATGGATTTCTACCAATAAATAAATCATGCCCATCTACGGACTTGAAAACTCTCATTGTCATCAATCATACACATGATTCTCAAAGTCAAAATATTGCTAAGTATGTCATTCATCATATAATACAACTATGGTAAGGCAAGCATGAGTAACAACACATACATTAATCATCAATTATTCTACTCATGCATTTGGAATGTAAAACTCCTCTCCTACCTCGAGGGAAGAACCGCAATCCAAATGCTCCAATCGTTTTGCCATATTGTCCGAATCATAATCTACACATTCCACATATACATACATACACTAAATTAATGAGCCATCACATGGCATCATCATAATTTCAAGCAATGTAACTATATCTTAAGGCTTAATGTCAAGTCCTAGACTTGTTAAACACCAATTCATATACTTGTGTTAGGTTTCAGGAATTCCTTTCCCAAAACCAAGATTCTCTAAGTTTCAAAGGGCTAACCAAACCCAATAACATCATTATCTCTTTCATCATTTAAATTCATCATGAGTCTCCTAGCTCCTTTTAACCCATCATAAATCAACAAATCCTAATGGCACATGCCATGGCCAAAGGCCTCATCAAATCACCATTTTATTTCATTAACCATCAAGATGGTCATCCATCATTATTGTCATCTATTATCATAACTAATAGAACCCAACATTGAATATTTCATATACTCATTCTTAAAATCAATTCTTCTATTTCCTTACATATTCATTCATCACAATTCAACTCTTGTAACCACAACATATATAGTCTCAAATCTTAATATTAGGACCCTATCAAAATCCAATAACCATTATATTTGACAATACCCAACACAATTGCTCATAGGTCTACTTCTAAAAATCATTTTTCATATCCTCATCCATCAATAATCAATTCCAATCTTCCCAAAACTCAATCTAAAGCATAAATCATTAATACCCATCAATTTGGCTAAAAGCCCCAAATTCCTAAACTTAGGGTTTTCTCTAAAACCTTCCAACAACAATTAACTTCCATCATTTCCTCAAAGCATCATAAACTTAATAAGCCCTCATTCTTATACAACACTAACCATCATCAAAAATCACATTTTAAATCATTTAAGCTTAGGGTTTCCACTATCTTCTTCATTACCTATAAAGCCTAATGTCACCATTTCAAACTTAAACACCATAACAACTATAAATGAAAGGAGAATGGTTCAAAACCTTACCTCATCTCCAAGCTCAAGCTCCAAAATGAAAATGAGGGAAAAGGAAGAAGAAGAGAGCTAGGCTTGCTTCTATGTCCATTAATCCTTCATGAATCTTGGGTTGGAAGTTGATTTTTGTAAGAAAAGTAGAGGGAGGAGGTGAACAGTTTTGGGTGTGAAGGAGGAAGAAGAAATGAAAAATGAAGGGAGAGTAGAAGTGGAGAGGAAGCCAGCAAAGAAATAGAGAAAAGAAGGAGAGAGGAGAAATTAAAATGCACCCCTTTTCATTAAAAGCTTTCCGTTTTATAATAAATAGGATCTCTATTTAGGCTCAATACTATATCCAACAATTAATCCGAATATAGATTCGAATTCCCAATAATATTCTTAACAGCCCTGACTAACGGCATCTCAATCGGAGATACTTGGTCCTACACCCATATTTTAACTGGGTATAATTTTAGCTCCTAAAACCTCAATAAATTATAAATATCCATAATAAATTCCAATTTAATTATTCCAATATTTTTGGGACACTCATTAACCCATTTATAATTATTTAATATTTATTCTTCATATTTAATCATTTTTATAAAATTTGGGATGTTACAGATGTTGTCTCATCGGATGATGAAATTTCTTAGAAAGCACACCAATTATTAAAAAGTAATATATTTGTATTGTTCCTACAGGGATTAAGGTAATTACCACAACCAAGGACTGATACTAGTTGAACCAAAGTAAGAAATATGAACAATTCATTTAATTCCTTTTTGTAAATTTCTGATTTAATATTTTTATACTTTTCAATGTGTAAATTCAGTAACTAGCATGCAACAAGAGTAATGGTGTGAAACACAAATTTAAGAATAGGTTGGAGTTAGCTTCAGCATTCAATTTCAGCTAAACTCATGAATAAAAAACAAGATCCAAGCTAGAGACATGTTGAATTCCACAGATGACTAATCCCTAATTCCTTAGGTGATTAATGCTAATTTTAATGCATATAAACCTTAATCCCTTAGGTGATCTTACACACTGAAACCTAATGTGAAATTAGACAAATGAACCCTAATTATTCACCTAAATTCATAAGCCTGAAGTAATTAGGCAGCAAGGAATATACCAGAACTCTCAGCCATGATTCCTAATGAGAACATCAAAAGGGATGACCCACACACCCTTTTGGATAAAGGATTAGAGGCTTATAAAGGACCCTTAATAAGGGCTAAGTCCAAAAAGGGAAGGGAAGCTATCACCAAGCCCTAACTTCCTTCATCACATTATTTGATGGACCTAAGCTCAAGGAGGACACTTGGAAGACTTACTTGTATTCATCATATAATATTACATATACTTAGGTTTTCTAGTGTTTAGATTTTATTTGGGCCTTACTAGGCCAATTGGTCACTTTAGGGCCATGTACACTCATTTGGGCCATGTATAGGCCATTTTCTTTCCTTTTTGTAGTTTTGGGCTTAGGATCCATTAGCCAAGCTCATTTTCCCTCCCTTGGCCGAAATGCTAGGCCTATATAAGGGGCTCTCCTTTTGTAAAACTTTTACACATTAATTCATTTTTGAGATTTAGACACTTTTAAATGCAAACTTAGTAAGAGATTCTCCTCCTTCTCGCTAGGATTAGAGAGACTTTTGTAAGCTGTTACCCAAGGGGTCTCTCCCTCCCTTGGTGGCAAGTGGAGTTATCTTCCATTCCTTGGAAGTGGCCTCCAACCCATTTATTCCATTTGCTTAACCTTTCTCCTTCCTTTCCACCTTTCTCCTACCATTTCCTTCTTTCCTTTCCATCAATTCATCCTCATCCTTAGACACTTTCCATTTTATGTTTCGGTTTCCATTTGAAGAAGAAGAAATCCACAGTGCTTTGAAGGTTGAAGAAGGAAGAGGACCTAGATCCAACCCCTTCCAAGAATAGTAGAAGCTTCTCCTACATCAATTCCTCTCTAGAGAGAATTCATAATTAGGTCTGATTTTTCCAATTTAGAGTTACAACACCATTCCTTGCTATGCTCTGAACATGCTCCAGCATAGAAATGCCTCAATCATTAAGTTAAGCTTCCATTAAATCTTTAGCAACCTCCAACCTTATGGATTTAGTAATCCATAGAGGTAAGAGATGAAAGTGGAGGTTGAAGGCATGGTGAAATTCAAAGAATTTAGAGAGAGGAAATTTTAAAGAGAAGTTAAAATCTAAAGAATAATTCTATATCTAAAAATCTTGTTGTTATAATTACATCACTAAAGCTATTTATATCAACTACTAATAACTAACAATTAACAATTAAATTACTCCCTAATTTACCCCTAAGGGACTTACAAATAAATAAGAAAACTTAAATTAACTAATTTAAAATAGAATTTCAAAGGCTAGGCTAATTTCCCCCACAAGCACATGTAGGCACACCCCTAATCAGTGTAGGTACGTTGTTCTTCTGCCTGGAAATTTCCTTTGAAGCTTTGTCTTCGCGTAGGTACGCTTAGGATTAGTGTAGGCATGCTGACCTTCTGTTTTGATTTCGAGCCTTTGCCCTTCAGTTGCATGTCAACATGCTGGTTACCAATGTAAGTACGCTGGGTTTCTGTCTTGATTCTCCCTTCATTGCTTCATTCATGTGTAACTTGATGACCTTCTAGACTAGCACCTGATACTTATTAATTCCAGCATAAAAGTGGGCATAGGGGCGACGTGAGTACGCTGATCTTTGAACCTTTCTGCTTAAATACGCATAGGCATGTTGAGGGACAATGTAGGTATGCTGCTCTTCTGACTTGAACTTGGACTTAAGCGTAATCCTCAACACTGGTACAATGGTCCCAACGTAGGTACGCTCAGGTCTTGCATAACTAGGTTGAGCCTCTGGACTCCTTCTTCTAACTGGGCGTAGTTAAGCTTGAGATTGGCGCGGGTATGCTGGTCTCCTAGAACCTATAATTCATAATAAAATAAGCCTAGTGTAGGCACGCTAAGGGTGGACGTTAGTACACTTAGGTGACTTACAACTCAAGAAAAAGCTTTTCTCAATTTGTTATTTATTTATTCTTAATTCTAAAGGTAATTGCTGAAAATAATTAATTAATAAAACTTCACAAATGACAAATACTTTCTAATTTACTTCCAAACTTGATAATTAAACCTAATCTTTCACATAAAATAAGGTTAGATATCACTTAATAATTAAGTCTTTTCAAGACTTATCATTGACCTTAGGCTATCTGACTTGCACAAGTTCAGCTTTTGCTGACATCTTGGGATATACGAGGTAATTTTCTTGGTTTATGCGAGCAAGTTGATACAAATTCATCGGCTGATGAGTTTTTTGGCAAGCGCGCCAATCATTAAAAAGTAATATATTTGTATCGTTCCCATAGGATTGTAGTAATTACCACAACAAATGACTGATACTAGCTGAACCAAGCAAGGAATGTGAACAATTCATGAAATTTTCTTTAAGTTTCTGATTTAGTATTTTTATGCTTTTCAAAATGCAATTTCAAACTCTAAAAGCAATTGATGAGATGAAACACTGATTTAAGAATAGGTTGGAATTAGCTTTAATTGTCAATTTTAGTTAAAACTCAATGAATAAAGAACAATTCCCTAGATTACAACATTTACAACTTTAGAGATGACTAATCCTTAATTCCTTATGTGATCATGTACATTGAAACCTAATGTGAAATTTAGAGAATGAACCCTAATTATTCATCTAAAACCTTAGGCCTTAAGTAATTAGGTTACAAGGAGAATACCTAAGCTCTCAACCATGATTCCTCTCTGGAGAGAACTTGAAATTAGGCCTGAATTTTCCAATTCAGAGTTGAAATCCACTCCTTGTTGTGTTCTTCATGCTCCAATGTAGAGAATGCTTTAGCCACAAAGCTAAACTTCCATTGAAGCTTCATGACATGAGAAGAGATGAAGGTAGAAATAGAAGGCATAATGGAATATGGAGGATTAGGAAAGAGGAAAAATTGTAGAGAGAGAAGTAAATCTGAAGAATGAATCTGTATTAAAATTTACGTTTAATTTACATCATTGAAGCTATTTATATCAACTCCTAATAACTTACAAGAATCACTAAATTAATTCTGAAATCTACCTCTAATAGGCTTACAAAATAAATAGGAAACTTAAATTAACTAATTCCTAACAGAATTTCAAAGGTTGGGTTGTTTCCCTTGTAATCACACATAAGCATGCTGATTTTCTGCCTAGAAATTACTTTTTGAAGTTTTACCCGGGCGTAAGTACGCCCATGGTCAACGTAGGAACACTGACCCTCTGTTTCCTTTTGAGCTTTTGTTCTTCAAGTACGCGTCAATACACTAGGTACTTGCGTGGGTACATTGGGGTTCTGTCTTGAACTTTCTTTTAATGCTTCCTTAGCGCGTCCCCACGCTTGGGTCAGTGTGGGTACGCTGGCATTCTGGGCTAGCACCTAGTACTGATTAATTCTAACGTAAGTATGAGCGTAAGCATGGCCTAGGTACGCTTATCACTGACTTCTTCTACTCAAACATACATAGCGACGCTGGGAGACAGCATAAGCACGCTGGTCTGCTGACTTAATTTTGGGTTTGAGCATACTCCTCAAACATGGGTACGCTGGCCTCAACGTAGGTATGTCTAGGTCAGGCGCTGGTACGTAGCTCTTCTAGAAACCTGCATTTTACAATAAATTAAGGCTAGCGTAGGTACACTGCTTGTGACCATTAATACGCTCAGCTACCCTATAACTCAAGAAACAATCTTTTTCCATTTGTTACTTTTTATCCTTAATTGAAAAGGTAATTGCTGCAATAATAATTAATTAATGAAAATACATAAATGAAAATTACTTTCTAATTTACTTCTAAACTTAATAATTAAACTTAAACTTTCACATAAAATAGGGTTAGTCTTCATTAAATAAATAAGTCTTTTCAAGACTTATCACATCCCCGAACTTAAAACTTGTTTGTCCTCAAGCAAGGCTTAACTTAATCAATCTTAATGTGCTAAATCCATTTTCCTCTTCAAACCAAACTTAAACAAGTTCAATGTAGCACATAAATGCAAAACCTTTTAGTTGATCCTCAATAATTTGAATGCAAAAGTCTAGAATACAAACATGTTAATGATGCTTCACTTTCACTGGTTTAAATGTGTTTCTCTCTACTCTCAGTGTTGAAAGAATATAATTGTGCACACATCACTTGTAAAACAACAAGTAAACATAGGCTTGCAATCCTCCTAAGCATCATACATAAAAGTAACTACACATGGATCAATAAGGACTTTAATTAGTTTGTAATGAGGTTAACTTACTGACTCAATTTTTTATTTTTGGGTCAATGTAAGGGTCAAGGATATGCTTTATTGGAGTTTGCCCTGTCTTGACCTTTGTTTCCTTTCTTTTCCTTCTTCAAAGAGTAGCAGAAGGTAATTTCAGAAGTTTTGGTGCTACTTCATCTTTGATTTTTCTTAACTTTCTTCTAACCATTTTCAGAGTTTTGCTCTTTTCCTTTTTGTTTTCTACTCCTTTGGACTCTTTTCTTTTCCTCTTTTTTTACTCATGGACCCATTTTGATTGTACCTTCTGCCTTTTCTTTTCACAACTAAAATTTTTCAAAGTGTGCCTTTTTATTGCTGTTAGGCAAACTCCATCTCCCCAAACTTAAATGTTGCTAGTCCCTAGTAACTAGTCAAGACCCAACTCAATCCAATACTACATATCAAAGGAGAATTCATGGTTTTTCTATTGGATAATTAAGGCTTGTAATACTAGGTCCAACAATCAGAATAAATGGCTTCAGGCTCAATATTTTAGGTTTAATGGATAATTTTACACTAGGTAGGCTATATTTGGCTCTGGCTACTAACTAGAAACAGGGACTTTATCATTCCATGTGCCAATCACAATATTCATAAGCAAGGAGAAATCCAAGTTCTGCCACACTGCTATTAAGCAAGCGCACTTACAAAAATTAAGGCATAAATCTCACTATAAAGACAAGGCTTAAGCATAAATTAACATATCCCCAAACTTAACGTAATGCAATCACATCTAATTATCATCCTAGGTTCCAATTATACACCGAAACATAATTTATAAGCATGGTCCTTAGATTCTCATATCAGCACATGCAAGCGATTATAATCAACCCTTTACCTAGGACACATGTTTCAGCTTTTGGGATATCTAAGTCTTATTAGTTTCAGAATTTTCTTGCAACTCTTATCTAACTCATCAATGCCAAATATTGTAGAATGGAATGGAAGAGAAACTTCCCCTTTATACCTGAATTGGCCCTGAGTGTGTGAAGATTGCTGCAGCCATGAAGGATTACATACAAGGAAATAATGAAATCGCAATAAAATAGAATTGGAACAAACACAAATGAATTCAAATGGATTGGAAAATGAAAGGAACACATAACTTGGAATCATCACAAATTTGAATTACACACATAATAAAAAGAAATGGAAACACAAGGGTCTGAATTACAAAAATAGGAAAATAACTAAAAATCCTAGACTACTCGGCCACAGTGTCCTCTTCATCCTGACCAGCAGCAGCCATGTCTTTATCAGCATTTGAACTTATAGGTTGGTCTTGATAAGGTGGAAATTTAGTGCTCAATGGGGTGTCAATTGGAGGAATGGTGAATCCTATAGAAGCCAGCCATTGATCCTTTTCAGTTGGGACACCCATCTCTTCAGTTAGATCCAAGTTCATTGTAGTGGCCATCTTCCTCAGCAGCATATCGTGGTTCATCACCAAGTGATAAGTCCCAAATTGCATCTTCTTGATCGCTTGTAGTTCACCCAATATAGTGGTGAGGATTAGAGCAGATGATTGTTCATGATGTGAAGTGGAAGGTTTGGGTTTTGAACGCCTGGGTTCCCTGGGAATATAATGGTCAATGTGGTCCCTCACCCAAGCATGGTCCAGGGCCTTCTCCATTTTTACCTTAGTCAACATAATATGGTAATTGAGTATGTTTTTCATTAGCCTTAACCATTTCAAATAGAATTAAGTCACCCAAATCAACATATAATTCCTGTATTAGACAATAAATAAAGACCAATCTTTTCACCATAATTTGAGTAGCATGAGCCACCAGTTACAGTGAAGAGAGGAGGTACTGACACCAAATCATAGGGAGATCTTTGAGGGTGTTCTTTTAGAAAAATTTGGGAGCACCACCAACATTGGTCTCAAAAATAATACCCTGCTTGTAGCAAACCTCTAAAACTTGTTTCACCAAACCTGTATTTTCTCCCAAAGTAAAACCATTAAGGATTTTTAAATACTCATATTCAGAATCCTCCACCATAGGAAATTTTAATGCCTTACTAATAATTTCTCCAAAAAGGGGGATAGTTACTCCCCTTAGATAGGAAGAGTAAAGATAATCATCATCATCATCATTCACCCTTAAATTGGTATAAAATTCCTTTGTGAGTTTTTGATAGCCATGGCCTAAAACTTTATTAAAGTTTTTCCACCCTCTACCAAACATAGCAGCCCTCACAGTTGGGCCAAGGAAATCCTCCTTATTTAGTAGCATTAACCTGTCTCTAATCACACCCCTTTCCCTAAATTTCCTCTCATATTCTTGAGCAGCCTTGGCATCATCCCTAAACCTTTTGTACTTAAAGTCTTTTTGGCGTTTGGAATGCTTCTCCCCTTTTTTAGACTTTCTCTTCTTGGTGAGAGGAGGAGAAGTACAAGTGCTAGAAGTAGCCATTCCCTTTCCCTTCTCCTTGTGGGAGACTTTGGCTTGTTCTATCTTAATCAATTTCTCAGTTTTATGAATAGAACGAGAAGGTCTAGAT
Source organism: Clitoria ternatea (assembly GCA_037962975.1). NCBI lineage: Eukaryota > Viridiplantae > Streptophyta > Magnoliopsida > Fabales > Fabaceae > Clitoria > Clitoria ternatea. Next base: position 161,327,361 of record CM075672.1, read on the forward strand.
GTCATGGCAAGTGAATAGAGTTCAATATATATTGTGAATGAAAATATGGATGAAATATGAAATAGTGAGGTGAAATATGAAAAGGTGAAGTGAAATATGATAGTTGAAGAGGTAAGATTAAATTGAAATGGTAATGTGAATTAAATGACAATAAAATACACGAAATGATTACCAATTTTGAAGAAATGAAAGGTAGTGGCTACTACACTCAAAAAGGGGGTTAGCACTTGCGTAACAGCCTTTGGGATTAGGGTTTCTTCGCTGAAATAGGTATTTATAGACAGGAAACCAACGTAGGTATGTTCAATAGAGCGCAAGCACGCATAAATTAATAACTAGGAAAATCTCATCCACGCGTTGGTAAGCTTGTATAGAGCGTCAGTACATTCAGATATAAAGAACCAGACCTGATACTACAAAAAACATGTGTAAGCACGCTCTAGTAGAGCGTTAGTACGCTCAGACACTGACTCTCTAACATTATTCCTAGAAGAGAATACGCGTAAGCACGCTCAAAAGAAGGGTAAGTACGTTTACTTAAAACTGAAAATGATGAACAAAACAGAAACCAATCGTAAGAACGCTTCCTTGTAGCGTAGGAATGCTCAATTATTATTAAAACAAAGGAAGCAAGAATAGAGAGCTTTACACTCCCCCTAAGCATACCAACAGAGGGCTCCTGGAATTCATTAAACAAGAAAAATAAAACCAGCATAAACACGCTTATTGAATAGCGTAACAACGCTATCAGAATGAACAGTGCCAAATGGGCACTCTCTACACTAAGTGTAAGGACGCTCAGTCAGGGCATAAGCACGTTTATTATGGAAAACAACAGAGGAAACTAAGGTAGAACCTATGCGTAAGCACGTAGCAAAGGAGCATCAGAAGCTTATAAGAACTCCCAGTTACCTGACACAATAGGATTTATACGTAAACACGCTCCAGGGAAATGTAGGTACACATACGCAATTGACACCACCTGATGCTCAATATGAAAATAGTGTAAGAACGCAAGAAAGAGACGTGAATACACGCAATTAAAAAGATAGCTCCGAACACGATCAAGGTTGTAGTGTAGGTACACAAGCATCAGCGTTGGCACACTCAACCCTTATTGAAAATGAAAACTAAAGTTGGAGAATTTGCGTAGGCACGCTAGAGAGAAGCGTCAGCACGCTCATCTCCTGGATATACACTTCAGGACTCACAGTAGGTGCGCGTAAGAACACATGACACGACATGAAAACGCATAACAAAGACTTAAAACTTAATGGATGGACAGAAAGACAAGGTAGGCGCGCTTGGGATGGGCGTAGTAACACACATGTCACTCCTGATACAACAGAAGCAAGCGTAAGCATGTTATAGTAGAGCGTAACCATGCTATCAGAATGAAACAGTGCCAAATAGCCACTGCCTGCACTGAGCGTAAGGACGCTCAGTCTAGGAATAGACACACGTAGTTACTGATCCTGAGAGTGAAAATGGGCGTAAAAGACCCCTATTCGAGCGTAAGCACGCTAGACTCTTATGCATTAGTCCTACTACAAATTTTATTCCTGGCCAGCAATGTTTTTGGTTTGCAATTCTTCCTTGCCCTTCTCTTTTATTTATATATTTTTTTTCTTATTTCAAAAACATTTGTTTATTTTTTTTCAAGATTATTTAACACAACAATTTAAAGGAAAAGATATTCATTCAAGGGTACCTCCTTGAAGCGCTTCTTTAAGTCACTAGCTTGACATATGACTCCTAAACAGGAGCATGCAATTCAATTAAGGCCTTTTGCCTATTAAACTCACCTCTAAAATAGAGCTTGAGCCTTTGACCATTAACCTTAAATATTCTTCCTGTTTCTGGTTCCCTTACCTCAATAGCACCATCAAGAAATACTTCATTAACAATAAAGGGACCAGACCATTTAGATTTCAGTTTTCCTGGGAAGAGTCTCAACCTAGAGTTGAATAGTAGGACCTTGTCCACCTTTTGAAACTCTTTCCTTTCTAGCTTCCTATCGTACCATCTCTTTGTTTATTCCTTGTATAAAGAGACACTATAATAAGCCTTCAATCTAAACTCATCAAGCTCATAGAGTTCTAGGACTCTTTCCTCCTAAGATTGGGCAAATTCCATATTTAATAACTTTGTAGCCCACCAAGCTCTATGCTCTAACTCTATAGGGAGATGGCAAGCCTTTCCATACACAAGTTGATACGGAGACATGCCAATTGAAGTTTTGAAAGCTGTGCGGTAAGCCCACAAAGCATCATCTAGTTTTGCTGACCAATCTCTTCTAGATTTACCTATAACTTTCTCAAGGATCCTTTAGATTTCCCTATTAGATAACTCTACTTGTCCATAAGTTTGTGGATGATAAGGAGTAGATACCTTATGGAGTACCTCATAATGCTTTAGGGCCTTTTCCATCAACTTATTACAAAAATGAGACCCCCTATCACTAATGATCACTCTTGGCACTCCATACCTTGAGAAAATGTTTTTCTTAACAAACCTTAACACCACATGTGCATCAATGGTTCTAGTGGGTATAGCTTCCACCCACTTTGACACATAGTCCACTGCCACAAGAATATACTCATGGGAAAAAGACTTTTGGAAAGGTCCCATGAAGTCTATTCCCCACACATCAAATAGATCAACTATTAGAATATTAGTTAGAGGCATCCAGCTTTAGCAGAGAGTCCTCCACTCCTTTGGCATTTATCACACCTCTAAACATAACCCTTAGCATCTTCAAAGATGGTTGGCTAATAAAAGCCACATTTAAGCACTTTGGCAGCAGTTCTTGAGGAACCATGGTGCCTTCCATAATGAGAGTCATGGCAGTGCCAAAGAATTCTCTCTTGGTCATTTTTAGGCACATATCTCCTAATTATCTCATCTAATCCAACTTTATAAGGATCATCCTATAAAAAGCTCTGGCTATCATGAAAGAATTTCTTTTTTATTTGGGATGTCATTCCTGCAGGTACCATAGCTGCGCTTTTAAAGTTTGCCATGTCAGCACACCATGGACTTTATTCTATTTTCATCAAACTCTCATCTGGAAATTCTTCCTTGATTGGAACAATTTTAGTATCTCCTTCCAAACAAGATAATTGGTCTGCTACAGAGTTCTCTATCCCTTTTTTGTCTGTAATTTCTAAATTGAACTCTTGTAGTAAAAAGACCCACCTAATCAACCTAGGCTTTGACTCTTTTTTGGCAAGTAAGTACTTAAGTGCTGAATGGTTTGTATAAACTATCAGCTTGGCACCAATCAGATATGATCTAAATTTATCAAAAGCATACACCACAGCAAGCATTTCTTTCTCAGTGGTGGTGTAATTAATTTATGGCTCATTCAACACTTTACTTGTATAATAGATGACATGGGTCAACTTACCATTCTTTTGACCCAACACAGCCCCCACAACAGAGTCATTTGCATCACACATAAGTTCAAAAGGTAAAGACTAATCCGGTGTAACAAGGATAGGGGCTGAAATTAATTTCTCTTTCAGACTTGCAAAAGCCATTGAGCAATGCTCATCAAAGACAAAAGGAGCATCCTTTATTAACAAATCAGTTAGTGGTTTTATAGTCTTTGAGAAATCTTTTATAAACCTACGTTAAAACCCTGAACATCCTAGAAAACTCCTTATCCCCTTAACATTAACAGGAAGAGGAAGTTTATTTATCATTTCTATTTTGGCATGGTCCACCTTAATTCCTTCAGCAAAGATTTTGTGGCCAAGGACTATCCTTCCTCTTACCATAAAATGGCACTTCTCCCAATTGAGAACGAGGTTAGTCTCTTAACATCTCATTAAAACTTTGGCCAAATTGCCTAAACATGTATCATAACCTATTCCAAAAATAGAGAAGTCATCCATAAAAACCTCTATGAACTTCTCAACCATATCTCCAAAAATTACAGCATACACATTTCAAAGGTAGCTGGTGCATTGCATAACCCGAAGGGTATACACCTATAAGCAAATATTCCATAGGGGCAAGTAAAAGTAATTTTTTCTTGGTCTTTTGGGTCAACCACAATCTGATTGTACCCTGAGTACCCATTTAGGAAGCAATAATACTCATGGCCACACAACCTTTCAAGCATTTGGTCAACCAATGGCAAAGGAAAGTGATCTTTTCTAGTGGAGTCATTTAACCGCCTATAATCTATACACATCCTCCAACCTGTGGTAGGCCTAGTTGAATTGACTTCCCCATTCTCATTTTTTATAGTGGTCATACCTCCTTTCTTGGGTATGACTTAAATCGGACTGATCCAAGCACTATCCGAGATAGGATATATGATCCTTACATCTAATAGCTTCACCACTTCCTTTCTAATAGCCTCTTTCATTATAGGATTCAGCCTGTGTTGTGGTTGGACAACTGGTGAATGATCCTCTTCCATAAAAATTTTATGCATAAAAGAAGATGGACTAATCCCCTTTAAATCAGAAAAATTTTCCAACATATAGCAGATTGATGTTTCTGTTAGGGAATCCCTAGTGCATAAGCAGTGAAAAAACAAGGATTCCCATTAGACTTGCAAAATTTTGTGTTTCAAAGCATAAGACAAACATCGAATATTTTATTTTAGCGTTTTAGAATTACCTCTTGAAGAAAATTAAAGCAGTCATAGCCTCGTCCTTTAGGAGTCCACCTGAGTACTCCTACCAGAAATACTACACCTTCCAAATACTAGTTTGACGGTGTGTAGCTTTTACAAGTTTTGCATTTTTGTGTCTCTTTTTGGTCGACCACCTATAAGCATCATATGCTTTATTTATAGGCTTAGGTTTGACCCAATTTGGTCTCTCTAAAGAGCGGGCTCCTTACTCATTCTAAATGAGTTAGGCCTAAGGGCTTTATTTTAGTCTAACTAAAATAAAAGCTATTTCCTGATGGGCTTACTATATGTGTGTGACCCTATAGGTAAAATACTCGGTCATATTAATAATAAACTATTTTATTATTAATATAAAATAAGAGCGGCATCTAGTAACGCATCATTATGTCCGAATATTATTTATTATCAACATAACCTATAAGTGATAATTATTTTATATGTTTGTTCCTTTAGTCACGATATCCTAATTGGACCCAAGGCATGGTCGTGTCATCCTTGTAGGTCCAATTTATTTTACTTGATATTGGAGTAGACTTTATCCAAATAAATATCCAATATTTATTCTTTCTAGCATGGCCATGCATTTCCTTAGTATCGCTCCATCAAGTGGCCTATAGATATCACTCCTGTCACATAAGAGAGACAAATCTCATCTACATCACTCACATACCTCTGCATAATTTATTCATTGCCTAATCATAACCTTTATAGTCCTCTTGTTATAGAAGACGTTTAATTGTATTAAAACAACAAACTCCTTATGTAGGAATCGTAGTGACTTCAGGTCAAAGGACTACATATACCATTATCGCATTAAAAATCATTTATGACATTCATGTAACGATCCATCCAACGTTCTCATAGTGGGTCTGTCCAATACATCATTACTCTTAATGTGTACCTGTGTGAAGACTTGATATTATCTATATCCATGATCTGTGAGATCAGATCATCAGTACACCCACACACTAGTCTTAATGTATTTACATGTCCCCACGTAAATACTTGACTAGGGACATTTTAGGAATAACTCTCATATGACCTATTACTCTAAGAATAAATAAAGGCTGTTAAACTATTTAACAAAAAATGCCTTATTCAAAATGATGTGTCCTATATAGGCTTTTAGTGTATATTTCCAACAGTTTAAATAGAACCCTTATTAGCTTTTCCATATCTTCATCACTAAGTTCAGTGTTTATAATAATTGGATATGATTCATTCTCTCCTAAGAAGGCATATTTCAAATAAGAAGGCAAAGGTTTTAATTCATGTTTTTCTTCTACTACCTCTCTAGACCTCTCATTTATTTCTTCTTTTATTTCTTCTGCCTCTTGCATCACTTCTAAATCCTCAAGTGAATACAACATCTAAATCTTTTCCTCATTTAACTCTTCACTTTCAGAGTCAAAATCATCCTCAAGGAAGGCTTTCAAAGCTTCCTCTTCAGCTTTTAGTAACATGGGAGTCTTGTAAATGGAAAACTCCTTAATCATGAAGCAAGCTAATGTCTCAGTTGGATGCTTCATGGCACTAAACACATTAAAGCTTGTTCCTCTTGAACTCTTAACATTAATTCACCTTTTTCTACATCTATCAAAGCTCTACCTATTGCTAAGAATTGTCTTCTTAATTGCATTAAACTCTTGAGTGAGGGCAATTGTTTCATCTCTTTTTAATTTCCTTTTTCTAGATAAAAGCTCTTTCATAAACTTTGCATATGAGGGCATCTCTTGCAATGCCTCAGTAAATGAGATGTTTATGTGAAGTTTCTTAAAGACATCTAAGAACTTAGAGAACTTTTGCTCCTCTATTTGTTTTTTAAACCTTTATGGAAATGAAGCATGTTTCAGTTTTTTAGGCATTATTTTTGTTGCCTCTTCTAATTCAATGTCTATCTTTTTCTTTTTCCTAGTTTCAATTGATTTTTCTTTTTTAGTTTGTATTGGTTTTTCTATTTCAGTTCTATTTTCTTGATTGTCTTGTTTTTCTTCCTCACACCTATTTTTAGTTGGAGTAGGATCAATAAAAGTTTTCCCACTTCTTGTCATGATAGCTTTACAATACTTTTTTGGATTGATTTCTGTGTCTTTTTAAAAATTTCCAACTTGTCTCTCAGCCAATTGCTTTGACAATTATCCCACCTGATTTTTAAATTTCTAATGGAGGGTTCTTGGTTCTTAAAGCTAGCTTGAGTAGCTTGTATGAACTGAGACAAGACACTTTCTAACTCAGATTTTTCTTTCACTGGTGTGGATTGGGATTGTGATCTAATAATGGACTACTGTGATGGTTGACCTTGGGTCATATTTTGATTCAAATTTTTGAGATGAGACCCTCTTTGCCAAGAAAAGTTTAGGTGATTCCTATAGTTAGGATTAAATGAATTCGATGAGTAACTCCTTTTTTGCCCCCATGTGATTCACTTTCTCTACTGAACTATTGGAATTACACAACCCATTTTCATGGTCACCCCCACAAAAATCATAGTTCATCATACAAACTTGACTAGGCTTTTGAATTTTAGAGGTTTGCACACTTAATTTTTCTAAGGCCTGAGTCATTAACTTACTTTGTGCCAAGTAAGCATCTTACATGTCTAATTCCATAATTCCCCTCTTAGGAACATGGTTTATTTCACCTATCAAACATTCATTAGAGGCCATCACATCTATCAACTCTATAGCCTCATCCATTGTTTTGGTAGTCAGAGAACCTCCAACTGAGGCATCTATTCACACTCTAGTTGTTGGTCTGACTCCATTATAAAAGATGTTAACCTACTGTATTTCAGGTATTTGGTGATGAGGGCATTTTCTCAAGCTCTCCTTATACCTATCCCATGCTTCTAATAAAGACTCACCCTCTCTCTATTAGAAACAAGTAATCTCATTACGCACTGTAGCATACTTAGAAGGATGGAAATATTTAATAAAAAATTTTCTAGTTAGATCCTCCCAAGTAGAAATACTACCCCTAGGCTGGCTCTACAACCAAGCCTTAACTCTACCCCGAAGAGAAAAAGGAAACAATCTTAGCCAGATTGCTTCATCAGGAACACTATTCATCTTAACTGTATCACAAATCTAAAGGAAGCTAGCTAGATGCAAGTTTGGGTCCTCAACCTCACTTCCTCCAAATTGATCATTCCTTACTAATTATAGTAATGCTAGTTTTAGTTTAAAATTATTAGCTACAATCAGAGGCCAGAGAATGTTAGATTGCATCCCTTCATCAGTTGGCCTGGAGTAGTCACCTAGTGTAACTCTTCTATTTTCTATTTTATCTTTTTCTTTTAATCTCTTTTCTTTTCTCAATCTTCTCTCAAGCAAATTAATATTATAATTAAAGAAGAATGGCTCTTCTTTATCCCTTGACTACATATACTAAATCACACACAAAATTAAAAAGACAACTACCTAAGAATTAATAATTGAAACTAATTAACACAATTAAACTCAATTAAACTAACAGCAAAAGGAAAGTGGTTCGGTCTAGTACCAATCCAAGGATTGCTGATATTACTCAACAATCTCCGGTAACGGCGACATTAACTTGATGCAAATTCATCGGATGATGATTTTTATGGCAAGTGCACCAATCGTTAAAAAGTAATATATTTGTATCGGTCCCACAAGGATTGTAGTAATTACCATAACCAAGGATTGATATTAGTTGAACCAAGCAAGAAATATGCACAATTCATGAAATTTTCTTTAACTTTCTAATTTACTATTTTTGTGCTTTTCAAAATGAAATTTCAAACTCTAAAAGAAATTGATGAGATGAAACACTGATTTAAGAATAGGATGGAATTAGCTTCAGTTGTCGATTTCAGTTAAAACTTAATGAATGAAGAATAATTCCTTAGATTACAGCATGTACAACATCACAAATGACTAATCCCAAATTCTTTAGGTGATTAATGCTAATCTCAATGCAAATAAACCCTAATTCCTTAGGTGATCACGTACATTGAAACCTAATGTAAAATTAAGAGAATGAACCCTAATTAGTCACCTAAAACCTTAGGCCTGAAGTAATTAGGTTGAAAGGAGAATACCTAAGCTCTCAACTATGATTCCTTTCTAGAGAGAACTCGAAATTAGGTCTGAATTTTCCAATTCAGAGTTAAAATCCACTCCTTGTTGTGTTCTTCATGCTCCAACATAGAGAATGCTTCAGCCACAAAGTTAAACTTCCATAAAAGCTTCAGTAATTTCCAACCTTATGGATTTAGCAATCCATGGTAGGAGAAGAGATGAAGGTAGAAACGGAAGGCATAATGGAATGTAGAGGATTAAGAAAAAGGAAAAATTATAGAGAGAGAAGTAAATCTGAAGAATCAATCTGTATTAAAATCTATTTAATTTACATAATTGAAGCTATTTATATCAACTCCTAATAACTTACAATAATCACTAAATTAATTCAGAAATCTACCTCTAATAGGTTTACAAAATAAATAGGAAACTTAAATTAATGAATTCCTAACAAAATTTCAAAGGTTGGGTTATTTCCCTCACAATCACATGTAAGCACGTTGGTTTTCTACCTGGAAATTGGTCTCTGAAGCCTTACCTGCGTGTAAGTACGCCCTTGGTCAGCGTTCTATGCTAACCTTCAAGTGCGCATTAGTACGCTAGGTACTTGTGTGAGTACGTTGGGGTTCTGTATTGAACTTCCTTTCAGTGCTTCCTTCGTGCGTCCCCACGTTTTGGGTCAATATGGGTACACTGGCATTCTGGGCTGGCACCTGATACTGATTAATTCCAATGTAAGTGTAAGCATAAGCATGGCGTGGGTATGCTTATCCTTGACTTCTTTGGCTCAAACACGTATAGGGACACTGGGAGACAACGTAGGCACGTTGATCTACTGACTTAATTATGGGTTTGAGCGTACTCCTCAAACATGGGTACGTTGGCCTCAACGTAGGTACGCAAAGATCAAGCGTAGGAACACTGAGCCTCTGGACTGCTTCCTTCCACATGAGAATACGTATGCCTAGGTCAAGCGCTGGTACGCTACTCTTCTAGAAACCTGTATTTCACAATAAACTAAGGCTAGTGTAAGTACGATGCTTATGACAATTAGTTACTTTTTCCATTTGTTACTTTTTATCATTAATTCAAAGGGTAATTTCTACAATAATAATTAATTAATGAAGATACATAAATGACAACTACTTTCTAATTTACTTTTAAACTTAATAATTAAACTTAAACTTTCACATAAAATAGGGTTAGATTTCATTAAATAAATAAGTATTTTCAAGAGTTATCACAAGTCTTCATCTTTTTTGTTTATTTCCTTTTTGATAGGCACAAAATTGATATGTGAAAGTCCATACAGCTCCTTAGTTAGAGAAGAAAGATCCTTTTCACATGCTTTATCATGAGAGAGAAGACATCATCCTGAGATCTGTAACTTCAGAAAGACTTGATTTATTTGAAGTTTTTAAAGAGTACAGACTCTTCTTGACAAGAGCAAATTGAATTTCACAGACTCCCTCTGTTCTTTGCAATTCAATTTCTATGGACTTTTTGACACACTTGAACAGAATAGTTAGATAAACCAAATGTATAAACTTTATTTTAGCTAAGAATCTTGATGTATATTATTAACAATTTAGATGGGGCTCAGACTTCTTAGTCTTGAGTTCAAACTTGAATCTATCAATCTCCCCCTATTTGTTGATAACAAACATCAAGTCTCCAAAAATAAATTAAGGTCTGCATTATAGGGAGAATTGAGATAGTGAAAATTCTTAATTCAGAATATCATGAGTTATTATATTTTAGTTTCAATATAATCAAGTTATTCACATATAATAGACTTCAATTATAAACAATAAAATTTTGAAGAAATGGATATCCAAACTGAGCATATTATTATTTATGTAAACAAAAAATATTACATATAACTTTAAACCATAAGGGACTACAGACTACAAACTACACCTTCCTAAATACTTAGATTTATTTCGCACTTCATACTTCTCCCCCTATTGGGTATCAACAAGAGGAGGGACATCAGAGAGACCTAGCAGCCATGAGAGGGGTAGGAAGACACGGTGAGGCAGAAGCAGAAATATGTTGAGAAGTAGAAACAGACACTAAAAGTAAACGACCAAATTGACGACAAAAGAAATGAAGATGGTCAATTAAAATAATGGAGCGAAAACAAATGGAAGGAGAGATAATGGCTGTGGTTGGATCCCAAAAGGATGGATGAGTCTGAGGAATTCTGGAAGCACATCCCTAAAAGTTACGAATATCAATCACAATTTCTCCAGCAGAAGTACTGTAGACTTAATCTCTTTACCAGAGATAGTGTGCCCATAATAGTCCTCGGGTGTATCCATTTGAAGAGCGGTCTGAACAAAGAGCTTCTAGTATGTCAGCTAGGAGTCTTTCTACAATCCGCATATACCAGTCAGGTTCAGAAGGAGTAGAGATCCAGACTTTCTACTTTAACTTATTTGTGATGATCCTCTAATTCTTAGGCATGAGGCAGTCTGGATAGACTAAGAGATAGGGTTTGGCAAAAGCTTGAATCCCAGGTTTAGTAGGAAGCTTGAGATCTTGGATGAGCTGACGAGCCTCTTGTTGAATACAGATGGCTTGGGTGGAGGCAAGGAATTCAAGAGTGTAAAAATGAGGGTTGGATATGAGGTCCTTAGGAGGGATGTCAGGGTGAAATCTAGTCCAGTGAAAGATGTAGACACTATTTCTAGGGTAAAAGGTTTGCTTATAAATGGGTAGTTCACTAGGGTCATGGTTGGGGAAAGGACAACTAGGGAGTTGAGGGATTATGGTAGAAGTTTTCTTTTCAGCTAGGGGTACAGTAGAAGGTTGGTAGAATTTTGTATGAGGAGAGAATGTGGTTTTAGGTATGATAGGTCTGGATACAGAGAATATGGGTATGGATGGTTTAAAGGAAGGTTTAGATGAAGGGGTAAACTTTTTGGGTTTAGGTTTGGGTACAGTTAGTTTGTGTTTGGGGTCAAAATGTTTGGAAGGTTTGGAGATGGAAGATTTGGGTATAAATGAAGGTGGGCGAGCAGAAGGTTCAGATTGAGATACCTTAGGTGGCGGTGTAAATGGTTGGTCAATGGCAGGAGTGGAGGAAGGTGTTTCGACCGAAGCTTGTATAGGGGTCTTCACAGAAGACATAGACGTCTTCTTCTTCTTCTTCTTTTCAGAAGGCTTTTGAGCCTTAGTCTAGTTTGTAGACTTGGTATTAGAGGCAACTTCCTTAGCTTTAGCTTTCTTCTTAGCTTCAGCCTTCAAGGCTTCCTATTGAGCCTTATCAGACTTGTACATATCATAATTCAGATTGTACAAATCCACCCAGTCATACTTTGTCCATTTCTTGACATCTATATTAGGGAACTTCTTACAGTAATAGCGTATGAAATTAACATATCGCTTCTTGGATAGGATCTTGACATAGTCCTTGAGGGAGGTGGAATACGGATCATATGAGCTCTTTGATGAAGGGGTCGAGGAGGTAGGTTATGATTTTGCAGCAATAGCAATAGTTTGAGTGGTTGAGGCAGATTGAGAAGACTTCTTTTTCCTTAAAAGTTGCTTAATTGGCACTCTATTATCCGATGTAGAGGATACATGGATAGGTTAAGTAGGCTTTCTAGTAGCTGCAGATTCAAACTTCTTGGTAGGAGTAGATCCAAACTTCTTAGCTGAAGTCTTGTCTGACATCATAAAGATTTTTGTAACCTTAGGCTTTTTGGCCTTAGGTTGATCCACAATGGGTTCAGCCTTTATTTTCCTCTTTAGAGGAGATTTTTGAACAGACTCTGAAGTAGTTGTAGCAGGCTGATCCAACAGAGGAAAGAAGGTTGGCAGTTTGGTGATCAACGGATCGCTAGTCATCTAATCTGTTATAGACTCCAGAGGTACATTTTCCAACTTGAAAATCTTCAAAAGCACAGCTTGGTAAGGAACCTTCTTCTGTTTCTTCACAACAGTAATTGTCATGTAGGTCAACAGAATGTTGGCAAGGTTGACCCTTTCCTTGTTCAATATATGGTAGATGCTGAATATGTCCAACTTGGATACTGTATCCTTTGTAGACTTCCTAGGACAGAAAACTTGACGCATCAATACATTCAGCATCTTGGCTTTGGGTAACAGACTACCAGAAGTAGATTTATCTGGATGAGCTTTTCCAAATAATGCTTCATTGATGGTGAAACTGGAGACCTTAGTGAATTCAAAGTCTTCAATAAAGGCAGTGCCTCCAGGATTGCATTGCAGCATTGTAACCAACAAGTCCTCAGAGATTTCAATCAGCTTCCCACGCAGAGTTCCAACCAAAATACACTTCGTCTTATCCACTAACACGGTTCTCCAAAACTCAAGAGCAACTAATGGAGAGAATGGTTCCTGGTCCAAGCAAAAACTGGTCTAGCTAATGCCTTTAACCTTATCAGTGATGTCTGTCCCTTCGATTTTGTGTTGAGTAGCATCGAAGTAGAGAGACTCAATCACATCCTTCACAGAAAGAGAGATTCCAACCATAGTTAAGAGAAAGGAAGAGTTTTTAAAAGAAGAGTTTTAAGGCAAAAAAAAGAGAGCTCGAAGAAATAGAAAGAAAAAAGCTTGTAGAGAAGTTGTAGAGGAAGTGAAAGGTTTGTAGAGAATGAAATGACAACTAAGAGGGGGTTATTTAAAGGAAACATGGCTTAATGAAGGGAAAACGGTTTCAAAAATGGTTGCATTCCAAGCAATAACTGAATGCCATGCATTATGAAAAAAGAATTAAATGAATAAATAAAAGAATTAAATGAATAAATAAAAGAATTTTAAATAAGGCAATAGACTATGTCTCTCAGCATAAAAGTGAATAAGTGAAAATTATTCTAAGTTAGGAAGCATGCAGACCAAAACCATATAAACACTTCTATCACATAATATTTTGTAGGTTCAGATTATATTTGATAAAAGAAAACCTGACTTCAACTAAAAGTTTAGTGAAGATATCAACCCATTGATGATCTGTATTGACATACTTCAGATCTAGAGTGCCTTTCTGAACATAGTCATGAATGAAGTGATACTTGACCTCTATGTACTTTTCCTGTGAGTGCTGAATAGGATTCTTTAATAGATTGATAGCACTTATATTGTCATAGAATACAAGAATCTCTTCTTCCTGAATTGAGTAGTCCTCTAGTTGATATTTCATCCACAAAAGTTGAGCAACAACTCGTTGTAGACAGGTATTATGCTTCAGCTTTAGAGAGAGCTATTGAGTTCTGTTTCTTGTTACTCCAGGAAATCAAGCTGGTTCTCAGAAAGTGACATCCACCACTTGTACTTTTTCTATCTGATCTATTACCTGAAAAGTCTGCTAGATGTCAAATACAACAGCGACCTAATCATTCCTCTATATAGAGTCTAATCCACTGATGTACCAAATTCATCTTTGCATATGATGCAATTTGGATGCATTAGTGTGCTCATAGATTTGGCATCAGCCATTTTAAATTTTATGAGCAACTCTTTGGTGTACTTTTGTTGATGAATAAAAATTGCTTCAGTATTCTATTTGATCTGGAGACCTAGGAAGAATTTGAGTTCACCCAACATGCTCATCTCAAATTTAGCCTGCATAGTTTTCGTAAAATCTTTGTAGGGACTTTCTTCAGTAGCACCAAAGACAATGTCATCAGCGTAAATTTGCACTATAAGAAAGTGTTTATCTGATACTTTTATAAACAAAGTTGTATCAACCTTTCCTCAAGTAAATCCTTTTGATTTTAGAAAAGAACTGACTCGATCATACCAAGCTCTTGGTGCTTGTTTTAGACCATACAATGCTTTACTTAGTTTAAAGACATGAGTTTCAAAAAATTTGTCTTCAAACCTAGGAGGTTGCTTTACAAAAGCTTCTTCTTCAATAAAGCCATTTAGAAAAGCACTCTTAACATACATGTGATATAATTTAATTCCTTATGAAGTCTTGACCTGGTTTGGACTCCTTCTGCTTAATCTCCAATGATAAGATCTAAAGGATGGTAAGTCCTGAACTTCCATTCTATAGGCTTTTCAGGTTTAGCCACGGTCTGTTGGTCTGCTCTTTGTTGTTGATGAGTTATAGAGTCTGATGGTTCAGGTTCTCCTTCAAGTTGTATAATTCTTGCATCATCATACTCTAGATCTGCCAATTTCTTGTCAGTCTTTGTTAGATCATCAGATCTTACATGCATTTATTCCTTAATGGTTTGAGTCCTTATGTTAAAGACTAGGTAAGATTTTGATGTATTTGAATAACCTATGAAAATACCTTTATCACACTTTGAGACAAACTTTCCAAGTTGATCTCTTATGTTTAGGATATAGCATGTGCATCCAAATGGATGAAAATATGATGTATTGGGTTTTCTTTCCTTCCATAATTCATTGGGAGCACTAGTTAAAAAAATGGACATAATTACGGTTAAAATTGGCCTTTAATCACGATTAATGAACCATGGTTGTTACAGCCGTGATAATAGATGAGGTACTTTAATCATGGTTGACAACCGTGGTTGTATATCTTATTTAATCATGGTTGTTTGTAACCGTGATTAAATAAGAACCTATTTAATCACGGTTGCCAACCATAATCATGATTACAAGTGGTCATAAAACATGCATGTACAGACTATTTATAATCACGGTTATGGTAGCAACCGTGAATAAAGATGGTCTATAATCATGGTTATGGTAATAACCGTGATTAAATATTGAGGTTTTTTTTAATGTGGGCTTAGTTTTATTGTTTCCCAAACTTGTAATCAAACAACCAGCACAATATACAGTATATCCCAGCATATCCAGCATCAATATATGAAAAACATGGTATGTATATATATAACGTTAATTTGCTATCAATTCATAACAACCTAGAAAATAAAACTATATACAATTGAGATGAATGTAACCTAATAAAATCTAAACCCTAAATCCTACACTAGATACATATATAAGAGAATAAAAATCCTATATCTGTCTCAGTCCTTTCCTCACTTCAATGAAGTATGCGGCCTATTGTTTTCTAACATTATCTACATATATCTTGGGGAAGTGTGACCGGTCCTGAAAGTACTGTAAACAATGCATAAAACAATTAGAACAAAAGCTATATTTATTACATGAATTTGATGAAATTGGTGGAAAACTAGTGCAAGTGATGAGACTTACATCTATCCATCCATCTACTAAATGTTCTTGGATGATGGTCAGTATGGTGTGCATGACGTAATAGCCACACTCGTAGCTACCCTCCTGCCTATAAGACTACAATGGACATAAAATATAGAATAAGTGAATTCAAGTTTTCAAAATATAATAAAGATTTGAATAAATTCGATTGACTTACTTTTGGGTGAACCCACACAAGTTTTCTTCCAGTGGACTTACTTCCATGCAGTCGACTGTATCCAACGATCGCCCTACATCAAAATAAAACACAAGATAAGTTAGAATCGTATAAGACCAAAAATGATGTAATTAAATTTGTACTTATTTTTTAGGGATTAACTTACGCGTCTACTATGGTCCTGAGGTCTTGTGGAACAGTCCCGTGCACAGAATCAAAGTATAAAGCCACTGAATCTCAAGACAGATCACCAAGAGCGTCCAATGAGCGTTGCAATTACCAGTGATAAGTGAGACTTCAAAATACAAAAATTAATGGACAATAATTATGGAATAGAATCTTACCCTTTATGATACGGGGCCAGGTATACACCCTTCCTAGACTCATACATCCAATTCTGGATGTATGCCTGGGTGTCCTCCTTGTTGTTTCCTTTCCTCTATATGAAAGAGGGCTCTAAGAAACCATAAGTTTTATCGAAACCCAAGTCCATACAGATTTTATGCAGAAACCTAAACAAGTTTAGACATGGTTAGTGACAAATAACTTGTATAATGAAATAATTGGACATAAAATGATACTTACAGCTCCCACAGCTGAATGATGGATATATTCAGCATCGTCGACCCCATCATAATCTCACACAAGTCACTCCGTGTAATGTAAACCGGTAGTGAACTTGGACGACCGAACACCAGTGGTTGCCATGGGACCTGAAGAGCGTCTTCTCCTAGCTCAGCCGCGACCTGCCACAACATCTAGATCAGATTTTCGATGGGGTTTGGCTTCTTCAATGCCGGTCCTGCTTCCTATTGAACAATTAAAACCATCATAGTTTGTACCATAGTTGACAATATAACAAAATCAGTTAGTGTTCCAGGTTTATACCTGTGTAAGAGCAATCGGCAAGAGTCTGTTGGGCCACATAAGAGAGTGTTCCACTGCCTGACCGACGGTCTTCACCTCAGGAGTTGCCACTGGCACAACAATATCCTTCTCGAGGACGAGCACAATAGAGACCCTGGACATACCATCAGGTAATGACTGATGGTGAACCACAGGGCCTAAGTTGTAGACCATGTTAGTGGCAACTGGCTCCTCCGACCCATCAATGAATAGGTCATATTGATGGGTATCCGCAGCCTCGACCCCATCATCATCAGGGTCAGGTACAACGCACGACCTCTTAGTGCTAAACATATTTACACATCAAGCAGAAGTTATCCAACAATGAAAGAAATAAATTACAAACAACAAACAGTTAAATACTATAAGGAATCCAACCTGTGGGTCAATAGCTAGTGCAGTAGGCTCCTGGTGATAGCTGAGTGAGGCTTCATCTCCTCCTTGAATCAGGTCATCTCTTGATGTAGCTTCGTAATCTCCTCCTGATACTCAGCCTTCACAACAGCCACCCTCGACTCTACCTTCTGCTCCACCAATTGCTCAACGGAGGGTGCAGGGTCGGGAGCACCATAATAGCTCTAGAGGCCTATAAAATATGAATAATTAAACTATAATTGATTAATAAAAAAACAAAATGAAAGGATAGTGTCATTTCTAACTTACCGTGACCTCGACCAACAGCACGCACCCTTCCTGGGTGCTCTGACCTGCCGATGGCGATGGTCAAGATGTAATGCCTACCATGAGCTACGAAAAAGCCCTGGGTTGATTGCTCAACCAAGGAATCCTGAAACCAAATAAGTTAATGTTCAAGGTTTTGTATAAACTAAAAATAGAAAACTTTATGTGGCGGATACTTATTATTCGTGAGGCGACCTCCTAAGCATGTGAGGAAGTGTATTCCCCACTCTTCCTGACCTTGGCCTGCTTCCATTTCTCATGGCGTGTAGGTGGGGAAGGGGGATCCACAACACCGGTGTCAGGTTGGCTAGCCTGACACTGACTGGCCTTCTCCTGGGCCATGCACTCTTCTAATAGTCGCTAACCTCCATGTGACAATCTGTGGGGGCAGTCATTTAACTTCCTAATGCGCTATGCCTTCTGTCGTACGTCCTGCAACAAGAAAGAAAATGTGTTAGAGTTACGTTTAAATTATAAATGATTTAATCATGCTAAATACAATGTACCTTCCACTGGTCGGTATGCCTAGATGCAACGAAGGCATCCCAAGTCTCCCGATCAATGAAGGTATATTTCTCTCCAGGGAACTGTCCTCGCTCCTCCCCGAATATATACCTACAAATTCACAGTTAACATAAGGTAAAGTAAAAATTAAGAATACAATAGGTAAACCGTTGATTAAGAATTTAAAGTCCTTACATACCTCCTGGTGAGTGAGGACTTGAATGACCTCCATCTCTCAGTAATAATACTGAGGATCTTCCTCCTCAGTATATTATATACTGGTATATCCTAAGAGTCTTACAAGGGGGAAATAGTCAGTATATAAATTACATGAAATAATAAATTAAATAATTAATATAACATAATTAATATAACACATTTAAGTTACCAGAATATCACTCCAGATATGGTTCTTCACGACCTCCTCAACATTATCTCAGTCGAGGATAATAATGGGCACCTTCGTGTGTGCCACGACTCCCAAGTAACTGCTGAACTTCGAACCATGTGGTCCACCAAATCTACCAGTGTTGACGTCGACGTCAACACGCAACCTCTCTCCCCGATGATGCTTGAGTGGAATATCCTACATCCGGGTAACACCTCTACTCTTTCGAGTAGAGGAACCTGTACCCTGGTAATCAGACCTAGTAGGTGGATCCTCGTCAGCCATGAGTATCTGTCCAAACAAGAAAAAACAAAATGTCAATACATAGTACTTGTAACATGATTAATACAATGAATAATTAATATAACATTTAATACAATGATTCATTAACATAACATTCAATACAATCATTCATACCCTATGAAGATGGTATATTTTCCCACAAGCCTTCATGATGGTCATGACGACTGGCAACTACATCATCTATGTCATGTTCCATGACAGATGACGGAATACGTGTTGTGGCAGATGAAATTTCCATAACATCAAGGCTGGGGTCTCTAATGTTGTGTCCACCTTGGATAATAATTAACCACCTTTTGTCAGCTAGGTTAGTAACATAAAAAACTTGCTTCACTTGCGTTGCCATAATGAATGGTTCCTCCTTATGACCTATCCTGTTGAGGTCCACCAATGTAAATCCAAAATCATCAATTTTGACACTGTTTTTATTGTCAACCCATTTGTATTTAAACACAGGAATGGTGAAAGGACCGTAATTGACTTCCCATATATCTTCAATCACACCAAAGTAACACTAGTCGGCCATGACAGGGTTGTTGTCCTTTGAAGTTGAGAAATGCATTGACTGAGCCACAACCATAACTCCACTATTTTGATTTGTACTCTTCTCATCCTGTGTTCTTGTATAAAATGAATAGTTATTTATATCATACCCATAAAATGTGAAGACATTAAAGTTTGTTCCCTGTGCCAGTCGATGTAATGTCACAGAAGCAGATGTATCTTTCATAATGGTCATTTGGAACCATTGCATGAATGTCTTGTTGTGTTAATTCAACACTCGCTTTTCAGTCATTCTAGGGTTGTTTCTCTTGACTAGCTCTTTGTGAGTGGTTAGATATGGTTGCACGTCATCCGTGTTGTTCAAAATATACAAGTGCGCTTAGAGGACATCATCACGTGGCATGCTCTTTATTTTTTTACCAATCATATCTTTTCCATCCAATCGCCCATCATGACGAGTGTTTGGAATACCAATGCTTTCAACATGTGACATATAATCAGTGCAAAACTCAATAACTTTCTTTGTAATATACCTTTCCATAATCGAAGCTTCAGGACGACGTTGATTCTTCATATACCCTTTCAATATCTTTATATATCGCTAAACGGGATACATCCACCGTAGGAACACTGGACCACACAAACAGACCTCTCTCACCAAATGGATTATTAAGTGGACCATTATGTCAAAAAAAGAAGGTAGAAAATGAATTTCAAGCTGACATAGTATAAGTGATGCTACATGTTCCAACACATCCAATTCGTCAGGGACGATTACTTTGCAACATATGGCATTGAAAAACAAACACAGTCTTGTTATGACACATTTTTAAGAAGAATGTCATGAATGGCGATAGGTAGAAATTGTTGCATCAACATATGACAATCGTGAGACTTCAACCCAACTAACTTCAAATCTTTCATGGAAACACAAGTGTTAATGTTTGAGCCATAACCAGATAGAACTTTCACACTACGTAACGATTCACACAGACTTTGTTTTTCTTTTTTGGACAACATATGACATGCTGGGGGCAAATATGTTCTTTTTCCCTTTGATTGTGGATGCAAATCCTGACGAATACCCATCAACTCCAAGTCTATACGTGAATTTAGGCCATCCTTAGTCTTACCGGGTATGATTAAGAGTGTTCCAACCAAACTGTCGCACACATTTTTCTCCATATGCATTACATCAATGCAATGTCTTACATCAAGCTCCCTCTAATATGGTAGGACAAAAAATATTGACTTTTTCTTCCAGTGGTTTTGTGCGGTGGATTGTCTTTCACACTTGCCAAACACCATGTTGACGTCTTTCACCTTTTCATATGTCTGGCGACCAAATAGTGGTGGAGGAGCCATTTCAAAATCTTGCGCACCATTGAACGACTTCTTTAACCTACAAAATGGATGATTCGCTTTAAGAAACCTTCAATGTCGAAGATAAACATTTTTCCTACCATGGTGCAGCCATACAGAACTAGTTCCCTCCTCACATACAGAATAAGCCTTATGACCCTTCACACTGTACTTGGATAAGTTACCATGCATTGGAAAGTCATTGATTATGTAAAATAACATGGCACGCAATTTGAATGATTTCCCCGCAAACCCGTCAAACACATCAACCCCATCTTCCCACAACACTTTGAGGTCTTCAACTATTGGAGTCAGATATACATCAATGTTATTCCCCGGTTGTCGTGGACCAGAAATTGTTGGTGTATGCACTACGAGCTATTAATGTATCAATTTTAACTTATCAATAAAATTAGTATTTTCAGTTTTAGAATAATGCTATTTATCCTGGAATAATAGGTCATATGAGAATTATTCCTAAAACGTCCCTAATCAAGTATTTACATGGGGACATGTAAATACATTAACATTAGTGTGTGAATGTACTGATGATTTGATCTCACAAATCATGGATATATGATATTAAGTCTTTACATGGGTACATATTAAGAGTAATGTTGTACTGGACAGTGTAACATCCCGATTTAATAATTAATTGCCGAATGAAAATAAATCATTAAAATAATAAATTGATAAGTGTGGGGAGAATTATTTATTAATTATAATTGGTTTAATTAATTAAGTTAAGAAATGAAAGGTTGATTAATGGTGATTGGTTGTCAATGACCGATTGGATGTGATGGTGTGTGTGACGCGTGTGGGGGGGGGCTGCTGCTGTGCACGCTTTCCCACCCCACTCTTCCTTCTCTTTGTACATGCATATATGGGTACACTATCATCCATTCTTCCCTGCAGACTCCTCTTTCCCCCATTCTTTCTTTCTTCTTCTTTTTCTTCTTCTTCTTTTCCTCTTCGATCTTCTTCCTCCTCCTCTGCGCTCTGTTTCCGTGAGCTCGCAGCAATGGTGGCCGAGGATTGGGGTCCTCCTCCCTTACTCGACGAACCCGTGAGGATGAGGGTGTGCATTCCCTCTGCATGCAACACGTCTCCTTCCTTGTTCCTTCATTCCTTCATCGGCTTCCCTCCTTCTTCCTCTCCTTGCTCGAAGCTGCCAAGTCCTAATGGAGATCTGCACTGCGTGGAGCTTCAAGGGGGTCGGAGTGTTCACAGCATTGTGATGGAGCCATTCCAGGGAGCGAGCCGAGAGCTGGACGTCTTGGGCCTCCCCTGCTCTTGCATGCAAATATGCTAAGAGTGATTCAGTGTTCCTCTGGAACTGAACGTCGTGTTGACCGACTAAAAGCTTCAGTCCAGGTAGGGGGGTATCTTCTATCTTAAATGCATGGGTTATGAACGGGTTCCGAGTGTTGATGCTTGCTGTTTCCGTGTTCTGATTGTGTGTTGCGTTGTATGCGAGTGCGTACTGCCCAGTTGCATGACGAGTGAAAGTTGAGTGTCGCATGATGATGGCCTGTGAGTGTTGAACGATTGTATGAAAGGAATATGTTATAGTGATGTTGACGATTACTGTGTGTTTACATGACCTGCAAGTTGCTATGAGCTTAGAATGCTGACTGCATGTGATAGAATATGATTCAGTGATTCTGATAATGTACCATACCGATTGTATGTGTTGTCTGAGTCCTGACATTGCTTAATACTGATTGCATGTATGTTGTTTGAGTCCTATTGATGTGTTATATCAGTCACGTGAGATGTGTGTATTGTTGAATGCTGATGAAGTATAATGCCGACTGTATGAGATGCATATGTTGTTGAATACTGTTAATGTCCAGCATTGATTGCATGAGATGCATGTGCCGTTTGAATGCTGATGATGTATGATGCCGATTGCATGAGATGCATGTATGGCTGTGTATATGAACTCTGTGTGTGTGATGAATCCACGTATGGCGCATGGGATGCGTTTGTGCTGAGAGCACGTAGTGTGGGACACTACCATCAGTTTTTAAAGCGTGGGACGCTATGAAATCCTTGAGTGGGACTCAAGGTAGCCCTTGAGTGGGACTCGGGCTTCCTGTGAACACCTCCGTTGGCGCTGAGAGCGCTGGTGTCACCTGTGGGCAAACGGTTGGGTACCTGTAAAACGGCCAAGAAGCTGGGAGCTGATTTGATAGCTGAGAGCTATGTATAAAAAAGGCTGAGAGCCTACGTTGCAACGTCTAAACCGATACACATGAATGCGGAACCGAGTGAAATAATATGTGCTTATTAACTGTTGACAATGTTTGGAATTGGTTGTGCATGCGAAGGTGTTAGTGAGATGATGTATGTTTATAACCGAGTGAAATACTCTGTGTGTATTGACTGATTGATATTGTTTGGAATTGATGATGCATGTGATAGTGTTAATGAAAGGATGAATATGTATATCCGAGTGAAATACTCTGTATATATATATGTATTGCTGATGCTGACTGAAATTTGACTATGCGTGCGATGATGTTAAGGAGATGATGAATTAGATATAACCGAGAGAGTATCCTGTGTGTATATGTAACTGATGCTAATTGAAGTTTGCTCCATGAATATGTGTTAATGTCATTGAAATTTCATGCGTGTATAGCCGAGTGAGAACTATTAGATTCCGACCGGAAAGTGTTGAATACGTGCGTTCTGATTCGTTGGTAATATCATGTTGTTGATTGTTGTCATACTAATGTTATTGGCTGTGTATATGCACCTGACCGAGTGGCGACTGACGAATTCCGATTGGTAAGTGTTCCATGTGTGTCTTGGTTGATTGATAATGCTTGACCTTACTCGTTGCTACGTCTAATTGCGTGGATATGTATTTTGCTGTATGATTGTGGGACAGCCTGAGTCGGTATCTATCATTTAATATCTAAGATGCTCACCCCTACACCTTTTTTCAGTGTGCAGGTCGTACTCGAAAATGATGATAGGGTTTCAAGTCTGAGTGTGGTGCACTCCGACTGTTGAGCACTTGTATTGCACTATTATGTTTTGTCCGTGTAGCCTTGGCCGGCTCTTATGTAAAATGACGATTAAATATATTCACCTATAAAGATTGAATAGTCGTGGTGTCACTTGTATGGTATTCGTAAGTATTGGTAAATGCATAATATCAAGATAATGGGTATTCCGAGTGTGTGGTTACATGTCTATGGGTCGGTAGACTGGATTTGTTAGTAGATTTATGTTTCTGTGATCATGTATTCATATGTATGCGCTTCGTACTGATTCGATGCGTTTTCCGACTGGGAAGTGTTGCTAAATAACTCGAGGGCCGTTGAGGAGTGAAATTACGTTAAGTTAGTGGTTCTGAGTGAAGATTTCTGGGTGGCTTTTCCGAGTGAACATGTTATGTGACTCCGAGCGAAAATCGTAAATAAATCCTGAGTGAGGAAGAGGTTGTATTTCCCGAGTGAAAACCTCGAGTGATTCCCTTCTGAGAGAGGAGTTCGAATAGTGGTTTAGAGTGGATTGGATCCTAAGTGTAAGGTATTGGTAATCCGAGTGGAAGATGTAAGTCTGAGTGAGGATTGGTATCCCGAGTGGTTGGGTTTCGAATAAGTCCAAGTGGGACTTAACTACCTGATTTTTCGAGTGAAGTGCGAGCGTGAGGATTTACCGAGTGAACCTTTGTCCATATCCGATTGAGAAATTACCTTGTACCTGTGTTCGCCCCAGCGAATTAGACTTAGCTCCAGCGAGTGTGTGTTTGGAGAGGCCTTTGTGTTGGCATCGCTTAGGCGGAGCCATACCTTGCCCGAGCGACTAGGACGGTTCGCCCAAGCATGTGGGATCGTGCTGAAGCGAGTAGATGTTAATGTGGAACTCCGCCCAAATACCTCCCTCTTCCGTTGTTGCATTATCATGTCTCGCTCGGTGGTGTTGGACCTCGCTTGAGCGAATGGACGTCGTGGTGGAATCCGCCCAGGCGTTGACGTGCTTCGCTGAACTGGGCGGAGTTGGTTCATATTCCATTCCTTCCACAGGTAGCCATACATGTGTGTGTGTTCCTTAACTTCCCTTGCCTTCCTCTTCTCTTCTATGCCAACTGACTAGTGGTGGTTTTTGTGAAAAAATTTTCTGTGTTTGGGTTAATTAATTATTAAAATTAAGTGTGTTACATTTTGGTATCAGAGCAGACCAAAAGGTCCATGGCCAAGGTTTGCCTACTGTTTGTGGGCAGTTGAGTATATTATGCCAGCTTGTCCTAGTTGTTTATGATATTCTATTGTATGTTGATACCTGTTCAATTATGACTCGGGTGATGATATGTGCTTATGAACTTCTATCGGATTTGGTATATGTTGACTATGAATGGTGTGGTTGTATGCCTATGCCTTTTTGAGGAAGTTGAATGTGTGATGAGTGAATGGTACTAGACCTTATAACAATATTTGAATATTGTGAGGTACCCATCGTGGGATACTGGATAAATAATGACCCCTTAGGGATTCTAAATCTGATAGTTTATTAACCTTGCGAGTTGTTGAGCCGAGTAAAACAATTGCGTAGTAGCTCATTGAGGCTTGAATGATTATCATATGATGTGTTATGTGTGAGATGTGTTGGTAGCTTTACTATGATTGCGTAATGGTGCATGCGACTCCTGAATTGTGGTATTGTAAACTGTTTAGTGATTGTATGACTCCGTCCACGAATGCAAGTTAATAATTTTGTGAATACTGACTGAATACTTGTAAATAGGAGTGTTACCATTTCTGCCGAGTGCTATTTGTGACGGATGTTTTGTAACCTAGCACATGAACCCTGCGTATTATATATATATATAATATAGGTGATTGAGGGTGAACTGCTTTTATGTATTGCTCTATAATTGAAACATGACCGTTGTTTGATGATTGAAATACGTGATCTGTGTGTGATTAATTATAGATGCATGCAACACCCGGACATTGTGATAGATATTAATTGTGAATCGTTGTGATGATACCCCGTCTGAAAGATGTGTATATATATATATATACTAATGTCGAGTGACTTATGCTGTGAGTCAGCAAATAAGAGCTGTGTGTGATCTATAATGAAATGCAGCAGCATTGAACGTTTTTCAGAGTGGGCAATCAGATGAATGCGTGGGGTATTGAGGATTCCGAGATTAATCCTAAAAGACCTCCGAGTGGGACTCGAGGCCATGCTTGGAGCATGAGCATTGGATGCTTAATGAAAGTCCTTGGGTTGGACTCAAGGCAAATGCCGAGTGCATTGGAGTGGGACTCCTGGTGAATAATCGTATGCATCTGATTCGCCGACTGCATGAATACATGTGTATAAGAGTATTATTATTGAGGCTGACATGATTTGCATGGATTTGAATGATTTGAGTAGTTTCCGACTTGATGATGTTGTATGAATGAGGTCTGACTGAATGAATGTACATGTATTGATGTTGTTGCCAAGTGTGATGCAATGTTATAATTGAGAATGTATGTTATAGTACAATTTCTGATTGAATGACTATGTGTACACTTATGAGGATAAATAAGCTCAGCGTGAACTATGTGAATGTATGAATATGATATTGTGAATGCAACCCTTAATGTAGTTTGGAATTGATTTCGGTAAATCCGATTGGACGAGTATATGTATATGTCGATACTATTACCAAGTGTAATATGATGTTGTGGTTATGGTACATGATGTAGTGAACAATAATATAGCCATGAATAATTGGTATGAAATCCGACTGAGTGTTTGTATGTACATTAGTACCGTTGCTGAGTTCGTGGTGTGTTATAATAGCATATGTGATTGTGAATTGCTTAATCCTGAGTGAATTGTATGGACCCGAGTGAGTGATGTTATTATATAACTGAGAGTTAAGAATTTAATCCGAGCCATGGTTTTGTGAGGAATAAGGTTTAGAGGAAATATTTACTCGATGTTGGCTAGAAGCCGATTGTTGTATTGCCTTAATTCTGTTTTACAGAAGTGATGAATAATTTTCATGATTATTGATACGTGATGTACCCTATGTGATGCGTGATGTTGATGTGGGTGTATTACTTATGTGTGTGAACTGCCATTAACTACCGTGTGAATTTGTATTAGTTGGGTGAAGTCTGGTCCGTGTGAGGCACGCTGCTCTGAGATGACTCTTCCTGCCATGGGTAACGTGGCAGCGTACACGTTGTAGTGACCATGTAATTGTTGTAACCCTATAGGAATGAAACGTCATCCTATAAGTTGGATGCAGCAATTCATGAGTCGGGCAGGTGAAGCTGTAACTACTTATGGTGATGGTGAGTCTTTCAGACGTTTCTGAGTGATAATGAGAGTTATATTAAATGAGTGTTATACGATTGTTTATCAAAATGAAGAAATAGGGTTTATTTGACCTTGGCGTGTCTGCTTCCGAGAGGATTAGAGGTTACTAGGTATGAATTGGCTACTAAAAGGACGATTGGTATTGGAATAAGAATGGTGATCAAACTGTCACTGAAATTGGAGATTTGAAAAGTTAACCGAGTGATACTATAAGCCTAATGAGGAAACCAGGATTGGAGCCAAACTAAATTGCAAGGTGAGGACTTGCTTAGAAAGGGATTAGTATATTCCGAGTGTGTAACGGTGGAGACGATTCCGGGTGAAGTCCTTGTGAGAAAGATCTGCTGAGTGAAAATTTATGGTGTTCCGAGTAGAACCTCTTAGGGAGGATAAGTATCAAGTTAAGGGAACAGTGTCCGAGCGTAACATTCCGAGTAGAGCAGGAATTCGAGTGACGTGACTCGGAGTGTATCACTTCCGAGTGGAATGGCACCGTGTGGAACGATTCTGAATAGTAAGCGAGTGTAGAATTCCTAATACCCTTGGGATGTCCAACCGAGTGATCTTCCAGGAGAAAAGTCCTTCTGGTCGGAAAATGGAACTTAGAGTGTGCAAGTTTCTGAGTGAAGAGGGCTCCGAGAGGAAGTAGATATCCGAGTGAAGAATTTAATTGAAGGCGTACTCAGGTCAGTAATTGGGACTATTGAGCTTGAACTCAGGTTTGGTTTCAAGGTAGACTCGGGTTGCGAGTGAGTTTCTGGTAAGTGGAAGAAGTTCCGGGTGAGAATTACCCTCAACCCCGAGTAATGTCGGTGTAAGAGGACCGAGTGAACTCTCAGGGCGAAACCATGGAATTAGCCGGAAGCATGGGTAGGAAATCTAAGATTTCAGAATTTAGTGTAGTGCATATGCGAAGTTAATCCGAGTAAATTGCGTTAATTGAAACGCATGGAAATTCCTTGAGTGTTCCCTTTGGTGTAAGAGAGAGATTTTGTGGTCAGGTTTTGAAAATCGAGGGTTTGGTCCGAGAGAAATCGGTCGGGAGTGAGTATTTTGGGAGTCGGTGGTGTTGTTTATCGACTGAATTTTCCCCAACTGGTTGAATAACCTCTAAGGATGTGTCCTCACGACACAATGTCGAGCCTATGCTTATGCGATTTCATTATTGTGCTGAGTAACTCGTCCGAGTCAAGAAAACCGATGGTGTGAATATGCCGAACGATGTTGAGAGTATATGGCCGAGCGGCCAAGAGATTGGAAGTGCCACTGCTTTGATGAATGGGCTAAGTTAAAATGAGGTGAATTGTATATTTTAGAGATTGAATTTCCCAATATATTAGATTCTGCGATGAGGTGGTAATCAGGTGGGACCTGACCTTTGTGTCTTGCCGACTGGAATTATGGTGCGGTTAGTAAACCGCTTGAGTGGTGAATCTCTGCCGAGTGAAATTGTGATCCGATCGGTGAATGCTTGAGGAAGCACAATTGTGTGCCTGATTGAGTCAGCAATCTTCTGAGTTATGTATGTAAGGTAGGTTACCGATTGAATTTCGAGGACGAAATTCTTTTGAGAGGGGGAGAACTGTAACATCCCGATTTTAATAATTAATTGCCGAATGAAAATAAATCATTAAAATAATAAATTGATAAGTGTGGGGAGAATTATTTATTAATTATAATTGGTTTAATTAATTAAGTTAAGAAATGAAAGGTTGATTAATGGTGATTGGTTGTCAATGACCGATTGGATGTGATGGTGTGTGTGACGCGTGTGGGGGGGCTGCTGCTGTGCACGCTTTCCCACCCCACTCTTCCTTCTCTTTGTACATGCATATATGGGTACACTATCATCCATTCTTCCCTACAAACTCCTCTTTCCCCCGTTCTTTCTTTCTTCTTCTTCTTCTTCTTCTTTTCCTCTTCGATCTTCTTCTTCCTCCTCTGCGCTCTGTTTCCCTGAGCTCGCAGCAATGGTGGCTGAGGATTGGGGTCCTCCTCCCTTACTCGATGAACCCGTGAGGATGAGGGTATGCATTCCCTCTGCATGCAACACGTCTCCTTCCTTGTTCCTTTATTCCTTCATCGGCTTCCCTCCTTCTTCCTCTCCTTGCTCGAAGCTGCCAAGTCCCAGTGGAGATCTGCACTGCGAGGAGCTTCAAGGGGGTCGGAGTGTTCACAACATTGTGATGGAGCCATTCCAGGGAGCGAGCTGAGAGCTGGACGTCTTGGGCCTCCCCTGCTCTTGCATGCAGATATGCTAAGAGTGATTCAGTGTTCCTCTGGAACTGAACGTCGTGTTGACCGACTGAAAGCTTCAGTCCAGGTAGGGGGGTATCTTCTATCTTAAATGCATGGGTTATGAACGGGTTCCGAGTGTTGATGCTTGCTGTTTCCGTGTTCTGATTGTGTGTTGCATTGCATGTGAGTGCATACTGCCTAGTTGCATGACGAGTGAAAGTTGAGTGTCGCATGATGATGGCCTGTGAGTGTTGAACGATTGTATGAAAGGAATGTGTTGTAGTGATGTTGACAATTACCGTGTGTTTACATGACCTGCAAGTTGCTATGAGCTTAGAATGCTGACTGCATGTGATAGAATATGATTCAGTGATTCTGATAATGTACCATACCGATTGCATGTGTTGTCTGAGTCCTGACATTGCTTAATACCGATTGCATGTATGTTGTTTGAGTCCTGTTGATGTGTTATATCAGTCACGTGAGATGCGTGTATTGTTGAATGCTGATGAAGTATAATGCCGACTGCATGAGATGTATGTGTTGTTGAATACTGTTAATGTCCAGCATTGATTGCATGAGATGCATGTGCCGTTTGAATGCTGATGATGTATGATGCCGATTGCATGAGATGCATGTATGGCTGTGTATATGAACTCTGTGTGTGTGATGAATCCGCGTGTGGCGCATGGGATGCGTTTGTGCTGAGTGCACGTAGTGTGGGACACTACCATCGATTTTTAAAGTGTGGGACGCTATGAAATCCTTGAGTGGGACTCAAGGTAGCCCTTGAGTGGGACTCGGGCTGCCTGTGAACACCTCCGTTGGCGCTGAGAGCGCTGGTGTCACCTGTGGGCAAACGGTTGGGTACCTGTAAAACGGCCAAGCAGCTGGGAGCTGATTTAATAGCTGAGAGCTATGTATAAAAAAGGCTGAGAGCCTACATTGCAACGTCTAAACCGATACACACGAATGCGGAACCGAGTGAAATAATATGTGCTTATTAACTGTTGACAATGTTTGGAATTGGTTGTGCATGCGAAGGTGTTAGTGAGATGATGTATGTTTATAACCGAGTGAAATACTCTGTGTGTATTGACTGATTGATATTGTTTGGAATTGATGATGCATGTGATAGTGTTAATGAAAGGATGAATGTGTATATACGAGTGAAATACTCTGTATATATATATGTATTGCTGATGCTGACTGAAATTTGACTATGCGTGCGATGATGTTAAGGAGATGATGAATTGGATATAACCGAGAGAGTATCCTGTGTGTATATGCAACTGATGCTAATTGAAGTTTGCTCCATGAATATGTGTTAATGTCATTAAAATGTCATGCGTGTATAGCCGAGTGAGAACTGTTAGATTCCGACCGGAAAGTGTTGAATACGTGCGTTCTGATTCGTTGGTAATATCATGTTGTTGATTGCTATCATACTAATGTTATTGGCTGTGTATGTGCACCTGGCCGAGTGGCGACTGACGAATTCCGATCGGTAAGTGTTCCATGTGTGTCTTGGTTGATTGATAATGCTTGACCTTACTCGTTGCTACGTCTAATTGCGTGGATATGTATTTTGCTGTATGATTGTGGGACAGCCTGAGTCGGTATCTATCATTTAATATCTAAGATGCTCACCCTTACACCATTTTTCAGTGTGTAGGTCGTACTCGGAAATGATGATAGGGTTTCAAGTCTGTGTGTGGTGCACTCCGACTGTTGAGCACTTGTATTGCACTATTATGTTTTGTCCGTGTAGCCTTGGCCGGCTCTTATGTAAAATGACGATTAAATATATTCACTTATAAAGATTGAATAGTCATGGTGTCACTTGTATGGTATTCGTAAGTATTCGTAAATGCATAATATCAAGATAATGGGTATTCCGAGTGTGTGGTTACATGTCTATGGGTCGATAGACTGGATTTGTTAGCAGATTTATGTTTCTGTGATCATGTATTCATATGTATGCGCTTCGTACTGATTCGATGCGTTTTCCGACTGGGAAGTGTTGCTAAATGACTCGAGGGCCGTTAAGGAGTGAAATTATGTTAAGTTAGTGGTTCTGAGTGAAGATTTCTGGGTGGCTTTTCCGAGTGAACATGTTATGTGACTCCGAACGAAAATCGTAAATAAATCCTGAGTGAGGAAGAGGTTGTATTTCCCGAGTGAAAACCTCGAGTGATTCCCTTCTGAGAGAGGAGTTCGAATAGTGGTTTAGAGTGGATTGGATCCTAAGTGTAAGGTATTGGTAATCCGAGTGGAAGATGTAAGTCCGAGTGAGGATTAGTATCCCGAGTGGTTGGATTTCGAATAAGTCCAAGTGGGACTTAACTACCTGATTTTCCGAGTGAAGTGCGAGCGTGAGGATTTGCCGAGTGAACCTTTGTCCATATCCGATTGAGAAATTACCTTGTACCTGTGTTCGCCCCAGCGAATTAGACTTAGCTCCAGCGAGTGTGTGTTTGGAGAGGCCTTTGTGTTGGCATCGCTTAGGCGGAGCCATACCTCGCCTGAGCGGCTAGGACGGTTCGCCCAAGCATGTGGGATCATGCTGAAGCGAGTAGATGTTAATGTGGAACTCCGCCCAAATACCTCCCTCTTCCGTTGTTGCATTATCATGTCTCGCTCGGCGGTGTTGGACCCCGCTTGAGCGAATGGACGTCGTGGTGGAATCCGCCCAGGCGTTGATGTGCTTCACTGAACTGGGCGGAGTTGGTTCATATTCCATTCCTTCCACAGGTAGCCATACATGTGTGTGTGTTCCTTAACTTCCCTTGCCTTACTCTTCTCTTCTATGCCAACTGACCAGTGGTGGTTTTTGTGAAAATTTTTTCTGTGTTTGGGTTAATTAATTATTAAAATTAAGGGTGTTACAGACAGACCCACCATGAGAATGTTGCATGGATCGTTACATAAGTGTCATAAACGGTTCTCAATGTGATAATGGTATATAGTCCTTCGACTTGAAGTCACTACGATTCCTACATAAGGAGTTTATTGTTTTAATACAATCAAACGTTATCTGTAATAAGATGTCCATAAAGATTGTGATTAGGCAATAGATAAATTATCCAGAGGGATGTGAGTGATGTAGATGGAATTTGTCTCTCCTATGTGACAGGAGTGATATATATGGGCCACTTGATGGAGTGAGACTAATGAAATGCATGGCCATGCTAGGACGAATAAATATTAGATATTTATTCTATAAAGTCTACTTTGGTATCAAGTAAAATGAATTGGGCCATACAAGGATGACAACGACCATGCCTTGGGCCCAATTAGATATCGTGACAAAAGGAATAAATATATAAAATAATTATCACTTATAGGTCATGTCGATGATAAATAATATTCGGACATAATGATGTATTGCTAGATACCGCTCTTATTTTATATTAATAATAAAATAGTTTATTATTAATATAACCGAATATTTTACCTATAGGGTCACACACATAGAGTAAGCCCACCAGAGGATAGTTTTATTTTAGTTGGACTGAAAATAAAACTATTTGGGCCTAACTCATTTAGAATGAGTCAGGAGCCCAATGTTTAATGAGAGCTCAGGTCAAGACCTAAGCCTATATATAGAGCATGAGATGCTCATAGGCTGCTGCTCAGAAATTAGACTATAAACAAATTTCCGTACTAGCATTCGGAGCTCTGTTTTTTTGGTGGAAGTGCTCGTGTGGACTCCTAAGGGCGAAGCTACAATTGCTTCGATCGAGGAACTCGTTCTGCGTCTACAAGAGGTAAACCCTAGCCGAAATTTTAATTTACCATAATGCCTTGAGACTTTTGGGAATCCTTTATGTTTCCGCTGCCTGACCCTAATAGGATTCCCTAACAGAAATCATCATTGATAACATAACATATTTCCGTTTCATGCATAGCCATGGCGGCAAGTTGTAAATGAACAACAAAACAGGCAACAAACTGTGGTTTGTGCTTAGGTTCCCAACGGGTTCATGTCGTCTGTGGCTAGTGCAAGCCTAACATTTCTTGGTTCATGGGCAAAATCTGGAAAAATCGTATCCATTTTCTTCCACTGCGATCCATCGGTCGGATGCCTAAGTAGTCCATCGACAACGCTTTCATCAGCATGCCATCTCATAAGTTTTGCATTATTTGCATTGGCAAACAGACACTTTAGTCTTGGAACTATGGGCAGATACCACAACACCTTTGCAAGAGACCCTTTAGTACAGACCTAATCAGAATCATCCTCTTTCTTCTTATACCGTGACACCCCACACCTAGGATATCGATGCAGTATTTCATACTCACCCTAGAATAATACACAATTATTTGGGCATGCATGTATTTTCTCATACTCTAAACCCATAGGACACAACACCTTTTTGGCCTCATAGTTACAATTCGGCAAGGTGTTTCCAGCTGGGAGTATTTCTTTTAATAACTTCAGTAAGTCAGTGAAACTTTTATCCATCCACCCGTTTATGGCCTTCAAATTAAACACTTGCAAAACTGTTGATAACCTCATGAAATTGACATAGTTTGGATACAATGTCTGCTCAGAATCCTCACACAGAGTCGTATATACATGAGCTTTCTTAAAACCTTCTACCCCATATCACTAATCATATCCTCAAGTCGGTCATCTATATCGACATCGGTGTCATGCATCGAGCTTCGATTTTCAGTTTGAGAGCTGGAACTTGGCACCACCATATCTTCACCGTGCCATATCCAACGGGTATAACTACGAAGAAATCCATCACACAATAGATATTCTCCACCTCTTCCAAGTCTAGCTGACGCAGGTTCAAGTATTTAACACAAGGGCAAAAGTACCTTCCATTCACTCCTCAGCATTCCTCACTACAAATTCTATAAATGATTCAACTCCACCCTCGTACTCTAGACTTATGCGTGATGCAGTTATCCAACTTCAATCCATACCAACTGTTTATAAGGTGTTATGATCAATCTCACTTTTCTTACAAAGGTAGTGGTCCTATACCCATTCAGGATGACAATTGTTTTTATACGTCATTGATATATACAGGTTAGGAGTTATTTTAAAATTTGATCAAATTTTGGCAGCATTTCTCATTGGTCTCTAAGTACACAAAATGAGAGTGGTCAAATCAAATTCAACCACAACCAAATATGCACCCAGAGAACAACACAAAATGCAAGTTACCAAAAGTTTATCATATTTTAAAATAACTCCTAACTTGTACATACTAATGAGGTATAAAAAAAATTGTTCATCCTAAACTGTCCAAATGGACAATTCAAGATTCAATACAAACGATGAAATTAATTAATTTAATGACCATTTGTGTCGAATCTCAAATAGGGAACTACGGTTCGCTCATGCACAACAACTTTCATACTAACTAGTATGAGCCTACGAGTTCGCAAGATTGACAACCACACACATACAACAGCAACAGAAATAACACTATATACGAGCAACCAACAACAACAGAAATAACATTATATAAGTGAAATGTAAATTTTAATTACAAATAATACCTAAAAATGTGTTATTTTGAAGTAGAAGTATGGTGTTGGATTATGGATTATGGATTATGGTATTGGATTGTAAGACTTTTAAAGTTTGGACTTTTATTCAGTAATTAGTTTGATGTTTCTAATTTGTGTTATTTTGAAGTAGAAGTATGGATTTATGGATTTAAAGTTTGGACTTTTATTTAGTCTTAGGTTTTAGGAAAAATAAATATTTAGAATAATTTAGTCACAATTGTTTTTTACAAATTGATCTAATGACAAATAATTTTTAAAAATCAGTTTGAAAGCTTGCTCTTCTAAATTATTAATCTATACATTTGCCCAAAAAAATTTATAATTTCTTTTAGGCAGGTGATTATTTATTAAAAAACAACAAATAATTATGAAATCATTTTTAGAATTATTCTATTTATATTAAAATTAATCCGATAATTTCAAAACCTAAGACTATCTTTAGTGGTGTATCTCACTTATAAATGCTTAATTATTTTTATAATAATTTTTAATCAATCTCATATATATACACCACCCACTTTTACTTTTTACAATTTAAACATCTATTTACTTTATCTCAAAATTTATATTAAGAACTCAAATAGATCTCACAAGTTATCTTATATTCATTATTTTTATTTTATTTAGAAGTAAAAACTGAGTATGGTAAATATAAAATGTAATCTAATTACCAAACATCAAAGTGAAAACTAAATCTTTAAAACACAAACAATATATACAGACAGGCCACTAATTTTCAGTTTAGAACAATGCATAGATATTCATGGCTTTCCACAGCTAGTTACTACAAAAGGAGCAAAAGTTTTGTATAGAGTAGGGTCATGGAATGGCTATCTTTTCACTAGAGTTTCTTGGGAAAGAATGCATAGGTTCTTGAATTTCTCTTTGGATCTAACTAACAAAGAAGTTTCTTACGAATCTTACGAATATGAAACCTTAAACAGTTCAATACTTACAAACACAAGGCTCAATCCAACAGGAAGTTTGGAATGACGTCTATGGTTAGATTTGACACAGAGTTGGGAGATTATAGCTACTCGTCCTCTAGACCAGTATCAATACTATACATATTGTGGTGTCAACTCTAACTGCAATATTAATCACTCCCTAGTATGTGAATTGTAACACCCTAATCTTTGCAAATGATAATTCCAAAACAATGAGGGAATTTTTTTTTTTTTTTTACAAAAACAGCCACAACTTATTCAACATAGAAGGGAAGAGGTAGGTAAGGGAAAATAGAGAGCATTCACACACATATGGCAAATGACAGAAAAGCTAAGACTGGAACCGGTTCATTTGGTTTAATGTAACACACTAGCGCTTGGGCGGATTACACAACATCGTTGGCTCGCTCAGGCGAGATCTGATACCGCCTAGGCGGGGTATGGCCATGCAACAGCGGATGGAGAGGGAATTCACAAAAGAAACCCCATACCGGTCTTCACTCGTTTCTACGGGACTAACCCTTCCTCAAAGAAATACTAGGTGTTCAGCATAGGGAAACAGGTAAGGGAAGGGAGATGCACATGTGTATTAGTTTGGAGGAAAGGGGGACCTGAACTCATTCCGCCCAATTCAACTGGGTATGACAACGTCTGGGCGGACTCAACCACAACGCCCAAGTAGGGGTCAACACCATTATCTGGGATGCATTAACGTAACAACGGAGGGAAGGGTATTTGGGCGGTGTTCCCCACTGACACCTACTCGCTTCAGCGCAAGTCCTCACACTTGGGCGAACCGTTCTAGTCGTTCGGAACTCCATAACTTAGCCCTCCAAATTTATCCATACAGCGACACTCATACTCTACTCGGGAAGTTAGGGTTATCCCACTCGGGTTCCAGAACTCCTTCTCACTCGGACTTCCCATCTTTCACTCGGTTATCGATACCTTAAACTTAAAATCCAATCCACTCTAAACCACCATTCGAACTCCTCTCTCAGAAGGGAATCACTCGAGGTTTTCACTCGGAAATATCAACTCTTCCTCACTCGGGATTTCATACTTACATTTACTCGGAAATCCTCAGGCCTATAATCATTCGGAAGCTAGCGACTGACTCACCCGGCATACCACCATTTAATCACACAGATTATAATTACCCTACGCTCATAAGACATCCTCATACAGTCCTCTTCACCGCTCAACCTCACTTACAGCATAGAAGAACACACAACATATACTTGTATAAACAAAAACATTCATATAATTACAAAAACTTCATCATGACTTTTGTTACCCAAAGCTGTCAAGTTTTAACGTAAGAACTATAACCAAAACACGAGCCGGCCAAGGCTTAACAAAACGTTATACACAGTATTTATACATATACACATATACACATATACACATGTAGATATATGTTCCAATAGCGCTCTGATTCATTGTCCTGCACTCGCTCCTCCTTCATCCTTCTTTTCGAGAGATGTTCACTGAAAGTGTAGCCACTGCAGGGGTGAGCTTTTACATGTAAAATGACAATCAAGGACTCGGCATCAGTGTCAGCATGCACATTCACATCCATTCAATCGTTTTCAAATTAATTAAAGTTAGACACTGCAAAATGACATTTAAGACACACAGACAACACATACAGGTATTCCCCACCCTCGGAAACCATTCATAACACTCCACACACGTTATACGTACTACTCTAATCAACCTCATATCTACATGCATGCCTGCGGATCCGACTCGAGTGATGACTTTCAGTTACAGTTTTCCCCTCCTGTGAGATCCTAACTTAAATAAAAAAAACAAACCCAAAATTTCAAGAAAATTTTTTTTTCGCGATTAAAGCCGAATTCGAAATATGGATTTAAAAACACTTAATTATATTATCAAATTGGGGTAGTAATAAGCTCATGACACAATTCAACCTTAAATCATAAGAAAAATTCATTTTGAAAATTATAATTATCTTCAAAATATCACCTATTCGTTCCAATTTGAAAATTATAAAAAGTTGGGTTCAAAACCCTCTTAAACTTAAGTTTTACCATGTAATGGGTCCGGTCTTTTACGCCTCATAAGAGTTAGAAAAGTCCAATTGAAGTAAAACCAATTTTCATACCTCCGTAACATAATTATCTACAACTTTCATGAAGAGGTCGGAGGCTAAAAATGTCATTAAGATGCTCAAACGGGCCAAAAACAGTAAGAAAAACAGAGCAGTTGGAAAAAACAGCACGACAGTAGCCATAACAGGGCTCTGAATCGATTCAGGTTCGTGTGAATCGATTCAAGCATACTAAAATCTCAAAATTTGACAAACAGAGGGCCTCGAATCGATTCAAACTCGTATGAATCGATTCAGGCACTTCCAGGAAGCCTTGAATCGATTCAAAACTCATGTAAATCGATTCAAACACGTCCAGGGACCCTTGAATCGATTCATGACCATTATGAATCGATTCAAGACAGCAATTATGCAGAAATTATGCAGATTTTACACTTGAAATGAACTTCTTCACTACCAAAACCCATGTAAACGATATCGGAATGCCACCAAATTTTAACACAAGCTAAAACACATCAATTGTGACGTGTGGCAACTGGCCGCACTCAAAAATTCCTAAAAATGAGTGATTTATGCGTATAAATGTGTTTATCTCATTTTAAGGCATTTTGTGGTAGTCAATGAGTCCACTTGTGGCAAAATGGACCCATTCCAATCTTCACAAACCACAATTAACATATCTAAGCTATTGCATTCCTTCCACTACATCAAAACCAAATAAGTCATCATTTGACCATGCTAGTTCCTAGCTCATGCATAAGACAACTATCCAAAAGCTTAAAACACACCACCTAAGGAGCTTTAATTCACACTCCCTACATCCATTCTCCATCAAACAATCAAGACCTGCCCATAAACATTTATGTCTAATTTATGAAGCTTATAATGAATTCTCTTCTCCATCACCAACATACAATCTCTATCTAATACTTATTACAAACCTTCATAACTACATTAATCACACATGAATTAGTCTAACACACATGGAAGGCATATATCAACATAACACATATAAAGCACCACACACACACATCCTTCAATTCATAATTCTCTGCACTCCTTGGCATCAACTCTCCGCTTGGCGCGTCTCTGGGGCTTCAACCTCTTCCCTGTCATTGGTTACTAAAATTAAAGAAACAACAGCAAGGGTGAGTGTTTGGTATCATAATTAATATGGAATGGAAATTCAATAACAAGATACATATTCACTAGTTGTAGTTTCTGCCATTTATCTTACCTCTTGTCCTAAATTTCCATTTACCAATCAAATTTAATTCCAATCTCTTGATCCACAATTTGTCAATCACAATCAATAATTATCACGAAACACATTCATATCATTCTACAATATTAACAATGCATCAAATAACACAACTGACTCTCATATTAATCGACGCCTAGTATCCGGATACTAAAAGGATCGACCTTCAGCTGGGGGTCCTACTTGACACCCCGTGAACCCTGCTTGGTCCACCGAGTCCTACTTGACTCTCCACCTCAACCACTGGGTCCTACTTGACCACTGGGTAGCTCAACTGGGCATAAACACCACGGGAGCCAGAAACGAGGGGCTGTACATACCGTCGGCCGTCCTACACCACATAATTACGCATGTAAATTCATATTTCTCATATCATACTGCAAGTGGCCAACAACAAAACACATACTCATCAATTGGGCGACCTACTTGTCAAGCCCATCACCACAATGCCACCATACTCATCAACTCATCACTATTCAATCCACATTGTACTCATAATCATCACAAATCATACACAATTTACATTCATACACATACAATTATCATTTTCTTGTAAGTTCTCGTTAGTTCCGCATTTAATTCACTTGCTCAATTCAATTACATTTACCTATTCTAATTAATTATAACCCGAACACCCCCCTTACCTTGGTTTCGAGCTCCGACGACTCGTTCTTGATGAGATTGGCGTTCCCTCGACGCTATGCCCAACGTTCTACGTCCGGAATCAACACCCACTTCACCGTTCGATCCTCCGACGTCTGTTTCGTCACCTACGGAGGTCGAAACGCAAAACCCATCAATGTTAAACCGTTCTCGTTACTCTAAAAAGCCATTTTTCAAGCTTCTACACACTAGAGGAGTAGGAAACCAAAGCTTAGTCCTCCATGCACGACCATTTGGTTTAACGGAGAAAACGAAAGAGCTACGAAAACTTAATTTAAAAGGCCCATGGGACTCACCTCGAAGCCACGGTCACAAAAACGTAGTTATCTCGAAGTTTCGGTGCGAAATCAACCTTCCTCCAAGGCATGCAAGTCACGGCCAATCTTGGGGAGAAGGAGAAGAAGGTTGCGTGCGTGAAATGAGGAAGAAGGAGAGGAAATTAAGGTTTTTAATACTCAAGGGCAGTTTGGTCATTTCCTATTTCAATTACTTTTTCCTTTAAAAGTTTTAATTAAAACTTTTACCTTTACCTTTCACCCTTCACCTTTTACCCCAAGGTAACTTCAAATTTATCTTCTTCTATTCACCCTCATTTAATCTTTTATAATTAATTAATCAACTAAATTTTATTTATTTCCACAACATTTAATTATTTGCAATTACATCTTTAATAATAATAATTCCCAAAAATCTCAATAAATTCAATTGGGTAATTATTAATATTTTCCGTCAATTAAAACTTTTCTAAAATATTAGGGATGTTACACCTCCCCTGGCCCCTCGTCCTTCAGCTCTTCCCGCGTGGTACCGGCCTCCCATTGGCGTCTCGAGACTCTTCTCTAGCTCCTACGGCTACCACGAGCTCCTTCGGAATCTAGCCGGGGTCTGTAACTGGAAGTCATTCCCTCGGGGCTCTTGACCTTCCACGGGTCGCCCCACTCTTACACATGCAGCTAAATGCATCTACCAAGAAGCGTCATTACACCACCGATACCTCCTTCGTAACCATTAAGTAGGAACAGATTCGATGCAACCTTTATTCGCTTTTATTATTTACACCAATATGTTTAACCATCAGCAATCAAGTAATAGCATCTGACAAATCAACTAACAAGCACACATTCATATTCTCACAGCGTTAACAAGGATAGAACCATGCATATCATTCGTTATTATCAATACTAACATACTACTTTACCACCATCTAGATCACAAGCATTTATTGTTCAACCACTATAAAACACACGGAATCCAGAATCTCCAATCATGCATAGGATCCAATCATCACAAACACATGCACATACACTCAAGCAGAACATTCATCCGGTACCGTTCGTGGATCATGCATTTAACATGCAAGCACCCCCTACTTACGAAAGGGACTTCAAGAAGCTTTTCTGCTCTTTGACGTTGAATCTGACGCCCCTCTACTGATTCGTTCAGCCTTTCTCCACTCCGTCGTACTCTACACTTGGCTCGGGGTTGGGGTGTTGTTCTTCCTTTGCTTTATGATCGTCCTTCACCAGCCGGGGCTCTGACCTTCTTCCCGCACTGTCGTCGTGACGGATAGAAACAGGGGAAAGGAAAGAAGATGGAGACGAAGAAGAAAAGAGAGAATGGAGTAGTGGGAGAAGTTGTTTGCACCCACGGTGATACTGAATACGCACCTATATACGCATGCGAGGGGGAAAGGAGTGGGATGGGAAAGAGTGAGTCGCAGACCACTCACACCTTCCGCCAATCACAGACAGCCACATCCCATCAATTAAGTCCAATTAACTTGTCATTAACTCTCAGGCTATATTGGTTATGATTAACAACTAATTCTTTACTTTCAATTTTTCTTATTATTTAATTTTTATTCGGTATCTAACTTCAAAACTGGGATGTTACATGAATGCTTGTAAGGTTTCAAGCCAAAATTTCAAGCAAGGTTTCAGGGAACAGGGAACATGGCCATAAAAAAAGCACAATGACAATGGAGGTTACGTAGACAATTGGGTTTAGCAACAAAAGGCACGTAATCTATAATGGGGGTTCAGGGAAGAAGCCAGCTACCTGAATGAAGAAACCATGAAGATGGGGAACGACGACGAATAGAGAAGAGGGCACGACGTTGTACTCTACATAACAAAACAGAGGAAGAGAACGTCACACACAATGCAACATAGGGAAAACAAGAGAGGAAGAAGAGGAAACACTTACCTGAATGGAAAAAGGATGAAGATGAAGCACTCAACCACTGCGTAAATGACGAAGTAGAGCGCGAGAGGAAGAAGAAGTCAGGGACGCGAGGAAATGACCTAAACCCTTCAAAACCCTAACTTAAATTAAACATACATTCACGGTTCCT
The DNA here is from genome assembly GCA_037962975.1 of Clitoria ternatea. Lineage (NCBI taxonomy): Eukaryota > Viridiplantae > Streptophyta > Magnoliopsida > Fabales > Fabaceae > Clitoria > Clitoria ternatea. The sequence goes on from CM075672.1 coordinate 161,369,467, forward strand.
ATTGCAATCATGATCATATTATCGCTATTATCACGGTTACACCAATAGCCCTGGTTAAATGCCAACTCTATATCCACGGTTAACATCATAACCGTGATCGTACCCATCAATATATAACCAGGGTTGTGAAGTAAACAGTGGATATATAGTACCTGAACTATATATCCACGGTTGGAAATACAACCGTGATTATAGCCATCAATATATATTCACGGATAACATTAGAGCCATGATCGTACCTATCAATATATAGTCACGGTTGTGTAGTCAACCGTGGATATATATTTCAGGTACTATATATCCACAGTTGACTCCTTAACCGTGATTATATATTGATGGGTACGATTACGGTTATGATGTTAACCGTGGATATATAGTTTCCCCTGATTATATCGTTTGCCTTATAATTTCAAAAATGCCACCGCGCATGTTTTTATCACTGATCCACTTTAACCCATGATTATATCTAGTTGTTAAATCCAATTTTTGCACTAGTGGAGTCTCATTTAGTATTGGTCTGATAAAGACTCTGTTTTGAATATAACAAGAAGTGCCTACTGCTTCAACCCAAAAATATTTTGGTAGATCATTTTTGCAAAGCATGGTTCTAGCCATCTCTAACAGACTTATGTTTTTCCTTTCCACAACACCATTCTGTTGAGGTGTTCTTTGAGAAGAAAATGTGTGAGAAATGCCAGTTTTGTTAGAAAACTTTTTAAAAACTTTATTTTTGAATTCTCTGTCATGATCACTTCTTATTGTACCAATACGGATACCTTTTTCGGATTAGATTTTCTTACGGAAAATCTTGAATACTTGTGCAGACTCATCTTTGTGGGCTAAGAAATAAACCCATGTCATTTTAGTGTAATCATCAATGATGACAAAACCATATCATTTTCCAACAAGACTTTGAATTTGGGATGGTGCGAACAAATCTAAATGTAACAGCTCAAGTATTTTGTTGGTGGAAACAACATCCTTGTTTTTAAAAGAAGTTTTGTGTTGTTTTCCCTTTTGACGTGTTTCGCAGGGTTGGGATCCATTGAATGAAATTCTAGGAAGTCCTTTAACTAACCCTTTTCTACTAAGCTTTGAAATATATTTCATGCTAACATGCCTAAGCTTTTTGTGCCAGATCCACTTCTCTTCAGACGAGGAGAAAAGACAGGTTACATTTTGACTGTCTAGTTCACCTAGATCAACCTTGTAGTGGTTGTTATGTTTGTTTACTGAGAAAGAGTAGTTCCATCATGGCTGATGATTGTACATTTTTCTTTATCAAATGAAACTTTGTAACCACTATCAAAAATTAACTTATGCTCAGTAGGTTATGCTTCAAACCTTCAACAAAATTATAACACCCTAATTTTAATAAATAATATACCCAAAAACAGGGAAAATTTTTCCACAAAAACAGCCACTGGACGATCGGCAACGAAAAAGGAAGAGGAAAGCAAGGGAAGATAAAAGAACATTCATACGCATAGCAATCGGTGGAAGGGACAAGGCTTAAACCGACCCATTCGGTTAAATGAAACACGTTGGCGCCTGGGCGAAATCCATGACAACGCTGACTCGCTCAAGCGAGGCCCAACGCAGCCTGAGCGAAATATGACCATGCAACAGTGGAACAAGGAGATGCCCACGCGAAGCCCAACACCAGCATCCACTCACTCGGCGAAGTACTATTCGCTTAAGTGAACATCCCAGAAGCCTTCCATGCACGCACACTCGCTGGAGCTAAGTCTAATTCGCTGGGGCGGACACAGGTACAAGGTAATTTCTCACTCGGATTTGGGACATATGTTCACCCGGTAAGTCATCACGCTCATACTTCACTCGGGAATCCACACAGCTCCTCATTTATCCATACATGTCACAAGTATAAGCCACTCGGGAAATGACTCCCCCAATTCTGCCACTCGGAATCCAGAACCCTTTCTCACTCGGAACATATATATCCTAATCAAACATCACTCGACGCATTCTAATCTTAACACAATCGGGTCACATTACCTATTCACTATTTGGAATACATTCATACATTCACTCGGGAAATCAAGTAGTTAAGTCCCACTAGGTCTTATTCAAAACTCAACCAGTCGGCATACCAACCCTCACTCACTCGGATTTGCCACCCAGTAATCCTCACTTGGAACCATCAACTTAACATTATTTTACTCGTCAACAGCCCTCGAATCATTTAACAACACATTCCAGTCGGAAGACGCATCAAATCCACAAAAAGCACATATGTATAAATATAAACCTGCCCACAAATCCAATCTGCCGACCTATATACATGTAACCATATACTCGGAATACTCATTAACTTAACATTATACCTTTACCATTATTTACAGATCCATATAAGTGACACCATGTCTATACTTATCAAATCAATCTTTATAAATAAATATGTTTACTCATTTTACAAGAGAGCCGGCCAAGGCTACACTGACTGAACATAATAAACGCATTACGAGCACCCAACAGTCGGAGTACACCACACTCGGACTTGAGGCCCTATCATCATTTCTGAGTCCGACCCGCACACACTGAAAAAATGGTGTAGGGGTGAGCTTCACATATTAAATGACAGATATTGGCTCGGATTATACCACAATCCTCGATTATGCAATTCATACAGTTCAATCATCCATAACACACACTGTTGTTTAAATATGAATATTCACTCATCATAATCCAATCGGAATTCATTCCAGTTAATCCACTCGGTTATATAAAACTCACATTATTTGCAATCACGTATAATCACACCCATAGGCTAATACTGCACTCGACAATAGCATTTTTATATATATACATATAATCAATCACACATGGACAGAAAATTTATATCATTCATTCACAGCATGTATAATACTCATGATGTCATATTTCACTCGGCAAATACATTAGTATGCATGCTTCAATCCAACTACTTCATATCCACATATGCAAACATTTCGTATTGAGCTCGGTATCAATCAAGAATGTGCACACATCAATTCGCCCGGATCTGGTTACCAGTTTTATTGTTGCAACATAGGCTCCAAGCCTTTCACTCAGCTTCAAGCTGATTTGGCCGTTTTACAAGTACCAAACCGTTTGCCCTCACGCGTAACACAATTGCTCCAAGCAACAACGGGAGTGTCACGGGCAGCCCCGAGTCCAACTCGGTAAGCCTGCCTTGAGTCCAACCCAAGGTCTTTAAGTGTCCAATGCTTAGTGCACTCAGCACTGCTCCAAATCCAACCCAGGGTCTTTTATATAATCCAACACATATTCATCTGATTGCCAATCGGTATTAAGCGTCCAACGCTATATGTTCTAAGCATTTCAATGGCGAATCGGATGAATATGGTCCTTCATCAGGCGTCCAACGCCTATGCACTCGGCATTCAATGTATCAATCACATGCATCCAATACAATACCACAACACATGCGCACGGCAATCACATGCACTCGGTAATACATGCACTCAGCAATACATGCACTCGGCTTTCTTATCAACAGCCACAATATCCCATACCTTCACATGGAATTCATACAGCATTGCATGCACTCGACAATTCACCTATAACACTCGGTAACCATAATATTCACATGCATTTCAAGCATTTTAACACCACATAGATTTATGCCCTGCCCCATGTCTTAATGCACTCGGCTATTCACAATTCCATCACATGCATCAGCTGTATTGTATTATTCAAGTCATAATCAGGAGTCGATATAACAATGACATAGTACATGCACTCGAAACCATAATATCATTCATGTTTACATGCATCTAATCATATAATCACACAAATGGGTATCAGTAAATGACCACACGATGCACTCAGCATTCCTCATATGCATCTCATACACTTAACATAGACATCATCAACAAGCATCATACTTCATATGGACGGAAAATCATGCACAACACAATAATAAACGTCATACATCCGGTTTACCACTCAACAGTATGCAACATCCAGAAGGCACAACACAGTACAATGGCTCCACCCGGAAACTCGTCCATAAGCTATACACTTAACATGCAAGGCGCCCTCCTACCTGGAATGAAACTTCTATTCGGTCAATACGACACTCGGTCCCAGAGGAACACTGAAGGAGCAAGGAAGGAACAGCGTGGAAGAAGACGGGTTACATGCAGAGGGAATACACACCCTTACCCTCTCTGGCTCGTCAAGTAAGGAATGAGGACTCCGATCCTCGGCCACCACTGTTGCGAGCTCACAGAAGCAGAGCGCAGAGAAGAAAAAAGAAGAAGAAAGTGAAGAACGAAGAAGAAAAGGAGAGAAAACAGAAAGAAGAGAAGTCTGAAGGGAAAGAATGAATGATAGTGTACCCATATATGCATGCACGGAGAGGAGGGAAGAGTGGGGTGGGAAGTCGTGCACAGCAGCAGCCGCTCCCACACGTGTCATACACACACAGTCACAAATAATCAGCTATTGACAACTAACCATAATCAATCAGTCTTTAACTTAAATTAATTAAACCAATTATAATTAATAAATAATTTCCCCCACTTAGCAATTATTATTTTAATGATTTATTTTCATTCGGAAATTAATTATTAAATCGGGATGTTACAAAAATAAATATTTTTAATCACAAGAGAAGGAATGTTACCAACTTTACTAACTCCAGTTATACGTCCAGACTGGTTTCCCCCGAAGGTAACTTTACCACCTTCAAATTGTTCCACATTTAGAAACATAGACCTTTTGCCTGTCATGTGATATGAGCACTCACTATCCAAATACTAGTAGCGTTGCTTTGTTTTTGTCCTTAAGAACATCTGAAATAGGAATGATCATTGTCTTTGGTACCTAGAAATTTTTGGGTCCTATAGGGTTAATATTCTTTGTATTTTTCCTTTTTCTCTTTAAGTAGTCTTGAATCACATGACCATGCTTCTTGCAGTAGTTGCATTTAACATGCTTATGCTTAGATTGAGAAGAAGAAAAGGAAGAATTATTTTGTTTTAAATCAGTTTCTTCAATGTACCCTAGACCAGCTCTTTTGGAACTTCCTTGTGATTTACCCCTAAGTTTGTATAAATTTTTAGTTCCATTTACAAATCGGGCCAGGTTTGTAGTAAGCGTGCTTACTTCTTATTGAAGAGACTTGATTTCTTTATCTTAAGAGATACAACGAGCATTGAACTATTTAGTTTAGTTTTCAAAAACTCATTTTCCTTTTTGAGGTTATGTATTTCTTCAAGATGCATCTTTTCTTTCTCATCAAGCTCCTTAAGAAGTTCTTGATCTAAATCCTTTTTCTTTAGCTCAGATATTGTATCTTCATATGAAGACATAGATTACTATTTCTTTTTCAACAGTTTATAGTTTTTCAAAAGAATTGAAAAATCTTTAAAGAGGGCTTCATAATTTTCTTTTAGTTCTGACTGATTTACCTCTTCTGATTCAGACTGGTCTAAACTCACTTTAGATTCTGAATCTATTTTGGCTATAAGGCAAATCTAAGTAGACTCTATTTCTTCTTCAGATTCACTTCTACTGGTTGAATCTTCATCATCCCAGGTGATAAGTCCCTTTTGCTTCTTAAAGAATTTCTTTTTCTCTATTCTATTTTTTTTATCTTTGTTCAGAAGAGGACACTCTGCTTTTATGTGTCCTGGTTTTCTACAGTTGATACATTCCAAAATAGATTTACCAATCTTAAACTTAAATTGATTTTTACCTTTAAGTTCTTTTCTGTTGAACGTTCCAGCTCCACCTTTCTTCTTTTTCAGAAGTCTATGGAATCTTTTAGTGACAAGGGTCAACTCTTTATTAGTGTCCTCATCTCCTTCATTAGATGCAAGGTCTGAGTTAGTTGACTCTTCAACTTTGGGCTCCTTGCACCTCCTGGAAGTCTCTTCAGACTTAAGGCAATGTTCTTGGAAGATGAAGGCTTTAACACTTCCTTCTGGTGGAGCTTTATCTCATGAACTCTTAGAACTCTATGAAGTTCATCTAGAGTTAGAGTAGTAAAGTCCTTGGCTTCCTCCAGAACAGCACACTTGACATCAAACTTTTTTGGTAAGCATCCTAGAAGTTTTACATTGATATCTTCAGTGGAAGGATAGATCCTGAAGCTTTGATTGAATAGAGTTTGAAATCTTCCAAACATTTGGTCAACAGACTTATGTTCCTCCATTCTGAAGTTGTCATACTTCTTGGTCACAATAATTTTCTTGGAACGCTTAACATTGGAGGTTCCTTCATAGTTACGTTGAAGGGCATCCCAGATCTTCTTTGCAAATTTATAGTTGTACACCTTATTGTATTCAAATTTACTTAGAGCACAAATTAGGAGGATTCTAGCTCTAGCATTTAACTCAATTTTTTTGAAGTCAACGGTGAACCACTTATCTTCAGGGATTAACTTTCCTTTGTTGTTTATAGGAGTTAGTTCATTCAACCTCTTCTGATTCAGCATTCCTCATATGTATCTCATACACTTAACAAAGACATCATCAACAAGCATCATACTTCATATGGACGAAAAATCATGCACAACACAATAATAAACGTCATACATCCAGTTTACCACTCAATAGCATGCAACATCCAGAAGGCACAACACAGTACAATGGCTCCACCCGGAAACCCGTCCATAAGCTATACACTTAACATGCAAGGCGCCCCCTATCTGGAATGAAACTTCCATTCGGTTAATACGACCCTCGGTCCCAGAGGAACACTGAGTCACTCTTAGTACATCTGCATGCAAGAGCAGGGGAGGCCATTCGGGCCTCTGAGACACCCAGCTCTCGGTTCGCTCCCTGGAGTAGCTTCATCACAACGCTGTGAACACTCCAACCACCTTGAAGCTCCTCGTAGCGCAGATCTCCACCGAGACTTGGCAGCTTCGAGCAAGGAGGGGAAGAAGGAGGGAAGTCGATGAAGGGAATGAAGGAGCAAGGAAGGAGACGGGTTGCATGCAGAGGGAATGCACACCCTTACCCTCTCTGGCTCGTCGAGTAAGGAAGGAGGACTCCGATCCTCAGCCACCACTGTTGCAAGCTCACGGAAGCAGAGCGCAGAGAAGAAAGAAGAAGAAGAGAGTGAAGAGCGAAGAAGAAAAGGAGAGAAAACAGAAAGAAGAGAAGTCTGAAGGGAAAGAATGAATGATAGTGTACCCATATATGCATGCACGGAGAGAAAGGAAGAGTGGGGTGGGAAGCCGTGCACAGCAGCAGCTCCCCCCACACGTGTCATACGCACACAGTCACAAATAATCAGCTATTGACAACTAACCATAATCAATCAGCCTTTAACTTAAATTAATTAAAACCAATTATAATTAATAAATAATTTCCCCCACTTAACAATTATTATTTTAATGATTTATTTTCATTCGGCAATTAATTATTAAATCGGGATGTTACAGTTCTCCCTCTCTCAAAAGAATTTCGTCCTCGAAATTCAGTTGGTGACTCTCCTTAAATAATTAACTCAGAAAATTGTTGTCTCAATCACTCACACGACTATGCTTCCACAAGTATTCACCGACCGGATCACAATTTCACTCGGCAAGGATTCACCACTCAAGCGGTTTACCGACCGCCCACAATTTCAGTCGGCAAAACGTAAAAGGTCAGGCCCTACCTGATTACCACTTCATCATAGAATTTAATACATTCAGGGATTCAATTTCTAAAACGCATAGTTTCCCTTAGTTAACTCAGCCAATTCATCATAAGTAGTGGCACTTCCTAATTTCTTGGCCGCTCGGTCCTATACTCACGACACTGATCGGCGTATTTACACCTTTGGGTTCCCTGATTCAAATGAGTCACTCCGCACAACCATAACTCATACAGAGTACAGACTCAAAATTGTATCACATGAGACACATTACGGAGGTTAATCAACCAGTTGAGAATAATCTAATCGGCAACAACATCACCGACTCCCAATAATACTCACTCCCGACCGATTTCTCTCGGATCAAACCCTCGGGTTTCAAAACCTGATCACAAAATCTCTCTCTTCCACTAAAGGGGGCTTTCAAGGAATTTTCCATGTGTTTCAATTAGCACAATTTACCCAGATTTACTTCGCATATGCACTACTCTAAATTCTGAAATCTTAGATTCCTACCCATGCTTTCGGCTAATTCCATGCTTTCATCCTGAGAATTTCACTCGGTCCTCTTACACAAAACATCATTCGGGGTTCAAGGGTAATTTTCACCCGGAAATCCTTCCACTTACCAGAAATTCACTCGTAATTTGAGCCTACTTTGAAACAAAACCTGAGTTCAAGCTTAGCAATCCCAATCACTGACCTGAGTACGACTTCATTTAAATCCTTCACTCGGATATCTATCCCCCTCGGAGACCATTCACTTGGAAACTTACTCACTCGGAATATCATTTTCCCGACCAAACTAACTTTTCTCCTGGAAGATCGCTCGGTTAACCTTATAAAACTCCACTTCAGTGACAGATTTGATCACCCCTCTTGTTTTAATAACCAATCATCGTCTTAGAAGCCAATCTATACCCAACAGCCTCTAATCCTCTCGGAGGCAAACCCATCAAGGTTAAACAAACCCTCTATCCTCAATTGATACGTAACCATATAATATTCATTTAATAAAACTCTCATCACACTCGGAACCGTCTGAAAGACTCACAATCACCATAAGCAGTTACAACTTCACCTGTCCGACTCATGAATTGTTGCATCCAACTTATAGGATGACGTCTCATTCCTATAGGGTTGCAACAATTACACAGACACTGCAAAGTGTACGCTGCCACAATGCCTACGGCATGACGAGTCATCTCAGAACAGCATGCCTCACTCCGACCAGACTCACTCAACTAATACTAATTCACATGGTAATTAATGGCAATTCACACACATTGTAAGCAATACATCTACATCAACCTCATCATTATGCATCACATAGGGCACATCACGCAACAACAATCATGAAAATTATTTATCACTTCTATAAATCAGTACGATGGCAATACAACAATCGGCTTCTAGCCAACACCGAGTAAATATTTCCTCTAAATCTTATTCATCACAAAACCATGGCTCAGATAAATTCTCAATTCTCAGCTATATAGTAACATCACTCACTCGGGTTCATGCAATTCAATCAGGATTAAGTAATTCATAATCATACATGCTGTCATAACACACCATGGACTAGGAAACGACACTAATGTACACACAGACACTCAGTCGGATTCATACCAATTATTCATGGCTATGTCATTGTTCACTACAGCATGCACCATAACCATAACCACATATTGCACTCAACAATAGCATCAATACATATGTACTCCTCCAATCGGGTTTACCCAAACCAATTCCCAACTATATTAAGGATTTCATTCACAATATCACATCCACATATTCATATAATTCACATTGAGTTCAATGCCCATCATAAGCGTGTACACAGACATTCAATTGGAATTTGCACAATAACATACATTCTCAATCATAACATCACATCACACTTGGCAACAGCGTCAATACATGTGCATTCATTTAGTCAGAACTTATTTATACCGCATCATCAAGTCGGGATCTACTCAAATCATTCAAATCCATGCAAATCATATTAGTCTCAATAATAATTCTCTTACACACATGCATGCGGATCCGACTTAACAGCGATTCCATCTCATGTACGTAATTCTCATGCAATTTCATACAAGCATCCAAGCTTACCAGGTGCGTCTCACGCAGCCATCAATAGGTCACAACCGTTCCAACACAACATATAGATTCACCCGGAATTTCATGGTTTCATCACAGCATCACAAGCATTTGTCATAGTACTCACAATAGCAAACAGAGTAACAATACTACAACACATCCTCTCGGTATTTTATAATGAAGGCAGCATGCATTTCAACACAGCATTACGATGGAATCAACAGATCAGCTCACATATCATGCATTCGGAAATCATCATGGCATTCTCATTCATATACATTTTAACATGAAACTGCAAACAGAACTCAAAGATTCATCCCCTTTTAACTCACGCACTCAGCAATAATGGTAACACTCCTATTTACAAGCATTCAGTCAACATTCGCAGAATTATCAACATGCATTCGTGGACGGAGTCACATGATCACTAAACAGTTAACAAATACCACAAATCCAGGAGTTGCAATGCACATTTACTTAATTACAGCATAACCACTAACACATTTCACATATCACACGATAATCATTCAAGCCTCAATGAGTTACTACGCAATTGCTTTACTCGGGTTTAACAGCACATAAGGTTAAATAATTATTAGACTTAGGATTCTTAAGGGGTCACTATTTATCCAGTATCCCACAACATTCCAATATTACTATAAGGTATAGTACCATTCACTTGATTCCCTCAACCAGCCACTGAGGTGCGATCCCAATTTAACATATACCTAACCTCACCTTTACACACTTATTATACACCCAGACTTTTGACTTAGGAAACTGCAACATATCTCTTATACCGCAAATCATATACCGTTCATTCATCACACATTCAAATTCCCAAACAAGGCACCGGCATACAACCACACCATTCATAGTCAAACGTATACCGAATCCAATAGAAGATCATAAGCAGATATCATCACACGAGTCATGATCGAACATGTATCAACATACAATAGAATATCATAAGCAATTGTGACAATCTGGCTTAATGCACTCAACCGCCCACTAACAGTAGGCAAACCTTGGCCATGGACCTTTTAGTCTGCTCTGATACCAAAATGTAACACCCTAATTTTAATAAATAATATACCCAAAAATAGGGAAAATTTTTCCACAAAAACAGCCACTGGACGATCGGCAAAGAAAAAGGAAGAGGAAAACAAGGGAAGATAAAAGAACATTCATACGTATAGCAATCGGCGGAAGGGACAAGGCTTGAACCGACCCATTCGGTTCAACGAAACACATTGGCGCCTGGGCGAAATCCTTGACAACGCTGACTCGCTCAAGCAAGGCCCAACGCCGCCTGAGCGAAATATGACCATGCAACAGTGGAACAAGGAGATGCTCACGCGAAGCCCAACACCAGCATCCACTCGCTCGGCGAAGTACCATTCGCTTAAGCGAACATCCCAGAAGCCTTCCATGCACGCACACTCGCTGGAGCTAAGTCTAATTCGCTGGGGCGGACACAGGTACAAGGTAATTTCTCACTCGGATTTGGGACATATGTTCACCCGGTAAGTCATCACGCTCATACTTCACTCAGGAATCTGCACAGCTCCTCATTCATCCATACAGGTCACAAGTATAAGCCACTCGGGAAATGACTCCCCCAATTCTGCCACTCGGAATCCAGAACCCTTTCTCACTTGGAACATATATATCCTAATCAAACATCACTCGACGCATTCCAATCTTAACACAATCGGGTCACATTACCTATTCACTATTTGGAATACATTCACACATTCACTCGGGAAATCAGGTAGTTAAGTCCCACTCGGTCTTATTCAAAACTCAACCAGTCGGCATACTAACCCTCATTCACTCAGATTTGCCACCCAGTAATCCTCACTTGGAACCATCAACTTAACATTATTTCACTCATCAACAGCCCTCAAATCATTATACAACATATTCCAGTCGGAAGACGCATCAAATCCACAAAAAGCACATATGTATAAATATAAACCTGCCCACAAATCCAATCTGCCGACCTATATACATGTAACCATATACTCGGAATACTCATTAACTTAACATTATACCTTTACCATTATTTACAGATCCATATAAGTGACACCATGTCTATACTTATCAAATCAATCTTTATAAATAAATATGTTTAGTCATTTTACAAGAGAGCCGGCCAAGGCTACACTGACTGAACATAATAAACGCATTACGAGCACCCAACAGTCGGAGTACACCACACTCGGACTTGAGGCCCTATCATCATTTCCGAGTCCGACCCGCACACACTGAAAAAATGGTGTAGGGGTGAGCTTCACATATTAAATGACAGATATTGGCTCGGATTATACCACAATCCTCGATTATGCAATTCATACAGTTCAATCATCCATAACACACACTGTTGTTTAAATATGAATATTTACTCATCATAATCCAATCGGAATTCATTCCAGTTAATCCACTCGGTTATATAAAACTCACATTATTTGCAATCACGTATAATCACACCTATAGGCTAATACTGCACTCGACAACAGCATATACATATATATATGCATATATTCAATCACACATGGATAGAAAATTCATATCATTCATTCACAGCATGTATAATACTCATGATGTCACATTTCACTCGGCAAATACATTAGTATGCATGCTTCAATCCAACTACTTCATATCCACATATGCAAACATTTCGTATTGAGCTCGGTATCAATCAAGAATGTGCACACATCAATTCGCCCAGATCTGGTTACCAGTTTTATTGTTGCAACATAGGCTCTAAGCCTTTCACTCAACTTCAAGCTGATTCGGCCGTTTTACTGGTACCAAACCGTTTACCCTCACGCGTAACACAATTGCTCCAAGCAACAACAGGAGTGTCACGGGCAGCCCCGAGTCCAACTCGGTAAGCCTGCCTTGAGTCCAACCCAAGGTCTTTAAGTGTCCAACGCTTAGTGCACTCGGCACTGCCCCAAATCCAACCCAGGGTCTTTTATATAATCCAACACATATTCATCTGATTACCGATCGGTATTAAGCGTCCAACGCTATATGTTCTAAGCATTTCAATGGCGAATCAGATGAATATGGTCCTTCATCAGGCGTCCAACGCCTATGCACTCGGCATTCAATGTATCAATCACATGCATCCAATGCAATACCACAACACATGCGCACGGCAATCACATGCACTCGGCAATACATGCACTCGGCAATACATGCACTCAGTAATACATGCACTCGGCTTTCTCATCAACAGCCATAATATCCCATACCTTCACATGGAATTCATACAGCATTGCATGCACTCGGCAATTCACCTATAACACTCGGTAACCATAATATTCACATGCATTTCAAGCATTTTAACACCACATAGATTTATGCCCTGCCCCATGCCTTAATGCACTCAGCTATTCACAATTCCATCACATGCATCAGCTGTATTGTATCATTCAAGTCATAATCAGGAGTCGATATAACAATGACATAGTACATGCACTCGAAACCATAATATCATTCATGTTTACATGCATCTAATCATATAATCACACAAATGGGTATCAGTAAATGACCACACGATGCACTCAGCATTCCTCATATGCATCTCATACACTTAACATAGACATCATCAACAAGCATCATACTTCATATGGACGGAAAATCATGCACAACACAATAATAAACGTCATACATCCGGTTTACCACTCAACAGTATGCAACATCCAGAAGGCACAACACAGTACAATGGCTCCACCCGGAAACTCGTCCATAAGCTATACACTTAACATGCAAGGCGCCCTCCTACCTGGAATGAAACTTCTATTCGGTCAATACGACACTCGGTCCCAGAGGAACACTGAAGGAGCAAGGAAGGAACAACGTGGAAGAAGACGGGTTACATGCAGAGGGAATACACACCCTTACCCTCTCTGGCTCGTCAAGTAAGGAATGAGGACTCCGATCCTCGGCCACCACTGTTGCGAGCTCACAGAAGCAGAGCGCAGAGAAGAAAAAAGAAGAAGAAAGTGAAGAACGAAGAAGAAAAGGAGAGAAAACAGAAAGAAGAGAAGTCTGAAGGGAAAGAATGAATGATAGTGTACCCATATATGCATGCACGGAGAGGAGGGAAGAGTGGGGTGGGAAGTCGTGCACAGCAGCAGCCGCCCCCACACGTGTCATACACACACAGTCACAAATAATCAGCTATTGACAACTAACCATAATCAATCAGCCTTTAACTTAAATTAATTAAACCAATTATAATGAATAAATAATTTCCCCCACTTAGCAATTATTATTTTAATGATTTATTTTCATTCAGAAATTAATTATTAAATCGGGATGTTACAAAAATAAATATTTTTAATCACAAGAGAAGGAATGTTACCAACTTTACTAACTCCAGTTATACGTCCAGACTGGTTTCCCCCGAAGGTAACTTTACCACCTTCAAATTGTTCCACATTTAGAAACATAGACCTTTTGCCTGTCATGTGATATGAGCACTCACTATCCAAATACTAGTAGCGTTGCTTTGTTTTTGTCCTTAAGAACATCTGAAATAGGAATGATCATTGTCTTTGGTACCTAGAAATTTTTGGGTCCTATAGGGTTAATATTCTTTGTATTTTTCCTTTTTCTCTTTAAGTAGTCTTGAATCACATGACCATGCTTCTTGCAGTAGTTGCATTTAACATGCTTATGCTTAGATTGAGAAGAAGAAAAGGAAGAATTATTTTGTTTTAAATCAGTTTCTTCAATGTACCCTAGACCAGCTCTTTTGGAACTTCCTTGTGATTTACCCCTAAGTTTGTATAAATTTTTAGTTCCATTTACAAATCGGGCCAGGTTTGTAGTAAGCGTGCTTACTTCTTATTGAAGAGACTTGATTTCTTTATCTTAAGAGATACAACGAGCATTGAACTATTTAGTTTAGTTTTCAAAAACTCATTTTCCTTTTTGAGGTTATGTATTTCTTCAAGATGCATCTTTTCTTTCTCATCAAGCTCCTTAAGAAGTTCTTGATCTAAATCCTTTTTCTTTAGCTCAGATATTGTATCTTCATATGAAGACATAGATTACTATTTCTTTTTCAACAGTTTATAGTTTTTCAAAAGAATTGAAAAATCTTTAAAGAGGGCTTCATAATTTTCTTTTAGTTCTGACTGATTTACCTCTTCTGATTCAGACTGGTCTAAACTCACTTTAGATTCTGAATCTATTTTGACTATAAGGCAAATCTAAGTAGACTCTATTTCTTCTTCAGATTCACTTCTACTGGTTGAATCTTCATCATCCCAGGTGATAAGTCCCTTTTGCTTCTTAAAGAATTTCTTTTTCTCTATTCTATTTTTTTTATCTTTGTTCAGAAGAGGACACTCTGCTTTTATGTGTCCTGGTTTTCTACAGTTGATACATTCCAAAATAGATTTACCAATCTTAAACTTAAATTGATTTTTACCTTTAAGTTCTTTTCTGTTGAACGTTCCAGCTCCACCTTTCTTCTTTTTCAGAAGTCTATGGAATCTTTTAGTGACAAGGGTCAACTCTTTATTAGTGTCCTCATCTCCTTCATTAGATGCAAGGTCTGAGTTAGTTGACTCTTCAACTTTGGGCTCCTTGCACCTCCTGGAAGTCTCTTCAGACTTAAGGCAATGTTCTTGGAAGATGAAGGCTTTAACACTTCCTTCTGGTGGAGCTTTATCTCATGAACTCTTAGAACTCTATGAAGTTCATCTAGAGTTAGAGTAGTAAAGTCCTTGGCTTCCTCCAGAACAGCACACTTGACATCAAACTTTTTTGGTAAGCATCCTAGAAGTTTTACATTGATATCTTCAGTGGAAGGATAGATCCTGAAGCTTTGATTGAATAGAGTTTGAAATCTTCCAAACATTTGGTCAACAGACTTATGTTCCTCCATTCTGAAGTTGTCATACTTCTTGGTCACAATAATTTTCTTGGAACGCTTAACATTGGAGGTTCCTTCATAGTTACGTTGAAGGGCATCCCAGATCTTCTTTGCAAATTTATAGTTGTACACCTTATTGTATTCAAATTTACTTAGAGCACAAATTAGGAGGATTCTAGCTCTAGCATTTAACTCCATTTTTTTGAAGTCAACGGTGAACCACTTATCTTCAGGGATTAACTTTCCTTTGTTGTTTATAGGAGTTAGTTCATTACCTCTTTTGGTTATTCCTCATAGAGTATACTAAGTAGACTTGACGAATATTTCTATCATGTCTTTCCAGTAAGCATAGTCTTCACGAAGGAAGGCAGGTGGTCGATTCATAGAAGAACCTTTGGTAGTAAGTTGTTCTTGAGAAGAGGCCATGGATCTTGATCCTTTTTACTCAAAGGAGTAATCAACCTGAAAGGACAAGCTCTAATACCAATTGATAGTTCAGAGTTATACTTAGAAAGGGGTTGAATAAGTCTTAAACTCTTTTACAAAAACTTTTACGAACTCCTGAACAAGTTAAATGAATTTACAGACCAGAGAAAGGAATAAAGAATCATGCAATAGATTTATACCGGTTCGCTTCCAATGTAAAAGCTAAGTCCAGTCCCTTCAGACTTGAAGGACTTTCACTATTGTAAAGAGCACATTTACAATAACTACACAACACCTATGCCTCAAGTATTCTTGCCTCCAGCCACTTTTGGCTTAAAACCCAAGTATTATTTCAAAGAGCCACTTCTGGCTATGGACACCCAAGAATTCTTTCAAAAGCCTCTTCAGGTCACAAGTGTTTCCCACTCTAACAGACTCTCGCAACACACCCGATTTTATAGGGAGTAGAGATAAAGAGTTTTGCATTACAACAAATAACTCAGCGTACAACTATATAAAATGTTAAGACACGGTATACTAAGCTATAGATTACTATACAAGAACTACAAATAATACCTATGTAGTAAAATACAAGAACTTAGTAACGTTTTAGAAAAAGTCTTTCAAACTTTATGTTTTTTAGAGAGATTAGATAATGTTCAAAATGATGAGGGTGAAAGTCTCTTTGAATTTGAAAGATTCTTGTATTTATAGCCCTCATTGAGATAGTCATTGGTTCAGCTTGGAGGTTGTTGATCTTCTCGAGGATCATACAGTCAGTGAGTGTAGAGACATACTTCAGAGATAATCCCTTAAATGGGTTGCCTGATAGTCTTCTTGAAAAGATCCCTTTTGCTTATCTATTTTGAGTAATCAGGTACAGCTTTATACCAATTAACCTTAGGCTATCTGACTTATATAGGTTTAGCTTTTGCTGACATCTTCTGATATAAAAGGCAATTTTCTTGGTTTATGCAAGCAAATCTTCAACTTTTTTGTTTATTTCCTTTTTGATGATAGGCATAAAGTTGATATGAAAGTCCATGTAGCTTCTTATTTAGAGAAGAAAGATCCTTTTCACATACTTTATCATGAGAGAGAAGACATCAACTTGAGGTCTGGAACTTCAGAAAGATTTGATTTATTTGAAGTCTTTAGAGAGTGCAAACTCTTCTTAACAAGAGCGAATTGAATTTCACGGACTCCCCCTGTTCTTTGCAATTGGATTTCTACGAACTTCCTGTCACACTTGAATAGAATAGTTAGATAAACAAAACATACAGACTTCTTTTTAGCTAAGAGTCTTAATGTATATTATTAAAAAATCACATGGGGTTCAGACTTCTTAGTCTTAAGTTCAGACTTGATTCTAACACACCATTTTTTCTCAGAATATGCTCTACAATCTAAAACAAATCCATAATGGCATAGCTTAAAAAGCTTTGCTTGGTGGTTTTAATAGGTTGAAGGACCAAAAGGGAGCTCTAAATATCTAGTAAATAAAGGTCAGTCAAATAATTTCTAATTTTGATACTTCTATTTAAACTGATTTAAGGTTATTCTTTTCATATAAAATGTTGCCATAGGGAGTCTTTGCTTCATAAGGATTTGATAAAATTCAAAAAAATTGATCTTCTTAGAAAATCCAGTTTAATGGGTTTGTTCCATC
Organism: Clitoria ternatea; assembly: GCA_037962975.1. Taxonomy (NCBI): domain Eukaryota; kingdom Viridiplantae; phylum Streptophyta; class Magnoliopsida; order Fabales; family Fabaceae; genus Clitoria; species Clitoria ternatea. The sequence goes on from CM075672.1 coordinate 161,387,187, forward strand.
AAATGGGACAAGTTTGATTTTAGGTGGTTTAAGTAAGGAAGTAGTGTTAGGGTTTGGGGCGTGAAGGAAGCAAGAGGTTGGGCGTGTATTAGGCAAAAAGGAGGTTAGGAAGGAGAAGTGTGGAAAAGGTAGGGTTTGAGGGGAGTAGTCTTATAAATTGGCAAATAGGTGTTATAAATATGGAACTTGTAGGAACAGGTGCAAAGTTTGGAGATATAACAATGGTAGGAAAAATAAAGGATAGGGAGGTCATACTTGTAGTGGGGGAAGGGGTTGGGTAGATATGGAAGATTGGCTTTAAAAGAGACAAGATTGGAGAACAATTATAAGCTGACTAGCAATATTCCTAATGAAAGCAGCAAGGGACTCAAAATGAGTGTCTAGTTGTTGTTGGATGTTTTGAAATCTTAAGTCCTATGGATATTAGTCGTTTTCCATTTAAGCTTATAAATGATGATTGTTTCTAACCCGAGTTTGAAACTCTCCCAACCTTTCGATAAGGTTTTGGACAGCATTGTCAACTTCGTTGATGGATTAGGGTTCGGGAGGCATGGAGTAAGAAAGATGAAAGCACTAATGGTAATCACTTAATAATTAAATGCAAGCTTCTAATACTACTAGGGTATAATAAAAGGCTATTACTAGGAAGATGACATTTTTCATTTATTCAAGACTAGAGTTTACAAAAGATTAAATACAGATACTAGAAAAGGCCAAAAGGGTTTGGCCTAAAATAAAAGAAAGCATTTTCAATACCATTAACAATACTAATAATAATCATTCCTCCAAATTGGTTGCTAATATTTTCATTTTCGACGTCCTAAACCCATCTAAGAACTATTAGGCCTAACAATAGAAGATGAATTGATGAAGTATTCTATAATGTATATATATATATATATATATATATATATATATACAGAGAGAGAGAGAGAGTGAGAGATGTCCTATGTGATAAAATCATTCCAAATCTGAATTAAAGAAAACTTATATACAATTTTTCTTATAATGATGATATTATTGCATAAATATGTTCCATCATGCCTCGAACGACCATTGATAAATGATACACATAAATAGGAGTATTTCAGCAAATAACATTATGTGAAAAGGCAAAATTCATACCTTTTTATTTCCAAATTTTATCACTAAAAAAGTTTTAATTATTTTTCTTCACTAATTGTTATTTATCCTTATGGCTCAATTTCATGTCATATATACATATTGATATTATTTATAAACAATTTAAATGTTACTCATAAAGAAGGTTAAAATTTGGATACCTATTATTAGGAAATGTTTATTTATTTATTTTTACTCCTTTTGGAATGGTCAAAATGACAACTTCTACACTAGTGGTGAATGGGCTCCGTACAAATATAATAGTCATTGATATATCATTTTAAAGAAACAGATGGCTAGGATTCTACCTCACATTCATTGAGACAAGTTATAGTAAAAAGCATCCTAATGGATTACGCTAGTTGTATTCAAATATATGTATTAAGATAATACTATATGAAAAGTTAAAAGCAGGAGTTTTGAACATTTAATTTTGTTTGAATATTTACTTATTTATTGTTATCATGGTTGCATTTTTATTTTTATTTTTATTTTAAGAAAGGAAGTTGAAAAAAAAATAAACAATAAAAGGGAAAAGTTGGTCTAGGAAGAGATTTGTATAGGTAAAATGTATCTTTATTTGTCAAGGTCTCAACCACTCCATAGGTTAACCACTCATCATTGTTGCTTCATTCCTAAGGAAAGAGGGAACACAATACAAGAAATGAATACATGAACATTGGGAGGCATTGGAAAAGGAAGATTTGACATTTTAAGAGCGAAGATCTTTATGAATAAAAGAATACACATATAGAAAGAGTAAAACCTCAATTTTGTCGCCAACCTCTCCGCGATCAATCAAATTACTACTCATACTACAAAAATGACATTATGAACCCCAATGTATCCTTTCATTTATCAAGTTAGTCTTTGTCATCGAATCTATTAGAACATTCTCCTATTATTTACTACATGCCTCATTATTTTCCAACATGGCATGCCACGTGTTGTTAAAGGAGATGAGGTGGCTCTTTTGAAAGTTTGAGTTATATAATCTCATAAAGTACGTCCTTGAAATATGATAAACATCAATTTAGACTCTAGTCTTAAACTTATAAAATTATCCTAAATCAGAACATCATTCTTTTATTTTCATCATCTTTGTCTCCAATAGTTTAACATCCCTTATTTTTTTGTAATAGTTTATGACCTAAGATACACTATTACTCATGCTTAATGTTATATATGAAGTTCAGGATTCGTCCAATACATGTGTTGTATTCTGTGAGCTCATCCTTAGTGATTGAGGTGGATTAATATCTCTGAGAGAGATATTAACTCCGACCATGATTTTTAAAATAGCAATTACGATAATAGAAAATATTAGTATTTAAATCTCACTAGCACGATGAATTAGTTACCTGATCATGCAAAGCGTCATTCCTTGCTTCATGAACTCTAAAATAACTAGGAATCTTTGATGCCTCTGAGGAAAGAAAAAAGTGATAGAGGACTATACCCAACAAGTTATAAATACCTTAGGCCTATTAAATAATTTTTTGTTAAAGAACCAATTAGACTTTCTCAGTAATTCTTCACCTGGATAACCCTAAAATTTTATATAGGAACACTTTGGCAAATTAACCATGATCAAGGACCATTTTCTTTTGCTAAGACACCACATAACTATGACTATTATTCATCCCACTAAATTACAGTAAATTAGTTTTATTGCATAGTCATATGTCACCATTAGATGATCACACCAAATTACCTCCCATTATCACATTTTCTTTAATTAATACACCAAATTTTGTTTCAACCCACTAAATTTGGGTTTTAGTGGCTAATTTTCCATTATTCTCTCACCCAAATATATATATATATGTGTGTGTGTGTGTGTGTGTGTGTGTGTGTATGTAAGTTTAATGGGAAAAAGAATTAGACCATTCACATATTTCCTTGCCATGGCCGAATTCCACCTTAGGCTTGCTCTCCAAGTTTTCTCTTTTTCCTCTCTTCTTCTTCTTTATCTCCTTAAACACCATTCACGTTCAACTCCATCTCCCTTTACCATTTACCATCATCACCACACTTCTAAACTTTCATTTAGCCATTTACTTAAGGAAGGAAGTACAAGGCCATTATTTTCCCTCTCCATTTCAGCGCCAAGATCTCTAAGGAGGAGTTCTTCCTTTTTCTCTCATGAAATCATGCATGGTAAAGATCACCTTAAGGTCTCTACGTTCACTAAGTGTTAAAGAATGAAATTTTTCCTTTTGAAATCAAGGCTAAAAGTTTTTTGAAATACTTATGTTTTGGCAAAGAGATTTTAAGAAAATGACACTATTTTGCTTGAGAAAAATTTTCGCTTTTGGCCTCAGAAAGAGCCATGCTCTTGCATGTATTCTTGGCTACTTTGAAAACACAAAATAACATCTTTGAAGTGGTGAAAGTATTGTGCCAAAACCGTTTGTGAAATGTTTGCTTGAATTTTTCCTTTGCATGTAAAGATCCTTGAAGAAAAATGTTATTTTCTTTCTTGCATGTGAATATGTAGTGGTGTATGCTTAAGATCTTGTTTTGTATGTGAAAATCTAAGATTTTTAGGTGATTTACATGTTCAAAACTATTTACACAAAATAACTAATATTATAATGCTTCAATATCATGTTTAAACATTTGCTATGGGGCCTAAGTTAATGCTTAGTGACTTCTTGGTCTTCATAGCTTCAAATCTTGGCTCTTTGGCCTGGAATTTATGACCAGCATAGAGCTTCATGTAATCATCAAAAACAAATTTAGGATAAACTTGGCTTGTCTCATCTTCCTTCACCAAGGCTGGTGCTAGAAAGATCACTGCATCATCCCCTATCTTATAACCTTCACCTCTCCTATTCACCATCCAAATATAGCTTAAGCACTCCATAACATCATAGATTTAGCAAGGTATAATTGAATTACAGAAGCAAATAAAAAAAGTAAAGTCATAATAAGTAAGAGAAGAAAATAATTGTAAAGGTAGTGGAGACTAAATGTTGTCAAAAATTGATATTGTGGAAAAAAAAACTTATTCAATCTATCCTTTTTCCAATAATTTGCTAACGAGACTTGTATGCACTATGTAATTTTTTAACGCCAATATTTCTTTTAAGTTTCTAATTGTCATAATTTTTTACATGCATGTATGTACAATTAACAATATGGTACATAATAAACAACTACGACTAAGCATATGAATATTCTCATTAGTTACGAATGGCTACATGAATGATGAATCAACGTTATTAGCCTTATCACACTTTAAATTTTCTAAAAGTCTATTTGAGTAGGGTCCTGAAGGTTCTCCTAAAAATTTTGTTTGGGTCTTCCTCTACCTTTTTATATCTTCCCGTTCCCCCTTTATCCAGTAAAGTCTCTATTGGTTTCTCCTCACATGACCAAACCACCTTCTGTGAGATTCTTTGATCTTAGATCTTACACTTTTGTGTTGCTCTTGTTAGCTTTTTACACACTAAAATCCACTACACTAGAGCATCACTAGTTTTATTGCTACCTGGAAGAATTATTCCGAAAGGTAGATAGGCCACATGCCTTATAAATTACACTTGAAGCACTTGTCCATTTATCCACTAAATTTCAATAATTTGGTTTACATCCCATGTCAAACTGCCATTAATATGACTATGTAATTTTAAAAAATTACATTTATGTTAAAAAAGTTATGTTTTAAGCTTTATACATTTATGCATTCACTGTTAAGATAAAATAAGCATAAATGACAATGTATTTTCACTCTGGTGAGTGGTGGTAATAGACTTAGAATTCAGGCATATAGAACAAATACCTTGACTAAGTCTACAAGACCAAGCTTTCCATATTCCTCTTTAACATCTTCTTCTAGTTCTAAATGCAAATTTTCATCAGCCTGCATATATTGGGTAATATCAACAAATGGCCAACATGAGAAATAGTGGCACCAAATTGAAATCTTGAGATAGCAAATTTAAATTTGACTTTTGAATAAGAAATAGTAGCACTATCCTTTTTATCATAGCAAATTGTAATCAATTAATTTTAACAATGTATTAAAATAAAATTTAACTTATATTATTTGGAAAAATTAGTATTTTAGAAAGACGCCAATACATCAGCTCTAGCTTCCCAATTTCATTTGGAATTTTACGCATTAAATGATTATCATTCAATTGCCTACAGAAAACATTCCCACTAAAATACAAGTATAGACTATGAAAAGAACACAAACATCAGTACTATTCAACAAACTTACAAATAACTAATTTTTGCATGTTGCCAAGTTCTAAAGGTATTGGCCCAGTAAGCATGTTTCCATGATGGTATCTAAAAAACAAGTAAAGCTCAGGTAAGAAGCCACATAAATATAAAAAGTTTTTAGATAGTGTGAAGTTACACTCACAGTTTTCTAGTAAAGGTTAGATTGCCAAGTCTTGGTATCTCTCCAGTTAGCCTATTACGAGCAAAACCTCTATAAACATGACAGAAACAGAAATAAGGACTCATTGGTAAACAAAAAACCATAATTTCAGGTGTAATGCTGCAACCACCATAAAATTCAAGTAATGAAGATACAACAAAACTCACAGGGTCTTTAGATTTGGAATTTGATTTAAAATTTGAAGGAATCGGACCACTCAATTGGTTACCCTTTAAATTCTTGCACAGTTTCCAATTTCATCCAGGATTTGACCACTTAATTTATTTCCTTGTAGGTCTTTGATTGCACAAAAATAAAAAGCTTTTCAGACACAAACCATAGTTTAAACATGTACATTTAATAGAAACCTAAAAAGGTTTAACCATATCAACTGAATCCAACTGTCACTAAGAGCTGGTGATATCTCTTGATCAAACTCAACAATCCTGAATCAGGAATTCTAACAGAACCAACCACTCATCACCAGGTCATATGATTTTTAAAATAAATAAGAGGTTAGTAATAAAAATTTAAATGAATTAATTAAATTAAAGAAATTATAAAGTTGAAAATTAGAGTAAATGTCATATGATTTATTAGCTGTAGAACTTTAGTGAGGTTAAAAACTATTAAAATATATAAGAAAGGTGAGTAAAATATATTTGACGATAAAAGAGATAGACTAAAAAATGTTTCATAATTTTGTAATATGACTTGTATAAATGAAGAAGCAATAAAAGTTTATAGAATATAATTCAAAATAAAGAAATGGTGACGTTAGTGATAAGATTAAAATAAAATAAGTTAATATTTCCTTAATTTTAAAAAGTAATATATAAAAAGTAATAAAATAAGATCAATGACTTGAACTGCTGCTGCAGGATTTTTAATGAAGTTGAAAGATATTGATTAATGACACATTCATGAGAAGAGCATACAACTAATGATCAATTTTCAACATAAACGGGCCAAGAAACTAGGTTTCATCTAACTAGCAATAGAACAATCCTTTTATGTTAAGATCACCTGATTAGAATTGCTCACCACCAGCTATACTTAACATCAACTAAATGTTCCACTAAACAAATCTTTTGCTTGATGTTGTTCTACAACAATAGACCTTGACTTCCAAAACTTAACATGTGGGTGTGACACAATCAACAAAACACTCATTTTAATCATCTGTAGATACCTGAAAATATTTCTTTAAAAATGCTAGTCATTTTTAATCTATATTAAAAATGTGTAACTTACGAAAACCTAGAATTTGGCAAAAAAAAATCAATAGAGAGACAAACTAACAAGTGAGAACTAGTTGAACATGAATGCTAATTTCCATTGGTTAGATCTTACACTGAAATTGACTTCTGTATGCACTCATGTAGCTTGTTGCACCAGGCACTTGAAGTATCCACTATTAGAGGCAAAAGTGAATGGTAAATTACTTGGCCAAAGTACAGATTTAGAACACTACCAACACGATTGGTATATACCTGAGCAACCTTGATTGAATTGAGTGGCACCTATTAAAAAATTTGCATAAGCAATTATTACAAAATGTACATTTCTACTATCATTTTTTTCAGTTTAACGAGCTTGTAGTATTAAATATTAAAGCAGAATTTCTAAAATCCAATACCCCAATGCATTACCTCCAACAATGAACTCCATATTATATTTTTCAGTCATTTCCTCATACATGAGACAATTATGTAGATCATATCAAATGAAATCACAAAAACAATCTCATCTAACCATAAATAACCTAGCCCAACAATTAAAAAATTATAAGGTAAGACACCTAAACTAAAACCTTATAAAAAATAAGAGGAATAGCCAACTTGCAATTACATCAATTAGTTAGTTTAAAACAATGCAAAATATTTGCAGTTATGCACTAAGCATTTAATGGAAACATGACCACAAAAGTTGAGAGTTCACATAACAAGTAACATATAGCTAATATGACATATGCAAATGGGAGATCTTTGAGAAGCCTCTCGGAATCTTCAAAGAAAAGAGATACTATTTCAACCATAAAATTAGGGTTATTCTTATCTTATAGCTACAGAAGTTGCAGAAACTAACCATCCAGGAAGCCCTTCTTTGACTATAGGAAAACAATGAAAAAGGAAGCAAAAAACCTATAAAATCAAGAAGTGAAAGCATATCAATAGATCTATGTCTAACATAAACAAAAGTAAAACTCTATCATCACCATTAATCATAAGATTAAACTTCGTCATCACCACTCGCAGCCAACATACTACGACAACCACTAACATGTTACTGTCGTGGTTTATCAAATTAATACACTAAAAATAATTAATGTAGTACTAGGGTGTCAACCTAGGTCGTTCTCTCGAAGATCAACATAAAAATTTAGGAAAATCAAGTTTTAAAATAAATTTTTAATGAACAAAAATTTAATATACAAAAAATGTTTTTTTTGGGGGGGGGGGGTTGGTTTGATTGTCATAGAAATTTAAAACAACATAAATAATGAAACTTAGAACAATAAATAACAAGCGATTGATTTTCTTGGAGTATTGTAATTAGATTTATCCTTGGTTCATAAAAAATGATTTGTACACTTTCATTACTGTTGATTTCTTAGCTCAATTTGAATTAATCAACTAAGCGTCTTTTTCAATTCACAATTCCTTTACTTTCATTTAAAATGAACATTTTAATCAAGCATCCTAATTAAACAAAAGGAGTCAAGATTGTAAAATCTAGGAATCATTGAGCATATAAGAACATCGCCTACATACATAATCTATTCTCAAATTATGGAATTAAGTAAACCATAATAATTAAAAGTGATTATGAAAATATTCATTAAGCATGCATACTTTCTTAATCCATTTTAATAAAAATCTTATTTTATTTCATTTGTATAATTAAATCGATTAAGCATACAAATTTAATTAAACAGAATGGTTAAATAAGCAGAGTAAGATTATGAAGAAATTAACAATAATAAAAGCATATTATATTAAAAACAAGAACCTCAAAGTTGTAACACCCTAAATTTTTAAAATAAAGGATTAATTAAGGAAATAATTATTAAATAGTCATATGCGGATTAATTAATGTCCCAAAATATTGGAAATGATCAAGTTAAGATTTTTGGGGACTACTCATAATTTATTGGAACCGAATAAGCTGAAATTAAGCCTGATTAAAATATGGGTGTCGGACCAAGTCTCTCCGATTGGGATGATATTGGTCAGGGCTGTTAAGAATATTATTGGGAGTTCGAATATGTATTCAGAATAATTTTTAGATAAAGTATTGAGCCCGAACAGAGATCCTATTTGTGGTAAAACGATGAAATATTAATGAGAGAATTAAAATTAAAATCAAAAGCCCATTTTTCTCTCTTCATTTTCATTGGCCTGCTGAATGCATTTGGCAAAACACATTCTCCTTCTTCATTTCCTCTCTTCTCTTCTTCTGAAAGCCCTAGCAAAGGTGGTAACCCATTTCTCTTCCATTTCTCATTTGAGAAAACTTGAAGGAAGCCATTGGAGCTTGGAGTCCTCTTCTCCTCTTTCTTCATTTTCGTTTAGCCTCTCTCTCCCTTGGCTCTATTTTCATTTTTAGGGTGAGGTAAGCTTTTCTCACCATTTTTTATGGATTTAATGCCTTGGTTATGAGTTATTATAGCTTGGGGGAGTAATGTAGATGAATGAGGGTTGGTGAAGAGCCATAAATGTGAAGACATTAATATAGGTTATCATAAATGCAAGCTTTGATGGTAATAAATGAAGTAGATGAATTTATTGTTGGAAGAAGATGAAAATTTATGATGCATTATGAATATTGTTGAGTTTGGTGAAAACACTAACTTTAAGATTTGGGGAAAATGATAAATGTAGTTTGGGTAATGTATTGGAGGGCAAATACAAGCCATTGAGAATATGGATAGTGATACCTATGGTGTTGTGAATGTTGGGGGTTTAAAGTTTGTTTTGTAACCTTAAACATAATGAATGAGGCTTGATGGGAAGGAATTCCCGAAGCCTAATAAATGAAGAAAATGATGTCTATAACATGTCTTATACATGTTATGAAATTGTAGATATGATTATGGTTAATTAAATTTGAATTTGTGTCTTGAATAGTTGATTGATTGGGATTTTACATGTATGTTAATGTAGGATCCATTTCGAACGATGAGGCGGGTACATTGTATCAATCGGAATTCTTCTATTGAGGTAGAAGAGGAGTCTTTATGTTCTAAATGCATGAATTGAATAGTATTTAACTGTCATACGTGACAATATGCATGTTTTCCTTGCTTGTAATATTATGAAGAATTGTAATATTGTGTATGATATTGGTGATGTGTTTTGGAAACATGCATTGATGCATTTAGAATAATTGTGGTGTGCTATATGGTGGTGTGGATTGTTGACAATGTGGTGTCTTGAATATGGTGTTATACTTATGTCCACCATAAATGTGAAATAAATATAGTTGATGTTTGATTGAGAATGGGTGTGAATAAATAGCATACCTTGATTGATAGTGAAAGATTGATGTCGTTGTGTTTGATGATGGAATTGAATTATGCTAATGAGAACTATTGAGAATACCACACGAAAATTTAAACTAATGATAATAACCAACAATAATAAATCCACTAAAAGCCTTGTGGTGATGTTAGTGATGATGATGATGATTGATGAGTGGCATGAATAGAATGCATAGAGTGAGAAATGTATATGATTGGCATTTGCATCCATGGTGTGACGACCCGCGTCAATTTACCATTTAATTACACCCGGTTAATCATTTTTTGTAATAATTTTTCACGTTTAATGAAAATTAATTAGGTCTTAATATAAAATAATATTTACTTTTCTTAAGCATTCTCAAAATAATAACCGATCCGAAATAGATCCAAAAATGGGATTGATTAGAATCGGCGGAAGGAGAAAGATGAAGACTGGGGTCACTCGCTTGAGCGAGACCCTGATTCGCTTAGGCGAAACCCGAAAAGGTTGCTTAGGCGAGTTCCGACTCGCTTAAGCGAATCCTACATTTCAAACCTAAGTGAAATACGAGACATGCAAGGAAAATTAACAAATCGGTTTTTACTCGGAAATGGATCCACTTGGTCATATCTCACTCGGGAACCCCTTAACCTTCACTCAGAAAAGGGTTCTCTCGGTCATGTATCACTCGGAAAACACCCTAACCTTACTTCACTCGGAAGAGGTTCTCTCGGCCATACCTCACTCAGAAACATCCTAATCTTCACTAGGATGCACTCTAATCTTCACTCGGAAACATTCTAATCTTCACTCGGAAGGGGACAAGGAATACTCACTTGAGCAAAATAGACACAGGATCAATTCCCCCGGCCTTTGCTCGGACAAGACTGAATCCGCTCGACGAGATTCGTCCAGTAATCAACTTTACTACAGCAACGTAAATTCACTCATGAAAATCAATACCGATCACACAGCAACATAAATTCATATGCACATTAGGCAAGATAGTATTGCATTACACACTCGAAAAATTCATTATACATTATACAATTTATTTCACAATCACTCGGTCCCTTGGCATCAATCCTTCGCTTGGCGCGCCTCCAGGGCTCCGACCTCTTCCCTGTCACTGGTTACTAAATTGAAAACCACAGCAAGGGTGAGTGTTTGGCATCATAATTAATCTAGAATGGAAATTAACAAATTACATGCATATAACTCCATCCGATTACTTTATCATCAAATTGCAAGTCCCACTCGGCAAATATAGCAATTTACACTCGGCAATTATAGCAATTCACATTCGGCAAACATAGCTAATCATACTCGTTAAATATAGTGAATCAAACTCGGAAATTACAACAAATTACACTCGACAAACATCAACTTACACTTGGCAAATATATCAAATCATACTCATCACAATACTAAATTCATCAATTGTCACCACTGACTCTCAGACAAAATTGACGCCTAGTATCCGGATACTAAAGGATCGGCCTTCAGCTGGGGGTCCTACTTGACACCCCGTGAACCCTGCTTGGTTCACCGAGTCCTGCTTGACTCTCCACCTTGACCACTGGGTCCTGCTTGACCACTGGGTAGCTCAACTGGGCATAAAAACCACGGGAGCCGAAAATGAGGGGCTATACATACTGTCGGCCGTCCCATACCACACAATCATACATATTCATATTTCTTATTTTATCATAAGTGGCCATCAACAAACATATACTCATCAAACGGGTGACCTGCTTGTCAAGCCCGGCATCACATTGCCACTATACACTTCAATTTATCTCAACATCAAGTATTTTAAACTGTCATCATAAGCCACACACGATCCTCAACCGATCGGTGTCCATATTCATACATGCATTCATACACATACATTCACATACAACTTTCATCCAGTATTATTTCTTACCATGTTCACAATCAGTTCAGCAACTCAGACCCAAAATATGTCCTATTCTAATTAATTATAACCCGAACACCCCCCTTACCTCAGTTCCAAGCTTCAACGATCTGCTCTTGCTACCGATTACGTCCTCTAAGCACTGGGTTCACAGTTCCATCTTCAAATCCAGTACCAGCTTCGTCAATCAGTCCTCCGATGTTCGTGTTGCTACCTACGGGGTCAGAATGCAAAACCCGTTAACATCGTACCACCCTCACAGTCTAATGACCATTTTTGAGCTTACACTCACCAGAGGAGTGGAAAGCAGAACCTTACTCCACCATGCATGGCCATTCGGTCAGGGAGTGAAAATGAAAAGAGACGAGATAACTCAAATCAAACGGTTCATTGGACTCACCTCGAAACTACGGTCACGGAAACGGGGTTCACTCGAAGTTTTGATGCGAAATAGACCTTCCTCTGGAGCATGCAACTCGGCAACGAGGGAGGAGAAGAAGAAGAAGACAAAGAAACAGAAGAAGAAGAAGAAACAGACGAAGAAGTAGTTACGTGGATAATGAGGAAGGGAGAAAGGAATCTTCTTTATTTAAAGCTCAGGGGCAAACTGGTCACTTCCCCATTTCTTTATTTAATTAAACTTTTCTCTTCTTCTAATCACACCTCATTTAACCCTTTTAAAATTAATCAATTAAATAAATTTTATTTATTTCCACAATAGTTAATTATTCATAATTGCCTTTATTTTAATAATAATTCATAAAAATACCCAATAAATCTCTAAAACATTTATTAATATTTTCCTGAAAAATAGACAGTCCCATAAATTTGGCAAGTTTCTCAATTCCACAATCAACACAAATGCATGTATAGATCAATAGTGCTTTTCACGGTTGTAATATGGGCAAGGTATAATTAAGTGGTAAAATTTTGGAAAATAAGTTTAAATACCAAAAAGAATGATGGAGCAATTAATTTAATAGGAAAATAGTGAGGGTAAAACATTTGTTCGATCACATTTGGTTGCAAACATCAAACTATATATATAAAAAAAATTTATTTTTTATATTTTCTTTTTCTTTTTCTTTTGGGGTTGTATAACACTTAAACCAAGAGTTGCGACTTCTTTTTGCGCACCCCCATATTTATTTGAATGCCTGTTTTTGACTTGATTCCAAAGCTCCAATATATTCCTTAAGGTAGGTATATTTTTGGTTTTTCATCCATGGCTTATTTGAGCCGTAACAAAGAAATCATTAAATAGGCTCAAAGGGGATAGTAAAAGATAATTTATTCATGGTAGGCTTATATGGCTAGTGGCTTAATTGAACAAAATGCTTGTGTCCTTTCAAATACATTCATATGAGTTTCAAGTATCATCAAGAAACAAGATAAAGATTGAGATGTAAGCATTCAGGAATAAATCACACATGAAAGAATTAAGATGGTATAAAGTAATCCATCAAATTTTTAAGGCTTAAAAATCTCACAAGGCATAATTCTATCATATATGATCATCTCTCAATTATCATGTCATTCTCAACATACCAAAAATGTCTGAGTTCAAATTATAACATATCATTAAACTCATATCAAACATGAAAGAAATCCCCTATTACTCATGCATATCCTAAAAATTCCAATAAAACATACCATTTTAAACAAAAACACACTTTTTTTTATGTTAGGAAAAACAATCACACATAGAAACAAAAATAATCACACATAAAGATCCCACCCCCACACTTAAATCATACATTGTCCTCAATGTAAAAGAGAGCATATAAAAGTGGACAAGAAAATGAACAAGTAAAGAGATGGGTAAGAAAAACTCCCTCAAGGGGGATCAAGATGTGGTTCCCCCAAAGCATGCTCCTCCATGTGACATTTACAAGTGAAGGATTTTCATGGAATGGCTTCAAGCGTTGTCCATTAACCTTGAAGCTTTTGTTGGAGTTCTCACTTTTTATCTCAACAGCTCAATGGGGAAATATATTAGTGACTATGAACGGTCCTTCCCATTTGGAGTGTAATTTTCCTGCCATTAGTTTCATCCGGGAATTAAACAGTAACACTTTCTACTCGACAGCGAACTCTTTTTTAGCTATTGAGTTATCATGGAATTTCCTTGTTTTCTCCTTATAGAACTTTGAATTCTCATAAGCGGCAAAACGGATCTCATCAAGCTCATTCAATTGTAATTTCCTTTCTTCACCTGCTTGATCAAGTGCTAAGTTGTAAGCTTTTATAGCCCAATAAGCACGATGCTTAATTTCTACTAGAAGATGACATGCCTTACCAAAAACAATTCTATAAGGAGACATTCCTATAGGTGCCTTAAAAGTTGTTCTTTGTGCCCAAAGAGCATCATCCAGTTTCTTACTCCAATCTTTCCTGTTAAGCTATACTATCTTCTCCAGGATTCTTTTGATTTCCCTTTTAGAGACTTCTGCTTATCCATTGGTTTAGGGGTGATATGGAGTAGAGACTTTATGAATAACCCCATACTTCTGGAGCATAGGTTACATGGTCCTGTTGCAGAAGTGTATTACCTGATCACTAATGATTGCTCTCGGAATGCCAAACCTACAAAAAATTTGAGATCTAACAAAATCCATAACAACTCGAGCATCATTAGTTCTGGTGGCTTTAGCTTCCACCCATTTAGAAACATAATCTACAGCTAACAGAATGTATGTAAAACCAAAGGATGGAGGAAATGGACCCATAAAATCAATGCCCCAAACATCAAATACTTCACAAAACAACATAGGTTATTGAGGCATCTGTTGACGCCATGTGATAGCGTTACCAGCTCTTTGGTATTCCTCATAGGTGTTACAAGTTCTCCATGCATCCTTAAAAATGGTGGGCCAGTATAAACCAGAGTCCAACACCTTCCTTGCTGTTCTTTGTAGACAAAAATGTCCACCAATTGGTGAAGCATGGCAGAATCGAAGAACTGATTCTATCTCATGACCGGGAATGCATCTTTGAATCATCTGATCATTACATAACTTCCACAAATACGGGTCATCCCATATATAATATTTTGCATCACTTTTTAATTTTGAAATTTGGTTTCTGGATGCATATGGTGGAAAAACAGAAGCAACAAGATAATTAACAATGTTAGCAAACTAGGGTGTATCAAAAGAGTTAGAAAAACTCATGAGTTGTTCATCGAGAAAATGGTCCCAAATAGGTGCCAAATCAGGAGCGTTCTCAATTCTGCTTAAATGGTCTGCTAGCAAGTTTTGTGTTCCACTTTTGTCATGAATTTCCAAGTCAAACTCTTAGAGCAAAACCATCCAATGAATTAATCTTGGCTTGGACTCACCTTTCTTCAACAAGTACTTCAGAGCTGCATGGTCAGTAAAGCAACTATTGGAGAACCGAGTAGGTAAGATCTGAACTTATCTAATGCAAAAACAATGGCCAAGAGCTCTTTTTCAGTAGTGGTGTAATTTACCCGGGCGGCATCTAGAGTTTTAGATGCATAGTAGATGACCCTAGGCTATTTGTCAATCTTCTAACCAAGGACAGCTCCCAATGCATAATTAGAGGCATCACATATTAATTTAAAATAGGGTTGTCCAAACAGGTGCTTGGATTATTGGGGTAGTAGTCAATGCTTGCTTGAGGCAATCAAAAGCCTCCCTACACTTTTCATCAAACTCAAATACCACATTCTTTTGAAGCAGATTGGATAGTGGTCTAGCCTTCTTACTGAAATCCTTTATGAATATTCTGTAGAAACCTGCATGACTAAGAAAAAAACGAACCTCTCATACACAAGAGGGGTAAGGTAAATGTGATATAACTTTTATCTTGGCAGGATCTACCTCAATTCCTTTCTCAAAGATTACATACCCTAAAACTATTCCTTGTTCTACCATAAAATGACATTTTTCATAGTTCAAGACAAGGTTAGTTTCAATACATCTGTTTAAAACTTTATCCAAACTATCAAGGCATGCATCAAATGAAGATCCATAAACAGTAAAATCATCCATAAACACCTCTATGCAATTTTCAATTAAATCATGAAAAATACTTATCATGCAACTTTGAAAAGTTCCAAGAGCATTGCATAGGCCAAATGGTATTCTCCTATAAGCAAATGTGCCAAAGGGACAGGTGAATGTGGTCTTTTCTTGATCCTCAGGTGAAATGTGAATATGAAAATATCCAGAGAATCCATTAAGAAAACAGTAGTGAGACTTACCTACGAGACGTTTAAGCATTTGATCAATGAAGGGTAAAGGGAAATGGTCCTTCTTTGTTGCCTGGTTTAGTCTCCTGTAGTCAATACAGACTCTCCAACTATTTTGCACTCTGGTAGGGATCAATTCATTCTTCTCATTTTTCACAACTGTGATCCCTATTTTCTTAGGAACCACTTGTATCGGACTCACCCATTGACTGTCAAAGATAGGATGAATAATTCCTTCTTGTAGAAGCTTGGTAATCTCCTTCTTAACCATATCAAGGATTACAGGGTTGAGTCTCCTTTGAGGCTGTCTTACTGCTTTAGCATTTTCCTCCAGAAATATCCTATGCATGCACATGGATGGGCTAATTCTAGGGATATTTGCTAATGTCCAGCCTATAGCCTTCTTGTGCCTTTTCAGAACTTGCAGTAATTTTCTTCTTGATTTTCATTAAGAGCAATGGAAATTATCACTGGGAGCTATTCATCATCCCCTAAGTATACATACTTGAGGTTCTCAGGTAAGGGTTTCAACTATAATTTAAGTTCCTGCAAAACAGGTGGAACTAACAAAGTAGGTTTGGATTCTGCTGCTTGCACCTCAAAAATTTTATTAGAGTCTTCTCGAAATTTTACACTCAGATTAGTGCATTCTAGCTCCTTATGGTTAATAGGCATATCAAAAGATTCTGAATCAGAATATATGTATTTATTAATTTCAGCATAAATATCACAACTTCTAGAATCATTGTATACAAAACAATTGTTTGAATCATCCATGCATTCCAAATCAATATTTTGAGAGATATTAGAAAGATATTCACAAATCAATTCATCCATAATGTCAATATGAAAAATAGAGTGATCTTTAGATGGGTATTTCATAGCATCAAGAATATTGAATTGAACTCTAGTGTCACCAAATTCCATAGAGAGGGTTCCAAAATGAACATCTATTTTGGTTCGGGCTATTTTTAAAAATGGTCTTCCCAAAATTATAGGAACGGGAATCTGAGGCATACCTTCTTCTATATCAAGTATGAAAAAGTCAGCAGGGAAAACAAGTTGATATACCTAAACCAAAACATTCTCTATGACTCCAGCAGGGTAAGCAGTACTTCTATTGGCTAGTTGAATCACTACACCAGTAGGTTATAAAGTTCCAAGAGGCAAAGATTTGAAAACAGACATAGGCATAACATTTATTAAAGCTCTTAAATCTAACATGCAATTTTCAAATTTGTTATTGCCTATGATGTAGGGTATAGTGAATGTACTTGGATCTTTACATTTCTCAGGAATATTTGGAATTTCCTTACCAAGCAGTGCAGATACATTTCTTCCCATGCTTATCCTTTCATTGCCCTTGAGTCTCCTCTTATGAGTACACAACTCTTTCAGAAATTTGGCATACTTGGGTATTTTCTTGATTGCATCAAGAAGAGGTAAATTCACTTCCACTCTCCTAAAAGTATCTAAAATTTCTTTGTCCATTTCTTCCATCTTCTTGCTTAGAATTGCTTTTGGTGGAAATAGAAGAGGGATATGAGGTAGGATTTAGGTTGGTTACATCTCAGACTTCCTTGTGCCTGAAGAGGGTACATCATTCTCAACTATTGTGGGCACATTTATTTGTTTCTCAGGTTCCTTGGGTATGGGTACTTCAAGGTTCTTACCTGATCTTAACTGAATTGTACTCACATTTCTTGGATTTGTAGCTAGTTGAGATGGTAATTTGTCAGAGTTCTGAGACTGTAATTGGTTCAATGATGATGCCAATTGCCAAATTTGGTTGCTTAAACTCTGGATTGTAGCATCATTCCTCTGTTGATACTTCAAGTTCTGTGCAGCCATTTGTTTCACCAGTTCTTCCAAAGAAGTGCCACTTATGGATGGTTAAGGTATAGGTCTTTGGAAGGTTGGTGCATTGCTTTAAAATGGGGGTTGGGGATTTTGTTGTTGGTTACCCCATCTCAGGTTTGGATGGTTCCTCCAACCTGTGTTGTATCTGTTGGTGGAAAGGTCATGGTTTTGTTGCTGCTGTTGTGGTGGAGGTCTATCATGGTAGATGTTGGCTGCATAGGCTTAGGGATTATTATCATTCTTTTCTTGTAGAGAATGACAACAATCAGTGGGATGTGAGCAGATGCCACACACTTTGGCAGTCATGGATTTTTGATTCACTACCAATTATATGACCAGAGTGGTGAGAGTGCAAGTTTGCTCTCTAATTTAATGCCAGATGCACTAGAATTTGAATCATACATGGGTTTGAAAGCATCATTTCTAAGACTAAATTGTTGGGAATTAGATGCCATCTTTTCAATCAAGTTTCTTGCTTCAGCAGTAGTCATGTCTCCCAAAGCTCCTTCATTTACCGCATCTAACATGTTGCGATCAACGTGGTGCAGACCTTCATAAAAGTACTGAAGAAGAAGTTGTTCAGAAATTTGGTGGTGAGGGCAACTTGCACAAAGTTTCTTGAATCTCTCCCAATACTCATAAAGACTTTCTCCAGAGAGTTGCCTAATTCCAGATATGTCCTTTCGGATTACAGTAGTTCTAGAGGCAGGAAAGAACTTTTCCAAGAACATTTTCTTTAAGTCATTCCAACTTATGATTGATCTTAGAGCAAGGTAGTAGAGCTAATCCTTAGCAATACCCTCTAAAGAATGAGGAAATGCTTTAAGATAGACATAGTCTTCTTAAACGTTTTAAGGTTTCATTGTGGAACACACAATGTGGAATTCTTTGAGGTGTTTGTGTAGATCTTCACCCGCAAGACCATGAAACTTAGGCAACAAGTGTATAAGTTCGTTCTTAAGCATAAAAGGGACATCCTCTTCAGGATGTTGAATACACAAACTTTCGTATGTGAATTCAGGTGCAGCTAGTTCTTAAGAGTTTTTTCACGAGGTCCAGCCATATAAAAAAAACTAGCAGTAGTACTTTCAGCAGATTCAGATAAGATACTATCATTATTAATATCAACAAAGTTATTATTAAATCTAACTTCTCTAACTAATCTATGAAAAGTTCTATCAATTTTAAGATCAAATAAATATAAATGCCCAAAAGTCCTTCTAGTCATACATAGCATACAACAAGATATTTCATGATCATGAGCAATATATCATAAGAATCCTAAATCATGCAAAAGAAATAAAATAGAACAGACAAACAAACAAAAGAAATTTTTTATTATATTATTTTTTAATTTTTAATTTTATATTTAAAAAAATTAATTTAAAACAAGAATTTTCCTAAAGATCGTTGATCCCCGGCTGCAGCGCTAAAATTTGACGTGTTACTATTATGGTTCGTCAAATTAATACATTAAAAATAATTAATGTAGTACTAGGGTGTCAACCTAGGTCATTCTCTCGAAGATCAACACAAAATTTTAGGAAAATCAAGTTTTAAAATTAATTTTTAACGAATAAAAATTTAATATACAAAAAATGTTTTGGGGGGGGCGTTGGTTTGATTGTCACAGAAATTTAAAATAGCATAAATAATGAAACTTAGAACAATAAATAACAAGCGATTGATTTTCTTGGAGTATTGTAATTAGATTTATCCTTGGTTCACAAAAAATGATTTGTACACTTTCATTACTGTTGATTTCTTAGCTCAATTTGAATTAATCAACTAAGCGTCTTTTTCAATTCACAATTCCTTTCCTTTCATTTAAAATGAATATTTTAATCAAGCATCCTAATTAAGCAAAAGGAGTCAATATTGTAAAATCTAGGAATCATTGAGCATATAAGAACATCGTCTACATACATAATCTATTCTCAAATTATGGAATTAAGCAAACCATACTAATTAAAAGTGATTATGAAAATATTCATTAAACATGCATACTTTCTTAATCCATTTTAATAAAAATCTTATTTTATTCCATTTGTATAATTAAATCGATTAAGCATACAAATTTAATTAAACAGAATGGAATTAAATAAGCAGAGTAAGATTATGAAGAAATAAACAATAATAAAAGCATACTATATTAAAAACAAGAACCTCAAAGTCTTATTACAATAATTCTCCAAGAAAATCAATCTAAGGGTTTTAGCCCTCCATAATTAAAACAAACTAAAAATAAAAATAACCGAACCCGGAATTATAGTGGAGGAGGTGGAGGAAATCCTCGAGAGGAAAGCCTCTGATGCTCCAAGAAAGACGGAAGAATGAATTGAAGGGATGGTATCGCCTGAAGCCGCAGGTTCTCCTCTATTTATAGCGTTCAAGGAAGGCTTCTGTTACAATAAAATATTTCATTCGACGTAGTGCTTCCATAAATTGCATAGTGATGTTTCCTGTTTTTCGTAGTACCTGAAAACATTCTTGCTTTTCCTCCATGATTCCATCTGTGATTTAATGCAAAAATGGATTCATTCAGTTGAAAATTATGTCAGAAACATCACATGAATCGATTCCTGAGGTGAGGAATCGATTCCTTAAGCAAATGAATCGATTCCTGAGTGGATGAATCGATTTCTGGGGAGATGAATCGATTCCTGGGCATGATTTTAGTGTAGGAATCGATTCCCAGGTTGGTGAATCGATTCCCAGGCCTGTTCTGGTGCTTTTTCTTGCATTTTTGACCATTTCTTGAGGTGTGGCTTCTTCCGTTTGACCTGTGGTTATTATTTTTCAATTGTAGGCTCAATCATACACTACAAAACAAAAGAAACCAAGATTTCATTATTTTCATTAAAAATTAATCCTTAATTCATTTTAAAAATCAAACATTAAATAAGGCTTAAATTATGAAAATGTGTTAAAATGCAATAAATCACACTATAAGTAATTGCAAATTATACACATTTAAACTAAGGAATTAAGGATAAATTATGCATCATCAACCACCATACCACCCTTACCCAAAATAAAACCATCATGAACACTATCGTCAACCACCGCATTATCCAAATGAACATCACCCACACCACCCGTAACCACCACTTCACCAAGATGGAAATCATAAAAAATGAAATGAATCAAATAAGAGGAAATGAACAAGGAGTTTAGTTTTTCACCTTGAATCTTTGCCCTAAGCGGCGTAGTGATGGGACACAAGAAAAGAAGGGATGTCATCCAAAACTTAGCCATCCAGAAGAAGAGGGATGTCGTCCAAAGAAGGAGATAAGGCTTTGAGAGTTTCAATAGAAATAGGGAAGAGTTTCGAGTAGAAAGAAATAGAGAATAGTTTCGGGAGGGAAAAGGGTTTCAAGAGAGAGAGAGAATGCTTTCAAGAGAGAGAAGAAAGGGGAAAAAATGTTCAGGGTTTCTAATTGTAATCGAAGGTTTCTAATCGCAACTGAAAGCAAAAGGACTTTAGTTTTCTTTTTGTACCGATCCAAAAGTAGGACCAGTGTAAAATCTTGGATTTCTCACCGGGTTAACTTTTAAACCGGTGTAAATATTATTTGTTATACCGGTCTAATTAAATAACTGGTGTAAAGTAACTAAATATTTATAAAAATACCACCGTGCTATTTTTTACACTGGTCCTAATACAATCGGTGTAAAATCCCTAGTGTAGTATGTTTATTTTGCACTAGTGAAAAATATGAGAATGGGTGGGGAGAGGGTACTTTTTAGTTTTCAAGTAAAAACCAAATGAAATGTGGTGAGAATAAAAGATAAGGGGGAGAGAATATGAATTTCCTAAGCTATTGGGATTTTTTTAGATATAGAAGTGCAGGACAGATTTGGATTCCGTGCTATTACAAGAGACAGTCTAATAAATTCAACTTTTAAAATCGGTTGTAATTATCAACTGATTTAAAAATCTTCCGTGTAACATATCTTTTAAATCAATTATATAAATAATCTATTTAAAAAGTGTATGAGACAAAATAAATATATTGAACTTCACCACACGTAATTGTACCCGATCCAAATTCAAATGTTATAGATGACGTTTTTGTAGGATTGGTTCTCATGGCTGAATTAAACAAAATATGGTGTGGATATGTTACTGAAAGAAAAGAGTTGGGTGTCTAAAGAAATCTGACAAACATTTTTTGATGTTATTATTATTTAAAACTACATTAGTTGCGAAGGAAGGGCTGGGAAGTTTCTTTTTTTAAAAATAAGTATTTATTTTTATTCTTTGTATATTCATGAATTTGAGTTATTTAACAAATATTGCATTTGTTGCTAAATTTATAATTTACAATATAATTTTAAAAAATTAACGAACTGTATTATAAATTTAACAATATTGAAAAATTATTTAAGTTTCCAAAAAGTCGTTCTATTTAGGAGTTTCCCTATTATTTTAGATAAGAGCCATTTGAAAATTTTGTTTAACTTTTTTTAACACAATGAATTAAGTATAATTTTTTTATTTTAATTATTTATTAAATTACCATGATAATTTCTTTAATATTCAAATATTTTTTATGTGGATTTAATTTGTTTGATTCCTATTGTCTAAACTTACGATTATTTATCTTATGAATTCTAAGATTATATTTTTATTACTCAAGTTTAGATATGTTATAATTTTCAGGAGCGTTTGAATACGGGGATATTTGACATAACTTATTTGCAGCTTCTCTTGTCTTTTTTAAGGTGGAGCCATGCCTTTGGGTCACTAAAGTTGGAAACAGGGTATAATTTTGTGTATCTTATCTTCTGTGATGGTTTAAATTTAGTAGCAAAGTGATATGCACATGGAATAATAAATGACACAGCAATTTAGCAAATCAAACAAATCAAAGTGTGTGTAGTGTTGTTGCTTTCCCCAATATGTTTGGTCACGAAAATGTGAACATTGTGGTGAGTATTTTAGACAAGGAAATCATAAAAGTGTTTTTAATTGACAACCAAAATCCGAATCATAAATTGCTCCTGCACATTACATGTAACATCACAATCCGCTGATTTCGGGAAGACTCAAAACACAAAATCCATTTTCTTCCCAACATCATTAGGACAGAACACTGAAAAGAAAGGATTTGAGCAATCATTCCATTCCCAATCTATTCTCAACATATGATATTATTTTTTTACGTTTTCTTAATCAATTTTCTATTATTCTCTGTCTCTTCCTTCCCTTATCTACAAACGGTAATGGGTCTTTGTTTTGTTGTGTATACGAGATAATTAAGTTGTTTTAATTAAAAAATTTTAATTCTATTCTTAAAAAGATAAAAATAACTATGGTTGAATAGCAACTAATATCTCCATTGTCAGTCAAATTAATGAGTTTATTGATCAGTTTTATATTAACTTAAACTTCAATTTTTACTAGTGGAAAAAATAGATATAATCACGGTTAAAAATGGCCTTTATTCACGGTTAAAGAACCGTGGTTGTTGCAGCCGTGGTAGTAGATGAGGGTCTTTAACCACGGTTAACAACTGTGGTAATAAATCAGATCTAACCACGGTTGTCGAGCATAACCGTGAATATAATAGACAATGTATATTCACGGTTATAGTAAAACCCGTGGATAAAGAACAGCTATATTCACCATTGTTTAGCATAACCGTGAATATAAGTAGAAAAAAGAATTCACTTATAGACCATGTATATTCACTGTTATAGTAGGAACCGTGGATAAAGAACCTCTATATTCACGGTTGTTTAGCGTAACCGTGAATATAAGTAATATAAAAAATTCACTTACAGAGTATAATGACGGTTATAGTAGTAACCGTGGATAAATAGTGTCTATAATCACGGTTATAGTAGTAACCGTGGATAAATAGTGTCTATAATCACGGTTGTTACCATAACCGTGAATAAACATTGAGTTTTTTTTTTAATATGATTTCTGTTTTATTGTTTCTCAAACCTGCATTCAGACAACCAGCACAATATACAGTATCCCAGCATATCCAGCAACAAACAATATATAAAAAGAATGGTATATATATAACAATTAATTTGATATGAATTCATAACAACCTAAAAAATGAAACTATATACAATTCAGATGAATGTAACCTAATAAAATGTAAACCCTAAATCCTACACTAGATACATGTTTAAGAGAATAAATATCCTATATCTAGCTAAGTTCTTTTGCTGATTTCAATGAAGTATGAGACACATTGCTTTCTAACATTATCTACAAGTGTCTTAGAGAAGTAAGACCAGTCCTGGAAGTACTGCAAACAATGCACAAAACAATTAGAACAAAAGCTATATTTATTACATGAAATTGATGAAATTGTTAGAAAAGTAGTCCAAATGATGAGACTTACATCTGTCCATCCCTCTACTAAATGTTGTTGGACAATGGTCAACATAGTGTGCATGACGAAATAGCCAACTCGAAGGAACCCTCCTTCCTGTAAGACTACAATGGACATAAAATATAGAATAAGTGAATTCGCAACTTAAAAAATATATATTGAAGATTTGAATGAATACGATAGACTTACCTTTGGGGGCACCCACACAACTTTTCTTCCGCTGGACTTAACTCCAACCAGTCGATTGTATCCAACCACCACCCTACATCAAATAAAACACAAGATAAGTTAGAATCGTATAGGTCCAAAAATGATGTAATCGAATTTGTACTTATTGTTTAGGGATTAACTTACCCGTCTACTATAGTTTTCAGGTCTTGTGGAACTATCCGATGCGTAGTATCAAAGTACAGAGCAAGATAAGCCCGGGGACAGATCACCACAAGCGTCTAGTGAGCGCTGCAGTTACCAGTGATAAATGAGACTTCAAAATGCAAAAATTAATGACAATAATTATGGAATAGAATATTACCCTTTATGATAGGGGCCCATGTATACAGTCTTCCCAGACTCAAACATCCAATTCTGGATGTATGCCTGGGTGTCCTGCGTGGTGTTTGCTTGCTTCTGTATGAGAGAGGGCTCTAAGAAACCATAAGTTCCTTGGAAACCCAAGTCCACACAAAGTTTTTTCAGAAACCTAAACAAGTTGAGACATGGTTAGCGACAAATAACTTGTATAATGAAAAAATTGGACAAAAAATGATATACTTACAGCTCCCACAGCTGAATGATGGAGATGTTCAGCATCGACGTCCCCGAAATAATCTCACACATGTCAGAATGTGTAATGTAAAGTGGTACTGCACTTGGACGGCCGAACACCAGTGGCTCCCATGGGACTTGAACAGTCTCATCTCCTTGCTCATACTCGATGCGCCATAGCATCCGGATAGGATTATCGGCTGGGTCTGGCCTCTTCAATGCCTGTTCCTGTTGAACAATTGACAACCATCACAGTTTGTACCATAATTGACAATATAACAAAATTAGTTAGTGTAAGGTTTTTACCTGTCCAGGGGCAACCTGCAGAAGTCTGTTGGGCCACATCAGAAAGTGGCCCACCGCCTGACCGACGGTCTTCACCTCTGGAGTTGCCATTGGCACAACAGCATCCTCCTTGAGGACGAGCACAACAGAGACCCTAGACATACTGTAACATCCCCGTTTTAAAATTAAACGCTGAATGAAAAATAAACCATTAAGACTTGATTTCAACTAGAAATAACTGTTAATTGTATTTAACTAAGTAGGTTTAAGCCACTAAAATATGAAAATGGTGATGGTCAGGGGATGGAGTGGAGTGCACGTGGCTGCTGCAGCACACACTCTCCCATCCCACCCTCCTTTTACTGTGCGCATGCACATATATATGTATATAAGCGTGAGCCCTTGGCAGAGAAAACACACTTGCTATTTCTTCAGACTCTCTCCTCCGTCACTTCATCCTCTACTTCCTCTCTTCGTCTCCATCTTTCTTCTTCTTCCATCTTACTCTTCGCTCCTGGAGATCTTGATTCCAGTACTGAAGAACGGACCACACTTCATCCCAGAATCAGGCGCAGGATACGACAAAGCCAAGGAAGACCGGACGAACCAGGAGAAGGACATCGGACCCGACAACAAGAACGAAAAAGGTTTCTGAGGATTCTTCTAAAGGTAGGGGGCGCTTGCATGCCAAATGCATGGTCTAAGAATGGTACCGGATGAATGTATCGCTGAGTGTGCGTGTGTGTGTGTGCATGTTTTGTAATCATTAGAACTGATGCTGTGCATGTGTGTATGTATTCACAATTACTAAAACTGATGCATGATTTGAGGTTCTGATAGTGATCTTCGTGGCGATGGCGTAGTCTGCTCGTGGATGATAATGATGGATCTATTTTGTTGTCACTATGAAAAGTATGTATGTGCATGTTCTTACTTGGATTGCTCAATGTTGTTAGTCTGATGACCGATTGTAATATGCGCTGGTGTGACTGACTGAATGATGACGAGTAGCGGAGGATATTCATTCTTACTTAATGACTACGGTAAGGTGTTCATGGCGCGATGATGTGTAATAATGAATGTGTTAGTTGCATGAGTAAGAATGGGGTGACCCATGGAAGGTCAAGAACCCCGAGGGAAATGACTTCCAGTTACCAACCCTGGCTAGATCCCAATAGAGCTCGTGGTAGCCGTTGGAGCTAGAGAAGTGAGTCTCGAGACGCCGTGGAGAGGCCGGTGCCACCTGGTAAGAGCTGAGGGACGAGGGGCCAAAAGAAAAAGGGGGCTGTAACTGAGAGTCTTTACCCGAGTCGGATCCGCAGGCATGCATATAGAAATAGGGCTGATTGTGGTGATGTATAAGTCTATATATGTGCATGTGTATGATTTTGAATGCATGAATATATATATATTTAGATGTGAGATAAACTCTGTGAATTATGTGTGTCATGAATGTTGTTTGAATTGTAATGAATTTGGTTACTTGAGAAAGGTTGAATGATAGCAGGAGCGTGTACTGACGCTGATACCGAGTCTGTGAGTATCATTTTACATGTAAAAGCTCACCCCTGCAGTGGCCATTTTCAGTGAATGTCTCTCGTGAGGAGGATCCGAAGCAGAGCTGGAATGCTGGGCGGAGTGCTGATGCATTTCGAAGGTTTAATTAAGGCGTTGTTAGATGAAGCCCGGACTGGCTCATACCGGATATTAATGTTTTACGATGAATAGAACTTTATGAACAAGTAGAAGTCTGATTTTGCCTTGTAAATATTAATATACACTTTTATGTATATATATGGATGTATGGTTTTGTGTGTGTGATGCTATGTGCCGTCTTGTTTTATAATCGTGCTTTAATAGATATGCAGGGACAGTCTGATTGAGCAGGTTATAGCTAAGTACGAATGAACCGAGAATTGTCTTAGGAAAACTTATGTTGGATACGTTGGGCGGAGTCGTACCCCGCCTGAAGTATGGGAGCAATCCGCCCAAGCGAGTGGACTCGCGTTGGAGCGATGTAGTTGTTAGAGTGGGACACCGTCCAATTATCCTTCCTATCCGTCGTGATACTAACGCAATCCGGACCCCGATGTTGACCCCGTATTGGTCGTTATGGCTAAGTCCGCCCAGGCGTCGTCATACTTAGTTGAGCTGGGTGGAATAGGTTCAGATTCCTCCTTTCTCCACAACTTACTAACGTATATGTACCCTGTAACTTCTCATTTTCTGAGTGAAAGGCGAGTGTGAGGATTTACTTAATGAACCCTTGTCCATAACCGATGGAGGAAATTACCCTGTAGTTGTGTTAAAGAGGCGTTATGTAGATTTCGTTTAGGCGGCGTCATACCTCGCCCAAGTAACTAGGACAGCCCGCCCAAGATAAATATACCCCGCCTTGCCAAGTAGGATGATTCTAACTTCGCCTTTCCACCAAACGCTATGCGTGTGAATGTATTAACATATTTCCCTTATCTATTCCTCCTGTTGAGTGACCAGTAATTCTCGAAGGGAAGTCTCAGTGCGAAATTCTTCTATCCGCTGCTGTATTACCATACTCCGCCTGGACGGTGTAAGACCCCGTCCGAGCGAATAAACGGTGTTGTGCGATCCGCCCTAGTGTTAGTACGTTACGATAAACCCATCGAGCCGGCCCCAGTTTTTAGCTTCCCTGTAGGTTGCTTTATGCGCGTGAATGTTCTTAGTTTTCCCCATTGCCTGCTCCCTTCTACATCAAATGTTACGTGACTGTTTTTGTGCAAAATTTTCTCATGTTTTTGGGGATTTATTAATTGCAAATAATTAGGGTGTTACACATACCATCAGGTAATGACTGATGGTGAACCACAGGGCCTAAGTTGTAGACCATGCCAGTGGCAACTGGCTCCTCCGACCCGTCAACGAACAGGCCACATTGACGGGTGTCTGGTGGCTGGACCCCATCATCATCAGGGTCAGCCGCAGGGCATGACCCCTTAGTGTTAACCTTCCGTACCTGCATATTTACACATCAAGCAGAAGTTATTCAACAATGAAATAAAGTGATTACAAACAATAAAACCGAGGAAATTAAATAAATGAACTAACCTGTGGGTCGCTAGCTGGTGCAGTAGTCTCCTGGTGGTGGCTGAGTAAGGCCTTCATCTCCTCCCTGAATCGGGCCATCTCCTGGTGGAGCCTAGATATCTCCTCCTGATACTCAGCCTTCACAACAGCCACCTTCATCTCCACCATTTTCTCAAGGGAGGGGGCAGGGTCGGGAGCACCGTAATAGCTGCAGAGGCCTGTGAAATGTGAATAATTAGCCGATAATTGTTTAACAGATAACAAAATGAAAGGATACAGTTATTTCCAACTTACCTACACCTCGACCAACAGCACGCACTCTTCCTGGGTGCTCTGGCCTGCCGATGGCGGTAGTCAAAATATCCTGCCTACCATGGGCTACGAAAGACCCTTGGGTTGATTGCTCAACCAAGGAATCCTGAAACCAAACAAGTTAGTATTCACTTCCTTCACGTAATACCAAAAAAAAGACACTGATAGAAGGGGAATACTTACTATCCGTGAGGTGACCTCCTGAGCTTGTGAGGAAGTGTATTCCCCACTCTTCTTGATCCTGGCCCGCTTCCATTTATCGTGGCGTGTAGGTGGGGAAGGGGGATCCATAATACCAGTGTCAGGCTGACTAGTCTGACACTGACTCAGCCTCTCCTGTGCCAGCCGCTCCTCCAACCTATGGTAACCCCCACGTGACAGTGTGTGGGGGCAGTCATTCAGCTTCCTAGTCTCCCGGGCTTTCTTTCTGACCTCCTACAACAAGAAAGAAAAATATTCAGAGTTAGCCGTTTAAATTATACATAATTTAATCATTTAAAAACCAATGTACCTGAAACTGGACAGAATGCCTATTTGCAACGAAAGCATCCCAAGTCGCCTGATCAATGAATGGATATTTCTCTCCAGGGAACTTTCCTTGGTCGTCCCCGAATACATACCTACAATTTAGGTACATTTAAACTAAGGATTGGTACAATTTGGTAAAGCGTTGATTAAGAATTTAAAGTCCAAATATACCTCGTGGTGAGTATAGATTTGAACGACCTCCATCGCTCAGCCATAATACCGAGGACCTTCCTCCTCGCTATGTCAGAAGATGGTATGTCAAAAGAATCCTACATGAAAGGAGTTAGTCCATAAAGGAGTTGTAACTTTTGATTACAACTCAACTCAAAAATCTAATAATGAAATATCAAAATTTTAAACTAAACTTCAACAGAACAAAATTCATAAATGGAAAATGTTTTCAAGGGAATGGTTAACAATGATGAAGTGAAAATTTTCCATTTAAAAATATCTAACTTGAACCTTATCATTCAGAATGTGACATTAAATTATTTAGATCATATGTGAGGTGATTTATAGCACCAGTGTCAGGATACCAAGAAGGTTTTACTTCAAGGGCAACAAAAGTAGTGTCCATAAAAAATATAAATTTGGGTTGGCCTAGAGAAAAAGTTTATTTTCTTTGTCTCATTTCATGTCATATTCAAATTCAGCAATAAATTTCTACCTAAGTCTTTGTTATTCAGGTTAAAACCAAAACACTCTTCATCCCGTTAGGTTTTAATGGATATAGGTATATCTAATCAAACACTTTCAAGCCCTTTTGCACCACCTCTACATTGTACATTGTTTTATGTGTATTACTTAAATTTTGCATGTTTATGAATACTCAAAATTATAGATATTAAAGTTACACTCATGCCTGACACTAAATCACTCTATTAAAAACAACCTGCTAACCAAAAGTAAAACTAAAACCTCACAACACAGTAAACAACAGGAAGAAACATGGCATATATTGTTCAATCTGACTAATAAGACAAAAAATGTATGATCTTGCTACCATAAATATATGGTCAGAAAAATAGGAACCACTTATTGATGGTCAGACAAGTAACTACACAGAACAGGAACATTTCCTACAAGCTTCGTTAACAATGAAATAATACACATACAGAGACAAACACATTCATTCAGTTTGACAAACAATGACAGAGCATAACAATGACAGAGCATAACAATAAGGTACACCAGTAGTGAATGAAGAAGAAGGGTAATAGAGCACTTACTTGAAAAATGGTGCGAAGATGACACAAACGGAAGAAGGAAGAAGCAAGTGAACACGACGAGCAAAGAACAAACTCGAGGCAAAGAGGAGGATGAGGAAGAAGACGGCAACCAGCGCGAAGAAGAAGAGAAAGTGAAAAAAGACTGACAGGCGCGACTTTTGAAGTTTTAGAAAGGATATATATTCATGGTTCCTCTTGAAACCGTGAATATATTACACATATATTCACGGTTGGACAAACAAATGTGGATAAATGTTAACTATATCACCACGGTTACGACCCCAACCATGGATAAATATTACCTCTATAATCACAGTTATAAAGACAACCGTGGACATACAGTACCCACTGATTAAACCCTAAAACCTAAACTATATATCCACGGTTGGCAATACAACCGTGATTATAGACATCAATATATATCCACGGTTGGCAATACAACCGTGATCATACCATGAATATATAGTCACGGTTGTGAACACAACCGTGGATATATATTTCAGGTACTATATATCCACGGTTGACTCCTCAACCGTGAATATATATTGATGGGTACTGTAACACCCCGAATTTTATAAAAAAAATGAGTAATTAGTATGAATGGAAAATCTTTGGTTAGTGAGGATGTGTGGGAAAAGGTGGAATCATTGTGGCAAGGTATGAATATATATAAGATAAAGATGAGTTTGAACTTCATATGATTAATATGTTTGGAATGAGAATTTTATAAGAATGGATGATTGGACAAATATATGCCTCGTAGGTTGTATATGGTATACTAGAAATAATTGAGCTGGCTTGAGTGTAATTACATGGGCTGAGTTGAATAAAATTGTGAGTAAGGTGAGAGCTCTCAGTTTTTGCACCAGTGTTGATCATTTCGCTCAGGCGAAGTGAATTCTTGCCCGAGCGAGAGACTCTCATGTTGGGAATTTAGCTTCTGGGTAATTCTCGCTCAGGCGAGGGTAAGTCTCGCTCAAGCGAGCTTGACCTAATATCAGTGTTTAGACACTGGAGGGAATTCGCCCAGGCGAATGGAACTTCGCCCAAGCGGGGGCGAAGGGAATCAGTTGCTGGATGGAATCCACCCGAGCGAAGGATCTTAAGGGTAGCATTCGCTCAGGCGAGGCAATTGATTAAAGAGGGACCACTGATGCTCTTGGATCATTGTAGGGCCCGGTTTTCCTTTTCTCTTTCTTCTTCTGTGTGGTCCCCATGGTGATGACTTAGGTGCTTTGATGGTCAAATGGGTCTGATTTTCTCTCCTTCCTTGTCCACGTGTGTTTGTGTAATCATTGCAGAGAGAATATGCATTAAATATTGATGGACTTGCATTAAATGAGGATGGGATGTTATGATGAGTTGGACGCTGAGATGATAAGGCCTTGGTTGCATGTTTACTTCTTACCTTCCCTTTATTCTTTGTGGGTGCATGTTCTGATGAGAGAAATGCTCCTCATTCTCTCTAGAGTTCATTGAAGCTTCTGCTTCATCTTCCTCTTCTCCTTCATCTTCTTCTTCCACTCGTGCTTGGTGTAGAACCGAGTGGACGAGTGTGGCTGTGTAAGGAATAGCTTGGTGAGTGAATCAGCGTGTAGCTGTGCGTGTAAGTTGGGTTACACCTTGCTTCTTGGTGCTTCTCTTTCTTCCTCTCCTTCTTCCTCCATGTGATGGGTTGTATGAGACTCAGTTCTGAGAGCCTGCAGCAGCTGGGTGTGTGTGCATGCCTCGGTTTGTGATGCATGATGGTTCACTGTTGGTGAGGCTGTGCTGATCTTGTGAAGATGAAGACATGCATGTTGCATGGAGGCATGGTGATCCTCCACTGTTGTTGAAGGTGTATGGTGCTGCTGTGAGAAAGAAGGCATGCATGGAAGTTGGTGGTCCTCCAGGGTGGGGAGGATGATGCTGTATGAGTGAGGAACAACCTTGTACTAAGCCTTGGAGGTTGCTGCTTGAGTAAACAACATGGATTCTTCCATGGCTGTGAGCAGAGTGGAACTTGGGTGTTGATGGCTTGAAGACTTGAGTGGAAATGGTGGCTGGTTCTTCAAGCTGAGGACGTTACTGGGACGAGTGGAAGTCATGATGGCTCTTCTCACTGCTGGAAGCTGAGCAGAGTGTTACTATGGCTGGGCCGAGTGCCCATGTGACTCCTGGAAGCTTCACCCAGGTAAGGGGGGGCTTTGCATCTCAAATGCATGGCTTATGGACAGATTTCCGGGTGGCATGATTGCATTATGTTGTGTTTGATGTGTATTGTGTGCTGTTGTTGAGTTGAACCCGGATGTATGATTATTTATTGTTACATGGCGCATGTTTATCTGTCCAAGAGATGTATGAAGATATTTGTGATGATGTGAGTTAATGCATGAGATGCATGTACTTGTATTATGTATACTGAGTGCATTGTATGGCCATTCATGAGTCCTCGTATGTAATTATGTATTCAAAAGGGCATGTGATGTTTGTTATTAAATTTATGTGTGTGTGATAAATGGATGAATAGAGACTGTGATGATGAATGTTATGTGAAATATTGGCATGGGATGATTGATAGAGTAGATTTCCGAGTGGAAATTTTATATACAAGGTGTGAGGCTTAGAAAATGCTAAGTCCGAGTGTATCTCATGAAACAGCCTATGAGGCTTGTGAATAGATGATAATCCGAGTGAATGGCATAGAATTGCCGAGTGGATGGCACAGGGTTGCCGAGCGGATATGATATAAGCCGAGTCATCTGATTATTGTTGAATTGCCGAGTGCATAGAGTATTGAACGCATATTCCGAGTGGGCAATCGAATGAATATGAGTAAATTTACATGCATACGTGTTATTGTGTATTGAATATGAACACCTTACGGGGTGCCACGAGGGTGTTATCCCGAATGAAGAGGACGAGGTCCTAATGATGAATGTGATGAAAAACCTCGAGTTGGACTCGGGGCAGTGCCTGGGGCACTAAGTGTGAAATGAGACGCTTGATGAAATGCCGAGTGCAATGGCGTTGAACGCCGAGTGAATGAAATCGTATGCATCCGATTCGCCACTGGAATGCGTTGGACTCTTATATCGATCGGTAATTAGATGACCACATATGGTGAATTTGGCTAAGTCCTGGAGCTAGGCTCGGACAGACTCCTTGAGCATGGCTTGGAGTATGAGTATTGTTGATATAGTCTTGGGGTAGACTTGAGGTGAAATCCGATTGAGGGATCGTATTATTGATAAGGTTAATAGGCTTTATAGCCGAGTGGAAGGGGTAAGAAACCCGATTGAGAACGCTTGTGATTGTTTATGTTGAATGGCAGTGAATGTTGAGCTGATTAATGTATGTGTTATGACATGTTAAGGATTCTATGATTAATCCGAGCCAATATCTGTCATTTAATATGTAATGCTCACCCCTACACCATTTTTCAGTGTATGCAGGTCGGCTTGGATGTGGTGGTCTTAAACCCGAGTGTTGGGTGTTTATTGATGTGGTTGTGTATATAATGTAATGTACCGAGTGTCTTTGATGTATTAATCCTTGACCGACTCATATTAACGTTGTATAATGAATACTCTTTATATATGTATTGAAGTTGGGTTATTGGAAACCTGAGTGCATGTCTATATATATGTATAGGCTTCATTGAAATCATGTACTTGTATCGGATAATGGGTTTAGTTGAATGAATAAAGGCAAGATGATTGAATAACCCGAGTGCATGTTAATATATATATATATACTTCGAGTGTTGGTCTTATATGCATGCCGACTGAATGTGTTGGTGAATGAGAAGTATAAAGTTAATAAGTATCTGAGTGTATGCGTATATATATATATACATACCTGTTATGTTGATAACATGGTTAGGAATCGGTGAAAGGGTATTGCTGTAGTGGTAGTCGGACTTGGAATTAGAGAATATATAAGTAAGAGTGATTTATGTTAATTTGATGCTTCCTAGTGACTAGGAAATTAGGATGTATAAATACCTCTAAGTTGATGAATCCTGAGTGGAAATCCGAGTGATCCTCTTCTAGGAGGAGTGTTGTTGTAATGACTCGGATTGATTATATTCTAAGTGTATGATTTATGAATGTATTCCGAGTGATTATGGGGACCTATTCCGAGTGAATAAGGTAATATGTAATTTGAGGGGCTAATTTATAAAATTAGTCCGAGTGTAACATGATGTTGTGATTTTCCCGAGTGAAGAGAAATATAAGTGTTTCCTGAGTGGAACCCAAGTGAATTTCTTCTAAGGGAAGTGTGCTTGTAATGGTTTATCTTGAAATATTCTAAGTATATGAGTTATGCTTATATTCCGAGTGTTTAAACATGGGATGAGTCCGAGTGGGACTTGACTTATTGGTTTCCCTGAGTGGTTAAGTATCTCATATGTCCGAGTGAAATACTTGGGAAATTCCTCTGAGTGTTGAGGAGTTTGGATCATTCTGAGTGGAATTGATTGTGTAGACTATTTCTGAGCAATGATATTATTCCGAGTGGAACACCACTCTGATGATGAGTTGGTTAAGAATGCTTAAACTGAGTGATTTATGGCCGAGAGGAAGCCTATGTATTCTCTGAGTGACGGAGTTCAATATACCGAGAGCTAAATGGTTGATGTTTACCGAGTGGCATTTGATTGGTAGAAATTCCGAGTGAGGGTTTATGGAATCCGAGTGGGATAACCCTCAGTTACCGGGTGGATCGTGTGTGAGCTTTGGTGTATGAAATTTAACAATCAAGTTATGAAGTGTGTGTGAGTGTTGAGGTTATTTTCCAAGTAACGGAGCCCCATTATGCTGAGTGGACTAAAATATTAAATTCCAAGAGGACTTAGGCATGAACTCTGACTCGACCTGATCATTTACCGAGTGTGTGAATGTCTCGGTTTCTCGTGTGATTGAATGCCGAATGGCTCCTCGCTTCAGCAATTGAAGGATTCGCTCTAGCGAGTTTGGTTCTAAGGGAAGGCTTGATATTAGTTTCGCCCAAGCGAAGGGGCTTTCGCCCGAGCGAGTTTTGCTGTCTCGCCCAAGCGGAGTTGGATCTCGCTTGAGCGAGTGGGCGTTATGTTGCGGGCCTCGCTCTGACGCTGTGTGGTTTTCGCTGGGCTTTGTGCTCGGTTTTATTTCCCTTGCCTTCTCTCCATTTTGCATTTTCTTTTCCTTGAATGGCATTTCGTTTTTCTGCTTCACGCTGCTGGTTTTCTTCTTGGCCATGGGACCAGCTCTCATATCTTCATATATGAGAGGGGATTTCGATAGATCCAGGTTTGTTTTGTGAAAAATTGACCCCTATTTTTGGGATGTCACAGGTACGATCACGGTTATGATTTTAACCGTGGATATATACTTTTCTCTGATTATATCGTTCACCTTATAATTTCAAAAATGCCACCGCGCATGTTTTTATCACTGATCCACTTATACCCGTGAATATATCCCGTTGTTATATCCAATTTTTACACTAGTGTTTCCATTTTTTATGAATAAAAAAATTTAGTTATTTTTTAATTATTCGTAACTAATAAGATTTAATAGTGAGCGTTATCTTCATTTTTTAAAATATAGTCTCAACTTATTAACTATCTTTATGCTAACTAATTAGGCTAAATGTAAATGAGTTCTTCTTGATAAAAAAAATTATTAACGTTGTTTTACTAAAACTGCGTGGTTTTAAGTTTTCCATTCCATCAACGAATACGTAGGAGTAGACTTTTCTGTCGAACCAAAATTAAGTCTTCAATAATATGTGTGTTCACTGTAGATACTTTATTTGCTTAGTTAATAAGTTTTTTTAAAAAAAAAGGTAAAAGAAAATATTTAAAAGTTATCAAAAATTTGCATAGTAAATTCAAAGCTAACCACTTCGAAATAGAGTATTGACATGTTGTGGGATTAAGTTTCCACTTTCCCCCACCCTACTAACCTACTATGGTTTTATAAATCACCATTTTAAAATTAAAGAGTTTTTTTTTGTGTTTACCCTAATCAAAATAAACTTGAAGATGACTCTACTTTTTAAATAAAATTTTCAAATCCTATTCCACTTCTTACTGTGATCCTGGTCGTGACAGGATCCTTTTGCTGTATTTGCACATCTATATTAAAATATTTCCTATTTTTTATTTATAACACAATTGAAATTGTGAGCACCTAAAGCTCAATTAAATAAAAAATTTGGGGAAATTTTTTTTGATCATTTGCGAACTCCATTTAGCCGCTCAGAAGCCTCCAACATCAATTAAATAGACTTAGAGTAGCCTAGGCGGAAGCAAGGTGGAGTTAGAATACGTTTTCAACCCATTTAGAGGTTCAAAGGGTATGGTAATCAATTACACCAGATGGTAATTAATTACCAGAACAATAGAATGGCCCTAATCGATTACACAGACCTGTTAATCGATTACCATCAATCCAGAATGACCCTAATCGATTACACGACCTGCTAATCGATTACCATCAATCCAGAATGACCCTAATCGATTACACAGACCTGCTAATCGATTACACCAGACTGAAATGTAGAAATTATATAGAGTTTGGCATTCTGGTCAACTTTGGCATACCCTAACTTCCCCAAATGACCTCCAGACACCATCAAGCTTTGACACCACCTAAAACATATCATATATGACTTGTGGTAACCGGTCATACCCCAAAATTTCCACAATTGAATGAGTTATGCATAAGAATGCATTTTGGCCGTTTTGGCCATTTCTAAGGGACCAAGCAACTTAATCCTTATTCAATTAGGTCCAAATCACTTCACTCACATTCTAAATATCATGTATGCACTATTGGACCCATCCGGAGGTGCCAAGACCTCACGGGACATATATTTGGCCTATTCAGTTCCTCATCATGCATCCCTTTAGACATATGTAATCACCAATTTTGACTCTAAAGGTACTAAGCCAATCCTATCAACTTAACATCTCAATTACAATATGATATGCCTAATTCCCTGCCTATGGTATGAATTCAACATTACATACACTACACAACGATTCCTGTGGCACCCTTAATCCGGTAAATTAGGTTAATAATATTAATTATTTGAATAGTGGAAACGGGAGTAAATTTTTCACGGTTTCTTTTTTTTTTGAATGATGGAAAAAGAACACCACAATTTAAGCATTCAATAATTAACCTGGATCTATAAAAAAGACCTATCCCATATATAAAGATATGAGAAGGTAAGAAACTTAAATCAACACACCATCCTAATTAGTAATTTCCTACTTATGTGCATATTAATTTACAAGTATGAATGGATCGGAAAAAAAGGCAAAGATACATGAATTAATGATTAATTGTGTGAAGAAGATGTACATTTAGCTTCATGAGAATGCATTGGCTCAAGAATGTCAATTACCCTTTAAACTGGTTAAAATATGCATTAACAGGGCTGGGAATCGATTCAAGGAATGCATGAATTGATTCCCAAGTTGCAGGAAATCAAAACAGCATGTAATCAGGGCCAGGAATCGATTCCCAAGCCCGATGAATCGATTCACGTGTATAACTTGGCACAGATGGGCAAAAACAGGGCCTGTGAATCGATTCCCCCTGGTGTGAATCGATTCACGCATGGAATTTTGCAATTGCCAGTGAAGACAGGGCTGTGAATCGATTCCCCTTCTGGTGTGAATCAATTCACATGGTCCTCAAGCTCCTGCGTAATAAAACAGTGGCTCATGAATCGATTCGCACCTGTTGTGAATTGATTCATGACAGTAGTTCAGCAGACAGTGCCTAAAATTACTGGTTTTTCAAACTTCCACATACCCTAACTTTTTTATATCAATTCCAATGCCCACCAAAATTTAACACCAACTAATATACATTATTTGTGACGTGTGGCCACCGGCCACACTCAAAAATCCCCAAAAATGAGGGACTTATGCACATAAATACGTTTAGTTTATTTTTGAGTATTTTTGTGCACTCAAGGGTCTATTCTCAGAGGAATTGACCCATTCCAATTTCTACAAGTCATAATTCATGTATATATGCTAGTGTAACCATCCTAAGCCATCAATTTTTCATAAAACCCATTTTGACCCCTTGAGTTCCATAAATATGCCCAAAAATTCATAAAATATTCATCACATTCATGTCTCTACATTCAATCCACATTCTAACACATGATACAGCTCAATGCTCATGCCTATTCTAATCCAAACACATACATGGTGCATCAATGCCATTAACATGGCCAACAAGTTCAATCATCCACAATCATCATGAATTTCATTGGTGATACATAATGATCACAAGATCTTCCTAATGATCCTAATGTTGATCACAAGATCTTCCTAATGATCCCAATGTATCAATCATTAATCTAGAGTATCCAATCTTCCATATCCAAACATCCACATACATCCAAAATACTATCTAAGGTATGGCTATTTAAAGCAAGTCATAGGTATACAAAAAGTCCCCAAGAGATGTGTAAGTTATCAAAATCAAAACCATGCCGACCCCATACCAATCATTTCTTTACACCATACCTCATCTCTTGAAAGGTCCTACTCCAGGGTCAAGCCCTACAACACAAAGGCTAAAAAGTAGACAACATAGAGAATGAGTATACTTTCTCAATGATGAAAATCCAACAATTATGATAATATAAGTATGAATGCAAATCAACATCCTTTCCTATCAAGTAGATCAATTAACAATGAATCCACCCAATTTATAATATCTTTGAATAGACATGCTCATATATATATAAATATAACAAGTCCATCAGCAATGACATATCAAATAAGACCATATCATCAACTCATGATTTTATCATATCTATTATCACAATTCATGAACTTCATACAGGTTCTCACAAATCAACAACACAAGTATAGTTAGTGACCAAAAGTGGATTTCACCCATATAACTCACAACATTCTTAATAGGGCATTCTTTTCTCAATTTTTGCTTCGCTCAAATGCCATGTCACTATGGCTAACGCATATGTCGTGTTTAGGAATGCATATGCTATGGATCCGATTCTCATTTCACCAAGTGATCGCAACCACTATAATTATGCATCTCATATTGGTTTCCCACCACGCATGGGGTATTCCTCTTTTCATAACCCCGCAAGGTATTCTTCGTGATCGCAACCACGTTTGTTTCAATTCACATTGGTTTCCCGTCATGCATGGGGTACTCCCTTTATAGTCCCGCAAGACCAATTTCATTCAAGGTACCAAGTGATCTTAACCACTACATTCATTCCTATTCTAGTCCCGCAAGACTTTTGGTGTATGATCGCAACCACATTTAAATGAAATGCTATGCATGCTATGAATGCAATAATGCTTATGCTAGCCTTAGCCTCACAAGGAATATCTCACCCTCTCGATTTAGGGCATAATTTCACATTCAACGTTATAATTAGTGACACATAACCATATATATACATATATTATTCTCCAAGGCATACCATTCCCAATACTTAAGGGTTACTCTAGCCAAGGAGTTCATACAATTGTAAATCCACACATGGAAAGTACATAGCATGTCATCAACATACTCTACAATTCATAACCTTATCAAGGTATCATTCCATAATCAATCATCACAAGAATTCAATCACTACTTCATATCATATACATGAGGTTCTATATCCATTTAAGGAAAATACACAATTACACATCAATACATACATTATCATCACACAAGATGTCATACATTTAGAAATACACTCATCTCCTACCTAAAGATAAGTACTCTTCTGGGTTTGATGATCCCGCTTCACAAGAGTTATCAAGTCCTACATTGAATGCACATAGGACTCCATCAAACATTCATTCAACAACATCATCAATGCCTTGAATATCACTAATGGATACATTCATATGAGTTTTATTATATCTTAGATTGTAATAGTTTTCATTTCCCTTTTTCCTTAGGTTTTGGGAATTCCTTTCCTTAAACTAAGATTCATTATAATTAAAAGCAACCACCCATTCAATTTGGTTACTCTCCCATGCAAGTTCCTCACCCATTACCTTAAGTGGGTTTCGAATTATGGCTTCCAACCACCGCTATAAATAATCTTCTATGGTAATTTCCTATCACTAATGCATTCCCATCATCATTAAATGCCTATCCAATCCACATTACACATTTCTCCCAAAATTAAAGGTTAGGGTTTTATTAAAACCCAACAAACATAATTAATGCATATGATTCATCACCTTCCAATCCATATTTTTGTGTGCTCCCTCCTAGGCCCATAAAAGTTCACATTTACTTCACCCCACCTTAGGGTTTTCACATTTAAAGCCTCTCCCAACAACCTACATACATTAAATGTTCACCTAAGTATTAAAAACCCAAAGCCAAAGGTTCAAACTCAAGAAAATGAATAGAAACTTACCTCTACAATTAAACAACAAGGAGATTAAATAGAGAAAAAGTGGGAGATGAAAATTTGGGAGAAAGAGGAGGGCAAAGCTTCGAGCTTCAAGCTTCCTTCAAGCTCTAATGGGAAACGAAAATAGAGGGGTAGGAGGAGGAAGTTGGAACACCATTACTTCTAGGTTTAAAGAGGAGGAAGAGATAAAAAGAATGGGGAAAAGAAAGAAGAAAGAAGGGTTCTGCCTTTGGGAAAATAAGACCAGTGTGAATTGTAAAGGAGAAGGGGGAAAAAGAGTTTAGTGTTTTAATTTAACCCTTCCCATTAAAATTTACCATTTTACAACAAACAGGATCTCCGTTCGAGATCAATACTTTATCTAAAAATTATTCTGAATACATATTCGGATTCAAATATATGAGGATACCGTCTCCGTATGTCGTCCTTACACTCCCAAGTATAACTACATTCATTTCCATACCTCCAAGCTACTTGTACGAGTAGAACCAACTTGTTCCGTAACTTCTTGGTAGAATGTCCAACAATTCTAGCAGAGACAGGAGGGACAGTCAGATCATCCCTGACTTCCATATCATCAACACTAAGCACATGGAAGGGGTCAGGTATATACTTTCTCAACTGAGAAACGTGGAATACATTATGGAGATTCGCCAAGTGAGGAGGCAAGGCAATGCGATAGGCAACTTCATAAATCCCCTCAAGAATCTCATAGGGGCCAATAAATCTAGGACTTAATTTCCTACTCTTCAAAGCCCTGCCAATACCTTTGTCACTAGAAACTCACAAAAATGCATGATCGCCAACTTGAAACTCAAGTGGCTTCCTTCTCTTGTCATAATAGCTCTTTTGTTGGTCCTGAGCGATTTTCATCTTCTCTTAAATCATCTTTATTTGTTTAGTGGTCTCCTCAACAATCTCAGGCACTAAGGCCAAATTCTCACCAACCTCAAGCCAACATAAGGGAGTTTGACACTTCCTTCCGTACAACGCCTCATATAGTGTCATACCAATACTGGAATGAAAGCTGTTATTGTAAGTAAATTCAATCAAAGGTAAATACTTTTTCCATGAACCATCGTCGCTAGTGCAAAAAATGGCTACAATGACAAAATATGATCACGGTCCACGGAAAACTGTGTTTGAAAAATATGCAGTGGTGTTTTTATAAATATGAGGAAGTTTGTTAATCACGGTTCTGGCGTAACCGTGTTCGTAGGAACCAGGATTTTTAATTTTAATTTTTATATAAAAATGTACCTGCAATCACAGTTGAAAGGAAACCGTGATTATAGTGTATCTATAATCATGGTTTTACGGGAAGCCGTGATTGTAGGTCCTCCCTATTTTAATTTTTATATTTTAAAAAAATGTACCTACAATCCCGATTGAGAGGAAACCAACTATAATCACGGTTTTATGGGAACCATGATTATAGGTCTTCCCTATTTTAATTTTATATTTTTAAAAATGTATCTACAATCACGGTTGAAAGGAAACTGTGATTGTCGCAACCGGAGTCCCCGGTACATGACGTAGACTGGTTAAAGACAATAAAAGAAAATAAAACTATATTGGAATGATGCCCTTAGATGTCCTACAAAAATAAAGGGTTTAGAAAGTTGCCACTAATATTTATCAAGGAAAATATCAGAAAAACCTTTAAACAGCATTGGTTTTTTTTTAAGAAAAATAAGATTCTGTTTAGTTCGGGAGTCGAATTACAAGAGGGGAAGGTATTAGCACCCCACACTGTCTGTCACGGTTATCCAAATTGATCATATATAATTTCCAAAAAAATGATTATTAAATATTCCATCCTTCATAAAAAACAATAATGATAAATGCTATTTGTAACACCCTGATTTTCTAGACTTGAATCCCGATGTAATCTAAATAATTAAACAATAAAAATACAAATAAATTTTTCACGTTCGAAATAATTCCAAAACACCACCACGACTACATCAAGACTCGAACCTCAGAAAACCAAAGGGTGAGATTTGATAATCTATAACTGAATCGGTAAATAGTTTGCCCATAACGGTATACAGAAATAACAGAGTTTACAGCGGAAGAAGAATGTGTATACCAGGCATACGCCTA
Source organism: Clitoria ternatea (assembly GCA_037962975.1). Classification (NCBI taxonomy): domain Eukaryota; kingdom Viridiplantae; phylum Streptophyta; class Magnoliopsida; order Fabales; family Fabaceae; genus Clitoria; species Clitoria ternatea. Next base: position 161,430,243 of record CM075672.1, read on the forward strand.
GTCCCATATATGAAGATATGGAAAAAGGCTCAGCAAAGCATGTAACGACGTATTATAAGCCTAATAGACAACCATCATCTTTTTTCACATAATTTCATGAACATACAATGCCTAAGATATATGCATATACATATCTATATGGTCATGCATTATACATCTCCAATTGACCATATCATTTCAACCCTCGATTTATGTATTTCTAATACTTATACATACTTAGAGGATTAATAAATCAACATCCTATTATACACCAGATTGGTAAAAATCCAATACTTCCAATATCAATACATCATCCATACATATATATATATACATTATTCACAGTTCATCAATCAATATTAATGATTAGCAACATCATAATATCCATTTTATACACAACTCCATAATTTACAAACGCTGCCGACCAAGGCATTCCGTCATCACTATTTACCTTCTCAAAAACTTTACTTTATATACATCCTCATCCCATGATATTCCTGCATCAATACTAAAAAGGAGACCACATGGGAGAGTGAGTTATACATTTCAAATGACGATATGAATACAATTGAAATTATGTGCTTATGCATATCAACATCATGTATGCTTTGATAAACACAATAATGATCATCACAAATTGTTAAATTCAACAACATATACATATTTTGTTGTTCAAGTGGCCTCAATACTTAAGAGGGGGGGTGAATTGAGTTATAAAACTTTTGCTTGGAATACCTTTGAAATTGATTTCTATAACCAAGTTTATGAGATTATGCAAGTGAAAGCAAGTAACAATGATATGCAATGCACTACAAGAGGTAAGTATTGCTGAGGCAATTTAGCAAACACTTGGTGTGCAATGTCTAAGGTATAGCAAATTAAGCAAGTTCAAGTATGTTCTTCTCAACCAAACAATACCAATCAACAAATATGCAATGTATGGAAGTAAAAGAGTAAGGAAGAAAAGCTTGCAAACCGATGTAACGAGTTCCACCCAATCCGGTGTACGTCTCGCCTCTAAGCAACCCACTTAGAGGATTTTTCACTATTGTAGACTAGAGATACAACTTTGAGCAATTGCGGCTTCCTAGTGTCCCACACTCAAGAACCCAATCCTCACAAGTATAAGGGCAACCCACCCAATCTCTCAATCTCACAATATCCTAAAGGTTAAGTCCACAACCTTTGTAACCACTCAACCTAGAGTGAACAACCACTCAACCTAGAGTGAATAACTTGTGTGTTTGGTGTTTGTTTACGATCAATACACTCTCTCAATAGAGCAAATATACAAATGAAAAGCTCTCCCAAATTCTAATCTCTCAAGATGAGAGGATATACAAGTGAAAGTACAATATGCAAGAAATAGGCTTACAAAGCACAAAATAGAGCTGTGAATTGTTGCTTCTTGGTTGTGTGTTTGTGCTTGTCTTCCTCTTCAATTTATAGAGCCAAGATAGCTGTTGAGGAGTGCCCTAGTCCATCATAGCCGTTGCAGTTAGTGGGAATTTGAAGAATGGTGGAGACATGACCTGGTTTCCCACTTAAATCTGTTTTTCCACTAGCGTAATCGATTACACCCTCGCGTTGTAATCGATTAGCTTCAAGTCAGAGACTTCCTAATCGATTATTTCAGTTCCTGTAATCGATTAGCATCTTGTACCTGATGCATTTAATTTGTTTTCGCAGCATCCTAATCGATTAGCATGTCTTGCAATCGATTACCTTAAATTCCAGTGGCTTACTAATCGATTGTATAGCTTCCATAATCGATTAGCCATCATACCTGATGCATTTAGTTCCATTTTTGATTGTTGTAATCGATTAGTCTCTGGTGTATAATCGATTACCTTAATTCCAGTGGCTTCCTAATCGATTGTTTAGCTCCCTAATCGATTAGCTTTCATACCTGATGCAATTTCTTCCAAAACAGAAAGCTCCTAATCGATTAGCATCTATGGCCTAATCGATTAGCTTCGCTGTTACTTCAATTCTGATTTCATGTCTTTGTTTTTGCATTGTTTTCTTCAAGAGTGCTTGTCATTATCAAAATCTTTGCACATCTTTGGACCTGTTAACATATTCAAACACATTCTCCCCCTTTTTGATGATGACAACTATGTTCATCTCTTGAGGGTTGTTAGTTTAAATAAATTAGACTTATCTTTTTGCAAAAACAACTCTGCTACATTATCTCTTTTTCAAATAGCAGATGACTAATTTCAAAAATCAGAGTAATCACATTCAGCAGCCAATGTCTTATCTCATTTTATCTATTGTCTATTATCTCTTATCGATAACTCTCCCCCTATCAAAAGGAATTTAACAAACAGATAACATTTTTCAAATTTTGTTAACAGAGCATCTATTATCCATATTCTTAGTACCAGAGCATATTCAAAATTGTAGTCAAAGCATGTTATCAATATTATCCATATTTGTATCAGAGCATTATCCAACATATGAACATATATTCTTCTCCCCCTTTGTAATCATCAAAAATAATTAGAGCAGTGAAAAGAAATAATATAAACTGAAATAAGATTCTTTTATTGAATTGAAAAGAAAATGGGAAATACAAGAGGTAAAATTATTCAGAATTCAGAGAATAACAAAAAGAAACCAACAGCAAAACATAACTAAAAAAAAAAAACTAATTATCCGGGTTGAAGAAGCGGATTTCTGTAATTTGGTGAGCCAGCTCCTCATAACGCTGCTGCATCATCTCAAAATGTTGCTGCTCGGTCATTGAAAACTCTTGGAGGGAGTTTTCAAGTCGATCGAAGCGGCGATCAAGATGGGCGTAGAGAGATGCAAATGGGTCTGCTTGGGGTGCAGATGAAGAGGTGGATGGTGCAGCTTGTGGTTGAGGTGGAGGAGGAGGAGGAGGAGCAGCAGGTTCAGCAAAGGGGTTGGCACCATGTTCCCGGTCACTCCTTAGAATCCACATTCCAGCAATGTTGACCATGCCCATTTTATTGAGGTGGGAAGTGCCAATACAAGCTCTTGGGGGCACTTTTTCAGAAAGTTCCCCTGCCAAGTCAACACCACAGAATTTAAAAATTTTGGTGAGGAGGATACCATAAGGGAGCTTTTGTTGGTCCTTGGCATGGCGCATGTGGAATTTGATCAACTGAACCCAGTTGATCTCTTTGTGGTTCAGCATGGCCCACATTAAGAGGACATCATCCTCTTCAACCAGAGCATAGTTCCCACCACGGGGAACAATCATCTTGACCAAGAAGAAGTGGAGCAGGCGGTTGTTCATGGTCAAGTGGCCAACTAATTTGTGGTTGCTCATGGGAGGAGCCGGCTTCCACAAAGAACGGCGGGCAGTGATGGGATTAAAACCCCATTCATCCTCGGGTTCGCCTCCATCAAAGTCAGCATTGTTGAGGGGCAGTTTGGAAATTTCTGCAAATTGGGCATTTGAGAGTTTGATGGTGGTGTTTTTCACCTTGGATTCAACCATCCCATTGACAAGGCGGAGGTTGTAGTAGAATACTCTCATAAGCTCAGGATAGTATTCTTCTTCTTTGAGGGATAAGAAGGGGAAAAGGTTGTAGTGGTGGAGACTTTGGGTGAAGGTGAGGCTTGGGTTGTCAAAGGTGTCGGCAATGGTGTAGTGAGGAGTCATGATTTCCTTTTCAGAAAAGTTCTTCATGAAGTGTTGAAGATCTCTAGGGGAGGAGAAGAACCTTGAAAAATCAAGGGGGTTATGGGCTTGAGCAGTAGAGGACCTAGCTCTCTTGACATTCCTTGAGGTAGACATGGTGGAAAATGCAAAAAGAAGGAGATGAAGAGAGATGAGTGCTAGAGAGTTTTAGAGAGGTTTGGGAGAAAGAAGGTAGTGTGAGATGAGAAGGTGAATGAGGGGGTATTTATAGTTGAAAATTAGGTTTAGGAAGGAGGAAAGAGAGTTTAGAAAGGAGTGAAGTGAGTTAAGAGAGGGAGAGTTTCGAGTGAGCCTAGGAAATTGGAGTTTTGACTCATCAGAACGCGTGATAATCGATTACGATACAGCTGGTAATCGATTAGATCAATGTTTCTGGGGAATTTCAAACGTTTCAAACAGAGGGTAATCGATTATAGGCTTAGGGTAATCGATTAGTTTAGAAACAGAATCGTCCTAATCGATTGGAGCAATGTGATAATCGATTATGAAGAAGAGGAAACGTTTTGAACTAGAAACAGAAGCTTAGTAATCGATTATGGATCATGGATAATCGATTATCTTAGAAACAGAATGATTGTAATCGATTATGGGTGAGTTCTAATCGATTATCTTAGAAACAGAAGCTTAGTAATCGATTGGGTTTAACAATGTAATCGATTATGGAGTCAAAAACTTCAAACATATCAAACAGCAAGGTTCCAAACATGAAATGTGATATATACCATGTATTATGCCATTCAACAAGGTTCTTATCAAAAGATTCAAACACAACTGGACATGTCAAGAATGCCTAACTCTCTTCTTATGTGAATGAATTGCTCTCTAGCCAAGGGTTTTGTGAAAATATCAGCTAGTTGTTTGGAAGTTTCTACATGTTCAAGTACACAATCCCCTTTTAACACATGATCTCTAATAAAGTGATGCCTAATCTCAATGTGTTTGGTTCTAGAGTGCATTACTGGATTCTTGGAGATGTTAATGGCACTTGTATTATCACATTTAATGGGGACTTTATTCAAGGTAATACCAAAATCAAGAAGTTGTTGTCTCATCCAAAGAATTTGAGCACAACAACTACCAGCTGCTACATATTCTGCCTCAGCTGTTGACAATGCAACACTTGCTTGTTTCTTGCTATGCCAAGAAACAAGGGAACTACCAAGCAAATGGCATGTACCACTAGTACTTTTTCTATCAAGCTTACATCCCGCAAAGTCAGAATCAGAATATCCTAAAAGATTACATTCAGCGCCTTTGGGATACCATAAACCAACATTTTGAGTACCCACAAGATATTTCAAAATTCTTTTTACGGCAGTCAAATGTGATTCTTTAGGACATGCTTGATATCTAGCACACATGCATACTGCAAACATAATATCAGGTCTACTCGCAGTTAAATACAGTAAGGATCCAATCATACCTCGATATTTGGTGATTTCAATGTCCTTACCCTTTTCGTCTTTGTCTAGATAGCAGGATGTGTTCATGGGTGTAGCTATCTCGTTTGCCTTATCCATTCCAAACCTTTTAAGTAGTTCCTTACAGTATTTAGTTTGGCTAATGAACGTTCCATCAATGGCTTGTTTTATTTGTAGTCCAAGGAAGAAGGTGAGTTCTCCCATCAAGGACATTTCAAACTCATTCTGCATAATCTTGGCAAATTCTTGACAAAGATTTTCATTAGTAGCACCAAATATTATGTCATCTACATAAATCTGTACCAAGAGGATGTCATTATGTTTGCGTTTTATAAACAATGTAGTATCAACCTTTCCTCTTTCAAAGTTGTGTTCTAAAAGGAATTTGCTTAATCTTTCATACCAAGCTCTTGGAGCTTGCTTCAAACCATATAAGGCTTTTCTCAATTTGAAGACATGGTTTGGAAATATATGATTTTCAAAACTGGGAGGTTGATCTACATAAACTTCTTCTTGAATGTAGCCGTTTAAGAACGCACTTTTGACATCCATTTGATACAATTTGAAATCCATACAACATGCAAAAGCTAGCAATAATCTAATGGCTTCTAACCTAGCTACGGGAGCATATGTTTCTTCATAGTCTATTCCTTCTTCTTGGTTGTATCCCTTTGCAACTAGTCTAGCTTTGTTTCTAGTTATTATACCATTTTCATCTAGCTTATTTCTAAAAACCCATTTGGTGCCTATTATTAGATGATTATTGGGTCTTGGCACAAGTTCCCAAACTTCATTTCTTTCAAATTGGTTTAACTCTTCTTGCATGGCCAACATCCAATGTTCATCAATAATGGCTTCGTCAATATTTTTGGGTTCTATTTGGGATACAAAAGCCAAGTGATTGCATGCATTTCTAATGGCGTTTCGAGTACTTACCCCTTTGGTTATTTCTCCAATGATTTTGTCCAAGGGATGATCCTTCAAGGTTACCCAATCTTGTTGTCTCTCAATTTGTGTTGCACTTCCATCATTGTTGACTTCTCCTTCTTTGTCTTGCAAGTTCATTTCTTGGAGAGTACCTACAAGATCATCAACATCTTCCTTTCTCGGAGGGTTATGGCCATTTTCATCAAATTTGACATGAATAGATTCATCAATGGTATTTGTTTGTTTGTTGAAGATTCTATAAGATTTACTTGATTGAGAATATCCTAGGAATATTGCCTCATCAGATTTTGCATCAAACTTTCCTAGATTATCCTTTCCATTGTTGAGCACAAAACATTTACATCCAAAAATATGAAAGTATGCAATGTTGGGTTTTCTACCCTTGTAAAGCTCATAGGGGGTTTTCTTTAAAATAGGCCTTATCAAACATCTATTCATAACATAACACGCGGTGTTTACCGCATCGGCCCAAAAATGTTTTGCAATATTGTTTTCATTTAGCATGGTTCTAGCAAGCTTTACTAAAGATCTATTCTTTCTTTCAACTACTCCATTTTGTTGTGGAGTTCTAGGAGCTGAAAAGTTGTGATTAATACCATGTTTTTCGCAAAACTTTTCAAAAGATTGATTTTCAAATTCTCCTCCATGATCGGTTCTAATGGATGCAATTTTTGAGTTTTGCTCATTTTGGATAATCTTTGCAAGTTTCTTGAATGCATGATATGTTTCATTTTTATGAGCAAGAAACAATGTCCATGTATATCTTGAATAGTCATCTACTATAACTAGACCATAGTAATTACCTCCAAAGCTTTTGATTTTGGATGGTCCAAATAAGTCCATGTGCAAAAGTTGTAAAGGCCTTTGAGTAGAAACAATGTTTTTGGATTGAAAAGATGCCTTTACTTGTTTTCCCTTTTGACATGCATCACAAAATCTATTTTCAAATTTAAGCTTTGGTAGACCAATTACTAAATCTTTAGAAACAAGTTTGTTCAAGTGGTCTACATGTATATGAGCTATTCTTCTATGCCATAGCCATGTTTCATCCTCTTTTGAGATGAAGCATTGTTCATCATTTGTAGACAAACTATCCATATCAATCATGTAAATATTATCAATTCTTTGGCCTACAAACTTAATTTCCTTATTGGTCTTATGCTCAATTATGCAACAATTTGATTCAAATAAAACTCTATATCCTTTGTCACATAATTGACTTATGCTAAGTAGATTATGTTTAAGGCCTTCAACATACAATACATCACTTATGGATGTGGAAGAATTCTTACCAATATTTCCAATGCCTAGGATTCTTCCTTTAGTGTTGTCTCCATAGGTGACGCTTCCTTTTCGTTTGGGAGTGAATGATGTAAATTTGGTTATGTCTCCCGTCATATGCTTTGAACACCCGCTATCCAAATACCAATGGGTGTTGCTTGCCTTGAAGCATACCTACAAAACAAAATCATTTTAGAGAACTAGGTACCCATTTTATGTTGGGTCCTTTAAGGTTAGCTTGTGGAGATGTTCCTTTGGGAACCCACACCTTTCTTAAGACCTTTGGTCCTAGTTTCCTAACACTACACTTATAAGCACTATGTCCTTTGGTACCACAATGATTGCATTTCATAAAAGGTGAGGAGGATTTGCTTGGTGGTGCAAAGAAGTTTTTATAGTGCTTCTCCATTTTATGATTACTATGTTCTTGATCATATCCTAAGCCGGTTTTACTAAACATGCATTTTTGTTGCCCAAGAAGGATATTCAAATTATCTCTTCCATTAGTGAATTTCTCTAAGGTTTTGTTTAGATCTAGGACTTTATTTTCTAGATCAACACATTTCTTAGCAAAATTACAAGGTTTACTAATGGAACATATTTGAGCATTTTTCAATTCTTCTTTTAAACATTCATTCTCTTTGTAAACTTCCATAAGGTGCATCTCTAGAGTGTCACTAGTTTTCCTAGATGCTTTGAGTTTACTAGAGATTTTTGTGAATTTATCATATAATTCTTCAAATGCTTCTAACAGCTCATTTTTATCTAAGTCAAGAAGATTTACCTCATTATCTTCTTCTTGATGATTTGCCATTAAGCAAAGATTGGCTTGCTCATCTTCTGAGTCGTCGGAGCTGCTCACATCATTCTCATCCCAAGCAATATAGGCTCTTCTTCTTCTTTGTTTGTCCTTGCCTTTCTTTTTGAGGTTTGGACAATCGGCTTTGAAGTGCCCTTCCTTGCCACATTCAAAACAGTTGGGTGAGGGAGAATTTTCTTTAGTGATAGGTTTCTTACCTGAGTTTTTGAAGCTTCTTTGAAAGCGTTTGCCTTTCATGAATTTCCCGAAGCGTTTCACAAATAGTCCAAATTCTTCTTCTTCGTCAAGTTCACTTCCGGATTCTTCTTCTTCATTTGTGGAAGTAGCCTTGAGAGCAAGACCCTTTTTCTTGGAAGATTTTTCTTCCTCTTCCGCCATCTTTAATTCTTTCAGCTCTTGTTCTTGTTCCTGCAACTTACCAAATAGAGTGGCAAGAGACATTTCGTTTATGCTAGGAGATTGTTTGATGGCGGTAACTAGCGGTTGCCATTCTCTGTTAAGACTTTTCAACACTTTATGAATGAGCTCTTTGTTAGTGTAAGTCTTTCCAAGTATAATGAGTTGATTAATGATGAGAGTAAATCTTTTTTCCATATCAACAATCGATTCATGAGAGTTTAATCTAAAGCATTCATATTGACTAGTAAGAGTACTAATCTTTGAGTCCTTTACATCATTAGTGCCTTCATGGGTTACTTGAAGAGTATCCCACATTTCTTTAGCAGTTTGGCATGTCATTATCCTAAAAAATTCATCTTGACCTAAACACATAGTAATAAGATTTTTGGCCTTGTAGCCATATTGGACTTTCTTTTCTTCCTCGCTTGTCCATTCATCTATAGGTTTTTCAACATTCTTGCTATCTATCGTATGCATCGGTATATAAGGACCATTTTCAATGGTATTCCATATTCTCAAGTCAATTGATTGAATGAAGATTTTCATTCTTTCTTTCCAAAATGCATACCCTTCCCCATTGAAAGCGGGAGGTCTATTTATCGCACCACCCTCGGGAAAAACATTTTGAGAACTTGAGGCCATTTAATCTCTTGAAGCTGTTAAGCTTGATCTACCAAGAACCAGGCTCTGATACCACTTGTTGTTCAAGTGGCCTCAATACTCAAGAGGGGGGGTGAATTGAGTTATAAAACTTTTGCTTGGAAAGCAAGTAACAATGATATGCAATGCACTACAAGAGGTAAGTATTGCTGAGGCAATTTAGCAAACACTTGGTGTGCAATGTCTAAGGTATAGCAAATTAAGCAAGTTCAAGTATGTTCTTCTCAACCAAACAATACCAATCAACAAATATGCAATGTATGGAAGTAAAAGAGTAAGGAAGAGAAGCTTGCAAACCGATGTAACGAGTTCCACCCAATCCGGTGTACGTCTCGCCTCTAAGCAACCCACTTAGAGGATTTTTCACTATTGTAGACTAGAGATACAACTTTGAGCAATTGCGGCTTCCTAGTGTCCCACACTCAAGAACCCAATCCTCACAAGTATAAGGGCAACCCACCCAATCTCTCAATCTCACAATATCCCAAAGGTTGAGTCCACAACCTTTGTAACCACTCAACCTAGAGTGAACAACCACTTAACCTAGAGTGAATAACTTGTGTGTTTGGTGTTTGTTTATCATCAATACACTCTCTCAATAGAGCAAATATACAAATGAAAAGCTCTCCCAAATTCTAATCTCTCAAGATGAGAGGATATACAAGTGAAAGTACAATATACAAGAAATAGGCTTACAAAGCACAAAATAGAGCTGTGAATTGTTGCTTCTTGGTTGTGTGTTTGTGCTTGTCTTCCTCTTCAATTTATAGAGCCAAGATAGCTGTTGAGGAGTGCCCTAGTCCATCATAGCCATTGCAGTTAGTGGGAATTTGAAGAATGGTGGAGACATGACCTGGTTTCCCACTTAAATCTGTTTTTCCACTAGCGTAATCGATTACACCCTCGCGTTGTAATCGATTAGCTTCAAGTCAGAGACTTCCTAATCGATTATTTCAGTTCCTGTAATCGATTAGCATCTTGTACCTGATGCATTTAATTTGTTTTCGCAGCATCCTAATCGATTAGCATGTCTTGCAATCGATTACCTTAAATTCCAGTGGCTTACTAATCGATTGTATAGCTTCCATAATCGATTAGCCATCATACCTGATGCATTTAGTTCCATTTCTGATTGTTGTAATCGATTAGTCTCTGGTGTATAATCGATTACCTTAATTCCAGTGGCTTCCTAATCGATTGTTTAGCTCCCTAATCGATTAGCTTTCATACCTGATGCAATTTCTTCCAAAACAGAAAGCTCCTAATCGATTAGCATCTATGGCCTAATCGATTAGCTTCGCTGTTACTTCAATTCTGATTTCATGTCTTTGTTTTTGCATTGTTTTCTTCAAGAGTGCTTGTCATTATCAAAATCTTTGCACATCTTTGGACCTGTTAACATATTCAAACACATATTTTATATTCTTTAATCAAGTCATAGCAAAGCAGGCATATACACATCAATTCCAATGCCACAATGGGCCAACATCATCAGCATTGACCATTCAGGTCTTTCCTCAAAGCCACTATAGGCCAACATCATTATCATCAATCATAAATAATAATGCCTTCATTACATTGGACCATAACATACACATCGCCATATTCAATATTACTTCATGGTAATTATATCATTTATCAATTTTATGTGGTCTTTTAGGTACTCAATTACCCATCTCATCAACACCATGCCACAATCTCAATCATCATCAATCATCATCATCATCTGGCATATCTCCATGCTATATGCAAATGCTCTTATGGCTAATGCATATGCACAATGGAATGGATAACAAATGTGGATCCGACTGTGGGAATAAACACCAAATTATGGGTCGAGCATATGTGCGCTACTATGCCCCTATTGTAGTAGAAAAATGTGTACATATATCTCAAAGCATGCATGCATATCAATAACATCTTTTACTGGTACCAAACCGCTATTGCCCATCTGTAGCACTAGCCACCCCGTGACTTGCGAATCAACAACATGGCCTTAACTGCCAAAAGTGCTACGGCCCCTTCCCAAACACACATCGAGAGAGCCGTGCCCCGTCGGACACTGAGGTACTTGTTCATCATAGTGTTAGGGAATCCCATCTGGGTCAGGCAGTGGAAACACAAAGGATTCCCCAAAAGGATTGCAAATACAAATGTCTCAAGGCATTATGCAAAATTAATTTTTTTTAATTTAGGGTTTACCTCTTGTACCCATCTCATCAACACCATGCCACAATCTCAATCATCATCAATCATCATCATCATCTGGCATATCTCCATGCTATATGCAAATGCTCTTATGGCTAATGCATATGCACAATGGAATGGACAACAAATGTGGATCCGACTGTGGGAATAAACACCAAATTGTGGGTCGAGCATATGTGCGCTACTATGCCCCTATTGTAGTAGAAAAATGTGTACACATATCTCAAAGCATGCATGCATATCAATAACATCTTTTACTGGTACCAAACCGCTATCGCCCATCTGTAGCACTAGCCAGCCCGTGACTTGCGAATCAACAACATGGCCTTAACTGCCAAAAGTGCTACGGCCCCTTCCCAAACATACATCGAGAGAGCGGCGCCCTGTCAGACACTGAGGTACTTGTTCATCACAGTGTTAGGGAATCCCATCAGGGTCAGGCAGTGGAAACACAAAGGATTCCCTAAAAGGTTTGCAAATACAAATGTCTCAAGGCATTATGCAAAATTAATTTTTTTTAATTTAGGGTTTACCTCTTGTAGACACAAAGCGAGTTCCTCAATCGAAGCAATTGTAGCTTCGCCCATAGGAGTCCACACGAGCACTCCCACCAGAAAAATAAAATTCTAAATGCTAGTACTGAAATTTAATTATGATCTAATTTCTAAGCAACAGCCTATGAGCATCTCATGCTCTATATATAGGCTTAGGTCTTGACCTGAGCTCTCATTAAACATTGGGCTCCTGACTCATTCTAAATGAGTTAGGCCCAAATAGTTTTATTTTTAGTCCAACTAAAATAAAACTATCCTCTGGTGGGCTTACTCTATGTGTGTGACCCTATAGGTAAAATATGCGGTTATATTAATAATAAACTATTTTATAATTAATATAATATAAGAGCAGTATCTAGCAATACATCCTTATGTCAAAATATTATTTATCATCGACATGACCTATAAGTGATAATTATTCTATATATTTATTCCTTTTGTCACGATATCAAATTGGGTCCAAGGCATGGTCGTCGTCATCCTTGTATGGCCCAATTCATTTTACTTGATACCAGAGTAGACTTTACAGAATAAATATCTAATATTTATTCGTCCTAGCATGGCCATGTATTTCGTTAGTCTCACTCCATCAAGTTCCCCATAGATATCACTCCTATCACATAGGAGAGACAAATTTCATCTACATCACTCACATCCCTCTGCATAATTTTTCTATTGCCTAATCACAATCTTTATGGTCATCTTATTACAGATAACGTTTGATTGTATTAAAACAATAAACTAATTATGTAGGAATCATAGTGACTTCAGGTCGAAGGACTATATACCATTATCACATTGAGAACCGTTTATGACACTCATATAACGATCCATGCAATGTTCTCATGGTGGGTCTGTCCAGCACAACATTACTCTTAATGTGTACCCATGTAAAAACTTGATATCATATATCCATGATTTGTGAGATCAAATCATCAGTACATTCACACACTAATCTTAATGTATTTACATGTCCCCAAGTAAATACTTGATTAGGGACGTTTTAGGAATAATTCTCATATGACCTATTATTCCAAGATAAATAGCATTAAAATCAGTCTTAAATATGAAAATACTAATTTTATTGATAAGTTAAAATTGATACATTAATAGCTCGTAGTGCATACACCAACACACAAAGCCACCCGTCCACTGGGCCAGCCATATCGGGTGCCTCGTCACCAAACTAAGGGCAGCTTCATGACTCACACAATGAGTCACAGGGGAAATAACAAGAATGCTCATGCACTAAGACACCCTTCCACTGCGTCGGCCGAGGGAGCTCCCCAAACGTTCCAACATTGACGGCTATGATATGCCATGGATGCAATGGAATACAGATCAAAGGCATTTCTCACACTGTGCATCCTAAATGCCACTCATCAATCATCATCATCATAATCACCAACACCACCATACACACCTTAGTGGATTTTAACATTGTTGGTTTTAGCCATTGTTTTCAAGTTTTATATGTGGCATTTTTATCTCAATATATCATTTATTATACATGCAAGTCAACACTTGCAACCAACCACAATGGCATCACAAACATTACAAATCATCATTAACATTCATTAATCTTTCATCAATACCACCACATAATCATTTAATGGATTTTTATATCATTTATCATTACCATTGTTTCATCTATATATTGGTGTGGCATTCACAACATTTTATTAATATAATTCAAACCACACATGCAAGATCATATTTGTATCACACACAATGGTATACGACAATTTATTAATAATAACGATCATCCTTTACTCAAAGAAAGGATCCACAAAATCATTCATCATTACACATTACAATTATCATCTCCGATTCATCGGTTTATAACAAATACTACGTCATTTAACTATTCCCTCATTGGTTTTATAATCACTCTAGGGTGTATCTCATAACCCCATCATCAAATCCTCATTATCATTCTTTCATATCCCATCCTTGGTGGTAAAAGTATCATAAATAATTCATCCCAAGTGTATCAATTAATTCCAATCACCACCATGTCATGTCACCATTAAATACGCCATACACATCTCCTCAATTATCTCACAACACAAAGGAAGGGATCCATCATAATCCCAAAACAAAGAAAATAAAATAAAATTACATTCTAGGTAACTCGCTTGAGCGAGATCATCGTCACTCGCTTGAGCGAGCCACGCTCGTCTGGGCAAAAGTCCTTCAGGGTCATTGTCTCACATACTCGTTTGAGTGAGGCTTCCCAAGGCTGACTACTCGCTCAGGCGAAATTGTTCCAGTAACGATTTCATTATTGCTCGCTTGAGAGAGACTCCACCAGCTTCACTACTCGCTTAAGTGAGATCCACCCAAAACCATTCCTTCTCTCACTCGCTCAAGCGCGGCCATACCCGCTTGAGTGAGATTCGTCTAGTAGCTTATCCACCTATTCCACACACGTCTTGCTTAAGCGAGACCTCTTCTCGCCTAACCGAGATTGGGCTAGAGGCCATCCATCTGATGCAGGGGACTCTCGCTTGAGCGAGATCCCAACTCGCTTGAGCGAGATCAGCATTACACGCCCAAATCTCAAGTTTTTCACTCCATAACACATATCCATATCCATCCTATGTAAAATCTGCCCAATTCAATATTATACACCCAATAAATCATAACTTTAGACCTAATTCAACAAGCCTTACTTCTCCATTTCTTTTTCTAATTTATCAACTACATAAGAGGGGTTTCTAAACTATTTTCCATCATAACCACACATATCTCTGTGCATAATCATCATAAACATATTTCCACACTTAAGGAAATTCATTCGTCTATAATTCTATGTCATTAATTTACTCATGTCCGACAGAAGGAACAACTAATCATTCATCATTATTACATATATATATATATATCCAAATCATTCAACAAAGGCCAAGCCATCATTCATCCCATTATCTATTCAACATTCAATACATTCAAGGCAAGGCAGTGTATGAGTTCATACATATACATAATTAATAATTATTCACTCATTCAATTTGAAATGTAGACTCATCTCCTACCTCGAAAGAAGAACTGCAACGCAATTGCCTCGATCATTCCGCATCATCGTCCAGAATACAATCCTATCAACAACACATATATACACATGAAATTAATAAGCTATCGTAAGGCATCATTTCTTAAAACTCATCATCAAGTCCTAGACTTGTCTAAACTCCAATTCACATGCTTTTGTTAGGCTTCGGGAATTCCTTTCCCAAAACCATGATTTTCTAGATCTCAAAAGGGCTAACTATACCCAACAACATCATTACCTCTTATCCATAAGTCTTCCAAATCATCTCATGAATCACTCAACTATCATCACAATTTATTCAAACTCATTATAAGCCTCTTGGCTCCATTCAAGACCATCATCAATCAACAATTTCTAAATGACATATATCAAGGCCTAACACACCATCAAATCAAGTATCCATTTCCTTAATCCACTACCAATGGTCTTCAACCATTAGTATCATCATCATAAATATCAACACTCAAGACTAATCTCCTCTAATCACATACATACTTATATGCTCATATCTCCCAAACCTCAAGAATCAATACCAATATTTCAAACACTCGTTTCCCCATATAAAATCATTATAAGGCATCATAATCATTTAACTCATTAATTTGGCCAAAACTCCAAAACTATCAACACTTAGGGCTTTTCACACAAATCACCCAACAATAATTAGCACTCACCATCTTTATTGATTCATCATAGGTCCACTAACCCACATCCATTATAACACAAAACTAAAACGTCCTAATATTTAAAACTAAGTTTCTAAAATCCAAATAAATTTTTCGCGAATAAATTTCAGTTTTAAAACAGAATTTTGGATAATATAATAACACTGTCATTAATACATTAACATGCTTATTTATGTACACATATATATAACAAAACTGGTATACACAGGAGCCGGCCAAGGCTACTACAAAACGACTATGTGCATCATGTATAATACATATATATACATAATGCTCCATGTATGCTGAGTGATCTCATATATCATCGTTGCGTCCTATGTCCACTGTAAAAATAACCATAAATAGGGGGTGAGCATATACATGTCAAATGACAGTTATTGAATCGGATCAAGTGTCCAATTCAAAACCACATATAAATCAAACTCATATCACACAATCTCATCACATTTCATTCATTCATAATAATCATATACTCATGTTGTTCACAACAACATACACCGATGCATTCACATGCTCAATCAAATAGATCCATTATTAAGTCTTTTATTTGTGTTGCAACACTGGCTCTAAGCCATAACTCAGCTCTCAGCTGATCCGACCGTTTTACTGATACCAAACCGTTTGCCCTCTCACGTGACACAATCACTCCCAGTGACAACCACAAATAAAAAAACACCTGTTAGTGACGGAAACAATTGGTCGCTAATCCATGCCAAGGCCGTCGCTAAGAGGATTAGTGACGGTATTTCTGACGGCCACACGACCGTCGCTAAAACCTTCATCGGAGATAGATCAGCGACCACGGAAAAGTCGTCGCTAAAGTACCGACGGCACAACACCGTCGCTAACATGGTCTCTGCTTCACTTACTTCAGTCGTCGCTAACTGTCCATGTTCAGCGATGACGAAGATCCCGTCGCTACTGTTAGCGACCATACAGCGACCACTTATGACCGTCGCTATGGGTAGCCATACAGCGACCACCTATTCTCGTCGCTATGGGTAGCCATACAGCGACCACGTATGCCCGTCGCTAAGGGTAGCCATACAGTGACTATAACACCCTTGATTTTCTATACTCGAATCCCAATGTGGTCGACATAATTAATAAAATTGTGAATAAATTTTTCACGTTTGGAAACATTTCCAATACACCATCATGACCACATCTAGACCCAAATCACAGAAAACCAAAGACTGAGATTAAATGACCTATAACTGGATCGATAACTAAATGCTCACAACGGTATACAAAAATAATAGAGTTTACAGTGGAAGAATATGTATACCGAGCACACGCCTAGTCCCATATATGACGATATGAGAAAAGGCCTGCCTATCACGCAATGGCATTTTATAAGCCTATTGGATAACCATCCTTATTCTACAATTAATTCCATAAGCATGCAAAGCCTAAGGTATAACTATATATATATATACATGTACACACGGGAGTCTCCTCCCAGCCTTCGTTATCATCAATATACATCAATTAATTTTAATCCTCCCAATACACTATAAATCATCTCTTACATTCTACATATTTATTCACCATCCACAAATTCAAGGATTATCTTACACATGCCACATACTACATTCAAGAATTAATCATCAATGCTCATCATTCAATTTTTTTTAATCCTTCTAATACACATCAAATCATCTCTTACATACTACATTTATATCCACGATTCATAATTCTGAAGGATCATTCTATACATGTTTAAATTCATTAAAATCGCCTACATTCTCAGAATTCATTCATTATACAAGAACCATAAAGGATACCGGCCAAGGCACTTCCATTACCACTATTTACCTTCACCAAAGCTTTGACTAGAAATCTGAACTCATCCCATGGCAACCTGCATCGCAAGGCTAAAAAGGAGACCACATGGGAGAGTGAGTTATACATTCAAAATGACGAATAATATATATATATTGTGAACATGTGTATATGCATACAAACATCATGTGTGCTTTGCTATAAAATCATTAGATTATCATTCGTTTATCATTTCATTATTATAATAGGCATACAAGCCTCATGAACCGCAATTCATATCATAAACAAGCACAACATATACACAATCACATACACCATCACTCTGCCACTTATCAATAAGGGCATACACAAATTATCATCATCATTTCATTAATTCATGTCTTTTCTTACTTTTATGTGGTCTTCCGATATATTAACTTCTCATCTCATCAACACTATACCACCATCTCATTCATCATCAATCATCACGATATTCTGGCATATCACTATACTATATGCAAATGCTCTTATGGCTAATGCATATGCACAATGGAATAGACAACAAATATGGATCCGACTGTGGGAATAAACACCAAGTTGTGGGTTCAAGCATGATCACATACCATGCCCCTACTGTAATAGTAAAATGTGTACACATATATCATAATGCATGCATATTCACCATATTTTTACTGGTACCAAACCGCATCGCCCATCATGCAACACCTGGTCATTTTTACCATGATCGCGGTATACAACATATTCAACATATGGTGTTGCGGGCCAACTGATGATGCATGATTTATCCTTAATTCCTCAATTTAAATGTGTATAATTTGCCATCACTTAGTGTGTAATATACTGCACTTTAACACATTTTCATCATTTGAGCTTTATTTAATATTTAATTTTAAAATGAATTAAGGATAAATTTTTAATAAAAGTTGGTTTTCTCTTGTTTTGTAGTGTGTGATTAAGCCTGTAATTAAAAAATAATTACCACAGGTCAAACGAAAGAAGCCACGACTCAAGAAATGGTCAAAAATGCGAGAAAAGAACCAGAACAGGTCTGGGAATCGATTCACCAATGTGGGAATTGATTCCCACACAAAAGAACAGCAAGGAATCGATTCAAGCACCCTGGGAATCGATTCATACAGCTAGGAATCGATTCCCCACCCCTGTGAATCGATTCATATACTTTTTTTAAGGCCTGGGAATCGATTCAAACAAGCATGAATCGATTCATGTGCTTGGGAATCGATTCCCACCCCTGAGGAATCGATTCCTATGTGTAAAATTTCCCAAAAATTGCCTAGATGAATCGATTCAGGCACAGATTTATCAGTGGAAACATCAGATAACGCATTATCAAAGTGGAAACAACACTGAAGCTGATAATGGAGCACTGAAGCTGATAATGGAGCACCATGGAATTGTAAATTGGAGAGTGCTCCTTCCATTAAAATTTTTTATGGCATTGGCTTTGCTTTTGAGCTCCTATAAATAGGAAGCAAGGCAAGGAGCAGAGACACCATTCATTCTTCATCAGAAGACATCAATTCCTCCTTCATACGTTCTTCCTCTTCTCTTCTCCGTTGGAATTTTTCCAGCAAGTTCTTCATTTCCGGGTTAGTTTCATTGTTTGTAGTTGTAATTATGGAGGGCTAAAACCCCTAGATTGATTTTCTTGGAGAATGTTGTAATATAATTTTGAGGTCATTAATTTTAATATAGTATGCTTTTATTATTGTTATTTCTTCATAATCTTTCTCTACTTATTTAATTCCATTTTGTTTAATTAAATTTGTATGCTTAATCGGTTTAATTATTCAAATGGAATAAAATAAGGTTTTAAATTAGAATGGATTAAGGAAATATGCATGCTTAATGAATATTTTCATAATCACTTTTAATAATTATGGTTTGCTTAATTCCATAATTTGAGAATAGATTATGTATATAGGCGATGTTCTTATGTATGCTCAATAATTCCTAGATTTTACAATCTTGACTCCTTTTGCTTAATTAGGATGCTTGATTAAAATATTCATTTTTAAATGAAAGTAAAGGAATTGTGAATTGAAAAAGACGCTTAGTTGATCAATTCAAATTGAGCTAAGAAATTAACATTAATAAGTATACAAATTATCTTTAGTGAACCAAGGATAAATTTATTTACAATACTCCAAGAAAATCAATCGCTTGTTATTTATTGTTTTAAATCCTTTATTTACTTTGTTTTAATTTTAATTGTGACAACAAAAATCAATCAAACCCCCCCCCCCCAATTGTATGTTAGTGAACTTATGTTTGTAAAAATTTTTAGTTGTTTAGTTTTTATTTTTAATTGTTAAAAATTAGTTTAAGACTTGATTTTTCCTAAATTTTTGTGTTGATCCTTGAGAGAACGACCTAGGTTGACACCCTAGTACTACGTTAATTAATTTTAATGTACTAATTTGACGGAATCACGACTGCAAAAATATTCACGTCAAATTTTGGCGCCGCAGCCGGGGATCAACGATCTTTAGGAAAAACTCTTGTTTTAAATTAATTATTATTATTATTTTTTTTAAATTGAAAATTAAAAAAAAAACTTCTTTTGTTTGTTTGTTTGTTTTATTTTATGATTTAGGATTTTGATGATTTATTGCTCATGATGATCAAATATCTTGTTGTATGCTATGTATGACTAGAAGAACTTTTGAGCATTTATATTCATTTGATTCTGAAATTGAAAGAACTTTTCATAGGTTAATTAGAGAAGCTAGATTTAATAATAACTTTGTTGATATTGATAGTGATAGTATTTTTTCTGAATCTGTTGAAAGTACTACTGCTAGTTTTTCTGATATGGCTGAACCTCGTGAAAGAACTCTTAGAGAACTAGCTGCTCCTGAATTCACTTAAGAAAGTTTGTGTATTCAATATCCTGATGAGGATGTACCTTTTATTCTTAAGACCGGACTTATACACCTGTTGCCTAAGTTTCATGGTCTTGCGTGTAACATCCCCGTTTTAAAATTAAATGTTGAACGAAGAATAAACCATTAAGACTTGATTTCAACTAGAAATAACTGTTAATTGTATTTAACTAAGTAGATTTAAGCCACTAAAATATGAAAATGGTGATGGTCAGGGGATGGAGTGGAGTGCACGTGGCTGCTGCAGCACACACTCTCCCATCCCACTCTTCTCTTATTCATGCGCATGTACACACCTATATATATATATATCGTGAGCCTGTAGTGAGGAACGCACTTACTCTTTCTTTAGACTCTCTCCTCCGTCACTTCATCCTCTACTTCCTCTCTTCGTCTCCATTTTTCTTCTTCTTCCATCTTACTCTTCGCTCCTGGAGATCTTGATTCCAGTACTGAAGAACGGACCACACTTCATCCCAGAATCAGGCGCAGGATACGACAAAGCCAAGGAAGACCGGACGAACCAGGAGAAGGACATCGGACCCGACAACAAGAACGAAAAAGGTTTCTGAGGATTCTTCTAAAGGTAGGGGGCGCTTGCATGTCGAATGCATGGTCTAAGAACGGTACCGGATAAATGTATCGCTGAGTGTGTGTGCATGTTTTTATAATCATTAGAACTGATGCTGTGCATGTGTGCATGTATTCACAATTACTAAAACTGATGCATGATTTGAGAATTCTGATAGTGACCTTCGTGACGATGGCGTGGTCTGCTCGTGGATGATAATGATGGATCTATTTTGTTGTCACTATGAAAAGTATGTATGTGCATGTTCTTAATTGGATTGCTCAATGTTGTTAGTCTGATGACCGATTGTAACATGCGCTGGTGTGACTGACTGAATGATGATGAATAATGGGGGATATTCGTTCTTACTTAATGACTACGGTAATGTGTTCATGGCGCGATGATGTGTAATAATGAATGTGTTAGTTGCATGAGTAAGAGTGGGGTGACCCATGGAAGGTCAAGAACCCCAAGGGAAATGACTTCCAGTTACCAACCCTGGCTAGATCCCAATAGAGCTCGTGGTAGCCGTTGGAGCTAGAGAAGTGAGTCTCGAGACGCCGTGGAGAGGCCAGTGCCACCTGGTAAGAGCTGAGGGACGAGGGGCCAAAAGAAAAAGGGGGCTGTAACTGAGAGTCTTTACCCGAGTCGGATCCGCAGGCATGCATATAGAAATAGGGCTGATTGTGGTGATGTATAAGACTATATATGTGCATGTGTATGATTTTGAATGCATGAATATATATATATTTAGATGTGAGATAAACTCTGTGAATTATGTGTGTCATGAATGTTGTTTGAATTGTATGAATTTGGTTACTTGAGAAAGGTTGAGTGATAGCAGGAGCGTGTACTGACGCTGATACCGAGTCTGTGAGTATCATTTTACATGTAAAAGCTCACCCCTGCAGTGGCCATTTTCAGTGAATGTCTCTCGTGAGGAGGATCCGAAGCAGAGCTGGAATGCTGGGCGGAGTGCTGATGCATTTTGAAGGTTTAATTAAGGCGTTGTTAGATGAAGCCCAGACTGGCTCATACCGGAGATTAATGTTTTGCGATGAATAGAACTTTATGAACAAGTAGAAGTCTGATTTTGCATTGTAAATATTAATATACACTTTTATGTATATATATGGATGTATGGTTTTGTGTGTGTGATGCTATGTGCCGTCTTGTTTTATAATCGTGCTTTAATAGATATGCAGGGACAGTCTGATTGAGCAGGTTATAGCTAAGTACGAATGAACCGAGAATTGTCTTAGGAAAATTTATGTCGGATACGTTGGGCGGAGTCGTACCCCGCCTGAAGTATGGGAGCAATCCGCCCAAGCGAGAGGGCTCGCGTTGGATCGATGTAGTTGTTAGAGTGGGACGCCGTCCAATTATCCTTCCTATCCGTTGTGATACTGACGCAATCCGGACCCCGGTGTTGAACCCCGGATTTGGGCATTATGGCTAAGTCCGCCCAGGCGTTGTCATAATTAGTTGAGTTGGGCGGAATAGGTTCAGACTCTTCCTTTCTCCACAACCTACTAACGTATGTGTACCTTGTAACTTCTCCTTTTTCTGAGTGAAAGGCGAGTGTGAGGATTTACTTAGTGAACCCTTGTCCATACCCGATAGAGGAAATTACCTTGTAGTTGTGTTGAAGAGGCGTTATGTAGATTTCGTTTAGGCGGCGTCATACCTCGCTCAAGTAACTAGGACAGCCCGCCCAAGATAAATATACCCCGCCTAGCCAAGTAGGATGATTCTAACTTCGCCTTTCCACCAAACGCTATGCGTGTGAATGTATTAACATATTTCCCTTATCTATTCCTCCTGTTGAGTGACCAGTATTTCTTGAAGGGAAGCCTCAGTGCGAAATCTCCTCTATCCGCTGCTGTATTACCATACTCCGCCTGGACGGTGTAAGACCCCGTCTGAGCTAATAATCGGTGTTGTGCAATCCGCCCTAGTGTTAGTGCGTTACGATAAACCCATCGAGCCGG
The DNA here is from genome assembly GCA_037962975.1 of Clitoria ternatea. Taxonomy (NCBI): domain Eukaryota; kingdom Viridiplantae; phylum Streptophyta; class Magnoliopsida; order Fabales; family Fabaceae; genus Clitoria; species Clitoria ternatea. The sequence goes on from CM075672.1 coordinate 161,453,183, forward strand.
CCTCAGTTTTAGTCTTCCCTGTAGGTTGCTATGTGCGTGTGAAAGCTTTTCGTTCTTCCCTTGCCTGCTCCCTCATATATCGAATAATACGGGACTGTTTTGTGAAAAATTTTCTGTTATTTTCTTTAAAATTTTTATTTTTAGTTGCAATTAATTAGGGTGTAACATTTTGGTATCAGAGCGGACCAAAAAGTCCAAGGCCAAAGTATGCTTACCAAGTGTAAGCGGTGGTGTCTGTGTCTTTTGATTGAATGGTTGAAATTGTTCTGATGCTGGTTGACCTGATTGATGATTATCTTGAAGACAAGGGGTTGTTTTCCCCTGGTCCGATTGTGTGTATGATTTAGGCGAATGACATAATGTGCTAAGTTATTAATTGTTGGACTAATAATTAGATCGGTAGTAAGTGGCTCCGTATACTTATCCTTAAATGTCAATTTCAGGATAAGGAATGGCGCATCGTCAAAGTATGGAGGCTATAGCCACAGCATTCCAACGCTTTGCTGATGTGTTTGAAAGGCAAGGCCAAACTCAACCTGAGGATGGCCATGTGCTGGACCGCTTCCTGAAGAGGAAGCCGAGTGAGTTCTTAGGAGGACGGAACCCTGAGGCGGCGTTCAAGTGGACTCAGGAATTAGAGAGAATTTTTAGGGGTCTTCGCTGTACCGAAGCCCAGAAGGTGGAATGCGCAGTGTATATGCTGCGAGATGAAGCGGAGAATTGGTGGAAGATAGCTAGGAGCCAATTCCCCGAAGATGACAATCACCTGACGTGGAACGATTTCAAGGCCTGCTTCCTAGACAAATACTTTCCCGACACAGTGAGGAGTCGGAAAGAGCTGGAGTTTATGGAGTTAAAACAGGGCTCCATGACTGTGGAAGAATACGCGACCAGATTTGAGGAATTGTGCCTATTCTATCCGCCCTTCCAGCAGCCAGGAACGGAGCACTCCAAGTGTCTTAAGTTTGAGAACGGACTGAGATCGGATATCAAGAGGGCCTGCAGATACCATGAAATCCGGAGTTTCCCTGCCTTAGTGAACAAGTGTAGAATATTCGAAGAGGATGACAGGGCCCATTCGGGCCAGTGCAGCAGAGCCAATCAGCACCTGAGGCCTCAGCAATCACGTTTCAAGAGGCCAGGGAACGTGAGGAGGAATGAACCCTTCACCAGATATCAAAACCATAATGACCGAGGAAGACAGATGAGTGGGCGACAAAGGTATGGCGGGTGCTTTAAATGTGGTGGTGATCATTTTGCTAAGGAATGCAATGATACAAATGTTAAATGCTACCACTGCGGAGAGAAGGGACACGTTCGCCCGGACTGCCCCCAACTCCGCCAGGCAACCACCAATGTGCGTCAAGGAGGATTTCAAGATCGAACCAGAGTGAATGATAACCAACGACCTGGTGGCAGAGGCAACGGAACCAGAGGAAATATGATGCATGCCCCGAACAGTCGAGAGAGGAACACCGGCCCAACAGCGACAGGAAGGATCTACACCATCAATGCAGAGGATGTTGCACCAGCAAACGATCTAGTACAATGTAAGTGCTCTCTTGGAACGAATACGCTTAATGTTGTTTTCGATTCGGGGGCAACCCATTCTTTTATAGCTGATGAGTGCGTGAAACGGTTGAAGCTACCAACTGTGTCTATGAACCGGACTTTAGAAGTGGCCAGCCCCACTGGCCCTAGTGTGTTCACATCGTCAATATGTGAAAATGTAGCATTTGAGTTGTATGATCGGAGTTTCACCTTCGATCTGATTTGCATGCCCTTAAAGGGTCTTGATATTGTACTTGGAATAGATTGGCTTTCAGCCAATAAGGTATTAGTAGATTGTAGAAACCGAGAGATAGTTTTCCCAAAACAACCCACTGAAGATGGCGCGGCACAAGGTATAACCCAACTATTTATGATGCTTTGTCTAACCAAAGATGAGAATGAGACCCTAGCGAATGAAATTCCGGTTGCCTGTGAATTCCCAGAAGTGTTCCCAGAGGACGTCCCGAGTGTGCCTCCCAATAGAGAAGTTGAATTCTCTATAGACTTGATCCCTGGAGCCGAACCGGTCTCCAGTGCACCCTACAGAATGTCCTCAACTGAATTGGTAGAGTTGAAGAAACAAGTGGATGAGTTACTTGAGAAGCAGTTCATTAGACCAAGCGTGTCACCTTGGGGCGCACCTGTGCTACTTGTTAAGAAGAAGGATGGCAGCATGAGACTTTGTATAGATTATCGACAGCTTAACAAACTCACAATCAAGAATCGATACCCACTGCCTAGAATTGATGATTTAATCGACCAGCTGCGTGGAGCCTCAGTCTTCTCAAAAATCGACTTACGATCGGGATATCACCAAATCCGAGTGAAGGACTCGGACATTCCTAAAACTGCCTTTAGGACTAGGTATGGTCACTATGAGTATGTAGTGATGCCGTTCGGTGTGACAAACGCCCCTGCTGTTTTCATGAATTACATGAACAGCATATTCCATTCCTTCTTAGATCGGTTTGTTGTTGTCTTCATCGATGATATTCTAGTTTATTCTAAGTCATCTGAGGAGCATGAAGGACATCTCAGGACGGTACTCCAAGTGTTGAAGGAGAAGCAATTGTTTGCAAAGCTTTCAAAGTGCGAATTTTGGATGGATGAGATCCACTTCCTCGGGCATGTGATCTCCAATCGAGGCGTCTCGGTGGATCCTGCGAAGGTAGCTGCTGTAATAGCGTGGGAGAGGCCCAGATCGATCTCGGAAATAAGGAGTTTTATGGGCTTGGCAGGTTATTATAGAAGGTTCATCGAAGGTTTTTCTAAGTTGGCATTACCTCTGACCAAATTGACTCGGAAGAACGTTCCTTTTGTGTGGAGTCCGGAGTGTGAGAGCAGCTTCCAAGAGCTGAAGAATAAGTTGACAACTGCTCCGGTGTTAGCATTACCTGAGTTACGAGAAAGTTTCGTGGTCTATTGTGACGCGTCCGGACTCGGATTAGGATGTGTACTCATGCAGAAAGACCAAGTGATAGCATATGCCTCTCGACAATTGAGACCCCACGAACAACATTATCCGACCCATGACTTGGAGTTGGCAGCAGTAGTTTTTGCATTGAAAATCTGGAGACATTACTTGTACGGATCCAAGTTTGAAGTGTACAGCGATCATAAGAGCCTTAAATACCTATTCGACCAAAAGGAGCTGAACATGAGGCAGAGAAGATGGATTGAGTTTTTGAAGGACTATGATTTCAAGTTGAAATACCACCCAGGTAAGGCAAATGTCGTAGCAGACGCATTGAGTCAAAAATCCCTCCACATAGCAGCCATGATGGCAAAAGAAGTTGAGTTGTTAGAGCGGTTCCGAGACATGAACTTGCATGTTGACGCCCCTTCCTCTCAGAAGATGACAATCGGTACGTTGAGGATTGCCAACGAATTCTTAAAATCCGTGTACGAGCAGCAACAGGCGGACTCTTACCTAGCTGAAATGAGGGAAATTCAGGCTAAAGGAAAGGATTTATCCTTGGCAGAAGGGTCAGATGGAATCTTCCGGGTGAGGAACAGAATATACATACCAAGTGAAGGAAGATTGAGAAGAATGGTGCTTGATGAAGCCCACAAAAGCCTACTCAGCATTCACCCAGGAACCACGAAGATGTACCACGATTTGAGGAAACAGTTTTGGTGGCCCGGACTAAAGAAGGATGTGGCGGAGTACGTGGCCCGGTGTATCACTTTTCAGAAATCGAAGGTAGAGCACCAAAAACCGTACGGTGCAATGCAGCCTCTAGAAATCCCCGTGTGGAAATGGGACTCAATTGCGATGGATTTTACCATGGGATTACCCAAAAACCGAGCGGGCCATGATGCCATTTGGGTCATTGTTGACAGATTGACGAAGAGTGCACACTTCTTACCTGTAAATATGAAGTACCCATTGCATAAATTGGCTCGAATCTACATTCAAGAAGTTATTCGACTGCATGGCATACCTACTTCCATTGTCTCAGATAGGGACCCTAGATTTACGTCCAGGTTTTGGACCACCATGCATCAAGAACTGGGGACGAAGCTTTGGCTTAGTTCTGCTTACCACCCCCAATCGGATGGACAATCCGAGCGAACGATTCAGAGTCTAGAAGACTTATTGAGAGCGTGTGTGTTAGAGTACGGTGGGGACTGGGAGCAGTACCTTCCCTTGATCGAGTTTACGTACAACAACAGCCATCATCATAGCATTGGCATGGCACCTTACGAGGCATTATATGGGCGTAGATGCCGAACCCCACTCTGCTGGTCGGAAACGGGTGAAAGTCTATTACTGGGACCAGACATCGTGAAGCAAACCACAGAACAGATCCGAGTAATAAGGGAGAAGATGAAAGCATCACAAGACAGGCAGAAGAGCTACCATGATAAACGCATCAAGCCATTGGAATTTCAAGTCGGAGATCGAGTGTTCCTGAGAACCTCTCCGAGTAAAGGAGTTGGACGAGCCTTAAAAAGTAGGAAGTTAAGCCCTCGCTACATCGGACCTTATGAGGTAGTAGAACGGATTGGCTCCGTGGCATACCGCCTCGCGTTACCAACTCACTTGTCCCGATTACACAACGTTTTTCATGTGTCTCAGCTAAGGAAGTATTTGCATGACCCCAGCCACACGATGCCTGACGACGAGGTAGAGATCAAGGAAGACCTAACCGCTGTGACTACACCGGTTGGAATCGTGGATCAATCGGTAAAACGCTTAAGGAACAAGAACGTAAGGCTGGTTAAGGTGGAGTGGCAGCAAGGCAAGATCACCTCCTGCACGTGGGAACGCGAAGACGCCATGCGACAGCAGTACCCCGAATTGTTTACCTACGTAAGTACCGACTGAATTTCGGGGACGAAATTCTTTTTCAGTGGGGGAGAACTGTAACATCCCCGTTTTAAAATTAAATGTTGAACGAAGAATAAACCATTAAGACTTGATTTCAACTAGAAATAACTGTTAATTGTATTTAACTAAGTAGATTTAAGCCACTAAAATATGAAAATGGTGATGGTCAGGGGATGGAGTGGAGTGCACGTGGCTGCTGCAGCACACACTCTCCCATCCCACTCTTCTCTTATTCATGCGCATGTACACACCTATATATATATATATCGTGAGCCTGTAGTGAGGAACGCACTTACTCTTTCTTTAGACTCTCTCCTCCGTCACTTCATCCTCTACTTCCTCTCTTCGTCTCCATTTTTCTTCTTCTTCCATCTTACTCTTCACTCCTGGAGATCTTGATTCCAGTACTGAAGAACGGACCACACTTCATCCCAGAATCAGGCGCAGGATACGACAAAGCCAAGGAAGACCGGACGAACCAGGAGAAGGACATCGGACCCGACAACAAGAACGAAAAAGGTTTCTGAGGATTCTTCTAAAGGTAGGGGGCGCTTGCATGTCGAATGCATGGTCTAAGAACGGTACCGGATAAATGTATCGCTGAGTGTGTGTGCATGTTTTTATAATCATTAGAACTGATGCTGTGCATGTGTGCATGTATTCACAATTACTAAAACTGATGCATGATTTGAGAATTCTGATAGTGACCTTCGTGACGATGGCGTGGTCTGCTCGTGGATGATAATGATGGATCTATTTTGTTGTCACTATGAAAAGTATGTATGTGCATGTTCTTAATTGGATTGCTCAATGTTGTTAGTCTGATGACCGATTGTAACATGCGCTGGTGTGACTGACTGAATGATGATGAATAATGGGGGATATTCGTTCTTACTTAATGACTACGGTAATGTGTTCATGGCGCGATGATGTGTAATAATGAATGTGTTAGTTGCATGAGTAAGAGTGGGGTGACCCATGGAAGGTCAAGAACCCCAAGGGAAATGACTTCCAGTTACCAACCCTGGCTAGATCCCAATAGAGCTCGTGGTAGCCGTTGGAGCTAGAGAAGTGAGTCTCGAGACGCCGTGGAGAGGCCGGTGCCACCTGGTAAGAGCTGAGGGACGAGGGGCCAAAAGAAAAAGGGGGCTGTAACTGAGAGTCTTTACCCGAGTCGGATCCGCAGGCATGCATATAGAAATAGGGCTGATTGTGGTGATGTATAAGACTATATATGTGCATGTGTATGATTTTGAATGCATGAATATATATATATTTAGATGTGAGATAAACTCTGTGAATTATGTGTGTCATGAATGTTGTTTGAATTGTATGAATTTGGTTACTTGAGAAAGGTTGAGTGATAGCAGGAGCGTGTACTGACGCTGATACCGAGTCTGTGAGTATCATTTTACATGTAAAAGCTCACCCCTGCAGTGGCCATTTTCAGTGAATGTCTCTCGTGAGGAGGATCCGAAGCAGAGCTGGAATGCTGGGCGGAGTGCTGATGCATTTCGAAGGTTTAATTAAGGCGTTGTTAGATGAAGCCCGGACTGGCTCATACCGGAGATTAATGTTTTGCGATGAATAGAACTTTATGAACAAGTAGAAGTCTGATTTTGCATTGTAAATATTAATATACACTTTTATGTATATATATGGATGTATGGTTTTGTGTGTGTGATGCTATGTGCCGTCTTGTTTTATAATCGTGCTTTAATAGATATGCAGGGACAGTCTGATTGAGCAGGTTATAGCTAAGTACGAATGAACCGAGAATTGTCTTAGGAAAATTTATGTCGGATACGTTGGGCGGAGTCGTACCCCGCCTGAAGTATGGGAGCAATCCGCCCAAGCGAGAGGGCTCGCGTTGGATCGATGTAGTTGTTAGAGTGGGACGCCGTCCAATTATCCTTCCTATCCGTTGTGATACTGACGCAATCCGGACCCCGGTGTTGAACCCCGGATTTGGGCATTATGGCTAAGTCCGCCCAGGCGTTGTCATAATTAGTTGAGTTGGGCGGAATAGGTTCAGACTCTTCCTTTCTCCATAACCTACTAACGTATGTGTACCTTGTAACTTCTCCTTTTTCTGAGTGAAAGGCGAGTGTGAGGATTTACTTAGTGAACCCTTGTCCATACCCGATGGAGGAAATTACCTTGTAGTTGTGTTGAAGAGGCGTTATGTAGATTTCGTTTAGGCGGCGTCATACCTCGCCCAAGTAACTAGGACAGCCCGCCCAAGATAAATATACCCCGCCTAGCCAAGTAGGATGATTCTAACTTCGCCTTTCCACCAAACGCTATGCGTGTGAATGTATTAACATATTTCCCTTATCTATTCCTCCTGTTGAGTGACCAGTATTTCTTGAAGGGAAGCCTCAGTGCGAAATCTCCTCTATCCGCTGCTGTATTACCATACTCCGCCTGGACGGTGTAAGACCCCGTCTGAGCGAATAATCGGTGTTGTGCAATCCGCCCTAGTGTTAGTGCGTTACGATAAACCCATCGAGCCGGCCTCAGTTTTAGTCTTCCCTGTAGGTTGCTATGTGCGTGTGAAAGCTTTTCGTTCTTCCCTTGCCTGCTCCCTCATATATCGAATAATACGGGACTGTTTTGTGAAAAATTTTCTGTTATTTTCTTTGAAATTTTTATTTTTAGTTGCAATTAATTAGGGTGTTACATTGCGGGTGAAGATCCGCACAAACACCTCAAAGAATTCCACATTGTGTGTTCCACAATGAAACCCCAAAACGTTCAAGAAGACCATGTCTATCTTAAAGCGTTTCCTCATTCTTTAGAGGGTGTTGCTAAGGATTGGTTGTATTACCTCGCTCCAAGATCAATCACAAGTTGGAATGACTTAAAGAAAATGTTTTTGGAAAAATTCTTTCCTGCCTCTAGAACAACTGCAATCCGTAAAGACATATCTGGTATTAGACAACTCTCTGGAGAAAGTCTTTATGAATATTGGGAGAGATTTAAAAAACTTTGTGCAAGTTGCCCTCACCACCAAATTTCTGAACAACTTCTTCTTCAGTACTTCTATGAAGGTTTACACCACGTTGATCGCAACATGATTGATGCGGCAAGTGGAGGAGCTTTAGGAGATATGACTGCTGCTGAAGCAAGAAATCTGATTGAGAAGATGGCATCTAACTCTCAACAATTTGGTGTGAGAAATGATTCTTTCAAACCCATGTTTGATTCCAATTCTAGTTCATCTGGAATTAAATTGGAGAGCAAACTTGATGCTCTCACCACTCTAGTCACACAATTGGCAGTAAATCAAAAATCCATGACTGCTAAAGTGTGTGGAATCTGCTCTTCACAAGAGCACCCCACTGATTGTTGTCCTTCTCTACAAGAAAAGGATAATAATAGTCCCCAAGCCTATGCAGCTAACATCTACCATGATAGACCTCCACCACCACAAAACCATGACCTTTCCACCAATAGATACAATCCAGGTTGGAGGAACCATCCAAACTTGAGATGGGGGAACCAACAACAAAATCCCCAACCTCCATTTCAAAATAATGCACCAACCTTCCAAAGAACTACACCTCAACCATCCACAAGTGGCCCTTCTTTGGAGGATCTAGTGAAACAAATGGCTGCACAGAACTTGGAATATCAACAAAGGAATGATGCTACCATCCAGAGTTTAAGCAACCAAATTGGGAAATTGGCTTCATCATTAAGCCAGTTACAATCTCAAAACTCTGACAAATTACCATCTCAACCAGCCGCAAATCCAAGAAATGTGAGTGCAATTCAGGTAAGATCAGGTAAGAACCTTGAAGTACCCATACCTAAGGAACCTGAAAAACAAACAGATGTGCCCACAACAGTTGAGAATGATGTACCCTCTTCAAGCTCAAGAAAGTCTGAGATACAACCACCCCAAATTCCATCTCATATCCCTCTTCCTTTCCCACCAAAAGCAATTCCAAGCAAGAAGATGGAAGAAGTGGACAAAGAAATTTTGGATACTTTCAGGAAAGTGGAAGTAAATATACCTCTTCTTGATGCAATCAAGCAAATTCCCAAGTATGCCAAATTTCTAAAGGAGTTATGTACTCACAAGAGGAGACTCAAGGGCAATGAAAGGATAAGTATGGGAAGAAATGTATCTGCACTGCTTGGTAAGGAAAATATCCCTGAGAAATGCAAGGATCCAGGTACGTTTTCTATACCTTGTATTATAGGCAATAACAAATTTGAAAATTGTATGTTAGATTTAGGAGCTTCAATAAATGTTATGCCTATGTCTGTTTTCAAATCATTATCTCTTGGAAATTTACAACCTACTGGTGTAGTAATTCAGCTAGCCAATAGGAGCACTACTTACCCTGCTGGAGTTATAGAGGATGTTTTGGTTCAGGTAGAACAACTTGTTTTTCCTGCTGACTTTTTCATACTTGATATGGAAGAAGGTATGCCTCAAATTCCTGTTCCTATCATTTTGGGAAGACCATTTTTGAAAACAGCCAAAACTATAATTGATGTCCATGCTGGAACCCTTTCTATGGAATTTGGTGACACTAAGGTAAGATTTAACATTCTAGATGCCATGAAACACCCTTCTGAAAATCATTCTGTTTTCCAAATTGACATTATTGATGAACTAGTTTTTGAACATTTTTCTGATGTTGATTTGGAATACATAGATGATTCATACAGTTGTTTTGCATGCAATAATTCTGAGAATTGTGATATTTGTGCTGAAATTGACAAATACATAACTGCTGATTTAGAGTCTATAGAAATACCAGTTCTAAATGCAGATTTTCAAGAAGACTCTAACAAAATTTTTGAGGTGCAAGAATCCAAATCTGTTTTGTTAGTTCCATCTACTTTGCAGGCACCTAATCTGGAGCTAAATTTCTTACTTGAAAATCTCAAGTATTCATACTTGGGAAATGATGAGGAGCTTCCGGTAATAATCTTTACTTCTCTTGATGAAAATCAAGAAGAGAAATTGCTGCAAAATTTGGGAAGGCACAAGAAGGCTAGACCACTATCCAATCTGCTTCAAAAGGATGTGGTATTTGAGTTTGATCCACCTTGAGGGAGTTTTTCTTACCCATCTTTTTACTTTTTCATTATATTGTCTATTTTTTATGCTCTGTCTTACATTGAGGACAATGTATGATTTAAGTGTGGGGGTGGGATCATTTATGTGTTATTGTGTGTGTGTTTTTTGTGTGATTAATTTTAAGTTATTATGTGTGTGTGTTTTTTTTGTGTGTGATTAAATTTTGTGTGACTTTGTTTATTAAATAAATAAATAAATAAATAAATAAAATAAAATAAAAGATTTTGTGTGTGTTTTTAAAAAGGCATGTTTTATTGGAATTTTAAGATATGCATGAGTAACAAGTAAATTCTTTCATGTCTAATATGAGATTAATGATATGTTATAATTTGAACTTAAACATTTTTGGTATGTTGAGAATGACATGATAATTGAGAAATGATCATATATGATGGAATTATACCTTGTGAGATTTTTGAGCCTTAAAATTTGATGGATCACTTTAAACCATCTTAATCCTTTCATGTGTGATTAATTTCTGAAGGCTTACATCTTAATTTTTGTCTTGTTTCTTGATGATACTTGAAACTCATATGAATGTATTTTGATACAGGCATTTTTGTTCAATTGAGCCACTAAGCCAGATAAGCCTACCATGAATAAATTATCTCTTGCTAGCCATTTTGAGCCTATTTAACTGTTTTTTTGTTGCAGCTCAAATAAGCCATGGATGAAGAACCAAAAATATACCTACCTTAAGAAATATATTGAAGCTTTGGAATCAAGTCAAAACAGGCATTCAAATAAGTGTGGGGGTGTGCAAAAAGGAATTGCAACTCTTGTTCCAAGTGTTATGCAATTTCAGTATTATTTAAAAAAAAAAATTTACCAAATACCATACAATAAATGTTTTACCTTCACTGTTTGCCAGAAAAATTAATTGCTTCATCATTCTTTTTGGTATATATATAAATATATATATTTCATCCATTTTAACCTTGGCCACATTACAACCCTGTGAAAGCCCTGTTGATCTATACATGCATTTGTGTTGATTGTGGAATTGAGAAACTTGCCAAATTTTTAGACTGTTTGATTTTCAGGAATTGTTTTGAGTGTATACACAAACCTTAAACACTTGAGAGTTGAGAGTATGTCTTGTGAGGTTCTATCACTTATGATCTTCTTTTCAGTTTAATTTAATTTTCACATGCCTAACTGTTTGAATGATCTTTATATATATCTTGATGCTCTGAATCTTGCATGTTAAATAACTCTTGTTTCTCTGTATATTCTTAAAATTTCATGCCAATTCTGTGTGTTGTTTTCAACTTAATGTTTTCAATAAATTGTGATACTTGTTTTTATTTTGATTTTGCCCGGGAGTGTAAAAGAATAAGTGTGGGAGTATTTGATGATGCATGATTTATCCTTAATTCCTCAATTTAAATGTGTATAATTTGCCATCACTTAGTGTGTAATATACTGCACTTTAACACATTTTCATCATTTGAGCTTTATTTAATATTTAATTTTAAAATGAATTAAGGATAAATTTTTAATAAAAGTTGGTTTTCTCTTATTTTGTAGTGTGTGATTAAGCCTGTAATTAAAAAAATAATTACCACAGGTCAAACGAAAGAAGCCACGACTCAAGAAATGGTCAAAAATGCGAGAAAAGCACCAGAACAGGTCTGGGAATCGATTCACCAATGTGGGAATCGATTCCCACACAAAAGAACAGCAAGGAATCGATTCAAGCACCCTGGGAATCGATTCATACAGCTAGGAATCGATTCCCCACCCCTGTGAATCGATTCATATGCATTTTTTAAGGCCTGGGAATCGATTCAAACAAGCATGAATCGATTCATGTGCTTGGGAATCGATTCCCACCCCTGAGGAATCGATTCCTATGTGTAAAATTGCCCAAAAATTGCCTAGATGAATCGATTCAGGCACAGATTTATCAGTGGAAACATCAGATAACGCATTATCAAAGTGGAAACAACACTGAAGCTGATAATGGAGCACTGAAGCTGATAATGGAGCACCATGGAATTGTAAATTGGAGAGTGCTCCTTCCATTAAAATTTTTTATGGCATTGGCTTTGCTTTTGAGCTCCTATAAATAGGAAGCAAGGCAAGGAGCAGAGACACCATTCATTCTTCATCAGAAGACATCAATTCCTCCTTCATACGTTCTTCCTCTTCTCTTCTCCGTTGGAATTTTTCCAGCAAGTTCTTCATTTCCGGGTTAGTTTCATTGTTTGTAGTTGTAATTATGGAGGGCTAAAACCCCTAGATTGATTTTCTTGGAGAATGTTGTAATATAATTTTGAGGTCATTAATTTTAATATAGTATGCTTTTATTATTGTTATTTCTTCATAATCTTTCTCTACTTATTTAATTCCATTTTGTTTAATTAAATTTGTATGCTTAATCGGTTTAATTATTCAAATAGAATAAAATAAGGTTTTAAATTAGAATGGATTAAGGAAATATGCATGCTTAATGAATATTTTCATAATCACTTTTAATAATTATGGTTTGCTTAATTCCATAATTTGAGAATAGATTATGTATATAGGCGATGTTCTTATGTATGCTCAATAATTCCTAGATTTTACAATCTTAACTCCTTTTGCTTAATTAGGATGCTTGATTAAAATATTCATTTTTAAATGAAAGTAAAGGAATTGTGAATTGAAAAAGACGCTTAGTTGATCAATTCAAATTGAGCTAAGAAATTAACATTAATAAGTATACAAATTATCTTTAGCGAACCAAGGATAAATTTATTTACAATACTCCAAGAAAATCAATCGCTTGTTATTTATTGTTTTAAATCCTTTATTTACTTTGTTTTAATTTTAATTGTGACAACAAAAATTAATCAAACCCCCCCCCAATTGTATGTTAGTGAACTTATGTTTGTAAAAATTTTTAGTTGTTTAGTTTTTATTTTTAATTGTTAAAAATTAGTTTAAGACTTGATTTTTCCTAAATTTTTGTGTTGATCCTTGAGAGAACGACCTAGGTTGACACCCTAGTACTACGTTAATTAATTTTAATGTACTAATTTGACGGAATCACGACTGCAAAAATATTCACGTCACCAACCATGATTCTCAACATGGCAGCTGTGATCCGAAGGACCACCGGGGTCACCTGTTCATCAAGAGCCACCCCCCACAAGGGTCGGCCACATGTAGCTCCCCGTAGCTATACATGGGCGGCTTCGTGACTTATACACCGAGTCACAGGGGATACAACAATTTGCTCGTGCACTAAGCCACCCTCCCACTGGGTTGGCCGAGGGAACTCCCCTAATGTTCCAACATCGGCGGCTATAATATGCCATGGATGCAATGTAATGCAAATGCAGTCTCACTCTATGCATCCTAAATGCCACTCATCAAACATCATCATCATAATCACCAACACCACCGTACACCTTGGTGGATTTCAACCTTGTTGGTTTCATAATTATTATTTCAAGTTTTAATGTGGCATTTCCATCTCAACATATTTTCACATATATTTCACATCATACACTCAAGTCAATACTTTTAAACAGCCACTATGGCATTTCAACATCACATATTATTCATCAAAATTATCACACTTCATTTAGTGGATTTTCATCTCATCATTCATAACAATCCACACATGGATATCAAAGGGCATAGCAATTATCATAATATTAATCCACACATGTGGCAACAAGGTGTTACGAATTACATATACATATCTAGCAATCATAATTGCCTCACATACATGCAAGTCAATTACTTGCACCCATCATAAGAGTATCATAATAATTCTCAATAATTATCAAATTGCCATTTCAATTGATTCAATACATAATCATGGAAAGGCAAGCATGAGTATCCATCACATAAAACAATCACTATTAAATTTACTCATGCAATTTGAATGTTAACTCCTCTCCTACCTGAAAGGAAGAGCCGAACGGTTCCAATGCTCCGTATGCTCCTTCACATCATCCGGAATACAATCTACATACCATATGCAAGTGTATTCACATAATTAATAACCATCATAATTTCAAACACTTGTTAGCTTATTATAAAGCTCAACCTCAAGTCCTAGACTTGGTAAACATCAACTTATGCAATTATGTTAAGCTTCGGGAATTCCTTTCCTAAAGCCAAGATCCTCTAGATCTTAAAGGCTAACTACATCCCACATCATCATTATCTTATCCATTACATGATGTATTTTCAATTCACCTCAACCCTTCAAATATCCTCATTATAAAATTTCATTCAAATTTATTAAAAGCCTCTTGGCTCCAATCAAGACCATCATCAATTAACAAGTCCTTATAGCATTTATTATCTTACACAACCTCATGAACATAGTTCAAAACATTGTTAACCTCATTAATCAATCCCAATGATTCTAAAGGTTCATTCCCTTCTTATAATTCCTTCTAAGACATCAAAATCAACAAAATTACTTATTTAGTCAAAACTCCCAAATCACTCCACTTAGGGTTTTCATCACAACTCAATAACCATTTCAAATAACCATCAATCCCCATCATTAATAACATCCACACACATATTATCCAGGGTTTTCACTAAAAATCCTTTTCCATGGCATTATTATCCATTTCCCCCAAATCCTAGGGTTAGGGTTTTGTTTCTTTAAGTCATTTTCTATCAAAACAACACCCATTCTCCCATCACAACACTTAAATAGGCTCAAAACCATAAACTAGCACCATGGGTGTTCAAGGTCATACCTCTTTCTCCTAGATCAAGTTCCAAAGTGAAAATGAGATGAAGAGAAATAAGATGGGTCAAGCCTTGCTCCAAGTTCCATTTTTGCTTCATGAATCCATGATATCCAATTAATTTGGTGTGGGTGAGGAAGTGGAGGAAGTAATCACGGTTTTGGGGTGAAGAAGACGAAGAAGAAGAATGTAGGAGGGAGAGGAAAAGTGACGTGAGAGTGGAAAGAAAGTGAGAGTTTATGATTTTATATTTTCTTCCCATTAAAATTTCACCGTTATAATTAAGATGGCAGCCCAATAATCCGTCATGTCATTTTATATTTACATTAATGCCCTTATATGACTCCTCGGTATCTAATAAAATAAGGGAAAGAGGGCCCAATTCCATTAAACCGAGAAAAGAAGGGCCAAAACAGTTAGAACCGAGAGAAAAGAAGGGAAAAAAATACCATCAGGGTGTCACTCGCTCAAGCGAAACCCACTTTGCTTGAGCGAGACAGCCAATCACGCTTGAGCGCCTCAGCTCGCTCGGGCGGAAACGTTCCAGTAAGCATTCCCAAGTGCATTCGCTCGAGTGAGGCTCCCTTCAACTAGCCACTCGCTCGGGCGAGAATTGTCCAGTAAGGAATTCCACATTAACTCGCTTGAGCGAGGTATCCATTCGCTTAGGCGAATCCGACAAGAAATCATCCTTCCCAACACTCGGTTACTGTTGACAGAATACCCCAAAACTGACCCATCCTTCATTCGGCTTTCACTCGACAAAGTTCATCCAGATCCGAGTCATCTCACACTCGACCTCCCTCTTGACATAACAATCTAGACCGATCCACTTTCCATTCAACCAAGTCATTCAGGGCCGACTCATACTCACATAGTCTCTCACTCGGTAATTTCAATCCAAATCTGAGTCATCTCAATCAATCTTTCACTCGGTATTCATACCTCTTCTCACTCGGAGAATACCTTATCCATTCATTCCTCAGAAATAAACTCCTTAATCAAGTTTCACTCAGAATTACTTAACACTTAGCCACTCAAAATACATGGAATCTTATCCACTCAGAATTTATAGATAACATTTACTCGGATTCTGAACCTCATTCCCTCGGAATGTATATAACATCACTCACTCAGCATTTCATTCCCAAAACTGACTCAACACCTGATCAGTTCTCACTCAGTGAATTATTTCAAAACCGACTCTTCTCTCTTATGGTCCTTCACTCGGTAATTAATTTCAAGACCGACCATCACTCAATCGGTCCGTCACTCAACAATTTACTATGAAACCGGCTCATCTCACTTAATTATCCACTCAATAAAATCAATAAAATCAATTAAAACCGACTTACAACACTCAGGTTTCACTCGGCACAATTCCATCAGAACCGACTCAAGGCACTCGGACCTATACACAGCAAAATCAATCTAGCCCGAGTCCTATGACTCACTCAGACTTCCACTCGGTAATTTAGCTTCAAATCCAAGTCTCCACACACACAAGGTTCCACTCGGTAAAACTTTTCAGAAACCGACTCTCCATATAGTTGCTCACTCACCAGGAATCTTATTCCAGGATTGACACTTCACCTGGCCAGCTTTCACTCGGTATTTCCTTGCAAATCCGACTTTCTATCATTTTCACTCGAAATATGCTAAACTTCTCTACTTGAAGAGTTCTAAAACCTCCTTTCCCTCGGGAAGGGTCCCCACAATCTGGCTTCAGTCGGAATTACTCCGACCTCTCCTTACTCAGAGAGATTTACAAAATTAAGTCCCACTCATCATTCAATTGTCTCGCCTGAGCGAATGCCATCCTTCAAGACCCTTCGCTCGGGCGGGTTTCATCCAGTAGCTAATTCCCTTTGCCCTCGCTCGGGCGAAGCTCCATTCGCCTGGGCGAATTTCCTCCAGTGTCTAAACACTGATACTGGGACAATCTCGCTTGAGCGAGATTCACTCTCGCCTGAGCGAGAATTGCCCAGAAGCTAATTTCCAAACAGGTGAGTCTCTCGCTCGGGCGAGAATCCACTTCGCCTGAGCGAAATTATCAGCACCCACGTAGAAAATGAAAGCTCTCACCACTCAGCATATGAAATCACATTCAAAGCCAATTCATTCATATCCAACACATAACATACGTTATATGGGGTACATCCAACTGGTTCTAAGCATTCTTACTCAGAAATTCTCACCCCAACTCACAATTCCATTCAACTCAGCCCACGGAATTACACTCAGGGCCAGCTCAATCTTTTCTACCATATCATATACAACATACGAGGCATATACTTCTTGTTCAACATCCATACGTATAAAATTCTCATTCCAAACATATTAATCATATGAAATTCAAACTCATCACCAACTCTTATACACATATTCATACCTTGCCACAATAAATTCATATATCCCCACACATCATCCTCAATAATCAACCATTTGCCATTCTCATTAATCACTCATTTTTTTTATAAAATTTGGGATGTTACAATCCACCCCACCTACAAAGAATTTCGTCCTCGAAATTCAACATCGATATACATATCACAAGGCCATACCTCAGACCCCACATCAACAAGATTCAACGACGCCATAGAACAACATTGGACTTCCCAAAGTCCATCAAGACATGTTCATTATCACTTCATCTTTCTTAACATAAGATCCCTACATTAAAGTGTGTCATATATTATCAATTATAACTCGTCCAACGGAGCTCACATGTTTATACTCAGTACGACCAGATAGGCTCAATACATTCACCATAAGCAGTTACAATCTCTACACCTGCCTGGCCTATGTGTTGTTGCATCCGACATACAGGAAGGCGTCCCAATCCTGTAGTTGTTACCACAAACACATAAAGTCGGCGCATATGTGCATGCTGCCACAATGCCTATGGCATGTAAGACCATATCAGGACCAGTACTTCGTATTCCCATTGCTCATATTGGTCACACCTATTCAAACAATACCAGACCATATAAGACTCGGTGACAATCCTCACCAGTCCACAGCTAACATATTCATACTTCATTGTCATTCTACAATCAATTTGGCATCCATCATGCCATAACAATCATCAAATCTTAATTAACTTCACCTTCAATCGGTGTACCAACCATAAATTTTTAATCATCACAAAATAAATACCCCATCCTTGGGTTTCATCCATCCAAATACATGCTCAAATAGCCTAAAATTCTTGTCTTACTTACATATTTGTTGGCTATAAATCAATTCGAGTCTTAAAAGATTCACCACACTCTTATCAAGTAGGCTACATAATCGAATAATAAGCTTCCACATTAGGCATTCTCCTTACAGATCACAATTAAGGCTCATAAATTAAACATATAACTCACATTATATCACATCACTATGTGGTTTCTATCACCAATATAGCACCCTTCAAATAAAATAGGGGGTAATGACCTGGTCAAATTTCTATTCACCAACTCAAAATCATATATGTCATCTCTAAATCACATCATCATCCATAATTAATCCAATGGTCATAACCTCAATGGCACACAATTTAGCCCAAAGTCACTTCGTAAAATCATATACCATAATCAATTCCAAATTTACCCCAAATTCAACATTATTATTCGTCCATCATCAGGGGTTACCTAGCACCCATTGTGGAGTTCCCACACACAACATCATTAGATATGGCTCACAAAAACAACATAGAGCCTAGACCGTCATAGGGTCTATTAAATTAATCCTTTACAACAATTGATCATGCAAGACCATACTAAGTCAATCTAGGTCATCACACTTAGTGGGTTATAATCAATTCAATTATTCACTCGGTTTTCACACACCAAAACCGAGACACAACCCAATTAACATATTCGAATTCATATTTAATCACTTATCACATATTCAAATTCCTAATCTAGGGATACAATAAATCACTTATATCATATAACACGTAGGGTTCTTGTGCCAAAGAATATAAAAATTCATTCCTCACAAATGGCACAGCCAATCATTTAAATTCGAAATACCCACACTAGGGAATCTCTTCATTGTCATTCATTCAACCAAATCAACCATGTGAGTTACATTTCATTTAACAAGCATTCCTTGGCTAAATGCCACAGGCATAATGCATATAAGAGACCTAACCAATAATTCATATTCAAAGTGCATATGCACATCAACGTCTCAATAGGTATGGTCTACTACCATATCAATTTCTTTCTCAATACCTCCTATCCATAATCAACATACGGCATAGGTCCATCATTAACTCAATGCATAACTAATATATCATATCCATGATCAACACATGGCATAAAATCATCATCAATCCAAGTCATATCTCATATTTCATATTCATAACTCAATATTTCCTTTCCATGATTAATATTCAACATAGATCCATTATCAATGCAATTTGCATTATACATATCAACATCAACGTACAATAAAAATATATTCGTCATTTGAAGGTAATAGGGTAAGGAACTTGGCCGGACTTACACAATAAATACATCAATCATATATAGAGGAAATTCATTCACTCATATTCCATCCCATAATTCATTCATGATTATATCATGAGCAACTATGCCCCACATGTGCATCATACAACCTTAATGATAGGAGGCACACTCTCATAGACATCAATCATATCTTCTGAATCCACAATCTCATAAAGAGTCCATAATAAGCATCAATACCAACTCAACATTAATGATGCACAATAATCCTTAATATGCAAATATACCCTTAAAATCAATTCATAATCATTGGACAATTAGTCATTCATAAATCCGTATAGGGCAATCAACACCTCAACATATCATTATCCTCTAGATGATTACTATTCTTACTCTATACAAAACAACCATATTCCATTAATCCCAAAAGGCCTCGATATTGAGCTATCGTGCTCCAAACATCTTGCAATATCACTTCAATATAGAGCAATTGTGCTCCAATAATAACCAATATCTCTAATTCAGAGCAAAATATGCTCTGATACCAGATTATAACACCCTTGATTTTCTGTACTCGAATCCCAATGTGGTCGACATAATTAATAAAATTGTGAATAAATTTTTCATGTTTGGAAACATTTCCAATACACCATCATGACCACATCTAGACCCAAATCACAGAAAACCAAAGAGTGAGATTAAATGACCTATAACTGGATCGATAACTAAATGCTCATAACAGTATACAAAAATAATAGAGTTTACAGCGGAAGAATATGTATACCAAGCACACGCCTAGTCCCATATATGACGATATGAGAAAAGGCCTGGCTAGCACGCAATGGCATTTTATAAGCCTATTGGACAACCATCCTCATTCTACAATTAATTCCATAAGCATGCAAAGCCTAAGGTATAACTATATATATATATATATACATGTACACATGGGAGTCTCCTCCCAGCCTTCGTTATCATCAATATACATCAATTAATTTTAATCCTCCCAATACACTGTAAATCATCTCTTACATTCTACATATTTATTCACCATCCACAAATTCAAGGGTTATCTTACACATGCCACATACTACATTCAAGAATTAATCATCAATGCTCATCATTCAATTTTTTTTTAATCCTTCTAATACACATCAAATCATCTCTTACATACTACATTTATATCCACGATTCACAATTCCGAAGGATCATTCTATACATGTTCAAATTCATTAAAATCGCCTACATTCTCAGAATTCATTCATTATACAAGAACCATAAAGGATACCGGCCAAGGCACTTCCATTACCACTATTTTCCTTCACCAAAGCTTTGACTAGAAATTTGAACTCATCCCATGGCAACCTGCATCGCAAGGCTAAAAAGGAGACCACATGGGAGAGTGAGTTATACATTCAAAATGACGAATAATATATATATATTGTGAACATGTGTATATGCATACAAACATCATGTGTGCTTTGCTATAAAATCATTAGATTATCATTCGTTTATCATTTCATTATTATAATAGGCATACAAGCCTCATGAGCCGCAATTCATATCATAAACAAGCACAACATATACACAATCACATACACCATCACTCTGCCACTTATCAACAAGGGCATACACAAATTATCATCATCATTTCATTAATTCATGTCTTTTCTTACTTTTATGTGGTCTTTCGATATATTAACTTCTCATCTCATCAACACCATACCACCATCTCATTCATCATCAATCATCATCATATTCTGGCATATCACCATACTATATGCAAATGCTCTTATGGCTAATGCATATGCACAATGGAATAGACAACAAATGCGGATCCGACTGTAGGAATAAACACCAAGTTGTGGGTTCAAGCATGATCACATACCATGCCCCTACTGCAGTAGTAAAATGTGTACACATATATCATAATGCATGCATATTCACCATATTTTTACTGGTACCAAACCGCATTGCCCATCATGCAACACCTGGTCATTTTCACCATGACCGTGGTATACAACATATTCAATATATGGTGTTGCGGGCCAACCATGATTCTCAACATGGCAGCTGTGATCCGAAGGACCACCGGGGTCACCTGTTCATCAAGAGCCACCCCCCACAAGGGTCGGCCATATGTAGCTCCCCGTAGCAATACATGGGTGGCTTCGTGACTCACACACCGAGTCACAGGGGATACAACAATTTGCTCGTGCACTGAGCCACCCTCCCACTGGGTAGGCTGAGGGAACTCCCCTAATGTTCCAACATCGGCGGCTATGATATGCCATGGATGCAATGTAATGCAAATGCAGTCTCACTCTGTGCATCCTAAATGCCACTCATCAAACATCATCATCATAATCACCAACACCACCATACACCTTGGTGGATTTCAACCTTGTTGGTTTCATAATTATTATTTTCAAGTTTTAATATGGCATTTCCATCTCAACATATTTTCACATATATTTCACATCATACACTCAAGTCAATACTTTTAAACAGCCACTATGGAATTTCAACATCACATATTATTCATCAAAATTATCACACTTCATTTAGTGGATTTTCATCTCATCATTCATAACAATCCACACATGGATATCAAAGGGCATAGCAATTATCATAATATTAATCTACACATGTGGCAACAAGGTGTTACGAATTACATATACATATCTAGCAATCATAATTGCCTCACATACATGCAAGTCAATTACTTGCACCCATCACAAGAGTATAATAATAATTCTCAATAATTATCAAATTGCCATTTCAATTGATTCAATACATAATCATGGCAAGGCAAGCATGAGTATCCATCACATACAACAATCACTATTAAATTTACTCATGCAATTTGAATGTTAACTCCTCTCCTACCTCAAAGGAAGAGTCGAACGGTTCCAATGCTCCGTATGCTCCTTCACATCATCCGGAATACGATCTACATACCATATGCAAGTGTATTCACATAATTAATAACCATCATAATTTCAAACACTTGTTAGCTTATTATAAAGCTCAACCTCAAGTCCTAGACTTGGTAAACATCAACTTATGCAATTGTGTTAGGCTTCGGGAATTCGTTTCCTAAAGCCAAGATCCTCTAGATCTTAAAGGCTAACTACATCCCACATCATCATTATCTCATCCATTACATGATGTATTTTCAATTGACCTCAACCCTTCAAATATCCTCATTATAAAATTTCATTCAAATTTATTAGAAGCCTCTTGGCTCTTATCAAGACCATCATCAATTAACAAGTCCTTATAGCATTTATTATCTTACACAACCTCATGAACATAGTTCAAAACATTATTAACCTCATCAATCAATCCCAATGATTCTAAAGGTTCATTCCCTTCTTATAATTCCTTCTAAGACATCAAAATCATCAAAATTACTTATTTAGTCAAAACTCCTAAATCACTCCTCTTAGGGTTTTCATCACAACTCAATAACCATTTCAAATAACCATCAATCCCCATCATTAATAACACCCACACATATTATCCAGGGTTTTCACTAAAAATCCTTTTCCATGGCATTATTATCCATTTCCCCCAAATCCTAGGGTTAGGGTTTTGTTTCTTTAAGTCATTTTCCATCAAAAAAACACCCATTCTCCCATCACAACACTTAAATAGGCTCAAAACCATAAACTAGCACCATGGGTGTTCAAGGTCATACCTCTTTCTCCTAGATCAAGTTCCAAAGTGAAAATGAGATGAAGAGAAATAAGATGGGTCAAGCCTTGCTCCAAGTTCCCTTTTTGCTTCATGAATCCATGATATCCAATTAATTTGGTGTGGGTGAGGAAGTGGAGGAAGTAATCACGGTTTTGGGGTAAAGAAGACGAAGAAGAAGAATGTAGGAGGGAGAGGAAAAGTGACGTGAGAGTGGAAAGAAAGTGAGAGTTTATGATTTTATATTTTCTTCCCATTAAAATCTCATCGTTATAATTAAGATGGCAGCCCAACAATCTGTCATGTCATTTTATATTTACATTAATGCCCTTATATGACTCCTCGGTATCTAATAAAATAAGGGAAAGAGGGCCCAATTCCATTAAACCGAGAAAAGAAGGGCCAAAACAGTCAGAACCGAGAGAAAATAAGGGAAAAAGATACCATCAGGGTGTCACTCGCTCAAGCGAAACCCACTTTGCTTGATCGAGACAGCCAATCACGCTTGAGCGCCTCAGCTCGCTCGGGCGGAAACGTTCCAGTAAGCATTCCCAAGTGCATTCGCTCGAGCGAGGCTCCCTTCAACTAGCCACTCGCTCGGGCGAGAATTGTCCAGTAAGGAATTCCACATTAACTCGCTTGAGCGAGGTATCCATTTGCTTAGGCGAATCCGACAAGAAGTCATCCTTCCCAACACTCGGGTTACTATTGACAGAATACCCCAAAACTGACCCATCCTTCATTCGGCTTTCACTCGGCAAAGTTCATCCGGATCCGAGTCATCTCACACTCGGCCTCCCTCTTGACATAACAATCTAGACCGATCCACTTTCCATTCAACCAAGTCATTCAGGGCCGACTCATACTCACATAGTCTCTCACTCGGCAATTTCAATCCAAATCCGAGTCATCTCAATGAATCTTTCACTCGGTAATCATTCTAAAATTGACTCATCACTCATTGGGTCTTTCACTCGGTATTCATACCTCTTCTCACTCGAAGAATACCTTATCCATTCATTCCTCAGAAATAAATTCCTTAATCAAGTTCCACTCAGAATTACTTAACAGTTAGCCACTCAAAATACATGAAATTGTTATCCACTCGGAATTTATACATAACATTCACTCGGATTCTGAACCTCATTCACTCGGAATGTATATAACATCACTCACTCAGTATTTCATTCCCAAAACTGACTCAACACCTGATCAGTTCTCACTCGGTGAATTATTTCAAAACCGACTCTTCTCTCTTATGGTCCTTTACTCGGTAATTAATTTCAAGTTCGACCATCACTCAATCAGTCCGTCACTCGACAATTTACTATGAAACTGGCTCATCTCACTTAATTGTCCACTCAATAAAATCAATAAAATCAATTAAAACCGACTTACAACACACAGGTTTCACTCGGCACAATTCCATCAGAACCGACTCAAGGCACTCGGACCTATACACAGTAAAATCAATCCAGCCCGAGTCTTATGACTCACTCAGACTTCCACTCGGTAATTTAGCTTCAAATCCGAGTCTCCACACACACAAGGTTCCACTCGGTAAAACTTTTCAGAAACCGACTCTCCCTATAGTTGCTCACTCACTAGGAATCTTATTCCAGGATTGACACTTCACCTGGCCAGCTTTCACTCGGCATTTCCTTGCAAATCCGACTTCCTATCATTTTCACTCGAAATATGCTAAACTTCTCTACTTGAAGAGTTCTAAAACCTCCTTTCCCTCGGGAAGGGTCCCCACAATCTGGCTTTAGTCGGAATTACTCCGACCTCTCCTTACTCAGAGAGATTTACTAAATTAAGTCCCACTCATCATTCAATTGTCTCGCCTGAGCGAATGTCATCCTTCAAGACCCTTCGCTCGGGCGGGTTTCATCCAGTAGCTAATTCCCTTCGCCCTCGCTCGGGCGAAGCTCCATTCACCTGGGCGAATTTCCTCCGGTGTCTAAACACTAATACTGGGACAATCTCGCTTGAGCGAGATTCACTCTCGCCTGAGCGAGAATTGTCCAGAAGCTAATTTCCAAACAGGTGAGTCTCTCGCTCGGGTGAGAATCCACTTCGCCTGAGTGAAATTATAAGCACCCACGTAGAAAATGAAAGATCTCACCACTCAGCATATGAAATCACATTCAAAGCCAATTCATTCATATCCAACACATAACATACGTCATATGGGGTACATCCAACTGGTTCTAAGCATTCTTACTCAGAAATTCTCACCCCAACTCACAATTCCATTCAACTCAGCCCACGAAATTACACTCAGGGCCAGCTCAATCTTTTCTAGCATATCATATACAACATACAAGGCATATACTTCTTGTTTAACATCCATACGTATAAATTTCTCATTCCAAACATATTAATCATATGAAATTCAAACTCATCACCAACTCTTATACATATATTCATACCTTGCCACAACAAATTAACATATCTCCACACATCATCCTCAATAATCAACCATTTGCCATTCTCATTAATCACTCATTTTGTATAAAATTCGGGATGTTACAGCGACCACTTATGCCCGTCGCTATGGGTAGCCATACAGCGACCACCTATTCCCATCGCTATGGGTAGCCATACAGCGACCACGTATGCCCGTCGCTATGGGTAGCCATACAACGACCACTTATGCAGTCGCTATTAGTAGGCATACAGCGACCACTGGCCGCCGTCGCTATGAGTAGTTATTTAGCGACCATCTTATTCCGTCGCTAATGGGATTTTTCATTTTTTTTAAAAATTGTTTAAATATTTATAGATTTTGTTAATTTAACTTTAAAAATGTTGATTAATATTTTGTATTGGGTGATAAAATTTTATAATTAAATTTGAATAATTTTTTTAAAATATTAAATTATTATTAAAAACAAAATAATGGATTAAATTTATTTATCAAATAGGTTGAATTATTAATGATAATCAAAATAAGGTGTTTTCTTTGAATTTAATTACCAATAAATATTGACATAATAAATGAAGAATGACAAAATAAATACTGAATGGAATATAATATAAAAACTGTAAATAAAATATACAATGTGTATACATAATAAAAATACAATCTTGGTGGTGGGGGATCCTGTGGTGGTGGTGGGGGCGCCTGGGAAGTGGGGGAAGGTAGTCTCGCCATCAACTGCATCAGTAGCTCCTGCTGCTGAGCAAGTTGCCGACGAGTCTCGGTGTGCTGCTCCTCGGCCCGCTGTCGGTCCGCCTCGGCCCGCCGTCAGTCCGCCTCAGCCCGCTCCGGTAAAAGCTGCCTCTGACGTCGCTCCTCCTGTTGCTCGTCGTTCAGGTTTTGAATTACCTGAACAACCTCAGTCAGAAGACCAAACGAAGAGGAAGAGGAAGGGGTCTTCCCCTTTTTCGCCAGCTGCGTGCCGACGCCACCCAATCCAAAGACCCTCCCTTTCTTGTTCACACCGCCAACAGCCTCCATATAGATGGCGTTGTTGTCGGAACAAGACAGGGTGGGAGGAACCTCCCCTTCAGGAGTCGAAGCCACCAGGTCCGCCTCCTTCTCGGCCCTCCTGGCCTGATACGCCTCCTATAAATTAAAAAACACTGAAAGGATTAGTAAGCTAATTTGTAAATTATAAGCATGTGTGAGTTAAAAGTAAATACCGCTAGATCTATAGTCTTCTGGTTTACCCATGCACCGGTTTTGTTCTTCTTGGTCATTTGCATGACCTCAAATAAAGAAGGCTCCCGGTGCTCCCTCAGCTTCTATGGTGGACAAAAAACATTAAGATTATTATTTGTAAACATGTCAGACGAATCATAATAGAAATGTTTAACATAAATATACTTACAAATCTTTTCTTGTGCTCGAGGGTTGAAATGCTACCCTCAGTGTAAACTGAGGCTGAAGCATCGGCGGCTCTGTTTGCCCTGTTCCGAGCACTCGCCTGCTGGAACGGGACACCGCCCCACTTCAGGACCATCCCGTCCCAATGGTCCTCGGGGATCCAACGAGGGCGCTCACCCTTGTCCCTCATCTTCCAAAGGGTACTCTTGATGATTTTGGAGCTCTTTGTGGCAAAGACCTTCCTAATCTCATCAATCATACCCTCTGCCCACTGATAATCACGCTGTAAAAACAAATGAGAAATCAAAATTAATAACAGGTCTATTTTACAAATCAAATCACAACAAATTGATGTGGTAACTTACGGAGAAGGTGTCAAACCACCTATCTTGGACAACCTTCCCAGCATCTGTCCAAGATATATATGGACCATCCCACTGGGCCTTTAAAACCTTAGTAATCGCTTTGGTAGTGCGACTACTATCAACAAAGCTGTAATGACAACAATTATATCAGGAGTAAAACAACACACAATCTAGGGAGACTCCCAAAATTCTGACAGAGTCTCCCTTGTAAATGTAACATTTCCAAGTTTAGATAGTTACCCTGTTACAAACAGAAGAGTTCCTAGTACAATTCAATCTATACAAGTACTAATTAAAGTAACATATAATAAACGAACAAGTCTTTCCACTAAAGTTTAATATAAAGTACCATACAAATAACATAAAAGTATTTGAGTTTTAGTCACTTACTCGTCTCCGGCCGGCACAGGTACCAACATGGGCAGAGGGGATGCCGGAGGTGGGGTGGCCTGATGGCCATGGTCCTCCAAGCCACCATCTCCAGGAGTCTACTCTGGGGTGGTCAGCTGTGGTGGTGATGGAGTGGTCTGGTGTAGTGGTGATGGAGTGGTCCGCTGTGGTGGTGATGGAGTGGTCTGCTGTAGTGGTGATGGAGTGGTCCACTATGGTGGTGATGGAGTGGTCTGCTGTAGTGGTGATGGAGTAGTTCCCTGCTCTGGGAGTCCCCAGACGGGATGCCGGGGTCCTGGCCCACCACCCCTACTGAAGGGCAGTCGACGTTCCGTCATCTGTGGATAAAATCATGAAAAGAAAGGTTAGTCTCAGGACATATATAAACCTATGTATATATGTTTAACAACTACATACTCTGTGTCTGTTTTAGTTTCAAATTCCCCCTCAGTTTCAATGTCACTATGGTTATCTATTTGAATAACTTCATCAGTATCCAAATCAGCCCTAGACCGTTTTGATCGAGAGACAAGGTCTTTGTCAATATGTTCACCCCCCGTAGTGGCGAGTGTCTCATCCATTATAACTGGATCAATGTTGAACAACAAATTGGCATCGTTGAGCTCGTGTGGTGCAAGCTGATAAGCATCATCGACCTCCTCGGAGACATTGTCAGTGATCTAACTTCGGGCCTTGGCCTTGATTACTGTATACCAGTCCCGATGTCCTCCCAGGAAGTTGGTGTAATAAACCTGCTCAGCTTGTTGGGCAAAAATGAAGGGATCAAACCGTTTATATTTACCATTCTTCTTGACCTCAACTAAGCCGTAGTTGTTGTCAACCTTTGTTCCAACACCGATTGTGTTGTCGAACCAATCACATTTGAATAGAACAATATCTCTTCTTAGTCGTCCAGAGAACGAAACTTCAACAATCTCCGTCAACACTCCATAAAAGTCTTCTTCCAACTGTCTGGCGGTGCCTCTAACACAAACCCCGTAGTTATGGGTACACATCCCTTCACTCCATTGAAGAATATTAAACTTGTAGCCATTTACGTAGTAAATAGGCCATTTTTTAACAGTTTTCATCGACCCCAAGAAAGGGCTTGGAGTAAAGAATCTTCAATATGGTTGTTAGGGTCTTGTATCTATGTACAAAATAACAAATAGGTCATCGTTAGATACCGGGAGTTAGAAGCACAGATAAAAAACACTCGGTATACGGGTCTTATGTGTTGTGCGAACCAACCAACGAACTTGGATGACACCTCACTATGAATTTGGTCATCAGTAAAATCATTTTGCTCAAGTTTTAGCATATCTGTATATAAGCTATTTAAAGGAAACAAATTTAGATACTATAAAAGCTACGTTTAGAATGTAACATATAACTTTTATGACTTACTCAAGAAAAGGTTCCACTTCTGGGCAATTTAGAAGAATGTACAAGTGAGCCGCCTTTCGATCTTTCTCATCAATGTAACATTTTGTGAGCTTTCCCCCTGGATGACCAGGATAGTTAAAAATCGATATTTGTTCATCAAACCCTGTACGGGTAGCTACCCGAAGATTGCGGGGAATTCTACTCATTCTAGTTTCTATCTCCGTCGGAAAATAGAAAGAAGCAAAGGTTGTCATTTCTTCGACTAAGTATGCCTCACAAATTGATGCTTCAACGCAGGCTTTGTTTGACACTTTGTCTTTTAAAGAGCGTAAGAATCTTCAAATCATAAACAAATTTTAAGTTAGAAAAAACTATTATAAGAAATGTTTGCAAGGAAATTAAAGAGTTCTGGCGTTCACCTTTCGAATGGATACATCCAACGATACTGCACGGGGCCACCAACCAAGGCCTCGTATGGTAGATGGATAGGCAAATGCTCCATCGAGTCAAAAAAACTTGGTGGGAAAATTTGCTCCAACTTACAAATCAATACCGGGATGGTTTCTTCCACCTTCATAAGTTTCTCCACAGTCAACGAAGTTGCCGTCAACTCCTTAAAGAAGTGACTCAACTCAACCAACGGTTTCCAAATAGGCTTCGGTAAGGCATGAAACGCGTACGGGAGTAGTTGTTGCATAAAGACATGGCAATCATGACTTTTCATGCCAAACACCCTGCCCTCCTTGACGTCGACACATCTACTCAAGTTAGAAGCGAATCTGTCAGGCAGGGTCAACCATTCATCCAAATACACACAGTAATCTGTTGCGGTCTAGTTAAAACATATTTTGCATGGGGTTTAAACATTCTTCCACGTCCCGCATCCCTCAATTCCAACTCCTTCCTAGAAAACCTAATCGGAAGGTCTAGACGACTCTTCTCATTGTCCTTTGTTCTCCCCTTGATGTCCATAACAGTGTCAAAAATATTCATGAAAACATTACGTTCAGTGTGCATGACATTAATGTTGTGTCTTAACAATAAGTCTTTCCAATATGGAAAATCCCACAAGATGCTCTGCTTCACCCAATGGTGTTCCTTACCATAACCCGCAAACTCCTTAACACTCTTGTCCCAGATGTAGGGATACTCTTCGACCCTCTACCAAACCCGTGCACCGGATAACCTACGGGGTGGAGGTTCATTAACAACCTTGTTCTTCTTAAAAGCGGTTTTGTTTCTCCTAAACGGGTGATCCAACGGTAGAAACTTTCTATGACAGTCAAAGAAACTTGTCTTGCCACTAACAGGGAGTGATTCCCCCTGGTATGTTCCATGCATATAGGGCAAGCAAGCTTCCCAGACGTTGACCATCCAGAAAGCATACCATAGGCTGGGAAGTCGTTAATATTCCACATCAAAACAACACACATCATGAAATTATTCTTCAAAGACGCATCGTATGTCATTACCCCGACATCCTATAATTGTGATAACTCTTCAACCAACGGTTGCAAAAACACGTCTATGTTCGCCTTTGGATTTTTGGGTCCTGGAACCAGTATAGATAGAAACATGACCTCCCTCTTCATACACATATCAGGAGGCAGATTGTATGGGGTTAGTATGACTGGCCAACAAGAGTAAGCTCTTTCGTATTGACCGAACGGGTTAAACCCATCAGTACATAAGCCAAGTCTTACATTGCGCGGCTCGCCAGAAAAGTCCGGATATAGCTCATCCAAACACTTCCATGATTTCCCGTCAGAAGGATGGCAAAGAAACCCCTCTTGTGTTCGGTTCAGAGCATGCCAACGCATGTGTTTTGCCATGGACAATGAGGCATACAGGCGTTGAAGACGCGGTGTTATAGGGAAGTACCACATTTTCTTCCTGGCCGTTCGGGTTACCTTCCCTCCCCTTTTAATGGTTTTGTAGCGTTCCTCATTACAATATAGACATTTTGTGACACTCTTATCTGCAAACTCATTTCTGAACAGCATACACCCGCCAACATAACACTCTATCTTCACACAACCTAACCCCAAGTTTGCCACTTGTTTCTTAGTATGGTACAAGTTTGTTGGCATTCGATGATTAGTAGGCATAGTGGAACCCATTAGATTGACCATCCTATTAAAACAACCTCCAGAAAGATTATAATCTGCCTTTAGGCTTAAAGCAGCTAGAGAGGCGGATAACTCAGTGTGACTGTTGCACCCGTCCCACAATGGAGTCTGAGCTGCCGCTAACAAATCATAAAATCTCTTCACCTCCAGATTAGGATCCTTCTCTACATTGTTAGAGTCTCCATGACCTGCTTGGTCATCATGTTCTAGCATACGCCCGGTGGAGGGTCTAACATGATCCATCACCATTTGTTCTATGTTATTGTACGTATCCCTGTTTCCTCCAACCTCGTAGTAAGACTGTTGCACGGTTACGTCTGATGGTCTGCGCGGTAACTGCTCACCATGGTTGCACCAGCAGTGGTATGTTTCCATGAACCCTTTCTCAGTTAGGTGGCACATGACATTATCCGCGTATTCAAAACTCATGCATTTGCACCTTGAGCACGGACAACGAATCCTCTGAGTCGCTTCAAATCTAGGCGTGTTTGCCGTAGCGAATGGAATGAACTCCAATAGCCCCATCATAAACTCCTCAGTCACTCGCTGATTGCGATCTAGTCGATTTTACATCCATCGCCGATTTGCCGGTACCTCCATTTACAATATCTAACAAGCACGATTTCTGTTACTTTAAATTATTGTAATTTTATTTGACTATCAGTTGTGAATCACTCTCTATCTCTTTGATGTTGCAAATTGGTGGGGCCCTATCCCATTCAGGATGAATATGCAACCATCCGTAACCCATCGATGTTGTATGTGGTCTATCTTGTGTCGTTGATGTTCATTTGAAATTCCGGCAGCATTTCGCATTGGTCCCCGAGTACACAGAGATACGTACGGTATGAAACATCGCACACAGACATGCACCCTGGGGACAATACGAAACACCATAACCGAAATTTCAAATGAACATTCAACGTCTCAAGATAGACTATATACAACATTGATGGGTTACGCCCTACTGGTTACAAATTCATACCAAACTGTCCAACCGGGACAATTCAACATCCAACATAACACGGTACATCAGCCGATTGTTTTGAAACTTGAATGGGAATCTAATGGGTACACACACGACTAAACGCTACATTATTAAAGTTCAGTTTCATTTTTTAAGTTCCCTAACCAAGGGAGCCTCCCAAAATTTTGGCAGAGTCTCCCCTGTAAACTAGACATTTCCCAAATTTAGAAACGGTCTGTTACATACAGAAAACTTGCCAGTATAGATAAATATATATGCTACGCATTGTATATGATATTGAGCGTTATGAATACCAAATCATGTTAACAGCACACAAAACCAATGCCTAATGAGCTCTGCTCTCCACTAACAAACAACATTACACATGCATAAAAAATCATGTTATCAGCACACAAAACCAATGCCTATTGAGCTCTGCTCTCCACTAACAACCTACATTACACATGCATCAGTTCCTCATGTTATCAGCACACAAAACCAATGCCTAATGAGATCTGCTCTCCACTAACAAACAACAATCGACATGCATACACATAATGAGAAAGTCAGTGTTAGGGGATTACCTGGGGAAAAAAGTCAGGGATGACAATGAAGCTATCGACGAACTATCAGAGACCACGCGTAACGTGTGCTAGTCTGCATGACAAACCAATAAGTGGTTAGACAGTTACAAGTAACAAGGAAACTAAACAAAGAGAGACACGTAAAGCAAATTATAGATTAAGTTCATCATCAAAACCCAGAACACGCTCAAAGTTTAGCGTACTAACAATATACCAAAATTAAATAATTTAATAGTATAATAATTCTTGGTAGGTTTTCTATCAATGTCAGAAGCGTAGTATGTACTCAAACTTGTCAAAGCATAAGGGGTGAATGGAAATGTGGTTGAGGCAAGGGGACATAATGGTGTTTACTGTTAAGGAGGCATATTAGAAGCAAGATGGGAAGAGGTTGAGGGAAAAGGTAAAGTAGTTGAGGCAAGTGGTGAAAAAGAATGAGGTGAAGAGAGGAAAAAGAAATGCATATGGGGAGGGAGAATAAAATTGTCACAGTGTGAAAAAAAACACTAAATTATTGTCTAAGATTACAATATATTTAAACAATTCCTTAGGCAGTTATTAACAATAAATTATTCTTGTCTCCAAGCCCATACTGAAAATGATATATGAAATTTTAATAGATTTTAATTAGAAAATGATATATGAAATTTTAATAGATTTTAATTTTGGTCTCTGGAAAATCATATTTGAAAGCTTTTTAAACTTTTAATTTTTGTTTTCGGAAAATGACATGAAAGTGACATTTGGAAGAAAAAAATTATAAACTTGAATAACATCTACAAATCAGGCTATAGACAATCACAAATAAGAAATCGGGCTATATAAAATCAGAAGCCAGTGACCTTAAGAAATAAGAATTGTAACACTTCTATGCCTTCAAACTCGTTCATTTCTATGCCATCACTCTCTCCAACCTCTCCTACGCTCGCCTCCTCTTCGACCACCTTTACTCCCCTAACATCTACCTCTACACCGCCATGATCACCACTCCTACGCTTCCCACCCCACCACTCACCCTTCCGCTCTCGAACTCTTCCGCCACATGCTTCGCTTCCCTATCACCCCTCACCCCAACCACTTCATCTTCCCCCACGTCCTCAAATCGTGCTACGAGTCACATTCCACCGGTTTGGTCCATGCCCAGATAACAAAATCCGGTTTTGAGCAATACCCAATTGTGCAAACCGCTATCGTGGACTCTTACTCAAGGGTTTTGGGTGGGTTGCGTTGTACTAGAAAGGTGTTTGATGAACGGTCTGAAAAAAATGTGGTGTCTTTTACCACCATGGTTTCTGGGTATGCAAGAGTTGGGGATGTTGATAATGCCTTGAGGTTGTTTAATGAAATGGAGGAGAGGGATGTGCCCTGTTGGAATGCTCTCATTGCGGGGTGCACTCAGAATGGGCTTTTCAATCAGGGGATTGAGTTGTTTAGGAGAATGGTTAGTGTTGCCTTTGATAGAGAGGGAGAGGGTCAGTGTAAAAATGTTTGGTGTTTTTTCTTCTTTTAATTTCTACCTTTTTTTCAAAAAAAAAGATAAGACTTTGTATGGGGATGAGATAATAGGCTAAAGTGGAGGCATAACAACTTTAGTGGAATTCAATCCTGAGATGTAGTGACCGAGGTACTTGATGCCCCTCTAAGAATTTGTTCTATATCTTAACTAAATTAATAGTAGAGTATTAATTACTACACCAAATTAGTCCCTAAAATACATGTACAATGAATTTAATCTATTCAAAAGCAAATTTGGCTTTTATCTTTGAGAAATAATTTTCTATTTAGGCTTTGAAATTGACACCAACAATCAATTTAGCTTTGAAATTGACACCAACAATCAATTAGGTCCTTCCCAACTATTTCATCAAACTAGCTTTCAACAGCCAAATGACTTGAATATAAAACAAAACAACCTTGTAATATGTTATAAATTTCATGAGTAAATTTCAAAAATAGAAACAAAAACAAACTACGATAGAAAACATAAATAGAATCAGAATACCATAGAAAACAGAATCCAATTATTTCTGATAATTGCTATAATAGTAATTAATATAATAATTTCTTGAACTCTTTGTTAGAATAATGTTAATTAATAAGAGCAAAAGTTATTGACTCTAATCCAATTTTCATGTCAGCTTTCAGAAACATGATTAGCAGTAATTCTAGTCATGCATGATGAACTATACTCCTTTTATCGTTTTTATGATATCATGTTTTTCTTAGTTATTTCAATAAGATTTTTTTTTATGATTAGTAGTAACAGGTTTTGATGCTCTTCTTTTGCTGATTGGGTTTATTCTCTTCATTTTGATTTATATAGCTGAAAAGTTATTCAAAAACCAAAGAGGCTAACTTAACGGTATTTGCTTCTAATACACCCTGCAGGTTCAAACTCAATACATCCTAATCAAACCCCATGAAGGCAGGTTAACTTAATGGTATTTACTTTTAATCTAGCTACTTGTTCAATTCAACATAATATCACATGCCCTTTATCCTTCACCCTTCTCTCAACTCCTATCTCTCTTAGATTAATATGTTGTCAAATTTGACAAGATACTAATGATATAAATTATATATATATATATTAATTATGAGTGTCATTTTCTTTTAGTATTGAGGATTAAAAAATAATTAGGATTGCTATTTCTACCACAACAGCCAACAAAAACCAATAGCCAACAATACATAACAAATAGAACACAATAAGGGAGTAAGGGAACGGATTCGAACCTGACCACTGCAGAACCGTGAGGGAGACAACCGTGAGTATGTGTGTCAGCTGTGAGGGAGCCCGGAGCCAGGAGCCAGGAGCCAGGAGGGAGTCAGCCATTGACGGAGAGGAGAAGGAGAAGGGAGGAAACCCATAATGTGGTCAGCGGAAGGGGAGAGGGAAGTGAGGAGATGGACACACGGGACAGAGTGGGGAAGGACACGCGAGGCAGAGAAGAAGAGGAAAGTTGGAGAGAAGAAGACGAGTAAAGTGGAGCAGAGAAGAAACACTGATTAGGGCTCGAGAAAGGGGTGATTAAGTTATAACCCTTAGCGATGGAAACGTATTACCGTCGCTAATAAAACACACTAGCGACGGCCGACCCCGTCACTATGGTTAGTACATCAATCGTCGGTAACTGGCAGTGGCTATTTAGGGTTTTCTAGTACTACATGTAGTAATGGTAACACAAGACCGTCACTAATCCCCTGAATATTAGCGACGGTAACACAAGACTGTCACTACGTTCCATTCTCAAAAGTAAAATTTTGGAGGGAAAACCCAAAATAATAGCGACGGTACCATAATTCCGTCACTAATCCATAGAATATTAGCGACGGTGTCTCCCCACCGTCACTACCTTGCCTTCTTAGAAGTAACAAGTATGGAGGTAAGACCGAAAGTCATAGCAACGGCCATCCAACCGTCACTAGTACAAAACATAGCGACGCGGTCTCAGCGTCGCTAATGTTTGGAGGGAAACTCAGTGACGGTCATTACCGTCGCTATGGTTTGGCGCCAACAAAAAACCATGGAGGGAAACAAAAAAAGGATGGAGGTGAAATCTACCGACCGCACCAGCGACGGAGTGTTGCAATTTTTAGCGACCACTGTTTGTATGGTCGCTAAATGCATCGCTAATCTCCTTTTTGACCCTTTTCTCCTAGCGGTCGCTAACACGGTCGCTATTTAGAGACGGGTTTCCGCTCAAGAGGTTTGTCTTGAGTCCCACCCAAGGTCTTTTTGTGGAATCCTTAAAACCACAATCATATTTCATATTTGTTCAATACACAAGCATCCCATGCTTATTAAATGCATCCCATGCATTCATACATCATGATATATTTTATGAATAACATTCATATCATCATCATCAATCACATTTCAACATCATATTTCCTACTGCATCTCATGCATAGGAATAATCATAAATTCACACATACAATTCATTTCTCATACCAAATTCAATATCTCAACATCAATATCATATGAACGGAAATATCATAATCATCACAAATATGTCGCACATAACATATATATATGTATTCAGGATTTTTTATTAAATACAATAATATTATCCCAAATCCGTTCATAAACCATGCATTTAAAATGTAAACGCTCCCCCTACTTGGAATAAACAGTTCCAAAAACTCCTCGAGCTACTAAATACAATCATCTCATTATTCACAAGCTCCGAATCAACTCTTAGTTCTGAAATCTTCCACAGCTACCTTGAACTAAGGAATTTAGAGTTCTTTCCACTCTCAAAATTTCAAGCCGATCCAACGATGGGGTTTATAGAGATCGTTAATGGAAAAGGCGTCCACGAAGTGAGGAAGTGCTGATATATATATATCTTAAGAGATAAGGCAGAAACAAGATAATAAAAGAAAAGAGAATAGGACAATAGAGAGGGTCCCATACTTAGAAAAAGACAAGAGAATCTGCTAGATTTTAGAAGAATAGAGCGACGTGGAAGAACCTCGATGATTGAAGTAAATATCAGTTCTGACATTGTTTAGATATTTTGGCATATATCTCTCATATCTTAATGAATTTTAATAAATTTGGTCTTGTTGGAAAGCTAAGTCAACGAGGAATAACTTTGTAGTTGACTATATTTCCAAATTCTGACTCTAACATGGTAAAAAGATTAAATTGAAAGTACTCGGGAATATCACTTTCCGAGAAGGATTCATCAGAGTCTCTTTTCATTCAAAATTGCTTCACTCGGAAGGAATTCACTCGAAAATGTTTCTGCTTGAAACATTCAGTCATAGCTTTCTTGCCTCGGAAGTGACCCACTCAGAAATGTCTCACCCGGAGACACCTCATTCAAAAAATATCTTACTCAGATATATCTCTGCCCGGGTCAAAGCCTTTCTTTACTTGAAAATATTTCTCTCAGAAATGCGTCGCTCGGAAGTCTTACAACCGAAAGGATCATTCGAAGTCGAAGTTCAGTCCTCTCTCAGAAATCTTTCCACTTAGGAATATCACTCGGAGTCAAAGACAATCTCGAAGACGAACCCAAGCACAATCTCTCGACAACTCTGAATATGGCTCGAGCACAGGCTCTAGACGATCTTTAAGACACCCGAGCACAAATTGAATGAAGGGGTTCACCACTCAGATATTTACTTCCCCCGGGAACTATTCACTCGGAAACGTACTCATTCGAAGTTAAAGTCTTTCTCTGTCTAGAAGTACTTCCCCTGGAAAGACTCACTCGGTATGTCTCAATTGGTGCCATACCACACGGAATCGGAAATATCTCACGTGGTACCATCCCACACGGAAGTGTCACACTCGGAGACACCCCACTCGGGAAAGTGGTACTTACCTCAGAGATACCCCACTCGGGAATTCACTACTTAGAAATATCTTGGCCCGAGAAGTACTTATTCAAAATCAAAGCTTTTCTTCGCTCAGAAGTACTTCTCTCGGAAACGACCTATTCAAAAACGTTTCACTCGGATTTACCTCACTTAAAAGTGTCTCATTCAGACACAATTTTTTCTTTACTCGGAAGTGATTCTCTCGGTCATGCTTCACTCAAAAACATCTTAACTTTACTTCACTCAAAAGTAGTTCTCTCACTTAGAAAGATCTTACTCGGAATCAGATCCTTTTCTTCACTCGGAAAGTCTTGTCTCAAACATGATTCACTCAGGAACGTTTCACTTGTCCAAAATCAGACTCAGAAACTCTTCACTGATAACGGATGTCTGGCGCTTTTTAATTAAAAAGAAACTCCACCGATCCTTAATGAATTATTTTCAAAATGAGGATGTTATATTTCTCCCCTCCTACAAAAATTTTGTCCTTGAAATTTAAACATAAGACATACCTTAATGAAATAACTAGGGATATTGTTGTCTCATAGCATCTTCATGTTCCCAAGTATGCATAATACACTGATCCTGCTGCCATGCAACCTTGACCAACTGAACATTCTTGCTTCTCAAGCGTTTTACCGATCGGTCCACTATACCAGTGGGCTCAGCTATAGTGGTCAGGTTTTCCCTGATTTCAACGTCATCATCAAGCATCTCATGGGTAGGATCTGGTAAATACTTTCTCAATTAAGAAACATGGAACACGCTATGTAGATTTGATAGATGAGAAGGCAACGCTATCTGATAAGCTACAGGGCCGACTCTCTTCAATATTTCATATGGACCAATATACTTTGGACTCAGTTTCTTGCTTTTCAGAGCTCTCCCAATACCTTTACTAGGAGAAACTTTCAAGAATACTCTGTCACCGACCTGAAATTCAAGCGGTCTCGTCCACTTTTCATTGTAACTTTTCTGACGATCCTGGGATGCTTTCATTTTATCTCTGATCATCTGAATTTGCTCGGAGGTCTGCTGCACAATCTCAGGCCCTAACATCAGGCCCTCACTAGTCTCTGACCAGCAAAGAGGTGTTCGGCACTTCCTGCCATATAGAGCCTTATATGGAGCCATACCTATGCTGCTGTGATAGCTATTATTATAAGTAAATTTGATCAATGGAAGGTATTGCTCCCAGCTACCACCATGCTCTAGCACACAGGACCTCAACAAGTCCTCTAAACTCTAAATAGTTCGGTCGGACTGCCCATCTGTCTGAGGATGATAGGCCGAACTCAATCAAAGCTTCGAACCTAACTCCTGATGCAAACTCCCCCAAAATCGGGAAGTAAACCTCGGATCTCTATCCGACACAATAGAAGATGGAACACCATGCAGTCGAACGATCTCACTGATATACAATTGTGCTAGTTTTTGCAAGGGGTAACTCATATTGATAGGCAAGAAATATGCAGACTTCGTTAATCGATCCACAATAACCCAGATAGCATCATGACCACTGCGAGTCCTGGGTAATCCCATCACAAAATCCATAACAATAGCATCCCATTTCCATACTGGAATCTCTAAGGGCTGTAAACCACTAGATGGTTTCTGATGTTCAACCTTTGCTTTCTGACAGATTCTACAATGAGCCATAAAGTTAACCACGTCTCTCTTCATTCCAGGCCACCAAAAATGAAATTTCAAATCATGATACATCTTGGTAGTACCTGGATGGATACTCAGCATACTTCCATGAGCTTCATTGAGTATCATTTTTCTCAGATCACCGGAATCAGGCACATAAACCCGACCTTTCACTCGCCAAATATCATTAGAACCCTCGGTTAAGAATAGGTCCTTGCCATTAGCCTGAGTTTCTTTCATCACTGCTAAGTAAGTATCAGATATCTGATACATATACACCAGCTTTAAAAACTCATTGGCTATTTTCAAAATACCAAGAGTCACTTTCTGAGGTGAAGAAACATCCACATGCAGATTCATATCTCTGAACTGCTCGAGTAACTCCATCTCTTTAACCATCATAATTGCCACATGAATGGATTTCTGACTTAAGGCATCGGCTACAACATTTGCCTTCCCTGGATGGTATTTCAAATCAAAATCGTAGTCTTTAAGAAATTCAATCCATCTCCTCTGCCTCATATTTAACTCTTTCTGGTCAAACAAATATTTCAAACTTTTATGGTCACTATACATTTTTAGTGCAAAGACCACAGCTGCAAGCTCCAAATCATGTGTAGGATAATTCTGTTCATGCGGTCGCAACTGTCGTGAAGCATAAGCTATCACCCTACCATTCTGCATCAATACACACCCAAGACCCAGCCTGGATGCATCATAATAAACCACAAAATTTTCCTGCAGATTAGGCAATGCCAGCACAGGAGTAGAAGTCAATTTAGCCTTCAATTCTTGAAAACTCTTTTCACACTCGGAAGACCACATAAAAGCAACATTCTTTCGGGTTAGCTTGGTCAATGGCAATGCGATTTTAGAGAATCCCTCAATGAATCTCCGATAATAACCAGCTAAACCCATGAAACTCCTAACCTCAGTGACTAACTTAGGTCTCTCCCAAACCATAACAGTTTTGATCTTTAAAGGATCAACAGAAACACCTTCACTGGAAATAACATGACCCAAAAATTGAATCTTATCCATCCAGAATTCATATTAGGATAATTTAGCAAATAATTGCTTCTCTTTTAGCACTTGAAGTACCAAACGAAGATGCTTTTTGTGCTCTTCATGAGACTTAGAATAAATCAAAATATCATCGATAAATACCACCACAAATCGATCCAAATAAGGATGAAAAATGTTGTTCATATAGTTCATGAACACAGCAGGAGCATTCGTCACTCCAAACTATAACACCCCTGATTTTCTGTAATCGAATCCCGATGTAATCATCATAATTAATAAAAATGCGAATAAAATTTTCGCGTTTAAAAATATTTCCAAGACACCACCATGATCACATCAAGACCCAAATCACAGAAAACCAAAGAGTGAGATTAAATAACCTATATCTCTAATTCAGAGCAAAATATACTCTGATACTAAAATGAAACACCCTAATTTAATAAATAAAATAAAACCCAAAACAGGGAAAATTTTTCCCAAAAATAAACCAATGGAACCGGGTCCAATAGAAGAAAGCAAAGGAAGGCAAGGTAAAATAAAAGCCGACCAAAGAAAGGCATACAACGGAAGGACAAAACGCTCAAGTGAAGCCCACAAACAGCGTCCACTCGCTCAAGCGAGATCCAGCACGCTTGAGCGAGACAGTCCAACTCGCTCGGGCGAAGGACCATACGCTTAAGCGAACAAACCCACAAGCCTTCCAGCAACTCACACTCGCTGGAGCGAATGCCTTGTTCGCTGAGGCGAGTGACACACTCGGTATTCCCATCACTCGGAATCTAGAGTTCCATTCACTCGGGATTGACCCATCATATCATACTTAGTCATTTATATTCTATCCTCAAGGGTCACATATACACTCCACTTGGTAAATGAGGATTATTCCACTCGGTATCCATAAACCTTCCTCACTCAGAATATTTCCCAATCAAACACCACTCGGTGTATTTAACTTCAACACAATTGGGAATGTACCAAACACCCATCACTCGGTATATTTTCATATCTCTCACTCGGATTTGCTCAGATCATAACTACTCGGGATATAGAATCTCTTTCACTTGGATTATACCTGTATCAGATACTTAGAATATATTCCAATCTCAACCATTACAACAACTCTTTCCTCGGAAGAGGATCACTCGGATTTCCACTCGGGAATATTCAATCCCTTTCCCACTCGGGGTTTACCCATGTTTTCACTCGGTAATATTTAGGTCTATAATTACTCTGGGAATTCTCCCATCAAATCCTACATAGAATGGGTTCATCAGAGGGAATTTCTCTCAGAATCCATTTAAGTCTTCTCCACTCGGAAAAGAAGGCCAAACATCATAGCCTCACTCGGAATCATTAACTTAACATTATTCTATGTATTCAACACTCAACCAATACCAATACATGTTATCATTATTCATTAAACCACTCATCCCAGTCGATAGGAAGCATCAAATCAACATAAAACACTTATATGTAAATATATATATTCATACACTCGGAATACTTAGCATCTTAACATTATTCATTCACCAACACCCATTATCCGATACAATTACATGATTTCAATGTAAATCATATATATATAAACATGCACTCGGATTCCAATACATATGTATTTGTATTCATTATACATCACTGATATATGAGCCGGCCAAGGCTTAACACTGCCCAAACATAATATAAATATACAACACATGCACTCAACAGTCGGAGTGCACATCACTCGGACTTGAGTCCTTCACATCACTTTCAGACCGACCTGCACATACTAAAAAATGGTGTAGGGGTGAGCTTTACATATTAAATGACAGTTACTAACTCAGATTATTCTCAATCCTCAAACATATGAAACACATTACAATTCAACAATAGCACACACTGCCATTCAATATGGACATTCACACAACATTTCCCGATCGGTATTAATCAAGTTACACATGGCTATACACAATTCATATACTCACAACATATACCACAACCATGCTCTCTTAATGCACTCGGCATCAGTGTCAACACACATGCATTCATCCAGTCCACGAATCAGATGCATACGATTTATTCATCAGGAGTCCAACTCCAATGCACTCAGCATTTGCCTTGAGTCCAACCCAAGGACTTTCATCAAGCATCCAATGCTCATGCTCTCAGCATGGCCTCGAGTCCAACTCTGAGGTCTTCAATTATTTTTAGGATTAATCTTTGAATCCTCAACATACACATGTATTCATCTGATTGCCCACTCGGTATTAAGCGTCCAACGCTAATGCATTTCATTATAAATCACAAACAACTCTTATCTACTGACTCACAGCATAAGCCACTCAGCATTCTCAATAGCATATATATATATATACATCTCTCAGATGGGAAATCATCATAATATTTCACAATTAATAACTATCACAAATATCTAGGTGTTGCATGCATCAATAATCAATCACCACACACAAATCAACATATTTCAAGCAAAACACAAGAACATTAAAGCAAAACCACCCGGAACCCGTCCATAAACTATACATTTAAGATGCAAGTCAGCCCCCCTACCTGGAATGAAGCCTCCAGAAGCCATTTGGCCACTCGTTTACACAGAACGACTCGGTTCCAACCATCAACACTTCTCAAATAATTCAACAACACATTCCAGTAGAGGATTCCCAGACGCTATTTCCACCACAAGAACAGCTCAGTCCTCACCAACAATGGAGAACCATGCTTTCATGCACCCATCCAAACCTTCTTCCTCACATGCAGCTCTACCTCAACATCAGTGGACCATCATCCACAACCGAGGCACCCATCAACGTTAAAGCTAAACAGAGGAGGATCCATAGCTTTGGAGATACACAGCACCATGCTGTACACTCAACCACACTGTTCCTCTTCACGTCCCACTTCCCACTCGGGCTCTACACAATGTTGAGTGGAAGAAGAAGATGAAAAAGACGAAGAGGAAGACGAACCGTGAAGGAGAAGAAGCAGAAGCTTCAGAGAGCTCAAGAGAGAAGGAGGAGCGTTTCCTCTTCCATCCGAATATACACCAAGCAAAATGAAGAAAGGTGAGAGGGAAACTTGCAACCGAAGCTTATCAATACTGCCAAGCTTCAGCTCTCACTCTCCATCAAAGGTCATATTCTGATTAAATACAGTCCCATCAGCCATCAACTCACACTCAACGTGATTAAAGAGAGAGGGAGAGAGAAACCGTAGCCTCCAAAACCACCAAGGGCACCAATGTAAATTTCCTTGCATTATTATTAATATTATCATTATTATTCAATCAATCTGCCTAATTGGCAATTAATCTTAATCAACCTC
The DNA here is from genome assembly GCA_037962975.1 of Clitoria ternatea. Taxonomy (NCBI): domain Eukaryota; kingdom Viridiplantae; phylum Streptophyta; class Magnoliopsida; order Fabales; family Fabaceae; genus Clitoria; species Clitoria ternatea. Next base: position 161,497,018 of record CM075672.1, read on the forward strand.
TAACTTAATCAATTCACAACCTTAATCCTGAAATTTACCACACCCGGTAATTAATTAAAAATCGGGATGTTACATAAACGGCATCACCACGTATTCATAATGACCATATCGAGTCCTAAATGCTGTTTTAGGAATATCAAAAGCCTTGACTCGGATCTGATGGTATCTAGATCGTAAGTCAATCTTAGAAAAGACTGAAGCACCACGTAACTGATCAATCAAGTCATTAATTCTAGGCAATGGATATTTATTCTTGATTGTAAGCTTATTTAATTGGCGGTAGTCAACACATAACCGCATACTGCCATCCTTTTTCTTAACAAGTAACACCGGAGCACCCCACGGTGATATACTAGGTTGAATAAATTATTTCTCAAGCAATTCATCAACCCGTTTCTTTAATTCTGCCAATTCAGTTGGAGACATCCTATAAAGAGCCCTGGAGATCGGTTCAGCTCAAGGAATAAGGTCAATAGAGAATTCAATTTCTCTATCAGGAGGAATACCAGGCACATCATCTGAAAACACCTCAAGGAAATCACACACAATAGGGATATCATGGACTCTAGACTTATTCTTTTCATTATGCATACAGAATAACATAAATAACTGAGATATACTTTGAATTCTATAATCATTGGCATTCTGATTAGGAAAGATCACCCGCCGGTTTTGACAATCAACTCGGACCCTATTGGCTGATAACCAATCCATACCAAGGACAATGTCAAGACCTCTCAAAGGTAGACATATTAAATCGGCCATAAAACTCCTATCACCCAAAGTGAAGGATACATTTTCACACATCATAGAAGTCCATAGTTTAGCACCAGTCGGGTTAGACATATTCAATGCCCGATTCATAGCAATAACAGGTAATCTCATACGCATCACACAATCATTAGAAACAAAAGAATGAGTTGCGCTAGAGTCAAACACCACATTAAGAATAGTATCCCCAAGTAAACTCTTACTCTGCACAAGGTCATTGGCTTGAGCAGCCTCTTCAGCAGTAATGGCATAAACTCTGCCCGCTGCTGGTGAATTAGAAGTTCCAGCTCAATCATTCCTAGGCATCATGGAGTTATTACCACGTCCACCATTTCCTCTGCCTCCTCTATTACCGTTTCCACGGCCTCGTCCTCGAAAACATCCACGGTTTACACTAGTATTAGATTCAGTCGGTTACAAAAGAGGACAGTTAGGACGAATGTGTCTTTTCTCATTGCAATTATAATAGATAACCTTTTCTTCTTTATCACAGTTCCTAGCATAATGATCACCGCCACATCTGAAACATTTGACGTCCCTCGGACGACTCACAGGACGACCACCAGAGTTTCCTCGGCCTCAGGATTTAGAGGATGATCCGCCTCTAACAAACTTCCCTTGCTTTTTAAAACTAATAGGTGGTAACTTCAAAAAACTATCGGGTCTACTGGTTGATCCAGTAGAAGCTTTGTCATCTTTTTCATAAATTTGGCATTTATTAACAAGAATAGGAAAGCTCCTGATTTCTTGGTGTCTAAAAGCCTTCTTAATTTCTGGTCTCAGACCACTCTCAAATTTAATACATTTTGAGCCTTCAGTACCCGGTAACTGAAAAGGACGATAAAACAAACAGAGTTCCTCAAACTTTGCTGCATACTCTTCCACACTAAGATTTCCCTGTCTGAGCTCCATAAACTCTAGTTCTTTTCTGCTCCTTACAGTGTCTGGGAAGTATTTTTCAAGGAAACATCCCTTGAAATTCTCCCAAATTAACTCGGTTCCCATAGCTATCATTCGGGCTTTGGTCATCTTCCACCAATTTTCAGCTTCTTTTCAAATCATAAACACAGCTTATTCAACTTTTTGTGCCTCAATGCACTGTAAACTATTAAAAATCCTTTCTAGATTCTGTATCCATGCATAGGCTTGGCCAGGATGAAAGCCTCCATGGAATTCAGTCGGTTTACGTTTTAGGAAATAATCAAGACTATGATTGTCAGACGTTTGGGGTTGATTCTGCCTTTCAAGAATATCAGCGAAGCGCTGCAAGGCAGCAGCCATTGCATCCATACCATGAGGGTTAACCATTTCTTATCCTGAAAATAATCACCATACTTTAGTACCTCTCATGGGTAAGAAGGCAATTTATTTATAGTTGATTTCCTCAACTATAATACTTAACAACCATAATATGATTTCACTCAATTCATAGCATTTAGTAGCTTAACCTTGGCCTTGGACCTTTTCAAGTCTGCTCTGATACCAAAATAAAACGTCCTAATATTTAAAACTAAGTTTCTAAAATCCAAATAAATTTTTCACGAATAAATTTCAGTTTTAAAACAAAATTTTGGATAATATAATAACATTGTTATTAATACATTAACATGCTCATTTATGTACACATAAATATAACAAAACCGGTATACACAGGAGCCGGCCAAGGCTACTACAAAATGACTATGTGCATCATGTACAATACATATATATACATAATGCTCCATGTATGCTGAGTGACCTCATATATCATCGCTGCGTCCTATGTCCACTGTAAAAATAACCATAAATAAGGGGTGAGCATATACATGTCAAATGACAGTTATTGAATCGGATCAAGTGTCCAATTCATAACCAGATATAAATCAAACTCATATCACATAATCTCATCATATTTCATTCATTCATAATAATCATATACTCATGTTGTTCACAACAACATACACCGATGCATTCATATGCTCAATCAAATGGATCCATTATTAAGTCTTTTATTTGTGTTGCAACACTGGCTCTCAGCCATAACTCAGCTCTCAGCTGATCCGGCCGTTTTACTGGTACCAAACTGTTTGTCCTCTCATGTGACACAATCATTCCCAACGACAACGGTAGTGTCACGGGCTAAACCCCAAGCCCCGCTCAAGAGGTTTGCCTTGAGTCCCACCCAAGGCCTTTTTGTTGAATCCTCAAAACCACAATCATATTTTATATTTGTTCAATACACAAGCATCCCATGCTTATTAAATGCATCCCATGCATTCATACATCATGATATATTTCATGAATAACATTCATATCATCATCATCAATCACATATCAACATCATATTTCCTACTACATCTCATGCATAGGAATAATCATAAATTCACACATACAATTCATTTCTTATACCAAATTCAATATCTCAACATCAATATCATATGAACGGAAATATCATAATCATCACAAATATGTCACACATAACATATATATATATTCAAGATTTCTTATTAAATACAATAATATTATCCCAAATCCGTTCATAAACCATGCATTTAAAATATAAACGCTCCCCTACCTGGAATAAACGGTTCCAGAAACTCCCCGAGCTATTAAATACAATCAGCTCGTTATTCACAAGCTCTGAATCAACTCTTAGTTCTTAAATCTTCCACAGCTACCTTGAACTAAGGAATTTAGAGTTCTTTCTACTCTCAAAATTTCAAGCTGATCCAACAATGGGGTTTACAGAGATCGTTAATGGAAAAGGCGTCCACGAAGTGAGGAAGTGTTGATATATATATATATATATATATATCTTAAGAGATAAGGAAGAAACAAAATAATAAAAGAAAAGAGGATAGGACAATAGAGAGGGTCCCATTCTTAGAAAAAGACAAGAGAATCTACTAGATTTTAGAAGAATAGAGTGACGTGGAAGAACCTCGATGATTGAAGTAAATATCAGTTCTGACATTGTTTAGATATTTTGGCATATCTTTCTCATATCTTAATGAATTTTAATAAATTTGGTCTTATTGGAAAGCAATGAGGAATAACTTTATAGTTGACCATATTTCTAAATTCCGACTCTAACATGGTAAAAAGATTAAATTGAAAGTACTCGGGAATATATCTTTCCGAGAAGGATTCATCAGAGTCTCTTTTCATTCAAAATTGCTTCACTCGGAAGGAATTCAATCGGAAATGTTTCTGCTTGAAACATTCAGTCATAGCTTTCTTTCCTCAGAAGTGACCCACTCAGAAATGTCTCACCCAGAGACACCTTATTCAGAAATATCTTACTCAGATATATCTCTGCCCGGGTCAAAGCCTTTCTTTTCTCGAAAATATTTCTCTCAAAAATGCGTCGCTCGGAAGTCTTACAACCAAAAGGATCATTCGAAGTCGAAGTTCAGTCCTCTCTCAGAAATCTTTCCACTTAGGAATATCACTCGAAGTCGAAGACAATCTCGAAGATGAACCCGAGCACAATCTCTCGACAAATTTGAATATGGCCCGAGCACAGGCTCTAGACGATCTTTAAGACACCCGGGCACGAATTGAATGAAGGGGTTCACCACTCGGATATTTACTTCCCCCGGGAACTATTCACTCGGAAACGTACTCATTCAAAGTGAAAGTCTTTCTCTGTCCAGAAGTACTTCCCCTGGAAAGACTCACTCGGTATGTCTCAATTGGTGCCATACCACACGGAATCGGAAATATCTCACTTGGTACCATCCCACACGGAAGTGTCGCACTCAGAGACACCCCACTCGGGAAAGTTGTACTTACCTCGGAGATACCCCACTCGGGAATTCACTACTCAGAAATATCTTGGCTCGAGAAGTACTTATTTGAAATCAAAGCTTTTTTTCGCTCGGAAGTACTTCTCTCGGAAACGACACATTCGGAAACGTTTCACTCGGATTTACCTCACTTAAAAATGTCTCATTCGGACACAATTTTTTCTTCACTCGGAAATGATTCTCTCGGTCATGCTTCACTCGGAAACATCTTAACTTTACTTCACTCGGAAGTAGTTCTCTCACTCAGAAAGATCTTACTCGGAATCAGATCCTTTTCTTCACTCGAAAAGTCTTATCTCAAACATGATTCACTTGGGAATGTTTCACTCGTCCGAAATCAAACTCCGAAATTCTTCACTGGTAACGGATGTCTGGCGCTTTTTAATTAAAAAGAAACTCCACCGATCCTTAATGAACTATTTTCAAATTTAGGATGTTACAAAAACCATTATCAATAATCATACTCTCTAACCATCCAACCTAGGGTTTCATCATTCTTATCAACACCTATAGTTTCTAACACTACCATTTAAGCTTAACATCCTTAAAATTCATTAATGGGCAAAAGGAGTTAGAAATCTTGCCTCAAGTCCCAAGCGTAGGTCAAAACTGAAAATGAGGAAAAGGATGGAGAACCCATTTGATTTTTTCCCCTAAATACCATACAAGCTTCATGAATCCAAGTTTTATTGTTGATTTTTGCAAGAGAATGGAATGGAGAAGGGGGTGGACGATTTGCCATGAAGGAGTGAAGGAGAAGAAGAAAAGTGAAGATAGATGGGAGAAGAAGAAGGCTCCACAGTGATAGAGGGAAAGAAAGAAGAATTTTAGTGTAAATTGGGTATTACCCAATGGACAAAAGAGTGTTCCATGTTGCTTTTACCAATGGTTAATAATTTTCCATTGTCCAATGGATAAAAGGACCAAAAAGAGAGAGGGAAATATGCTACAGTTAAGTGGAAAAGAGGAAATGGGAATTTACATTTTCTTTTAATTCCATTTGGCTCGTAGTTCCCCATTTAATAACATACGTCGAGTCCAATTAATTATTTCCTTAACACCAAAAGGTATTTCAATTATACCATGGTAACCACAATAATTTTCTAAACATTCTAGACCCATCAATTATTTAATTTGACCAAGTGGGTCCCACATCATTCGTTAAATCATTCAACTCTGGTAAAAATAACGAGGGCATTTTGAAAAATATAAAAATAAAACAAATTAAATAATAAAACACATCACCTAAATTTTCATCATTTTTAGTTCAAAAATAAATAAATAAATAAATAAATAAATAAACAAAGGATTAAAAGATAGTAAAATAAAAAATGCAATGAGACGTCTTGTCTCCATTATTTTCTAGTACAAAAAAGTGATCCATTAATTTTATTGGGAAATATATGATTCATAAAAAAACAAATAAATAAATAAAAGGGTAAAAAAAAATAGTAAACATAAAAAGGAAAAAAATGGAATTAAATACATCAATATGAAAATAAAGAAATATATACACTTAATTAATTAAAATTAGCAAATGAATCTTATTCAATTTTTTTAGAAAAAATAAGATTAATAAGATGTCTCATCTAAATTAATCTCATTTTGAATTTAAAAGAAAGATAGATAAATAAATAACACACTATTTATTTGTCTTGCTCTTTATCATTTTTTATGATAATAATTTTTCTTAATTATCAAAAAGTTGTTAAGAGAAAATAATAGGAAATCACGACAATAAATAAAATGGATAATTATGTATATATATATAAAAAACTGTTCAAAAAATTTCAAAAAATAATAATAATAATAATAATAATATGGGTAAATAAAAGAGAAATGAAAAGATAAATAATAATAAGCAAATAATTATTTAAAACTAAACACAAGAAATTGTATATATGCAGTATAAAATTAAATGGTTATGTAAAAGATAATTTCAAAATTATTATAGAGTAAATATATAAATGTAGAAAAATAAAGGATGGAAAAATAAAGTATAGAAAAATAAAATAGGAGTGTAGAAAAATAAAAATAAAAATAGAAGTGTAAGAAAATAAATGAACAAATAATTAAAAGTAGGAAAATAAAATATAGTAAAAACAAAATACAGTAAAATAAAATAAAATTGCAGAAAGATAAATAAATAAAAATACAAAAAAATAAATAAATAAATAAATAAAATGGAGAAAAATAAATAAATAAAAATAAAAGTGTAGAAAAATAAATAAATAAAAATAAAAGTGTATAAAAACAAATAAATAAAAATAAAAGTGTAGAAAAATAAATAAATAAAAATAAAAGTGTAGAAAAGTAAATAAATAAAAATAAAAGTGAAGAAAAATAAATAAAAGTGCAGAAAAATAAATAAATAAAAATAAGAGTGAGAAAATAAATTAATAAAAATAAAAGTGTAAAAAAAATAAATAAATAAAAATAAGAGTGTAGGAAAATAAATTAATAAAAATAAAATTACAGAGAAATAAATGAACAGATAAATAACTTCAGAAAAATAAAATGTAGAAAAATAAAGTGCAGAAACATAAATAAAGAAAAATAAAAGTGTATAAAAGTAAATAAATAAGAATAAAAGTACAAATAAATAAATAAATAAATAAAGATACAAATGCAAAAAAATAAATAAACAGATAAATAACTGTAGAAAAATAAAGTGTGGGAAAATAAAGTATAGGAATATAAATCAAGAAAAATAAAAGTGCAGAAAAATAAATAACAATTAAATAAAGACAAATAAATAAAGATAAATAAATATTCTTGTATTAATAAAAAATACCTTAGTACAAAAACAATTAAAGAGGAACCAGATCGGAATTCAGAAAATCAATTTCGTGTGGATTTCCTTTGCTTTTGGCTTCGTTTGGACTCGATTCAAGGGTGTTTGGACACCGGTTACAATACTTAGATAGTATTTTGTCTCACAAAACTCACATACTAAGACATACTAGAATGATGCACTCATTTTGCTAACAATAATTACATAACTTAATTTTAGAAAACAAAAGCTTCTAAGAAATCTCTTAAAAATTTAACACTCTTTCACCTTTTTTTCTTCTTCCTTCCCAAATACCTTAGCATCACCTTCTATTTATAGAAGAAAATTGGTCTTGGATTCCTCATAAAATGACATCACTTTCTACTTTCCAAATGGTCCAAATTCGATGTCAATTTTCCTAATTTTCTCCAATTATCAAACCAAACTGGGTCCCACAATAAAAATCCACTGAAACCCCTTTTCTTTTTTTTTCTGATTTTGTTTTTTTTGGATTTTTTTTGCCAATTTTTGTTTTGTTTTTTTGGCCTTTTTTAGGTCCATTTTTGTTTTTTTTCTGATCTGATTTTTTTGGCCTTTTTTTAATTTTAAATTAATTTTTTAAAAATTTTTTAAAATTTTTATTTTTATTTTTTAAAATTTTGAATACAAATGAGTAATCACTTACTCCTGTGGAAACATAAATTATTTATTACACATATGGCTATAAATAAAATATCTAATAAAGATAAACTACTACCCATGCTATAAAGAAAAAGAAGGTAGTCACCAGACATCGGTTTCCCTCCCTTATTCTTTCCTCTTGGCTTCGGCATCCATTAACCATTGCTTGAGAAGAATTATGGAAGAAGGTTAATGAAAAGAGAAGTGTGGTAGGAAATGAAGAGAGATTGAGTATTTATAGAAATGGAGAAGGGGTACTATTCCAATGGTAACTATGCATACGGCCACTATGCAATTTTTTATTTTTCACTTTTTTAAAATAAAATAAAATAAAATAAAATAATATACTTTTTTTCAAGATATATTTTTTGTTCTCTTTTTTTTCTTCTTTCTTTTCTCTCTTTTTTTTAAAAAATATATATTTTTTGTTGGACAAAAATAGGTGTTCACAATGATTATAGTGTATCTATAATCATGGTTTTACGGGAACCGTGGTTATAGGTGTTTTCAAAATTTAAAACCAGTTTCACAGAGGCTCTTCATTTTACGTTGTTTCTTCCTATGCACCTGACGTTTCGTTTTCTTCCATCTTCCCTCTATTTTGAGTCTCACGAAAGTCCCCTTCCGTCCCATCTTTCTCTGTTAGCTTTCTCCCATCTTTTTCTCTAAGATTTCTCCTCTCTGTTTTCCCATTGCCATTGACATTTGAATTTGTTTGTGTTCTAGATCTAACGTGGTTCTCTATGTATATTTTGCAGGTTTTCTTTTGTTGCTCCCGTTGTGCGCCATTGACGACCACCACGCGACCCTTTTCTTTTTTTCTCGTTTAAGCATGTAAGGCTTCTTTTTTGTACCTCTCTTCTTTTCTGTTTCTTTCGATTATAATGAAGGTTTTGCAAGTTTCTATTTATTATTCTGTTTGTTTCTGTTCTCTATGTTTTACTTATGTTTGTTCCTATAATGAATGTTTTCTGTTTTGAAGGTCGATGTTGGGGTTCCCATAACCGTGATTATAACTAGTAATTTTATGACTACTTTTAATCACAGTTGTGGTTGGCAACCGTGATTAAATAGGATCATGATTTAAAATAACCGTGATTAAATGTGATCTATAACCACGATTGTGAACTGTGATTAAAAGCCCTAATCTATTACCACGGCTGTAACAATCAGGGTTCATGAACCGTGATTAAAAGCCCATTTTAACTGTGATTAAATCCCTTTTCTGCACTAGTGCATGCTCTAGGACACAAGCATGTAATAAGTCCTGAAGACTCTGAATAGTCCTCTCAGATTATCCATCCGTCTGAGGATGAACCGAGCTCAACTTCAATTTAGAACCCATTGCCTCATGCAAGCTCCCCCAAAATCGGGAAGTAAAACAGGGGTCTTGATCAGAGAATATACTAGAAGGTACGCCATGCAATCTCACAATCTCCTTAATGCATAGCTGTGCCAAACTCTGCAAGGAACTCTTCATGCTAATCGGTAGAAAATGTGCACTCTTTGTTAAGCGATCAATAATCACCCAAATTCCATCGTAGTTAGATCTTGTCTTTGGCAAACCAGACACAAAGTCCATAGCAATAGCATCCCACTTCCAAATGGGGATATCAAGTGGTCTCAAAGTACCAGAAGGTCTCTGATGCTCTACCTTCACCTTCTGACAAATAAAGCACGATGCCATAAAACCAGCAATGTCACGTTTCATTCCAGGCCACCAAAAATTCTTCTTTACACCTTGGTACATCTTGGTCGCACCAGGGTGGATACTAAAAATGCTTTTGTGAGCCTCCCCAAGCACAGTGCTCCTCAAATCACCAAAGAAAGGTATATATACTTGGCCTTTCACACGCCATATACCATCATCACCTTCCACAAGGAATAAGTTCTTTCCACCATCCTGAGATCTCCTCATCTCATTTAGGTACTCATCATCTACCTGCTTCTTTTTCACAAGATCAAGGAACTTATTACAGACCTTCAAGGTAGCAAAACACATCTTCTTTATAGATTCAATCTCGGTCCCAACATTCAAATTACGAAACTTCTCAATCAACTCAAGTTCTTTGACCATCATGGTCGACATATTCAAGGACTTCCTACTAAGAGCATCCGTAACCATATTAGCCTTTCCCGGATGATACTTCAATTTGAAATCATAGTCCTTCAAGAACTCCATCCATCTTCTTTGATGCATGTTCAATTCTTTTTGATCAAAGAGGTATTTTAAGCTTTTATGATCACTAAAGACCACAAACCTTGAGCCATAAAGGTAATGATGCCAAATCTTCAAAGAAAACACGACTACCGCCAATTTCAAGTCATGAGTGGGATAATTAACTTTATAAGGTCTCAACTGGCGTGAAGCATAAGCTATAACATGTTCCCTCTGCATCAAAACACATCCAAGGCCATGCTTAGAACCATCGTAATACAGCACAAAATCCTCTTACAAATCAGGCAACGCTAAAATAGGCGTAGAAGTGAGTCTCATCTTTAATTCTTCAAAACTTTTCTCACATTCAATAGTCCACACAAAGGGTTGGTTCTTCCTAGTCAATTTCTTCAAAGGTCTAGCAAGACGAGAAAAACCTTCAATAAATCTCTGGTAATAACCGACATGACCAAGAAAACTTTGAATCTCCGTAACAGATGTAGGCCTGGGCCATGCCATAACAGCCTCAACTTTAGAAGGATCGACAGAAACACCTTTTTCGGATATCACATGTCCAAGAAATTGGACGCTCGCCAGCCAGAATTCATATTTAGAGAGCTTAGCATACAACTGGTTATCCCTTAGAATGTTCAATACAAGTCTCAAGTGTTCTTCATGTTCTTTGCGGCTCTTGGAATATACCAAGATATCATCAATGAACACCACCACGAAGCGATCAAGGTAATCATGAAAGATATGGTTCATATAGTCTATGAACACAGCTGGAGCATTAGTCACTCCGAATGGCATCACAAAATATTCATAATGGCCATATTGCGTTCTAAAAGCAGTTTTCAGAATGTCTTAGTCTTCGCTCGAATTTGATGATAACCAAAACGCAAATCAATTTTTGAAAACACCACAGCACCTCTTAATTGGTCTAACAGATCATCAATACGAGGCAAGGGATATCTATTCTTTATCGTCATTTTATTCAATTGGCCTTAATCAATACATAACCGTATGGTTCCGTCATTCTTCTTTACCAACAACACAGGAGCCCTGTAACATCCCGAATTTTATAAAAATGATTAATTAAGGAGAATAAATAATAAATAATCATATATGAGTTGAGTTATGTCCCAAAAACATTGAAATAATTAAGTTGGGATTTATTATGGATATTTATAATTTATTGAGATTTTAAGAGATAAAATTATACCCGGTTGAAATATGAGTGTCAGACCAAGTATCTCCGATTGAGATGCCATTGGTCACGGCTGTTAAGAATATTATTGGGAATCCGAATATGTCTTCGGAATAATTTTTGGATTTAGTATTGAGCCCGAACGGAGGTCCTATATATTATAAAATGGTAAAATTTTAATGAAAGGTAAAAACTTAAAAACAAACCCTCATCCCCCTCTTATGTTTTCACGCCACTTCTTCTCCTTCTTCCTATTCTCTTTTTTTTCATCTCTTCTTCTTCTTCTTCTTCTTCTTCTTCTTCTTCTTCTTCTTCTTCTTCTTCTTCTTCTTCTTCTTCTTCTTCTTCTTCTTCTTCTTCTTCTTCTTCTTCTTCTTCTTCTTCCATTCTCCAAAAATCCAAGTGTAGTGGTGTGCCCTTCCTCCTCCCTCCATTTTCGATTTTCCCATGGAGCTTGAAGGAGATGATGTTAGTGGAAGCTCCTCCCTCTTCTTCCTCAAATTTCGTCACCTTTTTCCTCTCTTGGAGGCTCATTGTTGTCTCTTAGTTAAGGTATGTTCCTTTTCATTTCTCATGAGCTTGAACCCTAGGTTTTGGGTTTTTGGTATTTGAGGGAGTATTTATTGCATGAGGGTTATTGGGAGAAACATTAGGTATGGAAACCCTAAGGTGGGGTGGCTTAAATGCAAGCTTTTATAAGCATTTAATATGGTACTTAAAATAAAATATTGAAAGGTGATGGAAAATTGATAAGCATTTATGATGGTGGTGGTTTTTAGTGAAACCTAATTTTAATAAATTGGGGGAAGTGTAAAATGTGAGTAAAATGTATGTTTAATGATGTTAGGGAATAATGTTAATGATGAGAGATAGCCATTGATGATGGTTGATGAATATTGATAATGGTTGTTAGGTTCTCATGAAACCCTAGCCCTAAGAATTTGGGGAAAGTGGATATATTGTAGCTTGTGAGGTTAATTGAATGTGTATAGATGATATTTAAGGTTGAATGTTGCTTAAAATGATAAAGGACCATTGATGGTGAAGCCTATAGATAGATGTTAGTATGAATATGGAATATGAAGGATTCGTGTGATAACATTATGGTTTGATGAAGTTCTAAGCCATTTTGGTGTGCCATTTGAATTTGATTCATTAATTGTGGTTATTGGAGGATAAGAGAGCCATGTTGAATCTTGAGTGATAATGATGGCAAATGGATGATTCATACGACGATTGAGTGCATTACGAAGGACATGATGTTGTTGTTAATAAGTGTAGTTGGCCCTTTAAGATCTAGAGAATCTTGGTTTTGGGAAAGGAATTCCCGAAGCCTAACAAAATTACATAAATTAGTGTTTTGATAAGTTTAGAACTTGTTCAAGCCTTACAATATGTAAGTCATTATTTAGAATTTATAAGAAATGCTTTGAGATGTTTATTGATTATATGAATGTATATGTGTATGTGATATGTAGATTGTGTTCTGGATTATGTGGCGGAACATTCGGAGCATGCATTTGGTTGCAGCTCTTCCCTCGAGGTAGGAGAAGAGTTTACATTCAAATTGCATGAGTAGATTGATAGTGATTATTGTATGTGTTTAGTACTCATGTTTGCCTTGCCATGTAGTTATTGAGATAATATGGATAGCAATTTGATGATTATTGAGAATGGTGAATGAGAGTATGTGATGATTGTTATGGGAATATATATATGTGTGTAATGATGATAAGTTTAATTTTAATAGGATTAATGAATTGGAACGGAAATTATTGAGCATGAATGTTTGAGACTAGTTTTAAACGTCTAATAAGGGGTACATGATGTGTTGAATTTGGCCAATTTAGCTTTTGTATGGGTTTTGGTATGTAAGGTTGCTGAATTCTCGTGTTTCTACAATTGAACTGGTAATCTCGCTCAAGCGAGAATCCTCTATACCAGTATTATGGCCTCTGGCCCAATCTCGCCCAGCGAGTGAGCGTCTTGCTCAAGCGAGACGTGTACGGGTCGAGGAGAAGAGACACTAGATGAATCTCGCTTGAGCGGGCGTGGCCGCGCTTGAGCGAGTAAGAGAGGAAATGATACTAGATGTTTTTCGCTCAAACGAGTGGCTGGCACTGGTGTGCCTCAAACAAGCGAGACGTGTGTGGAAATGGGAGGATGTCCTCTGGCCGAATCTCACTTAAACGAGAGAGTGTCGCGCTCAAGCAAGTGTTGATAAAAATTGATACTGGATGATTCTCACTCGAGCAAGTGACCGAGCGTGAGGGAGTCTCACTCAAGTGAGCGAGCGTGGAGCCGCTGCTGGACGATTTTCGCTCACGCGAAGGGGCTTGCCCAAGTGAGCTATGTTAATCTCGCTCAAGCGAGTGAGGCGCTCGCTCAAGCGAGTGAGGCGCTCGCTCAAGCGAGTGAGGCGCTCGCTCAAGCGAGTGAGGCGCTTGCTCAAGTGAGTTGCCCAGAATTGAATGTTGTTTCATTTTCTTGATTTTGATGGTGTTAGGCCCTTTCCCTTATATTGTAAGATGCTTGAGGGGATGTATAGGGATATATAATTATGACATAATATGGTGGTGTTGGACAATGATTAAAATATTGGGATAACTCATTTATGCCCATAATATATAATGAAAAACATAAACGTTGACCACCAAGATGGAATACAAAAGAATGACAAATAGGATTTGATGATGGGGTTATGAGACACACCCTAGAGTGATTATGAAATTAAGGAGAGAATGGTTAAATGACATAGCACTGGTTATAAACCGATGAATCGGAGGTGACATCGGTATCGCGTGGTAATAAATGATGTTGTGACCATTCCTTGAATAAAAGGAAGGATGTTATTATTGATGAAATTACGAATTGCCACTGTATCGTATACCAGTGTGATCTTGTATGTATGGTCTAAAATTGTAATGATGGATTGTTGTATTGCCATACTAGATATAAGACGACGGTGATGAACAATGAGATGAAAACCACTAAATGAATGTGTGACAGTATTTATGAATATTATGAGATGTTGTAACGCCATTGTGGTTAGTCGCAAGTATTGACTTGCATACATGATATGACATATATATGAAATATGTTGAGATGAAAACACACATTAAATGATGGAACAAATGATATGCCTTGAATGTTGCGATGATTGTCATTATTTTATTTCCATGCGTAGATTATTATGTAATGATATTGTAGCCATTGAGAAGCTAAGTATGTGAATAAAATACCTTGAGGGGCTTAGTAAAATTATTGTAAGTTATTGATTAAAAATGACAAATCAAAATGTATCCCTAAGTGAGAGGGTGAGATATCCTTGTGAGGTTGACTAGCATATGCATTATTGCATTTTACATTCATGGCATGGCATAACATGGAATATGTGGTTGCGATCACAATGATGAAAGATCCTACGGGATTCTATGAAGGGAGTACCCCTTGCGAGGTGGGAAACCAACTTGATGATGATATGATATTGAGCTGGTGGTTGCGTTCACCTGGTTGTTGAAATAAAAAAGGGCTTGCGAGTTCCTATGATGCCCGTGGTTGCAATCATGAGGCGGGAGTACCCCTTGCGAGGCGGGAACCATTATGATTTATCGAACGTGGTTGCGATCACGAGAAAGCACCATGCGAGGCTGCTAGAGGGAGTACCCCTTGCGAGGTAGGAAACCATGTGAATGAATGATATAGTGGTTGCGATCACCTGATAAAATGAAATTGGATCCGTGCATATGCATTAAAAAGTTGACATATGCATTAGCCATAGGTGCACGGCATTTGAGATGGGATGACCATGAGAGATGAGAAACCCCTTGCGAGGAGGAATTGAGTAAAGATTTAATGAATTGGTGATGATAATTTGTGAATGCCCATGTTGATAAGTGGCAATATGATTATGTATGTGCTTGTACTTGCTTATGTTATGAATTGCGATTCATGAGGCTTGTATGCCTATTATAACAATGTGATGATCATTGAATGATGGTTTAATAATTTTATATATATATATATATAGCAACGCATACATAATGAATGAATACATGTACACTTAATCACAATATATATTATATTCGTCATTTTGAATGTATAACTCACTCTCCCATGTGGCCTCCTTTTTAGCATTGTGGTGTAGGGTTACTATAGGCCGAGATGAGATTTCGAATTGAAGCTTTGGAGAAGGTAAATAATGGTAGTGGATGTGCCTTGGCAGGAATCATTTATGAGTTCTAATGTAAAGAATAAATTGTAAGTGATGATATTGATGATTTAGTGAATTTAGTCGTGTATAAGATAATCTTTCATATTTATGAATGGTGAATATATGTAAGTAGTATGTAAGAGATGATTTAATGAGTACTTGAGGAATTGAACTTGAACAATATACATTGATGATAGTGGTGTTTGGATTAATATCAATAGGTGAATAAGTAGGCCAATTATGAGATGTGGGTAGTGTTGATAGTTGGGACATGACCCCGGACGTATATGCATATTTATATTTATATCTTAGGCAATGCATGTGTCTGTTGTAAGTCGGTAAATGGGTTATGACCTAATAGGTTGATATAGGTGATTGCATGCTCATCGAGCCTTTTCTCATATCGTCATATATGGGACTAGGCGTATGCCCGGTATACACATTCTTCTTCCACTGTAAACTCTATTATTTTTGTATACCGTAGGGGCAATTTAGATGTCGGTCCAGATATATTTATATAAATCTAACTCTTCGGTTTTCTATGGTTTGGGTTTCGGTGTGACAATTGGACTTACTTCACAACGCGAAAAAAATTTACTCACATTTTTATTAATTATTATCTTGATTACATCGGAATTCGAGTCTGAAAAACCGAGGTGTTACAAGCCCCCCAGGGTGATACACTAGGTCGGATAAATTCTTTCTCAAGTAGCTCCTTGACTTGCTTTTTAAGTTCAGTTAACTCCATAGGAGACATCCTATAAGGAGTGATAGAAGTAGGCTCCGCACCGAGAACGAGATCAATAGCAAATTCAACCTTTCATGGAGGTGGCAAACCGGGTACCTCTTCGGGAAATACATCTAAAAATTCTGACACCACCAAAATATGAAGGGGATCGGGACCATAGCCTCATCGGTAAGAGATAATAGTATGCAAAGTTGAGTTATACCTCACATATCGAACCTTCCAACACTTGAAGAAGGGAAGATGACAATTTGTTATTGACAGTCAACAAAGACTTTATTGGCGGATAGCCAATCCATGCCAAGAATGATCTTCAAGCCTCTCATGGGTAGACAAATAAAAGAAGTAACAAATCTTCTCCCTTCTAGAAGCATGTCAACATCGTCACAACGGTTAGCCGATCTAAGGCAAGTACCGGTTGGGGTAGAAACCATAAGAGCATTTTTCATTAAGTTCACCATCAATCTTAATCGCCGCACACAATCCTCGGATATGAAAGAATGGGTAGCATCCGAATCATAAATAACATGCACAGAATTACCGAGTATTTCATACTTACTTTCAACCAAGTTGCCAACTTGTGCTGCTTCCTCACCGGTCACAACAAACACACTTCTAGGAGTTTGTTGGTGATTCCCACCATTTCCATCACCGTTTCCATTGCCATTTTGAGCACCATTGCCGTTGCCATGACCATTACCATGCCTTCCACCATTATAGCCACCACGACCACCACTTCGGCCACCATTATTTCCATTACCATGTCCCTGACCACCATTGTGGCCTCTACAGTTCACATGAGTAGGAGCAATAGTATGGTTAGGAGTATCAGCTGGCATAGGGCTCACCTCACAAACAAAGGATATGCAGGACGAATATGTCCCACTTGATCACAATTAAAGAAAATCACATCATCACGGTGAATACACTCGCGAACATAATGAGGTCCACCACACCTATTTCATTTCGGCCTATTAGCATTTGCGTTGCCCTGAACAAAAGTGTTACCATGATCACCGCCCCTAACTTAGGCATTAGGGTAAGCACCCCTTTGGAAACGTCCCCTCTTGAAACTTCCATGCTTCTTGAACTTAGAAGGTTGACCCCTCAACTTAGAGTCAAATTTAGAATGATGAGGTAGTGCATGCTCTTCATAAATGCGGCACTTATTCACAAGTATCGTGAAGCTTCGGATCTCTTGATGACATATTGCCCTTTGAATATCAGGGCATAAACCATTTTCAAATTTCACACACTTTGAGGCTTCGGTTCCCTCTTGTTGATAGGGAGGGTAAAATTCACATAACTCTTTAAATTTGGAAGCATATTCTTCCACATTCATGGTGCCTTGCTTAAGTTCCATGAACTCAAGCTTCTTCTTCAGGCACATACTTCCTCATAAGTTCAAGCTTGAAATTTTCCCAAGTCAAGGGAATAATAGCAGTAATCATCCTACTCTTGGTGAGTCTCCACCAAGTCTTAGCTTCATACCTCATCATGAAAACAGCATACTCCACTTTCTGGAGTTCAGTGCATTTAAAGTTGTCGAAGATCCTCTCAACATCTCGGATCCAAACATAGGCTTGCTCAGTCCTAAATCCTTCATGAAATTCAGTGGGCTTCCTCTTCAAGAACTTGTCAAGGCCTTGGGTGCCTTGAGCAGTAGGAGTAGCTTGCCTTTCTGTTTCTTGTGTATCCCGGTTTTGTAACTCAAGAAGGTCGGCAAAAACGGTTCAAAACTCTTACTATAGCGTCATCATTATCTTGACGACGACGTGCCATCACAAGATCTATAACCATAACATAAATTCAACCAATGTTAGGGAACTAATTCATAAACATGCCTTCAATCTCACACTATAGTAGTTAATCATATAGATAATCTATGGCCCTCCATCATGGAGTCCAACATCAATCAATTCACATTAAAGCTCATAGAAGGCATATCATCATATTATAATGTCACGAGCATTCATATAATCATAATAATTCATCATTGAGAGAGAATAGTGTAAAGAAAGCTTGGCTGGACTTATATAAATCAAGTATTAATCATAATCAATCCATACAACATCAAGCATCAATGACAATGATTCACTAAATACATGTCATACTTTGATACCACCCAATGTGGCGCCCTTAATCCGGTAAATTAGGTTAATAAAATTAATTATTTTAATAGTGGAAACAAGAGTAAATTTTTCATGGTTTCTTTTTTTTGAATGATGGAAGAAGAACACCATAATTTAAGCATTCAATAATAAACCTGGATCTATAAAAAAAACCTATCCCATATATGAAGATATGAGAAGGTAAGAAACTTAAATCAACACACCATCCTGATTAGTAATTTCATACTTACCATTCAATTTATAGCAAAATGCGCATGTTAATTTACAAGTATGAATGGATCAGAAAAAAAGGCAAAGATACATGAATTAATGATGAAAATCCAATAATTATGATAATATAAGTATGAATGCAAATCAACATCCTTTCCTATCAAGTAGATCAATTAACAATGAATCCACCCAATTTATAATATCTTTTGAACATACATGCTCATATATATATATATATATATATATATATATATATATATAACAAGTCCATCATCAATGACATATCCAATAAGACCATATCATCAACTCATGATTTCATCACATCCATTGTCACAATTCATGAACTTCATAAGGGTTCTCACAAATCAAAAACACAAGTATAGTTAGTGACCAAAAGTGGATTTTACCCATATAACTCACAACATTCTCAATAGGGCATTCCTTTCTCAATTTTTGCTTCGCTCAAATCCCATGTCCCTATGGCTAATGCATATGTTGTGTTTAAGAATGCAAATGCATATGTCATCATAATTAGTGAAACGCAATCACATATATACATATATCATTCTCCAAGGCATATCATTCCCAATACTCAAGGGTTACTCTAGCCAAGGAGTTTATACAATTGTAAATCCACACATGGAAAGTACATAGCATGTCATCAACATACTCTACAATTCAAAACCTTATCAAGGTATCATTCAATAATCAATCATCACAAGAATTCAATCACTACTTTATATCATATACATGAGGTTCTATATCCATTTAAGGAAAAATACATAATTGCA
Source organism: Clitoria ternatea (assembly GCA_037962975.1). NCBI lineage: Eukaryota > Viridiplantae > Streptophyta > Magnoliopsida > Fabales > Fabaceae > Clitoria > Clitoria ternatea. The sequence goes on from CM075672.1 coordinate 161,516,487, forward strand.
CATCAATACATACATTATCATCACACAAGATGTCATACGTTTAGAAAATACACTCCTCTCCTACCTCAAGAGAAGTACTCTTCCGGGTTTGATGATCCCGCTTCATAAGAGTTATCAAGTCCTACATTGAATGCACATAGGACTCCATCAAACATTCATTCAATAACATCATCAATTCCTTGAATATCACTAATGCATACATTCATATGAGTTTTATTATATCTTAGATTGTAATAGTTTTCATTTCCCTTTTTCCTTAGGTTTCGGGAATTTCTTCCCTTAAACTAAGATTCATCATAATTAAAAGCAACCACCCATTTAATTTGGTTACTCTCCCATGCAAGTTCTTCACCCATTACCTTAAGTGGGTTTCTTATTTATGGCTTCCAACCACCACTATAAATAATATTCTATGGCAATTTCCTATCATTAATGCATTCCCATCATCATTAAATGCCTATCCAATCCACATTACACATTTCCCCCAAAATCAAAGGTTAGGGTTTTATTAAAACCCAACAAACATAATTAATCCATATGATTCATCACCTTCGAATCTATATTTTCGTGTGCCCCCTCCTAGGCCCATAAAAGTTCATATTTACTTTACCCTACCTTAGGGTTTTCACATTTAAAGCTTCTCCCAACAACCTATATACATTAAATGTTCACCCAAGCATTAAAAACCCAAAGCCAAAGGTTTAAACTTAAGAAAATGAATAGAAACTTACCTTCACAATTAAACAACAAGGAGCTTCAATGGAGGAAAAGTGGGAGATGAAAATTTGGGAGAAAGACAAGGGCAAAGCTTTAAGCTCCAAGCTTCCTTCAAGCTCCAATGGGAAACGAAAATGGAGGGGAAGGAGGAGGAAGTTGGCACACCATTACTTCTAGGTTTAGAGAGGAAGAAAAGATAAAGAGAATAGGAAAAGAAAGAAGAAGGAAGGGTTCTACCTTTGGGAAAATAAGACCAGCGTGAATTGTAAAAGAGAAGGGAGAAAAAAGAGTTTAGTGTTTTAATTTAACCCTTCCCATTAAAATTTACTGTTTTACAACAAACAGGATCTCCGTTAGGGCTCAATACTTTATCTAAAAATTATTCCGAATACATATTCGGATTCTCAATAACATTCTTAACAGGCCCGACTAATGGCATCTCAATCGGAGATACTTGGTCTGGTACCCATATTTTAACTAGGTATTCATTTTAGCACACCGAGCTTAGTAATTTATGAAAAATCATAATAAATCTCAATTAATTTATTTTCCTACTTTTGGGACATTAATCTTTCCATATGTAATTATTTGTCATTTATTCCTTTTTAATTAAATTATTTTTATAAAAATTGGGATGTTACAATTCCTGGGTATAGTTTATCAATATAATCATAATCGATATATCCATAGCATCCAACTTGATTCATTACATATTTATCAACATCATCATCATCAAAATTCACAATAGTATATCAAAATGAAGTCTAGACTTCTAGTGAAGTCATCAAATACCTATATCCACTATCCAAAACATATATATATATATATATATATATATATGTATATACATGTCAAAATTAACAGAGAGTCGGCCAAGGTTTACTATAACAAAATAATACCAATATCTACATGATATACAAATCCACAAGTCCTCCCACAGGAACTTCATCTAAGGCTTGGTGACTTTTCACCATTCATTTTCCTCGATCCAGGTCCACTGTAAAACAACCACAAATTTAGGGGTGAGCATATATATGTTAAGTGATAATTACTAAATCGGATTCAACCACGGTATCAACATACACGTATCTAGTTCTATAACAACACATTCACAAATGTAAACATCATCGTCATCAACATTCACATATACTATCATTTAACACAATTGTATTACCTTAAATGCAATCAACTACATCAATATACACCATAAATTGTTCAATAACCTTTAGACCTCAATATCTATATGCAAACGCACAGGCATGTGGATTCGACTTTAATGGTGGAATTTACACTATAGTGTATAAATTTTTACAACATATCATCAAATATTTTTACCGATACCGAACATCCAAATCTTAATGTAACCATAAATACTTCAATAAAAGTACAAATAAAATTTTTACATTTTAAAGCCCCACGACGTATAACTTACATCAAGACCAAACCACGAAAAATCAGAGGCTGAGATTTTTAAGAAATAAGAGAAGTGGATCGAAGAAGAAAAACCCCAACATGCATAAGAAAAAAGACATATTGACAACGGAAGAAAAACGTGTATACAAGGCAAACGCCTAATACCATAATGAGGATATGAGAAGAGGCCCAAAAACAATGAAAGAAAGAAGAAAATCCAATTCTGATGGTTTTGCTTAAGCGAGGAAATTCTCGCTAGAGCGAGACCCCGACCATCACTTGAGCGAGCAGAACCAATGTATCAGAACCCCAAGACTCGCTTGAGATATACATCCTTCGCTCAGGCAAAGATCTTCTAGAATCACACCATATCAATTTCCTTGAGCGAGTCACCACTCGCTTGAGTGAAAATTTCACAGAATTAGTACCTTAAATACTCGCTTGATATATATGGGTATCAATGTTTTACGTTGGGGCTAAGGCCAATATCATGCCTAGACCATTTGCCCACCAGCCTGTTGAAGTGATATATGTTGCTTTAATAGGTTATTTTGTTTTGGTATCTTATTGCTTGGAACTGTTAGACAAGAAATAAAACATGATTTTAGAAAATATCTTAAGAGCAAATAGTCCATTATGTATGTTTGTTGTTTACGACACATGTCAAATATCGGGGGGATTAGCCGTTTAGCTGGTATGGGTGAGATTTTTGTAGTGGAAATTGACACATGACATGTGGCACGTATTGGTTGGATGCATCGCTTCATCTTTTAGTGTACCGTTATGCCCCGCATTTTAAGCCCAAATGACGTGTCTACAGTTGCGTGTTGGGCCACGTTTGTTCACGTTTCAACTCATGGCCCCTAAGTCTTCCTATAAATAGAGGGCCAAGGATATGTGATAAGCTGCTCAAAATTTTGACTGAGATAGCTCTGCCTTTCTTTAGATAGCAACCGATATCCCTTCTAACTCGTACTAAGAAAACCACTCGTAAGGTAGTCTCTTTATCCCGACTCTTTCTTAAGATTCTACACTTACTTTATTTTGATAAAATGTTAAAACATGATAAGGGAGACGGCCATACGAGTGACAATTTAGTGGAGATCGTCTCTGAGTAATCGTTATGGAAGTGTGCAGGAACTTAGGCAAAATCATGGTTGTCGCAAGAAGATATATATAGGTGGGCTAAGAAAGGCTTTAGGAAAGCTACTCTGGCTACGCTGAGGTCTTCTACCGTTGGGGTGACTCCATTTTCTGGGATGGGGGAATCTCAAATGGAAGAATGATAATGACACTTATAGATAATGTTCTCTTATAAATCAGACTCATCCATTTTCACTCCACCGATAGAAAGGTCACCTAGGACCTCGTCGTCTTATTCCTGAGAACAAGATGTAAGCATCATTTATTATTGTGTTAACGATACCGTTTTTACCAGTGTGTTCCTTTTTTAAAACATGTAGTACAAAGGATTAGTATTGGTTGTAGCCAGAGTAGGCATCTATGAATGAGAGGAATTCATAGCTTGACAAATCATCCACCATTTGATCTATGGTAGGTAAGGGGTAGGGATCCTTTGGACAACATCAGTTGAGGTTAGTGTAACTCATACACATTCATCATTTTTCGTTATCCTTCTTAACCATGACTATGATGGTATAGAGTTAGACTTAGAAGGGGAGTTGAATAAGTCTTAAACTCTTTTTCAAAACTTACACAGACCGCTCTAGCAAAATATTCAATTTTAATAGACTAGAGAATGGAGCAGAAATTCACAGTGAAATTTATCTTTGTTCACTTCTAACTCAGAAGTTACGTCCAGTCCCTTCAGAAGGAAGGATTTTTCACTATTGTAAAATGCCTTTACAATTTGCACCAGCCCAGTGTAACAGTATTCTTGACTCCAGGCACTTCTGGCTTAAACCCAAGTATTCTTGACACTAGCCACTCCTGGCTATAAACCCAAGTATTTTTTCAAAAGCCTCTTCAAGCCTCAGTGTTTCCCAACACTTACAGATTCTAGCAACACACTAGAATATACAAAGTGTAGTAGTAAAGTGTTTAAAGTTACAATCACATAACTCAGCGTACAAAGATATGAAATGATTACAAGGTACACTGAGCTATAGACTACTATAAGTCAAGGTCTGCACTAAGGGAAACTACACAGAAGACTTAAGTAGTGAATACAAGAACTTAGAAACTTTAAAGAAAAGTCTTTTAGACTTTGGTTTCTTGAGAGAACACAAGAGAGTATTCAAGTATGAAATTGAACAGTGTAACTATCTTGAATTTGGAAGTTTCTTGTATTTATAGTCCTTCTAAAAAATATCTGTTGGTTCAGCTTCAAAAGATGTTGGTCTTTTAAGGATTGTGTTGTTAGTGAGTATAGACACATGCTTGATAGCCAACCGCAAGCGCACGGGATATTGAAGTAATAAAAAGGTATCGTTCCCATAAGGATTGTGCCCAAGTACTAGTTATAACGGTGGTTCAATTATCTATTGGAATTGATTAAAATGGATTACCCAAATGATTATGAACAGTAAATCAGAGAATAAAAAATTCAACATCTTTTGTAAAAGAAAATTGGAGCAAGTTTGGGTAATTGAATCAAAGGTAAATCTTGGGGTATTAAGGGTTCATATACCAGTATCAAAATTAAAGGTTACTCGCCTATCTAATTATACGATTTCATTCCTAAGGTAGATTCCCCTAAGTTAATTAACACCTTTCTCTCGAAAGCCTATTAACGTGCCTAATTCCCAAAGAACCATGTTCAATTTGTTAATTAGGCCCTTTACATTCGATGGAAATCCGATTGATCCCTCAAACAATTTCTCTTACTGTCGTAAATCAAAATCATCGGTTCAATTTAGGTATTTTCGAATTACATGCCAATTTCTCGATTACCTACATAATTTGCGATCATCTACGCTTATCTCTAAGTCTTGCAGAAGCATTAGGCATACATGAATTGAATAGAGATTGAAATCATATGAATTGGAATAAGAAGAACAATTAATTGTAACACATAGGCATACTACATCCTTAGCCCCAAGAAAAGAGTTTAATGTGCCATAAGGATTGTTGTCATCATGTTACACATCAAAAAATCAATGCCAAACATAAAAGATATCAAAAGTGTAAACTAGGGATTTAGAAATTATAAATTAGTTCTCACTATGATTGCTAAATCTTCCTCTCAAATCTGTAGATTTGATTGCCCTTGATGAATTTGACTCTTGATTCCTAATAAAATCTTCCCAAAGAGTTCTTCAAAATCTCCTAAAAGGTGTGTCAAAATCTGTCTATCCTAAGATGTCCTCAAATCCCCTAGAGTGCCCATTTAAATTCCTAAACAATTGAAAGATTTGGGCCTCGTAGGTGACAACCACGACCAGTGATGGGTAACTACGGCCAGTGGTTTGAGTTCTATTCCTTTTTAAACCATAAATTCATATTTTTTATAACAAACACGGCCAACCACGACCACTGGTGGGTTTTGACTTGCTTTGCTTTGCTCCACAGTGCCAACCACTAGCAGTGGTGGCAACCACGGCCAATGGTGGTGATGCTGATGATGTTTTTTCCTCAAACATAGCCAACCACAGCCAGTGATGGGTAACCACGGCCAGTGATGGGTAACCACGGCCCGTGATGGGTAACCACGGCCAGTAGTTGGTTCTACCACCAATTTCCTCTTTTCCAATGCTAACCACGGCCAGTGCTTGTCCACCACTAGCAGTGGTTTCCTCCAACCTTGCAAAGATGCACTCCCAAGGGTCTCAAAGGTCTCTTCTTTCATCCACTTTTCCATTTTCCCTAAAAATAGACCTAGAACATCATTAATCCTGCAAAAATAGGAACAACCAAGCAATATGTGTGGAAAGGAATCAAAATAAAGGGAATCAGGTAGAAACAATATGCAAAAACCCTAAAAACTAGACCTAAAAATAACCAAAAACAACACACAATACATACTTATCAAAATACCCCAAACTAAAACATTGCTTATCCTCAAGCAATCACTGAATCCATACAAGCATATAATGCAAAACCAGTAGACTTAAACAAACCTAAGGAATCTTGTATTTATTTATTTTTGTTTTTGTGTTTTTAAGTGATTGCATAAACTACCAGAATATACCATAACCAACAGTCAAAACCATATTCACTAAGATTAAACTTAGGGTACTCTTTCTGACTTTTCACTCAGTGTATGTGCTTGTGTTTCAATCCACTCAGACCACAACATTCTAAACACTACCATAGGCTTGGCAATTGACCACAGACTCCATAGTTATCAAGAAAACATGCATTGGTCAAAAGGTCTTTTAAAAGGTTGTAATGGGGCCAGGGGATTCATAACATAGGAATGGGAACCAAGAAAAGGGAATTGCAAAGGGCTTAATTATGTAAGAAGAGCAATATCACAAGAAGGCAAGCAAACTGTAATTCAATAACTCTCTATACTTTCAAACCATAAAGGGTATGATTCATTCTTTCTTTTTCTTTCTTTTTTTAATTTTGAAATCAAACTCCTTATCTTTCTTTTTCTTTGAATCATACACCCCAAGCTATCATGGTTTTTGTTTTTCAATTCAACCCCTTTTAGTTAGCTTACCCTTTCTGCCTTTTCTATATGTGAATCAGAAACCATTATGTTAAAGGTTTTGAAAGAAAATAATCATTTTATTTCATGGCTCAAAAGGGACAACTAATGGATTACACTGCCAACAAATTCTGAGGTTAAAGAAACAAAACTTAAATCTGCCTTTTTCATCCCAAGCATGCATTCATAAACCATCTTGAATGGGTCAAAAACTAAGTTCTAGAGTGCCTAAAAATGTGTGAATCACTCGATCAAAGAATTATGGGTAATTTATAATTTAATGCACTGAATACCCTATTGGCTCAAAAGCTCACAGTGGTAATTGGCCTAATCAAAGAAACATAGTCATCATGGAAAGTAATTATTTTGGCAAGAATAGCAATCGAAAACTTTTTATTTATATTTTTTATTTTTTATTTTTTATTTTTGTATACAAGATTCACCCAAGTAATGCTTAAGATCCAACTAATCTACATCACATGTCATACAGATAATAATAACTCTAATCAGCAATCAATGCTAGCCTAAGGCATATGATCAGACATATAATCATGCAAATGAACCAGAAAATAAACAAAAGAAAAATAGAATAGAAAGCAAGAACAAAGTGAAGTTAAGGTTTTGTATACCTACCACCCCAAACTAATGATAGACATTGTCCTCAATGTCTAATTCTGAATGAAGAAGTACACAAAATCTTAACAGATACCTGTCATGGAGAAGTAGGGGAAAATGACCCTTTAGTCTTCCTTTTCTTATTTTATGTTTTTATTGCCGCCTTAGATGACATGTTGATATAGGTACTAAGAAATGGACTAAACAAAACAAAAAAAGAAATTAGGAAGCATATAGTCTAATATCTTAGTTTTATATACCTCACAAATGGCAAAGGATATAAGAATGGTGTCACACATAAAAGGTATCTATTAAGGAAAATTTCAAGTCATATATGGACAAATAGATACAATATGGTGTGCTTTAGACTAAATTCATAACCAACCCATGCAAAAATGTGTTTTCAAAAGGGAAGAGTAAAGGGAAACAAGAGTGTAACGCATAAAGGAGGCACAAGGGCATAGGGTGTTTAAAATGTTGAATTTCCCCATGTTGGGCCAAACCATGGCCAGTGGTTGTAAACCACGGCCCATGGTTTGTTCTGTTTTGTCCCAAAAATTAAAATACAACTTAGACCATGCACCTGATGGCAACCACAGCCAGTCGTGGCAAACCACGGCCAGTGGTGGCAAACCACGACAAATGGTTGCCTCTGTTTCGTGCTTAGAAAAATTTAAATGCAAAGGGGACTCCCTGGAGCTAACCACGGCCAGTGGTTGTCACTGTGTTGTGCCCAAAAATTCTATGTTCAGAAAGAGGAAAAACCTGGGCCAAACCACTACCAGTGGTTAGCGCTGTTTGTTGCCCAAAAAACTCTTACATATTCCATGGAAATTATTGGGTAAAAATGTAATTAGATAAGGTTTTGATAATGACAAGTATGTTAACAAAGACAATGCACAAACATGAATAATACACATGGTTAAGGATTATATGTGTTTGATGAATTGAAGAACAAGAAAGGGAAATTGTGGTTGACAAAGAGATGACAAAAACAATGCTCAAAGAACAAGGATGTTGTACAAAGAAATTAATGAAAAATTAAAAGCATGAAGATCAAGCTAATACAGGTCAAGAAATTAAGAAATTTATTATTCTAAATCCAAAGAAATAAGAAATGATATTGAGGATCAAAAGGAGGAAGAATCATGAAAAACATAATCAAAAAGGGGTGAAAATGCAAGAAGATTCATGATCGGGGTCAAAAACATGAAAAATAATACCAGGAGGGCCAAAACACAAATATTTTAAACAGGAACATGCTGGGAATAGATTCTCTATTACCAGAAATTGATTAATGTGCGTGAAAAAGCCTAGGAATTGATTCCCCCTTACTTAGGAATCAATTCATGCCTTAGTAGACACCTGGGAATCGATTCCCCTCTTAATGAATCGATTTATTTGCTTTGAAAAGTCAAAGAATCGATTCCTCTCCTACAGGAATCGATTCATGGTGTTTTTGGAAGCTAGGAATTGATTCATTCATTGTAGGAATCAATTCCTATGTGAGTAAATGCCTGGGAAACTGACTCAACATGGAAAACACCGCTTCACAATATCAGGAACTGCGCTGACTCTTTCAAGGAAACCATTACAAATCTCAAGCCAGAAAACAAGCGCAGCTGGAAACATGGAGGCAGATAAATTTCAAATTGATTGCATAAATTGAGGAAAGGGAGTAAAAACCTTGGCTTTGAATTGCCTATAAAAGGAGAAGAAGCTAAGGTAGTGAAAGCACACCAACAAAAACAGAAAGCATTCCTCTGTTTCCTTCTTCCTCTCTTTGTTACATTCTCTCTTTTATTTATTTCATTGGCAAATTAATTCTTAGAGCATTTTTAAGAGAGAAAAATATTTTTGAGTGAGCTTACATTTGCATATCCTCTCTATGAGAGTTATTATTATTTTGTGAGAGCTTCAAGTTGTATATCTACTCTATTGAGAGAGAAGAATCTTGTAAACCAAACACCAAAATTCTGAGAGTTTTAAGGTTGGGGTTCAACCTTGGTTATTGAGAGATTGTGAGATTGGGTGGGTTGTCATTTACTTATGAGGATTGGGTTCTTGAGTGTGGGAAACTAAGAGACAATTGCTCAAAGCTTGTATCTCAAATCTTCAATAGTGGAATCCTTCCAGTGGGTTGCTTGAAGGTGAAACGTATACCGGGGTGGTGGGACTCGTTATATCAGTTTGCAAATTCTCTCTTCCCTTAAACTCCTTTATTATTGAGAATTTAAATTGCATGCTAAAATATTTATATCTAATTGGTTTGCTAAAATTTGCTTAAATTAAATCCTTGAATTCATTGACTTAAATCTTGTTGGATTTAATTATTGCATAAGTGAGTAAAATATTATTATTAATAACTTGGCAAATTAATTAGTAAAATATTATTATTAATAACTTGGCAAATTAATTAGTAAAACATTATTATTAATAAATTGGCAAATTAATTATGCTTAATTAATTTGTTAGAAATTATTTAAGTTAAATTTGTATTGGAATTAATTATTGCATGCCAAGTATTTCAAGAATTTCCTAAACTAATAACTTGCCTTGTTTATCAAAATCAATTCTTGAATATTGTACCTTCAACTCAAAGTATTTAAGTATGATATGTGCTTCATAATTATTATCTCTTTTATATTGCATCATTTGTATATTACTAACCATTTTCAAGGGGATTCCGCGCAAAAATTTGAAATACTCAATTCACCCCCCTCTTGAGTATTGAGGCCTTAGTTAACAAAAAACACAGCCGGTGGTGGCAATCCATAGCCAGTGGTTACCATTGTCTTATGTCACTAAATAAATACAAAACACCAAGTTAAGCATACATTCATATGATCCAAATTAAGACATGCATCATGGTAATCAAAATTATGCCTTACTCCAAAACATAGCAATTCAACAAGTTCTTGTTTATTTGTTTTTTGCTTTATTTATTTTTTTCTTTTTTTTACCAACTAAAACATTCAAAGAAAACACAGAGATATAAACAACTATGGGGTTACGTCCCCACCAGTGCTAAGTTTAATTGTCGACATTCATCAGTGGTATGACTAGTTTGCTCATGGAATTTATAGTACTTGTGAGGGTTGCTAATCTTTTTATTGGTGTTAAGTTTTTGACCCCATACACGGTCAATCTTAAGAGACCTAAATCTCATAGAATTTGGCTTGGACTAACATTAAAAGAAGCATGATGACTAAAATTGAGTACTTTTTTCTCTTTTGGTTGGGATGCACTCTCACAGTGTTTATCCTTATGGGATTATTCCCCCCTCCCCTCTATTTATTTTTTTTGTGCTTGCGTTGGTGTAGAAGCCGCTGTTACCATCTTGGCTTCTACAACAGTGAGATGTATTACTCAACTGACGTACTTCACTGTCTTTTTCTGGAATTCTTCAAGAGATTACAATGCTTCCTTTTCTAGACACAAGGCAAAAGGTAACCTCAGTTGTAATGCCTCTATGATGATGTGTAGTTGGATCTGCTCTGTCAACCCCAGTTCGGGTGCAACTTCCTTATAAAATTGCTTTAGGAAATCCTTGACAATTTTCCCCTTGTTTGATTTGAGCCAAAGTGTGGAAAGTTTTTGTGACATCTCTTGATATGACAAAGTGGTCTTAGAAGGCTTGTGCCAACTCTTCCTAAGAATCTATGAACGTTGTCGACAGTCCTTTGAACCACCCTTAGCTTTGGCTGCCAAGGTTCGGGGAACATGCGGTACATAACATCCACTTCTGTTCCTAAGAATAAGGACTCGTTAGTATATGCATCTAGATGTTTTCCAGGGTCAGTCTCTCCATTTTATTTTCCTATCGACAACGGTTGGGGGTTTATATGTGTCTAGGGATAGTTATGTTCATCAGGTGTCGTGTAAATGGTATGTTGAACTTATATTCTCCGATCCGCTAGTAGTTTGTAAATCACGATTCCAGGGATTATGATGTTCCACCGGGTATATGGACTCTTGATTATCTTTGTAGGTTGGGATTTTTGAGTAGTCAGTCGACGTTGATATATCTTACGTTGATGGTTATGGTTGTGCCTTAGTTGTGGATGTTTTCACATGGCCAACCATTCTCTCTTCAACTTTTCAAGCCTTTTCCTGTCTAAACTCCTACAACTTTACCCGTTCAATTTCTTGATTAGTTGATCTCATGGGTCGAGATGACTTACCACCACAACTCACAGTGGCACAGGCTACACCGAACCCAGTGTCTCTACAATTTTGGTACTGTAATTAAGCACTCGTGCCTCCATCCTTACGACATCCTAAACATGACCCTCAGGAGTGTTGGGGCGTCGATTAGCGCCCATGTGTTAAATTATGAATATGTTGTAGTAGGAATTTATTTACCAAGTCCCATCAGATGTGCCAATGAACCATCCAGTATAGGGGGCGATATTCTGAGATAAGTGTCCAACGTTGGTTCCTCTAAATCTTAATATTACATCGGTCTAGTGAGATTCAATATTATGTATCTCTGAGTTCAATAGAGCTTAAAGTCTTTAGGTCTTGAGGTTTAGGATGTTCATCATTGATCTGTATTTACGGCTTGAAATTGGGTATTACCTGCAAGGACACTACAAAGCTTAAGTCAGTAATAGATTCAACAATGGAGCATTACAGGTGTTAAATGTTATACCTTATGTGTATTGAATGTGGGTATTTATAGGCATGTGTTGAAGGACAAACTCTGTTAAGGCATTTGTCACTGCTACCTACTTGGTACAGAAAATACTGCCATGCTTAATTTTTTTCACACTTGCAGCTTTTTGATTCGTTATGTCCTTATCAATCTCAGGTTCCTCACCCTGATATCTGTCATAATTGATCTAGATAGAGGAAGATTGGATTGCATGCTTGTAGGGTCATACAGGATCTTTTTGTTATCGGTGTTATTTTATCGGATGAGTATCGGTGTTTTACCTTGAGGCCACGGCCGTTATCATTCCTAAGTCAAAAGATATATATATATATATATATATATATAATGATTGACTTATTTTTAAAAAAAATATATCAACAAGGATAAAAGTGTAAAAAAATTATAATAGCCTCAAAGTGTGTATGGTTGAAGCTTTGTAAGGTCAAACACTACTTATATTGTAGTTTAAAAAATGCTATGAGCTACTAAAATAAGTTCATTTACTGAATAATATTATTTTATCTAATAAACTTTTAAGTTGGTAAAATAAGTTGCATGGTAACTTAAATCTTTAATCATGACATTGCTAAACATAGCCAAAATAACTATGTTAGATGAGCTTATTTTAGTTGTGTATAACGTTTTTTGAAATACTACTTGAAGTAGTATTTGATCTTATAAGTTATAAGTTTATTTATTTATTTATTTTACATTTCTATCCTCACTAATGCATTTCACTCTTATTTGTCTTAAAACAAAATATGTCTTTTATATTATTTTATATTAAATAATTAGTTTTCGTAAATGTATTTAATTTAATCAATTAATTGTCGATTACATGTACACTTTTTGGTCCTATATATCCCTCTACGTGTAAGAAAATGCAAAGACATGGTAGAGAATTTTGCAGTATAAAAGGGCAAGTGAGTGTAAAATGTTGAGGCAGAGAAACCACGTATGGCATTCAACAGCTATTTGTTTGTTGCTCTTACTCTTCTTTTTTCATTCATAGTGACTTTCACAGAAGCAGATTATTTTTCTTGTGTTGATGAACTTACTTCATTTAACCAAAGCAGTTTCCCTTCTGACTTCATCCTTGGGGCTGGATCCTCAGGCTATCAGCTAATAGGTAAACTACATATATCCTCTAATGTAAACCTGCAGGTTTACATTTATATCTATGCCTTACATTGTGCATCTGTATTCCCCATATTTTATATAAAAAGATTTTTAAATTGAATTCATATGTAAAATTAACTAAACTATAATCCATATCCAAATTTAATAACAATGTAGGGGTAGTGTTTGGTTTTTTATAATTAGATTGGAACATTAGGTAATAAATTTATCCAAGAAAATTAAGACATTTACAATATGAAAATTTTGTCATTTTCCTACCAGAGTGAAATAAAATTCAGTCGTGTAATTTTTATAATTGTGAGAGATAAGCCTTCAAAATAAATTTGAATCACTTGTGAATGGAAAAAATCTCTATTAAAAAGAAAAATTAACATACTATAATATGAATATTTTTATATCAAACAATATGATTGTTTCCATTATAGGATATATGTAGTTTAGCCTCCAAAAGTTTTTAATTTTTCAATGATATTATTTTTTAAGAGTACATCTGTTTAAGCTTAACTTTTCCTTTTTTGAATTATGATTTTATGAGACTAGAAGCTGTTTATTGAATATGGTTTGATTTGGGTTAAGATACCTGTTCCCCCCCAAAATCAGGGGGGCCCATAAGTCCCTCTAATCCCCTCTATCTTAGCAAGAGGATGATTATTGTTAGTCATGGCCTAATGGGCCTGGGCCCCCTTTGTTTGACCTAGGTATAAATGTATCTTTTAGACACACGTTAGAAGTTAAGTGAAACATTATTAAGAAATAGTAAACCTAATCCCTAGGGGAATTCTCTAGGTTTTTGTGCTTTATACTCTTTGTGTGAACATTTTGGCGCTCACCATGGGGCCTGGTAAAACGGATCCTACTCCTCACACTTAAACCCTAATCCAAAGAAACAACAGCAATAGTGAACATGTGTAACACTCACAGGGAAGATGACGTTGGACAACAACACGATGATCAGGTTCGAAAACTTAAAAGCATGGTAGAAACCCTACAGCACACATCGGACTCCCTTTTCTGTAGGACTTTCCCTACCACGCTGACTAAATCAGCGCTCTGCTGGTTCTCTTACCTCCCCTAAAGAAGCATCACCAGTTTTGCAAATCTCTCCAAGAAATTCCTCAGCCGGTTTGCTGCCAACCGAGCGGTACAGTAAACCTCACATAGCCTGGTGAACCTATGCTAACTCCCGAATGAGGCGCTGAAGTAGTACATGGCTCGATTTTTCGAGCAGGCCATCCAGATCCAGGACCTTAGCTCAGACGCAGCGTTGCATGCCGTATAAACTGGTCTCCACCCAAGTAAATTTTCTGACTCCCTGGCTAAGAAGCCACCCTAGATATAGACGACTTTCACACAAGGGTCTCTCAGTACATCAGTATGAAGGAACGGGAAGCGGATCGAGTGAGCCTCCCGGATCGAGCCAATCATTGTCCCGATCAAAGAAAAAGGAGCCCCAAATAGAGTCGAGACAAATGCACTGACGCTTATAATGCTCCCAGGTACACTAACTTTACGCCATTGAACGACCGTCACAATCAGATTATGCATGAAGTCTACAACAGTGGCCTCCTTGTGCTTCCCCCCAGGAGAAGGGCTGAAGGCGTCGGATAAATCCAATATTTGTGAGTTCCATCAAGCGCACAAGCACGAAACTGACGAATGTCACTCCCTCTGAAACCAGAAAGAACATTTAATTCTCCAGGGACACTTAGCAAGGTTCATCGCTCAGAGGGACGATGGGCCAAAGGAGGGAAACCAGAAGAAAGAAAGGGAGCATCCCGATCAAGTCGAGCTCCAGACTCAAGACCATTCACGAGCCCCCCGTTCTCAGTCTCTGAGGCCTGAGGGCGGTAAAGAAGATAGAAGAAGAGTCATTCACACAATTTCAGGGGATTCCCAGGCGCCCGAACACGCTAGTCACACTGAGTAGAGCAGGTAAACCTATTGCAGGAAGGCTCAGATTCAGCGGTCATCACTTTTGACAGCTCAGACTTCCCAAAAGGCGGTCCCAATAAAGACGAGCCGATTATGGTCACTATGGGGGTTACAGACTTTGTTGTAGAATGAGTACTTGTGGACTAGGGAAGCTCTGTAGACATTCTACATGGGAAAGCATATCAGAAAATGGGTTTTCCCCCTCACTGGTTGAAAAGGTACGATGGGAATTTATTCAATCTTTTTGGTGATTCTGTGTAGGCTCTAGGGTTCATTGACTTGAGAACCACCTTTGGGACCAGAAGAGACAGCTGAGCCATCATGGTTAAGCTCTTGATCATCAATTTTCCCAGCTCCTATGATGCACTATTGGGGCGACCGTCCCTCAATGTCCTGGGTGTAGTAGTCTCTACTATGCATTTGACCATGAAGTTCCTACTCGGTGATGGGAGAATTAGAGTTGTCAGGGCAGACCCAAAGGTAGCATAGGAGTGTTACTATGAGAGCCTCCATCCCAAGGAAACATTCATAATTGATGAAGATATTGAGACAGGTTTCAACCTCGCGACGACAAACATTACGAGAGACCCCAGCTAGTGGAATCATTGATGTTTGTCCAAGTTTGCCCTAATTCAAGCCAATTCACACTGGTTAGCGCAATAATTGACTAAGATCTCAAAGAAGCTCTTATCAAACTACTGAGGACCAATGTATATCTATTTTCTTGGAGTCAAACCGATATGCCTGGAATCAATCCCTCTGTAATCTTTCATTCACTAAACATCGAGTCGGACACCAAGCTTGTGTCCCAGAAGCCCAGGAAGATGGGTGTTGATCGGAAAAGCAAAGTTAATGAGGAAACGGACAAGCTAGTATCCGTAAACTTCATCAGAGAAGTCAAGTACCCAACCTAGTTGTCCAATGTTGTCATGGTAAAAAAGTCAAGTGGCAAGTGGCGGATGTGTGTCGACTTCACCAACTTAAATAAGATATGCCCTAAGGATCCCTATCCTTTACCTAGTATTTGATCATTTGGTAAATGGTACTTCAGGTTACAGGATTCTAAGCTTCATGGGAGGATACTCAAGGTACAACTAAATTTGTATGGACCCTTAAGATGAGGAAAAAATAACCTTCATTACAAGAGTAGCAAATTTTTGTTACTGAATGATGCCTTTCGGCTTGAAGAAAGCATGAGCCACCTATCAAAGGTTGGTCAACAAAATCTTTACCAAGCAGATCAGCAGAAATATGGAGATATACGTTGATGACATGGTTGTCAAGACCAAGCAGGCGGAATTATATGTCCAGGGCCTGGAGGAGACATTCGCCAAGCTACGTGAGCACAATATACGCCTTAACCCTGAGAAGTGCTCTTTTGGGGTCCAAGGCGGGAGGTTTCTCACTCACCGAGGTATCGAGGCCAACCCAGATCAATGTTGGGCCATACTAGAGATGTAAAGTCCTAAAAATGTTAAAGAAGTATAATGCCTCACTGGTCGGATCGCAGCCCTCTCCCATTTCTTCTGAAATTTGTAGAAAAGTCCATGCCCTTGTACAAGGTGTTGAAGAAAATGGACTCATCTGAATGGAGTTTGGAATATGAAAAGGCATTCCAAGAGTTGAAAGCATAACTGGCATTTTGCCCGATACTGACATGATCAGACACGGGGTCAGAATTAGTCCTCTGCCTTTCTGTCGGGGCCGACGCAGTCAGTTCAGTCCTAGTCCAAAAGGACGACCCTATCTAGAGGCCAATATACTTTACTAGCAAAATATTGTAGGGAGCAGAGGCATAGTACCAGAAAGTCGAGAAGTTCACATACAGCCTTGTAGTGATTATGCGCCGACTTTGGCCTTACTTTCACAGCCACCAAGTTGTGGTGAGAACCGACCAACCTCTCGATAAGATCCTCTAGAATCCCAGACTCACGGGGAGGATGGTTTCTTAGGCAGTTGAATTATTCAAGTACGGTATCTGGTATGAGGCTAGGGGTTCCATCAAAGCCTAGGTGCTAGCAGATTTTCTGGTAGAGCTCGGATAGGATAAAGATGGTTACGATGCCATGTACGGCTTGTGAACCCTCTTTGTAGATAGGTCCTCCAACATGAAAGGTAGTGGAGCGAGAGTGATATTGGAGTCTCCTACGGGGTTGGTGGTTGAAGAGTCACTCAGATTCATGTTCAAGGCTAGCAACAACCAGGCAGAATATGAAGCTCTCATTGTCGAACTGCATATAGCCCTAGATTTGGGGGCCCGGTGCGTACAGGCCAAAACCAACTTATAGTAGGTTGCTAGACAGGTGGAAAGATTATACCAGGCGAAAGACCCGACTCTGGCAAAGTACTTAGCACAGGTAAACAAGCTAGCAGGAGAACTCAAGTTTTTACAGGTAGTTCATGTCGCACGGGCAATGAATGAATGCGTCGATCTCCTCTCTAAGTTAGCCAGCACGGTTAAAGCAAGAAACCCAAAACCACTGTCCAAGTTATTCTAGAAGAGCCCACGATACAAGAGGCTCAACAAATACTCCAAGTAAATGAAGCACCATCGGGAAACACATGGATGAGACCAATCATTGATTTCCTCCGCCAAGGGATCCTTGCAAAAGACCATCAACAAGCCAAGAAGCTGCAGGTATAAGCGCCCAATTATACTTTACTGGATGGATAACTTTATAAGAGAGGTTTCACCATGCCACTTTTGGAATGTCTTAATGAGGACCAAGAAGACTATGTGATATGAGAACTCCACTCGGGGATTTGTGGCCTTCATGGGGGAGTCCGCCCACTGGCAGCTCGAGTCCTCTGGGCAAGATACTTCTGGCCAACCCTACGGGGCGACTGCTCCGAGTTTGTTAAGAAGTGTGACCTGTGTCAGCAAAATGCAAGTCAGATCCATGGCCATCCCGGGTCGTTGCATGGAGTCCTGGCCCCTAGCCCTTCAACACTTGGGGGATAGACATCATGGGGCCATTCCCCCTGGGAAAGGCCAAGTCAAGTTCCTCCTTATGGCAATTGAGTTCTTTACCAAATGGATCGAGGTCGAGCCCTTTTCAATCATCACCGCAGCTAAGGTCCAGACTTTCACCTGAAGCACATAATCTGTTGGTACAGAATCCCTCACATGATCATCTCAGAAAATGGCTGACAGTTCACAAACAAGGGTTTTATGGAATTCTGTAAGAATTTGGGCATCAATAGAAAATTCTCCTCTATAGAGCACCAGCAAACCAATGGCCAAGTCAAGACGACCAACAAAGTTGTAACATCCCAATTTTTAATTTAATTACCGATTGAGACTAAGCCATTAATTAAGGGTTAACTGCAGAATTGGGATTGATGAATAATTAAACTAATTGTTGATTGGTTAGAAAAGGATTGAATAAATAATGATAATAATAATAATAATGCCAGGCGAAAGGACGCATGTGTCCCTAAGGGTATAAGACAACTTCAGCTCTCTCTTTCCTTCATTAATTCTCGCTGGTCAGCTCCTCTGTGCGTGCATCTGGTCTCCTCCTCCCCTATTTTCTCTTCTTCCCTCTCATTCGCGTTGAACAGTGAGAGAATCGAGAGCTTCTGGAGGAACAGCAATGCGGCTCTGTTCCATTCCCTGTCCTCTTCTTCCTCTCCGTCGCCTCCTTCCCCCTCATTCTTCTTCCACTTGGAGCTGTTAGTGTCTCAGTTGGAAGGCTGTGCTGGGAAGTGCCTTGGAGCTGTGGAGGAGACGAACCCGTTGGAGGAAAGAACAACTCTGACCCAGGATCAACGCTGAGTTCGAAGGCTGGTGGAGAAGGAGTAACAGAAGGGTGACCGGTCAGCATTGCAACACGAGAAGTCTCTGAACCCTGACAGCAGGTAGGGGGCGCTTTGCAAGTCAAGTGTATGGTTTATGAACGGATCCTGGGTGCTTGCTTTAATTTGACCTGTTATGTGTGAAATGTGTAGATTGATGTGTTGTGATCGAGTGATTGTGCATGCAGCTCCCGGATTGGTGGTATCTGTGAATTGTTGAGTGTTGTGTAATTCTGTCCTTGAGTGCTTGTTGATATGTCTGTGATGCATGTTGTTGAAACATGAGAATGCTGAGTGAATACATGTGTGCGTTACCATTACTGCCGAATGCATGAAATGTAGATTGATACTTGATTTCCATTTGGAACGTTGTACTAGAATGCATGATGATTTCATTAAAAATGTCGAGCGGATGTACTGTAATGTTGATTGCCCCAAATTGTTTGTTGTGAGTTACCATGATAGATGCATGTGATGTTGTAGTAGAAATGTGGGATTCCGAGTGAATCTGAATGTTGTGTGGGATCGGTTGTGGCCCATTGATGGCTGTGTGAGACGCGTCTGGTAAGTTTGGATGCTTGTTGTGGAATTGTATGAGATTGCATATATGGGATGACTCCCAGATTCCTGACCAGTTCCATGAGGACCCGTGGTAGCCGATGGAGCTAGAGCTGGGTCTCGAGACGTCACGGGGTGACCGGTACCACACGGGAAGGGCTAGCGGACGGAGGGTCGAAAAGGCATCTGGAGTCGTATAAGATGATGTTCAGTCAGATTCCTAGTTAGTTCCATGAGGACCCGTGGTAGCCGATGGAGCTAGAGCTGGGTCTCGAGACGTCACGGGGTGACCGGTGCCACATAGAAAAGGCTAGTGGACGAGGGGCCGGGAAGGAATCTACACCGAAATCACTGTTAAGTCGGATCCGCATGCATGAGTGTATGAGCATTGTTATTGAGATTATTATGATTTGCATGGGTTGAATGATTTGAATGAATTCCGACTGGATGATGTCGTATGAGTGAATTCCGATTGAATGAATATGCATGTATTGATACTGTTGCTGAGTGCAGTGTGATGCTATGATTGAGAATGTATGTTATTGTGCGAATTCTGATTGGATGACGTGGTCTGACTCTTATATTAATTGGCAATATATATATCGTTATGGATTGAACCCGGTAAATTATATAATTGACGATTGAGGTAAAATCCGAGTCAATAGCTGTCATTTTATATGTAAAAGCTCACCCCTATACCATTTTCAGTGTGTGCAGGTTGGACTCTGAAGTGATGATAAGGTCTCAGGTCCGAGTGAGGTGCACTCCGACCGTTGAGTGCTTATTTTGTATTTGTCATGTTCGTCGGTTGTAGCCTTGGCCGGCTCATAATAGCAGTGTTGTGTAACGAATATGAATATATATATATATATATATATATGAAATAGCTGTTGTGACCCGAGTGCATGTTTTATACGTATATAGTTCACGTTGATAACTTGTGCTTGCATCGGATAACAGGTACTGAGAATGAATGATGTTAAGGTAATGGGTATTCCGAGTGCATGATTATGTATGTACTTATATGTTGTATGCGGGTGAATTGTGTCTGGGTATACTGAGAGGTGTTGATGGATGGAATATTGCTCAGTTAATGATTTTCCGAGTAGACGTAATTAGGGGAATCAACTCCGAGTGGGACTACAATTGGCTATGCGTTCTTGTTCGAGTGATGATACTTCAATGGATTCTGAGTAAAATATCTTAGATAGACCTATACTGTGTAAGATCTAGTAGGAGAACCCCCGAGTGATATTGAGAGCGGTCATTCCGAGGGAAAAATATAAGTGAAACCTGAGTGAGGAAGAGTTGTATTCCCGAGTGAAAACCCGAGTGACCCTCTCCCGAAAGAAGAGTCAGTATAATGGTTTAGAGTGGAATGAATTCTAAGTGTATGATATCTAAACCCGAGTGAACCTGGCTGAGGCATTCCGAATGATAAATGATTGTGGGACCCCTTCTAGGCGAAGGAGGGTCTACTCGTACTCCGAGTGATAAGTGCAAATATGCCGAGTAATGAGTGAGTGAGGGAATTCCGACTGTACTCAAGTTTGACGTATACCGAGTGGATAATTCATATTTCCCGAGTAGATTGAGGCATGACCTTGTGTTTAAAGACATAAGGGGCTAAGTTTTGGGAAGTAAGTGTATTATGGTTATCTCCAAGTGAATGGATGTTAATACCGAGCGATGGGAATTACCGAGTGTGTTGCTCACCTCAGCGACTAAGGTGTTCGCCCCGGCGAATGGGTGTTGCTGGGAGGCTCTCGTTTTGACTTCGCTTGAGCGTTGTTGCTCTTCCGCTCAGTTATTCTAATCGGTTCTGTCACTGCTTTCCCTTCCCCTTCTCTTGGTCTCTCGGTTTAGTTTTTCCCTCCTTGGTCGGCTTTTGCCTCTCTGCCCTTACGCTGTTTGCTAATTACTCCAGTCATTATTTTGGGTCGGATTATGAATGTTTGACCGGCTTTTATTTATTTCATTTCCTTCCTTTCCTTCTCTTTTGGACCCGGTACCATTGGTTTATTTTGGGAAAGATTTTCCCTGTTTTGGGTTTTATTTACTATTAAAATAGGGTGTTACATTTTGGTATCAGAGCAGACCAAAAGGTCCAAGGCCAAGGTATGCTTACCGAGTGTAAGCGGTTGTGTGCATTGTGACCGAGTGGTCATCATTATTGTGGCAATTGTTGAATCTGATTGATACTGTAATATTGATTTGTGGATGGGAGGTTGTTTTCCCTCCTGGTCCGACTGATTGTATAACATATAGAAATTGTATAACTTGCTAGAGTTACTGAATGTTGGGCTGAGATCCGATCGGTAGTAAGTAACTTCGTAAACTTATCCTTGAAAGGGGGTGTGAATTTCAGGATAAGAGATGACGAATCGTCAAAGCATGGAGGCTATCGCCACAGCATTCCAACGCTTTACGGACGTGTTTGAGAGGCAGGGCCAGCCTCGAGCAGAGGATGGCCAAGTGCTGGACCGCTTCCTGAAGAGGAGGTCGAGTGAATTTCAGGGAGGACGTAACCCCGAGGCAGCCTATAAATGGACTCAGGAGTTAGAAAGGATTTTTGGGGGCCTTCACTGCACCGAGGCCCAGAAGGTAGAGTGTGCAGTGTACATGCTGCGAGACGAGGCGGAAAACTGGTGGAAGATAGCCAGAAATTGACTGACTGACGATGATACCCAGCTGACATGGGAAAATTTCAAGGCATGCTTTTTAGAAAAGTATTTTCCTGACACAATCAGGAGTCGGAAGGAGCTGGAATTCATGTAATTGAAGCAGGGGTCCATAACTATAGAGGAATACGCGGTAAGATTTGAAGAACGGTGCTTATTCTACCCGCCCTTCCAACAACCTGGAACGGAGAGCTCTAAATGCCTTAAATTTGAGAACGGATTGAGATCAGATATTAAAAGAGCCTGCAGATATCAAGAGATTAGGAGCTTTCCCGTATTGGTGAACAAGTGTAGGATTTTTCAAGAGGACGACAAGGCCCACTCGGGCCAGAGCAATAAAGCCGATACCTCCTTGAAGCCTCAGCAATCTCGCTTCAAGAGGCAGGATGACTCTGGTAGGAGCAGACTCCCTTCTAGGCTCGGAGGTCGGAGTAATCGAGATGGTCGTGCTGGTAGTCGCCCAAAGTACGGTAAGTGTTTTATATGTGGTGGTGATCACTTTGCCCAAGATTATGAAGAAGGAGATGATGTCGTGTGCTTCCATTGCAATGAGAGAGGGAATATTCACCCTAACTGCCCACTACTGCGACGATCGAATGCTGATGCACCCCGTGGGGGTTTCCGAGAGAGAGACCGCGGAAATAATGGTCGAGGGAACAGTGGCAGAGGCAATGGAACAAGGGATAACAGGAGGTTTGCCCCAAATAACCGTGGGAGGAGCATGAATCGACTAGCTGCAGGCAGAGCTTAAGCCATCAGTACTGAGAAAGTTGTACGAGCGAACGACTAGGTGCAAGGTAAGGGTAAACAATTCTGGAAGCCGGTTAATATTATACTGTCCTGGGCAATGGCAACTGCTATTCAAAGACTGTCGTTGTGTGATATTTGCTCGGTAATGGTTTGGGGGCCGATTGTTATTATGTCATTTTATAGCTAGGTGTATACTTGTGGGGTCGGAGATCTACCCCCATTACACTGTTTTACAGTGGTAGTAATCTATGTTGCGTGATTGTTGCTGTGTGACGTGCTATGGGTGATGCGTAATGATGATGTTGACGTAAATATATTACTTATATATATGTGTGTATATGATTTGTCATTAATTTCTGTGAATTAGTGTTGGCTAATTGAATTTGGTCAGTAAGAGTAAAAGGAGTATAATGAATCTTGTCCCGATACGACTCCTCAACCCATAGGTATTGTGGCAGCATATACGTTGCAATGGCTCTATGTAATTGTTGTAACCCTATAGGAATGAGACGTTATCCTATAAGTCGGATGCAGCAATTCATGAGTCGGGCAAGTGAGGTTGTAGCTGCTTATGGTGAGAGTGAGTCTATCGGACTGTTCCAAATGGAAGTGAGAACTATATTGAGTGGAAGTAATTGTTAGTTTATCAAAATAAGGATTGAGGGTTGTTTAGCCTTGATGTATTTACCCCGAGAAGATCAGAAGTTATTAGGGATGAACTGGCTATTAAAGTAACGACTGGTCGTTGAACTAAATGGGTGATGTAGTCTGCCACAGGAATTAGAAGTCTTGTGGATCTAACCGCGTGATGTCGTAAGTTTAACAAGGAAAACTGGACCTTGAGCCAAGGTGTTTGGTAAGGTGAGGATTTGCTCGGGAAAGATTAGTATATTCCGAGTGTGTAAAAGTGGAAATGGTTCCGAGTAAAGTCCTTCTGGGAGAAGGAATTGCTGAGCGAAAATTATGATGTTCCGAGTGAAACATCGTTTTGGTCATCAACAAGGAGCTGTGTCTGAATGACACTTCTGTGTTGGGCAAAATCAAAGTGAAATATCTGAGTCGTGTGAATTCTGAGAGAAGTGTCTCGGAGTGTACCACTTCCGTGTGGATGGTACCGTGTGAAGCGGTTCGGAGTGGAAAGGTATCGAGTGTAGAACTCCTAACACCCGTGTAATGTTCCAACAAGTGATCTTTATACAGGAGGAAAGTACTTCTGGTCGAAAATGGAACTTCGAGTGTGCAAGTCTTCGAGTGAATTACCCAAGGGGGAGTAGGTACCAAGCGGTAAACTTATTCATAGCTGTGTTCGGGTGATGTCGAGCTGCTGAGTTTGAACTCAGATTTATATTTGGAGTAGGCCTGAATTTCGAGTGGAAATTTGGTAAATAGAAAGTTTCTGCGCGAAGGGTCTCCAAGGGGAGTAGATATCCGAGGGGAGGATTTATGTAAAAATGTACTCAGGTCGGTGATTGGGACAGCTGGGCTTGAACTCAGGTTTGGTTCCGAGGTAGGCTTGAATTACGAGTGAATTTGGCAAGTGGAAGGATTTTCGGATGAGGATTACCTTTAAAAACCCCGATTGATATTTTGAGTAAGAGGTCCGAGTGACATTCCCGGGTTATAGGCATGAAAATAGCCGAAGGAATGATTAGGAATCTGAGATGTTGGAACCGAGTGTGGTGCCTGTACGAGGTAAATCCAGGAGAATTGTGCTAATTAAAGCATATGGGGACTCATTTGAGTGTTCATTTTGGTCAAGAAGGAAATTTTGTGGTCGAATGTTGAAAATCCAAGACCTTAATCTGAAATGAATCGGTCGGTAGTGGGTATTATAGGGAATCGGTAATGTTGTTTAGCGACTAGATTCTTCCCAACTGGTCAAATAACATCTAGAATGTGTCCCATGTGACCCAATGTCGAGCCTATGCTTTGTGTGAGCTCATGGTCATGCCGAGTGACTCGTTGAGTCAGAGGGCCCGATGGTGTAAATACGCCGATCGGTGTTGAGGGTGTAAGGCCGAGCGGCCAAAGAACTAGAAAGTGCCAATGGCTAGGGTGAACTGGCGGAGTTGAATAGGGGTAACTACGGGGGAAATGGAATCCCGAATGAAATGAAGACTATGAAGAGTTGTTTTACCTATGCTGATTAGAATTGCGAAGCAGTCGGAAATGTTGAAAAACGAAGAGTTGCAGTCGGAGCATGACTATGGTATTCTGATCTGTTTGTTGAGGTAAGTCTGAGTGAAAGAAAGGAATGTTATTTCGAGTCAATGGTGACACTTCCGAGTGGGAATATGTTAAGAATGATGTCTCGGTTTTCTGGGTAGAGCGGTCGGTAAATTGCTTTGGAAGCCAATTATACCGACTGGAACTTAAGCAATGAATGAATACTTGAGGTACATAGATGTGTAATTGCTTATTGTGGTATGGCAATGATTTTTCGAGTGGTTCATTGAAGCTAAGCATGTGTTTGAATTTCGAGGACAAAATTCTTTTGAGAGGGGGAGAACTGTAACATCCCGATTTTTAATTTAATTACCGATTGAGACTAACCATTAATTAAGGGTTAACTACAGAATTGGGATTAATGAATAATTAAACTAATTGCTGATTGGTTAGAAAAGGATTGAATAAATAATGATAATAATAATAATAATAATGTTAGGCGAAAGGACGCATGTGTCCCTAAGGGTATAAGACAACTTCAGCTCTCTCTTTCCTTCATTAATTCTCACTGGTCAGCTCCTCTATGCGTGCGTCTGGTCTCCTCCTCCCCTGTTTTCTCTTCTTCCCTCTCATTCGCATTGAACAGTGAGAGAATCGAGAGCTTCTGGAGGAACAGCAACGTGGCTCTGTTCCACTCCCTGTCCTCTTCTTCCTCTCTGTCGCCTCCTTCCCCCTCCTTCTTCTTCCACTTGGAGCTGTTAGTGTCTCAATTGGAAGGCTGTGCTGGGAAGTGCCTTGGAGCCATGGAGGAGACGAACCCATTGGAGGAAAGAACAACTCTGACCCAGGATCAATGCTGAGTTCGCAGCCTGGTGGAGAAGGAGTAACAGAAGGGTGACCGGTCAGCATTGCAACACGAGAAGTCTCTGAACCCCGACAGCAGGTAGGGGGCACTTTATATGTCAAGTGTATGGTTTATGAACGGATCCTGGGTGCTTGCTTTAATGTGACCTGTTATGTGTGAAATGTGTAGATTGATGTGTTGTGATCGAGTGATTGTGCATGCAGCTCCCGGATTGGTGGTATCTGTGAATTGTTGAGTGTTGTGTAATTCCATCCTTGAGTGCTTGTTGATATGTCTGTGATGCATGCTGTTGAAACATGAGAATGCTGAGTGAATACATGTGTGCGTTACCATTACTGCCGAATGCATGAAATGTAGATTGATACTTGATTTCCATTTAGAACGTTGTACTGGAATGCATGATGATTTCATTAAAAATGTCGAGTGGATGTACTGTAATGTTGATTGCCCCAAATTGTTTGTTGTGAGTTACCATGATAGATGCATATGATGCTGTAGTGGAAATGTGGGATTTCGAGTGAATCTGAATGCTGTGTGGGATCGGTTGTGGCCCATTGATGGCTGTGTGAGACGCGTCTGGTAAGTTTGGATGCTTGTTGTGGAATTGCATGAGATTGCATATATGGGATGACTCCCAGATTCCTGACCAGTTCCATGAGGACTCGTGGTAGCCGATGGAGCTAGAGCTGGGTCTCGAGACGTCACGGGGTGACCGGTACCACACGGGAAGGGCTAGTGGACGGAGGGTCGGAAAGGCATCTGGAGTCGTATAAGATGATGTTCAGTCAGATTCCTGGTTAGTTCCATGAGGACCCGTGGTAGCCGATGGAGCTAGAGCTGGGTCTCGAGACGTCACGGGGTGACCGGTGCCACATAGAAAGGGCTAGTGGACGAGGGGCCGGGAAGGAATCTGCACCGAAATCACTGTTAAGTCGGATCCGTATGCATGAGTGTATGAGCATTGTTATTGAGATTATTATGATTTGCATGGGTTGAATGATTTGAATGAATTCCGACTGGATGATGTCGTATGAGTGAATTCCGATTGAATGAATATGCATGTATTGATACTGTTGCTGAGTGCAGTGTGATGCTATGATTGAGAATGTATGTTATTATTCGAATTCTGATTAGATGACGTGGTCTGACTCTTATATTAATTGGCAATATATATATCGTTATGGATTGAACCCGGTAAATTATATAATTGATGATTGAGGTAAAATCCGAGTCAATAGCTGTCATTTTATATGTAAAAGCTCACCCCTATACCATTTTCAGTGTGTGCAGGTTGGACTCTGAAGTGATGATAAGGTCTCAGGTCCGAGTGAGGTGCACTCCGACCGTTGAGTGCTTATTTTGTATTTGTCATGTTTGTCAGTTGTAGCCTTGGCCGGCTCATAATAGCAGTGTTGTGTAATGAATATGAATATATATATATATATATATATATATATATATATGAAATCTTAGCTGTTGTGACCCGAGTGCATGTTTTATACGTATATAGTTCACGTTGATAACTTATGCTTGCATCGGATAACAGGTACTGAGAATGAATGATGTTAAGGTAATGGGTATTCCGAGTGCATGATTATGTATGTACTTATATGTTGTATGCGGGTGAATTGTGTCTGGGTAGACTGAGAGGTGTTGATGGATGGAATATTGCTCAGTTAATGATTTTCCGAGTAGATGTAATTGGGGGAATCAACTCCGAGTGGGACTGCAATTGGCTATGCCTTCTTGTTCAAGTGATGATACTTCAATGGATTCTGAGTAAAATATATTAGATAGACCTATACTGTGTAAGATCTAATGGGAGAACCCCCGAGTGATATTGAGAGCGGTCATTCTAAGGGAAAAATATAAGTGAAACCCGAGTGAGGAAGAGTTGTATTCCCGAGTGAAAACCCGAGTGACCCTCTCCCGAAAGAAGAGTCAGTATAGTGGTTTAGAGTGGAATGAATTCTAAGTGTATGATATCTAAACCCGAGTGAACCTGGCTGAGGCATTCCGAATGATAAATGATTATAGGACCCCTTCTAGGCGAAGGAGGGTCTACTCGTTCTCCGAGTGAGAAGTGCAAATATGCCGAGTTATGAGTGAGTGAGGGAATTCCGACTGTACTCAAGTTTGACGTATACCGAGTGGATAATTCATATTTCCCGAGTAGATTGAGGCATGACCTTGTGTTTAAAGACATAAGGGGCTAAGTTTTGGGAAGTAAGTGTATTATGGTTATCTCCAAGTGAATGGATGTTAATACCGAGCGATGGGAATTACCGAGTGTGTTGCTCACCTCAGCGACTAAGGTGTTCGCCCCGGCGAATGGGTGTTGCTGGGAGGCTCTCGTTTTGACTTCGCTTGAGCGTTGTTGCTCTTCCGCTTAGTTATTCTAATCGGTTCTGTCACTGCTTTCCCTTCCCCTTCTCTTGGTCTCTCGGTTTAGTTTTTCCCTCCTTGGTCGGCTTTTGCCTCTCTGCCCTTACGCTGTTTGCTAATTACTCCAGTCATTATTTTGGGTCGGATTATGAATGTTTGACCGGCTTTTATTTATTTCATTTCCTTCCTTTCCTTCTCTTTTGGACCCGGTACCATTGGTTTATTTTGGGAAAGATTTTCCCTGTTTTGGGTTTTATTTACTATTAAAATAGGGTGTTACAAAAGTCATTCTCCAAAAGGTTAAAAAGTGACTCGGACAAGCCAAAGGAAGAGGGGAATAAGAATTGTCTAGAGCTTTATGGGCATACCACATGACTTCACACTCGTCAACCCATGAGACCCTGTTCCGAATCACACGGTGTCGATGCCATGATACCGATCGAACTAGGGGAACGGTCCCTCCGACGTCTTGCCTATGATGAAGACTCAAGTAACAAAGGAAGGCGCGAGGATTTGGACCTCAGCCTAGAAGAACATGATGTGGCATACATTAAGATCCAAGCATCCAAGCAAAAATCTGCCCAGTGTTGGAACTCTCTACTCCGACCCTGACCGTTCCAAAGAGGAGATCTAGTCTTGCGCATTGTAGATAACAATCGAAGACCGTGAGAAGAAGGCAAATTCGTCGCCACCTGGGACGGCCTATACTGGGTCAAAGAAGCTATCAGAAGGGGCGCTTACTGCCTAGAAGAGCTATCAGGAAAGGAAATTCCAAGGACTTGTAATGCCACTCACTTGAAGTTTTACTACAGTTGATTAATGTACACAAGGGCACTCTTTTTCCTACCCAGGAGGTTTTTCCCACAGGATTTTTCCCTCAGGCGGTTTTAACGAGGCCCATATTTTCTAATAAAAGTTTCGAATATTTATCCAAGAAAGTCAGTGCAACCTACCAGTCTAAAAGACCGAGCGAGGAACCGATCCTCTCGGCAATACGATTGCAAAACTTAAAGTACGTTTAAGTACGAAGTTCCAAGCAAGGAACCGATCCCCTCAGCAATACGATTGCAAAACTTAAAGTGTGTTTAAGTACGAAGGCCGGAGTGAGGAACCGATCCTCTTGGCAATACAATTGCAAAACTTAAAGTGTGTTTAAGTACGAAGGTCCGAGCGAGGAATTGATCCTTTTGGCAATACGATTGCAAAACTTAAAATACGTTTAAGTACGAAAGTCCGAACGACGAATTGATCCTCTCGGCAATACGATTGTAAAACTTAAAGTGCGTTTAGGTCTGAGCGAGGAACTGATCCTCTCGGCAATGCATTTATGAAACTTATAAGACGATTAACATAGCACATTAATACAAACATAAACACATGATGAAACTTGCAAAGATAAACATGCAGTTCTAATCAAAGAAGAAAGTTTGTTATAATAATTCTCAAAATAAAGATAAAGAGATTTAGTGCATCAAGGATCGGTAGTGGCACTCAGCACTGTACCCTCAAATTTCCTCTCATCCTCGGCTCCATCTTAGCGTGTCTCACCTTTAGAATCCACTGGCACCAATTGCTGAGGTGTAGCACTAAGGATCAACTCGTCCGTCATAACCGATTTGACACCATCCTCGATCTCAGGGATATCCCGGCGGTTACTTCTTCCTTGTCCTCAGAGTCGGAGAGATCAATGATCTCATCATTCACCATGACTTGGAATAGCCCAATACCCTCTAAATTGAGGTCTACCATAGGATTCAGCACCTGAATTTGCTGCTTACACAGGTCAAAAGTAGCCACATACTTCTCAAATAATTGCTCCTCCAAAAAACGTATGTGGGCTCCCTCCCTCCTATTTATGCTTCTCCAGCTCACCATCGGTTCTAACTTTGAGGAAAGGAATTCATCCATGGCTTGAAGGAAGAACAAGGAAATGAGCCAAGATACATCCCTTCCAAAGGAGACTAAAAGAAGCTCCTACATCATTTGGTATCATTTGAGCCTAAGAGGTTCTTTTCTTACTTCTTCTTCCTTTAGCATTCGGTTTTGACTTTTAATAGCTGGCTAGTTGTGTAATTTTATTTCATACAATTGTCTTCTTGATGCCATGTTATAGTAGAAAATCCATAAAAAGTTGGTGTTGTTGTGAAACTTTATGTTAGTTCTTCTTTTCTTTCAATTTTGGCATATCGTTCTTCTCATTTTTGGTTTGGTTTGATCTTGTTCTATTTAGGACCTATAAAAAATTATGAGTTTGGCACTTAGTTAATTTGGTTTTGAGTTGTTATGTTGGTAGTTACAAGTTTGTTAGTTGTTAAAGCCAACTAGGTGTCCTAAGTGCCATTTGGAACCTTTTCTTTTGTTCTAGAAAATTGTTGACTCAACTTTTAGAAGTGCAAATCCGTGTGGAGGAGTAATTCAAGCATCTTGACTAACTCCCAAGAGGTTCCAATCTTAAGTGTTAGGAGTTCTCATTTTAAGACTCTCTAAAAGTTAGCTCATCTATAGGAGTGTTAGAGATCTATTCTTAAATTTTCATCTAGGTTTAATTTTGTTTTGAATGATCAATTAGGTCACCTTATTTCGGTTTCATTTTGTTGCATAAAAGAAAATTTGTTGTCAAAAAAGAATCATAGGCCTTCTATTCATCTTGGTGGAAGAAGGTTGTATATTTTTCCCTTAAGCAAAAGAGTGCATATTGAAACCCTAGAGCTAGGCATAGAAATCAAAGAAATCAAAGACATAACAATAGTGATAGTGAGGATGAATCTAGACATAGAAGATACCATCAACATAAGAGAGAAGACATAGGCTTAAGAGAGGTAAAACTTGAAATTCCCCCATTTTAAAGCAAGAGTGATGTTGAAGCTTACTTAGAATAGGAGATGAGAGTTGAGCAATTGTTTAATTCTCATCAAATAAAATAAGAAAAGAAAGTTAGGATAGCCACTCTCTCATTCCAAAACTATGCCTTAGTATGGTGGACCCAAGTGTGTAAGGAGAGAAAGAAAGATAACTTCCCACCAATAGATGATTGGTTAGACTTGAAAGCTCTATTAAGAAAATGTTATGTTCCTAATTACTATAGAGGAGAGCTATTAGCCAAGCTAAATAGACTCACCCAATGGTCAAAGAGTGTAGAAGATTACTACAAAGCTTTAAAGATAGCCATGATTAGGGCAAACTTAAAAGAAGATGAGGAAACCCTAATGCATATGTTCTTACATGGCCTAAATAGGAACATAACATTGATGTAGAAGAGTAGTGATTCCTATGACAGTTGATGTAGAAGAGTTACTACACCAATGTATTAAGGTAAAGAGCCAATTTAAAGAGAGAGAAGTCTATAGTAGGGAAAATAAAGCCTACAAGTCTAAGTGGGTAGGACAAGAAAATAAGGGTAGGTTTGAGAGAAACCCTAGGGAGAGGGAAGTGGGCACTTCATCTTCCAAACCACAAAGTGAGTTGCATAAGAATGGCAAAGTTTTTAGAAACCAAAGAGATAAGCATGAATCCACATCTAAACCATAATCCTCTAGATCTTCTACCATAAAATGTTTTAAATACCTTGGTAGAGGTCACATTGCTTCCGACTATCCAACAAAAAGAATAATGGTTTTGAAAACTAATGGAACCTACTCAAGTCAATCAGAGTCTAATTCTGATTCTCACTCTTCAAGTGATGACTCAAGTAGTGATTCCTATGACAGTGAGCATATTTTAGGGGATGATGGTGAGCTTTACATGATTAGAAGGTTACTTGGTAGTCATGTTAAGCTAGATGACACTACACAAAGAGAAAACATCTTTTATACAAGATGTTACATAAATGACAAACTATGTTTTCTCATTATGGATAGTGGGAGTTGTGCAAATATTGTGAGCTAAAGATTAGTAAATAAGATGGGCTTAGAACTAATAGATCATCCTAGACCTTATAAGTTGCAATGGTTAAATGAAAAGGGAGAAATTTTAGTTAATAAGCAAGTCTTAATTAACTTCACCATAGGCATATATAAAGATAAAGTCAATTGTGATGTAGTACCTATGGAGGCAACTCTCATCCTATTAGGAAAACCTTGGCAATTCGATAGGAAAGTCATCCATGAGGGGTCCACTAACACCCTCACATTCAAGTTAGATGGTAAAAAGATAGTTTTACACCCCCTAACTCCACAATAAGTAGCTAAAGATCAACTACAAATAACGCTTAAAAGAGATAGAGAGTTAGGATCTTCTTCTAATCATCTAGGAAAACATAAGAAAAACAAAAAAGATGATAAAGGAAAAGGAGTTATCATCTATGATGACTCTAGAGAAAATCTTTTGGTCAACAAACATGATGTGAAACATGCTATGTTTTCACAAAAACAATGCTTGATCATGTATGCAAAAGATATCCCTAGCTCTTCTTTGTGCTCTATGGGCACTCCTCCTCCTCCTTTGCCCAAAGGGATTCAAAACATCCTAAATGAATTTAAAGATCTCTTCCCAAAGGATATCCCAAAAGGCTTACCTCTTATTAGGGGAATTGAGCACCAAATTGATTTAATCCTTGGTGCTAGTCTTTCAAATAGACCTGCATATAGGTGCAACCCTAGGGAAAGCCTAGAAATAGAGAATCAAGTGAATGAACTACTATCTAAGGGTTGGATTAGAGAGAGTGTAAGCCTTTGTGCTTTACCTGTTTTACTAGTTCCTAAAAAAGATGGTTCATGGAGAATGTGTACGGATCGTAGAGCCATAAACAACATAACCATCAAGTATAGGCACTCAATACCTAGACTTGATGATATACTTGATGAACTTAGTGGTTCTAATATATTTTCCAAGATTGATCTTAAAAGTGGCTATCACCAAATAAGAATCAAAGAGGGAGATGAATGAAAAGCCACTTTTAAAACCAAGCTTGGACTATATGAGTGGTTAGTTATGCCTTTGGCTTGACTAATGCACCAAGTACTTTTATGAGGCTCATGAATCATGTTTTAAGGGAATTTATAGGTCATTTTGTTGTGGTCTACTTTGATGACATTTTAATTTACTCAAAGACCATGACCTTTCATCTAAACCATCTCAAACATGTTATGCTTGCTTTAAGAACAAACAATCTCTATGCAAATTTTGAAAAATGTTCTTTTGGCATGGACAGCATTGTATTCCTTGGATTCATAGTTAGTTCTAAGGGTGTAGAGGTAGATCACTTAAAAGTGAAGGCAATCCAAGATTGCCCAACACCTAAAAATTTGAGTGAAGTAAGAAGCTTTCATGGTCTAGCAAGTTTCTATAGGAGATTTATGAAAGATTTTTCTACCTTAGCCTCCCCTCTAAATGAATTGGTGAAAAAGAATATTCCTTTTATATGGGGGCCAAGGCAAGAGAAAGCCTTTCTAGATCTCAAGGAGAAGCTCACTCATGCTCCAAATTTGGTACTTCCAAATTTTTCAAAAACCTTTGAGCTTGAGTGTAATGCTTCAAATGTGGGAATAGAAGCCGTTCTTTTACAAGAAGGTCACCCCATTGCTTTCTTTAATGAAAAGCTTAATGGGGAAACTCTCAACTATCCCATATATGACAAAGAATTTTATGCATTAATTAGAGCCCTACAAACTTGGGAACATTACTTAATCCCAAAAGAGTTTGTTATACATAGTGATCACCAATCACTAAAATTCATTAAGGGGCAACATAAGTTAAACAAAAGACATGCTAAGTGGGTTAAATACTTAGAACAATTTCCTTATGTCATCAAGTACAAAAATGGAAAATCCAATACTGTGGCTGATGCTTTATCGAGAAGACACTCCTTACTCGCCTCTCTTGGAGCAAAAATTATTGCTTTTTCAAACATTTTCAACTCATCTTTCACTTTTTCATCTCATAAAGGCTTCTACATTCTAGATGGCTACCTCTTTAAATCCAATAGACTTTGCATTCCTAGGAGCTCTTTAAGAGATCTTTTACTTAGAGAAAGCCATGAGGGAGGCTTGATGGGCCACTTTGGAAGAGATAAAACATTGTCTATTCTACATGAACACTTCTATTGGCCTAAAATGAAGAAATATGTCCAAAAACATTATGCTAGGTGTATTGTATGTAGAAAAGCTAAATCAAAACTTTCACCTAGTGGTTTGTATACTCTTTTGCCTACACCTAGTGCACCTTGGATTGATATATCTATGGATTTTATGTTAGGCTTGCCTAAGACCCAAAGGGGAATGAATTCTATCTTTGTAGTGGTGGATGGGTTTAGTAAGATGACTCACTTCATCCCTTGTCATAAGGTAGATGATGCTAGTCATATTGCTAAACTCTTCTTTAGAGAGATTGTAAGACTTCATGGTGTTACTAAAACTATCATTTCTAATAGGGACACCAAATTCCTAAACCATTTTTGGAAAACTCTTTGGTCAAGGCTAGGAACAAAGCTTCTCTTTTCTACCACCTGTCATCCTCAAATGGATGGACAAACTGAGGTAATAAACAGGACCCTTTATCAACTCCTTAGGGTCTTAGTGCATAAAAATGTTAAATCTTGGGATGAGTGTCTACCCCACATTGAATTTTCCTATAATAGGGTACAACACTCAACAACTAAGCATAGTCCCTTTGAAGTTGTGTATGGTTTTAACCCTCTCACACCTTTGGACCTTTTGCCCATTGAAGTCTCTGACTCTGTCCTTCACATGGATGGAGAGGCAAATGCCAAGTTCATTAAAGATTTTCATGAGAAGGTTAAAACCCAAATACAAACTAAAAATGAACACTATGCTCGTTGTGCTAACAAGAAGAGAAAGGAAGTCACCTTTGAGGTTGGAGATTGGGTTTGGTTACACCTTAGAAAAGAGAGATTTCCAAACTTGAGAAAATCCAAACTCGACCCTAGAGGTGATGGACCCTTTCAAATAATTAAGAAGATAAATAATAATGCCTATGTCCTTGATTTACCAGGTGAGTATGGTGTGAGTGCTTCATTCAATGTGTCTGACTTATCTCCTTTTGATTTCAATGAAGAGGATGATGCCCTAGATTTAAGGACAAATCCTTTTGAATAGGGGGAGCATAATGAGGACATCCTAAGGAGGACCCACACACTATATTGGACAAAGGGCTAGAGGCTTATAAAAGGCACTAGGGCCAAGTCCAAGAAAGCTAAAAAGGACATTCATAAAGCCTTGTCATTTTTCATCTCTTTGCTTAATGGGCCCAAGCCCAAGGGAGACACTATGAGGATCTACATGCTTGCATCTTGTAACATAGGTCATAGTTAGATTCTCTAGACACTTAGGCTTTATTTGGACCTTGCTAGGTCAAGTGGGTCACTTTAGGGCCATGTACTTTCCCTTTGGGCCATGTATAGGCCATGCTGTAACATCCTGAATTTTAAAATAGAAGATTAATTAAGGAAAATAAATATTGATAAGTTGAATATGAATTGTTTAATGTCCCAATAAATTAAAATTAATTAAATTAAGATTTTTGGGAATTGTTGGTAATTTATGGAGATCGATTAAGCTGAATATGAGCCGGTTGGAATATGGGTGTCGGACCAAGTGTCTTGGAATGAGATGATATTGGTCAGGGCTGTAGAGAATAATATTGGAAATCCGAATATACATTCGGAATAATTTTCGGATGAAGTATTGAGCCCAAACGAAGAGCCTGTTAGTGACAAAAACGATGAAATTCTAATAAATAGAAATCAAATAAAACAAAAAGCCCAAAATTCCTTTCCTTCTCCACGCTGGCTTCTTCTATTGCCGTGGAAACATTCCTCTTTATCTTACTCTCCATTTCACTCTCATTCTTCTTATCTTCTTCTTCCAAGAAGCTTAAACTCTAGAGGTGATCATCTCCTACCCCATTTTCGTTGAAGAAACTTGAAAGCTTGGAGTTCTCCCCTCTTCCTCCTCTCTTTTCTGTGCTAACTCTCTTCTTTTCTTGAACCCATTTCGTTTGGGTGTGAGGTAAGTTCTTTCACCATTTTTGGAATGGATTGATGATGATATTATGGGGTATTATGATTTGGAGAGGAGATGCATGTGCATGGGTGTTTATTAGAGCATTTAATGCTTATGCCCTAGAATGGGTCATCATAAATGTGAGTATTTATGAAGAGAAAATGATCGTTGGTGTATTAATTAGGGTAGAGAATGAAGGTTATGATGTATTAATGAAGGTGGATGGGTTTTGAAGGAAACCCTAACCTTGAAGTTAGGGGGAAAATAGTTAAAGTTAGTTTAAGAATGTGTTTAATGGAGAAATATATGTCGTTGAGGAGTTTTATGAAGCTTGGGGATAGGGTTGTCTTGTAACCCTTGAATTTAATGATGGTGGCTTAATGGGAAGGAATTCCCGAAGCCTAATAAAGAATAAAAATGATATCCATAACATGTCTAACACATGTTGTGACATTATAAATATGAATATGACTAAATAGAATTGAATTGATGACTTGAGTAGTTGATTGATTAAGGTTTTACATGAATGTGAATGTAGGACCTATTCCGAACGATGAGGCAGGACCGTCTTATCAACCGGAATTCTTCTCTTGAGGTAGGAGAGGAGTCTAAGTTCTAAATGCATGAATTCGAATGTTAATTGATTGTGGTATGTAGTGTTATGCATGTTAGCCTTGCTTGAATGTTGTAAGAAATGATGACTTGTGGTGTGATGTAGATAATATGTTTGGCAACATGTTTTTGTGCATTTAAAATATTCATGGTATGTTATGCGAAGGTGTATAATGAGCAATGATATGATGTTAAGTTGTGTTTACCATGAATGTGACATGAATAATGATGTTGTTTGTTGAGATTGAGAATAAAGAGAATGCCACCCAAAGATTTAAACTATTGTGAACAATCAATGTTAATAAAAGCTTGTGGTGATGTTGATGATGGTGTTGATGATGTTGGATGATGAATGGCATGTATAGGATGCATAGAGTGAGGAATGCATATGATTGCACTT
The DNA here is from genome assembly GCA_037962975.1 of Clitoria ternatea. Lineage (NCBI taxonomy): Eukaryota > Viridiplantae > Streptophyta > Magnoliopsida > Fabales > Fabaceae > Clitoria > Clitoria ternatea. The sequence goes on from CM075672.1 coordinate 161,553,749, forward strand.
GCATCCATGGCATACTGCATAGCTGTCGGTGTTGGAATTTTAGGGGATTCCCCTGGTTGGCCCAGTGGGAGGGCGGCTCGGTGCATGAGCAAGTTATATTTCCCCTGTGACTTGGTGTATAAGTCACGAAGCTTCCCATGTTGTGCTTCGGGGAGCCACATGTGGTTGACCCTTGTGGAGGGTGGCTCTTGAGGAGCAGGTGTCCCCGGTGGTCCTTGAGATCACAGCTGCCATGATATAATTCATGGTTGGCCCACAACACCATATGTTGATATGTTGTGTACCGAGGTTATGGTGAAAATGGCCAGGTGTTGCAAGATGGGCGATGCGGTTTGGTACCAGTAAAACAATTGGTGAATGCATGAAATTTAAAGAATAAGTGTACATATTTTACTACTGCAGTAGGGGTGTGGTTAAATGACCATACTTGTGTTAGGAAATCCCTACCATGAGCAGCGGAAAAAAAAAAGGGATTCCAAAGGATTTGCAAGGTTCCGTGTTTCAAACCACAAAACAAACACAAAAATCGTTTTTGGATTACCTCTTGAAGAACACCAAAGCAGTCGTAGCCTCGTCCTTTAGGAGTCCACACAAGCACTCCCACCAGAATCGCAACACTTGCCAACTGCTAGTTTGATAGCGTGTAGCTCTTGCAACTTTTGCGAATTTGTGTCTCACTTGAGTGTGCGGCCTATGAGCATCTTATGCTCTATTTATAGGCTTAGGTTTGACCTAATTTGTTCTCTCTAAAATTGGGCTCCTTACTCATTCCAAATGAGTTAGGCCCAATAGCTTTATTTTAGTCCAACTAAAATAAGACAACATTTTCTGATGGGCTTACTCTATGTGTGTGACCCTACAGGTAAAATACTCGGTCATATTAATAATAAATTATTTTATTATTAATATAAAATAAGAGCGGCATCTAGCAATGCATCATTATGTCTGAATATTATCAACATAACCTATAAGTGATAATTATTTAATATGTTTGTTCCTTTTGTCACGATATCCTAATTGGGCCCAAGGCATGGTCGCGTCATCCTTGTACGGTCCAATTTATTTTACTTGATACCGGAGTAGACTGAATCCGAATAAATATCTAATATTTATTCTTTCTAGCATGGCCATGCGTTTTCTTAGTCTTACTCCATCAAGTGGCCTATAGATATCACTCCTGTCACATAGGAGAGACAAATCCCATCTACATCACTCACATCCCTCTGCATAATTTGTTCATTGCCTAATCACAACCTTTATAGTCCTCTTGTTACAGAAGACGTTTAATTGTATTAAAATAATAAACTCCCCATGTAGGAATCGTAGTGACTTCAGGTCGAAGGACTACATATACCATTATCACATTGAGAATCGTTTATGACAATCATGTAACGATCCATGCAACGTTCTCATGGTGGGTCTGTCCAGTACATCATTACTCTTAATGTGTACCCGTGTGAAGACTTGATATCATCTATATCTATGATCTGTGAGATCAGGTCATCACTACACTCACACACTAGTCTCAGTGTATTTATATGTCCCCATGTAAATACTTGACTAGGGACATTTTAGGAATAATTTTTATATGACCTATTACTCCAAGGATAAATACGTTTTAAAACAATTTTAAACTGAAATATTTATTTTATTGATAAGCATAAAAAATGATACAAATGAAAAAGCATAAAAGCTCATAGTGCATACACCAACAACTTGAATCCCACAGTTGGTGTTGAATTTCCCACAGTCAGATCTGCAATTGTTGAAATATTCCTTTGTGCATATGCATTAGTTAAGAGCATTTGCATATAGAAGGAAGTATGCCAAGGTGGTGAGATGTGATGATGATTGTGTGAGGTGGTAAAAGTATATTTAAGACAACATAAAAGATATGAATACTAGTTAAAGGTTGTGTGACCATTCAATGGTTGAATAATGTGATTATGTATATACTTGTGTGCTTTGTGTGAAATTGTGTTGGTATATGGCATGGTGATTATTAATGATGTGCAAAGTATATATGTGGGGATGCCTATATGCATAATCACTTGGTATTCATATTCATTCCTTTGGAATGTGGACTCACTCTCCCATGTTGTCAATTTTAGACTTGTGATGCAGGGCACTCATGGGAAGAGTAAGCATTTTGAAGTATACTTATGGCTGTGGAGGTAATTAGTGTATAGGGAGCGCCTTGGCCGGCGATATATGTAATCATATCTATTTTGTGTAGCAAGAGATGTAATGAATGTGTATTTTGGAAGTTTACATGATAGATGATTTTGGAAGGTCATGGAGGAAAATGAGAAATTGTATGTATATCTCATTTTCATTGGTGACCCTAAGTATGTATGAAGGTTTAAATTATAATGGAAATTCCCTATGTGTTGATGAATGGATGAAGAATTATATTTGAGTATTTCTTTTATAAAGCTAAAGAGATGAAGAATTAATTTATATATATGATTTTAAAGAGTTGAATGGAATTTAAGAATATGCTGGTGCAGAACCAGTTTTAAATGATCTGAATGATGTTTGATATGTAAGGCATTCTGGTAGTATGAATGGAGTTCAACTTTAGTGGATTGTGTTGTGTATATTTCATGTTCTGTATGTTGTCTGATGATTTCACTCAGGCGAATTGGATTCTCGCCCGAGCGAGAGCCACACCTGTTGGGAAATTGGTCCCTGGGCAATTCTCGCTCAAGCGAGATTGTCCCAGTATCAGTGTTTAGATACTAGAGGAAATTCACCTAGGCGAATGGAGCTTCGCCCGAGCGAGGGCGAAGGGATTAGCCACTGGTCTGATTTCGCTCAGGCGAATGGCCAGTTCGCTCAAGCGAGAATGATAGTAGAATCATGGATTTAGCTACTGGATGAAATCCGCCCGAGCAAAGGATCTTGGGGGATGGCAATTGCCCAGGCGAGACAATTAAGTGGTGAGTGGGTGAGTTCCTGAACAAACTTTGTCTAAGTGGAAGTTTTGGAAATAAACTAAGAGGTGGTGTAATTTCCGAGTGAATTCCGAGTGACCTATGTCCGAGTCATGGCCTTCCGAGTGAGGAAGTATACATAATCCGAGTGAGAAGACTCTTGAGTGTGGTGATCTGGGCAGTGGAGTCCCGAATGGGGAATATCCGAGTCCAGTGTAACTTGTTCCGAGTGGCGTGTCCCGATTGTACATTTCCGAGTGAGTGAACACCGATTGGAAATACTCGGTGTGAGTTTGTCCAGAAGTCCCCTGGGATAACTCAACTCGAGTGAAAAAGAGAGGAAGTCGGATTTGTAATAAAATACCGAGTGAAAGCTGGTCAGGCAATGAGTCAGTCTTGGAATGAGACTCCAAGTGAGTGTCCAAATAGGTGGAGAGTCGGTTCCTGGAGTGTTGTACCGAGTGGAACCACGAGTGGGTGAAGACTCGGATTCGGAATGAATTTACCGAGTGAAAGTCTGAGTAGAGAGGACTCGGTCTGGACTGACTTTACCGAGTAGAGGATTGAGTGGATGATGGGTCAGTCAGGATGATCTTGCTGAGTGAGAACCTGAGTGCCTTGAGTCGGTTTCGGGAGGATTCTGCCGAGTGAAAACCCGAGTGTTGGGAGTCGGATTTGGAGGGGCTTTGCTGAGTGAAAACTTAAGTATTGGAAAGCCTTATTAAACGAGTGGATATAAGCCCAGCTCTGTAAGTTGTTCGCCTAGGCGAGGAAGTCTCGCCCAAGCGAGTCAATCATGAATTCAATTCTGGACGAATTTTGCCCAGGCTCGCTGGTTTCGCCCAAGCGAGGTTTGTGTGACTCGCTCAAGTGAGTCGGAATTCGCTTGAGCGGGATCGTCCCCTGATGCATAATTATTCCTTTCGCTCAGCTTTTCTTTACTTTGCCCAGTGTGCCACGCTGACTCGCTCAAGCGGATGAGAGTCTCGCTTGAGCGAGGGGCACTCTGTTACTCCTTTTTGCCTTGATTTTAATTCATTTCAATTCCCTTGCAATAAATGTGCATCCATGCCATATTTTAATGGAATTCTGGTTTTTGTATGACTCATGAGATTTCATGAGGTTCTTTCCCTTAAACTTATTTTCACAAGGATTAATTTGATTAACTCTTCCGCTGATTTAAACTTGGAAAAATTATCATGAAAATTTAACCTTTTAATTCCACCCTCTCATATCTTCATATATGGGAGTGGTTCATCATTGATCCAGGTACTGTGTCAAAAATGCTTCTGCACTTAATTTCTTTCATTGAATTTATGATTTATAAAAACGCAAAAAAGTTATCCTGATTTTTAGGGTGTCTCACATGCTCTCTTCCTTTTGTACTATTAGGCCTTGGATCCATCATCCAAGCCCACTTATCCTTCCCTTGGCCGAAATCTAGAAAGGCTATATAAGGGAGCTCTCCTTTGTAAATTCACACAATAATGATCATTTGAGATTTTTCACCTTTGAGTGCAAATTTTCTACAGTGAGAAGCTCCTCCTTCTCTCTAGGATTGAGTCTCTAGAGCAAGCTCTTATCCAAGAGGATCTTCTCCCTCTTGGTGGCAAGATTAGGGAGTTATCTTCCTAAGGCAATGGCCTCCCTCCTTCACCTTCCATCCTTCCCTTCCATTTTCCTCCATCTTGTCCAAACCACTTCACTTCCTCTCTTCCCTTCCACTAAATTTCATCCACTCCATAGAGTTTTTCCCTTTTGTTGTTTCGGTTCTAACCTTGAGGAAAGGAATTCATCCATGGCTTGAAGGAAGAACAAGGAAAGGAGCCAAGATCCATCCCTTCCAAAGGAGACTAGAAGAAGCTCCTACATCACGAAACAACGTGGATCCATATCCAATGGGTAGGGAGCAAGGAGTCCTCTGATCAACAGACATGATGCTTTAGGACAACCTTTGGTGAAATGACACGCCCTTAATGGCATATTAATGACATAGGGATAAAAAAACGACATAATCATGACAAGCATGTGTTCTCACCCCCTCGAGGATAGAAATGGCAGTTAACAACTCTTCACCATGTGGCAAAAGCGCACAAGTTCTCTTTCAAATCTCCTCTCGGCTCATCTACGCCTCTCAGAGATTAACTCTTCTCGCTCATCTACGCCTCTCGGAGATTGACTTTTCTCGGCTCATCTGCGTATCTTAGAGATTGACTCCTCTCGACTCATCTACGCCTCTCGGAGATTGACTACTCTTGGCTCATATGCGCCCCTCAGAGATTGAGTCTTCTCGGCTCATCTGCACCTCTCGGAGATTGACTCCTCTCGGCTCATCTACGCCTCTCGGAGATTGATTCCTCTCGGCTCATCTACGCCTCTCGGAGATCGACTCCTCTCGACCCATTACGGTCTAGTGTAGGCATCCCTCCTTGGAGTCTGCCAACGTCGACTAGGACAAGACGCACAACCTCGGAAGCCCCATCTAATGTTAAGAGGGCACTTCACGACTACACTCAGCCACTTCACCTGGCCTTAGGCCTGAGGCTCGTAGCTGGAGGGCTCCTGTTCCCCCCAAAATCAGGGGGCCCACAAGTCCCCTAAATCCTCTCTATCTTAGCAAGAGGATGATTATTGTTAGTCATAGTCTAATGGGCCTGGGTCCCTTTTATTTGACCTAGGTATAAATGTATCTTTTAGACGCACGTTGAAAGCTAAGTGACATATTATTGAGAAATAGTAAACCTAATCCCTAGGGAAATTCTCTAGGTTTTTGTGCTTTATACTCTTTGCGTGAACAATACCTAACATTGGGCAGATTCCTTTTTAATTCAACTGAAGCTTTTCATGAGTTTAGAAAGACCATTCCGTTTAGGGCTACTTTACTACTTGATGATTAATTTGCTGTGTAATTTGTTTACGTACAAATTGTGTTTATATAGTTCGAAGGTGCAGCAAGGAAAGGTGGTAAACGAGAAAGTATATGGGACACCTTTACTCGAAAACATCCAGGTATGAACGTAAGAAGAGATCCCATTTTAATGTCATTAATTTAAATAAAAGTATTTCCCTTCTGTCAAAGTCTTGCGGGGTCTGTTTTTCTTATTTTCTTCATAATGTTATTTTTTTAAAATTACATTTCTCAAAGTGACTCTTGTCAAACTAAAAACAACATATTTCTTCAATCCAATCATCGTAATCAAGATTATTGCATAGATGAAATCTGCAGATTCTTATGAAATATCTAAAAGCTATTAATTGATGTACTTCATCAACTTCAATTAATGTTATAACATGTATTTAATATATATATATATATATATATATATAGACAATAAAATATATAATAATACACCTATAAATGATAAAATTTTCAAATTACATTGAAATATGTATATATATAAAAGTAGATACTTTTATTTATATTTATAAATAATTAGTATTGAAAAATTCTATGTTTAAATTAAATTGTGTCATGCATAAATTTACATTGCATATATGATTTGACATGCAGAAAAGATGGCAAGGGGAAGTAACGGAGACATCGCCAACGACCAGTATAACCGCTGCCTGGTAAGGTTTGGTATTTCATCGAGTTATGCACATTAATTTATTTTATGTGATCAATAATTATAATTATAATGATAATTTTATATTAATTGTGAAGAAAACTGTCCCTTTTAGGGTATGAAATTGGTGTATTTAATAGAACCATTTGATTCCTGGCCACGCAGCAGGAAATAAGCTAGGTATAGTTTATTAGCTAATTAGTTATACGCTGTGCTGGCAATGTTGAAAAACCTCTTTAAAACCATTTAGGTACTTTTCTTAATAGAACAGACACCGTGAAAGTGGCTATATAGAAGGAAAATTAAAAGCCTCTAGTTTTTATTTTTTTTATAGGCAAAAACAATAATATTAAAAATCCTCTAACTCACATACAACTTTATTAAATTATAATTTTACTTATAAAAAGACTTTTTATACGATTTAACATAATTTCTAGAAAATCTTTCCATTCTAGACTTTAACCAAACTTAACTTTTATAATAAAGCAACTCAAACATTTTCTCTAAGTAAACAATGTCACCCCTAAAGATTATATTATTTCTTATACTCCAAATAGTTCAAACATTAACGAATCACAACACAACAAATCCATTTTTACTCCCATTGTCGCGACCGGGATCGCGGCGGCACGGCCGACCCTTAAAATATTCATAGTAAAACGGTTCGAAATCCTTTCGAAAAAATAAGGAGTCGCCACTAATATTTTTAAGGGTAAAATACCGGAAAAACCTTTATTAAAGCATCGGTCATAAAAATGAAATTCCAAGTTCGGGAGTCTAATTACAGGTGAGGAAGGTATTAGCACCTCACAACTGTCCGTTATAAAACGGTTACCTCAAGATGATAGCGCGCATTATAATTAGCCCAAAAATTATTTTAACCTCTTCAGAGAAGAAACGTATGAAATGACAAAGCATACAAAAATAGACAAAAAAATAGACACGGAATTTTTAAACATGAGATTAACAGGACGTCTCGTCCAAATTAATCTCGCTCCTCCTTTTTTTAAAAGAGATATTAAAAAAAATGAGATTAACAGGACGTCTTGTCCAAATTAACTTCGCTTCTTTTTTTAAAAAGGGATATTATAAAGAAACATGAGATTAACAGGACGTCTCGTCCAAATTAACCTCGCTCCTCCTTTTTTTTAAAAAAAGAGATATAAAAAAAATGAGATTAACAAGACGTCTCATCCAAATTAACCTCGCTCCTCCTTTTTTTAAAAAGAGATATTAAAAGAACATGAGATTAACAGGACGTCTTGTCCAAATTAACCTCGCTCCTCCTTTTAGTAACGAGACAAAAATAGAAACTCTAAAAATTAAATAAAGAAAAATGGGCCCGACATAAACTACTTCCCGCTCCTACGTATTCTCGAGCTTTCGAGAAATCAAGGTCACGTAGTTCTTTGAAGAAATTATAAAAAAAAATTCAAACTTTGATTTTGATCAATGTGTTTTTTTTTAAAATGATTTTATTGTATTTTTAAGATGTTTACCAAATAAATTTTATGCACGAGGAAAATACAAGACGAAATACTTCGTACGTGTATTACCCATCCATGATCTTATAACATCGATGTAGGAAAAGTGTTTGCATGATACTATTATAATATCATTGCATAATTTTATTTAATGATTAAATTGGAGACATACTTTTATTTTTAATATAGGCAAGGAAGAACATACATTAACACCTATATAAAGAAAAGTAATAAATAACAATAACTTATTGACAACAAAAAAAACTAAAATAAAAAGGAAAGAGAGAAAAGGATCATGGATAAATAAAAGGAAAAGAGGAAAAAAAATAGAAGGACAAAGGCTTTAAAAAAAATAGAAAGTTAGGACTTGAACCTGTTCCCTTTTGATCTTAAGAATCTAACCTCTACCACCAAGACAACTATTTTTTATGTTATAATAATGAAACGAAAGAAATATCATACAACATTCCAGTTTCAACTTTAATACCAAAATAACGTAAAAATGAAGGGAGCTAGGTTTCAAACTTGTCTCTTATTGGTATACAAAACACAGAATCACCACTAGGCTACTACAATCACATTGTTAAGGGAACAAACATATTATTCATTACCAAACATAAGGGTTCCAGCTTTATTAAACAAAAAAATACACAAACATATTATTCATTACCAAACATAAGGGTTCCAGCTTTATTAAATAAAAAAACACATGGAGTATGGCACCTAGGATTCGAACCCTTCCCCTCTAGCTAAAAACTAACGTGAGTTTACCATTTGAGCTACTACACTACACTAACATTTTATAACTTCAGAAACTCATAACCAAACCTGTTCTGCTTTTGTATGAAAAAAATGAAAATGGGCCTCTTCATGAGGCCCATACCTAACATAATTTTAACCTAGATTTTAAAATCTAGGTGTAGAGAATCAGTGTGCGGCAGCAAAGGGAAAAAACATGGGAAGAGAGAGAAGGAGGAAGAAAGGGAGAGAGAGGGAACCGGGAGGAAGAGGTGGCGAACCGGATGGTGGCGGACGGTGGTCTGGTGGTGGTTGTTGTCTTCTTTTTTTTTGGGCTTCTGTTTTTGCTCTCTCTTTTTTTTTGGTTCTATATTTGCTGAGTGGAAGAAGAAAGGAAAAAGCTTTTATTTCTAGAGGATGACTATGGTTCTTTTTGTTGCTCTTGTTTTTTGATGTTCCGGGTTCATCTCCTAATTTTTCTAATTCTTCTGGGTTGATATAGCCAAATGGAGATGTAGATGAAGTCCCTTTTTAAGATCAGAAGAGAGTTGCATATGAAGCACAAAACCAGATTTTGGGGCATGTTTCAAGGAGTGCTTTTCGGGATAGTGGTGTTGGAGAGAGTGATGAATTTAATTGATTTTCTTTTATTTTTTTAAATAATAATATGAAAAGATAAAAAATGGTGTTCACAGCTGCCCCTCTTTACTTTCTTTCCGCGGAAATATGAATGATTCATTTATATCATTGAAAGGAAGTAAAGACGTGAACACCCTCTCTTTAGAGATGATCTTGACATCAACAACTTCAAAGAGGTGACAGTTTCAATAAACAGAAGACTTAAACAATGCCAGTTTCGGCAATCGAAAAACTTAAAAGTCCTATCCTTGGTGATGAGAGCTTGAAGAAGAGCCAACTTTGGAAAATAGAAAGCTTAAGAAGTGCGATGAAGACTTGAAGAGGTGTCAATTTTAGGAATAAGAAAACCTAAAATGTGTTATGGAAACTTAATGAAGTGTTAACTTCGACACCGAGAATCCTAAAAGTCCTAGAGAAGCTTGAAGAGTTGCCAACTTTGACAATTGTGAAGATGAACAAGGTTCCAAGTTTGACGACTGAAGTTTAAGCTTTGTCCCAAAAAAAAAATGAACAAATCAGATGATATTTCCTTGATATCGAAAATGGGGTAGCCTAGAGAGGGATACTTGAAGCTTCGAAGAAAAATATATGACACAGAGAATTGCCCCGAAGTGTTTTAATTGAAGGACATAGCCTGGGAATGGGTACCTGAAGCTTTTTAATAGAAAACAAATGACTAGGGGGATGCCTTAGCTCAAATTGAGAAATGGAATAGCCTAGGAGTAGGTTCTTAAGGGTTTTGATAGAAAACAAATGATTTGAGGGATGTCCCTAACTTAAATTGAGAAGTAGAGTAGCCTAGGGGGAATATCTGAGGCTTTTTTATAGAAAATAAATGACTTGGGGGAATGCCCCTGATTGGTTTTGATTAAAATAGACTAGGGAAGGACGCCTAAGGCTTTTTGACAGAAAATAAATGACTTAGGGGAATGCCCCTGGCTCAAACTAAATGACTTGGGGGATACCCCTGGCTCAAATTGAGGAATGAGATAGCGTAGGAGTGGGCTCCTGAGGCTTTGACAGGAAATAAATGACTTGGGAGGATGCCCCTGGGTCAAATTGAGAAATAGGATAGCCTAAGAGTGGGTTCCTGAGGCTTTTACAGGAAATAAATGACTTGGGGCGATGCCCCTGGCTCAAATTAAGAAATGGGATAGCTTAGGAGTGGGTTCCTGAGGCTTTTATAGGAAATAAATGACTTGGGGGATGTCCCTGGCTCAAATTGAGAAATGGGATAGCCTAGGAGTGGGTTCCTGAGGCTTTTACAGGAAATAAATGACTTAGGGGATGCCCCTGGCTCAAATTGGGAAATGGGATAGCCTAAGAGTAGGTTCCTGAGGCTTTTACAGGAAATAAATGACTTGGGGGATACCCCTGGCTTAAATTGAGAAATGGGATAGCCTAAGAGTAGGTTCCTGAGGCTTTTTGACAAGAATGGTGCCTTGTTTGGTGATTAGAAAGTAGAGGTGCCTCATTCAGCGACTGGAAGGTAAAAGGTGTTTCATTCGGCGATTGGAAAATAAACATGATTCCATCACTGGCAATTGGGAAAAATGAACAACGTGCCAATTTTGGCAATTGAAGTGGAAGCTTTGTATACCAGTTTTAGGGAAAGACACTTGAAAGACGCTGACTTTGGCAATTCATGAAAAAAAACTTAAAAGATGCCAGCTTTGGCAATTTATGAAGAGATATTTGAGAAAAGCCTGCTTTGGCAATTGATTCCATTAGGGAGGAGAAACTTGAAAGATGCCGACTTTGGCAGTTGAGGAGGAGACTTTAAGAAGTTCCAGCTTTGGCGATTGATTTCATTGGGGAGGAGAAACTTGAAAGATGCCGACTTTGGCAGTTGAGGAGGAGACTTTAAAGGTGCCAGCTTTGGCGATTGAGGAAAGGTTTTTAGAGGTTCCAGCTTTGGTGTTTTCGAAGGTACCAGCTTTGGCGGTTTTGAAGGTACCAACTTTGGCGGTTTGAGGAAGAAACTTTGAGAAGTGCCAGCTTTGGTGATTGTGATTCCACTGGGGAAGAGAATTTAAGAAGTGCCAGCTTCGGCGATTGCGGTTCCATTGGTGAAAAGGACTTGATTGAGGTATCTATATTTGACATGTTGTCTACTACAATAACCTGCAGAAGAAAAAAAGGAAGTAGTGTAGAGATAAAATTAAAAATCGGGTAAATTCCATGAAACCGTGACCCTTGAGATGACTGATGGATGAAGTAGAACAAACGAGGCAACCATAGCCTCAGAGCGCATGCCTGGCCGAGACTCTGTGATGATCGCCCAAGATAAGGTTGAGTAGTAAGAGCATTTTGTCCCTCACGACTTTAAATGTTTACCATTCTTCCATTTATTTTATTAAAACACATGTTTTTATCAGATCAACGAAATTCATAACACGTATCGAAGAGGGTGAATTTTATTCATGCATGTTAAACAAGTACAAAGAAAGGAGAACAAGAAAAGTAAATGAAATGAATAAGGTCACATAGAACAGGTGAAACAGGGAGGGTTCATGGATCCTCCAGTGAATCTCTGAGACTAGCGAGAATCTTAATCCCCTAACACGACTTCATATTCACCCTTGCTTTTGAGAAGGTAAGTTCGACTATGATTCACGTGCCCCAGCTCAGACTTTCATTTCTTGAGTTAGAAGTCTTATTCGTATTACCAGAAATTTGACCCTAACTTTTGTCTGAGCTGCCCTTTCGGGTTTTCGACTCATCGAGTCGCTCTAACTTTTGCCTAGGCCGCCCTTTCAGATTTTTAGCCTAGCGAGCATTATTTTTTCTTTTTTCTTTTCTATTTTTTTCTTTGTTTTTCTCTTTTTTTTTGTTTGTTTCTGATATTCCTTTCTTACACAAAGTATTTCTTCACTGCGTCTGCACTTATGGGCATTGGCAGGTCCTTGCCATCCATATTAGTGAGTATTAAGGCTCCTCCAGAAAAAGCCCTCTTCACAACATATAGTCCTTCATAATTAGGAGTCTATTTGCCCCGATTTTCCTTTTGAATCAGTAGAATTTTCTTGAGTACCAGGTCTCCCTTTTAGAACTGTCGAGGTCGCACTTTCTTTTTGAATGCTCGTTTTATACGCCTCTGATACAACTGACCATGACAAAGGGCAGTCAGTCTTTTACCATCGATCAGGTTTAGTTGGTCATGTCGAGTCCAGACCCACTCAACTTCTTCTAATTTTGCCTCCATCATCACCCGAAGGGACAGGATCTCTACTTCAAAAGGCAAGACCGCTTCCATACCATATACGAGAGAGAACGGGGTTGCCCATGTCGAGGTTCGGACCGAGGTGCGATACCCATATAGAGCAAAATGGAGCATCTCGCTCTAATCTCTGTAGGTGACTACCATCTTCTGTACTATCTTCTTGATATTCTTGTTAGCCGCCTCAATTGCCCCATTCATCTTAGGCCGATAAGGAAAGGAATTGTGATGGTGAATTTTGAAGCTTTCATAGAGTTCTTTCATTATTTTATTGTTCAAATTCGTACCATTGTTAGTAATGATCTAACTTGGTAAGCCGTATCGGTATATCAGTTCTCGCTTGATGAATTTGACCACAATATTCCTTGTTGCATTGGCATATGAAGCTGCTTCTACCCATTTGGTGAAATAATCGATGGCGACCAAGATAAAGCGATGACCGTTTGAGGCTTTTGGCTTGATGGGCCCAATGACATCCATGCCCCACATTGAGAAGGGCCACGGTGCTGATAAGACATTCAGAGATAACGGGGGTGCGTGAATATGATCAGCGTATATTTGACATTTGTGACACTTCCGAACATAGGCGAAGCAGTCCACTTCCAAGGTCATCTAGTAATAACCAGCCCTCAAGATCTTTCTTGACATGGCATGTCCATTAGCGTGAGTCCCAAAAGATCCTTCATGAACATCCCTCATGATTTCGTTTGCCTCAACAGTATCAACACAACGAAGAAAGACAGAGTCATAGTTTCTTTTGTAAAGCACATCCCCATTTAAGAAGAAACCCATGGCGAGTCGTCTTAGGGTCTTCTTATTATTCTCTGTAGCACCCTCGGGGTATTCTTGACTCTGTACATACCTTTTGATATCGTGGTACCATGGTTTCCCATCTGACTCCTTTTCCATCATTTGACAGTATGCTGGCTCATAATGCTTCTTTACTTCGATGAGAGGCATATCGTAGTCACTACTTACTTTGAACATTGAGGCAAGGGTAGCCAAGGCATCAGCCATCTAATTGTCATCCCGGAGAATGCACTAGTGCATATTAGGGTTTTAACCATGGTTAAAATTAGCCTTTAACCACGGTTCTACAACCGTGGTTGTTCCCAGCGTAGTTATAGGTGTGGACTTTTAACCACGGTTTTTAACTGTGGTGAGAAATAGCATATAACCACGGTTCAAAATAACCGTGATTAAAGCCTCATCCCCTTTAATCCTCTCAAAATCAGCCACGGTTCTAGAAGCTCCTTCAATTGATTGATTTCCTTTTCCTCATCAGATGGCAACTTCACTTCTGCTTCATTTACATGTTTCTCCAATTGACTAATCTGAATCCTACACTGCTGGGCCTTCTCCACTTTAATTTTGGCTCTCTCCCTTTTCAACAGTCTTACTCTTCTCTTTTTCTAGTAACTTGCAAGCTTCCGCTGCTCTATTTTCACATACTACAAAGCAAACCAAACATTCATGTTGATACCCTAATCTTGAAAAATAAAATTACGTTTATAAATAATTAAATAAAAGAGACTTACCTTTCTTATTCTGAGGCTGAATTTCGTTGATTGAGTTCGAGAATGGTGACAGCTTGGCGTAGAGCATAACACGATTGTCGCGCCTATTTTCATATTTCTTCTTCCACTGCGAAAAGTAACGAAACAAAAAAAGGTTAAAATCAAAAAGAAAAAGAAAAGTGAATGGGTGAAGGAAAGAAAGAGGTACATGTTCACAACAAGCGTTAGTGGAATCAGATCTCGGATTCAATGCCATACGAAGAATGAGCAACAGTGTTTTACCGATAAGAAAAAAGAAGAAGACGAGGAATGGGAACAGAGAGAGTTGCGGGTGGGGAAGGAAATGAAGAGTCGAAAGTTACTTTAGAAAAGTGAAATGAGTTGCGGGGGAGGGAAATGAAATAATAATTGGGGATATAACCACGGTTGTAAAGTAACCGTGGTAATAGGGGTGATATGACCACGGTTCTATAGTAACCGTGGTTATAGGGGAGTTTAAAATTTAAAATTTTAAAATTTTAATTGGGGATATGACCACGGTTGTAAAGTAACCGTGGTAATAGGGGTGATATGACCACGGTTCTAAAGTAACCGTGGTTATAGGGGAGTTTAAAATTTAAAATTTTAAAATTTTAATTGGGGATATGACCACGGTTGTAAAGTAACCGTGGTAATAGGGGTGATATGACCACGGTTCTAAGGTAACCGTGGTTATAGGGGAGTTTAAAATTTTAAATTATAAAATTTTAATTGGGGATATGACCACGGTTCTAAAGTAACCGTGGTTATAGAGGTGATATAACCACGGTTCCGCATCAACCGTGATTAAACATGTTTCCTATAATTTCAAAAATACCACCGCGTTTTTTATGACTACGGTTATCACATAACCGTGATTAAATCCTGTCGTTATATCTATTTTTTGCACTAGTGACGTGATGAAAAGAGATCTTGTCAAACTCTTTGATCATTTCCTTGATATGATCATGATAAGGAATTAACTTGTTGTCCCTAGTCTCCCACTCGCCTTTCAATTGGTGGATGACCAAAGCGGAGTCCCCATAAACTTCCAACAATTTTACTTTTGCATCCAACGCTACTTGGATCCCTAACGAGCATGCCTCATATTCAACAATGTTATTTTGAAAGTTAAATTGTTAAAATTAAAAATTTAATATTGAATATTGTTTAATGAATAAATAATTTTATTCCTAAATATGTTTTTAATTATATATAACAAAATTTGGAGTTAAGGGAAAAGAAGGTTAATACCCAAACACAAGAATGTATAACTTTATATTGAAAAGATGAGTTACAAATGTGAGATATAATAGTACAATTGTTTTTATCATGAATAAAATAACCTTTGATTTAAATTTTATATCACCAAAAATATAAATTAAAAATATTTTTAAAGTAAAATTGTAAAATTTAAATTTTTATATTTTAGATATTTACACCTTTATATAAAAGTCATATAACCAAGGGAATTATGAGGTTAAAAAAATGATGAATGGTGTAACGTATGAAATCTATCTTTAATCTAATTTAAGAGAAAGAATACACAAAACAAACGCGAGTTTAGTACAATTAATATTACACATCTATGGCATCTTATTTTTACCATATATATTTTTTTCTTTTTAATTCTTTTCATCTTATTTCATCTCTTTATCCAAATGAACTAAATAAATTCTTTAAGAATAAATTTCTCATTTTGATACTCAATATTTATTTTAAATCATCATTATAAAGTGTATATATTTAAAATGTTCAAGATAGATAAAAATACTAAAACCTTTTGTATTCCTCTCTCTAATTAAACTTATCTTGGAAGATTAGATTAATAATAATTATATTAAAGATTATAAAATAATTGTGTTCAGGTATGTCAGAATGGACAAATAGGCATAGACAGTAACTGGTTCCTTCCGTTAAATGAGGGTAGCATGCTGACCACATGGCTGCTAGACCGTTAAATGAGGGTAGCATGTCTGAACACATGGCTGCTCTTGACTTTATATTTGGATGATTAGTGTTCCTCTCTTAAGATTAAAAAGTTTTAGTTATTATTATTGTTATTGATCAAGTTATATTTGATTAAAGAAAAGTAATGTCTTAATCACAATAATGGGAGAATTATGCACTACAAAAACAAATCTATTAGACCACTTCACTTCAAGGGCTCTTTTGTGATAAGGTTTCTTGAGGAATGTTGTTATTAAAATCTCCCAAAATTGTTACTCCTACCTCTAAAAAAAATTTGGAGTTGATATTACATAAGTAACCCGTATTTAAAAACCACGTACAAGTTATGTATTTAAGATTTTGTTCTTTGAAACCCACCTTCATCGATAACACTCATCACTTTCTTTCCTAGATCATACAATACAAAAGAATATCTTTTCTATAAAATTCTCATACTGTAAGATCCGATGGAACACTTTTTCTATAAAAGAAAATTCCTGAATTGTATGACCCAAAGTAGTATAAACATTGCTTTGGATTGTACAATCTATAATATGATCAAGAAGCTCTCATAGAAAGAGAAAAGAAAAATTTCCCGTCGACATGCAATAGAGAAGAATGACTTACTGTGAATGACGGATGTGGTACCTTATAGTAAAAAATAGTGATGATGCAATGATGTAAAATAGAGAGAAGCACTTCATAAATCATACATGAATAAAATGAATGATATAATTCTAAAAAAATGCAAGAGTAACGTATAATCTAAAGGAAGATGTTAATCTTTTACCGTTTTTCAAGATGAGTTATGTTAAAAAGAAAATGAAGGTACCACCTAAATCCTAAACTCTAAACCCTAAATCTGTATGAAAATGCTTTTTATTGTCATTTTTTGTTTTCATGTTAACCCGTATGAAAACGTTTTCAATTTTTCTGTTCTATTTTTAGTTTTAATTATAAAATTGTCATCATGTTTCATATTTTAAAAAAATTTTACAGAAAAAAGTAAAAACCAAAAATGAAAACAGGAGACTAAAAAAAGTTATTTTCAATGTTTCCTTATAAAATTTTAGAAACAAGAAACATGATGACAGTTTTGAAATTAAAATCGAAAAATAAGAAATATTTTCGCAATCTAAACAGGACCTAAGGTTTGAATTGAGAGTTTTTAGTGAATGATAATTTTATAATATTCAATTTTAAAAAAATAAATAAGGGTTAAGAGTGTTAGATATTCTACATTAAATGCAATAGAAGAAACTAAAAACCTTATAAATGTTGGAAGCACTACCCTTAATGTCTTTAAGTTTTATGAACTGAGTATCTTTTACCTAATAAACTCACATTCACTCTCCTAAATATATCTTTTTAGATCACTAAAATTCTACGAGGGAGGAACAATTTTGGGGTGTTTTGATAACAACACCTCTTTCCTTAAAAAAAAGTTTAAATACTACTTCCTACATTTCCCCTTATTTTCTATTTCATTTAACAACACCGCTACTTGATTGAGCGAATTTGTTTTGATTTTTGGTAATTAGATTGATAGAAAAATTTAATTAAAATTTCCTTACTTGTAGATTTTAGGTCATGTTACAAGAAATATCATAACCCAATTATTTTAATTTTTTTAATTCATTGCAGGTTTATGGATCCAATAGTAAAATGAGAGTGTTCCCCTAGAGATTAAGGGTGGCCCCCACCACTGGCCTCATCTTCCATAAATCCCACTCCCTGCGCGAATCAGGGAAAAGGACCCCCCATAAATATTTGTTATGTAAGTGGCCTCGTATGTGAAGCCCACTCACTTGATTATCTTGTTGTATAAATACAGCCTTGGGCTAATGTTGTAAGCAAGTGACATACATTGAATAACAGAGACTTTGCCTTGAACATTTCTAGTCCCAGTTATTTTCTGTGTGAACATTTTGGCGCCCAACATGGGGCCCGATAAAACGGATCCTACAACCACCATCTCAAGACGTGATAAACCCAGATTGCAGAGGAGAAGACAATGGTAAACACTAGAAACACACGAAGAGAAAAAGATAGCAGGCAACAAGGGATTCCTCTTGAAGAGGAGGATCAGGTGTTGCATCTCACTAACCTAGTAGAGACACTGTAAAGAACGGTGGCTAACTTACAGCAAGAAAATGCCACACTCCGAGGGCAGAGGGAGAAAGAAAGGGAAGCCTCTAGCTATAACGGTGACCGATCCACCCACCATAAAACTGTGGAGCAATCGTCTCTCCAAACAGAAACCACGAAATTTAGTGTTGAGCTTCCTTTCGCAGCACACCCATGGACTGACTCAATAATGGAAGCCCCCACACCTGACAATTACAAGCCCCCGTTGATGGAAAAATATGATGGAAGAGGCGATGCCGAAGATCACTTGACCATCTATGTCAACACCATGCTGGTAACTGGAGCCTCTGATTCCCTTTTTTGGTGAACATTCCCCACCACCCTCTCCAAATCTACACTCAGGTGGTTTTCCCACTTACCGCCGAAAAGCATCGCTAGCTTTTCTGATCTAAGTAAAAAGTTCCCCAATCAATTCTCCACCAGCAGGTCTGTCCAACAGATGTCACATAGTCTAGTCAATTTACGACAACTTCCAAAAGAAACTTTGAAGCAATACATGGCCCACTTCTTCGAGCAAGCCATCCAAATCCGAGATCTTAGCCCGGAAGTTGCCCTGCACGCCATCCAAACCGGATTACGTTTGGGTAAGTTTGCTGATTCCTTGACCAAAAAACCACCGTTACACATGGATGATTTTAGGGCAAGGGCCTCACGCTACATCGCCATCGATGAACGAGAAGCTGATAGGAACGAAAACATTGATCGAGAGCGTTTTCTCGACCATAACACTCGCCAGGATACCGATCGGGAATGTTTTCCCGATCGAAACATTCGTCATGATGAAATGAAGAAAAAGTCATTCAAGCCTGATCGAGACAAGCGGATCGGCGTCTACACAACTCCCATTTACACAAGTTTCACCCCATTAAATGATCGCCGAGACCGTATCCTGAATGAAGTTTACAACACGGGACTCTTAACGCTCCCACCCCCAGGGGAGGGACCCAAAGGACCAAACACCAATAGATTCTGTGAATTCCATAGGACTCACGGCCACGCCACTGAAGATTGTCGATCCCTCCGGAATCAAATAGAACATCTCATACAACAAGGGCACTTAGGAAGATTTATCGATCGGGAAAAAGATCATTCATCCAAAAGTAAATCCCGAATGAGAGAAAGAGAACGTCCCGACAAAGTAGAACTACATACTCGAGAACGGTCAAGAATTCCTCGATCTCGATCTCGCTCCAGGTCTCCGAGACCAAAGACGGAGAAAACACCCCCCGACGAGTTATACACACCATTGCTGGAGGATTCCCAGGTTCCCACCAACCTCACCGATCAGGCCAGGTAAACTTGTTACAAGAACACTCAGATTCAGAAGTCATCATCTTTGACAAGTCGGATTTCCCAAAAAATGGCCCGAATCGTGTGGTCTCTATAGAGGTCACAAAAAGTATTTCAAAACCTTAGGCTTAGTTCAAAAACTTTCTTGTAACAATAAATCTCTCGATTCTATTAATTACTTAAACTTACTAATATACCCGCAAGTATACAGTTTTATCACTTAGGTGCTTGTTAGGAATTACTAAGAGCATTGAGCATTTTTTGAACTAAATGGAAAACAAAAATTTATTTAATCCCAAGTCAAAATAACATTATCATAAAATATTATCATACCCCCTTCATCCCAAGATAATTAATTTAGTTACTCATGAAATAATTCAAATTTATATATATAATGGAAAAATAAAACATACAAGACATGGTAAAAATAAAGACTTACGGGTTTCTCCAAAAGCTTAGAATAATTTTACCACTGTATTTCCTTGTTGCAATATTCCTCCACCAATTACAAATTGGAACATTCACTTTTACAATCCTCACCACTCTTTTATAAAATAAGATAAAAAAAATAAAAAAACGAAGGAAAAAGAAAGGAAAAGGAAAAGAAAAAGAAAATGGAACGGAGAAGGAAACGAAGAAAAGAAAGAAAAGAGAAAGGAAAGAAGAATGAGAACTGAATTAAAAGTGATGCTCTTTAGTGGCGTCAGACTTCCCCCCTATTTATAGAGATCCTGGACGTTAATAATCGCTGGCTAGTGGGGCTTCTCTTTTGTCTTCTTGTCAGCCGCCCCACTAGATCAGCTTGTATACAGCCTGGACTTTAGCAATTATAGGGATCAGTGGCTAGTGGAAAATCTTATATTATTTTCCCTTTTGTTTTGTTGTCAGCCGCCCCTTCATAAGTCAAGGATCCACTTGGATAGTGGAAATCCAAGTCAGCATGGGCATTCGGTAGGAATATGGAAGGTGCTCTTCATTCATAGAAGACCGAGTGAAAGCTTTGCTCGAAATTTGTCTGTTTCAAGCTGGACGGTATTGAGAGGAGCCGGTGTGGAATTGGATGGAGTCGGTGTTGTGGCTGTGAAGAGAGCTGGACGAGCAAAGCAACTCTGATTGAAACATTCAATCGGAACCGATTAAAGAGTGACTTGGAACCGACTGAAACATTCATTCGGAACCGATTGAAAAGTGACTCACTCGGCACAGGTTCATGCCCTCCTTCTTTCACATGTGACCTACTCAGGATCGGGAAGTTTTCATTCAACTGATTTAATCAGCATCCTCAAAATGTTTCACTCGGCTATGTCTCTGGAATTGAAGCAATGGCTTCCACCCATTTTGACACATAGTCAACTGCCACTAATATGAACTGATTTCCAAAAGATGAAGGAAAAGGTCCCATAAAATCAACACCCCATACATCAAACAATTCAACTTCTAAAATGGTATTCAATGTCATTTCATGTCTCTTACCAATGTTACCTGTTCTTTGGCAAGCATCACAAGTTAGAACATACTTACGTACATCCTTAAAAATATTTGGCCAATAGAACCCAGCTTGCAATATTTTAGCAGCTATCTTAGAGGTACTCATATGCCCTCCACAGGAAAGAGAATGACAATGATCCAAGATAGCATGGATCTCATCTTGTGAAACACACCTCCAAATCAAATTATCTGCACATTACTTGAATAGGAGTCGTTCATCCCAATAGTAGTGTTTAACATCTGCAAAAAACTTTTTCCTTTGCTGAAAGCTAAGATTAAGAGGTAAAATACCACATGCAAGAAAATTTACAAAATTAGCATACCAAGGAACACGTTGGATACTAAGACTCAAGAGTTGTTCATCCGGAAAAGATTCATTGATGGGAATATTATCTGTTTCTTCTTTTTCAGATGTGAACCTAGATAGGTGGTCAGCGACCAAGTTCTTGGTACCCTTCTTATCCTTAATTTCCAAGTCAAATTCTTGCAATATTAGAATCCACCTAATTAACCTGGGCTTTGCTTCCTTTTTATTCAATAGATACTTAATGGCAGAGTGGTCAGTGTAAACAGTAACATGTAAACCTACCAAGTAAGATCTAAATTTATCAAAAGCAAAGACAATAGCTAATAGTTCTTTTTTAGTTATGGCATAATTTACCTGAGCATCATCTAGCGTCTGGCTGGCATAATGAATTACATGGAGCCTTTTATCCTTTCGTTGCCCCAACACAGCCCCCACTGCATAATCACTCGCATCGCACATCAACTCAAACGGGAGTTTCCAATCAGGTGGTTGCATGATAGGGGCAGAGATTAGAGCTTGCTTAATCCTGCAAAAAGCTTCTGTACAAGATGAATCAAAATTGAAAGGCACATCCTTACCCAGAAGAGTTGTAAGAGGCTTTGTGATCTTGGAGAAATCTTTAATGAACCTACGGTAAAACCCTACATGTCCAAGAAAACTATGAATACCTTTCATATTTGTAGGTGGAGGCAATTTTTCAATCACTTCCACTTTAGCCTTATCAACTTCTATACCTCTCTCAGACACCAGGTGTCCAAGAACTATGCCTTCTCTTACCATAAAATGACATTTTTCCCAGTTTAAGACTAGATTGGTCTCTTCACAACGCTGCAAGATTTGGCACAAATTTGTTAAACAATTATTAAAATCCAAACCATGCACTTAAAAATCATCCATAAAGACTTCCATCACATTTTCAATAAGGTCAGAAAAAATTGCTTGCATACACCTTTGAAAAGTTGCAGGTGCATTACACAAACCAAAAGGCATACGCCTGTAAGCATAAGTCCCATAAGGGCAAGTGAAGGTAGTCTTTTCTTGATCAGATGGATGAATGGGAATTTGATGAAAACCTGAATACCCATCCAAATAACAGAAATAAGAGTGTTTCGCAAGTCTTTCAAGCATCTGATCAATAAAAGGGAGAGGAAAATGATCTTTTTTCGTGGTGCTATTTAACTTCCTATAATCAATGCACATGCGCCAACCAGAGACAATCCTAGTAGGAATCAAGTTATGTTTATCATTTTCAATCACAGTTATTCCCCCCTTTTTAGGCACCACATGAACAGGACTTACCCATTTACTACTATCAACAGGATATATGACTCCAGCATCAAGCAATTTCAAAATTTCTTTTTTAACCACTTCTTGTATTTTTGGATTTAATCTCCTAAGTGGTTCCATTGTGGGCCTACTTTCATCTTCTATAGTAATCCTGTGCATACAAAGAGAAGGACTAATTCCTTTGATATCATCTATTATATAGCCTATTACCTTTCTATACAACCTAAGTTGTTTCAAAAGTTTTTCAGTTTCACATGGATTCAATTCAGCATTAACAATCACAGGATATGTGGAATTAGGACCAAGAAACTCATACCTTAAAGAAGCTGGTAAAGGATTTAATTCCACATTGGGGCTTACCATTTTGTCACACATGACCTCAGTATCATGTTTTAGTGGAGCCTCAGAGCAATCAGATGTGTCTGTCAGCTCAATCATATAAATAGTTTCAAGTGGGTCATTAGGAAGGGTTACTTCCTTTACCACTTGTTCAACAAAGTCCACACTACAACAAACATCATTAAAAGGTTTTTCTAAAACATTTTTCAAGTTAAAATCAACCTTTTGGTCTCCAACAGTTAGAGACAACTTACCATTCTTGACATCGATTATAGCACCTGCAGTTGCTAAAAATGGTCTGCCTAAAATAATAGGAATCAAAGAATCTTCGTCCATTTCAAGCACAACAAAGTCAGCAGGTATAAAAAATTTTCCTATCTTAATAGGAACATCCTCTAAAATTCCTGCAGGATATTTTACAGATCTATCAGCCAATTGCAAAGACATCCTAGTAGGTTTCAGCTCACCCAATCCTAACTTTTCAGCAACAGATAATGGCATTAAACTCACACTCACTCCTAAATCACATAATGCTTTATCTATATTAGTGTCACCAATCATGCAAGGAATAGAGAACTACCTGGATCTTAGAGCTTGGGTGGAAACTTTCTTTGAATTAGAGCATTGCACTCTTCAGTAAGTGCAACTGTACCATCTTCCTCCAGTCTTCTTTTGTTGGACAAAATGTCCTTCAGGAACTTTGCATATGTGGGCATTTGCTGCAAAGTATCTGTGAAGGGAATATTGATATATAATTTCTTTAAAACATCAAGAAACTTACCAAATTGTTTGTCCAACTTTGCTTTAGCTAAGCGCTGAGGAAATGGAATGGGAGGTTGATATGGCTTAACCTCCTCCTTCTTTTCTTATTGTTTCTTTTCTTCAATCACTGGATGAGATGAAGATTCATCCACTTTCTTTTCCTCCTTTGTAGTCTTGCCAACTGGTCTATCATATTGAGTACCACTCCTAAGAGTGATAGCCATGGTTTGGTTAGATGGTCCAGCCTCTGGTTTTCCAGGAAATGTTCCTGGTGCTCTTTGAGAGTAGGAGGCTTATTGAGCAATTTGATTTTCCAGTATTTTGTTATGGGTGGCAAGAGAGTCCACTTTTGAAGCCAAGTTTTTTATTGCATCAGAGAATTCATCATTTTGTTTAAGTTGAGTAGCTACAAATGTCTCCATCAAGGATTCTAGCTTTGATTTTTGTGGAATATAGGTTCCTTGTTGAGGTTTGTAGTTACTTTGATTACCTTGGAATTGAGGTGGCCTATTTTGGAAGCCAGGCGGACCTTGTGGAGGTCTGTAGTTACCTTGATAATTTCCACCATAGTTTCCAATAGCATCCACCTGATGCATTTCTTGTTCTTGATTATGGGTCATTGCTAAGTGGCAGTTTGTAGCTCCATGTCCTAAAACACCACAAACTTCACAAACAATATTAGTAGCACCTGTTGACCCTATTTTATCAAGTTTTAACGTTAATTCTTCAACTTTGGCAGAAAGTAGGGAAAGAGCATCAACAAAGTACTGACCTGGTGTTTTAGCAGGTAATCCTCTGTCAGAGTTCCACTGGTGAGTGTTTTGAGCTATTTCCTTAATCAGGTTCTCAGCTTCATCAATATTTTTACTCATGAAGGCTCCTCCAGCTGCAGCATCTAAAGAGATCTTTTGTGTGAAAGTTAGTCCATTATAGAAAATATGGATTGTCAACCACCTTTCTATCCTATGGTGAGGACATTCTCTTAGCAACTCCTTGTATCTCTCCCAGGCTTCATATAAGGATTCATCATCTTTTTGTGAAAAATTTATGATTTGTTTTCTCGGCACATCGGTCTTGTTCCTTGGGTACCATTTATTGCTAAAAGCACTGGACAATTGTTCCCAAGTCGTGATGGATCCTTCAGGAAGAGAGTATAACCACGCCCTCATTTTACCTCTTAAAGAGAAAGGGAAAAGTCTTAAGTGAATGGCATCATTGGTGGCTCCGTTCATTTTCAGGGTGTCACAGTATTCAAGAAAAATTTGAAGGTGAAGATTTGGATCTTCAGAGGGTAAACCTCCGAATTGGTTCTGTTGAACCATTGAGAGTAATGAAGGCTTCAATTCAAAATTGTTAGCCTCCACTGTGGGTCTAAGGATGCTAGATCCTCTTCCATTTGTACTTGGAGCGGCAAAATCTCTTAAAGCTCTGTTTTGGTCTGCCATTTGTTTTTCTTTTTCTTGTTTTTGTTGTTTTCTTAAAGATCTAAGGGTACGTTCTATCTCAAGGTCAAATCCTATGTTTAGATTGACACTACGGCTTCGTCGCATAAAAAGAAAATAAATGACAAATAAAATAAACAATTACAAAAATAAAACAACAACAGATACACAAAATAAAGAACAAAATACAAGATTACAAAACAAAATAAAAATAAAAATAAAAATATTAACAAGTATGATCTAATCGAATTTCAATATTGCCGATATTTGAGGGATAACAGTCCCCGGCAACGGCGCCAAAAACTTGACAGGGCCCGCAAGCGCACGGGTTATGTCGCGTAATATAAAAGATTATCGTTCTCCACAGGGACTGTGTTCAAAGTACCAGCATATTGAAATTTAATTATCCACACAATTGATTTTTAATGTTTTTTGTAAAATAAAGCACAAATTAAAAATAAATTTAGAAACAAAATTTACTTAACACTTAAAAAAAATTAAAGTTGAGAGTATCTTGGGATTTCGGGAGATCAAGACTTTATTTTATGTTAATGAATTTTAACTTTCCATAAATAAGAATCAAATTAAGTTTTCCAAGGCGAATTTTCCTTAAGCTAATTAATATGTTCCTCTCAGAATCCTATTAATGTACCTAACCTATGGAAAGCGCTGCTTAATCCTTAGAAAAGGCCCATTATCGTTTTGTGAAAATCCCTTATTTATTCCCCAAAAGATTTTGATTACTTTCACGGTTTTACCGAGGTCACAAAAAGTATTTCAAAACCTTAGGCTTAGTTCAAAAACTTTCCAGTAACAATAAATCTCTCAATTCTATTAATTACTTAAACTTACTAATATACCCGCAAGTATACAGTTTTATCACTTAGGTTCTTGTTAGGAATTACTAAGAGAATTGAGCATTTTTTGAACTAAATGGAAAACAGAAATTTATTTAATCCCAAGTCAAAATAACATTATCATAAAATATTATCATACCCCTTTCATCCCAAGATAATTAATTTAGTTACTCATGAAATAATTCAAATTTATATATATAATGGAAAAATAAAACATACAAGACATGGTAAAAATAAAGACTTACGGGTTTCTCCAAAAGCTTAGAATAATTTTACCACTGTATTTCCTTGTTGCAATATTCCTCCACCAATTACAAATTGGAACATTCACTTTTACAATCCTCACCACTCTTTTATAAAATAAGAGAAAGAAAATAAAAAAAATGAAGGAAAAAGAAAAGAAAAGGAAAAGAAAAAGAAAATGGAACGGAGAAGGAAACGAAGAAAAGAAAGAAAAGAGAAAGGAAAGAAAAATGAGAACTGAATTAAAAGTGATGCTCTTTAATGGCTTCAGACTTCCCCCCTATTTATAGAGATCCTGGACGTTAATAATCGGTGGCTAGTGGGGCTTCTCTTTTGTCTTCTTGTCAGCCGCCCCACTAGATCAGCTTGTATACAGCCTGGACTTTAGCAATTATAGGGATCAATGGCTAGTGGAAAATCTTTTATTATTTTCCCTTTTGTTTTGTTGTCAGCCGCCCCTTCATAAGTCAAGGATCCACTTGGATAGTGGAAATCCAAGTCAGCATGGGCATTCGGTGGGAATATTGAATGTGCTCTTCATTCATAGAAGACCGAGTGAAAGCTTTGCTCGGAATTCGTCTGTTTCAAGCTAGACGGTATTGAGAGGAGCCGGTGTGCAATTGGATGGAGTCGGTGTTGTGGCTGTGAAGAGAGCTGGACGAGCAAAGAAACTCTGATTGAAACATTCAATCGAAACCGATTAAAGAGTAACTCGGAACCGATTGAAACATTCATTTGGAACTGATTGAAAAATGACTCACTCGGCACAGGTTCATGCCCTCCTTCTTTCACATGTGACCTACTCAGGATCGGGAAGTTTTCATTCAAATGATTCAATCGGCATCCTCAAAATGTTTCACTCGGCTATGTCTCTGGAATTGAACCACTCAGACACATTCACTCAGAAGTCTGACTTGCTTCTCACTCGAAATTGCCTCAATCGTCAATCAGCCCATTCGGTTGTATTTACTCGGGAGTTGGCTTTGCCTTTCACTCAGAAATTTTAGAACTTGAGAGAATCTGGAATCTGGCCGATAGAAGCTCTTCACAGGTCCGAGCTTTGCTTTACTCGAAAATGCAACTTTCTGCCCCCAACTCACTCGGAAGTGCCCCTCACATGTAACTCACTCGGGAGTCCTTCCTTGGAGATATCTCACTCGGGCTTAGTTTGAAAGTTGAGAGTTTGCCCGAAAGAGACTCATTCCCGGTCGGACTCTTTTCCTTGCTTGATAAGACACTTTCTCCGAAACAAACTACTTGGAAAGGACCTGTTCTTTGATTGAGAATGCCATCTTCTCCGAATGACACCACTCGGAGACCTCCTTATTCAGCAGGTGTTCATTCAGTGGCTTCCTCTGCTCAGACAATAGTCTTTAAGACGGTCCACTCGGAGACAATTTTGCCCAGAAGAAGCAGTTATGCCCCAAATCAGACCTGCTTCAATCAGTAATTCTTTTACTCGGACAATAGCTTTGGGCAGTCCCTTTTTCACTCAGATTAGTTGCAGTCAGGAAGGTTCTATAACACCCTTATTTTTAACAAGTAAATAAACCCAAAATAGGGGAAATTTTTCCCAATTTTTATTTAGAAAATACCTGGATCAATACAAAGCCACTCTCATATATGAAGATATGAGAGCCAGGTCCATAGACCATGAAGAACCGGGTCCAAAAGAGAACGAAATGAAGGCAAAGAAATATAAAAGCCGAGCAAAGGCATACAGCAGAGAAGTAAACAGTGCCTGAGCAAACCCACAATACAGCGTGCACTCGCTCAAGTGAGATACAGCACGCTTGGGCGAGACAGCCCAACTCGCTCAGGCGAACTCCCCTTCTCTTAGGTGAAACCGATCCAAAAGCCTTCCAGCAACACACACTTGCTGGAGCGAATCCTTCATTCGTCGAAGTGAGAAGCCACACTCGGCAATCCCATCACTCGGTATTCGAGACAACCATTCACTCGGTAATGACTTAGTCCACTCGGGATTCATTCCCAAGTCCACTCGGTATAAGGGGATTCCAATCACTCGACCCCATCTCATACGTCCCATAACTTAGTCTCTTATTTTCTAACCTCAAGGATTACATATACAATCCACTTGGCAACTGAGGTATCCCATTCGGATTCCATAAAACTTCCTCACTCAGGTTATTTCCCAACCAAACACCACTCGGTGTATTTAACCACAATTCAATCGGAATGTACTTCACATTCATCACTCGGCATAAACTCATATCTCTCACTCGGAGAACACAATAGCCTTTCTTCACTCAGAAGGGGTCTCCTCAGCCATACTCCTCTCGGAATATTCAGTCTGAATTCGAGACTCCACTCACACAGGATTCCACTCGGTAATCTCACTCCAAAACCGAGTCATCTCAATTAGTCTTTCATTCGGTAATTGATATCTTATTCACTCGGGGAAACCATTAAGTTAAGTCCCACTCGGACTTGCTCAGACCTTAATCACTCAGGTATAAAACCTTATTCACTCGGATTATACTTGTATCACGTACTTAGAATATATTCCAATCCCAATCCATTTCAACAACTCTCCCCTCGGAAGAGGATCACTCAGATTTCCACTCAGGATATTCAAATCATTCCCCATACGGGGTTTACCCATGTTTTCCACTCAGAATCATTCAAGCCTATTCTCTCGAAAAAGAGTCACTTGGAATTTCCACTCGGAAATACCCAAACCTTCCCCACTCGGGGTTTACTTATATGTTCCACTCGGAAAAGGCCACCCAGTAATCCTCACTCAGAACTGGATCAAAGCCTCTCATATTTCTCACGAGATTCATTCACTCGGAATTATTCATCCAACAACATTTCTATTCCAATCGGAAGAAGCATCAAATCAACATAAATCACTTATCTATATATGCTCTCTGATTCACAATCCGACTACCCATTCAACAATACTCTTCAACCGATTCATAACCATGTTATCAATATAACATACATATATATGTACATACACTCGGATAATTCCATCTTAACATTATTCCTTCACCAACATCCATTATCCAATACAAATATCTGATATCAAAGTAATCCGTGTATATATAAACATGCAGTCGGATTATTCAATTATCTTATCATTATTCACTCCACATCAAGTCCTAGCCATCTCCAATACATACTGCCCATGCAAAACACATATATAGTATAGGCATACACTCGTATTCTAATAACTCAGATTCAAAATATATAAATTTGTGTTCATTATACAACGTTGTTATATGAGCTGGCCAAGGCTTAACACAGCTATTTACAGTATATATACATATTATGCACTTCAACAATCTGAGTTCTATCACTCAGACTTGAGTCCTTTAACTCATTTCCAGACCGACCTGCATATACTGAAAAATGGTGTAGGGGTGAGCTTTACATATTAAATGACAGATATTGGCTCAGATTTATCTTTGAATCCACAACATACAAATATATATATATCATCAATCAAATATACACACTGCCATTTAAATATGAGCAAACACAAACATCTCCAATCGGGTTTCTTACCCATTTCACTCGGCTATAAAGCCTAACATCCTTAACAAACATCTACTCATCCAATCGGGTTTCACCTCATATTTATCCCAGCTCTATATCAAATAATATCCACACTCCGAGCCACGCTCACGGAGTCTACCTGAGCCCAGCTCCAGGACTTAATCATATTCTATATAATGTCATCTGATTGCTGATCGGTAATAAACGTCCAACGCATTCTAGTGGCGAATCAGATGCATACGGTCTCATTCACTCGGCGTCCAACGCCAATGCACTCGGCATTTCATCAAGCGTCTCATTTCACGCTTAGTGCCCCTGGCACTGCCGCGAGTCCAACTCGAGGTCTTTCATCACATTCAACATTAGGACCACGTCCTCTTCACTCAGGATTATACCCTTCGTGGCACCCCGCAAGGTGATATACTCAACACGTATGCATATACATTCAACTCATATTCATTCGATTGCCCACTCAGAAATCTGCGTTCAACACTCTATGCACTTGGCATTTTCACAGCAAATCAGATGACTCAGCTCACATCACATCCACTCGGCAATCAATATGCCATCCACTCGGATTATCATCATCCACGAGCCTCACATTCATGGGATCCATTCAGCCTTAGCATTTCTAAGCCTCACACTATTTTATATATAATTCCACTCGGAATCTAACCTCAATAAACATCCCATGCTTTTACACAAAATATTCTACTCGGATCGTCCTCTATCACTCGGATGTATCCTTTACCATAAGCTCTCATGCTTTTATATATAAAGCCTACTCGGCATTCATCATCACAGTCCCCATTCATTCATTCATCATAAGCATATGCATCAACAAGCATCACATACATTTAAATGTACCATTATACATTCATTCATTCATCATAAGCATATGCATCAACAAGAATCACATACATTTAAATGTACCATTGCACACAGGGACTAATAGAGGACCACACCATGCACTCAGCATCAACATAACATGCATCTCAAAGCATCTTAACATAATCATCATCGTGAACATCAACACATATTACATGGACAAAATTCAACAACATCAAACCAAGCATATTCATCATACATATCCGGGCTACTACTCACTCGGAAATCAACAAAGCAACACATATCAAATATCACACATCACAGTGTAAGAATTTCACCCGGAAACCCGTCCATAAACCATGCATTTGAGATGCAAAGCCCCCCTTACCTGGAATGACGTTCCAGAAGTCACATGGGCCACTTGGCCCAGCCACAACAACACTCTGCTCGGCTTCCAAATATGGGAAAAGCCAACATGGCTCCCAGTCGTCCCAGCACACGTTCTCAGCCTTGGAGAACCAGCCACTGCTTCCTCTCGAAGTAGATCAGCTACCAAGCACACCATGCTAAGCCTCCAAGGCACCACAGTCCTCACTCGGCCCAGTGAAGAACTCTAACGCTGCTTCCACCACAAGAACAGCAACCACCAAGCACGTCACAAAGCTGTTCCACACTCGAACAGCACCGAGAGCTAGTCCTCACCAACAGTGGAGGACCACATGCTTCCAAAGCATCATGCATGACTTCTCCCTTGCAAGTAGCACAGCCCCAACACAGTGGGTCATTTTCCACAACACTGAGGCACCCCACACACTGCAGCAGGCTCCCAAATGAGCCACAAACAGCTCATCACATGGGGGAAGAAGGAGAGGAAGAAGAAGAGGAAGCACCAGGTGAAACAAAGGAGTAACCTAGCCTCCAAAACACACAGCTACACGCTGTTCCACTCACCATGCTGTTCCTCACACAGCCACACCGATCCCCCTCGGTTCAACACAGTTCGTGAATGGAAGAAGAAGATGAAGGAGACGAAGATGAAGCAGGAGCTCCAACAAGTTCTAGAGAGAAGGAGGAGCGTTTCTCTCCTCCATGACATGCACCAACGAAGAATGAAGAGAGAGTGAGGAGAGAAACATACAACCAAGGCCTTATCATCTCAGCCCCATCAGAGTCCCACTCTCATCATTTCAATATCCCATCCTCATTTAATGCAAGTCCTTTAGCATTTAATGCTAATTCTCTCAGCAATCATCACTCCCTTCCAACATGGACAAAGAGAGAGAGAGAACTGGAGTTCACACACTCACCACAATGCACATGTGTGGTCATTTGGCCTTATTATCATAATCATTATTATTATTTTCCTCTTAGTGAATTTCGCCTAGAGTCCCAGTATCAGACTCCCATCACTCGCTTAAGCGTCCCAAGCTCGCTTGAGCGAAAAACACTCAGTATGTATTTCCTCTCTCTTTCTCTCGCTCGAGCGCGGCCACACCCGCTTGAGCGAGAACCGACCAGTGTCTTC
This sequence comes from Clitoria ternatea, assembly GCA_037962975.1. Lineage (NCBI taxonomy): Eukaryota > Viridiplantae > Streptophyta > Magnoliopsida > Fabales > Fabaceae > Clitoria > Clitoria ternatea. The sequence goes on from CM075672.1 coordinate 161,585,858, forward strand.
ACCAACATCATTTGCACGTATCTCGCTTGAGCGGAACGCCATCTCGCCTGAGCGAGATAGAGCCAGAAACCATAATTCTGGTCCAGAGGATTCTCGCTTGAACGAGAATCTATCTCGCCTGTGCGAGAATACCAGTTCTAGTGCAGAAACGTGAGGATTTAATAATCTGACACACCAAAACTCATACCAATCCAATTTGTTCAACTTCAACACATCTTACACATCACATAAGGCATATGAAACTTGCTCATACCATTCATACTCCTAAATTCTTATTTCAACTCATCAATCACTCTTTTAAATCCTAATTCCCCAACTATAAAATGAAGGCTTTAATATACCTCTCATCACTACATTACCCATCTTCATAAAAATTTGGGATGTTACAGGTTCCACTCGGATTTACCTCCAACCGAGACATATTCCTTCAAGGTCAGCCATTTTTCACTCGGAATATCTTTGATAGGGAATCTTCCACTCGGATTTACCTCTAAGCGGGAAGTATTCCACTCGGTAATGCTCCATTCTGAGTCATCCTACTCGGATTTGATCATTTCTGAGTCATCCTACTCGGATTTTATCATTCTGAGTCAGAATTCAGTATAAAAAGAGCTTTCTTTCCACTTGGGCTTGTTCTTCTTGATTCTTTATCATTTGATGGTCGTTTTTCTCTTGTTATTGACCCTTTTATTACCTTAATTTCTGCAAAATAACATACCCAAGTAGAATATAGTGGAAAGAAAGCGAAAATCATAAAAATTAAGGAAATACAGTGGATAATGATTAAAATCCTAAGCAAACTAAATCTAATTTATTGTGTTATAAAACACTTATCACTATGGTTCACCGATAATCTTTGGGTACCACCGATTATAGTGCTTTGATTCACTGTGTGGTTACCCAGATGCTCCTTTATTATAATGCTATATTCACTGAGTAGGTTATCTTGGCACTTGCTCTTGATTGATAAGTCGGATCCGCATTTCATGATTTTGCACATAATTAAAAGATTTATAAAATAACATGACACATTTGTTTCATATTTAAGCTTTCTTTTTTTTTCTACTAGTATTTTTGATTGATAAAAAGAGTTGGATTGTACGAATCATTGGATACTAAATTACCGCTTATTGCTTAAATTGTACTCACCCCATGAATGTGTGGAATTTTGCAGTGAATGTTCAAAGGAATGAATTCACCCCATGATCCGGTTGTGGAAACGAATTGCAATGCCATAGTGGATTCAAACTTGTAGATACAAGTATATAAATGTTTGGTCATATTTAGCAAATATTTTGATACTTGGTCTTATAAGATTATATGACCTACATTTGTTGGGTATGGTTAATATATGGGGTTAGCATATGATTTTAATTTTTGATTTGAGCCATGTGAATTTTGATTGAGATATTATCAGAATGGTTCATTATATTGAGTGTGGTATGTTTGAAATTATGAAATATATATGTCTATGCCTGTATGGTACTTCATGAACAAATATGCTGTATTTTTTTTAATTAGTAGAGAATTAGCATAAAGCCAAATAGGATATTTGATATTATACTCTGTATGAATGACCATGATATTGTGGATTCTGGATTTGGTTTTGTCATGGAAGTTGTAACATCCCAAATTTTGAAGAAAATAAAATTAATCGATGGTGATAAATGATTATTTATGGTCCAGTAATTATAGGAAAATTAATTAGATACTAGAGGTAAATTATCAGTAAATTAAGATTTACTGAAACTGGATGATTTAACAGATGGTGTGGGACCCACTTGGTCAAATTGAATATTGATGGGTCTAGAATATTTAGAAAATTATTGTGGTTATGGTGGTATAGTTAAAATAATTTTTGGTGTTGAGGAGATAATTAATTGGACTGATATTAAACAAAGAAAATACGAGCCAATTAGAATTAAAAAGAAAATAAAAACTCCTTTTTCTTCTCCTCACCCAACCGTCCATCTTTTCGCCTCTCTCTCTCCTCACTCACTTTACACTCTATTACACAATGGTTAAAGGGTTCTATGATTCAATGGACAAAAAGGTCAAGAGGCATAACTTTATCCAATGGGTAATGACTAATTTTTGGTCATCTTTTCCCTCTCTTTCTCCAAAAATCGTATGGCCCTCTTTTCTCTCCCTTCTCTCTTAACTTTTCTTCTTCTTCTACACTCCTCCACCAAAACCGTCCACCCTCCCCTTCACCTTCCATAATCATTTTTCACACAAAAGCTTGGGTTTTCATGGATCATGGAGCTTGGAAGACACTTTGGGGTCAATAATGGGTCATCTCCTCCATCCTCTTCACCGTTTTCATTCTGGTCATGGCTTTGAAATAAGGTAAGGTTTTGAACCCACCTTGCTTTATTTATGGTTTTTATAATCCTTAAGCTTGGAATATTGGCATTGGGTATTATTGTTGTTGATGGGAATGTGAAGCCCTAGGTTGAATGGTTTAGGAATGTGATTCTTGATTTTGGTTTAGTGTTAGAAATGGATGTAGCTTATGGTTTGCATATGGATTTTAGAAATGGATTGAAGTTGTTGTTGGGTGATTTGGATAAAAAAAACCCTAAGTGTTGGTGATTTGAGGGTTTTAGCTAAATTGATGGTTTTTGTGATTTTGTGCCTTTAGAATGATTCTATATGAGAAAGATAAATTTTTAAAAGATTAAGATTGATTATTGATGTTGATGAAATTTTGAACTAAGTTCATGATGTTATGTATGATGGTTTATGCATGTGAAACCCAAACCATATGGTAGATGACCATTGGGACAATTGATTGCTGTTTACAAATGATTGGCACTTTGATGATGATAATATGCTTGTGATGATATGTGAAGATTGTTGGAATTGATGATTGGTGATTGTATGAAACCCTTAAGAAATGTTGATATGAGGACTTTTGGTAAAATTTAAGGAATTGATGATTTTGTTGTCATGAGAATGATTTTGATGTGTAGGAGAAATGATTGGAATGATTGGTCATGATTGTTAGAGTTATTGGGTTTTGATGAGGTTCCAATCTCAAAGTTTAAGAGATATATGTATATGAGGATATATAAGAATTAGAGGAGTTGATATTTGGGGTTGTTGGATTTTGATGAGGATTTGATGAGGCCCTAGGCCATGATATGTGTCACTTGAAATTTGTGAATTGTTGATGGCCTTGAATGAAGCTAAGATGGCTTATAATTAATTTGAGTGACCATGATGGAAAATGGATGATTTATATGATGATTTAGATGTCATATTGATGAGAGATATGATATTGTTGTTGTTGGGTTTGATTGACCCTTTGAAGCTTAGAAAATCCTGGTTTTGGGGAAGGAATTCCCAAAGCCTAACATAAGAGTATAAATAAATGTTTTGACAAGTTTAGGACTTGTTACTAAGCTTGATGATATAGGAGCAATTATTTAGAATTATAATGAAAGTCTTGTGATGGCTCATAATTGAATGAATGCATATGTGTGTGTTGTGTAGATTGTAATTCGAACGATGTGGTGAAATGATTGGAGCATTTGGATTGCAGTTCTACTCCCAAGGTAGGAAAAAAGTTTACATTTCAATTGCATGAGTTGAGTAATTGTTGATGAATGTATATGATTTATACTCATGCTTGCCTTGCCATGATTGTGTAAATATGATAAGTTGAGTAATGATTGTTGAATGATAAGATTGACAAATTATGGGCCTTGGAAATGATATGAATATGTATGTATGATGGCCTTAAGAGTTTTGAATATTTTTGAAGGGAATAATGTAACTCTTGGTGAATGATCAATAATAAAGTGGAATATTTATGTGCGTATATAGATCCATGATTTATTGAGTTAAAATCCCATGTGAGGGTGTGTTTTAAGCATAATGGATGTTGGATTTGATAAATAGGGTCATAGGATAGTGTTTCTTAGAGTGAAAAGGCTGTTGGGAATGCATGAATCGATTCATGCCAGGACTTGAATCGATTCAATGCATTTTGTTTCCCAAAATAAGGACTTTTAGGGCTTTGAATCGACTCACATGTTTTCTCGAATCGATTCAGATTCCTCTGGATGAGCTTGAATCGATTCATACGAAGCCTTGAATCGATTCAAGACTCACTGGAATTACTGTTCATCAATTTCACCATGCTTGAATCGATTCATAGGGATTTGAATCGATTCAAGGAGCCCTGTTTTGTTGATTGGTGATCCAAAATCGCATAAACCAATCCAGAACCTTCCTGAATCAATTCATGGTAGGTTTTTGGCTCAATTGCAATCTGTTTTGATGTTGTTTGATATGGTTGAGCCATGACATGTTTATAGATTCGATTACACACATTTCTAATACGTTTTAACAATCAAAACATGATGGCATTGTCATGTCCCTCACATACCTTGGTATTGAAAATGAATTGAACTTGATATTATCCTAATTTTGTTTCGTCATGCAATGACATATGAATGTCTTAGGGGTATGTGATTATGGTGTGTCTTAGTGGTGTTTTGAGGTTGAGTTATAAATTGGCAAAATGTGTGTGTGCCTAATATATGTCATGAAAGGCATGAGTATTCCACCACTAGTAATATGACTTGATGAGAAGATAATGAAAAGTAAATTATGTGGTTATATGACACACCTTTGCATGATGATGAAGCCAATAAGGGATGATTGCATGACAATGTAATTGTTGTGAATCGATGAATCGGAGATGATATCGATAATGAATAATGATGGATGATGATTATTGATCAATTCCTTGAATAAAAGGATGATTGTTATTATTGATGATTGTTGAGTGCCATTGTGAATGAGCGCAAAAGTAACCTTATGTATGTGTCGTTTGAATTATATCGATGGATTGTTGTGATACCACACTAATATATGAAACAATGGTAATGATCAAATAAGATGAAAACCCACTAAGAATCATATGGTGATGTTGATGAATAAAAAATGAATACAGATGCTAGGCATTCCTTTAATCTTGATGAAAGATTGATGAATGTGATTGATGTATGTTACACCATTGTGAATAATTGCAAGTATCGACTTGCATATGATATAAGTATGTTGAAATGTAATGCCACACTTAAGACTTGAAAACAATGGCTAAAACCAACAATGATAAAATCCACTAAAGATTGTATGGTGGTGTTGGTGTTGATGATGATGATTGATGAGTGGCATGATAGGATGCATAATGTGAGAATGAATTGATTGGCATTTGCATCCATGGCATATCATGCACTACTTATATGGAATGTTAGGCGTTCCAATAGGCAGGCCTATTTGTTAATCTAGTGGCCTCCTATAACTCGAGAGGGGGGGTGAATTGAGTTATGATAATTTTAAAATTTCTAAACGCACTTTTCTTAATTCTTAATTATGTTGTAATTAAGTGTAAAAGAGTATGACAGTGCACAACAGATTATCTGAAATAAAAGACAGAGTGTAGGGTTGAGAAATTTGCAAACAGTATTTATACTGGTTCGGCCAACCACTGCCTACGTCCAGTCTTCTCAAGTCACCCTTGAGGATTCCACTATTGTCAAAAATAGTACACTAGTACTTCCACACTTTGGCACAACCTTGCCCTTGTGTGAAATATCACCAAGAGTCTCACTACTCTTGTATACAATACTTTGGGACACCTTCCCAAGCAACCAAGATTCTCACACTTTCAGTAAAGTGAACAAAGAAATACTCTCTTATTTAGAGCATATGGACAAATTGAAGAGCAATGATAAGTAGAAACTCTACTTAGAAGAATATGGCCTTTAATGGTCTTAAGAGAGAATTGGAAGAATTGGTGTGTTTTTGCAAATGAAGAGCATCCCTATTTATAGTGTTAGAGAGGCCTTCAAGAGGTGTGAATTTAATGAATAAAATAATCAAAAAGGTACCTCTTGAATAAAATAATAATTTATGAAAAGATATAAGGTTTCATCAATGTGTTTCTCGAATAGATGTAATGTTTCAGCCTTTCAGACTTGGTGGTAATCGATTACCATAAGTATGTAATCGATTACGTGAATTTAAAACCTCATCTTAACATGACCGTTAGTATGTAATCGATTACAGTAACCAAGTAATCGATTACTTGGTTAGTTTTTTTTAAACGTTTGCTGAAACATTGACTTTTAAATCATTTCAAAACATGGTAATCGATTACTCTTTTTAGGTAATCGATTACTTTGAATCAGTTTTTAAAAAACATGCTTTAAATCTTTTTTTTTAAGACATGGTAATCGATTACTGTTTTAACGTAATCGATTACTTGAATCAGTTTTTGAAGTTAATACGTTGAAATCTCTTTATTTTGTATTTTAAAATGTCTTTAGACCTGGTAATTGATTACTTAACTGAAATAATCAATTACGATTATTAAAATTCAGACTTTGGTAAAATCTTAAGTCATTGATTATTATTATTATTTTTAATGGCCATATTTTTCTTTAATAGAGTCTTACTATGATTCTGCCTTGGTGTTGAATCTTCATGCTTGATCTTTGGCATTTAGTCTTTGTCATTATCAAAATCCTTTATGGTCTTCATTCTCCCCCTTTTTGATGATGACAATTACCTGTATACTTCTGTACAAAAATTGATGCATGTTACTTTTAAGATTAATTTCTTTTTGTTTGTTGTATTTGATTGGTCCTTGTGTTGTACTTGTTTTTTTTTTTTATACTAAAGGTACTCTCCCCCTGAGTTTTTGCAGTGTTTGCCAATGATTGATTTGATGCCAATGATTACAATGATTGCTATATCTCCCCCTTTGTCATTATCAAAAAGAATAATAAAAAAATTGTAAAGTGCAATGGATAGTATATATATTGATGAAACGTAAACAGACAACCAACAAGAGGACTTATTTTTTATAAACAAAAACGGAAATTATATAGTGATAGCCAACAAAGCCAGAAGACTCGTGGTGCATAAACACAAATAGAAATTATTTAATAACAACCAATAAAGCAGAAAGATAGACTATTCGGATGGTGGTGGAAAACGGGAGAGGAGAGTCTGCATGGTGTTGTCCACATGATCAAAACGATCACGAACATAAGAACGGAGGGACTGGAGTTCGGTGGCAAGGTCAGTCATGGAAAGAGAGCCGGGTACAGGATCAGGATCCTGAGGAGGAGCAGAATGTTTGGGAATCCATTCGCCTTCAGCGGTTTGCTTGTATCCAAACGAAGAGAGAGCAGTTTTGCCAATGGCAAAGGATCGCTGAGGCTTGATGCACAGTTCATCAGAGATGGGAACATTGAAGTGACGAAGAATTCGGGTAATGAGTCCAGCATATGGAAGGGGAGCGTTGGCTTTCAGAGCCTTCTTCATGCGATAGCGAATAAGAGTAGTCCAGCTAAGAGGACGAACAGTTAAGAGAGACCACATAAGAACCAAATCTTCCTCAGTAATCTGGGCCAAGTTTGTGGTGCGAGGAACCAGAATGCGAACCAGAATGTAGTGCATGACCCTGCAACTAAACGAAAGAGAGCCAGCCAAGAGGCGGCCAGCACATTCAGCAGTCTCAGAACACACAAGACGACGGGCTTCAAGAGTGTTAAAGTCATGTTCCCAGTTTTCAGAAAGGTGACCTTCATAATGTTCTCCGACCGACAGAAGTTCAGTGAGTTCATAAAAGATGCCAGAATCAATAACAATGGGGACCTTCTTGACTTCAAAAATTAAGCATCCATCAGTAATCTGAAGATTGGAGTAGAACAGTCGGACCAGATCAGGATAGTGATCCTCTTTGATGGTGAGGAATGGGATGAGGTTCTGAATATCAAAAAATTGATAGCACTCAACATTTTCGATTATTGGAAGATCAATGCATTTAGGGTCAATAATGTCTCGGCAATGAAACAAAGAGTAAAAACGTGTTTGTTGAGCAGAATTGGAGAAGAATTCCACAAAGGTATGAAGGGAAGGATTGGGTTGAGGCTGATCAGAGGAAGAAGAGGTGCCGAGAGTCCTCTTTTTCTTGGTTGGAACAACAGGTGAAGGTGGGGTGGGAGTGTAAGTAGGAGAATGGTCAGCCATGGAGTGAAAAACGGAGGAAGAACAAGATGAAGAAGATGGTGAATAGTGAAAAATAAGAGTGAAAGGGATGGCTTTTAACTGAGTCGAATGGAGGTAATCGATTACTTTGTCAGCGTATGTATAGTGTAATCGATTACGGGAAGTGGAATGGACAAGTAACTGATGGTAATCGATTACAAATTGATAGTGAGAGGGATGTAATCGATTACGGGGCAGTTCACGCGTTTTTGAAATGTCACAGGGGTCATGAGGGGACGTGACTGTGGCGTGGGAAATCGTGTGGAGATAGTGGGAAATGGGAAGGCTGACGGTTTCAGTGATGGGACACATATTAAATGATCTTGGTTGTATTTTAAAGTGGAAGGGATAATGGAATATTATATTATGTGGTAGTTACGAGGAAAAAAGAATTAAGATACAAGATGTGAATGTTCCGAATATAGAGAGGCAGAGAATATATATCATTTAATTAATTTTTTTTTAAGAAAACGTAACGTGCAGAACTCTTGGAGAAGTCACATCATGGATAGTGGTAATCGATTACATACGGTGTGTAATCGATTACTTAAGCGTAAGTTACTGTTCCACGTGGAGTTTTCACCTGTGTGTCTTCTGAAAATATATGATAATCGATTACGTGTTGCATGTAATCGATTATAGACTAGTTTTTTTTTGCATGATAATAGTTGTTTTAATCAATTTTATGAGAAATATATGATGCCTAACTCATTTCTAAGATTGAAAAAGTGTTCTTTAGGCAAAGGTTTTGTGAATATATCTGCGAGTTGCTTATGGGTCTCAATAAATTCTAATATACAATCACCTTTTTGAACATGATCTCTAAGGAAGTGATGTCTGATTTCTATATGCTTAGTCCTTGAGTGTTGTACGGGATTTTTAGAAAGGTTTATTGCACTAGTATTGTCGCACTTAATAGGGATATGATCTAAATTAATTCCGTAATCTAATAGTTGTTGTTTCATCCATAATATTTGAGCGCAACAGCTACCAGCAGCGACATACTCAGCTTCTGCTGTGGATAAGGCGACACTATTTTGCTTTTTACTGTGCCAGGATACTAAGGCTGACCCTATTAGATGGCAAGTACCACTGGTACTTTTTCTATCAGTTCTACATCCTGCAAAGTCAGAATCGGAATACCCGACTAGATTGCAAGATGTTCCCTTAGGGTACCATAGTCCTAGATTTCCTGTACCTATTAAATATCTCATGATTCTCTTTACTGCTTTTAGATGAGATTCTTTTGGATTAACTTGGAATCTAGCACAGAGACAGACACTAAACATGATATCAGGCCTACTTGCAGATAAATATAGTAGTGATCCGATCATACCTCGATACATTTTAGCGTCAATGGATTTCCCAGCTTCATCTTTATCAAGATAGGTAGATGTGCTCATGGGTGTTGAGATGTTTTTGGCATTCATCATTCCGAATCGAGTCAATAGTTCCTTGCAATACTTTGATTGATTGATGAATATACCTTCTTTAGCTTGCTTAATTTGTAGCCAAAGGAAGAAGTTCAGTTCTCCCATCATAGACATTTCAAATTCGCTCTGCATTGCTAGGGAAAATTCCTTACACAGATTTTCGTTAGTTGATCCAAAAATGATATCGTCAACATATATTTGAACCAAGAGAATATTATTGTCATTTCTTTTGATGAATAAGGTTGTGTCTACCTTTCCTCTGTTGAAGTTATTTTCTAGCAGAAATTTACTTAGTCTATCATACCATGCTCGGGGTGCTTGTTTAAGACCATATAATGCTTTCTTCAATTTAAACACATGGTCAGGAAATTTTTCACTTTCAAAGCCCGGTGGTTGACATACATATACTTCTTCATTTATATATCCATTTAAGAATGCGCTTTTTACATCCATTTGAAATAATTTAAAGTCCATATTCTTGTTTAGGGTTGGACATTCCATCTTCATATGTCCAAACTTTCCGCATTCAAAACATTTTGGACCTTGATTGGCTTCATCATTCTTTTTGAAGGGCTTTCTGAAGTTTGGTCTTCTCTGCCCTTCTTTCTTCTTAAGAAATCTATTGAACCTTCGGACTAGCATTCCAAACTCCTCTGTATCATCCGTACTTTTGTTTTCCTCCATGTTTTCATCATCACTTTCATTTGTTGTTTGTATTGAGGTTTTGAGGGCAATACTTCTTCTCTTTTTATCCCCTTCTTCATGTTGATTTAGCCTGGTTAGTTCAAGTTCATGTTCCTGTAGTTTACCAAACAGAGTAGCAAGTGACATGGTTGCCAAGTCTCGTGATTCTGATATGGCTGTTACTTTTGGTTGCCACTCCCTGTTTAAACATCTTAAAACTTTGTCAATTAAATCTTCGTTAGAGAAGGTTTTTCCTAAGCATGCAAGATGATTGATTATGTGTGTAAATCTCTTTTGCATATCCTGTATATTTTCATTATTGTTCATCCTGAATAATTCATATTCCCTAGTTAGAGTGTTTATTCTTGATCTCTTAACTTCGGTTGTTCCTTCGTGAGTTACTTCCAAGGTATCCCACATTTCTTTTGCAGTTTTGCAATTGGATATTCTAAAGTATTCATCCATTCCTAAGGCTGAGGTTATTATATTTTTGGCCTTGAGGTTGTATTGTACTTTTGTTTTGTCTGCATTAGTCCATTCACTTCTTGGTTTAATCATGGTTACTTCTTCAACTACTTTGGTTGGTATGAATGGACCATTCTCAATGGAGTCCCATATGTCTATATGAATAGCTTCTATGAATATTTGCATACGGGTTTTCCAGTATTGGTATCCTACACCATTAAATACAGGAGGTCTATGGATGGAATTCCCCTCGGGGAAGACAGGGTTGGGAGAGGCCATTTCTACTTCTTGAAGTTTCTAAACTTTATACAAGAAGCTAGCTTTGATACCACTTGTTAATCTAGTGGCCTCCTATAACTCGAGAGGGGGGGTGAATTGAGTTATGATAATTTTAAAATTTCTAAACGCACTTTTCTTAATTCTTAATTATGTTGTAATTAAGTGTAAAAGAGTATGACAGTGCACAACAGATTATCTGAAATAAAAGACAGAGTGTAGGGTTGAGAAATTTGCAAATAGTATTTATACTGGTTCGGCCAACCACTGCCTACGTCCAGTCTTCTCAAGTCACCCTTGAGGATTCCACTATTGTCAAAAATAGTACACTAGTACTTCCACACTTTGGCACAACCTTGCCCTTGTGTGAAATATCACCAAGAGTCTCACTACTCTTGTATACAATACTTTGGGACACCTTCCCAAGCAACCAAGATTCTCACACTTTCAGTAAAGTGAACAAAGAAATACTCTCTTATTTAGAGCATATGGACAAATTGAAGAGCAATGATAAGTAGAAACTCTACTTAGAAGAATATGGCCTTTAATGGTCTTAAGAGAGAATTGGAAGAATTGGTGTGTTTTTGCAAATGAAGAGCATCCCTATTTATAGTGTTAGAGAGGCCTTCAAGAGGTGTGAATTTAATGAATAAAATAATCAAAAAGGTACCTCTTGAATAAAATAATAATTTATGAAAAGATATAAGGTTTCATCAATGTGTTTCTCGAATAGATGTAATGTTTCAGCCTTTCAGACTTGGTGGTAATCGATTACCATAAGTATGTAATCGATTACGTGAATTTAAAACCTCATCTTAACATGACCGTTAGTATGTAATCGATTACAGTAACCAAGTAATCGATTACTTGGTTAGTTTTTTTTAAACGTTTGCTGAAACATTGGCTTTTAAATCATTTCAAAACATGGTAATCGATTACTCTTTTTAGGTAATCGATTACTTTGAATCAGTTTTTAAAAAACATGCTTTAAATCTTTTTTTTTTAAGACATGGTAATCGATTACTGTTTTAACGTAATCGATTACTTGAATCAGTTTTTGAAGTTAATACGTTGAAATCTCTTTATTTTGTATTTCAAAATGTCTTTAGACCTGGTAATTGATTACTTAACTGAAATAATCAATTACGATTATTAAAATTCAGACTTTGGTAAAATCTTAAGTCATTGATTATTATTATTATTTTTAATGGCCATATTTTTCTTTAATAGAGTCTTACTATGATTCTGCCTTGGTGTTGAATCTTCATGCTTGATCTTTGGCATTTAGTCTTTGTCATTATCAAAATCCTTTATGGTCTTCACTATTGAGAGGGCGACCCAGTGCACGGGTAAATTATTGTTGTTCCCTAGTGATTCTGGGAATCGCGAAGCTGCCCTTAGATTGGTGGCAAGGCACCCTATGTGGCAGGCCCTGTGGACTGGCGACTCTGTGTGAGCAAGTTACCTTGATGTCCGATGGGGCACGGCTCTCTCAATGTGTGTTTGGGAGAGGCCTGTAGCACTTGTGGCAAGTAAGGCCATGTAAGTAATCCGCAAGTCATGGGGTGACTAGTGCTACAAATGAGTGATAGCGGTTTGGTACCAGTAAAATATGATGTTAAGCATGCATAATTTAAGATATAAGTGTACACTTTTACTACTGCAGTAGGGGCATAGTAGCATACCTATGCTTGACCCATATTTGATATAATGATATTTCCCACAGTTGGATCCGTATTTGTTATTGATTCTATTATGCGTATGCATTAGCCTAAGAGCATTTGCATATAGCATGGAGATATGCCAAAAGGTGATAATGATTGATGATGATTGAGATTGAGATATGATGATGATGAGATGGCTAAATGAATTACCTAAAAGACAATATGTAAAATATGAATACAACAAAATGACATTGAATATGAAAATGTTGTATGTGATGGCCTAATGTAATGAAAGACTTGTTTGTCTATGGTTGATGACAATGATATTGGCCCATTATGGCATTGAGAGAAGATTTGTATATGTGCTTGCTTTGCTATAAATTGATTGATGAATATAATATATATATATATATATCGTTGAGATGAGAAAATTATGATGATTATTGATGATTTAGCAAAGCATACATGATGTTAATATGCATATGCATATAATCTCAATTGTATTCATATTCATCATTTGAAATGTACAACTCACTCTCCCATGTTGTCCATTTTTAGCATTGATGCAGGAATATCATGGGATAAGGAAATTTTTAAAGTAAAGCTTTGGTGAAGGTAAATAGTGGTAATGGAATGCCTTGGCCGGCAGCGATTGTAATTCATTGTATTATGAATAAAATGTACATGATAGTGTGAATAATTATAGATATTGGTGGATGTATTGTAAATGGCTAGATATGTGAATGGTATATTGATATTTAGGGTATTGGGATTCATACACATTTGATGAATATAGTGATGTTGGACATGTAGCCCATTTTGGGAATGTATAAGTGTTGATGATACATGATATCTGAGACGCCCCAAAAAAATAAGGGTCTCGGAGAAATATTTGAATAATAAAACGAGGGTAACTTTTTTACGATTTTAAAATAATTAAAGAATAGAATAAATCGCGAGATAAAATTTTAACAATGTAACCCTAGATCATTAAAAAGAACCTATCCCATATATGAAGATATGAGAAGGTGAATAAATTAAATCAAGGACCATTAATCTTAAGATTGTTATTCAAGTAGCCCCAATACTCAAGAAGGGGGGTGAATTGAGTTTTTAAAACTTTGCTTGAAATTCCTTTGAACTTGATTCTTTTATCACAAGTTTAGAGATTATGAAAGTAAAATCAAGTAAAGTACAAAAGATAATGCAAAACAAGAGGCAAATATGGATAAGGCAATTTATCAAACACTTGGTGTGCAATGTTCAAGGTTAACTAATTCAAGCAAGCTCAAGTATGTAAATCCCAATCAACCAACTTAAATCAATTCAATGCAATATATAAATGTAAAAGAGTTAGGGAGAAGAGCTTGCAAACCAATTTAACGAGTTCCACCAACCCCGGTGTACGTCTCGCCTTCAAGCAACCCACTTGAAGGATTTCCACTATTGAAGTTTAGAGATTACAAGCTATGAGCAATTGCAGCTTCCTAGTGTCCCACACTCAAGAACTCAATCCTTACTAGCATAAGGGCAACCCACCCAATCTCTCAAACTCTCAATACCCAAAGGTTGAACCCCAACCTTTGTGACCACTCAATCTAGAGTGAAAACCTTTATGTTTGGAGTAGTGTTTACAAGCAAGTGACTCTCTTAATAGAGTAGATGTACAATTGAAAGCTCTCTCAAATTCTAACACTCAACAAGAGAGGATATACAAGTTGAAGTTCTAAGTTTCAGTAAAATGAAACTATACAAGGATAAAACTCACAAGACTCAAGAATTGATTTCCTTTGATGGATGTAATTAGTGCATTGAGTAGCTTGAAGGAGTCTTGCATTTATAGGGCTTGGAGATGAGCATAATGGAGTTCCTAGCCGTTGCATGTAATGGGTATCTAAGAAATGGTGAAAAATGAGTTGTTTCCAATAAAATGTGTTTTCCCACTATCGTAATCGATTACGCCTCGAGCTGTAATCGATTACACTTCAAATTTTTCAGTCCAGTTCCTACTGTAATCGATTAGTATTCACCATCTAATCGATTAGCTTAAAGTCAGAACTCTGGTAATCGATTAGATCTTGCCCAGTAATCAATTAGCCATAGCACCTGATGCATTTAATTCATTTCTTCATCTTGGTAATCGATTAGCACACCCATGTAATCGATTAGTGTCATTTCAGTGGCTTGGTAATCGATTGGCTGAAGTCCTGTAATCGATTAGCATATATGCGTGATACATTTGATCCAATTTTTGATGTTGGTAATCGATTAGCATACTGGTGTAATCGATTAGTTACAAGTCAGAAGCTCTGTAATCGATTATCCCTATGGGTGTAACCAATTAGCTGTTCAACAGAAGCTATCTAATCGATTAGCTCTATCTCTGTAATCGATTAGCTACGCTGTTTTTGTAGGTCTGATGCTGAATCTTGTTTTTACAAGATATTCTTCAAAATTCTTTTGTCATTATCAAAATCCTTGAACCTGTAATCATATTCAAACATATTCTCCCCCTTTTTTATGATGACAACCATGTTCATCTCTTGAGGGTTGTTAGTTTAAACAATAAGCTTATCTCTAATTAAGTATTTATCTACAATAACCATACCTTTTGAATTCTGCATTATCTCTTATCTCTTAAACATATTTTCAGATTTTATATTATCTCTTATCTTTTAAACAGATTCAAGTCTCCCCCTATCTGAAGGAATCTATGCCTTTTAGAGATAATAAACCACTTTAGAGATATTTAATCATTTAGTAATTTATTTTAGCAGCCAATATCAGATTAAACAATAATTTGGATGAACAATTACTTCTTCTCCCCCTTTGGAATCATAAAAAATAATAAAGCAAATAGAGGCATAAAATGAAAGATAAATCTTTATTCAATTCAAAAGGGAAAGTACATCAATGGAAATGTTGCAGAATTAAGAACTTATGCATGATTGAGAAAAACACAAAACACATTAACCAAAAAATGAAAAACGGATTTAGTTATCCGGATTGAAAAAGCGAAGCTCAGAGATTTGGTGAGATAGCTCATCATAGCGTTGTTGCATCATCTCAATGTGCTGCTGCTCAGTCATTGAAAACTCTTGAAGAGAGTTCTCAATGCGGTCAAAGCGGTGGTCAAGGTGAGCGTAGAGAGATGCGAATGGATCAGAGGGGGCTTCCGGTGTAGCTTGTGTTGCAGGAGGAGGAGGGACTGGCTCATTAGTAGGGGCTTCAAAAGGAATGTTGGCATGAAAGCCTTCCATCCTTGAGTACCAAGCTCCATGGAGAAAAACGACGCCTAATTTTGTGAGGTGATGAGTGCCAATGCAAGCCTTGGAAGGCACTTTTTCAGATAACTCACCAGCCAAATCAACTCCTACAGCTTTGAAAAGTTTGGTAAGTAAGATTGCATATGGGAGCTTTTGTTGATGTTTGGCTTGGAGCATATGCAGTTTGATCATTTTAACCCAATTAATGTCCTTCTGATTTTGCATTGACAACACTAAGAGAACGTCGTCCTCCTCTACCAACGCATAATTCCCACCGCGAGGAAGCAAAATTTTCACCAGGAAAAAGTGAAGGAGACGGTTATTCATGGTAAGGTGACCTACTAACTTGTGGTTGCTCCTTGGGCGGTTAGCCTTCCACAGCGACTGGCGTACAACAATGGGATTGAAGGTCTATTCATACTCGGGATCTCCTCCAGCAAACTCAGCATCATTTAGCGAAAGAAGAGAGATTTCCGCAAATTGAGCATTGGTGAGTCTTATGGTCACGTTCTTGACCTTGGACTCAAGCAACCCATCAATCAACCTTAGGTTGCAATAGAAAACTCTAACAAGTTCAGGATAGTACAACTCTTCCTTGAGGGTGAGGAAAGGCAAAAGCTCATAGTGGTGGAGGTTTTGGGTGAAGGTGAAGCTTGGGTGGTTGAAGGTTTCCTCATTGATGAAGTGGGGAGAGATTATAGCCTTCCAGAAAAGTTTTTAATGAAATTTTGAAGGTCTCTAGGAGAGGAGAAAAACCTAGAGAAGTCTAAGGGGTTGTTGGCTTGGGCCATGGAGGACCTTGCCCTTTTGACATTGCGTGAGGAAGACATGGTGGTGGAGAAAGGTAAAGAAGATGAGAAGATAGTGAGAGCTTTTGAAGCTTGAGGGAGTGGAAGAGGTAGTGTGAGTGGGGAAGGTGAGGAGGGGTGAATTTATAGGGAAAAGGTAGGTTTAGAAAGGAAAGAAAGTGGTTTAATGTGAGAAGAAAACGAGCAGCCTCAGAAAACAACGTTTGATTGTCACAGACTCGAGGCTAATCGATTACGAGGCATAGGTAATCGATTAGTTCACTATTTCTGAGGAATTTCAATTGTTTCGTACAGTGGGTAATCGATTAGGGAAGATGGGTAATCGATTAGGTTGAGAAACAGAATCGTCCTAATCGATTAAGGGAGGCTGGTAATCGATTAGAGGAAAGTTGAAACGTTTTGGACCTGAAACAGAGGCTTTGTAATCGATTATGGACCAAGGGGTAATCGATTAGACAGAAAACAGAAGCTTGGTATGAACACCTATTTCAGTCCGATTGATATCCACAAGTGAAAAGAATTCAAAAGAAAAAAAAGAAAAAAAAAGAAGAAAAAAAGAAAAAAAAGAGTCCCAAAAAAAAAAACTCTGACTTGGAAATGATCATTTCCGAGTGAAAGGACTCGGAATGATCATTTCCGAGTAAAGAGTCTCCGAGTGAGACGTAGCAGGGTGCTATTCCAATAAGCTTCAAGAAATTTCCAAAAAGGAAGAAAAGGCTTCGAGAAAAGACACAGGGAAGGGCATTCCGAGAGAAGTTTCCAAATTCTGAGTGGAAAGAAGGCCAATTCTGAGTGAAATTCCAAATTCTGAGTGGAAAGAAGGCCAATTCCGAGTCAGATTGCCAAATTCCAATTTCTGAGTGGAAAGAAGACAGTTTCTGAGTGAAAATGCCCAAGTTTCCAAGTTCTGAGTGAGAAGAAGGCAATTTCCGAGTGAAAATGGTCAAATTCCAATCTCTGAGTGGAAAGAAGGCCGGATCCGAGTGAAAGTTGCCAAGTTTCCAAGTTCTGATTGAGAAGAAGGTCAGTTCTGAGTGAATATGTCCAAGTTCTAAGTGCTGATTGAAAACAAAGCCGACTCTCAGTTGATTGGTGGTTGAAACCCTTCTGATTAAAAAAACAAAGCTGACTCCTAATGAACACATCCAAGTGAGTAGGGTCGGTTTTCGAGTGAGAAGAAGGCAATTCTGAGTGAGAAGCCAGTCAAAGCTGAGTGCCAAATTCTGAGTGAGAAGCCAGTCAGATTTCCGAGTGAAGAAAGAGTCTACTGGATGACTCCCAAGCAAATCTGAACAAGTTTTTCTGAGTGACTAAATTCCCATCACGTTGCCGAGTGAAACATTTTAGGAGGTGCCGAGTGAGTACTCTCTTCAGTCAGCACCGAGCCACTCTTTCAGTCAGCACCGAGTGAAGACTCTCCAGTCAGCACCGAGTGAAGACTCTCCAGTCAGCACCGAGTGAAGAATCTTTAGTCAGCACCGAGTAAAGACTCTCCAGTCAGCACCGAATGAAGAATCTTCAGTCAGTACCGAGTGATGCCTCTTTAGTCAGCACCGAGTGAACCCTCTTCAGTCAGTTCCGAGTCATTTTCTTTTCAGTCAGTACCAATTGAACCACTCTTCAATTAGTTCCGAGTGAACCCTCTTCAGTCAGCAGCGAATGAACCCTCTTCAGTCAGTTCCAATTCATTTTCTTTTTAGTCAGTCCCGATTGAACCACTTTTCAGTCATTCCCGAGCCCTTTTTGGCCAATCATCACTGAGCCCATTTCCACCAGTTCCGAGCCAATTTCACCAATTCCGAGTCCCCTCATTTTCAACCGTCACCGAGCCATTTTATTTCACCAATCCCGAGCCCCCTTTTTCAACCATCACCGAGCCCTTCTCATCTATTTCCGAGTGAGTCCTCTCACTCAATTTCCGAGCCCCTTTCCACCCATTCCCGAGCCATTCTTTTAGCCATTTCTGAACCATTTTCACCCAATTCTGAGTCGTCCTTTTAAACCACTTCCGAGCCATCCTTCTCACCCAATTCTGAGTCGTATTCTAATCATTTTCGAGTCATTCTTCACTCGGTTACGATTGAATATTTCGACCAGAATTGTTTTGCTCGCCCAGTTCCTCACAGCAGCCTCACACCGATCGGATTTCACTCAGTCTAGTATACGAAATCACCTTTGCCACTAGGATTTGTGCACAAAAGGGACCTTTTCTACTCGGATTCAGGAGGCAAAGTGAAGACCGACACCTTTTCCACTCGGATTGTGGACAGAAGGTAAAATCCGACCCATATTCCCACCGAGTGCCCTTGCTGACTTGGATTTCCACTATCCAAGTGGATCTTTGACTTGAGGGGGGCGGCTGACAAAGTGACAAAGGAGAGACCCACTAGCTGCCGACCCCTATGGCTGTCTAGGTGCAAGCTGTGTCCACCAACTCCATCCAGGTTGTATCCAACGCTGATCAAGTAGGGCGGCTGACTGCAGGACAAAAGGGGAAGCCCCACTTGCCATTGATGGTGGGCGTCCAGGACCTCTATAAATAGAGAGGATCCTGAAGCCTTGAAAAAAGAAGAAAAGCCTTCATTAGAGAAAACCCCAACACCCAGCCGTCCCTCTCCTTCCATTCCACCGTCCTCTTCCTCTCACTGTCTGAGACCCCCTTCTTTCCATTCCACCGCCCCCTTCCTCTCACTGTCTGAGACCTCCTTCCTTCCCACACCGTCCCTCACTCCTCTTTTCCTCTCCTTCCACTATCCCTCTCTCCTTTTCCACCCACACCACCGAAACCATCCCTTTCTCCTCTCTCCTAAAACTCACTCAACACCACCCTTAAAATAAACCTCTCAATACCGTCCCCCACTCAACACCAATAGCCCCTTCTAAAAAAAACACCGTAAAACACAGCCCCTCTCTTCCTCTCTCAACCGTCCTCCTCCTCTCAAACACCATCCCTCTCTTCCCAAAAAAAAACCACACTGTTACTCTCCTAATAAATCCTCCCAGCTATCCTCACTCTTCCTCTCCCAACCGTCCAGCACCCTTTAAAATCCTCACCAACACCGTCCCTCTCTTATCAACTCCAACACCGCCCCTCTTTTCAGCCCAACACTGTCCAGCACCCCTCAAAAATCCTCACCAACACCGTCCTTCTCCTATTAACTCCAATACCGTCCCTCTTCTCCCTCGGTCAGCCCACGTTTTCACTCGGTATTCATCTTTCACTCGGTATTCCACTTTCTCACTCGGCATTCCACTTTTTCACTCGGTTTTTCCATTTTTCACTCGGTTTTTCACCTTTTCACTCAGAATTCCATTTTTTTACTCGGTACCCCATTTTCCCACTAAAATAAATTGCTGTTATTTTCTTTTCTTTTCTTTTTTACCCCTTCCTAGGTTAATAAATATATAACAAAAAAAATGAGTGCTTCTACATTTTATTTGGACTAGCATAAAAGTTGTAATGATTATTATTATTCTCATTATTATTGCAATTTTTATTTTTCTATTTAAAAAAAAAGGAAGAGGAGCGAGTTTAACTTAGACGAGACGTCCCGTTAATCTCATGTAAATATTCTGTGTTTATTTTTGTTTATTTTTGTATGTTTTGTCATCTCGTATACTTTCTTTTCATGAAGAAGTTAAAATAATTATTGGGTTAATTATAATGCGCGCTATCATATTGAGGTAACCGTTTTTATAATGGACAGTTGTGAGGTGCTAATACCTTCCTCACCTGTAATTAGACTCCCAAACATGGAATTTCATTTTTATAACCAATGCTTTAACAAAAGGTTTTCCCAATATTTTATCCTAAAAATATTGGTGGCGACTCCCTTTTTTTTCTTTTCGAACCAAACAAAAGATCGTTTTGAGGGTCGGCCATGCCGCCGCGATCCCGGTCGCGACAGATGGCGACTCCACTGGGGACTTAGAGAGTCAAGCCAGTCAATTTGATAGCGCATGTTTTAATTAGCATATTAATTATTTAACTTCTTCATTTATTTTCTGTCAATGTTTGTATATGGTTTCTATTTTATTTTGTATTTTATCATTTATGTTCTGTCAATGTCTGTGTGACTATTAAACCCTAGGATAGATGACTTTGTATATTTGTTTTGTGTTTGTTCTTTGTGCAGAATGGGGTAAGGTAAAAGTTATTGAACGCCCTTCCACACACTACACTCATAATTACTTGCACACACCTATGAGTGGCGCCCTATACCCGGTGTGTTTTTATGGTGATATAGGTTTTGATAATGACACAACAAATGAAGAACCAAGATCAAACATATATAATTATGGACGAAATAATTATGTTTGATGATGGAAAATTGATGAATTCCAAAGAAATGATTCAAGGCATTTATAAAGGTTTTAAACAAGTGAAAAATGATCAACAAAGTGCCTAAGGATCAAAGGATTGGGGCCATGATTGAACAAATATCAAAAAGGGTGAAACAAAGTGCCAAAATGCATGAATCAGGTAGTTGAATCGATTCACACAGCCATGCATAGCCATATGAATCGATTCATTCGAATGAAATGCTCTAGGAAGTGATTTTTAAATACTTGAATCGATTCCTTCTATAGTTGAATCGATTCACACGGTTTTAAATGTGCCTAGGAAGCCTTTTGATCATTTGAATCGATTCATAACCAAAGCAAATCGATTCATACGCCTGGCAGAGTCTAAAATTGCACAGATTCACTCATTAAATCATTTGAAATTCAAATGGGGACACTCTGCAGACAAGAGCTTCACACTTTGCTTCATTCCATGCCATGATCATTGGAAATGCAATAAATTTGAATTTAGACAAACATACTTCTTGATGCACATGCCATGTTCTTCTTGGAGACATTAAAAGACTTATTGGAATTGGAATGCCAAGTTGAATGGAGACATGCATGCCTAACTTTTCAAGCTCCCAAGGAATTAAATAATGCAAAGCCATGTGATAAAGGAATTCAAATTTGAACATGCCATGCTCTTGAAGTCCTATAAATAGGAGAAGGAATTGCACTTGCAAGATGTCCCAAACCATTGAAGCAATTCCATTGGTTTCTTCCTCCTCCATTCTCTTGCTCTTCTACTCATTCTCTCTTATTACATATTGGCATATTCTCTTAGTGAGTTATTTAAGAGTTAGAGAGAAAATATTTTGTGTGAGCTAAATTTGTATATCCTCTCTTTGAGAGTTATTATTTGGTGAGAGCTTCAAGTTGTATATCTACTCTAGTGAGAGAGTTATTTGATTGTAAACTAAACACGATAAACACCAAGGTATTCACTCTAGGTTGAGTGGTCACAAAGGTTGGGGTTCAACCTTTAGGTATTGAGAGATTGTGAGATTAGGTGGGTTGCCCTTTGCTTGTGAGGATTGGGTTCTTGAGTGTGGGACACTAGGAGACAATTGCTCAAAGCTTGTAATCTCAAATTTTCAATAGTGGAAATCCTTCAAGTGGGTTGCTTGAAGGCGAGATGTACACCGGGGTGGTGGAACTCGTTATATCGGTTTGCAAATTCTCTCCTCCCTTAACTCTTTATTATTGTGAACTTAATTTGTATGTCTAAATACTTATATCAAATTGGTTTGGTAAAATTGAATCCTTGAATCAATTGACTTAAACATTGTTGGATTTAATTATTGAGGAAGAAAAATATTGGTGTTAACAAATTGGTAAAACTATCATGCTTAATTAATTTGTTAGAAGTTGATTAAAGTTATACTTATATTAAAATTAATTATTGCATGCTAAGTGTTTCAAAAATTGCTTAAACTAATAACTTGCTTTACTTATCCAAATCAATTCTTGAACATGGTCTATTCAACTCAAGATATTTTAGTATGAAATGTGTTTCATAATTATCATATCTTTTATCTTGCATCATTTGTGTACTACTAACCGTTTTGAAAGGGATTCCGTGCGAAAATTTGAAATACTCAATTCACCCCCCTCTTGAGTATCGAGGCCTTGGCTAACAAGTGGTATTAGAGCTTGACTCTTGGTAGATCAAGCTTAACAGCTTCAAGAGATCAAGATGGCCTCTACTTCTTATGATGCATTTCCATAAAATGGGACAATAAATAGACCACCAATCTTCAATGGTAAAGACTATGTTATTTGGAAAGAAAGGATGAAAATCTTTATCCAAGCCTATGATATCAAGGTATGGAATGCTATTCAATGTGGTCCTTTCATTCCTATATACATTGTTGATAATATAGAATGCATGAAGCCCATAAACTTATGGACTAAGGAAGAAGAAAGAAAGGTACAATTTAATCTAAAAGCTAAAATTCTTATTATATTAGCATTAGATTCTAATGATGTTTCTAGAGTTATTACTTGTAACAATGCTAAAGAAATGTGGGAAACTCTTAAAACAATTTATGGAAATACTAATGATGATCAAGATGCAAGAATTAGTACTCTTTCTAGTCAAGATGAAGAATTTGAAAGAAGTCTAGAGAAAGAGACCAACGAAACGAAAGAAGAAATTGCATGCCTAATGACAAAGCACTCCCAAGATGATGAGGTATGCTCTTTAAATGCTTTTAGTGATGATAATGATGATGAAATTGATAAAGATGAATTATTAAAAGCACTTGAAGAATTGCATGAAAAATTTGTCTTGTTATCAAAGAAATATGCATGTTCAAAACAAACCATTTTGAAGCTCGAAAATGAATTGCATAATGTGCACATTGAAAAGGAAAATCTTAGAATTCAAAATGATGAATTAGTAGCTTCAAATGTATCTCTTAGAATTCAAAATGATGAATTAGTAGCTTCAAATGTATCTCCTAGGACTTGTAATGGAAATAATGATTGTATGCTTATTGATAAATGTATACTTCTTGAAAATAAGAATAAAGAACTAAAAGAAGCACTTAGTAAACTTACAAGTAGTCAAAAGAATATAAATGCATCTCTTGAAAATCAAAAGCATATACTTGATAGAAGGAAAATAAGTCATTATAAGAATCCTCTTGCACTTTACAAAGAAAAATCTAAACCCATTCTAAGATGTACAAACCATGAAAGAAAAAGGAACTCATTGCCTAATTGTTTTAAAAGGAATCATATAGAACATAATAGGAACCATTATAATTCTACTATGAATTATTCTTTGGATGCAACATGTTTCTATTGTGGAATATTTGGTCATATATCATCTAATTGCTTTATAAAGAAATCCCGTCAAAAGTGTACAAGAAAGGTATGGATTCCAAAAACAACTTTGAAATCCTAAACTAACAAGAAAGGACCCAACTTTTAAAGGGTACCATAAAACTTGACATTTTGTAGGAACACTTTAAATCGGCAATCTCTTATTGACGAATGACCAAAGAATCAAGATTCATAATCTTCACTTCAAAGAACAAAGAATGATAAGGATATTGGATTCATAAAACTCCAAGGTACGTTTGATCCTTACTTTAGTTGATTAAATATCATGTTGACTATGTGTTTTGTATGCTTAATTATGTTGAACAATCTATGGACTTGGTTGATAATTTATTGAGAATTTTTAGAAATGTCTAAATAATTTTGTAAAGCCAAATTCCATACTTGTTCATGATGAATTTTTGTGATCAAACTTTGATTTGATATGTGATACTTGATTTTGAGCATGAATGGCACAAAACTTTGAGATAGATGAATGAATAAATTTAGAACCCCTTAAATTCATGAAAATCTTAGGATCAATGATGTGTGTGCATGACTTTGATTTAAATAATTGATATAAAGTTTGATGAATAATTTCTTGGATAATATGTTTGATTTCATGAAAAACTTAAGATATATTTATCCATGTATGTTAGAAAGGATTGAAACATCAAAATGTTGAAATGTTAAATCTTGATGCTTAGATTCAAAGTCTTAAATGATGCATAAACTCTTGATGAAATATGATGTATGAATTCTTGAATGAAGCATGTATGAATCCTTGATAACGTATGAATTCCTAATGATGCATGAACTTTTGATTGAATATAAATTCTTGATGATGTATCATTTATTGAACAAGAGATATGTTGTTTAACTAGTGGTATCTAAATAACAAGCATCTTCCTTTAACAAAATGGTATCAATTGAATTAGTAAGAGGAAGATATCATGGGGACATAATCTTGATTATATACTTGCCACTATGCTTTGATGATAAATACATATGTTATGACAAGTTAATTATGACAAATCTTAAAGTTACCTTGAGTTAGGACTATGTTATGCTTATATGTCTTACAAAGTTGTCAATCTCAAGAAAAATATTTTCTATACAATTATATGTTGGTTTTGATAATGCCTAAGGAGAAAGTATGTATGCTCTATGCCTAGACTTTAATTTCATGACTAGTAATATGTTAAATGACAATGCATGATTTTGATGACATGTAAATGACAATGCATGATATGTGACAATACATGGTATATTAAGAGAAAATGCATTATAATACATGACATGCCCTTCCTTGATACACCATGCTTGAGCAAATTGGCATCTATCTTGAGTGACATATATGTTTGATGATGCATGATCTTGAATGTGAAAATAAATTTGAAAATATGTATCATTGAGTTTGAAAAGAATTATTGATTGAATCAAGAATGATGAATGATGATCTTGTGCTAAATGCTTAAATATTCATAATTGATATCAAGAGCTTAAATTAGCAAATCTATCAAGTGATATCATGACTAGATACTAGCAACAAGTGGCATGGACAATGAATAAGAAATAAATGGTGTTGATCAAGAAAAGAATGTTTGACATAAAAAAGGGTCATGAGAAAAATCATATAGATATATTGGCATGTGTTACAATACAAATGCATGAGTAAGCCAACAAGTTGTATTAACTATTCCACCATTGCTTTGATATCTACATTTGAGTGTACATTGTTGAAAAATCTTCTATGATTACTACTTTGATACCTAGAAATGCATCAAGCACTATTAATTGATGATTAACTAGTGAATTTTATATACAATTGGTATCTAACTTTTGAGTGGTATCTATTTATATTGTGATTTCTATTAGTTGAATAAGTGGCATCTATTAAAAGAATGAGATCATGTGCTTAAGAAATAAACAAATGGTATCAAACATGTTAAATAGGCCAACATAAACAATTGGTATCAATTAGCTTAACATGTGGTATTCAATTACATGTGTTAATAACATTTGGTGTTAAACTTGATTGAAGTGACTCACAAGTGGTATTAGACTTGATCAAATGGGTGTAATTGGTTTCATAACAATTGGTATCAAACTTTATCAAATTGATTTCACATGTTAATAAGTGGTATATGTTTTTACAAGTGATATCAATTACAATAGTAAGGGGGAGCATACACATGAATGAATATCCATCATTTTACCTCTCTATGATTATGTTTATGGCATTTATGCTTACAATTCTATTCACCTATACGCTTACTTGGAAAAATCCTTCTGTGTTTTGATAATGCCAAAATAGGAGAAAACTATATGCTTATTTGAGATGATTATGTGTTTACTTGCCTATCATAATGGAGAAAATTACTTGCTTACTTATATTTGACTTATTTACAAATGTGCAAGTAATGATATATGTGCTTACTTGAAATGATATGTGTACTTAATTAGAAAGAATCATGTGACACTTACCATACTTGAAAGTGATATTAATTACATGATTGAAAATGAGTTAGAAATCAATTATATGCTTACTTGATAGATGAATTATGTGATTGATTATTGACTCTAGATGCAACAAAATGGTATATATATCCTTGATCATGTTATGAGTTTTTCTTGCTCTAAATCTCTCTTATTCAAGTACATGAGTTTATATGATGATGATCTTTTTGATGATGCCAAAGGGGGAGAGATTAGTGAAAGGATTAGTAAAAAGGATAAAATGTTATTTATGCCAAAAAGAGGAGAATTTCTATGATTATTGTTTTATCATAAGGGAAGTTTTGATGATGCCAAAGGGGGAGAAGATTATAGATTAAATATACACTCTAAGTGGCATAAAGTCTTTTAGAAAGGGATATAAAGAGAGAAAATATCATGCTAGAACAATTATGCTTAATCATTATGCTTACACTACCACTATGCTCTAAAAATTGGATGAACTATTTTGTGGTATCTATTGTATGATTAAGAGGGAGATGATTAAAAGGGAGAGAATACATATAAAGGGGGAGAGAATATATTTATCTTACAAAGGGGGAGAGATCTTTTGTCTCTAATATTCTCTTCTTAACTTGTGCATATGATGACATAAATATGTGGTATCAAATTACATGTGATAGGGGGAGTTATCCTTACAATATATTTGAACTATTATGATACTAACACCGCAAGAGACAAGCATTTGTTGTCATCATCAAAAAGGGGGAGAATGTGTTTTTATGGTGATATAGGTTTTGATAATGACACAACAAATGAAGAATATATAATTATGGATGAAATAATTATGTTTGAAGATGGAAAATTGATGAATTCCAAAGAAATGATTCAAGGCATTTATAGAGGTTTTAAACAAATGAAAAATGATCAACAAAGTGCTTAAGGATCAAAGGATTGGGGCCATGATTGAACAAATATCAAAAAGGGTGAAACAAAGTGCCAAAATGCATGAATCAGGTAGTTGAATCGATTCACACAGCCATGCATAGCCATATGAATCGATTCATTCGAATGAAATGCTCCAGGAAGTGATTTTTAAATACTTGAATCGATTCCTTCTATAGTTGAATCGATTCACACGGTTTTAAATGTGCCCAGGAAGCCTTTTGATCATTTGAATCGATTCATAACCAAAATGAATCAATTCATATGCCTGGCAGAGTCTGAAATTGCACAGATTCATTCATTAAATCATTTGAAATTCAAATGGGGACACTCTGCAGACAAGAGCTTCATACTTTGCTTCATTCCATGCCATGATCATTGGAAATGCAATAAATTTGAATTTAGACAAACATGCTTCTTGATGCACATGCCATGTTCTTCTTGGAGACATTAAAAGACTTATTGGAATTGGAATGCCAAGTTGAATGGAGACATGCATGCCTAACTTTTCAAGCTCCCAAGGAATTAACTAATGCAAAGCCATGTGATGGAGGAATTCAAATTTGAACATGCCATGCTCTTGAAGTCCTATAAATAGGAGAAGGAATTGCACTTGCAAGATGTCCCAAACCATTGAAGCAATTCCATTGGTTTCTTCCTCCTCCATTCTCTTGCTCTTCTACTCATTCTCTCTTATTACATATTGGCATATTCTCTTAGTGAGTTATTTAAGAGTTAGAGAGAAAATATTTTATGTGAGCTAAATTTGTATATCCTCTCTTTGAGAGTTATTATTTGGTGAGAGCTTCAAGTTGTATATCTACTCTAGTGAGAGAGTTATTTGATTGTAAACTAAACACCATAAACACCAAGGTATTCACTCTAGGTTGAGTGGTCACAAAGGTTGGGGTTCAACCTTTAGGTATTGAGAGATTGTGAGATTGGGTGGGTTGCCCTTTGCTTGTGAGGATTGGGTTCTTGAGTGTGGGACACTAGGAGACAATTGCTCAAAGCTTGTAATCTCAAACTCTCAATAGTGGAAATCCTTCAAGTGGGTTGCTTGAAGGCGAGACGTACACCGGGGTGGTAGAACTCGTTATATTGGTTTGCAAATTCTCTCTTCCCTTAAACTCTTTATTATTGTGAACTTAATTTGTATGTCTAAATACTTATATCAAATTGGTTTGGTAAAATTGAATCCTTGAATCAATTGACTTAAACATTGTTGGATTTAATTATTGAGGAAGAAAAATATTGGTGTTAACAAATTGGTAAAACTATCATGCTTAATTAATTTGTTAGAAGTTGATCAAAGTTATACTTATATTAAAATTAATTATTGCATGCTAAGTGTTTCAAAAATTGCTTAAACTAATAACTTGCTTTACTTATCAAAATCAATTCTTGAACATGGTCTATTCAACTCAAGATATTTTAGTATGAAATGTGTTTCATAATTATCATATCTTTTATCTTGCATCATTTGTGTACTACTAACCGTTTTGAAAGGGATTCCGCGTGAAAATTTGAAATACTCAATTTACCCCCCCTCTTGAGTATCGAGGCCTTGGCTAACACCCGGGCCCCAAATGAAGCTTAAGTTAAGAGGGGTTGGTAACGGAATCGTATGGGATGTACTTCCTATCCGGTGTTCGTGAGAACCTCAACCAGTGTTCGACCTCTCATGATATACGCACTTAGTGGATTCCCCACTGTTTGCGTCCCTGTCATGGGTAGGATCTTGGCTCTGGTGACCTTCTAGATGTCTAGTGGAAGCTACCCGGTGTGGAGAGTCACTTTTAGACAAGCCATAGGGCCTAGAAAAAAAAATCTTTCAACAAAACCCAACCTAGGCCACAAAAGGGCAGACTTTACTTTACCTTATGTCATTTTCACTCTCCCTTTTAAATCCAAATGAATGAATTATCTATCCATTGAGGGTACTCTATTTCGAAAACAATGATTCATTTCCAAAACACCCAGTATACTTCGAGTGGATGGATAATTCTCTTTTGATCATGTACCTCCAAGTCCTCAGTTGTAGATTTTCCTGGTTGTCAAAACAAGAAAATCAAAAGAAATAATTTTGGGTCCTTTTAACTGGGGCATCGATGACGATTAAGAAAATCTATGGCTTCTGCAACTTAGACTCGCATGAGTTTTGGAAATCAATGTTTCCTAAAAAAAAACAAAAACAAAAACAAATTTTTTTTTTACATCACATCTTTGGGGAAAACATGAATTTCAAAACATAACAATAACTTATTCCTTTTCTTTGTTTTGATATTCACAGGAAACGATTCAGAAATTGGCAGTATCTCTAAGCAAGTATGGAAATTAACATGAAACATGACAATTATGGTACAGATGTGACAGAATTGAAGAAAATATTACATCTCAAAGCTAAGAAAGTTGATACAGTTAGTCTACAAGCACTGGGGAAAAGATTAAGTCTGACTCAGAAGATGGCCCTTACCAGGAAATATGGGAAGATCTTAAAACTATTGGAGGTGGAAGTCCAAACCGAAGCAATTACAGCCTTGGCACAATTTTATGACCCACCCCTCCGCTGTTTCACATTTAGAGATTTTCAATTGGCTCCGTCAATAGAAGAATTTGAACAGATATTGGGGATACAAGTGGAAGGGAAAATTCCCTATCGCCATCTTGACCATCACGCAACAACCGCTTCAATCGCCCGTGTTTTGAGAATCTCTCCCGAGGCATTGAGGAATATGCAAATGAACAGAAATCAAGTTCCCGATTCACCCGAGAATTTCTTGAGAAGCACATGCAAATCCTGGATGATAAAGAGGAATGGAAGGCTTTCATGGATACTTTAGCCCTCACTATTTATGGGGTTGTCTTGTTCCCTAATTTAGACAACTACGTAGATTATGATGCCGTTGCTGTCTTCCTGGCTCGTAAGCACCGGCTAGAGAATCCCGTTGGCTAATGTGTATTGCACCATGGATTTCTGCCACACGCAAGGGGGAAAAAGGATCATTTGCTGTTTACCCATTTTATATGTATGGCTTACATCTCATATCTTCCATCAAATATGTAAAGCCGAGTGTCCGGTTTCTGATTTGAAATTGTGCCAATTAGCCGTGAAGAGTGGGCGTGAATGGGCCAATCACCTCGTAAGCCTTACAGCTGAAAAAGTCAAGTGGTATCCTCAATGGCTAATGGTTGAGTCAATCATCTACAGTTGCGGAGGTTATCCGAATGTTCCTCTCATGGGCACGCAGGGATGCATCAACTACAACCCTGTTATTGCAAAGCGTCAGTTGGCTTATCCTCTACTCGGGCCACCGAACGAAAAACTGCTCACTCCTTTCATTTTGTACTATGTAAAAGGGAATTACACATCCAGTGTTCGGGATATAGCCAATGCATGGAAGAAGATCCATAAAATGGGAAAAGAATTAGGGGTATGAAGCCATGTTGTAGGGGCTGAATATTTTGAATGGGTCCTAAACAGGGCCTCCATTGTAAAACTGCCCTTCAAAAGCCCTTCATACCAATCCGCGAATAATTTCCCTTCGCCAGTCATCATGGAAGACAAGGTCACCATGGCTCTGAAGGCACAAATAGAAGAGTTGATAGCAAAGAATCAAAAGCTAGAATAAGATCTTTTGAAATGTCAACAAGAGTGCTCCCTTCAAAGGAAGGAGAATTCTGAAGGGAAACATGCTATGGATGAAATGCAAAAAAAGAGGAAGATTGACGAAGACTACAGGGTGAAACAAGACCATTGCCTTCATACGGCTAATTCCCAGCTTAAAACAAAAGGCCAATAGAGTGACGCCATATTGGCCGAAAAACAAGTCCTGAAAAACATGCTGACACTATCCAAAGAAAAAGAAAAAAAGACCTCGGTGCAAAAGGAAATGCTGCAAACCCAGGTCCACAAATTGGAGCAACAGCTTGATGAAACAATGAGGGCTTATGAGCAAGAAATACATGATGAACAAAAAAAAGCCTGTGATGCTGAGCAACACTGCCAAAAGGCCACACGAGCTTTGGGGATTGAGTTAGCTCAACGGGATGAGGTCGTTCATTTATGGATGGACCGTTTCGCCAAGTTGGCATACATAGCTAATGGAATCTTGGAGGATTTTCCCTCAATGTTGAAGCAGGCGGAAGGCATGGTCAATCCTTTATCCACCCCAAAAGAGATATCATCATTTCTGAATTATTTCCAGGAAAGACTTTGTAAAATGAGGGCCATGATTGCTCGGGCCAGGGATGGTTAAAATGTTGTAATCAAAACTTTCAAGTAATATTGTACCTCTACAGAAGAATGGATTGATGAATTAATCTGCTTTCACAATTGTTTCATGTTAATTTCCACTTTACTGCTTTACCTAGTACTTTTGAACGGGACGTTCTGAGGAACGGTCAGAGAATACGCGCTAAATTCAGAATCGCATCCTGCGTAACATCATTTGTTTTTCGTTTCCTTTTTTCTTTATCTGTTTACTTTTATTTTCCTAACAAAATGTTGTGGTTTCCAGATATAACGGGTAGACATCCTTACGCGACTAGGCTCAATACAAAACTCATGGCTGAAATAGAACAGGAAAATGAGAGCTTGAGAGCTGAAGTCAATCAGCTGAAAGAACAGATGGCTGAGATGGCCAAGCTTCTTGAAAGGAAAGTCACAGAAGGGGATTCTTCAGCAGGTGTTGAAAACGCCAGACAACGACCATCCACTCCCCAACACACTCAGGGTCCTGCTGGAGGGCCAAGCTCAAACCCTGCTACGCCTCCCCTAACTATTCACATTAGGAAATCAAACCCTGCTGACACCCAGCAACCTTTCTATATAGATGAAGAAGGTAATGCCATACCCTTTCCCCCATATGGATTGCCACCTGGCTATTTCCCACCACTTCAAGAAGAGCCTGATTATCAGGAAACAATCCTTCATACGGCTCAACCAAACGCTCCACCCGTCCGGGATCCTCAAACGATTCTGATCCATACACAAGCCGCGCAACCACAAGCTACCCAAGCAACAGCCAGACCCCACATCTCAATGCTTAATGCAAACCCGGCACATGTCGACCAACCAATTAGGGGTATTAGTCATCATGTTGCTGTAGGACCAAGTGCTGCTGCTGCTACCCAGGAGGGAAGGTTAGAATTCCTAGAAAGGCGTTTAAGAGAAATGGAAAGAATGAACCGGTTTGGAATAGGCAGTGCTGCACAACTCTGTCTGATTCCCGATATTGTTATTCCTCCCAAGTTTAAAATGCCTGAATTTAATAAGTATCGAGGGCTAACCTGTCCGAAGAACCATCTTACCATGTACTGCCGGAAGATGGCCTCTCATGCTTCCAATGACCCTCTGCTCATTCATTTTTTCCAGGATAGTTTGGCGGGAGCACCTCTGACCTGGTACAATCACCTTGAACGATCTCGTATACGCTGTTGGGAAGATCTGGCAGATGCTTTCATGCAACAGTACAAGTATAATCTGGATATGGCGCCAGATAGAGTACAGTTGCAAAACATGACCAAGAAAGATAACGAGACATTTAAAGAATATTCCCAACGATGGTGAAAAGTAGCAGCGTAGGTTGACCCACCTCTGTCTGAAAAGGAGGTGATCTCCACATTCATTGATACGCTCCAATCACCTTTCTACGATAAGATGATTGGAAGCATTTCCTCTCATTTCTCTGATATCGTCATTATCGGAGAAAGAATAGAGAATGGCCTGCGGACCGGGAAGATTACTCGAGGCCCGCCTGGGGTTGGTGCAGCAAGAAAACCTTCACTTGGAGAAGGTAAGAGAAGAGAAGGAGAGACTAACCTGGTCTCTCACAATCAAAGAAGGAACCAGCCCAGACCACCTACCCCCGTCACCTTTCCTTCGACTTATCATAATGCACCACACCCATATGTGGCTGCAATTCCAAATTCGAACCCACCATATTTCCGACCACCAGTTATGCGACCACCTGTACCACCGCAAGTACCATACCAACCACCACAAATGAACCCACTAAATCCAAACCTGAGAAGACAGAATAATGACCGCACTCAAGTGCAATTTGATCCAATTCCCATGACCTACACTGAGCTTCTCCCCCATCTTATTGAAAACATGCTGGTAGCGCTTTACCCTCTAAAGCCACTTCAGCCACCTTATCCCAGAGGGTATGACCTGAATGCACGGTGCGATTACCATACCGGTGCACCGGGGTATTCCACTGAGAATTGCCTGGCACTGAAGTTTAAGGTAAGAGATTTAATCAGAGCTGATTGGATAAGCTTCAAAGAAGGAAGCCCAAATGTGACCACCAATCCTCTGCCTAACCACAGGAGACTAGGTGTTAAAGCTGTGGAAAGAGATGAGGAATGTATTTCCAGGGTTGAGGACATCCAAATGCCGTTGGAAACGATTCACTCCCATATGCTTAAAATGGGATTGATAGAAGAATCATGGGATGAAAAGTGCAATGACCTCCAGTCCGCAAAGCGAAGGGACTTCCAAAAAACCCTTCAGGGACTTATGGACAGTCATGTCATAGAAGTTTGCCGACATCGTGAAGGCAGAATAAATATGATATAAGAGCAAAGCCGAGTTCGAGCCCCAAAGCCTCTAGTCATATTTTATAACAAAAATGCACCTGTGGCTTCGACTCCTGCTAAAACTGTCATCATGATAAACGCACCAACCCCGTTCCCTTACAAGGATTCACGAGCTATGCCGTGGAAGTATGGCACTGATGTGGTTGTTACTAGTTCTGAGGTAGTTGAGCCTACACCATCATCCCCTATCATGAATATTGTTGGAATTGGGGGTGTCACCCGAAGTGGAAGAGTATATGCTCCCCCAGAACCAAAACTTGACAAAGCTATAGGGGATGTTAGACCTGGGAAGGGAGAATCCTCTGGTGAGGCAAAGAAGGCCGTAACTGAAGAGGAAGCCCAAGAGTTTCTAAGATTCATTCGTCATAGTGACTACCAGGTGTTGGAACTGAACCACACCCCGGCAAAAATTTCTCTATTGTCCTTACTAATGAGTTCCAAATCGCACCGGAACACGCTGATGAAGGTTTTGAGTGAGGCACATGTGAAGCATGATTTGCCCATAGATAAGTTCGAGGGTATAGTGGGACATATAGTGGCCAACAACTATCTGACTTTTACGGACAATGAGACACCGGTGGAAGGAAGAGGGCACAACAAAGCCCTTCATATCTCCGTAAAATACCAAGATCATATCATGGCGAAAGTGCTGGTTGACAATGGGTCATCCATGAATGTAATGCCAAAATCTACGTTGGCAAAGTTACCTTTTGATGGGACCCATATGAGACCCAGTTCTATGGTAGTTCGGGCTTTTGACGGAACTCACCGGGAGGTTATGGGAGAAATTGAACTGCCTATACAAGTTGGGCCATGTACCTTTCAAATCCTTTTTCAAGTCATGGATATTACGCCTGCTTACAGTTGTTTGCTGGGACGGCCGTGGATCCATTCGGCTGGAGTAGTCCCTTCCACTCTGCACCAGAAGTTGAAATTCATCATTGACAACAAGTTGGTGATTGTCTCTAGAGAAGAGGACTTGTTGGTCAGCAAACCTGCCAACACCCCATACATTGAAGCAACTGAGGAAGCCCTCGAAACCTCATTTCAAGCTTTAGAGGTAGCAAACGCAACAAGCATTACAAAGACATCTTTCCCAAACGTGCCTCTGATGGTTGCAAAGACAATGTTGAGAGAAGGATACAAGCTGGGAAGAGGGCTAGGACAAGAATTGGAAGGAAGGACCCAACCTATATGCCTTCCAGAGAACAAGGATAGATACGGTCTGGGGTACAAGCCTACAGCAGCTGACAGAAAAAGGATAGGAGAAGAAAGAAGGGAGAGAAGAATTGCTCGCCTTACTGGTCAAGAGTTTGACACTGCTAGAATCCCTATCTGTGACCTCTATCAAAGCTTCAGGAGCGCCGGGATTATATATTCGGGTCAGGTGGCTATGGTTGGAGACGGACCCAGCTATGATATGGAATTGGTGCATGCTTGCTTACCCGGTCAAGAACTGGACAACTGGGAAATCATGGAGTTCCCCACAACTATCAACCCTCAGTCAAAGTAATTGTTGTTGTTTTTAAAACTTGTCCATCCCTTTGCTATGCCTAAGGCTTTGGGATCCATTTTGTAATAAAGGCAAAAAACTTGTTTGTTTGTTAAATTAAATGAACGCAGTCCAATTTCATACCTCATCTTTGTTCAATCTCTTTCTTTTAGACCTTCCATTTGCTTGTCTTTCTTTGTTTTCACTCATTATAATATAACACCAAATGCAGATCTGAAAGCGATTCTTCTGAGAGTAATGAGAACTCGATTCTATTTTATGACTCCGATAATCCAAATGATTATGCCTATGAGGAGAATGAGGAAGACTTTGAACCTTCACCCGAATTGACGAGATTAATGGAACAGGAAGATAAGGAAATCCAGCGTCCTCAGGAAAAGATTGAGACCATTAACCTGGGAGATGAAGGAGAAAATAAAGAAGTCAAGATAGGCACCCTCTTGAGCGAACAACGACAGAGTGAATTGATTGAACTGCTCAGGGAATTTTGAGACATTTTTGCATGGTCATATCAAGATATGCCAGGTCTGGATAATAACATTGTGGAACACAAGTTGCCTTTAAAGCTGAAATGTCCACCGATCAAGCAAAAGTTGTGACGAATGAAACCAGAAATGCTTCTTAAGATCAAAGAAGAAGTCAAGAAACAATTCGATGCTGGTTTCTTAGCCGTAGCTAAGTATCCGCAATGGGTAGCCAACAGAGTTCCCGTTCCAAAGAAAGATGGGAAAGTAAGAATGTGTGTGGACTACCGAGACTTGAATCGGACGAGTCCTAAGGATGATTTTCCTTTACCTCAGATTGATGTACTGGTTGATAACACAGCTCAGCATTCCATCTTCTCATTTATAGATGGATTTTCGGGATATAACCAGATCAAGATGGCACCATAAGATATGGAAAAGACCACGTTCATCACTCTATGGGGCACCTTTTGTTATAAAGTAATGTCCTTTGGATTGAAGAATGCAGGAGCCACCTATTAAAGGGCAATGGTGACTCTCTTCCATGACATGATGCACAAGGAAATAGAAGTCTATGTGGATGACATAATTGCCAAGTCCACATCTGAAGAAGAACACATTGCTGACCTGAGAAAACTTTTCGAAAGGTTAAGAAAATTCAAGCTTAGATTGAATCCCGCCAAGTGCACTTTTGGCGCAAGATCTGGCAAATTGTTAGGATTCATTATGAATGAGAGAGGGATAGAAGTTGATCCTGACAAAGTCAAGGCAATTCTGGAAATGCCTCCTCCTCGTACTGAAAAAGAAGTCCGAGGATTCCTGGGAAGATTGAATTACATCACCGATTCATTTCCCAAATGACAGCAACCTGTGAGCCGATTTTCAAATTGCTTCACAAGAACCAACCTGGACAGTGGAATGATGATTGCCAGATTGCATTTGAAAAGATAAAGCAGTACTTATTAGAGCCACCAGTCTTGGTGCCGCCCGTCCATGGGAGACCGCTAATTCTATACCTGACCGTGCTGAATGAATCCATGGGGTGCATATTAGGTCAACATGATGAGACTGGAAGAAAGGAATGCGCCATCTACTACTTGAGCAAGAGATTTACTGAATGCGAGATGAGGTATTCATCTCTTGAAAGAACATGTTGTGCATTGGCTTGGGCTGCCCGACACTTACGGCAATACATGCTTAATCATACTACTTGGCTAGTGTCTAAGATGGATCCCAGCAAGTATATCTTTAAAAAACCTGCTTTGACTGGAAGGATTGCCCGTTGGCAAGTGTTACTGACGGAATACGACATAACATATGTCACCCAAAAGGAAATGAAAGGAAGTGTGCTAGCAGATTACTTGGCACGCCAACCCATTAAGGCTTACCAACCAATGCGGCACGATTTCCCGGATAAGGATATTTTGGCTCTTTTCAAAGAAGAAGATGGTCTGGAAACCAGATGGATCATGAGATTCGACGGGGCTTCCAACACGCTGGGACATGGAATTGGGGTTATCCTGATCTCACCTGATAATGAATTCATCCCTATTTGTGCTCGGCTGTGTTTTGATTGCACCAACAATGTTGCGGAATATGAAGCATGTTCTCTAGGAATGCAAGCAGCTCTGAACATGGGAATAAAGGTCCTGGAAGTTTATGGAGATTCTGCTTTGGTTATCCATCAACTAAAGGATGAGTGGGAAACTAGAGACAGTAAACTAGTTCCCTATCATGCTCACATCAAGGAGATGATCAAAAGATTCGATGAAGTTACCTTCCATCATGTTCCACAGGAAGACAACCAAATGGCAGATGCTTTAGCCACCCTAGCCGCTATGTTCGAAGTCAGCAGTGATTACGAAGTGCCTCTCATTAGGGTAAAGAAGCAGCAAGAACCTGCCGATTGCCAGGTCATAGAAGAAGAGCCAGATGGCAAACCTTGGTATCATGACATCAAAAGATATCTCCAGTGCCAAGAATACCCTGAAGGCATCACGGATAATGACAAACGAACTTTGAGAAGGCTAGCTATGAGATACCTATTGAGTGGTAACGTGCTATACAAGAGGAATTACGATTCCGTTCTCCTCCGGTGTGTTGATACGATTGAGGCAAATCAAATCATGAAAGATATCCACGAAGGATCTTTCAGAACTCATACGAATGGGCACGCTATGTGAAAAAAAATCCTGAGAGCTGGATATTATTGGATGACTATGGAAGCAGATTATTTTACTTACGTACGGAGATGTCACAAATGTCAGATTTATGCCGATCACATTCATGCACCGCCTTCATCCCTAAATGTCCTGTCAGCACCATGGCCTTTTTCAATGTGGGGTATGGATGTAATTGGGCCCATTGAGCCAAAAGCCTCAAACGGTCATCGCTTCATTCTAGTGGCCATCGATTATTTCACCAAGTGGGTAGAGGCAGCTTCGTACACCAATGTGACGAAAAATGTTGTGGTCAAATTCGTCAAGCGTGAACTGATATGCCGGTACGGCCTACCAAACCAAATCATCACGGACAATGGTACAAATTTAAACAACAAAATGATGAAGGAGCTTTACGAGAACTTTAAAATCTCCCACCACAACTCCTCTCCGTACCGTCCAAAAATGAATGGAGCAGTCGAGGAAGCTAATAAAAATATCAAGAAAATAGTGCAAAAGATGGTAGTAACCTATAAAGACTGGCATGAAATGCTCCCTTTCGCGCTGCACGGATACCGAACCTCGGTGCGAACCTCAACTGGGGCAACACCATTTTCTTTGGTCTACGGAATGGAAGCTGTACTGCCATTTGAAGTGGAAATTCCACCCCTTAGGGTGATCATGGAAGCCAAACTGGAAGAAGCTGAATGGGTCCAGGCTAAATATGACCAACTGAATCTGATTGACGGGAAAAGGTTAACCGCCCTTTGCTAGGGACAATTGTATCAAAGACGCATGAAGCGGGCATACGAAAAGAAAGTGCGCCCCCGATAGTTCCAAGAAGGGGATTTGGTTCTCAAAAAAATTTTACCAATTCAAAAAGACGTCCGAGGGAAATGGACACCTAATTACAAAGGACAATATGTTATAAAGAAGGCTTTTTTCGGAGGAGCTCTCATACTCACCAACATGGATGGAGACGACCTGCCAATGCCTGTAAATGCCGATGCAGTGAAGAAATACTTTGCATAATATGAAAAAAAGAAGAAAAGCTCGCTAGGTTGAAAACCTAAAAAGGCGACCTAGGCAAAAGTTAGAGCAGCAAGATCAACCGAAAACCTGAAAAGGCGGCTCCACAAACTCGACTCTGCAACATAAACCCTTCAAGCCAAAGACAAAGGAGGTCAAAACGGGTATTAGGGTCGTTGTCAAATTACTCCCTCAGAAGCAAAATCAGAGGACGAACACAAAGTCATGATAAAGGGTCAAGTTTCTCATTGCTCTCAGAAGATCACTAGAGGATATATGAGCCTTCCCATTTCCACTTGCCTTCCATTCTCTATATCTTATCACATCTCTATGCTTAATATTATTTTCATCTCTACTGTACATACCTGATGTTTATAAATAAAAGTCTCCCTTCTTCCTACATGTGTTCATGACTAAATTTTATGAATAAACAAGTTTTTGCCTAAAAGAAATTTTGAAATTGGAAACAATAGAGCGTAAAGTTATGGGGAACAAAATGCATCCTAGCGCCAGAATTCGCTTGGTATAAGCATAACTATCTCTGCTAAATACGCTTGCCAAAAGTCAGAGGATGTTTCTATTTCATCCATGAGTTATCTTAAAAAGTCAGTCGCCAGGGAAGATTTACCTGTAAGTCTTTCACTCTTTTGTCAAAGGGACACCAAATCCATCATCCAAAAGCAGGTATTCGCCAAAGTTTTCTCTCAGCAAGACCTATTGTTCGTACTTCAGTAGAACATAGACTGAAGATCTCTCCTGAGGAAAACCGTAAAATGGACTCAGCTCCATCAACCAGGATATTTCTTTGATCAGGCTTAAGAGGACTTATCCTTCCCCAGTGAGTTCACCATTACCAAACTAGCACCCATCATGCTCCTCTCACTAAAAAGCTCAAACTGGGGTATCTCCCCAGATCTCTCTTCCAAACTGAGGCATCTCCCCAGATCTCTCTTCCAAACTAGGGGCATCTCCCCAGATCACCTTTCCAAAGTTAAGGCATCACCCCAAAGCTCTAGATCCTGGTTAATTTGGACGAGACGTCCTGTTGACCCGCAGATCACTTTTTCCAAAATTGGGGCATCACCCCAGGCCTCCTCCTTTCAAACAAAGGGCAATACTCCAAGATTCTTTCAAACCATCTCAAACTGGGGCATCAACTCAGATTTATTCTCTTTCAGTCAAAGGCTTCAGTCATGGCAAGCCGGGGCATCACCCCGAGCTTTTAGGTACAGAGAGTTAATTCAGACGAGACGTCCTGTTAGCTCCCTCAATTTTTACCTCTTACTTTCTAGTCAACCGAGAGGCAACATCCTCACCCTTTACTTTCCAGTCAACCGAGAGGCAACACCCTCACCCTTTACTTTCCAGTCAACTGAGAGGCAACACCCTCACCCTTTACTTTCCAGTCAACCGGGAGGCAACACCCTCACCCTTTACCTTCCTATCATCGATCAAATGGCACCCCTTTACTTTCCAGTCAACCGAGAGGCAACAACCTCACCGTTTACTTTCCAGTCAACCGGGAGGCAACAC
This sequence comes from Clitoria ternatea, assembly GCA_037962975.1. Taxonomy (NCBI): domain Eukaryota; kingdom Viridiplantae; phylum Streptophyta; class Magnoliopsida; order Fabales; family Fabaceae; genus Clitoria; species Clitoria ternatea. The sequence continues at coordinate 161,626,407 of CM075672.1, forward strand.
CCTCACCCTTTACCTTCCTATCACCGATCAAATGGCACCTCTTTACTTTCCAGTCGCCGATCAAATGGCACCCCTTTACCTTCTTGTCACCGATCAAATGGCTACCGCCAATCAAATGGCACCCCTTTTTCTTTCCAGTCGCCGAACAAATGGCACCCTTTATCTTCCTGTCGCCGATCAAATGGCACCTTTTATCTTTCGGTCGCCGATCAAATGGCACCCCTTTACCTTCCTGTCGCCGATCAAATGGCACCCTTTACCCTCCTGTCACCGATCAAATGGCACCCATTTACCTTCCTGTTACCGATCAAATGGAACCCTTTACTTTTCCTGTAAACTGAGAGGCAACACCCTCATCTTTTTCTTTTCCTATCAACCGAGAGGCAACACCCTCTCCTTTACTTTTGTTGTTCACTGAGAGGCGATACCCACGCCATTTACTTTTCAGTCATAAATTTAGAAATCCCCTGCCTAGACAATTTCCAAGCACACCCCAGTTCATTCATTTTTCTCCAAAGCTTCAGATTCCAGGCTGCTCGAGATACTAGGGTAATCCTTAATATCCTAAAAAAAAAAGAAAAGAGAGAAAGAAAAGAAGAAAAAAAGATTCAAGTGTCAATTCCTGGGTTTTCCCCTCATCTGGTATTCTTGGTTATTTCGACAATGGTGTTCACGTCTTTACTCCCTTTCCATTTCAAAAGCAAGAAGAAACTTCATGCTTTTCTCATGAAAAAGAAGTAAAGAGGGGCATCTGTGAACACCTATTTCAGTCCGATTGATATCCACAAGTGAAAAGAATTCAAAAGAAAAAAAAAGAAGAAAAAAAGAAAAAAAAGTAAAAAAAAGAAAAAAAAGAAAAAAAGAGTACCAAAAAAAAACTGACTCGGAAATGATCATTTCCGAGTGAAAGGATTTCCACTTGGTCTAGTATACGAAATCACCTTTGCCACTCGGATTTGTGCACAAAAGGGACCTTTTCCACTCGGATTCAGGAGGCAAAGTGAAGACCGACACCTTTTCCACTCGGATTGTGGACAGAAGGTAAAATCTGACCCATATTCCCACCGAGTGCCCTTGCTGACTTGGATTTCCACTATCCAAGTGGATCTTTGACTTGAGGGGGGCGGCTGACAAAGTGACAAAGGAGAGACCCACTAGCTGCCGACCCCTATGGCTGTCTAGGTGCAAGCTGTGTCCACCAACTCCATCCAGGCTGTATCCAACGCTGATCAAGTGGGGCGGCTGACTGCAGGACAAAAGGGGAAGCCCCACTTGCCATTGATGGTGGGCGTCCAGGACCTCTATAAATAGAGAGGATCCTGAAGCCTTGAAAAAAGAAGAAAAGCCTTCATTAGAGAAAACCCTAACACCCAGCCGTCCCTCTCCTTCCATTCCACCGTCCTCTTCCTCTCACTGTCTGAGACCCCCTTCTTTCCATTCCACCGTCCCCTTCCTCTCACTGTCTGAGACCTCCTTCCTTCCCACACCGTCCCTCACTCCTCTCTTCCTCTCCTTCCACTGTCCCTCTCTCCTTTTCCACCCACACCACCGAAACCATCCCTCTCTCCTCTCTCCTAAAACTCACTCAACACCACCCTTAAAATAAACCTCTCAATACCATCCCCCACTCAACACCAATAGCCCCTTCTAAAAAAAACACCGTACAACACAGCCCCTCTCTTCCTCTCTCAACCGTCCTCCTCCTCTCAAACACCATCCCTCTCTTCCCAAAAAAAAAACCACACTGTTACTCTCCTAACAAATCCTCCCAGCTATCCTCACTCTTCCTCTCCCAACCGTCCAACACCCTTTAAAATCCTCACCAACATCGTCCCTCTCTTATCAACTCCAACACCGCCCCTCTTTTCAGCCCAACACTGTCCAGTACCCCTCAAAAATCCTCACCAACACCGTCCTTCTCCTATTAACTCCAATACCGTCCCTCTTCTCCCTTGGTCAGCCCACGTTTTCACTCGGTATTCATCTTTCACTCGGTATTCCACTTTCTCACTCGGCATTCTACTTTTTCACTCGGTTTTTCCATTTTTCACTCGGTTTTTCACCTTTTCACTCGAAATTCCATTTTTTCACTCGGTACCCTATTTTCCCACTAAAATAAATTGTTGTTATTTTCTTTTCTTTTCTTTTTTACCCCTTCCTAGATTTGTAATAAATATATAAAAAAAATGAGTGCTTCTTACATTTTATTTGGACTAGCATAAAAGTTGTAATGTTATTCTCATTATTATTGCAATTTTTATTTTTCTATTTAAAAAAACAGGAAGAGGAGCGAGTTTAACTTAGACGAGACGTCCCGTTAATCTCATGTAAATATTCCGTGTTTATTTTTGTTTATTTTTGTATGTTTTATCATCTCGTATACTTTCTTTTCATGAAGAAGTTAAAATAATTATTGGGTTAATTATAATGCGCGCTATCATATTGAGGTAACCGTTTTTATAACGGACAGTTGTGAGGTGGTAATACCTTCCTCACCTGTAATTAGACTACCGAACATGGAATTTCATTTTTATAACCAGTGCTTTAACGAAAGGTTTTCCCGATATTTTATCCTAAAAATATTGGTGGCGACTCCCTGTTTTTTTCTTTTCGAACCAAACAAAAGATCGTTTTGAGGGTCGGCCATGCCGCCGCGATCCCGGTCGCGACACTTGGTAATCGATTAGATGTCAAGGCGTAATCGATTAGCTAAGAACCAGAAGCTTACTAATCGATTATTTCAATCTTTGTAATCGATTATTTTGCTTAAAAACGCCCAGAATTTACAGATTTTGTTTCAGAAGGCTGGAAATCTATTAAGTTATTCCTTAGAATATTTCAAACTTAATGAAACATAATCAGAATCAAGGAATTATCAAAATCAAGTATTTATTCAAACACAATTGGTTATATCAAGGATTCCTAATTCTCTCCTAATATGTATGAATTGATCTTTTCTAGAGGTTTGGTGAATATATCAGCTAATTGCTTGGAAGTTTCAACATGTTCGAGCACACAATCACCCTTTAATACATGATCTCTAATGAAATGATGTCTAATCTCAATATGTTTGGTTCTTGAATGCATTACAGGATTCTTTGAAATATTTATAGCACTTGTGTTATCACATTTGAGAGGCACATGGTCTAACATAACACCAAAATCTAGAAGTTGTTGCCTCATCCAAAGGATTTGAGCACAATAACTACCAGCTGCAACATATTCTGCCTCAGCTGTGGATAGTGCAACACTTACTTATTTCTTGCTATGCCAAGAAACAAGAGAACTACCAAGTAAGTGACATGTTCCACTAGTGCTTTTCCTATCAAGTTTACATCCTGTAAAATCTGAATCAGAATAACCAACTAAAGTGCATTGAACCCCTTTGGGGTACCATAAGCCAACATTTTGAGTTCCAACAAGATATTTCATTATCCTTTTTACTGCAGTAAGGTGTGATTCTTTTAGGCATGCTTGATATCTTGCACACATCCAAACAGCAAACATGATATCCGGTCTACTAGCGGTTAAGTAAAGTAAGGATCCAATCATACCTCTATATTTTGTGAGTTCAACATCCTTGCCCTTCTCATCCTTGTCCAAATAACATGAAGTGCCCATAGGTATGGCAATGTCATTTGCCTTGTCAATGTTGAATTTCCTAAGCAATTCTTTGTAGTACTTTGATTGACTAATGAATGTGCCTTCATTAGTTTACTTGATTTGTAGTCCAAGGAAGAAAGTAAATTCTCCCATCATGGACATCTCAAATTCTTTCTGCATTAACTTAGCAAACTCTTTGCACATTGACTCATTAGTAGCACCAAAGATTATATCATCAACATATACTTGCACCAATAGTATGTCATTCTTTTGGCGCTTTATGAATAATGTGTCAACCTTTCCTCTTTCAAAGTTGTTTTCTAAAAGAAATTTGCTCAATCTTTCATACCAAGCTCTTGGAGCTTGTTTTAAGCCATACAAGGCTTTCTTTAGTTTGAAAACATGTTTTGGAAATTAGTAGTTTTCAAAACCTGGAGGTTGATCAACATACACTTCCTCTTGAATATAACCATTCAAGAAAGCACTCTTGACATCTATTTGGTACAATTTAAAGTCCTTACAACATACAAAGGCTAAATGGCTTCTAGCCTAGCTACGAGAGCATACGTCTCTTCATAATCAATGCCTTCTTCTTGATTGTAACCCTTAGCTACTAGCCTAGCTTTGTTCCTTGTAATTATACCATTTTCATCTAATTTATTCCTAAACACCCTTTTTGTTCCTATTATTTGGTGATCATTGGGTTTTGGCACAAGTTCCCAAACTTCATTTCTTTCAAATTGATTCAATTCTTCTTACATGACCAACATCCAATGTTCATCAATAATAGCTTCATCAATGCATTTGGGTTCTATTTGCGATACAAAGGCTAAATGATTACATGTATTCCTAATAGTGTTTCGAGTACTTACACCTTTAGTCATTTCACCTATGACTTTGTCTAAGGGATGGTCCTTCAAAGTGATCCATTGTTGTGGTTCCTTATGTTGTGTTGCATCTTTGTCTTTGTTCTCTTCTTCCTTGTCATTCAAGGTTAAATCTTGAAGAGTACCTACAATATCATCAACATCTTCCTTTCTCGGGGAGTTATGGCGATTCTCATCAAATTTGACATGAATGGACTCCTCAATGGTGTTTGTTTGTTTATTAAATATTCGATAAGATTTACTAGATTGTGAATATCCTAGGAAGATTGCCTCATCAGCTTTAGCATCAAACTTTCCTAGATTATCTTTTCCATTATTGAGCTCAAAGCATTTACATCCAAAAATATGAAAATATGAAATGTTGGGTTTTCTTCCCTTGTAAAGTTCATAGGGGGTTTTCTTTAGGATAGGCCTTATTAAACATCTATTCATAACATGACAAGCGGTATTTACCGCATCGGCCCAAAAATGTTTCGCAATGTTATTTTCATTTAACATGGTTCTTGCAAGCTCTACTAAGGATCTATTTTTCCTTTCAACTACTCCATTTTGTTGTGGAGTTCTAGGAGCTGAGAAATTGTGATTGATACCATGTTTTTCACAAAATTTTTCAAAAGATTGGTTTTCAAATTCTCCCCCATGATCGGTTCTTATGGATGCAATTTTTGAATTTTGCTCATTTTAGATAATCTTAGCAAGTTTCTTGAATGCATGATATGCTTCATTTTTGTGAGCAAGAAACAGGGTCCATGTATATCTTGAATAATCATCTATAATCACTAGACCATAGTAATTACCACCAAAGCTTTTGATTTTGGAAGGTCCAAATAGATCCATGTGCAAAAGTTATAAAGGCTTTTGAGTGGAAACAATGTTTTTAGATTGAAAGGATGCCTTCACTTGTTTTCCCTTTTGACATGCATCACAAAATTTGTTTTCGAATTTAAGCTTTGGTAAACCAATTACTAATTCTTTAGAAACAAGTTTATTCAAATAGTATACATGTATATGAGCTATTCTTCTATGCCACAACCAAGTTTCATCCTCTCTAGTCATGAAGCATTGCACATCATTTGAGGACAAACTATCCATATCAATCATGTAAATATTATCAATTCTTTGACCTACAAACTTGATTTCCTTGTTAATCTTCAAACAAAACTCTATATCCTTTGTCACATAATTGACTTATGCTAAGTAAATTATGTTTTAGGCCTTCAACATACAACACATCACTAATAGAAGTATAGGAATTCTTACCAATGTTTCCAATGCCTAGAATTCTTCCTTTGGTGTTGTCTCCGTAGGTGACGCTTCCTTTCCTTTTGGGAGTGAAGGAAGTGAACTTGCTTATGTCTCCCGTCATATGCTTTGAACACCCACTATCCAAGTACCAATGGGTGTTGCTTGCCTTGAAGTATACCTACAAAACAAGATTAGTTTAGAGAACTAGGTACCCATTTTATATTGGGGCCTTTAAGGTTAGCTTGTGGTAATGTTCCTTTGGGAACCCACACCTTTCTTATGACCTTTGGCCCTAATTTTCTAACATTGCAATTTGATGAGCTATGATCTTTGAAACCATAATGATTGCATTTCATAAAAGGTGAAGATAATTTCATAGGTGGCACAAAAAAAATTTTGTAGTGTTTGTTTTTCTTTCTTGGTAGAGTTGTATCCTAAACCGGTTTTATCAAACATGCATCTTTGGTTTCCAAGTAATATATTTAAATTATCTCTACCATTAGTGAACTTTTCTAGTGTCCTATTTAAGTCTACAACCTTGGTTTCAAGAATATCACACTTCTTTACAAATTCACATGGTTTGGTCCTAGAGCATGCTTGAACATTTTCTAAATCATCTTTCAAACATTTATTTTCTTTACAAACTTCTATGAGATCCTTTTCAAGAGTGTCAATGGTTTTTCTTGACAATTTGTATTTACTAGAAAGCTTGATAAATTTATCATATAACTCTTCAAAAGCATCTAGTAATTCATTCTTATCTAAATCAAGAAGACTTACCTCATTATCTTCTTCTTGGTGATTTACCATTAAACAAAGATTCGCTTCTTCGTTTTCAGACTCATCGGAGCTACTTACATCGTTTTCATCCTAAGCGATGTAAGCTCTTCTTCTTCCTCTTTTCTCCTTATTCTTTTTCTTTAGATTTGGGCAATCTACTTTGAAGTGCCCTTCTTTTCCACATTCAAAACAATTTGATGAAGAAGAAGATGATTCATTAGAGATTGGTTTCTTACCTTGGGGTTTAAAGTTCTTTTGGAATCTTTTGTTTTTCATGAACTTTCCAAACCTCTTCACAAACAAACCAAATTCTTCTTCTTTGTCAAGGTCACTACATGATTCTTCTTCATGTGTAGAGGTGGCCTTGAGAGCTAAGCCTTTCTTCTTGGAGGATTTTTCTTCTTCCTCCGCTTGCTTCAAAACTCTTAGTTCTTGCTCTTGTTCTTGTAGTTTTCCGAAGAGCGTGGCAAGTGACATTTCATTGATACTTAGGGATTGTTTGATGGCGGTGACGAGCGATTGCCATTCCCTGCTAAGACTTTTTAAGACTTTGTGCACAAGTTCTTTGTTAGTGTAAACTTTACCAAGAGTAATGAGATGATTAATTATAAGAGTGAATCTCTTTTGCATTTCTACTATGGTTTCCCCTGAATTTATTCTAAAACTTTCATATTGGCTAGTCAAGGTACTGATCTTGGAGTCTTTTACATCACTAGTACCTTCGTGAGTTACTTGTAAAGTATCCCACATTTCCTTAGCGGATTGACAAGTCATTATTCTAAAAAATTCATCGGAACCTAATGCCATAGTGATGAGATTTTTAGCCTTATAGCCGTATTGCACTTTCTTCTCCTCATCACCAGTCCATTCTTCCATAGGTTTTTCAACATTTTTATCATTGACAGTATGCATGGGTGTATAAGGACCATTTTCAATGGCATTCCAAATTCTTAAATCAATAGATTGAATAAAGATTTTCATTCTTTCCTTCCAAAAGGCATAGCCTTCCCTATTGAAAGCGGGAGGTCTATTTATGGCACCACCCTCGGGAAAAAGGTTTTGAGAACTTGAGGCCATCTTATCTCTTGAAGCTGTTAAGCTTGATCTACCAAGAGTCAAGCTCTGATACCACTTGTTATTCAAGTGGCCTCAATACTCAAGAGGGGGGGGTGAATTGAGTTTTTAAAACTTTGCTTGAAATGCCTTTGAACTTGATTCTTTTATCACAAGTTTAGAGATTATGAAAGTAAAATCAAGTAAAGTACAAAAGATAATGCAAAACAAGAGGCAAATATGGATAAGGCAATTTATCAAACACTTAGTGTACAATGTTCAAGGTTAACTAATTCAAGCAAGCTCAAGTATGTAAATCCCAATCAACCAACTTAAATCAATTCAATGCAATATATAAATGTAAAAGAGTTAGGGAGAAGAGCTTGCAAACCAATTTAACGAGTTCCACCAACCCCGGTGTACGTCTCGCCTTCAAGCAACCCACTTGAAGGATTTCCACTATTGAAGTTTAGAGATTACAAGCTATAAGCAATTGCAGCTTCCTAGTGTCCCACACTCAAGAACTCAATCCTCACTAGCACAAGGGCAACCCACCCAATCTCTCAAACTCTTAATACCCAAAGGTTGTGACCACTCAATCTAGAGTGAAAACCTTTGTGTTTGGAGTAGTGTTTACAAGCAAGTGACTCTCTTAATAGAGTAGATGTACAATTGAAAGCTCTCTCAAATTCTAACTCTCAACAAGAGAGGATATACAAGTTGAAGTTCTAAGTTTCAGAAAAATGAAACTATACAAGGATAAAACTCACAAGACTCAAGAATTGATTTCCTTTGATGGATGTAATTAGTGCATTGAGTAGCTTGAAGGAGTCTTGCATTTATAGGGCTTGGAGGTGAGCATAATGGAGTTCCTAGCCGTTGCATGTAGTGGGTATCTGAGAAATGGTGAAAAAATGAGCTGTTTCCAACTAAAATGTGTTTTCCCACTATCGTAATCGATTACGCCTCGAGCTATAATCGATTACACTTCGAATTTTTCAGTCCAGTTCATATTGTAATCGATTAGTATTCACCATCTAATCGATTAGCTTAAAGTCAGAACTCTGGTAATCGATTAGATCTTGCACAGTAATCGATTAGCCATAGCACCTGATGCATTTAATTCATTTCTAGATTTTGGTAATCGATTAGCACACCCATGTAATCGATTAGTGTCATTTCAGTGGCTTGGTAATCGATTGGCTGAAGTCCTATAATCGATTAACATATATGCCTAATACATTTGATCCAATTTTTGATGTTGGTAATCGATTAGCATACTGGTGTAATCGATTAGTTACAAGTCAGAAGCTCTGTAATCGATTATCCCTGTGGGTGTAACCGATTAGCTGTTCAACAGAAGCTATCTAATCGATTAGCTCTGTCTCTCTAATCGATTAGCTACGCTATTTTTGCAGGTCTGATGCTGAATCTTGTTTTTACAAGATATTCTTCAAAATTCTTTTGTCATTATCAAAATCCTTGAACCTGTAATCATATTCAAACACAAAGATCATTAACAAGAAATAGCGGAAAGCGTAATTCGATTTGAAGTATGCCAATGGATATGAAAAAAGTTCCAATAATACCCTCGATTGATCCTTAAAATATCTAAATTATGTAAGCAAAAGGTGACATAACCATAACATAGAACAAAGGCACCCAAAACTTATGAAAAACTTATGGAAATATACCAACACAGGGCCATGAATCGATTCAGCACCTCGCATGAATCGATTCAAGCATTCATGCAGTGCCAGATTTCACTAATCAGGGAAATGAATTGATTCCCCTACAGGGATGAATCGATTCATATGTATATGCCATGTAGGGGTCCCTAATTTCAAGAGGAGGAATTGACATGCGTATGGATTTTCTTTTAACAATACAAACAGTGTAGTTTGAATCGATTCACCCCCAGGTATGAATCGATTCAAACGTTTCTGGAATATTGAACAGTAAATCTAGGGACAATTGAATCGATTCACGCACTGTTCTTAATCGATTCATATCAGTAATTATGCAGAAACCTCAAATTTCTTAACTTCTAAACACCCTAAATTTTTCAAATCAACTCCAATGGTTACCAACATTTGACACAAGCTAAAATATATTATTTGTGACGTGTGGCCACTGGCTATACTCAAAAATTTCTAAAAATGAAGGATTTATACGCATAAATGCATTTAGTCTATTTTTAAGCCTTTTGTGCAACTTAGGGGTCAATTCACAATAGAATTGGCTCATTCCAATTTCAACAAGTCACAAATCATATGCTTAAGCTATTGGAACCACCACACACTATCCAAAACTCATAAAACTCATTTTGACCTTGTTGGTTCCTCAATTATGCATGAACTTCGTATGCAATCTTCACAAATTAGTCAATCCATCAAACATCATGCACACTAATGCCATCAATTGGCCAAGAAACTTCATAATTATTATTCATTCATCAATATGGTAAGCTAAATCAACATATCCTTATCAACATCAACCAATATTAAGGTCACTACCCAAAAATTGGCCTTTTAAAACATATAAGGTCCAATTTTCACAAGTGACCCCCAAAAGAATACATACTAATATTCACGAAATAAAATGAGCATATACATATATCCATTGTTTTACAAAGGGATGCCGGTCAAGGTTTACAAACTTCCATTCCATATTTACCTCCTCCATGACTCAATCCTTCAAAAGAGTAAAGTATTCAAGATACCTACATCAAGCTTTAAAAATGGCAACGAAGGAGGTGAGTAACATATACCAAATGATTCAAAATCATACATTATGATGATATCAATACATATATGCATAACATATACTTCTCAAGAAGCATCATAAGCTTATACACATGTCATCTTATTCCATTTTAACATCATACATATCCAAATCATTATATTCACAACTCACATATCAAAATCATGGCATTCTTAATAGAGATCATCATACACTCAATGTTAGTACCACAACTTCCTTCCTCTTTATTTAATAATCATCCATCGCCACCACAGGCTACCAATTAGGCATATCTTCGGCTATATGCAAATGCTTTTATGGCTAATGCATATGAACAAAGGAATCAATAACAATTACGGATTCGACTGTGGGAAATAACAACATAACAAGTATGGGTCAAGCATAGGTGTGCTACTATGTCACTACTGCAGTAGTAAAAAGTGTACACTTATATCTTAAATTATGCATGCTTAACATCATCCTTTTACTAGTACCAAACCGCTATTGCCTTTCTGTAGCACTAGTCACCCCGTGACTTGCGGATCACTTACATGGCCTTACTTGCCACAAGTGCTACGGGCTTCTCCCATATACACATTGAGAGGGCCAGGCCCCGTCAGACACTGAGGTAACTTGCTCAATATAGAGCCGCCCGCCCACTAGGCCTGCCATATAGGGTGCCTCGTCACTAATCTAAGGGCAGCTTCGTGATTCCTATAATAACTAGGGAACAACAACAAATTTCCTATGCATTGGGTCACCTTCCCACTAGGTCTGCCAATTGGAACCTCTAACATTCCTTATAAGCAGCAAATGATATGCCATGGATGCAATGCAATGCAAATCAAATGCATTCTCACACTATGCATCCTAAATTCCACTCCACCATCAATAATTCATCCTCAACACTTTCGTGGAACTCTAGGTTCTCATTATTCTCAACCATCACCAACATTCATTGGATTTCATATACATACTAGTTAATGGCAATCACAAATCATTAATTCATATATCATGGGATGTTCAACAATAATGTAATCAATACAATCATGGTTCTAAGCCATCACAACAACTCTCATTTATTTATGAGTCAATGCAACATCATATTCATCATCCTATAAACATTAGCCATATAACACCATTCACTTTAAATGCAATTCAATCAAGTAATCATCAAATCATTCATCCAAGCCAAATTAGCATAACACAACCATATACACACATCACTAATGGATGAAATCAAGCATTTAGAGATGTTACCCACTCCTACCTCAAGAGATGTAGAAATCAACGCGGTCCGATAGTCTCGCCTCGTTGATGGGGTCATTTCCTACATTATGCCATATACTGCACAATCAATTTTTTTATTTAAACTATCAAGGCTTAAGTGTTCATATTTATTTCTTGGTGTTTTTACGCCATTTCAATTCTCAACCTCATTTATTTCATTCAATCCACCACAACCACTATTGTTTGGTGTCCTTATTCATTATTATGCAATTAAAGCTAAACCCATTCATGGGTTTCCATATTAATGGCTTCCACCAACCATTCACCATCATTAATGGTTATTACTCATCACAAATAACATCTATCATCAATAATAAATACTCATCTACCCACATCTCATATTTCCCTCAATTTATAAAGTTAAGGTTTTATAAAAAACCCAATAACCACCATTTATGTTCATCATTTTCCATCATCTTCATGCCATTTTTGAGTACCACCCAAGGCTCTCATAAAACTCACATTAAATAGACCCCACCTTAGGGTTTCTCATTATAAAATCTTCCCATTCATGACCCGTATGCATTAAACTCTCTCCCAACAACCATTACCCAAAACCTAAGGCTTAGAGCTCATGAAAATGAAGAGAAATCCTTACCTCAAGCCAAAAGAGAGTGAGCTCCAAGAATCGGGGAGGAAGAACACAAAAATAAAGTGGGGCAGGGGGAGCTTCAAAGCACCATTATCATCTATTCCAAGCTTGAAGCAAACAAAATGGATGAAGGAGGAAGGGCACACCACACTTGGGTTTTGGAGAATGGAAGAAGAAGAAGAAGATGATGATGAAGAGTGAAGGAGAAAGGAGAGCAAAAGACTTTTATCTTTAGAAGGGAAACCAACATGAATGAAGAGGAGAGTAAGGAGTTATAACACCCCTGATTTTCTGTACTCGAATCCCAATATAATCGTCATAATTAATAAAAATACGAACAAATTTTTCGCATTTGAAAATATTTCCAAGACACCACCATGATCACATCAAGACCCAAATCACAGAAACTATATAATATATTCTATATATTATATAAAAAATGGACAATAAAACCTATTTCTCGATTCAATAGAAGCCTACCCAAGGAGGTGAATAGGGTCCTTAATAATGAGAGATATGTAAAAAACAGGTCTGATTACCCCTATTCCGGTCTGGTCGGGTATGGAATGAACTTATAATCATGGAATCGACTCGATCATCATATTAGATTATAAGTTCATAACCCTAGTCCATTCCCAGAACAGATCTACTAATTCTTTTAAATAACCTATAACTGGATCGATAAATAGTTTGCCCATAACGGTATACAAAAATAATAGAGTATACAGCGGAAGAATGTGTATACCGGGCACACGCCTAGTCCCATATATGACGATATGAGAAAGGCTAGGCAAGCATGCAAACACCAAACACAAACTTATTACTATATCACATTCATACACTTACAACATACGCATACATTGCCTAAGATACAATAATTATATATATATATATATACGTGTATATATATACATACATTTGGGGATCTTCTCCCGACTATCTCAATCATAAATGAACATCGCTCAATTTTAATTCTTCTAATACACATCAAATCATCTCTTACATTCCATATATATATATTCACCATCCATAAATTCAAGGATTATCTTATACATATTCAAAATCTCTAAATCATCTACATTCTCATAACCAATTCATTCGTTACGTAAGAACTCATAAATGATGCCGGCCAAGGTACTTCCATTACCACTATTTACCTTCACTCAAGCTTTAATTAAAAATCTGAACTAACCCCATGGCAACCTGCATCACAATGCTAAAAAGGAGACCACATGGGAGAGTGAGTTATACATTCAAAATAACGAATAATATATATATTGTGATCATGTGTATATGCATACAACGTCATGTATGCTTTGCTTTAAAATCATTAAATTATCATTCATTCATTATCTCATTATTACAATAGGTATACAAGCCTCATGAATCGCAATTCATATCATAAACCAGCACAAGTATATACACAATCACTTTGCCACTTATCAACAAGGGCATTCATAAATTAGTCTCATCAATTCATTATATCTTTAATCAATACCTCCTCGCAAGGGGTTTATCATCTCTCGTGGTCATCCCATCTCAAATGCCATGGTCTTAAGGCTAATGCATATGTCAATTGTTTAATGCACATGAAATTAATCCATTTCTTACCATCAGGTGATCATATCCACCATACCAATCATTTCCCATTGATTATCACAATACCGTCATCACTCAGGGATACACCCTTCGTGGCACCCTGCAAGGTGATATATTCAACAATAATAGGACAACGTCCTCTTCACTTCGGGATATACCCTTTGTGGCACCCCGCAAGGTGATATATTCAACAATAAATCAACAACAATAGGACAATGTCCTCTTCACTCTGGGATATACCCTTCGTGGCACCCCGCAAGGTGATATATTCAACAATAATGCATATCAATGCCATGCTATGATATGAATGCAACAATGCAATAATGCATGTGCCCAACAACCTCGCAAGGATAGCTCACCCTCTCAATTAGGGTATATTTTAATTTGGTATTTCAATAATCATACATAATCAGTTATAAAGCCCTTTAAGGCACATCATTCATATAATTGGCATCTCATCGGCCACAAACATCATTCATAACAATCCATACATGGATGTCGAAGGCATAGCAAATAATCATAATATCAATCCACACATGTAACAACAAGGTGTTTTCGGAACATATATATATATATATATATAGCAATCATCATTGCCTTGACTTGTATCAACCACAAGGGTGTCATAATATTTCTCATTATTCATCAATGCCATTATACATTTATTTAGTGGTTTTTAACCCATCATAATTGTCATCTCCGATTTATTCGGTTATTAACATACACCTGGCTATTCAATCATTCCCATAAAGGGTTCATAATCACTCAGTGGTACAATCTCATAACTCAACGTCAACCCTTGACATTGTTCTCACACATTTCATTCTTGGTGGTTAAGGATTCATGTTTCACATCGTGCATATTATGGGTATAAACAAATTTTCTCAATCTCTCAATCGTTATCCATCACCACCCAATTATGTTATAGGCATATTTATATCCCCATACGTTCCCTCAGGTATCGCACAGGATAAGGGGAAGAAGGCCCAATACCATCAGAACCGAGAAAAGAAGGGAAAAATACCATCAGGGGTCACTCGCTCAAGCGACACCCATATTCGCTTGAGCGAGACAGCCCATCTCGCTTGAGCGCCTTTACTCGCTTGGGCGAAATCATACCAGTATCAAATTTCCATGTTACTCACTTGAGCGAGACACCACACACTCGGCCAATCGCTCGGGCGAAATTGTTCCAGTAAGGAATCCCCCTAACATTCGCTTGAGCGAGGCACCCACTCGCTTAAGCAAAATCCGACCAGAGGTTGTCGTTCCTTTCAACACTCGCACACTCGGCGAGGCTTCCCAACACTCGGTTTTTTACTCGGTGAACTCATTCTAGAACCGACTCCTCTCGTTCGGTCTTTCACTCTGCAATTCATCCCAAAACCGACTCAACAACTGATCGGTCTTCTCTCGGCAAAATAATTCCAAGATCGACCATCACTCCCTCGACCTTTCACTCGGCAGATTACTACTAAACTGGCTCATCACCTAATCGATGTCATCCCACTCGGATTACACACACGGAGGGACTCCACTCGGAACGAGTTACACTAAACTCGGGAATTCCCACTCGAACTCCACTACCCATAATATCACACTCGGAGACCTCTTATACGGAATTATATTCACTTCCTCACTCGAAAGGTACTGTCTCGGACATAGCTCATTCAGAATTTCACTCAGAAATTCACCACATCATGAAATTGTTTTCTAAAATTCCCACTCGGACGGAATTCGCCCAAAATCTCACCCATTCACCATTCACTCGTCTCGCTTGAGTGGAAAGCTCGCTCGCCTGGGCGAGATTGGTCCAGAACCATAATACTGATACAGGGGATCCTCGCCTGAGCGAGATCCCTTCTCGCTTGAGCGAGATTACCAGAACATAAACAGAAAACGAAATTCTTACAGCTCAACATACGAATCACATTAAAGGCCAATTCACTCACTTCCAACACATAATATACAACATGTGAGGCATATACAGCTCGTTCTAAGCATCCTCACTCAGAAGTTCTCATTATAAGCCAAATTTTGGATATCACCAACATTTCATACACATAAAAAGGCATATACAACCGGTTCCCACATTCATACTTACAAATCTTCATTCGAAACTTATTAATCATGCAAGATTCAAACTCATCATCTTTAACAAACATATTCTCATACATTATCCACAATAATCATCTACTTGCCATTCCCAATATCTCAATAACTATATGGCAAGGCAGGCATGAGTATTCATCACATACAACAATCACTATCGAATTTACTCATGCAATTTGAATGTTAACTCCTCTCCTACCTCAAGGGGAGAGCCGAACGGTTCCAATGCTCCGAATGCTCCATTGCATCATCCGAAATACAATCTACAGACCAAATGCAAGTATATTCACGTAATTAATAACCATCATAATTCTAAACACTTGCTAGCTTATCATAAAGCTCAACCCCAAGTCCTAGACTTGCTAAACACCAACATATGCAGTTGTGTTAGGTTCGGGAATTCCTTTCCCAAAGCCACGATCCTCTAGATCATAAAAGGCCAACTAAACCCAACAACATCACTGTAACACCCCAGCCGCTTTTCAGGAATGAACGACTCACCCCACAGACCAACACGAGGCCTTTCCAATGTGCTTTTGTCCTCACTCACACATTTCCTGAGAACTTTCCAGGAGGTCACCCATCCCAGAATTACTCCAAGTTAAGCACGCTTAACTTTGGAGTTCTTATGTGATAGGCTACCGAAAAGGCTAATGCATTTGTTGGTATAGGTAGTACGAATTCATTTCTTTGAGCTATCCTCGACTGTATAGTCCCATACCTATATAGTCTTTGGATCCCTCTCATTCTGGTATGTATTCGGTTCGTTCATGTGTCCCTCCCACTGGAAGCCTGCCAGGAGCCGCTCCTTGTCCGTGCCTATGCACCGGCGATGACTCCCCGCCCTTAACAGTGCCCGGGATGCCACATTCCCCGCTGGAAGCCTGCCAGGAGCCGCTCCTTGTCCGTGCCCATGCACCGGCGATCACTCCCCGCCCTCAACAGCGCCAGGATGTCACATGCCCACCAGCTTCCACCTGGTTCGTCCCCGAACCATACCGTACTAGGAGAGGCTAGGCTCTGATACCAACTGTAACACCCCAGCCGCTTTTCAGGAATGAACGACTCACCCCACAGACCAACACGAGACCTTTCCAATGTGCTTTTGTCCTCACTCACACATTTCCTGAGAACTTCCCAGGAGGTCACCCATCCCAGAATTACTCCAAGTTAAGCACGCTTAACTTTGGAGTTCTTATGTGATAGGCTACCGAAAAGGCTAATGCATTTGTTGGTATAGGTAGTACGAATTCATTTCTTTAAGCTATCCTCGACTGTATAGTCCCATACCTATACAGTCTTTGGATCCCTCTCATTCTGGTATGTATTCGGTTTGTTCATGTGTCCCTCCCACTGGAAGCCTGCCAGGAGCCGCTCCTTGTCCGTGCCCATGCACCGGCGATCACTCCCCGCCCTCAACAGCGCCAGGATGTCACAATCACCATCACATTGTTACTCAATATTCAACTTAGCTCTCATATCCTTCAATAACCATAATGGTTTAGAACCTCATCAAGTCACAATCTTTTCACACCAATCCCTCATATTCCATATTCATAACAACACTCATCATTAAATATCATTCTCCAACATCATTAAACCTATATTCTACACATATTTCACACTTTCCCAAATTTATTAGAGTTAGGGTTTCACTAAAACCCAACAACACCATAAATGCTCATTAATTTTCCACTCATCCAAGTATTAATTTCATGCACCTATAACAACCCACCATTAATGCCATAATAACAACATCCCACCTTAGGGTTTCCTCATTTAAAGCTTCTCCCAACAACCCATATGAAATAAACACTCTCCCAAATACCAAGAACCCAAAATCTAGGGCATAAAGCTCATGAAAATGATAAGGAACTTACCTCACCCAAAGAGACAACATGAGCTTCCAATAGAGAGAGATCAACATGAAAATAGAGGAGAAGAGGGGAAAAGGACCTAACCATGAGCTTCTCCTTCAAGCTTCCATGAAAACGAAAATGGTGGAGGAGGGGAAGACTCCACATGGCTTAGGTTTTTGGAGAGAAGAAAAGAGGAAATGGAGAAGGGAAATAAGAGAAGAAGAAGAAGAAGTGTCATTTTCCAAATGAGGGCAAGAGCCCAACGAAAATAAGAAGAGAATAATAGGCTTTTGGTTTTAATTTTTAATTCTCCATTAAAATTTCATCGTTTTAAAATAAACAGGCTCACAGTTCGAGCTCAATACTAATTCCAAAAATTATTCTGAATATAGATTCGGATCCCCAATAATATTCTTAACAGCCCTGACCAACGGCATCTCAATCGAAGATACTTGGTCTGACACCCATATTCTATTTGAGTATAATTTCATCTCACATAAGCTCAATAAATTATAAATATCCCTAATAAATCCCAATTTAATCATTCCAATATTTTTGGGGCACAAATCCACTCACATACAGTTACTTATTATTTACTCTCGTCAATTATTCATTTTTATAAAATTCGGGATGTTACAGGAGTGTTCAGTGTTTTAATTTAACCCCTCACTTAAACTTCTTCATTTTAAATCAAACAAGATCTCCATTCAGGGTCAGTACTTTATCTAAAAATTATTCCAACTACATATTCCGATCCCTAATAATATTCTGATTAGCCCTGACCAACGGTACCTCAATCAGAGATACTTGGTCCGACACCTATATTTAAATCGGGTATATTTTTAGCTCATAAAGCCTCAATAATTCATGGGCAACCCCCAAAACCTTAATTTAATTATTTCTATCATTTTGGTACATTAATTAATCTACGGGTAATTATCTAATATTTATTCCTAATGTTTAATCATTTATATAAAATTAGGGATGTTACAATATTGAGATAGAATTGAATGTGGTCATTTATAGAATATGGATATCGGAGATGTATGTTGTATAACTATATAAATATATATTTTAGACAATGCATGTTTATTACTTATATGTAAGATGGATTGTGACCTAATAGGTTTGTGTTGTATGTTTGCATGCTTTGCCGAGCCTTTTCTCATATCTTCATATATGGGACTAGGCGTATGCCTTATAACACCCCTGATTTTCTGTACTTGAATCCCGATGTGATCGTCATAATTAATAAAAATGCGAATAAATTTTTCGCGTTTGAAAATATTTCCAAGACATCACCATGATCACATCAAGACCCAAATCACAGAAAACCAAAGAGTGAGATCGAATAACCCTAAGCTGGATCGATAGATAAATTACCCATAACGGTATACGAAAATAATAGAGTTTACAGCAGAAGAATGTGTATACCGGGCACACGCCTAGTCCCATATATGACGATATGAGAAAAGGCTCGGCAAAGCACGCAATGGCTTATCATAAGCCTAATAGACACTCATCTTCATTCTACATAATTATATCAGCATGCAAAGCCTAAGATAGAATTATATATAGACACTGATATATATACATATACATTTGGGAATCTTTCCCCGACAATCACAAACATTGATATATATTCAAATTTCTTAAAATCGTCTACCCTTTCAGAATCAATTCATTATACAAGAACCATAAATGATGCCGGCCAAGGCATTTCCATTACCACTATTTACCTTCACCAAAGCTTTGACTAGAAATCCGAACTCGTCCCATGGCAACCTGCATCACAATGCTAAAAAGGAGACCACATGGGAGAGTGAGTTATACATTCAAAATGACGAATAATATATATATATTGTGATCATGTGTATATGCATACAAACGTCATGTGTGCTTTGCTATCAAATCATCAAATTATCATTCATATATCATCTCATCAAATTATCATTCATATATCATCATCACTCAGAGATACACTCTTTGTGGCACCCCGCAAGGTCATTTACTCAACAACAATAGGACAACGTCCTCTTCACTCCGGGATATACCCTTCGTGGCACCCCGCAAGGTGATTTATTCAACAACAATAGGACAACGTCCTCTTCACTCCGGGATATACCCTTCGTGGCACCCCGCAAGGTGATTTATTCAACAACAATAGGACAATGTCCTCTTCACTCCGGGATATACCCTTTGTGGCACCCCGCAAGGTGATTCTCTTCACAATAATTATCACAATACCATCATCACTCGGAGATACACCCCTCGTGGCACCCCGCAAGGTGATATATTCAACAATATGATCAACATCATCTTCACTCCGGGATCTACCCATCGTGGCACCTCACAAGGTGATATATTCAACAATAATGCATATCCATGCCATGCTATGCCATGAATGCAACAATGTAATAATGCATGTGCTCAATAACCTCGCAAGGATTTCTCACCCTCTCAATCAGGGGTATATTTCAATTTTGGCATTTTCAATAATCATATAATTATTTACAAGCCCCTCAAGGCATATCATTCATATAATTGGCATCTTAATGGCCACAAACTTCATTCATAACAATCCACACATGGATATCAAAGGCATAGCAAACATCATCATATTAATCCATACATGTGACAACAAGGTATTTTCAGAATATATATATATATATCAATCATCATTGCCTCACTCACGTACAAGTCATTTACTTGTATTCACCACAAGGGTGTCACAGTATTTCTCATTATTCATCAGTGCCATTACATATTTATTCGGTGGTTTTCAACCCATTACCCATCACCGTTATCTCATAATTAAGATGGCAACACAACAATTCGTCTTATCATGTCATAGTCATATATATATCCCCATACTTCCCCTCAAATATCATACGGGGTAAAGAAAGAAAGCCCATTGCCATCAGGACCGAGAAAGAAGGAAAATTTTCCATCAGGGGTGTCACTCGCCCAAGCGAAATTCCCACTCGCTTGAGCGAGTGCCAAACAGAACACATGGGCGAGGCAGAAAGGAGCAGAGCGAAGAGAAATAAGAAGTAACAGGGGAAGCTTCGCTCAAGCTAAAACCGACTCGCTTGAGCGAGATACACAAGCTTCGCTTGGGCGGAGCTAGCGAGCCTGGGCGAAAATCGTCCAGAATCAAAGTCCATGCTAACTCGCTTGGGCAAGCAACTCAACTAAGGTCATTCGCTCGAGCGGAAAATGATTCAGTGCCAGCACAACTCATAACTTAACTTGGGCGAAAACTCCTCGCCTAAGCACATAACTCCCAGAGCCGAGCATATGCTCACTCGCTCAGCAAATCTCCCAGCACTCGGGTTCCTGTTGACAGAATACCCCAAAACCGACCCATCATTCATTCGGCTTTTACTCGGTAAAATTTATCCGGATCCGAGTCATCTCACACTTGGCTTCTCACTTGGCATAACAATCTAAACCGACCCATTTTTCATTCATCCAAACTATTCCAGGGCCGACTCACACTCACATAGTCTATCACCCAGCTAATTACTCCAAAACTGACTCATCACTTGATTGACCATTCACTCTGTAATTCATCTCCACACTGACTTAACTCCTGATCGGTCCTCACTCGGTGGATTATTTCAAAAACCGATCCTTCTCTCTTATGGTCCTTCACTTAGTAAATTAATTCCAAACCGACCATCACTCACTCGGTCCCCCACTCGGCAAAATCAGTCCAGACCGAGTCCTCTCTTACTCAGACTTCCACTTGGTAAATTCATTGCAAATCTGATTCACCTCTAAATCATCCTTTCACTTGGTAATTTCATTCTAAAACCGACTCATCACCTGATAGGTCTTTCACTCGGTGAATTATTTCAAAAACCGACTTCCTTTCATTTTCACACGAGTGAAGATATTCCAGAATACTTCTGGACAACACACCATGTGTCCCCACTTGGTGCCATCCCCCACTCAGTATTACACACACGGGGGCTCCACTCGGAATGAGTTACACTGAACTCGGAAATTCCCACTCGGAACTCCACTACTCGGAATATCCTACAGGGAGACCTCTCAATCGGGATTGTCCACTTCCACATTTGGAAGGTCCCGTCTCGGACATAGTTCACTCAGAAATTCACTACATCGTAGAATTATTTTCTAAGGTTCCCACTCAAGTGAATTTCGTCTAGAAACCCACTTACTCACCATACACTCGTCACACCCAGTCAAAAACACAACCATACCAGTCACTCACTTGAGTGGGCACCATCCCAGTATCAGACTTCCCACTTTCGCTCAAGCCACCCACACACGCTTGGACGAAAAAGGTCCAGTGACAATTCCTCTCTAGCTCGCTTGAGCGGAAACCTCACCGCCTGGGCGAAATTGGTCCAGAGACCATTATACCAATACAAGGGATCCTCGCCTGAGCAAGATCCCTTCTCGCTTGAGCGAGACTATCAGTACTTAGTCAGAAAATGAAAGTTCTCACAGTTTAACACATGAAATCACATCCAGGACCAATATACTCACTTCCGACACGTTATAGATATAACAGGTGAGGCATATACAACTTATTCTAAGCATTCTTACTCAGAAATATTAATTATAAGCCAAATTTGGACTTATCCAACATTTCATACACATCATAACAGTCATACACAACCTGTTCACACATTCATACTTATAAATCTTCATTCCCAACTTATTAATAATGTAAGATTCGAATTCATCATTAACAGATATACAAATATTCATACATTGCCACAACAATTTCACATATATCACATCATTCCCAATCATCATTAACTTGCCATTCATAGCAGCTCAATAAATACATGGCAAGGCAAGCATGAGTGTCAATCACATACATCAATCACTATTGATTTACTCATTCAATTTGAATGTTAACTCCTCTCCTATCTTGAGGGAAGAGCCGAAATGATTCCAATACTCCGAATGCTCTATTGCATCACCCGGAATACAATCTACATACCATACATATACATACACATAATCAATAACCATCATAACTCTAAACATTTGTTAGCTTATCATAAAGCTCAACCCCAGTTCCTAGACTTGTTAATCATCAACTTATGCAATTGTGTTAGGCTTCGGGAATTCCTTTCCCAAAGCCAAGATCCTCTAGATCTTAAAGACCAACTAATCCGACAGCATCATCATTTTACCCATTACATAATGTAGTCTCAAATCACCTCAATCCTTCAAACATCATCATTGTTACTCAATACTCAACTTAGCCCTCATATCCTTCAATAATCACAATTAATCATTCAAATTTAAATGGCATACCACAATGGTCTAGAACCTCATCAAGTCACAATCTTATCATACCAATATGTATATCCATTGATTCCACCATTAAGGATTATCTACAATGTTCATCATTGTTCATCACTATAACTAACAACATATACATCAAACATCACCCATTCACTTCCAATTCAACCTTCAAGTCATAATATATACATTCTCTCAAATTCTTAAAGCAAGGGTTTTTCATCAAAACCCAACAACATTTACCCATGCTCATTAATCACTATCAATGGCCATCTTTCATCATTAATATCATTCTCATAATCATTAAACCTACATTCTATTCACATTTCACACTTTCCCCAATTTATTAAAGTTAGGGTTTCACTAAAACCCAACAACACTCATTAATACCCATTTATTTCTCATCACCTTCCAACATTAATCTTAAGTACCCACTTAAATGCTCATAAAGGCTCACATTTAAGCCACCCCACCTTAGGGTTTCCTCATTAAATAGTTTTATTCATCATTCCATTAGCATTTAAACCTTCATCCAACAATCAAAACCCTAAACCTAAGGCATAAAGCTCATAAAAATGATGAGGAACTTACCTCACCCAAAGAAACAACATGAGCTTCCAATAAAGAGAGAGATCCACATGAAAATAGAGTGGGAGAAGGAGGAGGAGTTCCAGCACAAGCTTCTCCTTCAAGCTTCCATAAAAATGAAAATAGGGGGAAAAGGAGAAGACTCCACACGGCTTGGTTTTTAGAGAGAAGACAAAGAGGGAATGGAGAAAGGAAATAAGAGATCAAGGAGAAGAAAGGTCACAGCCAAAGGGGAGTAAAAATCCAACGAAAATAAAGAGAGAAGAATGGGCTTTTTGGTTTTAATTTTAACTCTCCATTAAAAGGTCATCGTTTTATAACAAACAGGCTCTCAGTTCGGGCTCAATACATTATCCAAAAATTATTCCGAATATAGATTCAGATTCCCAATAATATTCTTAATAGCCCTGACTAAAGGCATCTCAATCGGAGATACTTGGTCCAACACCCATATTCTAACCGGGTATGATTTCATCTCCTTAAATCTTAATAAATTATAATTATCCATAATAAATCCCAATTTAATCATTCCAATACTTTTGGGATACAAATCAACTCATATACAATTATTTATTATTCATTCTCCCCAATTATTCATTTTTATAAAATTCGGGGTGTTACAATTCACCCCACCTAAAAAGAATTTCGTCCTCGAAATTCAGCATCGATACACATGTCACAAGGCCATACCTCAGGCCACACATCAACAAGGTTCTACGATACCATAGAATAACATTGGACTTACCAAAGTCCATCAAGTCATGTTCATCACCACTTCATCATTCTTAACATAAAATTTCCATATCAAGTGTGTTATATACCATCAACTATAACTCGTCTACCAGAGCTCACATGTTCATACTCAGTACGACCAGATAGGCTCAATACATTCACCATAAGCAGTTACAATCCCTACACCTGCCCGGCCTATGTGTTGCTGCATCCAACATACAGGAAGGCGTCCCAATCCTGTAGTGGTTACCACAAACACATAAAGTCAGCGCATAAGTGCATGCTGCCACAATGCCTATGGCATGTAAGACCATATCAGGACCAGTACTTCGTATTCCCATTACTCATATTGGTCACACATATTCAAACAATACTAGACCATATAAGACTCGGTGACAATCCTCACCAGTCCACAGCTAACATATTCATGCTTCATTGTCATTCTGCAATTAATGTGGCATCCATCATGCCATATCAATCATCAAATCTTAATTAACTTCACCATCAATCAGTGAACCATTCATAAGTTTTCAATCATCATAAAATAAATACCCCATCCTTGGGTTTCATCCATCCAAATACATGCTCAAATAGCCTAAAATTCTTATCTCACTTGGATATTTGTTGGCTATAAATCAATTCGAGCCTTAAAAGATTCACCAAACTCTCATCAAGTAGGCTATTTAATCGTACAACAAGCCTTCATATTAGGAATTCTCCTCATATATTACAACTAAAGTCCATGAATTGAACCTACATTTCACGTAGTACAACATCACTATGTGGTTTCTATCATCAATATAGCACCCTTCAAATAAAATAGGGGACAATGACATGATCAAATTTCTATTCACCGACCCACAATCACACATGTCATCCATAATTATTCCAATGATCATAGTCTCTAGGGCACACAATTTAGCCCAAAGTCAATTCGTAAAATCGTATACCATAATCAATACCAATAATTCCCTAAGTTTGATCATGCAGGATCATACCAAGTCCTTCTAGGTCATCACACCTAGTGGGTTATAATTAAATAAATCATTCACTCAGTTTTCACACACCAAAAACTAAGACACAACCCCAATTTAACACGTATTCGATTTCACATTTATTCGCCTATCACATAATCAAATTCCCAATCTAGAGGGATACAACAATTCACTTGTATCATCCCTTATATAAGGCTCTTGTGCCAAAGGATATAAAATCCATCCTTCACAAATGGCACAACCAATCATTTAAATTCGAAAATACCCACACTAGGGAGTTTCTTCAATATCATTCATTTAATCAACTCAAACATGTGAGTTTCATTTCATTCAACAAGCATTCCTTGGCTAGGCGCCACAGGCATAATGCATACAAAAGACCCAACCAACAATTTATATTCAAGGTGCATATGCATATCAAGGTCTCAACAGGTATGGTCTACTACCATATCAATTTCTTTCTTAATACTTCCTATCCGTAATCAACATACGGCATAGGTCCATCATTAAATCAATACATATTTAACATATCATATCCATGATCACACATGGTACAAATTCATCATCAATCCAAGTCATATCTCATATTTCATATTCATCAACTCATCTTTCATGTCTTATATTCATCAATTCCAATATTTTATTTCCATGATTAACATTCAATCATGGATTCATCATCAAATCAATTTGCATTTTATATATCAACATCAATGCACACTAAAAATATATTTGTCATTTGAAGGTAATAGGGTAAGGAACTTGGCCGGACTTACACAATAAATACATCAATCATATATAGAGGAAATTCATTCACTCATATTCAATCCCATAATTCATTCATTAAAAATCCTCATTGAGCATCAAACCCAACTCAACTCTTATGATTCACAACCATTCTCAATATGTAATAATGCCCTTAAAATCAATTTACAATTCCCAAACACTTAGTACATCATATGTCCATATAGGGCAATGAAACATAATATCATCCTCAAGATAATTATCATTCTTAAATCTATACAAAGCAACCATATATCAAGAATGAGCATCTCACTCCAAAGATCACCATAAGTGTCTCACCATTGAGCAATCATGCTCCAATCATCCATAATATCCAATCCCCACAGAGCAGCCATGCTTTGGTAGTAACCAATAACTCCAATTCAGAGCAAAATACGATCTGATACCACCTTATAACACCCCTAATTTTCTGTACTCGAATCCCGATGTGATCGTCATAATTAATAAAAATGCGAATAAATTTTTTGCGTTTGAAAATATTTCCAAGACATCACCATGATCACATCAAGACCCAAATCACAGAAAACCAAAGAGTGAAATCGAATAACCTTAAGCTGGATCGATAGATAAATTGCCTATAACGGTATACGAAAATAATAGAGTTTACAGCGGAAGAATGTGTATACCGGGCACACGCCTAGTCACATATATGACGATATGAGAAAAGGCTCGGCAAAGCACGCAATGGCTTATCATAAGCCTAATAGACAACCATCATCATTCTACATAATTATATCAGCATGCAAAGCCTAAGATAGAATTATATATAGACACTGATATATATACATATATATTCAGGAATCTTTCCCCGACAATCACAAACATTGATACATATTCAAATTCATTAAAATTGTCTACACTTTCAGAATCAATTCATTATACAAGAACCATAAATGATGCCGGCCAAGGCACTTCTATTACCACTATTTACCTTCACCAAAGCTTTGACTAGAAATCCGAACTCGTCCAATGGCAACCTGCATCACAATGCTAAAAAGGAGACCACATGGGAGAGTGATTTATACATTCAAAATGATGAATAATATATATATATTGTGATCATGTGTATATGCATACAAACGTCATGTGCGCTTTGCTATCAAATCATCAAATTATCATTCATATATCATCTCATTATTATAATAGGCATACAAGCCTCATGAATCGTAATTCATATCATAAATAAGCACAACATATACACAATCACATACATAATCTCTTTGCCACTTATCAATAAGGGCATTCATAATCATTACCATCATTAATTCATTAAGGTTTCACTCAAATACCTCCTCGCAAGGGTTTTCTCAACACTCGTGGTCATCCCATTTCAAATGCCATGGTCTTAAAGCTAATGCATATGTCAACTGTTTAATTCATATGCAACGGATCCGATTTTCAAATAAATAATAATCACAATCACTTAAATTATCATCATCACTCAGAGATACACTCTTCGTGGCACCCCGCAAGGTGATTTATTCAACAACAATAGGACAACGTCCTCTTCACTCCGGGATATACCCTTCGTGGCACCCTGCAAGGTGATTTATTCAACAATAATAGGACAACGTCCTCTTCACTCCAGGATATACCCTTCGTGGAACCCCGTAAGGTGATTCTCTTCACAATAATTATCACAATACCATCATCACTTGGGGATACACCCCTCGTGGCACCCCGCAAGTTGATATATTCAATAATATGATCAACATCATCTTCACTCCGGGATCTACCCATCGTGGCACCCCGCAAGGTGATATATTCAACAATAATGCATATCTATGCCATGTTATGCCATGAATGCAACAATGCAATAATGCATGTGCTCAACAACCTCGCAAGGATTTCTCACCCTCTCAATTAGGGATATATTTCAATTTTGGCATTTTCAATAATCATATAATTATTTACAAGCCCCTCAAGGCATATCATTCATATAATTGACATCTTAATGGCCACAAACTTCATTCATAACAATCCACACATGGATATCAAAGGCATAGCAAACATCATCATATTAATCCATACATGTGACAACAAGGTATTTTCAGAATATATATATATATATATATATCAATCATCATTGCATCACTCACGTACAAGTCATTTACTTGTATTCACCACAAGGGTGTCATAATATTTCTCATTATTCATCAGTGCCATTACATATTTATTCAGTGGTTTTCAACCCATTACCCATCACCGTTATCTCATAATTAAGATGGCAACACAACAATCCGTCTTATCATGTCATAGTCATATATATATCCCCATACTTCCCCTCAAATATCATACGGGGTAAAGAAAGAAAGCCCATTGCCATCAGGACCGAGAAAGAAGGAAAAATTTCCATCAGGGGTGTCACTCGCCCAAGCGAAATCCCCACTCGCTTGAGCGAGTGCCAAACAGTACACATGGGCGAGGCAGAAAGGAGCAGAGCGAAGAGAAATAAGAAGTAACAGGGGAAGCTTCACTCAAGCTAAAACCGACTCGCTTGAGCGAGATACACAAGCTTCGCTTGGGCAGAGCCAGCGAGCCTGGGTGAAAATCGTCCAGAATCAAAGTCCATGCTAACTCGCTTGGGCAAGCAACTCAACTAAGGTCATTCGCTCGAGCGGAAAATGATTCAGTGCCAGCACAACTCATAACTTAACTTGGGCGAAAACTCCTCGCCTAAGCACATAACTCCCAGAGCCGAGCATATGCTCACTCGCTCAGCAAATCTCCCAGCACTCGGGTTCCTGTTGACAGAATACCCCAAAACCGACCCATCATTCATTCAGCTTTTACTCGGTAAAATTTATCCGGATCCGAGTCATCTCACACTTGGCTTCTCACTTGGCATAACAATCTAAACCGACCCATTTTTCATTCATCCAAACTATTCCAGGGCCGACTCACACTCACATAGTCTATCACCCAGCTAATTACTCCAAAACTGACTCATCACTTGATTGACCATTCACTCTGTAATTCATCTCCACACCGACTTAACTCCTGATCGGTCCTCACTCGGTGGATTATTTCAAAAACCGATCCTTCTCTCTTATGGTCCTTCACTTAGTAAATTAATTCCAAACCGACCATCACTCACTCGGTCCCCCACTCGGCAAAATCAGTCCAGACCGAGTCCTCTCTCACTCAGACTTCCACTCGGTAAATTCATTCCAAATCCGATTCACCTCTAAATCAGCCTTTCACTCGGTAATTTCATTCTAAAACTGACTCATCACCTGATAGGTCTTTCACTCGGTGAATTATTTCAAAAAGCGACTTCCTTTCATTTTCACATGACTGAAGATATTCCAGAATACTTCTGGACAACACACCATGTGTCCCCACTTGGTGCCATCCCTTACTCGGTATTACACACACGGGGGCTCCACTCGGAATGAGTTACACTGAACTCGAAAATTCCCACTCGGAACTCCACTACTCGGAATATCCTACAGGGAGACCTCTCAATCGGGATTGTCCACTTCCATATTCGGAAGGTCCCATCTCGGACATAGTTCACTCAGAATTTCACTCGGAAATTTACTACATCATAGAATTATTTTCTAAGGTTCCCACTCAAGTGAATTTCATCCAGAAACCCACTTACTCACCATACACTCGTCACACCCAGTCAAAAACACAACCATACCAGTCACTCACTTGAGTGGGCACCATCCCAGTATCAGACTTCCCACTTTCGCTCAAGCCACCCACACACGCTTGGGCGAAAAAGGTCCAGTGATAATTCCTCTCTAGCTCGCTTAAGCGGAAACCTCACCGCCTGGGCGAAATTGGTCCAGGGACCATTATACCAATACAGGGGATCCTCGCCTGAGCGAGATCCCTTCTCGCTTAAGCGAGACTATCAGTACTTAGTCAGAAAATGAAAGTTCTCACAGTTTAACACATGAAATCACATCCAGGACCAATATACTCACTTCCGACACGTTATAGATATAACAGGTGAGGCATATACAACTTATTCTAAGCATTCTTACTCGGAAATCTTAATTATAAGCCAAATTTGGACTTATCCAACATTTCATACACATCATAATAGTCATACACAACCTGTTCACACATTCATACTTATAAATCTTCATTCCCAACTTATTAATAATGTAAGATTCGAATTCATCATTAACAGATATACAAATGTTCATACATTGCCACAACAATTTCACATATATCACATCATTCCCAATCATCATTAACTTGCCATTCATAGCACCTCAATAAATACATGGCAAGGAAAGCATGAGTGTCCATCATATACATCAATCACTATTGATTTACTCATGCAATTTGAATGTTGATAAGTCTTGAAAAGACTTAATTATTCTGCCTTTTATTTGAATTAATTCATTGTTTAAGTGATTAGTTTAGCCTTATTATTCAATTAATTGATAATAATTTATAATTTATTTAATTATTTTAAAAGTGTTTTATTTATGTAAAAAAATGGTTAAAACATTAATTAGTTAAGAGTTTATGATTATTTGTAATTTCATTAAGCAGCCAACATACAAATGCTAGGCAATTAGTTGATTTTTGGTGCAGGAACAGTTTGTGTTCAAACTAAGAAGACAACTCAGAGTGAAAAATTACAAAAAGCCGAGTGAGAAATCATAAAGCCGAGCGAGAATTTACAAATCTGAGTGAGTCTTTGTAAATCTGACTGAAAGGAATCCAAAAGACCGACTGAGCGAGACTTCAAAGAGGCTGACTGAAAAGACTTCCCAAAAGGTTGACCGAAAAGAATTAACAAAAGCCCGACTTAAAAGACTCCCAAGATACCGACTCCAAAAGAGAACAGGGAACCGGATACTGCATGAGAACCTGAGCGTCAACTTCAGAACGCTGATTCATTTATCAATCCGCTCAAGCAAAAGCCGAACTTGCTCAAGCGTAACTTCAAAATACCACCCTCGCCCAAGCTTCGCCATAACCGAGAAAGCAACACTGCAGTGCAATCCCGAGCTCGCTCAAGAGAGAGTTTAACTCGTTCAAGCGAGAACCCAGTTGTTGAAGCGTAGAGGAAACATTATTCCTTTCCTCCAACAATATACTCAGCGCAGTGCTGTTTCCACTTCCATTGCCTTCTCTTCTACTACTGCACCCTTAGTAACTTAAGTAGCAAGTTGTTAATTAGCTGGTGCTGTGCTGTAAATTAGCTAAGGATGAGATGGATCCTGTTAAGAGTTGAGCTGTAATTAGTTGATCACTCTGTAAACTGTGTAACTAGTTAGTTTAGTCGTTAACTTAAGTTTCCTAAGTTATCAGTAAGTTAGTTAGTTAGGTAGAAGCATATATATATAGGTTGTACATATTCTGTAAAAGGAGGAGAGAACAGAGACAGATACATAGAATACAATTCATTCATAACTTCGTACATCTCACTACGTAATTTTCTCTCTCTAAATCCTCTCCTCCATGACGTTCCACAATCCTTCGATGGAACCGAAGTCAATGGAGTTCTAATTCCCTAAGGTTGGGATTGCGAAGGTTAGCAATGGAGTCTTGAAGCTGTGAGCGAGGAAATCGACTTCTAGATCCTGAGGCGAACAAGCTGAGGAGTGGAGCAGAATCGCTGGATTGACAAATCCAGAACTGATGAAGAACTTCGCCAGTGAGGAATCATGGTTGAAGCTTAGGTAACTTCTAGCTTTCTAACTAGTTCAGGCCTAATCAATTTAGGTGAATAGTTAGAGTTCAACCTCCAATTTCGCATTAGATTCTTAGGTTAATTGAGCACTTAAGGAATTAAGGTTCGATGCTTAAGGATTAGTGTTTTTCACCTAAGGAATTAGGGAATAACCACAAGCGGATTGTCCTCTGGATCATGGAGTTTGATTATACTTTAATTGCATGTTTCTTGGTGAATTGTGAACCCAAGCAATCCTGACTTGTTTTCTATTAATCATCTTTCACATTTCATTTTAACTCTGTTTCTGAAAATACAAAAACAACCAAAAACTGAATGAAATTCATGTATTTTCTGTTGGTTCAGCTTGTACTAGTCCAAGATTGAGGTACTTACCACAATCCCTGTGGGACGATCAAATATTCTACAATTTTAATGACTGATGCACTTGCCAAAGTATAAATCCGAGAGTCATATTTTTTTTTACTAAGATTTTCACCACCATGTTAATGGCTCAGGATTTTAGCATCAAGTTAATGATGCCGTTGCCGGGGATTGTTGAGTAATATCAACAATCCTTGGACCGGTACTAGACTGAACCATTTATTTTTTTTTTTAGTTTCTGTACATGTTGTTAGTTTTTAGTAAATTTCGTTGTAAGAGTAGGATTTGTTAAGTCTTGCGTGAATTGTTGTTCTCAGTTACTACTCTTTGATTTTAGTTGTTTAGTTGTTAGCACTAACCGTTGCAGTAACCTTGTTTGTAGTCAGTTGTTGCATTTATGTTTTCTTTAGTTCCTTTGGAAAGTGAAAAGTTGCAGGTAATGGATCTGGATGACACCTTAGCAGATTTTCTTCAATATTCACAAACATTATGCATGAACCAGGTAGAGGAGGTACAATCAATTAAGGAGGAGCCATCGGAGTTAGAAAGGAGTTTAATTCAATTTATAAAAGTCACTCAAACCGGCCTCCAAAATTTCAATAATTCAATCATGAATATTCAAAAGCAAGTGGATTTTATTGTAAAGCAGTTAGCCGAAGAGCAAAGGAATATAAAGGTTGTATGAAGAAAAGACCAATATGAAGAGCCATGGGATGATGATGTTGCTCTAGCTGAAGAAATTAGGTTTGGGGAAGAAGAAGATCAGTTAGAAAACATTGAAATGGATGAGCCTGAACTTGAAGTTGATGTAAAAACAAAAGAAGAAGAAAATAAGGAAGTTCAAGGATATTTGATGGAAGGAGAGTCAATTGAAGAATGTGAAGAAGAAAATGATATGGATTATACTTTAGAAGTGGAAGATGATAGTATATTTAGTGAAGCATCTTTGATGATTAGAATGAAGAAGATTTGTCTGAAGAAGAGCAAGAGCAAGAGTTGTCATTGAATAATTTCTTTGATGATGCAAGTGTTGTAGGAGTGCAAATTGAACAAATGACAACAGAAGCCATTGAGGAACCTGAAAATCATTTAGACACTATTATTGAGCAAGAAGTGATAGAAAAGGTTGAGATCTCAGCAAAGATGGAAACCATATCTTGGCAACATAATAATGATACTGAATTTTTGTTGGAGCCAAGTGTGAACACAGAGAAAGAAGTAGAAGTTCATGCACAAGAAGAGGTAACATGTGTAGATGTTGAGAATATAAAAGAAGAAGAAATTCAGCCATGTTATGAGGAGCGTTTGCTAGTGGTGAATACTACAGCTATGGAATTTAAAAGGAAACGTGAATCATCAAGTCAAGAAGAACATTGCTTGTGGCATAAAAAGAGGAAGACTAACAAAAAACAAAAAAAGAAAAAGAGTGAAGAAAAGAAAAAGAAGAAAAAGAAGAAAGTTTGGAAAAATAAAGATTGGAGGAAAGTTATGTTGAGCATTAGCTTTAAACATAACAAGGAAAAACAAGGAGTAAAAAGACCAAGAGTGTATGGTCATAAGAAATGGGATCCTGGAGGATGACCTCGTGTTTGTTTCTCTTGTACATAAATAAAATAGTGAGAGACTGAACAGCATGAAGAAAATAGAATCAGATTCCCTCCACGCTTGAGCAAGAGGAGAGTGACGCTTAAGCGTGATTTAAGCGTGACCTTGTATAAGTCTTTTCGCTTGAGCGTGCATTCTTTTCGCTTGAGCGAGTGCGGGACCTGTTTCTCCTTTCGCTTGAGCGTCATTCCACATGCTCAAAGCGTGACTGTGATGCATGACTTTTTCTGCACCTCCGATTGAGCGTACGTTAACACGCTCTGAGCGTGGCCAATTGTGCCTTGTATATTTGCTCCACGCTTGAGCGCAATCGGGCCTGAGGATATGCTGTTACTCGTGCTTGACCCTTCCCGACTGGAAATTTCTAACATCCTTTGATGTTGGACCAAAGGGGGTACTTAAATAAATGGTTTCAGATGATGAAGGGGGGTCAGATGATGAAGGGTAACTTGTGTCACCCTGTCCTTCATTTTTCTGAGTCTTTTGGTGTCCTCACCTGATCTCTCTACATGTGTTGGTTGTTCACCCAGCCTTTCATTCACTCATTCTTTCTTCCACTCATTTTGTCACTCAACGATATTCTTCTTCATCCATTCGGTACTCCGTTCACTCGGACCCCTCTACAGTCGTTCTTGCATTCACTCGTCTTTCTCACTCAGTCACTCCATTTCATTCTAGCTTTCGTTTTTCACCTCATTTTTCATTCAGTTCTTCATCCACTCGGTATAACTTGTACTCGTCTATCCCACTCGGCCTTCATTCATTCGGTCACTCTATTTCACTCGTTCTTCATTCACTCTGTCAATCTTCCACTTCTCTTTCATTTATTCGGTCACTTTCACTTCGGTCATTTTCTTTTCACTCTTTTCACTTATCCACTCGTCTCTCCATCTTGGTCTCTTTCACTTCTGTTACTCTTCATTCACTCAGTCAATCATTCTCTCGTGTGTTCCTCCACTCACTCTTTCTTTCACTCGGCCTTACTTTCGTTCGTTCTTTCTCCCACTCGCTTCTCTGTTCACTTGTATCTCACTGTAGTTGTTCACTCGTCCATTCATGGTCACCCTCGTTTCTCATGCACTTTACTTTATTCCATTCATTCTTTCACTCGTTCTATGATCCACTTGGTATTCATTCACTCAGTACCCTTTTCATTCAGTGTTTTATTCACTTGTTCTTTCAATCTACTCTTTCTTCTTTGTTCCTTCACCCATTTCTCCGTAATTTTCTCACTCACTCGTCACTCAGTTTCTTATTCCTTCGCCCGATCTCTTTCTAGGTTCCCCCACTTGGTATCTCTTTCATGCGTCTCTTTCTGCAGTCTCTTTTTCATTCACTCGGTTTCTCACTAGATCACTCGGTTTCTTCCACTCGCTCCTGCATTTACTCATCTCCTACATTGATCGGTATACCCTTCACTCGAAATATTCTCATTTATTCTTCTATTCATTCTTTCATCCACCCTCAATCTACTCGTCTTTCTTCCACTCGGTCATTCTTTTTTGTTCCTCACCTATCCTTCAGTCTTTCATTACCGCACTCTATCTTTTATCCATTCATTTTTCCACTTGTTGTTTCATTTACTCAGCTTTGCTCATTTTTCCGATCATCTTTTATTCACCGGTTCTTCCATTTACTCATTTCTTCTCTGCACTCGTTGTTTCGTTTACTCTTCCACTCATCCTTTACCACTTAGTATCTCCATCACTCGGTATCTTTCTCCACTATCACTCGATCTTTCATTCACTCGGTTCTTCCATTTACTCAGCATCTCTTTTATTCTTTCTTGATTCTTCCATTCACTCGGTTCTTCATTCACCCAGTCAATCTTTCACTCGTCTTTCATTTACTCATTCTTCATTCACTCAGTATTCTTTCCATTCAGTATATCATTCACTCGTTCTACATTCACTCTGTTTATTTCAGTCAGTTTGTTATCCCTTCGTTCACTCAGTTTTTCTTTCGTTTTTCTACTCGTCTCTCTCTCTGTCTTTCGTTCACGTATGTTTAATACACATATATTATCCAGTCGGCCTTCCAGTCACTCGGCGATTTGTTCGCTTGTTTCCCTCACCGCTTCCTTCCCCGACCTCATCCACTCGGTATATTTCTTTCACTCGTTTTTATTTACTCGGTCCCTTTCGTCATTCGTTCTTGATCCACTTGGTATCTATTTCATTAGATCTTCTGCCTTCAGTCTGTCACTTTTATTCTTCATCCGATCTTTCATTCTGTCACACACTCGTCTCTTATTCACTAATTGTACATTCGTCTTTCTCTCTCTCGGTATCTCAATTTTAGTTTTTTTTTGGTCTTTTATCTATTCGGTATGTGAGCTTTAGCGAGAGTACCATATTGATGATACCTGATATTATTTGTGTGACGCTTGAGCAGGGTTTGACACGCTTGAGCGAATACCATACCTGATGCTTTATTTTTGATTTAAATTGGGCGTTGACACGCCAATATTTCAGCGTACTTACGCGTATTGCAGGAAAAGGCACATCTTCTAATTTCTGAGAAAGTCCAACCAGGTGCTTTCCATGAACTGTCAATCAGGTAAAAAGGGAAGTATTTTAGCTTTCCTACTCATTATTTGATAAACTATCTTAACTATTTACTCATTAATTTATGTAATTTAAAATCCATCTCAATTATTTAACTCTTGCTGATTCTCAGGCTTTAGTCGGATAAATTAATTGATCAGTTTTCTTTAACACATGATACCTGGCCATAACTTTTTCATCATTAATTAATTGTTTACTCGGTATGCTAGTTAGCAATCTGAATGTATGATCTTACCTTAAGTTTGGGGACATGACTGGCTGATTAACTGTTATATTTGTAGCTTTTGAGCCTGTTTTATCCTTTTCCGAGTGAACTTGCATGCTAGTTAGTGAGACAGAATTTGCTTCGGTACTTGCTAATTGTTTGTATGCCAACCAATCGGAAATGATGAAGGCCTTCTTTGTTAATTTAAGCCATAGCCAAAAAAATAGCCTTCCTAGTATATTTAATTATCCTTTGACCCAAAAATTATGTTTGAGCCTGAGACCCTTTTATTCTGTTTATTCACCTAACGTTACAAGCCTATTTATCCAAGAAAAACCTGACTAAGTTACCCCTGGATGTTCCACTGGTGAGTTGCTCGGTTCTTACTTATTGCTAGGGACTAGCAAGTTCTAAGTTTGGGGATGAAGAGTGTGCCTAACAGTAATTAAGGACACACTCCGACCTTAATTATGGGTGAGTATCTTGAAAAAAATGAAAGGAAGAAAGGCAAAGCCGAGAGAAAAATGAACAAAGTCAGAAAAGAAAAAGGGTGCAAAGCACCAATTGAAAAAAAGCACCAATTGAAAATGTGATCGGAAAAAGATGGAAAAGAAGAAAGAAAAGGAAAAGTCCGAAGGACTGAAAGAAAAAGAAAGTGCAAAGCACCGAAAGTGTTAAGTTAGCATTCACTCGGAAAATAATGGAGCTTGCTAAGTAGAGGCAGTTAACTTAAAAATTGAGTCAAGGCATCAGTGGATACATCTTGTAACCCGACATTCACTCGAAAAATAATAATTGAGCCTGTATCCCAGCCCCATTATAAGCTTAAAAAAGCCCTTACTGATCTGATTGTGTTGGCATATGGCATGACGTATAGAACTGTTGCAAGCCTATGTTTATCTAACAAGTATGCAGGTGATGAGTGCATTTTATTTACCCTATACACCGAGAGAAGAGTTAAACATCGACCAGTGAGGAAAGCATCAGCAGCTTGTTTCCCAAAGGAGGTGTAAGTTATTATACTTTTAGAAATTGCGAAAAGAAAGCATTATCGGTATTCAATAATTATAGCATGAACTAAGTTAAGGAAAGGTTGAGTGTGTTAAATAACAGCTTGTTAGTTAAATAATCTGAATAGTTGCTTGAGGACAAGCAAGTTTTAAGTTTGGGGATGTGATAAGTCTTGAAAAGACTTAATTATTCTGCCTTTTATTTGAATTAATTCATTGTTTAAGTGATTAGTTTAGCCTTATTATTCAATTAATTGATAATAATTTATAATTTATTTAATTATTTCAAAAGTGTTTTATTTATGTAAGAAAATGGTTAAAAACATTAATTAGTTAAGAGTTTATGATTATTTGTAATTTCATTAAGCAGCCAACATACAAATGCTAGGCAATTAGTTGATTTTTGGTGCAGGAACAGGTTGTGTTCAAACTAAGAAGACAAATCCGAGTGAAAAATTACAAAAAGCCGAGTGAGAAATCATAAAGCCGAGCGAGAATTTACAAATCCGAGTGAGTCTTCGTAAATCCGACTGAAAGGAATCCAAAAGACCAACTGAGCGAGACTTCAAAGAGGCTGACTGAAAAGACTTCCCAAAAGGTTGACCGAAAAGAATTAACAAAAGCCCGACTTAAAAGACTCCCAAGATACCGACTCCAAAAGAGAACAGGGAACCAGATACTGCATGAGAACCTGAGCGTCAACTTCAGAACGCTGATTCATTTATCAATCCGCTCAAGCAAAAGCCAAACTCGCTCAAGCGTAACTTCAAAATACCACCCTCGCCCAAGCTTCGCCATAACTGAGAAAGCAACACTGGAGTGCAATCCCGAGCTCGCTCAAGCGAGAGTTTAACCCGTTCAAGCGAGAACCCAGTTGCTGAAGCGTAGAGGAAACACTATTCCTTTCCTCCAACAACATACTCAGCGCAGTGCTATTTCCACTTCCATTGCCTTCTCTTCTACTGCTGCACCCTTAGTAACTTAAGTAGTAAGCTGTTAATTAGCTGGTGCTGTGCTGTAAATTAGCTAAGGATGAGTTGGATCTTGTTAAGAGCTGAGCTGTAATTAGTTGATCACTCTGTAAACTGTGTAACTAGTTAGTTTAGTCGTTAACTTAAGTTTCCTAAGTTATCAGTTAAGTTAGTTAGTTAGGTAGAAGCATATATATATATAGTTTGTACATATTCTGTAAAAGGAGGAGAGAATAGAGACAGATACATAGAATACAATTCATTCACAACTTCGTACATCTCACTACGTAATTTTCTCTCTCTAAATCCTCTCCTCCATGACGTTCCACAATCCTTCGATGGAACCGAAGTCAATGGAGTTCTAATTCCCTAAGGTTGGGATTGCGAAGGTTAGCAATGGAGTCTTGAAGCTGTGAGCGAGGAAATCGACTTCTAGATCCTGAGGCGAACAAGCTGAGGAGTGGAGCAGAATCGCTGGATTGACAAATCCAGAACTGATGAAGAACTTCGCCAGTGAGGAATCATGGTTGAAGCTTAGGTAACTTCCAGCTTTCTAACTAGTTCAGGCCTAATCAATTTAGGTGAATAGTTAGAGTTCAACCTCCAATTTCGCATTAGATTCTTAGGTTAATTGAGCACTTAAGGAATTAAGGTTCGATGCTTAAGGATTAGTGTTTTTTACCTAAGGAATTAGGGAATAACCACAAGCGGATTGTCCTCTGGATCATGGAGTTTGATTATACTTTAATTGCATGTTTCTTGGTGAATTGTGAACCGAAGCAATCCTGACTTGTTTTCTATTAATCATCTTTCACATTTCATTTTAACTCTGTTTCTGAAAATACAAAAACAACCAAAAACCGAATGAAATTCATGTATTTTCTGTTGGTTCAGCTTGTACTAGTCCAAGATTGAGGTACTTACCACAATCCCTGTGGGACGATCAAATATTCTACAATTTTAATGACTGGTGCGCTTGCCAAAGTATAAATCCGAGAGTCATATTTTGTTTTTACTAAGATTTTCACCACCACGTTAATGGCTCGGGATTTTAGCATCAAATGTTAACTCCTCTCCTACCTTGAGGGAAGAGCCAAAACGATTCCAATAATCCGAATGCTCCATTGCATCACCCGGAATACAATCTACATACCATACATATACATACACATAATCAATAACCATCATAACTCTAAACATTTGTTAGCTTATCATAAAGCTCAACCCCAGTTCCTAGACTTGTTAATCATCAACTTATGCAATTGTGTTAGGCTTCGGGAATTCCTTTCCCAAAGCCAAGATCCTCTAGATCTTAAAGACCAACTAATCCGACAGCATCATCATTTTACCCATTACATAATGTAGTCTCAAATCACCTCAATCCTTCAAACATCATCATTGTTACTCAATACTCAACTTAGCCCTCATATCCTTTAATAATCATAATTAATCATTCAAATTTAAATGGCACACCACAATGGTCTAGAACCTCATCAAGTCACAATCTTATCATACCAATATGTATATCCATTGATTCCACCATTAAGGATTATCTACAATGTTCATCATTGTTCATCACTATAACTAACAACATATACATCAAACATCACCCGTTCACTTCCAATTCAACCTTCAAGTCACAATATATACATTCTCTTAGATTCTTAAGGCAAGGGTTTTTCATCAAAACCCAACAACATTTACCCATGCTCATTAATCACTATCAATGGCCATCTTTCATCATTAATATCATTCTCATAATCATTAAACCTACATTCTATTCATATTTCACACTTTTCCCAATTTATTAAAGTTAGGGTTTCACTAAAACCCAACAACACTCATTAATACCCATTTATTTCTCATCACCTTCCAACATCAATCTTAAGTACCCACTTAAATGCTCATAAAGGCTCACATTTAAGACACCCCACCTTAGGGTTTCCTCATTAAATAGTTTTATTCATCATTCCATTAGCATTTAAACCTTCACCCAACAATCAAAACCCCAAACCTAGGGCATAAAGCTCATAAAAATGATGAGGAACTTACCTCACCCAAAGAAACAACATGAGCTTCCAATAGAGAGAGAGATCTACACGAAAATAGAGTGGGAGAAGGAGGAGGAGTTCCAGCACAAGCTTCTCCTTCAAGCTTCCATAAAAACGAAAATGGGGGGAAAAGGAGAAGACTCCACACGGCTTGGTTTTTGGAGAGAAGACAAAGAGGGAATGGAGAAAGGAAATAAGAGATGAAGGAGAAGAAAGGTCACAGCCAAAGGGGAGTAAAAATCCAACGAAAATAAGGAGAGAAGAATGGGCTTTTTGGTTTTAATTTTAACTCTCCATTAAAAGATCATCGTTTTATAACAAATAGGCTCTCAGTTCGGGCTCAATACATTATCCAAAAATTATTCCGAATATAAATTCGGATTCCCAATAATATTCTCAATAGCCCTGACCAAAGGCATCTCAATAAGAGATACTTGGTCCAACACCCATATTTTAACCGGGTATAATTTCATCTCCTTAAATCTCAATAAATTATAATTATCCATAATAAATCCCAATTTAATCATTCCAATACTTTTGGGATACAAATCAACTCATATACAATTATTTATTATTCATTCTCCCCAATTATTCATTTTTATAAAATTCGGGGTGTTACATGCCTTATATACATATTCTTCTTCCGCTGTAAACTCTATTGTTTTTGTATACAATTATGGGCGATTTATCTTGCGATCCAATTATAAAATATTAAATCTCACTCTTCGGTTTTCTGTAGTTCGGATCTTAATGTAATCATTGAGGTGTTTTGAAATTATTTCAAACGTGAAAAATTTACTCGCATTGTTATTAACTATTTATCTTGATTACATCGGGATTCGGGTTTGGAAAGTCAAGGGTGACAGAAGTTATTGGGTGTAGGATACGATATAATGTTTTATGTCTCCCGGAATATAAATGGATGAACTTCTATGTTAAATTCACATATGCGTGTACTGTTAAACCTCTACTTTATGGGTAGAAATTCCTTTTGATTGAGCTTGATATAATTAACGTTGGACCAAGTGTGTGTTACTGTTGTATAAGTGTGCATGTTGCAGTTGAGTAATGTGTTCGCTGCAATTTTAGGAAACATAATGCTTTTGATGGGTTGTAACGTGGAAATGATAGAATGTAAATTGTATTAAGTCCGTTAGTAGGTTTGGGATAATTAGTTCTGCATACTGTGTCCATAAGTGAGTGGCAACATATGAACCATTGTTAGATAATTAGTAGGCAGCTTGAGGAACTTATTGTGCCAAGTTGAGTATTTGAGGGAATGAGACTCCCTAAATTGTGTCAACACCTTAGAGTAAGCATGACAAATTTGAGTTTGGGGTTGATTGGAGCTTGACACAACTTCAATTAGTTTAGTACTGTGAGTTGTAACTAAGGTGGAGATAACGCATCATGTAGTAGAATGTGCTCAAATGATTGAGATTTAGCGAATCAACTCCGCCAACAATTCCAAAATGATAAAAATATGTGGCTTGTAAGTTTTCATGAAAATTAGACTTGAAACCTAAAGTTTAGGTACCCAAGTTGTGAATTGGCTTTGCTGCAGGCTAAAGTCTTCTGGTATTGCAGTTATGCTTCTGCTGTGAGCTACTGTGCTGCTTAGATGTGTGCCTGCACCCAATTTTATTCACCCTTGCGCGTCACCATGCCAGATTGGCGTTGGTACGCTGGCTGCCTCACCCAAAATTTTCCACGCATGACAGGATGCTTTGCCCCCTGCTCCGTAGACCACGCGTCGGGACGCTGTAGGTAGCGTATCCACGCCCACACAGATGGCTTCTCTTCCCACGTGCTCACGCGATTCACTCGCTTGTGAGCCTCACGTTTTGCTCCTCCTGGACTCACACGCTCATGCAATCAGCACACTCATTTCCAATTGCAACTCCCATTAGCCATTCATATGTCCACACGTATAGTCCATGCTTTCCTCTGAATCTTATGCATCTCTTTCCCTTGGCCACGTGTGAGCTTAAATATGGTGTGCCTTGCCACCTGAAGCTTCATAAAGCTGTGCCATCCCATTTAATTGCCTAATAATAATAATTTTGTCACTTCAATCATAATGAAAAGCTTATCAAATTAGTTATAGACTGAACTTAATACTAGTGTGAATGTATGGTGCCATATCCCTTGCCTTTGACCTGCTGAATTCTCTCTCTCACGCACCATGTTGGCCAAATTAATTATTGGGCACTGTTAATTTCCTTTTCCTCTTGAACATCACGCTGACCAGGTGCAGGAGTTTATTCATTTCCTTAGTTTTAGGAAAGATTAAATTGATATAAAATCATGTCCTTAGCTTTAGGAAATATTAAATTGATATGAGATTTTTATACACCTTAGTTGCTAATTCCTTCCCACACGCAATGGACCATATATTCTCTAATATTGCTTTAATAATAATAATAATAATAATAATAATAATAATAATAATATATCTATATATTTTTTTCCAATATTCTTTGTTATTAATAATGATAATAATAATAATACAATTATAATGTATATATATAGATATATGTATAATATATCACGTGATCATTAGTGTATTCATTTAAATTTGCTAATTTTAACATGTTCACGCTATATGCGTAACTCTAGCTAGAGAAATTAATCGGATCAATGTAATTCTCTCTTTGATGGCGCATTGATAATTTGATACGCATGATGAATTAATCAATGTTAAATAAATAAATAAATTAATTAATTAAAAAAAATCTTTGCTTAATGAGGAGTGTAGAAAATATTGTAATCTATTTAATAGGATATAACAGTATTGACTGAATGAAACAACCCGACTTAATAAACCCAAAAACCGAGACTAGGGAAATTTTTTCCAAAATTCACCAAGCAGTCGGGGTAAAATAAATCAAACGTAAGGCAAGGGAAAGCAAAACCGATCAGAGAAGGGAAGACCGAGTCAGAAAGCCACACATAGGCAAGACTCAGCTTCGGTCAAACAGACCAGCGGAAGATGCAGCGCTTGAGCGAGCCCTTTTCTCGCTGGAGCGAATCCTTATTCGCTGAAGCGAATCCATCCACTTGGATATTCCGTCACTCGGAATTGGGCTTAAGTTCACTCGGGAATTGACCCCTCTCGGGTTATACTTCACCCGGTATACTCTTACTTAGCCAAATCACAATTATAAAACACACAGGCGTATTTCACTCGGGAAATGATTCCCTCGATTACTCCACTCGGAGTCCATAAGCTTCCCTCACCCGGAGTATTTCCCCAGTCCAATACCACTCGGTATTTTTCAACCTCAATTCACTCAGAGGTACATTATCCATTCTGCACTCGGCATAATTTGATCTTCCTCACTCGGAGATCACCAAGTTAAGTCACTCGGACTTATTTAAAACTTATCCACTCGGAATATATATATCCTCGTTCACTCGAAAGAGGACTCCTAGAATATACCTCAATCAATACCATCACAATTACTCTTCCCTCGGAAGAGGTTCAC
Organism: Clitoria ternatea; assembly: GCA_037962975.1. Lineage (NCBI taxonomy): Eukaryota > Viridiplantae > Streptophyta > Magnoliopsida > Fabales > Fabaceae > Clitoria > Clitoria ternatea. The sequence continues at coordinate 161,670,502 of CM075672.1, forward strand.
TCGGGATTTCCCACTCGGGAATATTCAAACCCTTCCCCACTCGGGGTTTACTCATATTTTCACTCGGTAACATATGGACTAGTCTTCCCTCGGAAGTAGTCCACTCGAGTACATCTTACTCGGAACTGTCTTATGCCTTCATCACTCGGAAAAGGCAACACAAACTAAAGCCTCACTCGGCAATGGCTCTCCCATCAACATTCCACTCGGAATTCATTAACTTAGCATTATTCTCTCAACACCACATAATGAACAATTCGGGTAACTTTATAATAATGTAAAGTATATATATATTTACAATGTATACTTGTTCACAAACCCGATAGTCAACCCATATAATTAAATCCGTTCGGATTACAAGAGAGCCGGCCAAGGCTTTAACATATCTATTTACAATATATATATATATATATATTATATGTGCACTTCAACAATCTAAGTGCCCATCACTTGGACTTGAGGCCATCTCCTCATTCCCAGTCTGACCTGCATATACTGAAAAATATAGCCACAGTAGGGGTGAGCTTTTACATATTAAATGACAGTTATTGACTTGGATTAATCTTCGAATCCTCAACCATACAATAACATATCTCAATCAGCAATAATGCACTTTGCCATTCAATATGAACCCTACAACAATTTCATCCACTCGGGATTCATGCAATTCAATCAAGACTGAGTAATTCATAACATTCATAATCACCTTGCACTCGGCAACAGTATCAATTTACATATATTCACTCAGTCGAAATTCACACCAATCATTCATGGCTATATTAATCATGCTATTCACAACATCATTTACACACATATATATATATATACCATCACATTAAGCTCATCAACAACATAAGTGTGCACTCGACAATAGCATCAGTATACATGCATTCATCCACTCGGATATAAATATGCACTCGGTATAGCATCAGTATACATGCATTCATCCACTCGGATATAAATGTGTACTCGGCATAGCATCAGTATACATGCACTCATCCACATATTCATACAATTCACATTGAGCTCAATGACAATCATAAGTGCGTACACATTCATTTCACCCAGATCCGGTTATTTATTATCAATTTTTATTGTTGCAACATAGGCTCCAAGCCTTTTCTCAGCTCCAAGCTGATTCGACCATTTTACTGGTACCAAACCGTTTTCCCTCACATGTAACACAATCACTCCAAGCGACAACGGAAGTGTTACAGGCAGCCCCGAGTCTAACCCGGTAGGCTTGCCTTGAGTCCAACCCAAGGTCTTTAAGCGTCCAACGCTTAGTGCACTCGGCACTACCTCGAGTCCAACCCGAGGTCTTTTATCATATTTAACACGTATTCATCTGATTGCTGACTCAGTATTAAGCGTCCAACGCTACATGCTCCAAGCATTTCCAGTGGCGAATCAAATGTATACGGTCTTATTCACCAGGCGTCCAACGCCAATGCACTCGGCATTGCCTTGAGTCCAACCCAAGGTCTTTCATTATATTTCACTCGTATTCATCTGATTGTTGATTCAATATTAAGCGTCCAACGCTATATGCACTCGGCATTTCCAATGGCGAATCAGATCCATACGGTTTATTCATCAGGCGTCCAATGCCAATGCACTCGGCATTGCCTTGAGTCCAACCCAAGGTCTTTCAATATATTTTCCACACATATGCACTCGGCATTCAAATATCAATAACATGCATCCAATGCATTTTATCATTATTATTCCTAAACAGGGCTCGGCATAGCAATAACACAATACATGCACTCGACAATCACATGCACTTGGCAATTCACATGCTTTTTAATATAAAATCCCAAACGGGAATTAACATAACCGACCCACATCTCATGCACTCGGCAATCACAATGCCATCCACTCGGAATTATCATTTACAACAAGCATCACATGCTATTTCATATAAAACCCACTCGGCATTTACATTTTCATAGCAAGCATCTCATGCTAATTCATATAAAAACATAAACAGAACCAGCATAGCATTTACACACCACATGCATTCGGTATTCACACTGGTTCGCATTACATGCATTCACTCGGCATCTCATTAAAAAGCCAACATTTCCATGCATTCATTCAGCATTCACATGCTTAACAATAGGGACGGGACCACCAAACCACTAGACAGATCATAAATATCACAACTATCCGGGTGTTGTATGTACTACAACACATCAATCAACATTTTTCAAACATATCACAATATATTTAAGCAAAACCACCTGGAACCCGTCCATAAACCATACATTTGAGATGTAAATCAGCCCCCCTACTTGGCATGAAGTTACCAGAAGCTCCCTGAGCTTACAGTACCGACCAATCGCCCCTTGGTCACTCGTTCTCAACAGAACGATCCAGCTTCCAGCTGTTCACACAGCACTCTGCTCTCAGCTTTGGGAACCAATGCTGCTTCCTCACGAGCAGATCTATCACCAAAACACTCCATGCCAAGCCTCCAAGGCACTACGCGGTCCTCCCACACTCAAGCAGTCCAGTCCTCACCAACAATGGAGGACTCCCAGACTTACAGGCACCCAACGCTGTTAGCCAGAACAGGGGAGGATTCCAGTCTCCAAAACACACAGCACCATGCTGTTTTCTCTACCACGCTGTTCCACTTCGTGTTCCCACTCCCACTCAGGTTCTACTCAGCGTGCGGGTGGAAGAAGAAGATGAAAGGGAAGACGAAGAACCAGCGAAGGAGGAGAAGAGTCTCCAGAGAAATTCCGGAGAGAACCCAAGAGTGGTTCTTCAGCATAACGAAGTAAGAATGGGCAGAGAGTGGGTAAGAAAAACATGAAGCTGAAGCTTCCATCATTTCTCTGCCCAGCGTCCACTCTCCCTCTCAATCAACAGTCCCATCTTCATTTAATGCAATCCCATCAGCATGCCAAAGAGAGAAAGGGAGAGCCGAAACTCCATCATAACACCAAGGGCATATGGGACATTTTCTAGCATTATTATCATTATTATTATTATTATTCAATCAATAAACTTAATTCTCTAATTAACCTTAATTGGTAATTAATTCTAAACCAGGATGTTACACTACTCCCCTCCTTCAAAGAATTTCGTCCTCGAAATTCAAATACAAACTTACCTTAACAATCAGCTCAGAATATTGCTACCTCAACTAATTATATGTCTCTACTTCCCAAGCATTCACCGACCGGTTCATAATTCCACTCGGTATAGCTTCACCTCACAAGCGGTTACCGACCGCTCCATAATTCCAGTCGGTAAAATCACTAAAGTGAGGTCCTACCTACTCACAATTCCCCCCATAGAATCCAATACATTTGGGAATTCAATTTTTAAAATGTACAAGTTACTCCATTTAACTCTACCAATTCACCATAACCAAGGGCACCTCTAGTTCTTTGGCCACTCGGCCCTACACTCTCAATGCCAATCGGTGTACATCCACCATCCGCTCCCCAATTCATAGGAGTTACTTGGCACAATTAAATATCCACACAGAGTATAAACTCTAAATTGTGTCACATGAGACACATTATGGAGGTTAATTAACCAGTTGGGAAGAATCTAGTCGGTAAACAACATTACTAATTCCCTCTAATACTCACTACTGTCCATTTTATCTCGGATTAAGCCCTCGGTTCTTCAACATCCGACCATTAAAATTCCTCTTTAAACCATGATATATCTCGGTAATACCGAAACAGGCACTCAATAGAGCTCCAATGTGCTTCACTTAGCACAGTTTGCCTAGACTCGTCCTTTACAGGCATCACTCTTGTAACACCCCGAATTTTTCAAAAAAATAGAAGTTATATTAAGAAATGAATATTGAATAATTTGATGTGGGTTGATTAATATCCCAAAATGCTAGAAATAATTTAATTAAGATTTTTAGAGACTGTTAGTGAATTATTATGACCGGACAAGTTGAAAACTAACCCGGATAAAATATGGGTGTCGGACCAAGTATCTCTGTTTGAGATGATATTGGTCAGGGCTGTTGAGAATATTATTGGGAGTCCGGATATATATTCAGAATAATTTTTGGATAAGTATTGAGCCCAAACAGAGAACCTGTTTATGGAAAAATGATGAAATTTTAATGAAGGAGTTATAGTTAAATGCTAAAGGCCCATTTTCCTTCTCTCATTTTTCGTGACTTCCTGAGACCATTTGGCAGAGACATATTTCTTCTTCTTCTTCTATTTTCCCCTTTTCTCTTTTTTCTTCTAAACCCTAAGAAAAGGTGGTTCTATTTCACTCTTCTCAAATTTCATTCACTGGAGCTTAGAAGGAAACTATTGGAGTTTGGATTTCTCTTCTTTCTTCCTCTATTTTTACAGCTCCTCTTCTCTTTTCCTGGAACCCATTTCGTTTGGGTGTGGTAAGCCATATTCACTTCTTTTGTTTGCTTTAATGTTGTGGGTCTTATGAAGTGTTAATGAGGTAGATACTTTATGGCTGAAAGAAGAAAAAAAATAAAATTAATGGGTATTTATGAATGCTGATGGGTTAGTGAAAAACCCTAACTTTTAAAGATTTGGGGAAAATGGTGAATGTTGGTAAATTGAGGTATTTGAAGGCAAATACAAGCTACAGAGAGTTTGGGTTATGATTGACAAAGCATTATCATGGATGTTAGGTTATGGGTTTTGTGGCTTTTAGATATAATGAAGGCGGTATGGTAATAAGGAATTCCCAAAGCCTAATAAAGAAAGGAAAAGAATGCCTGTAACATGTTTTATACATGTTATGAATTGTAGATATAAAAATGGTTAGTTAAAGTTGAATTTGTGTTGAGTGGTTGATTAATTATGATTCTTTGAATATGTTAATATACGGAATAACCCCATCGACGAGGCGGAACCTTCGGACCGCGTTGATCACTATTTCACTTGAGGTAGGAGAGGGGGTATATTTTCTAAATGTATGAGAACATGTATGTTGATAATGTATATGATGATGTAATGTGGCATGTCTACTTGAATGAAAGTAATATCATGTGTTTGTGATGTGGATTTGAACTTGGTGCCTAAAATGATTGATTGTGGATTGAGACCTTTTGAGGCTAAGAATGGTATATCATATGATGATTATGTTATGATATTGATAAATATATCACCTTGCGGGGTGCCACAAAGGGTATATATATATATATCCCGAAGTGATGATGATGGTATGATTGATAAATATATCACTTTGCGGGGTGCCACGAAGGGTATATCCCTGAGTGATGATGATGGTATGATTGATAAATATATCACCTTGCGGGGTGCCATGAAGGGTATATCCCTGAGTAATGATGATGGTATGATTGATAAATATATCACCTTGCGGGGTGCCACAAAGGGTATATATATCCCGGAGTGATGATAATGATATGATTGATGAATATATCACCTTGCGGGGTGCCACAAAGGGTATTTATCCCGAAGTGATGATGATGATATGATTGATGAATATATCACCTTGCGGGGTGCCACGAAGGGTATATCCCGGAGTGATGATGTTAATTTAAGTGAATGAGATCTCTGTTGAAATAATAATCAGATCTGTGCATATGCATTTTAAACACTAGCATGTGTGTTAGCCATAAGAACATGGCATAGAATGATATCCTGTTGAGTGAATTGTGTGAAGGATAAATGGAACTTACTTTTGAAACCAACTGTGAATGGGTTAGTGGACGATTTATTTCTTGTGAATTAAAAAGGATACATATATGATTATGTTTAGTAAATTGATATTTGATGATTTAGTGTGGATTGAAGTTTTTATAGATGATGTTTATATTGCATTCATGTATATATTATCATAAATTTTAGATTTTCATCATTGAGAAAGTATACTCACTCTCCCTGTGGTATATTTTTTTTAGCACCTGTGTTGTAGGGCTGCACATGGAGGTGTTGAGTGAAGAAGAGGTGTGAAGATAGCCTATTATGGTAAAGAATGCCTTGGCCGGGAGTATTTTGGATTTTGGATTGTATGGAATGTTTGTATGTATAACTTTATATATTTTGTTTAGCTTTGAATTGGCATAATTACTTGTGTGGATAAATTGGAATGAAAATTTGGATGTGTGTTTAATTGATTCAATTATGAATGTATATATATATTGCACAGGTATATTATTGGCTTGAATTATTTTGTGAAGCATTGATTTCGGTATGTAAGAGTGCATAAGTTTCTAAGTTTTCTACATAATTTGTCAAACACGCTCAAGCGAGAAGATTCCTCGCTCAAGCGTGAATGCTCTGCATCTAAAATTTGCTCACTGTCCATCCTTCGCTCAAGCAAGAATTGATTTCGCTTAAGCGCTTATTAGAAGAAACCATTCCGTGTTAATCTCGCTCAAGCGAAGAAAGGATCGCTTAAGCGAGAAGTATCAGGTGAGCTACTGGAGTGTTTTCGCTTAAGCGAGAAACTCTCGCTCAAGCAAATTAAAGAGAAAATTAAGAGTGCAAGGGTGTCACGCTCAAGCGTGATCAAGCGTGAAGGATCCCACGCTCAAGCGAGCATTTTGCGCTCAAGCGCGCATGAGTCCTGATTCCCTTTTCTTCTCACGCTCAAGCGTGAGTCATGTGTAAAAAGGGCACGCTCAAGCGTGATTGTGTGGGGAGAGGCTGATTGTTTCTCACGCTCAAGCATGATAACATGCTCACGCTCAAGCGAAAGGGGGCCACGCTTAAGCGTGAAGACCCCTGATGCTAATTTTCCTTCTTTCAATTTTCTTCGTTTTCACTTAAGTGTAACTTTTCAAACCTAATTGCGCTTAAGCGTGGAAATTAACGCTCAAGCGTGAAGAATCAGTTTTAGCACTGTTCATCAAAGTTGTAGATAATTTTGTCGCCGTCGTTTTGATACCCAATTTGCGTCAATCGGAGTTTAGTAGCCCGAGTTATGCCCAAAATACTAAAGGGTGTTCAGGCTGAAAATTTCAGCAGGGCTGATTTCATAAATTAACAAATTAAGCAATCTTTGGGGTATAATTAGCTCTCAACTTCTTCATAAAAATTGTAGATATTTGAGTTACCATTCTTTACAAACCATATTCATTTTGATTGGAGTTGTGTAACTCTGATTTGACTTAAATTCTCTTTTAATCCACTCTCTTTGAAATGCAAACATACAACATAAATTTATTTAAATTCTTCCGCTAATTTTAAATGAGAATATCTCTTATATTATTTTCAAAACTCACCTTCTCATATCTTCACATATGGGATAGGTTTTATAGATCCGGGGTGGCGATTTAATGCTTCACCACTTAATTTCCCTTATTGATTAATATCTTTAAAATCGCGAAAAATTTACCCCTAATTTCGGGGTGTCACAACTCTCGGTTCTAAAATCTCATATTTCTAACCATTCCTTCGGCTAATTCCATGCCCGCTCCCTGAGAATGTCACCCGGAGCTTCTCACTCAAAAATATCATTCGGGGTTTAAAGGTAATTCTCACCCAGAAATCTTTCCATTACAATAATTCACTCGGAATCCAAGTCTACTTCAAAGACAAATCCGAGTTCAAACTCAACAGCTCTGAACATCGAACCAAACACAAATGTGAATAAATTTACCTCTCGGGTATCTACTCCCCTCGGGAGCCATTCGTTCGAAATCTTACACATTCAAAGTTCTATTTCCCGTCCAGAAGTATTTTCCTCCTGGAAAAATTAATCGGTGGAACACCACATAGGTGTTAGGGATTTCACCCTTGTTACCTTTCCACTCAGAAGTGTCACAACCAGAGACACTTCGCTCGGATTTTTCCCTACTCAGGAGTGCCACATTCAGACACTTCACACGAAAGTCACACGACTTGGATGTTTCACTTGGGTTACGCCTAACACAAAAGTGTCATTCAGACACAGTTCCTTAACTTAGTAATGACTCCCACAAAACGATGTTTCACTCGGAACATCATAACTCCACTCAGTAGTTCTTTCTCCCAGAAAGATTTCACTCGGAATTATCTCCACTTTCTCACACTCGGAGTATACTAATATTTCCCGAGCAAATCCTCACCTTACAGATTACTTTGGCTCAAGGTCACGGTTTCCTCACTAAACCCACAGTATCATTCGGTTAGCCTTATAAAACTTTCAATCTTTAGTGACAGACTTGATCACCCTTCTATTTCAATAATCAATCATTTCTTTATTGGCTAATGGCCAATTCACACCCAATAACCTCTGATCCTCTCGGAGGTAAGCACATCAAGGTTAAAACAACCTTCTATCCTTATTTCGATACACAAACACTTATTATTCACTTAATACAACTCTCATCTTCACTCAGAACAGCCCGATAGACTCACCATCACCATAAGCAGTTACAGCCTCACCTGCCCGACTTATGAATTGCTGCATCTGACTTATAGGATGACGTCTCATTCCTATAGGGTTACAACAATTACATAGAGTCGCTGCAAAAGTGTACGCTGCCACGATACCTATGGTATGTAGAGTCGTCTCGGAACAACATACATTACACTACATTCACTCACACTGACCCAACTCACTCAACTAATACTAATTCATAAAAATTAATGGCAATTCACACACATATATAAGCAATACATTTACATCAACATCATCATTATGCACCACCTAGGGCACATCATGCAACAACAATCATGAAATATAGTTTACCACTACTGTAAAACAGTATAATGGCAATAGGTTTCCGACCCCCACAAGGTATATACCTTATAATTACACGTAATCCTGTATAACTCACACGATGATAATCATCGAGTATCAGTCACCATCACCATAAATGGTATAATCACAATCGGCTTATCGACAACCGGATTCCAGCCCTTACTGAGTAAATATCTCTTTAAATCTTATTCATCACAAAACCATGGCTCAACAACCTAATAACCCTTCGTATCATCACTCATCACATGGGTTCTATCATTACCATACTTAATACCAAAGTGTACTCGGATTTCAATCTTACCATTCACTATCCATCCGGTATCACATTCATCACTTGCATTACATCTTAGGATGATTCAAGCCTCAACAATTTATTACACAATCACTTTACTTGGCTCAACAATCCATAAGGTCAATCAGATTATTCGACTCAGAAATTCCAGGGGTCACCTAGTACACCTACAACATCCAATTATCACCGAGTCGAAACCACCATAGGGTCTAGTTCCACAAGTCTGACAGTATAAGATCACACTAAATCCAATCAGGGTTTCCACACCTTATGGGTCATAATTCAATCAATTATTCACTCGATTTTCAACCACAAGACCGAGTCTAACCCAAATCCTCAAGTATTCAATTACATCAATTTCTCACCCAGTTTTCTAACCTCTCATGTATCCATCTCAATAATATCCGATTATACTTGATCATGCCCAATCAACTGGGTCACCACACCTAGTGGCCTAACATCAACCAATCATTCACTCGGTTTTCACACATCAGAAACCGAGACACTACCCTAATCAAACATGCATCAAATTTTACATTTAATCACCGATCACATACCCAGATTTCTAACTTAGGAAACTGCAACCAACCACTTATACCACAAATCACGTACATCATATATCATATAGAGTTCTCGTGCCAAGAGATGATCCCTTACAAATGGCACTACTGATCACTTGAATTCGGAAACACCACACTAGGGAATTCCTTCATTATCATTCACTTAATCAACTCAAATATGTGAGTTCTAATCCGTTCAACAAACATTCCTCGGCTATGAGCCACTAGCATAGCTTACACAAGAGACCGAATCAACCAATACAGTTTCAATACACATAAGGGTCTCAACACCTATCATTCTATTTCCTCTCAGTCAACCCCACACAAGAACAACCTCTCATTCAATAAATAGTTGAACCTGGGTAGTAACAATCCTCTACCCCCAAATCAACATCTCAACTGTAGTACCTCTCACTACCGTCCCCCAACAAAACACATAGGCATATAATCACACAATTCATTGTTAAACATGTATCAAATCCAACAGAATACCACCAGCAATGATGACAACCGGTCATATTGTACATAACCGCCTACACTCAGTAAGCATACCTTGGCCATGGACCTTTTAAGTCCGTTCTGATACCAAAATGAAACAACCCGACTTAATAAACCCAAAAACTGAGACTAGGGAAATTTTTTCCAAAATTCACCAAGCAGTCGGGGTAAAATAAATCAAACGTAAGGCAAAGGAAAGCAAAACCGATCAGAGAAGGGAAGACCGAGTCAGAAAGCCACACATGGGCAAGACTCAGCTTCGGTCAAACAGACCAGCGGAAGATGCAGCGCTTGAGTGAGCCCTTTTCTCGCTGGAGCGAATCCTCATTCGCTGAAGCGAATCCATCCACTCTGATATTCCGTCACTCGGAATTGGGCTTAAGTTCACTCGGGAATTGACCCCTCTTGGGTTATACTTCACCCGGTATACTCTTACTTAGCCAAATCACAATTATAAAACACACGGGCGTATTTCACTCCGGAAATGATTCCCTCGATTACTCCACTCGGAGTCCATAAGCTTCCCTCACCCGGAGTATTTCCCCAGTCCAATACCACTCGATATTTTTCAACCTTAATTCACTCGGAGGTACATTATCCATTCTGCACTCGGCATAATTTGATCTTCCTCACTCAGAGATCACCAAGTTAAGTCACTCGGACTTATTTAAAACTTATCCACTCGGAATATATATATCCTCGTTCACTTGAAAGAGGACTCCTAGAATATACCTTAATCAATACCATCACAATTACTCTTCCCTCGGAAGAGGTTCACTCAGGATTTCCCACTCGGGAATATTCAAACCCTTCCCCACTCGGGGTTTACTCATATTTTCACTCGGTAACATATGGACTAGTCTTCCCTTGAAAGTAGTCCACTCGAGTACATCTTACTCGGAACTGTCTTATGCCTTCATCACTCAGAAAAGGCCACACAAACTAAAGCCTCACTCGGCAATGGCTCTCCCATCAACATTCCACTCGGAATTCATTAACTTAGCATTATTCTCTCAACACCACATAATGAACAATTCGGGTAACTTTATAATAATGTAAAATATATATATATATATTTACAATGTATACTTGTTCACAAACCCGATAGTCAACCCATATAATTAAATCCGTTCGGATTACAAGAGAGCCGGCCAAGGCTTTAACATATCTATTTACAATATATATATTATATGTGCACTTCAAAAATCTGAGTATCACTCGGACTTGAGGCCATCTCATCATTCCCAGTCTGATCTACATATACTGAAAAATATAGCCACAGTAGGGGTGAGCTTTTACATATTAAATGATAGTTATTGACTCGGATTAATCTTCGAATCCTCAACCATACAATAACATATCTCAATCAGCAATAATGCACTTTGCCATTCAATATGAACCCTACAACAATTTCATCCACTCGGGATTCATGCAATTCAATCAAGACTGAGTAATTCACAACATTCATAATCACCTTGCACTCGGCAACAGTATCAATTTACATATATTCACTCAGTCGGAATTCACACCAATCATTCATGGCTATATTAATCATGCTATTCACAACAGCATTTACACATATATATATACCATCACATTGAGCTCATCAACAACATAAGTGTGCACTCGGCAATAGCATCAGTATACATGCATTCATCCACTCGGATATAAATATGCACTCAGCATAGCATCAGTATACATGCATTCATCCACTCGGATATAAATGTGCACTCGGCATAGCATCAGTATACATGCACTCATCCACATATTCATACAATTCACATTGAGCTCAATGACAATCATAAGTGTGCACACATTCATTTCACCCGGATCCGGTTATTTATTATCAATTTTTATTGTTGCAACATAGGCTCCAAGCCTTTTCTCAGCTCCAAGCTGATTCGACCATTTTACTGGTACCAAACCGTTTGCCCTCACATGTAACACAGTCACTACAAGCGACAACAGAAGTGTTACGGGCAGCCCTGAGTCCAACCGGTAGGCTTGCCTTGAGTCCAACCCAAGGTCTTTAAGCGTCCAACGCTTAGTGAACTCGGCACTGCCTCGAGTCTAACCCGAGGTCTTTTATCATATTTAACACGTATTCATCTGATTGCCGACTCAGTATTAAGCGTCCAACGCTACATGGTCCAAGCATTTCTAGCGGCGAATCAAATGCATACGGTCTTATTCACTAGGCGTCCAACGCCAATGCACTCAGCATTGCCTTGAGTCCAACCCAAGGACTTTCATTATATTTCACTCGTATTCATCTGATTGCCGATTCAATATTAAGCGTCCAACGCTATATGCACTCGGCATTTCCAATGGCGAATCAGATGCATACAATTTATTCATCAGGCGTCCAATGCCAATGCACTCGGCATTGCCTTGAGTCCAACCCAAGGTCTTTCATTATATTTCACTCGTATTCATCTGATTGCCGATTCAATATTAAGCGTCTAATGCTATATGCACTCGGCATTTCCAATGGCGAATCAGATGCATATGGTTTATTCATCAGGCATCTAACGCCAATGCACTCGGCATTTCCTTGAGTCCAACCCAAGGTCTTTCAATATATTTTCCACACATATGCACTCGGAATTCAAATATCAATAACATACATCCAATGCATTTTATCATTATTATTCATAAACAGGGATCGGCATAACAATAACACAATACATGCACTCGGCAATCACATGCACTTGGCAATTCACATGCTTTTTAATATAAAATCCCAAACGGGAATTAACATAACCTACCCACATCTCATGCACTCGGCAATCACAATGCCATCCACTTGGAATTATCATTTACAACAAGCATCACATGCTATTTCATATAAAACCCACTCGGCATTTCCATTTTCATAGCAAGCATCTCATGCTAATTCATATAAAAACATAAACAGAACCAGCACAGCATTTACACACCACATGCATTCGGTATTCACACTGGTTTGCATTACATGCATTCACTCGGCATCTCATTAAAAAGCTAACATTTCCATGCATTCATTCAGCATTCACATGCTTAACAATACACATCTCAAGGACGGGACCACCAAACCACTAGACAGATCATAAATATCATAACTATCCGGGCGTTGCATGTACTACAACACATCAATCAACATTTTTCAAACATATCACAATATATTTAAGCAAACCCACCCGGAACCCGTCCATAAACCATACATTTGAGATGTAAATCAGCCCCCCTACCTGGGATGAAGTTCCCAAAAGCTCCCTAAGCTTGCAGCACCGACCAATCGCCCCTTGGTCACTCGTTCTCAACAGAACGATCCAGCTTCCAGTTGTTCACACAGCACTCTGCTCTCAGCTTTGGAAGAACCAACGCACAACACCATGTTGTTTTCTCTACCACGTTGTTCCACTTCGTGTTCCCACTCCCACTCGGGTTCTACTCAGCGTGCGGGTGGAAGAAGAAGATGAAGGGGAAGACGAAGAACCAGCGAAGGAGGAGAAGAGTCTCCAGAGAAATTCCGGAGAGAACCCAAGAGTGGTTCTTCAACATAAGGAAGTAAGAATGGGCAGAGAGTGGGTAAGAAAAACGTGAAGCTGAAGCTTCCATCATTGCTCTGCCTAGCGTCCACTCTCCCTCTCAATCAACAGTCCCATCTTCATTTAATGCAATCCCATCATCGTGCCAAAGAGAGAGAGAGAGAGCCGAAACTCCATCATAACACCAAGGGCACATGGGACATTTTCTAGCATTATTATCATTATTATTATTATTATTCAATCAATAATCTTAATTCTCTAATTAACCTTAATTGGTAATTAATTCTAAACCAGGATGTTACACTGAACATGGAAATGTCTTTGCAAGTAACACCACATTCTGCCTCATATCACAAGATACCAATATGGATTAGACAACATACTACGAGACCTTTGAGATTCCCACTAAACTTAAGGAGATAATACTCAATCCTCACTAGAGAGATGTAAGATAATAGACTCTTGAGTTTGGATCCCCCAGACTAGACAAATCAATATTAAAAAAAAACTTGTTGTATTTACACTTTTTTAAAACTAAATAAAATCAAATAATATAATAAATCATAATATGTATATATAAATACAGTGAAAATGAAAAGTAATAATAATACTTGAAATAAAATTCAAGAATAAATTTTAGATTGAGATTTGAATAATTTGTTATATATATATATATAAGACTTTTTGTTGATAGTCAAATTTTTTTTTATCAACAAATGGTTGGTTCAAGTGGTACATGTTTGATTTCTCTTAAGTAAGGTCTCGGATTCAAGTCTTATGGACAAAAAAAATCTTTGATGGTAATGATCATAAAACTTTATCAAGTGCAGCTACAAAAAACTAGCCTACAATTCCATTCCCAATACCAAATCAAACTGAACCGCAAAGTAAATTTTATTAATTCCTATATTAATCATGCCTTAAAATAACCCTATAATTTTATTAATGATCGTGTGCTATTTTTGTTATAAGTTTATAAAAACTAAAATATATACAAATACCTAAACTTAAATGTTGTTGTGAATCTTTTATATGAATATAACATATAAATTATAAAATAAAATACCTCCAACACAAAATATTAATTGTAAAAATTATCAAATGATAAACAATATTTTTCTTTTATTTGTCACAATTATCTTATTTCTAGTTATTGCATTGTCTAGATATTGTTATTATCTTAATTTTCTTAATTGCTATACTATTGTTATAATTATGTACAACAGTTTATAGATCGTTACTCTTAATAATTTCCGTATTTAAAGTTTGTTGGTCCAGCGGTCAATATGATCGCTTTTTTTCCTCTTAGTAATGGGATCGATTAATTCCTGCATTTTGAAATTTTGGCGTTAAATCAAAATTTACACATCAGCTGTCAAATGAGTATGGAAGTGGGCGGCAATTTGAACTTCCATTTTGATGGAAGCAAAGCCAAGTGAAAAAATCCAAATGAAATTTACGTAAAAGAATCTAAAAATATGTCGTCTAGCAATTACTTTTTTGCTGTGTATTCCTGTCGTGAGTTAGCATTGGTATTCGAGATTGACAGGATCCAAACAGGGGTCCATACGGGGACGGAAAACCTTATCGGATAACATTAGCTCGCATTTGATCAAGTTGTTCAGAATAGATTGGGACAGCACAATGCCGATAATAATTAAAATGGTGTTACTTTGGTACCCTCACCAAAGTGAGGGTTTTAATACCCGTGGCATGCCAAGTAAACAATATTTATTAGACTTTTATTTTTTTTAAAATTACAGAAACTAATTAAATTTTTTTTATTGTATAATTTCACATAAGCCTCTACTAAAATCATCACCATGGAAATGTTAAAATCTTCTGTCCTCTCTCGTCAACCGTAATGGCTTTATTGTCTTCTTTCTTGTGAGCAGCAAATTGTGTGGGTCAATACTAACATCCAACAGCAAAGAGTAATTATGTTCCTCACCTCAAATCGGAGCGAAGGGTTCTAATGGTCAATCTCGAAGAAATATCGAAAGCCTCTTTTGGCCCACGTTCTTGTGTTCTGCCTCATGATCCACACATCTAAACGATGGGAAAAAGCTTTCATTTATCCTTGTCATTAATCTTTGAGTAAGGATTTTTTTTTATGTTTTTGACACATATACATACATTGGGGCCAAACAAAATTTATTAAATGTCTGAAGAGTTAGAAAACCATTCTTAGATCCATGATTATTTGCTTATTATTTGAAATGATTTCTACCAATTGGATGCTAAGTGTTTAAAGTTTTACTTATAATAGTTTCGTTGTTATTGAGCCTCATGGGGTTACACTTTTGAGATTGATTTGTGCAAGTCAAAATTATGCCTATAAGGTGTTTGATGATTGGAAAATGATTCTCTGTTTCATAGTTAGTTTTACATTGGTGATGCTTCATATGGCTATTTTGATTATTTGGCTATGCCTTTTGTTGGGTTTAATTTAGGCTTATGTCCTTGATGGTTAAGTATTGATGAGTTTTTATTTTGGATGCTTAAACATTGATATTGGTTCTTTAGTTCCTATCAATGTAATTTTTGTTTCCCAAACCATTTCTTCTTTGATATACTTGAATTCTACAAAATCAGTTGCTATTACTATACGAACCATTCCAAATAACTGAAAATAGGTTAAATACAAATTTATTCAAACCTGATCTTTCTTTGATTCTGGGCTGAGAGCTTTCTTCATAGTAGAAAATGAATTTCCCTTCCTTTCCATTTTCTTTGCATTCCATAATTATACCCATTTTGCACAGAAAACATGTAAATTTTTAAGATGCCATAACTCACAGCCCAAAATAACTCAGGATTCAACTTGCCTTTGAATAGGAAATCCAATGGCATAATTGATTTTATTAAATGCTACAAGAATTCTGAACTTTGATACTAAAAGGGAAAGGAAATAGCTTTGAAAAATACTAGAAGTTAAGAAAAGGAACAGAGGAATTAGCTTGAAACTTCTTTTCTACTAGAAAATATCTTCATTAAGGGAAATTTCCAAAATTTTCCTCTTAGCTCTTCAATCAAACCAGAGGAATTTTAAAAATTCCCAAAAAAAACTAAAAACTCTAAACAGCCTTTTTCTCTGCATCCAAACATAAAAAGTAGTAAGACAAACCTAAGTATAGCTTTATAATCTTCATTCTCCAAATAATATTGAATCTAACAGTATGTACAAATCTTCCCTTCCACATTTTAAATTCAAAATAACATAGTGAATGCAGATTTGTCTGGTGAAATTATAATTTCTATCAAAATTATGCAACACCCAGATGCTGAAACTAGGAGAATTTTCACAAAACCAAAAAAAGGAAAGAAATTGCAAGAACTTGACACAATATTTAGCCAGCTGCAGAGAACATTAACAGATAATTATATAGAAAGAGAAATGGAAAAGTGCAAAATAGTAAAAGAAATTAAAAAAAGAAAAAAAGAAAAGAAGAAATGGGAAATGAAGATGGAAAATGAGAGTACCTAAAGTGAAAGCAAAGAGAGACATCTTGTAATTTGTTCTGAGGTAATGTCTCTAAACAAAAAGGAACAAAAAGATGAGAACTGAAGATTACAGTTGCACAGTGTCATAAAGTAGACAGATTCAAAGATTAAATTGAATTGTCTATGAAATTAACAAATGAGACTAATTTATCATTAAGTTAAGGAAAATAATTTTACACAGGATTTGTAATATCCCGAATTTTATAAAAATGATTAATTGAGAGGAATAAATATTAAATAATTATAAATAGGTTAATGAGTGTCCCAAAAATATTGAAATAATTAAATTGAGATTTATAAGGATTATTTATAATTTATTGAAGCTTTAAGAGACAAAATTATACCCGGTAAAAATATGGGTGTCGGACCAAGTATCTCCGATTGAGATGCCGTTGGTCAGGGCTGTTAAAAATATTATTGGGAATCGGAATATGTCTTTGGAATAATTTTTGGATTTAGTATTGAGCCCGAACGGAGATTCTGTTTGTCATAAAACGGAGAAGTTTTAATGAAAGTCTAAGTTTTAACTCTAATTTCCTTACTCCCTTTTCACTCTCACGACACTTTCTCCTTCTAAAGAGGCAAGACACTCTTTTCTTCCTCTTCCTCATTTCTCCTCTTTATCTTTTCCCTAAAATCCCTAAAGGGTGGTGTGTTCTTCTCCCTCATTTTGTTTTCTCCATGGAGCTTGAAGAAGATGATGTTTAATGGAAGCTCTCCCCCTTTTCTCCTCTCATTTTCGTCACCCATCCCCCCTCTCTTGGAAGTTCACTTGTTCCTTGGCTTGAGGTAAGTTCCTCACCATTTTTGTTGAGCTTATGCCATTGGTTATGAGTTTATTTGTTGGGAAAGTGTAAAATATGTATGGGTTATGGATTAGAAACCATTTTTAGGCAAAACCTAAAGGTGGGGTGTGATAAATAGGTGTTTTTGTGTAGATGTAGAGAGGTACACGAAAATGTAGTGTTTGATGATGGAAGATGATTATTTATGATGGTTGTTGGATTTTTAATCGAACCCTAACTATAGGAATTAGGGGAAATGGGTAATAATGCCATGAAAAGTGATTTTTAGTGAAAACCCATGATAATGTGTGTATGGGTGTTGTTAATGATGGAGATTGATGGTTATTAGAAATGGTTATTTAGTTTTGATGAAAAACCCTAAGTGTGATGATTTGGGGGTTTTGGCTAAATTGATGATTTTGATGAGTTTGAATACTCTAAAATAATTTATATGAAGGGAATGAATCTTTAGAATCATTAGGTTTTATTAATGAGGTTGATGATATTTTAAACTATGTTCATGAGGTTGTGTAAGATGATATATCCATGTATGTAGGAATGATGGTTTGAGGTGTTGGGATGAGAATGAATATGAGATGGTGTTATTTGATAATAATAGTTAAAAACCATTGATAAGGGATACTTAAGTTGATGAGTAATTAGGTCATGATGAATATCTCAAGAGTTTGTTGATTGATGATGGTCTTGAATAGGGCCAAGAAGCTTATAAAGGATTTGAATGAATTATGATGATAGTTGAGTGATTCACATGAGATATTGGATGCCTTATGGATAAGGGCCAAGATGTTGTTGTTGTTGGATTTGTTTAACCCTTGAGGCTTAGAGAATCTTGGTTTTGGGAAAAGAATTCCCGAAGCCTAACCTAAGCGTATGAATTAGAGTTTAGACAAATCTAGGACTTGATAATGAGTTTTAAGAGATGATGTCTTATGATGGCTTATTAATTCCATGTGTGTATGTGTGTAATATGTAGGTTCTACTTCGAACGATGAAGTAGAACGTTTGGAGCGCTCGGATTGTGGTTCTTCTCTCGAGGTAGGAGGGGAGTTTGCATTTCAATTGCATGAGTTGAATGTTTGATGTTTAAGTATATGAATATGCTCATGCTTGTCTTGCCATGATTATATTGAATGGTGAGATAATTGATAATGTGATGGATGTTATAGTTGGCAATTGTGTGTATGAGAAATATAATGTTATGTTTTGTATATGATGTGGATTTGTATGATATTGAACAAGTGGATAGGTCATATTTTGATCCAAGAGGTTATAAAGCATAGAATTAGGATACATAACCTCAATTGCGCATTTGAATCTTGTTGGCATTGTTTAGAACATGGATGAGGTAGTTTAAATAGCTTTGGCTATGATTATTGGCTACAAAGTGCATTTTAATGCATAATCATGGAAGTGAAGGGGTCAAATAGAGTTTTATGTGGTTTTGATGACATAGGGTAGTTCTAAAAGCTTCCATGTATCAATTAAAACTTGTGGAAATTGGAATGGGTCAATTTAAGTGAGAAATGACCCTTAAGTTGCATTAAAATGGGTAAAACATATTTATATGCATAAGTCCCTTATTTTTAAGAATTTTTGAGTGAGACCAGTGGCAACGCGTCACAAATGGTGTATTTAGTTGGGGTCAAAATTTGGTAGCATTCGGTGTGATATGAAAAAGTTAGAGGGGTTAGAAGTCCCAAAATCATGCATTTTCTGCACAATTTTTGCATTCTGGTATGGCGTAATCGATTATGAAGGTGAGCATAATCAATTACAGTTGTTCTGTTTTAGGCATAATTGATTAGCTTCAGGTGTAATCGATTACAGAGGTGGGCGTAATCGATTACAAGTGTTCTGTTCTAGCTGTAATTGATTATCGTAATCAATTACGATAGGATTGCTCAATAAGCATCCTTTGTTGTTTTTGGCCTGTTTGAGCATCTTAACGATGTTTTTGGCCTCCAACTTCTTCATAAAGTTGTAGATAATTGTATTACGGAGGTGTGAGAATTGGTTTCACTTTATTTGGAGTTATTTAACTCTCATTAGGCGAAAAATACCAAATCCACTACGTTGAAAAATTGAATTTTAAAAGGGTTTTGAACACATCTTTTTATGGTGGTCAAATTGGGACTAATAGGTGATATTTGTGGTATGTACTGTAACATCTCAAATTTTATAAAAATGAATAATTAATGAGAATGACAAGTTGATGTTTATTGAGGATGATGTGTGAGAATATAAGGATTAGTGGTGGCAAGGTATGAATACATGTATATAAGATAATGATGAGCTTGAATTCAGTTTGGAATGTAAATTCATAAGTATGAATGTTGAATAGGCTGTATGTGCCTTTCATGATGTGTATGAAATGTGGGATAAATTCAAATTTGGATTATAATGAGGAATTCCGAGTAAGAATGCTTAGGAACAAGTTATATATGCTTTATATGATGTACATGATAGCTTGGACATGATTAAATTGGCTTAAAATGAGATTTCATAAGTTGAGCTGTGTGGAATTTGCGTTCTTGTCTCTGTGCTGATAGTCTCGCCCGAGCGAGAAGGGATCTCGCCCAGGCGAGGATCCCCTGTATTGGCATAATGGCTTCTGGGCAATTTTCGCTCAGGCGAAGATGAATTTCGCTCAAGCGAAATTGCCCTGTATCAGTGTTGCTTTCTGGAAGGAATTCACAGTATCAGTGTTTGCTCTCTGGAGGAAATTCGCTCAGGCGAATGGAGTCTCGCCCGAGTGAAGGGTCTGAGGAATGGCATTCACCCAGGCGAGTGAGGAATCAGCTCGAGAGAGTACAGTGTGTTGTGATTAGGTGAGGTTCTGGACGAATCTCGCTCAAGCGAGAATGGCCGCGCTTGAGCGAGCCAGTGAGGGAATGGTCACTGGACCTTTCTTCGCCCAAGCGAATATGAGTAGCTTGAGCGAAAGTGGGAAGTATGAATGCTGGGTGATGCTCACTCAGGTGAGTGACTGGTATAGTTGTGCTTTTGACCGAGTGTGATGTGTGTATGGTGAGTAAGTGGAATTCTGGATGAAATTTCACTTGAGAGGGGACTTAGAAAATAATTCAGGGTTTGTGGTGAATTTTCGAGTGAAATTCCGAGTGGCTTTGCCAAGACAGAACCCTCCGAGTGAGGGAGTGGATAAGATTTCGAGTGAGAGGTCTCCCTATGTGATATTCCGAGCAGTGGAGTTCCGAGTGGAAGTATCCGAGTTCAAGGTAACTCATTCCGAGTGGAGCCTCTCTGAATGTAATTCCGAGTAGAAATGGCACCGAGTGGGGTGTGTTGTCCAGAAGTATTCTGGAATGACCTTATTCGTGGGGAAAAACAAAGAAAGTCGGTTTTGGAATGAAATACCGAGTGGAAAACCAGGTGAGGAAGGACTCAGTCTGGATTGT
This sequence comes from Clitoria ternatea, assembly GCA_037962975.1. Taxonomy (NCBI): domain Eukaryota; kingdom Viridiplantae; phylum Streptophyta; class Magnoliopsida; order Fabales; family Fabaceae; genus Clitoria; species Clitoria ternatea. The sequence continues at coordinate 161,691,781 of CM075672.1, forward strand.
TTATCCGAGTGGATACTGAGTGAGTGTGAAGGCATAAGATAATTCTGTGTAATCATAGGCCTAAATGTTACCGAGTGAAAAATATATGGTGAGCCCCGAGTGGGGAATGACTTGAATATCCCGAGTGGAAATCCGAGTGAACCTCTTCCGAGGGAAGAGCTGTTGTAATGACTTAGATTGGAATATATTCTAAGTGTATGATATACATGTATAATCCGAGTGATTAAGATCTGAGTGAGTCCGAATGGGACTTAACTTAATGGTATTCTCTGAGTGAGGGAGTTTTAATATGCCAAGTGCTAAATGGTTAATGTTTTTCGAGTGACTCGATGTTGAAATATACCGAGTGGTGTTTAATTGGGAAATATTCCGAGTGAGGAAGGTTTATGGATTCCGAGTGGGATAACCTTCATTTACCGAGTGGATTGTATACGTGTGACCCTTGAGGATAGAATATAAATGACTAAGTATATACGATGGGTTGTTTCCGAGTGAATGGAACTCTGGATCCCGAGTGATAGACTATGCGAGTATGAGTCGGCCCTGAATGAGTTGGTTGAATGAAAAATTGATCGGTCTAGATTGGTATGTCAAGAGGGAAGCCGAGTGTGAGATGACTCGGATCTGGTTGAATTTTGCCGAGTGAAACCGAATGAATGTTGGGTCGGTTTTGGGGGAAATTCTGTCAACAGAAACCCGAGTGCTAGGAAGGATGACTTCTTGTCAGATTCGCTTAAGCGAATTAATACCTCGCTCAAGCGAGCGAGTGTGGAAATAGATACTGGGGTTATTTCGCCTGTGCGAATGGAGAGGCTCACGCGAGATGGGGCTGTCTCGCTCAAGCGAATATGGGTTTCGCTTGAGCGAGTAGCACCCTGATTGTATTTTTCTCTCTTTTCTATCGGTTTGTGTATATTGGCCCTTCTTTTCTTGATTTCGATGGCTGGACTCTTTTTCCCCTTACTCAGTAGACACCCGAGGGATATAATGGTCATTAATGCAAATATTAAAACATAAAACTCTCACTTCTTCCACTATCATGTCACTTCTTCCCCTCCTTTCTACACTCTTCTTCTTCGTTTTCTTCCTTCTTCACACCCAAAATCGTGATTACTTCCTCCATTACCTCACCCACTCAAAATTAATTGGATATCATGGATTCATGAAGCATGAATGGGATATAGGAGCAAGGATTGGCTCTCCTCTTCTTCTCTTTCCCTTATTTTTGAGTTTGGCTTTGGGCTTGGAGGAGAGGTATGATCTTGAACACCCATGGTTCTAGTTTATGGTTTTGAGCCTATTTAAGTATTGTGATGGGCGATTGGGTGTTGTTTTGATAGAAAATGACTTGAAGAAACAAAACCCTAACCCTAAGATTTGGGGGAAATGGATAATAATGCCATAAAAAAGGATTTTTAGTGAAAACCCAGGATAATATGTGTGTGGGTGTTGTTAATGATAGAGATTGGTGGTTACTTGAAATGGTTATTGAGTTTTGATGAAAAACCCTAAGTGGAGTGATTTGGGGTCTTGATTAAATAAGTGATTTTGGTGATTTTTGATGTCTTAGAAGGAATTGTAAGAAGGGAATGAACCTTTAGAATTATCGGGATTGATTAATGAGGTTAATAATGATTTGAACTATATTCATGAGGTTGTGTAAGATAATAAATGCCATAAGGATTTGTTAATTGATGATGGTCTTGGTTGGGGCCAAAAGGCTTATAATAAATTTGAATGAAATTTTATAATGAGGATATTTAAAGAGTTGAAGTGAATTGAAAATACATCATGCAATGGATGAGATAATGATGATGTGGGATTTAGTTGGCCTTTTAAGATCTAGAGGATCTTAGCTTTGGGAAAGGAATTCCCGAAGCCTAATACAATTGCATAACTTGGTGTTTATCAAGTCTAGGACTTGATGATAAACTAGAAAGTGTTTAAAAAGTTAAGAGGAATGCCTTGAGATGGCTTATTAATTGTATGAGTGCATATGTATAATATATAGATCGTATTCTGAATGGTGCAAAGGAGCTTTTGGAGCATTGGAATAGTTCAGCTCTTCCCTCAAGGTAGGAGAGGAGTTAACATTCAAATTCCATGAGTAAATTTAATAGTGATTGTTGTATGTGATGGATACTCATGCTTGTCTTGCCATGTATATGTATTGAATGAATTGAAATGGCAATTTGATAATTATTGAGAATTATTATGATACTCTTGTGATGGGTGCAAGTAATTGACTTGCATGTGTATGAGGCAATTATGATTGTTATATATGTATATGTAATTTGAAATACCTTGTTGCCACATGTGTGGATTAATATTATGTTTGTTGCTATGCCTATTTGATATCCATGTGTGGATTGTTATGGATGATGGTGGTGGCCATTGGATGCCAATTATTTGAATAATGTGCCTTGAGGGGCTTTGTAAATGATTATGAATAATTATTAAGATGCCAAATTAAAATATATACCCTAATTGAGAGGGTGAGAAATCCTTGTGAGATTGTTGGGAACATGCATTATTACATTATTGCATTTATGGCATAGCATGGCATTGATATGCATTATTATTGAATGAATCACCTTGCGGGGTGCCAGAAAGGGTATATCCCTGAGTGAAGAGGACGTTGTCCTATTATTATTGAATAATGTTGAATATATCACCTTGCGGGGTGCCACGAAGGGTAAATCCCTGAGTGAAGAGGATGTTGTCCTGTTGTTGTTGAATAATGTGAATATATCACCTTGCGGGGTGCCACGACGGGTAAACCCCGGAGTGAAGATGATGTTGATCATAATGTTGAGTATATCACCTTGCGGGGTGCCACCAGGGGTGTATCCCTGAGTGATGATGGTATTGTGATAATTATTGTGAAGAATATCACCTTGCGGGGTGCCACGAAGGGTGTATCCCTGAGTGAAGATGTTGTTGCATGAATTATTATTGAAATGAACATATCACCTTGCGGGGTGCCACGAAGGGTGTATCCCTGAGTGATGATGGTATTATGTTATTTATTGTGAAATGAAATACCTTGCGGGGTGCCACGAAGGGTGTAGCCCTGAGTGATGATGATATTATGATATTTATCGAAATGAATCACCTTGCGGGGTGCCACGAAGGGTGAATCCCTGAGTGATGATATTATTATTAGAATTATTGAGAAATGAATGGTATGGTGGTTGTGATCACCCATTGATATGGAATTGGATCCATTGTATATTTGAGATAGGATGACCACGAGTGATGAGAAACCCCTTGCGAGGAGGTATTGAATAAAAGATAAAATGAATCGATGATGATAATGATTGAGGATGCCCTTGTTGATAAGTGGCCGGTGATTGTGTATATGATTATGTATGTGCTTGTGCTTATTTATGATATGAATTGTGATTCATGAGGTCTGTATGCCTATTGTGATAATGAGATAATGAATGAATGATAATTTGATGTTTTGATAGCAAAGCACACATGATGTTTGTATGCATATACACATGATCACAATATATATTATTCGTCATTTTGAATGTATAACTCACTCTCCCATGTGGTCTCCTTTTTAGCATTATGATGCAGGTTACCATGGGATGAGTTTGGATTTAAAGATCAAGCTTGGGTGAAGGTAAATAGTGGTAGAGGAATTGCCTTGGCCGGCATCATTTATGGATTCTTGTGTAATGAATAAATTGTATATGATTGTATAGATGATTTAAAGATTTTAAGTATGTATAAGATAATCCTCTGAATTGATGGATGATGAATATATATATGTAGAATATAAGAGATGATTTGATGTTTATTAGAGGAATTGGAATTGATCGATGTTCATTGATGATTGAGATAGTCGGGAGAGGATTCTTGAATATATGGGTATATATATATATAATTATGTCTTAGGCATTGCATGCTTGCCGAGCCTTCTCTCATATCGTCATATATGGGACTAGGCGTGTGCCCGGTATACATATTCTTCCGCTGTATACTCTATTACCTTTGTATACCATTATGGGCAATTTACCTATCGATCCAGTTACAGGTTATTAAATCTCACTCTTGGGTTTTCTGTGATTTGGGTCTTGATGTGGTCATGATGGTGTATTGGAAATATTTTCAAACGCGAAAAATTTATTCGCAATTTTATTAATTATGACGATCACATCGGGATTCGAGTACAGAAAATCAGGGGTGTTACATGTACCACTATTCTTAAGACTAAAAGTGAGCTTTTCTCATGACATAGTATTGAAATTTATCATGAGCTTATTAATACTCAAAAGCCCTTCATTATGTAAAAACAAGAGGTTGTATTAGGGGTAATGATGGATGATATTGTTGATCAATCCCTTCAATAAAGGATGATTGTTATTATTGATATTTTGTTAGATGCCATTGTATGTGATACAAGTGTGACCTTGTATGTGTGGTGTAAAATTATATTGATGAGTTGATGCATTACCACACTAGTTATGAAACAATGGTAATGATAAATGCAATGAAAATCCACTAAATGATTATGTGGTGGTGTTGATGAAAGATTAATGAATGTTAATGATGACTTGTGACGTTGTGAGGCCATTGTGGTTGATTTGTAAGTGTTGACTTGCATGTATAGTATATGATATATTGAGATGAAAATGCCACATATAAAACTTAAAAAACAATGGCTTAAACCAACAACGATAAAATCCACTAAGGTGTGTATGGTGGTGTTGGTGATTATGATGATGATGAATGATGAGTGGCATTTAGGATGCACAGTGTGAGAAATGCATTTGATTTGCATTGCATTGCATCCATGGCATATCATAGCCGCCGATGTTGGAATGTTAAGGGAGTGATGATGCATGATTTATCTTTAATTCTTCACTTTAAATGTGTATAATTTGCCATCACTTATTGTCTAATATATTGCATTTTAACACATTTTCATCATATGAGCTTTATTTAATATTTGATTTTAAAATGAATTAAGGATTAATTTTTTTAATAAATATTGGTTTTCTTTTGTTTACTTGGGTATTTTATTTTGCAAAAATTAATAAAATTAAGGAACAAGTACAAAGATAATCCAAGGGTCAATAATAAGAGAAAAATGACCATCAAATGATAAAGAAACAAGAAGAACAAGCCCCGGTGAAAAAAAAGCTACAAAAGCATGAAAATTGGCTATTAGTGCGCTATCTATTAGTGCGGTTGTAACAGGAACCGCACTAATAGGGTGGGAATCGATTCCTACACCAAATCAGCCCATGGGAATCGATTCATGCACTTGGGAATCGATTCCCAGCCCACATGAATCGATTCATTTGATGTTTTTCACCTGGGAATCGATTCCCAACCTATAGGAATCGATTCATGAGCCTAGGAATCGATTCCCCTTGCTAGGAATCGATTCATGAGCTGTATTTTACGTAAAAATGAACTGGAGGAATTGATTCATCAGTGAAATCATGCGCCGAATCATTGGAAACAACAAAACGCAACTTGGAAACAACTTGGAAACAACTGGAAATCATCTGCACCGAAAGTTTCCACTTGCAACGCGTTTTCCTTAGCTGGCTTCTCCTTTCATTTGCCTATAAATAGAGAAGAACGAGAGGCTTCAGAACACATCTTCAGACACTTCACTTCACACTTCTCTCTTAGTTCCTTTTCTTTCTTTTAAGTATTAGAGGAAGGCTTCTGGAGGAGTTCTTCTATTCCGGGTTCGGTCTTTCTTATTTTTAGTTTATTTTAATTATGGAAGGCTAAAACCCCTAGATTGATTTTCTTGGAAAATATTGTAATATAATTTTGAGGTTCTTGTTTTTAATATAGTATGCTTTTATTATTGTTTATTTCTTCATAACCTTACTCTGCTTATTTAATTCCATTCTGTGTAATTAAATTTGTATGCTTAATCGGTTTAATTATTCAAATGGAATAAAATAAGATTTTAAATTAAAATAGATTAAGAAAATATGCATGCTTAATGAATATTTTCATACTCACTTTTAATAATTATAGTTTGCTTAATTCCATAATTTGAGAATAGATTATGTATGTAGGAGATGTTCTTACATATGCTCAATAATTCCTAGATTTTACGATCTTGACTCCTTTTGCTTAATTAGGATGCTTGATTAAAATATTCATTTTTAAATGAAAGTAAAGGAATTATAAATTGAAAAAGACGCTTAGTTGATTAATTCAAAATTGAGCTAAGAAATCAACATTAATGAAAGTATACAAATTATCTTTAGTGAACCAAAGATAAATTTATTTACAATACTTCAAGAAAATCAATCGCTTGTTATTTATTGTTTTAAATCCTATATTTACTTTGTTTTAGTTTTAATTGTTACAACAAAAAATCAATCAAAACCCCCCCAATTGTATTTGTATGTTTGTTAAATTTCTGTTTGTAAAAATTAATTTTAAACTTGATTTTTTTCCTAAATTTCTGTGTTGATCCTTGAGAGAACGACCTAGGTTGACACCCTAGTACTACATTAATTAATTTTGATGTACTAATTTGACGAAACCACGACAAACACGTCAGGGAGTTCCCTCGGCTGACCCAGTGGGAGGGTGGCTCAGTGCACGAGCAATTTCTTGTTCCCCTGTGACTCGGTGTGTAAGTCACGAAGCCGCCCATGCTTAGCTACGGGGAGCTGCATGTGGCCGACCCTTGTGGGGGGTGGCTCTTGATGAGAAGGTGACCCCGGTAGTCTATTGGATCACAGCCGCCATGATATGAGATATGGTCGGCCCGCAACACCATATATTGATTATGTTGTTTACCGCGGTCATGGTGAAAATGGCCATGTGTTGTATTATGGGCGATGCGGTTTGGTACCAGTAAAAATATGGTGATTATGCATGTATTATGATATATGTGTACACATTTTACTATTGTAGTAGGAGCATGGTATGTGATCATGCTTGATCCATAATTTGGTGTTTATTCCCATAGTCGGATCTGCATTTGTTGTTTATTCCATTGTACATATGTATTAGCCTTAAGAGCATTTGCATATAGCATGGAGATATGCCAGAAGATGATGATGATGATTGATGATGACTAAGATTGTGGTGTGGTGTTGATAAGATGGGTAATTAAATACCTAAAGACCACATATGATTAATAAATGATATGAATACATCTAAAACAATATTGAATAAGATGATGTATATGTTGTGCCCGATGTATTGAAGGGCATGTTTATATGAGATTGATGATAATGATGTTAGCCCATGGTGGCTTTGAGGAAAGACCTAGATGGTCAATGATGATGATGTTGGCCAATTGTGACATTATGACTAATGTGTATATGCCTGCTTTGCTATGAATTGATTAATGAATATGAAATAAATGAATGTTATTGAATCAATGATTTATGATGAATATCGATATATTTAGCAAAGCATACATGATGTTGATATGTATATGCACATAATCTCAAATATATTCATATCGTCATTTGAAATGTATAAATCACTCTTCCATGTGGTCTCCTTTTTATCATTGTGATGCAGGCTGGCATGGGATGAGTTCGGATTTTAAATTGAAGTTTTGGGAAGGTAAATAGTGGTAGTGGAAGTGCCTTGGCCGGTATCATTTGTGAATTTTAATGTAAAGAATAAATTGTGTATGATGATATTGATGATCTAGTGATTTTGGTCATGTATAATATAATCGTGTATGCATGAATGGTGATCATATGTATTAGTACATAAGTGATGATTTGATGAGTACTTGAGGAATTAAACTTGAACAATATATACATTGATGATGGTGGTGTTTGGATTAATACCAATAGGTGAATAGGTAGGCCAATTATGAGATATAGGCAGCGGTGATAGTTAGGACATGACCCCAGACGTATATGCATATTTATATTATATTTTAGGCAATGCATATGTTCGTTGTGAGTGCATGAATGGGTTATGATCTAATAGGTTTACATTAGGTGTTTGCATGCTTTGCCGAGCCTTTTCTTATATCGTCATATATGGGACTAGGCGTATGCCCGGTATACACATTCTTCTTCCGTTGTAAACTTTACTATTTTGTATACCGTTATGGGCAAATTAGTTATCGATCCAGTTATATGTTGATAAATCTCACTCTTCGGTTCTTTGTGGTTCGGGTCTCGAGGTAATCATGGGAGTGTTTTTGAAACTATTTTGAACGTGAAAAATTTACTCTTATTTTTATTAATTATTATTTTGATTACATCAGGATTCGGGTCTGGAAAATCGGGGGTGTTATAAGCTGGTATTAGAGTGTATTTTGCTCGCGTATTTTGCTCTAGATTGATGTTGCTAGTTATTATCGGAGCGTGTTTTGCTCTATATTGAGAGTATTAACTATTGATAGGATGAGGTTATTCTTTATTGAGTTGATGCAATGGATGATTGGAGTACGATTGCTCAATATCGAAACATTTTGGTGATCATTAGAATATGGTTGTTCTATATAGATTTAAGAGTGGCAATTATCTTAAGGATGGTATTATGTTGAGTATTGGTTGCACTATACAAATCTGAGAATGATTAATTATCTAAAAATTAAGAATCTAGTTCATTGAGGATTCTTGTGAATTATTATTCATAAGTTATGATTGTTGTTTATGGAAGTATGATCATTGTCATTGAGGTTATGTGATGCAAAGGTGGAGCATAGTTGCTCATTGGCAAACTTAATAAATCATGAGATTAAATACAGATGGGTGAATTCCTCAATGTGATTGATATGAATGTTTATGTAAGACTGGCCAAGTTACTTACACTATTTCCTTCTAATGACGAATACATTGATATTATGCATTTGATATTGATACATTGAGTATGAAATAACATGATAATGGATGTATGCCATATGTGGATCATGGATATGAAGTATTGGATATGAAATGACTTGATGATGAATTTATACCATGTGTGATCATGAATATAATATATTGAATATGAATTAATTTAATGATAGACCTATGTCGTGTGTTGATCACAGATAGGAGATGTTAAATGTGAGTCAAGATGGTGGTAGGCCATGAATGGTGAGACCATGTATATATATTGAAATGAAATTATTTGGTTAGGTCTCTTGTATGAATCACATTTGTGGTTCCTAGCCATGGTATATTTATTAAACAAGAGTGTTTCATGTGCTAGCATGGATTAAATGAGTGATAGTGAAAGAATTCCATATTGTGGATATCTATGAATTGAAATGATTGATTGTATTAAATTCTGAAAGATGTATTCTATATCCTTTGACATGAAAACCTTGTATTATATGATCAAGTGATTTACTATGACTCTTTAGATTGAGAACATGAGTAAGTGATAAGATGATTGAATGTGAAATTGTGTTGGTACATGTTTGAGGTTATGCCTTGATTTTTGTGTGAAAATCAAGTGAATGATTAAATTAATTATGACCCACTAAGTGTGGTAAACTCGGTTGACTTGATGTGATCTTGAAAGATTAAACCTTGTGGAATTGGACCCTATGGTGGTCTAGGCTCTATGTTGTTTTATGAGCCATGTTTAATGATGAATTGGATGTTATGGGTGTATCTCACAAATCTCACAATGGGTAATAGGTAACCCCTAGACCTTTTAGATCTGATGGTCGGTCGAACGTTGTGATTAAGTGAGCCGTAACGAGATTAATTATGAAATACGTTGTTGAGGCTAGGGCCGGTATATGTGATGAGATGCGAACAATTAATGTAAACCTCTAGGCAATTGGTGAATAGTGATGTTGAATTTGGAGTATGATTTGGCATTGAATGTGATGTGAGATTTTATGATATGAATTTGGGCTAAATTGTGTGCCCTTGGAGTCATGATCATTAGATTGAGGAAGGATTATACTATGATGTAGAGATGATATGTGTGATTACGGGTTAGTGAAAGAAAATTTGACCCTGCTATTACCTCCTTTTTGTTTGAAAGATGCTATATTGATGGTAGAAACCACATAGTGATGTGATATGATATGAGTTGTACGCCCAATTTATGGACTTTGGTCATGATTTGTGAGGGAAATCACTAATATGAAAGCTTATTATACGGATATGAACCCTATTATGGCCTTGTGATTACACACTTGATATGAGTTTATTGACTCGTTTAGGCTTAACATGATGTATAGCCGGCGATATATGAATAGGGTAAAGGATTATTAGGCTAATTGACTATGGTTTCTGAATGAATGAAGCTCGATGATTGGGTATTTACCTTGTGATGATTGGAGATCGATGCTTGATGCACTAATTTGTTGTGATATTAATTGATATTTGATGATCTATACGACGTGATTGATGCCAGATTATATGTATAATGACGATGTGATATGAGAGAGTTGGTCATAGACTCGAGTGAAATGCTACTAAGTCTCATGTGAGTTGATATTGTTTGGACGAGTATGAATAATGTGAGCGATAAGAATTGAAAGTACTTGTCCCGATATGATTCTTCATGCTTATGCGCCGACCTCATGTGTTTGTGGTAACCACTACAGGATTGGGACGCCTTCCTGTATGTCGGATGCAGCAACACTTACGTTGGGCAGGTGTAGGGTTGTAACTGCTTATGGTGAATGTTTGAGTCTATCTGGTGGTACTGGATAAGAATGTGTAAGTTGAGTTAAATGAATTGAGAATTCATGAGTAATGACTCACTTTGGATATATGAAATTTTATGCTTAGGACAAAGAAATGATGATGATCTCGTCCTGTGGACTTTGGGAAGTCCGAGGTTATGATAAGATGACATTGAATTTTGTTGATGTACGGCCCGAAGGGTGGCCTTATGATGGACATATCGAGGTTAAATTTCGAGGACGAAATTTCTTTTTAGGTAGGGTGGATTGTAACATCCCAAATTTTATAAAAATGATTAATTGAGAGGAATAAATATTAAATAATTATAAATGGGTTAATAAGTGTCCCAAAAATATTGAAATAATTAAATTGAGATTTATAAGGATTATTTATAATTTATTAGGCTTTCAGAGACAAAATTATACCCGGTTAAAATATGAGTGTTGGACCAAGTATCTCCGATTGAGATGTCATTGGTCAGGGCTGTTAAGAATATTATTGGGAATCTGAATATGTCTTCAGAATAATTTTTGGATTTAGTATTGAACTCGAACGGAGATCCTGTTTGTCATAAAACAGAGAAGTTTTAATGAAAGTCTAAGTTTTAACTCTAATTTCCTTACTCCCTCTTCACTCTCACGATACTTTCTCCTACCAAAGAGGAAAGACACTCTTTTCTTCCTCTTCCTCATTTCTCCTCTTCATCTTTTCCCTAAAATCCCTAAAGGGTAGTGTGCTCTTCTTCCTCATTTTGTTTTCTCCATGGAGCTTGAAGAAGATGATGTTTAATGGAAGCTCTCCCCTTTTTCTCCTCTCATTTTTGTCACCCATCCTCCCTCTCTTGGAAGCTCACTTGTTCCTTGGCTTGAGGTAAGTTCCTCATCATTTTTGTTGAGCTTATGCCATTAGTTATGAGTTTATTTGTTGGGAAAGTGTAAAATATGTATGAGTTATGGATTAGAAACCATTTTTAGGCAAAACCCAAAGGTGGGGTGTGATAAATAGGTGTTTTTGTGTAGATGTAGAGAGGTATATGAAAATGTAGTGTTTAATGGTGAAAGATGATGATTATTTATGATGGTTGTGGGATTTTTAATGGAACCCTAACTATAGTAATTGAGGGAAATGGGTAATAATGCCATGAAAAGTGATTTTTAGTGAAAACCCATGATAATGTGTGTGTGGGTGTTGTTAATGATGGAGATTGATGGTTATTAGAAATGGTTATTGAGTTTTGATGAAAAACCCTAAGTGTGATGATTTGGGGGGTTTTGGCTAAATTGATGATTTTGATGGTTTTGAATACTCTAAAATGATTTATATGAAGGGAATGAATCTTTAGAATTATTGAGATTGATTAATGAGGTTAGTGATATTTTAAACTATGTTCATGAGGTTGTGTAAGATGATATATGCATGTATATAGGAATGATGGTTTGAGGTGTTAGGTTGAGAATGAATATGAGATGTTGTTATTGTGATAATAATAGTTAAAAACCATTGATAAGGGATACTTAAGTTGATGAGTAGTTAGGTCATGATGAATATCTCAAGAGTTTGTTGATTGATGATGGTCTTGAATGAGGCCAAGAAGCTTATAAAGGATTTGAATAAATTATGATGATAGTTGAGTAATTCACATGAGATATTGGATGCCTTATGGATAATGGCCATGATGTTGTTGTTGTTGGATTTGTTTAAACCTTGAGGCTTAGAGAATCTTGGTTTTAGGAAAAGAATTCCCGAAGCCTAACCTAAGCGTATGAATTGGAGTTTAGACAAATCTAGGACTTAATAATGAGTTTTAAGAGATAATGTCTTATGATGGCTTATTAATTGCATGTGTGTATGTGTGCAACATGTAGGTTCTACTTCGAATGATGAAGTGGAGCATTCAGAGCGCTTTGATTACGATTCTTCTCTCGAGGTAGGAGAGGAGTTTACATTTCAATTGCATGAGAAATATAATATTTTGATGGATGTTATAGTTGGCAATTGTATGTATAAGAAATATAATGTTATGTTTTGTATATGATGTGGATTTGCATGATATTGAACAAGTGGATAGGTCATATTTTGATCCAAGGGGTTATAAGGCATAGAATTAGGATACATAACCTCAATTGTGCATTTGAATCTTGTTGGCAGTTTTTAGAACATGGATGAGGTAGTTTAAATAGCTTTGGCCATGATTGTTGGCTATAAAGTTCATTTTAATTCATAACCATGGAAGTGAAGGGGCCAAATAGAGTTTTATATGGTTTTGATGACATAGGGTAGTTCCAAAAGCTTCTATGTATGAATTAAAACTTGTGGAAATTAGAATGGGTCAATTTAAGTGAGAAATGACCCTTGAGTTGCATTAAAATGGCTTAAAATGGGTAAAACACATTTCTATGTATAAATCCCTCATTTTTAAGAATTTTTGGGTGAGATTAGTGGCCACGCGTCACAAATGGTGTAATTTAGTTGGGGTCAAAATTTGGTAGCATTCAGAGTTGATATGAAAAAGTTAGAGGGGTTATAAGTCCCAAAATCATGCATTTTCTGCACAATTTCTGCATTCTGGTATAGCGTAATCGATTACGAAGGTGAGCGTAATCGATTACAGGTGTTCTGTTTTAGGCATAATTGATTAGCTTCAGGTGTAATCGATTACAGAGGTGGGCGTAATCGATTACAAGTGTTCTGTTCCAGCTGTAATCGATTATCGTAATCGATTACGATAGGATTGCTTAATAAGCGTCCTTTGCTGTTTTTGGCCCGTTTGAGCATCTTAACGACATTTTTGGCCTCTAACTTCTTCATGAAAGTTGTAGAAAATTGTATTACGGAGGTGTGAGAATTGGTTTCACTTTATTTGGAGTTATTTAACTATCATTAGGCAAAAAATACCAAACCCATTGTGTTGAAAAGTTAAAGTTTAAGAGGGTTTTGAACTCAACTTTTTATGGTGGTCAAATGGGACTAATAGGTGATATTTGTGGTATGTCCCACTATTCTTAACACTAAAAGTGAGCTTTTCTCATGACTTAGTATTGAAATTTATCATGAGCTTATTAATACTAGAAACCCCTTCATTATGTAAAAATAAGAGATTGTATTAAGGGTAATGATGGATGATATTGTTGATCAATCCATTGAATAAATGATGATTGTTATTATTGATAGTTTTTCGGATGCCATTGTATGTGATACAACTGTGACCTTGTATGTGTGGTGTAAAATTATATTGATGAGTTGATGCATTACCATACTAGTTATGAAACAATGGTAATGATAAATGCAATGAAAATCCACTAAATGATTATGTGGTGGTGTTGATGAAAGATTAATAAATGTTAATGATGACTTGTGACGTTGTGATGCCATTGCGGTTGATTTGTAAGTGTTGACTTGCATGTATAGTATATGATATATTGAGATGAAAATGCCACATATAAAACTTGAAAAACAATGGCTAAAATCAACAACGATAAAATCCACTAAGGTGTGTATGGTGGTGTTGGTGATTATGATGATGATGAATGATGAGTGGCATTTAGGATGCACAGTGTGAGAAATGCATTTGATTTGCATTTCATTGCATCCATGGCATATCATAGCCGCCGATGTTAGAACGTTAGGGGAGTTCCCTCGGCCGCCCCAGTGGAAGGGTGGCTCCGTGCACGAGCAATTTGTTGTTTCCCTGTAACTCGGTGTGTAAGTCAGGAAGCCGCCCATGCTTAGCTACAGTGAGCTGTATGTGGCCGACGCTTGTGGGGGGTGGCTCTTGATGAGCAGGTGACCCCGGTAATGCATTGGATCATAGCCGCCATGATATGAGATATGGCCGGCCCACAACACCCTATATTGATTATGTTGTTTACCGCGGTCATGGTGAAAATCGCCAGGTGTTGCATTATGGGCGATGCGGTTTGGTACCAGTAAAAATATGGTGATTATGCATGCATTATGATTAATGTGTACATATTTTACTACTGCAGTAGGGGCATGATATGTGATAATGCTTGACCCACAATTTGGTGTTTATTCCCATAGTCGGATCCGCATTTGTTGTTTATTCCATTGTGCATATGCATTAGCCTTAAGACCATTTGCATATAGCATTGAGATATGCCAGAAGATGATGATGATGATTAAGATTGTGGTGTAGTGTTGATGAGATGGGTAATTAAATACCTAAAGACCACATATGATTAATAAATGATATGAATACATCTAAAACAATATTGAATAAGATAATGTGTATGTTGTGCCTGATGTATTGAAGGGAATGTTTATATGAGATTGATGATAATGATGTTAGCCCATGGTGGCTTTGAGAAAAGACTTGGATGGTCAATGATGATGATGTTGGCCAATTGTGGCGTTATGACTAATGTGTATATGCCTGCTTTGCTATGAATTGATTAATGAATATGAAATAAGTGAATGTTATTGAATCAATGATTTATGATGAATATCGATATGTTTAGCAAAGCATACATGATGTTGATATGCATATGCATATAATCTCAAATGTATTCATATCATCATTTGAAATGTATAACTCACTCTCCCATGTGGTCTCCTTTTTAGCATTGTGATGCAGGCAGTGGTAAGATATGGGCAGTGGTGATAGTTGGGACATGACCCCGGACGTATATGCATATTTATATTAAAATTTTAGGCAATGCATGTGTCCATTGTGAGTGCATGAATGGGTTGTGATCTAATAGGTTTACGTTAGGTGTTTGTGGGATGCCCCAAAAACAGGGGTAAATTTTTCACGATTTTAGTATTATTAATCTATGAAAAACATAGGTGGTGAAACTGTCATTCAATACTCTGGATCTAAAAAGACCTAACTCATATACGAAGATATGAGAAGGTAAGTTAAGGGAAACAACTATTGAGGAATTCTCAACTGAAAACAGCGGAAAATTTATTTAAATTGTTGCTATATAGTTGGGTTCGAAGAGGTTAAACATCATAAGGATTAATGACCTCAAAATATATCCAAAGGGTTTATAAGTTGGTTTAAGATGAAGATCACATGTAAAGAAAATGAAAAGTGATCAAGGCAATACAATTTGGAAGACCAGGACATCCCTCGCTCAAGCGAGAACCACACTCGCTTGAGCGAGTCCTAAGGGAGCGCTCAGGCGAGACATAAGGAGAGCTGAGCAAAAGAAATAAGAGAAGGATCAGGGGCCGACTCGCTTCAGCGAGCCCCATCTCGCTTGAGCGAGATCCTCAGAAGTTGCTTGGGCGAAGCAAGCGAGCACGCGTGAAAATCGTCCAGAATCTACCCAACGCTCACTCGCTCGAGTGAATGCCACCTCCAAAAGCCTTTCGCTCAAGCGAAAATTGACCAGTGGCGAATCCCCTCCCTTTTGCTCGGGCGAGATCCAACTCGCCTGGGTGATTTTCCTCCAGTAGCCAACCATTGATGCCAGGGTAGTCTCGCTTGAGCGAGACACACTCTCGCCTAAGAGAGATTTGGCCAGTAGCCAAGTGTCATGCAAGGGGGATTCTCACTTGAGCGAGAACCCATCTCGCTTGAGCGAGATTATCAGTAAAAACGCAAAAAATGAAGGAATCAAACAACACCTCATACAAAAACTCAATTTAATCCATTCCACTTAAATTCATCACATCTCATTCATTATATTCAATATTTAAAACTTGTTCCAATCTATCTTACTCATAAATTTACCTTCCAATTCATGAATTACATTTCAATCTAACTTACTACTCAACATGATCTATAAAATGCAATATTTCATGTAAATTATCATTCCTCCATAAGTTTTAACTACATCAAGCTTCATTTTCATTATCCGAATAAGGCCAAGGTCATTAATGAAAATGAGCCATAAACTCTACGCTCTCATTTTCCTACATGACTTTCTATAATCAACATTGTCTATTCATCATCCATACTAATGTCTATACCAATCCTTGGCTATACAAAACATTCATTATGACTATATACATTACAAAAATTCAAGTAGAACCTACAAACTCAAAACAATTGCCGGTCAAGGCATTCTTTACCCAAAATAGGCTTCCTTCACACCTCTTCTCCACACAATAGCTCCATAGGCAAGCCCTACAACACAGGAGCTAAAAAGATATACCACATGGAGAGTGAGTATACTTTCTCAATGATGAAAATCTAACAATTGTGATAATATATAAATGAATGCAATATTAAACATCTTCTTCCCAAGAGAAGTTCAATTAGCACAAAACCAATCATTCATCAAATTCATTAAACACATGTATCCATCAAACTTCACAAGGTCACACCAATCATTAACACAATTACAGTTAGTAATTAAAAAGGGAGTTCCACCTACTCCTCACACAATCTCCTCAACAAGATACCACTCTATGCCATGCTTCTATGGCTAATGCACACGCTGGTGTTTAAGATGCATATGCACGGATCCGTTTACATTTCCTCAGGTGATCGCAACCACCATAATCATTCATTCATTTAAATTGGTTTCCCGCCTCGCAAGGGGTACTCCCTCTAGTAGCCTCGCAAGGTGCTTTCTCATGATCGCAACTACGTTCAATAATTCATAATGGTTTCCCACCTCGCAAGGGGTACTCCCGCCTCATGATCGTAACCACAAGCATACAATCTCAATGGTCCCGCAGGGCCTTTCATTTCAAATACCAGGTGATCACAACCACTGGTCCAATAATCATAGGAACTCGCAAGCCTTTTATATTCTAACATCAAGTGATCGCAACCACTTTTCAACATCATCATGATATACATACCATGCTATGTATAAAATAATGGTCATGCATGCCTCAATCTCATATAGGTTATCTCACCCTCTCATCTAGGGTATACTCCTACTCAATTACCATGTTAATTCCACATATTCAAACATATGTATATATTCTGATCATAATATTCAAGAATCATTAAGTCAAGTATTTCAAATATTCATCAAGCCACACATGGAATCCATATCATGTCATCACACATTATACCAATCTTAACCTCAATAAGGTCTTATCCATAATTATTCATTATAAGAATCTAACTCAATTTCTTATCACATACATATGATACTACATCCATTCAAGGAAACATGCCACATT
This sequence comes from Clitoria ternatea, assembly GCA_037962975.1. NCBI lineage: Eukaryota > Viridiplantae > Streptophyta > Magnoliopsida > Fabales > Fabaceae > Clitoria > Clitoria ternatea. The sequence continues at coordinate 161,709,498 of CM075672.1, forward strand.
ACATCAATACATACATTATCATCATACAAGTTCTCATACATTTAGAAAATACACCCCTCTTCTACTTCAAGAGAAGTAAACTTCCGGGTTTGATGTTCCCGCCTCACAAGTATTATCAAGCCCTACACCAATCAATTATAAGGTCACATCAATCATTCATTCAAAGTACACATACATATGTATACTCATGATTTTTATCATGTAGAGGCTATTTATAGGTTTCATTCATTTGCCCATTTAGGCTTCAGGAATTCCTTCCCTTAAATCACCATTCATTATTACCAATACAACAACCTCATTTATTGGGTCACCACATACATTAATTTCCCATTAACATCTTGGTGAGTTTTCCATTTATGACTTCTCATCAGCATTGTAAATCATCATTAAATGCCACTACTTTATCATTTATAACACTTCCCTCATCAATAAATGCTAACCCTATCTATATTACACCCCCCTGTAACATCCCAAATTTTAAAATGAGAGAATTAATTAACAGAATAAATATTAGGAATTTGTGTGTGAATTACTTAACATCCTAAATTATTGAGAATAATTAAATTAAGCATTTTGGGAATTTCTGGTGGCTTATGGAAACTGGTTAAGCTGAAAACGAGCCCGGTTGAGGCACGGGTGTCGGACCAAGTATCTCAGAATGAGATGATATTGGTCAGGGCTATTGAGAATGATATTGGGAGTCCGAATATGTATTCGGAATAATTTTCAGATGAAGTATTGAGCCCGAACTGAGAACCTATTAGTTTTAAAACGATGGAGTTTTAATAAATGGGATTTAAAATAAATTGAAAACCCCAATTTTTCCCTTCCTATTCACGTGTGTTTGCTGAAGTTGTTGGGCATATGCACTTTATTTCTTCTCCTCTTCATCATCATCTTCTTCATTCTCTCTTTTTCTTCTTCCAAAACCTTAGTGAGTTGGTCTCATCTTCTACTTCCTTTCATTTTCGTTTGGTGGGAGCTTGAAGGAGGCTAGTGGAGTTAAAGTTTTCTCTTCTTTCTTCTCCCCATTTTCGTGTGGTATTCTCCTCCATTCTTGAACCCACTTTGCTTTGGGTTTGAGGTATGTATACCCATTTTTAATAAGGTTTTCGTTATGGGTATATGGCATTATGTGTTTAGAAACCATGCATGTGAATGGATGTTTTAGAGGAGAGCATTTAATACATGAGTTTAATGTGGGTTTTCATGAGAGTAAGATTTCTTGGGGAAGTAATGAAGGTGAATGCATTTATGGATGGAAGAAGAAGAGTATTTATGATGGTTGTTGGAATTTTATGAAACCCTAGCTTCATAAATTTGGGGGAAATGTATAACGAAGGTAGATGAGCATTTATTGTTGGCAATAAATATGGGTTATGATGAATAATGGTCATTTGTGATGGTATTTGGTTGGTGGAAGTCATTGATGGAGAAACGCATGAAAGGGGTTTGGTTCTAGAGTGCATAATAATAAATGGTGGCACCTAACCCATGATGGTTATGGTGGATAAAAATGAAATAAAAGAGGTTTGAGAGTTAAAATAATATAAACATCAAGTTATTGAAATATATAAGTATTTGAGTCTTAATGGGTAAATAGAAAATTGATTGTGTAATGTATTGTGATGTAGGAAGTGACCCCATCGACGAGGCGGAAACGTCAAACCGCATTGATCACTACTTCACTTGAGGTAGGAGGGGGTAACTACTCTAAATGCATGATTTCATCCATTGATGATGTGAAAATATGTATATGTGATTATGTTGATGATTGTTTGAAAGGATAATGTAATGATGTTATGATTTGAATGCATTTAGAATGATTATTGTTATGTGGCATGTGTTTGGGATAATGGATATGATGTTGTAATGAGATTATGATAATGAGATGTGATGGTGGTTTAAAACCATGTATGAATTGAAATCCATGATGAAAAATATCCCGAAGATATGTATGTTTGAATTGATGAATGTGTATGCCACTAACTCTTAATGTGTATGAAATGTAAAGAGAATGGGTGATGACTGAGGATGATGAGAATATTGAAATCCACTAAGTGGTGGTGAATGATTGTATGTGGAGTGGCATCTAGGATGTACAGTGTGAGGATGCATTTGATTTGCATTTGCATTGCATCCATGGCATATCATAGCTGTCTATGTGGAATATTAGGGGGTTCCACTAGGCGGGCCCAGTGGGAGGACGGCTCAGTGCACGAGCGTATTGTGGTTTTTCCCCTGTGACTCGGTGTGTGAGTCACGAAGCTTTCCATAGTTTGGTGACAAGGCATCCTATGTAGCGGGCCCAGTGGGCGGGCGGCTCTATGGTGAGCGAGTTTACCTTGGTGTCCGACGGGACATGGCTCTCTCGATATGTGTTCGGGAGAGGCCCGTAGCACTTGTGGTAATTGAGGCCACGATGTTGATCCGTAAGTCACGGGGTGACTAGTGCTACAGATGGGCAATAGCGGTTTGGTACTAGTAAAATTATGATGGTGTAAGCATGCATAAATTAAGATATATGTGTACATAATTTTTCTACTGCAGTAGGGGCATAGTAGCACATCTATGCTTGTCCCACAATTGAATTAATGTTGTATTTCCCACAGTCGGATCTGTATTGTTTGATGAGAAATTCTTGTGCATATGCATTAGCTTTAAGAGCATTTGCATATAGCTGAAGATATGCCTAGTTGAAAGCCTATAGTGGCGAGGGATGGATGAGAATTGAAAGGGAAGAAAGTGAATGCTAACCCTATGTTTGCATGTGGTGAACCAAATGAATGAAATTGTAGATGTGTACTTGATTTTGTGAGATATGCTTATAAATGATGTGTGATGTTGTATAAGATATGTTATATGAACAAGTATACATGTATTTCGTCATAATGTATGACTTTAATTCATTTGGATTATGTTACTCACCTCCTCGTTGCTATTTTTAAAGTTGATGTAGGTATGACTTAAATCCTACCATTTTGGAGGCCGAGTTTGAAGAAGGTAAATATGGAATGGGAATGTGTAAGCCTTGGCCGGCATGAATTTCTTTTGTGGGGTATATGGTGTTTATATACTTAATTTTGTAATTGTTGATGATGTTGGAGGTCATGGAAGAAAATTGGATATGTGTGTAAGGCCAATTTTCATTCATGACCCAAATGATGTAAAGGACAAATTGTGATGCTTGATGATGTTGTACTTAATGAATGGATATGTGAATATGTGTTTGCACTATATTATAGAGCATGTTGAATGATGGTGATAATTTCAATTTATATGCTTTGGGTGAATGGTAGTTGGATGAGATTGTATATACATGTTAGATATGATATAATGTAGTAAATGAGGTCAATATATCATGAATTATAACTAAGTATGCCATATTGTTAGAGTTTCCCATTTCTACACGAATTGTGCAGAACTCGCTCAAGCGAGTAAGAATCTCGCTCGAGCGAGATTGTTGTGGATCAGAGTTTTGGCCTCTGGCCCATTTTCGCCCGAGCGGGGGTATGTGTCACCCAAGCGAAATTGTCACAGAATCAGAGGTTAGCCTCTGGACGATTTTCGCTCAGGCGATTGGATGGTCGGTCAAGCGAGGAGGGCACAAATTTGATACTGGACGATTTTCGCCTAGGCGAGGGGTGTCTCGCCCAAGCGAAAATCGACCAGAGAGTTACTAACGCTTCTGGAACAATCTCGCTCAAGCGAGTCATGAGCCGCTCAAGCGAGATTGGTACCTGATGCATATTCCCTTCCTTCGCTCGAGCGTCTCGCTGGCTCGCTTAGGGGTTCCTTTTGCATCTCGCTCAAGCGAGATCGACCCCTGATGCTTATACTCTCTTTCACTCAGCTCTTTCTCCACTCGCCCAAGCGTTATTACGCTGGCTCGCTCAAGCAGATGGGTTCTCGCTTGGGCGAGTGTCACCCTGATGCCCATTTCCTTTTATTTTCAATTGTTTACATTTCCTATGTAATAAATGGAATTAATACATTATTTTTAATAGGATCCTGGACTCTTTATGGCTCACGGAACTTCATGAGGTCCTCTTCTTAAATTTTATTTTCGCAACAACTAATTTAATTAATTCTTCCGCTGTTTTTAATTGAACAATTATTATTAAACCATATTTTTAAGTACCCTCTCATATCTTCATATATAGGAGTGGTTTATCATAGATCCAGGTGTTGTGTTATCAGCTTCACCACTTATTTCCTTTCCATTGAATTATGATTTATAAAAACGTGAAAAATTTACCCCTATTTTGGGGGTGTCTCACCCCCCCCAAAATCATAAGTTAGGGTTTTGTGAAAACCCACCCATATCATAAATACACATCAATATTCATCATTCTCTAATACTATTTTTGTGTAACCCATTTATGATGCATCAAGCTTACATTTAAGACCACCCCCACCTTAGGGTTTCCATATTAAATGCTTCTCCCAACAACCATACACATTTATTACTCTCTCAAACCTTAAAAACCCAAAACCTAGGGCATAAGCTCAAAGTAAAAGGAGAGAAATTTACCTTTACCAATACATAACAATGAGCTTTAGAAGGAGAAAGATGGGTGACAAAAATTGAGGGAGAAGGAAGGAGGGCTTCAAATCAATATCACCTCCTTCAAGCTTAGAGAAAACAAAAATGGAGGAGAAGAATGGGCACACCACTTGCTTAGTTTTTGGAAGGAGAAGAAGAAGAAATGAAGTAGAAGACAAAGAGAGTGTTTGCCAAAATGGTTCAGCATTTGAACGAAAAATGAGAGTGAAAAAGTGTGGTTTTATTTTTAAATTTTTAATCTTTTATTTAATTCTTCCGTTTTTAAACAAACAGGCTCTCTGTTCGGGCTCAATACTTATTCTAAAAATTTTTCCGAATACATACTTGGATTCCCAATAATATTATCTACAACCCTGACCAATGGCATCTCAATCAGAGATACTTGGTCCGACACCCATATTTCATCCGGGTTAGTTTTTTGCTTATCCGGTCTCAATAATTTACTAACAGTCTCCGAAAGTCTTAATCAAATTATTTCTAATGTTTCAGGACATTACATAGTTCACATTCAATTATTCAATATTTATTCCCTTGATTTATTCTCTATTTTAAAATTTGGGATGTTACAGTTTGCATGCTTTGCCGAGCCTTTTCTCATATCGTCATATATGGGACTAGGCGTATATCCGGTATACACATTCTTCTTCCACTGTAAACTCTACTATTTTGTATACCGTTATGGGCAAATTAGTTATCGATCCAGTTATATATTGATAAATCTCACTCTTCGGTTCTCTGTGGTTCAAGTCTCAAGGTAATCATGCGAGTGTTTTTGAAACTCTTTTGAACGTGAAAAATTTACTCAGATTTTTATTAATTATTATCTTAATTACATCAGGATTCGGGTCCGGAAAATCAGGGGTGTTATAGGTTTCATTTTGGAGGATATGCTTGTATATTTACTTGATAGTATGATGTCAAAAAATCAACATAGGGTCTAATTCATACTATAAAAAAGTGGATAAATTATTGTCTAAGAGGATTTTGCCTTTGTTGAAACAGCATTGGCTTAGGAATATACTAAGGGCGGTCTATGTGATTTGGCAAATAAAAATCCAAAGATATTACACTGATTTCACACTGATTGACCTTTGTATGTCCTATGTGATTGTCATTTTGGCAAAACACCATGATTGTATGGTGGCAAAGATATTGCAAAGATATTTTGGCATACTTTAAAATAAATAGGATCAAAATTATGATATGAAATGGAAGTCCCAGTTCTTTATAATGTATAAACAGAAGCAAATTTGTAAGCAAGTGAAGTACTCTTAGCAGCTTCTTTGCTCTTTGCACCAGCATTGAACTCAGCAAGGTGTACCTGAGGTAATCACCCTTCAGTGTGAGGTAAAAGACTTCCGATTCAGCAGAGGCAGTAGAAAGGATATGGTTGGACTTGAGAAGCTTGAGAATGCCATCACAGATCTTATTGAGTACTTCAGATTCAATAATGTTTCCTCTGTATTCCTTTAAAACAAAAACATGGTCCTTATTACCTCCACTACCATTCTGCTTAATGGAGGATAAGATAAGTCTTTCTTTTCTCTTAAGCTAAGGTCATTGATCCCATTTTGGATGCAGGTTGTTGAAAGGATAAAATAAAGCTTAAGTTGTTTTTACTAGTGATGCTAACTCATCAGAAACTCCCATAAACCTAAACCCTATTTAAACATGAAAGTGGACCTCAAAATTGGACTTGTTGATGTAGGGTAGAATTATAAAGGTTTAGAAAATTATACAAGCAACCTTTGGGGCTAGAGAAGATATAAGAAGAGAAGAGGATAAGGAAGAGGAAATCATGGAAACATCTTTGGGGCATTAATTAATTATATTAAAATTTTGTTCATGACCCTAAACCTAGCCTCATGTGTGCCATCACAATTCACTAGACAGTACTAGCAAAATTATATCGGTTTCTAATATCCAATGGTTATACTGCATTAGTACAAGTTAGAGAAGTCAAACCATTTGACCCAATCAGGACCTATGCATGTAGATAAAAATAACAATTTCTACAAACTAGTTACAAAAAAAAAGATATTTCCCATTTCAAGCATGCAACATCAAATACTACTTTAAATTTCCAAAGTTCACAACTACTTTAAAAGAGATAATACATGACAGGTAGGCACAGGAAAAAGGGCGATAATTGGCTACAAGACAGAATAAGAGAATAAAGTATGAGTGGGAATGCAACAAAACATTGTCTACTAATATAAGTAAGCATTTCAACTCTTGAGAATAACTCTGTAATCCCTTTGTGAGTGCAATGCTAAAGTTGATATTTCTAATACCACACTAACAGAGTAGTTGGCCCCTCCCAATGAAAAGTAGTAAAAACAAATACGTCATGCAATGGCATTGACAGTTTGTTACTCAAATTTCATTATAATTTTCTATGTATTTTTCACCCTGTAGCATCAACATCCAATGGTTATGACATTGGTCTATTCTATACTATGTCTCTCCCAAGTCCTTATTGAATGCTTTAACACATTCTATATTAGAATAATAACCTGCCCTTGACTCCAATTTCTTTAATGAAAAAATAAAGTAAACACACAAGACGATCAAGTTGATGCACATGACTGATTGAGATGCCTTGAAAAGGTTAAAAAACATCTACTTTTGGACACAGAAACTCCTCACTTTGTGATAGTCTATAAGATCAAAGTATATATCTTTTCCAATATGCTCTACAAGGTCTTCGTCACGTGCCACCTAAAAGAATCACACTATTAGAGTAATAAAAACACAATCTGATTTGCAAAATAAAAGACAAGGATCTTCAATAGATTCCTAAAGAAGTCAAGGATAGAAACTTAGAACCTTTATAATAATGTAAAGGTAAGCTTCTGCATTTTCTTTCTTTTGGTGTTCTTTTTCCTCCTACTCTTTCTTCAACATCTTTCGCATAAATCCATTACACAAAATTATGTTGAACTTCCAAAATAAAGTAAAAGAAGCAAGTGTAGGTCAACTAAAAATTAAACTTAATGGTCGCTAAATAGATTCAGAATTCATGTAGCACTTCTCATTAGAAAACAAATCTAGGATACAAGGGGAAAAGACAATATACAATAATTTAATTCAAATAGAATATCATCAAGTAAATTACAATAGTGGAACTGTAACATGCATTCTTGGACCTATTCTTAAATAAAACACAACTCAATTTGTTTTAAATGTTAAGCAACTAACAAATATGAAACAATTCTTGAATTCATTCAGATTTTCTTATTTCTTTCCAAGTCCAAAAATTTGACAATATTTGCTTACCCTTAGATGTGCAGCAATGTATTTCTCATCCACATTGCATATAATTTTAGCCTTGTCACTTTCATCTTCGAAGAATCTAACTCTCTTTTAAATTAAGTGTTTAAAAAATTTCATAGTTATGCGTTGGTTTCTATTCACACAATAGTTTTTTGTGTACATAACCCATTCTTTCCCCTAATGGCCAAATAGTCTTTTGGTAAACCTAGTACTCTTATTTTGTGATGTACATGTTACCACCGATTCATATTGGCAAATTGGTTGGTGGTGGTAAATTTCTACATGAATTATTTGTATTATGCTAGTGTTCAAATCAATAAATCAAGTTTTTTTCAATTTGAATAAAAAATGGATCCAATGATTTTGCAAGTTGCATTGAAGCAGTTCCATTAATCAATTATCAGGTATGTAGTATTGCCAATGGTGACATTTGATTTTCTTTACTTTCATGGATCATACTCGCTTCATTATTATTTGTCTTTTCACAATGCTTTAATATTTATTCAAACAAAGCAGTGTCAATTAAATGTGTGGATTAATTAACAGAATTGTTGTGATTTGATGTGTGATATTGATGTTAGTATAAAAATTTATATGGCTGATAATAATTTTACAAATGAAAATAACCTTACTAAACAAAATGTAACAGTGGTAGACACTTGTAAAGATTTCTTTGTTGTCCTTGCTTTTATCTTATAGGGAAACACAAACAAACAAGTCACTAGAGAGGTGGAGGAGACATATTGCAAATAGGTGCATAGAAAAGTTACATGGTGCATGAAATGGACCGAAATAATGTTCATGAAAAACAAAGTGAATTGAATGAAGAGCTGTATATAACACATGGATTCATTAATTCGTTTAATTAAGTACATAAAAATTACATTTAACTAGAATTGGATTTGGACAACCTCAAACAAACAATAATGGAGTCAATGAAATGATAAAGATGAAGACCTCCATCACCCCCAGTGTACTCTTTCCTCTTACATTAGTAGGTGGTAACATGATGAGAATTTTGTTTCCCCAAAGAAAACCATATAAGATAAATAAACCGTCTCCCTATAAGATAAATAAACCGTCTCCCTATTAAGGTTGAAAAAATATGCTTTACATAATTTAAACTCTTTGCATACATAAGCTACTTAAAATTAAAAATGTGGGCTTCTTGTCTTGTTATTATATTAAGTTGTTTAAAGCTTCAATTTATCTACCATTTGCCCTAGTCTTTGATGTTAGGAATTGCAAATAAGTATAGGCGAACCATCCTTTTATTATTAATTACTCAATTTGCACACCCTCCTATGTCTATATAATAGTAGCATTAGTATAACAGAAATGCCTGAATATGGCAGCTAATTAATCTTCATCAACATCTTATGTTATAGTGTACAATATAACAATACAGGAATATTGGAGAAAAATATAGTAACATAAAATAGCAAAATAGAAGTCGTAGTACATTGGTAGTTGGCCTGTGAGAAAAGTAGTACTTGGTGTGGGCTTGTTTCTACTTACCACATCTGATGTAATCCAATAGTTCCTAATGTGGACATACCCAAGGAAGACCCTCACACTACATTGGAGAAAGGACTTGAACCATATAGAGGTCCCCTCACAAGGGCAAAGACCAAACGGGCCAAAGAGAGCATCCATAAAGCCCTTTTCTCTTTTCTCTCTTCTAGTGGGCCTAAGCCCAATAAGGAACCTATGAGGATCTATATGTACTTTACTTGTAATATACTTTCTAAATAGTTTCTCTAGGCTTATAGGATAGCTTTGTGTAACATCCTGGATTTTTTTAAAGGAAATAAATTTATTGGAAGAAGATAATTAATTATTTATGGATGAATAATTATGGGAGAATTTATTAGACATTAGAGATGAATTATCGGTAAATTAAGATTTACTGGAATCGGGTGATTTAACGGATAATGTGGGACCCACTAAGTGGAAATAAATATTTGATGGGTCTAGAGTGTTTAGAAAATTATTTGTGCATTTAAATCTTGTTGGCATTAGTTCAGAGCATGGATGATGTGGTTTAAGTAGTTTGGTCATGATTGTTGATTGCAAAGTGCATTTTTATGCATAATCATGCAAGTGAAGGGGGTCAAATAGAGTTTTATGTCGCTTTGATGGCATAGGGTAGTCTCAATAGCTTCTATGCATAGTTTATGACTTGTAGAAATTGGAATGGGCCAATTCCATTAAGAATTGACTCTTGAGCTGCCCAAAAATGTTTTAAATTAGGTTAAATGTATTTATATGCATAACTCACTCATTTTAAGGAATCTTTGAGTGAGGCTGGTGGCCACACGTCACAAATGATGTGTATTTATTATGGTTAAAATTTGGTAGCATTTGGAGTTGATATGAGAAAGTTAGGGGGGTTAGAAGTCCCAAAATTATGCATTTTCTGCATAATTTCTGCATTCTGGTATGCGTAATCGATTACAAAGGTGTTCTTAATCGATTATAGGCATTCTGTTTCATGTGTAATCGATTACAAAGGTATTCATAATCGATTACAATTTGCTCTGAATTGGAGTTATTGGTTACTACTAGAGCATGGTTGCTCTGTAAGGATTTGATATTATGGATTAATTATGGATTATGATGTGATGTAGAGAAGATAGGTGTGAACATGAGCTGGTAAATGGAGTTTAATCCTGTAGATACCTCTCTTTTCATTTTGAAAGGGATTAAATTGGTGATAAAAACCCTATGCCGATGTGACACGATGTGAATCGTATGTCCAATTTATGGACTTTGGTTGTGATATGTGAAGGAAAATCAGTAGTGTGGAAAAATTATTACATGGGTATGAACCTTATTTTAACCTTGGGAGCATATATTTGATGTGAGTTTGGTGAATAGATCAGGTTTGAATCGAATTACAGCCGATAGTGTTTGAAATAAACTGATGATTACTAAGTTGCTTGACCATGACTTCAAATGGATGAAGTCCAATGGTGGGGTGATTACCCTGTGATGGTTGGAAAATTATCACCCATGTAGCAATGTATGGTTATGGTAATCGATATTTGATGATTTATACGGCATGAATGATGCCAAATTATATTTAACGATGACGTAACATGAACATGTTGAGTGACAGACTTATATGAGTTGTCATTAAGTCTCATGTGAGTTGGTATTATTTGGATAAGTGTGACCGATGTGAGCATGGGAATACGAAGTGCTGGTCCTGATATGGCCTTACATGCCATAGGCATCGTGGCAACATGCACTTATGCGCCGACTTTATGTGTTTGTGGTAACCACTACGGGATTGGGACGCCTTCCTGTATATCGGATGCAGCAACACATAGACCGGGCAGGTGTAGGGATTGTAACTGCTTATGGTGAATGTATTGAGCCTATCTGGTCGTACTGAGTATGAACATGTGAGCTCTATTGGGTGATTTGTGATCGATGACATATGACACACACTATGATGTAGGAATTTTATGTTAAGAATGATGAAGTGATAATGAACATGTCTTGACGGACTTTGAGAAGTCTGATGTTATTTCGTGGTGTCATTGAACCCTATTGGTGTGTGGCCGAAGTATGGCCTTACGATATATGCCGACGTTGAACTTCGAGGACGAAGTTTCTTTTTGGTGGGGTGGATTATGAATACCTTTGTAATCGATTACACATGAAACAGAATGCCTATAATCGATTAGGAACACCTTTGTAATCGATTACGCATACCAGAATGCAGAAATTATGCAGAAAATGCATAATTTTGGGACTTCTAACCCCCCTAACTTTCTCATATCAACTCCAAATGCTACCAAATTTTAACCACAATAAATACACATCATTTGTGACGTGTGGCCACCAGCCTCACTCAAAGATTCCTTAAAATGAGTGAGTTATGCATATAAATACGTTTAACCTAATTTAAAACATTTTTGGGCAGCTCAAGAGTCAATTCTTAATGGAATTGGCCCATTCCAATTTCTACAAGTCATAAACTATGCATAGAAGCTATTGAGACTACCCTATGCCATCAAAGCCACATAAAACTCTATTTGACCCCCTTCACTTGCATGATTATGCATAAAAATGCACTTTGCAATCAACAATCATGACCAAACTACTTAAACCACATCATCCATGCTCTGAACTAATGCCAACAAGATTTAAATGCACAAATAATTTTCTAAACACTCTAGACCCATCAAATATTTATTTCCACTTAGTGGGTCCCACATTATCCGTTAAATCACCCGATTCCAGTAAATCTTAATTTACCGATAATTCATCTCTAATGTCTAATAAATTCTCCCATAATTATTCATCCATAAATAATTAATTATCTTCTTCCAATAAATTTATTTCCTTTAAAAAATCCAGGATGTTACACTTTGGGCCTTACAAGGTCAAATGGGCCACTTTTGGGCCTTGTACTTTTCCTTTTGGGCCATGTATAGGCCATTTGCTCATCTTTTCTCTTAATGGGCCTTGGAGTCATGCTCAAGCCCACTCTTCTAGTCCTTGGCCGAAATCCTCCATGGCCTATATAAGGGCTTCTCCTTTTGTAATCAAGCACCATTAATTCATTTGCAAAATTTGAGAGCACTTAAGTGTTTCCTAGTGAGAGATTCTCCTCCTTCTCTCTAGAATTTGAGAGCTCTCTCAAGCTCTTATCCAAGGGGTTTCTCCCTCCCTTGGTGGTGAGTGGAGTTATCTTCCTACACCTTAGGAAGTGGCCTCCAACCTTTCCCTCTCCCTTTTTCCAAGCCTTCCTCCATTGTCCTCCTTCTCTCCTTCCATTTCCACTCTCTTTTCCTTTGTTTTGGCGTCACATTCCTCTAGTTTTAGGCTTTAGTTTCGGCTTCCCTTGCCTTGAAGAAGAAGTTCTCAAGCTTACTTTGAAGGAAGATAGAAGAAAGAGCCCTAGATCCATCCCTCTTCAAGAAAGTGCATGAAGAGCCTACATCATGTGGTATCATTGAGCCTTGGGAGGTTCTTTTCTTCTTCTCTTCCATTTTAAATTTTGGTTTTCATTTTCTTTTGCTGGCTGGAATTCTGTTTCTTAGTCATTCATATGCCTTATTCATGCCATGTTAGCATAGAAAAATCATAAAAAGTCTTGGTTCTTTTGAGTTTTTGTGATAGTTTCTTGTGGTTTCAATTTTTGCATCTTGTAATGGTCATTTTCGGTTGGTTATTGTTTCCATTCTGTTTTAGTTTCTAAAATTTCAGATTTGGCACATGTTAAATTTGGTTATTAGGTGGTTAGGTTGTTGTTACATGTTAGTTAATTGTTAGTTGTTAGTTAGAGCCAATTTAGGAAGTTAGTTAAGTGCCATGTGGAACCTTTTCTAGAGTTCTAGGAAGTTAATTGTTTCTCCCTTTTTAGTGTGCAAAAACCGTGTGATATAGGGGCAAGTCAAGCATCTTGATTAGCTCCTATAAAAGGTTCCATTCTTGTTAGGAGGTCTCACATTAAAGACACTCCAAAGTCAACTCAATTTTTAGGATTGTTAGTTTCTATTCTTAGTTTGATTCTAGGTTTAATTTTGTTGCACTATTAGGATATCTCTTTTACATTCTTATTTTCATCTTGCTTGCATCAAAAACAAAACTTGTCAAAAAAAAAAAAATTTTAGTCACCTCCTATACATCAATTTAGGAGAAGGTTGCATAGTTTGCCTTAAGCAAGAAGCATTAATTGAACTAGTTGAACCATTTGTGCAATTCGGTTTTGGTATTATAAAATTGGTGTTGTTATCTTGAAATCTTGAGAGGCAAAAGAAAAGAAAAGTATCAAAAGAAAAGAAAAGTATCAAAAGAAAAGAAAAGTACCAAAGAAGAAAAAAAAAAGAGTATTGAAAAGAAAGCCTCATTGCTAAGTTGAATTAGACACACCAAAACATCATCACCAAAATTCAAAATTACCAATACCAAAAGAAAAGTATTTCATTACTTGACATTTCTAAGACTTGTTCATTAAGACTTCCTTGCTTATTCTTGCAACTCTAGAGTTTCTAGGCTAGGTTATACCTTAAACTTTGTTTCTTGCATTTATTTTCTTGTTTGTCTTGTTTTGTCAATTTCAATTCTATTCCAAGTTAGCTTTCATTCTTTTGAACTTTTATTTGCTTTTAGAGTCTTGTCATTCCAAGTTAATTGTTGATCCTTCATTCTATTCCATTTGAGTAGCCTTTATTTCTTGAGCCTTTTTAGTTTGTCATTTTTGCTTCTTAAAGTTTTGTCTTGAGTTTGTATTCTTTTGGACTTCTAAGATCACTCCATTTCGCCATTAAGTGAGGGTAGCATATTGAAACACTTGAGATTGGTGTGGAAATTGATTGAGCTTGAAAATCTCTAAGAGAAGGCATACACTTGAGAGATACACTTTTGAGAGGTTTAAAGTTTTCTTTATGATTTCTATTAACCAAATCTTGTTTGGAGTTGTTGCCTTGTGTTCTTTTGCTAGGTAAAGTGGAGCTTACACATCAAGAAGGACTTGTGAAGACACTTGTAAAGGAGGCAAAAGCTTTGTAACTAGTAGATCTTAGGCAAAGTTTTTCAATTCTTAGGCTTTGTGTAGTAGGATTTTGTCTTGTATTTTGGACACAACAAGGACATTGGACTTTTTGGACATTATAATTTTTCCCTTTTGCTTGGTAAATTTTGAATTAGGATAATGCATGTGCATTTGTTTGTTGACTACTTTTAGTTAATTGGTTAGAGTTAGTTAGAAGTTACAACTATAATTAGTTAGTTAGTTGGTAGTTAGTTGAGTGTCTTAACTAATTAGTTAGTGGTTGGAACTAATTCTAGTTGTCATAACTAATTGTTAGTTGGGTTAACTAATACATAACCGAATTAGTTAGGTAGTTATAGTGGTTAGACTTTGTTACAACCTCCATAACTAATTAACTACTTTTGGTTAGGGTTGTTAAGACTTAGTTAGTTAGTTGAACTAATTTTGTTAGGTTAACTACTTCTTAAAACCGAATTTGGTTAGGCTTGTCTAGGGTTAGTTAATCACTAGCAACATCCTAGGACAACCATAATCAACTTAGGTTAAGGAAAACTTAGGATTTCCATAAGCAACATAGGACTAACCTAGTTAAAGACAACCTAGGACTTTGTTTCCCTTTAGGATAGAAACCTAGTATTGATATTTTAGGTTTGTTGAAGTGTTTTTTTCACTTGTATTGCATTCATCTTCCTCGACTAGCTTGTCTATACATACTTTGTTTTTGTCTTGAATTTCTTTGACAACATTAAAAGATGTCATCTAGTGATAGGGAGAACAAAAGCATGCTTCATAACATAATGGATAGCTTAAACACCATTAATGCTAGGCTAAACAATCTTGAGCATAATGAACCCCCTAGAACTAGGCATAGACAACAAAATCAAAGACATAACACTAGTGATAATGAGGAAGAAACAAGACAAAGAAGGCACCATGACCATAGAAGGGATGACATAGGCTTAAGAGAGGTAAAATTAGAAATTCCCCCATTCAATGGAAAAAGTGACATTGAAGCTTACTTAGAATGGGAGATGAGGGTAGAACAAATATTCAACTCTCATCAAATAAAAGATGATAAAAAAGTTAGGATTGCAACTCTTTCTTTCCAAAATTATGCCCTAGTTTGGTGGACCCAAATTTGTAAGGAGAGAAAAAGAGACAACTTCCCCCTATAGATGATTGGGTAGACTTAAAAGCTCTCCTTAGAAAAAGATATGTTCCTAACTATTATAGGGGTGAACTATTAGCAAAGCTTAATAGGCTCACCCAAGGCTCCAAATGTGTAGAAGATTACTATAAAGCCTTAGAGATAGCCATGATTAGAGCCAATCTAGAAGAGGATGAGGAAACCCTAATGCATAGGTTCTTACATGGGCTTAATAGGAACATCAAAAATAGGGTGGAACTTCTTCCACATGTGGATATAGAAGAGTTACTCCACCAATGCACCAAAGTAGAAAACCAATTTAAGGAAAGAGAATCCTATAGTGGGGATAACAATAGAGCCTATAAGTCAAAATGGGTAGAAAATAAGGGTAAGTTTGAGAGAAACCCTAGAGAGAGAGAAGTGGGCGCTTCCTCCTCTAAACCCCAAAGTGAGTTACACAAAAATGGCAAAGTCTTTCGCAATCAACATGATAAGCATGAACCATCATCAAAACCACAATCCTCTAGATCTTCTTCCATAAAATGTTTTAAGTGCCTTGGAAGAGGACACATTGCTTCAGACTGTCCAACAAAAAGAACAATGATTTTAAAAACCAATGGAACCTACTCAAGTCAATCAGAGTCTAATTCTGATTCTCACTATTCAAGTGATGACTCTAGTAGTGATTCCAGTGACAGTGAGCATATTTTAGGGGATGATGGTGAGTTGTACATGATTAGAAGGTTGCTTGGTAGTCATGTAAAACTCGATGACACAACACAAAGAGAGAACATCTTTTATACAAGATGTTACATTAATGACAAATTATGTTCTCTCATTATGGATAGTGGGAGTTGTGCAAATGTTGCAAGCCAAAGACTAGTCAAAAAGATGGGATTAGAGCTTATAGACCATCCAAGTCCCTATAAATTATAATGGTTAAATAAAAAAGGGGAAATGGTAGTCAATAAGCAAGTCCTAATCAATTTCACCATAGGCACATATAGAGATGAAGTCAAATGTGATGTAGTACCTATCGAAGCAACCCATATACTATTAGGAAGGCCTTGGCAATTTGATAGGAAGGTCCTTCATGAGGGGTTCACTAACACCCTCACATTTAAACTAGATGGTAAGAAGATAGTATTACATCCTCTAACTCCACAACAAGTAGCCAAAGATCAAATCCAAATGAAAGCTAAGAGATAAAAAGAGTTAGGATCTTCTTCCCATGTGAGTTTAGAAAAACCAAAGAAAAACAAAAAAGACAATAAAGGGAAAGGAGTTATTGTCTATAATGACTCCCAACCTAATCTCTTTGCAACTAAATATGATGTGAAACATGCCATGTTTTCACAAAAACATTGCTTGATCATATATCCAAAAGATATCCCTAACACTTCCTTGTGTTCAATGGGCACCTCTCCTCCCCCCTTGCCCAAAGGGATCCAAAATATCTTGCAAGAATTTAACGACCTCTTCCCAAAAGACATTCCAAAAGGGTTACCTCCTATTAGGGGAATTGAGCATCAAATAGACCTTATACCTGGGGCTAGTTTACCAAATAGACCTACCTATCGATGCAACCCTAAGGAAAGTTTAGAAATAGAATAACAAGTGAATGAACTACTTTCCAAAGGTTGGATTAGAGAAAGTTTAAGCCCTTGCGCATTACCGGTTTTACTTGTACCCAAGAAAGATGGTTCATGGAGAATGTGTACGGATTGTAGAGCCATTAATAACATCACCATCAAGTATAGGCATCCCATACCTAGACTTGATGACATGTTAGATGAGCTTAGTGGATCTACAATCTTCTCCAAGATTGATCTTAAAAGTGGCTATCACCAAATTAGAATAAAAGAAGGAGATGAATGGAAAGCCGCTTTTAAAACCAAGCTTGGCCTTTATGAGTGGTTAGTGATGCCTTTCGGCCTAACTAATGCACCAAGTACCTTCATGAGACTTATGAACCATGTTTTAAAGGATTTCATAGGGCATTTTGTTGTGGTATACTTTGATGACATTCTTGTGTACTCAAAGTCCATGACCTCTCATCTAATCCACCTAAGACAAGTTATGCTTGCCTTGAGAACAAACAATCTTTATGCTAACTTTGAAAAATGTTCTTTTGGCATGGATTCCATTGTCTTTCTTGGTTTTGTAGTGAGTTCTAGAGGTGTTGAGGTAGATCACTCTAAGGTTAAGGCAATCCAAGATTGGCCTACACCTAAAAATATGAGTGAAGTAAGAAGTTTCCATGGTCTCGCAAGTTTCTATAGGAGATTTGTGAAAGATTTTTCAACCCTAGCCTCCCCTTTAAATGAGTTGGTTAAAAAGAATGTTTCTTTTGTGTGGGGGCCTAGGCAAGAAAAAGCCTTTCAAGATCTCAAAGATAGGCTCACTCATGCTCCAATTTTAAAACTTCCAAAATTTTCTAAAACCTTTGAGCTTGAGTGTGACGCATCAAATGTGGGCATAGGAGTTGTGCTTTTACAAGAAGGTCACCCCATTGATTACTTTAGTGAAAAACTTAATGGGGCCACTATTAACTATCCCACATACGATAAGGAATTTTATGCCTTAATTAGAGCCCTACAAACTTGGGAGCACTACTTAATCCCAAAAGAGTTTGTGATACATAGTGATCACCAATCTTTGAAATTCATCAAAGGGCAACATAAGTTAAACAAAAGGCATGCTAAGTGGGTTGAGTATTTGGAACAATTTCCTTATGTCATCAAGTATAAAAATGGCAAAACCAATACTGTGGCTGATGCTTTATCTAGGAGGCACTCTTTACTTAGCTCTCTAGGAGCCAAAGTTATTGGGCTTGATGAAATTAGGTCTTTGTACCCAAATGATCTTGATTTTTCAAACATCTTTAACTCATCTTCCACTTCTACATCTCATAAGGGCTTCTACATTTTAGATGGCTATCTTTTTAAAGCCAATAGACTTTGTATTCCAAGAAGCTCTTTAAGAGATCTCTTACTTAGAGAGAGTCATGAGGGAGGACTCATGGGTCATTTTGGAAGAGATAAGACTTTGTCTATCTTACATGAACACTTTTATTGGCCCAAAATGAAAAAGGATGTTCAAAAACATTGCTCTAGGTGTATTGTTTGTAGAAAGGCTAAATCAAAACTTTCACCTAGTGGTTTATATACTCCCTTGCCAACACCTAGTACACCTTGGATTGATATATCAATGGACTTTGTGTTAGGCCTGCCTAAGACCCAAAGGGGAATGGATTCTATCTTTATGGTTGTGGATAGGTTTAGCAAGATGGCTCACTTCATCCCTTGCCATAAGGTTGATGATGCTAGTCATATTGCTAAGATCTTCTTTAAAGAGGTTGTGCGATTACATGGTGTACCCAAAACCATTGTTTCTGATAGGGACACCAAATTCCTAAGCCATTTTTGGAAAACTCTTTGGTCAAGGCTAGGAACACAACTCCTCTTTTCCACAACTTGTCATCCTCAAACGGATGGCCAAACAGAGGTAGTAAACAGGACCCTCTCACAACTTCTTAGGGTCTTAGTACACAAAAATGTAAAATCTTGGGATGAGTGTTTACCCCACATTGAGTTTGCATATAATAGGGTACAACACTCCACAACCAAGCATAGTCCATTTGAGGTTGTATATGGTTTTAACCCTCTCACACCCTTGGACCTTTTGCCCATTGAGGTTTCTGATTCTGTCCTTCATATGGATGGAGAGGCAAAGGCCCAATTTATCAAAGATTTTCATGAGAAGGTTAGACACCAAATACAAACTAAAAATGAACATTATGCTCGTTGTGTAAATAAACAAAGAAAGGAGATCACCTTTGAGGTTAGAGATTGGGTATGGTTACACCTTCGAAAGGAACGCTTTCCCAATTTGCGAAAATCCAAACTCAACCCTAGAGGTGACGGGCCTTTTCAAATTCTCAAGAAAATTAATAATAATGCTTATGTCCTCGATCTACCAGGAGATTATGGTGTGAGTGCTTCATTTAATATAACTGATTTATCTCCCTTTGATATAGATGATGAGGATGATGCCTTTGATTTGAGGACAAATCCTTTTGAAGAGGGGGAGCATAATGTGGACATACCCAAGGAAGACCCTCACACTACATTGGAGAAAGGACTTGAAGCATATAGAGGTCCCCTCACAAGGGCAAAGACCAAATGGGCCAAAGAGAGCATCCATAAAGCCCTTTTCTCTTTTCTCTCTTCTAGTGGGCCTAAGCCCAATAAGGAACCTATGAGGATCTATATGTACTTTACTTGTAATATACTTTCTAAATAGTTTCTCTAGGCTTATAGGATAGCTTTGGGCCTTACAAGGTCAAATGGGCCACTTTTGGGCCTTGTACTTTTCCTTTTGGGCCATGTATAGGCCATTTGCTCATCTTTTCTCTTAATGGGCCTTGGAGTCATGCTCAAGCCCACTCTTTTAGTCCTTGGCCGAAATCATCCATGGCCTATATAAGGGCTTCTCCTTTTGTAATCAAGCACCATTAATTCATTTGCAAAATTTGAGAGCACTTAAGTGTTTCCTAGTGAGAGATTCTCCTCCTTCTCTCTAGAATTTGAGAGCTCTCTCAAGCTCTTATCCAAGGGGTTTCTCCCTCCCTTGGTGGTGAGTGGAGTTATCTTCCTACACCTTAGGAAGTGGCCTCCAACCTTTCCCTCTCCCTTTTTCCAAGCCTTCCTCCATTGTCCTCCTTCTCTCCTTCCATTTCCACTCTCTTTTCCTTTGTTTTGGCGTCACATTCCTCTAGTTTTAGGCTTTAGTTTTCCCTTGCCTTGAAGAAAAAGTTCTCAAGCTTACTTTGAAGGAAGATAGAAGAAAGAGCCCTAGATCCATCCCTCTTCAAGAAAGTGCATGAAGAGCCTACATCAATTCCTTTATGGGTGTTGATTAGTTTTGACAAGGATTGAGTAAGCCTCACTAGAATATATGAAGAGATTTTAAACCATGAATGGCTCTACATAGTGACCATCGGTTTCCACCATAGTCTTATTATGGCCCTGTGTGTCTTTGCAAATATGTCAAAGTCAAAACATAAAAGCATGTTCTGAAAAAAAAAATATTAGTGGTCCTAAACCAATAGTATTGTCTTGTTACAAGTGACATGTGGTAATTACATGTATAATATTATATTACAAGTGAACAAATCATGAGTGATGTGATGGTCTTGTATATCTAGTGTTGAAGTGGCAAAAGTAAGTAATAAGAAAAAATATTAGGATAATTTGATCGTTGAAAATGTTTTATTTGATTACCTCTATTTGGAAACTAAGTGCGGATAAAGCAGGCCAACCTTGCAACTCTAAATCTACATGTCTTTCCTAGGATCACCATTTTTACAAAGGGGGAACATTCAGGATTTGACGTGTTGCAAATAGCAGTGCTTAAGCTTGGAGACGAAGAGCAGTTGCATCTTAATTTTCCATGAACCAGAATTGATTGTAGGATAAAATAAATACATGCAAAGAATAAAACCAACAGTTATATAATTGTAACATTCTAATACTAGTACTTAGTTACAGTTTTTGTGTGATGAAAACCTGTTATAACTTGCATTATTATGTGTTTCCATTGAGAATTTGTTTTCTACAAGTTAATAAAAATGATAGCTTTTATACTTGAGGTTTTATGACCCATTGTAAAGGAATTAAAGACAATCCAGCACCTTGTTCATAAGTGTTTTGGTGGTACTAATCGTTTAGAATAATGAATCGATCAAGATCATAAGCAAAGGGTATTTGGTGCTACCTGAGTTAACCCATATAGCCCTACTTCCCTTTGCATTACATATTGAGTGTGGTAAAGACATGTACCAGGTTGCAATATATTACAACTTAAAAGCAAATTGGTTTTGCAAGTTTTGGATCAACATAATATATTTACCAAACCTAGTTAGAACGTATTTAAAATGAAATATTAAATCAACATTGGTTATTAGACAATATCATTGGTCCAATTTTATTTTCATAAAGGGATTACTAACCAAACACTTAATATTTGCTCTACTTAAAAATTTACAACTTACCCTATAAACAACAAACTATTTAATATGTATCAAGGAAGTATAGGACATTGAGTTACCCCTTCTATTCCATCAAACCAAGGAGTTCCAATCTACCGCATACAGAACCACATGCATGAGTAATCAATGAAAAGAAAAAAAAGTCACTAACCCAATTTTGCAATATTTGTCATTTAATAGTTATATTTTGATTAAAAAATAAAAAAATAATTGGGACAAAAAAAACCAAACCTGTCTAATCCTGTGCCAATGGATAGCAAGGTTTTCTGTCCCTACATTCATGTTAACTTCAACAATGGCAGTGTCACCCTCTTGTTGTTGAATGGTAGACCCTGGAGTTTGTCCTTTAATGATGATAACCAACTTTTTATAACAAGCAGGGGACTTAAACTCATACTTCACCTCCCATTTATAATGTCTAATTGTAGCATTATGAAAATTTCCCAGAAGGAGGAAGAAACATTGAACCAATAAAGTTGGCACACTCTTCATGCTTAGCTGAAGTTGAATCATGTCTAAGGAAAAATATGAAATGGTATAGAAATGTTAACTTTGGTTATTGGTGCGTGTACATTTTTGGTGTTGGGGCCTTTAAATACTGAATAAACTTTATGGAATTATGTTAATATGTATTACATATACTAAAATCCAACGTTGAAGCAGAGAGAGCTATTTACACAACTGAGTTCATTATGGACTCCAATTCTGGCCTCCCTGGAGCTATTACTGTCATAAACAAACACCAAAGAGAGTTCTTCTTGGAAACCATCAGTATCGAAGGTTTTGGTAGTGGCCACTTCATTTCCCTACAACTCATAGGTACAAGCCACAAAGAAAAAAAGGATATTCTTTTCAAACAAGGTAACCCACCCCGACCCATACTTTTATTTTTCATCTTTCAATGGTCAAATCAATTCTTATCTTCAATTACTAGTTCTGTTTCTTGAATGCCAATTATTTAGTTTTTTTTATTCCAAACTTTCAACATCCAAATGTTCTGGTTGCTTTATAGTTATTTTTGCATCAAAGATGATTGTGTGGGTAGTCCGTGTCTACAGATGATATGCTTCTAAGTGAAAGTCTAAACTTTGGTTGTAGTAATAGATGTGAGGGGTTCCGCCTCAATCCATTTGGTGAAAAAATAACTGCCACCAAAAGGAATTTGACTTGGCCTTTTTCGGGTGGAAATGGGCTAAGGATGTCCATCCCCCAGGTGTTGAAGGCCCAAGGGGCTATGGACCTGGTTGACGTTGTGCTGACATGGGTCACATTTCTTGACAAATTTAGAGCAATCGACTCATAGGGTTGGCCAAAAATATCCCGCTCGAAGGACTTAAGCATCCCAAAAGGCGGACTCCCCCGTGAAGGCCACAAATCCCCGAGTGGAGCTCTCGTATTACATAGTCAGCCTACTCTTCATTCAAGCATTTTAGGAGTGGCATGGTGAAGCCTCTTTTATAGAGTTGTCCGTCAGACAAGGTGTAGTTGGCTGCTAGCACCTACAGTTTTTTAGCCTGCCAATGACCTTCTGGAAGGGTTCCCTACCTGAGAAAATTAACAATCAGGGTCATCCAAGTATTTTTAATCGGGATTTTATATACCTGGTTTGTCTGCCAAGTCTCTTGAATGGTGGGTTCCTCCAAGATGATTTGGATGATTGTCTTGAGGTTCCCTACTTTGACTGTGTTGGCCAGCTTAGAGAGCAGGTTAGTGCATTCGTTCATTGCCTAAGGAACATGAACTATGTGAAAATGTTTAAGGTCCCGTGTCAATTCATTCACTCGAGCCAAGTACTTCGTCAGAATCGGGTCTTTGGCTTGGTATGACCCTTCTACTTACCGAGCCACTAATTAGTAGTTAGTCTTTGCCTGAACACACTGAGTCCCTAAGTCTATGGCGCTTTGAAATCCAGCGATGAGAGCCTCAAACTCCGCCTGGTTATTGCTGGCTTTGAACTAGAATCTAAGTGACTCCTCAACCACCAATCTAGTCAGGGATTCCAGTATGACATCTGCTCCGCTGCCCTTCGTGTTGGAGGATCCATCTACGAAAAGGGTCCATAGGTCGTCTGTGGCCTCATAATCATCCTTATCCTCTTCCAGCTCTACCAAGAAATCTACCAGCACTTGGGCTTTGATAAGACCTTTAGGTTCATACCGAATGCCATATTCCGACAATTCAATGGCCCAAACGACCATTCGACCTGCAAGTTCTAGTTTTTGAAGTATCTATCTAAGCGCTTGGTCAGTCCTTACTACCACTTGGTGGCTATGAAAGTAAGGTCGGAGTAGACGCGCTGCTTCGACAAGGCTATATACGAATTGGTGGGGATGCAAGGTAGACCGTTAAGTCTTGAAATGCCTTCTCATACTCTGGTGTCCACTCGAATGAATCTGTCTTCTTTAACACTTTGTAGAATGGCATGGACTTTTCAGCAAATTTTAAAAGGAAATGGGAGAGGGCCGTGATCTGACTAGTGAGGCGTTGGACCTCTTTGATATTCTAGGGGCTTCTCATTTCAAGCACGACTCGACATTGGTCCAAGTTAGCCTCAATGCCTCAATAGGTAAGCATGTATCCCAAAAACTTTCCTCCTTGAACCCCAAAGGAGCACTTCTCAGGATTCAGCCCCATATTATGCTTGCACAACTCAGAGGACGTCTCCTCCAAATCCTATACGTGAGAATCTGCCTATTTGGTTTTGACCACCATGTTGTCTACGTAGACCTCTATATTTCTACCAATTTGTCTAGCAAAGATTTTATATACCAGCCTCTGATAAGTGGCTCCTGCATTTTTTAGGCCGAAAGGCATCACCTGGTAACAGTAATTCACCCCACCTATGATGAACATTATCTTTTCCTCGTCTTTGGGGTCCATTCGGATCTGGTTATACTCTGAGTATCCGTCCATGAAGCTTAAAATCCTGTATCCTAAAGTTCCATCCACCAGATGATCAATATTAGGTAAAAGATAGGGATCTTTGGGATATACCTTATTCAGATCGGTGAAGTTGACACACATTCGCCACTTGCCATTTGATTTCTTTACCATGACCATGTTAGATAACCAGGTTGGATATTTGACTTCTTTGATGAAATTATGGATACAAGCTTGTCTGTCTCGGCCTTGATTGTATTCCTTCGATCGGGGCCCATTTTCTGAGGCTTCTGGGATATAGGCTTGGCATCTGGCTCAATGTTGAGTGAGTGGCAAATTATGCGAGGATCGATGCCTGACATGTCAATGGGGCTCCAGGAAAATAGGTCTATATTTGCTTTCAGTAGGTTGACTAAGGCTTCCTCAAGGACCGGGTTGAGTATTGTACTAATCTGAGTGAACTGGTTCAGAAAGGGCCCGACCTGAATGATCTTAAGGGACTCTATCAGCTGGGGTCTCTCATATTTTCTGTCGTCACGAGGGTTAAACCCAGTTTCTATATCCTCGTCAATTATAAACGTCTCCTTGGGGTGAAGGCTCTTATAGTAACATTCTTGAGTAACTTTTGGATTTGCTTTGACAACCTCCACTCTTCCATCCCTGAGTGGGAACTTCATGGTTAGGTGCATGGTAGAAACTACAACCCCCAAGGCGTTGAGGGAAGGTCACCCTAGCAACGCATTGTAGGAGTTGGGGAAGTCAACGACCAGGAACTTAACTTTGACTGTTTAGCTATCTCTTCCATTCTCGAAAGTAGTACTCAGGTCGATAAACCCTAAAACCCGCACAGAGTCACTAGAAAAACTGAGTAAGGTCCTATCATACCTTTTTAACCATCGAGTGGGGAAACCCATCCTCTGGTACACCTTCTAGTGTAGGATGTCTGTTGAGCTTCCATGGTCTATGAGTGCTCACTCTACCATGAAGTCTTCAATTCCCATGGTGACTATCATTGGCTCATCTTGTAACACCCCTGATTTTCTGTACTCGAATTTCGATGTGATCGTCATAAATAATATAAATGCGAATAAATTTTTCGCGTTCCAAACTAAGTTCAGCATCACATCAAAACTCGAATCACAGAAAACCAAAGTGTACACTTTTTTACACATTAAACCTGGATCTATAACTAGTTCGCCCATAAAGGTATACAAAAACAATAGAGTATACAACGGAAGAATCTTTAGTAAAATAACATTATGGAATTAAATTCTTAAGAAGTCATTCATTCGAAATTTAATAGTCAAGGTTATCCTAAAGTGATCATGAAGTAAGATAGAATCATGAATTAGTATGAAGAAAAAGGAAAATAATATATTTCAAGCTATTTGGGAGAATCAGGTCCCTCTCGCTCAAGCGGAATCCCAATTCGCTTGAGCGAGCTTCGCATAGCACGCTTGGGCGAACCTTAAAATGCTGGGCGAAAGAAGAAAATGGAAATTCAGGGGCCACTTCGCTCAAGCGAATCCAACTCGCTTGAGCGAGTAACACAATCCTCGCTTGGGCGAAGCCAGCGAGCGTAAGGCGAAAAACGCCCAGAATCCATTCCACGCTTACTCGCTCGGGCGACACTATCCTCGCTTAAGCGAGATTGCTCCCGAGAGCAATTTCCTGATAAACCCGAGAGCAAAACCTGAGGGCAAGACCCTCTCGCTCGGGCGAACCCTTATTTCGCTTGTGCGAATGAAGAGATTTATGCGAGTTAGAGCTGTTCTGCTCAAGCGAATGTGGGTTTCGCTTGAGCGAGTGACACACTGTTTGCGTGTTTCTTCCCTTTTCTCTCGGTTTAATTATGTGGACCCTTCTTTTACTTAGTTCTAAGTATATTAAAGTAAATATAACATGGTATGATGGATTATTGGACTGCCATTTGTAATTATGAGGTAATAGTGAGATATTTTAAAGGGAAACATTTATTAAGACAAAAACTCTTACTTTCTTTCTACCTTTCACGTCACTTCTTCCCCTCCTTTCTTCATTATTCTTCTTCGTCTTCTTCATGCTGTTCCCCATCTCCTCTTTTCTTCTCTCCAAAAACCAAAACCGTGTGGAGCTCTCTTACCCTCTCCCATATTTGTTTTCATGGAGGCTCAAGGGAAAAGCTCACGGTTGAATCCTCTTCCACTCTTCTCCTCTATTTTCATGTGGATCTCTCTTTTCCTTGGGAGCTCATAGCCAACTCTTGGGTGAGGTAAGTTCCTCACCATTCCTTATGAGTTTATGCCCTAGATTTTGGGTTTTTGGTTTTGGAGGAGTATTTATTGTGTATAGGGATTGTTGGGAGAAGCTTAAAGTGAGGAAACCCTAGGTGGGGTGTTGGTATTATGACTTTAATAGTGGGTTATTATGGAGATGCATGAATTAATATTTGGATGGGTGGAAAATAAATGAGTAATTATGATGTTGATGGCTTTTGGTGAAACCCTAACTTTAATAAATTGGGGGAAGTGTGAAAGGAGAGTAAAATATATGTTTAATGACATTGGGGAAGGATATTAATGATGGAAGATGGCTATTGATGTGAGTAATGAGTATTGGTAGCAGTTGTTTGGTTAGTTGGCATTTATGATCTAAAGGATCTTGACTTTGGGAAAGGAATTCCCGAAGCCTAATACAAAACTTAGTGTTTAACAAGTCTAGGACTTGATGATAAGCTAGAAAATGTCTAAAAACTATAAGGAATGCCTTGTGATGGCTTATTAATTGTATGAGTGCATATGTATAATATGTAGATCGTATTCCGAATGGTGCAAAGGAACTTTTGGAGCATTGGAATGGTTCGGCTCTTCCCTTAAGGTAGGAGAGGAGTTAACATTTAAATTGCATGAGTTATATATTTGATGATTATCGTATGTGATTGATACTCATGTTTGCATTGCCATATATATATGTATTGAATTAGTTAGAATGGCAATAGCTAATTATTGAGAATTATTATGATACTCTTGTATTGGGTTGAAAATCCCCAATGAATATATATAATGATATTGATATATAAAAGGAAATATTATGACATTCTAGTGGTGGATACAAGTAGTTGACTTGTATGTATGTGAGGCAATGATGATTGCCAAATATGTGAATGGTGAATGTGCCTCGAATGAGTTTATGTGTGGATTAATATTATGTTGTTTGCTATGCCTTTGTTATCCATGTGTGGATTATTGTGATAGATGTTGTGGCTATTGGATGCCAATTATTTGAATGATGTGCCTTGAGGGGCCTTGTGAATGTTTATATGCCAATGAATGCTAGTTAAATTGATGATATGCCTTGAGGGGCTTGATAAATGATTTTGTATGATTATTGAAATGTCATTGATGACAAAATACGAAATATACAATATATCCCTAATTGAAAGGGTGAGATGTTCTTGCGATGAGGGAAACCTATATGAAATGTTTATGAGGCGGGAGTTCCCCTTGCGAGGAGGGAAACCTATATGAAATGTTTATGAGGCGGGAGTACCCCTTGCGAGGAGGGAAACCTATATGAAATGTTTATGAGGTGGGAGTACCCCTTGCGAGGAGGGAAACCTATATGAAATGTTTATGAGGCGGGAGTACCCCTTGCGAGGAGGGAAACCTATGTGAAATATTGAACGTGGTTGCGATCACGAGAAGCACCTTGTGAGGTTGCTAGAGGGAGTACCCCTTGCGAGGCGGGAAACCATTGAGAATGAGTATATGATATGGTGGTTACGATCACCCGAGACAATGAAATCGGATCCGTGCATATGCATTTTCATGATATTAGCATGTGCATCAGTTTGAAAGCATGGTATAGTGTGATACTTTGATGATAAGATATGAATGGAAACTCCCTTTTTAATTACTAAATTGTGATGGTGGATTGATTGATAGAATTCTGAGAGAATCAGGAAATAGTTGTATTGGAATAAAAAAATGTTGATTGATTGATTGATATTAAATAAACTCCTCTTGAGAAGGAGATAGTTGTATTGCATTCATGCATATATTGTTCTATTTATTGGATTTTCGTCATTGAGAAAGTATACTCACTCTCCCTATGGTATATTTTTTAGCTCCTATGCTGTAGGTATGGCTTTGGAGCTATTGTGGAGGAAGAGTGTGAAGAAGGCCCCTTTTTGGTAAAGAATGCCTTGGCCGGCAATATTTTGGTTTACATAGATATGTGGAATAGATGTAATGTATATAGTACAATGTATGTTGATATAGTGTGGATTTAGAATGGATAATTGTATGAATAATGAGTTTGGGAGGTCATGGAGGAAAATGAGATCTTTTGTTTATGACCCATCTTCAATCATGACCCTATGAATGAATGAATGATGAAACTCTCCATATCTTGATGAATGACTGAAGTTTATATATGAAATGTTAGATTTATGAAATGGAAGAGTTAGTGAGTTGATTTATACAATATATGAGTTGTAATGGAACCTGATAAGAATGACTTATTAGAACAAGTCTCAAATGTGGAATATGATATATATGAAGTGTTGAAATTAGGTAAATTTGATTAGAATGAGTTTTGGTGTTGAGAGTTGGATGATTTCTGCATTTCCCCTATTTTTCTGTCAAACTCGCTCAAGCGAGAGGGCTTCGCTCAAGCGAGAATGTCCTTGTGTTGAATTTTGGTTTCTGGATGATTCTCGCTCAGGCGAGATTGAAACTCGCTCAAGCGAGATCGTCCCAGCATCAGCGTTGGGACATTATTTCATTTTCGCTCAAGCGGATGCACATGTAGCTCAAGCGAAATCGCATTAGAATCAGAGTTTGGACCTTGGTTGGTGTTCGCTCAAGCGAGCTAAGGGTTCGCCCGAGCGAGAGGGTTATTTTTGGGATGTCACACATCTCTGTTGGGGCCGCCTTCGGGGAAGTCTGACCTATCAAACGTTATGGCCACCATGTCTAACTCTGCCTACAATAAATTTACCTGGCCCGATCGATATGATTGGCGTGCACAGGGGCCTAGGAATCTGCTTGAAATGGTATGAATAATCCTCCTTATATCTTCTCTTCCTTCTATAAGTCTCGGGGACCAAGAGCGTAGGGCCTATGATCTGTCTCAGGTTTGGAGCTCAATATGATCGGGGTGCTCTTTTCCATTCTTTTGGTTTGCTCCTTTGGTCTATTATCCTTCCGGGCAACGAACCTTGCCAAGTGTCCCTGGCGAATTAGGTGCTCTATTTGATTATGGAGGGAGCGACATTCTTTTGTTGCATGACTAGGGGCTCGGTGGTACTCATAGTATTTGGTCGTGTCTGACCCTTTTGGCCCTTTTCCCGGGGGAGGAAGCGCAAGAAGTCCAGTGTTGTAAACTTTGTGCATGATCCGATCGTAATGATCGTTTAACGGTGTGAAGTTGGTATACCTAGAAGCATTGTAGGCACCGACATGCTTATCTCAGCCTTGCCTGGGGCTTCTCTTTTTCTGGTTGGGCCGATGGATGACCCGGTCAGAGGAGGTCAATCGATCGGCTTCTCACTCGTCAACAACGATATATCGAGAAGCCCTTGCCTAAAAATCATCCATGTCTTGAGGGGGTTTCTTGGCCAAGGAGTCAGAGTACTTACTCGGTCGCAAGCCCATTTGTATGGTGTGTAGTGCCACTTCGGGACTGAGATCCCGAATCTGAATGGCTTGCTCAAAAAAATAGGCCATGTACTACTTCAAGGTTTTGTTCGGGAGCTGGCATAGATTTACCAAGCTACCTGAAGTCTTCTACACGGCTCTACTAGTGGAAAATTGGTTAAGTAACTTCCTATTGAGGTCGAAGAAATTAGTGATACTTTTTTGGGGAAGGTGGGAGAACTAGCGGAGAGCCGACTTGGTCAAGGTAGTAGGGAAGATTCAACAAAAAAGGGAGTCCGATGCCCCAATAACCAGCATGGTGGTGGTGTACATGGTGAGATGCTCTTCGGGGTCCCCTCTACCATTATATTTTTCCATGAAAGAGGGCTTATAATTTGTAGGGGTAGGAGCATCCATAATCTGATCAGACCATGGGTGGGCAGTGAAAGGGAGCTCAGGTTCATATCTCGTGGTCTCTCGTGTCTGGTAGGAAACACGGGCGACAGCTTTTTGCTAGGCAGATCGGCCCCTATTGTTACTAGAGGCTTCTCACTCACCGTCCCTTTTCCCTCAAAGTTCTGCGTTCTCTTGTTACAGGTTGGCCACCATTTTCTGGAGGGTTCCCACCATGTCCGTTAGTCGTTGTATTTGGTCGCTGTGATTGGACGACTCAGGGTGACGTCCACCGTCTCCCGTCAGGTGTTTTGGGTATTGACTATGGCTGTGTCTAGGATTACGGTTTAGGGTTGGAGAGAGTGGTGTAGGATCCGTTTTACCGGGTCCCACGATGGGTGCCAAAATATTCACACACAGAAAGTGGGCACAAAACCCTAGAGAATCTCCCTAGGGATTAGGTCAATTATCTCTCTATAATGTGTCACTTAGTCTTTGACACACGCATCAAAGGTATATTTATACTTAGGTCAAAACAGAGAGGGCCCAGGCCCATCAGACTAAAAACAAACAGGATCCTAACTTTAGCTAAAATAAAGGAGATTAGGAGGACTCGTGGGGCCTCCTAACCTCGAGGGGAACAATAAAATTTAGCTTTCCTGAATCCTATAGCTGCTAGGTAGCATGCACTCTATCATCCATTGGTACACCTAAACCCCACAGTCATTACTAATCATTATAAAGAAAATAGTTTGTGTTAACAACACGAGTACCTATATGGTTACATCATATCACCAACAACATGTCATAAATGAATTTCATATATGTTGGTTGATGACAACTTACGATCCAAGAATCTGTTCACCAATATCTAACGATTCTCTTAGCTCAAAATCTACGATCAAAGGTTTCTTAGTGTCCTTGTCTTGGTAGTATGACCTTTCTTCCAACATGTCATCAATAAATAATGCCTGTTAACCAAAATTTTGCTCCAATAGTTAATGTTTTAATAAACTAAATTTGATGTAAGAACTAATTAACACATTTCAAAATTGTAATCTCACTAATTTTATGACAAACTATCTCCTGTACCTACGCCTTTTATTACTGGGTAAGGAGTCCAACAAGATCAAGGCCTTCTCATTTAAATCAATTACCAACAAAAACTAATGTTTGTCTCGTCATTGATGGGGACAAAAATCTATATCAAACAACCAAATACAATGTTGCATCAATTGGATTTTGTGTATAAACCACATACACGTTTCAAATTTGAACTATGTAAAAAGATTTATGTATATAAAGTTACAATAATACCTTTGATAAGCCTTCCACTTTCCCCATAAATTGGTCTTGATAGTATTCAGTCACAGCGAGTGAAGTTATGATTCTACCCATGACATATTGTTGTAGTACAACCAACATCAAATTTAACTATGTATATGAAAATATCACACATGAATGTCTACTCAAGTAGAATAACTAATCACCGCGATCATTGTTAGCAAGAACCAACAACTAGTGTTTCCACAAAGTGTTTTCTCTTGATACATTAGCGGATGAGTAACGAAATTGATCACCTGCATATAGTCCCCCGCAACAAAAAAAATTACTAACTTTTGTTTCCTAATATCTAGAATATTATTTAGTAATTTGAATTATTCAAAATACCAACCTCTTGATCAACACACTTTTTAGGCGTGAGTGTCTTCAAAGTTTTCCTATCTTCTTTGTCTTTGTCGGTTTGAATCAAAATCTCATTTTTGTTAATAATAACATAAATAATGAACTATTAAGCTAGTCAACATAAGTGTCTATGGTAGAAAAATAAGTGGTCATATTGTATGGTTGTTTTGTCATGAAGAAAAAATTCAAGTTAGTTCTTACCCCTGTGACGATCTAGTTTTGTTTCTCCCGAACACATATGCAGCGATTGCAATTTCAACCTTATCAGGAAACATAGATGTAGGTGGTTTGAACAACACCGGAATGTACTTACATATACACATATTTACTAGTGTTACCATTACCACATAATATACGTAGATAATTATGTAGAAAAATATGAATGCTAAGAGAATGCAATTTAGGATTATAGATTATATACCTCAGATATAGTTAGTCCAATATGACACACCCACTTGGATGAGTGAAGACACTAATAATTCATGTAATACTTTAATGTTTCAGTTGCATCAGTTGATGTAAACAGTCCTTTTGGTATATGGTCTTTTTTGTTTTCACTTGAGTCTTTTGAGACGCCCCAAAAAACACGGGTAAATTTTTCGCGATTTTTAAAATCAGTATTCAATGAAAAGAAAAATAAGTGGTGAAGCTTTCTAGTTCAACACCTGGATCTATAAAAAGCCACTCCCATATATGAAGATATGAGAGGGTAGATTAAAAGAAGATTTCATAATAAATTTCCAATTAGAAACAGCGGGAGAATTATTTAATTTGATTGTTGTATGATTGAATTTAAGAGAAGGGATTTCATGAGGTTCAGGGATCCATAGTATGTCCAACTTATTTTAAGATGATGCAAGAAAAGGTTTAATGCAAAGGAAAATGCAATCATTTAAAACAAACAAATATGTACATCAGGATGCCACTCGCTCAAGCGAGTACCACTTTCGCTTGAGCGAGCTCACGTAGGTACGCTTGAGGGAAAACAAGAAGGGCTGAGCGAGGGAAAGTTTTGAGCATCAGGGGGTCTCTTCACTTGAGCAAACCCCATTTCGCTTGAGCGAGATTCAAAGGCCACACTTGGGTGAGCCAGCAAGATGCTTGAGCGAAGGAGGAGAATTGCCTCAGGGGCTAATCTCGCTTGAGCGAGTTCCATCTCGCTTGAGCGAGATTGCTCCAGTGACTTTAGAAACTCTCTGCCCGATTTTCACTTGGGCGAGGCAAGACTCGCCTGGGCTAAAATCGTCTAGTATCCATTTCCCCTTCCCTCGCTTGAGCGAGTCTCAAACCAAGGCCATTTCGCCTGAGTGAAAATGGTCCAGTGACCAACCACTGATTCCAAGCGAGTCTCGCTTGGGCTAGAAGGCCATTCGCTTAAGCGAATTTCAACCAGTGGCCAGACCCCTGTTTCACAAAGGTCTCGCTCGAGCGAGACAACCACTCGCTTGAGCGAGTTCTGCAGAACTTGTGTAGAAACGTAAAATTTACACTACATGGCATATCAATTTCTATTTATTCCCAAATTAACCTATCCTAATGCATTATTTACACTTCATTATGCATTTATAAGTCCTCCAAATTATCCTTACACTTCAAGAACAAACTACATTATTTCTATGCATGGAGTCGAAACTAATTCTACAAAATTTCATAAAATTCTCTAGGTTATGAAACACTTCATTCATCCATGAAATTAAACATCATCAAATGTCATGATTCATCATCTTACATCATTTGGGTCATAAATGAAAATTGGCCATACACACCAAGGTCTAATTTTCCTACATGACCCTCAAAATCATCATCTCTAATCTAGATAACAAAATAAGCATCCATATACATCACATGCTATACAAAAATCTAGATTTCACCGGCCAAGGCACTTCCTATACTCTTATTTACCTCCTCAACCAAAATGTACTTCAAAATATCCACTCTTCCCATAAATGCCCTGTGTCACAAGTCTAAAAATGGACAACATGGGAGAGTGAGTCATACATTCCAAAAGGGTGAATATGAATACCATGTGATTATGTACATATGCATCAAACATGTATAGTTGCATACACACAACGCCTCATTCCTCATTATATCTTTATCACACACATAACTCAACATCATTTTAAGTCAAGCAAGGTATACTAGCATATACATAATCAAGTCCTGCAACATTAGACTATTACACAATGCATCATTTTACTCAAATTATTATTTGGTATTCATATCTTCATGTGCTCTTAATGTATTATATCATCTCCATTACATCCATCATCAAAACTTATCTTCTTTGGCATACCTCCATGCTATATGCAAATGCTTTTAAACTAATGCATATGCACAATGGAACTTTTTAACAATTGCAGATCTGACTATAAGAATATAAACATCAATTATGGGTTTTAAGTATGATCATCTAACCATACTCCTACTGTAGTAGTAAAATGTCTATACTTATTCTTAAATTTTACATGCATTCATCAATTGTTTTACTGGTACC
The DNA here is from genome assembly GCA_037962975.1 of Clitoria ternatea. NCBI lineage: Eukaryota > Viridiplantae > Streptophyta > Magnoliopsida > Fabales > Fabaceae > Clitoria > Clitoria ternatea. The sequence goes on from CM075672.1 coordinate 161,744,125, forward strand.
AAACTGCATCACCCATCTTGCAACACCTGGTCATTTTCACCATGACCGCGGTATACAACACATTCGACATATGGTGTTGCAGGCCAACCATGAGTTATATCATGACAGCTATGATCCCAAGGACCACCAGGGACACCTGCTCATCAAGAGCCACCCCCCACAAGGGTCAACTACATGCGACTCCCCGTAGCACAATATGGGCAGCTTTGTGACTTACACATCGAGTCATAGGGGAAATATAAAATTGCTTGTGCACAGAGCCGCCCTCCCACTAGGCCAACTGAGGGAGTCCCCTAAAATTCCAACACTGGCAGCTATGCAGTATGCCATGTATGCAAATGCCAATCATATACATTTCTCACTCTATGTATCCTATACATCCCACTCATCAACATCATCATCAACACCATTACCAACATCACCACAAAGCTTTTAGTGGATTCATTATAGTTGGTTATTCTTATTAGTCTAAATCTTTGTGTGGCATTCTCGATAATTCTCATTCATATCATTCAATTTCATCATTAATACAAGGCTTCAATCGTTCACTATCAAACATCATCAACATTCATTATACATTTACAGTGGATATGTGTATCACCACATAATAATCAATAATTTATGCAACCATTCAACACACCAAAATCATTCTAAATGCATCAAGCATGTTGCCAAAACATATCATCAACATCATACACAACATTATGTAGTACTCCAAGTAAGGAAAACATGTATATCAATACATTTGGCAATCATATACCATTTAAATTCATGCATTTAGAACATAAGACTCCTCTCCTACCTTAAGAGAAGAATTCCAATTGATAAGACACACCTGCTTCGTCGTTCGGAATGGATCCTACATTATCATGCATATAGAATCCTAATCAATCAACTATTTAAGACATCATTTCAATTCTATTTAATCATAGTCATATCTACTATTTCTTATCATGTACTAGACATGTTATAGACATCATTTTTATTATTCATTAGGCTTCGGGAATTCCTTCCCATTAAGCCACATCCATTAGATTCAAAGGCTATCAACAATAATAACCCAACCTTTATGCCACTCCATTTATCTACATTCATATTCATCATTGTTATGTATTCCTTCACAAGTATATTATTTAACCAATCATTCTCCACTTTCCCCAATTCTTAAAAGCTAGGGTTTCTCTAAAACCCAACAACTCTCATTAATGCCTCATCATTCTTCATCTTCTACCAACATAAATACATCTACTACACTTATCCCTCATTAAAACCTCACATTTATGGCCACCCACCTTAGGGCTTAAGTTTTAAATGCTTTTAATAAACACCCATTCACATGCATGACACCCCAAACTAATGTGGACATACCCAAGGAAGACCCTCACACTACATTAGAGAAAGGACTTGAAGCATATAGAGGTCCCCTCACAAGGGCCAAGACCAAAAGGGCCAAAGAGAGCATTCATAAAGCCTTTTTTTCTTTTCTCTCTTCTAGTGGGCCTAAGCCCAATAAGGAACCTATGAGGATCTATGTGTACTTTACTTGTAATATACTTTCTAAATAGTTTCTCTAGGCTTATAGGATAGATTTGGGCCTTGCAAGGTCAAATGGGCCACTTTAGGGCCTTGTACTTTTCCTTTTGGGCCATGTATAGGCCATTTGCTTATCTTTTTTTTCTCTTAATGGGCCTTGGATTCATGCTCAAGCCCACTTTGCTAGTCCTTGGCTGAAATTTCCCATGGCCTATATAAGGACTTCTCCTTTTGTAAACAAGGACAATTAATTCATTTGCAAGATTTTGAGATCACTTAGTGTTTTCCTAGTGAGAGATTCTCCTCCTTCTATCTAGAATTAGAGAGCTCTTTTAAGCTCATATCCAAGTGGTTTCTCCCTCCCTTGGTGGTGAGTGGAGTTATCTTCCCCACTTTGGGAAGTGGCCTCCAACCTTTTCCTCTCCCCTTTTCCAAACCTTCCTCCATTGTTCATCCTTCTCTTCTTCCATTTCACTCCCTTTCCTCTTGTTCCTTGCGTCACACTCCTTTAGTTTAGGCTTTGGTTTTCGGTTTCCTTGCCTTGAAGAAGAAGTTCTCAAGCTTACATTGAAGGAAGATAGGAGAAAGAGCCCTAGATCCATCTCTCTTCAAGAAAGTGGATGAAGAGCCTGCATCATGTGGTATCATTGAGCCTTGGGAGGTTCTTTTCTTCTTCTCTTCCATTTTAATTTTCGTTTTCACTTCTCTTTACTGGCTGGAATTCTGGTTCTTAATCATTCATAGGTCTTGTTAATTCCATGTTAGCATAAAAATCATAAAAAGTTTTAGTTCTTTTGAGTTTTTGTGCTAGTTTCTTTTTTTGGCTTCAATTTTTGCATATTGATATGGTCATTTTCGGTTGGCTTATGTTAGCATTTTGTTTTAGCTTCTAAAATTCAGAGTTGGCACATGTTAGTTTGGTTTGTTAGGTTGTTAGTTTGTTGTTACAAGTTAGTTAATTGTTAGTTGTTAGTTAGAGCCAATTAAGGAAGTTAGTTAGGTGCCATGTGGAACCTTGTCTAGAGTTCTAGGAAATTACTTGCTTCTTCCTTTTTAGTGTCCAAAGCCGTGTGGTGAAGGGGCAATTCAAGCATTTTGATTAGCTCCTAAAAAGGTTCCATTCTTGTTGTTGGGAGGTCTCACATTAAAGACACTCCAAAGTCAAGTCAACTTTTAGGGTTTTTAGTTTCCAATCTTAGCGTTGATTCTAGGTTTAATTTTTCTTTACTTGCACTATTAGGATATCACTTTTACATTCCTTTTCATCTTGCTTGCATCAAAAACAAAAAACTTGTCAAAAAAAATTTTAGTCACCTCCTATACATCAATTTGGGAGAAGGTTGCATAATTTACCTTAAGCAAAAAGCATTAATTGAACTTGTTTGTACCATTTGTGTATTTCAGTTTTGGAATTCTAAGATCGGTGTTGTTACCTTGAAATCTTGAGAGGCAAAAAGAAAAGAAAAGTATCAAAAGAAAAGAAAAGTATCAAAAGAAAAGAAAAGTACCAAAGGAGAAAAAGAGTATTAAAAAGAAAGCCTCATTACCAAGTTGAATTTGAGACACCAAACATCATCACCAAAATTTTGAAATTACCAATACCAAAAGAGAAGTGTTTCATTACTTGACATTTCTAAGACTTGTTCATTAAGACTTCCTTTCTTATTTTTGCAACTCTAGAGTTTCTAAGCTAGGTTGTACTTTATGCTTTGTTTCTTGCATGTGTTTTCTTGTTTGTCTTGTTTTGTCAAATTCAATTCTATTCCAAGTTAGCTTTCATTCTTTTGAACTTTTATTGTTTTTAGAGTCTTGTCATATATAAAAAAAAATCCATTTGAGTAGCCTTTATTTCTTAAGCCTTTTTAGTTTGTCATTTTTGCTTCTTAAAGTTTTGTCTTGAGTTTGTATCTTTTCAAACTTCTAAGATCACTCCGTTTCTCCATTAATTGAGGATAGCATATTGAAACACTTGAGATTGGTGTGGAAATTGATTGAGCTTGATAATCTCTAAGAGAAGGCATACACTTGAGAGATACACTCTAGTGAGGTTTAAAATTTTTCTTTGTGATTTCTATTAACCAAATCTTGTTTGGAGTTGTTATCTTGTCTCCTTTTGCTAGGTAAAGTTGGAGCTTATACATCAAGAAGGACTTTTGAAGACAATTGTAAAGGAGGCAAAAGCTTTGTAACTAGTAGAACTTAGGCAAATTTTTTCAATTCTTAGGCTTTGTGTAGTAGGATTTTGTATTGTATTTTGGACACAACAAGGACATTGGACTTTTTAGACATTATAACTTTCCTTTTTGCTTAGTAAATTTTGAATTAGGATAGTACATGTGTATTTGATTGTTAACTACTTTTAGTTAATTGGTTAGAATTAGTTAGAAGTTACAACTATAATTAGTTAGTTAGTTGGTAGTTATAACAAAAAGTTGGTAGTTAGTTGAGTGTCTTAACTAATTAGGTTAATTAGTTAGTAGTTGGAACTAATTCTAGTTATCATAACTAATTGTTAGTTGGGTTAACTAATACATAACCGAATTAGTTGGTTAGTTATAGTGGTTAGACTTTGTTATAACTTCCATAACTAATTAACTACTTTTTAGTTAGGGTTTGTTAAGACTTAGTTAGTTAGTTGAACTAATTTTCTTAGGTTAACTACTTCTTAAAACTGAATTTGGTTAGGCTTGTCTAGGGTTAGTTAATCACTAGTAACATCCTAGGATAAACATAATCAATTTAGGTTAAGGACAACTTAGGATTTACATAAGCAACATAGGACTATCCTAGTTAAAGACAACCTAGGACATTGTTTTCCCTTAGGATAGAAACCTAGTATTGATTTTTTTAGGATTGTTGAAGTGTTTCTTTCACTTGTATTGCATTCATCTTCCTTGACTAGCTTGTCTATACATACTTTATTTTTGTCTCAAATTTCTTTGACAACATTAAAAGATGTCATCTAGTGATAGGGAGAACAAAACTATGCTTCATAACATAATGGATAGCTTAAACAATATTAATGCTAGGGTAACCAATCTTGAGCATAATGAACCCCCTAGAACTAGGCATAGACAACAAAGAAATCAAAGACATAACATTAGTGATAGTGAGGAAGAAACAAGACAAAGAAGGCACCATGACCATAGAAAGGATGACATAGGCTTAAGATAAGTAAAGTTAGAAATTCCCCCATTCAATGGTAAGATTGACATTGAAGCTTACTTAGAGTGGGAGATGAGGGTAGAACAAATATTCAACTCTCATCAAATAAAAGATGATAAAAAAGTTAGGATTGCAACTCTTTCTTTCCAAAATTATGCTCTAGTTTGGTGGACCCAAATTTGTAAGGAGAGAAAAAGAGACAACTTCCCTCCTATAGATGATTGGGTAGACTTAAAAGCTCTCCTTAGGAAAAGATATGTTCCTAACTATTATCGTGGTGAACTAATAGCAAAGCTTAATAGGCTCACCCAAGGCTCCAAATGTGTAGAAGACTACTATAAAGCCTTAGAAATAGCCATGATTAGAGCCAACCTAGAAGAGGATGAAGAAACCTTAATGCATAGGTTCTTATATGGACTTAATAGGAACATCAAAAATAGGGTAGAACTTCTTCCACATGTGGATATAGAAGAGTTACTCCACCAATGCACCAAAGTAGAAAACTAATTTAAGGAAAGAGAATCCTATAGTGGGGATAACAATAGAGCCTATAAGTTAAAATGGGTAGAAAATAAGGGTAAGTTTGAGAGAAACCCTAGAGAGAGAGAAGTGGGCGCTTCCTCCTCTAAACTCCAAAGTGAGTTACACAAAAATGGCAAAGTCTTTAGGAATCAACATGATAAGCATGAGCCATCATCAAAACCACAATTCTCTAGATCTTCTTCCATAAAATGTTTTAAGTGTCTTGGGAGAGGACACATAGCTTTGGACTGTCCAACAAAAAGAACCATGATTTTAAAAACTAATAGAACCTACTCAAGTCAATCAGAGTCTAATTCTGATTCTCACTATTCAAGTGATGACTCTAGTAGTGATTCCAGTGACAGTGAGCATATTCTAGGGGATGATGGTGAGTTGTACATGATTAGAAGATTGCTTGGTAGTCATGTAAACTCGATGACATGACACAAAGAGAGAACATATTTTATACAAGATGTTACATTAATCACAAATTATGTTCTCTCATTGTTGATAATGGGAGTTATGCAAATGTTGCAAGCCAAAGACTAGTCAAAAAGATGGGATTAGAGCTTATAGATCACCCAAGTCCCTACAAATTACAATGGTTAAATGAAAAAGGGGAAATGGTAGTCAATAAGCAAGTCCTAATAAATTTCACCATAGGCACATATAGAGATGAAGTCAAATGTGATGTAGTGCCTATGGAGGCAAATCATATACTATTAGGAAGGCCTTGGCAATTTGATAGGAAGGTCCTTCATTAGGGGTTCACTAACACCCTCACATTTAAACTAGATGGCAAGAAGATAGTACTACATCCTTTAACTCTACAACAAGTAGCAAAAGACCAAATCCAAATGAAAGCTAAGAGAGAAAAAGAGTTAGGATCTTCTTCCCATACGAATTTAGAAAAACCAAAGAAAAACAAAAAAGACAATAAAGGGAAAGGAGTTATTATCTATAATGACTCCCAACCTAATCTCTTCGCAACTAAATATGATGTGAAACATGCCATGTTTTCATAAAAACATTGCTTGATCATATATCCAAAAGATATCCCTAACACTTCTTTGTGTTCTATGGGCACCTCTCCTCCCCCTTTGCCCAACGGGATCCAAAATATCTTACAAGAATTTAAAGACCTCTTCCCAAAAGACATTCCAAAAGGGTTACCTCCTATTAGAGGCATTGAGCATCAAATAGACCTTATTCTTGGGGCTAGTTTGCCAAATAGACCTGCCTATAGATGCAACCCTAAGGAGAGTTTAGAAATATAAAATCAAGTGAATGAACTACTTTCCAAAGGTTGGATTAGAGAAAGTTTAAGCCCTTGCGCATTACCGGTTTTACTTGTACCCAAGAAAGATGGTTCATGGAGAATGTGTACGGATTATAGAGCCATTAATAACATCACCATCAAGTATAGGCATCCCATACCTAGGCTTGATGACATGTTAGATGAGCTTAGTGGATCTACAATCTTCTCCAAGATTGATCTTAAAAGTGGCTACCACCAAATTAGAATAAAAGAAGGAGATGAATGGAAAGCCGCTTTTAAAACCAAGCTTGGCCTTTATGAGTGGTTAGTGATGCCTTTTGGCCTAACTAATGCACCAAGTACCTTCATGAGACTTATGAACCATGTTTTAAGAGATTTCATAGGGCATTTTGTTGTGGTATACTTTGATGACATTCTTGTGTATTCAAAGTCCATGGCATCTCATTTAATCCACCTAAGACAAGTTATGCTTGCCTTAAGAACAAACAATCTTTATGCTAACTTTGAAAAATGTTCTTTTGGCATGGATACCATTGTCTTTCTTGGTTTTGTAGTTAGTTCTAAGGGTGTTGAGGTAGATCACTCTAAGGTTAAGGCGATCCAAGATTGGCCTACACTTAGAAATGTGAGTGAAATAAGAAGTTTCCATGGTCTCGCAAGTTTCTATAGGAGATTTGTGAAAGATTTTTCAACCTTAGCCTCCCCTCTAAATGAGTTGGTTAAAAAGAATGTTTCTTTTGTGTGGGGACCTAGGCAAGAAAAAGCCTTTCAAGATCTCAAAGATAGGCTCACTCATGCTCCAATTTTAAAACTTCCAAATTTTTCTAAAACCTTTGAGCTTGAGTGTGATGCATCAAATGTGGGCATAGGAGCCGTGCTTTTACAAGAAGGTCACCCTATTGCTTTCTTTAGTGAAAAACTTAATGGGGCCACTATTAACTACCCCACATATGATAAGGAATTCTATGCCTTAATTAAAGCCCTACAAACTTAGGAGCACTACTTAATCCCAAAAGAGTTTGTGATACATAGTGATCACCAATCTTTAAAATTCATAAAAGGGCAACATAAGTTAAACAAAATACATGCTAAGTGGGTTGAGTATTTGGAACAATTTCCTTATGTCATCAAGTATAAGAATGGAAAAACCAATACTGTGGCTGATGCTTTATCTAGGAGGCATTCTTTACTTACCTCTCTAGGAGCCAAAGTTATTGGGCTTGATGAAATTAGGTCTTTGTACCCAAATAATCTTGATTTTTCAAACATCTTTAACTCATCTTCCACTTCGACATCTCATAAGGGCTTCTACATTTTAGATGGCTATCTTTTTAAAGCCAATAGACTTTGTATTCCAAGAAGCTCTTTAAGAGATCTGCTACTTAGGGAGAGTCATGAGGGAGGACTCATGGGCCATTTTGGAAGAGATAAGACTTTGTCTATATTACATGAACACTTCTATTAGCCCAAAATGAAAAAGGATGATCAAAAACATTGCTCTAGGAGTATTGTATGTAGAAAGGCTAAATCAAAACTTTTACCTAGTGGTTTATATACTCCCTTGCCAACACCTAGTGCACCTTGGATTGATATATCAATGGACTTTGTTTTAGGCCTGCCTAAGACCCAAAGGGGAATGATTCTATCTTTGTGGTTGTGGATAGGTTTAGCAAGATGGCTCACTTCATCCCTTGCCATAAGGTTGATGATGCTAGTCATATTGCTAAGATCTTCTTTAAAGAGGTTGTGAGACTACATGGTGTGCCCAAAACCATTGTTTCTGATAGGGACACCAAATTCCTAAGCCATTTTTGGAAAACTCTTTGGTCAAGGCTAGGAACACAACTCCTCTTTTCCATAACTTGTCATCCTCAAACAGATGGCCAAACAGAGGTAGTAAACAGGACCCTCTCTCAACTTCTTAGGGTCTTAGTACACAAAAATGTAAAATCATGGGATGAGTGTTTACCCCACATTGAGTTTGCATATAATAGGGTACAATACTCCACAACCAAGCATAGTCCATTTGAGGTTGTATATGGTTTTAACCCTCTCACACCCTTGGACCTTTTGCCCATTGAGGTTTCTGACTCTGTCCTTCATATGGATGGAGAGGCAAAGGCCCAATTTATCAAAGATTTTCATGAGAAGGTTAGACACCAAATACAAAATAAAAATGAACATTATGCTCGTTGTGTAAATAAACAAAGAAAGGAGATCACCTATGAGGTTGGAGATTGGGTATGGTTACACCTTTGAAAGGAACGCTTTCCTAACTTGAGAAAATCCAAACTCAACCCTAGAGGTGATGGGCCTTTCCAAATTCTCAAGAAAATTAATAATAATGCTTATGTCCTAGATCTACCAAGAGATTATGGTGTGAGTGCTTCTTTCAATATAACTGATTTGTCTCCCTTTGATATAGATGATGAGGATGATGCCTTTGATTTGAGGACAAATCCTTTTGAAGAGGGGGAGCATAATGTGGACATACCTAAGGAAGACCCTCACACTACATTAGAGAAAAGACTTGAAGCATATAGAGGTCCCCTCACAAGGGCCAAGACCAAAAGGGCCGAAGAGAGCATTCATAAAGCCCTTTTTTTCTTTTCTCTCTTCTAGTAGGCCTAAGCCCAATAAGGAACCTATGAGGATCTATGTGTACTTTACTTGTAATATACTTTCTAAATAGCTTCTCTAGGCTTATAGGATAGATTTGGGCCTTGCAAGGTCAAATGGGCCACTTTAGGGCCTTGTACTTTTCCTTTTGGGCCATGTATAGGCCATTTCCTTATCTTTTTTTCTCTTAATGGACCTTGGATTCATGCTCAAGCCCACTTTGCTAGTCCTTGGCCTATATAAGGATTTCTCCTTTTGTAAACAAGAACAATTAATTCATTTATAAGATTTTGAGAGCACTTAGTGTTTTCTTAGTGAGAGATTCTCCTCCTTCTCTCTAGAATTAGAGAGCTCTCTCAAGCTCTTATCCAAGTGGTTTCTCCCTCTCTTCAAGAAAGTGGATGAAGAGCCTACATCACAAACCTTAAAAACTCATAACCACATCATTATTCCATCCAAAAATTGGAGAAAGGGGCTTACCTCACCCAAAAATGAAATGGGTTTTCAAGGGAGAGGGAGGCCACACGAAAATAAAAAGGAGAAGAGAGGAAGAACTTCAAGTTTCCAAGTCCTCTTCAAACGAAAATGGAGGGGATGGAGATAACACCACTTTAGCTAGGGTTTTAGAAGAAAAAGAGAGGAAGAAGTAAAGGAGAAATAGAGAGAAAGAAGAAGAGGGATATTGCCACGAAAATAAGAAGCCAACGTGGAGGGAGAGAAGAAAATTGGGCTTTGTTTTTAACTTTAACTCCTTCATTAAAATTTCATCGTTTTATGGCAAATAGGATCTTTATTCGGGCTCAATACTTTATCTAAATATTATTCCAAATATATTTTCGGACTCACAATATTATTCTCAACAGCCCTGACCAATATCATTTCAATCGGAGATACTTGGTCCGACACCCATATCTCAACCGGGCTTATTTTCGGCTTATCCGGTCTCAATAGATCACCAACAGTCCCCAAAATCTTAATTTAATTATTTCCAATGTTTTGGGACATTAAATAATTCACATTCAATTATTCAATATTTATTTCCTTAATTAATCATCTATTTTAAAATTTGGGATGTTACATCTTTCGTGGTGGTTGGTGTTCCATTTGGTGGTATTGCAAGACTTGACGGTGAAAACATTACAAGGAATGCCTCTGCTGCCTTGATTTTTTATTCTAAGTCATCAAATTTAGATATTTATTGGTTGGTGTTTGTAGTTTTAGGTCTAGTATTAGTTCCAACCATCATACTACTGTTTGTAAAAATCTACCTTTAGATATTTTTAATCGAATCTAGGCAAAATGCCAAGGCTTGAAAGTTAATGCAATGATTTTAGTCACTTGCAACCATAATTACTAAAAAAATTTTACAAACATGATTTTTTTCCAAACCAACATGTAATTGGTATACCTGATCTTTGATGTGGTTGTCTCTCTTTCTGTGTTGGTGTTGACATTAGTCACGGTTTGGACAACTGTAGGACGATGATTTTTTTCACTGTTTTTCAATAATTAATGGCATACTATTAGGACCCTTGTAATAAATTAGTACCTCCTAATTAGTAATTGAGGTAATACTTGTGAAAATTTTAATTGATATATTTATTTGGTACATTTAACTACATCCTGTATAATTTGGTACATTTGGGTGGAATAAATAAGAAGTTTTAAAGGATAAATACATTAAAATGAGTTTATGAAAGAATTGTGCTTTAGCTAGTTGAAATTTTTAGGCATAGCTTGACTTTGATATATTTTTAGAAAATGCATTTTTTTTAGGATGATTGAAAAATTTTAACCGTAACTAAATTATGTAAAGGATTACTCCTAAATTTTAATCAATAAACCATAACTAAATGAAAATACAATATTTTATTTAATGGCTAACATATTTAGCTAAATTTGTTTAAATATTTTGTTACACATTTTTTGAATAATGTTTGTATATGATGTAGATATGTTATTATTTAAATTTGGTTATTTCAATTTTGTTACATATTTTTTGAATACATATTATTTAATATTTTTATAATATGTAGATATGATATTTATAGTTGAGTAGTTTATTTGAAATTTTGTTACACATTTTTAACAAATAATAGATAATGTTTGTATATGATATAGATATGTTATTATTTGAAACTGGTTATTTCAATGTTGTTACATATTTTTTGAATACATATTATTTAATATTTTTATAATATGTAGATATAATATAATTGAGTATTTTATTTGAAATTTTGTTACACATTTTTTAACAAATAGTAGATAATGTTTGTATATGATATAGATATGTTATTATTTGAATTTAGTTATTTAAAATTTTGTTTCACATTTTAAATAACTATTATTTAATATTTTCATAATATGTATATATGATATAGTTGGGTAATTTATTAGGGATTTTGTTACACTCTTTTAAACAAATACTAGATAATGATTGTGTATGATGTAGAATGTTATTATTTGGATTTAGTTATTAAAATTTTGTTACACATTTTAGTAAAAATAATATTTAATATTTTTATATTTTTTTATATATGATATCGTTGGGTAGTTTATTTGAAATTTGGTTACGCATCTTTTAAATGATTATTGTTTAATATTTTTATAACATAAAACAGATATGTTATTAGTTGGCTATATTTATTTAAAAAAATTTTACATTTTTAAACGATAATTATTTAATATTTTGGAATCATGTAGATCTGATATGCTTGGTTAATTTTATTTTTAATTTTTGGTAAACATAGTTTAACGAATATTCTTTAATATTTTTTATCATGTAGACATGATATATTCAGATTTTTTTAGTTTGTGTTACATATTTTTTACTTGACACTATTAATTTTTGTCTGACCATTATTTTAGGTTTATAATTTTTTGATTTATTTATTTATTATTTTACTTTACTTTACTTTATTATTGTTTTGTTTTATTACCAATATGATTATTATTAAAGTTTTTCCTCTCATGTAATTTTATTCTTACGTGTGTATTGTTTATTTTTATTTTTATTTTTATTATGACTATTTTGTTTTTGATTTTGGCTAGCTCAAAATCTTAATTTTTTGAAGACAAGATGTAGCACCCCGATTTTCTGGACTCGAATCCCAATGTAATCTAAATAATTAAACAATAAAAATACAAATAAATTTTTTACGTTCGAAATAATTTCAAAACACCGCCACGACTATAACAAGACTCGAACGACAGAAAACCAAAGGGTGAGATTTGATAATCTATAACTGGATCTTTAAATAGTTTGCCCATAACGGTATACAAAATAACAGAGTTTACAGCGGAAAGAATGTGTATACCGGGCATACGCCTAGTCCCATATATGAGGATGTGAGAAAAGGCTCGGCAAGGTATGAAACGGCATATCATAAGCCTAACAGACAACCATCATCTTTTTACATAATTTCATGAACATACAATGCCTAAGATATATGTATATACATATCTATATGGTCATGCATCATACATCTCCAATATTCATAATCTATAATTGTCCATATCACTTCAACCCTCGATTTATGTATTTTCAATACTTGTACATACCTAGAGGATTCACAAATCAATACCCTATACATTCCCAAAATGATAACATAATCAATATCCTATTATTCACCAAATTGATAAAAATCCAATACTTCTAATATTAATACATCCTCTATATATATCCATTATTCACGTTTCATCAATCAAGATCAACGATTAACAACATTATAATATCCATTTTATACACAACTCTATAAATTATAACTGTTGCCGGCCAAGGCATTCCATTACCACTATTTTATCTTCACAAAAGCTTTACTTTAAAAATATCCTCATCCCATGACATCCCTGCATTAATACTAAAAAATAGACCATATAGGAGAGTGAGTTATACATTTCAAATAGGGATATGAATACAATTGAAATTATGTGCATATGCATATCAACAACACATATGCTTTGCTAAACACAATAATAATCATCACAAATTATTAAGTTCAACAACAGATACATATTTCATATTCTTTAACCAAGTCATAGCAAAGCAGACATATACACATCTATCCCAATGCCACAATGGGCCAACAATCATCAGCATTGACTATTCAGGTCTTTTTCAAGGCCATAGTGGGCCAACAATCATGATCATCATGTTGGAAATATGCACTAAAAGCCTATATAGGTTCGCATCATTTTGAATAAGTCATTTTTTGTTAAATAGTTTAACAACCTTTATTTATCCTTGGAGTAATAGGTCATATGAGAGTTATTCCTAAAATGTCCCTAGTCAAGTATTTACGTGGGGACATATAAATACATTAAGACTAGTGTGTGAGTGTACTGATGATCTGATCTCACAAATCATGGTATAAATGATATCAAGTCTTCACACAGGTACACATTAAGAGTAATGATGTACTGGATAGACCCACCATAAGAACGTTGCATGGATCGTTACATGAATGTCATAAACGATTCTCAATGTGATAATGTTATATGTAGTCCTTTGACCTGAAGTCACTACGATTCCTACATAAGGAGTTTATTGTTTTAATACAATCAAACGTCTTCTATAATAAGAGGACTATAAAGGTTGTGGTTAGGCAATGTACAAATTATGTAGAGGGATGTAAGTGATGTAGATGGGATTTGTCTCTCCTATGTGACAGCAGTCATATCTATAGGCCACTTGATGAAGTGAGACTAAGAAAATGCATGGCCATGCTAGAAAGAATAAATATTGGATATTTATTCGGATAAAGTCTACTCCGGTATCAAGTAAAATAAATTGGATCGTACAAGGATGACACGACCATGCCTTGCGCCCAATTAGAATATCGTGACAAAAGGAACAAACATATAAAATAATTATCACTTATAGGTTATGTTGTTAATAAATAATATTCGGACATAATGATGCATTGCTAGATGCCGCTCTTATTTTATATTAATAATAAAATAGTTTATTATTAATATAACCGAGTATTTTACCTATAGGGTCACACACATAGAGTAAGCCCATCAGAAAATAGCTTTTTATTTTAGTTGGACTAAAATAAGACTATTGGGCTTAACTCATTTAGAATGAGTAAGGAGCCCACTCTTTAGAGAGAAAATTAGGTCAAACCTAAGCCTATAAATAGAGCATAAGATGCTCATAGGAGGCTACCCAAAAAGAGACATAAAAATACGTAAAAGTTGCAAAAGCTACACGCTGTCAAACTAGCATTTGGAAGGTGTAGCATTTCTGGTGGGAGTACTCGTGTGGACTCCTAAAGGACGAGGCTACGATTGCTTCGATATTCTTCAAGAGGTAATCCTAAAACGCAATTTTTTTGTGTGTTTGTCTTATGCTTTGAAACACGGCGCTTTGCAAATCCTATGGGAATCCTTGTATTTCCGCTGCTCATACACTAGGGATTCCCTAACACATCAATCATACATAAACATGCCCTTCATCATACTGGGCCATCACACATATATTATCATATTCAATATCTTCTATGTATTTATATCATTTATTAATTTTATATGGTCTTTTAGGTACTCAATTACCCATCTCGTCATCACCATACCAGAACCTCAATCATCATCATATTATGGCATATCTCTATGCTATATACAAATGTTCTTATGGCTAATGCATATACACAATGGAATAGACAACAAATGTGGATCTGACTGTGGGAATAAACACCAAATTGTGGGTCGAGCATAGGTGTGCTACTATGCCCCTACTGCAGTAGAAAAATGTGTACACATATCTCAAAGCATGCATGCTGAACAACATATTTTACTGGTACCGAACTGCTTTCGCTCATCTGTAGCACTAGTCACCCCGTGACTTGCGGATAAACAACATGGCCTCACTTGCCACAAGTGCTACGGGCCCCTCCCGAACACACATCGAGAGAGCCGTGCCTTGTCAGACACCAAGGTAACTTGCTCATCACAGAGCCGCCCACCCACTGGACCCGCCACATAGGGTGCCTCATCACCAAACTATGGACAGCTTCGTGACTCACACACCAAGTCACAGGGGAAACAAGAATACTCGTGCACTGAGCCGCCCTCCTACTGGGCCTGCCTAGTAGAACCCCCTAACATTCCACATAGACAGCGAATGATATGCAATGGATACAATGCAATGTAAATCAAATGCATTTCTCACACTGTGCATCCTAAATGCCACTCATCAAACATCATCATCATAATCACCAACACCACCATACACACCTTAGTGGATTTTATCATTGTTGGTTTTAGCCATTGTTTTTCATGTTTTATATGTGGCATTTTCATCTCAATATATCATTTATTATACATCCAAGTCAACACTTGCAACCAACCACAATGGCATCACAAATATCACAAATCATCATTAACATCCAATTATTTTTCGTCAATACCACCATATAATCATTTAGTGGATTTTCATATCATTATTCATTACCATTGTTCATCACTAATGTGGCAATGCAACAACTTATCAATACAATTTTAAACCACTTATACAAGATCACACTTGTATAAAATACAATGGCATTTACAATGGTACACAACAACTCATCAATAATAATAATCAACCTCAATGACCATCATCCTTTATATAAGAAAATGATCAACATCATCATCCCTTTATTACTCATTACCCTTCATTCATATCCCCATCTTGGTGGACAACAATTATGTTTTTCATTACACATTATGGGTATAAACGAATTATCCCAATGTTTTAATCAACATCAAGCACCACCATATTATATCATGCTTATATACCCCCTATACATTCCCTCAAATGTCTCATAATACAAGGAAGGGGTCTAAAATAAGCCCAAAACAAAGGAAATAAAATAAAATTACATTCTGGGCAACTCGCTCAAGCGAGACCCACACTCGCTTGAGCAAGATTAAGGTAGGTCGCTTGAGCGCCCAAATTTTTCCCTGAGCGAAGAGGTTTTCTAAGTATCAGGCCCTGATCTCACTTGAGCGGGCCACTCTCGCTTGAGCGAGATTCCTCAAGTGTCTAATTTCAGGCTCACTCGCTTGAGCGAGGCTTCCCAAGGCCAGCTACTTGCTCGGGTGAAAATACTCTAGTATCGATTTCATACTTGCATCGCTTGAGCGAGACTCCACCAGTCTCACTACTCACTTGAGCGAGATCCATCTAGAACCATTTTCTCTCTCGCTTGCTCAAGTGTGGCCATACCCGCTTGAGCGAGATTCGTCCAATAGCTCATCCACCCATTCCACACACGTCTCGCTTGAGCGAGACTCCTACTCGCCTAAGCGAAATTGGGCTAAAGGCCACCCCTCTGATGCAGGGGACTCTCGCTTGAGCGAGAATCCATCTCGGTTGAGCAAGATCACCATCATACACTCAAAATCAAGTTTTTCTTACCCCTCACGTATGCTATTATCCTCATAAGATAAAATTGGCCTAAGTTAACAAGTCTCATACATTGCATCATGCATGAGAGGCCTAATCCAACAAGTTATACTTTTCTATTTAGATATAATTCATCAATTACCTATGGGAGGATCTATAACACTTATCATCACTACCTCACCTATCTTTCTACATAATTATCACAAGCAATACTTTACACCTCAAATAATTTATCTATTCATAGATTTTCATCAATAATCAATTGATGTCTAATCAAGGGACAATCAAGCATTCATCTTCATTTCACATCTATACATACATATATATACATATACCATTCCTTAGTAATCAATAAAAGCCAAGCCATCAATATTAATTCAACATATAACACATCCATAGCAAGGCAATGCATGAGTTCATACACATACATAATTAACAATTATTCACTCATGCAAATTTGAAATGCAAACTTCTCTCCTACCTCGAGAGAAGAACCACAATTTAAATGCTCCAATCATTCCGCATCATCATCTGGAACATAATCTACACATCAAACATATATGCATTCATTCAATCATGAGCCATTATTAATCAACAATTTCACATGGCAATATCATGGCCTAAGTCTTCATCAAATCCTCATTAAAATTCTACAACCTCAAATATCAACTCCTCTAATTCTCTTATATCCTCATATACATATATCTCTCAAACTTTGAGATTGGAACCCCATCAAAACCCAATAACTCTAACAATCATGACCAATCACTCCATTCATCTTTCTTATATATCAAAATCATTCTCATGACAACAAAATCATCAATCTCTTCATCTAGGTCTAAAGCCCCAAAATTATCAACTTAAGGATTCCACACAATTTGACGATCATCAATTCCACCAATTCTTATACATCATCACAAACATAATATCATCATCAAAGTGCCAATCATTTGTAAACAGCAATCAATGGTCCCAATGGTCATCTACCCTAGGATTTGGGTTTCACATGCATAAACCATCATTCAAATAACATCAACATAGCTCAAAGTTCATCAACATCAATAATTAACCCCAATGCTTCTAAAATTTCATTCTCCTCATATAAATTACCTTAAGGCATCCAAACCCTCAAAATCATCATTTGGGCCAAAACCCCCAAATCACCACACTTAGGGTTTCTCTAAAATTTTCCAACAACATTCAACATCCACCATTTTTCCAAGAGTCTATATAAACACATTAATCTTTATCCATATTTAACACAAACTATAATCAAGAGTCATTCCTCAATATTCAAGCCTAGGGTTCCATTTTCCTCAATAATCTAAGTTTCTAACATTATCATTTCAAACCCAACAACCTAAAACCATAAATGAAATAATGAAGAGGTAAGAAACCTTTACCTTAAGCCCATGCAAATACCCAAATAAAAATGAAGGAGAGGAAAAAGGAAGATGATCCCACAAAGCTTCCAAGCTCCATAAATGCTTCACATTCTCAAGCTTAGTTTCATTTTTGGCAAGAAGATGGAGGTGGAAGGGGTGGGTCCGGTTTCGGCCATTAGATAGGAAGAAGGAAGTGGAAAAATGAAGAAGGTGATAGGGAGAAGCATCACCAAAAATGAGAGAAAGTGAGAAGGAAATTGTATAAAAATTGGACATTGTCCAATGGGTCATAAAACCCCATTAACCATTGTGTAATAGCATGAAAAGCAAAAATAGGAGAGAGGAAAGAAGTGGATGGCTGAAGTGTAGAGGGAAATGGGATTTTTAGTTTTCTTCTAATTCTATTTGGCTCGTAATTTCCCCGTTTAATAACATATGTTGAGTCCAATTAATTATTTCCTTAAAACTAAAAATTATTTCAATTATATCGTCATAACCACCATAATTTTCCAAGTAACCTAGACCCATTAAATATTTAATTTGACCAAGTGGATCCCATATCATCTGTTAAATCACCCAGTTCTGATAAATCTTAATTTATCGATAATTCACCTCTAATGTCAAATTAATTCTCCCATAATTATTAGACTATACATAATTAATTACCATTATTCCATAAATTATTTTCTTTAAAATTTAAGGTGTTACACAAGACACAATCTGCTCCATCAGAATTAACCCTATATCTAGTCCACTAAATAATCTAAAGATACATCCAGTGTGCACAACCATGTAATTAAATGGCTATAAGAACGGAAAAAGGCTATATATAAAAAATAAAACTGTACATTTGAAGGGACTTGTAATTTTACAAAGCATTTCTCTTTGAATCAAGACAAATAAGTCAAAGTTGGATATAAAGATAAAAATAAATAGGAGCATAATTGTAGAAAATTGAAAATCTTTATAATCAACCAGGAGAATTTACAGTTTCTATTTCCTCGATGTGTGTTAATGGTGTATTAGGACCATAGGTATGGTTTTGATGCTTTGCGCATAGCTAAAAAAGCGCTAAAATTGAACTTATATACCAAACTCTTTTACTACTTCTTCCTATATACAAGAGAATAGAAAAATAGGTATCAAAATTAAAGTATAAAGTACAACATTTAACCACATGCCCTACAACAAACTAAGCAATCATCCATGGGCATTTAAACATTACAATAAAAGATATCAAATCACATTAATTCATGTAATGGTAATACATCGACAAATTTCCTATTCATAATCTATTTCAACACTAAAATTCCAATGTAGAAATTTTAGATAACAAACAAATGTAATATCACTTCTCATCCAAAATTCCACAACATAGAAGTGTAGAAATTAATTGTTATATAGTTTGAACATTTAAATAGATCTGATTTCCTTTGATAGTTGGATTTCTTAAAATGTCTCCTCAACAGGAAAAATAGTCACCAAAACATTTCTTTCCCTCCTATACCCTCCATCCAACCATAACCTAACAGGGTAACACCAAGTCCCCAAATAAGAGTATAGGCATCTACAGTATAGAAACAACAACGCATTTCTTCTTATGTTGTGTTAGACTAGCAATCACTACAACATGCATTGAGAAGAGAAGAGTAGAGAACGGGTTCAGTTTGTGTTTTCTTTGAATATTTCTAGCGCCTTGATTGATTGAGTAGTTACAGTAACTACAATAACCATGAATCAGATATAAGATTTAGTTTGTGTAATCTAAGACTCAAAGTAGATCAATTCACCCAACTTAAAATCTTATTCACACAACAGGGTTTATAGTTCTAACACTAATCTGACGATTCAGGAAGCCTTTTTCATAAAAAAGTTTCAATATTTTAACATAAAGAATTGAACTTTGGGAAAAGTTAATAAAGAAGGTGCTTTTCTTATAAGAAAGTAATTCTAAAACAATTAAGAAAATTGTCAACCACAAATAATCAACCAGAAAAGAGTCTAAAACCACAAAGAATCAATAAAAGAAAGAAAGAAAAAACCTGTGTCAACGCATCATGTGGGAAGAGAAAAATAAGCAAAAAAACATGCGACAGTTCGTGATCACTATGATGACAAGGAAAATCAATGTAGACTGTAATAAACTGAATTAAAACAAAAAGGTGACAAACCTTGATACTGGCATTTGCGAATGAAGTTATCCAAAAATTTGAGACACGTTTTGTCATCATCAACAACAAGAACACGCATACCAACCGGAAAATATTCTTGAAACTACACCACAAAATTCAAAGACAATATTCAACTACGTAACTGCTTTACACTTTTGTAGGTTGGGCTTTATGCGTTTGCTAGTTAACATGAAATTCAGAAATCATCCTACTGACACTCCAAATTGTTAATGCTTTCGGACCAAGTAATGAGGCACACGGTTAAGATCACCTTGATCTATTGGTATTATAGCAGTAGTGAGTCCAGCCAAATAAAAATACAAATGCAAATGCAAATGCAACTCCTCTTGGTAGCTTATATCCCTTTTTTTATTAAAATTTAAATTAAAAATGGTTATAAGTCTTAATAGATTAATTATTTTAGTGTCGTTTGTCCTCTGTACTCATCCTTACAAGTAATCCAAATAAGTGTTTAGTGAAACGAATAAAGGCTATCTTCATTTTTTTAATTTATCAACTTTCTTCAATTTATTTATACTAGATAAAAGACTAAAGATGGTAAAATAAGCAGGTGTGTCATGTTAGGTTGAAAATTACTTTAAACTAAATAGAAAATGTATTATAAAAAATGTATTTATACTCTAAACTATAAACAAAAATATTTTCATGTAAAATTAGTAAATACGAAACAATTCTTGGATTCATTTAGAGTTTTTTATTTCTTTCCAATTCTGAAATTATGATAATATTTACTTACCCTTAGATGTGTAGTAATGTCTTTCTCATATACATTGCACATAATTTTATCCTTGTCACTTTCACCTTAGAAGAAGGTAACTCTCTTTTAAATAACGTGTTTAAAACATTTCATAATAATGTGTCGGTTTATATTCACACAACAGCTTCTTGTCCAACTATTGTTTTTACATGTAACTTGGTTTAACAATTGAGTTTCAATACACATGTAAGTATGTTAGATTTGACATTGTCTACAAAATAAAACTTAAATGGATATTCTCTATTGTAGGCAGTTTGTTGTGGACATTGGATCAGTCTCTGTAGCAACCAAAATCATTGGCCTTGTCATCAGATATCATAAGCCTAGTTGTTGACTTGCCTATTTCCAGTCTTTGAGCTTCATATTTTGTCGTTTGCTACTTCACTCTCGGGTATCCAATGCTCACATTGGATAGCCTCCAGTTTTGGTTCAAGTATGTTAGTTCAATATGTTTTCAAAAAACCTAGAGGGAGTATCATGTACGTAACTGTACCAATAATTGTAACTCCAGGTCATAAAATTCAAATAGAGACCATGCTATCTAAGTATGTCAAGACATAATACATATACTTTATTACACAAACATGAAACATGGTTATGCGTAGGATTATTTGATCGTGTTAAAATGTTAACATCATAAAATGAGGATACAGTTTTATGTTTTGCATGCAAATGTCTAATTTTGTGATGCACGCGTTTGTTAGTAATGAAGGTGATGCTGATGTTAGTCAACAGGGTAGTGGGGACATTTATATCAGTGGTTCAGAGGATGACAATGGTGATGAACCTGTACCAAAAAAAAATATTAATACATAGTCTGGGGGAACTATGAGGTTGATAAATTCAATGTTGATTTTTGTCGTGATACTGATAACTTATGGGAAATAATGGAGTTGTCAGAAAGTCAGATTTGAGGTCTTCAATTTTAAACAGAAGAAGAGGGTTGTGTGTTTTATCAAACATATGCTAAGAGTCATGGTTTTGTTGTCAGAAAAGATGATGTGAGCAAAGATAAAAACGGGAACATTATTTTGATAGGAATATGCCACACAGAGCGATAACTTGAACCAACTACCCGGCCAAGTTATGGATTCTTTTTGATCATAAGATCTCAAAGTGGACAGTGAGTTCTTTTGTTGTTTGTCATAATCATGAGTTATATCCAACTCAGTATTCCCATTTAATTCCCGCAAATCATGTGTTGACCAACGCTGATAAGGCTCAAGTTGATTGTTTACACTCTAGTGGTGTTAGGACTTGTCATATAATCGAGTATTTGCTTGCCCAAAAGGGGAGTTATGGTAAGTTAGGTTTTTGCAAAAAAGATTTGTATAACTACATAGATTGTCAAAAAAACCTTAAGATTCAGGAAGGGGATGTCAAAGTTGTATTGAGTTACCTTAAAGGAAAGTCTAATAGTGAGCCCATTATGTATTCAAAATGTACCATCACTAGTGATGGTAAATTGAAGGACATCTTTTAGGTTGATGGTGGTTGCATATCTGACTACCAATGTTTCAGGGATGTTGTTGCCTTTGACATAACCTACAAAATAAACAAGTATAATATGCCTTTGGTGATCTTTTCTGGCTGTAACCATTATAGCCAAATTGTAATTTTTGGGGCGGCATTGGTTTCTGACTAATCCATATTTACATGTTAGTGAGTTTTAGAGGTTTTCTTGGAAGCAATATGTGGCAAACATCCTAAGACTGTTGTAACAGATAGTTCTATGAGAGAGGCTATGAAGACAATGTTTCTGAACGTAACCCATCGTCTATGTCTGTGGCGCTTGTATAGGAATGCATGTGATAAAGTGAAGAAAAAAGAGTTCTTACAAGACTTCAAACGAGCAATGTATTCAAATTTTACAATAGATGAATTTGAAGTGTTTTGGTATAATATGGTTTTGAAGCATGGCCAAGACTGTTAGGTTTTGAAAACGTGTGACATAAACGAATCATGGGCCAATGCATATTTATGTGATAAATTTTTTGGTAGGATCTGGACTACTTCTCAATGTGAGTTAGTGAATGCTTTGGTAAAGGCTTATGTACGCCGGAAACATAGTGCATTTAAGTTCATACCAAAATTTAACCAAGTGTTACGTGAGTATAGGAATGAACTGGTTGCTAATTTCAAGACATTATTCACCAACCCTATTTTGACCACTTCTCTTCATTCAATTGAACATGAAGCTTCCCAATTTTATACACGAGAGATCTTCATTGAAGTTAATTATCAGATTAATCTTGCAGGTTCCCTTAATGTGTTGGAGCGAATACAGAATGATTCCATGACTGAGTTTAGGCTGGGTGTATATTGTAAAGCTGGGTTTAAAAACCGAGTGTTGTATGATACATTGAAAGCATCACTTAGCTGTGATTGTAGACTTTTTGAGTCACGTGGAATTCCTTGTTCTCACATTTTCGGCGTGATCCAAACTGAGAATATTGGCCATATTCCGAGCATCTTATTATATAAAAGATGGTCTAAGACTGCTAAGAATGAGATAATTACAGTAGATACTAGTGATGAATTAACGTTGGATACAATGTTTACTACCTGACATAGTTCATTTTCTGCTGCATGCAATACCCTGTGTGACATTGGCGCGAAGAGTCGCGATTCATTTTGTTTTGTATGGGATGAAATTTTGAAAGTGATCAGTAAGTTAAAGTCAGAATTTTGTCCACAAGGGAGGTTGAAAAGTTTTAAAAACACTATCAGTGACCCTGATATAGTTAAAACTAAGGGAGCACCCCCAAAGAAGAAGTTCTTTAGGAAAAAAAAGAAAAGAGTGTCATTTTCTTCTAAGAAGACTTTACACACTAAAGTTGGTGCGCCACCTGAGAAACAAGACCCTGTCATTGTAAGTTATGTTAGTTGATAATAGTTGAATGTCTTTTAATAGAAGTGTTTTTTTAAATTATCTATTAATTTATATAATATTATGGTTTGGGTTTTTTATTAGGTGAATCAAGAAATAACTTTGAATGAAGACAATGATGAGGACACTATTGACAAAGATTTACAAATAAATGAAGATTTCCTTATATGAACAAAAGGATTAGAAGAGTCGCAACCTCACAAAAAGAATGATAGCAAAAAGAAATGTAAAAGGTTAAGAGATGATGCATTGGATCCTGTGGTCACAATGGGTGTGCACATGGTGGGCTCACTTATTCTTTCATGAAACTAACCTTTTATAGTTGTGATTGTTTTGTAGTTGTTTGTTATGATTTGGTTACTTAATGATGCTACAACTGCAATTAATATTTGAATGATTTTTCATTTTACATTGCAGAATAATAATAATGTTATGTACAATAAACCCGTAAACACTCATCTCACTATGGTACCTGTGGTGGTTCATCATGCTCCAAATGTTCCTTATATATACCCCCAAGTTAATTACGGTCATCATATGTTACCTCATTATGGACAAATTCCCTTTTATGGCTAACCACCTCAACTGCCCCCGTATGTTCAATGGTCATAGGTAATGTGAAAAGTATAATACATGATTTTACGCTCAAATGTGATGATTTTCATTGTTTAATATTTGAATTTTCTATAGGCATTCCCTGGTGGAGACCATGGTGTTAATAGTGGCAACATGTCCTTCAATGCATTGTTGGACCAATTTATTCCAAATAGTAACCAAGATAGTGAGTCATCTAATCCAAACAACTTGATATGTTTAAATATTGGCCATCATGTTGTGTTTCATTACATTTGTTAACAATTGAATGTCTTTTATTTTGGTAACCATGTTATTAAATATGGAAAGGAATTGAATTGGGGTTTTCTTTGTGTCTAGGGGTTAAGGATTAAATCTTTACTCATTCCTTCTTACTTTATTAAGTTTTACTTAGCCTATACTCTAGCTACAAATGATATATATAGTCTATATTCTGGAACAAAATTTCACCTTATTTTCCTATAGAATTGACTCTTGCTACTATCCATTATTTTTTTACGATTATCTTATTTTAGCTTTTGGTGTTTACTAGAAATTTTGCAACTCTACACCCATTAGCATTAACAGTGGTATCTATTGGTGTTAATGTTGCAACTATGACTGACCTATAGTTTCATGTACTTGGTACTTGTGCAGCATTGACATGGAATGTTCCTATTGTTGTATATAGAATGTTGTGGTTTAGACTGTGGCAGCAAGAGAAGTGGACTGCTTTGTCATGAGTAATTGATTGTATCTTTATAATTTTACGCCTTCATCTTCCTTAGAGCTATTTTATTTACGCATGAATATTTTTTTCTCTGTCTTGCTAATTTATGGATTCATCAATAGGCTAATGTAGAAAACCGCACCTATCAGTATGATTTCCTGGCTGCTATGTTACCTTGCTTAGATCCCCCAAGTGTACTTTCCTTTGATTGGAACTTTTTGCTTCGGCTATTCTTGGATTCTTGCTTCAGTGGTCTAGTGCATTAACACTAGGGTGAGTCATTCTCCTAACTGAATATTTTTGTCTGGAAAAAGAATGTCATTTGCTTATATCTGTTGAATTTTATATGGATCTCCATTTGTTTAAGATTATTTGTTATATATTCTAGAACATATATTTGATGTTTGTTTGTTTGGTTTAAGAATGAACTTACCTCCAAGGGGCCAAAAGTAGTGGCTACTTTTGTTTGATTATATCCTAAGAAACATTAATGCCAACATACTTGTGCCTCTCTCTAGCTATACATTGAAGCATTAGTAGAAGAGAAATTAGTTTTTTTTTCATGGGGGAGTGGGGAGGGTAAGGTTAATTAGCTTTGTTAGTTGAGTTGAAATAGTTAGACTAAGAAACCTTAGGGTTTGTTTCATGTAACATCATATGATTGGCTGGATTTACCTAGGCTAAATTATCCATATCAAGGTGGTGCTTTGTATTGTATTTATATATGCTTCAATTTTAGTTAATTAAATATAATATTTCAATGATTTTGCTAGAAATGGAAAATATGTAGGTCTTTCCCTTTATCATGTGTTCAACCCAACTTATTATAGATAACCAACACTGCTTTGCTATAATTCCTTATTTGGATTATTTGAAGCTATTTATAAATCCTTTCTCTATCATCTGCATCCTTATTTTCCCCCACTGTTTAATATCTCTTTAGCTTAAATCGTTTTAATTTTGATTTTTAGAGGATGGCTTGTCCTTTTGGTGAAGTTAATCTGCACCATGTTGAACCAGTGGCTAATTGTAATCTGGCCATGGTACCTAATTTTAATTAAAGCATTCTGAATTAGTGAATTATTGCAAACATTAGGTGACAACTGAATAATGTCATTGCTATTGGTTGTGTCATGATGTTTTTGATTATTTTTAGTGGAAACCAAAGAAACTTTATTAACATCTATGCATTACATTTGAGTAAATGTTGGGAGGAACAAGCTTGAGGTGATCTTTTTTTTAAATCTTATAGAGTAAAATTGTTAAAAAAAATGTTTTTGTGAATCTCTATAAGCTCATTTACCAAACATGATTATTTTGTCTAATAAAACATTACCTATAAACAATAAAATAACCTAAATCATTACCTATAAAACATAACATTAATCATTGACTTTGTTAACGTTTTAATTAAACCCTTTGCTTCAAATAATATTTAACTAAATTTCATTCTATATTAAATTTATTTTAAAAGGGAACACCCATCAACAACTTTCTCCTACACTACCTACATGCACATCTGATTGAGACAATTATGTGAGTTACCCTAATCATATATTTAATATTAGAAGTCTTACTCTAATATTTTTTAAATAGTATTGGATACTCTCACTTAAAATTCACCTAAGGATCCAAAAGAATTAAAGGTTTCTTTTTGGCCTATGACAATGATATATTTATTTGTTTTTAATGTTTTTGTTGCCATACTACTCCATGTTTTGACTTTGCAGCAAGAGCTTGGAATATAATATGAAGACATTAGATTGAGTTTGCACTTATACAATGAGTTGGAATATAATATAATGATGCATTGTTGCTGTATGTAGCATACGAGAATAATGAAAGGCCAACTCATGTGACTTGTCAAGTAGGGAATGTGAGGGGTGAAGGTTTGATAATTGTGATGCCTTCAAATGAAGGAGATGTTACAAGGAATGTATTAGTGATGCTGGTAAAGGAAGAACTTGCTCAACTAAGCAAAGATGAGCTATATTGTCAGATAATTAATAAGTGGGGAAGGGGCGTGTGAGTGAATTGCTTCTATGAATTAAGATTTTTTCTTATGTTCATCTTTATTTTAGATGTATATAACAATTTCACATATTTGTTATTTTATTTATGTAGATGCCCATATATTTTAGATATTCTTAATTAATAGCTTTTAGATAATTATTTTTACTTGACTGATACAATTTGTGATTATGTTAATATCCTATTTTGGATATAGTACAAAATAAATAGTTTTGATACAATTCAATTTCTTATATTTAATAATAACTATTTATACTTGTTTTATGAGATAAATTCTAAAAATATTTACTTGATTTGTATCATACAATTTCTAAAAATGTTGAATATGGCACCCCTAATATTTTACCCAAACACTGCCACTGAGGGATGATATTTAGTTATTTACACAATTTATCCTAGCAAGTATATATTAGCACCAATCGATAGACATCCATTTAAAGTTGCATCAAAATTTGAACAAAATGTTCCATGTAAAATAAAGCAACATTGGCTATGTATGTAGAGTATGATTTTAATCATATAATTACACCACTCCAATTCCATTCTCTTTACTACTAAAACTTTCTGTGGCATCTTTCTCAACTTGAATATCTGTTTCTTCTTCTTCATCATCGAATAAAACCACTTCTTTATGATGGAAGGTCTTCTTCAGTTTTGTCACTCCCTTTTCCACAGGCTTATGGCTTGATTTATTGTCAGTACAACATCCTTGACAATACCCGATTTTTTAATAATACAAAATTATTCCCATGATGGTTATGATAGGGTTAATAGTGATAACTAAATCAACTTATGTTATTATTAAGCAATTGAGTCACTCTTTGACCACCTTCAACAACAATATCCTGGATATTTTTTGAGACACTTGTTCTTGGAGCCTCAAATTGAGTGGTTGTCTATTTAACCACAGTTGATTTTTTGCTTGTCCTCTTCATCTATCTCCAAGGCTGCTCCTATTATTTCCTTTTTGGCCTTTCCATATACAAAATAAGCAGGAAGATAATAATATGGTTTCATAGAAAATACATACACATGAGCAACAACTACATGGCCATCTGCACTACCATGGACATGCGTTACTATGTTGGATAAAGAGGAATTAAAAAATATTTTACACTCATATGTAATATTATTTTGTAAAAATTATAATAGATAAGGTTGCAAATGGTTCAAAGATTTCAATAACCCAAGGGTCACTTCTGTACACTAAAACTTATTCATCAGCAGGCTAAAACATAACATGAAAAGAACTACATCACTATTTTTAGATGCCTCTGAAATAATGATTTTTCATTAGCCTGCTTTTTATAAACATCCTAGTTAAATACATATAATACAAAATTCTTTCAATCTGCTTGCCAAAGGTAGGAGAAAGAGGATTTTCATTTAGAAAGCCATTTTTCTAGAAACTTCAAAGTACGAAATGGGGGTATGTCATAAGCACATAAAATTTGTTACTAAAAGTTGAAGTTCAGCATAAATGAAAAGTGATTCACTTCAGCCACCCAAAAATAAATATATTAAAAGAGTCAATAACCATTTCTTTAACTCAGATCCAATTTGGCCAGGATTGCAAGCAAAAAATGAAGAATAAGCATGCAAAGTTCAAAAAGACAATTGATATGGATGGCTATTTCTTCTCTTAGATAAGAATAGTGAATTATCTATTACACTTGGCTTCCTTAAATGTTTATATTATATCTTGAAGAGTGTAAAAGTAGTTAAGAAAAAGACCACAAGACTATAGCATAAACACAAACCACCTCTATGTAAATTAAGAAATCTTGTAGTCCAATTTGTAATTTTCCTTCTTTAGGTAACACTCTGAATATACATAATAGCGCAATACCGAAACCTTGCCACCAAGAAACAAACATAATAGCTTTAAAGCTGATGAACTTTGCAAGTGGATTTATCGCTTGAGGTCTCTCATGAGTAACATGATACAACTGAACAAGGCAGTACAATGCCTATATCTGGCTGAAGTTCAAAACTATTACTATATATGGATACCTCCAGGATAAGGAAGACCATGATTACCATTGAACAAAATGGAAGATGCCTTTGCTTAAAATATTAATCAGTGAACACTACTAGAAAAGAAAAAATGCATGGCCAAAGCATATGATATATACCCTGTTATGATATGATAAAATGATAAACCAAATCCTAGATTCCACCCTTGTTTGAAAAACATATGCATAGTACTACTTGAATTCCCCATCACCATAAACACCAAATAGTTCCAATATAAATGCTAACAAAGCACAAATAGTCTTGAGGATCATCTGCACTATATCTGAGTGACATTAGAGTGGCATTAAAACTAAAATGAACTATTAATGAAAAAATTTAACAACTTACATATTGGACACGACCAAAATTTTCTATTGTGAGAAGATCTCTTCCAAGCTTGAATGGATCCCTAAAGAAGTTGCAAATTGATCACTGTTCTGAGGCATGATTCTCATTTGAACCTTCTAATAATGATTTTCTAAGGTGTTTCCACTACAAGAAAATAGGTAATTTACGGCGATTTTTGGGGACCTCCGTTACCATGGACTAAACCTGCACTATTTGTGAAGGTTTTTTATAGGAGGTTTTAAACCTCATCCACTAGAAGAGGTTCTTTTATGGAGGTTTTAAACCTCCATTATTTGTTACGACAGTATAAAAAAAATATTTAGCATCGGTTGATTACTACAACTAATGTAAAAACTATCAATTTTTTCCTTTGGGTAGTGACGTTGAAATTTTTTTCAGTCGTGATTCCGTCAAATTAGTACATTAAAATTAATTAACGTAGTACTAGGGTGTCAACCTAGGTCGTTCTCTCAAGGATCAACACAGAAATTTAGGAAAAATCAAGTCTTAAACTAATTTTTAACAATTAAAAATAAAAACTAAACAACTAAAAATTTTTACAAACATAAGTTCACTAACATACAATTGGCGGGGGGGGGGGGGGGGTTTGATTGATTTTTTTTTTTGTTGTCACAATTAAAATTAAAACAAGGTAAATAAAGGATTTAAAACAATAAATAACAAGCGATTGATTTTCTTGGAGTATTGTAAATAAATTTATCCTTGGTTCATTAAAGATAACTTGTATACTTATTAATGTTAATTTCTTAGCTCAATTTGAATTGATCAACTAAGCGTCTTTTTCAATTCACAATTCCTTTACTTTCATTTAAAAATGAATATTTTAATCAAGCATCCTAATTAAGCAAAAGGAGTCAAGATCTTAAAATCTAGGAATTATTGAGCATATATAAGAACATCGCCTACATACATAATCTAATCTCAAATTATGGAATTAAGCAAACCATAATTATTAAAAGTGATTATGAAAATATTCATTAAGCATGCATATTTCCTTAATCCATTCTAATTTGAAATCTTATTTAACTCCATTTGAATAACTAAACCGATTAAGCATACAAATTCAATTAAACAAAATGGAATTAAATAAGTAGAGAATGATTATGAAGAAATAACAATAATAAAAGCATACTATATTAAAATTAATGACCTGAAAATTACATTACAACATTCTCCAAGAAAATCAATCTAAGGGTTTTAGCCCTCCATAATTACAACTACAACAATAAAACTAACCCGGAAATGGAGAAGTTGTTGGATAAACTCCAACAAAGAAGAGAAGCAGAGGAAGAACGTATGAGTGAGGGAGGAATTGAAGAATGAAGAATGGTGTGTGTTCTGCCCCTTCCTCTTGGTGCTATTTATAGGAGTTTAAAAGCAAAATTATGCCATAAAATATTTCAATGGAAGGAGCACTCTTCATTAATCAATTCAATGGTGCTCCATGATCAGCTTGAGTGCCTTGCCCACCTTCCTCAGTGCATTGCCCACTTTCCAGAAGCTTGAAAAACGTGTTTCTGGGCCAATTATTCACTCATGAATCGATTCATTGGTGGGAGGAATCGATTCATTCGTTCCAAAATGCAATCCTGGGCCAATTTTACACATAGGAATCGATTCATGAGTGGTGGGAATCGATTCCCAAGCACATGAATCGATTCATGCTTGTTTGAATCGATTCCCAGGCCTTTAAAATGCATATGAATCAATTCACATGGGTGGGGAATCGATTCCTAGCTGTATGAATCGATTCCCAGGGTGCTTGAATCGATTCCTTGCTGTTCTTTTGTGTGGGAATCGATTCCCACATTGGTGAATCGATTCCCAGACCTGTTCTGGTGCTTTTCTCGCATTTTTGACCATTTCTTGAGTCGTGGCTTCTTTCGTTTGACCTGTGGTAATTATTTTTTTAATTACAGGCTTAATCACACACTACAAAACAAGAGAAACCCAACTTTTATTAAAAATTTATCCTTAATTCATTTTAAAATTAAATATTAAATAAAGCTCAATTGATGAAAATGTGTTAAAGTGCAGTATATTACACACTAAGTGATGGCAAATTATGCACATTTAAATTGAGGAATTAAGGATAAATCATGCATCATCAAATACTCCCACACTTATTCTTTTGCACTCCCGGGCAAAATCAAAATAAAAACAAGTATCACAATTTATTTGAAAACATTAAGTTGAAAACAACACACAGAATTGGCATGAAATTTTAAGAATATACAGAGAAACAAGAGTTATTTAACATGCAAGATTCAGAGCATCAAGATATATATAAAGATCATTCAAACACTTAGGCATGTGAGAATTAAATTAAACTGAAAAGAAGATCATAAGTGATAGAACCTCACAAGACATACTCTCAACTCTCAAGTGTTTAAAGTTTGTGTATACACTCAAAACAATTCCTGAAAAACAAACAGTCTAAAAATTTGGCAAGTTTTTTAATTCCACAATCAACACAAATGCATGTATAGATCAACAGGGCTTCACAGGGTTGCAATGTGGCCAAGGTTAAAATGGATGAAATATATATATTTATATATATATACCAAAAAGAATAATGAAGCAATTAATTTTACTGGCAAACAGTGAGGGTAAAACATTTATTGTATGGTATTTGGTAAAAATTTTTTTTTTTTTTTTATTATTTTTATTTTTATGAGATTGCATAACACTTGGAACAAGAGTTGCAATTCCTTTTTGCACACCCCCACACTTATTTGAATGCCTGTTTTGACTTGATTCCAAAGCTTCAATATACTTCTTAAGGTAGGTATATTTTTGGTTTTTCATCCATGGCTTATTTGAGCTGTAACAAGGAAACAGTTAAATAGGCTCAAAATGGCTAACAAGAGATAATTTATTCATGGTAAGCTTATCTGGCTTAGTGGCTCAACTGAACAAAATGCCTGTATCACTTCAAATACATTCATATGAGTTTCAAGTATCATCAAGAAACAAGACAAAAATTAAGATGTAAGCTTCCAGGAATTAATCACACATGAAAGGATTAAGATGGTTTAAAGTGATCCATCAAATTTTAAGGCTCAAAAATCTCACAAGGTATAATTCCATCATATATGATCATTTCTCAATTATCATGTCATTCTCAACATACCAGAAAATGTTTGAGTTCAAATTATAACATATCATTAATCTCATATCAGACATGAAAGAATTTACTTGTACTCATGCATATCTTAAAATTCCAATAAAACTTGCCATTTTAAAACAAAAACACACATAAAATCTTTTAAATTTAATTTAATTTTTTTTTTTTTTTAATAAAATTTAATCACACAACACACATAAATGACACAACACACATAAATGATCCCACCCCCACACTTAAATCATACATTGTCCTCAATGTAAGACAGAGCATACAAAATAGACAATAGAATGAAAAAGTAAAGAGATGGGTAAGAAAAACTCCCTCAAGGGGGATCAAGAAGTGGTTCCCCCAAAGCATGTTCCTCCATTGTAACATCCACAAGTGAAGGATTTTCATGAAATGGCTTCAAACGTTGTCCATTAACCTTGAAGCTTTTGTTGGAGTTTTCACTTTTTATTTCCACAGCTCCATGGGGAAATACATTCGTAACAATAAAAGGTCCTTCCCATTTGGAGCGCAATTTTCCGGCCATCAGTTTCAACCGGGAATTAAACAGTAGCACTTTCTGTCCAGCAGTAAAATCCTTTCTAGCTATTGAGCTATCATGGAATTTCTTTGTTTTCTCTTTATAGAACCTCGAGTTCTCATAAGCTGCCAAACGGATCTCATCAAGCTCATTTAGTTGTAATTTTCTTTCCTCACCTGCTTGATCAAGTGCTAAGTTACAAGCTTTTACAGCCCAATAAGCACGATGCTCAATCTCCACTGGAAGATGACATGCTTTACCAAAAACAATTCTATAGGGAGACATTCCTATAGGTGCCTTAAAAGCTGTTCTATGTGCCCAAAGAGCATCATCCAATTTCCTGCTCCAATCCTTTTTGTTAGGCTGTACTATCTTCTCCAGGATCCTTTTGATTTCTCTGTTAGAGACTTCTGCTTGTCCATTGGTTTGGGGGTGATATGGAGTAGAGACTCTATGAACAACCCCATACTTCCTGAGCATAGCTTGCATGGTCCTGTTACAGAAATGTGTTCCTTGATCACTAATGATTGCTCTCGGGATGCCAAACCTGCAAAGAATTTGAGATCTAACAAAATCCACTACAACTCGAGCATCATTAGTTCTGGTGGCTTTAGCTTCCACCCATTTAGAAACATAATCAACAGCCAATAAAATGTAAGTAAAACCAAAGGATGGAGGAAATGGACCCATAAAATCAATGCCCCAAACATCAAATACTTCACAAAACAACATTGGTTGCTGAGGCATCTGTTGTCTCCATGTGGTAGCATTACTTGCTCTTTGGCATTTCTCACAGGTGTTACAAACTCTCCATGCATCCTTAAAAATTGTGGGCCAATACAAACCTGAATCCAACACTTTTCTTGCTGTTCTTTGTGGACCAAAATGTCCACCAACTGGTGAAGCATGGCAGAATCAAAGAACTGATTCTATTTCATGATCGGGAATGCATCTTCGAATCACCTGATCATTACACAATTTCCACAAATACGGGTCATCCCAAATATAATACTTTGCATCACTTTTTAATTTTGAAATTTGGTTTCTGGATGCACATGGTGGAAAAACAGAAGCAACAAGATAATTTACAATGTTAGCAAACCAAGGTGAATCAAAAGAGTTAGAAATACTCATGAGGTGTTCATCGGGAAAATGGTCACGAATAGGTGCCGAATCAGGAGCATTCTCAATTCTGCTTAAATGGTCTGCCACAAGGTTTTGTGTTCCACTTCTATCACGAATTTCCAAGTCAAACTCTTGGAGCAAAAGCATCCAACGAATCAATCTTGGCTTGGACTCACCTTTCTTCAACAAGTACTTCAGAGCTGCATGGTCAGTAAAGACAACTACTCGAGAACCGAGTAGGTAAGATCTAAACTTATCTAATGCAAAAACAATGGCCAAGAGCTCTTTTTCAGTGGTAGTGTAATTTACCTGGGCAGCATCTAAAGTTTTAGATGCATAGTAGATGACCCTAGGCTGCTTGTCAATCTTTTGACCAAGGACGGCTCCCAATGCATAATTAGAGGCATCACACATTAATTCAAATGGAGCTGTCCAAACAGGTGCTTGGATTATTGGGGTAGTGGTCAATGCTTGCTTGAGACAATTAAAAGCCTCCTTACACTTTTCATCAAACTCAAATGCCACATCCTTTTGAAGCAGACTGGATAGTGGCCTAGCCTTCTTGCTGAAATCTTTTATGAATCTTCTGTAGAATCCTGCATGGCCAAGAAAAGAACGAACCTCTCGAACACAAGAGGGGTAAGGCAAATGTGATATAACTTCTACTTTAGCAGGATCTACCTCAATTCCTTTTTCAGAGATTACATGCCCTAAAACTATTCCTTGTTTTACCATAAAATGACATTTCTCATAGTTCAAGACAAGGTTAGTTTCAATACATCTGTTCAAAACTTTATCAAGACTATCAAGGCATGCATTAAATGAAGATCCATAGACAGTAAAATCATCCATAAACACCTCTATGCAATTTTCAATGAAATCATGAAAAATACTTATCATGCATCTTTGAAAAGTTTCGGGAGCATTGCATAGGCCAAATGGCATTCTCCTATAAGCAAATGTGCCAAAGGGACAGGTGAATATGGTCTTATCTTGATCCTCAGGTGCAATGTGAATCTGAAAATATCCAGAGAATCCATCAAGAAAACAGTAGTGAGACTTACCTGCGAGACGCTCAAGCATTTGGTCAATGAAGGGTAAAGGGAAATGGTCCTTCTTTGTTGCTTGGTTAAGTCTCCTGTAATGAATACAGACTCTCCAACTATTCTGCACTCTAGTTGGGATCAATTCATCCTTTTCATTTTTCACAACTGTGATCCCTGTTTTCTTAGGAACCACTTGAATTGGAC
This sequence comes from Clitoria ternatea, assembly GCA_037962975.1. NCBI lineage: Eukaryota > Viridiplantae > Streptophyta > Magnoliopsida > Fabales > Fabaceae > Clitoria > Clitoria ternatea. The sequence continues at coordinate 161,779,607 of CM075672.1, forward strand.
TCACCCATTGGCTATCAGAGATAGGATAAATAATTCCTGCTTGTAGAAGCTTGGTGATCTCCTTCTTAACCACATCAAGGATTACAGGGTTGAGTCTCCTCTGGGGTTGTCTTACTGCTTTAGTATTTTCCTCCAGAAATATTCTATGCATGCACATGGATGGACTAATTCCAGGAATGTCTGCCAATGTCCATCCTATAGCCTTCTTGTGTCTTTTCAATACCTGCAACAATTTTTCTTCTTGATTTTCATCAAGAGAAGTGGAAATTATCACCGGGAGCTGTTCATTATCCCCTAAGTATACATACTTTAGGTTCTCAGGTAGGGGTTTCAATTCTAACTTGGGTGCCTGCAAAACAGATGGAACTAATAAAGTAGATTTTGGTTCTGCTGTTTGCATCTCAAAACAGTTAGAATTTTCTTGAAATCCTGCATTCAGCTCCTTATGGTTAACAGGTATATCTAAAGACTCTGAATCAGAAATTATGTATCTATCAATTTCAGCACAAATATCACAACTTCCAGAATCATTGCATGCAAAACATTTGTTTGAATCATCCATGTATTCCAAATCAACATTAGAAAAATGTTCAAAAACTAGTTCATCAATAATGTCAATTTGGAAAACAGAATGATTTTCAGATGGATATTTCATGGCATCAAGAATATTAAATTGAACTCTCGTGTCACCAAATTCCATAGAAAGAGTTCCAGAATGAACATCTATTTTGGTTCGAGCTGTTTTCAAAAATGGTCTTCCCAAAATGATAGGAACAGGAATTTGAGGCATACCTTCTTCCATATCAAGTACAAAAAAGTCAGCAGGGAAAACCAGCTGTTCTACCTGAACCAAAACATCCTCTATAACTCCAGCAGGATAGGCAGTGCTCCTATTGGCTAGCTGAATTACTACACCAGTAGGTTGTAAATTTCCAAGAGACAAAGATTTAAAAACAGACATAGGCATAACATTTATTGAGGCTCCTAAATCTAACATGCAATTTTCAAATTTATTATTGCCTATGATACAGGGTATAGAAAACGTACCTGGGTCCTTGCATTTCTCAGGAATATTTTCCTTACCAAGCAGTGCAGATACATTTCTTCCCATGCTTATTCTTTCATTGCCCTTGAGTCTCCTTTTGTGAGTACACAACTCCTTCAGAAATTTGGCATACTTGGGAATTTGCTTGATTGCATCGAGAAGAGGTATATTCACTTCCACTTTCCTAAAAGTATCCAAAATTTCTTTATCCACTTCTTCCATTTTCTTGCTTGAAATTGCTTTTGGTGGAAAAGGAAGAGGGATATGAGGTGGGATTTGGGATGGTTGCATCTCAGATTTGCTTGTGCTTGAAGAGGGCACATCATTCTCAACCGTTGTGGGCACATCTGTTTGTTTTTCAGGTTCCTTAGGTATGGGTACTTCAAGGTTCTTACCTGATCTTAACTGAATTGCACTCACATTTCTTGGATTTGCAGCTGGTTGAGATGGTAATTTGTCAGAGTTTTGTGATTGTAACTGGCTTAATGATGAAGCCAATTGCCCAATTTGGTTGCTTAAACTCTGGATGGTAGCATCATTCCTCTGTTGATACTCCAAATTCTGCGCAGCCATTTGTTTCACCAGATCCTCCAAAGAAGGGCCACTCGTGGGTGGTTGAGGTGTAGGTCTTTGGAAGGTTGGTGCATTGTTTTGAAATGGAGGTTGGGGATTTTGTTGTTGGTTTCCCCATCTCAAATTTGGATGGTTCCTCCAACCTGGATTGTATCTATTGGTGGAAAGGTCATGGTTTTGTTGTGGTGGAGGTCTGTCATGGTAGATGTTTGCTGCATAGGCTTGGGGACTATTATTATCCTTTTCTTGTAGAGAAGGACAACAATCAGTGGGGTGCTCTTGTGAAGAGCAGATTCCACACACTTTAGCAGTCATGGATTTTTGATTTACTGCCAATTGTGTGACTAGAGTGGTGAGAGCATCAAGTTTGCTCTCCAATTTAATTCCAGATGAACTAGAATTGGAATCAAACATGGGTTTGAAAGAATCATTTCTCACACCAAATTGTTGAGAATTGGATGCCATCTTCTCAATCAGGTTTCTTGCTTCAGCAGCAGTCATATCTCCTAGAGCTCCTCCACTTGCCGCATCAATCATGTTGCGATCAACGTGGTGTAAACCTTCATAGAAGTACTGAAGAAGAAGTTGTTCAGAAATTTGGTGGTGAGGGCAACTTGCACAAAGTTTTTTAAATCTCTCCCAATATTCATAAAGACTTTCTCCAGAGAGTTGCCTAATGCCAGATATATCTTTACGGATTGCAGTTGTTCTAGAGGCAGGAAAGAATTTTTCCAAGAACATTTTCTTTAAGTCATTCCAACTTGTGATTGATCTTGGAGCAAGGTAATACAACCAATCCTTAGCAACACCCTCTAAAGAATGAGGAAACGCTTTAAGATAGACATGGTCTTCTTGAACGTTTTGGGGTTTCATTGTGGAACACACAATGTGGAATTCTTTGAGGTGTTTGTGCGGATCTTCACCCGCAAGACCATGAAACTTAGGCAACAGGTGTATAAGTCCGGTCTTAAGAATAAAAGGGACATCCTCATCAGGATATTGAATACACAAACTTTCGTATGTGAATTCAGGAGCAGCTAGTTCTCTAAGAGTTCTTTTACGAGGTTCAGCCATATCAGAAAAACTAGCAGTACTTTCAACAGATTCAGAAAAAATACTATCACTATCAATATCAACAAAGTTATTATTAAATCTAGCTTCTCTAACTAACCTATGAAAAGTTCTTTCAATTTCAGGATCAAATGAATATAAATGCTCAAAAGTTCTTCTAGTCATACATAGCATACAACAAGATATTTGATCATGATGAGCAATAAATCATAAGAATCCTAAATCATGCAAGAGAAATAAAATAAACAAACAAACAAACAAAAAAAAAAAAAGAAAAAAATTTTTTTTTTTTTTAATTAAAATTTTCTTTTTTTTTTTCAATTAAAAAAAAATTAATTTAAAACAAGAGTTTTTCCTAAAGATCGTTGATCCCCGGCGGCGGCGCCAAAATTTGACGTTGAAATTTTTTTCAGTCGTGATTCCGTCAAATTAGTACATTAAAATTAATTAACGTAGTACTAGGGTGTCAACCTAGGTCGTTCTCTCAAGGATCAACACAGAAATTTAGGAAAAATCAAGTCTTAAACTAATTTTTAACAATTAAAAATAAAAACTAAACAACTAAAAATTTTTACAAACATAAGTTCACTAACATACAATTGGGGGGGGATTTTGATTGATTTTTTTTTTTTTTTTGTTGTCACAATTAAAATTAAAACAAGGTAAATAAAGGATTTAAAACAATAAATAACAAGCGATTGATTTTCTTGGAGTATTGTAAATAAATTTATCCTTGGTTCATTAAAGATAACTTGTATACTTATTAATGTTAATTTCTTAGCTCAATTTGAATTGATCAACTAAGCGTCTTTTTCAATTCACAATTCCTTTACTTTCATTTAAAAATGAATATTTTAATCAAGCATCCTAATTAAGCAAAAGGAGTCAAGATCTTAAAATCTAGGAATTATTGAGCATATATAAGAACATCGCCTACATACATAATCTAATCTCAAATTATGGAATTAAGCAAACCATAATTATTAAAAGTGATTATGAAAATATTCATTAAGCATGCATATTTCCTTAATCCATTCTAATTTGAAATCTTATTTAACTCCATTTGAATAACTAAACCGATTAAGCATACAAATTCAATTAAACAAAATGGAATTAAATAAGTAGAGAATGATTATGAAGAAATAACAATAATAAAAGCATACTATATTAAAATTAATGACCTCAAAATTACATTACAACATTCTCCAAGAAAATCAATCTAAGGGTTTTAGCCCTCCATAATTACAACTACAACAATAAAACTAACCCGGAAATGGAGAAGTTGTTGGATAAACTCCAACAAAGAAGAGAAGCAGAGGAAGAACGTATGAGTGAGGGAGGAATTGAAGAATGAAGAATGGTGTGTGTTCTGCCCCTTCCTCTTGGTGCTATTTATAGGAGTTTAAAAGCAAAATTATGCCATAAAATATTTCAATGGAAGGAGCACTCTTCATTAATCAATTCAATGGTGCTCCATGATCAGCTTGAGTGCCTTGCCCACCTTCCTCAGTGCATTGCCCACTTTCCAGAAGCTTGAAAAACGTGTTTCTGGGCCAATTATTCACTCATGAATCGATTCATTGGTGGGAGGAATCGATTCATTCGTTCCAAAATGCAATCCTGGGCCAATTTTACACATAGGAATCGATTCATGAGTGGTGGGAATCGATTCCCAAGCACATGAATCGATTCATGCTTGTTTGAATCGATTCCCAGGCCTTTAAAATGCATATGAATCGATTCACATGGGTGGGGAATCGATTCCTAGCTGTATGAATCGATTCCCAGGGTGCTTGAATCGATTCCTTGCTGTTCTTTTGTGTGGGAATCGATTCCCACATTGGTGAATCGATTCCCAGACCTGTTCTGGTGCTTTTCTCGCATTTTTGACCATTTCTTGAGTCGTGGCTTCTTTCGTTTGACCTGTGGTAATTATTTTTTTAATTACAGGCTTAATCACACACTACAAAACAAGAGAAACCCAACTTTTATTAAAAATTTATCCTTAATTCATTTTAAAATTAAATATTAAATAAAGCTCAATTGATGAAAATGTGTTAAAGTGCAGTATATTACACACTAAGTGATGGCAAATTATGCACATTTAAATTGAGGAATTAAGGATAAATCATGCATCATCAGGTAGCCTTTCAATCCTCTCTATTTTTCTATCCAACCTTACCAGAAATTTTATTGTATATCTATAAATAACATACATTTACTATATAATAATATACATGTGATTTTGTTAATCGTATATGATTGAATTAATTATAATGTATGATTGTATAATAAAAAATCTAATACAAGTCTACAAGTCATGAGTCTCCTACTTGTTACATTTATTGTACAAATAAGTAATGATAATGCAACATAATATTCCAATCATGTATGAAATGCAATAGAAAGCAAAACAATTGAAAAAACTACTAAAATTTTGGGTTTTAGACTAAAGAAATTAGCTAATGTATGAAACTTATGGGTTTCACTATGACATAAACTTATGTTGTGGTCACATCTAGTGTATCACAGATCTTGTCCTTATGCCTCTTATTGACATAAACTTATGTTATGGTCACTTGCTGGTTCACACACCTGCATCAATCATAACATTTATGTAGTAATTAGCATTTATCACTTTATATAGTGAACAACATTGATTTAAGAATAGTGTCCTCTCATGCAAAATTTACCTTGTCAAATACAGCCTTAAGTTGTGATGTCTAATCACCCAAGGTTCAAATGTGAACGCTTACATAGTCATCCCTAGGAGCTGATGTAATAGAAAATGGATGCCTACATAGAAATATATAAAAAATAAATAATTTATTAGTCTTTCTCAAGCTTTTTTCTCATTTTTTAACACTAGATAATTTTATCACTCCTCGGTTTGGTGATGCCTCATGTGGTTTAATTAAGAGTTAGCCTTTCTTATTCTTTTCTTTGTAACAATTATATACATTTGAAATCTAACATTAATATAGTAGATAGGATTGACTATAGAGGGGTTATAACACAGGACAACCTATAGTCATATAGAAGAATGATCATATAGTAGATAGGATTGACTATAGAGAGGTTATAACGCTGCCAATCTATTTATACCTAAAAAATCAGTCCAAGTTGCTTGGATTTCATTGTAATACCTCAATCCAATAGTTACTATCATATTCAAGTATACCTGTCTTTGCTAGAGTATGACTTCTTACATGTCTTACACTTGAAACTAGACTTATAGATTGCTGACCTGCATATCAAAAATCATTTGAGACTAGATTTTAGACATACAAAATTAAATACATCTTTTGTCATGCTTATCTACCTAAATAGAAAGCTTATAGAAACAAATGCATCAATTCAATTTATAAAATCCTTGGTTCATCTTCTTTCATTTCCCTCTAATTTTTGTGTTTCTCTTGGTGCTTGGAGAAAAGGTATGGTTTCATAACACTCATGGTTTTTCTTGTGGATTTTGAGGTTCTTGAAGCTTAACAATAGATGATTGGATGTTGTTTTGTTGAGAAAATGCATATGGAAGCCAAATTATAGGGTAGATGACCATTAGGAATTTTGTTGTTGTTGATGATGATATGAACATGAAGTTGTTGCCTTGGAAATGCCTAAGTGGATGCAAGGGAATGATTGGAATTGATGTTTGGCAATTTTTGTTAAAAACCCTAACATGTGGGAATTGAGACTTTTGGTGAAAATTGATGAATTTAGGGTTTATTGTCTTAAGAATGATTTTGGATGAGGAAATGAATGTTTGGAATGGTTGACACTAATTATTGAAGTGGGGAATTTGAGAAATTAAGAGAATATGGAAGGCACCAAGTTGGTAAAATTAGTAGAAGTGGTATTTAGTGGGTGTTGGACTTAGGAGTTGTTTTGTAGTCATTAATTCTACAAAATATGGATTAATGGGAAAGAATTCCTGAAACCTAACAAAATAAAAAAATTGGTGTTTATAACATGTTTAAGACATGTTAAGTGTTTTAGATATAATAGTGAATATTTAGAATTGAAATTAATGCCTTAATAGGCCAATTGATTGAGATTTGTATATATGTTAATGTAGGATCTATTCTGAACGACGAAGCAGGACCATCGAATCGCTTGGATTACTTCTCTTGAGGTAGGAGAGGAGTTTATATTCTAAATACATGAGTAGAGTATTTGTTGATTGTTGTATGTGACATTACATATGTTTACCTTATCCTTGATGTATTGATAATTTGTGATGTTGGATATGGTGATGTTAGTGTGCTTGGCAAATGTGTAACATGCATTTGGAGTATTGGTTGTATGCCTTGTAGTGATTGTTAATTGTAATGAGAATTTTGGCAAATGTTGTTCCTTTTGTTGATTGAGAATGTATGTGTATTCACCATAAATATTGATTGATGAATATTGATGTTGAACAGAAATGGATATTGTTGTTGAGCATACCCCTAAATATAGATGAAAGATTGATGGATATTGTTGTTGATGATTGTTGATGCCATTGTGGTTGATGCAAGTATAAAGTTGTATGTATGAGTTGAATTTGTGTTGATGGAAAATGTTATGAATACCACACTAAAATTTGAAACAATGACACTAATCAAGAAAATTAAAATCCATAAGAATTGAGTGGTGATGTGATGACGGTGATGGTTGATGAGTGGCATGATAGGATCTATAGTGTGAGATTGCATATGATTTGTATCTGCATTACATCCATGGCATATTGCATAACTACCGGTATGAGATATTGGGGGTTCCTCTGGTTGGCCCAGTGAGAGGGCGGCTCTGTATAGGAGCATTGTTGTTGTTTACCCTAGTGACTCAATGGTAGAGTCACAAAGCTACCCATGCTTAGCTATGGGGAGCTGCATGTTGTTGACCCTGTGGGGGGTGGCTCTTTGAGGAGTAGGTGTCCCTGGTGGTCTTATAGATCACAACTGCCATGGTATGATTCATGGTTGGCTCGCAACACCATATATTGTTTATGTTGTATACCACGGTCATGGTGAAAATGACTTGTGTTGTAAGATGGGCGATATGGCTTGGTGCCAGTAAAAAATGATGATATGCATGCAAACGGTGAGATGCATCTTATTTTGAAACCTTATGTTTTGATAGAGAAGGTAAATTAGTGGTAATAGAATGCCTTTGACGGTAATTATTTGAGTTTTGGATTATGTATGTATTAAATGATAATGATGTTGATGTATATGTGGAGTTGATGATCTAAGCTTAGATATACTTGGTCTTATATTCTTTTGTGTATACATATGCATATAATAGGCCAATTCTTTTGTAAACAACTATATGCATATTGACAATGGATGTTTGATATCCATTTTGATGGCCTTGATGCTTATGATTGATGGAAATCCATGAATGGGTGAGTTATTTAAAGTGTGAGCTCATGATCATAATGTTTATGCATGAATTAGAAGTATATATATATATATGATGATTCCAGTTTATGAATCGATTCATGAGTCACCTTGAATCGATTCATAGGCCACTGGTTCTAGAAAAGAAAAATTCTTCATGCATGAATTAATTCATGACTGAGTTTGAATCGAATCATGGCCCACTAGTTTTAATGGAATCGATTCATGGTCTACTGGATTCGCATGAATCGATTAATGACTTATCTTGAATCGATTCATGGCTTACTAGTTCCAATGGAGGTGATCTCTAGTTCCATGAATCGATTCACAAAATTCCTTGAATCGATTCATAGCTTTCTGCCTGGATGAACTTGTTCCCCCATTCATATGAACCGATTCATAAGAGTCTTTGAATCGATTCATAAACTTCTGTTTTGCTGTCCTGGACTCTTTCATGTATGAATCGATTCATGGCTTGCTCGAATTGATTCATGGCTTTCTATTTGTTAATTTTCCATAAGTTTTGATGCTTTCTTGATGTGTGTTGAATCATGGCTTTATTTCCTCGCTTCTCATGCATGTTTTCTTGGATTATTCCTCATACCCACTCTTACTTCCAAATCAATATACATTTCTGTTAAACACTTACATGGCAATTGTGTAATCGATTACTTTAAGTTAATATTTGCATAAAACATCTAACTTCTTATATCGTCATATATGGGATAGGTCTTTAAATGGTCTGGGGTTAATTATTAAAGTTTATAATCAAGGTGTTCTTCTTCCAACAATTATTTAAATCACGAAAAATTTACTCTACTTTTTATCATCTAATTATTAATAACTTTAATATTATTTATCGGATTAAGGGCGCCACAAACAAAGTAGCCCCTGTTGTCCATTTTTATATCGGGTTACATTATTTGTGTATTGTGCATATTAAATTAAGAAAAAGAATGTCCAAAAGACTTCGTAGTGCTTTGTTATTAGAGTGTGGAACTTGTATCTTTGTGCTTGTTGTTGTTGCTTGGTTGTGTTGAGCTACAGAGAGTCAAATATAAATTTCACAATAAGCTAAGCCAAGTGTCACACTCATTGTCATATTTCCACTACCGCCAATGTGTGCACCAGGTAGACACCGCTTCTTCACTGTTCCACTGCCACCAGAATTTATATCACCGTCGACGAGGTTACATCATTAACTCTAATTCTGCAATTTACATTATATTAACATGGATAAGATTTGATGAAAACAAAACACAGGATTCTGTAAAACTTCAAATGAATAAAGAAAAATAGAATTGCAGGCTAGTATAGCTACAATTGAATTTATGTTTTATGATGCAATCTCATCGAGTGATGAAATTCTTGGCAAGCGCATCGATCATTAAAATAGAGTATATTTGATCATTCCCACGAGGATTGTGTTAAGTAACACAATCTTGAGAAACCTCTAGCTGAACCTCATAACAAAGCCAATTAAGTTTTGCAGTTTTCTGAATTTTATATTGTTTTTATGAATTTTCATATAGTAGTGTCACAAGTAGAATTAGGTCAGCAATTAATCTATACTAAACACACAGATTTGAATTGATCTCAGCACACAATTTCACTAAAATCCTAATGACAGCAGCTTTGGATTCAATTAAAGCATGGTTCAATTTCACAGATGAATAACTCCTAATTCCTTAGGCGATTATTACTAACTCAACACAAAGCAATCCTAATTCCTTAGGCATCAGTTCAAGTCAAATCCAATTATGAAATTTAAGGAACCCTAGTTGTTACCTAATTCCTTAGGCATGAAGCAACTAAGTTAGGAAATGCAATCTGAAGCTCTCACCATGATTCCTCTCTAGTGAATGCTTCTGAATGAGCCTTAGATTTCCCAATCCAAGAGATGTGATCCAACACTTCCTCTATTCAGAACTTGCTTCAAGTGATTCCTTAATTTCAGCCACTTGAATCTCAACTTGATTGCAACTTCAATCAATCCCACTCCTAGGGAATTAAGCACCTATGGAGGAGAACGAAAATGGATAGAGAGGATGAAGTTAGGGATGAGAGAATTTAGAGAGAGAAGAGAGAAAATCTGAGAATGAGAGTTAGATCTGAAATTAGCTTCGAGTTAGTTAGTTAAGTCTTTGCAATGCAGCTATATATAGCTTTCCTAGGGTTAACTAAAAATCCTAAATAATTACAGATGATACATTTAATTAAAAAGGTGCAAAATAAATAAATAACTTAAGTTACTTAAATTACAACATGTACAAGTTCTGAAAATAACTAAGTTAAGTGGATGAGTGATTGGGCGAAAGAGTGGGCGTAAGAAGGGCGTTGGTACACGTGAAATCTAGACCAAGGTCTGATTGAGGGGGAAATGGGCATAAGAGTGAGCGTAAGTGCCATCGTAAGTTGTAACATCCCAATTTTTATAAAAATATTTAATTAAAGGGAATAAATGACAAATAATTATGTATGGAAAGATTAATGTCTCAAAAGTAGGGAAATAAATTAATTAGGATTTATTATGATTTTTCATAATTTACAAAGCTTGGTGTGCTAAAATAAATACCCTGTTAAAATATGGGTGTCAGACCAAGTATTTCTGATTGAGATGTCATTGGTCAGGGCTGTTAAGAACATTATTGGGAATTTGAATATATATATTCAGAATAATTTTTAGAATAAGTATCAAGCCCGAACAGAGATCCTCTTTGTTGTAAAACAGAGAAACTTAAGTGAAGGGTTAAAAACTTAAAACCACAAACTCCCTGTTAGTCAAGTGGCCTCAATACTCAAGAGGGGAGTGAATTGAGTTTTAAAACTTTTTCTTGAAAAGCCTTTGAAATTGATTCCCTTTTAACACAAGATAATAATATGCAAGAGACAGTACGTATAATGCAAGAAATAAGATAGGGAAGATGTGTAGAATTCACTTTGGTAATTTATCAAACACTTGGTGTGCAGGATCTTAGCTTAGCCAAATTAATCAAGTTCAAGCAATGCAATCACAATCAAAATAACAACCAGATGCAATATGTAAATGCAAGAGAGTAAGGAAGAGAAGCTTGCAAACCGATATAACGAGTTCCACCACCCCGGTGTACGTCTCGCCTTCAAGCAACCCACTTGAAGGATTTCTACTATTGAAGTTTAGAGATACAAGCTATGAGCAATTGCAGCTTCCTAGTGTCCCACACTCAAGAACTCAATCCTCACTAGCACTAGGGTACCCCACCCAATCTCTCAAACTCTCAATACCTAAAGGTTGAACCTCAACCTTTGTGACCACTCAAAACTAGAGTGGAACTTTGTGTTTGGTGTTTGTGTTTACAAGCAAATAACTCTCTCAATAGAGTAGATATACAATTGAAAGGCTCTCACAAATTCTAACTCTCAACAAGAGAGGATATACAAATTTAGAACCTAAGTTTCAGAATAATGAAACTATACATAGAAAATGAACTCACAAGGCACAAGTACAAGCTATGAATGATTTTCTCCTTGATTGCTTGAGTAGCTTGAATGGATGGTGCATTTCTAGGCCTTGGAGAGGAGCTTTGGAGGTTTCAGAGCCGTTGCACAGCATGGGCATGGAAGCTTTTGTAGAGAAGTGAGCTGGATCTGCACTTAAGAGTCACGTTCCCCAAATTCTGGCACTAGTGTAATGGATTACTCCTCGAGCTGTAATCGATTATGCTTCACTATATTCCATTAATTTAAGTGTCCAGTAGCTGTGTAATCGATTATGTCTTTTACTGTAATCGATTATGTCAGTGTAATCGATTATGTCATACCCTTGTAATCGATTATGCATTATACCTGATGCATTTAATTCCTGTATGCAGCGTTGCGATCGATTATGTAAGTCATATAATTGATTATACATCAAACAGAACCTCTGTAATTGATTAGTCATGCCTTGTAATCGATTGGGCAAAATACCTGATACATTATCCCTTTTATTGCAATAGTGTAATCGATTATTCTCTTTGTTTTAATCGATTAGGTGCATTCCAGAATCAATGTAATCGATTGTCCCAGTGCTATAATGGATTATTACATATACCTGATGCATTTATTTTTTGTTTCCCTGCTCTGTAATCGATTAGCTTAGTCTTTGTAATCGATTATGCTTTTGCAGAGAGCTTAAGTCTGGTCTTGATTCAGTGTAGACTCTTGTATTTCTTTGTTTTAAACTTCTGGGAAGTTTATTGCGCACTGTCCTTGGCATTTTGAGTCTCTATGAACTTTATTATCATGTCATGATTCTTCAATTTATTTTCTATGTCATTATCAAAATCCTGAAACAATTTTCAAACACATTCTCCCCCTTTTTGATGATGATAAACTATGTTCATTTCATGAGGGTATTAGTCCAGATAAAATTTCTCCCTCTTTCTTTAGGAGTTCATGTATAATTTTAAGAATCATGAAAATGCTCAATTTCTATTTTAACAAAGATAGTTCTTAGAGCTTTTTACTAATTATTTATAGGTTCTTTGATTAACCACTTGTTATTAACCATTTATTAACCATTTGTAGATTCTTTGATGAACTTATAATATGATGAACTAATATCTTTCTCCCCCTTTGTAATCATCAAAAAACAAATAATGCGAGTAAAGGAAAGAGATAAAGGAAGGGAACTTTATTCATTGCTAAATCAAATTACTGAAGCAAATTACAAAAGCAAATGCAAAGCATAAAAATATCCTAAGATAAAACATAAAAAATAATTCAATTATTAGGAGAAAAGAAACGAAGATCCGTGAGTTGGTTGGATAAATCCATATATTTTTGCTCCATCATCTCAAAATGTTGTTGCTCAGTGATTTGAAATTCTTGAAGAGAGGTTTCAAGTTTGCCAAATCGTTGATCAAGATAGGCATAGAGAGATATGAAGGGATCAACAAGAGTAAAGGGTTCTCCTTGGGTAGCAGGGGTAGGAGAAGCAGGATCATCAATAGGTGCTTCAAATGGGATATTGGCATGAATTCCTTCCATCTTAGAGGCCTAAGCTCCATTGACAAAAATTATCCCCATCTTGGTGAGATGATGAGTACCAATGCAAGCTTTAGAGGGTACCTTCTCTAGAAGTTCCCCACTGAGATCTACACCATAGGCTTTAAAAATTTTTATGAGAAGAATGGCATAGGGTAGCTTTTGTTTATCCTTGGCTTTAAGCATGTGAAGTTTGAGGAGCTGAATCTAGTTGATCTCTTTGTGATTTTGCATTGCCCACATCAGCACTACATCTTCTTCCTCAACAAGGTCGTAGTTGCCTCCACGAGGAACTAAAAGCTTGACTAAAATAAAGTGAAGAAGATGGTTGTTAAGAGTGAGATAGCCTACCAATTTGTGATTGCTACAGGGACGGTCAGCTTTCCATAAGGATTAGCGTGCAACAATGCTGTTGAAATCTCATTCATCTTCGGGATGGCCACCAGAAAAATTAGCATCAGAGAGAGGGAGGAGACTTATCTCAACAAGTTGCTCATTGGTGATGTTGAGAGTTACATTCTTGACTCTGGCTTCAAGCACACCATCAATAAGTTTCAGAGTGGAAAAGAAAACTCGAATAAGCTCTGGGTAGTAAAATTCCTCTTTGATAGATAGGAAGGGGATGGGATTATAGTGGTTGAGAAATTGAGTGAAAGAAAAACTTGGGTGATCAAAAAGTTCAGCATTGAGGAAATGAAGAGCAATGATATCCTTCTCAGAAAATTTCTTGATGAAATCATGGAGATCTCCAGGATTGGAGAAGAACCTTAAGAAATCAAGAGGGTTGTGGGTTTGGGCAATGGATGACCTTGCTCTTTTGACATTTTTGGAAGAAGACATTGTGAAGCAAAGAAGATGTGGAGAATTTGAGGTTTCAGAGGGGTAGGAAGTATAGAAGAGAGGAGGGTTGTGGTGTGAGATGAGAAGGGTGAGGGAGGAGGTATTTATAGGGATTAGAGGTGGGATTTAGGGGTTTAGAGAGGTTTAGGATTTGTTGGGCCAAGATACACATGGATTGAGCATTAAAATCTGTAATCCTAGTAACTCCGTAATCGATTACGGGTCAGGGCATAATCGATTACTCCTTTGAAGAATTTGAAACGTCAGGCTCCATAATCGATTAGACCATGTATGTAATCGATTAGATCAAGACTGAATTTTTCACAGAAGCTCAGTAATCGATTAGTGTGAGGCTAAAATCGATTATATGTATAACAGAATACCCATAATCGATTATACAGAGATATGTACTCGATTGTGTACAATATAGAAAGCCCATAATCGATTATACAGAGATGTGTAATCGATTATGCACCACTCAGAAAGCTCCTAATCGATTATATTATGTATATAATCGATTATAGTATGCCCAGAATTGCACAAACACATGTTTTCTGAACAATCAACATTAATAACATAATTTACATGGATTTAGACTTATTTATTTCATCAATCAATCATCATTGTTAATCATCAAACACATTGTAAATCAAAAATATCAATATGAGTCATCAATCAAAGTTTTTCACATACAATTAAAAATATTTAATATTCCTAACTCCCTTCTTATATTAATGAATTGTTCTTTTACAAGTGGTTTAGTGAAGATATCAGCTAGTTGCTTAGTGGTTTCAACATGTTCAAGCACACAATCACCTTTCAATACATGATCTCTAATGAAATGATGTCTTATTTCTATATGTTTAGTCCATGAATGCATGACAGGATTCTTAGATATATTAATGGTACTAGTATTATCACATCTAAGAGGCACATGGTCTAAAATAACACCAAAATCTAAAAGTTGTTGTTTCATCCATAAAATTTGAGCACAACAACTCTCAGCAGCAATATATTCTGCCTCAGCTGTTGATAATGCCATGCTAACTTGCTTTTTGCTATGCCATGAAACAAGTGAGCTACCAAGCAAGTGACAAGTGCCACTTGTGCTCTTTCTATCAAGTTTACATCCTACAAAATCAGAGTTAGAATATCCTACAAGAATACATTCAGCACCTTTAGGATACCAAATACCAATATCTAGATATCCAATAAGATATTTCATTATACATTTTACAACAGTTAAGTGTGATTCTTTTGGACATGCTTGATATCTTGCACACATACACACAGCAAACATGATATCCGGTCTACTAGCAGTTAAGTAAAATAAGGATCTAATCATAACTTGATATTTTTTGAGTTCTACATCTTTACCTTTCTCATCCTTGTCCAAATAACATGAAGTGCTCATGGGTGTGGCAATTTTGTTTGCTTTGTCCATGTTGAACTTTTTGAGCAACTCTTTGCAATATTTGGATAAGCTAATGAAGGTTCCTTCTCTAGTTTGCTTGATTTGCAATCCGAGGAAGAATGTGGGTTCTCCCATCATGGACATCTCAAATTCATTCTGCATCATCTTAGCAAACTCTTTACAAAGCAATTCATTAGTGGCACCAAAAATGATATCATCCACATAAACTTGTACCAAAAGTATGTCATTCTTTTTGTGCTTAATGAACAATGTTGTATCAACTTTTCTTGTTTCAAAATGATTTTCTAAAAATAATTTGCTCAATCTTTCATACCAAGCTCTTGGAGCTTGTTTTAAACCATACAAAGCTTTTCTTAGATTGAGAACATGATTTGGAAATTGATAATTTTCAAAACCAGAAGTTTGATCAACATATACTTCTTCTTGAATATATCCATTCAAAAAGGCACTTTTGGCATCTATTTGATATAATTTGAAATCTTTATAACATGCAAAAGCTAATAATAGCCTAATAGCTTATAACCTAGCTATAGGAGCATATATTTCTTCATAGTCGATTCCTTCTTCTTGATTATATCCCTTAGCAACTAGCCTAGCTTTGTTTCTAGTGATTATTTCATTTTTATCAAGCTTGTTCCTAAATACCATTTTGGTTCCTATTATTTGATGGTCATTAGGTTTTGGTACAAGTTCCCAAACTTCATTTCTTTCAAATTGGTTCAATTCTTCTTGCATGGCCAACATCCAATGTTCATCAATAATAACTTCATCAATGGTTTTAGGCTCAATTTGTGAAACAAATGCTAAATGATTAGAAGTATTGAATGAGCGTCGAATACTTACACCCTTAGTGATATCACCTATAGTGTTGCCTATGGGATGATGTTTTGATGTGATCCACTTTTTTTGAGAACTTTGTTATTGTTGTTCATTTTGAGAAACTACTTCATTATTGATTCCTTCTTCTTGATTGTTTTCTAGGGTCATCTCTTGGAGTGTACCTACAAGATCATCAACATCTTCTTTCTCGGGGAATTATGGCCATTTTCATCAAATTTCACATGAATGGACTCTTTAATGGTGTTTGTTTGTTTGTTAAAGACTCGATAAGATTTACTAGATGATGAATATCCAAGAAAGATTGCTTCATCAGATTTTGCATCAAACTTTCCTAGATTATCCTTTCCATTGTTAAGCACAAAGCATTTGCATCCAAATACATGAAAGTAAGATATATTTGGTTTTCTACCTTTGTAAAGTTCATAGGGGGTTTTCTTCAAAATTGGCTTTATTAAACATCTATTCATAACATGACAAGCGGTATTTACCGCATCGGCCCAAAAATGTTTAGCAATATTATTTTATTCAACATAATTCTAGCAAGCTCCACCAAAAATCTATTTTTCCTTTCAACAACTCCATTTTGTTTTTCATAAAATTTTTCAAATAGTTAATTTTCAAATTCTCCCCCATGATCAGTTCTAATGGATACAATCTTTGAATCTTGTTCATTTTGGATAACCTTGGCTAGTTTCTTGAATGCATGATATGCTTCATTTTTGTGAGCAAGAAACAATGTCCATGTATATCTAAAATAGTCATCTACAATCACCAGACCATAATAATTGCCACCAAAGCTTTTGACCTTAGAGGGTCCAAACAAATCCATGTGCAAAAGTTGTAAAGGCCTTTGAGTTAAAAAAACATTTTTAGCTTGAAATGATGCCTTTACTTGTTTCCCCTTTTGGCATGCATCACAAAATTTATTTTCAAACTTTAGCTTTGGTAAACCAATTACTAATTCTTTTGAAACAAGTTTGTTTAAATGGTCTTTGTGGATGCGTGCTATTCTTTTATGCCATAACCATGATTCATCCTCTCTAGTCATGAAGCATTGCATATTATTTAAAGACAAACAATCAACATCAATCATGTAAACATTATCTATTCTTTGACCAACAAATGTTACTTCTTTATTTTGCTTATTTTCAATAACCATTTGATTCAAATATCACTCTATATCCTTTGTCATATAGTTGACTTATACTAAGAAAATTATTTTTGAGTCCTTCTACATATAATACATCACTAATTGAAGTGGAAGAGTTTTTACCAATGTTTCCAACTCCAAGGATTCTTCCTTTAGTATTGTCTCCATAAGTGACTCTTCCTTTTCTTTTAGGTGTAAATGTTATGAATTTGCTCATATCACTCATCATATGCTTTGAACACCTACTATATAGGTACCAATGGGTGTTGCTTACCTTGAAGCATACCTCATCTTGCTCTTCTTGGTGGTTGGCCATTAAGCATAAGTTTGCTTCTTCATTATCGGAATCATCAGAGCTACTCACATTATTTTTGTCCTATGCTATATAGGCTCTTCTTCTACCTCTTCTTTCTTTGTTTTTCTTTTTTATTTTTGGACAATCAACTTTGAAATATCCTTCCTTGCCACATTCAAAACAAGAGGGTGAGGATGTATTATCTTTGAGCATAGGTTTCTTACCTTGGTTTGTAAAGTTTCTTTGAAACTTCTTGTTTTTCATGAGCTTGTTGAATCTCTTCACAAATAGCCCAAACTCTTCATCCTCATCAAGGTCACTTTTGAATTCTTCTTTATCGATTGAAGTGGCCTTGAGAGCTACCCCTTTCTTCTTGGAATACTTTTCTTCTTCCTCTGCATTCTTCAAGTCATTGAGCTCTTGCTCTTATTCTTGAAGCTTTCCAAATAATGCTGCAAGAGACATATCATTGATATTGGGAGATTGCTTGATTGCGGTGACAAGAGGTTGTCATTCCTTAGTAAGACTTTTCAATACTTTATGAATAAGCTCTTTGTTAGTATAAGACTTACCAAGGGTAATAAGATGATTTATGATTAATGTGAACCTCTTTTGCATTTCAAGAATGGTTTCTCCGGAGTTCAACCTAAAACTCTCAAATTGACTAGTGAGTGTACTAATTTTTGAATCTTTTACATCACTAGTTCCCTCATGGGTGATTTGGAGAATGTCCTAGATTTCTTTAGCAGTTTTACAAGTTACAACTCTAAAGAACTCATCCGGACCTAAAGCAAGGGTGATGAGATTTTTAGCTTTGTAATTATATTGGACCTTTTTCTCCTCATCACTAGTCCAATCATCCATTAGTTTTTCTACTTCTTTTCCATCAATAATATGCATAGGTATGAAGGGACTATTTTCAATTGCATTCCAAATTTTCAAATCAATAGACTATACAAAGATTTTTATTCTTTCTTTCCAAAAGCATAACCTTCTCCATTAAAAGTTGGAGGTCTATTTGTAGAGGCCATCTTAATCTCTTGAAGCTGTTAAGTGTAACACCCCGATTTACTGTACTCGAATCCCGATGTGATCGTCATAATTAATGAAATTGTGAATAAATTTGTCGCGTTTAAAAATAATACCGGTGTCACACCGAAACTTGAATCATAGAAAATCGAAGCGTACAATTAAACAAACTAGAGCTGGATCGATAGAATAAAGGCCCATAATGGTATACAAAAATAATGAAGTTTACAGCGGAAGAATATGTATACCGGGCACACGTCTAGTCCCATATATGAAGATATGAGAAAAGGCTAGGTAAAGATGCAATGGCATAATATAAGCCTAGTAAACAACCATCATCATTTTAAATAACTACATACGTATGCAATACCTAAGGTATAATTAATTTTATATACATCCGGGGATATACTTCCCACTATCTCAATCATCAATGATCGTCATTCATTTTCAATCCTTAATCATTCTAATACGCCTCAAATCATCCTTTACATTTTATGCATATATATGCATCATTCATCAATGCAAAGGAATATTTTATACATACTCAAAATGTCTAAATCATCAATATAACTTTGCACGAATTACTCAATACACGAGAAACCATAAATGATGCCGGCCAAGGCACTTCCTCTACCACTATTTACCTTCACCAAAGCTTTGACTAGTAATCCGAACTCATCCCATGGCAACCTGCATCACAATGCTAAAAAGGAGACCACATGGGAGAGTGAGTTATATATTCAAAATGACGAATAACATATATATTATGATCAAGTGTATATGCATACAAACATCATGTGTGCTTTGCTATAAAACCATTTAAATTATCATCTATTCATCATATCATTAATATAATAGGCATACAAGCCTCATGCATAATCATATACACAATCAATTTGCCACTTATCAACAAGGGCACTCATAATCATTATCATCATTACACCATTAAGGTTTCACACAATACCTCCTCGTAAGGGGTTTCTCAACACTCGTGGTCATCCCATCTCAAATATATAATAAATTTAATTCTATATCAATGGGTGATCGCAACCACCATAATCAAACATTCATAACCATGATGGGTGATCGCAACCACCATAATCAATTCTTCATAATCATAATAGGTGATTGCAACCACCATAATCAATCATTCATAATCATTGGTTTCCCGCCTCGCAAGGGGTACTCCCTAAAGCAGCCTCGCAAGGAGCTTTCCCGTGATCGCAACCACGTTCAACAATTCACATAGGTTTCCCACCTCGCAAGGGGTACTCCCGCCTCATGATCGTAACCATGGGCATCATAGGTGCTCGCAAGCCCTTTATCATATCAAATACCAAGTGATCGCAACCACTGGTTCATCATCATATAATGGTCCCCGTAGGGCCTTTTACATTTCCAAATCCAGGTGATCGCAACCACCGGCACAATATCATATCATCATCACTCAGGGCTATGCCCTTCGTGGCACCCCGCAAGGTGTTTCATTTCACAATAAATAACATAGTACCATCAGCACTTAGGGATACACCCTTCGTGGCACCCCGCAAGGTGATATGTTCATAATAAATATCACAATACCATCATCACTCAGGAATACACCCCTGGTGGCACCCTGCAAGGTGATATACTCAACATTATGATCAACATTATCTTCACTCCGGGGTTTACCCGTCGTGGCACCCCGCAAGGTGATATATTCACATAATTATTCAACAACAATAGGACAACGTCCTCTTCACTCAGGGATTTACCCTTCGTGGCACCCTGCAAGGTGATTCATTCAATAATAATGCATATCAATGCCATGCTATGCCATGAACGTAACAATGCAATAATGCATCTGTTCAACAACCTCGCAAGGACATCTCACCCTCTCAATTAGGGATATATTGTATATTTCGTATTTTGTCATCAATGGCATTTCAATAATCATACAAAATCATTTATCAAGCCCCTCAAGGCATATCATCGATTTAACTAGCATTCATTGGCATACAAACATTCACAAGGCCCCTCAAGGCACATCATTCAAATAATTGGCATCCAATAGCCATAGTATCAATCACAATAATCCACACATAAAACCATTCGATGCATATTCATCATTCACAAATTTGGTAATCATCATTGCCTCGAACACATACAAGTCTAACGCTTGTATCAACCGCTAGAATGTCATATATTTCATTTTGTCTATCAATATCATTATATATATTCATTGGGGATTTCCAACCCAATACAAAAGTATCATAATAATTCTCAATAATTAACAATTGCCATTTTCACTAATTCAATACATATATATATATATGGCAATGCAAGCATGAGTATCAATCACATATGATAATCATCAAATATATAACTCATGCAATTTGAATGTTAACTCCTCTCCTACCTCAAGGGAAGAGCCGAACGGTTCCAATGCTTCGAATGCTCCATTGCATCACCCGAAATACAATCTATATACCATACATATACATACACATAATCAATAACCATCATAACTCTAAACATTTGTTAGCTTATCATAAAGCTTAACCCCAAGTCCTAGACTTATTAATCATCAACCTATGTAATTGTGTTAGGCTTCGGGAATTCCTTTCCCAAAGCCAAGATCCTCTAGATCTTAAAGGCTAACTACATCCCACATCATTTACTTCTCATCAAGATTCATAATATATCAATAGAGGGGAAGAATACATGTTTTTGTAACATAGCATAGACATATACATAGCTTGCCATGGCCTTAAGTCATTCCCCAATCACCTCTAAGACAAACCACACATATACCCTTAGTGAATTCTCTTGTTTCTCCATACTAAAAGGGATTTTGGGCAACAATGAGCCCATGATAATTTCAACATTCAGACATGAGGAAAGCTTACTTTTAGTCTTAAAAATAGTGGGACATGTCATAAATACCACCTATTAGTCCCAATTTGATGACCATAAAAAGTTGGGTTCAAAACCCTCTTAAACTTGTATTTTTCAATGCAGTGGGTTTGGTATTTTAGGCCTCATGAGAGTTAGAAAACTCCAATTAATGTGAGACCAATTCTCACACCTCCGAAACATAAGTATCTACAACTTTCATGAAGAACTCGGAGGCCAAAAATGTCATTAAGATGCCCAAACTGGCCAAAAACAACAAAGAAAACAGAGCAGTTAGAAATTTCTGACAGTGGGGAAATCCACTGGCCGCGGGAAATTCCCACTGGCCGTGGATTCCACTGTCTGGACCACCAAAATTGTCATTTTTCTCCACGTTTTGAGGCAGAATGATCCACTGGCAGTGGGAAAAACCCACTGGCCATGGATCTTCCTGCTGCAACCATTTTTCTGCAGCTTTTTGACCCTTATAATTTTGCCAACTTTGGGACCCCTTTTCACTAGGCTATTCAAATCCAATTTGTATGAAATTTTATACATAACTTACCTACCCCAATATCAATTATATGGCAAAGTTTCAAGCCATAATTCCATCCCAATCAAAATATAAGCTATAAGGTAGTTTATGCATATTTTGGGCAATCTACATGACATACCAAAATACAATTGGCTAGGTTTTTGTCCAAACTCTCCATGAACCTATATTCATATATATATATATATGACTTGCTCCAATAAGCCTTATTCAATAAATCATTTCTTAGGTCTTGATATGTCCTAGTGGTAATTCTTACCCTTATTGGCTAAACCAAACATGTCATTCATCAAAGGCACATGGAATTCTTAATTCACAAGGCATATACATATTTCAACCCCTCATGGGTTATTAATCAACAACACATCACTCCCATCAAAGGGACACTAAACATTCATCATCAATTCATATATTCATATATATCATTCTCAAGAATCCACCATTGCCAAGCATAATATTCATCACATTATCCATTATCTTATCATTCAACATAATCATGGCTTAATTATTCATCAACTCAAGTATCCATTATCAATGGTTTTTGACTGTTATTATCATATTAACAATATCTCATACTCATTCTCAACCCAACACCTCAAATCACCATTCCTACATACAAGCATATATCATCTTACACAACCTCATGAACATAGTTCAAAATATCATCAACCTCATTAATCAATCCCAATGATTCTAAAGATTCACTCCCTTCATATAAATCATTCTAAGGCATCAAAAATCATCAAAAATCATCTATTTAGCCAAAACCCCCAATTTATCATACTTAGGGTTTCCTCAAAACTCAATAATCATTTCCAATAACCATTAATCTCCATCATTAACAACACCCATACACATATTATCATGGGTTTTTACTAAAAATCATTTTTCATGGCATTATTACTCATTTCCCCCAAATCCTATAATTAGGGTTCCATTAATAATCCAACAATAATCATAAATAATCATCATCTTCCATCATCAAACACTAAATTTTCGTGTACCCCTCAACACCCACACAAAAACACATATTTCTCACACCCCACTTAGGGTTTTATATCATAAAGGCTTTCACCCATAATCCACATGCATTAAACTCTCTCCCAACAACCATTACCCAAAATCTAAGGCATAATGCTCAAGAAAATGAAAGGAGATCCTTACCTCAAGACAAAAGAAAGGAGCTCCAAGAATAGGGAAGGAGGAGCACGAAAATGGGAGGGAGAGGAGGAGAAAAGAGCTTCAATCAACATCATCTCCTCAAGGTCCATGGTGCAATGAAAATGGAGAGGGGAAGAAGGCACACCATACTCTCTAGGTTTTGAGAAGAGAAGGAGATGAAGAATAGGAGGAAGAGGAAGAAATGAAGGAGAAGAAAAAGAAAAAGAGGAGGAGAAGGAGAAGTGATGAAGAGAAGAGAATAAGAGGAGGAGAAGAAGAAGTGGCGTGAAAGTTAGGAGAAGGGGAGGGATTTTTATTTTAAAGTTTAGCCCTCATTAATAATTTCTCCGTTTTATAATACATAGGTTCTCTGTTCGGGCTCAATACTATATCCAAAAATTATTCCGAATATAGATTCGGGTTCCCATTAATATTCTTAACAGCCCTGACCAAAGGCATCTCAATCGGAGATACTTGGTCTAACACTCATATTCTAATCGGGTATAATTTCCTCTCCTTAAATCTTAATAAATCATAATTATCCATAATAAATCCTAATTTAATCATTCCAATATTTTTGGGACACAAATCCTCTCATATACAATTATTTATTATTCATTCTCCTTAATTATTCATTTTTATAAAAATTCGGGATGTTACATTAAGCTTGATCTACCAAGAGTCAAGCTCTGATACCACTTGTTAGTCAAGTGGCCTTAATACTCAAGAGGAGGGGTGAATTGAGTTTTAAAACTTTTGCTTGAAAAGCCTGTGAAATTGATTTCCTTTTAACACAAGATAATAATATGCAAGAGATAGCAAGTATAATGCAAGAAATAAGATAGGAAAGATGTGAAGAATTCACTTTGGCAATTTATCAAACACTTGGTGTGCAGGATCTTAGCTTAGCCAAATTAATCAAGCTCAAGCAATGCAATCACAATCAAAATAATACACCAGCTAGATGCAATATGTAAATGCAAGAGAGTAAGGAAGAGAAGCTTACAAACCGATATAACGAGTTCCACCACCCCGGTGTATGTCTCACCTTCAAGCAACCCACTTGAAGGATTTCCACTATTGAAGTTTAGAGATACAAGCTATGAGTAATTGCATCTTCCTAGTGTCCTACACTCAAGAACTCAATCCCCACTAGCACTAGGGCACCCCACCCAATCTCTCAAACTCTCAATACCCAAAGGTTGAACCTCAACCTTTGTGACCACTCAAAACTAGAGTGAAGCTTTGTGTTTCGTGTTTGTGTTTACAAACAAATAACTCTGTCAATAGAGTAGATATATAATTGAAAGGCTCTCACAAATTCTAACTCTCAATAAGAGAGGATATGCAAATTTAGAACCTAGGTTTCAAAATAATGAAACTATACACAGAAAATGAACTCACAAGGCACAAGTACAAGCTATGAATGATTTTCTCCTTGATTGCTTGAGTAGCTTGAATGGATGGTGCATTTATAGGCCTTGGAGAGGAGCTTTGGAGGTTTCAGAGCCGTTGGACAACATGGGCATGGAAGCTTTTGTGGAGAAGTGTGCTGGATCTGCACTTAAAAGTCACATTCCCCAAATTTTGGCACTAGTCTAATCGATTACTCATCGAGATGTAATCGATTATGCTTCACTATATTCCATTAATTTGAGTGTCCAATAGCTGTGTAATCAATTATGTCTTTTACTGTAATCGATTATGTCAGTGTAATCGATTATGTCATACCCTTGTAATCGATTATGCATTATACCTGATGCATTTAATTCCTGTACGCAGCACTATAATCGATTATGTAACTCATATAATCGATTATACATCAAACAGAACCTCTGTAATTGATTAGTCATGCCTTGTAATCGATTGGGCAAAATACCTGATACATTATCCCTTTTATTGCAATAGTGTAATCGATTATTCTCTTTGTTTTAATCGATTAGGTGCGTTCCAGAATCAATGTAATCGATTGTCCTAGTGCTATAATCAATTATTACATATACCTGATGCATTTATTTTCTGTTTCGCAGCTCTGTAATCGATTGGCTTAGTCTTTGTAATCGATTATGCTTTTGTAGAGAGCTTAAGTCTGGTCTTAATTTAGTATAGACTCTTGTATTTCTTTGTTTTAAACTTCTGGGAATTTTATTGCGCGTTGTCCTTGGCATTTTGAGTCTCTATGAACTTCATTGTCATGTCACGATTCTTCAATTTTTTCTTTGACATTATTAAAATCTTGAAACAATTTTCAAACACACTCGCTTCTCCTCTCTAAAATTCACGCTGCTTTCTCCTCTAGGGGCAAAAACATTTTACTGTCTTTTCTCCCTATTCTCCTACTCATCTTTATCTCTTCTACTTCCTAAAGCTTGAACAAATTGGTGTCTCTTCCCCTCTTCAATTTTGTTTCTCCATTGTGCAAGAAGGAGACCATGGTGTCTTGAAGTTTCTCCCTTTCTTCTTCCATTTTCGTGCTCATCCTTCCTTCCTTGGTACCCACTCTTTTTTCTTGGTTTGAGGTAAGTCTCTCACCAATTTTAATGAGCTAAAGCCCTAGGTTATGGGTTGTAATGGTTGGGAGAGTGTTTTGATGCACATGGGTATTGAATGGAACCATTAAATGTATAAACCCTAAGGAGAGGAGAAATAAATATGAACTTTTATGGGCATAAGAAGGGGTATACGAAAGTATGGGTTGGAAGGTGATGAATCATATGCATTAATTATGTTTGTTGAGTTTCTAATAAAACCCTAACCTTTGATTTTAGGGGAAATGTGTAATATGGATGGGATAGGCATTTAATGATGATGGGAATGTTACTAATGATAAAAATTGCCATAGATAATTATTTATAGTGGTGGTTGGAAGCCATAAATGAGAAACCCACTTAAGGTGTTGGGTGAGAAATTTGCATGAGAGTAACCAAATTGAATTGGCAGTTGCTTTTAATTATAATGAGTTTTAGTTTAAGGGAAAGAATTCTCGAAACCTAAGGAAAAAGAAAAATGAAAGCTATTACAATCTAAGATATAATAGAACTCATATGGATGTATGCATTAGCGATATTCAAGGAATTGATGATGTTGTTGAGTGAATGTTTGATGGAGTCCTATGTGTATTCAATGTAGGACTTGATAACTCTTGTGAAGCGGGATCATCAAACCTGGAAGAGTACTTCTCTTGAGGTAGGAGAGGAGTGTAGTTTCTAAATATATGATACCTTGGGTGATGATAATGTATATATTGATGTATAATTACATGTTCTTCCTTGAATGAATGTAGTACCTCATGTATATGATATGAAATAGAGATTGAAATCTTATGATGATTGATTATGGAATGAAACCTTGATGAGGTTATAAATTATAGAGTGTGTTGATGACATGCTATTTGTTTTCCATGTGTGGATTGACAATTATATGAAATCCTTGGCTAGAGTAACCCTTGAGTATTGTGAATGGTATGCCTTGGAGAATGATATATATGTGATTGTGTATCACTAACTATGACGTTAAATGTGAAATTATACACCTAAATCGAGAGGGTGAGATATTCCTTGTGAGGCTAAGTCTAGCATGACCATTATTACATTCATAGCATGCATAGCATTTCATTTGAATGTGGTTGCGATCATACACCAAAAGTCTTACGGGACTAGAATATGAATGATTATAGTGGTTGCGATCACTTGGTACCTTGAATAAAATTGGTCTTGCAGGATTATGAAAGGAGTACCCCATGTTTGGCGGGAAACCAATGTAAATTGAAACAAACGTGGTTGTGATCATAAAGAATACCTTGCAGGGTCATGAAAGTATACTCACTCTCCATGTTGGATTTTCATCATTGAGAAAGTATACTCACTCTCTATGTTGTCTACTTTTTAGCTTTTGTGTTGTAGGGCTTGACCATGGAGTAGGACCTTTCAAGAGATGAGGTATGGTGTGAAGAAATGATTGGTATGGATGTGGCCGACATGGTTTGATTTGATGACTTGCACATCTCTTGGGGATTTTTTGTATACTTATGACTCATTTTGTATAGCCATACCATAGATAGTATTTTGTATGTATGTGGATGATTGGATATAGAAAATTAGATACTTTAGATTGATGATTGATATATTAGGATCATTGGAAAGAACTTGTGATCATTTTGTAATACCAATGTAATCCATGATGCTTGTTGATAATTGAACTTGTGGGCTATGTTAATGGCATTGATGCACCATGTATGTCTTTGGATTAGAATAAGCATGAGTATTGAACTATATCATGTGTTAGAATATGGATTGAATGTAGAAACATGAACATGATGAATTTTCTACGAATTTTTAGGCATATTTAAGGAATTCATAGGGTCAAAATGATTTTTATGAAAAATTGGTGGCTTAGGATGGTCACACTAGCATATATACATGAATTGTGACTTGTAGAAATTGGAATGGGTCAATTCCACTGAGAATAGACCCTTGAGTGCACAAAAATGCTCAAAAACAGACTAAACGCATTTATATGCATAAGTCTTTTGTTTTTGGGAATTTTTTAGTGCGGCCGGTGGTTACACATCACAAATAGTGTATATTAGTTGGTGTCAAATTTTGGTGGGTATTGGAATTCATATGGAAAAGTTAGGATATGTGGAAGTTAGATAAACCAATAATTTTGGGCACTGTCTGCTGAACTGCTGTCATGAATCGATTCACAATAGGTATAAATCAATTCATGAGCACTGTTTGTATTGCGCAAAAATTTGAGGACCACGCGAATCGATTCACACTAGGAGGGGGAATCGATTCACAGCCCTGTCTTTACTGTCCATTGTAAGATCCCATGCATGAATCGATTCACCAAATATGGGAATCGATTCACAAGCCCTGTTTTTGCCAAATCTCATGTGTGAATCGATTCACACCAGGAAGGGAATCGATTCACAGGCCCCTTTTTACATTTCAGTGTAGGATCCTACGTGTGAATCGATTCACCAAACTTAGGAATTGATTCCTGGCCCTATTTGCATACTGTTCTTGATTTCCTGAAACTTGGGAATCAATTCATGCTTTCCTTGAATCGATTCCCAGCCTTGTTAATCCATATTTTCACCAGTTTGAAGGGTAATTGACATTATTGGGCCAATGCATTCTCATGTAGCTAAATGTACATCTTCTTCATAAATTTTAACCATTAATTCGTGCATCCTTGCCCCTTTTTCCCGATCTATTCATACTTGTAAATAAACATATGCATTCCGATATTCATTGAATGATAAGTATGAAATTATTAATCAGGACGGAGTGTTGACTTAAGTTACTTACCTTCTCATATCTTCATATACGGGATAGGTCTTTATATAGATCAAGGTTAGTTGTTGAACGTTTAAATTGTGGTGTTCTTCTTCCTTCATTCATTTTTAAAAACCGTGAAAAATTTACTCTCGTTCCCATTCAAATAATTCATATTATTAACCTAATTACCAGATTAAGGGCGCCACATAAGTACGTTGAGTTCCTAGACTTTATACCAAGTTGTGTGTGACATGGGCGTAAGTACGCTAAGAATGAGCGTAGGCACGTTGAGCTACTGGTTGAGCATTTTCTAGTCCAAAATGTGCCTAGCGTAAGCCTATGCTAGTTGGGCATAAGTACGCTCAGCCTCTACTTCCATTTTTTACCAAAAAGCAGATATGGCTGTACCAACGCTGGGTCTTAGCGTAACCACATGCAAAACTATATCTAACAGGTGCTTCTGGGCGTACCTGCACTTGGTCTAGCGTTCCTACGCTAGTCTAGCTAAGTACGTTGGTCCTGGGCGTACTTTCACTGGGGTTCTCACAACATACTTAATCTTTATCATTTTCCCCTTTATGCTCCAATTGCAATTTCCTACATAAAACATGCTTAATTTATCAATAATTCTCTATTTTTACTAATCAAAACCAATACTTTATTTTATTAACAATATCATTAGAAATATAATTATTTTACATAAATTTCTTTAAATTAAATAAATATTAAATAATGAGTCTTTTAGAAACTTATCACATCCCCAAACTTAAATCTTGCTTGTCCTCAAGCAAGAACTCAAATTAATCAATGAACTAGGTTTATTTTCCATACGAAGCCAAACCTGCACAAGTCCAACTACAATGCACAAATGATAAACCTCTTAAATGATCCACAATAACCTAAATACAATACTTAAGAGTGGAAGCTATGATGATAATGCTTTTAATCTCACAAGTTAAGTGTATCATTCTCTGTACTCAAGTGTATATGGTTCATAAATATGCACACTCACTTGCAAAGCAACATGTAAACATAGGCTTGCAACTCCCCTAAGCATCATACCTAAAAGCAACTGCACAAGGATCAATAAGGACTTTATTTGGCTTGTAATGAGGTTAAGTTACAAGCTCTATTTTTGTCTTTCTAGTCAATGTAAGGTAAGGGATATGCTTCATTAAAGTTTGCTTTACATTGACCTTTGTCTCCTTTCTTCTTTTGTTTCTCTTTTTTTCTTTTCTTAACACTATACTTTCTTTTCTTGAATTCTTGGTGCTTATTCTTTGCACATAATCAACTCTTTTGTTTTTTTTTTCAGAGCTTTGCTCTTTTTCTTTTGTTTTCTAGTCCTTTAGACTATCTTTTTCTTTAATTTCCTTCATCAAAAAAAATTTCATAGTGTGCCTTATTTTGATGTGGGGCACACTCTACATCCCCAAACTTAAGTGTTGCTTGTCCTCAAACAACTAGTCAAGGCAAGACACATCATAATGCTGCATATCAAGGGTAAATGCATTGTTTTTCCCAGGAAATTAAAAGCTTGTAATATAGGTATTATTATTGAATAAAAGGGTTTAGGCTCAATAATTAAGGTCAATGGATACATATACAAAAGGTAGGCTTATTTGGCTTTAGTTAACTTATGAAACATGGCCTTTATCATTTCCAAGTGCCCACCACAATCATGCATAAGTAAGGAAAGAGGCAAGTTCTACCATAATGTTGCCAAACAAGCACACTCACAATAAAATTTAGGCACAAGTCTCACAATTTACTGAGGTAAGCATCAAACATCATATCCCTAAACTTAAAGCATTGCAATGATATCAAGTTATCATTCTAGGCAATCACAAGGACACTACAACCAAAGCATGGCAAACATGGCAAAATATTTCCAACAAAACTAGCACACAAATGCATTTATGATCAAGTGTTGCCCAAGACAGGCAATCTTAGCATTTTGGGAGGTGAAAGTCTGAAAGTTATTCATAGTACTAACAGCCTAGTATATCTATCTATAATTTTTTTTTTCAGTTTTCAAAGTGTTAAAGATAAGGATAAAGCACTTCCCTTTATTACCTATGATGTAGTGAATGGTTGATTGGTGTGTATTGGAAATAGAATTATTTACAAGGAAATGACAATAACAAAGGAACAACATGAAACATAAAATGAAAGAAATGGATGTTGTACAATGGTATGGAATACAAAACACCAACTAAAACTTACTTTTGTTTTTTTGTTCACAAAAAGGAATTGAAATTGCATCAACTAAAACTACCTAAATGGCAAAAGGAAAATGGAGTAGAGATGCATACGCTGGTGGTCTTTATTCAAGGAAATAGGGTGGGTGTAGGCACACTACCTTGGATCGCTTCAACACTAATTTTCTGGATCAAGATCAATGCAAGGGCCGCATATGAGCTTAGGGATGCTAGATACCCCGTGTTTATACATATAACCTCTGTGTCATCCCTAATTTTTTCACTTTTGCAGCATACTCACACTCCCTTTTAGCGTACTTACACGTAATAATTTCTAAATTTCCTGATCTAATTAGAGAACTGCGTAAGGATGCTAAATGTGGGTGTTAGTATGCTCTCCTTTTGACAGCACATTTCATTTCACACAGTAACTCAATGTCAATACGCTTGGATGAAGCGTTAGTACGCTCTACCTCTATTGATCCATAGCACTTCATTTTCCATTTTGTTCTCTTTTTCTTCCACTCTTTTCTTTTTTGCTTTTCTATTATTTTCTTTCTTTTCTTTTTTTCTCTATTTTCATCCTTTTTTTCTCTTCTTCTTCTTTTTCTATTTTTTTCCAACTTTATTTTTCTCTTTTTATTTATTTCTCAAAATTTCTCACTACTTTATTTATGTACAAGAAAAACAAACATAGGCTCATCCCCTTGGATCCCATTGCCTGTGACCATAGATTCTTGGTCTTTTTACTTCTATTTTCTTCTTGTTGTGTTTGAGGCTAATGCTCAACACAACTTTTCTCTTTTTTTATCCATTCTTTCATCTTTTTCTCTTTCTATTCTTGCTTTTTCTTTTTCTGTTTTGTGTTAGTATTCATCATTTTATGCCACAAGCAATGTACTTTGTGATTTGATGATCTCGTTTCCTTATGGTTTCCATAGCTGCAGTAGTCACTACTAGCAAACGCTCCCCATGCCATTGCTGAATTTGTTCTTCTTTTGTATTCTCAGCTTCTAAACATATTAATTCTTCTTGTGCATGACCCTCTACTTCTTTCTCTGCATTCATATTTGGCTCTTCAGTCATTTCATTGTACCTTTCATCATAAATGTTTTCTTGCTGGTCTTCATCTTCCCTAAACTTAGTTTCTTCATCTACACCTATATCATCATCCCCTGGCTCTTCATATTTGTCTACTCTTCATACAACCTCTGTATTTCTTTGCTCTTCGGTCATTTGCTTTGCAATGAAATCCACTTGCTTTTGAATGTTCATGATTGAATTATCAACATTTTGGAGGCCGGTTTGAGTGACTTTCATAAATTGAATTAAAATTCTTTCTAATTTCAATGGTTGTTCCTCAATTGGTTTTATCTCATCCACATGGTTCATGCATAATGTTTATGAATATTGAAGAAATTCTGCTAAGGTGTCATCAAGATCCATTCCCTGTGACTTTTCACTTTCCAAAACAACTACACAAACCATAAATGCAACAACTAAACACAAATAAAACTACTATAATGGTTAGTGCTAACAACTAACAACAAACATCAAAACAGTAGTAATAACTAAATTCAAGTCAAGCAGCACTTACCAAAATCCTATTCCTACAATGAAATTCACTAACAATTAACAAAAACTACAGAAACTAAAAAAAATGGTTTAGTCTAGTAGCTCCCCAAGGATTGTTGATATTAACTTGATGCAACCTCATTGAGTGATAAAATTCTTGGCAAGCGCACCAATCATTAAAATAGAGTATATTTGATCATTCGCATGGGGATTGTGTTAAGTACAACAATCTTGAGAAACCTCTAACTGAACCTCACAACAAAGCCAATTAAGTTTTGCAATTTTCTAAATTTTATATTGTTTTTGTGAATTTTCATATAGTAGGGTCACAATTAGAATTAGGTCAGTAATTAATCTATACTAAACACAGATTGGAATTGATCTCAACACACAATTTCACTAAAAGCCTAATGACAACAACTTTGGATTCAATTAAAGCATGGTTCAATTTCATAGATGAATAATTCCTAATTCCTTAGGCAATTATTACTAACTCAACACAAAGCAATCCTAATTCCTTAGGCATCAGTTCATGTCAAATCCAATTGTGAAATTTAAGGAACCTTAATTGTTCACCTAATTCCTTAGGCATGAAGCAACTAAGTTAGGAAATGCAATATGAAGCTTTCACCATGATTCCTCTCTAGTGAATGCTTATGAATGAACCTTGGATTTCCCAATCCAAGAGATATGATCCAACACTTCCTCTATTCAAAACTTGCTTCAAGTGATTCCTCAACTTCAGCCACTTGAATCTCAGCTTGATTACAACTTCAATCAATCCCACTCCTAGGGAATTAAGACCCATGGAGGAGAACGAAAATGGATACAAAGAATGAGGTTAAGGATGAGAGAATTTAGAGAGAGAAGGTCTAGAGAGAAGAGAGAAAATCTGAGAATGAGAGTTAGATCTGAAATTAACTCGGAGTTAGTTAGTTAAGTCTTTATAATGCCGCTATATATAACTTTCCTAAGCTTAACTAAAAATCCTAAATAATTACAGAGGATACAATTAATTAAAAAGGTACAAAATAAATAAACAACTTAAGTTACTTAAATTACAACATGTACAAGTTCTAAAAATAACTAAGTTAAGTGGATTAGTGATTAGGCGTAAGAGTGAGCGTAAGAGTGGCATTGGTACGCGTCAGATCTAGACCAAGGTTTGATTAAGGGGGAAATAGGCGTAAGAGTGAGCATAAGTGCCAGCATAAGGACGCTGAGGTCCTGGACTTGATACCAAGTTGTGCGTGACATGGGCGTAAGTACGCTAGAAATGAGCGTAGGCACACTGGGCTACTGGTTGAGCATTTTCTAGTCCAAAATGTGCCCAGCGTAAGCCTATGTTAGTTGGGCGTAAGTACGCTCAGCCTCTGTGTCTAATTTTTACCAAAGAGTTGATATGGGCGTACCAATGTTGGATATTAGCATAACTATGTGTAAAACTATGTCTAATAGGTGCTTCTGGGCATACTAGCACTGGGTCTAGCGTACCCACGCGTAAATGACTAAACTACACTTCTGATGCTGAACGTAAGTATGCTGGTCCTGGGCGTACTTACGCTGGGGTTCTCACAGCATACTTAATCTTTATCATTTTCCCTTTATGCTCTAATTCCAAATTCCTACATAAAACATGCTTAATTTATCAATAATTCTCTATTTTTACTAATCAAAACCAATACTTTATTTTATGAATAATATTATTAGAAATATAATTATTTTACACAAATTTCCTTTAAATTATACTTAAATAAATATTAAATAATCAGTCTTTTAAAAACTCATCATTTTACACATTCTATATTATCTATCTATATCAGAGCTCTACCCGTTGAAGAATTTTAAAACAATAAATTTCTATAAACAATAGTTAGTGCATTGTAAAGTTGATAAAGACAATGATAGTGATACCACTAGTGGAAAAAAGGCTTTTTACACCGGTCCCTTTTGGCATTTTACACCGGTTGTAGGACCGGTGTGGATGGAGCCGGTGAGAAAAATATTAACTTTTTACACCGGTTTTGGGACCGGTGAGAAAAAATGATTTTACACCGGTCCTGTTTATGAAGACCGGTATAAAAAAGAATAATAACACCGGTCCTTTTCTTTAAAACAGGTGTAAAATACTTTTTTCTCACCGGTCCTTCTTCAAACAACCGGCATAAAAAATTTTATTTACACCGGTCCCTAAGGTTAGGCCCGGTACAAAAATTGGCTATTCTCACCGGTCCATAAGGTTGGCCCGGTACAAAAATTGACTTTTCTCACCGGTCCATAAGGTTGGCCTGGTACAAAAATTGACTTTTTCACCGGTCCCTTTAGGCAGGCCTGGTACAATTGTAGACTTTTCTCACCGGTCCTTTTGGTTTCGACCGGTACAAAAAATACCTTTTTTTTTATTTTTTTCTCTACGTATTTCATTCCTAGGCATGCCAATTCAGTATTGCAATTTCAAAGTCAGCTAAAGGAAAACAAAATAAACCCTTCTTGAGACAATAGACATCATATCACATCAATTTTGATCATGCTAAAACGCCAATATTTTACTCTAATTTCTTTCCTTTAAACTTGTTTTTTACAACTACAAAAATGTTATCCCTATACAATCAGACAGAAAATACAACATACAAAGAAAAATGTTTGTCCAATGACCAAGAACTTAAGAGAGCTTCTAGAGGGTGAATGAGGACTGGGATTGAAAAACAAAAGCATCTTCTGGATCATCTTCATTATCATCCTGTTAATAAAAGTTCACAAAAATATTCAGAGTTAAAAAGTTATACGCACAGAATAATTGTTGTTGTGAAATTAGAGGAGAAAACAATTAAAATTTCCATTTTACAAGCCTGCGACCAGCCAATTACTTATTTTTGAGTTCTCATGATAGCAGAATATCAATTTAATAAGTGAATGAAAACTTTCAATCTATTTTGGAACATATCCATGCACATAACAGTTTATATTCAACTTTGGCTGCATTTCCTAGCAAAAGGCAAGGCCATGAAACTGCCAACTCCAATTCTCAATCAACATAGAACTTGAACCAAACCAAACAACAAAACTGGAAATAAGGTTCAAGAGGCAGTTCTAAAACCAGTTCAGAACTGGAGTTTAAACTTAAAACCACTCCTTACTCTTGCACTGGTTACCAATCAATTCAAAACCCATTTCGAAACAATTCAGAACCATTTTTTAAACCCTTAAACTAGTTTTAGAATAGTTCAGAACCCTTTTTAATCTAGAATTAGTTTTTAATCCCAGAAACAAGCATAATAGGGGAAGCATATCAATCAAAAACTAGTGGTGCGATCTAAACCAGAAGGAGCATTGAAAATTTGTAAGCATTCATTTTTAAGTAATTTCTAATTGTGTTTCACCCAGAAATACAAGTAACTTGAAATAACTTAGTAACTAGTTAACTGTTATAAACACAATTAAGTAAAGAGTTACACATGTAGTGAAAACAGTTTTTTAACCCACACAACTAATCCACATCATAGAATGAAAATAACTTGAAATACAGTTGAACTAGAATAGTAGACTCACTGTTTCTTGGGCGGCCCTTTTAATACCAAGACATGTTTAGAATGAAGGAGGCAACACTTCAAACAAATATCTTGCCCATCGTTTTTGAATGTCTTCAATTTCATCCTCGAAAAATGGTTCTCGATCGAATCTCTACAAATTTAAAACCAGAATGCATGAGCAATAAGAACATAAAGCACATGCAACTTAAACAAATTTACAAAACTACATATTGAAAAATTACCTTGTCCCATGAATCAAGAGTGTTTGCTAAGACAATATCCAACATGTGCTTCATTACATAAAATCCACACTACATGCTACCTAATGGTTGTGTTGGGCACTATAAAAATAACACCAATTAATATTGAAATGTGTAAGATAAAAATATGACAACCAAAAAAATAAAAATCATGAACATCTAACTTACACTTGGATTGATCCATTTAGGAGGTGTTAAACATTTTGTGTGTCGACCTAGCAATAACTGAGATGCTTGTATTGGTCTACAATAAAAATGGTTTTAATAGAAAAATACTGAAGTTAATAACCTTAACAATAAGATATATATACAGGATAATATGTTTCATTAGACAATGGTAATTAATATAACAATTAAAACTTACACTTGTAGAAGTTGTTTAAGTTCTTTGGATGGTTTACCCTTTGTTGAGCACAATAACACACACAAATTCTGTTTTGGACATATTAATATCAACTGCCAATGCGACCTACATAAAGTGAAATAAAATATGTCATAACTTTTTAAAAAAACTAAATAATGAAAAGAAGACCATATTACTTACGAGTTAATAAAATACGGTGCAAGGTAAACCAAGTTTCCTTCCGATAATCTGCTTTGAATGTAGTTTTGTATGTCCTCCTTTTTGTTTCCTTTATCATGAAGGAACATAGGATCAATGAATCCATAGGTATTCGTGAGTTCCTTCTTCTTGCATAATTGATGTAGGTACCTAATTGAATAAAAATATGATTATTAATGTATAAATCCTAAACATAAAAAACAATACATTTGTGATATAAATTTCATGTGAGACCCTAAAATTAACTTACATCATCCAAAATTGTATGATAGATACATTTAGCATTTGATCACCTAAAGCAATCTCCATAACATCATGCTTGGTGATGTATAATGGGATAGGAACATCCTTTCCTATAACCTCAACTCCTAACTCCAGCTTCAAAGGCTTCTTGCCAATTTTCACGGCCAATGTCCCTAAACGCTCAAGCAAGTCTTCTTCTTGTTGCAGAAAATCATCTTCACCCTTCTAACCAATTTAATAAATTAATTAGATATATGTAAAGTATTTGTTAAAGATATAGAGTAAATTGTCAGTAATACCTTGGCTCCAATTAAGATGACAAGCTTTCTTGGCCATATAATGAAGTGGTTAGGGGCTTCTCCAACTGTTGATACCTCCTCAGTCGGTATAGGAACATGGGCATCTGCATCCTTAACCCGTTCAACCACGACTCTAACATTATGATCATCCAATTGCTTATGGTGTACGGTGGATCCCAAGTTATAAACCTTTCCAAAGGCTACTAAATGATAAGGATTCTCTATGTATAACTCACAATCCTCGGGGACATCAATCATATCCTGTTCTGGTTCATCTTCACCTTCTGGAACATAATTACTACCCTTTGTGCTCACATATTTATTTGAAGGCGGATTCCCTATGTCTTGGGTTTTTGTGAATAGAGAAGGGATGCCCAATGACTCCAAAGTTTGCCTAAACTCCAACCTTAGCTTCTCTGTGACCTGCTCTGTGATTCGTTGAGTCACTTGCTCTTCAACTTGTTGAGTGACCTCTTGCCTTATCTCCTCTCTAATATGTATAAGCTCATCCCGAGTCACATTAGAGGATCCAAATCCTTTTCTGCTTGGAGGTTTTCCAAAGTATTGTCGTATGCCCACACGTTGTCCAACACCACGAACACGACCATTGTGTTCTGGACGCCCAATAGCAATAGATAGAATATCTTCTCGGCCAGAGGGTACTAAGGATCCTTCCGAGCTGAGTGATGTCAAATTGTCCTACAATCCATTTTGAATAATGTATGGCATTCAAAATATAGGTTAGCAAGTAATTTATAATCTTGTCCTATGCATGAATAAATCAATTAACTTACAATCTTTTCAATAATCTCACGAGTTGCAGCGGATGTATATTCTTCATTCTTCTTCAACCTTGCTAACTTCCATTTCTCATAACGCTTAGGCGGAGATTGGGGAGGAAGTACTATGGATGGGTCTGCTTGGGATGCTTGCTCATATTCTTTCTGCTTTTGAGCCATTATCTTCTCCTCAAGCAATGGATAACCCCCACGAGATAATCCTTGAGGATACTTATTCATTGCAGCAATCTCCTGTGCTCTTTTTCTTTTCCCCTATTTAAGTCGATTAAAGTAAACTTACCAATTAAATAGTCTAAAGAGTATGAAATAAACCGACTCATATTTATTTAGTTTTCAAAAACACTTACAATAAAGTTCACATGTTGTCGGCTCTTAACAAACTCCTTCCATGTTTCTTCATCAATGAATGTCCACTTCTCACAAGGCGACTTGTCTTTGTTTTTTCCAAACACCCAGTCGCTAGTCAACTGTGTCTTAAATTGCTTCCAACGTTCCCCCACATAGGAAAGACATTTCCTTTTCAAATCCAAGTTGTTCGGAACATCATATGTGATCAACATGTTTTAACAAAGTAACTTTAAATTAGCAAATGACCTTACAATCACCTTATAAGATTTACTATATTGCTCTAATAGTATTACCGTAATCGCTTACCAAATTTTATCCTTTGTCACCTCATCGACCTCACTCCAACGGTTACACAAGATACTAGCTTTTTCACGTCCAAGCATCCCAAGGTAGCTATTGAATTTAGCTTTATTTGCCCCTTTCGGTAGTAGAGTCACTGAATCAAACTCAATTGGAAACTTCTGGTCTCCATTCCTACCAATTGCTAGCTCTTTCAACTGTGTAACTCGTCTTCCCACTCTTTCAGAAGACTCTTCTTGTGCTGCTTGGTTTCCAGATGAATCAACCATTATTCCTGTGCAAACATAAAAAATGATTAACATTAATATTGATACTTTCAAGCAATAAAAGGTAACGTTGAATTATAGCATCATTAAATAATGTATGACTAACTTATTGTTATACTGGAATGTTCTCCCATATCCCTTCATGATGATCATTCTGTGTGGCATGAACATCATCCACTTCATCCTCAGAATTAATATTTGGCATCCTTGTTGACATAGGTGTCTCTGAAACGTGTAAGGTGTCATCGATATCAAGTGTGGTTTTTCCAGGAAGAACCACAGACCACTGCTTGTTAGAAGGATCATTGATATAAAACACTTGTATTGCTTGTGATGCCATGATGGAAGGATCATCTTTGTAAGACAACTTGCCAAGGTTCACCAAAGTAAATCCCAACTCATCAACATATACAGCACTATTAAGATCAACCCATTTGCATTTGAAAATAGGAACCCTAAATTTTGTGTAATCAACCTCCCATATCTCTTCAATACGTCCAAAGTATGATGTTGATGCCATAACAGGATTATTATCCTTTGAGCTAGCAAAGTGCATAGACTCAGCTGTTACCATGACCCCACTATTTTGCATAGTGCTCTTATCATCTTGGGACTTGGTACAGAATGAGAAACCATTAATATCATATCTATTCCAGTAAATTACATCATAATTAAGCCCATATGCTAGCCATTTTAATGTTTCAGACACAGTGACATCATTCTTAACAGCCTCTTTAAACCAACTTAAGAAGCTCTTATTGTGCTTATTCAACAAAGCCTTTTCTTTCATTCTTGGCTTCTTTGCCTTAATGATGCTTTTATGCTTAGCCAGGTATGGTTGCACTTCATCAATGTTATTAAGTATATACAAATGTGCTTGATGTATTTCCTCCCGACTCATACTCTTTATCCTTGGATTTCGTAATCCCTTACCCCCATATGACTTCTGGTGACGAGACTCTAGAAGCCCAATAGCATCCACTTCTGACAAATAGTCAGTACAAAACTCAATGGCCTCCTCTGCAATATATCTTTCCACGATAGAAGCTTCAGGGCGTTGTTGATTTTTCACATACCCTTTTAATATTTTCATGTATCGCTCAATTGGGTACATCCATCGTAAATAAACAAGGCCGCAAAACCTAATCTCTCTCATTATGTGAATAATTAAGTGAACCATAATATCGAAAAATGAAGGAGGAAAATACATCTCCAACTGGCTTAGGATGACAGCAGCATCATGTTCCAAGTCATCTAATATTCCAGGGTCAATGGTTTTGCTGCAAACAACATTGAAGAAGAAACACAACCTAGTAAGGGCCTCTCTCACCTTGTTGGGCAAAATGCCACGAATAGCAAATGCTAATAGCTGTT
This sequence comes from Clitoria ternatea, assembly GCA_037962975.1. Classification (NCBI taxonomy): domain Eukaryota; kingdom Viridiplantae; phylum Streptophyta; class Magnoliopsida; order Fabales; family Fabaceae; genus Clitoria; species Clitoria ternatea. Next base: position 161,819,907 of record CM075672.1, read on the forward strand.
GCATCAAGACATGACAGTCATGTGACTTCAAACCAAGTAACTTTAAGTCTTTAACTGAAACTAGCTTTTTGACATTTGAAGAATAACCCTGTGGCACTTTGACACCATGAAGACAATCACAAAAACTTATTTTTTTCATCTTTAGACAATGTATAACATACCGGCGGTAAATACTTCCGCTTGCCAACTATTTGTGGAGCTAACCCTTCTCGTATACCCATTTCAACCATGTCCATTTGAGAGTTCACACCATCCTTCGTCTTGCCTGGTATGTTAAGGAGTGTTCCGATGATACTATCACATACGTTTTTCTCTACATGCATCACATCTATGAAGTGCCTTACATCAAGATGAGACCAATATGGGAGATCAAAGAATATTGATCTCTTTTTCCATTTTTTTTCACGTTGTCTTTCTTTTGGGTCTTCCCAAAGATAATACTGATGTCCTTCACTCGTTCATAAACTTGCTTCCCAGTCAACGCTTTAGGAGCAACGCCATTCTCTTGGGATCCATTAAAAGCTTTTCTCAATCTCCTGTATGAATGATTAGGTTTGAGAAATCTTCGATGACCAAGGTAAATAGTCTTCCTCCCATGAGTAAGTTGTTAGTAACATGTGCCTTCCTCACATATAGGGCATGCATGATGACCCTTAACACTGTATCCACTAAGATTCCCATATGCTGGGAAATCATTAATTGTACCAAACAACATCGCCCGCAATTTAAATTTTTCATGTTGAAACCCATCAAAAATCTCAACACCTTCCTCCCAAAGCATCTTCAAATCATCAATTAAGGGGCCAAGATATACATCTATATCATTTCCAGGCTGACTTGGTCCTGAAATCATCATAGACAAGATTATATACTTGCGTTTCATGCATAAGTTTGGGGAGAGGTTATAGATAATCAAAAGAACAGGCCATGAACTGTGTCTGCTACTTAAGTTGCCATAAGGTTTCATCCCATCTGTAGCCAAGCCAGGCCTAAGGTTTCTTGGATCGTCACCAAACTCTGGAAATAATTCATCAATTTTCTTCCATTGTAAGCCATCAGCTACATGGCGAATCTTGTCATCACCTTGCCTCTCATCTGCATGCCATGTAAGGTTCTTTGGATCAATTGGGTTAGCAAATAACCTCTTGAACCTTGGAATTATTGGAAGATACCATAAAAAATTCGCTGGAGGCTTGTTTCTGCTGTCATCCCATTTAACACCTCCATCCTTCAATTTGTATCGTGATAAATGGCAAACAGGACATTCATCCAAGTCTTCATGTTGCTTCTTGTATAATATGCAATCGTTTGGGCACGCATGTATCCTCTTATACCCCATACCCACCGGACACAAAACCTTTTTCGCCTCATAAGTGCGATTCGGAAGTATGTTACCTTCTGGTAGCATTTCCTTTAACAATTGTAGCAATTCAGTGAAGCTTTTATCAGTCCATCCATTTTTTGCCTTCAGGTTGACCAACTTTAGCACGGCTGACAGTCGTGTGAATTTAGCACAACCCAGATACAAAGGCACTCTGGCGTCACTACATATATTATCATACACACGTGCCTCTTGGAAAGCCTCGACTCCAATATCATTGATCATGTCGTCTAGTCGATCTTCCATATCTGAATCTACTTGGTCGATTTGGGGTGCACTTGACATGGTAGATAGTGCCTCTCCATGCCATATCCATCTTTTATAACTTAGCATAATTCCATCACAGAGGAGATGCTCTCGAATTTCTTCAACTTTCAACCGGGTCTTATTTAAACAATTCACACAGGGGCAATATAATCTTCCATTCATGCCATCAACGTTTCTTGTAGCGTACTCAATAAACTCTTCAACCCCATTCTCATACTCCTCGGTTGTGCGTAGTGCACTCATCCAACTACGATCCATAAGTTGGAACAACCTATTTAAACAATGAACACATACGATACAAATATCATTCATAGATATTAATATCACATCCATTATCAAAGGAATCCAAGACTACTTAATTCTAATACAAGGTTACAAAACTGTCACTAAGAAAATTAAAGGAAGTAGGGAAAGAAAATATAAAAAAAACTAAATGGAAATCTCATCAGGTTCTCTAAAAGTCAAAACAGAAAATATTGTTAGAAAGCACGTAAGCATGCAAGAGATGAATGATTCTTATACATAACAGATAAATACTATGATGACAACCATATTAATAAATATCAATCACTTCCAGTTATTCAAAAGTAAATTTATCACATTACATCATTGTATTTTTCATGTAAATATAAAGTCTTAAAAAACTATTCAGAAATATTAAACCATGAGGTGGATAATTCAAGAACAAAGTAAAAAAATCAAGTCAATGAAATGGAAAACAAATAAATCAATAGATAGGGAGAAAAGATAGTTAATATTATCATGTTCAAAAGACAGCAAAAATAACATACCTGTTTCTCAATCTCTGCAATCTGTTGTTGCTGTTGAGAGGGTGGAGTGAACTCAGTTCCGAGTATAATATCACAGATCTCACACTGAGTCAAGCAAAATTCTCAACTAATTATGTTATAGTAAGTATTCTATGAAAGAAGTTCTTAAAATTTCATTTTCTTATATATTTACATACTTATATGGTTTTTGTTATGTTTGTGTGCATACCAATTGATTCCTATATGAAGATACTATGCAGATCTAACTATAACTACAAACTATTTACATATACACAATGTTACAACAATTATTACAGCAACTGGTACAATAGCAATTATTACAGAAACTGGTACAATAGCAAAGTGTGAATCAGAACATACCAATACTGCTAATAATCAATCTGGTACAATAGTAGAATCCAAAAGTTCTTTGTCCAATTCAGATATTCGCTGATGGATATAAAAATGTAAATTAGTCACACAATCAGGGTTGCATTGTTGGTTTGAATGCAAAATTAATTTAAAATTAAAATGATTTTTGTTTGAATGATATATATCAGAAAATTTATTTTTGTGGATTGAAATGAGACATATTAACTTTTCTTAATGCAAAAGCACAAGGAATAACTTGAACCCAAACGTGATTCTCATAACCATAAATCAATTCAACTTTTCAGATAGGAATATTGAATTAGTTTTTAGCGTATGAAAATTGATTTTGGTTTCTACTTTAAAACCAAACGTACACCAGATACAAATCAAATCAATTAGACTAAACGATCATAATAAAAAATATGTGAAAGCTAAGTTATGTTACAAATGAATTTGTGTTTATTGGCCACCAATGCAAAACATTCTCCATTGAAAATAAGAAACTAAATCAAACATAAACTAAAACAAAGAACTCACATTAGAAAGTAAAGCCAAGACATTCCTATCTACTTCAACTTGAATTACTATTCCTAGATCAAAAATGAAAAAAATAATGGACATCCTAAAGATAGCTTAGTAAACACATTTTTCATGAAATTTTATTATACTCATCAATCTCTTTATGCATTGATTCAGTCCCTCAAGTATTACTAGTATTGTGAATGAAACCATTTTTAAGAGGTAGACAAGATGGAAACTGAAAAAAGGGAAAAGAACATAGGAAAACTAGAGAACAGCAACTCACTTGCTGGAAAAGGTCTGAAAATGGTGACCTTTAAAGGTGTTAGTGAGAGAGAGGGGGATGAAAACAGCTCCCCACTTGTTAGAAAAAGGCAACAGAATGACTGTAGAAGATGCCCCAATATGACAAGAGAGAAAGGAGGGGGAACAAATATAAAAAGGGCATTTTAAAAGTTTCAGTTCTGCTTTGCAATAGCCCCTTGCATTCTACAACAGCTGTTAGGATGAAATAATAAATAATAATGAAGTGTGCTTGAGGTAAATTTAGTAGTGTGATGAGAGTTATGTAAGTAAGTATTAAGTAAGGGCATTTCTAACGTAGATGCTTAACCTTGTTTTCTTCCAAGTGTTCTAGGGAGGGAAGGAGAATGGAACAGTGATAGGAAGAGGGATTTATGACGAAAAAATGGAACTGAGAGGTAAAGGGGATCAATATGTGACAACAAATGGTAAGAGGTTTAGATGAAGATAATGGTCAGATATATGAGAGATTCTGAAAGAAATTGGCCTTTGAGATAAACCCAAAGATGTGTTAGGTGAGGATCCATGATTGAGACTCGAGAGTGAGACATGGGATATGCCTGTGGTGTGTGATTGAGTTGAAAATGATAAAAATAAAATGAGAAATAGAATTTGTTGCATTTGTAGTATATTAATATTACATTTCTAGTGAGAGAGAATGAATATGAAGTAATATTTCTGTATTGCAAAACTGAAGTGATTGAAGTATGACTCCAATATTTATAATACTGGGAAGAGTATTGTAAGCTATCTAAAGCATAATACAACAGAAGCTAGACGGTTATATTATAACTTATAACTAACAGCCTTCTCACCTAACTAACCAGAAGAGAAATATTCTGGCATGGGCAAGCCTACAGATATAATTCTATATCTCCTCTTATTAAATTGTTTTTTATTTCAAAATTAAAATTAATGTTTATGAAATAACTTATAGGACCCCATTTGGTTAACTGTTTAGAGTTGTAGACCATTGGAAACTAGGATGGCTTAAATTGTGAAAGTAAAAGATGACTAATAAAATAAGATAGAAAACAAAAAAAAAAACTCAATGTATGTAAAGCTCTATATAAATGTTTCCTGTGTCACTGTTAGGCTGACTTTAATTTAATGAAGACTTTTATTATACAAATTTTATACATACATATAAAAATTATAAATTTAATTGTAAAAAAAAAGCTTAACACTGTTTATGATTGGGATACTTCTCTGTTGCTACAAGGATCTAAACTTTGAAGCATTTGGATACATTTTTTCAGTGCCATATGTTTATGCATACTCACAAATAACTTTATTTTACACTAGAAAAGCTTAAACTGAATACATAAGGCAATTAGAAGCTAATTAATTTTTCCATCTTATGTTATAAAATTATTCAAAATAGTCCCCTAAATCCTAATGAGTTTGAATAACAGATGCATATTGCATTGCTACTAAGTGGCAATCATAACCATTTTGAAGAAAACTAAATTTGATTATATTCATATGAACTAAAGATGTATTAGAGACTAATTAAATTTGGATATTGCTAACTCATACAATAAAAGTGAATATTATAAATCAACATATAGTTATTAAAGTGAAATACTATAGCATCCAGCTACAAAATGCCCCACTGCATTGAAATACTATAGCATCCAGCATCTACGAGGGTGCTGTGAAATAGGCTGCAATGGGAAGGGGCTTTGAGAGGATTACCTTGGTGAGGACCGGGGCTTGAGAGGGCTTCGCAGCTTTTGTTTAAAAGGATGAGCTTCGCAGCACTGACGCACAGAGGATGACGTTCGCAGCACTGACTTATTATATGTATCTAAAAATCACTCAGCTACAACAATTTTGTAATCTGCCTAAAAAATCTAGGATTCATTTCATCATTAGTGCATTACATTTCATGACATAGAATAGAATCATTAAGGGTAGTGTGAGGGACTAATATGTTGAATGAAAACTTCACAAATCACAACTGACAAGGTGATACAATAAGCAGGTTTTTAGCCAATGGCTTCCTCCCTGATCTAATCACATGAAAATGGTCAACTACTCCTAACCATACCATTAAGTGCTATTTGAATAAAAGAATCAATGACCCACAGAGTACAGTATCTAAGTCTATTAGGTGAAAAACATTTAACCCATAAATTCTTTACTTCTTTTTTTACAAAAGATATTATAATTAAATTAGTTATAGATTATATATGTAAAGTAATTTGAAAAGAAAAAAAAGCAATGCACTTCCCCTTTCGGGAAGCTTCTCAGTTGCAACCGAAATTCCCAATCTCTGCAATCAAGAACAACAAACCCCACTCACTCTGATTATTTATCTCATGAAAAGAAAATGGAAAGAAGGTACCTTCGTTGAGAAGAAGAGAAGAAAGCGTCGATTTTGGTAGCAGCAAAGGAGGCACAAAGGAGCACAGCACAAAGGGGGTTATTACTCAACGACGCACAGAGGATGACCTAGGCTGGAAAACAAATATTTTGGGAGCAACACGTTATGAACATTGCGTTTAATTCTATGTTTTTTTTGAAGTTTCACACTCTGATTTAGAGTTCATATATCAGAGAAGAGAAAAAATTTGTTTAAATAAAAAAAGAGTGCACTAACCTTTGTGAGTTGTGTGCTATCAAATGCTCTCTGCTTCTCCTATCCACCACCACTATCAGTCATCAGAGGCGCCCCCAACACCTCACGTCTTCGTCAAGGAAAAAGTTTACGTGTCCGTCGCGGCAACAAGGTTTCGTTTGAGATGAACAAAAGAGATAAACCTTCGAGAGGGCTTCGAAGGTGAAAGGATTCGAAGGATTTGCAGAACAGAGACGCGGGGCTTCGAAGGTGAAGGGATCGGTGAGGGCTAGGGCTTCCAAGAGTGACTTTTGAGAGAGCTCTTCGCGAAATATTTCTCACCGGTCCCAAATATAAGACCGGAATTAAAAATAATAAAAATAACTATTTCTCACCGGTCCAAATACCAGACCGGTACTAACTTTTCATTTCTCACCGGCCCAAATTGTAGCCCGGTACAAACGTTACTATTTCTCACCGGTCCAAATAGTCGACCGGTGTAAAGTTAATTATTATTTACAAAACTGCCACCGCCTTATTTTTTACACCTGTCCAACTACAACCGGTGAGAAAAGTCTGGTGTAAAATGTCTTTTTTGCACTAGTGTACTTAAATGAAGTTATGAAAAAAGAACATCAACTAGCAACAAATATGAGAGTCAAGAAAGTTAAGCAATTCTAAGATAGAAACAGTTTTGGCTTTGAATCCACAGATCCTTGTGTGTACAGAGATGCAAATGCAAAGATAAATCTATCTCAAGAACATTAACGAGTTGTGATTGTATGCTATTTACAGAGCCAATATAATAAATTTTGAAGCTAAGCTTTCCTTCTATTTTGTTCAGCTCCGAGAAACCAAAATTGGAACTAAGTAGATGGAATGGAAGTACCTTTATAACATATAGACTAATTCAGGGACCGTAAGCAAATGGCAGACATATGCCACTAATTCTTTGTGCTCATTCATATTTCTGATTCGTGCATCTCTCCAATAGAGCATATTATCACGATATAGTATGCCATTCTAGAAGTGCCCTGGCCTGGCCAAACCTTGTAATTAGAACAGTAGAACTGCCTATTGCATATCACTCTCAGTATCATAGGTTGAAATATGATAAAGGGTCAACAAACTGACAAAATATGTAGCCATAGCTAGCTTAAATAAGTATTTCAGTATTTAACAGTGGAAAATATAATTGATCCATAAAACAATACTTATTATAATAACAGACTATAATCCTTTATTTAGGAACCAAAGAAGCTAAAATAGTGTAGAAGATGAACATGATAAAGGATAGATTATTTTCTCCTTCATTGATTTGATTTCAAACATATGGGGAGATAATATTTTAAAAAGAATAATAGTTTAGAATATTATCATGTATATTTTGATATTCTTTGTACTTTGTCTCTAATCTTTCAAAAATTGATTTCAAATTACTCTACTAATGAAGGTTGGTTAATCAACTATAAGGATAGACCTACTTACACAAGGTATTAGAATCAATTTCTAAACAGATGAAGAAAAACCAACAATTTTCTAAAGGGGAAAGGTTGCTCTAACAATAATGTCATCACTCAACAACATAACACGGCTATAAGTCCCTAAAAAATAGTGTATCAAAAAAGAGAATTAGGCTTAAGGGCAAGAATTATGCTTAAGGACCCTACATATGGAAGATTTAGGCCATTAAATTAGTCTCCATTACTCCCTATAACAAATCTTAATGGCTAATTTGCAAATAACATAATGTTATGGGGATTTAACTAATGGCTAAATGCATATTAAGAGGGCCACAAATGTAATTTTTAGCATTGTAGGATAAGTTAGGATCAATTGACATCAAATTTAGAACTTGACAAACTTACACCTGTAATAAAGAGTGTGTCCTTTGTAGTCGCCAGCCGGTGAACCCTAAAAAGTGTGTCCTGCATAAGCAAGACGAGATCAAAGGTGTCATCATAGTGGTTGGTCTCATTAGAGGATGATAATATGCAATTATCACACCTAGAAAGCGATTTGTAGATTTGGATCATGGCTTTAATACTAAAGCAAAGCTCATTGACCATGTTGCCATCATAAATAATGACAAAACATATAGCGATAACCATTATATTTTTCACAGGTTTTGACAACAGGGCCACACCTATTCTCACTAGGATCTACCTTCATCAAAGAAATATTATTCTTTGCAAAAAAATCACTTTTCTAATATCTATTATCCAAAAGAAAATCTCATTACTTTAAAAATAGTTTTGCATAAAACCAATTTTTCAAAATCACATTAATCTAAAATTGATTTTATCACTACAGAATCAAACATGCACTAAGTAGCTACAAACAAAACATGTAATACTAACTTGACCACACATATCATACAATATCTTATACAAGTATTTCCATGATCATAGGTCATATCCAAGAACCCAATAGCAGCTCTTTCATAAAACTTAACAATTAATCAATATAATCATCAATTTATCAATCCGATGGTTGTGTAAAGAAAATAATAAGTAGGTGGAAGCAGTACCTAGTGGTTACCACAATGTTGGCAAGTAAAGCAAGGGACATAGGTAACAGTACTCCTCATATCAACAATAAAAGCAAACCTCTACAGAGGAGTTTCGATCCAAAGCCACATGGAATAGTACCTGCTCCATCAATTTTCACAAAAATATAAACAAAGAACTACAAATTTATTTTCGGAGAAAGAGGGGAGGGGGAAGAATGTAACCCGTTTCAAAGGAGATCGTTGTGGAGTCTTATTCAAGCATTAAGATACGATTTAGACTTAGATCCATGGAGTTGACGATGGTGGTTAAAGTCGGTGGTGGAAGAATCAGAAACAGAGTTATGAAGAGGGAGAATCATGGGTGAAGTAGAGTTATTCCTATGACTTTGTAATTGTAACAGTAACATGTTGTTAGAGTCACCGGAGATAGCTATTTCATGGTTATTGCTTTAGCTCTCAAATACGAATGAGGGAGGGGAAGAGAAATGACAAATGAAGGAGGAAGAGTGAAAGGGATAAACACGAGAGAGAGACCTAACTTAGGTTTTAGAGGTTGACTTAGGGAAAAGAGTTAGATGAAGAAATTAGAAATTAGGTTTGAGAGGGAGAATCTTGTGAATTGGATGAAATTTCTTATGAAAATATTTGTAAATTAAGGAAACTTTTAATAACCTCTTTTAAATAATATAAATAACTTCTCTTAAATTCTTTATTTACAAAGAAAAAAATAACCTTCTCTAAATAAATTAAAAGCCTCCATTGTAAATTTAATTTAAGGAGGTTTAAAAAATGCCCCAATATAATTTTATTAGCGGAGGTTTTTAAAACCTCCTCTAAAAAACCTTCTTTATTTACTTGTTTTTTTGTAGTGTTCCCAGATTCATCTTCAACAAGTTCAACAACCCTTGCTTCACCAGCTAGCAGTTTGAAATTGAATATGTGTTAAGTGAAATATTTTCATATGTGGTCTTCCATAAAATAGGATTTCATGCCTAGAAAAATGAACAGAAACCATGAGCTAATAAATGGTGTAGAATGGGACACCCTAAAAATTGAGGTAAATTTTTCGCGTTTTTATAAATCATAAATTCGATGAAAGAAAATAAGTACTGAAACATTTTTGTCACAGTACCTGGATCGATGATGAACCACTCCCATATATGAATATATGAGAGGGTGAAATTAAAAGATTAATTTTATGATAATTTTCCGAGTTACAATCAGCGGAAGAATTAATCAAATTAAATGTTACAAAAATAAACTTTAAGAGAAAGGACCTCATGAAATTCCATGAGTCATACAGAGTCCAGAATTCTTTTAAAATATTGCATGAATGCACTTTTATTGCAAGGGAAATGAAATGAGTTGAAATCAAGACAAAAAGAGCAACAGGGTGTCCCTCGCTCAAGCGAGACCCATCCGCTTGAGCGAACGCTCGGGTGAGACAGGAGTAGCTGAGCAAAAAGAGAAAGGGAGTTACAGGGGTCACTTCGCTCAAGCGAAATCCGACTCGCTTGAGCGAGACACACAATCCTCGCTTGGGCGAAGCCAGCGAGCATGGGCGAGATTCGTCTAGAATCGAATTCATTACCGACTCGCTGGAGCGGGACTTTCTCGTCTAGGCGAAAAACTTCCAGAGCCAAGCTTATACCCTCTCGTTCAACAAGACTCCCCAATACTTGAGTTTTCATTCAGCAAAATCCCTCAAAAACCGACTCCCAGCACTCGGGTTTTCATTCGGCAGGATCCCTCAAAAACCGACTCCCAACACTCAGGTTTTCACTCGGCAGAATCCTCCCGAAACCGATTCCCAGCACTCGGGTTTTCCACTCGGCAAGATGCTCCTGACTGACCCATCTCTCACTCAATTTTCCACTCGGCACAATCAACCCAAATCCGAGTCTTTTCTCACTCAGTTTTCCTCTCGGTAAAATCATTCCAAACACCGACTCATCATCTGATCAGTCATTCACTCGACACTTCATTCCAAAACCGATTTCCTTTCTTTTTCACTTGAGCGGAGTTATTCCAGAGTACTCCTGGATAAACTCACACCGAATATCCCCATCGGTGCCATCCCACTTGGAATTGCACATTCGGAGGCACTCCACTCAGAACAAGTTACACTAGACTCGGAAATTCCCCACTCGGGACTCCACTGTCCAGGATATCATACTCGGAGACCTTTTTACTCAGATTGATATCCACTTCCTTACTCGAAAAGTCCTGACTCAGACATAGCTCACTCGGATTTCACTCGGAAATTCACTACATCTTAAATTATTTTCAAAGCTCCCACTCGGACCGAATTCGTCCAGGATCTCACCCATTCTCCATTCAATCGTCTCGCTTGGGTGAATACCATCCCCAAGATCCTTCGCTCGGGTGGATTTTGTCCAGTGGCAAATGCTTTCGTCCTTGCTTAGGCGAGGCCCCATTCGCCTGGGCAAATTTCCTCCAGTAAGCAAACATTGATATTGGGACAATCTTGCTTGAGCGAGGTTCACTTTCGCCTAAGCGAGAATTATCCAGAAACCGATTTCCAAACAGGAAAGACTCTCACTCGAGCGAGAATCCATCTCCCCTGAGCGAGTTCATCAGATAACATGCAGAACTCAGAATTTGCACAACACAATCTACTAAAATTGAACTCCATCTATTTTACCAGAATTCATTACATCTCATTTAAAACTGGTTCTACACCATCATATTCTTAAGTTTCCATTCAACTCATCAAACATATAAAAATCAATTCTTCATCTCCTCAACTTTATAAAAGAAATACTCAAATATAATTCTTCATTCATTCATCAACATATATGGAAATTCCATTATAAATTAATCCTTCATACATACTTAGGGTCACGAATGAAAATGAGTTCCACACACAACTTTTTATTTTCTTCCATGACCCTCCAAAATCACCTATCATGTTGACAGGGCCCGCAAGCGCACGGGTTATGTCGCGTAATATAAAAGATTATCGTTCTCCACAGGGACTGTGTTCAAAGTACCAGCATATTGAAATTTAATTATCCACACAATTTATTTTTAAGGTTTTTTGTAAAATAAAGCACAAAATTAAGTTGCTCAGAATACGAATAAATATAAAAATAAAAATTTACTTGACACTAAAAAATCAGAGTTGAGAGTATCTTGGGATTTCGGGGGATCAAGACTCTATTTTATGTTAATGAATTTTAACTTTTCATAAATAAGAATCGAATTAAGTTTTCCAAGGCGAATTTTCCAAAAGCTAATTAATATGTTCCTCTCAGAATCCTATTAATGTACCTAACCTATGGAAAACGCTGCTTAATCCTCGGGAAGGCCCATTATCGTTTTATGAAAATCCCTTTTATTTCCTCAAAAGAATTTTGATTACTTTCATGGTTTTACCGAGGTCACAAAAAGCATCTCAAAAATCTTAGGTTTAGTTCAAAGCTTTCCGGTAAAAATAAATCTCTCGATTCTATTTATTACCTAAACTTACTAATATACCCGCAAGTATACAGTTTTATCATTTAGGTTCTTATTAGGAATCACTAAAAGCATTGAACATAATTGAACTAAATGGAAAACAGAAATTTATTTAATTCCAAGTCAAAATAACATTAATATAAAATATTATCATAACCCCTTTATCCCAATATAATTAATTTAGTTACTCATGAAATAATTCATATTCATATATATAATGGAAAAATAAAACATACAAGATATGGTAAAAATAAAGACTTATGGGTTTCTCCAAAAGCTACGAATAATTTACCACTGTAATTCCTTGTTGCAATATTCCTCCACCAATTACAAATTTAAATAACTCACTTTTACAATTCATAACTCTTAAAATAAAATAAAGAGAAAGAAAATAAAAAGAGAAAGAAAATGAAAAAGAAAGAAAAAAGAACGAAGAAGAAAAATGAAGAAAAAGAAAGAAAGAAAAGAAAGGACGGAAGAAGAAAAGAGAAAACGAAAGAGAAAATAGAAAAGAAAAGGAATTGAAGCTGTTGGAAATGATGCTAATTGATGTTGGATGCTTACCACTTCTTCTCCTTTTATAGACGATGGAAAGAGGGGATCCAGCTAAGAAACGCGTTACAATTGCAAGTGGGAGGAAACTTTCGGTGCATGTGAGTTCCAACTGTCCCAATTTGCATTATTTTAATATTTCCAATAATTCGGTGCTTGGATTTATTCAGCTGGACAAATTCCAAGTGGAAAGGTGCTGGAATTCCACAAGACCGAGTGACAGCTTGCTGGGAGGTTGGACGGTTTTGTGGCTTGCTGTTGGATGGAGATCTGGACGGTGTTGTGTTGAGTGGGTTGCTGGAGAGTCGGTGTGTGTTGGTGGTGAAGAGACTGGACGTTGTGGGCTGGACGGTGTGGAATTGATGGAGAGGAAAGGGACAGCGGATAGAAGAGAGGGAATGGGACGGTGTTTAGGAGAAAGCCGGTCGACATTGGTTTGAAGGGATGGTGTTTAGGTTGCTGGAGAGTTGGAGTTGATCCGGTGTGCATTTGATCCGGTGTTGGAGTGATCCAGTGAAGAGATGGAAGGAGTCGGTGTTGATGTTGTGGTTGTGAAGAGAGCTGGACGAATGATTGAAACATTCAATCAGAACCGAGTAAAGAGTGACTCAGAACCGATTGAAAGATGATTCACTTGGCACTAATAGAGGAGTTCATTCAGAACTGATTGAAGACTCACTCAGGATCGGAATTTATTCAATCGGTTCCCAAACTGTTTCACTCGGCTGTCTCTGAATTTGAACCACTCGGTTAAAACTTCACTCGGATTTTGCTTTGGATTGCATCTATTCAACGTCAGTCCCCTTTTTTCACTCGGAATGGACGCAGTCGGAGAAGCTTCCACTCGGAATCACCTCCAACCGAGACTTATTCCATTTCAGCATTGAACCTCTAACAGAGTCAGCCATTTATCACTCAGAATGGCTTTGACAGGGAACTTTCCACTCGGATTTACCTTCAACAGTGCAGTATTCCACTCGGAAATGCTCCATTCTGAGTCCTTCCACTCGGATTTAGTCATTTCTGAGTCATCCTACTCGGATTTGGTCATTTTGAGTTGGATTTCAGCACTCTGAGTCGGAATTCAGCATTCTGAGTCAGAATTCAGCATAAAAAGAGAGTTCTTTCCACTTTGGGCATTGTTCTTCTTGTTTCTTTATCATTTTATGGTCGTTTTTCTCTTGTTTTTGACCCTTTATTGCCTTAATTTCTGCAAAATAACATACCCAAGTAGAATAGAGTGGAAAGAAAGCAAAAATCGCAATAAATAAAGGAAATACAGTGGATAATGATAAAAATCCTAAGCAAACTGGATCTAATTTATTGTACTATAAAGCACTTATCACATGTAAACTTCCAAAACAAACATTCATTACATCTCCTGCTACACAAAATCTATATATTTATATATATCACCGGCCAAGGAACTCCCTATACACTATTTACCTCCACAACCATAAGTATACTTCAAAATGCTTACTCTTCCCATAAATGCACTGCATCACAAGTCTAAAAATAGACAACATGGGAGAGTAAGTCCACATTCCGAAGGTATGAATATGAATACCAAGTGATTATGTATATAAGCATCCACACATGTATACTTTGCACATCAATAATATTCACCATGCCATATACCAATACATTTTCACACAAAGCACACCAGCACATACATAACCACGTTATTCGACCATTGAATTGTCACACAACCATTAACTGGTATTCATATCTTTTATGTTGTCTTAATTATATTTTTACCACCTCATCACACTCATCATCATATCTCACCACCTTGGCATACTTCCTTCTATATGCAAATGCTCTTAAGCTAATGCATATGCACAAAGGAATATTTCAACAATTGCAGATCTGACTGTGGGAAATTCAACACCAACTGTGGGATTCAAGCATGGTCATGTAACCACACCCCTACTGCAGTAGTAAAATATTTACACTTATTCTTTAAATTGCATGCATTCACCAATAGTTTTACTGGTACCAAACCGCATCGCCCATCTTGCAACACCTTGTCATTATCACCATGACCGCGGTACACAACATATCAACATATGGTGTTGCAGGCCAACCATGAATTATATCATGGCAGCTGTGATCTCAAGGACCACCGGGGACACCTGCTCCTCAAGAGCCACCCCCCACAAGGGTCAACCACATGCGGCTCCCTGAAGCACAACATGGGCAGCTTCGTGACTTATACACCAAGTCACAGGGGAAATATAACTCGCTCGTGCACCGAGCCTCCCTCCCACTAGGCCAACCGGGGGAATCCCCTAAAATTCCAACACCGGCAGCTATGTAGTATGCAAAACATGGATGCAAATGCAATCATATGCATTCCTTACTCTATGCATCCTATACATGCCACTCGTCATCCAACATCGTCGACACCATTACAGACATCACCACAAAGCTTTTATTAACATTGATTGTTCTCATTAGTTTAACTCTTTGGGTGGCATTCTTCTTCTTCTCATTCTCAACAAACAACATTAACATTCATATCACATTCATGGTAAATACAACTTATCATCATATCACTGCTCACTACATACCTTCACATAACATACCATGAATATTCTAAATGCATAAAAGCATGTTGCCAAACATATTATCTACATCACACCACACATCATCATTTCTTACAACATTCAAGCAAGACTAATATGCATAACACTACATACCATAATCAAATAACATTCAAATTCATGTATTTAGAACTTAGACTCCTCTCCTACCTCAAGAGAAGAATTTCGATTGATAAGACGCTCCCGCCTTGTCATTCGGAATAGGTCCTACATTCACATTCATGTAAAACCTTAATCAATCAACTACTCAAGTTATCAATTCAATTCTATTTAGTCATATTCGTATTTAAAATTTCACAACATGTACTAGACATGTTGCAGATATCATTTTTATCTTTATTAGGCTTCGGGAATTCCTTCCCATTAAGCCACCATCATTGAATTCAAGGGTTACAAGACAACCCTATCCCCAAGCTTCACAAAACTCCTTCTACCAATATTCATATCCCTCAATGACATATATTTCTCTTAAGAATATATTCTTAAACTAACGTTAGATATTTTCCCCCAAACTTTAAGGTTAGGGTTTCCTCCAAAACCCATCCACATTCATTAACACATCATAAACCTTCATTCTTTACCATCATTAGTGCACCAACTACCATTTTCTCTTCATAAATACTCACATTTATGATGACCCATTCTAGGGCATGAGCATTAAATGCTCTAATAAACACCCGTGTACATGCATTTCTAAAAATGGTGAAAGAGCTTACCTCACACCCAAAATGAAATGGGTTCAAAAGAGGGAGAGAGATGATGCGAAAATGAGAGGTAGAAGAGGGAAGAACACCAGGCTTCCAAGTCCTCTTCAACGGAGAATAGAGAGGGAATGGATCACCACACAAGCTCAAGGTTTTTGGGAGAAGAAGAAGAGAAGAATAGAGGAGGAAATAAGAGAAGAAGAAGTAAAATGTGTCTTTCCAACTCTCTCAGCAATTCACGAAAGTAAGGAGAAGAAAATTGGGCTTTTGCTTTATTTTTAGTTTCATTCATTAAAATTCATTATTTTTGTCACTAACAGGCTCTTCGTTTGGGCTCAATACTTCATCCAAAAATTATTCCGAATGTATATTCGGATTCCCAATATTATTCTCTACAGCCCTGACCAATATCATTTCATTCCGTGATACTTAGTCTGACACCCATATTTCAACCAGACTCATTTTCAGCTTAACCGGTCTCCATAAATTACCAACAGCCCTCAAAAATCTTAATTTAATTAATTTCAATTTATTAGGACATTAAACAATTCGTATTCAACTTGTCATTATTTATTTTCCTTAATTAATCCTTTATTTTAAAATTTGGGATGTTACATAGAATATTTAACATATTTGGCATCTAAAGGTAGATTAGATTGACTCTCACATCAACGTGTTTTAAGTGTTAGAAGGGCTTAGGGTAATAGCATTGCTTAGAAATCATTATAACATAAAATGTATAAGTTGTTGACTTACAAAGTAGAAATGTTTCTAGAAACTTTTTTTTCCACTTGGCTAAAACCTTCATGATCAGCTTTTAGTTGCTTATATAACATGTGCCACTTCTATTTTTACTTAAATGTATTTTACTATTATCCAAGTTTAACTAGGTAGAAGACTATGCATGATAGTAAAGCACCTCTAGTTATGTTCTTAAGACATTGAAGTTAGTGCCAGTAACTTACCAAGATAAGAAATCAGATATCTTCCAAAAGAATACAGGGCAAAGGCCTCATAATAGTTTCTTAAAATGTCACAAGCTAGAGATAATCTTGGATTCCATAAAGTAATCTAGAATGGCAGGAATAGAGAAAATGAATGTCGAGTAATCATTAACATGTCTCTTTCATAACATATCGTATGTACAGATTTAATCAAGAAATTAGAATGAAATATCTTCCTTTCCACTTGGTTTAACAAGAGAGAGGTAACTTGGATTGAAAGGAGCTTCAAGAATAACAAATTAGCACATACACCAGTGTGACTATTTCCTAGCATTAGTCCCTCCTTTTTTTGATTAAAAAAATAGATACTTCATGAAGAATGATCAAACTTTATTTTTATTTGGATTAATTTATAGAAGAAAGGAATTTGGATTTGATATTTATTTATATATAGTATCTTCTATTATTGTAAATATAAATATCATCTTAACAAAAAACTAAAAGTGTTGTATCTTGATTTATGATGTATATCCTTCCCATTGTATTCAATTCATAATTTCAAAATATATCAACACGGGCATAAGTTTATCCATGATAAGCTAATGTATGATTTTCAAGTTTCATATAACATAAATTATACATAAAACTCCAAAAATCTAAGAGTGTTGGCCTAATGATTAAGGATGTGTACTCGTTAACTCCTTAGTTTTGAGTCATGAGCAAGAACTTAAGGGAATTAATTAATCCTAGTACTATTTATACACAATCACTCCCCACATCACACCTCGTTAACCAACCAGGAAAATCTAGGAGAGGATAGTTTGATAGAGCTTGTGATCTCCTTACTAGAATACCCTAAATAAATATGAAACTTAAAGAATAAATAGGCAAATATATCACTTAATCTTAATGATTGTGTCAACCTTAAACCACTAGATGTAGTTGCTCCTTCGATTCACTAACCTAACAATGCTAAAGAAATTAAGAATTTGTTTCACATAGTAAAAGAACCTTATAGAATTAGTAGCGTAGATTGGGACCATAGAAATAACAACAACAATCCACTTCTGCTCCTAAATGCAAACCAAATTTAGGTTACCCAAAGTTATTCCTATTTCCTAAAAGATATCATTCAATTTAAAAGTTTACAACTTGAATGTGTGAAAACGGGCATTATGTTTTATTCTTTTATTTTTCTAGGGCATACAAATGTGGGAATTGAAGGCTGCTATATTTTAGAATTAAACATGATTGTAAGTAAGTTTATTTTGAAACATTAACTACATTAAACAATTTTTAGTGACCAAATAAGCACCACAGAACTTATTCACTTCCAATGACATATAAAAGGTAAAGAAAAACGTTAAAAGCGACTTGATTACTCAAATAAATAGTGAAAAAAGTAACTCAGTGCATGATTAGTATATGATGGAAGATGTTGTAGAGTGGGTCACGCTGTTGGAGTTGCACGGGGATAAGCGGTAGTCGTTGGTGGGGTTCCAAAGAGGACTCGTACTGGCTCTGCATCGTTGCTGTAGAGGTGCAACAACCAGATGATTGTGGTTTTGGCTCACACGGAGGTGGGTTTCTGTGGTGGTAGGATATGTGAATTTTTTTTGGGATGAAACTCTAAGGAAGGACATGAACGACAAGGAGAGAAAGGGAAAACGATGAAGGTTGCTACGATGGAGCTTTTGAGACATGAGGTTACAGGGATGGGAAAAAAATCTTAAATTTATAAAAAATAGTAAAATCTAATTTATATAAAAAAACTTATGTGGCATGCCACGTAAGAGAGGGTATTAAAACCCTCACCTAAGTGAAGGTATCTAAGAATTTCTCTAATAAAAAAATGCATAAAGATGATTTTGCCTCAATAAAATATATACGGTTTCTCCGTATTAATTAAAATTTCTCTTATCTCTTTATTTTATTTCTATTTTTTAAATTCTAAGAGATAAACTCTATTTTTTTAATTTTAGGAAGATATCTATATCCTCTATATTAGGAAATTATCGATGTCTATTAGATATTGAGCTGAAATCAAGATCCTTCTTTGGCGTATAATTAAGGCCCCAGAACCCCATTTGTATTCAAGTGGCATTTTAAGAAATAAATCCTATTTTCCTATAATAATTCTTTAGGATTTGATATTTTATACGCTCAATGTAACATCCCAAATTTTAGAGAAATAAATTATTGGATGATGATAATTAATTGTTTGAGGTCTAATGTATATGGGGAAATTAATTAGGAATTAATTGTGAGTTATCAATAAATTAAAATTTACTAAAACCAGATAGTTTAACGGAAGGTGTGAGACCCATTAAATAATTTTGGGTAGATTTAGAATAATGAGGAATTTATTGTGGTCACGGTGATATGTTCAAAATAATTTTTGGTGCTGGAGAGATATTTATTCAGACACGATGAATGATAATAAATAGCGATATTAAGAATGAAATGGAATTAAAAAAATGAAAATTTCCCTTTTTTCTCTTCCAATCACCATCCACTTTGCCCCTCTCTCTTTTCACTTTATTAACCATTGGTTAAAAGGGTTTCATGAACCATTAAACAATGGTGGGGTGCATTATTTAGACCATTGGTCAATGACTAATTTTTACACATTTTCTCTCTCCTCTCTTCTCATTTTCGTATGACCCTTCTCCTTCCCCTCCATTCTTATTTTTTTCTTCATCTTCTTCCTCCTCTCAAAGGCAAAACTGTCCCACCCCCTCTTGTGCCATTTTCACTCAAAATTTCATGGTTTTGCTTGTGACATGAGACATTGAAGGCACTTTGGAGCAAGTATTCCTCCCATTCTCATTTTCATTTTCATGGAGCTTGGATTAAGAGGTAAGAGTTCATGACTTCTTATGGTTTTTCTTGGTGGTTTTGAGGTTGTTGGGGCTTAGAAATGATCGTTTAGGTGTTACTATGATAAGAAATACATGCGGAACTCAAACCCTAGGTTAAGAGACCATTGGGATTTGTTGATTAGTTGTTGATGATTAGAATATGATGTTGTTAGCTTGAGGATGCTTGAAATAGTGTGTGGAAGGGATTGGAATCGATGTTTGGTGATTATTGTTAACAGCCTAGAATTTGGAAGATTGAGGTTTTTGGAAAATTTTGAGAAAATTGTGATTGATTGATGTTGAAGGATTTTTGTATGTGGAAATGAGTTTTGGAATCATTGGCATTAATTATTGATGTCGGGAATTTGAGAAATCAAGGAAATGTAATAAGGCTCTAAGTTGATAAAGTTGGTAGAAGTGATATTTAGTGGGGTTAGCATAACTAAATTGGTACAATGTATTTGAGACATTGAAACCATTAAGGATGATGGGCAGGGTGTTTGTTGTGTGTGTTGGTGACTTGGAAGTTTGTGTTGTAGTCATTTAATTATAGAACATATGGATTAATGGGAAAGAATTCCCGAAACCTAATAAAATAAGGAATCAGTGTTTATAACATGTTTAAGACATGTTTAGAATTTTAAATATAATGTTGTATATTTAGAATTGAAAATAATGCCTTAATAGGAAAGTTGATTGAAATTTGCATATGTTAATGTAGGATCAATTTCGAACGACAAGACCGTCTAATCGCTCGGATTACTTCTTTTAAGCTACGAGATGGGTTATATATTCTAAATGCCTGAATTAGAAATATTGATGATAGGTGTATGATGATTATGGATCATATTTGCCTCGCATTAATTATTGTGTTATGATGTAATTGATGTTTGGTGATTGTTGGATGGCAAATATGTTTGATGTATTTGGAATATATGTGCGGTGTGTTATGGTAGGGAAAATATATGTGTATTGTTACGTATGGCCGTGTATGTGTATGCCTATGAACTAGTATGTGATACTTTGTATTTCACCACTAATGATGATGATGATGATGTTTGTTGATGAGAACGATGAAAAGTATTATGCAACACACCTATGAATATTATTGAAAGTTAATGTGTTGTTGTGAGGCCATTGTGATAATGAATGGAATTGAATTATTAAAGATGATATAAATGCCACATGAAGCTTTTGAAATAATGGCAATACTTGAATAATTTAAAAACCACTAAATGAAGGTAGTGGTGATGATGATGATGGTGATAGATGATTAATGAGAGACATGGTAGGATGCATAGTGTGAGATTGTATATGATTTGCATATGCATTGCATCCATGGCATATTTGCATAATTTCCAGTATGGGATGTTAGGGGTTCCTCCAGTTGGCCCAGTGGGAGGGTGGCTTTTTGCATGAGAATTTATTTACCTTATTAATTCAGTGGTGAAATCATGAAGTTGCCCATGCTTAATCACGGGGGATTACATATAGTTGACCCTTGTGGGGGTGGCTCTTTTAGGAGTAGTTGTCCCCAGTGGTTCTGTTGGATCACAGCTGCTATGACATAGTTCATGGTTAGCCTGCAACACCATTTGTTGTTAATGTTGTTTACCACTGTCATGGTGAAAATGACAGGTGTTGCATGATGGGTGATGTAGTTTGGTACCAGTAAAACTGATATTTATGAATATAAGTGTACATATTTTAGTACAGCAGTAGGGGCATGATTATATCTCTATGCTTAAACCCATATTTGGTGTTTATTTTCCTATAGTCCGATCTATAGTGTATTTTTGTAAATTATTGTGTATATTCCTTTGTGCATATGCATTAGCCTAAGAGCATTTGCATATAGCCTGAAGATATGCTGGAATTAGAATAAGATATCGAAATGGTGAAGATTGATGAAAAAGTGATACCTTGTGAAGAGACAAGATTGTTAAAGATGAAAACTATATAATAAAATCCATGCAAATGGTAATAATCCGCAACGATTAGAGTTTTAGGAATTGGTTGTGAATGTGTATATGTTGGCTTTATATGCCTATGATGTATGTCCTAGGTGCTTGAAATGTAGAGTATATGGTGATTTGTATACATATGCATATGATCACATATGTTTTGTTTTCGTCATTTTGAATATGATGACTTACTCTCCCATGTTATCTTTTTTAAGCCATTTAATACAGGACTACCATGGGATGCGATGATCCTTTGAAAAGCGAAGTGTTTTTTGGTATAAAGGTAACATAGTTGTATAGGAATGCCTTGGCCGACAAACATTTAAAATTTGGACAATGTATGTATTTTTGCGACAATGATGTTGATATGGATTTGGTGGTTATGGCCTAAGACTCTAATTACTTGAACTTGTATTCTTTTGTGTATACTTGTGTATACATAGGCTAATTCTTTTGTAGATGACCATGTAGACATTGAACCATATGAATTTGCTATCCATTGTTATGGTATTGATGTTTATGTTGATGGAAAACATATGGATTTGATGTTATGTTGAGTTTTTAAGTTCACTTTGTTGTCAAAGAATGATTTGATAATTATTATGATGAATGGGTTTTGAAAAAACATGAGTCTTGATGAAGACATGTTATATTTATTCTTGTTTATGGATTTTTCCCTGACTTAATCAAATAAAGGTCCCTATTAATCGATTAAGTGTATTCTAGAATCCTAGTTAATCGATTACCATGTCAGGTTAATCGATTAACCAATACATGATAATCGATTAATTTGGTGTTTTAACTAATTAAGATGATTCTGTTTTAAGCATTAATCGATTAAGGTGGTCTCTGAATCGATTAAGAGGTTTCTGTTGTTAGAAATATGCACTAAGAGCCTATATAGGATTCATCATTTTGAATAAGACATTTTTGTTAAATAGTTTAACAACCTTTATTTATACTTGGAGTAATAGGTCATATGAGAGTTGTTCCTAAAATGTCCCTAGTCAAGTATTTAAGTGGGGACATGTAAATACATTAAGACTAGTGTCTGAGTGTACTAATGATCTGATCTCACAAATCATAGATATAAATGATATCAAGTCTTCATATGGGTACACATTACGAGTAATGATGTACTAAATAGACCCACCATGAGAATATTGCATGGATCATTACATGAATGTCATAAACGATTCTCAATGTGATAGAGGTATATGTAGTCCTTCGACCTAAAGTCACTCCAATTCCTACATAAGGAGTTTGTTGTTTTAATACAATTAAACATCTTCTGTAACAAGAGGACTATAAAGGTTATGATTAGGCAATGAATAAATTATACAGAGATGTGAGTAATGTAGATGGGATTTGTCTCTCCTATATGACAAGAGTGATATCTAGAGGCCACTTTATGGAGTGAGACTAAGGAAATGCATGGCCATACTAGAAAGAATAAATATTGGATATTTATTCAAATAAACTCTACTCTAGTATCAAGTAAAATAAATTGGGTCGTACAAGGAGGACATGACTATGCCTTGGCCCAATTAGGATATCGTGACAAAAGAAACAAACATATAAAGTAATTATCACTTATAGGTTATGTTGATAATAAATAATATTCAGACATAATGATGCATTGCTAGATGCGGCTCTTATTTTATATTAATACTAAAATAGTTTATTATTAATATGACTGAGCATTTTACCTATAGGGCCACACATATAAAGTAAGCCCATCAGAAAATAGCTTTTATTTTAGTTAGATTAAAATAAAGTTATTGGGCCTAACTTATTTAGAATAAGTAAGGAGTCCACTCTTTAGAGAGAGCAAATTAGGTCAAACCTAAGCCTATAAATAGAGCATAAGATGCTTATAGGCGGCTCACTAAAAAGAGACACAAAATACGTAAAAGTTGCAAAAGCCATACATTGTCAAACTAGCATTTGGAAGGTGTAGCGTTTCTGGTGGGAGTACTCGTGTGGACTCCTAAAGGACAAGGCTAGGATTGCTTCGATTTCTTCAAGAGGTGATCATAAAATGCTTAATAAATTTGATGTTTGTCTTATGTTTTGAAATATAAAGTTTTGCAAGTCCAATGGGAATCCTTGTATTTCCGCTGCTTATGCACTAGGGATTCCTATACAGTGGCATCAAAGCTAGGTTGTGAAACTGTGTTTTGGGAAAATGTTTGTTAAAGAACACGTGAAAAAAAAATTGTGAAAAGAATTATAAAGGTTGAATCTTTTTGCAAACGTTGCATCTTTTATTAGATATGATGCAAATGTTGCATTTTTAAAGAGATATTATGCAAAGGTTGCATTTTTTACAAGATATGTTGCAAAGGTTGCACATTTTTAAAAGCTAGTATAGTATCAATTTAATTTTGTTTTGTGTATTACTTTTCTCAATATTTTAATTAAAGAACATACTTTTTGGATGTGTTTTATTATATGAACATGTTGTATGTTGCAATGGTGATTGTTTTGTATGTGTTCTAATTATAAAGCATAATTTTATATTCTTTTAATTAAATTAAAACCAAAGGTTGTATGCAATGCATGTCTATATGCTTTCTCTTTCTAATATGAATTGTTCATGCGAGATTGTGTTTAGAAAGTTTAAGAGTTAAACCCTAGCCGCAATGAAAACTAGGATCCAAAAGTTGAAACCTAGCCATCATGGTATTTTATTTATTTGTAAATGTTACAAATAAAATATTTGGTTTAGTATTATATTTTAAATTTGATTTGTTAAAGTTGCAAATAAAATTTTAAATGTTTCTTAAATTTAAAGTTGGTAAGAGTTACAAACTTAAATAATTCTTATTAATTTTAATAGGATTTGCATCGTATGTGATCTTTTTAAAATTAATATGATTTGTAGGAGTTACAAATTGATTCATATTTATTAAATTTAATATGATTTGTAATTGTTACAAATAGAAGATAAGATCTTTATTAAATTTAATAATTTTTAAAATCAAATATTTAATCCTTAATAAATTTGATAGGATTTGCAAAAGTTGCAAATTAAAGATAAGATCTTTAACAAATTTAATAGGAAACAAAATAAAATATCTTGAACTCTAGAGATAAGGTTTAAAATTTAAACCTTGATCGTTCCTAAAAATAGGGTGATTGCTGAGACTCTAAAGATAAGGTTTAAACGTTAAACCTTGACTATTCTTATTTTAAGATAGTTGTTGGGGTCAAAATATAAGGTTTAAAAATTAAACCTTAGCCGTTCCAAAATTTAGGATTCGAGAGTTGAAACTTGAATTTTTGAAATCCTAACTAAATATTTTGAGTTATTGGTGGGACGTTCTGGCTAGGAAAGACTTGGTACTTAAGCGGTCACACCGGACCCTCATCTCTTTCCTGGGGACAAACCTGATTATAGTACTAAATTTTTGGATTGGAACGCCACTCGGCACCCTACAAAGGGCAGCCTCCCCTTGACCCTGTTTGTTGAACGGTCAATGGAGTCGCCAAACTTCTCTGCGTACTTTTCCTTTTATGACCCTGCATGTTTAATTATGTGTTTTAAAATTTATTTTATTTTAAATACTATTGATCACTCTATTAATTGATTAATTAACATGTCCAACAATGAATGGTTATGATCTTAGATTCTTTTTATTTAATTTTAAATACAGCCTGCATGTTGTGTCTTTCTCTAGTCTTGAATTTCTTCTCTCAACCATTCACTCATATGTAAAATGAGTTTCTTTATTACATTATAATCTGGAAGAAGCCAACAAGGTGCAGGATCTAGAAGAAACCTATAATGGTGACTCTTGATGGATATAACCTTGAAAGGAACAAAGGAGTGGTGACTCTAGAAGGATGGTGGTTTCAAGAAGTAGGACTTCGTGAAGTCAAGGCACCATAGTTCCTTTAGGTTTATTTTATTTTATTTTATTTTCTAGGAAGATCATAACCATCTCACATTTTTTTGATTGCATGTTTTGGGGTTTTATTTTACGTTAAAGCGTTTAATGAAAGTCGGTAATGAATAATAAGAAAATTGAAATCCCTCAAGCCCGATAATCATACCTTCCAATAAGTAATAACATTAAACTTGATATAGATAAAGTGTAGTTCAAGCCATAGTTGGGTGCCTTTATTTATGCTTAGTAGGACATGATTGGATAATTGGATTATCCAAGTGTAAATTATTAAGTTTTATTCAAATAAACATTTTTCAATTGGATTGGAATAGCCTAAAGGTATAAATAGTCTAAAATGCATTCCAATAAGCAACACTCATCAATGCTAGTTTCAATAAAGTGTAGGTTTTGGCAAAGCAGGGTGCTTTTATTGATATTAGTAAAGGATGATGGATAATTGGATTATCCAACCATTTGTTATTGGACTTATCTTGGTAACTTTAATCTGATTGAAGAACCTAGAAGCGCTAATATTAAGTTTAAACACGTTCTAATAAGTAACACTTATCGAGACTAATGTCAATAAATAGTAGGCCTGCCAAAGCAGGGTGTTATTATTTATATTAGTAAGGCGTGATGGGATAATTATAATATCTAAATTGTTTTTATGGGTCCTTAACTTAACTAAGTTTTTCTATTAGATTGAAAATAACTTAGAGGCGTAAGGATTGGGCTTAAATTCATAATATGAATATGGGTAAAGAGTTACCCACTAAATCATCCAAGAGTTGCATGAGATACAACTGGAAATGTGTTTCTTACCTAAATAAGCAAGGGTTGGGCGATCGGCTAAAGCTGACTCAACACTAGGCCAAATATGGATCTTGGCCCACTAGAAAGATCTTCTAATGGGATTTTTCTGATTCAGTGAGGGTACTTGTTTTGAATCCAAATAGTGGGAGACCAAAAGTTAAATAGAAGTAATAGATTTGCATATAATTTTTTTAGAATAACCATGACAAACCCAAAAATTGTTTTTGTTGCAATCTGTCCTTTGGAAGGACACTTTATTTGGAAAAATGCCCAAATAAGTATCAAGACTTAAGAATTATTTTCAATAAAGAGAAAATGGCAGTGTGTCATGTTTGGCTTATTTCAATATCATCTATGGTTGGGTATTGAATACCCTATGGAATCTATATAAACTCTAAGCTGTAAAAGGCAATATGAATATATGGAGATATACGATATGATCGTATACATACTCTATTAAGGTTAAGTTGGTCTGGAAGTCTAAAAAATGATCAAGAAAGGAAATTGTTTCTAGTTTTAACCAAATAAGACATTGAAATAATTTATCTAAAGAACTTGAAGGAGTTCAAAAGAAAGGGAAGTAAGACTTCCTCCACAAGTCATGTTATAGAAGTCAAGTTATTTTACTTCACTGACATTAGTATCAGATACTAGTAGCAGATCTCACATTTTGAAAGATCAAAGAAATAGATAACTTGCTAAGGGTGGAGAAGTCTATGTAAAATTGAGCAAAAGTTGCTATAATAAAGATAAGATCTTCACCTATTGGGCTAGTTAGTGAATTAGACATTGTGCATATTGTTTCTTGTTAGACAAGAAAGGTTTTTTTGATAAAATAACTTTATTTCTTCAAATTAATGTTGATGCGCAATTGAGTAGTGGACTCTACATCCTAAATCTCAAAACACCCATCTATAGCATAACTCTCAAAGTAGGTTAAAGTAAATGATTTTGAACATTACTTACATGGTATTGTCTCCTAAGGAAAATGAATGAGAAACATATTTCTAAATACCACTAATATGGTTATCTGGACTCTTTTGATTTTGGAATCAATTGAGACATGTAAATCTTATTTATTGGAGAGATAATTGAGATCTTATTCATTGAAAAGTGAAAGATGAGTAATCTATTATCTAATACATGATGATGTACGTGGGCCTATTAGAACAATATCTAAATATGTTTTTCAATACTTTGACATACTAATTGAAAAATCAATAAGTATATATGGATTTATGTAACACAAGTTAGAAAGTCTTTGAAAAGTTCAAAGAATTCATAATGAAGTGAAAAACCAAATTGGCAAGATAATTAAAGCTCTTGATTAGATCAATATAGCAAATAATTTGAGCTACAAGTTTGATAACTATCTAATAGAGTGAGAGATTACCTCTTAACTTATTTCTCATGGAATGCCATAATAAGATCTCTACAGGGAAAATAGTTTAATAGTCTTTATTTATCCTTGAAGTAATAGGTCATATGACAGTTATTCCTAAAATGTCCCTAGTCAAGTATTTACGTGGAGACATGTAAATACATTAAGACCAATGTGTGAGTGTACTAATGATCTGATCTCACAAATCATGGATATAAATGATATCAAGTCTTCACATGGATACATATTATGAGTAATGATGTACTGGACAGACCCACTATGAGAATGTTGCATGGATCGTTACATGAATGTCATAAACGATTCTCAATGTGATAATGGTATATGTAGTCCTTCGACCTGAAGTCACTACGACTCTTACATAAGGAGCTTGTTTTAATACAATCAAACATCTTCTTAACAAGAAGACTATAAAGGTTGTGATTAAGTAATGAATAAATTATGCAGAGAGATGTGAGTGATATAGATAAGATTTGGCTCTCATATATGATAGGAGTGATATCTATAAACCACTTGATAGAGTGAGACTAAGGAAATGCATGGCCATGATAGAAAGAATAAATATTGGATATTTATTCAGATAAAGTTGATCTGGTATCAAGTATAATGAATTGGGCCGTACAAGGATAACACTGCCATGCCTTGGGCCCAATTAGGATATCGTGACAAAATGAACAAACATATAAAATAATTATCACTTATAGGTTATGTTGAAAATAAATAATATTCAGACATAATATTGCATTGCTAGATACTGGTCTTATTTTATATTAATAATAAAATAGTTTATTGTAATATGACTAAGTATTTTACCTATAGGGTCAAACATATAGAGGAAGCCCATTAGAAAATAACTTTTACTTTAGTTGGATTAAAATAAAGTTATTGGGCCTAACTTATTTAGAATGAGTAAGGAGCCTAATATTTAGAGAAAGAAAATTAGGTCAAACCTAAGCCTGTAAATAAAGCATAAGATGCTTATAGGCGGCTCACCAAAAAGAAACACAAAACACGCAAAATTTGCAAAAGCTACACACCGTTAAACTAGCATTTGGAAGGTGTAGCATTTCTAGTGGGAGTACTCGTGTGGACTCCTAAAGGACAAGGCTAGCACTACTTTGGTTTTCTTTAAGAGGTAATCCTAAAATTCTTAATAAATTTGATGTTTGTCTTATGTTTTGAAACACGAAGTTTTGCAAGTCCAATAGGAATCCTTGTATTTCTGCTACTTATGCATTAGGGATTCCCTTATATTTGTTTTGAGCATTAATCGATTAACATAATGGTTTAATTGATTAAGAGGTCTTTGTTTCTATCTTAATCGATTAACATGGTGTGCTAATTGATTAAGAGGCTATTGTTTTAGTCTTAATCGATTAGGGTGTCTTAATCGATTAAATGGTCTCTCACTTGGTGTTAATCGATTAACAAGGTGTTGTAATCGATTAATGGGATTAAAATACTCTAATTGCATCATTTTCTTTGGATCTCTTCTCATATCTTCATATATGGGATGATATAGATGCCCTTGCACACATGTTTCTATTCCATTGTCATTGAACTTTATTCCGCTGTCATTAAACTCTATTTCACGTGTAATTATATAAGGGTTCTTCTTTATCGATCCACTTTCTTTCCTATTTCTTTAAATCATGGCCTCTAGTTTTTTGTGTTTTGAATCTTGATGTAAGAAAGGTTATTTCAAAGCTTTTAAACTGCAAAAAATTTATTCGTATTTATATTGATTATTATGTTTACATCGGGATTTAGATCCGGGGAATTAGGGCACCACACTCAATGAATATTTTGGCACCCACCATGGGGCCTGGTAAAATGGTTCCTAGATCCCATAAAAGAGGACTGGCTCCAAGAAGAAAGAGGATGATGACCACATGTAGCAATGCCAGCTAAAGAGAGGAAGGAGACACCATAGGTGATCAGGAAGAATGGAAAGGAGATGACAACAAGATGGAGAAGGTTTTAGCCCTTATCAGGAGACTACAGTGTACTGTGGAAGAGTTATGAAAGGAGAATGAACACCTGAGGTACCGCTGGTCGGAGGAGTGGGAAGCCTCCAGCTATCAAAATATGCAGGCCACAAAACCAAAAGAAGACAAACCAAAGCCCTTGATTCCTTACTCTGCACATCAGTTTATAGAGGCTGTAATGGAAGCCCCTACATCACTCCATTAGAGACCTCCCATGATGGAGAAATACGATGGACGAGGTGACCTATAGGAACATCTCTCCATGTTCACAACCTTTCTCACTACCCTCACCAAATTTGGCTTGCTCTGATTCTTACACATTCCCCCAAAAAGGTATCATGTTTTACAAATCTCAGGGAGAAGTTCCTCACCCAGGTCACCTTTAGCTGAGCAGATTAGCAAATTTCCCATAGCCTAGTCAACCTTAAGCATGGACGAAGGGAGACATTTAAACAGTTCATGGCACACTTTAACGAGTAGGCCATTAAACTCTATTCCACATGTAATTATATAAGGGTTCTTTTTTATCGATCCACTTTCTTTCCTATTTCTTTAAATCATGGCTTCCATTTTTCCGTGGTTTGAATCTTGATATAAGAAAGATTGTTATGAAGCTTTTAAACCGTAAAAAATTTATTCGTATTTTTATTGATTATTATATTTACATCCGAATTTAGATCCGGGGAATCAGGGCACCACACTCAGAATGAATATTTTAGCGCCCACCGTGGGGCCTGGTAAAACAGCTCCTAGATCCCATAAAAGAAGACTGGCTCCAAGAAGTAAGAGGATGATGACCACATGTAGCAATGCCAGCTAAAGAGATGAAGGAGACACTAGAGGAGATTAGGAAGGATGGCAAGGTGACGACAACCAGATGAAGAAGGTTTTAACCCTAGTCAGAAGACTACAATGTACTGTGGAAAAGTTAAGAAAGGAGAATGAAAACCTAAAGTACCACTAGTCAGAGGAGTGGGAAGCCTCCAGCTATTAATTATTTAAAACTAAATGAGATTTTACCTTTTCCTTTATTTCCATTCCACTTATATTTTTGTCATTTATTAGCATACGCCGTGTCCGTATAAGTATCTCCTCAACACTAAAAATTATTTTAATCTTACCACCATAACCACAATAAATTCCTCATTATTCTAGACCCATCAAATGCCAAAAATTATTTAATGGGTCCCACATCTTCCCTTAAATTGTTTGGCTTCAGTAATTTTCAGTTTATAGATAATCATAATTAATTCCTAATTAATTTTCCCATATACATTAAGCCTTAAATAATTAATTATCATCATTTAGTAAATTTATTTTCTCTTAAATTTGGGATGTTACACCATATAGATCTGAGACCTAAACTCGAATATGGCCTTCCACGTAATATAGATAGGATTGCACCCGAGTAAGTTTTCTGAATCTTTGACCAAAAAGCCCCTAACTAATATGCATGATGTTAGATCCAAATTTGAATGAAAGACTAACAAGTCTGAACCCCTAGGATTCGTTAATAACATCCATTAAGACTCCTAGTTAAATTAAGTCTACTCGTGTATATTTTTAGCAAAGTTTAGCAAGTGTTTCAGGAAAAGTCTGAAGTACATATATTGTAATAAAGGGGGGGAGTCCGTCAAAACAAAAATCGTTCAAAAAGACTAGTCTGATAAATTCTTTCAATGATCTAAGAAGAGATGTCTGAACATTTCATCAGACCTTGAAGTATCATCTCTCTCAAAGGACGTTCTCTGTAAAGACACTCTCCTTATCCATGAAAATGTTAACAACTTTCTGGTCGCAAATTTGTATCTTTCACCAAAAAGGAAAAGAGTCAAAAAGCTGAAGAACGATGCATAATAACCAAGGTAGATACCTCACACATTTCAAAGTGTTAGAAAAACAAAAAGCATGGCAGAACAAAAGCCTAAGGTCAACATCTATGAGAGTACCATTTAGCGTGAAATGGCTAAGCAAATAGGTATCTTTTGGTATAGATTATCAACGGTTATATCTTCTCCAACAATTGATCAATAACTATTTCAAAAAGCCTATATATATGAAAATATTTAAAACCTTAAAGAGATTTAACAAATTAAATTCTTGCTGATCATTTTCATGAACAAGAACCAAAACTCAAAAGTGCTAGTCTGTAAAAACTCTTAATGTTTTCTTAGTTCTTATTTCTTAAGCACAAGTCTTTCTTGGTGTTCTGCTCCTAGCAGACCTTGACTTGTTGCTCATTATAACTTAGCGTATCTTGTTCAATTCTCAATTTCTCTATACGCTGAGTTATTTTTTCTAAGACAAACTCTTTTTTATCACTTATCTGTATGTATCAAGCCTGGTGTGTTTGCCAGCCCTTAGTCTAAGTAGGAAACACTTTGTGGCCTAAAGAGGCATTCAAAAAAATATTTGGGTTTAAGCCAGGAGTGGCTTGATTGAAAGAATATTTGGGTTAAGCCAGAAGTGACTGGAGTCTACAATACTTGAAGCATAAGCTGTGCTGGTTGTGTAAAAGATGTTTTTACATAATGAAAATCCTTCAAGTCTAAAGGTACTGGACATAGCTTTTGCTTTACAAGTGAGCTAGTATAAACCTATCGTGTTATCTGCTCGTTGCCCTTATCTTTTAAAAGTCTGATTCTCAAAGAGTCTGAAACTTTGTTCAGAAAGTATTTTCTTATTCCATGCAAAAAAAAGTTAAGACTTATTCAACCCCCTTCTAAGTGTGACTCTAAACCATTAATTGGTATCAAAACTTTTCTTTTTGGGTTGATTACTCTAGTGAGTAAAAAGGATCAAGATCCTTGGCTACCTTTCATCAAAATCAGCTTGTTGCTGAAGGTTTCTTCATAAACAAACCACCAGCCTTCCTTCGTAAAGACTATGCTTATTGGAAAGACAAGATGGAAATATTCATCAAGTCTACTCAATATGGTCTATGGGGAATAATCTCTAATGGTGATCATCCAGTCCCTATGGATGAATATAGAAAACCCACTTCTGAAGATAAATAGTCCATCACTAACATCAAGAAGATTGAGTTAAATTCAAAGGTCTGATTCCTCCTAATTTGTGTTTTGAGCAAGTCTGAGTACAGTAAGATCTATAGTTATAAAATTGTAAAGGAAATCTGGGATGCCCTTCAACGTAATTATGAAGGCACCTTCAACGTTAAGCGTTTCAAGAAGATCTTGGTAACCAAGAAGTATAACAACTTCAAAATGGAGGAGCACAAATCTGTTGATCAGATATTTGGTAGATTCTAGATGCTGCTAAATGAGCTTAAAGCTTTGGGATCAACTCCTTCTGTAGAAGATATAAATGTTAAACTTCTGGGGTGCTTACAAGAAAAGTTTGATGCCAAGTGTATCACTCTAGAGGAAGCAAAGGATATCAGCACATTGGCTCTAGATGAACTCCTTGGAGTGCTAAGAGTTCATAAGCTAAAGCTGAAGTAGAAGGAAGTCTTAAAACCTTCTTCCTCCAAAGGTATTGCTCTGAAATCTGAAGAGACATCTAAAAGGAGCAAAGAACTTAAAGCTAAGGAGTCAAGTAGCTCAGATCTTGGTTCTGATAATGGAGATGAGGACACTAATGAAGAGTTGGCACTTATTACCAAACGCTTCCATAGATTGTTGAAAAGGAAGAAAAATGGACCTAGAAGGTTCAACAACAGAGAACCTAAAGGTAAAAGTCAATTTAAGTTTAAAACAGACAAGATACAGAAGAGAGAAAAGAAAGTTCTTCTAGAAACAGAAAGGACTCATCACCTAGGATGATGAAGATTCTAGAAACAGTAGTAAGTCTGAAGAAGGGACAACATTTGCTTAGATTTGTCTAATGGCACAATTAGACTTAGAGTTTGAAGAAAGTTCAAGGGAACTTGAATCTGAGGAGGTAAACCTATATAAACTTAAAGAAAATTTATAAAGCTTTGTTTAAAGACTTTTCAACTCTTTTAAAAAATTACAAGCCTTAGAAAAAGAAACAATCTGAAGCTATTTCTTTATATAAGAATACAATATCTGATTTGAAGAAAAAAGATACAAATCAAGAATTTCTAAAAAGATGAGAAAGAGAAAATGCATCTTGAGCAAATACCCAGGCTAAAGAAGGAAAATGAAAATTTAAAAGCTGAGTTAAATAACTCAGAAGTTTATCGCATTTCACAAGAGAAAGAAATAAAGTCTCTTCAACAGCAAGTAAGCTAATTTACTTCAGACCTGGCCCAGTTTGTAAATGGAACTTAAAACTTGAACAAACTTATAGGAAAATCATGCAATAGTCATGAAAGACTTGGTCTAGGCTATGTTGAAAACACTAATTTGAAGAAAGATTCTCCTTTCCCGCCATCTCTTCAAAATACACATAAATATGCCAAATGCAACCATTGTAAAAAGTATGGTCATGTGATATAAGACTGTTTAAAAAGGAAAAAAGAAAAATTAAAAAAGCACTAACCCTTTAGAACCCAAGAAGTTTTGGGTACCAAAGGCAATGATCATTCCTATTACAGATGTGCTTAAGGACAAAAGTAAAACAACCCTATTGGTATTTGGACAGTGGGTGCTCACATCACATGACAGGCAAAAGGTTTATGTTCCTAAACTTGGAACATTTTGAAGGTGGCAAAGTTACTTTCAGAGGTAACCAGACCAAATGTATAGTAGGTACTGATAAAGTAGATAACATTCCTTCACTCATAATTGAAAATGTTTACTATGTTGAAGGTCTAAGACATAACCTACTAAGCATAAGTCATTTTTATGATAATAGTTAAAAAGTCCCATTCGATAAAGAGAAGTGTACTATCAACAACCATGATGAAACCATTCTCTTTATAACAAACAGATATAAAAACCTCTACAAGGTTGATCTAGGTAAGCTGAATAATCAAAATGTAACCTGTCTTTTCTCAACCGTTGAATAAAAGTGGGTCTGGCACAAAAAGCTTGGGCATGTTAGCATGAAACATATTTCTAAACTAAACAGAAAAAGGCTAGTTAAGGGACTGGCAGGGATTTCTTTTAATAGCTCCTAGCCCTACAAAGCATGCCAAAGAGGAAAACAATGTAAAGCTTCTTTTAAAAACAAAGATGTTGTTTCCACCACCAAACCTCTAGAACTATTACATTTGGATTTATTTGGTCCATCTCAAACTCAAAGTCTTGATGGAAAAAGATATGATTTTGTTATAGTTTACGATTACACAAGAATGACATGAGTCTATTTGCTAGTCCATAAAGATGAGTCTGCTCAAGTATTTAAGATTTTCTATAAGAAAATCTAGTCTGAAAAAGGATTGTGTTGGTATAATAAGAAGTGATCATGGTAAAGAATTTGAAAATAAAATCTTTGAAAAGTTTTGCAACAAAACTGGGATATCTCATACATTTTCCTCTCCAAGAACGCCTCAACAAAATGGTGTTGTGGAAATGAAAAACATATGTAACACCCTCGGTTAACTAGGACAATCCCTTCCACTAGATTATCCTTGTCAACTAAGAGGTTACGAGTTTTAGAAACATGTGGAAGTTTTTTTGTACAATAAAACTTTATGGAACAGATACATCATAGATATCACATAGTCATATACAATACGCGGTTGCAAAAATAATTGTACATATTGAAAGTAAAGGGGCACACAGGCTCCCGTAAAAGAAAAGATAATTATTTATACTAATCGCCCGTGGTTTAAGCAAAATCTGGTTAACCCTCGATGTGAAGTCTGTGTTGATCTCGAGTGCATGGTCCAATCCAAAGTCTGGAAAAAATTAGCGTAAAGGTAAGTCTTCACTTCCACAATAATCAGAGAGTTGTCAATACTGATATTTCTCCCACACAATCCACAAAAACCTATAAACAATATTTGGCTCTTTTGTCAGGGATTCCTAATTGGTTTACTTTAAGTTGTCCTTCCTAACTCATTCTTATCCATCGTCCCTAAACACATAACTCCCTGCTCTCCCCTTCACCACTAGTTACTTTACATACAGGTATTGATTCAATCGCAATAATCATAATCTACACAAATAAGATAATGCAATGCATGAATTCATTTCATTCATTCTAATTTTTTTCTTAGTCATCATAATGCATGTGGCCCATCTCTCTCTTCATCAACACACCAGAATTTGTCTTGCCCAGGCTACCCCTAGACATAACGTTTCCACACTAGAGCGACCAGAGCCCACCAAGTCCCCATATCACAACATAGGGTATACATGGACTCGCAGTCCCAATATCATGGTCCAAAATACATATCATCATATCATAATAGGACATGGATCTCTATGGTCGTAGGATACTGGCATGAGTCATAGTGGACCAGCATTGTATGGTTTCGCCCGTTGTCGGGAGCTACCGTCGAGCCATTGGGGGTCCTCTCCCGTTATTACACTCCTAAGATCCAACCTCAGGGATCGAACCCTCATATCCTTTAGTGTACCCCTTGCTGCTGGCTCTATTTCATATCAAGTCATGTGCACATGATGCATGTAACATATGTTTTCCTCTATCAATTTATTAGTCATCGGTAGGATCCTTTCAAGACTCCATTTTATTCCCAACATCGGGTTCATTTTGTAAAATCCTTAACTAAGAATTTTTCAATATTTATTACTCTTTTTGTATTTACTTAAATTGCAACACAACTTACTCGATAATTAGGAATGAAATAAGTTTCGACTATCCACAAAACCTTAGAGTAATATTGGCACCGCAGCGGCCATCATCACATCAGATTTGATCTCAATCTTATCATATTCTTTTTCTCGAATTAGTCACCTTAGGATCCCTAACGAGACATATCCTCGTTCATTCTTCTCTTATTTATTTCAATATACTCATTCAATGCATCATGCAAGTTCCATTCATCACATGATTCATTTTATTAACTCATGATATTCTTTAAGTATTTCTACCACATCACATTCCATACGCATGTCATCATATCACACTCATCACATATTTCATACATATGTTCATTACATAATT
Source organism: Clitoria ternatea (assembly GCA_037962975.1). Taxonomy (NCBI): domain Eukaryota; kingdom Viridiplantae; phylum Streptophyta; class Magnoliopsida; order Fabales; family Fabaceae; genus Clitoria; species Clitoria ternatea. Next base: position 161,856,797 of record CM075672.1, read on the forward strand.
AACACACATACATCCATGTTCACAATCACATAGAAATTATTACTCATAACATTCATCATATAATAGTCACGATATATATTACCCTATTAAAGAAATCATTTATTCTAATACAAGCATATTCATGGATGGGGTTTTGTGAGAGAATGAGTGCAAGAATTTATATTATGAATACACATGTTAGCTTGGTTATCTTGATTACCTCCTTAGTTATCCACCCCTTTTGATATTAATTAATACTCTTAATACACCTTTTTATATCCATGATTATTTTCCAGATTGCTAAATGTTCTTATTTCCTTATCAAAGATACCATCCAGGCAGATTATTCATCTTTTAAATATTGTTGTATAATCGTATCATTCTAAGGGTACACCTCAAATTATTCAAGTGTCAAATGCTCCAGTTATCGTTACTAACTTACTATCACCAGGTTAAATTATCCTAATTTTATTTGTATATTAATTAGGTGGGCATCAATTTTAATAGACTTTACTGGTAAATAAATATCTCCCCTTTTTGTTTAATTCTTATTCTTTACAAATTCTTTCCTAACTCATAAAATTGTATTGTTATTTTAATTGTCGTTACTTATGACATCAACTTCTACTTCTCATTGAATTCTAATATTTCCAATATATGTATTTGACTCATAATTACCTTAATTATTTCCTTATAATTTCATTTAATTGCCTAACATATTTTTACATACCTTGATTTCCTACAATATGTTCTTTTCTTATTTACTACTTTCTAGCTCTTTAGATAAACTATTCCGATGAATTTTATTAACTAGTTATGAGTTCTTTATTTAATCCTTCTAGCTTACTAATTGTTTCCTATTTGGGTTAACTTGAGGGTTTGTGTTACATCTTCTTAATTTGTCATCTTAATTCACTAGGTGCTTATTTCAATTATCCTTAGGTTCCTTTGATTTATAGCATCCTTTCATAAATTTTATGCTTAACTCTAAATTATTGATTGCTTTTAATGTGAGTCTAATTCTTTTGTTATTACATTAGTATCTAGTTACTACTTTAAGACTCATTTAATATCCTTATACAATTACGTTATGTCGCTAACTTATAATTTTATGTAATTCATTAATTCTTGCTACTATCTCTTTATTAATTTCCTTTCAAATTCCTAATATATAATCATTGTTTCAAAATTCCTCAAAATATCATATATAACATATTTTTCTGGTAAGATACTTTAAAATCCCTTTATTTCTTATTATTTTTCTAATGCTCTATCAAAACTCACTGAATCATATTACTCTTTCTTTGTTAACTTTTCTTTCATTCATTAGTGTACAAGTTCTTTTCAAATTTGATTTAATACTTAATAATATATATTTTTTTGAAATGAAAACACTTTAAAATTTCTATTTCTCTTATTTCTAATGTATATATATTACTTAAAATGTATTGTTTCTAATCTTTCTTTTGGTTATTTATCTTTTCCTACTAAAACTTATTTTTTTATGTTATAAAAACTCACCTTAACTAGTAATTTTCTCAAAATATTCCTAACTTCGTAAGATCTTAAAACAGAGCATGGTCATAATTAAATTGGTAAAACGCCTTATTTTCGCATGACTTGTTGCAGTTTTTCTTGGAGCTTCTAGACGGTTAATTTATTTAATTTAGTGGGACTTACTGCATAATACCAATAAATTACATAAAACATTCAAAAATTCATAATTAATTACAACCATATCGAATCACTGACCGAGCCCACACTACGGTCCTAAACTTTGTCCTTTTACGTAATAACTTAAATTTTCATTAATTTAGCGAGATGTACGAAATTCAAGGCATTCTTTACGAAAATCGCCAGAGCGTATAAAAATATTAAAATAAAATTAAAGTCGCTATCGGTAACAAAAAATCGCGTAACTTCTAATCTAGTCATCGGATCGTCGTGAAAGTTAAACGGGTAACCCTAGATGCTAAAGAAACGATGTCAAGAAATCTTCGATCATGACCGAACTCGCCGTCTTAGCTCTTGATTGCTTCTGGGTCACCATGAGGGTCACGGTCAACCACTAAAATCCTAACAATCATACATTCATTCAATTAAAAGAAATTATATATCGATAGCTTGTTGTCCGCCTTTGAATCCTTCATCGCTTTTGTACGGATTATCGTCGATCATTTCACGAATTCTAGAAACAAACTATGCAATCAAAATAGCCAAGAAGGTCACGGTTTTGGGACTTCAAAATAGAGAAGAAGGTGTTCAAAAACATATACACAATGCTCAAAATTTTCTAAAGAAAAGGAAGAATAAAAATCTAAGAGGTTTAAGTTTAAAAATCTTACCCTTTGGACCAAGAGAAGTCACGGTTTTGAAGGATAGGATCAAATAGGCTTAGTTACTGCATTTTTGCTTTTTAATGGCAAGAAAGTGAAGCAAGATAGATTCTAGATGGAAGGGGCTTCACAGGTTTGTAAGAAAAAGATCTTGAATTTTGAATTTTAATGGTGGATGGTGATGAAATAATAAAATGAAGGGTTGTTGCCTAAGAAAGAAACAACATGGAAAATAAAACCATTTTATGGTTTATGGATGCAGATTTAGAAGAATAAAGAGAGATAAGGGTTTGGTCTTATGGGAGAAGGGAAAAAGGGATTAACTAAATTGTAGTGAAATTGTCAAATGCCTAAGGAAAAAATGGGACAAGGTACACGACATTTCAAGGAAAAGTCAGCGTATAATATGAAATTTGTTGCTGTGTAGTGTCAAAGAAATTGCAAGAATGAGTCATGGTCCAATCTGCATGTGACACCTTATGTATGCATGTGTAGCATGGGTATGTTATGGTCATGATATCATGACACTATATTCAATTAGGAGGCAAGCTGTTTAGACAATATGAAATTGTCAAGCAAGGAGTTCAAGAAGGTGGGACAAGTGTCCCATGGGTTGGAAAAGGCTATTGGACCTTGTTGCATGAAGGAACTGATGTGGCACAAGCAGGAACATCAACTTGTCTCACGTTTTTGAAGGGGTTACGTTGATAATTTGGAAAAACATAAAACATAAAAGTTGTAGATCTATCTTTTCTCTTTAAAATGAGGTATAATACATAAAAATCCATTTTCAGATGAGGGAAAGATGCCCAAAATACAAAAACTGCTCTAGATTATGATAAAAATGAATTTGTGAACAAAATAAATTTGTTGGGAAAAAGGGCAAGGAATTAGCTTTCGTGTCCTTCATAAAGTTTTTAGATCTCTTCGATACGGAACCATAGCAAAAAGAATAAAGTCGTTTCAATACCGTATAAGAGAGATATGAATTTTTTTCTAAAAGTGTGCAGCGTTGTCACGAGAATAGGATAGGTGCACAAAGATTGTGAAAACTATACCGATTAGGAAGGATTATGCTTTCGGGGACTATTGTTAATTATTATCATTCTCTCACCTCTATTCCTTTTTTACTATTAACATATTTTCTAATTTTTCTTCTAATTCTCTGCGCTCTTCTTAGTCAGTTTTCTTACTATTTATACTTTCTCAATATTCCTATACCTCATAATTAATACCTCAATTAACTTTCTTCCTTCGCTATTTTCTCATACTAACCACTAAGGGATCCGGCTGAAGCCGTAAGCTCTCAAATAAAAGCTCAACAGAGTATCCTCATGAGTCTTAAAGGACTGATTTCCTATTCTCAAAAATCAGGGTTGTTACAATATAATTCTGTTAGAGATGGTCAGAACTATGCTTTGCGAAAATGATCTTCCAAAATATTTATGGGCTAAAGCTGTGAGCACTTCTTATTATATTCAAAATAAAAGTTTTATCAGACTGATATTGAATCAGACTCCATAAGAATTATGGAAAGGTAGGAAACACAATATTTCATACTTTTACCTATTTGGATGCACATGCTATATCCTAAACACAAGAGATCAATTTGGAAAATTTGTCTCTAAGTGTGACAAAGGTATATTCATGGGGTACTGAAATACATTAAAATCTTACTGAGTCTTTAACACAAAAATTAAAACCATCATGGAATCAATGCATGTAAGATTTGATGAACTAACAAAGACTGACAAGAAATTAGAAGATCTAAAACTTGATGATGCGAGTATCCAACAACCAGAACCTGAATCTAGACCATCAGACTCAATAAGAAATGAAGAAGATGAGTTTAACCAACAATAATCTGTACTTGAACCTAAGAAAGCAAAGGAATAGAAGTTCAAAACCTACCATCCCTCAGATCTCATTATTGGAGATCAAGATGAAGGAGTTCATACTCGATCGAGGTTTCACGATCACTCATCGATTGTACTTGTTTCTAAACTTGAACCAAAGGCTATTATAGAAGCACTAGAAGATTAAGATTGGATTATAGCTATGTAGGAAGAGCTAAATCAGTTCAAAAGAAATAAAGTATGGACGTTGGTTCCAAAACCCAAAGATAAAAGCATCATAGGAACTAAATGGGTTTTTAGAAATAAGCTTGATGAAAATGGAAAAGTTGTCAGGAACAAAGCTAGACTTGTGGCTCAAGGCTACAACCAATAGAAAGGTATAAATTTTACTAAAACCATTGCACCTGTTGCCATACTAGAGGCCATAAGGATTCTACTTGCGTTTACTAGATTTGAAGGTATAAAATTATATCAAATGGATGTTAAGAGCGCATTTCTAAATGGTTTTATAGAAGAGGAAGTCTTTGTAAAATAGCTCCTTGGATTTGAAGATGAATCTTTTCAAAGTCATGTCTTCAAACTAAGTAAAGCATTGTATGGTCTGAAACAAGCTCCAAGACCTTGGTATGATCGACTTTATGAGAGGAAAGGTTGATACAACCTTATTTAGAAAAGGCTGAAGCAGACACTTTCTTATTGTGTAAATTTATGTTGATGACATTATCTTTGGTGCAACTAAAGAAAATCTATGCATACGCTTTGCTGAAATGGTTCAGACTGAATATGAGATGAGCATGATGGGTGAACTCAAATTCTTTCTAGGCCTACAGATTAAACAAATAGATGATAGAATTCTCATTCATCAATAAAAGTACACCAAAAGGTTACTCACTAAATTTAAAATAGTTAATGTTAAGCCCATGAGTACACCAATGCATCCTGATTGCATTACAAGTAAAGACGAGTCTGGTACATTAGTGGATCATACCCTTTATAGAGGAATGATTGGATCACAATTGTGTCTAACATCTACCAGACCTAATATAATGTTCAGTGTTTATGTATGTGTAAGATACCAAGAGACCCCAAGGAATCACATTTATCTATAGTGAAAAGGATTCTGGGGTATCTTGTAGGTACCACTAACCTTGGGTTGTTCTATAAGAGAACAAAATCATTTTCTCTTCATGGTTTTTGTGATGTAGATTTTGTAGGTGATAGGTCAAACAAGAAAAGTACAAGTGGTGGATGTCACTTTTTACGGATAAGTCTGATATCTTAGAGTAGCAAAAAGCAAAACTTAATGATCCTCTCAACAGCTGACGTAGAATACCTGTCTACAAGTTGTTGCTCACAACTTTTATGGATGAAATATCAGCTTGAGGACTATTCAATTGTAGAAGAAGAGATTCCAGTATTTTGTGACAATACCAGTGCAATCAACCTATCAAAAAATCCCATTCAACATTCAAAGGCGAAGCACATTGAAGTAAAGTATCACTTCATTCATGATTACATTCAGAAAGGCACTTTGGACTTAAAGTATGTGGATACAGACCATCAACGGGTTGATATATTGACTAAGCCATTGGTTGAAGTTAGGTTTGTATTTCTTAAGTATAATCTAAATTTGCATGATATTGTGTGATAAAGAATCTGAATAAATAACAAGTCTGAACTGTTGACTAATCTAAATGCAAATAGTTTCTATGTTTTTTAAAAAATTATTTAGATTTTTTAAACTTGGTGGAATCTTACACAGAGAGATAATCATGTCTTTTCACTTACTAATGATGAATGTTTTGTGTATGTATATGTTGATGATGAATGTTTAGTGTCCCTTTGATAAGAGTAATGTGTTGTTGATGGATAACCCATGAGGGGTTGAATTAAATGCATGCTAATGAACCATCCTTGAGGGAATGAAGTGTATACCTTATGAATTGAGGATTTTATATGGATACTTGGCATTGAATGTGATGGCCATTATGATGGCATTAATGATAAGATTAAAAGATAACGCATAATTGAGGAACTCATAGAGTCAAATTGAGTGTCGCGTGATTTTGATGGCATGGGATAGTCCTAATAGCTTCCATGTATAATTTATGACTTGTAGGAATTGGAATAGGCCAATTCCAATGAGAATAGGTCCTTGAGTTGCACAAAAGTGCCTCAAAATAGGTAAAACACATTTATGCACATAAGTCCCTCATTTTTGGGAATTTTTGTGTGTGGCTAGTGGCCACACCTCACAAATAATATATATAAGTTGGTGTTAAAATTTTGTGGGCATTGGAATTCGTATAAAAAAGTTAGAGTGATTAGAAGTTGGAATTTGGGTAATTTTCTGCATAAAATGGAGCAGGGGTCTGATTTGCCAAGCTTGAATCGATTCAAGAAAGGCTCAAATTGATTCAAAGCTTGCTGGAATTACTGTTCAATTGGGCAGGAACGTGTGAATCGATTCACCCAGGGGATGAACTGATTCATACCCCTCTGTTTCACTATTTTTGGGCATTTGAACGCATGAATCGATTCATGGGATATAGGAATCAATTCCTACCTCTCTGTAAGACAATATTGGGACCTTTTGACATATTAATTGATTCATCATATGTGGTAATCGATTCATGGCCCTATTATGGCCATTATCATGCTGTTTTGCCAACTGCTCTATTTTCTTTGCTATTTTTGGCCCGTTTGGGCACCTTAATGACATTTTCGACCTCCGACTTCTTCATGAAAGTTGTAGATAATTATGTTACGGAGGTGTGAGAATTAGTCTCACATTAATTGGAGTTTTCTAACTCTCATTAGGTCTAAAATACCAAACCCACTACAATGTAAAACTCACATTTAAGAGGGATTTGAACCCAACTTTTTATGGTTGTCAATTTGGGACTAATAGGTGACATTGGTGACATGTCCCACTATTTTTAAGACTAAAAGTAAGCTTTTCTCATGTCTTAATGTTGAAAATTATCATGGGCTCATTATTGCCCAAAACCCATTTTTATTATATAAAGACAAGTGATTTCATTAGGGGTACATGTGTGGTGTGTCTTAGTGGTGATTGAGGAATAGCTTAAGGCCTCGGCAAGATATGTGTATGCCTATGTTAGGTTATGAACACATGTATGCTTCACACTATAGATATATTATGAAGCATGATGGGAAGTAAGTGATATGGTTACATGACACAATTTGTGTGATGACGAAATTAATGAGAGGACAATTAAATGGCAATGAATGTATAAATCAATGGATTTGAAATAGTGTCGATGATGATTAAAAGTTAAGGATACCACATATAATAAATGATATTGTTGAATGAAAAGGCACATCAGTGTTTACTATTTTGGATGAGTGTGGTACTAATATGATTAATGCAAGTATTGACTTGTACGTATGAGATGCAATGATGATTGCTTAATGTATGTTTTGAAATATCTTGTTGACTTCCATGCGTGGATAAATGCTTTGATGATTAATATGCTATGATTGCCATGTGTGGATTTATAAGAATGTAAATGTTGAGCCTTGAGGGGCCTTGTGGTTGATTGTATGCCAACAATAATAAAAACCAAATATATAAGATACCCCTAATTGAAAGGGTGAGATATCCTTGTGAGGTTGATTGGCATATGTATTATTGCATTTTGCATTCATGGCATGGTATAGCATTGAATATGTGGTTGCGATCACAATGATGAAAGATCCTGCTGGATTCGATGAAGGGAGTACCCCTTGCGAGGCGGGAAACCAACGTGATGATGATATAATATCGAGCCGGTGGTTGCGATCACCTAGTTGTTGAAATGAAAAAGGGCTTGCGAGTTCCTATGATGCCTGTTGTTGCGATCACGAGGCGGGAGTACCCCTTGCGAGGAGGGAAACCAATATGAATTATTGAACATGGTTGCAATCACAAGAAAACACCTTACGAGGCTGCTAGAGGGAGTACCCCTTGCGAGGCAGAAAACCCATGTGAATGAATGATATGGTGGTTACGATCACCTGATGAAATGAAATGGATCCGTTGCATATGCATTAAACAGTTGACATATCCATTAGCCATAGGTGCATGGCATTTGAGAGGGGATGACCACGAGAGATTAAAAACCCCTTGTGAGGAGGAATTGAATGAAGATTTAATGAATTTATGATGATAACTTGTGAATGCCCTTATTGATAAGTGGCAATGTAATTATGTATATGCTTGTGCTTACTTATGTTATGAACTGCCTTTCATGAGACTTGTATGCCTATTATATCAATGTGATAATGATTGAATGATGAATTGATGATATTTTAGCAAAGTACATATGATGAATTAATGCATGTAAACTTAATCACAATATATGTATATTTGTCATTTTGAATGTATAACTCACTCTCCCATGTGGTCTCCTTTTAGCATTGTGATGCAGGGTTATCATGGGCCAAGATGAGGTTTTGATTTAAAGCTTTTGGCGAAGGTAAATAGTGGCAGTGGAAGTGCCTTGGTCGGCATCATTTGTGAATAAATGGGCTAATTATGAAATATGGACAATAGTGATAGTAGTGGCATGACCCCGGATGTATATGTATATATAATTATACTTTAGGTGTAACATCCCAAATTTTAAAATAGAGGATTAATCAAGGAAATTAATATTGAATAATCAAATGTGAATTACTTAGTGTCCCAAAATATTGGAAATAATTAAATTAAGATTTTTGGGGGCTGTTGGTGATTTATGGAGACCAGTTAAGCTGAAAATAAGCCCGGTTGAGATAGGGGTGTCAGACCAAGTATCTCTGATTGAGATAATATTGGTCAGGGCTGTTGAGTATAATATTGGGCATCTAAAAATATATTCAGAATAATTTTTAGATAAAGTATTGAGCCCAAATAAAGAGCCTGTTAGTAGTAAAACGATGAAATTTTAATGAATGGAATTAAAAATAAAGCAAAAACCCAATTTCTCCTCTTAAACTCTCATTGGCTTCTTTCTCCTTGGCAAAAACCCGTTGGCTTTTCTTCTTCTTCTTCTTCTCTACTTCCTCTTCATTTCCTCCTTTTTCTAAAACCCTAGCCAAGAGGTGATCATCTCTTCCTCCATTTTCGTTCTCAAGGAGCTTGGAAGGAGGCCATTAAAGTTGAAGTTTTCTCCTTCTTCCCCTTCATTTTCATGCTACCTCTCCCTCTTTCTTAAACCCATTTCATTTTTGGGTGTGAGGTATATATACTCATCATTTTGTTTAGGTTTTTCTTATATATAAGTGTTAATGTGAGTTGGGGGAGTAATACATGTACATGGGTATTTATTAGGAGCATTTAATGCTTATGCCTTAGAGTGGGTTACTATAAATGTAAGGTTTTAATGAGGGATAAGTGTAATGGATGTATTTATGATGGTAAGAGATGAATAAGGATGAGGCATTGATGAGAGTTGTTGGGTTTTGGAGAAACCCTAACTTTTAAGAATTGGGGAAAGTTATGAATATTGGTTGGATAGTGTAATTAAGAGCAAATACAAGCCATTAGATATATGAGTGATGGATGGTGTGGTATTTTGTAGGTGTTAGACTATTGTTGTTGGTAGTCCATTGAACATAATAAATGTGGCTTAATGGGAAGGAATTCCCGAAGCCTAACAAATAATAAAAATGATATCTATAACATGCCTAGCACATGTTGTGAAATTATAGATATGAATATGATTAAATAGAATTGAAATAATGTCTTGAGTAGTTGATTGATTGGGATTCTATATGCATGTTAATATAGGATCCATTTCAAACGACGAGGCGGGTACGTCTTATCAATCGGAATTCTTCTCTTGAGGTAGGAGAGGAGTCTTATGTTCTAAATGCATGAATTTGAATGTTATTTGATTGCCATATGTATTGGTATGCATGTTAACCTTGCTTGAGATGATATGAGAAATTATAATGCGGTATATGGTGTGGGTAATGCGTTTGGCAACATGCTTTGGTGCATTGAGAATATTCATGGTGTGCTATATGGTGGTTAAAAATGATCAATGATATAAAGTTATGCTTGTATCCACCATGAATGTAATGTGATTGTTGATCACGTTGATTGAGAACTATTGCAATGCCACACAAATGTTTAAATTAATAAGAATAACCCAACAATAATAAATCCACTAAAAGCCTTGTGGAAATGTTGGTAATGGTGTTGATAAAGATGTATGATGAGTGGCATGTATAGGATGCATAGAGTGAGAAATGCAAATGATTTGCATTTGCATCCATGGCATACTGCATACGCTGCCGGTGTTAGAATATTAGGGGATTCCCCCAGTTGGCCCAGTGGGAGGGCGGCTCTGTGCACGAGCAATATATATTTCCCCTGTGACTTGGTGTGTAAGTCACGAAGCTGCCCATGTTGTGCTACGAGGAGCCGTATGTGGTTGACCCTTATGGAGGGTGGCTATTGATGAGCAGGTGTCCCCGGTGGTCCTTGAGATCACAGCTGCCATGATATATCTCATGGTTAGCCCGCAACACCATATGTTGATATGTTGTATACCGCGGTCATGGTGAAAATGACTAGGTGTTGCAAGATAGGTGATGCGGTTTGGTACTAGTAAAAAACAATTGGTGAAATGCATGCAAAATTTTAAGGATAAGTGTACACATTTTACTACTGCAGTAGGGGTATGGTTAGATGACCGTACTTGAATTCCACATTCGGTGTTTGTATTCCCACAGTCAGATCTGCAATTGTTGAAATATTCCTTTGTGCATATGCATTAGCTTAAGAGCATTTGCATATAGCAAAGAAGTATGCCAAAGGTGATGAAATATGATGATGGATGTGATGAGGATGTAATGATATAGTAAGACAACATAAAAGATATGAATACCAACTGATAGTTTGTGTGTGATATCCGAATTGTAGTGAAACTTGATTATGTATATGTTGTATGCTTTGTCAAAATTATAGTGTTACTTGCGATGTATGTATGATGATGTTGAAATGATGGAGAGTATGGTGAAAGATATGTAAGTGCAAAGTATACATGTTTTGATGCATATGTACATAATCACATGGTGTTAATATTCATTCCTTTGGAATGTGTGACTCACTCTCCCATGTTGTCCATTTTTAGACTTGTGATGCAGTGAAATCTAGATTTTTGTATAGCATGTGATGTATATGAATGCTTATTTGATATCTAGATTAGTGATAATGATTTTGAGGGTCATGGAGGAAATTTTGAGCCTTGATGTGTATGGTTAATTTTCATTTATGACCCAAATGATGTAAAGGATAAATTTATGATGCTTGATGACGTTAATTTTTATGAATGAATGGTGTGCATTGTGACTGAAAGCACTTTATGGAGAATTATGAGATAAATGTTTCAAATGATATGCATTGAATGAATGATAATTGGATTTGAAAGGTATGGATAGTTGGATGATGATGTTGTCGATGTTTACTTCAATGAATGAATGAAGTAATTCTTGAATTATAGTACTTTATGAAGTTGATAGAATTTGTAGATGCATAATGAAGTAAAATAACGTATTAGGAAAGGTTAAAGTGGTAGGAAATGATAATTTATATGACAAGTTGTGAGAATTCCACGTTTCTGCATAAGTTCTGCAGAACTCGCTCAAGCGAGTGGGAATCTTGCTCGAGCCAGATGTTCGTGAAGCAGGGGTGTGGCCACTGGCCGAAATTCGCTCAGGCGAATTGCCTTCTCACCCAAGCGAGATTCAGTGGGAATTAGTGTTTGGTCACTAGACCATTTTCACTCAGGCGAAATGGTCCTAATCTGGTGGTCGCTCAAGCGAGGGAGAAGGGAATAGACACTGGTCGATTTTCGCTCAGGCGGGACTTGCCTCGCCCAAGCAAAAATGGGACAGTGAGCTTCTTTGGTTGTTGGAGCAATCTCGCTCAAGCGAGATGGAATCCGCTCAGGCGAGATTGGCTCTAGTGGCAAATCTCTTCTCTCGCTCAAGCGTCTCGCTCACTCGCTGACGTAAATATTTTTACAGTCATGGTTCTGTCAAATTAGTACATTAAAATTAATTAATGTAGTACTAGGGTGTCAACCTAGGTCGTTCTCTCAAGGATCAACACAAAAATTTAGGAAAAATCAAGTTTAAAATTAATTTTTACAAACAGAATTTTAACAAACATACAAATACAATTGGGGGGCGGGGTTTGATTGATTTTGTTGTCACAATTAAAATTAAAACAAAGTAAATATAGGATTTAAAACAATAAATAACAAGCGATTAATTTTCTTGGAGTATTGTAAATAAATTTATCCTTGGTTCACTAAAGATAATTTGTATACTTCCACTACTGTTGATTTCTTAGCTCAATTTGAATTAATCAACTAAGCGTCTTTCTCAATTCATAATTCCTTTACTTTCATTTAAAAAAGTGAATATTTTAATCAAGCATCCTAATTAAGCAAAAGGAGTCAAGATCATAAAATCTAGGAATTATGAAGCATATGTAAGAACATCGCCTACATACATAATCTATTCTCATATTACGGAATTAAGCAAATCATAATTATCAAAAGTGATTATGAAAATATTCATTAAGCATGCATATTTCCTTAACCCATTTTAATTTAAAATCTTATTTTATTCCATTTGAATAATTAAACCGATTAAGCATACAAATTTAATTAAACAGAATGGAATTAAATAAGCAGAGTAAGATTATAAAGAAATAAACAATAATAAAAGCATACTATATTAAAAATAATGACCTCAAAATTACATTACAATATTCTCCAAGAAAATCAATCTAGGGGTTTTAGCCCTCCATAATTAAAACAAACTGAAAATAAAAAGAACCTAACCTGTAAATGAAGAACTGAAGGAAGAAGAAATAGAAATAGAGAAGAACAAAGGAAGAATTGTTGTCTGAAGGAATTGATGTGCTGAAGCCTTGCAATCCCTCCTATTTATAGGAGAAGAAATGGTGCCGGATATAATTAAAAATGACGAGTGGAATGTTAATGCGCAATTAATAAACTTCAGTGTTGTTTCCACTTCAATAATGCGTTATCTGATGTTTTCACTAGATGAATCAGTGCCTAACAGTGCCTCAATCGATTCATCTAGGCAATTTTTGGGCAAATTTTCACACAGGAATCGATTCCTAAGGGGTAGGAATCGATTCCCAAGCACATGAATCAAGGCTGTTGAATCGATTCCCAGGCCTTTGAAACTTCATGAATCGATTCCTAGGGGTGGGAATCGATTCCCAAGTGTATGAATCGATTCCCATGGGTTATGAATCGATTCCTTGGCATGATTTGATGTAGGAATCGATTCCCAGGTTGGTGAATCGATTCCCAGGCCTCTTTTGGTGCTTTTCTTACATTTTTGACCATTTCTTGAGGTGTGGCTTCTTCCGTTTGACCTGTGGTAATTATTTTTCAATTGCAGGCTTAATCACACACTACAAAATAAGAGAAAACCAACTTTTATTAAAAATTTGTCCTTAATTCATTTTAAAATTAAATATTAAATAAAGCTCAAATGATGAAAATGTGTTAAAATGTAATATATTACACAATAAGTGATGGAAAATTATACACATTTAAATTGAGGAATTAAGGATAAATCATGCATCATTAAATACTCCCACACTTATTCTTTTGCACTCTCGGGAAAAATCAGAATAAAAACAAGTTTCAGAATTTATTGAAAACATTGAGTTGAAAACAACAACACACAGAATTGGAATGAAATCTTAGGAATATACAGAGAAACAAGAGCTATTCAACATGCAAGATATAGAGCATCAAGATATATATAAAAATCATTCAAACACTTAGGTATATGAAAATTAAATTAAACTGAAAAGAAGATCATAAGTGACAGAACCTCACAATACATACTCTCAACTCTCAAGTGTTTAAGGTTTGTGTATACTCTCTAAACATTTCCTGAAAAACAGACAGTCTAAAAATTAGGCAAGTTTCTCAATTCCACAATCAACACAAATGCATGTATAGATCAACAGGGCTTTGCAGGGTTGTAATGTGGCCAAGGTTAAAATGGGTGGTAAAATTTTAGAATTTTTGGCAAGTACCAAAAAGAATAAGGAGCAAATAAGATAAGCATGAGGATATAACACTTTGTGTTTCAATTTCTTTTGGTCGCAATCATCAAAATATTTCTTTTTATTCATCCATTTATTTATTTTTTTTTTATTAATACTATTGCTTAACACTAGATACAAGGGTTACGACTCCTTTTTGAACACTCCCACACTTATTTGAATGCCTATTTTTGACTTGATTCCAAAGCTCCAATATATTCCTTAAGGTAGGTATATTTTTGGTTTTTTTTATGGCTTATTTGATCTGCAACAAAGAAAAATGGTTAAGTAGGCTCAAAGTGGCTTAATTGAACAAAATGCCTATGTCCTTTCAAATACATGTATATGAGTTTCAAGTATCATCAAGAAATAAGACAAAGATTGAGATGTAAGTATTCAGGAATAAATCACACATGAAAGAATTTAGATGGCGTAAAGTGATCCATCAAATTTTAAGGCTCAAAAATCTCACAAGGTACAATTCTATCATATATGATCATCTATCAATTATCATGTCATTATTATCATTCTTAAATTGCTTGAGTTCAAATTATAACATATCTTGAAGCTTTTAATCAAACATGAAAGAATTTACCTGTTACCCATGTATATTTTAAAATAAAACATGCCTTTTTTTTTCTTTTTTCTTTTTTTAAAACAAAAATACACACAAAATTTATTTTTTTTATTTTATTATTATTATTTTTAATAAAAACTAGTCACACAAAAATAATCACAATATTCAAAAAATAATAATAATAATAATAATAAGAACACACAACAAAATATCATACAAGAGTAATCCCACCCCCACACTTAAATCATACATTGTCCTCAATGTAAGACAAAGCATACAAAATAGACAACAGAATGAAAAAGTAAAGAGATGGGTAAGAAAAAATCCCTCAAGGGGGATCAAGAAGTGGTTCCCCCAAAGCATGTTCCTCCATTGTAACATCCATAAGTGAAGGATTTTCATGAAATGGCTTCAAACGTTGTCCATTAACCTTGAAGCTTTTATTGGAGTTTTCACTTTTTATTTCCACAGCTCCATGGGGAAATACATTAGTAACAATGAAAGGTCCTTCCCATTTGGAGCGTAATTTTCCGGCCATCAGTTTCATCCGGGAATTAAACAGTAGCACTTTTTGTCCAGCAACAAAATCCTTTCTAGCTATTGATCTAACATGGAATTTCTTCGTTTTCTCTTTATAGAACCTCAAGTTCTCATAAGCTGCCATACGGATCTCATCAAGCTCATTCAGTTGTAATTTTCTTTCCTCACCTGCTTGATCAAGTGCTAAGTTGCAAGCTTTTACAACCCAATAAGCACGATGCTCAATCTCCACTGGAAGATGACATGCCTTACCAAAAACAATTCTATAGGGAGACATTCCTATAGGTGCCTTAAAAGCTGTTCTATGTGCCCAAAGAGCATCATCCAGTTTCCTACTCCAATCCTTTTTATTAGGCTGTACTATCTTTTCCAGGATTCTTCTGATTTCTCTATTAGAGACTTCTGCTTGTCCATTGGTTTGGGGGAGATATGGAGTAGAGACTCTATGAACAACCCCATACTTCCTGAGCATAGCTTGCATGGTCCTGTTGCAGAAGTGTGTTCCGTGATCACTAATGATTGCTCTCGGGATGCCAACTCTGCAAAAAATTTGAGATCTAACAAAATCTACAACAACTCGAGCATCATTAGTTCTGGTGGCTTTAGCTTCCACCCATTTAGAAACATAATCTACAGCCAATAAAATGTAAGTAAAACCAAAGGATGGTGGAAATGGACCCATAAAATCAATGCCCCAAACATCAAATACTTCATAAAACAACATAGGTTGCTGAGGCATCTGTTGTCTCTATGTGGTAGCATTACTAGCTCTTTGGCATTCCTCACAGGTGTTACAAATTCTCCATGCATCCTTAAAAATTATGGGCCAATATAAACCAGAATCCAACACCTTCCTTGCTATTCTTTATTGACCAAAATGTCCACCAACTGGTGAAGCATTGCAGAATCGAAGAACTGATTCTATTTTATGATCGGGAATACATCTTCTAATCACCTGATCATTACACAATTTCCACAAATACAGGTCATCCCAAATATAATACTTTGTATCACTTTTTAATTTTGAAATTTGGTTTCTAGATGCACATGGTGGAAAAACAGAAGCAACAAGATAATTTACAATGTTAGCAAACCAAGGTGTATCAAAAGAGTTACAAATACTCATGAGGTGTTCATCGGGAAAATGGTCCCGAATAGGTGCCGAATCAGGAGCATTCTCAATTCTGCTTAAATGGTCTACCATAAGGTTTTGTGTTCCACTTCTGTCACGAATTTCTAAGTCAAACTCTTAGAGAAAAAGCATCCAACGAATTAATCTTGGCTTGGACTCACCTTTCTTCAACAAGTACTTCAGAGCTGCATGGTCAGTAAAGACAACTACTCGAGAACCGAGTAGGTAAGATCTAAACTTATCTAACGCAAAAACAATGGCCAAGAGCTTTTTTTCAGTGGTGGTGTAATTTACCTGGGCAGCATCTAAAGTTTTAGATGCATAGTAGATGACCCTAGGCTGCTTGTCAATCTTTTGACCAAGGACAGCTCCCAATGCATAATTAGAGGCATCACACATCAACTCAAATGGGGCTGTCCAAACAGGTGGTTGAATTATTGGGGTAGTGGTCAATGCTTGCTTGAGGCAATTAAAAGCCTCCTTACACTTTTCATCAAACTCAAATACCACATCCTTTTGAAGCAGACTGGAAAGTGGCCTAGCCTTCTTGCTAAAATCCTTTATGAATCTTCTGTAGAATCCTGCATGGCCAAGAAAAGAACGAACCTCTCGAACACAAGAGGGGTAAGGCAAATGTGATATAACTTCTATCTTGGCAGGATCTACCTCAATTCCTTTCTCAGAGATTACATGCCCTAAAACTATTCCTTGTTTTACCATAAAATGATATTTTTCATAGATTAAGACAAGGTTAGTTTCAATACATCTGTTCAAAACTTTATCCAAACTATCAAGGCATGCATTAAATGAAGATCCATAGACAGTAAAATCATCCATAAACACCTCTATGCAATTTTCAATGAAATCATGAAAAATACTTATCATGCATCTTTGGAAAGTTCCAGGAGCATTGCATAGGCCAAATGGCATTCTCCTATAAGCAAATGTGCCAAAGGGACAGGTGAATGTGGTCTTTTCTTGATCCTCAAGTGCAATATGAATCTGAAAATATCCAAAGAATCCATCAAGAAAATAGTAATGAGATTTACCTGCAAGACGCTCAAGCATTTGATCAATGAAGGGTAAAGGGAAATGGTCCTTCTTTGTTGCCTGGTTTAGTCTCCTGTAATCAATACAGACTATCCAACTATTTTGCACTCTAGTTGGCATCAATTCATCCTTTTTCATTTTTCACAACTATGATCCCTGTTTTCTTAGGAACCACTTGAATCGGACTTACCCATCGGCTATCAGAGATAGGATAAATGATTCCTACTTGTAGAAGCTTGGTAATCTCCTTCTTAACCACATCAAGGATTACAGGGTTGAGTCTCCTTTGGGGCTGTCTTACTACTTTAGTATTTTCCTCCAGAAATATTCTATGCATGCATATGGATGGACTAATTCCAAGAATGTCTGCCAATGTCCATCCTATAGCCTTCTTATGTCTTTTCAATACCTGCAACAATTTTTCTTCTTGACTTTCATCAAGAGAAGTGGAAATTATCACCGGGAGCTGTTCATTATCCCCTAAGTATACATACTTTAGGTTCTCAGGTAGGGGTTTCAATTCTAACTTAGGTGCCTGCAAAACAGATGGAACTAACAAAGTAGATTTGGATTCCGTTGTTTGCACCTCAAAAATTTTGTTAGAATTTTCTTGAAATCCTACATTCAGCTCCTTATGGTTAACAGGTATATCTAAAGATTCTGAGTCAGAAATTATGTATTTATCAATTTCAGCACAAATATCACAACTTCCAGAATCATTGCATGCAAAACATTTGTTTGAATCATCTATGCATTCCAAATCAACATTAGAAAAATGTTCAAAAACTAGTTCATCAATAATGTCAATTTGGAAAACAGAATGATTTTCAGATGGGTATTTCATGGCATCAAGAATATTGAATTGAACTCTCGTGTCTCCAAATTCCATAGAGAGAGTTCTAGAATGAACATCTATTTTGGTTCGAGCTGTTTTCAAAAATGGTCTTCCCAAAATGATAGGAACAGGAATTTGAGGCATACCTTCTTCCATATCAAGTACGAAAAAGTCAGCAGGGAAAATAAGTTGTTCTACCTGAACCAAAACATCTTCTATAACTCCAGCAGGGTAAGCAGTGCTCTTATTGGCTAGCTGAATTACTACACCAGTAGGTTGTAAATTTCCAAGAGACAAAGATTTAAAAATAGACATAGGCATAACATTTATTGAAGCTCCTAAATCTAACATGCAATTTTCAAATTTGTTATTTCCTATGATACAGGGTATAGAAAATGTACCTGGATCTTTGCATTTCTCAGGGATTTCATTACCAAGCAATGCAGATACATTCCTTCCCATGCTGATCCTTTCATTACCTTTGAGTCTCCTCTTGTGCGTACACAACTCTTTCAGAAATTTGGCATACTTGGGAATTTGCTTGATTGCATCAAGAAGAGGTATATTCACTTCCACTTTCCTGAAAGTATCCAAAATTTCCTTATCCACTTCATCCATCTTCTTACTTGGAATTGCTTTTGGTGGGAAAGGAAGAGGGATATGAGATGGGATTTGGGATGGTTGCATCTCAAACTTGCTTGTGCTTGAAGAGGGTATATTATTCTCAACTAGCTCAATTATTTGTTTTTTAGGTTCCTTGGGTATGGGTACTTCAAGGTTCTTACCTGATCTTAACTGAATTGCACTCACATTTCTTGGATTTGCAGCTGGTTGAGATGGTAATTTGTTAGAGTTTTGAGATTGTAACTGGCTTAATGATAAAGCCAATTTCCCAATTTGGTTGCTTAAACTCTGGATGGTAGCATCATTCCTTTATTGATACTCCAAGTTCTGTGTAGCCATTTGTTTCACCAGATCCTCCAAAGAATGGCCACTTATGGATGGTTGAGGTGTAGGTCTTTGGACGGTTGGTGCATTGTTTTGAAATGGGGGTTGGGGATTTTGTTGTTGGTTACCCCATCTCAGGTTTGGATGGTTCCTCCAACTTGGGTTGTATCTGTTAGTGGAAAGGTCATAATTTTGTGGTTGTTGTTGTGGTGGAGGTCTATCATGGTAGATATTAGCTGCATAGTCTTGGGGACTATTATTATCCTTTTCTTGTAGAGAAGGACAACAATCAGTGGGGTGCTCTTATGAAGAGCAAATGCCACATACTTTAGCAGTCATGGATTTTTGATTTACTGCCAATTGTGTGACCAGAGTGATGAGAGCATCAAGTTTGCTCTCCAATTTAATTCCAGATGAACTAGAATTGGAATCAAACATAGGTTTGAAAGAATCATTTCTCACACCAAATTGTTGAGAGTTAGATGCCATCTTTTCAACCAGGTTTCTTGCTTCAGCAGCAGTCATATCTCCTAGAGCTCCTCTACTTTCCGCATCAATCATGTTGCGATCAATGTGGTGCAGAGCTTCATAGAAGTACTGAAGAAAAAGTTGTTCAGAAATTTGGTGGTGAGGGCAACTTGCACAGAGTTTTTTAAATCTCTCCCAATACTCATAAAGACTTTCTCCAGAGAGTTGCCTGATGCCAGATATATCCTTACGGATTACAGTTGTTCTAGAGGCAGGAAAGAATTTTTCTAAGAACATTTTCTTTAAGTCATTCCAACTTGTGATTGATCTTGGAGCAAGGTAGTACAACCAATCCTTAGCAACACCCTCTAAAGAATGAGGAAACACTTTAAGATAGACATGGTCTTCTTGAACGTTTTGGGGTTTCATTGTGGAGCACACAATGTGGAATTCTTTGAGGTGTTTGTACGGATCTTCACCCGCAAGACCATGAAACTTAGGCAACAAGTGTATAAGTCCGGTCTTAAGTATAAAAGGGACATCCTCATCAGGATATTGAATAGATAAACTTTCGTAAGTAAATTCAGGAGCAGCTAGTTCTCTAAGAGTTCTTTCACGAGGTTCAGCCATATCAGAAAAACTAGCAGTAGTACTTTCAACAGATTCAGAAAAGATACTATCACTATCAATATCAACAAAGTTATTATTAAATCTAGCTTCTCTAATTAACCTATGAAAAGTTCTATCAATTTCAGGATCAAATGAATATAAATGCTCAAAAGTTCTTCTAGTCATACATAGCATACAATAAGATATTTGATGATCATGAGCAATATATCATAAGAATCCTAAATCATGCAAAAGAAACACAATAAAAAAAATAAACAAAATTTTTTTTATTTTTATTTTTTTCAATTTATACAAAAAAAATTAATCTAAAACAAGAGTTTTTCCTAAAGAACGTTGATCCCCGGCTGGGGCGCCAAAATTTGACGTAAATATTTTTACAGTCATGGTTCCGTCAAATTAGTACATTAAAATTAATTAATGTAGTACTAGGGTGTCAACCTAGGTCGTTCTCTCAAGGATCAACACAAAAATTTAGGAAAAATCAAGTTTAAAATTAAGTTTTACAAACAGAATTTTAACAAACATACAAATACAATTGGGGGGGTTTGATTGATTTTGTTGTCACAATTAAAATTAAAACAAAGTAAATATAGGATTTAAAACAATAAATAACAAACAATTGATTTTCTTGGAGTATTGTAAATAAATTTATCCTTGGTTCACTAAAGATAATTTGTATACTTCCACTACTGTTGATTTCTTAGCTCAATTTGAATTAATCAACTAAGCGTCTTTTTCAATTCATAATTCCTTTACTTTTATTTAAAAAAATGAATATTTTAATCAAGCATCCTAATTAAGTAAAAGGAGTCAAGATCGTAAAATCTAGGAATTATCAAGCATATGTAAGAACATCGCCTACATACATAATCTATTCTCATATTATGGAATTAAGCAAACCATAATTATCAAAAGTGATTATGAAAATATTCATTAAGCATGCATATTTCCTTACCCCATTTTAATTTAAAATCTTATTTTATTCCATTTGAATAATTAAACCGATTAAGCATACAAATTTAATTAAACAGAATAGAATTAAATAAGTAGAGTAAGATTATAAAGAAATAAACAATAATAAAAGCATACTATATTAAAAATAATGACCCCAAAATTACATTACAATATTCTCCAAGAAAATCAATCTAGGGGTTTTAGCCCTCCATAATTAAAACAAACTAAAAATAAAAAGAACCTAACCCGGAAATGAAGAACTGAAGGAAGAAGAAATAGAAACAGAGAAGAACGAAGGAAGAATTGTTGTCTGAAGGAATTGATGTGCTGAAGCCTTGCAATCCCTCCTATTTATAGGAGAAGAAATGGTGCCAGATATAATTAAAAATGACGAGTGGAATGTTAATGCGCAATTAATAAACTTCAGTGCTGTTTCCACTTCAATAATGCGTTATCTGATGTTTCCACTAGATGAATCAGTGCCTAACAGTGCCTGAATCGATTCATCTAGGCAATTTTTGGGCAAATTTTCACACAAGAATCGATTCCTAAGGGGTGGGAATCGATTCCTAAGCACATGAATCGATTCCCAAGGCTGTTGAATCGATTCCCAGGCCTTTGAAACTTCATGAATCGATTCCTAGGGGGTGGGAATCGATTCCCAAGTGTATGAATCAATTCCCATGGGTTATGAATCGATTCCTTGGCATGATTTGATGTAGGAATCGATTCCCAGGTTGGTGAATCGATTCCCAGGCCTCTTTTGGTGCTTTTCTTACATTTTTGACCATTTCTTGAGGCGTGGCTTCTTCCGTTTGACCTGTGGTAATTATTTTTCAATTGCAGGCTTAATCACACACAACAAAACAAGAGAAAACCAACTTTTATGAAAAATTTATCCTTAATTCATTTTAAAATTAAATATTAAATAAAGCTCAGATGATGAAAATGTGTTAAAATGCAATATATTACATACTAAGTGATGGCAAATTATACACATTGAAATTGAGGAATTAAGGATAAATCATGCATCATCACTCGCCTGGGGGTGATCTTCGGATCTCTCTCAAGCGAGATGGGGCTCGCTCAAGCGAGAAGAGCCCCTGATGCTTAAAACTTTTCTCGCTCAGCCTTCCTTATGCTCGCTCAAGCGTCACTGTGTGTGCTCGCTCAAGCGAGTGTGGCTCTCGCTTGAGCGAGTAGCCACCTGATGTCCCGCTTGTCTTATTTTAAATAAATTTTTATTTCTTATGCATCAAATCCTTATCATGCATCATCTTAAAGGTGTTCTGAACATAGTATGGGTCATGGAACCTCAGGAAATCTTTTCTCTTAAAATTCAATCATGCAACAATTTAATTAATTAATTCTTCTGCTGATTTTAATTAGAAAATTATTATAAAATCATCCTTTAATTTACCCTCTCATATCTTCATATATGGGAGTGGTTTATTATAGATCTAGGTGTTGTATTTAAAGCTTCACCACTTATTTTCTCTTCATTGAATAGTGATTTTAAATCGCGAAAAATTTCCCCATATTTTCGGGACATCTCATTAGGCAATGCATGTGTATATTGTAAGTGAAGGATTGGTACTGATTTAATAGATTTATGATATGTATTGGCATGCTTTGCCAAGCCTTTTCTCATATCGTCATATATGGGACTAGGCGTATGCCCGGTATACACATTCTTCTTCCGCTGTAAACTCTATTTTTGTATACCGTTATGGGCAAGTTAGTTATCGATCTAGTTATATGTTGATAAATTTCTTCGGTTTTCTATGGTTCGGGTTTCGGTGGGACATCGGACTTACTTTGAAACACGAAAAAAATTACCTGTATTTTTATTAATTATTTATATCGGTCACATCGGAATTCGAATCTGGAAAACCGGGGTGTTACAAACATCATGACATATGCTAGCACGATTGGGTCAGTGGGCTTTTTAAGCTTGTAATGGGGTTAGGCTATAGGCTCCATATTTGTTTTTCTAGTCAATGTTAGATTAAAAGATGTGCCCACTGATGCCTTGCCTCAATCTTAACTTTAATGCCTCTACTAACCACCTCTTTTGCTTTTCATTTTTTTTCAGATGAAGGATAACTGAATTACTTATGGTGCTTTGCACCTTTTTCTCTTTCAGTCCTTTGGACTTTTTCTTTCCTTTTTTTTTCAATACCATTTTCTTCTTTTTCTTTATAAGACTTGCTTTGTTGATTTTTCACTTTTTTTTTTGCTTTTGCTGTGCTTCTTTCATTTCTCACAAACCTTATCTATAATTAAGGTCAGAGTGTGTCCTTTAATTGCTGTTAAGCATACTCTTCATCCCCAAACTTAGAACTTGCTAGTCCCTAGCAATAAGATAAGACTCAGCAATCCATCAGTGGTACATCCATGGATGATTCACTTGGGTTTTCTTAGATAAATAGGCTTATAAAGTTAGGTACATAATTAGAATGAAAGGGTCTCAGGCTCAAACATAAGTATTGGGTCAAAGGATAGTTAATAATATTAAGGATGGCTACAATTGTAGGTAATTAGCTAATCATGTCCCCAAACTTAATGTGAGATTACAAATTCAGATTGCTAACTAGCATGGTGAATATACAAGTAATACAGGATTGAAATAGTTATGGACAGGGATCATGAATCAAGCAATGCGAATCAATTAATTTATCCAATTGATGCTTAAGAATCAGCAAGATTTAAATAATTAAGATGGATTCTAATTTAAACACAGTTAACACATTTCACAAATTAATGAGATGAGAGGATAGATTACTTCCCTTTTTACCTATATGGCAAGGATTTAGTGAGTGATAGTATGCACGAATTAGATAATACAAATCAAAAAAGAGTAACAACAATAACTTAATAGGGAAAATATAATTTCATTACAACTGAAAAGGGAAGACATTGTTCGAGAAAAGATACTATAATAAAGTTATTACAACCCAACAATAACATAACAGAAATATAAGCAAAGTAAAATATCAGTCATCCTCTTCTTCATTTTCTTCATCCATAGGCTCATCATTGTCTTGCTCAGGATGGGGTGGAAATTCAGTTTCTAAAGGTGTGTCATCAAGGGGAATGGTG
Organism: Clitoria ternatea; assembly: GCA_037962975.1. Taxonomy (NCBI): domain Eukaryota; kingdom Viridiplantae; phylum Streptophyta; class Magnoliopsida; order Fabales; family Fabaceae; genus Clitoria; species Clitoria ternatea. The sequence continues at coordinate 161,881,300 of CM075672.1, forward strand.
AATCCAATGGAAGCCAACCATAAGTCTCTGTCAGGTGGAACTCCTATTTCTTTAGTGTGGTCCACATTCAGTGTAGTGGCAATCTTCCTCAGCATTAGATCATGGTTCAGGACCAGATGATAGGTTCCTAGCTGCATCTTCTTCATGACCTAAAGTTCTTGCATTATCTTAGAGGTTAAAAGAAGTACCTGGACCTGTTGGGGGTGGTGGTGCAAAAGATATTGGTTTGGGTTGTCTCTGACACTTTGGCTGTTGAAGCATAAAGTGGTCAATGTGATCTATCATCCAGTACTTATCCATAATCCTTTCAGGCTTCACCTTTGTCAATTCTTCATAGTTCAACTTAGCCTGATTCTTTTGGGCTAACAAAGTGATAACAAAGCAATATGGCAGTTGGAGATTTTTTCAATGGCTTTCATCATCTCCTCCAGTATTAACTCACCCAAGTTAATATACAAGCGTCTCATTAAACAGTAAATCAACACCAACCTCTTAATGGCATCCTCAGTAGCATGAGCCACAGGTTGCAGGGATGAAAGGACATAGTGGCACCATAAGAGAGGGAGATGATTCAAACAACTCTTCCTAATACTTTTTGGTGCACCACTCACTTTTGTTATATATGCAGCTCCTTGTTCACAACATTCCTCTAAAATTTCTTTCCTAAGATTCTCATTTTCAGCCCTATGGAATATATCCACTTTCCAAGTGTAGTGACATCCCTCCTCATCTAAAATAGGTACTTTCAAAAGCTTATTCAGTATATGCCCAGATAAAGGAATAGTGACTCCTCTCAAGAAGGAAGAAAAAGGAAACTTATCCTCAATAGAATTGGCCCTTAGATTGGCATAAAATTCCCTAGTGAGGTCCTGATAACCATTGCCTAAGTTCTCATTAAAATACTGTCATCCCCTTCCAAACATAGCAGCCTTTACATCAATATCTGAGCAAATATCTTCATCAAGGACCAGAGCTCTTTCCCTTATCCCTCCTCTGTTTTTGAATTTTTCCCATATTCTTGGGTAGCCTTGAAGTCCATAAACCTATGCCCATCAAAATCCTCATTTCTCTTGGAGTTCTTTTCCTCCTTAAGGCTTTTACTCTTTTTAGATGGTGGAGAAATAGGAGTGCTTATAGTAGCCATCCTTTTTTCCTTTCTCTTTTGGGGTTTTCTTCACACTTTTTATTTCAGCCACTCTTTCTGGTTTTCTAAAAAGTCTTTGTGATCTCATAGACATTGTGAGTGTTAAGGATGGTATTTATAGAGCCTAAATAGGTGCAAATGCACAAACAACACAACCATAGCAAAATAAAAATATAAGATGAAAAAATATGATGGATGCAATAAATTTGAAATTGAAACACTAAAATATAAGAATTCTAACTATTAACTGAAATGAAGAAGTGAAAAGATATTACCTTTCAAAGGAATCCAGAGATTGTTCCTTTTCCTCTTCAAAACCCAAGTTTCCAACGTAAAGAGTTAGGGTTTGTACGCTAAGAGGTTTTTATACTACTAAATCAAATACATGAGGTACACGTAGGTACATTGAAATCTTGGCGTACATATGCCCACATTAATTCACAACAGGTGGTAACAGATGTGAATCACGCTGCAAGCGTACCATTATTCGCTTAAGCGAGTAATATACAAGGGAGAATCATGGTCAGGCATGAAAGGGTCACGCTCAGAGCGCCAGGTTGTTCTAGGAATCACGCTTAGAGCATGGAGTTCCTCGCTCAAGCGCATGAGCACAATAGTAAAGAAACTGCCACTATCACGCTTAAGCGTGACTAGTTCACTTAAGCGAGGAGAGAGTGTCATAGGGCGCGCTCAAGCACTAAGGGACCATGCTCAGGCAACAAGCTAACAGGGATCATATGGCTTCACTACCACGATCATGCTTAAGCATGACTAATTCTCGCTCAAGCGCGAGGCATTCTCATGGATCACACTCAAACACGCATTTACACACGCTTAAGCGTGGTTCCATGATGAAGGTCCCAAGAGCCACGCTGTTAGCGTGAATGATCATGCTAAGGCGCAAACAGGCTATGCTTACGCGCCAGTTCCAGCATGAAGGGTCACGCTTAAGCGTGAACCCGAGCTCGCTCAAGCGCGAGGCAGACACAGGGTCATGATTGTTACTCCCCTAGCTCGCTCGGGCGTGGAATGTTCTCGCTTGAGCGCCAAGGAGGGGCCTGATGCTAATTTATTTACACATAGTAACGCCCATTTTGGAGCGTATCTACACATACCTCCTGGGCCACAATTTTATTATTTTGTTGAAGTGCGTATGTACACTGGAATTCAAAGTATGTACACTCAAACCTTATTCACAATTTTACAAGTTTATTCACACCTTATTCAAACTTTTTAGTTTTCAATTATTGTTTAAAAACACCAAACACAAACTACGACAATTAAAATGTAGGGTTGCCTCCTTCAAGCGCTTCTTTAAGGTCACTAGCTTGACCTTTGACACCTAAGAAGATGCCTGTAAAAGCATGGAGGATTTCTGCCTATCAAACTCTCCTCCAAAGTAGAGCTTGAGTCTTTTGGCCATTCACTTTAAAAGTTCTTCCAGTGGCTGGTTCCTTCAACTCAATTGTACCATGAGGGAAAACCTCATTCACAAAAAAAGGTCCAGACCATTTGGATCTGAGTTTTCCTGGAAAGAGTCTCAGTCTAGAATTAAACAACAAGACTTTATCATCCTTGTAAAACTCCTTCCTATTAATCCATTTATCATGCCACCTTTTAGTTTTCTCTTTATAAATTGAGGCACTCTAATAAGAATTGAGTCTAAACTCCTCAAGTTCATAGAGTTTTAAGACTCTTTCCTCTTGAGATTGGTCACAATCCATGTTTAACAGCTTTGTGGCCCACCATGCCTTATGCTCTAACTCCACAGGGAGATGGCAAGCCTTACCATATACCAACTGATAAGGTGACATGCCAATTGGAGTCTTAAATGTTGTCCTATAGACCCACAATGCATCATCTAATCTTACTGACCAATCCTTCCTGGATTTTCCTACCACTTTCTCTAATAATCTCTTGATTTCTCTGTTGGAAAGCTCAACTTGTCCACAAGTCTGTGGATGATATGGAGTAGACACCTAATGCAGTACCTCATAATGTCCCAGGGCTTTTTCCATGATTCTATTGCAGAAATGTGACTCTCCATCACTAATGAGGACTCTAAGGACTCCAAATCTAGAGAAAATGTTTTTCTTTATAAACCTCAGCACCACATATGCATCATTGGTTCTAGTAGGGATTGCCTTCACCTATTTGGAGACATAATCCATAGTAACAAGTATATACTCATTGGAGGATGACTTTGGGAATGGTTCCATGAAGTCAATGCCTCAAACATCAAATAACTCCATAACTAAGATATTTGTCAAAGGCATGCCAGCTTTAGCAGAGAGGTCTCCACTTCTTTGGCACTTATCATAACTTTGCATAAATACTCTAGCATCCTGAAAAATTATTGGCCAATAAAAGCCATATTGCAACACTTTTACTGCTGTTCTGGAGGCCACCATGGTGTCCTCCATAATAGGAGTCATGGCAGTGCCATAAGAGTCTTTCTTGCTTTATTCAGGCACACATCTCCTGATAATTCCATCTACTCCTATCTTATAAAGAAATGGATTATCCCATAGAAAAGTTTTACTATCATGAAAGAATTTTTTCTTCATTTGGGATGTCCACCCTTCTGGTATCACAGAGGCACTTTTAAAGTTGGCCCTATCAGCATACCATGGCCCTGTGGTAATTGCCAGCAGCCTCTCATCTGGGAATTCCTCCTTTATCAAGGCAGAGTCTAATTCCCCTTCCATACGAGAGAGTTGATCATCCATTGAGTTCTCTACTCCCTTTTTATCTCTTATTTCCAAATCAAACTCTTGGAGTAATAGAACCCATTTAATCAATCTTGGTTTTAATTCTTTTTTAGCTAGCAAGTACTTGATTGCTGAATGGTCTGTATAGACAATGACCTTAGCACCAATCAAGTAAGCTCTGAATTTATCAAATGCATACACCACAGCAAGCATTTCTTTTTCAGTGGTGGTGTAGTTTATTTGATTTTCATTTAGCACCTTACTAGCATAATAAAGAACATGTGTTACTTTTTCTTTTTTCTGTCCTAGTACAGCTCCTATGGCAAAATCACTTGCATCACACATGAGTTCAAATGGTAAAGACTAATCAGGTGCTGTAAGGATTAAAGCTGAAATTAATCTTTGTTTCAAAATTTCAAAAGCCTTAACACAGTTTTCATCAAAAACAAAAGCATGATCTTTCACCAATAAATCAGTCAAAGGCTTTGCTATTTTTGAAAAATCTTTTATAAATCTCCTATAGAAGCCAACACATCCTAAGAAACTCCTCACTCCTTTCACATTGATTAGAGAAGGAAGTTTTTCAATGATATCAATCTTGGCTCTATCTACTTGAATGCTCTCTACAGAGATTTTGTGGCTAAGGACTATCCCTCCTTTTACCATAAAGTGATATTTTTCCCAGTTAAGGACAAGATTAGTCTCTTGACATCTCACCAACACCTTAGATAGGTTACTGAGGCATATATCAAAGTTATTTCCAAAACAGAGAAGTCATCCATGAACACCTCAATGAACTTCTCTACCATGTCCCCAAAAATTGCTAGCATACACCTTTGAAAGGTTGCTGGTGCGTTGCACAACCCAAATGGCATGCGCCTATATGCAAATATTCCATATGGACAGGTAAAGGCTGTCTTCTCTCGATCTTTTGGATCAACCACAATTTGGTTGTAGCCAGAATATCCATTAAGGAAGCAATAATACTTGTGACTTGACAGCCTCTCAAGCATTTGGTCTACAAATGGTAAAGGAAAGTGGTCTTTTCTAGTTGTGGTCTTTTCTAGTGGAGTCATTTAACCTTCTATAGTCTATGCACATCCTTTAACCTGTAGTTGGTCTAGTGGCAATGACTTCACCTTTTTCATTTTTAACAGTGGTCATCCCACCTTTCTTAGGCACCACTTGGACCGGACTGAACCAAGCGCTATCTGAGATAGGATAGATAATCCCTGCATTAAGGAGTTTAACCACTTCTTTTCTTACAGCTTCTTTCATTATGGGGTTTAATCTTCTTTATGGCTGAACAAAAGGGGAATAGTCATCCTCTATCAAAATTTTGTGCATACAAAATGATGGACTAATCGCCTTTAAATCAGAAATGTTCCAACCAATGGCAGATTCATGTTTTCTCAAAACCTCGATTAGTTTTTCTACATCCTCCTCATTTAATTTAGCATTAATGATTACAGGATGTGATTCATTATTTCCTAAGAAAACATATTTCAAATGAGAAGGCAAGGGTTTCAAATCATGCTTTTCTTCAAACACCTCCTTACCTTTCTCAAGTTCAGTATTATTCAATTTTGCTTTCATTTCATTTTCTAACTCCCCTACTTCATATGCTTCTAGTAGGTTCTGCAACTCTTTATGTGAGCCATCTAACTCCTCAGTCTCAGAGTCAAAATCATCCTCAAAAAAGGCTTGTAAAGCCTCTTCTTCAGTTCTTAACAGCATAGGAGTCTTATAACTTTTGATTTCTTCAAGCATAAAACAATCCATCTTCTCAGCTGGATGTTTCATAGCATTAAAGACATTAAAAGTTACTTGCTCCTCCTGAACTCTCAGCATGAGTTCTCCCTTCTCTACATCAATTAAAGCTCTTCTAGTAGTTAAAAAGGGTCTCCCTAAGATTAAAGGAATCTCTCTATCAGCTTCTGTAACATCCTAAAAATCAATTAGAGTTAAACCTGGAATAGGGAATATTTTATTTTATTTTTTTAAATAAATCATGAAGAACCGGGCCAAAAATAAAACAAGAAAGGGAAGGCAAGACAATAAAAAGCCGACCAATAAGTGACACGGCGAAAAGAAGTAGAAGTCAATCAATAGGTAGCCCAGCGGAAATACATAGCTGAAGCGAGGCCCAATTCGCTTGAGCGAAGCCGACCCAAAGCCTTCCATTGAAGACACACTCACTGGAGCGAGAACTCACTTACTGAAGCGAGAAGCCACACTCGGCATTCCCATCACTCGGTAAAGGGATTCACTCGGTAAATAAAAGTAATTCCACTCGGAATCCAAAAACTTCCCTCACTCGGGTTACTACCCAGCCAAACACCACTCGGTGCATTCCAACCACATTCAATCAGAATGTGCCATACACCTACCACTCAGCAAATTCATCATTTCTCTCACTCGGAGAATACATAACCTTTAGATCACTTGGGTCGTTACCTATTTACTCAGAATATTATCAGGTTAAGTCACTCGGAAACCCATTCAAGAACTAACTCATCCTTCGACCGGTATTCCACTCAGAAACTAACTCCAAGACCGACCAACCCATTCAGTCTTCCACTCAGAATACATATATAAAACACTTAGAATATACCCAATCTAATCCATCATAACAACTCTTCCCTCGGAGAGGTTCACTCGAATTTCCACTCGGGTTTATTCATGTTTTTCACCCGGAATCATTCAAGCCTATAATCACTCGGAAAAGGCCACATTATTAAGTCTCACTCGGAAATGGCTCTAAACCTCCTATATTCCTCACGGGATACATTAACTTAGATTTATTCACACAACATCGTTTATATTCCAGTCGGTAAGAAGCATCAAATCAACATAAACACTTATATATATATATATATATATATTTTCATCTATTCCTTCGAAAATTCATATTATGTTATACCCTCGGACGGATGCTCACCTTTCAATCGGCATTTATGAATAATGTCTTTCGCTCAGAATCCACTAGAGCTACCACCACTCAGAAAGAAAAACTCACACATGAGTTACACTCGGATACGGAGTCTCACCACAATCTCGCATCACTTGGAAGGGTCCCATATATGAATTTTTCACTCACTCGGAATATTACTGATTCTCATACTCGGTAAATTCTAATAGATTATGACTCGGAAGGTTTCCAAGTAAGTCCCCTCTCGAAATGTACAACCTAGTTCACTCGGAAAACCTGAGTCTTACCCGCTCGGAAAAACTCTAGTCCTTCCACACTCAAATTAGGACCAAGTATCTCATCTCCCACACTAATAACTCAGCACATTCCTTCTTCTTAGGAGCCATACCAATCCATACACTTGGTCCAATATAAATATATCCCTCTCGAACATTCATCTACAATCATTACTCATAGAATAAAATAAACACAGCAATATATATATATATATATATATATTCATATCTAATAAGTTGTACTCTCAACCCGAGAGATTTAATTCTCATACATTTAAACAAAGGGTTATACTAGAGCCGGCCAAGGCTATGACAACATCCTTCACACAATATATATTACATATATATGCCTCCAAAGTTCTGATACTCTGCGCACGGAAATGAGTTCTTCTTTCACTCGTTGTCCTGAGCAACATTCACTGAAATATAGCCACAGTAGGGGAGTGAGCTTACACACATAAAATGATAATTAATGACTCGGAAATCCTCCAGCCTTCATTATACAATGCAATCATATTGAGTTTATCAACAATATAAACATATACACATTCAATTCCGATCGATTTTTAGCAATTATTATGTTGCAACATAGGCTCCAAGCCTTTTACTCAGCTCCAAGCTGACCCGGCCATTTTACTGGTACCAAACTGTTTGCCCTCACACGTAACACAATTGCTCCAAGCAACAACAGAAGTGTTACGGGCAGCCCCGAGTCCAACTCGGTAAGCTTGCCTTGAGTCCAACCCAAGGTCTTCAAGCGTCCAACACTTAGTGCACTCGGCACTGCCCCAAGTACAACCCAGGGTCTCTTATCATATTCAACAAGTATTCATTAGCAACATAATAGTATTTCAGTCGGTAAAGCCATGCAGTACAGACATCTCATATATTCATTATGAAATCCCACCATATACATACGAACAATCATATTATATCAACCAACTGTTCCACAATATACACTCGGTATATACATACATAACCAGTACCCCTTTTATGTTTGAATATAACACCTGAACACACATCCAATCTCATACATTTACGTACAAAGTTACCAACAGAACCTAGTTAACACACACACACACACGATATTCATAAGTTATCATTAAAATATTTCACACAATCATCAAGTTCACAACACACACACACACGTGATACTTTTATCCTGGGCCCGTTTACAAAACATGCATTCGAGATGTTAAACTCCCCCTACCTCTAGGAGAACTTAGAGCTCTTCGAGTTAGAACGCTTGACTGGTTACTCCTTCACACGAACAGCCCTTGAACCCAGATATCAACTCTGAACCAACTTGGAAAGACCAAAAGTTAACCTCTTCCTCCACAGTTACTCACAACAAACAACCCCACAGTCTTATGTATCTCACACTACAACTTCCTACCGAACACTAACAGTTTTAAACGAGAGATGAAAAGGAAGAAGAAGATAACGAAAAGGGAAGAGGAAGAAGAAGAGTCTCCAAGGGATTTCTGAGAAAATGAGAGAATGAGAAAGGTAGAAGGGAAATGAAAGGCCTTCAGTACATATATCCCCCCAGGGCCAACGGAGAGTAGGCGTTCCAACGTATAATGATGGCTGCTGCACCATCACGTCACTATCCGTCAGCCATCAGCCATCGCACATTAATTGGAGTGGATCAGAATTATCACTTAGCTTATTTGCAATTTCCCTCAATTACCAATTTAACTTATCCTTAATTAACATTTATTCCTTAATTACCCTTAATCCAAAAATTAGGATGTTACAATTCTCCCCCACTCAAAGAATTTCATCCTCGAAATTCAAAAATGAGTTTACCTCAAGTAAATAACTCGGGATACTGTTGTTTCATGGCATCTTCACGTTCCCAGTATAAGAGAGACATCCATTTTGTTGCCATGCTACTTCAATCAGTTGCACATCTTTATTTCTCAAACGCTTTACCGACCGGTCCACAATCTTAATCGGCACAGCTACAGTAGTCAAGTCCTCTTTGATCTCAACTTCTTCATCCGGCATTTCATAAATGGAATCGGGTAGATACTTCCTCAGTTGAGACACGTGAAACATATTATGTAATCGTGATAGGTGAGCCGGTAATGCTATTCGATAAGCCACAGAACCGACCCGCTCCAATACTTCATAAGGCCCAATGTAGCGGGGATTCAGTTTTCCACTTTTCAAAGCTCTCCCGACTCCTTTATTTGTCGAAATCTTTAAGAACACCTATCACTGATTGAAAATTCAAGCGACTTAGTACGCTTATCGTAATAGCTTTTCTATCAGTCTTAGGACGCTTTCATCTTTTCCCTGATTATTTGAATCATCTCGGTAGTCTGCTTCACAATCTCTGGTCCCAATAGCAAACTTTCACCAGTTTCAAGCCAGCAGAGTGGGGTTCGACATTTTCGGCCATACAATGCTGCATATGGTGCCATGCCAATGGTGCTATGGTGACTATTATTATACATAAATTCGATTAAAGGAAGATACTGTTCCCAACCACCACCGTGTTCTAATACACATGATCTCAACAAATCCTCCAAACTCTGTATCGTCCGCTCAGTTTGTCCATCGGATTGGGGATGGTAAGCCGAACTCAGTTGAAGTTTGGTGCCCAGCTCCTGATGCAAGCTAGTCCAAAACTGGGACGTGAATCTTGGGTCTCTGTCTGATACAATAGAAGATGGTACACCATGCAATCAGACAATTTCTCGGATGTAAAGTTGGGCCAATTTCTGCAATGAATATCTCATGTTCATGGGTAAGAAATGGGCAGACTTCGTTAACCGATCAACGATGACCCAAATGGCATCATGACCCGCTCGGGTCTTAGGCAGCCCCACAACAAAATCCATGGCAATGGAATCCCATTTCCACACGGGAATGTCAAGTGGCTGTAAATACCCATAAGGCTTCTGATGCTCAACCTTTGACTTTTGACAAATGATACACCTGGCCACATACTTCACCACGTCCCTCTTCAATCTGGGCCACTAGAATTGTAGTCTCAGGTCATGGTACATCTTTGTAGTCCCTGGGTGAAAACTTAATAGGCTTTTATGGGCTTCATCAAGCACCATACGTCTTAATTCTCCAGCACCCGGCACATAAATTCTACCCTTCATTCGAATAATTCCATCCGGTCCCTCGGTAAGGAACAAGTCTTTTCCCTTAGCCTGAGTCTTCATCATTTCAGCTAAGTAGGAATCTGACTTTTTCTCTTCATAAACTAGCTTCAAAAAGTCATTAGTCTTCAGTGTTCCAAGCATTAACTTCTGAGGTAAAGAGATGTCCACATGTAAGTTCAGGTCTCGGAATTACTCTAATAACTCTGCCTCCTTCACCATCATCACTGCCATATGGATTGATTTCTGACTCAACGCGTCGGCAATAACATTTGCTTTACCCGGGTGGTACTTCAGTTCAAAATCATAATCATTCAAGAATTCTGTCCACCTCCTTTGCCTCATGTTCAACTCTTTCTGACTGAATAAGTATTGAAGGCTTTTGTGATCACTGTATACTTCAAATCTCGTCCCATAAAGATAGTGTCTCCATATCTTCAAAGCAAAGACTACAGCTGCCAACTCTAAGTCGTGGGTTGGGTAATGTTGCTCGTATGGCCTTAATTGCCGAGAGGCATAGGCTATCACCCGGTCTTTCTGCATCAGTACGCACCCTAGGCCAAGTCCAGACGCGTCACAATACACCACGAAGCTCTCTTGCAAATTTGGCAATGCCAATACAGGGGCGGTTGTCAACTTAGCCTTTAATTCTTGAAAACTTCTTTCATACTCGGGACTCCACATGAAAGAGACATTTTTCTGAGTCAGTTTGGTTAGAGGCAATGCCAGCTTAGAAAACCCCTCAATAAACCTTCGGTAATACCCGGCCAGACCCATAAAGCTTCTGATTTCCGAGGCCGACTTGGGCCTCTCCCATGCCATCACAGCTTCTACCTTAGCAGGATCTACCGAGACACCTTCCTCGGAAATTACATGTCCAAGGAAATGGATCTCATTCATCTAGAAGTCGTATTTTGAAACCTTTGCAAATAGTTATTTCTCCTTCAACACTTGAAGTACTGAATGGAGGTGTTCCTCATGCTCCTCGGGTGATTTAGAATAGACCAATACGTCATCAATAAAAACGACCACGAATCGGTCCAAGTAAGGATGGAAAATACTATTCATGTAATTCATGAAAACAGCAGGGGCGTTGGTTACACCGAATGGCATTACCACATATTCATAGTGACCATACCGGGTCCTGAAGGCGGTTTTAGGAACATCCGAGTCCTTCACTCGGATTTGGTGATAACCCGACCGCAAGCCGATTTTTGAGAAGACTGAAGCACCCCTTAACTGATCAATCAGATCATCAATCCTCGGTAATAGATATCGGTTCTTTATAGTAAGCTTATTCAGCTGTCGGTAGTCGATGCATAACCTCATGCTACCATCTTTCTTTTTGACGAGCAAAACTGGTGCTCCCAAAGGTGACACACTTGGTCGGATAAATTGCTTGCCAAGCAGCTCATCCACTTGCTTTTTTAACTCGGCTAATTCTGTTGGGGACATTCTATAGGGTGCACTAGAGGCCGGCTCGGCTCTAGGAACTAAATCAATAGAGAATTCAATTTCTCTACTCGGAGGGATACCTGGCACGTCCTCCGGAAACACTTTAGGAAAATCATAAACAATCAGAATATCCTGCACTCGGATTCCGCTCTCACCCTCGGTCAGACAGAGCATTACAAGGAGTTGTGATATGCCCTGAATCGTATAGTCATTATGGATTTGTCTCGGAAAAATCACCTTCCTGTTTTGGCAGTCCACCAGCACCTTGTGGGCTGCTAACCAGTCCATTCCCAACACAACATCAATGCCCTTTAAGGGTAAACAGATTAAATCAGCAGTAAAGCTCTGATCATCCAGCGTAAAAGATACATCCTTGCACATCATTGATATCCCTAGCTTAATACCAGTCAGAATGGATACCTCCATTTTCCGATCCATAACAACAGCGGGTAATCTTAACCGCCTCACATAATCATCAGCAATAAAGGAGTGTGTAGCTCCTGAGTCGAAGACAATGATAAGAGTGTGGTTACCGAGTAAACACTTACTTTGTACCAAGTCATGTGCTTGCGTAGCTTCCTCTACGTTGATTGCATATACCCTGCCTGCAGTCGGTTGCTCAGCATTCCTCTCTCGGTTATATGGGGCAACCATCATGTTTCCCCTAACTCCATTACCTCTACCACCATTTCCTTGACCACCATTCCCGCGGCCTCTTCCTCTGAATCCCCCACGGTTGGCATTAACATTCTCCGGTCGTAGCTGAGGGAAGTCGGGGCGAACATGCCCTTTTTCATTATAATGGAAACATATCACCTCATTCCCAACAACACACTCCCGGGCAAAGTGGTCTCCGCCACATTTAAAACACTTGCCATCTCCAGGGCGATTCCCAAAACGACCCCCACGATTTCCCCATCCTCTCAGTCTAGAAGAGGGTCCGCCTTTGCTAGTATTGCCCTGCCTCTTGAAGCGAGATTGCTGGGGCCTCAAGGAGGTGTCAGTCCTACTACTCTAGCCTGCATGGGCCTTATCATCTTCCTCAAAGATTCAACACTTATTCACTAGCACTGGGAAACTCCTGATCTCCTGGTGCCTAAAAGCTCTTTTGATATCTGACCTTAGTCCACTTTCAAATTTGATGCACTTGGAACTCTCAGTCCCAGGTTGCTGGAAGGGCGGATAGAACAAGCATAGTTCTTCAAATCTAGCAGCATATTTCTTTACGGACATGGAACCCTACTTCAGTTCCATAAACTCTAATTCCTTCCGACTTCTCACTGTGTCAGGAAAATACTTCTCCAAGAAGCACGCTTTGAAATTCTCCCAGGTCAACTGGGTACCAGCATCATTCAATCGGTTTCTGGTGATCTTCCACTAATTCTCTGCTTCATCACGCGGCATGTACACCGCGCACTCCACCTTCTGGGCCTCTGTACAAGGAAGGCCCCCAAATATCCTCTCCAAGTCCTGAATCCATTTATAGGCTGCTTCGGGGTTAAATCCCCCTTGAAATTCAGTCGGTTTCCTCTTTAGGAAACGATCCAAACTTTGATCATTATCAATACGAGGCTGATTCTGCCTCTCAAATATATCAGCAAAGCGTTGGAATCCTGCAGCTATAGCTTCCATACCTTGTCGGTTTGCCATGTCTTATCCTAAAATATAACTCACGAGTATTAATCTTAGGGCAAGAATACCGAATCATTCACATCCGATCGGGCTTCAATCTCACACTTCTACATGCATAACACATTATCATACAATCCATATAACATGTAGGCAATCTCCCACAGTTATGAATTACTATCATGACTTATACAAGCATTTAGCCACCAATCCGATCCCCATACATATATATATATATATCCCTAATACTATGCAAGTAATCAGCCAGGGTAGGAACAATCCTCTACCCCCCCAATCAACCTCCCACAGTAGTATCTCACACTATCGTTCACCATAAGAATTAATGGACTCATAGCCACACAATCATGCTTAAGCATACATCACGCCCATCAAATATTATAAGCAATTACATCGATCGGACACATTACACACAACCCGCCTACTAAGAGTAAGCGTACCTTGGCCTTGGACCTTTTGGGTCTGCTCTGATACCAAAATGTAACATCCTAAAAATCAATTAGAGTTAAACCCAGAATAGGGAAATTTTTTTTTATAAATAAATCATGAAGAATCGGGCCAAAAATAAAACAAGAAAGGGAAGGCAAGGCAATAAAAAGCCGACCAATAAGCGACACGGTGAAAAGAAGTAGAAGCCAATCAATAGGCAGCCCGGCGGAAATACATAGCTGAAGCGAGGCCCAATTCGCTTGAGCAAAGCCGACCCAAAGCCTTCCATTGAAGACACACTCACTGGAGCGAGAACTCACTTACTGAAGCGAGAAGCCACACTCGGCATTCCCATCACTCGGTAAAGGGATTCACTCGGTAAATAGAAGTAATTCCACTCAGAATCCAAAAACTTCCCTCACTCAGGTTACTACCCAGCCAAACACCACTCGGTGCATTCCAACCACATTCAATCAGAATGTGCCATACACCTACCACTCAGCAAATTCATCATTTCTCTCACTCGGAGAATACATAACCTTTAGATCACTTGGGTCGTTACCCATTTACTCGGAATATTATCAGGCTAAGTCACTCGGAAACCCATTCAAGAACTAACTCATCCTTTGAGCGATATTCCACTCAGAAACTAACTCCAAGACCGACCAACCCATTCGGTCTTCCACTCAAAATACATATATAAAACACTTAGAATATACCCAATCTAATCCATCATAACAACTCTTCCCTCGGAGAGGTTCACTCGGATTTCCACTCGGGTTTATTCATGTTTTTCACCCGGAATCATTCAAGCCTATAATCACTCGGAAAAGGCCACATTATTAAGTATCACTCGGAAATGGCTCTAAACCTCCTATATTCCTCACGGGATACATTAACTTAGATTTATTCATACAACATCATTTATATTCCAGTCGGTAAGAAGCATCAAATCAACATAAACACTTATATATATATATATATATATTTTTTCATCTATTCCTTCGGAAATTCATATTATGTTATACCCTCGGACAGATGCTCACCTTTCAATCGGCATTTATAAATAATGTCTTTCGCTCAGAATCCACTAGAGCTACCACCACTCAGAAAGAAAAACTCACACATGAGTTACACTCAGATATGGAGTCTCACCACAATCTCGCATCACTTGGAAAGGTCCCACATATGAATTTTTCACTCACTCGGAATTTTACTGATTCTCATACTCGGTAAATTCTAATAGATTATGACTCGAAAGGTTTCCAACTAAGTCCCCTCTCAGAATGTACAACCTAGTTCACTCGGAAAACCTGAGTCTTACCCGCTCGGAAATACTCTAGTCCTTCCACACTCGAATTTGGACCAAGTATCTCATCTCCCACACTAATAACTCAGCACATTCCTTCTTCTTAGGAGCCATACCAATCCATACACTTGGTCAAATATAAATATATCCCTCTCGAACATTCATCTACAATCATTACTCATAGAATAAAATAAACACAACAATACATATATATATATATATATTCATATCTAATAAGTTGTACTCTCAACCCGAGAGATTTAATTCTCATACATTTAAACAAAAGGTTATACTAGAGCCTGCCAAGGCTATGACAACATCCTTCACACAATATATATATTACATATATATGCCTCCAAAGTTCCGATACTCTGCGCACAGAAATGAGTTCTTCTTTCACTCGCTGTCCCGAGCAACATTCACTGAAATATAGCCACAGTAGGGGAGTGAGCTTACACACATAAAATGATAATTAATGACTCGGAAATCCTCCAGCCTTCATTATACAATGCAATCATATTGAGTTTATCAACAATATAAACATATACACATTCAATTCCGATCGATTTTTAGCAATTATTATGTTGCAACATAGGCTCCAAGCCTTTTACTCAGCTCCAAGCTGACCCGGCCGTTTTACTGGTACCAAACCGTTTGCCCTCACACGTAACACAATTGCTCCAAGCAACAACGGAAGTGTTACGGGCAGCCCCGAGTCCAACTCGGTAAGCTTGCCTTGAGTCCAACCCAAGGTCTTCAAGCGTCCAACGCTTAGTGCACTCGGCACTGCCCCAAGTACAACCCAGGGTCTCTTATCATATTCAACAAGTATTCATTAGCAACATAATAGTATTTCAGTCGGTAAAGCCATGCAGTACATACATCTCATATATTCATTATGAAATCCTACCATATACATACGAACAATCATATTATATCAACCAACTGTTCCACAATATACACTCGGTATATACATACATAACCAGTACCCCTTTTATGTTTGAATATAACACCTGAACACACATCCAATCTCATACATTTACGTACAAAGTTACCAACAGAACCTAGTTAACACACACACACACACGATATTCATAAGTTATCATTAAAATATTTCACACAATTATCAAGTTCACAACACACACACACACGTGATACTTTTATCCTGGGCCCGTTTACAAACCATGCATTCGAGATGTTAAACTCCCCCTACCTCTAGGAGAACTTAGAGCTCTTCGAGTTAGAACGCTTGACTGGTTACTCCTTCACACGAACAGGCCTTGAACCCAGATATCAACTCTGAACCAACTTGGAAAGACCAAAAGTTAACCTCTTCCTCCACAGTTACTCACAACAAACAACCCCACAGTCTTATGTATCTCACACTACAACTTCCTACCGAACACTAACAGTTTTAAACGAGAGATGAAAAGGAAGGAGAAGACAATGAAAAGGGAAAAGGAAGAAGAAGAGTCTCCAAGGGATTTCTGAGAAAATGAGAGAATGAGAAAGGTAGAAGGGAAATGAAAGGCCTTTAGCACATATATCCCCCCAGGGCCAACGGAGAGTGGGCGTTCCAACGTATAATGATGGCTGCTACACCATCATGTCACTATCCGTCAGCCATCAGCCATCGCATATTAATTGGAGTGGATCAGAATAATCACTTAGTTGATTTGTAATTTCCCTCAATTACCAATTTAACTTATCCTTAATTAACATTTATTCCTTAATTACCCTTAATCCAAAAATTAGGATGTTACAGCTTCCATATCCAAAACTATAAAATCTGCTGGAAAGATAAACTTATCTACCTTAACTAACAGATCTTCTAGCATTCCTTGAGGATATTTGATAGACCTATCAGCCAACTACAAGGACATGCGAGTTAGTTACAGGTCATTAATTCCTAATTTCATCATTAAGGACAAAGGCATAAGGTTTATACTAGCTCCTAGATCACATAAAGCACTTCCAACATGAACATCCCTTATTACACAAGGTATTGTAAAGGATCCAGGATCTTCTAATTTTTGAGGGAGTTTCTTCTGAATAATTGCACTATACTCTTGAGTAAGGGCAATCATTTTATCTCCCTTAAGCTTTCTCTTCTTAGACAGAAGTTCTTTAAAAAATTTAGCATAGATGACATCTCTTGTAATGCCTCAGCAAAGGGAATATTTATGTGAAGCTTTTTGAACACATCTAAGAACTTAGCAAACTTTTGCTCCTCTATCTGTTTCTTGAATCTATGTGGAAATAGAGCATTCTTTAATTTCTCAAGAGTTAGCTTGACAGCTTCCTCCAAGATCAAATTAACCTTTTTCTTTTTCTTTTGATGAACTTGGTTTTCTTTCTCTTTTTCTGTTTCTACTTTATTTTCAGTTTCATCATTAACTTGCTTATTTTCCTGCTCTTTTTCTTTTTCTACTTCTTTTTTTCTGAATTATTTTCCTGACTTGGAGTAAGGAGAAGAATTTTACCACTCCTTGTGGTTATTGCCTTACAATGTTCCCTTGGATTTTCCTCAGTATCTCCAGGAAAATTGTCAGACTGTCTCTCAGCTAACTATTTTGAGAGCTGTCCAACCTGATTTTCCAAATTTTGGATGGACGCTTCTTGATTTTTAAAGCTGGCCTGAGTGGCTTGAATGAACTGAGATAGAACATTCTCAAGTTCAGATTTTTCTTTAGGTGGAGGTGGAAGAGGTTGTTGTGATCTAGTTATGGTTTGATTTTGTGGCATGTTTTGATTCAAATGTGGACCTTTCTGCCATAAAAAATTAGGGTGATTCCTATAGTTAGGATTGAAGGAATTAGAAGGATAATTCCTTTGAAATTGTTGCCCCATGAAATTAACTTGCTCAGTAGGCACATTTGGATCATACAAAATTGACTAGGCTTTTGGAGTTCTGAAATCTGTACACTTAGTTTCTCTAAAGCCTGAGTCATTAACTTTCTTTGAGCTAAATAAGCATCTTGTGCTTCTAATTCTAGTATCCCTCTCTTAGGGATTTTGCTACTTTCACTAACTAAACATTCATTTGAAGCCATAACATCAATCAGCTCTATAGCTTCTTCTACAGCTTTTGTGGTTAGTGAACCTCCAGTTGAGGCATCAATCAAGACCTTAGTTACTGGTCTTACACCATTATAGAATATGGTAACTTGCTACACATCCGGGATCCTATAATGAGGACATTTTCTCAAACTTCCTTTGTACCTACCCCATGCTTCCATTAGAGATTCACCCTCTCTTTGCTGGAAACAAGTGATTTCAGTGCGCAACTTAGCATACTTAGAAGAAGGGAAATATTTAATCAAAAAATTTCTTTGTAAATCCTCCCAAGTGGATCTACTGCCTCTTGGCTAGCTCTGCAACCAGGCTTTGGGACGGTCCCTTAGAGAAAAAGGAAACAATCTCAATCTTATTGCCTCATCAGGGACACCATTCATTTTCACTATATCACAAATTTGGAGGAAGGTTGCTAGATGTAAATTTGGATCTTTAACCTCACTTCCTCCGAATTGATCATTTCTAACCAACTGCAGCAAAGCTGGTTTAAGTTCAAAATTATTAGCTGCAATTGGAGACCTAAGGATGCTAGATTGCGATCCTTCTTCAGTAGGCCTAGAGTAGTCACCTAGTGTAGCTCTCTTCTGTTCCATTTCTTGCTGTTCTTTTTACTTTTTCTCCTTTCTAAGCTTACGCTCTAACAAATCAATATCAGGATCAAAGAAGAAAGGCTCTCCTCTGTTCCTTGACTGCATACACCAAATATTAGACACAAAAAACAATTCACAGCTACTGCTATTGCTACACATAAGCTACTACTATACTAAAAATGAGAATTAAACTGCTACTAAATGTAAAAACAAAATTAAATAGTTCAGTCTAGTACCGGTCCAAGGATTGTTGATATTACTCAACAATCCCCGGCAACGACGCCATTAACTTGATTCATAAATCCTGAGCCATTAACTTGGTGTGTAACTCTCGGAGGATTTATATTCTTTTGGCAAGCGCACCAATTGTTAAATTTGTAATATATTTGATCATCCCACAGGGATTGAGGTAATTACCAAAATCTTAGACTAGCACAAGCTGAACCAAAATGCAAGAAGATAGAATTCATTCTATTTTTATTATTTTATACTTTCTATGTTTTTATATTTTTAGAAACAATATAGGAAATAAGATGTGATTAACGGAAGATAGGTTAGGATTACTTCAACTTACAACTTCATTAAGAAACATGCAATTAAGGTTTAATCAAGCTTCAAATGCAAGAGGACAATTCACAGTTGGTTAATCCCTAATTCCTTAGGTAACTAATACTAATTCCTAAGCATTAAACCCTAATCCCTTAGGTGTTCAGTGATAGAGAAATCTAATGCAAAATTCGGGGTTGAACCCTAACTATTCACCTACTTACTAGGCCTGAATTAGTTAGGAAGGCAGAAGTTACCTAAGCCACAACCATGATTCCTCACTAGTGAGATTCTTCAATTAGGTCTAAATTTGTCAATCCAGCAATGTAGATCCACTTCTCAGCTTGTTCTCTTCTTGCTTCAGAAGATAATTTCCTTAATGCAACTTTAAGATTCCATCGGAATCTTCAGCAATCCCAACCCTAGGGGTTTAGCAACCCATGGGAATGGATTTAGTCCAAGGAATGTGAAAAGACATGGACGAGTGAGTTTAGAGAGAGATTAAAAATGAGAAAATGAATCGTCTTATTGCTTCTGTGTGTTCCCTCTTCTCTATTA
The DNA here is from genome assembly GCA_037962975.1 of Clitoria ternatea. Lineage (NCBI taxonomy): Eukaryota > Viridiplantae > Streptophyta > Magnoliopsida > Fabales > Fabaceae > Clitoria > Clitoria ternatea. The sequence goes on from CM075672.1 coordinate 161,901,093, forward strand.
TAGAGTAACTACTACTATATATAGACAAATTAAAACTAACTAACTAACTAACTCTAATTAATTGTAAAGAAAACTTAATAATTACAAGGAAATGACTAATTATAAAACATCACTTAAATTACTCATATACAAAAAATAAACAGCAACTGACAAAATAATTAATAGGATCTACTGCAGCACTTCACTTGGAGGGAAAATAGCAATCTGGGAAAAACAGACTCCATGCTTGAGCGTAGTCGATGCACGCTTGAGCGTGATCTATAAGTTAATGAATTCTATGACATCACGCTTGAGCGTGATTCTTTGTCGCTTGAGCGTGGTCGCTATCTTGCTGCATGCTGTGTCTCTCTATTTACGTGAATGCATGGTTACCTCACGCTTAAGCGTAAAGTCTGTTCGCTTGAGTGTCCTGCATAAATACTTAACTTCACGCTTAAGCATGGAACTCTCTCACTTGAGCGTGATCGAGCCCTTGCTGATTCTTCTCTTTATTTGATTCTGATTGTGCGCGTACGTACGCTGGGATTCCAGCGTATGTACGCTGGATCTCCTACATCTTATCTTGCAAAATAGAACATATAAATGCCTAATGTATGTATGCTAGCTTTCTAGCGTATGTACGCTAGGTTAATAAATCTCTCAATAAACAAATTTCTTTATATACTTATCTTTTTAACCATTTTCTTACACAATTTAAACACATTTCAATTAAATAATTAAAACAAGAAATAATGACAATTTATTACATAATAATGCCAAAGTTAACAATATTTGATGGATTAACTTAATTTAAAGATGAGATTATTAAGTCTTTTCAAGACTTATCACAATGCTCACTTTTAGCATGGAAATGCCCATTAACAACAATATTTGACAATCTTCCTTCTTTGCCTGGCATGGTATTGGTCATTTAAGTTTACCAAGCCCTAGTCTTGGCTTGATTTCTTTTTCTTTTCTGGCTCCTTAAGTTACCCTGCACAAAGTTGGATAAAATCAATAATTAAGCTATCCTTAATCAATATTTTATTTAGGTTTTCAAAATCTTTACATTTTCTTAATAATTAAACATAATTCGCTTAAATTAAAAGGGATTTTCTCTTAAAAATTAGCTTAATAAATAAGTATATTTGAGACTTATCACATGAGCAGATGTTTGAACACATGATGGCACTGATAAGAGTTTTGATTATATTGAGTTTGCTGAAAGAGAATCAAGTTTGTATAATATGAACTCAATGAAATGGATGTGCCAAGTTTAAACACAGAAGTTGTAATATAGTATAGTTGTCGTTCCACTGAGGAGGTGCTAGAATGAAGATCTTAGTTTGAATTGATTAGGCAGAAAGTTTCAGTTTTGATTTGTTGTAAATGTTGCTGAATGAAAAATAGTAAGTAACAAAATAACAGAGGATAGCACTTTGCAAAATATAACAGTAAATGATGTTGGAAAAATCAATTTTGTAAAACAGGGATTGGCTTCATCACATCTTCACCTCTGTAAGCTGCATAAGTTTCCATATAAGTAAATCAAAAGGATAAGTTCTACATCACAATCAAAGTCATTTGCATCGATCCCTCGACTACAAAATTCATAAGAATGATTTCCAAACCACTGATCCCTCAGTCACTTTGGAAACCATTCCAGCATTATCGATCGATTGTTTTGACGTTTGTTGCGTTAGACGCCATCCCTGGCTACCTACTCACAACAAGCATTTCTTTCAGGGTCTGCTTTCAAAAGTCACTTCCCAGCATACTCAAGAAAACTTAGAACAAGAAAATAGTGATCAAGTACTTTCAGGCATTAAACGCAGAAGGAAATACAGAAACTTTATCAAATCTCATTACTCAATGAAAACTTACGACAGCATTACTTTAGTGTTGAATGGATTACAGCCAATCCCATAAGGGAGATTAGTTACTCATGCCTTGCATTTTCACCATCAAAGAAATGAATACAGAAAATGGAAAGTGTGAAAATGAAAAATACAGAGGATGAAATGATGTATCAGATGATAGGAGATTGATGATGATGCCCTGTTTGCAGCTTGCTTTATAGGAGTTTTTGGCTTAGTTTCTCTTACCCACTTACGTAGAACCCATGCGGCATCTTTCAGAGACTGGTGGAAACAGCAGAAAGTGGATGAGTTTGCATCGCATTACGGGTGAATAAAGAATTAAGAAGCCCACGCTGGGTGAGTCACGCTTGAGCTTGCTTGCCCACGCTTAAGCGTGGTTCCTTGGTTCAACATATGTACTCCACGCTCAAGCCACGCTCAAGCGGGATCGAGGTCACGCCCAAGCGGCTCCTGCTCACGCTTGAGCGTGAGATGACCTGATGCTGTTCCTTCTTCCATTTCAGTCACGCTTTAAGCTTCTTGGTGCCACGCTTGAGCGTCAGTCATGCATGAAATCACGCTTGAGCGAGCTCGGGCTCACGCTCAACCGTGAGGGGCTGTTGGTGAGTTCCTTGTTTCACTTGGGTGCATGGGCAACGTGGCTTCCACGCTCAGGCGTGTAGTGTACCACGCTCAAGTGTCCTTTGCTTGATGCTCTTGGTTTCTTCAAGGCTTTTGACAAGTTGTTCCTGATTTTCAGATTTGAAGCTTCTTTCCTTAATACTCCCTTTATACTCAAAATCATGCTCAATTATTTATTAATTTTGTTAAGTTATTCAAAAAATAGTTCTAATTGAGCCATGAATTTAATCATAAAATAAGCACTCATCAAACTCTCCCCAACCTAGATTTTTGCTTGTCCTCAAGTAAAAAGAAGATTTGAAAAGGGAAAACAAGCATTTAAAAATCTGAGTTTCTGTTGCAGACAAAAGTTTAAAAGGCAATAATCTGGCTTAATATCTAGACAAATGATACCAATTCCTTAAAATGTAATGCACCATTACCTTATTCATAAAGCATGTAACCCATTGCTGTAAGAATATAGAATTTCTCATTATTTCTTACCCTGTGTCTGTTTCGCTCATCCATCATTAGAAATGTTCTCTTAACATTGCCCGTCATTTCTAGTAAAACCAAAATTCAAATGAATAGCAAGGATCAGAAGGTCTTTTAAGGGTGTAATGAGGCTGGGTTAACAAGAAACTTTGGTTTTTCTGGGTTTCAAAACGCATGTTTTTAAAGAAGAGCATAAGTGTTTTTGGTTGATTTAGAAGGCTCCTTTTCTGCATTGAAACTTCAGAATTTTCTTTTGTTTTACTCCAGCTCTTTTATACAATCTTTGGAGAGCTTACTTATTCTTTCTGCATTTTCTTCTCCTGCCTCCATTTGTTTCATCTTCTTTTGAGAAAATTATTTTATGCTCTTTTTCAAGATGAACATGCAGGTGAGGTAGAATTTTTGCTTTTATGCTTAGCTCAGGGCAGAGAAAAAAATTTTCATGCTTTTATGGCTCAAAGATGGGCTGCCAAAAAAATCGGATATTTTTATCAGGGTAGCTTTTTGGCTCTTGGCTAATTATTTTTCAAAATTGCCTTATCATTTCCTTGCTTGTTTCTTAAGAAAAAGGTTTAATTAGAAAATCAGTCAATGCTAATTTAACAAATTCAAATGAGGCTCTCAAGTGTTTAGATTTTTCTCACCTCTCATCAAGATATAAAGGTTACTTCCTTATTCTAACAGAAAAGGGTTCAAGTCATATAAACAAGCAACAATACATGCATTCCAGTTCCTTGGTTCTTAATTAAGTCATTTTACCTAAAAAAAATCAGTGTTGTTGCCTAAAAACATTGTGCTGCTTAGAAACTTTTCTTTGTTCAAAAAGTGAAATCTTTGGTTGGGGTTTTCAGGGATGTTCAAAGTCTTAATCATCAAAACAGGAATAATCAAAAACAAACAAGAATAATCACAAGCAGATAGGAATAATCACAGGCATATAATCTCAAACAATTTCTAAAGTGTGCTGTACTAAAGATAAAGTATGTACTAAAGGTAAAGTAAAGCTATAAATTGTCAAACTAAGTAGCAATTTTAATTGTCAAGAACTGAAAGCATTAAAAAGTTTCACTCTTCCTCGGATGAGTCCTCCTCTGTTCCCAAGTCTCTTTCTGGAGGTCCCTGAGTTGAAGTTCCTGGCCTATCCTCCTGTGTAGCCTCACCTCCTCCCACAAACGGAGGCCTGTCCCCAGGCCAAGCAAGCAGGGCCTCAAACTGGGCAGGTGGCATCCATGGATTGTGTTGACCTGCAGGAATGCTATGATAAAGGCCATTGTGAACATGTAACAAACCTCTATGCTGAGCGTTTTGCTGGGCTAGGAGATGGCTGTTTTGAACTTTCAGGATGTGAATGCCTTGTAAAATCAGGTTGGCTTCAGTGCTGAGGGGGGGTGGGCAGGTGCAGTGCTGAATGTTTGTTGTGCTGCTTGTGGGGCATGTAGAGGAGGTGCATCAGTTGCAGGGAGTGCTGGATTGCTGTAGTAACGCTCAATGAAGCGTTTGTCTATTGAAGGCCTGATTGGTTTGAGGTCTTGTACCTCAACACCATGAGCTGCACAAAAATCAGTGATAAAGGCAGGAAAACCAAGACTCCCTTTTACCTTTTGACCTGCCTGGGAGTACTTCTGGTCAGAAATCACAAACTTGTGGATTTCATCCGATAGTACTTGTGCTAGATCAATAGAGATGTCCTCTCTCAGAATACAGTATAGGAGATAACACCTACTAAAAATCAAATCAGAAACATGAGCGTTAGGTGCTATGTTAGCTAATAAGAAGGAAGTCCAAACTTGAGCAACAGTAGTCATGTCCTTTCTTAAAACTCTCAGTGGTGTCTCTCCTTGCCCCATTTGAAAGTGGTGTCCTGGAACACAGATAGCGGCTTCAAGGTCATGTGTGGCAATGAACTGGTTCCTTGCAACCATGGCAGCATATTCGTAGATTTCCCCTTCTCCTAAGGTCATGATGTTCCCCAAGTAGAAATTGATGGTGTCTCTGTCATATGAGAGCCAGGTACCCCGCACATAGGTTTTTCGTTCCCCCCCTCCATCTCTTGTCCAGGCGTTTGCATAGAATTCTCTTACCACTTCAGGGTCAAATTTCTCCCTTGGGTAACATACTTTTAACCAATTTCTCCTTCTTATGATCTGCAGGAAGGCATCGCATTCTCCCAAGGCCAAGTCTACTTTCCTTTCTGGTATGAATGTCCAATTTGAGATGTCTTCATACCGCTTGCTGTTGCCTTGCTTCCTGAATCTTGGAGCATCATCTTGTTTATCTGTTCGTGGTCTTTTGCCCTTGTTCTTTTGGGAACTTCTTTTTGGGGAAGTGGTGGCAGGGGGAGTTGGTGCAGTTTGCTTGGTTCTGGCCATCTGCAAGAAAATTAAGAACCATTTTGCACTTAAGATTCTTCCTTTCAGTACTTTTATCAAACATTCAGCATGCATTAGAGGAATGTGAAACAGAAAAGGGACATGCATTACAGTGAAACACAAGAGCCAAACGTTAAACCTCTTTCTCTGAACAATCCAGAAAAAACAACCAAGCATAGATCATGGTGGTTATTAAAAACAGGGAGAAAAGATATCAATGTGTGCAAAAAGAAAGGTATCAATCCTCCCTAACACAGTAATCATATGCTGTTAATTCAAAAAGAGGGTAGTGCAGTGGTTACCTGGGAGGATCCGAGCGTGCTAGAGAGAATGGTTTACAAAATAAAAGTGTGATTTATGAAATGAAATGGGAAAAGACAATTATTGGAGAAGAGAGTGTGGTTATAAAACTTAGAGAGTCAGAAGGTTATTGAACGGTTATGCGAGTGAGAGAGTGGGAAGTTTCAAAATTCTGCATTTATTAGCATCAGGGGCTATTTTGCATTCTCACGCTTAAGCGTCATGATGTCACGCTTGAGTGCGAGAGTTCCACGCTTGAGCGCCATATATCCCCGCTTGAGCGTGATCGGCCTGGGTCCAGCGTCTGAGAATGAAGACTTCACGCTTGAGCGTCTTTCTGTCACGCTTGGGCGTAAGAGTTGCGCGCTTGAGCGCATGGTTATCACGCTTAAGCGTGTGTGCATTGTTCCAAGGTATACTTTCCTCGCTCAGGCTGGTGTTTATCTCGCTTGAGCGTGTAGCAACATTTCAATACCTGATGCTCTATTCAATGTCTCGCTTGGGCGCATGTTTGGCACGCTTGAGCTCAGGGATGTTGCGCTTGAGCGCCAAAGTATCACGCTTGAGCGTGATCAACCACCTGATGCTTAGTTTAACTTCTCGCTTGGGCGCAGGGGTCTTGCTTTGAGCGTGGTAGCCTCTGATTGCTGTCCAGGTCCTTTTCGTTTAAGCGTAAAAGGTCACGCTTAAGCGAGATCGGGTTTATTTTGTTGAAAACTTAATTAGCAGAGGTGCCACGCTTAAGCTTGACTCTCACGCTTAAGCTTGATGAGGATGACTTAGGACTTACCTTGGCTCGCTTAAGCTAGATTATCCACGCTTGAGCGTGGTGATGTCCTCATGTCTCTCTGAATTCAACATTCAACCTCCAGCTCCAGTTTTGTTTGCCTTTGTTTGAGACTCTTCTACAAGGTAAACAGAAATTTATTATTATATATATATATATATATATATATTTTTTTATGAAAAATTTTCAAAGAAATAAGACACAAAAGATTGGGTTGCCTCCCAATAAGCGCTTGTTTAACGTCATTAGCTCGACGCCTGAGTTTGATCATGGGTCTTTTAGCAGGATGTCAGTGGCAACCTTCTCCACTTCTCCCCCTGGATAGGGCTTTACTCTCTGTCCGTTCACGACCCAAGTTCTTTCAGATTTTGGATCTTGCAACTCAATAGCTCCATAAGGTTTCACCTCCCTGACAATAAAGGGTCCTGACCATTTAGACTTGAGTTTTCCTGGGAATAGTTTCATCCTTGAGTTGAAAAGAAGAACAGATTGTCCCTGGTGAAAACTTTTCTTCATGATGTGTCTATCATGGTAAACCTTCATTTTCTCTTTATAGATCCTGGATGAGTCATAGGCATGATTCCTCCATTCTTCCAACTTGTGCATCTGAATCTTCCTTTCTTCAGCTGATGCCTTTGGGTCATAGTTGAGGGTTTTTAGTGCCCAAAATGCTTTATGTTCAAGTTCCACTGGAAGATGGCAATTTTTACCATATACCAACTGATAAGGTGAAAATCCAGTTGGTGCCTTGTATGCTGTTCTATAGGCCCATAAAGCGTCATCTAGCTTCAATGACCAGTCTTTTCTGCTTTGGCTGATTGTCTTCTCAAGTATCCTCTTAATTTCTCTGTTGGATACTTCCACTTGGCCATTGGCTTGAGGATGGTAAGGGGAAGTTACTTTGTGCTTGACTCCATAATGTTCAAGGCATCTTTGGAGTTGACTGTTGCAGAAATGAGAGCCTCCATCACTTATTAAAACTCTTGGGGTGCCAAACCTGCTGAAAATGTGTTTCTTAAGAAATTTGATGACAGTCTTGGCATCAGCTTTAGTACATGCCATGGCTTCCACCCACTTAGAGACATAGTCTACTGCCACAATTATGTACTCATTTGAGAATGACATTGGTAATGGCCCAGTAAAATCTATGCCCTAGCAATCAAAGACTTCTATTTCAAGGATGACAGTCAAGGGCATCTCATGTCTTTTTGATATGTTTCCTGTCTTCTGACATGCTTCACAATGCTGTACAAAAACATTAGCATCTTTAAACAAAGAGGGCCAATAAAAACCTGATTGGAGGATCTTTGCTGCTGTCCTTTCCCCATTGAAATGTCCTCCATAGGGTGAGCTGTGACAGTGCCATAGGATGCTCTCAGCCTCCTCTTGGGACACACATCTCCTCAAGATGTGATCTGATCCAAGTTTGAATAGGTAGGGGTCATCCCATATGAATTGCTTTGCATCCCTTAGAAACTTCTTCTTCTGCTGCCATGAAAGGTCATCAGGCAGTACTCTAGCAGCTTTAAAGTTGGCCATGTCTGCAAACCATGGCCGTTCTTTTATCATCAGTAGCTTTTCATCAGGAAATTCTTCCTTCACTTCAGGTTGGAGCCGTGTGACTTCCTGATTGACAAGTCGGGACAAATGATCTGCAATAAAATTTTCGCTGCCCTTTTTGTCTTTCACTACTAGGTTGAATTCTTGCATTAGCAAGATCCATCTAATTAGTCTGGGCTTAGAGTCAGGCTTATTCAACAGATATTTAATGGCAGCATGGTCAGTAAAAATAGTAATCTTGGAACCAATCAGATAAGGTCTAAATTTTTCCAGGCCATACACTATTGCTAAGAGTTCTTTCTCTGTTGTTGCATAATTTGTTTGTGCAGGGTTTAAAACTTTACTAGCATAGTGTATAACATGAAAAATTTTAGCCTTTCTTTGTCCTAATACGGCCCCAACAGCATAATCACTGGCATCACACATCATTTCAAAGTCTAGTCCCCAATCAGGGGCAACTATTACAGGTGCACATGTTAGTTTATGCTTTAGAGTTTCAAAGGCATGTAAACAAGAATCATCAAAAATAAAAGGAGTGTCTTTGTTTAAGAGATTACTCAAAGGCTTTGCAATTTTTGAGAAGTCCTTGATGAACCTTCTATAAAATCCTGCATGGCCCAAGAAGCTTCTGACTCCCTTTACATTTCCTGGTGGTGGTAATTTCTCGATCACTTCTACCTTTGCTTTGTCCACTTCAATACCTCTTTTGGATATTTGATGTCCTAACACAATGCCTTCAGTCACCATGAAGTGACATTTTTCCCAATTTAAAACCAAATTGGTGTCTACACATCTTTTCAACACAATGGTCAAATTATTCAAACATTGATCAAATGATGAACCAAAAACAGAGAAATCATCCATGAAAACCTCTATGCATTTTTCCACCAAATCAGAAAAGATAGCAAGCATACATCTTTGAAATGTTGCAGGGGCATTGCACAATCCGAAGGGCATTTTTCTGTATGCAAATACCCCAAAGGGACATGTGAATGCTGTTTTTTCTTGATCCTCAGGTGCAACTGCGATCTGGTTATACCCTGAGTATCCATCTAGAAAGTAGTAGTATGCTTGACCTGCAAGTCTTTCTAGCATTTGATCCATGAAGGGCAGAGGGAAATGATCTTTCCGGGTAGCAGTGTTTAGTTTCCTGTAATCGATACACATCCTCCATCCTGTGACAGTTCTTGTAGGGATCAATTCATGTTTTTTATTCTGTATGACAGTGATTCCTCCTTTCTTTGGAACAACCTGCACAGGGCTAACCCAAGAGCTATCAGAAATAGGATAAATTATACCAGCTTCTAGTAACTTGATTACCTCCCCTTTTACTACTTCCTTCATAGTTGGGTTCAAGCGTCTCTGTGGCTGAGCAATTGGTTTGAATTCTTGTTCCATGTAAATGTGATGAGTGCAGTAAGCTGAGCTTATTCCCTTCAAATCTTCCAGCCTCCATCCAATCGCTGTCGAATGTTCCTTCAACACTTGAATCAACTGCTTCTCTTCTGCACCTGTCAATTCCCTGTTAATAATAACAGGTTTTTGGTTATCATTATCAAGAAAGACATATTTCAAGTGTGGAGGTAAAGCTTTTAACTCCACTTTTGGTGGAACAACTTCTTTTGTTTCCTCAGACAGCCTTTTAAAGTGACTTTCTTTTTGAGCATCTTGCTTGTCCTTGTTCTTGTCTTCATCCATTGCTCCAACGTTCAGCTCATCCAGTGGATCTTTGTTGAACCATTCGTTGGTCTGCTCTCTGATGGCTTCTTCCTCAACATCAATTTTGAAGCACTGTTGTTTGTCTTTTGGGTATCTCATTGCATCAAACATATTGAAATTTACTTCTTCATCTTGCACTCTCACTTTTAACTTCCCGTCATCCACATCAATGATTACTTTTGCGGTCTTCATGAAGGGTCTCCCCAAAATGAGAGGTACTTCTGCATCTTCTTCTATATCCATTATGACAAAATCTACAGGAAACACGAACTTGTCAACTCTTACCAGTACATCTTCAGCTATGCCATATGGAAATTTCATAGACCTATCCGCTAGCTTGAGGGTCATCCTGGTTGGCTTCACCTTAAGATCTCCAATTTTTTTCACCATTGAGAGAGGCATTAGATTAATGCTTGCTCCTAGATCCAAGAGTGCTTTTCTTACTGGTAGAGTACCAATAGTTACTGGGATTGTGAAACTTCCGGGATCTTTTGTTTTTTGTGGCAGTGCCTTTTGGATGATGGCACTACAGCCTGCTGCAAGCTCCACTGTTTCTTCAGAAAATCTCTTCTTTTTTGTTAACAGCTCCTTCATAAATTTAGCGTAAGTTGGCATTTGCTCCATGGCTTCCACAAAAGGTATGTTTATTTGTAACCTTTTGAAGATATCCATGAATCTTGCAAATTGCCTTTCCTTGTCCATTTTTGAAGGGTTCTTTGGATACGGCAAGCTCTTCAGTTGTGGTGTTGGGTCGTCCACCTTCTTCTTCCCTTCTTTTATTTCTTTCTTTTTTTCTTTTTCAACCTCCTCCTTCATATTTACATCATTATTCTTTTTTTCACTAACTTCCTCTTCTGTTTCTTTTTCTTTTTCTACTTTTTCTTCCACCTTGTCATTCTCTTTCTGTCCAACGACCTTTCCACTTCTTGTTGTGATTGCTTTGCATTGCTCTTTTGGATTTGGGTGTGTATTGGCTCCAAATTGGGAGTTGTGATGTTCTGCGATTTGGCGAGCCAATTGTCCCACTTGTGTCTCCAGGTTTCTTATCGAAGCATTAGTGTTCTTTTGGTTGGTGATTGAGACCTGCATGAATTTTTCTAGAGTGTCCTCTAGTTTTGATGTCCTTTCTGTCAACAACAACATGGATGTGCTTGCTTCTTGCTTCCATCCACCATTTTGACTATTCCTCCATCCCTGTGAAAAATTATTGGGGTAAGCATTGTTATTGAAGTTACTTTGCTTACCTTGGTTATTCATATAGAGGATAGATTGGTCTCCTTGCTCTCCTTGGCAGTGTCCATTCTGATGCTCTCCTCCACAAAAGTCACATCTCATTTGTGCTTGTTGGTTTCCTGTAGAGGACTGTACAGCATGCAGTTGTTGCGGGAGTTTTGCCATTTGCTGTGTGAGAACTTCAATTTGTTGTGTCAAAATCTTATTTTGAGCCAAAATGGCATCTGTTGTATTAAGTTCCAACACTCCCTTCTTTTGGATTTGTGTTCTGTCATGCTGAGCCTGGTAATCTGTGGATGATAATGCTTCAATGATCCTTGTAGCTTGTTCTGCATCTACTGTCATCATGGTTCCTCCAGCTGCTGCATCCAAAATCATTTTAGTATCACCCTTTAAACCACTGTAAAAGATATTCAATTGGGCAATATCTTCCAGTCCATGGTTTGGGCATCTTCTGAGGAGAGATTTGAAGCGTTCCCATGCTTCACAAAAGGGTTCATCATGGCTTTGTTTAAATGTTGTGATATCTGATTTAGCCTTGATGAATCTGGATGGTGGGAAGAATCTGTGTAGGAATTTTTCCTCCACTGTCTCCCAGCTGTTCAAGCTTTGATTTGGGTGTGACTGGAGCCATTCTTTGGCTTTTCCTGCAAGAGAAAAAGGAAACAATCTTAGGTATGCTGCCTCAATTACTTCCTGTTCAAATCCCATTGTTCCTACCAATTCATAGAATGTTGCCAAGTGAGTGTAAGGATCTTCACTGGACATTCCATGAAATTGATGGGAACTAATTAAACTAAGGAAAGCAGGTTTCATTTCTATAGCCCTGATTGTATTTGGTATAGCAATGCTTGAGTAGTGTCTAGGTCCTTGTTGCAATGTGTAATCTCCAAGTGTTCTCCTTGGTGGATTTTGATTGTTGCTGTTGTCCTCCATTGTAACAGAGGAAGTTTGTCCTACGTGGAAGTTCTGCTTGGCTTTCTTGATTTTCTTGAGGAACCTGTCTATCTCAGGATCAAATGCAAGTTGTTCTTTTGTACCCTGTCCTCTCAAGATCATAAATCAAGAACTCAAAGTAGCAAGGTTACTAAAAAAATAAAAAACAAATTACAACAAGTTTATTTACACTGTCTTGTCAATTCAATGCTAAAATATTCAAACTTAAATCACCTCCCCGGCTGCGGCGCCAAAACTTGATAAAAGTTTTGATTATATTGAGTTTGCTAAAAGAGAATCAAGTTTGTATAATATGAACTCAATGAAATGGATGTGCCAAGTTTAAACACAGAAGTTGTAATATAGTATAGTTGTCGTTCCACTGAGGAGGTGCTAGAATGAAGATCTTAGTTTGAATTGATTAGGCAGAAAGTTTCAGTTTTGATTTGTTGTAAATGTTGCTGAATGAAAAACAGTAAGTAACAAAATAACAGAGGATAGCACTTTGCAAAATATAACAGTAAATGATGTTGGAAAAATCAGTTTTGTAACACAGGGATTGGCTTCATCACATCTTCATCTCTGTAAGCTGCATAAGTTTCCATATAAGTAAATCGAAAGGATAAGTTCTACGTCACAATCAAAGTCATTTGCATCGATCCCTCGACTACAAAATTCATAAGAATGATTTCCAAACCGCTGATCCCTCAGTCACTTTGGAAACCATTCCAGCATTATCGATCGATTGTTTTGACGTTTGTTGCGTTAGACGCCATCCCTGGCTACCTACTCACAACAAGCATTTCTTTCAGGGTCTGCTTTCAAAAGTCACTTCCCAGCATACTCAAGAAAACTTAGAACAAGAAAATAGTGATCAAGTATTTTCAGGCATTAAACGCAGAAGGAAATACAGAAACTTTATCAAATCTCATTACTCAATGAAAACTTACGACAGCATTACTTTAGTGTTGAATGGATTACAGCCAATCCCATAAGGGAGATTAGTTACTCATGCCTTGCATTTTCACCATCAAAGAAATGAATACAGAAAATGGAAAGTGTGAAAATGAAAAATACAGAGGATGAAATGATGTATCAGATGATAGGAGATTGATGATGATGCCCTGTTTGCAGCTTGCTTTATAGGAGTTTTTGGCTTAGTTTCTCTTACCCACTTACGTAGAACCCATGCGGCATCTTTCAGAGACTGGTGGAAACAGCAGAAAGTGGATGAGTTTGCATCGCATTACGGGTGAATAAAGAATTAAGAAGCCCACGCTGGGTGAGTCACGCTTGAGCTTGCTTGCCCACGCTTAAGCGTGGTTCCTTGGTTCAACATATGTACTCCACGCTCAAGCCACGCTCAAGCGGGATCGAGGTCACGCCCAAGCGGCTCCTGCTCACGCTTGAGCGTGAGATGACCTGATGCTGTTCCTTCTTCCATTTCAGTCACGCTTTAAGCTTCTTGGTGCCACGCTTGAGCGTCAGTCATGCATGAAGTCACGCTTGAGCGAGCTCGGGCTCACGCTCAAGCGTGAGGGGCTGTTGGTGAGTTCCTTGTTTCACTTGGGTGCATGGGCAACGTGGCTTCCACGCTCAGGCGTGTAGTGTACCACGCTCAAGTGTCCTTTGCTTGATGCTCTTGGTTTCTTCAAGGCTTTTGACAAGTTGTTCCTGATTTTCAAATTTGAAGCTTCTTTCCTTAATACTCCCTTTATACTCAAAATCATGCTCAATTATTTATTAATTTTGTTAAGTTATTCAAAAAATAGTTCTAATTGAGCCATGAATTTAATCATAAAATAAGCACTCATCAGGCACGCCTTTAGAATTTATCTCAACCTAACAGTTAGATGGTTCTTCTCACCATCACCACTAGTAGTAGGACCAGAACCACCAACTACCTTGCCTTCCCTTTCCCTTTTTCTATCTCCCTTCTTGACATTATCTTTCGTTGGAAGTATGCACTAAGAGCCTATATAGTTAGGACATATCACATTGTTTGAATAAAAGCATTTTGTTAAATAGTTTAACTGCCTATATTAGTCCTTGAAAGACTAGGTCAATATAAAAACTATTCATAAATTATCCTTAATCAAGTATTCATATGGAGACATATAAATACGTTAAGACTAATACGTGAGTCTAATCTAAAAGATCATAGAGTTGAAGGATATCAAGTCTTCCCACGGATACACATTAAGAGTAATGGTGTACTAGACAGATCCATGTTGGGATTTTGACAAGTGTACCAAATATCTGTTGTATTTTCAATGAGTAAGTAAAAGTATCATATCCATAGGGACTTGTATGATAATCGACAAAATAACAATCTATACTTGTAAAATAACTATAATATATACAATATATTCATAAGTATTCACAATTGGTTGTTGTTTTGTGGATAGCAATCTTATGTTGGGAAAAATATAAAAATAGAGATAAATATAAACAAAAGTGTTGGAGGATTCGATTTCATCGTCCCCTCGCAAACATATGTTATCCTACTTAGCATGTTTACATAATCAATCAATCAATCAATCAAGCCAATATAGCATAAATTTTACTTAACCCAATCCCTCGATGAATAGATCTTAAGTCATTTTCCCAAAAATCAATTCATTGACTATTTGACAAAAGTTCTTGCATTAGACATTGGCCTTAACAACTATTAAATTCAACTTTATCCCTATATGAAGAAAATAATGTGCATTTCTTTCTTCAACCCCATTTGGAAACCCTAAGCACACATGAATCATTCCCTCATTTAAAACACATATTAAGCATATGAAGTATTCAATACATGGATAGAGAGGGAATGAATTACATCCAAACCCAACAAAAAGATGGTTTAGTCATACATTTTCATGTGGACTACCTTAAAAAGAAATAAAATATAAAAGGTCAATGGCAAATGAAAGGAAAGGAAAGGAAATTTGAAGAGATCCTTGTTTTCAAGCTTCCTTATGGTTTTAAATATGAAAATAAAACTTGTTTTGTAAAAATGGTGCTAAGTTAACTTTTAACCTATTTTCAAAATGATTTTTAATCATATTTCACAATGAGAAAAAATGGTTTCTTTATTTTTGTTTTCAATTTTATAAACCTTTGACCTTAAACTCAAAACCACCACCACTACTCACATCACCACCACCATCATGGCATCGCCGCCACTACCACTACCACCTTTGTCACCACCACCATTATCCCATTATCGTTATCACAACCACCACCTTAACCTCTATAACCATCGTCATCTTCACCACCACCACCACCATTGCCATTGCCATAACCACCATCACCGCCAACCTAAAAACCACTATTGTCGCTACCACCATCATAATCATCATGGCCACCACCATTACCATCACCATCACTATCATCACAACCACCATCACCTGACCATCATCATCAACAATGTCACCCCTGCCACCACTCTATGATTGTTATCCCAACAGCCACCGTCACCACCACCACCACTCCCACCCATTACCACCACCATAATCGCGACCGCCATAACCACCATCACTACCATTACCAACATCATCACCACTACCATTGCAACTACTGCCACTATCACCATTGTCATCCCCATCACTACTGTCTTCACCACTACAACTAACACCACTACTTCACGATCATCATCATTACTGCTATAACCCCACGCTCACTATGACAACTATTATTGTAGGATTAGGATCTACTCTTGGAGTACCTTGGCCTCTAAGATTCACTTGCAATTAAAAGGAAAATTACTCCTTTAGCATAAGCCTTAGATGAGACATGCTTGATGGAAATATGATGGTTTATGGTTATAGGAATGCATTAAGCTAGAGAGAAATAGAGAAAGATGGAAGAGGAAAGAATTGGGAGAGGATGGGCATCACTCAAGGAGAGATAAGCCTTTGAGGTAGTTTACCACTTTGGAAGGATCCAAAAATAAGAACAATGAAAAAGAAGCTCTAAGAGATCTAAGTTTCTAGAAAGAGAATGGATCTAACAAATCTCTTGACATTCAATAAATAAATAAAGCTAACTGAAAATGTGAAGAGATGAAGCTATATATAGACTTCTCTCTCTTGGAAAATTTCAGTCAAGTGATGGGCCTTAGAAGGCTCTACTTAATGGGGGGTTCTCCCTCTTTAGTTCTTAAGTTCTAGGGAACTGTTATTGTTGAGAAGACTCGTTTCATCTTGCATAGCTCTCTGTGCGGAAAATAGATTGAGATTTTTAAGGATCTATTGGTTACTATACTCTAGTGTCAGCTTAGGGGTATAGTCTTCTATAAAGATTTTGAATTCACTAAGGTCTCTTCATTCACTATTAATGAAATGCTGTATGGAAAAGCACGTCTTGAGAAATTGACCTCTGAAAGTCTGCTTCCTAAGGTAAAGATGCTACACCTGTTTATGCGTCAAGTATTTTCTCATCACAAATCTACCAAGGACACTATTATAAAGTTTGACATATTCTGCATGTATCAGATGCTGTGTAAGGAAAAGGTTGAACCTTGTAAATGTGATCATGACTTACATGGTCTCGTCTATTCTGAAGAAACATAAGAAAATACCTTACCTAGTCATCCTCACCAAAATATCTAGGTTGGAGAATGTTCTCTTCAAATTAGCGAAGGATTTGATGACATGTGGACCTTTAGTGTCCAAGCTGCCGTGCTTCTCTCCTCTGCTAGACTATACTACCACATCTATTACTCAAGAGTCTGGGAAGAAAACACTATAGAAGAGGAATCCCCAATCTAACCCTATTGAGAAGCCTTCTGAGGCTAAGAAAGTAAAAGTGATAAAGGTCTATGTCACTTGAGACACGACCTATGCTATCAATACTGGCTCTATTTTAGTCTCTGCCACCAAACCAACATCGAATTCTGATGATGACCAGACCATTAGGAATCTCATTAGAAAGAAGCGGTCTGAGAAACCTATCTCTCCTTAGCCTTCCATAGCATCCAAGACTTCGTACGACCCTTCCTCTCCATATCTGAAGGACCATCATGCTACCTTCCAAACATCGTGATGTGGCGCCCTTAATCCGGTAAATAAAGTTATAGATATTGCTACTTTGGTAATGAAAACGAGGATAACTTTTTCATAATTTAAAAGAAATAATCAATGGAAGAAGATCACCATAATTAAAGACTTTAACAATTAACCCTGAACTATTTAAAGACCTATCTTATATGTGACGATATGACAAGGTAGATGATTTATAAAAATGTTAACTTAAAGTAATCAATTACATAATCACCATGCAAGTGTTTAGTAGAACACGTATGTTAATTTGGGAACAAGAATGGATGTAATAGGAGATACAAGAATACTCTAATTATTTGCCAAAGTTTAGTAAAAACATGTGCATTCAATTGCATAAACATGCCATGGAGTAAAGAAGTGCGAATCCTAACTTGAAATTGCATAAAAGTGTGAAAATCCAACATTTGGACATAACCACTAGCAGTGATTGCAAACCACTATCTATAGTTGTCACTGCCATATTGCCAAAAAGCCCATTCCAAGTCAGAACCAACCACTGGTAGTGCTTGTCACACCCTAATTATCCAGACTCGATTTCTGATGTGACAGATATAAATAATTAATAAAAGTGCGGGTAAATTTTTTGCGTTTCAGGGTAAGTCTGATGTCACACCAAAACCCGAATCACAGAAAATCGAAGAGTGAGATTTAATAAAATGTAACTGGATCGATAACTAACTTGCCTATAATGGTATACGAATTATCAGAATTTACAGCGGAAAAGAATGTGTATACCAGACATGCGCCTAGTCCCATATATGAAGATATGAGAAAAGGCTCGGCAAAGCGTGCAAATACTTAACATAAACCTATTAGGTCATAACTAACTTTTCACATACGACAGACACATGTATTGCCTAAAATTATATATATATGGATGTCTATCTATATAGTCATCTTCATCCTTAATGTACAATATCCAAATTCTAATCCTCATATACTTATCAAATCATTACTTACGTGCTAAACATATATCTGCCATTCATGAATACATAAGATTATCTTACACATATCCAAATTCATTAAATCATCAATACTATTACGTATAATTTATTCAATACATTAACATTCACAATTGATGTCGGCCAAGGCATTTCCATTACCACTATTTACCTTCGCCCAAAGCTTCAATTCGAAATTCTTTCTCATCCCATAATGACCCTGCATCACAATGCTAAAAAGGAGACCCCATGGGAGAGTGAGTTATACATTCAAAATGACGAATATAAATATATTGTGATCATCTGTACATGCATTCATTCATCATGTGTGCTCTGTAATAAAATTATTAAATCATAGTTCAATCATTATTCAATCATTATCACATTCACATAATAGGCATATAGGCCTCATGAATCGTAATTCACAACATAGGCAAGCACAAACACATACACAATCATATTGCCATATATCAATATGGACATTCATACTTCATCATCATTAATTCATTAAGTCTTTAATTAGTTCCTCCTCACAAGGGGTTTTTCATCTCTCATGGTCATCCCATCTCAAATGCCATTCACCTATGGCTAATGCATATGTCAACTGTTTAATGCATATACAATGGATCCATTTCATTCCATCAGGTGATCGCAACCACCATATCATTCATTTCACATTGGTTTCCCACCTCGCAAGGGGTACTCCCTTTAGCAGCCTCGCAAGGTGCTTTTCTCGTGATTGCAACCACGTATATCAATGCTCCATATTTTGATTTCCCGCCTCGCAAGTGGTATTCCCTCCTCATGATCGCAACCACGAGACATCATAGGAACTCACAAGCCCTTTTTATTTCAAGTACGAAGTGATTGCAACCACTGGCTTATCATCATACAATCCCGCGGGATGTCTCATTGTGATCGTAACCATATATCAATCATTTCATAATGGTTTCCCACCTCGCAAGCCTTCATAGAATCCCGCAGGATCTTTCATCATTGTCATCACAACCACATTCAATGTTACGCCATGCCATGAATGTAAAATGCAATAATGTATATGCCAATCAACCTCACAAGGATATCTCACCCTCTCACATAGGGATATATTTTAAATAGACATTTTTAATCAATAACATACAATCATTTACAAAGCCCCTCAAGGCATATCATTCATATACTTGACATCTCAATAGCCACAATATCATTCTCACATTAATCCACGCATGGAATTCAATAAGCATAGCAAGCATCATAGTATGAGTCCACACATGAGAATCAATCAAGGCATATTGATAAACACATTTCAAATACATAGCATCCCATGCTAGCCAATGCAATTAAATCTATATGTACAAGATTACACTTGTATCAAACACAATGACATTACCATCATCAATAATATAGATCACCATTAAACTAAGGGTATGTTCAACAACAATATCCCTTTTAATCCAACATCATTAATCACCATTCAATGTTTGTGGCCTTATCCATTTTTTGATCATTACTGATACTATTTCAATTTTATTGAGTTATCATAACTCATTGCCACTCAAATTTCCCCTCATTAATTTCATTATCATACAAGGTGTGTCATATAACCACAACCTTTATTTTTCATTATAAATTATGTATCACATTAATGGTGGTGTACATTTATGTTTTCATAACGTGATTTAGGCATACACATAACTTACCAAGGCCTTAAGCCATTCCCCAATCACCAAAAAGGCACACCACACATATACCCCTAATGAATTCTCTCGTTATTACATAATGTAAGGGGTTTTGGATACTAATAAGCTCATGACAAATTTCAACTTCAAGATATAAGAAAGGCTCGTTCTTAGTCTTAAAAGTAGTGGAACATGTCACAATTGTCACCTATTAGTCACAATGGTTTTGAAGAGAGTCTAAGAAGATCCAGTGATTGTAAAGTAGGCTTGAGGAGCTAAAAGATGCAAGATAAATGCTCAAGGTATGAAAATTTCAATTTCACACTGATATAATCGATTAGACCAAGTGCTAATCAATTTCCCTAACCGATTACATAATTGGGGATAATCGATTATAGAGCTGCTGGAATTTATGTAATGCATCAGATATTTCACCTAGTCGATTACAAGAACCAATCTAATCAACTACAAGGATTCTGTTTGGCTCATAATGTGTTTTTCGTGATTTAATAATAGTGATTTATGAAAATACGAGTGGTGTAGCTATTTATTTTCTACCCTGGATCTATCAGAGACCTATCCCATATGTGAAGATACGAGCAGGTAAGTTAATAGGATTAACTCTTAAGAAATCCATAATTAAAACAGCGGAAGTATTTTGAGTAAAATAATGTTATGGATTTAGAGTCTTAAGAGGTTACTCATTTGGGAATTAAGAAGTCCAAGTTATGCCCAAGGTATCCATAAAGTAATGTGGGTTCAAGATTTAGTGTGAAGAGAATGGAACATGACATGGTCAAAGCGTTTTGGGAAATCAGAGTCCCCCTCGCTCAAGCGAAATCCCAATTCGCTTGAGCGAGTTACACAGAGCACGCTTGGGCGAATTAGGAAATACTGAGCGAAAGGAGGAAGTGAAGGTTCAGGGGCCACTTCGCTCAAGCGAACCCCAACTCGCTTGAGCGAGTAGTGCAATCCTCGCTTGGGCGAAGCCAGCGAGCGTAAGGCGAAAAATGCCCAGAACCCAATCCACGCTAACTCACTCGAGCGAACGCACTCCTAAGGCCATTCGCTCAAGCAAAAATCGGCCAGTAGCTAAAAGTCCCACGCTCGCTCGGGCGAGACCCTCCTCGCCTAAGCGAAAATACTCCAGAGACCAACCTCTGATACTAAAGCCATCTCGCCTGGGCGAGACTCTCTTTCGCCTGAGCGAAAATGGACTAGTGGCCAAACTCTGATGCTGGGACAATCTCGCCTGGGCAAGACCCATTCTCGCCTAAGCGAGAATCGTCCAAAAACCAAAATTCGATACAGGGGCATTCTCGCTTGAGCGAGAAGCCCTCTCGCCTGAGCAAGATTGACAGTGAAATAGAGGAAATGCAGAAAACACCTAACACACTATACCAAAATCAATTTTGATCAAGTTTACTTAGATTCAACACTTCATACATACCATATTACATATTTAGAACTTGTTCTAATCAATCATGCTCGTAAATTTCCATTACTACTCATCCATAGTATAAAGATCAACTCATTTATCCTTCTACTTCACAAGTCTACATTCCAAATATAAACTTCATTCATTCATCAAGATATGGAGAGTTTCATCATTCCTTCATTCACAGGGTCATGGTTAAAAATGAGTCATAAACAAAAGATCTCATTTTCCTCCTTGACCTTCCAAAATCATCATTGTATATATATATATTCATCATTCAAACAATTTTCCACTCTAAATCTAGACTATACAAAATAAGCATTGTGTTTTACATATTACATTCATTCCACATATCTATGAAAATCAAAATATTTGCCGGCCAAGGCATTCTTTACCAAAAAGGGGCTTCTTTTACACTTTTCCTCCATAAAACAGCTCCAAGGAAATACCTACAACACAGGAGCTAAAAAGATATACCACAAGGAGAGTGAGTATACTTTCTAAATGATGAAAACTTAAAATTTATGATAATATATATACATGAATGCAATATAAACATCATCTATAAAAACTTAAATCCACACTAATCATCAAGTATCAATTTGCTAAACATAATCATATATATATATATCCCTATTAATTCACAAGAACAAGTCGTCCACTAATCCATTCACAGTTGGTTTCAACAGTAAAGTCCATTTATTTTTCATACGTTTCACTCACCAGGATATCATTCTATGCCACATTCTTATGGCTAACATACATGCTAATGTTTTAAAAAGGCATATGCACAGACCAACTATCATTACAACAGAGATCTCAACCACTTAAATGCACATCATCACTCCAGGATATACCCTTCGTGGCACCCCGCAAGGTGATATATTCATCAATTCACAATATCATCATCACTCCAGGATTTACCCCTCGTGGCACCCCGCAAGGTGATATACTCTTCAATTTATAATATCCTCATCACTCTGGGTTTTACCCTTCGTGGCACCCCGTAAGGTGATATACTCATCAACCATATCATCATCATCACTCAGGGATTTACCCCTCGTGGCACCCCACAAGGTGATGTACTCTTCAATTTACAATATCCTCATCACTCCAGGTTTTACCCTTCGTGGCACCCCGCTAGGTGATATACTCATCAACCAGATCATCATCATTACTCAGGGATATACCCTTCGTGGCACCCCGCAAGGTGATATATTCATCAATATCATAACATAATCATCACATGATATAACAAGGTGATATATTTATCAATATCATAACATAATCATCACATGATATACCATTCATAGCCTAAAAAGGTCTCAGTCCACAATCAATCATTTTAGGCACCAAATTTAAATCCTCATCACAATCCCATGATATTACCTCCATTCAAGTAAACATGCTACATTACATCATCATATACGTTATCAATATACATGTTCTCATACATTTAGAAAATATACCCCCTCTCCTACCTCAAGAGAAGTAGACCTCTAGGGTTGATGTTCCCGCTTCGCAAATGTTATCAAGTCCTTAAGAGGAGAAAAGTGAGTTTGTAAAGGAGGAGGAAGACCACACGAATTTAAGGAAGAAGAAAGGAGAAAATACTCTAAGCTCCAAGCTTCCTTGAGTCTCTTGAAGAATAATAATGGAGAAGGAAGATGTATCTCTCTTTTTAGTTTAGTGTTCAAGAGGAAATGAAGAGGAATAATGAAGAAGAAGAAAATAAGAAGAAGAGCATTGGCGTGGAGAAGAAGAGTGCAACCGAAAATGAGAGTGGAAAATGTGAGTTTAGTATTTAAGTTTTTAAGCTTTCATTAACTCTTTTGTTTTTAAACGAACAGGTTCGCCGTTCGGGCTCAATACGTATTCTAAAAATTATTCCGAATATAAATTCGGAATCCCAATAACCTTATCTACAGCCCTGACCAACGGTATATCAATCGGAGATACTTGGTCTGACACCTATATTTTATCCGGGTCAGTTTTCGACTTATCCGGTCTCCATAATTCACTAGAAATTCCTAAGAGTCTTGTTTAAATCTTTTCTAGTATTTTGGGATATTATTTAGCCCGCATGTAATTACTCAACATTTATTTTCCTAATTTAATTTCCTACTTAAAAATTCAGGGTGTTACAATCCACCCCTCCTAAAAGAAATTTCGTCCTCGAAATTCGACTTACCAGATTCAAAAGCATGAGGGTACCATTTACGGATATCGTCCTCGTGCTCCCAAGTAAGTGTTTCTACGTCTCCATGCTTCCATGCTATTTTTACCAATGGTACCATCTTATTCTGCAGTCTCTTCATGGAATATTCAACAATACAAACAGAAACGGGAAGGACGGATAAGTCATCCTGCACCTCAATGTCATCAATAGAGATCATATGCTGAGGATCATGTATATACTTCCTTAACTGCGACACGTGGAATACATCATGTAGGATTACAAGCTATGGAGGGAGTGCAATCCGATATGCAACATCTCCAATCCGCTCCAAGATCTCATAGGGTCCAATGAATTTAGGGCTTAGCTTTCTGCTCTTCAAGGCTCTTCCTATACCCTTATCACGCGAGACATGCAACAACACATGATCGCCAACTTGGAACTCAAGTGGCTTCCTTCTTTTATCATAATAGCTCTTCTGCTGGTCTTGAGTAATTTTCATCTTCTCCCGGATCATCTTGATCTGCTCGGTAGTTTCCTCAACAATCTCAGGCCCTAAGGCTAGATTCTCACCAACTTCAAACCAGCATAAAGGGGTTCGACACTTCCTTCCATATAATGCCTCGTATGGTGCCATACCAATACTAGAATGAAAGCTATTGTTGTAGGTAAATTCAATCAGAGGCAAATATTTCTCCCACGAACCGCCATGCTCCAAAACACAGGCATGCAGTAAGTCCTCAAGACTTTGAATAGTCCTCTTAGACTGCCCATTGGTCTGAGGATGATACGCCGAACTTAGCTTCAGCTTTGAACCCATCGCCTCATGTAAGCTTCCCCAGAATCGGGAAGTGAATCGGGGGTCACGATCAGAAACAATGCTTGACAGCACACCATGTAATCTCACAATCTCCCGAATGTACAACTGTGCTAAGTCTTGCAAGGGGCTCTCCATACTGATTGGCAGAAAATGTGCACTCTTTGTCAAACAATCCACAATCACCCATATTCCATCGCATCTGGACCTCGTTCTTGGTAATCCGGATACAAAATCCATGGTAATCGCGTCCCACTTCCAAACGGGGATATCAAGTGGCCTCAAAGTACCTGAAGGTCTTTGGTGTTCCACCTTCACCTTTTGACAAGTAAGACATGCAGCTACAAAGTTGGCAACATCACGCTTCATTCCAGGCCACCAGAAATTCATCTTTATGTCTTGATACATCTTGGTTGCACCAGGATGAATGCTAAAAATGCTTTTGTGTGCTTCCTCTAGCACCATGTGTCTCCAATCACTGAATGAAGGTACATACACACGACCTTTTACTCGCCATATACCATCAACGCCTTCCACAAGAAATAAATTTTTCCCATTATCTTGAGATCTTCGCATCTCTTGTAAATAATCATCATCTTTTTGTTTCTCTTTCACAAGCTCCCAAAACTCATTGCATACCTTCAAGGTAGCAAAACATATTCTCTTGGAGGATTGGACTTTGGTTCCCACATTCAAATTCTGAAATTCCTCAATCAATTCAAATTCTTTGACCATCATGGCCGACATATGCAAGGACTTCCGACTAAGAGCATCGGCAACCACATTGGCTTTTCCCGGGTGGTACATCAACCTAAATTCGTAGTCTTTTAGGAATTCCATCCATCTCCTCTGACGCATATTCAATTCTTTTTTATCAAAGAGATATTTCAAACTTTTGTGGTCACTAAAAACCATAAATCTCGAACCATACAAATAATGACGCCAAATCTTCAAGGCAAACACAACCGCAGCCAGCTCCAAATCATGAGTTGGGTAATTAACTTCATGGGGTCGCAACTGGCGTGAAGCATAAGCTATTACACGTTCCTTCTGCATTAGCACACATCCAAGTCCATGCTTGGAAGCATCACAATACACCACAAACTCTTCTTGTAAATCAGGCAATGCCAAGATAGGAGCGGAAGTCAGTCTCATCTTTAATTCTTCAAAACATCTCTCACATTCAACCGTCCATACAAAAGGTTAGTTCTTCCTTGTCAAATTTGTCAAAGGTCTAGCAAGACGATAGAAACCTTCTATAAACCTTCGATAATAACCGGCAAGTCCAAGGAAACTTCGGATTTCAGTAACCGTCATAGGTCTAGACCATGCCATCACGGCTTCGACCTTAGAAGGATCCACCAAAATACCATCCTCGGATATTACATGTCCAAGAAACTGGACGCTCGTCAACCAGAATTCACATTTAGAAAGCTTGGCGTACAGCTGGTTCTCCCTAAGAATGTTCAACACCACTCTCAAATGTTCTTCATGTTCCTCCCGGCTCTTGGAATACACTAGGATATCATCGATGAACACTACAACAAAACGATCCAAATATTCATGAAAAATGTGGTTCATGTAACTCATGAACACCGCTGGAGCATTAGTCACTCCAAATGGCATCACGACGTACTCGTAGTGGCCATATCGCGTTCTAAACGCAGTGTTTGGAATATCTTCGGCTCTCACCCAAATTTGATGATAACCGGAACGCAAATCAATCTTCGAAAATACCACCGTACCTCTTAATTAATCCAGCAGGTCATCAATGCGAGGTAAAGGATATCTATTCTTTATCGTCAACTTGTTCAATTGGCGGTAGTCTACACACAACCGCATGGTTCCATCCTTTTTCTTAACTAATAAAACAGGAGCTCCCCAGGTGGACACACTGGGTCGAACAAACTCCTTCTCAAGTAGCTCCTCAACTTGCTTCTTTAATTCAATCAATTCTATAGGAGACATTCTATAAGGAGCAATAGACACTGGTTCGGTACCAGGTACAAGGTCAATAGTAAACTTAACCTCCCGTGAAGGTGGTAAGCCAGGTATCCCATCAGGAAACACGTCCAGAAATTCAGAAACTACGGGGATATTAATGGGACCGGGACCACTCGTCCTATCGGTAAGAGATAGCAATACGCAAAGTTGAGCTATACCTTGTACATCAAACTGTCCCCTATCAGAAGAAGGGAAAATAACGGTCCGTTGTTAAGAATCAACGATGACTTTGTTGACAGAAAGCCAATCCATACCAAGTATGATCTCCAGTCCCTTCATAGGCAAGCAAATAAAAGATGCAACAAACCTTCTCCCATCTAGGAGCATATCAACATTATCACACCGATTAATCGATCTAAGACAAGTACCAGTTGGGGTGGTAACCACAAGAGCATTTTTCATTAGACACACCGGCAATCTCAATCGCCGAACACAATCCTCGGATATAAAAGAGTGGGTCACACCCAAATCATAAATAACATGAACTGAATGTCCAAGGATTTCACACTTACTTTCGACCAGATTATCTGCTTGTGCTGCTTCCTTGCCGGTCACAGCAAATACTCTCCTGGCATTGGGCTGAAGATTTCCACCATCTCTATTTCCATTACGAGCACCATTACCATTTCCTCGACCATTGCCATGCCTCCCACCATTATAGCCAGCTCGGCCACCATGTCGACCACCATTATTTCCATTACCATGGCCCCGTCCGTCATTATGGCCTCCACAATTCACAAGAGCGGGTGCATTAGCACGATTAGGAGCATTAACTTGCATATGAGCCCGCCTCGTAAGCAAAGGACAGGCGGGGCGAGTATGTCCTACTTGGTCACAATTATAACACACCACGTCTTCCCGTTGTGTACAATCATGAAAATAGTGAGGTCCTCCACATCTATAGCATCTCGGCCCATTGACATTTGCATTACCCCGACCAAGAGTGTTACTATGTCCACCATCTCTAGCTTGGACATTGGAATGAGTACCCCTCTGAAAGTGTCCTCTTCTAAAACTTCCTTGCCTCTTGAAACTGAAAGTTTGACCCTTCAACTTAGAGTCAAATTTAGAATATTGAGAGGGAGTATGTTCTTCATAAATACGACACTTATTCACAAGCACCGTGAAACTTCGGATCTCTTGGTGACATATGGCCCTTTGAATGTCAGGGCGTAAACTATTCTCAAACTTTACACATTTAGAGGCTTCAGTTCCCTCTTGCTAAAAAGGAGGGTGAAATCCACAGAGTTCTTTAAATTTGGAAGCATACTCTTCCACCGTCATCGTGCCTTGCCTGAGTTCCATGAACTCGAGTTTTTTCTTGCTTTTATAGCTTTTGGGCACATACTTCCTCATGAGTTCAAGCTTAAAGTTTTCCCAAGTTAAGGGAATAGTAGCAGCATTCATCCTACTCTTAGCGAGTCTCCTCCAAGTCTCCGCTTTATCTCTCAGCATAAAAACAACATACTCGACTTTCTAGAGTTCATTGCATTCAAAACTGTCAAAGATCCGCTCAACATTCTGGATCCATACATAGGCTTGCTCAGGCCTAAATCCACCATGAAACTCAGTGGGTTTCCGCTTTAGAAATATGTCAAGGCCCTGAGTAACTTGAACAACAGGAGCAGGTTGTCTTTCCGCCTCTTGTCTTTCATGGTTTTGCGATTCAAGGAGATCTGCAAAACGGTTCAAAGCTCTAGCTATAGCGTCATCATTATCTTGACGACGACGGGCCATCACAATATCTAAAATCATAACATGAAATTCAATCAACATCAGTAAACTCATCCATGAAATTCCTCTATGATTTCAAACTATAGTGCTTTATAAAAAAAAATAAGTTATGGCCCTCCTCCATGGAGTCCAATATCAACCAATCCATATTAAAGCTCATACGACAGCATCATCATATCATAATATAGTATGCATTCATAATACATAAGATTCATCATTGAGGGAGGATAGTGTGAAGAAAGCTTGGCCGGACTTATAACAATCACATTCAATCCATAATCAATTCATACACAAATCAATTAACAATAACAATCATTCATCAATCATGTATCATGTTCCAGTAATAACCATGGCTAATCACAATAATACAGAGCGAATAATGCTCTGATACCAGGTTGTGACACCCCAAAAATGGGGGTAAATTTTTCGCGATTTAATAATAGTGATTTATGAAAATACGAGTGGTGTAGCTATTTATTTACTACCCTGGATCTATCAGAGACCTATCCCATATGTGAAGATACGAGAAGGTAAGTTAATAGGATTAACTCTTAAGAAATCCATAATTAAAACAGCGGAAGTATTTTAAGTAAAATAATGTTATGGATTTAGATTCTTAAGAGGTCACTCATTTGGGAATTAAGAAGTCCAAGTTATGCCCAAGGTATCCATAAAGTAATGTGGGTTCAAGATTTAATATGAAGAGAATGGAACATGACATGGTCAAAGCGTTTTGGGAACTCAGAGTCCCCCTCGCTCAAGCGAAATCCCAATTCGCTTGAGCGAGTTACACACAGCATGCTTGGGCGAATTAGGAAATACTGAGCGAAAGGAAGAAGTGAAGGTTCAGGGGCCACTTCGCTCAAGCGAACCCCAACTCGCTTGAGCGAATAATGCAATTCTCGCTTGGGCGAAGCCAGCGAACGTAAGGCGAAAAACACCCAGAACCCAATCCACGCTAACTTGCTCGAGCGAACGCACTCCTAAGGCCATTCGCTCAAGCGAAAATCGGCCAGTAGCTAAAAGTCCCACGCTCACTTGGGCGAGACCCTCCTCGCCTAAGCGAAAATACTTCAGAGACCAACCTCTGATACTAAAGCCATCTCGCCTGGGCGAGACTCTCTTCCGCCTGAGCAAAAATGGACCAGTGGCCAAACTCTGATGTTGGGACAATCTCGCCTGGGCGAGACCCATTTTCGCCTAAGCGAGAATCGTCCAGAAACCAAAACTCGATACAGGGGCATTCTCGCTTGAGCGAGAAGCCCTCTCGCCTGAGCGAGATTGACAGTGAAACAGAGGAAATGCAGAAAACACCTAACACACTATACCAAAATCAATTTTGATTAAGTTTACTTAGATTCAACACTTCATACATACCATATTACATATTTAGAACTTGTTCTAATCAATCATGCTCGTAAATTTCCATTACTACTCGTCCATAGTATAAAGATCAACTCATTTATCCTTCTACTTCACAAGTCTACATTCCAAATATAAACTTCATTCATTCATCAAGATATGGAGAGTTTCATCATTCCTTCATTCACAGGGTCATGGTTGAAAATGAGTCACAAACAAAAGATCTCATTTTCCTCCTTGACCTTCCAAAATCATCATTGTATATATATATATATTCATCATTCACACAATT
Source organism: Clitoria ternatea (assembly GCA_037962975.1). Lineage (NCBI taxonomy): Eukaryota > Viridiplantae > Streptophyta > Magnoliopsida > Fabales > Fabaceae > Clitoria > Clitoria ternatea. The sequence goes on from CM075672.1 coordinate 161,930,442, forward strand.
TTCCACTCTAAATCCAGACTATACAAAATAAGCATTGTGTTTTACATATTACATTCATTCCACATATCTATTAAAATCAAAATATTTGTCGGCCAAGGCATTCTTTACCAAAAAGGGGCTTCCTTCACACTTTTCCTCCACAAAACATCTCCAAGGCAATACCTACAACACAGGAGCTAAAAACATATACCACAGGGAGAGTGAGTATACTTTCGCAATGATGAAAACTTAAAATTTATGATAATATATATACATGAATGCAATATAAACATCATCTATAAAAACTTAAATCCACACTAATCATCAAGTATCAATTTGCTAAACATAATCATATATATATATATATATATATATCCCTTTTAATTCACAAGAACAAGTCGTCCACTAATCCATTCACAGTTGGTTTCAACAGTAAAGTCCATTTATTTTTCATACGTTTCACTCACCAGGATATCATTCTATGCCACATTCTTATGGCTAACATACATGCTAATGTTTTAAAAAGGCATATGCACAGACCATCTATCATACAGCAGAGATCTCAACCACTTAAATGCACATCATCACTCCAGGATATACCCTTCGTGGCACCCCATAAGGTGATATATTCATCAATTCACAATATCATCATCACTCCGGGATTTATCCCTCGTGGCACCCCGTGTAACACCCTAATTTTAATAAGTAATAAACCTAAGAACAGGGAAAATTTTTTCCACAAAAACAACCACTAGACAGTTGGCATAGAAAGAAGAGGAAGGTAAGGGAGATAAAAGAATATTCATACGTATAGCAATCAGCGGGAGGAACAAGGCTGTCGGTAATCAACGGAGCTCAGCAGCTTAAACCGGTCCAATCAGTTCAGCAAAATACATCAGCGCCTTGGCAAAACAGCTCTGGTCGCTCGGGCGAGGCACGATTCGCTTAAGCGATGCCAACACGAAAGCCTTCCCAATCACGCACTCACTGGAGCTAAGTCTAATTTGCTGGGGCGGACACAGGTACAAGGTAATTTCTCACTCAGATTTGGGACATAGGTTCACCCGGTAAATCATCACGCTCGTACTTCACTCGGGGGTCCTCACAACTCCTCATTTCATTCATATAGGTCACAAGTATAAACCACTCGGTCTACAGATCCTCCCTCACTCGGATTTTACATCATTCACTCGGATTATAAACATCTTACACTTAGAACCTATTCCATTTTAAACCACTACACTAACTCCTCTCAGAAGAGGATCCCTCAAGGTTTTCACTCGGAAATACGAACTCTATCTCACTCGGGTTTACCTATATTTTTCACTCGGGATCACTCAGCGTATTCATTCGGAAATACCCAAATACTATAGTCTCGCTCGGAATCATCAACTCAGCACAATTCATTCATCAACAACCTTCGAATCATTTAACAACACATTCCAGTCGGGAGACGCATCAAATCAACATAGAGTACATATGTACGAATATATATTCCCAGAAACATAGATATACCTACAATTCCAATCTACCAACCCATAAACATGTAACCATATACCCGGAATACCCATTATCTTGACATTATGCATTTACCAATACTTACGATACCATACAAGTGACACCATGACTATTCTATCTTTATAAATGAATATATTTAATCGTCATTTTACATGAGAGCCGGCCAAGGCTACACGGACAGAACATAATAATGCAATACAAGTACTCAACAGTCGGAGTGCACTACACTCGGACTTGAGACCCTATCATCATTCTGAGCACGACCTGCACACACTGAAAAATGGTGTAGGGGTGAGCATCTTAGATATTAAATGATAGATACTGACTCGGGTTGTCCCACAATTATACAGCAGTATTTATATAAACTCAATCATACATGGCAATGATTAAAGTCAAAGCAATACCAATCAACCAGGACACACATCAGACTCTTACCGATCGGAATTCATCAGTCACCACTCGGCCAGGTGCACATATACAGCCAATAACATTAATATAACAACAATCAGCAACATGATAATACCAACGAATCAGAACGCACATATTCAACATTTTCCGATCAGAATCTAACAGTTCTCACTCGGCTATATACGCATAACATTTCAATAACATTAACACATATTCATGGAGCAAACTTCAATCAGCATCAACTGCGTATACACACAGAATACTCTCTTGGTTATATCCATTCATCATCTCCTTAACATCATCACACGCATAATCAAATTCCAGTCAGCATCAGCAATACATATACACAGAGTATTCACTCGGTTATACACATTCATCCTTTCATTAACATCATCACATGCATAATCAATTCCAAACAATATCAATCAGTTAATACACATAGAGATTTCACTTGGTTATAAACATTTATCATCTCATTAACACCTTCACATGCATAACCAATTCCAAACAATATCAACAGTTAATAGGTACATAGTATTTCACTCGGTTCCGCATTCGTGTGTGTCGGTTTAGACGTTACAACGTAGGCTCTCAGCCTTTTTATACATAGCTCTCAGCTATCAAATCAGCTCCCAGCTGCTTGGCCATTTTACAGGTACCCAACCGTTTGCCCACAGGTGACACCAATGCTCTCAGCGCCAACGGAGGTGTTCATAGGCAGCCCGAGTCCCACTCAAGGATTTTATAGCGTCCCACGCTTTAATAACCGATGGTAGTCTCCCACACTACGTGCTCCCAGCGCAAACGCATCCCATGCGCCACACGCGGATTCATCACACAACACAGAGTTCATATACACAGCCACACATGCATCTCATGCAATCGGTGCTAGGCATTAACAGAACTCAACAACACATGCATCTCATGCAATCGGTATAGCACATCACCAAAACCCAACAGTATATGCATCTCATGCAATCGGTATGGCACATCACCAACACTCAACAGTACATGCATCTCATGCAATCGGTATGGCACATCACCAAAACTCAACAACACATGCATCTCATGCAGTCGGTATTGGACACTGTCAGATTTACTAATTTCACATCCTCACACATGCAGTCAGCATTTCAAGCTCACAGTAACTTGCACATCCCATAAACCACACAGTAATCATCAACTGCACTGCAACACATTCATTTCATATAATCATGCAATATTCTCAAGGCTATTAACATGCATTTCACATACGAAATCACACATGCATTACTCCACACCAAGTCACCATGCATTCGGTATCATATACTCACCATGCAAGCAGACATAGAATCGGACATAAAGTCAGCAAACCATTGACACCCGTAACCCATTCATAACCCATGCATTTAAGATAGAAGATACCCCCCTACCTGGACTGAAGCTTTCAGTCGGTCAACACAACGCTCAGTTCCAGAGGAACACTGAGTCACTCTTAGCACATCTGCATGCAAGAGCAGGGGAGGCCCAAGACGCCCAGCTCTCAGCTCGCTCCCTGGAATGGCTCCATCACAACGCTGTGAACACTCCAACCACCTTGAAGCTCCTCGAAGCGCAGATCTCCACTGAGACTTGGCAGCTTCGAGCAAGGAGAGGAAGAAGGAGGGAAGCCGACGAAGGAATTAAGGAACAAGGAAGGAGACGGGTTGCATGCAGAGGGAATACACAACCTCACCCCCACTGGCTCGTCGAGTAAGGAAGGAGGACTTCGATCCTCAGCCACCATTGTTGCGGACTCACGGAAACAGTGAGCAGAGAAGAAAGAAGAAGGGAAGGGGAGTGAAGAGCGAAGAAGAAAGGAGAGAAAACAGAAGGAAGAGAAGTCTGAAGGGGAAGAATGAGTGATAATGTGCCTATATATGCATGCATAGAGAGAAAAGGGAAGAGTGGGGTAGGAAAGTGTGAAGCAGTACACCAATCACAATCAGCCAGCAATTATTAATTAACCACTCTTAACCAGTCATTATTTCTTAAGTTGAGTTAATTAAGTTAATTATAATTAATAAATAATTTTCCCACCTTGCAATTATTATTTCAATGATTTATTTTCATTTGGAAATTAATTATTAAATCGGGATGTTACAGTTCTCTCCCTCTCAAAAGAATTTCGTCCTCGAAATTCAATCGGTAACTTACCTTACATACATAACTCAGAAAATTATTGTCTCAATCACTCACACGACTGTGCTTCCACAAGCATTCACCGACCGGACCACAATTTCACTCGGCAAGGATTCACCACTCAAGTGGTTTACTGACCGCACCACAATTCCAGTCGGCAAGACACAAGAGTCAGGTCCCACCTGATTACAACCTCATCGCAGAATTTAATATATATTTGGGGATTCAATTTCTAAAACGTACCATGTCCCTCATTTAACTTAGCCAATTTCGTCATAAGCAGTGGCACTTCCTAATTTCTTAGCCGCTCGGCCATATACTCTCAACACTATTCGGCATATTCACACCATCGGTTTCCTGACTCGAACGAGTTACTCGGCATAATAATGAAATCACATAAAGCATAGGCTCAACATTGTGTTGTGGGGAACACATCCTTAGAGGTTATTCAACCAGTTGGGAAAATTCAGTCGATAAACAACACCATCGACTCCCAAAATACTCACTCCTGACCGATTTCTCTCAGACCAAACCCTCGGGTTTCCAAAACCTGACCACAAAATCTCTCTCTTACACCAAAGGGAACACTCAAGGAATTTCCATGTGTTTCAATTAACACAATTTACCCGGATTTGCTTCACATATGCACTACACTAAATTCTGAAATCTTAGATTCCTACCCATGCTTCCGGTTAATTCCATGCTTTCATCCTGAGAGTTTCACTCGATCCTCTTACACAAAACATCACTCGGGGTTCGAGGGTAATTCTCACCCGGAAATCCTTCCACTTACCAGAAATTCACTCGTAACTTGAGCCTACCTTGAAACCAAACCTAAGTTCAAGCTCAACAGTCCCAATCACTGACTTGAGTACGACTTCAGTTAAATCCTTCACTCGGATATCTACTTCCTCTCGGAGCCCCCTTCACTCGAAAACTTGCAGACTCTAAGTTCCATTTTCCGACCAGAAGGACTTTTCTCCTGGAAGATCACTCGGTTGGACATCCCTAGGGTATTAGGAATTCTACACTCGCTATCTTACTATTCAGAATCGTTCCACACGGTGCCATTCCACTCGGAAATGATACACTCCGAGTCACGTCACTCGAATCTTACCTTACCCAGAAGGTTACGCTCAGACACTATTCCCTTAACCTTATTCCTCACAAAACCATGGCTTGGATTAAATTCTTAATTCCCAGTTATATAATAACATCACTCCCTCAGGTTCACGCAATTCACTCAGGATTAAGCAATTCACAATCACATATGCTATTATAACACATCATGAACTCAGCAATGACACTAATGTACATACAGACACTCAGTCGGATTTCATACCAATTATTCATGGCTATATTATTGTTCACTACATCATGCACCATAACCACAACATCATATTGCACTTGGTAATAGCATCGACATATACATATACTCATCCAATCAGATTTACCCAAATCAATTCCAAACTACATTAAGGGTTTCATTCACAATATCATATCCACATATTCATATAACTCACACTGAGCTCATTTATCATCATAAGTCTACACACAGTCATTCAATCAGAAATTGTACCATAACATACATTCTCAATTATAACATTTCATCACACTTGGCAACAACATCAATACATGTACATTCACTCAGTCAGACCTTATTCATACAACATCATCAAGTTGGAAATTACTCAAATCATTCAAATCCATGCAGATCATGTCAGCCTCAATAATAATGCTCTTATACACATGTATTCATGTAGTCGGTGAATCAGATGCATACGATTTATTCACCAGGAGTCCAACTCCAATACACTCGGCATTTGCCTTGAGTCCAACCCAAGGACTTTCATTAAGCATCCAATGCTCATGCTCCAAGCATGGCCTCGAGTCCAACTCGGAGGTCTTTTAGGATTAATCTCAGAATCCTCAATACCCCACGCATTCATCTGATTGCCCACTCTGAAAAATGTTCAACGCTGATGCATTTCATTATAAATCACACACAGCTCTTATTTGCTGACTCACAGCATAAGCCACTCGACATTCTCATTAGCATATATATATATATACATACATCTTTCAGACGGGGTATCATCACAACGATTCATAATTAATATCTATCACAATATCCGGGTGTTGCATGCATCAATAATTAATCATACACAGATCACGTATTTCAATCATCAAACAACTGTCATGTTTCAATTGTAGAGCAATATGTAACACCCTAATTAATTGCAACTAAAAATAAAAATTTCAAAGAAAATAACAGAAAATTTTTCACAAAACAGTCCCGTATTATTCGATATATGAGGGAGCAGGCAAGGGAAGAAGGAAAAGCTTTCACACGCACATAGCAACCTACAGGGAAGACTAAAACTGAGGCCGTCTCGATGGGTTTATCGTAACGCACTAACACTAGGGCGGATTGCACAACACCGATTATTCGCTCAGACGGGGTCTTACACCGTCCAGGCGGAGTATGGTAATACAGCAGCGGATAGAGGAGATTTCGCACTGAGGCTTCCCTTCAAGAAATACTGGTCACTCAACAGGAGGAATAGATAAGGGAAATATGTTAATACATTCACACACATAGCGTTTGGTGGAAAGGCAAAGTTAGAATCATCCTACTTGGCTAGGCGGGGTATATTTATCTTGGGCGGGCTGTCCTAGTTACTTGGGCGAGGTATGACGCCGCCTAAACGAAATCTACATAACGCCTCTTCAACACAACTACAAGGTAATTTCCTCCATCGGGTATGGACAAGGGTTCACTAAGTAAATCCTCACACTCGCCTTTCACTCAGAAAAAGGAGAAGTTACAAGGTACACATACGTTAGTAGGTTGTGGAGAAAGGAAGAGTCTGAACCTATTCCGCCCAACTCAACTAATTATGACAACGCCTGGGCGGACTTAGCCATAATGCCCAAATCCGGGGTTCAACACCGGGGTCCGGATTGCGTCAGTATCACAACGGATAGGAAGGATAATTGGACGGCGTCCCACTCTAACAACTACATCGATCCAACGCGAGCCCTCTCGCTTGGGCGGATTGCTCCCATACTTCAGGCGGGGTACGACTCCGCCCAACGTATCCGACATAAATTTTCCTAAGACAATTCTCGGTTCATTCGTACTTAGCTATAACCTGCTCAATCAGACTGTCCCTGCATATCTATTAAAGCACGATTATAAAACAAGACGGCACATAGCATCACACACACAAAACCATACATCCATATATATACATAAAAGTGTATATTAATATTTACAATGCAAAATCAGACTTCTACTTGTTCATAAAGTTCTATTCATCGCAAAACATTAATCTCCGGTATGAGCCAGTCCGGGCTTCATCTAACAACGCCTTAATTAAACCTTCGAAATGCATCAGCACTCCGCCCAGCATTCCAGCTCTGCTTCGGATCCTCCTCACGAGAGACATTCACTGAAAATGGCCACTGCAGGGGTGAGCTTTTACATGTAAAATGATACTCACAGACTCGGTATCAGCGTCAGTACACGCTCCTGCTATCACTCAACCTTTCTCAAGTAACCAAATTCATACAATTCAAACAACATTCATGACACACATAATTCACAGAGTTTATCTCACATCTAAATATATATATATTCATGCATTCAAAATCATACACATGCACATATATAGTCTTATACATCACCACAATCAGCCCTATTTCTATATGCATGCCTGCGGATCCGACTCGGGTAAAGACTCTCAGTTACAGCCCCCTTTTTCTTTTGGCCCCTCGTCCCTCAGCTCTTACCAGGTGGCACCGGCCTCTCCACGGCGTCTCGAGACTCACTTCTCTAGCTCCAACGGCTACCACGAGCTCTATTGGGATCTAGCCAGGGTTGGTAACTGGAAGTCATTTCCCTTGGGGTTCTTGACCTTCCATGGGTCACCCCACTCTTACTCATGCAACTAACACATTCATTATTACACATCATCGCGCCATGAACACATTACCGTAGTCATTAAGTAAGAACGAATATCCCCCATTATTCATCATCATTCAGTCAGTCACACCAGCGCATGTTACAATCGGTCATCAGACTAACAACATTGAGCAATCCAATTAAGAACATGCACATACATACTTTTCATAGTGACAACAAAATAGATCCATCATTATCATCCACGAGCAGACCACGCCATCGTCACGAAGGTCACTATCAGAATTCTCAAATCATGCATCAGTTTTAGTAATTGTGAATACATGCACACATGCACAGCATCAGTTCTAATGATTATAAAAACATGCACACACACTCAGCGATACATTTATCCGGTACCGTTCTTAGACCATGCATTCGACATGCAAGCGCCCCCTACCTTTAGAAGAATCCTCAGAAACCTTTTTCGTTCTTGTTGTCGGGTCCGATGTCCTTCTCCTGGTTCGTCCGGTCTTCCTTGGCTTTGTCGTATCCTGCGCCTGATTCTGGGATGAAGTGTGGTCCGTTCTTCAGTACTGGAATCAAGATCTCCAGGAGCGAAGAGTAAGATGGAAGAAGAAGAAAAATGGAGACGAAGAGAGGAAGTAGAGGATGAAGTGACGGAGGAGAGAGTCTAAAGAAAGAGTAAGTGCGTTCCTCACTACAGGCTCACGATATATATATATATAGGTGTGTACATGCGCATGAATAAGAGAAGAGTGGGATGGGAGAGTGTGTGCTGCAGCAGCCACGTGCACTCCACTCCATCCCCTGACCATCACCATTTTCATATTTTAGTGGCTTAAATCTACTTAGTTAAATACAATTAACAGTTATTTCTAGTTGAAATCAAGTCTTAATGGTTTATTCTTCGTTCAACATTTAATTTTAAAACGGGGATGTTACAGTTCTCCCCCACTGAAAAAGAATTTCGTCCCCGAAATTCAGTCGGTACTTACGTAGGTAAACAATTCGGGGTACTGCTGTCGCATGGCGTCTTCGCGTTCCCACGTGCAGGAGGTGATCTTGCCTTGCTGCCACTCCACCTTAACCAGCCTTACGTTCTTGTTCCTTAAGCGTTTTACCGATTGATCCACGATTCCAACCGGTGTAGTCACAGCGGTTAGGTCTTCCTTGATCTCTACCTCGTCGTCAGGCATCGTGTGGCTGGGGTCATGCAAATACTTCCTTAGCTGAGACACATGAAAAACGTTGTGTAATCGGGACAAGTGAGTTGGTAACGCGAGGCGGTATGCCACGGAGCCAATCCGTTCTACTACCTCATAAGGTCCGATGTAGCGAGGGCTTAACTTCCTACTTTTTAAGGCTCGTCCAACTCCTTTACTCGGAGAGGTTCTCAGGAACACTCGATCTCCGACTTGAAATTCCAATGGCTTGATGCGTTTATCATGGTAGCTCTTCTGCCTGTCTTGTGATGCTTTCATCTTCTCCCTTATTACTCGGATCTGTTCTGTGGTTTGCTTCACGATGTCTGGTCCCAGTAATAGACTTTCAACCGTTTCCGACCAGCAGAGTGGGGTTCGGCATCTACGCCCATATAATGCCTCGTAAGGTGCCATGCCAATGCTATGATGATGGCTGTTGTTGTACGTAAACTCGATCAAGGGAAGGTACTGCTCCCAGTCCCCACCGTACTCTAACACACACGCTCTCAATAAGTCTTCTAGACTCTGAATCGTTCGCTCGGATTGTCCATCCGATTGGGGGTGGTAAGCAGAACTAAGCCAAAGCTTCGTCCCCAGTTCTTGATGCATGGTGGTCCAAAACCTGGACGTAAATCTAGGGTCCCTATCTGAGACAATGGAAGTAGGTATGCCATGCAGTCGAATAACTTCTTGAATGTAGATTCGAGCCAATTTATGCAATGGGTACTTCATATTTACAGGTAAGAAGTGTGCACTCTTCGTCAATCTGTCAACAATGACCCAAATGGCATCATGGCCCGCTCGGTTTTTGGGTAATCCCATGGTAAAATCCATCGCAATTGAGTCCCATTTCCACACGGGGATTTCTAGAGGCTGCATTGCACCGTACGGTTTTTGGTGCTCTACCTTCGATTTCTGACAAGTGATACACCGGGCCACGTACTCCGCCACATCCTTCTTTAGTCCGGGCCACCAAAACTGTTTCCTCAAATCGTGGTACATCTTCGTGGTTCCTGGGTGAATGCTGAGTAGGCTTTTGTGGGCTTCATCAAGCACCATTCTTCTCAATCTTCCTTCACTTGGTATGTATATTCTGTTCCTCACCCGGAAGATTCCATCTAACCCTTCTGCCAAGGATAAATCCTTTCCTTTAGCCTGAATTTCCCTCATTTCAGCTAGGTAAGAGTCCGCCTGTTGCTGCTCGTACACGGATTTTAAGAATTCGTTGGCAATCCTCAACGTACCGATTGTCATCTTCTGAGAGGAAGGGGCGTCAACATGCAAGTTCATGTCTCGGAACCGCTCTAACAACTCAACTTCTTTTGCCATCATGGCTGCTATGTGGAGGGATTTTCGACTCAATGCGTCTGCTACGACATTTGCCTTACCTGGGTGGTATTTCAACTTGAAATCATAGTCCTTCAAAAACTCAATCCATCTTCTCTGCCTCATGTTCAGCTCCTTTTGGTCGAATAGGTATTTAAGGCTCTTATGATCGCTGTACACTTCAAACTTGGATCCGTACAAGTAATGTCTCCAGATTTTCAATGCAAAAACTACTGCTGCCAACTCCAAGTCATGGGTCGGATAATGTTGTTCGTGGGGTCTCAATTGTCGAGAGGCATATGCTATCACTCGGTCTTTCTGCATGAGTACACATCCTAATCCGAGTCCGGACGCGTCACAATAGACCACGAAACTTTCTCGTAACTCAGGTAATGCTAACACCGGAGCAGTTGTCAACTTATTCTTCAGCTCTTGGAAGCTGCTCTCACACTCCGGACTCCACACAAAAGGAACGTTCTTCCGAGTCAATTTGGTCAGAGGTAATGCCAACTTAGAAAAACCTTCGATGAACCTTCTATAATAACCTGCCAAGCCCATAAAACTCCTTATTTCCGAGATCGATCTGGGCCTCTCCCACGCTATTACAGCAGCTACCTTCGCAGGATCCACCGAGACGCCTCGCTTGGAGATCACATGCCCGAGGAAGTGGATCTCATCCATCCAAAATTCGCACTTTGAAAGCTTTGCAAACAATTGCTTCTCCTTCAACACTTGGAGTACCGTCCTGAGATGTCCTTCATGCTCCTCAGATGACTTAGAATAAACTAGAATATCATCGATGAAGACAACAACAAACCGATCTAAGAAGGAATGGAATATGCTGTTCATGTAATTCATGAAAACAGCAGGGGCGTTTGTCACACCGAACGGCATCACTACATACTCATAGTGACCATACCTAGTCCTAAAGGCAGTTTTAGGAATGTCCGAGTCCTTCACTCGGATTTGGTGATATCCCGATCGTAAGTCGATTTTTGAGAAGACTGAGGCTCCACGCAGCTGGTCGATTAAATCATCAATTCTAGGCAGTGGGTATCGATTCTTGATTGTGAGTTTGTTAAGCTGTCGATAATCTATACAAAGTCTCATGCTGCCATCCTTCTTCTTAACAAGTAGCACAGGTGCGCCCCAAGGTGACACGCTTGGTCTAATGAACTGCTTCTCAAGTAACTCATCCACTTGTTTCTTCAACTCTACCAATTCAGTTGAGGACATTCTGTAGGGTGCACTGGAGACCGGTTCGGCTCCAGGGATCAAGTCTATAGAGAATTCAACTTCTCTATTGGGAGGCACACTCGGGACGTCCTCTGGGAACACTTCTGGGAATTCACAAGCAACCGGAATTTCATTCGCTAGGGTCTCATTCTCATCTTTGGTTAGACAAAGCATCATAAATAGTTGGGTTATACCTTGTGCCGCGCCATCTTCAGTGGGTTGTTTTGGGAAAACTATCTCTCGGTTTCTACAATCTACTAATACCTTATTGGCTGAAAGCCAATCTATTCCAAGTACAATATCAAGACCCTTTAAGGGCATGCAAATCAGATCGAAGGTGAAACTCCGATCATACAACTCAAATGCTACATTTTCACATATTAACGATGTGAACACACTAGGGCCAGTGGGGCTGGCCACTTCTAAAGTCCGGTTCATAGACACAGTTGGTAGCTTCAACCGTTTCACGCACTCATCAGCTATAAAAGAATGGGTTGCCCCCGAATCGAAAACAACATTAAGCGTATTCGTTCCAAGAGAGCACTTACATTGTACTAGATCGTTTGCTGGTGCAACATCCTCTGCATTGATGGTGTAGATCCTTCCTGTCGCTGTTGGGCCGGTGTTCCTCTCTCGACTGTTCGGGGCATGCATCATATTTCCTCTGGTTCCGTTGCCTCTGCCACCAGGTCGTTGGTTATCATTCACTCTGGTTCGATCTTGAAATCCTCCTTGACGCACATTGGTGGTTGCCTGGCGGAGTTGGGGGCAGTCCGGGCGAACGTGTCCCTTCTCTCCGCAGTGGTAGCATTTAACATTTGTATCATTGCATTCCTTAGCAAAATGATCACCACCACATTTAAAGCACCCGCCATACCTTGGTCGCCCACTCATCTGTCTTCCTCGGTCATTATGGTTTTGATATCTGGTGAAGGGTTCATTCCTCCTCACGTTCCCTGGCCTCTTGAAACGTGATTGCTGAGGCCTCAGGTGCTGATTGGCTCTGCTGCACTGGCCCGAATGGGCCCTGTCATCCTCTTCGAATATTCTACACTTGTTCACTAAGGCAGGGAAACTCCGGATTTCATGGTGTCTGCAGGCCCTCTTGATATCCGATCTCAGTCCGTTATCAAACTTAAGACACTTGGAGTGCTCCGTTCCTGGCTGCTGGAAGGGCGGATAGAATAGGCACAATTCCTCAAATCTGGTCGCGTATTCTTCCACAGTCATGGAGCCCTGTTTTAACTCCATAAACTCCAGCTCTTTCCGACTCCTCACTGTGTCGGGAAAGTATTTGTCTAGGAAGCAGGCCTTGAAATCGTTCCACGTCAGGTGATTGTCATCTTCGGGGAATTGGCTCCTAGCTATCTTCCACCAATTCTCCGCTTCATCTCGCAGCATATACACTGCGCATTCCACCTTCTGGGCTTCGGTACAGCGAAGACCCCTAAAAATTCTCTCTAATTCCTGAGTCCACTTGAACGCCGCCTCAGGGTTCCGTCCTCCTAAGAACTCACTCGGCTTCCTCTTCAGGAAGCGGTCCAGCACATGGCCATCCTCAGGTTGAGTTTGGCCTTGCCTTTCAAACACATCAGCAAAGCGTTGGAATGCTGTGGCTATAGCCTCCATACTTTGACGATGCGCCATTCCTTATCCTGAAATTGACATTTAAGGATAAGTATACGGAGCCACTTACTACCGATCTAATTATTAGTCCAACAATTAATAACTTAGCACATTATGTCATTCGCCTAAATCATACACACAATCGGACCAGGGGAAAACAACCCCTTGTCTTCAAGACAATCATCAATCAGGTCAACCAGCATCAGAACAATTTCAACCATTCAATCAAAAGACACAGACACCACCGCTTACACTTGGTAAGCATACTTTGGCCTTGGACTTTTTGGTCCGCTCTGATACCAAAATGTAACACCCTAATTAATTGCAACTAAAAATAAAAATTTCAAAGAAAATAACAGAAAATTTTTCACAAAACAGTCCCGTATTATTCGATATATGAGGGAGCAGGCAAGGGAAGAACGAAAAGCTTTCACACGCACATAGCAACCTACAGGGAAGACTAAAACTGAGGCCGGCTCGATGGGTTTATCGTAACGCACTAACACTAGGGCGGATTGCACAACACCGATTATTCGCTCAGACGGGGTCTTACACCGTCCAGGCGGAGTATGGTAATACAGCAGCGGATAGAGGAGATTTCGCACTGAGGCTTCCCTTCAAGAAATACTGGTCACTCAACAGGAGGAATAGATAAGGGAAATATGTTAATACATTCACACGCATAGCGTTTGGTGGAAAGGCGAAGTTAGAATCATCCTACTTGGCTAGGCGGGGTATATTTATCTTGGGCGGGCTGTCCTAGTTACTTGGGCGAGGTATGACGCCGCCTAAACGAAATCTACATAACGCCTCTTCAACACAACTACAAGGTAATTTCCTCCATCGGGTATGGACAAGGGTTCACTAAGTAAATCCTCACACTCGCCTTTCACTCAGAAAAAGGAGAAGTTACAAGGTACACATACGTTAGTAGGTTGTGGAGAAAGGAAGAGTCTGAACCTATTCCGCCCAACTCAACTAATTATGACAACGCCTGGGCGGACTTAGCCATAATGCCCAAATCCGGGGTTCAACACCGGGGTCCGGATTGCGTCAGTATCACAACGGATAGGAAGGATAATTGGACGGCGTCCCACTCTAACAACTACATCGATCCAACGCGAGCCCTCTCGCTTGGGCGGATTGCTCCCATACTTCAGGCGGGGTACGACTCCGCCCAACGTATCCGACATAAATTTTCCTAAGACAATTCTCGGTTCATTCGTACTTAGCTATAACCTGCTCAATCAGACTGTCCCTGCATATCTATTAAAGCACGATTATAAAACAAGACGGCACATAGCATCACACACACAAAACCATACATCCATATATATACATAAAAGTGTATATTAATATTTACAATGCAAAATCAGACTTCTACTTGTTCATAAAGTTCTATTCATCGCAAAACATTAATCTCCGGTATGAGCCAGTCCGGGCTTCATCTAACAACGCCTTAATTAAACCTTCGAAATGCATCAGCACTCCGCCCAGCATTCCAGCTCTGCTTCGGATCCTCCTCACGAGAGACATTCACTGAAAATGGCCACTGCAGGGGTGAGCTTTTACATGTAAAATGATACTCACAGACTCGGTATCAGCGTCAGTACACGCTCCTGCTATCACTCAACCTTTCTCAAGTAACCAAATTCATACAATTCAAACAACATTCATGACACACATAATTCACAGAGTTTATCTCACATCTAAATATATATATATTCATGCATTCAAAATCATACACATGCACATATATAGTCTTATACATCACCACAATCAGCCCTATTTCTATATGCATGCCTGCGGATCCGACTCGGGTAAAGACTCTCAGTTACAGCCCCCTTTTTCTTTTGGCCCCTCGTCCCTCAGCTCTTACCAGGTGGCACCGGCCTCTCCACGGCGTCTCGAGACTCACTTCTCTAGCTCCAACGGCTACCACGAGCTCTATTGGGATCTAGCCAGGGTTGGTAACTGGAAGTCATTTCCCTTGGGGTTCTTGACCTTCCATGGGTCACCCCACTCTTACTCATGCAACTAACACATTCATTATTACACATCATCGCGCCATGAACACATTACCGTAGTCATTAAGTAAGAACGAATATCCCCCATTATTCATCATCATTCAGTCAGTCACACCAGCGCATGTTACAATCGGTCATCAGACTAACAACATTGAGCAATCCAATTAAGAACATGCACATACATACTTTTCATAGTGACAACAAAATAGATCCATCATTATCATCCACGAGCAGACCACGCCATCGTCACGAAGGTCACTATCAGAATTCTCAAATCATGCATCAGTTTTAGTAATTGTGAATACATGCACACATGCACAGCATCAGTTCTAATGATTATAAAAACATGCACACACACTCAGCGATACATTTATCCGGTACCGTTCTTAGACCATGCATTCGACATGCAAGCGCCCCCTACCTTTAGAAGAATCCTCAGAAACCTTTTTCGTTCTTGTTGTCGGGTCCGATGTCCTTCTCCTGGTTCATCCGGTCTTCCTTGGCTTTGTCGTATCCTGCGCCTGATTCTGGGATGAAGTGTGGTCCGTTCTTCAGTACTGGAATCAAGATCTCCAGGAGCGAAGAGTAAGATGGAAGAAGAAGAAAAATGGAGACGAAGAGAGGAAGTAGAGGATGAAGTGACGGAGGAGAGAGTCTAAAGAAAGAGTAAGTGCGTTCCTCACTACAGGCTCACGATATATATATATATATAGGTGTGTACATGCGCATGAATAAGAGAAGAGTGGGATGGGAGAGTGTGTGCTGCAGCAGCCACGTGCACTCCACTCCATCCCCTGACCATCACCATTTTCATATTTTAGTGGCTTAAATCTACTTAGTTAAATACAATTAACAGTTATTTCTAGTTGAAATCAAGTCTTAATGGTTTATTCTTCGTTCAACATTTAATTTTAAAACGGGGATGTTACACAATACATAAAAGCAGTTCACCTGGAACCCGTCCAAATTACATCGTTTCAACTCATATAGATCAGCATATAAATATATCCATCAATCATTCACTCAGTTATCACAAACCAGGAACCAAGACTCTATCATAATCTAATTATTCAATCAGGGTTCACCCTCAATCACCTATATCATATATATATATATATATATTACGTAGGGTTCATGTGCTAGGTTACAAAACATCCGTCACAAATAGCACTCGGCAGTAATGGTAACACTCCTATTTACAAGTATTCAGTCAGTATTCACAGAATTATTAACATGCATTCGCGGACAGAGTCACACCATCACTAAACAGTTCACAAATACCATAATCCAGGAGTTGCATGCACAACTACTCAATCTTAGTACAACTACCAACACATCTCACACATAACACATCACATGATAATCATTCAAGCCTCAATGAGTTACTACGTAATTGTTCTACTCGGCTCAACAACTCACAAGGTTAATAAATTATTAGACTTAGAATCCCTAAGGGGTCACTACACCTATTGGTCCAGCATCTAGTCCATCACTCACTTGGTTTCTTCAATCGCCACCAAGACACAACCCCAATTTTAACATATATCCGATCTCACCTTTACTCACTTATTACACACCCAGATTTTCAACTTAGGAACTACAACCCATCCCTTATACTGTAAATCATATACATCATATACCATTCATTCATCACACATTCAAATTCCTCAACAAGGCACAGGCATATAACCACACCATTCATAGTCAACATACACCAAATCCAATAGAAGATCATAAGCACATATCATCACACGAGTCATGATGGAACAGGTATCAACATACAATAGAATATCATAAGCAATTGTGACAATCTGGCTTAATGCACTCAACCGCCTACTAACAGTAGGTAAACCTTGGCCATGGACCTTTTGGTCTGCTCTGATACCAAAATGTAACACCCTAATTTTAATAAGTAATAAACCTAAGAACAGGGAAAATGTTTTCCACAAAAACAGCCACTGGACAGTCGGCATAGAAAGAAGAGGAAGGTAAGGGAGATAAAAGAATATTCATACGTATAGCAATCAGCGGGAGGAACAAGGCTGTTGGTAATCAGCGGAGCTCAGCAGCTTAAACCGGTCTAATTAGTTCAGCGAAATACATCAGCGCCTGGGCGAAACAGCTCTGGTCGCTCGGGCGAGGCACGATTCGCTTAAGCGATGCCAACACGAAAGCCTTCCCAATCACACACTCGCTGGAGCTAAGTCTAATTCGCTGGGGCGGACACAGGTACAAGGTAATTTCTTACTCAGATTTGGGACATAGGTTCACCCGGTAAATCATCACGCTCGTACTTCACTCGGGGGTCCTCACAACTCCTCATTTCATTCATATAGGTCACAAGTATAAACCACTCGGTCTACAGATCCTCACTCACTCGGATTTTACATCATTCACTCAGATTATAAACATCTTACACTCAGAACCCATTCCATTTTAAACCACTACACTAACTCCTCTCTCAGAAGAGGATCCCTCAAGGTTTTCACTCGGAAATACGAACTCTACCTCACTTGGGTTTACCTATATTTTTCACTCGGGATCACTCAGCGTATTCATTCGGAAATACCCAAATACTATAATCTCGCTCGGAATCATCAACTCAGCACAATTCATTCATCAACAACCTTCGAATCATTTAACAACACACTCCAATCGGAAGATGTATCAAATCAACATAGAGTACATATGTACGAATATATATTCCCAGAAACATAGATATACCCATAATTCCAATCTACCGACCCATAAACATGTAACCATATACCCGGAATACCCATTATCTTGACATTATGCATTTACCAATACTTACGATACCACACAAATGACACCATGACTATTCTATCTTTATAAATGAATATATTTAATCGTAATTTTACATGAGAGCCAGCCAAGGCTACACGGACAGAACATAATAATGCAATGCAAGTACTCAACAGTCGGAGTGCACTACACTCGGACTTGAGACCCTATCATCATTCCGAGCACGACCTGTACATACTGAAAAATGGTGTAGGGGTGAGCATCTTAGATATTAAATGATAGATACTGACTCGGGTTGTCCCACAATTATACAGCAGTATTTATATACACTCAATCATACATGGCAACGATTAAAGTCAAAGCAATACTAATCAACCACGACACACATCAGACTCTTACCGATCAGAATTCATCAGTCACCACTCGGCCAGGTGCACATATACAACCAATAACATTAATATAACAACAATCAGCAACATGATAATACCAACGAATCAGAACGCACATATTCAACATTTTCCGATCAGAATCTAACAGTTCTCACTCAGCTATATACGCATAACATTTCAATAACATTAACACATATTCATGGAGCAAACTTCAATCAGCATCAATTGCGTATACACACAGAATACTCTCTCGGTTATATACATTCATCATCTCCTTAACATCATCACACGCATAATCAAATTCTAGTCAGCATCAGCAATACATATACACAAAGTATTCACTCGGTTATACACATTCATCCTTTCATTAACATCATCACATGCATAATCAATTCCAAACAATATCAATCAGTTAATACACACAGAGTATTTCACTTGGTTATAAACATTCATCATCTCATTAACACCTTCGCATGCATAACCAATTCCAAACAATATCAACAGTTAATAGGTACATAGTATTTCACTCGGTTCTGCATTCGTGTGTATCGGTTTAGACATTGCAACGTAGGCTCTCAGCCTTTTTATACATAGCTCTCAGCTATCAAATCAGGTCCCAGCTGCTTGGCCGTTTTACAGGTACCCAACCGTTTGCCCACAGGTGACACCAACGCTCTCAGCGCCAACGGAGGTGTTCACAGGCATCCCGAGTCCCATTAAGGGCTACCTTGAGTCCCACTCAAGGATTTCATAGCGTCCCACACTTTAATAACCGATGGTAGTGTCCCACACTATGTGCTCCCAGCACAAACGCATCCCATGCGCCACACGCGAATTCATCACACAACACTGAGTTCATATACACAGCCATACACGCATCTCATGCAATCGGTGCCAGGCATTAACAGAACTCAACAACACATGCATCTCATGCAATCGGTATAGCACATCACCAAAACCCAACAGTACATGCATCTCATGCAATCGGTATAGCACATCACCAAAACTCAATAGTACATGCATCTCATGCAATCGGTATGGCACATCACCAAAACTCAACAGCACTTGCATCTCATGCAATCGGTATTGGACACTGTCAGATTTACTAATTTCACATCCTCATACATACAGTCAGCATTTCAGGCTCACAGTAACTTGCACATCCCATAAACCACACAGTAATCATCAACTACACTGTAACACATTCATTTCATATAATCATGCAATATTCTCAAGGCTATTAACATGTATTTCACATATGAAATCAAACATGCATTACTCCACACCAAGTCACCATGCATTCGGTATCATATACTCACCATGCAAGCAGACATAGAATCAGACATAAAGTCAGCAAACCATTGACACCCGTAACCTGTTCATAACCCATGCATTTAAGATAGAAGATACCCCCTTACCTGGACTGAAGCTTTCAGTCGGTCAACACGACGCTCAGTTCCAGAGGAACACTGAGTCACTCTTAGCACATCTACATGCAAGAGCAGGGGAGGCCCAAGACGCCCAGCTCTTGGCTCGCTCCCTGGAATGGCTCCATCACAACGCTGTGAACACTCCAACCACCTTGAAGCTCCTTGAAGCGCAGATCTCCACTGAGACTTGGCAGCTTCGAGCAAGGAGAGGAAGAAGGAGGAAAGCCAACAAAGGAATGAAGGAACAAGGAAGGAGACGGGTTGTATGCAGAGGGAATGCACATCCTCACCCTCACTGGCTCGTCGAGTAAGGAAGGAGGACTTCGATCCTCAGCCACCATTGTTGCGGACTCACGAAAACAGTGAGCAGAGAAGAAAGAAGAAGAGAAGGGGAGTGAAGAGCGCAGAAGAAAGGAGAGAAAACAGAAGGAAGAGAAGTCTGAAGGGGAAGAATGAGTGATAGTGTGCCCATATATGCATGCACGGAGAGAGAAGGGAAGAGTGGGATGGGAAAGCGTGAAGCAGTACACCAATCACAATCAGCCAGCAATTATTAATTAACCACTCTTAACCAGTCATTATTTCTTCAGTTGAGTTAATTAAGTTAATTATAATTAATAAATAATTTTCCCACCTTGCAATTATTATTTCAATGATTTATTTTTATTCGGCAATTAATTATTAAATCGGGATGTTACACCTCGCAAGGTGATATACTCTTCAATTTATAATATCCTCATCACTCCGGGTTTTACCCTTCGTGGCACCCCGCAAGGTGATATACTCATCAACCATATCATCATCATCACTCAGGGATTTACCCCTCGTGGCACCCCGCAAGGTGATATACTCTTCAATTTACAATATCCTCATCACTCCGGATTTTACCCTTCGTGGCACCCCGCAAGGTGATATATTCATCAATATCATAACATAATCATTACATGATATAACAAGGTGATATATTTATCAATATCATAACATAATCATCACATGATATACCATTCATAGCCTAAAAAGGTCTCAGTCCACAATCAATCATTTTAGGCACCAAATTCAAATCCTCATCACAATCCCATGATATTACCTCCATTCAAGTAAACATGCTACATTACATCATCATATACGTTATCAATATACATGTTCTCATACATTTAGAAAATATACCCCCTCTCCTACCTCAAGAGAAGTAGACCTCTGGGGTTGATGTTCCCGCTTTGCAAACGTTATCAAGTCCTTAAGAGGAGAAAAGTGAGTTTGCAAAGGAGGAGGAAGACCACACAAATTTAAGGAAGAAGAAAGGAGAAAATACTCTAAGCTCCAAGCTTCCTTGAGTCTCTTGAAGAATAATAATGGAGAAGGAAGATGTATCTCTCTTTTTAGTTTAGTGTTCAAGAGGAAATGAAGAGGAATAATGAAGAAGAAGAAGATAAGAAGAAGAGTATTGGCGTGGAGAAGAAGAGTGTAACCGAAAATGAGAGTGGAAAATGTGAGTTTAGTATTTAAGTTTTTAAGCTTTCATTAACTCTTTCGTTTTTAAATGAACAGGTTCGCCGTTCGGGCTCAATACATATTCTAAAAATTATTCTGAATATAAATTCGGAATCCCAATAACCTTATCTATAGCCCTGACCAACGGTATCTCAATCAGAGATACTTGGTCCGACACCTATATTTTATCCGGGTCAGTTTTTGACTTATCCGGTCTCCATAATTCACTAGAAATTCCTAAGAGTCTTGTTTAAATCTTTTCTAGTATTTTGGGATATTATTTAGCCCGCATGTAATTACTCAACATTTATTTTCCTAATTTAATTTCCTACTTAAAAATTCGGGGTGTTACACATAATCGATTACAACACTGAATGTAATCGATTACCTTGGTTTTGTTTAGCTTATAATCGATTACAACTTTGAGTCTAATCGATTATGGGACTATAATCGATTAAGCTAATCGATTTCCTTAAAGACAGAAGCCTTGTAATCGATTAGGCCAGGGGGCTAATCGATTACACCCTACCAGATTGCAGAAATTATGAAGATTTTCTTAAGGAAATGAACTTCTCACACACCTAAATCTATGCAAACGATATCGAAATGCTACCAAATTTTGACACAAGTTATAATACATCATTTGTGGTACGTGGCCATCGGTCTCACTCAAAAATTCATTAAGATGAGTGACTTATGCGCATAAATGCATTTTACCCATTTTGAGGCACTTTTGTGCAACTCAAGGGCCTATTCTCAATAGAATTGACCTGTTCCAGTTTCTACAAGTCATAAACTATGCATAAAAGCTATTGGAACTATCCCATGCCATTCAATCTTCATAAAACTCTATTTGGATCTATTAGTTCCTTAATTATGCATTAATGTCAATACCTAATTTCACATTTTAAGCAATTTCTCTACCAATATAAACATTAATGCCATCAAATGGGCCTTAGCCTCTCATTACCAATATTCATTCATCAAAATCGTATAGAATTCTAAATTCACATGGTAAATGCATACTTCAAACCCTCATGGGTTATTCGTCATCATATATACACATATATTATCATTATTAGCCAACAATTTACCATTCACATCATTTCACTATAAACATGGCAAGGCAAACATGATTATCATGATATACAATAATCATCAAATATATAACTCATGCAATTTGAATGTAAACTCCTCTCCTACCTTGAAGGAAGAACAACGACGTTTCGCATGCTTTGACCATTCCACCTCATTACCCGGAACATCATCTACACCAACATACATACATATGCATACATACAATCATCAACCCATCACAAGGCATTTATCACTATTTTAAGTAATTGACAATATTTCTTAATATTTGACACCAAGTCTTAGACTTGTTAAAACACCAATTCACATGATTGTGTTAGGTTTCGGGAATTCCTTTCCCAAAACCATGATTCTCTAAATCTAAAAGGGCTAACCATACCCAACAACAACAACATCTCTTTCACCATCACCTAAACTATCCATTTGCCATTCAAATTCATCATGAGCCTCTTAGCTCCTTTCAAACCATTATCCATCAACAATTTCATATGGCACACAAGATGGTCTAAGACCTTATCAAGACACATGCTTATTTCACCAATCCCTCACATTCACCATGGTTTTGGTGCTCATACTCATCATTTCATATTCATAACAACACCTATCTATAGGTTTTATCATCAATGGTTTTCTATTATTTTCACCATCACTCATCATCATACAAATCAACACTTAACATTTAGTACCTAATATCCATTTCTCAAAACTAAATTCTTTTAGTCATCATATACACATTCCTAAATCTTAGGATTTGGATTCTTTAAAATTCATTAATCATCATCCTTATTGTTCAAGTCCCTCCTAACAATATCTCAACATCAACAATCAAAATTACTCATTCAAAAACTCATTCTCATGTATATATAATCATTCCAATGCAATATCTCATAATTTTCTCATCAATTTCCCAAAGCCCCAAAATCCTAATTTCTAGGGTTTTCATCAATAACCCAAAATCATCAATTTTAGCCATTTACATGCATCCATAGACTAGCATCAATGTATCCCATTCATTATCAACCACAACAATGAATCCCTAAGAATTATCCAACCTAGGGTTTTGGTTCTACATACCCTTATTCATTAAAACAACCTCCAATCCCCTATCACAATACCTTAATAACATAAAAACCATAAACAAAAACTATGGGTGTTCAAGAATCATACCTCTTTCTCCTAGCTCTATGCCAAACATGAAAATGAGGAAAAGGAGAACCAAGCTTTGCTCTAATGTTCCATTCATGCTTCATGAATCCAAGCTTTGGTTTTAATTTTGGAAATGGATGGAAGGAGAAGGTGGAAGGGAGGGGGATGGTCATGGAGAAGAAGAATGGAGGGAGAAGAAGAAAAAGCAAAGTGAAAGGGAGAAAGAGGGAGAAGTAACGTGAAATGTAAGAGAGAAATAAGAGTTTTATTTTAAATTTTGACCCATCATTAAAACTTCGCCGTTTTATAGTAAACAGGATCTTCATTCGGGCTCAATACTAAATCCAAAAATTATTCCGAAGACATATTCGGATTCCCAATAATGTTCTTAATAGCCCTCGACAATGGCATCTTAATCGGAGATACTTGGTCCGATACCTATATTTTAATCGGGTATAATTTTAATTCCTTAAATCTCAATAAATTATAAATATCCATAATAAATCCTAATTTAGTTATTTCCAAAATTTTGGGACACTTATTAACCCATTTATAATTATTTTTATAAAATTCAGGATGTTATAGTGGTGGCAAACCACTGGCCATGGTTGGCACTTTTTCCATGGCCAATTTTTGTAAGAAAGTACACTTCCAAGGCAGAACCCACCACTGGCCATGGCTACAAACCAGGGGCTGTGGTTGGCTCTGTTTGTACACCCAAATTTCATAGGACAAAGGTATTCCAGGGCAGGACCTATCATTGGCTGTGGTTGGAAACCATAGATCATGGTTGGCCCCCTATTCCACCATTACCCAATTTTAAAAAGAGCATGCCTTTGGGACCTAAGTTCTTGCAATGCCTATGATTTTGGGGATATATTTTCATCAAGATACACTCATGATAGGGTATAAAACATATCAAGAACATCTTACACATATCAAAACCTTTCCTACATCAAATTCAATCACCAAATCAAGCATCAAACATGAATAAAACATACCTCAATATTGAATCTCAACTTAACAAGGTTTATATTTCATCCCACCATGAATTGTGCTTCAACATAAGCATTAACACCATCCTAATGGCAACCAAATTCATTGTCAAGAATCATCATACATTACTTGGAGATATAAAATGATCACAAGTCAATTCAAATGATCCTAAGGTATCTATTTACCACTCTAGGATGTCAAGTCATCAATATCCAATCATTATCATGCTCATAAGGCATTAAACTATAACATGACTATACAAAATAACGTCACATACGAACATTTCCAAGAAGGAATGTACAAAAGCTATTAATCCAAAAACATGCCGGCCAAGGCATCTATACCAATTCTTCCTTCACACCATACCTCATCTCTTGAAGAGTCCTACTCGTTATGTCCTACAACACAAGAGCTAAAAAGTAGACAACATGGAGAGTGAGCTTACTTTCTCAATGATGAACAATCAATCAAATTATGATAACATGAATATAAAAATGCAAATTAACATATCCTCCTATTAAGGGAGTTCAATCAAATAGTAACGTTATATATCTTATTAACTTTCATTAAGCATACATATTCATACATAACAAGTCCATCAACAAGGACATTCCCAAGTAGAATTAAGTTACCAAATCAATATATTGCCACACTTATTGCCACAATCCATAAGTAACATAAAGAGGTCACACCAACACTAATACACAATTAGTTAGTGACCAAAAGTGGGTTTTATATCTCAATTAACATTTTCATTAGGGTATCATCTTTCTTAATCTTCTTCAACTCAAATGCCATGCTCCTATGGCTAATGCATATGTCATACTATAAAATGCATATGCAACAGATCCGATTTGAGACATTTACTCATAGCTCATGTGCACATGATTCATCAAATATTTGCAACCACACATAGTTGCTTAAGCATTTGTCCCCCTGTAAGGGTGCTTTTCAAAAGATCCCATAAGACCTCTATTATCTCAATACATCAAGTGATCGCAACCACTTATAATAAATCAAATATGTCTCCTACGCAAGGGTCTATTTTTCATAAGATCCCGCAAGACCCTTACCATCTCAATATACCAAGTGATCGTAACCACCTATAATCATTCTCATATTGGTTTCCAGCATGCAAGGGTACTCCCTTTCATAGTCCCGCAAGACCTTTATTGTTTCAAATTTTCATGTGATCACAACCACATATAAAATGCTATGTCATGCATGCCATGAATGCAATAATACACATGCTAGCCTCGGCTTCACAAGAATTCCTTACCCTCTCGTTTAAGGGTATAGTTTGCACTTAACATCATAGTTAGTGTCACATAATCATATGTAACATTCTTCAAGGCATTCCACTCATAATATTTAGGATTATACTAGCCAAGGATTCATATAAATGTCAATCCGTACATGGAATTCAAGAGCACGTCAAAATATATACTCCAAATTCATATTCTCATCAAATGTATCAAACCAATATCCAGTCATCAATAGGAGTTAATCTTAATTCATATCACACCCAATAGGTAGTATATCCATTCAAGGAAGAACATACAACTGATCAGACATTTAGAAAATATACTCCTCTTCCACCTCAAGAGAAGTATTCCTCTGGGTTAGATGATCCTGCCTCACAAGAATTATCAAACCCTACATTAAATACATATAGGGCCACATTAATCACTCATTTCAAATATCATTCTCAATTCTTATGATACAAATGAATATATATACATGATTCTCATCATGCGGTAATTATTTATAAGCTTCATTTCCTTATTTTATTAGGTTTCAGGAATTCCTTCCCATTAGCCAAAATCAATTATATTTTAAAGGACATAACATAGCGTCTAATTTACCAACACATACCAAACTTCTTACCCAACACTCTTAGCGGGTTTTCAATGCCTTATCACCTTATATCAATTTCATTCATACCATCACTACTAAAATACATTACCATCAATTTCCACACTTAGGGCACCAATACCTCTTCATTGTTTTCATGATTTTCCATACCAACATTCACCATTACTCATTCAAAAATGTATTTCTACATACAAAACAATTCCATGACAATTAAATTCCAAGTTTCACAAGTTTTGTCACAAGCCCTAATTCTATAA
The DNA here is from genome assembly GCA_037962975.1 of Clitoria ternatea. Taxonomy (NCBI): domain Eukaryota; kingdom Viridiplantae; phylum Streptophyta; class Magnoliopsida; order Fabales; family Fabaceae; genus Clitoria; species Clitoria ternatea. Next base: position 161,957,294 of record CM075672.1, read on the forward strand.
TTCTTAGGGTTTTTCACTAACTTCACCAATTCTTAATTTCATTCACTCTCATAATCCATCTCAAAAATCCTCAAACTATTAACACTACGTTTAAATCATCAATACAATATCAAAAACAAGTCCCAATGGTCATCTAGCCTAAGGTTGGGTTCCACATGCATTTATCCTTCAAAGCAATACTTAATAATCCATTATAATGCTCCAAGGACCTTAAAACAACAACTAGAAACCATAAAGGATCAAAATCACCAACCTTATTTCCAAGCTATAGCCAAAAATGAAAATGGAGGGTTGGAGGAGAAAATGGAAGTAGAAATGCCTCAATGCTCTATTAAAGCTTCATGATTCTTGGGTTTAATGTTAATTTTTGCAAGAGATAAAGGGAAATGGGGCATGGACGGTTTTGCTCTGAGGAAGGAGGAAGCAGAAATGAAAAATGAAGATGGGTGAGTAAGAGGGAGAAGCTAACAAAAAAGATGAGGAGTGGGAGGAGAGAGAAAAGCCAAACGTTGGTTCTTTATCCAATGGTCTATGCAATACCTTGTCTTTTGCTTTTTGGTTAACAAAACCCCTTTTGTCCAATGGACAAAAGAGATTAAAGAAATTAGAAAAGGTGTCCATGGTGAGAGGAGAAGAGAAAAGGGAATTTTGAAATTTTCTTAATTTCTATTTCACTCATATTTTCATCGTTTATTAACATACGTCGTGTACGAATAAATATCTCCTCAACACCAAAAATTATTTTGAATGTACCACCGTAATCATAATAAATCCCTCATTATTCTAGACCCATTAAATATTTAATTTGACTTAATGGGCCCTACACCATCCGTTAAATTATCCATTTTCAGTAGATCTTAATTTACAGATGAATCATAATTACTACATAATTAATTTTCCTATGTATTTTAGGCATCAGTTAATTAATTAATTTCATTTTCTAAAAATTTGGGATGTTACAATCCACCCCACCTAAAAGAAATTTTGTCCTCGAAATTCGACATACTTGATTCAAATATATTAGGATACTGCTTCCGCATATCATCCTCACGCTCCCAAGTAATGGTACTTTCATTTCCATGCCTCCAATCTCTTGACAGAATGTCCAACAATCTTAGTAGAGACAAGAGGGACAGTCAGATTATCCCTGACTTCCATATCATCAACACTGAGCACATGTGAGGGGTCAGGTACATATTTTCTCCACTGAGAAACATGGAATACGTTCTGAAGATTCACCAAGTGAGGAGGTAAAATAATGTGATAAGCAACTTCACCAATCCGCTCAGGGATCTCATAGGGACCAATAAATCTAGGACTTAATTTTCTGCTCTTTAAAGCCCTACTAATACCTTTATCATGAGAAACCCATAAAAATACATGATCGCCAACTTGAAACTCAAGTGGCTTCTTGCTTCTTTCTCTTATCATAATATGATGCTCTACTTTTTCCTTCTGATATAAGAAGCATGAAGCCATATAATTAGCAATATCTCACTTCATTCCAGGCCATTAGAAGTTCTTTTTCACATCTTGGTACATCTTGGTTGTACCAGGGTGGACATAAAGAATGCTTTTGTGTGCCTCTTCAAGTATCATACTCCTCAAATCACCAAAGAAAGGTACATATACATAACCTTTCACGCGCCATAGGCCATCAACACCCTCAACAAGGAATAGATTCTTCCCATCTTCTTGGGATTTCTTCATCTCATTTAGATAATCATCATTTACTTGTTTCCTCATCACAAGATCTAGGAATCTATTGTATATCTTCAAAGAAGCAAAACACAATTTCTTGGAAGATTGAATTTTGGTCCCAACATTCAAATTTTGAAATTCCTCAATCAATTCAAGTTCTTTGACCATCATGACTGATACATGTAAGGATTTCCCTCTAAGAGCATCCGCAACCATATTAGCCTTTCCCGAATGATACCTCAATTTAAACTCAGTCCCTTAGGAATTCCATCCATCTCCTTTGACACATATTCAATTCCTTCTGATCAAAGAGGTATTTCAAGCTTTTGTGATTACTAAAGACCATAAACCTTGAACCATAGAGTTAATGACGCCAAATTTTCAAGGCAAATATAACTACCACCAACTCCAAGTCATGAATGGGGTAATTACCTTTATAAGGTCTCAATTGACGTGAAGTATAAGCAATAACACGTTCCTTCTACATCAAAACACATCCGAGACCATGCTTGAAAGTATCACAATACACCTTAAAATCTTCCTTTAAATCAGGCAATGCAAAAATAGGCACATAAGTGAGTCTTATTTTCAATTCTTTAAAACTTTTATCACATTCAACATTCCACATAAAATGTTGATTCTTTCTAGTTATTTTCATCAAAGGCTTAGCAAGATGAGAAAATCCTTCAATAAATCTTTGATAATAACTGGAAAGACCAAGAGAACTTCTGATCTTTGTAACAAACGTAGGTCTAGACCATGCCATAACAGCCTCAACCTTAGAAGGATCAACAGAAACATCTTTTTCAGATATCACATGTCCAAGAAATTGGACACTCGCCAACCAGAATTCACATTTAGAGAGCTTAGCATACAACTAATTCTCTCTAAGGATGTTCAACACTAGCCTTAAATGTTCCTCATGTTCCTCGCAGCTCTTGGAATATACCAAGATGTCATCAATGAATACCACTATGAATCGATCGAGATATTCATGAAAGATACAATTCATGTAGTCCATGAATACAACTATAGCATTATTGACTCCGAATGGCATCACAACATATTTGTAATTGCCATATTGCATTATAAAAGTAGTTTTCGGGAAGTCTCCGGTCTTCACCCGAATTTGGTGATAGCTAGAACATAAATCAATTTTTGAGAACATTACAGCTTCTCTCAACTGATCTAACAGATCATTAATACGAGGCAAGGGATATCTATTATTGATTGTCATCTTATTTAGTTGGCTGTAATTAACACATAACCGCATAGTTCTATCCTTCTTCTTCACTAATAACATAAAAGCTCCCCAGGGTGATACATTGGGTCGAACAAATTCTTTTTCAAGTAACTCCTCAACTTGCTTTTTCAGTTCAGCTAACTCCATAGGAGACATCCTATTAGGAGCTATAGAAATGGGTTCCGCATTGGGAATAAGATCAATAACAAACTCAACCTCCATAGAGGTGGCAAACTGAGAACCTCTTCGGGAAACACATCTAAAAATTCAGACACCATCGGAATGCTAAAGGGATCAGGACCATTAGTCCCATCGACAAGAGATAATAGCATGCAAAGTTGAGTTATACCTCGCATATTGAACTTCCTAACGCTCGGAGAATAGAAGATAATAGTTCTTTGTTGACAATCAACCACGACCTTATTAGGGGAAAGCCAATTCATGATAAGAATCATCTCCAAGCCCTTCATGGGTAAGCAAATAAAGGATGTCACAAATCTTCTCCCTTTTAGGAGCATGTTAACATCGTCACAACAAGTAACCGATCTAAGACAAGTACCGTTTGGGGTAGAAACCATAAGAGTATTTTTCATTAAGTTCACCGAAAATTTTAATCACCGCACATAATCCTCGGATATGAAAGAATGGGTAGCACCCGAATCATAAATAACATGAATAAAATTACCAAGATCTAACACTTATTTTCAATCAAATTACCAGCTTGTGCTACTTCCTCACCAATCACAAAAAACACTCTTTCAGGAGATTGTTGGTGATTCCCACCATTTCCATCAACATTACGAGCACCATTGTTGTTGCCATTGTGAGCACCATTTTTGTTGCCACTTCCATTACCATGTCTTCCACCATTATACCCACCACAGCCACCATTTCGGCTGCCATTGTGTCTATTACCGTGTCCCTGACCACCATTGTGGCCTCCACGGTTCACATGAGTCGGAGTGATAGCACGAGTAGGAGTATTAGTTTGTATAAGAGCCCGCCTTGCAAGCAAAGGATATGCAGGATGAATATATCCCACTTGATCACAATTGAAACAAACAACATCATCAAGGTGAACATATTCATGAGCATAATAAGGTCCACCACACTTATTACATCTTGGTCTATTGGCATTTGCATTACCCCGACCAAAGGTGTTACCATGGCCACCACCCTTGTGACACCCTCGATTAACTAGGACTAATTCCCACACTGAAACGTCCTACTTAATTAAGGAGTCACTAATTATTTAGAAAAATAAGAGTTTTTTTTATTGGTGATCATAAATACATACCTTGAAATGAACATTATGTAAAGTAGATCGATTCTTTATGGCAGTAGTGTACTCAAAAGACACAAGGGCTTATAGGCTCCCAATAAAACAAGTACAGAATAATAACATAATATAAAACTAAAAGTCGGGACCTACAACAGTCTCAACACGAGCGACGAGTATAAGTAGTCTACGTCCACAACTCAACATCTTTTATTGCAGGTGGTCCAGGTCCTGCTCACATTCGTTCTGCCTAGATTGTTTTGGGGGAAATTCTTTCAATAGAAACCTGAGTGTTGAAAAAACTGCCGAATGGATGAGCATATGCTCGGTTCTGGGAGTTACTTACTCAGGTGAAGAGTTTTTACCCAGGATAACGATAGATTATGCTGGTATTGGCTGGCTTACGCCCAAACTCCTGGCCTTAGTTGCTCGCCCAAACGAGTCGGTTTTAGCTTGAGCGAAGCCTCCCCCTGCTGTTTCTTTTTCCTTCACGTTCCGTTCCCCTCTGTTTGGCCCATGTGCATTGTTGGCACTCGCTCAAGCGAGTGGGGGTTTCGCTTGAGTGAGGGGGGCCTCCTGTTCCCCAAACGTTGTGATTGGTTGATCTTTCTCTTTCCTTTCACTAAAATCAAATTCCACACCATTCCATGGACACTGTGGTTATAAAATCTGACTTATAAATGTTGTATTGGTCAATTTCTTTAAACTTTAAACACACAGCATTAACTTATGCCTTCTTCCCTTATATTGTATGATGTTTAACCGAGACACCCTGATGGTATTTTCCCTCCTTTTCTCTCGGTTTTGTTTGTATTTCCCTTCTTTCTTGGTTCTGATGGTATTGGACCTTCTTCCCTTATTTTATTAGATAACGAGGGAATATAAAAGGGCATTAATGTAATATAACATGACGTGATGGAATATTGGGCTGCCATTTTAATTAAAACAGTGAGATTTTAATGGGAGGAGGATATTAAATCAAAAACTCTCACTTTCTCTCCACTTCACGTCACTTCTTCCTCTCCTTTCTACACTCTTCTTCTTCGTCTTCTTCCCTTCTCCATCTCCTCTTTTCTTCTCTCCAAAAACCAAAACCGTGTGGAGCTTTCTTACCCTCTCCCATTTTACTTTCATGGAGGCTCAAAGGAGAAGCTCATGGTTGGATCCTCTTCCACTCTTCTCCTCTATTTTCGTGCAGAACCCTCTTTTCCTTGGGGGCTCGTGGCCAACTCTTGGGTAAGGTAAGTTCCTCACCACTCTTTATGAGTTTATGCCTTAGATTTTGGGTTCTTGGTTTTGGAGGAGTATATATGGCATGGGTTATTGGGAGAGCACTTATGATGAGAAACCCTAAGGTGGGGTGTTATATTATGGCATTAATGGTGGGTTATTATATGTGTAAGGAGTTGATACTTGGATGAGTGGAAAATGAATGAGCGTTTATGGTGTTGTTAGGTTTTAGTGAAACCCTAATTTTAATAAATTGGGGAAAATATGAAATATGAGTGGGAAATATATTTAATGATGATAGTGAGTGATATTGATATGGGAGAATGGTCATTGACAATGGTTGATGAATATTAATAATGATAAGTAAGTTTTGGTGAAACCCTAGCCCTAAGAATTTGGGAAAATGGATATATTGTAACATGGGAAGTTAAATTGAATGTGAATAGGTGATATTTAATGTGTATGTTGTTAGTTATAGTGATGAACAATGATGAACATTTTAGATAATCCTTAATGGTGGAACTAATAGGATATACCTATTGGTTGGTGAATTGATAGGCCATAGATGGATGAGTTGAAATTGTTAATTTAGTGATGGCTTTGAAGAGGCAAGGATAATCTATGTTGAGCTCTAAGTGACAATGATGATATTTGAAGGATTGATGTAATATGGGATTGCATTTTGGAATAGATGAGATAGTGATGTTGTTGAGTTTGGTTGGTCCATAAGATCTAGAGAACCTTGGTTCTGGGAAAGGAATTCCCGAAGCCTAACACGATTACATATGTTGATGATTAACAAGTCTAGGACTTGGGGTTAAGCTTTATGATAACACTAGTAGAAAAGTACCATTTCACATCGTAGCCTTCATCACGGTTTAACAAAAAACCGATGTGAAAAATAAAGGCGGAACATTTCACATCGGTTTTCTATAAAAACCGATGTGAACAACGGATTATCACATCGGTTTTTTGAAACCAATTTTAAATATTGACACGGTGGCAATTTTGAAATTATGTGAAATGTTTCATAAGCATATTAGACCATGCTTTTTAGGAAACCGATATGGAATATGGAATCAGGCCTAAATACCACATCGGTTATCTGAAAAACTGTTGTGGAAAATTATTTTTTTAAAAAAATTAAAAGTGTATAGGGCCGGCCTCAGTTTTTCCGCGTATACCACATCAGTTATTTGCAAAACTGATGTGTATTGTTTTCATTTTTCCCATGCCACATCGGATATTCTAACAACCGATGTGAAATGTGTAGATTGTTATAATATTTGATAAATTCAAAATTTATGATTACTCGATAAAGATAAATATAAATGTAATATTTCACATCGGTTTTACTAAAAAACCGATGTGGTAGGTCCTAAAAATTTAAGTTGTGCGCGTTAAAGGTTTTTCATAAATCCGATGTGGCCTCACTTTTCACATCGGTTTTTCATAACTCCGATGTGGCTTCACTTCTCACATCGGTTTTGCCAAAACCGATATGGTATTGGATTTTTGTTAAATATTATTTTCTTTTTAGTTAAATCCTCGTGATATCCTAGATCCAAATCGCAACCGTCCATTCACCGAACACACGGATTGCTCCCAAATCCAACACTCCAAAACCAAACCGACCTTCCTCTAACATTTCAATCCTCAATAAACTCCCTCATCTCATCCTACTCTTTTTTCCTCACTGATAATCGCTAATTATCTCTTCTCCTTCTTCTTCTTCTGGATCCTTCTACACTCACTCAACTAATGGCAAGGCTCCCTGTAAGCAGCTGGCGACAAAGGCCGCTCCGAAGTCTCCTCCCCGCGGTTGGGGTCAAGTGTGAGGCACAACTCGTAGGTGAAGGAGGAACGACCTCTGACGATGATTATTGTGCGTTATTTTTTTTTGTCTTGTTAATTTCCATCTGTGAAGGTTGTTAATCCAGTAATTTTAGCATATTGGGCAGTTTCTTCTAATAAAAATTGTATAGTTGTAACTTTCAGATATGGTTCACTGCTCTTTTTTATTTTCATCTTTTTGAAAAACCGATGTTACATGCATTAAAAAATCGATGTTATATGCCCTCAATTCATATCGGTTTCTAATAAAAAGCGTTGTTAATTTATTTCTTTTCACATCGGTTTTCTTTAAAAACTGTTGTTAAGTTTTTCCTTTTCACATCGGTTTTCTTTAAAAACCGTTGTTAATTTTTTGATTTTCACATCGGTTTTCTTTAAAAACCATTGTCAAATCTATTTTTCACATGTGAGATGTACCTATATTTCACATCGGCCGGATCCACATCGGTTTGAAAACCGATGTGAAAAGCCTAAAAAAACCGATGTGAAAAGCTGTTTTTGTACCAGTGTAAGCTAACAAATGTTTAGAGTTATGATGGTTATTGATTATGTGTATGTATATGTAAGGTATGTAGATTGTATTACGGGTGATGCAATGGAGCATTTGGAGCATTGGGATGGTTTGGCTCTTCCCTCAAGGTAGGAGAGGAGTTAACATTCAAATTGTATGAGTAAATTGAATAGTGATTGTTGTATGTGATGGATACTCATGCTTGCCTTGCCGTGTATATGTATTGAATTAATTTAAATGGCAACTGATAATTATTGAGAATTATTATGATACTTTTATGATAGGTGCAAGTAATTGACTTGCATGTGTATGAGGCAAATATGATTGTTATATATATATATATGTAATTTGTAATACTTTGTTGCCACATGTGTGGCTTAATATTATGTTTGTTGCTATGCCTCTTGATAGCCATGTGTGGACTACTATGAGTGATGTTTGTGGCTATTGAGTGCCAATTATATGAATGACATGTCTTGAGGAGCTTGTATGTAATTATGTGATTATTGTAATTATGTTATGGTTGATTGTAAGTGTTGACTCGCGAATATGATGTGAAATATATATATGAAAAATGTTGAGATGGAAATGCCATATTAAAACTTGAAAATAATGACTAAAACCAATAAAGATAAAATCCACTATAGTGTATATGGTGGTGTTGGTGATTATGATGATGGAGATTGATGAGTGGCATTTGGGATGCACAGAGTGAGCTTGCATTTGATTTGCATTGCATTGCATCCATGGCATATCATAGCTGCCGGTGTTGGAATATTAGGGGATTCCCCCGATTGGCCCAGTGGGAGGGCGGCTCAGTGCACGAGCATTTATGTTGTTCCCCTGTGACTCAGTGTGTAAGTCACGAAGCTGCCCATGCTGAGCTACGGGAAGCTGGATGTGGTTGACCCTTGTGGGGGGTGGCTCTTGAAGAGCAGGTGTCCCCGGTGGTCCTTTAGATCACAGCTACCATGTTGTAAATCATGGTTGGCCGTAACACCATATGTTGAATATGTTATATACCGTGGTCATGGTGAAAATGGCCAGGTGTTGCATGATGGGCGATGCGGTTTGGTACCAGTAAAAATATGGTGAATATGCATGCATTATGATATATGTGTACACATTTCACTACTACAGTAGGGGCATGGTATGTGATCATGCTTGAACCCACAATTTGGTGTTTATTCCCACAGTCGGATCCGTATTTGTTGTTGATTATTCCATTGTGCATATGCATTAGCCATACGAGCATTTGCATATAGCATGGAGATATGCCATATTATGATGACGATTGATGATGGTTGAGATTGTGAGATGGTGTTGATGAGAAGGGTAATTTAATATACCGAAAGACCACATGAAAGTAATAAATAATATGAATAAATGAAATGATGTGAATATGACGATATATATATATGTTGTGGCCCAATGTATGAAGGGCGTATTTGTTATAATTGAGGATGATGATGTTAGCCCATGGTGGCTTGATGAAAGGTCGAATGGTCTATGTTGATGATCTTAGCCCATTGTGGCCTTGTGATAATTACGTGTTGGCCCATTGTGGCGGTGTGATGAATGTGTATATGCTTGCTTGTTATGATTTGTTGAATAAGTATGAAATGTGCATATGTTGTTGAATTAATAAACTATGATGATTATTGATATGTCTAGCAGAGCACACATGATGTTGTATGTATATACACATGATCACAATATATATTATTCGTCATTTTGAATGTTTAACTCACTCTCCCATGTGGTCTCCTTTTTAGCATTGTGATGCAGGTTGCCATGGGATGAGTTTGGATTTAAAGATCAAGATTTGGTAAAGGTATATAGTGGTAGAGGAAGTGCCTTGGCCGGCATTATTTATGGATTCTTGTGTATTGATTAAATGGTATATGATGATATAGATGATTTAGAGATTTTGAGTATGTATAAGACAATCCTTTGAATTGATGGATGATGAATATATATATATATATATGTAGGATATAAGAGATGATTTGATGTGTATTAGAGGGATTGAAATTGAATGATGTTCATTGATGATTGAGATAGTCTGGAGAAGATTCCCGAATGTATATAAATGTATTTATGTATATATAGGTATATATGATTATATCTTAGGCTTTGCATGCTTACGAAATAAATTGTAGAATGATGGTGAATGTCTAATAGGATTATAATATGCCTTTGCATGTTAGCCTAGCCTTTTCTCATATGGTCATATATGGGACTAGGCGTGTGCTGGTATACACATTCTTCCGCTGTATACTCTATTATTATTTTTTTTGTATACCTTTATGGGCATTTTAGTTATCAATTCAGCTTTAGGTTATATAGTCTCACTCTTTGGTCTTCTGTGATTTGGGTCTTGATGTGATCATGGTGGTGTCTTTGAAATGTTTCCAAACGTGAAAAATTTACTCGTATTTTTATTAATTATGACGATCACATCGGGATTCGAGTATAGAAAATTAGGGGTGTTTTAATCTAGTATCAGAGCATATTTTGCTCTGAATTAGAGTTATTGGTTATTACCAGAGCATGGCTGCTCTGTGATGATTTGATATCATGGATGATTGGAGCATGATTGCTCAATGGTGAGATACTTATGGTGATCTTGGGAGCGGGATGCTCATTATTGACATACGGTTGATTTGTATAGATTTAAGGGTGATAACTATCTTGAGGATGATATTATGTTTGATTGCCCTATATGGACTTAAGAATGACTAGTTGTTTAAGGATTATGAATTGATTATGAGGGCATACTTGTTCATTGAGGAATTATTGTGAATCATTAATATTGAGGTTGTATGCTATTTGAGGACTTTCATGAGATTGTAATTTACAAGATGTGGTTATTGTCTATGGGAAGTATACCCTTTATTATTGAGGTTGTATGATGTACTTATGGAGCCTAGTTGCTCATTGATGATTATGAATGAATTATGAGGTTGAAAAGGAGTGAATGAATTTCCTCAATATATGATGGATGTATTTATTGTGTAAGACCGGCCAAGTTCCTTACCCTATTACCTTCAAATGATGAATATATTATTGTTGTGTATTGATGTTGATATATATAATGCAAATTGATTTGATGATGAATCAATGATTGAATGTTAATCATGGGAATAAAATATTGAGTTATGAATGTGAAATGCGAGATATAAATCGATATGATGATGGGTTTATGCCATGTATTAATCATGGGTAGAAAATATTGAGAAATGAATTGACATGGTGGTAGACCATGAATTATGAAAATTCTGAAGAGAGTGATAAAATTGTTGATTTGGCCTCTTGTATGATTTATACTTGTAACTCTAGCTGACACATGCTTGCTAAATGAAATGTAACCCACGTGGTTGATTTGGTTGAATGAATGATATTGAAGAAATTCCCTAGTGTGGGTATTTTCGAATTTAAATGATTGGCTATGCCATTTGTGAGGAATGAATTTTTATATTCTTTGGTACAAGAACCCTATGTGTTATACGATATGAGTGATTTATTGTATCCCTAGATTGGGAATTTGAATATGTGATAAGTGATTAAATATGAATTCGAATATGTTAAATTGGGTTGTGTCTCGGTTTTGGTGTGTGAAGACCGAGTGAATAACTGAGTTGATTATAACCCACTAGGTGTGATGACCTAGATTGACTTGGTATGATCTTGCATGATCAATTGTTGTACAGAATTAATTTAATAGACCCTATGGTGGTCTAGGCTCTATGTTATTTTGTGAGCCATATCAAATGATTGTGTGGTAGGTGAGAATTCCACAATGAGTGCTAGGTAACCCCTAATGAATAATGAATAATAATGTTGAGTTTGGGGTATGATGGAAATTGATTATGGTATACGATTTTACGAAGTGATCTGGGCTAAGTGATGTGCCTTAGAGATTATGGTCATTGGAACCCTTATGGATGACAATATGACTTAGAGATGACATATATGATTATGAGTTAGTGAATAGAAATTTGACCATGTCATTACCCCCCTATTTTAATTGAAGGGTGCTGTATTGATGATAGAAACCACACAGTGATACGATATGATGTGAGTTATATGTTTAGTTTATGGACTTTAATTGTGATTTATGAGGAGAATTTCTAATGTGAAGGCTTATGATACGATTATGTAGCCTACTTAATAAGAGTTTGATGAATCTTTTAAGGCCCGAATTGATTTTCAGTCAACAAATATGTAAGTGAGACAAGAATTTTAGGCTATTTGAGCATGGTTTTGGATTGATGAAGCCTGAGGACAGGGTATTTTCTTTGTGATGATTGAAAATTTATGGTTGGTACACCGATTAATGGTGAAGTAAATTAAGATTTGATGGTTGATATGGCATGATGGATGCCAAATTAGCTATATAATGGTGGTGAGGTATCAATATGTTAGTTGTGGGCTGCTGAGGATTGTCACCGAGCCTTATATGAACTAGTATTGCTTGAATATGTGTAACCAATATGAGCCATGGGAATACGAAGTATTGGTTCCGATATGGTCTTACATGCCATGAGCATTGTGGCAGCATGCACTTATGCGCCGACTTTATGTGTTTGTGGTAACCACAACAGGATTGGGACGCCTTCCTGTATGTCGGATGCAGCAACACATAGGCCGGGCAGGTGTAGGGATTGTAACTGCTTATGGTGAATGTATTTAGCCTATCTGGTCATACTGAGTATGAACATGTGAACTTTGTTGGGTGAGATATAATTGATGATACATGACATACTTGATGCAGAAATTTTACATTAAGAATGATGAAGTGGTGATGAACATGTTCTGATGGACTTTGGGGAGTCCAGTGTTATCCTATGGTGTTGTTGAATCTTGTTGATGTGTGGCCTGAGGTATGGCCTTGTGACATCTGTACGAAGCTGAATTTCGAGGATGAAATTCTTTTTAGGTGGGGTGGATTGTAACACCCCAAATTTTATAAAAACGAATAATTGATGGAAATGGATAATAAATAAATAATTAAATTAATGAATTGATAATTATTGAGGATGATTCATGAAAATGTATGGATTGTTGTGGCAAGGTGTGAATACAAGTATATAAGATGATGAAGAGCTTAGATTCAGCATGTGTAATAAATTTGGAATGTAAATTTACAAGTATGAATGTGTGAACAGGTGGAATAAGCTTTATAATGTGTAAAAACATAGAAGATGTTCAAATTTGACTTATAATGAGACTTTCCGAGTGAGAATGCTCAGGACGAGTTGCATAAGCCTTACATATTGTATATGAGTTGTTGGAAGGGAGTGTATTGGCTTTGATTGCAAATTTCATAGGCTGAGTTGTTAAGAATTACGTTTTGTTTGGGTCCTGATGGTCTCGCCCGAGCGAGAAAGGATCTCGCTCAGGCGAGGATCCACTGCATTGGTAAATTAGTCTCTAGACTAATTTCTCCCAGGCGGTGAAGTTCCCGCTCAAGCGAGCTGGAGAAAAATGGTTACTGGGCCTTTTTCGCCCAAGCGAGTGTGAATGGCTTGAGCGGAAGTATAAAATCTAAAGCTGGAATGGTGTTTACTCAAATGGGTGGCTGTTAAGGTTATGTTTGACCAAGTATGGCGAGTGTAGGGTGCGTAAGTAAGATTCTGGATGAGAATTCACTCTAGTGGGAAACTTAGAACGTAATTTTATGAGTTGTGGTGAATTTCCGAGTGAAATTCCGAGTGACATATGTCCTAGTCTTTCCCTTCCGAGTGAATAAGGTATAATCTGAGTGGTTAACATGTGGGTAAGTCTGAGTGGGACTTAATTTGGTAAATCCCTCCAAGTAAGTAGAGGTTAGAGCAATTTCCGACTGGAACTAGATTGTGGGGGACCCCTTCTAAAAGAAAGGGAGGTTTATGAAATCTGTGAGTGGAGTCCCGAATAGGGAATTTCCGAGTTCAAGGTAACTTATCCCGAGTGGATCCCTCTGTGTGTGAAATGCCGAGTGGAAGACCAATGAGTGATGAGTCAGTGCTAAGGCAAGTACCGAGTGAAGGACTGATTGAGAGGAGGACTCGGTTTCGGAATAAATTCCCGAGTGAAAAACTGAGCAAGATGAGTCGGTTTTGATTATTTTACCGAGTGGGAAACCGAGCGAGATGAATCGGTTTTGGAATGAAGTTGCCGAGTGAAAAACTGCTTGTGATGACTCGGATTTAGAATAAATAGCCGAATGAAAGACTATATGAGTGTGAGTCGGCCCTGAATGACTTGGCTTAATGGAAAGTGGATCGGCCTAGATTGTTATGCCAAGAGTGAGAACCGAGTGTGAGATGACTCGGATCCGGGTGAATTTTGCCGAGTGAAAATCGAATGAGTGTTGGGTCGGTTTTGGGGGAAATTCTTTCAATAGAAACCCGAGTGTTGGAAAAACTGCCGAATGGATGAGCATATGCTCGGTTCTGGGAGTTACTTACTCAGGTGAAGAGTTTTCACCTAGGATAACGATAGATTATGCTGGTATTGGCTGGCTTACGCCCAAACTCCTGGCCTTAGTTGCTCGCCCAAACGAGTCGGTTTTAGCTTGAGCGAAGCCTCCCCCTGCTGTTTCTTTTTCCTTCACGTTCCGTTCCCCTCTATTTGGCCCATGTGCATTGTTGGCACTCGCTCAAGCGAGTGGGGGTTTCGCTTGAGTGAGGGGGGCCTCCTGTTCCCCAAACGTTGTGATTGGTTGATCTTTCTCTTCCCTTTCACTAAAATCAAATTCCACACCATTCCATGGACATTGTGGTTATAAAATCTGACTTATAAATGTTGTATTGGTCAATTTCTTTAAACTTTAAACACACAACATTAACTTATGCCTTCTTCCCTTATACTGTATGATGTTTAACCGAGACACCCTGATGGTATTTTCCCTCCTTTTCTCTCGGTTTTGTTTGTATTTCCCTTCTTTCTCGGTTCTGATGGTATTGGACCCTCTTCCCTTATTTTATTAGATAACGAGGGAATATAAAAGGGCATTAATGTAATATAACATGACGTGATGGAATATTGGGCTGCCATTTTAATTAAAACGGTGAGATTTTAATGGGAGGAGGATATTAAATCAAAAACTCTCACTTTCTCTCCACTTCACGTCACTTCTTCCTCTCCTTTCTACACTCTTCTTCTTCGTCCTCTTCCCTTCTCCATCTCCTCTTTTCTTCTCTCCAAAAACCAAAACCGTGTAGAGCTTTCTTACCCTCTCCCATTTTACTTTCATGGAGGCTCAAAGGAGAAGCTCATGGTTGGATCCTCTTCCACTCTTCTCCTCTATTTTCGTGCAGAACCCTCTTTTCCTTGGGGGCTCGTGGCCAACTCTTGGGTGAGGTAAGTTCCTCACCACTCTTTATGAGTTTATGCCTTAGATTTTGGGTTCTTGGTTTTGGAGGAGTATATATGGCATGGGTTGTTGGGAGAGCACTTATGATGAGAAACCCTAAGGTGGGGTGTTGTATTATGGCATTAATGGTGGGTTATTATATATGTAAGGAGTTGATACTTGGATGAGTGGAAAATGAATGAGCGTTTATGGTGTTGTTGGAATTTAGTGAAACCCTAATTTTAATAAATTGGGGGAAATATGAAATATGAGTGGGAAATATATTTAATGATGATAGTGAGTGATATTGATATAGAAGAATGGTCATTGACAATGGTTGATGAATATTAATAATGATAAGTAAGTTTTGGTGAAACCCTAGCCCTAAGAATTTGGGAAAATGGATATATTGTAACATGGGAAGTTAAATTGAATGTGAATAGGTGATATTTAATATGTATGTTGTTAGTTATAGTGATGAACAATGATAAACATTTTAGATAATCCTTAATGATGGAACTAATAGGATATACCTATTGGTTGGTGAATTGATAGGCCATAGATGGATGAGTTGAAATTGTTAATTTGGTGATGGCTTTGAAGAGGCAAGGATAATCTATGTTGAGCTCTAAGTGACAATGATGATATTTGAAGGATTGATGTAATATGGGATTGCATTTTGGAATAGATGAGATGGTGATGTTGTTGAGTTTGGTTGGTCCATAAGATCTAGAGAACCTTGGTTCTGGGAAAGGAATTCCCGAAGCCTAACACGATTACATATGTTGATGATTAACAAGTCTAGGTTTGGGGTTAAGCTTTATGATAAGCTAACAAATGTTTAGAGTTATGATGGTTATTGATTATGTGTATGTATATGTAAGGTATGTAGATTGTATTACGGGTGATGCAATGGAGCATTTGGAGCGTTGGGATGGTTTGGCTCTTCCCTCAAGGTAGGAGAGGAGTTAACATTCAAATTGCATGAGTAAATTGAATAGTGATTGTTGTATGTGATGGATACTCATGCTTGCCTTGCCGTGTATATGTATTGAATTAATTGAAATGGCAACTGATAATTATTGAGAATTATTATGATACTTTTATGATGGGTGCAAGTAATTGACTTGCATGTGTATGAGGCAAATATGATTGTTATATATATATATATATATGTAATTTGTAATACTTTGTTGCCACATGTGTGGATTAATATTATGTTTGTTGCTATGCCTCTTGATAGCCATGTGTGGACTACTATGAGTGATGTTTGTGGCCATTGAGTGCCAATTATATGAATGACATGTCTTGAGGGGCTTGTATGTAATTATGTGATTATTGTAATGCCGTTATGGTTGATTGCAAGTGTTGACTCGCGAATATGATGTGAAATATATATATGAAAAATGTTGAGATGGAAATGCCACATTAAAACTTGAAAATAATGACTAAAACCAATAAAGATAAAATCCACTATAGTGTATATGGTAGTGTTGGTGATTATGATGATGGAGATTGATGAGTGGCATTTGGGATGCATAGAGTGAGCTTGCATTTGATTTGCATTACATTGCATCCATGGCATATCATAGCTGCCGGTGTTGGAATATTAGGGGATTCCCTCGGTTGGCCTAGTGGGAGGGCGGCTCAGTGCACGAGCATTTAGTTGTTCCCCTGTGACTCGGTGTGTAAGTCACGAAGCTGCCCATGCTGAGCTACGGGGAGCTGCATGTGGTTGACCCTTGTGGGGGGTGGCTCTTGAAGAGCAGGTGTCCCCGGTGGTCCTTTGGATCACAGCTGCCATGTTGTAAATCATGGTTGGCCGCAACACCATATGTTGAATATGTTGTATACCGCGGTCATGGTGAAAATGGCCAGGTGTTGCTTGATGGGCGATGCGGTTTGGTACCAGTAAAAATATGGTGAATATGCATGCATTATGATATATGTGTACACATTTTATTACTGCAGTAGGGGCATGGTATGTGATCATGCTTGAACCCACAATTTGGTGTTTATTCCCACAGTCGGATCCGCATTTGTTGTTGATTATTCCATTGTGCATATGCATTAGCCATACGAGCATTTGCATATAGCATGGAGATATGCCATATTATGATGACAATTGATGATGGTTGAGATGATGAGATGGTGTTGATGAGAAGGGTAATTTAATATACCGAAAGACCACATGAAAGTAATAAATAATATGAATAAATGAAATGATATGAATATGCCGATATATATATATATGTTGTGGCCCAATGTATGAAGGGCGTATTTGTTATAATTGAGGATGATGATGTTAGCCCATGGTGGCTTGATGAAAGGTCGAATGGTCTATGTTGATGATCTTAGCCCATTGTGGCGCTGTGATAGTTACGTGTTGGCCCATTGTGGCGGTGTGATGAATGTGTATATGCTTGCTTGTTATGATTTGTTGAATAAGTATGAAATGTGCATATGTTGTTGAATTAATAAACTATGATGATTGTTGATATGTCTAGTAGAGCACACATGATGTTGTATGTATATACACATGATCACAATATATATTATTCGTCATTTTGAATGTTTAACTCACTCTCCCATATGGTCTCCTTTTTAGCATTGTGATGCAGGTTGCCATGGGATGAGTTTGGATTTAAAGATCAAGATTTGGTAAAGGTATATAGTGGTAGAGGAAGTGCCTTGGCAGGCATCATTTATGGATTCTTGTGTATTGATTAAATGGTATATGATGATATAGATGATTTAGAGATTTTGAGTATGTATAAGACAATCCTTTGAATTGATGGATGATGAATATATATATATATATGTAGGATATAAGAGATGATTTGATGTGTATTAGAGGGATTGAAATTGAATGATGTTCATTGATGATTGAGATAGTCAGGAGAAGATTCCCGAATGTATATAAATGTATTTATGTATATATAGGTATATATGATTATATCTTAGGCTTTGCATGCTTACAAAATAAATTGTAGAATGATGGTGAATGTCTAATAGGATTATAATATGCCTTTGCATGTTAGCCTAGCCTTTTCTCATATCGTCATATATGGGACTAGGCGTGTGCCGGTATACACATTCTTCCGTTGTATACTTTATTATTATTTTTTTTGTATATCTTTATGGGCATTTTAGTTATCGATTCAGCTTTAGGTTATATAGTCTCACTCTTTGGTCTTCTGTAATTTGGGTCTTGATGTGATCATGGTGGTGTCTTTGAAATGTTTCCAAACGTGAAAAATTTACTCGTATTTTTATTAATTATGACGATCACATCGGGATTCGAGTACAGAAAATCAGGGGTGTTTTAGAACCTATTCTGTGTGGGACTTAATGGGAGAATTCCCGAGTAATACTAGGCTTGGTTATTCTGAGTGAAAAATATGTGTAGATCCCGAGTGGGAAAGAGTTTGGGTATTTTTGAGTGATAAATCCGAGTGAACCTCTTCCGAGGGAAGGGTTGTTGTAATGGTCTAGATTGGGATGAATTCGGAGTGTATGATATTTATAATCCGAATGAATGTTATATATATAATCCGAGTGAGCGAGGATCTACACCCCGAGTGGTTAAGGTCCGAATGAGTCCGAATGGGACTTAACTTTCTGATTTTCTCCGAGTGAATATGATGATGTATACCGAGTGAATCTGGCTGGAATATTCTGAGTGATAAATGATTATGGAGACCTATTCTAAGTGAAGGAAGGTCTATGAGTTCTCCGAGTGAGAAGTGTAAAGATGCTGAGTGATGAGTGTGTAAGGGAATCCCGATTGTATCGAGGTTGAAATATACTGAACGGTGTTTGATTAGGAGGTATTCCGAGCGGGGAAGTCTTATGGACTCCGAGTGGGATAGTTATCATTTCCCAAGTGGATTTTGCGTGACCCTTATGGATAAAAATAAGTGACTAAGTATAAAATGTTGGGGTCAATCCCGAGTGAATGGAACACCGACCCCGAGTGATGGGAATTACAGAGTGTGTTACCCGCCCCAGCGACGAAGTGTTCGCTCCAGCGAGTGTGAGCAATAGGAACGTCCCTGATGGGTTACGCTTAAGCTATGCGTACTTTGCCCGAGCGAGTCGGGTTGTCTCGCCCAAGTGTGTTGAATCTCGCTTGAGCGCAATGTGTACTGGGTGGCTGTTTCGCGCTTGTTCTCCCGCTGTATATCTTACGAATGTCTTTATTTCTCTTGTTTCATTCCCTCCATTTTATACCCGGCTGTGTTATAGTCCATTGGTTTATTTTTGTGGAAAAATTTTCCCTGTTTTGGTATTTATTTATTTATTAAATTAGGGTGTTACAGGCAACATTCACTTTGAGTTGAAGTATACTCGATTTGCCACAGGCTATTCGGTCTCGGGGGCAAATCCGAACCATTAGACACCTGCTCTAGTATACTCCCAAGACCTCCCACAGGGTCGAAACGCTAATTATTCCCTAGTGTACCCATCACTGTATGCTCTAGGGGATCACTCTACATCCCTCCTTACTCTAAATATAGTATGCCATATGCTTGTCTCATTACTAGGGTGCCTGAGTACTAGACGGAACCTTACCCACTCGACATATTTGTCCTTAAAGCATGCAAAGTATTTATAGTAAAATCTTTTCGTGTAGTAGGCATTATGGACTAAGATCTAAATACTACCCAAATCATTTTGTTTAAAAGTATTGAGGTCGTTTCTTAAGAAATTCTTATAAGAAAATCTTCTAGCATTAAAATATCCAATTTATTTTTCAAACCTATAAAAGATGTCTAGGTATAATTTGTTTGTTAAACTTTTAGGGAACAAAATTCTCTAACTCATTTTGTTTCTTTATTGGAAAGTATCATCCTAAAATTAGATATCATTTTTAAGAGAAGAAATAAGGACAAATCATATTTCTTATGATTTTTTCAATTCTTTACCAATGTCATTTCAACATATTGACTTACGGCGAACGAATTAAATTGGTTTTGACTTTTTAAAATTTTTATAAAGCCTTAGGTAAAACATTTTATCATTACAAAACATTTCTCCTAGTCCTATATTGGAAATAAAAGAAATTCTCTTTCTCTAAATTAAGGATATAAAGTAGTTAGTTTTTATTGTTCATCAAATCTTCGTTTTTGTCGTATTTTATTTAGAATATTTCGATTTGAGTGATTCCAAAGACAAAAGTATTTAAATTTCAAAATACTAATTAAAGATAGTAATTTAAATACTAATTCTATCCAGAAACAGCCCCTACATGAAAAGGTTACAAAGTGCCAAGATTCGTTGTTCTAACATTCGTAAAAACATGTTTAAGGACAAATTGCACGTCAGAATTTCTCCTAATCAATTTTACTTATTTAGGTATTTTTCTTATGCTCAAATTTCATCTTTCATACCACAAAATACATGTCCAAAATAGTTTGGCATTTTCTCCTTACTTGCTCACGTAAATACATTTTTAATCACTTCTAACTATCGTTCATGCCTATACTCTGGTCCCTTTTTAATTCTCTTTCAAAATAGCATTTTATATACATTGTTATCATCATTTCTATAATTATAAACATGCCCAAAAAGTAATCAAATCATGTCAATCAAAACCATAATTATTTATTCATATATATAAGCCAATTTCACTAAATCAAGCATATAAAATAGCTACGATAAAAATAAACATTTAAGTACTTTAATTCACAAAAATTCCAGAATTAAAATTCATATCTAAACTTCTTTTTCTTCACCAAAAATTAATGATTTAATAAGGCATGGTACTCATAGTCACTAAGTTACTAAAATCAACTTTTTATGCGATAATCTATAAACTTAAGTCATTAATTCTAAGCCAGTTTTTAAAACAACAACACATCTCTTGAATTAGTTTCCAAAAGTTATTTTCAAGCATTTTAGTCCATCTAAATTTAAATAATTTAAAGGTATAACATGCAGCCACCAAATTAAAAGAAAAACTCATCTTTTCAACATTTTAAACAACATTCAAGTGATATTTGATAATTCATCAAATCTGTCCAGTTTTAATAAAGTGATTATTATGCATCAAAATCCATATTTCAAGCATCTAAATTTTGCACCAAACCATGGAGAAGTGTCACATTAATTTGGCCTTAAGAAATCATGATTTATAAAGCTTTCTACTGAGTATAATAGGCATGCATGGACCAAAAAATTTCTGTAGCAACAAAATGGTTAGAGAAAAACAATTCATAACTTGGAATTCTTATAAATCAAAGATTTATTGTAAACATGATGCAGCCATGGTACCGCCCAAGAACAACACAAATTTCAGCAATAGATTTTCATGATTAAGGGTTTTAAAAATTAGTTTTCAAGGGAGGTACCAAGGTGTGAATATTAGGGGTATTCACACTACACCATGCATGTGAAATCAAGAGTTAGAATGAGCATATACTCCCCCTACCTTATGGATTTTCGGCCAAAGAGGAAAGGCACCAAGTGTCCAAGTTTGCCTTTCAAGATCACTACAAGTTATCACACCAAAAGAAAGGAGAAGGTGGATGCTTGGTGGATGGTAAATGACGTGAAGATGATGATGAGAAGGAGTAGAAGGTGTTGCTGTTTTTGGAGGATTTTTAGAAATGGCGAAGCATTTAGGAAGTGGTACCATGTGTATGAAGGCTAGAAGAGGTAGTGGAGTGTTTTGGACATGATGTTGTTAGGTGGATAATGATGATTAATATGAATAGAGGAAAAGGAAAGGAAATAGTTGTTGGATTTTCCTTTGTGTCATAGAGAAAAGAAGAAACAAGAGAGCAAAAGATTATTTTGTGAAAGAAATAGATTTTTTTGCATGTAACCCCTTGTTGGCCAAGGAGCCTTACGGTTGTGAATAAAGAGAAAGAGGTATCAATTTGCTTCCATGCAATAGCTAGATGTCAAGTTCAGGTGTTAGACTGTGGATGAAGGAGTTTGCATGGGCTTGGCATGTGGCAAGGTGGTGGTGCAATGTGATTGGTTAGTTTTCATGCAAGTCTGATGTGTTAAGCAACAGAGACAGTTACTTACTCATGGTTTTAAGGGCCTTTCTGGGCTGCATTTGAAAATGGCCCAAACACAAGATCTTTTTGTTATCTTTAATTTGGTAAATAGCATAAAAAAATTCATTAAGAAATGAGGGCATTATGACCCAAATACGAAAATAGTGCAAGGTTATGACGGGATCATTGTTCCTTGTAAAGATTAATTTTCTAGGCAAAATTGGTACGGATTTGGGTTTCGTGTTCTTCATGAAAGTTGTAGAGAATCGTTCAATTTCATGGTCATACGAATGATTTCTCAGTCAAATCTCTTAGATAATTTCATGGTCAAAACCGGGGGAGTTACATAGTTTAAATAACTTGAACAAAAATACTTTAAATATTTATATTAGATTTCTAACGTCCTAATTGATAAATCTTTGTTATTATGAGTATTATCAAACACATTATTATTATTATCCTAATCATCTCTATTTCTCACATAATTAAAGCAAGGGTATTTATTTGCCTTATGTTTACAAAATTTTCTAAAATATAACTCAACTATCATATACAAGCTAATCGGTCGTAGCCCAGTCATCAATACACACAAAATTATCATGCAATCAAGACAATTGACCTTAAAGGCCTAACATATAAAAATAGTGGCTGTTATAACCTCTACCTTGGGCATTAGAGTGAGCACCCCTTAAGAAACATCCCTTCTTGAAATTTCTATCCTTCTTGAAGCCAGAAGATTGACCCTTTAGCCTAGAGTCAAATTTAGAATGATGAGGTGGTGCATGCTCCTCATAGATGCGACACTTATTCACAAGTACCATGAAGCTTTGAATCTCTTGATGATGTCCCTTTGAATATCAAGGCGCAGACCATTCTCAAACTTCACACATTTAGAGGCTTCAGTTCCTTCTTGTTGGTGAGGAGGGTAGAACTTACACAACTCTTCAAACTTGGAAGCATACTCTTCCATAGTCATGGTCCCTTGCTTAAGTTCCATGAACTCAAGCTTATTCTTGCTCTTATAACTCTCTAGCACATATTTCCTTATAAATTCAAGCTTGAAATTCTCCTAAGTCAAGGGAGTAGCAGCAGCAATCATCCTACTCTTGGTGAGTCTCCACCAAGTCTTAGCTTCATCCTTCATCATAAGAACAACATACTCCACTTTTTGAAGTTCAGTGCATTTGAAACTATCGAAGATCCTCTCAACATCTCAGATCTAAACATAGGCTTGTTCAGGCCTAAATCCACCATGAAACTCAGTGGGATTCCGCTTCAAGAATTTGTCAAGGCCTTGAGTTCCTTTCCCAACAGGAGTAGCTTGCCTTTCCGCACCTTGTCTATCACGGTTTTGTGACTTAAGAGGGTCACTAAAGTGGTTCAAAGCTCGAGCTATAGCTTCATCACTATCATGGCGACAACGAGCCATCTCAAGATCTATAACCATGACATTAAGTTCAACTAATATTAATAAGCTAGCTCATAGATTTGCCTACAATCTCATTCTATAGCAATTCACCATATAAATAAACCTCGGTTTGCCATTGTGGAGTCCAACATCAATCAATTTGTATCAATGCACATCAAAGGCATGTTATCACATTACAATGTCATGAACATTCATATAAACATAAGAATTCGTCATTGAGAGAGAATAGTGTGAAGAAAGCTTGGCCGGACTTATATAAATCAAACATCAATCACAATTAATTCATACAAGATCAAACAACAATGATAATGATTCACTAAAAGTATGTTATGCTCTAATACCACCCAATGTAGCGCCCTTAGGCCGGTAAATAAAGTTACAGATATTAATACTTTGGTAATGAAAATGAGGATAATTTTTTTACGATTTAAAAGAAATGATCAATGGAAGAAGAACACCACAATTAAAGACTTTAACAATTAACCCTGGACCATTTAAAGACCTATCTAATATGTGACGATATGAGAAGGTAGATGATTTATAAAAATGTTAACTTGAAGTAATCAATTACACAATCACCATGCAAGTGTTTAGCAAAACACTATGTTAACTCAGGAACAAGAGTGGATGTAATAAGAGATCCAAGAATACTCTAATTGATTGCCAAAGTTTAGTAAAAACATATACATTAACTTGCATAAACATGCCATGGAGTAAAGAAGTACGAATCCAAACCCGAAATGGCATAAAAGTGTGAAAATCCAATATTTGGACACAACCACTGGTAGTGGTTGCATACCACTAGCCGTGGTTGTCACTGCCATATTGCCAAAAGGCCCATTCCAAGTCAAAACCAACCACTGGCAGTGGTGGCAAACCACTAGCCGTGGCTGGCTCTGTTTGTACACCCAAATTTCATAGGACAAGGGTACTCCAGGGCATGACCTGCCATTGGCCGTAGTTGGCCCCTTGTTCCACTATTTCCTAATTTTAAAAATAGCATGTGTTTAGGACCTTAGTTCTTGTAATGCCTATGATTTTTGGGACATATTTTCTTCAAGATAAACTCATGATAGGGTATAAAACATATAAAGAATAACTCACACATATCAAAACCTTTCCTATATCAAATTCAATCACCAAATCAAGCATCGAACATGAATAAAACATGCCTCAACATTGAATCTCAACTCAACAAGGTTTATATTTCATCCCACCATGAATTGTCCTTCAATATAAGCATTAACACCATCCTAATGGCAACTGAATTCATTGTTAAGCATCATCATACATTACTTGGAGATACAAAATGATCACAAGCTCAATTCAAATGATCCTAAGGTATCTATTTACCACTCTAGGATGTCAAGTCATCAATATCCAATCATCATCATGCCCATAAGGCATTAAACTATAACATGACTATACAAAATAATGTCACGTACAAACATTTCCAAGAAGGAATGTACAAAAGCTATTAATCCAAAAAATGCCAGCCAAGGCATCTATACCAATTCTTCATTCACACCATACCTCATCTCTTGAAGAGTCCTACTCCATGGTCATCTCCGACAACATAAGAGCTAAAAAGTACACGACATGGAGATTGAGCATACCTTCTTAATGATGAACAGTCAATCAAATTGTGATAACATGAATATATGAATGCAAATTAACATATCGTCCTATTAAAGGAGTTCAATCAAATAGTAATATCACATATCTTATCAACTCCCATTGAGCATACATATTCATATATAACAAGTCCATCAACAAGGACATTCCCAAGTAGAATCAAGTTACCAAATCAATATATTGTCATACTTATTGCCACAATCCCTAAGCAACATAAAGAGGTTACACTAATAATAATACACAATTAGTTAGTGACCAAAAGTTGGTTTTATATCTCAATTAACACTCTCATCAGGGTATCATCTTTCTTAATCTTCTTCAACTCAAATGCCATGCTCCTATGGCTAATGCATATGCCATATTATAAAATGCATATGCAACGGATCTTATTTGAAACATTTACTCATAGCTCGTGCGCACATGATTCATCAAATATTTGCAACCACGCGTAGTTGCTTAAGCATTTGTCCCCCCGCAAGGGTGCTTTTCAAAAGATCTCGCAAGACCTCTATTATCTCAATACATCAAGTGATCGTAACCTCTTATAATCAATCAAATATGTCTCCCACGCAAGGGTCTATTTTTCATAAGATCCTGCAAGACCCTTACCATCTCAATATACCAAGTGATCGTAACCACCTATAATCATTCTCATATTGGTTCCCCCATGCAAGAGTACTCCTTTTCATAGTTCCACAAGACCGTTATTATTTCAAATTATCATGTGATCGTAACCACCTATAAAATGCTATGCCATGCATGCTATGAATGCAATAATGCACATGCTAGCCTTGGCTTCACAAGAATTCCTCACCCTCTCGTTTAAGGGTGTAGTTTGCACTTAACATCATAGTTAGTGTCACATAATCATATATAACATTCTTCAAGGCATACCACTCACAATATTCAAGATTATACAAGCCAAGGATTCATATCAATGTCAATCCATACATGGAATTCAAGATCATGTCAACAAATATACTCTAAATTCATATTCTCATCAATAGGAGTTAATCTGAATTCATATCACACAAACGAGGTAGTATATCCATTTAAGGAAAAACATGCAAATATGCATCAACATATACATTGTCAACATACAATTGATCATACATTTAGAAAATATACTTCTCTCCTACCTCAAGAGAAGTATTCTTCTGGGTTAGATGATCCCGCCTCACAAGAATTATCAAACCCCACATTAAATACATATAGGGCCAATCAATCACTCATTTCAAATATCATTCTCAATTCTTGTGATACAAATGAATATATATACATGATTCTCATCGTGCGGTAATTATTTATAAGCTTTATTTCCTTATTCTATTAGGTTTCGCGATTTCCTTCCCATTAGCAAAAATCAATTATATTCTAAAGGAGATAACATAGCGTCTAATTTACTAACACATACCAAACTTCTTAGCCAACACTTTTAGTGGGTTTTCAATGCCTTATCACCTTATATCAACTTCATTCATACCATCACTACTAAAATACACTACCATCAATTTCCACACTTAGAGCACCGACACCCCTTCATTGGTTTCATGATTTTCCACACCAGCATTCACCATTACTCATTCAAAAATGTATTTCTACATACAAAACAATTCCATGACAATTAAATTCCAAGTTTCACAAATTTTGCCACAAGCCTTAATTCCACAATTCTTAGGGTTTTTCACTAATTTCACCAATTCTTAATTTCAATCACTCTCATAATCCATCTCAAGCATCCTCAAACTATCAATACTACATTTAAATCATCAATACAACATCAATAACAAGTCCCAATGGTCATCTAGCCTAAGGTTGGGTTCCACATGCATTTATCCATCAAAGTAGTACTTAATAATCCATTATAATGCTCCAAGAACCTTAAAACAACTAGAAACCGTAAAGGGTCAAAATCACCAACCTTATTTCCAAGCTATAGCCAAAAACGAAAATGGAGGGTTGAAGGAGAAAATGGAAGTAGAAATGGCTCAATGCTCCATTAAAGCTTTATGATTATTGGGTTTAATGTTGATTTTTGGAAGAGATTAAGGGAAAGAGGGGTATGGATAGTTTTACTTGGAAGAAGGAGGAAGAAGTAGTGAAAAATGAGATGGGTGAGTAAGAGGGAGAAGCTAACAAAAAAGATGAGGAGAGGGAGGAGAGAGGAAATCCAAAAGTTGGTTCTTTGTCTAATGGTCCATCCAATACCTTGTCTTTTGCTTTTTGGTTAACAAAACCCCTTTTGGAAAAGGTGTCCATGGTGTTGAGGAGAAGAGAAAAAGGAATTTTGGAATTTTCTTAATTTCTATTTTGCTTGTATTTTCGCTGTTTATTAACATATGTCATGTATGAATAAATATCTCCTCAACACCAAAAATTATTTTGAATATACCACCATAATCATAATAAATTCCTCATTATTCTAGACCTATTAAATATTCAATTTGACTTAGTAGGTCCCACACCATCCATTAAATTGTCCATTTTTAGTAGATCCTAATTTACCGATGAATTAGAATACTACATAATTAATTTTCCTGTGCATTTTGGGCATCAGTTATTTAATTTTCTAAAAATTTTGGATGATACACGCTATAAAACATCCCATTTTTTTTAAAAAAATTTAAAAATGCATAAGAACACGCTCTGATACCAAAATGTAACATTCCAATCAGAACGTATGGAATGGAAGGGAATTAAAGTCACTCACAAGGCATCGCAGCGGAAGAACAACAACGCTTAAGCGAGCCCACAAAATGTTCACTCGCTCAAGCGAGATCCAACATCGCTTGAGCGAGGCAGCCCAATACGCTTAGGCGAACACCCATTCGCTTAAGCGAAGCCAACCCAAAAGCCTTCCATCCAATCACACTCGCTGGAGCGAATCCCTCATTCGCTGAAGCGAGAAGCCACACTCGGCATTCTATCACTCGGAATCAGGGGTTCCATTCACTCGAAAAACAACCCCAACATACATGCCTCCTTCGGAAGCCCATATTTAATTCCTTATTTTTATCCATATAGGTCACACACATGATCCACTCGGGAAATGAGGGTTATCCCACTCGGGATCCATAAACCTTCCTCACTCGGGATATCACCCAATCAAATACCACTCGGTATATCTCAACCTCAATACAATCGGAATGTATTTCACATTCACCACTCTGTATATTTCCACTTCTCTCACTCAGAGAACACATAACCTCTCGGCTATAAATCACTCGGTTACATCTCAGCCATTCATCACTCGGAATATTCTAGGTAGATTCACTCGGCATATATCATCTTCTTCACTCGGGGAAAACCATTAAGTTAAGTCCCACTCGGACTTGTTCTAAGTCTTATCCACTCGGGATATAGAACCTCATTTACTCGGATTATATATATATCATACACTTAGAATACATCCCAATCTGAACCATTACAATAGCTCTTCCCTCGGAAGAGGTTCACTCGGATTTCCCACTCGAGAATATTCAATCCCTTCCCCACTCAGGGTTTACTCATATTTTTCACTCGGTAATATTTAGGCCTATGATTACTCGGGGAATTCTCTCATTAAATCCCACACAGAATGGGTTCATCAAAAGGCATTTCTCTCAGAAACCTTTTAAGTCTTCTCCACTCGGAAAAGAAGGCCCAATCACTATAGCCTCACTCGGAATCATTAACTTAACATTATTTTATACATTCAACACTCCTCAGCCGATGCCAATACATGTTATCAATATATCCATATATATATATAGCCATACACTCGGAGTACTTATCATCTTAACATTATTCATTCACCAACCCTTATTATTCGATACAAGTACATGATATCAATGTAAACCATATATATATATATGAACATGCACTCAGATTCCTATACATATATATTTGTATTCATTATACATCATTGTTAGGAGCCGGCCAAGGTTTTAATATGACCACATACAATCGGTACAATATACTTGTACACTACAACAGCACAAATACCCATCACTCGGGTTAAGGCCTTCTCATCATTCCGAGACCGACCTGCACATACTAAAAAATGGTGTAGGGGTGAGCTTTTACATATTAAATGACAGTTATTGACTCGGATTATACCACAATCCCCAATCATACAAATTTCATAACTCAATCAATCATAATACACACTGCCATCTATTATAAACAATCACGCAACATCCTTCGATCGGGATTTACCCATTTCACTCGGCTATAAAGCACAACATCCTCAATAACAAAGTATTCATCTAATCGGATTTCACCCCAAATCTATTCCAATCAATATCAGTAATGTTTAAACTCCGAGCCTCGCTCAAGAAGAGTTCCTGAGCCCCGCTCAAAGGTCTTAATCATATCCTCACACATTTTCATCTGATTGCCGATTCAACATTCAGCGTCCAACGCTATATGCTTCAAGCATTTCAGTGGCGAATCGGATGCATACGGTCTCATTCATCAGGCGTCCAACGCCAATGCACTCGGCATTACCTTGAGTCCAACCCAAGGTCTCTCATCAAGCGTCCAACGCTTAGTGCCCCAGGTCTTTCATTATATTCAACACGTATTCATCCGATTGCCCACTCGGTATTAAGCGTCCAACACTATATGCACTCGACTTTTCCCAATGGCGAATCAGATGACCCACATCTCATGTATTCGGCAATCATAATGCCATCCACTCGGATTATCATTTACAACAAGCATCTCATGCTTTTCCTATGAAGCCCACTCGGCATTATCATAGCAGTCCCCATCTTATGCATCTAACATAAACCACAACAGGGATATACATGCTGTCACATAGCCTATTGCACTTGGCACAACATAACATTAACAATCACATGCATCTCATGCATTTACTCATCATGAACAAGCATCATACTTCATATGGACGAAAAATCATACACCACTCAAATAATAAATAGCATACATCTGGGCTACTACTCAAACAACATGCAACACACAGCAAACACACCACAGTGTAATAGTTTCACCCGGAAACCCGTCCATAAACCATACATTTGAGATGCAAAGCCCCCCTTACCTGGAATGGAGATTCCAGCAGTTCCATGGCCACTCGTTCTCACGGAACGACTCGGCCCCAGTCATCAACACTCTGCTCGGCTTTTAACCCTGGGAAAAGCCAAACACAGCTTCCTCTGAAGCATCTCTACCACACGATCAGCTCTCCTCTATTACACTCCATGCTCTCCTTGCAAGACAGTGGAGAGTCCCATGCCTCCAAGGCACA
This sequence comes from Clitoria ternatea, assembly GCA_037962975.1. Taxonomy (NCBI): domain Eukaryota; kingdom Viridiplantae; phylum Streptophyta; class Magnoliopsida; order Fabales; family Fabaceae; genus Clitoria; species Clitoria ternatea. The sequence continues at coordinate 161,987,779 of CM075672.1, forward strand.
ACACAGTCCTCACGCAACCCAGTGGAGGACTCCAAACGCTGTTCCATACTCCAACAGCCTACTCCTTACCAATAATAGAGGACTCCATACTTTCCAAGCACCCATCCAAGCCTTCTTCCTCATGAGAGCAGCACAGCCTTAACACAGTGGACCATCTCCAACTCTGAGGCAACCACACGCAGCTACAGGCTCCCAAACCGAGCCTCATACAGCCCCATCAAATGGAAGAAGAAGAACCAGGGGGAAGAAGAAGCAAAAGCTTTAGAGAGTTCTAGAGAGAACAAGAGCGTTTCTCTCATCAGAATATGCACCAAGGAGAAAAATGAATAAAGTGAGAGGGGAAATATAAGACCGAAGCCTTATCATTTCATAGCCCCATCAGCATCAGCTCACTTCCGTCAATCAACAGCCACATCCTCATTTAATGCAATTCCCATCAGTCATCACATCCCCATTAAGGCCACTCCCATCAGCGTGCCAAAGAGAGAGAACCGAAGCTCTCTAAAGCAACCAAGGGCATCAAGGTCATTTCCTTGCATTATTATTAATATTATCATTATTATTCAATCAATTTTCCTAATTGGAAATTAATCTTAATCAACCATTAACTTAATCAATCCATAACCTTAATCCTGAAATTTACCACACTCGGTAATTAGTTAAAAAAATCAGGATGTTACAATTCTCCCCTCCTTTAAAGAATTTCGTCCTCAAAATTCAAGCATATACATGCCTCAATAAACCGCTTGGAATATCACTGTTATGTCACTCTAAACAATTACACATCTACGCTTCCCAAGCATTCACCGACCGGTTCACGATTCTAATCGGCATAGTTGGCTTCTAAAGCAGTTTACCGACCGCTCCACACAGAATTCCGAGACATCACTCTTAACACCTTCCCACTCGGAAGTGTCTCAATTATGGTACATGTGTTTGCCAAAGAAGCTGCCTGAAATCTACAATCTCTCTGCTTTGCACCAGAAATGAATAATGAGCGTCATAGTCATCTTTTGGCATATTCCTGGGAACAAAATCAACAATGTAGTACTTTTGGTGGTGACATTCTAATAGATGTTCGTAACTTTTAGGCTTGGACTGGGCATGTCTTCAAGGCTCATTCCACATACTTTGATGATTCCCAAGCCATTATCCATCCATCAGTCTGTGCTCCCACCATCATTGCCACTGATCATCTTCATTTCCTGTATGTTACTATTGGTGATCTTATCCTTGTCTCTGTCTCTACTTCAAATCTTATATCAGCTTCTACGTCATTGTATCTCCCAACCCTTCTTAGGCCTTGATGTTCTCAGTGATGTCTTTCCTTTTATTGATATTAAAAGGGGAAGTAGAAGTCTGAATAACCTAGGAGTAGAAGTCTAGACTAAAAGTAGATGTCTAAGAGTAAAGAAAAAATAAGAGTTTGTAAAAGAATATCTCGCTTTGTTTATGAATAAAATATGTTGTTTCGGCTATAATACAATGTTTTTACAATATTTTTTCTCTAATCTAATATACTGATGCTTTGAATTGCTATATTAATTTTAAAATTAAAATATCATATATTCGCTTTGATAGTTATCTCTCCTTTCTTGTTTAAATAAAAAATATCTGTTATGATATATTTCATGTACGCATTTCTTCTACAGACTATATTTAACAAAAAGACTTAATGTTTACTATTAACAAATAGGGGGAGATTGTTAGATCTAAATCTGAATGAAAGACTAAAAAGTCTGAACCCTTGGGATTTGTTAATAACATCCATCAAAACTCCTAGTTAAATAAAGTCTACTTGTGTGTTTTTCTAACAAAGTTCAGCGAGTGTTTCAAGAAAAGTCTGAATTACATATATTAAAATAAAGAGGTGGAGTCCGTCAAAATAAAACTTATTCTAAAAGACTAGTCTGATGAAGTATCATCTCTCTTAAAGGACATTCTCTATAAAACAACTTTCCTGTTCCATACAAATATCAGCAAGAGTTTTCTTGTCTTACATTTGTATCTTTCACAAAAAGGAAAAGAGTCAAAAAGCTAAAGAATGATGTGTAGTAACCAAGGTAGATGCCTCACACATCTCAAAGTATAAGAAAAGCTGAAAGCATGACAGAACAAAATCCTAAGGTCAACATCTATGAGAGTATACCATTTAGCTCAAAACGGCTAAGAAAATAGGTATCTTTTAGTATAAATTATCAAAGTGAACCATTTTGGTATAACCTCTGAAGCACACTTGATTTAGACTCTACAACCTTGTACCTCTTTAAAGTTAAAAGATAATCAATGGTTATATCTTCTCCAACAGCTGATCAACGGCTATTTCAAAAATCCTATATATATATATATATATATGAAAAATTTAAAACCTTGAAGAGATTCGATAGATTGAATTCTTGCTGATCATTTTTACGAATAAAATCCAAAACTTAAAAGTGTTAATCTGTAAAAACTCTTAAAGTTTTCTTAGTTCTTGTTTCTCAAGCATAAGTCTTTCTTCTTGTTTTTCTCCTAGCAGACCTTGACTTGTTACTCATTATAACTTAGCGTATCTTGTTCAATTCTCAATTTCTCTGTATGTTGAGTTATTCTTTAAAACACAAACTCTCTTTTATAACTAAACTTTGTGTAACAAGCCTGGTGTGTTCACCAACTCTTAGACTAAGTGGGAAACACTTTGTGGCTTGAAGAGACTTTTGAAATGATACTTGGGTTTGAGCCAGGAGTGGCTTGATGAAAAGAATACTAGGGTTAAGCCAGAAGTGGCTGGAGTCTACAATACTTGAAGCACGAGTTATACTGGTTGTGTAAAAGGTGTTTTTACATAGTGAAAATCCTTTAAGTCTAAAGGTTTTAAGTCTAAAGGTACTGGAGCTTTTACTTTGGAAGTGAATCAGTATAAATCTATTGTTTTATCTCCTCGTTGCCCTTATCTTTTAAAAGTCTGATTCTCAAAGAGTCTAAAACTTCATTCAGAAAGTATTTTCTTATTCCACATGAAAAAGAGTTAAGACTTATTCAACCCCTCATTCTAAGTCTAACTCTGAACCATCAGATGATTCTAGGAAGAAGGCGGCACATTACATGAATATGTAGGAGCATGAAGCTGATCAAGTTGGGAGCTCTGAAAATAGTGGGGCAAGAGCAGAACCACCAAGTAACACCATGTAATCATTCACAGGGGCACTTTTTTTCCAAGTCAAGGGGTTTTTATCCCATTTGTTTTTCCTCAGAGAGGTTTAAATGAGGCCCAATGAAGCAACTATAATACAAGCAGTGTCCAACTCATCTTGAGTATTCTCTTATGATATGTCTTAAAATCCTGATCGAGGAAGTAATGACAAAATTCTCTTCTGATAAGTCCTAAAATCCTGACTAATGGAGTAACAGCTAAAATCTCTCAGAATAAGTCCGAAAATCTTGACCGAGGGAGTAATGACAAAATTCTCTCATGATAAGTCCTAAAATCCCGATCGAGGGAGTAACAACAAAATTCTCTGTCCTAAAATCCCGACCAAGGGAGTAATGGAAAAAATCTCTTACAATAAATCCTAAAATCCTGACCGAGGGAGTAACTGTAACATCCCTGATGTTAGATTAAAAAAAATTTCCGCATAAAAATTGATTCAGTATTATTGAGCACCCAATTTAATTAAATTAGAATTTTAATTGGTGATAAAATTAGATTAATTAATTTTTAGGTGATTAATTATGAAATTAAAGTTGGAGTAAGTTATGATGGTAAAATATTAATTACTATGAAGTAAAAGGGAAATATATTTACTTAAAATAAATAAAAGAAAAGAGAAATGAAATTAGAAAAAAATATAAATAAGAAAATGGAAAAGAAAAAGAGAAAAGACCATTATGCTTTTATGCATAAAAAACATTTTTTACCATTTCCTTTCTTCTTCTCCATGTGCGCCAAGTGAGAAAGAAATAAAGCCCTTCTTCCTTCCATGGTCGTGAGTGTCTAGGCATGAATTGGGACTTGATTTCTCGTTGAAACTCAAAATTGATCGTATTTTTGGAATAATGGAAATGATGTAAGTAAAATGGAAGCTTTAATTTCTAGTTTTGATTATCTTATATAAAAATTAAAAATGGCATAATCTACAGGGTTTTCATTTTGTTGGATTTGGTGTTTTAGGCTTGAAAATAGAAGTATTTAATAGTGGGTGTTGTCCTTTTGTTAACAGGTCTTTGTTTCGATGCCTATAGGTTATGACCAAGGATCGACGAGGCATTAGTCGAAGAGGGGCTCAAAACAAGAGTGGAATTAACCAGGGTAAGTTTAGAGGCCTTAGAAATACATTCAATGTTGTTCCGGTGAATTGAGTTATGGTTTCGAAAGTTGAAACACTAAACCCACTTCGTAAATTCTTGATTTAAGATATTTGACTTATTTGGCATTGTGAAGGAAAACATGGAAGCTTGGAAATGAGGTAAAAGGGTCTACTTGGGATATAAATTAATGAAAATAATATTTGGCATCGAATTCGGCATGTGAAAAAAGGGTAGAATAGCCTACGTACCATAAACACTTCTTATGTGTGTTGTTAGAAATATATGATGATATTGGGGTAATATCTGATAGATTAATTAATTATGTAAATATGATTGGTGCTAAGAAAATGTGAATCTTGAAATGTTTGGATGATGATTTATAATTTTAAATACATAAGTACATTAAAAATTATAATGTATTATGTGCTGGAAGTATAAAAGGAATGAATTATGATTTATTGAGAATTATTGACATGTTAATATGGGATAATATGGTGAAATATTGATTATTGTTAATTGAGAAAATGGAATATGGTATGAATGAAATAAAAAGAGAATAATATGCCTAAGTGGCTTGATGATGGTTCTAAGGTCATGGTCGTAGTGTCAGGACAGCGTATTGTGAATTAATTAATTAGACATTAAGATATATTTGCTATATGTGCATGATCGTGTGGTGTGGATGGTTGATCGGTATAATTACCCCTGGTTTTGGTTCTAGTCATCGAGTGTGACCTAGTTGAGCTACCTAGAGTTAGGTAGGGAGACAGGCAGACCTTGACAGATCAGGTAGGATTCATGGGTGGTCGGGTAGGACCCCTAACTAACGGTCGATCCAATTAGTATTCAGATACTAGAGAGTCTTGATTATGTTGATTGAGAGTTAGTTGTGGATTGAATTAACTAATATTATTAAGATCGTGGTATATAAATATAAATGCTATAATGATGCGATAGTAATTTGAGTACTTAAATACTTTTCAATGTTAGTTGTAAAATTAATGAGATGAGTGGTTAGATAATAACAAGGTTGTAGACTAAGCTAATTTATGCTTTTCTCTTACTTTGAATTATTTCTATTAATTTATTATTGTTAGTCACTTACCCTTACTTGCTAATATATAACTGAAGACAGAGACCCTGTTGATACCATAAAGGCTAGTACCAAATGAATTAGGTGGAGCAATGCCAAGGAAGAGTGTGATAATGATGTATATATTATTATGTTTTGAGAAAATGGTATTGTATGACATTTGATGTGTGTTTATAGATATATGTATATCACTGGTGTTTATGATGAGCCATTGTTGATAAGGATTTATCTTGAGATTTGATAAGTACTAAGGATGAGTTTTGAAGAGTTTTATTTGCTAATATAGTGGATGGATATAATGAGCATGTTGAAATGAATAATGATATAATGTTGCTGATGAATAATATAACTGATAACTAGGAACTATGAAATGGCACTAAGCCATTAAATTGTTAATTATGTGAACATGGGCAGGTTATTGTGGTAGTATAGTATGTGTGTGTATGTGTATATTGTGAATGAATGACATGCAACCAATTATATATGAATGTTAATGGTGATATTAGATGAGACAGTGATAGTTAGGATTGGAGATTGATGATGTTATGGTAGATTTAGTTGAGAATTTGATGAAAGTATAGGTATTATGATTTCTATTGATGATTGAGGTGGTATAAGTATGTAAGTGGTTGATGATGGAGATTTTGTTTTAGAAAGAAAATGGCTAATTAAGCCAACTAAGCAAGTGATTTTGAGTTCTAGTGGGATTCGAGGTCCCCAGAACGTGTCAATAGAACCATATGCACATTTAGAACTTGTGCAAGAATAAAGATTACCAATTGAATGACATTTGGTGCTGTTTTGGTATACGAGTTGCTTGAAAAGGAGAAAATTGCATTTTTCCATAAAACTTCATGATTCAAAGGAATTTTTAAGCACGAATTGTGGCAGCAGGTATAGAATAAGTTATAGATAGTGCCCATAAAGTTTTGTAGCAATTAGAGTTAAAACGGGCAGGTTTGGGGTGCGAAGGTTAGCCCGGAGGCCAAAATCTACATAATTCTGTAGACCTAGTCTTCTAGTAATTGATTACCTAATTGATTACAAGATTGCAAATCCTAATGGATTACAGTAATCGATTACCTATAATCGATTATAGGGATGTTGTAATTGATTACTGGAGTGAAAAGTAGGATCTTTGAGTTGTTCTGAGTTATGTACCACTTAAGTTCTTAGGATTTACTACCAGTGGCATACTTGATGCGAAAAATTTTCTCTAATTTTATTAGACCCTAGGGTACACCTTAGGAATTTAGGCAGGAACATTATAGTAATGATAAAATTCACTCACGATAAGTCCTAAAATCCCGACCGAGGGGGTAATGACAAAATTCTTTTATGTTAAGTCCTAAAATCTTGACTGAGGGAGTAACGAAAAAGTTCTCTTACATTAAGTCCAAAAATCCCGATCGAGGGAGTAATTGCAAAATTCAATTTACGAATTTTCAAAAGGCAAAAGCCAAATTATGTTAAGTCCAAAATTTCCAAGTCGAAATTCTAAATGGCAAAATTCCAGTTATGACAAATTTCCAAGTGCCAACCATGAAAATCTGATCGGGGGAATAACAAAGCTCATGACTAGAAATCACATGACATACAAACCGCTTGGTGTTTAGTTGCTTGACATATAATCAATCGGTATATAGTCACTTGACTTGCTCGATGACAGAGAGCTCATGACTGGGGGCTGTTCCCTCTAGATTAGTCAAAGTTCCTCTTATCCCCTTGCCTTAAGAGATTATCTGTATCTCCTAAATTCTAGGAAGTTATCTCTATCCCCTTATCTTAGGAAGTTATCCCTATCTATTAGATATTGGGATTAAATCAAGGCCCTTCTTTGGTGTATAATTAAGGCCCTAGAGCCCCTTTTGTATTCAAGTGACATTTTGAAAAATAAACCCTATTTTCCTAGAGTAATTCTCTAGGATTTGACATTTTATACTCTCAGAGGGAATATTTTACCGACCGGAGAAATAACAAAGCTCACGACTAGAAATCATAGGGCATACAAACTGCTCGGTGTAGGGTCGCTTGACATACAACCACTAGGTATATAGTCACTCGACTCACCTAATGGTTGAGAGCTCATGACTCGGGGGCACCTGTTCCCTCTAAATTAACTAAGGTCCCTCTTATCCCCATATTTTAAAAGATTATTCTTTATCTCTTCAATTCTAGGAGATTACCTCTATCTCCTCAATTCTAGGAAGTTATCTCTATTCCCCTATCTTAGGAAATTATTCATATCTATTTGATATTGGGCCAAAATCAATGCTCTTCTTTGTTGAATAATTAAGGCCCCGAAGCCCTTTTTTTATTCAAGTAACATTTTAAGAAAAGAAACCTATTTTCCTAGAGTAATTATCTAGGATTTAATATTTTTTATGCCCAGAGGGAATATTTTACTGACCAGAGAAACAAAAATCTCACGACTAGAAATCATAAGGCATACAAATCGCTCAGTGTATGGTTGCTCGATGTAACATACCTGTTTTTAGAAATAGTTTTACCCTTGTAATTTTAAATTATGGAAGGTTTCTAAGAAAGAATAAGTCAATAAATACCCTGTAGATGGTCTGTGGTATCTCAAAAATTTTATTTTTGTGCATAATAATGGAATTTATATAGACCATTAATGAAATTATGCAAATTCCGAGTGAAAAGGGCTCTGTTCTGAATAACAAAGAGGAATTCCGAGTGAATAATTATAAATTCCGAGTGAAGGATGGAATTCTGAGTAAGTGTCATGCTCTCCGAGTAAAACATGACCAAGAGGGCTACTACCGAGTGACATCATGGCCTCAGAGACATTGGAGTGAAGTGTGTTCAAGAAAAATCACTTCTGGGTGAAAACTCCGAGTCAAAACACCCTAGAATGACTCGTTTCCGAGTCATACCTTGCCAAATGCTTCCTTTTCCGAAGGGAACTTCTCTGATTGCAGTATTCCGAGTTAATGAATACATATATACTTATGTTTTATGTTGATTTGATGTTTCCTACCGACTAAAATTGCTGATGGATGAAATAGTGTTAAGTTAAGGATTCCGAATGGTTTCGTATGTGTATGATTAGGATACCGAGTGGAAAATGGTAGACGGAGCCCATTCCGAGAGAAATGTAGGAGGCTGAACCATTTCCGAGTGAGTGTATGGGTATGACTCCTCTTCCGAGTAAGATATACTCTACTGGACTACTTCCGAGTGGAGATTAGTTAATTGTGGTTGAGAACCTTACTGAGTGTCTTAAGTATATAAGCCAATTCCAAGTGAGACTGACTGAGATGACTCGGATTGGTTTGAAATTACCGAGTGAGACTGGCTAAGAGTAGACACGGTTTTAGGATGACTTAACCGAGTGGGAATCTGAGAGATTTTGAATCGACTTGAATCAGACCGGATTAAGTCCCTTCAAGGAAAGGAAACAGTAGAAATTGCTGAGTTCTCCATAGCCGGACTCAGAAATAGAATTCCAGTCGGCTAAGAGGCTAACCGAGTGGAATTTCACTCGGTAATCAGTGTCAGAATTGACGTGTTGACTTCCATTTTGTCTTTCAGTGTCTATTTTAATTTATTTAATTCAATCATTCACACTATAGCTTGTAGGCGGCTAGAAATGGGAACTAAGATAGCCTACCTCCTTATTTAATTGTCCATTACCTCCACTGACAGTCCACTAGCAGCCCACTCACGAAAAGCTGTCCCCCACTCGTCCTTTTTCCTTATTAAATTGACAGCAGAACTCATTTCAAGTCTGAAGCTTTCAGACCCAAGAGAACTTAGCAAAATATGCACTCTTTCTCATTCTTCTATACGTTCAAAGGCATTTCTCTTCCATTTTCCTTACTAATTCGCTGTGAGCTGGAACAAGGAGGACAAACCTCTGATTATCATTTCCTCTTCGTACAAGCTTTTTCTTTTCTTTTCTTTTCTCTCTCACTCGGAATTGGAGCAAGGACAGTGAAGGGAACATTTTCTTCTCATCCAAGAACTCCATTAAGGTAAGGGGGTATATTCTTGGGTGCTCTGTGGGAAAACCGAGTGAAGGAAAGGGCTAAGAAACCTTGTTCCTCACCTTTCCAGGACAGGTTCAGGAATTGCTGAATAACATGCTTTAATTATATGTATGTTTATATACATTTTTATTACTATAAACATGTTCAATTGGCTGTATAATCCATGATTCAATGAATACGTTCGATTATCTGTATTGATTATGATGAATTTTGATGATTGAGTGAATATGTTTGATGCTGAACTATGAAAATATTAAGTATCATGTGTGTTTATGTGTATTCCAGTAAAGAATTGTAAACATGAGATGAAATAAATGATAACAAGCTCAGTTTTATATAAATCCAATTAGTTTTATATAATCCAATCAGTTTTATATAAATACAATCGGTTTTACATGATTTCATTCGGTAAACCATTATATATTTCTGACAGAACCCCCTCTCTTACTTGAAAAACTTCTTCTCAATCATTTTTACTCGGAATTGTAGTTATTCCAATCAGAAAACATAATTATTTTCACTCAGAACTCTTTTCAGTAATTTTACTCGAAAAACAACCTTATTTCAATCAGAAAACTTTTCCCAGTCTGCTTTCACTCGGACAGCATCTTCCCAGTTTAATTTTACTCGGAAAACTCTTCCTCAAACATATTTCACTCGGAACATATCTTAATTTCACTCAGAAAACTCCTTTCAGACTGATTCCACTCGGAATCAGATTTTATTTCACTTGGAGACTAATTTTCACTCGGATTCACAAACATTTTTACTCAAGGAACTCTTTTTATACTGATTCACAAACTCATTTTCACTCAGAATTGAAGTTATTTCACTCAGAAAATCCTTTCAGTATCTATTTCACTCAGAATTAAACCATTTTATTCGAAAAATCATTTTTACTCGGATTCAAACTCATTTTTACTCAGAAAAATCTGGTCCCCAACATTTTCACTCGAAATCAGATCTGTTTCAGTCGGAAAACAGTTTTCCAGTTCAATTTCACTCGGATTTTTAGCCAGCTCATTAGAAAACTCTTCTCAGTATGATTCCACTCGGAATCGTACTTATTTCACTCGGAATTACCCTTGTTCTACTCGGAAAAATCTTGTTTTTCATATTTTTCACTTGGATTTTCATTTAGAAACTCTTCCTTAATCCTTTTAAATTATTGGGACGTTACACTTATTATTATCGTTTTTATTTCTATTATTATTATTGTTATTAATATTATGAATCTTATTATTATTATTATTGTTATTCTTACTATTATTAATTAGTATTATTATTATTACTTTAGTTATAAGTAATTAAATAAGGAATATATTATTTTACTCTTTACAAAGTATAATTTCAACCAGTAAATAGTTGATATACTTTCTCAAATACAACAATAAAATGACTTACAACGTCTAAATAATTGATGAGATTCAAGAACTTATGAATATGTATGATGAAACTGGAAATACATAAATACCCAAAGAATCAAAAGACAAAAAGAATGCATTCCGCATCATGAAAATATTTTTCTAAAAGAAGAAAATCTAGAGCATACACTTGGTATAGTGGAGGACATTCACGTTCGATCCCCAAGAGGATCTTGGGAGTAGAACTGGAACGGAAACCCAATGGCATCAGAGTCGCGCCTGATAGCCGGGTGAGACGATGCAATTCTAGTGTACTTTGACTAAATGACGGAGTGTAACTATGATCGTAGGGATCCAAGTTCCAAGAATATATAAATCAATGATGAGAACCAATGAGTTCATTTGTACCTTATGGGAACTTGGGCGGACCCTGATCGCTCTAGAATGGAATGGAGATATTCCAAAGAATGAGATGAAGAAATGATTTATTGGGCCCACATGCATCATGAGACTTAACCAAAGATAAATCATAATAAATTCAACTCATGCATTCCATGACAACATGCTTGATTGTTATAATTGTGAATATGCTAATTGTATGATTTATGTGATATTGTATGTTAACTGGATTATGTCCGCACCGGATTAACCATCAGGGTCTTGGGTTATACTCACCCTTATTGTTGATATTTTTCAGAGGAATTAGGAAATAAAGAACCCGAGTATGAAGAACAACAATATGCTGAACCCACTGAGAACGATCGTTAAAGATAGAATTTATATAGATTGAATATTTATTAATGATAATTAGACACCGGATGACTGTATAATATTTAAGGGTGCCTGCGTGCTGTAACACCCCGAATTTTTAAAATAGGAAGATAAATTAGGAAAATAAATGTTGGATAATTAACTTTGGGCTAATAAATATCCCAAAATTCTTGAAATGACTTAAATAAGGTTTTTCAAAACTGTTGGTAAATTATGGTGGTCAGATGAGCTGAAAACTGACCCGGATAAAATATAGGTGTCGGACCAAGTATCTCCGATTGAGATGCCGTTGGTCAGGGCCGTAGAAAATGTTATTGGGATTCTGAATGTAATGAGCTCCAGAAAGTGGAGTATGCTGTCTTTATGTTGAGAGATGAAGCGGAGACTTGGTGGAGACTCGCCAAGAACAGAATGAATGCTGCTGCGATTCCCTTAACTTGGGAGAACTTTAAGCGAGAACTTATGAGGAAATATGTGCCCGAAAGTTATAAAAGCAAGAAAGAACTCGAGTTCATGGAACTCAAGCAAGGCACGCTGACGGTGGAAGAGTATGCTTCTAAGTTTGAAGAACTTTGTGAATTCTACCCTCCTTTTCAACAAGAGGGAACTGAAGTATCAAAATGCGTGAAGTTTAAAAATGGGTTACGCTCCGATATTCAAAGGGCTATATGTCACCAAGAGATTCGAAGTTTTACGGTGCTTGTGAATAAGTGCCGCATCTATGAAGAACATGCTTCTTTTCAACACTCTAAATTTGACTCTAAGTTGAAGGGTCAAGCTTCTAGTTTTAAGAGGCAAAGAAGTTTTAGAAGAGGACGCTTTTTGAGGGGTGCTTCTTCTAATGTCCAAGCTAGAGGTGGTGGACGTGGTAATGTTTTTGGCCGGGGTAATATAAATACCAATGGACCGAGATGTTATAGATGTGGAGGACCTCATTACGTTCGGGAATGTGTGCATCGTGAGGATGTTGTATGCTTTAATTGTGATCAGCTGGGGCATATCCGTTCTGCATGTCCTATGCTTGTAAGGCCGGCTCCGGTACAAGCTAATGTTGCTAATCGTGCTAATACACCTGCTTATGTGAACCGCGGAGGTTATAATGATGGTCGAGGTCGTGGTAATGGAAATAATGGCGGTCGGCGTGGTGGCCAAGGTGGCTATAATGGTGGAAGACGTGGCAACGGTCGAGGAAATGGGAATGATGCTAATGATGGAAATAGGGATGGAGGAGATTGTCAACCTAATGTCGACAGAGTATTTGCTGTGACCGGTGAGGAAGCAGCACGAGCAGAAAATCTGGTTGAAAGTAAGTGTGAAATCCTTGGACATTCAGTTCATGTAATTTACGATTCGGGTGCGACCCACTCTTTTATATCTGAGGATTGTGTTCGGCGATTGAGATTGCCGGTGTGTCTAATGAAAAATGCTCTTATGATTACCACTCCAACCGGTACTTGTTTTAGATCGGTTAACCAGTGCGATAATGTTGATATGCTCCTAGAGGGGAGAAAATTTGTTGAATCTTTTATTTGCTTGCCTATGAAGGGATTGGAGATTGTACTTGGTATGGATTGGCTTTCTAACAATAAAGTCATAGTTGATTGTCAACAACGAACCGTTAGTTTCCCTTCTCTTGATAGAGAACAGTTTGATGTACAAGGTATAATTCAACTTTGTGTGTTGTTATCTCTCACTGATGGGACAAGTAATCCCGGTCCCACTAATATTCCCGTAGTGTCTGAATTTCTGGACGTGTTTCCTGATGAGATACCTGGTTTACCACCTCCAAGAGAGGTTGAGTTTGCTATTGACCTTGTACCTGGTGTCGAACCAGTGTCTATTGCTCCTTATAGGATGTCTCCTATGGAGTTAATTGAATTAAAGAAGCAAGTTGAGGAACTACTTGAGAGGGAATTCGTTCGACCCAGTGTGTCACCCTGGGGAGCTCCTGTTTTGTTAGTTAAGAAAAAGGATGGAACCATGCGGTTGTGCGTAGACTACCGCCAATTGAACAAGTTGACGATAAAGAATAGATATCCTTTACCTCGTATTGATGATCTGTTGGATCAATTGAGAGGTGCGGTGGTATTTTCAAAGATTGATTTGCGTTCCGGTTATCATCAAATTCGGGTGAGAGCCGAAGATATTCCTAAGACTCCATTTAGGACGCGTTATGGTCACTACGAGTATGTCGTGATGCCATTTGGAGTTACTAATGCTCCAGCTGTATTCATGAGTTACATGAATCACATCTTCCACAAATACCTAGATCGTTTTGTTGTGGTGTTTATTGATGATATTCTGGTATATTCCAAGAGTCACGAGGAACATGAAGAACATTTAAGAGTGGTACTGAACATTCTTAGAGAGAACCAGTTGTATGCCAAGCTCTCTAAATGTGAATTCTGGATGACGAGCGTCCAATTCCTTGGACATGTAATATCTGAGGATGGTATTTCTGTGGATCCTTCAAAGATTGAAGCCGTTATGGCATGGTCGAGACCTACAACGGTTACTGAAATCCAAAGTTTTCTTGGACTTGCGGGTTATTATCGAAGGTTTATTGAAGGTTTCTCTCGTCTTGCGAGACCTTTGACAAATTTAACAAGGAAGAACCAACCTTTCGTATGAACGGTTGAATGTGAGAAATGTTTTGAAGAGTTAAAAATGAGATTGACTTCTGCTCCTATCTTAGCGTTGCCTGACTTACAAGAAGAGTTTGTAGTGTATTGTGATGCTTCCAAGCATGGACTTGGATGCGTGCTAATGCAGAAGGAACGGGTAATAGCTTATGCTTCACGCCAGTTGCGACCTCATAAAAGTAATTACCCCACTCATGATTTGGAGTTGGCGGCGGTTGTGTTTGCCTTGAAGATTTGGCGTCATTATTTGTATGGTTCGAGATTTGTGGTGTACAGTGACCACAAAAGTTTGAAATATCTTTTCGACCAAAAGGAATTGAATATGCGACAAAGAAGATGGATGGAATTCTTGAAGGATTATGACTTTAGATTGATGTACCAACCGGGGAAAGCTAATGTTGTTGCCGATGCTCTTAGTCGGAAATTCTTGCATATATCAACCATGATGATCAAAGAGCTTGAATTAATTGAAGAATTTCGGAATTTGAATGTTGGAACCGAAGTTCAATCCTCCAAGAAGTTATGTTTTGCTACTTTGAAAATAAGTAATGAATTTTTGGAACTTGTGAAAGAGAAACAAAGAGATGATGATTATTTACAAGAGGTGCGAAGATCTCAGGATCATGGGAAAAATCTATTCCTTGTGGAAGGCGTTGATAGTATATGGCGAATAAAAGGTCGTATGTATGTACCATCATTCGGTGATTTGAGATGTACAGTGCTGGAGGAAGCACATAAAAGCATGTTTAGCATCCACCCTGGTGTAACAAAGATGTATCGCGATATAAAGAAGAACTTTTGGTGGCCCGGAATGAAACGTGATGTTGCTAACTTTGTAGCTTCTTGCCTTACTTGTCAGAAGGCGAAGGTGGAACACCAAAGACCTTCAGGTATTTTGAGGCCACTTGATATCCCTGTTTGGAAGTGGGACGCAATTGCCATGGATTTTGTGTCCGGATTACCAAGAACGAGGTCCAGATGTGATGGAATATGGGTGATTGTGGATCGTTTGACAAAGAGTGCCCATTTCTTGCCAATCAGTATGGAGAGCTCTTTGCAAGATTTAGCACAGTTGTACATTCGGGAGATTGTGAGACTACATGGTGTGCCATCAAGTATTGTTTCTGATCGTTATCCCCGATTTACTTCCCGATTCTGGGGAAGCTTACATGAGGTGATGGGTTCAAAACTAAAGCTAAGTTCGGTATATCATCCCCAGACCGATGGGCAGTCTGAGAAAACTATTCAAAGTCTTGAAGATTTGCTGTGTGCTTGTGTTTTGGAACATGGCGGTTCGTGGGAAAAATATTTACCTTTGATCGAATTCACTTACAATAACAGTTTTCATTCTAGTATTGGTATGGCACCATACGAGGCCTTATATGGAAGAAGATGTCGAACTCCTTTATGTTGGCTTGAAGTTGGTGAGAATCTAGCCTTAGGACCTGAAATTGTTGAAGAAATTACCAAGCAGATCAAGATGATCCGGGAAAGGATGAAAATTGCTCAAGACCGACAGAAGAGCTATTATGATAAAAGAAGAAAACCACTGGAATTTCAAGTTGGTGATCATGTGTTATTACGAGTTTCACGTGATAAGGGTATAGGAAGAGCCTTAAAGAGTAAAAAACTGAGCCCTAAATTCATTGGACCCTATGAGATTTTGGAGCGAATTGGAGACGTCACATATCGAATTGCACTCCCTCCACAGCTTGCAAATCTTCATAATGTATTCCACGTGTCTCAGTTAAGGAAGTATGTACATGATCCTCAGCACGTGATCTCTGTTGATGATCTTGAGGTGCGGGATGACTTATCCATTCTTCCCGTTTCCGTTCGTATCGTTGAGTATTCCGTGAAGAGACTACGGAATAAGATGGTACCATTAGTAAAAGTGGCATGGAAGCATGGAGATATAGAAACATTTATGTGGGAACGCGAGGACGATATCCGTAAGCGGTACCCTCATGCTTTCGAGTCCGGTAAGTTGAATTTCGAGGACGAAATTTCTTTTAGGGGGAGTGGATTGTAACACCCCGAATTTTTAAAATAGGAAGATAAATTAGGAAAATAAATGTTGGATAATTAACTTTGGGCTAATAAATATCCCAAAATTCTTGAAATGACTTAAATAAGGTTTTTCGAAACTGTTGGTGAATTATGGTGGTCAGATGAGCTGAAAACTGACCCGGATAAAATATAAGTGTCGGACCAAGTATCTCCGATTGAGATGCCGTTGGTCAGGGCCGTAGAAAATGTTATTGGGATTCCGAATTTATATTCGGAATAATTTTTAGAATATGTTTTGGGCCCGAACGGCGAACCTGTTTGTTAAAAAACAGAAGAGTTAATGAAGAATTAATAATTTAAATGCTAAATTTTTATTTTTCCCATTCAAAAGGCGGTTGCACTCTTTTCCTCACGTAGACACTCTTCTTCTTATCATCTTCTTCATATCTCTTTTCTTCTTCATAATTTCTCTTCTCTTTCCTTTTGAATTATAAATTAAAAAGGGGATATCTCTTTCTTCTCCATTAACAACCTACAAGAAATTCAAGAAAAGCTTGGAAACTAGAATATTTTCTCCTCCTTACTCCTCAAATTCGTGTGAACTCTCTCATCTTTTGTAAAATCACTCTTTTCTTTCATTGAGGTAAGATTATGATCATTTTCCATGTACATAAGTATATAGTTGAAGTTTAGTTGAAGTTTTGGTGTTAGAACACAATAAATGTATGGGTAATGTTGGAGAAAGTTTAAAAGTGGAAATCTAAAGATAAGTTGACATAAATACAAGCTTATGAATGATTAATGAGGTAGTTATAACTATGGTGAGAAAAGAAGGAGGTATATGAGCATTTATGAAGGTTGGTGGGTTGGTGAAAACTTTAAATTTGAATCCAAGGAGGAAAGGTAGGATATTAAAGGATATTGTAATTAATGAAGAAATTAGCATTTGTTGATGGGAAGAATGATATAAATGATGTGGTAGACATATTAAATAATGATAAAGTTGATTGAAGATATAATAGGTAGAAACTCACCAAGGTGTTGGTGGAGATCTTACTAGATGGAATAACCTAATAATTAGGTTGTAGCCTTTGATACTAATAGATTGTGATTTAAGGAAAGGAATTCCCGAAGCCTAAGTAGGCAAATGAATGAATTTGGTAAATAGTTTTCACATGATAAGGATCATGTGTACACCTATGTATATGTATATTGAATTGGTATTTGAATAAATGATTGATGTGGCCCTATATATGATTGGTGTAGGGCTTGGCAATATTGGTGAAGCAGGAATATCAACCCCAGAGGTCTACTTCTCTTGAGGTAGGAGAGGGGTGTATTTTCTAAATGCATGAGAATTGTGATGATAATGTATGTATTAATGTAGTATGACATGTTTGTGTGGTTAAAGGTGATATTATGTGTATGTGAAGTGAATTGTGTATGATGATGTGAATTTAGTGTTTATATGATGAAACCTAAGTGTGGCTATGGATAGTTTATTATGCGTGGTACATGATTGAGTTCATATGAAGATTGATTCTTGTGTATGAGTTTGATGGAAAATTATATGGTTGAAAATGAATATACCCTAGATGAAAGGGTAGGGTAATCTAAATGAGCTTGAAATATGCATGAGTATTTTGTATACATGGCATGACATACATATCATAATGATGTTGATAGTGGTTGAGATCATTTGATGATGGAAATGAAAAAGGGCTTGCGAGCACCTATGATGCCCATGGTTGTGATCATGAGGCGGGAGTACCCCTTGCGAGGAGGGAAACCTATGTGAAATGTTTATGAGGCGGGAGTACCCCTTGCGAGGAGGGAAACCTATGTGGAATATTGAACGTGGTTGCGATCACGAGAAGCACCTTGTGAGGTTGCTAGAGGGAGTACCCCTTGCGAGGCGGGAAACCATTGAGAATGAGTATATGATATGGTGGTTGCGATCACCCGAGGAAATGAAATCGGATCCGTGCATGTGCATTTTCATGACATTAGCATGTGCATCAGTTTGAAAGCATGGTATAGTGTGATACCTTGATGATGGGATATGAATGGAAACTCCCTTTTTAATTATTAAATTGTGATGGTGAATTGATTGATGTAATTATGAGAGAATCAGGGAATAATTGTATTGAATGAAAAATCATCGATTGATTGATTGATATTAAATAAACTCCTTCCTGGAAGAAGATAGTTGTATTACATTCATACATATATTGTTCTAATTATTGGATTTTCGTCATCGAGAAAGTATATTCACTCTCCCTGTGGTATATTTTTAGCTCCTGTGTTGTAGGTATTGTTTTGGAGCTATGGTGGAGGAGGAGTGTGAAGAAGACCCCCCTTTTTGGTAAAGAATGCCTTGGCCGGCAATATTTTGGGATTTATAGATATGTGGAATAGATGTAATGTATGTAATACAATGTATGTTTGCATAGTGTGGATTTAGAAGGGATAATTGTATGAATAATGAGTTTGGGAGGTCATGGAGGAAAATGAGATCTTTTGTTTAAGATTCATTTTCAATTATGACCCTGTTAATGAATGAATGATGAAACTCTTCATATTTTGATGAACGAATGAAATTTATATGTGGAGTGTTAGATTTGTGGAATGGAAGAGTTAGTGAGTTAATTTATACAATAGATGAGTTGTAATGGAAATTGATAAGAATGACTTATTAGAACAAGTTTCAAATGTGTAATATGATATATATGAAGTGTTGAAGTTAGGTAAATTTGATTAGAATGAGTTTTGGTGTAGGGAGTTGGGTGACTTCTACAATTCCCCTATTTTTCTGTCAAACTCGCTCAGGCGAGAGGGCTTCTCGCTCAAGCGAGAATGCCCCTGTTTCAATTTTTGGAATCTAGACGAGTCTCGCTTAGGCGAGAATGGGACTCGCTCAAGCGAGATCGTCCCAGCATTAGTGTTGGGACATTATTTCATTTTCGCTCAAGCGGATGTACAAGTCGCTCAAGCGAAATCGCATTAGAATCAGAGTTTGGACCTTGGTTGATGTTCGCTCAGGCGAGCTAAGGGTTCACCCAAGCGAGAGGGTCTTGCTCTCAGGTTTTGCTCTCGGGTTTATCAGGAAATTGCTCTCGGGAGCAATCTCGCTTAAGCGGGGATAGTGTCGCCTGAGCGAGTGAGCGTGGAATGGATTCTGGGCGTTTTTCGCCTTACGCTCGCTAGCTTCGCCCAAGCGAGGATTGTGTTACTCGCTCAAGCGAGTTGGGTTCGCTTGAGCGAAGTGGCCCCTGAATCTCTATTTTCTTCTTTCGCTCAGCATTTTATGGTTCGCCCAAGCGTGCTATGCGAAGCTCGCTCAAGCGAATTGGGATTTCGCTTGAGCGAGAGGGACCTGATTCTCCCAAAAAGTTTTAAATATGTTATTTTCCTTTTTCTTCATACTAATCCATGACTCAATCCTATTTCATGATCACTTTGGGATAACCTTGGCTATTAAATTTCAAATGAATGATCTCTTAAGAATTTAATTCCATAATGTTATTTTACTAAAGATTATTCCGCTATTATTAATTATGGATTTCTTAAGAGTTAATTTTTTTTAACTTACCTTCTCATATCTTCATATATGAGATAGGTCTCTGATAGATCCAGGGTAATTGTTAAATGGCTTCACCACCCACATGTTTTAGAGTTTAATAATAATAAAATCGTGAAAAATTTACCCCTATTTTTTGGGATGTCACACGTGCCCATTCTGTTATGAGTGCAATTATTTATAAGTTTGTGAATGACTATGTGATATATTCACTATTTGCTTCCATTGATCTGCCATCTTTTTATTTAAAAAAAAAATATTCACTTTTTATGAAAACTGTTAACACTCTTAGTTAAATAGGATGATCCTATAGAAGGGTTGTCTTATCTAACCGAGGGTGTTACATTGGTGGTATCAGAGCATAGTCGATTCATTAAACTTGGGAAGTGGACCATTAGGTTTCCACGTACTCTGATAGAAATATTGGACAGTCCATAACACTCCTAAGACTAAATTTTCTATGTGGAATACTCCACATAACATATACCCTGAATACTTTTGTTGATATTCTTTCAGCAAATTCCTAATGGCTCACCGAAATAAGAATCATGTAATGGAGGATCTTCTTACCAGAATTGTGGAGGTAATAGAACGACAAGAGTTACCTCATGCTTCCCCTAGGCAAAGCCAAGGACTAGCTGATTTTCAGAGGAATAATCCTACACAATTCAAGGGAGGCTTTGATCCAGAAGGAGCATAATTATGGATTGAACATCTTGAAAAGATTTTTGCTGCTATGCGATGCTCTGATGAGGACAGAATAACTTTTGCTGTATTCATGATGCTTGGAGAAGCAGAGCACTGGTGGACTCATGCCAGAATCAGATTAACAACTGGTGGACATGTCATTACTTGGGGAAGATTCAAGACAGAGTTTCTCGCTAAATATTTCCCTGAAGACATAAGGAGGCAGAAAGAGCAGGAATTCTTTAATCTGAAACAAGGCAATATGACTGTTGGGGAGTACGCTGCTAAGTTTGATGAGTTGGTAAAATGTTGTCCCTACTACACCCACATGGGAGAAGCGTCAAGATGTGCAAAATTTGAAGCAGGGTTACGACAAGAAATTCGCCAAGCTATATGTTGTCAACAAATTACTCAATTTTCTACTTTGGTTGACCGATGCCGCATTTTTGAGAATACCTCTAATCTTTGACGACCTAGAACGTCTAATCATGGGCCAGAACGACGTATATCAGACAGACAACAAAGGAGAGACTTTCGAGCAGATCGACCATACTCTCGACCACCTTATTCAGCCAACCAAATTTCTTCAAGGGATCAGGGGAACCAGAGAGGTAAAATCTACACAATTTGTGGATGAATTGGACATCGTGATGTTGACTGTTGGTACAGAAATAAAAATAACCAACAAGAAACTCAAAGGCAGGCAGTACGACCAACAGGTCAAGGAAGTGGAGGATTTGCTACAAACACCTCTATGAACAATGCCCCAAGGATGCAAAATGTTCACCGCGACAACCACTTCAATCAGAACAATAATCCTAGAAGGCCTGGAAATAGCTCGACTAGAGGACAGGGAGGAAATGCCAGAGTTTTTACTATGAATGGTGCGGAAATATCATAAGGGAACGACCTTGTGCAAGGTACATGTTTTATAGGAAGCACTCTATTGAATGTATTATATGATTCTGGAGCCACTCACTCTTTCATATCTGAGAATTGTGTAAAACATTTAAAGCTTCCTACAACCTCTCTGCCCAATCAGATGATTGTCACAACTACTGCCGATAAGCCCATTTGCCCTTCCTACATGTGTTTGAAATGTCCACTCAACATCGAAGGGAAAACTTATCAAGTAGATCTGATATGTTTGCCTTTGATTGATCTAGATATTGTTCTAGGAATGAATTGGCTTGCTACCAACCATATTCTTATTGACTATCATAATAGATCCATCTCTCTCGGGTCTACTACAGCACACTGTGATCAAGACATTGATTCTTGTCCTGTTAACTCAAAAAAGGTAATTTCAGCAAAGGAAGTCCAACTATACATGATCCTTACTGAAACTGAAAGTAAGGCCACTCCTCAGATTGATCAGATTCCTGTTGTTCAAGAATTCCCAGAAGTTTTTCCTGATGATATACGTGAGCTACCTCCAGAACGAGAAATTGAGTTCAGTATTGACATTATACCGGGCGCGGGACCAATCTCTATTGCTCCTTACCGAATGTCACCCAAGGAACTCAATGAACTTAAAGAGCAAATAGAAGAACTTTTAGAGAAAGGAATGATTAGACCCAGTGTCTCACCTTGGGAGCACCAGTTCTTCTAGTAAAAAAAAGGATGGTAGTATGCGGTTATGTGTTGACTATCGTCAGCTGAATATAGCTACGATCAAGAACCGATACCCTCTTCCAAGGATTGATGATTTGATGGACCAATTACGAGGAGCCACTATCTTCTCAAAGATTGATCTACGGTCAGGCTATCATCAAATCAGGGTGAAGAAAGATGATGTACCCAAAACAACATTCAGGACACGATATGGGCACTATGAGTATCTTGTTATGCCCTTTGGAGTTACCATGCACCTACAGTTTTTATGGGATACATGAATCGAATCTTCCATGAGTACTTGGATAAATTCGTAGTGGTATTCATTGACGACATTCTCGTCTACTCCAAGAGCCATGAGGAACACGAGGAGCATCTCCGAATTGCTCTAAATACTTTGCGTGCAAGGCAATTGTATGCCAAGTTTTCAAAATGTGAATTCTGGTTGACAGAAGTGAAATTTTTGGGACATGTCATCTCTAAAGAAGGAATTGATGTGGATCCTACAAAGGTAGAAGCCGTACTAAATTGGGAATAACCCAAGAATGTGACAGAAATTCGCAGTTTCCTTGGACTTGCTGGATACTATCGTCGATTCATCGAGAATTTCTCTCGAATTGCAGCACCTTTAACTAGGCTGACTCGTAAAGATCAACCATTTCAATGGACAGAAAAATGTGAAAGCAGTTTTATGGAGTTACGCCAACGACTCACTAGTGCACCTGTCTTAATTTTGCCAGATCCTGCCAAGCCCTATGAAGTGTATTGTGATGGGTCAAGACAAGGACTAGGATGTGTCCTAATGCAAGAAAGAAAGGTTGTTGCTTATGCTTCACAACAGCTAAGACCACATGAAGTCAATTATCCTACACATGACTTAGAATTAGCTGCAGTTGTGTTTGCCTTGAAAATCTAGAGACACTACTTGTATGGTACATACTTTGAAGTCTTTAGTGATCATAAAAGCTTGAAGTATCTATTCGACCAAAAAGAGTTGAATATGCGACAACGTAGGTGGATGGAATTCATCAAAGATTATGATTTCGAACTCCGATATCACCCTGGAAAGGCAAATGTTATGGCTGATGCACTCAGCAGAAAGGCTTTACGCCTATCATATATGATGACAAAGGAGTTAGAATTAATTGAACAGTTTCATGATTTGAACCTGGCAGTAACACCAAAAAGGGGAAGCCTTATGGTTGGAATGCTAAGAGTTTCAAATGATTTTCTAGAACAAGTCAAAGAAGCTCAAGTCAATGATCAAGAATTACAAGATCTAGCAGAAAAGACAAAAGAAGGAGTCTCTGAATTTAGCAAGGATGAACATGGGGTGATCAGGTATCAACAGAGGCTCTGTATTCCAGTCAACATAAATCTTAAAAGATCCATCCTTGATAAAGCCCACAAAAGTAAATACAGTATCCACCCAGGATCGACCAAGATGTATCAGGACTTGAAGAAATTATTCTGATGAAAAAGGATATCGCTGAGTATATGACAGCTTGCCTGATGTGTCAGAAGGTAAAGGCGGAACAACAACGACCAAGTAGGACCCTTCGACCTCTGGAGATTCCAGAATGGAAATGGATGAGATTGCTATGGACTTCATGACCGGACTTCCTAAAACATCAGTTGGATATGATACTATTTGGGTAATTGTGGATCGATTAACAAAGACCGCTCACTTCATTCCTATCAATATGAAGTACTCTCTAGAGAAACTCACCCAGATCTATATCAAGGAAATCATACGATTACATGGAACACCCACTGCAATTGTGTCTGACCGAGATCCTCGTTTCACATCACAATTTTGGAAGAGCCTGCAACAAGCTCTAGGAACTCGCCTAAAGTTAAGTTCCGCATATTATCCACAGACAGACGGACAATCAAAAAGGACAATCAAGACTCTTGAAGATCTGTTACGTCTTTATGTCCTAGAACATGGGGGAAGTTGGCAAGAATATCTTCCACTTGTTGAGTTCACTTACAACAACAGCTACCATGCTAGCATCGGAATGGCCCCCTATAAAGCTTTGTATGGAAGAAAATGTCGTACACCTTTATGTTGGTATGAGACTGGTGAAAAGACGATAATTGGACCAGAGATTGTTCAGAAGACTACAGAATAAGTCCAAAATATCCAAATGGCAATGAAGGCTTCGCAAGATAGACAAAAGAGTTACTACGACAAACGTTGGAAGCCATTGAAATTTGAGGAGGGAGATCATGTATTTCTCAAAGTTACTCCTACCACTAGAGTAGGAAGAGCTTTGAAGGCCAAGAAGTTAAGCCCCAGATATGTAGGACCCTATCAGATTTTTACAAAAGATAGGAACTCATGCGTACCGTATTGCTCTGCCACCCGAGCTAATAAATCTTCACAATGTCTTTCATGTGTCCCAACTCCACAAATATGTACCAAGCCCTGATCATGTTCTGAGTCCTGATCAATTTGTTCTGAAGGAAAACCTTACCTTTGAAGCATCACCGGTTAAGATTGTTGACCGACGTCTCAAACAGCTAAGAGGCAAGGAAATCTCTTTGGTCAAGGTAGTTTGGAGTCAGACAGATGATGGGGAAGCTACTTGGGAAATTGAGGAGAAAATGAGAGAATTGTACCCTCAATTATTTTAACTTTGAATTTCGGGATGAAATTCCTAAAAGGGGAGGAGAATGTAACATCCCTGTTTTTAGAAACAGTTTTACCGTTATAATTTTAAATTATGGAAGGTTTGTAAGTAAGAATAAGTCAATAAATACCCTGTAGATGGTCTGTGGTATCTCAAAAATTTCATTTTTGTGCATAATAATGTAATTTATATAGACCATTAATGAAATTATGCAAATTCCGAGTGAAAAGGGCTCTGTTCTGAGTAACAGAGAGGAATTCCGAGTGAATAATTATAAATTCCAAGTGAAGGATGGAATTCTGAGTAAGTGTCATGCTTTCTGAGTAAAACATGACCAAGAGGGCTACTACTGAGTGACATCATGGCTTCGGAGACATTGGAGTGAAGTGTGTTCAAGAAAAATCACTTCTGGGTGAAAACTCCGAGTCAAAACACCCTAGAATGACTCGTTTCCGAGTCATACCTTGCCAAATGCTTCCTTTTTCGAAGGGAACTTCTCTGATTGCAGTATTCCGAGTGAATGAATACATATATACTTATGTTTTATGTTGATTTGATGCTTCCTACCGACTAAAATGTGTTGTTGAATTATTTGGGAAGTGCTGATGGATGAAATAGTGTTAAGTTAAGGATTTTGAATGGTTTCATATGTGTATGATTAGGATACCGAGTGGAAAATGGTAGAGGGAGCCCATTCCGAGAGAAATGTAGGAGGCTGAACCATTTCCGAGTGAGTGTATGGGTATGACTCCTCTTCTGAGTAAGATATACTCTACTGGACTACTTCTGAGTGGAGATTAGTTAATTGTGGTTGAGAACCTTACTGAGTGTCTTAAGTATATAAGCCAATTCCGAGTGAGACTGACTGAGATGACTCGGATTGGTTTGAAATTACCGAGTGAGACTGGCTAAGAGTAGACACGGTTTTAGGATGACTTAACCGAGTGGGAATCTGAGAGATTTTAAATCGGCTTGAATCAGACCAGATTAAGTCCCTCCAAGGAAAGGAAATAGTAGAAATTGCTGAGTTCTCCACAGCCGGACTCGGAAATAGAATTCCAGTCGGCTAAGAGGCTAACCGAGTGGAATTTCACTCGGTATTCAGTGTCAGAATTGACGTGTTGACTTCTATTTTGTCTTTCAGTGTCTATTTTAATTTATTTAATTCAATCATGCGCACTATAGCTTGTAGGCGTCCAGAAATGGGCACTAAGATAGCCTACCTCCTTATTTAATTGTCCATTACCTCCACTGACACTCCACTAGCAGCCCACTCACGAAAAGCTATCCCCCACTCGTCCTTTTTCCTTATTAAATTGACAGCAGAACTCATTTCAAGTCTGAAGCTTTCAGACCCAAGAGAACTTAGCAAAATATGCACTCTTTCTCATTCTTCTATACGTTCAAAGGCATTTCTCTTCCATTTTCCTTACTAATTCGCTGTGAGCTGGAACAAGGAGGACACACCTCTGATTATCATTTCCTCTTCGTACAAGCTTTTTCTTTTCTTTTCTTTTCTCTCTCACTCGGAATTGGAGCAAGGACAGTGAAGGGAACATTTTCTTCTCATCTAAGAACTCCATTAAGGTAAGGGGGTATATTCTTGGGTGCTCTGTGGGAAAACCGAGTGAAGGAAATGGCTAAGGAACCTTGTTCCTCACCTTTCCAGGACAGGTTCAGGAATTACTGAATAACATGCTTTAATTATATGTATGTTTATATACATTTTTATTACTATAAACATGTTCAATTGGCTGTATAATCCATGATTCAATGAATACGTTCGATTATCTGTATTGATTATGATGAATTTTGATGATTGAGTGAATATGTTTGATGCTGAATTATGAAAATATTAAGTATCATGTGTGTTTATATGTATTCCAGTAAAGAATTGTAAATAGGAGATGAAATAAATGATAACAAGCTCAGTTTTATATAAATCCAATTAGTTTTATATAATGCAATCAGTTTTATATAAATACAATCGGTTTTACATGATTTCATTCGGTAAACCATTATATATTTCTGACAGAACCCCCTCTCTTACTTGAAAAACTTCTTCTCAATCATTTTTACTCAGAATTGTAGTTATTCCAATCAGAAAACATAATTATTTTCACTCAGAACTCTTTTCAGTAATTTCACTCGGAAAATAACCTTATTTCAATCAGAAAACTTTTCCCAGTCTGCTTTCACTCGGACAGCATCTTCCCAGTTTAATTTTACTCGGAAAACTCTTCCTCAAACATATTTCACTCGGAACATATCTTAATTTCACTCAAAAAACTCTTTTCAGACTGATTCCACTCGGAATCAGATTTTATTTCACTTGGAGACTGATTGTCACTCGGATTCACAAACATTTTTACTCAAGGAACTCTTTTTATACTGATTCACAAACTCATTTTCACTCAGAATTGAAGTTATTTCACTCAGAAAATCCTTTCAGTATCTATTTCACTCGGAATTAAACCATTTTATTCGAAAAATCATTTTTACTCGGATTCAAACTCATTTTTACTCAGAAAAATCTGGTCCCCAACATTTTCACTCGGAATCAGATCTGTTTCAGTCGGAAAACAGTTTTCCAGTTCAATTTCACTTGGATTTTTAGCCAGCTCATTAGAAAACTCTTCTCAGTATGATTCCACTCGGAATCGTACTTATTTCACTCGGATTTTCATTTAGAAACTCTTCCTTAATCCTTTTAAATTATTGGGACGTTACACTTATTATTATCGTTTTTATTTCTATTATTATTATTGTTATTAATATTATGAATCTTATTATTATTATTATTGTTATTCTTACTATTATTAATTAGTATTATTATTATTACTTTAGTTATAAGTAATTAAATAAGGAATATATTATTTTACTCTTTACAAAGTATAATTTCAACCAGTAAATAGTTGATATACTTTCTCAAATACAACAATAAAATGACTTACAACGTCTAAATAATTGATGAGATTCAAGAACTTATGAATATGTATGATGAAACTGGAAATACATAAATACCCAAAGAATCAAAAGACAAAAAGAATGCATTCCGCATCATGAAAATATTTTTCTAAAAGAAGAAAATCTAGAGCATACACTTGGTACAGTGGAGGACATTCACGTTCGATCCCCAAGAGGATCTTGGGAGTAGAACTGGAACGGAAACCCAATGGCATCAGAGTCGCGCCTGATAGCCGGGTGAGACGATGCAATTCTAGTGTACTTTGACTAAATGACGGAGTGTAACTATGATCGTAGGGATCCAAGTTCCAAGAATATATAAATCAATGATGAGAACTAATGAGTTCATTTGTACCTTATGGGAACTTGGGCGGACCCTGATCGCTCTAGAATGGAATGGAGATATTCCAAAGAATGAGATGAAGAAATGATTTAATGGGCCCACATGCATCATGAGACTTAACCAAAGATAAATCATAATAAATTCAACTCATGTATTCCATGACAACATGCTTGATTGTTATAATTGTGAATATGCTAATTGTATGATTTATGTGATATTGTATGTTAACTGGATTATGTCCGCACTGGATTAACCATCAGGGTCTTGGGTTATACTCACCCTTACTGTTGACAATTTTCAGAGGAATTAGGAAATCAAGAACCCGAGCATGAAGAACAGCAATATGCTGAACCCACTGAGAACGATCGTTAAAGATAGAATTTATATAGATTGAATATTTATTAATGATAATCAGACACCGAATGACTGTATAATATTTAAGGGTGCCTGCGTGCCCCATTCTGTTATAAGTACAATTATTTGTAAGTTTGTGAATGACTATGTGATATATTCACTATTTACTTCCACTGATCTGCCATCTTTTTATTTTAAAAAAAAATATTCACTTTTTATGAAAACTGTTAACACTCTTAGTTAAATAGGATGATCCTATAGAAGGGTTGTCTTATCTAACCGAGGGTGTTACACTCGACATACAACCCCTTGGTATCTAGTCACTCAACTCACCCAATGGTCGATAGCTCGTGACTAGGGTGCTCCCGTTCCCTCTGCATTAGCTAAGGTTCCCCCTATCCCTTTATTTTTAAAGATTAATACCTATCTCTTTAATTCTAGGAGATTATCTCTATCTCCTCAATTCTAGGAAGTTATCTCTGTCTCTCTATCTTAGGAAGTTATCTCTATCTATTAGATATTGAGCCAAAATCAAGGCCCTTCTTTGGAGTATAATTAAGGCCCTAGAGCTTCATTTGTATTCAAGTGACATTTTAAGAAATAAACTCTATTTCCCTAATATAGTTCTCTAAGGTGTGGTATTTTAACGCTCAAAGTGAGTATACATATATTTTATTCATATAAAATATTTTTCTACATCCTTTTAAAATTAAGTATTTTGTTTTAAATTTTTATTTTAAACTCAAATTCGTTAAATATTGATATATGTAACTAAATTAAATGTTAAATTGTTTAAATAGTTTTAATATGTTCAACTAGTTATTAACACTTGATTCTCATATATTAAAATATAGTTTTTGGGTATTAAAAACCCCAATAATTTAAACTCTACAATTTTAAAGGCAATTTTAACTGTTAAAAACTATATTTTAACCCAGCAGAGTTGTGTTAAAAGTTAATTGCACATGTCAAAACCATTCTAACAAACTAATATATAATTTAGTTACTCATAATCAAAAATTAATAAACTCAAGTTTGAAATAATAACTTAAAACAAAATATTCAATATAAAAAGGATGCAAAAATATATATTATATAGATACAAAAGTCAAAATTTATAGGCCAAACAAATCATTTAGGTCAACAATTTTTTAATTTTTTTACACTAGACCAAATATCACATCAATAAAAATACTTGCTTCAGTAAATTGTTATCTGTGGCGCCCTTAATCCAGTAAATGATATTCATGATATTATTATTTAGATATTAAGAATAAGGATAAATTTTTCATGATTTTAAACAATCGTTGGAAGAAGAACGCGATAAGTAAAAACTTTAACAGTTAACCCCAGACTTTTTTAAAGACCTGTCTCATATATGACGATATGAGAAGGTGTTGGACTTTTGGCAAGTGCACCAATTTATCACTGTAGTTTTCAAAAATTTATAGATATCGTTCCCACAAGCATTAATGGTTTTTAGTAAAAGATAGTAATTTTTATTTACTGCTGGTAAAAGCATCAATACTTATTAACAAAAGAATATTTCATAAGCAATTTTATACATTATTTACAGGTTCCAAGATTGATTTATACATTGATCAAGAGTAACCTAAATCTATAAAACTATCTAGAAAATAACTGTAAAACTAATATTTTAGAATGACAAACTATGTTGGAATTAGGATCCTGACACTATAAATATAACAAAGTAACTATAAACATGTATATTTGATCATCAAGTTTATTAATTGCAGCTTAAGATCATTAAAACTGATCCCTCAGTGAATAAATTCTAAATAGTTACCGTAAAGTCTGATCCCTCAGATGCTTTCTCAATAAAAACTTGCTTTAAGTCATGGCCTTATCACAATAATAATTACCAACTCTATCCCTAGTAATTGGTATATTAAGGGTATTTCAACTTTTACTTTTGTCAAAAGTGATTTTAACACACATGAAAATCATTCTCCCATTTGAAATCCATACTAATGAAAGATTGAAATACTAACATAAAACTTAATCATAAACATGCATAATTGATAATCACAATATCATACTCATAGATTGGTTCACCAATTCCAACATAAACAGATTAGTTACACATGGTGAAAGTAAAAACAACACTTACAAGTGGAGACATGATGAACAATGACTTATACTTGAAAGGAACTTCACAAAATGGAAAGAAACTAGACCTAAGATAATAATCTCAAGTATATGGAAGCTATTTTTGCAACTTAGAGCTTAAGAATGAGATGAACTGCTCTAAATTGATGTCCTGAAACCCTTGGTAATGGCCCCTATTTATAGTGGGAGAGTTTGCTCCTGACACTACGCTTGGTTGTGGTGCTATGCATCATGTCTGAAATTTGGCTCACATGCTAAGCGTAGGGTTGATGCTACGCGTTAGAACTCTGACTTAGATTGCATTACTCTTCTCCTAATTTTCAGTAATAATTTATAATTATTCTTTTAATAATGAGCAGACATAGTTCCCTTTGTCTCCCACTGTCTTTATGTCCATTTTCGATAATGGATTGTCCAATATATGTGTGTTTCCTAAAGTGAAAAACAGCCTGTAAGTGGGATACACATAGCAGCTGACTCTACACGTGGGCTTGACGCTAAGCGTCAGGCTTAAAATCCTGATGTTGAGCATGGCTCTGATGCTACACGTCAGCCTTTTGACTTGCATAAATTTTCCACTTTTATCCTTAAATATTTACTGCAAAAATTGGAGAAATAGGTCATGCCAAGTTAAATTTAATAACTTCCATTTATTTGCAAACAAACCTAACTTTTTTTATTTAATCCATCTTTTATTTATTTTTCACACTTTTTATTATAAAAATAACCATAAATTAAGGACTTATAAACTCCCAACTTAGGAATTTACTCGTCCTCAAGCAATAAAAACAAACTTAAACCATGAATCAAACTTTTGAAAACAATTTTTGAAAAATTTGAAAATTTACTACAAGAAGTAATTCATAATTTACCATTCGAAATGATCAACATTGATGACTTGTGCAAAACAAGCTTAAAGAAAAAACCATCATAATGTCATGTCACTAGATCAAGCTTATTTCAAGGCTTACCTCACTAGTGTTTCTCTCTGTAAAAAGGTAACTTGTTTAACTCCATCTATCATAAAATCTGTGAGGCCCCGATTTCCATAACCCGAATCTGATGTAAATAAAATAATTGATTTGATAAAAATATGAGTAAATTTTTCGCGTTTGAAGAGAGGTTCATCACTCTATCAATTACATCCAGATCTGAATCATAGAAAATGAAGAGTGGGAGTTTAAAGATTTTTAACAATCTAGATCAATAAAGAAATAGCCCTAATGAGTATGCGAAACAAACGAGTTTACAATGGAAGAGAATGTGCATAGAGGGAAAAATGCCTAGTCCCATATATGGAGATATGCGAAAAGGCTCAAAACGAGGAAAGAACATGGAAAAACAAAAATATAAGCAATGCTGTGAAAGGACCAACCAACGTAGGTACGCTGGTCCCTGGCGTAGTCACGCCCAATGACCAACACCAAATAGAAGCCCTGCATGCTAACGCTGAAAACCAGCGTACAAGCGCGCAAGACCACCAGCGTGCTTATGTTGAAACCCAGCGTAAGTACGCCCAGCTTCTACCCAATTCCAGAACCTCAGGGTACCAACGCCTAGGACTGGCATGCCCACGCCCAGAGCCACTTCATGAACCAGTAAACCAGCCTACCTATGCCCATGACCAGCGTAGGTACGCCTAGTTATTAGCCAACAGACCCCATCTTGTAACTTTTTGAACCTATGTTTTCGCCAACTTTGAGTTATCATTTCACTAGGAAATTCAACTCCAATTTACATAAAATTTTATTCACAACACACCTACCTTAATATCAACTATATGGTAAAGTTTCACGCCCAAATTCTGTCCTAATCAAAATCTAAGATATATATAGGGTTGTTGTACGCGTATTTTAAGTATTTTTATCGGGTATATCAAATCAGTCTGAATTCTCTAGGGACCTATATTCACATATGTGTAAGTGACTTGTCCCAACAAGTCTCATCCAATAACTTTATTCCTAGCTCAAGATACACCCTTGGGACAATTTATGTACTTTCTAGCTAAACCAAGCATGCCATATTGCAGACGTAACCTAATTGGCCACAACCACACATATACACAAGTCATATGTATCCAATATAAGCTGTGAGTGAACCCTACATAAGGTCTTAGCCATTCCATAGGAATACGACCTGTCCACTTCTCGTTATTCATACATATTAGCATTTCAAACAACAAAATTACTCACATATGTTTCATAAATAGTTATAATTCATGATCAACATCATCCATTCACTATATCGGTATAAATCAAGTATTACAATTGTCCATGTATATTGTTAAGGTCATAACCAAAAATTAGCCATACAATACCAAGGTATAATATTCATGAATAACCTACAAAATGAATATCCACCATTCAAATACATAATGAGCATATATCAACATCATATGCCATACAAAATCAATGGTTATCGGCCAAGGCTTTTCCTATACAACTAATTTACCTCATTGTCAAAACATACACTTCCAAAATAGATGTTATCTCACCCCATGTATACCCTGCATCACAAGGCTAAAAATAGACAACATGGGAGAGTGAGTTATACATTCCAAGTGACGAATATGAATACATTTGTGATTATGTGCATATGTATTCAACGACATGTATACTTTGCATCAACATATCAGTTATTGACATAAGTACATCATCTCACCAACACACATATATCTTAATCATACTCTATGATCCATTGTAATGTATATACACATACACACATTTATGCCCTTCTTCAATTAGGCCAACACATACAACATCGCCATACACACAGTCATTTCTTGGTATTCATATTTTATATGTTGTTTTTAGGTATTCTTTCACCCAATCTCAACCATCATTATATCTCATGACCTTCGGCATATCTCCATGCTATATGCAAATGCTCTTTGGCTAACGCACATGCACAACAGAGTTAACAACAATCACGGATCCGACTGTGGGAATATAAACACCAATTTTATGGGTTCAAGCATGAATATAAAACCATGCCCCTACTGCAGTAGTAAAATATGTACACTTATCATAATATTTGCATCCATATCACCATATTTTACTGGTACCAAACCACATTACGCATCTTACAACACCGGTTATTTTAACCATGACCGCAGTAAAGAACATAAACAACAAATGGTGTTACGGGCCAACCATGAATCATACCATGGCAACTGTGATCCATAGGACCATCGAGAATCCTTGCTCCTCAAAGAGCCACCCCCATAGGGTCAACCACATACAGCTCCCGTAGCTAAACATGGGCAGCTTCGTGATTTACACAACTAGTCACTAGGGAAACAACAATAATGCTCGTGCATAAAGCCGCTCTCCCACTGGGCCAACCAAAGGAACCCCTAACATTCCATTATCGGCAATTATACAATATGCCATGGACACAATGCAAATGCAGATCATATGCATTCTCACACTATGCATCCTATCATGCCACTCATCTATCATTACCATCACCAATATCACCACACAATTCTTAGTGGATCTTATTATCATTGGTTATTGTCATTGTTTTAAATTTTAAATATGGCATTCACAATAATTTTCCAACAACATATTCTCATGTCTCACATACAAGTCAATACTTACATCAATCACAATGGCACCACAATCATCAACCATACTTATCAATCTTTTATCCACATTCAAGGTATGCTTAACATCTATTCTCATACTCATTCATCTCCAATAATCATTATTCAATATTATAGTGATATAAATGCATTCTCAATATTTCAAGGCATAACATTTGCCAACCAATAACATCACCACATAGCATACCATCAATATTCCAAATGCATACCACACATTGCCAAGCATACTAATAATATCACATTAATCATCATTTCATTTTTCATCAACACACATAAGCAAGGTAAACATATTGCCATATATGACAATCAACCCATACTCAATTCATGCATTTAGAATATAAAACTCCTCTCCTATCTTAAGAGAAGTAGTTTGAGCGATTCGTGGTTCCCGCCTCATCGTTTAGAATAGGTCCTACATTTCATAAGGTACCACATCATTATTTTCTACTCAAAATCTCCAAGACTTTCACATTCTAAATCTAATACTTGGTGTCTATAACATTATCATCCTCATCAAACCATTTTCCATTTCATTAATCTCACCGCAACCACCATGGGTTTGGTGTTCATATTTATTATTATGCATTTCAAGCCACGCCCAACAATAGGTTTACACACCAATGGCCATAAACCACTATTAATGATCATCCAACACCATTAATGCTATCTACCATCATCAATAAATATTCTTCCAACATTATTAATAACACCCACAATCTCAATATTATGCATTTCCTCTTAAAATATATTCTCTAACCAACATTTATTATTTTCCCTCATTTCTATAGTTAGGGTTTCACCAAAAACCCTACAACCACCATAATTAATCATCATTTTCCATCATCAAACCCACATTTTCACGTACCACCATAAATGCTTATAAAAGATTGCATTTAAGTCACCCTACCGTAGGGTTTCCACATTTAATGTTCCCATTTAATATCCTCATGTATTCAAACACTTACCCAATAATCAAAACCCATATTCTAGGGCATAAACTTGTTAGGAATAGAGAAGGACTTGCCTCAACCAACAAACGACAATAAGCTTTAAGAGGAGGAAAATGAATGACAAAAATTGTGGGAAAAGAAGAACAAGCTTCAATCAATCAAGTCTCCTTCAAGCTTGATGAGGAAAAACAAAAATGGAGGAAAAAGATAAACACATCACCAATAGGGTTTTAGAGAGGAAGAAGATGAAGAAAAAGAGTGAAGAGAAGTGAGGAAAAGAAAAAAAGTAAGCAAATGCCTTTGGGAAAGTAGAAGCCAACGTGAAATGATAGGAGAAAAGAGAGTTTTTGTGTTTAAGTTTAGCCTCCCATTAAAACTTTACCATTTCTGACAAAACAGGATCTCCGTTCGGGCTGAATACTTTATCCAAAAATTATTCCGAATATATATTTAGATCCACAATAATATTCTTAATAGCCCTGACCAACAACACCTTATTCGGAGATACTTGGTCTGACACCTATATTTTAATCAGATATAATTCTAGCTCTTAAAGCCATAATAAATCCCAATTTAATTATTTCAACATTTTTGGGACATTAACTAACCCATATGTAATTATTTAATATTTATTCCTCTCACTTAATCATTTATATAAAATTTAGGATGTTACAATCTACCTCACCTAAAAAGAAATTTCGTCCTCAAAATTTTAACATACCAGATTGAAACGCATTCGGATATCTCTCCCGAATATCATCTTCACGTTCCCACATGAAAGTCTCCACATTTCCATGTTTCCAAGCCACCTTCACCAAAGGTACCAACTTGTTCTGCAGTCTCTTTACAGAATGCTCAACAACACAAACGGAAATAGAAGGGATAGACAACTCATCTCGCATGTCAACATCATCAATAGGAATTACGTGCAAGGGATTAGGAATATACTTCCTCAACCGTGACACATGAAACACATTATGCAGATTTGCAAGATGCGGAGGGAGTGCAATCCGATAAGCAGCATCACCAATCCGTTCTAGGATCTTATATGGTCCAATAAACTTAGGAATTAACTTTCTACTTTTCAAAGCTCTACTAATTCCTTTATCACGCGAGACCTTCAAAAATACATGATCACCAACTTGAAACTTAAGTGGTTTATGTCTCTTGTCATAATAACTTTTCTGTCGATCTTAAGCAATTTTCATATTTTCTTGTATCCTTTTAATCTGTACAGTATTTTCTTGAACGATCTTCGGCCCTAAGGCTAAATTCTCCCCAGTTTCCAACCAACATAAAGGCGTTCTAAACTTTGTACCATAAAGTGCCTCATAAGGAGCCATATAGATACTACTGTGGTAGCTATTGTCGTAAGTAAACTTAATTAATGGAATAAATCTTTCCCAACATCCACCATACTCAAGAACACAAGCCCTCAATAAATCTTCAAGGCTTTGGATAGTCCTCTCAGATTGTCCATCGGTTTGAGGATGATAAGCAGAACTAAGCTTCAACTTAGAGCCTAACTCCTAATGTAAGCTTCCCCAAAATCGGGAAGTAAACCAAGGATCACAGTTAGATACAATACTAGATGGCACACCATGCAATCTAACAATCTCCTTTATGTACAATTGGGCTAATTTCTCCAATAAACTTTTCATACTTATGGGTAAAAAGTGAGCACACTTTGTTAATCGATCTACAATCACCCAAATAGCATCATTTCCAGCACGGGTTTTGGGCAAGCCAGAAACAAAATCCATAGCAATAGTATCCCATTTCCAAACAGGGATGTCCAAAGGTCTCAACAAACCAGAAGGTCTTTGATATTCAACCTTAGCCTTCTGATAAACAAGGCAAGATGCAACAAAATTCGCCACATCATATTTCATATTAAGCTACCAGAAATTCTTCTTCAAATCTTGATACATTTTAGTGGAACCAAGATTAATACTTAACAGACTCATGTGAGCTTCCTCAAGTACAAATTTTCTCAAATCACCACCAGATGGAATATAAATTTGACGCTTCACACACCAAATACCATCATGACCTTCTAATAGAAACAGATTCTTTCCTTTAGCTTGAGCTTCCTTCATCCCAATCAAATACTTATCATTCGATTGTTGTGTTTTCCTATATTCAAGGAATATATTCACAACTTTCAACATCTCAAGGGATATTTTCTTTAGGGTATACAACTCCACGCCCACATTCAAGTTTCCAAATTGTTCAATTAGCTCTATCTCTTTCACCATAACGGAAACATGTAACAACTTTCAACTCAAAGCATCGGTAACCACATTTGTCTTTCCAGGATGATATCTTAAGTCAAACTCATAGTCCTTTAGAAACTCCATCCATCGTCGTTGGCGCATATTAAGCTCTTTCTAATCAAATAATTACTTAAGAGTTTTGTGATCATTAAAGACCACAAACTTTGAACCATATAAATTGTGCCACCATAACTTCAAAGCAAACACAACCGCCGCCAATTCAAGATCATATGTGAGGTAATTAATCTCGTGCGGTCATAACTGTCATGACACATAGGCTATCACACGTTCGTTTTACATCAATACATAGCCAACACCAAGCTTAGAAGCATCACAATACACCATGAAATCATCCAGCAAATGAGGTAAAGCTAATACTGGTGCAATAGTAAGTCTCAATTTCAATTCTTGGAGACTTTCTTCACATTTGAGAGTCCACACAAATGGTTAATTCTTATGAGTTAACTTCATCAATGGCAAAGCCAGACGAGAGAATCCTTCAATAAATCTTTGGTAGTAACCGACAAGGCCAAGAAAACTTCTTATTTCTGTCACAGACGTCGGTCTTTGCCAAGCCATAATAGCCTCAACCTTTGATGGATCGATGGTAACACCATCACAAGAAATCACATGACCGAGAAATAAGATCTCGTTCAACCAAAATTTTCATTTAGAGAGCTTAGCATATAACTCTTTTTCTCATAGAATAGTCAACACAAGGCGAAGATGCCTTTCATGCTCTTCATGACTTTTAGAGTACACCAAAATATCATCAATAAACACCACAATGAATTGGTCAAGATACTCATGGAAAATGTGATTCATGTAGTCCATGAAAATTGTAAGAGCATTTGTTACACCGAATGGCATCACCATATACGCATAGTGGCCATATTATGTTCAGTACACAGTTTTCAAAATATCATCAATCTTCACCCTGGTTTGGTGATATCTAGAACGTAAATCAATTTTACAAAATACAACAACACCCTTCAATTGATTCAAGAGATCATCAATATAGGGAATAGGATATTTGTTCTTAATAATCAATTTGTTGAGTTGGCGATAGTCAAAGCACAATCTAATGCTTCCATCCTTCTTTTTCATCAACATAGGTACGCCCCAAGGAGATACACTTGGGTAGATAAATCCTCTTTAAAGTAATTCCTCGACTTGATTTTTAAGCTTAGACAACTCCATAGGGGACATCTTATAAGGAGCTCTAGAAATAGGTTCAACGCCAAGAATAAGATCAATAGAGAATTCCACTTCACATGGAGGAGGCAACCCAGGAACCTCATCTGAAAAAACATCAGAGAATTCTGAAAAAATAGGGATTTCACTAGATTGGGAAATACTACTCTCCTCAACTATACAGAACATCATAAGAAGCTGAGAGATACCTTGCAGGTCAGAGCGTTCAGCATTTGGGGTCGGAAAGATCACCGCCATATTATGACAATCCACCAAGACTTTATTGGCAGAGAACCAATTCATGCCTAGGACAATATCCAGGTCTTTCATAGGTAAGCACACGAGGGATACAACAGACTTTCTATCCTCAAGAGTCATCTCAATATTCTCATGTCGAGTCACCGATGTCAAACAAGTACCGGTCGGTATAGTCACCATTATGGAACCTTTCATCATGCAAATAGGCACTTTCAAGCACCTCACACAATCTTCAGAAATAAATGAATGAGTGGCACCGGAATCATAGATAACACAAACCAATGTACCAAGAATTTCATACTCACCATGAATAAGATCTTTCGCTTGAGCAGCTTCTTCACCGGTAATAGCAGAAACTCTTCCAGCAGCTTGGGGTTGATCACCACTATTATGATTACCATTTCTTCCACCATGGCCAATGCCTCAACCATTACCATTTCACCCACCATTATGGTTTCCACCACGGCCACCATTTCGGCCACGATTATGTCTATTTTTCCATGACCACGGCCACAAAAACCACCATGGCCTCCCTGGTTGGCATTATGATTCACACGAGTAAGAGCATTAACATTGGCATTTCTTTCATTCAATGGGTAATTAGGACGAATATGCCTCGGTTGGTTGCATTGGTAGCATAGCATATCATCTTGAGGACAATCACGTGCCAAGTGATTAGCACCACACTTGAAGCAAGTAAGGCCTTAGGCATTGCCACGACCTTGATTACCATTACCACCTCTTGGTCCACCACGTCCTTTCACGTTGGAGGATCTACCATGAAAGAACTTTTTCTTGTTAAATTGACCATGTCTCTTGAAGCTTGAGAATTGACCCTTCAACTTGGGCTCATGCTTGCCATGACTCAAAGGAGTCACATCATCTTCTTCATATATGCGACACTTGTTCATAAGTGTAGGGAAGCTTCTAATATCTTGATGTCGGATAGCCTGCTTGATCTCGGGCCTCAAACCTTTCTCAGACTTCACGTACTTTAAAGCCTCAGTACCCTTGTAACATCCCAATTTTAAAGTTAAATACCGAATAAAAAATAAACTATTAAGGTTTTGATTTCAAATTGAGAAGTTAATTGATAATCATAATCGGATTAACTTAAGGAATAATGACAATTTAATTAAGGCATAGTTGGTGAAAGATGGCTGTTTGTGATTGGCGAGTTACGTGAGTGGGCCGCGACTCACGTTCTCCCATCCCACTTCTTTCTCTTCGCATGCATATATACCCTGTATCACCGTGGATACTCGTTCTTTTCCACTGCTGTATCCTCTCTTTTCTTCTTCCTCATTTTTATCCTCTTTTCCCTTCCCCTGTTTTGCTCTTCGTTTTTGGAGAACGCAACGACGGTGCCGAAGGAAGGTCAGAGTCCCCTTCAACTGGTGGAAGACGACCATTGAAGCAGAGGAAGAACAACTTCTCATCCCCGAGCCGATTTTAGAGTGCGACGGTGCGAAGGAGATCTGGACGAGTTGGATAGAGCGTCAGACCGAACGTTGAGAGCAGGAGAGCTACTTGAGTTCCTTTTCGTAGGTAGGGGGCGCTTGCATGTCAAATGCATGGTCCACGAGCGGTACCGGATGAATGTATTGCTTTAAGTGTGTGCATGTGTTTGTGGCGATTAAATAATATGCATGATTGTTGATTTTGGATCCTGTGTAAGATAGTAGTTGTAGAATAATTGCATGTGATCCAGATGGTGGTAATGTAGCCTGTTAGCCTTGTTATAGATGAATAAAATGCATGGTCCTATCTCTATTAACACTGTGAGAACATGAACGTGTGATTGTTGGTTGATTTGTCAGACGATATTACCTTGACTGTCCGATTGCTATACATGTTGTTATGGCTGGCAAAGTATATGTAACGACTGTGTTGAATCTGTTCCTACTACGATGGTTACGAAGGAGGTATCAGTTGAGTAATGATGCTTGCTGGTAAAGGCATTAGTTACATGTGTAAGAATAGGGTGACCCGTGGAAGGTCTAGAGCCCCGAGGGAATGGCTTTCGGCTACAGTCCTTGGCTAGATCCTGTGAGAGCTCGTGGTAGCCGTGGGAGCTAGAGATGAGTCTCGAGATGTCAATGGGAGACCGGTACCACACGGGAAGAGCTGATGGACGAGCGGCTAGTAAGAGGGAAACTGTAACTGAAAGTCATTACTCAAGTCGGATCCGCAGGCACGCATGTAGATATGATGCTGATTAAGATAGTACGCATAGCATGTGTTGAGTATTATGGATGACTTCCTAATGTGTGGATGCATGTGTACGTGTGAATAGAGATGAACTTTATGTAGTATGTATGTTATAGATATCATTCTGATTTGCATTGTCTTAGTTTAACCTGAATACGACTAAGTGAAAGTAAGTATGCGTACTGACACTGATACCGAGTCTTTGATTGTCATTTTGCATGTAAAAGCTCACCCTTACAGTGTTTACATTTTTCAGTGAATATCCCTCGGAATGAAGGATGAAGAAGAGGACGAGTGCAGAGCAGAGAAACCGAGCGCTATGGAATATATGTGTATATGTAAATACTGTGTATAAGGTCTTGTTAAGCCTTGGCCGGCTCGTATTTTGATTTTAGTCCTTATATCTGAACTTGAACATTTTTGGGTAGTGAAAACATGCTAATGCATTGTAATATTTAATACGTCCCTATATATATGTGTGTGTTGTGTGTTGTTCTATACTGTAGGTGATGTCCGAGTGGTAAATATGGGTGTATAAGTATACTTTCCGAGCGTAGGAGATCAGTGTGACTATGGGTAGAAGCGGAGCTAAGTCATTGTTAGAGGAAAGCGAGATAATGAGTCATTCCGAGTGATGAGAGGTTGAATAATCTGAGCGATAGAGGTCGCATAGCCTAGAGTAGGAGTTGGTTCGAATCCCTGAGTAACAATTATGAAATTTCATGAGTAGAGGATAATCAACGATTTCCGAGTGAGAATCTGCCGAGTGAGCAGTTCACCGACCAGGGAACGACACCTAAGACTCTAAGTGGACCCATTGTAATAAATTATCAAGTACCTAAAGAACCCGAGTGAGTCCTGGCTTAGTAGGAAAATTAGAGCAGAAAATAATATGGTTACAGAATGAAAAGTAAGAAGAATACCCTGAGTGGTGTAATGGACGTGGGAGTTATCCCGAGTGAAGAGTCTTCATAGATTCCGAGTGAGTGACTTGGAAATCATTTTTGGGTTGCCAATGTATATGTATATGTATATGTAATCCGACCGAGTGGAGCTAGGGAGTGGGAATGCTGTCTAAATAGGACCGGTACGTATTAAAGGGAATCCGAGTGGAATGGCAGGATGCCGAGTGAACTTCTCACTCCAGTGAACAAGGTGCTCGCTCCAGCGAGTGTGTTTCAGGAAGACTCTTGTGTGAGTATCGCTTAGGCGAATTGTCCCTCGCCCGAGCGACTTGAGCTATTCCGCCCAAGCGTGTGGGGTCACACTGAAGCGAGTAGACGTTGTTTGTGGGATTCGCCCAGGCGATGATGGGTTTCGCTGAACTGAATGGATCAGTCAAGCCTTGTTCCTTCCACTTATTGCCGTGCGTATGAATGTTCTTTCATTTTTTCCCTTGCCTTCCTCTTCTTTTCTATACCGAGTGACCAGTGGTTGTTTTTATGAAAATTTCTTTCCCTGTTTTTGGGTTTAATTATTTATTAAAAATTAAGGTGTTACATTTTGGTATCAGAGCCAAACCAAAAGGTCCAAGGCCAAGGTATGCTTACCGAGTATGAGCGGTTGTGTGCTTTCTGATCGAATGATCATTATTATTGTGATATTGTTGAACCTGATTGATGCTATGATATTGAATTGTGGATAGGAGGTTATTCCCCTGGTCCGATTGATTGTGTAACATATAGGAATGGCATAATGTGCTAAGTTACTAAATATTAGACTAAGATGCGATCGGTAGTAAGTGGCTCGATATGCTTATCCTTGAAGGATGTTAATTTCAGGATAAGGGATGACGCATCGCCAAAGCATGGAGGCTATAGCCACAGCATTCCAACGCTTTGCGGACGTGTTTGAGAGGCAGGGCCAGACTCGAGCTGAGAATGGCCACGTGCTGGACCGCTTCCTGAAGAGGAAGCCGAGTGAATTTCAGGGAGGACGGAACCCTGAGGCAGCTTTTAAATGGACTCAGGAACTGGAGAGGATTTTTGGGGGTCTTCGCTGTACCGAGGCCCAAAAGGTAGAGTGTGCAGTGTATATGCTGCAAGACGAGGCGGAAAACTGGTGGAAGATAGCCAGAAACCGATTTTCGGAGGATGATGCTCAGCTGACTTGGAATGATTCAAGACATGCTTCTTAGAAAAGTACTTCCCTGACACAGTAAGGAGTCGGAAGGAGTTGGAGTTTATGGAGCTAAAGTAGGGCTCTATGACTGTGGAAGAGTACGCGACTAGGTTTGAGGAGTTGTGCCTATTCTACCCACCTTTCCAACAACCAGGGACGAAGAGCTCCAAGTGCCTTAAATTTAAAAATGGATTGAGATTAGATATTAAGAGAGCCTGCAGATATCAAGAGATCAGGAGTTTCCCTGCATTGGTGAACAAATATAGAATATTTGAAAAAGATGACGAGGCCCACTCGGGCCAGAGCGGCAGAACTAACCAGTACTTGAGGCCTCAGCAGTCACGGTTCAAAAGGCCAGGAAATGTGGAAAGAAATGGACCCTTTACAAGATATCAAGATCGCAGTAACCAAGGGAGACAGATGAGTGGACGACCAAAATATGGCAAGTGTTTTAAGTGCGGTGGTGACCACTTTGCTCAGAATTGCAATAGTACAGAGGTCAAGTGCTTTCATTGCCAGGAGAAGGGGCACATTTGCCCCGACTGCCCCCAACTTCGTTAAGCAAACCCCA
Organism: Clitoria ternatea; assembly: GCA_037962975.1. Lineage (NCBI taxonomy): Eukaryota > Viridiplantae > Streptophyta > Magnoliopsida > Fabales > Fabaceae > Clitoria > Clitoria ternatea. The sequence continues at coordinate 162,031,458 of CM075672.1, forward strand.
ATGCACGTCATGGAGGTTTCCAAGAGAGAAACCAAGGGAACGATAACCAAGGACCGAGCGGCAGAAGTAGCAGAGCCAGAGGGAATATGATGTTTGCCCCAAATAACCGGAAGAGAGACGCCGATCAACCAACTGCTGGAAGAGTTTACGCAATCAACACGAAAGATGCTGCACAGGCAAATGACTTGGTACAGAGTAAGTGCCTACTCGGTAAATATACACTTAATGTAATTTTTGATTCTGGAGCCACCCACTCCTTCGTAGCTGATGAGTGTGTGAGACGACTGCGATTACCGACTGTGGATATGGATCGGACTTTGGAAGTAACCAACCCGACTGGCCCTAAGGTGTTGACATCAACAATGTATAAGGGCGTAACGTTTGTGTTGGACGATCGGAGTTTTACCTTCGATCTTGTGTGTGTGCCTCTGAAAGGCCTTGATATCGTGCTCGGCATAGATTGGCTTTCAGCCAACAAGGTGTTAGTGGATTGTAGAAATCGAAGGATAATCTTCCCGAGGCAGCACAATGAGGACGACACGACACAAGGTATAGCTCAACTGTTTATGATGCTCTGTTTAATCAAGGGTGAAAGTAAAACCCGAGTGAACGAAATTCCGACTGTCTGTGAATTCCCAGAAGTGTTTCCCGAGGACGTACCGAGTGTCCCTCCCAATAGAGAAGTTGAATTCTCTATAGACTTGATTCCTGGAGCCGAGCCAGTCTCCAGTGCACCTTATAGAATGTCCCCAACTGAATTGGCCGAGCTGAAGAAGCAAGTGGATGAGTTACTCGGAAAATAATTCATTAGACCGAGCGTATCACCATGGGGCGCACCTGTGCTGCTTGTTAAGAAGAAGGATGGTAGCATGAGACTTTGTATAGATTACTGACAGCTAAACAAACTCACGATTAAGAACCGATACCCATTGCCCCAAATTGATGACTTGATCGACCAACTGCGTGGAGCCTCAGTCTTCTCGAAAATCGACCTACGATCGGGATACCATCAAATCCGAGTGAAGGACTCGGATATCCCAAAGACTGCCTTTAGGACTTGGTATGGACACTACGAGTATGTAGTGATGCCGTTCGGTGTAACAAACGCCCTTGCCGTATTCATGAATTACATGAAGAGCATATTCCACCCATATCTAGACCGATTCGTAGTAATCTTCATCGATGATATCTTGGTCTACTCCAAGACTCCTGAGGAGCATGAAGAACACCTCCGAGCGGTACTTCAAGTGTTAAGGGAGAAGCAGCTGTTCGTGAAGCTTTCAAAGTGCGATTTCTGGATGGATAAAATCCATTTCCTCGGACATGTGATTTTCGAGGAAGGTGTCTCGGTAGACCCTTCGAAGGTGACAGCTATAATGGCATGGGAGAGATCCAAGTCGGTCTCGGAGGTAAGGAGCTTTATGGGTCTGGCAGGTTATTATAGAAGATTCATTGAGGGTTTTTCCAAATTGGCCTTGCCACTAACTAAGTTGACTCGGAAAAACATTCCCTTCGTGTGGAGTTCCGAGTGCGAGAGCAGTTTCCGAGGACTAAAAGACAAGTTGACGACTGCCCCAGTGTTGGCATTACCTGACTTGCAAAAGAGCTTCGTGGTTTATTGTGATGCATCAGGACTCAGATTAGGATGCGTGCTAATGCAGAAAGACCAGGTGATAGCGTATGCCTCTCGGCAATTGAGACCTCACGAGCAGCATTATCCGACCCACGACTTGGAATTGGCAGTGGTGGTGTTCGCGTTAAAAATCTGGAGGCATTATTTGTTCGGGTCCAGATTTGAAGTGTACAGTGATCACAAGAGCCTCAAATACTTATTCGACCAAAAGGAACTGAACATGAGGCAGAGAAGATGGATAGAATTTTTAAAAGATTATGATTTCGAGCTAAAGTACCATCTAGGTAAGGCAAACGTTGTTGCCGACGCGTTGAGTCGGAAATCCCTTCATGTAGCAGTGATGATGGTGAAGGAGGTAGAGCTATTGGAACAGTTCCGAGACATGAACTTACATGTTGTCATCCCCTCCTCTTGGAAATTAACAATCGGCACGCTGAGGATTGCCAATGAATTCCTGAAATCCGTGTACGAGCAACAGCAGTCAGATCCCTACTTGGCTGAGATGAGGGAGACTCAAGCCAAAGGTAAGGATTTGTCCTTGACCGAGGGGTCAGATGGAATTTTCCGAGTAAGAAATAGAATATACGTGCCGAGTGGAGGAGAATTAAGAAGAATAGTGCTTGATGAAGCTCACAAAAGCTTGCTAAGTATCCACCCGGGTGCCACGAAGATGTACCATGACCTGAGAACCCAGTTCTGGTGGCCCGGATTAAAAATGAACGTGGCAGAATATGTGGCTCGGTGCATCACCTGTCAGAAGTCGAAAGTGGAGCACCAGAAGCCGTATGGTGCATTGCAACCCCTGGAGATTCCCGTATGGAAATGGGACTCAATTGCCATGGACTTTGTCATGGGATTACCCAAAAACCGAGCGGGACATGATGCGATTTGGGTCATTGTTGACCGACTGACGAAGAGTGCACACTTCCTACCTGTGAACATGAAGTACCCGTTGCATAAGTTAGCACGGATTTACATCCAAGAAATTGTCCAACTGCATGGAGTGCCAACTTCTATCGTATCGGATAGGGATCCTAGGTTCACGTCCCGGTTTTGGACCAGCCTGCACCAGGAAATAGGCACAAAGTTTTGGCTAAGTTCCGCTTACCACCCCCAATCGGATGGACAATCCGAGCGAACGATTCAAAGCCTGGAGGACTTGCTAAGGGCGTGTGTGTTGGAGCACGGTGGAAACTGGGAGCAGTACCTCCCCTTGATTGAGTTTACATACAATAACAGCCATCACAACAGTATCGGTATGGCACCCTACGAAGCACTATATGGACGAAGATGCCGAACCCCACTTTGTTGGCCGGAAACGGGTGAGAGTCTACTGTTGGGACCAGAAATTGTAAAGCAAACATCAGAATAGATCCGACTAATAAGGGAACGGATGAAGGCGTCCCAGGACAGGCAAAAGAGCTACCATGATAAACAAACCAAACCATTAGAGTTTTCAGTCGGAGACAGAGTGTTTTTAAAGACTTCTCCAAGTAAAGGAGTCGGGCGAGCCTTGAAAGGTGGAAAGTTGAGCCCCCGATACATTGGACCTTATGAGGTGTTGGAACGAGTCGGTTCCATGGCATACCGTATAGCATTACCGACTCACTTATCCTGATTGCACAACATGTTTCATGTGTCCCAACTGAGGAAGTATCTGCATGACCCCAGCCACACAGTGCTTGATAATGAAGTAGAAATCAAGGAAGACCTGACCACTACGACTATACCGATTAGAATCATGGACTGATCGGTAAAGCATTTAAGGAACAAGGACGTACAACTGGTTGAAGTAGAGTGGCAGCAAGGTAGGACTACCTCTTGTACCTAAGAACGCGAAGACGCCATGAGTCAGCAGTACCCCAAGTTGTTCAACCAAGGTGAGTGACCGACTGAATTTTGAGGACGAAATTCTTTTGAGAGGGGGAGAACTGTAACATCCCAATTTTAAAGTTAAATTCCGAATGAAAAATAAACTATTAAGGTTTTGATTTCAAAGTGAGAAGTTAATTGATAATCATAATCGGATTAACTTAAGGAATAATGACAATTTAATTAAGGCATAGTTGGTGAAAGATGGCTGTTTGTGATTGGCGAGTTACGTGAGTGGGCCGCGACTCACGTTCTCCCATCCCACTTCTTTCTCTTCGCATGCATATATACCCTGTATCACCGTGGATACTCGTTCTTTTCCACTGCTGTATCCTCTCTTTTCTTCTTCCTCATTTTTATCCTCTTTTCCCTTCCCCTGTTTTGCTCTTCGTTTTTGGAGAACGCAACGACGGTGCCGAAGGAAGGTCAGAGTCCCCTTCAACTGGTGGAAGACGACCATTGAAGCAGAGGAAGAACAACTTCTCATCCCTGAGCCGATTTCAGAGTGCGACGGTGCGAAGGAGATCTGGACGAGTCAGATAGAGCGTCAGACCGAACGTTGAGAGCAGGAGAGCTACTTGAGTTCCTTTCCGTAGGTAGGGAGCGCTTGCATGTCAAATGCATGGTCCACGAACGGTACCGGATGAATGTATTGCTTTAAGTGTGTGCATGTGTTTGTGGCGATTGAATAATATGCATGATTGTTGATTTTGGATCCTGTGTGTAAGATAGTAGTTGTACAATAATTGCATGTGATCCAGATGGTGGTAATGTAGCCTGTTAGCCTTGTTATAGACGAATGAAATGCATGGTCCTATCTCTGTTAACACTGTGAGAACATGAACGTGTGATTGTTGGTTGATTTGTCAGACGATATTACCTTGACTGTCCGATTGCTATGCATGTTGTTGTGGCTGGCAAAGTATATGTAACGATTGTGTTGAATCTGTTCCTACTACGATGGTTGTGAAGGAGGTATCAGTTGAGTAATGATGCTTGCTGGTAAATGCATTAGCTACATGTGTAAGAATAGGGTGACCCGTGGAAGGTCTAGAGCCCCGAGGGAATGGCTTCCAGCTACAGTCCTTGGCTAGATCCTGTGAGAGCTCGTGGTAGCCGTGGGAGCTAGAGATGAGTCTCGAGATGTCAATGGGAGACCGGTACCACACGGGAAGAGCTGATGGACGAGCGGCCAGTAAGAGGGAAACTATAACTGAAAGTCATTACTTAAGTCGGATCCGCAGGCATGCATGTAGATATGATGCTGATTAAAATAGTACGCATAGCATGTGTTGAGTATTATGGATGACTTCCTAATGTGTGGATGCATGTGTACGTGTGAATAGAGATGAACTTTATGTAGTATGTATGTTATAGATATCATTCTGATTTGCATGGTCTTAGTTTAACCTGAATACGACTAAGTGAAAGTAAGTATGCGTACTAACACTGATACCGAGTCTTTGATTGTCATTTTGCATGTAAAAGCTCACCCCTACAGTGGTTACATTTTTCAGTGAATATCCTTCGGAATGAAGGATGAAGAAGAGGCCGAGTGCAGAGCAGAGAAACCGAGCGCTATGGAATATATGTGTATATGTAAATACTGTGTATAAGGTCTTGTTAAGCCTTGGCCGACTCGTATTTTTATTTTAGTCCTTATATCTGAACTTGAACATTTTCGGGTAGTGAAAACATGCTAATGCATTGTAATATTTAATACGTCCCTATATATATGTGTGTTGTGTGTTGTTCTATACTGTAGGTGATGTCCGAGTGGTAAATATGGGTGTATAAGTATATTTTCCGAGCGTAGGAGATCAGTGTGACTATGGGTAGAAGCGGAGCTAAGTCATTGTTGGAGGAAAGTGAGATAATGAGTCATTCCGAGTGATGAGAGGTTGAATAATCCGAGCGATTGAGGTCGCATAGCCTAGAGTAGGAGTTGGTTCGAATCTCGTGAGTAACAATTATGAAATTTCATGTGTAGAGGATAATCAACGATTTCTGAGTGAGAATCCGCCGAGTGAGCAGTTCACCGACCAGGGAACGACACCTAAGACTCTAAGTGGACCCATTGTAATAGATTAGCAAGTAGCTAAAGAACCCGAGTGAGTCCTGGCTTAGTAGGAAAATTAGAGCAGAAAATAATATAGTTACAGAATGAAAAGTAAGTAGAATACCCCGAGTGGCATAATGGACGTGGGAGTTATCCCGAGTGAGGAGTCTTCATAGATTCCGAGTGAGTGACTTGGAAATCATTTTTGGGTTGCCAATGTATATGTATATGTATATGTAATCCGACCGAGTGGAGCTAGGGAGTGGGAATGCTGTCTAAATAGGACCGGTACGTATTAAGGGGAATCCGAGTGGAATGGCAGGATGCCGAGTGAACTTCTCACTCCAGCGAACAAGGTGCTCGCTCCAGCGAGTGTGTTTCAGGAAGACTCTTGTGTGAGTATCGCTTAGGCGAATCGTCCCTCGCCCGAGCGACTTGAGCTATTCCGCCCAAGCGTGTGGGGTCACGCTGAAGCGAGTGGACGTTGTTTGTGGGATTCGCCCAGGCGATGATGGGTTTCGCTGAACTGAATGGATCGGTCAAGCCTTGTTCCTTCCACTGATTGCCGTGCGTATGAATGTTCTTTCATTTTTTCCCTTGCCTTCCTCTTCTTTTCTATACTGAGTGACCAATGGTTGTTTTTATGAAAATTTCTTTCCCTATTTTTGGGTTTAATTATTTATTAAAAATTAGGGTGTTACAACCCTCTTATTTATAAGGAGGATAAAATACACATAGCTCTTCAAACATGGAGGCATACTCTTCCACTGTCATGTCACCCTACTTAAGCTCCATGAACTCAAGCTCTTTCTTACTTTTGTAGCTTTCTGGGAAGTACTTCTTCAAGGATTTGACTTTAAAATTCTCCTAAACTAGGGGAACATTGGTAGCTAGCATACGCCCTCTAGTAAGGCGCCACCATGCTTCAGCTTCATCGCAGATCATAAAGACCACATATTTAACCTTTTAAGCTTTAGTACACTTAAAGCTCGCAAAGATCCTCTTTATATCATTGATCTAAACATAAGCATCCCTAGGCTTATACCCTCCATGGAACTAGAAAGGTTTCCTCTTGAGAAATCAATCAAGACCTTAGGCACCTTGCCCTAAATTTTGTTGACCTTGTCTCTCTAAGAGATCCGCAAAGCGATTCAAAGCAGATGCCATAGCAATAACATCACAATTATGTCTACCAGCCATGTTTCACGCCTATAAGTTAAGACATGGCTCACACATAAGCAATTAAACCAAACAATCAACTTCCAACGTCTATATATATAACATTTGAACATTCAATGGTCTATCATGCATCATTTCATAATGTACATATCAATCTTAATGCATAATTACAAAGTATTCGTCACTGAAGGTAAATAGTGTAAGGAATCTTGGCCGGACTCATACGAGAAATATATCAATCACTTTTCAGTGTGAACCCATCGCAATCCAATCAAGGAATCTATACTTCAATAAAATACAATGCACAAGATCTAGTTATAAGCAACAGTTGCTTGTATAATGTCAAACAAGTCTTTATCAAAGAGCAATTAATACTTTTATACCAGGTTATGAGGCCCCGATTTCCTAACCCAAATCTGATGTAAATAAAATAATTGATTTGATAAAAATACGAGTAATTTTTTTACGTTTGAAGAGAGGTTCATTACTCTATCAATTACATCCAGATTTGAATCATGGAAAATAAAGAGTGAGAGTTTAAATATTTTTAACAATCTGGATCGATAAAGAAATAGCCCTAATGAGTATACGAAACAAACGAGTTTATAGCAGAAGAGAATGTGCAAACAGGGCAAAACGTCTAGTCCCATATATGGAGATATAAGAAAGGCCTGTTAACCAAGTAGCCTCAATTACTCAAGAGGGGGGTGAATTGAGTATTAAAAAATTTTACTTGGAATGCTTTTAAAATTAATTCTTTAATAATTATGCTTAATGAAGATAATAAATTTAATCACAAATGATAACAATTTATACACAAAGCAAATTAACAAGTACTAAGTATATGGCAATAAATTCACTTTAAGAGATAAAGTAATATTCAAGTAATAATATTAAATTAATCACAACACTGTTTGTGGTACTTAGAAAGATTTCAAATTAATTCAAGAATATTACTTAAGATAATTTCAACAAAGTTAATCTAAATAATTTACAACTCAATAGAATATGCACTTGATTTTAACAACAAAATTAATTAGCAATAATGAAGTAGTTAATTAATCAAGTTATGAACACAATAAATTAAGCAATCAAATTAAGTGCACAAATTTAAATGAGTGTAGGGAAGAGAGATTTGCAAACCGATATATACGAGTTCCACCACACCGGTGTACGTCTCGCCTCTAAGTGTAACATCCCGATTTAATAATTAATTGCCGAATGAAAATAAATTATTAAAATAATAATTTCAGAAGTGGAAAATTATTGATTAATTATAATTAACTTAATTAATCAAATGATGGCTGATTAAGTGTGATTAATTATTAATTGTTACTGATGGTGATTGGGTGACGTTAGCAGACTGCTGCTTCACGCTTTCCCACCCCACTCTCCCCTTCTCCGTGCATGCATATATGTACTACTGGGCCACTTTATTATTCATTTTTTTCCCTCAGGCTTCTCCCCCTTCCGTTCTCTCTTCTTTTCTTCTTCCTTGCTCTTCGTTCTTCTTTTCCTTCCTTCGTCGAGCATGAGAGTGAGGATGATGGGTTGAGAACTTCCCCTCCGGTGACTCAGGGATGACACTCTTTTCCCTCCCTGCTCTTCCACTTCCCTTTGATGACTTCTCTTTTCTCCCTCTCCTTTGCTTGAGGCTGCATGAGTCTCAGTGGAGATTTACACTACGAAGTGTTCGGAGAGGTTGGAGCATTCACCAGTGTTGTGATGGAGCTGCTCAAGAGAACGAGCAGGGAGCTGGGTACCTCGGAAGCGTGGAAATCCCCACTGGATGGAGTGGGAGGTCAAGGTGGTGCCCTGAGGGCTTAGGCGTCCCCGTTGATCTTGCATGCATAGCTATTTAAGAGTAAGAGTGGCTCAAAGTCCCTCCAAGGCCAAGTGTAATAGTGGATGACTGACGAAGGGTCGCCCCATTATGAATCAGTGAATGGGCTGTGCAGAGCAACCAATTGGAGCTGTAAGCCCTTGGAGCCTCTGGAATCTTCATGCCAGGTAGGGGGCGCTTTGCATGACAAATGCATAGTTCATGGACGGGTTCTGGGTGTTTTGCTTTCATGTGTTGTGTCGTGTCTGAGTGTGTTGATTGATGTGTTGTATTCGAGTAGGAGTGCTTGCAACGCCCGGGTCTAGGATGGTTGTGGTCTGTCTAGTGTTGTGGTGATTCCATCCCTAAGTGCTTGTTCATATTTTTGAGATGCATGCTGTTGAATATGAGAATACAGAGTGAATACACGTGTGCGTTAACGTTATTGCCTAATGCATGAGTTAAAAAGGGGGTTACTTGCTGAATTCTGTTTGCAGTTTATGTCTAGATGTATATGAATGAGGATGCCATGATGAATTCTGAATGCATGAGATATGAGTTGTTACGCTGTGTCCTCATTTGGAATGTTGTGTTAACATTCATGCTGGTTTCATTAAGAACGCCGAGTGGTGTACTGTAATGTTGTTACCATGATTTACTTGTTATGAGTTACTATGATAAACGCTTATAATGTTGTGATGAAACTGTGGAATTCCGAGTGAATCTGAATGCTCTGTGGAATTGCATGAAATTGCATATATGAGAAAAGGGTGACCCATGGGAGGTCAGGAGCCCTATGAGGTGACTTTCAAATACAGATTCCTGGCTAGATCCGTGAGGACCCGTGGTAGCCGAGGGAGCTAGAGTTAAGTCTCGAGACGTCTTTGGAAGACTGGTACCACACGGGAAGGGCTAATAGACGAGAGGCAGGGAAGGAATCTGTAACTACGATCACTATTTAAGTCGGATCCGCAAGCATGTATGTAGGAGCATTGTTATGGGATTGACATGGTTGGTATAGCTTGGATGACTGAATGAATTCTGACTGAATGTGAATGCGCATAGTTATATTGTTGATGAGTTCAACGTGATTGTGTGTATATATTTGTATGTGTAAAAGCTGTTGTGAATAGCATGATTAATATGTCCATGATTAAGTGGGGTGAATTCTGACTAAGGAACGTATGTGCGTTGGTGTTGTGGCCAAGCGTGAGGTGATGTTATGACTGTGAGTCTATGTTATTGTGAATGATGTGAATTACTTAATCCTGACTGAATTGTATAAATCCGAATGAGTGATGTTACTATATAACTGAGAAATTGGGGATTAAACCCGAATCAGTAACTATCATTTTATATGTAAAAGCTCACCCCTACACCATGTTTCAGTATGTGCAGGTCGGTCAGGAATGATGTGAAGGACTCAAGTCCGAGTGGGGTGCACTCCGACTGTTGAGTGCATGCCTTGTATATTTATATTATATTTAGTCAGTGTTAAGCCTTGGTCGGCTCATATAACAATGTTGTTTAACGAATGCGAGTATATATGTATTGTAATCCGAATGCGTGTTTATATATATATATATATATATATATATGGTTTACATTGGTATCAAGTACTTGTATCGGATAATGGGTGTTGGTGAATGAATAATGTTAAAATGTTAAATATTCCAAGTGTATGAATATATATCATGCATATAAGTGTTTTATGTTGAATTGATGTGTCTTTCTGACTGGAATGGGTTGCTAAATGATTTGAGGGTTGTTGATGAGTGAAATAGTGTTAAGTTGATGATTCCGAGTGAAACTATAGTGTTTGGACATTTCCGAGTGAAAATCCGAGTGAACTTCTTCCGAGTGAAGAGTTGTTATAATGGTGGAGATTGGAATATAATCTAAGTATGTGATATAAGTACAATCTGAGTGAACGAGGTTCCATATCCCGAGCGGTGAGTCGTAGAGCAAGTCTGAAAGGGACTTACTTAATGTTTCCCGAGTGAGTAAGGTATCATATGCCGAGTGAAACTAGGATGAATATTCCGAGTGGAGTAGGATAGTGGAGTCCCCTTCTGAGTGAAGGAAGGTCGGTATGTTCTCTGGGTGAGAGATGTGAAAAATATACCGAGTGACGGGTGTACGGTACGTTCCCGACTGCGTTGGAGTCAAATACTCCGAGTGATGTCTGACTAGGAACTATTTCGAGTGAGGAAGAGTTCTGGGTCCCGAGTGGTAGAATTGAGGGAGTCATTTCCCGAGCGGTTTATACTTGTGACCTATACGAGTGAAATAAGGAGCTGTGTAAATTCCTGAGAGAGGTAGGAGCGTGAGGATTTACCGGGTGAACCTATGTCCAAGTCCAAGTGAGAAATTACCTTGTACCTGTGTTCGCCCAGCGAATTAGACTTAGCTCCTGCGAGTGTGAGTGGATGGAAGGCCTTTGTGCTAGCTTCGCTTAAGCGAAAGGCTGTCCGCCCGAGCAAGTTGGTTGCCTCGCTCAAGCGTGCTGGACCCCGTCTAAGCGAGTCAGCGTTGTTAAGGAATTCGCTTAGGTGCTGATGTGTTCCGCTGGACTAAATGGCTCGGTTCAAACCTTGTCCCTTCCGCTGATTGCTATAGTATGAATGTTCCTTTATTTTTCCCATGCCTTCCCCTTCCTTCTTCTGTGTGGGTTGTCCATTGGCTGTTTTTATGGAAAAAAACTTTTTCCCGGTTTTGGCATTTATTTATTTATTAAATTAGGGTGTTACACTAAGCAACCCACTTAGAGGATTTTCACTATTGGAGATTAGAGATACAACTTTGAGCAATCGCGGTTTCCTAGTGTCCCACACTCAAGAACCCAATTCTCATAAGTACAAGGGCAACTCACCCAATCTCTCAATCTCTCAAATTTACAAGGTTGAAACCCAACCCACAAACTCTAGAAATTTTGGTGTTTAGAATATAAGAGTAACTCTCCAATAGAGTGGATATACAAATTAAAGCTTTCACCAAATGATAACTCTCAAAGAGAGGGTATGCAAATTATAGCACTTAAATAATTTATTCACAAAATCACTCTCAAAATAATTTGTCAAAGAAATATGCCAATTAATGAATAAAGAGAGAGCAAATAAAATGAGCAGAGAGCAAGGAGGAGGAAGAAAGTAATGGAACTGCTTTAATGCTTCGGGACATTTTGCAAGTGCAATTCCTTCTCCTATTTATAGGACTTCAAGAGCATGGCATTGACAATTTAAAAATTGTATCCTGATGCTTGCAACTTGACATTGTGTAGTAAGGGAGCGTCTGTTTCCTTAGTGAGTGATGGACCATGCAATTGTTAATTCGTAGTGCGTTGATAATGCGATGCAATGTTGGCACATTTTGAATTTCACGTTCCAGAGCCATTTAAACTAAATGAATTGATTCATTTCCCAAATGAATAGATTCATTTACTGTAATTTTGCATCAGAATTGAAATGAATAGATTCAGGAAACCAATGAATAGATTCATACATGATTTTTATGCAATTTTTGCATTATCCAGATGTATGAATTGATTCAGGCCAAGGGTGAATTGATTCATTCACTCAAAAATCACTTCCTGGGCATTTCAGACTGTGTGAATCGATTCAGGGTGATGGTGAATCGATTCATGCATCAAAAATTCATATCCTGGGTATTTTAAACCGTGTGAATCGATTCATATGGTTGTGCATTGCTGTATGAATCGATTCATGCATCTGTTGCATGAATTCTGGCACTTTGTTTCACCTTTTTTGATATTTGTTCAATCATGGCTTCAATCCTTTGATCCTTAGGCACTTTGATGATTGTCTTTCACTTGTTTTAGACCTCTATAAATGCCTTGAATCATTTATTTGAAATTCATCAATTTTCCATCATCAAACATAATTATTTCGTCCATAATTATATATGTTTGATCTTGTCTCTTCATTTGTTGTCTCATTATCAAAACCTACATCAACATATAAATACAAGGCCCAAAACGAGGAAAGAACCACTATAAAAAAAAGGTAAATAAGGAAGGTTTTTAGAGGAGGTTTCAAAAACCTCCATAAAATAATTTAAAGTGTGGCATTTTTCATACCCTCCTGAATTAAATTTAATAAAGGAGGTTTTTAATTTATTTTAGAGTTTTTAAAACCTTCTTAAATTAAATATTTTAAAGGAGGTTTTTAGTTCAATTAATGGAGTTTTTCCCAAACCTCCTAAAATTAATATTTTAGTTTCCAAAAAAGAAACTCATTCCTAAATTTCAATCTACCTAAATCCTAAATTCCCTCCAAACACTTTTCACTCTTTGAAAAGAAAATCAGTGTACGCTCTCTCCTTGAGCCATTCCACGTTCCACGCTCCCTGGGACATTTCACCGCTTCCATTGTGTTGCACATTCCATGGCTTCCTACTGCTGGGTTAGTTCCACCATTTGCAAGTTCAACGAACGTTCTCAGGTTAGGATTTTGTACCCTTCCCCCTTTTTTAATCTTTGGCCTTTGATTGTTTGTATTTTGATGATTTAGGGGTTAGGGTTTTCTCTACATGATTCTTTTTGTCTTAAGTTTTTGTTTTCTTTAGGTTCAATTTTGTATAAGCTTTTGGAATATTATTAGGGAAACAGAAACAAAAAATGCACAAAATTGCCAACTTCACGATATATCTAGAAATGCCCAAATATTGTCTGTTGTAAACATGGGTATTAACTTGATCATTTCCGTATGACAATGAAACTTGTTTTACTTTCGTGTATCTGATTCTAGTCAATATAAATTCCTTGACTCTTATATTTCCTATCTATGCTAACTAACTCTTCTAAAATAAACACACTAAATCATATCCTCAATATTCTGTCCTATTTGTTCCATGTACCTATCAAGTTGCTTCCTTTGAATTCTTTATTTTTGGTTTAAAGAAGGTTTTCAACCTGTGGACAACATCTTTACTTTTGTCTGATTTATTACTTTTTTCTAATTTATTGATGAAGTTCAAAGGATAGCATAATTTCTTAATTTGTAAATTTTTTTTATCTTAATCTAGTCTGACAAGGCTTACAAATCATTTTTATTTTCAAGGATATCTCTAATGAAATTGACCATGAAACCAAAGTCTTTCCTTTAAACTTTGTTAGAAATCTTGTAAGTTGCCAAAAGGAAAAGTCAATATTATAGAGGAAAATGTCAGAGGTAAATTAAAGAAAATAAGAGGACATAGATACATGGTTGTAACGTTAAGGTAATAGTTTTCTATAGGCTACGGTATGTGTGAAGCCATATATATGTTATTTAAGTATTTTTCCTTTTCTCCCTATCACATTGCTAATGAACTTTCCAAGATAATTTGTGTCCTCCTTTACCAATAATGGATTTGAAGGGGTATCTTTCATAATCAACTAGTGTGTAGCTACACAAACATACCAGCTTGTTAGTTTCTTTGAGGGCATTAAAATGAGTATTCTAATTAGTAATAGAGTGGAAGGTAACGATGTTGTTGGATGGCTCTGTCTCTAAGGATCTTGACATGTCAACATACACAAATTTGTATGCTTTGTCTGCCATGTTGTTTCTTTTTTTTCTTGCTGGTAGCTTGATTTGTGTGTTTGAATGAATCAACAATAAGTTGTAGATGTAATCTGAGGTTTGTTATCTGAATAAGTTGTAGATGTAATCTGAGATTTGTATGCTTTGGCTGCCATGTTGTTTCTTTTTTTTCTTGCTGGTAGCTTGATTTGTATGTTTGAATGAATCAGCAATAAGTTATAGATGTAATCTGAGATTTGTATGCTTTGGCTGCCATGTTGTTTCCTTTTTTTCTTGCTTGTAGCTTGATTTATGTGTTTGAATGAATAAGCAATAAGTTGTAGATGTAATCTAAGGTTTGGATGATAAAAAACTTATTGGAAACTTGGAATATATATAGACATTAAGAGGTAGATAGTAGGAAATTGTTATGTGATTTCTTACGGATTAATCAGATTTGTTGAAGTTGCAAGCTATACAATGGACCCAACAAGCTAATTTAGACATACACGAGAGCAAGCATATGTACCCAAATAAGTGCAGCTAGAGCTAGCACCTTTCACATTAGTTAAATGGTCGTTTCTCAATTCTCATCCCATCACATAAATCTAGAAAAATGAATAGTAGCCTTTTGAGGTTTCTTCTTTTCCCACTAGCCTACAAGTTTAACCTTACTTTTAAAATGATTTGAAAACTACCAGAACTATTCAAATAAAGCTGCAATGGTACACCATTTTAAAATCTTGTATATTGTAAACAATAAGTTTTATCTTAATCTTAAATTATTAAATTATTATTTTACTTCTTTTTAAATTGTTGCTTTAAGATTGCAGTAGAAATCGTTTCTTAAAGGGATATTGTAAATTTGGAATATTTTAATTTCAATTTGATATACTTTATTTATGTCAGAGCCGAATAAAAATATTACGAGTAAGAAAACCCTCCCTGTCAAAATCAATGAACTAAAATGGGAAAAGGAAATTCTTGCATAATCAATAAAATTCAAGACAATATAAAAATAAATGTAGTAAGGACTTTCTTCTATCCACCACCGGAAATGAAAATTTTATATAAGAAATAACTAAATATTTATTTATTATTATTTTTTGAAGTTTTTTATTTTAATATTATACACACGTAATATTGTGTACAGTATGCACACATTGTAAATCTATACAAGTTAACATATACGACCCTTTTTTTTATCATGCAATAAGGTAAAGACATATTAATTAGGATAAGAATTCATACATTTTCAACTTGTCTATGTGTTGTTTTAAATCTTATATGATATTATAAAATATATCATATTTTATGATATATTATAATTTATAAATAAATATGTTATTTTTTATAAACTAAAATTTATTATATTAAAATATGTTAAAATTAATTTTAGTATGTAAAATTGATAATTTAAAGGGCTGAAGATTGTCATAAATTTCCATACACTCTCTTGCCAGTATTGCAAAAACACTTAGTTGTTTCCAAAGCCGAATTTGGAATTTCCTTGCTCCAATTTCCATGAAATGCAAGACGACTTCACACCAGAATTTATTCAAAGTCTTAGCCAAATCTTTTCTATTTTTCTTTATGTCATATTGTTGTTAGAAACTTAACCAATTTGTCTCATTCCAATGTAATTTTTGTTATTCTTCATTTAATCCATTTAATCCACTTATTTTATATTAGACACTTTTTAATTTAATCCACTTATTTTATATCAGAAAATAAATCAGAAAAAATAATAAAATTACATAATGTTTTAAACTAAATATTGGTGTTAGCTCTATACACTAGATACAATTGTATTTAATTTTTAGTTATTTTGTCAATTATTTTCATTCTTATAAGTACTTCTTTTATTTGTTTTGTTAATTGTTTTTATTCTTATAATTACTGTTGACAGCCAAGAAGTAAATTCAATTCTAGTTAAAAAATGTGTAAATCAAATTCATCAAAAAATAAATCAAATTCATGTATGAATCAATAAAATTCCTATTTAACCTAAGTATTTTAATCATAATTATATCAAAAAATAAATTAGAAAAATAATACAATTAGATAGTGTTTTAAACTAAATATTGGTGTTAGCTCTACACACTAGATGTAATTTTATTCCCTTTTTTAATAACATGTTTTCTTGTTGTAAGACTTGGAAGGAGTTATAACGAAAGCGAAGATCAAAGTTAAAGGAGTCAATCATTTACCCAATGGAGAAGGTATCATTGTTGATTTTGATAATGAAGGCTCAGTAATTGGTCATGGACAAAGTGTGTTGGCTGGATTTTGTGGCACACTAGCAACTAATTGCAAATTATTTCCTATTAATTTTGAAAGGTGGTCTGGGCCAAGAGGGATTCCCAAAGTTTATTTTGATGAATGTTTTGATACAATTATAAAATTAGAAGCATTATGCATATATTAATCTTTCATTATTATGTTTATATATGAGAGCTAAAAATTCATCATGTTTTCTTTCAGGCTCGATTCTCTTTTAAAGTTGATGAACTTATAGCGAAACGGTATTGTAATCTTAGTCTCTCTAAGAAATAGGGTGCACATAGGCAATGCTTATGGAATAAGTTCTATGACCTAGCCAAAACTAGAGATGAAGTGATTAATAATGTGCCAACCGATATTGAGAGGGATCGATGGGCTAATTTTGTTTGTTATTGTTTAAGTCCTGTAACATTGGTACACATTTATTGGTTTGATTAGTTTCTTAGAAATATGATTATTCTATTATCATTTTCATTGACTATCTTGATTGATTATCATGCTTATAGGAGCTTTGCAAATGAAACAAAGAAATTCAAAATAAGCAACTAATTCCTTATCAAGGTGGTTCTAAAGCAAATTCAAAAAGAAGACATGAAATGGTAGTGACTCTAGCTTTATCTGACGTTTGATTTATTAAAATGAAGTTACGAACATTATTTTCTTAACTTTTTTAATTTTATCTTAGTGACTAGAAAAGGGAGAAAAACCTAGTCGAGCTCAGTTATACATTGAAACTCATAAGAGAAAGGATAGATCTTTTGTAAATAATGCAACAAGGAACATAGTTGTAAGTTTTTTTGTATATTTTGTTTACATATTTTACATTCGTTATTATTAAATAGATAATATGATATTGTTATGTTCTTGTAGGAAAAAATTGAAGTGTCTATGAGTGAGAGCACACTTAAGGAAGATGAAATTTCACCTAATGATGTTTTGGGTAAAGTGTTAGGGCCAGAACACTCTGGTTGAGTGAGATGTATATGTATCAGAGTAAAACCTACTACTGCATTTAGAAACACAAGAATGCAACTCTCAGATTTGAGTTTTTCTACATCAAGCAATGGAACTCCATCTTCATCTGGAAACCAGTGGCAAGAGAAGTACCAAAATTTACAATCTCAAGTGCAAGGCACCTTAAATGCTCTTAAGGCCTACATGATAATGAAGGAAGGAAAGATCCCAGATGAATTAGCTAGTTTTTTCCCTCAAGAAGTAAGTGTTATTTTTTGTTTATTAGTTTGTTGAGTGAATTATAATTGATAATGTTCATGACTTCAATGGCATAAGTTATCAAGATTACTCTCTATTACTAGTTTCATTCAATTCTCTCTATATTGAGACCTATTTTATTTATTGATTTTAATTATAGCAAATTCTTTTATTGATAAAGTTAAATAATCATACATTTATCTTTTCTTGTTATTTCAGCCTACTGATGCGGCAAGTAAGCCCGCCACTCCATTAGATGTAAGAGGATCATCTTGTGCTAGCAATGTTTAATGTCTTTTAGAAGTTTATTTAACTTTACATACTAGTATGACTTCTACTTTGTAATATGATTTTTAGTTTGAAACACTTGTTCGTTTAGACTTGACAGTAATTTATTTTTATTAGCAAGTGATCCATTATTCTTAATTTGTATTTCTTTATATTTCAATTTATAAATATACGACAATCAAAGATGTTTAAACCATTATCATTAATTTATAACAATTTATATTCTAGTTTATTAAACTACCATAATTTATTATAAAAAATGCCTAAATATAATTAGCTAGAAAATTAAAAATAGAAAACTTCAATAAAAAAACTTATTTTATATAGCTAGTAAAGGAGGTTCAAAAAACTGCCGCAAATTACCTCTTCTAGTAGAGAAGGTTTAAAACCTCCTTAAAAAACCTCTATAGACAAATAAGGGTGAAACCTCCATAAAAAAACCTACAAATAGTGGAGGTTAAAAACCTCCTGTAAAAAACCCCCACAAATAGTGGACGTTCTGTTCACAATAACGGAGGTCATAAAAAACCACCAAAAATTACTTTGTGGTGATGCTAATTGTGGCAGTTTTCAAAAACGCCACAAATTAAATTGTGGAGGTCAGAAACCCCCATAAATTGCAACAAAAACCTCCACAATTTATCTGTTTTCTTGTAGTGAACATGAAAAAATGAAAATATAAACAATGCTATCAAAGGACCCACCAACGTAGGTATGATGGTTCCTAGAAATACCGACGCCCAATGACCAGTACCAAACATGAGCCCCACGTGCTAACTGTAACACCCTAAATTTTAAAACAAAGGATTAATTAAGGAAATAATTAATAAATAGTTGTATGTGGGTTATTTAATGTCTCAAAATATTGGAAATAATTAAATTAAGATTTTTGGGGACTACTCATAATTTATTGGAGCCGAATAAACTAAAATTTATAGCCCGATTAGAATATGGGTGCCGGACCAAGTATCTTCGATTGGGACGATATTGGTCAGGGTTGTTGAGAATATTATTGAGAGTACTGGATGGAGCGAACGGGACAGAGGACCAAAGTCAAACAAGGGAACCTCTCGGAGTCTCTTAGTTGGTAGGGGGTATCTTATATCTTAAATGCATGGGTTATGGACGGGTTCCGGGTGTTAATGGCTTGCTGATTCTGTGTCTGATTCTATGTTTTATTTGCATGAAGAGTATATGATACCGGATGCATGATGATTAGGAATCGAGTGTTGCATGTTTAGTTCCATCCATGAAAGGCATGTTGATAGCCTCGAGAATATTGAATGGTTGCATGAAATGAATGTGTTGAAGTGTTGTTGATGATTACCGTGTGACTTATGTGGCATGCTGGTTATTATGAGTTTGAAATGCTTACTGCATGTGAGAAAATGTGGATTTAGTGAGTCTGATAATGTGTTAGACCGATTGCATGTGATGCATGTATTGTTGAATGAAAGTTATGTATGAAACTTGTGTTGTGTGATGAATCCGCGTGTGGCGCATGGGATGCGTTATTATAGCTTGGGGGAGTAATGTACGTGAATGGGGTATTTAATGGAAGCTTTAAATGTGGAACCCTAAAGTGGGTTGTCATAAATGTTAACCTTGATGGTAATAAATGAGGAAGATGAACTTATTGTTGGAAGGAGATAAGGATTAATGATGCATGTATGAGTGTAGTTGAGTTTGGTGAAAACCCTAACTTTAAGAATTGGGGAAAATGGTATAAGTTGATTGAATAATATACTTGAGAGTCAATACATGACATTGATGAGTGTAGATGTTGATAAATAGAGTAGTGTGAATGTTGGGGGTTTAATGTTTGTTTTGAAACCCTAAACATAATGAATGAGGCTTGATGGGAAGAAATTCCCGAAGCCTAATGAATGAAGGAAAAGATGTCTATAACATGTTTTATACATGTTATGAAATTGTAGATATGATTATGGTTAATTAGAGTTTAATTTCTGTCTTGAATAGTTGATTGATTGTGATTTTATATGTATATTAATGCAGAACCTATTCCAAACGACGAGGCGGGTACGTCGTATCAATCAGAATTCGTTTCTTGAGGTAGGAGAGGAGTCGTTATGTTCTAAATGCATGGATTGAATAGTATTTGACTATCATAATATGCATGTTTGCCTTGCTTGTAATGTTACGAAGGATTGTAATGTTGTGTATGATGTTAGTGGTATATTTTGGCAACATGCATTAATGCATTTAGAATAATTGTGGTGTGCTATGTGGTGGTGTGGATTGTTCGACTATGTGGTGTCTTAAGTATAATGTTATACTTATGTCCACCATAAATGTGAAATGATTATAAGTGATGTTTGATTAAAAATGGGTGTGAATAAATAGCATACTTTAATTGATAGCGAAAGATTGATGTCGTTGTGTTTGATGATGGAATTGAATTATGTTAATGAGAATTATTGAGAATGCCACATGAAAGCTTAAACCAATGGCAATAACCAACGATAATAAATCCACTAAAAGCCTTGTGGTGGTGTTGGTGATGATGATAATGATGATTGATGAGTGGCATGAATAGGATGCATAGAGTGAGAAATGCATACGATTATCATTTGCATCCATGGCATACTACATAGCCGCCGATGTTGGAACATTAGGAGAGTTCTCTCGGCTGACCCACTAGGAGGGTGGCTCGGTGCATGAGCAAGATTTTGTTTTCCCCTGTGAATCAGTGTTTAAGTCACGAAGCCGCCCATGTATTGCTACAGGGAGCTACATGTGGCTGACCCTTGTGGGGGGTGGCTCTTGATAAGCAGGTGACCCCGGTGGTCCATTGGATCACAGCCGCCTTGAAATGAGTCATGGCTGCCCGTAACACCATACGTTGAATATATGTTACCGTGGTCATGGTGAAAATGACTAGGTGTTGCAAATAGGCGATGCGGTTTGGTACCAGTAAAAGATAGGTGAAATGCATGCAGTTTGATGATAAGTGTACATATTTTACTACTGCAGTAGGGGTATGGTTGGATGATCATACTTGAATCCCATAATCGGTGTTTTTATTCCTACAGTTAGATCTGTAATTGATGAAATAATCTATTATTCATATGCATTAGCTTAAGAGCATTTGCATATAGCAAGGAAGTATGCCAAAGGTGATGAGATGGGATGATGGTTGTGTTGTGGGTAAGAAAATAAATTAAGACAACATAAAAGATGTGAATACCAAAAAATAATTTGAGTAAAGTGATGAACTATGTAATAGTCCAATTTGTTGAAGGACTAGATCATATGTATGATTTTATACTAGCTTGATTTACAAAGATATTTGTATTATGTGAGAATAGTTGATGATAAAATATGCATGAATGCAAAGTATACATGTTGTGATACATATGCACATGATCACATGGTATTCATATTCATTCTTTTGGAATATATGACTCACTCTCCCATGTTGTCCACTTTTTAGACTTCTGATGCAGGGCACTCATGGGTGAAGTGAATCTTTTGAAGTACATTTTGATGAAGGAGGTAAATATGTGTAGAGGAAATGCCTTGGCAGGAAAACCTAGATTTTTGTATAGCATATAGTGTACATGTATGCTTATTTCACCATCTAGATTGTAGCTTGATGATTTTAAGGGTCATGTAGGAAAATTGGACCTTGGTGTGTATGGCCGATTTTCATTAATGACCAAGATGATGTATGATAATGAATTATGATGCTTGTTGATAATAAATTCTATGAAAGATTGGTGTGTTTCCTAACTTGTAGCATTTTATGAAATTTAAGAGAAAATGATTTCAAATGTCATGCATTAGATGGGTGAGAATTGATCTTGATATGTATAAACAATTGGATGAACCTTTAAATGCATGATGAAATGTATCTAATACATTAGTATAGGCTAAAATGGAATAAAATGAGATTTGGTATGCTAAGTTGTGTGAAATTTTACATGTTTTCGTTTGTCCCGCAAAACTCACTCAAGCGAGTGAGAATCTCGTTCAAGCGAGATCCTCTTGAATCGGGGGTCTGGTTACTGGCCACAATTCGCTCAGGCGGAAAGGCTCTCGCCCGAGTGAGGGCGAGGTGGAGAGTTACTGTGCCATTTTTGCTCAAGCAAAATGGCCAGTGTATAGCAATTCGCTCAAGCGAGCAAGGGAAAAATCGGTTCTGGAAGGATTTCACTAGGCGGGACTGGCCTCACTCGAGCAAAATAAGGGCAGTGAGGTTCTGTCCCTTTTTTGCTCTAGCGGGCGTGCCTCGCCCAAGCGAAATGGGTACCTGTTTCTTCTGGAGTGATCTCGCTCAAGCGAGATTGGCACCTGATGTATTTTTCCCTTTTGCTAAAGCGCCTTTGTAGGCCTCGCCCAAGCATTACCATGCGAACTCGCTTAAGCGAGTGTGGTACTTGCTTGAGCAAGTGGCACCTGTTTCCTCCAAATGCCCTTGTTTCAATTATTTTAGTTTTTCTTTGCATCAAAGCTCCTTCTTGTAACATCTTAATAATACTTTTGACATATTATAAAATCATTAAACCTCATGATGCCTAATTTCTTGAACCAATCATACAACATTCAATTTAAATGATTCTTTCCGCTGTTTTTAATTGAAAATTTCTCATTACTCATTTTTAACTCGCCTTCTCATATCTCCATTTATGAGATAGGTTTTTCATAGATCCAGGGTATTGATTAAGACTTCACCATGTTATTACTGTATCAAAGAATGACTTATAAAATGTGAAAAAATTTACCCCCAATTTTTGGGGCGTCACACTAATGCTAAAACCCAGCGTACCAACGCACAAGACCACCAGCCTGCTTACGTTGAAACCCAACGTAAGTACGCCCAGCTTCTTCCCAATTCCAAAACCTCAACATGCCAACGCCCAGAACCGATGTGCCCATGCCCAGAGCCATGCCATGAACCAGTAAGCCAGTGTGCCTACGCCCATGACCAGCGTAGGTACGCCCAGTTACTGGCCAATAGAACCCATCTTGTAGCTTTTTAAACCTATGTTTTTGCCAACTTTGGGTCATCATTTCACCAGGGAATTCAACTCCAATTTACATAAAATTTTATACATAACACACCTACCCTAATATCAACTATGTGGTAAAGTTTCACGCCTAAATTTTATCCCGATAAAAATCTAAGCTATTGGGTTATTGTACGCGTATTTTGAGCATTTTACCGGGTATATCAAATCACAAATGACTAAGTCTCAGTCCCAATTCTCTAAGGACCTATATTCATATATGTATAAGTGACTTGTCCCAATAAGTCTCATCCAATAATTTCATTCCTAGATCAAGATACACCCTTGTGGCAATTTATACACTTTCTAGCTAAACCAAGCATGCCATATTGCATATTTGACCTAATTGGCCACAACCACATATACACACAGGTCATATGTATCCAATATACGCTATGAGTGACCCCTACATAAGGTCCTAGCCACTCCATAGGAATACAGCCTGTCCACTTCTCACTATTTATACACATTAGCATTTCAAACAACAAAATTACTCATACATGTTTCATAAATAGTTGTAATTTATGATCAACATCATCCATTCATCATATCGACATAAATCAAGTATTACAATTGTCAATGTATATTGTAAAGGTCATAACCAAAAATAATCATACAATACCAAAGTCTAATTTTCACAAATGACCTACAAAATGAATATCCACCATTCAAATAAATAATGAGCATATATCAACATCATATGCTATACAAAATCAGTGGTTTCCGGCCAAGGCATTTCCTATACAACTAATTTACCTCCATCGTCAAAACATACACTTCTGGCATACCCTGCATCACAAGGCTAAGAATAGACAGCATGGGAGAGTGAGTTATATATTCCAAGTGATGAATATGAATACATTTGTGATTATGTGCATATACATTCAATGACATGTATACTTTGCATCAACATATCAGATATCGATATAAGTACATCATTTCATCAACACACATATCTTATCATACTCTATGATCCATTACAAAGTATATACGTATACACACATTTATGCCCTTCTTTATATTGGGCCAACACATACAACATCGCCATACACACAGTCATTTCTTTGTATTCATATTTTATATGTTGTCTTTAGGTATTCCTTCACCCAATCTCAACCATCATTATATCTCATGACCTTCGGCATATCTCCATGCTATATGCAAATTCTCTTAGGCTAATGCACATGTACAACGGAGTTAACAACAATCGCGGATCTGACTATGGGAATATAAACACCAATTTACGGGTTCAAGCATAAATATAAAACCATACCCCTACTACAATGGTAAAATGTGTACACTTATCATAATATTTGCATGTATATCACCATATTTTACTGGTACTAAACTGCATCATCCATCTTGCAACACTGGTCATTTTCACCATGACCGCGGTAAACAACATAAATAACAAATGGTGTTGCGGGTCAACCATGAATCATCCCATGTCAGCTGTGATCCATAGGACCACTGGGAATCCTTGCTTCTCAAACAGCCACCCCCACAGGGTCAACCACATGTAGCTCTCGTAGCTAAACATGGGCAGCTTCGTGACTTACACACCGAGTCACTAGGGAAATAACAATAATGCTCATGCACAGAGCCGCCCTCCCACTGGTCCAACCGAAGGAACCCCTAATATTCCATTACTAGCAGCTATGCAATATGCCATGGATGCAATGTAAATGCAGATCATATGCATTCTCACACTATGCATCCTATCATGCCACTCATCTATCATCACCATCACCAATATCACCACACAATTCTTAGTGGATCTTATTATCATTGGTTATTGCCATTGTTTTAAATTTTAAATATAGCATTCACAATAATTTTCCATCAACATAATTTTCATCTCACACATACAAGTCAATACTTGCATCGATCACAATGTGATGAGGAAACAACATGGGAGGATCCACACATTAGTTTGGGCAAAGGCTTAGAGGCTTACAAAGGTTCCTTAACAGAGGCCATCCAAAAAGCCCTAGCTTGCTTCCTTACTTTGCTTAATGGACCCAAGTCCAATGAAGACACTTTGGAGATCTATATGTGCTCATCATGTACTCCATAATTAGATTTTCTAGTGTTTTAGGAGTTATTTGGACCTTACTAGGTCATTTGGTCACTTTTGGGCCATGTACACTCCATTTGGGCCATGTATTAGGCCATCTCCTTTCCATTTACCCTAATTGGGCCTAGGATCTATGATAGAAGCCCAATTAGAACCCTTGGCTGAAACTACCATGTGCCTATATAAGGGTGTCTCTCCTTGTAAAATGGTCATTAGATGAATTTTGAGAATTTACATACACTTTATATAGTTTTTGAGATAGTGAGTCTTCTCCTTTTCTCTAGGCTAAATAAGCTTTAGCAAGCTCTTATCCAAGGGCCATTCTCCCTCTTGGTGGCGAGTGGGAATTATCTTCCCCCTAGGAAGTGGCTTCCCATATACCTTTCCATCTTCCACACTCCATCCTTTTCCATTCTTCACCTATTTCCCTCCATCTCCACCTTTCCTCTTCTTTAAAATCCTTAGTTTGGAGTCTTTCATTTTGTCTATTTCGTTCAAGCATGTTGGTTTACCAAGCCATGGCTCTTGAAGGCTAAGGAAGGAGAAAAAGAACCATGATCCATCCCAATGAAGGTCATCAAGTGGTATCATTGAGCTTGGAGGTTCTTCCTTCTAATCTTTCTTCTTAGTTTTAGTTTCTTTAAGTTTTCATTGGCTGGTTGCATTTTGTTTCATTCTCATATTAAAGTAGATGCCATGTTATATGTTAGAAAAATACAAAAAGATTGAAGTTTAATGCATTTTCTTGTCATCTTTCTTCTTTTTCTCAAGTTTTTACATCTTGTTTTTAGTATAGTTTGATTTTGTTGAGTCATATGCCATTTATTAAAGTTAAAATTCTGAGTTATGCACCATTGTTTATTCGGTTTTAACTTCAAGAATTGGGATTGCTAAGTTTATTAATCTTTAGAGCCATATAGGGTGTGTTGGTCCAAGTGGAACCTTTTCTTGTTTCTAAGGTGTTTTAAAAAAAATCAGCAATTAAGGTGCTTAAATCTGTGCGGTAGAGTTACATAATACATCAATTTATGACTCTAAAGGTTCCATATCGAGGTTAGGAGACCTCACTTTAAGGTTCTCCAAAATTTATGCTTAACTTTTAGGGTGTAGAAATCAATTCTTAGTGTCTTCTAGATTCTTTTTCAATTTCAAGCACCACCTAGGACATAATAGTCATTCGGTTTCATATTGATAGTACATAACAAAAATTTGTCAAACATAAATGACCTTAGGTTTTGGACTAGCTTGATTGGTGTCTAAGTGCAACAAAATATTAGAGGCAAAAGAAAAAGAGTAGAAAAAGAAAACAATATGATAGGTGTTTCTAGAACACTAATTTTTACTGTTTATTTTATTTAAAATCTCAGGTTTACTTTATCATTTCCTCCCCTATTTCATGATTTCTTTTGTTACTATCAAGTGTTGTATTTTGCATAAATCAATAAAAATGAAACACTTAAAGAATACCCTTTTTTAGGATTGGAAAAATATGATGGATTGGTATTAGATTAATCATTTGAAAATATCAAATCCAATAACTTAAAATAATTATTTCATTCCTACAAAATGTAAGCTTTGAATGTTCCATTTAATTAGCCAAAATACAATGCTTTATTTATCTCATAATTTTGTTCATGGTATAAGGTTCCAATCTAGAATTTTGATACAACAAAAATTGTTCCAAGAAGCCAAGAATCCACACGGTCAAAGCCATCCAAATGCCAATTGTTTAATCAAAGCAAATTGCTCACAAAATGACAAAATTCTCATGGCCCACAATGGTCCCATGTGCAGAATTTTTACAAGCCAAATGCATCACCTAAGTCTCTATTCATTCTCATGGTTACAAGGCTTCCATGTGACATTATTTAATGCAAACATTTGGTAGCCAAAAGCTTCTCACGAACTGCACCAACAAGGTTCCTAAAGTGCCAATATTTTAATGCAACAAAGACATCTCTAAATTCCACTCACGGTCAACAAGGGTCCAAGGGGACAATATTTTACGCAAATAAAATGGTAACCAAATGCAATTTTTGGCTGCACCATTACAAGGTTCCATGTTCCCATTATTTAATGCAAAAATCACCATTCCTTTTTAGCAATAGTCCACACGGTCATAACCCACACAAGGCCCCATTTGCCAATAATTAAATAAAATAATTAAAACCCACCAAAAGCCAACCTGAATTGCTTCTTAAAGTGCATAATATTATTGCAAAACATTGTCACTTTATTGCATTAAAAATTCAAAAGAAGGAAACAGAGCAAGTGCAATAATACTCACGGTAATGGATGATCAAATGGATGTTCCCTTATTGCTAAAAATCCAACATGAAAGGCTTAGTGGACATGGTAATGGGCTAATTTTTCATGCAAAAATTTAGCCATAAAATGCTATAAATTAGAGCCAAGAGCTGAAGGAAAAGGATCATGAAGGAGCAGAAGCTAGGAGAAGAAGTAGAGGAATTTTAGGAGCAACAAGAAATTCCTGGTTTGCAATTCTAATTTTTATTTTTCTTTTCTGTATTTTTTTTGCTGTAATTGTGTTAATGGAAGGCTAAGACTTTTAGATTGATTTTCTTGGAAAATGTTGTAATGTTATTTTTGAGGTTTTGATTTTTAACTTGAAATACCTTTCCTTATTATTAATCTCTTTATAGTTTTAGTTTGATTATTTGATTTCTATTTTGTTTAATTAAGTTGTATGCTTAATCAATTTAATTATACAATTCGAATTGAATAAGATTTAAATTAAGATAGATTAAGAAATATGAATGCTTAATGAATGTTTCAAAATCAATCTTAATAGTTATGGTTTGCTTAATTCCATAACGTTGAAGTTAGATTATGTATGTAGGCGATGTTTCTATGTATGTCCAATAATTCCTAGAATTTACAATCTTGACTCCTTTTGCTTAATTAGGATGCTTGATTAACATGTTTATTCAATTTGAATGTAAATAAAGGAATTGTGAATTAAAAGACGCTTAGTTGGTTAATTCAAATTGAACTAAGATTGATAATAAGGAAAGTGTATAGAAATCTTTTGAAATCCAAGGATAAAATAAATTACAATTACTCTAAGAAGATCAATCGCTTGTTAATTATTTGTTTCAAATTTATTTTGTATATTCTGTATTTAATTTTATTATGACAACCAATCAAACTCCCTCCCCCCCAAAAAATACCTTTGTATATTTGTTGAGTTTTTATTTGTTAAAATTATTGTAAAACTAATTTTCCTAAATTTTTGTTGATCTTGGAGAACGACCAAGGTTCACACCCTAGTACTACATTATTTTTAATGAATCAATTTGACCGACCGCGACAGTCTGCGTCAAATTATGGCGCCGCAGCCGGGGATCAACGATCTTTAGGAAAATTGTTGTTTTAAATTAATTCCTTTTAAAAAATTCAAAATAATAATAATAATAATAATTGTTTGTTTGTTTTGTTTTATTTCTTTACATAATTTAGGATGGTGTTGATGCATTGCTCTTGATTTAATTGTTGTACAATATGTATGACTAGAACAATATCTAGGCATTTGCATTTAATTAATCCTGAAATTGATAGAACTTTTCATAGATTAGTTAGAGAAGCTAGATTTAATATAAACTTTGTTGATAGTGATAGTGATAGTATCTCATCTGAATCTGTTGAAAGTACTACTACTAGTTTTTTTTGATATGACTGGACAAGTACCTCATGAAAGAACTCTTAGGGAATTAGCTGCACCTGAATTCACTTACGAAAGTTTATGTATTCAATATCCTGAAGAGGATGTCCCTGTTGTGCTTAAAATCAGACTTATAAACTTGTTACCCAAATTTCATGGCCTTGCGGGTGAAGATCTATATAAACATCTCAAAGAGTTCCACACTGTGTGTTCCATAATGAAGCCTCAAAATGTTTCAAAGGATCATGTGTATCTAAAAGTGTTTCCTCATTCTCTAGAAGGTGTTGCTAAGGATTGGCTCTATTACCTTGCTCTGAAATCAACCACAAGTTGGGACGACTTAAAGAAAAAGTTCTTGGAAACATTCTTTCCTGCCTCTAGAACTACTGTAATCCGGAAAGACATATCTAGAATTAGGTAACTCTCTGGAGAAAACCTCTATGAGTATTAGGAGAGATTAAAGAAAATCTGTGCAAGTTGCCCTTACCATCAAATTTCTGAGCAACTTCTGCTCTAATACTTTTATAAAGGTCTACACTATGTTGATCGCTATATGTTAGATGTAGCAAGTGGAAGAGCTTTGGGAGACATTACTGTCGCTGCAGCAAGGAACTTGATTGAGAAGATGGAATCCAATTCCTAATAATTTAGTGTAAGAAATTATGCTTTTAAAAACATGAATGATTCAAATTTTAGTGCATCTGAAATTAAATTGGAGAGTAAACTTAACGCTTTCACCACTTTAGTCATACAATTGGCAGTTAATCAAAAATCCATGACTGCCAAAGTGTGTGGCATTTCCACTTCACAAGAGCATCCCACTGATTTTTGTCCTTCTCTACAAGAGAAAGTTGATGATAATCCCTAAGCCTATGTATCCAACATATACCATAATAGACCTCCACAACAGCAACAACAAAACCATGACCTTTCCACCAGATACAGCCTAAGTTGGAGGAACCATCCAAATCTGAGATGGGGAAACCAACAACAAAATCCCCAACCCTCATTTCAAAACCATACACTAACTTTCCAAAAGCCAACACCTTAACCATCCACGAGTAGCCCTTCTTTAAAAGAACTGGTGAAACAAATGGCTGTATAGAACTTGGAGTATCAATAGAGAAATGATGCTACCATTCAGAGCTTGAGCAATCAAATTAGGCAATTGGCATCATCATTGTACCAGTTACAGTCTCAGAATTCTGACAAATTACCATCTCAACCTATTACAAATCCAAGGAATGTGAGTGTAATTCATTTAAGATCAGGTAAGAATCTTGAGGCACCCATACCCAAGGAACCTGAGAAAAAAGCTATGCCCGCAACAGTTGAGAATGATGTACTGTCTTCAAGCACAAGGAAGTCTGAGATGCAACCACCCTAAATCCCACCTCAAATCCCTTTTCCATCCTACCACAAGCAATTCCAAGTAAGAAGATGGAAGAAGTAAATAAAGAAATTTTGGATACTTTTAGGAGAGTGGAAGCGAATATACCTCTTCTTGATGCAATCAAATAAGTCCCCAAGTATGCCAAATTTCTGAAGGAATTGTGTACTCACAAAAGGAGACTTAAAGGCAATGAAAGGATAAGCATGGGAAGAAATGTATTAGCACTACTTGGTAAGGAAGTTCCCAACATTCCTAAAAAATGTAAAGATCCAGGTACGTTCACTATACCTTGCATCATAGGCAATAGTAAATTTGAAAATACCATGTTAGATTTAGGAGCATCAATAAATGTTATGCCTATGTCTGTTTTCAAATCTTTGTCCCTTGGAACTTTACAACCAACTGGTGTAGTGATTCAGTTAGTAAATAGAAGTATTGTTCACCCTGTTGGAGTCATAGAGGATGTTTTGGTTTAGGTAGATCAACTTGTTTTTCCAGCTGACATTTTAATACTTGATATGGAAGAAGGTGTGTCTGACATTCCCGTTCCTATAATTTTTGGATGACAATTTTTGAAAACAACCTGAACCAAAATATATGTTCATTCTGGAACTTTCTCTATGGAATTTGGTGACACTAGAGTTCAATTCAATATTCTTGATGCTATGAAACACCTATCTGAAAATCATTTTGTTTTCCATATTGACATTATGGATGAATTGATTTATAAATACCTTTCTGACATCTCTCAAAATGTTGATTTGGAATGCATGGATGATTCATACAATTATTTTGCATGTAATGATTCTGAAAGTTGTGGTATTTGTTCTAAACTTGATAAATACATGCATGCTGATTCATATTCTTTTGATATGCTTGTTAACCATATGGAGCTAGAATGTACCTGTGTGCAAGATTTCAAGAAGACTCTAACAAAAGTGTTGAGGTGCAAACAGCAGAATCTAAATCTGCTTTATTAGTTCCATTTGATTTGTAGGAACCCAAATTAGAGTTAAAACCCCTACCTAAAAACCTCAAGTATGTATACTTAGGGGATGATGAATAGCTCCCGGTGATAATTTCCACTTCTCTTAATGAAAATCAAGAAGAAAAATTACTACAGGTTCTGAAAAGGCACAAGAAGGTATAGGCTGGACATTGGTAGACATTCCTGGAATTAGCTCATCCATGTGCATGTACAGGATATTTCTGGAAGAAAATGCTAAACCAATAAGACAGCCCCAGAGGAGACCTAACCCTGTAATTCTTGATGTTGTTAAAAAAGAGATTACCAAGCTTCTACAAGCAGAAATCATTTACCCTATCTCTGACAGCCAATGGGTGAGTTTGATACAAGTGGTTCCTAAGAAAACAGGGATTACAGTTATGAAAAATGAGAAGGATAAATTGATCCCTACCAGAGTATAACATAGTTGGAGAGTCTATATTGATTATAGGAGACTAAACCAAGCAACAAAGAAGGACCATTTTCCTTTACCTTTCATTGATCAAATGCTTGAACGTCTCGTAGGTAAATCTCACTACTGTTTTCTTGATGGATTCTTTGGGTATTTTTAGATTCATATTGCACTCGAGAATCAAGAAAAGACCAGACTCACCTGTTCCTTTGACACATTTACTTATAGGAGAATGCCCTTTGGCCTTTGCAATGCTCTTAGAACTTTTCAAAGATGCATGATAAGTATTTTTCATGATTTCATTGAACATTGCATAGAGGTGTTTATGGATTATTTTACTATTTATGGATCTTTTTTTGATGCATGCCTTGTTAGTATGGATAAAGTTTTACATAGATATATTGAAACTAACCTTGTCTTAAACTATGAAAAATGTCATTTTATGGTAGAACAAGGAATAGTTTTAGGGCATGTAATGTCTGAGAAAGGAATTAAGGTAGAGTCTGCCAAGATAGAAGTCATATCACACTTACCTTACACCTCTTACGTGTGAGAAGTTTGTTCTTTTCTTGGACATGCAGGTTTCTACAGAAGATTCATAAAAGATTTCAGTAAAAAGGCCTGACCACTATCCAATCTGCTACAAAAGGATGTGGTATTTGAGTTTGATGAAAAGTGCAAGGAGGCTTTTGACTGCCTCAAGCAAGCATTGACCACTACCCCCATAATCCAAGCACCTGATTAGACAGCCCTGTTTGGATTGATGTGTGATGCCTCTAATTATGCATTGGGAGTTGTCCTTGGTCAGAAGATTGACAAACAGCCTAGGGTCATCTACTATACATCTAGAACTTTAGATGCTACTCAGGTAAATTACACCACCACTAAAAAAGAGCTCTTGGCTGTTATTTATGCATTAGATAAGTTTAGATCATACCTACTCAGTTCTCTGGTAGTTGTCTTTACTGACCATGTAACTCTGAAGTACTTGTTGGAGAAAGGTGAATCCAAGCCAAGGTTAATTTGTTGGATGCTTTTGCTCCAAGAGTTTGACTTAGAAATCCATGACAGAAGTGGAACACAAAACTTGGTGGTAGACCATTTGAGTAGAATTAAGAAAACTCATGATTCCTCTCCTATTCGAGATCATTTTCCTGATGAGCAACTCATGAGTATCTCTAACTCTTTTGTTACACCCTGGTTTATTAACATTGTTAATTATCTTGTTGCTTTTATTTTTCCACTATATGCATCCAGAAACCAAATTTTAAAATTAAAAAGTGATGTAAAATATTATATATAGGATGACCCCTATTTGTGGAAGTTGTGTAGTGATCAGGTGATTCAAAAATGAATTCCAGATTATGAGATAGAATCAGTGCTTCGATTTTGCCATGCTTCACCAGTTGGTGGACATTTTGGTCCATAAAGAATAACAAGGAAGGTGTTGGATTGTAGTTTATACTGGCCCACCATTTTTAAGGATGCATGGAAGACTTGTAACACTTGTGAGGAATACCAAAGAGCTCGTAATGCAATCATATGGCGTCAACAAATGCCTCAACAACCTATGTTATTTTGTGAAGTATTTAATGTTTGGGGCATTGATTTTATGGGTCCATTTCCTCCATATTTTGGTTTTACTTATATTTTATTGGCTGTGGATTATGTTTCTAATTGGGTGGAAGCTAAATCCACTAGAACTAATAATGCTCGGGTTGTTGTGGATTTTGTTAGATCTCAAATTTTTTGCAAGTTTGGCATTCCAAGAGCAATCATTAGTGATCAGGGAATATATTTCTACAACAGGACCATGCAAGCTATGCTCTGGAAGTATAGGGTTATTCATAGAGTCTCTACTCTATATCACCCTAAACTAATGGACAAGCAGAGGTCTCTAACAGAGATATCAAAAGGATCTTAGAGAAGATAGTGTAGCCTAACAGAAAAGATTGGAGCAAGAAACTAGATGATGGTCTTCGGGAAAATAGAACAGCTTTCAAGGCACCTATAGGAATGTCTCCCTATAGAATTGCTTTTGGTAAGGCATGCCATCTTCCAGTAGAAATTGAGCATTGTGCTTACTGGGCTGTAAAAGCTTGCAACTTAACACTTGATCAAGCAGGTGAGGAAAGGAAATTACAACTGAATGAGCTTGATGAGATCCATTTGGCAGCTTATAAGAATTCAAAGTTCTATAAAGAGAAAATAAGGAAATTCCATGATAGCTTAATAGCTAGGAAGGAGTTTGCTACTGGACAGAAAGTGCAACTATTTAATTCCCGATTGAAAGTCATGGCCGGAAAATTATGTAACACCCTAAATTTTAAAATAAAGGAATAATTGAGGGGAATAAATACTGGATAATTATCAGTGGAATAATTAATGTTCCAAAATGTAGGAAATGATTAAATTAATATTTTTGGAGACTTTTGCCAATTTATTGTGGCCGAATAAGCCAAAATTAAGCCCGATTAAAATATAGGTATCGGACCAAGTATCTCCGATTGGGACGATATTGGTCAGGGCTATTGAGGATAATATTGGGAGTCCGAATATGTATTCGGAATAATTTTTAGATAAAGTATTGAGCCTAAACAAAGATAATGTTTGAATTAAAATGATGAAGCTTTAATGGGAGGGTTAAAATAAAAACAAAAGCCCATGCTTTCCCTTCTTATTTTTGTTGATGCCTTGGTCTCACTTGGCAATACTTGACTTCTTCTCCTTCTTTATTCCCTTCTTCATTTTCTTCTTCTCCTCTTTTATAAAGAAACCCTAGACAAGGTGGTGCCTTATTCTCTCCCTCTCATTTTCGTTTTCAAGGAAGCTTGAAGGAAGCCATTGGAGCTTGGATTTCTCCTCCCCTCTTCGCTATTTTCACAACCCTCTCTCCCTCTCCCTTGAAACCCATTTTGTTTTTGGTGTGAGGTAAATCATTCTCTCTATTTTGTTTGGTTTACGGCCATGGTTATGGGTCATTATGCTTTGGGAGAGCAATGCTTGTTAGAGGGGTGTTTAATGAGAGCATTTAATATATGAACCCAAGGGTGGGTGTCATAAATGTAAGCTTTAGTGATAATAAATGAGGAAGATGAGTTTATGGTTGGAAGGAGATAAGGACTAATGATGCACTTATGAATATGGTTGGGTTTTGGTGAAAACCCTAACTTTTAAGATTTGGGGAAAGTTATAAATATTGGTTGAATAATGTGTTTGAGAGTAAATACAAGCCATTGAGAGTATGGGTATTGATTGGTGAGGCATTCTTGTGAATGTTGGGCTATAGTTGTTGGTAGCCTTTAAATATAATGAGTAAGGTTTAATGGGAAGGAATTCCCAAAGCCTAGAAAGTGAGGGAAAATAATGTCTATAACATGTCTTATACATATTATGAAATTGTAGATATGATTATGATTAAATAGAGTTGAATTTGTGTCTTGAATAGTTGAATGATTGGCCTTTTACATGTATGTTAATGTAGAATCCATTCAGAACGACAAGGCGGGTACGTCATATCAATCAAAATTCTTCTCTTGAGGTAGGAGAGGAGTCTTTATGTTCTAAATACATGAGTTGAATAGTATTTGATTGTCATATGTGACAATATGCATGTGCCTTGCTTGTAATGTTAAGAAGATTTGTAATGCTATGTATGATGTTAGTGATGTGTCTTGGCAACATGCATTAATGTATTTAGAATGTTTGTGGTATACTATATGGTGGTGTGGATTATTTGACAATATGGTGTATTGAATATATTATTATACTTATATCCACTATAAATATGAAATGATTATAAGTGATGTTTGATTGAGAATAGGTCTGAATAAATAGCATACTTTAATTGATGGTGAAAAATTGATGTTGTTGTGTTTGATGATGGAATTGAATTATGGTTATGAGAATTATTAATATGCCACACGAAAACTTAAACTAATGGTAATAGCCAACAAAAATAAATTCACTAAAAGCCTTATGGTGATGTTGGTGATGATGATGATTGACGAGTGGCATGAATAGGATACATAGAGTAGGAAATGCATATGATTGGCATTTGCATCCATGGCATACTTCATAGCTACCGGTGTTGGAATTTTAGGGGATTCCCTCGGTTGGCCAAGTAGGAGGGCGGCTCTGTGCACGAGCAATTTGTTGTATCCCCTATGACTCAGTGTGTAAGTCACGAAGCTACCCATATTGTGCTACAGGGAGCCACATGTGGTTGACCCTTGTAGGGGGTGGCTCTTGATGAGCAGGTGTCCCCGGTGGTCCTTGGGATCACAGCTGCAATGATACGACTCATGGTTGGCCCGCAACACCATATGATTGATTATGTTGTTACTATGGTCATGGTGAAAATAACCAAGTGTTGCAAAATGGACGATGCGGTTTGGTACTAGTAAAGGATTGGTGAAATACATGGAATTTGATGATAACTGCACACATTTTACTAGTGCAGTAGGGGTATGGTTAGATGATCATACTTGAATCCCATAATTGGTATTTATATTTCCCACAGTCAGATCTGTAATTGTTGAAATAATCTGTTGTGCATATGCATTAGTTTAAGAGCATTTGCATATAGTAAGGAAGTATGCCAAAGGTGATGAGATATGATGATGGTTGTGTTAAGGATGAGATAATGTATTAAGATAATATAAAAGATGTGGATACCAAATGATAAAATGAGTAAAACGATGAGGTGTGTAGTAGCCTAAATTGGTGAAAGACTTGATTATGTGTATGCTTGTATACCTTGCCTAATCTATAACGTTGTTTGTGATATACGTATGATAGTATTATGATAATGAATGAGATGGTGAATGATATGTGTATGCAAAGTATACATGTTTTGATGTATATTTACATAATCACATGGTATTCATATTCATTCTTTTGGAATATATGACTCACTCTCCCATGTTGTCCACTTTTTAGACTTGTGATGCAGGGCACTCCTGGGTGGAGTGAATATTTTGAAGTATATTTTGATGAAGAAGGTAAATAGGTGTATAGGAAGCGCCTTGGCCAGCAAAATCAAAATTTTTATATAGCATGTAGTATGGGTATATGTATATTTTGTAATTTGAATGATTGAATGATGATTTTGGATGGTCATGTATGAAAATTTGACCTTGTTGTGTATGGCCAATTTTCCTTAATGACCTAGATGGTGTATGAGGATGACATATGATGTTAATTGATATTAAATTCCATGTATAAATAAAGTATTTTACAATTTACAATAATTTATAAGGTTTATGTGAAAATGATTTAATATGTCATGCATTAAGTGGGGGAGAATTGATTTTGATGTGTATAAATAATTAAATGAGCCTTTAAATGCATGATAGAATGTATCTAATATATTAGTATAGTCCAAGATGACATAAAATGAAATTTAGTATGCCAAGTTGTGTGAAATCTTACATGTTTCTTATTTTTTTCTATATAACTCGCTCAAGCGAGTGATAGTCTCACTCAAGTGAGATCCTTAAGAAACCGGCGTGTGGCCACTGGCCAAAATTTGCTCAGGCGGGAAGGACCTCGCCCGAGCTAGATTGAGTAGGAGTGCTACTGGACCATTTTTGCTCAAGCGAAATGGTCAGTGCATGGTGATTTGCTCAAGCGAGCGAGGGAAAAATTTGTTCTGGACGGTTTTTGCTCAGGCGGGCCTAGCCTCGCTCGAGCGAAATATGGACAGTGAGGTTCTGTCCCATTTTCGGTCAAGCGGTCGTGCCTCGCCCATGCAAAATCTGTACCTAGAGCTTCTTGAGTAATTTTGCTCAAGCGAAGCTGAGCTCGCTCAAGCGAGATTAACACCTGATGCTCCTCCCTTCTTCGCTCAAGCGTGTTTTCATATCTCGCCCAAGCATGACCACGCGAACTCGCTTAAGTGAGTATGATACTCGCTTGAGCGAATGGCACCTGATTCCCTTAAAATGTTGTTGTGACAATTACTTTGACTTTCCTTTGCATTAATCTTTCTTCTTACGTTATCTTAATAATACTTTGGACATATTATGAACCATCAAATCTCGTGAAATTCATTCTCTTTAAATCCAATCATATAACATCATTTTAATCGATCTTTCCGCTGTTTTTAATTGAAAATGTAATTTCTCATGAATCCTTTTTAATTCACCCTCTCATATCTTCATATATGAGATAGGTTTTTCATAGATCCAGGGTAATGAATTAAAGCTTCACCACTTTATTTCTTTGTATAATAATGAATTATAAAATGTGAAAAATTTACCCCCCCCCCTCAATTTTTGGGGCGTCTCAACCTGGTATCAGAGCATTGTTTGCTCTTGATACAAACATAATTGATGTTGTACAAGTAAATGTTACTTATGATTGGATCTTATGAGCTATAATTGATTGAGTAATAGATTATTTGATTGATTTTTGTTTGTTTGTTATTGAATTGAAATTGATATGCTTGTTGTTTGAGTCCGGCCAAGATTCCTTACACTATTTACCTTCTATAATGAATATGTTATGATTATGTATTAAGGTTGACATGATTATATGATGTACTGCCTGATGGAACAATGAATGTTGAAACCTTGGATTTATAGGTTGAAAATTAAATTTTTGGTCAGTACACTTACGTGTGAGCCATGTTTTAATGTATAGGCTTGAAATATGACTGGTAGACCTAATCGTAAGGCTGCTGCTATGGCAAACGCCTTGAATCGCTTTGTTGACCTCTTGGAAAAACAAGGCCAACTGAATGTGGGACAAGGTGCCCAAGGTCTTGATCTGTTTCTCAAGAGGAAACCTTCTGAATTTCATGGATGTTATAAACCAGAGGATGCGTATGCATGGATCAACGTTTTGGAAAGAATTTATGCAAGCTTCGAGTGTTTTGAAGCACAAAAAGTAGAGTATGCGGTTTTTATGATCCGCGATAAAGCCGAAGCATGGTGGCATCTTGCTAGAGAGCGCTGATATCTGTTGATGTTCCTTTAGTTTGGGAAAACATCAAGGTGGAGTTCTTGAAGAAATATTTTCTAGATAGCTACAGAAGTAAGAAAGAGCTTGAGTTCATGGAGCTTAAGCAGGGTAATATGACTATGGAGGAGTATACCTCCAAGTTTGATAAACTTTGTACGTTCTATCCTCCTTATTAACAAGAGGGTACCAAGGCTTCAAAGTGTGTAAAGTTTGAAAATGGTTTGAGGCCCGAGATCAAGCAGGCTATTCGGCATCAAGAGATAAGAAGCTTTCTAACACTTGTGAACAAGTGCCATATTTATGAAGAAGATGATATGACTCCTTCAAGTCATGGCAAGCATGAGGCTAAGTTGAAGGGCCAATTCTCTAGTTTCAAGAAGCAAGGTCATTTCAAGAAGAACAAGTTCTTTCGTGGTGGATCTTTCAACGCAAAAGGACGTGGTGCTTTTAAAGGAGGTTATGGTGGTGGTAACCAAGGTCGTGGCAATGTCCAAGGCCTTACTTGTTTTAACTGTGGTGCTAACCACTTGGCGAGAGATTATCCTCAAGATGAGGTGGTGTTCTACCAATGTAATCAACCGAGGCATATTCGCCCTAATTGCCCATTAAATGTAAGGAATGCCAATATTGATACTCTTGCTCGTGTAAACCATAATGGTAACCGTGGAGGCCATGAGGGCTTTAAAGGTCGTGGTCGTGGAAACTGTAATGGTCATAATAGTGATCGCAACAGAGGCTGTGGTGGAAACCATAATGGTGGAAGGAATAGCAATGGTCGAGGAAATGGCCATGGTGGAAGAAATGGTAACCGTAATGGTGGTGATCAACCACAAGTAGCTGGAAGAGTATTTTCCGTTACCGGTGAAGAGGCCGCACAAGCTGAAGATCTTGTTCATGGTAAGTGTGAAATCCTTGGCACTTCGGTAGATGTTATATTTGATTCTGGTGCTACACACTCATTTATTTCCAAGGATTGTGTGAGGCACTTGAAAGTGCCTATTTGCATGATGAGAGGTTCTATAATGGTGACTACACCAACTGGTACTTGTTTGAGATCGGTGACTTAATGTGAGAATGTCGGGATGACTCTTGAGGGTCAAAAATTTGTTGTATCCCTCGTGTGCCTACCCATGAGAGATATGGACATTATTCTAGGCATGGATTAGTTATTTGCCAACATTGTCTTGGTGGATTGTCTTAACAAGACGGTGATCTTCCCGACTTCTAATGCTGGAGACTATGATCTACAAGGTATCTCTTAGCTTCTTGTAATGCTCTGCATGGTTGATAGCAGTAATGCTTCCCAATCTTGTGAAGTCCCTATTGTTTCTAAATTTCCTGATGTTTTTCCAGATGAGGTTCTTGGTTTGCCTCCTCCACGTGAAGTGGAATTCTCTATTGACCTCATTCCTGGTGCTGAACCTGTCTCTAGAGCTCCTGATAGGATGTCCCCGATGGATTTAGTAGAGTTGATGAAGCAAGTTGAGGAATTACTTGAACGGGAGTTTATCGGCCCAAGTGTGTCTCCTTGGGGTGCTTTTGTGTTATTGGTGAAAAAGAAGGACGGAAGCATGAGATTGTGCGTTGACTATCGCCAACTCAATAAGCTAACTATCAAGAACAAATATCCTCTTCCTCATATTGATGATCTTTTGGATCAATTGAAGGGTGCCGTTGTGTTTTCTAAGATTGATTTGCGTTCCGGATATCACCAAATTTAGGTGAAGACCGAGGATATTCCTAAAACTGCCTTCCGAACACGATATGGACACTATGAGTATGTAGTGATGCCATTTGAAGTGACAAATGCTCCTACGATTTTCATGGATTACATCAATCGCATCTTCCACAAATATCTCGATCAATTTATCATTGTCTTTATCGATGATATTTTGGTGTACTCTAAGAGCCATGAAGAGCATGAAAGACATCTTGGCCTCGTGTTGTGTATTCTTCAGGAGAAAGAGTTATATGCTAAGCTCTCTAAATGTGAATTCTGGATGAATGAGATTTCTTTTCTTGGTCATGTGATTTTCAGTGATGGAGTTGTCGTTTATAGATCGAAAGTTGAAGTCATTATGGCTTGGGAAAGACCGACGTTTGTGACGGAAATAAGAAGTTTTCTTGGTCTTGCTGGTTATTATCAGAGCTTTATCAAGGGATTTTCCCGTTTGACTTTACCATTGATGAAGTTGACTCGTAAGAATCAACCGTTTGTGTGGACTCATGAATATGAAGAAAGCTTTCAAGAGTTGAAGTTGACACTTACTACCGCACCAGTATTAGCATTGCCTGATTTATTGGATGACTTTGTTGTATATTGTGATGCTTCTATGCATGGTCTAGGTTGTGTGTTGATGCAGTGTGAACGTGTGATAGCCTATACGTCACGACAGTTGCAACCACATGAGGTTAATTATCCTACACATGATCTTGAATTGGCAGCGGTGGTGTTTGCTTTGAATTTGTGGCGACATTACTTATATGCTTCTAAGTTTGTGGTCTTTAGTGACCATAAGAGCCATAAGTACTTGTTTGATCAAAAAGAGCTTAATATGCACCAACGGTGATGGATGGAGTTTCTGAAGGATTATGAGTTTGAATTGAGGTATCATCCCAAAAAGGCAAATGTGGTTGTCGATGCTTTAAGCCGGAAGTCGTTGCATATTTCCGCAATGATGGTGAAAGAGATAGAATTGATTGAACAATTTAGAAACTTGAATGTAGGCGTGGAAACATATACTCCAATGAAAATGTCACTTGAGATGTTGACTGTTGCTAATGTATTTCTCAAAACAGTGAATTTGCAACAACCGAAGGATAAGTACTTGGTTGAGGTGAGAAGAACTCAAGAAAAAGGGAAGAACTTGTTTCTAGTGGAAGGTCAGGATGGCATTTGGCGTGTGAAGGGCCAAATTTATGTTCCCTCGAGTGATGATTTGAGGAAATATGTACTTGAGGAAGCTCACAAAAGTGTATTGAGCATTCATCCTGGTTCCACCAAGATGTATAAAGACTTGAAGAAGAATTTTTGGTGGCCTAGTATGAAACATGATGTGGCAAACTTTGTTGCATCTTGCCTTGTTTGTCAGAAGGCTAAGGTCGAGCATCAGAGACCATCTTGTTATTTGAGACCTTTGGAGATCCTTGTTTAGAAGTGGGATAGTATTGATATTGACTTTGTTTCTGGACTACCTAGAACTCGTGCTAGATATAACACCCTAATTTTTAATAAATAAATAAATCCGGAACAGGGGAAATTTTTCCCAATTTAGAAAGATACCTGGATCTATAATAAGCCACTCTCATATATGAAGATATGAGAGCCGGGTCCATAGACCATGAAAACCGGGCCAGATAAGGACCAAAACTTCCAAAAATTAGAGTTTACAAAATATTCACACTCTGCCCAAAATACAGCTTGGAGAAAGATAGAAACAATCCAAAACCGAGCCACAAGAAGAATGAGGGGAAATGGAAGGCGAGGAAAGATAAAGGCCAAACAAAAGCCATCCAGTGGAAGACACACAGCGCCTGAGCGAACCCAAGAGAAACAGCATGCACTCGCTCAAGCGAGATCCGACTCCGCTTGAGCGAGACAGCACACTCGCTCGAGCGAGCACTCAATCGCGTAGGCGAAACTACCTGAAAGCCTTCCCTCAGAACCACACTCGCTGGAGCGAATCCCACATTCGCTGAAGCGAGAAGCCACACTCAGCATTCCCATCACTCGGGGTTTGACTTAGTCCACTCGGTATTAAAGGGTTCCATTCACTCGGGAATAACCCCAACACTAGCCTCCCTTGGAAGCCCATAACTTAGTCACTAAATTTTTTATCCGTAGAGGCCTCACAATAAACCACTCGGAAAGTAACAATAATCCCACTCGGCATCCAATAACTTCCCTCCCTCGGGATACCACCCAATCAAACGCCACTCGACATATTCATTATTTCTCACTTGAAGAATACTCAAACCATCCTTTACTCAGAAGGGGTCTCCACAACCGTACTCCACTTGGTATTTATTCACCAAGTAAGTCACTCGGACTTATGAAATACTTAACTACTCGGGGAAAACCATTAAGTCAAGTCCCACTCTCATCATCTCAACATCCCATCCTCATTTAATGCAAGTCCATCAGCATTTAATGTCATTCCCTCAGCAATGATTACCCACATCCAACGTGGATAAGGGAGAGGAAGGGAACCAAAACTCCTAAGGCACCACCTACCACCAGCGTGCATAAAGAGAGAGAAAGGGAGAGAGAACCGGGCCCACTAAGCCACCAAGGCACATAGTTCATTCTTGCATTATTATTATTATTATTATTATTATTATTATTATTTAATCAATTTACCTAATTGGCAATTAATCCTTAGTTAATCATTAATCGGTAATTAATAAAAATCGGGACGTTACATTTCTCCCTACCTTTAAAGAATTTCGTCCTCGAAATTC
Source organism: Clitoria ternatea (assembly GCA_037962975.1). Classification (NCBI taxonomy): domain Eukaryota; kingdom Viridiplantae; phylum Streptophyta; class Magnoliopsida; order Fabales; family Fabaceae; genus Clitoria; species Clitoria ternatea. The sequence continues at coordinate 162,074,355 of CM075672.1, forward strand.
AAACATAACATACCACAATAAACCGCTCGGAATATCATTGCATTCCACTCAAAATAATTATATACCAATGCTTTCCAAGCATTCACCGACCAGTCAATTCTAATCGGCACAATCTCACCTCACAAGCGGTTTGCCGATCACACCACAAGAAATTCCGAGACTTCACACTCTTAACACCTTCCAATCGGAAATGCCACCATTTACTCGGAAATCACTCACTCGGGTATTCACTGCTCGAAAACATTCCAACTCGAGCAGTACACCAAATTCAAGCCTTTACTTCGCCTCAGAAAACTTCACACCACTCAGCAATTCTTTTTCCCAGAAAGATTCCACTCGGAATTACATGCCTTTCTTTCACTCATCCTTATTTTGACATACCACCACTTACTTAGCCACTCAGTACAATTCTCATCTTTGCTCGGAGCAGCCCAATAGACTCAAACCATCCACATAAGCAGCTACAGTCTCACTTGCCCGACTCATTAATTGCTGTATCCAACTTATAGGATAACGCCTCATTCCTATAGGGTCACAACAATTGCATAGAGTCAATGCAAAATGCACACTGCCACAATACCTATGGCATGCAGAGTCACACCGGAACAACATCCTCACACCCATTCTCACTCACACCGACTGCATTCACTCAGGTAATGTCAATTTACATGAAAATTAATGGCAATTCTTACCATTTTATAAGCAATACATTCGAATCAACATCACCATTAGGCACCAACAATGATGCATCTCATGCCAACAGTCAGCAAACATCAATCATTCTCACAGTAAAATGCATATTATCAATGGATTTCTGACTCATTCAAGGCATATATCCTGATCATACACCTATTCTAACGTAAATTGCAGGGTGATAATCATCAAATGCAAACCACACTCACCATAAAATGGCATAATGGCCATCGGTTTCCAGTCCCAACCGAGTAAATATCTCTTATTTAATCTTATTTATTATAAACCATTGGCCATAATTTGGATTTAAGCCTAATAATTCACTACACACACTGAGATATACAAATCCGGGTCATAATTCAATCAACAATTCAATCGGTTTTCAACCATAAAACCGAGACAGTACCCAAACCAAACAGGTACCCGACCATGTCAATTCTCACCCAGTTTTCCAATCTCTCAGGTATCCATCTCACTAATATCCGATCCTACTTGATCATGCCTAGTGGCCTAACACCAACCAATCATCCACTCGGTTTTCTCAAACCAGAAACCGAGACTCTACCATAATCTAATCTGCACCAGGGTTCACATTCAATCACTTATATCATATATATATATATCACACAGGGTTCACGTGCCAGGTACAAAACATCCTTCTCAAATGGCACTACCACACACAGAATTCAAATTCATCACACTGAGGAATCTCTGAAATATTACTACTTAATCAACTTAGTATATGGGTTCTATTCCATCCAACATACATTCCTTGGCCATGAGCCACTAGCTCGGCTTACACAAAAGACCCAATAACCAACCTATACAAGGGTCACAACATTCATTATCCTATTCCCTCACAGCTGACTCAAGCTTAGAATTACCCTAAGCATTTCATAGGCAACCGGGTCAGGGTAGCAATAACTCTTCTACTTTCAATTCAACATCACAACAGTAGTACCTTTCACTACTGTCCCCCAACAGAACTCATAGCTATATAATCACACTAATCATAATTAAGCATGTATAACATCCCATAGGAATTCACAAGCAATGATGACACTCGGTCATATTGCATACAACCGCCCGCACAGTAGGCAAACCTTGGCCATGGACCTTTTGGTCTGCTCTGATACCAAAATATAACACCCTAATTTTTAATAAATAAATAAATCCGGAACAGGGGAAATTTTTCCCAATTTAGAAAGATACCTGGATCTATAATAAGCCACTCTCATATAAGAAGATATGAGAGCCGGATCCATAGACCATGAAAACCGGGCCAGATAAGGACCAAAACTTCCAAAAATTAGAGTTTACAAAACATTCACACTATGCCCAAAATACAGCTTGGAGAAAGATAGAAACAATCCAAAACCGAGCCACAAGAAGAAGGAGGGGAAATGGAAGGCGAGGAAAGATAAAGGCCAAACAAAAGCCATCCAGCGGAAGACACACAGCGCCTGAGCGAACCCAAGAGAAACAGCGTGCACTCGCTCAAGCGCGATCCGACTCCGCTTGAGCGAGATAGCACACTCGCTCGGGCAAGCACTCAATCACTTAGGCGAAACTACCTGAAAGCCTTCCCTCAGAACCACACTCGCTGGAGCGAATCCCATATTCGCTGAAGCGAGAAGCCACACTCGGCATTCCCATCACTCGGGGTTTGACTTAGTCTACTCGGTATTAAAGGGTTCCATTCACTCGGGAACAACCCCAACACTAGCCTCCCTCGGAAGCCCATAACTTAGTCACTAAATTTTTTATCCGCAGAGGCCTCACAATAAACCACTCAGAAAGTAACAATAATCCCAGTCGGCATCCAATAATTTCCCTCACTTGGGATATCACCCAATCAAACGCCACTCGACATATTCATCATTTCTCACTCGAAGAATACTCAAACCATCCTTCACTCAGAAGGCGTCTCCACAACCGTACTCCACTCGATATTTATTCACCAAGTAAGTCACTCGGACTTATGAAATACTTAACCACTCGGGGAAAACCATTAAGTCAAGTCCCACTCTCATCATCTCAACATCCCATCCTCATTTAATGTAAGTCCATCAGCATTTAATGCCATTCCCTCAGCAATGATTACCCACATCCAACGTGGACAAGGGAGAGGAAGGGAACCAAAACTCCTAAGGCACCACCTACCACCAGCGTGCATAAAGAGAGAGCCCACTAAGCCACCAAGGCACATAGTTCATTCTTACATTATTATTATTATTATTATTATTATTATTATTATTATTTAATCAATTTGCATAATTGGCAATTAATCCTTAATTAACCATTAATCGGTAATTAATAAAAATTAGGATGTTACATTTCTCCCCACCTTTAAAGAATTTCGTCCTCGAAATTCAAACATAACATACCACAATAAACCGCTCGGAATATCATTGTATGCCACTCAAAACAATTATATACCAATGCTTTCCAACCATTCACCGACCAGTCAATTCTAATCGGCACAATCTCACCTCACAACCGGTTTGCCGATCACACCACAAGAAATTCCGAGACATCACACTCTTAACACCTTCCACTCGAAAATGCCACCATTTACTCAGAAATCACTCACTCGGGTATTCATTGCTCGGAAACATTCCAACTCGAGCAGTACACCAAATTCAAGGCTTTACTTTGCCTCAGAAAACTTCACACCACTCAGCAATTCTTTTTCCCAGAAAGATTCCACTCGGAATTACATGCCTTTCTTTCACTCATCGTTATTTTGACATACCACCACTTACTTAGCCACTCAGTACAATTCTCATCTTTGCTCGGAGCAGCCCAATAGACTCAAACCATCCACATAAGCAGCTATAGTCTCACTTGCCCGACTCATTAATTGCTGCATCCAACTTATAGGATAACGCCTCATTCCTATAGGGTCACAATAATTGCATAGAGTCAATGCAAAATGCACACTGCCACAATACCTATGGCATGCAAAGTCACACCGGAACAGCATCCTCACACCCATTCTCACTCACACCAACTATATTCACTCAGGTAATGTCAATTTACATGAAAATTAATGGCAATTCTTACCATTTTATAAGCAATACATTCGAATCAACATCACTATTTAGCACCAACAGTGATGCATCTCATGCCAATAGTCAGTAAACATCAATCATTCTCATAGTAAAATGCATATTATCAATGGATTTCTAACTCATTCAAGGCATATATCCTGGTCATACACCTATTCTAACGTAAATTATAGGGTGATAATCATCAAATGCAAACCACACTCACCATAAAATGGCATAATGGCCATCGGTTTCCAGTCCCAACCGAGTAAATATCTCTTATTTAATCTTATTTATTATAAACCATTGGCCACAATTTGGATTTAAGCCTAATAATTCACTACACACACTGAGATATACAGATCCGGGTCATAATTCAATCAACAATTCAATCGATTTTCCACTATAAAACCGAGACAGTACCCAAACCAAACAGGTACCCGACCATGTCAATTCTCACCCAGTTTTCCAATCTCTCAGGTATCCATCTCACTAATATCCGATCCTTCTTGATCATGCCTAGTGGCCTAACACCAACCAATCATCCACTCGGTTTTCCCAAACCAGAAACCGAGACTCTACCATAATCTAATCTGCACCAGGGTTCACATTCAATCACTTATATCATATATATATATCACACAGGGTTCACGTGCCAGGTACAAAACATCCTTCTCAAATGGCACTACCACACACAGAATTCAAATTCATCACACTAAGGAATCTCTGAAATATTACTACTTAATCAACTTAGTATATGGGTTCTATTCCATCCAACATACATTCCTTGGCCATGAGCCACTAGCTCGGCTTACACAAAAGACCCAATAACCAACCTATACAAGGGTCACAACATTCATTATCCTATTCCCTCACAGCTGACTCAAGCTTAGAATTACCCTAAGCATTTCATAGGCAACCGGGTCAGGGTAGCAATAACTCTTCTACTTTCAATTCAACATCACAACAGTAGTACCTTTCACTACTGTCCCCCAACAGAACTCATAGCTATATAATCACACTAATCATAATTAAGCATGTATAACATCCCATAGGAATTCACAAGCAATGATGACACTCGGTCATATTGCATACAACCGCCCACACAGTAGGCAAACCTTGGCCATGGACCTTTTGGTCTGCTCTGATACCAAAATATAACACCCTAATTTTTAATAAATAAATAAATCCGGAACAGGGGAAATTTTTCCCAATTTAGAAAGATACCTGGATCTATAATAAGCCACTCTCATATAAGAAGATATGAGAGCCGGATCCATAGACCATGAAAACCGGGCCAGATAAGGACCAAAACTTCCAAAAATTAGAGTTTACAAAACATTCACACTATGCCCAAAATACAGCTTGGAGAAAGATAGAAACAATCCAAAACCGAGCCACAAGAAGAAGGAGGGGAAATGGAAGACGAGGAAAGATAAAGGCCAAACAAAAGCCATCCAGCGGAAGACACACAGCGCCTGAGCGAACCCAAGAGAAACAGCGTGCACTCGCTCAAGCGCGATCCGACTCCGCTTGAGCGAGATAGCACACTCGCTCGGGCAAGCACTCAATCACTTAGGCGAAACTACTTGAAAGCCTTCCCTCAGAACCACACTCGCTGGAGCGAATCCCACATTCGCTGAAGCGAGAAGCCACACTCGGCATTCCCATCACTCGGGGTTTGACTTAGTCTACTCGGTATTAAAGGGTTCCATTCACTCGGGAACAACCCCAACACTAGCCTCCCTCGGAAGCCCATAACTTAGTCACTAAATTTTTTATCCGCAGAGGCCTCACAATAAACCACTCAGAAAGTAACAATAATCCCACTCGGCATCCAATAACTTCCCTCACTCGGGATATCACCCAATCAAACGCCACTCGACATATTCATCATTTCTCACTCGAAGAATACTCAAACCATCCTTCACTCAGAAGGCGTCTCCACAACCGTACTCCACTCGATATTTATTCACCAAGTAAGTCACTCGGACTTATGAAATACTTAACCACTCGGGGAAAACCATTAAGTCAAGTCCCACTCTCATCATCTCAACATCCCATCCTCATTTAATGTAAGTCCATCAGCATTTAATGCCATTCCCTCAGCAATGATTACCCACATCCAACGTGGACAAGGGAGAGGAAGGGAACCAAAACTCCTAAGGCACCACCTACCACCAGCGTGCATAAAGAGAGAGAAAGGGAGAGAGAACTGGGCCCACTAAGCCACCAAGGCACATAGTTCATTCTTACATTATTAGTATTATTATTATTATTATTATTATTATTATTATTATTATTATTATTTAATCAATTTGCGTAATTGGCAATTAATCCTTAATTAACTATTAATCGGTAATTAATAAAAATTAGGATGTTACATTTCTCCCCACCTTTAAAGAATTTCGTCCTCGAAATTCAAACATAACATACCACAATAAACCGCTCGAAATATCATTGTATGCCACTCAAAACAATTATATACCAATGCTTTCCAACCATTCACCGACCAGTCAATTCTAATCGGCACAATCTCACCTCACAAGCGGTTTGCCGATCACACCACAAGAAATTCTGAGACATCACACTCTTAACACCTTCCACTCGAAAATGCCACCATTTACTCAGAAATCACTCACTCGGGTATTCATTGCTCGGAAACATTCCAACTCGAGCAGTACACCAAATTCAAGGCTTTACTTTGCCTCAGAAAACTTCACACCACTCAGCAATTCTTTTTCCCAGAAAGATTCCACTCGGAATTACATGCCTTTCTTTCACTCATCCTTATTTTGACATACCACCACTTACTTAGCCACTCAGTACAATTCTCATCTTTGCTCGGAGCAGCCCAATAGACTCAAACCATCCACATAAGCAGCTATAGTCTCACTTGCCCGACTCATTAATTGCTGCATCCAACTTATAGGATAACGCCTCATTCCTATAGGGTCACAATAATTGCATAGAGTCAATGCAAAATGCACACTGCCACAATACCTATGGCATGCAAAGTCACACCGGAACAGCATCCTCACACCCATTCTCACTCACACCAACTATATTCACTCAGGTAATGTCAATTTACATGAAAATTAATGGCAATTCTTACCATTTTATAAGCAATACATTCGAATCAACATCACTATTTAGCACCAACAGTGATGCATCTCATGCCAATAGTCAGCAAACATCAATCATTCTCATAGTAAAATGCATATTATCAATGGATTTCTAACTCATTCAAGGCATATATCCTGGTCATACACCTATTCTAACGTAAGTTATAGGGTGATAATCATCAAATGCAAACCACACTCACCATAAAATGGCATAATGGCCATCGGTTTCCAGTCCCAACCGAGTAAATATCTCTTATTTAATCTTATTTATTATAAACCATTGGCCACAATTTGGATTTAAGCCTAATAATTCACTACACACACTGAGATATACAGATCCGGGTCATAATTCAATCAACAATTCAATCGATTTTCCACTATAAAACCGAGACAGTACCCAAACCAAACAGGTACCCGACCATGTCAATTCTCACCCAGTTTTCCAATCTCTCAGGTATCCATCTCACTAATATCCGATCCTTCTTGATCATGCCTAGTGGCCTAACACCAACCAATCATCCACTCGGTTTTCCCAAACCAGAAACCGAGACTCTACCATAATCTAATCTGTACCAGGGTTCACATTCAATCACTTATATCATATATATATATCACACAGGGTTCACGTGCCAGGTACAAAACATCCTTCTCAAATGGCACTACCACACATAGAATTCAAATTCATCACACTGAGGAATCTCTGAAATATTACTACTTAATCAACTCAGTATATGGGTTCTATTCCATCCAACATACATTCCTTGGCCATGAGCCACTAGCTCAGCTTACACGAAAGACCCAATAACCAACCTATACAAGGGTCACAACATTCATTATCCTATTCCCTCACAGCTGACTCAAGCTTAGAATTACCCTAAGCATTTCATAGGCAACCGGGTCAGGGTAGCAATAACCCTTCTACCTTCAATTCAACATCACAACAGTAGTACCTTTCACTACTGTCCCCCAACAGAACTCATAGCTATATAATCACACTAATCATAATTAAGCATGCATAAAATCCCATAGGAATTCACAAGCAATGATGACACTCGGTCATATTGCATACAACCGCCCACACAATAGGCAAACCTAGGCCATGGACCTTTTGGTCTGCTCTGATACCAAAATATAACACCCTAATTTTTAATAAATAAATAAATCCGGAACAGGGGAAATTTTTCCCAATTTAGAAAGATACCTGGATCTATAATAAGCCACTCTCATATATGAAGATATGAGAGCCGGGTCCATAGACCATGAAAACCGGGCCAGATAAGGACCAAAACTTCCAAAAATTAGAGTTTACAAAACATTCACACTCTGCCCAAAATACAGCTTGGAGAAAGATAGAAACAATCCAAAACCGAGCCACAAGAAGAAGGAGGGGAAATGGAAGGCGAGGAAAGATAAAGGCCAAACAAAAGCCATCCAGCGAAAGACAAACAGCGCCTGAGCGAACCCAAGAGAAATACCGTGCACTCACTCAAGCGAGATCCGACTCCGCTTGAGCGAGACAGCACACTCGCTTGGGCGAGCACTCAATCGCTTAGGCGAAACTACCTGAAAGCCTTCCCTCAGAACCACACTCACTAGAGTGAATCCCACATTCGCTGAAGCGAGAAGCCACACTCGGCATTCCCATCACTCGGGGTTTGACTTAGTCCACTCGGTATTAAAGGGTTCCATTCACTCGGGAACAACCACAACACTAGCCTCCCTCGGAAGCCCATAACTTAGTCACTAAATTTTTTATCCGCAGAGGCCTCACAATAAACCACTCAGAAAGTAACAATAATCCAACTCGGCATATTCATCATTTCTCACTCGAAGAATACTCAAACCATCCTTCACTCAGAAGGGGTCTCCACAACCTACTCCACTCGGTATTTATTCACCAAGTAAGTCACTCAGACTTATGAAATACTTAACCACTCGGGGAAAACCATTAAGTCAAGTCCCACTCTCATCATCTCAACATCCCATCCTCATTTAATGCAAGTCCATCAGCATTTAATGTCATTCCATCAGCAATGATTACCTACATCCAACATGGACAAGGGAGAGGAAGGGAACCAAAACTCCTAAGGCACCACCTACCACCAGCATGCATAAAGAGAGAGAAAGGGAGAGAGAACTGGGCCCACTAAGCCACCAAGGCACATAGTTCATTCTTGTATTATTAGTATTATTATTATTATTATTATTATTATTATTATTATTATTTAATCAATTTGCCTAATTGGCAATTAATCCTTAATTAACCATTAATCGGTAATTAATAAAAATCAGGATGTTACACTAGAAATGATGCTATATGGGTGATTGTAGATCAGTTGAGGAAATGTGCTCACGTCTTGCCCATGAATATGAAGAGTTCTCTGGAGAAATTAGCCCAGTTGTACATAAAGAAGATTGTTAGGCTGCATGGTGTGCCGTCTAGTATCATATCCGATCGTGACCCTCGATTTACTTCTCAATTTTGGGGAAGTTCACTTCATGAGTTGGGTTCTAAGTTGAACCTTAGTTTCGCTTATCATCCTCAGACCGACGGGCAATCTAAGAGGACTATCCAAAGCCTTGAAGATTTGTCGAGGGCTTGTGTTCTTGAGCACGATGGATGTTGGGAGAGATTCTTACCGCTGATTGAATTTACATACAACAACAGCTATCATAGCTCTATTAGTATGGCTCCTTGTGAGGCACTTTATAGAAGAAAATGTAGAACGCCTCTGTGTTGGCTGGAGACTGGTGAGAATTTGGCTTTAGGGCTGAAGATTGTTTAGGAGACTACCGAGGAAATTAAGAAAATATAAGAGAATATGAAGATTGCTCAAGACCGACAAAAGAGTTATTATGATAAGAGACATAAACCACTTGAAATTCAAGTTGGTGATCACGTATTCTTGAGAGTCTCGTGTGATAAAGGAATTGGAAGGGCATTGAAAAGTGGAAAGTTAAGCACTAGGTTCATTGGACCTTATGAGATTTTGGAGCGGATCGGCAACGTTGCTTACCGGATTGCACTCCCTCCGCATCTTGTGAATCTACACAATGTATTCCATGTGTCACAGTTAAGGAAATATGTTCATGATCCTTTGCACGTAATCCTCATTGGTGATGTGGGTGTGCGGGATAATTTATCTATTCCTCCTGTTTCTGTTCGCATTGTTGAGCATTCCGTGAAGATATTGCAGAACAAGGTCATACCTTTGGTGAAGGTCGCTTGGAAGCATAGAAACGTGGAGACGTTCACATTGGAACATGAAGACGATATCAGAGAACGATACCCTGATGCATTCGAATCAGGTATGTTAAATTTTGAGGATGAAGTTTTCTTTTTGGTGGCGTAGATTGTAACACCCTAAATTTTAAAATAAAGGAATAATTGAGGGGAATAAATACTGGATAATTATCAACGGAATAATTAATGTCCCAAAATGTAGGAAATGATTAAATTAATATTTTTGGAGACTGTTGGCAATTTATTGTGGTCGAATAAGCTGAAATTAAGCCCGATTAAAATATGGGTGTCGGACCAAGTATCTCTGATTGGGACGATATTAGTCAGGGCTATCAAAGATAATATTGGGAGTCCGAATATGTATTCAGAATAATTTTTAGATAAAGTATTGAGCCCAAACAGAGATTCTATTTGAATTAAAATGATGAAGCTTTAATGGGAGGGTTAATATTTTTGGAGACTGTTGGCAATTTAGTGTGGTCGAATAAGCTGAAATTAAGCCCGATTAAAATATGGATGTCGGACCAAGTATCTCCGATTGGGACGATATTGGTCAGGGCTATCGAGGATAATATTGGGAGTCCGATATCTATTCAGAATAATTTTTAGATAAAGTATTAGCCCAAACAGAGATCCTGTTTGAATTAAAATGATGAAGCTTTAATGGGAGGGTTAAAATAAAAACAGAAGCCCATGTTTTCCCTTCTTATTTTCGTTGATGCCTTGGTCTCACTTGGCAATACTTGACTTCTTCTCTTTCTTTATTCCCTTTTTCATTTTCTTTTTCTCTTCTTCTACAAAGAAACCCTAGATAAGGTGGTGCCTTATTCTTTCCCTCTCATTTTCATTTTCAAGGAAGCTTGAAGGAACCCATTGGAGCTTGAATTTCTCCTCCCCTCTTCACCATTTTCGCAACCCTCTCTCCCTCTCCCTCTCCCTTGAAACCCATTTCGTTTTTGGTGTGAGGTAATCATTCTCTCCATTTTGTTGGGTTTATGGCCATAGGTATGGGTGATTATGCTTTGGGAGAGTTATTCTTGTTAGAGGGGTGTTTATTGAGAGCATTTAATGCATGAACCCAAGGATGGGTGTCATAAATGTAAGCTTTAGTGATAATAAATATGGAAGATGAGTTTATGGTTTGAAGAAGATAAGGATTAATGATGCATTTATGAATATGGTTGGGTTTTGATGAAAACCCTAACTTTTAAGATTTAGGGAAGGTTATAAATATTGGTTGAATAATGTGTTTGAGAGCAAATACAAGCCATTGAGAGTATGGGTATTGATTGGTGAGGCATTCTTGTGAATGTTGGGCTATAGTTGTTGGTAGCCTTTAAACATAATGAGTAAGGTTTAATGGGAAGGAATTCCTGAAGCCTAGAAAGTGAGGGAAAATAATGTTTATAACATGTCTTATACATGTTATAAAATTGTAGATATGATTATGATTAAATAGAGTTAAATTTATGTCTTGAATAGTTGAATGATTGGGGTTTTACATGTATGTTAATGTAGAATCCATTCCGAACGACGAGGCGGGTACATCGTATCAATTGAAATTCTTCTCTTGAAGTAGGAGAGGAGTCTTTGTGTTCTAAATGCATGAGTTGAATAGTATTTAATTGTCATATGTGACAATATGCATGTGCCTTGCTTGTAATGTTAGGAAGAATTGTAATACTATGTATGATGTTGGTGATGTGTCATGGCAACATGCATTGATTCATTTAGAATATTTGTGGTGTGATATATGGTGGTGTCGATTATAAGTGATGTTATACTTATGTCCACCATAAATGTGAAATGATTATAAGTGATGTTTGATTGAGAATGGGTGTGAATAAATAGCATACCTTAATTGATGGTGAAAGATTGATGTTGTTGTGTTTGATGATGGAATTGAATTATGGTTATGAGAATTATTAAATATGCCATATGAAAATTTAAACTAATGGTAATAGCCAACAATAATAAATTCACTAAAAGCCTTATGGTGATGTTGTGATGATGATGATGATGATTGATGAGTGGCATGAATAGGATGCATAAAGTGAGAAATGCATATGATTAGCATTTGCGTCTAGAGCATATTGCATAGCTGTTGGTGTTGGAGTTTTATGGGATTCCCCTAGTTGGCCTAGTGGGAGGGCGGCTTTGTGCATGAGCAATTTGTTGTATCCCTTATGACTCGGTGTGCAAGTCACGAAGTTGCCCATGTTGTGCTACGGGGAGCCACATGTGGTTGACCCTTGTGGGGGGTGGATCTTGATAAACAGGTGTCCCCGGTGGCCCTTGGGATCACAGCTGCCATGATACGACTCATGGTTGGCCCGCAACACCATATGATTGATTATGTTGTTTACTGCGGTCATGGTGAAAATGACTAAGTGTTGCAAAATGGGCGATGCGGTTTGGTACCAGTAAAAGATTGGTGAAATGCATAGAATTTGATGATAAATGTACACATTTTATTAGTGCAGTAGGGGTATGGTTAGATGATCATACTTGAATCCCACAATTGGTATTTATATTTCCCACAGTCAAATTTGCAATTGTTGAAATAATCCGTTGTGTATATGCATTAGTTTAAGAGCATTTGCATATAGTAAGGAAGTAATAAAATGAGTAAAACGATGAGGTGCGTAGTAGCCTAAATTGCTAAAAAACTTGATTATGTGTATGCTTGTATACCTTGCCTAATCTATAACGTCGTTTATGATATACGTATGATAATATTATGATGATGAATGAGATAGTGAATGATATGTGTATGCAAAGTATACATGTTTTGATGCATATGTACATAATCACATGGTATTCATATTCATTCTTTTAGAATATATGACTCACTCTCCCATGTTGTCCACTTTTTAGACTTGTGATACAGGGCACTCATGGGTGGAGTGAGTATTTTGAAGTATATTTTGATGAAGAAGGTAAATAGGTGTATAGGAAGCGCCTTGGCCAGCAAAATCTGAAGTTTTGTGTAGCATGTAGTATGGGTATATGTATATTTTGTAATCTGAATGATTGAAAGATGATTTTGGATGGTCATGTACGAAAATTGGACCTTGCTGTGTATGGCCAATTTTCCTTAATGACCTAGATGGTGTATGAGGATGACATATGATGTTAATTGATATTGAATTCCATGTATGAATGAAGTGTTTTACAATTTACAGCAATGTATGAGGTTTATGTGAAAATGATTTGATATGTCATGCATTAGGTGGGGGAGAATTGATTTTGATGTGTATAAATAATTAGATGAGCCTTTAAATGCATGATGGAATGTATCTAATATATTAGTATAGTCCAAGATGATATAAAATGAAATTTGGTATGCCAAGTTGTGTGAAATCTTACATGTTTCTCATTTTTTCTACATAACTCACTCAAGCGAGTGATAGTCTCGCTCAAGCAAGATCCTTATGAAACTGGGGTGTGGCCACTGGCCAAAATTCGCTCTGGCAGGAAGGACCTTGCCCGAGCGAGATTGAGTAGGAGGGCTACTGGACCATTTTCACTTAAGTTAAATGGTCAATGCATGGTGATTCGCTTAAGCGAGCGAGGGAAAAATTTGTTTTGGACGGTTTTCACTCAGGCGGGCCTAGCCTCGCTCCAGTGAAATATGGACAATGAGGTTCTGTCCTATTTTCGCTCAAGCAGTCGTGCCTCGCCCAAGCGAAATCTGTACCTGGAGCTTCTAGAGTAATTTCACTCAAGCGAGATTAACACCTGATGCTCTTCCCTTCTTCCCTCAAGCATGTTTTCATATCTCGTCCAAGCGTGACCACGCGAACTCACTTAAGCGAGTGTGGTACTCACTTGAGCGAGTGGCACCTAATTCCTGAAAATGTTGTTGTGACAATTACTTTGACTTTCCTTTGCATTAATATTCCTTCTTACATTATCTTAATAATACTTTGGACATATTATGAACCGTCAAATCCCGTGAAATTCATTCTCTTTAAATCCAATCATATAACATCATTTTAATCGATCTTTCCGCTGTTTTTAATTGAAAATTTAATTTCTCATGAATCCTTTTTAATTCACCCTCTTATATCTTCATATATGAGATAGGTTTTTCATAGATCCAGGGTAATGAATTAAAGTTTCACCACTTTATTTCTTTGTATAATAATGAATTATAAAACATGAAAAATTTACCCCCCCCCCCAATTTTTGGGGCGTCTCAAATTACACTCCAAATGGGAAGGACCGTTCATAGTCACTAATGTATTTCCCCATGGAGCTGTTAAGATAAAAAGTGAAAACTCCAACAAGAGCTTCAAAGTTAATGGACAGCGCTTGAAGCCATTTCATGAAAGTCTTTCACTTAGAGATGTCACAATGGAGGAGCTTGCTTTGGAGGAACCACTTCTTGACCCCCCTTGACGAGGGAGTTTTCTTACCCATATTTTTACTTGTTCATTCTCTTGTCCATTTTTTATGCTCTGTTTAACATTGAGGACAATGTATGATTTAAGTGTGGGGGTGGGATTTCTCTATGTGATTTTAAGACAGTTTTTATGTGTGATTGTTTTTCTACCTTAAAAAACATAAAAAAATTATTAAAATAAAAGTTTTTGTGTGTTTTTATTTAAAATGGCATGTTTTATTGGATTTTTTAGGATATCCATAAGTAATAAGTAATTCTTTCATGTTTGATATGAGCTTCATAATATGTTATAATTTGAACTCAGGTAATTTTGGTATGTTGAGAATAACATGATAATTAAAAGATGATCATATATGATGGAATTATGCCTTATGAGATTTTTGACCTTTAAAATTTGATGGATCACATCACACCATCTTAATTCTTTCATGTGTGATTTATTCCTGAATGCTTACATCTCAATCTTTGTCTTGTTTCTTGATGATACTTAAAACTCACATACATGTATTTGAAATAACATAGGCATTTTTGTTCAAATGAACCACTAGCCATATAAGCCTACCATGAATACATCATCTTTTGTTAACCTCTTTGAGCCTATTTAACCATTTCTTTGTTATAGTTCAAATAAGCCATGATGAAAAACCAAAAATATACCTACCTTAAGGAATATATTAGAGCTTTGGAATCAAGTCAAAAATAAGCATTCAATTAAGTGTGGGGGTGCGCTAAATGTAGTCGCAACTCTTAGTTTAAGAACACATAAGAAAAATACAATGAAAAATGATGAATAAAAAATAAAATAAAATAAAATAAAATATTTTGATGATTACGACCAAAAGAAATTGGAACACAGGTGTTATATCCTCATGCTTACCTATAAAAATTATTTGCTCCTTTATTCTTTTTGGTACTTGCCACTAATCCCATCTTTTAACAACCACCTTAACCTTCGCCATATTACAACCCTGAAAATCCCTATCGATCTATACATGCATTTGTGTTGATTGTGGAATTGAGAAACTTGTTAAATTTATGGGACTGTCTATTTTTAAGGAAATGTTTTGAGAGTATACACAAACCCGAAACACTTGAGAGTTGAGAGTATGCCTTGTGAGGTTCTGTCACTTATGATCTTCTTTTCAGTTTGACTTAATTCTCACATGCCTAAGTGTTTGGATGATTTTCATACATATCTTGATGCTTTGTATCCTGCATGTTAGATAACTCCTATTTCTTTGTATATTCCTAAGGTTTCATGACAAGCATGCCAATTTTATGTGTTTACTGCATTTCATTTTGACGTGTTCAATAAATTGTGAGACTTGGTTTTCATTCTGATTTTGCCTAAGAGTGCAAAAGAGTAAGTGTAGGGGTATTTGATAGGTGTTTTTAGAACACTAATTTTTACTGTTTATTTTATTTAAAATCTCAGGTTTACTTTATCATTTCCTCCCCTATTTCATGATTTCTGTTGTTACTATCAAGTGTTGTACTTTGCATAAATAAATGAAAATGAAACACTTAAAGAATACATTTTTTTAGGATTGGAAAAATATAATGGATTGGTATTAGATTAATCATTTGAAAATATCAAATCCAATAACTTAAAATCATTATTCCATTCCTACAAAATGTAAGCTTTGAATGTTCCATTTAATTAACCAAAATACAATGCTTTATTTATCTCATAATTTTGTTCATGGTGCAAGGTTCCAATCTAGAATTTTGATGCAACAAAAATTATTCCAAGAAGCCAAGAATCCACACGGTCAAAGCCATCCAAATGCTAATTGTTTATTCAAAGCAAATTGCTCACAAAATGACAAAATTCTCTTTAGCCCACAATGGTCCCATGTGCAGAATTTTTGCAAGCTAAATGCATCACCTAATTCTCCATTCATTCTCATGGTTACAAGGCTCCCATGTGACATTATTTAATGCAAAAATTTGGTAGCCAAAAGCTTCTCACGGATTGCACCAACAAGGTTCCCAAAGTGCCAACATTTTAATGCAACAAAGACATCTCCAAATTCCACTCAGGGTCAACAAGGGTCCAAGGGGCCAATATTTTATGCAAATAAAATGGTAACCAGATGCAATTTTCGGCTGCACCATTACAAGGTTCCATGTTCTTATTATTTAATGCAAAAATCACCATTCCTTTTTAGCAAAAGTCCACATGGTCATGACCCACACAAGGCCCCATTTGCCAATAATTAAATGAAACAATTGAAACCCACCAAAAGCCAATGTGAATTGCTTCTTAAAGTGCATAATATTATTGCAAAACATTATCACTTTATTTCATTAAAAATTCAAAAGAAGGAAACAAAGCAAGTGCAATAATACTCACAGTAATGGATGATTAAATGGATGTTCCCTTAGTGCTAAAAATCCAACGTGAAAGGCTTAGTGGACATGGTAATGGATTGATTTTTAATGCAAAAAGGAAGAGGATCATGAAAGAGGATCATAAATTGGAGCCAAGAGCTAAAGGAAGAGGATCATGAAAGAGGAGAAACTAGGATAAGAAACAGAGGAATTTTAGGAGCAACAGGAAATTTCTGGTTTGCAATTCTAATTTTTATTTTTCATTTCTATATTTGTTTGTTGTAATTGTGTTAATGGAAGGCTAAGACTTTTAGATTGATTTTCTTGGAGAATGTTGTAATGTTATTTTTAAGGTTTTGATTTTTAACTTGAAATACCTTTCCTTGTTATTAATCTCTTCATAATTTTAGCTTGATTATTTGATTTCTATTTTGTTTAATTAAGTTTTATGCTTAATCAATTTAATTATACAATTAGAATTGAATAAGATTTAAATTAAGATAGATTAAGAAATGTGCATGCTTAATGAATGTTTTAAAATCAATCTTAATAGTTGTGGTTTGCTTAATTCCATAACATTGAAGTTAGATTATGTATGTAGGCGATGTTTCTATGTATGTGATAAGTGCTTTATAATACAATAAATTAGGTTTAAATTGCTTAAGATTTTAGTCATTATCCACTGTATTTCCTTTATTTATTACGATTTTTGCTTTCTTTCCACTCTAGTCTACTTGGGTATGTTATTTTGCAGGAATTAAGGTAATAAAGGGTCAAAAACAAGAGAAAAACGACCATAAAATGATAAAGAAACAAGAAGAACAAGCCCAAAGTGGAAAGAATTCTCTTTTTAAAGCTGAAATCTGACTCAGAAAGCAGAAATCCGACTCAGAGCACTAAAATCCGACTCAAAATGGCCAAATCCGAGTGGGATAACTCAAAAATGACCAAATCCGAGTGGAAAGACTCAGAGTAGAGCATTGCCGAGTGGAATACTGCACAGTTGGAGAAAATCCGAGTGAAATGTTCCCTGTCAAAGCCATTCCGAGTGATAAATGGCTGACTCGAGTGAAAGGATTGCTGATTGAAGTGAATCCGAGTGGGAATTTGCTGATTGAAGTAAATCCGAGTGAAGAATGCTGACTGAAACAGGTCTGACCAAAGAACAAGTACTTCTCTGTGCAAAAAGTTGATTCCGAGTGAATTGATTCCGAGCAGAAGGAATGCCATTGAATGAATAAATGTTGAATAAGAAGGTGAATCCGAGTGGTTTCATTCGGAGATGGCATTGTTAAGCAGAACAAAGCATTTCCGAGTAATGCCTTAAGCAAGCAAGGAAAATCCGACCAAGAGTGAATCATACTCGGTCAGATTCTCACAATCTCACACTAAGTCCGAGTGAGATCTCTACAACGAAGAATACTGAGTGAGTTGGGTCAGAAACCTATGTTTCCGAGCTAAGAGAGATACGGACCCGGAAAGAAATTCAATCAGTCAGATTCTAACCCTTCAAGTGCAAGTTTCTAAGTAAAAGTGGAGGCCATTCCGAGTGAGAAACAAGAAGGCACTTCCGAGTGAATTCCAAAGCAAAATCCGAGCAAAGTTTTAACCGAGTGGTTCAGATTCAGAGACAGCCGAGTGAAAATGTTTGGGAACCGATTGAATAAATTCTGATCCTGAGTGAGTCTTCAATCAGTTCCGAATGAACTCCATAAACCTGAGCTGAGTGAATGGTTTCAGTCGGATCTGAGTCCCTCTTCAGTCAATTCCGAGCAACACAAGCAAATCCGAGCAAGGTTTTTCCGAGTAAAACAGTGAAAAAGAGAGCCTCTCGCTTGAGTGAACCTTTATCCGCTTGAGCGAGACGGTTTCCTTCAACAAACGCTTAAGCGAGAAACTCTCGCTCAAGCGAAACCGACCGGTTTTCTTAAATACCGACCCCTCAACTCAACACCGAGTGAAGATTTCACTCGGTTTTATGTACGAACAGTACCATTTTCACTCGGTTTTTAGCACAAAAGGCACCCTTTCACTCGGATTTTACAAAAAAGAGAAAACCGACCTACACTCTACAACTCCAAAACCGTCCCATTCCCTATCCGCTGTCCCTTTCTTCTTCTAATCCATAACACACCGTCCTCTCCTTTCCATCCACAACACCGCCCAGACTCCTCTCCACACAACACCGCCCAGACTCCTCTCCAACCAACACCGCCCAGACTCCTCTCCAACCAACACCGCCCAACCGTCCTTACTTCTCAACACCGTCTCATTCCCTCTTCTATCCGTTGTCCCTTTTCTCCTTTCCATCATCCACATCGCTCAGACTCCTCTCCTACCAACACCGGCTCCATCCACCACATCGTCCAGCAACTCCACTGTCCCTCATACCACCATACCTGCCACATGTAAACCAACAACGCCCAGCAACCAATACCAAACAGCAAGCTTTCATTCGGTCTTGTGGAATTCCAGCACCTTTCCACTCAAAATTTAACCAACTGAATAAATCCAAGCACCGAATTATTGGAAATATTAAAATATGCAAATTGGAAACAAGTTGGCACAGCTGGAATTCACATGCACTGAAAGTTTCTCCCACTTGCAAATTTTAACGTGTTTCCTTAGCTGGATTTATTCATCCATTCGCCTATAAAAGGGAGAGCAACCAGGATCAATCATCATCGCATCAATTACCATCAGATTCATTTTCTTTTCTTTTCTTCGTTACTTTCTCTCTTCTTCTCTTTAGTTTTCTTCTTTTCCATTTTTCTTTCTCTGTTCGTTTTTCTTCTCTTTCTTTTTATTTTCTTTTCTTTCTTTTATTTTGTAAGAGTGTGAGGGCTGTAAAAGTGAGAATTTAAATTTGTAATTGGTGGAGAAATTATTGCAACAAGGAATTACAGTGGTAAATTATTCTGAGCTTTTGGAGAAACCCGTAAGTCTTTATTTTTACCATGTCTTGTATGTTTTATTTTTCCATTATTTATATGAATTTGAATTATTTCATGAGTAGCTAAATTAATTATCTTGGGATAAAGGGGGTATGATAATATTTTATTTTAATGTTATTTTGATTTGGAATTAAATAAATTTCTGTTTTCCATTTAGTTCAATTATGCTTAATGCTTTTAGTAATTCCTAACAAGAACCTAAATGATAAAACTGTATACTTACGGGTATATTAGTAAGTTTAGGTAATAAATAGAATCGAGAGATTTATTTTTACCGGAAAGCTTTGAACTAAACCTAAGATTTTTGAGATGCCTTTTGTGACCTCGGTAAAACTGTGAAAGTAATCAAAATTCTTTTGAGGAAATAAAAGGGATTTTCATAAAACGATAATGGGCCTTTCTGAGGATTAAGCAGCGCTTTCCATAGGTTAGGTACATTAATAGGATTCCGAGAGGAACATATTAATTAGCTTTTGGAAAATTCGCCTTGGAAAACTTAATTCGATTCTTATTTATGAAAAGTTAAAATTCATTAACATAAAATAGAGTCTTAATCCCCCGAAATCCCAAGATACTCTCAACTCTGATTTTTTTTTAAGTGTCAAGTAAATCTTATTTTTGTATTCTGTGCAACTTAATTTTGTGTTTTATTTTACAAAAACCTTAAAAATCAATTGTGTGGATAATTAAATTTCAATATGCTGGTACTTTGAACACAGTCCCTGTGGAGAACGATAATCTTTTATATTACGCGACATAACCCGTGCGCTTGCGGGCCCTGTTAGTATGTTCAATAATTCCTAGAATTTACAATATTGACTCTTTTTGCTTAATTAGGATGCTTTATTAACATGTTTATTCAATTTGAATGTAAGTGAAGGAATTATGAATTAAAAGACGCTTAGTTGGTTAATTCAAATTGAGCTAAGAGATTGCTAATAAGGAAAGTGTATAGAAATCTTTTGAAATCCAAGGATAAAATAAATTACAATTACTCCAAGAAGATCAACCACTTGTTAATTATTTGTTTCAAATTTATTTTGTACTCTATATTTTGTATTTGATTTTATTGTGACAACCAATCAAACCCCTCCCCCCCCCAAAAAAATATCTTTGTATGTTTGTTGAGTTTTTATTTGATAAAATTATTATAAAACTTAACTTTCCTAATTTTTTGTTGATCTTCGAATGAACGACCTAGGTTCACACCCTAGTACTATATTATTTTTAATGTATCAATTTGACCGACCGCGACAGTCTGCGTCAGAATACAAGAAAAGAAAAGCCCTTACAAAAGCAAAATCAAAAAGGGTATCAAAAGAAAAAAGTTCAAAATAAGACCTCTTTTAGCAAAATTTAAAAAGTGTGAGCACTAAGTCATTTTGTTACTTAAAACACCAAAACCTAAAAACATAATTGCTAGTTGATCCTTTATTACATACTTCAACTACACTTTGCTTGCTTAGAGTGCAATTTTAGGGTTTCTAGGTTTTTTCCATTAGCTTGTTTCCTTCTTGCATTTATTTTGTTGTTTGTCAAGTTTTGTCTTCTCTCCTTCATTTTTGAAATTGTAGTGTTCTTAAGCTTTCTTCATTTTAGCATTTATTACTTTGAGTCTTGTCATATCAAAAATCCAAAAATATAAATCCTTTGAGTTGCCTTTTAATTTTTGAGCATTTTTAGTTTGTCTTCATTTATTCTTAAAGTTTTGTCTCTTGAGTTTTCTTTCTTGTCAATTTCAAGATAATCTCTTTCTCACTATCAAAAGGGTAGTGTATTGAATGAACTTGAAGATAAGTGCATAAATTGCTTTGGTGATCTTGAAACCAAAGAGAAAGGACAAGGCTTGAGAGGAAACATCTTGAGAGAAACACTTGTTAATTGAATTGCTTAACAGATTTTGTTTGAGTTTTGTTGTTTGCTAGGAGCCATGGAGGATTTCACAACAAGGCTAAGAAGACTTTGAAGAATTGTAAAAGGAAGCAAAACCTTGTACTCATTAGCAAATATTAGGAAATTTTAAAATTTTTAGGACTTGTAGTAGTAAAATTTGGTCCTTGTATTTGTGGACATTTGGACTTTGGACATTGGACTTGGACTTTTTAACCTTCTAATTTTCGTCTACTTTAGTGCATGTGCAATTGTATGCTTTAACTAATTGTCTTTAATTAGTTTAATTAGTTGAGTAGTTGTAACTAAAAGTGGTTAGGTTGTTAGTGGTCTTAACTAAAAGTTGTTAGGTGGTTAGCTGTTATAACTAAGTTTGTTGTTAGTTAAGTGTAGTTAGAACAAATTCATAGTTAGTTGTAACCTTCTCATAACCAAATTAGTTCTAGTAGTTAGGGTTGTTATAACAAGTTAGGGTAGTTACAACAATAATAACCACAAAACTAACTTAGTTAGAGGTTGTTAGGGTTGTTAAACCTAAGTTTGTTAGTCTAACTACTTAAAACTGAATTTGGTTAGTTTGTTAGGGTTAGTTACTTGTTTAGTTACAACCTAGGATTCTCATAACTAATCATAGTAAGGCAACCTAGGATCATCATAACTAAACATAGTAAGACAACCTAGGATTCTACCTAGTACAAACATCATAGGTATATGTCCCTTAGGTAGAAAACCTAGAATTTGATTCTTAGGATTGTTGTTTGATTTCTCATTTTTGTTTTGCATAAACATCCTTGACTAGCTTGATAATACCTTTGTTTGCCTTGTATGTTTTCTTTGACAACCTTAATCATGTCTTCTAGTGATAGGGAAAATAAGTCTCTTCTTCATAACATCATGGATAACTTAAACAAGATTAATACTAGGTTAATTAACCTAGAAAACAAAGAAGAAAACCCTAGGCATAGACATAGAGAAAAGAATCAACGAAATCAAAGGCATGAATTTAGTGATAGTCAGGATGAATATAGGTCTAGAAGACACCATCATAATAAAAGAGCAGACCTAGGTTTAAGAGAAGTCAAGCTTGAAATTCCCCCTTTTAATGGAAAAAGTGATATTAAAGCATACTTAGAGTGGGAAATGAGAGTTGAACAATTGTTTAATTCTCATCAAATTAAAAAAGAAAAGAAAGTTAAGATAGCCACTCTCTTATTTCAAAACTATGCCTTAGTGTGGTGGACACAAGTGTGTAAGGAGAGGAAGAAAGATAACTTTCCACCAATTGATGATTGGTTGGACTTAAAAGCCTTGTTAAGAAAGAGATATGTTCCTAATTACTATAGAGTGGAGCTATTAGAAAAGCTAAATAGACTCACCTAAGGTAAAAAGAGTGTTGTGGATTACTATAAGGCCTTAGGGATAGCAATTATTAGGGCTAACTTAGATGAAGATGAGGAAACCCTAATGTATAGGTTTTTGCATGGCCTAAATAGGAACATTAAGAATGGAGTTGAACTCCTTCCACATGTAGACATAGAGGAACTTTTGCACCAATGTACAAAAGTAGAAAACCAATTGAAAGATAAGGAATCCTATAAAGGGGAATATAAAACCTCTAGGCCCAAGTGGTTAGGCAAGGATGATAGAAAAGATAGGTTTGAGAGAAAACCAAGGGAGAAGGGAGTGGGCACTTCTTCTTCCCATTTACCTAGTGAGTTGCATAAAAATGGTAAAGTTTATAGGACTCATAAAGATAAGCATGATTCCACATCTAGTCCTTCAACCTCTAGATCATCTACCATAAAATGTTTTAAATGCCTTGGTAAAGGTCATATTGCTTCTGACTGTCCTATAAAGGAAACCATGATTTTGAAAAAGAATGAAATCTACTCAAGTGAATCAGAGTCTTATTATGGTAATCACAATTCAAGTGATGACTAAAGTAGTGCTTCATATAATAGTGAGTATATTTTAGGGGATGATGGAGAACTTTACATGATTCGAAGGTTACTTGGAAGCCATGTTAAGCTTGATGATTGTACACAAAGAGAGAACGTCTTTTACACAAGATGTTATATAAATGAAAAACTATGTTCTCTCATTGTGGATAGTGGGAGTTGTGCCAATGTAGCTAGTCAAAGGCTAGTTCAAAAAATGGGCTTAAAACTAATAGATCACTCTAGACCTTACAAGTAATAATTGTTAAATGAAAAGGGAAAGATGTTAGCTAATAAGCAAGTCTTAATTAATTTCACCATAGGCACTTATAAAGATGAGATAAAATATGATGTAGTACCTATGGAAGCAACCCACATACTTTTAGGGAGACCTTGGCAGTATGATAGAAAGTTCATCCATGAAGGGTTTTCTAATACCCTCACCTTTAGGCTTGATAACAAGAAAATAGTTTTACACCCCTTAACTCCTCAACAAGTGCTTAAAGATCAACTTCAAATGAAGTTAAAGAGGGATAGAGAATTAGGTTCTTCTACTAACCTTTTAGAAAAACAAAAGAAAACCAAAAAAAAAGATAAAGGAAAACGAGTTGTCATTTATGATGACTCTAGAACCTATTGCTTGGCCACAAGATCATCCTACATCACAATGACACCATAATCATCAACCATACTTATCAATCTTTCATCTACGTTCAAGGTATGCTCAACATCCATTCTCACACTCATTCATCACCAATAATCATTATTCAATATTGTAGTGATATAAAGCATTCTCAACATTTCAAGGCATAACATTTGCCAACCAATAACATCACCATATAGCATACCATCAATATTCCAAATGTATACCACACATTGCCAAACATACAAATAATATCACATTAATCAGCATTTCACTTTTCATCAACATACATAAGCAAGACAAACATGTGTATTGTCATATATGACAACCAACCCATACTCAATTCATGCATTTAGAATGTAAAACTCTTCTACTACCTTAAGAGAAGTAGTCTGAGCGATTCAACGTTCCCACCTCGTCATTTGGAATAGGTCCTACATTTCATAAGGTACCACATCATTATTTTCTACTAAAAATCACTAAAACTTTTACATTCTAAATCTAATACTTGGTGTTTATAACATTATCATCATCACTAAACCATTTTCTATTTTATTAATCACACCACATATACCATGGGTTTGGTGTTCATATTTATTATTATGCATTTCAAGCCACACCCAACAATGGGTTTACACACCAATGGCCATAAACCACTATTAATGACCATCCAACACCATTAATGCTATCTACCATCATCAATAAACATTCTCCCAACATTATTAATAACACCCACACTCTCAATATTATGTATTTCCTCTCAAAATACATTCTCCAGCCAACATTTATTATTTTCCCCAATTTCTATAGTTAGGGTTTCACCAAAAACCCAACAACCACCATAATTAATCATCATTTTCCATCATCAAACCCACATTTTCACATACCACCATAAATGCTCATAAAAGCTTGCATTTAAGTCACCCTATCTTAAGGTTTCCATATTTTATGTTCCCATTTAATATCCTCATGCATTCAAACATTTACCCAACAACCAAAACCTATATTCTAGGGCATAAACTCAATAGAAATAGAGAGGGACTTACCTCAACCAACAAACCACAACAAGCTTCAGGAGTAGGAAGATGGGTGACGAAAATTATGGGAGAAGAAGGAGAAGCTTCAATTAATCAAGTCTCCTTCAAGCATGATGAGGAAAACAAAAATGGAAGAGAAAGATAAGCACACCACCACTAGGGTTTTAGAGAGGAAGAAGATAAAGAGAAAGAGTGAAGAGAAGTGAGGAAAAGAGAAGAAATGAGTAAATGCCTTTGGGAAAGTAAAACCCAACGAGAAATGAGAGGAAAAAAGAGAGTTTTTGTGTTTAATTCTAGCCTCTCATTAAAACTTTACCATTTCATAACAAACAGGATCTCCATTCGGGCTCAATACTTTATCCTAAAGTTATTTCGAATATATATTCGGATCCACAATAATATTCTTAACAGCCCTGACCAACAGTACCTCATTCATAGATACTTGGTCCAACACCCATATTTTAATCAGGTATAATTCTAGCTATTAAAGCCATAATAAATTTATGAATATTCATAATAAATCCCAATTTAATTATTTCAATATTTTTGGGACATTAACTAACCCATATGTAATTATTTAATATTTATTCTTCTCACTTAATCATTTATATAAAATTTGAGATGTTACAAAATCAAACAAATTTAATTTTGATTTTCATCGTATCAATTGTTATCCATACAGAATCAAACAAGAATCACAAGGTCTTTTCAATGGCTGTAATGAGGCTTGAATACAAGTCATGGTTTTTCTTGGAAGGAAAACACCAAAAATCAAAAAAGAGCATTTCATGTAAAATTAAGGTGTTTTTCTCGGTCCAAAACTCACTTCCCTTTTTGATAAATACCCCCAACTTAGTTCTTTTCATTATTCCTTTATTTGTGAAAAATAATACCATTTTACACACACACACACACATATATATATATATATATATACATGATGGATATAATGATTTTGGTAAAAAAAACTAAGTTTACAAATTCACCTTAATTTTTCTTAGAAGACTCAAAAAACTTTTGATTATTATTACAATGCTTTTTTACTTAATCAGATAAAGGGAATGGTTGAAAAATTTTATGGATGAGGGGTATCAAAGAAAATATTTTTAATTCTTAAAATTGGCTATCAAAGGATAAATACATTTACCATGGTAAGCTTTTTTGGCCTTAAGTTCATGTGTTTACCAATAACGTGCCTTGATCATGTTCTTTGATCCTCTATATGACAACACGAATCAAAGAATTAAACAAAATCAACTTGGAGGAAATAATGTTGATACCCTCAAAGTGTTTAAAGAACTCTTAGTTCACCGGGTTTTCAAAATTAGCTTGATTATTAACAAAATCATTGTAATTTGTTTTATAAAAATATGTTAGTTGCAAAAGAATAAATGTTTGATTATTTAAAATGGCTTATTGTGAAAAGACTTCAAGCGCATAAATTTCTTAATTTTATCAAAAAATTGATTATTTTTGTTTTTGTTTTATTTTATTTTTAATAAAAGATAAAAGCATAAACTATCACACTGCACCGGATAATAATAAAAATACCCAACTAAATAACTAAAATCTCAAAGTAAACTAATGTGATACTATAAATGGAAAAAATGTAAAAATAGTGATATAAGAGGCAAGAAATAAACTATGGCCCTTAGTCCTCCTCTTCTTAAATCTGGTCATCATCATTATCATCATCATCCTCCCTAGCAGTCTCCCCCTTGGTACCAGCATGAGTGCTAGATGTGTTACCCCCTCTAGATATGTTGGTTGGTCCCCAGGCCAAGCCACATGAGCTGTAAACTCCTCTGGTGTTAGATATGGTGCAGCTGCTCCCTAAACTCTATACTGATTGAAAGAATCATGTAAGTGAGCATAGGCTCTATGAGAAGCAGCCATCATCTGCATCATGTGCTGCTAGTCCATCCTGCTCCTAGCCAACTTCTAGAGAACAACATCAGTGGAAGTTGCCTGAGGTGGTCTTCTACGCCTTGGTCTGGGTTGGGCCTTCTTCTAAATAGGTGGGAGCTCACAGTGCTGCACAAAGTGAATCCTGTTCACCAGAACATTGGGTACTCACCTCGATGAATTGGTGAACTCTACAGAGGGTACTTGCACTCCTTGCCTTCTCAATAAGGCAGAAATAATAAGTGGAAAGGGCACTGGGCGATTCGCCTTATACCCAAGGGCATAATAATAAATTTGCTCAGAAATGAGAGCAACAATGTCAATGGTGTGGTGTTGTAGAATGGAGAATAGCAGACAACATCCATCAATTGGCATACTGGAGAGGTGGGTCACTAGCACTATGTTGTGGAACATCAGTTACATCCATGCCTAGGCGATCGGTGTCAGCTGCGTCTTCAACAAGTTGGAAGGGGTTTTGTTAACCTTTCTCAAGTTAAAGTAAACCACTTCCTTACTCAGCAAGTGAGAAACCTGCTCTAGGTCAAGCCTAGAATGTTATCCTTTATGATGGTCTCATTTTTGTTTACCTGCCAGAAACAAGTGTCATCCTTAGGAGTGGGCTTCCAAGGATTACCCAAAAGGTGGTATCTCTATCGTAGGCTATATGCCTACCTCTTACCCAACTGCTCCTATACTAGTCTAAATTCAGTGAGTCTTGCCATGTCCTGTAGGCGTTGGCATAGAACTCTAACACCAGGATAGGGTTTCCCTCAGTAGGTAAGGAAAAGAGTGGATCCCACCTCTTTCTCTGAATCTCATCCTAAAGCTTAGGATAATCACTTGCTCCAACGTCCAGAACCTGCTCCCAAATAAATCTAGAACCCTTTATTGCATTAAACCTAGCCCACTTCACGTCCATCTTGAACCTGGTAACATTCTGAGGTCTAAACTGCTCCTCCTACATCTCTAGGTCTTTAGAGGAAGTGGTATCAGTTTTCTTTCTCCTTTTGGGACCAGAAGCTGGAATGGATTTCTTCGGTGCCATCTGCAAAATAAATTAAAATTAAAACAATGCAACATAATTCACACAATTTAAGAAGTAATAATCTAAACAAACATGCATCATAATTTTTTAAGGAAACATACCACAATAAACATAAAAACACATGCATAAAACATTCTTCACGCAATTATGAAAAACAAATTCATATTTAATTTTTATTCAAAAATATTAAAAAAGGAAAAATATTTAATGTTTTCTCAAAACAAAATAAAATTAAGCTAAAACAACATAATTCAAAACACACAAAATAAAAGAAATACATAGTTTATTTAAAATAACATTTAAAACTAGAATTAAAAATACTTAATACAATGCTTAACACATAAAAAATTAAAATCTAATAAATTAAACTACAAAATAAAATTTCAAAAAAATAAAAATTTAAAATATATAACACAATTTATTAACAACTTTAAAACAGAAAAAGCCGTCAAAAACACAAAAATTGGCCTGACGCGTAGCGTCAGTCCTATTCCCTATGCTACGCGTGAGCTCGCAGAGTTTGAAATCCTCAATTGGGGTTACGCAGCACCAACTCCATTCTCACACAAGCAATTAAAAACAACATTTTTAACTAGTTCCTGAGGGTCTCTAACCATGCTATACTGGCTTAACCATATACATTCTAATCAAAAAATGAAAAATTTTGAAACAAAAAGAGAATAAGGAACTTACTTGGAGATTGATGCACGATACAGAGAATGTGGGGTTTTAAAGGATTTTGGGTTTTTAGGAATATAGGATTCTGAAGAAAGAAAGCACAGAGTGGCAAATTTAGGTTTTTAAAAATTTTAGAATGGGCTTCTCTATGAATGGGCTTAGTTTTAAAAACTGAGCGCAGGTCCTGATGCTACGTGTCAAGTCTAATTTTTTTACCCCACGCTATGCGTCAGAGTCAAAATTCCCCATTTTATGAAATTTTAATTTTAAAACCTAATTTTCACCTTTTTAAACATTTTTTCCAAAAATACTTAAATTATTTAAAACACTTTTTTTAATTAATTTAAAAACAAATCAATGTATCAAATAATGGGTTGCCTCCCATTGAGTGCATGATTTGCTGTCTCTAGCTTGACATTACCTACAAGTCATAAATCCGTTAAGTAACAAATGGTGGTGAGTCTTTTAATCTCACCACCCAAATAAGGCTTCAACTTGTGTCCATTAACCATCCAACTTCTTTTGGAAGTTGGATCCTCAATTTCAACTGATCCATAAGGTTTTACTTCCTTGATTATAAATGGACCTGACCATTTGGATTTCAATTTACTAGGAAAGAATTTTAACCTTGAATTAAATAATAAGACATGCTGACCTAGTGTGAAGATCCTTTTCCTTATCTTTTTTTGCACTTGGATTATAAATGGTAAGCCTTCACCTTATCTTTTTTTGCACTTGGATGATTCATAAGCATTATTCTGCATTTCCTCAAACTTGAATAGTTGTAACTTTCTTTTGTCAGCTGTAGAAATTTGGTTAATGTTGAGGAATTTAAGTGCCTAGTATACATTATGTTCTATTTCCACAGGGAGGTGATAAGCTTTTCCATAAAACATTTGAAAAGGGGAAAAGCCAATAGGAGTTTTGAATGTAATTCTGTATGCCCAGAGTGCATCATCAAGTTTTTATGACCAATCCTTTCTAGAAGAAGACACTGTCTTTTCCAAGATTCTCTTCACAAATCTATTTGAAATCTTAGTTTAACCATTGGTTTATAGATCATACGTTGTGCCCACCTTCTGTCTTACACCATAATATTGTAACACCTTTTGAAGAATTTTGTTAGAGAAATATGAACCTCCCTCACTAATCAAAGTTTTGGTGTTCAAAAGTTGCAAAAAATATTTTTCTTTAAGAAATTCACAACAGTGTTGGAATCAACATTAGGTGAAGCAACTACTTCCACCAATTTGGAAACATAATCAACTGTCAAAAGGATAAATTGATTAGATTAAGAGTTGGGGAAGGGTCCCATGAAGTCAACTCCCCAACAATCAAATACCTCAACTTCTTATATGTTCGTGAGAGACATTTCTTGCCTCCTTGATATGTTCCCTGTTCTTTGGCAATTGTAACAAGATTGTACAAATGCCAGTATAAACCTGATTGGAGCATCTTTGCAGCAATCTTCTCTCCATTAAAATGGCCTCCGTATGGAGATTTGTGGCAATGCCACAACACATCATCTATTTCCCATTTAGGTACACAATGTCATAGCAAGTTATCCACACTAATTTTAAATAGATGAGGGTCATCCCAGACAAAATGATTATCATCTTTAAAAACTTTTTTTTACTGCCAAGTTAAACATTGGGAAGAATTCATGCTGCTTTAAAATTTTCCGTGTCAGCAAACCATGGCCTTTTTGTTATTTCAAATAATTTCTCATTAGGAAATTCTTCTTCTATTTCATTTTCTTTGGCAGTAACCTCATTGTTTATTAATCTAGATAAATGGTCAGCGACCATATTTTCACAATTCTTGTTGTCCTTGATTTCAAGGTCATACTCTTATAGAAGCAAAATCCATCGGTTTAACCAAGGCTTAGAGTCTCTTTTAGTCAAAAGATATTTGATGGCCGCGTGCTCAGTAAAAATAATTATTTTTGACCCTATCAAATATGATCAAAAGCTTTCTAAGGCATACATCATGGCTAGTAATTCTTTCTCGTTGGTTGCATAATTTACTTGATTTTCATTTAAAATTTTACTAGCACAGTGTATTACTCAAAATATTTTTCATGACTTTGTCCTAAAACAGCATAATCACTAGCATCACACATGAGTTCAAAGGGTAGATTCCAATTAGGAGCAACAATAACTGTAGCAGAAATCAATTTTCTTTTAAAGAATTAAAAGCTTTTAAACATGCATCATCAAAATTAAATTCAGTATCCTTGTTCAAAAGGTTTCTTAAATGTTTAGCAATTTTTGAAAATCCTTAATGAACATTCGATAAAACCCAACATTTCCTAAAAAACTTCTAATTCCCTTAACATTCACAAGGGGTGGGAGTTTTGAGATTACCTCTACTTTTGCTTGGTCAACTTCAATACCTTTTGTAGAGATTTTATGACTAAGCACAATTCCTTCTGTCACCATGAAGTGACATTTCTCCTAGTTCAACATCATATTTGTGTCAATACACCGCTTTAGTATGGTGTCCAAGTTTGATAGACATGTATTAAAAAAGTTCCCAAATAGGAGAAGTCATCCATGAAAATCTCTATGTTCATTTCAATTAGATTTGCAAAAATAGCAAATATACATCTCTAAAAAGTAGCAGGTGTATTGCATAATCTAAATGGTATTTTTCTGTAAGCAAAAATTCCAAAAGGACATGTAAAAGCACTCTTATCTTGATCAAGAGGATCCACAACAATTTGGTTATATCTAAAATAACCATCAAGAAAACAATAATAAGCCTGTCCAGACAATCTCTCAAGCATTTGGTCCATAAAAGAGAGTGAAAAATGATCTTTTCTAGTTGCCTGGTTCATTTTCCTATAGTATATACACGTTCTCTAGCTAGTGACAGTTCTTGTTGGAATTAATTCATTTTTATCATTTACAATAACTGTCATACCTACCTTTTTTGGTACCACTTGGACCGGGCTCACCCATGCACTATCAGAAATAGGATAGATAATACCTACTTTTAGCAATTTGAGAACTTCCTTCTTTGTTACCTTTTTCATTCTGGGATTGAGGTGTCTTTGAGGTTGAGCTACAGGCTTATAATCATCTTCCAATAAAATCCTATGAATACAATAAGATGGACTAATACCTTTCAAATCTTCTAGGGTCCATCCAATGGCTTCTTGATTATTCTTCAACACCTCCACCAGTCTTGCTTCTTTTGTTTCAGTTAGTAAACTACTAATAATGACTGGTTTAATATTAGCTTCCTTTAGAAATATGTTCTTGAGGTGTAAAGGTAAAACTTTCAGCTCAGGTTTCTGGATTTCTTCAATAGGTATTTCCTGGAGTTCCTCTATCTTTTTAGTTTCAAGGGAAATGTTTTTCCCTCTTCTAGCTCTTCTAAACACCTATCTACCTGTCTTTCCTCTTCCTCATTGAAATAATCAACAGAGTCAACTAATAATTTATTAAGAGGATTAGAATAAGGTATACCTTTTGATACGGAAAGGCAAACTTCATCAAGGGCATTCACTCTAAAATAGTCTTGTTTTGGGTTAGGATGTTTGATTGCTTTGGAAACATCAAAAATCATGCACTCTGACTGCAAGCTTCCCATTGCCCACATCAATCAAAACTCTAATGGTCTTCATGAATGGTCATCCAAGAATTAGGGGGACTTCAGTATCCTTTTCCATGTCTAATACCACAAAATCAATAGGGAAGTAGAACTTGTCTACCTTCACAAGTACATCTTCCACTATCCCTATAGGGTCTTTTGATTGAACGATCTGCCAGTTGTAGAGTCATCTTCGTCCTTTATGGATCAAGATCACTATGCACTTCATCATACTTAGGGACATTAAATTAATGCTAGCCCCTAGGTCTAATAAAGCCTTTCTAATATTTACACTTCTAATGGAAACAAGAATGGTGAAAACTCTAGGGTTCTTCGACTTTTTCAGCATGTTATACTATAAGATGGCGCTACAACCTGCTTCGAGCTCCACAATCTCTTCATTGTACCTCCTTTTCTTCATGAGCAGTTCTTTCATAAACTTTGCATTGTTGGCATTTGTTCCAATGCCTCTAAGAATGGAATGTCTATTTGTAACTGCTTAAAAATCTCAAGGAATCTCTTATACTCTCTTTCCTTATCCTTTCTTGAAGGTGCATGAGGATAAGGTAGATCCTTGACTAAAGGTGTCTGACCCAAATAATGATTTTTCCTTTTTATTTTTTGATTTTTTTGTTTTTTTGTTTTTCTTGTTTTTCTTTTATTTCTTTTATTTCTTTATTTTCACTATTTTTTCTTTCTTTTCTTCTTCACTCTTTTCTTTCTCACTCTCTTCACTCTCTTTACAACTTTCTTTATAATCAGTTCCTACAATTCTACCACTCCTAGTGAAAATAGTTTTACATTGTTCCCTTAGGTTCTGGGTATTGGCAGAAAAACCAGAACTTTTTATTTCTGCTACTTCCTTTACTAGTTGTCCCAATTGCAAATCTAACACTTTTTATTCGGCTTTATTTGTTTGCATGCATGGCAGAAATTGTTGGATAGAGTCTTCTATCCTTGTCAGCTTAGCATTCTGATCATGAAGTGGTTGTTATGGAAACTGATTGTTGGGAGGTCTAAAGGAAAATGAAGTTTCTTGTTTCCAGCCAAAATTTTGATTGCATTATTCTTCTCCTAATTTTTAGCAATAAGTCATAATTATTGTTTTAATAATGAGCAGACATAGTTCCCATTGTCTCCTACTGTCTTTATGTCCATTTCTGATAATGGATTGTCCAATATATGCATGTTTCCTGGAGTGAGAAAGAGCCTGTAAGTGGAATACACGTAGCAGCTGATGCTACACATGGGCTTGATGCTACACATTAGGCTCAAAATCGTGATGCTAAGCATGGCTCTGATGCTACGTGTCAGCCCTTTGACTTGTATAAATTTTCCATTTTTATCCTCAAATATTTACTACAAAAATGGGAGAAATAGTTCATGCCAAGTTAAATTTAATAACTTTTATTTTTTTGCAAACAAAGGTAATTTTATTTTTATTTAAGCTAACTTTTATTTATTTTCTCATACTTTTTATTATAAAAATAACCATAAATTAAGGACTAACAGAAGGTAAGTAGTTTAAGCAAATGTCTACTTAGGGTAATCAATTATATAAACACCATACAAATGTTTGTGGAACATGTAAGTTAATTCAAGAGCAAGAGTGGATATGAGAAATAGTTCAAGTAAACATAAGGTGATTGCCAAAATTTGATAAAAACGTGTATAATTGTTCATGGAAATATTCCATGATTTGAAGTATATGCATTTGATTAAGGAAAACATGTCAAAGAGGTGTATAACAAGTGTTCAAGGATAAAGGATTGAAGAACAAGGCATAGAGAATCAAGGGATACAAGACCTTGGCACAAATCACAAGAAAAGCACAAGGTAAGTACCTAATAATAATGAAAACGCAATTTCAAAACTGACCTGATCGATCATGCTAATCTGTTACTAAGGTGTTAATCGATTATGCTAATCTGTTACTAGGGTGCTAATTGATTACACTAATCGATTACACTGACTAACTAACTAATTACCATATTCCAGAATGGCCCTAATCGATTACGCTCATCCAGAATGGTCCTAATCGATTAGCCATACCAGAATGCAAAAATTATGCAGAATTTGGTATTCCAACCAACTTCTGTATGTCATAATTTCTCCAAATGACCTTCAGACACCACCAAACTTTGACGCCACCTAGGATACATCATTGGTGACATGTGGCAACCGGCCACACTTAAAAATTCCTAAATTGGAATGACTTATGCATAAAAATGTAAAATTGACCATTCTAGGCCATAAACATGTAACTTACACCTCAATTCTCAATGAATTTGGTCCATTCCAAATCATACAACTCTAATAACGATGATACTACCAAATAGAACCATGTCACTAAACCATAATATTATCACATCTATTGCCACAATCCATAAGCAACATCAAGAGGTGATACCAATAACAATACATAATTAGTTAGTGTCTAAAAGTGGGATTCATTACTCAATTAACACTCTCAATAGGTTGCATTTTTCTTGGCCATCTCATACTCAAATGCCATGTTCCTATGGCTAATGCATATGTCATACCATGAAATGCATATGCAACAGATCCGATTTTAAACAATTGTTCATAACACATGTATACATAATTCATTAATTAATTGTAACCACATATAGTTGCTTAAATATTTGTCCCCTCTGTAACATCCCGATTTAAAACGAAGTACCAGGTGAAATAAAGTCATTAAAATAATAAATTCAGAAGTGGAAAATTATTTATTAATTACCATTAACTTAATTAATCAAATGAGGGCTGATTAAGTGTGTTTAACTATTGATTGTTGCTGATGGTGACTGGGTGACGTGAGCAGACTGCTGCTTCACGTTTTCCCACCCCACCTTTCCATTCCTTCGTGCATGCATATATGATTGGTCGATGGGTCTCTTGCCATTCATTCCTTCAGATTTCCCTCTACGACTTCTCTCTTCTTCTTCTTTCTTCTCTTCTCCTTCGTTCTTCTTTTTCTTTTTCTTCTTCTTCTTCTTGTTCTTCTTCTTCTTCTTCTATGCTCTCTGTTTCCATTTTCTGCTTTCGGAAACCACGTTGACGGTACTGCAGAGGAGTCAGAGCTCCCTCATGCTAATGAAAGGCGATCGTCGAAGTGGAAGAAGAAACAGCCCCTGTTCCTGAGTCAATCGTGGAAGACAACAGTGTTCAAGAGGAGGCTGAACGAGTGGAAGTAACGAGCGAAGTGGCAAGGCAGAGGACCAACATCTAAGCGGAAGAGTCTCTCGGAGTTTCGTAGTTGGTAGGGGGAGTACCTTATATTTTAAATGCATGGGTTATGGACGGGTTTCGGGTGCTGATGATTGTTGTTTTATATTCTGTTTATGTGTTGTGCTTGCATGAGGGATGTGTAATACTCGGGTGCATGATGATTGAGAGTGAGTGTTGCATGTTTAGTTCCGTCCTTGAAATACATACTGATAGCCTTAAAAATGTCGAATAATTGCATGGAAAGGGTGTGCTGAATTGTTGATGATGATTACCGTGTGGTTTATGTGACATGTAAGTCATTGTGAATATAAATGCTGACTGCATGTGATCGAATGCTGACGTAGTGAATCTGGTAAAATATCACATTGATGCATGTGTTGTCTGAGTCCTGATAATGCTGAGTACCGATTGCATGATATACCTGTATTGTTGGATTACTTTATTGAATCCTAATACTGCTTGACACCGACTGCGTGGGACGCATGTGTTATTGTATTCATCTATTTGAGATATGATACTGAATTTATGAGAAGCATGCGTGTTGGACTAATATATTGAGTTCTAAGAATGCTTATTACCGCTTGCATGTGATGCATGTATGGCTGAGTGAAAGATTGTGCATATAAATTCTGTGTTGTGTGATGAATCCGCGTGTGGCACATGGGATGCGTTGTGCTAGGAGCACGTAGTGTGGGACACTACCATCGGTTAATTAAAAAGCATGGGACGCTGTGAAATCCTTTGAGTGGGACTCAAGGTAGCCTCTGAGTGGGACTCGGGCTGCCCGTGAACACCTCCGTTGACGCTGAGAGCGTTGGTGTCACCTTGTGGGCAAACGGTTGGGTACCTGTAAAACGGCCAAGCAGCTGAGAGCTGAATTGATAGCTGAGAGCTATGTATAAAAAGGCTGGGAGCCTACGTTGCAACGTCAAAAACCGATTACACACGAATACGGAACCGAGTGAATTATTCTGTGTGTATTTATTGTTAATATCGTTAGAAATCTATTCTGTGAATAATTGTTAATGTCATTGTATTGTTATGTGCATATATCCAAGTGAGACTGATGGACTCTGATCGTGAAATGTTGAATGTGTACGTTCTGGTTAAATTGGTATTGTGTTTATTTGATAGTAGTCGTGTACTTTATATTGCTGCATGATTAAGGATAATTCGAGTCAGTATCTATCATTTAATATCTAATGTAACATCCCAATTTTTAATATTGTACCGGGTGAATAAAACCATTAAAATAATAATTCCAAAAAGGGGGGAATTTGTTTATTAATTGCCATTAACTTAAAAAGTGTACTGATTAAAAAGGATGATTGGTTTAGTGGGTGTTGATGGGACTGGGTGACCTGAGCAGACTGCTCCTCACGTTTTCCCACCCCACCATTCCTTCCCTCATGCATGTGTTTATAAGTGGACGATGGTCTTCCTTGCCATTCGTTCTTCAGAATCCCCTACGAGTTTCTTCTTCTTCCTTCTTCTTCTCTTCTCCTTCTCTGCTCTCTGTTCCATTCCCTGTTTCAAAAACCGAGTGACGGTGCTGCAGAAGAGTCAGAGCTCCCTCACACGAGTAGAAGACGAGCGTCAAAGCAGAAGCAGAAACAGCCCTGCACCACTCGTGGAGGGCAACAGCGTTCAAATAAAGGCTAAGCGAGTGGAAGTGTTGAGTGAAGCAGCGAGGAAGAGAACCAACACCCAAGCAGAAAAGTCTCTCGGAGTCTCGTAGTTGGTAGGGGGAGTACCTTACATGTTAAATGCATGGGTTATGAACGGGTCTCGGGTGTTGATAATGATAGTTCTGTATCCTGTTGTATAATATGCTTGCATGTGGAGTACCCGAGTGTAAGATAAGTGAGAGTGAATGTTGCATGTTATTATCATCCTTGAAGATGCATGCGTTGCTTGAATTCAGATACCACAGAACCCGATTGCATGTTATGTTGTGTTGACTGGAATGCTTTATTGAATTCGTTCATGTTCACATGTATGCATGCGTTGATTAAGTCTTGACACTGTTGTATACCGATTGTATATTATGTTGTGCTGATTGGAATGTTTGTTTGAACCTATTGATCTTCATATGGATGCATGTGTTGAGTAAGTTCTGATACTGCTGTACACCGAGTGCATGTTATGCTGGAGTTGATAAGAATGCTGTTAGAAGCTTGATATTGATTGATACCGGTTGCATTAGACTCATATGTTGCTAATAGAGCTATGATGATGATTGCATGGAAGCATGTGTGTGTTAAATTAATACGTGGAATCCTGGCAATGCGTATTACCGACTGCATGTGAAATATATATAACTGAGTGAAGGTTGTGTGCATGAATTCTATGTTGTGTGATGAATCCGCGTGTGGCGCATGGGATGCATTGTGCTGGGAGCATGTAGTATGGGACACTACCATCGGTTATAAAGCGTGAGACGCTATGAAATCCTTGAGTGGGACTCAAGGTAGCCCTTGAGTGGGACTCGGGCTGCCTATGAACACCTCCGTTGGCGCTGAGAGCGTTGGTGTCACCTGTGGGCAAAGGGTTGGGTACCTGTAAAACGGCCAAGCAGCTGGGAGCTGATTTGATAGCTGAGAGCTATGTATAAAAAGGCTGAGAGCCTACGTTGCAATGTCTAAACTGATACACACGAATATGGAACCGAGTGAAATACTCTGTGCCTTTTAACTGTTGATATTGTTTGGAATTGGTTATATTGCTACTGATGTTGTGTAGAATTAATTATGCTTGTGACGGCGTTAGTGAGATGATATATATATATATATGCTCATGACCGAGTGCACTATTCCATGTGTATATGCTGTTAATGCTGATTGAAATCTGTTCTAAGAATGTATGTTATGTATTAGAGAGTTGTATATATATATATATATAGCCGAGTGAGGATTGTGGATTCTGACTGATAAATGTTCCAAGGGTGCATTCTAATTCACGGGTCTTAGTATAATACTACTGATTGTTGCATGTTGATATAATCGAGTTGATGCGTGTAAAGGGCCGAGTGATATCTGATGGATTTCGATCGGTATGGATCTTGTGTGTGTTCTGGCTGATTGGTATTGTCCTGACTATAATTGTTGCCATGTATAATTGTGCATATATATATATATATGTATATTGTTGTATAAATGTGAGGCAACCTGAGTCAGTATCTATCATTTAAAATTTAAGATACTCACCCCTGCTGTGGCAACTTTCAGTGAACATCTCTCGTAACGAGGATTGGAGGAGGAGCTGAAATACCGGGTGAAGTGCTGATGCACTATGGAATATCATGACTGTGCATATGCTGTTTATAGTGTTTTGAGTTAAGCCTTGGCCGGCTTATGTTTTGTTGTTAGCTTTTTGAACAGAGTTGAATCCCTTGGAATGGAAGCATGACTTCGTGATTGTAAAATTGTGATATACACTTCTATATGTATATATGCCTATGCCTATGCCATGTTGCATGTTTATCTTATGCTGTGAAATGTCGGGGTGATCCTTATATATATATGTGCGTTCATATTCCTGAATGTGTAGGAAATAACATAACTCAATATGAAGGAAGCCAATTCATGGTCTAGAGGGCGAGTTTACGACTCTGTCACCGAGTGGGAGAGGTTCAGATGTTCTGAGTGAGTGGAATCAGATAGCTCCGAGTAGGGATTGACGTAGGAGACTACTCCAACGACAAGCTGTTAGGATTCGGAGTTGAGAGTCTAGAGATGCTTTCCGAGTGACAACTATTAGGATTTCCCCGAGCGTAGAATAATTAATGATACCCGAGTGAAAACTAAGTAAAATACCCCGAGTAACAAAGAGGGCGCGGAGGTTGTTCCGAGTGAGGAGTTCTCATAGATTCTGAGTGAGTGATAGTAAGGACCACTCCCGTATTATTCGTGCATGTGTTCTGATTGTTGAAGTTGTAGAATAAATTACATTCTGAGTGAACTGAGACCAGATTCTTCCGAGTGAATTAGGCTTTGGAAACCGAGTGCGGAATGCCGAGTGAAATGAGCGGATACCGAGAGAAGCTTCCGCTTGAGCGGGTATGCGTTGCTGCGTGGTTCACCTAAGCGAATCCCCCTTTCTTCCGCTGTCAGCTCCTCTGAATCAGCTTTCTCGCTCTTGTTCTTCTTCTCCTCTCATTTCTTATGCCAAGGCATTCTGATCTTTTTTTTATTATGAAAAGAATTTTTTTTTCGCTTTATTTTACCGTCTATGATTCATTTAAATTAGGGTGTTACATTTTGGTATCAGAGCAGACCGAAAGGTCCAAGGGCAAGGTATGCTTACCGAGTGTGAGCAGTTGTGTGCTTCTGACTGAGTGGTCATCCTGATTGTGATGTTAGTTGAACCTGATTGATATTGACTTGTGGATAGGAGGTTGTTCCCCTCCTGGTCCGATTGATTGTGTAGCATATAGAAATAGTATGATGTGCTAAGTTACTGAACATTAGGCTGAAATCTGATCATCTTGGTATACTTATCCTTGAAGGGTGTTAATTTCAGGATAAGGAATGACGCATCGTCAAAGCATGGAGGCTATAGCCACAGCATTCCAACGCTTTGCAGACGTGTTTGAGAGGCAGGGCCAGCATCGAGCTGAGGAGGGCCAAGTGTTGGACCCCTTCCTGAAGAGGAAGCCGAGTGAATTTCTAGGAGGACAGAATCCTGAAGCAGCGTTTAAGTGGACTCAGGAGCTGGAAAGAATTTTTGGGGGTCTTCGCTGTATCGAGGCCCAAAAGGTAGAGTGTGCAGTGTACATGCTGCGAGACGAGGCGGAAAACTGGTGGAAGATAGCCAGAAACCGATTCCCTGATGATGATGCTCAACTGACATGGAACGACTTCAAGACCTACTTCTTGGAGAAGTACTTCCCCGACACAGTAAGGAGTCAGAAGGAGTTGGAGTTTATGGAGTTGAAACAAGGCTCCATGACGGTGGAGGAGTATGCGACCAGATTCGAAGAGTTGTGTCTATTCTACCCACCTTTCCAACAACCTGGGACGGAGAGTTCCAAGTGCCTTAAATTTGAGAATGGATTAAGATCTGATATTAAGAGAGCTTGTAGATACCAAGAGATACGGAGTTTTCCTGCATTGGTAAATAAGTGTAGGATATTTGAGAAGGATGACAGGGCCCATTTGGGCCAGAGTAGCAGAGCTAACCATTCTTTGAGGCCCCAGCAGTCCCGCTTCAAAAGGCCAAGCAATATTGGTAGAAACAAATCTTTTTCCAGATTTGAGGGACGGAATCAGTCTGAAAGACGACCAGTGGTAGGAGACGGAAAATGTTTCAAGTGTGGAGGAAATCATTATGCCCGAGACTGCAACAACAATGGTGAAATGGTGTGCTTCCATTGCAATAAAAGAGGACACATTCGCCCCGATTGCCCCCAACTCCGTCAAGCAAGCACCAGCGTACGTCCAGGAGGTTTCCAAGGGAGAAACCGGGTGAATGATAACCAACGACCGGGCGGCAGAGGCAACAGAGCCAGGGGAAACATAATGCTTGCTTCAAATAACCGAGAGAAGAATACCGACCAACCAGCAGTGGGAAGAGTCTACGCCGTCAACGCAGAGGAGGCTGCACAAGCAAATGACCTGGTACAATGTAAGTGCTCACTCGGTAGGCATACACTTAATGTTGTTTTCGATTCCGGAGCCACCCATTCTTTTATAGCTGATGAGTGTGTAAAGCGTTTAAAGTTACCGACTGTGTTTATGGATTGGACTTTGGAAGTGGCCAATCCGACTGGCCCTAAAGTGTTGACATCGTCAGTATGTAAGGATGTGACATTTGTGTTGTGTGATCAGAGATTCACTTTCGATTTAGTGTGCATACCTTCAAAGGATCTTGATATTGTGCTCAGAATAGATTGGCTTTCAACCAACAAGGTGTTAGTGGATTGCAGAAACCGAAGGATAATCTTCCCGAGGCAGCGCAATGAGGACGACACAGCATAAGGTATAACCCAACTGTTTATGATGCTTTGTCTAACCGAGGGTGAGGGTAAAACCTGAGTGAACAAAATTCCAACTGTCTGTGAATTCCCAGAGGTGTTTCCTGAAGACGTACCGAGTGTCCCTCCCAATAGAGAAGTCGAGTTCTCTATAGACCTGATCCCTGGAGCCGAGCCAGTCTCCAGTGCACCTTATAGAATGTCCCCAACTGAATTGGCTGAGCTGAAGAAGCAAGTAGATGAGTTACTCGGAAAACAATTCATTAGACCGAGTGTATCACCTTGGGGCGCGCCTGTGCTGCTTGTTAAGAAGAAGGATGGTAGCATGAGGCTTTGTATAGACTACCGACAGCTAAATAAACTCACGATTAAGAATCGGTACCCGTTGCCCAGAATTGATGACCTCATTGACCAACTGCGTGGAGCCTCAATTTTCTCAAAAATCGACCTGCGATCGGGATACCACCAAATCCGTGTGAAGGAGTCGGATATTCCAAAGACTGCCTTTAGGACTCGGTATGGTCACTACGAGTATGTAGTGATGCCGTTTGGTGTGACAAACGCCCCTGCTGTCTTCATGAATTACATGAACAGCATATTCCACCCGTATTTAGACCAATTCATAGTTGTTTTCATTGATGATATCCTAATTTACTCCAAGACTCCTGAGGAGCATGAAGAGCATCTCCGGGCGGTACTTCAAGTATTGAAGGAGAAGCGGTTGTTTGCAAAGTTTTCGAAATGCGATTTCTGGATGGATAAAATCCATTTCCTCGGACATGTGATTTCCGAGGAAGGTGTCTCGGTGGATCCTTCAAAGGTGGCAGCTGTAATGGCATGGGAGAGACCCAAGTCTGTCTTAGAGATAAGGAGCTTTATGGGCCTGGCAGGTTATTATAGAAGATTCATCGAACGTTTTTCTAAGTTGGCCTCGCCACTGACTAAATTGACTCGGAAAAACATTCCCTTCGTATGGAGTCCCGAGTGCGAGAACAACTTCCGGGAGCTAAAGGACAAGTTAACGACTGCTCCAGTACTGGCATTACCTGACTTACGAGAGAACTTCGTGGTTTACTGTGATGCATCAGGACTCGGATTAGGATGCGTGCTAATGTAGAAAGACCGAGTTATAGCGTATGCTTCTCGGCAATTGAGACCTCACGAGCAGCATTATCCGACCCACGACTTGGAATTGGCAGCTGTGGTGTTCGCATTAAAAATCTGGAGGCATTATTTGTTCGGGTCCAGATTTAAAGTATACAGTGATCATAAGAGCCTCAGATACTTATTCGATGAGAAGGAGCTGAACATGAGGCTGAGGAGATGGATGGAATTTTTAAAAGATTTTGATTTCGAGCTAAGGTACCATCCGGGTAAGGCAAACGTTGTTGCCGATGCGTCGAGTCGGAAATCCCTTCATGTAGCAGTAATGATGGTGAAGGAGGTAGAACTATTGGAACAGTTCCGAGACATGAACTTACATGTTGACATCCCCTCCTCTCGAAAAATGACGATCGGCACGCTAAGGATTGCCCATGAATTCTTGAAATCCGTGTACGAGCAACAACAGTCAGATTCCTACTTGGCTGAGATGAAGGAGACTCAGGCCAAGGGTAAGGATTTGTCCTTGACCGAGAGATCAGATGGAATCTTCCGAGTAAGAAACAGAATATATGTACCGGGTGGAGGAGAATTGAGGGGAATGGTGCTTGATGAAGCCCATAAGAGCTTGCTAAGTATCCACCCGGGTGCCACGAAGATGTACCACGACCTGAGAACCTAGTTCTGGTGGCCCGGATTAAAAAGAAACGTGGTAGAATATGTGGCTCGGTGCATCACCTGTCAGAAGTCAAAAGTGGAGCACCAAAAGCCGTATGGTGCATTACAACCCCTGGAGATTCCCGTGTGGAAATGGGACTCAATTTCCATGGACTTTGTCATGGGATTGCCCAAAAACCGAGCGGGCCATGATGCGATTTGGGTCATTGTTGACCAACTAACGAAGAGTGCACACTTCTTGCCTATGAACATGAAGTACCTGATACATAGGTTAGCCCAGATTTATATTCACGAAGTTGTCCGACTGCATGGTATACCGACTTCCATCGTATCAGATAGGGATCCTAGGTTCACGTCCCAATTTTGGACCAGTCTGCACCAGGAAATGGGTACGAAACTTTGGCTTAGTTCTGCTTACCACCCCAAATCTGATGGGCAATCCGAGCGAACAATCCAGAGCTTAGAGGACTTACTAAGGGCGTGTGTGTTAGAGCACGGTGGGGACTGGGAGCAATACCTTCCCCTGATCGAGTTTACATACAACAACAGCCATCACAATAGTATTAGCATGGCACCCTATAAAGCACTGTATGGTCGAAGATGCCGAACCCCGCTTTGCGGGTCGGAAACGGGTAAAAGTCTACTATTGGGACCAGAGATTGTGAGGCAAACTTCAGAGCAGATCCGGGTGATAAGAGAAAAGATGAGGGCGTCTCAAGATAGGCAAAAGAGCTATCATGACAAATGCACCAGACCATTGGAATTTTCAGTCGGAGACAAGGTATTTTTAAGGACTTCACCGAGTAAAGGAGTCGGGCGAGCCTTGAAAAGCAGAAAGTTGAGCCCTCGATACATTGGGCCTTATGAGGTGTTGAATCGAGTCGGCCCCATGGCATACCAAATAGCATTACCGACTCATTTATCTCGATTGCATGACGTGTTTCATGTGTCTCAACTAAGGAAGTACCTGCCAGATTCTACTCATACAATGCCTGATGATAAGGTGGAAATTAAGGAAGATCTGACCACTGCAACTATACCGATTAGGATCATGGACCGATCGGTAAAGCGATTAAGGAGTAAGAATGTGCAACTGGTTGAAGTGGAATGGCAGCAGGACGGGTATACCTCTTATACCTGGGAGCGCGAGGATGCC
The DNA here is from genome assembly GCA_037962975.1 of Clitoria ternatea. Lineage (NCBI taxonomy): Eukaryota > Viridiplantae > Streptophyta > Magnoliopsida > Fabales > Fabaceae > Clitoria > Clitoria ternatea. The sequence goes on from CM075672.1 coordinate 162,119,038, forward strand.
ATGAGGTAGCAGTACCCTGAGTTGTTTGACCAAGGTGACTTACCGACTAAATTTCGAGGACGAAATTCTTTTGAGTAGGGGAGAACTGTAACATCCCAATTTTTAATAATGTACCGGGTGAATAAAACCATTAAAATAATAATTCCAAAAAGGGGGGAATTTGTTTATTAATTGCCATTAACTTAAAAAGTGTACTGATTAAAAAGGATGATTGGTTTAGTGGATGCTGATGGGACTGGGTGACGTGAGCAGACTGCTCCTCACATTTTCCTACCCCACCATTCTTTCCCTCATGCATGTGTTTATAAGTGGACGATGGCCTTCCTTGCCATTCGTTCTTCAGAATCCCCTGCGAGTTTCTTCTTATTCCTTCTTCTTCTCTTCTCCTTCTCTGCTCTCTGTTCCATTCCCTGTTTCGAAAATCGAGTGACGGTGCTGTAGAGGAGTCAAAGCTCCCTCACACGAGTAGAAGACGAACGTCGAAGCAGAAGCAGAAACAGCCCTGCACCACTCGTGGAGGGCAACAACATTCAAATAAAGGCTAAGCGAGTGGAAGTGTTGAGTGAAGCAGCGAGGAAGAGAACCAACACCCAAGCAAAAAAGTCTCTTGGAGTCTCGTAGTTGGTAGGGGGAGTACCTTACATGTTAAATGCATGGGTTATATAATGATAGTTCTGTATCCTGTTGTATAATATGCTTGCATGTGGAGTACCCGAGTGTAAGATAAGTGAGAGTGAATGTTGCATGTTATTATCATCCTTGAAGATGCATGCGTTGCTTGAATACAGATACCACAAAACCCGATTGCATGTTATGTTGTGTTGACTGGAATGCTTTGTTGAATTCATTCATGTTCACATGTATGCATGCGTTGATTAAGTCTTGACACTGTTGTATACCGATTGCATATTATGTTGTGCTGATTGGAATGTTTGTTTGAACCTATTGATCTTCATATGGATGCATGTGTTGAGTAAGTTCTGATACTGCTGTACACCGAGTGCATGTTATGCTGGAGTTGATAAGAATGCTGTTAGAAGCTTGATATTGATTGATACCGGTTGTATTGGACTTATATGTTGCTAATAGAGCTATGATGATGATTGCATGGAAGCATGTGTGTGTTAAATTAATACGTGGAATCCTGGAAATACGTATTACCGACTGTATGTGAAATATGTATAACTGAGTGAAGGTTGTGTGCATGAATTCTATGTTGTGTGATGAATCCGCATGTGGCGCATGGGATGCGTTGTGCTGGGAGCATGTAGTGTGGGACACTACCATTGGTTATAAAGCGTGAGACGCTATGAAATCCTTGAGTGGGACTCAAGGTAGCCCTTGAGTGGGACTCGGGCTGCCTATGAACACCTCCGTTGGCGCTGAGAGCGTTGGTGTCACCTGTGGGCAAATGGTTGGGTACCTGTAAAACGGCCAAGCAGCTGGGAGCTGATTTGATAGCTGAGAGCTATGTATAAAAAGGCTGAGAGCCTACGTTGCAACATCTAAACTGATACACACAAATATGGAACCGAGTGAAATACTATGTGCCTTTTAACTGTTGATATTGTTTGGAATTGGTTATATTGCTACTGATGTTGTGTAGAATTAATTATGCTTGTGACGGCGTTAGTGAGATGATATATATATATATATGCTCATGACCGAGTGCACTATTCCATGTGTATATGCTGTTAATGCTGATTGAAATTTGTTCTAAGAATGTATGTTATGTATTAGAGAGTTGTATATATATATATATATAGCCGAGTGAGGATTGTGGATTCTGACTGATAAATGTTCCAAGGGTGCATTCTAATTCACGGGTCTTAGTATAATACTACTGATTGTTGCATGTTGATATAATCGAGTTGATGCGTGTAAAGGGCCGAGTGATATCTGATGGATTTCGATCGGTATGGATCTTGTGTGTGTTCTGGCTGATTGGTATTGCCCTGACTATAATTGTTGCCATGTATAATTATGCATATATATATATATGTATATTGTTATATAAATGTGAGGCAACCTGAGTCAGTATCTATCATTTAAAATTTAAGATACTCACCCCTGCTGTGGCAACTTTCAGTGAACATCTCTCTAACGAGGATTGGAGGAGGAGCTGAAATGCCGAGTGAAGTGCTGATGCACTATGGAATATCATGACTGTGCATATGCTGTTTATAGTGTTTTGAGTTAAGCCTTGGCCGGCTCGTGTTTTGTTGTTAGCTTTTTGAACAGAGTTGAATCCCTTGGAATGGAAGCATGACTTCGTGATTGTAAAATTGTGATATACACTTCTATATGTATATATGCCTATGCCTATGCCATGTTGCATGTCTATCTCATGCTGTGAAATGTCGGGGTTATCCTTATATATATATATGTGCGTTCATATTCCCAAATGTGTAGGAAATAACATAACTCAATATGAAGGAAGCCAATTCATGGTCTAGAGGGCGAGTTTATGATTCTGTCATCGAGTGGGAGAGGTTCAGATGTTCTGAGTGAGTGGAATTAGATAGCTCCGAGTAGGGATTGACGTAGGAGACTGCTCCAACGACAAGCTGTTAGGATTCAGAGTTGAGAGTCTAGAGATGCTTTCCGAGTGACAACTATTATGATTTCCCCGAGCGTAGAATAATTAATGATACCCGAGTGAAAACTAAGTAAAATACCCCGAGTAACAAAGAGGGCGCGGAGGTTGTTCCGAGTGAGGAGTTCTCATAGATTCCAAGTGAGTGATAGTAAGGACCACTCGCGTATTATTCATGCATGTGTTCTGATTGTTGAAGCTGTAGAATAAATTACATTTCGAGTGAACTGAGACCAGATTCTTCCAAGTGAATTAGGCGTTGGAAACCGAATGCGGAATGCCGAGTAAAATAAGCGGATATCGAGAGAAGCTTCCGCTTGAGCGGGTATGCATTGTTGCGTGGTTCGCCTAAGCGAATCCCCCTTTCTTCCGCTGTCAGCTCCTCTAAATCGGCTTTCTCGCTCTTGTTCTTCTTCTCCTCTCATTTCTTGTGCCAAGGCATTCTGATCTTCTTTTTATTATGAAAAGAAATTTTTTTTTCCCTCTATTTTATCGTCTATGATTTATTTACATTAGGGTGTTACATCTAAGATACTCACCCCCTACTGTGGCAATTTTTTAGTGAATATCTCTCGAAATGAGGAGTGGAGGAGGAGCTGAATGCTGGATGAAGTGCTGGTGCACTATGGAAATTATGTGTTTATGTATATGTCTTGTTAAGCCTTGGCCGGCTCGTATTTCAGTCGTAGTCTCTTATATTAGAACTTGAACCCTCTTGGGTAGAAAACATGATCGTGTGCCTGTACTTATTTATATCCCTCTCTTTATCCATCATACTGTGTCTTGTTCCATATTGCGTGAATGATCCGAGTGATATATGTATGCGTACTTTCTGAGTGTGTGAGGTTGGTATAACCATGGGTAGAAATAGGATTAAGAGTTGATGGGGGAAGTGAGACAGTGATTTATTCTGAGTGCCGAAGAGTTTAAGTATTACCGAGTGAATTAGAGCACGAAACACCGAGTGAGGACTGATCTAGATACTTTCCGAGTGAAAACGGTTAGAATTTTCCCGAGTGTAAAATAATTAACAATTTCCGAGTGAGAATCCGCCGAGTGAAGGTTTCCCGACAGAAAAACGACACCTAAGGCTCTAAGTGGACCCCATTGTAGTAAATTATTAATAGCAAGGGAATCTGAGTGAGTCTTGACTTAGTAGGATAACTAGAGTAGGGAAGATTATGGTTACCGAGTGAAAAATGAGTGAAACACCCCGAGTGGTAAAAAGGACGTGAAAGTTATTCCGAGTGAGAAGTCTTCATAGATTCCAAGTGAGTGGCTATAGGAACCATTTCCGAGTTGCCGTATACGTGTTCCGATTGAGTGAAATCAGGAGTGTGTTATGTTTTCTGAATGAAGCTGGTATGTTAAGGGCCAATCCGAGTGAACTGAGAGTGGACCTTTCCGAGTAGACCAGGCGCTGAAATTCAAGTGCGGGAATGCCGAGTGGAGTGAGCGAGCGCCGAGTGTAGCTCCTCGCTGCAGCGTGTGCGCGTTATTGTGTGAACCGCCTGAGCGTTTTTCTTCTTCCGCTGGCAGCCTCCTTGAGTCAGTTTTATTCCTCTTGCATTCTTTTCCCTTATTTCCTTGTGCCCGATTATTCTGGTCTTAATTATGGAAAAAAAATCTCTCTGTTTTATTATTTATTATTTATTAAAATAGGGTGTTATATTTTGGTATCAGAGCAGACCGAAAAGTCCAAGGCCAAGGTGTGCTTACCGAGTGTAAGCGGTTGTATGTATTATGACCGAGTGGTCATTATTATTGTGATATTCTGATTGAATATGATTGATGTTGAGATATTGATTTGGGAATAGGAGGTAACTTCTCTCCTGGTCCGATTGATTGCATGACGTATATATATATATATATAAATGGTATAATGTGCTATAATCAGTGGATATGGGGATGAGATCCGATCAAAAGAATGTGACCTTGTAAACTTATCCTTGAAGGGGTGTTAATTTCAGGATAAGTCATGGCGAATTGTCAAAGCATGGAGGCCATAGCCATGGCATTCCAACGTTTTGCGGACGTGTTCGAGAGGCAGGGCCAGCCTCGAGCTGAAGATGGCCAAGTGTTGGACCGCTTCCTGAAGAGGAAGCCGAGTGAGTTTCAAGGAGGACGTAACCCTGAGGCAGCTTATAAATGGACTTAAGAGTTAGAGAGGATTTTTAGGGGTCTTCACTGTACCGAGGCTCAGAAGGTGGAGTGCGCAGTGTACATGCTGCGGGACGAGGTGGAGAACTGGTGGAAGATCGCCAGAAACCGACTGACTGATGCTGACACCCAGCTGACCTGGGAAAATTTCAAGACATGCTTCTTAGAGAAATATTTCCCCGACACAATCAGGAGTCGGAAGGAACTGGAATTCATGGAATTAAGACAGGGATCCATGTCTGTGGAGGAGGACGCAGCTAGATTTGAAGAACTATACTTATTCTACCCGACCTTCCAGCAACCTGGAACGGAGAGTTCTAAATGCCTTAAATTTGAGAACGGATTGAGATCAGATATTAAAAGAGCCTGCAAATACCAAGAGATTAGGAGCTTCCCTGTATTGGTGAATAAGTGTAGAATATTTGAAGAAGACGACAAGGCCCACTCGGGCTAGAGCAGTAAAGCAGACCATTACTTGAAGCCCCAGCAATCCCACTTTAAGAGGACGAGCAACGCTGGTAGGAGCAGACCTTTTTCCAGATTTGGGGGTCGGAGCAAGCAAGAAAGACGACCAGTTATGGGGAACGGAAAATCTTTTAAGTGTGGAAGAAATCACTACGCTCGAGACTGCAACAACGATGGTGAGATGGTGTGCTTCCATTGTAATAGGAAGGGGCACATTTGCCCTGACTGCCCCCAACTCCGTCAAGCAAACACCAATATGCGACAGGGAGGTTTCTAAGAGAAGAACCGTGGGAACGATAGTCAAAGACCGGGGGGCAGAGGCGGCAGAGTCAGAGGAAACATGATGCTTGCTCCAAGTAACCGAGAAGGAAATACCGACCAACCAGCGGTGGGAAGAGTCTATGCCATCAACATAGAAGATGCTATGCAAGCGAATGACTTGGTACAATGTAAGTGCTCACTCGGTAGATATACACTTAATGTAGTTTTTGATTCGGGAGCCACCCATTCTTTTATAGCTGATGAGTGTGTAAGGCGTTTAAAGTTGCCGACTATGTATATGGATCGGACTTTGGAAGTAGCCAATCCGACTGGCACTAAGGTGTTGACATCATCGATGTGTAAGGACGTAGCGTTTGTGTTGGGCGATCGGAGTTTCACCTTCGATTTGGTGTGCATGCCTTTAAAGGATCTCGACATTGTACTCGGTATAGATTGGCTTTCAGCCAACAAGGTGTTAGTAGACTGTAGAAACCGCAGGATAATTTTTTCGAGGCAAAGCAATGAGGACTATACGGTGCAAGGTATATCTCAGCTATTTATGATGCTTTGTCTAATTGAGGGTGAGAGTAGAGCCCGAATGAACGAAATTTCGACTGTTTGTGAATTCCCAGAGGTGTTTCCGGATGATGTGCCGGGTGTCCCTCCAACTAGAGAAGTTGAGTTCTCTATTGACCTGATCCCTGGAGCCAAGCCAGTCTCCAGTGCACCTTATAGAATGTCCCCAACAGAATTGGTCGAGCTGAAGAAGCAGGTGGATGAGTTACTTGGTAAATAATTCATTAGGCCAAGTGTATCACCATGGGGCACACCTGTGCTACTTGTTAAGAAGAAGGATGGCAGCATGAGACTATGCATAGATTACCGACAGCTAAACAAACTCACAATTAAGAACCGATACCCGTTGCCCAGGATCGACGATCTGATTGACCAACTGCGTGGTGCTTCAGTCTTCTCAAAGATCAACTTACGGTCGGGATACCACCAATTCTGGGTGAAGGACTCGGATATTCCCAAGACTGCCTTTAGGACTCGGTATGGCCACTACGAGTATGTAGTGATTCTGTTCGGTGTGACAAATGCACCTGCCATATTCATGAATTACATGAACAGCATATTCCACCCGTACTTGGACCAATTCGTAGTAGTTTTATCGATGATATCTTAGTCTACTCCAAGACCTCTGATGAGCATGAAGAACACCTCCGAGCGGTACTTTAAGTCTTGAAGGAGAAACAGCTATTTGCAAAATTTTTGAAGTGCGATTTCTGGATGGATAAGATCCACTTTCTCGGACATGTGATTTCTAAGGAGGGTGTCTCGGTAGACCCTTCGAAGGTGGCAGCTATAATGGCATGGGAGAGACCCGAGTCGGTCTCGGAGATAAGGAGCTTTATGGGCCTGGCTGGTTATTATAGGTGGTTTATTGAGGGTTTTTCTAAGCTAGCTTTGCCACTGACTAAATTGACCCAGAAAAACGTTCCCTTCGTGTGGAGTTCCGAGTGCGAGAGCAGTTTCCGAGAGCTAAAAGACAAGTTGACGACCGCTCCAGTACTGGCATTGCCTGACTTGCAAGAGAGCTTCGTGGTTTACTGTGATGCGTCGGGACTCGGATTAGGATGCGTGTTAATGCAGAAGGACCGAGTGATAGCTTATGCCTCTCGGCAATTGAGGCCTCAAGAAAAGCATTACCCGACCCACGACTTGGAATTAGCAGCTGTAGTCTTTACATTGAAGATATGGAGGCATTACTTGTACGGTTCTAAATTTGAAGTTTACAGCGACCACAAGAGCCTCAAATATTTATTCGACCAGAAGGAGCTGAACATGAGGTAGAGGAGATGGATGGAATTTTTAAAGGATTATGACTTCGAGCTAAAGTACCATCCGGGTAAGGCAAACGTTGTTGCTGACGCGTTGAGTCGGGAATCCCTCCATATAGCAGTGATGATGGTGAAGGAGGTGGAGTTGTTGGAACAGTTCCGAGACATGAACTTGCATGTTGACATCCCCTCTTCTCGGAAAATAACAATCGGTACGTTAAGGATTGCCAATGAATTTCTGAGATCCGTGTACGAACAACAACAGTCAGATTCCTACTTGGCTGAGATGAAAGAGGCTCAGGCCAAAGGAAAGGACTTGTCCTTGACCGAGGGATCAGATGGGATCTTCCAAGTGAGAAACAGAATATACATGCCGAGTGGAGGAGAATTAAGAAGAATGGTGCTCGATGAAGCCCATAAAAGCCTACTAAGTATCCACCCAGGTACCACGAAGATGTACCACGACCTAAGAACAGAATTCTGGTGGCCTGGATTAAAGAGGAATGTAGCAGAGTACGTGGCTCGGTGTATTACCTGTCAAAAATCGAAAGTTGAGCATCAAAAGCTGTGTGGTGCATTGTAACCCCTGGAGATCCCCGTGTGGAAATGGGACTCAATCGCCATGGACTTTGTCATGGGATTACCAAAAAACTGAGCGGGCCATGATGCGATTTGGGTCATTGTTGACCGACTGACAAAAAGTGCACACTTTCTACCTGTGAACATGAGATACCCATTACATAAGTTAGCCTGGATTTACATTCGTGAAATTGTCCGACTGCATGGCATGCCGACTTCTATCGTATCGGATAGGGACCCTAGATTCACGTCTCGATTTTGGACCAGCCTACACCAGGAATTGGGTATGAAGCTTTAGTTAAGTTCCGCCTACCACCCCTAATCGGATGGACAATCTGAGCGAACGATTCAAAGTTTGGAGGACTTACTGAGGGCGTGTGTGTTGGAACACGGTGGAGATTGGGAGCAGTACCTTTCCCTAATCGAATTTACATACAACAACAGCCACCACAACAGTATTGGTATGGCACCCTACGAAGCACTATATGGTCAAAGATGCCGAACCCCACTTTGTTGGTCGGAATTGGGTGAGAGTCTGCTATTGGGACTAGAAATTGTGAAGCAAACCTCAAAACAGATCCGAGTGATAAGGGAAAAGATGAAGGAGTCTCAGGATAGGCAGAAGAGCTACCATGATAAACAAACCAAACCGCTAGAGTTTTCAGTCGGAGACAAGGTGTTTCTGAAGACTTCACCAAGCAAGGGAGTCGGACGAGCCTTGAAAATTGGAAAGCTGAGCCCCCGGTACATTGGGCCTTATGAGGTATTGGAGCGGATCGGTCCCGTAGCGTACCGAGTGGAATTACCGACTCACTTATCCCGATTGCATAACGTGTTCCATGTGTCTCAATTAAGGAAGTACTTACACGATTCCACTCACACGATGCCGGATGATGAAATGGAGATTAAAGAGGACCTGACCACTGTGACTATACCGACTAGAATAGTGAACCAATCGGTAAAGCGTTTAAGGAGTAAGGATGTGCAACTACTTGAAGTAGAATGGCAGCAGGACGGGTATACCTCTTATACCTGGGAACGCGAGGATGCCATGCGGCAACAGTACCCCGAGTTGTTTGACCAAGGTAAGTTACCGATTAAATTTCGAGGACGAAATTCTTTTGAGAGGGGGAGAACTGTAACATCCCGATTTAAAACGAAGTACCGGGTGAAATAAAGTCATTAAAATAATAAATTCAAAAGTGGAAAATTATTTATTAATTACCATTAACTTAATTAATCAAATGAGGGCTGATTAAGTGTGTTTAACTATTGATTATTGCTGATGGTGACTGGGTGACGTGAGCAGACTGCTGCTTCACGTTTTCCAAACCCCACCTTTCCATTCCTTCGTGCATGCATATATGATTGGTCGATGGGTCTCTTACCATTCATTCCTTCAGATTTCCCTCTGCGACTTCTCTCTTCTTCTTCCTTCTTCTCTTCTCCTTCATTCTTCTTCTTCTTCTTCTTCTTCTTCTTCTCTGCTCTCTATTTCCATTTTCTTCTTTCAGAAACCACGTTGACGGTACTGCAGAGGAGTCGGAGCTCCCTCATGCTAATGAAAGGCGATCGTCGAAGTGGAAGAAGAAATAGCCCCTGTTCCTGAGTCAATCGTGGAAGATAATAGTGTTCAAGAGGAGGCTGAACGAGTGGAAGTAACGAGCGAAGTGGCAAGGCAGAGGACCAACATCCAAGCGGAAGAGTCTCTTGGAGTTTTATAGTTGGTAGGGGGAGTACCTTATATTTTAAATGCATGGGTTATGGACGGGTTCCGGGTGCTGATGATTGTTGTTTTGTATTCTGTTTATGTGTTGTGCTTGTATGAGGGGTGTGTAATACCTGGGTGCATGATGATTGAGAGTGAGTGTTGCATGTTTAGTTCCGTCCTTGAAATGCATACTGATAGCCTTGAAAATGTCGAATGATTGCATGGAAAGGGTGTGCTGAATTATTGATGATGATTACCGTGTGGTTTATGTGACATGTAAGTCATTGTGAATATAAATGCTGACTGCATGTGATCGAATGCTGATGTAGTGAATCTGGTAATATATCACACTGATGCATGTGTTGTCTGAGTCCTGATAATGCTGAGTACCGATTGCATGATATACCTGTATTGTTGGATTACTTTATTGAATCCTAATACTGCTTGACACCGACTGCGTGGGACGCATGTGTTGTTGTATTCATCTATTTGAGCTATGATACTGAATTTATGAGAAGCATGCGTGTTGGACTACTATATTGAGTTTTGAGAATTCTTATTACCGCTTGCATGTGATGCATGTATGGCTGAGTGAAAGATTATGCATATAAATTCTGTGTTGTGTGATGAATCCGCGTGTGGCGCATGGGATGCGTTGTGCTGGGAGCACGTAGTGTGGGACACTACCATCGGTTAATTAAAAAGCGTGGGACGCTGTGAAATCCTTTGAGTGGGACTCAAGGTAGCCTCTGAGTGGGACTCGGGCTGCCCGTGAACACCTCCGTTGACGCTGAGAGCGTTGGTGCCACCTTGTGGGCAAACGGTTGGGTACCTGTAAAACGGCCAAGCAGCTGAGAGCTGAATTGATAGCTGAGAGCTATGTATAAAAAGGATGGGAGCCTACGTTGCAATGTCAAAAACCGATTACATACGAATGCAGAACCGAGTGAATTATTCTGTGTGCATTTATTGTTAATATCGTTAGAAATCTGTTCTGTGAATAATTGTTAATGTCATTGTATTGTTATGTGCATATATCCGAGTGAGACTGATGGACTCTGATCGTGAAATGTTGAATGTGTACGTTCTGGTTAAATTGGTATTGTGTTTATTTGATAGTAGTCGTGTACTTTATATTGCTACATGATTAAGGATAATCCGAGTCAGTATCTATCATTTAATATCTAAGATACTCACCCGCTACTGTGGCAATTTTTCAGTGAATATCTCTCGAAATGAGGAGTGGAGGAGGAGCTGAATATTGGATGAAGTGCTGGTGCACTATGGAAATTATGTGTTTATGTATATGTCTTGTTAAGCCTTGGCCGGCTCGTATTTCAGTCGTAGTCTCTTATATTAGAACTTGAACCCTCTTGGGTAGAAAACATGATCGTGTGCCTGTACTTATTTATATCCCTCTCTTTATCCATCATACTGTGTCTTGTTCCATATTGCATGAATGATCCGAGTGATATATGTATGCGTACTTTCTGAGTGTGTGGGGTTGGTATAACCATGGGTAGAAATGGGATTAAGAGTTGATGGGGGAAGTGAGACAGTGATTTATTCTGAGTGCCGAAGAGTTTAAGTATTACCGAGTGAATTAGAGCACGGAACACCGAGTGAGGACTGATCTAGATACTTTCCAAGTGAAAACGGTTAGGATTTTCCCGAGTGTAGAATAATTAACAATTTCCGAGTAAGAATCCGCCGAGTGAAGGTTTCCCGACAGAAAAGCGACACCTAAGGCTCTAAGTGGACCCCATTGTAGTAAATTATTAATAGCAAGGGAATCTGAGTGAGTCTTGACTTAGTAGGATAACTAGAGTAGGGAAGATTATGGTTACCGAGTGAAAAATGAGTGAAACACCCCGAGTGGTAAAAAGGACGTGAAAGTTATTCCGAGTGAGAAGTCTTCATAGATTCCGAGTGAGTGGCTATGGGAACCATTTCCGAGTTGCCGTATACGTGTTCCGATTGAGTGAAATCAGGAGTGTGTTATGTTTTCTGAATGGAGCTGGTATGTTAAGGGCCAATCCGAGAGAATTGAGAGTGGACCTTTCCGAGTAGACCAGGCGCTGAAATTCGAGTGCGGGAATGCCGAGTGGAGTGAGCGAGCGCCGAGTGTAGCTCCTCGCTACAGCGTGTGCGCGTTGTTGTGTGAACCGCCTGAGCGTTTTTCTTCTTCCACTGGCAGCCTCCTTGAGTCGGTTTTATTCCTCTTGCATTCTTTTCCCTTATTTCCTTGTGCCCGATTATTCTGGTCTTAATTGTGGAAAAAAAAATTTCTTTGTTTTATTATTTATTATTTATTAAAATAGGGTGTTACACCCTCGTAAGGGTCCCATTCACATGATCCCACAAGACCTCAATTATTTTCACATGTCAAGTGATCACAACCAATTATAATCGTTTAAATATTTATCCCCCGTGCAAGGGTCCTTTTCACAAGATCCCATAAGACCTCAATTATTTCTACATGTGAACTGATCGCAACCACTTATAATCGTTCAAATATTTATTCCTCATGCAAGGGTCCTTTTCTCAACTCAATTATTTCCACTGTTGGTGTATGCACTATGAGCTTTTATTCTTTTTCATTTGTATCATTTTTCTGCTTATCAATAAAATAAGTATTTCAATTTAAAATTGTTTTAAAACATATTTATCCTTGGAGTAATAGGTTGTATGAAAGTTATTCCTAAAACGTCCTTAGTCAAGTATTTACATGGGGACATGTAAATACATTGAGACTAGTGTGTGAGTGTACTGACGACTTGATCTCATAGATCATAGATATAGAATGTATCAAGTCTTCACACGGGTACACATTAAGAGTAATGATGTACTGGACAGACCCACCATGAGAACGTTGCATGGATCGTTACATGAATGTCATAAATGATTCTCAATGTTATAATGGTATATGTAGTCCTTCGACCTGAAATCACTACGATTTCTACATGAGGAGTTTGTTGTTTTAATACTATCAAACGTCTTCTGTAACAAGAGGATTATAAAGGTTATGATTAGACAATGAACAAATTATGTAGAGGGATTGAGTGATGTAGATGGGATTTGTCTCTCCTATGTGACAGAAGTGATATCTGTAGGCCACTTGATGGAGTAAGACTAAGGAAACGCATGGCCATGCTAGAAAGAATAAATATTAGATATTTATTCGAATCAAGTCTACTCCGGTATTAAGTAAAATAAATTAGACCGTACAAGGATGACGCGACCATGCCTTAGGCCTAATTAGGATATCGTGACAAAAGGAACAAACATATAAAATAATTATCACTTATAGGTTATGTTGATATTAAATAATATTCAGACATAATGATGCATTTCTAGATGTCGCTCTTATTTTATATTAATAATAAAATAATTTATTATTAATATGACCAGGTATTTTTCCTATAGGGTCACACACATAAAGTAAGCCCATCAGAAAATGTTTTGTTTTATTTTAGTTAGACTAAAATAAAGCTATTGGGCCTAACTTATTTAGAATGAGTAAGGAGCCCACTATTTAGAGAGAATAAATTAGGTCAAACCTAAGCCTATAAATAGAGCATAAGATGCTCATAGGTCGTTCACTAAAAAGAGACACAAATTCGTAAAAGTTGCAAGAGCTACACGTCGTCAAACTAGCAGTTGGCAAGTGTTGTGATTCTGGTGGGAGTGCTTATATGGACTCCTAAAGGACGAGGCTACGACTGCTTCGGTGTTCTTCAAGAGGTAATCCTAAAAATGATTTTTTTGTGTGTTTGTCTTATGCTTTGAAACAAGACGCTTTGTAAATTCTATGGGAATCCTTGTATTTTCGCTGCTCAGGTACTAGGGATTCCCTAACAGTGGTATCAAAGCCAGGTTGCAAAATCGTGTTTTGGGCATTTGTTTGTGTTTCATGATGATATGTTTTCATTTGTAAGAGCTTTTAGAAAATATGATTTGCGAAATCGTCTCTTGTTTGAAGCTTTGCGTTTTTGTTTTGCGAAAATGTTTTGTGAAACTAGGATTCGAAAATGAACAAGCATGATTATGTTACTATTTTGGGTTATCGCATGTGATGCATATTATTACAATGATTAATCATGTATATGGTATAACCTCTGTTTTGGCATGATACATATGTTTTTGAGTTATTCTTTATAAATTGCATATGATACATGTTATAAAGTTTCTCAATTTTAGTATGCTTGTTGTTGCCATTTAAATTTGTATGATGTATGAGTTTATGCAATTTTCATATTTGATATGTATTTTTACTCATATGATGGTCATCGTACAAATTATGAATCAATTGAGTTGATCTTCGAACATGAATGGTTCATGTTATGGGGCGTTGAGTAATAAGGTTTAAGTGTTAAACCTTGGCCGTTCCTTAATCTAGGGTTTAAGGGTTGAAACCTAGACGGCCGTCATGGAAAGGCATTGCATATTGGCATTGGCGCAAGTTGAATTCTAGGTTTTGAAACCCTAGACGGCGTTGCCTCCATGTGCCTTGACGGCTGTGTTCTGAAGCATTCACAATAAGGAATTAGGGTTTCAAAATGGTTGAAACCCTAGCCGAAATTTTAGAGCTATTAATGGTCAGAGGGACGTTCTGGCTAGGAAAGACTTGGTACTTAAGCGATTACACCGGACCCACCTCTCTTTCTTGGGAACCAACCTGACTACAAGCACAATTCCTTCTCTACGTAACGCCTTATTACCGACCCCACGTGTTTAATTGCCTGTTATAAAAATTAATTACTCTTTTAATGCTTTTAAATAGGTTATAATCAATTAATTAATACATTGCGTGGTGAATGGTTATGGTCTTAGTTATTTTATTTAAATACAGCCTGCGTATTGTTCCTCTCTCTATTCTGTTGTATTTCTTTTCTCAACCCTTCACTCGTATGTATAGCGATTCTCTCTTTAATCATGTAATCTTGATCGGGCAAACAAAGTAGAGACTTAGAAGAAAACCAAGGAGTGGTGACTCTAAGAGGATGGTGGATTCAAGAAGTAGGACTTCATGAAGCCATGGCAACATAGTTCCTCTAGGTTTATTTATTTATTTATTTTTCTTCTAGGAAGACCATAACCATCTCACAATTTCGTTTGCATGCTTTGGGGATAATATTATTACGTTAAAGCATTTAACAAAGACAATAATTTTAAAATAAATTAAAACCCCTTAAAATAATATTAAGTTACAAACGCCTTCCAATAAGTACACTCGTCAACATTACTATCAATAAATAGTGGGTCTGCCAAAGCAGGGTACTATCATTTATATTAGTAAGACATGATGGGATAATGGTAATATCCAAACTATTTTATTGGGCTTTAACTTAACTAAGTTTTCAATTGGATTGAATATAACTTAGAGGCGTAAACATTGGGCTAAATATTAATAAGATAAATAATCAGTAATGGTTACTTAACCCAATGACTAAGAGTTTTATAAAGATACAATTGGAAAAAGTTTCCTACCTAAATAACCAAGTATTAGGTGATCAGCCAAAGCTGACTTAACACTTGGCAAAATATGGATCTTAGCCCACTAGAAAATCTTCCAACAGGATTTTCTAATTCGTGGAGAGCATTTTGTTTTGAATCAAAATAGTGGGAGACATATTTAACTTAAATGACCATAATTTAAATATGTTTTGAAAATGATACTTACTACATATTTTCTATTTTAGATAACCATGATATCAAACATACCTTCGAACCTTTTGTTGCAATCAATCCTAGACAAGGAAAAATTGTTTGGTTCCAACTTCCTTGACTGGTATAGAAACTTAAGAATTGTCCTCAAACAAGAGAAAAAGCAGTATGTCTTGGAAAGTCCAGTTTTGGAACCACCCGCTGCAAACGCCTCTAAAGCTGACAGGGATGCTTATAAGAAGCATCAGGATGATGCTTTAGATGTCCAATGCCTTATGTTAGCTACCATGTCTCTTAATCTTAAGAAGCAACATGAGCACATGGAGGCTTTCGATATGATCAAAAACCTAAGGAAGCTATATCAAGGTCAAGCTGAACAAGAAAGATATGAAGTTTCCTCAGCCCTATTTAGCTGTAGACTTGAAGAGGGAGGTTCTGTAGGACCTCATGTGCTCAAAATAATTGGGTACTTTGAGAATCTAGCTAGGCTAGGATTCCCCTTCCCTCAGAAGTTAGCTACTGATCTCATTTTGAAATCATTACCTGATAGTTTTAAGCCAGTCATCATGAATTATAACATAAATGCATTGGACAAAATATTACCAGAGCTACTCAATATGTTGAGGATTGTTAAGCCTAATATTTCTAAAGGAAAGGGCAAGGCCATAATGATGGTCAATTCTGGCAAAGGTAAAGGAAAGGGTATGTATAAAGGCAAAGGAAAGGTTGTTACAGGAAATGGCAAGAAAATTTTGAAAGACAAGGATAAGCCAAGTACATCAGCCTTAAAACCTGTGGGCGGGATGGCTAAGGAAGGTAAATATCACCATTGTGGACAAAAGGAATACTGGAAGAGAAACTATCCAAAGTACCTAGAAGAGTTTAAGAAGAAGGGAAGTGAGACTTCCACTTCAGGTATTTTTGTTATAGAAATTAACATGTCAACTTCAACATCATGGGTATTAGATACAGGATGTGGATCTCATATTTGTCTTAATGTGCAGGATCTAAGTAGGAGTAGGCAGTTGATTAAGGGTGATGTAGACCTAAGTGTTGGAAATGGAGCAAGAGTTACTGCATTAGCTGTAGGGACTTATTTTTTATCCTTGCCCTCAGGGTTAGTCCTTGAATTGAACAATTGTTATTTTGTTCCGGCAATAAGGAGAAACATTATTTCTGTTTCCTGTCTTGATAGGAAAGGGTTTTCCTTTATAATAAAGAACAATAATTGTTTTGTTTATTTAAATTACATGTTTTATTGTTGTGTAAATTTGAGTAATGGACTTTATGTTCTAGATCTCGAAACCCCTATCTATAATGTTAATACTAAAAAGGATAAAACAAATGATTTAAACCCAACTTATCTTTGGCATTGTCACCTAGGACAAACACTTTTCTAAACTCCATCAAGATGGATATTTAGAATCTTTTGATTTTAAATCAATAGATACATACGAATCTTGTTTATTGGGGAAGATGACTAAGACCCCATTTACCAGGAAAGGTGAAAGGGTGAGTGATCTTCTTGGCTTAATACATAGTGATGTATGTGGGCCTATAGGGATAATGGCTAGGGGAGGTTTTAGTTACTTCATCACTTTTACTAATGATTTCAATAAATATGAATTTGTGTTTCTCATGAAACATAAATCAGAATCCTTTGAAAAGTTCAAGGAGTTTAGACATGAAGTAGAAAACCAACTTGGCAAGATAATTAAAGCACTTTGATCCAATCAAGGTGGTGAATATTTAAGCCTAGAGTTTGATGAATATCTTAAAGAGTGTGGGATTGTATCTCAACTTACTCCCCCTAGAACACTAGAATGGAATGGGGTTTCTGAGCGGAGAAATAGAACCTTGTTGGATATGGTTCGATCAATAATGAGTCAAACTGACCTCCCTAACTCATTTTGGGGACATGCTTTGCTGACAGCAACTTTTACACTTAACCGTGTTCCATTAAAGGCTGTCATAAAGACACCATATGAGATATGGACTGGGAAACGACCTAGTATGTCTTTTCTTAAGATGTAGGGTTATGAAGCTTATGTTAAGCGTCAAAGTTCTGATAAACTCAGGCCCAAGTTAGATAAATGTCTTTTTGTGGGATACCCAAAAGAAACTAAGGGTTATTATTTTTACAATCCTACCAAGGGCAAAGTGTTTGTTGCTCGGAATGCTGTATTCTTAGAAAGGGAATTCATCTCTACAAGAATCAGTGGGAGAAAAGTAGAACTTGGAGAAATTCAAGACTCACAAGGCATTGAAAAGCCAATGGTGAAAATGGAGCAAGACCCACAAAATGTTGTGATAACACTAGCTCTAGTAGCATAAGACTTGCGTAGATCAGGTAGAATACATCAACAACCTGAAAGATATAGATTTCTTGTAACTCAGGAAGGAGATGTATTGTTAATGGATCAAAATGAGCCAACATCTTATGAAGAGGCCATTGCAAGTCCAGAATCTGAGAAATGGCTAGAAGCCATGGAATCTGAAATGGACTCCATGTATACTATTCAAGTTTGGAACTTGGTTAATGCACCTGAAGGGGTAAAACCTATAGGATGCAAGTGGGTTTTCAAAAAGAAAATTGACATGGATGGTAATATAAGTACCTTTAAAGCAAGGTTGGTGGCTAAAGGTTTCAAGCAAATACATGGTATAGACTATGATGAAACTTTTTCCCCAGTTGCTATGCTAAAGTCTGTTTGGATTCTGCTTGTTATTGCTGTATACCATGATTATGAAATATGGCAAATGGATGTCAAGACTGCTTTCCTTAATGGAAATCTTCTTGAGGAAGTGTACATGACATAACTCGAAGGCTTTGTTAAGCCTGAAGCATCCAGAAAGGTGTGCAAACTGCAACGTTCTATATATGAACTTAAGCAAGCTTCCAAAAGTTGGAATCTTCGTTTTGATGAAGTTGTTAAACAATTTGGCTTTACTAAAAATAAGGATGAACCTTGTGTCTACAAGAAGGTTAGTGACTGCACAATTATTTTTTTGGTCCTGTATGTTGATGATATACTACTTATTGGAAATGACGTTCCTACTCTTTAGTCTGTGAAGAGTTAGTTGGGAAGTTGTTTTTCTATGAAAGACTTAGGTGAAGCAACCTACGTGTTGGGAATTAAGATCTATAGAGATAGATCAAGAAAACTTCTTGGCCTAAGTCAGAATACATACATAGACAAAGTGTTAAAAATGTTTAACATGAAAGATTCCAAGAAAGGAACTTTGCCTATTGCTCATGGCACAAGCTTATCAAAACCTCAATTTCCTTTCACTAAAGAAGAGAGAGAACGGATGAATAAGATTCCAATTGTAAAAATTGAAATATTTTGGTACACACAAGGAATAGTACAATTTTCCAGTTTTATGTGTAATTTTTGGTGGAGTCAAATTCTGATCAATACAAAAGTGGCACATTTAAAAACATGGCTAAGTCTCTGGCTTTTTGTGCAATTTATAGTGGAGTCAAATCATCTTCAATACAAGTCAAGGGAATTAACTCATTTTCTATGGTTTCCATTTAAATGATACTATAATAATTAAGGGTAAGAGTAAAAAAACCTTTTTCTTAAACTGTTATCATTATTCTGATGGACCAAATATTGTCCATGGGTACTTCAGAAATGGTAGAATGATTTTTTCCAGGAAATCCCTAATGAATAAAACGTACTATTCTCTCTTTTTTATCGTAGATATTATAACCATCATCCACATCCCACACAATTGTCGACCACAAATAAAAACTAATACAAAGACTCGTGATTCCATTTAAAAATATTGTGGCCCCTTGTGGAATAAACGAGAAGTAAATATAGTCTAGAATAAATGAAAAATCACTAATTTATTTAGAAAAAAAATATGAAATCCATACCAAGATAACTGTAAATTCCAATCCCTAACAACGCTGAATAACCTAAAGACAGATTCAAAGCCCAGATGCAATTACTTACTCGTCGAGACCAGACCCTCTTATAGCCTCTATAAGTAATTGCTCTAACCTTAGAACTATGAGCATAATGTTGTCCTCCTTTTATTTACAACAATTATTCAAAAATGAATATATTCATATTATCTCCTTTGTTTATTTTATATAAAAATTTGGTGGGGAATAAAAAAAATCCTAGCGTTTTCCTTATTTGTGAAGGTGAAGTAATTTTCATCAATTAGTACTATTTTATTTATAATTAAAGAGTAATTCATTGAATTACTTCAAGATCCAAAAATATATATACAATATATATATAATATATATAAGATTTGTCTGCTATTGGATTAATCATGTATGCCATGATATGTACCTGACCAGATGTCTCGTACGCTTTAAGCATGACGAGCAGATACCAGTCTGATCCCGGTGAAAGTCACTAGACTGCTGTCAAGAATATCCTGAAGTACTTAAGAAAAACTAAGGATTCATTCTTGATATATGGAGGGGAAGAAGAGCTCATTGTAAAAGGTTACACTGATGCTAGCTTCCAAACTGATAAGGATAACTCAAGATCACAATCTGGGTACGTGTTTTGTCAAAATGGTGGCGCTATAAGCTGGAAGAGTTCAAAGCAAGAGACAGTTGTTGATTCTACTATAGAGTCTGAGTATATTGCAGCCTCAAATACTGCAAAAGAGGCAATATGGATCAAGAAGTTCATAATAGAACTTGGGATTGTTCCTAGCATTGTTGACCCTATAAGTCTCTACTGTGACAATAGTGGAGCAATCACACAAGCTAAGGAACCTAGATCACATCAACGATCTAAGCATATACTTAGGAGATTTCATCTCATTCGAGAGATCCTTGACTAAAGAGATGTAAAGATATGTAAGGTACATACTGATGAGAATATTGTTGATCCACTCATAAAACCTCTTACACAACAAAAACATGAAGGGCACACTAGATCATTAGGCATTAGGCAAATGTCTGATTGGCACTAGTGCAAGTGGGAGATTATTGGTGTATGCACTATGAGCTTTTATACTTTTTCATTTGTATCATTTTTCTACTTATCAATAAAATAAGTATTTCAATTTAAAATTACTTTAAAACGTATTTATCCTTGGAGTAATAGGTCATATGAAGGTTATTACTAAAATGTCCCTAGTTAAGTATTTACATGGGAACATGTAAACACATTAAGACTAGTGTGTGAGTGTACTGATGACTTGATCTCATAGATCATAGATATAGATGATATCAAGTCTTCACATGGGTACACATTAAGAGTAATGATGTACTGGACAGACGCACCATGAGAACATTGCATGGATCATTCGTGAATGTCATAAATGATTCTCAATGTGATAATGGTATATGTAGTCTTTCGACCTGAAGTTTCTACGATTCCTACATGAGGAGTTTGTTGTTTTAATACAATCAAATGTCTTCTGTAACAAGAGGACTATAAAGGTTATGATTAGGCAATGAACAAATTATGTAGAGGGATGTGAATGATATAGATGGGATTTGTCTCTCCTATGTGACAGAAGTGATATTTGTAGGCCACTCAATGAAGTGAGACTAAGGAAACACATGGCCATGCTAGAAAGAATAAATATTAGATATTTATTCAGATTAAGTGTACTCTGGTATCAAGTAAAATAAATTGGGCCGTACAAGGATGACGCGACCATACCTTGGACCCAATTAGGATATCGTGACAAAAGGAACAAACATATAAAATAATTATCACTTATAGGTTATGTTTATATTAAATAATATTTGGACATAATGATGCATTGCTAGATGTCGCTCTTATTTTATATTAATAATAAAATAATTTATTATTAATATGACCGGGTATTTTATGTAACATCCCGATTTAAAAATTAACCACCGAATGAGATTAGTGAATGAGCTAAGATTAATTGTAGATTAGAGAGCTAATGGTTAATTAATTAATGTTAGTGGCCAGGTTGAATTGACGCATGTGCCCCTGGAGTATATAAAAGCTTTGACTCTTCTTTTCTCCACTCACTTCCTCATTCACTTCATTCCGCTTGCCAAGGGTCGAGAGAGAACTGAGAGTTCCTCTTCAAAGGAAAACAGAGATACTGTCCGATCCTCTTCTCCTGCCCACTTCCCTCTTCGTTCTCTTCATCTTTCTCTTTATCTTCTTTTCCACCCAAAACTGTGTAGACCGGAGTGGAACGGTGTGGCTGTGAGGGAACAGTGTAGTGGCAGAAGAAACAGCACGGTGGTTTGTCCTGGAGGTTGGATCCTCCTCTGTTTTTCTTCTCCTTGTCTTCTCTTCCATCTGATGGGGCTGCATGAGTCCTGGCGTGGATGATAGCAGCGTGGGGCGTCTCCGTTTGTGGGAAATGACCCACTGAGTTGAGAGCTAAGGGCCTTTCTTCGAAGGAAGCAGAGACGTCGTTCTATTCTCTTCTCCTGTACTCCTTCCTTTCCTCGTTGAGCCAGAGAGGGTGAGAGTGTGCATTCTCCTCTGCATGCAACCAGTCTTCTTCCCTACTGTTCCTCGTCTCTTTCCTCACCGTCTTCTCCTTCAACTAACCCAGCGATGTTGGGATATCTTGGGGTTGGAACACTTCATTGTTGGCAAGATCAGACTGTTCGTGGGTATGGAAACGGCTTCGGGTTCTCTATGCTAAGTGCTGAGTCCAGCGTCTGAACCCAGAGGTCGTGTGAGTTAGAGGGAGCGGTTGAAGGATGATTGGTCGGCATTGTTAGCTTGAGGAGCTCCTGGAATCTTCATTCCAGGTAGGGGGTATCTTATATCTTAAATGCATAGGTTATGGACGGGTTCTAGGTGTTAATGGCTTGCTGTTTCTGTGTCTGATTCTGTGTTTTATTTGCATGAAGAGTATATGATACCCGGATGCATGATGTTTATGAATCGAGTGTTGCATGTTTAGTTCTGTCCATGGATTGTAGGTTAATAGTCTTGAAAAATGTTGAATGAATGCATGGAAAGAATATGCTAAGGTACTGCTGATGATTACCGTATGAGTTGTGTGTCATGCATGTTAATATGACTTTGAATGCCGTCTGCATATGGAAAAATGTTTAGTGAGTCTGATGGTATACCGTGCCGATTGCATGTGATGTATGTATTACCGAATGAAAGTTGTGTATGAAATCTGTGCTGTGTGTTGAATCCGCGTGTGGCGCATGGGATGCGTTAATGCTGGGAGCATGTAGTGTGGGACACTACCATCAGTTATAAAAGCGTGGGACGCTGATAATCCTTGAGTGGGACTCAAGGTAGCCATTGAGTGGGACTCAGGCTTCCCATGAACACCGCCGTTGGCGCTGAGAGCGTTGGTGTCACATGTGTGGGGAAACGGTTTGGTACCTGTAAAATGGCCAAGTTAGCTGGGACCTGAATAAAAGGCTGGGAGCCTACGTTGCAACGAATGAAAATCGATTACACACGAATACGGAACCGAGTGAAATAATCTGTGTACATGTACTGTTGATGTTGATTGAAATTTGATTACGTTAGTGTGTGATAATGCTGTTGAAATGATAGGTGCATATAGCCGAGTGATAGATGGTGGATTCTGACCGGTAAATGTTTTATGTGTATTCTGATTCACTGGCATTATTATGTTACTGGTTGTTGCTATGTTAATGTTATTGAAATGATATGTGCATATGGCCGAGTGATAACTGGTGGATTCTGATCGGTAAACGTCTTATGTGTGTCCTAATTGATTGGTATTGTTCTAACCTTCATTGCTATTATGTATAATTATATATATATATATATAATGTTGCATAACTGAGGAACAATCCGAGTCAATATCTATCATTTAATATTTAAGATGCTCACCCCCTACACCATTTTTTAGCATGTGCAGGTCGGACTCGGAATGTGGAGAAAGCCTTAACCCGAGTGATGGGTATTTATGTTGTTATAGTGTATAGAGTGTGCTGTACCGAATGTATATAGTTATATTAAAGCCTTGGCCGGCTCCCATGTAAAATGATGGGTAAACACATTTATTCATAAGGATTGATTATGAGAATTATAGACATGGTGTCACTTGTATGGGATTATAAGTATTGGTAAATGTATAATGTTAAGATAATGAGTATTCCGAGTGTATGATTATGTATATACATATATGTTGTATGCTGGTGACTTGTGTTTGGATAGACTGAGAGACGTTGTTGGATAGGATATTGCTAAGTTAATGATTTTCCGAGTAGACATAGTTGTGAGAGCCATCTCCAAGTGAGGCTATAAATGACTGTGCCTTCTTATCCGAGTGGTGAAGACTTAAAGGATTCTGAGAGAAATCACTTTAGATGAACCTACACTGTGTGGGATTCGATGGGAGAATTTCCCGGGTAATGATAGGCGTAAGTAACACCGAGTGAAAAATATGAGTATAACCCCGAGTGGGGAAAGGTCTAGGTATGCCCGAGTGGAGATGCTGAGTGAGCCTCTTCCGAAGGAAGAGTTGTTATGATGGGTTAATTGGGATAAATTCTAAGTGTATGACCTATACATAATCTGAGTGAACGAGGATCCATATTCCGAGTGGTTAGGGTTCGAATGAGTCCGAGTGGGACTTAACTTAATGGTTTCCCCGAGTGAATAAGATAGGATACACCGAGTGGATCAGGCTGGAATATTCCGAGTGGCGAATGTGAATTACATTCCGATTGTATTGAGGTTGAGATATACCGAGGGGTGTTGATTGGAAGATATTCTGAGTGAGGAAGGTTTATAGATTCCGAGCGGAATAGTTATCACTTTCCGAGTGGATTGTATATGTGACCCTTGTGGATAAAAATAAAGAACTAAGTATAATATGTTGGGGTCGATCCCGAGTGAATGAAACCCCAATCCCGAGTGTTTGGATAGCCGAGTGTGTTACTCGCCTCAGTGAACAAGGTATTCGCTCCAGCGAGTGTGAGTGCATGGAAGGCTTCCGAGTTGGATTCAATGAAGTGAATGGGTGTTCGCCCAGGCGTGTTGGGCAGTCTCACTCAGGCATATTGGATCTCGCTCGAGCAAGTGTGTGCTGTGTTGTGGGTTCGCTTAGGCGCTTTATGTCTTCCGCTGGCTGCCTTGCGATATCTCGCCCAAGCGACGCTGGGTCTCGCTTGAGCGAGGGTGTACTATTTGGGACGGCTTAAGCTGTGGTGCTTCCACTATTTGCTGAATGAGTGCTTTATTTCTCCCTTGCCTGCCGTTCCATATTTTACCCGGTTGTTTTATGGTCTATTTGGGTCCATTATTTTGGAAAAATTTCCTTTGTCCCAGATTTATTTTTATTTAATCTAGGATGTTTCATTTTGGTATCAGAGTAGACCAAAAGGTCCATGGCCAAGGTTTGCCTACTGTTAGTGGGCGGTTGTGTGCGATATGACCGGTTGTCATCATTGCTTGTGGTATTCTGTTGGATTTGATGCATGTTTAACCATGAATTGTGTGATTGTATGCATGAGTTTTGTGGAGGACAGTGGTGAGAGGTATCACTTAGAAAATGTCGATTTGGGTGTGGAGGATTGTTACTATCCTGGTTCGGTTGTTCATTATGTAAGAGGTTGTTCTATGTGTGGGGTTGAATGAGAGAAAAATGGAATGACAGGTGTTGAAACCTTCATGTATATTGAAACTGATTAATTGATTTGATCTTTTGTGTAGGCCCTATTAGTGGCTCGTAGTTGAGATATATTAAACGAACAGAATAGAACTCATATTTGAGTTGATTAAGTGAATAATATTGAAGGAATTCCCTAGTGTGGTGTTTCTAACTTAACTGATCGGTTGTAATATTTGTGCCAAGGATACACAATTCATCCTAAGAGTATAAGTAATTTATTGCAGTTTCTAAGTTGCCAGGTACATATTTTTGGCACGTGAATCCTATATGGTATAGGATGTGATTAATTGATTAGTTGTAGTTTCCTAAGTTGGAAATCTGGGTATGTGATAGGTGATTAAATGTAAAATCTGATGCGTGTTTGGTTGGGATTGTGTCTCGGTTGTTGGTTAAGGAAACCGGGTGGATGGTATTAGGCTTTATAATATTTGGATGTTGGGGTGTGACCCACGATGGATAAATAGTGACCCCTTATGAATTCTAAGTCTAATAATTTATTAATCTTATGAGTTGTTGAACCCGAGTAAAACAATTACATAGTAACTCGTTGAGGCTTGAATTATTATTGTGTGATGGTTTTTATTATGTGATGATTTGGGTTGGACTCGGTCTTATGGTTGACAACCAAGTGAATTATTGGTTGAATTATGACCCATAAGGTGTAGAAAACCGATTGGATTTAATCAGATCTTATGTAATCACACTATGGTGATCTAGGCTCGGTGATAATTGGATGTTGTGGGCGTACTAGGTGACCACTACAAATTTCGAGTCGGATAATCTGATTGACCTTATGAATTATTGAGCCAAGCATGTAATGGTATAATGAATTGTTGAGGCTTGAATTGTTTTGGGGTGAAATGTAAATAATAAATGGGGTACCTGATTGATAGTGACTGGTAAGGTAGAAATCCGAGTACGCCTGGGTATCGATTATGGTGGTATTAGAAATCATACTATAATGATAATTGCATGACTGATTGGTGGATTATGTCTATGCTCGGTAAATCATTAGGCTTAAAAATTGATTGATGGTCTATGAAGTGTGATGAAATGAAGGATTAATAGGCTATCGGATTATGGTATTAAGACGGATGAGATCCAATAATGTACTATTTACTCGGTAATGATTGGAGGCTGATTGTTGGTATGTCAGTTTGTAACTAAGTGGGTACCTTGTGGGGGCTGCCATTATACTGTTTTACAGTAATGGTAAATGATATTTTATGATTGTTGTTGCGTGATATGCCCTGGGTGGTGCATACTGATGATGTTGATGTAATGTATTACTTATATATGTATGTGTGTGAATTGCAATAATTTTTATGAACTAGTATTAGCTGAGTGAATTTGGTCGGTGTGAGTAAAAGGAGTGTAATGTATCTTGCTCCGGTACGACTCTTCATACCATAGGTATTGTGGCAGCGTACACGTTGCAGTGACTCTATGTAATTGTTGTAAACCTATAGGAATGAGATGTCATCCTATGAGTTGGATGCAGCAATTCATGAGTCGGGCAAGTGAAGTTGTAGCTTCTTATGGAGATGGGAGTCCATCGGACTATTCTGAGAGAAAATGAGAACTGTATTGGGTGGAAAGTGATTGTTAGTTTATCAAAATAAGGATTGAAGGTTGTTTAACCTTGATGTGTTTACCTCCGAGGGGATCAGAGGTTATTGGGTATGAATTAGCTATTAAAATAAGGATTAGTTATTGAAATAGGTGGATGATCGAGTCTGTCACTAAAAATTGAAAATTCTATAAGGCTAACCGAGTGCTGCTATGGGTTTAATGAGGAAACCCGGATCTTGAGCCAAGATAAATTGTGAGGTGAGGAACTTGCTCGGAAAGGACTAGTATATTCCGAGCGTGAGAAAGTAGAAATAATTCCGAGTGAAAACCTTCTGGGAGAAAGGACTAACGAGTGAAGTTATGGTGTTCCGAGTAAATCTCATAGAGAGGATCATTACTAAGTTAAGGGAATTGTGTCCGAGCGTAACACTTTTGAGTAGGGTAAGATTCGAGTGATGTAACTCGGAGCGTGACGTTTCTGAGTGGAATAGTACCTGATAGACGGTTCCCATCGTGTAAAATCTCTAAGTCTGTAGGATGTGCCCCTGACTAATCTTTACCAAAAGAACTTCTGGTCGGAATGTGGGGCTATGAATAGGTAGGTCTCCGAGTGAATTTTCCCGAGGAAGAGTAAACACCTGAGAGGTAAATTTATCCATAGATGTGTTCGGATTGATGTTTGGAGCTACTGAGTTTGAACTCAGATTTGTATTTGAAGTAGGCTTGAATTTCGAGTGAAAATTTGGGTAAATGGAAAGTTTTCCGGGTAAGAATTACCTTCAGACCCCGAATAACCCCTTTGATCGAGAGTTCCGAGTGACCTTTCAGGGTGTAGGCATGGAATCGGCCGAAGGAATGGTTAGAAATCTGAGATTTTGGAACCGAGTGTGATGCCTGTAAAGGATGAATCCAGGCAGTCTGTGCTGATTAGAGCACCTTGAAACTCTGTTGGGTGTTGGTTTTGATTTTGCCAAGATATATTATGGGTTAGAGGAGAAATTTTGTGGTCAGACATTGAATACCCGAGAGTTTAATCCGAGATTAATCGGACATTGGTGAATATTTTGTGGGGATCAGTAATGTTGTTTACCAACTAGATTCTTCCCAACTGGATAATTAGCATCCATAGTATGCCTTATATGACATAATTTTGAACTTATGCTCTGTGTGGGTACGTAAATGTATCGAATGACTCCTTGGAATTGGGGGAAATGACGATTGATGCACACCGATTGGTGTTGTGAGTATAGGGCCGAGCGGCCAAAGAACTAGAGGTACCATCAGTTATAATGAATCGGCAGAGTTAAAGGGGGTAGATTGTACGTTTTAAAATTGAAATCCCCAAATATATTGAATTATATGATGAGGTTGTACTCAGGTAGGATCTGACTCTAGTAATTTTGCCGACTGGAATTGTGGAGCGGTTGGTAAACCGCTTAAGAGGAGAAGCTATATTGAGTAGAATTATGAACTAATCGGTGAATGCTTGGAGAGCAGAGACATACAATAGTTGAGTCAGCAATATTCTGAGCCGTTTGTTGAGATAAGTTCATATTGGAATTTCAAGGACGAAATTCTTTAAAGGGGGAGAATTGTAACATCCCGATTTAAAAATTAACCACCGAATGAGATTAGTGAATGAGCTAAGAATAATTGTAGATTAGAGAGCTAATGGTTAATTAATTAATGTTAGTGGCCAGGTTGAATTGACGCATGTGCCGCTGGAGTATATAAGAGCTTCAGCTCTTCTCTTCTCCACTCACTTCCTCATTCACGTCATTCTGCTTGCCAAGGGTCGAGAGAGAACTGAGAGTTCCTCTTTAAAGGAAAACAGAGACACTATCCGATCCTCTTCTCCTGCCCACTTCCCTCTTCGTTCTCTTCGTCTTCCTCTTCATCTTCTTTTCCACCCAGAACTGTGTAGACCCGAGTGGAACGGTGTGGCTGTGAGGGAACAACGTAGTGGCAGAAGAAATAGCATGGTGCTATGTCCTAGAGGTTGGATCCTCCTCTGTTCTTCTTCTCTTTCTCTTCTCTTCCATCTGATGGGGCTGCATGAGTCTCGGCGTGGATGATAGCAGCGTGGGGCATCTCCGTTTGTGGGAAATGACCCACTGAGTTGAGATCTAAGGGCCTTTCTTTGAAGAAAGTAGAGACGCTGTTCTATTCTCTTCTCCTGTACTCCTTTCTTTCCTCGTTAAGCCAGAGAGGGTGAGAGTGTGCATTCTCCTCTGCATGCAACCAGTCTTCTTCCCTACTGTTCCTCGTCTTCTTCTCCTTCAACCAACCCAGCGACGTTGGGATATCTTGGGGCTGGAACCCTTCATTGTTGGCAAGATCAGACTGTTCGTGGGTATGGAAACGGCTTCGGGTTCTCCATGCTAAGTGTTGAGTCCAGCGTCTGAACCCAGAGGTCATGTGAGTTGGAGGGAGCGGTCAAAGGATGATTGGTCGGCATTGTTAGCTCGAGCAGCTCCTGGAATCTTCATTCCAGGTAGGGGGTATCTTATATCTTAAATGCATGGGTTATAGACGGGTTCCGGGTGTTAATGGCTTGCTGTTTCTGTGTCTGATTCTGTGTTTTATTTGCATGAAGAGTATATGATACCCGGATGCATGATGTTTATGAATCGAGTATTGCATGTTTAGTTCCGTCCATGGATTGCAGGTTAATAGTCTTGAAAAATGTTGAATAGATGCATGGAAAGAATGTTCTAATGTACTGCTGATGATTACCGTATGACTTGTGTGTCATGCATGTTAATATGACTTTGAATGCCGTCTGCATGTGGAAAAATGTTTTAGTGAGTCTGATGGTATACCGTGCCGATTGCATGTGATGCATGTATTGCCGAACGAAAGTTGTGTATGAAATCTATGCTGTGCATTGAATCCGCTTGTGGAGCATGGGATGCGTTAATGCTGGGAGCATGTAATGTGGGACACTACCATCGGTTATAAAAGCGTGGGACGCTGATAAATCCTTAAGTGGGACTCAAGGTAGCCATTGAGTGGGACTCAGGCTGCCCGTGAACACCACCGTTGGCGCTGAGAGCGTTGGTGTCACATGTGTGGGGAAACGGTTTGGTACCTATAAAATGGCCAAGTCGGCTGGGAGCTGAATAAAAGGCTGGGAGCCTACGTTGCAATGAATGAAAACCGATTACACACGAATGCGGAACCGAGTGAAATAATCTGTGTACATGTACTGTTGATGTTGATTGAAATTTGATTACGTTAGTGTGTGATAATGCTGTTGAAATGATAGATGCATATAGCCGAGTGATAGATGGTGGATTCTGACCGGTAAATGTTTTATGTGTATTCTGATTCATTGGCATTATTATGTTAGTGGTTGTTGCTATGTTAATGTTATTGAAATGATATGTGCATATGGCCGAGTGATAACTGGTGGATTCTGATCGGTAAACGTCTTATGTGTGTCCTGATTGATTGGTATTATTCTGACCTTAATTGCTGCTATGTATAATTATATATATATAATGTTGCATAACTGAGGAACAATCCGAGTCAGTATCTATCATTTAATATTTAAGATGCTCACCCCCTGCACCATTTTTCAGCATGTGCAGGTTGGACTCGGAATGTGGAGAAAGCCTTAACCCGAGTGATGGGTATTTATGTTGTTATAGTGTACGGAGTGTGTTGTACCGAATGTATATAGTTATATTAAAGCCTTGGCCGGCTCCCATGTAAAATGATGGGTAAACACATTTATTCATAAGGATTGATTATGAGAATTATAGACATGGTGTCACTTGTATGGGATTATAAGTATTGGTAAATGTATAATGTTAAGATAATGAGTATTCCGAGTGTATGATTATGTATACACATATATGTTGTATGCTGGTGACTTGTGTTTGGATAGACTGAGAGACGTTGTTGGAATGGATATTGCTAAGTTAATGATTTTCCGAGTAGACATAGTTGTGAGAGCCATCTCTGAGTGAGGCTATAAATGACTGTGCCTTCTTGTCCGAGTGGTGAAGACTTAAAGGATTCTGAGAGAAATCACTTTAGATGAACCTACACTGTGTGGGATTCGATGGGAGAATTTCCCGGGTAATGATAGGTGTAAGTAACACCGAGTGAAAAATATGAGTATAACCCCGAGTGGGGAAAGGTCTAGGTATGCCCGAGTGGAGATGCTGAGTAAGCCTCTTCCGAAGGAAGAGTTGTTATGATGGTTTAATTGGGATAAATTCTAAGTGTATGACCTATACATAATCCGAGTGAACGAGGATCCATATTCCGAGTGGTTAGGGTTCGAATGAGTCCGAGTGGGACTTAACTTAATGGTTTCCCCGAGTGAATAAGATAGGATACACCGAGTGGATCGGCTGGAATATTTTGAGTGGCGAATATGAATTACATTCCGATTGTATTGAGGATGAGATATACCGAGGGGTGTTGATTGGAAGATATTCTGAGTGAGGAAGGTTTATAGATTCCGAGCGGAATAGTTATCACTTTCCGAGTGGATTGTATATGTGACCCTTGTGGATAAAAATAAAGGACTAAGTATAATATGTTGGGGTCGATCCCGAGTGAATGAAACCCCGATCCCGAGTGTTTGGATAGCCGAGTGTGTTACTCGCCGTAGCGAACAAGGTATTCGCTCCAGCGAGGGTGAGTGCATGGAAGGCTTCCGAGTTGGATTCGATTAAGTGAATGGGTGTTCGCCCAGGCGTGTTGGGCAGTCTCGCTCAGGCGTATTGGATCTCGGTCGAGCGAGTGTGTGCTGTGTTGTGGGTTCGCTTAGGCGCTTTATGTCTTCCGCTGGATGCCTTGCAATATCTCGCCCAAGCGACGCTGGGTCTCGCTTGAGCGAGGGTGTACTGTTTGGGATGGCTTAAGCTGTGGTGCTTCCACTATTTGCTGAATGAGTGCTTTATTTCTCCCTTGCCTGCCGTTCCATATTTTACCCTGTTGTTTTATGGTCTATTTGGGTTCATTATTTTGGAAAAATTTCCTTTGTCCAAGATTTATTTTTATTTAATTTAGGATGTTTCATTTTACCTATAAGGTCACACACACAAAGTAAGCCCATCAGAAAATATTTTGTTTTATTTTAGTTGGACTAAAATAAAGCTATTAGGCCTAACTCATTTAGAATGAGTAAGGAGCCCACTCTTTAGAGAGAATAAATTAGGTCAAACCTAAGCCTATAAATAGAGCATAAGATGCTCATAGGTTGTTCACTAAAAAGAGACACAAATTCGTAAAAGTTGCAAGAGCTACACGCAGTCTAACTAGCAGTTGGCAAGTGTTGCGATTCTGGTGGGAGTGCTCATGTGGACTCCTAAAGGACGAGGCTACGATTGCTCTGGTGTTTTTTAAGAGGTAATCCTAAAAATGATTTTTTATGTGTTTGTCTTATGCGTTGAAACACGGCGCTTTGCAAATCCTATGGGAATCCTTGTATATATATATATAACATCGACACACTTGTTAATCCAAAATTGAACCATCAACAAGGTTCAATCTCATAAAACTTCTCAATAGGAGGTAGCACATCCATTCAAAGAAAAGCATGCAAGTATGCACCAATATATATATACATTATCAACACACAATTGATCATGCATTTAGAAAATATACTTCTCTTTACCTCACTCCATCGGATTAGATGGTCCCGCTTCACTGGAATTGTCAAACCCTACATTAAATAAATGTAAGACCAAATCAATCACTCATTCAAACATCATTCTCAATTCTTGTTATACAAATAATTATATATACATGATTCTCATCATGTTGTAAATATACATAAGCTTTATTTCCTTATTTTATTAGGTTTCGGGAATTCCTTCCCATTAACCAAAATCCATTATAATTAAAGGGCTATTACACAACACCTAAGCCACCAACACACACCAAACTTCTTATCCATCATCATTAATGGGTTTTATTATCTTAAACACATTATACCAATCCCATTCATACTAACACCACCAAGTATGACTCTTACCAATTTTATCAACTTAGTGTCTTATCATATATTCTTGATTTCTTAAATTTCGAACATCAATAATTAATACCAATCATTCCAAAATTTTATTTTCATATGAAAAATCACTTAAGTGGTAATTAATCATATTCTCTTCAAAATTTTGCCAAAGACCCCAAACTCCACACATTATAATTTTCACTTAAATTGCCCAACATCAATTCTAATAATTTTTATTGCATCATTTCAAGCATTCTTAAAGCAACAATATCAAATCTCAATCATCAACAACCAATTAACCAATCCCAATGGTCATTTATCCTAGGGTTTAGGTTCCATATGTATTTTCTCAATAAAATAACACCCAATCGGTGATATAAATAGGTTGGATGCTCTTAGAATGAGTTATATGAGAAAAATAACTTTCTAGAAGTATTGGAATTGATTATTGAGGTTGATGAAATTTTGAACTAAGTCCAAAATGTATGTATGATGAAATATGCATGTGAAACCAAACCATAGGGTAGATGACCAATGGGAACATTGTGTGTAACATCCTAGATTTCATTAGGGATAAACCCGGGGCAGGGGAAAAATTTTCTGAAATGAACACGAAGAACCGGGCCAAAAAAAAAATTTAGTAGAAGGGAAGGAAGGCAAAGGAAAATGAAAGTTGATTAAAGAAGGCATACAGCAGAAGACTTAGCAGCGCCTGAGCGGAGGCCATGAAGCAGTGCCCGCTCGCTCAAGCGAGATCTAGCTCCGCCTAAGCGAAATGGCCCAACTCGCTCGGGCGAACGCTAATTCGCTTGGGCAAAACTACACAAAAGCCTTTCCCAAAACCACATTCGCTGGAGCGAATGCCTTGCTTGCTGAAGCGAGAAGTCACACTCACCCGGTATTCCTTCACTCGGAATCCAAGGGTTCCATTCATTCGGGGTCATTCCTAAGTCCCCTCGGTAAGCAGGAAAATTCAAGCACCCAATACTATCTCAGACGTCCCAATAACTTAGCCTCATAAACTTTTATCCACAGAGGCCACACGCAATGAACCACTCGGAAGTGAGGGTTATCCCACTCGGATTTTTATCAAACCTCTCCTACTCGGGTTATTACTCAACCAAACACCGCTCGGTGTATTTAGTCAGAATCCAAGTGTCCATTCACACAAATCCCACACGGCAATCTCACACCAGAACCGAGCCTTCTCAATTACTCCTTTCACTCGGTAGTGGGTATCTCATTCAATCGGAGAAAGCATTAAGTCTCTCACAGGTTCGTTCCAAACTTTAACGCTTAGAATACACATCACATTATCCACTCGGAATAGATAAACAGGTTCACTCGGATAACGTATATAACTCATACATATAATACATTCAATTTAATCCATCATAACATCCCTCCACTCAGAGAAGGATCACTCGGATCTTCCACTCGGGATATTCGAATCATTCCCGTTCGGGGCTTATCATAAATTTCTAACTCGGGAAGAGGTCACCCATTGAGTCTTACTCAGAAGTCGATTTAAAACCTCCTATATTCCTCTCGGAATTTATTAATTAGGACATGTTCATACAACATCACTGATATTCCAGTCAGTAAGAAGCATCAAATCAACATAAACACTGATAAATGTATCTTCATCTATTCACTCGGAATTCGTATTATATTATTCCTTCGGGATAGATACTCACCTTCATTCATTCGGAATATTCCCAAATTCTCATTACTCGGTAGATTATAATAGATTATGACACGGAATGTTTCCATGTAAACCCCCATACGGACTATACGACCTTATTCACTCGGTAAACTTGGATCTTACTCACTCGGAAATACTCTGATCCTTCCACACTCGAATTAGTGCCAAATACCTCATTTCCCAAACTAGTAAATCTGCACATTCTTTTCTTAAGAGTCATACCAACTCATACACTTGGTCAATATAAATATATCTCTCTCGAACATTCATCTACAATCATTATGCATAGAATAAGATTAGCACAACAACACATATATATATACATATGTACTCATATATATAAGTTGTACTCTCAACCCGAGAGATTTAATTCTCATACATTTAAACAAAAGGTTATACTAGAGCCGGCCAAGGCTAAGACAACATTCTTCACACAATATAGATATATATATATATATATGTATCTACATATTTATATGCCTCCACAGTTCCAATACTCTGCGCATGGAAATGAGATCTTCTTCACTCGCTGTCCCGAGCAACTTTCACTGAAATATAGCCACAGTATGGGGGGTGAGCTTACACATATAAAATGATAGTTAATGACTCGGAAAATTCTCCAGCCTTCATTACACAATGCAATTACTTGCTTAACTCAGATTATGCACTACCACTAAGTATATCTACACACACAGTGCCATCCAGTCGGAATTTATTTAATTAATACATGGCTACATCATCCCTGTCAACCCCAACGCATATACATGCAATCATATTAAGTTCATCAACAATATAAACATATACCCATTCAATTCCGATCGGTTTTTAGCAATTATTTCATTGCAACATAGGCTCCAAGCCTTTTACTCAGCTCCAAGCTGACCCGGCCATTTTACTGGTACCAAACCGTTTGCCCTCACACGTAACACAATTGCTCCAAGCAACAACGGAAGTGTCACGGGCAGCCCCGAGTCCCACTCGGTAAGCTTGCCTTGAGTCCAACCCAAGGTCTTCCAGCGTCCAACGCTTAGTGCACTTGGCACTGCCCCAAGTCCAACCTAGGGTCTTATATCATATTCAACAAGTATTCATTAACAACGCAGTAGTATTTCAGTCGGTAAAGCCATGCAGTACATACATCTTAAATATTCATTACGAAATCCCACCATATACATGCAAGCAATCATAATATATCAGCCTACCATCCCACAATATGCACTCGGTATATATATATATATATATATGTATACATAACCAGTACCCTTTTATGTTTAAATATAACACCTCAACACACATCCCAATCTCTTATATTTGCATACAAGGTTACCAACAGGACCCAGTTAACAAACATACACACCCAATATTCATAAGTTATCATTAAAATATTTCACACAATCATCAAGTTCACACACACACACACACGATACTTTTATCCTGGGCCCGTTCACAAATTATTCATTTAAGACGTTAACTCCCCCTACCTCTAGGAGAACTTAGAGTTCCACGAGTTAGAATGCTAGACTTGTTACTCATTCACACGAACAGCCTTTGAACCCAGATATGAACTCTAAACCAACTTGGGAAGACCAAAAGTTAACCTCTTCTTCAACAGTTACTCACATCAACAACCCCCACAGTCTTACGTACCTCACACAACAACTTCCTACCAAACACTAACAGTTTTAAACGAGTGATAAAAGGAAGAAGAGGAAGAAGAAGAAGAAGAAGAAGAAGAAGAAGAAGAAGAAGAAGAAGAAGAAGAAGACAACGAAAAAGGAAGAGGAAGAAGGAGAGTCTCCAAAGGATTTCTGAGAAAAATGAGAGAATAAGAAAGATAGATAGGAAATGAAAGGCCTTCAGCACATATATTCCCCAAGGACCAATGAAGGGTGGGTGTTCCAACATATAATGATGGCTGCTGCACCATCACGTCGCTGTCCACCAGCCATCAGCCATCACACATTAATTGGAGTGGATCAGAATTATCACATAGTTAATTTACAATTTCCCTCAATTACCAATTTAGTTTAACCTTAATTAATATTTATTCCTTAATTACCCTTAATCTAAAAATTGGGATGTTACAATTCTCCCCCACTCAAAGAATTTCGTCCTCGAAATTCAAAAATGAGGTTACCTCAAGTAAATAACTCGGGATACTGTTGTTTCATGGCATCTTCACGTTCCCACGTATAAGAGAGACGCCCATTTTATTGCCATGCCACCTTAATCAATTGCACATCTTTACTTCTCAGACGCTTTACCAATCGGTCCATAATCTTAATTGGTACAGCTACAGTAGTTAAGTCCTCCCTGATCTCAACTTTGTCATCCGGCATTTCATAAATGGAATCGGGCAGATACTTCCTCAGTTTGGACACGTGAAACACATTATGTAGTCATGACAGATGAGCCGGTAATGCTATTCGATAAGCCACTGAACCGACCCGCTCCAATACTTCATAAGGTCCAATGTAGCGGGGATTCAGTTTTCCACTTTTCAAAGCTCTCCCGACTCCTTTATTTGGCGAAATCTTCAAGAACACCCTATCACCGATTGAAAATTCAAGCGGCTTAGTACGCTTATCATAATAGCTTCTCTGTCAGTCTTGGGATGCTTTCATTTTCTCCCTAATTATTTGAATCATCTCAGTAGTTTGCTTCATAATCTCTGGTCCCAATAACAAACTTTCACCAGTTTTAAGCCAGCAGAGTGGGGTTTGATATTTTCGGCCATACAATGCTGCATATGGTGCCATTCCAATGGTACTATGATGACTATTATTATACGTAAATTCAATTAACGGGAGATACTGTTCCCAACCCCCACTGTGTTCTAATACACATGATCTCAACAGATCCTCCAAACTCTGTATCGTCCGCTCGGTTTGCCCATCTGATTGGGGGTGGTAAGCCAAACTCAATTGAAGTTTGGTGCCCAGTTCCTGATGCAAACTAGTCCAAAACCGGGATGTGAATCTTGGGTCTCTGTCGGATACAATGGAAGACGGTACCCCATGTAATCGAACAATTTCTCGGATGTAAAGTTGGGCCAATTTCTGCAATGAATACCTCATGTTCATGGGTAAGAAATGGGCAGACTTCGTTAACCGATCAATGATAACCCAAATGGCATCATGACCCACTTGGGTTTTAGGCAGTCCCATAACAAAATCCATGGCAATAGAATCCCACTTCCACACGGGAATGTCAAGTGGCTGTAAACTCCCATAAGGCTTCTGATGCTCAACCTTTGACTTTTGACAAATGATACACCTGGACACATAATCCACCACGTCCCTCTTCAATCCGGGCCACCAGAATTGCAGTCTCAGATCATGGTACATCTTTGTAGTTCCCGGGTGAATACTTAATAGGCTTTTATGGGCTTCATCAAGTACCATACGTCTTAATTCTCCAGCACCCGGCACGTAAATTCTACCCTTCATTCGGATAATTCCATCTGGCCCCTCAGTAAGGGACAAGTCTTTTCCCTCAGCCTGAGTCTTCATTATTTCAGCTAAGTAGGAATCCGACCTTTGCTCTTCATAAACTAGCTTCAAAAAGTCATTAGTTATCTTCAGTGTTCCAAGCATTAACTTCCGAGGTGAAGAGATGTCCACATGTAAGTTTAGGTCTCGGAATTGCTCTAATAATTCTGCCTCCCTCAACATCATCACTGCCATATGGATTGATTTCCGACTCAACGCGTTGGCAACAACGTTTGCCTTACCCGGGTGGTACTTTAGTTCAAAATCATAATCCTTCAAGAATTCTGTCCACCTCTTTTGCCTCATATTTAACTCTTTCTGACTGAATAAGTACTGAAGGCTTTTGTGATCACTGTATACTTCAAATCTCGTTCCATAAAGATAGTGTCTCTAGATCTTCAAAGCAAAGACTACAGCTGCCAACTCTAAGTCGTGGGTTGGGTAATGTTGCTCGTGTGGCCTTAATTGCCGAGAGGTATAGGCTATCACCCGGTCCTTCTACATCAGTACACACCCCAGGCCGAGTCCATACGTGTCACAATACACTACGAAGCCCTCTTGTAAATTGGGTAATGCCAATACAGGGGCAGTTGTCAACTTAGCCTTTAACTCTTGAAAGCTTCTCTCACACTCGGGACTCCACATGAAAGAGACATTCTTCCGAGTCAATTTGGTTAGAGGCAAAGCCAGTTTAGAAAACCCATCAATAAACCTTCGGTAATACCCGGCCAGGCCCATAAAGCTTTTGATTTTCAAGGCCGATTTGGGCCTCTCCCATGCCATCACAGCTTCTACCTTAGCAGGATCTACCGAGACACCTTCCTCAGAAATTACATGTCCAAGGAAATTGATTTCATTCATCCAGAAGTCACATTTTGAAAGCTTTGCAAATAGTTGCTTCTCCTTCAACACTTGTAGTACTGAACGAAGGTGTTCTTCATGCTCCTCGATTGATTTAGAATAGACCAATATATCATCAATAAAAACGACCACGAATCGGTCCAAGTAAGGATGGAAAATGCTGTTCATGTAATTCATGAAAACAGCAGGGGCGTTGGTTACACCGAATGGCATTACCACATATTCATAGTGACCATACCGAGTCCTGAATGCGGTTTTAGGAATATCCGAGTCCTTCACTCGGATTTGGTGATAACCCGACCGCAAGTCGATTTTTGAGAAAACTGTAGCACCCCTTAACTGATCAATCAGATCATCAATCCTCGGTAATGGATATCGATTCTTTATAGTAAGCTTATTCAGCTGTCAGTAGTCAATGCATAGCCTCATGCTACTATCTTTCTTCTTGACGAGCAAAACTGGTGCTCCCCAAGGTGACACGCTCGGTCGGATGAATTGTTTGCCAAGCAGCTCATCCACTTGCTTTTTCAACTCGGCTAATTCTGTTGGGGATATTCTATAGGGTGCACTGGAGACCGGCTTGGCTCTAGGGACTAAGTCAATAGAGAATTCAATTTCTCTACTCGGAGGGATACCTGGCACATCCTCCGGAAACACTTTAGGAAAATCACAAACAATAGGAATATCCTGCACTCGGATTCCGCTCTCACCCTCAGTCAGACAGAGCATTACAAGGAGTTGTGATATGCCTTGAATCGTATAATCATTACGGATTTGTCTCAGAAAAATCACCTTTCTGTTTTGGTAGTCCACCAACACCTTGTGGGCTGCTAACCAGTCCATTCCCAACACAACATCAATGCCCTTCAAGGGTAAATAGATTAAATCAGCAGTAAAGCTCCGATCATCCAGCGTAAAAGATACATCCTTGCACATCATTGACGTCCCTAATTTAATACCGGTCGGAATGGAGACCTCCATTTTCCGATCCATAACAACAGCGGGTAATCTTAACCGCCTCACACAATCATCAGCAATAAAGGAGTGTTTAGCTCCTGAGTCGAAGACAATGATAAGAGTGTGGTTACCGAGTAAACACTTACTTTGTACCAAATCATGTGCTTGCGTAGCTTCCTCTGCGTTAATTGCATATACCCTGCCCGCAGTCGGTCGCTCAGCATTCCTCTCTCGGTTATGTGGGGCAACCATCATGTTTCCCCTAATTCCATCGCCTCTACCACCATTTCCTCGACCACCATTCCCGTGGCCTCTTCCTCTGAATCCTCCACGGTTAGCATTAACATTTTCCGATCGTAGCTGGGGACAGTCGGGGCGAATATGCCCTTTTTCATTATAATGGAAACATAACACTTCATTCCCAACAATGCATTCCCGGGCAAAGTGGTCTCCACCACATTTAAAACACTTGCCATCTCCAGGGCGATTCGCAAAACAGCCCCCACAATTTCCTCGTCCTCTCAGTCTAGAGGAGGGTCCACCTTTACTAGTATTGCCCTGCCTCTTGAAGCGAGATTGTTGAGGCCTCAAGGAGGTGTCAGTCCTACTACTCTGGCCAGCATGGGCCTTATCGTCTTCCTTAAAGATTCGACACTTATTTACTAACACTGGGAAGCTCCTGATCTCCTGGTGCCTAAAAGCTCTTTTAATATCTGACCTTAGTCTACTTTCAAATTTGATGCACTTGGAACTCTCAGTCCCAGGTTGCTGGAAGGGCGGATAGAACAAGCATAGTTCTTCAAATCTAGCAGCATATTTCTCTACTGACAGGGAACCCTGCTTCAGTTCCATAAACTCTAATTCCTTCCGACTTCTCACTGTGTCAGGAAAATACTTCTCCAAGAAGCATGCTCTGAAATTCTCCCAGGTTAACTGGGTACCAGCATCATTCAATCGGTTCCTGGTGATCCTCCACCAATTCTCCGCTTCATCACGCAGCATGTACACTGCGCACTCCACCTTCTGGGCCTCTGTACAAGGAAGACCCCCAAATATACTCTCCAAGTCCTGAATCCATTTATAGGCTGCTTCGGGGTTAAATCCCCCTTGAAATTCAATCGGTTTCCTCTTTAGGAAACGATCCAAACTTTGATCATTATCAACACGAGGCTGATTCTGCTTCTCAAATATATCAGCAAAGCGTTGAAATGCTGCTGCTATAGTTTCTATACCTTGTCGGTTTGCCATGTCTTATCCCTGAAATATAACTCACGAGTATTAATCTCAGGGCAAGAATACCGAATCATTCACATCTGATCGGGCTTC
Source organism: Clitoria ternatea (assembly GCA_037962975.1). Classification (NCBI taxonomy): domain Eukaryota; kingdom Viridiplantae; phylum Streptophyta; class Magnoliopsida; order Fabales; family Fabaceae; genus Clitoria; species Clitoria ternatea. The sequence goes on from CM075672.1 coordinate 162,159,801, forward strand.
AATATCACACTTCTACATTCATGACACATTATCATACAATCCATATAATGTGTAGGCAATCTCCCACAGTTAAGAATCACTACCATGACTCATACAAGTATTTAGTCACCAATCCGATTCACACACATATATATATCCCTACTATTATATAAGTAATCAACCAGGGTAGAAACATTCCTCTACCCCACAGTCAACTTCCCCTCCAGTAGTATCTCATGCTACTGTTCACCATAAGAATTAATGGGCTCATAGCCACACAATCATGCTTAAACATACATCGCGCACATCAAATATTATAGGCAATTACATCGATCGATCGCATTACACATAACCCGCCTACTAATAGTAAGCGTACCTTGGCCTTGGACCTTTTGGGTCTGCTTTGATACCAAAATGTAACATCCTAGATTTCATTAGGGATAAACCCGGAGCAGGGGAAAAATTTTCTGAAATGAACACGAAGAACCATGCCAAAAAAAATTTAGTAGAAGGGAAGGAAGGCAAAGGAAAATAAAAGTTGATTAAAGAAGGCATACAGTAAAAGACTTAGCAGCGCCTGAGCGTAGGCCATGAAGCAGTGCCTGCTCGCTCAAGCGAGATCCAGCTCCGCCTGAGCGAAATGGCCCAACTCGCTCGGGCGAACACTAATTTGCTTGGGCGAAACTACACAAAAGCCTTTCCCAAAACCACATTCGCTGGAGCGAATGCCTTGCTTGCTGAAGCGAGAAGTCACACTCACCTGGTATTCCTTCACTCGGAATCCAAGGGTTCCATTCATTCGGGGTTATTCCTAAGTCCCCTCGGTAAGCAGGAAAATTCAAACACCCAATACTATCTCAGACGTCCCAATAACTTAGCCTCATAAACTTTTATCCACAGAGGCCACACGCAATGAACCACTCGGAAGTGAGGGTTATCCCACTCAGATTTTTATCAAACCTCTCATACTCGGGTTATTACTCAACCAAACACCGCTCGGTGTATTTAGTCAGAATCTGAGTCTTCATTCACACAATCCCACACGGTAATCTCACACCAGAACCGAGCCTTCTCAATTACTCCTTTCACTCGGTAGTGGGTATCTCATTCAATCGGAGAAACCATTAAGTCTCTCACAGGTTCATTTCAAACTTTAACGCTTAGAATACACATCACATTATCCACTCGGAATAGATAAACAGGTTCACTCGGATAATGTATATAACTCATACATATAATACATTTAATTTAATCCATCATAACATCCCTCCACTCGAAGAAGGATCACTCGGATCTTCCACTCGGGATATTCAAATCATTCCCGTTCGGGGCTCATCATAAATTTCTCACTCGGGAAGAGGTCACCCATTAAGTCTTACTCAGAAGTGGATCTAAAACCTCCTATATTCCTCTCGGAATTTATTAATTAGGACATGTTCATACAACATCACTGATATTGCAGTCAGTAAGAAGCATCAAATCAACATAAACACTGATAAATGTATCTTCATCTATTCACTCAGAATTCGTATTATATTATTCCCTCGGGATAGATACTCACCTTCATTCATTCAGAATATTCCCAAATTCTCATTACTCGGTAGATTATAATAGATTATGACGCGGAATGTTTCCACGTAAACCCCCATACGGACTATACGACCTTATTCACTCGGTAAACTTGGATCTTACTCACTCGAAAATACTCTGATCCTTCCACACTCGAATTAGTGCCAAATACCTCGTTTCCCAAACTAGTAAATCAGCACATTCTTTTCTTAAGAGTCATACCAACTCATACACTTGGTCAATATAAATATATCTCTCTCGAACATTCATCTACAATCATTACGCATAGAATAAGATTAGCACAGCAACACATATATATATACATATATACTCATATATATAAGTTGTACTCTCAACCCGAGAGATTTAATTCTCATACATTTAAACAAAAGGTTATACTAGAGCTGGCCAAGGCTAAGACAACATTCTTCACACAATATAGATATATATATATATGTATCTACATATTTATATGCCTCCACAGTTCCAATACTCTGCGCATGGAAATGAGATCTTCTTCACTCGCTGTCCCGAGCAACTTTCACTGAAATATAGCCATAGTAGGGGGTAAGCTTACACATATAAAATGATAGTTAATGACTCGAAAAATCCTCTAGCCTTCATTACACAATGCAATTACTTGCTTAACTCAGATTATGCACTACCACTAAGTATATCTACACACACAGTGCCATCCAGTCGGAATTCATTTAATTAATACATGGCTACATCATCCCTGTCAACCCCAACGCATATACATGCAATCATATTAAGTTCATCAACAATATAAACATATACCCATTCAATTCCGATCGGTTTTTAGCAATTATTTCATTGCAACATAGGCTCCAAGCCTTTTACTCAGCTCCAAGCTGACCCGGCCGTTTTACTGGTACCAAACCGTTTGCCCTCACACGTAACACAATTGCTCCAAGCAACAACGGAAGTGTCACGGGCAGCCCCGAGTCCCACTCGGTAAGCTTGCCTTGAGTCCAACCCAAGGTCTTCCAGCGTCCAACGCTTAGTGCACTCGGCACTGCCCCAAGTCCAACCTAGGGTCTTATATCATATTCAACAAGTATTCATTAACAACGCAGTAGTATTTCAGTTGGTAAAGCCATGCAGTACATACATCTTAAATATTCATTACGAAATCCCACCATATACATGCAAACAATCATAATATATCAGCCTACCATCCCACAATATGCACTCGGTATATATATATATATATGTATATATGTACACATAACCAATACCCTTTTATGTTTAAATATAACACCTCAACACACATCCCAATCTTTTATATTTGCATACAAGGTTACCAACAGGACCCAGCTAACAAACATACACACCCAATATTCATAAGTTATCATTAAAATATTTCACACAATCATCAAGTTCACACACACATACACACGATACTTTTATCCTGGGCCCGTTCACAAACTATTCATTTAAGATGTTAACTCCCCCTACCTCTAGGAGAACTTAGAGTTCCACGAGTTAGAACGCTAGACTGGTTACTCCTTCACACGAACAGCCTTTGAACCCAGATATGAACTCTGAACCAACTTGGGAAGACCAAAAGTTAACCTCTTCTTCAACAGTTACTCACATCAACAACCCCTGCAGTCTTATGTACCTCACACAACAACTTCCTACCAAACACTAACAGTTTTAAACGAGTGATAAAAGGAAGAAGAGGAAGAAGAAGAAGAAGAAGAAGAAGACAACGAAAAGGTAAGAGGAAGAAGGAGAGTCTCTAAAGGATTTCTGAGAAAAATGAGAGAATAAGAAAGATAGATAGGAAATGAAAGGCCTTCAGCACATATATTCCGCAAGGACCAATGAAGGGTGGGTGTTCCAACGTATAATGATGGTTGCTGCACCATCACGTCGCTGTCCACCAGCCATCAGCCATCACACATTAATTGGAGTGGATCAGAATTATCACATAGTTAATTTGCAATTTCCCTCAATTACCAATTTAATTTAACCTTAATTAATATTTATTCCTTAATTACCCTTAATCTAAAAATTGGGTTGTGACATTGTGTGTTGTTTACATTGGTTGGCACTTTGATAATGATAACATGCTTATGATGATATGTGAAAATGGTTGTCAATTTGTGTGGAATCCTTCAAAATTGATAAAATTGAGGCTTTTAGCATAGATGAGGAGATTAATGATTTTGTTGTCATGAGAGTGACTTTTGGGTTTAGAAAAGATGATTGGAATCATTGGTGCTGATATTTAAGGTTGTTGGATTTTGATGAGGATTTGATAAGGCCTTAGGCCATGATATGTGTCACTTGAAATTTGTTGATTAATGATGGTTTCAGTGAAGCTAAGATCGCTTATAATGAATTAGAGTGACAATGATGGCAAATGGATGATTTATATGAAGATTAGATGCCATATGAATAAGGGATATGATCTTGTTGTTATTGGGTATGGTTAGCCCTTTTGAGACCAAGAGAGTCTTGGTTTTGGGAAAGGAATTCCTGAAGCCTAATATAAGCATGTGAATTAGGGTTTAGTCAAGTCTAGGACTTGATAATGAGTTTTAAGAGATTATGCTTTATGATGGCTTATTATGGCATGTATATATATGTGTTTGTTGATAGGATTGAATTCCAGACGATGATGCAGAATGATCGAGGTAATTGCGTTACGATTCTTCTCTCGAGGTAGGAGAGGAGTTTACATTTCAAATTGCATGAGTGAATAATTATTAATTATGTATATGTGTGAACTCATGCATTGCCTTGCCATGAATGTATTAAATGTTGAATTGATGATGTGATGAATGATGGCTTGGCCTTGTTGAATGATATGGAAATATATATATATATATATATATATATATATATATATATGTAATGATGATGAATGATTAGTTGTCCCTTTTGTTGGACATGAATAAATTGATGACATAGAATTATAGATGGAGGAATTTCCTAAAGTGTGGAAATATGTTTATGATGATTATGCCCAGAGATATATGTGGTTGTGATAAAAAAATAGCTTAGAAACCCCCTCACGTAGTTGATGAATTAGAACAAGAGTGGAGAAGTATAACTTGTTGGAGTAGGCCTAAGGGTGTTGATGTAGGCTCTTCATACACTTTCTTGAAGAGAGATGGATCTAGGGCTCTTTCTCCTATCTTCCTTCAAAGCAAGCTTGAGAACTTCTTCTTCAAGGCACGGGAAACCGAAACTAAAGCCTAAAACTAGAGGAGAGTGACGCCAAAACAAAGGAAAAGAAAGTGGAAATGGAAGGAGAAAAGGTGAACAATGGAGGAAGGCTTGGAAAAAGGGAGAGGGAAAGGTTGAAGGCCACTTCCTAAGGTGGAGGAAGATAACTCCACTCACCACCAAGGGAGGGAGAAACCCCTTGGATAAGAGCTTGAGAGAGCTCTCAAATTCTAGAGAGAAGGAGGAGAATCTCTCACTAGGAAACACTTAAGTGCTCTCAAATTTTGCAAATGAATTAATGGTCCTTGATTACAAAAGGAGAAGCCCTTATATAGGCCATGGAGGATTTCGGCCAAGGACTAGAAGAGTGGGCTTGATCATGACTCCAAGGCCCATTAAGAGAAAAGATGAGCAAATGGCCTATACATGGCCCAAAAGGAAAAGTACAAGGCCCAAAAGTGGCCCATTTGACCTTGCAAGGCCCAAATCTATCCTATAAGCCTAGAGAAACTATTTAGAAAGTATATTACAAGTAAAGTACACATAGATCCTCATAGGTTCCTTATTGGGCTTAGGCCCACTAGAAGAGAGAAAAGAGACAAGGGCTTTATGAATGCTCTCTTTGGCCCGTTTGGTCTTGGCCCTTGTGAGGGGACCTCTATATGCTTCAAGTCCTTTCTCCAATGTAGTGTGAGGGTCTTCCTTCGGTATGTCCACATTATGCTCCCCCTCTTCAAAAGGATTTGTCCTCAAATCAAAGGCATCATCCTCATCATCTATATCAAAGGGAGACAAATCAGTTATATTAAAAGAAGCACTCACACCATAATCTCCTGGTAGATCTAGGACATAAGCATTATTATTAATTTTCTTGAGAATTTGAAAAGGCCCATCACCTCTAGGGTTGAGTTTGGATTTTCTCAAATTGGGAAAGCGTTCCTTTCGAAGGTGTAACTATACCCAATCTCCAACCTCAAAGGTGATCTCCTTTCTTTGTTTATTTACACAACGAGCATAATGTTCATTTTTAGTTTGTATTTGGTGTCTAACCTTCTCATGAAAATCTTTGATAAATTGGGCCTTTGCCTCTCCATCCATATGAAGGACAGAGTCAGAAACCTCAATGGGCAAAAGGTCCAAGGGTGTGAGAGGGTTAAAACCATATACAACCTCAAATGGACTATGCTTGGTTGTGGAGTATTGTACCCTATTATATGCAAACTCAATGTGGGGTAAACACTCATCCCAAGATTTCACATTTTTGTGTACTAAGACCCTAAGAAGTTGTGAGAGGGTCCTGTTTACTACCTCTGTTTGGCCATCCGTTTGAGGATGACAAGTTGTGGAAAAGAGGAGTTGTGTTCCTAGCCTTGACCAAAGAGTTTTCCAAAAATGGCTTAGGAATTTGGTGTCCCTATTAGAAACAATGGTTTTGGGCACACCATGTAATCGCACAACCTCTTTAAAGAAGATCTTAGCAATATGACTAGCATCATCAACCTTATGGCAAGGGATGAAGTGAGTCATCTTGCTAAACCTATCCACAACCACAAAGATAGAATCCATTCCCCTTTGGGTCTTAGGCAGGCCTAACACAAAGTCCATTGATATATCCATCCAAGGTGCACTAGGTGTTGGCAAGGGAGTATATAAACCACTAGGTGAAAGTTTTGATTTAGCCTTTCTACAAACAATACACCTAGAGCAATGTTTTTGAACATCCTTTTTCATTTTAGGCCAATAAAAGTGTTCATGTAAGATAGACAAAGTCTTATCTCTTCCAAAATGACCCATGAGTCCTCCCTCATGACTCTCCCTAAGTAGTAGATCTCTTAAAGAGCTTCGTGGAATACAAAGTCTATTGGCTTTAAAAAGATAGCCATCTAAAATGTAGAAGCCCTTATGAGATGTAGAAATGGAAGATGAGTTAAAGATATTTAAAAAGTCAAGATCATTTGGGTACAAAGACCTAATTTCATCAAGCCCAATAACTTTGAATCCTAGAGAGGTAAGTAAAGAATGCCTCCTAGATAAAGCATCAGCCACAGTATTGGTTTTGCCATTCTTATACTTGATGACATAAGGAAATTATTCCAAATACTCAACCCACTTAGCATGCCTTTTGTTTAACTTATGTTGCCCTTTGATGAATTTCAAAGATTGGTGATCACTATGTATCACAAACTTTTTTGGGATTAAGTAGTGCTCCCAAGTTTGTAGGGCTCTAATTAAGGCATAAAATTCCTTATCGTATATGGGATAGTTAATAGTGGCCCCATTAAGTTTTTCACTAAAGAAAGCAATGGGGTGTCCTTCTTGTAAAAGCACAGCTCCTATGCCCACATTTGATGCATCACACTCAAGCTCATAGGTTTTAGAAAAATTTGGAAGTTTTAAAATTGGAGCATGAGTGAGCCTATCTTTGGGATCTTGAAAGGCTTTTTCTTGCCTAGGCCCCCACACAAAAGAAACATTCTTTTTAACTAACTCATTTAAAGGGGAGGCTAGGGTTGAAAAATCTTTCACAAATCTCCTATAGAAACTTGTGAGACCATGGAAACTTCTTACTTCACTCACATTTTTAGGTGTAGGCCAATCTTGGATTGCCTTAACCTTAGAGTGATCTACCTCAACACCTCTAGAACTAACTACAAAACCGAGAAAGACAATGGTATCCATGCCAAAAGAACATTTTTCAAAGTTAGCATAAAGATTGTTTGTTCTCAAGGCAAGCATAACTTGTCTTAGGTGGATTAGATGAGAGGTCATGGACTTTGAGTACACAAGAATGTCATCAAAGTAAACCACAACAAAATGCCCTATGAAATCCCTTAAAACATGGTTCATAAGTCTCATAAAGGTACTTGGTGCATTAGTTAGGCCGAAAGGCATCACTAACCACTCATAAAGGCCAAGCTTGGTTTTAAAAGCGGCTTTCCATTCATCTCCTTCTTTTATTCTAATTTGGTGATAGCCACTTTTAAGATCAATCTTGGAGAAGATTGTAGATCCACTAAGCTCATCTAACATGTCATCAAGTCTAGGTATGGGATGCCTATACTTGATGGTGATGTTATTAATGGCTCTACAATCCGTACACATTCTCCATGAACTATCTTTCTTGGGTACAAGTAAAACCGGTAATGCGCAAGGGCTTAAACTTTCTCTAATCCAACCTTTGGAAAGTAGTTCATTCACTTGATTTTCTATTTCTAAACTTTCCTTAGGGTTGCATCTATAGGCCGGTCTATTTGGCAAACTAGCCCCAGGTATAAGGTCTATTTGATGCTCAATGCCCCTAATAGGAGGTAACCCCTTTGGAATGTCTTTTGGGAAGAGGTCTTTAAATTCTTGTAAGATATTTTGGATCCCTTTGGGCAAGGGGGGAGGAGAGGTGCCCATTGAACACAAGGAAGTGTTAGGGATATCTTTTGGATATATGATCAAGCAATGCTTTTGTGAAAACATGGCATGTTTCACATCATATTTAGTTGCAAAGAGATTAGGTTGGGAGTCATTATAGACAATAACTCCTTTCCCTTTATTGTCTTTTTTGTTTTTCTTTGGTTTTTCTAAACTCACATGGGAAGAAGATCCTAACTCTTTTTCTCTCTTAGCTTTCATTTGGATTTGGTCTTTGGCTACTTGTTGTGGAGTTAGAGGATGTAATACTATCTTCTTACCGTCTAGTTTAAATGTGAGGGTGTTAGTGAACCCCTCATGAAGGACCTTCCTATCAAATTGCCAAGGCCTTCCTAATAGTATATGAGTTGCTTCCATAGGTACTACATCACATTTGACTTCATCTCTATATGTGCCTATGGTGAAATTGATTAGGACTTGCTTATTGACTACCATTTCCCCTTTTTCATTTAACCATTATAATTTATAGGGACTTGGGTGATCTATAAGCTCTAATCCCATCTTTTTGACTAGTCTTTGGCTTACAACATTTGCACAACTCCCACTATCCACAATGAGAGAACATAATTTGTCATTAATGTAACATCTTGTATAAAAGATGTTCTCTCTTTGTGTTGTGTCATCGAGTTTTACATGACTACCAAGCAACCTTCTAATCATGTACAACTCACCATCATCCCCTAAAATATGCTCACTGTCACTGGAATCACTACTAGAGTCATCACTTGAATAGTGAGAATCAGAATTAGACTCTGATTGACTTAAGTAGGTTCCATTGGTTTTTAAAATCATTGTTCTTTTTGTTGGACAGTCTGAAGCAATGTGTCCTCTTCCAAGTCACTTAAAACATTTTATGGAAGAAGATCTAGAGGATTGTGGTTTTGATGATGGTTCATGCTTATCATGTTGATTGCGAAAGACTTTGCCATTTTTGTGTAACTCACTTTGGGGTTTAGAGGAGGAAGCGCCCACTTCTCTCTCTCTAGGGTTTCTCTCAAACTTACCCTTATTTTCTACCCATTTTGACTTATAGGCTCTATTGTTATCCCCACTATAGGATTCTCTTTCCTTAAATTGGTTCTCTACTTTGGTGCATTGGTGGAGTAACTCTTCTATATCCACATGTGGAAGAAGTTCTACCCTATTTTTGATGTTCATATTAAGCCCATGTAAGAACCTATGCATTAGGGTTTCCTCATCCTCTTCTAGATTGGCTCTAATCATGGCTATCTCTAAGGATTTATAGTAATCTTCTACACATTTGGAGCCTTGGGTGAGCCTATTAAGCTTTGCTAATAGTTCACCCCTATAATAGTTAGGAACATATCTTTTTCTAAGGAGAGCTTTTAAGTCTACCCAATCATCTATGGGAGGGAAGTTGTCTCTTTTTCTCTCCTTACAAATTTGGGTCCACCAAACTAGGGCATAATTTTGGAAAGAAAGAGTTGCAATCCTAACTTTTTTATCATCTTTTATTTGATGAGAGTTGAATATTTGTTCTACCCTCATCTCCCACTCTAAGTAAGCTTCAATGTCACTTTTTCCATTGAATGGGGGAATTTCTAATTTTACCTCTCTTAAGCCTATGTCATCCCTTCTATGGTCATGGTGCCTTCTTTGTCTTGTTTCTTCCTCATTATCACTAGTGTTATGTCTTTGATTTCGTTGTCTATGCCTAGTTCTAGGGGGTTCATTATGCTCAAGATTGTTTAGCCTAGCATTAATGGTGTTTAAGCTATCCATTATGTTATGAAGCATGCTTTTGTTTTCCCTATCACTAGATGACATCTTTTAATGTTGTCAAAGAAATTCAAGACAAGAACAAAGTATGTATAGACAAGCTAGTCGAGGAAGATGAATGCAATGTAAGTGAAAAAAACACTTCAACAAACCTAAAATATCAATACTAGGTTTCTATCCTAAAGGGAAACAAAGTCCTAGGTTGTCTTTAACTAGGTTAGTCCTATGTTGCTTATGGAAATCCTAAGTTGTCCTTAACCTAAGTTGATTATGGTTGTCCTAGGATGTTGCTAGTGATTAACTAACCCTAGACAAGCCTAACCAAATTCGGTTTTAAGAAGTAGTTAACCTAACAAAATTAGTTCAACTAACTAACTAAGTCTTAACAACCCTAACCAAAAGTAGTTAATTAGTTATGGAAGTTGTAACAAAGTCTAACCACTATAACTACCTAACTAATTCGGTTATGTATTAGTTAACCCAACTAACAATTAGTTATGACAACTAGAATTAGTTTCAACCACTAACTAATTAGTTAAGACACTCAACTAACTACAAACTAACTAACTAATTATAGTTGTAACTTCTAACTAACTCTAACCAATTAACTAAAAGTAGTTAACAAACAAATGCACATGCACTATCCTAATTCGAAATTTACTAAGCAAAAGGAAAGTTATAATGTCCAAAAAGTCCAATGTCCTTGTTGTGTCCAAAATACAAGACAAAAAATCCTACTACACCAAGCCTAAGAATTGAAAAAACTTTGCCTAAGATCTACTAGTTACAAAGCTTTTGCCTCCTTTACAAGTGTCTTCACAAGTCCTTCTTGATGTATAAGCTCCAACTTTACCTAGCAAGAGACAAAACAACAACTCCAAACAAGATTTGGTTAATGGAAATCACAAAGAAAACTTTAAACCTCTCAAAAGTGTATCTCTCAAGTGTATGCCTTCTCTTAGAGATTTTCAAGCTCAATCAATTTCCACACCAATCTCAAGTGTTTCAATATGCTACCCTCACTTAATGGCGAAATGGAGTGATCTTAGAAGTTCAAAAGAATACAAACTCAAGACAAAACTTTAAGAAGCAAAAATGACAAACTAAAAAGGCTCAAGAAATAAAGGCTACTCAAATGGAATAGAATGAAGGATCAACAATTAACTTGGAATGACAAGACTCTAAAAGTAAATAAAAGTTCAAAAGAATGAAAGCTAACTTGGAATAGAATTGAAATTGACAAAACAAGACAAACAAGAAAATAAATGCAAGAAACAAAGTTTAAGGTATAACCTAGCCTAGAAACTCTAAAGTTGCAAGAATAAGCAAGGAAGTCTTAATGAACAAGTCTTAGCAATGGTCAAGTAATGAAAACAATTCTCATTTGGTATTAGTAATTTCGAATTTTTGGTGATGAAGTTTGGTGTCTCAATTTCAACTTTGTAATGAGGCTTTCTCTTTAACACTCTTTTCCTTGTTTGGTACCTTTCTTTTCTTTTGATACTTTTCTTTTCTTTTGATACTTTTCTTTTCTTTTGCCTCTCAAGATTTCAAGATAACAACACCAATTTTATAATACCAAAACCGAATTGCACAAATGGTTCAACTAGTTCAATTAATGCTTCTTGCTTAAGGAAAACTATGCAACCTTCTCCTAAATTGATGTATAGGAGGTGACTAAAATTTTTTTTTTTCACAAGTTTTGTTTTTGATGCAAGCAAGATGAAAATAGGAATGTAAAAGAGATATCCTAATAGTGCAACAAAATTAAACCTAGAATCAAACTAAGAATAGAAACTAACAATCCTAAAACTTGAGTTGACTTTGGAGTGTCTTTAATGTGAGACCTCCCAACAAGAATGGAACCTTTGTAGGAGCTAACCAAGATGCTTGAGTTGCCCCTACTCCACATGGTTTTTGCACACTAAAAAGGGAGAAACAATTAACTTCCTAGAACTCTAGAAAAGGTTCCACATGGCACTTAACTAACTTCCTAAATTGGCTCTAACTAACAACTAACAATTAACTAACATGTAACAACTACCTAACCACCTAACAAACCAAATTTAACATGTGCCAATTTTGAAATTTTAGAGACCAAAACAGAATGGTAACAATTGCTAACCGAAAATGACCATAACAAGATGCAAAAATTGAAACCACAAAGAAACTAGCACAAAAACTCAAAAGAACCAAGACTTTTTATGATTTTTCTATGCTAACATGGCATTAATAAGGCATATGAATGACTAAGAAACAAAATTCCAGCCAGCAAAAGAAATGAAAACCGAAATTTAAAATGGAAGAGAAGAAGAAAAGAACCTCCCAAGGCTCAATGATACCACATGATGTAGGCTCTTCATACACTTTCTTGAAGAGAGATGGATCTAGGGCTCTTTCTCCTATCTTCCTTCAAAGCAAGCTTGAGAACTTCTTCTTCAAGGCACGGGAAACCGAAACTAAAGCCTAAAACTAGAGGAGAGTGATGCCAAAACAAAGGAAAAGAGAGTGGAAATGGAAGGAGAGAAGGTGAACAATGGAGGAAGGCTTGGAAAAAGGGAGAGGGAAAGGTTGGAGGCCACTTCCTAAGGTGGAGGAAGATAACTCCACTCACCACCAAGGGAGGGAGAAACCCCTTGGATAAGAGCTTGAGAGAGCTCTCAAATTCTAGAGAGAAGGAGGAGAATCTCTCACTAGGAAACACTTAAGTGCTCTCAAATTTTGCAAATGAATTAATGGTCCTTGATTACAAAAGGAGAAGCCCTTATATAGGCCATGGAGGATTTCGGCCAAGGACTAGAAGAGTGGGCTTGATCATGACTCCAAGGCCCATTAAGAGAAAAGATGAGCAAATGGCCTATACATGGCCCAAAAGGAAAAGTACAAGGCCCAAAAGTGGCCCATTTGACCTTGCAAGGCCCAAATCTATCCTATAAGCCTAGAGAAACTATTTAGAAAGTATATTACAAGTAAAGTACACATAGATCCTCATAGGTTCCTTATTGGGCTTAGGCCCACTAGAAGAGAGAAAAGAGACAAGGGCTTTATGAATGCTCTCTTTGGCCCGTTTGGTCTTGGCCCTTGTGAGGGGACCTCTATATGCTTCAAGTCCTTTCTCCAATGTAGTGTGAGGGTCTTCCTTGGGTATGTCCATATTAGGTGTGATTTCATCCATGTATTAGACCAATTTTATAAAGGATAAAGTGTGCCATGTGATAATGAGTGAAAAACTTAAGTGTTGAGTGTGTGATGGTTAACTCTCTCAAGCGAGTTGGGATCTCGCTTAGGCGAGAGTCCTCTACATCAGGGGGTGGCCTCTGGCCCAATCTCGCTCAGGCGAGATGATGTTTCACTCAAGCGAGATGCGTATACAACAGAGGGATGCACACAGGACGTATCTCGCTCAAGCGGATGTGGCCACGCTTGAGAGAGCGTGATGGGAAAAAGGTTCTGGACTGATCTTGCTTAAGCGAGTAATGTGGCATATTGGGTCTCGCTTAAGCGAGCGAGTGGGAAATTGGATACTGGATGTTTTTTGCCTGAGCAAGCATGAGGGTGAGAGGAGCCTCGCTTGAGCGAGCGAGCGTAGAAACGACACTGGAGGAATCTCGCCCAAGCGAGAGTGGCCCGCTCAAGCGAGATCGGGCCTGATGCTTAAAACCCTTTTCGCTCAAAGGAAATTAAGGGCACTCAAGTGACCCACCTCAATCTCGCTCAAGCGAGTATGGGTCTCGCTTGAGCGAGTTGCCCAGTGTGAGATTTTATGTTATTTTTTTGTCTTGGCTGATGTTAAACCCCATTTCTTTACATTGTGAGATAAATGAGGAAATGTTGTATGGGGTATTTAATGATGGGATGGCATGGTGGTGATTGAAATTGATTGATACATTTAGGATGAAATTACTTATGATATATTCACCATCTAGAATGGAAATATGAAAGAATGATAATGAGGATTTGATGATAGGGTTATGAGATACACCCTAGAGTGATTATGAAACCAATGAGAGAATAGTTAAATGACGTAGTATTTGTTATAAACTGATGAATCGGAGATGATAATTGTAATGTGTAATGATAAATGATGTTGTAGATCCTTTCCTTAAGTAAAGGATGATCGTTATTATTAATGAATTGTCGTATACCATTGTGTGTGATACAAATATGATCTTGCATGTGCAGTTTGAGTTACATTAATAAAATGATGTGCATGCCCCAACAACATATATAGATGAAACAATGGTAATCATAAATGATATAAAAATCCACTAAATGATTATGTAGTGGTATTAATGAAAGATTAATGAATGTTAATGATGATTTGTGATGTTTGTGATGCCATTGTGGTTGGTTGCAAGTGTTGACTTGCATGTATAATAAATGATATATTGAGATAAAATACCTCATATAAAACTTGAAAACAATGGCTAAAACCAACAATGATAAAATCCACTAAGGTGTGTATGGTGGTGTTGGTGATTATGATGATGATTGATCAGTGGAATTTAGGATTCACAGTGTGAGAAATGCATTTGATTTGCATTGCATTGCATCCATGGCATATCATAGCCACCGATGTTGGAACGTTAGGGGAGTTCCCTCGGCCGACCCAGTGGGAGGGTGGCTCAGTGCACGAGCAATCTGTTATATCCCCTGTGACTCGGTGTGTAAGTCAAGAAGCCGCCCATGTATTGCTATAGGGAGCTACATGTGGCCGACCCTTTTGGGGGGTGGCTCTTGATGAGCAGGTGACCCCGGTGGTCCATTGGATCACAGCCGCCATGAGATGAATCATGGCCAACCCGCAACACCATATATTGATTATGTTGTTTACCACGGTCATGGTGAAAATGGCCAGGTGTTGCATTATGGGTGATGCGGTTTGGTACCTATAAAAATTAGTGATTATGCATGCATTATGATATATGTGTACACATTATACTACTACAGTAGGGGCATGGTATGTGATCATGCTTGACTAATAATTTGGTGTTTATTTTGACAGTCGAATTTGCATTTGTTATCTATTCCATTGTGCATATGCATTAGCCATAAGAGCATTTGCATACAGCATGGAGATATGCCAGATGATGATGATGATTGATGATAATTGAGATTGTGGTATGGTGTTGATGAAATGGGTAATTGATATACCTTAAAGACCATATAAAAATTTATAAATGATATGAGTACAACAAAAAGATATCGAATATGACGATATGTGTGTTATGGCCCATTATAATGTACGGCATAATTAATTATGATTAAAGATAATGATGTTAGCCTATAGTGGCTTTGAGAAAAGACCTGAATGGTCGATATTGATGATGTTGGCCCGTTGTGGCATTGGAATTGATATGTATATGCTTGCTTTGCTATGACCTGATTAAAGAATATGAAATGTGAATATATTGTTAAAGTGATGATTTATGATGATCATTGATGTGTTTAGCAAAACATACATGATGTTGATATGCATATGCACATAATTTTAATTGTATTCAGATCGTTATTTAAAATGTATAACTCACTCTCCCATGTGGTCTACTTTTTAGTATTAATGCAGGGATGTCATGGGATAAGGATATTTTGAAGAAAAGCTTTTGTGAAGGTAAAATAGTGGTAATGGAATGCCTTGGCCGGCAGCAGTTGTAAATTATTGTATTATGGATGAGATGTGTACTGCGTAGTGATAATTCTTGATATCGATGGATGTATTGTGGATGATATTATAAGTGGTTAATATATTGATAATTAGAGTACTGGAATTCATACTCATTGATGAATATAAAGATGTTGATTATGTAATCATTTTTGGGAATACATAGGTGTTGATGATATATGACCTTGAGGATGAATTTGAATATGGTTAATTAGGATTATGAGTATTGGAGATGTATGATGCATGACCATATAGATATGTATATACATATATCTTAGGCATTGTATGTTCATGAATTTATGCGAAAAGATGATGGTTGTCTATTAGGCTTATGATATGCCTCTTCATACCTTGCCGAGCCTTTTCTCATATCCTCATATATGGGACTAGGCGTATGCCCGATATACACATTCTTCTTCTGCTGTAAAACTCTGTTATTTTGTATACCATTATGGGTAAACTATTTAACGATCCAGTTATTGATTATCAAATCTCACCCTTTGGTTTTCTGTGGTTCGAGTCTTGATGTAGTCGTGGTGGTGTTTTGAATTTATGTGAATTTATTTCAAACGTGAAAATTTATTTGTATTTTTATCATTTAATTATTTAGATTACATCAGGATTCGAGTTCAGAAAATCGAGGTGTTATAACCTGGTATCAGAGCGTATTTTGCTCTAAATTAGATTTATTAATTAACATCGGAGCATGGTTGCTCTGTGATGAATTGGTACTATGGATGATTGGAGCACGATTGCTCAATAGTGAGATATTTATGGTGATCTTTGGAGCGGGATGCTCATTGTTGGAAAACGGTTGTTCTGCATAGACTTAAGAGTGAAAATTTTCTAGAGGATGATGATATGTTTAAGTGTTAATTGCCCTATATAGATTATGAATGACTAGTTGTCTGAGAGTTATGGATTGACTATCAGGGCATTGTTTTCTCAATGGTGATTTCATGTGTTGGATTGTGAAGATAGCTCATTGAGGATTTTTGTGAATTATTATTCATGAGTTATAATTGTTGTTTATGGAAGTATGAACATTGTCATTGAGATTATGTGATCCATGAATACAGTATAGTTGCTCATTATTGATTATGGTTAATTCACGAGGATTGAATATATGTATGAATAAATTCCTCAATATGATCGTAAGTCTGGCCAAGTTCCTTACATTATTTCCTTCTAATGACAAATACATTAATATTATGCATTTGAATGATATATTGAGTATGACTTGAATTGACGATGAATTTGTACCATGTGTGATCATGGATATGATATATAGAATATGAACTGATTTGATGATGAACTTATGCCGTATGTTAATCACGGATAGGTGATAAGTGATTATTATACATTGATTAATACTTCAATTAAACTTATTTTGGAAAGAATTTAACTGGATTAGTAATTAATTAAGCATAATTTCTGTTGTAAATAACACATTGTGTAAAAAAACTTAATTTTTCAAAATCTATGAAGAAAGGTGCCAAAAGTCCTGAAGAAACCAAGAAACACCAGCATAAAACAAGAGGGACGCTTGAACATGACATGTTCCACACTTGAGCATGAACTAAAGGAAGCAAAATGAATCAGGACCCTTCCACGCTCAAGCGTGGGAAAGGGTCGCTTGAGCGTGAGCCCGAGCTCACTTGAGCGTGGCTTGAGCATGGAGTGGACGTGTTGCAACTAAAAGGCATGCTCAAGCATGATAAAGTTTAGCTTGAGCGAGGATAAATCAGCATCATGACCTTCCTCACGCTTGAGCGAGAGAAGGAGACGCTCAAGCGTGAGCCTGAGCTCGCTTGAGCATGGCTGAGCGTGGTTTAAGCGCAACATCAATAAGGATTCCACGCTTGAGCACAAGAGTCTCACGCTTGAGTAAGAATAATGACAAGCAAAGCCTAAACCCGAGCTCGCTTGAGCGTAGCTGAGCAGGGCTTAAGCGTGACAGAAACAGGACTATCAGGCCCCTCACGCTTGAGCGTGACCATTAAGCTCAAGCGTGACTTATGCAGCATGGGATTTTCAATTTTATATTAACCAATGGTGCGATGCCAACTCACCCACCTTGGTGGTTTTCTGCATGTCTTTGAATGATTCTTCATGGGCTCTACGCAAGTGGGGAAAGAAAAGCTGAAACGTGATCTCTATAAATCAAGTAGAGAACAGGGAGTGGAATCATCAGCTGGATTATCTCCTTCATATCATCAAACACATCTCCTGCATCCCACCATTCATTCACCATTCATTTTGTATTCATTTCTAAATTTTCTTAAGTGAAAATGCATAGCATGAGTAACTAATTTTCCTGATTGGGATTGGTTGTAATCAATTCAAACATGAAGTAATGCTGCTGTAAGTTTTTATGTATGCCAATGAGATTTAATACTTTCTGTATTTCATTCTGCCATTAATGCCTGAAGATACTTGATCACCATTTTCTTATTTTAAGTTTTCTTAAGTATACTGGGAAGTAACTTTTGATAGCAGATCTGAATGATACTCGTTGTGAGTAGCTGACCAGGGATGGCATCTAACGCAATGAACGTCAAAACAATCGATCGGTACTGCTGGAATGGTTTCAAAGTGACTGAGGGATCAGCGGTTTGAAATCATTCTTATGAATTTTGTAGTCGAGGGATCGATACAAATGACTTTGATTGTGACGTATAAATTATTATTTCAATTTACATACCTACAAATTTATTTAGCTTACGAAAGGTGCGATGCGATGAAACCAATCCCAGTTTTCCAAATCTGATTTTTACCCAAACACTTTACTGTCATTATTTTCATTTAACACTTGCTGTTTCTTTTGTATTCAATCTTTTGTACAACAAAATCAAACCAAACCTTTTGTCAAAATCAATTCAAGAACTAAGATCTTCAAACCAACACCTTCTCAGTGGAATGAAATCTATACTATACTACAATCACTGTGTTTAAACTTGGCACAAACATTCCATTGTACAAGCTTGATTCTCTTTCCTTGAACACTTCATTTCTTTGTATGATTTATAAAAATACCATACCAATAGGAGATATTAGATGTGAATGATTCATGTGCTAAAATTGATTGAATAAATAGTAGTGAGAGAATTCCATAATATAGGCTCTCATGAAACGAAATGTTTGACTATGTTATTGTTGAGAGATGAATCAAAATGATTAATTGTTCTAATTTTGAAGATGGATTTTACATCCTTAGGCACCACACTATATGTGTATGATGCAATTGAAATACTATGTCTCCTTAGTTTGAGAACATGAATAAGTGATAAGATGATTGAATATGAAATTGTGTTGGCACATGATTGGGGTTATGACTTAGTTTTATATTTGTGAATCGAGTGAATGGCTAATTTGGTTATGACCCATTAAGTGTGGTGACCCCAGATAACTCAATATGATCTTGTATGATCGAATCTTGTGGAATTAGACCCTATGGTGGTCTAGGCTCTACGATGCTTCTATGAATGATCTTATGTGTGTGGAAGTATTCCACGATGGCTACTAGGTGACCCTTGAACTTTCTAAGCCTAATGATAGATTGAATCTTATGAACGATTGAGCCGTAGTGAAATAAATTATGGAATGAGTTATTGAGGCTAGAGCCAATGTGTGATTGGATTAGAAATGTAAACATAAACCCCTAAGTATTTAGTGAATAATGATGTTGAATTCGGGGTATGATTTAGCATTGGACATGATGAAAAATTTTATGGTAAGGCTTTGAACTAAATTGTGTACTCTTGACATTATGATCATGAGAATAGCTATGGACTATCGTATGATGTAGAGGTAATATATGTGAACATGTGTTGGAAAATAGAGTTTAATCATGATGATACCTCCCTTTTACCTTGAAAGGGGTTATATTGGTGATAGAGACCACATAGCGATGTGATATTACATGGATTATACGTCTAATTTATGGACTTTGGTTGTGATATGTGAAGAAATCCACTAGTGTGAAAGCTTATTATATGATTATGAACCCTATCTTAAATTAAAGGGTGTATACTTGATATGAGTTTGGTGAATCAATTAGGCTTGAATCGAATTATAGCCGACAATGTTTTGATTAGACAAATGATTTCAAAGTTATTTGATATGACTTTGGGATGGATGAAGTCTAATGGTGGGGTGATTACCCTATGAGGATTAGAGATCTATGGTTGATATGTCAATATATGGTTATGATGGCTGACAATTGATGGATTGTATGGCATGATTTACACCAGATCATCATTAAATAATAATATGATGTGAGGGTATTACTTGTGGACTTGTGTGACTTCTCACGAAGTCTCATGTGTGAAGAGACATTATTTGAACTGATGTGGATAATGTGAGCAATAAGACATGAAGGTACTTATCCTGATATGTCTCTACATGCCATAGGCATTGTGGCAACGTGCACTTATGCGCCGATCTCATGTGTTTGTAGTAACCACTACGGGATTGGGACGCCTTCCTGTATGTCGGATGCAACAACATATAGACCGGGCAAGTGTAGTGTTGTAACTGCTTACGGTGAATGTATTGAACCTATCCGGTGGTACTGGATAAGGATGTGAGAGTTGTGATGAATAAACTGAGAATTGATGAGTGGTGACTCAATTTGGATATGTGAGACTTTATGCTAGGGCAAAGCATTGATAATAATCATGTCCTGCTAGACTTTGGAAAGTCTGATATTATTTCATGATGTCATGGACCCTATTGGTGTGTGGCCGAAGTGTGGCCTTACGATGTATGCCGATGTTAAACTTCAAGGACGAAGTTTCTTTTTGGTGGGGTGGATTATAACACCCTAAATTTTTAAGAAAACAATTTATTGAATGATGGTAATTAATTATTTATGGTCCGATAATTATGGGAGGATTAATTTGACATTAGAGGTGAATTATCGGTAAATTAGGAATTACTAGAACCGGGTGATTTAACAGATGATGTGGGACCCTCTTGGTCAAATTAAATAATTGATGGGTCTAGAATGTCTAGAAATTTATTATGGTTATGATGATATGGTTAAAATAATTTTTGGTATTAAGGAGATAATTATTTGGACACGACGTATAATATTAAACAGGGAACATGCAAGCCAAATGGAATTAAAAGAAAATCAAAAATCCCACTTCTCCCCTCATTTCCACCATCCTTTTTTTTTCCCTCTCACTTACCCCCTTTTACCCATTAGATAATAGGGAATTATTACCCATTGGTAAAAGGTAACATGGTGCACCCTTTGGACCAATGGACAATGTCCAATTTTTACATAAACCCTCTCTCTTTCTCTCTATCACCGTGGGCTCCTCTTCTTCTCCCATCACTCTTTATTTTCTTCTTATCTTCCTCCCTTCATATAGAGAAACCGAACCTCTCCCCTTCCACCATCATTTCTTGCCAAAATTAAAGATAAAGCTTGGATTCATGGAGCATGGATGGCATTTTGGGGCAAATATTTTATGGGTTCTCCATCTTCTTCTTCATTTTCGTGTTTGGCCATGGCTTGGGGAAAGAGGTAAGATTTTGAACCCATTCTATTCCATTGTTAGTTTTTATGATGCAAAAGCTTGGGATATTGGCATTGGATTGTATGGGTGATAAAGGAAATGTTGAAACTTTAAGCATGAATAATAGAGGTGAGGTGTGATTTTGAATATGGTTTGATGTTATGTGATGTGGACAGTTATAATGTCCATGATGATTTAAGAAGATTAATTGGGATTGTTGTTAAGTGATTCTAGATGAAAAACCCTAAATATTGAAAATTCAAGGGTTTTGGCTAAATTGGTGATATAAATGGGTTGGATGCTCTTAGAATGAATTATATGAGAAAAATGAATTTCTAGAAGTATTGGAATTGATTATTGAGGTTGATGAAATTTTGAACTAAGTCCAAAATGTATGTATGATGATATATGCATGTGAAACCAAGCCAAAGGGTAGATGACCATTGGGAACATTATGTGTTGTTTACATTGGTTGGCACTTTCATGATGATAACATGCTTATGATGATATATGAAAATGGTTAGAATTGATGGTTGTCAATTTGTATGGAATCCTTATGAATTGATAAAATTGAGGCTTTTGGCATAGATGAGGAGATTGATGATTTTGTTGTCATGAGAGTGACTTTTGGGTTTAGAAAAGGTGATTGGAATCATTGGTGTTGATATTTGAGGTTGTTAGATTTTGATGAGGATTTGATGAGGCCTTAGGCCATGATATGTATCACTTGAAATTTGTTAATTGATGATGGTTTAAGTGAAACTAAGATGGCTTATAATGATTTTGAGTGACAATGATGGCAAATGGATGATTTATATGAAGATTAGATGCCATATGAATAAGGGATATGATCTTAGTGTTATTGGGTGTGGTTAGCCCTTTTGAGACCTAGAGAGTCTTAGTTTTGGGAAAGGAATTCCCGAAGCCTAATGTAAGCGTGTGAATTGGGGTTTAGTCAAGTCTAGGACTTGATAATGAGTTTTAAGAGATGATGCCTTATGATGGCTTATTAATGGCATGTATATATATGTGTTTGTTAATAGGATTGTATTCCAGATGATGATGCAAACTGATCGAGGCAATTATGTTGCAGTTCTTCTCTCGAGGTAGGAGAGAAGTTTATATTTCAAATTGCATGAGTGAATAATTGTTAATTATGTATATGTGTGAACTCATGCATTGCTTTGCCATGAATGTATTAAATTTTAAATTGATGATGTGATGAATGATCGCTTGGCCTTGTTGAATGATATGGAAATATATTTGAAATAATGATGAATGATTAGTTGTCCCTTTTCTTGGACATGAATAAATTGATGACATAGAATTATAGATGGAGGAATTTCCTAAAGTGTGGAAATATGTTTATGATGATTATGCCCAGAGATATATGTGGTTATGATGAAAAATAGCTTAGAAACCCCCTCACGTAGTTGATGAATTAGAACAAGAGTGGAGAAGTATAACTTGTTGATCTAGGCCTAAGAGTGTGATTTCATCCATGTATTAGACCAATTTTACAAAAGATAGAGTGTGCCATGTGATAATGAATGAAAAACTTAAGTGCTGAGTGTGTGATGGTTAACTCGCTCAAGCGAGTTGGGATCTCGCTCAGGTGAGAGTCCCCTGCATCAGAGGGGTGGCCTCTGGCCCAATCTAGCTCAGGCGAGATGATGTTTCGCTCAAGCGAGACGTGTGTGCAACAGAGGGATGCACACTGGACGTATCTCGCACAAGCGGGTGTGGCCACGCTTAAGCGAGTGTAATGGGAAAATGATTCTGGACTGATCTTGCTTAAACGAGTAATGTGGCATATTGGGTCTCGCTCAAGCGAGCGAGTGGGGAATTGGATACTAGATGTTTTTCGCCTGAGCGAGCATGAGGGTGAGAGGAGCTCGCTCGAGCAAGAAAGCATAGAAACGACACTAGAGGAATCTCGCCCAAGCGAGAGTGGCTGGCTCAAGCGAGATAAGGCCTAATGCCTAAAACCCTTTTCTCTCAAAGGAAATTGGGGGCGCTCAAGTGACCCATCTCAATCTCGCTCAAGCGAGTATGGGTCTCACTTGAGCGAGTTGCCCAGTGTGAGATTTTATGTTATTTTTTTGTCTTGGCTGATGTTAAACCCTATTTCTTTACATTGTGAGATAAATGAGGAAATGTGTATGGGGTATTTAATGATGGTATGGCATGGTGGTGATTAAAATTGATTGATACATTTAGGATGAAATTACTTATGATATATTCACCACCTAGAATGGAAATATGAAAGAATAATAATGAGGATTTGATGATGGGGTTATGAGATACACCCTAGAGTGATTATGAAACCAATGAGAGAATAGTAAAATGACATAGTATTTGTTATAAACCAATGAATCGGAGATAACAATTGTAATGTGTAATGATGAATGATGTTGTAGATCCTTTCCTTGAGTAAAGGATGATTGTTATTATTAATGAATTGTCGTATACCATTGTGTGTGATACAAATATGATCTTGCATGTGCAGTTTGAGTTACATTAATAAAATGATGTGCATGCCACAACAACATATATAGATGAAACAATGGTAATGATAAATAATATAAAAATCCACTAAATGATTATGTAGTAGTGTTGATGAAAGATTAATGAATGTTAATGATGATTTGTGATGTTTGTGATGCCATTATGGTTGGTTGCAAGTGTTGACTTACATGTATAATAAATGATATATTGAGATAAAATGCCACATATAAAACTTGAAAACAATGGCTAAAACCAACAATGATAAAATCCACTAAGGTGTGTATGGTGGTGTTGGTGATTATGATGATGATTGACAAGTGGCATTTAGGATGCACAGTATGAGAAATGCATTTGATTTGCATTGCATTGCATCCATGGCATATCATAGCCGCCGATGTGGAACGTTAGGGGAGTTCCCTCAGCCGACCCAGTGGGAGGGTGGCTCAGTGCACGAGCAATCTGTTATATCCCCTGTGACTCGGTATGTAAGTTATGAAGCCGCCCATGTATTGCTACGTGGAGCTACATGTGGCCGACACTTGTGAGGGGGTGGCTCTTGATGAGTGTAATATCCTGATTTTTAATTAATTACCGTGTGTGGTAAATTTTAGGATTAAGGTTATGGATTAATTAAGTTAATGGTTGATTGGAATTTAATGGTTAATTAGATAAATTATTGAATAATAATAATAATAATAATAATAATAATGCAAGAATGGACCATGTGCCTTGGTGGCTTGGTGGGCCCGGTTCTCTCTCCCTTTCTCTCTCTTTATGCACGCTGGTGGTAAGTGGTGCCTTAGGAGTTTCGGTTCCCTTCCTCTCCCTTGTCCACGTTGGATGTGGGTAATCATTGCTGAGGGAATGGCATTAAATGCTAATGGACTTGCATTAAATGTGAAGGTAATGGCTGATGGAGAGAGTGAGTTGATGGGGCTGTAAGGTGATATAGCTTCACTTTCATGTTTCCCCTCCTCACATTATTTATTTCCTTGTTGGTTCATGTTCTGGTGAGAGAAGTGCTCCTCCTTCTCTCTAGAGTTCCCTGGACTTTTTCTCTTCTGCGTTGCTGTTTTTTCTCTGTCGTCCTCTCCTTCATCTTCTTCTTTCACTCACGCATGGTGTAGAACCGAGTGGAACTGCGTGGTGATGAGGAACAGCATGGTGCTATGTGTTCTGGAGGCTGGGTTCCTCCTTTGCTTTCCCTGGTGCTCCTTCTTCTTCTTCCTCCATGTGTTGAGCTGTTGGTGGCTCGGTTAGGAGCCAGCAGCTGTGTGGTTACCTCGTTGTGGAAGTGGTCCACTATGGGTGAGGCTGTGCCGTTGTGAAGAAGAAGACATGGATGGTGCATGAAGGTTTGGTTGTCCTCCACTGTTTGTGAGGACTAGCTCTCGGTGCGGCTCGAGTGTGGGACAGCTTTGGGTGAGCCTTGGTGGCTATGTTGCTCGTGTAGAGACAGAGCTGGTTCTCCATGATTGAGAGCATAGTGGATCTTGGAGTGTTGATGGCTTGAAGGCTTGAGTGGAGCAGAGTTTAGGACCTCTACTGGGCCGAGTGAGGTCTGTGGTGCCTAGGAAGCTTGGCATGGTGTGCTTGGTAGCTGATCTGCTTCGAGGGAAGCCATGTTGGCTCTTCCCACGATTGGAATGCCGAGCAGAGAGCTGCTGTGGCTGGGCCGAGTGGCCCATGTGACTTCTGGAACGTCATTCCAGGTAGGGGGGCTTTGCATCTCAAATGCATAGTTTATGGACGGGTTTTCGGGTGTCATTATTGCACTGTGTTGTGTTTTGTTAGATGCTGTATGTTGTTGAGTTGAATCCGGATTGATGTTTATTATTTAAGTTATGCATGATTATCCATCCAAGAGATGTATGATGATATTTGTGATGATGTGAGTTAATGCATGAGATGCATGTTATTTGTATTATGAATGCCGAGTGCATTGTGTGGTTTGTTATTGGTCCCTATATGTGTAATGGTATGAATAAATACATGCAATGCATGATATTAAATATGTGTATGTTGAGTGCATAGGATGGGGACTGGCATGATAATTCCGAGTGGAATTTTATATAAAATGACATGTGAGGCTTAGAAATACTAAGGCCGAGTGGATCCCATGAGATAGCATGAGATGTATGTTGTAAACAATAAATCCGAGTGGATGGCATAGGATTGCCGAGTGCAGGAGTTGCTGAGTCATCTGATTTGCTGTGGAAATGCCGAGTGCATATAATGTTGAACGCTAATTTCCGAGTGGGCAATCGGATAAATACATGTGTATGATGAGGATTCATAGATTAATTCTAATATAGTTGAAGACCTCAGAGTTGGACTCGAGGCCATGCTGAGAGTATGAGCATTGTATGCTTGATGAAAGTCCTTGGGTTGGACTCAAGGCAAATGCCGAGTGCATTGGTGTTGGACGCCGAGTGAATGAGACTGTATGCATCTGATTCGCCACTAGAATACGTTGGACGTCTATACCGATCGGCAATCAGATGATAACATGTGATGAATATGGCTAAGTCCTGGAGCTGGGCTCAGGCACACTCCTTGAGCAAGGCTCGGAGTTGATGAAATCTGAGTGGATTATTATACTTGTTACTGAGTAAGTTGAGCATATCACCGAGTGAAATGGGTGAATTTCCGATTGGAAAATGATTGTGTTTGTTCATATTTAAATGGCAGTGTGTATATTTGATTGATTGATGATATATATTTGTATGTTGTGGATTCTATGAGTAATCCGAGCCAATATCTTTCATTTAATATGTAAAGCTCACCCCTACACCATTTTTCAGTATGTGCAGGTCGGATTGGATGATGGCCTTAAACCCGAGTGTTGGGTGTTTATGATGAGGCTGTGTACATAATGTAATGTACCGAGTGTGTTTTGATGTATTAAAGCCTTGGCCGGCTCATAATGACAATGTTGTATAATGAATACAAATTTACATATGTTGAATCTGAGTTATTAGAATCCGAGTGTATGCCTATACTATATATGTGTTTTACATGGGCAGTATGTATTGGAGACGACTAGGACTTGATGTTGAATGAATAATGATAAGATAATTGAATAATCTGAGTGCATGTTTATATATACATGGATTACTTTGATATCATGTACTTGTATCGGATGATAGGAGTTGGTGAATGAATAATATGAAGACAATGAGTATCCGAGTGTGACTCATGTGTCAGCCTTTTTCTGAGTGGTGGTAGCTTTAGTGGATTCTGAATGAAAGACATTATTTATATATCGAATGAAAGGTGGGTATCTGTCCCGATGGAATAACATAATATGAATTCCGAGTGAATAGTTGAATATATATATATATATAAGTGTTTATGTTGATTTGATGCTTGTTACCGACTGGAATGTATTGTTGAATTATTTGAGAAGTGTTGATGGATGAAATAGAGTTAAGATACTGATTCCGAGTGAGGTTGTGGTGTTTGGCCTCCTTTTTCTGAGTGATCTTAGACCTAAACATTACCGAGTGAAAATATGGGTAAACCCCGAGTGGGGATGAGTTTGTATATTCCCGAGTGGGAATCCGTGTGTGTGTCACTTTTGTGGTGAGGAGTTGTTATGATGGATTAGATTGAATATATTCTAAGTGTATGAGTTATAAATGTATTCCGAGTGAACATGGGTACCTATTTCGAGTGAATAAGATAATGTGTATTCTGAGTGTCTAAGTATGGAATGAGTCCGAGTGGGACTTGACTTAATGGTTTTCCCGAGTGGTTAAGTGTTTCATAAGTCCGAGTGACTTACTTGGTGAATAAATACCGAGTGGAGTACGGTTGTGGAGACCCCTTCTGAGTGAAGGATGGTTTGAGTATTCTTCGAGTGAGAAATGATGAATATGCCGAGTGGCGTTTGATTGGGTGATATCCCGAGTGAGGGAAGTTATTGGATGCCGAGTGGGATTATTGTTACTTTCCGAGTGGTTTATTGTGAGGCCTCTACAGATAAAAAATTTAGTGACTAAGTTATGGGCTTCCGAGGGAGGCTAGTGTTGGGGTTGTTCCCGAGTGAATGGAACCCTTTAATACCGAGTGGACTAAGTCAAACCTCGAGTGATGGGAATGCCAAGTGTGGCTTCTCGCTTCAGCGAATGTGGGATTCGCTCCAGTGAGTGTGGTTCTGAGGGAAGGCTTTCAGGTAGTTTCGCCTAAGCGATTGAGTGCTCGCCCGAGCGAGTGTGTTGTCTCGCTCAAGCGGAGTCGGATCTCGCTTGAGCGAGTGCACGCTGTTTCTCTTGGGTTCGCTCAGGCGCTGTGTGTCTTCCACTGGATGACTTTTGTTTGGCCTTTATCTTTCCTCGCCTTCCATTTCCCCTCCTTCTTCTTGTGGCTCGGTTTTGGATTGTTTCTATCTTTCTCCAAGCTGTATTTTGGGCAGAGTATGAATGTTTTGTAAACTCTAATTTTTGGAAGTTTTGGTCCTTATCTAGCCCGGTTTTCATGGTCTATGGACCCGGCTCTCATATCTTCATATATGAGAGTGGCTTATTATAGATCCAGGTATCTTTCTAAATTAGGAAAAATTTCCCCTGTTTCAGATTTATTTATTTATTAAAAATTAGGGTGTTTTATTTTAGTATCAGAGCTTTTGCTCTAATTTGGTTTATTAAAATGTGGTCGTTTCAATGAGCAGGTGACCCCGGTGGTCCATTGGACCACAGCCGCCATGAGATGAATCATGGTCGGCCCGCAACACCATATATTGATTATGTTGTTTACCGCGGTCATGGTGAAAATGGCCAGGTGTTGCATTATGGGCGATGCGGTTTGGTACTAGTAAAAATTAGTGATTATGCATACATTATGATATATGTGTACACATTATACTACTGCAATAGGGGCATGGTATGTGATCATGCTTGACCCACAATTTGGTGTTTATTCCCACAGTCGGATTCACATTTGTTGTCTATTCCATTGCGCATATGCATTAGCCATAAGAGCATTTGCATATAGCATGGAGATATGCCAGATGATGATGATGATTAAGATTGTGGTATGGTGTTGATGAAATGGGTAATTGATATACCTAAAAGACCACATAAAAATTTATAAATGAATGAGTACAACAAAAAGATATCAAATATGATGATATGTGTGTTATGGCCCATTATAATGTAGGGCATAATTAATTATGATTGAAGATAACGATGTTAGCCCATAGTGGCTTTGAGAAAAGGCATGAATGCTCGATATTGATGATGTTGGCCCGTTGTGGCATTGGAATTGATGTGTATATACTTGCTTTGCTATGACTTGATTAAAGAATATGAAATGTGAATATATTGTTGAAGTGATGATTTTGATGATCATTGATGTTGATATGCATATGCATATAATTTTAATTGTATTCATATCATCATTTGAAATGTGTAACTCACTCTCCCATGTGGTCTACTTTTTATTATCAATGTAGGGATGTCATGGGATGAAGATATTTTGAAGAAAAGCTTTTGTGAAGGTAAAATAGTAGTAATGGAATGCCTTGGCCGGTAGCAGTTTTAAATTATTGTATTATGGATGAGATGTGTACTGCATAGTGATAATTCTTGATATCGATGGATGTATTGTGAATGATATTATAAGTGATTAATATATTGATAATTGGAGTACTGGAATTCATACTCATTGATGAATATAAAGATGTTGATTATGTAATCATTTTGGGAATACATAGGTGTTGATGATATATGACCTTGAGGATGAATTTGAATATGGTTAATTAGGATTATGAGTATTGGAGATGTATGATGCATGACCATATAGATATGTATATACATATATTTTAGGCATTGTATGTTCATGAATTTATGTGAAAAGATGATGGTTGTCGATTAGGCTTATGATATTGTTATTCTAGTGGCCTCCTATAACTCAAGAAAGGGGGGTGAATTGAGTTTTTCTAAATTAATTTACTAGATGCACTTTATTTAAAATTTCAATGCTTAAGATGATAAAGTACAAAACAAAGTTAATAATGGACAGCAGATTAAGTAAATATAAAATAGAGAGTAGGGTTAAGAGATTGTGAACAGTGTTTTATACTGGTTCGGCCAACCACTGCCTATGTCCAGTCTTCTCAAGATCCTCTTGAGGAATTCACTATTATCATAATAGTACAACGAACCTTCCACACCTTGGCACAACCCTGCCCTTGTGTGAAGCTTCTTTATAACAATAAAAGTCTCACTACTTTTGTTTACAACCTTTGGGAGTGTTTCCCAAAACAACAAAATATCTCACAATTGAAGAAAGTAATCAAAGGAGCACTCTCTTTCTTAGAGCATATGAACAAATTGAAGAGAAATAATAAGTAGAAACTCTACTTAGAAGAATATGGCCTTTATTGGTCTTAAGAAAGAATTGGAAGAATTGGTGTGTTTTTGCAAATGATGAGCATCCCTATTTATAGGGTTAGAAAGGCCTTCAAGAGGTGTGAATTTAATGATTAAAATAATTGAAAAGGTACCTCTTGGATTAAATAATAATTTGTGAAGAGTTATAAGGTTTCATCAAACTTTTTCATGAAGAGGTGCAATGTTTCAGCATTTCTGGCTTGGTGGTAATCGATTACCATAAATGTGTAATCGATTACGTTCATTTAAAACTGTCATTTTAAAATGACCGTTAGCATGTAATCGATTACAAGAATCACATAATCGATTACTTGGATCAGTTTTAAAACATTTTGCTGAAACCTTTGAATTTTAAAACTCTTCAAAACATGGTAATCGATTACTCTTGTGAGGTAATCGATTACTTGAATCAGTTTTAAAATTAATTTGCTGAAATCTTTTTATTTTGAATTTCAAAAATTCTTCAGACCTGGTAATCGATTACTCTAGTGAGGTAATCGATTACAATCATTAAAGATTCAGACTTTGGTAAACTCGTTGCTTGGTAATCGATTACTTGCTATATGGTAATCGATTACTATGGCTCAAAAATTCATTTTCTTTTAAATCATTGATTATTTTAATGGCCATATTTTTCTTTAATAGAGTCTTACTATGATTCTGCCTTGGTCTTGAATCTTCATTCTTGATCTTTGGCATTTAGTCTTTGTCATTATCAAAATCCTTCATGGTCTTCAGATATGTCGTTTCACACCTTGCCGAGCCTTTTCTCATATCTTTATATATGGGACTAGGCGTATGACCGGTATACACATTCTTCTTCTGCTGTAAAACTCTATTATTTTGTATACCGTTATGGGCAAACTATTTAACGATCAAGTTATTGATTATCAAATCTCAAATTTGGTTTTCTGTGGTTCGAGTCTTGATGTAATCGTGGGGGTGTTTTGAATTTATTTCGAACGCGAAAAATTTATTCGTATTTTTATTGTTTAATTATTTAGATTACATCAGGATTCGAGTCTAGAAAATCGGGGTGTTACACCTCTTCTCCAAGCCCCAATAGAAAAATAAAAGAAGAGGAAAATGACTCAAGCTTGGCTCCAATATCAAATATATGCTTTGTAACATCCCCATTTTAATTATAAGCAACCGAATTAAATGAAAAGTCCACAAATTAACACTTCCCTTAACTTAATTAACTAGAAGGAATAGGGTGATTAACGTGGAGACAAGATGGCATGGGCAGGATTATCTTTTCACATTCCCCATCCCACCATCCTGTTCTCCGTGCGAGTATTTATACGGGTGATGGCCATGCTCTTCACGCGGAGAACCCCCCTGCGAACTTCCTTCTTCGTTCTTCTTTTCTCTTGCTTTCTCTCTCTCTTTCTCTGCCCTCCAGTCCATTTCCTGCTCCGAGAGCCAAGGTGACGGTGCTGCAGTGGAGTGGAACTCCCCACACGGGAAGGGACGATCGCCAAGGAGGAGGCAGAAATACCCCTACATCACTCGCAGGAGACTGTAGCACTTCAGAGAAGGCGCCAAGTGAAGCAGCAAGGAAGAGAACCACCATTCAAGCAGAAAAATCCCTCGGAGTTTCATAATTGGTAGGGGGAGTATCTTCTATCTTAAATGCATGGGTTATGAACAGGTTCCGAGTGCTGATGCTTGCTATATTCATGCTCTGATTGTGCGTTGTGTTGCATGCGAGTGTGTACAGCCCAGTTGCATGACGAGTGAAAGATGAGTGTTGCATGTTAGCATCTTTCTTATAAATGCATGTGTTGATATGAATGCTTTAATGAACTTGTTTGCGTACAGGAAATGCCTGCTTTAACCGGGTTCTGACACTGTCCTACACCGATTGCATGTTATGTTGTGATGACTTGAAATGCTTGAGTGAACTTGTGATTTTCATAAGGATGCATACGTTGTTTAAGGTTAAATGGTGCTGTAAACCGATTGCATGTCACACTTGATTGAACGAAAATGTTTATGGATGCTTGATATGGATTGATACCGATTGCATGGGACTCATACGTTACAATGGAATGATAATGGATTGCATGAAGGCTATATGTGTTAAACTGACATGCTGAATCCTGATGATGTGTATTACCGATTGCATGATATGTGTGCTTGAATAAGAGAATGCATGCGTGAAACGAATGTTGTGTGTCGAATCCGCGTGTGGCGCATGAGATGCGTTGTGCTGGGAGCACGTAGTGTGGGACACTACCTTCGGTCATCCAGCGTGAGACGCTGCAAAATCCTTGAGTGGGACTCAGGGTAGCCCTGAGTAGGACTCGGGCTGCCTGTGAACACCCCCGTTGGCGCTGAGAGCGTTGGTGTCACCTGTGGGCAAACGGTTGGGTACCCGTAAAACGGCCAAGCAGCTGGGAGCTGATTTGATAGCTAAGAGCTATGTATAAAAAGGCTGAGATGCCTACGTTGCAACGTCTGACCGATACACACGATGCGGAACCGAGTGAAACCTTATGTGCTTATTACTGTTAATATTGTTACTACTGTTAATATTGTTACTACTGTTAATATTGTTACTGCTGTTAATGTTGTTTGGAATTGGCTAGGTATGCCGAGTGGTAAGTGAATGGATGAATGCGTAGGACTGAGTGAATGCTTCGTGTATGTGTTATTGACTGAAATTTGATTATGCATTTGATATGGTGTATGAGGATAATGAATGTGTATGCCGAGTGATCCATTCCGTGTGTACGTGCCTTGGATGCTGAATGACAACTGTTTCATGAATATATGTATATATGTATGCAAGCGTATCTGTGTCATTGAAAATGTTATGAGTACAGCCGAGTGAGGATTGGTGAATATCGAACGGTAAGAGTTATGTATATATGTCTTGGCTAATGGATGTTGCTCTGTTATAATCGTGTTTGTACGTATATGTATTGTTGTATGATTGGGAGATAACCTGAGTCGGTATCTATCATTTAAAATCTAAGATGCTCACCCCTGCAGTGGCCATTTTTCAATGAATGTCTCTCAAGATGAGGATCAGAAGCAGAGCTGGAACGCTGAGTGAAGTGTTGATGCATTAGGAAGGCTTAATTAATGCGAAGTTAGATTAAGCTCTGACCGGTTCATGCCGGATGTTAGTGTTTTGGACAAATAGAACCTTATGGTCAAAGAGGAATCCGATTTTGTGTTTGTAAATGTTAACATACGCTCTTATATATATATATATATGTATGGTTTCGTGTGTGACATGCTATGTGCTACCTTATTTCATACTTGTGCTTTAATGGATACGCAGGGACAGCATGATTTAGCATACCATGGCCAAGACAGAGTGAATTATAAATCGTCTCTAGGAAGACTTATGTCGGATACGCTTGGGCGGAGTCATACCTCGCCCGAGGTACTAGAGCAGTTCGCCCAAGCGTGAGGACTCGCGCTGAAGCGAGTAGTTCTCAGAGTGGGATACCGCCCAATTACCCTTCCTCTCCGTTGTGACGCTAATGCGTCCCCGACAACGGTGTTGACCCCGGCTTGGGCGTTGTGGTTGAGTCCGCCCAGGCGTTGTCATATCTAGTCAAGCTGGGCGGAATGAGATCGGGCCCCTCTTTCCTCCACAATGCACTACTGCACATGTACATCTCCCTTCTCCTTCCCCTTACCTATTTCTTTCTACTGTTTGACTAGTGTTACTCGTGGAAAAGCTTTCTTTATGAATTTCCCCCCATCCGCCGCTGCATTACCATACCCCGCCCAGGCGGTATCAGACCCCGCCTGAGTGAGCCAACGATATTATGTAATCCGCCCTGGCGCTGGTGTGTTACATTAAACCAAATGAACCAGTTCCAGTCTTAGCCTTCTGTTATTTGCCATATGCGTGTGGATGATCTCTCATTTCCCTTGTCCTTCCTTGCACTCCGCCCCTTTTGTTATCCGGTTGCCTTATAGTCTATTTGGTTTACTTAATTTTGGAAAATTTTTCCCGTCCTTGGGTTTAATTCATTTTGTTAAATTAGGGTGTTACATTTTGGTATCAGAGCGGACCGAAAGGTCCAAGGCCAAGGTAAGCCTACCGAGTGTAAGTGGTTGTGTGTATGGTCATGATTGTTGTGGTGTGAATTCAACTTGATTGGTACTCTGTTACTGAATCATGGGTAGGGGAGTTGTTCCTCCTGACCTGACTAATTGTGTGACATACGAGAACACATAATGGGCTAAGCTACTAAATATTAGACTAAAATCCGATTGGAATTAAGTAACTAGGAATACTTATCCTTGAATGTTGATTTCAGGATAAGGGATGGCACATCGCCAAAGCATGGAGGCTATAGCCACGGCCTTCCAACGCTTTGCAGACGTGTTTGAAAGGCAGGGCCAGCCTCGAGCTGAGGAGGGCCAAGTGCTGGACCGCTTCTTAAAGAGGAAGCCGAGTGAATTCCTAGGAGGACGGAACCCTGAGGCGGCGTTTAAGTGGACTCAGGAATTAGAGAGGATTTTTGGGGGTCTTCGCTGTACCGAAGCCTAGAAGGTAGAGTGTGCAGTGTACATGCTGCGAGACGAAGCGGAGAACTGGTGGAAAATAGCCAGAAGACGATTCCCTGAAGATGATAATCAACTGACGTGGAACGATTTCAAGGCATGCTTCTTAGAGAAGTACTTTCCCGACACAGTGAGGAGTCGGAAAGATCTAGAGTTTATGGAGTTAAAACAGGGCTCCATGACTATGGAAGAATACGCGACCAGATTCAAGGAATTGTGCCTATTCTATCCACCCTTCCAGCAGCCTGGGACGGAGAGCTCCAAGTGCCTTAAGTTTGAGAACGGATTGAGATCGGATATTAAGAGGGCCTGCAGATACCACGAGATACGGAGTTTCCCTGCATTAGTGAACAAATGTAGAATATTTGAGGAGGATACAAGGCCCATTCGAACCAGAGCAGCAGAAACCACTATTCCCTGAGGCCCCAACGACCTCGTTTCAAAAAGCCAAGCAATGTTGGCAGGAACAAGCCTTTTTCCAAATTTGGGGGTCGGAATCAACCTGAAAGACGACCAGTGGTAGGAGACAGAAGGTGTTTCAAGTGTGGAGGAAACCACTTTGCCAGAGACTGCAAGGATGATGGTGATGTAATGTGCTTTCACTGCAACAAGAGAGGACATATTCGCCCCGACTGCCCCCAACTACACCAAGCAAACGTTAATGTGCGTCAGGGGGGATTTCAAGAAAGGAACCGAGTGAATGATAACCAACGTCCTGGTGGCAGAGGCAACGGAGCCAGAGGAAACGGGATGCGTACCCCAGATAACCGAGGGAGGAATACCGGCCCAACAGCGGCAGGAAGGATCTACACCATCAACGCAGAGGATGTTGCACCAGCAAGTGACCTAGTACAATGTAAGTGCTCACTCGGAATGAATACACTTAATGTTGTTTTCGATTCGGGAGCCACCCATTCTTTTATAGCTGATGAGTGTGTGAAGCGTTTGAAGTTACCGACTGTGTCTATGAATCGGACCTTGGAAGTGGCCAGCCCGACTGGCGCTAATGTGTTCACCTCGTCAATGTGCAAAGATGTAGCGTTTGAGTTGTATGATCGGAGTTTCACCTTCGATCTGATTTGCATGCCCTTAAAGGGTCTTGACATCGTGCTCGGAATAGATTGGCTTTCAGCCAATAAGGTGTTAGTAGATTGTAGAAACCGAGAGATAGTTTTTCCGAGACAGCCCACTGAAAACGCCACGGCACCAGGTATAACCCAACTGTTTATGATGCTTTGTCTAACCGGGGGTG
This sequence comes from Clitoria ternatea, assembly GCA_037962975.1. NCBI lineage: Eukaryota > Viridiplantae > Streptophyta > Magnoliopsida > Fabales > Fabaceae > Clitoria > Clitoria ternatea. The sequence continues at coordinate 162,195,594 of CM075672.1, forward strand.
AGAGTAGAATCCGAGTGAACGAAATCCCGATTGTCTGTGAATTCCCAGAAGTGTTCCCTGAAGACGTACCGAGTGTCCCTCCCAATAGAGAAATCGAATTCTCTATAGACTTAATCCCTGGGGCCGAGCCAGTCTCCAGTGCACCCTATAGAATGTCCTCAACTGAGTTAGCCGAGTTGAAGAAACAAGTGGATGAGTTACTCGGAAAGCAGTTCATTAGACCGAGCGTATCACCATGGGGCGCACCCGTACTGCTTGTTAAGAAGAAGGACGGCAGCATGAGACTTTGTATAGATTACCGACAGCTAAACAAACTCACAATCAAGAATCGGTATCCACTGCCCAGAATTGATGATTTAATTGACCAGCTGCGTGGAGCCTCAGTCTTCTCAAAAATCGATCTACGATCGGGGTATCACCAAATCCGAGTAAAGGACTCGGACATTCCTAAAACCGCCTTTAGGACTCGGTATGGTCACTACGAGTATGTAGTGATGTCGTTCGGTGTGACAAACGCCCCTGCTGTTTTCATGAATTACATGAACAGCATATTCCACTCCTATTTAGACCGGTTTGTAGTTGTTTTCATCGATCACATCCTAGTTTATTCTAAGACTTCCGAGGAGCATGAAGGACATCTCCGAGCGGTACTTCAAGTGTTGAAGGAGAAACAATTGTTTGCGAAGCTTTCGAAGTGTGAATTCTGGATGGATGAGATCCACTTCCTCGGACATGTGATTTCCGAGCGAGGTGTCTCGGTGGACCCTTCGAAGGTCACAGCTGTAATGGCATGGGAGAAGCCCAGGTCGGTCTCGGAGATAAGGAGTTTTATGGGCCTGGCAGGTTATTATAGAAGGTTCATCAAAGGTTTTTCTAAACTGGCATTACCACTAACTAAATTGACTCGGAAAAACGTTCCCTTCGTGTGGAGTCCCGAGTGTGAGAACAGCTTCCGAGAGCTAAAGAACAAGTTGACGACTGCTCCAGTGCTAGCATTACCCGAGTTACAAGAGAGCTTCGTGGTCTATTGTGACGCGTCAGGACTCGGATTAGGGTGTGTACTTATGCAAAGAGACAGAGTGATAGCATATGCCTCTCGGCAATTGAGACCTCACGAGCAGCATTACCCGAGCAGTAGTTTTTGCATTAAAAATATGGAGGCATTACTTGTACGGGTCCAAATTTGAAGTGTACAGCGATCACAAGAGCCTCAAATACCTATTCGACCAAAAAAAGCTGAACATGAGACAGAGAAGATGGATTGAGTTTTTAAAAGATTACGATTTCGAGTTAAAATACCACCCGGGTAAGGCAAATGTCGTGGCCGACGCATTGAGTCGGAAATCCCTCCACATGGCAGCAATGATGGCAAAAGAAGTAGAGTTGTTGGAGCGGTTCCGAGACATGAACTTGTATGTTGACACCCCCTCCTCTCGGAAAATGACAATCGGTACATTGAGGATCGCCAATGAATTCTTGAAGTCCGTGTACGAGCAGCAACAGTTGGACTCCTACCTAACTGAAATGAAGGAAACTCAGGCCAAAGGAAAGGATTTATCCTTGACCGAGGGATCAGATGGGATCTTTCGGGTGAGGGACAGCATATACATACCAAACGGAGGAGAATTAAGGAGAGTGGTGCTTGATGAAGCCCACAAAAGCCTACTCAGTATCCACCCGGGAACCACGAAAATGTACCATGACCTGAAGAAATAGTTCTGGTGGCCCGGACTAAAGAGGGATATGGCGGAATATGTGGCCCGGTGTATTACGTGCCAAAAATCAAAAGTGGAGCACCAAAAACCGTACGGTGCAATGCAGCCCCTAGAGATTCCCGTGTGGAAATGGGACTCGATTGCGATGGATTTTATCATGGGATTACCCAAAAACCGAGCGGGCCATGATGCGATTTGGGTCATTGTTGACCGACTGACGAAGAGTGCGCACTTTCTACCTGTGAATATGAAGTACCCGTTGCATAAGTTGGCTCGGATTTACATTCAAGAAATTATCCGACTGCATGGCATACCTACTTCTATCGTATCAGATAGGGACCCTAGGTTCACGTCCCAGTTTTGGACCAGCCTGCATCAAGAAATGGGCACCAAACTTTGGCTTAGTTCTGCCTACCACCCCCAATCGGATGGACAATCCGAGCGGACAATTCAAAGTTTAGAAGACTTATTAAGGGCGTGTGTGTTAGAGCATGGTGGGGACTGGGAGCAGTACCTTCCCTTGATCGAGTTTACGTACAACAACAGCCATCATCATAGCATTGGCATGGCACCCTACGAGGCACTATATGGACGCAGATGCCGAACCCCACTCTGCTGGTCGGAAACGGGTGAAAGTCTACTATTGGGACCAGACATCATGAAGCAAACCACAGAGCAGATCCGAGTGATACAGGGAAGGATGAAAGCATCTCAAGACAGGCAAAAGAGCTACCATGACAAGCGCACCAAACCATTGGAATTTTCAGTCGCAGACAGAGTGTTTTTGAGAACTTCTCCGAGTAAAGGAGTCGGACGAGCCTTAAAAGGTGGAAAGTTAAGCCCTCGATACATTGGGCCTTATGAGGTGTTAGAACGAGTCGGCCCCATGGCATACCACATCGCATTACTGACCCACTTGTCCCGATTGCACAACGTATTTCATGTGTCTCAACTAAGGAAGTATTTACATGACCCCAGCCACACGATGCCTGACGATAAAGTAGAGATCAAAGAAGACCTGACCACTGTGACTACACCGATTGGAATCGTGGACCGATCGGTAAAACGCTTGAGAAACAAAAACGTAAGGCTGGCTAAGGTGGAGTGGCAGCAAGGCAAGACCACCTCCTGCACGTGGGAACGCGAAGATGCCATAAGACAGCAGTACCCCGAGTTGTTCATTTAGGTGAGTTACCGACTGAAGTTTCGCATGAATTACTGACTGAATTTCGGGGACGAAATTCTTTTCAAGTGGAGGAGAACTGTAACATCCCCATTTTAATTATAAGCAACCAAATTAAATGAAAAGTCAACAAATTAACACTTCCCTTAACTTAATTAACTAGAAGGAATAGGGTGATTAACGTGGAGACAAGATGGCATGGGCAGGATTATCTTTTCACATTTCCCCATCCCACCATCCTGTTCTCCGCGCGAGTATTTATACGGGTGATGGCCATGCTCTTCACACGGAGAACCCCCCTGCGAACTTCCTTCTTCGTTCTTCTTTTCTCTTACTTTCTCTCTCTCTTTCTCTGCCCTCCAGTCTATTTCCTGCTCCGAGAGCCAAGATGACGGTGCTGCAGTGGAGTGGAACTCCCCACACGGGAAGGGACGATCGCCAAGGAGGAGGCAGAAATACCCCTACATCACTCGCAGGAGACTGTAGCACTTCAGAGAAGGCGCCAAGTGAAGCAGCAAGGAAGAGAACCACCATTCAAGCAGAAAAATCCCTCGGAGTTTCGTAATTGGTAGGGGGAGTATCTTCTATCTTAAATGCATGGGTTATGAACAGGTTCCGAGTGCTGATGCTTGCTATATCCGTGCTCTGATTGTGCGTTGTGTTGCATGCGAGTGTGTACAGCCCAGTTGCATGACGAGTGAAAGATGAGTGTTGCATGTTAGCATCTTTCTTATAAATGCATGTGTTGATATGAATGCTTTAATGAACTTGTTTGCGTACAGGAAATGCCTGCTTTAACCGGGTTCTGACACTGTCCTACACCGATTGCATGTTATGTTGTGATGACTTGAAATGCTTGAGTGAACTTGTGATTTTCATAAGGATGCATGCGTTGTTTAAGGTTAAATGGTGCTGTAAACCGATTGCATGTCACACTTGATTGAATGAAAATGTTTATGGATGCTTGATATGGATTGATACCGATTGCATGGGACTCATACGTTAGAATGGAATGATAATGGATTGCATGAAGGCTATATGTGTTAAACTGACATGCTGAATCCTGATGATGTGTATTACCGATTGCATGATATGTGTGCTTGAATAAGAGAATGCATGCGTGAAACGAATGTTGTGTGTCGAATCCGTGTGTGGCGCATGAGATGCGTTGTGCTGGGAGCACGTAGTGTGGGACACTACCTTCGGTCATCCAGCGTGAGACGCTGCAAAATCCTTGAGTGGGACTCAGGGTAGCCCTGAGTGGGACTCGGGCTGCCTGTGAACACCCCCGTTGGCGCTGAGAGCGTTGGTGTCACCTGTGGGCAAACGGTTGGGTACCCGTAAAACGGCCAAGCAGCTGGGAGCTGATTTGATAGCTGAGAGCTATGTATAAAAAGGTTGAGATGCCTACGTTGCAACGTCTGACCGATACACACGATGCGGAACCGAGTGAAACCTTATGTGCTTATTACTGTTAATATTGTTACTACTGTTAATATTGTTACTACTGTTAATATTGTTACTGCTGTTAATATTGTTTGGAATTGGCTAGGTATGCCGAGTGGTAAGTGAATGGATGAATGCGTAGGACTGAGTGAATGCTCCGTGTATATGTTATTGACTGAAATTTGATTATGCATTTGATATGGTGTATGAGGATAATGAATGTGTATGCCAAGTGATCCATTCCGTGTGTACGTGCCTTGGATGCTGAATGAAAACTGTTTCATGAATATATGTATATATGTATGCAAGCGTATCTGTGTCATTGAAAATGTTATGAGTACAGCCGAGTGAGGATTGGTGAATATCGAACGGTAAGAGTTATGTATATATGTCTTGGCTAATGGATGTTGCTCTGTTATAATCGTGTTTGTACGTATATGTATTGTTGTATGATTGGGAGATAACCTGAGTCGGTATCTATCATTTAAAATCTAAGATGCTCACCCCTGCAGTGGCCATTTTTCAATGAATGTCTCTCAAGATGAGGATCAGAAGCAGAGCTGGAACGCTGAGTGAAGTGTTGATGCATTAGGAAGGCTTAATTAATGCGAAGTTAGATTAAGCTCTGACCGGTTCATGCCGGATGTTAGTGTTTTGGACAAATAGAACCTTATGGTCAAAGAGGAATCCGATTTTGTGTTTGTAAATGTTAACATACGCTCTTATATATATATATATATGTATGGTTTCGTGTGTGACATGCTATGTGCTACCTTATTTCATACTTGTGCTTTAATGGATACGCAGGGACAGCATGATTTAGCATACCATGGCCAAGACAGAGTGAATTATAAATCGTCTCTAGGAAGACTTATGTCGGATACGCTTGGGCGGAGTCATACCTCGCCCGAGGTACTAGAGCAGTTCGCCCAAGCGTGAGGACTCGCGCTGAAGCGAGTAGTTCTCAGAGTGGGATACCGCCCAATTACCCTTCCTCTCCGTTGTGACGCTAATGCGTCCCCGACAACGGTGTTGACCCCGGCTTGGGCGTTGTGGTTGAGTCCGCCCAGGCGTTGTCATATCTAGTCAAGCTGGGCGGAATGAGATCGGGCCCCTCTTTCCTCCACAATGCACTACTGCACATGTACATCTCCCTTCTCCTTCCCCTTACCTATTTCTTTCTACTGTTTGACTAGTGTTACTCGTGGAAAAGCTTTCTTTATGAATTTCCCCCCATCCGCCGCTGCATTACCATACCCCGCCCAAGCGGTATCAGACCCCGCCTGAGTGAGCCAACGATATTATGTAATCCGCCCTGGCGCTGGTGTGTTACATTAAACCAAATGAACCAGTTCCAGTCTTAGCCTTCTGTTATTTGCCATATGCGTGTGGATGATCTCTCATTTCCCTTGTCCTTCCTTGCACTCCGCCCCTTTTGTTATCCGGTTGCCTTATAGTCTATTTGGTTTACTTAATTTTGGAAAATTTTTCCCGTCCTTGGGTTTAATTCATTTTGTTAAATTAGGGTGTTACATGCTTCACAAATCCAAGCTCAAGTATTGATTTTACAAGAAAATGGCACAAGAGAAAGGGGTACACGGTTTTTGCATCATGGAAAGAAGGAAGAAGATGAAGAAAACGAACAGAAATAGTAAGGAGAAGAAGCACACAAAAATTGAAGAGAATGAGGAGAGAGAAAATAGTCAAAATTGGTCATTGTCAAATGGGTAATGCTTTTACTTTTTGCTTTTACCTTTCGTACATAATTCCCTGTGTCCAATTGACAAAAGTGCTAAAAAGAAGTGAGAAAATGATGCACGGTGATTAGAAAAGAAGAAATAAGATTTTACATTTTCTTTTATTTCCATTTCGCTTGTATTTTTGCCATTTATTTTCATACGTCGTGTCCGGATAAATATCGCTTCAACTCTAAAAATCATTTCAATCATACCACCAATTCAATATTCTAGACTTATCAAATATCTAAAATTATTTAATAGGTTCAACACCTTCTGTTAAATTATCCGGTTTCAGTAAATTAATAATTCATAATTAATTCCTAATTATTTTTCCCACATACTTTGGGCCTTAAATAATAAATTTTCATCATATAATAAATTTATTTTCTCTTAAATTTTGGATGTTACATTATCTGGTTAGTGATTGAATATCAATTGAATTAATAACATTTTTAAAAATTTAACGTAGATTAACCATTTAGCTAGTTTACAGTTTAGTCAATTAAATTTACTAGTTTCTTATATAATGTTGATTACAATAGGGAAAATGAGCATCCAACTCTAATTTTATTTTTCAACAAATAAAAGAAGAATGAAATTTTATTTCTAATATTTTAATTTATAACTATAAAAGTATTATCATTTTATATTTGAATATTCTAACTAAAGGGTTTTTTTTATTAATAGCGTAGTCTTAAAAAATATTTATGAAAATGGGGTCATTTCAAAATTATTTATATGTCTGGATCTCCTTTTATGTGCCGTAGTGGACCTATACGATACACAAATCGAATGGAAGAAATGTGACACGTCATTGTTTACGGTTTAAAATGATAACCACTAAAAATGGTGTGATATCTTCTCAAGAGTATTGAGAGGAAAACGACATAACCATGGTCAGCAGTTAGAATTCCTAACCGCAAATAATACATTGAAAAAAATAAAAGTTTAACAAAAAGTATTTTAATTTAATTGAAAATTTTTATTTTACTTTTATTGAAAATTTTTATATTAATTTTGAATATACCGAACATGATTATTTTTATTATATTGTAATTTTTTAATATACAAAATATAATATTTTCTAAAAATGTATTGAATATACGAAATATTTAAATATTTAGATATAGATTTTTGTATATTATATTTTTATATATTCAAAATATTAAAAATGTTATGAATATATAAAATATTTTAATATTCTATATAATATATTTTGAATATACATTATTGTATATTATATTTTGTATATTCAAGATATTAAAATATTTTGTATATTCAAAATATTTTACAATATATTAAAATATGATATTTAGTAAATCAAAATATAAAAATATTTTTAAAGACTAAATTAGTAGTTTAGTTTTAATATTTTATTCAATAATTTCCTTCAAATAAAATAAAAAGTTTTAATTTATTATTTTATTTTTTCCAATGTATTCTTTACAGTTTGAACTTGTAATTGTTGACAATTGTGGTGTAATACTAAATTGATACGACATTGCTACTGTGTACATTTTAGGGATGACACCACCTTATTTTCTGCAGTTGTCATTTCCAACCGCAAATAATGAATTGTTGCATTTCTTTCATACAATTTATTTGTCATATGGCCCTGTTACGACACATAAAAACAACCTTAGACATATAACTAATTTAGAAATGACCCCATTTTTGTAAATACTTTTTTTAAAATTACACTATCAATAAAAAAGCCAACTAAAAATAATAAAATTTTACTCATCAATTTTTTTTTCCTTCAATCAAGTGGTATATTCAAGTCAAATTAAAATTTCTCTTAGTGCTAACCACAAGTATCCTCCTGGGAGATAATCCTACTCAAGGCTTAATCACAATTATGACTCCTCATCTCTTTTGATAAGTGTGTTTAGTAAGATCAAACATGAGGACCTAGAATAATATGAGTACCTAAAGGGAACATGTTTGTTTTGCATACATAACTAAAAGTAAGAAACTCAAGCTAATACCTTGATAGCGTTGTTTAAAACATATGACGGAAGATAAATCAAAGTTCTTTGAAATCACACGAAAAATATACATGTAACTTATGGAGAAAACACAAAAAAAAAAACATTCTTGAAATTGGGGAATTAATATCTTAAAATAAATAATGTCTATTTATTAATATTCATGGATGATTTGGGATTAAAGGTGTTTCAAAAAAGTTGAATCAAGATTTTAAAATGCACCAAAGGGAGAGTTTGAACATTTTTATTTTTATGTTTTTATTGTTTTCACCATCTAAAATTTCTTCTCAATCCCCCTTCATAGTTGTTGGGCCCGAAGGCCTGTTCCCTCCACCAGATCTCACGTACCACTTTCTCACAATCTCACTCTCCATAACACTACACACACACTAAAAACCAATTTCGACTCTCCTATTCTCATAAGTTCGGTCTTCCCCTCTTAAAACATACTCTCCCCGTTCCCTTTTCTTTTTCCAGCTACCCGCCTTGCTGACAACTACCACAGCGGAGCAACTCCAACCACCACCCATTATCATCGGGTAATACATGCAAATATGCCCTCATACTCCGTTTTTCACCTAGATTCCAATTCTGGTGTCTATTTTTGATTTTGAGTAATCCTCCGTCTTTGTTTTGTTGGCCGAAATAAAATGTTTTAACCCTTTTTTTCTTAACGATTATTTAAGTATACACTAAGAAAGAAACTTAAATGTTATTAAATGAATCACTAAGAACGTTTCCATCATTCTTAGTGGTAAAAAAACCGGCTAATAACGCCATCAAAATATTATTTTTATTTTAGAAATAAATGATTTTCTCTTCCTTAACGGTTTTGGATATAAATTGTTAAAAAGATTTAAGTTTTTTTAGCGGTTTATTAGTGTAACCCGTTGAGAAAAATGATTATTTTTTATAAAATAAATTAAATCTTTCTTATTAGAATTTTGACATAAACATTAAGAAAAGTATATCAAATATTCATTTTAATTTATTTCAATGCCTAATTTTTAATTAAATACTCTTTATTTTAATGTTTAATTTATTTTTTAAAAAATTATACTTAATTAAATATTAAATATTCTTTAATTCTTTAATTTAATTGATCGTATATTTGTCTCAAAATATTAATTTTAATTTTAATTTTCAAGTAAATTGTATTTAGTCTCCTAAAATCTTAAACCCATCGTCCTACTTCAGAAACCTCTTTCTATCTTTCTCGCATACGCTTTGCTTTGCTTTGTTGCATCCGCCTTACTCTACTCGATCCGCCTTGCGTTTTGTTCCCTCTTCTATTCTACTCTGCATCGTTCCACCAACTGTCGTCTTCTCGTATTAGCGACGGGGTGATGTTTATCTTCCTAGGCCTTCATATTCTCAAATCTACCATTGAGTTCGTGTCATCTACCTGAATCTACTAGGATCGTCGTCTGCTTGCATCCACGCTTCGTCATCTTGTGTATGTGACATTGTTTGCTCACGTCCTGTTGTCATGCCTTTGTTTGACGACCTCTTTCTTGTGTGTTTTTACTAGTGTTTTAAGTACTCAACTGTAACGGTAATTAATTTGTTGTTTATAATAATGGGTTTTATGGGAAGCCTAGTGTGGCACAATTAATCCAATAAATGATATTAAAGATTTTAATATTTAGATAATGGAAACTAGGATAAATTTTTCACAATTTAAAACAATCGTTGAAAGAAAAACACCACAAATAAAAATTTTAACAATTAACCCTAGACCTTTTTAAAGACCTATCTCATATATGACGATATGAGAAAGTGAATAGTTTAGACAAACGTCTACTTGGGGTAATCAATTCCATAATCACCATACAACTCTTTACGGAACATGCAGGTTAATTCAAGAGTAAGAGTGGATACAAGAAATATAAGTACATTCATCTATACAAAACTTAATAACAACATGTACATTCATCTATACAAACATTCCATAATTGGAAGTATATGCATTTAATTAAAGAAACATCTCAAAGAAGCGTTCTGTAAGCAATTAAGGATAAAAGATTGATGTGCAAGCATAGGGACCCAAGGAATACAAGCCCATAGCAAAAAAAGTTCATTTTTAGTCTTATAAATAGTGGGACATGTCATAAATCTTGCCTATTAGTTCAAATTGAAAATCATAAAAAGTTGGGTTCAAACCCCTCTTAAATTTGAGTTTTACAGTGTAGTGGGTTCGATGTTTTACACATAATGAGAGTTACAAAACTCCAAATAAGATGATTTGAATTTTTACACGTTCTTAACATAATTATCTACAATTGTTATGAAGAAGTCAGAGGCCAAAAATGTTATTAAGGTGCCCAAAAGAGCCAAAAACAACAAGGGAAAAGCAAAAGTTGAAAAATTATGACAGTGGCCATTCCACGGGCTGTGGATTCATTCTACAAGCCGTGGATGGCACTACATTGGTCACCCTAAATTGCTAAAATTTCCCTGTTTTGAGGTAGCGTAATCCACAGGCCATGGAACCCTATACTGTAAACACAATTTTACACCTTTTTGCCCTTAAGTTTTGGGTCCCCTTTTTACTAGGCTATTCAACTCCAATTTGGGTGAAATTCTATACACAACTTACCTACCCTAATATCAATTATGTGGCCAAGTTTTGAGATGCCCCGAAAATGGGGGTAAATTTTTCACGTTTTATAAATCATTATTTGATACAGTAACAACGTGGTCAAGTCTTAATCAACACCCTAGATCTATGAAAAACCTCTCTCATATATGAAGATATGAGATGGTGAATTAAAAAGGATTCATGAGAAATTAAATTTTCAATTAAAAATAGCGGAAGAGTTGATTAAAATGATGTTATATGATTGGATTTAAAGAGAATGAATTTCACAAGATTCAATGGTTCATAATATGTCCAAAGTATTATTAAGATGATGCAAGAAGTTTGTTTGAATATGCTTTCAAGTTTTGATAATGACAAAGAGCTCTTGAAGAAACTCTTGAAGAAAACAAGAAAACAGCAACAGACCTACAAAAACATGTAGGTTAATCGATTACGAGGTCCCAGATAATCGATTATATAGCTTCTGTTTTGCCAGATAATCGATTAGACAGACCAGCCTAATCGATTACAAGGGTTCTGTTTGTCAACTAATCGATTTCACCAAGAGACCTAATCGATTACCAAGTTGAGAAATCAGATTAAATGCATCAGGTACTTATGCTAATCGATTGTAGGACTTCTACAATCGATTACAAGGCTTTTGGAATAACACCTAATCGATTACAACATATCAACTAATCGATTACAAGGCTACTGTTTGTGCACTAATCGATTACACACAAGGCACAATCGATTACCAAGCTGTGTAACCAAATTAAATGTATAAGGTGCCATCACTAATCGATTACAAGGCAAGGAGTAATCGATTACCAAGGTTCTGTGTCACACCTAATCGATTACATGGTGTACCCTAATCGATTACAGCATGAAATAAACTAAAGTTTTCAAAGTGTAATCGATTACAGCTTGAGGCGTAATCGATTACAGTCGTGCCAGAATTTGGGGAAAGTGATTTTAAGTGGAAAACCAGCCCATTTCCCCATTCCAACTCAGTGCCCATAACTTGTAACGGCTAGGAAGACTTTGGCACTCCTACAAGGCTCTATAAATGGCTCTCCAACCCAAGCACAACACACAACAACAAGAGGCAATCAATCTTCACTTACATTTGTGCTCAGTGAGTTCATTTTCTTTGTATATTTTGAATCCTTAAGCTTGGAACTTGTATATCCTCTCTTGTTGAGAGTTAGAATTTATATGAAATTTCACTTGTACATCTACTCTATTGAGAGAGTTATTTGCTTGTAAACACTACACCAAACACAAAGGTTTTCACTCTAGGTTGAGTGGTCACAAAGGTTGGGGTTCAACCTTTGGGTATTGAGAGTTTGAGAGATTGGATGGGTTACCCTTATGCTAGTGAGGATTGAGTTCTTGAGTATGGGACACTACGAAGCTGCAGTTGCTCATAGCTTGTATCTCTAAACTTCAATAGTGGAAATCCTTCAAGTGGGTTGCTTGAAGGTGAGACGTACACCGGGGTGGTGGAACTTGTTAAATCGGTTTGCAAGCTCTTCTCCCTTACTCTTTTACATTCATACATTGCATCTGGCTGGGTTATTGTTGTTGATTGTGATTTCCCCTTTTAAACTTGCTTGAACTAATAGCTTTAAAGTGCTGCACACCAAGTGCTTGACAAATTGCTTCAGCAACATTTATTCCTTGTCTTGCATTGTTTCTTGCACTAAACTTACTTTGTCTTGCATAAACTATTAATTTGTGAGAAAGGAACTTAGCTCAAGAGCATTTCAACGAAAAGTTTTAAAACTCAATTCACCCCCCTCTTGAGTATTGAGGCCACTTGAATAACACGAAGGAATATTAATACAAAGGAAAATCAAAGTAATTGTCACAAGAACATTTTAAGGGAATCGGGTGCCACTCACTCAAGCGAGTACCACACTCGCCTAAGCGAGTTCGTGTGGTCATGCTTGGGCGAGATACGAAATACGCTTGAGCGAAGAAGGGAAGAGCATCAGGTGTTAATCTCGCTTGAGTGAGCTCAGCTTCACTTGAGTGAAATTACTCTAGAAGCTCCAAGTATAGATTTCGCTTGGGCAAGGCACGACCGCTTGAGCAAAAATAGGACAGAACCCCACTGTCCATATTTCGCTCGAGCGAGTCTAAGCCCGCCTGAGCGAAAACCTCCTAGAATCAATTTTCTCCTTGCTCGCTTGAGCGAATTTCTATACACTAGCCATTTCGCTTAAGAGAAAATGATCCAGTAACTCTCCTACTCAATCTCGCTCGGGCGAGGTCCTTCCCGCCTGAGCAAATTTTCACCAGTGGCCACACCCCTGTTTCATAAGGATCTCGCTCGAGTGAGACTATCACTCGCTTGAGCGAGTTATGCAGAAACAGCGAAATCATGCAACAATTCACACAACTTAGCATACCAAATCTCATTTCATGCCTTTTTTACCTATGCTAGTGCGCTAGATACATTCAACCATGTATTCAAAAGTTCATCCAATCGTTTATACACTTCAAAATCAATTACCATTCATTCAATGCATAGGATTTAAATCATTTTTACATAAACTTCATGAAATGCTACAAGTGAGAAATACATCATTCATTCATAGTATTTATCATCCACAAGCATCATATTTCATTGTCTTACATCATTTGGGTCATTAATGAAAATTGGCCATACACACCAAGGTCCAATTTTTCTACATGACCCTCAAAGTCATCAAACTACAATCTAGACAGCAAAATAAGAATACATGTACACTATATGCTATACAAAAATCTAGTTTTGCCGGCCAAGGTGCTTCCTATACACCTATTTACCTCCTTCCTCAAAATGTCCTTCAAAAGATTCACTTCACCCATGAGTGCCCTACATCACAAGTCTAAAAAGTGGACAACATGAGAGAGTGAGTCATATATTCCAAAAGAATGAATATGAATACCATGTGATCAGGTGCATATGTATCACAACATGTATACTTTGCATTCACATAGATTTAATCATCAACTATCGTCACATAATACAAACATCTTTGTAAATCAAGCAAGTATAAAATAATACCCATGATCTAGTCCTTCAACAAATTGGACCATTACACATCTAATCATTATACTCAAATTATTATTTGATATTCACATCTTTTATGTTGTCTTAATTCATTTTCTCACCCACAACACAACAATTATCACATCTCATCACCTTTAGCATACTTCCTTGCTATATGCAAATGCTCTTAAGCTAATGCAAATGCTCAAGTATGATCATCTAACCATACCCCTACTGCAGTAGTAAAATGTGTACACTTATCATCAAATTGCATGCATTTCACCAATCTTTTACTGGTACCAAACCGCATCGCCCATTTTGCAACACCTGGTCATTTTCACCATGACCGCTGTAACAACATAATCAATCATATGGTGTTGCGGGCCGGCCACGACTCATTTCATATTGGCTGTGATCTGAAGGACCACTGGGGTTACCTGCTCATCAAAAGCCACCCCCACAAGGATCGGCCACATGTAGCTCCCCCGTAGCATTACATGGGCGGCTTCGTGACTTACACACCGATTCATAGGGGAAAATAAAATTTGCTCATGCACTAAGCCACCCTCCCACTAGGTCGACCGAGGGAACTCCTCTAATATTCCAACATCGGCAGCTATGTAGTATGCCATGGATGCAAATGCCAATCATATGCATTTCTCACTCTATGCATCTTATTCATGCCATTCATCAATCATCATCATCATCATCACCAATATCACCACAAGGTTTTTAGTGGATTTATTATTGTTAGTTATTATCATTAGTTTAAATTTTCTTGTGGCATACTCAATAAGTATTATAAACATAATTCAATTCTATCATCAAACACAACAACATCAATCTATCACCATCAATCGAGGTATGCTATTTATTCATACCCATTCTCAATCAAACATCAACTATATTCATTTCACATTTATGGTAGACATAAGTATAACATCATATTCAAGACACCTCATTGTCAAACAATCCACACCACCATATAGCACACCAAATTATTCTAAATGCATCAATGCATGTTACCAAGACATATCACTAACATGATACTTAACATTATAATTCTTCATAACATTACAAGTAAGGCACATGCATATTGTCACATATGACAATCAAATACTATTTAACTCATGCATTTGGAGCATAAAGACTCCTCTGCTACCTCAAGAGAAGAATTCCGATTGATACGACGTACTCGCCTCATCGTTCGGAATGGGTCCTACATTAATATACATGTAAAATCCCAATCATTCAACTATTTGAGACATAAATTCAACTTTAATTAACCATAATCGTATCTCCAATTTCATAACATGTACAGGACATGTTATAGACATTATTTTCTTCATTTATTAGGCTTCGGGAATTCCTTCCCATCAAGCCTCATTCATTATGTTTAAGGTTACAAAACAAGTACCGCCTAATATTCACAATACATCATATACCACTATCTATACTCTCAATGGCTTGTATTTGCCCTCTAATACACATTTATCATTTCCCCAAATCATAAAGTTAAGGTTTTCACCCAACTCAACTACACTCATAAATGCATCATTAATCCTTATCTCTCTCCAACCATAAACTCATCTTCCTTATTTAATATCATCAAAGTTAGCATTTATGACTACCCACTCTAGGGTTTCCATATTTAAAGCTTCTCCTAACAACCCACATACCTTATATGCTCTCTCTTAACACCAAAAACTCATAACTAAAGGTTCTTACTCTTGAGAAATGACAAGAATCTTACATCAAGAGAAGAAATGAGAGAGTTTTCCAAGAGAGGGAAGGGCCACACAAAAATAGAAGAGTAGAGAGGAGAAGAGTCCAAGCTCCAATGGTCTCTTCCAAGCTCCTTCAAGAACAAAAATGAAGAAGAAAGAAGAGCCACCACCTTTGCCTAGGGTTTTTGAAGAGAAGAAGAAGAAGAAGTAAAGGAGAAAGATAGAGTAGGAGAAGAAGTAAAGTATTTGTCACAATGGACCAAGGAGCTGATGGGAATAAGAAGAGAAAAATAGACTTTTGCCTTTAAAATTTTATCCTCTCATTAAACTTTCATCGTTTTATGATAAACAAGATCTCTGTTTGGGCTCAACACTTTATCCAAAAATTATTCTGAATATATATCTGTACTCCCAATATTATCCTCGATAGCCCTGACCACTATCATCTCAATCAGAGATACTTAGTCCGACACCTACATTTTAATCGGGCTTAATTTCAGCTTATTAGGCCACAATAAATTGCTAACAGTCCTCAAAAGTCTTAATTTAATTATTTCTAATATTTTGGGACTTTAAATAATCCACATCTCATTATTTAATATTAATTCTTAATTATTCTTTATTTTAAAATTTTGGGATGTTACAATCCACCCCACCAAAAAGAAAATTCCGTCCTCGAAATTTAACATACAGGATTCGAATGCATCGGGGTATCGTTCTCTGATATCGTCTTCACATTCCCATGTGAACGTCTTCATATTTCCATGCTTCCAAGCGACCTTTGTAACATCCCTGTTTTTAGTAGCAGTCTTAATCTTGTAAATTTTGAACTATGGAAGTTCTGTAAGTGATAATAAGTAAATAAAATACCCTGCAGGTAGTCTGTAATATCCCAAAAATTTTATTCTCGTGTATAATCATGGAATTTATCTAGACTATTAATGATATTATCCATTTTCCGAGTGAATCATGTCTGAGATAAGAAATTCTGAGTGAAGGTTATGTTTCCGAGTGAGGTATGACAGAGAGAAATTCCGAGTGAAGGTTATGTTTCCGAGTGAGGTATGACCGAGAGAACCACTCCGAGTGGAGTCCTAGCCTCAGAGACATTTCTGAGTGAAGTGTGTCCAAGAGACCCACTTCTGAGTGAAAGGGGCTCTGGCTTCGAATAAGCACCTTTCGGACAAAGACGCTTCCGAGTTCCATACTTCCGGGTCGAGTGTCTCCGAGTGACTCGTTTCCGAATGAAACGTCTTCAAGTGAAACGTTTCCGAGTCAAATGTCTTCGAGTGACTCGTTCCCGAATGAAACGTATCCGAGTGAAACGTTTCCGAGAGAAGTACTTCCGAACGAAGAAAAACTGATTTCGAATGAGTACTTCTCAGACTGAGATATTTCCGAGAAGTGAATTCCCGAATGGGTTATCTCTGAGTTGAGTGTAACTTTCCCAAATGGGGTGTCTCCGAGTGCGACACTACCGTGTGGGATTTCACCCAGTGAGATATTTCCAAGTGGGATAACACCAAGTGAGATTTTCGATTTCCACATGGTATGTCACCGATTGAAATATACCAAGTGAGTCATTTTCAGGGGAAGTACTTATGGACAGAGAAAGACTTTGACTTCGAATGAATAAGTTTCCGAGTGAAAAGTTTCTGGGGAAGCAAATATCCGAGTGATGAACCCTTCATTCTATTCATACTCGGGTGTCATAAAGGTTGCCTAGAGCCTGTGCTCGGGCCATATTCAAAGTTGCCGAGAGCTTGTGCTCGATTCGTCCTCGAAATTTCCTTCGACTCCGAGTGATATTCCCAAGTGGAACGATTTCTGAGAGGATTGAACTTCAACTCCAAATGACCTCTCAGTTGTAAGATTTCCGAGGGACACAACTCCAAATAACCTCTCCGTTCTAAGATTTCTGAGTGACACAACTCCGAATGACCTTTCGGTTATATGATTTCCGAGTTATGCACTTCCGAGAGAAGTATTTTCGAGTGAAGAAATTCAGTCAGAGATATATCTGAGTGGACAATTCCCGAGTGGATCCATTCGGAAAGAAAAGTGGCTTTGAAAGAACACTTCAGGAAGATATATATATATATATATATAATATATCCGAGTGTGATATTTCTGAATGAGTCCGGGTGAGACATTTCCGAGTGAGTCACTTCTGAGGAAGGAAAAGCTGACCGAGTGTTTTAAACAGAAACATTTCCGAGCGAATTTCCTTCCCGAGTGGAGCCATTCTGAACGAAAGAGGCTCTGAAACTTCTTAGAAAAGAGATATGCCAAACAGCGTCAGAATTGAAAAGGGACATGATCAATAGAACCCGACTGGAATAGGGCTGGGACCGTGACGCCATTCCTAACCAAAAGGTTCGCTCATGCTAGAAGGAGCACCCCCACTTAGTGATCGGTCCACTAGTTCATATAAATCCAAAAAGACTATCACGGACGAGCCACATACAGGGAAACTTGCACCTTTTACTCCAATCATATCATCTATTGCATATTTTAATATGTCTACTCCAATCATGCAAGCTGGCGGCAGAAATGGTCAAAATACAGCTCACTTCTTATCTAAAATCTCCATTATTACCACAATTAAAGCACCTAACATCCCATTATGAAAAAGCTTGTCCCCCACTTGTCTTTTGCATTATCAAATCGATACCACAACTCATTCCCAAGTCTGAATTCTTAGAACAACTAAAATTAGTAAAGTCTCTCTTTCTCACTTCCTTCTCTACGTACAAGTCACTCTTGGTCTGAAGAAAGAACAATAAGGGAACGTCTTCAACCAATCTAAGATCCTTCATTAAGGTCAGAGGGGTATATTCTCTAGTATTCTGGGGGGAACCGAGTGTTTGGAAAGGGCTAAGGTACTTCTGGTCCTCACCTTTCCAAGGGCAGGTTTGGGAATTGCTGTTAAATTAAATGCTTAAATGTTTATATATTTATTTTATATATTTTTATTGATATGTATATGATTAATTGGCTGTGTTGATTATTATTAACCATGATGATTAAATGGATATGATCGGTATTGAATTGTGAAAATATTAAGAACCATGGGTGTCTATGTGGATTCCAGTGAAGAAGTCTTGAAAAATAAGATGAACGAGGAAATAATGATGAAGGGTCACCATTTATATCACTGTTATTATTATTATGATTATAATTATAATTATAAATATAATTATGAATATGATTATTATTATTATTATCATTATTATTATCATTATTATTATTATTCTTATTATTATTATTATTGTTATTGTTACTAATATTATTATTGTTTTAATTATGATTAATGAAATAAGGAACATACTACTTACTCTTTAAACGAAGCATTATTTTAGCCAAGATATAACCGATATATTTTCTAGAATAAGAATAAAAAAAATAATAAAAATAACCTACAACGTCTGAAAAACTGATGGGACCCAAGAACATGAGAACAAATATTATGAGGTTGGAAACACATAGATACCCAAGGATCAAATGATAGAACTTAAATAATGCATTTTTGCATCATGAAAATATTTTTGAAGGAGTAAAACTAGAGCATACACCTGGTACGCTGGAGGACATTCACGTCTGATCTCCGAGGAGAATGTTGGGAGTACAACCGGGACAGAAACCCAATGGCATCAGAGTCGCGCCTGAAGCCTGGTCAGATGATGCAATTCTGGTGTACTTTGACTAAATGACGGAATGTAACTATGATCGTGTAGAGCCAAGTCCCAAGATAATATAATGATTAGAACCTGTGAGTTCATTCGTACCTTATGATGATTAAATAATGAATGGGGGACTTGGTGAGCTCCGATCGCTCTAGAATGGAAACGTTGTGCCCAAGAGGTAACTTGAGCAGGACGAATGCAAAAGAATAAGATAATGGTGATGGTGGATTGATTTATCGGGCCCACATGCATCATGAGACTTAATTAAAGATAAATCATAATAAACCAAACTCATGCATTCCATGACAACATTCTTGATTGTTATAGTTGTAAATATGATTAATTGTATGATTTATGTGATATTATATGTTGATTGGATATGTCCGCACCGGGAACCTTCAGGGTCTGGGGTTTATACTCACCCTTTATGTTGATTAATAACAGAGGAGCTAGGGAACCAAGAACCGGAGTACGACGAAAAGCAATATGTTAAACCAACTAGGAGCACTCATTAAAAGTAGAATATATGTAGTGGAATATTTATTAATGAATAATAAGACAATGGATGACTGTATCTATTTAAGGGTGCCTGCGTGCCCCATTCTGTTAAGAGTACAATTACTTATAGTTTGAGAATGACTATGTGAATTACCTACTATTTGCTTCCACTGATCTGCCATTATTTTAGTTTAGAAAAAAATAAAAAAATTCACTTTTTCTGAAAACTTTTAACACTCTTAGTTAAATAGGATGATCCTATAGAAGGGTCTATCTTGTTTAACCGAGGGTGTTACAGTGGTGGTATCAGAGCATAGTCGATTCATTAAGCTTGGGAAGTGGACCATTAGGTTTCCACGTACTCTGATAGAAATATTCAACAATCCATAAAACACCTAAGACAAAATTTCCTATGTGGAATTCTCCACATAACATATACGCTGAATCCTTTTGTTGATACTCTTTTAGCAACTTCCTAATGGCTCGCCGAAACAATGATCATGTCATGGAGGAACTTCTTACTCGAATCGTAGAGGTAATAGAACGACAAGAAATACCTCATGCCTCTACTAGGCAGAACCAAGGACTAGCTGACTTTTAGAGAAACAACCCTACACAATTCAAGGGAGGCTTCAATCCAAAAGGAGCACAATTATGGATTGAGCACCTCAAAAAGATTTTTACCGCCATGCGATGCCCTGATGAGGACAAGATAACCTTTGTCGTCTTCATGTTGGTTGGGGAAGCAGAGCACTGGTGGACTCATGCTAGAATCAGGTTAACAACTAATGGACACACCATCACTTGAGGACGATTCAAGGCAGAATTTCTCACCAAATATTTCCCTGAAGACATAAGGAGGCAGAAGGAGCAGGAATTCTTTAATTTGAAACAAGGTAATATGACAGTTGGGGAATACGCTTCTAAGTTTGATGAATTGGCCAAATGTTGCCCCTACTACACCCAAATGGGAGAAGCGTCGAGATGTGCAAAATTTGAAGGAGGGCTACGACAGGAAATTCGTCAAATATTATTGGGACTTTAAGAGTTAAAATTACACCCGGTTAGAATATGGGTGTCGGACCAAGTATCTCCGATTGAGATGCCATTGGTCAGGCTATTAAGAATATTATTGGGAATCCGAATCTATATTTGGAATAATTTTTGGATTTAGTATTAAGCCCGAACGGAGATCCTGTTTGTTATAAAACGGGAAACATTTTAATAATGGACCAAGATATAACTTATTTCCCTGTTTCTCTCCCTTCATTTTCATGTACATGCTAGGGCTTGGGATAGCTTGGAGCTTGAGGTAAATTTCTCTACTCTTTTGATGTTTTTGGCCCTAGGTTTTGGTTTCTATGTGGTTAGGAGAGTGCCTTATGAATGGGTTTAGGAATAGGAACCATTTTCATGTAAAACCCAAATGTGGGATGTGTTTTATGTGTGTTTTTGGATGGGTGTGAAGTGGTATACGAAAATTTCAAGATTAGAGATAGAAGATGATGGTTGTTAATGGTGATTGTTTGATTTTAGTGGAACCCTAACTCTAGGATTTGGGGGAAATGAGTAATAATATCATAAAAGATGATTTTTAGTGAAAACCCATGATAATGTGTGTGTGGGTGTTGTTAATGATGGAGATTGGTGGTTATTAGAAATGATTATTGAGTTTTGATGAAAAACCCTAAGTGTAGTGATTTGGGGATTTTGGCTAAATTAATGATTTTGATGGCTTTGAATACTCTATAATGATTATATATGAGGAAATGAATGTTTGAAGCATTGGTGTTGATTATTGAGGATTGAGAGAGGAGTGTATATGAGTATATATGTGGTTGGAGGAATTAATTTCGATTGTTGGTGTTTATGATGATGTTAAAAATGGTTGCAAGCCATTGATAGTGGATTAAGGAAATAGATACTTGAGTTGATGAATGGGTATGCCATTTTGAAATAGTTGAATTGGTGATGGTCCTAGATGGAGCCAAGAGGCTTATAATGAGTTTTAATAAATTTTGGTGATGGTTGAATGATTCATGTGATGATTTGGAAGTTTTAAGGCTAAGGACCATAGTATTGTTGTTGTTAGATGTGGTTAGCCCTTTAAGATTTAAAGAATCTTGGTCTTGACAGAGGAATTCCCGAAGCCTAACATGAGCGTGTAAATTGGATTTAGACAAGTCTAGGACTTGATAATGAGTTTTAGGGGATGATGCCTTATGATGGTATATTAACAGCATGTATATGTATGTTTGTGATAAGATTGTGTTCTGGACGATGATGCGGAACGATCGAGCCAATCGGAGCACTTGGATTGCGGTTCTTCTATTGAGTATTGATGTAGGAAAACCATGGGACGAGAATGTTTATGAAGTAAAGTTTCTGGGAAGGTAAATAGTGGTAATGGAATGCCTTGGCCGGCAGTGTCTGTAAATTATTGAGTTATAAACTCTATATGGAAGAAAATGTCGTACACTTTTGTGTTGGTATGAGACAGGTGAAAAGACGATAATTGGACCAGAGATTGTTCAGAAGACTATAGAGCAAGTCCGAAGTATCCAAATGGCAATGAAAGCTTCACAAGATAGACAAAAGAGTTACTACGACAAACGCCGGAAGCCATTGGAATTTGAGGAAGGAAACCATGTATTCCTCAAAGTTACCCCTACCACTGGTGTAGGAAGAGCTCTAAAGGCCAAGAAGTTAAGTCCTAGATACGTAGGACCCTATCAGATTCTGCAAAAGATAGGAACCAATGCGTACCGTATTGCCCTACCACCCGAGCTAACAAACCTTCATAATGTCTTTCATGTTTCCCAACTCCGTAAATATGTGCCAAGCTCTGATCATGTGCTGAGTCCTGATCAGTTTGTTCTGAAAGAAAACCTTACCTTTGAAGCATCACCGGTTAAGATTGTTGACCGGTATAACACCCCTGATTTTTTATACTCGAATCCTGATGTGATCGTCATAATTAATAAAATTGCGAATAAATTTTTCACGTTTGAAAATATTTCCAAGACACCACCATGATCACATCAAGACCCAAATCACAGAAAACCCAAGAGTGAGATTAAATAACCTAAAGCTGCATCGATAGATAAATTACCCATAACGGTATACGAAAATAATGGAGTTTACAGCGGAAGATTATGTATACCGGGCACACGCCTAGTCCCATATATGACGATATGAGAAAAGGCTCGGCAAAGCATGCAATGGCATATCATAAGCCTAATAGACAACCATCATCATTTTACATAACTACATAAACATGCAATGCCTAAGATATGATTATATTTATACATTCGGGAATATTCTCCCGACTATCACAATCATCAATGAACATCATTCAATTTCAATCCTTCTAATACACATCAAATCATCTCTTACATTCTACATATATATTCACCATCCATCAATTCAAAGGATTATCTTATACATACTCAAAATCTCTAAATCATCTACATTCTCATAACCAATTCATTCATTACATAAGAACTATTAATGATGCCGGCCAAGGCACTTCCTCTACCACTATTTACCTTCACCCAAGCTTTAATTAAAATCTGAACTCATCCATGGCAACCTACATCACAATGCTAAAAAGGAGATCACATGGGAGAGTGAGTTATACATTCAAAAGGACGAATAATATATATATTGTGATCATGTGTATATGCATACAAACATCATGTGTGCTTTGCTATCAAAATATCAAATTATCATTCATTCATTATCTCATTATCACAATAGGCATACAAGCCTCATGAATCACAATTCATATCATGAATAAGCACAACATATACACAATCACAAACACCATCACTTTGCCACTTATCAACAAGGGCATTTACAATCATTATCATCATTAATTCATTAAGGTTTCACTCAATACCTCTTCGCAAGGGGTTTCTCAACACTTGTGGTCATCCCATTTCAAATGCCATGGTCTTAAAGCTAATGCATATGTCAACTGTTTAATGCATATGCAACGGATTCGATTTCATATCATGGGTGATAGCAACTACCATAATCAATCATTCATAATCATTGGTTTCCTGCCTCGCAAGGGGTACTCCCTATAGCAGCCTCGCAAGGTGCTTCTCGTGATCGTAACCACGTTTCAACAATTCTCATAGGTTTCCTGCCTCGTAAGGGTTACTCCCGCCTCATGATCGCAACCATGGGCAACATAGGTGCTCGCAAGCCCTTTATCATATCAAATACCAAGTGATCGCAACCACTGGCTCATTATCATACAATGGTCCCCGTAGGGCCTTTCACATTTCATAACCAGGTGATCGCAACCACCGGCACAATATCATATCCTAATCAAGTTGGTTTCCCGCCTCGCAAGGGGTACTCCCTTCATAAAATCCCGCAGGATCTTTCATCACTGTGATCGCAACCACAAAGTAACAATGCTATGCCATGCCATGAATGCAATGCGATAATGCATATGTCCATCAACCTCGCAAGGATATCTCACCCTCTCAATTAGAGATATCATTTAATTTGGCATTTTAATAATTATTCATAATCATTTACAAAGCCCCGCAAGGCACATCATTCATATAATTGGCATCTCATTGGCCACAAACATCATTCATAACAATCCACACATGGATATCAAAGGCGTAGCAAGCATCATAATATTAAGCCACACATGTGATAACAAGGCACTTTCGGAACATATATATATATATATATATATATATATATATATATATATAGCAATCATCATTGCCTCACACACATACAAGTCAGTTACTTGTATCAACCATATTATGTTTACATCATTAGGTAATATTCATCAATGTTATCACACATTCCTTTAGTGGGCTTTCTTATCATCATTTATCATTATTGTCTTAAAATGTATCTTATAGCCTCTTTATTAAATTCTCATCATCATTCCCTCTTATCCCACTCTTAGTGGTGAAAACATCACAATTAAATTGTCCCGAGTACCTTAATTAATTTTATTTCCCCATGGTGGCATATCATCAGTAATTACCACACATACATTTCCATAGATATCTCATAATATGAGGGAATGGGGCTCGACATCAGTTATTGAGGCAATCAGCAAAATCCCAAGTTTTGGGTATCTCGCTCAAGCGAGATTCACCTCCGCTTGAGCGAGATGAGGGCAGTTCACCTAAGCGCCCCCAAATTTCCCTGAACAGAAGGAGGTTTTAAGTATCAGACCCCAGTCTCGCTTGAGCGAGCCTATCTCGCTCTAGCGAAATCCTGCCAGTATCAAGTTTCCATGTAGCTCGCTTGGGCATGACACCATGCACCCAGCCAATCGCTCGGGCGAAATTACTCCAGTAAGGAATCTCACTACATTCGCTTGGGCGAGGCACCCACTCGCTTAAACGAAATCCGACCAAAGGTCGTCTTTCCCATCACTCGGTTTTGCACTCGGCAATTCAATCAAAACCGACTCATCTTGCTTGGTTTTCTACTCGTTAAAATCAATCAAAACTGACTCGTCTCTCACTTGGCCTTTAACTCGGCAATTTATTCCAAATCCGAGTCATCTCTTAATTAGCCTTTCACTCAGCAATTTATTCCAAATCCGAGTCATCTCTCAATCAGTCTTTCACTCGGTTATTTAATTCCAAATCCTAGTCATCTCTCGCTTGGTGTTTCGCTCGACAATTACTCTACAACCGACTCATTACCTGATCAGTCATCACTCGGTGAATTATTTCAAAACCGACTTCACACTCACTCGGGTTTCCACTCGGAAAAATAATCCAGACCGAGTCTTTTCTCACTCGGTTTTCCACTCGGTAATTCATTTTGAAAATCGACTTCCTTTATCATTTTCACACGAGTGAAGTCATTCCAGAATACTTCTTGACAAACACACCAGGTATTCCCAATCAGTGCCATCCTCACTCGGAATTACACACACAGAGGGACTCCACTCGGAACGAGTTACTTTGAACTCGGGAATTTCCACTCGGAACACCACTACCGGGGTATCATATTGGGAGACCCATCACTCGGAATTATACGCACTTCCTCACTCGGAAGGTTCTGTCTCGGACATAGCCCACTCAGAATTTCACTCGGAAATTCACTACATCATAGAATTATTTTCTAAGGTTCCCACTCATTTGAAACTTCGCCCAGAATCCCACTTACTCACCACACACTCGTCACACTCGGTCAAAACACAACGATACCAGTCTCTCACTTGAGTGGGCATCATCCCAGCATCAGACTTCACATTGTCGCTCAAGCAACTCATACCCGCTTGAGCGAAAAACGTCCAGTGACAATTTCCTCTCTATCTCGCTCAAGCGCGGCCATGCCCGCTTGAGCGAGATTCGTCCTGTAACTCCCCTGATTGCATAATATGTAGCTCGCTTGAGCGGAAATCTAACTCGCTTGGGCGAAATTGGTCTAGAGACCAATATACCAATACAGGGGATTCTCGCCTGAGCGAGATCCCTCCTCGCTTGAGCGAGAATAGCAGCACATAGTCAAAAAATGAAAATTCACACAAACCATCATATGAAACTTCATTATAAGCCAATTCAATTATATCCAAGCTATCATATACATCGTATAAGGCATATCCATCTTACTCAAATATTCATACTTATAACATTCTCATTCCAACGTATTAATCATGTTGAATTCAACTCATCATCATCTTATACACATACATTCATACCTTGCCATAACACATCCACATATTCTCACATATCATCCTCAATAATCATCAACTTGTCATTTCAATTAATTCAATACATACACATGGCAAGACAAGCATGAGTATTAAACACATACAACAATCACTATCGGATTTACTCATGCAATTTGAATGTTAACTCCTCTCCTACCTCGAGGGAAGAGCCGAACGGTTCCAATGCTCCGAATGCTCCATTGCATCACCCGGAATACAATCTACATACCATATGCAAGTATATTCACATAATTAATAACCATCATAATTTTAGATACTTGCTAGCTTATCATAAAGCTTAACCCCAAGTCCTAGACTTGCTAAACCCCAAGTTATGTAATTGTATTAGGCTTCGGGAATTCCTTTCCCAAAGCCAAGATCCTCTAGATCTTAAAGGCTAACTAAACCCAACAACATCATCATCTCATCCTTTCCATAATACAATCCCATATTACATCAATCCTTCAAACATCATCATTGTCGCTTAGAGTTTAACATAAATTATCCTTGCCTCTTTAAAGCCATCACCAAATTAACAACACACATGTTAAATGTAACATCCCAGTTTTGAAATTAAATGCTGAATGAAGAATGAACCATTAAGACTTGATTTCAACTAGAAATAACTGTTAATTGCATTTAACTAGGTAGGTTCAAGCCATTAAAATATAAAAAAAAAATGGTGGTGGCCAAGGGATGGGGTGGAGTGCACGTGACTGCTGGGCACGCACTCTCCCATCCCACTCTTCTTTTACTGTGCGCATGCATATATATATATATATAAAACGTGAGCCTTGGTGAAAACACACTTGCTATTTCTTCAGACTCCCTCCTCCGTCACTTCATCCTCTACTTCCTCTCTTCGTCTCCATCTTTCTTCTTCTTCTATCTTACTTTTCGCCCCTGGAGGTCTTGGTTGCAGTACTGGAGAACGGACCACACTTCATCCCAGAATCAGGCGCAGGATACGACAGAGCCAAGGAAGACCGGACGAACCAGGAGAAGGACATCGGACTCAACAACAAGAACGGAAAAGGTTTCTGAGGATTCTTCTAAAGGTAGGGGGCGCTTGCATGTCGAATGCATGGTCTAAGAACGGTACCGGATGAACGTACTGCTAAGTGTGGGTGTGTGTGCATGTATTTATAATCATTAAAACTGATGCTGTGCATGTGTGCAGGTATTCATAATTATTAAAATTGATGCATGATTTGAGATTCTGATAGTGATCTTCGTGGCGATGGTGTAGCCTGTTAGTGGATGATAATGATGGATGATATGCATGGATCTATTTTGTTGTCACTTTGAAGAACATGTATGTGTATGCTCTTAATTGGATTGCTCAATGTTGTTAGTCTGATGACCGATTGTAACATGTGCTGGTGTGATTGACTGAATGAGTACGAGTAGTATGGGAAATCCGTTCTTGCTTAATGACTACGGCGAAGGTGTTCATGGCACGATGATGTGTAATAATGAATGTGTTAGTTGCATGAGTGAGAGTGGGGTGACCCATAGAAGGTCAAGAATCCCAAGGGAAACGACTTCCAGTTACCAACCCTGGCTAGATCCCAATAGAGCTCGTGGTAGCCGTTGGAGCTAGAGAAGAGAGTCTCGAGACGCCGTGGGGAGGCCGGTGCCACCTGGTAAGAGCTGAGGGACGAGGGGCCAGAAAAAAAAGGGGACCGTAACTGAGAGTCTTTACCCGAGTCGGATCCGCAGACATGCATATAGAAATAAGGCTGATTGTGGTGGTGTATAAATCTATGTATGTATATGTGTATGATTTTGAATGCATGAAATATATATATTTGGATGTGGAATAAACTCTGTGTATTATGTGTGTCATGAATGTTGCTTGAACTGTATGAACTTGGTTACTTGAGAAAGGTTGAATGATAGCAGGAGCGTGTACTGACGCTGATACCGAATCTGTGAGTATCATTTTACATGTAAAAGCTCACCCCTGCAGTGGCCATTTTCAGTGA
This sequence comes from Clitoria ternatea, assembly GCA_037962975.1. NCBI lineage: Eukaryota > Viridiplantae > Streptophyta > Magnoliopsida > Fabales > Fabaceae > Clitoria > Clitoria ternatea. The sequence goes on from CM075672.1 coordinate 162,223,900, forward strand.
ATGTCTCTCGTGAAGAGGATCAGAAGCAGAGCTGGAATGCTGGGCGGAGTGCTGATGCGTTTGGAAGGTTTAATTAAGGCGTTGTTAGATTAAGCCCTGACTGGTTCATGTCGTATGTTAATGTTTTGGGATGAGTAGGATTTTATGAACAAGGAGAAGTTCGATTTTTGTGTTGTAAATAATAACATACACTTTTATGTATATATGAATGTATGGTTTTGTGTGTGTGATGCTATGTGCTGTCTTGTTTCATAATTGTGCTTTAATGGATACGCAGGGACGGTATAATTGAGCAGGTTATAGCCAAGTCTGAGTGAATCGAGAATGGTCTTAGGAAAACTTATGTCGGATACGTTGGGCGGAGTCGTACCCCGCCCGAAGTATGGGAGCAATTCGCCCAAGCGAGAGGATTCGCGCTGGAGCGATGTAGTTGTTAGAATGAGACCCCGGTGTTGACCCCTGATTTGGGCGCTGTGGTTGAGTCCGCCCAGGCGTTGTCATAATTAGTTGAGTTGGGCGGAATAGGTTCGGACTCCTTCTTTCTTCACAACTACTATCGCATATGTACCCTGTAACTTCCCGTTTTTCTGAGTGAAGTGCAAGTGTGAGGATTTACCTAGTGAACCCTTGTCCATACCCGATTGAGAAAATTACCTTGTAGTTGTGTTAAAGAGGCGTTATGCAGATTTCGTTTAGGCAGTGTCATACCTCGCCCAAGTAACTAGGACAGTTCGCCCAAACGCGTAGAACTATGCTGAAGCAAGTAGATATCAACTCAAGATTCCGCCTATGTACCTTCTTCTCCGTGGCTGCATTATTCCGTCTCGCTGGGCGGTATTGAATATCGCCTGAGTAAGTGAATGTTGTATTGTAGTCCGCCCAAGATAAATATACCCCGCCTAGCCAGGTAGGATGATTCGAACTCCGCCCACCCACCGAATGCTACACGTGTGATTGTATTAACATCTTCCCTCATCTATTTCCTCCTATTGTGTGACCAGTGTTACTCGAAGGAAAGCCTTCTTTGTGGAATTCCCTCCATCCGCTGCGGCATTCCCATACTCTGCCTAGACGGTATAAGACCCCGTCCGAGCGAGCAACGGCGTTTTGTAATCCGCCCATTGTTGATGTGTTACGATAAACCCATTGAGCCGGCCCCAGTTTTAGCTTCTCTGTGGGTTGCTATATGCGCGTGAATGCTCTTCGTTTCCCCCTTGCCTGCTCCCTTCTATATCAAATGTTACATGACTGTTTTTGTGAAAATTTTCTCATATTTTTGGAATTATTAGTTGCAAATAATAAGGTGTTACATTAAATATCACTCATTACATTCAATTTAACCTTTCAAACTACATTATATCCATGTCCCCAAATTCTTAGGGCTAGAGTTTCCATCAAAACCCAACAACATTTACCCATGCTCATTAATCACCATCAATGGCCACCTTCATCATTAATATCATTCTCCAACATCATTAAACTTACATTCTACCCACATTTCACACTTTCCCCAATTTATTAAAGTTAGGGTTTCACTAAAAACCCATCAACATCATAAATACTCATTTATTTTCCACTCATCCAAGTATTAATTCCATGCACCTATAACAACCCACCATTAATGCCATTATAACAACACCCCAATAATTTTTCTAACCTAGGATTGATTCCACACACCACCATTCATCAAAACAACATCTAACCTCCCATCTTAACACTTCAATAACCCAAAACCATCAATAAAACCATGAGTGGTCAAAACCATACCTCTCTTCCAAGCTTAAGATCTAAAACGAAAGTGAGAGGGAGAGGAGAAGAAAGGAGCTTCAATCAACATCATCTCCCTCAAGCTCCATGGAAGAACGAAAATGGAGGGGGGAGGAAGAGGCACCACCATTGGCTTAGGGTTTCGAAGAGAAGAAGAAGTGGAGAAGGAGAAGGGAAGTAAGAGAAGAAGAAGAATTGTGTTTGCCAATGGAAGCAAGAACCCAACGAAAATAAGGAGAGAAGAATGGGCTTTTTGGTTTTAATTTTTAACTCTCCATTAAAAGTTCATCGTTTTATAACAAACAGGCTCTTAGTTCGGGCTCAATACTTATTCCAAAAATTATTCCGAATATAGATTCGGATTCCCAATAATATTCTTAACAGCCCTGACCAGCGGCATCTCAATCGGAGATACTTGGTCCGACACCCATATTCTCTTCGGGTATAATTTCATCTCACATAAGCCCAATAAATTATAAATATCTATAATAAATCCCAATTTAATCATTCCAATATTTCTAGGACACAAATAACTCACATATAATTATTTATTATTTATTCTCATCAATTATTCATTTTTATCAAATTTGGGATGTTACAACCGACGTCTAAAATAGCTAAGAGGCAAGGAAATCTCTTTGGTTAAAGTAGTTTGGAGTCAGTCAGATGATGGGGACGCTACTTGGGAAATTGAGGAAAAGATTAGAGAATTATACCCTTAATTATTTCAACTTTGAATTTCGGGATGAAATTCCCAAAAGGGAAGGAGAATGTAACATCCCTGTTTTTAGTAGCAGTCTTAATCTTGTAAATTTTGAAGTATGGAAGTTCTGTAAGTGATAATAAGTAAATAAAATACCCTGCAGGTAGTCTGTAATATCCCAAAAATTTAATTCTCATGTATAATCATGGAATTTATCGAGACCATTAATGATATTATCCATTTTCTGAGTGAATCATGTCTGAGATAAGAAATTCCGAGTGAAGGTTATGTTTCCGAGTGAGGTATGACCAAGAGAAATTCCGATTGAAGGTTATGTTTCTGAGTGAGGTATGACCGAGAAAACCACTCTAAGTGGATTCGTAGACTCGGAGACATTTCTGAGTGAAGCGTGTCCAAGAGACCCACTTCTGAGTGAAAGGGGCTCTGGCTTCGAATGAGCACCTTTCGGACAAAGACGCTTCCAAGTTCCATACTTCTGTGTCGAGTGTCTCCGAGTGACTCGTTTCTGAATGAAACGTCTCCAAGTGAAACGTTTCCGAGTCAAACGTCTTCGAGTGACTCGTTCCCGAATGAAACGTATCCGAGTGAAATGAAATAACCCGACTTAAATAAACCCAAAATGAGACCAGGGAAATTTTTTCCAAAATTCACCAAGCAGTCGGGGTCAAATAAAATCAAACGCAAGGCAAGGGAAAGCAAAAGCTGACCAGAGAAGGAAGACCGAGTCAGAAAGCCACCCCTAGGCAAGACTCAGCTTCGGTCAAGCAGACCAGCGGAAGATGCAGCGCTTGAGCGAGCCCTTTTCTCGCTGGAGCGAATCCTCACTCGCTGAAGCGAATCCAATCACTCGGTATTATATCACTCGGATTCGGGACCACGTTCACTCGGGAACTGTCCCCATCGGAATACACTTCACTCGGTAGATTCTTACTTAGCCAAATCACAATTATAAAACACACGGGCGTATTTCACTCAGGAAATGATTCCCTCGGATACTCTACTCGGAGTCCATAAGCTTTCCTCACCTAGAGTATTTCCCCAGTCCAATACCACTCGGTATAATTCAACCACTATTCACCCGGAATACATTATCCATTCTGCACTCGGCATATTTTGATCTTCCTCACTCGGAGATCACCATAACCTCCATTCCTTCGGAAGGAGTCACCACAATCAAACTCCAATCAGAATTACTCTGACCTCTCATCACTCGGAGGAATTCACCAAGTTAAGTCACTCAGACTTATCAATACTTAGCCACTCGGAATGTATAACATTCACTCGGGATATATATAGCCTCGTTCACTCGGAAGAGGACTCCTAGAATACACCTTAATCAAAACCATCACAACAACTCTTCCCTCGGAAGAGGTTCACTTGGGATTTCCCACTCGGGAATATCCAAACCCTTTCCCCACTCGGGGTTTACTCATATTTTCACTCGGTAACATATGGACTAGTCTTCCCTCGGAAGTAGCCTACTCGAGTACATCTTACTCGGAACCATTCTAAGCCTTCGTCACTCGGACACGCTAAGCTTCACTGGGACACGACTCTCCCATCAATATTCTACTCGGAATTCATTAACTTAGCATTATTCTCTCAACACCACATAATGAACAATTTGGGTAACTTTATAACAATGTAATATATATATATATATATTTATATATAATGTATACTTGTTCACAGTCCCGATAGACAACCCACATCATTAAATCCGTTCGGATTACAAGAGTGCCGGCCAAGGCTTAAACATATCTATTCATAATATATATACCATATGTGCACTTCAACAATCTGAGTGCCCATCACTCGGACTTGAGGCCATCTCCTCATTCCCAGTCCGACCTGCATATACTGAAAAATATAGCCATAGTAGGGGTGAGCTTTTATATATTAAATGACAGTTATTGACTCGGATTAATCTTTGAATCCTCAGCCATACAATAATATATCTCAATCAGCAATAGTGTACTCTGCCATTCAATATGAACCCTACAACAACTTCATCCACTCAGGATTCATGCAATTCAATCAAGACTGAGTAATTCATATCATTCATAATCACCTTGCACTCGGAAAAAGTAACAATTTACATATATTCACCCAGTCGGAATTCACACCAATCATTCATGGCTATATTAATCATACCATTCACAACAATATTTACACATATATATACCATTACATTGAGCTCATCAACAACATAAATGTGCACTTAGCAATAGCATCAGTATACATGCATTCATCCACTCGGATATAAGTGTGCACTCGGCATAGCATCAACATACATGCATTTATCCAATCGGATTCACCCCAATCAGTTCATATCCACATATTCAAACATTTCATATTGAGCTCAATGACAATCATAAGTGTGCACACATTCATTTCACCCGGATCCGGTTATTTATTATTAATTTTTATTGTTGCAACATAGGCTCCAAGCCTTTTCTCAGCTCCAACCTGATTCGGCCGTTTTACATGTACCAAACCGTTTGCCCTCACATAAAACACAGTCACTCCAAGCGACAACGGAAGTGTTACGGCTAGCCCCGAGTCCAACCTGGTAGGCTTGCCTTGAGTCCAACCCAAGGTCTTTAAGTGTCCAACGCTTAGTGCACTCGCCACTGCCTCGAGTCCAACCCGAGGTCTTTTATATATTTCAACACATATTCATCTGATTGCCGATCGGTATTAAGCGTCCAACGCTATATGCTCCAAGCATTTCCAGTGGCGAATCAGATGCATACGGTCTTATTCATCAGGCGTCCAACGCCAATGCACTCGGCATTGCCTTGAGTCCAACCCAAGGTCTTTTAATATATTTTCCACACACATGCACTCGGCATTCCAATATAAATAACATGCATCCAATGTATTTTATCATTATTATTCATAAACAGGGGTCGGCATAGCAATAACACAATACATGCACTCGGCAATCACATGTACTTGGCAATTCACATGCCTTTTAGTATAAAATCCCAAATGGGAATTAACATAACCGACCCACATCTCATGCACTCGGTAATCACAATGCCATCCACGTGGAATTATCATTTACAACAAGCATCACATACTATTTCATATAATATCCACTCGGGATTAACACAACAATCCACCATCTTATGCACTCAGCATTCGCATGTTCAATGACAAGCATCACATGCATTTAAACACACAATCACACACAGGGATCAATACAATAAACTCATACACTCGGCTTTCTCATTAACAGCCACAATATATCATACATTCACTCGGCATGCTCATTAAAAGCCAACATTTCCATGCATTCATTTAGCATTCACATGCTTAACAACACACATCTCAGGGACGGGACCACCAAACCACTAGACAGATCATAAATATCACACCTATCCGGGCGTTGCATGTACTACAAAAAATCAATCAACATATTTCAAACATGGCACCACATATTTAAGCAAAACCACCCGGAACCCGTCCATAAACCATACATTTAAGATGTAAATTAGCCCCCCTACCTGGAATGAAGATTCCAGCAGCTCCTTGAGCTTGCAGTACCGACCAATCGCCCTTTGGTCACTCGTTCTCAACAGAACGATCCAGCTTCCAGCCGTTCAGCATAGGAATCACCTTTGGAGAACACCGAGCCACTCGGACACACGAATAGCTCTGCCTCCCAGACACTCCATGCTCTATTTGTAAGACAGTAGAGAGTCCCATGCCTCCAAGGCACAACACAGTCCTCACACTCGGTCCAATGGAGGATTCCATGGCTGTTCCCACACACGAACAGTCCAGTCCTCACCCAACAGTGGAGGACCCCAAGGTTTCCAGGCACCCAACGCTGTTAGGCAAAACAGGGGAGGATCTCTGCCTCCAAACACACAGCACAATGCTGTTTTCTCAACCACCACACAGATCTCTCTCTCAACCACGCTGTTCCTCTTCGTGTTCCACTTCCCACTCGGGCTCTACTCAGCGTGCGAGTGGAAGAAGAAGATGAAGGAGACGAAGATGAAGACAGGAAGAAAAAGAAGCAGAAGCTTCCGAAAACTCAAGAGAGAACGGAGGAGTGTTTCTCCTTGAACCCAAGAGAAAATGAGCAAGGAGTGGTTGGACAATGAGAAGCTAAAGCCCTTATCTCTTCACTGCTGTGACAGCTCCACTCCCATCAGGTATCACATCCCATCAGCTCCTACCCCATCAGCGTGGGAATCACGGGGGAGAGAGGGAACCAAAGCTCTCATTACACCACCAAGGACACCAAGGTCATTTCCTGGCCAAATATTATTATTATTATTCAATCAATAAATCTTAATTCTCTAATTAACCTTAATCAAAACCAGGATGTTACACTACTCCCCTCCTTCAAAGAATTTCGTACTCGAAATTCCAATATGAACTTATCTCAACAAGCATCTCAAAATATTGTTGCCTCAACTAATTACATGTCTCTGCTTCCCAAGCATTCACCGACCGGTTCATAATTCCAATCGGCATAGCTTCACCGCTCAAGCGGTTTACCGACCGCTCCACCATTCCAGTCGGCAAAATCACTAAAGTCAGGTCCTACCTGCACACAATTCCCCCCATAGAATTCAATATATTTGGGGATTCAATTTTTAAAACGTACAAGTTACCCCATTCAACTCTATCAATTCACCCTAACCAAGGGCACCTCTAATTCTTTGGCCACTCGGCCCTACACTCTCAACGCCAATCAATGTACATCCATCTTCATTTCCTCCAATTCATAGGAGTTACTCGGCTCAACCATAGACTTATACAGAGTATAGGCTCAAATTGTGTCATATGAAACACATTATGGAGGTTAATCAACCACCTAGGAAGAATCTAGTCGGTAAACAACATTACCGATTCCCACTAATACTCACTATTATCCGATTTATCTCAGATTAAACCCTCGGATATTCAACATCCGACCACTAAAATTCTTCTTTAAACCATGATATACCTTGACAATACCGAGCCATGTGCTTTAATTAGCACAGTTTGCCTGGATTCATCCTTCACAGACACCGTACTCGGCTCTAAAATCTCAGATTTCTAACCATTCCTTCAGCTAATTCCATGCCTACACCCTGAGAATGTCAATCGGACCTTTCACTCAAAAGGGTTATTCGGGGTTTGAAGGCAATTCTCACCCGACAAATTTTCTCCTTACAAAATTCACTCGGAATTCAAGCCTACTTCAAAGACAAATCCGAGTTCAAACTCAGTAGCTCAACACACCCTCCTGAGCGCGAGTTCAAATAAAATTCACCTCTCAGATATCTACTCCCCTCGGGAGTCATTCACTCAGAAACTTACCTATTCCAAGTCCCACACAATACCATTCCACTCAGAAATGTCACACAAGGGATACTTCACCCGAAGGTCACACGACTCGGATATTTCGCGTGGATTTCGCCTAACACAAATGTGTCATTTGGACACAGTTCCTTAACTTAGTAATGACTCCTAAAACGATGTTTCACTCAGAACATCATAACTTCACTCAGAAGTTCTTTCTCCCAGAAAGATTTCACTCGGAATTATCTTCGTTTTCTCACACTCGAAATATACTAATCTTTCCCGAGCAAATTCTCGCCTTATCTATCACCTCGGCTCAAGGTCACGGTTTCCTCACTAAATCCACAATATCACTCGGTTAGCCTTATAAAACTTTCAATCTTTGGTGATAGACTTGATCACCCTTCTATTTCAATAATCAATCATTTCTTTATTGGCTACTGGCCAATTTATACCCATAACAACCTTTGATTCTCTCGGAGGTAAACACATCAAGGTTAAAACAACCTTCTATCCTTATTCCGATACACAACTACTTACTGTTCACTCAATACAACTCTCATCTTCACTCAGACAGCCCGATAGACTCACCATCACCATAAGCAGTTACAGCCTCACCTGCCCGACTTATGAATTGCTGCATCCAACTTATAGGATGACGTCTCATTCCTATAGGGTTACAACAATTACATAGAGTCGCTGCAAACGTGTACGCTGCCACAATACTTATGATATGAATAGTCATCCCGGAACAGCATACATTACACTCCTTTCACTCACACCGACCAAGCTCATTCAACTAATACTAATTCATAAAAATTAATGGCAATTCACATACACATATATATATAAGCAATACATTTACATCAACATCATCATTATGCACCACCTAGGCACATCACTCAACAACAATCATGAAATATCATTTATCATTACTGTAAAATAGTATAATGGCAATAGGTTTCCGACCCCCACAAAGTATATACTCACTCAGCTTATCAACAACCGGACTCCAGCCCTTACCGAGTAAATACCCTTTCATTGGATTACATCCATCATAAAATCATAATCCGACAACCTATTAATCCTTCATTTCATCACGCCTCACTGGCCATAAATCAAGTTATGCCTAGATGATTCACTAAATTCTCTTAGATATACCACTCGGTTTACAATATGATTTTCAATCACATAACAGGTTTCTACATCGATAAACCTTTTCATTAATCATAAACACAATCATCATTCACAATACCACAAAGTACTCGGATTTCAACCTTACTCACTATCCATCAGGTATCCTATTTATTATTTACATTTCACCTTAAGACAATTCAAGCCTCAACAATTTATTACACAATCCCTTTACTCGGTTCAACAATCCATAAGATCAATCAGATTATCCGACTCAGAAATTCCAGGGATCACCTAGTACACCTCGTGAGACACTCCCATAACCTTTAAATATCACCGAGTCGAAACCACCATAGGGTCCAGCTCCACAAAATCTGATAGCATACAACTATACTAAATCTGATCGGGATTTCCATACCTTATGGGTCACCACTAAATCAATTATTCACTCGGTTTTCAACCACAAGACCGAGTCTAACCCAAATCCTCAGGTATCTAATTACATCAATTTCTCACCCAGTTTTCTAACCTCTCAGATATCCATCTCAATAATATCCGATCATACTTGATCATGCCCAATCAATTGGGTCACCACACCTAGTGGCCTAACATCAACCAATCATTCACTCAGTTTTTACACACCAGAAACCGAGACACTACCCCAATCAAACATGCATCAGATTTCACATTTAATCTCCTATCACATACCCAGATTTCCAACTTAGGAAACTGCAACACATCACTTATACCATAAATTACGTACATCATATATCATATAGAGTTCTCGTGCCAAGGGATAATCCTTACAAATGGCACAACCGATCAATTGAATTCAGAAACACCACACTAGGGAATTCCTTCATTATCATTCACTTAATCAAGTTAAATATGTAAGTTCTAATCCATTCAACAAGCATGCCTCAACCATGAACCACTAGCATGGCCCACACAAGAGGCTGAACCAACCAATACGATTTTAACATCTATCGGTCTATTTCCTCTTAGCCGACTCAGGCTTAAAAATACCTCTTATCCAATGAATGACCAAACCAGGGTAGTAACAACTCTACCCCCAATTCAATATATCAACAGTAGTACCTCTCACTACTGTCCCCAACAAGCACATAGGTATATAATCACACAAATCATGCTTAAACATGCATCAAATCCAATAGAATACCACAAGCAATGATGACAATCGGTCATATTGCACACAACCGCCCACGCACAGTAGGCATACCTTAGCCATGGACATTTTTAAGTCTGCTCTGATACCAAAAATGAAACAACCCAACTTAAATAAACCCAAAATGAGACCAGGGAAATTTTTTCCAAAATTCACCAAGCAGTCGGGGTCAAATAAAATCAAACGCAAGGCAAGGGAAAGCAAAAGCCGACCAGAGAAGGAAGACCGAGTCAGAAAGCCACACCTAGGCAAGACTTAGCTTCGATCAAGCAGACCAGCGGAAGATGCAGCGCTTGAGCGAGCCCTTTTCTCGCTGGAGCGAATCCTCATTCGCTGAAGCCAATCCAATCACTCGATATTATATCACTCGGATTCGGGACCACGTTGACTCGAGAACTGTCCCCATCGGAATACACTTTACCCGGTAGATTCTTACTTAGCCAAATCATAATTATAAAACACACGGGCGTATTTCACTCAGGAAATGATTCCCTCGGATACTCCACTTGGAGTCCATAAGCTTCCTTCACCTAGAGTATTTCCCCAGTCCAATACCACTCGGTATAATTCAACCACGATTCACCCGGAATACATTATTCATTCTGCACTCAGCATATTTTGATCTTCCTCACTTTGAGATAACCATAACCTCCATTCCTTTGGAAGGAGTCACCACAATCAAACTCCAATCAGAATTACTCTGACCTCTCATCACTCGGAGGAATTCACCAAGTTAAGTCACTCGGACTTATCAATACTTAGCCACTCGGAATGTATAACATTCACTCGGGATATATATAGCCTCGTTCACTCGGAAGAGGACTCCTAGAATACACCTCAATCAAAACCATCACAACAACTCTTCCCTCGGAAGAGGTTCACTCGGGATTTCCCACTCGGGAATATCCAAACCCTTTCCCCACTCAGGGTTTACTCATATTTTCACTCGGTATCATATGGACTAGTCTTCCCTCAGAAGTAGCCAACTCAATTACATCTTACTCGGAACCATTCTAAGCCTTCGTCACTTGGACACGCTAAGCTTCACTCGGACACGGCTCTCCCATCAATATTCCACTCGGAATTCATTAACTTAGCATTATTCTCTCAACACCATATAATGAACAATTTGGGTAACTTTATAACAATATAATATATATATATAATGTATACTTGTTCACAATCCCGATAGACAACCCATATAATTAAATCCGTTCGGATTACAAGAGAGCCGGCCAAGGCTTAAACATATCTATTCACAATATATATACCATATGTGCACTTCAACAATCTGAGTGCCCATTACTCGGACTTGAGGCCATCTCCTCATTCCCAGTCCGACCTGTATATACTGAACAATATAGCCACAGTAGGGGTGAGCTTTTACATATTAAATGACAGTTATTGACTCGGATTAATCTTTGAATCCTCAGCCATACAATAATATATCTCAATCAGCAATAATGCACTCTGCCATTTAATATGAACCCTACAACAACTTCATCCACTTGGGATTCATGCAATTCAATCAAGACTGAGTAATTTATATCATTCATAATCACCTTGCACTCGGCAACAGTAAGAATTTACATATATTCACCCAGTCGGAATTCACACCAATCATTCATGGCTATATTAATCATACTATTCACAACAGCATTTACACATATATATACCATTACATTGAGCTCATCAATAACATAAATGTGCACTCAGCAATAGCATCAGTATACATGCATTCATCCACTCGAATATAAGTGTGCACTCGGCATAGCATCAGCATACATGCATTAATCCAATCGGATTCACCCCAATCAGTTCATATCCACATATTCAAACATTTCATATTGAGCTCAATGACAATCATAAGTGTGCACACATTCATTTCACTCGGATCCGGTTATTTATTATTAATTTTTATTGTTGCAACATAGGCTCTAAGCCTTTTCTCAGCTCCAAGCTGATTCGGCCGTTTTACAGGTACCAAACTGTTTGCCCTCACATGTAACACAGTCACTCCAAGCGACAACGGAAGTGTTACGGGCAGCCCCGAGTCCAACCCGGTAGGCTTGCCTTGAGTCCAACCCAAGGTCTTTAAGCGTCCAACGCTTAGTGCACTCGGCACTGCCTCGAGTCCAACCCAAGGTCTTTTATATATTTCAACACATATTCATCTAATTGCCGATCGGTATTAAGCGTCCAACGCTATATGCTCCAAGCATTTCCAGTGGCGAATCAGATGCATACGGTCTTATTCATTAGGCGTCCAACGCCAATGCACTCGGCATTGCCTTGAGTCCAACCCAAGATCTATCAATATATTTTCCACACACATGCACTCGGTATTCCAATATCAATAACATGCATCCAATGTATTTTATCATTATTATTCATAAACAGGGGTCGGTATAGCAATAACAAAATACATGCACTCGGCAATCACATGTACTTGGCAATTCTCATGGTTTTTAGTATAAAATCCCAAACGGCAATTAACATAACCGACCCACATCTCATGCACTCGGCAATCACAATGCCATCCACGTGGAATTATCATTTACAACAAGCATCACATGCTATTTCATATAATATCCACTCGGGATTAACACAACAGTCCCCCATCTTATGCACTTAACATTCGCATGTTCAATGACAAGCATCACATGCATTTAAATACACAATCACACACGGGGATCAATACAATAAACTCATACACTCAGCTTTCTCATTAACAGCCACAACATATCATACATTCACTTGGCATGCTCATTAAAAGCCAATATTTCCATGCATTCATTTAGCATTCACATGCTTAACAACATACATCTCAGGGACGGGACCACCAAACCACTAGACAGATCATAAATATCATACCTATCCGGGCGTTGCATGTACTACAACACATCAATTAATATATTTCAAACATGACACCACACATTTAAGCAAAACCACCCAGAAGATTCCAGCAACTCCTTAAGCTTGCAGTACCGACCAATCACCCTTTGGTCACTCGTTCTGAACAGAACGATCCAGCTTCCAGCCGTTCAGCACAGGAATCACCTTTGGAGAACACCGAGCCACTCGGACACACGAACAGCTCTGCCTCCCAGACACTCCATGCTCTATTTGCAAGACAGTGGAGAGTCCCACGTCTTCAAGGCACAACACAGTCCTCACACTCGGTCCAGTGGAGGATTCCATGACTGTTCCCACACACGAACAGGCCAGTCCTCACCCAACAGTTGAGGACCCCAAGGTTTCTAGGCACCCAATGCTGTTAGGCAAAACAGGGGAGGATCTCTGCCTCCAAACACACATTACCATGCTATTTTCTCAACCACCACACAGATCTCTCTCTCAACCACGCTGTTCCTCTTCGTGTTCCACTTCCCACTCGGGCTCTACTTAGCATGCGAGTGGAAGAAGAAGATAAAGGAGACGAAGATGAAGAGACAGGAAGAAAAAGAAGTAGAAGCTTCCGAAAACTCAAGAGAGAACGGAGGAGTGTTTCTCCTTGAACCCAAGAGAAAATGAGCAAGGAGTGGTTGGACAATGAGAAGGCAAAGCCCTTATCTCTTCACTGCCGTGACAGTTCTACTCCCATCAACCATCACATCCCATCAGCTCCCATCCCATCAGTGTGGGAATCATGAGGGAGAGAGGGCACCAAAGCTCTTATTACACCACCAAGGGCACCAAGGTCATTTCCTGGCCACATATTATTATTATTATTATTTTTCAATCAATAAATCTTAATTCTCTAATTAACCTTAATCAAAACCAGGATGTTACATGAAATGTTTCCGAGAGAAGTACTTCCAAACAAAGAAAAACTGATTTCGAATGAGTACTTCTCGGACCGAGATATTTCCGAGAAGTGAATTCCCGAGTGGGTTATCTCCGAGTTGAGTGTAACTTTCCCAAATGGGGTGTCTCCGAGTGCGACACTGCCGTGTGGGATTTCACTGAGTGAGACATTTCCAAGTGGGATAACACCAAGTGAGATTTCCGATTTCCGCGTGGTATTTCACCGATTGAAATATACCGAGTGAGTCATTTTCAGGGGAAGTACTTCTGGACAGAGAAAGACTTTGACTTCGAATGAATAAGTTTCCGAGTGAAAAGTTTCTGGGGGAGCAAATATCCGAGTGATGAACCCCTTCATTCTATTTGTACTCGGGTGTCATAAAGGTTGCCTAGAGCCTGTGCTCGGGCCATATTCAAAGTTACCGAGAGCTTGTGCTCGATTCGTCCTCGAAATTTCCTTCGACTCCGAGTGATATTCCCAAGTGGAACGATTTTCGAGAGGATTGAACTTCAACTCCGGATGACCTCTCAGTTGTAAGATTTCCAAGGGACACAACTCCGAATGACCTCTCAGTTCTAAGATTTCCGAGTGACACAACTCCGAATGACCTTTCGGTTATATGATTTCCGAGTTATGCACTTCTGAGAGAAGTATTTTCGAGTGAAGAAATTCAGTCAGAGATATATCCGAGTGCATAATTCCCGAGTGGATCCATTCGGAAAGAAAAGTGGCTTTGAAAGAACACTTCAGGCATATATATATATATATATATATATATATATATCCGAGTATGATATTTCTGAATGAGTCTGGGTGAGACATTTCCGAGTGAGTCACTTCTGAGGAAGGAAAAGCTGACCGAGTGTTTTAAACAGAAACATTTCCGAGCAAATTTCCTTCCCGAGTGGAGCCATTCTAAACGAAAGAGGCTCTGAAACTTCTCGGAAAAGAGATATGCCAAACAGCGTCAGAAATGAAAAGGGACATGATCAATAGAACCCGACTGGAATAGGGCTGGGACCGTGACGCCATTCCTAACCAAAAGGTTCGCTCATGCTGGAAGGAGCACCCCCACTTAGTGATCGGTCCACTAGTTCACATAAATCTGAAAAGACTATCACAGACGAGCCACATACAGGGAAATTTGCACCTTTTACTCCAATCATATCATCTATTGCATATTTTAATATGTCTACTCCAATCATGCAAGCTGGTGGCGGAAATGGTCAAAATACAGCTCACTTCTTATCTAAAATCTTCATTATTACCACAATCAACGCACCTAACATCCCATTATGAAAAACCTTATCCCCCACTTGTCTTTTGCATTATTAAATCGATACCACAACTCATTCCCAAGTCTAAATTCTCAGAACAAGTAAAATTAGTAAAGTCTCTCTTTCTCACTTCCTTCTCTACGTACAAGTCACTCTTGGTCTGAAGCAAGAACAATAAGGGAACGTCTTCAACCAATCTAAGATCCTTCATTAAGGTCAGGGGGGTATATTCTCTGGTATTCTGGGGGGGAACCGAGTGTTTGGAAAGGGCTAAGGTACTTCTGGTCCTCACCTTTCCAAGGGCAGGTTCGAGAATTGCTGTTAAATTAAATGCTTAAATGTTTATATATTTGTTTTATATATTTTTATTGATATGTATATGATTAATTGGCTGTGTTGATTATTATTAAGCATGATGATTAAATGGATATGATCGGTATTGAATTGTGAAAATATTAAGAACCATGGGTGTCTATGTGGATTCCAGTGAGGAAGTCTTAAAAAATGAGATGAACAAGGAAATAATGATGAAGGGTCACCATTTATATCACTGTTATTATTATGATTATGATTATAATTATAAATATAATTATGATTATTATTATTATTATTATTATTATGATTATTATTATTATTATTATTATTATTATTATTCTTATTATTCTTATTGTTACTAATATTATTATTGTTTTAATTATGATTAATGAAATAAGAAACATACTACTTACTCTTTAAACGAAGCATTATTTTAGCCAAGATATAACCGATATATTTTCTAGAATAAGAATAAAAAAAATAATAAAAATAACCTACAACGTCTGAAAAACTGATGGGACCTAAGAACATGAGAACATATATTATAAGGCTGGAAACACATAGATACCCAAGGATCAAATGATAGAACTTAAATAATGCATTTTTACATCATGAAAATATTTTTGAAGGAGTAAAACTAGAGCATACACCTGGTACGCTGGAGGACATTCACGTCCGATCTCCGAGGAGAATCTTGGGAGTACAACCGGGACGAAAACCCAATGGCATCAGAGTCGCGCCTGATGAAACATCCTAACTAAATTAAATAAAATCTGAAACAAGGGAAAATTTTTCCCAAAAATTCTGAATGGCTAACAGGGGAATCGGGACAAAAATCTGACCAAGAATAAAGAAGGAACCGGGTCAGGGTTCCCTCACGCTAGCAAGACTCCCTGCGTTCAAACAATGGATAGCAGAAGCAAGTACCTAAGTGAATCATGATCGCTGGAGCGAGACCTTACTCGCCCAAGCGAACAAGGCACTCGGATAACTCGACCACTCGGAATCTGATCTCAAGTCCACTCGGTATCCTTATCACTCGGGATCGGAGCGTAGGTTCACTCGGTAATCTTATCACTCGGAATCTGAACCTGAGTTCACTCGGGAATTATTCCCTCAGCCGTTACACTCGGAATCTATAAGTTTTCCTCACTCGGAATATTTTTCGTAGTCTCGTATCAATCGGAAACGTTTCACCTAATTTTCGCTCGGCATATATATAATCTTTTTCACTCCGAGAATTTCTTATTAAGCCAAGTCTCGCCTAAGGATTTTAAGGCTTCGATCACTCAGAATACTCTAGCTTCTCTTCACTCAGGAAATTCTAATAAGTTCTTACTCGGGTGTTTTTAAGTCAATTCCCACTCGGAATTACATGACTTCACTCACTCGGGATATCCTGGCCTTATCTACATTTCTCACATAACATCCTTCGATTGATCCTCCTAGGGAAATAGTCCCTTAATGAGCTTAACTCACTCGGAATTAGCCCAACCCTTCTTCATTCGGAAGAGGATTTCTAATCTTACTTCACTCAGATTTACCCTATTTCTCACTTACTCGGAATCACGCAAGCATTATTCATTTGGTAGAGTATAGATATACACAACTTAGATATTCATCCACATCATTATCCACTGAACAAGATAAAACACATAGCATTATATATATATTGAAATATTTTTAGTTCTACTCTCAATAACGAGAGAGTTCAAATCCTACACATTAAGTAAAATGATAAACTAAGAGCCGGCCAAGGCTATAAAAAATCATCTATACAATATATGTATATACATATGTACATTTTCACTGTGCAATGCACTTCTAAGCAATCAATGCTCTCCCATCATTCCACATTCCGAGAAACATCCACTAAAATATGGCCACAATAGGGGTGAGCTTATACATATAAAATGACAGTAATGACTCGGAAAATCCTCTAGTTCTCCACTACACAGCATTATCTCATCAATCAATATATCACATGCACTGTCATTTGATATATCCACACACAATCATTCAGTCGGAATTTAATCAGATAACATACAGCCATATTAATCAGTAATACACAGCCATATTAATCAAATTGATATTCCCCATACATATGCATATGACCACATTTATCTCATCAACAGTATAAGTGTGTACATATTAATTTCAGTCAGATCCAATCAGTTTTATTAAGTTTTATGTTGCAACATAGGCTCCAAGCCTTTTTCTCAGCTCCAAGCGGATTCGGCCGTTTTACTGGTACCAAACCGTTTGCCCTCACACGTAACACAATCGCTCCAAGCGACAACGGGAGTGTTACGGGCAGCCCCGAGTCCAACTCGGTAAGCTTGCCTTGAGTCCAACCCAAGGTCTTTAAGCGTCCAACGCTTAGTGCACTCGGCACTGCCTCGAGTCCAACCTGAGGACTTTCACCAAGCGTCCAACACTGGTACACGAGTGTTTCACTCGGTATTGCCTTGGGTCCAACCCAAGGTCTTTCATTATTCTTCTATACATATTCATTAGCACAGCAGTGGCATTTCACTCGGTAAAACCACATATCACATGCATCTCATGTATTCATACTTTCAAATGTAAAAATCTACATAGGAATCAACCAACAGTCCCACAATATACACTCGGCATTAGCAATATCAATAATATATACCATATGTTGTTAAGTGTTTAACCACACGCGGGACTCAGCATAACAACCTCTTAACGCATGCACTCGGCCAATACAGATCCAATACATTTCATGCATTCTCATGTTTATTAAAACACATCTCATGGACGAAAAAAGGATATAACCTTACTTGACTCAGCTAACACACACACATACTCGGTATTCGAAAGTTATCATCATATAATTCACACAACCAACATATTCACAATCATAAACATAACTTACAGTACTTTTACCCAGGATCCATCCATAACTATGCATTTGAGATGTAAAGCGCCCCCTACCTTCTGAAAAGATGCAAGAACTCCTCTATTTTCAGTGTTGACCCGTGCTCTATTTTTTGACGCCGATTCCGTTTCTCCTTCGCTTCCTCAATCACTCTCTCCTGCTCAGTAACCGTCGAACCCAGTCGAACACCACACACGCAGCTTGGAAGACTGGAAGCTGTTCCTCTTCCAAACGATTGCTCCTTCCAATAGTGGGGAACTTCAAGTCCTCCACAAAACCACAGTCGTAACTGACGAAGAAGAAGAACGAAGAAGAAGGACGAAGGAGAAGAAGAAGAAAGGTAGAAGAAGAGGAAAAGTCTTCGAGGGAATTTTGAGAGAATGCAGAAGTGGTTGAGAGCTCCTGAACCTATACTCGAGGAAATGAGGGGAGCGGGTGGGAGAACATGAAAATGGCAGCCACCATCCAATCATGTGTCACAATCAATCAATCACAATCAATGGTCAAGCTTTAACTTCTAATTAATCTCAATTAACAATTAATCCTAATTTGCAATGAATCTTAATTTTAATCTGGTCATTAATTTAATTAGGATGTTACACCTGAAGTCGGGTCAGACGATGCAATTCTGGTGTACTTTGACTAAATGACGGAATATAACTATGATCGTGTAGAGCCAAGTCCCAAGATAATATAATGACTAGAACCTGTGAGTTCATTCGTACCTTATGATGATTAAATAATGAATGGGGGACTTGGTGAGCTCCGATCGCTCTAGAATGGAAACGTTGTGCCCAAGAGGCAACTTTAGCAGGACGAATGCAAAAGAATAAGATAATGGTGATGGTGGATTGATTTATCGGGCCCACATGCATCATGACACTTAATTAAAGATAAATCATAATAAACCAAACTCATGCATTCCATGACAATATTCTTGATTGTTACAGTTGTAAATATAATTAATTGTATGATTTATGTTATATTATCTGTTGACTGGATATGTCTGCACCGGGAACCTTCAGGGTCTGGGGTTTATACTCACCCTTTCTGTTGATTAATAACAGAGGAGCTAGGGAACCAAGAACCGAAGTACGACGAACAGCAATACGTTGAACCAACTAGGAGCACTCATTAAAAGTAGAATATATGTAGTGGAATATTTATTAATGAATAATAAGAGAATGGATGACTGTATCTATTTAAGGGTGCCTGCGTGCCCCATTCTGTTAAGAGTACAATTACTTATAGTTTGACAATGACTATGTGAATTACCTACTATTTGCTTCCACTAATCTACCATTATTTTATTTTAGAAAAAAAAAATTCACTTTTTCTGAAAACTTTTAACACTCTTAGTTAAATAGGATGATCCTATAGAAGGGTCTATCTTGTTTAACCGAGGGTGTTACAACCTTCACCAAAGGTACCAACTTGTTCCACAGTTTCTTCACTGAATGTTCAACAATGCGAATAGAAATAGGAGGAATAGATAAGTCGTCCCGTACACCCACATCGTCAACAGGGATCACGTGTAGAGGATCATGAACATATTTCCTCAACTGTGACACATGGAATACATTGTATAGATTCATGAGATGCAGAAGGAGTGCAATCCGATAAGCATCATCGTCGATCCGCTCCAAAATCTCATAAGGTCCAATGAACCTAGGGCTTAACTTTCCACTCTTCAACGCCCTTCCAATCCCTTTATCACGCGAGACCCTTAGGAATACATGATCACTAACTTGAAATTCAAGTGGTCTATGTCTCTTATCATAATAACTCTTCTGTCAGTCTTGAGCAATCTTCATATTCTCTTATATCTTTTTAATTTGCTCGGTAGTCTTCTTAACAATCTCTGGCCCTAAAGCCAAATTCTCAGCAGTCTCCAGCCAACATAGAGGTGTTCTACAGTTTTTGCCATAAAGTGCCTCGTAAGGAGGCATACCAATACTACTATGGTAACTATTGTTATAAGTGAATTCTATCAATGGAAGAAATCTCTCCCAACATCTACCATGCTTTAAAACACATGCTCTCAACAAATCTTCAAGGCTTTGGATAGTCCTCTCAGATTGTCCATCGGTTTGAGGATGATAAGCAGAACTAAGCTTCAACTTAGAGGCCAACTCATGATGTAAGCTTCCCCAAAATCGAGAAGTAAACTGAGGGTCACGATCGGATATGATACTAGACGGCACATCGTGCAGCCTAACAATCTCCTTTATGTATAACCGGGCTAATTTCTCCAATGAACTCTTCATATTTAATGGCAAGAAGTGAGCACACTTCATCAATCGATCCACAATTACCCATATAGCATCATTTCCAGCACGAGTTCTAGGTAGTCCAGAAACAAAATCCATAGCAATACTATCCCACTTCCAAATAAGGAACTCTAAAAGGTCTCAAATGACCAGATGGTCTTTGATGCTCGACCTTAGCCTTTTGGCAAACAAGGCAAGATGCAACAAAGTTCGCCATGTCACGTTTCATACCGGGCCACCAAAAGTTCTTCTTCAAGTCTTGATACATCTTGGTTGAACCAGGATGAATGCTCAACACACTTTTCTGAGCTTCCTCAAGTACACATTTCCTCAAATCACCACTCGAGGGAACAAAAATTCGGCCTTTCATACGCCAAATGCCATCATGACCTTCCACTAGAAACAAGTTCTTCCCTTTTTCATGAGTTCTTCTTATCTCAACCAAGTATTCATCTTTCAGTTATTGCAATTTCACAGTTTCAAGAAACACATTAGTAACCGTCAACATCTCAAGGGACATCTTCTTTGTAGTATATGTTTCGACGCCTACATCTTAATAAACCTCCGATAATAACCAACAAGACCAAGAAAACTTCTTATTTCCATCACGGACGTCGGTCTTTCCTAATCCATAACAGCTTCCACTTTTGATCTATCAATAGCAACTCTATCACCAGAAATCACATGACCAAGAAAAGAAATCTCATTCTTCCAAAATTCACATTTAGAGAGCTTAGCATACAATTCTTTCTCCCGAAGAATAGACAACACAAGGCGAAGATGTCTTTCATGCTTTTCATGGCTCTTAGAGTACACCAAAATATCATCAATAAAGACAACGACAAATTGATCGAGATATTCATGGAAGATGCGATTCATGTAATCCATAAAAATCGCAGGTGTATTTGTTACTCCGAGTGGAATCACTACATACTCATAGTGTCCATATTGTGTTCAGAAGGTAGTTTTAGGAATGTCCTCGATCTTCACCCGAATTTGATGATATCTAGAACGTAAGTCAATCTTGGTTAATACAACGGCACCCTTCAATTGATCCAAAAGATCATCAATGCGAGGAAGAGGATATTTGTTCTTGATAGTTAGTTTAGTGAGTTGGCGATAGTCAATGCATAATCTCATGCTTCCATCCTTCTTTTCCACCAACAACACATGAGCACCCCAAGGAGACACACTTAGGCGAATAAACTCCCATTTAAGCAATTCCTCGACTTGCTTATTTAACTCTGCCAACTCTATAGGAGACATCCTGTAGGGAGCTCTAGAAACAGGTTCAGCACCAGGAATGAGATCAATAGAGAATTCCACTTCACGTGGAGGAGGCAAACCAGGAATCTCATCTAGAAAAACATCAGGAAATTTAGAAACAATAAGGATTTCACCAGATTAGGAAGTATCACTCCCATCAACCATGCAGAACATTACAAAAAGCTGAGAGATACCTTATAGATCATAGCCTTCAGCGTTAGAAGTCAAAAAACTCACTATCTTGTTATGAGAATCCACCAAGACTTTGTTGGCAGATAACCAATCCATGCCTAGAATAATGTCCAGGTCTTTCATGGGTAGGCATACAAGGGATACAACAAATTTTTGACCCTCAAGAGTCATCTCGACATCCTCACATCGAGTCAGCAATCTTAAACAAGTACAGGTCGGTGTTGTCACCATTATAGAACCTCTCATCATGCAAACAGGCATTTTCAAGTGCCTCACACAATCCTCAAAAATAAATGAGTGCGTAGCACCAGAAGTAAATATAACATCTACCGAAGTGCCAAGGATTTCACACTTACCACGAACAAGATCTTCAGCTTGTGCAGCTTCTTCACCAGTAACGACAAATACTCTTCTAGCTGCTTATGGTTGATCACCACCATTACGATTACCATTTCTTCCACCATGGCCATTGCCTCGACCATTGCCATTCCTTCCACCATTATGGTTTCCACCACGGCCACCATGACCATTACCGTTTCCACGACCACGGCCTCCAAAGCCTCCATGGCCTCCACGATTACCATTATGGTTTACATGAGCAAGAGTATCAACATTGGCATACTCCTCCACAGTCATATTACCCTGCTTAAGCTCCATGAACTCAAGCTCTTTCTTGCTTCTGTAGCTATCTGAAAAATATTTCTTCAAGAACTCAACCTTGAAGTTTTCCAAAACCGAAGGAACATCAACAGATATCATGCGCTCTCTAGCAAGATGCCACCATGCTTCAGATTCATCGCTGATCATAAAAACTATATACTCCACCTTTTATGCTTTAGAACACTCGAAGCTAGCATAAATCCTTTCCAAATCATTGATCCATGCATAAGCATCCTCAGGTTTGTCACCTCCATGAAATTTAGAAGGTTTCCTCTTGAGAAACAGATCAAGACCTTGGGCACCTTGTCCTATATTCAGTTGGCCTTGTCTTTCTAAGAGGTCAGCAAAGCGATTCAAGGCATTTGCCATAGCAGCAGCCTCATGATTAAGTCTACCAACCATATTTCAAACCTATACAGTAAAATAGGGCTCACATCATGAGTAGTCTAGCCCAAATAATAAATTCTCAACCTATAAACTCAAAGATTTCAACATTCATTGGTCCATCATGCTTCACATCACATAATCATGTCAACCTTAATACATAATCACGACATATTCATTATTGAAGGTAAATAGTGTAAGGAATCTTGGCCGGACTCAAACAACATAAACATCAATCTTAATTCACTGACAAACAGCCACAATTCAATCAAAGAAACCCTCAACTTAATCAATTATACCCCACACATTCTAATCATAACCAAGAAATAATTGTATACATCAATTAAGTCTGCATCAAAGAGCAACAATGCTCTGATACCAGGTTGAGACGCCCTAAAAATAGGGGTAAATTTTTGTGTTTTACAAGTCATTATTTGATACAGTAATAACATGGTGAAGTCTTAATCAACACCCTGGATCTATGAAAAACCTCTCTCATATATGAAGATATGAGAGAGTGAAATAAAAAGCATTCATGAGAAATTAAATTTTCAATTAAAAACAATGGAAGAGTCAATTAAAATGATGTTATATGATTGGATTTAAAGAGAATGAATTTCACAAGATTCAATGGTTCATAATATGTCCAAAGTATTATTAAGATGATGTAAGAAGGAATATTAATACAAAAAAAAATCAAAGTCATTTTCACAACAACATTTTAAGGGAATCAGGTGTCACTCGCTCAAGCGAGTACCATACTCGCCTAAGTGAGTTTGCGTGGTCACGCTTGGGCGAGATACGAAATACGCTTGAGCGAAGAAGGGAAGAGCATCAGGTGTTAATCTTGCTTGAGCGAGCTCAGGTTCGCTTGAGCAAAATTACTCCAGAAGCTCCAGGTACAGATTTCGCTTGGGTGAGGCCTAATCGCTTGAATGAAAATGGGACAGAACCTCACTGTCCATATTTTGCTCGAGCGAGTCTAAGCCCGCCTGAGCGAAACCCTCCCAGAATCAATTTTCTCCTTGCTTGCTTAAGCGAATTGCCATACACTGGCCATTTCACTTGAGCGAAAAAGATCTAGTAACTCTCCTACTCAATCTCGCTTGGGCGAGGTCCTTCCCACCTGAGCAAATTTTGGCCAGTGGCCACACCCCTGTTTCATAAGGATCTCACTCGAGCGAGACTATCACTCGCTTGAGTGAGTTATGCAGAAACAGTGAAATCATGCAACAATTCACATAACTTAGCATACCAAATCTCATTTCATGCCTTTTTGACCTATGCTAGTGCGCTAGATACATTCAACCATGCATTCAAAAGTTCATCCAATCGTTTATACACTTCAAAATCAATTACCATTCATTCAATGCATAGGATTTAAATAATTTTTACATAAACTTCATAAAATGCTACAAGTGAGAAATAAATCATTCATTCATAGTATTTATCATCCACAAGCATCATATTTCATTGTCTTATATCATTTGGGTCATTAATGAAAATTGGCCATACACACCAAGGCCCAATTTTCCTACATGACCTTGAAAATCATCAAACTACAATCTAGATGGCAAAATAAGCATACATGTACACTATATGCTATACAAAAATCTAGTTTTGCAGGCCAAGGTGCTTTCTATACACGTATTTACCTCCTTCCTCAAAATGTACTTCAAAAGATTCACTTCACCCATGAGTGCCCTACATCACAAGTCTAAAAAGTGGACAATATGGGAGAGTGAGTCATATATTCCAAAAGAATAAACATGAATACCATGTGATTATGTGCATATGTATCACATGTATACTTTTCATTTACACAGATTTTATCATCAACTATCATCGCATAATACAAACATCTTTGTAAATCAAGCAAGTATAAAATCATACACATGATCTAGTCCTTCAACAAATTGGACCATTACACATCTCATCATTATACTCAAATTATTATTTGATATTCACATCTTTTCTGTTACTTAATTCATTTTCTCACCCACATCACAAATATCATCACATCTCATCACCTTTGGCATACTTCCTTGCTATATGCAAATGCTCTTAAGCTAATGCATATGCACAACTGATTATTTCAGTAATTGCAGATCTGACTGTGGGAATATAAACACCAGTTGTGGGATTCAAGTATGATCATCTAACCATACCCCTACTGCAGAAGTAAAATGTGTACACTTATCATCAAATTGCATGCATTTCACCAATCCTTTACTGGTACCAAACCGCATCGCCCATTTTGCAACACCTGATCATTTTCACCATGACCGCGGTAACAACATACTCAATCATATGGTGTTACGGGCCGGCCATGACTCATTTTATGCTAGATGTGATCCGAAGGACCACCGGGGTCACCTGCTCATCAAAAGCCACCCCCACAAGGGTCGGCCACACATAGCTCCCTGTAGCATCACATGGGCGCTTCATGACTTATACACCGAGTGATAGGGGGAAATAAAATTTGCTCGTGCACTAAGCCACCCTCCAACTGGGTCGGCCGAGGGAACTCCCCTAATGTTCCAACATCGGCGACTATGCAGTATGCCATGGATGCAAATGTTAATCTATGTATTTCTCACTCTATGCATCCTATTCATGCCACTCATCAATCATCATCGTCATCACCAACATCACCACAAGGTTCTTAGTGGATTTATTATTGTTGGTTATTATCATTAGTTTAAATTTTTGTGTGGCATACTCAATAAGTCTTATAAACATAATTCAATTCCATCATCAAACACAACAACATCAATCTATCACCATCAATCGAGGTATGTTATTTATTAACACCCATTCTCAATAAAACATCAACTATATTTGTAACACCCTAATTTTTAATAAGTAATAAACCTAAAAACAGGGAAAATTTTTTTTCCATAAAAACAGCCACTGGACAGTCGACATAGAAAGAAGAGAAAGGCAAGGGAGATAAAAGAATATTCATACGTATAGCAATCAGCGGGAGGAACAAGGCTGTCGGTAATCAGCGGAGCACAGCAGCTTAAACCGGTTCAATCAGTTCAGTAAAATACATCAGCGCCTGGGCGAATCCCACGAACAGCGCCCACTCGCTCAAGCGAGGTCCAACACCGCCTGAGCGAGATATGACAATACAACAGCGGAAGAAGGAGATACTCAAGCGAAGCCCAACACCAGCATCCACTCGATTCAGCGCGATCCCATACGCTTGGGCGAAACAGCTCTGGTCGCTCGGGCGAGGCACGATTCGCTTAAGCGATGCCAACACGAAAGCCTTCCAAAACACACACTCGCTGGAGCTAAGTCTAATTCGCTGGGGCGGACACAGGTACAAGGTAATTTCTCACTCAGATTTGGGACATAGGTTCACCCGGTAATTTCATTCATATAGGTCACAAGTATAAACCACTCGGTCTACAGATCCTCACTCACTCGGATTTTACATCATTCACTCAGATTATAAACATCTTACACTCAGAACCCATTCCATTTTAAACCACTTCACTAACCCCTCTCTCAAAAGAGGATCCCTCAAGGTTTTGACTCAGAAATAGGAATTCTACCTCACTCGGGTTTACCTATATTTTTCACTCGGGATCACTCAGCGTATTCATTCGGAAATACCCAAATACTATAGTCTCGCTCGGAATCATCAACTCAGCACAATTCATTCATCAACAACCTTTGAATTATTTAACAACACATTCCAGTCGGAAGACACATCAAATCAACATAGAGTACATATGTACGAATATATGTTCCCAGAAACATAGATATACCCACAATTCCAATCTACCGACCCATAAACATGTAACCATATACTCGGAATACTCATTATCTTGATATTATGCATTTACCAATACTTACGATACCATACAAGTGACACCATGACTATTCTATCTTTATAAATGAATATATTTAATCGTCATTTTACATGAGAGCCGGCCAAGGCTACACGGACAGAACATAATAATGCAATACAAGTACTCAACAGTCGGAGTGCACTACAATCGGACTTGAGACCCTATCATCATTTCCGAGCACGACCTGCACACACTAAAAAAAAATGGTGTAGGGGTGAGCATCTTAGATATTAAATGATAGATACTGACTCGGATTGTCCCACAATTATACAGCAGTATTTATATACACTCAATCATACATGGCAACGATTAAAGTCAAGGCAATACCAATCAACCTGGACACACATCAGACTCTTACCGATCGAAATTCATCAGTCACCACTCGGCCAGGTGCACATATACAGCCAATAACATTAATATAACAACAATCAGCAACATGATAATACCAACAAATCAGAACGCACTTATTCAACATTTTCCGATCAAAATCTAACAGTTCTCACTTGGCTATATACGCATAACATTTCAATAACATTAACACATATTCATGGAGCAAACTTCAATCAGCATCAACTGCGTATACACACAGAATACTCTCTCGGTTATATCCATTCATCATCTCCTTAACATCATCACACGCATAATCAAATTCTAGTCAGCATCAGCAATACATATACACAGAGTATTCACTCGGTTATACACATTCATCCTTTCATTAACATCATCACATGCATAATCAATTCCAAACAATATCAATCAGTTAATAGGCACATAGTATTTCACTCGGTTCCGCATTCGTGTGTATCGGTTTAGACGTTGCAACGTAGGCTCTCAGCCTTTTTATACATAGCTCTCAGCTATCAAATCAGCTCCCAGCTGCTTGGCCGTTTTACAGGTACCCAACTGTTTGCCCACAGGTGACACCAACGCTCTCAGCGCCAATGGAGGTGTTCACAGGCAGCCCGAGTCCCACTCAAGGGCTACCTTGAGTCCCACTCAAGGATTTCATAGCGTCCCACGCTTTAATAACCAATGGTAGTGTCCCACACTACGTGCTCCCAGCATAAACGCATCCCATGCGCCACACACAGATTCATCACACAACACAGAGTTCATATACACAGCCATACATGCATCTCATGCAATCGGTGCCAGGCATTAACAGAACTCAACAACACATGCATCTCATGCAATCGGTATAGCACATCACCAAAACCCAACAGTACATGCATCTCATGCAATCGGTATAGCACATCACCAAAACTTAACAACACATGCATCTCATGCAGTCGGTATTGGACACTGTCAGATTTACTAATTTCACATCCTCACACATGCAGTCAGCATTTCAAGCTCACAGTAACTTGTACATCCTATAAACCATACAGTAATCATCAACTGCACTGCAACATATTCATTTCATATAATCATGCAATATTGTCAAGGCTATTAACATGCATTTCACATACGAAATCAAACATGCATTACTCCACACCAAGTCACCATGCATTCGGTATCATATACTCATCATGCAAGCAGACATAGAATCGGACATAAAGTCAGCAAACCATTGACACCCGTAACCCGTTCATAACCCATGCATTTAAGATAGAAGATACCCCCTACCTGGACTGAAGCTTTCAGTCGGTCAACACGATGCTCAGTTCCAGAGGAACACTGAGTCACTCTTAGCACATCTACATGCAAGAGCAGGGGAGGCCCAAGACGCCCAGCTCTCGGCTCGCTCCCTGGAATGGCTCCATCACAACGCTGTGAACACTCCAACCACCTTGAAGCTCCTCGAAGCGTAGATCTCCACTGAGACTTGGCAGCTTCGAGCAAGGAGAGGAAGAAGGAGGGAAGTCGACGAAGGAATGAAGGAACAAGGAAGGAGACGGGTTGCATGCAGAGGGAATGCACACCCTCACCCTCACTGGCTCGTCGAGTAAGGAAGGAGGACTCCGATCCTCAGCCACCATTGTTGCGGACTCACGAAAACAGCGAGCAGAGAAGAAAGAAGAAGAGAAGGGGAGTGAAGAGCGAAGAAGAAAGGAGAAAAAAACAGAAGGAAGAGAAGTCTGAAGGGGAAGAATGAGTGATAGTGTACGGAGAGAGAAGGGAAGAGTGGGGTGGGAAAGCGTGAAGCAGTACACCAAACACAATCAGCCAGCAATTATTAATTAACCACTCTTAACCAGTCATTATTTCTTAAGTTAAGATAATTAAGCTAATTATAATTAATAAATAATTTTCCCACCTTGCAATTATTATTTCAATGATTTATTTTCATTCGGCAATTAATTATTAAATCGGGATGTTACAATATTCATTTCACATTTATGGTAGACATAAGTATAACATCATATTAAAGACACCTCATTGTCAAACAACCCATACCACCATATAGCACACCATAATTATTCTAAATGCATCAATGTATGTTGCCAAGACCCATCACCAACATCATACATAACATTACAATTCTTCATAACATTACAAGCAAGGCACATGCATATTGTCACATATGACAATCAAATACTATTCAACTCATGCATTTAGAACATAAAGACTCCTCTCCTACCTTAAGAGAAGAATTTTGATTAATATGACGTACCCACCTCATCGTTCGGAATAGGTCCTACATTAATATACATGTAAAATCCCAATCATTCAACTATTTGAGACATAAATTCAACTTTAATTAACCATAATCGTATCTACAATTTCATAACATGTACAGGACATGTTATAGACATTATTTTCTTCATTTATTAGGCTTCGGGGATTCTTTCCCATCAAGCCTCATTCATTATGTTTAAGGTTACAAAACAAGTACCGCCTAATATTCATAATACATCATATACCACTATCTATACTCTCAATGGCTTGTATTTGCCCTCCAATACATTACCCAAACTACATTTATCATTTTCCCTAAATCTTAAAGTTAGGATTTTCACCAAACTTAACCACACTGATAAATGCATCATTAATCCTTATCTCCTTCTAACCATAAACTCATCTTCCTCATTTAATATCATCAAAGTTAGCATTTATGACTGCCCACTCTAGGTTTTCCATATTTAAAGCTTCTCCTAACAACCCACATACCTTAAATGCTCTCTCTTAACACCAAAAACTCATAACTAAAGGTTCATACTCTTGAGAAATGATAAGAATCTTACCTCAAGAGAAGAAATGAGAGAGTTTTCAAAGAGAGGGAAGAGCCACACGAAAATGGAGGAGTAGAGAGGAGGAGAGTCCAAGCTCCAATGGTCTCTTCCAAGCTCCTTCAAGAACAAAAATGAAGAAGAAAGAAGAGCCACCACCTTTGCCTAGGGTTTTTGAAGAGAAGAAGAAGAAGAAGAAGTGAAGGAGAAGGATATAGTAGGAGAAGAAGTGAAGTATTTGCCATAATGGACCAAGGAGCTGACAGAAATAAGAAGAGAGAAATAGGCTTTTGCCTTTAAAATTTTATCCTCTCATTAAACTTTCATCGTTTTATGACAAACAGGATCTCTGTTTAGGCTCAATGCTTTATCCAAAAATTATTCCGAATATGTATCCAGACTCCCAATATTATCCTCGATAGCCCTGACCACTATCATCTCAATCAGAGATACTTGGTCCGACACCTACATTTTAATCGGGCTTAATTTCAGCTTATCAGGCCACAATAAATTGCTAACAGTCCTTAAAAGTCTTAGTTTAATTATTTCCAATATTTTAGGACATTAAATAATCCATATCCCATTATTTAATATTAATTTTATTAATTAATTTTTTATTTTAAAATTTTGAGATGTTACAAGTTTCAAGCCCAAATTCCATCCCAATAAAAATCTAAACTATAAGGTAGGTTTATACATGTTTTGGGCATTTTACATGACATACCAAAATGTAATTGGCTAAGTTTTGGTCTAAACTCCCAATGGACCTATATTCACATGTGTAAATATGGCTTGCTCCAACAAGTCTCATCCCATAATTCATTTCCTAGATCAAAGTGCAATAGCATTTCAAGTCCTCTTTGGCTAAATCAAGCATGCCAAATTACAAACTAAGCCTATTTGGCCATAACCAACCATGCACATAAGTTTCATGCATATATTATGGGTTGTAGGTGACCTCTACACGAAGTCTTGTCCATTAAATGAAAATATGACCTATCCACTTCCTTGTCTTGCATTCAATTCAATATATCAATTATACACAAGTCATATATTCATTGCCAATGTCTATAAATCTCATAATATCATTCTTCATTCATCAATATAACATGCATACAAAGACCTAATGTCCATCATTTAATCCACGCCTGTAATTCATCAAGATAGCCATGTAAGGCACTACTAAACCTTGGTAATCATCAAATTTCATTGTCAAAAATGTAATCACCATCACAATGGCATCCGATTACATTAGTCCAAACATCATATAGTGTTAGACAGATAAGAATGACCAACCCACCTTGTCAAGGGAATATAATGTAATGATTTATAAAACAATGAATTATAATCATTTGTTTGCATTGCCACTCACATCATATCCATAAAATCACAAATTATCAACATTGTCGGCCAAGACATTCCTTTACAACTATATACCTTATCCAAAAGCTCTAATTTAAAACATAATCTTATCCCATGACAATTCTACATCACAATGCTAAAAAGAGACAACATGGGAGAGTGAGTTATACATTCAAAATGAAGAATCTGAATACATTGTGATCATGTGTACATGCATATAAATAACAAGTGTGCTTTGCAATATAATCATCAATTTATCACCAAGCCTTCATCATAGGCATACAAGTCTTATTATTTACAACTCATGGCAAGCACATGCACATACACATTCACATTACCCTTCATCATCGTGGGCTATCACAAGTATCAACATCAAGTTTTTACATCTTTCATTAATTCACACTCTCAATAGGTTATCATTTTTCCTTGGCCATCTCCAACTCAAATTCCATGTTCCTATGGCTAATGTATATGTCATAACATGAAATAAATATGCAACGGATCTGATTTATAACACATGTGTACACAGTATATCAAGTAATCGTAACCACGTATAGTGGCTTAAATATTCATCCCTTACAAGGATCTCTTTCACAAGATCCTGCAAGATCTTAATTATTTTGACATGTCAATGTGATCGCAACTATATATAATCGTTTGAATATTTGTCTCCCCACAAAGGTCTTTTTCACAAGATCCCACAAGATCTCAATCATTTTAACATGTCACGTGATCGCAACCACGCATAAACATTTGAATATTTCTCCCCGCAAGGGTCCTTTTCACAAGATCCCACAAGATCTCAATCATTTTAACATGTTACGTGATCGCAACCACGCATAAATATTTGAATATCCCCCACCCGTAAGGGTCTTTTTCATAAGATCCCGCAAGATCTCAACCATTTCAACATGTCAAGTGATTACAACCATATTTAATATAATATGCCATGCATGTCATGAATGCAAGAATGCATATGTTAGCCTCAACTTCACAAGAATCTCTCACCTTTTCACTTAGGGGTATATTTTACACTTAAAATCATAGATGGTGGCACACAACCAATTAGGTATACAACTTGTCACATAATCTCTAAGGCATCAATTCATATTGTTCACAATATAATAGCCAAAGAGTCTCATCAACATTAATCCACACATGGATATCAAGAAGGCATATCAACAAGTATACTTCAAATGTATAACACCAACATATACATTGTCACCATATAATTCTTAGTGGATTTCAATTTTATTTATCTCACCATTATTTCAAGCAGAATATGTAGCAGCTGGCAGTTGTTGTGCTCAAATTCTTTGGATGAGACAACAACTTCTTGATTTTGGTGTTGTTTTAAACAAAGTGCCTATCAAATACGATAATACTAGCGCCATAAATATCTCCAAAAATCCGGTCATGCACTCTAGGACTAAGCATATTGAAATAAGACATCATTTTATAAGAGACCATGTTTTAAATAGAGATTGTGTTCCTGAATATATTGATACTTCAAAGCAATTGGCAGATATTTTTACAAAACCACTTGCAAAGAACCATTCATACACATTAGAAGGGAATTAGGAATCCTAGATATGACCAATTGTGTTTGAATAATAAGTGATTTTGATAATTCCTTGTTTTACAACATGTTTAATGAGTTTGTAATTAATTGTGGTATGATCTCTAATATTCTTGTCTGAAATCTACATAATCTATGTATTTCTGAACTATTTAATTGATTACGAAGAGATACACAATCGATTACTAAGCTTCTGTTTCATGCGTAATCGATTACCCCTCCTTAGATAATCGATTACTAAGCTTCTGTTCCATGCCCAATCGATTAGCACCTCTATATAATCGATTACCAACCGTTCAACTTCCTACTAATCGATTATAGTCATCTCCTAATCGATTGCAAAGACTCTATTTTTAACGTAATCGATTACCCCATGTGCTCTAATCGATTACACCATGTGCAAAACGTTCCAACCTCCTCAGAAACCTCGTCCTAATCGATTAGCCTCTGCTTCCTAATCGATTAGCTTCGTGACAGGTGTAGTCAAAGTGCAGAATTCCAATGGATTTCGTTGGCCCAATCACTCCCTACCTCATTAACTCTCTTCTCTTCTTTCTAAACCTTAATTTTACACTCTATATAACCCCCTCTTCCACTCTCTCATCTTACCCCACTCCTTCTTCCAATCTCTCAACTTGTTAGAGCTTTTTAAAAGCCTCTCATTCTCTTCTCCTTTTCTGCATTCTCCTTCTTATTGCCATGTCTTCCTCAAGAACGGTTAAAAGAGCAAGGTCCTCTATGGCCCAAACAAACAACCCCCTAGACTTCTCTAGATTTTTCTCTTCCCTTAGAGACCTTCAGAATTTCATTAAGAATTTTTCTAAAAAAGACATCATCTCCCCTCACTTTATAAATGCTGAAATTTTTGACCACTCTAGCTTCACCTTCACCCAAAGTCTCCATCACTATAACCTCTTCCCCTTCCTCACTCTCAAGGAAGAGTTCTATTATCCTGAGCTTATGAGGGTATTCTATTGCAACCTTAGGCTTGTGGATGGGTTGTTAGAAGCAAGAGTCAAGAATGTGACTCATAGGATCACTAATGCCCAACTTACGGAAATCACACAACTTTCGCTTAATGATGCTGAGTTTATTGGAGGAGATCCCGAGGATAAGTGGGATTTCAAAGCCATCAATGCCCGCCAATCACTGTGGAAGGCTGCCCGCCCAAGGAGCAACCATAAATTGGTAGGCCACTTAACTGTGAATAACCGCCTTCTCCACTTCTTTTTGGTGAAACTATTGGCTCCACGTGGTGGGAACTATGCTCTGGTTGAAGAGGACGATGTCTTGTTGATGTGGGCTATGCAAAATCAAAAGGAAATCAATTGGATACAAATGTTGAAACTACATATGCTCAGGGCAAAGGATCAACAAAAGCTCCCCTATGCCATCCTTCTCACCAAAATCCTCAAAGCCTTTGGAGTTAATCTTGCTGGAGAACTCTCGGAGAAAATTCCTCCTAAAGCTTGCATTGGTACTCATCATCTCACTAAGATGGGTATTATCTATGTAAATGGAGCTTGGCTCTTAAAAATGAAGGCATTAATGCCAACATTCCTTTTGAAGCTCCTACTGATGAACCTGCCCCTCCTCCTCTTATAACTCAAGGTGAACCATCCGCCCCCGCTGACCCCTTCGCCTCTCTATATGCGCATCTTGACCGCTGGTTTGATCGGATTGAGAACTCTATGCAAGAATTCTAAA
Organism: Clitoria ternatea; assembly: GCA_037962975.1. NCBI lineage: Eukaryota > Viridiplantae > Streptophyta > Magnoliopsida > Fabales > Fabaceae > Clitoria > Clitoria ternatea. The sequence continues at coordinate 162,258,779 of CM075672.1, forward strand.
TGACTGAGCAGCAGCGTTTCAAGATCATGCAACAACGATATGACGAGCTGTCTTATCAAATCTCAGAACTCCATTTCTTTAATCCGGATAATTAGATCCGTTTTCATTGTGCCTTGTTTCAGTTGCATTTAATTATGTTTTTGAATTTTCATTCTGCAATTTCCATTCTGTACTTTCCCTTTTACAATGAATAAAATTTCTTTTTGTTATATCTCTATTGCTTTACTGATTTTTGATGATTACAAAGGGGGAGAAATATTTGAAGTTTATAACACCCCTGATTTTCTGTACTCAAATCCCGATGTGATCGACATAATTAATAAAAATTGCGAATAAATTTTTCGCGTTTGAAAATATTTCTAAGACATCACCATGACCACATCATGACCCAAATCACAGAAAAACCAGAGTGAGATTATAAAACCTGAAGCTGGATCGATAAATAAATTACCCATAACGGTATACGAAAATAATAGAGTTTACAGCGGAAGAAGAATATGTATACCGGGCACACGCCTAGTCTTATATATGACGATATGAGAAAAGGCTCGGCAAAACACATAATGGCATATCGTAAGCCTAATAGACATCCATCATCCTTTTACATAATTATATAAGCATGTAATGCCTAAGATATAATTACATATACATAAATATATTCATCTACATTCGGGGATCTTCTCCCGACTATCACAACCATCAATTAACATCATTCAATTTCAATCCTTCTAATACACATCAAATCATCTCTTACATAATGGTGTTATTAATTCGGATGTATTACTTATAAAATGGTAAGAATTGCCATTAATTTTCATGTAGGTTGGCATTATCTGAGTGATTTTGGGTTGGTATGAGTGAAATAGAATGCGAGGATGTTGTTCCAGTGTGACTCTTCATGCCATAGGTATTGTGGCAGTGTACATTTTGCATTGACTTGATGCAACTATTGTGACCCTATAGGAATGAGACGTCATCCTATGAGTTGGATGCAACAATTCATAAGTCGGGCAAGTGAGACTGTAGCTGCTTATGGGGATGGCTTGAGCCTATTGGACTGCTCCGAGCAAAGATAAGAGTGGTACTGAGTGGAATTGTTGTAATATTCCGAGTGAACTGAGACACTTCCAAATGGGAAGGTGTTGGGTGTATGATGTCTCGGAATACCGAGTGGACCAGTCTGTGAATGCTTGGAAGGCATTGGTATGTGAACTATTTTGTATAGCGTGCAGTAAATACCGAGTGGTTTATTGTGTCAGATTCCTGATTTAATTTCGAGGACGAAATTCCTTAAAGGTGGGGAGAGTGTAACATCCCAAATTTTTATGAAGGTGAACAATGTGGTAAATGACTTAGAATGGGAATTGTTGTGTATGAACATTGGATACAAGTATTAAATAATTATAGTAAGGCATATGAAGTATAGAAGTCAGTTAATTGGCTTTGGATGGATTTTGGCATGTATGGTTGTTGGGGACTTATGTTCTGCCCGGGTTTTGATATTCTCGCCCGAGCGAGAGGGATTCTCGCTCAAGCGATAATCTTTTATGATGGTTTTAGGGTCTCTGGCCCAATCTCGCCCAGGCGAATGGGCTACTCGCTCAAGCGAGTTAAGTGTGAAGCGAGCAGAAGAGGGATTCTGGACGAATCTCGCTCAAGCGAATGTTGTCGCGCTTGAGCGAGCGAGAGAGGGTGTGGATTCTGAGTGTTGGTCACTCAAGCGAGCCTGGGACGCTTGAGCGAGTGGTGTGGGGTCTGATGCTGGGACCCTATGCGAAGGTCACTAAGAGGGTAATAATAATAATAATATATGCCTTGGTGGCTTATGAGAGAAGCTTTGGTCCTCTCTCTTTTTCCTTTTTTGCGTGGTCCCCACGTTATTGGCTGAATGCTTAGTTGGATGTGTGTAATGAGTGCTGAGAGAATTAGCATTAAATGCTAAAGGACTTGCATTGAATGAAGAAGTGATGGTTGTTTAAGGAGCTGTGGCAGAGTAGCGTGATGATGGGGCTGAGTGGGAAAGTGAGATGATGGAGGTGTGTTGATAAGGCTTCAGCTTTGGTTTTCCTCCTCACTCTCTTCATTTTCCTCGTTGGTGCATGTTCTGATGAGAGAAATGCTTCTTCTTCTCTCTAAAACTCTATGAAGCTCTTGCTTCCTCCTTCTCTGCTGCTTCATCTTCATCTTCTCCTTCATCTTCTTCTTCTTCCACTCACGTATGGTGTAGAACCGAGTGGAGCTGCATGGTGGTGGAGTCCAGTGTGGTACTGGATGCCTTGAAGGTTGAGAATCCTTCCTACGGCTGCGTGGTGATGAGGAACAGCATGGTGCTGTGTGTGGAGGCTGGGTTCAGGATCCCTCTTATGTCCTCCTGGTTGTGCTTCTTCTTCCTCCTTCTTATTCCTCTAGTTGATGAGGCTGTTTGGGCTAGGTTGGAGCCTACAGCTGTGTGGTGCCTTGTTATGGAAGATGGTCCATTGTGTTGAGGCTGTGACATTGTGAGGAAGGAGTCATGGTTGGGTGGAGCTTGGAACTTCTCCATTGACTGGGAGGCAGAACAGAGTGGAGCATGGAGTGTTGATGAGCTTCTGGATGTATCTCGCTCAAGCGAGAATGGTTACGCTTGAGCGAGCCAGTGAAGAAATGGTCACTGGACCCATTTCGCTCAAGCGAGTGCATATGTGGCTTGAGCGAAAGGCTGAGGACTGATGCTGTTGGCTGGAAAGCTGTGTGGCCCTTCCTACGTTGGAATGCCGAGCAGAAGCTGCTATGGCTGGGCAGAGTGGCCCATGTGACTCCTGGAAGTTTCATCCAGGTAAAGGGAGCTTTGCATCTCAAATGCATGGCTTATGGACGGATTTTCGGCTGACATAATTGTATTGTGTTGTGTTTGATGTGTATGGTGTGTTGTTGTTGAGTTGAACCCGATTGTATGATTATTTGTTGCTGCGTGGTGCATGCTTATTTGTCCATATGATGTATGATGATTATGTTGTGATGCTTGAGATGCATATTACGTTGATGCTGAGTGCATTGTGTGACGGTTATTGGTCCCTATATTTATGATGGTACGATTAAATACGTATGATGCTTGTTCATACATATACTTGAGATAAATGCATGTATGGGGACTGTTATGATGGATGCCGAGTGGGCTTTATAGAGGAAAGCACTAAATGCTTACTGTAAAGGATAAATCTGAGTGAATATAGGATAATCCGAGTGAATGGCATAGTGATTGCCGAGTGAATGGCATAGGATTGCCGAGTGGATGGCATAGGATTGTCGAGTGAATGTGGTATAATCCGAGTCATCTGACTGATGTTGAGTTGCCGAATGAATTTAGTGTTGAACGCAGATTTCCGAGTGGGCAATCGAATGAATATGAGTTGAATTTCATATGCATACGTGTTATTGTGTTATTGAATATGAACACCTTGCGGGGTGCCACGAGGGTATTATCCCGAGTGAAGAGGACGTGGTCCTAATGTTGATTGTAATGAAAGACCGGGGTTGGACTCGGGCAGTGCCTGGGGCACTAAGCATGAAATGAGACGCTTGATGAAATGCCGAGTGCATTGGCGTGGGACGCCGAGTGAATGAAATCATATGCATCCGATTCGCCACTGGAATGCGTTGAATGTTTATTTACTGATCGGCAATCAGATGACATTCCATGGAATATGGCTAAGTCCTGAAGCTGGGCTCAGGCACACTCCTTGAGCAGGGCTCGGAGTTAGTGAAATTCGAGTGGATCAGTATTGAAATCCGAGTGGATCAGTATACTGGTAGAAGAGTGAATTAGGCTTTATAGCCGAGTGAAATGGGTAAGAAACCCGATCGGAAGATGTTTGTGGTTGCTTATGTTGAATGGCAGTGTATGTTGAATGATTGATGATATATATGTATAATTGTAATACGGATTCCATGATTAATCCGAGCCAATATCTGTCATTTAATATGTAATGCTCACCCCTACACTATTTTTCAGTGTATGCAGGTCGGTTTGGTTGATGTGGTGGTCTTAAACCCGAGTTTTGGGTGTTTATCATAATGGCTGTGTATATAATGTTATATTCCGAGTACATTTGATGTACTAAAGCCTTGGCCGGCTCATAATATTAATGTTGTATAACGAATACCAATATATATGTATAGAATCCGACTGGATGAACATAATCATGAATATGAAATATATGTATTGGGATCCGAGTGCATGTTAATATATATATATACTTCGAGTGATGGTATTATATGCATACCGATTGAATGTGTTGGTGAATGAGAAGTATAAAGATAAGAATCCGAGTGTATACTTGTGTATATACATATATGTTATGTTGATAACATGGTTATGAATCGGTGGAAGTGTATTGCTGTAGTGGTAGTCGGACTTGGAACTAGAGAATATATAAGTATGAATGATTTATGTTGATTTGATGCTTCCTACCGACTAAGAAATGATGATGTATGAATATCACTAAGTCGATGAATCCTGAGTGGAATATATGTAGCTTAGTTGCTTTTCCGAGTGAGTCTTATGTATGGGACTCCATATCCGAGTGTAACTCAGGTGTGAGCCTCTTACTGTGTGATAATGACTCTTGTGGATTCCGAGTGACAAATATATGGTGAACCCCGAGTGGGGAATGATTTGAGTAATCCAAGTGGAAATCCGAGTGATCCTCTTCCAAGAGGAGTGTTGTTGTAATGACTCAGATTGATTATATTCTAAGTGTATGAGTTATGAATGTATTCCGAGTGAATATGGGAACCTATTCCGAGTGAATAGGGTAATATGTAATTTGAGTGGCTAAGTTATGGAATGAGTCCGAGTGTGACTTGATGTTGTGATTTTCCCCGAGTGAAGAGAAATATAAGTGTTAACTGAGTGATTTATGGCTGAGAGGAAGCCTATGTACTCTTTGAGTAAGGGAGTTCTGTTATGCCGAGTGCTAAATGGTTGATGTTTACCGAGTGACTCGAGGTTGAATTATACCGAGTGGTTTGATTGGATAATATCCGAGCGTGAGGGCTTATGGAATCCGAGTGGGAATACCCTCAATTCCTGAGTGGATCTTTATGTTGACTCTGTGAATAAAATTGGGAGACTAAGTTATGGGTTGCCGAGTAAGGTGACTGTTGGGGTAGTTCCTGAGTGGCGGAACCCCATAATGCTGAGTGGACTAAGATATTAAATCCCGAGAGGACTTTGGCATGAATTCCGACTAGACCTGATTATTTACCGAGTGAATGAATGTCTCGGTTTCCCGAGTGATTCAATGCCGAATGTGGCTTCTCGCTTCAGCGAATGAAGGCTTCGCTCCAGTGAGTGTGTGTTGTTGGAAGGCTTTCGTATTCGGATTCGCTTAAGCAAATGGTGGTTCGCCCGAGCGAGTTGGTCAGTCTCGCTCAAGCGGATTTGGATCTCGCTTGAGCGAGTGCGCGCTGTATTGTGGTTCGCTCAGGCGCTGTCAACTGTCGGTGCTTCCGTGTGAATGGTTTTAATTCCTTTGCCTTCCCTGTCTTTTCTTCTTGGCCATGGGGCCAGCTCTCTTATCTTCATATAAGGGAGTGTTTTTATTATGGATCCAGGTTATTCTTTAATTAATTCGCAAAAATTTTCCCCCTAAAACTAGGGTGTCACAAAGTTCATCTAATCTGTTTGCTAAAATCAACTGTGTTAAAAACTTAATGATAATAACAAGTGGTTAACAAGTGGATTAGATAATTATCTCTATGGCATAAATTCATTTAGATAGGGGGAGATATTTCTTAAGAGATAATAATCAAGATTTGCAGAATTAGGTATGTTTTTGCAGATAATGATTAAGAGATAAAATTAGAGATAATGATTAAAGATAATTTTATTTTGAACTCACATCCTCAAGAGATGAACATTGTTTGTCATCATCAAAAAGGGGGAGAATGTGTTTGAATATGCTTTCAGGTTTTGATAATGACAAAGAGCTCTTGAAGAAACTCTTGAAGAAAACAAGAAAACAACATCAGACCTGCAAAAACACGCAGGTTAATCGATTATGAGGTCCCAGATAATCGATTACATAGCTTCTATTTTGCCAGATAATCGATTACAAGGGTTCTGTTTGTCAACTAATCGATTACACCAAGAGACCTAATCAATTACTAAGATGAGAAATCAGATTAAATGCATCAGGTACTTATGCTAATCGATTGCAGGACTTCTACAATCGATTACAAGGCTTTTGGAATAACACCTAATCGATTACATCATATCAACTAATCAATTACAAGGCTATTGTTTGTGCACTAATCGATTACACACAAGGCACAATCGATTACCAAGCTGCGTAACCAAATTAAATGCATCAGGTGCCATCACTAATCAATTACAAGGCAAGGAGTAATCGATTACCAAGGTTCTGTGTCACACCTAATTAATTACATGGTGTACCCTAATCAATTACAACACGAAATACATTGAAGTTTTCAAAGTGTAATCGATTACAGCTCGAGGCGTAATCGATTACAGTCGTGCCAGAATTTGGGGAAAGTGCTTTTAAGTGGAAAACCAACTCATTTCCCCATTCCAACTCAGTGCCCATAACTTGTCACGGCTAGGAAGACTTTGGCACTCCTACAAGGCTCTATAAATGGCTCTCCAACCCAAGCACAACACACAACAACAAGAGGCAATCAATCTTCACTTACATTTGTGCTTAGTGAGTTCATTTTCTTTGTATATTCTGAATCCTTGAGCTTAGAACCTGTATATCCTCTCTTGTTGAGAGTTAGAATTTGTATGAACTTTCACTTGTACATCTACTCTATTGAGAGAGTTATTTGCTTGTAAACACTACACTAAACACAAAGGTTTTCACTCTAGGTTGAGTGGTCACAAACGTTAGGGTTCAACCTTTGGGTATTGAGAGTTTGAGAGATTAGGTGGGTTACCCTTGTGCTAGTGAGGATTGAGTTCTTGAGTATGGGACACTACGAAGCTGCAATTGCTCATAGCTTGTATCTCTAAACTTCAATAGTGGAAATCCTTCAAGTGGGTTGCTTGAAGGCGAGACGTACACCGGGGTGGTGGAACTCGTTAAATCGGTTTGCAAGCTCTTCTCCCTTGCTCTTTTACATTCATACATTGCATTTGGCTGGGTTATTGTTGTTGATTGTGATTTCCCCTTTTAAACTTGCTTGAACTAATAGCTTTAAAGTGCTGCACACCAAGTGCTTGACAAATTACTTTAGCAACATTTATTCCTTGTCTTGCATTATTTCTTGCACTAAACTTACTTTGTCTTGCGTAAACTATTAATTTATGAGAAAGGAACTTAGTTCAAGAGCATTTCAACGAAAAGTTTTAAAACTCAATTCACCCCCTTCTTGAGTATTGAGGCCACTTGAATAACACGAAGGAATATTAATACAAAGGAAAATCAAAGTAATTGTCACAAGAACATTTTAAGGGAATCAGGTGCCACTCACTCAAGCGAGAACCACACTCGCCTAAGCGAGTTCGCGTGGTCACACTTGGGCGAGATACACAATACGCTTGAGCGAAGAAGGGAAGAGCATCAGGTGTTAATCTCGCTTGAGTGAGCTCAGCTTCACTTGAGTGAAATTACTCCAGAAGCTCCAGGTACAGATTTTGCTTGGGTGAGGCACGACCACTTGAGCGAAAATGGGACAGAACCCCACTGTCCATATTTCGCTCGAGCGAGTCTAAGCCCACCTGAGCGAAAACCTCCCAGAATCAATTTTCTCCTTGCTCGCTTGAGCGAATTTCCATACACTAGCCATTTCGCTTGAGAGAAAATGATCCAGTAACTCTCCTACTCAATCTCGCTCGGCCGAGGTCCTTCCCGCCTGAGCGAATTTTCACCAGTGGCCACACCCCTGTTTCATAAGGATCTCGCTCGAGTGAGACTATCACTCGCTTGAGCGAGTTATGCAGAAACAGCGAAATCATGCAACAATTCACACAACTTAGCATACCAAATCTCATTTCATGCCTTTTTTACCTATGCTAGTGCGCTAGATACATTGAACCATGTATTCAAAAGTTCATCCAATCATTTATACACTTCAAAATCAATTACCATTCATTCAATGCATAGGATTTAAATCATTTTTGCATAAACTTCATGAAATGCTACAAGTGAGAAATACATCATTCATTCATAGTATTTATCATCCACAAGCATCATATTTCATTGTCTTACATCATTTCGGTCATTAATGAAAATTGGCCATACACACCAAGGTCCAATTTTTCTACATCACCCTCAAAATCATCAAACTACAATCTAGACGGCAAAATAAGAATACATGTACACTATATGCTATACAAAGATCTAGTTTTGCTGGCCAAGGTGCTTCCTATACGCCTATTTACCTCCTTCCTCAAAATGTACTTCAAAAGATTCACTTCATCCATGAGTGCCCTACATCACAAGTCTAAAAAGTGGACAACATGAGAGAGTGAGTCACATATTCCAAAAGAATAAATATGAATACCATGTGATCATATGCATATGTATCACAACATGTATACTTTGCATTCACACAGATTTAATCATCAACTATCGTCACATAATACAAACATCTTAGTAAATCAAGCAAGTATAAAATCATACCCATGGTCTAGTCCTTCTACAAATTAGACCATTACACATCTAGTCATTATACTCAAATTATTATTTGATATTCACATCTTTTATGTGAAGACCATGAAGGATTTTGATAATGACAAGGCCAATGCCAGAGATCAAGAATGAAGATCCAAGACCAAGGCATAATTAAAGTAAGACTCTATAAAAAGAAAGTACAGCCATTAATATAAAAAGGTTTTAAAATAAGAATACACTCTGATGGAATGTAATTGATTACCTCATTAGTGTAATCAATTACCTCAGCAATGTAATCGATTACCATGTTTAAGTAATCGATTACAATATGAACGTTATGTTTTAAAACTGATTTTAAAAGGCTGTAATCGATTACCTATTTTATGTAATCGATTACAACGTGATCAGAAAGCAAAAAATCATGTTAAAACATTATAACTTTTCACAAAATATTATTTTATCCCAGAGGTACCTTTCCAATTATTTTAATCAATAATTTCACACCTCTTGAAGGCATTTCTTCTCCTATAAATAGGAGGGTATTTCATTTGCAAAAGCACACCAATAACACCAACACAAAAATACTTCCAATCTTTTCTTAAGAGCAATAATGGCCATATTCTCTTAATAGAGTTATTACTCTTTATTGTTCCTCAAATTGTTCATCATACTCTTGAAGAGAGTTTTCTTATAGAGTTCTTTATCTCTAGAGTGAGATTGATACTCAGAGTGGTGTATCTCTGAGGGGGTTCTTCTTGGATGTGGTGTAGCATCCAAGGGTGATGTTCTTGGATGTGGTGTAGCATCCAAGGGTGATGTGCTTGGGTGTGGTGTAGCATCCAATGCATTTATGATCGGGGTGTGAGTCCCCATTGTGGTGTAATCAAGGGATTTGATTATAGTGAATTTCCTCAAGGGTGTCTTAAGAAGACTGGACGTAGGCAGTGGTTGGCCGAACCAGTATAAATCTCTATTTGCACTTCTCTAACCCTTAAACTCTTTATGTTTTAAGCATTATTATTCAAATCATATATCATTGCATATTGAGTTTTTAGAGGAGAAATCTATTAGTAAAAAAAGGTTCTTAACTACTCAATTCACCCCCCTCTTAAGTTTCCTAGAGGCCACCTGGGCTAACAAGTGGTATCAGAGCTCGTATCTTGGAAAAGGTTTAACAACCTCAAGAAGATCCATGGCCTCTTTCAATCCTATCTTTCCTGAGGGAAACTCCATACATAGACCTCCTGTATTTAACGGAGTAGGATATCAATATTGGAAAACCCGTATGCAAATATTCATAGAAGCTATTGATATAGACATATGGGACTCCATTGAAAATGGTCCATTCATACCAACCAAAGTAGTTGGAGAAGTGACCATGATTAAACCAAGAAGTGAATGGACTGGTGCGGATAAAACAAAAGTCCAATATAACCTCAAGGCCAAAAATATAATAACCTCAGCCTTAGGAATGGACGAATACTTTAGAATATCTAATTGCAAGACAGCAAAAGAGATGTGGGATACCTTAGAAGTAACTCACGAAGGAACAAGCGAAGTTAAGAGATCAAGAATAAATACCCTAACTAGGGAATATGAATTATTTAGAATGAACAAGAATAAAAGCATACAAGACATGCAAAAGAGATTCACTCATATAACCAATCATCTTGCATGCTTAGGAAAAACCTTTTCAAATGAAGATTTGATTGATAAAGTATTAAGATGCTTGAACAGGGAATGGAAACCAAAAGTAACTGCTATATCAGAATCAAAAGATTTGTCAAGCATGTCACTTGCAACACTCTTTGGAAAATTACAAGAGCATGAACTCGAGCTTGAAAGATTGAATCAACATGAGGAAAGCAACAAAAAGAAGAAAAGTATTACTCTAAAAGCATCATCATCAACCATTAAAGAAAGTAATGAAGAAGATGATGAAGAAGATGATGAAGAAGGTATAAATGATTATAATGACCTTAAATTATTTGCTAAACAATTTAACAGGTTTCTAAAGAAAGAGGAAGGGAAAAGGAAGCCAAACTTCAAGAATTCCTTCAAAAATGATGAATCTAACCAAGGTCCAAAATGCTTTGAATGCGGAAAATATGGACATATGAAAATGGAGTATTCGAAACTAAATAAGAAGTCTGACAAGCAAGAGAAAAAACATCCCAAAAATAAAAGAATAGCTTATATTACCTGGGATGAAAATGGTTTAAGCTCGTCCAAGGAATCAGACCATGAAGACGCAAATCTGTGCCTAATGACTAACACCGAAGAGGTAAATGACTCAAATCCTACATTTGATGAATTGCAAGAAGCTTTTGAAGATCTTCATAATGAATATTAAAAACTAGCTAAGAAATTCTTAAATATGAAAAATTCTAACCTAATCTTAGAAGAAAGTCTATCAAAGGTCAATCATGAACTAGGACAAGTTAAAGAAGAAAAGGAAGACTTAGAAACTAAGCTTAAAAATGAAACTATCATTAAACATACATGTTCAACATGTCAAAAGCATATTCAAGAGATTGATGATTTGAAAAATGCATTAGTTAAATTTACTATAGGAAGAGATAACCTAGATATTCTTCTTGGAAAACAAAAATGTCATTTAAAAGCAGAACTAGGATCTGATCCTTCCAAAAAGTAAAAGTTGCAGAAAAATCTCTTTATTTCACAAAAGACCTCAACTAGCCCATTTGTTAAATTCTCTCATTATGTGAGAAAAGGTCACAGTGCATCAACATGTCATATAAGGAACAAAGGCTATACTAAGACAAAAATGATTTGGGTTCCTAAGAATATAGTATCCACGTCTAACCCACAAGGACCCAAGAAAATTTGGGTACCAAGATCAAATATTTATAATAGTGCAGGAATTATCATTGATGGGAGGCACTTAAGGATTAACTCTTACCCACAAGAAAAGTCAACACATTTCTTGAAGCATTTATCAATCAACAAGTAACAAAGAGCAATATCAAAATAACGAGTGACATCAAACAATAAGGTGCATCACTCTCTGCTAAAACTTTATGCTCTTATATTCTTTTTGCCATTGACAAAGGGGGAGTAATATATGAGAAGCAAAATAAGAGAAAATCAATCAAAACTGGTTAATATATGAGAAGCAAAATAAGTGAAAAATCAATCAAACCTTGTCAACTAAACCAAAATTAAGGGGGAGAAAATCTTGTATCTTGCATGCTGTTTATTTTTCTTCTCAGGAATTGTTGTCAATATCAAAAAGGGGGAGAATGAAGAACTAAGGTTTTGATATCAACAACATATATGCAAGACATGATTAACAACATGGACGCAAGACTTAAAGATTTAGTATACCATGTCAAGCACAAAAAGAGTCATGAAATCAATGAAATATTGTCATCATCAAAAAGGGGGAGAATGAAGACCATGAAGGATTTTGATAATGACAAGGCCAATGCCAGAGATCAAGAATGAAGATCCAAGACCAAGGCATAATTAAAGTAAGACTCTATAAAAAGAAAGTACGGCCATTAATATAAAAAGGTTTTAAAATAAGAATACACTCTGATGGAATGTAATTGATTACCTCATTAGTGTAATCAATTACATCGTGTAATTGATTACCTCATTAGTGTAATCAATTACCTCAGCAATGTAATCGATTACAATGTTTAAGTAATCGATTACAATATGAATGTTATGTTTTAAAACTGATTTTAAAAGGCTGTAATCAATTACCTATTTTATGTAATCGATTACAACGTGATCAAAAAGCAAAAAATCATGTTGAAACATTATAACTTTTCACAAAATATTATTTTATCCAAGAGGTACCTTTCCAATTATTTTAATCAATAATTTCACACCTCTTGAAGGCATTTCTTCTCCTATAAATAGGAGGGTATTTCATTTGCAAAAGCACACCAATAACACCAATACAAAAATACTTCCAATCTTTTCTTAAGAGCAATAATGGCCATATTCTCTTAATAGAGTTATTACTCTTTATTGTTCCTCAATTTGTTCATCATACTCTTGAAGAGAGTTTTCTTATAGAGTTCTTTATCTCTAGAGTGAGATTGATACTCAGAGTGGTGTATCTCTGAGGGGGTTCTTCTTGGATGTGGTGTAGCATCCAAGGGTGATGTGCTTGGGTGTGGTGTAGCATCCAATGCATTTGTGATCGGGGTATGAGTCCCCATTGTGGTGTAATCAAGGGATTTGATTATAGTGAATTTCCTCAAGGGTGTCTTGAGAAGACTGGACGTAGGCAGTGGTTGGCCGAACCAGTATAAATCTCTGTTTGCCCTTCTCTAACCCTTAAACTCTTTATGTTTTAAGCATTATTATTCAAATCATATATCATTGCATATTGAGTTTTTAGAGGAGAAATCTATTAGTAAAAAAAGGTTCTTAACTACTCAATTCACCCCCCCTCTTAAGTTTCCTAGAGGCTACCTGGGCTAACATTATGTTGTCTTAATTCATTTTCTCACCCATAACACAACCATTATCACATCTTATCACATTTGGCATACTTCCTTGCTATATGCAAATGCTCTTAAGCTAATGCAACACCTGGTCATTTTCACCATGACCGTGGTACCAACATAATCAATCATATGGTGTTGCGGGCCGGCCACGACTCATTTCATAGCAGCTGTGATCCGAAGGACCACCGAGGTCACCTGCTCATCAAAAGCCACCCCCACAAGGGTCGGCCACATGTAGCTCCTCGTAGCATTACATGGGCGGCTTCGTGACTTACACACCGAGTCACAGGGGAAAATAAAATTTTCTCATGCACTAAGCCACCTTCCCACTGGGTCGGCCGAGGGAACTCCTGTAATATCCCGATTTAATAATTATTTACCGAATGAATCTAAATTGCTAAAATAGTAATTCCAGAAGTAAAAAATCATTTGTTAATTATATTCAGTTTAACTTGAGAAATAGTGACAAATTAAATAAGCTTAACTGGTAAGGGGTGGCTGTTTGCGATTGGTGAGTCCGTGAGTGGAGCTGCTGAACTCACGCTCTCCCACCCCACTCCCTCTTCCTCGTGCACGCGCATGCTTACACATATAAGTGCCTTGGAGATATGCATCTCCTTCAGATTTCTCTTCTTCTCTTCTTCGCTCTTCCCTCTCTTTATCCTCTTCTTCTTTTCTACTCGCTGTTTCCACGAGCTCGAGACAGTGGTGGCTGAAGGTCAGAAGTCCTCCTTCCTTACTCGACGAGCCAGTGAGGGAGAGGGTGTGCATTCCCTCTGCATGCAACCCGCCTCCTTCCTTGTTCCCTCATTCCTTCGTCGACTTCCTCTTCTTGCTCGAAACTGCCAAGCCCCAGTGGAGATCTTGATTGCAGTACTGGAGAACGGACCACACTCCATCCCAGAATCAGGCGCAGGATACGACGGAGTCAAGGAAGACCGAATGGACCAGGAGAAAGACATCGGACCCAACGACAAGAACGGAAAGGTTTCTGAGGTTCTTCTAAAGGTAGGGGGAGTATCTTCTATCTTAAATACATGGGTTATGAACAGGTTCCGAGTACTGATGCTTGCTATATCCGTGCTCTGATTGTGTGTTGTGTCACATGCGAGTGTGTACAGCCCAGTTGCATGACGAGTGAAAGATGAGTGTTGCATGTTAGCATCTTCCTTAGAAATGCATGCGTTGTTGAGCCTCGTTACCATGGAAACCGATTGCATGTTGTGTTGTGTTGATGAGAATGCTTTATGGAATCTGTGCATGTTCATAGGAATGCATGTGTTGATTAAGTTCTGGTACTGTCATATACTGATTGCATATAGTATCGTAATTGATTGGAATGCTTGCATGAGCCTGTCATTCTTCGTATAAATGCCTGCGCTGATTAAGTCTTGATGCTGCTGTGAACCGAATGCATGTTAACTTGAAGTTGATGAAAATGCTCACATGGGAGCTGTGTGTGTTGAATTAACAGGCGGAGTCCTGATGATATATATTACCGACTGCATGTGAAAGATGTGTGATTGAATAAGAGGATGTGTGCATGAGTTAAATGCTGTGTGTGGAGTACTGTTAATGTCCAGCATTGATTGCATGAGATGCATGTGCCATTTGAATGCTGATGATGTATGATGCTGATTGCATGAGATGCATGTATGGCCGTGTATATGAACTCTGTGTGTGTGTGATGAATCCGCGTGTGGCGCATGGGATGCGTTAGTGCTGAGAGCACGTAGTGTGGGACACTACCATCGGTTTTTAAAGCGTGGGACGCTATAAAATCCTTGAGTGAGACTCAAGGTAGCCCTTGAGTGGGACTCGGGCTGCCTGTGAACACCTCCGTTGGCGCTGAGAGCGCTGGTGTCACCTGTGGGCAAACGGTTAGGTACCTGTAAAATGGCCAAGCAGCTGAGAACTGATTTGATAGCTGAGAGCTATGTGTAAAAAGGCTGAGAGCCTACGTTGCAACGTCTAAACCGATACACACGAATGCGGAACCGAGTGAGACAATATGTGTGTATTCACTGTTGACAATGTTTGGAATTTGATTATGCATTTGACAACAATTATGAAGATGATGAATGTGTATGCCCGAGTGAATTATTCCGTGTGAACCTGCCTTGGTTGCTAAGTGAATCCTGTTTCATGAATAGATATATATGTACCAGTGATATTGAAATATTATGTGTGTAGCCGAGTGAGAATCGTTGAATTCTGATTGAGAAATATTTAACATATGCGTTCTCATCCATGGGTATTGTTATTAAGTCACTGATTATCGTATGTCCTGGTTGATTGATGCTACTCTGACTATAACTGTTGCCATGTATAATTGTGTGTATATATATAGTGTCGTATAATTGTGAGGCAACCTGAGTCGGTATCTGTCATTTAAAATTTAAGATGCTCACCCCTGCACCATTTTTCAGTATATATGCAGGTCAGATTCTGAAGTGATGATAAGGTCTCAGGTCCGAGTGAGGGGTACTCCGACCTCAAGTGTTTATTTTGTATGTGTCATGTTCGTCAGTTGTAGCCTTGGCCGGCTCGTAATAACAATGTGGTGTAATGAACATGAATATATATATATATGTATACGTAATTGAGTCATTGTAAACTGAGTGCATGTTTATATATATATACCGGTATTATGTTGATAACAGGTGTTGAGAAATGAATGACGTATTCCGAGTGTACAATTAGGTACGTACAATATGTTGTATCCGAGTGGTCGTGTTTCGAAGGATGCTGATGGTTAGAATGCTGCTCAATTAATGGTTTTCGAGTGGACGTGGTTGGGGAGTCAACTCCGAGTGGAACTGCGAATGGCCATGCCTTCTTGTTGAACGATGATGAACTCTGAGTAAAATACCTTGGATGAACGAGTATTGTGTAAGGTCTGATGAGAGGACTCCCGGGTGGAAGTGAGGGCGGACTTACCGAGTGAACCCTTGTCTTTATCCGATTTAGAAATTACCTTGTGTTTGTGTTGGAGGGGCGTTGTGTTGACCTCGCTTAGGCGGTGTCATACCTCGCCCAAGTAACTAGGGCGGTTCGCCCAAGCGCGTGGAACCATGCTGAAGCAAGCAGATATCAACGTGAGACTCCGCCTATGTACCTCCCTCCTCCGTTGTCGCATTATTATGTCTCGCTGGGCGGTGTTGGACATCGTCTGAGTGAGTGGGCATTGTGATGTAGTCCGTCCAGGCGTTGTTGTGCCTTGCCGTACTGGACGGCGGTGTAATCACTTCCTCCTTCCGTGGTTGCATTGTTATGCTTCGCGCAGGCGGTGTCAGATCTCGCTTGAGCGAGTCAGTGTTATCTTAGTCTTCGCCCAGGCGCTGCTGTGTTCCGCTGGACAGTGCGGGTCGGTCCCAGCCTTGCTCCCTCCTCTGATTGTCATACGTGTGTATATTCTTTTATTCCTTGCCTACCACCCCATTTGCAATCCGGCTTGAACGTTGTGGTCGAGTCCGGCCAGACGTTGTCGCCCCCCGCCTGAAGTATGGGGGCAATTCGCCCAAGCGTGAGGACTCGCGCTGGAGCGAGTAGTTGTTGGAATGGGACACCGTTCAATTACCTTTCCTCTCCATCGTGATGCTAATGCAATCCAGAAACCGGTGTTGACCCCTGATTTGGGCGTTGTGGTTGAGTCCGCCCAGGACAAACATACCCCGCCTAGCCAGGTAGGATGATCCGAACTTCGCCCTTCTACCGAGTGCTACGCGTGTGAATGTATTAACATCTTCCCCTTATCTATTTCCTCCTATTGAGTGACCAGTGTTACTCGTGGAAGAGTTCCTCTTTTAGAATTTCCCTCTATCCGCTGTTGCATTATCATACCCCGCCTAGGCGGTATCGGATCCCGTCTGAGTGAGCCAATGATATTACGTAATCCGCCCTTGCGCTGGTAAGTTACACTAAACCCAACGAACCGGTTCCAGTCTTAACCTTCTGTTGGTTGCCTTATGCGTGTGGATGATCTCTCATTTCCCTTGTTCTTCCTTGCACTCTGCCCTTTGTGTTATCCGGTTGCCTTATAGTCGTTGGTTACTTAATTTTGGAAAAATTTTCCCCGTATTGGTTCTTAATTATTTATTAAATTAGGGTGTTACATTTTGGTATCAGAGCAGACCAAAAGGTCCATGGCCAAGGTTTGCCTACTGTTTGTGGGCGGTTGAGTATATTATGCCGGTTTGTCCTAGATTGCTTATGATATTCTATTGTATGTTGATACCTGTCCAATTATGACTCGGGTGATGATATATGTTATGATTCTTTGTTGAAATTGGTATATGCTGACTATGAATGGTGTGGTTGTACGCTTGTGCCTTGTTGAGAAATTTGAACGTGTGATAAATGAAGGGTACATGAAGTGTGTGATTTGCAGTATAAGGGATGGGTTGTAGTTCCTAGGTTGAAAATCTGGGTGTGTAATAAGTGAGTGAAGGTGAGGTCGGAAGTATGTTAAAATTTGGGGTTGCGTCTCAGTGGCGATTGAGGAAACCAAAGGAGTGATGACTAAATGCTTGACCAATAGGAATAATGACCCCTTAGGGATTCTAAACCTGATAGTTTATTACCTTGCGAGTTGTTGAGCTGAGTAGAACAATTGCGTAATGATGCATGCGACTCCTGGATTGTGGCACCATAAACTGTTTAGTGACTATGCGATTCCGTCCACAAATGCATGCTAATAATTCTATGAATACTGACTGAATACTTGTAAAATAGGAGTGTCACCATTGCTGCCGAATGCTAATTGTGATGGATATTTTGTAACCTAGCACATGAACCTTGCGTGATATATGATATAGGTGATTAGGTGTGAACCCTGATTGAATAATTAGATCATGATAGAGTCTTGATTTCTGGTCTATGATAACTGAGTGAATGATTGATGGATATATTTATCCTGGATAGATTCTGGGTGAAGTGCTTTTATGTATTGCTCTATATTCGAAATATGACAGTTGTTGATGATTGAAATATGTGATCTGTGTATGATTGCTCAGTGATGCATGCAACACCCAGATAGTATGATAGCCATTAATTGTAAATCGTTGTGATGATGCCTGTCTAAAGGATATATATATGTGTGAATAAGAATGCCGAGTGACTTATGCCGTGAGTCAGCGAATAAGAGCTGTGTGTGATGGAGTGTATCAGCGTCGGATGCTCTTCCGAGTGGGCAATCAGATGGATGCGTGGGATATTGAGGATTCTCAGATTAATCCTAAAAGACCTCCGAGTTGGACTCGAGGCCATGCTTGGAGCATGAGCATTGGATGCCTAATGGAAGTCCTTGGGTTGGACCCAAGGCAAACGCCGAGTGCATTGGAGTTGGACTCCTGGCGAACACATCGTATACATCTGATTCGCCGACTGGATGAATGCATGTTATAAGTACAATTTCTGATTGAATGACTGTGCGTACACTTATGAGAATAAATGAGCTCAGTGTGAACTATGTGAACGTGTGAATAGGATATTGTGAATGAAACCCTTAATGTAGTTGGAATTGATTTGGGTAAATCTGATTGGATGGGCGAATGTATATGTCAAGTGCAATGTGTGTTATGATTATGATGTATGCTGTAGTAAACAATGATATAACCATGAATAATTGGTGTGACATCTGATTGAGTGTCTGTATGTACATTAGTGCTGTTGCTGAAGCTCGTGGTGTGTTATAGCATATGTAATATTGTGAATTGCCTAATCCGGAGTGAATTGTATGAACCCGAGTGAGTGGTGTTATTATATAATTGAGAGTTAAGAATTTAATCTGAGCCGTGGTTTTGTGAGGAATAAGGGTTAGAAGAAATATTGCCCTAATTTTGTTTTACAGAAGTGATGAATAATTTTCATGATTGTTGCTGTATGACGTGCCCTACGTGATGCCCCATGATAATGTTAATATGAACGTATGCTTACATGTGCATGTGAATTGCCATTGATTCATGTGAGTAAGTAACAGCTAAACGAGTTGATCGGTGTGAGTAAGAGCATTAGTATTGAGACTGACATGATTTGCATGATGTTGATGTAAATGTATTACTTATATGTGTGAACTGCCATTAACTACCGTGTGAATTTATATTAGTTGGGTGAAGTCCGGTTCGTGTGAGGTATGCTGCTCTGAGATGACTCTTCCTGCCTTAGGTAATGTGGTAGCGTACACGTTGCAGTGACCATGTAATTGTTGTAACCCTATAGGAATGAGACGTCATCCTATAAGTTGGATGCAGCAATTCATGAGTCAGGCAGGTGAAGCTGTAACTACTTATGTTGATGGTGAGTCTTTCAGGCGGTCCCGAGTGATTGTGAGAGTTATATTAAGCGAGTGTTATACGGTTATGCATCAGAATGAAGATAGGGGGTTTGTTTGACCTTAGTATGTCTGCCTCCGAGTGGATTAGAGGGCGTCGGGTACGGATTAGCTACTGAAAAGTTGGTTAATTACTAGGATAAGAAGGATGATCAAATCTGCCACTGGAATTATAAGTTTTATAGGATTAACCGAATGGTATTGTAAGCCTAAGGAGGAAAACAGGATTTTTAAACCAAACTAAATTACAAGGTGAGGATTTACTTGGGAAGGGATTAGTGTGTCCCGAGTGTGTAAAAGTGGGGATAATTCCGAGTGAAATCTTATGAGGAAGCATTGCTGAGTAAGGATTAGAATGTTCCGAGTATAACCTCATAGAGAGTGCCATTATTAAGTTAAGAGGATAGTATCCGAGCGAAACATTCTGAGTAAGGGGAGATTCGAGTGGTGTGTCTCAGAGTGTATCACTTCCGTGTAGAATGAAACCATGTGGGACGACTCTACGAAGAAAGATGCCGAGTGTAGAATTCTTAATGCCCTTGTGATGTCCAACCGAATGATCTTCCCGGAGAAAAATCCTTCTGGACGAAAATGAGACTCCGAGTGAGTGAGTTTAGCCAAAAGCTTGGGTAGGAACCTAAGATTTCCACGCCGAGCGTGGTGCCTGTGCGAATTAAACCCTAGCAGATGGTACTGACTGGAGCACATGGGAGCCCTTTTGAGCGTCCATTCGAGTGTAAGGAAGAAATCTTGTGGTCAGATTTTGAAAACCCGAGTGTTTAAACCGAGAGGAATTGGTCAGGAGTGGGTGTTTTTGGGGATCAGTGATGTTGTTTTCCCATTAGATTACTCCCAACTAGATGATTAACCCCCCATCACGTATACATGTGATACAATTTTGGGTTTGTACCCTGTGTGAGTTGTAGTTGTACCGAATGACTCATTTGAGTCTGAGAAACCGAGGGTGTAAATACGCCAGTCGGTGTTTAGAGCGCGGGGCCGAGCGGCCAAGTATTTAGGAAGTGCCTGCTAGTAATGAATTGGCTGAGTTAAAATGGAATAAATTGTACGTTTTAATTCAAATTCCCAAATATATTAAATCCTCTAATGAAGTTGTAATCAGGTAGGGCCGGACTTTTGCTTTACCGACTGAGAATTGTGGTGCGGTCAGTAAACCGTTGGGTGGTAAAACTTCTCCGAGAGAAATTGTGGTTCAGTCGGTGACTGCTTGTGGAAACATAGCCGCGTGGTAAGTAAACAGCAATCTTCTGAGTTAGGTATTTGTGGTAAGTTACCGATTGAATTTCGAGGATGAAATTCTTTTGAGAGGGGGAGAACTGTAATATCCCGATTTAATAATTATTTACCGAATGAATCTAAATTGCTAAAATAGTAATTCCAGAAGTAGAAAATCATTTGTTAATTATATTCGGTTTAACTTGAGAAATAGTGACAAATTAAATAAGCTTAACTGGTAAGGGGTGGCTGTTTGCGATTGGTGAGTCCGTGAGTGGAGCTGCTGAACTCACGCTCTCCCACCCCACTCCCTCTTCCTCGTGCACGCGCATGCTTACACATATAAGTGCCTTGGAGTTATGCATCTCCTTCAGATTTCTCTTCTTCTCTTCTTCGCTCTTCCCTCTCTTTATCCTCTTCTTCTTTTCTACTCACTGTTTCCGCGAGCTCGAGACAGTGGTGGCTGAAGGTCGGAAGTCCTCCTTCCTTACTCGACGAGCCAGTGAGGGAGAGGGTGTGCATTCCCTCTGCATGCAACCCGCCTCCTTCCTTGTTCCCTCATTCCTTCGTCGACTTCCTCTTCTTGCTCGAAACTGCCAAGCCCCAGTGGAGATCTTGATTGCAGTACTGGAGAACGGACCACACTCCATCCCAGAATCAGGCGCAGGATACGACGGAGTCAAGGAAGACCGAATGAACCAGGAGAAAGACATCGGACCCAACGACAAGAACGGAAAGGTTTCTGAGGTTCTTCTAAAGGTAGGGGGAGTATCTTCTATCTTAAATACATGGGTTATGAACAGGTTCCGAGTACTGATGCTTGTTATATCCGTGCTCTGATTGTGTGTTGTGTCACATGCGAGTGTGTACAGCCCAGTTGCATGACGAGTGAAAGATGAGTGTTGCATGTTAGCATCTTCCTTAGAAATGCATGCGTTGTTGAGCCTCGTTACCATGGAAACCGATTGCATGTTGTGTTGTGTTGATGAGAATGCTTTATGGAATCTGTGCATGTTCATAGGAATGCATATGTTGATTAAGTTCTGGTACTGTCATATACTGATTGCATATAGTATCGTAATTGATTGGAATGCTTGCATGAGCCTGTCATTCTTCGTATAAATGCCTGCGCTGATTAAGTCTTGATGCTGCTGTGAACCGAATGCATGTTAACTTGAAGTTGATGAAAATGCTCACATGGGAGCTGTGTGTGTTGAATTAACAGGCGGAGTCCTGATGATATGTATTACCGACTGCATGTGAAAGATGTGTGATTGAATAAGAGGATGTGTGCATGAGTTAAATGCTATGTGTGGAGTACTGTTAATGTCCAGCATTGATTGCATGAGATGCATGTGCCATTTGAATGGTGATGATGTATGATGCCGATTGCATGAGATGCATGTATGGCCGTGTATATGAACTCTGTGTGTGTGTGATGAATCCGCGTGTGGCGCATGGGATGCGTTAGTGCTGAGAGCACGTAGTGTGGGACACTACCATCGGTTTTTAAAGCGTGGGACGCTATAAAATCCTTGAGTGAGACTCAAGGTAGCCCTTGAGTGGGACTCGGGCTGCCTGTGAACACCTCTGTTGGCGCTGAGAGCGCTGGTGTCACCTGTGGGCAAACGGTTGGGTACCTGTAAAATGGTCAAGCAGCTGAGAGATGATTTGATAGCTGAGAGCTACGTGTAAAAAGGCTGAGAGCCTACGTTGCAACGTCTAAACCGATACACACGAATGCGGAACCGAGTGAGACAATATGTGTGTATTCACTGTTGACAATGTTTGGAATTTGATTATGCATTTGACAACAATTATGAAGATGATGAATGTGTATGCCCGAGTGAATTATTCCGTGTGAACCTGCCTTGGTTGCTAAGTGAATCCTGTTTCATGAATAGATATATATGTACCAGTGATATTGAAATATTATGTGTGTAGCCGAGTGAGAATCGTTGAATTCTGATTGAGAAATATTTAACATATGCGTTCTCATCCATGGGT
The DNA here is from genome assembly GCA_037962975.1 of Clitoria ternatea. Lineage (NCBI taxonomy): Eukaryota > Viridiplantae > Streptophyta > Magnoliopsida > Fabales > Fabaceae > Clitoria > Clitoria ternatea. The sequence goes on from CM075672.1 coordinate 162,281,455, forward strand.
ATTGTTATTAAGTCACTGATTATCGTATGTCCTGGTTGATTGATGCTACTCTGACTATAACTGTTGCCATGTATAATTGTGTGTATATATATATTGTCGTATAATTGTGAGGCAACCTGAGTCGGTATCTGTCATTTAAAATTTAAGATGCTCACCCCTGCACCATTTTTCAGTATGTATGCAGGTCGGATTCTGAAGTGATGATAAGGTCTCAGGTCCGAGTGAGGGGTACTCCGACCTCAAGTGTTTATTTTGTATGTGTCATGTTCGTCAGTTGTAGCCTTGGCCGGCTCGTAATAACAGTGTGGTGTAATGAACATGAATATATATATATATGTGTATACGTAATTGAGTCATTGTAAACCGAGTGCATGTTTATATATATATACCGGTATTATGTTGATAACAGGTGTTGAGAAATGAATGACGTATTCCGAGTGTACAATTAGGTACGTACAATATGTTGTATCCGAGTGGTCGTGTTTCGAAGGATGCTGATGGTTAGAATGCTGCTCAATTAATGGTTTTCGAGTGGACGTGGTTGGGGAGTCAACTCCGAGTAGAACTGCGAATGGCCATGCCTTCTTGTTGAACGATGATGAACTCTGAGTAAAATACCTTGGATGAACGAGTATTATGTAAGGCCTGATGAGAGGACTCCCGGGTGGAAGTGAGGGCGGACTTACCGAGTGAACCCTTGTCTTTATCCAATTTAGAAATTACCTTGTGTTTGTGTTGGAGGGGCGTTGTGCTGACCTCGCTTAGGCGGTGTCATACCTAGCCCAAGTAACTAGGGCGGTTCGCCCAAGCGCGTGGAACCATGCTGAAGCAAGCAGATATCAACGTGAGACTCCGCCTATGTACCTCCCTCCTCCGTTGTCGCATTATTATGTCTCGCTGGGCGGTGTTGGACATCGTCTGAGTGAGTGGGCGTTGTGATGTAGTCCGTCCAGGCGTTGTTGTGCCTTGCCGTACTGGACGGCGGTGTAATCACTTCCTCCTTCCGTGGTTGCATTGTTATGCTTCGCGCAGGCGGTGTCAGATCTCGCTTGAGCGAGTCAGTGTTATCTTAGTCTTCGCCCAGGCGCTGCTGTGTTCCGCTGGACAGTGCGGGTCGGTCCCAGCCTTGCTCCCTCCTCTGATTGTCATACGTGTGTATATTCTTTTATTCCTTGCCTACCACCCCATTTGCAATCCGGCTTGAACGTTGTGGTCGAGTCCAGCCAGACGTTGTCGCCCCCCGCCTGAAGTATGGGGGCAATTCGCCCAAGCGTGAGGACTCGCGCTGGAGCGAGTAGTTGTTGGAATGGGACACCGTTCAATTACTTTTCCTCTCCGTCGTGATACTAATGCAATCCAGAAACCGGTGTTGACCCCTGATTTGGGCGTTATGGTTGAGTCCGCCCAGGACAAACATACCCCGCCTAGCCAGGTAGGATGATCCGAACTCCGCCCTTCTACCGAGTGCTACGCGTGTGAATGTATTAACATCTTCCCCTTATCTATTTCCTCCTATTGAGTGACCAGTGTTACTCGTGGAAGAGTTCCTCTTTTAGAATTTCCCTCTATCCGCTGTTGCATTATCATACCCCGCCTAGGCGGTATCGGATCCCGTCTGAGTGAGCCAATGATATTACGTAATCCGCCCTTGCGCTGGTAAGTTACACTAAACCCAACGAACCGGTTCCAGTCTTAACCTTCTGTTGGTTGCCTTATGCGTGTGGATGATCTCTCATTTCCCTTGTTCTTCCTTGCACTCCGCCCTTTGTGTTTTCCGGTTGCCTTATAGTCGTTGGTTACTTAATTTTGGAAAAATTTTCCCCGTATTGGTTCTTAATTATTTATTAAATTAGGGTGTTACAACTCCCCTAATGTTCCAACATCGGCAGCTATGTAGTATGCCATGGATGCAAATGTGAATCATATGTATTTCTCACTCTATGCATCTTATTCATGCCACTTATTAATCATCATCATGATCATCACCAACATCACCATAAGGTTTTTTGTGGATTTATTATTGTTAGTTATTATCATTAGTTTAAATTTTCTTGTGGCATACTCAATAAGTATTAAAAACATAATTCAATTCCATCATTAAACACAACAACATCAATCTATCACCATCAATCGAGGTATGCTATGTATTCACACCCATTCTCAATCAAACATCAACTATATTCATTTCACATTTATGGTAGACATAAGTATAACATCATATTCAAGACACCTCATTGTCAAACAATCCATACCACCATATAGTGCACGACAATTATTCTAAATGCATCAATGCATGTTGCCAAGACATATCACTAACATGATACATAACATTACAATTTTTCATAACATTACAAGCAAGGCACATGCATATTGTCACATATGACAATCAAATACTATTCAACTCATGCATTTGGAGCATAAAGACTCCTCTGCTACCTCAAGAGAAGAATTCCGATTTATACGATGTACCCGCCTCATCGTTTGGAATGTGTCCTACATTAATATACATGTAAAATCCCAATCATTCAACTATTTAAAACATAAATTCAACTTTAATTAACCATAATCGTATCTACAATTTCATAACATGTACAGGACATGTTATAGACATTATTTTCTTCATTTATTAGGCTTCGAGAATTCCTTCCCATCAAGCCTCATTCATTATGTTTAAGGTTACAAAACAAGTACCGCCTACTATTCACAATACATCATATACCACTATCTATACTCTCAATGGCTTATATTTGCCCTCCAATACACATTTATCATTTTCCCCAAATCTTAAAGTTAAGGTTTTCACCAAACTCAACTACACTCATAAATGCATCATTAATCCTTATCTCCCTCCAACCATAAACTCATCTTCCTCATTTAATATCATCAAAGTTAGCATTTATGACTACCCACTCTAGGGTTTCCACATTTAAAGCTTCTCCTAACAACCCACATACCTTAAATGCTCTCTCTTAACACCAAAAACTCATAACTAAAGGTTCTTACTCTTGAGAAATGACAAGAATCTTTGATGACATATTTTTCATATATTGGAATGAAGAGTTCAATGAAAGAGAATCAAGTTTGTATAATATGAACTCAATGTAATGCTTGTGCCAAGTTTAAACACAGAAGTTGTAATATAGTATAGTTGTCGTTCCACTAGGGAGGTGTTAGAATGAAGATCTTAGTTTTGAATTGATTAGGCAGATGGTTTTTAGTTTGTTTTGTTGTGAATGATGTTGAATGAAAAAGTGAATAACTAACAGAGAATCAAATTTGTAAAAGATACAGTGAATGGTTTTTGAGAGAAATCAATTTTGTAAAACAGGGATTGGCTTCATCACATCTTCAACTTCTGTAAGCTGCATAAGTTTTTATATAAGTAAATCGAAAAGATAATTTCTACGTCACAATCACAGTCATTTGTATCGATCCCTCAACTACAAAATTCATAAGAATGATTTCAAACCGCTGATCCCTCAGTCACTTTGAAATCATCCCAGCATTATCGATCGATTATTTTGACGTTTATTGCGTTAGACGCCATCCCTGGCTACCTACTCACAATAAGTATTTCTTTCAGATCTGCTTTCAAAAGTCACTTCCCAGCATACTTGAGAAAACTTAAAACAAGAAAATAGTGATCAAGTACTTTCAGGCATTAAACATAGAAGGAAATACAGAAACTTATCAAATCTCATTACTAAATAAAAACTTACAACAGCATTACTTCAGTGTTGAATGGATTACAGCCAATCCCATAAGGGAGTTTAGTTACTCATGCTTTGCATTTTCACCTTCAAAATATGAATACAGAAAATAATGAAAAAGGTTGGATTGTGAGGGAAGCACAGGGGATTGAATCTGATGTTGTTTGCAGCTTGATTTATAGAGGTTATGCTCTAGCTTCCCATGCCCGCTTGCGTAGAACCCATACAGCATCTTTCAGAGACTTGTAGAAACACAAGAAAGTGGGTGAGTTGGCATCGCATCATTAGTGAATAAAGAATTAAGAGACCCATGCTGTATGAGTCACGCTTGAGGTTACTGGTCACGCTCAAGCGTGAAAGGTTCTAATGTTCAGTGATAGTCTCACGCTCAAGCTAACTTAACCACGCTTAAGCGTGGTCTTCCTTTGTTCAGTATGCTTTTTCCACGCTTGATCCATGCTGGTTCCTCGCTCAGGCGCGCTCGGCTTATGCTTTGCTATCCATTAGTCACGCTCAAGCGTGGAATGCCTACGCTCAAGCATTCTTCTTGTTAGACCGTGTGTAATCCTTGCTTAATTCACGCTCACTCCACGCTTAATCCACGCTTAGGCTTTCATTTTTATTATTCCACGCTTAAGCGCCTAGTGTTCATGCTCAAGCGTGGGAGGTCCTGATGCTCTCCAACTTGTTCAAACTCAAGCTTGCTTGTTCAAGCTTAAGCTTGGTTGTTCAAGCTTAAGCTTGGTTGTTCAAGCTTAAGCTTGTTGTCTTCAAATGCTCCCGATCACGCTTAAGCTTGCTCTTTCACGCTTAAGCTTGCCCTTTCACGCTTAAGCTTGCCTTTCCACGCTTAAGCTTGCCTGCTCAAGCTTAAGCTTGATCTTTCACGCTTAAGCTTGCCTGCTCAAGCTTAAGCTTACCTTGCTTTCCTGTTGAATTTCCTGCAACTTTCCAAGAGTTTTAACACAATATTTCTTTTATACACTTATCCATCACTACTTAAAAGATTCATGCTCACTTCCTTTAATAATTCATCAATTTAGCTCAAGTCTTTACAAAATTAGTTCAAATAAGTCATGAAATCAATGCTTAATCAACACTTATCAATCTTACATCAAGAGAAGAAATGAGAGAGTTTTCCAAGAAAGGGAAGAGCCACACGAAAATAGAGGAGTAGAGAGGAGGAGAGTCCAAGCTCCAATGGTCTCTTCCAAGCTCCTTCAAGAACAAAAATGAAGAAGAAAGAAGAGCCACCACCTTTGCCTAGGGTTTTTGAAGAGAAGAAGAAGAAGAAGTAAAGAAGAATGATAGAGTAGGAGAAGAAGTAAAGTATTTGTCATAATGGACCAAGGAGCTGATGGAAATAAGAAGAGAGAAATAGGCTTTTGCCTTTAAAATTTTATCCTCTCATTAAACTTTCATCGTTTTATGATAAATAGGATTTCTGTTTGGGCTCAATACTTTATCCAAAAATTATTTCGAATATATATCTGTACTCCCAATATTATCCTCGATAGCCCTGACCACTATCATCTCAATCAGAGATACTTGGTCCGACACCTACATATTAATCGGGCTTAATTTTAGCTTATTAGGCCACAATAAATTGCTAACTGTCCTCAAAAGTCTTAATTTAATTATTTCTAATATTTTGGGACTTTAAATAATCCACATCTCATTATTTAATATTAATTCTTAATTATTATTTATTTTAAAATTTTGGGATGTTACAATCCACCCCACCAAAAAAAAAATTCCATCCTCGAAATTTAACATACAGGATTCGAATGCATCGGGGTATCGTTCTCTGATATCGTCTTCACGTTCCCATGTGAACGTCTCCATATTTCTATGCTTCCAAGCGACCTTCACCAAAGGTACCAACTTGTTCCACAGTTTCTTCACTGAATGTTCAACAATGCGAATAGAAATAGGAGGAATAGATAAGTCATCCCGCACACCCACATCGTCAATAGGGATCACGTGCAGAGGATCACGAACATATTTCCTCAACTGTGACACATGGAATACATTGTATAGATTCACGAGATGCAGAGGGAGTGCAATCCGATAAGCATCGTCGTCGATCTACTCCAAAATCGCATAAGGTCCAATGAACCTAGGGCTTAACTTTCCATTCTTCAACGCCCTTCCAATCCCTTTATTACGTGAGACCCTTAGGAATACGTGATCACCAACTTGAAATTCAAGTGGTCTATATCTCTTATCATAATAACTCTTCTGTTGATCTTAAGCAATCTTCATATTCTCTTGTATCTTTGTAATTTGCTCGGTAGTCTCCTTAACAATCTGCGGCCCTAAAGCCAAATTCTCACCAGTCTCCAGCCAACATAGAGGTGTTCTACATTTTCTGCCATAAAGTGCCTCATAAGGAGGCATACCAATACTACTATGGTAACTATTGTTATAAGTGAATTCAATCAATGGAAGAAATCTCTCCCAACATCTACCATGCTTTAAAACACATGCTCTCAACAAATCTTCAAGGCTTTGGATAATTCCATCTCTTTCACCATCATAACGGAAACATGCCACAACTTCCGGCTTAAAGCATCGACAACCATATTTGCCTTTCCGGGATGATACCTCAACTCAAACTCATAGTCTTTTAGAAACTCCATCCATCGCCGTTGGCGCATATTAAGTTCTTTTTGATCAAACAAGTACTTAAGGCTCTTATGGTCACTAAAGACCACAAACTTAGAACCATATAAGTAATGTCACCACAACTTCAAAGCAAACACCACCACCACCAACTCAAGATCATGAGTAGGATAATTAACCTCATGCGGTCACAACTGTCATGAAGCATAGTCTATCACACATTTACACTGCATCAAAACACAATCCAGACGATGCATAGAAGCATCACAATATACAACAAAGTCATCTGACAAATTAGGCAGTGCTAATACGGGTGCGGTAGTAAGCCTCAACTTCAAATCTTGGAAACTCTCTTCATATTCATAAGTCCACACAAACGGTTGATTCTTACGAGTCAACTTCGTCAATGATGAGGCTAAGCGGGAAAATACCTCAATAAACCTCCGATAATAACCAACAAGACCGAGAAAACTTCTTATTTCCATCACGGACGTCGGTCTTTCCCAAGCCATAACAGCTTCCACTTTTGATCTATCAACAGCAACTCCATCACCAGAAATCATATGACCAAGAAAAGAAATCTTATTCTTCCAAAATTCACATTTAGAGAGCTTAACATACAATTCTTTCTCCCAAAGAATAGACAACACAAGGCGAAGATGTCTTTTCTTGCTTTTCATGGCTCTTAGAGTACACCAAAATATCATCAATAAAGACAATGACAAATTGATCGAGATATTCATGGAAGATGCAATTCATGTAATCCATGAAAATCGCAGGTGTATTTGTTACTCCGAGTGGAATCACTACATACTCATAGTGTCCATATTGTGTTCGAAAGGTAGTTTTAGGAATGTCCTCGATCTTCACCCGAATTTGGTGATATCTAGAACGTAAGTCAATCTTGGAGAATACAACGACACCCTTCAATTGATCCAAAAGATCATCAATGCGAGGAAGAGGATATTTGTTCTTGATAGTTAGTTTAGTGAGTTGGCGATAGTCAATGCATAATCTCATGCTTCCATCCTTCTTTTCCACCAACAACACATGAGCACCCCAAGGAGACACACTTAGGCGAATAAACTCCCATTTAAGTAATTCCTCAACTTGCTTATTTAACTCTGCCAACTCCATAGGAGACATCCTGTAGGGAGCTTTAGAAATAGGTTCAGCACCAGGAATGAGATCAATAGAGAATTCCACTTCACATGGAGGAGGCAAACCAGGAATCTCATCCGAAAAACATCAGGAAATTTAGAAACAATAAGGATTTCACCAGATTAGGAAGTATTACTCCCATCAACCATGCAGAACATTACAAAAAGCTGAGAGATACCTTATTGATCATAGCCTTCAGCGTTAGAAGTCGGAAAAATCACTATCTTGTTATGAGAATCCACCAAGACTTTGTTGGCAGATAACCAATCCATGCCTAGAATAATGTCCAGGTCTTTCATGGGTAGGCATACGAGGGATACAACAAATTTTTGACCCTCAAGAGTCATCTCGACATCCTCACATCGTGTCACCAATCTCAAACAAGTACAGGTCGGTGTTGTCACCATTATAGAACCTCCCATCATGCAAATAGGCACTTTCAAGTGCCTCACACAATCTTCAAAAATAAATGAGTGCGTAGCACCAGAAGTAAATATAACATCTACCAAAGTGCCAAGGATTTCACACTTACAACGAACAAGATCTTCAGCTTGTGCAGCTTCTTCACCAGTAACGGCAAATACTCTTCCAGCTGCTTATGGTTGATCACCACCATTACGATTACCATTTCTTCCACCATTATGGTTTCCACCACGGCCACCGTTGCGACCACCATTATGACCATTACCGTTTCTACGACCACGGCCTCCAAAGCCTCCATGGCCTCCACGGTTACCATTATGGTTTACACGAGCAAGAGTATCAACATTGGCATGCTCCTCCACAGTCATATTACCCTGCTTAAGCTCTATGAACTCAAGCTCTTTCTTGCTTCTGTAGCTATCTGAAAAATATTTCTTCAAGAACTCAACCTTGAAGTTTTCCAAAATCAAAGGAACATCAGCAGATATCATGCGCCCTCTAGCAAGATGCCACCATGCTTCAGATTCATCGCTGATCATAAAAACTATCTACTCCACCTTTTATGCTTCAAAACACTCGAAGCTAGCATAAATCCTTTCCAAATCGTTGATCCATGCATAAGCATCCTCAGGTTTGTAACCTCCATGAAATTTAGAAGGTTTCCTCTTGAGAAACAGATCAAGACCTTGGGCACCTTGTCCTATATTCAGTTGGCCTTGTCTTTCTAAGAGGTCAGCAAAGCGATTCAAGGCATTTGCCATAGCAGCAGCCTCATGGTTAAGTCTACCAGCCATATTTCAAGCCTATACATTAAAACATGGCTCACATCATGAGTAGTCTAGCCCAAATAATAAATTCTCAACCTATAAACTCAAAGATTTCAACATTCATTGGTCCATCATGCTTCACATCACATAATCATGTCAACCTTAATACATAATCACGACATATTCATTATTAAAGGTAAATAGTGTAAGGAATCTTGGCCGGACTCAAACAACATAAACATCAATCTTAATTCACTGACAAACAGCCACAATTCAATCAAAGAAACCCTCAACTCAATCAATTATACCCCACACATTCTAATCATAACCAAGAAATAATTGTATACATCAATGAAGTCTGCATCAAAGAGCAACAATGCTCTGATACCAGGTTGAGACACCCTAAAAATAGGGGTAAATTTTTGTGTTTTACAAGTCATTATTTGATACATTAATAACGTGGTGAAGTCTTAATCAACACCCTGGATCTATGAAAAACCTCTCTCATATATGAAGATATGAGAGAGTGAAATAAAAAGCATTCATGAGAAATTAAATTTTCAATTAAAAACAACAGAAGAGTCCTTTAAAATGATGTTATATGATTAGATTTAAAGAGAATGAATTTCACAAGATTCAATGGTTCATAATATGTCCAAAGTATTATTAAGATGATCTAAGAAGGAATATTAATACAAAAGAAAATCAAAGTAATTGTCACAACAACATTTTAAGGGAATCAGGTGCCACTCGCTCAAGCGAGTACCACACTCGCCTAAGTGAGTTTGCGTGGTCACGCTTGGGCGAGATACGAAATACGCTTGAGCGAAGAAGGGAAGAGAATCAGGTGTTAATCTCGCTTGAGCGAGCTCAGCTTCGCTTGAGCGAAATTACTCAAGAAGCTCCAGGTACAGATTTCGCTTGGACGAGGCATAATCGCTTAAGCAAAAATAGGACAGAACCTTACTGTCCATATTTCGCTCGAGCGAGTCTAAGCCCGCCTGAGCGAAACCCTCCGAGAATCAATTTTCTCCTTGCTTGCTTAAGCGAATTGCCATACACTAGCCATTTCACTTGAGCGAAAAAGATCCAGTAACTCTCCTACTCAATCTCGCTTGGGCGAGGTCCTTCCCGCCTGAGCAAATTTTGGCCAATGGCTACACCCCTGTTTCATAAGGATCTCACTCGAGCGAGACTATCACTCGCTTGAGTGAGTTATGCAGAAACAGTGAAATCATGCAACAATTCACATAACTTAGCATACTAAATCTCATTTCATGCCTTTTTGACCTATGCTAGTGAGCTAGATACATTCAACCATGCATTCAAAAGTTCATCCAATCGTTTATACACTTCAAAATCAATTACCATTCATTCAATGCATAGGATTTAAATCATTTTTACATAAACTTCATGAAATGCTACAAGTGAGAAATACATCATTCATTCATAGTATTTATCATCCACAAGCATCATATTTCATTGTCTTATATCATTTGGGTCATTAATGAAAATTGGCCATACACACCAAGGCCCAATTTTTTTACATGACCTTGAAAATCATCAAACTACAATCTAGACGGCAAAATAAGCATATATGTACACTATATACTATACAAAAATCTAGTTTTACAGGCCAAGGTGCTTCCTATACACGTATTTACCTCCTTCCTCAAAATGTACTTCAAAAGATTCACTTCACCCATGAGTGCCCTACATCACAAGTCTAAAAAGTGGACAACATGGGAGAGTGAGTCATATATTCCAAAAGAATGAACATGAATACCATGTGATTATGTGCATATGTATCACATGTATACTTTTCATTTACATAGATTTTATCATCAACTATCGTCGTATAATACAAACATCTTTGTAAATCAAGCAAGTATAAAATCATACACATGATCTAGTCCTTCAACAAATTGGACCATTACACATCTCATCATTATACTCAAATTATTATTTGATATTCACATCTTTTATGTTGTCTTAATTCATTTTCTCACCCACAACACAACTATCATCACATCTCATCACCTTTGGCATACTTCCTTGCTATATGTAAATGGTCTTAAGCTAATGCATATGCACAACTGATTATTTCAGTAATTGCAGATCTGACTGTGGGAATATAAACACCAGTTGTGGGATTCAAGTATGATCATCTAACCATACCCCTACTGCAGAAGTAAAATGTGTACACTTAGCATCAAATTGTATGCATTTCACCAATCCTTTACTAGTACCAAACCGCATCGCCCATTTTGTAACACCTGGTCATTTTCACCATGACTGCGGTAAAATCATAATCAATCATATGGTGTTACGGGCCGGCCACAACTCATTTCATGCCAGATGTGATCCGAAAGACCACCGGGGTCACCTGCTCGTCAAAAGCCACCCCCACAAGGGTCGGCCACACATAGCTCCCTGTAGCATCACATGGACGCTTCATGACTTATACACCGAGTCATAGGGGGAAATAAAATTTGCTCGTGCACTGAGCCACCCTCCAACTGGGTCGGCCGAGGGAACTTCCCTAATGTTCCAACATCGGTGACTATGCAGTATGCCATGGACGCAAATGCTAATCATATGTATTTCTCACTCTATGCATCCTATTCATGCCACTCATCAATCATCATCATCATCACCAACATCACCACAAGGTTCTTAGTGGATTTATTATTGTTGGTTATTATCATTAGTTTAAATTTTTGTATGGCATACTTAATAAGTCTTATAAACATAATTCAATTCCATCATCAAACACAACAATATCAATCTATCACCATCAATCGAGGTATGCTATTTATTAACACCCATTCTCAATCAAACATCAACTATATTCATTTCACATTTATGGTAGACATAAGTATAACATCATATTTAAGACACCTCATTGTCAAACAATCCATACCACCATATAGTACACCACAATTATTCTAAATGCATCAATGCATGTTGCCAAGACCCATCACCAACATCATACATAACATTACAATTCTTTATAACATTACAAGCAAGGCACATGCATATTGTCACATATGACAATTAAATACTATTCAACTCATGCATTTAGAACATAAAGACTCATCTCCTACCTTAAGAGAAGAATTTCGATTAATACGACGTACCCACCTCGTCGTTCGGAATGGGTCCTACATTAATATACATGTAAAATCCCAATCATTCAACTATTTGAGACATAAATTCAACTTTAATTAACCATAATCGTATCTACAATTTCATAACATGTACAGGACATGTTTTAGACATTATTTTCTTCATTTATTAGGCTTCGGGGATTCTTTCCCATCAAGCCTTATTCATTATGTTTAAGGTTACAAAACAAGTACCGCCTAATATTCACAATACATCATATACCACTATCTATACTCTCAATGGTTTGTATTTGCCCTCTAATACATCACCCAAACTACATTTATCATTTTCCCTAAATCTTAAAGTTAGGGTTTTCACCAAACTTAACCACACCCATAAATGCATCATTAATCCTTATCTCCTTCCAACTATAAACTCATCTTCCTCATTTAATATCATCAAAGTTAGCATTTATGACTACCCACTCTAGGTTTTCCACATTTAAAGCTTCTCCTAACAACCCACATACCTTAAATGCTCTCTCTTAACACCAGAAACTCATAACTAAAGGTTCATACTCTTGAGAAATGATAAGAGTCTTACCTCAAGGGAAGAAATGAGAGAGTTTTCCAAGAGAGGGAAGAGCCACACCAAAATGGAGGAGTAGAGAGGAGGAGAGTCCAAGCTCCAATGGTCTCTTCCAAGCTCCTTCAAGAACGAAAATGAAGAAGAAAGAAGAGCCACCACCTTTTCCTAGGGTTTTTAAAGAGATGAAGAGGAAAAAGAAGTGAAAGAGAAGGATATAGTAGGAGAAGAAGTAAAGTATTTGCCATAATGGACCAAGGAGCTGACAGAAATAAGAAGAGAGAAATAGGCTTTTGCCTTTAAAAGTTTATCCTCTCATTAAACTTTCATTGTTTTATGACAAATAGGATCTCTGTTTGGGCTCAATACTTTATCCAAAAATTATTCCAAATATATATCCGGACTCCCAATATTATCCTCGATAGCCTTGACCACTATCATCTCAATCAGAGATACTTGGTCTGACACCTACATTTTAATCGGGCTTAATTTCGGCTTATCAGGCCACAATAAATTGCTAACAGTCCTCAAAAGTCTTAGTTTAATTATTTCCAATATTTTGGGACATTAAATAATCCACATCCCATTATTTAATATTAATTTTCTTATTTAATTTTTTATTTTAAAATTTTGGAATGTTACAAGTTTCAAGCCCAAATTCCATCCCAATAAAAATCTAAACTATAAGGTAGTTTTATACATGTTTTGGGCATTTTACATGACATACCAAAATGTAATTGGCTAAGTTTTGGTCTAAACTCCCAATGGACCTATATTCACATGTGTAAATATGGCTTGCTCCAATAAGTCTCATCCCATAATTCATTTCCTAGATCAAAGTCCAATAGCATTTCAAGTCCTCTTTGGCTAAATTAAGCATGCCAAATTACAAACTAAGCCTATTTGGCCATAACCAACCATGCACATAAGTTTCATACATATATTATGGGTTGTAGGTGACCTCTACACGAAGTCTTGTCCATTAAATGAAAATATGACCTATCCACTTCCTTGTCTTGCATTCAATTCAATATATCAATCATACACAAGTCACATATTCATTGCCAATGTCTATAAATCTCATAATATCATTCTTCATTCATCAATATAACGTGCATACAAAGACCTAATGTCCATCATTTAATCCATGCCTGCAATTCATCAAGATAGCCATGTAAGGCACTACCAAACCTTGGTAATCATCAAATTTCATTGTCAAAAATGTCATCACCATCACAATGGCATCCGATTACATTAGTCCAAACATCATATAGTGTTAGACACATAAGAATGACCAACACACCATGTCAAGGGAATATAATGTAATGATTTATAAAACAATGAACTATAATCATTTGTTTGCATTGCCACTCACATTATATCCATAAAATCACAAATTATCAACATCGTCGGCCAAGACATTCCTTTACAACTATATACCTTATCCAAAAGCTTTAATTTAAAACATAATCTTATCCCATGACAATTTTGCATCACAATGCTAAAAAGAGACAACATAGGAGAGTGAGTTATACATTCAAAATGAAGAATCTGAATACATTGTGATCATGTGTACATGCATATAAATAACAAGTGTGCTTTGCAATATAATCATCAATTTATCACCAAGCCTTCGTCATAGGCATACAAGTCTTATTATTTACAACTCATGGCAATCACATACACATACACATTCACATTACTCTTCATTATCATGGGCTATCACAAGTATCAACATCAAGTTTTTACATCTTTCATTAATTCACACTCCCAATAGGTTATCATTTTTCCTTGGCCATCTCCAACTTAAATTCCATGTTCCTATGGCTAATGTATATGTCATAACATGAAATAAATATGCAACGGATCTGATTTATAACACATGTGTACACAGTATATCAAGTAATCGTAACCACGTATAGTGGCTTAAATATTCATCCCTTACAAGGATCTCTTTCACAAGATCCCGCAAGATCTTAATTATTTTGACATGTCAATGTGATCGCAACTATATATAATCGTTTGAATATTTGTCTCCCCACAAAGGTCTTTTTCACAAGATCCTACAAGATCTCAATCATTTCAACATGTCACGTGATCGCAACCACACATAAACATTTGAATATTTCTCCCCTCAAGGGTCCTTTTCACAAGATCCCATAAGATCTCAATCATTTTAACATGTCACGTGATCACAACCACGCATAAATATTTGAATATCCCCCCATAAGGGTCTTTTTCATAAGATCCCGCAAGATCTCAACCATTTCAACATGTCAAGTGATTACAACCATATTTAATATAATATGCCATGCATGTCATGAATGCAAGAATGCATATGTTAGCCTCAACTTAACAAGAATCTCTCACCCTTTCACTTAGGGGTATATTTTACACTTAAAATCATAGATGGTGGCACACAACCAATTAGGTATATAACTTGTCACATAATCTCTAAGGCATCAATTCATATTGTTCACAATATAATAGCCAAGGAGTCTCATCAACATTAATCCACACATGGATATCAAGAAGGCATATCAACAAGTATACTTCAAATGTATAACACAAACATATACATTGTCCCTGTGAACACGTCTTTCGGTCCGACCCAAATGGAAAGGATTTTGAGAGGGCTGGATTTCATGTCCGAATGATCTGCTGAGTAGAATGACTCCAATATAATCAAATCCAAGCAGGATGTCTCAGATTAAAGCATTTCCGAGTGAAATACAGCCCTGGTGGATATAAATCCGAGTGAAAAAAAACTCAAAAATGGTCAAATCCGAGTGGAATAGGCCACTGTTGGGGGAATCTGAGTGAAATGACTCAGTATGGATCAAATCCGAGTGGAAAATAGGCACATTCCGAGTGAAGAAATTCAAATTCCAATTCCCGAGTGGAAAGAAGGCCGGATCCGAGCGAAGATTGCTAAGTCTCCAAATTCTGAGTAAAAATGGCCAAAATTCCAATTTCCGAGTGCAAAGAAGGTAGGTTCCGAGTGAAAATGTCCAAGTTCCATTCTGATTAAGAGCTCCCAAGGTCAGTTTCGATTAAATCCTTCAAGCAGTGATGTTCTGTGTTACTTTTAAAGAAATTCCGAGTGAATGTTGTGAACACCTCTTTCGGTCCGACCCAAATGGAAAGGATTTTGAGAGGGCTGGATTTCATGTCCGAATGATCTACTGAGTAGAATGACTCCAATATAATCAAATCCAAGCAGGATGACTTAGATTAAAGCATTTCCGAGTGAAATACAGCCCTGGTGGATATAAATCCGAGTGAAAAAAAACTCAAAAATGGTCAAATCTGAGTGGAATAGGCCACTGTTGGGGGAATCCGAGTGAAATGACTCAGTATGGATCAAATCCGAGTGGAAAATAGGCACATTTCGAGTGAAGAAATTCAAATTCCAATTCCCGAGTGGAAAGAAGGCCGGATCCGAGTGAAGATTGCTAAGTCTCCAAATTCTGAGTAAAAATGGCCAAAATTCCAATTTCTGAGTGCAAAGAAGGTAGGTTCCGAGTGAAAATGTCCAAGTTCCATTCTGATTAAGAGCTCCCAAGGTCAGTTCCGAGTAAATCCTTCAAGCAGTGATGTTCTGTGTCACTTTTAAAGAAATTCCGAGTGAATGTTGTGAACACCTCTTTTGGTCCGACCCAAATGGAAAGGATTTTGAGAGGGCTGGATTTCATGTCCGAATGATCTACTGAGTAGAATGTCTCCAATATAATCAAATCCAAGCAGGATGACTCAGATTAAAGCATTTCCGAGTGAAATACAGCCCTGGTGGATATAAATCCGAGTGAAAAAAAACTCAAAAATGGTCAAATCCGAGTGGAATAGGCCACTGTTGGGGGAATCCGAGTGAAATGACTCAGTATGGATCAAATCCGAGTGGAAAATAGGCACATTTCGAGTGAAGAAATTCAAATTCCAATTCCCGAGTGGAAAGAAGGCCGGATCCGAGTGAAGATTGCTAAGTCTCCAAATTCTGAGTAAAAATGGCCAAAATTCCAATTTCCGAGTGCAAAGAAGGTAGGTTCCGAGTGAAAATGTCCAAGTTCCATTCTGATTAAGAGCTCCCAAGGTCAGTTCCGAGTAAATCCTTCAAGCAGTGATGTTCTGTGTCACTTTTAAAGAAATTCCGAGTGAATGTTGTGAACACCTCTTTCGGTCCGACCCAAATGGAAAGGATTTTGAGAGGGCTGGATTTCATGTCCGAATGATCTACTGAGTAGAATGTCTCCAATATAATCAAATCCAAGCAGGATGACTCAGATTAAAGCATTTCCGAGTGAAATACAGCCCTGGTGGATATAAATCCGAGTGAAAAAAACTCAAACATGGTCAAATCCGAGTGGAATAGGCCACTGTTGGGGGAATCCGAGTGAAATGACTCAGTATGGATCAAATCCGAGTGGAAAATAGGCACATTTCGAGTGAAGAAATTCAAATTCCAATTCCCGAGTGGAAAGAAGGCCGGATTCGAGTGAAGATTGCTAAGTCTCCAAATTCTGAGTAAAAATGGCCAAAATTCCAATTTCTGAGTACAAAGAAGGTAGGTTCTGAGTGAAAATGTCCAAGTTCCATTCTGATTAAGAGCTCCCAAGGTCAGTTCTGAGTAAATCCTTCAAGCAGTGATGTTCTGTGTCACTTTTAAAGAAATTCCGAGTGAATGTTGTGAACACCTCTTTCGGTCCGACCCAAATGGAAAGGATTTTGAGAGGGCTGGATTTCATGTCCGAATGATCTACTGAGTAGAATGACTCCAATATAATCAAATCCAAGCAGGATGACTTAGATTAAAGCATTTCCGAGTGAAATACAGCCCTGGTGGATATAAATCCAAGTGAAAAAAAACTCAAAAATGGTCAAATCCGAGTGGAATAGGCCACTGTTGGGGGAATCCGAGTGAAATGACTCAGTATGGATCAAATCCGAGTGGAAAATAGGCACATTTCGAGTGAAGAAATTCAAATTCCAATTCGCGAGTGGAAAGAAGGCCGGATCCGAGTGAAGATTGCTAAGTCTCCAAATTCTGAGTAAAAATGGCCAAAATTCCAATTTTCGAGTGCAAAGAAGGTAGGTTCCGAGTGAAAATGTCCAAGTTCCATTCTGATTAAGAGCTCCCAAGGCCAGTTCCGAGTAAATCCTTCAAGCAGTGATGTTCCGTGTCACTTTTAAAGAAATTCTGAGTGAATGTTGTGAACACCTCTTTCGGTCTGACCCAAATGGAAAGGATTTTGAGAGGGCTGGATTTCATGTCCGAATGATCTGCTGAGTAGAATGACTCCAATATAATCAAATCCAAGCAGGATGACTCAGATTAAAGCATTTCCGAGTGAAATACAGCCTTGGTGGATATAAATCCGAGTGAAAAAACTCAAAAATGGTCAAATCCGAGTGGAATAGGCCACTGTTGGGGCAATCCGAGTGAAATGACTCAGTATGGATCAAATCCGAGTGGAAAATAGGCACATTCCGAGTGAAGAAATTCAAATTCCAATTCCCGAGTGGAAAGAAGGCCGGATCCGAGTGAAGATTGCTAAGTCTCCAAATTCTGAGTAAAAATGGCCAAAATTCCAATTTCCGAGTGCAAAGAAGGTAGGTTCCGAGTGAAAATGTCCAAGTTCCATTCTGATTAAGAGCTCCCAAGGTCAGTTCCGAGTAAATCCTTCAAGTAGTGATGTTCTGTGTCACTTTTAAAGAAATTCCGAGTGAATGTTTCATGCAGAGATGAGATCCGAGCGAAATACATCCGACTGAAAAGAATTCCGAGTGTTGCCTCTTCAATCAGAACGGAGAGTTGCTTCTTCAGTCAAAACCGAGTGAAGTATTTCCAATCAGCACCGGGTGAGTCCTTTCACTCAATTTCCGAGCCATTTCTAGCCAATTCCGAGTCATACTTCACCCATTTCAGTCGGTTCCGAGTCATACTTCACCCACTTTTCACTCAATTCTGAGCCACTTTCCACCTAATTCCGAGTCATCTTACGATCATTTCCGAGTCCTCTTCAGGTCTTTCGCCCAAGCGATTCTTGTTACGCTCAAGCGAGAAGTGGAGTCCCTCTTCAGTCTGAGTCATTTTTCAGTCAGATCCAAGTCACTTTTCACTCGTTTCTGACTCAATGTTCCAATCGGAATTTCTTTGATTGCCCACTCAATCCAATTGCACATAACACCAACATGATTTCACTCGGTCTTTTGCATAAAAGGGACCTTTTCCCACTCAGATTTAGGAGGCAAAGTGAAGACCGACCCTTTTTTTTTCCTCTCGGAATTCACTCCCACTAAGGATGGATGCTAACTGAGGCAGTGGATCCGGGCCACGAGGAAGAACACCGATCCCATGGTACCCCAAACATTGAAAAGGTCTGACTAGTGTAAATATAACACCGGTCCGGATTCTAAATAGGCCACATCGGACCGGTTGTTGGAACATCAAACCGATGTCTTGCATGGCCGAGGTCACAAATCTGACAACGGAGGAATGAGCCCGGATGCTTATTCACGCTGACTCGGAATTACACTTTCTAAAGGTGGCAGACAAGGGGGCGGTAGTGGAAGAATTAAAAATTTCCATCAGCCATTGTCCCCCCACTATCTGTTAGTGGCCCGGTTGCCTCCACCAAGTGGAGGTTGAGCTGTCCACTCGGCCCATGTCCAAGAGCCCTCTATAAATACCTCTCATGAAGAGGCACGGGGGGCTGGCTGGTAAGTTCTTGGCATGGTCCAGAGCTGGTAAGAGGGGAAACTTCTAAATTTCACTTCAAGAGTCTTAAGGAATTCATTCCCTTCACACAGTTCTGTCCCAGTTCACTCCTAAACACCACACCGTCCCAATACCCCCAAAAACCATACCGTCCCAACACCTCCCAATCCACACCTTCCCAACATCTCCCAACCCACACCGTCCCAATACTCCCTAAACTATACCATCCCAACACCTCCCAATTCACCATCTCCATATTGTTTGAACACCACACCGTCTCAGCCTCCAACCCACATCGTTCTAACAGCATCCTCCCAACAGCACTGTCCTCCCTCAGATCCTCATCAACTCCACCGATTCACTGTAGCCCTTCACACTGATCTCCTAAATCTACCATACTGTATCCATATTCCTGAACACCACCCGGTTCTGCCCTAATCCTTCCTAATCCCGCCACACCGTCCCAACAACTCCTGAACACTATTCCAATACTCCTTAAACACTACACCGTCCCAATACCCCCCAAATACCACATCGTCCCAACACCCATCAATCTCCACACCGTCCCAATACTCCCTAAACACCACACCGTCCCAGCCTCCTAAACCCAATATATCTTCCCAACATTTCCTGAATCTCCTTACCACTGTTCGGTCCTTCAACCCCATATCCACACCAGCAGAATCCACACCGGTCAACATCTGTAAGCTGTTCCCTCAACAACCTCACCACCAGTTCTGTTTTGTGTTCTTTCCTTTCGTTTTTTTTATTATTAAGCATTCATCTGCTGAGTTTGTATTTTTTGGACTTGTTTACTTTCCTAAAGTTCATTCAGTTAAATTTCTTTTGACTTTGTAATAATAATGAAAAAGAAATAAATGTCTCTTGTGTTTTCTTTGAAATCTAGATAAAGTCAAAAAAAAAGAAACAAATCATTTTTAGTCAGTGTCGTACGGAAAATACTTCTGTCTACACAATCTCTATAGGATCCGTACACGTGTGAAGAACTTCGTCTTGTATGGGTTCCTTACCAAAATGATACCCACCAACATTTTCCTAATCTTTTAAAAGAAAAATTCAGAACTACGTAACCCTGATTTCTTGATAACTCAAGAATACGTAGGAGCAGGACCTTAACTCCTCTCGGGCCTATCTTTTTTTATTATTATTATTTCCTTTTTTGTTATTTTACTTCTTTACTTTCGTGTTTCTTTCGTGATGTCCCTTTTTGTCGCTTCCGTGAAAGTCAATTTAGACGTGACGTCTTGTTGATTTCTCCCTAGTTTTTTTGTTCAAGCCTTGCCATAATTCATAGGGAAGGGATACTTAGGACGAGACGTCCCTCTTATCCCTTTCTTATTCCTGTTTTTTTCCCCGAGGATGTCTAATTTAGACGTGATGTCTTGTTAGCATTCTCTTCTTATCTCTGTCTCATATCGAAGTTGAGTTTAATTTGGACGAAACGTCCCGTTGACTTCGCTTCGACATTCTATGCTTATACAGTTCTCTTGCCCCCTTCCGTCCTTCTTTTTTTTAAATAAAAAAAACAGAAAAAAAGGAAGAAACCATGTTTTATTTAAGGCTATTCATGTTGTGCTTTCAATCTTGGTACTGTTTTCGACAGGCGACGTAGGGTGCTAATACCTTCCCTACTCGTAACCGACTCCCGAACTCGAATCTCAATTTTAAACCAGTGCTTTACTGAACTTAGTTTTTCCCAATGTTTTTCCTACAGATAAAAATGTTGGTGGCGACTCCCTGTTTCATACTCAGGTTTCACTCTCTCTCGCCGCGCTGTCGCAATCCAGGTTGCGACAGATGGCGACTCCACTGGGGACACTTAAGAGAGTCAGGCCAGTTTGATTGAAAGCGCATGTTCTTTTTATATAGCCTTTGTTATCTCGGATTTCTTCCTTTTGTTTTATTTTCTATTGATTGTTGTGAATGTTTGTTTTTGTTTTAATCGTACCTTGTTATTTGCTTTGTTTTTTATGTTTTGCATGTTTGTTGAACCCTAGGGTAGAGAACCATGTTACTTTTCTGCAGTCATTGAACCCTAGGGTAGACGACTTTGTATATTTGTTCTGTGTTTGTTCTTTGTGCAGAATGGGGTAAGGCAAAAAGGTATTGAATTCCCTTCCACACACTACACTCACAATTATTTGCACACACCTATGAGTGGCGCCCTATACCCGGGCCCCAAATGAAGCTTAAGTTAGGAGAGGTTGGTAACGGAATCGTATGGGATGTACTTCCTATCCGGTGTTCGTGAGAACCTCAACCAGAGTTCGACCTCTCATGATATACGCACCTAGTGGTTCCCCACTGTTGTGTCCCTGTCATGGGTAGGATCTTGGCTCTGGTGACCTTCTAGAAGTCTAGAATAAGCCACCTGGTGTAAAGAGTCACTTTTAGACAAGCCATAGGGCCTAGAGAAAACTTTCAACAAAACCCGACCTAGGCCACAAAAGGGCAAACTTTACTTTACCTTACGTCATTTTTGCTTTCCCTTTTATCCAAAAAAATGAATTATCTACCACCCGCAGATTTACTGAGTTATTGAAATAATGACTCATTTTGAAACACACAGTATTCTTCGGATGAATAGATAATCCTCTTTTGGTCGTGTACCTCTGAGTCCTGAGTCATAGATTTTCCTAATTGTCAAAAAAATATAACTTTATTTCCGCTCCAACAGGGGGCGTCAATGATGATTGGAAAAATCATGACTATTGCGACTTGGACCCTTGGTAATCGTTGTTTCCCAAAAAAAAATTTTTTTGCTTTACATTAAATCAATGGGGAAGTACCGATTCCAAAACATGACATCAACTAATTTCTTTTCCTTATCCTCATTTCGTGGAAGGCTATTCAGAACTTAACGAATACCCTTTGAGTATCTATGGAAATTAACATGGGATTGAACTTAAGAAATGAGGGCTGTAGTTGCCCGAAGATAATGTTTCAGCTTGAGGCTCCCGCCTCATGATGAAAGATTTCTTCTGTCTTCACAATTATCCCATATTAATTTCCATGTTTACCATACCTAGTACTTTTGAATGATAAGTTCTAAGGAACAGTCAAAGGATATTCGTCAAAGCCTGTAATCGCTTCCCACGACATTCTCCTTCTTTCTATTTCCACTTAACATTTTTTTAAAAAAAAAAAAGAAACACAGACGTCACGGGTAGGCATCCTTACCAAACTCGACTTCAAAGGAAACTCATGGCTGAGGCAGAAGTTGTTGAGGGGGACTTTAGGACTGAGTTCGATCAGCTGAAAGAGCGAGTGGCGGAGTTAACTAAACTTTTAGAAAAGAAACTCACAGAAGGAGGCTCCTCTGCAGGTATTAAGGACGCCCAACAGCAGCCTGCCACCGCGCCACCTCCCCTTGGTTCTGACCCAGCAAGAACCCAACTCCCTAACACAACGACACCCCCTCTCACCATTCATGTCGGGAGACCTAACCCTGCCATTGAGACCCAGCCACCTTAAGGCCAGTCTTATGCACAGCATACATTTGTCGGTCTAGACGGCAACCCAGTACCTTTTCCACTTTATGGCCTACCCCCGGGGTACTATCCCCCGCTCGCTAACCAACAAGACGCCCACAACCAGCAAGCGGTAAATCCTCATGCTTCATACCCCACCCAGCCAAATATGCCACCAATCCACCAAACCCAAAACACACAAACCCATGACCCACAAACCCATGACCCACAAACCCACCAAACTCAAGACACACAAGCCCAAATGGCCCAGCCGACCTACACTGCACAGGCCCAAAACACACAAGCCCAAATGGCCCAGCCGACTTATGCCATACAAGCCATAGCCTAACCCCAAGGTCCTTCACCAAATACAGGCCTAATGAACCAGTCCTATACGTTGCCTCATTTTAACCAGCCACTCGGCTATCCATACCGATACGCAACCCCCTATATGACCAATCTCCAAGATACAACCCGTATGATGAACCCAGTAACCGGTCTTAGCACAGTCGCAACTCCCCAAAAGGAAAAGATAGAAATCTTAGAGGAACGTTTGAGAATGATGGAAGGCACCAGAGGTTTTGGACTGATAGATGCTTCGGAGTTATGCCTAGTCACAGACGTTGTCCTCCCGCCCAAATTCAAAATGCCAGACTTTGATAAGTATCGGGGAATGACTTGTCCAAACAACCATCTCACAATCTACTGTCGAAAGATGGCATCTTATTCTTCTAATGACCAATTGTTGATCCACTGCTTCCAAGATAGTCTGGCAGGGGACGCTCTTACATGGTATGCTCACCTTGAGCGAAACCATATTCGTTGCTGGAAGGACCTGGCTGATGCCTTCCTTAGGTAATACAAGTATAATATGGATATGGCACCTAACAGGGTTCAGTTACAGAACGTGATAAAGAGGGACAATGAAACGTTTAAGGAGTATGCCCAACGATGGAGAGAGACAGCGGCACAAGTGGACCCCCATTGTCGGAAAAAGAGATAGTCACGATGTTTATCGACACGCTCCCATCACCTTTCTATGGCAAGATGATTGGTAGTGTTTCAGCTAACTTCTTCGACATCGTGACTATTGGAGAAAAAGTGGAGAGCGGAATACGAACGGGGAAGATCACTCAAGGCCCATCTGGGGCGAACATGACAAGAAAGCCGGCGCCTGGGAGAAGAGATAGGGAAACTAATTCCATTTCTTCTAATCAAAAGACGGCTCCGCCGAGACCTTTCGCCCCTACTATGATTCAAGCTCCCAATCCTTATGTGGCCGCTGCCACTCAGGGCCCGACAGCTTATACTCCTCAGTTCCGTTCGCCCATGGTGAGAGCGCCAATGCCACAACCCATGTCATACCATCACCCGCAGCAAGTGACCCGACCACCCAATCATAATCAGAACACAATGAATCCCAACAATGAACGTACCCCTGTGCAGTTCGATCCAATTCCTATAACGTATGCCGAACTTCTTCCACTCCTCGTCGAGAGGGGAATGATAGCTCCATGCCCCATGAGGCCGTTGCAACCTCCTTACCCAAGAGGGTATAACCCGAACACTCATTGTGATTACCATGCAGGAGCACCAGGTCACTCCATAGAAAACTGCATGGCTTTGAAATATAAAGTGAGAGATTTGATCAAGGCCGAATGGATCAATTTTCAAGAAGGGACCCCTAATGTGACCATAAACCCCCTTCCAAATCATGGAGGTCCAGAAGTTAACGCAGTGGTGGCCTATATTGAAGATGGTTTTAATGATAATGCTAATTTGGTGATTGCTTGCCTGTGGGGCCAAGAGCTCAGTAACTGGGAGACTGTCGAACTCCTCACGATTTTAAATGATTCACCAAAGTAATTTGTCATTGCCTTAAAGTCTTGTTTATCCCTCTGCTATGCCTAAGGCTTTGGGACTTTTCATGTAATAAAGGCGAAAAAGCTTGTTTTACCAGTCAATCAATAAATGCATATCGGAATTCAAATTTTTCATCCCTTTATCCGTGCTTTTGACTCATTCTTTTGCTTCATTATTTTGCCATAACACTAAATTGCAGATCTAAAAATGATTCTCTTGAGACTAGTGAAATCACAATCCCGCTTCACGGTTTCGATTACCCGGTCGACTATGCCGACGAAGAAGGT
Source organism: Clitoria ternatea (assembly GCA_037962975.1). Taxonomy (NCBI): domain Eukaryota; kingdom Viridiplantae; phylum Streptophyta; class Magnoliopsida; order Fabales; family Fabaceae; genus Clitoria; species Clitoria ternatea. Next base: position 162,306,190 of record CM075672.1, read on the forward strand.
AGGGAAACCTGTGAGCCGCCGCACAAGTTAACAAGATTGTTAAAAAATACCCCTGAGTCAAGAACAACTGAAGGAATCACGGGGCGATATCAGAAGGCATTAGTAATATTGTTTCAGGATGTGGAAAGAATCTACGTGAATGATAACATTGCCAAGTCCCGAATTGGACAAGTGGTAGGCCAGTCAACTAAGAAAACCACAACAGTTACCAGCATAAATAGGGGAAAATTGCTAATGCCTTAAATGCAGATACAGTCAAGGGAGACTTGGCCAAAAATTCAAAAAAAAAATTAAAAATGAAAAGTAGAGGTCAAGCTTGAAGTCCAATGCACATACCAAGCAGGGAAAGCTGGTTACGTTCAGATCCTCGAGCAAGTTGTCGTTTTTTAGGAACAAATGTCGTCAGGCCAAGAACTCGCATTCTTGTCATCACCAACACCTCAACCCTAAGGAGTGCGCCATTCCTCATACCTATGTAGCCAAAGAAATAGTCTGTCAGATTGAGTCGTTGCGTCATTAAGGGGATTAAAAAAAAGAAACAAAAAAAACACAAAAGTAAAAAAGGAGGGCAAACAAAAGAAATGGAAAAAAAAAACAAAAGGCCAAAATGATGATTCAAGAGTAATTCCCTCTCATTGGTGCCAAAAGACTCACCAATATTTCCTTGGGTACATGGCATAGGAGTGGAGTCTCCTATTTGAAGTGACATCAGTTCCCGAAAGGATCAAACTAAATTTAGAAGAGGTTAGGCAGACTTAGCTGGAACGCGGTCAGTTTTAACCTTTTATTGTAAAGGATGCGGCCAAGAAGAAACAAGAAAAGAAAAACACGTGAAAAGCTTGCTAGGCCGAAAACCTGAAAAGGCGGCTTAGGCAAAAGTTAGAGCAACCCGGTGGGTAGAAAACCTGAAAAGGCGGCTCAGATAAAATTAGGGTCAAAATTTCAGCAGAATAATTAAAGTCTCCAATGCAAATTGGGGCATGTGGACCATGGTCAAACTACCCTCTCAAAGGCAGAATCGAACGGTGTACTCGAGGTTGTGACACAGGATTAAGGTCCTCACTAGTCTCAAGGACTCACAGAAGGATCCTTGAACCTTCCCTATTTCTCCTGGCCTTGACCTATCCTGTGTGATTGCATTTTATCCCATTGTCCATTCTCTGTATTCTGTTTGACATACATGAATAATATTTACCCTTCTTTTGATACGTCATGAATTGCATCGATCTGGTAAAACATTGTGTTTTTCTAAAAATGAGGGAAAAAATGGTGAACATTTAAAGTCGTGAGGAACAGGACGCTCCCACCACTCGACCTCGTCTTAAGACATCATCATGAAGACTCAGCCAGGCACGCGCTTCAAAGCTATAATCGTCTCTTGCATTCTCCTTTGTCCATGAGTTATCCTAAGGGTCGCGGTTTCACAGGACCTACCCAGTTTTTGAACTTATCTTTGTACTACTTACCTTTTTTTCTGCAGGTTATTATCATAGACAACCATATCAAGCATTGACCCCTCAATCAAGTCTTTCAAGTCCATTCCTTGAATCGCCCAAGTTAGCACTTCTTGAAGTCTTTTCCTCAAATTGCTAAAGTAGGCACTCCTCAGGATCCCTTCCTTAAACTGCCAAGGCTGACACTTTTTCAAATTCCATTCCAAGGAATCTACTTGATACTTTTCAGCAGTCGAACGTGTCTCTTCCCAAGCCTAAGGATAGTTTCCAGCAAAATTCTCCCCTTAGGTAGAATCACCAAGTTCTTCCCCAGTGAAATTACACTTCCCAAATAACTCAAACTGGGGCATCTCCCCAGATTTTTTGTTCTAGCCAAGGGGTAGCTCCCCAAGACTCCTTCTAATCATGTCAAACTGGGGTATCTCCCCAGATTTTTTGTTCTAGCCGAGGGGTAGCTCCCCAAGACTCCTTCTAATCATGTCAAACTAGGGCATCTCCCCAGATTTTTTGTTCTAGCCAAGGGGTAGCTCCCCAAGACTCCTTCTAATCATGTCAAACTGGGGCATCTCCCCAGATTTTTTGTTCTAGCCGAGGGGTAGCTCCCCAAGACTCCTTCTAATCATGTCAAACTAGGGCATCTCCCCAGATTTTTTTTTGTTCTAGCCAAAGGGTAGCTCTCTAAGACTCCTTATAATCAACTCAAACTGGGGTATCTCCCCAGATTTCTTTTGTTCTGGCCATTCCCCAAGAACCTTCAAACCTGTCAAACTGGGGCATCTCCCCAGATTTCTTCTGTTCCAGTCAAGGGACAGTTCTTCGAGATTCCTCCAAACCATCTCAAATTGGGGACATCACCCCAGGATCACTCTCTTTTAGCCAAAGGGCGATTCTTTCAGTCATGTCAAACTGGGGCATCACCCCGAGCCTTTGGGACCAGTGAGTTTAATTCGGACGAGACGTCCTGTTAGCTCCCCCAACCTTTACATTCCCTGCCAACAGTGAGTTAATTCGGACGAGACGTCCTGTTAGCTCCCCCAATCTCTGCATTCCCTGTCAATCGAGGGTCAACCCCACTCTTTTACTTTCCGTTTGCCTATTCAGGCACCCTTTTACTTTCCATTCGCCTATTCAGGCATCCCTTCCCTTTCCAGTCGCCTATTCAGGCACCCTTTACCTTCCAGTTCGCCTATTCAGGCACTCGCCTATTCAGGCATCCCTTTACTTTCTGTTCGCCTATTCAGGCACCCTTTTACTTTCCATTCGCCTATTTAGGCATCCCTTCCCTTTCTATTCACCTATTCAGGCATCATTTCTTTTCCATTCGCCTATTCAGGCACCCTTTACTTTTCGTTCGCCTATTCAGGCACCTTTTACTTTCCCGTCGCCTATTCAGGCATCCCTTCCCTTTCCATTTGCCTATTCAGGCATACTTTCCTTTCCATTGGCCTATTCAGGCACCCTTTACTTTCCATTCGCCTATTCAGGCATCCCTTTACTTTCCGTTCGCCTATTCAGGCACCCTTTTACTTTCCATTCACCTATTCAGGCATCCCTTCCCTTTCCAGTCGCCTATTCAGGCATCCTTTACTTTTCATTCACCTATTCAGGAACCCTTTACCTTCCAGTTCGCCTATTCAGGCACTCGCCTATTCAGGCATCCCTTTACTTTTCGTTCGCCTATTCAGGCACCCTTTTACTTTCCATTTGCCTATTCAGGCATCCCTTCCCTTTCCAGTCGCCTATTCAGGCATCCTTTACTTTCCATTCGCCTATTCAGGCACCCTTTACCTTCCAGTCGCCTATTCAGGCACCCTTTACCTACCAGTTCGCCTATTCAGGCACTCGCCTATTCAGGCATCCCTTTACTTTCCGTTCGCCTATTCAGGCACCCTTTTACTTTCTATTCGCCTATTCAGACATCCCTTCCCTTTCCCATCGCCTATTCAGGCATGCTTTCCTTTCCATTCGCCTATTCAGGCACCCTTTACTTTCTATTCGCCTATTCAGGCACCCTTTACTTTACGTTTGCCTATTCAAGCACCTTTTACTTTCCCGTCGCCTATTCAGGCACTTTTACCTTCCAATCTACCTAGGATCAAACCTGATCTTCTCACCTCCTGTTAACTGAAAGGATTTTTCCCAATCCATTCACAAAAAAAAAACAGAAAAGCAGATATGGAAAAGATGAAAGGATTACAACAACTCGGACGGACGCCATACCTATCGAGAGGTCCCACTTAGTCCCTACATCGGTGTTCATATCTTTACTTCCTTTTCACTTCAAAAACACGGAAAGCTTCGTGTTTCTCTTGTGAAAAAGAAGTAAAGAGGGGCATCTGTGAACACCTCTTTCGGTCCGACCCAAATGGAAAGGATTTTGAGAGGGCTAGATTTCATGTCCGAATGATCTGCTGAGTAGAATGACTCCAATATAATCAAATCCAAGCAGGATGACTCAGATTAAAGCATTTCTGAGTGAAATACAGCCCTGGTGGATATAAATCCGAGTGAAAAAAACTCAAAAATGGTCAAATCCGAGTGGAATAGGCCACTGTTGGGGGAATCTGAGTGAAATGACTCAGTATGGATCAAATCCGAGTGGAAAATAGGCACATTCTGAGTGAAGAAATTCAAATTCCAATTCCCGAGTAGAAAGAAGGCCGGATCCGAGTGAAGATTGCTAAGTCTCCAAATTCTGAGTAAAAATGGCCAAAATTCCAATTTCCGAGTGGAAAGAAGGTAGGTTCCGAGTGAAAATGTCCAAGTTCCATTTTGATTAAGAGCTCCCAAGGTCAGTTCCGAGTAAATCCTTCAAGTAGTGATGTTCTGTGTCACTTTTAAAGAAATTCTGAGTGAATGTTATGAACACCTCTTTCGGTCCGACCCAAATGGAAAGGATTTTGAGAGGGCTGGATTTCATGTCCGAATGATCTGCTGAGTAGAATGACTCCAATATAATCAAATCCAAGCAGGATGACTCAGATTAAAGCATTGCCGAGTGAAATACAGCCCTGTGGATATAAATCTGAGTGAAAAAACTCAAAAATGGTCAAATCTGAGTGGAATAGGCCACTGTTGGGGGAATCTGAGTGAAATGACTCAGTATGGATCAAATCCGAGTGGAAAATAGGCACATTCCAAGTGAAGAAATTCAAATTCCAATTCCCGAGTGGAAAGAAGGCCGGATCCGAGTGAAGATTGCTAAATCTCCAAATTCTAAGTAAAAATGGCCAAAATTCCAATTTCCGAGTGCAAAGAAGGTAGGTTCCGAGTGAAAATGTCCAAGTTCTATTCTGATTAAGAGCTCCCAAGGTCAGTTCCGAGTAAATCCTTCAAGCAGTGATGATCTGTGTCACTTTTAAAGAAATTCCGAGTGAATGTTTCATGCAGAGATGAGATCCGAGCGAAATACATCCGACTGAAAAGAATTCCGAGTGTTGCGTCTTCAATCAGAACCGAGAGTTGCTTCTTCAGTCAAAACCGAGTGAAGTATTTCCAATCAGCACCGAGTGAGTCCTTTCACTCAATTTCCGAGCCATTTTTAGCCAATTCCGAGTCATGCTTCACCCACTTTTCACTCAATTTCTGAGCCATTTCTAGCCAATTCCGAGTCATACTTCACCCATTTCAGTCGGTTCCGAGTCATACTTCACCCACTTTTCACTCAATTCCGAGCCACTTTCCACCTAATTCCGAGTCATCCTTCGATCATTTTAGAGTCCTCTTCAGGTCTTTCGCCCAAGCGATTCTTGTTACGCTCAAGCGAGAAGTGGAGTCTGACGTGAGTATTTTTGCAGTCGTGATTCCGTCAAATTAGTACATTAAAATTAATTAACGTAGTACTAGGGTGTCAACCTAGGTCGTTCTCTCAAGGATCAACACAGAAATTTAGGAAAAATCAAGTCTTAAACTAATTTTTAACAATTAAAAATAAAAACTAAACAACTAAAAATTTTTACAAACATAAGTTCACTAACATACAATTGGGGGGGGTTTGATTGATTTTTTTTTTTGTTGTCACAATTAAAATTAAAACAAGGTAAATAAAGGATTTAAAACAATAAATAACAAGCGATTGATTTTCTTGGAGTATTGTAAATAAATTTATCCTTGGTTCATTAAAGATAACTTGTATACTTATTAATGTTAATTTCTTAGCTCAATTTGAATTGATCAACTAAGCGTCTTTTTCAATTCACAATTCCTTTACTTTCATTTAAAAATGAATATTTTAATCAAGCATCCTAATTAAGCAAAAGGAGTCAAGATCTTAAAATCTAGGAATTATTGAGCATATATAAGAACATCGCCTACATACATAATCTAATCTCAAATTATGGAATTAAGCAAACCATAATTATTAAAAGTGATTATGAAAATATTCATTAAGCATGCATATTTCCTTAATCCATTCTAATTTGAAATCTTATTTAACTCCATTTGAATAACTAAACCGATTAAGCATACAAATTCAATTAAACAAAATGGAATTAAATAAGTAGAGAATGATTATGAAGAAATAACATTAGTAAAAGCATACTATATTAAAATTAATGACCTCAAAATTACATTACAACATTCTCCAAGAAAATCAATCTAAGGGTTTTAGCCCTCCATAATTACAACTACAACAATAAAACTAACCCGGAAATGGAGAAGTTGTTGGATAAACTCCAACAAAGAAGAGAAGCAGAGGAAGAACGTATGAGTGAGGGAGGAATTGAAGAATGAAGAATGGTGTGTCTCTGCCCCTTCCTCTTGTGCCTATTTATAGGATTTCAAAAGCAAGTTTTTGCCATAATTAATTCATAATGGAAGATGCACTCTTGATTAATCAAATCAATGGTGCTCCATGATCATCTTCAGTGCATTTCCCACCATCTCAGTGCTTTGCCCACCTTCCAGAAGCTTGAAAAACGTGTTTCTGGGCCAATTATTCACTCATGAATCGATTCATTGGTGGGAGGAATCGATTCATGCTTCCAAAATGCAATTCTGGGCTAATTTTACACGTATGAATCGATTCATTTGATGGAAGAATCGATTCATTGCCTTTGAAACTCAAATGAATCGATTCAAAATGCTGATTTTTGCATGATTCAGACGTATGAATCGATTCAAGCCAGAATGAATCGATTCATGGCTCAAAATTTCACTTCCTGGTGCATTCAATTCGCATGAATCGATTCAAGAGGGGGATGAATCGATTCATCCCCCTGATTCTCCATATTTTGCACACTTTTTACCCTTTTTGAGATCCTTTTGAATATTTCTTGATTCCTTTGATCCTTAGGCACTTTGATCTTCATTTTGGATTGGAATTCTTGAGTTTCTTTGATCTATTTTCTTTTGGCACAAATTAACAATCAAATATTACATAAAGATCAAATGATAAAAATGTGTTAAAATGCAATATGTTACACACTAAGTGATGGCAAATTATACACATTTAAATTGGAGAATTAGAGATAAATCATGCATCATCAAATACTCCCACACTTATTCTTTTGCACTCCCGGGCAAAATCAAAATAAAAACAAGTATCACAATTTATTTGAAAACATTAAGTTGAAAACAACACACACAGAACTGGCATGCTTGTCATGAAATCTTAGAAATATACAAAGAAACAAGAGTTTTCAACATGAAAGATACAGAGCATCAAGATATATATAAAAATCATTCAAACACTTAGGCATGTGAAAATTAAATTAAACTGAAAAGAAGATCATAAGTGATAGAACCTCACAAGACATACTCTCAACTCTCAAGTGTTTAAAGTTTGTGTATACACTCAAAACAATTCCTGAAAAACAAACAGTCTAAAAATTTGGCAAGTTTCTCAATTCTACAATCAATCACAAATGAATGTATAGATTAACAGGGCTTTCACAGGGTTGCAATGTGGCCAAGGTTAAAATGGATGAAATATATATATTTATATATATATATCAAAAAGAATAATGAAGCAATTAATTTTTACTGGCAAACAGTGAGGGTAAAACATTTATTGTATGGTATTTGGTAAATTTTTTATTTTTTTTTTTTATGAGATTGCATAACACTTGAAACAAGAGTTGCAATTCCTTTTTGCACACTCCCACACTTATTTGAATGCCTGTTTTGTCTTGATTCCAAAGCTTCAATATATTTCTTACGGTAGGTATATTTTTGGTTCTTCATCCATGGTTTATTTGAGCTGCAACAAGGAAATAGTTAAATAGGCTCAAAATGGCTAGCAAGAGATGATTTATTCATGGTAGGTTTATCTGGCTTAATGGCTCAACTGAACAAAATGCCTGTATCAAAATACATTCATATGAGTTTCAAGTATCATCAAGAAACAAGACAAAAATTAAGATGTAAGCCTTCAGGAATTAATCACACATGAAAGGATTAAGATGGTTTAAAGTGATCCATCAAATTTTAAGGCTCAAAAATCTCACAAGGTATAATTCCATCATATATGATCATTTCTCAATTATCATGTCATTCTCAACATACCAAAAATGTTTGAGTTCAAATTACAACATATCATTAAGCTCATATCAGACATGAAAGAATTTACTTGTACTCATGCATATCTTAAAATTCCAATAAAACATGCTTTTTTTTAAAACAAAAACACACACAAAATCTTTTTTTTTTTTTTTTCACATAAAATTTAATCACACAACACAAAATAACACATAAATGATCATCCCACCCCCACACTTAAATCATACATTGTCCTCAATGTAAGACAGAGCATACAAAATAGACAATAGAATGAGAAAGTAAAGAGATGGGTAAGAAAAACTCCCTCAAGGGGGATCAAGAAGTGGTTCCCCCAAAGCATGTTCCTCCATTGTAACATCCACAAGTGAAGGATTTTCATGAAATGGCTTCAAACGTTGTCCATTAACCTTGAAGCTTTTGTTGGAGTTTTCACTTTTTATTTCCACAGCTCCATGGGGAAATACATTCGTAACAATGAAAGGTCCTTCCCATTTGGAGCGCAATTTTCCGGCCATCAGTTTCAACCGGGAATTAAACAGTAGCACTTTCTGTCCAGCAGTAAAATCCTTTCTAGCTATTAAGCTATCATGGAATTTCTTTGTTTTCTCCTTATAGAACCTCGAGTTCTCATAAGCTGCCAAACGTATCTCATCAAGCTCATTCAGTTGTAATTTTCTTTCCTCACCTGCTTGATCAAGTGCTAAGTTACAAGCTTTTACAGCCCAATAAGCACGATGCTCAATCTCCACTGGAAGATGACATGTTTTACCAAAAACAATTCTATAGGGAGACATTCCTATAGGTGTCTTAAAAGCTGTTCTATGTGCCCAAAGAGCATCATCCAATTTACTGCTCCAATCCTTTTTGTTAGGCTGTACTATCTTCTCCAGGATTCTTTTGATTTCTCTGTTAGAGACTTCTGCTTGTCCATTGGTTTGGGGGTGATATGGAGTAGAGACTCTATGAACAACCCCATACTTCCTGAGCATAGCTTGCATGGTCCTGTTACAGAAATGTGTTCCTTGATCACTAATGATTGCTCTTGGGATGCCAAACCTGCAAAGAATTTGAGATCTAACAAAATCCACAACAACTCGAGCATCATTAGTTCTGGTGGCTTTGGCTTCCACCCATTTAGAAACATAATCAACAGCCAATAAAATGTAAGTAAACCCAAAGGATGGAGGAAATGGACCCATAAAATCAATGAACCAAACATCAAATACTTCATAAAACAACATTGGTTGCTGAGGCATCTGTTGTCTCCATGTGGTAGCATTACTAGCTCTTTGGCATTTCTCACAGGTGTTACAAACTCTCCATGCATCCTTAAAAATTGTGGGCCAATATAAACCAGAATCCAACACTTTTCTTGCTGTTCTTTGTGGACCAAAATGTCCACCAACTGGTGAAGCATGGCAGAATCGAAGAACTGATTCTATTTCATGATCGGGAATGCATCTTCGAATCACCTGATCATTACACAATTTCCACAAATACGGGTCATCCCAAATATAATACTTTGCATCACTTTTTAATTTTGAAATTTGGTTTCTGGATGCACATGGTGGAAAAACAGAAGCAACAAGATAATTTACAATGTTAGCAAACCAAGGTGAATCAAAAGAGTTAGAAATACTCATGAGGTGTTCATCGGGAAAATGGTCCCGAATAGGTGCCGAATCAGGAGCATTCTCAATTCTGCTTAAATGGTCTGCCACAAGGTTTTGTGTTCCACTTCTATCACGAATTTCCAAGTCAAACTCTTGGAGCAAAAGCATCCAACGAATTAATCTTGGCTTGGACTCACCTTTCTTCAACAAGTACTTCAGAGCTGCATGGTCAGTAAAGACAACTACTCGAGAACCGAGTAGGTAAGGTCTGAACTTATCTAATGCAAAAACAATGGCCAAGAGCTCTTTTTCAGTGGTAGTGTAATTTACCTGGGCAACATCTAAAGTTTTAGATGCATAGTAGATGACCCTAGGCTGCTTGTCAATCTTTTGACCAAGGACGACTCCCAATGCATAATTAGAGGCATCACACATTAACTCAAATGGAGCTGTCCAAACAGGTGCTTGGATTATTGGGGTTGTTATCAATGCTTGCTTGAGGCAATTAAAAGCCTCCTTGCACTTTTCATCAAATTCAAATGCCACATCCTTTTGAAGCAGACTGGATAGTGGCCTAGCCTTCTTGCTAAAATCCTTTATGAATCTTCTGTAGAATCCTGCATGGCCAAGAAAAGAACGAACCTCTCGAACACAAGAGGGGTAAGGCAAATGTGATATAACTTCTACCTTAGCAGGATCTACCTCAATTCCTTTTTCAGAGATTACATGCCCTAAAACTATTCCTTGTTTTACCATAAAATGACATTTCTCATAGTTCAAGACAAGGTTAGTTTCAATACATCTGTTCAAAACTTTATCAAGACTATCAAGGCATGCATTAAATGAAGATCCATAGACAGTAAAATCATCCATAAACACCTCTATGCAATTTTCAATGAAATCATGAAAAATACTTATCATGCATCTTTGAAAAGTTCCGGGAGCATTGCATAGGCCAAATGGCATTCTCCTATAAGCAAATGTGCCAAAGGGACAGGTGAATGTGGTCTTATCTTGATCCTCAGGTGCAATGTGAATCTGAAAATATCCAGATAATCCATCAAGAAAACAGTAGTGAGACTTACCTGCGAGACGCTCAAGCATTTGGTCAATGAAGGGTAAAGGGAAATGGTCCTTCTTTGTTGCTTGGTTAAGTCTCCTGTAGTCAATACAGACTCTCCAACTACTCTGCACTCTAGTTGGGATCAATTCATCCTTTTCATTTTTCACAACTGTGATCCCTGTTTTTTTAGGAACCACTTGAATTGGACTCACCCATTGGCTATCAGAGATAGGATAAATGATTCCTGCTTGTAGAAGCTTGGTGATCTCCTTCTTAACCACATCAAGGATTACAGGGTTGAGTCTCCTCTGGGGCTGTCTTACTGCTTTAGTATTTTCTTCCAGAAATATTCTATGCATGCACATGGATGGGCTAATTCCAGGAATGTCTGCCAATGTCCATCCTATAGCCTTCTTATGTTTTTTCAATACCTGCAACAATTTTTCTTCTTGATTTTCATCAAGAGAAGTGGAAATTATCACCGGGAGCTGTTCATCATCCCCTAAGTATACATACTTTAGGTTCTCAGGTAAGGGTTTCAATTCTAACTTGGGTGCCTGCAAAACAGATGGAACTAACAAGGTAGATTTTGATTCTGCTGTTTGCACCTCAAAAATTTTGTTAGAATTTTCTTGAAATCCTGCATACAGCTCCTTATGGTTAACAGGTATATCTAAAAATTCTGAATCAGAAATTATGTATCTATCAATTTCAGCACAAATATCACAACTTCCAGAATCATTGCATGCAAAACATTTGTTTGAATCATCCATGTATTCCAAATCAACATTAGAAAAATGTTCAAAAACTAGTTCGTCAATAATGTCAATTTGGAAAACAGAATGATTTTCAGATGGATATTTCATGGCATCAAGAATATTAAATTGAACTCTCGTGTCACCAAATTCCATAGAGAGAGTTCCAGAATGAACATCTATTTTGGTTCGAGCTGTTTTTAAAAATGGTCTTCCCAAAATGATAGGAACAGGAATTTGAGGAATACCTTCTTCCATATCAAGTACAAAAAAGTCAGCAGGGAAAACAAGCTGTTCTACCTGAACCAAAACATCCTCTATAACTCCAGTAGGATAGGCAGTGCTCCTATTGGCTAGCTGAATTACTACACTAGTAGGTTGTAAATTTCCAAGAGACAAAGATTTAAAAACAGACATAGGCATAACATTTATTGAAGCTCCTAAATCTAACATACAATTTTCAAATTTGTTATTGCCTATGATACAGGGTATAGAAAACGTACCTGGATCTTTGCATTTTTCAGGAATATTTTCCTTACCAAGCAGTGCAGATACATTCCTTCCCATGCTTATTCTTTCATTGCCCTTGAGTCTCCTTTTGTGAGTACACAACTCCTTCAGAAATTTGGCATACTTGGGAATTTGCTTGATTGCATCGAGAAGAGGTATATTCACTTCCACTTTCCTAAAAGTATCCAAAATTTCTTTATCCACTTCTTCCATCTTCTTGCTTGGAATTGCTTTTGGTGGGAAAGGAAGAGGGATATGAGGTGGGATTTGGGATGGTTGCATCTCAGATTTGCTTGTGCTTGAAGAGGGCACATCATTCTCAACCGTTGTGGGCACATCTGTTTGTTTTTTAGGTTCCTTAGGTATGGGTACTTCAAGGTTCTTACCTGATCTTAACTGAATTGCGCTCACATTTCTTGGATTTGCAGCTGGTTGAGATGGTAATTTGTCAGAGTTTTGAGATTGCAACTGGCTTAATGATGAAGCCAATTGCCCAATTTGGTTGCTTAAACTCTGGATGGTAGCATCATTCCTCTGTTGATACTCCAAGTTTTGTGCAGCCATTTGTTTCACCAGATCCTCCAAAGAAGGGCCACTTGTGGGTGGTTGAGGTGTAGGTCTTTGGAAGGTTGGTGCATTGTTTTGAAATGGAGGTTGGGGATTTTGTTGTTGGTTTCCCCATCTCAAATTTGGATGGTTCCTCCAACCTGGATTGTATCTATTGGTGGAAAGGTCATGGTTTTGTTGTGGTGGAGGTCTGTCATGGTAGATGTTTGCTGCATAGGCTTGGGGACTATTATTATCCTTTTCTTGTAGAGAAGGACAACAATCAGTGGGGTGCTCTTGTGAAGAGCAGATTCCACACACTTTAGCAGTCATAGATTTTTGATTTACTGCCAATTGTGTGACTAGAGTGGTGAGAGCGTCAAGTTTGCTCTCAAGTTTAATTCCAGATGAACTAGAATTGGAATCAAACATGGGTTTGAAAGAATCATTTCTCACACCAAATTGTTGAGAGTTAGATGCCATCTTCTCAATCAGATTTCTTGCTTCAGCAGCAGTCATGTCTCCTAAAGCTCCTCCACTTGCCGCATCAATCATGTTGCGATCAACGTGGTGTAAACCTTCATAGAAGTACTGAAGAAGAAGTTGTTCAGAAATTTGGTGGTGAGGGCAACTTGCACAGAGTTTTTTAAATCTCTCCCAATATTCATAAAGACTTTCTCCAGAGAGTTGCCTAATGCCAGATATGTCTTTACGGATTGCAGTTGTTCTAGAGGCAGGAAAGAATTTTTCCAAGAACATTTTCTTTAAGTCATTCCAACTTGTGATTGATCTTGGAGCAAGATAGTACAACCAATCCTTAGCAACACCCTCTAAAGAATGAGGAAACGCTTTAAGATAGACATGGTCTTCTTGAACGTTTTGGGGTTTCATTGTGGAACACACAATGTGGAATTCTTTGAGGTGTTTGTGCGGATCTTCACCCGCAAGACCATGAAACTTAGGCAACAGGTGTATAAGTCCGGTCTTAAGAATAAAAGGGACATCCTCATCAGGATATTGAATACACAAACTTTCGTAAGTGAATTCAGGAGCAGCTAGTTCTCTAAGAGTTCTTTCACGAGGTTCAGCCATATCAGAAAAACTAGCAGTAGTACTTTCAACAGATTCAGAAAAAATACTATCACTATCAATATCAACAAAATTATTATTAAATCTAGCTTCTCTAACTAACCTATGAAAAGTTCTTTCAATTTCAGGATCAAATGAATATAAATGCTCAAAAGTTCTTCTAGTCATACATAGCATACAACAAGATATTTGATCATGATGAGCAATAAATCATAAGAATCCTAAATCATGCAAAAGAAATAAAACAAAGAAACAAACAAACAAAAAGAGAAATTTTTTTTTAAAGTTTTTTTTTTTTGTTTTTTTTTTCAAATAAAAAAAAAATTAATTTAAAACAAGAATTTTTCCTAAAGATCGTTGATCCCCGGCTGCGGCGCCAAAATTTGACGTGAGTATTTTTGCAGTCGTGATTCCGTCAAATTAGTACATTAAAATTAATTAACGTAGTACTAGGGTGTCAACCTAGGTCGTTCTCTCAAGGATCAACACAGAAATTTAGGAAAAATCAAGTCTTAAACTAATTTTTAACAATTAAAAATAAAAACTAAACAACTAAAAATTTTTACAAACATAAGTTCACTAACATACAATTGGGGGGGGTTTGATTGATTTTTTTTTTGTTGTCACAATTAAAATTAAAACAAGGTAAATAAAGGATTTAAAACAATAAATAACAAGCGATTGATTTTCTTGGAGTATTGTAAATAAATTTATCCTTGGTTCATTAAAGATAACTTGTATACTTATTAATGTTAATTTCTTAGCTCAATTTGAATTGATCAACTAAGCGTCTTTTTCAATTCACAATTCCTTTACTTTCATTTAAAAATGAATATTTTAATCAAGCATCCTAATTAAGCAAAAGGAGTCAAGATCTTAAAATCTAGGAATTATTGAGCATATATAAGAACATCGCCTACATACATAATCTAATCTCAAATTATGGAATTAAGCAAACCATAATTATTAAAAGTGATTATGAAAATATTCATTAAGCATGCATATTTCCTTAATCCATTCTAATTTGAAATCTTATTTAACTCCATTTGAATAACTAAACCGATTAAGCATACAAATTCAATTAAACAAAATGGAATTAAATAAGTAGAGAATGATTATGAAGAAATAACATTAGTAAAAACATACTATATTAAAATTAATGACCTCAAAATTACATTACAACATTCTCCAAGAAAATCAATCTAAGGGTTTTAGCCCTCCATAATTACAACTACAACAATAAAACTAACCCGGAAATGGAGAAGTTGTTGGATAAACTCCAACAAAGAAGAGAAGCAGAGGAAGAACGTATGAGTGAGGGAGGAATTGAAGAATGAAGAATGGTGTGTCTCTGCCCCTTCCTCTTGTGCCTATTTATAGGATTTCAAAAGCAAGTTTTTGCCATAATTAATTCATAATGGAAGATGCACTCTTGATTAATCAAATCAATGGTGCTCCATGATCATCTTCAGTGCATTTCCCACCATCTCAGTGCTTTGCCCACCTTCCAGAAGCTTGAAAAACGTGTTTCTGGGCCAATTATTCACTCATGAATCGATTCATTGGTGGGAGGAATCGATTCATGCTTCCAAAATGCAATTCTGGGCTAATTTTACACGTATGAATCGATTCATTTGATGGAAGAATCGATTCATTGCCTTTGAAACTCAAATGAATCGATTCAAAATGCTGATTTTTGCATGATTCAGACGTATGAATCGATTCAAGCCAGAATGAATCGATTCATGGCTCAAAATTTCACTTCCTGGTGCATTCAATTCGCATGAATCGATTCAAGAGGGGGATGAATCGATTCATCCCCCTGATTCTCCATATTTTGCACACTTTTTACCCTTTTTGAGATCCTTTTGAATATTTCTTGATTCCTTTGATCCTTAGGCACTTTGATCTTCATTTTGGATTGGAATTCTTGAGTTTCTTTGATCTATTTTCTTTTGGCACAAATTAACAATCAAATATTACATAAAGATCAAATGATAAAAATGTGTTAAAATGCAATATGTTACACACTAAGTGATGGCAAATTATACACATTTAAATTGGAGAATTAGAGATAAATCATGCATCATCAGAGTCCCTCTTCAGTCTGAGTCATTTTTCAGTCAGATCCAAGTCACTTTTCACTCGGTTCGGACTCAATGTTCCAATCGGAATTTCTTTGATTGCCCACTCAATCCAATTGCACACAACACCAACATGATTTCACTCGGTCTTTTGCACAAAAGGGACCTTTTCCCACTCAGATTTAGGAGGCAAAGTGAAGACCGACCCTTTTTTTTTCCTCTCGGAATTCACTCCCACTAAGGATGGATGCTGACTGAGGCAGTGGATCCGGGCCACGAGGAAGAACACCGATCCCATGGTACCCCAAACATTGAAAAGGTCTGACTAGTGTAAATGTGACACCGGTCCGGATTCTAAATAGGCCAAATCGGACCGGTTGTTGGAACATCAAACCGATGTCTTACATGGCCGAGGTCACAAACCTGACAACGGAGGAATGAGCCCGGATGCTTATTCGCGCTGACTCAGAATTACACTTTCTAAAGGTGGCAGGCAAGGGGGCGGTAGTGGAAGAATTAAAAATTTCCCATCAGCCATTGTCCCCCCACTATCTGTTAGTGGCCAGGTTGCCTCCACCAAGTGGAGGTTGAGCTGTCCACTCGGCCCATGTCCAAGAGCCCTCTATAAATACCTCTCATGAAGAGGCACAGGGGGCTGGCTGGTAAGTTCTTGGCACGGTCCAGAGCTGGAAAGAGGGGAAACTTCTAAATTTCACTTCAAGAGTCTTAAGGAATTCATTCCCTTCACACAGTTTTGTCCCAGTTCACTCCTAAACACCACACCGTCCCAATACCCCCAAAAACCATATCGTCCCAACACCTCCCAATCCACACCGTCCCAACATCTCCCAATCCACACCGTCCCAATACTCCCTAAACTATACCGTCCCAACACCTCCCAATTCACCATCTCTATATTCTTTGAACACCACACCGTCTTAGCCTCCAACCCACATCGTTCTAACATCATCCTCCCAACAACACTGTCCTCCCTCAGATCCTCATCAACTCCACCGATTCACTGTAGCCCTTCACACCGATCTCCTAAATCTACCATACTGTATCCATATTCCTGAACACCACCTGGTTCTGCCCTAATCCGTCCTAATCCCGCCACACTGTCCCAACAACTCCTGAACACTGTTCCAATACTCTTTAAACACTACACCGTCCCAATACCCCCCAAATACCACATCGTCCCAACACCCATCAATCTCCACACCGTCCCAATACTCCCTAAACACCACACCGTCCCAGCCTCCTAAACCCAATATATCTTCCCAACATTTCCTGAATCTCCTTACCACTGTTCGGTCCTTCAACCCCATATCCACACCAGCAGAATCCACACCGGTCAACATCTGTAAGCTGTTCCCTCAACAACCTCACCACCAGTTCTGTTCTGTGTTCTTTCCTTTCATTTTTTTTATTATTAAACGTTCATCTGCTGAGTTTGTATTTTTTGGACTTGTTTACTTTCCTAAAGTTCATTCAGTTAAATTTATTTTCACTTTGTAATAATAATGAAAAAGAAATAAATGTCTCTTGTGTTTTCTTTGAAATCTAGATAAAGTCAAAAAAAAAAAGAAACAAATCATTTTTAGTCAGTGTCGTACGGAAAATACTTTCGTCTACACAATCTCTATAGGATCCGTACACGTGTGAAGAACTTCGTCTTGTATGGGTTCCTTACCAAAATGATACCCACCAACATTTTCCCAATCTTTTAAAAGAAAAATTCAGAACTACGTAACCCTGATTTCTTGATAACTCAAGAATACGTAGGAGTAGGACCTTAACTCCTGTCGGGCCTATCTTTTTTTATTATTATTATTTCCTTTTTTGTTATTTTACTTCTTTACTTTCGTGTTTCTTTCATGATTTCCCTTTTTGTCGCTTCCGTGAAAGTCAATTTAGACGTGACGTCTTGTTGATTTCTCCCTAGTTTTTTTGTTCAAGCCTTGCCATAATTCATAGGGAAGGGATACTTAGGACGAGACGTCCCTCTTATCCCTTTCCTATTCCTGTTTTTTTCCCCGAGGATGTCTAATTTAGACGTGATGTCTTGTTAGCATTCTCTTCTTATCTCTGTCTTATATCGAAGTTGATTTTAATTTAGACGAAACGTCCCGTTGACTTCGCTTCGACATTCTATGTTTATACAGTTCTCTTGCCCCCTTCCGTCCTTCTTTTTTTTAAATAAAAAAACAACAAAAAAAAGGAAGAAACCATGTTTTATTTAAGGCTATTCATGTTGTGCTTTCAATCTTGGTACTGTTTTCGACAGGCGACGTAGGGTGCTAATACCTTCTCTACTCGTAACCGACTCCCGAACTTGAATCTCAATTTTAAACCAGTGCTTTACTGAACTTAGTTTTCTCCCAATGTTTTTCCTACGGATAAAAACATTGGTGGCGACTCCCTGTTTCATACTCAGGTTTCACTCTCTCTCGCCGCGTCGTCGCGATCCAGGTTGCGACAGTCACCATATAATTCTTAGTGGATTTCAATTTCATTTATCTTGCCATTGTTTCAAGATTTAGTGTGGCATTCACAATATCTTTAATCATCTTAATTTTTTAACATCATTTCCAATTCATAGATTGGCAACAATCACAATAGCATTTAATCATTGTCTCAATGTTTTCATTATCACTCATGTGTATGTCAAACAACCATACTATTCAATTCTCATCATCAATTATCATATCTCATCAATAATGATGAAACATACATGGTTTTCATAATATGACATAGGCACATATTTTGCCAAAATCTTAAATCATTATCAATCACCACCAAGGACACACCACATACATATATTCTAAATGCAACCACATATTTGCTAAGCACATCATCATCAAAATAACAATCATCACATCATTCCAACATAACTATAGCAAGGCAAACATTAGCAACATCATATACATTAATCATCAATTATTCAAATCATGCATTTAGAATTTAAACTCATCTGCTACCTCAAGAGAAGTAATCTGAGCGATTCGTTGACCCCACCTCATCCTTCAAAATAGGCCCCACATTAACATGTATATAAATCTTAATTAATTTTCCTATCAAGGTATTAATTTCAATTATAAATATTTACCATTATCTTTAAAATTCTTAACATGTCTTAAACATATTATAAACACTAATTTTTTCATTTTGTAAAGTTTCTAGAATTCTATCCTATTAATCAAGATTTTCTATTTTCAAAGTGGGTTAAACATGCCCAACACTTAACCATACCACTCCAATCATCATTCATTTCACTCTGTCATAACATTGCCTATTAAATTCCAATATACATTATTCCAATCTGTTTAATTATAATACAATACTTCAACTTCAATCTCAACCCTAATTACCAATACTTAAACATTGTTCCATAACTCATTAACATCCATAATTAATATCAATCACATTAAACTTATTTCTTCATACAAGATCACTTCCATAGCAATAATTTTTAATCTCCTCAAGTTTTTCCAAGAACCTCAAATTTATTAATCTTAGGGTTTTCTACTAAACACCCAAATAACATTCCCAATCATTTTCATGCACTATTCTAACCATAACAACACCACCATTTTCGTGTACCGTATACTAAGAATCAAAACCCAATTTTCTCAAGTCATCTAACCTAGGGTTCATAGTTTCATATGCATATTTCCTTATAACAACACCTAAACAATCATTTCTAAACTTCAACAACCTTAAATCACCAATTAAATGTCATTAAATATCTTGAGCTCTTACCTCTTAACCCAAGCTCCAATAATACAAAAATGAGAGGGAAGAAGATGAGACAACCAAATATTTGCTCCAAAGTGTCTTCTTTACCTCATGAATCCATGAAAGCCTAAACTTTTTGAATGAAAATGGCTAATACAGGTGTACAGGTGGTGGACAGTTTTGGTGTAACATCCCAAAATTTATAAAAATGAATAATTAAGAGGAATAAATAGCAAATAATTAATGAGTTGATTCATGTCCTGAAAATTTTGAAATAATTAAATTGGGATTTATTATGAGTAATCATAATTTATTGAGACTTAATGAGATGAAATTATACTTGATTAAAATATGGGTGTCAGATCAAGTATCTCCGATTGAGATGCCATTGTTCAGGGCTGTTAAGAATATTATTTGGAATCCGAATATATATTTGGAATAATTTTTAGATGAAGTATTGAGCCCGAACTGTGATCCCGTTTGTTATAAAATAGAGAAGCTTTAATGAAAGGTTAAAATAAAATACCAAAATCCCTAAGGTGGGGTGAAAAAAATGTGAACTTTTATGAGCTTTAATAGGGGTTCATGAAATTGTCATGGTAAATTAGGGAAAATCATATGTATTTATGATGGTTGTTGGGTTTTTGGTGAAACCCTAACTCTAGAAATTGAGGGAAATGAGTAATGATGTTATGAGAAATGATTTTAAGTGTAAACTGTAACATCCCCATTTTAATTATAGGCAATGGAACTAAATAAAAAGTCAACAAGTCAACACCTCCCTTAATTTAATTAACTAAGAGGTAATAGGACAATTAACGTGAAAGCATGGTGGCATGGGCAGGATTATCGCGTTTCCCCATCCCACCATACTGCACTCCGTGCGAGTATGTATATATGCGGGTGATGGTCATGCTCTTCACGCAGAGAACCCAGCGAGTTTCCTTCTTCGTTCTTCTTTTCTCTTGTTTCCTCTCTTTCCTTCTCTGCCCTCCAGTCCATTCCTGCTTCGAAGAGTCGAGTGACGGTGCTACAGTGGAGTGGAACCCCCACACGAGAAGGGACGATCGTCAAGTGACGCAGCAGGGAGAAGAACCACCCCTCAAGCAGAAAAGTTCCTTGGAGTTTTGTGAGTGGTAGGGGGAGTATCTTCTATTTTAAGTGCATGGGTTATGAACAGGTTCCGAATGATAATGCTTGCTGTACCCATGCTCTGATTGTGTATTGTATTGCATGTGAATGTGTACAATCCAGTTGCATGATGAGTGAAAGATGAGTGTTGCATGTTAGCACCTTTCTCACAGATGTATGTGTTGCAGGATCTCAGTTTGCATGTTGAGTTGTGTTGATATGAATGTCTGACTGAAGCTACCCAGGTTATAGAAATGCATATGTTGAAATGATTGCTTTAATAGATTGTTGTGTATAGGAAATGCCTGCTTTAAACAAATTTGACGCTGTCTTACTCCGATTGCATGTTAGGATGAGATGAATTGAAATGCCTGAGCAAACTTATGATTTTTAGAATGATGCATGCGTTGAATGAAGCTGTAAACTGATTGCATGTCTGGATCGAACGAAATGTTGTGGATATCTGAATATGGAATGATAACTAATTGCATGGCAGCTATATATATTGAGTCCGGATAATGTGTACTACTGGTTGCATGGTGTGTGTATGTGCTTGTATGTGAGAATGCATGCATGAAATAAATGTTGTGCGTCAAATCCGCGTGTGGCGCATGGGATGCGTTGTGCTGGGAGCACGTAGTGTGAGACACTACCTTCGGTCATCCAGCGTGGGACGCTGTAAAATCCTCGGGTGGGACTCGGGGTAGCCCTTGAGTGGGACTCGGGCTGTCTGTGAACACCGCCGTTGGCGCTGAGAGCGTTGGTGTCACCTGTGGACAAACGGTTGGGTACCTGTAAAACGGCCAAGCAGCTGGGAGCTGATCTGATAGCTGAGAGCTATGTATAAAAAGGCTGTGATGCCTACGTTGCAACGTCGGACCGATACACACGATGTGGAACCAAGTGAAATCTTCTGTGCTTATCATTGTTAATATTACTACTACTGTTAATGTTGTTGAAATTGATTTTTAATCATGTTGTACATATATGTATTGTTGTGTAATTGGCAGATAACCTGAGTCGGTATCTATCATTTAAAATTTAAGATGCTCACCCCTGCAGTGGCCATTTTTTAGTGAATGTCTCTCGTGATGAGGACCAGAAGCAGAGCTGGAACGCTAGGCGAAGTGCTGATGCATTTGGAAGGCTTAATTAATATGATGTTAGATTAAGTCCTGAGTGGTTCATGTCGGATGTTAGTATTTTGGGATAAATAAAACCTTATTGACAAGGAGAAATCCGATTTTGTGTTTGTAAATATTGACGTATGCTCTTATTATATATATCTGGATGTATGGTTTCGTGTGTGACATGCTTGTGCTTTAATGAATACGCAGGGACGACATGACTTAGCAGGCTATAGCCAAGTCTGAGTGAATTATGAATTGTCTCTAGGAAGACTTATGTCGGATACGTTGGGCGGAGCCGTACCCCGCCCGAAGTATGGGGACATTTCGCCCAAGCGAGAGGACTCGCGCTGGAGCGATGTAGTTGTTAGAACGGGACACCGTTCAATTACCTTTCCTATCCGTTGTGATGCTAATGCAATCCAGACCCCGGTGTTGACCCCTGATTTGGGCGTTGTGGTTGAGTCCGCCCAGGCGTTGTCATAATTAGTTGAGTTGGGCGGAATAGGTTCAGATTCTTCCTTCTTCCACAACCTACTACCGCATACGTACCTTGTAACTTCCCATTTTTCTGAGTGAAGTACGAGCGTGAGGATTTATCGAGTGAACCCTTGTCCATATCCGATTGAGAAATTACCTTGTGTTGTGTTGGAGAGGCGTCGTGCTGACCTCGCTTAGGCGGTGTCATACCTCGCCCAAGTAACTAGGACGGTTCGCCCAAGTGCGTGGAAACATGCTGAAGCAAGTAGATATCAATTCGAGATTCCGCCTATGTACCTTCCTCCTCCGTTGTAGCACTATTATGTCTCGCTGGGCGGTGTTAGACATCGCCTGAGTAAGTGAATGTTGTGAAGTAGTCCGTCCAGGTGTTGTTGTGCCTTGCCGAACTGGACGACGGTGTAATCACTTCCTCTTTCCTTCATAAACTACTCTTGCATGTGTATATCTCCCTTCTTCTTCCTTTATCTGTCTTCTGAAGCTGAACGCCCAGAGTTCTCTGAGAAAGGATCAGCCCGTAGGAACGAATAGACGCTAATGTAAGGTTTACTTGAAGAGTTTCTCGTCTGATGTTGCATTGTCACACATCGTTTAGGCGGTGTGGGACAACGGATGAGCGGGTCACTTTCGCCCTTGAGTCCGCCCAGGATAAATATACCCCGCCTAGCCAGGTAGGATGATTCGAACTCCGCCCTTCCACCGAATGCTACGCGTGTGAATGTATTAACATCTTCCCCTTATCTATTTCCTCCTATTGAGTGACCAGTGTTACTCGAAGGAAAGCCTCCTTGTAAAATCTCCTCTATCCGCTGCTGCATTACCATACTCCGCCTGGACGGTGTTAGACCCCGTCTAAGCGAACAAACGGTGTTGTGTAATCCGCCCTGGTGCTGGTGTGTTACGATAAACCCATTGAGCCGGCCCCAGTCTTAGCTTCTCTGTAGGTTGCTATATGCGCGTGAATGCTCTTTGTTTCCCCCTTGCCTGCTCCCTTCTATATCAAATGTTACGTGACTGTTTTTGTGAAAAATTTTCTCATATTTTTGGAATTATTAGTTGCAAATAATAAGGTGTTACATAAACCCATGATATTTAGGGTGTGGGTATTGTTAATGATGTTGGGAAAATGTTTATTGATGATGATAGATGGTATTAATGATGGTGGATGGCCATAAATAGTGGTTCATGACCATTGGGGTGAGAACCCATCAATGGGTATGACTTTAAATGCATAATAATAAATATAAACACCAAATCTATGATGGTTGTGGTGGATTGATGAAATGAAATTATGGATTAATGAGATTTATGTTGAAGTGTAATGGTAAGTATGTGAACCCTAGTTGGGATGATGATGCTTCATTGATAAGCATGTAAGGAATATAAACTATATGGCATAGTGAACTAAGATTGATGAATGAAAAATTGTTGAGATGATAAATGGTATAAATTTTGATTTGAGAACATTGAGGCTTTTAGCAAATTTATGATAAGATGAGGATTAGTGTCATGAGGAATGACTTTATACATGTATATGTAGAAATTAAGAGTATGCTAAGTTGTGATGTTAGGAAACCCTCTAATAGTGATGGGTTATACATTGGGTAGGTTTAACCCACTTTTGAATATAGAAAATCTTGATTTAGAGAAAATAATTCCTAAAACCTAACACAATTGTGTGAGTTGGTATTTTGAAAAGTCTAGGACGTGTTATTAAACTTTATGATATGTTAACAATTGTTTAGAATTGTGATGATGCCTTGAGATGGCTTATTGATTAAATGTATGTATATATGTATATATATGTATTGGTGTAGATTGTATTCTGATCGATGAGGTAAAACAATTGGACCGTTCGAATCGTTGTTCTTCTCTTGAGGTAGGAGAGGAGTTTATATTCTAAATGCATGATTTGAATAATTGATGATTAATGTATATGATATTGCTCATGTTTGCCTTACTATGATGATGTTGAAATAATATGATGATGGACATTTTGATGCTATTGTGCTTGGCAAATATGTGATATGTATTTGGGATATTGGTGGTATGCTTTGTGGTGATTAGTGATTATCATAAGACTTTAGGAAAATGTTGTGCCTCTTTGTTGTTGAAAATGTATGTATGTTCACCATAAATAATGAATGAAGAATATTGTTGTTGGGCATACCTTTAAATATTGATAAAGGATTGATGGATATTGTTGTTGATGATTGTTGATGCCATTGTGATTGATGCAAGTATAAACTTGTATTTATGAGTTGAATTTGTGTTGATGGAAAATGTTGTGAATGCCTCATTAAAATTGGAGATAATGGCACTAAACAATGAAACTAAAATCCATTAAGAATTAAGTGATGGTGTGATGATGTTCTTGGCAATTATGTGATTGCATTTAGAATATATGTAAATGGTGTGTCCTTTGTGGTGTTTGATAATAACTTGAGATTTTGGCAAAATGTGTGTGTGCCTAGGTCATGCTATGAAAACCAAGTATGTTCCACCACTAATGATAAGATATGATGATTTATGATGAAAATTGAAAGATGTGGTTGTGTGACATATCCATGAATGATGATGAAAATATTAAGACAATGATGGAATACCATTGTGTTTATTGCCAAATAGTAAATTGAAAATGATGTTGAAAAATATAAAGAATTAAAAAGATTGTGAATATCACACTAAAACTTGAAACAATAGCAAGATAATTGAAGTTGAAATCCACTAAGAATTGTATGTTAACAAAGTGTAAGTTAGTGTATACTTATACTTTTGCCTTGAAAGGATGTGCTACTTTTGTGGCGAAGTTGTGTGCGATCAAATCTCGGTGATGGTTAAATTTTAGATTGGCAAATATTGTTGCTATGTATTTGAAGTATACTTGTTCGTATACCTTCTTGATTTCCATGTGGGGATTAATATTGATTAGACTCCTTGGCTATTATGTTTGTGAATAATATAAATTGATGCCTTAGAAATCATGTGAAAAGTTGTATGCCTTGGATAGTATTATATTTGGTTACATACCATTATTTGTAATGTTAAATGTAAAATATACCCCTAAGTGAGAGGGTGAGAAATCCTTGTAAGGTTCAGGCTAGCATGTGGATTGTTGCATTTATGGCATGCATGACATAACATTTTATATCTAGTTGCAATCACAATGAAAGGTCTTGCGGGACTATGTGAAAAAGGACACTTGCGGGGGGACTTGTGTTTGAATACTCCTCAGTGGTTGTGATAACTTGATATATGGAGATGATACAGATCACTTAAGCAACTATGCGTGGTTGCAAATGTTTGAGAAACCATGTACGAATGGGTGATGTGGAAATGTTATGAATTGGATCCATTGCATATGTATTCAACAGTATGACATATGCATTAGCCATAGGAACATGGCATTTAAGTTGGAGATGGCCAAGAAAAATGACAACCTCTTGAGAGTGGAAATTGATTAAAGATGTAAAACTTGATGACGATAATTGTGATGGCCCATGATGATGAAGGGCAATGTCATTTCCAATGGAGGTTACTTCCAAAATTCCTTGAATTGATTCATGTAATTTCTTGAATCAGTTCATAGTTCACTGCCTGATTGAACTGATATTGCCATTTGTATGAATCGATTCATGGTATGGCTAAATCGATTCATAGACTTCTATTTTGCTATTTTGGGTGCCTTTCTCGTATGAATCAATTCACGACTTGCTCGAATTGATTCATGGTTTGCTATTTGCCAATTTTCCATACATTTTGATGTTTGCTTGATGTGTGTTGAATCATGGGTTATTTCCTTACTTTCCATGCATGTTTTCTTGGATTATTCCCCATGCCCACTATTGTTTCCAAATCAATACACGTTTTCGCTCTACACATGCACGGTGACTGTGTAATTGATTATTTAAGTTAATATTTGTATAAAACATCTACATTCCCATATCATCATATATGGGATAGGTCTTCCAATGGTTCAGGATTGATTATTAAAGTTTTTAATCGCGGTGTTCTTCTTCCGACAAATACTTTAATTGTGAAAAATTTACTCTACTTTTTGTCATCTAATTATTAATGACTTTAATATTCTTTACCCGATTAAGGGCGCCACATTGTGTGGTATCAGAACATTGATTGCTCATTGTTTGATCTTTGTGAATTAAATATCATTGGAGGGTAATTTCTCTTATTGAATTGAGGTTGTTTAACATTGAAATATGTGCACTAGATTTAAAGTTATGTATGCACTAGATTGAGGCAAATCCTACTGTGAATGCTAAGTGTAAATACATATATGATATAGATTCTAAAAGAACTAGAATTAGTATGATGGATGCCCTAAGGATTAGGGCTAGACTTAGTTTTGTATGAGAAGCCCAAGTAGGTGATTGATTTAATTGTGACCATGAGGTGTGATGCCTCTGATTTGACTTGGTATAATCTTGTACAATCAAACATTGTGGAATTAGACCCTATGGTGGTCTAAGCTCTATGTTATTTTGATGAGCTATGTCTAATGATGGTTGAGTGTTTGGGAAGTACCCCACAATGGGTACCAGGTAACCCTTGGACTTTCTAAGTCTGATGATCTTTTAAACCTGATGGTTGGTTAAGCTGTAGTGAAATTAATTGTGTAATAAATTGTTGAGGCTAGAGTCGTCATAAGATGGAATGCAAATAATGAATATGATCCCTGAATAGATGGCGAATGATAATGTTGAATTTAGGGTACGATTTGGTATTAGGTATGATATAAAATTTTATGGTATGTCTCTAGGCTAAAGTGTATGCCCTTCATATTGTGATCATTGGATCAGCTATGGACTATGATACAATGTTGAGACGACATATGTGATTTTGGATTGGTAAAAGAAATTTAATTATGTCATCACCCTTCCTTTCGTTCTAAAAAAGGGGATATATTAGTGATAGAACCCATATAATAATGTGAACGGTGAGGGTTGTACGCCCAACTTATGGATTTTGCTTGTCGTTAGTGAGGAGGTTCACTGATGCAAAAGCCAGTTATCTGATTGAGCACCGTATTGTAACCTTGAGGTTGCATACCTAAGGTGAGTCTAGTGAATCATCTAGGCTTGAGTTGATTTATGGCGAGCAATATATGGATGAAATAATGGATTATTAGACTTTTTGGACCATGACTTCTGGATGAATGAGAGTTGATGATAGGGTATTTACCTTGTGAGGTCTATAAGTCCATTGTTATTATATTAATTTATGATGATGGTAATTGATATTAGATGATTATTGTAGCATGAATTATGCCAGATTTTGTAGAATGACCATGTTGATATAAGTGTGTTGGTTACGGGCTTGTGTTGCTTACTTTAAGTTAATATTTGTATAAATTATCTACCTTCCTATATCGTCATATCTGGCATAGGTCTTCCAATGGTCTGGGGTTGATTATTGAAGTTTTTAATTGTGGTGTTCTTCTTCCGACAAATACTTGAATCGTGAAAAATTTACTCTACTTTTTGTCATCAAATTATTAATGAGTTTAATATTCTTTATAAGATTAAGGGAGCCACATTTGGCTTCTAAAGAGGAAGAGGAAGATGAAAAAATGAAGGTGAGTAGAGAGAGTGGAGAAAGCCAATGGAAATTAAGAGATGGAAGGAGAGAGAAATGGTTAAAATTGGGTATTACCCAATGGTTAAAAGGATGTACCTTCTTGCTTTTTCCTTTGGTCAACAAATCCCCATTACCCATTGGTTAAGAGAAAGTAGAGAAAGAGGGAAAAAGGTCACAGTGAAATGGAGAGGAAAAATTAGGGATTTACATTTTTCTTAATTTCTATTTTGCTCATATTTTCGCCTTTAATAACACATTCTACGTTTGTATAAATATCTCCTCAACATCAAAAATTATTTTAAGCATACCACTGTAACTACAGTAAATTACTCATCATTCTAGACCCATCAAATGCCCAAAATTATTTAATGGGTCCCATACCTTTCGTTAAATTGTCCGGTTTCAATAAATTTTAAGTTATCGGTAAATCACAATTAGTGTTTAATTAATTTTCCCACATATATTGGACCACAAATAATTAATTATCATCATCCAATAAATTTATTTCTCTAAAATTTGGGATGTTACACCTAGGTTTTATTTGATTCTTCATTCTAATCAAGAATTCAACACATTTTCCATAATATTCCTTCTTAGTATTTCCTACATTGTGCATCATCTTCCATAATGACAACTACTCCTATGAAATCTGTTACTAAGAGCCAAAAACAACATGGTAATGCTACACTACACCATTCAACATGTCAAAGACTATAACTGCTAAAGAAAATGGAAATCATTAAGAAGTTGAAGGTGTGTTTTAAGTAATCAAGTGCTTAATGGCTAAAGTTTTATGTGTTTATTATAGGGACATCTATTGATGTGTTAATCTCTTTTAGGTAGCTAAGGAATATTTTATTTATGTGAAAGGTCTGTCATCAAACGCTACACTTGTCCTCATGGAGTGAATTTTTCTAATCCAAAATTAACATAATCAAATTCTTTAATAGATAAGTAGTGTAATTTTTTTCTTGTGTATATAATGAATATCATGTGGATATAATGAGATAATGTCAATGGTTCTTGTATAACAGTACTAGGCTTTAAGATAGGCCATCAAAATGAAAGAATAATGATTGATGACTTACTAAAATTACACCACTGTTAAATTTACACTCTGATAAGTAGAACACATTGATGGTAGGGGAGTACCATTAAACATTTCAAGAGAAGTGAGAACAAAAAAGGAATAATAAGGGCAAATATAATGAGGTCACAAGGATCAAAGAATATAATGATGAGAAAGGTGAGGAAATGCATATGTAAGCATGAGTATGTATTCAAGGTCAGAGATGTGTCATTATAATTTTGTCATTTCAATTTGGAAAGGTGGTATAGATCATACACATAGTGGAATAAAAATGCTTTTTTTAAATCAAACCTTGTTATTTCTGCCTATGGCACTAGGACAAAACTACAAAAGAGGCTACCATGGCTAACTTATTTGTGTGATATTGGATTATTGGTTTGCTCAAATTCCATCCTACATTAGGATTATTTCATATTTTATAGTTAGTGTGTCATATGGGATTTCATCTCCATACGGTCTTTTCGTTTAGTTTGTGATTTTTGACTACTAAGCAATTGATATATGAATGTATCCTAGAAGTGTTATTTCTATCAAAAGGTACCAATGGTAATGAAGAGAAGCAAAAATGTCTTAGAACTAACAAATGGCTCAACTCATGAGTAAACTTCATTATAGTTTGGGAACAAATATCTACAACAAACTAGCCTATATAATTCTAGATTTAATGTTGTTGCATGGAAAAAAGACGTCTACTAGTGAATAATGATGATATTGAGAATAATTTTAAAGGATGTATTTATTTATGCCATTGATGATAGTCTTTTATTTCTCAAATGCAAGCATGCATTTCATTAAATATCCATGGCAATCTTAAAATTTATGTTAGAAAATTTAATTGGTTCATAGCTTATTTAGTGTCATGGTTTACTACTAAATCTTCATTCCTTCCTTCCTTGTTGATTGGTGTCCTTATGCTCCAAACAGTGATGAATTGGTAAAAGCCTATTTCTGTTGGAAGTATACACTAAGAACTTATGTGTTTTATGATATATCACTTTATTTGAGAACTATTCCTAAACTTTCCCTAGTTAAGTATTAAGATGGGACATATAAATACGTTAAGATTATTGTGTGAGTGTATTGATGATCTGATCTCATATGTCATTGATATAGAGAATATCAAGTCTTCACATGGTACATGAGTAATGGTGTATTGAACAGACCCATTACGAGAATGTTGTATAAATAGTTACATGAGTGTCATAAACAGTTCTCAATATGATAATGGTATATGTAGTCCTTTAACCTAAAGTCGTTATAATTTCTACATGAAGAGTTTGTTGTTTTAATATAATCATGCAGAAGAATGTGAGTGATGTGGATATGATTTGTCTCTTATATGTAATAAGTGATATCTTTGAGCCACTTGATGAAGTGAGACTAAGTAAATGCATGACTATGCTATGGAGAATAAATATTAGATATCTATTCAAGTAAAGTCCACTCTAGTATCAAATAAAACGAATTAAGTTATACAAGGATGACGACAATCATGCCTTGGGCCAAATTAAACATATAGGGTATATCACTTATAACTTATATTATTTTGATGTTTATATTTGGATAATGATGTATTGCTAGATTCGATTCATTATATTATATTAAATATAAAATGCTATATCTAATATAAATCAAATATATTTGCTATAAGGTCACACATATAGAGTAAGCACACCGAAGGATATTTTTTATTTTTGTTTATCTAAAATTAAAACTATTGAGTCTAACTCAAGCCACTAGAAATATGGACGTAGATATCTTTAATGGTTCCCTCTTTTGTCCCTTAATACTATGCATTATCAAATGATGCTAGGCTGCCACTAGATCCAGGAAAATATATAAGGGAGTTTTTCATTTCTCCTTTGCATATCTACTCTTAAATTGTGCGTGTTCTCACTATATTAGTGCCTCATTACGCTATGTATTGTGGCATTGAGGACAATATATGGTTCTAAGTGTGGAGTTGTTAAGAAGATTTGAATTTTCATTTTTTCCTATTTTATACGTTATATTTGCATTTTGTTATGCATATAGATTTTTATTGTTTACATAATTTTACATATTGTTCGTATTCTATTCTGCATACTATTTTTCTACTATTTGTATATGTTCTGCATTTTGTTTATTCAGTTTCCCGCATATGTTCTATGTTCTGTTGTTTGCATACATTCTATTTTCTACATATACTCTGTTTTCATTTTGTCTACATTTTGTTTTCTACATACATTACAATGTTTATTTTGGCTTTTTTTAGAGTTTATTTTGCTATATGTTTTTAGAGTATGCTTTTACTGTATGTTTTTAGAGTCTATTTTGTTGTCTGTTTCTTATTTTATTTTTAGTTTCAACATTTGCTATTTTTTAAAATTAAATAAAATAGTCTTTTTTATGGTAGTATTGTCCAACATGTGAGGATAGGAGTTTATTAATTTTTATATGGGTTGATCTCTTACATTCTTGAGTTTTTCATGATGATTTGATGATTGAGTAGTGAATTATTGTGATAGATTTCTACTTTAGTGAGATTTTAAGCTATGTTAAGGAAATGGACCATTTTATGCCATTTTCCTTCTTTCTTGTATGATTCACCCATGTTTGTTGGTACTTTAGAACATGGCTTATTGCTTTTTGATATATCTTGTTCCATGTGTATGCTTTGGTGTGATTAAGTCTATCTTTCATTTTAGTCACTAGCCATATAGCCTACCTTTTACATTTTCTATTGTTAGCCATTTTTGAGCCTACATACAACTATTTCTTCATTTTAGCCACATTTTTAGCCAATAGCTAGAAAACCATGATTACCTTTGCCTTAGAGTTGTTTAAGAGCTTTGAAATTGTTTTTAGAAAAAGTTCACAATGATTATAGAAGTGCGCACTCCAGGTTATGTTTTATATGTTATGTGTTTTCCATAATGGACTTGTTCTATTGGTTTGAAAAAAGAAAAAAAAGAAAAAAAGTTGGAGAAAAGAAAGTCAAATAAAAAGAGAAAAAAGTTCAAAAAAAGGAAAAAAAGAAAAGAAAAGAATAATAAAGGATTTGCCTTGATTTGTCCTTTACCTCTCTTCCATGTTGGAATTCCTTATTTTATGTGTCTTGAGTTTTCTAATTGTATTTCCATGATCATTGGCTCTTATTCCCTATTGCTTGTTTTCACCTTTAAGCTTAGCTATACCTCATGTGTGTTCAAGTATGGAAATTAGAAACTTGTCAAGCCTATGGTAATGCTAGGTTATTTGGGTAATTTTTAAGAGTATACACAAACTTAAACACTTGAGAGAATTGAGAGTATATATTGTGAGGTGATATCACTTGATTCATTGCTTGATTTGATGCTATCTTTTTTGCAGAGTAAGATTCGTGATGTTTTGGTTCTTTGAATCCCTATATGTTGCATCATGTTTATTACTTAGTTTATTGATGATTTTGTGATTTTTCTTTCTCATGAGTTGTGTCTTTAGTCTTTTTGTTTTAATTCTTTTTGTCTTAAATCTCTTTGTTTTAAGTATTTTTTTATATTGGGTCTTTTTGTCTTGAGTCCTTTTGTTTTGAGTCTTTTTCTTTATTTTACCTAAGAGTGCAAAGATTCTAAGTACGGAGTTGTTTGATGGATCATATTACATTGACACTTTGTTATCCTAGCATGATATTTTAACAATTATTCTAGGATTATGTCATTAATTTAGGCTAGTTTTATTTGTTTGAGTTTATTTGGGCCTTAATTAATAATTCTATTTAATTGTTTCATTTTAGAGATTTTGACCTCTATTCACTAATTCGGTCATAGATGCAGGTGGATTTTTTTAGTGATTCATGTGGTTTTAGAAAGCTAACTTAAAGAGCTTTAAATGGACACCTCATTCATTGAATTTGGAGTCTTGAGTTGAACATTATGAGCATTTGAAGTTGGCTACTTGTCGTTGTTACAAGAATTATGAGAATTCAAGTGTCCATTAGTAGTTTTTAATCAGAATTTGAGCTTAATTGTATTTTGTAGCCCATTAAAATTTCATAATTTAATAGTTAGGTTCAAATTAGGTTTAGACTCCTTGCCTTGATATAAATATTTAGCATTGGAGGAATTTCACACACTTTATTTTACATGATAATTTGAGTAAAGTTTTACTTTTGTTTTTATCTATTCTCTTCCGGTTTTCCCCTTGTGTTTTGGGTTCTTCATGATGATTAAATTCAAAAACCATATTATGTCTTCAAACATGATGGGGGAGTAATTCCCTTGATTGATCCATGGTTTTGATCCCATAAAGGAATGGGGTAAATATTTCTTTGTTTCTATCCGATCTAACTTTAATTGCTTACCTTCTTAATCTTGTCACACCATATTTAATTTGGACTCGGATCACTTTGATATGATTCCAAAGAATTCATGCTTGACAAATTCATCACTCATATGATCTTAAAAGTACGTTTGCTTAGTTCATACTTTTGCGATTAGCATAAGAAGAACATTATTTAATCGATTGAAGACGCTTGTTCAAAGGTCATTCAAGGAATTTAGATTAAAGATGCTTGTTCTTTAATCTAAATTCATGAATTGGATTAAGATTCAATTCATTTTCTAAAATTACTTGCGGGATAGAAATTGTAGGTTAGTTATTTTTAATTAATTGAATTTCACTAGTTACAATTGTTTACGTTCTTGCTAAATCTTAAAAATCTCTTATTTTCCATGTCCTTTTTTAATGTTGCAACCAAGTTCCTCAACAGAATGACCTAGGTTTGTTTCTAGTTTACTATATTTGAAATTTGTTTTTATTTAACTGATTACGACTTCAATCAATAATCTTACATAACATGAATATATTTTTAAGAGTTTATCAATTCATAAACGATAGTTATCATACGTGACCTACTCAAGAGCTCATAAAGTCATAAACTTCACATTTTACATTACCAATAACAACATGCAAACAACAAATATGTAACATAATACTAAAACTAACCTTAAAGCTAACATTTTTCAAAAAATTAGCTTCAAGTTCAAGCCTTTCTTAAAGATTGTGATCCGTAGTTCCATTGTTAAGTAAAATAGGGTTTTTAAGTTCCACATGATATTTTTCATAACAAATCCTTAAGAAAGGATAATCCTTTAAAAATAATCTGATATTGTGGAAATCCTAGGGAGGTTTCCACCCTCTAGCATTATGCATGCATCCTTAAATTTTCAAGAAACTCCTCTAACCCAATGAAGACTAGTGTTTAAGGAAGAGTCTCCTAATCCAAACTTCTAGTCCTAGCCTCCATCCCCTCTTCTAGCTCTTGACTCCCATGACCACCCTTCAAATTTTAAGGCACATGTCATGAATGGATCATCCAAACTTCTTGAACAAGGACCCTTTGGAAAAAAGACAAAAGGTATAATACAGTGATTTTTCTAGGTCAATAAAGGGAATAAGTTTCATGGAGTAATTTTTGTATTTATAGTATATCTCACTTATTTCTTGGTAAAAACATGTAATTCCTGGTCCTATGGGAAGCTAAAAAAAAATAAAGAACTATTATGTTGTGAACATTCATAGATTCTAATAGGAAAAGTACATGAAAGATCTATAAGTCATGGATCTAGAAAGGAGAAGAGGAAAGATAGCATCTTGGAGCAGTTTTTACGGTTTGGACCATATCTTTCTAGGATCAAAATGGATTTCAATGATTTCTACCATTTTGGAAAGATAAGGAAATGATGAATAAGTGTGGTATTGGGAAAGTTTATAGATTGAAAAAAGAAATAGGTCATTTTAAGCTTGAAAGTTATTGATCCAAGGACATGGTATTTTAGGGATTTCTCTCTTTTCATTGAATGGTTTTTCATGAACTTTAGCTTCTTTTATAGGAGAAAAGAGGAAAAACTTATTTTTTTAGGAAAGTTTTTAGGATTAAACCCTAGAAGAATGCTTAAAAGCTTTCATGTTCTAGGTATAAAGCAAAAGGGAATGGGAGAACTGTTTTAGGGCTATTTTAGTATTTTGGCCATAACTTTTTCTATATGTATTTGAATTACACGTTATTGGGCTTGTTGGAAAGAAGATAGGAACAAGTTTTATATTAGGAGTTTTTCCAAGATTAGGCTCTATCAATGGAGTATAGAGAGAATAGAGAGATGGGGGAGATGGTTGTGAGAACGATTGTTGTGAGAATGGTGGGGAAACTACGAGTTCTAAAGGAAGAAATAAAAGAGAGAATAAAGTGATGAGGGAGATGGTTATGAGAATGGAGAGAAAAGTAAGAGAGTTCATAGAGAATGAATGTGTATGATTAGTTTACTCATGAAAAGAAAGAGATGGTTAGTCAAGGTGTAAGATTTTAGAGAGATGTATGGCCAAAGGTGTAATTCTAAGTAATTCTAAGTGACTGAATTTCCTATTCCTATGTGGGACTTAAACCCTTAATAAGTAAGTTATCATCTTTCTTCCTTAACTAACTAGATTAGTTCGACCATTTAAGTAACTTGCCTCCATTCTCTTTACATTAAATATTTATCAATTGAATTCTAATATACTCCCTTTATATTTTATTCTTTTATCAATTGGTTTCTAATATACTCCTTTTATATTTTATTCTTAGTAATATCCTTTTAGTTCCTTACTTACTACTAGTCTATATCACCGTTAACTAGTAACATTTCCTCTAATTCTTTATTTATTATGACCTATATTACTACTAGCCAATATTATTTCTTTACTTACTATAATCTATATTGTTACTAGCCAATATTATTTCTTTTCTTCTTTTCATCTAATGCTACAACTACATACGTGCCTTCAATTATCCTAATCACGATTTAATCCAATCTAATTCTATTGATTTCTATAACTTACTAACACCACTTTTCTTCCTTACTAGAAGTTATCAAGTTACCCATTTTCCTTTCAAGAAAAGATTTTCTTTAGTAGAATTTGTAAAGATATCTACTTTACTTTTTAGGAAAAGATCTTTTTTTCTAACATTTATAAAATTACCCACTTTACTCTAAGTAGACTTTTTTTGCTATAATATACTAGAAACATTCTTTTGAATTTAGTTGCTTCTTTTAAATATTCTTTTTTTTTCCTAGAAAATTCTTATAACTTAAAAAGAATTTTTCAATTTAATTAAATTCGTCTAATAATATTCTATTAACTATAAGAAACCATTTCTAATTAACTTTCTAAGTTATCAATGGCGTCAAACTTTTTAAACATACAATTTAGTGATATTATATCAGAATCTTTTTTTTCTTAAGCATAAATGATGTAGGAGGATCTTGATGGAGACCTTCCTTAGGAGGGATCTTGGTTCTTTTTCCTCATCCTTAGTCTTCAAGAGCTATGAAATAGAGATGCTCCTTGCTTGACCAAAATGACACAAGAGGAAAAGACTCTAAAACTATGGAATTTTGGAGAGAAGGAGAAATGAAAATGAAAGAGAAAGGTGGAGGGTGGAAAGGAAAGGAATGGAAGATGGAAAGGGTATGTTGGAGGCCATTTCCTAGGGGAAGATAACTCCTAGATCTCGCTACCAAGGAGGGAGAATACCCCTTGGATAAAAGCTTACTAAAGTTCCCTCTAGCCAAGAGAAAAGGAGAAACTCATCTCTCTCTTAAGTACACAAAGTGAGCTAAAATTCTTATCATTCATGTATGCCAATTTCCAAAGAGAAGCACCCTTATATAGGCACTTGGTAGTTTCAACCAAGGTGTTCCTATTGGGCTTCCATCATGGGTCCTAGGCCCATTCAAGGAGAATGAAAAGGACATGGCCTTATACATGGCCCAAATGAGAGTACATGGCCCAAAAGTGACCAATTGACCTAGTAAGGTCCAAATAAACCCTAAAACACTAGAAAATCTAATTATGAACTATATTATATGATGATTACAAATAGATCTTCAAAGTGTCTTCATTGGGCTTGGACCCATTAGACAAAGTAAGGAAGCAAGCTAGGGCTTTTTGGATGGTTTCTTTGCCCTTTTTAGACTTGGCCCCTTTGAAGGGACCTTTGTATGCCTCTAATCCTTTATCCAAAATAATGTGTGGATCCTCCCATGTTATGTCCTCATTATGCTCCCCTTCAAAAGAATTTTTCCTCAAATCTGAAGACTCATCTTCTTCATCTATGTCAAAAGGAGATAAATCAGACACATTAAAAGAATCACTCACACCATAATCACTAGGTAAATCAAGGACATAAACATTATTTCCCATCTTTTTAAGGATTTGAAAAGGACCATCACCCCTTGGATCAAGTTTGGATTTTCATAAATTTGGAAATCTCTCTTTTCTAAGATGCAACCAAACCTAATCCCCAACTTCAAAACTAACTTCCTTTCTCTTTTTATTTGCACAATGAGCATAATGTTCACTATTAGCTTGAATTTGGTTTATAACCTACTCATGAAACTTTTTTATAAACGTGGCCTTTGCCTCTCCATCCAAGTGAAGGACAAAATCAAAAACATTAATGGACAAAAGGTCTAAGGGAGTGAGAGGGTTAAAACCATAAACAATTTCAAAAGGACTATGCTTAGTTGTTGAGTGTTGTACCCTATTATAAGAAAATTCAATATGTGGCAAACACTCATCCCATGATTTAATATTTTTATTTACTAAGACCCTAAGTAATTGAGAGGGGGACCTGTTCACTACCTTAGTTTGACGATGGCAAGTGATAGAAAATGGAAGCTTCGTTCCTAGCCTTGACCAAAGTGTTTTCCAAAAATGGCTTAGGAATTTAGTGTCCCTATCAAAAATGATAGTTTTAGGAACACCATGAAGTCTTACAATTTCTTTGAAAAATAGTTTAGCAATATGACTTGCATCATCCACTTTGTGATAAGGAATGAAGTGAGCCATTTTACTAAACTTATCTACCACAAAAAAGATAGAGTCCATGCCCCTTTGGGTCCTGGGTATGCCTAACACAAAATCCATAGAAATATCTATCCAAGGAGAAGTAGGTGTAGGTAAAAGAGTATAAAGACCATTAGGTGATACCTTAGATTTGGCTTTTCTACAAACTATACACCTAACACATAGTCTTTGCACATCTTTTTTCATTCTAGGCCAATAGAAGTGTTCATTTAAAATTGACAATATTTTATCCCTTCCAAAATGACCCATTAAGCCACCCTCATGGCTTTCTCTAAGCAATAAATCTCTCAAAAAACTCCTAGGAATGCAAATTTTATTGGACCTAAAGAGGTAACCATCTAAAATATAGAATCCTTTTTGAGATGTGGTTTCACTAGATGAATTATAGATGTTAGAGAAATCAAGATCACCTTGATACAAACTCCTAATTTCATCAAGTCCAATGATTTTTGAGTCAAGAGAGGCAAGTAAATAGTGCCTTCTTGATAAAGCATCAGCCACAGTATTTGATTTTCCATTTTTATACTTGATGACATAGGTAAATTGCTCTCAAAACTCTACCCATTTTGCATGTCTCTTATTTAGTTTATGTTTCCCTTTTATGTACTTAAGTGATTGATGATCACTATGAATGACAAATTCTTTTGGGATTAAGTAATGTTCCCAAGTTTGGAGGGCTCTGATCAATGCATAAAATTCTTTATCATATGTGGGATAATTGAGGCCAGCCTCATTGGGTTTTTCGTAGAAAAATGCAATAGAGTGGCCTTCTTGCAACAACACAGCTTTTATCCCTACATTGGAAGCATCGCAATCAAGCTTAAAAGTTTTTGAAAATTTTAGAAGAGCTAAAATTGGAGCACGAGTGAGTTTTTCCTTAAGGTCTTTAAAAGCTTTCTCTTGCCTTAGGTCCCATACAAAAGGAACCTTTTTCTTAACCAATTCATTTAAAGGGGAGGCAAAGGTAGAGAAATCTTTTACAAACCTTCTAAAAAAACTAGCTAAACCATGAAAACTCCTAATTTCATTCATATTCTTTGGTGTTGGCCAATCTTGGATGACTTCACTTTTGAGTGATCTACCTTTACTCCTTTTGAACTCACTACAAATCCAAGGAAAACAACATTATCTATGCCAAAAGAACATTTTTCAAAATTTGCATAGAGGTTATCTGATCTTAAGGCAAGCATAACTTGTTTCAAATGGTTTAGATAAGAGGTCATGGTCTTTGAGTGAACTAAAATATCATCAAAATAGACCACAACAAAGTGCCTAATGAATTCCCTCAAAACATGATTCATTAACCTCATAAAAGTGCTTGGTGCATTAGTCAAGCCAAAGGGCATAACTAACCACTCATATAATCCAAGTTTAGTTTTAAAAGCAGCTTTCTATTCATCTCCCTCTTTAATTCTTATTTGATGATAGCCACTTTTAAGATCAATCTTAGAAAATATAGTAGAACCACTTAACTCATCAAGCATATCATCAAGTCTAGGTATTGGATGCCTATACTTGATGGTTATCTTGTTGATAGCTCTATAATCGATGCACATTATCCATGAACTATCTTTTCTAGGAACAAATAAAACAGGTAAAGCACATGGGCTCAAGCTCTCTCTAATCTATCCCTTAGATAATACTTCATTCACTTGTTTTTCGATTTCAAGGCTTTCCTTAGGGTTACACCTATATGCAGACCTATTGGGTAGACTAGCATAAGGAATTAAGTCTATTTGATATTTAATTCCCCTAATTGGAGGTAAGCCTTTAGGAATGTCACTAGGAAAGAGGTCTTTAACTTCATCTAGAATATTTTGAATCCCTTTGTGTTGGTGTATGCACTACGAGCTATTAATGTATCAATTTTAACTTATCAATAAAATTAGTATTTTCAGTTTTAAGACTAATTTTAATGCTATTTATCCTGGAATAATAGGTCATATGAGAATTATTCCTAAAATGACCCTAATCAAGTATTTACATGGGGACATGTAATTATATTAAGATTAGTGTGTGAATGTACTGATGATTTAATCTCACAAATCATGGATATATGATATCAAGTCTTTACACAGGTACACATTAAGAGTAATGTTGTACTGGACAGACCCACCATAAGAACGTTGCATGGATCATTACATGAGTCTCATAAACGGTTCTTAATGTGATAATGGTATATAGTCCTTTGACCTAAAGTCACTATGATTCCTATATAAGGAGTTTGTTGTTCTAATACAATAAACGTTATCTGTAATAAGATGACCATAAAGATTGTGATTAGGCAATAGACAAATTATGTAGAGGGATGTGAGTGATATAGATGGAATTTGTCTCTCCTATGTGACAGGAGTGATATCTATGGGCCACTTGATGGAGTGAGACTAACGAAATGCATGACCATGCTAGAATGAATAAATATTAGATATTTATTCTGTAAAGTCTATTCTGGTATCAAGTAAAATGAATTGGGCCATACAAGGATGACGACGACCATGCCTTGGGCCCAATTATCGTCACAAAAGGAATAAATATATTAAATAATTATCACTTATAGGTCATGTCGATGATAAATAATATTTGGACATAATGATGTATTGCTAGATACCGCTCTTATTTTATATTAATAATAAAATAGTTTATTATTAATATAACCGAATATTTTACCTATAGGGTCACACACATAGAGTAAGCCCACCAGAGGATAGTTTTATTTTAGTTGGACTAAAAATAAAACTATTTGGGCCTAACTCATTTAGAATGAGTCAGGAGCCCAATGTTTAATGAGACCTCAGATCAAGACCTAAGCCTATATATAGAGCATGAGATGCTTATAGGCTATTGCTCTGAAATTAGATTATAATCAAATTTCCGTACTAGCATTCGGAACTTTGTTTTTCTGGTGGGAGTGCTCATGTGGACTCCTAAGGGAGAAACTACAATTGCTTCGATCAAGGAACTCGTTTTGCATCTACAAGAGGTAAACCTCAAATAAAAAAATTTAATTTTGCATTATGCCTTGAGACATTTATATTTGTAATCCTTTTTGGGAATCCTTTGTATTTCCGCTGCCTGACCCTGATGGGATTCCTTAATAATGGTATCAGAGCCAGGTTGCAAAGCTATGTTTTGGGCATTTGTTTATGTTTCATGATGGCATGTTTTTCAGTATGCAAAAGCCTTTAAAAAATTTTGATTTATGAAATCGTTTTCTTGTTATAAGCTTTATGTTCTGTTTTGTGAAATTTGTTTGCGAAACTTGTTTTGAAAAACATTCAGGAATGGTTATGTATGAAATAATATCATGATTCGTATGCTCTTATGCTTTCTGTAAATTGTATGAGATACTATTTATAGGCTTTCTCATTTGAAGTATGCGTTTATATTATTTTAGAGGCTTGTATGATATTTGGGTTTTCAATTTTCGTATGTGATACATGTGTTGAATTCGTTAATAATCATTATAGTCATACAAATTGCATTTTGATAATGCGTTGATCTCCGAGCATGAATAGTTCATGTTATGGGGCGTCAAGTGATAAGGTTTAAGTGTTAAACCTTGGTCATTTCTTAACCTAGGGTTCAAACATTGAAACCTAGGCAGCCATCATGAGAAAGGTGAAATTTGAATTCTAGGTTTTGAAACCCTAGACGACACTGCCTACATATGCCTTGACGACTGCATTGTGAAGTGTTCACGATAAGGAATTAGGGTTTCAAAGTGGTTGAAACCCTAGCTGAAATTTTAGAGCTGTTAATGGTCAGTGGGACGTTCTGGCTAGGAAAGACTTGCTACTTAAGTGGTCACACCGGACCCACCTCTCTTTCCTAGGACCCCTGTACATTCTCTACGTAGCGCCTTATTACCGACCTACGTGTTTAATGGCCTGTTTAAAAATTAATTTTTTAAATGCTTTCCAATGGGTTATAATTAATTAATTAACACGTTGTATGATGAATGGTTATGGTCTTAGTTATTTTATTTAAATACAGACACTAGTGGAAAAAATGGATATAATCACGGTTAAAAATGGCCTTTAATCACGGTTAATGAACCATGGTTGTTGCAGCCGTGGTAGTAGATGAGGGCCTTTAACCACGGTTAACAACCGTGGTTATAAATTACATCTAACCACTGTTACGAACAACCGTGAATATAACAGACTGTGTATATTCACGGTTGTCGAGCATAACAGTGAATATAACAGACAATGTATATTCACGGTTATAGTAGAAACCATGGATAAAGAATATCTATAATCATGGTTGTGTAGTATAACCATGAATATAAGTAGTCAAAAAAATTCACTTACAAACTATGTATAATCACGGTTATAGTAGTAACCGTGGATAAATAGGGTCTATAATCACAGTTGTTACCATAACCATGAATAAATAGTGAGGTTTTTTTTTAATATGGTTTCTGTTTTATTATTTCCCAAACCTGTAATCAGACAACCAGCACAATATACAGTATATCCCAGCATATCCAGCAATAATATATAAAAAGAATGGTATGTATATAACATTATTTTGATATGAATTCATAACAACCTAAAAAATGAAACTATATACAATTTAGATGAATGTAACCTAATAAAATGTAAACCCTAAATCCTACACTAGATACATATATAAGAGAATAAAGATCCTATATCTAGCTAAGTCCTTTCTTGACTTCAATGAAGTATGAGGCCCATTGGTTTCTAACATTATCTACAAGTGTCTTGGAGAAGTGTGACCGGTCTTAGAAGTACTGCAAACAATGCAAAAACTAATTAGAACAAAAGCAATATTTAATACATGAAATTGATGAAATTTGTAGAAAAGTAGTCCAAATGATGAGACTTACATTTGTCCATCCATCTACTAAATGTTGTTGGACGATGGTCAGCATGGTATGCATGATGTAATAGCCACACTCGAAGGTACCCTCCTGCCTGTAAGACTACAATGGACATAAAATATAGAATAAGTGAATTCGCAACTTAAAAAATATATATTGAAGATTTGAATGAATACGATTGACTTACTTTTGGGTGCACCCACGCAACTTTTCTTCTGCTGGACTTAACTCCAAGCAGTCGATTGTATCCAACCACCGCCCTACGTCAAATAAAACACAAGATAAGTTAGAATCGTATAGGTCCAAAAATGATGTAATCGAATTTGTACTTATTTTTTAAGGATTAACTTACCCGTCTACTATACTTTTCAGGTCTTGTGGAACTGTCCGATGCATAGTATCAAAGTACAGAGCAAGATAAGCTCGGGGACAGATCACCATAAGCGTCCAGTGAGCACTGTAGTTACCAGTGATAAGTGAGACTTTAAAATACAAAAATTAATGACAATAATTATAGAATAGAATATTACCCTTTATGATAGGGGCCCATGTATACACCCTTCCTAGACTCAAACATCCAATTCTGGATGTATGCCTGGGTGTCTTTCGTAGTGTTTCCTTGCCTCTGTATGAAAGAGGGCTCTAAGAAATTGTATAATGAAAAATTGGACATAAAATGATATACTTACAGCTCCCACAGCTGAATGATGGAGATGTTCAGCTGCGTCGTCCCCATCATAATCTCACACAAGTCACTCCGTGTAATGTAAACTGGTAGTGAACTTGGACGGCCAAACACTAGTGGCCGCCATGGGACCTGAAGAGCGTCCTCTCCTTGCTCAGGCCCGGTCTGCCATAGCATCCAAATCGGATCATCGGCGGGGTCTGGCTTCTTCAATGCCGGTTCCTGTTGAACAATTGACAACCATCATAGTTTGTACCATAATTGACAATATAACAAAATTAGTTAGTGTTTCAAGTTTTTACCTGTACAGGAGCAACCAACAGAAGTCTGTTGGGCCACATCAGAAAGTGGCCCACCACCTGACCGACTGTCTTCACCTCTGGAGTTACCACTGGCACAGCAACATCCTCCTCGAGGATGAGCACAACAGAGACCCTGGACATACCATCAAGTAATGACTGATGGTGAACCACAGGGCCTAAGTTGTAGACCATGCTAGTGGCAACTGGCTCCTCTGACCCATCAATGAATAGGTCACATTGACGAGTATCTGCAGGCTCGACCCCACCATTGTCAGGGTCAGCTGCAGTGCACGACCCCTTAGTGCTAACCCTCTGTACCTACATATTTACACATCAAGCAGAAGTTATTCAACAATGAAAAAAAGTGATTATAAATAATAATACCGAGGAAATTGAATAAGGAATCTAACCTGTGGGTTGCTAGCTGGTGCAGTAGTCTCCTAGTGGTGGCTGAGTGAGGCTTTCATCTCCTCCCTGAATCGGGCCATCTCCTGGTGGAGCCTAGATATCTCCTCCAGATACTCAGCCTTAACAACAGCCACCTTCTGCTCCACCAACTTCTCAAAGGAGGGGGCAGGGTCGGGAGCACGGTAATAGCTCCAGAGGCCTGTGAAATGTGAATGATTAGCCCATAATTATTTAACAGATAACAAAATGAAAGGACACAGTTATTTACAACTTACCTACACCTCGACCAACAGAACGCACTCTTCCTGGGTGCTCTGGCCTGCCGATGGCGGTAGTCAAAATATCCTGCCTACCATAGGCTACAAAAGACCCTTGGGTTGATTGCTCAACCAAGGAATCCTAAAACCAAACAAGGAAAGTAACGTACTTGAAACTGGTCAGAATGCCTAGATGCAACG
This sequence comes from Clitoria ternatea, assembly GCA_037962975.1. NCBI lineage: Eukaryota > Viridiplantae > Streptophyta > Magnoliopsida > Fabales > Fabaceae > Clitoria > Clitoria ternatea. The sequence goes on from CM075672.1 coordinate 162,350,548, forward strand.
AAAGCATCCCAAGTCTCCTAATCAATGAAGGCATATTTCTCTCCAGGGAACTATCCTCGGTCCTCCCGAAATACATACCTACAATTCATATACATTTAAACTAAGGATTGGTACAATTTGGCAAAGCGTTGATTAAGAATTTAAAGTCCAAATATACCTCCTGGTGAGTATGGATTTGAACGACCTCCATCGCTCAGTAATAATACCAAGGATCTTCCTCCTCACTGTGTCATGTGCTGGTATCTCAAAAGAATCCTACATGAAAGGAGTTAGTCCATAAAAGAGTCCTTATTATGAATTACATGAAATAATACACTAAAATAAAACTTAAATGATATCTAAGTTACCAGAATATCACTCCAAATCTGGTTCTTCACCACCTCCTCGACATTATCCCAATCGGGGATAATGATGGACACCTTTGACCGAGCCACAACTCCAAAATAACTGCTAAGCTTCGTGGCATGTGGCCCTCCAAATCTACCAGTGTTGACATCCATGTCAACACGTAACCTCTCTCCCTGGTGACGCCTAAGTGCAACGTCTGGCATCTGGGTAACACCTCTACTCTTCCGAGTAGAGGAATCAGTAGCCTGTGAGTCAAACCTAGATCGTCGATCCTGGTCAGCCATGAGTATCTGTCCAAACAAGGAAACACAACTGTCAAATATTTAATATAACATTTAATACAATGAATAATTAATATAACATGTAATTTAATGATTCATTAACATGATTAATACCCTATGAAGATGAAATATTTTCCCACAAGCCTTTATGGTGGTCATGACGACTGGTAACAATTGACCAATGTGTCTACCTTGGATAACAATTGACCACCGTTTGTCAGCTGGTTCAGCAACATAAAAAACTTGCTTCATTTACGTTCCCATAATGAATGGTTCGTCCTTATGCCCTATCTTGTTGATGTCCACCAATGTAACTCCTAAATCATCAGTTTTGACACCGTTCTTATTGTCAACCCATTTGTATTTAAACACTGGAACAGTGAAAGGACCGTAATCGACTTCCCATATATCTTCAATCACACCAAAGTAGCATGACTCAGCCATGACAGGGTTGTTGTCCTTTGAAGTTGAGAAATGCATTGACTGAGCCACAACCATCACTCTACTATTTTGATTTGTACTCTTTTCATCCTGTGTCCTTGTATAAAACAAATAGTTGTTTATGTTATACCCACAAAAGGTGTTGTTTAAAATATACAAGTGTGCTTGAAGGACAACATCATGTGGCATACTCTTCATTTTTTTCCAATCGTTCCTTTCCCATCCAATCTCCCTTCATGACGAGTCGTTGGAATACCAATGCTTGCAGCATGTGACATGTATTTAGTGCAAAACTCAATTGCTTCCTCTGAAATATATCTTTCCATAATTGAAGCTTCGGGACGATGTTGATTCTTCATATACCCTTTCAATATCTTCATATATCGCTCAACAGGATACATCCACTGTAAGAACACTGGACCACATAAACGGACCTCTCTCACCAAATGGATAATTAAGTGGACCATTATGTCAAAAAAAGAGGGCGGGAAATACATTTCATGCTGACATAATATAAGTGATGCTTCCTGTTTCAACACATCCAATTCGTCGGGCACGATTACCTTGCAACATATGGCATTGAAAAACATACACAACCTTGTTATGACATTTCTCACATTTTTAGGAAGAATGTCACGAATGGCGATAGGCAGAAACTATTGCATCAACATGTGACAATCATGAGACTTCAACATAACTAACTTCAAATCTTTCAAGGAAACACAAGAGTTGATGTTGGAGCCATAACCAGACAGAACTTTGACACTTCGTAACGATTCACATAGGCTTTGCTTTTCTTTTCTAGACAACGTATGATATGTTGGGGGCAAATATATTCTTTTGCCCTTTGATTGTGGATGCAAATCCTGACGTATACCCATCAACTCCAAGTCCATACACGAATTTAGGCCATCCTTAGTCTTCCCGGGTATGTTTAAGAGTGTACTAACCAAACTGTTGCACACATTTTTCTCTAGATGCATTACATCAATGTAGTGTCTTACATCAAGCTCCCTCCAATATGGCAGGTCATAAAACACTGACTTTTTCTTCCAGTTGTTTTGTGTCGGGTGTTATTTTTCACACTTACCAAACTGCATGTTGACATCTTTCACCTTTTCATATGCCTGGCGACCAGATAGTGGTGGAGTTGCCATTTCAAAATCTTGGGCACCGTTAAATGACTTCTTCAACCTCCGAAACGGATGATTCGCTTTAAGAAACCTTCGATGTCAAAGATAAACATTTTTCCTACCATGATGCAGCCGCACAGAACTAGTCCCCTCCTTATATACTGGACAAGCTTTATGACCCTTCACGCTGTACCCGGATAGGTTACCATACGCTGAAAAGTCATTGATCGTGCAAAATAGCATTGCATGCAATTTGAATGACTGCCCGGTAAACCCGTCAAACACATCAACCCCGTCTTCCTACAACCTTTTGAGGTCTTTAACTAATGGAGTTAAATATACATCAATGTCGTTCCCCGGTTGTCGTGTACTAGAAATCATCATTGATAACATGACATATTTCCGCTTCATGCACAACTATGGCGGGAAGTTGTAAACAAACAACAAAACAGGCCACGAACTATGGTTTGTGCTCAGGTTCCTAAACGGGTTCATGCCGTCTGTGGCTAGTGCAAGCCTAACATTTCTTGGTTCATGGGCAAAATCCAGAAAAATCATAACCATTTTCTTCTATTACGATCCATCAGCCGGATGCCTAAGTAGTCCGTCAACAACCCTTTCATCAGCATGCCATCTCATAAGTTTTGCATCATCTGTATTAGCAAACAGACGTTTTAGTCTTGGAACTATAGGCAGATACCACGACACCTTTACAGGAGACCCTTTAGTGCAGACCTCATCAGAATCTGCCTCTTTCTTCTTATACCGTGACACCCCACACCTAGGACATCGATGCACCATTTCTAACTCACCTCGGAATAATACATAATTATTTGGCCATGCATGTATTTTCTCATACTCTAAACCCATAGGACATAACACCTTTTTAGCCTCATACTTACGATTCGGCAAGGTGTTTCCAACTGGGTGCATTTCTTTCAACAACTTTAGTAAGTCAGTGAAACTTTTATCCGTCCACCCATTTATGGCCTTCAAATTAAACAATCGTAAAACTACTGATAACCTCGTGAAATTTATGCAGTTTGGATACAACGGCTGCTCAGAATCCTCACACAGAGTCGTATATACATGAGCTTTCTTAAAACCTTCTACCCCCACATCACGGATCATATCCTTGAGTCGGTCATCCAAGTCGACATCGGTGTCATGCATCGAGCTTCAATTTTCAGTTTGAGAGTTGTTACTTGGCACCACCACATGTTCACCATGCCATATCCAACACGTATAACTACGCAGAAAATCATCACATAGTAGATGTTCTTGCACCTCTTCCAAGTCTACCCGACGCAGGTTCAAACATTTAACACAAGGGCAAAATACTTTCCATTCACCTCCACTGCATTCCTTTCTATGAATTCTATAAATGATTCAACCCCCCCTCGTACTCTAGACTTAGGCATGATGCAGTTATCCAACTCCGATCCATACCAACTATTTACAAGGTGCTATGATCAACTTCACTTTTTCTACAAAGGTGGTGGTCCTATACCCATTCAGGATGATAATTGTTTTTATACGTCATTCATATATACAGGTTAGGAGTTATTTTAAAATTTGATGAAATTTCGGCAGCATTTCGCATTAGTCTCTAAGTACACAAAATGAGAATGGTCAAATCAAATTCAACCATAACCAAATATGCACCTAGAGAACAACACAAAATGCAAGTTACCGATAGTTTATCAAATTTTAAAATAACTCTTAAGTTGTACATACTAATGACGTATAAAAAATAATTGTTCATCCCAAACTGTCCAAACGGACAATTCAAGATTCAACACAAACGATGAAATTAATTAATTTAATGACCATTTGTGTCGAATCTCAAACGGGGAACTACGGTTCACTCATGCACAGCAACTTTCATACTAATTAACAACCACACACATACAACAACAATAAAAATAACATATAAGAGCAACCAACAACAACAGAAATAAAATGTATTATATTAGTTAACTTTTTTCCTAAATTAGTATGATGTTTTTAATTTGTGTTATTTTTAAGTAGAAGTATGTTGTTGGAGTATGGATTATGGATTATGGATTATGATGTTGGTTTATAAGACTTTTAAAGTTTAGACTTTTATTTAGTAATTAGTATGATGTTTTTAATTTGTGTTATTTTCAAGTAGAACTATGGTGTTGGATGATGGATGTAACATCCCAAAATTTTAAAATAGAGGATTAATTAAGGAAAATAAATATTGACAAATCTAATATGAATTATTTAATGTCCCAATATATTAAAAATAATTTAATTAAGAATTTTGGGAATTGTTGGTGAATTATGGAGACCGGTTAAGCTGAAAATAAGCCTGGTTGAGATGTGGGTGTCGGACCAAGTATCTATGAATGAGATGATATTGGTCAGGGCTGTTAAGGATAATATTGGGAATCCAAATATGTGCTCAGAATAATTTTTAGATAAAGTATTAAGCCCAAACAGAGAGCCTGTTTGTGGAAAAACGATGAATTTTAATGAATGAAACTAAAAATAAAGCAAAAGCCCCAAATTTCTTTCACTTCTTCATGTTGGCTTCTTTCACTTCCGTGGGAAACCTTCCTCTTCTTCTTTCCTCTTACTTTCTCCTTCACTTCTTCATTTCTTCTTCTCCAAAAACCCTAGCCAAGGTGGTGAACCCTCTCCTCCTCCCTCATTTTTGTCCTTGGGCAAGCTAGGAGGTTGAAGCTTTCTCCTTCTTTTTCTCCTTATTTTCATGCATCCTTCTCTTCCCCTTGAAAACCCACTTTGTTTTGGGTGTGAGGTAAGCTATACTCACTTTCTTGTTGAGTTTTGGCTATGGGTATGTGTCATTATGTGTTGGGAGAGTAAAGCATGTACATGGGTATTTATTAGGAGTAATGAATGCTTGAACCCTAAGGTGGGCGGTTATAAATGTGAGTATTTATGAGGAGATAATAGTGGTTGGTACATTAATGATGGTGGAAAGTGAAGATTGATGAGGTATTGATGAGAGTTTTTGGGTTTTGAGAAAACACCAACTTTGAAATTTGGGGGAAAATAGTTAATGTTGATTTAAGATTATGTGATATGAACAAATGCAGGACATTGAGAAATATGAATGTTGGTAGATAGAGTTTTGTGAAGCTTGGGACTAGGTTTGTCTTGTAACCCTTGAAATTAATGGTGGTGGTTTAATGGGAAAGAATTCCCGAAGCATAATAAAGGATAAAAATGGTATCTACAACATGTCTAGCACATGTTGTGAAATTATAGATATAAATGTGACTAAATAGAATTGAATTGATAACTTGAGTAGTTGATTGATTGAGGTTTTACATAAATATTGATGTAGCACCTATTCGGAACGACGAGGCAGGAGCGTCTTATCAATCAGAATTCTTCTCTTGAGGTAGGAGAGGAGTCTTATGTTCTAAATGCATGAATTTGAATGTTATTTGATTGTGGTATGTATTGTCATGCATGTTAGCCTTGCTTAAATTTTGTGAAAAATAATGATGTGGTGTATGAGGTGTCAGGAATCCTATTAGGGTCAGGCAGCGGAAATACAAAGGATTCCCAAGAAAGAATTGCAAACACGTATGTCTCAAAGCATTATGCTAAATTAAAATTTTAATTAGGGTTTACCTCTTGTAGACGCAGAACAAGATCCTCGATCGAAGCAATTGTAGCTTCGCCCTGAGGAGTCCACACGAGCACTCCCACCAGAAAACTAACGATCCAAATGCTAGTACGGAATTTTAGTGTAATCTAATTTCTGAGCACCAGCCTATGAGCATCTCATGCTCTATATATAGGCCTAGGTCTTGACCAGAGCTCTCATTAAACATTGGGCTTCTGACTCAATCTAAATGAGTTAGGCCCAAATAGTTTTATTTTCAGTCCAACTAAAATAAAACTATCCTCTGGTGGGCTTACTCTATGTGTGACCCTATAGGTAAAATATTCGGTTATATTAATAATAAACTATTTTATTATTAATATAAACTAAGAGCGGTATCTAGCAATACATCATTATGTCTGAATATTATTTATCATCGACATGACCTATAAGTGATAATTATTTTATATATCTATTCCTTTTGTCACGATATCTAATTGGGCCCAAGGCATGGTCGTCGTCATCCTTGTATGGCCCAATTCATTTTACTTGATACCAGAGTAGACTTTATAGAATAAATATCTAATATTTATTCGTCCTAGTATGGCCATGCATTTCATTAGTCTCACTCCATCAAGTGGCCCATAGATATCACTCTTGTCACATAAGAGAGACAAATTCCATCTACATCACTCACATTCCTCTGCATAATTTATCTATTGCCTAATCACAATCTTTATGGTCATCTTATTACAGATAACGTTTGATTGCATTAAAATAATAAACTCCTTATGTAGGAATCGTAGTGACTTCAGGTCGAAGGACTACATACCATTATCACATTGAGAACCGTTTATGACACTCATGTAACGATCCATGCAACGTTCTTGAACTGTTCTTTACTGGGGGTGTAAAGGGGTGATTACCAAACAATTCAAATTGTATATGTAATATGAAATCTGATATGGAAAGGTCTTTGTACAGATACAAATATGGAGTACTCTTTGCATACAGGGACGTGGTATAATGCTCTCTGTGGCGGTGTAGTAGTCCGCCTGGAATAATCTCCTTTGCCTTGACACAATTGGTGGTTGTACCTGCAATTATTCTCCGACGCTCAAGTCAGTATTTTGAAGTACTGTTTTGACTTAGAAAGCAAATCTAAGAGAATTATGCAAGTGTGAGTGTAAGGTTTTGAATTAAGGGTCTCCCCTTATACCTTTTTGCTGAGGTTTATATACCTGTTACTGGTGCTCTATTATTGGTAGGACCCATTCCTTGTTTTCAGGCATAATGCAAGAAGGGTAGTGGGCCCCTACGCCGTTTACAAGCACCATCACTGTAGTGGGTATTTCCACTCACTTGGGAAGCCTTAATGCTTTATTATTTTATTTGTTGTTCCCTCTTATGCGTGACAGCGTGTTTCCTATTTTCAACCTCTCAAGACAGAGTCAATCTCGTGCCGGGGTTATTAGTATGGGCTCGCTTCGCAATATGGGGATTTCAGTATTCCGCCTGTGTTAAGCCTATGGCTTGGCGAAGTAGTGTGCATTGGAAGTGCTTTATGTACATGTGTACAAGTTTTTAATACTTTCCGCCTTGGCGGGGTCACATGCCTTGGCGGAGTCACATGCCTTGGCGGAGTAACATGCCTTGGCGGAGTAACATGCCTTGGCGGAGTAACGTGATTATCATTTTGGGCATGGACTTCGCTTAGAAGATACTTATACAATAGGGTGTAATATATTCCGCCTAACCAAATCGCTTTCTTGGCGGAGTGGTGAGTATGTTTTTAAGGCATGTACTCCGTATAAGAGTAATTATAAGGGATTTGAAACGCACTTCTTCTGTTTGAAATGCTGATCTGGCAAAGCATTAAAACCATGCTCTTGGGGGCCGGTGTTGGCACCGGATCATCTGCCCCCTAGCTTGTTAGAGTGACTAACGGAGTCGCTTTAATAAGCTATATCACTTTGTTATGTTTAGCTTTTATAGGCATGGGTTTAGGCGGTGTTTGCTAGTTCTGAATTTATGGACAAGTGTTTTCATGCATTTATTGTTTTTGTCATTATTTGCCACGCCTGTCATCAAAGCGCCTCGAAACTGCATTTTGCCGCTTCAATCTCTCATTGGCACGTAGGCCCTCGTAACGATTGCCATTCCAATGATCGGACATAAATACGTGGGATGGCAGTTGGAATACGTTTTCAAGGTTATTACCATGGGCCTTGGATTTTGAAAATACGGCCCAGGAAATGCCTGCCTTGAGATTCATCTAACGGTCTCAGAATTAATGGAACGTCATTATGATTCATCCAACGGCCATAGGTGCATTTCTGAAATTTTTGAGGCTTCGCTTATTTCCCCCCAAGCCATGCCTATAGATAGGTAAACTCTTAGGAGAGGGAACATTTTGCTTCATCTTCCACTCTGCGTTTTAGTGTTTAAACTGCCTTTTGAACGCTGCTTCCTCGCGAGTCATTTCTTGTTGCCAGTTCATCATTTCTTCAGAGATTTAAGGTAACTTTCTTCTTCCTCTGTTTTCTGTCTTCATTGTTATTGGGTTGGTTTTGTTTTCTTTATATGTGTGTTTGTTGAAACGAGGATGAGAGGAAAAGAATCAGAGTCGTGCCTAGGGTATCTGTTCAACCTATGTTTTCAGATATTACGAGTGAAGATGGGGGCTTCTATACTGGGAGAGATTCAACGTTTTATAACAGCGTGGAGTGTTTTAGTAATGCTGTACATTCATTTGTAGTAGGAGGTACTCCTCAGATACAAGTAAAAACAATGGCAGAATGTCAAAACGTTATGCTGCACGAGTTAGACTGGACAAAGATGCTTCAGACTGATCCTTATTGTTGGGTTGAGGCAGATGTCAAAGAAGCTTCTTCGCGTCATGTAATGACAAGTGGTGGGGTAATGGAGTTGTCGGTGCCTGTCTGGGCGGATGAGAGATTTGAAAGGAGGTTTATTGTTCATTCGCCAAAGACGTTTGAACGCATTTGCCATCGCCCTCAGGATGATCGTACTTTGTATATGTACGATATCCTTTTTACTCAGTTGGGGGTGCAATTTCCTTTGAACAAATTCCAAATGGGTGTTCTTAGGTTTCTGGATTGCGCCCCCTCTCAACTGCACCCTAATGGGTGGGGAATAGTCCGCAGTTTTGAAGTGCTGGCGAAGCATTTGGAGTTTACGCCTACTGTGGCGTTGTTTTTTGCTTTTTGCTGCATAATGAGGCAGGTGAACGCAAAGACCGGCGGAATGGGTTTCGTCACTCTTCGGGCGGAGCTGAAGATTGTAAATTTTAAGGCATTTGCTGACTCCGCCAAAGAAGGCGGACTCCATTTCAGAATGAGTTTTGTAAAAATTTCTGTCAGGAAGAATAAGTCCGTTTTTTGGCGGAGTGCGGAGGGGATTGATAAATTCCTGATGGCATGGACTAATAAGCACTTCCTCCTGACTAAACAAGCTTATGAGGTTGAGGAGAGCGCTCTGTCGCCTACCTCTGTGGAAGTACTCCGAACACTGAAGGAGTATAACTCCGCCCATAAGCAGTTTCTGTGCCGAAGGCTGCTTGGGCGTGATGCTGAAGAATATTTAAGTAATGTTTTAAGACTTGTTGCTTGTATACATACTACTTCCGTTCTTCTTGCAACTGCTAATCTCATTCGTGTATATTATGTTTGCAGGAGAGATTGTAGTATTTCTTGGGATGGAGCGCATCAAGCAACTCCGTATGAGTCGCCAGGAAGTTAATGCGGAGAATAATGTGCAGCCCCGAAGGAACCTTGCTGCAGGTCTAACAAGGACTCTCCCTTTGCCTGTATCCACCAAGGTAGTGATGCTGGAGGGTGGTGTGGGACCTTCGATATGGCATGATAGATGCCAAATTATCTATATAATGATGATGAAATATGAGTATTTTGGTTGTGGACTGGTAAGGATTGTCACCAAGTCTTATATAGACTGGTATTGTTTGAATATATATGACCAATATGAGCAATGGGAATACGAGGTACTGGTCCTGATATGGTCTTACATGCCATAGGCATTGTGGCAACATGCACTTATACGCCGACTTTTTGTGTTTGTGGTAACCACTACAGGATTGGGATGCCTTCCTGTATATCGGATGCGGCAACACATAGGTCAGGCAGGTGTAGGGATTGTAACTACTTATGGTAAATGTACTGAGCCTATCTGGTCATACTGAGTATGAACATGTGAGCTCTGTTGGATGAGATGTAATTGATGATATATGACACACTTGATGTAGGAATTTTATGTTAAGAATGATGATATGATGATGAGCAAGTCTTGATGGACTTTGGTAAGTCCAGTGTTATTCTATGGTGTCGTTCAACCTTGTTGATGTGTGGCCTGAGGTATAGCCTTGTGATATGTATATCGATGTTGAATTTCGAGGACAAAATTCTTTGTAGGTGGGGTGGATTGTAACATCCCGAATTTTATAAAATTGAGTAATTAATGAGAATGGCAAATGGTTGATTATTGAGGATGATGCGTGAGAATATGTGGAATCATTGTGGCAAAGTATGAATATATATAAGATGAGGATGAGTTTGAATTTAACATGAATAATATGTTGGAATGAGAATTTTGTAAGTAGGAATGCTCAAACAGACTGTATAAGTCCTTTATAATGTGTATGAGCTGTGGGATAAATTCAAATTTGGTTTATAATGAGAAATTCCGAGTGGGAATATTTAGAACAAGTTATATATGCCTTATATGATGTACATGATAGCTTGGATATGATTAAATTGGCTTATGATGAAGTTTCATATGATGGCCTATGTGAATTTCTCGTTTTTGACTCTGTGCTGATAATTTTACTCAGGCGAAGTGGATTCTCGCCCGAGCGAGAGACTCACCTGTTTGGAAATTAGCTTCTGGGCAATTCTCGCTCAGGCGAGAGTGAATCTCGCTCAAGCGAACTTGCCCCAGTATCAGTGTTTGCTCTCTGGAGGAATTTCGCTCAGGCGAGACAATTGAATGATGAGTGGATGAGTTCGTGGATGAACCCTACCCCAGTGGGAGGTTTAGAAATAAACTAAGTGGTGGTAAAACTTCTAAGTGATATACCGAGTGACATTTGATTGGGTGATATCCCGAGTGAGGGGTTTGTGGAACCCGAGTGGGATAACTCTCATTTCCCGAGTGGATTACTGTGTGACCTTGTGAATAAAAATATGGAACTAAGTTATGGGAAGTATATACGTGGAGTTATTTCCGAGCGATTGAAACCCCTGACTCCGAGTGGAGTAATCGTGGAACCATTTCCGAGTAGAGATTATGACGCTTCTGAATGAAGCATGTGTGTGGGTTTCTTGAATGAATTAAGTGTTTAGTTAAGTGTGGAGTGGACATAATTCCGAGTGAGTGACCAATTAGGCAAAAAGTCAGTCTCTGGAATATTTACCGAGTGGAATCTCATGTGAGTGAAGACTCGGTCTAGAGTATTTTTCCGAGTGGGGACCGAATGAGTGATGAGTCAGTTTTAGAGAAACTACCGAGTGTAAGATTGATTGTGATTACTCGAAATTGGAATGCATTGCCGAATGAAAGGCTGGTTAAGAGTTGACTCGGATCTGGAACAATTTGCCGAGTGAAAGGCCAAGTGAGAGACGAGTCAACTTTGATTGATTTTGCCGAGTAGAAAACCAAGTAAGTTGAGTCGGTGTTGAGATGAATGGCTGAGTGAAAGCCGATCAAGTGCTGAGTCAGTTTTGGAAATGAAATGCTGAGTGAGTGGTGTTATATACATTCCAAGTGAATGAGGTTCGGACTCCGAGTGAATGTTAAGTATAAATTCCGAGTGAATAAGATTTCATGTATTTTGAGTGGCTAAGTGTTAAGTAATTCCGAGTGGAATTTGATTAAGGAGTTTCTTCCTGAGGAATAAATGGTTAAGGTATTCTCCGAGTGAGAAGAGGTATGAATTACCGAGTGAGCGGTCAAACAAGAGATGAGTCAGTTTTGGAAGTAATTAGCCAAGTGATAGACTAAGTGAGTGCGATCGGCCCTGAATGACTTGGTTGAATGGAAAGTGGCTCGATCTAGATTGTTATGCCAAGTTAGAATCGAGTGTGAGATGACTTGGATTCAAATAAATTTTACCGAGTAAAAACCGAATGAATGTGGGTCAGTTTTGGGGTGTTCTGTCAACAAGAACTCGAGTGCTGGCAAGGATGACTTCTTGTCGGATTCGCCTAAGCGAATGGATAGCTCGCTCAAGTGAGTTAATGTAGAAATAGATACTGGACAATTCTCGCCCGAGCGAGTGGCTAGTTGAAGGGGAACCTCGCTCGAGCGAATGCATTTGGAAATGCTTACTGGAACGTTTCTGCCCGAGCGAACTGAGACGCTCAAGCGAGATAGGCTATCTCGCTCAAGCGAAGTGGGTTTCGCTTGAGCGAGTGACACCCTGATTGTGTTTTTTTCTCCTCTTTTCTCTCGGTTTAATTATGTTGACCCTTCTTTTGCTCGGTTCTGATGGTATTGGGCCCTCTTTCCCTTATTTTATTAGATACCGAGGAGTCATATAAAGGCATTAATGTAAATGTAAAATAACATGATGGATTGTTGGGTTGCCATCTTAATTATAACGGTGAGATTTTAATGGGAAGAAAATATAAAGTCATAAACTCTTATTTTCTTTCCACTCTCACGTCACTTCTTCCTCTCCTTTCTTTACCCTTCTTCTTCGTCTTCTTCCCTTCCCCATCTCCTCTTTTCTTCTCTCCAAAAACCAAAACCATGTGGAGCTTTCTTACCCTCTCCCATATTTATTTTCATGGAGGCTCAAGGGAGAAGCTCATGGTTGGATCCTCTTCCACTCTTCTCCTCTATTTTCATGTGGCTCTCTCTTTTCCTTGGGAGCTCATGGCCAACTTTTGGGTGAGGTAAGTTCCTCACCATTTTTTTTATGAGTTTATGCCCTAGATTTTAGGTTCTTGGTTTTGGGGGAGTATTTATTGTGTATATGGGTTGTTAGGAGAAGCTTAAAGTGAGGAAACCCTAGGTGGGGTGTTGTTATTATGGCTTTTATAGTGGGTTATTATAGATGCATGAATTAACACTTGGATGAGTGGAAAATAAATGAGCAATTATGATGTTGATGGGTTTTAGTGAAACCCTAACTTTAATAAATTGGGGAAAGTGTGAAATATGAATAGAATGTGGGTTTAATGACATTAGAGAATGATACTAATGATGAAAGATGGCCATTGGTGGTGATTCATGAACATGGGCAAATGTTGTGTAAGTTTTGATGAAAAACCCTAAGTAGAGTGATTTGGGGGTCTCGATTAAATAAGTGATTTTGGTGATTTTGAAGTCTTAGAAGGAAATGTAAGAAGGGAATGAATCTTTAGAATTATTGGGATTGATTAATAAGGTTAATAATGTTTTGAACTATGTTCATGAGGTTGTGTAAAATAATAAATGCTATAAGGATTTGTTAATTGATGATAACCTTAATTGGGGCCAAGAGGCTTATAATGAATTTGAATGATTAATTGTGGTTATTGAAGGATATGAGAGCTAAGATGAATATTGAGTAACAATGATGATGTTGTTGGGTTAGTTGGCATTTATGATCTAAAGGATCTTGGCTTTGGGAAAGGAATTCCCGAAGCCTAATACAATTATATAACTTGGTGTTTAACAAGTCTAGGACTTGATGATAAGCTAGAAAATGTCTAAAAGCTATGAGGAATGCCTTGTGATAGCTTATTAATTGTATGAATGCATATGTATATTATGTAGATTGTATTCCGGGTGATGCGATGGAGCTTCCAGAACATTGGAACCGTTTCGGCTCTTCCCTCCAGGTAGGAGAGGAGTTAACATTCAAATTGCATGAGTAAATTTAATAGTGATTGTTGTATGTGATGGATACTCATGCTTGCCTTGCCATGTATATGTATTGAATTAATTGAAATGGCAATTTGATAATTATTGAGAATTATTATGATACTCTTGTGATGGGTACAAGTAATTGACTTGCATGTGTGTGAGGCAATTATGATTGTTATATATGTATATGTAATTTGAAATACCTTGTTGCCACATGTGTGGATTAATATTATGTTTGTTGCTATGCCAATTTGATATCTATGTGTGGATTGTTATGGATGATGGTGGTGGCCTTTGTATGCCAATTATTTGAACAATGTGCCTTGAGGGGCTTTGTAAATGATTATGAATAATTATTAAGATGCCAAAATAAAATATATACCCTAATTGAGAGGGTGAGAAATCCTTGTGAGATTGTTGGGCACATGCATTATTGCATTGTTGCATTTATGGCATAGCATGGCATTGATATGCATTATTATTGAAAGAATCACCTTGCGGGGTGCCACAAAGGGTATATCCCTGAGTGAAGAGGACGTTGTCCTGTTGTTGTTGAATAATGTGAATATATCACCTTGCGGGGTGCCACGATGGGTAAATCCCAGAGTGAAGATGATGTTGATCATATTGTGTTGAATGAATCACCTTGCGGGGTGCCACGAGGGGTGTATCCCCGAGTGATAATGGTATTGTGATATTTATTATGAAGAGAATCACCTTGCGGGGTGCCACGAAGGGTATATCCCAGAGTGAAGAGGACGTGGTCCTATTGTTATTGAATTATTGTGAATTGAAACACCTTACGGGGTGCCACGAAGGGTGAATCCCTGAGTGATGATGGTACTATGTTATTTATTGTGAAATGAAACACCTTGCGGGGTGCCACGAAGGGTGTAGCCCTGAGTGATGATGATATTATGATATTTATCGAAATGGATCACCTTGCGGGGTGCCACGAAGGGTGAATCCCTGTGTAATGATATTATTATTAGAATTATTGAGAAATGAATGGTATAGTGGTTGTGATCACCCGTTGATATGGAATCGGATCCATTGTATATTTGAGATAGGATGACCACGAGTGATGAGAAACCGCTTGCGAGGAGGTATTGAATAAAAGATAAAATGAATCGATGATGATAATGATTGAGGATGCCCTTGTTGATAAGTGGCAGGTGATTGTGTATATGATTATGTATGTGCTTGTGCTTATTTATGATACATTATGATTCATTAGTCTGTCTGCCTATTGTGATAATGAGATAATGAATGATTGATTAATTGATGTTTTGTTAGCAAAGCACACATGATGTTTGTATACATATACACATGATCACAATATATATGTTATTCATCATTTTGAATGTATAACTCACTCTCCCATGTGGTCTTCTTTTTAGCATTGTGATGCAGATTACCATAGGACGAGTTCGGATATAAAGATCAAGCTTGGATGAAGGTAAATAATGGTAGAGGAATTGCCTTGGCCGGCATCATTTATGGATTCTTGTGTAATGAATAAATTGTATATGATTGTATAGATGATTTAGAGATTTTGAATATGTATAAGATAATTCTTGAATTGTGGATGGTGAATGTATATATATAGAATGTAGGAGATGATTTACAGTGTATTGGGAGAAGATTTCTATGTGTACATGTATATATAAATAGTTATACCTTAGACTTTGCATGCTTATGAAATTAATGATAGGATGATGATGGTTGCCTAATAGGCTTATAATATGCCATTGCATGCTAGCCTAGCCTTTTCTTATATCGTCATATATGGGACTAGGCGTGTGCCCGGTATACACGTTCTTCCGCTGTACACTCTATCATTTTGTATACCATTATGGGCAATTTCTTTATCGATCCAGATTTAGGTTATATAATCTCACTCTTCGATCTTCTACGATTTGGGTCTTGATGTGGTCAGGGAGGTGTTTTGGAAAATGTTTTCCAACGCGAAAAATTTATTAGCATTTTTACTAATTATGACGATCACATTGGGATTCGAATACAGAAAATCAGGGGTGTTACATCTGTGACGGAGATAAGAAGTTTTCTTGGTCTTACCGGTTACTATCGGAGGTTTATCGAAGGATTTTCCAGTTTTGGCTTTATCGGAGAGTTTTCAGGAATTAAAATTGAGGCTTACTACTGCACCAGTGTTAGCATTGCCCGATTTGACGGATGATTTTATGGTATACTGCGATGCATCTAAGCTTGGGCTTGGATGTGTGTTGATGCAAAAGGAGCGTGTGATAGCCTATGCGTCGAGATAGTTGCGACCGTATGAGGTTATTACCCCACACATGATCTTGAATTGGCGGCGGTGGTGTTTGCATTGAAGTTGTGGTGACACTACTTGTATGGTTCAAAGTTTGTGGTCTTCAGCGACCACAAAAGTCTTAAGTATCTTTTCGATCAGAAACTGAATATGCGCCAAAGACGATGGATGGAGTTTCTAAAAGACTATGAGTTTGAATTGAGGTATCATCCCAGAAAGGCTAACATGGTTGCTGATGCTTTAAGTTGGAAGTCGTTGCATATTTCTATGATGATGGCGAAGGAGATGGAGTTGATTGAACAATTTAGAGATTTGAATGTAGGCGTGGAGACCTACACTCCTAAGAAAATGGCGTTGGAGATGTTGAAAGTCACAAATGAGTTTCTGGAATACGTGAAGGTTCAACAACCGGAGGATTTAGTAGAAGGTCAAGATGGCATTTGGCGTGTGAAGGGCTGAATTTATGTTCCCTCAAGTGGTGATGTGAGAAAATGTGTACTTGAGGAAGCTCACAAAAGTGTATTGAGCATTCATCCTGGTTCTACCAAGATGTATCAAGACTTGAAAAAGAATTTTTGGTGGCCCGGTATAAAGCGTGATGTGGTGAACTTTGTGGCGTCTTGCCTTGTTTGTCAGAAGGCTAAGGTCGAACATCAAGGACCATCTGGTTATTTGAGACCGTTGGAGATCCCTGTTTGGAAATGGGATAGTATAACTATGGATTTTGTTTCTGGACTACCCAGAACTCGTGCTGGAAACGATGCCATATGGGTTATTGTGGATCGGTTAACGAAGTGTGCTCACTTCTTGCCCATTAATATAAAGAGTTCTTTGGAGAAATTGGCACAATTATACGTAAAGGAGATTGTTAGGCTGCATGGTGTACCGTCTAGTATCATATCTGACCGTGATCCTCGGTTTACTTCTCGGTTTTGGGGAAGTTTGCATCATGAATTAGGTTCTAAGCTAAAACGTAGCTCCGCGTATCATCCTCAAACCGACGGACAATCCGAAAGGACAATACAAAGTCTAGAAGATTTGTTGAGAGCTTCTGTCCTTGAGCACGGTGGATGTTAGGAGAGATTCCTTCCATTGATTGAATTCACATACAATAATAGCTTCCATTCTAGCATTGGCATGGCACCGTATGAGGCATTATATGGAAGGAAGTGTAGAACTCCCTTGTGTTGGCTTGAAGTTGGAGAGAATTTGGCCTTAGGGGCGGAGATTATTCAAGAGACTACGGAGAAAATTAAGAAGATACCTGAGAATATGAAGATTGCCCAAGATAGGCAGAAGAGTTATTATGACAAGAGGCATAAACCACTTGAGTTTCAAGTGGGTGATCATGTATTTCTGAAGGTCTTGTGTGATAAAGGAATTGGAAGGGCGTTGAAAAGTGGAAAGTTGAGCCCTAGATTTATCAGACCTTACGAGGTGTTGGAGCGGATTGGTGACGTTGCTTATCGGATAGCACTCCCTCCGCATCTTGCTAATCTACACAACGTGTTCCACGTGTCACAGTCGAGAAAATATGTCCATGATCCCCTACACGTGATTCCTATGGACGAGATTGATATACGAGATGGTTTATCTGCTCCTCCTGTTTCTGTTCGCATCGCCGAGCATTCTATGAAGAAATTGCGGAACAAGTTGGTACCATTAGTGAAGATCGCTTGGAAACATGGAAATGTGGGGACCTTTACATGGGAACGTGAGGACAACATCAGAAAACAGTATCCCGACGTGTTCGAATCTGGTAAGTTAAATTTCGAGGACAAAATTTTCTTTTTGGAGGGGTGGATTGTAACATCCCAAAATTTTAAAATAGAGGATTAATTAAGGAGAATAAATATTGACAAATCTAATATGAATTATTTAATGTCCCAATATATTGAAAATAATTAAATTAAGAATTTTGGGAATTGTTGGTGAATTATGGAGACCGGTTAAGCTGAAAATAAGCCCGGTTGAGATGTGGGTGTCAGACCAAGTATCTCTGAATGAGATGATATTGGTCAGGGCTGTTAAGGATAATATTGGGAATCCGAATATGTGCTCAGAATAATTTTCAGATAAAGTATTGAGCCCAAACAGAGAGCCTGTTTGTGGAAAAACGATGAATTTTAATGAGTAAAACTAAAAATAAAGCAAAAGCCCCAAATTTCTTTCTCTTCTTCACGTTGGCTTCTTTCACTTCCGTTGGAAACCTTCCTCTTCTTCTTTCCTCTTACTTTATGCTTCACTTTTTCATTTCTTCTTCTCCAAAAACCCTCGCCAAGGTGGTGAACCCTCTCCTCCTCCCTCATTTTCGTCCTTGGGCAAGCTAGGAGGTTGAAGCTTTCTCCTTCTTCTTCTCCTCATTTTCGTGCATCCTTCTCTTCCCCTTGAAAACCTACTTTGTTTTGGGTGTGAGGTAAGCTATACTCACTTTTTTGTTGAGTTTTGGCTATGGGTATGTGTCATTATGTGTTGGGAGAGTAAAGCATGTACATGGGTATTTATTAGGAGCAATGAATGCTTGAACCCTAAGGTGGATGGTTATAAATATGAGTATTTATGAGGAGATAATGGTGGTTGGTACATTAATGATGGTGGAAAGTGAAGATTGATGAGGTATTGCTGAGAGTTTTTGGGTTTTGAGAAAACCCTAACTTTGAAATTTAGGGGAAAATAGTTAATGTTGATTTAAGATTATGTGATATGAAGAAATGCATGACATTGAGAAATATAAATGTTGTTAGATGGAGTTTTGTGAAGCTTGGGACTAGGTTTGTCTTGTAACCCTTGAAATTAATGGTGGTGGTTTAATGGGAAGGAATTCCCGAAGCCTAATAAAGGATAAAAATGGTATCTACGACATGTCTAGCACATGTTGAGAAATTATAGATATGAATGTGACTAAATAGAATTGAATTGATGACTTGAGTAGTTGATTGATTGAGGTTTTACATAAATATTGATGTAGGACCTATTCCGAACGACGAGGCGGGAGCATCTTATCAATCAGAATTCTTCTCTTGAGGTAGAAGAAGAGTCTTATATTCTAAATGCATAAATTTGAATGTTATTTGATTGTGGTATGTATTGTCATGCATGTTAGCCTTGCTTAAATGTTGTGAAAAATAATGATTTGGTGTATGAGGTAGATGATGTGTTTGGCAACATGCTTTGAATGCATTTGGAAGAAATTTTGATGTGTGGTGTGGTGGCATGAATTGTTTGATGAATGTGTGGTTAGATAAATATATGTCCACCGAGAAAGCATAATAAATGCTAATGATTTTGATGGAGAATAAATTGTATTCTTGTATGGTATTAAAGTGGAAAAATGTTATTGATAACTATTGAGAACGCCACACAAAGATTCAAATTAATAAGAATAACCAACAAGATCGAATCCATTAAAAACCTTGTGGTGGTGTTGGTGACGATGATGATGAATGATGAGGGGCATGTATAGGATGCATAGAGTGAGGAATGCATATGATTTGCATTTGCATTCATGGCATACTGCATAGCTGCCGGTGTTGGAACTTTAGGGGATTCCTCTGGTTGGCCCAGTGGGAGGGCGGCTCTGTGTACGAGCGAATTATATTTCCCATGTGACTCGGTGTATAAGTCACAAAGCTGCCCATGTTGTGCTACGGGGAGCTGCATGTGGTTGACCCTTGTGGGGGGTGGCTCTTGATGAGCAGGTGTCCCCGGTGGTCCTTGTGATCACAGCTTTCATGATATATCTCATGGTTGGCCCGCAACACCATATGTTGAATATGTTGTATACCGCGGTCATGGTGAAATGATCAGGGGTTGCAAGATGGGCGATGCGGTTCGGTACCAGTAAAACTATTGGTGAATGCATGTAATTTATAGAGTAAGTGTACACATTTTACTACTGTAGTAGGGGTATGGTTAGATGACCATGCTTGAAGCCCACATTCGGTGTTGTAATCCTACAGTCAGATCTACAATTGTTGAAATATTCCTTTGTGCATATGCATTAGCTTACGAGCATTTGCATATAGCAAGGAGGTATGCCAAAGTGTTGAGATATGATGATGGATGTGATGAGGTTGTAAAAATATATTTTAAGACAACATAAAAGATATGAATACCAAATAATGGTTATGTGATAGTTCAATTGTTGAGAGACGTGATTATGTATGTGCTTGTGTACTTTGTTTGGAATTGTGTTGTTTGTTATGATAAATGTATGATAGAATTGTGAGGGTATATGACATGGTGAATGTTATGGATATGCAAAGTATACATGTTTAGACGCATATATACATAATCATACGGTATTCATATTCATACCTTTGGAATGTGGACTCACTCTCCCATGTTGTCTATTTTTAGATTTGTGATGCAGGACATCTATGGGAAGTGTTGGCATTTTGAGGTATATTTTGGTGGTGGAGGTAAATAGTGGTATAGGAAGCGCCTTGACCGGCGAGGTCTATATTTTGTATAGCATGTTTTGTATATGGATGTTTGTTTTGATAACTAGAATGGTGGTAGATGATTTTGGTGGTCATAGAGGAAAATTGGATCTTGGTGTATGACCAATTTTCATTTATGACCCAATGATGTAATGAAAGGATGATGATGTGTGTTGATGTTTAAGATTTGAATGAATGAATTTAGCAGAATTTGTGGATGCATGATGATGCAAAATGAGGATTTATGTTATGTATTATTAATTGGTAAATATAATAGATGAAAAGTTTGAATTAGTATGAAACTATGGACTAAAAAAGATTCCAGAGGGAAAAGATGAATGAGACAAGTTATAGATGCATAATATGATGTATAGGACATATTGAAATTAAATGAATTGGAATAGAATAGATTATGGTATAGAAAGTTGCATGAAAATCCTATTGTTGGTCGTTTTCTGCAGAACTCGCTCAAGCGAGATTGTGATGAAACAGAGTTTTGGCCTCTGGCCTGATTTCGCCCGAGCGGGTGTTTATCTCGCCCAAGCAAGATTGTCATGGAATCAGAGGTTAGCCTCTGGACTATTTTTGCTGAGGCGGAACGGCGGTCGCTCAAGTGAGGAAGGGGAAATTGATACTGGACGATTTTCGCACAGGCGAGAGATGTCCTGCCCAAGCGAAAATCGGCCAGAGGGTTCCCATTGTTTCTAGAGCAATCTCGCTCAAGCGAGACATGTCTCACTCAAGCGAGATTGGTACCTGATGTATAACTCCTCACCTCGCTCAAGCGTCTCGCTGGCTCGCTTAACATTTCCCTCCGCATCTCGCTCAAGCGAGGCAAGGCTCGCTTAAGCAAGGTGGACCCCTGATGCTCAAACTTTTCATTTGCTCAGCTTTTCTTCATTTCGCCCAAGCGTGCCTACGCTTGCTCGCTCAAGCGAATGCAATTCCCACTTAAGCGAGTTACACCCTGATACTCATTTGTTTGTTTTCAAATAAACCTTTGTTTTTCATGCATTAAATTCTTATTATGCATCACTTTAGGGCTGTTATTGGGTATGTCGTGTGTAACACCCTAATTTCTAATTAAATAAATGAAATTAAAGGGGAATTTTTCAAAAAATTTAAGGTTGGCAAATCGTGCATACTCTGTCTAGATTAACAAAACCGAGCACAACAAGGAGAAGGAGGGGGAGGAAGATAAAGAAAGGAGCTCATGCATCGTGAACGAAGGGAACGCTTAGGCGAATCCAATGGCACCTGGCACATTCGCTCAAGTGAAGCGAACTACGCTCAGGCGATTCTACTTAGGTCCTCTAATCCACACAACACTCGCTGAAGCGAAGCTACACTCGGTACCCAGTCACTCCACTCGGATTTTAGCGTACGGTTCACTCGGGAAGGTCTACTCTCAGCTCACTTGGATTGAGATAATCGTTCACCCGGTATTGGTTTAGCTCACACGAGATTTGCTCCTAGGATTACTCGGTTATTTTACCCATTTTACATCCTCTCGGACCTAACCTAATCCTATCCACTCGGAATATCATTCTTGGTCACCCGGATTATATATATACGATTTACTTAAAATTTATGAAGGGGGGGTTTCTCTCAGAATCCTTTTTAAGCAATTCCCACATGGAAAGGCCCAGCTACGAGTCACTGACATACAATACATTCTAGTCGGAAAACCTTCACTTCGACGGCTTCTCCCTCGGAAATCATTAATCAATCTTTACTCAGGGGACCTTACAATTACCACTCACTGGATTCAACCCAACTCCTCCTCCAAACTATACAACCACACTCATTCGGCTGTTCAACTCCTTATCACTCGGAATGACTCACTATCTCGCTTTTCCTCGATCCACAACTTAGCTACACTCCTACCCATAGTCACACTGATCTCACATGCTCGAAAGTATACCCACACATCCATACCTATCACTCGGGCATTACCTACAGCATAAAATAATCACACAGTATAAACACATAGAGAGGTACTTGAATAATTACAAAAGTATCATCATGACTTTGTTCACCCGAAAATGTTCAAGTTCTAACGAAAGGACAAAATCAAAATATGAGCCGGCCAAGGCTTAACAGGACCTTACACATAGTATATACATATACACATATATTCAATAGCACTCGGTTGCTTATTCTGCACCCAGCTCCTCCTTCACCCTTCATTCCGAGAGATGTTCACTGAAAATGTAGCCACTACAGGGGTGAGCTTTTGCATGTAAAATGTCAATCAAAGACTCGGTATCAGTGCCAGTACGCACACTTACTTTCACTCAGTTGCATTTGGTTAAACTAAGATCATGCAAATCAGAATAATATCTATAACATACATACTACATAAAGTGCATCTTCATTCACACGAACACATGCATCCACACACTCGGAAATCATTCATAACACTTAACACGTGCTATGCGTACTATCTTAATCAACATCATATCTACATGCATGCCTGCGGATCCGACTTGAGTAATGACTTTCAGTTATAGTTTCCTCCTTATTGGCCGCTCGTCCATCAGCTCTTCCCGTGTGGTACCGGTCTCCCATTGACGTCTCGAGACTCATCTCTAGCTCCTACGGCTACCACGAGCTCCCACAGGATCTAGCCAAGGTCTGTAGCTGGAAGCCATTCCCTCGGGGCTCTAGACCTTCCACGGGTCACCCCATTCATACACATGCAACTAATGCGTTTACCAGCAAGCATCATTACTCAACTAATACCTCCTTTGCAACCATCATAATAGAAACAGATTCAACACAGTCCTTACGTTTACTTTGCCAGCCACACCAACATGCAGAGCAATCGGACAATCAAGGTAATAGCGTCTGACAAATCAACTAACAATCACACTTTCATGTCCTCATAGTGTTAACAGAGATAGGACCATGCATCCCATTCGTCTATAACAAGGCTAACAGGCTACATTACCACCATCTTGATTACATGCAATTATTGTATCACTACTATCCTACACACAGGATCTAGAATCAACAATCATACATAATATTCAACCGTCACAAACACATGCACACACTTAAAGTAATACACTCGTCTGGTACCGTTCGTGGACCATGCATTTGACATGCAAGCGGCCCCTACCTACGGAAGGAACTCAAGAAGCTCTCCTACTCTCAACGTTTGGTCTGACGCTCTATCCGACTCGTCCAAATCCTATTCACACCGTTGTACTCTGCAATCGGCTCGGGGATGAGAAGTTGTTCTTCCTCTGCTTCAGGGATCGTCTTCCACCAGTTAGAGGGGACTCTGACTTTCCTTCTGCACCGTCGTTGCGATTTCCAGAAATGAAAGGCAAAACAGGGGAAGGGAAAGGAAGATGAAAATGAAGAAGAAGAAAAGAGAGGATGAAGTAGTGGGAAGAAGGATGAGTATCCACGGTGATACAGGGTATATGTGCATGTGAAGAGAAGGAAGTGGGATGGGAAAACGTGAGTCGCAGCCCACTCATGTAACTTGCCAATCACAAACAGCCATCTTTCACCAATTAAGCCTTAATTAACTTGTCATTATTCCTTAAGTTAATCTGATTATGATTGTCAATTAACCTCTCACTTTGAACTCAAACCTTAATAGTTTATTTTTCATTCGGCATTTACCTTTAAAATTGGGATGTTACAGTTCTCCCCCTCTCAAAAGAATTTCGTCCTCGAAATTCAGTTGGTCACTCACCCTGCTTGGAACAACTCGGGGTACTACTGTCTCATGGCGTCTTCGCGTTCCCAGGTACAAGAGGTAGTCCTGCCTTGCTGCCACTCTACTTCAACCAGTTGTACATCCTTGCTTCTTAAACGCTTTACCGATCGGTCCATGATTCTAATCGGTATAGGCGTAGTGGTCAGGTCTTCCTTGATTTCCACTTCATCATCAGGCATTGTGTGGTTGGGGTCATGCAGATACTTCCTCAGTTGGGACACATGAAATACATTGTGCAATCGGGATAAGTGAGTCGGTAGTGCTATACGGTATGCCATGGAGCCGATTTGTCCCAACACCTCATAAGGTCCAATGTATCGGGGGCTCAACTTTCCACCTTTCAAGGCTCGCCCGACTCCTTTACTCGGAGAAGTCTTCAAAAACACTCTGTCTCCGACTGAAAACTCTAATGGTTTGGTTCGTTTGTCATGGTAGCTCTTTTGCCTGTCTTGAGACGCCTTCATCCGTTCCCTTATCACTCGGATCTGTTCTGATGTTTGCTTTACAATTTCTGGTCCCAACAGTAGACTCTCACCTGTTTCCGACCAACAAAATGGGGTCCAGCATCTTCGTCCATATAGTGCTTCGTAGGGTGCCATACCGATACTGTTGTGATGGCTGTTATTGTATGTGAACTCAATCAAGGGGAGGTACTGCTCCCAGTTTCCACCGTGTTCTAACACACACGCCCTTAGCAAGTCCTCCAGGCTTTGAATCGTTCGCTCGGATTGTCCATCCGATTGAGGGTGGTAAGCGGAACTTAGCCAAAGCTTCGTGCCTATTTCCTGGTGTAGGCTGGTCCAAAACCGGGACGTGAACCTAGGATCCCTATCCGATACGATAGAAGTTGGCACTCCATGCAATCAAACAATTTCTTGGATGTAAATCCGTGCTAACTTATGCAACGGGTACTTCATGTTCACAGGTAGGAAATGTGCACTCTATGTTAGTCGGTCAACAATGACCCATATCGCATCATGGCTCACTCGGTTTTTAGGCAATCCCAAGACAAAGTCCGTGGCAATGGAGTCCCATTTCCACACGGGAATCTCTAGGGGTTGCAATGCACCATACGGCTTCTGGTGCTCCACTTTCAACTTCTGACAGGTAATACACCGAGCCACGTACTCTGCCACATCCCTCTTTAGTCCAGGCCACCAGAACTGTGTTCTCAGGTCATGGTACATCTTCGTGGTACCCGGGTGGATACCTAGCAAGCTCTTATGAGCTTCATCAAGCACCATTCTTCTCAATTCTCCTTCACCCGACACGTATATTCTGTTTCTTACTCGAAAGATTCCATCTGATCCTTTGGTCAAGGACAAATCCTTACCTTTGGCCTGAGACTCCTTCATCCCAGCCAAGTAGGAATCTGACTGCTGTTGCTTGTACACGGATTTCAGGAATTCATTGGCAATCCTCAGCGTACCGATCGTCATTTTCCGAGAGGAAGGGATGTCAATATGTAAGTTCATGTCTCAGAACTGTTCCAATAATTCCACTTCCTTCACCATCATCGTTGCTATATGAAGGGATTTCCGACTCAACGCGTCGGCCACAACGTTTGCTTTACCCGGATGGTACCTTAGCTCGAAATCATAATCTTTTAAAAATTCCATCCATCTCCTGTGCCTCATGTTCAGCTCCTTCTGGTCAAATAAGTATTTGAGGCTTTTGTGGTCACTAAATACTTCAAATTTGGACCCGAACAAATAATGCCTCCAAATTTTTAACGCCAACACCACAGCTACCAATTCCAAGTTGTGGGTCGGATAATGCTGCTCGTGAGGTCTCAATTACCGAGAGGCATACGCTATCACTCGGTCTTTCTGCATTAACACGCATCCCAATTTGAGTCCTGATGCATCACAATAAACCACGAAGCTCTCTTGCAAGTCAGGTAATGCCAACACTGGAGCAGTCGTCAACTTGTCCTTCAATTCTCGGAAACTACTCTCGCACTCGGAACTCCATACGAAGGGAATGTTTTTCCGAGTCAATTTAGTCAGTGGCAACGCCAACTTGGAAAAACCCTCAATGAAATTTTTATAATAACCTGTCAGGCCCATAAAGCTCCTTATCTCCGAGACCGACTTGGGTCTCTCCCATGCCATTATAGCTGCCACCTTTGAAGGATCCACCGAGACACCTCCCTCAGAAATCACATGTCCGAGGAAGTGGATCTTATCCATCCAGAATTCGCACTTGGAAAGCTTTGCAAACAACTGCTTCTCCTTTAACACTTGGAGTACCGCTCGGAGATGTTCTTCATGCTCCTCGAAAGTCTTAGAATAGACTAGGATGTCATCAATGAAAACAACTACGAATTGGTCTAAATATGGGTGGAATATACTGTTCATGTAGTTCATGATGACCGCAGGGGCGTTTGTTACACCGAACGGCATCACTACATACTCGTAGTGACCATACCGAGTCCTAAAGGCAGTTTTTGGGATATCCGAGTCCTTCACTCGGATTCGGTGGTATCCCGATCGTAGATCGATTTTTGAGAAGATTGTGGCTCCACGCAGCTGGTCAATCAGATCATCAATTCTGGGCAGTGGGTATCGGTTCTTAATCGTGAGTTTATTTAGCTGTCGGTAATCTATACAAAGTCTAATGTTGCCATCCTTCTTCTTAACAAGTAGCACAGGTGCGCCCCATAGTGATACACTCGGTCTAATGAATTGTTTTCCGAGTAACTCATCTACTTGCTTCTTCAACTCAGCTAATTCAGTTGGGGACATTCTATAAGGCGCACTGGAGACTGGCTCGGCTCCAGGGATCAGGTCTATAGAGAATTCAACTTCTCTATTGGGAGGGACACTCGGTATGTCCTCGGGAAACACTTCTGGAAATTCACAGACAATCAGAATTTCGTTCACTCGGGCTTTACTCTTACCCTCGGTTAAGCAAAGCATCGTAAACAGTTGAACCATACCTGGTGCCGCGTAGTCCTCATTGTGTCATCTAGGAAAGATTACCCTTCGGTTTCTACAATCCACTAACACCTTGTTGGCTGAAAGCTAATCTATTCCGAGCATAATGCCAAGATCCTTTAAAGGTATGCACACCAAATCGAAAGTGAAACTTCGATCACATAACACAAATGTTACATCCTTGCACATCGATGATGTCAACACCTTGGCGCCAGTCGGATTGGCCACCTCCAAGGTCCGATCCATAAACACAGTCGGTAACTTTAATTGCTTTACACACTCATCATCTATAAAAGAATGGGTAGCTCCCGAATCGAAAACAACGTTAAGTGTATGACTACCGAGTGAGCACTTATATTGTACCAAGTCATTTGCTTGTGCAGTATTCTCAGCGTTGATAGAGTATACTCTTCCAGCAGTTGGTTGATCGGTGCCTCTCTTCCGGTTATTTGGGGCCAACATCATATTCCCTCTGGCTCTGCTGCCTCTGCCACTCAGTTCTTGGTTGTCGTTCCCTCGGTTCCTCTCTTGGAAACCTCCATGACGTGCATTGGGGTATGCTTGGCGGAGTTGGGGGCAGTCGGGGCGAATGTGCCCCTTCTCCTGGCAATGAAAGCACTTGACATCTGTACTATTGCAATTCTGAGCAAAGTGGTCACCACCATATTTAAAACACTTGCCATATTTTGGTCGTCCACTCATCTGTCTCCCTTAGTTACTGTGTTCTTGATATCTGGTAAAGGGTCCATTTCCTCCCACGTTTCATGGCCTCTTGAAACATGGCTGCTGAGGCTTCAAGTAATGGTTGGCTCTGCTACTCTGGCCCAAGTGGGCCTTGTCATCTTCTTTAAATATTCTACATTTGTTCACCAATGCAGGAAAACTCCTGATCTCTTGATATCTGCAGGCCCTCTTAATATCTGATCTCAATCCATTTTCAAATTAAGGCACTTGGAGCTCTCCGTCCCTGGTTGTTGGAAAGGTGGGTAGAATAGGCACAACTCTTCGAACCTAGTCGCGTACTCTTCCACAGTCATGGAGCCCTGCTTCAACTCCATAAACTCTAACTCCTTCCGACTCCTTACTGTGTCGGGGAAGTATGTAACACCCTCTGTTACACCTTAATAAATTCTAGAAAAATTCGTAATTTTTTTTTTTTACTAAAGATATGATTGTTAAAAAGAAACTATCGGAATAAATTATATACATTATTTCTGAAATACCTCACAAATATTATTAAAAACTTTATAAAGTATTTGTACATTCATCCGAAGAAAATAAACATTAAACATTATAAGAAAGAGAGGAAACTCCATGGCCCAGAAGCAGTTACTAATTAACATTATTTATTCATTGGACCACGGTATTCATACCGAGCTCCCTTTCTAGAACGTGCTATATTTACTGCTGATATTCTTCGATCCTTCCCTCTGAACCATCAATTTAGAATATATGAAACAAAAACACGGAGAAAGGAGTGAGAAACAGAATATAATATTTCCGAATAAGACATAAGCAACAAAGGGTTTTCACAACCAATACATAATAATATCAATCACAATCACATACACAATCAATTATGAATGCATGAATGTTATGCAATATCTTCATCATAACTTACTTATATATGTGGGCCCTTAAATTTTAATTTGCACTGGGCCAACCAGGAGTTTACACTGTTCCATAAGTCCGGATAATAATAATATGAACAGCTCAACTGGCATGGAAACACTTAGAGACTAGTCAGATTGAGAAAGTTTTTATTGTGAAAGTACCCGACACTAGGGAGCTACCCCAGGTCCCCTGAAGCACCCTTTCACACTCTCTCATCCCAAGGCTCGTAATTAAGCCTCCTCTAATGTATCCTCGGTTTCTATAATCCGTCCCCAGACAATATTATTTCATTTCACTTTCATTATCCATGATGCATGAACTACTCGCGTATTGAGTTGGTTAAGGCTTTTAGAAACTCAATTATTAAATCCCTTAAAGGTTTACAATATCATTTCAATAAACTGTACATTTTCTCAGTTCTCTGAATTTCTGTCCCACAGAAATAAATTTGGTACAGTTTTCAAATCTCACGGAAAT
The DNA here is from genome assembly GCA_037962975.1 of Clitoria ternatea. Classification (NCBI taxonomy): domain Eukaryota; kingdom Viridiplantae; phylum Streptophyta; class Magnoliopsida; order Fabales; family Fabaceae; genus Clitoria; species Clitoria ternatea. The sequence goes on from CM075672.1 coordinate 162,379,746, forward strand.
TGAGTTTCTAAGCCTTAAATATCTAAAAACTTTATCATATAAAACTTTACATAATCTTTCTCAAATTAAATCTTAACAAAATCAAATTTAGGAATCTCAATTATTTCCAAATATATTTAGTTATTAAGTTGGAAAAAATAAAATAGTTTTCTTTCAAAAAATTTTGTTTTATTAAAAGAGAATAATTATTAACCAAAAATACTTAAAATTACAAAATTTTTCTTTAACTCAAGATTTAATTAAATAAAATCTCATAAAATATTTTCTTTCTAAAATAAATACTAATTTTTTTATTCTAAATATTGAAAATAAAGTTAATAAAAATAATTTCTAAGAAGAAATAAAAGATAATAAAATTTAAAGAGTAAGGTAAGAAATTCTTACTGAATTTTAGCTTTCCGTCATGCTCGCTATATGCTCAAACTCCACATTACAATATCATCAATCAAAATTAAACAATATCAATCATAACTAAATATCATCAATCAATCAATCATAATCAAATCATAATCAAATCAATTAAATATCATTAATACATATCATAATACAAAATTTAATGGTTATTAATATAGTCAATTTTAGTCCTTTTGGTCAATTCCTCGCATAGGTATATGTAAGTCCATATAATCCAGTCCTTGCATAGGTATAGTTCAGTCCATATGGGTCATAATGGTCCAAGTCCTTGCATAGGTATTGTCCAGTCCATATAGGTCATAATGGTCCAAGTCTTTGCATAGGTATGTTAGAGTTAGTTAAACCGGATATTTAATTTAAAATTTATTATAAATTTTAAGTTAAAAAAAAGTTAATATTTTAAAATAATAATATTATCAGATTTAAAAGGAGTAGGGGACTCCTCCCATTATTCTTATGTCTTTTCATATTATACTCTTATCTCACTCCCCCTTACCTTGAATTGTTACCCAAAATGGATTTGCTTTGCGCCTCCGATTTCTAAAAATATTAATACCAATCTTATTTCAGTATAAGCATAAGACGAAGATTAAGATTACTACTTAAAACAGAAATGGTAAATTTTGAATAGTGAATAGTGAATAGTGAATAGTAAATCGTGAATAGTAACGGTAAATAGTAAAACGTGAATAGGAACAGTAAATAGTAAAACGTGAATAGTAACGGTAAATAGTAAATCGTGAATAGTAACAGTAAATAGTAACAGTAAATAGTAATTTACTATTTGAATAGTAATTTACTATTGAAATAGTAATTTACTATTGAAATAGTGTTTACTATGCAGAATAGTAACTTAAAATAATATTATTTTCAGTATAATAACAGATTTCTAAAAACGATATGAAAATAACCCAAAAAATATAAAAGAGAAGTATTCTTACCTTAGGATTTTGGCAGAACCTTCTCTCCAAAAACTTTTCTTCTCTCTCCCACTTCCACCACTATCTCACTAGCACTACTATATTAAGAAAACTTAATCTGAAATTGTGAATTCTAAAGAAGAAATCCTTCGGTATTTATAGGAAAAAAATTTACTATGCATTCCATTATTTTAATATAAAAGTACTATGCATTTTTGAATTTTTTATTCCAGGTTACTGTGCATCTTTTGAAAATTTCATACATGCACAGTGATTTGCATAGTAATTGTCGGCAAAATTATTAAGTCAAATAGTAACCCTTCACTTGGTATATTTTAAATATTCAAAATGAGTCCTTTTTGAAATTTAGCGATATTATATCAGTCCCTACTAATTTTATAATAAGTAATATAAAGCTGAAATTTTAAAAATCTAAAATTTTCTGTTAATAAAAATTTATTGATACGTTTCAAATTTTTTAACGATTGGAAAAAATCAAGATTTTTCTCAAACCGATAATTTTTAGATAAGTCTACTTGAAATGGATTTTAGAAAATTTTCTTATAATTTCAATTCACTTTCTTGTAAATATTTTTAATTTAAGTCACTTATATGAATTTAAAATTATTTAAAAAAATATTATTTTTATTAAAAAATTCCAAAATTCCAAAAAAATTCCAAAAAATCATAAATAATACGTAGATTAAAAAGTTCTAAAGAACCATAATTTAATTCCTTCAAAATTTTAATATAAAAAATAAAAATAGGGGTGTTACAACTCTACTCCCCTTAGAAAATTTCGTCCTCGAAATTTACATAATCAGTAAAACAAATGAGGATGAGACTCTTTCATCTCAGTTTCTAGTTCCCATGTAGCATCTTCTCCTCTCGTTTCACTCCAAATAACCTTTACAAGCGGAATTGTCTTGTCTCTTAATTGTTTTATTCTTCTGTCACTTATTCTAACAGGTGGTGCATCATATGTAAGATTATCTTTAACTTGTATGACATCAGGTTCAATAACATGTGTAGGATCAGATATATACTTTCGCAAGTTTGACACATGAAAAACATTATGGATATTAGAAAGAAAAGGTGGTAATGCTATTTGGTAGGCAAGGGGACTAACTTTATGAATTATTTGGTATGGACCGATAAATCTAGGAGTTAGTTTTCGAGATTTCATTGCCCGACCGACCCCAGTCATAGGTGTGACTTTCAAGAATACATGATCGCCTTCTTGAAATTCGAGCGGCTTTCTTCTTTTGTCATAGTAACTTTTCTGCCTGCTCTGTGTTGCCTTCATCTTTTCCTGAACTATTTTGATTTTATCCGTGGTTTGTTGTACCAACTCTGGTCCTAGCATCAAGTTTTCACCAGTCTCAAACCAACATAGCGGGGTCCTACATTTTCTTCCATATAATGCTTCAAAAGGTGCCATGCCAATGCTAGCATGGAAACTGTTGTTGTAGGTAAACTCCACATATGGTAAGAATTGATTCCAACTTCCTTTATGCTCTAACACACAAGCTCGTAACAAGTCTTCTAGAGATTGGATTGTTCTTTCTGATTGTCCATCCGTCTGAGGATGATATGCTGAACTCAGACGCAGTCTTGTTCCCATAGCCTTGTGCAAGCTCTTCCAGAATTGTGATGTAAAACGAGGGTCCCGATCAGAAATGATACTTGAAGGAATTCCATGCAATCTCACAATCTCCTCGATGTATAATTTTGCCAGCTTCTCCATAGAGTAACGAATGTTGATGGGAATAAAGTGGGCAGACTTTGTTAGTCTATCAACTATTACCCATATCGAATCATGTCCTAATGGAGTTTTGGGTAGAGAAGTCACAAAATCCATGGTAATGCTATCCCATTTCCATTCTGGTATTTCCATTGATTGTAGCATTCCAGGGGTTTTTGGTGTTCCACTTTAACCTTCTGGCAAATTAGACATGCAGCCACATACTCTGCCACCGCTTTCTTCATTCCAGGCCACCAAAATAACTTCTTCAAATCTTGATACATTTTAGTAGCTCCGGGATGAATGCTCATATAACTTTTATGGCCTTCTTCCAAAATTGCTTTCCTCAACTCCTCTTGATCAGGGATACACACTCGATCCTTATACCTCAATAATTGGTCGTTTCCCACATTGAACTCGACTTCTTTTCCTTGTTTCAAGAGTTCTTTCTTCTCTTGCAGGAATTCATCCTCTCGTTGAGCCTCTAAAACTTGCCTCAGGAATTCATTTGTCACTTGCAACGTTCCTAATCTGTAGCTGTTAGCATTAACCTTTACTGCTAGGTTAAGATCTCTGAAGTTCTCTATCAATTCCAGCTCTTTAATCATCATCGTGGACGCATGTAGAGACTTTCGACTTAAAGCATCAGCTACTACGTTCGCTTTTCCAGGATGGTATTGCAACTCAAAGTCGTAGTCCTTTAAGAACTCCATCCATCTCCGTTGCCTCATGTTTAACTCCTTTTGGTCGAATAAATACTTGAGACTCTTATGATCGCTAAACACATCGAATGTTGCACCGTATAGATAATGCCTCCAAATCTTTAAGGCAAAAACTACAGCGGCTAACTCTAAGTCATGGGTAGGGTAGTTAATCTCGTGTTGCCTTAATTGACGCGACGCATAGGCTACAACCTTCTTGTCTTGCATGAGTACACTTCCTAGTCCTTGTTTAGACGCATCACAGTAAACTTCAAAACTTTGATGTGGATCAGGGAGTACTAACACCGGCGCAGAAGTAAGTCGATCTTTCAGCTCTTGGAAACTATTCTCGCATTGTGTCGTCCACACAAAAGGTTGTCCTTTCCGTGTTAACTTGGTCAATGGGTATCCTAGCTTTGAAAATCCTTCAATGAATCTCCTATAGTATCCAGCCAAGCCCAAGAAACTTCTAATCTCAGTGATCGTGGTTGGTCTCTCCCATTTTAAAACCGCCTCCACCTTGGAAGGGTCTACAGCTATTCCTCCTTGACTAATTACATGTCCTAAAAAGTTTACTTCTTCCAACCAGAATTCACACTTCGACAACTTTGCATACAGTTGTTTCTTTTTCAGGATTTCCAACACAACCTTCAAGTGTTCAACATGTTCTTCTCTGCTTTTAGAGTACACTAATATATCATCAATGAACACCACTACAAATTTATCTAGATATGGATGAAAAATCCTATTCATGTAATCCATGAATACGGCTGGTGCATTAGTTACACCAAAAGGCATTACTAGATATTCGTAATGGCCATAGCGTGTTCTAAAAGCAGTTTTCGTTACATCTTCTTTCTTCACCCTTATTTGATGGTATCCAGACCTCAAATCAATTTTGGAGAACACCGTGGCACCACGCAGCTGATCCATCAAGTCGTCAATCCTTGGCAGAGGGTATCTGTTCTTGATCGTCACCTTGTTCAGTTGTCGATAATCTACACACAACCTCATGCTACCATCCTTCTTCTTAACCAACAACACTGGTGCACCCCAGGGGGATACACTGGGTCGTATAAACTGCTTCTCTATCATCTCTTCAAGTTGTTTCTTCAACTCTGCTAATTCTAGAGGTGACATTCGGTATGGTGCAATTGAAATGGGTCCAACTCCAGGTACTAAATCAATGGAAAATTCCACATCTCTTTCTGGGGGTAAACCAGGGATATCTTCAGGAAAAACGTCAGGAAATTCACACACAACCGGCAGATTTTTGATTTTTGATTCTTGCTCTCCTTTCGTTGAAAGCAATAGCATGAATCCTTGAGCCACTCCTTTTAAAGAGGCACTCACTTGGTTGACGGTTAGAAATCTCGAATCCTCAGGATTCAAATTCACTGGTTCTTTAAACATTATGGTTTTATTATGACAATCTATTAGAACATGATTGTCAGACAACCAATCTAGCCCAATAATAACTTCTAAGCCAGAAAGGGGTAAACAGAAAAGATTAGCCTTAAAGTCCCTACCATCTATGACAATAGGGCATTTCCAACAAGCTTTGGAAGTGACAATGGGATTGTTTCCAGGAGTATGTACAGATAAGTCAAATGGAAGTTCTATCACAGGTAATTTTAGTTTTTCTACACAGTCATTGGCAATAAAGGAATGTGATGCACCTGAGTCATACATAACAGTTAAAGAAATCTTATTAATGATACACTTACCTTCTACCATGGAATCAGCATGAGATGCTTCTTCTCCAGTGATTGCAAAAACCTTTCCTTTTGCTTTTGGCCTTCCGACTGCACTGTGCGCGCCTCCTTGAGTATTTATGCTTGTACTTGCACCTTCAGGGTTTTCTCTCTTCATCTCTGGGCAATCCTTGATATGATGACCTGGTTTGTTACACTTAAAGCAAACATAAGTGTTTTTAGGACAATCCCTTTTCAAATGGGGTCCTCCACAGATAAAACATTTAAAATTTGGTGCAGATGTTGGGTAATAGCTTCCAGTTGAAGCTTGGGGTCTGTTAGGAACAGATGCTGCTCCAAACCGACGAAATGGTGCTTGGTAAGGCTTATTCCTTCTGAAATCTCTTCTTTGGTGATGGTGAGGTCCTCCACTTCTTATTTCTCCTGCCTTGTGAATGGGCTCACGACTTTTGGTCATTCTATCCTTATGGTCTTCTTCAAAGATCCTGCAGCGATTTACCAATACAGAAAATTCACGGATTTCCTGCATTCGTATAGCTTCCTTAATTTCTGGCCGCAGTCCATTTACAAACTTTGCACACCGATCTCTTTCATTAGTAGCATCATTATAATGAGAATGAAAACGAGATAGCTCTTCAAACCTGGATGCGTACTCTCCAACGGTCATATTTCCTTGGGTCAGCGACAGGAATTCGAATTGTCTTTTCTCTTTAACATCAGCTGGAAAGTATTTTTCCAGAAACATATCCTTGAAATAGTCCCAAGTGATCTCCACGTCGTTGACTTCGAATTGTTTACGCATGCTATCCCACCAATGTTCGGCATCCTCAGATAAGGCATAAGTAGCGAAGACTACCTTATCAGCTTCATTACATTGCAATGCTCGAAAGATCTTCTCTATCTCTCGAATCCAGATTTGTGCTCCATCAGGGTTATATCCTCCCTTGAAACGAGGTGGATTGCGCTTTTCGAATAGGTCCAGTCTTCTCAAGGCATCATTACCTTGACCTTCACGTGCTCCCATTGCATTGATTAAGCGTTCTACAACTCCAGCAAGATCGTTTCCAGCCATTAGTTTCCTGTTTCACAGTAACTGAGATTTGTCACATCAATCACAGTTACTACCAAGTCAGATATTCTACCTATACAGAGTTTACAGACAAAGCAAGATAGACCTTTTCCCCAGGCCTATTGGATTAACTGCTCTGATACCACTTTGTAACACCCTCTGTTACACCTTAATAAATTCTAGAAAAATTCGTAATTTTTTTTTTTACTAAAGATATGATTGTTAAAAAGAAACTATCGGAATAAATTATATACATTATTTCTGAAATACCTCACAAATATTATTAAAAACTTTATAAAGTATTTGTACATTCATCCGAAGAAAATAAACATTAAACATTATAAGAAAGAGAGGAAACTCCATGGCCCAGAAGCAGTTACTAATTAACATTATTTATTCATTGGACCACGGTATTCATACCGAGCTCCCTTTCTAGAACGTGCTATATTTACTGCTGATATTCTTCGATCCTTCCCTCTGAACCATCAATTTAGAATATATGAAACAAAAACACGGAGAAAGGAGTGAGAAACAGAATATAATATTTCCGAATAAGACATAAGCAACAAAGGGTTTTCACAACCAATACATAATAATATCAATCACAATCACATACACAATCAATTATGAATGCATGAATGTTATGCAATATCTTCATCATAACTTACTTATATATGTGGGCCCTTAAATTTTAATTTGCACTGGGCCAACCAGGAGTTTACACTGTTCCATAAGTCCGGATAATAATAATATGAACAGCTCAACTGGCATGGAAACACTTAGAGACTAGTCAGATTGAGAAAGTTTTTATTGTGAAAGTACCCGACACTAGGGAGCTACCCCAGGTCCCCTGAAGCACCCTTTCACACTCTCTCATCCCAAGGCTCGTAATTAAGCCTCCTCTAATGTATCCTCGGTTTCTATAATCCGTCCCCAGACAATATTATTTCATTTCACTTTCATTATCCATGATGCATGAACTACTCGCGTATTGAGTTGGTTAAGGCTTTTAGAAACTCAATTATTAAATCCCTTAAAGGTTTACAATATCATTTCAATAAACTGTACATTTTCTCAGTTCTCTGAATTTCTGTCCCACAGAAATAAATTTGGTACAGTTTTCAAATCTCACGGAAATTGAGTTTCTAAGCCTTAAATATCTAAAAACTTTATCATATAAAACTTTACATAATCTTTCTCAAATTAAATCTTAACAAAATCAAATTTAGGAATCTCAATTATTTCCAAATATATTTAGTTATTAAGTTGGAAAAAATAAAATAGTTTTCTTTCAAAAAATTTTGTTTTATTAAAAGAGAATAATTATTAACCAAAAATACTTAAAATTACAAAATTTTTCTTTAACTCAAGATTTAATTAAATAAAATCTCATAAAATATTTTCTTTCTAAAATAAATACTAATTTTTTTATTCTAAATATTGAAAATAAAGTTAATAAAAATAATTTCTAAGAAGAAATAAAAGATAATAAAATTTAAAGAGTAAGGTAAGAAATTCTTACTGAATTTTAGCTTTCCGTCATGCTCGCTATATGCTCAAACTCCACATTACAATATCATCAATCAAAATTAAACAATATCAATCATAACTAAATATCATCAATCAATCAATCATAATCAAATCATAATCAAATCAATTAAATATCATTAATACATATCATAATACAAAATTTAATGGTTATTAATATAGTCAATTTTAGTCCTTTTGGTCAATTCCTCGCATAGGTATATGTAAGTCCATATAATCCAGTCCTTGCATAGGTATAGTTCAGTCCATATGGGTCATAATGGTCCAAGTCCTTGCATAGGTATTGTCCAGTCCATATAGGTCATAATGGTCCAAGTCTTTGCATAGGTATGTTAGAGTTAGTTAAACCGGATATTTAATTTAAAATTTATTATAAATTTTAAGTTAAAAAAAAGTTAATATTTTAAAATAATAATATTATCAGATTTAAAAGGAGTAGGGGACTCCTCCCATTATTCTTATGTCTTTTCATATTATACTCTTATCTCACTCCCCCTTACCTTGAATTGTTACCCAAAATGGATTTGCTTTGCGCCTCCGATTTCTAAAAATATTAATACCAATCTTATTTCAGTATAAGCATAAGACGAAGATTAAGATTACTACTTAAAACAGAAATGGTAAATTTTGAATAGTGAATAGTGAATAGTGAATAGTAAATCGTGAATAGTAACGGTAAATAGTAAAACGTGAATAGGAACAGTAAATAGTAAAACGTGAATAGTAACGGTAAATAGTAAATCGTGAATAGTAACAGTAAATAGTAACAGTAAATAGTAATTTACTATTTGAATAGTAATTTACTATTGAAATAGTAATTTACTATTGAAATAGTGTTTACTATGCAGAATAGTAACTTAAAATAATATTATTTTCAGTATAATAACAGATTTCTAAAAACGATATGAAAATAACCCAAAAAATATAAAAGAGAAGTATTCTTACCTTAGGATTTTGGCAGAACCTTCTCTCCAAAAACTTTTCTTCTCTCTCCCACTTCCACCACTATCTCACTAGCACTACTATATTAAGAAAACTTAATCTGAAATTGTGAATTCTAAAGAAGAAATCCTTCGGTATTTATAGGAAAAAAATTTACTATGCATTCCATTATTTTAATATAAAAGTACTATGCATTTTTGAATTTTTTATTCCAGGTTACTGTGCATCTTTTGAAAATTTCATACATGCACAGTGATTTGCATAGTAATTGTCGGCAAAATTATTAAGTCAAATAGTAACCCTTCACTTGGTATATTTTAAATATTCAAAATGAGTCCTTTTTGAAATTTAGCGATATTATATCAGTCCCTACTAATTTTATAATAAGTAATATAAAGCTGAAATTTTAAAAATCTAAAATTTTCTGTTAATAAAAAATTATTGATACGTTTCAAATTTTTTAACGATTGGAAAAAATCAAGATTTTTCTCAAACCGATAATTTTTAGATAAGTCTACTTGAAATGGATTTTAGAAAATTTTCTTATAATTTCAATTCACTTTCTTGTAAACATTTTTAATTTAAGTCACTTATATGAATTTAAAATTATTTAAAAAAATATTATTTTTATTAAAAAATTCCAAAATTCCAAAAAAATTCCAAAAAATCATAAATAATACGTAGATTAAAAAGTTCTAAAGAACCATAATTTAATTCCTTCAAAATTTTAATATAAAAAATAAAAATAGGGGTGTTACAAAGTACTTCTCTAAGAAGCATGCCTTGAAATCGTTCCAGGTCAGTTGAGCATCATCATCCAGAAATTGGTTTCTAGCTATCTTCCACCCATTTTCTACCTCGTCTCGTAGCATATACACCGCATATTCGACCTTTTGGGCCTCGGAACAGCGAAGACCCCCAAAAATCCTCTCTAGTTCCTGATGTAGGCTCTTCATGCACTTTCTTGAAGAGGGATGGATCTAGGGCTCTTTCTTCTATCTTCCTTCAAAGCAAGCTTGAGAACTTCTTCTTCAAGGCAAGGGAAGCCGAAACTAAAGCCTAAAACTAGAGGAATGTGATGCCAAAACAAAGGAAAAGAGAGTGGAAATGGAAAGAGAGAAAGTGGACAATGGAGGAAGGCTTGGAAAAGAGGAGAGGGAAAGGTTGGAGGCCACTTCCTAAGATGGAGGAAGATAACTCCACTCACCACCAAGGGAGGGAGAAACCCCTTGGATAAGAGCTTGAGAGAGCTCTCAAATTCTAGAGAGAAGGAGGAGAATCTCTCACTAGGAAACACTTAAGTGCTCTCAAATTTTGCAAATGAATTAATGGTGCTTGATTACAAAAGGAGAAGCCCTTATATAGGCCATGGGAATTTCGGCCAAGGGCTAGCTAGATGGGCTTGGTCATGGATCCAAGGCCCATTAAGAGAAAAGATGAACAAATGGCCTATACATGGCCCAAAAGGGAAAGTACAAGGCCCAAAAGTGGCCCATTTGACCTTGTAAGGCCCAAAGCTATCCTATAAGCCTAGAGAAACTATTTAGAAAGTATATTACAAGTAAAGTACATATAGATCCTCATAGGTTCCTTATTGGGCTTAGGCCCACTAGAAGAGAGAAAAGAGAAAAGGGCTTTATGGATGCTCTCTTTGGCCCGTTTGGTCTTTGCCCTTGTGAGGGGACCTCTATATGCTTCAAGTCCTTTCTCCAATGTAGTGTGAGGGTCTTCCTTGGGTATGTCCACATTATGCTCCCCCTCTTCAAAAGGATTTGTCCTCAAATCAAAGGCATCATCCTCATCATCTATATCAAAGGGAGACAAATCAGTTATATTAAAAGAAGCACTCACACCATAATCTCCTGGTAGATCTAGGACATAAGCATTATTATTAATTTTCTTGAGAATTTGAAAAGGCCCATCACCTCTAGGGTTGAGTTTGGATTTTCTCAAATTTGGAAAGCGTTCCTTTCGAAGGTGTAACCATACCCAATCTTCAACCTCAAAGGTGATCTCCTTTCTTTGTTTATTTACACAACGAGTATAATGTTCATTTTTAGTTTGTATTTGGTGTCTAAACTTCTCATGAAAATCTTTGATAAATTGGGCCTTTGCCTCTCCATCCATATGAAGGACAGAATCAGAAACCTAAATGGGCAAAAGGTCCAAGGGTGTGAGAGGGTTAAAACCATATACAACCTCAAATGGACTATGCTTGGTTGTGGAGTGTTGTACCCTATTATATGCAAACTCAATGTGGGGTAAACACTCATCCCAAGATTTTACATTTTTGTGTACTAAGACCCTAAGAAGTTGTGAGAGGGTCCTGTTTACTACCTCTCTTTGGCCATCCGTTTGAGGATGACAAGTTGTGGAAAAGAGGAGTTGTGTTCCTAGCCTTGACCAAAGAGTTTTCTAAAAATGGCTTAGGAATTTGGTGTCCCTATCAGAAACAATGGTTTTGGGTACACCATGTAATCGCACAACCTCTTTAAAGAAGATCTTAGCAATATGACTAGCATCATCAACCTTATGGCAAGGGATGAAATGAGCCATCTTGCTAAACCTATCCACAACCACAAAGATAGAATCCATTCCCCTTTGGGTCTTAGGCAGGCCTAACACAAAGTCCATTGATATATCAATCCAAGGTGCACTAGGTGTTGGTAAGGGAGTATATAAACCACTAGGTGAAAGTTTTGATTTAGCCTTTCTACAAACAATACACCTAGAGCAATGTTTTTGAACATCCTTTTTCATTTTGGGCCAATAAAAGTGTTCATGTAAGATAGACAAAGTCTTATCTCTTCCAAAATGACCCATGAGTCCTCCCTCATGACTCTCTCTAAGTAGGAGATCTCTTAAAGAGCTTCGTGGAATACAAAGTCTATTGGCTTTAAAAAGATAGCCATCTAAAATGTAGAAGCCCTTATGAGATGTAGAAGTGGAAGATAAGTTAAAGATATTTGAAAAATCAAGATCATTTGGGTACAAAGACCTAATTTCATCAAGCCCAATAACTTTGGCTCCTAGAGAGGTAAGTAAAGAGTGCCTCCTAGATAAAGCATCAACCGCAGTATTGGTTTTGCCATTCTTATACTTGACGACATAAGGAAATTGTTCTAAATACTCAACTGACTTAGCATGCCTTTTGTTTAACTTATGTTGCCCTTTGATGAATTTCAAAGATTGGTGATCACTATGTATCACAAATTCTTTTGGGATTAAGTAGTGCTCCCAAGTTTGTAGGGCTCTAATTAAGGCATAAAATTCCTTATCGTATGTGGGATAGTTAATAGTGGCCCCATTAAGTTTTTCACTAAAGAAAGCAATGGGGTGACCTTCTTGTAAAAGCACAGCTCCTATGCCCACATTTGATGCGTCACACTCAAGCTCAAAGGTTTTAGAAAAATTTGGAAGTTTTAAAATTGGAGCATGAGTGAGTCTATCTTTGAGATCTTGAAAGGCTTTTTCTTGCCTAGGCCCCCACACAAAAGAAACATTCTTTTTAACCAACTCATTTAAAGGGGAGGCTAGGGTTGAAAAATCTTTCACAAATCTCCTACAGAAACTTGCGAGACCATGGAAACTTCTTATTTCACTCACATTTTTAGGTGTAGGCCAATCTTGGATTGCCTTAACCTTAGAGTGATCTACCTCAACACCTCTAGAACTAACTACAAAACCAAGAAAGACAATGGAATCCATGCCAAAAGAACATTTTTCAAAGTTAGCATAAAGATTGTTTGTTCTTAAGGCAAGCATAACTTGTCTTAGGTGGATTAGATGAGAGGTCATGGACTTTGAGTACACAAGAATGTCATCAAAGTATACCACAACAAAATGCCCTATGAAATCCCTTAAAACATGGTTCATAAGTCTCATGAAGGTACTTGGTGCATTAGTTAGGCCGAAAGGCATCACTAACCACTCATAAAGGCCAAGCTTGGTTTTAAAAGCGGCTTTCCATTCATCTCCTTCTTTTATTCTAATTTGGTGATAGCCACTTTTAAGATCAATCTTGGAGAAGATTGTAGATCCACTAAGCTCATCTAACATGTCATCAAGTCTAGGTATGGGATGCCTATACTTGATGGTGATGTTGTTAATGGCTCTACAATCCGTACACATTCTCCATGAACCATCTTTCTTGGGTACAAGTAAAACCGGTAATGCGCAAGGGCTTAAACTTTCTCTAATCCAACCTTTGGAAAGTAGTTCATTCACTTGTTTTTCTATTTCTAAACTTTCCTTAGGGTTACATCTATAGGCCGGTCTATTTGGCAAACTAGCCCCAGGAATAAGGTCTATTTGATGCTCAATGCCTCTAATAGGAGGTAACCCTTTTGGAATGTCTTTTGGAAGAGGTCTTTAAATTCTTGTAAGATATTTTGGATCCCTTTGGGCAAGGGGGGAGGAGAGGTGCCCATTGAACACAAGGAAGTGTTAGGGATATCTTTTGGATATATGATCAAGCAATGTTTTTGTGAAAACATGGCATGTTTCACATCATATTTATTTGCAAAGAGATTAGGTTGGGAGTCATTATAGACAATAACTCCTTTCCCTTTATTGTCTTTTTTGTTTTTCTTTGGTTTTTCTAAACTCACATGGGAAGAAGATCCTAACTCTTTTTCTCTCTTAACTTTCATTTGGATTTGGTCTTTGGCTACTTGTTGTGGAGTTAGAGGATGTAATACTATCTTCTTACCATCTAGTTTAAATGTGAGGGTGTTAGTGAACCCCTCATGAAGGACATTTCTATCAAATTGCCAAGGCCTTCCTAATAGTATATGAGTTGCTTCCATAGGTACTACATCACATTTGACTTCATCTCTATATGTGCCTATGGTGAAATTGATTAGGACTTGCTTATTGACTACCATTTCCCCTTTTTCATTTAACCATTGTAATTTGTAGGGACTTGGATGGTCTATAAGCTCTAATCCCATCTTTTTGACTAGTCTTTGGCTTGCAACATTTGCACAACTCCCACTATCCACAATGAGAGAACATAATTTGTCATTAATGTAACATCTTGTATAAAAGATGTTCTCTCTTTGTGTTGTGTCATCGAGTTTTACATGACTACCAAGCAACCTTCTAATCATGTACAACTCACCATCATCCCCTAAAATATGCTCACTGTCACTGGAATCACTACTAGAGTCATCACTTGAATAGTGAGAATCAGAATTAGACTCTGATTGACTTGAGTAGGTTCCATTGGTTTTTAAAATCATTGTTCTTTTTGTTGGACAGTCTGAAGCAATGTGTCCTCTTCCAAGGCACTTAAAACATTTTATGGAAGAAGATCTAGAGGATTATGGTTTTGATGATGGTTCATGCTTATCATGTTGATTGTGAAAGACTTTGCCATTTTTGTGTAACTCACTTTGGGGTTTAGAGGAGGAAGCGCCCACTTCTCTCTCTCTAGGGTTTCTCTCAAACTTACCCTTATTTTCTACCCATTTTGACTTATAGGCTCTATTGTTATCCCCACTATAGGATTCTCTTTCCTTAAATTGGTTTTCTACTTTGGTGCATTGGTGGAGTAACTCTTCTATATCCACATGTGGAAGAAGTTCCACCCTATTTTTGATGTTCCTATTAAGCCCATGTAAGAACCTATGCATTAGGGTTTCCTCATCCTCTTATAGATTGGCTCTAATCATGGCTATCTCTAAGGCTTTATAGTAATCTTCTACACATTTGGAGCCTTGGGTGAGCCTATTAAGCTTTGCTAATAGTTCACCCCTATAATAGTTAGGAACATATCTTTTTCTAAGGTGAGCTTTTAAGTCTACCCAATCATCTATGGGAGGGAAGTTGTCTCTTTTTCTCTCCTTACAAATTTGGGTCCACCAAACTAGGGCATAATTTTGGAAAGAAAGAGTTGCAATCCTAACTTTTTTATCATCTTTTATTTGATGAGAGTTGAATATTTGTTCTACCCTCATCTCCCACTCTAAGTAAGCTTCAATGTCACTTTTTCCATTGAATGGGGGAATTTCTAATTTTACCTCTCTTAAGCCTATGTCATCCTTTCTATGTTCATGGTGCCTTCTTTGTCTTGTTTCTTCCTCATTATCACTAGTGTTATGTCTTTGATTTCTTTGTCTATGCCTAGTTCTAGGGGGTTCATTATGCTCAAGATTAGTTAGCCTAGCATTAATATTGTTTAAGCTATCCATTATGTTATGAAGCATGGTTTTGTTCTCCCTATCACTAGATGACATCTTTTAATGTTGTCAAAGAAATTCAAGACAAAAACAAAGTATGTATAGACAAGCTAGTCGAGGAAGATGAATGCAATACAAGTGAAAAAAACACTTCAACAAACCTAAAATATCAATACTAGGTTTCTATCCTATAGGGAAACAAAGTCCTAGGTTGTCTTTAACTAGGTTAGTCCTATGTTGCTTATGTAAATCCTAAGTTGTCCTTAACCTAAGTTGATTATGGTTGTCCTAGGATATTGCTAGTGATTAACTAACCCTAGACAAGCCTAACCAAATTCGGTTTTAAGAAGTAGTTACCCTAACAAAATTAGTTCAACTAACTAACCAAGTCTTAACAACCCTAACCAAAAGTAGTTAATTAGTTATGGAAGTTGTAACAAAGTCTAACCACTATAACTACCTAACTAATTCGGTTATGTATTAGTTAATTCAACTAACAATTAGTTATGACAACTAGAATTAGTTCCAACCACTAACTAATTAGTTAAGACACTCAACTAACTACCAACTAACTAACTAATTATAGTTGTAACTTCTAACTAACTCTAACCAATTAACTAAAAGTAGTTAACAATCAAATGCACATGCACTATCCTAATTCAAAATTTACCAAGCAAAAGGGAAAAATTATAATGTCCAAAAAGTCCAATGTCCTTGTTGTGTCCAAAATACAAGACAAAATCCTACTACACAAAGCCTAAGAATTGAAAAACTTTGCCTAAGTTCTACTAGTTACAAAGCTTTTGCCTCCTTTACAAGTGTCTTCACAAGTCCTTCTTGATGTATAAGCTCCACTTTACCTAGCAAGAGAACACAAGGCAACAACTCCAAACAAGATTTGGTTAATAGAAATCACAAAGAAAACTTTAAACCTCGTAAAAGTGTATCTCTCAAGTGTATGCCTTCTCTTAGAGATTTTCAAGCTCAATCAATTTCCACACCAATCTCAAGTGTTTCAATATGCTACCCTCACTTAATGGCGAAATAGAGTGATCTTAGAAGTCCAAAAGAATACAAACTCAAGACAAAACTTTAAGAAGCAAAAATGACAAACTAAAAAGGCTCAAGAAATAAAGGCTAATCAAATGGAATAGAATGAAGGATCAACAATTAACTTGGAATGACAAGACTCTAAAAGCAAATAAAAGTTCAAAAGAATGAAAGCTAACTTGGAATAGAATTGAAATTGACAAAACAAGACAAACAAGAAAATAAATGCAAGAAACAAAGTTTAAGGTATAACCTAGCCTAGAAACTCTAAAGTTGCAAGAATAAGCAAGGAAGTCTTAATGAACAAGTCTTAGAAATGTCAAGTAATGAAGTACTTTTCTTTTGGTATTAGTAATTTCGAAATTTGGTGATGATGTTTTGGTGTGTCTAATTCAACTTAGCAATGAGGCTTTTTCAATACTCTTTTCCTTGTTTGGTACCTTTCTTTTCTTTTGATACTTTTCTTTTCTTTGATACTTTTCTTTTCTTTTGCCTCTCAAGATTTCAAGATAACAACACCAATTTTATAATACCAAAACCGAATTGCACAAATGGTTCAACTAGTTCAATTAATGCTTCTTGCTTAAGGCAAACTATGCAACCTTCTCCTAAATTGATGTATAGGAGGTGACTAAAATTTTTTTTTTTGACAAGTTTTGTCTTTAATGCAAGCAAGATGAAAATAAGAATGTAAAAGAGATATCCTAATAGTGCAACAAAATTAAACCTAGAATCAAACTAAGAATAGAAACTAACAATCCTAAAAATTGAGTTGACTTTGGAGTGTCTTTAATGTGAGACCTCCTAACAAGAATGGAACCTTTGTAGGAGCTAATCAAGATGCTTGAATTGCCCCTATATCACACGGTTTTGCACACTAAAAAGGAGAAACAATTAAGTTCCTAGAACTCTAGAAAAGGTTCCACATGGCACTTAACTAACTTCCTAAATTGGCTCTAACTAACAACTAACAATTAACTAACATGTAACAACAACCTAACCACCTAATAACCGAATTTAACATGTGCCAAATCTGAAATTTTAGAAACTAAAACAGAATGGAAACAATAACCAACAGAAAATGACCCTCCAATATGCAAAAAATTGAAACCACAAAGAACTAGCACAAAAACTCAAAAGAACCAAGACTTTTTATGATTTTTCTATGCTAACATGGCATGAATAAGGCATATGAATGACTAAGAAACAGAATTCCAGCCAGCAAAAGAAATGAAAACCGAAATTTAAAATGGAAGAGAAGAAGAAAAGAACCTCCCAAGGCTCAATGATACCACATGATGTAGGCTCTTCATGTACTTTCTTGAAGAGGGATGGATCTAGGGCTCTTTCTTCTATCTTCCTTCAAAGCAAGCTTGAGAACTTCTTCTTCAAGGCAAGGGAAGCCGAAACTAAAGCCTAAAACTAGAGGAATGTGACGCCAAAACAAAGGAAAAGGGAGTGGAAATGGAAGGAGAGAAAGTGGACAATGGAGGAAGGCTTGGAAAAGAGGAGAGGGAAAGGTTGGAGGCCACTTCCTAAGATGGAGGAAGATAACTCCACTCACCACCAAGGGAGGGAGAAACCCCTTGGATAAGAGCTTGAGAGAGCTCTCAAATTCTAGAGAGAAGGAGGAGAATCTCTCACTAGGAAACACTTAAGTGCTCTCAAATTTTGCAAATGAATTAATGGTGCTTGATTACAAAAGGAGAAGCCCTTATATAGGCCATGGGAATTTCGGCCAAGGACTAGCTAGATGGGCTTGGTCATGGATCCAAGGCCCATTAAGAGAAAAGATGAACAAATGGCCTATACATGGCCCAAAAGGGAAAGTACAAGGCCCAAAAGTGGCCCATTTGACCTTGTAAGGCCCAAAGCTATCCTATAAGCCTAGAGAAACTATTTAGAAAGTATATTACAAGTAAAGTACATATAGATCCTCATAGGTTCCTTATTGGGCTTAGGCCCACTAGAAGAGAGAAAAGAGAAAAAGGCTTTATGGATGCTCTCTTTGGCCCGTTTGGTCTTTGCCCTTGTGAGGGGACCTCTATATGCTTCAAGTCCTTTCTCCAATGTAGTGTGAGGGTCTTCCTTGGGTATGTCCACATTAGTTCCCGAGTCCATTTAAAAGCTGCCTCCGGGTTACGTCCTCCCGGAAATTCACTCGGCTTCCTCTTCAGGAAGCGGTCCAGCACGTGGCCATCCTCAGCTCGAGTCTGGCCCTGCCTCTCAAACACGTCCGCAAAGCGTTGGAATGCTGTGGCTATAGCCTCCATGCTTTGGCGATGCGTCATCCCTTATCCTAAAATTAACACCCCTCAAGGATAAGTATACCGAGCCACTTACCACGGATCGTATCTCAGCCTAATATTCAGTAACTTAGCACATTATCCCTTCTCTATATGTTACACAATCAGTTGGATCAGGAGGAAGCAACCTCCTATCCATAAATCAATATCAGTATCATTCAAGTTCAATAATATCACAATAATAATAACCATTTGATCATAATGCACACAACCGCTCACACTCGGCAAGCATACCTTGGCCTTGGACCTTTCGGTCTGCTCTGATACCAAAATGTAACACCCTAATTTCTAATTAAATAAATGAAATTAAAGGGGAATTTTTCAAAAAATTTAAGGTTGGCAAATCGTGCATACTCTGTCCAGATTAACAAAATCGAGCACAACAAGGAGAAGGAGGGGGAAGAAAATAAAGAAAGGAGCTCATGCTTCGTGAACGAAGGGAACGCTTAGGCGAATCCAATGGCACCTGGCACATTCGCTCAAGCGAAGCGAACTACGCTCAGGCGATTCTACTCAGGTCCTCTAATCCACCCAACACTCACTAAAGCGAAGCTACACTCGGTACCCAGTCACTCCACTCAGATTTTAGCGTATGGTTCACTCGGGAAGGTCTACTCTCAGCTCACTCGGATTGAGACAATTGTTCACCCGGTATTGGTTTAGCTCACACGAGATTTGCTCCTAGGATTACTCGGTTATTTTACCCATTTTACGTCCTCTCGGTCCTAACCTAATCCTATCCACTCGGAATATCATTCTTGGTCACCCAGATTATATATATACGATTTACTCAAAATTTATGAAGGGAGGGTTTCTCTCAGAATCCTTTTTAAGCAATTCCCACATGGAAAGGCCCAGCTACGAGTCACTGACATACAACACATTGTAGTCGGAAAACCTTCACTTCGACGGCTTCTCCCTCGGAAATCATTAATCAATCTTTACTCAGGGGACCTTACAATTACCACTCACTGGATTCAACCCAACTCCTCCTCCAAACTATACGACCATACTCATTCGGCTGTTCAACTCCTTATCACTCGGAATGACTCACTATCTCGCTTTTCCTCGATCCACAACTTAGCTACACTCCTACCCATAGTCACACTAATCTCACACGCTCGAAAGTATACCCACACATCCATGTCTATCACTCAGGCATTACCTACAGCATAAAATAATCACACAGTATAAACACATAGAGAGGTACTTGAATAATTACAAAAGTATCATCATGACTTTGTTCACCTGAAAATGTTCAAGTTCTAACGAAGGACAAAATCAAAATATGAGCCGGCCAAGGCTTAACAGGACCTTACACACAGTATATACATATACACACATATTCAATAGCACTCGGTTGCTTGTTCTGCACCCAGCTCCTCCTTCACCCTTCATTCCGAGAGATGTTCACTGAAAATGTAGCCACTGCAGGGGTAAGCTTTTGCATGTAAAATGTCAATCAAAGACTCGGTATCAGTACCAGTACGCACACTTACTTTCACTCAGTTGCATTTTGTTAAACTAAGATCATGCAAATCAGAATAATATCCATAACATACATACTACATAAAGTGCATCTTCATTCACACGTACACATGCATCCACACACTCGGAAATCATTCATAACACTCAACACGTGCTATGCGTACTATCTTAATCAACATCATATCTACATGCATGCCTACGGATCCGACTTGAGTAATGACTTTCAGTTACAGTTTCCTCCTTATTGGCCGCTTGTCCATCAGCTCTTCCCGTGTGGTACCGGTCTCCCATTGACGTCTCGAGACTCATCTCTAGCTCCTACGGCTACCATGAGCTCCCACAGGATCTAGCCAAGGTCTGTAGCTGGAAGCCATTCCCTCGGGGCTCTAGACCTTCCACGGGTCACCCCATTCATACACATGCAACTAATGCGTTTACCAGCAAGCATCATTGCTCAACTGATACCTCCTTCACAACCATCGCAATAGAAACAGATTCAACATAGTCCTTACGTTTACTTTGCCAGCTACACCAACATGCACAGCAATAGGACAATCAAGGTAATAACGTCTGACAAATCAACTAACAATCACACTTTCATGTCCTTACAGTGTTAACAGAGATAGGACCATGCATCTCATTCGTCTATAACAAGGCTAACAGGCTACATTACCACCATCTTGATTACATGCAATTATTGTATCACTACTATCCTACACACAGGATCTAGAATCAACAATCATACATAATATTCAACCGTCACAAACACATGCACACACTTAAAGCAATACACTCATCCGGTACAGTTCGTGGACCATGCATTTGACATGCAAGCTGTAACACCCTTATTTTTAATAATTAATTAACCCAAACACAGAAAAATTTTTTTCACAAAAACCACCACTGATCAGATGGAATAGAAGAGAAGAGGAAGGCGAGTGGAAGTTAAGGAACACACACATGTATGGCTACCTGCGGAAGGAATGGAACATGAACCAACTCCACCCAGTTCAGCGAAGCATGACAACGCCTGGGCGAACTCCACCACAACGTCCATTCGCTCAAGCGGGGTCCGACACCGCCGAGCGAGACAGGATAATGCAACCACGGAAGAGAGAGGTATTTAGGCGGAGTTCCTCAATAACATCTACTCGCTTCAGCGCGATCCCACACGCTTAGGCGAACCGTCCTAGTCGCTCGGGCGAGGTATGACTCCGCCTAAGCGAGGCCATCACAAGCCTTCCAAAAAACCGCACTCGCTGGAGCGAGTACCTTGCTCGCTGGAACGAGGAGCCACACTCGGCTAAGTAGACGCTCAGACCCAGAGTCATCCTTCACTCATTCACTCAGAAAATGACAGCTAACTCACTCGGATTATAAATATCTTACGCTCAGAATCCATTCCATTCTAACCCACTCACACTAACTTCTTTCTCAGGAGAGGATCGCTAAGGGTTTTCACTCGGGAATACGAACTCTTCCTCACTCGGGTTTCACTTATAATTTCCACCCGGCTAAACCATCCTCACACGAGATTTATACATACTCTCACTCGAAATCGAACTGTCCCATCCACTCGGTATCCATATTATTCTCCGTTCTATTTTTCCCACTAAGTCAAGGTTCGCTCGGATTCTTCTATCACTATCAATTCTCTGCAGTAGGGCCCCCTTAAATTCTAAGGTGTCACTCTCTAGTTGGGAAATCTTCAATCGGCAACTTCTCACTCGGATATCGTTGATTATTTGATGCTCGGGGGAAAATCCTAGCAATTAACACTCGGAAAACTTATCTAGGCTCTCATCTTCGAATCCTAACAACTTGCTGCTCGGGACAGCCTTCCACACCAATCCTCACTCGGAATTACATGAGTCCTCCCACTCGGAAAGTATTAATACGCATATCTGCATATAAATTACCCAGACATCACCTAGAAATAAATAGACATGCAATATGGCATAAACATAGGCATATATATGTATCAAATTTACAACCACGTTGTCCCATCCCCATTCCGAGGGATTCAATTCTTTCTAAAAGGGGCTATAAACAAAACACGAGCCGGCCAAGGCTTACTCCAAATATTATACACAGCATAAACAGAGTCATAAAGCTTCCATAGTGCATCAGCACTTCGCCCAGCATTTCAACTCTTCCTCCGATCCTCATCTCGAGAGATGTTCACTAAAAAATTACAACTGCAGGGGTGAGCATCTTAAATTTTAAATGATAGATACCGATTCAGGTTACTTCACGTTCATACAACAACATATACCCATACATACACACAATCCTACGTCAACTCAATAATATTAACACTCCACAGTCAGTGACACAATGGTAAGGGTCCTTGAGTCAGGATATTTCTACATAACATTTATCAGTCGGAATACACAATTCTCACTCGGGTATAAATGTATTCACGACTCCTCAACAACATATTATACATTCATGGAGCAGGTTTCAGTCAGCAATTATAGTACATGCACACGGAATAACGCACTCATTCACAAGTAAACACCACTTCACTAACATCATCACATGCATAATTAATTCCACATAACATCAGTAGCCATATATGCACAGATTATTCACTCGGTTCCGCATACGTGTGTAATCGGTTCTAACGTTGCAACGTAGGCTCTCAGCCTTTTGTACATAGCTCTCGGCAACCGTTCAGCTCCCAGCTGCTTGGCAGTTTTACGGGTACCCAACCGTTTGCCCACAGGTGACACCAACGCTCTCAGCGCCAACGGAGGTGTTCACAGGCAGCCCGAGTCCCACTCAAGGGCTACCTTGAGTCCCACTCAAGGATTTTGCAGCGTCCCATGCTGAATACCCGATGGTAGTGTCCCACACTACGTGCTCTCAGCACAACCGCATCCCATGCGCCACACGCGGATTCATCACACAACATTGAATTCATGCACACAACCTCTATTCAATCACACGTATTTCACATGTAGTCGGTAATACATATTTTCAGGACTCTGCATGTTAATCTAACACATACAACCTTCATGCAATCATCATCATAGTTCCATTAGCAACATATGAGTCCAACGCAATCGATGTCAATCAGTATTAAGCTTCTATAAGCATTTTCATCAACTCAAGTATAACATACACTCAGTTTACAGCAGTATCAGAACTTAAATCAACGCATGCATCTATATGAAGATCAACAGGTTCACACAAGCAATTCAAATCAACATAGCACAACATGCAATCGGTATATGACAATGTCAGAACTTAATCAACGCATGCATCCCTATAAACACGAATAGATTCAATAAGCATTCCCATCAACACAGCATGACATGCAATCGGGCTCTATGGTAAGGTATGCATCCTCAAGGACGATGATAACATGCAACACTCACTCTCATTTATCATGCACTCGGATATTCTACGTGCAAGTATATCATGCAACAGAATACAGTTCCATAATTATCAATGTCTTCCAAACCCGTTCGTAACCCATGCATTTAACATGTAAGGTACTCCCCCTACCAACTGCGAGACTCCGAGAGATTCTTCTATTTGGGGTGTTGGTTCTCTCCCTTGTTGCTTCACTCGGCGCTTCCTCTGGAACACTGTTGTTTTCCACGAGTGGTGCAGGGCTGTTTTTGCTTCTGTTTTGACACCCGTCCTCTACTCGCATGAGGGAGCTCTGACTCCACTGCAGTACCTTCGCCTTGGCTCTCCGAAGCAGGGTATGGAATAGAGAGCAGAGAAGGAGAAGAGAAGAGCAAGAGAGAAGAGAAGAAGGGAGAAAAAGGGAGTCCGCAGAGGGGGTTTTTCGAGAGTGAAAAGGGGCAAGGGGCCATCACCCAATATAAACACATGCACGAAGAACAGGTACGTGGGGTGGGGAAACGTGAGGCAGTAGTCTTGCCCATGCCATCCTGTCCCATCAGCACCTTCCAACGTTAATCTCCTCACACCTTTTAATTAATTAAGTTAAGTGTAATTAGTGAACAGATTTCTTCTCCTGAATTATCATTTTTAAATGGCTTTATTTTGCCCGGTTCCTTTTTATTAAAATTGGGATGTTACACAAGCGCCCCCTACCTACGGAAGGAACTCAAGAAGCTCTCCTACTCTCAATGTTTGGTCTGACGCTCTATCCGACTCGTCTAGATCCCCTTCGCACCGTCGTACTCTGCAATCGGCTCGGAGATAAGAAGTTGTTCTTCTTCTGCTTCAGGGATCGTCTTCCACCAGTTGGAGGGGACTCTGACCTTCCTTCAGCACCGTCGTTGCGATTTCCAGAAACAAAAGGCAAAACAGGGGAAGGGAAAGGAAGATGAAAATGAAGAAGAAGAAAAGAGAGGATGAAGTAGTGGGAAGAAGGATGAGTATCCACGGTGATACAGGGCATATGTGCATGCGAAGAAAAGGAAGTGGGATGGGAAAACGTGAGTCGCAGCCCACTCACATAACTTGCCAATCACAAACAGCCATCTTTCACCAATTAAGCCTTAATTAACTTGTCATTATTCCTTAAGTTAATCCGATTATGATTGTCAATTAACCTCTCACTTTGAAATCAAACCTTAATAGTTTATTTTTCATTCGGCATTTACCTTTAAAATTGGGATGTTACATCGTGAATCATGGAATTCTACGAAATTACTTCCCTTAATTTCAATCATACAATCAATCAATTTAAATAAATTCTTCCGCTGTTTTTAATTGAATAATTATTACTAAATCATATTTCTTTTCTTTAATTACCCTCTCATATCTTCATATATGGGAGTGGTTTACCATAGATCCAGGTGTGGTATAAAAATGCTTCACCACTAAATTTCTTTCATTGAATTGTGATTTGTAAAAACGCGAAAAATTTACCCCTATTTTTAGGGGCGTCCCAATGGATTATGGTTGCGGAGCAACATATAAAAATCTAAAATCTTAATATTGTTATTAATTTTAGTTTTGTTACTTTACGTTTCTTAAATATTGATTTGAGTCCATTAATCTAAAATTTTACTATTTTAGTCTATAAACTAGTTAATTTGTGATATTTAGTTCATAAAATTTTAATATATTCTATTGGTCCAATCAATAATGTGAACAATGAAAAAAGTGTATAAGATAATTTGTAAGGATTTTAAAAAAAATTACTAAACTTATTTTATTTATCAAATTTATTTTTATCTAATAAACTTTTAAGCTAGTAAAATAAACTATAAATTAGTTTAATTATGTTACATAAACATAATTTCTATTAAAGGTAATCCTATTTAAACCGAAAATATACATATTATGATGAAGCTAATTTTTAAGAGGTTATTCTTTTCATCCATAAATAGTACATGCTTAAGAGAAATCAAACATATACCAACCAACCCATTTGTAATTTATAAAACTTCATATTATGCCATTCAGTTTGTTCACTTCAATGAATAATATTAAGTTTATCTCATAAATTGATCCTATAAAGTTCTTCAGGGATAATGATATAAGTTTGTGTGATTTATCACACTTAGATTTTATTTGATCAGTCATATAAAATTTTAAAAAAATCATGCTCAATTTGTTGGTTCCTTAAGATCTACAGCCTTGCAATGGTGGAAGTTGCAATACGAAATAAAAGAACCACCCAGAGGCAGATTAAATACATTACGTATTTTTTAAAAAAATTTATTTTCACAATACAAAACAGAAATTAAAAATATCAGCAGATGAAAATGTAAACAGAGGAGGGGAAACTGTTTTCAGAAAAATGGAAAAAACAGAGCTGAAAAAATAAAGAGAGAAGAATACAAGTAGGAGAGGGGGAAGAGAAGAGATAGAGAATGAAGAGCAGAGCAGAACAGAAACTCACAGAAACTAACCATTTCAATAACCTAAACTCATACAAACTATTAACCAACTTTAACATGTTCAGCATAATAGTTTAACAACAGAGGCAATGTACGTTCAGCTTCAATAATGAAAACACACAAGCATGACAATAGGCGGTTCAGGGAATAGATTCTGAGCAGCAAGGGAATGAATGACAACACGTACGCATGACAATGGGGTTTCAGAAAACAGAGGGAACCTACCTGAATGAAGAAACGACGAAGATACTGAACAGAGAAGGGCACGAAGCTTAGGGAACCTCCAACCTTTGTGCGAGTGGGGAAGATGACAACCAGCGCGAAAGAAGAAGAGAAAGTGAAAAAAGACAGAAAGACGTGGCTTTTGAAGTTTCAAAAAAGATGTATATTCACGATTCCCCTTGAAACCGTGAATATATTACACATATATTCACAGTTGAACAAACAACAGTGGATAAATGTTAACTCTATCACCACGGTTACGACCCCAACCGTGGATAAATATTAAATCTATAATCACAGTTATAAAAACAACCATGGACATACAGTACCCAGTGATTAAACCCTAAAACCTGAGCTATATATCCACGGTTAGAAATACAACTGTGATTATAGACATCAATATATATCCACGGTTAACATCATAACCTTGATCATACCCATGAATATATAGTCACGGTTGTGCACACAACCGTGGATATATATTTCAGGTACTACATATCCATGGTTGACGCCTCAACCGTGAATATATATTGATGGGTACGATCATGGTTATGATGTTAACCGTGGATATATCGTTTTCTCTAATTATATCGTTCACCTTATAATTTCAAAAATGCCACCGCGCATGTTTTTATCACTGATCCACTTCAACCTGTGAATATATCCTGTTGTTATATCCAATTTTTGCACTAGTGAGACTACGTGTTGTGCCTCTCTCCATTCTGTTGTATTTCTTTTCTCAACCCTTCACTTGTATGTACAACGAGTTTCTTAAAAATCTTGTAATCTTGATCAAGCCAACAAAGTAGAGACCTAGAAGAAAACTAGAGTGGTGACTCTAAGCGCTTTTGACTTTGAAAGGAACCAAGGAGTGGTGACTCCAAGAGGATGGTGGGTTCAAGAAGTAGGACTTTGTGAAGCCTTGGCAACATAGTTCCTTTAGGTTTATTTATTTATTTATTTATTTATTCTTATAGGAAGACCATAACCATCTCACAATTTGTTTGCATGCTTTCGGGATAATTTTATTGCGTTAAAGTATTTAACAAAGATGGTAATTTAAAATAAATTAAAATCCCTCAAAATAATATTAGTTACAAACACCTTCCAATAAGTACACTCGTCAATACTAATGTCAATGAATAGTGGGTCTGCAAAAGCAGGGTACTATCATTTATATTAGTAAGACGCGATGGGATAATTGTAATATCCAAAATGTTTTATTGGGTTTTAACTTACTAAGTTATCAATTGGATTGAATAAACTTAGAGGCGTATACATTGGGCTAAACTTTCATAAGATGAATGATCGGTAATGGTTACCTAACCCAATATCTAAGAGATGTATAAGATATAATTAGAAAGGAGTTTCCTACCTAAATAACCAAATGTTAAGTGATCAGCGAAAGCTGACTTAACATTAGGCCAAATATGGATCTTTGCCCACTAGAAAATCTTCCAACGGGATTTTCTGATTCGTAGAGGGTGATTTTATTTTGAATCAAAATAATCGGAGACGTGTTTAATTTTAAGACCAAAAATTAAATATGTTTTTAATTGATAATTACTACATATCTTTCTGTTTTAGATAACAATGACATCAAACACGCCTTCAAACCTTTCATTGCGATCGATCCAAGACAAAGAAAAATTGTCTGGACCCAACTTTCTAGACTGGTATAGTGTTAGGGAATCCCATCAGGGTCAGGCAGCAGAAACACAAAGGATTCCCAAAAATAAGGATTGCAAATACAAATGTCTCAAAGCATATTTAATTAAAGTTTTGATTTAGGGATTACCTCTTGTAGACGCACAACGAGTTCCTCGATCGAAGCAATTGTAGCTTCGCCCTTAGGAGTCCACACGAGCACTCCCACCAGAAAACCAAAGGTCCGAATGCTAGTACAGAATTTTAGTGTAATCTAATTTCTGAGCAGCAGCCTATGAGCATCTCATGCTCTATATATAGACTTAGGTCTTGACCCGAACTCTCATTAAACATTGGGCTCCTGACTCATTCTAAATAAGTTAGGCCCAAATAGTTTTATTTTTAGTCCAACTAAAATAAAACTATCCTCTGGTGGGCTTACTTTATGTGTGTGACCCTATAGGTAAAACATTCGGTTATATTAATAATAAACTATTTTATTATTAATATAAAATAAGAGCGGTATCTAGCAATACATCATTATGTCCAAATGTTATTTATTATCGACATGACCTATAAGTGATAATTATTTTATATATTTATTCTTTTTGTCACGATATCTAATTGGGCCCAAGGCATGGTCGTCGTCATCCTTGTATGGCCCAATTCATTTTACTTGATACTAGAGTAGACTTTACAGAATAAATATCTAATATTTATTCGTCCAAGCATGGCCATGCATTTTGTTAGTCTCACTTCATCAAGTGGCTCATAGATATCACTCCTATCACATAGGAGAGACAAATTCCATCTATATCCCTCATATCCCTCTGCATAATTTATCTATTGCCTAATCACAATCTTTATGGTCACCTTATTACAGATAACATTTGATTGTATTAAAATAATAAACTTCTTATGTAGGAATCATAGTGACTTCAGGTCAAAGGACTATATACCATTATCACATTGAGAACCGTTTATGGCACTCATGTAACGATCCATGCAACATTCTCATGGTGGGTCTGTCCAGTACAACATTACTCTTAATGTGTACCCGTGTAAAGACTTGATATCTTATATCCATGATTTGTGAGATCAAATCATCAGTACATTCACACACTAATCTTAATGTATTTACATCTCCCCATGTAAATACTTAATTAGGGATGTGTTAGGAATAATTCTTATATGACCTTTTATTCCAGGATAAATAGCATTAAAATTAGTCTAAAAAACTAAAAATACTATTTTTATTGGTACATTAATAGCTTATAGTGCATACACTAACATATAGGAATTTGAGGATTGTCCTCAAACAAGAGAAAAAATAGTATGTCCTGGAAGATCCGATTCCGGAACCACCTGTGACCAATGCCTCTAAAGCTGACAAGGATACTTACAAGAAGCATCAGGATGACGCTTTAGATATCTAATGCCTTATGCTGGCAACCATGTCTCCTGAGCTTCAGAAGCAACGTGAGCACATGGAGGCTTTCGATATGATCAAAAACCTAAGGAAACTATATCAAGGTCAAGCTGAACAAGAAAGATATAAAGTTTCTTCAGCCCTATTTAGCTGCAGACTTGAAGAGGGAGGTTCTGTAGGACCTCATGTGCTCAAAATGATTGGGTACCTGGAGAATCTAGCTAGGCTAGGATTCTCTTTTCCTCAAAAGTTAGCTACTGGTCTCATTTTGAAGTCATTACCTGACTGTTTTAAGCCAGTCATCATGAATTATAACATGAATGCATTGGATAAAACATTACTAGAGCTACTCAATATATTGAGGACTGTTGAGCCCAATATTTCTAAAGGAAAGGGCAAGGCCATAATGATGGTCAATTCTAGAAAAGGTAAAGGAAAGGGCATGCATAAAGGCAAAGGAAAGGCTGTTATAGGAAAAGGCAAGACAATTTGGAAAGGCAAGGATAAGCCAAGTACATCAACCTTAAAACCTATGGGTGGGGTGGCTAAGGAAGGAAATTGTCACCATTGTGGACAGAAGGTACACTGAAAGAGAAACTGTCTAAAGTACTTGGAAAAGCTTAAGAAAAAGGGAAGTGAGACTTCCACTTCAGGTATTTTTGTTATAGAAATTAACTTGTCAACTTTAACATCATGGGTATTAGATACTGGATGTGGATCTCACATTTGTCTTAATGTGCAGGATTTAAAAAGAAGTAGGCAGTTGATGAAGGGTGAGGTAGACCTACGCGTTAGAAATGGAGCAAGAGTTGCTGCATTAGCTGTAGGGACTTATTTTTTATCCTGGCCCTTAGGGTTTGTTCTTGAATTAGAAAATTGTTGTTATGTTCCGATAATAAGAAGAAACATTATTCTGTTTCTTATCTAGATAGAAAAGGGTTTTCCTTTATAATAAAGAATGATAGTTGTTCTATTTATTTGAGTGACATGTTTTAATGCTGTGCAAATTGAAATAATGGACTTTATGTTCTCGATCTCAAAACCCCTATCTATAACGTTAATACTAAAAGGGTTAAACCAAATGATTTAAACCCAACTTATCTTTGGCATTGTCACCTAGGACATATAAATGAGAAACGTATTTCTAAACTCTATAAAGATAGATATTTAGACTCTTTTGATTTTGAATCAATAGATACATGCGAATCTTGATTATTGGGGATGATGACTAGGACCCCATTTACTAGAATAGGTGAAAGGGCGAGTGATCTTCTAATCTTGATACATAGTGATATATGTGGGCCAATAGGGACAATGGCTAGGGGAGGTTTTAGCTACTTTATCACCTTTACTGATGATTTCAGTAGATAAGGATTTGTGTTTCTAATGAAGCATAAATCAGAATCCTTTGACAAGTTCAAAGAATTCAAACATGAAGTAGAGAACCAACTTGGCAAGAAAATTAAAGTACTTTGATTTGATCAAGGTGGCGAATACTTAAGCCTGGAGTTTGATGAATATCTTAAAGAATATGGGATTATCTCTCAACTTACTCCTCCTGGAACACCACAATTGAATGGTGTTTCTGAGCAGAGAAATAGAACTTTGTTAGACATGGTTCAATCAATGATGAGTCAAAATGATCTCCCTAATTCCTTCTGGGGACATGCTTTGATGACAACAGCTTTTACACTTAACTGTGTTCCATCTAAGGCTGTCATAAAGACACCATATGAGATATGGACTGGGAAATGACCCAGTATGTCTTTTCTTAAGATTTGGGGCTGTGAAGCTTATGTGAAGCATCAGATTTCTGATAAACTTAGACCCAAATCAGATAAATGTATTTTTGTAGGATACCCAAAGGAAACTAAGGGTTATTACCTCTATAATCCTACCGAGGGCAAAGTGTTTGTCGCTCAGAATATTGTATTCTTGGAAAGGGAATTCATCTCTAAAAGAATCAGTGGGAGGAAAGTAGAACTTGAAGAAGTTCAAGACCTGCAAGGCATTGAAGAGCCAATGGTGGAAATGGAGCCGAAACCACAAAATGTTGTGATAACTCAAACTCCAGTAGAACAAGACTTGTGTAGATCAGGTAGAATACGTCAATAACCTGAAAGATATGGATTTCTTGTAACTCATGAAACACCCTAATTTAATAAATAAATAATTAACAAAAATAGAGGAAATATTTTTCACAATTAAACCAAAATAATCGGGCACAAAAGAATAAGGAAAAGAAGGCAAGAGAAATAAAACCGACTCATAAAGGCTGCCAGCGGAAGAAGGAAAACGCTTGGGCGGATCACACAACAACGTACACTCGCTGCAGCGAGAACTACACTCGGCACTCGCTCACTCCACTCGGCATTCCCGCACCCGGGTTTCAGCACCTGGTCCACTTGGAAAGGCCCACTCTCAGCTCACTCGGATTGGCCCTTAAACCTACCAGCTCCATTCAGGAATCATAGCACACTCCCGATTCCACTCGATCGGATTACATGTATGGCAACTCGGAAATGGTTCCCATAGCTGCTCACTCGGAATCTATGAAGACTTCTCACTCGGAATAACTTTCACTTCCTTTTTGCCACTCGGATATTTCGCTCATTCTTTTCACTCGGTAATCACAATCCTTCTTACTCAAGTTATCCTTACTAAGTCAAGACTCACTCAGATTCCCTTGCTACTAATAATTTCTACCATGGGGTCCACTTAGAGCCTTAGGTGTCGCCTCTCTATCGGGAAACCTTCATTCGGCGGATTCTCACTCAGAAATTGTGAATTATTCCGCACTTGGAAAATCCTAACAGCTATCACTCGGAAAACGTCTAAATCAATCCTCACTCGGTGTTTCGCGCTGTCTTGTTCACTCGGGATTACCTAGACTTCGCATCACTCGGAAGGAATTACTAACTCTCTTCCCACATCAACACTCGGCTCCATTTCGACTTATAGATATACTAACCTCTCACACACACAAGTACGCGTACATAGATTACTCGGATCTTCATGCACTGTATAGGATTTCACACAACATAGTAGATATTGTAACATCCCAATTTTAAAGGTAAATGCCGAATAAAAAATAAACTATTAAGGTTTGATTTCAAAGTGAGAGGTTAATTGACAATCATAATCGGATTAACTTAAGGAATAATGACAAGTTAATTAACGCTTAATTGGTGAAAGATGGCTGTTTGTGATTGGCAAGTTACGTGAGTGGGCTGCGACTCACGTTTCCCATCCCACTTCTTTCTCTTCTCATGCACATATACCTTGTATCACCGTGGATACTCATCCTTCTTCCCACTACTTCATCCTCTCTTTTCTTCTTCTTCATTTTCATCTTCCTTTTTCTTCCCCTATTTTGCCTTTCATTTCTGGAAATTGCAACGACGGTGCTGAAGAAAGGTCAGAGTCCCCTCCAACTGGTGGAAGACAATCCCTGAAGCAGAGGAAGAACAACTTCTCATCCCCGAGCGGATTGCAGAGTACGACAGTGCGAAGAGGATCTGGACGAGTCGGATAGGGCGTCAGACCAAACGTTGAGAGTAGAAGAGCTTCTTGAGTTCCTTCTGTAGGTAGGGGGCGCTTGCATGTCAAATGCATGGTCCATGAACAGTACCAGATGAGTGTATTGCTTTAAGTGTGTGCATGTGTTTGTGACGATTGAATATTATGTATGATTGTTGATTCTGGATCCTGTGTGTAGGATAGTAATGATACAATAATTGCATGTAATCAAGATGGTGGTAATGTAGCCTGTTAGCCTTGTTATAGACGAATGAGATGCATGGTCCTACGTCTGTTAACACTGTGAGAACATGAAAGTGTGATTGTTAGTTGATTTGTCAAACATTATTACCTTGATTGTCCGATTGTTGTGCATGTTGGTGTGGCTGGCAAAGTAAACGTAAAGACTGTGTTGAATTTGTTTCTATTACGATGGTTGCGAAGGAGGTATTAGTTGAGTAATGATACTTGCTGTTAAACGCATTAGCTGCATGTGTAAGAATGGGGTGACCCGTGGAAGGTCTAGAGCCCCGAGGGAATGGCTTCCAGCTACAGACCTTGGCTAGATCCTGTGGGAGCTCGTGGTAGCCGTAGGAGCTAGAGATGAGTCTCGAGACGTCAATGGGAGACCGGTACCACACGGGAAGAGCTGATGGACGAGCGGCTAATAAGGAGGAAACTGTAACTTAAAGTCATTACTCAAGTTGGATCCGCAGGCATGCATGTAGATATGATGTTGATTAAGATAGTACGCATAGCACGTGTTAAGTGTTATGAATGATTTCCGAGTGTGTGGATGCATGTGCACGTGCGAATGAAGATGCACTTTATGTAGTATGTATGTTATAGATATTATTCTGATTTGCATGATCTTAGTTTAACCAAATGTAACTGAGTGAAAGTAAGTGTGCGTACTGACACTGATACCGAGTCTTTGATTGACATTTTACATGCAAAAGCTCACCCCTGCAGTGGCTACATTTTTAGTGAACATCTCTTGGAATGAAGGGTGAAGGAGGAGCTGGGTGCAGAACAAGCAACCGAGTGCTATTGAATATATGTGTATATATATATACTGTGCGTAAGGTCCTGTTAAGCCTTGGCCAGCTCATATTTTGATTTTGTCCTTACATTAGAACTTGAACATTTTCGGGTGAACAAAGTCATGATGATACTTTTGTAATTATTCAAGTACCTCTCTATGTATTTATACTGTGTGATTATTTTATGCTGTATGTAATGCCCGAGTGATAGGTATGGATGTGTGGGTATACTTTCGAGCATATGAGATCAATGTGACTATAGGTAGGAGTGTAGCTAGGTTGTGGATCGAGGAAAAGTGAGATAGCGAGTCATTCCGAGTGATGAGGAGTTGAACAGCCGAATGATTATGGTCGTATAGTTTGGAGGAGGAGTTGGGTTGAATCAAGTGAGTTGTAATTGTAAGGTCCCTAGAGTAAAGATTGATTAATGATTTCCGAGGGAGAAGTCGTCGAAGTGAAGGTTTTCTGACTAGAATGTGTTGTATATCAGTGACTCGTAGCTGGGCCTTTCCATATGGGGATTGCCTGAAAAGGATTCTGAGAGAAACCCCCTTCATAAATTTTGAGTAAATCGTATATATATATATAATCCGGGTGACCAAAGGATGATATTTCGAGTGGATAGGATTAGGTTAGGTCCGAGAGAATGTAAAATGGGTGAAATAACCGAGTAAGCCTAGGAGCAAATCCCATGTGAGCTAAATCAATACCGGGTGAGCGATTGTCTCAATCCGAGTAAGCTGAGAGTAGACCCTTCCCGAGTGAACCATACGCTAAAATCCGAGTGGAGTGACTGGATACCGAGTGTAGCTTCGCTTCAGCGAGTGTTATGTGGATTGGAGAACCTGAGTAGAATCGCCTGAGCGTAGTTCGCTTCGCTTGAGCGAATGTGCCAGGTGCCAGTGGATTCGCCTAAGTGTTCCCTTCGTTCATGATACATGAGCTCCTTTCCTTATCTTCCTCCCCCTCCTTCTCCTTGTTGTGCTCGGCTTTGTTAATCTGGACAGAGTATGCACGGTTTGCCAACCTTATTTTTTTTTGAAAAATTCCCTTTTAATTTCATTTATTTAATTAGAAATTAGGGTGTTACATTTTGGTATCAGAACAGACCGAAAGGTCCAAGGCCAAGGTATGCTTGCTGAGTGTGAGCGGTTGTGTGCATTATGATCGAATGGTCATTATTATTGTGATATTGTTGAACTTGAATGATACTGATATTGATTTATGGATAGGAGGTTGCTTTCTCCTGATCGGACTGATTGTGTAACATATAGAGATGGCATAATGTGCTAAGTTACTGAATATTAGGCTGAGATACGATCCGTGGTAAATGGCTCGGTATACTTATCCTTGAGGGGTGTTAATTTCAGGATAAGGGATGACGCATCGCCAAAGCATGGAGGCTATAGCCACAATATTCCAACGCTTTACGGATGTGTTTGAGAGGTAGGGCCAGACTCGAGGTGAGGATGGCCACGTGCTGGACCGCTTCCTGAAGAGGAAGCCGAGTGAATTTCTGAGAGGACGTAACCCGGAGGCAGCTTTTAAATGGACTCGGGAACTAGAGAGGATTTTTGGGGGTCTTCGCTGTACCGAGGCCCAAAAGGTCAAATGTGCGGTGTATATGTTGCGAGACGAGGCGGAAAATTGGTGGAAGATAGCTAGAAACTGATTTCTGGATGATGATGCTCAACTGACCTGGAACGATTTCAAGAGATGCTTCTTAGAGAAGTACTTCCCCGACACAGTAAGGAGTCGGAAGGAGTTGGAGTTTATGGAGTTGAAGCAGGGCTCCATGACTGTGGAAGAGTACGCGACTAGGTTCGAAGAGTTGTGCCTATTCTACCTACCTTTCCAACAACCAGGGATAGAGAGCTCCAAGTGCCTTAAATTTGAAAATGGATTAAGATCAGATATTAAGAGGGCCTGCACATATCAAGAGATCAGGAGTTTTCCTGCATTGGTGAACAAATATAGAATATTTGAAGAAGATGACAAGGCCCACTTGGGCCAGAGCAGCAGAGCCAACCATTACTTGAAGCCTCAATAGCCACGTTTCAAGAGGCCAGGAAACGTGGGAAGAAATGGACCCTTTACCAGATATCAAGAACGCAGTAACCAAGGGAGTCAGATGAGTGGACGACCAAAATATGGCAAGTGTTTTAAATGTGGTGGTGACCACTTTGCTCAGAATTGCAATAGTACAGATGTTAAGTGCTTTCATTGCCAGGAGAAGGGGCACATTCGCCCCGACTGCCCCCAACTCCGCCAAGCAAACCCCAATGCACGTCATGGAGGTTTCCAAGAGAGGAAACGAGGGAATGACAACCAAGGACCGACTGGCAGAGGCAGCAGAGCCAGAGGGAATATGATGTTGGCCTCAAATAACCGGAAGAGAGGCACCGATCAACCAACTGCTGGAAGAGTATACGCCATCAACGCTGAGAATGCTGTACAAGCAAATGACTTGGTACAAAGTAAGTGCTCACTCGGTAGTCATACACTTAACGTTGCTTTTGATTCGGGAGCTACCCATTCTTTTATAGCTGATGAATGTGTAAAGCAATTAAAGTTACCGACTGTGTTTATGGATCGGACCTTGGAGGTGGCCAATCCGACTGGCGCCAAGGTGTTGACATCATCGATGAGCATTTGTGTTGTGTGATCGAAGTTTCACTTTCGATTTGGTGTGCATACCTTTAAAGGATCTTGACATTGTGCTCGTAATCGATTGGCTTTCAGCCAACAAGGTGTTAGTGGATTGTAGAAACCGAAGGGTAATCTTTCCGAGACGACACAATGAGGACTACACGGCACCAGGTATGGTTTGACTATTTACGATGCTTTTCTTAACCGAGGGTGAGAGTAAAGCCCGAGTGAACGAAATTCTGATTGTCTGTGAATTTCCAGAAGTGTTTCCCGAGGACATACCGAGTGTCCCTCCCAATAGAGAAGTTGAATTCTCTATAGACCTGATCCCTGGAGCCGAGCCAGTCTCCAGTGCGCCTTATAGAATGTCCCCAACTGAATTGGCCGAGTTGAAGAAGCAAGTAGACGAGTTACTCAGAAAACAATTCATTAGACCGAGTGTATCACCATGGGGCGCACCTGTGCTACTTGTTAAGAAGAAGGATGACAGCATGAGACTTTGTATAGATTACCGACAGCTAAATAAACTCATGATTAAGAATCGATACCCACTGCCCAGAATTGATGATCTGATTGACCAGCTGCGTAGAGCCACAGTCTTCTCAAAAATCGATCTACGACCGGGATACCACCAAATCCGAGTGAAGGACTCGAATATCCCAAAGACTGCCTTTAGGACTCGGTATGGTCACTACAAGTATGTAGTGATGCCGTTCGGTGTA
This sequence comes from Clitoria ternatea, assembly GCA_037962975.1. Taxonomy (NCBI): domain Eukaryota; kingdom Viridiplantae; phylum Streptophyta; class Magnoliopsida; order Fabales; family Fabaceae; genus Clitoria; species Clitoria ternatea. The sequence goes on from CM075672.1 coordinate 162,416,890, forward strand.
ACAAACGCCCCTGCGGTCTTCATGAATTACATGAACAGCATATTCCACCTATATTTAGACCAATTCGTAGTTGTTTTCATTGATGACATCCTAATCTATTCTAAGACTTCCGAGGAGCATGAAGAACATCTCTGAGTGGTAGTCCAAGTGTTGAAGGAGAAACAGTTGTTTGCAAAGCTTTCCAAGTACGAATTCTGGATGGATAAGATCCACTTCCTCGGACATGTGATTTCCAAGGGAGGTGTCTCGGTGGATCCTTCAAAGGTGGCAGCTATAATGGCATGGGAGAAACCCAAGTCGGTCTCGGAGATAAGGAGCTTTATGGGCCTGGCAGGCTATTATAGAAGGTTCATTGAGGGTTTTTCCAAGTTGGCGTTGCCACTGACTAAATTGACTCAGAAAAATATTCCCTTCGTATAGAGTTCTGAGTGCGAGAGTAGTTTCTGAGAATTGAAGGACAAGTTGACGACTGCTCTAGTGTTGGTATTACCTGACTTGCAAGAGAGCTTCGTGGTTTATTGTGATGCATCAGGACTCGGATTGGGATACGTGTTAATGCAGAAAGACCGAGTGATAGCGTATGCCTCTCGGCAATTGAGACCTCACGAGCAGCATTATCCGACCCACGACTTGGAATTGGCAGCTGTGGTGTTCGCATTAAAAATCTGGAGGCATTATTTATTCGGGTCTAGATTTGAAGTATTCAGTGACCACAAGAGCCTCAAATACTTATTTGACCAGAAGGAGCTGAACATGAGGTAGAGGAGATGGATGGAATTTTTAAAAGATTATGATTTCGAGCTAAGGTACCATCCGGGCAAAGCAAACGTTGTGGCCGATGCGTTGAGTCTAAAATCCCTTCATATAGCCATGATGATGGTGAAGGAAGTGGAATTATTGGAACAGTTCCGAGACATGAACTTACATATTGACATCCCTTCCTCTCGGAAAATGACGATCGGTACGCTGAGGATTACCAATGAATTCCTGAAATCCGTGTACGAGCAACAACAGTCAGATTCCTACTTGGCTGGGATGAAGGAGACTCAGGCCAAAGGTAAGGATTTATCCTTGACCGAAGGATCAGATGGAATCTTTCGAGTAAGAAACAGTATATACATGCTAGGTGAAGGAGAATTGAGAAGAATGGTGCTTGATGAAGCTCATAAGAGCTTGCTAAGTATCCACCCGGGTACCACGAAGATGTACCATGACCTGAGAACACAGTTCTGGTGGCCCAGACTAAAGAGGGATGTGGTAGAGTACGTGGCTCGGTGTGTTACCTGTCAGAAGTCGAAAGTGGAGCACCAGAAGCCGTATGGTGCATTGCAACCCCTGGAGATTCCCGTGTGGAAATGGGACTCCATTGCCATGGACTTTATCTTGGGATTGCCCAAAAACCAAGCGAGCCATGATGCGATATGGGTCATTGTTGACCGACTAACAAAGAGTGCACATTTCCTACCCGTGAACATGAAGTACCCGTTGCATAAGTTAGCACGGATTTACATCCAAGAAATTGTCCGACTGCATGGAGTGCCAACTTCTATCGTATCGGATAGGGATCCTAGGTCCACGTCCCGGTTTTGGACCAGCCTGCACCAGGAAATGGGCACGAAGCTTTGGCTAAGTTCCGCTTACCACCCTCAATCGGATGGACAATCCGAGCGAACGATTCGAAGCCTGGAGGACTTGCTAAGGGCGTGTGTGTTAGAACACGGTGGAAACTGGGAGCAGTACCTCCCCTTGATTGAGTTTACATACAATAACAACCATCACAACAGTATCGGTATGGCACCCTACGAAGCACTATATGGACAAAGATACCGGACCCCACTTTGTTGGTCGGAAATGGGTGAGAGTCTACTATTGGGACCAGAAATTGTAAAGCAAACATCAGAACAGATCCGAGTGATAAGGGAACGGATGAAGGCGTCTCAGGACAGGCAAAAGAGCTACCATGACAAACGAACCAAACCATTAGAGTTTTCAGTCGGAGGCAGAGTGTTTTTGAAGACTTCTCCGAGTAAAGGAGTCGGGCAAGCCTTGAAAGGTGGAAAATTGAGCCCCCGATACATTGGACCTTATGAGGTGTTGGGATGAGTCGGCTCCATGGCATACCGTATAGCATTACCGACTCACTTATCCCAATTGCACAACGTATTTCATGTGTCCCAACTGAGCAAGTATCTACATGACCTCAACCACACAATGCCTGATGATGAAGTGGAAATCAAGGAAGACCTGACCACTACGACTATACCGATTAGAATCGAGGACCGATCGGTAAAGCGTTTAAGGAGCAAGGACGTACAACTGGTTGAAGTAGAGTGGCAGCAAGGCAGGACTACCTCTTGTACCTGGGAACGCGAAGACGCCATGAGACAGCAGTACCCCGAGTTGTTCCAACCAGGGTGAGTGACCGACTGAATTTCAAGGACGAAATTCTTTTGAGAGGGGGAGAACTGTAACATCCCAATTTTAAAGGAAAATGCCGAATGAAAAATAAACTATTAAGGTTTGATTTCAAAGTGAGAGGTTAATTGACAATCATAATCGGATTAACTTAAGGAATAATGACAAGTTAATTAAGGCTTAATTGGTGAAAGATGGCTGTTTGTGATTGGCAAGTTACGTGAGTGGGCTGCGACTCACGTTTCCCATCCCACTTCCTTCTCTTCACATGCACATATACCCTGTATCACCGTGGATACTCATCCTTCTTCCCACTACTTCATCCTCTCTTTTCTTCTTCTTCATTTTCATCTTCCTTTCCCTTCCCCTGTTTTGCCTTTCGTTTCTGGAAATCACAACGACGGTGCTGAAGGAAGGTCAGAGTCCCCTCCAACTGGTGGAAGACGATCCCTGGAGCAGAGGAAGAACAACTTCTCATCCCCAAGCCGATTGCAAAGTACGACGGTGTGAAGGGGATCTGGACGAGTCGGATAGGGCGTCAGACCAAACGTTGAGAGTAGGAGAGCTTCCTGAGTTCCTTCTGTAGGTAGGGGGCGCTTGCATGTCAAATGCATGGTCCATGAATGGTACCAGATGAGTGTATTGCTTTAAGTGTGTGCATGTCTTTGTGACGATTGAATATTATGTATGATTGTTGATTCTGGATCCTGTGTGTAGGATAGTAGTGATACAATAATTGTATGTAATCAAGATGGTGGTAATGTAGCCTGTTAGCCTTGTTATAGACGAATGAGATGCATGGTCCTACCTCTGTTAACACTGTGAGAACATGAAAGTGTGATTGTTAGTTGATTTGTCAGACGTTATTACCTTGATTGTCCGATTGTTGTGCATGTTGGTGTGGCTGGCAAAGTAAACGTAAAGACTATGTTGAATCTGTTTCTATTACGATGGTTGCGAAGGAGGTATCAGTTGAGTAATGATGCTTGCTGGTAAACGCATTAGCTGCATGTGTAAGAATGGGGTGACCCGTGGAAGGTCTAGAGCCCCGAGGGAATGGCTTCCAGCTACAGACCTTGGCTAGATCCTGTGGGAGCTCGTGGTAGCCGTAGGAGCTAGAGATGAGTCTCGAGACGTCAATGGGAGACCGGTACCACACGGGAAGAGCTGATGGACGAGCGGCTAATAAGGAGGAAACTGTAACTGAAAGTCATTACTCAAGTCGGATCCGCAGGCATGCATGTAGATATGATGTTGATTAAGATAGTATGCATAGCACGTGTTGAGTGTTATGAATGATTTTCGAGTGTGTGGATGCATGTGTACATGCAAATGAAGATGCACTTTATGTAATATGTATGTTATAGATATTATTCTGATTTGCATGATCTTAGTTTAACCAAATGCAACTGAGTGAAAGTAAGTATGCGTACTGACACTGATACCAAGTCTTTGATTGACATTTTACATGCAAAAGCTCACCCCTGCAGTGGCTACATTTTCAGTGAACATCTCTCGGAATGAAGGGTGAAGGAGGAGCTGGGTACAGAACAAGCAATCGAGTGCTATTGAATATATGTGTATATATATATACTGTGTGTAAGGTCCTGTTAAGCCTTGGCCGGCTCATATTTTGATTTTGTCCTTACGTTAGAACTTGAACATTTTCGGGTGAACAAAGTCATGATGATACTATTGTAATTATTCAAGTACCTCTCTATGTATTTATACTGTGTGATTATTTTATGCTGTAGGTAATGCCCGAGTGATAGGTATGGATGTGTAGGTATACTTTCGAGCATATGAGATCAGTGTGACTATGGGTAGGAGTGTAGCTAGGTTGTGGATCGAGGAAAAGCGAGATAGCAAATCATTCCGAGTGATGAGGAGTTGAACAGCCGAATGATTGTGGTCGTATAGTTTGGAGGAGGAGTTGGGTTGAATCCAGTGAGTGGTAATTGTAAGGTCCCCTGAGTAAAGATTGATTAATGATTTCCGAGGGAGAAGCCGTCGAAGTGAAGGTTTTCTGACTAGAATGTGTTGTATGTCAGTGACTCGTAGCTGGGCCTTTCCATGTGGGGATTGCCTGAAAAGGATTCTGAGAGAAACCCCCTTCATAAATTTTGAGTAAATCGTATATATATATAATCCGGGTGACCAAAGGATGATATTCCGAGTGGATAGGATTAGGTTAGGTCCGAGAGAATGTAAAATGGGTGAAATAACCGAGTAATCCTAGGAGCAAATCCCGTGTGAGCTAAATCAATACCGGGTGAGCGATTGTATCAATCCGAGTAAGCTGAGAGTAGACCCTTCCCGAGTGAACCATACGCTAAAATCCGAGTGGAGTGACTGGATACCGAGTGTAGCTTCGCTTCAGCGAGTGTTGTGTGGATTGGAGAACCTGAGTAGAATCGCCTGAGCGTAGTTTGCTTCGCTTGAGTGAATGTGCCGGGTGCCAGTGGATTCGCCTAAGCGTTCCCTTCGTTCACGATGCATGAGCTCTTTTCCTTATCTTCCTCCCCCTCCTTCTCCTTGTTGTGCTCGGTTTTGTTAATCTGGACGGAGTATGCACGGTTTGCCAACCTTATTTTTTTGAAAAATTCCCTTTTAATTTCATTTATTTAATTAGAAATTAGGGTGTTACATTTTGGTATCAGAGCAGACCGAAAGGTCCAAGGCCAAGGTATGCTTGCCGAGTGTGAGCGGTTGTGTGCATTATGATCGAATGGTCATTAGTATTGTGATATTGTTGAACTTGAATGATACTGATATTGATTTATGGATAGGAGGTTGCTTCCTCCTGATCTGACTGATTGTGTAACATATAGAGATGGCATAATGTGCTAAGTTACTGAATATTAGGTTGAGATACGATCCGTGGTAAGTGGCTCGGTATACTTATCCTTGAGGGGTGTTAATTTCAGGATAAGGGATGACGCATCGCCAAAGCATGGAGGCTATAGCCATAGCATTCCAACGCTTTACGGACGTGTTTGAGAGGCAGGGCTAGACTCGAGCTGAGGATGGCCACGTGCTGGACTGCTTCCTGAAGAGGAAGCCGAGTGAATTTCCGGGAGGACGTAACCCGGAGGCAGCTTTTAAATGGACTCAAGAACTAGAGAGGATTTTTGGGGGTCTTCACTGTACCGAGGCCCAAAAGGTTGAATGTGCGGTGTATATGCTGCGAGACGAGGCAGAAAACTGGTGGAAGATAGCTAGAAACCGATTTCCGGATGATGATGCTCAACTGACCTGGAACGATTTCAAGACATGCTTCTTAGAGAAGTACTTCCCCGACACAGTAAGGAGTCGGAAGGAGTTGGAGTTTATGGAGTTGAAGCAGGGCTTCAAATAGTTGAATGATTGGGATTTTATATGTATATTAATGTAGGACCCATTTCGAATGACCAGGCGTGTACGTCGTATCAATCAAAACTCTTCTCTTGAGGTAGGAGAGGAGTCTTTATGTTCTAAATGCATGAGTTGAATAGTATTTGATTGTCATATGTGACCATAAGCATGTGCCTTGCTTGTAATGTTATGAAGAATTGTAATATTATGTATGATGTTGGTGATGTGTCTTGGCAACAGGCATTGATGGATTTAGAATAATTGTGGTGTGCTATATGGTGGTGTGGATTGTTTGATAATGAGGTGTCTTGAATATGATGTTATACTTATGTACACCATAAATGTGAAATGAATATAGTTGATGTTTGATTGAGAATGGGTGTGAATAAGTAGCATACCTTGATTGATGGTGATAGATTGATGTTGTTGTGTTTGATGATGGAATTGAATTATTTTTATAAGACTTATTGAGTATGCCACATGAAAATTTAAACTAATGATAATAACCAACAATAATAAATCCACTAAAAACCTTATGGTGATGATGATGATGATGACTGATGAGTGGCATGAATAGGATGCATAGAGTGAGAAATGCATATGATTGGCATTTGCATCCATGGCATACTGCATAACCGCCGATGCTGGAACATTAGGGGAGTTCCTACGGCCGACCTAGTGGAAGGGTGGCTCAGTGCACGAGCAAATTTTATTTTCCCTTGTGACTCGGTGTGTAAGTCACCAAGCTGCCTATGTAATGCTACGGGGAGCTACATGTGGCCGACCCTTGTGCGGGGTGGCTCTTGATGAGCAGGTGACCCCGGTGGTCCTTCGGATCACAGCCGTCATGAAATGAGTCGTGGTCGGCCCGCAACACCATATGATTGGTTATGTTGTTACCGCGGTCATGGTGGAAATGACCAGGTGTTGCAAAATGGGCGATATGATTTGGTACCAGTAAAAGATTGGTAAAATGTATGCAATTTGATGCTAAGTGTACACATTTTACTACTGTAGTAGGGGTATGGTTAGATGATCATACTTGACTCCCACAATTGGTGTTTATTTCCATAGTTAGATCTGTAATTGTTGAAATAATCTGTTGTGCATATGCATTAGCTTAAGAGCATTTGCATATTGCAAGGAAGTATGCCAAAGGTGATGAGATTTGATGATGGTTGTGTTGTGGGTGAGAAAATGAATTAAGACAACATAAAAGATCTGAATATCAAATAATAATTTGAGTATAATGATGAGTATGAGTATAACAATAATTAGAAAGCAATATCAGGGTGATTAATTAAATAAACGCAACGATACGATAACCAAAAGGAAATTAAATTAATCATTTTTGTAATTCCCTAAACATCCATAATCTAAATGAAGACATAAGGTATTGATAATGACAAAAGGCATGAAAACTCTAAAAGAAATCAATTATGAAGGCCAAGATTGGAATAAAGATGAATCAACAAAAAGGCAAGACCAACAAGTCAAAAGAATAAAGCATCAAAGTCCAAAAGGTTTTAGCGCACACGTAAGGTTTTAATCAAGTATCAGTATGGCCTTAGGATTAAATTGAAACCTTGATAACATGCATTTGAAAAGCATTTTCATTAAAATAGAAAGCATCAAATCGATTACCAGTTTGGTGTAATCAATTACACACTTAACCATTGGGTTAAAAGTGAATTTTAAACAAATACGGTTTAAATTTGAAATGCTGTAATCGTTATAGGAATATGGTAATCAATTACCACAACATCAGAATGCATGAAAAGTTGCATTTCTTCATGGATACTTGAATGGAAAATCATGCTTTTTCATCCAAAATTTTGAATAAACACATCTATTTGAAAAGACATCTTTCCAACATCAAAAGGCATCTTTTCATCAGTCAAATATGTAACATCTCAAAATTCATATAAATGATTAACTGAGAGCAATAATTTGTAAATAATTACATATGAGATATCTAATGTCCCAAAAATTTAGAAATAATTAAATTAGGAATTATTATGATTATTCATAGTTTATTGTGGCTTAAAGAGCTGAAAATAATTACCCGATTAAAATATGAGTGTCTGACCAAGTATCTCCGATTGGGGTACTGTTGGTCATGACTGTTAAGGATAATAAGGTGAATCTAAATATACCTTCGGAATAATTTTTTGATAATTATTGAGTCTAAACGAAGATCCTGTTTGTTACAAAATGGAGAAAACATTAAATGAGGGTCTAAAATAAGACACTTACTTTCAATTTTCCCTTACACTTCACGTTTTCTTCTTCCACTCTTCCTTCTCCTCCAATTTTTTTCACCTTCTTCTCCTCTCACACAAACCCTCTTATTTTCACTTCTTCTCCATCCAACACCTCAAATTTATAAACCCCATTGCATACCCATCCATTTTCGCATCTCTGCTCCACTCTAGAAGGTGTTTTTGGTGCTTGGAAGCTCTCCTCTCCCCTTCCAAATTTCATGGTTGTGTTAGGCTTGGAATTGCTTGGAGCTTTAGGTAAGTTCCTCCATTATTTTGATGTTATGAGCCCTAAGTCATGATTTTATTTGATGGGATAGTGTTAAATGCAAATAGGTTGTTGAAGGAAGCCTTTAATGATGCAAAATCCTAAGGTGGGGTACATTTAATGGAAGTTTTATAAGGGTATTAATGGGTACACGAAAATGGCATTGAATGTGATGGGTAATGATGGATATAAATGATGGTTATTGGGTTTTTAATGAATTCCTAACCTTATGATTTGAGGAAAATATGAAATATGAGTGGAAGAGTATTTATTAATGTTAAGAGATGTTATTTATGATGAGTTATAGCGATTGATAATGGTAGATGGTCAATAATGATGGTTGATGGCCATTAAAGAGGGAACCCATTAATGGGTATAGCTTTAAAATGCATAATAATGAATATGAACACCAAACCCATGGTGGTTATGATGGATTAAATGAAATAAAAAGTGGTTTAAGATTTAAAATGGTATAAAAACTAAGTGGTTAATTAAGAACATTTAAATCTGGGTGGTTTGGATGGAAAATAATTGTATGGTACATTGTGTGATGTAGGAAATGACCTCATTGAGGAAGCGGGACCTTCAGACCGTAGTGAATACTACTTCTCTTGAGGTAGGAGAGGGTAACATTCCTGAATGCTTGATTTCATCCATTATTGATGTGTATGTATGAATATGTTTCCATTATTTGGCTTGGATGAATATCATGATGTTTATGTGATTTGGAATGCATTTAGAATGATTTGTGTTATATGGTGAATGTTGTTGGGATGATGATTTTGATGTTGAGTTTGATTCATGTTAATATGACTTGTTTATCAATGGCATTGAGACCATGATTGAATTAATTGTAACTATATAGGACATCCCATAAAAAGTACTTTGATGGATTATGTTTTCCACTAACTATTGATGTGAATGAAATACAATGATAATTGGTAATGGTTGAGAATGATGAGGATATTGAATTCCACTAAGTGATGATGGTGAATTATTGATATTGGAGTGGCATTTTAGGATTCATAGTGTGAGAAATGCATTGATTTGCATTGGCATCAATTGCATATCATACGCTTGATAAGTCTTGAAAAGACTTAATAATTTCACCTTTAATTTAACTTAATCCATTTAATTTTGTTTAGTTTGGCATTATTATTTAATAAATTGTCATTAATTTTTATTTTATTTATTTATTTCGAAAGTGTTTAAATTATCCAAGAAAATGATTAAAGAGATAAAATAGTTAAGGAAATTTGTTTATTTGTAAATTCATTAACCTAGCGTACATACGCTAGACAGCCAGCGTACATACGCTAGGTATTTGTTTGTTTGCTTGTGTAGGAACAGGTGCATAAGGAATTAAAACTTCACGCTCAAGCTTGGAAGTTCCACGCTCAAGCTAGAGGTCACCATGCAATCCACGTAAATGTCACAGCATGCAGCCTTCGATCACGCTCAAGCCCACTCATTCACGCCCAAGCGTGATTCCATTGCATTGATTAATTCAAGTTCGCGCTCAAGGGCCTTCCATTCACACTCAAGCGTGAAGTCCAAATGCAATCACGCTTAAGCGAATATTCAACAGAATGCATAAAATTAAGCTCGCACTTAAGCACCCTGCAGTCACGCTCAAGCGTGAGGTTGTTTATTCAGTTCATTATTTTTCCCTCTAAGTGAAGTGCTGCAGTGATCCCATTAATTATCAATTAAGTTGTTAGTTACTATTGTACCTTAGTAATTTAAGTAATGTCTTATAATTAATCATTTATGTGTAATCATGTAATTAGTTTAATTATTAATTAACCCTTGTAATTAGTTAGTTAGTTAGTTTGTTAGTTGTAAGTTACCTATATATACTTGTACATACTCTGTAAACAGGGAGGTGAGAACACACAGAAGCAAGAAGACGATTCATTTTCACATTTCTCATCTCTCTCTAATTCTTTTCTCTCTCTAAACTCTCTCGTCCATGTCTCTTCACATTCCTTCGATAGAATCTATTCCCATGGGTTTCTAAACCCCTAGGGTTGGGATTGCTGAAGCTTTCGATGGAATCTTGAAGTTGCATTGAGGAAATTATCTTCTAAAGTAAGAGGAGAACAAGCTGAGAAGTGGACATACTCTGCTGAATTAACAAATTCAGATCCAAATGAAGAATCTCACCAGTGAGGAATCATGGTTAAGGCTTAGGTAACTTCTGGCTTCCTAACTAATTCAGGCCTAGTAATTAGGTGAATAGTTAGTGTTCAACCCCCAATTTTGCATTAGATTTCTCTGTCACTGAACACCTAAGGGATTAGGGTTTAATGCTTAGGGATTAGTGTTAATTACCTAAGGAATTAGGGATTAACAATCTGTGAATCGTCCTCTTGCATCTGAAGCTTAATTGAACCTCGATTGTATGCTCCTTGATGAAGTTGTACGTTGAGGTAATCCTAACCTATCTTCCATTAATCACATTTCATCTCCTACATTGTTGCTGAATATACAAAAACATAGAAAGTATAAAAACAACAAAAACAGAATGAATTCTTCACTGCGTTGTTCTGGTTCAGCTTGTGCTAATCCAAGATTGTGGTAATTACCTCAATTCCTGTGGGACAATCAAATATATTACAAATTTAACAATTGGTGTACTTGCCAAAAGAATATAATCCTCCGAGAGTTACACACCAAATAATGGCTCAGGATTTATGCATCAAGTTAATGGCGCCATTGTCAGGGATTGTTGAGTAATATCAACAAGCCTTGGACCTGTACTAGACTGAATCGTTTAATTTTGTTTTTGCATTTAGTAGTAGTTTAATTCTTGTTTTTAGTATAGCAGTAGTTTATGTGTAGCAGTAGCAGTAGCTTTAAGTTTGTTGTGTGAAATATTCGGTGTATGCAGTCATGGAACAGAGGAGAGCCCTTCTTCTTTGATCCTAATATTGATTTGTTAGAGCGTAAGCTTAGAAAGGAGAAAAAGCAAAATAAACAGTAAGAAATGGAACAGAGGATAGTTACACTAGGTGACTACTCTTGGCCTACTAAAGAAGGATCGCAATCTAGCATCCTTAGGCCTCTAATTGCAGCTAATAATTTTGAACTTAAACCAGCTTTACTGCAGTTGGTTAGGAATGACCAATTCGGAAGAAGTGAGGTTGAGGATCCAAATTTACATCTAGCAACCTTCCTCGAAATTTGTGATACAGTGAAAATGGATGGTGTTCTTGATGAGGCAATAAGATTGAGATTATTTCCTTTTTCTCTAAGGGACCGTGCAAAAGCTTGGTTGCAGAGCAAACCAAGAGGCAGTATATCCACTTGGGAGGATTTACAAAGAAAATTTTTGATTAAATATTTCCCTCCTTCCAAGTATGCCAATTTGCGCACAGAAATCACTTGTTTCCTGCAGAGAGAGGGTGAATCTCTGATGGAAGCATAGGATAGGTACAAAGAGAGTTTGAGGAAATGTCCTCACCATAGGATTCCTGATGTGTAGTAAGTTACCATATTCTATAATGGTGTAAGACCAGCAATTAGAGTCTTAATTGATGCCTCAGCTGGAGGTTCATTGACCACTAAAACTGTAGAAGAAGCTATAGAGTTGATTGATGTTATGGCTTCAAATGAATGTTTGGTTAGTGAAATGAGCCAAATCCCTAAGAGAGTGATATTAGGATTAGAAGCACAGGATGCTTATTTGGCTCAAAGTAAGCTGTTGACTCAGTCTTTAGAGAAACTAAGTGTATAGATTTCAGAACTTCAAAAGCCTAGTCAAGTTTGTATGATGAGCTGTGATTTTTATGGTGGAGACCATGAAAATGGCATGTGTGATCCAAATGTGCCTGCTGAGCAAGTTAATTACATAGGGTAGAAACAATTTCAAAGGAATTATCCCTCTAATTCCTTTAATCCTAACTATAGAAATTACCCCAATTTTTTATGGCAGAAAGGTCCACATTTGAATCAAAACATGCCACAAAATCAAACCACAACTAGACCACAACAACTTTCTCCCTCTCCCTCTAAAGAAAAGTCTAAACTTGAGAATGTGCTATCTCAGTTCATTCAGGCCACTCAGGCCAGCTTTAAAAATCAAGAAGCGTCCATCCGAAATCTGGAAAACCAGGTTGGACATCTCAAAACAGTTAGTTGAGAGATAGTCTAGCAATTTTCCTGGAGATACTGAGGTAAATCCTAGGGAACATTGCAAGGCAATAACCACAAGGAGTGGGAAAGTTCTTCTCTCTACTCCAAGTCAGCAAAATAATTTAGAAAAAGAAGTAGAAAAAGAAAAAGAGCAGGAAAGTGAGCAAGTTAATAATAAAACTAAAAAGAAGGTAGAAATAGAGAAAGAGAAAGAAAACCAAGTTCATCAAAAGAAAAAGAAAAAGATTGATTTGATCTTGGAGGAAGCTGTTAAGCTAACTCCTGAGAAATTAAAGAATGCTTCATTTCCACATAGATTCAAGAAACAGATAGAGGAGCAAAAGTTTGCTAAGTTCTTAGATGTGTTTGAAAAGCTTCACATAAATATTTCCTTTGCTGAGGCATTACAAGAAATGCCTTCCTATGCTAAATTCTTGAAAGAGCTCTTATTTAAGAATAGAAAGCTAAAGGGAGATGAGATGATTGCTCTCACTCAAAAGTGCAGTGCAATTATTCAAAAGAAACTCCCTCAAAAGCTAGAAGATCCTGGATCTTTTACAATACCTTGTGCAATAGGGGATATTCATGTTGGAAGTGCTTTATGTGATCTAGGGACTAGCATTAACCTCATGCCTTTATCCTTAATGAGGAAGTTAGGAATTAATGACCTGTAACCAACTCGCATGTCTTTGTAGTTGGCTGATAGGTCTATCAAATATCCTCATGGGATGCTGGAAGATCTGTTAGTTAAGGTAGATAAGTTCATATTTCTAGCAGATTTTATAGTTTTGGATATGGAAGCTGATAGAGAGATTCCTTTAATTCTAGGGAGACCCTTCTTAGCTACTGGAAGAGTTTTAATTGTTGTAGAGAAGGGAGAACTCATGCTGAGAGTTCAAGAGGAGCAGGTAATGTTCAATGTCTTTAATGCTATGAAACATCCAGTTAAGAAGATGGATTGTTTTATGCTTGAAGAAATTAAAAGTTATAAGACTCCTATGCTGTTAAGAATTGAAGAAGAGGCTTTACAAGCCTTTCTTGAGGATGATTTTGACTCTGACATTGAGGAGTTAGATGACTCACATAATGAGTTGTTGAACTTACTAGAAGCATGTGAAGTAGGTGGATTAGAAAATGAAATGAAAGAAAAATCAAATAATACTAAACTTGAGAAAGATAAGGAGGTATTTGAAGAAAGGCATGATTTAAAACCTTTGCCTTCTCATTTGAAATATATTTTCTTAGTAGATAATGAATCACATCCTGTAATCATTAATGCTGAATTAAAAGATAAGGATGTAGAAAAATTTATAGGGGTTTTAAGAAAACATGAGTCTGCTATTGGTTGGAATATTTCTGATTTAAAGGGAATTAGTCCATCATTTTATATGCATAAAATTTTGATGGAGGATGACTATTCCCTTGTTGTTTAGCCACAAAGAAGATTAAACCACATAATGAAAGAAGCTGTAAGGAAGGAAGTGGTTAAACTCCTTGATGCAGGGATTATCTATCCTATCTCAGATAGCGCTTGGACTAGTCCAGTCCAAGTGGTGCCTAAGAAAGGAGGGATGACCACTGTTAAAAATGAAAAAGGTGAAGTCATTGCCACTAGACCAACTACAGATTGGAGAATGTGCATAGACTATAGAAGGTTAAATGACTCCACTAGAAAAGACCACTTTCCTTTACCATTTGTAGACCAAATGCTTGGGAGGCTGTCAGGTCATGAGTATTACTGCTTCCTTGATAGATATTCTGGTTACAACTAAATTGTGGTTGATCCAAAAGATCAAGAGAAGACAACCTTTACCTGTTCATATAGAATCTTTGCATATAGGCACACGTCATTTGGTTTGTACAATGCACCAGTAACCTTTCAAAGATGTATGCTGGCAATTTTTGGGCACATGGTAGAGAAGTTCATTGAGATGTTTATGGATGACTTCTCTGTGTTTGGAAATAGCTTTGATGTATGCCTCAGTAACCTATCCAAGGTGCTAGTGAGATGTCAAGAGACTAATCTTGTCCTCAACTTGGAAAAGTGTCATTTTATGGTTAGAGGAGGGATAGTCCTTGGCCACAAAATCTCTGCTGAGGGCATTCAAGTAGATAGAGCCAAGATTGATATCATTGAAAAGCTTCCTCCTCCAATCAATGTGAAAGGAGTGAGGAGTTTCTTAGGATGTGCTGGCTTCTATAGGAGATTTATAAAAGATTTTTCAAAAATAGCAAAGCCTTTAACTGATTTACTTGTGAAAGATCATACTTTTGTTTTTGATGAAAACTGTGTCAAGGCTTTTGAAAATTTGAAACAAAGATTAATTTCAGCTCCAATCCTTGCAGCACCTGATTGGTCTTTACCATTTGAACTCATGTGTGATGCAAGTGATTTTGCTGTAGGAGCTGTGCTGGGGCAGAAGAAAGAAAAATTAACACATGTAATTTATTATGCTAGCAAAGTTTTAAATAAGAATTAAATAAACTACACCACTATTGAAAAAGAAATGCTTGCTGTGGTGTATACATTTGTTAAATTCAAAGCTTACTTGATTGGTGCTAAGGTCATTGTCTATACAGATCATTCAGCAATCAAGTACTTGCTAGCTAAAAAAGAATCAAAGCCAAGGTTGATCAGGTGGGTTCTTTTACTCCAAGAGTTTGATTTAGAAATAAGAGATAAAAAGGGAGTAGAGAACTCAGTGGCTGATCAACTCTCTCGTCTAGAGGGAGAATCAGATTCTATCTTAATTAAAGAGGAATTCCCAGATGAGAGGCTGATGGAAATTATCACAGGGCCATGGTATGCTGATATGGCCAACTTTAAAAGTGCCTTTGTGGTACCTGAAGGGTGGACATCCCAAATAAAGAAGAAATTCTTCCATGACAGCAAAACCTTTCTTTGGGATGATCCATTTCTGTATAAGATAGCAGTAGATGGAATTATTAGGAGATGTGGGCCTGAATCAGAGCAAAAAGACTCTTATAGCACTGCCATGACTCCTATCATAAAGAACACACAGAAGCAAGAAGATGATTCATTTTCATATTTCTAATCTCTCTCTAATTCTTTTCACTCTCTAAACTCTCTCGTCCATGTCTCTTCACATTCCTTCGACAGAATCCATTCCCATGGGTTTCTAAACCCCTAGGGTTAGCATTACTGAAGCTTCTGAAAGAATCTTAAAGCGTCATTGAGGAAATTATCTTATGAAGTAAGAAGAGAACAAGCTGAGAAGTGGATCTACTCTGCTGAATTAACAAATTCAGATCCAAATGAAGAATCTTACCAGTGAGCAGTCATGGTTGAAGTTTAGGTAACTTCTGGCTTCCTAACTAATTTAGGTCTAGTAATTAGGTGAATAGTTAAGGTTCAACCCCCAATTTCACATTAGATTTCTCTGTCACTGAACACCTAATGGATTAGGGTTTAATGCTTAGGGATTAGTGCTAATTACCTAAGGAATTAGGGATTAACCATCTGTGAATTGTCCTCTTGCATCTGAAGCTTAATTGAACCTCGATTGCATGTTCCCTGAATAAGTTGTACGCTGAGGTAATCCTAACCTATCTTCCATTAATCATATTTCATCTCCTACATTGTTGCTGAAAATACAAAAACATAAAAAGTATAAAAACAACAAAGACAGAATGAATTCTTCACTGCGTTGTTCTGGTTCAGCTTGTGCTAGTCCAAGATTGTGGTAATCACCTTAATTCCTATGGGACAATGAATTATATTACAAATTTAACAATTGGTGTGCTTTCCAAAAGAATATAATCCTCCAAGAGTTACACACCAAGTAATGGATCAGGATTTATGCATCAAGTAAGTGATCCTCTCACGCCTGAGCGTGACTTTGGGTAAGCCACACGCTTGAGCGAGCTCGGATCCACGCTTGAGCATGACCCTTCATGTTGATTCTGGCGCTTGAGCTTAGCCTATCACACTTAAGCGTGATCAAGAAGTGCATGCTCCTATGTCCTGTGCTTGAGCTTGTCCACTACACGCTTGAGTGTGACCATCTTTGTGTATTACACGCTTGACCAAAATAATATTAAGCTTAAGCGTGATTGAGCTTGTACCAAACCTGTCACATGTTATGCATTGTGTGCTTGAGCGTGCATTTACTCACGCCTGAGCGCGAGCTTCCTTGCATGCCACTGATACTGAAAAGAGTCCCACGCTTGAGCGTACAATTACACGCTGGGGCGTGCTTGGGGTTGAGAAAGTTGAAAGCTTGCTGTTCCAAGCTTGTCGCCTGAGTGTGGTCCCTCAGTGCTTGAGCGTGCCCCATGGTATTTTCTCCTCGATTGAGCGAAGTAGTGTATGCTTGAGCATGATTCATAGTTATGCCTCATGCTTAAGCGTGATAGTGCAAGCTTGCAGTGTGATTCATACCTGTTACCACCTGTGTGTTTTAATTTGGGCGTTTATATGCCCAAGGTTCAGCATAACTACGCGTACCTCATGTATTGGGTTCAACAGTATAAAACCCTCTCAGCGTACAAACCCTAACTCTGTACGTTGAAAACTTAGGTTTTGAAGAGGAAAAGGCACAATTTATGGATTCCTTTGAAAGGTAACATCTTTTTATTCTTTAACTTCAGTTGATAACTAGAATTGTTGTAGTTCATTGTTTCAATTTCAAATTTCTTTCATTCATCATATCTTTTCATCTCACATTTTCAATTTGTTGTAATTGTGTTGTTTATGCATTTGTATCCATTTAGGCTCTATAAATACCATCCTTAACATTCACAATGTCCACAAGATCACAAAGACTTATTAGGAGAACATAAAGAATTATTGAAATAGAAAGTGTAAAGAAAACCCCAAAAGAGAAAGGAAAAAGGGTGGCTATTGTAAGTACCCTTGTTTCTCCACCACCCAAAAAGAGTAAAAGCCTTGAGGAGGAAAAGAAGTCTCAGATAGTTGAGAATTTTGATGGGCATAGTTTTAGAGATTTTAAGGCTGCCCAAGAATATGAGAAAAAATTCAAAAACAGAGGAGTAATAAGGGAAAGGGCTCTGGTCCTTGATGAAGATAATTGCTCGGATATTGATGTAAAGGCTACTATGTTTGAAAGGGGATAGCAGTATTTTAATGAGAACTTAGGCAATGGTTATCAAGAACTCACTAGGGAATTTTATGCCAATCTAAGGGCCAATTCTATTGAGAATAAGTTTCCTTTTTCTTCCTTCTTGAGAGGAGTCACTATTCCTCTATCTGGTCACATACTGAATAAGCTTTTGAAAGTAACTATTGTAGTTGATGAAGGATGTCACTACACTTGGAAAGTAGATATCTTTCATAGGGCTGAAAATAAAAATCTTAGGAAAGAAATTTTAAAGGAATGCTGTGAACAAGGAGATGCATATATAACAAAAGTAAATGGTGCACTAAAAAGTGTCAGGAAGAGTTGTTTGAATCATCTCCACCTTTCATGGTGCCACTATGTCTTTTCATCCCTGCAACCTGTGGCTCATGCTACTGAGGTTGCCATTAAGAGGTTGGTGTTGATTTACTGTTTAATGAGAGGCTTGTATGTTAACTTGGGAGAGTTAATACTGGAGGAGATGATGAAAATCATTGAAAAAAATCTCCAACTGTCATATTGCTCTATTATTACTTTGTTGGCCCAAAAGAATCAAGCTAGGTTAAACTATGAAGAATTAACAAAGATAAAGCCTGAGAGGATTATGGACAAATACTGGGTAATAGACCATATTGACCATTTTATGCCTCAAGAGTCAAAGCGTCCCAGACACCCTAAACCAACATCTTTTGCACCACCACCTTCAACAGGTCCAGGTACTTCTTTTGATCTTTCTAGGGTTATGCAAGAACTTCAGGTTATGAAGCTAGGAACCTATGATATGGTCATGAACCATGATCTGATGCTGAGGAAGATTGCCACTACACTGAATGTGGACCACACTGAAGAAATGGGAGTTCCACCTGACAGAGAGTTATGGTTGGCTTCCATTGGGTTCACCATTCCCCCTGATGACACACCTTTAACAACTGAATTTCCACCCCATCCTAAGCAAGATAATGATGAGCCTATGAATGAAGAAAGTGAAGAAGAGGATGATTGATATTTTACTTTGCTAATATTTCTGTTAAGTTAATTCTGGGCTATAATAACTTTCTTTTAATGTTTTCTTTTCCTAAACAATGTATTTCATTTTCTGCTGTAATGAAATTTTACTTCCATGTAAAGTGTTTGTTGTTATTTATTTTCTGATTTGTATTGATTCCTGCAATAATCACTCAACCAACCACTGCCATATAGGTAAAAAGGGAAGTAATCTATCCTCTCATCTCATTACTTTGAGGAAATATGTTAACTATGTTTAATTTAGAATCCATCTTAATAATTTAAATCTTGTTGATTCTCAAGCATCAATTGGATAAATTAATTGATTCGCATTGCTTGATTCACAGTCCCTATCCATGACTGTTTTAATCATGTATTAATTGTATATTCACCATGCTAGTTAGCAATCTGAGTTTATAATCTCATATTAAGTTTGGGGATATGATTGGTTGATTACCTGTTATTTATTAGCTTTTGAACCCTTATTAATTCTTTTCCGAGTGTGCCTGTATTATTGCTTAGTGAGACAGAATTTGCTTCAGTGCTTGCTAATGATTATATGTTTGCCAATTGGAAATGATGAAGGCCTTCTTTGACAATTAGCCAGGGCTAAATTTAGCCATCCTAGTTAATTTTAATTATCCTTTGACCCAATAATTATGTTTGAGCCTGAGACCCTTTCATTCTAATTATGTACCTAACTTTACAAGCCTGTGTATCTAAGAAAAACCAAGTGAACTATCCTGGATGTTCCACTGATGAACTGCTGAGTCTTATCTTATTGCTAGGGACTAGCAAGTTCTAAGTTTGGGGATGAAGAGTATGCCTAACAGCAATTAAAGGACACACTCTGACCTTAATTATTGATGAGGATTTTGAGAAATGAAAGGAAGAATAGGAAAAGTAAAAAAAAAAAGTGAAAAATCAGCAAAGTAAAGGTGCAAAACACCACAATAAAAGAAAAATGGTATTAAAAAATGAAAAAGAAAAAAGAAAGAAAGAAAGAGTCCAAAGGACTGAAAGAGAAGAAAGTGAAAAGCACCACAAGTAGTTGAGTTATCCTTCATATAAGAAAAATAAAAGCAAACAAGCTAGTCAGTATAGGCATTTAAGTTAAGATTGAGGCAAGGCATCAGTGGGCACATCTTTGAACCCAACATTGACCGGAAAAACAAAAATGAAGCCTGTAGCCTAACCCTATTACCAACTTAAAAAACCCTTACTGATCCAATTATTTTAGCATATGTCATGATGTTTAGAACTGTTGCAAGCCTGTGTTGATCTTACAATTATGCAGGTGATGAGTGCATACAATTGAACCTATACACCGAGAGAAGAGTGAAACATTAATCCTTGTGAGGAAAGTATCACCAACTTATTCCTAAAGGAAGTGTGAGTAATTATATTTTCAGAATTTGTGGAAAGACAACATGATGGATATTTAATAATTATAGTATGAATTAAGTTAAGGAAAGGTTGATTGTTTTGAGTGAGTACAATTAATTTAATTAATCTTAGTCCTTGCTTGAGGACAAGCAAGTTTTATGTTTGGGGATATGATAAGTCTGGAAAAGACTTAATAATTTCACCTTTAATTTAACTTAATCCATTTAATTTTGTTTAGTTTGGTATTGTTATTTAATAAATTATCATTAATTCTGGTTTTATTTATTTATTTCAAAAGTGTTTAAATTATCCAAGAAAATGATTAAAAAGATAAAATAGTTAAGGAAATTTGAAATTCATTAACCTAGCATACATACGCTAGACAACAAGCGTACATACGCTAGGTATTTATTTGTTTGCATGTGCAAGAATAGCTGCAGTAAGGAATTAAAACTTCACGCTCAAGCTTGGAAGTTCCACACTCAAACTAGAGGTCACCATGCAATCCACGTAAATGTCACAGCATGCAGCCTTCGATCACGCTCAAGCCCACTCATTCATGCCCAAGCGTGATTCCATTGCATTCATTAATTCAAGTTCACGCTCAAGCGCCTTCCATTCACGCTCTAGCGTGAAGTCCAAATGCAATCACGCTCAAGCGAATATTCAACAAAATGCATAAAATAAAGCTCGCGCTTAAGCGCCCTGTAGTCACGCTCAAGTGTGAGGTTGTTTATTTAGTTCATTATTTTTCCCTCCAAGTGAAGTACTGCACTAATCCCATTAATTATCGTTTAAGTTGTTAGTTACTGTTGTACCTTAGTAATTTAAGTAATGTCTTATAATTAATCATTTATCTGTAATAATGTAATTAGTTTAATTATTAATTAAGTTTCCCTTGTAATTAGTTAGTTAGTTAGTTGTAAGTTACCTATATATACTTGTACATACTCTGTAAACAGGGAGGTGAGAACACACAGAAGCAAGAAGACGATTCATTTTCACATTTCTCATCTCTCTCTAATTCTTTTCTCTCTCTAAACTCTCTCGTCTATGTCTCTTCACATTCTTTCAACAGAATCCATTCCCATGGGTTTCTAAACCCCTAGGGTTGGGATTGCTAAAGCTTTCGATGGAATCTTGAAGCTGCATTGAGGAAATTATCTTCTGAAGTAAGAGGAGAACAAGCTGAGAAGTGGACATACTCTACTCAATTAGCAAATTCAGATCCAAATGAAGAATCTCACCAGTGAGGAATCATGGTTGAGGCTTAGGTAACTTCTGGCTTCCTAACTAATTCAGACCTAGTAATTAGGTGAATAGTTAGTGTTCAACCCCCAATTTTGCATTAGATTTCTCTGTCACTGAACACCTAAGGGATTAGGGTTTAATGCTTAGGGATTAGTGTTAATTACCTAAGGAATTAGGGATTAACAATCTGTGAATTGTCCTCTTGCATCTGAAGCTTAATTGAACCTCGATTGCATGCTCCTTGATGAAGTTGTACGCTGAGGTAATCCTAACCTATCTTCCATTTATCACATTTCATCTCCTACATTGTTGCTGAATATACAAAAACATAGAAAGTATAAAGACAACAAAAACAGAATGAATTCTTCACTGCGTTGTTCTGGTTCAGCTTGTGCTAGTCCAAGATTGTGGTAATTACCTGAATTCCTGTGGGACGATCAAATATATTACAAATTTAACGATTGGTGCGCTTGCCAAAAGAATATAATCCTCCGAGAGTTACACACCAATTAATGGCTCAGGATTTATGCATCAACGTTGTCTATGTGGAATGTTAGGGGTTCAAATAGGTGGGCCCAGTAGGAGGGCGACCCAGTGTACGGGTAAAATTATATTGTTCCCTAGTGATTCGATAGAATCACGAAGCTGTCCATAGTTTAGGGTTTAGTAGGTGGGCGGCTCTATGATGAGCAAGTGACCTCGGTGTCCCTATGGGGCACGACTCTCTTGATGTGTGCTCGGGAGAGGGGCCGTAGCACTTTTAACAAGTGAGGCCATGTTGTTGATCCGCAAGTCATGAGGTGACTAGTGCTATATATGGGCGATAGCGGTTTGGTACCAATAAAATATGGTGTTATGCATGCAAGATTTAAGATATAAAGTGTACACATTTACTACTGTAGTAAGGGCATAGTAAAACATCTATGCTTGACCCATATACAATATGGTGTTGTTTCCCATTGTCGGATCTGCGATTTGAATATGATTGCCAATGATTTGATATATAATGTAAATGTGTTGATGGAAATAGGTGCTATGTTGAAGTGATTGACGATGAAGTTCTATAAGAAAATATATGATGTGTGACATATGATGCTAATGAGGAACCTATATTGTGCATATGTATAAATATATATTATTATCATGTATGATATTGATTCATTTAGTATATGTTACTCACCTCCTAGTTACCATTTTTAAAGGTTGATGTAGGTATGTTGGAAGTCCTACTCTTTTATTGGTTGAGCTTGAACGAGGTAAATATTGGAAGGAAGCCCTTGTGCCTTGGCCGATAATTGTGTTTGTGAAAAGCACAATGTTTATGTTTTGTAAATGATATTTGGATAGTTATGGATATTGATTTTAAGGGTCATGTGTGAAAATTAGACCTTAGTGTTTTGGAAGGCTAATTTTTGGCTTTGACCTTAACAATAGTTGATGTTAATCATGATACAATGATTTTAGTGTTATATTGATGAATGAATGATCATATTATGAGATCTAAGATCATTGGCAGTGAAAATGTGACTTGTGTATCATTAATATTGTGAATTGAATGCAAAACAAGGAAGTTGATAAGTCATATTTTCATTTAATGGATAAGTCTTTATGTAGGGGTCACCTACAACCCATAATATATGTATGAAACTTGTATGCATAGTTGGTTATGGCCAAATAGGCTTAGTTTGCAATTTAACATGCTTGGTTTAGCCAAAAAGGACTTGAAATGCTATTGGAACATACTTTGATCTAGGAAATGAATCACGGGATAAGACTTGTTGGGGCAAGTCATATTTATATATGTGAATATAGGTCCATAGAGAGTTTAGACCAAAACTTAGCCAATTATATTTTGGTATGTCATGTAAAATGCCCAAAATATGCATAAAACTACCCTATAGCCTACATTTTGATTGGGATAGGACTTGGGCCTGAAACTTGGTCACATAATTTATATTAAGGTAGGTAAGTTGTGTATAAAATTTCATGCAAATTGGAGTTGAATAGCCTAGTGAAAGGGGGACCCAAAGTTGGCAAAAACTTAAAAGGCAAAAAAGCTACAGAATTTGTGCATACAATAGTGAGATCCATGGCCAGTGTGAATTTCCCACTGCCAGTGGATTATTCAGCCACAAAACGTGGAATTTTTAACAATCTTGAGTGGTCAAGATAGTGGCTTTTATGGCTAGTGGGAATTTCCCATGGCCAGTGGAATTGCCAGTGTTAGAATTTTTCAATTACTGCTTTTCCCTTGCTATTTTTGACTATTTTGGGTATCTTAATGACATTTTTAGCCTCCGACTTCTTCATGAATGTTTTGGATAATTATGTTACTGAGGTGTGAAAATTAGTCTCACCTAATTGGAGTTTTCCAACTCTCAATAGGCATAAAACACCGGACCTACTACATTGTAAACCTCAAATTTAAGAAGGGTTTGAACCCAACTTTTTATTATTTTCAATTTGGGACTAATAGGTTATATCTATAACATGTCCCACTAATTCTAAGACTAAAAATTAACTTTTCTCATATCGCTTCTCATATCTTCAAATATGGGAAGTGACTAATCAAAGGTCTGAGGCGCGATGTTAAATGATTTTCTTTTAATTCATGGCCTCTCTTAGCAAGGTGGTGAACTTTAGGACGCGAAAAATTTATGCTTATAATTATTATGTCACATCTATTATATTTATTTACATAAGACTGAGGGGCGCCATAATTGGTGGTATCAGAGCACTAGTTGCTCAATGTTGAGGCGTTATTACTATAACTAAACATTGTTAGAGCATGAGTTGCTCATTATTTTATATTGTGATGATTTTTAGAGCATGATTTGAAAATTATATGGATAAATTTTGGATTGTTTGGTTATTTATGAATGATGGTGATAATTATATGATTGCTATTAGGCCCGGTCGGGCAATTCGTTTCTAGTATTTACCTTCGAATTGTGAATACATTATGATCATATATGTGTTGATGATAATTATGTTTAGTTGGTAAATCTTGAGGAAAGAAACACAAGATTTCTAAGTATTGTTATGTTGTGTATCTAGAATGATCGATGGCAAATAGACACAATATTTATGCAGCCACTATGGTTGAAGCTTTTAACCAGTTTACCGATATTCTTGAACGACAACAACCTATTGGTTAACCAAATCAAGGTCTTGACCGATTCCTCAAGTGAAAACCTTCGAGTTTCATGGGCGTTACAAACCGGAAGATGCTTATGTTTGGGTTCACGATTTGGAGCGAATCTTTGCTAGCATGGAGTGCTCTGAAACTCAAAAGGTTGAGTATGCCATATTTATGATCCCTGAAGAAGTTGAATCTTCGTGGATTCTAACTCATGGACGTATGATTTTGGCTCACACTCCTTTTTGGATAGCTACAAAAGCAAGAAAGAGCTCGAGTTCATGGAGCTCAAACAAGGAAGCTTGTTGGTGGAGGAGTATGCCTCCAGTTTTGAAGAACTATGTGTGTTTTACCCTTCTTTTTAACAAGAAGGCACTGAAGCTTTGAAGTGTGTCAAGTTTGAGAATGGTTTACTCTAAGAGATCAAAAAGGTGATATGCCATCAAGAGATTAGGAGCTTCCCTACTCTTGTGAACAAGTGTAGGATCTTCGAAGAAAATAATGTGATTCCTAAGAGTTACTCGGGGCATGATTACAAGTTGAAAGGCCAATCTTCAAGCTTCAAGAAGAAAGGAAACTTCAAGAAGAATAGACACTTTGTGCATAGTGCCTCTTCACTTAGAGGTGGATGCAATGGTGGAAGACATGGTGCTAATGGTGGCCCAGGTAATGGCCAAGGTCTTCGATGTTTTCGGTGTGGTGAAAATCATTTGGCTCAGAAGTTTGATCATGATGATACAGTGGTGTGCTATAGATGCAACCAATCAGGCCATATTCATCCTGATTGTCCTTTGAATGCAACAGATATGGTGGTGTGAAATGAAGTAAACTATAGAGGCTATGGTGCTTTTAGAGGTCATGGTCATGGAAACGGTAATGGCGGCCGTGGTAGTGGTCGTAATGTTAATGGAAATGGTGGCAACGGTTATGGTAATGGTAATGGTAATGGCCATGGTGGCTAAAATGGTCACGACAATGGAGCTAATCAATAAATTGTGGGAAGAGTCTTCACCGTTACTGGTGAGGAAGCTGTACAACCTAATGATTTGGTCCAAAGTAAGTGCCAAATCCTTGGTAATTCTATTGATGTATTGTTTGATTCTGGTGCAACACACTCTTTCATTTTGGAAGAATGTGTAAGGCGATTGAAATTATCGATAAATATGATGAAAGGCTCTATCATGGTGTCTACACCGTCCGGTACTTGTTTACATATAGTTACTCGATGTGATGACGTTGAGGTGATTCTTGAAAATAGGAGACTCATTGAATCTCTTATTTGTTTGCCCATGAAGGACTTAGAAGTTTTTCTAGGAATGGATTGGTTATCTGCCAACAGAGTCTTTGTAAATTGTCAAAATCGAAGCATTGTTTTTCCTTCTTCAAATATCGAGCGCTTTAATGTGCAAGGTATATCTAAACTTCTTGTTATACTATGCATGATGGATGGAGAAAATGCAATTCAATCCTCTGATATTCCCATTGTATCTAAATTTCTAGATGTATTTCTTGATGAGGTACCTGGTTTACCTTCTCCACGAGAGGTGGAATTTTCCATTGATCTTGTTATGGTGCGCGGAACATGTTTCTTCAGCCCTGTATCAAATGTCTCCTACGGAATTGACCGAGTTGAAAAGGTAAGTTGAAGAATTGTTAAAACGGGAATTTATTCGGCCAAATGTATTTCCTTGGGGTGCATCAGTATTATTGGTGAAAAAGAAGGATAAGAATATGAGGTTGTGTGTTGATTATCGGCAACTCAATAAGTTGACTATTAAAAACCGATATCCCTTACATCGCATTGATGATCTTTTGGATCAATTGAAGGATGCTGTGGTGTTTTCTAAGATTGACTTACGTTCTGGATATCACAAAATCAGGGTAAAGACCAATGATATTCCTAAAACCACTTTTAGAACACGGTATGACCACTACAAGTATGTGGTGATGCCATTCGGTGTGACAAATGCTCTTGCGATTTTCAAGGATTACATGAATTGCATTTTCCATGACTATCTTGACTAATTTGTAGTTGTGTTTATTGATGACATTCTTGTATACTCCAAGAGCCATAAGGAACATGAAAGGCATCTCTGCCTTGTTTTGAATATCCTTTATGAAAAAGAGTTGTATGGAAAGCTTTCTAAGTATGAGTTTTGGTTATCTGAGGTCTAATTCCTTGGACATGTCATTTCTAAAGATGGTGTTATAGTTGATGGGTCAAAAATTAAAGTCGTGATGGCTTGGGAAAGATCGACGTCCGTGACTGAAAAAGAAGTTTTCTTGGTCTTGCCGATTATTACCAAAGATTTATTAAAGTATCTCTCGTCTGGCTTTGCCATTGACAAAATTGACTCGTAAGAATCAATCGTTTGTCTGGAATCTCGACTACAAGAAAAGTTTTCAAGAGTTGAAAGTAAGACTCACTTCTGCTCCAGTTTTAGCTTTGCCTGATTTTCAAGATGAATTCATGATGTATTGTGATGCTTCTAAGCTTGGTCTTGGTTACGTGCTAATGCAGAATGAGCGTGTGATAGCCTATGCGTCAAGACAATTATGACTGCATAAGGTAAACTACTCCACACATGATCTTGAATTGGTGGCGGTTGTATTTCCTTTGAAATTATGGCGGCATTATTTGTATGGTTCTAAGTTCATGGTCTTTAGTGATCACAAAAGCCTCAAATATCTATTTGATCAAAAGGAACTTAATATGCGTCAACAAAGATGGATGGAATTTTTGAAAGATTATGAGTTTGATTTGAGATATCATCCTAGAAAGGCAAATATAGTTATCGATGCTTTGTGCAAGAAGTCATTGCATGTTTCCGCTATGATGGTGAATGAAATGGAACTAATTGAATAGTTTAGAAACTCGAATGTTGGTTTGGAGGTTCATACTCCAAAGAAGATCTCTCTTGAGACGTTAAAATTTATGAATATATTTCTCGAATGGGTGAAGACGTAACAACCAAATGATGAGTATTTGATAGAGATGAAAGAATCTCAAGCTAATGGGAAAAAATTATTTCTATTGGAAGGTTCTGATGGTATATGTTCCACCAAGTTTTCTTATACAAAAAAAAACTTTCATATTTTTCTAAAACTCGTAGCTTCTTAGTTAACCAGGATAATCTAGTGGAAGGGATTGTCCCAGGTGACCAAGGGTGTTATAGGTGACGTGAAACAACCCGACTTAATAAACCCAAAACCGAGACCAGGGAAATTTTTTCCAAAATTTAGAACGTTCCAAACGTTCACAATCATTCCAAATTAGGCATCGGGGTAAATTGAAACAGAATAAAGGCAAGGGAAAGCAAAACCAATCAGAGAAGGGAAGACCGAGTCAGAAAGCCACACATGGGCAAGACTTAGCTTCGGTCGCACAGCCAAGTGTAATACAGCGCTTGAGCGAGCCCATTTCTCGCTGGAGCGAATCCTCATTCGCTGAAGCGAACCCATTCACTCGGTAATTTCATCACTCAGATTCGGGACCACGTCCACTCGGGAACTGTCCCCATAGGGTCATGCTTCACTCGGTAAATTCTTACTTAGCCAAATCACAGTGATAAAACACACGGGCGTATTTCACTCGGGAAATAATTCCCTCAGATACTCCACTCGGAGTCCATAAGCTTCCCTCACCCGGAGTATTTCCCCAGTCTAATACCACTCGGTATAATTCAACCATAATTCACTCGGAATACCTTATCCATTCTGCACTCGACATAATTTGATCTTCCTTACTCGGAAATCACCATAACCTTCATTCCTTCGAAAGGAGTCACTAAGTTAAGTCACTCGGAATATATAATATTCACTCGGAATATATATAGCCTCGTTCACTCGGAAGAGGACTCCTAGAATATACCTCAATCAATACCATCACAATTACTCTTCCCTCGGAAGAGGTTCACACGGGATTTCCCACTCGGGAATATTCAAACCCTTCCCCACTTGGGGTTTACTCATATTTTCACTCGGTAAAATATGGACTAGTCTTCCCTCAGAAGTAGCCCACTCGAGTACATCTTACTCGGAAATGACTTAAGCCTTCATCACTCGGAAAAGGCCACACAAACAACAACCTCACTCAGTAATGGCTCTCCCATCAATATTCCACTTGGAATTTATTAACTTAGCATTATCCATTTGACATCACATCTCAATCGGTATAAGTAACATCATATCAACGTATTATATATATTTATATAAATGTATACTTGTTCACAATCCCGATAGATAACCCATATAATTAAATCCGTTCGGATTACAAGAGCCGGCCAAGGCTTTAACATATCTATTTACAATATATACTATATGTGCACTTCAACAATCTGAGTGCCCATCACTCGGACTTGAGGCCATCTCCTCATTCCCAGTCCGACTTGCATATACTGAAAAATATAGCCACAGTAGGGGTGAGCTTTTACATATTAAATGACAGTTATAGACTCAGATTAATCTTTGAATCCACAACCATACAATAACATATCTCAATCAGCAATAATGCACTCTGCCATTCAATATGAATACCCTAATAACATCATCTGAAACATCCATACTTAATTAAAATAAATCCGAAACAAGGGAAAATTTTTCCCCAAAATAAACCTCAAGGCAACGGCACAGAAGAAAGAAAAGGAAGGCAAGGGAAAATTAAAACCCATCACAAACAGCTCAGCGGAAGACATAGCGCATAAGCGAGCCTCAAAACAGCGTCTACTCACTCAAGCGAGATCCAGCACGCTTGAGCGAGACAGCCCAACTCGCTTGGGCGGACAGCCAATCGCTTAAGCGAAAGGACCCAAAAGCCTTCCGTCCATTCCACACCCGCTGGAGCGAATCTCTTATTCGCCAGAGCGAACACAGGTACAAGGTAATTCCTCACTCGGATTTGGGACATAGGTTCACTCGGTAAATCATCACACTCATACCTCACTCGGGAATTTACACAGCTCCTTATTTCATTCATGTAGGTCACAAGTATAAACCACTCGAGAAATGACTCGCTCAATCCCATCACTCGGGATCCAGAACTCTTTCTCACTCGGTATCAGTAAAGTCCCCTTCACCTGGATTATTTCCCCAGTTATACGCTACTCAGAATTACATCACAATGGATCTACTCGGAACGTATCACACATTTTTCACTCGGTATACTTATTCTTCCTCGCTTCGGGAACACATTAACTCTTCACTCCTCAGAAAGGATCTCTCTAACTAAGTCTTCCTCGGGATACTCTATTTGTTGTTCTCACATTAACTCTATTTGACAGCTCGACTTGTCCATAAGTTTGTGGATGGTAAGGAGTAGATATCTTATGTAACACCTCATAGTGACGCATTATTAGTTCTGGTGGCTTTAACTTCCACCCATTTAAAAACATAATCCATAACCAATAAAATGTAAGTAAAACCAAAGGATGGAGGAAATGGACCTACAAAATCAATGCCCCAAACATCAAATACTTCACAAAATAACATAAGTTGTTGAGGTATTTGTTGATGCCATGTGATTGCATTACCAGCTCTTTGGCATTCCTCAGAGGTGTTACAAGTCTTCCATGTAGCCTTAAAAATAGTGGGCCCGTAAAAACCAGAATCCAACACCTTCCTTGTTCTTTGTGGACCAAAATATCCACCAACTAGTGAAGAATGGCAGAATCGGAGCACTGATTCTATCTCATAATCTAGAATGCATCTTTGAATAACCTGATCACTGCACATCTTCCACAAATAAGGGTCATCCCATATATAATATTTTGCATCACTTTTTAATTTTAAATTTTGGTTTCTGGATGCATATGGTCGAAAAATAGAAGCAACAAGATAATTAACAATGTTAGCAAACCAGGGTGTAACAAAAGAGTTAGAGATACTCATGAGTTACTCATCAGGAAAATAATCTCGAATATGAGAGGAATCATGAGTTTTCTCAATTCTACTCAAATGGTCTGCCACCAAGTTTTATGTTCCACTTTTGTCACGAATTTCCAAGTCAAACTCTAGGAGCAAGAGCATCCAATGAATTAACCTTGGCTTGGATTCACCTTTCTTCAACAAGTACTTCACAGCTGCATGGTCAGCAAAGACAACTACCTGAGAACCGAGTAGGTAAGCTCTAAACTTATCTAATGCAAAAGCAATAGCCAAGAGCTCTTTTTTAGTGATGGTACAATTTACCTGAGCACCATCTAAAGTTCTAGATGCATAGTAGATGACCCTAGGTTGTTTGTCAATCTTCTGACCAAGGACAGCTCCCAATGCATAATTAGAGGCATCACATATCAACTCAAATGGGGCTGTCCAATCAGGTACTTGGATTATAGGGGTAGTTGTTAGGGCTTGCTTTAGACAATTAAAGGCCTCTTTACACCTTCCATCAAACTCAAATACCATATCCTTTTGTAGCAGATTGGATAGTGGTCGGGCCTTTTTGCTAAAACCTTTTATGAATCTTTTGTAAAAACCAACATGACAAAGAAAAGAACGAACCTCTCGCATGCAAGAGGAGTAAGGTAAGTGTGATATGACTTCTATGTTGGCAGGATCTACCTCAACTCCTTTCTCAGAGATTACATGCCCTAAAACTATTCCTTGCTCTACCATAAAATGACATTTTTCATAGTTCAAAACAAGGTTAGTTTCAATACATCTGTTTAAAACTTTTTCCAAACTATCAAGGCATGCATCAAAAGAAGATCCATAAATAATAAAATCATCCATAAACACCCCTATGAAATGTTTAATGAAATCATGGAAACTACTTATCATGCATCTTTGAAAAGTTCCAGGAGCATTGCATAGGCCAAATGGCATTCTCCTATAAGAAAATGTGCCAAAAAGACAAGTGAATGTCTTTTTTTCTTGATCCTCAGGTGCAATGTGAATCTAAAAATATCTAGAGAATCCATCAAAAAAATAGTAGTGGGACTTACTTGTAAGATGCTCAAGCATTTGATCATTGAAGAATAAAGGAAAATGGTCCTTCTTCATTGCTTGGTTCAGTCTTCTGTAATCAATACAGACTCTTCAACTATTTTGCACTCTGGTGGGGATCAATTTAGCCTTCTCATTTTCCACAACTGTGATCCATGTTTTCTTAGGAACCACTTGTATCGGACTCACCCATTGGCTGTCAGAGATAGGGTAATGATTCCTACTTGTAAAAGCTTGGTAATCTTTTTTTTAATAACATTAAGGATTATAGGGTTGAGTCTCATTTGGGGTTGTCTTATCAGTTTAGCTTTTTCTTCCAGAAATATCCTGTGCATGCACATGGATGGGCTAATTCCAGGAATGTCTGCCAATGTCCTACCTATAGCCTTCTTTTCCCTTTTTAGAACCTACAGTAATTTTTCTTCCTGATTTTCATCGAGAGAATGGAAATTATCACCAGGAGCTGTTTATCATCCCCTAAGTATACATACTTGAGGTTTTCATGTAGGGGCTTTGACTCTAATTTGGGTGCCTATAAAATAAATGGAACTAACAAAGCAGATTTAGATTCTGCTATTTATACCTCAACAATTTTGTTAGAGTCTTCTTGAAATCCTGCACTCAGGTTAGTGCATTATATCTCCTTATGGTTAACAGGCATATCAAAATAATCTAAATTAGCATGTATGTTGAAACATCCTAAATTTAAAATGAAAACGACCCGGGACAAGAACATTTTTCCGAAATTAAATAAACCGAATAGACCATAAAGCAACCGGGTAACGAAAGAAATAAGAGAAGGAAGGCAAGAGAAAATAAATCCGACTCGAGAGGGCATACAACGGAAGGAGGAAACACTCAGCGAAGCCTAAAACCAGCATCCACTCGCTTAAGCGAGATCCCATACGCTTGAGCGAAGCAGCTCCAGTCGCTCGGGCGAGGCACGAATCGCTTAAGCGATGCCAACACAAGGTCTTCCCAAGTCCACGCTCGCTGGAGCGAGTACCTTGATCGCTGGGGCGAGAAGCCACACTCGGCTATCCAGACGCTCGAAATCCAGAGTCATCCTTCAACTCATTCACTCGGAAAATGATAGCTAACTCACTCGGCACGCCACAACTTATACGCTCGGGGAGTCATTAAGTAAATCCTCACTCAGACTTATTCTAATTCTAACCACTCGGAATACTGTTTGGCTAATTCGCTCGAATTATTTATAATGTCCGCTCAGAATTCATCAAAGGGGTTTCTCTCAGAATCCTTATGCGTATCCCCCACTCGGAAAGAGCCCAACACAAGTCACCATCATACAACACAGGTCTATACACAATCATACACTCGGAATACCCATTATCTTAACATTATATATATATATATATTCACCAATACTTACAATTCCATACAAGTAACCCATATCTATATTTCTCCTAATCAATCTTTATAAACAAATATGCTTAATCGTCATTTTACATAAGAGCCGGCCAAGGCTACACTGACTAAACATAATGAATACAATATAAGCACTCAACAATCGGGGTACACCACACTCGGACTTGAGGCCCTGTCAGCACTTCCGAGCCCGACCTGCACATACTAAAAAATGGTGTAGGGGATGAGCTTTCACATATACAATGACAGTTATTGGCTCGGCTTAGCATACACATTCCCTTTCAACATACTCTATCTATCTTAGTCAATACTAGCATTTACTAACATTTAATAAAGCATCTACACAAGTCACTAGTCGGATTACTCAAGTCATTCACGGTTATCTAATTTCTACTATTCACAATAACATATCCCTTAACAATAACATCAATAATACTTAGCCTCAGTGTCAACACACATGCAAATCCAGTCAGAATTCATTAATAGCATTCATAGATTTTAAGGAGCGTGTTGCTCTCGTCAATGATGCACCTACCTATATGCATGCGGATCCGACTTAACAATAACTCTCAGTTACAGATCCCTTTTCTGGCCCCTCGTTTGATAGCCCTAACCGTGTGGTACCGGTCTCCCACGGACGTCTCGAGACTTAACTCTAGCTCCCACGGCTACCACGGGTCCTCTCAGAATCTAGCCAAGGGTCTGTAGCTGGAAATCATCTCATTGGGTTCCTGACCTTCCACGGGTCACCCTCTATCCATAAATGCAACCTCATGCATGTCACGACAGTCATCCACACTCAGCAAGTTCATCTTAAGCAATTCATATCGTATCCACCCTGGAGTCAATAATAGACCACACAATGTGCTTGATATTCACATTACAATTAACATGCAATTCATACATTAACTCCACAACATCACCAATGTCATCATACGTCTCTTGAAAATCAATAGTCATACACCACACAGATAATAATCATCATTCATCTAGACTCCACTCAGCAGCATGTACAACATATAGCAAACAACACATTCTGAACGCATGCATATGAGTACGAAATAATTAACAGGACTCCACTAACACACACACACACGATATCCAATGATCAACAGTCAAACAACTCATAGAGTCATAATCATACAAACACGTAAGGTAATACGTTCGCTCGGACCGTCCAGAACCATGCATTGGACATGCAGAGCGCCCCCTACCTGGGATGAAGATTCCAAAGGCTCCAAGGGCTTGCAGCTCCAATCGGTTGCTCTGCTCAGCCCATTCACTCGTTCTCGATAGAACGACCCTGCATCAGTCATCCACCATTACACTTGGCTTTGGAGGAACTCCGAGCTACTCCCACTCTTAAACAGTTCTGCATGCAAGATTAGCGGGGGAGACCCAAGCCCCAGGGCACCACATTGACCTTCCACTAGGTCCAGTGGGGATTTTCAAGCTTCCGAGACGCCCAGTTCCCTGCTCGCTCTCTTGAGCAGCTCCATCACAACGCTGGTGAACGCTCTAACCTCCTTGCAGCATTTCGTAGTGCAGATCTTCACTGAGACTCGGCAGCCTCGAGCAAGGAGAGGGAGAAAGGGGGAAGTCGACGAAGGAATCGTGGGGAAGAAGACTGGTTGCATGCAGAGGGAATGCACACCCTCACCCTCTCTGGCTCATCGAGTAAGGAAGGAGGACTCTGATCCTCAGCCACAACGGTCGCGAGCTCACGGTGCAGAGAGTAGAGAAGAAAGAAGAAGAAGAGAAGGAGAATGAAGAGTGAAGAAGAAGGGAAGAAGAGAGAACAGAAAGAAGAGAAGTCTGAAGGGGAAGAATGAATGATAGGGTGGCCCAGTAGCCCATATACGCATGCACGGAGAGAAGGGGAAGTGGGGTGGGAAAGCGTGAAGCAGTACACCAATCACAATCAGCCAGCACTTATTAATTAATCACTCTTAACCAGTCATTATTTCTTAAGTTGAGTTAATTAAGTTAATTATAATTTTAATTAATAAATAATTTTCCCACCTTGTAATTATTATTTCAATGATTTATTTTCATTCGGCAATTAATTATTAAATCGGGATGTTACAGTTCTCCCCCTCTCAAAAGAATTTCGTCCTCGAAATTCAAACACATGCTTAGCCTCACTGAACCACTCGGAAAATCACTGCCATACCACAATAAGAAATTACACATCTATGTACCTCAAGTATTCATCCATTGCTTAAATTCCAGTCGGTAAAATTGGCTTCCAAAGCAATTTACCGAACGCTCCACCCAGAAAACCGAGACATCATTCTTAACACATTTCCACTCGGAAGTGGTACACTCCGAGACACTTCACCCGAAATTCACACGACTTGGATATTTCACTTTGATTTTGCCTAACACAGAAGTGCCATTCGGACACAGCTCCTTATTGATGACCAAAATGATGCTTCACTCGGAACATCATAATTTGCGCTCAGCAGTTCTTTCTCCCAGAAGGATTTCACTCGGAACCATCTCCACTTTCACACACTCGGAACATACTAATCTTTCCCGAGCAATCCTCACCTTACCGAACACCTTGGCTCAAGGTCCAGGTTTCCTTATTAAACTTACAGTACCACTCGGCTAACTTATAAAACTCTAATTTTAGTGGCAAAATTGATCACCCTCTTATTTCAATAACTAATCATCCCTTTAGTAGTCATTCCATACCCAACAACCTCTAATCCTCTCGGAGGCAACATATCAAGGTTAAGCAGTCCTCATTTTGATACATAGCTACTTATGATCTACTTAATACAACTCCTCTCTTCACTCGAGGCAGCCTGAAAGACTCACCATTACCATAAGCAGCTACAACTTCGCCTGCTCGACTTGCGAATTACTGCATCCAACTTATAGGATGACGTCTCATTCCTATAGGGTTACAACAATTACACAGTCACTGCAACGTGTACGCTGCCACAATGCCTATGGCATGACGAGTCATTTCAGGACAGCATGACTCAGACTGACCTGATTCACTCAACTAATACTAATTCACACGGTAATTAATGGCAGTTCACATACACATTAGAAGCAGTACATCTACATCAACATTATGCATCACATAGGGTACATCACGCAACAACAAGCATGAAAATTATTTATCACTTCTGTAAAATTGGATGATGGCAATACAACAATCGGCTTCTAGCCAACACCGAGTAAATATTTCCTCTAAATCTTATTCATCACGAAATCATGGCTCGGATTAAATTCTCAATTCTCAGCTATATAATGACATCACTCATTCGGCTTCATGCAATTCAGTCAGGATTAAGTAATTCACATTCACATATGTTTTCATAACACACTACGGACTCGACAACGGCACTAATGTACATACAGGCACTCAATCGGATTTCATATCAATTATTCATGGCTATATCATTGTTCTTTACAGCACGCACCATAACCGTAACCACACATTGCACTCAATGATAGCATCAATATATATATATGTGTTCATCTGATCGGATTTACTCAAATCAATTCCAAACTACATTAAGGATTTTATTCACAACATCATATCCAATCGAGAGTTGCACAATAGCGTATATTCTCAATTATAACACCACATTACACTCGGTAACAGTATCGGTACATACATATTCATTCAGTCAGAATTCACTTGTACGTCATCATCTAGTCGGGGTTCATTCAAATCATTCAAATCCATGCAAACCATATTAGTCTCCCTAACAACGTTCTCACACACACTGACCAACTCACTCAGCTAATACTTACTCACAAGAATTAATGGCAATTCTCATACATATATAAGCACATATTCACATCAACATTATCATGATGCACCACGTAGGGCACGTCACACAGCAACAATCATGAAATATAATTTACCACTACTATAAAATAGTGTAATGGCTACAGGCCTCCGACTCACACAAAAAATCGTACACCTCCTCATTACTCATAAGTTAGCGCAACTCTCCTGATGACAATCGTCAAGTAGCAGTTACTATCACCCCAAAATGGTGTAATAACAGTCGGTTTCCGACCTTTACCGCGTAATTACTTCTTCCTTAGATCTTATCCACCTTAAACCATACAGTATCATATATATATATATACGTATACGTGTGTACCAACATTCAATACATACACGCTGTCATTCAACCAGAACACATTCAAGCATCATTCCATCAGAATCTATCCAGCTAGCTCTCGGCTATATCACTTACATTATTTATAATCCCATATAATCACAGCCATAGGCTCACTTTGTACTTAGCAACAGCATCAACACATATATATATATTCAATCATCCAATCAGAATATCAAATTCACACTCAGCCATACAATTCATATCATTCACCACAGCATGCATTACAGCCACAACATCATATCGCACCCGGCCATAACATTTATATATATACATTCATTCAATCGGATTCCATTCAATCATGTTATTCTAAATAACATTCCACATATTCATGTAATTCATATTGAGCTCAACAACCATTATAGTGTGCACACATTCTTTTCACCCGGATTAAAAAGGGACTCCTCACTCGGTATCACCCGTCCTCTTCACTCATTCTCACTCGGATTTTCTAGCTACTTAATGGTTTATTATAATGGATCCACTCAGAGTCCTAGGTGTCATCTTCTGGTCGGTAAACTCTCGCTCGGCATCATACTGTCTCATTCACTCGGGATTACCTAGGTTTCCTTTCACTCGGAGGGAGTCACTAACTCTCTTCCCACGTCAACACTCGTCTCTATTTTTGACTTATAGTTAAACTAACCTCTCACACACAACAAATACGCATACATATATTACTCTGATCTTCATGCACAGTATTGGAGTTCACGCAACATAGAGGGTGTAATTAATTACAGGCACCAAATTATGTCTTCTACTCCAAAGGGTTCAGGTTCAAGTAAAAGGGACAAAGGCTAACACATCTCTTATACCGCAAATCATATACTATCATTCATCACACGTTCAAATTCCTCAACAAGGCACAGACATACAACCACACCATTCATAGTCAAGCATATACCAAATCATCAAACACATACAATACCAATTAAATCAGGGCATACAATCAATCGGACCAGGAGGGAAATAACCTCCTATCCACAAATCAATATCACAATAATGATGACCACTCGGTCACAATGTATACAACCACTTAAACTTGGTAAGCATACATTGGCCTTGGACCTTTTGGTCTGCTCTGATACCAAAATGAAACATCCTAAATTTAAAATGAAAACGACCCGAGACAAGAACATTTTTCCGAAATTAAATAAACCGAATAGACCATAAAGCAACCGGGTAACAAAAGAAATAAGAGAAGGAAGGCAAGAGAAAATAAAACTGACTCGAGAGGGTATACAGCGGAAGGAGGAAACACTCAGCGAAGCCTAAAACCAGCATCCACTCGTTTAAGCGAGATCCCATACGCTTGAGCGAAGCAGCTCCAGTCGCTCGGGCGAGGCACGAATCGCTTAAGCGATGCCAACACAAGGTCTTCCCAAGTCCACGCTCGCTGGAGCGAGTACCTTAATCGCTGGGGCGAGAAGCCACACTCGGCTATCCAGACGCTCGGAATCCAAAGTCATCCTTCAACTCATTCACTTGAAAAATGATAGCTAACTCACTCGGCACGCCATAAGTTATTCGCTCGGGGAGTCATTAAGTAAATCCTCACTCGGACTTATTCTAATTCTAACCACTCGGAATACCGTTTGGCTAATTCGCTCGTATTATTTATAACATCCGCTCAGAATTTATCAAAAGGGTTTCTCTCAGAATCCTTATGCGTATCCCCCACTCGAAAAGAGCCCAACACAAGTCACCAGCATACAACACAGGTCTATACACAATCATACACTCGGAATACCCATTATCTTAACATTATATATATATATTCACCAATACTTACAATTCCATACAAGTAACCCATATCTATATTTCTCCTAACCAATCTTTATAAACAAATATGCTTAATTGTCATTTTACATAAGAGCCGGCCAAGGCTACACTGACTAAACATAATGAATACAATATAAGCACTCAACAATGGGGGTACACCACACTCAGACTTGAGGCCCTGTCAGCACTTCCGAGCCCGACCTGCACATACTGAAAAATGGTGTAGGGGATGAGCTTTCACATATACAATGACAGTTA
The DNA here is from genome assembly GCA_037962975.1 of Clitoria ternatea. Taxonomy (NCBI): domain Eukaryota; kingdom Viridiplantae; phylum Streptophyta; class Magnoliopsida; order Fabales; family Fabaceae; genus Clitoria; species Clitoria ternatea. The sequence goes on from CM075672.1 coordinate 162,455,730, forward strand.
TTGGCTCGGCTTAGCATACACATTCCCTTTCAGCATACTCTATCTATCTTAGTCAATACTAGCATTTACTAACATTTAATAAAGCATCTACACAAGTCACTAGTCGGATTACTCAAGTCATTCACGGTTATCTAATTTCTACTATTCACAACAACATATCCCTTAACAATAACATCAATAATACTTAGCCTCAGCGTCAACACACACGCAAATCCAGTCAGAATTCATTAATAGCATTCACATCTTTTAAGGAGCGTGTTACTCTCGTCAATGATGCACTTACCTATATGTATGCGGATCCGACTTAACAATCACTCTCAGTTATAGATCCCTTTTCTGGCACCTCGTCTGATAGCTCTCACCGTGTGGTACCGGTCTCCCACGGACGTCTCGAGACTTAACTCTAGCTCCCACGGCTACCACGGGTCCTCTCAGAATCTAGCCAAGGGTCTGTAGCTGGAAATCATCTCATTGGGTTCCTGACGTTCCACGGGTCACCCTCTATCCATAAATGCAACCTTATGCATGTCACGGCAGTCATCCATACTCAGCAAGTTCATCTTAAGCAATTCATATCGTATCCACCCAGAAGTCAACAATAGACCACACAATGTGCTTGATATTCACATTACAATTAACATGCAATTCATACATTAACTCCACAACATCACCAATGTCATCATACGTCTCTTGAACAGCAATATTCATACACCACACAGGTAATAATCATCATTCATCCAGACTCCACTCAGCAACATGTACAACATATAGCAAACAACACATTCTGAACGCATGCATATGAGTACGAAATAATTAACAGGACTCCACTAACACACACATACGATATCCAATGATCAACAGTCAAACACATCATAGAGTCATAATCATACAAACACGTAAGGTAATACATTCGCTCTGACCGTCCAGAACCATGCATTGGACATGCAGAGCGCCCCCTACCTGGGATGAAGATTCCAAAGGCTCCAAGGGCTTGCAGCTCCAATCGGTTGCTCTGCTCAGCCCATGCACTCGTTCTCGATAGAACGACCCTGCATCAGTCATCCACCATTACACTTGGCTTTGGAGGAACTCCGAGCCACTCCCACTCTTAAACAGTTCTGCATGCAAGATTAGCGGGGGAGACCCAAGCCCCAGGGCACCACATTGACCTTCCACTCGGTCCAGTGGGGATTTCCAAGCTTCCGAGATGCCCAGTTCCCTGCTCACTCTCTTGAGCAGCTCCATCACAACGCTGGTGAATGCTCCAACCTCCTTGCAGCATTTCGTGGTGCAGATCTTCACTGAGACTCGGCAGCCTCGAGCAAGGAGAGGGAGAAAGGGGGAAGTCGATGAAGGAACCATGCGGAAGAAGACTGGTTGCATGTAGAGGGAATGCACACCCTCACCCTCTCTGGCTCGTCGAGTAAGGAAGGAGGACTCTGATCCTCAGCCACCACGGTTTTGAGCTGACGGTGTAGAGAGCTGAGAAGAAAGAAGAAGAAGAGAAGGAGAATGAAGAGCGAAGAAGAAGGGAAGAAGAGAGAACAGAAAGAAGAGAAGTCTGAAAGGGAAGAATGAATGATAGGGTGGCCCAGTAGCCCATATACGCATGCACAGAGAGAAGGGGAAGTGGGGTGGGAAAGCGTGAAGCAGTACACCAATCACAATCAGCCAGCACTTATTAATTAATCACTCTTAACCAGTCATTATTTCTTAAGTTAAGTTAATTAAGTTAATTATAATTATAATTAATAAATAATTTTCCCACCTTGCAATTATTATTTCAATGATTTATTTTCATTCAGCAATTAATTATTAAATCTGGATGTTACATATGTATTTATCAATTTTAGCACTAATAGCACAACTTTCAAAATCATTGCATGCAAAACAATTGTATGAATCATCCATGCATTCCAAATCAACATTTTGAGAGATGTCAAAAAGGTTTTCACAAATCAATTCATCCATAATGTCAATATGAAAAACATAATGATTTTCATATGGTTGTTACATAGCATTAAGAATATTGAATTGAACTCTAGTCTCACTAAATTCCATAGATAGAGTTCCATAATGAACATCTATTTTGGTTCGGACTATTTTTAAAAATGGTCTTCCTTAAATTATAGGAAGAGGAATGTCAGAAACACCTTCTTCCATATTAAGTATGAAAAAGTCAGCTGGAAAAATAAGTTGATCTACCTGAACTAAAACATCCTCTATGACTCCAGTAGGGTGAGCAGTACTCCTATTTACTAACTGAATCACTACACCAATAGGTTGTAAAGTTCCAAGAGACAGAGATTTGAAAACAGATATAGGCATAACATTTATTGAAGCTCCTAAATCTAACATGGTATTTTCAAATTTGCTATTGCCTATGATGCAAGGTATAGTGAACGTACCTGGATCTTTATATTTTTCAGGAATGTTGGAAACTTCCTTAGCAAGCAGTGCAGATACATTTCTTCCAATGCTTATCCACTCATTGCCTTTGAGTCTCATTTTGTGAGTACACAACTCCTTCAGAAATTTGGCGTACTTAGGGACTTATTTGATTGCATCAAGAAGAGGTATATTCGCTTCCACTCTCTTAAAAGTATCCAAAATTTCCTTATCTACCTCTTCCATCTTCTTACTTGGAATTACTCTTGGTGGAAATCGAAGAGGAATTTGAGGTGGGATTTAGGGTGGTTGTATCTCAGACTTCTTTATGCTTCAAGACGCTACATCATTCTCAACTATCGCGGGCATGGATTCTTTCTCAGGTTCCTTTGGTATGGGTGCCTTAAGATTCTTACCTGATCATAACTAAATTGTACTGACATTCCTTGGATTTACAGTGTAACATCCCCGTTTTAAAATTTAATGCTGAATGAAGAATAAACCATTAAGATTTGATTTTTAACTAAGAAATAACTGTTAATTGCATTTAACTACTTAGGATTAAGCCATTAAAATATTAAAAATGGTGGTGGTCAGGGGATGGGGTGGAGTGCACGTGACTGCTGGACACGCACTCTCCCATCCCACTCTTCTTTTACTGCGCACATACACATATATATATATATATATATAAGCGTGAGCCCTTGGCGGAAAAACGCACTTGCTATTTCTTCAGACTCCCTTCTCCGTCACTTCATTCTCTACTTCCTCCCTTCGTCTTCATCTTTCTTCTTCTTCTTTCTTACTCTTCGCTCCTGGAGGTCTGGGTTGCAGTACTGGAGAACGGACCATACTTCATCCCAGAATCAGGCGCAGGATACGACAAGCCAAGGAAGACCGAACGAACTAGGAGAAAGACGTCGGACCCAACAACGAGAACAAAAAGGTTTCTGAGGATTCTTCTAAAGGTAGGGGGCGCTTGCATGTCGAATGCATGGTCTAAGAACGGTACCGGATGAATGTATTGCTGAGTGCGGGTGTGTGTGTGCATGTTTTTATAATCATTAGAACTGATGCTGTGCATGTGTGCATGTATTCACAATTACTAAAACTGATGCATGATTTGAGATTCTGATAGTGATCTTCGTGGCGATGGCGTAGCCTGCTCGTGGATGATAATGATGGATCTATTTTGTTGTCACTATGAAAAGTATGTATGTGCATGTTCTTAATTGGATTGCTCAATGTTGTTAGTCTGATGACCAATTGTAACATGCGCTGGTGTGACTGACTGAATGATGACGAGTAGTGGGGGATATTCGTTCTTACTTAATGACTACGGTAAGGTGTTCATGGCGCGATGATGTGTAATAATGAATGTGTTAGTTGCATGAGTAAGAGTGGGGTGACCCATGGAAGGTCAAGAACCCCAAGGGAAACGACTTCCAGTTACCAACCCTGGCTAGATCCCAATAGAGCTCGTGGTAGCCGTTGGAGCTAGAGAAGAGAGTCTCGAGACGCCGTGGGGAGGCCGGTGCCACCTGGTAAGAGCTGAGGGACGAGGGGCCAAAAGAAAAGGGGGCCGTAACTGAGAGTCTTTACCCGAGTCGGATCCGCAGGCATGCATATAGAAATAAGGCTGATTGTGGTGATGTATAAATCTATATATGTGCATGTGTATGATTTTGAATGCATGAATATATATATTTAGATGTGGAATAAACTCTGTGAATTATGTGTGTCATGAATGTTGTTTGAATTGTATGAATTTGGTTACTTGAGAAAGGTTGAGTGATAGCAGGAGCGTGTATTGACGCTGATACCGAGTCTATGAGTATCATTTTACATGTAAAAGCTCACCCCTGCAGTGGCCATTTTCAGTGAATGTCTCTCGTGAGGAGGATCAGAAGCAGAGCTGGAATGCTGGGCGGAGTGCTGATGCATTTGGAAGGTTTAATTAAGGCGTTGTTAGATGAAGCCCGGACTGGCTCATACCGAATGTTAATGTTTTTGGGGATGAATAGAACTTTACGGGCAAGGAGAAGTCCGATTTTGTATTGTAAATATTGACGTGCACTTTTATGTATATATATGGATGTATGGTTTTGGTGTGCGTGATGCTATGTGCTGCCTTGTTTCCTAATTATGCTTTAATAGATACGCAGGGACAGTCTGATTGAGCAGGTTATAGCTAAGTCCGAATGAACCGAGAATTGTCTTAGGAAAATTTATGTCGGATACGCTGGGCGGAGTCGTACCCCGCCCGAAGTGTGGGAGCAATTCGCCCAAGCGCGAGGACTCACGCTGAAGCGAGTAATTACCAGAGTGAGATATCGACCATTATCCTTTCCTATCCGTTGCGATGCTAACACAATCCAGACCCCGATGTTGACCCCGAATTGGGCGTTATGGCTAAGTCCGCCCAGGCGTCGTCATACTTAGTTGAGCTGGGTGGAATAGGTTCAGATCCCTCCCTTCTCCACAACCTACTAACGTATATGTACCCTGTAACTTCTTATTTTTCTGAGTGAAAGGCGAGTGTGAGGATTTACTTAGTGAACCCTTGTCCATACCCGATGGAGGAAATTACCTTGTAGTTGTGTTAAAGAGGCGTTATGTAGATTTCGTTTAGGCGGCGTCATACCTCGCCCAAGTAACTAGGACAGCCCGCCCAAGATAAATATACCCCGCCTAGCCAAGTAGGATGATTCTAACTTCGCCTTTCCACCAAATGCTACGCGTGTGAATGTATTAACATATTTCCCTTATCTATTCCTCCCGTTGAGTGACCAGTATTTCTCGAAGGGAAGCCTCAGTGCGAAATCTCCTCTATTCGCTGCTGTATTACCATACTCCGCCTGGACGGTGTAAGACCCCGTCTGAGCGAATAAACGGTGTTGTGCAATCCGCCCTAGTGTTGGTGCGTTACGATAAACCCATTGAGCCGGCCCCAGTTTTAGTTTCCCTGTAGGTTGCTATGTGCGTGTGAAGGCTTTTCGTTCTTCCCTTGCCTGCTCCCTCATATATCGAATAATACGGGACTGTTTGGGAAAAATTTTCTCATATTTTTTTGGAATTTTTTTTTAGTTGCAATTAATTAGGGTGTTACATTTTGGTATCAGAGCGGACCGAAAAGTCCAAGGCCAAAGTATGCTTACCAAGTGTAAGCAGTGGTGTTTGTGTCTTTTTGATTGAATGGTTGAAATTGTTCTGATGCTGGTTGACCTGATTGATGATTGTCTTGAGGACAAGGGGTTGTTTTCCCCTGGTCCGATTGTGTGTATGACTTAGGCGAATGACATAATGTGCTAAGCTATTAATTGTTGGACTAATAACTAGATCGGTAGTAAGTGGCTCCGTATACTTATCCTTAAATGTCAATTTCAGGATAAGGAATGGCGCATCGTCAAAGTATGGAGGCTATAGCCACAGCATTCCAACGCTTTGCTGATGTGTTTGAAAGGCAAGGCCAAACTCAACCTGAGGATGGCCATGTGCTGGACCGCTTCCTGAAGAGGAAGCCGAGTGAATTCTTAGGAGGACGGAACCCTGAGGCGGCGTTCAAGTGGACTCAGGAATTAGAGAGAATTTTTAGGGGTCTTCGCTGTACCGAAGCCCAGAAGGTGGAATGCGCAGTGTATATGCTGCGAGATGAAGCGGAGAATTGGTGGAAGATAGCCAGGAGCCGATTCCCCGAAGATGACAATCAACTGACGTGGAACGATTTCAAGGCCTGCTTCCTAGACAAATACTTTCCCGACACAGTGAGGAGTCGGAAAGAGCTGGAGTTTATGGAATTAAAACAGGGCTCCATGACTGTGGAAGAATACGCGACCAGATTTGAAGAATTGTGCCTATTCTATCCGCCCTTCCAGCAGCCAAGAACGGAGCACTCCAAGTGTCTTAAGTTTGAGAACGGACTGAGATCGGATATCAAGAGGGCCTGCAGATACCATGAAATCCAGAGTTTCCCTGCCTTAGTGAACAAGTGTAGAATATTCGAAGAGGATGACAGGGCCCATTCGGGCCAGTGTAGCAGAGCCAACCAGCATCTGAGGCCTCAGCAATCACGTTTCAAGAGGCCAGGGAACGTGAGGAGGAATGAACCCTTCACCAGATATCAGAACCATAATGACCGAGGGAGACAGATGAGTGGGCGACCAAGGTATGGCGGATGCTTTAAATGTGGCGGTGATCATTTTGCTAAGGAATGCAATGATACAAATGTTAAATGCTACCACTGCGGAGAGAAGGGACACGTTCGCCCGGACTGCCCCCAACTCCGCCAGGCAAACACCAATGTGCGTCAAGGAGGATTTCAAGATCGAACCAGAGTGAATGATAACCAACGACCTGGTGGCAGAGGCAACGGAACTAGAGGAAATATGATGCGTGCCCCGAACAGTCGAGAGAGGAACACCGGCCCAACAACGACAGGAAGGATCTACACCATCAATGCAGAGGATGTTGCACCAGCAAACGATCTAGTACAATGTAAGTGCTCACTTGGAATGAATACGCTTAATGTTGTTTTCGATTCGGGAGCAGCCCATTCTTTTATAGCTGATGAGTGCGTGAAACGGTTGAAGCTACCAACTGTGTCTATGAACCGGACTTTAGAAGTGGCCAGCCCCACTGGCCCTAGTGTGTTCACATCGTCAATATGTAAAAATGTAGCATTTGAGTTGTATGATCGGAGTTTCACCTTCGATCTGATTTGCATGCCCTTAAAGGGTCTTGATATTGTGCTTGGAATAGATTGGCTTTCAGCCAATAAGGTATTAGTAGATTGTAGAAACCGAGAGATAGTTTTCCCAAAACAACCCACTGAAGATGGCACGGCACTAGGTATAACCTAACTATTTATGATGCTTTGTCTAACCAAAGATGAGAATGAGCCCCTAGTGAACGAAATTCCGGTTGTCTGCGAATTCCCAGAAGTGTTCCCAGAGGACGTCCCGAGTGTGCCTCCCAATAGAGAAGTTGAATTCTCTATAGACTTGATCCCTGGAGCCGAACCGGTCTCCAGTGCACCCTACAGAATGTCCACAACTGAATTGGTAGAGTTGAAGAAACAAGTGGATGAGTTACTTGAGAAGCAGTTCATTAGACCAAGCGTGTCACCATGGGGCGCACCTGTGCTACTTGTTAAGAAGAAGGATGGCAGCATGAGACTTTGTATAGATTATCGATAGCTTAACAAACTCACAATCAAGAATCGATACCCACTGCCTAGAATTGATGATTTAATTGACCAGCTGCGTAGAGCCTCAGTCTTCTCGAAAATCGACTTACGATCGGGATATCACCAAATCCGAGTGAAGGACTCGGACATTCCTAAAACTGCCTTTAGGACTAGGTATGGTCACTATGAGTATGTAGTGATGCCGTTCGGTGTGACAAACGCCCCTGCTGTTTTCATGAATTACATGAACAGCATATTCCACTCCTTCTTAGATCGGTTTGTTGTTGTCTTCATCGATGATATTCTAGTTTATTCTAAGACATCTGAGGAGCATGAAGGACATCTCAGGACGGTACTCCAAGTGTTGAAGGAGAAGCAATTGTTTGCAAAGCTTTCAAAGTGCGAATTTTGGATGGATGAGATCCACTTCCTCGGGCATGTGATCTCCAAGCGAGGCGTCTCGGTGGATCCTGCGAAGGTAGCTGCTGTAATGGCGTGGGAGAGGCCCAGATCAATCTCGGAAATAAGGAGTTTTATGGGCTTGGCAGGTTATTATAGAAGGTTCATCGAAGGTTTTTCTAAGTTGGCATTACCCCAGACTAAATTGACTCGGAAGAACGTTCCTTTTGTGTGGAGTCCGGAGTGTGAGAGCAGCTTCCAAGAGCTGAAGAATAAGTTGACAACTGCTCCGGTGTTGGCATTACCTGAGTTACGAGAAAGCTTCGTGGTCTATTGTGACGCGTCCGGACTCGGATTAGGATGTGTACTCATGCAGAAAGATCGAGTGATAGCATATGCCTCTCGACAATTGAGACCCCACGAACAACATTATCCGACCCATGACTTGGAGTTGGCAGCAGTAGTTTTTGCATTGAAAATCTGGAGGCATTACTTGTACGGATCCAAATTTGAAGTGTACAGCGATCATAAGAGCCTCAAATACCTATTCGACCAAAAGGAGCTGAACATGAGGCAGAGAAGATGGATTGAGTTTTTGAAGGACTATGATTTCGAGTTGAAATACCACCCAGGTAAGGCAAATGTCGTAGCAGACGCATTGAGTCGAAAATCCCTCCACATAGCAGCCATGATGGCAAAAGAAGTTGAGTTGTTGGAGCGGTTCCGAGACATGAACTTGCATGTTGACGCCCCTTCCTCTCAGAAGATGACAATCGGTACGTTGAGGATTGCCAACGAATTCTTAAAATCCGTGTACGAACAGCAACAGGCGGACTCTTACCTAGCTGAAATGAAGGAAATTCAGGCTAAAGGAAAGGATTTATCCTTGGCAGAAGGGTCAGATGGGATCTTCCGGGTGAGGAACAGAATATACATACCAAGTGAAGGAAGATTGAGAAGAATGGTGCTTGATGAAGCCCACAAAAGCCTACTCAGCATTCACCCAGGAACCACGAAAATGTACCACGACTTGAGGAGACAGTTTTGGTGGCCCGGACTAAAGAAGGATGTGGCGGAGTACGTGGCCCGGTGTATCACTTGTCAGAAATCGAAGGTAGAGCACCAAAAACCGTACGGTGCAATGCAGCCTCTAGAAATCCCCGTGTGGAAATGGGACTCAATTGCGATGGATTTTATCATGGGATTACCCAAAAACCGAGTGGGCCATGATGCCATTTGGGTCATTGTTGACAGATTGACGAAGAGTGCACACTTCTTACCTATAAATATGAAGTACCCATTGCATAAATTGGCTCGAATCTACATTCAAGAAGTTATCCGACTGCATGGCATACCTACTTCCATCGTCTCAGATAGGGACCCTAGATTTACGTCCAGGTTTTGGACCAGCATGCATCAAGAACTGGGGACGAAGCTTTGGCTTAGTTCTGCCTACCACCCCCAATCGGATGGACAATCCGAGCGAACAATTCAGAGTCTAGAAGACTTATTGAGAGCATGTGTGTTAGAGTACGGTGGGGACTGGGAGCAGTACCTTCCCTTGATCGAGTTTACGTACAACAACAGCCATCATCACAGCATTGGCATGGCACCTTACGAGGCATTATATAGGCGTAGATGCCGAACCCCACTCTGTTGGTCGGAAGCGGGTGAAAGTCTATTACTGGGACCAGACATCGTGAAGCAAACCACAGAACAGATCCGAGTAATAAGGGAGAAGATGAAAGCATCACAAGACAGGCAGAAGAGCTACCATGACAAACGCATCAAGCCATTGGAATTTCAAGTCGGAGATCGAGTGTTTCTGAGAACCTCTCCGAGTAAAGGAGTTGGACGAGCCTTAAAAAGTGGGAAGTTAAGCCCTCGCTACATCGGACCTTATGAGGTAGTAGAACGGATTGGCTCCGTGGCATACCGCCTCGCGTTACCAACTCACTTGTCCCGATTACACAATGTTTTTCATGTGTCTCAGCTAAGGAAGTATTTGCATGACCCCAGCCACACGATGCCTGACGACGAGGTAGAGATCAAGGAAGACCTAACCACTGTGACTACACCGGTTGGAATCGTGGATCAATTGGTAAAACGCTTAAGAAACAAGAACGTAAGGCTGGTTAAGGTGGAGTGGCAGCAAGGCAAGACCACCTCCTACACGTGGGAACGCGAAGACGCCATGCGACAGCAGTACCCCGAATTGTTTACCTAGGTAAGTACCGACTGAATTTTGGGGACGAAATTCTTTTTCAGTGGGGGAGAACTGTAACATCCCCTTTTAAAATTTAATGCTGAATGAAGAATAAACCATTAAGATTTGATTTTTAACTAAGAAATAACTGTTAATTGCATTTAACTACTTAGGATTAAGCCATTAAAATATTAAAAATGGTGGTGGTCAGGGGATGGGGTGGAGTGCACGTGACTGCTGGACACGCACTCTCCCATCCCACTCTTCTTTTACTGCGCACATACACATATATATATATATAAGCGTGAGCCCTTGGCGGAAAAACGCACTTGCTATTTCTTCAGACTCCCTTCTCCGTCACTTCATTCTCTACTTCCTCCCTTCGTCTTCATCTTTCTTCTTCTTCTATCTTACTCTTCGGTCCTGGAGGTCTGGGTTGCAGTACTGGAGAACGGACCATACTTCATCCCAGAATCAGGCGCAGGATACGACAAGCCAAGGAAGACCGAACGAACCAGGAGAAAGACGTCGGACCCAACAACGAGAACAGAAAGGTTTCTGAGGATTCTTCTAAAGGTAGGGGGCGCTTGCATGTCGAATGCATGGTCTAAGAACGGTACCGGATGAATGTATTGCTGAGTGCGGGTGTGTGTGTGCATGTTTTTATAATCATTAGAACTGATGCTGTGCATGTGTGCATGTATTCACAATTACTAAAACTGATGCATGATTTGAGATTCTGATAGTGATCTTCGTGGCGATGGAGTAGCCTGCTCGTGGATGATAATGATGGATCTATTTTGTTGTCACTATGAAAAGTATGTATGTGCATGTTCTTAATTGGATTGCTCAATGTTGTTAGTCTGATGACCGATTGTAACATGCGCTGGTGTGACTGACTGAATGATGACGAGTAGTGGGGGATATTCGTTCTTACTTAATGACTACGGTAAGGTGTTCATGGCGCGATGATGTGTAATAATGAATGTGTTAGTTGCATGAGTAAGAGTGGGGTGACCCATGGAAGGTCAAGAACCCCAAGGGAAACGACTTCCAGTTACCAACCCTGGCTAGATCCCAATAGAGCTCGTGGTAGCCGTTGGAGCTAGAGAAGAGAGTCTCGAGACGCCGTGGGGAGGCCGGTGCCACCTGGTAAGAGCTGAGGGACGAGGGGCCAAAAGAAAAGGGGGCCGTAACTGAGAGTCTTTACCCGAGTCGGATCCGCAGGCATGCATATAGAAATAAGGCTGATTGTGGTGATGTATAAATCTATATATGTGCATGTGTATGATTTTGAATGCATGAATATATATATTTAGATGTGGAATAAACTCTGTGAATTATGTGTGTCATGAATGTTGTTTGAATTGTATGAATTTGGTTACTTGAGAAAGGTTGAGTGATAGCAGGAGCGTGTATTGACGCTGATACCGAGTCTATGAGTATCATTTTACATGTAAAAGCTCACCCCTGCAGTGGCCATTTTCAGTGAATGTCTCTCGTGAGGAGGATCAGAAGCAGAGCTGGAATGCTGGGCGGAGTGCTGATGCATTTGGGAGGTTTAATTAAGGCGTTGTTAGATGAAGCCCGGACTGGCTCATACCGGATGTTAATGTTTTTGGGGATGAATAGAACTTTACGGGCAAGGAGAAGTCCGATTTTGTATTGTAAATATTGACGTGCACTTTTATGTATATATATGGATGTATGGTTTTGGTGTGCGTGATGCTATGTGCTGCCTTGTTTCCTAATTATGCTTTAATAGATACGCAGGGACAGTCTGATTGAGCAGGTTATAGCTAAGTCCGAATGAACCGAGAATTGTCTTAGGAAAATTTATGTCGGATACGCTGGGCGGAGTCGTACCCCGCCCGAAGTACGGGAGCAATTCGCCCAAGCGCAAGGACTCACGCTGAAGCGAGTAATTACCAGAGTGAGATATCGACCATTATCCTTTCCTATCCGTTGCGATGCTAACACAATCCAGACCCCGATGTTGACCCCGAATTGGGCGTTATGGCTAAGTCCGCCCAGGCGTCGTCATACTTAGTTGAGCTGGGTGGAATAGGTTCAGATCCCTCCTTTCTCCACAACCTACTAACGTATATGTACCCTGTAACTTCTCATTTTTCTGAGTGAAAGGCGAGTGTGAGGATTTACTTAGTGAACCCTTGTCCATACCCGATGGAGGAAATTACCTTGTAGTTGTGTTAAAGAGGCGTTATGTAGATTTCGTTTAGGCGGCGTCATACCTCGCCCAAGTAACTAGGACAGCCCGCCCAAGATAAATATACCCCGCCTAGCCAAGTAGGATGATTCTAACTTCGCCTTTCCACCAAATGCTACGCGTGTGAATGTATTAACATATTTCCTTTATCTATTCCTCCCGTTGAGTGACCAGTATTTCTCGAAGGGAAGCCTCAGTGCAAAATCTCCTCTATCCGCTGCTGTATTACCATACTCCGCCTGGATGGTGTAAGACCCCGTCTGAGCGAATAAACGGTGTTGTGCAATCCGCCCTAGTGTTGGTGCGTTACGATAAACCCATTGAGCCGGCCCCAGTTTTAGTTTCCCTGTAGGTTGCTATGTACGTGTGAAGGCTTTTCGTTCTTCCCTTGCCTGCTCCCTCATATATCGAATAATACGGGACTGTTTTGTGAAAAATTTTCTCATATTTTTTTGGAATTTTTTTTTAGTTGCAATTAATTAGGGTGTTACATACAGCAGGTTGAGATGGTAATTTGTCAGAATTCTGAGACTGTAACTGGTTCAATGATGATGCCAATTGCCCTATTTGATTACTCAAGCTTTGGATGGTAGCATCATTTCTCTGTTGATACTCCAAGTTCTGTATAGCCATTTGTTTCACCAGTTCTTCCAAAGAAGGGCCACTTGTGGATGGTTGAGGTGTTGGCTTTTAGAAGGTTGGTGCATGGTTTTGAAATGGGGGTTGAGAATTTTGTTGTTGGTTTCCCTATCTCAGATTTGGATGGTTCCTCTAACTAGGGTTATATCTATTGGTTGAAAGGTCATGGTTTTGTTGTTGCTATTGTGGAGGTCTATTATGGTATATGTTGGCTACATAGGCTTGGAGATTATCACCACCCTTCTCTTGTAAAGAAGGACAATAATCAGTGGGATGCTCTTGTGAAGTGCAAATGCTACACACTTTAGAAGCCATGGATTTTTTATTAACTGCCAATTGTGTGACTAAAGTGGTGAGAGCGTCAAGTTTTCTCTCCAATTTAATTTCAGATGCACTAGAATTTGAATCATTCGTATTTTTAAAAGCATAATTTCTTACACTAAATTGTTGGGAATTACATGCCAAGTTCTCAATCAAGTTCTTTACTGCAGTAGCAGTCATGTCTCCCAAAGCTCCTCCACTTGCCGCATCTAACATGTTGCGATCAACGTTGTGTAAACCTTCATAAAAGTATTGAAGCAATAGTTGCTCAGAAATTTGATAGTGAGGGCAACTTGCACAGAGTTTCTTGAATCTCTCCCAATACTCATAGAGGCTTTCTCCAGAGAGTTGCCTAATTCCATATATGTCTTTCCGAATTGCAGTAGTTATAGAGGCAGGAAAGAATTTTTCCAAGAACATTTTCTTCAAGTCATCCCAACTTGTGATTGATCTCGGAGCAAGGTAGTAGAGCCAGTCTTTAGCAATGCCTTCTAAAGAATGAGGAAACACTTTTAGATACACATAATCCTCTGAAACATTTTGAGGCTTCATTGTGGAACACACTTTGAGATGTTTATGCAGATCTTCACCCGCAAGGCCATGAAATTTGGGTAACAAGTGTATAAGTCCGATTTTAAGCACAAAAGGGACATCCTCTTCAGGATATTGAATACACACACTTTCATAAGTGAATTTAGGTGCAGCTAATTCCCTAAGAGTTCTTTCACGAGGTACTTGTCCAGCCATATCAAAAAAACTAGCAGTAGTACTTTCAGCATATTCAGATGAGATACTATCACTATCACTATCAACAAAGTTATTATTAAATCTAGCTTCTCTAACTAATCTATGAAAAGTTCTATCAATTTTAGGATCAATTAAATGCAAATGCCTAAATGTTGTGCTAGTCATACATATTATGCAACAATTAAATCAAGAACAATGCATCAAAAGAATCCCAAACTATGCAAAGAAATAAAATAAAACAAACAAATAATTATTTTTTAAAAAATTAATTTAAAACAAGAATTTTCCCAAAGATCGTTAATCCCCGGCTGTGGCGCCATAATTTTATATGGACTATCACGGTCGGTCAAATTGAAACATTAAAAATAATACAGTACAAGGGTGTGAACCTAGGTCGTTCTCTCGAAGATCAACATAAAAATTTAGGAAAATCAAGTTTTAAAATAATTTTAACAAACAAAAATTTAACAAACATACAAATACATTTGGGTGTATTTTGTTTGGTTGTCACAGTAAAATTTAAAACAGAATAAATGTAAAACTTAGAACAAATGAATAACAAACGATTGATTTTCTTGGAGTACTGTAATTAGATTTATCCTTGGTTCACAAAAGATGATTCGTACACTTTCATTACTGTTGATTTCTTAGCTTAATTTGAATTAATCAACTAAGCGTATTTTTTAATTCACAATTCCTTTAGTTACATTCCAATTGAATGAACATGTTAATCAAGCATCCTAATTAAGCAAAAGGAGTCAAGATCGTAAAGTCTAGGAATCATTGAGCATGCATAATAACATCGCCTACATACATATTCTATTCTTATATTTTGGAATTAAGAAAACCATAATAATTAAAAGTGATTATGAAAATATTCATTAAGCATGCATACTTCCTTAATCATTTTAATGAAAGTCTTATTCTATTCCATTTGTAACCAATTAAGCATACAAATTTAATTAAACAGAATGGAATACAAATAAGCAGAGTAAGATTATGAAGAAATCAACAATAATAAAAAGGTACTATATTAAAAATAGAAACCTCAAAATCATATTATAATAGTCTCCAAGAAAATCAATCTAGGGGTTTTAGCCCTCCATAATTAAAACAAACTAAAAACAAGAAAGATCGAACCCGGAAGAGAATTTCCTCGAGAGGCCTTGTACCTCTGTTGTTCTAAATTGAAGTTGAGAAGGAAGAAGTGAATATGTGAAGGTGTGAAGATGTTTAAGGTCTTAATTCTTCTTTCTTTTATAGCAAGGGAAAGGAAACAACAAGCGTAAATCATAGAAGAAGTAGATCCCTTTCGGCATAGTGGATTCAGAAAGCCCGTAATGTTGTTTCCACTTACGTAAATCTCGTATTGTTGTTTCCATTACATGAATCGATTCATAAAAGCATGTGAATCGATTCATTTAAGCCAAAATAGCATGAATTTCATGCATGAATCGATTCCTAAGGCATAGAAATTGATTCCCAGGGGTGTGAATTGATTCCAAGGGGCTATCAATCGATTCCCAGGCCATTTTTAATGCATGAATCGATTCATGTCAGTGGGGTACCGATTCATGTCAGTGGGGAATGGATTCATGGCCTTCATTTTCACTTCCTGGGCCTTTTTTAATGTAGGAATCGATTCATGGATGTTGGGAATTAATTCCTGGCCCTGTTCTTCACTTATTTTGTGCTTTATTGACTCTTTTTGAACATGTAATCACTTGTGTCTTCTTCCTCTTGATTCTTGGTCAATATTTTCCAATTACAAGCTCAATCATTCACTACAAAATAAGAGAAACAAGGATTTCATTATTTCTATTAAAAATCAATCCTTAATTCATTTTAAAATTAAATATTAAATAAAGCTCAAATTATGAAAGTGTGTTAAAATGAAATATATTACACAATAAGTAGTGGCAAATTATACACATTTAAAATGAGGAATTAAGGATAAAACATGCATTATCAAATGCCTATACCTTTTTATGCATAAAACCATCAAGAATCAATTGTGTTAAAGCACAAAACATAAAGGGACATAATGCCAATTCACTAAGCCTTTTTTATACCAACTCCACACATCATTTAAATCATCAAATCTGCTTCTAATTCATACATAAACATTATGAATTATAATCTCAAACTTTAAATAATTCATCCATCCATGGATTTCCATGAACATAAGTATCAATACCATCAAAACGGCTATCAAACTATCTTTGTCAATATTCATATGATTGTTTACAAAAGAATTGGCCTATGTATACATATGTATACACAAAAGAATATAGGACTAAGTATATATAAACTTAGGCCATAAACACCACATTTACATCAACACCATTGTCATTAAATACATATATAATCCAAAAACTCAAATGATTACTGGCCAAGGCATTCCATTACCACTAATTTACTTTTTCCATCAAAACATAGAGTCCAAAATAAGATACATATATCTCACCCCATGCACATCCTACACCATAATGCTAAAAAGACAACATGGAGAGTGAGTTATATATGCTAAATGACGAATATGAATACATTTGTGATTATGTGCATATGCATATAACAACATGTAGGCTTTGCATCAAAACACCAATTGTCATCACAACTCCATCATCCAATCGACATATACATATATCATGATCATCAACTAAAACTTATAGCAAAGCACATATGTAACATCCTAAATTTAATTAGAGTTAAACCCGGGACGGGGAAATTTTTCCCAAAATAAATCATGAAGAACCGGGCCAAAATAAAACAAGAAATGGAAGGCAAGGCAATAAAAAGCCGACCACCCTGCATCACGACGGGAAGAAATAAAAGCCAATCAATAGGCAGCCCAGCGGAAATACATAGCTGAAGCGAGGCCCAATTCGCTTAAGCGAAGCCGACCCAAAGCCTTCCATTGGAGACACACTCGCTGGAGCGAGAACTCACTCGCTGAAGCGAGAAGCCACACTCGGCATTCCCACCACTCGGTAAAGGGTTTCACTCGGTATTCAGGGGTTCCATTCACTCGGTATCGACCCTAATACACATGCTCACTCGGCAGCCCATAACTTAGTCTCTCAATTTTATCCACAAAGGCCACGTAATGATCCACTCGGAAAATAGTAATAATTCCACTCGGAATCTATGAATTTACTCCACTCGGAGTCCAATAACTTCCCTCACTCGGGTTACCATCCAATCAAACGCCACTCGACATATTCATCATTTCTCACTCGGAGAATACTCCAACCATCCTTCACTCAGAAGGGGTCTCCACATCCATACTCCACTCGGTATTTATCCACCAAGTAAATCACTCAGACATATGAAATACTTAACCACTCAGGGAAAACCATTAAATCAAGTCCCACTCAGACTTATTCTATACTTAAACACTCAGAATACACATTACCTTATTCACTCAGAATAGGTACCCATGTTCACTCGGAATACATGTATAACTCATACACTTAGAATATATTCAATCTAATCCATCATCATAACTCCTCACCACAAAGGTGACACACACACGGATTTCCACTCGGGAATATACAAACTCATCCCCACTCGGGGTTTACCCATATTTTCACTCGGTAAAAGGCCACATTATTAAGCCTCACTCGGAAATGGCTCTAAACCTCCTATATTCCTCTCAGGATTCATTAACTTAGAATTATTCACACAACATCATTTATATTCCAGTCGGTAAGAAGCATCAAATCAACATAAAACACCTATACATATATATACTCTTTGCTTTGCAAATCTCACCACTCATTATCCGAGGCAGATACGTATATTACCAATATAAACCATATATGTAAATGTATATAAATATACACCCGAAATGCTAATGACTCAGATTTCTCATACATAGATGTATTCATTATACATTGTTCATAAGAGCCGGCCAAGGCTTTAAATATAACAAAATACACTCGGTACATTACACAATGTACAGCCTCATCATAAATACCCAACACTCGGGTTAAGGCTTCCTCAACATTCCGAGTCCCACCTGCATACACTGAAAAATGGTGTAGGGGTGAGCTTTTACATATTAAATGACAGATAATGGCTCAGATTATACCTCAATCCTTAATTACACAATTTACATAATTTGATCAACCATAACACACACTACCATTTAAATATGAATACCCACACATCATAATCCGATCAGAATTCATCTCAGCCAATCCACTCGGCTATACAATTCACATTGTTTGAAATCACATATATGCACAACCATAGGTTCACATTGCACTCGGCAACAACATCAACATATATATATATTCACCCAATAAATGTGCACTCTACAATAGCATCAGTATACATGCATTAATCCAATCGGATTCACCCCAATCATTTCATATTCACATATTTAGTAATTCACATTGAGCTCAATGACAAATTATAAGTGTGCACACATCAATTCACCCGGATCAGGTTATTCATTATCCATTTTTATTGTTGCAACATAGGCTCCAAGCCTTTCATTCAGCTCTAAGCTGATTCGGCCATTTTACAGGTACCAAACCGTTTGCCCTCACGCGTAACATAATTGCTCCAAGCAACAACGGGAGTGTTACGGGCAGCCCCGAGTCCAACTCGATAGGCTTGCCTTGAGTCCAACCTAAGGTCTTAAAGCGTCCAACGCTTAGTGCACTAGGCACTGCCCTAAGTCCAACCCAGGGTCTTTTATATATTTTAACACATATTCATCTGATTGTCGATCGGTATTAAGTGTCCAACGCTATATGCTCCAAGCATTTCAGTGGCGAATCGGATGAATATGGTCTTTCATCAGGCATCCAACGCCAATGCACTCGGCATTCAGAATTAACACATGCATCCAATGCATCATATTACATAATCACACATGCACTCGGCATTCAATATCAACACATGCATCCAATGCATCTCATCATTATTATTCATAACAGGGGTCAGCATAGCAACAACACAACACATACTATTTCATATAATATCCACTTGGGATTAACACAGCAGTCCCCCATATTATGCACTCAACATTCACACACGGGGACCATAAAGGACCACACAATGCACTCGGCATTCATATTACAATTATCATGCATCTCATACATTAACTCATATCATCACAAATAGCATCATACAGCTCTTGGATGGATAATTATACACCATGCAGTAATAAATATCATACAACCGGGTTCAACTCAACAACAACATACAATACACATCAAACACAACACAGTGCAATAATGTCACCTGGAAATCCATCCATAAGCCATGCATTTGAGATGCAAAGCCCCCCTTACGTGGAATGGAGATCCAGAAGCCATTGGCCACTCGTCCACTCACAGAACGACTCAGCCCCAGCCACAGCAACACTCTGCTCGGCTTTGGAGAATCAACTCTACCTCCTTACGAGCATCAGAGTCTCCCAGGCTCAACATCATCCTCTCCCACAACTAATAGAGGATTCCAATACTCAGACTTCAAACGCTGCTCCACCCTTGAACAGCAACCACCAAGCTCCCAAGGCACATAACCATGTCTTCTTCCATACGAGCAGCACCATACACCTTCAACAACAGTGGAGGACCACCATGCCTCCATGCATCATGCATGCCTTCATCCTCCCAAGAGTAGTACAACCTCATCACAGTGGACCATCATGCATCCACAAACCGAGGCACACCAAACAGCCCCATCAACAAAGATGAAGAAGAGAAGAAGAAGAATCACCAGGGAATAGGGAAGGAACTTGAACCCAGCCTCCAACACACAGCCACGCCGTTCCACTCGGCTCATCACAGGGAGTGGGTATAAAAAGAAAAAAAGATAAAGGAGGCGAAGGTGAAGACGAAGAGGCAGAAGCCTCATGGAGTTCCAGGGAGAAGGAGGAGCGTTTCTCTCCCTATCCGAAAACACAACACGAAATAAGTGAAGAGAATGAGAAGGGAAACCAAAGCTGGAGCTTATCAACACCTCCATCCATTCCCTCTCTCATCAGCCATCCATTCCTCATTTAATGTGATCCATCAGTCATCAAATCACCACCATCAGCCGTCCCATCAGCGTGGGAATTGAGGGGGAAAGGGAGAGAAGGGAACCGAACCCATCACAAGGCCACCAAGGGCACAAGGGTTATTTTAACATTATTATTATCGTTATCATTCCTCAATTAATCTAATTAGCCATTAAATAAACCAATCATAATCCTTAATCAACCATTAACTCAATTAATCCATAACCTTAATCCTGAATTTAATCTTAATTGGCCATTAATTAAAAATCAGGATGTTACAACATACACATGCACACATCATTGCCCTTCATCTTAATGGGCTAACATAAGCATCATCACCAATACATAAGGTCTTTTCACTACATATAATTTTACTTGTTGTCTTTAGGTTTTCTTTCACCCATTTCAATCATCCCTAATCCAATCTCATCTATAACATCCCAAATTTTATATAAATTATTAATTAAGAAAAATAATTACATATGAGTTATCTAATGTCCTAAAATTTAGAAATGATTAAATTGGGAATTATTATGATTATTCATAATTTATTATGGCTTAAAGAGCTGAAAATAATACCCAACTAAAATATGAGTATCGGACTAAGTATCTCCAATTGAGGTACTGTTGGTTAGGGTTGTTAAAAATATTATTGTGAATCTGAATATATATTCGGAATAATTTTTGAGTAAAGTATTGAACCCGAACGGTGATCCTGTTTGTTACAAAATAGAGAAATTATTAATGATAGGCTAAAACATAAAAATAGAAACTCTCTTTTCTCTTCTTATTCACGTTGGTTTCTCACCCTCTAAAGGCAAACACTTCCTCTTCTCCTCTCATCCTCTTCACCTCCCACTTATCTTCTTCTTCCTCTCAAAACTCATTGTGTGGGTGTGTGTCTTGCTCCTCATTTTTATTTTCCTTTTCCTTGCAATAAGGAGCATGTCGTTTGGAAGCTTCCCCTCTTCTTCCTCTATTTTTGTCACTCCCTCCATCACTTTTGGAGCTAACTTCTGTTTGGCTTAAGGTAAGTTTCCTTCACCATTTTTCATGAGCTCTAGCCCTAGGTTATGGGTCTGATGTGTGTGCCCTTTAGCGTGGGTATGCTGGCTCTCAGCATGGGCACGTTGGTTGACTAGGAGGCCTCAGTGTAGGCATTTTCCCCTCAGCGTGGTTACTCGTGGTTGGTAGGAATTGGCAAATGTTGGGCGTACTTATGCTAGGTCTGGGCATAGGTACGCTGGTAGACTCACGTTGGCACATTGGTATGAGCGTTCAAACGTGTGCTTCTGGTTGGTGCTGAGTCACTAGGCGTGGGTACGCTAGAGTCCAGCGTAATTACGTTGGCGGGTCCTATGACAGCACCTGAAACCACATGTTTGAAAATGAATTTTTCCTTACATCCTCTCTCATGTCTTCATATATGAGATGAGGTTTATGCCCGATACACGAACCTTTCTGCTAACTTTGTTATATCGTATACCAATTTAGGTTTTTCCTTATTGATCCAATTTATTAAAACTTTAAAACTCCCACTCTTCATTTTCTATGGTTCGGGTCATGATGTAATTGTTGAAGTGTTAAACCTCTCTTATAATGCGAAAAATTTATTCACACTTTTATTAAATTAATTATCTCAATCATGTCGGATCCGGGTTATAGAAATCAGGGTGTGACATCATCCTTCTTTTGGCATATCACCATGTTATATGCAAATGCTCTTAGGCTAATGTATATTGTAACACCCCTGATTTTCTGTACTCGAATCCCAATGTGATCAACATAATTAATAAAATTGTGAATAAATTTTTCGTGTTTGAAAACATATCCAATACACCATCATGACCACATCAATGCACAATAACAATATATTCGTTATTTGAAGGTAATGGGGTAAGGAACTTTGCCGGTCTTACACAATACATACATCCATCATATGTCAAGAAATTTCATTCATTCATATTCAATCCCACAATTCATTCATGATTATCAATGAGCAACTAGGCTCCATAAGTTCATCATATAGTCTCAAGGAAAGGGTTATAATCCCAATAGTCAACAATCACATCTTATGAATCACAATCTCACAAAAATCCTCATTAAGCACCAATCCCATCTCAACTCTAATGATTCATAATCATTCTCAATATGTAATTATGCCCTCATAATTCAATTCACAATCCTTAGGCAATTATTCATTCATATTTCTATATAGGGCAATCAATACATCAACATGTCATCATTCTCTAAACAGTTATCATTCTTAAATCTATACAAACAACCATATGTCAATAATGAGCATCTCGCTCCAACAATCACCATAAGTATCTCACCACTGAGTAATAATGCTCCAATCATCCATAATATCGATTCCCCATAGAGTAACCATGCTATGACAGTAACCAATAACTTCAATTCAGAGCAAAGTATGCTCTGATACCACCTTGTAACACCCCTGATTTTCTGTACTCGAATCCCGATGTGATCGTCATAATTAATAAAATTATGAATAAATTTTTTTTGCGTTTGAAAATATTTCTAATACACCATCATGACCACATCAAGACCCAAATCATAGAAAACCCAAGAGTGAGATTTAATAACCTATAACTGGATCGATAGGTAAATTGCCCATAATGGTATACAAGGTAATAGAGTATACAATGGAAGAATATGTATACCGGGCACACGCCTAGTCCCATATATGATGATATGAGAGAAGGCTCGGCAAGCATGCAATGCTTAAGACATAATTATATATATATCCATATATTCAAGAGTCCTCTCCCGACTATCTCAATCATCAATGAACATCGATCAATTCCAATTCCTCTAATACACATCAAATCATCTCCTATATTCTACATATATATATATTCATCATCCATCAATTCAAAGGATTATCTTATACATACTTAAAATCTCTAAATCATCTATACAATCATATACAATTTATTCATTACATAAGAATCCGTAAATGATGCCGGCCAAGGTAATTCCTCTACCACTATTTACCTTCATCCAAGCTTGATCTTTATATCCGAACTCGTCCCATGGTAACCTGCATCACAGTGCTAAAAAGGAGACCACATGGGATAGTGAGTTATACATTCAAAATGATGAATAATATATGTATATTGTGATCATATGTATATGCATACAAACATCATGTGTGCTTTGCTATCAAAACATCAAATTATCATTCATTCATTATCTCATTATCACAATAGGCATACAAGCCTCATGAATCGCAATTCATATCATAAATAAGCACAACATATATACAATCACAAACACTATCACTTTGCCACTTATCAACAAGGGCATCCATAATCATTATCATCATTAATTCATTAAGGTCTCACTCAATACCTCCTCGCAAGGGGTTTCTCAACACTCGTGGTCATCCCATCTCAAATGCCATGGTCTTAAAGCTCATGCATATGTTAACTGTTTAATGCATATGCAATGGATCCGATTTCATATCACAGGTGATCGCAACCACCATAATCAATCATTCATAATCATTGGTTTCCTGCCTCGCAAGGGGTACTCCCGCCTCATGATCGCAACCATGGGCATCATAGGTGCTCGCAAGCCCTTTATCATATCAAATACCTAGTGATCGCAACCACTGGCTCATCATCATACAATGGTCCCCGCAGGGCCTTTCACATTCCATAATCAGGTGATCGCAACCACCATTACAATATCATATCATCATCACATTGGTTTCCCGCCTCGTAAGGGGTACTCCCTTCATAGAATCCCGCAGGATCTTTCATCATTGTGATCGCAACCACATAATACCAATGCTATGCCATGCCATGAATGCAAGATGCAATAATGCATATGCTCAACAACAACCTCGCAAGGATATCTCACCCTCTCAATTAGGGATATAATTTAATCTGGCATTTTCATGAATCATATAAATCATCAATTAAATCATCGATTTTTGAGAAGACTGAGGCTCCACGCAGTTGGTCAATTAAATCATCAATTCTGGGTAGTGGATACCGATTCTTAATTGTGAGTTTGTTTAACTGTCGGTAATCTATGCAAAGTCTCATGCTGCCATCCTTCTTCTTAACAAGTAGTACCGGTGCGCCCCAAGGTGATACACTCGGTCTAATGAACTGTTTTCCGAGTAACTCATCCACTTGCTTCTTCAGCTCGGCTAATTCAGTTGAGGACATTCTATAGGGTGCACTGGAGACTGGCTCGGCTCCAGGGATCAAGTCTATAGAGAACTCGATTTCTCTATTGGGAGGGACACTCGGTACGTCCTCAGGGAACACCTCTGGGAATTCGCAGACAATCGGAATTTCGTTCACTCGGATGTTACTCTCGCCCTCGGTTAGACAAAGCATCATGAATAGTTGAGTTATACCTTGTGCTGCGCAGTCCTCATGGTGCTGTCTTGGGAAAATTATCCTTCGGTTTCTGCAATCTACTAACACTTTATTGGCTGAAAGCCAATCTATTCCGAGCACGATGTCAAGACCCTTTAGGGGCATGCAAACCAGATCGAAGGTGAAACTCCGATCATATAATGCAAACGTTACGCTTTTGCACATTGACGATGTGGACACATTAGTGCCAGTCGGGCTGGCCACTTCTAAAGTCCGATTCATAGACACAGTCGGTAACTTCAAACGCTTCACACACTCATCAGCTATGAAGGAGTGGATAGCTCCAGAATCAAAAACTACACTAAGTGTGTATCTACCGAGTGAGCACTTACATTGTACCAAGTCATTTGCTTGTGCGACTTCTTCTGCGTTGATGGCGTAGACTCTTCCAGTGGCTGGTTGGTCAGTGTCTCTCCTCCTGATATTTGGGGCAACCATCATATTCCCTCTAGCTCTGTTGTTTCCGCCCCGTGAGTTTTGTCCATCATTCCTATTGCTCTTCACCTGGAACCCTCCTTGACGCACACTAGCATTTGTTTGACAGAGTTGGGGGCAGTCAGGGCGAATGTGTCCCCTATTCCCGCAGTGAAAACACTTAACATCGATATCGTTGCAACTCTGAGCAAAGTGGTCACCACCACATTTAAAGCACTTACCGTACCTGGGTCATTCACTCATCTGTCTCCCTCGGTCACCACGACCCTGATATCTAGTGAAGGGTTCATTTCTTCCTACGTTCCCTGGCCTCTTGAAACGTGACTGCTGAGGCCTCAGATACTGGTTGGCTCTGCTGCTCTGGCCCGAGTAGGCCTTGTCATCTTCTTTAAATATCCTACATTTATTCACCAATGCAGGGAAACTCCGTATCTCATGGTATCTACAGGCCCTCTTAGTATCTGATCTTAATCCATTCTCAAACTTAAGGCACTTCGAGCTCTCCGTCCCAGGTTGTTGGAAGGGTGGGTAGAATAGGCACAACTCTTTGAATCTCGTCGCGTATTCTTCCATAGTCATGGAGCCTTGCTTCAACTCCATAAACTCCATCTCCTTCCGACTCCTCACTGTGTTGGGGAAGTATTTCTCTAAGAAGCATGTCTTAAAATCGTTCCATGTCAGCTGAGCTTCATCATCAGGGAATCGGCTTCTGGCTATCTTCCATCAGTTCTCCGCTTCATCTCGCAGCATATATACTACACATTCTACCTTTTGGGCCTCGGTACAACGAAGACCCCCAAAAATCCTCTCCAGTTCCTGAGTCCATTTAAAAGCTGCCTCCGGATTACGTCCTCCCTGAAACTCACTCGGCTTCCTCTTCAGGAAGCGGTCCAGCACGTGGCCATCCTCAGCTCGAGTCTGGCCCTACCTTTCAAACACGTCTGCAAAGCGTTAGAATGCTGTGGCTATAGCCTCCATGCTTTGGCGATGCGTCATTCCTTATCCTGAAATCGACATTCGAGGATAAGTATACCGAGCCACTTACTACCGATCGGGTTCTCAGTCTAACATTCAATAGCTTAGCACGTTATATCATTCTTCCAGGTTACACACACAATCGGACCAGGAGGAAAAAACCTCCTATCCTCAAGCCAATATCAATCAGGTTCAACTAACATCACAACAATTATGACCATTTAGTCAGAAAACACACAACCGCTTACACTCGGTAAGCATACCTTGGCCTTGGACCTTTCGGTCTGCTCTGATACCAAAATGTAACACCCTAATCTTTTCAAATGATAATTCCAAAACAATGAGGGAATTTTTATTTTTTTTTTACAAAAACAGCCACAACTTATTCAACATAGAAGGGAAGAGGTAGGCAAGGGAAAATAGAGAGCATTCACACACATATGGCAAATGACAGAAAAGCTAAGACTGGAACCGGTTCATTTGGTTTAATGTAACACACTAGCGCCTGGGCGGATTACACAACATCGTTGGCTCGCTCAGGCGAGATCTGATACCGCCTAGGCGGGGTATGGCCATGCAACAGCGGATGGAGAGGGAATTCACAAAAGAAACTCCATACCGGTCTTCACTCGTTTCTACGGGACTAACCCTTCCTCAAAGAAATAATAGGTGTTCAGCATAGGGAAACAGGTAAGGGAAGGGAGATGCACATGTGTATTAGTTTGGAGGAAAGGGGGACCTGAACTCATTCCGCCCAATTCAACTAGGTATGACAACGTCTGGGCGGACTCAACCACAACGCCCAAGTAAGGGTCAACACCGTTATCTGGGATGCATTAACGTAACAACGGAGGGAAGGGTATTTGGGCGGTGTTCCACACTGACACCTACTCGCTTCAGCGCAAGTCCTCACACTTGGGCGAACCGTTCTAGTCGTTCGGAACTCCATAACTTAGCCCTCCAAATTTATCCATACAGCGACACTCATACTCTACTCGGGAAGTGAGGGTTATCCCACTCGGGTTCCAGAACTCCTTCTCACTCGGACTTCCCATCTTTCACTCGGTTATCGATACCTTAAACTTAAAATCCAATCCACTCTAAACCACCATTCGAACTCCTCTCTCAGAAGGGAATCACTCGAGGTTTTCACTCAGAAATATCAACTCTTCCTCACTCGGGATTTCATACTTTCATTTACTCAGAAATCCTCAGGCCTATAATCATTGGGAAGCTAGCGACTGACTCACCCGGCATACCACCATTTAATCACACAGATTATAATTACGCTACGCTCATAAGACATCCTCATACAGTCCTCTTCACCGCTCAACCTCACTTACAGCATAGAAGAACACACAACATATACTTGTATAAACGAAAACATTCATATAATTACAAAAACTTCATCATGACTTTTGTTACCCAAAGCTGTCAAGTTTTAACGTAAGAACTACAACCAAAACACGAGCCGGCCAAGGCTTAACAAAACGTTATACACATTATTTATACATATACACATATACACATATACACATGTAGATATATGTTCCAATAGCGCTCTGATTCATTGTCCTGCACTCGCTCCTCCTTCATCCTTCTTTTCGAGAGATGTTCACTGAAAGTGTAGCCACTGTAGGGGTGAGCTTTTACATGTAAAATGACAATCAAGGACTCGGCATCAGTGTCAGCATGCACATTCACATCCATTCAATCGTTTTCAAATTAATTAAAGTTAGACACTGCAAAATGACATTTAAGACACACAGACAACACATACAGGTATTCCCCACCCTCGGAAACCATTCATAACACTCCACACACGTTATACGTACTACTCTAATCAACCTCATATCTACATGCATGCCTGCGGATCCGACTCGAGTGATGACTTTCAGTTACAGTTTTCCCCTCCCCTGGCCCCTCGTCCTTCAGCTCTTCCCGCGTGGTACCGGCCTCCCATTGGCGTCTCGAGACTCTTCTCTAGCTTCTACGGCTACCACGAGCTCCTTCGGAATCTAGCCGGGGTCTGTAACTGGAAGTCATTCCCTCAGGGCTCTTGACCTTCCACGGGTCGCCCCACTCTTACACATGCAGCTAAATGCATCTACCAACAAGCGTCATTACACCACCGATACCTCCTTTGTAACCATTAAGTAGGAACAGATTTGATGCAACCTTTATTCGCTTTTATTATTTACACCAATATGTTCAAACATCAGCAATCAAGTAATAGCATTTGACAAATCAACTAACAAGCACACATTCATATTCTCACAGCGTTAACAAGGATAGAACCATGCATATCATTCGTTATTATCAATACTAACATACTACTTTACCACCATCTAGATCACAAGCATTTATTGTTCAACCACTATAAAACACACAGAATCCAGAATCTCCAATCATGCATAGGATCCAATCATCACAAACACATGCACATACACTCAAGCAGAACATTCATCCGGTACCGTTCGTGGACCATGCATTTAACATGCAAGCACCCCCTACTTACGAAAGGGACTTCAAGAAGCTTTTCTGCTCTTTAACGTTGAATCTGACGCCCCTCTACTGATTCGTTCAGCCTTTCTCCACTCTGTCGTACTCTGCACTTGGCTCGGGGTTGGGGTGTTGTTCTTCCTCTGCTTTACGATCGTCCTTCACCTGCCGGGGCTCTGACCTTCTTCCCGCACTGTCGTCGTGACGGATAGAAACAGGGGAAAGGAAAGAAGATGGAGACGAAGAAGAAAAGAGAGAATGGAGTAGTGGGAGAAGTTGTTTGCACCCACGGTGATAGTGAATACGCACCTATATACGCATGCGAGGGGGAAAGGAGTGGGATGGGAAAGAGTGAGTCGCAGACCACTCACACCTTCCGCCAATCACAGACAGCCACATCCCATCAATTAAGTCCAATTAACTTGTCATTAACTCTCAGGCTATATTGGTTATGATTAACAACTAATTCTTTACTTTCAATTTTTCTTATTATTTAATTTTTATTCGGTATCTAACTTTAAAACTGGGATGTTACAATTCTCACTCGGAATTCCTCATTATAATCCAAATTTGAATTTATCACACATTTCATACACATCATGAAAGGCACATACAGCCTATTCAAACATTCATACTTATGAATTTACATTCCAAACTGAATTCAAGCTCATCATCATCTTATATACATGTATTCATACCTTGCCACCACTAATTCTCATATTCTCACACATCATCCTCAATAAATATCAACTTTCCATTCTCATTAATTATTCATTTTTATAAAATTTAGGATGTTACATATATACACAAGAATCATATTCATCAAAAACACTTGCGGATCCGACTATGGGAATAACAATCCTCAATTGTGGGTATCAAGCATAGATATATAACCATGCCCCTACTGCAGTAGTAAAACGTGTACACATATATGCATTAAATATCAATTTTACAGGTATCAAACCACATCCCCCATCTTACAACACGGGTCATTTTCACCATGACCGCGATAAACAACATAACAACATAATGGTGTTGTTGGCCAACCATGAAACATACCATGACAGCTATAATCCAAAGGACCACCAGGGCACCTGCTCCTCAAAGAGCCATCCCCTACCGGGTCAACCACATGTAGCTCCCCATAGCTAAGCATGGGCAGCTTCGTGACTCTACCACTGAGCCACTAGGGTAACAACAATAATGCTCGTGCACAGAGCCGCGCTTCCACTGGGCCAACTGGAGGAACCCGTAACATCACATACCGGTAGCTATACAATATGCCATAGATGCAATGTAAATGCCAATCATATGCAATCTCACATTATGCATCCTACCATGCCACTCATCAACCATCACCACCATCATATCACCACTCAATTCTTAATGGATTTTAATTTCATTGATTAGTGCCATTATTTCAAATTTTAGTGTGGTATTCCCAACATTTTCCATCAACACAAATTCAACTCATACATACAAGTTTATATTTGTATTAACCACAATGGTGTCAATAATCATCAACAACAATATCCATCAATCTTTCATCAATATTCAAGGGTATACTCAACAACAATATCTATTTCCATTTAATATCAACATTCATCATTCAATATTTATGGTGAATATGCACATATTCTCAACAACACGGGGCATAATAATTACCCCAAATTCTCACAACAATTATCAATCAGAACAAAGCATACCACCACCATTCCAAATGCATATCACACATTTGCCAAGCACATTAGCATCACCATGTGTAATATCACATATAACAATCAACAAATACTCTACCCATGCATTTAGAATATAAACTCCTCCCCTACCTCAAGAGAAGTAATCTGAGCAATTTGACAGTCCTGCCTCATCGTTCGAAATAGATCTTACATTAACATATATATAAATCTTAATCAATTATCCTAACAAGGAATTAATTTCAAATTCTAAATATTCACCATTATATCTAAAACATTTAACATGTCTTAAACACATTATAAACACCAATTTTCTTATTTTGTTAGGTTTCGAGAATTCCTTCCCATTAATCCATATTCTCTAAAATCAAATGACTACAAAAGAACTCCTAAGTCACCAACACACACTAACCACCTCTACTAATTTCACTAACTTAGTGCCTTCTACATTCTCTTAATTCCTCAAACTCCCAACATCAATAATTAGTGTCAACCATTCCAAAAATTCATTTCCTTACCCAAAATCATTCTTTAGACAATAAACCCCAAATTCATCAAATTTTTCCAAAATCCCCAATTTCCCCATGTTAGGGTTTTTATTAAAAATTGCCAAACATCAATTCCAATCATTTCTTTGCATCACTTAGGAAATTCCAAAACAACAACATCATATTCATATCATCAACAATAATAACAAAATTCTCAATGGTCATCTACCCTAGGATTTGAGTTCCATATACATTTATTCATCAAAACTACACTTAATCTTCCATTATAATACCTCAATAACCTCAAAACCATCAACAAAAGCCATGGGGATTATGAAAGCTTACCCTTTTTCCAAGCACAATGTCAAACATGAAATTGAGAGAAAGAGAAGAGAAGATGAGTCAAGCTTTCCTTCAATGTTCCATTGGAGCTTCATGAATCCAAGCTTAGATGTTGATTTTCATGAAAAATAGGCACAAGAGGTGGTCGTCACGTTTTGGGCACAAGAGAGATGAAGAAGATGAAAAATGAAATTTAGAATGGGGAGGAAGAAGAAGCATTGTCATGAGATGAAGGAGAAGGGAGAGAGAAATTGTCAAAATTAGTCATTAACCATTGGGTAAAAGATTGCCTCATTTTGCTTTTTCCTTTGTCTGTAATTCCCCTTGTCCAATGGACAAAAGAGAGTAGAAAAAGAAAGGAAAAGTTCACGCTGATTAGAAGAGAAGAAATGGGGTTTTACATTTTCTTTGAATTCCAATTGGCTCGTAATTTCACCGTTTATTATCGTACGCTGTGTCTGAACAACTATCTCCTCAACGCCAAAAATTATTTTAACCATACCACCATAACCACAATAATTTTCTAAATATTCTAGACCCATCAAATATCTAATTTGACTTAGTGGGTCCCACACTATTCGTTAAATTATTTAATTTTAGTAAATTTCAATTTACCAATAAATCACAATTAGTGTATAATTAATTTTCCCACGCATATTGAGCCATAAATAATTAATTATCATCATCTAATAAATTTATTTCTATAAAATTTGGGATGTTACATCAAACCTGTTTTTCAAAATATATTGCTAAACAATTTTTTATTTCTTATTTTAAAATATGTTGATTATTAAATACTTTTATTTAAATAATATATATTAAATAATATTAATAATTAATATGAAAATATTTTTAATTAATTAATTTAAAACGTAATATCCTAAATCTTAAAATTGTACATAAAAATTAACCACTACTAATTACAAAATTAATTTAGAACTTCATAAGTTGAAAATGATATTTAATATAATTAAAGGATTAAATTTTGAATTCTTAAAACACATTTTTTAAAATGAAATGCAAAATTTTACTTCAGTCCTCCCAATTTACGTTGTGGTTTTCACTCTGACAAGAACTATAACATTCTAAAAAATTTTAAATTGGGGAATTTCATAAATAAAATTAATAAATTATATAAGGGAACTAATAGAAAATAATATTTAGAATTACACTAATTGAATTAACGACTACATTAATCCAATTAAATAATTAATTTTATTAATCTCTAAATTAACTTATTCCTAAACCAATTAATTTCTATATCTCTATTTCTTATAAAGCTCTCCCTCTCTTAGACCATATTCTAAATTAATATTATTATTATTTTAAAAAAAGTTCTAACCTTAATTTTCTTTTCTTATCATTTCTCCCTTTCTCTTGTTTTTCCCACCTTACCCTGCTCCCCTTTCAACTCACGCTCCCTGTTTGCTCTCTTCTGTGCACACACATTATTTCAGTAGAAATTCATTTTCATCCTCTTCTTCCTTCATCCCATGAGGTATCATCCTCTTCCTCCATTATTCTCATTCATGCACAAGGCAAGGGTGTGCCACCCCGATTCCGATGATTAACAATAATGATAATATCAAAATTAGTGTAAATCTTTTTGTGATTAAACAACCTTCGGAATAAGGACACCACGAAGATAAAAGAGAATTATTTGGATTGTAAAGCAAACCCTTATAATCGTACACGGAAAAAGTTTAAAGTCAGTGGAAGAGAAATGTGTGTGCAAGAGTATCTATCTTATCCCATATATGAAGATATAAGAAGACATCCAAAGAAAAACATAAAGTGTTTAGCAAAGGTAATTTGGAAACATATGCCTTTAATTAAAGAAAACATGTCAAAAAGGTGTACAACAAGCAATCATGGATAAAGATATGTGAAACAATAAGAGAAAAGTTTATTTTTAGACTTAAAAATAGTGGAACATGTCATAAATATCACCTATTAGTCCTAAATTGAAAATCATAAAAAATTGGGTTCAAACCCCCCTTAAATTTATGTTTTACATTGCAGTGGTCTGGTGTTTTACTCCTAATGAGAGTTACAAAACTCTAATTAAGGTAATTCTAATTTGTACACCTCCGTAACATAATTATCTACAATTTTTATGAAGAAGTCAGAGGTCAAAAATGTCATTAAGGTGCCCAAAAGAGCCAAAACCAGTAAGGGAAAAATAGTAGTTGAAAAATTCTGAGAGTGGCCATTCCACTAGCCGTGGAAAATTCCCACAGGCCGTTGAATCCACTGATTTGACCACCCAAAATTGCCAAAATTTCCATGTTTTGAGATAGGACAATCCACAGGCCGTGGATCACACCCAATTCCTCAAAAATTTATTTTTAAAGGGTTTTGCATTAGCATTGAAACCTTGAACATTCTTGGACATTTTTTACACAAATCAAGCATTCATTTTCATGGCATTTGATCTAGAATCAAGCTTAAACAACTAGGCTTTGTATAACATCATTTCCTGCACAAAATTAAATCATCAAACATGCATTAGTCATAAATCACCATCAATACACATGCATGCACAAAGGAACTCCATGTCTAACATCATTTCATACTTACAATTCATCAATTCCTTATTGACATGAATATCATCACCATTACAATGGCATCCAATTACGTTTTTCCAAGCATCATATAATGTTAAATACAAAAGAATGCGCAATACATATTACTAAAAGAATAGAGATGTGATCCTCAAAATAATATCAACATCATCATTCATTCACATTGTCATCTACATATACATAAAGTCACTAATTATCAATATTGTCGGCCAAGGCATTCCTTTACAACTAATTACCTTCACCAAAAGCTTTCATTCAAAACATAAGCTTAACCCATGACAATCTTGCATCACAATGCTAAAAAGAGACAACATAGAAGAGTAAGTTATACATTCAAAAAGGACGAATCCGAATACATTATGATCATGTGTACATGCATATAAACAACATGCGTGGTTTGCAATATAATCAATAATTTATCAACAAGTCTTTATCAAGATATCATCATAGGCATACAAGTTACAACTCATAGCAAGCACATACACATTTCCCTTCATCATCATGGGCTATCACAAGTATCAATATCAAGCTTTTACATCTTTTATTAATTCATACTCTTAATAGGTTACCATTTTTCTTGGACATCTCCAACTCAAATGCCATATTCCTATGACTAATGCATATGTCATAACATGAAATGAATATGCAATAGATCCAATTCAAAACAATTATTCATAACACATTTGTACATAACTTAATAAGTATTCGCAACTACACATGGTCGCTTAAGTATTCGCCCCCCCATATAAGGGTCCTCATAAGATCCCGCAAGACCTCAATCATTTTAACATGTCAACTGATCACAACCACGCATAATCATTTAAATATTTATCCCTCGCACAAGGGTCCTTTTCACAAGATCCCGTAAGACCTCAATCATTTCAAGTGATCACAACCACGTATAATATGATATGCCATGTATGTCATAAGATGCAATAATACATATGCTAGCCTCAACTTCATAAGAATTTCTCACCCTTTCATGTATGGGTACATTTTACACTTAACATTTCGGTTATTGGCATACAACAAATCACAATACTCTCCAAGGAATACAATTTATCACAAAATCCTTTAAGACATCAATTCGCTTGTTCATAATATATTAACCAAGGAGTCATATTCATATCAATCCACCCATGGAAATCAAAAGGCATATCAACAAGTATACTTCAAATTTTTAGCATCAATATATCTTCCAATCTAAAATTAAACCTTCAACAAGTTTGAATCCCATACAACTTCACATTAGAAGTAACACATCCATTCAAGACAAATATATAAGTATGCACTAACATATACATTGTCAACACACAATTTGTAACATCCCGATTTAATAATTAATTGCCGAATGAAAATAAATTATTAAAATAATAATTTCAGAAATGGAAAATTATTTATTAATTACAATTAACTTAATTAATCAAATGATGGCTGATTAAGTGTGATTAATTATTAATTATTGTTGATGGTGATTGGGTGACGTAAGCAGACTGCTGCTTCACGCTTTCCCACCCCACTCTCCCCTTCTCCGTGCATGCATATATGCACTACTGGCCCACGTTATTATTCATTTTTTCCCCTCAGGCTTCTCCCCCTTCCGTTCTCTCTTCTTATCTTCTTCTTTGCTCTTCGTTCTTCTTTTCCTTCCTTCGTCGAGCATGAGAGTAAGGATGTTGGGTTGAGAACTTCTCCTCCGGCGACTCAGGGACGACACTCTGTTCCCTCCCTGTTCTTCCACTTCCCTTTGACGACTTCTCTTTTCTCCCTCTCCTTTGCTTGAGGCTACATGAGTCTCAGTGGAGATCTGCACTACGAAGTGTTCGGAGAGGTTGGAGCATTCACCAGCATTGTGATGGAGCTACTCAAGAGAGCGAACAGGGAGCTGGGTGCCTCGGAAGCGTGGGAATCCCCACTGGACCGAGTGAAAGGTCAAGGTGGTGCCCTGAGGGCTTGGGCCTCCCCGTTGATCTTGCATGCAGAGCTGTTTAAGAGTAAGAGTGGCTCAGAGTCCCTCCAAAGCCAAGTGTAATAGTGGATGACTGACGAAGGGTCGCCCTATTATGAATCAGTGAATGGACTGTGCAGAGCAACCAATTGGAGCTGTAAGCCCTTGGAGCCTCTGGAATCTTCATGCCAGGTAGGGGGCGCTTTGCATGTCAAATGCATAGTTCATGGACGGGTTTCGAGTGTTTTGCTTTCATGTGTTGTGTCATGTTTGAGTGTGTTGATTGATGTGTTATATTCGAGTAGGAGTGCTTGCAATGCCCGGGTCTAAGATGGTTGTGGTCTGTCTAGTGTTGTGGTGATTCCATCCCTAAGTGCTTGTTCATATTTCTGAGATGCATGCTGTTGAATATGAGAATGCGGAGTGAATACTTATGTGCGTTAACATTATTGCCTAATGCATGAGTTAAAAAGGGGGTTACTTGCTGAGTTCTGTTTGCAATTTATGTCTAGATGTGTGTGAATGAGGATGCCATGATAAATTCTGAATGCATGAGATGTGAGTTGTTACGCTGAGTCCCCATTTGGAATGTCGTGTTGACATGCATGCTGGTTTCATTAAGAACGTCGAAGTGGTGTACTGTAATGTTGTTATCATGATTTACTTGTTATGAGTTACTATGATAAACGCTTGTGATGCTGTGATGAAACTGTGGAATTTCGAGTGAATCTGAATACTGTGTGGGATTGCATGAAATTACATATATGAGAAAAGGGTGACCCGTGGAAGGTCAGGAGCCCTATGAGATGACGTTCAACTACAGATTCCTGGCTAGATCCGTGAGGACCCGTGGTAGCCGAGGGAGCTAGAGTTAAGTCTCGAGACATCTTTGGAAGACCGGTACCACACGGGAAGGGCTAATGGACGAGAGGCAGGGAAGGAATCTGTAACTACGATCACTAATTAAGTCGGATCCGCATGCATGTATGTAGGAGCATTGTTATTGAGATTGACATGGTTGGTATAGCTTGGATGACTGAATGAATTCCGACTGAATGTGAATGCGCATATTTATATTGTTGATAAGTTCAATGTGATTGTGTGTATATATTTGTATGTGTAAATGTTGTCGTGAATAGCATGATTAATATGGCCATGATTAAGTAGGGTGAATTCCGACTAGGGAATATGTGTGCGTTGGTGCTGTGGCTGAGCGTGAGGCGATGTTATGACTATGAGTCTATGTTATTGTGAATGATGTGAATTACTTAATCCTGACTGAATTGTATAAATCCGAATGAGTGATGTTACTATATAACTGAGAATTGGGGATTAAATCCGAGTCAGTAACTGTCATTTTATATGTAAAAGCTCACCCCTACACCATTTTCAGTATGTACAGGTCGGTCGGGAATGATGTGAAGGACCCAAGTCCGGGTGGGGTGCACTCCGACTGTTGAGTGCATGCCTTGTATATTTATATTATATTAGTGAGTGTTAAGCCTTGGCCGGCTCATATAACAATGTTGTATAACGAATGCGAGTATATATGTATTGTAATCTGAATGCGTGTTTATATATATATGGTTTACATTGGTATCAAGTACTTGTATCGGATAATGGGTGTTGGTGAATGAATAATGTTAAAATGCTAAATATTCTGAGTGTATGAATATATAACATGCATATAAGTGTTTTATGTTGATTTGATGCACCTTTCCGACTGGAATATGATGCTAAATGATTTGAGGGTTGTTGATGAGTGAAATAGTGTTAAGTTGATGATTCCGAGTGAGACTATAGTGTTTGGACATTTCCGAGTGAACCTCTTCTGAGGGAAGAGTTGTTATAATGGTGGAGATTGGAATATAATCTAAGTAAGTGATATAAGTATAATCCGAGTGAACGAGGTTCCATATCCCGAGCGGTGAGTCGTAGAGCAAATCCGGAAGGGGCTTACTTAATGTTTCCCGAGTGAGTAAGGTATCATATGCCGAGTGAAACTAGAATGAGTATTCCGAGTGGAGTAGGATAGTGGAGTCCCCTTCTGAGTGAGGGAAGGTCTGTGTGTTCCCTGAGTGAGAGATGCGAAAATATATCGAGCGATGGGTGTACGACACACTCCCGATTGTGTTGAAGTTAAATACCCGAGTGATGTTCGATTAGGAAATATCCCGAGTAAGGAAGGGTTCTGGGTCCTGAGTGGTAAGAATTGAGTGAGTCATTCCTGAGTGGTTATACTTGTGACTTATATGAATGAAATGAGGAGCTGTGTAAATTCCCGAGTGAGGCAGGAGCGTGATGATTTACCGGGTGAACCTACGACCCAAATCCGAGTGAGAAATTACCTGGAACCTGTGTTCGCCCCAGCGAATTAGGCTTAGCTCCTGCGAGTGTGAGTGGATGGAAGGCCTTTGTGCTGGCTTCACTTAAGCGAAGGGCAGTCCGCCCGAGCGAGTTGGTTGCCTTGCTTAAGCGTGTTGGACCCCGCTTGAGCGAGTCAGTGTTGTTAAGGAATTCGCTTAGGCGCTGATGTGTTCCGCTGGACTGAATGGATCGGTTCAAGCTTTGTCCCTTCCGCTGATTGCTATACGTATGAATGTTCTTTTATTTTCCCGTGCCGTCCCCTTCCTTCTTCTGTGTAGGTTGTCCATTGGCTGTTTTTGTGGAAAAAATTTTCCCGGTTTTGGCATTTATTTATTTATTAATTAGGGTGTTACACAATTCTTAGTGAATTTCAATTTCAATTATCTTGCCATTGCTTCAAGTTTTAGTGTGACATTCACAGTTTCTTTAATCATCTTACTTTTTCAACATCATTTCTAATTCACTAATTGGCAACAAACACAATGGTATTTAATCATTGTCTCAATATTTTCATCACCATTCATGGGTGTGTCACACACCCACATTATTCAATTCTCGTCATTAATTATCATATCTCAACAATAGTGGTAAAACATACATGGTTTTCACAATATGACATAAGCACACACTTTTTCCAAAATCTCAAGTCACTATCAATCATCACCAAGGACCCACCATATATATATATATATATATATATATATATATATATATATTCTAAATGCAATCATATATTTGCCAAGTACATCATCATCACAATATCAATCATCACATTATTTCAACATAACTATAGCAAGACAAACATCAGCATTATTATATACATTAATCATCAATTATTTAAATCATGTATTTAGATTATAAACTCCTCTCTTGCCTCAAGAGAAGTAGTCTGAACGGCTCGACGTTCCCGCCTCATTGTCCAGAATTGGATCTACATATAAATACATACATAGACTCAATCAAATGGCCATTCAAGGCATCTACATATAAATACACACATAAACTCCTAAGTCACCAACACACACACACCAAATACCACCTCTACTAATTTTCACCAACCTAGTAACTTCCATATTTTTTTGATTTCTCAAATTCCCATCATCAATAATTAGTGTCAACTATTCCAAAATCCATTTCCTTATCCAAAATCACTTAAATGACATTTAATCATATTTTCTCCAATGTTTTTACAAAAGCCTTAAATTCCAATTTCTAGGGTGTTTATCAAAAATTACCAAACATTAATTCCAATCAATTCTTTTCATTATTTAAGCATCCTCAAGACAACAACACCATATTCATATTATCATCAACAATAATAAAATTCCCAATGGTCATCTACCCTAGGGTTTAGGTTCCACATACATTTTTTCATCAAGACAACTGTTAAACTTCGATTATAATACTTCAATAACTTCAAAACCACTAAGACAAGCCATAAGTATTATGAAATCTTACCTCTTCTCCAAGCATAATGATAAACATGAAAATATGAGGGATAAAAGATGAGACAACCAAAGATTAGCTCTAATATGCCTTCAATGCCTCATGAATCCATGAAAATCAATTAATTTTAAGTGAATATGGCTATGGAGAGGGTGGACGGTTTTTGTTCTTTAGACAGGAAGAAGAAGATGAAAAAATAAAGTGAAATGGGAGAGGAGAAGGGGCTACCAAAAATTGAGAAAGAGAAAGGGGGAAATTTGATAAAATTGGCTATTACCCAATGGTTAAAAGGATGAACCATTTTGCTTTTTCCCGTGGTCATAAATCCCTATTTCCCATTGGTTAAAAGAAAGTAAAGAAAGAGGGAAAATATGAGACGCCCCGAAAATAAGGGGAAATTTTTCGCGATTTTAAAATCATTATTCAATGAAAAGAAATTAAGTGGTGAAGCTTTCAAGTTCGGCACCTGGATCTAGAACAGCCACTCCCATATATGAAGATATGAGAGGGTAATTTAAAGGATGATTTTTATAATAAAATTTTCAATTAAAAATAGTGGAAGAATTAATGAATTTAATTATTGTATGATTGATTTTGAAGGGGAGGATTTCATAGAGTTCAAGATCCCTTAATATTTCCAAAATAATATTTAAATAATGTAAGAAGGGGTTTTATTGCAAAGGAAATGCAATCATTTAAAACAAGACAAAATATGTGCATCAGGGTGCCACTCGCTCAAGCGAGTCCCACATTCGCTTGAGCGAGCCAGTGTAGGCACGCTTGGGCGGAAACGAGAAAGACTAAGCGAAGGAAAATTTGAGCATCAGGGGCTTCTCTCGCTTGAGCGAGCCCCATCGTGCTTGAGCGAGACTCAAAAGTCACATCTGGGCGAGCCAGCTAAACGCTTCAGCGAGAGAGGGAAGTCTACATCAGGGGCCAATCTCGCTTAGGGGAGTTCCACCTCGCTTGAGCGAGATTGCTTCAGTACCATTTGAAGCTCTCTGCCCGATTTTCGCTTGGGCGAGACTAGACACGCGTGAGCGAAAATTATCCAGTGTCTAAATACCCTTCCTCTCGCTTGAGCGGTCACCAAGCTATGACCATTTCGCTTGAGCGAAAATGGTCCAGAGACCAACCACTGCTTCCAATTCATTCTCACTTAAGCGAGAAATCCATTCGCCTGAGTGAATTTCGGCCAGTGACAATAACACTGATGCAGGATGATCTCGCTTGGGTCATAAATGAAAATTAACCATACATACTAAGGTCCAATTTTCCTCCATGACCCCGAAAATCATCATCACTAATCTAGATAACAAAATAAGCATTCGCATACATCACATGCTATACAAAATCTAGATTTCACCGGCCAAGGCACTTCCTATACACCTATTTACCTCTTCAACCAAAATGTACTTAAAAATGTCCTCTCTCTCCATATTTGCCCTGCATCACAAATCTAAAAATGGACAATATGGGACAGTGAGTCACACATTCCAAAGGAATGAATATGAATACCATGTGATTATGTACATATGCATCAAAACATGTATACTTAGCATGCACCTATCATTCACCATCGTATTTATCATCATATCACCATCACATATATATCGCAAGTAACATCATAATTTAAGCAAAGTATATAAGCACATACATAATCATGTCCCTCAACAATTAGACTATTACACAACTATTGTTTGGTATTCATATCTTTTATGTTGTCTTAATGTTATTCAAGTGGCCTCAATACTCAAGAGGTGGGTGAATTGAGTTTTTAAAAATTTACTTGAAATGCCTTTGAACTTGATTCTTTTAGCACAAGTTTAAAGATTTTGCAAGTGAAGGCAAGTATAGTACAAGAGATAAGGCAAAATAAGATATGAATATTGCTGAAACAATTTGTCAAACACTTGGTGTGCACTAACTTAAAGTAACTGATTCAAGCAAGCTCAATAAGCAAATCACAATCAATCAATAGCAATCCAATCAAATGCAATATATCAATGTAAAAGAGTAAGGGAGAAGAGCTTGCAAACCGATTTAACGAGTTCCACCAACCCCGGTGTACGTCTCGCCTTCAAGCAACCCACTTGAAGGATTTCCACTATTGAAGTTTAGAGATTACAAGCTATGAGAAATTGCAGCTTCCTAGTGTCCCACACTCGAGAACTCAATCCTCACAAGCACAAGGGCAACCCACTCAATCTCTCAAACTCTCAATACCCAAAGGTTAAACCCCAACCTTTGTGACCACTCAACCTAGAGTGAAAAACCTTTGTGTTTTGTAGTGTTTACAAGATAATGACTCTCTAAATAGAGTAGATATACAAGTGAAAGCTCTCTCAAATTCTAACTCTCAACAAGAGAGAATATACAAGTTGAAGCTCTAAGTTTCAGAAAAATGAAACTATATAAGAATAAGACTCACAAGACTTAAGAATTGATTTCCCTTTGATGGATGTGATTGATTCATTGAGTAGCTTGAAGGAGTCTTGCATTTATAGACCCTAGAGAAGAGCATAATAGAGTTTCTAGCTGTTGCAGCTTGTGGGTGCCTGAGAGATGTGGAGAAATGAGCTAGTTTCCCACTAAAAAGCACTTTCCCTAAATTCTGGCACGACCCTAATCGATTACGCCTCGAGCTGTAATCGATTAGCTTTTGAAATC
Organism: Clitoria ternatea; assembly: GCA_037962975.1. Taxonomy (NCBI): domain Eukaryota; kingdom Viridiplantae; phylum Streptophyta; class Magnoliopsida; order Fabales; family Fabaceae; genus Clitoria; species Clitoria ternatea. Next base: position 162,497,734 of record CM075672.1, read on the forward strand.
TACAGTGTTATTCATGCTGTAATCGATTAGGTGTTAATGTGTAATCGATTAGCTGAGAAACAGGGACTTGCTAATCGATTATTTTATACCCTATAATCAATTACAAATGGCACCTGATGCATTAAATAGAGTCTCGTAGCATTGTAATCGATTAGGCCTTACTACAATCGATTATGATGACAAACAAAACTTAGGTAATCGATTATCTTGGCTGAGTAATTGATTATGTTGAATACCTAATGCTCATATTTCACACTTTCAGCTGTAATCGATTATGTGTTACTGTGTAATCGATTATGGTACAAATAGAGCTTGAGTAATCGCTTAGTTTGGCTTGGTAATCGATTACGTTGAATACCTGATACTCTTTCCTCAAGTTGTTCAAATGGTAATCGATTATGGTTCAATGTGTAATCGATTACTGAACAAACAGAACATAGGTAATCGATTAGCTTGAGTCCTCTAATCATTAGGCTGCATGTTTTTGTCCATCTGATTCTGTTTTCTCTGTTCTCCTTTTTGTGTATGCAATTAAAATTAAATTTTTCTCTTCCTTTCTGTGTGCATGGACCGTGACAACCATGGGTTGAGTTATGGAGCTTGGAACCAAGTTGTACCTGTTCTTAAATTTGGAAGGTAAAAAGGAGTTTTTGAATTTCTTTAAATTTAGCACCATGGGTATTATACATTTAAGTACTGAAATTTAACTCCATTGCTGTTATGTAGTTGTTGGAAAGTGATTTAAAAGGCCACCGGTTGACACTCAGAGTGCCTGGGATGAATTGGAGGGTCATCGGCAAGCGAAATAACATCCCGGTAAGTCGATACCCTTTAAAACCATGTTGAATTCTATAACTAAACTCTAAAACATGCTAAATATTATTTAAGAATGATTAAAGCAATTATTTGGTATTTTTAGGAATTATTTATTTAATGTTATTGCTGCTTAGACAATAATTGGAGTAAGAATTTGTATGTCGTTCGATTCCGGTAAGTTTTAACAACTTGAACCAATGTCTAAAATTTTATATTATAGTATTAGCGACCGAAAGCTTCACAAAGTATTTAAAGTGTCGAAAATAGGTGTTTAGGACTTTCGCGTTTGTCATATTATGTATCAAAAGTATGATTAAAGGAACAAGTCAGGTCCAGGTATGTTTAATGTACGAGGGGAATACTAGTCGAATAATGAATAGGAATTTAATCCCGAGATCATAGGTTTGATTAAGATTTAAATTATTTATGTATATAGTTATGTCTCTGACTAGTACTTGATGTTGAAAGAATGTTCTATAACTTGAATACTTGTTGTTTTAATGTTGTGATTTGGTTGAAGTCTTTTATGGAAGAATTGGCCTTGTATGTAACACCCTAATTTAAACAAATCATAGACAAGAAAAACAGAGGAAATTTTTCACAATTAAAACCAGAATACCACGGTATAAGAATGAGAGGAGAAGAAGAACAAGAGAACAAAAGAAATTCAAGAAACTAACAGCGGAAGAAGGGGAAATCGCGCAGGCAGGTCACATAGCAACGCGCACGCGCTCAAGCGAAAGCTTCACTCGGTATTCGTTCATTTCACTTGGCATTTCCGCACTCGGGTTCCAGCGCCTGATTCACTCAGAAGGATCCAACCTCAGTCCACTCGGACTTAACTCTTGCACCTACTAGTCCCATTCAGACAATGCAACTTATTCTACGGTTTCATCAATCAGAACATATACGTGAATAATACGGAAGTGGTCCCCACTATCACTCACTCGGAATCTAGGAGGACTCCTTACTCAGAATAACCTTCACGTCCTTTTGCCACTCGGGTATTTCACTTAGTTTTCACTCGGTGACCATAATCTTCCTACTCTAGACGTTCTACTAAGTTAAGACTCACTCAGATTCCTTTGTCACTAATAGTTTACTACCGTGGGGTCCCCTAGAGTCTAAGGTGTCACTCTCCTGTCGGGAAAACCTTCACTCGGCGGATTCTCACTCGGGGTTCGTTGATTATCCTACGCTCGGGAGGAATCCTAGTAATAACAACTCGGAACGTATATTTAGGCTCTCAACTTCGATCCTAACAACTCATCATTAGGGGCAGTCTTCTATGTCAATTCTTACTCAGAGCTATCTGATTTCACTCACTCAGAGCGTCTGAACCTCCCCCACTCGGTGACAGAGTCACAAACTCACCCTCTAGGCCATAGATTGGCTTCTTCATGATAAGTTATGTCGTTTCCTACACACTCGGGAATATGAACGCATACATATATATATGTATAGATTACCCAGGTATTACACAGTATAAGATAGACATGCAACATAGCATAAACATAGGCATATATATACGTATATAGAAGTGCATATCACGGATTTACAACCACATTGTCATATTCCCATTCTAAGGGGGTCAACTCTGTATAAAAGACTAACAGCAAAACACGAGCCGGCCAAGGCTTAACCCAAAACATTATATACAGCACATGCACAGTCATAAAATTTCCATAGTGCATCAGCACTTCACCCGGCATTTCAGCTCCTCCTCCAATCCTCTTTACGAAAGATGTTCACTGAAAAATTGTCACAGCAGGGGTGAGTATCTTAAATTTTAAAAGATAGATACTGACTCAGGTTGTTTCACATTTATACAACTATATATATATATATATATATGCACACACAATCACACGTGGCAATGATTAAGGTCAGAGTATTACTAATCAACCAGGACACACACACAAGATCCTTACCGATCGGAATCCACTAGTTGTCACTCGCCCCCTTACACACATCAACTCAATAACATTAACATACAACAATCAGTGACATGATGTTAAGGTCCATGAATCAGAATGCATCTTTTGAACATTTATCAGTCAGAACCCATAATTCTCATTCGGCTATATATATATATATACGCAACTCTTCAACAACATAACATACATTCATAGAACAGGTTTCAATCAGCATCAACAGCATATGTACACGGATATATATATATATATATATACATTTATCATCTCATGCATAATCAATTCCAGCAATATCGGCAGTTAATATACATAGATTATTCACTCGGTTCCGCATTCGTGTGTAATCGGTTCTGACGTTACAACGTAGGCTCTCAGCCTTTTGTACATAGCTCTCAGCTATCATGTCAGCTCCCAGCTGCTTGGCCGTTTTACAGGTACCCAACCGTTTGCCCACAGGTGACACCAACGCTCTCAGCGCCAACGGAGGTGTTCACAGGCAGCCCGAGTCCCACTCAAGGGCTACCTTGAGTCCCACTCAAAGATTTTACAGCGTCCCACGCTTTATAACCAATGGTAGTGTCCCACACTACGTGCTCCCAGCACAACGCATCCCATGCGCCACACGTGGATTCATCACTCAACATAGAGTTCATGCACACGATCTTTCACTCAGCCATACATACTTCACATGCAGTTGGTAATACCCATTTTCAGAACTCCACATATTAATCTAACACACACATACTTCCATGCAATCATCATCATAGCTCCATTAGGTGGATACAGCAACATAAAGGTCCAATGCAATTGGTGTCAATCAATATCAAGATTCTATAAGTATTCTCATCAACTCAAGCATCACATGCACTCGGTATACAATAGTATCAGGACTTAATCAACCCATGTATCCATATAAGGATCAACAGATTCAAATAAGTATTCTAATCAACACAACATAACATGCAATCGGTATACAATAGTGTCAGGACTTAATCAACGCATGCATCTTCAAGGGCAATGATAACATGCAATATTCACTCTCACTTATCCTACACTCGGGTACTCCACATGCAGGCACATCATACAAACAGAATGCAGAACCACAATTATCAACACCCGAAACCCGTTCATAACCCATGCATTTAACATGTAAGGTACTCCCCCTACCAACTACGAGACTCCAAGAGACTCTTCTGCTTGGGTGCTGGTCCTTTTTCCTCGCTGCTTCACTCAACACTTTCACTCGTTTAACCTTCACTGGAACACTGCTGCCTTCCACGAGTGGTGCAGGGCTGCTTCTGCTTCTGCTTCGACGCTCGTCCTTTACTCGTATAAGGGAGCTCTGACTCCTCTGCAGCACCGTCAACGTGGCCTCTGAAACAGGGAGTGGAAACAGAGAGCAGAGAAGGAAAAGAGAAGAAGGAAAACAAAAGAGAAAGAGAAGGAGGAAGAAGAAGAAGAACTCATAGGGAAATTCTGAAGAATGAATGGCAAGGAAAGCCATCAACCAATTATAAACGCATGCATGTGGGAAAGGAATGGTGGGGTGGGAAAATGTGAGGAGCAGTCTGCTGACGTCACCCAGTCCCATCATCATCCACTAAAGCTAATCACCTTTTCAATCAGCATACCTTTTGATTAATTAAGTTAAGGGTAATTAGTGAACAATTTCCACTTCTGAATTATTATTTTAATGGCTTTCTTTCACCCGGTACATTGTTAAAATCGGGATGTTACATTGTACCTTTTGCAAATAATGCTAAATATTTTTTATAATATGTGAATGTGTGGTAAAGTTTTATTGTTAGCTAAATTCACTTGTAATGTTATGTATGATTTGAAAGAATTACAATAAACTTATTGAATTCCTTATTTAGCTTTGTTCTGATATTGTATAGGAAGGATGTTAAGTGATGGACTGATAATACAAAGCCCTAGTGGCATGTTGTATGATGAGAAATGATATAGATCACTGCTATCTCGTAAATCAAAGTGACGTGATACTGATTAGACCTTAAGGAAATTATGATGGATGATGATTGTTGAATTGATATTACAAAATGGTTTAGTGGAGTAAGCTATGGTATTAGTATGAGTATTATTTATGCGTTGTGATTCACATCTCATGCATTGATTGCATTTCATGACATCATATGCATTTGCAGCACTGAGATTTATTGAAGAGACTTTCACGTTATAGTGCTGAGATTCACTGGTAGTCCTCAGGTACCACCGCTTATAGTGCTGAGATTCACTATGTGGTTACCTAGACGCCCCTCACTTATAATGTTGAGATTTACTAAGTGGGTTATCTTGGGACTTTCTGTATTTAAGTCGGATCCGCATATCATTATTTTAATTCATAAATGAAAGAAAAGATTTCAAAGACCATAGCATACATGTATTGCATTGGTGAGTATTCATACCTATGTATAATTGATGGACGTTTGGATGGAATTTTGGAGATGTATGACTTGATCCTTAGTGCTTGTGGTATTCGAGGATGGTTGATTTTGATGTTATATGGCTAGAGTATTCATTGGGCCTAATGAAGTAATGACTTAATATTCAATTGATGATGACAAAGTTAAGTAATTACCTTGGTATTAAATTGTTATTCATTATTTGATTAGTACTCACCCCCTTAAATTGTGGAAATTTCTATAAATGTGCAAGGGGAAAAGTTACTTGAAGATTCAGAGGCGGAATTGCATTATACAGCCATAGTGGACTTATATGTAGATGCATATATGTATGTAGTTATATATAATATAGTCTGAATATTTTAAGGGCTATGGGGCTGGTATATGTATTTTGTTATAACAGACTGTGAATGGAATTACACCTTGCTGAATGTTAGTTGAATTGTTGCTATGATATATGGCTCTAGATGGAAGTTTGATAGAGATAATATATGAATTATACTCTTGCTTGGATTGGCATGGAGCCATCCATATATATATATATATATATATATATAAGATTTACATCCCTGAGCAGGTTGTGTATGCTGATTTAAATCTTTTGCATTACAAATGGACTGTGTTTTGATCGTAATGTGTGGTATTTGATGAACTGTAAAATTATGTGAAATTGACACGGAGCCACACATGTTGCTACTGTAATTATATATATATATATGTATATATATATATATATATATATATCATGTGCAAATTCTTGTTCTTTGGTTTTAAATCATAGGATGGATGGTAGACTTAAGTGGGATATTGTAGTGGTGAATGAGATTGGAAACCTTAAAGAAAATTAATGAATAGAGGTATACATGTCAGGACCCCGATTCCCCTCGACCCAAATCCCGATATAATTACAACAATTAATTTAATAAAAATACAATTAATTTTTTTTTACGTTTTAAAAGCCTGAACATGCAACCATATATCAAGACTCAAATCACGGAAAACCGGAGACTGAAATTTAAGAATTTAGAAAATGGATCGAGAAATAATTACCCCAACATGTATACGAAAATAATTATGTCTATAATGGAAGAAAAATATATATACAGGGCATACGCCTAGTCCCATATATGAAGATATGAGAAAAGGCCCAAAAATAAGCAAAGGAAGAGAAAAAACGCATTTCAGGCAGTGTCGCTTAAGCGAGGAAGCTCTCGCTTGAGCGAGCCCCCTGGCCTCACTTGGGCAAGCAGGGCTGAAGTATTAGACCCCCACACTTCCTTGAGCAACACTATATTCGCTCAAGTAAAATTCCTCTAAAATCAAAACATCTTATTTTTGCTTAAGTGAGTTATCACTCACTTGAGCGGAAATTCCATAAAATTAAATCCTCGTTTACTCGCTTGAGCGAGACACCTCTCGCTTGAGCAAAAAAGTGAAAATCAAAACATTCCACTCTCCCTTGAGCGAGCGCTTACTCACTTGAGTGAGAATTTCATAGAATCATCACTCTGACTCTCGCTTGAGCGAGACCATACTCGCTTGAGGGAGAAAATATGGCGCCCTTAATCCGGTAAATAATATTAAAGATATTAATAATGAAAACTAGGATAAATTTTTCATGATTTAAAACAACCGTTAGAAGAAGAACGCCACAAATAAAAACTTTTACAATTAACCCCAAACTTTTTTAAAGAACGATCTACCTAGGACAATCAATCAATCATCTACCTAGGACAATCAATCATTTAATCCCAGCACAAGTATTTACAGAATGTGAAAATTAATCCAAGAGTAACAGGGGAGTATGAGAAATGATCTAGATATGCATAAAGTGATTGCCAAGATGCAATAAAAACATGTGTGTGCAATTATACAAATGTTCCATGAAGCAAGGAAGTAAAAATCATATCCCCAAAAGGCATAAAAGTATGTAAAACCCAACACTGGAGAAAACCATTGGCAGTGGCAATTTTCACTGGTCGTGGGTTTCACTACCACATGCTAGGATTTCATAATTTTCAAGTTAGAGGATTCCACTAGCAGTGGGAAATTCCGCTGCCCATGGGAACTTCCATTGGCTATGGATCTCACTGCCTCCTACCCAGTTTTGTGAATTTTTAAGAACAGGAGGATCCATTGGCCGTGGATCACCCCCTGATCCTCTATTTTCCAATTTTCAATGTTTCATGCCCTTGGGACTTTAGATCATACAATGCCTAGACCTTTTATGCATAAAACCATCAAGAATCAATTATATTAAAACACAAGACATAGAGGGACAAAACATCAATCCACCAAGACATTTTTATACCAACTCCAAACATCATTTAATTCATCAAATCTACTTTTAAATCATGCATGAACATTATGATCATAACCTCACACTTTAACAATTCATTCATCCATGGATTTTCATCAACATAAGCATCAATGCCATCAAAATGGCTATCAAACTTTCATTGTCAATATTCATATAGTTATATACAAAAGACTTAGCCTATCGTATACACAAAAGAATATAAGACCAAGCATATATATACTTAGGCCATCAACACCACATCTACATCAGCACTATTGTCATCGACTACATACATAATCCAAAACTCAATTGATTGTCAGCCAAGGCATTCCTATACAACTATTTTACCTTCTCCACCAAAACATAGAGTTCCAAAATAAGATGCATCTCACCTCATGCACATCCTGCATCACAATGCTAAAGGGAGACAACATGGGAGAGTGAGTTATACATTCTATGTGACAAATATGAATACATTGTGATCATGTGTACATGCATTTAAACAACATGTGTGCTTTGCAATATAATCATCAATTTATCACCAAGCCTTCATTACAGGCATACAAGTCTTATTATTCATAACTCATAACAAGCATATACACATACATATTCATATTATCCTTTATCATCATGGGCTATCACAAGTATCAATATCAAGTTCTTACATCTTTCATCAAGTCACACTCTCAATAGGTTATCATTTTTCTTGGCCATCTCCAACTCAAATGCCATGTTCCTATGGCTAATGCATATGTCATAACATGAAATGCATATGCAATAGATCCAACTTATAATATGTATACACAGTATATTAAGTAATCGTAACCACGCATAGTTGCTTAAATATTCATCCCCCGTAAGGGTCTCCTTCACAGGATCCTGCAAGATCTCAATTATTTTGACATGTCAATTTGATCGTAACCACATATAATCATTTGAATATTTATCCCCCCATAAGTGTCCTTTCCTCAAGATCCCGTAAGATCTCAATCATTTTGACATGTCACGTGATCAAAATCATGCATAAATATTTAAATATTTCTCCCTCGCAAGGGTCCCTTTTCACAAGATCTCGCAAGATCTCAATCATTTCAACATGTCAAGTGATCACAACCACATATAATATGCTATGCCATGCATGCCATGAATGCAAGAATGCACATGCTAGCCTTAGCTTCACATGAATTTCTCACCCTCTCACTTAGGGGTATATTTTACACTTAAAATTACAAATAGTGGTATGCAACCAATTATAGTACTCTCTAAGGCATACAACTTGTCACATAAGTTTAAGGCATCAATTCACATTATTCACAACATAATAGCCAATGAGTCACATTCATATCAATCCTTCCACGGAAATCAAGAGGCATATCAATAAGCATACTGTAAATATATATATCATCAACATATTTGCTAATCCAAAATTAAACCAACCAAAAAGGTTCAATCTCATACAACTTCTCAATAGAAGTGTCATATCCATTCAAGGCAAATATATATGTATGCACCAACAGATATATTGTCAACACACAATTCTTAGTTGATATCAATTTCAAGTATCTTGCCATTGTTTCAAGTTTTAGTGTGACATTCACTATCTCTTTCAATCATCTTAAATTTTCAATATCATTTCTAATTTACTAATTGACAACAAACACAATGGCATTCAATCATTGTCTCAACATTTTCATCATCACTCATAGGTGTGTATACGACCTCATCATTCAATTCTCATCTTCAATTATCATATCTCATCAATGGTGGTGAAATATACATGGTTTTCACAATATGATACAGGTGGGCAATTTTGCCAAAATCTCAATTTACTATCAATCACCACCAAGGACACACCACATACATATATTGTAAATGCAATCACATATTTGCCAATCTCATCATCATCATAGTATCAAGCATCATATCATTCCAACATAACTATACCAAGGCAATCATGAGCAACATGATATACATTAATCATCAATTATCCAAATCATACATTTAGAATATAAACTCCTCTCCTACCTCAAGATGAGTAGTCTGAACGGTTCAATAGTCCCACCTCGTCGTCCAAAATAGTGTTGGAAATATGCACTTAAAGCTTATATAGGACGCATCATTTTGAATAAGTCATTTTTTGTTAAATAATTTAACAACCTTTATTTATCCTTGGACTAATAGGTCATATGACAGTTATTCCTAAAATGTCTCTAGTCAAGTATTGACGTGGGGACATGTAAATACATTAAGACTAGAGTGTAAGTGTACTGATGATCTGATCTCACAGATCATGGATATAAATGATATCAAGTCTTTACACGGGTACACATTAAGATTAATGACGTTTTGGAAAGACCCACCATGAGAACGTTGCATGGATCGTTACATGAATGTCATAAACGATTCCCAATGTGATAATGGTATACGTAGTCCTTTGACCTGAAGTCATTACGATTCCTACATAAGGAGTTTGTTATTTTAATACAATCAAACGTCTTCTGTAACAAGAGGAATATAAAGGTTGTGGTTAGGCAATGAACAAATTATGTAGAGGGATGTAAGTGATGTAGATGGGATTTGTCTCTCCTATTTGACAGGAGTGATATCTATAGGCCACTTGATGGAGTGAGACTAAGGAAATGCATGGCCATGCTAGAAAGAATAAATATTGGATATTTATATGGATGAAGTCTACTCTGGTATCAAGTAAAATAAATTGGACCATATAAAGATAACGCAACCATGCCTTGGGCCCAATTAGGATATCATGACAAAAGGAACAAACCTATAAAATAATTATCACTTATAGGTTATGTTGATATTAAATAATATTCAGACACAATGATGCATTGCTAGATGCCACTCTTATTTTATATTACTAATAAATATTATTAATATAACTGAGTATTTTACCTATAGGGTCACACAGATAGAGTAAGCCCATCAGAAAATAGCTTTTTATTTTAGTTGAACTAAAATAAAACTATTGGCCTAACTCATTTAGAATGAGTAAGGAGCCCACTCTTTAAAGAGAAAATTAGGTCAAACCTAAGCCTATAAATAGAGCATAAGATGCTCATAGGCGGCTAACCAAAAAGAGACACAAAATACGCAAAAGTTGCAAAAGCTACACGCCGTCAAACTAGCATTTGGAAGGTGTAGCATTTCTGGTGGGAGTACTCGTGTGGACTCCTAAAGGACGAGGCTATGACTTCTTCGATTCGATTTTCTTCAAGAGGTAATCCTAAAACGCAATATTTTTTTATGTTTATCTTATGCTTTGAAACACGGCGTTTTACAAATCCTATGGGAATCCTTGTATTTCTGTTGCTCATACACTAAGGATTCCCTAACAAATAGGTCCTATATTACGTATATATATGTATATATATATATAAATCTAAATCAATTAGTCTATCAAGACATTAATTTCAATTCTAAATATTCACCTTCATATTTAAAATTCTTAACATGACTAAAACATGTTATAAACACCAATTTCTATCTTTGTTAGGTTTCAGGAATTCCTTCCCCTTAATCCATATTCATTGTACATGGAAGAGGAACATGAAATTAAGGGGATGAGAATAAAGGATGAGTTGAAATATGTCCCAAAGTGCCTTCAATGCCACATGAAACCAAGAAAATCAAGAAATTTTGAGTTGAAATGGCTATGGAGAGTGGGTGACGTTTTTGTACATGGAAGAGGGAAGGAGGAGAAGAAAATGAGGAGGAATGGCGGTGGAGAAGTGAACCACTGGAAATTAGAAAGAGATAAGGGAAATTATGACAAAAATAGGGTATTACCCAATGATCAAAAGGGTGCACCAATCTATTGTCCATGAGTCCACAAAATCCCATTGTCCAATGGACAAAAGCATAAAAGGAAAGAGAGAGAGGGAATATCATGGCACATGTGGGGGGAAAAAGAAGGAATATACATTTTATTTTAATTCCATTTCGCTCGTAGTTTCATTGTTTACCAGCGTACGTTTGTGTAAATAAATATCTCCTCAATGCCAAAAATTATTTTAATCATACCACCATAACCATAATAATTTCCTCATTATTCTAGACTCATCAAATATTCAATTTGACTAATGGGTCTCACACCATCTGTTGAATTATTTGATTTCAGTAAATTTAATTTATTGATAAATCACAATTAGTGTCTAATTAATTTTCCAACGTATATTGGACCACATATAATTAATTATCATTGAAACATCCTAAATTTAAAATAAAACAAACCCGGGACAAGAAAATTTTTTCCAAAATTAAATAAACCAAATAGACCATAAAGCAACCGGGTAACAAAAGAGATAAGAGAAGGAAGGCAAGAGAAAATAAAACCGACTCGAGAGGGCATACAGCGGAAGAAGGAAACACTCCGCGAAGCCCAAACCAGCATCCACTCGCTTAAGCGAGGTCCCACACGCTTGAGCGAAGCAGCTCCAGTCGCTCGGGCGAGGCACGGATCGCTTAAGCGATGCCAACACAAGGTCTTCCCAAGTCCACGCTCGCTGGAGCGAATACCTTGACCGCTGGGGTGAGGAGCCACACTCGGCTATCCAGACGCTCGGAATTCAGAGTTATCCTTCAACTCATTCACTCAGAAAATGATATCTAACTCACTCGGCATGCCACAACTTATTCGCTCGGGGAGTCATTAAGTAAATCCTCACTCGGACTTATTCTAATTCTAACCACTCGGATTACCGTTCAGCTAATTCGCTCGGATTATTTATGAAGCCCACTCAGAATTCATTAAAAGGGTTTCCCTCAGAATCCCTTTAAGTATCCCCCACACGGCAAGGGCCCAAACACAAGTCACTAGCATACAACACAGCTATATACAAAATCATACACTCGCTCGGGAAATCAGGTAATTAAGTCCCGCTCAGACTCATTCAAAACTCAACCACTCGGGATACAGATCCTCACTCACTCGGATTTTACATCTTTCACTCGGATTATAAATACCTTACACTTAGAATCTATTCCATTCTTAAACCACTACACTAACTCCTCTCTCAGAAGAGGGTCACTCAAGGTTTTCACTCGGGAATACGAACTCTTCCTCACTCGGGTTTACCTATAATTTTCACTCGGAATCACTCAGCGTGTTCACTCAGAACAGGATCTAAATCTCCTATGTTCCTCTCAGGGTTCATTAACTTAGAGTTATCCACTCAACATCAGGGATATCCTAGTCGGTAATAAGCATCAATTAAACATAAAGCACGTATGTATGAATATATGTTCCCAGAAATATAAACATGCCCACAATCCAATCTACCGACCCACATACATGTAACCTTATACTCGGAATACTCATTAATTTGATAATATGCGTTTACTAATAAGATACCACACAATGACACCATGATTATTCAATCTTTATAAATGGATATGTTTAATCGTTATTTTACATAAGAGCCGGCCAAGGCTACACTGACTAACATAGTGAATACAATATAAGCACTCAACAGTCAGAGTACACCACATTCGGACTTGAAACCTTATCATCTTTTCCGAGCACGACCTGCACACACTGAAAAATGGTGTAGGGGTGAGCCTTTGCATATAAAGTGACAGCTATTGACTCGGACTTTACCTCCATTCTCAATTATATGATTTACCAGGTTCAATTCATAACGATATACATATATATATATATATACTGCCAAGTAATATTGGAGCCAGACCACATCATTCAATCGGCATTCGCACAATGACATGTATTTTCAAACACAGCGTCACACTGCACTCGGCCACAGTATCATTACCTGTCTGTTAATTCAGCCGGATTCACCCAATTCATTTGATCCATACAATTCACAATAATCTTACTAACAATGCTCATAGACTCATGCAAACAATGCTCATAGACTCATGCAAACAATGCTCATAGACTCGTGCATGCGGATCCGACTTAAATAGTGAGTTCAGTGCAGATTCCTTCCCGATCCCTCGTCCACTAGCCCTTTCCGTGTGGCACCGGTCACCCCGTGACGTCTCGAGACCCAGCTCTAGCTCTATCGGCTACCACGGGTCCTCATGGAACTAACCAGAATCTGACTGAAGCTCATCTTATTCGACTCCAGATGCCCTTCTGACCCCCGTCCATTAGCCCTTTCCGTGTGGCACCGGTCACCCCGTGACGTCTCGAGACCCAGCTCTAGCTCCCTCGGCTACCACGGGTCCTCATGGAATTGGTCAGACATCTGAGAATCACCTCACGTATGCAACCTCATGCAAATTCACAACAACATCCAAGCTTACCAGACGCGTCTCACACAGCCATCAATGGGTCACAACCGATCCCTCACACAGCATTCAGATTCATTCGGAATCCCACATTCCATTACAACAACACCTACTTCTAACATAATAACTCACAACAGCAAGCATAGGCAATCGCGTTACAGTACATCCATTCAACATTTTTAACAGAGTCAGCATACCTTTCCACACGGTATTCAAACTAGAAATCACGCATCAATTCACATCTCATGCATTAGGGGATAATGGGAACACACATACACATTCACTCAACAAACTCAGATTTTAGCAACATGCATCACAGAAGTATTAACAGGCACTCAGAGACGAGGTCACACAACCCTCAACTTTTCACAGATGTCTCAATTCGGAAGTTGCATGCACAATCAGTCAATCACTACACATCGATCTACACATTGCACACACATATTACATTAAGCAAGTACTAGGGACCCGGTCATAAACCATACGCTTGACATGCAAAGCGCCCTCTACCTGCTGTCGGGGTTCAGAGACTCTTCAAGTTGCAGTGTTGACCGATCGTCCCTCCGTTACTCCTCCAACAGCCTTCGAGTTCAGCGTTGATCCTGGGCCAGAGTTTCTCCTTTCCTCCAACGGGTCCGTCTCCTCCACAGCTCCAAAGCACTTCCAGCACAGCCTTCCAACTGGAATACCACAGCTCCAGGTAGAAGAAGAAGGAGAGGAAGAAGGCAATAGGGAGGAAGGAGAGGACAGGGAGTGGAGTCAGAGCTGTGTTGATATTCCTCCAGGAGCTCTGGACTCTCTCACTGTTTGAGTGGCGACGTGAATGAGAGTGAAGGAGAAGAAAAACAGGGAAGGAGAGACCATATACACACACAAGGAGAGCTGCCAGTGTGAATAATGAGAGAAAGAGAGAGCTGAAGTTGTCTTATACTCCTAGGGACACATGCGTCCTTTCGTCTGGCACTATTATTATTATTTATTCAATTATTTCTACCCAAATCAGCAATTACTCTAATTAACAATTAATCCTAATTCTGTAATTAACCTTTAATTAATAGCTTAACTTCAATCGGTAATTAAGTTAGAAATCGGGATGTTACAGTTCTCCCCCTCTCAAAAGAATTTCGTCCTCGAAATTCAAACACATGCTTAGCCTTAATAAACCACTCGGAAATCACTAACATACCACAATGAGCAGTTACACATCTATGTTCCTTAAGTATTCATCCATTGCTTAAATCCCAGTCGGCACAATCGGCCTCCAAAGCAATTCACCGATCGTTCCACCCGGAAAACCGGGACATTATGCTCAACGCATTCCCACTCGGGAGGGGCACCATTGACTCGGAATAACATTCCTTTCTTTCACTCAGACTTACCTCAACAAACAGATCAGAATACCATAGCCATGTTCCGACTGCAACTCTTCGTCCATCCACGTTTTCGACTGCTTCGTAATTTCTAATCAGCATAAGATAGCTCTTCGTAGCCTTCGTTACATTCGGGACTCCATTTCCCACGTAGTTGCCCCCATTCAGCTCTGCCAGTTCACCCTAGCCATTGGCACTTTCCAGTTCTTTGGCCGCTCGGCCTTACATTCTCAACACCGATCGGCGTATTTACACCATCGGGTCTCCTGACTCAATGTGTCACTCGGCACGACCATGCGCTCACACAAAGCATAGGCTTGACATTGGGTCACATGGGACACATTCTAGACGTTATTCGACCATTTGGGAAGAATCCAGTCAGTAAGCAACATTACCGATTCCCTAGGATACCCACTACTGACCGATTCATTTCGGATTTAGCTCTCGGATTTTCAAATTTTCGGCCACGAGATTCCTTTCTTAACCAAAATGAACACTCAACGAGTTCCCATAAGCTTCAATTAGCACACTTGTCTGGATTTGCCTCGTACAGGTACCACACTCGGTCCATACATCTCAACTTCTTAACCATTCCTTTGGCTAACTGCATGCCTATAACCCACGAATGTCACTCGGCCCTCTCACTCGAAAATTTCAATCGGGGTTTTTAAGGACAGTTCTCATCCGGGAATCCTTCCACTTGCAGAATTTACTCATGATTCAAGCCTTCCGTGAAACCAACCGAGTCCAAGCCCAGCAGTCCCAAACGCTGACCTGAGTACGATTTCAAATAAATCCTTCTCTTGGATATCTACTCCTCTTGGAGGTCCTTCACTCGGAGACTTTCTATTTACCAAATTTCCACTCGGAATCCAGGCTTACTCCAAATATAAATCTGAGTTCAATTCAGCAGCTTCCATCACCCGAACACGGCTATGAATAAGTTTACCGCTCTATATTTTCTCTCCCTTGGGTAATTCACTCGAAAACTTGCACACTCGAAGTTTTAATTTCCAACGAGAAGTACTTTCCTCCTGGAAGACCACTCGGTTGGACATCCCAAGGGTATTAGGAATTCTACACTCGCTATCTTACTATTCGGAATCGTTCCACACGGTGCTATTCCACTCGGAAGTGATACACTCCGAGTCACATCATTCGAATCTTGCCTTACCCAGAAGGTTACGCTCAGACACCATTCCCTTAACTTAGTAATGATCCTTTCAATAAGGTTCTACTCGGAACCCCAAAATTTTCACTCAGCAGTTCTTTCCCACAAGGACTTCACTCGGAATTGTCTCCACCCTCACACACTCGGAATTTACTAACCTTTCCCGAGCAATTCCTAACCTTACAATTTAGTTTGGCTCCAATCCTGGTTTCCTCATTAGGCTTACAGTAGCACTCGGTTAACTTTTCAAAAAACTCCAACTTCAGTGACAGTCGATCGCCCTTCATATTCCATTACCAATCATCCTTTTAGTAGCCAATCCATACCCAGCAACCTCTAATCCTCTCGGAAGTAGAACGTCAAGGTCAACAAACCTTCTACCTTCATTTTGGTACACAATCACATAACACTCATTTAAGATAACTCTCATCATCACTCGGAATCGTCTGAAAGACTCACCATCACCATAAGCAGTTACAGCTTCACCTGCCCGACTCATGAATTGCTGCATCCAACTTATAGGATGACGTCTCATTCCTATAGGGTTACAACAATCATATGGTCACTACAACGTGTACGCTGCCACATTACCTATGGCAGGAAGAGTCATCTCAGAGCAGCATGCCTCACACGGACCAGACTTCACCCAACTAATACTAATTCACACAGTGGTTAATGGCAGTTCACACTCATAAATAATACACCTATATCAACATCATGCAGCACATAGGGTACATCACGCATCAATAATCATGAAAATCATTTATCACCTCTGTAAAACAGAATTAAGGCAATACAACAATCGGCTTCTAGTCAGCACCGAGTAAATATTTTCTCTAAATCTTATTCCTCACAACCATGGTTAGGATTAAATTCTCAGTTCTCAGTTATATAATGACGTCACTCATTCGGCTTCATGCACTTCAGTCAGGATTAAGTAATTCACATTCACATATGTTGTCATAACACACCATAGACTCGGCAACGACACTAATACACATACAACCACTCAGTCGGATTTTATAACAATTATTCACGGCTATATTATTGTTCACTACAGCATGCACCATAACCATAACCACACATTGCACTCAACAATAGCATCAATATATATATATGTGTTCATTCAAATCATTCAAATCCATGCAACCCATGTTAGTCTCCCTAACAACGTTCTCACACGCACCGATCAACTCACTCAGCTAATACTTACTCACAAGAATTAATGGCAATTCACATGCATATATATATAAGCACATATTCTCATCAACATCAACATTATCATGATGCATCACGTAGGGCACGTCACACAGCAACAATCATGTAATATAATCTACCCCTACGGTAAAACAGTATAATGGCCACAGGTTTCTGACTTGTACAAAAAAATCATACATACACACTATCATTCAATCAGAATCTATCCAGCCAGCTCTCGGCTATATCACTTACATTATTTACAATCCCATATAATCACAGTCGTAGGCTCACCTTGCACTTAGCGACAGCATCAACACATATATATATTCAATCATCCAATCGGAATATCAAATTCACATTCGGCCATACAATTCATATCATTCACCACAGCATGCATTACAGCCACAACATTAATATTCATACATTCATTTAATCGGATTCCATTCAATCATGTTATTCTAAATAACATTCCACATATTCATGTAATTCATATTGAGCTCAACAGCCATTATAGTGTGCACACATTCCTTTCACCCGGATTTAAAAGGGACTCCTCACTTTGAATTATTTAGTCACTCTTTACTCGGGAAACCTCAACAGTTATCACTCAAAGGGTATCCGGAACGATTCCCACTCGGTGTCACCCGTCCTCTTCACTCATTCTTACTCAAAAACTCTAATCTCTCCCACTCTGGTTTTCCCACTAAGTCAAGACTCACTCGGATTTTCTATCTACTTAATGATTTATTATAATGGATCCACTCAGAGTCCTAGGTGTCATCTTCTGGTCGGTAAACTCTCGCTCGGCATCACACTGTCTCATTCACTCGGGATTACCTAGGCTTCCTTTCACTCGGAGGGAGTTACTAACTCTCTTCCCACGTCAACACCCGTCTCCATTTCGACTCATAGTTAAACTAACCTCTCACACACAACAAATACGCATACATATATTACTCGGATCTTCATGCACAGTATAGGAGTTCACGCAACATAGAGGGTGTAATTAATTACAGGTACCAAATTATGTCTTCTACTCCAGAGGGTTCAAGTTCAAGTAAAAGGAACTAAGGCTAACACATCTCTTGTACCGTAAATCATATACTATTCATTCATCACACGTTCAAATTCCTCAACAAGGCACAGGCATACAACCACACCATTCATAGTCAAACATATACCAAATCATCAAACACATACAATACCGATTAAGTCAGGGCATTCAATCAATCGGACCAGGAGGGAAATGACCTCCTATTCATAAATCAATATCACAATAATGATGACCACTCGGTCATACTGCATACAACCGTTTACACTCGGTAAGCATACCTTGGCCTTGGACCTTTCGGTCTGCTCTGATACCGAAATGAAACATCCTAAATTTAAAATAAAACAAACCCGGGACAAGAAAATTTTTTCCAAAATTAAATAAACCAAATAGACCATAAAGCAACCGGGTAACAAAAGAGATAAGAGAAGGAAGGCAAGAGAAAATAAAAACGACTCGAGAGGGCATACAGCGGAAGAAGGAAACACTCAGCGAAGCCCAAACCAGCGTCCACTCGCTTAAGCGAGGTCCCACACGCTTGAGCGAAGCAGCTCCAGTCGCTCGGGCGAGGCACGGATCGCTTAAGCGATGCCAACACAAGATCTTCCCAAGTCCACGCTCGCTGGAGCGAATACCTTGACCGCTGGGGCGAGGAGCCACACTCGGCTATCCAGACGCTCGGAATTCAGAGTTATCCTTCAACTCATTCACTCAGAAAATGATATCTAACTCACTCGGCATGCCACAACTTATTCGCTCGGGGAGTCATTAAGTAAATCCTCACTCGGACTTATTCTAATTCTAACCACTCGGATTACCGTTCAGCTAATTCGCTCGGATTATTTATGACGCCCACTCAGAATTCATTAAAAGGGTTTCCCTCAGAATCCCTTTAAGTATCCCCCACACGGCAAGGGCCCAAACAGAAGTCACTAGCATACAACACAGCTATATACAAAATCATACACTCGCTCGGGAAATCAGGTAATTAAGTCCCGCTCGGACTCATTCAAAACTCAACCACTAGGGATACAGATCCTCACTCACTCGGATTTTACATCTTTCACTCGGATTATAAATACCTTACACTTAGAATCTATTCCATTCTTAAACCACTACACTAACTCCTCTCTTAGAAGAGGGTCACTCAAGGTTTTCACTCGGGAATACGAACTCTTCCTCACTCGGGTTTACCTATAATTTTCACTCGGAATCACTCAGCGTGTTCACTCGGAACAGGATCTAAATCTCCTATGTTCCTCTCAGGGTTCATTAACTTAGAGTTATCCACTCAACATCAGGGATATCCCAGTCGGTAATAAGCATCAATTAAACATAAAGCACATATGTATGAATATATGTTCCCAGAAATATAAACATGCCCACAATCCAATCTACCAACCCACATACATGTAACCTTATACTCGGAATACTCATTAATTTGATAATATGCGTTTACTAATAAGATACCACACAATGACACCATGATTATTCAATCTTTATAAATGGATATGTTTAATCGTTATTTTACATAAGAGCCGGCCAAGGCTACACTGACTAACATAGTGAATACAATATAAGCACTCAACAGTCGGAGTACACCACATTCGGACTTGAAACCTTATCATCTTTTCCGAGCACGACCTGCACACACTGAAAAATGGTGTAGGGGTGAGCCTTTGCATATAAAGTGACAGCTATTGACTCGGACTTTACCTCCATTCTCAATTATATGATTTACCAGGTTCAATTCATAACGATATACATATATATATATATACTGCCAAGTAATATTGGAGCCAGACCACATCATTCAATCGGCATTCGCACAATGACATGTATTTTCAAACACAGCGTCACACTGCACTCGGCCACAGTATCATTACCTGTCTGTTAATTCAGCCGGATTCACCCAATTCATTTGATCCATACAATTCACAATAATCTTACTAACAATGCTCATAGACTCATGCAAACAATGCTCATAGACTCATGCAAACAATGCTCATAGACTCGTGCATGCGGATCCGACTTAAACAGTGAGTTCAGTGCAGATTCCTTCCCGGTCCCTCGTCCACTAGCCCTTTCCGTGTGGCACCGGTCACCCCGTGACGTCTCGAGACCCAGCTCTAGCTCCATCGGCTACCACGGGTCCTCATGGAACTAACCAGAATCTGACTGAAGCTCATCTTATTCGACTCCAGATGCCCTTCCGACCCCCGTCCACTAGCCCTTTCCGTGTGGCACCGGTCACCCCGTGACGTCTCGAGATCCAGCTCTAGCTCCCTCGGCTACCACGGGTGCTCATGGAATTGGTCAGACATCTGGGAATCACCTCACGTATACAACCTCATGCAAATTCACAACAACATCCAAGCTTACCAGACGCGTCTCACACAGCCATCAATGGGTCACAACCGATCCCTCACACAGCATTCAGATTCATTCGGAATCCCACATTCCATTACAACAACACCTGCTTCTAACATAATAACTCACAACAGCAAGCATAGGCAACCGCGTTACAGTACATCCATTCAACATTTTTAACAGAGTCAGCATACCATTCCACACGACATTCAAACTGGAAATCACGCATCAATTCACATCTCATGCATTAGGGGATAATGGGAACACACACACATATTCACTCAACAAACTCAGATTTTAGCAACATGCATCACAGAAGTATTAACAGGCACTCAGAGACGAGGTCACACAACCCTCAACTTTTCACAGATGTCTCAATTCGGAAGTTGCATGCACAATCAGTCAATCACTACACATCGATCTACACATTTCACACACATATTACATTAAGCAAGTACCAGGGACCCGGTCATAAACCATACGCTTGACATGCAAAGCGCCCCCTACCTGCTGTCGGGGTTTAGAGACTCTTCAAGTTGCAGTGTTGACCGATCGTCCCTCCGTTACTCCTCCAACAGCCTTCGAGTTCAGCGTTGATCCTGGGCCAGAGTTGCTCCTTTCCTCCAATGGGTCCGTCTCCTCCACAGCTCCAAAGCACTTCCAACACAGCCTTCTAACTGGAATACCACAGCTCCAGGTAGAAGAAGAAGGAGAGGAAGAAGGCAATAGGGAGGAAGGAGAGGACAGGGAGTGGAGTCAGAGCTGTGTTGATGTTCCTCCAGGAGCTCTCGACTCTCTCACTGTTCGAGTGGCGACGTGAATGAGAGTGAAGGAGAAGAAAAACAGGGAAGGAGAGACCATATACACGCACAAGGAGAGCTGCCAGTGTGAATAATGAGAGAAAGAGAGAGCTGAAGTTGTCTTATACTCCTAAGGACACATGCGTCCTTTCGTCTGGCACTATTATTATTATTTATTCAATTATTTCTACCCAAATCAGCAATTACTCTAATTAACAATTAATCCTAATTCTGTAATTAACCTTTAATTAATAGCTTAACTTCAATCGGTAATTAAGTTAGAAATCGGGATGTTACAATCATCATCCAATAAACTTATTTCTCTAAAATTTAGGATGTCACAGAAAAAGGCCAGAGAGCACACTACACGTTCAGGATCCTCTCAGTAGAGAGAGATTAACAGAAACCAACTTTTAACATAGGTAAATCAATTTACATGGCATACTAAATTGCAAATGACAAGGATTTGATCTAACCTCTTAATAGGCTTACATTTATACACTTAAATATGATTTGTCCCAACAAGTCTCATCTAACAATTCAATTTCTTGGTCATCCTATACACCAATGGTAATTTAAGCATATTAGACTAAACCAAGTATGTCAATTTGTAATTCAAGCCTATTTGGCCACAACCAACCCTACATACAAGTTTTATACATACATTATGAATTATAAATGGCCTCTACATAAAGCCTTACCTATTATATATGAATATAACCTATCCATTCCCTCATCAAACATACAATCCACAATACCAATCATACAAATCACATATTCATTTCCAATGAACATAATCCTCATAATGTCATCATTCATTCGTCAATGTAGCATAAAAATTAATGTATCATAATTGTCATCAACCATTGTTAAGGTCATAACTAAAAATTAGCCTTTCAAAACACCAAGTCTAATTTTCATACATGACCCTCCAAAAATACACATCTATTATTAATCAATTATAACATTATATATATATATATATAGATATGTCATGTGCTTTACAAAACAATTGCTGGCCAAGGCATAAGAGCTTTCTTCCATATTTACCTTTACCAAGCACAACCTCTAAAAGAGTAGGATTTCTAACATACCTACACCAACCTTTAAAAATGGCAACTAGGAGGTGAGTAACATATACCAAATGAATTAATATCATACATTATGATAATACATATATACATGTGCACAAAATATATTGTTTAATAGAACCATATGATTCAACCACACATAATATCATTTCACATAATCTCGTCATCAATCATTTCAATCATAGCACATGTATAAATCAAATATTTTACATTACATATCAAATCATTGGCAAATCTCACTAATCACAAGCGTTTATTCAAGGTTAGTACCATAAATTCTTTTCCATTTCTTATCCATCATCCATCGCCACTACGGGCTACCAAACTTGACATATCTCTGACTATATGTAAATGCTCTTATAGTTAATGCATATGTACAAGGAATCATTATTAAATCACAGATCCGACTATGGGAAACAAAATCATATAATATATGGGCCATGCATAGGCATGCTACTATACCCCTATTGTAGTAGTAAATGTGTACACTTATCTCTTAACTTGCATGCATACATCATTCTTTTACAGGTGCCAAATCGCTATTGCCCATATGTAGCACCAGTCACCCTGTTACTTGCAGACCAACAACATAGCCTCACTTGCCAAAGATGCTACAGGCCCCTCCCAAACACGTACTAAGAGAGTCGTGCTGTAACACCCTAATTATTTCTTGCTAAAAATTCCAAAAATATAAGAAAATTTTTCACAAAATAGTCCCGTATTATTCGACATATGAGGAAGCAGGCAAAGGAAGAACGAAAAGCATTCACACGCACATAGCAACCTACAGGGAAACTAAAACTGGGGGCCGGCTCAATGGGTTTATCGTAACACACCAGCTCTAGGGCGGATTACACAACACCGTTTGTTCGCTTAGACGGGGTCTGACACTGTCCAGGCGGAGTATGGTAATGCAGCAGCGGATAGAGGAGATTTCGCAAGGAGGCTTCCCTTCGGGTAACACTGGTCACTCAACGGGAGGAAAGAGATAAGGGAAATATGTTAATATATTCACACGCATAGCATTCGGTGGAAAGGCGGAGTTATAATCATCCTACTTGGCTAGGCGGGGTATATTCATCTTGGGCGGACTGTCCTAGTTACTTGGGCGAGGTATGACGCCGCCTAAACGAAATCTACATAACGCCTCTTTAACACAACTACAAGGTAATTTCCTCCATCGGGTATGGACGAGGGTTCACTAAGTAAATCCTCACACTCGCATTTCACTCAGAAAAACGAGAAGTTACAGGGTACATATACGTTAGTAGGTTGTGGAAGAAGGAAGAGTCTGAACCTATTCCGCCCAACTCAACTAATTATGACAACGCCTGGGCGGACTTAGCCATAACGCCCAAATCCGGGGTCAACATCGAGGTCCGGATTGCGTTAGTATCACAACGGATAGGAAGGATAATTGGACGGTGTCCCACTCTAACAACTACATCGCTCCAACGCGAGTCCTCTCGCTTGGACGGATTGCTCCCATACTTCAGGCGGGGTACGACTCCGCCCAACGTATCCGACATAAGTTTTCCTAAGACAATTCTCAATTAACTCTGACTTGGCTATAGCCTGCTCAATCATACTGTCCCTGCGTATCTATTAAAGCACAATTATAAAACAAGGCAGCACATAGCATCACGCACACAAAACCATACATCCATATGTACATAAGAGTGTATATTAATATTTACAATGCAAAATCGAACTTCTTCTTGTTCATAAAGTTCTATCCATCACAGAACATTAACATCTGGTATGAACCAGTTGGGGCTTAGTCTAACAGCGCCTTAATTAAACCTTCCAAATGCATCAGCACTCCGCCCAGCATTCCAGCTCTGCTTTTGATCCTCCTCACGAGAGACATTCACTGAAAATGGCCACTGCAGCGGTGAGCTTTTACATGTAAAATGATACTCACAGACTCGGTATCAGCGTCAGTACACGCTCCTGCTATCATTCAACCCTTCTCAAGTAACCAAGTTCATACAGTTCAGACAACATTCCTGACACACACATAATTCACAGAGTTTATTCCACATCTAAATATATATTCATGCATTCAAAATCATACACATGCACATACATAGATTTATACATTACCACAATCAGCCTTATTTCTATATGCATGTTTACGGATCCGACTCGGGTAAAGACTCTCAGTTACGGTCCCCTTTTCTTCTGGCCCCTCATCCCTCAGCTCTTACCAGGTGGCACCGGCCTCCCCACGGCGTCTCGAGACTCTCTTCTTTAGCTCCAACGGCTACCACGAGCTCTATTGGGATCTAGCCAGGGTCGGTAACTGGAAGTCGTTTCCCTTGGGGTTCTTGACCTTCTATGGGTCACCCCACTCTTACTCATGCAACTAACACATTCATTATTACACATCATCGCGCCATGAACACCTTACCGTAGTCATTAAGTAAGAACGGATATCCCCCACTACTCGTAATCATTCGGTCAGTCACACCAGCGCATGTTACAATCGGTCATCAGACTAACAACATTGAGCAATCCAATTAAGAACATGCACATACGTACTTTTCATAGTGACAACAAAATAGATCCATGCATATCATCCATCATTATCATCCACGAACAGGCTACACCATCGCCATGAAGATCACTATCAGAATCTCAAATCATGCATCAGTTTTAGTAATTATGAGTACATACACACATGCACAGCATCAGTTCTAATGATTATAAATACATGCACACACACACACCCGCACTCAGCAATACGTTCATCTGGTACCGTTCTTAGACCATGCATTCAACATGCAAGCGCCCCCTACCTTTAGAAGAATCTCAGAAACCTTTCTGTTCTCGTTGTTGGGTCCGACGTCTTTCTCCTGGTTCGTTCGGTCTTCCTTGGCTTGTCGTATCCTGCGCCTGATTCTGGGATGAAGTGTGGTCCGTTCTCTAGTACTGGAACCAAGACCTCCAGAAGCGAAGAGTAAGATAGAAGAAGAAGAAAGATGAAGAGGAAGAGAGGAAGTAGAGAATGAAGTGACGGAGAAGGGAGTCTGAAGAAAGAGTAAGTGTGTTTTTCCCCAAAGGCTCACGTTATATATATATATATATATGTGCATGCGCACAGCAAGAGAAGAGTGGGATGGGAGAGTGCGTGCCCAGCAGTCACGTGCACTCTACCCCATCCCCTGACCACCACCATTTTTAATATTTTAAAGGCTTAAACCTACCTAGTTAAATGCAATTAACGGTTATTTCTAGTTGAAATCAAGTCTTAATGGTTTATTCTTCATTCAGCATTAAATTTTAAAGCTGGGATGTTACAGTTCTCCCCCACTGAAAAAGAATTTCGTCCCCAAAATTCAGTCGGTACTTACCTAGGTAAACAACTCAGGGTACTGCTGTTGCATGCCGTCCTTACGTTCCCACGTGTAGAAGGTGGTCTTGCCTTGCTGCCACTCCACTTTAACCAGCCTTACGTTCTTGTTTCTTAAGCGTTTTACCGATCGGTCCACGATCCCAACCGGTGTAGTCACAATGGTTAGGTCTTCCTTGATCTCTACCTCGTCGTCAGGCATCGTGTGGCTAGGGTCATGCAAATACTTCCTTAGCTGAGACACGTGAAATACGTTGTGCAATCGGGATAATTGAGTTGGTAACGCGAGGCGGTATGCCACGGGGCCAATCCGTTCTACTACCTCATAAGGTCCGATGTAGCGAGGGCTTAACTTCCCACTTTTTAAGGCTCGTCCAACTCCTTTACTCGGAGAGGTTCTCAGAAACACCCGATCTCCGACTGAAAATTCCAATGGCTTGATGCGCTTGTCATGGTAGCTCTTCTGCCTGTCTTGTGATGCTTTCATCTTCTCCCTTATTACTCGGATCTGTTCTGTGGTTTGCTTCACGATGTCTGGTCCCAATAGTAGACTTTCACCCGCTTCCGACCAGCAGAGTGGGGTTCGGCATCTACGCCTATATAATACCTCGTAAGGTGCCATGCCAATGCTGTGATGATGGCTGTTGTTGTACGTAAACTCGATCAAGGGAAGGTACTGCTCCTAGTCCCCACCGTACTCCAACACGCACGCTCTCAATAAATCTTCTAGACTCTGAATTGTTCGCTCGGATTGTCCATCCGATTGGGGGTGGTAGGCAGAACTAAGCCAAAGCTTCGTCCCCAATTCTTGATGCATGCTGGTCCAAAACCTGGACGTAAATCTAGGGTCCCTATCTGAGACGATGGAAGTAGGTATGCCATGCAGTCGGATAACTTCTTGAATGTAGATTCGAGCCAATTTATGCAATGGGTACTTCATATTTACAGGTAAGAAGTGTGCACTCTTCGCCAATCGGTCAACAATGACCCAAATTGCATCATGGCCCGCTCGGTTTTTGGGCAATCCCATGATAAAATCCATCGCAATTGAGTCCCATTTCCACACGGGGATCTCTAGAGGCTGTATTGCACCGTACGGTTTTTGGTGCTCTACTTTCGATTTCTGACAAGTGATACACCGGGCCACGTACTCCGCCACATCCTTCTTTAGTCCGGGCCACCAGAACTGTCTCCTCAAGTCGTGGTACATTTTCGTGGTTTCTGGGTGAATGCTGAGTAGGCTTTTGTGGGCTTCGTCAAGCACCATTCTTCTCAATCTTCCTTTACTTGGTATGTATATTCTGTTTCTCACCTGGAAGATCCCATCTGACCCCTCTGCCAAGGATAAATCCTTTCCTTTAGCCTGAATTTCCTTCATTTCAGCTAGGTAAGAGTCCGTCTGTTGCTGTTCGTACACGGATTTTAAGAATTCGTTGGCAATCCTCAACGTACCGATTGTCATCTTCTGAGAAGAAGGGGCGTCAATATGCAAGTTCATGTCTCGGAACCGCTCCAACAACTCAACTTCTTTTGCCATCATGGCTGCTATATGGAGGGATTTTCGACTCAATGCGTCTGCCACGACATTTGCCTTACCTGGGTGGTATTTCAACTCGAAATCATAGTCCTTCAAAAACTCAATCCATCTTCTCTGCCTCATGTTCAGCTCCTTTTGGTCGAATAGGTATTTGAGGCTCTTATGATCGCTGTACACTTCAAATTTGGATCCGTACAAGTAATGCCTCCAGATTTTCAATGCAAAAACTACTGTTGCCAGCTCCAAGTCATGGGTCGGATAATGCTGTTCGTGGGGTCTCAATTGTCGAGAGGCATATGCTATCACTCGATCCTTCTGCATGAGTACACATCCTAATCTGAGTCCGGACGCGTCACAATAGACCACAAAGCTTTCTCGTAACTCAGGTAATGCCAACACCGGAGCAGTTGTCAACTTATTCTTCAGCTCTTGGAAGCTGTTCTCACACTCCGGACTCCACACGAAAGGAACGTTCTTCCGAGTCAATTTAGTCAGGGGTAATGCCAACTTAGAAAAACCTTCGATGAACCTCCTATAATAACCTGCCAAGCCCATAAAACTTCTTATTTCCGAGATCGATCTGGGCCTCTCCCATGCCATTACAGCAGCTACCTTCACAGGATCCACCGAGACGCCTCGCTTGGAGATCACATGCCCGAGGAAGTGGATCTCATCCATCAAAAATTCGCACTTTGAAAGCTTTGCAAACAATTGCTTCTCCTTCAACACTTGGAGTACCGCTCTGAGATGTCCTTCATGCTCCTCAGATGTCTTAGAATAAACTAGAATATCATCAATGAAGACAACAACAAACCGATCTAAGAAGGAGTGGAATATGCTGTTCATGTAATTCATGAAAACAGCAGGGGCGTTTGTCACACCAAACGGCATCACTACATACTCGTAGTGACCATACCGAGTCCTAAAGGCAGTTTTAGGAATGTCCGAGTCCTTCACTCGGATTTGGTGATATCCCGATCGTAAGTCGATTTTCGAGAAGACTGAGGCTCCACGCAGCTGATCAATTAAATCATCAATTCTAGGCAGTGGGTATCGATTCTTGATTGTGAGTTTGTTAAGCTGTCGATAATCTATACAAAGTCTCATGCTGCCATCCTTCTTCTTAACAAGTAGCACAGGTGCGCCCCATGGTGACACGCTTGGTCTAATGAACTGCTTCTCAAGCAACTCATCCACTTGTTTCTTCAACTCTACCAATTCAGTTGAGGACATTCTGTAGGGTGCACTGGAGACCGGTTCGGCTCCAGGGATCAAGTCTATAGAGAATTTAACTTCTCTATTGGGAGGCACACTCGGGACGTCCTCTGGGAACACTTCTGGGAATTCGCAGACAACCGGAATTTCGTTCACTAGGGTCTCACGCTCATCTTTGGTTAGACAGAGCATCATAAATAGTTGGGTTATACCTAGTGCCGTGCCATCTTCAGTGGGTTGTTTTGGGAAAACTATCTCTCGGTTTCTACAATCTACTAATACCTTATTGGCTGAAAGCCAATCTATTCCAAGCACAATATCAAGACCCTTTAAGGGCATGCAAATCAGATCGAAGGTGAAACTCCGATCATACAACTCAAATGCTACATTTTTACATATTGACGATGTGAACACACTAGGGCCAGTAGGGCTGGCCACTTCCAAAGTCCGGTTCATAGACACAGTTGGTAGCTTCAACCGTTCCACGCACTCATCAGCTATAAAAGAATGGGTTGCTCCCGAATCGAAAACAACATTAAGCGTATTCATTCCAAGTGAGCACTTACATTGTACTAGATCATTTGCTGGTGCAACATCCTCTGCATTGATGGTGTAGATCCTTCCGGTCGCTGTTGGGCCGGTGTTCCTCTCTCGGCTGTTCGGAGCACGCATTATATTTGCTCTGGTTCCGTTGCCTCTGCCACCAGGTCGTTGGTTATCATTCACTCTGGTTCGATCTTGAAATCCTCCTTGACGCACATTGGTGTTTGCCTGGCGGAGTTGGGGGCAGTCCGGGCGAACGTGTCCCTTCTCTCCGTAGTGGTAGCATTTAACATTTGTATCATTGCAATCCTTAGCAAAATGGTCACCGCCGCATTTAAAGCATCCGCCATACCTTGGTCGTCCACTCATTTGTCTCCCTCGGTCATTATGATTCTGATATCTGGTGAAGGGTTCATTCCTCCTCACGTTCCCTGGCCTCTTGAAACGTGATTGCTGGGGCCTCAGGTGCTGGTTGGCTCTGCTGCACTGGCCCGAATGGGCCCTGTCATCCTCTTCGAATATTCGACACTTGTTCACTAAGGCAGGGAAACTCCGGATTTCATGGTATCTGCAGGCCCTCTTGATATCCAATCTCAGTCCGTTCTCAAACTTAAGACACTTGGAGTGCTCCGTTCCTGGCTGCTGGAAGGGCGGATAGAATAGGCACAATTCCTCAAATCTGGTCGCGTATTCTTCCACAGTCATGGAGCCCTGTTTTAACTCCATAAACTCCAGCTCTTTCCGACTCCTCACTGTGTCGGGAAAGTATTTGTCTAAGAAGCAGGCCTTGAAATCGTTCCACGTCAGTTGATTGTCATCTTCGGGGAATCGGCTTCTGGCTATTTTCCACCAATTCTCCGCTTCATCTCGCAGCATATACACTGCGCACTCCACCTTCTGGGCTTCAGTACAGTGAAGACCCCTAAAAATTCTCTCTAATTCCTGAGTCTACTTGAACGCCGCCTCAGGATTCCGTCCTCCTAAGAATTCACTCGGCTTCCTTTTTAAGAAGCGGTCCAGCACATGGCCATCCTCAGGTTGAGTCTGGCCTTACCTTTCAAACACATCAGTAAAGCGTTGGAATGCTGTGGCTATAGCCTCCATACTTTGACGATGCGCCATTCCTTATCCTGAAATTGACATTTAAGGATAAGTATACGGAGCCACTTACTACCGATCTGGTTATTAGTCCAACAATTAATAGCTTAGCACATTATGTCATTCGCCTAAGTCATACACACAATCGGACCAGGGGGAAACAACCTCTTGTCCTCAAGTCATCATCAATCAAGTCAACTAGCATCAGAACAATTTCAACCATTCAATCAAAAGACACACACACACCACCGCTTACACTTGGTAAGCATACTTTGGCCTTGGACTTTTTGGTCCGCTCTGATACCAAAATATAACACCCTAATTATTTCTTGCTAAAAATTCCAAAAATATGAGAAAATTTTTCACAAAACAGTCCCGTATTATTCGACATATGAGGAAGCAGGCAAAGGAAGAACGAAAAGCATTCACACGCACATAGCAACCTACAGGGAAACTAAAACTAGGGGCCGGCTCAATGGGTTTATCGTAACACACCAGCTCTAGGGCGGATTACACAACACCGTTTGTTCGCTTAGACGGGGTCTGACACCGTCCAGGCGGAGTATGGTAATGCAACAGCGGATAGAGGAGATTTCGCAAGGAGGCTTCCCTTCGGGTAACACTGGTCACTCAACGGGAGGAAAGAGATAAGGGAAATATGTTAATATATTCACACGTGTAGCATTCGGTGGAAAGGCAGAGTTATAATCATCCTACTTGGCTAGGCGGGGTATATTCATCTTGGGCGGACTGTCCTAGTTACTTGGGCGAGGTATGACGCCGCCTAAACGAAATCTACATAACGCCTCTTTAACACAACTACAAGGTAATTTCCTCCATCGGGTATGGACGAGGGTTCACTAAGTAAATCCTCACACTCGCATTTCACTCAGAAAAACGAGAAGTTACAGGGTACATATACGTTAGTAGGTTGTGGAAGAAGGAAGAGTCTGAACCTATTCCGCCCAACTCAACTAATTATGACAACGCCTGGGCGGACTTAGCCATAACGCCCAAATCCGGGGTCAACATCGGGGTCCGGATTGCGTTAGTATCACAACGGATAGGAAGGATAATTGGACGGTGTCCCACTCTAACAACTACATCGCTCCAACGCAAGTCCTCTCGCTTGGACGGATTGCTCCCATACTTCAGGCGGGGTACGACTACGCCCAACGTATCCGACATAAGTTTTCCTAAGACAATTCTCAATTAACTCTGACTTGGCTATAGCCTGCTCAATCATACTGTCCCTGCGTATCTATTAAAGCACAATTATAAAACAAGGTAGCACATAGCATCACGCACACAAAACCATACATCCATATGTACATAAGAGTGTATATTAATATTTACAATGCAAAATCGAACTTCTTCTTGTTCATAAAGTTCTATCCATCACAGAACATTAACATCCGGTATGAACCAGTTGGGGCTTAGTCTAACAGCGCCTTAATTAAACCTTCCAAATGCATCAGCACTCCGCCCAGCATTCCAGCTCTGCTTTTGATCCTCCTCACGAGAGACATTCACTGAAAATGGCCACTGCAGGGGTGAGCTTTTACATGTAAAATGATACTCACAGACTCGGTATCAGCGTCAGTACACGCTCCTGCTATCATTCAACCCTTCTCAAGTAACCAAGTTCATACAGTTCAGACAACATTCATGACACACACATAATTCACAGAGTTTATTCCACATCTAAATATATATTCATGCATTTAAAATCATACACATGCACATACATAGATTTATACATTACCACAATCAGCCTTATTTCTATATGCATGTTTGCGGATCCGACTCGGGTAAAGACTCTCAGTTACGGTCCCCTTTTCTTCTGGCCCCTCGTCCCTCAGCTCTTACCAGGTGGCACCGGCCTCCCCACGGCGTCTTGAGACTCTCTTCTCTAGCTCCAACGGCTACCACAAGCTCTATTGGGATCTAGCCAGGGTCGGTAACTGGAAGTCGTTTCCCTTGGGGTTCTTGACCTTCTATGGGTCACCCCACTCTTACTCATGCAACTAACACATTCATTATTACACATCATCGCGCCATGAACACCTTACCGTAGTCATTAAGTAAGAACGGATATCCCCCACTACTCGTAATCATTCGGTCAGTCACACCAGCGCATGTTACAATCGGTCATCAGACTAACAACATTGAGCAATCCAATTAAGAACATGCACATACGTACTTTTCATAGTGACAACAAAATAGATCCATGCATACCATCCATCATTATCATCCATGAACAGGCTACACCATCGCCACGAAGATCACTATCAGAATCTCAAATCATGCATCAGTTTTAGTAATTATGAGTACATGCACACATGCACAGCATCAGTTCTAATGATTATAAATACATGCATACACACACACCCGCACTCAGCAATACGTTCATCCGGTACCGTTCTTAGACCATGCATTCGACATGCAAGCGCCCCCTACCTTTAGAAGAATCTCAGAAACCTTTCTGTTCTCGTTGTTGGGTCCGACGTCTTTCTCCTGGTTCGTTCGGTCTTCCTTGGCTTGTCGTATCCTGCGCCTGATTCTGGGATGAAGTGTGGTCCGTTCTCTAGTACTGGAACCAAGACCTCCAGAAGCGAAGAGTAAGATAGAAGAAGAAGAAAGATGAAGACGAAGAGAGGAAGTAGAGAATGAAGTGACGGAGAAGGGAGTCTGAAGAAAGAGTAAGTGCGTTTTTCCCCAAAGGCTCACGTTATATATATATATATATGTGCATGTGCACAGCAAGAGAAGAGTGGGATGGGAGAGTGCGTGCCCAGCAGTCACGTGCACTCTACCCCATCCCCTGACCACCACCATTTTTAATATTTTAAAGGCTTAAACCTACCTAGTTAAATGCAATTAACGGTTATTTCTAGTTGAAATCAAGTCTTAATGGTTTATTCTTCATTCAGCATTAAATTTTAAAGCTGGGATGTTACACGTGCCCTATAGGGACACTGAGGTCACTTGCTCATCATAGAGCCGTGCAACCACTGGGCCCGCCACACAGGGTGCCTCGCCACTAACTATGGAAAACTTTGTGATTCTACCAAATCACTAGGGAAAAATAATAAGTTTGCCTGTGCACTATGCCTACCTATTTGAACCCCTAATATCCCAAAACAAACAGCATATGATATGCTATGGATGTAAATGCAGATCAATGCATTCTCATACTATGCATACTAAAATACCACTCCACAATCATCAACTCACAATCATCACTTAGTGGATTTTAATATTTCTAACATTATTAATAGCCATCAAACTTCATTAATGACTATCTACCATTATTAACATCATCTCCCAACATTAATAATAACACCCACACTCTAAATATCATATATTAATACTTTAAATCAATTTCTAAACACATTACATATTCCCCAAATCTTAAGGTTAGGGTTTCATCAAAACACATTGCATTTTTGTGTACCCCAATACACCCTCTTAAAACCTTGCATTTATTACACTTAACCTTAGGGTTTTGCATAATAATGGCCCCCTAACCTAGGGCTCAAGCTCAAGAAAAATGGTAAGGAGCTTACCTCAAGCCAAAGTGAAATGAACTTCCAAGAGGGAGAGAGAGTGAGTAATGAAATAAGAGGGAAAATAAAGACTTCCAACGCCACAAGCTCTTCCTTGGTTGTAAAAGGAAAACAAAAATAGAAGTGGGGGGAGAAGTAAGGTGCACACACACACCCACTTTGATGGAGTTTGGAGGAAGAAGAGAAAAGATAGGGGCTTGCCTTGAGAGGGAGAGAAATAAATGTGAATATGGGAAAGGGAGAAAGTACGTGAGAATGAGATAAGAAATGAGTGAAATAAATTATAATTTGAGTCCCATTTTAAAATTCCCTTATTTCAAAATAAACAAGATCCTGTATAGGCTTAATACTTATCCAAAAATTATTCCAAACATATATTTAGATTCATATTAATTCCTTAACAACCCTGGCCAATAGTACCTCCATCAAAGATACATGGTCCGACACCCATATTTTAATCAAGTATTAAATTCAGCTCTTTAAGCCATAATAAATTATCAATAGTCAAGATAAACCCTAATTTAATTATTTCTAAATTCTTGGGACATTAATTAATTCATATTTAACTATTTACCAATTATTTCACTCAATTAAGTACTTAATTTAAATTTGGGATGTTATAATATGAATCTACATGAAGATAAAATTATATGCACGATAATGGTTATGAACAAGTTTAGTGATGCAGTTTGCATTATTATGTTAATGATATAACTTGCTATTTTGCCTTAAAAACCATATCACACTATGATGGATAGGTGCCATGTTGAAGGGCAGGTTTGGTGTAGCTATTTTGACCTTAAATTGTGCCTAAATGTTGTTTGTATTGCACATGAACTTTATGGGTAGGTTGCGATACTTATTAATTTGAAGTTTGAATTAGTTACATAGGCCTTTATGCACAAATATGTGATTTCAAGGAATTGAAGTATCTATATTGATCTAAGAGATTTCTGAACCTTTAGATAGGTTACATAGCTCAAGTACATGATTTGAAATATAAGTAGACTGCCTTTGCCTTTTTCTAATGGGAATTGATGGGTTTAGTTGAGCCATTTAACCTTAAATTAGCTATTTTATGCAGTGACCTTTGTGCAAAAATTAGACTAGTCCGGTATGGTCTAATATGGAGTAGTTTGGTCTGGTTTAGTATAGGCTAGTCTGGTATGGATTAGTCAACTGGTCTGGTCTGGTATGGACTAGGCTGGTCTGCTCTAGTCTAGTCTTATCCTTTTCCCCATTTTGCATTGGAAAATTTAAAAACTTATGCATCCTATTTTACAAAGGTCTAAGATTTTTAATATACTTTAGACAGGTACTTACACGTGGATCAAAAAATATTTAATTAAAATTTAATTTACCTACAAAATTGTAGACAAGTAAACAATGAGTGAATTTTTTTTTCAATTACGATATTTTATATTAATCTTAGGTTGGAGCCTGACAGAGTCGTATGAGAGAGTTTTGCTTCCAACAGAGCCAATATTTTTTTATATAGACCACATAATTTTAAACGATAACTAAAAATCTAATGTTATTTTACTCTGTTTGCCTGAATATGTGAGTTATTTAATTAAGTACTAGATTAAATTATTTAAATTGGATGTTGTGATGTGAAATATGTTGATGAACACTTAACACCATTTTACTTTGTTTGCTTGGGTTTGAAAATTACTAAATGAATATTCGATTAAATTGCTTATATTTTAATTTTAAGTAATTATCTGATTGAATTGTTTGAATGGTAAATTTTGATGTGAACTGTGTTAGTGAATGTTTGATTTGAAAAATTGAGATTTTTAGGTCATTATGATAATGCATTCCACTTCATGATCGACTCCACTTAAATTATTTGTTAAATGTTGATAGATATGTTATTCATAAATGTTGTGGCTGTTCTAATCCTTTGTGCTTGTTAAAGTGCATAAGAGTATTTTGTGGCTAGCCGTAAACATCAAAATTTCCCTATGACTATAAAATAGTAAAGGTATTGTGAGTTAGAATATTTAATAGGTTGATTAGTATTTTAAGAGTGTGATAGAAAAGGAAATATCGTTTAATGCTAAAGTTAATCATTGACATTGTAATTATTCTGGTGTAGATTAACCCTCAATTAGTGTAGAGTTTATATATGAACTTATATAAATGGATTATGTTATGATTAATTGAATACATGAGAGTATAAGGTTTGATTATAGAAAGCTTGAGTGTGTAATAGGGTTGTACACCTGATTCTCACATAGCCTTAGTTTCGGTGCCTTAAATTACTAAGACTGATCACCTCAAGTAATTACGCCGGTAGTTGAGGTTGTGTGAGATCGGAGAGATGGATATTCCTTAGAGTATCATATATATTAATGTATAGTAAAGTCGTAAGATACTACTACTAGTATTCGGCTACACATGAACTAGTATGTAGGGGGTATATTTTATCCTTATCATTAGATGGTTTATAAATGACTTGATCTCCTTATCATTGGAAGACCTTGACATTATCCTAAAGATGAATTAGTTATCAAATAACTGTTATTAGAAGAAAATTATTTTACCGATGGATCATGTTCATGATTTTTTTGTAGGTGTTATTTCTCAATTGTTAAGTATTGCTTCTTTTCTCGAGGAGTAAGAGTTTTCCTAGTATTCATGACATACCCCTTGTGGGTAAGTTTCATGCATTTTTGTGAATGATGTCCCCAAACTACTTCCTCAGCAAGAGACCGAGTTTACTATAAATCTCATTTATGGTGTTGAACCCTTTTCTAAGACATCACACCACTTATTACTATCAAAATTAACTGAATCAAAGTGACAAGTTGATGAGTTACTCGAGTAATAATTTAGTTGTCCAAGCGTTTCACCTTGGGGTGCTCCGGTGCTCTTTGTAAATGGAAAGGATGGTTCTATGCGATTATGTATAGATTACAAACAATCAAAGAATTGACTATCAAAAGTAAATGTCTTTTACTATGTATTAATCTCTTGGATCAATTGGAAGGTACTTGTTGTATGTAGTGGTGACATATTGATTTATTCCAAGTCTCCCTAGAAACACGATGCAAGATCCCTATCATGTTATACAAGTGTTGTGAGAGAAATAGTTGTATGCAAAATCGACAAAGTATGAATTTTGGACTAACAAGGCCCAGTCTCTGGGGTATATCATCTCTGTAGTCAGAGTGTCTATGGATCCAACTAAGGTTGAAGCTGTAATGACTCTGAAATAACCTCAGTCTATCTCTGGCGCTCTGAATTCACCTGTTTTCGCTAGTATTTATAGGAGGACTATTTAAGGAATTTCTCGTTTAGCCCTACCATTGACAAAGCTATCTCTAAAATTCAGACAAAAAGACACATCATCCTCTCTAAAACTCCTTTTCAGAATAATTTTGAGAAGCACTGCAACATACTCTACTTGGAAAGGCCAAAGTTGGATGGATGGCATCCATTTGGGGACAATGTCATAATTGCTAATGGGTAAAGACGATCAAAGGTTTAAGGTGTTGAAAGAATTCTAAATATTATTTATCATTTTATTCATGTATATCATGGAAAGTTTAGGTTTTAGTGAGCATATTAAGCCTTTGAAGCTTGTGGTAGATCAGCTTAAGCATCATGTTGATTAAATAACTGTTGTTGTCCAGCTGAAAAGGGTCAGTTATCTAGTACGGTCTTTTTTACCCTGATGAACTTCAAGATTCTACAAGCTCTTTATAGGCTAAATTAGAGAATAGAATTTAGGAGAAGATGATTGAGGAGGACCAATTTTGACATATATTGATAGAGTAACTGTTATATTATGTTTGGATGGAAGGATGTATGCGAGATGAACATCCAGAACTGTTGATCTGAGGAATACTTCTGTTTAAATTTTAAGGACAAAATTTCTTAAAAGATGGGGTGAAGTGTAACATCCTAAAAATTTTTAAATTAGGGAATTTGATAAATAAAATTTATAAATTAAATTAAGGGAACTATTATAAAATAATATTTAGAATTACACTAATTGAATTAACGAGTATGTGTTTAGTTAAAATAAATTAAATGACTACATTAATCCAATTAAATAATTAATTTTATTAATCTCTAAATTAACTAATTCCTATTCCAATTAATCTCTATGGGGCGTTTATCTCCATCTAACATTGTGAGAGCCTCAGTTAGGGCGTGACTTATCCATGGTGCCCACATCTGGTAGGCTTCCTAGCATGGGTGGAGTCTAAGCTCTAGTGACCTTTAGTAATTTAAAATAGCCTCCCAATATAAGTAGACACTATTAGAGGAGCCTTAAAACCGATAAGAGGCTTTCAGACAAACCTTGTTTAGGGTACACAAGGGGCAACATTCTTTTTACCTTTCTTTTTTCAATTAAAAGATTTTTTCTTTCCCCAACAAATGTTTTTAAAGAAAAAGCCCAATAATTTGACATAGGGCAAATAGTTCTCTAGCCCGTTCAATTTCATTCTTTAAGTTATAGGCTCCTTAGATCGTAAATTTTTATGCAAAGTTTTCCCAAAAAATTAAACGATCCGAGAGATCCGTAACTTATTCTTCGATACGAAAAATATTTTTAAGAAATAATGATGACAAGCCCACAAGTTGACCTTTTTTTATTCTTTTCCTTTTTCAAAAAGCAATATGAAGTTGGTAAGTATCCTACTAGAAATGGAAACTAATATGGGTATAGACGAATGTGGGGTCAACAAGGCCAAACTAAAGAAACTACTACATGTCAACGTTGGGAAAATTGACACAACTAGCCTATAGGCTTTGGGAAAGAAGCTAAATCTAACCTAAAGGATGGCCTTCTCAAGGAAGTATGGGAGGATCCTAAAACTTCTAGAAGTTGAAGTACAGGTTGAAATGATAACTGGTTTGGCCTAATTTTACGACCCACATCTTTAGTGCTTCACATTTTGAGACTCCCAGTTAGCCCCATCAGTGAAGAAGTTTGAGCAGATTTTGGGCTTGCCATTAGAGGGGAAGATACCTTACAGACGAATTGAGCAGCATGCCAACATCACCTCCCTTCATTCAATATTAAAAATTAGTCTGAATAAGTTAGGAAAAGCACAACTAAACAAGAATCAGATACCAGGGTTTACCAGGGTGTATTTTGAAAAACACATGAACAGTTTGGCTGAAAAAACCGATTAGGAAACTTTCATGGATCCCTTAGCACTTACCCTCTATGGTACCATCTTGTTCCCTTAAATTGAGAATTATATGGACTATGATGCCATAAATGTCTTCCTGGCCCACAAGCTTCATCTAGAAAATCTTGTTACTGTAGTCTTGGTGGATGTTTACTGTACCATGGAATTTTTCCATACTCAAGCAAGGAAAAGAATCCTCTGTTGCTCACCTGCTCTATACGCGTGGCTCACATCACTTGTCTTCAGCCAATTGGGCAAGGTTGAATGCCTTGTATCTGACCTAAAGTTGTGCTAGTTGACTATGAAGAATGGGCGTGAATGGGTCAGCCATCTTGTTGGCCTCACTGTTGAGAAGATGAGGTGGTATCCGAAATGGCTAAAGGTTGACACTATTATTCACCATTATGGAAGCTATCCGAATGTTATGCTCATAGGCACTTGCAGATGCATCAATTATAATCTGGTCATAGCCAAGCACTAATTGGCCTACCCCCTCCTCGGACCTCCAAATGAAGAGTCATTAACCCCCTTTGTCCTTTACTATGTAAATGGGGAATGCACTTCTACCCTTAAGCATATAAGGGGCGCCTGGCAAAGAGTTTGTAAGAAAGGGAAAGAGTTAGGTGTCAAAAGCCACGGTACCAAAGAGGAATACTATCAGCGGATCCTAAATTAGGTTTCCATCATCAAGCTGCCATTCAGGCAACTTAATTCCCCTTCGAGCTATGAGTCATCTACCATGCTTCCTTTTGAAGATGAAAAGATCAGAGAAATGGAAAAAAAATTGGCCGAACTAACAGCTAAGAACAAGAAGTTGGAAGATGACCTGACAAAAGCCCACCAAGATTGCACTCTCGTGAAGAGAGAAAATCAAGAAAAAGGAGCACGCCTATGAGGACATTAGTAGGAAGCAAAAGGCCAAAATGATTCGTATGCAGAAGCTAGATGAAGGCTTCCAAGCGACCAATGTTTAGCTAAAGGTGAAGAATGAAGAAAGGGATGTCATTCTTGCCGACAAGCAGTTATTGAAACAGAAGTTGGAGACAGCAAAAGAAAATGAGTAGGATGCCTTAGCATAAAAAAGTTTTCTGCAATCCCAAATTAATAGCATGGAGCAACAAATCAAAGAAATGGCAGAAACTTCCCGACGAGAAATAAATTATGAAAAATGGCGTGCGTACGAAATAGAGAATAGATGTCAGGAGGTGATACAGCCTATTAAAGTCGAAGTAGCAAGTCAGGATGAAATCATTCACTCATGGAGATGCCGCTTCAGCAAGTTGGCATGTTTGGCTAACAAACTTTAATGGACATCCTATGTGTAACATCCCGAATTTTATAAAAATGAATAATTGATGAGAATAAATAATAAATAATTGTATGTGAGTTATTTGTGTCCCAGAAATATTGGAATGATTAAATTAGGATTTATTAGGGATATTTATAATTTATTAAGCTTATGTGAGATGAAATTATACCCGATTAGAATATGGGCGTTAGACCAAGTATCTCCGAATGAGATGCCGTTGGTCAGGGCTGTTAAGAATATTATTGGGAATCCGAATCTATATTCGGAATAAATTTTGGGATTAGTAATGAGCTTGAACTGTGAGCCTGTTTATTGTAAAACGGTGAAATTTTAATGTGAAGCAAAATATTAAAACATAAACCCTTCTACCTCTCTTATCCTTCACGTTACTTCTTCTCCTCCTCCTCATTCGTTTTCTTCATCTCTTCTCCTCTTCTCTTTCTCCTTCTTCCATCCTCCAAAGAAATCCAAATGTGGTGTACCCTTCCTCTTTCTTCTATTTTGGTTGCTTCAAGCTTGAAGGAGATAACGATGGTGGTCTGGAGCTCTCCTTCTCCCACTCTATTTCGTGTTTTCTCTTCTTCCTTGGGAGCTCATGGCTCACTCTTGGTTGAGGTGAGTTCCTCACCATTCTTTATGAGTTTATGCCTTAGATTTTGGGTTCTTGATATTTGGGTGAGTATTTATGCCATATGGGTTGTTGGGAGAGCATTAATGTGGAAAACCCTAAGGTGGGGTGGCTTAAATGTGTGCCTTTATAAGTATTTAATGAGGTACTTAAGATTAATGTTGAAAGGTGATGAGAAATAAATGGGTATTAATGAGTGTTGTTGGGTTTTTAGTGAAACCCTAACTTTAATAAATTGGGGAAAGTGTGAAATGTGAGTAGAATGTAGGTTTAATGATATTGGAGAGTGATATTAATGATGAAAAATGGCCATTGGTGGTGATTAATGAGCATGGGTGAATGTTGTTGGGTTTTAATGAAAACCCTAGCCCTAAGAATTTGGGGAAATGGATATAGTATAGCTTGAAAGGTTGAATTGAATGTTAATGGGTGATATTTAATGATGAGTATTGTTATGAATGTGGAATGCGAGGGATTGGTGTGAAAAGATTATGACTTGATGAGGTTCTAGACCATTGTGATGTGCCATTTAAATCCGATTGATAAATTGTGGTTATTGAAGGATATGAGAGCTAAGTTGAATATTGAGTAACAATGTGATGGTGATGTTGTTGGGTTTAGTTGGCCTTTTATGATCTAGAGGATCTTGGCTTTGGGAAAGGAATTCCCGAAGCCTAACACAACTGCATATGTTGGTGTTTAGCAAGTCTAGGACTTGGGGTTGAGCTTTATGATAAGCTAGCAAGTATTTAAAATTATGATAGTTATTAATTATGTGAATATACTTGCATATGGTATATAGATTGTATTCCGGGTGATGCAATGGAGCATTCGGAGCATTGGAACCGTTCGGCTCTTCCCTCGAGGTAGGAGAGGAGTTAATATTCAAATTGCATGAGTAAATTAACAGTGATTTGATGTATGTGTTAAATACTCATGCCTGCCTTGCCATATAGTTATTGAGAGGTTTGGAATGGCAAGTTGATGATTATTGCAGATAATGTATGAGAATATGTTTGTTAAAAATGATAAGCATGATTTTAATGTGAATAATAAGTTTGGAATGAAAATCTATAAGTATGAATGTGTGAACCAGTGGTATATGCCTTTTTGATGTGTATGAAATATTGAATATATCCAAATTTGGCTTTTAATGAGGATTTCTGAGTAAGAATGCTTAGAACAAGTTTTATATGCCTCATATGTCGTATATGATGGGTTGGATAAGATTGAATTGGCCTTAAATGTGATTTCATATGTGGAGCTGTGAGAGTTTCATTTTCTATTTATGTCCTGATATTCTCGTTAAAGCGAGATGGGATCTTGCTCAGGCGAGGATCCCCTGTATCAATGTTATGGCCTCTGGGCCAATCTCACCCAGGCGAGTGGGACTTCCGCTCAAGCGAGATGCATGTTATGCAATCAGAGGAGTTACTGGGTGAATCTCGCTCAAGCAGACGTGTCCGTGCCTGAGCGAGCCAGAATGTGAAGTTTGATGCTGGGTCGGTACTCACTCAAGCGAGTGACTGGTATTGTTGTGCCTCGACCGAGCGAGACGAGTGAATGGTGAATAGGCGAGATTCTGGATGAATTCCGTCTGAGTGGGAATTTTAGAAAATAATTTCATGATGTGGTGAATTTCTGAGTGAAACTCTGAGTGAGCTATGTCCGGGACAGGACCTTCCGAGTAAGGGAAGTGGATAATCCCGAGTGAAAGGCCTCCCAGTATGATATTCCTGGCAGTAGAGTTCCGAGTGGGGAATTTTCAAGTTCAGTGTAACTCATTCCGAGTGGAGTGCCTCCGTGTGTGTAATTCCGAGTGGGGATTGGCACCGATGGGGATATACTGTGAGTCTGTCCAGAAGTACTCTGGAATAACTTCGCCCGAGTGAAAGACTTAGTGCTAGGAAACCTCGCTCGAGTGAAAGAAAAAGGAGTCAGCTTTGTAATAAGTTTACCGAGTGAAAGACTGATTGAAAGATGACTCGGATTTGGAATAAATTGCCGAGTGAAAGGCCGAGTGAGTGATGGGTCAGTCTGGATTATTTTTGCCAAGTGGGAACCCAAGTGAGTAATGGTCGGTCTTGAAATTAATTTACCGAGTGAAAGACCACTCGAGAGAAGAGTTGGTTTTGAAATAATTCACCGAGTGAAGACCGATCAAGTGTTGAGTCGGTGTTAGGGTGAATTGCCGGGTGAATGACTGACTGAGTGATAAGTCGGTTTTAATGTAATTTGTCAAGTGAAGGACCGAATGAGAGGAATCGGT
Organism: Clitoria ternatea; assembly: GCA_037962975.1. Lineage (NCBI taxonomy): Eukaryota > Viridiplantae > Streptophyta > Magnoliopsida > Fabales > Fabaceae > Clitoria > Clitoria ternatea. Next base: position 162,541,205 of record CM075672.1, read on the forward strand.
TCTAGAACAGGTTCACCGAGTGAAACTGAGTATTAGGAAGGACGACCTCTGGTCGGATTTCGCCCAAGCGAGTGGATTCCTCGCTCAAGCGAGCGTATGTGGAAATGGCTACTGGAGTAATTTCGCCCGAGCGAGTGGCCGGGTGTGTGGTGTCTCGCCCAAGCGAGCAAATTGGGAATTAGATACTGGCTTGTTTTCGCCCGAGCGAGCTGAGGCGCTCAAGCGAGATGGGCTGTCTCGCTCAAGCGAATATGGGCCTCGCTTGAGCGAGTGACCCCTGATGGAATTCCCTTTTTCTTTTCTCGGTCCTGATGGCATTGGGCCCTTTTTCCTCAAAGCGTAAGATGATTAAGGTAAATTTTAAGGATATATGTTAATGACATAATGAAGTGGTGTTAAATAGTGATTAAAATGTTGGGATAACTTGGTTATGCCCAGAATACATAATGAAACACAAAATTGATGGACGTTTTGTGATAAATAAGGTTGTTGATAAATAAGGAATGATAAATAAGGTTGTTGATGGACGTTTTGTGATGTTGTAAGACCATCGTGGTTGAACGCAATTATTGACTTGCCACATGATGTGGAATATATATACATGTGATGTGTTGAAATGTAAAGTCAAGAACATGATGGTGATGGACATAAGTGTAATTGCCATGTATGTGAGGTGATGAATATGCCTCGAATGATTCCATGTGTAGATTAATATTATGATGTTTGTGGCCATTGAGGTGCAACTATATGAATGACATGCCTTGAGGGGCTTGTACATAATTATATGATTATTAAAAATGCCACATTAAAACTTGAAAACAATGACTAAGAAACCAACAATGTTGAAATCCACTAAGGTGTATGGTGGCGTTGGTGATTATGATGATGATGTTTGATGAGTAGCATTTAGGATGCACAGAGTGAGAATGCATTTGATTTGCATTGTATTGCATCCATGGCATATCATAGCCGCCGATGTTGGAACATTAGGGGAGTTCCCTTGGCCGACCCAGTGGAAGGGTGGCTCAGTGCATGAGCAATTTGTTGTATCCCCTGTGACTCGATGTGTAAGTCACGAAGCCGCCCATGTATTGCTACGGGGAGCTACATGTGGCCGACCCTTGTGGGGGGTGGCTCTTTATGAGCAGGTGACCCCGGTGGTCCTTGGGATCACAGCCGCCATGATTTGATATCTGACCGGCCCGCAACACCATATGTTGAATATGTTGTATACCGCGGTCATGGTGAAAATGACCAGGTGTTGCACGATGGGCGATGCGGTTTGGTACCAGTAAAAATATGGTGAATATGCATGCATTATGATATATGTGTACACATTTTACTACTGCAGTAGGGGCATGGTGTGTGATCATGCTTGCACCCATAAATTGGTGTTTATTCCCACAGTCGGATCCGTAATTGTTGTTGATTATTCCGTTGTGCATATGCATTAGCCATAAGAGCATTTGCATATAGCATGGGGATATGCCAGAATATGATGATGATTGAGATGGTGGTATGGTGTTGATTAGATGAGAAATTAATATACCGAAAGACCACATAAAAGTAAGAAAAGATATGAATTAATGAAATGATGATGATAATTTATGAATGCCCTTGTTGATAAGTGGCAAAGTGATTATGTATGTGATTGTGTATATGTTGTGCTTATTTATGATATGAATTGCGATTCATGAGGCTTGCATGCCTATTATAATAATGAGATGATAAATGAATGATAATTTTATGATTTTGTAGCAAAGCACACATGACGTTTGTATGCATATACACATCATCACAATATATATATTATTCATCATTTTGAATGTATAACTCACTCTCCCATGTGGTCTCCTTTTTAGCCTTGTGATGCAGGTTGCCATGGAATGAGTTTGAATTTTAATTAAAGCTTTGGTGAAGGTAAATAGTGGTAGAGGAAGTGCCTTGGCCGGCATCATTTATGAGTTCTTATGTAATGAATGAATTATTTATGAGAATATAGATGATTTTAATGAATTTGGATATGTATAAGATGATCCCTTGAAATTATGGGTGGTGAATATATATGTAGAATGTAAGAGATGATTTGATGTGTAGTAGAAGGGTTGAAATTGAATGATGAATATTGATGATTGTGATAGTCGGGGGAATATCCCTGAATGTATATGAATATATGTCTGTATATATATAATTATATCTTAGGCATTGCATGCTTATGTGACTATGTAAAATGATGATGGTTGTCTATTAGGCTTATGATATGCCATTGCTTGCTTTACCGAGCCTTTTCACATATCGTCATATATGGGACTAGGCGTTAGCCCAGTATAGACATTCTTCTTCCGCTGTAAACTCTGATATTTTGTATACCTTTATGGGCAAACTATTTATCGATCCAGTTATAGGGTATTAAATCTCACTCTTTGGTTTTCTGTGATTCGAGTCTTGATGTGATCGTGTTGGTATTTTGAAAACATTTCGAACGCGAAAAATTTACTCGTGTTTTTATTATTTAATTATGACGATTACATCGGGATTCGAGTATAGAAAATCAGGGGGTGTTATACTATGGCTACTAAGAGAGGCTGAAGAAATGACGAATCCCTTCACTACCCCCAGGGAGATTGTGGTTTTCTTAGAATATTATAAAAGTCATCTTAGTGAAATAAGGGCCATGATTACGTAAGCTAAGAGAGACTAATTATTTTCCCTTGATGTAATGAATGCTTTTTACTGAAGTAATAAACTAGTTGCACAACGCCTACAATTAGTCTCCATATTGCTTAACCTAGTACTTTTGAACAAGATGTTTTGAGGAACGGTAAAAGGATACTCGTCAAGGCTCATGATCGCTTCAATCACTGTTTTTTTCTTTCTCTTTCTTTGTTGTCTCTTTCATTTTCTTTTCACTAACACATCTTTTAAAAAAAGAACAAAAAAACAAAACCAAAAAACAAAAACAAAAATAAAAAACAAAAAACAAAAAAACAAAAAACAAAAAACAAAAAACAAAAAACAAATAAAACAAAAAACAAAAAAAAGAAGGAAAAATCATAGGGAGACACCCTTACGCAACTCAAGCAAGACTCATGGTTAAGATAGATTACGAGACAGTAATATACCCTAATCAAGTGACTGTTATTAAAGATGGTTCCTGCGATGTCGTAAGCTTTGTGCACAGGACTTTGTAACTAGGAGGCTGTTAAGCTCTCCATGACTTTAATTCCTAATTCAAAGTAATTTGTAATTGCCATAATGACTCGGCATTCCCATTGTTATGCCCAAGGCTTAGGAGCCTTTTCTTTTTACAATAAAGGCGAAGCATGTTTTGATGTTCTTAAAGCTTCATTAATAAATGCGTATTTAAATATCTTTTTCTTTACACCCTTTACCGATTCCCTTTCCTTTTATCCTCATTTGACCATTCACCCAAATACAGATCCGAAAATGATCCACTCAAAAATAGTTAGGTCATAATCCTATTTTATGACTTTGAGTATTCAATTAATTGCACTGACAAAGAGGGTAAGGAAGACTATGGTCCCTCACCCAAATTAACCAGGATGTTAGAACAAGAGGCTAGAGGAATTCAGTCCTATCAAGAGGTTATTAAGACCATTAACTTAGGGAATGAAGAGGATAAAAAGAGGTCAAGATTGGCATTTCCCTGAGTCAAGAACAACTATGAAAGTTGATTAAGTTGTTGATATCCTTTTATTTGAAAAACACTAGGGCAATGGTAACCTTCTTTCATTACATAGAAGTCTATGTGGACGACAACACCGTTAAGCCCCAAAATGAACAGGGGCATATCCATCATTTAAAAAAGCTTCGGTATTGACTAACATGGATGAAGATGACTTGCCGATGCCCATAAATGCAGATGCAATTAAGAGATACTTTGCCAAAAAAACAACAAAAAAATAAAAAATGAAAAATAAAAAACAAAAAACAAAAAAAATAAACAAAAAACAAAAGAATCAAGGTTGGCGGCCTATATGCATATCAACTGGGGCAAGTTGATGCCCTCGTATTCGGGGCACGTCCAAATCATCGAGTAAGTCATCATCTTTCTATATAGGGGCATAGATGTCATCAAGCTAAAAATGCGGCAAAAGGAATGTTTCATCCTTGTTGCAATCAACTCCCCAACCCTAAAAGGTATAACTACTGCATACGCCAATGTAACCAACGAAACAGTCTACCATGCTAAGTCATTACTAACGATACCATTAGCATTAGAGTTCTTCGCCACATTGGCTAAGAGCGAATAAAACAGTTAGAGCAAAACAAAGGTACCAAGGGGATCATTCAAAGGTCAAAAAAAGAAAAAATAAATAAAAAACAACAAAAGGAAAGATCAAGAAAAGGAAGAATGAACTAAAGAACAAAAACAAAAGCCAAAAAAAGGCTCGGAATGGTCCCCTCTCATTGAGGCCAAAAAAAGCTCACCGCATTTCCTTTGGTACATGGCGTTGGGGCAAAGTTGCCTATTTGAAGTGACATTTGTCCCCAAAAGGATAGAACTAAATCCGAAGAGGCCAAGCGGGCTCAATTTTAGTATAATCAGCTTAAACCTTTTGTTATGAATGATACAACCTTGATTAAAAAAATGTCATAAAGAAAGAAAAGCTCATTAGTCTGAAAACCTAAAAGGGCGGCCTAGGCAATAATTAGGCAACCTAGTGAGTTAAAAACCTAAAAAGGCGGCTCAAGAAAAAATTAGGGTCAAGATCATGGCAAAGTAACTAAAATTCCCTATGTAAGTAGAGCAAGACCTAACTAGGGGCATAAAGACTATACTTGAATTACTTTCTCAAAAGCAAAATTGAAGGATAAACTCATCGTCATGATATGGGATCAAGATTCTTACTATTCTTAGGGACTCAGTGAAGGATCTGCAAACCCTCCTTACTTCACCCACTACAAGGCTTTTGACCACATTTGTTTCTTTTTTTATGCATTTGATTTCCCTTTCCTTTTCACCGTATTTGATTAACCCATATGAATAAAATTGCTACCTTTTTAACGCGCATTTATATATGAGTTTTCATTGATGTGACAAAACATATGTTTTAAAAAAATAAAATAAGGCAGTATTAATTATTTTTAAGAAAAAAAAGAAAAAGGGGTCATGGGTGCTAGATGCTTCTGTTATTTGTTAACACCTTAGACAAGCATCATAGGGACCGAGATGCATACATGCTTGCCTCGTTCTTTCTATTTCATCGATGAGTATAACCCCAAATTCTGTAAAGGTTGTAGTTCTAAAGGTTTCTCCCCAGATTTAAACTTGATTTTAAATTTCCTGTCATCGAGCATAGCATCATTTAAATTTCCTATCATCGAAAATGGCACCATTTAAATTTCTTGTCGCCTAAAATGGAACCATTTAAATTTCCTATCGCCGAAAAAGGCACCATTTAAATTTACTGCCACCCAAAAAGGAACCATTTAAATTTCTTGTCATTAAAAAGGGCACCATTTTAATTTCCTGTCACTAAAAAGGGCACCTTCAACTTTCTTGTCACTAAAAAAGGCACCAATTTAATTTCCTATCGCCAAAAGGGCAGTATTTTTATTTTTGTTGCCAAAAATGGCATTTTTATTTTCTATCGCTGAAAAGAGCACCATTTTAATTTCCTACCGTCGAAAAAGGCACCATTTTAATTTCCTGTCGTCGAAAAGGGCACCATTTAATTTTCTTGTCGTCGAAAAGGGCATTGATATATGTCTAGTTTGCATTAGTTTAGGGTTATTTTGTCATCATTTTTAGTTTATTTATGCTAGTTCTTTCCCCTTAATCCTATTTGTTTTCTTTCATTCGACACATGCTACTCGGGTGTTTCTTTTTTATAGAAATTGCTTAAGGAAACAAGAGGCATTTAAGGTGCATCGGATGAATGGAAAGAGTTTAAGCCACCAAAAGCACAAAAAAAGTCATCCCGACCTTTGGAAAGAGGAAACAAGCAAGTAGAACCTTCAAGGACCTCAACATGCTCCAAATTCACAAGAAAGAGAGCTTTTGAAGAATCCACTGCTAGTGGAAAAAATCCACTGGCCGTGGAACTTACTGGAGTTGTGGGAAAATGAGCCAAAGAAATCCACTAAGGTTGGAAAAAATCCATTGGTTGTGGATCTTAGTGATTTAAATCCACTGGCAGTGGAAAAAATGCATTGGCCATGGAATTTGTTGCCTAAGGGGGAGTTTGTGAAATGTTAAGACCCCTGTCATGATCCACTGGCTGTGGGAATTTACCACTGCCAGTGGATTTTACACATTCTGCTTTTTCCTTAATTTTATGAGTAACTTCTAAGGGGAAAAAGAGAGGGCACACATTAGAGAATCATATAAAGACTTTAGGCAATTTTTGGAAGAGAAAATTAAGGGTTTTTCTTAAAGGGATTCGAAGGAGATTCAAGGAAAAACACTTAAGGACATCAATTTGTAGAATTTGGGAGGAAGATTTGGATAACATAGAGAGAGTTTCTTCTTCTATTTTCTGATCCTTAGAATTATTTCTGGTTTTCTTCTATATTGGGGATTGAATTATTGAATTGTGGCATCGTAATCATCTTTTATATGGCACACTAAACTCTATTCTTAGGATTAAGGGGTAATATGTTCATGTATCAGAATTATTCTTCATCCTTCATTTATAAAATTTTGTTTTCTATTCAATTCATGGATTCTTAATGCTTCTACAAACATAGAAATAAGCGTAGATGACAATAAATGATGTGGGTAATCAAAAGATTGGCATGTGATTTGAAAAGCATGAAATTGAATCTATGGTTTTGAGTTACGAGAGTAGGCAAAACCATTTGAGGAATTAATTAGGTTTTGATAAAGTGTAACAGACTTAATTGACAAATTGGATGTTGTTCTTTAGTGATTAGGTACATTAATAAGGTTTTGAGAGAAAGTTATTAATTAACTTAGGGAAATTCACCTTAGAAACAAAATTTCATAATTGAAGAGATGAATTACACTTGAATTTAGTACCGTCATATGAACCCTTAAATTCCCAAGAGTGTTTCTTCGATTGATCTATAAAAAGTTTTTTAATTTTCATTTCGATAAGGGTTTGAGTTTTTTGTTAGTAATTAAGTATTTAAGACAACTTAAATTTCTCTTAAATTGAATTGACTTGTCTAGATAATTGAATCATTATAAACCAATAATTGGGCACAATCTCTGTGGGAACGATAACTTTTAATCATGTGATACCCTGTCCACTTGTGGATCGACTATCAGGCACCATTTTAATTTCTCGTTGCCGAAAAATGCGACATTTAATTTTCCTATCACCAAAAAAGCACCATTTAAATTTTCTGTCACGAAAAAGGGCACCATTTTAATTTCCCGTCGCCAAAAAGGGCACCATTTTAATTTCCTGTCACCGGAAAGGGCACCATTTTAATTTCTTGTCATCGAAAAAGGCACCATTTTAATTTCTTGTCGTAAAAAAGGACACCATTTTAATTTCCTGTCATTGAAAAGGGCATAATTTTAATTTCCTGTCTCGAAAAGGGCACCATGTAAATTTCTCATCACTAAAAATGGCACCATTTTAATTTTCTTGTCGCAAACCATAGTATCCTTTAAAGCTGGCGCCCTTGACAAAATTGGTTCGCTCAGTCTTTACTTATCCCTTACTGCAATACAGTAAAGCAAAAGTAAAATGGGGTAAGTTGTCACTACCCAATTTTGTTCGAGCCTATTTAAATTCTTTCTTTTAAAAAAAATAAATTAAATAAATAAATTTCAATCTAACTTAGGATTCAATTTTTTGAGAAAAAATGAACTTATGGGCTTGTTTGAATTTCAAATTGTTGATCTCGGCTTTGATCTTTAAAATTTTTAAATTATCAAAACCAAAAATTTTTAATTTTAAAAGAACTGGAATTTTAAATTATAAAATTTAAATCGAAGGGGGAAGTTTAAATTTGAATTTTACAAAAAGAGATTAGATTTTTTTAAAAAATAAGGTGGAATTTTAAGGAATAAGATAGAATTTTTGAACAGGAAGAGATAGCGTTTCAGAATAAGATAGAGCTTTTAAATATATATATATATATATATACTATAAAAACCTATACGTGAAAAAGAAGAAATAAAAAAAGGGAATATTTTTTAAATATATATACATATATTATATAAAACCATGCCAGGGGAAAGAGATTAGAGAGGCTCGCGATATATATATATATATATATATATATATATATATGTATATGTATATGTATGTATAAGACAATACAAAGGAAAAGATACATATAATATATTGGCATAGAGAGCTTTCCACGTGAAATTGAAAAGATAAAGTCAAGCTTATATATATATATATATATATATATATATATATATACCTGCTTATATAAAATAAGGGAAGGGGATTACACAATTCAGGAGAAAAAAGGGCGGTGGAATTATACTATAAAATTTAAGCATTTAGGTGGAAGAGGGATGTGCACGTTAAAGGCACGCAGGATCACACACACACACACACACATATATATATAAGAGGTACACGTAGAAAACAAAAAAAGAGAACTGGCGCAATAAAATAGATTCAGAAGAAAGAACTTCGCGTGGAAAAAGAACACCAGGTATTTTCTTTTTTTCCCTCCAATTTCTGTTGTGATTACCTGTGATCTTTGTCTCCTAGAGATTTATAATAGGCATGATTAAATGTATGAAGTCTCTTTCCATCTAGAAAATTTTTTTACTAATCAGTAGAATTTGAGTACCTTTTAATGTTTGTTACTAACCAAGATTAACGTATTATGTTCGTAGGATTTAAAAATAAAATTGATACTGACAAAAGTTAAGATCTTTATGTTAAAGATTAATTTGGATTGGACATCCTGTTAATCTATATTTTAACTTTTTTAAAATTTAGACCATAAAAATATTTTCGTAATGTTGGCATGTAACAAAATCAAAATCTTTATATTAGGGATTAATTTGGACGAGCCATCTTGTTAATCTATGTTATAAATTTTTTTTATATTTCAAAAACTAATTTAGACCATAAAGTATTTTGATGATGTTAACATGTAACAAAAGTTAAAATATTTACAGTAGAGATTAATTTGGACAAGACGTCATGTTGATCTTGGTTTTAAAATATAAATTTCTTTATCTTCTTAAATTAATTTAGACCATTAAGTTTCTCTCTAAAAATAATAAAATCAATAAACCTAAGGTTCTCCATTTTTATATACAATATTTGAGATCAATTTTGACAATACGTCCTATTGATTGATATTTCATAAAATCTCGACACTCTTAACTTACTTCACGGTTTTTTAATAAATAACAAAGAAATACGTAACTTTGATGTCCCCTAATGCTTGGGGAATATGTAGGGGCAAGAGTCATTCCCGTTAGGCCCAAATTTAAAAAATAAACATATCTCATTAATTAAAAATAATAATAGTAAAATCATAACATTTTAATGACGACCTGATTTATTTGGATGAGATGCCCTGTTAATCATCAAAATTATAAACCCAATTATTCAATCGACAATAAATCCATAGGGCATCTCTAAGAGGTTAAAATTACAAATTTATTAGGATTATTCAAAACTTATACAATTTAGGGTAACTGTTTAAAATGAAATGTGTGGGGTGCTAACACTTTCCTCACCTATAATTAGACTCCCAAACTTAAAATCTCAATTCAAAAACTAGTACCTTTACGTTAGGGTTTTTCCGATGTTTTACCTTAAAAACATTGGTGGTGACTCCATGGTTTCCGAAAGGAATCTGGGATCCTAATTTTCTTTTTATAGTCAGCCTCCCTCTGTGATCCCGGTTGTGACAGTTGGCAAGCAGAATGACATATCGGTATGTCGATACCCTTCAAAACCATGTCAAATTTTGGAACTAAACTCCGAAACGTGCTAAATATTATTTAAGAATGATTAAAGCAATTATTTGGTTTTTATAGGAAATTTTTATTTAACGTTATCACTGCTTAGACAATAATTGGAGTAAGAATTTATACGTCGTTCGATTCTGGTAAGTTTCGACAGCTTGAACCAATGTCTAAAATTTTATTAATTATAGTTTTAAAAAATATTTAAAGTGTCAAATATATGGGACAATGTTCTATAACTTGAGTACTTGTTGTTTTAATGTTATGATTTGGTTGGAGTCTTTTATGGAAGAATTTTCCTTGTACCATTCACAAATATTGCTAAATTTTGTTGATTATATGTAAATGTGTGGCTGCATGTGTGGTAAAGTTTTATTGTTAGCTAAATTCACTTGTAACGTTATGTATGATTTAGAAGAATTGCAATACACTTATTGAATTTTTTGTTTAACTTCATAATGTTATTGTATAGGAAGGATGTTAAGTGATGGACTGATGATAGATAGCCCTAGTGGCATGTTGTATAAGAAATGATATAGATCACTGTTATATCATAAATCAAAGTGACATGATACTGATTAGGCTTTAGGGCAATTGCGATGAATGATGATTGTTGAAATGATATTACAGAATGGTTTAGTGGAGTAAGATATTATGTTAGTATGAGTATTATTTATAGGTTGTGATTCGCATCTCATGCATTGATTATATTTCATGACATCCTATGCATTTCCAACACTGAGATTTATTGAAGGGACTATCATGTTATAGTGTTGAGATTCATTGTGCAGTCTATAGCTTGTTGCTTTTGAGGTTACCACTTATAGTGCTGAGATTCATGGGTAGTCCTTGGGTACCACCGCTTATAGTGTTGAGGTTCACTGTGTGGTAAGCCAGACGCCCCTCACTTATAATGTTGAGATTCACTAAGTGGGTTATCTTGGCACTTACTATATTTAAGTCAGATCTGTTATCATTGTTTTTGTGCACAAATGAAAGAAAAGATTTCTAAGACCATGGCATACATATATTGCACTGGTGAGTATTGATACCTTGTATAGTTGATGGATGTTGGGATGAAATTATGGAGATATATGACTTGATCCTTAGTGCTTGTGATATTTGAGGATGGTTGATTTTGATGCTATATGGCTAAAGCGTTCATTGGGCTTAGTGAAGTAATGACTTAATGTTCAATTGATGATGACAAAGTTAAGTAATTACCTTGATATTAAATTGTTATTTGTGACACCCCAAAAATAGGGGTAAATTTTTCACGATTTAATATTTTTAATTTATGAAAACACAAGTGGTAAACCTATTCATTTAATACCCTGAATGTGTTAGAGACCTATCTCATATGTGAAGATATGAGAAGGTAAGTTAATAGGAGCAACCATGAAGGAAAGCTCGAATAAAAATAGCGGAAGGATTTGAGTAAATTAATGCTATATGATTAGATTTTAAGAGATCAACCACTTTGAAATTAAGAAGCCCAATTTTATGCCCAAAGTATTCATAAAGTAGTATGGAATTAAGGTTTAATGTGAAGAAAAGAGAAAATAAATTGATCAATGCGTTTTTGGGAAGTCAGGGTCCCCTCGCTCAAGCGAAATCCCACTCGCTTGAGCGAGTGCCATACAATGCGCTTGGGCGAGACAAAAGGGAGCTGAGTGAAAAGAGAAAGGAAGTTTCAGGGGTCACTTCGCTCAAGCGAACCCCAACTTGCTTGAACGAGACACACAAACCTCATTTGGGCGGAGCCAGCAAGCGTGGGCGAAAATTATCCAGAACCAAAATTAATACCCGCTCGCTTGAGCGAGTACCAATCCAAGGCCATTCGCTCAAGCGAAATTCAGCCAGTATCTAAAATTCCCATCTCTCGCTCGGGCGAGACTCTCCTCGCCTAAGCGAAAATCTTCCCGAGACCAACCCCTGATGCTAGGGCCATCTCGCCTGGGCGAGGCTTATTCCCGCCTGAGCGAGAATGGTCCGGTGACTATATACTGATGCTGGGACAGTCTCGCTTGAGCGAGGCCCACTCTCGCCTAAGCGAGAATTGTCTAGAAACCAAATACCATGTAGGAGGGACTCTTGCTTGAGTGAGAATCCATCTCGCTTGGGCGAGATTATCAGTAAAAACGCAAGAAATGCTCAAAGCACATAACACATCATACCAAAACTCATTTTAACCAAATTTACTTAGATTCAACACTTCAAACTCATCATATTACATATTTAGAACTTGTCCTAAACAATCATACCCATAGATTTCCATTACAACTCATCTAATGTATAAAAATCAACTCATCAACTCTTCTACTTCACAAGTCTAACATTTAAATATGAAACTTCATTCATTCATCAAAATAAGGAAAGTATCATCATTCGTACATTCACAGGGTCATGATTGAAAATGAGTCATAGATAAAAGATCTCATTTTCCTCCATGACCTTCCAAAATCACCAGTATATATATATATATATCCATCATCCATACAATTATCCATTCCAAATCCAGACTATACAAAATATGCATTATGTCATACACATTACAACCATTCCACACAACTATGAAAATCAAAATATTGCCAGCCAAGGCATTCTTTACCAAAAAGGGGCTTCCTTCACACTTCTCCTCCACACTAAAGCTCCATGTACAGCCCTACAACACAAGAGCTAAAACGATATACCAAATGGAGAGTGAGTATACTTTCTCAAAGATGAAAATCTGACAATTAAGATAATATATACATGAATGCAATACAAACATTCCTTCCTCCAAGGAAGTTCATTTAACACCAAATCATTCATTTATCAAATTCATTTGAACACATATATCCATCAAATTTCTCAAGGCCATATCAACAAATATCACAATCATAGTTAGTAATTTAAAGAAAAGATTTCCACCTACTCCTCACATAACCTCATCAATAGGGTATCACTCTATACCATGCTTCTAAGGCTAATGTACATGCCAGTATTTAAAATGCATATGCGCTGATCTAATTTTCATTTCCACGGTGATGGCAACCACCATAATCATTCAATCATTATCAATGGTTTCCCGCCTCGCAAGGGGTACTCCCTCTAGCAGCCTCGCAAGGTGCTTTCTCATGATCGCAACCACGTTTAACATTTCATAAGGTTTCCCGCCTCGTAAGAGGTACTCCCGCCTCATGATCGCAACCATGGGCATTCAATCTCAATGGTCCCGCAGGCCCTTTCATTTCAACACCAGGTGATCGCAACCACCGGTCCAATAATCACAAGAACTCGCAAGCCCTTTTTTATATTTCCAAAATCAAGTGATCGTAACCACTTATCATCATCATCATGATATGCATGCCATGCTATGTATGCAATGCTCATGCATGCCTCAACCTCATATGGCAATCTCACCCTCTCATCTAGGGTACATTCATTTTCAACCACACAATTATCCAAAAGTTCGAACATGAACATCAATCCTTATATTCAAGAAAACACTCCAACCAAAAGTTTTAGGTACTCATCATATCGTTCATGAAGTCAATATTACATCATCATATAACATGCCATTCATAGCCTCATTTAGGCTTCATCATATAAACACTCGTTTCAAACACCATACACAATTCTCATTCCAAACACATGATATCATATCTAATTAGGACAACATGCCATATTACATTAATACATACATTATCATCACAATTCTCATACATTTAGAAAATACACCCCTCTCCTACCTTAAGAGAAGTACACTTCTGGGTTTGACGTTCCCGCTTCACCAGAGTTATCAAGTCCTACACCAATCATTATAGGACCTTATCAATTATTCAATCAAAAGCCATTTCAATATACATATACATATCTATGTACACATGATTCTCATCATGTGTAAGCTATCATAAGTTTATTCATTTGCTTACTTAGGCTTCGGGAATTCCTTCCCTTAACTCACCATCCATTATTATCAAAGTAGCAATCTAATTTATTAGGTTATCCATTTACTAAGCTTACATCTAATCCTATTTTAAGTGGTTTTCATTTATATTCTCCAACTACCATTTCTAATCATCATTTAATGTTAATGCCTCTTCCTTTATAACATCTTTCCCTTCAATAAATGCTAACCCCTCCAATATTACATATTTCCCCCAATTTAATAATTTAGGGTTTTACAAAAACCCAACCCCATCTTAAATGCACTTCCATACTCATAATCTTTTAACCCTATCATCCATATATTTCATTTATTACTCATAAATACCCTTATTTATTTCACCCACACCTTAGGGTTCATACATTTAATGCATTCTCTACATTGAAGACACATAGTAATAGGTTTATACACTTGAAAAATAACTAGAACCTACCTCAAATGAAGAAATGTAAAAGTTCCAAGAGTGGGAGATGAAGACCACGAAAATGGAACGGGAGGAAGAAAGGGAGTTCAAACTCCAAGCTTCTCTTTCTTGCTCCAAGAAAATGAAAATGAGAGAGGGAAATAGATATCACTCCTTAATTAGGGTTTTAGGGGAAGATGAAGAGGAATAATGAAGAGGAAGAAGAGGAAGAGAGGAAGTGTGTGTTGGCGTGGAGAAGAAGAGAGTTATGGAAAAAAAATGAGAGGGAAAGAGTGAAGCTTTTGTTTTATTTTTATTACCATTACTTAACTCTTCTGTTTTTCATTAAACAGGCTCTTGGTTCGGGCTCGATACATACACTAAAAATATTTTCCGAATACATATCCGGATTCCCGATAACATTATCTACAGCCTTGACCAATGGCATCTCAATCGGAGATACTTGATCCGACCCCCATATTTTATCCGGGTGAGTTTTTAACTTATCCGGTCACAATAATTCCTTAATAGTCTCAGAGAATCTTAATTAAATTATTTATAGCATTTTGGAACATTAGTTAGTCCACATTTAATTATTCAATATTTATTCTCTTAATTTAACTTCCTATTTTTAAAAAAAATTTGGGGTGTTACATTATTCATTATTTGATTAGTACTCACCCCTTGAAATTATGGACATTTTAGTAAATATGCAGGGGAAAAAGTTGCTTGAAGATCTAGAAGCAGAATTGCATTATATAGCCATAGTGGACTTATATGTAAACATGTATATGTGTGTGGTTATGTATAGTATAGTCTGAATTTTTTGATGGTTATAGGGCTGGTATATGTTTTTTGTTATGATAGACTATGAATGGAATTACACCTTACTGAATGTTGGTTGAATTGTTGCTATGATATATAGTTCTAGGTGGAAGATTGATAGAGATGATATATGAATTATACTTTTGATTAGACTGGCATGGAGCCATTGATATATATATAAATATACATATATATATGAGATTTACATCCATGGGTAGGTTGTGTATGTTGAGTTAAATCTTTTGCGTTGTAAATGGATTATGTGTTTTAATCATAATGTATGGTATTTGATGAACTGTGAAATAATATGAAATTGGCAGGTAGCCACACATGCTGTTAATGTAAATATATATATATATATATATATATATATATGATAGAATTAAATCATGGGTTTTAAATCATAGGATGGATGATAGACTTAAGTGGGATAGTTTAGTGATGAATGAGATCGGACACCTTAAAGAAACTTGATGAATAGAGGTATATGAATGTACATGAAGATAAAATTATATGAACGATAATGGTTGTGAACAGGTTTAGGGATGTAGTTTAAATTATGATATTGATGAATAGGTGCCACTTAAAAACCATGTGACACTATGATGGATAGGTGCCATGTTGAAGGGCAAGTTTGGTGTAGCTAGTGTGACCTTGAATTGTGCTTAAATGTTGTTTGTCACATGAACTGTATGGGTGGGTTGCTATACCTTTTAATTTGAAGTTTGAATTAGTTGGGTAAGGCTTTATGTATAAATATATGATTTCAAGGAACTGAGGTAGCTATATTTTGATTTGGAAGATTTCTGAACCTCTGGATAGGTTCCATAGGTCATGTACATAATCTGAAATATGCCTAGACTGCCTTTGCCCTTTTCTATTGGAATTATTGGGTTTAGTTGAGCCATTTAGCCTTAAATTGCTTCAAATGCATTTTATCCCATATCTCTATCATTTTAAGGAATTTTGGAATGAAACCACTTTCATTAGTTCATAATTAATATATAAATATATATTTACTAAGTTTGGTGTGATTTGTAGTTCAGTTGATAGGTTTTAGGTAGTGTAGAAGTTGAATCAGTATGAAAATTCTACATAATTATGGTGTTGTCAAATAACAAATTTAACACCTGTTGTTTCTGCCTTCTACACCTAGTTTTATCACATAACTTATTCATACAATAGAATTTTGGTGAAAAAACTTCACCAACAAATTTGAAAGGTTGAAAACATGTTACTTATGAAATGTAGTAAAAATCAGACTTGAAATGAGTGATTTAGGGGTCCTAGAAGTTGGTTGTTTTTATACAGAGACCTTTTTACAAAAATTGGACAACTCTGGTATGTCTGATATAGAGTATTCTGGTCTGGTATAGGCTAGTCTGGTATGGACTAGTTTGGCTTGTTATAGACTGGTTGGATTTGGTCTGGTCTGGTATAGTTTGGTCTAGTCTTATCCTTTTCCCTATTTTGCATTAGAAAATTTAAAAACATGCATCCTATTTTGCAAAGGTCTACGATCTTTCATATAGCTTATGTAACATCCCGAATTTTATAAAATGAATAATTGATGAGAGTAAATAATAAATAATTTAATATGAGTTGATATATGTCCCAAAAATATTGGGATGATGAAATTGAGATTTATTGAGGATATTTATAAATTGTTGGGACTTAAAGAGTTAAAATTTTACCCTGTTAAAATATGAGTGTCGGACCAAGTATCTCCGATTGAGATGCCATTGGTCAGGGCTGTAGATAAAATTATTGGGAATCCGAATATATCTTCGGAATAAATTTTAGATAATATATTGAGCCTGAACGGAGAGCCTGTTTGTTATAAAACGGAGAGATTTTAATGAAAGGAAGGAAATTTTAAAACAAAACCCCCCTTCTCTTTTTCTCACGTTGGCCCTCTTTCTCAAAGGGGAAAACATCTTTCTTCTTCTTCATCTCTTATTTCCTTTCTCCTTCTCCACTTCTTCCACTCTTCAAAAACCTAAGCCATGGATGGTGTCTCTTCCTTCTCCCTTCATTTTCATTCTTCTATGGAGCTTGGAGGAGATGGCAAAGGAGGCAAGGAGCTCTCTTTCTCCCACTCTATTTTCGTGCTCTCTCCCTCTCCCTTGGAAACTCATGGTTAACTCTTGATGGAGGTAAATTCTTCATCATTTCATGAGCTTTGTACCCTAGTGTTTGGGTTCTTGGTATTTGGGTGGAGTATTTATTGCATAGGGATTGTTGGGAGAGCATTAAATCATGGAAACCCTAAGGTGGGGTATGGTTATTATGGTACTATGGTGGGTTGTGGTGAGTGCATGAAATCAATACTAGGATGGATAAAAAATTAATAAGCATTTATGATAGTGATGGATATTATGATGATTAATTAGAATTAGTAATGGTTGTTGGGTTTTGATGAAAACCCTCGCCTTAAGAATTTGGGAAAATGTATAGATTGTGACTTATTGGGTTGAATTGAATGTGAATAGGTGAATGATTGAGAGTATTGCTGGTTGATTTTGATAAAATCCCTTGGTATTAATAATTTGGGGATTTTGACCCACTTGGTGATTTTGATGATTTTGGCACCTTGGAATGATGCTATGCATAGGAATGAATATTTGAAGGATAGGAGTTGAATATTAATGTTGGTAAAATGGGGAGCTAAGTCATGAGTTGCAAATAATGATATATGCATGTATATAGGTATGTTGACTTGAGGAATTAGTAAGTGTTGATGTTTATGATGTTGACAATGATTACGAACCATTACTATTAGACTAAGAGAATGGATGTTTAAATTGATGAAGCCTTAGGTCTTGTTATAGGCCATGGTGTTGTTGATGTTGGGTTGTTTAGCCCTTGAAATCTAGAAATTATAGCTTTGGGGAAAGGAATTCCCGAAGCCTAATACAATTGCATAAGTTGGTGTTCATCAAGTCTAGGACTTGATATTAGGCTTCATGATAAGCTAACAAATGTTTAGAATCATGATGGTTATTGATGGGTGGATTTATATGAATGTGGTATGTAGATTGTGTTCCGGGCAATGTGGCGGAGCATTCGGAGCATTGGAATCGTTTCGGCTCTTCCCTCAAGGTAGGAGAGGAGTTTACATTCAAATTGCATGAGTTATATAATTGATGATTATTGTATGGCTTGATACTCATGCTTGCCTTGCCATGTTTATAGTGAAATGATATGAATGGCAAATTGTTGGCTATTGATGATAACATATGTGTAATATATTGATGAATAACCCATGAGGGGTTGAAATAAGTACATGTTAATGAACCATCCTTGAGGGGATGAAATATATGTTTTAAGAATTGAGAATTTATGTGGATGATTGGCATTGAATATGATAGCCATTGTGATGGTATTAGTGATAAGTTTGAGGTTTATGCATAATGGAGGAACTCATAGAGTCAAATAGAGTTTTATGTGATTTTGATGGCTTGGGTTAGTCCCAATAGCTTCTATGTGTAGTTTATGACTTGTAGAAATTGGAATGGGCCAATTCCATTGAGAATTGACTCTTGAGGTCCCCAAAAACATTTTAAATCGGGTAAAACACAATTGTGTGCATAAGTCCCTCAATTTTGAGAATTTCTGAGTGAGGCCGATGGCCACACGTCATAAATAATATATTTTAGCTTGTGACAAATTTTGAAGGTCATTGGATTTGAATTGAATGAGATTGGGTGATTGGAAGTTAAGATTTTGGTGTTGTTCTGCATAAAAACAGCAGCAGGGCTGTCTTGAATCGATTCAAGACCCTTTGAATCGATTCAAGAGGTGCTGTTTTCATTGTTTTGGGCTCCAGGGGTGTTTGAATCGATTCATGTGAGTTTGAATCAATTCAAGGCCCTCTGTCTGTCAAATTTTGAGATTTTAGGACGGTTGAATCGATTCACACGAGTCTGAATCGATTCAGAGCCCTGTTATGGCCACTGTTGTGCTGTTTTTCCAACTGGTCTGTTTTCTTTGCTGTTTTTGGCCCGTTTGGGCACCTTAATGACATTGTTGGCCTCCGAGTTCTTCATGAAAGTTGTAGATAATTTGTTACGGAGGTGTGAGAATTGGTCTCACATTAATTGGAGTTTTCTAACTCTCATTAGGCGAAAAATACCGAACCTATTACGTTGAAAAATTCAAGTTTAAGGGGGTTTTGAACCCAACTTTTTATGGTGGCCAAATTGGGACTAATAGGTGATATTTGTGACATGTCCCACTATTTTTAAGACTAAAAATAAGATTTCCTCACGCCTTAGTGCTGAAATTTATCATGGGCTCATTGTTGCCTAAAACCCCTTTTATTATGTAACAAGAAGCGATTTTATTAAGGGTCCATGTGTGGTGTGTCTTAGTGGTGATTGAGGAATGGCTTAAGGCCTTGGAGAGGTACGTGTATGCCTATACTATGTTATGAATACATGTGTGCATCACCACCATTGATGTATTATGAATCATAATAAAAAGTAAATGATGTGGGTATATGACACATCTTGTGTGATAGTAAAACCAATGAGGGGAAAATTGAATGGCCACGAGTGTATAAATCAATGGATTTGAAATGGTGGCAATGATGATTGCTAAACATATACTTCTGAAATACCTTGTTGTTTTCCATGCGTGGATAAATGCCATGATGCTTGATATGATTTTAAATTACCATGCGTGGTTTGATGTGGTTATGAATGTTGTGCCTTGAGGGGCCTTATGATTTCTTATGTGCGAATGATAATAAGATTAAATATACGATTTATCCCTAATTGAGAGGGTGAGATATCCTTGCGAGGTTGTTGGGCACATGCATTATTACATTGTTACGTTTATGGCATAACATGGCATTGATATGCATTGTTATTGAATGATGTTGAAATGTATCACCTTGCGGGGTGCCACGAAGGGTATATCCCAGAGTGAAGAGGACGTGATCCTATTGTTATTGAATTGTTGTGAATTGAATCACCTTGCGGGGTGCCACGAAGGGCATAACCCCAAGTGATGATGATATGATATTGTGCCGGTGGTTGCGATCACCTGGATTGTGAAATATGAAAGGCCCTGCGGGGACCATTATATGATGTTGAACCAGTGGTTGCGATCACTTGGTATTTGATATGATAAAGGGCTTGCGAGCACCTATGATGCCCATGGTTACGATCATGAGGCGGGAGTACCCCTTGCGAGGCGGGAAACCTATGTGAATTGTTGAACGTGGTTGCGATCACGAGAAAGCTCCTTGCGAGGCTGCTTTAGGAAGTACCCCTTGCGAGGCAGGAAACCAATGTGATGATGATATGATATGGTAATGGTGGTTGCGATCACCTGATTATGGAATGTGAAAGGCCCTACGGGGACCATTATATGATGTTGAACCAGTGGTTGCGATCACTTGGTATTTGATATGATAAAGGGCTTGCGAGCACCTATGATGCCCATGGTTATGATCATGAGGCGGGAGTACCCCTTGCGAGGCGGGAAACCTATGTGAATTGTTGAACGTGGTTGCGATCACGGGAAAGCTCCTTGCGAGGCAGCTTTAGGGAGTACCCCTTGCGAGGCGGGAAACCAATGATTACGAATGTTTGATTATGGTGGTTGCGATCACCTATTATGATTTTGAAGAATTGATTATGGTGGTTGCGATCACCCATTATGGTTATGAATGTTTGATTATGGTGGTTGCGATCACCTATTATGATTTTGAAGAATTGATTATGGTGGTTGCAATCACCCATTAAGGTTACGAATGTTTAATTATGGTGGTTGCGATCACCCATTGATATAGAATTAAATTTATTATATATTTGAGATGGGATGACCACGAGTGTTGAGAAACCCCTTACGAGGAGGTATTGTGTGAAACCTTAATGGTGTAATGATGATAATGATTATGAGTGCCCTTGTTGATAAGTGGCAAATTGATTGTGTATATGATTATGTATGAGGCTTGTATGCCTATTATATTAATGATATGATGAATGGATGATAATTTAAATGGTTTTATAGCAAAGCACACATGATGTTTGTATGCATATACGCTTGATCATAATATATATGTTATTCGTCATTTTGATTATATAACTCACTCTCCCATGTGGTCTCCTTTTTAGCATTGTGATACAGGTTGCCATGGGATGATTTTGAAGTTAAAGATCAAGTTTCGGTGAAGGTAAATAGTGGTAGAGGAAATGCCTTGGCCGGCATCATTTATGAATTATTATTTATTAGAATCATGAAATGTATACTTTATCTATAATGATATAGATGTTTTAATGAATCTGTACATGTATATAAATATAGTTATACCTTAGGCTTTGCGTACTCAGGTTGATGATTATCTAATAGGCTCATGATATGTCATTGCATGCTAGCCTAGCCTTTTCTCGTATCGTCATATATGGGACTAGGCGTGTGCCCGGTATACATATTCTTCCGCTGTAAACTTTATTATTTTTGTATACCACTATGGGCCATTATTTTATCGATCCAGCTTCAGTTTATTAATTGTACACTTCGGTTCTCTATGATTCGAGTTTCGGTGTGACGCTGAACTTAGTTTGGAACGCGAAAAATTTATTCACAATTTTATTAATTATGACGATCACATCGGGATTCGAGTCTGGAAAATCGGGGTGTTACAAAGGTGGTATCAGAGCATATTTTGCTCTGAATTGGAGTTATTGGTTACTACCAGAGCATGGCTGCTCTGTGAGGATTTGATATCATGGAAGATTGGAGCATGATTGCTCAATGATGAGATACTTATGGTGATCTTTAGAGTGAGATGCTCATTATTGACATATGGTTGCTTTGTATAGATTGAAGGATGATGATTATCTAGAGAATGATGACATGTTGATGTATTGATTGCCCTATATAGAAATGTGAATGATTAATTGTCTAAGGATTGTGAATCAAGTTATGAGGGCATAATTACATATTGAGAATGATTGTGAACCATTAGAGTTGAGATGGGATCGATGCCCAAAGAGGACTTTTATGAAATTATGAGTCATAAGATGTGGTTATTGACTATGGGAAGTATACCCTTTATCATTAGAGTTATATGGTGAACTTGTGGAGCCTAGTTGCTCATTGATAATTATGAATGAATTATGGGATCAAATATGAATGAATGAAATTCCTTGACATATGATGGATGTATGTATTGTGTAAGACCGGC
Organism: Clitoria ternatea; assembly: GCA_037962975.1. Lineage (NCBI taxonomy): Eukaryota > Viridiplantae > Streptophyta > Magnoliopsida > Fabales > Fabaceae > Clitoria > Clitoria ternatea. Next base: position 162,563,451 of record CM075672.1, read on the forward strand.
CAAGTTCCTTACCCTATTACCTTCAAATGACGAATATATATATATATTGTTATTGTGCATTGAAGTTGATGTATATGAAATGCAAATTGATTTGATGATGAATTCATGATTGAATGTTAATCATGGAAATGAAATATTAAGATGTGAATATGAGATATGAGATATAAATTGATATGATGATGATTTGATGCCATGTGTTGATTGTAACATCCCCGTTTTAAAATTTAATGCTGAATGAAGAATAAACCATTAAGATTTGATTTTTAACTAAGAAATAACTGTTAATTGCATTTAACTACTTAGGATTAAGCCATTAAAATATTAAAAATGGTGGTGGTCAGGGGATGGGGTGGAGTGCACGTGACTGCTGGACACGCACTCTCCCATCCCACTCTTCTTTTACTGCGCACATGCACATATATATATATATAAGCGTGAGCCCTTGGCGAAAAAAAAACGCACTTGCTATTTCTTCAGACTCCCTTCTCCGTCACTTCATTCTCTACTTCCTCCCTTCGTCTTCATCTTTCTTCTTCTTCTATCTTACTCTTCGCTCCTGGAGGTCTGGGTTGCAGTACTGGAGAACGGACCACACTTCATCCCAGAATCAGGCGCAGGATACGACAAGCCAAGGAAGACCAAACGAACCAGGAGAAAGACGTCGGACCCAACAACGAGAACAGAAAGGTTTCTGAGGATTCTTCTAAAGGTAGGGGGCACTTGCATGTCGAATGCATGGTCTAAGAACGGTACCGGATGAATGTATTGCTGAGTGCGGGTGTGTGTGTGTGCATGTATTTATAATCATTAGAACTGATGCTGTGCATGTGTGCATGTATTCACAATTACTAAAACTGATGCATGATTTGAGATTCTGATAGTGATCTTCGTGGCGATGGTGTAGCCTGTTCGTGGATGATAATGATGGATCTATTTTGTTGTCACTATCAAAAGTATGTATGTGCATGTTCTTAATTGGATTGCTCAATGTTGTTAGTCTGATGACCGATTGTAACATGCGTTGGTGTGACTGACTGAATGATTACGAGTAGTGGGGGATATCCGTTCTTACTTAATGACTACGGTAAGGTGTTCATGGCGCGATGATGTGTAATAATGAATGTGTTAGTTGCATGAGTAAGAGTGGGGTGACCCATGGAAGGTCAAGAACCCCAAGGGAAACGACTTCCAGTTACCAACCCTGGCTAGATCCCAATAGAGCTCGTGGTAGCCGTTGGAGCTAGAGAAGAGAGTCTCGAGACGCCGTGGGGAGGCCGGTGCCACCTGGTAAGAGCTGAGGGACGAGGGGCCAAAAGAAAAGGGGACCGTAACTGAGAGTCTTTACCCGAGTCGGATCCGCAGGCATGCATATAGAAATAAGGCTGATTGTGGTGATGTATAAATCTATATATGTGCATGTGTATGATTTTTGAATGCATGAATATATATTTAGATGTGGAATTAACTCTGTGAATTATGTGTGTCATGAATGTTGTTTGAATTGTATGAATTTGGTTACTTGAGAAAGGTTGAGTGATAGCAGGAGCGTGTACTGACGCTGATACCGAGTCTGTGAGTATCATTTTACATGTAAAAGCTCACCCCTGCAGTGGCCATTTTCAGTGAATGTCTCTCGTGAGGAGGATCAGAAGCAGAGCTGGAATGCTGGGCGGAGTGCTGATGCATTTGGAAGGTTTAATTAAGGCGTTGTTAGATTAAGCCCGGACTGGCTCATACCGGATGTTAATGTTTTGGGGATGAATAGAACTTTACGGGCAAGGAGAAGTCCGATTTTGTATTGTAAATATTGACATGCACTTTTATGTATATATATGGATGTATGGTTTTGGTGTGTGTGATGCTATGTGCTGCCTTGTTTCCTAATTATGCTTTAATAGATACGCAGGGACAGTCTGATTGAGCAGGTTATAGCTAAGTCTGAGTGAACCGAGAATTGTCTTAGGAAAATTTATGTCGGATACGTTGGGCGGAGTCGTACCCCGCCCGAAGTGTGGGAGCAATTCGCCCAAGCGCGAGGACTCACGCTGAAGCGAGTAATTACCAGAGTGAGATATCGACCATTATCCTTTCCTATCCGTTGTGATGCTAACACAATCCAGACCCCGATGTTGACCCCGAATTGGGCGTTATGGCTAAGTCCGCCCAGGCGTCGTCATACTTAGTTGAGCTGGGTGGAATAGGTTTAGATCCCTCCTTTCTCCATAACCTACTAACGTATATGTACCCTGTAACTTCTCATTTTTCTGAGTGAAATGCGAGTGTGAGGATTTACTTAGTGAACCCTTGTCCATACCCGATGGAGGAAATTACCTTGTAGTTGTGTTAAAGAGGCGTTATGTAGATTTCGTTTAGGCGGCGTTATACCTCGCCCAAGTAACTAGGACAGCCCGCCCAAGATAAATATACTCCGCCTAGCCAAGTAGGATGATTCTAACTCCGCCTTTCCACCGAATGCTACGCGTGTGAATGTATTAACATATTTCCCTTATCTATTCCTCCCGTTGAGTGACCAGTATTACTCGAAGGGAAGCCTCATTGCGAAATCTCCTCTATCCGCTGCTGCATTACCATACTCCGCCTGGACGGTGTTAGACCCCGTCTGAGCGAATAAACGGTGTTGTGCAATCCGCCCTAGTGTTGGTGCGTTACGATAAATCCATTGAGCCGGCCCCAGTTTTAGTTTCCCTGTAGGTTGCTATGTGCGTGTGAATGCTTTTCGTTCTTCCCTTGCCTGCTCCCTCATATATCGAATAATACGGGACTGTTTTGTGAAAAATTTTCTCATATTTTTGGAATTTTTAGTTGCAATTAATTAGGGTGTTACATTTTGGTATCAGAGCGGACCGAAAAGTCCAAGGCCAAAGTATGCTTACCAAGTGTAAGCGGTGGTGTGTGTGTCTTTTTGATTGAATGGTTGAAATTGTTCTGATGCTGGTTGACCTGATTGATGATTGACTTGAGGACAAGGGGTTGTTTCCCCTGGTCCGATTGTGTGTATGACTTAGGCGAATGACATAATGTGCTAAGCTATTAATTGTTGGACTAATAACTAGATCGGTAGTAAGTGGCTCCGTATACTTATCCTTAAATGTCAATTTCAGGATAAGGAATGGCGCATCATCAAAGTATGGAGGCTATAGCCACAGCATTCCAACGCTTTGCTGATGTGTTTGAAAGGCAAGGCCAAACTCAACCTGAGGATGGCCATGTGCTGGACCGCTTCCTGAAGAGGAAGCCGAGTGAATTCTTAGGAGGACGGAACCCTGAGGCGGCGTTCAAGTGGACTCAGGAATTAGAGAGAATTTTTAGGGGTCTTCGCTGTACCGAAGCCCAGAAGGTGGAATGCGCAGTGTATATGCTGCGAGATGAAGCGGAGAATTGGTGGAAGATAGCCAGGAGCCGATTCCCCGAAGATGACAATCAACTGACGTGGAACGATTTCAAGGCCTGCTTCCTAGACAAATACTTTCCCGACACAGTGAGGAGTCGGAAAGAGCTAGAGTTTATGGAGTTAAAACAGGGCTCCATGACTGTGGAAGAATACGCGACCAGATTTGAAGAATTGTGCCTATTCTATCCGCCCTTCCAGCAGCCAGGAACGGAGCACTCCAAGTGTCTTAAGTTTGAGAACGGACTGAGATCGGATATCAAGAGGGCCTGCAGATACCATGAAATCCGGAGTTTCCCTGCCTTAGTGAACAAGTGTAGAATATTCGAAGAGGATGACAGGGCCCATTCGGGCCAGTGCAGCAGAGCCAACCAGCACCTGAGGCCTCAGCAATCACGTTTCAAGAGGCCAGGGAACGTGAGGAGGAATGAACCCTTCACCAGATATCAGAACCATAATGACCGAGGGAGACAGATGAGTGGGCGACCAAGGTATGGCGGATGCTTTAAATGCGGCGGTGATCATTTTGCTAAGGAATGCAATGATACAAATGTTAAATGCTACCACTGCGGAGAGAAGGGACACGTTCGCCCGGACTGCCCCCAACTCCGCCAGGCAAACACCAATATGCGTCAAGGAGGATTTCAAGATCGAACCAGAGTGAATGATAACCAACGACCTGGTGGTAGAGGCAACGGAACCAGAGGAAATATGATGCGTACCCCGAACAGCCGAGAGAGGAACACCGGCCCAACAGCGACAGGAAGGATCTACACCATCAATGCAGAGGATGTTGCACCAGCAAACGATCTAGTACAATGTAAGTGCTCACTTAGAATGAATACGCTTAATGTTGTTTTCGATTCGGGAGCAACCCATTCTTTTATAGTTGATGAGTGCGTGAAACGGTTGAAGCTACCAACTGTGTCTATGAACCGGACTTTGGAAGTGGCCAGCCCCACTGGCCCTAGTGTGTTCACATCGTCAATATGTAAAAATGTAGCATTTGAGTTGTATGATCGGAGTTTCACCTTCGATCTGATTTGCATGCCCTTAAAGGGTCTTGATATTGTGCTTGGAATAGATTGGCTTTCAGCCAATAAGGTATTAGTAGATTGTAGAAACCGAGAGATAGTTTTCCTAAAACAACCCACTGAAGATGGCACGGCACTAGGTATAACCCAACTATTTATGATGCTTTGTCTAACCAAAGATGAGAATGAGCCCCTAGTGAACGAAATTCCGGTTGTCTGCGAATTCCCAAAAGTGTTCCCAGAGGACGTCCCGAGTGTGCCTCCCAATAGAGAAGTTGAATTCTCTATAGACTTGATCCCTGGAGCCGAACCGGTCTCCAGTGCACCCTACAGAATGTCCTCAACTGAATTGGTAGAGTTGAAGAAACAAGTGGATGAGTTACTTGAGAAGCAGTTCATTAGACCAAGCGTGTCACCATGGGGCGCACCTGTGCTACTTGTTAAGAAGAAGGATGGCAGCATGAGACTTTGTATAGATTATCGACAGCTTAACAAACTCACAATCAAGAATCGATACCCACTGCCTAGAATTGATGATTTAATTGACCAGCTGCGTGGAGCCTCAGTCTTCTCGAAAATCGACTTACGATCGGGATATCACCAAATCCGAGTGAAGGACTCGGACATTCCTAAAACTGCCTTTAGGACTAGGTATGGTCACTATGAGTATGTAGTGATGCCGTTCGGTGTGACAAACGCCCCTGCTGTTTTCATGAATTACATGAACAGCATATTCCACTCCTTCTTAGATCGGTTTGTTGTTGTCTTCATCGATGATATTCTAGTTTATTCTAAGACATCTGAGGAGCATGAAGGACATCTCAGGACGGTACTCCAAGTGTTGAAGGAGAAGCAATTGTTTGCAAAGCTTTCAAAGTGCGAATTTTAGATGGATGAGATCCACTTCCTCGGGCATGTGATCTCCAAGCGAGGCGTCTCGGTGGATCCTGCGAAGGTAGCTGCTGTAATGGCATGGGAGAGGCCCAGATCGATCTCGGAAATAAGGAGTTTTATGGGCTTGGCAGGTTATTATAGAAGGTTCATCGAAGGTTTTTCTAAGTTGGCATTACCCCTGACTAAATTGACTCGAAAGAACGTTCCTTTTGTGTGGAGTCCGGAGTGTGAGAGCAGCTTCCAAGAGCTGAAGAATAAGTTGACAACTGCTCCGGTGTTGGCATTACCTGAGTTACGAGAAAGCTTCGTGGTCTATTGTGACGCGTCCGGACTCGGATTAGGATGTGTACTCATGCAGAAGGATCGAGTGATAGCATATGCCTCTCGACAATTGAGACCCCACGAACAGCATTATCCGACCCATGACTTGGAGTTGGCAGCAGTAGTTTTTGCATTGAAAATCTGGAGGCATTACTTGTACGGATCCAAATTTGAAGTGTACAGCGATCATAAGAGCCTCAAATACCTATTCGACCAAAAGGAGCTGAACATGAGGCAGAGAAGATGGATTGAGTTTTTGAAGGACTATGATTTCGAGTTGAAATACCACCCAGGTAAGGTAAATGTCGTAGCAGACGCATTGAGTCGAAAATCCCTCCACATAGCAGCCATGATGGCAAAAGAAGTTGAGTTGTTGGAGCGGTTCCGAGACATGAACTTGCATGTTGACGCCCCTTCCTCTCAGAAGATGACAATCGGTACGTTGAGGATTGCCAACAAATTCTTAAAATCCGTGTACGAACAGCAACAGGCGGACTCTTACCTAGCTGAAATGAAGGAAATTCAGGCTAAAGGAAAGGATTTATCCTTGGCAGAGGGGTCAGATGGGATCTTCTGGGTGAGAAACAGAATATACATACCAAGTGAAGGAAGATTGAGAAGAATGGTGCTTGATGAAGCCCACAAAAGCCTACTCAGCATTCACCCAGGAACCACGAAAATGTACCACGACTTGAGGAGACAGTTTTGGTGGCCCGGACTAAAGAAGGATGTGGCGGAGTACGTGGCCCGGTGTATCACTTGTCAAAAATCGAAGGTAGAGCACCAAAAACCTTACGGTGCAATGCAGCCTCTAGAGATCCCCGTGTGGAAATGGGACTCAATTGCGATGGATTTTATCATGGGATTACCCAAAAACCGAGCGGGCCATGATGCCATTTGGGTCATTGTTGACAGATTGACGAAGAGTGCACACTTCTTACCTGTAAATATGAAGTACCCATTGCATAAATTGGCTCGAATCTACATTCAAGAAGTTATCCGACTGCATGGCATACCTACTTCCATCGTCTCAGATAGGGACCCTAGATTTACGTCCAGGTTTTGGACCAGCATGCATCAAGAATTGGGGACGAAGCTTTGGCTTAGTTCTGCCTACCACCCCCAATCGGATGGACAATCCGAGCGAACAATTCAGAGTCTAGAAGACTTATTGAGAGCGTGTGTGTTAGAGTACGGTGGGGACTGGGAGCAGTACCTTCCCTTGATCGAGTTTATGTACAACAACAGCCATCATCACAGCATTGGCATGGCACCTTACGAGGCATTATATGGGCGTAGATGCCGAACCTCACTCTGTTGGTCGGAAGCGGGTGAAAGTCTATTACTGGGACCAGACATCGTGAAGCAAACCACAGAACAGATCCGAGTAATAAGGGAGAAGATGAAAGCATCACAAGACAGGCAGAAGAGCTACCATGACAAACGCATCAAGCCATTGGAATTTCAAGTCGGAGATCGAGTGTTTCTGAGAACCTCTCCGAGTAAAGGAGTTGGACGAGCCTTAAAAAGTGGGAAGTTAAGCCCTCGCTACATCGGACCTTATGAGGTAGTAGAACGGATTGGCCCCGTGGCATACCGCCTCGCGTTACCAACTCACTTGTCCCGATTACACAACGTTTTTCATGTGTCTCAGCTAAGGAAGTATTTGCATGACCCCAGCCACACGATGCCTGACGACGAGGTAGAGATCAAGGAAGACCTAACCACTGTGACTACACCGGTTGGAATCGTGGATCAATCGGTAAAACGCTTAAGAAACAAGAACGTAAGGCTGGTTAAGATGGAGTGGCAGCAAGGCAAGACCACCTCCTACACGTGGGAACGCGAAGACGCCATGCGACAGCAGTACCCCGAATTGTTTACCTAGGTAAGTACCGACTGAATTTCAGGGACGAAATTCTTTTTCAGTGGGGGAGAACTGTAACATCCCCGTTTTAAAATTTAATGCTGAATGAAGAATAAACCATTAAGATTTGATTTTTAACTAAGAAATAACTGTTAATTGCATTTAACTACTTAGGATTAAGCCATTAAAATATTAAAAATGGTGGTGGTCAGGGGATGGGGTGGAGTGCACGTGACTGCTGGACACACACTCTCCCATCCCACTCTTCTTTTACTGCGCACATGCACATATATATATATATAAGCGTGAGCCCTTGGCGAAAAAAAAACGCACTTGCTATTTCTTCAGACTCCCTTCTCCGTCACTTCATTCTCTACTTCCTCCCTTCGTCTTCATCTTTCTTCTTCTTCTATCTTACTCTTCGCTCCTGGAGGTCTGGGTTGCAGTACTGGAGAACGGACCACACTTCATCCCAGAATCAGGCGCAGGATACGACAAGCCAAGGAAGACCGAACGAATCAGGAGAAAGACGTCGGACCCAACAACGAGAACAGAAAGGTTTCTGAGGATTCTTCTAAAGGTAGGGGGCGCTTGCATGTCGAATGCATGGTCTAAGAACGGTACCGGATGAATGTATTGCTGAGTGCGGGTGTGTGTGTGTGCATGTATTTATAATCATTAGAACTGATGCTGTGCATGTGTGCATGTATTCACAATTACTAAAACTGATGCATGATTTGAGATTCTGATAGTGATCTTCGTGGCGATGGTGTAGCCTGTTCGTGGATGATAATGATGGATCTATTTTGTTGTCACTATGAAAAGTATGTATGTGCATGTTCTTAATTGGATTGCTCAATGTTGTTAGTCTGATGACCGATTGTAACATGCGCTGGTGTGACTGACTGAATGATTACGAGTAGTGGGGGATATCCGTTCTTACTTAATGACTACGGTAAGGTGTTCATGGCGCGATGATGTGTAATAATGAATGTGTTAGTTGCATGAGTAAGAGTGGGGTGACCCATGGAAGGTCAAGAACCCCAAGGGAAACGACTTCCAGTTACCAATCCTGGCTAGATCCCAATAGAGCTCGTGGTAGCCGTTGGAGCTAGAGAAGAGAGTCTCGAGACGCCGTGGGGAGGCCGGTGCCACCTGGTAAGAGCTGAGGGACGAGGGGCCAAAAGAAAAGGGGACCATAACTGAGAGTCTTTACCCGAGTCGGATCCGCAGGCATGCATATAGAAATAAGGCTGATTGTGGTGATGTATAAATCTATGTATGTGCATGTGTATGATTTTTGAATGCATGAATATATATTTAGATGTGGAATAAACTCTGTGAATTATGTGTGTCATGAATGTTGTTTGAATTGTATGAATTTGGTTACTTGAGAAAGGTTGAGTGATAGCAGGAGCGTGTACTGACGCTGATACTGAGTCTGTGAGTATCATTTTACATGTAAAAGCTCACCCCTGCAGTGGCCATTTTCAGTGAATGTCTCTCGTGAGGAGGATCAGAAGCAGAGCTGGAATGCTGGGCGGAGTGCTGATGCATTTGGAAGGTTTAATTAAGGCGTTGTTAGATTAAGCCCGGACTGGCTCATACCGGATGTTAATGTTTTGGGGATGAATAGAACTTTACGGGCAAGAAGAAGTCCGATTTTGTATTGTAAATATTGACATGCACTTTTATGTATATATATGGATGTATGGTTTTGGTGTGTGTGATGCTATGTGCTGCCTTGTTTCCTAATTATGCTTTAATAGATACGCAGGGACAGTCTGATTGAGCCGGTTATAGCTAAGTCTGAGTGAACCGAGAATTGTCTTAGGAAAATTTATGTCGGATACGTTGGGCGGAGTCGTACCCCGCCCGAAGTGTGGGAGCAATTCGCCCAAGCTCGAGGACTCACGCTGAAGCGAGTAATTACCAGAGTGAGATATCGACCATTATCCTTTCCTATCCGTTGTGATGCTAACACAATCCAGACCCCGATGTTGACCCCGAATTGGGCGTTATGGCTAAGTCCGCCCAGGCGTCGTCATACTTAGTTGAGCTGGGTGGAATAGGTTCAGATCCCTCCTTTCTCCACAACCTACTAACGTATATGTACCCTGTAACTTCTCATTTTTCTGAGTAAAATGCGAGTGTGAGGATTTACTTAGTGAACCCTTGTCCATACCCGATGGAGGAAATTACCTTGTAGTTGTGTTAAAGAGGCGTTATGTAGATTTCATTTAGGCGGCGTCATACCTCGCCCAAGTAACTAGGACAGCCCGCCCAAGATAAATATACTCCGCCTAGCCAAGTAGGATGATTCTAACTCCGCCTTTCCACCGAATGCTACGCGTGTGAATGTATTAACATATTTCCCTTATCTATTCCACCCGTTGAGTGACCAGTATTACTCGAAGGGAAGCCTCATTGCGAAATCTCCTCTATCCGCTGCTGCATTACCATACTCCGCCTGGACGGTGTCAGACCCCGTCTGAGCGAATAAACGATGTTGTGCAATCCGCCCTAGTGTTGGTGCGTTACGATAAATCCATTGAGCCGGCCCCAGTTTTAGTTTCCCTGTAGGTTGCTATGTGCGTGTGAATGCTTTTCGTTCTTCCCTTGCCTGCTCCCTCATATATCGAATAATACGGGACTGTTTTGTGAAAAATTTTCTCATATTTTTGGAATTTTTAGTTGCAATTAATTAGGGTGTTACATTGATCATGGATATGATATATATATATATATATATTGATTTAATGATGGACCTATGCCGTATGTTGATTACGGATAGGAGATATTGAGAAAGAAATTGACATGGTGGTAGACCATATCTGTTGAGACCTTGATGTGCATGTGCACCTTGAATATGAATTGTGGTTAGGTCTCTTATACGCATTATGCCTGTGGCATTTAGCCAAAGAATGCTTGTTGAATGGAATGAAACTCATGTTTGATTGGTTGAATGATTAATATTGAAGAAACCCCCTAGTGAGGGTATTTTTGAATTTAAATGATTGGTTGTGCCATTTGTGAGGGTTAAATTTTTATATTCTTTGGCACAAGAATTCTATGTGTTATATGATATAAGTGATTCATTGTATTCCCCTAGATTGGGAATTTGAATAAATGATAAATGATTAAATGTGAAATCGAATACATGATAGATTGGAATTGTGTCTCGGTTTTGATGTGTGAAAACCGAGTGAATGATTTATTTAATTATAACCCACTAGGTGTGACGACCTAGATGGACTTGGTATGATCCTGTATGATCAAATGTTGTAGAGAATTAACTTAATAGACCCTATGGCGGTCTAGGCTCTATGTTGCTTTGTGAGCCATATCCAATGATGATTTTGTGGTATGTGAGAATTTTACAATGGGAGCTAGGTAACCCTTGATGAATGATGGATAATAATGTTGAATTTGGGATATAAATTGAAATTGATTATAGTATATGATTTTATGAAGTGATTTTGAGCAAAAGTATACACCCTTGAGATTATGATCATTGGATTAATTATGGATGATGATGTGATGCAGAGATGACATGTGTGATTATGAGCTGACAAGTAGAAATATGATCATGTCGTTACCCCCTATTTTATTGGGAGGGTGTTATATTGATGTTAGAAATCACACAATGATATGATGTGATGTGAGTTATATGTTTAATTTATAGACTTTAATTGTGATCTATGAGGGAAATTCCTATTATGGAGGCTTGTTGTATGATTAAGTAACCTACTTGATGAGAGTTTGATGAATCTTTTAAGGCTCAAATTAATTTATATGTAAGTGAGACAAGAATTTTGGACTATTGAACATGTATTTAGATGGATGAAACCCAAGGATGGAGTATTTATTTTGTGATGAGTGAGAATTTATGGTTGGTACACCGATTAATGGTGAAGTTAATTAAGATTTGATGATTGATATGGCATGATGGATGCCAAATTAATTGTAGAATGACAATGAAATATGAATATGTTAGTGGTGGACTGGTGAGGATTGTCACCGAGTCTTATCTGGTTTGGTGTTGTTTGAATACGTATGACCAATATGAGCAGTGGGAATACGAAGTACTGGTCCTGATATGGTCTTACATGCCATAGGCATTGTGGCAGCATGCACATATGCACCGACTTCATGTGTTTGTGGTAGCCACTACAGGATTGGGACGCCTTCCTGTATGTCGGATGCAGCAACACATAGGCCGGGCAAGTGTAGGGATTGTAGCTGCTTATGGTGAATGTATTGAACCTATCTGGTCATACTGAGTATGAACATGTGAGCTCTGTTGGGTGAGTTGTAATTCATAATATATATAACATACTTGATGTGAAGATTTTATACTAAGAATGGTGATATGATGATGAACGTGGCTTGATGGACTTTGGTAAGTCTAATGTTATTCTATGACGTCGTTGAAACCTTGTTGAGGTGCGGTCTGAAATATGGCCTTATGGTGTGTATATCGATGCTGAATTTTGAGGACGAAATTCTTTTTAGGTGGGGTGAATTGTAACATCCCGAATTTTATAAAATGAATAATTGATGAGAGTAAATAATAAATAATTTAATATGAGTTGATATATGTCCCAAAAATATTGGGATGATGAAATTGAGATTTATTGAGGATATTTATAAATTGTTGGGACTTAAAGAGTTAAAATTTTACCCTGTTAAAATATGAGTGTCGGACCAAGTATCTCCGATTGAGATGCCATTGGTCAGGGCTATAGATAAAATTATTGGGAATCCGAATATATCTTCGGAATAAATTTTAGATAATATATTGAGCCTGAACGGAGAGCCTGTTTGTTATAAAACGGAGAGATTTTAAAGAAAGGAAGGAAATTTTAAAACAAAACCCCCTTCTCTTTTTCTCACGTTGGCCCTCTTTCTCAAAGGGGAAAACATCTTTCTTCTTCTTCATCTCTTATTTCCTTTCTCCTTCTCCACTTCTTCCACTCTTCAAAAACCTAAGCCATGGATGGTGTCTCTTCCTTCTCCCTTCATTTTCATTCTTCTATGAAGCTTGGAGGAGATGGCAAAGGAGGCAAGGAGCTCTCTTTCTCCCACTCTATTTTCGTGCTCTCTCCCTCTCCCTTGGAAACTCATGGTTAACTCTTGGTGGAGGTAAATTCTTCATCATTTCATGAGCTTTGTACCCTAGTGTTTGGGTTCTTGGTATTTGGGTGGAGTATTTATTGCATAGGGATTGTTGGGAGAGCATTAAATCATGGAAACCCTAAGGTGGGGTATGGTTATTATGGTACTATGGTGGGTTGTGGTGAGTGCATGAAATCAATACTAGGATGGATAAAAAATTAATAAGCATTTATGATAGTGATGGATATTATGATGATTAATTAGAATTAGTAATGGTTGTTGGGTTTTGATGAAAACCCTCGCCTTAAGAATTTGGGAAAATGTATAGATTGTGACTTATTGGGTTGAATTGAATGTGAATAGGTGAATGATTGAGAGTATTGCTGGTTGATTTTGATAAAATCCCTTGGTATTAATAATTTGGGGATTTTGACCCACTTGGTGATTTTGATGATTTTGGCACCTTGGAATGATGCTATGCATAGGAATGAATATTTGAAGGATAGGAGTTGAATATTAATGTTGGTAAAATGGGGAGCTAAGTCATGAGTTGCAAATAATGATATATGCATGTATATAGGTATGTTGACTTGAGGAATTAGTAAGTGTTGATGTTTATGATGTTGACAATGATTACGAACCATTACTATTAGACTAAGAGAATGGATGTTTAAATTGATGAAGCCTTAGGTCTTGTTATAGGCCATGGTGTTGTTGATGTTGGGTTGTTTAGCCCTTGAAATCTAGAAATTATAGCTTTGGGGAAAGGAATTCCCGAAGCCTAATACAATTGCATAAGTTGGTGTTCATCAAGTCTAGGACTTGATATTAGGCTTCATGATAAGCTAACAAATGTTTAGAATCATGATGGTTATTGATGGGTGGATTTATATGAATGTGGTATGTAGATTGTGTTCCGGGCAATGTGGCGGAGCATTCGGAGCATTGGAATCGTTTCGGCTCTTCCCTCAAGGTAGGAGAGGAGTTTACATTCAAATTGCATGAGTTATATAATTGATGATTATTGTATGGCTTGATACTCATGCTTGCCTTGCCATGTTTATAGTGAAATGATATGAATGGCAAATTGTTGGCTATTGATGATAACATATGTGTAATATATTGATGAATAACCCATGAGGGGTTGAAATAAGTACATGTTAATGAACCATCCTTGAGGGGATGAAATATATGTTTTAAGAATTGAGAATTTATGTGGATGATTGGCATTGAATATGATAGCCATTGTGATGGTATTAGTGATAAGTTTGAGGTTTATGCATAATGGAGGAACTCATAGAGTCAAATAGAGTTTTATGTGATTTTGATGGCTTGGGTTAGTCCCAATAGCTTCTATGTGTAGTTTATGACTTGTAGAAATTGGAATGGGCCAATTCCATTGAGAATTGACTCCTGAGGTCCCCAAAAACATTTTAAATCGGGTAAAACACAATTGTGTGCATAAGTCCCTCAATTTTGAGAATTTCTGAGTGAGGCCGATGGCCACACGTCATAAATAATATATTTTAGCTTGTGACAAATTTTGAAGGTCATTGGATTTGAATTGAATGAGATTGGGTGATTGGAAGTTAAGATTTTGGTGTTGTTCTGCATAAAAACAGCAGCAGGGCTGTCTTGAATCGATTCAAGACCCTTTGAATCGATTCAAGAGGTGCTGTTTTCATTGTTTTGGGCTCCAGGGGTGTTTGAATCGATTCATGTGAGTTTGAATCAATTCAAGGCCCTCTGTCTGTCAAATTTTGAGATTTTAGGACGGTTGAATCGATTCACACGAGTCTGAATCGATTCAGAGCCCTGTTATGGCCACTGTTGTGCTGTTTTTCCAACTGGTCTGTTTTCTTTGCTGTTTTTGGCCCGTTTGGGCACCTTAATGACATTGTTGGCCTCCGAGTTCTTCATGAAAGTTGTAGATAATTTGTTACGGAGGTGTGAGAATTGGTCTCACATTAATTGGAGTTTTCTAACTCTCATTAGGCGAAAAATACCGAACCTATTACGTTGAAAAATTCAAGTTTAAGGGGGTTTTGAACCCAACTTTTTATGGTGGCCAAATTGGGACTAATAGGTGATATTTGTGACATGTCCCACTATTTTTAAGACTAAAAATAAGATTTCCTCACGCCTTAGTGCTGAAATTTATCATGGGCTCATTGTTGCCTAAAACCCCTTTTATTATGTAACAAGAAGCGATTTTATTAAGGGTCCATGTGTGGTGTGTCTTAGTGGTGATTGAGGAATGGCTTAAGGCCTTGGAGAGGTACGTGTATGCCTATACTATGTTATGAATACATGTGTGCATCACCACCATTGATGTATTATGAATCATAATAAAAAGTAAATGATGTGGGTATATGACACATCTTGTGTGATAGTAAAACCAATGAGGGGAAAATTGAATGGCCACGAGTGTATAAATCAATGGATTTGAAATGGTGGCAATGATGATTGCTAAACATATACTTCTGAAATACCTTGTTGTTTTCCATGCGTGGATAAATGCCATGATGCTTGATATGATTTTAAATTACCATGCGTGGTTTGATGTGGTTATGAATGTTGTGCCTTGAGGGGCCTTATGATTTCTTATGTGCGAATGATAATAAGATTAAATATACGATTTATCCCTAATTGAGAGGGTGAGATATCCTTGCGAGGTTGTTGGGCACATGCATTATTACATTGTTACGTTTATGGCATAACATGGCATTGATATGCATTGTTATTGAATGATGTTGAAATGTATCACCTTGCGGGGTGCCACGAAGGGTATATCCCAGAGTGAAGAGGACGTGATCCTATTGTTATTGAATTGTTGTGAATTGAATCACCTTGCGGGGTGCCACGAAGGGCATAACCCCAAGTGATGATGATATGATATTGTGCCGGTGGTTGCGATCACCTGGATTGTGAAATATGAAAGGCCCTGCGGGGACCATTATATGATGTTGAACCAGTGGTTGCGATCACTTGGTATTTGATATGATAAAGGGCTTGCGAGCACCTATGATGCCCATGGTTACGATCATGAGGCGGGAGTACCCCTTGCGAGGCGGGAAACCTATGTGAATTGTTGAACGTGGTTGCGATCACGAGAAAGCTCCTTGCGAGGCTGCTTTAGGAAGTACCCCTTGCGAGGCAGGAAACCAATGTGATGATGATATGATATGGTAATGGTGGTTGCGATCACCTGATTATGGAATGTGAAAGGCCCTACGGGGACCATTATATGATGTTGAACCAGTGGTTGCGATCACTTGGTATTTGATATGATAAAGGGCTTGCGAGCACCTATGATGCCCATGGTTATGATCATGAGGCGGGAGTACCCCTTGCGAGGCGGGAAACCTATGTGAATTGTTGAACGTGGTTGCGATCACGGGAAAGCTCCTTGCGAGGCAGCTTTAGGGAGTACCCCTTGCGAGGCGGGAAACCAATGATTACGAATGTTTGATTATGGTGGTTGCGATCACCTATTATGATTTTGAAGAATTGATTATGGTGGTTGCGATCACCCATTATGGTTATGAATGTTTGATTATGGTGGTTGCGATCACCTATTATGATTTTGAAGAATTGATTATGGTGGTTGCAATCACCCATTAAGGTTACGAATGTTTAATTATGGTGGTTGCGATCACCCATTGATATAGAATTAAATTTATTATATATTTGAGATGGGATGACCACGAGTGTTGAGAAACCCCTTACGAGGAGGTATTGTGTGAAACCTTAATGGTGTAATGATGATAATGATTATGAGTGCCCTTGTTGATAAGTGGCAAATTGATTGTGTATATGATTATGTATGAGGCTTGTATGCCTATTATATTAATGATATGATGAATGGATGATAATTTAAATGGTTTTATAGCAAAGCACACATGATGTTTGTATGCATATACGCTTGATCATAATATATATGTTATTCGTCATTTTGATTATATAACTCACTCTCCCATGTGGTCTCCTTTTTAGCATTATGATGCAGGTTGCCATGGGATGATTTTGAAGTTAAAGATCAAGTTTCGGTGAAGGTAAATAGTGGTAGAGGAAATGCCTTGGCCGGCATCATTTATGAATTATTATTTATTAGAATCATGAAATGTATACTTTATCTATAATGATATAGATGTTTTAATGAATCTGTACATGTATATAAATATAGTTATACCTTAGGCTTTGCGTACTCAGGTTGATGATTATCTAATAGGCTCATGATATGTCATTGCATGCTAGCCTAGCCTTTTCTCATATCGTCATATATGGGACTAGGTGTGTGCCTGGTATACATATTCTTCCGCTGTAAACTTTATTATTTTCGTATACCACTATGGGCCATTATTTTATCGATCCAGCTTCAGTTTATTAATTGTACACTTCGGTTCTCTATGATTCGAGTTTCGGTGTGATGCTGAACTTAGTTTGGAACGCGAAAAATTTATTCACAATTTTATTAATTATGACGATCACATCGGGATTCGAGTCTGGAAAATCAGGGTGTTACAGCTTATACAAGTGCTTACACATGGATCAAAAAAAATATTTAGTTAAAATTTAATTTGCTTACAAAATTATAGACAAGTAAACAACGAGTGAAATTTCTTTCAATTAGGACATTTTATATTATTCTCAGGCTAGAACCTGACAGAGTGGTATTAGAATGTTTTGCTTCCAATAGGGCCAATATTTTTTTATATAGACCACATAATTTTAAACGATAACTAAAAATCTTATAATATTTTACTGTTTTCCTAAATGTGTGAATTATTTAATTAAATACTATTTTAAATTGTTTAAAATACATGTTGTGATGTGAAATATGTTGATGAACACTTAACACCATTTTACTTTGTTTGCTTGGGTCTAAAAATTACTAAAATAATATTTAATTAAATTACTTGTATATTTGAATTTTTAAGGAAGTATCTGATTGAATTGTTTGAACGATAAATTGTGATGTGAACTATGTTAGTGAATGTTTGATTTGAAAAACTGACATTTTCAGGTCCTTATGGCAATGCATTCCACTTTGCGATCGATTCCACTTAAATTATTTGTTAAATGCTGATAGATATGTTGATTGATAAACGTCGTGGCTATTCTAATCCTTTGCTCTTCTTAAAGTGCATAAGTATATTTTGTGGTTGGCCGTAAACATTAAAATTTCCCTATGACTATAAAATACTAAAGGTATTGTGAGTTAGAATATTTAATAAGTTGATTAATATTTTGAGAGTCTGATAGAAAAGGAAATATCGTTTGATGCTAAAGTTAATCATGGAGATCGTAATTATTCTGGTATAGATTAACACTCAATTAGTTAAGGGACATAATAAAAGTCATTAGTATTCTGAATAAACTATAGCTATGGGTCCCAACATTTTTCAATAAAGAAAAATTTAAGAAGGGGTAACCCTCTCATACCCTTAATGTGTAAGAATTTTAGATAAGTAAAGGTTGTTCAGAATCTTAAAAACTTGTGATGAATGAGTAATTAGAAGGTGATACCATGAACACCTGATAGGTAACTGAGTAATTGCTTCCAAACCTTACCCAGAGTGTGCATTAGAACACAATCAGTGGCTAGCCACTCTGGATTCTTTCTAATACCATTTCAGTGTAGAGTTTATATATGAACTTATATAGATAGATTATGTAATGTCCGGAAATTTATAAGCAAATGATTAATTGAGAGGGATAAATGGAAAATAATTACATATGGGTTGATGAATGTCCCAAAAATTTAGAAACAATTAAATTGGGATTTATTATGATTGTTCATAATTATTGAAGCTTAAAGAGCTAAAATTAATACCCGATTAAAATATGGGTGTCAAATCAAGTATCTACGATTAAGGCACTGTTGGTCAGGGTTGTTAAGAATATTATTGTGAATCCGTATATGTTTTTAGAATAATTTTTGAATAAAGTATTGAGCCTGAACGGTGATCCTGTTTATCATAAAATGGGGAAATATTAATGAGAGGTAAATTTTAAAACACAACTCTCTTTTCTCTCCTCGTATTCACGTTGCTTTCTCCCTTCCAAAGGTGAAATTTATTTACTCTCATTTCTTCATTTCTTCTTTATCTTCTCCCTCTCTAAAACCTAATCAAAGTGGTGTGCTCCCTTTCTTCTTCATTTTCGTTCTCTATTAAGCTTGAAGGAAAAGCTTGTGACTTGAAGCTCCCCCCTCTCTTTTCTAAATTTTTGTTAGTCTCTTTTTCTCTTGGAAGCTTATTGTTGTTTCTTGGCTTGAGGTAAGTTCCTTACAATTTTATGGAGCTTGTGCCCTAGGTTTTGGGTTATGGTGGTTAGGTGAGTGTTTTAATGCATATGGGTATTGAATGAGAGCATTAAATGTGGAAACCCTAATATGAGGTGTATTAAATGCAAACTTTTATGTACATTAATGGTGGTGCATGAAAAATAATGGTGAAGATAATGGAAAATTAATGTGCATTAATAATGATTATTGGGTTTTTGATGAAACCCTGACCCTAAGAATTGGGGGAAAACATTTAATGTTGTTAGAGAATTGATTTTAAAGGGAAATGTGTGATATTTAGAGTATGGGTGTTGCTAATGATGTTGGGAGAATATTTATTGATGATGAGAGATGGTATTAATGATGTTGGATGGTCATTAATGGTGGTTGATGACCATTGGTGTGAGAACCCATTGATGGGTGTAGCTTTAAATGGATAATAATGAACTTGAACACCAAACCCATGGTGGTTGTGGTGAAATAAATGAAAAGGAAAATGGTTTGATAATGATAATGTTATAAACACCAAGTTTTTAATTGAGAATATGTAAATCTTGGTGGGTAAATAGAAAGTAATGGTATGGTATATTGTGTGGTGTAGGATCTATTCCGAACGACGAGGCAGGACCTTAAAATCGCTCAGATTACTTCTCTTGAGGTAGGAGAAAAGCTTATATTCTAAATGCATGAGTTGAATATTGGTTGATTATTGTATGTGGTATTGTACATGTTTTCCTTGTCTTTGTTGTATTGTTGAATTGTGATGTTGAGAATTACAATGTTATGTGATTGGCAAATGTGTGTGTTATACATTTTGAATATTGGTGGTATGCTTTATGGTGATTGATAATTATCATGAGATGTAGGGACAATTGTTGTGTCCTAAGTCATTGAAAATATATGTGTATTCACCATAAATATTGATTGTTGAGTATTGATGATGAATAAAAGTGAATGTTATTGGTGAGGAAACCCTTGAACAATTGATGATTGTTATTATTGATGATTGTTGGTGCCATTATGGTTGATACAAGTATGAATTTGTATGTGTGAATTGAATTGCATTTGTGAAATGTTGAGAACGCCTCACTAAAATATGAAATAATGGCAATAATCAATGAGATAAAAATGTACTAAGAATTGTGTGGTGATCTTAATGATGGTGATGATTGATGAGTGGCATGATAAGATGCATAGTGCAAGAATTGTGTGGTGATCTTAATGATGGTGATGATTGATGAGTGGCATGATAGGATGCATAGTGTAAGAATGCATATGATTTGCATTTGCATTGCATCCATGGCATGTTGCATAACTTCAGTAAGGGAATGTTAGGGGTTCCTCTGGTTGGCCCAGTGGGAGGGCGGCTCTATGCACGAGCATTATTGTTGTTACCGTAGTTGCTCAGTGGTGGAGTCACAAAGCTGCCCATGCTTAGCTACGGGGAGCTATATGTAGTTGACCGTGGGGGGTGGCTCTTTGAGGAGCAGGTGTCCTCAGTGGTCCTGTGGATCACAGTTGCCATGGTATGATTCATGGTTGGCCTGCAACACCATGTGTTATTTATATTGTTTACCGCAGTCATGGTGAAAATGATCGGTGTTGCAAGATGGGCGGTCTGGTTTGGTACCAGTAAAATATGATGCATGCAAACGATGAGATAAGTGTACATATTTTACTACTGCAGTAGAGGCATGATTGTATATCTATGCTTGAAGCCACAAATTAGTGTTTTATATTCCCACAGTCGGATCCATGATTGATATTAATTCCATTGTGCATATGCATTAGCCTAAGAGCATTTGCATATAGCATGGAGATATGCCAAAAGAGGATGAATTGAGATGATGGTTGAAATGGGTGAAAGAATACCTAAAGACAACAAATAAAATATGAATACAAAGAAATCACTGTGCATGGTGGTGATAATTGTGTTTAGCCTAAATGATGTAAGGTAATGATGTGTATATGTATATGCTTTGTTATGGATTATAGTTGATGAATATGATATATATATATATATATACATGTTGAAATGATGTGATTATGATGATAATTGATGTTGTTGATGCAAAGTATACATGTTGTTGTATGCATATACATATAATCACAAATGTATTCACATTCATCACTTGGAATGTATAATTTACTCTCCCATGTTGTCTCTTTTTAGCATTGTGATGCAGGATATGTATGGGGTGAGATGCATCTATTTTGGAAATGTATATTGTGACACCCTAAAAATAGGGGTAAATTTTTCACGATTTTAATATTATTGATTTGTGAAAAATACAAGTGGTGAAGCCAAATATTTAATCACCTGGATCTATCAGAGACCTATCTCATATGTGAAGATATGAGAAGGTAAGTTCATTAAATTAATTCTTAAGAAATCCATAATTAAGACAGCGGAAGTGTTTTGAGTAAAATAATATTATGGAACTAGATTCTTAAGAGATTATTCATTTGGGGTTAAGAAGCCAAAGTTATACCAAAGTATTCATAATGTAGGGTGGAATCATGGATTAACATGAAGAAATTGGAAAATAACATGATTAAAGCGTTTTAGGAGAATCAGGTCCCCCTCGCTCAAGCGAAATACCAATTCGCTTGAGCGAGCTTCGCATAGCATGCTTGGGCGAAACAGAAAATGCTGAGCGAAAGGAGGAAATGAAGGTTCAGGGGTCACTTTGCTTAAGCGAACCCCAACTCACTTGAGCGAGTAGTGGAATTCTCGCTCAGGCGAAGCCAGCGAGCGTGAGGCGGAAAACGCCCAGAACTCATCCATGCTCACTCGCTTGGGCGAGCACTATCCCAAGGCCTTTCGCTCAAGAGAATCTCGACCAAGTTCCCCACTCGCTCGGGTGAGACCTTTCTCGCTTAAGCGAAAATCGTCCCGAGAGCAATTTCCTGATAAACCTGAGAGCAAAACCTGAGACCAAACCCTCTCGCTTGGGCGAAATAGACCCTCACTTGAGCGGAAATGGCCCAGTGGCCAAACACTGATGCTGGGACAATCTCGCTTGGGCGAGTCCCATTCTCGCCTAAGCGAGAATCATCCAGAGGCCAAAAATCAAAACAAGGGCATTCTCGCTTGAGCGAGAAGCCCTTTCGCCTGAGCGAGTTTGACAGAAAAACAGGGGAATGCAGAAATCACCCAACTCACTATACTAAAATTCATTCTAATCAATTTTACTCAAATTCAACACTTCATACATATCATATTACATGTTTAGAACTTGTTCAAATCAATCATACCTATAAATTTCCATTACAACTCATTTATGACCTAAAGATCAACTCAATCATCCTTATACTTTATAAATCTAATCATCCTTATAAATCTTCATTCATCAAGATTTGGAGGGTTTCATCAGTCATTCATTCATAGGGTCATGATTGAAAATGAGTCATAAACAAAAGATCTCATTTTCCTCCATGACCTCTCAAAATCACTATTGTATATACATACATATATATTCATCAATCATACCATTGTCCATTCTAAATCCCGATTATGCAAAACATAGATGGTGTTATACACCTTACATCCATTCTACCTAATCACAATATCAAAACATTGCTGGCCAAGGCATTCTTTTACCAAAATGGAACTTTCTTCACACTTCTCCTCCAACAACAGCTCCAGAGTAATACCTATAACACAGGAGCTAAAAAGAAATACCACAGGGAGAGTGAGTATACTTTCTCAATGATGAAAATCTAATAAATAAAACAATATATGCATGAATGCAATACAACTATCTCCTCCTCAAGAGGAGTTTATTTAATATCAAACATTCAATCAACAATTTTTATTCAACACAATTATTCCTTAATTCTCTTAGAATCATATCAATCAAATTCGCCATCACACTTTAGTAATTAAAAGGGAATATCCATTCATATCGCATCATCAAAGTATCACACTATATCATGCTCCAAGACTGATGCACATGCTAATGTCATTAAAATGCATATGCAGATTTCATTTCCTCGAGTGATCACAACCACCATATTCATATACTCATTCTCAATGGTTTCCCGCCTCGCAAGGGGTACTCCCTCTAGCAGCCTCGCAAGGTGCTTCTCGTGATCGCAACCACGTTCAACATTTCATAAGGTTTCCCGCCTCGCAAGGGGTACTGCCGCCTCATGATCGCAACCATGGGCACTCAATCTCAATGGTCCCGCAGGGCCTTTCATTTCAATACCAGGTGATCACAACCACCGGTCTAACAATCATAGGAACTCGCAAGCCCTTTTTCATTTCCATCATCAAGTGATCGTAACCACTTATCGACATCATCATGATATGCATGTCATGCTATGTATACAATAATGCTCATACACACCTCAAGCTCATTTAGATTATCTTACCCTCTCAACTAGGGTACATTCATTTTCAACCACACAATTTTCCACCAATTCACACACAAGTATCAATCCTCATATTCAAGAAACATTCCAACCAAAGGTTTTTGGCACTTATCATGTCTCATATGTAATCAATCATGTATCAACACGTAATAAGTCATTCATAGCCTCACTTAGGCTTTATTGTATAAACACCAAATTCACCATACCATACACAATTCGTATCACATACACAGAATATCACATTCATCCAAGAAAGCATGTCATACTACATTAATACATACATTATCATCACAATTTTCATGCTTTTAGACAATACACCCCTCTCCTACCTCAAGAGAAGTAGACCTCTGGGGTTGATGTTCCCGCCTCACCAGTATTGCCAAGCCCTACACCAATCAATCATAGGGCCTCATCAATCATTCATTCAAACACCAATTCAACATACATATATATATAGGTATACACATGATTCTTATCATGTGGAAACTATTTATCAATTTCATTCATTTGCCTAATTAGGCTTCGGGAATTCCTCCCCTTAAATCACAATCCATTATTATCAAGAGTTACAACCTAATTGTTAGGTTATTCCATCTATTAAATCTCCACCAACACCTTGGTGAGGTTCCCACTTATTATGACTTCAAGTCAACATCATCATTATTTAATGTCTACCACATCATTTATAACACTCTTTCCATCAACAAATGCTAACTTCTTCAATAAATGCTATATTCTTCAATATTCTACCTTTCCTCATAAAATTCAAGTTTAGGGTTTTCACCAAACCCACCAACCTTCATAAATGCTTATATACCTCCTTCTTTTCCCACCATAATTACAACTACCTCATTAATTACTCATAAGCTTGTATTTATGTCAATCCATCTTTTAGATTTCCACTTTTGAATTTTCCTTGACATTTCTCACACATTTATTGTGTTCTAACACCAAAACTTTAACTAAACTTCAACTATATACTTATATACATGGAAAATGATCATAATCTTACCTCAAGAGGAGAAAATATTTTAGTTTCCAAGCTTTCTTGAAGTCCTTGAAGATTATTAATGGAGAAGGAAGAGATATCTCCTTTTAAATTTTGAGTTCAAAAGAAAGAGGAAGAGGAATTATGAAGAAGAAGAAGATATGTATATGAAGATAAGAAGAAGAAAAGTGTCTACATGAGAGACAAAAGAGTGCAACCGACTTTTGAATGAGAAAATAAGAATTTAACATTTAAATTATTAAACCTTCATTAATTCTTTCGTTTTTAAACAAACAGGTTCGCCATTCGGGCTCAATACATATTCTAAAAATTATTTCGAATATAAATTCGGAATCCCACTAACATTATCTACGGCCCTGACCAACGACATCTCAATCGGAGATACTTGGTCCGACACCTATATTTTATCCGGGTCAGTTTTCAACTCAATCGATCACCATAATTCACCAACAATTTCGAAAAGTCTTGTTTAAATCATTTCAAGAATTTTAGGATATTAATTAGCCCGCATTTAATTATTCAACATTTATTTTCCTAATTTAACTTCCTATTTTAAGAATTCGGGGTGTTACAATCCACCCCTCCTAAAAGAAATTTCGTCCCCGAAATTCAACTTACCAGATTCAAAAGCATAAGGGTACCGCTCACGGATATCGTCCTCGCGTTCCCAAGTAAGTGTTTCCACGTCTCCATGCTTCCATGCCACTTTTATTAATGGTACCATCTTATTCCGCAGTCTCTTTACGGAATATTCAACAACACGGACAGAAACAGGAAGGACGGATAAGTCATCCCGCACCTCAACATCGTCAATAGAGATCACGTGCTGAGGATCATGTATATACTTTCTTAACTGTGACACATGGAATACATTATGTAAGTTCGCAAGCTGTGGAGGAAGTGCAATCCGATATGCAACATCTCCAATCCGCTCTAAAATCTCATAGGGTCCAATGAATTTAGGGCTTAGTTTTCTGCTCTTCAAGGCTCTTCCTATACCCTTATCACACGAAACTCACAATAACACATGATCGCCAACTTGAAACTCAAGTGGCTTTCTTCTTTTATCATAATAGCTCTTCTGCCGGTCCTGAGCAATTTTCATCTTTTCCCGGATCATCTTGATCTGCTCGGTAGTTTCCTCAATAATCTCAGGCCCTAAGGCTAGATTCTCACCAATTTCAAACCAACATAAAGGAGTTCGACACCTTCTTCCATATAAGGCCTCGTATGGTGCCATACCAATACTAGAATGAAAACTGTTGTTGTAGGTGAATTCAATCAGAGGCAAATATTTCTCCCACAAACCGCCATGCTCCAAAACACAAGCGCGTAATAAGTCCTCAAGACTCTGAATAGTCCTCTCAGACTGCCCATCGGTCTGAGGATGATACGCCGAGCTTAGCTTCAGTTTTGAACCCATTGCCTCATGTAAGCTTCCCTAGAATCGGGAAGTAAATCGGGGGTCACGATCAGACACAATGCTTGACGGCACACCATGCAATCTCACAATCTCCCAAATGTACAACTGTGCTAAATCTTGCAAGGAGCTCTCCATACTGATTGGTAGAAAATGTGCACTCTTTGTCAAACGATCCACAATCACCCATATTCCGTCACATCTGGACCTCGTTCTTGGTAATCTGGACACAAAATCCATGGCAATTGTGTCCCACTTCCAAACAGGGATATCAAGTGGCCTCAAAGTACCCGAAGGTCTTTGGTATTCTACCTTCGCCTTCTGACAAGTAAGGCAAGAAGCTACAAAGTTAGCAACATCACGTTTCATTCCGGGCCACCAAAAGTTCTTCTTTATATCTCGATACATCTTAGTTGCACCAGGGTGGATGTTAAACATGCTTTTATGTGCTTCCTCCAGCATTGTGCGTCTCAAATCACCGAATGAAGGTACATACACACGACCTTTTACTCGCCACATACCATCAACGCCTTCCAAAAGAAATGAATTTTTCCCATTATCCTGTGATCTTCGCATCTCTTGTAAATAATCATCGTCTTTTTGTTTCTCTTTCACAAACTCCAAAAACTCATTGCATATTTTCAAGGTAGCAAAACATAGTCTCTTGGAGGATTGAACCTCGGTTCCAACATTCAAATTCTGAAATTCTTCCATTAACTCGAACTCTTTGACCATCATGGCTGATATATGTAAGGATTTCCGATTAAGAGCATCAGCAACGACATTGGCTTTTCCCGGGTGGTACATCAATTTAAAGTCATAATCCTTCAAGAATTCCATCCATCTTCTTTGTCGCATATTCAATTCCTTTTGGTCGAAAAGATATTTCAAACTTTGGTGATCACTGAAAACGACAAACCTCGAACCGTACAAGTAATGACGCCAAATCTTCAAAGCAAACACGACCGCAACCAACTCCAAATCGTGAGTCGGGTAGTTAACTTCATATGGTCGCAACTGGCGTGAAGCATAAGCTATTACACGTTCCTTCTGCATTAGCACACATCCAAGTCCGTGCTTAGAAGCATCACAATACACCACAAACTTTTCTTGTAAATCAGGCAATGCCAAGATAGGAGCAGAAGTCAGTCTCATCTTTAACTCTTCAAAGCATCTCTCACATTCAACCGTCCACATAAAAGGTTGATTCTTCCTTGTCAAACTCATCAAAGGTCTTGCAAGACGAGAGAAACCTTCAATAAACCTTCGATAATAACTCGCAAGTCCAAGAAAACTTCAGATTTCAGTAACTGTCGTAGGTCTAGACCATGCTATAACGGCTTCGACCTTAGAAGGATCCACCGAAATACCATCCTCGGATATTACATGTCCAAGGAATTGGACGCTTGTCATGCAAAATTCATACTTAGAGAGCTTGGCATATAACTGGTTCTCTCTAAGAATGTTCAGTACCACTCTCAAATGTTCTTCATGTTCCTCGCGACTCTTGGAATATACCAGGATATCATCGATAAACACCACAACAAAACGATCCAGGTATTCATGAAAGATGTGATTCATGTAACTCATGAATACCGCTGGAGCATTAGTAACTCCAAATGGCATCATGACATACTCGTAGTGGCCATATCGCGTCCTAAATGCAGTCTTAGGAATATCTTCGGCCCTCACCCGAATTTGATGATAACCGGAATGCAAATCAATCTTCAAAAATACCACCGCACCTCTCAATTGATCCAACAGATCATCAATACGAGGTAAAGGATATCTATTCTTTATCGTCAACTTATTCAAATGGCGGTAATCTACACACAGCCGCATGGTTCCATCATTTTTCTTGACTAATAATACAGGAGCTCCCCAGGGTGACACACTGGGTCGAACAAATTCCTTCTCAAGAAGCTCCTCAACTTTCTTCTTTAATTCAACTAACTCCATAGGAGACATCCTATATGGAGAAATAGACACTGGTTCGGCACCAGGTACAAGGTCAATAGCAAACTCAAACTCCCTTGGAGGTGGTAAGCCAGGTATCTCATCAGGAAATACGTCCAGAAATTCAAACACCACGGGGATATCGATGGGACCGGGACCACTCGTCCCATCGGCAAGAGATAGTAGTACGCAAAGTTGAATTATACCGTATACATCAAACTGTCCCCTATCGAGAGAAGGGAAAATAATGGTCCGTTGTTGACAATCAACCATGACTCTATTGGCAGAAAGCCAATCCATACCAAGTATGATCTCCAGTCCCTTCATAGGCAAGCAAATAAAAGACGCAACAAACCTTCTCCCATCTAGGAGCATATCAACATTATCACACCAGTTAATCGATCTAAGACAAGTACCGGTTGGGGTGGTAACCACAAGAGCATTTTTCATTAAACACACCGGCAATCTTAATCGCCGAACACAATCCTCAGATATAAAGGAGTGGGTCGCACCCGAATCATAAATAACACGAACTGAATGTCCAAGAATTTCACACTTACTTTCAACCAGATTTTCGGCTTGTGATGCTTCCTCACTGGTTACAGCAAAAACTCTCCCGGCATTGGGTTGAAGATTTTCAATATCCCTATTTCCACCTCGAGCACCATTACCACTTCCTCGACCATTACCATGCCTTCCACCATTATAGCCACCTCGACCACCACGTCGACCACCATTATTTCCATCACCACGGCCCCGACCACCATTATGGCCTCCACGGTTCACATGAACAAGTGTATTAGCACGATTGGGAATATTAGCTTGTACCGGAGCCGGTCTTGCAAGCATGGGACATGCAGGACGGATGTGTCCCACTTGATCACAATTAAAGCATACAACATCTTCACGATGCACACATTCCCGAACATAATGAGGTCCTCCACATCTATAGCATTTCAGCCCATTGGCATTTACATTACCCCGGCTAAAAGTATTACCACGTCCACCGCCTCTAGCTTGGACATTAGAATAGGCACCCCTCTGAAAACGTCCTTTTCTAAAATTTCCTTGCCTCTTGAAACTAGAAGCTTGACCCTTCAGCTTAGAGTCAAATTTAGAGTGTTGAAAAGACGCATGGTCTTCGTAGATGCGGCACTTATTCACAAGCACCTTGAAGCTTTAGATCTCTTGGTGACATATGGCCTTTTGAATATCGGAACATAACCCGTTCTCAAACTTTACACATTTAGAGACTTCAGTTCCCTCTTGTTGAAAAGGAGGGTAGAATTCATAAAGTTCTTCAAACTTGGAAGCATACTCTTCCACCATCATCGTGCCTTGCTTGAGTTCCATGAACTCGAGTTCTTTCTTGCTCTTGTAACTCTCGGGCACGTATTTCCTCATAAGTTCACGCTTAAAGTTCTCCCAAGTTAAGGGAATTGCAGCAACATTCATTCTATTCTTGGCGAGTCTCCACCAAGTCTCTGCTTCATCCCTCAGCATAAAAACAACATACTCCACTTTCTGGAGCTCATTGCATTCAAAACTATCAAAGATCCGCTCAACATTCCGGATCCAACCATAGGCTTGCTCAGGCCTAAATCCACCATGAAATTCAGTAGGTTTTCGCTTTAGAAACATGTCAAGGCCCTGAGTACCTTGAACAATAACAGGAGCAGGTGGTCTCTCCGCCTCTTGTCTTTCACGGTTTTGCGATTCAAGGAGATCTGCAAAACGATTCAAGGCTCTAGCTATAGCGTCATCATTATCTCGACGATGATGGGCCATCACAATATCTAAAACCACAACATAAAATTCAACAAATATCAGTAAACTCATTCCTAAAATTCACCTATGATCTTACACTATAGTACTTTATCATAAAAATTACATTATGGCCCTCCCCCATGGAGCCAATCCATATTAAATCCCTTATGGCAGCATCATCATATCATAACATAGTATGCATTCGCAATATATAAGATTCATCATTGAGGGAGGATAGTGTGAAGAAGCTTGGCCGGACTGATAACAATCACATTCAATCCATCATTAATTCATACACAATCAATCAACAATAATAATGATTCATCAATCACATATTATTTTCCAGTAATAACAATGGCTAAACACAGTAATACAGAGCGATTAATGCTCTGATACCAGGCTGTGACACCCTAAAAATAGGGGTAATTTTTTTGCGATTTTAATATTATTGATTTGTGAAAAATAAAAGTGGTGAAGCCAAATATTTAATCACCTGGATCTATCAGAGACCTATCTCATATGTGAAAATATGAGAAGGTAAGTTCATTAAATTAATTCTTAAGAAATCCATAATTAAGACAGCGGAAGTATTTTGAGTAAAATAATATTATGGAACTAGATTCTTAAGAGATTATTCATTTGGGGTTAAGAAGCCAAAGTTATACCAAAGTATTCATAATGTAGGGTGGAATCATGGATTAACATGAAGAAATTGGAAAATAACATGATTAAAGCGTTTTAGGAGAATCAGGTCCCCCTCGCTCAAGCGAAATACCAATTCGCTTGAGCGAGTTTCGCATAGCACGCTTGGGCGAAATAGAAAATGCTAAGCGAAAGGAGGAAATGAAGGTTCAGGGGTCACTTCGCTTAAGCGAACCCCAACTCACTTGAGCGAGTAGTGGAATTCTCGCTTGGGCGAAGCCAGCGAACGTGAGGCGGAAAACGCCCAGAACTCATCCACGCTCACTCGCTTGCGTGAGCACTATCCCAAGGCCTTTCGCTCAAGCGAATCTCGGCCAAGTTCCCCACTCGCTCGGGCGAGACCTTTATCGCTTAAGCGAAAATCGTCCCGAGAGCAATTTCCTGATAAACCTCAGAGTAAAACCTGAGACCAAACCCTCTCGCTTGGGCGAAATTGACCCTCGCTTGAGCGGAAATGGCCTAGTGGCCAAACACTGATGCTGGGACAATCTCGCTTGGGCGAGTCCCATTCTCGCCTAAGCGAGAATCATCCAAAGGCCAAAAATCGAAACAAGGGCATTCTCGCTTGAGCGAGAAGCCCTCTCGCCTGAGCGAGTTTGACAGAAAAACAGGGGAATGCAGAAATCACCCAACTCACTATACTAAAATTCATTCTAATCAATTTTACTCAAATTCAACACTTCATACATATCATATTACATGTTTAGAACTTGTTCAAATCAATCATACCTATAAATTTCCATTACAACTCATTTATGACCTAAAGATCAACTCAATCATCCTTATACTTCACAAATCTAATATTCCAAATGTAAACTTCATTCATTCATCAAGATTTGGAGGGTTTCATCAGTCATTCATTCATAGGGTCATGATTGAAAATGAGTCATAAACAAAAGATCTCATTTTCCTCCATGACCTCTCAAAATCACTATTGTATATACATACATATATATTCATCAATCATACCATTGTCCATTCTAAATCCCGATTATGCAAAACATAGATGGTGTTATACACCTTACATCCATTCTACCTAATCACAATATCAAAACATTGCCGGCCAAGGCATTCTTTTACCAAAATGGAACTTTCTTCACACTTCTCCTCCATCAACAGCTCCAGAGTAATACCTACAACACAAGAGCTAAAAAGAAATACCACAGGGAGAGTGAGTATACTTTCTCAATGACGAAAATCTAATAAATAAAACAATATATGCATGAATGCAATACAACTATCTCCTCCTCAAGAGGAGTTTATTTAATATCAAACATTCAATCAACAATTTTTATTCAACACAATTATTCCTTAATTCTCTTAGAATCATATCAATCAAATTCACCATCACACTTTAGTAATTAAAAGGGAATATCCATTCATATTGCATCATCAAAGTATCACACTATATCATGCTCCAAGACTGATGCACATGCTAATGTCATTAAAATGCATATGCACGAATCCAATTTCATTTCCTCGGGTGATCGCAACCACCATATTCATATACTCATTCTCAATGGTTTCCCGCCTCGCAAGGGGTACTCCCTCTAGCAGCCTCGCAAGATGTTTCTCATGATCGCAACCACGTTCAACATTTCATAAGGTTTCCCGCCTCGCAAGGGGTACTGCCGCCTCATGATCGCAACCATGGGCACTCAATCTCAATGGTCCCGCAGGGCCTTTCATTTCAATACCAGGTGATCACAACCACCGGTCTAACAATCATAGGAACTCGCAAGCCCTTTTTCATTTCCATCATCAAGTGATCGCAACCACTTATCGACATCATCATGATATGCATGTCATGCTATGTATACAATAACGCTCATACACACCTCAAGCTCATTTAGATTATCTTACCCTCTCAACTAGGGTACATTCATTTTCAACCACACAATTTTCCACCAATTCACACACAAGTATCAATCCTCATATTCAAGAAACATTCCAACCAAAGGTTTTTGGCACTTATCATGTCTCATATGTAATCAATCATGTATCAACACGTAATAAGTCATTCATAGCCTCACTTAGGCTTTATTGTATAAACACCAAATTCACCACACCATACACAATTCGTATCACATACACAGAATATCACATTCATCCAAGAAAGCATGTCATACTACATTAATACATACATTATCATCACAATTCTCATGCATTTAGAAAATACACCCCTCTCCTACCTTAAGAGAAGTAGACCTCTGGGGTTGATGTTCCCGCCTCACCAGTATTGCCAAGCCCTACACCAATCAATCATAGGGCCTCATCAATCATTCATTCAAACACCAATTCAACATACATATATATATAGGTATACACATGATTCTTATCATGTGGAAACTATTTATCAATTTCATTCATTTGCCTAATTAGGCTTCGGGAATTCCTCCCCTTAAATCACAATCCATTATTATCAAGAGTTACAACCTAATTGTTAGGTTATTCCATCTATTAAATCTCCACCAACACCTTGGTGAGGTTCCCACTTATTATGACTTCAAGTCAACATCATCATTATTTAATGTCTACCACATCATTTATAACACTCTTTCCATCAACAAATGCTAACTTCTTCAATAAATGCTATATTCTTCAATATTCTACCTTTCCTCATAAAATTCAAGTTTAGGGTTTTCACCAAACCCACCAACCTTCATAAATGCTTATATACCTCCTTCTTTTCCCACCATAATTACAACTACCTCATTAATTACTCATAAGCTTGTATTTATGTCAATCCATCTTTGGATTTCCACTTTTGAATTTTCCTTGACATTTCTCACACATTTATTGTGTTCTAACACCAAAACTTTAACTAAACTTCAACTATATACTTATATACATGGAAAATGATCATAATCTTACCTCAAGAGGAGAAAATATTTTAGTTTCCAAGCTTTCTTGAAGTCCTTGAAGATTATTAATGGAGAAGGAAGAGATATCTCCTTTTAAATTTTGAGTTCAAAAGAAAGAGAAAGAGGAATTATGAAGAAGAAGAAGATATGTATATGAAGATAAGAAGAAGAAAAGTGTCTACGTGAGAGACAAAAGAGTGCAACCGACTTTTGAATGAGAAAATAAGAATTTAACATTTAAATTATTAAACCTTCATTAATTCTTTCGTTTTTAAACAAACAGGTTCTCCGTTCGGGCTCAATACATATTCTAAAAATTATTCCGAATATAAATTCGGAATCCCACTAACATTATCTACGGCCCTGACCAACGACATCTCAATCGGAGATACTTGGTTCGACACCTATATTTTATCCGGGTCAGTTTTCAACTCAATCGATCACCATAATTCACCGACAATTTCAAAAAGTCTTGTTTAAATCATTTCAAGAATTTTGGGATATTAATTAGCCCACATTTAATTATTCAACATTTATTTTCCTAATTTAACTTCCTATTTTAAGAATTCGGGGTGTTACATATATTTTGCTGATGAAGGTAAATTAGTTGTATAGGAATGCCTTGGCTGGCAAACGTTTTATATTGGATATGGTGGATATATGCATAATATGTAATTGGATATTGGATGATTATAGAACTATATTATTGTAGGTCATGTGTGAAAAGTAGGCCTTGATGCAGAAAGGCTAATTTTTGGTTGTGATTTTAACATTGATGGATGACCGTTGTAGGTGCGGCCAAATGGGCCTACATTATGAATTGGCATGCTTGGTTAGGAAAAAATGTGCTTGAAATGCCATTTATGCATTGGATGATTTAGAGTCCAAATTATGGTGTGTAACTTGTTGGAACAAGTCCTAAATATGTATATGAATGTATGTCAAATGATGGTTTGGACCAATTTTACATATGGTGAGGGTTGGCATATCATGTTGTATGAATTGCATAAGCTAGTATGCATTTTCTGATAAACTTGCTCAAGTGAGTGGAATCTCGGTCAAGCGAGTTTGGCTTCGTATCAGTGTTATGGTCTCTGGACCAATCTCCATCAAGAAAATAGGTCGCTTAAGCGAATTATGGTGATTTTGCTCAAGCAGGTGAGTCTCCACTTAAGCAAAATGATTAGAAATTGGTTCTATGTGATTTTCGCTCAAGCGAGAGAGGCTCGCTCGAGCGATTTCTTTTGAAATTGATTCTGCCTTATTTTCGCTCAAGCGGGTTAGGTCTCGCTCAAGCAATTTTTTGAGGAAATGATTCTGTCATGTTTTCACTGAAGCGAGGGGTGTCTCGCTCGAGTGAATTAATTATGAAAATGCTACACTATTTTCGCTCGGGTGATGTGGCTCGCCCAAGCGAAATTTGTTAGGTCTGATTGTATGTTGTCTCTAGCTAAGGCGAATTCGAGATCCTCAAGCGAATGCTCATGATCTAGCTTAGGCGAATGGTGCTTCGCTTAAGCGAATTGGTCAGGATTCTATTTTCTTGTTCATTTCCTTGTTTTCGGGCCTCTCTTCATATCTTCATATATGAGACTAGGTGTGTGCCCTATATACATTTTTCTTCTGCTGTAAACTCAATTAATCCGTATACGTATTAGGGTCATTTATTCACCGATCCACTTTATAAATTCCCAAATCTCACTCGTTGGTTTTTTTGTGGTTTGGGTCTTAGTGTAATATTGAGTGTTTGGACTTTCTTTAAATCATGAAAAATTTACTCACACTTTTATTGATTTAATTATATTATTGTATCAGGATTCGGGCTCAGGAAATCGGGGCGTGACAGATTATGTTTTGATTAATTGAATGCATAAGAGCATAAGGATTGGTTAAAGAAACATTCAGTGTGTAATGGGGTTATACGCCTAATTCTCACATAGCCTTAGCTGCGGTGTGTTGAATTACTGAGACTGATTACCTCATGTAATTATGCCAGTAGTCGAGGCCCTGCAAGATCAGAGAGATGAATGTTCCTTAGAGTATCACATATATTAATGTATAGTAAAGTCGTAAGATACTACTACCAGTATCTGGCTATACATGAACTAGTATGTAGAGAGGTGTGTTTTATCCTTAATAAGAAAGGTTTGTGAATAACTTGATCTACTTTTCATTGGAAGACCTTGACATTATCCTAAACATGTATTAGTTATCAACCAACCATGTAATGATAGATTGTTATCAGAAGAAAATCATTTTACCGACGAATTATGTTCATGATTTTTCTTCAGGTGTTATTTCTTAATTGTTAAGTGTTGCTGGCTTTCCTGAAGATCAAGAATTTTCCTCATATTCATGACATACCCCTTGTGGGTGAGTTTTTGTATGTTTTTGTGAATGATGTCCCCAAATTACTTCCTCAGCAAGAGATCGAGTTTACTATAAATCTCATTTCTGGTGCTGAACCCTTTTCTAAGACATCACACCGTATGTTACCATTAGAATTAGCTGAATCAAAGTGACAAGTTGATGAGTTACTTAAGTAACAATTTAGTTGTTCGAGCGTTTCACCTTGGGATGCTCTGGTGCTCTTTGTAAACGAGAAGGATAGTTCTATGTGATTACGTATAGATTACAGATAGTTAAACAACTGACTATCAAAAGTAAATGTCTTTTACTATGTATTGATGATGCCTTGGATCAATTGGAAGGTACTTGTTGTGTGCAGTGGTGACATATTGATCTATTCCAAGTCTCCTCAAAAACATAGTGCAACATCCTCGTCATGTTATGCAAGTGTTGCGAGAGAAATAGTTGTATGCAAAATTGGCAAAGTGTGAATTTTGGACTAATAAGGACTAGCCTCTAGGGTATATCATTTTTGTAGCCAGAGTGTCTACAGATCCAGCTAAGGTTGGAGTTGTAATGACTTTGAAATAACCTCAATCTGTCACTTGCACTCTGAATTCACGTGGTTTGGCTGGTATTTAGAAGAGGACTATTTAAGGGTTTTTTTCATTTAGCCCTACCATTGACAAAGCTATCTCTGAAATTCAGTAAAAAAAGACACATCATAATCTCTGAAACTCACTTTCTGAATAATTTCGAGAAGCACTACAACATACTCTACTTGGCAAGGCCAAAGTTAGATGGATGGAATCTATTTGGGCATAATGTGATAATTAATGATGGGTAAAGACGATTGAAGGTTTGAGGTGTTGAAAGAAGTCAGAAAGTTTAGCTTAAGATGAACTTCAAGATTTTGCAAGCTCTTTATCGATTGGATTGGAGAATAAGATTTAGGAAAAGATGATTGAGGAGGACCAATTTAGACGTATATTAATAGAGTAACTGTTATATTATGTTTGGATGGAGAGATATATGCGGTAGAAACATCCAGAACTGTTCATGTGAGGAATACTTCTATTTAAATTTCGAGGACATAATTTTTTAAAAGGAAGGTTGGAGTGTAACATCCTAAAAATTTTTAAATTAGGGAATTTGATAAATAAAATTTATAAATAAAATTAAGAAAACTATTAGAAAACAATATTTAGAACTACAATAATTGAATTAACGAGTGTTAGAGTAAAGTCTGAACTCATGATTAAGTAGTCTGAACCCTATGTGATTTGTTAATAATACACATCAAGACTCTTAACTAAAATGAAGTCTGTACTATTTGTTTTTCTAACAAGTCTATTCAAGTGTTTCAGGAGTCTGTAAAGCTCCATTTGCAAAAGAAAGGGGGAGTTCATAAAAATCACTTCGCTTCTAAAATGGAGAAGTTTGTACTCACTCAAGCTTCACTAGATCAAGTCTCGTTCTATGTCTTCGGACCACGAGAAGATATGTGACTCTTCGAGCACTTGAAAAGGATCTTTCCTTTCTAAATATGAAGCTGCATAAACTTTCTCATGTCTTCTCTGAAGCTATCATTAAAGAGGCAATCAACGGAAAAGTTAAAAGCTTTCTCTTGCGTATCAAGAAAATTGCCTTACATGTCTCAAGGTGTCAGAAAAGCTGAATCTGATTAGAATGGATAGCCTAAGGTCATCTTCTATAGAGTTTATGTGCTTTCCTAAAGTACATGAGAAAAAGGGATCTTTTGCTGAAGACTTTCGAAGTTGCCCAGATAAGGAAACTTCCCTGAAGCATGTGTATGCATTCATTGACAACATAATCCTTAAGAGACCAATATCCTTCGAAGCTAACTTTTAACAGATATTTTTCAGAAGGACTATAAATAAAAGAAACTTCAGAATTCAAGATAGTTACGTAGTTATGCTGTTCATTCTCATACTTGAATACTCTCTTGAGTTTAGAAACCAAAGTCTCAGAGACTTTTTCTTAAAGTTTCTAAGTTATTATATTTACTACATAAGTCCTTCTTGTAGTTCTGCTTAGTGAAAACCATGACTTATAGTAGTATGTAGCTCAGTATACCGTGTAATCATTTTATATCTATGTACACAGTTATTTGATTATAATTTCAAACACTTTCTCTACTATCACTTTGTGCATTCTGGTGTGTTGCCAGAATTCATTAGTGTTAGGAAGCACTGTGGCCTAAAGAGGCTTTTGGAAGAATACTTGGGTTTATAGCTAGGAGTGGCTAATGTCAAGAATACTTGGGCTTAAGCAAAAAGTGGCTGGAGTCAAGAATACTATTGCACAAGGCTTGTGCAGATTGTAAAGGCATTTTACAGTAGTGAAAAATCTTTTGGTCTGAAGGGACTGGATGTAGCTTGAGTTGGAAGTGAACTAGGATAAATTCCGCTGTGTGTTTCTTTATTTTCTTTCTCTAGTTTGTTAAAATTGCATATTTCGCTAAAGCGGTCTGTAGAATTTTTTAGAAAGAAAGTTTAAGACTTATTCAACCCCCCTTCTAAGTCTAACTATATACCATCAATTAGCCTTTTGGGTTGATTACTCTCACGAGTAAAAAGTTACAAGATCCATGGCCTCAACTTCTCAAGATCAGCTTATTCTAGAAGGAGCATCATCAAACAGACCACCAGCCTTCTTTGGTGAAGACTATTCTTACTGGAAAGACAGGATGGAAATGTTCTTCAAGTCTACTCAGTATGAACTATGGGGAATAATCATAAAAGGAGACAATCCAGAACCTACAAACAAAGAAGGAAACCCAAACCCTAAAAATAAATGGTCCACTACAGACGCCAAGAAGATGAAGTCAAGTGATAAAGCTAGATACCTTTTAATCTGTGCTTTAAGTAAATTAGAATACAATAAGGTGTATAACTACAAAACAACAAAGGAAATCTGGGATGCTCCTTAGTGCAGCTGAGAAGGTACTTCTAATGTTAAGAGGTCCATGAAAATTCTTATAACTAAGATGTTTGATAACTTCAAGATGGAAGACCACTGGTCTGTAGACCAGATGTTTGGAAGGTTCCAGACTCTCCTCAACGAGCTTAAAGCACTGGGATCCACCCTCTCAACTGAAGACAACAATGTAAAAATTTTGGGTTGTCTGCCAGAAATGTTTGATACAAAGTGTGTTGTATTGGAGGAAGCTAAAGACCTCAGCATTCTTACTCTGGATGAACTCCTTGGTGTTCTAAGAGTTCATGAGGTGAAGACTTTGCCTTAATATGTTTATTACTTAGGAAATCAATTTTTAATGAAAAAGTGTTTTACGCTATCTTTTAAGAGAAATAAAGCGATGCTTTAAAATTAATGTTTTTTATTTTTTTACTTTAATTGATACCATATCGTATTCATAAAAAATTTATGGTTTATTAGAATTTTGGTGTTCTGCATTTCATAAAAAATATATTTTTGACCATTTGTAAATGTATCCTTTTCGGTATTAAGATTTAAATTTTGTCCTCTTACCTCTGAAATACACAACACATACTCATTCCATGTCTTCCCTCTTCATTCCATGTGCACACCACATCTATGCACACATCACTCTTATTTTTAACTTTCCCCCCACTTCTCTTACTTTCATTTTTCACTTTCCCTCATGACTCACTCACTCTTTCCCTTAGCATAAACACACACTTCATCATCTTCTTCATCTCTTAACTTAATCACCACCAAGCTGTCATGCTCCACCCTCCACCGCTACGTCGAAAATCACTCCGGCTGCCATCCACTACCTTACAAAAATTTCATGTAAACTTATTTTCTTGATCCTCCCTTCATCTTTAACACATTTCTAGCCTCAAAATCCAGTTTTGAGGTCTCTTTTTGAAGTGGGTTTCATCATTGAGACATCACCGTACACCATTGTTGGACCATTCTTAGTTTCTACTCATTCTTAACCCACTCTTTCTACGAGATTCAAGCTTTGGTAAGTTTTACTTCAAAAATCCCTTGCCCTCCATCTTTCTCCTTCAAATCGGGACCATCACCATGAGTGAGATTTCCTTATTGTAGAAATATTGTTCCTTTAAACCTAAACTAACAATGTATCTGTGTTCCCTCTCCTAAGTGAAAGCCAAACTCACCATCACAAATACCCTTAGCTTGTTGTATCTAAAAAGGTCTCCAAGGTTGTAATCTCGAGCCATTGTTGGAATTTTATCTTTTGTATTTCATATGTGCTTGTGTATTGATATGTTTGAGGAAGAAAAATGTATTTTTGTATTTAGGTGTTGGAAACTATGTTAAGAGTTGTAGCTTAATTCTTTACATTTAAATTGTGTTAAAAAGAGAAAATGTAATGATTTTAAATGTAATTTTCATGCTTTGCGTTGGTTCAAAACTATGTTAAGATTTGCAACTTGTTTTCTTACATTTAAACTTATGTTTGGTACAAAACAGAATGTGTGTGTTGAACCATGGTAAGGAAAAGAAGGTGAGATGTTTTTTATGGCATTTTTTATGTTGTTGAGAGATTAAATGTTATTGTGGTTAAGTTAGAGACTTTTCTAGGGGAAATGGTTTAAAATATAAAGAATAGAGTTTTTGTGAGGACAAGAATTTGATGTTGTTTTTAAGTAAGGGCAAAACTTGTTGCCATTGTTTTGGGAAAGGAGATTAAAGTTTTTGGTCCTTGCTAAATATGGTTTTGATGTGAAAAAATAATGATTTTAATAAAGGTTATGTAATTTCTAAGTGAAAGTTTAAGTTGCAAAAATTGAATGAGTAAGGCTTTTCGATAAAACATTTGATGTAACTTTGTTTAAGGACTCGATGAGGAGTCAAAAGAGAAACACGAAGCATCCCTTGTTAATGAGAACATCATCTAGAAAGAACCTGAAAAGATCCTAGAGAAGGGCTTAGAAAGCTTCAGTGAGCCCTTAACCAGATCTAGGTCTAAGAAGGCTAAGGACATTATCCACAAAGCCTTGACATCATTCCTCAAGCTCATGCATGGGTCCAAGCCCAATGAGGCACATTTGAAAACTCTTACTCTTTGTACTTGTACCATAGTTGCTGATAGAGGTCTTTGAGTGTCTTGTGGGTTTTTTATGGGCCAACACCATATCTTGTAAATAATTTTAGACATTTTGCAATTAGGTTAGAAAGGCTAATGGGCCATAGGTTTAGGTCTTGCATGGCCATGTTTTCTTTTTAGGTCATATTAAGGCCTTGTACTTAGTTTGGGCCTAGTATTTGACCATTGTTAGTAACTTTAAGTGTTTTGGGGCTAAAAGCTGGGAGAGGCCCATCACTTGGGCAAATTCCTAGTGCTTATATAAGACCTTCCCCCTTTGTAAAAATCTAACTTTGAACTTGAATTTGAATATTGAGAATTTTGTGAGTAGTTTAGAGAGTTTCCTTTTCTTTTGGCTAGATCATCTTAGTAACCTTCAAACTCTTATCCTTTGGGTCTTTTTCCTTAGGTGGCAAGTTTCCTAAATTTATCCCTTTAGGGTGGCACCTCCCATAACCACTATTTCCTCCTTTACGATATCTCTTTCATCCCTTAGATCCCTTTTACCCTTTTGCCTTTTTTAGGACTTAGTTCTTCTAACCATTTCCCAAGGTCATCATTTGGTTTCATCATCATCTAAATTCTTCCATTATTTCTACCATATCAAAAGAAAAATCAAGAAAAGTCAAAGAGAAAGAAGAAGCAAGGACCAAGATCCACCCTTTCAAGTAGGCTTACCTACATCACTTGTTCATCTACCCAGTTAAACCAGACTATCACACCGTGATTTTCCCAGACCAGAATCTCTATTTAATCAAGATAATTAATTAATAAGAATGTGAGTAAATTTTTCACATTTGAGATAATTTCAAAACACCTCAACAATTACATCAAGACTCGAAACACAGAAAAATGAAGAGTAAGATTTGATAATTTATAACTAGATCGTAAAATAAATCGCTCATGATTGTATACAAAATAACAGAGTTTACAGCGGAAGAAGAATATGTATACAGGGCATACGCCTAGTCCCATATATGAAGATATGGAAAAAGGCTCGGTAAGGCATGCAAGCAAACAACATAAGCCTATTAAGCCACAACCAATCTTACACATAATTCATAGACAAGCATTGCCTAAAGAATATATATATATATATGGTCATGCAACATACATCTCCAATATCCATATTCCACAATTGACCATATTCAATTCAATCTTAAAATCACGTATCATCAACACTTATACATTCCTAAAATGGATGGCCTAACCAACATCATTTTAATCATCATATGAGTATAAACCCCAATACCTCAAATATCAATACATTAATCATATACGTTGTCATCTATACAATATCATCAAATCAATGGTTATCAACTATCATCTTATACAATTTGATCATCACATCATAATTAACGTTCGTTGTCGGCCAAGGCATTCCATTACAGCTATTTACCTTCTCCAAAGCTTTAGTTCAAAGACTCAATCTTATCCCATGATAACCCTGCATCACAATGCTAAAAATAGACAACATGGGAGAGTGAGTTAAACAATTCAAATGATGAATATGAATAGAATTGAGATTATGTGCATATGTATATCAACATCATGTATGCTTTGCTAAAATCATCAATAATCATCATAATTTAATTCATTTCAACAATATACATGTGTCGTATTCATCCATCAATTCATAGCAAAGCAAGCACATATACACATCATTTCTCAATGCCACAATGGGCCAACATCATTGTCATCAAACATAGACAAACAAGCCTTTCATTACATTAGGCCATCACATACAACATTATCATATTCAATATCATTTTGTTGTATTCATATTTTACATGTTTTCTTTTAGGTATTCATTTACCTATCTCATCATCATCACATCTCAATCTCAATCTCAATCATCATTTCAAATCATCACCTTTTGGCATATCTCAATGCTATATGCAAATGCTCTTAAGTTAATGCATATGCACAATTGAATAACAACAACAAATATGGATCCGACTGTAGGAATAAACACTAAATGTGGGTTCAAGCATGATCACATACCATGCCCCTACTGTAGTAATACAATGTGTACACATATATCATAATGCATGCATAATCACTAATTTTACTGGTACCAAACCGCATCGCCCATTTTACAACACTGGTCATTTTCACCATGACCGCGGTAACAAACATAATCAACAATATAAGGTATTACAGGCTAACCATGATTCTCAACATGGCAGCTGTGATCTAAAGGACCACCGGGGACACCTGCTCCTTAGGAGCCACCCCCCACAAGGGTCAACCATATGCAGCTCCCTGTAGCTCAGCATGGGCAGCTTTGTGACTTACACACCGAGTCACAGGGGAAACAACAAGAATGCTCGTGCACTGAGCCGCCCTCCCACTAGGCCAACTGAGGGAATCCCCTAATATTCCTTACCGACAACGTATGATATGCCATGGATGCAAATGCCAATCAATGCATTCTCAAACTATACATCCTATCATGCCACTCATCAATCATCATTGTCCACACCAACACCACTATACAATCTTTAATGGATTTAATCATTGTTGGTTTTAGCCATTATTTTCAAGTTTTAAGTGTGGCATTTCATTTCAACATATTTTATATCATACATGCAAGTCAATGCTTACAACATTCATAATGGCATCATAAACATCAATAACATTCATCAACCTTTCATCAACATCACCACATAATTTCTTAGTGGATTTTTCATCACATTGATCATTACCATTGTTTCATACATTAGTGTGACATCAACATATTTCATCAACACAACTTTAAACCACACATTATAAGATCATACTTGCATAAATCAAAATGGGATTCAACAAATCATCAATAATAACAATCATCCTTTTATTCAAGGAGATGATCAACAACATCATCCATCATTATTCATTATCGACATCATCTCTGATTCATCAATTTACAACAACACTTTGTCATGCAATCATCCCTTAATAGTCTCATCATCATACAAGGGCGTGTTATACAACAATCATCATTTAATTTTCCATTATCAACCATCATAATATATTATAATTAGTGGTGGACTTTCATGTCTTCATAACATGTATTAGGCACATACATATTTTCCAATATCCCAATTCAACATCAAACACCACTAAGAACACACCACAATCATATACCCTTTATATATTCATATGGTTTTGCAAGATGAAACAAAATTTAAATAACAACAAGCTCATGATAATTTCAACATCAAGGTATATGAGGCAAGTTCATTTTTAGTCTTAAAAATAGTGGGACATGTCCCAAATATCATCTATTAGTCCCAAATTGACAATCATAAAAAGTTAGGTTCAATACCTTCTTAAATTTGAATTTTACAATGCAGTGGGTCTGATGTTTTACACCAAATGAGAGTTAGAAAACTCCAATTAAGGTAAGACTAATTTTCATACCTCTGTAACATAATTATCTATAACTTTCATGAAGAAATCGGAGGCCAAAAATGTCATTAAGATACCTAAACAGGCCAAAAACAGCGAAGGAAATACAACAAGAACAACATAACAATGGCCATAACAGGGCCATGAATCGATTCAGCCCTTGCATGAATCGATTCATGCATC
Organism: Clitoria ternatea; assembly: GCA_037962975.1. Taxonomy (NCBI): domain Eukaryota; kingdom Viridiplantae; phylum Streptophyta; class Magnoliopsida; order Fabales; family Fabaceae; genus Clitoria; species Clitoria ternatea. Next base: position 162,607,471 of record CM075672.1, read on the forward strand.
CTTAAAGTCTAAAAATTGACAAAATGAGGGTTGTAAATCAATTCAATCCTCTCCTGAGTTGATTCATGCATTCCAGGGCCCAAAAACAGTGTAAATCAGGTATATGAATCGATTCAACCCCATGGTGAATCGATTCATGCGTGGGAAATTGCTAAGTCAGTGTGAAATCAGGTGAATGAATCGATTCACCTCCCCTGGGATTGATTCATGAGTTCTAAATTGCAAAAATAGGAGTGAATCAGATGTTTGAATCGATTCAGGTAACAGGGGAATCGATTCACACCTGCAGTATATCAGTTCATGACAGCAAATCAACAATAGTTGTCAAATTTTCCAACTTCTAGTTACCCTATCTTTTTCATATCAAATCCAATTACAACCAAATTTTGACACTAGAAAATATACTCCATTTGTGATGCGTAGCCACTGGCCGCACTCAAAAATTCCTAAAAATGAAGGACTTATACGCATAAATGTGTTTCACCTATTTTAAGGCATTTTTGTGCAACACAAGGGTCAATTCTCAACAAAATTGGCCCATTCCAGTTTCTACAAGTTTTAAATTATGCATAGGCGCTATTACAACTATTCCATGGCATTCAATCACACTAAAACTCAATATAGCCCTATTAGTTCCTCAATTATGCATGAAAATCATAAAACACAACTTCACATCTTTGAGTATTTCACCCATTCATGGGTTTCTATCAACAAATAATCATGCTCATCAAAAGGACCACTAAACATTCATCATCATCTCATATATATGCAATTCCCAAGAATTTAATAATTTACCAAGCCCATCATCCACCACATTATCAATCATCATTCAAAATAATCATGGTAAGGCAAGCATGAGTACAATCATATACATCAACCATCAATTATTCACTCATGTAATTAAAATGTAAACTCCTATCCTACCTCGAGAGAAGAACAATGGCTCGGATGTTCCAATCACTCCGTCTCATTATCCAGAGTACAATCTGCATATTACACACATATATCTCAATCAATTTTTCATTCAAGGCACAACAACATATCCAAAACATGTTATAAAAATGGTTTCACAACTTTCTTAGGTTTCGGGAATTCCTTTCTCATACATGAGATTCTCTATATTCAAAAATGGGTTAAACCTACCCAATATACAACCCATCACCATTAAATGGTTTCTTAGCTTCACAACTTAACATATTCTCAATTTCCACATATACATGTATAAAATCATTCTTCATCGCATTAACGCTCATCATATCATATATTTGCTAAAAGCCTCAATGATCTTAATTCAAAAATTTATACCATTCATCATTCCCATAATTTTTCGTTCAACAATCTTACTTTACTATGCCATGTAACTCACATTCCTCACATACTCATCAATAAAGCATCATTCCCTCAACTAGAGTTCACACACTCACTATTACACTTCAACATAATTCTTATCAATTCATAATTTTCATTTCATCAGTCCACCACAACCATTATGGGTTTGGTGTTCAAATTCATTATTATTCATTTAAAATACCCATCTATGGGTTCCCACATTAACGACTTCTAACCATCATTACTAACCATCTACCTTCATTAATATCATTCCTTATCATCAATAAATATTCTTCTAACCTCATTAATAACACTCATACTCTAAATATCACACATTTCCATTCAAAATCTGTAACACCTAGGATTCTAAAACCAACATAAGGCAGAACAGAGCAAAAGCTCTGATACCAAAATGAAACATCCTACAAATTTTTAAAACCAAAACCGAGGCAAGGAAATTTTTCCCAAAAATAATCCATAAAAACAACCGGGGAAATTTTTCCAAAATACATCCTTACAATTAGACCATAAAACGACCAGGTAAAATATAGAATGGAAGGTAAGGGAAAAACAAAGCACTCACTCAGTAATTAGCGGAAACACAATAGCTTAAGCCGTCCCAAACAGTACACCCAAACTCAAGCGAGACCCAACGTCGCTTGAGCGAGATATCACAAGGCAGCCGACATAAAACACCTAAGCGAGCCCACAACACAGTGCACACTCGCTCGAGCAAGATCCAATACGCCTGAGCGAGACTGCACAACACGCCTGGGCGAACACCCTTCATTTAAGCGAATCCAACTCGAAAGCCTTCCATGCACTCACACTCGCTGGAGCGAACACGTAGTCGTTGAGGCGAGTAACACACTTGGTAATTCCCATCACTCGGAATCTGGGGTTCCATCCACTCGGGATTGACCCCCAACATATTATACTTAGTCATTTATTTTTATCCACAAGGGTCACATATACAATCCACTCGGAGTATCATCATTTCTCTCACTCGGGAAACACATAGACCTTCCTTCATTCAGAAGGGGTCTCCACAGTCATACGTCACTTGGAATATCCCAGCCAGATTCACTCGGTATACATCATCATATTCACTCGGGGAAAATCAGGAAGTTAAGTCCCACTCGGACTTATTCAAATCTTAACCACTCGGGATATGGATCCTCGTTCACTCGGATTATGTATAGATCATACACTTAGAATTTATCTCAATTAGACCATCATAACAACTCTTCCCTCGGAAGAGGTTCACTCAGCATCTCCACTCGGGCATACCTAGATCTTTCCCCACTCGGGGTTATACTCATAATTTTCACTCGGTATTACTTACGCCTAACATACCCGGGAAATTCTCCCATCGACTCCCACACAGTGTAGGTTCATCGAAAGGGATTTCACCAAGAATCCCTTTAAGTTTCTCCACTCGGAAAAGGAGGCCCAAACACTATAGTCTCACTGATGATGTGTTTTTGAGATATTAGAATGAAGAGTTCAATGAAAGAGAATTAGGTTTGTAGAATATGAACTCAATGTAATGCTTGTGCCAAGTTTAAACACAGAAGTTGTAATACAGTATAGTTGTCGTTCCACTAGGGTGGTGTTAGAATGAAGATCTTAGTTTTGAATTGATTAGGCAGAAGGTTTTTAGTTTGTTTTGATGTGAATGATGTTGAATGAAAAAGTAATAAATAACAGAGAGTGAAATTTTGCAAAAGATAACAGTGAATGGTTTTTGAGAGAAATTAATTTGGTAAAACAGGGATTGGCTTCATCACATCTTCACCTTCTGTAAGCTGCATAAGTTTTTATATAAGTAAATCGAAAAGATAGTTTCTACGTCACAATCATAGTCATTTGTATCGATCCCTCGACTACAAAATTCATAAGAATGATTTCAAACCGCTGATCCCTCAGTCACTTTGAAATCATCCCAGCATTATCGATCGATTGTTTTGACGTTTACTGCGTTAGACGCCATCCCTGGCTACCTACTCACAATAAGTATTTCTTTCAGATCTGCTTTCAAAAGTCACTTCCCAGCATACTTGAGAAAACTTAAAACAAGAAAATAGTGATCAAGTACTTTCAGGCATTAAACGCAGAAGGAAATATAGAAACTTATCAAATCTCATTACTAAATAAAAACTTACAACAACATTACTTCAGTGTTGAATGGATTACAGCCAATCCCATAAGGGAGTTTAGTTACTCATGCTTTGCATTTTCACCCTCAAAATATAAATACAAAAGATAATGGAAAAGGTTGGATTGTGAGGGAAATACAGGGGATTACAGGGATGATTCTGATGATGTTGTTTGCAGCTTGATTTATAGGAGTCAAGGTTCAGCTTCCCTTTCCCACTTGCGTAGAACCCATGCAGCATCTTTCAGAGACTTGTAGAAACACAAGAAAGTGGGTGAGTTGGCATCCCACCATTGGTGAATATTAAATTGAAAAATCCCATACTGCATGAGTCACGCTTGAGCTTAGTGGTTACGCTCAAGCGTGAAGGGTACTGATGTTCACTGGTTGTCTTGCGCTTGAGCTTCCTTAACCACGCTTAAGCGTGGTTCCTCTGTTTAGCATACGCTTGATCCACGCTTACTTCACGCTCAGGCGTACTCGGGTTCACGCTTGAGCGCCTCCTTGTCTCGCTCAAGCGTGAGACATTTCCTGATACTCTTTCATCTTCGCCCAAGCTAAATCTGTCACGCTTAAGCGAGCACTTTTATTTCAACATATATGTTCCACGCTCAAGCCACGCTCAAGCGGGGTCGAGGTTGCGCTTGAGCTTCTTATGCTTACGCTCGAGCGGGAGGAGGGACCTGATGTTGTTCTTCTTTCAATTGAGTCACGCTTGAGCTCCATATAACCACGCTCAAGCGCCAGTCATGCCTGGGCTCACGCTTAAGCGAGCTCGGTCTCACGCTCAAGCGTGAGAGGCTGTTGATGTGTTCTTCATTTTCGCTTGAGCGCATGGGCAGCGCAGGCTTATTTTTTTTGTTTCTTTCCACGCTTAAGCGTGCAGTGTGCCACGCTCAAGCGTCCTTGCTTGATGTTTTGTTGCTCCTTTGTTTCTTCAAGGTTTTTGATAACTTCTTCACTGATTTTTACAATTCAAGCTTCTTTATTTTAACACATTATTTATAATCAAAATATGCTCAATTATTTATCAATTTAGTTAATTTATTCAGAAAATGGGTCCAATTGAGTCATGCATTTAATCATAAAATAAGCACTTATCACTCACTCGGAACCACCAACTTCACACTATTTCATCCAGAAACACCTCTCAATTAATTCAACAACACTTCTCAATTAACACGGTGTATGCTATCAATATAACCACATATATATATATATGTAAATTTACACTCGGGTACATATCATCTTAACCTTATACAGTCAACAACACTTATTATCCAATTCAAGCACAGATTATCAATCGTAAACCATATATATGATTAACATGCACACGGATCCTAATAACTCAGATTCCTTATATAAAAATTTATATTCGTTATACAACACTGTTATTATGAGCTGGCCAAGGCTACAACTGACTAAACGTAATAAATACAATATAAACACTCAACAGTCGGAGTGCACATCACTCGGACTTGAGGCCTTCACACCATTCCGAGTCCTACCTGCATACACTGAAAAATGGTGTAGGGGGGTGAGCATCTTAAATATTAAATGATAGATACTGACTCGGATTATTCTTTAATCATGCCACATTATACATATACATAACAATAACCAATAATATATGTAGTGCCACTTAATCGAAATACACATAAAACATTTCCGATCAAAATCTACTCAGTTATCACTCGGCTATACGCACATATCATTCTCAATAACCTTAACACATATGCATGCAATCAGGTCTCAATCAACATCAACTGTACATGTAGACAGAATTCAATCACTGGGTTCCGCATTTGTGTGTAATCGGTTTTTATCATTGCAACGTAGGCTCCCAGCCTTCTATTCAGCTCCCAGCTGCTTGGCCGTTTTACTGGTACCAAACCGTTTGCCCTCATAGGTGACACCAACACTCTCAGCGCCAACGGCGGTGTTCACGGGCAGCCTGAGTCTCACTTAAAGGCTACCTTGAGTCTCACTCAAAAGGATTTCACAGCGTCTCATGCTTTAATAACTGATGGTAGTGTCCCACACTACATGCTCCCAGCATTAACGCATCCCATGCGCCACACGCAGATTCATCACACAACACAGAGTGCATACACACAACCTTTCACTCAACAATACATGCATCACATGCAATCGGTATTAGACATTCTCAGAACTCAATAAATTAATCCAACACACATGCATCTCATGCAATCGGTATCATAACTCAATAGATTAATACAATAACACATGCATCCCATGCAATCGGCGTTAGACAGTATCAGAACCCAATAAATTAATCCAACAACACAAGCAGCTCATGCATTCGGTATTAGACAGTATCAGAACTCAATAAATTAATCCAACAACACGAGCACCTCATGCAATCGATATTAGACAGTATCAGAACTTAATAAATCAACCTTTTCTCATATGCAGTCAGCATTTAAAATCATAGTAGCATGCATGACACACAAGTCATTTGGTAATCATTAACAGTACTTTAGCACATTCCTTTCATGAAACCATTCAACACTTCTCAAAGCTATTAACATGTAATTCATGGATGAAACTAGACATGCATCACTCAACTCTTACTTATCATACATCCGGGTATCACACACTTTTCATGCAAGCATAACACACCAATCAAAACACAGAAATAGCGATCATCAACACCCGAAACCCGTCCATAACCTATGCATTTAAGATATAAGATACCCCCTACCTGGAATGAAGATTCCAGGAGCTCCTCGAGCTAACAATGCCGACCAATCATCCTTCGACCGCTCCCTCCAACTCACACGACCTCTGGGTTCAGACGCTGGACTCAGCACTTAGCATGGAGAACCCGAAGCCGTTTCCACACCCACGAATAGTCTGATCTTACCAACAATGAAGGGTTCCAGCCCCAAGATATCCCAACGTTGCTGAGTTGGGTGAAGGATAAGACGACAAGAAACAATAGGGAAGAAGACTGGTTGCATGTAGTGGGGAATGCACACTCTCACCCTCTCTGGCTCAATGAGGAAAGGAAGGAGTACAGGAAAAAAGAACAGAACAACGTCTCTGCTTCCTTCGAAGAAAGGCCCTTAGTTCTCAACTCAGTGGGTCATTTCCCACAAACGGAGATGCCCCACGTTGCTAATATCCACACCGGGACTCATGCAGCCCCATCAGATGGAAGAAGAAGAGAAGGAGAAGAAGAACAGAGAAGGATCCAACCTCTAGGACACAGCACCATGCTGTTTCTTCTGTGACTATGTTGTTCCCTCACAGCCACACTGTTCCACTCGGGTCTACACAGTTCTGAGTGGAAAAGAAGATGAAGAGGAAGACGAAGAGAACGAAGAGGGAAGTGGGTAGGAGAAGAGGATTGGACAGTGTCTCTATTTTCCTTTGAAGAGAAGCTCTCAGTTCTCTCGACCTTTGGCAAGTGGAATGACACGAATGAGGAAGTGAGTGGAGAAGAGAAGAGCCGAAACTCTTATATACTACAGGGGCACATGCGTCTTTACCGCTGGCCACTAACATTAATTAATTCACCATTAGCTCTCTAATCTACAATTAATCTTAACTCATTCACTAATCTCATTCGGTAGTTAATTTTTTAAATCTGGATGTTACAATTCTCCCCTCCTTTAAAGAATTTCATCCTCGAAATTCCAATATGAACTTATCTCAACAAACGGCTTAGAATATTGCTGCCTCAACTATTGAATGTCTCTACTCTCCAAGCATTCACCGATCGGTTCATAATTCTACTCGGTATAGCTTCTCCTCTCAAGCGGTTTACCGACCGCTCCACAATTGCAGTTGGCAAAATTACTAGAGTCAGATCCTACCTGAGTACAACCTCTTCATAGAATTCATTATATTTGGGGATTCAATTTTAAAACATACAATCTACCCCCTTCAACTCTGTCGATTCACTATAACCGATGGTACCTCTAGTTCTTTGGCCGCTCGGCCCTATACTCACAACACCGGTTGGTGTGCATCTATCGTTATTTCCCCCAATTCTAAGGAGTCATTCGATACACTTAAGTACCCACACAGAGCATAAGTTTAAAATTATGTCATATAAGGCATACTATGGATGCTAATTATCCAGTTGGGAAGAATCTAGTTGGTAAACAACATTACCGATCCCCACACAATATTCACCAATGTCCGATTAATCTTGGATTAAACTCTCGAGTATTCAACACCATAAAATTTCTCCTTTAACCCAGAATATATCTTGGCAAAACCGAAACCAACACCCAACAGAGTTTCAAGGTGCTCTAATCAGCAGAGACTGCCTGGATTCATCCTTTACAGGCATCACACTCGGTTCTAAAATCTCAGATTTCTAACCATTCCTTCGGCCGATTCCATGCCTACACCCTGAAAAGGTCACTCGAAACTCTCGATCAAAAGGGTTATTCGGGGTTTGAAGGTAATTCTTACCCAGAAAACTTTCCATTTACCCAAATTTTCACTCAGAATTCAAGCCTACTTCAAATACAAATCTGAGTTCAAACTCAGCAGCTTCAAACATCAATCCGAACACATCTATGGATAAATTTACCTCTCGGGTATTTACTCTTCCTCGGGATAATTCACTCAGAGACTTACCTACTCATAGCCCCACATTCCGACCAGAAGTTCTTTTGGTAAAGATTAGTCAGGGGCACATCCTACAGACTTAGAAATTTTACACGATGGGAACCGTCTATCGGGAACTATTCCACTCAGAAACGTCACGCTCCGAGTCACATCACTCGAATCTTACCCTACTCAGAAGTGTTACGCTCGGACACAATTCCCTTAACTTAGTAATGATCCTCTCTATGAGATTTACTCGGAACACCATAACTTCACTCGTTAGTCCTTTCTCCCAGAAGGTTTTCACTCGGAATTATTTCTACTTTCTCACGCTCGGAACATACTAATCCTTTCCGAGCAAGTTCCTCACCTCACAATTTATCTTGGCTCAAGATCCTGGTTTCCTCATTAAACCCACAGCATCACTCGGTTAGCCTTATAGAATTTTTCAATTTTTAGTGACAGACTCGATCACCCATCTATTTCAATAACTAATCCTTATTTTAATAGCTAATTCATACCCAATAACCTCTGATCCTCTCTGAGGTAAACACATCAAGGTTAAACAACCTTCAATCCTTATTTTGATAAACTAACAATTACTTTCCACTCAATACAGTTCTCATTTTCACTCCGAATAGTCCGATGGACTCCCATCTCTATAAGCAGCTACAACCTCACTGGCCCGACTCATGAATCGCTGCATCCAACTCATAGGATGACGTCTCATTCCTATAGGTTACAACAATTACATAGAGTCACTGCAACGTGTACGCTGCCACAATACCTATGGTATGAAGAGTCATACCGGAACAAGATACATTACACTCCTTTCATTCACACCGACCAAATTCACTCAGCCAATACTAATTCATAAAAATTAGTGGCAATTCACACACATAGATATATAAGCAATACATTACATCAACATCATCAGTATGCACCACCCAGGGCACATCACGCAACAACAATCATAAAATATCATTTACCATTACTGTAAAATAGTATAATGGCAGCCCCCACAAGGTACTCACGTAGTTACAAAATAACATACCAACAATCGGCCTCTAATCATTACCGAGTAAATAGTACATTATTGGATCTCATCCATCTTAATACCATAATCCGATAGCCTATTAATCCTTTATTTCATCACACTTCATAGACCACCAATCAATTTTAAGCCTAATGATTTACCGAGCATAGACATAATCCACCAATCGGTCATGCAATTATCATTATAGTATGATTTCTAATACCACCATAATCAATACCCAGGCGTACTCGGATTTCTACCTTACCAGTCACTATCAATTAGGTACCCTATTTATTATTTGCATTTCACCCCAAAACAATTCAAGCCTCAATAATTCATTATACCATTACATGCTTGGTTCAATAATCCATAAGGTCAATCAGATTATCCGACTCGGAATTTGCAGTGGTCACCTAGTACGCCCACAACATCCAATTATCACCGAGCCTAGATCACCATAGTGTCTAATTCCACAAGGTCTGATTACATAAGATCACATTAAATCCAATCGGTTTTCTACACCTTATGGGTCACAATTCAACCAATAATTCACTCGGTTATCAACCACAAGACCGAGTCCAACCCAAATCATCACACAATAAAAATCATCACACAATAATAATTCAAGCCTCAATAAGTTACTATGTAATTGCTTTACTCAGGTTCAACAACTCATAAGATTAATAAATTATCAGACTTAGAATTCATAAGGGGTCACTATTTATCCATCGTGGGTCACACCCCAACATCCAAATATTATAAAGCCTAATACCATCCACTCGGTTTCCTCAACCAACAACCGAGACACAATCCCAACCACGCACGCATCAGGTTTTACATTTAATCACCTATCACATACCAAGATTTCCACCTTCGGAAACTATAACTAATCAATTAATCATATTATATACCATATAGGATTCACGTGCCAAGGGTACAAAACATCCTTTAAAAAAATGGCACAACCAATCACAGAATTTAAATTCAACCCACTAGGAGATTCCTTCAATACTATTCACTCAGCTAACTCAACATATGAGTTCTAATCCATTCGATCAATATATCTCAACTACGAGCCACTAATAGGGCCTACACAAAAGATCAAATCAATTAATCAGTTTCAATATACATGAAGGTTTCAACACCTGTCATTCCATTTTTCTCTCATTCAACCCCACACTTAGAACAACCTCTTATTTAATGAACAACCGAACCAGGATAGTAACAATCCTCTACCCCCAAATCAACATTTTCACAGTGATACCTCTCACTACTGTCCTCCACAAAACTCATGGATACAATCACACAATTCATGGTTAAACATGCATCAAATCCAACAGAATACCACAAGCAATGATGACAACCAGTCATATCGCACACAACCGCCCACTAACAGTAGGCAAACCTTGGCCATGGACCTTTTGGTCTGCTCTGATACCAAAATGTAACACTAGGATTCTAAAACCAACATAAGGCAGAACAGAGCAAAAGCTCTGATACCAAAATGAAACATCCTACAAATTTTTAAAACCAAAACCGAGGCAGGGAAATTTTTGCCAAAAATAATCCATAAAAATAACCAGGGAAATTTTTCCAAAATACATCCTTATAATTAGACCATAAAACGACTGGGTAAAATATGGAATGGAAGGCAAGGGAAAAATGAAGCACTCACTCGGCAATTAGCGGAAACACAACAGCTTAAGTCGTCCCAAACAGTACACCCACGCTCAAGCGAGACCCAGCGTCGCTTGAGCGAGATATCACAAGGCAGCCAGTGGAAGACATAAAACACCTAAGCGAGCCCACAACACAGTGCACACTCGCTCGAGCGAGATCCAATACGCCTGAGCGAGACTGCCCAACACGCCTGGGCGAACACCCTTCACTTAAGCGAATCTGGGGCGAGTAACACACTCGGTAATTCCCATCACTCAGAATCTGGGGTTTCATCCATTCGGGATTGACCCCCAACGTATTATACTTAGTCATTTATTTTTATCCACAAGGGTCACATATACAATCCACTTGGAGTATCATTATTTCTCTCACTCGAGAAACACATAGACCTTCCTTCATTCAGAAGGGGTCTCCACAGTCATACGTCACTTGGAATATCCCAGCCAGATTCACTCGGTATACATCATCATATTCACTCGGGGAAAATCAGGAAGTTAAGTCCCACTCGGACTTATTCAAATCTTAACCACTTGGGATATGGATCCTCGTTCACTCAAATTATGTATAGATCATACACTTAGAATTTATCTCAATTAGACCATCATAACAACTCTTCCCTCAGAAGAGGTTCACTCAGCATCTCCACTCGGGCATACCTAGATCTTTCCCCACTCGGGGTTATACTCATAATTTTCACTTGGTATTACTTACGCCTAACATACCCAGGAAATTCTCCCATCGACTCCCACACAGTGTAAGTTCATCTAAAGGGATTTCACTCAGAATCCCTTTAAATTTCTCCACTCGGAAAAGGAGGCCCAAACACTATAGTCTCACTCGGAACCACCAACTTCACACTATTTCATCCAGAAACACCTCTCAATTAATTCAACAACACTTCTCAATTAACACGGTGTATGCTACCAATATAACCACACACATATATATATGTAAATTTACACTCGGGTACATATCATCTTAACCTTATACATTCAACAGCACTTATTATCTGATTCAAGAACAGATTATCAATCGTAAACCATATATATGCTTAACATGCACACGGATCCTAATAACTCAGATTCCTTATATATAAATTTATATTCGTTATACAACACTGTTATTATGAGCCGGCCAAGGCTACAACTGACTAAACATAATAAATACAATATAAACACTCAACAGTCGGAGTGCATATCACTCGGACTTGAGGCCTTCACACCATTCCGAGTCCTACCTGCATATACTGAAAAATGGTGTAGGGGGTAAGCATCTTAAATATTAAATGATAGATACTGACTCGGATTCTTCTTTAATCATGCCACATTATACATATACATAACAATAACCAATAATATATGCAGTGCCACTTAATCGAAATACACATAAAACATTTCCGATTAAAATCTACTCAGTTATCACTTGGCTATACGCACATATCATTCTCAATACCCTTAACACATATGCATGCAATCAGGTCTCAATCAACATCAACTGTACATGTACAAAGAATTTAATCACTTGGTTCCGTATTTGTGTGTAATCGGTTTTTATCGTTGCAACGTAGGCTCCCAGCCTTCTATTCAGCTCCCAGCTGCTTGGCCGTTTTACTGGTACCAAACCGTTTGCCCTCATAGGTGACACCAACGATCTCAGCGCCACTGGCGGTGTTCACGGGCAGCTTGAGTCTCACTTAAAGGCTACCTTGAGTCTCACTCAAAAGGATTTCACAGCGTCTCATGCTTTAATAACCGATGGTAGTGTCCCACACTACATGCTCCCAGCATTAATGCATCCCAGGCGCCATACGCGGATTCATCACACAACACATAGTGCATATACACAACCTTTCACTCAACAATACATGCATCACATGCAATCGGTATTAGACATTCTCAGAACTCAATAAATTAATCCAACACACATGCATCTCATGCAATCGGTATCATAACTCAATAGATTAATACAATAACACATGCATCCCATGCAATCGGCATTAGACAGTATCAGAACTTAATAAATTAATCCAACAACACAAGCAGCTCATGCAATCAGTATTAGACAGTATCAGAACTCAATAAATTAATTCAACAACACGAGCATTTCATGCAATCGGTATTAGACAGTATCAGAACTTAATAAATCAACCTTTTCTCACATGCAGTTATCATTTAAAATCATAGTAGCATGCATGACACACAAGTCATTTGGTAATCATCAACAGTACTTTAGCACATTCCTTTCATGCAACCATTCAACACTTCTCAAAGCTATTAACATGTAATTCATGGATGAAACTAGACATGCATCACTCAACTCTTACTTATCATACATCCGGGTATCACACACTCTTCATGCAAGCATAACACACCAATCAAAACACAGAAATAGCGATCATTAACACCCGAAACCCGTCCATAACCTATGCATTTAAGATATAAGATTCCCCCTACCTGGAATGAAGATTCCAGGAGCTCCTCGAGCTAACAATGCCGACCAATCATCCTTCGACCGCTTCCTCCAACTCACACAACCTCTGGGTTCAGACGCTGGACTCAGCACTTAGCATGGAGAACCCGAAGCCGTTTCTACACCCACGAATAGTCTGATCTTGCTAACAATGAAGGGTTCCAGCCCCAAGATATCCCAACATCGCTGAGTTGGGTGAAGGAGAAGACGACGAGAAAGGAGACGAGAAACAGTAGGGAAGAAGACTGGTTACATGCAGAGGGGAATGCACACTCTCACCCTCTCTGGCTCAACGAGGAAAGGAAGGAGTACAAGAGAAGAGAACAGAACAGCGTCTCTGCTTCCTTCGAAGAAAGGCCCTTAGCTCTCAACTCAGTGGGTCATTTCCCACCAACGGAGACGCTCACACTGCTAACATCCATACTGGGACTCATGTAGCCCTATTAGATGGAAGAAGAAGAGAAGGAGAAGAAGAACAGAGGAGGATCTAACCTCCAGGACACAGTACCATGCTGTTTCTTCTACCACTACGTTGTTCCCTCACAGCCATACCGTTCCACTCGGGTCTACACAGTTCTGAGTGGAAAAGAAGATAAAGAGGAAGACGAAGAGAATGAAGAGGGAAGTGGGCAGGAGAAGAGGATCGGACAGTGTCTCTGTTTTCCTTTGAAGAGAAGCTCTCAGTTCTCTCGACCTTTGGCAAGTGGAATGACGCGAATAAGGAAGTGAGTGGAGAAGAGAAGAGCCGAAACTCTTATATACTCCAGGGGCATATGCGTCTTTATCGCTCGCCACTAACATTAATTAATTAACCATTAGCTCTCTAATCTACAATTAATCTTAACTCATTCACTAATCTCATTCGATAGTTAATTTTTTAAATCGGGATGTTACAAAATCAACCCTCAAATCAACATCACATGTTTTCCCCAATTTCATAGGACTGGGTTTCTATCTAAAACCTAATAATCATTATCAATAATCATCAACCATCATCAATGGCTATTTCTCCTAATCGATAATATTCTTTAACATCATTAAACATGTATTCTAATCATATTTTACATTTCCCCAATCTCTAGAGTTAGGGTTCCATTAAAACCCAACCACCATCATTAACAATCGTTATCCTTCACCTCCAATATTGAGATTTTCGTATACCCCTTCACACCCACTCAAAAACATATATTAATCATACCCCACCTTTGGGTTTTTCATAAAAATGGCTCCCATTCCATAACCTATACATATAACACTCTCCCAATAAAATAAAAATCAAAACTTAAGGCTTAGGCTCATTAAAAATAGAGGGAAATATACCTCAAGTCAAGAAATCACAATGGGATTCCAAGAGAGGGAGAGGGTGACAAAAATCCAAGGGGAAAAGGAGAGCTTCCATCCAACATCATCTCCTTCAAGCTTGAAGATGGCAAACGAAAATGGAGGAGGAAGAACACATACCATTTTTTTTCTTAGGTTTTGAGAGGGAGAGGAAGAAAATGAATGAGGAAGAAGAAGAAAGCAAATGTATTGCAAAGAGAGAGAGCAGAAACTAACGTGAAAGTGAAGACAGAAAATGAGTTTCATGTTTTAATATTAATGCTTTCATTAAACTCTATCGTTTTATAATGTAAAGGATCTCAGTTTGGGCTCAATACTTTATCTAAAAATTATTCTGAATATATATTCAGATTCCCAATAATATTCTTAACAGCCCTGATCAATGGTATCTCAATCAGAGATACTTAGTCTGACACCCATATTTTAATTGGGTACAATTTTCATCTTATTAAGTCCCAATAATTATGAATATCCATAGTAAATCCCAATTTAATTATTTCCAAATTTTTGGGATATGAATCAACTCATATATAATTATTTATTATTTATTCTCCTCAATTAATTATTTTTATAAATTTCAGGATGTTACACAGACTGTTGGAAGTAGTGTGTAGTTGATAAGGACATGAGTAGGGAAGATACCATTACAACCCTAGACAAGGGCCTAGAGCTTAACAGAGATCCCTTGACAAGAGCAAGGGAAAAAAAGACCAAAGACATCACCCAACAAACCTTGGCTACCGTTTGGACCATTCTACATAGGCCTAAACCCAAGAAGGACTATTTGAAGACCTATTCATATTTTTCATGTGATATTTGTGAGACATAGGTTTTTAAGTCTATATTAGGGTTTCATATATTTTAGAGATATGATTTGGGCCTTGCATGGTCATTGGGCCACTTTTGGTCTTGTATTTCATATTTAGGCTTGTATTTGGGCCATCCTTCTCTAGTTTAAGCTAATTGGGCCTAGAAGAGTGTTAAAAGCCCAATTTGCTAAGCCATTACCGAATTACTTAGAGCCTATATAAGGTTTTCTTCTCCTTTATATTTGGTATAATTAGTTTTGAATAAATCAATTTTTTGTGAAAAGTGAGTGTATACTTCCCTTTAGGCTAGAAAAAGTTCTAACCTTCTTCAAACTCACATCACTAGGTTGGCAGGCTAGAGACTTATCCAAGCCTCTTGGTGGTGTCTCCTTCATTCTTTCCATCCATTCCATTCAATAGGTTCCCATCCCTAGAGTGGCGGGCTAAAGACTTATCCAAGCCTCTTGGTGGTGTCTCCTTCATTCTTTCCATCCATTCCATTCACCTTCATCAAGCCATTTCCACCCTTAATCCTTTTCTTTGCCTTTTCCTCTTTAAATACCTTAAGTCCTTCCTTTCCTTAGCATTTTTCACTTTTGGTTTTACCTTTATCTCCATGCTTCCAAAATGCTCTCAAGTTCTTAAGGCAATCATCATCAAGAATTGAGAAGAGAAAGATAACTAGATCCATCTCTTTGCCTTCAAGTTAAAAAACACTTGATGGTCTAAAAGAGAAGTTGAGTGAAACGCTTTCTGTGAGAGGAGTGGTTCGGTTTTGAACTTGTTATTCTTAATAATTTCTTTGAGTTTCTTAATTGTGTAGCTCAAGTAGTGGAAAAGGACTTGAAGATTAATTTGAAAACTTTGTAGGAGAGTAAAACTTTGTAAACCTAAAAAGTTCCAAACAAATTTTCAATTCTTCGTATTTCATTTTTAGTCCTTGAATTTTGTTGGACTTTTTACATTTCAAGCAAAAAAAGGACTTGGACATTGGTTAATGTTCTAGTTATTCCTTAGGGTAATTTTGGCTAGTTACACTCATTCATCACTCTATTTGCACATTTTACCTAATTTATAGGTTGTTAGTTGTTATAACAAAATTAGTTAATTGGTTAAGGTAGTTTCATCTTCTTAACTAATATGAGTTAATTTTGTTCATTTGGGTTAGGTTGTTATAACTAAAAGTGGTTAATTGTTAGCTTTTTACTAGAATTTGTTAGTTGTTAGATTATTATAACTAGATTTGTTATTAGTTAAGGATAATTTTAACTAATTAGGTTGGTTTTAACTAATAAACTTCTATAACTAAATTTAGTTGATAGGTTGTTAGTTAGTTGTCACTTAACTTGTAACTACCCTACATATAACTAACTGTAGTTAAAAACATAGGATTAGAGTAGTTTGTCCTTTATAGCATAAACCTAGTAAAACATCTTAGGTAGACAACCTAGTATAAACATCCTAGTACACCCTTGCATCATAGTTTTCATTTTGCATTTTAATTATTGTCTTGCATACATCCTCAACTAGTATTTCTTGTCTACTTTTATTATCTGCTTCTTTGATTTTCAAAATGTCATCTAGTGGTAGAGATAACATGTCCCCGCTTAGGTTAATCATGGAAAATCTTAATAAAATCAATATTAGGTTAGATAACCTAGAAAATAAAAATGTTCAAACTAGGTAGAGAAATAGGGATAGAAATGATAGACACGATAGACATGAGGAGAGTAGAAGTGAGGCTGAACTTAGGTCAAGGAGACATCATAAAAAGAATGATGTAGGTCTAAGAGAAGTTAAACTAGAGATCCTACCATTCCATGGCAAGAGTGATGTAAGACCTATCTAGAGTAGAAGATGAGGGTTGAATAGCTTTTCAACTCCTACAAAATAAAAGATAAAACTAGGTTAGAATTACAACCCTAAGTTTTTAAAACTATGCTTTGGTCTAGTGGACCCAAATCTGTTAGGAGAGATGAAAAGATAAATTTCCTCAAATAGAAGACTGGTTAGATTTAAAAGCCCTTCTAAGAAAGAGATATGTTCCTAACTACTACCGAGGGGAATTATTAGCTAAGCTAAATAGGCTCACCCAAGGCTCCAAATCTGTAAAGGATTACTATATGGCCTTAGAAATAGCCATGATTAAGGCAAACCAAGAAAAAGATGAAGAAATCCTAATACATAGGTTCTTTCATGGTCTTAGTAGGAACATTAAAAATAGGGTAGAACTCTTACCACATATAGATATTGAGTAATTGGTTCACTAGTGTACCAATGTAGAAAGCCAACTTAGTGAGAGGGACTCCTATAATAAAGGGGACTACCAACCCTTTAGGCCCAAGTGGGAGGGTAAGGAGGATTCAAACCTTAAGAAAAACAAGTATGAAAGAAACCCTACGGAGAAAAGAGTAAGCACTTCTTCTCTATATGTTAAGAGTAAGTTACATAAAGAGGGTAAAGTGTATAGGACTAACAAAGATAAGCATGATTTCACATCAAAACCATCTTGTTCCAAATCTTCTGCCATAAAATGTGTTTAATGTTTAGGCAGAGGCCATATTGCATCAGACTGTCCTACTAAGAAAATAATGATTTTGAAAATCAATATGATGAGGACATAAGCAGGGAAAATCCCATCACAAACCTAGACAAGGGTCTAGAGCTTTACAGAGGCCTCTTGATAAGGGCAAGGACAAAGAAGGCCAAAGACATCACCCAATAAACCCTAGCTGCCTTCCTTACATGGGCCTAAGCCCAAGGAGGATCACTTGAAGACCTTTTCATATTTTTCATGTAATATTTGTAAGGCACAAGTTTTTCAAGTGTATTTTAGGGCTTCATATGTTTTAGAAATAGGAATTAGGCCTTACATGGTCATTGGGCCATTATTGGGCCATGTACTCTAATTTAGTCCTTGTATTTGGCTATTTTTCTCTAGATTAAACTAATTGGGCCTAGGAGAGTGTTAGAAGCCCAATTAGTCCCTCTTAGCCAAAATCCCTTAAAAGCCTATATAAGGCTTGCCTTGCTTTGTAATCTACACATTAGAATTTGAATGATACATAAATTTTATGAGATTTTGAGTGCATACTCTCTCCTTAGGCTAGAGTGGACTTCAACCTTTTAGCAAGCTCTTATCTTTAGGCTTTCAACCCCTTAGAGTGGCAAGGGACTAATCTTTTCCCTTCTAAAGATGGCATCCGACCCTCCATCCTTTCCTAATCATACACTTCAAACCATCCTTTCATCCATCCATTCAATCCTTAGTGTTTCCATTCTTCCATCCATTAGTTTTAGAAGTCTTTTCCCTTTTTGTTTGCATCATTCAAGTTCAGTTTCCATCTTCCTCATTGGCTACCAAAAGAAATCATCAAAGGAGAAGCAAGTATTCAAAGAAAAAGAACCAAGATTCACCATCCTTAGAAGGCAAGCCTTCATCAAGTGGTATCATTGAGCTTGAAGGTTCTTATTCTACCTTTTTTCTTCTTTAATTTTCAAAAATTCTATGGCTCGCTGAATTGTTCTTGTTTCTTTTTAAGTCATTTTAGTCATCTTTTGTAATGTTGTTCATTACATAAATTTAAAAAAATCCAAAAAGATGATGATTCTAGTATGTAAATAGAATATTATTAGATGAATTAATTAAATTGGAAAATTATTTTTGAGTTACAAGAATTTTTCTAGAAAAGAAAAGAATTTTAAAGGAAGTAATTAAATTTAAAATGATGTTTCTAGTATATTAGAGAAAAAGAAGTCCTTCTTAGAATAAAATGGATAATTTTATAAATTCTAGTAAAAAGAGACCTTTCCTAAAGGTAAAATAGATAACTATAAGAATTCTAGTAAAGAGAAATCTTTTCTTAAAAGAGGATGGGTAACTTATAATTCCTTGTAAAAAGGAAGGACTAGGTCCCATGGAAATGAATTAGGGACTTAAAAACATAAGAAACTTTATCTTAGGGTGACACAAGAAAAGTGGTGTTAGAAAGTTATATTAAACAAGATAATTAAAATGGAGTAAATCATGATTTAGAAAAACTATAGGTGTACATGTACATGTAGTACTGGCATTAGATAAAAAGAAAGTAAAAAATAATATTGGCTAGTAGTGATATAGATTATAGTAAGTAAAGAAATAATATTGGCTAGTAGTGATATAGGTCATAATAAGTAAAGAATTAAAGGAATGTTATAAAAAATAAGATATAGAAAGAAAGTGCACTAGAAACCAATTAACTAATGTAGAAAGTATAAGGATACATTACCAAAATAGGTAAAGTTACTTTAATTAGTTGAAGAAAATAAACGGTAAGTCACTTAGTATGAACCTAAGTTTCACGTTAGAGTAGAACTTGGATACTTGGAATCTAGAGTAATATAATAGAAGTAAATATATAAATGATTAATAGAAAAATAGATAATTAAAAGATATATGGAGACTTAAATCATTCCATAATATACTCTTGGATTGGTGGGTTATTAAGACAAACATAGAACTTAACGGCTAGATTAATGGTGGCTTGATGATGTGCTAGCTAATATACAAGGTTATAATATGAGTATTTGTACTTGATTTCTCTATGGAACCCAATGTTAGAAATGAAACGGAGTCATTGAAGGAACCCTACTGATGACCAATAGATGATCAATGAAATTTGTAAGTCATGTATCATACATGGAGGATAAGGGTGGAAAGTTAAGTAACTCCCTAGAGCATAACAATGATGGGTACATTGAAGAACAGCGGCGTTTCGATCCCCTTAAGGTGGTCTTGGGAGTATATTGGGGGTGGACCTCCAATGGCTCAGATTCGCCCTTGAAGCCGGATAAGTCGTGGTAACTCTGCCTGTTCTGACGAGATATGTTTTGGATCCATTATTGATGGGACTGTGAGTCCTTACCCTTTTGTGAAAACAAAATGAGGCGAGCTCTGGTTGCTCTAGTGGATAGGGGGATAAGGCCAGATTATGATATATGTTGTGTTGTGATTAATGAGGAAAAATGGGCCCACATGCATTATACTGGCTAAAAATACTGAATCAAAGAAATAGAATTCATGCATTGCATCATTATTTCATGAAAGATTATGATCCCTTGTCATTTTATTGTGACGGTATGTGCATTATCAATTTTGAGAGTAGAGTGATGGAAGGGGGTGGTTAGTTGAGACTAAGAGAAGTGAGATAACTTAGATTGGAATTACTAGCGACCCCAAAGAGAGTGAGAGGTTTCGATCTTGGACTATTTGTGTTGTGTGGGATAGGTGTTAATACAACACCTTCCTGATTGTTATAGAGGTGAGAACTCACCCTTACAACTAATTTTTTAGATTCCCTGTTAGATGCACTTATAGGATAAGGAGTTCCCTCCGTAGGCAGGACCAGTTGGGTCCTAGCCACTTACCCGTGATCCCAGATGCACGCGACGAGATCCTGGTAGGGATACCTCCCCATCACCCACTAGAGCTAGAATGACCCTACACGTTTGTCGATATGGAGACCCTCCACGTCCTCTCAGTGTGGAGGAGTTAGAGGAGATTGATAGGAGATGAGAGGCCCTCATAGAAGAGCCCTAGGATTCCCACCTATTGCTGGAGCCACTTGTGGTGTCCTCCCACCAGAGAAGGCACCTCCTGTTCAGGGGAACGAGGGGCCAGGCCTTCCGAGATCACCAACTTCGGAGTAATACCTTGGCCAGCTGATGATGACGATGAGAAGGATCTTGAGGAGCTTCCCCTTGAGGAACCCGTAGATTAGACAATGACGTACCCAGCCCCTCTCTTAGGGATACCCTAGCAGATTCTTCTGATAGAGCCCTTGAAGATTTGGGTAACTAAAGGTTTAGTTGATGTTCCAACCCAGCCTGGAGTGATGGTGATGATGCCCATGGAGCGATTCTTGGCATGAAGTTAATGGGATTATTCTCGAGGATTCCTTCATCATGTTTTTAGGAGTTATATGTATAGGGAAATGGAGATCTATGAGGACATGTCGGCCGACTCTTAAAGCTTATTGGTAGAGGCTTACGAAGCCTACAGTAGTTGAGTACATGGGCCGATCCGGACAGATAGTGACCAGACAGTCACGAGTTCAGTTCCCTCCGGATTATCACACCCTCTAAACCCATCTCAGCCAAATGCCACATCAGAGCTTGATGGGTCTCCTTGGTCGGATGAGCACTTCATGGGAGGAGGAGACTAGTTTGGTTATGTTCACTTTTATTTATGTGTTTTACTTTCTACATTTTGATTGGGAGCTTGCGTGCCTCTTTTTATTTTTAGATGTATGGACCCGTTGGAGTTATTCTATATGTATGTGACTCTGTTATATATGTATGTTGTTGCTACTGTTTTATCGTTTATTATGTTATACAAAAAAGAAACTTCCATATTTTTCTAAAACTTGTAACCTCTCAGTTGATGAGGATAATCTTGTGGAAGAGATTGTCCTAGTTAACTAAGGGTGATTATATTAGCTACATTGCATGAATACTTCTATTGGCCTAAAATGAAAAAAGATGTTGAAAGACTATGTGTTAGGCGTATTGTTTGTAGAAAAGCTAAATCTAAAACTTCACCTAATGATCTTTATATTCCCTTACCTACTCCATGTTCTCCTTGGATTGATATTTCTATGGATTTTGTGCTTGGATTACCTAGCACCCAAAAAGGAATAGATTCTATCTTTATGGTAGTGGATACATTTAGTAAAAAGGCTTATTTTATTCCTTGTCAAAAAGTGGATGATGCAAGCCATATTACTAAGTTGTTTTTCAAAACAATAGTGAGATTTACATGGCATCCCTAAAACTATTATTTCTGATAGGGATACCAAAGTCCTTATCCATTTTTGGAAAATAATTTGGGTAAGGATAGGAACTAAGCTTCTCTTTTCCACTACTTGTCATCCTCAAATAGATGGACAAACAAAGGTAGTAAACAAGACTCTTTCTACTTTGCTTAGGGTCTTAGTGAGTAAAAATGTTAAGTCATGGGATAAGTGTTTGCCACAGATAGAATTTTCATAAAATAGGGTACAACACTCCATAATTAAACATAGACTATTTGAGATTGTTTATCATTTTAACCCTCTCACACCTCTTGATGTTTTGCTCATTGAGGTTTTTGATTCCTTCCTTTATATGGATGGAAAGGCAAAAACAAGTTTTATAAAATATTTTAACGAATAAAGACATAAGGAAGGAAGATCTCATCAAAATCCTAGACAAGGGTCTAGAGCTTTACAAAGGTCCCTTGACAAGGGCAAGGACAAAGAAGACCAAAGACCCCAATAAACCCTGGCATTTGGACCTAAGGTCTAGTAGGTTTTCTAGACAAGATTTTAGACCTAAGTTCAAAGTAGATAATTAGTTAGTGGAAGAGAGATGTAGGCAAAGGATCTAGCCTTGAGGATTCTTGATCTACAAAAAACCTTGCAATTAAAAATTCAACCCCCCTCTAATATTCAAGTGTTGTCCAAATTGCTCATGCTCCATGGGTAAAGGTTTTTAGGTCAAAATTACACAAAAATTGAGAGAAATAACCAGATAGAATGTAATATCCTAGATTTTAGGGTAAGACCCCTAAACCCCAAACTCGCTTGTATGTACAATATTGTGCATTTTTGTAAAAGATATGAGGCTTCGGCCTATGTTATGGCGTGTTTGTATTAGTTGGCAATGGTAACGCTTGGGCTTTGACTGATTTTGTGGTATAGTTTTATGTGTATGGCTTTAAAGTAAGCAATTATAAATTGTAGAAAAATATTTGATATTGGTAATAAAAAATGATAAATAAAATTGGACTAACGTGATTACGTTGGCAAATGTAAGATTAATTTCTAAACGTCTACATGTTATATAACACTCTATATTTGGGCTCAGATTTGAGTGCTAAATATTATAGTGGGCCTTGGGTAATAGGGTAGGCCATAGGGTTAGTCCTATTGGAAAAAATACGCTATCTAAGTAATTTTCTTAAATTTGTCAAATTATTGACCCTGTTTTCTTGGTTCTGTTCATCTTGTGTAGAAAATTATACACATGCTTCATTATTTTCAACGTAACTTTATCTCCCGATGTCGGAATCGAACAATTCTTGTTCTCAAATTCTTGTATCCAAATTCTCTAAAATTTATAGAAGACCATGAAGACCAATTCCAAACATATAGTTCCCAGTTTTTGTTTTAAGTTGTTGGACGTAAAATTCATGCGACAATTACACTCCTTTTTGTATTTTGCTTAAAACTTTTTCTACCATTATCAGAATTGAGTGATTCTTATCCCATAATTTTCATAGCAAAATTATCTAAAAATATTATAAAGACACCAGAAATTAATTCTCATCCAATAAATCCCAATTTTTATTTTAAATTGTTGTCTTTAATGTCATGTCCAGATTTGGTAGTGTTCAGTATTTTAGTCATAACTTTTGCTACGATAATCAGAATTGGGTTATCTTTAGCTCGTTAGATAGAGGAAAAGAAGATCTACACCTTTTATGTTGACCGTTTTACCCAGCTCACATCAGTGATCAATTGTAATTTTGTGGCAAAAAGAACATGAATTCAACAAGTTCTATGTGTCACCATGCATGTTTCTTTCCCCATACAACATCACACCTTGACATCTTACGTTCTACTCACTCATAGCCCTCTAGAAATATTGCCACTTAACCCTCCATGTGTCAGCACCAAATCTCCCCCTTACTTACAAGTTTCTCCTCCTTAACTCCCTTGCATTTTCATTTTCCCATTTATTTCTCTCTTCCCCTCTCTCGGTCACTCACTCACTCTCTTTCATTTCCTTCCTTTTCTCTTCTCATTTCATACACCACCATTGAGACCCTCTTGTACGCATCAAGCCTTGTTTTCTCATTTATTTTTAGGCCCAAGGTAATTAACTTTACCATTTTGCTCTCTTGTTCCTACTTGTCTTCTTTTTCTTTAACTTGTGAACCACAACGCCTTAGTACGGCATGGTTCGGGGATGAACCACGCGGAAGCTGGTGGGCATGTGACATCTCGGCGCTGTTGAGGGTGGAGTGATTATCGGTGGATGGGCACGGACAAGGAGCGGTTCCTGGCAGGCTTCTAGCGGGGAATGTGATATCTCGGGCACTGTTAAGGGCGGGGAATGATTGCCGGTGCATAGGCACGGACAAGGAGCGGCTCCCGGCAGGATTCCAGTGGGAGGGACACATAAACGAACCGAATACATACCAGAATGATAGGGATCCAAACTATATAGGTATGGGACTATACAGTCGAGGATAGCTTAAAGGAATGAATTTGTACTACCTATACCAATAAATGCATTAGCCTTATGTACAAGATGATATGATTGAAGTAAAATACCAATTCTGGAATAGTTTTAGTATTTTAGGAATATCTCTCTCAAATCTTAATGGATTTTAATAAATTTGGTCTTGTTGGAAAGCTAAGAAGAAGAAGAACAACTTTTTAGTTTAGCATATTTTCAAATTTGGGCTCTAACTAGGAATTAAAATATATACAAGATGACACATTTTGAGTGGAGTATGTGGTAATTTGATGGGAGTAAATGCAAAAGGCAAAGAAATTAATAACTAAGGAAATAGGTAATAAGTTATTTGGTTAAATTTTACCTAAAGTTAAAATTATTTACAATGGTAGAAGGTTAAATTAAAGATGTTGTCCTAACCAAAATTTATGTAGAAAGTTGAGATAAAATAGATAATATCATTGATGGTCTAAATCAAAATGATTATACATGAGAATGAAATTTTTGGGATGTTACAATTCTCCCACCCTAATAAAAATTTCATCCTCAAAATTTAATACAACACATCCCACAGTGGAACAATTCTGGGTATTGCATCCTCATAGCATCTCCGCACTCCCAAGTTAAAGTTACATCATTTCCTTATTTCCATGCCACCTTCACTAATGGTACAACCTTACTTCTCAGGCATTTAATCGACCTTTCCATAATCTGTGTAGGTTCTACAGGAATTGTCAAGTTCTTTCTGACTTCAACATCACCAGTAGCAATCACATGAGTGGGATCCTATACATACTTCCTCAATTGTGATACATGGAAAACATTGTGTAAATTTGCAAGATGAGGAGGAAGTACAACTTGATAGGCCACCGGGCCAATCCTCTTTAGAATTTCATATGGTCCAATGAACCTTGGGCTCAACTTTTTACTTTTCAATGTTTGGCCAATGCCCTTGTAAGGCAAAACCTTCAAAAATACATGATAACCAACTTGGAATTCAAGTGGTTTCCTTCTTTTATCATAATAGTGCTTTTGTCTATCTTAGGATGCCTTTATCTTCTCTCTGATTATTTCTATTTGTTCAGTAGTCTATTGCACAATTTCAGGCCCTAACGCCAAACTTTCACCAGTTTCTAACCAACAAAGGGGTCTTCGACACTTTCTACCATACAATGCTTCAAATAGAGCCATAGCAATACTGCTATAGTAGCTATTATTATACGTGAATTCAATCAGTGGAAGAAACTACTCCCAACTATCACCATGCTCAAGCACACAAGATTACAGTAAGTCTTCCAAATTTTGTATGGTACGTTCTGATTGTCCATCCGTTTAAGGATGATAAGCTGAACTTAATCGAAGTCTTGAACCCAACTCCTGATACAAGCTTCCTCAGAATCGGGAAGTGAACCTCGGATCTCTATCTGACACAATACTGGATGGTACACCATGTAGTCTCACGATCTCTTTCACATATAATTACACCAACTTTTGTACAGAATTCTTCATATTTATTGGGAGGGAGTGAGCAGACTTAGTCAATCTATCTATAATAACCCAGATTACATCATTGCCTGAACGTGTTCTTGGCAATCCTGACACAACGTTCATCGTAATGTCATCCCATTTCCAGACAGAAATCTCCAATGGTTGCATTTCACCAGATGGCTTCTAGTGTTCCACCTTGACTTTTTGACATACCAGACATGAAGACACATATTCAGCTATTTCTTTCTTCATCCTTGGCCATCAAAAAATTTTCTTCAGGTCTTGATACATCTTGGTTGATCTAGGATGAATACTCAACATACCTTTATGTGCTTCTTCTAGGATTGTCCTTCTTAGATCAACATCATCTAGTATATAAATTCTGCTTCTAATCCTCCAAATTCCATCTGATCCTTCTTATAATCCCACATCTGTTCCATTTACTTAAGCTTCTCTTAATTCTCTTAAGTGTAAGTCCGATCTCTGCTTTTCACATATAATCTTTAGAAAGTCATTAGTGATCTTCAAAGTCCCCAATACCATACTTCCTAAAGATTTAATCTCCACACTTAGGTTCAAATCTCTAAATTTCTCTATCATCTCTATTTCTTTCACCATCAAAGATGCCATATGTATGGATTTTCTAATGAGTGCATCTACTACCACATTCATTTTTCCTAGATGGTACTTTAAATCAAAATCATAATCTTTAAAAAATTCCATCTACCTTCACTGCCTCATGTTCAATTCCTTCTGATAAAACAAATACTTTAAGCTCTTATGGTCACTGAACACCTCAAACTTGACTCCATAGAAATGGTGTCTCCAAATTTTCAAAGCGAATACCACCGCTTCCATTTCTAGATCATGCGTTGGATAGTTCATTTCATACGACCTCAGCTGCCTAGAAGCATAGGCAATCCCTTTTGTTGCTGCATGAAAACATAACCCCAACCCATCTTAGAAGCATCACAATAAACCACAAAGTCTTCTTATGGATTAGGTAAAGTTAAGACTGGACCAGATGTAAGCTTCAACTTTAGTTCCTAGAAATTTTTCTCACATTCTGGCGTCCAAGCAAAAGATTGATTCTTCCGGGTCAGACGAGTCATCGGTAAGGCAATTCGAGAAAACCCCTCGATAAATCTCTGATAATAACCAGCTAATCCTAAGAAGTTTCATATCTCAGTAACTAAATTAGGTCTCTCCCAGTTTGTTATAACTTCTATTTTGGAAGGATCCATAAACACTCATTCGCTTGAGATCACATGGCCTAGGAACTTTACCTCTTTCAACCAGAACTCACATTTAGATAACTTAGCATATAACTGCTTCTCTGTTAGAATCTGCAATACCACTCGAAGATGTTTTTCATGCTCCTCCCAAGTCTTAGAATAAATCAGAATGTCATTAATGAAGATAATAACAAACTGATCCCAAGTATGGGAGAAACACTCGATTCATATAATCCATGAATACAGTTGGGGCATTAGTCACTTCGAAAGGCATCACAAGATACTCGTAATGACCATAGCGTGTTCTAAAGGCTGTCTTTAGAATATCCCCAGACTTGACATAAATCTGATGATAACCTGATCGTAGGTTAATCTTGGAAAATATTGTAGCACCTCTCAATTGGTCTATTAGATCATCAATTCTGGGCAAAGGATATTTATTCTTTACTGTCAATTTATTCAACTGACGATAATCTACGCATAATCTCATGCTTCCATCTTTCTTTTTAACGAGTAATATCCCCATGGCGACACACTCGGCCTGATGAAATGCTTCTCTAATAACTCTTCAATTTGTTTTTTCAGTTCTGCCATTTCAATAGGTAACATACGATATGGAGCCTTAGACACTAGTTCTGGTCTTGGAATTAAGTCAATTAATCATCGGTGCATGGACACGGACAAAGAGCGGCTCCTGGCAGGCCACCAGCAGGGAATATGATATCCTAGACACTACTGAGGACGGTGAGTGATCGCCAGTGCATAGGCACAGACAAGGAGTGGCTCCTAGCAGGCTTCCAGTAGGAGGGACACATGAACCAACCGAATACATACTAGAATGAGAGGGATCCAAAGACTGTATGGGTATGGGACTATACAGTCGAGGATAGCTTAAAGGAATGAATTCGTACTACCTATACCAACAAATGCATTAGCTTTTTCGATGGCCTATCACGTAAGGACTACAAAGTTAAGAGTGCTTAACTTGGAGTAATTCTAGGATGGGTGACCTCCTGGGAAGTTCTCGGGAAGTGTGTGATTGAGACGAAAACACACTGGAAAGATCTCGTGTTGGTTTGTGGGGAGAGTCGTTCATTCCTGAAAAGCAGTCGGGGTATTACAAAGTGGTATCAGAGCCTAGCCTCTCCTAGTACGGTATGGTTTGGGGATGAACCAGGTGCAAGCTGGTAGGAATCTGACATCCCGATGCTGTTAAGGGTGGGGAGTGATTGCCGGTGCATGGGCACAGATAAGGAGCGGCTCCTGGAAGGCTTCCAGCGGGGAATGTGATATCCCAGGTACTATTGAGGGTGGGGAGTAATCGTCGGTGCATAGGCACGAACAAAGAGGGGCTCCTGGCAGGCTTCTAGCGGCTCCTGGCAGGCTTCCAGTGGGAGGGACACATGAACGAACTGAATACATACCAGAATGAGAGGGATCCAAAGACTGTATAGGTATGGGACTATACAGTCGAGGATAGCTTAAAGGAATGAATTCGTACTACCTATACCAACAAATACATTAGCCTTTTTGGTGGCCTATCACTTAAGGACTCCAAAGTTAAACATGCTTAACTTGGAGTAATTCTGGGATGGGTGACCTCTTGGGAAGTTCTCGGGAAGTGTGTGATTAAGGACAAACCACACTAGAAAGATCTCATGTTGGTTTGTGTGACAGTTGTTCACTCCTGAAAAGCGGCCGGGGTGTTACAAAGTGGTATCAGAGCCTAGCCTCTCCAAATATAGTATGGTTCAGGGATGAACCAAGCCAAGCTGGTGGATATGTGACATCTCAACGCTATTAAGGGCGGGGAGTGATCGCCTATGCATAGGCACGGACAAGGAACGGCTCCTGGCAGGCTTCTAGTAGGAGGGACACATGAACGAACCAAATACATACCAGAATGAGAGGGATCCAAAGACTGTATAGGTGTGGGACTATACAGTCGAGGATAGCTTAAAGGAATGAATTCGTACTACCTATACCAACAAATGCATTAGTCTTTTCGGTGGCCTATCACTTAAGGACTCCAAAGTTAGGCGTGCTTAACTTGGAGTAATTCTGGGATGGGTGACCTCCTGGAAGTTCTCGGGAAGTGTATGATTGAGGACAAAGCACATTAGAAAGATCTCGTATTGGTTTGTGGAGAGAGTCATTCATTCCTGAAAAATGGCCAGGGTGTTACACTGTCAGGGTAGAGGAACAAAGAAAACAAAGAGTCGAAACACTATCGAGGAACAAAGAAAACAAAGAGTCGAAACACTGCCTAGGGAACTCGCTTAGGAACCCGAGGAAAGAGGGAGTTCTCTGACGTCTTTGTTGGAATATTGGCATGCATAAATGCAGGAACCTCCATTGGGTTCCCGGCCATGTCATGACTATATGCAAAAGGAGGGAAAGATATGATTTAAACATGAAAAGGGAAACTAATTATGAAAAATCCTAAATTTTACATGTTATCTTTTTTAGAAAATGAAGTTTTTACGCTCTTGGTTGGCTAAATTATGCATATAATGTTTTAACAAGTTAAACTTATACGTAAAATTTTATGTATATTTATGTGTCTCCTGGTTCGGTTGATGGTCAAGTGTATGTGTGTGTGTGCCACCATGTTAGATTAAATCTGGAAATAAGTTAAGAAATTTAGTAGTGCATACACCAAAAATCTCTCACTTGTACTAGAGCTAATTAGACATTTGCCTAATGAGCTAATGCATCCCTTATGCTTCTATTATTCAAAAGGTTTCATGAGTAAGTCAACAATATTTTCATTTTGTGCACTTTACATATCTTTGGATTTCCCTAGTCAAGGAATTCTCAGATGAGATAAAAATGCCTAAGTATATGCTTGGATTGCTGATGTGATCTTGGTTCCTTAGCTTGTGCAATGTCTCTACTATTGTCATAGTAAAGACTCTTAGGGTCTATATTGCTAGGAACTACCTCAAGTTCTGTTACATAGTTCGTGATCCATATAGCCTTTTTTGTAGAACCTGAGGAAACAATATACTCAGATTCTGTAGTAGAATCAGAAACTATCTCTTGCTTTAAACTTTTCTAGCTTAAACGCCATCATTTAGAGAAAACATGTATCCTGATTATAATCTTGAGTCATCCTTATCACTTTGGAAGCTAGCATCAGTTTAACCTTTTACAATGAGCTCTTCTTCCCCTCCATATATCAAGAATTAATCCTAAGCTTTTCTTAAGACTTCAGGATATTCTTGATGGTAGTCTAGTGATTTTCATTGGGATCATACTAGTATCTACTCATCATGCTTACAATATAGGACACATTTTATCAAGTACATATAAATTGTACATAATTAACCAAATAACATATAAATATGGGATCTTATTCATTTATCCCCTCTTTTCTTGAGTAGAAGAAGATTGACCCTTTGATAGGCTTATGTCATGTGACATAGACAAAGTTCCTTTCTTGGAATCTTGGATGTTAAACATTTTCAACACCTTGTCTATATATGTACTCTGATTTAGGCTAAGTAATTTTCTTGATCTATTTGTATAGATCATAATTCCCAACATGTAGGTTGTTTTACCAAGTATTTCATAGAAAACAGCTTCCTAACCAAGTCTTCATAGACTAAAGCATAGGGACATCATTTCCATAAAGTAGTATTTATGTCATCAATATACAAGACCAGAAAATTAGTTATCCAATCACTAACCTTCTTATAAACATAACTAGTTTCTAACTCGTGCCTTGCACAGGAAAATTTTTAAATTATAATAAGGATAAGTATGACAATAAAAAAATATAGGGAAAAATTTATAATAGAGTAAAAAAATAATATAACATAATCATATGATAGGAAACATCATTTGGGTTTGGTTAATAATACTCACTTTGTAATTGTAAACATATAATAAATCTATTACCTATTTATCAAAAATTCTACATATAGAAAACATTGAATAACAAATTTATTGAATATAACTTGTGAAGGACCTGTAGATTTCAAATAGGATAATTAAGAGAAGATAGATGAAATAATAGTTCAAAAGCAAAACAAAGGATTAGTTATGAATCAACTGAACAAATTTGATAACGTATTTATCATGGTTTTGTCGGGTTCTATGTATTGTAAATAACATTTACCATGGACAATACTTCCATGAGAAAATGTCTTACTTGGGAAATATATGTAACATCCTAATTTTATAATAATGTAGGTACAAATAAGCCATTAAAATAATAATTGAGAAGTGGAAATTGTTCACTAATTACCCTTAACTTAATTAATCTAAAGGTGATTAGCTTTAGTGGATGCTGATGGGACTAGGTGACGTGAGCAGACTGCTCCTCACGTTTTCCCACCCCACCATTCCTTCCCTCATGCATACGTTTATAATTGGTTGATGGCTTTCCTTGCCATTCATTCTTTAGAATTTCCCTGCGAGTTCTTCTTCTTCTTCCTCCTTCTCTTTCTCTCTTGTTTTCCTTCTTCTCTTCTCCTTCTCTGCTCTCTGTTTCCACTCCCTGTTTCGGAAGCCACGTTGACGGTGCAGCAGAGGAGTCAGAGCTCCCTTATACGAGTAAAGGACGAGCGTCGAAGCAGAAGCAGAAGCAGCCCTGCACCACTCGTGGAAGACAGCAGTGTTCCAGTGAAGGTTAAACGAGTGAAGTGTTAAGTGAAGCAGTGAGGAAAAAGGACCAGCGTCCAAGCAGAAGAGTCTCTCGGAGTCTCATAGTTGGTAGGGGAGTACCTTACATGTTAAATGCATGGGTTATGAATGGGTTTCGGGTGTTGATAATTGTGGCTCTGCATTCTGTCTGTATGATGTGCCTGCATGTGGAGTACCCGAGTGTAGGATAAGTGAGAGTGAGTGTTGCATGTTATCATTGCCCTTGAAGATGTATGCGTTCATTAAGTCCTGACACTATTGTATACCGATTGCATGTTATGTTGTGTTGATTGGAATACTTATTTGAATCTGTTGATCTCTATATGGATGTATGCATTGATTAAGTCCTGATACTGTTGTATACCGAGTGCATGTGATGCTTGAGGTGATGAGAATACTTATAGAATCTTGATATTGATTGACACCGATTGTATTGGACCTTTATGTTGCTGTATCCATCTAATGGAGTTATGATGATCATTGCATGGAAGTATGTGTGTGTTAGATTAATATGTGGAGTTTTGAAAATGGTATTACCGACTACATGTGAAGTATGTATGGCTGAGTTAAAGATTGTGTGCATGAAATCTATGTTGTGAGATGAATCCGCGTGTGGCGCATGGGATGCGTTGTGCTGGGAGCACGTAGTGTGGGACACTACCATCGGTTATAAAGCGTGGGACGCTGTAAAATCCTTGAGTGGGACTTAAGGTAGCCTTCGAGTGGGACTCGGGCTGCCTGTGAACACCTCCGTTGGCGCTGAGAGCGTTGGTGTCACCTGTGGGCAAACGGCTGGGTACCTGTAAAACGGCCAAGCAGCTGGGAGCTGAAATGATAGCTGAGAGCTATGTGCAAAAGGCTGAAAGCCTACGTTGCAACGTCAGAATCGATTACACACGAATACGGAACCGAGTGAATAATCTATGTATATTGACTGCTGATAATGCTGGAATTGATTATGCATGAGATGATGAATGTATATATATATATATATCCGTGTGCATATGCTGTTGATGCTGATTGAAACCTGTTCTATGAATGTATGTTATGTTGTTGAAGAGTTGCGTATATATATAGCCGAGTGAGAATTGTGGGTTCTGACTGATAAATGTTCAAACGATGCATTCTGATTCATGGACCTTAACATCATGTCACTGATTGTTGTATGTTAATGTTATTGAGTTGATGTGTGTAAGGGGGCGAGTGACAACTGGTGGATTCCGATCGGTAAGGATCTTGTGTGTGTGTCCTGGTTGATTAGTAATACTCTGACCTTAATCATTGCCACGTGTGACTGTGTGTGCGTATATATATATATAGTTGTATAAATGTGAGACAACCTGAGTCAGTATCTATCATTTAAAATTTAAGATACTCACCCCTGCTATGACAATTTTTCAGTGAACATCTCTCGTAATGAAGATTGGAGGAGGAGCTGAAATGCCGGGTGAAGTGCTGATGCACTATGGAAATTTTATGACTGTGCATGTGCTGTATATAATGTTTTGGGTTAAGCCTTGGCCGGCTCGTGTTTTGCTGTTAGTCTTTTACACAGAGTTGATCATCTTAGAATGGGAAGATGACAATGTGGTTGTAAATCCGTGATATGCACTCCTATATACATATATATATGCCTATGTTTATGCCATGTTGCATGTCTATCTTATGCTGTGAAATGCCTGGGTAATCTTGATATACATGTGCGTTCATATTCCCGAATGTGTAGGAAATGACATAACTTAGCATGAAGAAACCAATCTATGGCCTAGAGGGTGAGTTTGTGACTCTGTCACCGAGTGGGGGAGGTTCAGACGCTCTGAGTGAGTGAAATCAGATAGCTCCGAGTAGGAATTGACATAGAAGACTGTCCCTAAGGATGAGTTGTTAGGATCGAAGTTGAGAGCCTAAATATACGTTCCGAGTGGTTATTACTAGAATTTCTCCTGAGCGCAGGATAATCACGAACCCCGAGTGAGAATCCGCCGAGTGAAGGTTTTTCCGACTGGAGAGTGACACCTCAGACTCTAGGGGACCCCACTGTAGTAAGCTATTAGAGACAAAAGAATCCAAGTGAGTCTTAGCCTAGTAGAATGTTGAGAGTCGGAAGATTATGGTTACCGAGTGAAAACTAAGTGAAATACCCTGAGTGACAAGAAGGACGTGAAGATTACTCTGAGTGAGGAGTCCTCCTAGATTCCGAGTGAGTGATAGTGGAGACCACTTCCGTATTATTCGCGTATATGTTCTGATTGATGAAACCGTAGAATAAGTTGCATTCTCCGAATGGGACTAGTAGGTGCAAGAGCTAAGTCCAAGTAGACTGAGGTTGGATCCTTCCGAGTGAGTCAGGCGCTGGAACCCGAGTGCGGAAATGCCGAGTGAAATGAACGAATACCGAGTGAAGCTTTCGCTTGAGCGCGTGCGCGTTGCTATGTGACCTGCCTGTGCGATTTCCCCCTTCTTTCGCTGTTAGTTTCTTGAATTTCTTTTGTTCTCTTATTCTTCTTCTCCTCTCATTCTCTTACCGTGGTATTCTGGTTTTAATTGTGAAAAATTTTCTCTGTTTTCTTGTCTATGATTTGTTTAAATTAAGGTGTTATATTTTGGTATCAGAGCAGACCGAAAGGTCCAAGGCCAAGGTATGCTTGCCGAGTGTGAACGGTTGTATGCTTTCTGACTGAGTGGTCATCATGATTGAACCTGATTGATATTGACTTGTGGATAGGAGGTTGTTTCCCTCCTGGTCCGATCGATTGAGTAGCATATAGAAATAGTATGATGTGCTAAGTTACTGAACGTTAGGCTGAAATCCGATCGGTAGTAGGTGGCTTGGTATACTTATCCTTGGAGGGGTGTTAATTTCAGGATAAGGGATGACGCATCGCCAAAGCATAGAGGCTATAGCCATGGCATTCCAACATTTTGCAAACGTGTTTGAGAGGCAGGGCCAGCCTCGAGCTGAGGAGGGCCAAGTGCTGGACCGCTTCCTAAAGAGGAAGCTGAGTGAATTTCTAGGAGGACGAAACCCTAAGACAGCTTTTAAATGGACTCAAGAGCTGGAGAGGATTTTCGGGGGTCTTCGCTGTACCGAGGCCCAGAAAGTAGAATGTGCAGTATACATACTGCGTGACGAGGCGGAAAACTGGTGGAAGGTAGCCAGAAATCGAGTCCCTGACGATGATAATCAGCTGACCTGAAATGATTTCAAGACATGCTTCTTAGAGAAGTACTTCCCCGACACAGTAAGGAGTCGGAAGGAGTTGGAGTTTATGGAGTTGAAACAAGGCTCCATGACTATGGAAGAGTATACGACTAGATTCGAAGAGTTGTGCCTATTCTACCCACCTTTCCAACAACCAGGGACAGAGAGCTCCAAGTGCCTTAAATTTGAGAATGGATTAAGATCTGATATTAAGAGAGCCTGTAGATACCAAGAGATACGGAGTTTTCCTGCATTGGTGAATAAGTGTAGGATATTCGAGGAGGATGACAAGGCCCATTCGGGCCAGAGCAGTAGAGCCAACCATTCCTTGAGGCCCCAGCAATCCCGCTTCAAGAGGCTGAGTAACGTTGGCAGAAACCGATCCTTTTCCAGAATTAGGGGTCAGAACCAGCATGAAAGACGACCAGCTGTGGGAGACGGAAAGTGTTTCAAGTGTGGAGGAAATCATTATGCCCGAGACTGCAACAACGATGGTGAGGTGGTGTGCTTTCATTGTAATAAAAGGGGACACATTCGCCCCGATTGCCCCCAACTCCGTCAAGCAAACACCAGTGTACGTCAAGGAGGTTTCTAAGAGAGAAACCGAGTGAATGATAACCAAAGACCGGGTGGCAGAGGCAACCGAGCCAGAGGAAACATGATGCTTGCTCCAAATGGCTGAGAGAGGAATACCGACCAACCAGCAGTGGGAAGAGTCTACACTATCAACACGGAAGATGCTGCACAGGCGAATGACTTGGTACAATGTAAGGGCTCACTCGGTAGATATACGCTTAATGTTGTTTTTGATTCGGGAGCCACCCATTCTTTTATAGCTGATGAGTATGTAAAGCAATTAAAGTTACCAACTGTGTTTATGGATCGGACTTTGGAAGTAGCCAATCTGACTGGCACTAAGGTGTTGGCATCATCAATGTGCAAGGATGTAACATTTGTGGTGTGTGATCAAAGTTTCACTTTCGATTTGGTGTGCATACCCTTAAAGGACCTTGACATTGTGCTCGGAATAGATTGGCTTTCAGCCAACAAGGTGTTAGTGGATTGTAAAGACCGAAGGATAATCTTCCCGAGGCAGCACAATGAAGGCGACACAGCACAAGGTATGACTCAACTGTTTATGATGCTTTGTCTAATTGAGGGTGAGAGTAAAGCCCGGGTGAACGAAATTCCAATTGTCTATGAATTCCTAGAGGTGTTTCCTGAAGACGTACCGAGTGTCCCTCCCGATAGAGAAGTCGAATTCTCTATAGACCTGATCCCTGGAGCCGAGCCAGTCTCCAGTGCACCATATAGAATGTCCCCAACTGAATTGGCCGAGCTGAAGAAGCAAGTAGATGAGTTACTCGGAAAACAATTCATTAGACCGAGGGTATCACCATGGGGCGCACCCGTGCTGCTTGTTAAGAAGAAGGATGGCAGCATGAGACTTTGTATAGATTACCGACAGCTAAATAAACTCACGATTAAGAACCGATACCCATTGCCCCGAATTGATGACTTGATCGACCAACTACGTGGAGCCTCAGTCTTCTCAAAAATCGACCTGCGATCGGGATACCACCAAATCCGAGTGAAGGACTCGGATATCCCAAAGACTGCCTTCAGGACTCGGTATGGTCACTACGAGTATGTAGTGATGCCGTTCGGTGTAACAAATGCCCCTGCTGTCTTCATGAATTACATGAACAGCATATTCCACCCATATTTAGACCGATTCGTGGTTGTTTTCATTGATGACATCCTAGTCTATTCTAAGACTTCTGAGGAGCATGAAGAACATCTCCGGGTGGTACTCCAAGTGTTAAGGGAGAAGCAGTTGTTTGCAAAGCTTTCAAAGTGTGATTTCTGGATGAATAAAATCCATTTCCTCGGACATGTGATCTCCGAGGAAGGTGTCTCGCTGGACCCTTTGAAGGTGGCGGCTATAATGGCATGGGAGAGACCCAAGTCGGTCTCGGAGATAAGGAGCTTTATGGGCCTGGCAGGTTATTATAGAAGATTCATTGAAGGTTTTTCTAAGTTGGCCTTGCCACTGACTAAATTGACTCGGAAAAACATTCCCTTCGTATGGAGTTCCAAGTGCGAGAACAGCTTCCGAGAGCTGAAGGACAAGTTGACGACTGCTCCAGTGCTGGCATTACCTGACTTGCAAGAGAGCTTCGTGGTTTATTGTGATGCATCAGGACTCGGATTAGGATGCGTGCTAATGCAGAAAGATCGAGTGATAGCGTATGCCTCTCGACAATTGAGACCTCACGAGCAGCATTATCCGACCCACGACTTGGAATTGGCAGCTGTGGTGTTCGCATTAAAAATCTGGAGGCATTATTTGTTCGGGTCCAGATTTGAAGTATACAGTGATCACAAGAGCCTCAAATACTTATTCGACCAAAAGTAACTGAACATGAGGCAGAGGAGATGGATGGAATTTTTAAGAGATTATGATTTCGAGCTAAAGTACCATCCGGGTAAGGCAAACGTTGTTGCCGACGCGTTGAGTCGAAAGTCCCTTCATGTAGCAGTGATGATGGTGAAGGAGGTGGAGTTATTAGAACAGTTCCGAGACATGAACTTACATGTTGACATCCCCTCCTCTCAGAAAATGACGATCGGTACGCTGAGGATTACCAATGAATTCCTGAAATCCGTGTACGAGCAACAGCAGTCAGATTCCTACATGGCTGAGATGAAGGAGACTCAGGCCAAAGGCAAGGATTTGTCCTTGACTGAGGGATCAGATGGAATCTTCCGAGTAAGAAATAGAATATACGTGCCGGGTGGGGGAGAATTGAGAAGAATGGTGCTTGATGAAGTTCACAAGAGCTTGCTAAGTATCCACCCGGGTGCCACGAAGATGTACCATGACCTGAGAACCCAGTTCTGGTGGCCCGGATTAAAGAGGAACGTGGCAGAATATGTGGCTCGATGCATCACCTGTCAGAAGTCAAAAGTAGAGCACCAGAAGCCGTATGGTGCATTGCAATCCCTGGAGATTCCCGTGTGGAAATGGGACTCAATTGCCATGGACTTTGTTATGGGATTGCCCAAAAACCGAGCGGGCCATGATGCGATATGGGTCATTGTTGACCGACTAACGAAGAGTACACACTTCCTGCATGTGAACATGAAGTACCCGATGCATAGGTTAGCTCAGATTTATATTTGTGAAATTATCCGACTGCATGGTATACCGACTTCTATCGTATCGGATAGAGATCCTAGGTTCACATCCTGGTTTTGGACCAGCCTGCACCAGGAAATAGGCACAAAACTTTGGCTTAGCTCCGCTTACCACCCCTAATCTGATGGACAATCCGAGCGGACAATCCAGAGTTTAGAGGACTTGTTAAGGGCGTGTGTACTAGAGCACGGTGGGGATTGGGAGCAATAACTTCCCTTGGTTGAGTTTACGTACAATAACAGCCATCACAATAGTATTGGTATGGCACCCTACGAAGCACTGTATGGTCGAAGATACCGAACCCTGCTTTGCTGGTCGGAATCGGGTGAGAGTCTGCTATTGGGGCCAGAGGTTGTGAAACAAACTTCAGAACAGATCCGAGTGATAAGAGAAAAGATGAAGGCGTCTCAAGAGAGGCAGAAGAGCTACCATGACAAACGCACCAGACCATTGGAATTTTCAGTCGGAGACAGGGTATTTTTAAGGACTTCACCGAGTAAAGGAGTCAGGCGAGTCTTGAAGAGTAGAAAGTTAAGCCCTCGATACATTGGGCCTTATGAGGTGTCAGAGCGAGTCGGCTCCATGGCATACCGAATAGCATTACCGACTCACTTGTCTCGATTGCATGACGTGTTTCATGTGTCTCAACTAAGGAAGTACTTGCCAGATTCTACTCACACAATGCCTGATGATGAAGTGGAAATCAGGGAAGACCTGACCACTGTAACTATACCGACTAGGATCGTGGACCGATCGGTAAAGCGATTAACGAGTAAGAATATGCAACTGGTTGAAGTGGAATGGCAGCAGGACGGGTATACCTCTTATACCTGGGAGCGCGAGGATACCATGAGGCAGCAGTACCCCAAGTTGTTTGACCAAGGTGAGTTATCAACTGAATTTTGAGGACGAAATTCTTTTGAGTGGGGGAGAACTGTAACATCCCAATTTTATAATAATGTACCGGGTGAAATAGCCATTAAAATAATAATTCAGAAGTGGAAATTGTTCACTAATTACCCTTAACTTAATTAATCTAAAGGTGATTGGCTTTAGTGGATGCTGATGGGACTAGGTGACGTGAGCAGACTGCTCCTCACGTTTTCCCACCCCACCATTCCTTCCCTCATGCATGCGTTTATAATTGGTTGATGGCTTTCCTTGCCATTCATTCTTCAGAATTTCCCTGCGAGTTCTTCTTCTTCTTCCTCCTTCTCTTTCTCTCTTGTTTTCCTTCTTCTCTTCTCCTTCTCTGCTCTCTGTTTCCACTCCCTGTTTCAGAAGCCACGTTGACGGTGCAGCAGAAGAGTCAGAGCTCCCTTATACGAGTAAAGGACGAGCATCGAAGCAGAAGCAGAAGCAGCCCTGCACCACTCGTGGAAGACAGCAGTGTTCCAGTGAAGGTTAAACGAGTGAAAGTGTTAAGTGAAGCAGCAAGGAAAAAGGACCAGCGTCCAAGCAGAAGAGTCTCTCGGAGTCTCGTAGTTGGTAGGGGGAGTACCTTACATGTTAAATGTATGGGTTATGAATGGGTTTCGGGTGTTGATAATTATGGCTCTGCATTCTGTTTGTATGATGTGCCTGCATGTGGAGTACCTGAGTGTAGGATAAGTGAGAGTGAGTGTTGCATGTTATCATTGCCCTTGAAGATGTATGCGTTGATTAAGTCCTGACACTATTGTATACCAATTGCATGTTATGTTGTGTTGATTGGAATACTTATTTGAATCTGTTGATCTCTATATGGATGCATGCATTGATTAAGTCCTGATACTGTTGTATACCGAGTGCATGTGATGCTTGAGTTGATGAGAATACTTATAGAATCTTGATATTGATTGACACCGATTGCATTGGACCTTTATGTTACTGTATCCATCTAATGGAGTTATGATGATCATTGCATGGAAGTATGTGTGTGTTAGATTAATATGTAGAGTTCTGAAAATGGTATTACCGACTGCATGTGAAGTATGTATGGCTGAGTTAAAGATTATGTGCATGAACTCTATGTTGTGTGATGAATCCGCGTGTGGCGCATGGGATGCGTTGTGCTGGGAGCACGTAGTGTGGGACACTACCATCGGTTATAAAGCGTGGGACGCTGTAAAATCCTTGAGTGGGACTCAAGGTAGCCTTCGAGTGGGACTTGGGCTGCCTGTGAACACCTCTGTTGGCGCTGAGAGTGTTGGTGTCACCTGGGGGCAAACGGTTGGGTACCTGTAAAATGGCCAAGTAGCTGGGAGCTGAAATGATAGTTGAGAGCTATGTGCAAAAGGTTGAGAGCCTACGTTGCAACGTTAGAACCGATTACACACGAATGCGGAACCGAGTGAATAATCTGTGTATATTGACTGTTGATATTGCTGGAATTGATTATGCATGAGATGATGAATGTATATATATATATATATCCGTGTGCATATGCTGTTGATGCTGATTGAAACCTGTTCTATGAATGTATGTTATGTTGTTGAAGAGTTGTGTATATATATAGCCGAGTGAGAATTATGGGTTCTGACTGATAAATGTTCAAACGATACATTCTGATTCATGGACCTTAACATCATGTCACTGATTGTTGTATGTTAATGTTATTGAGTTAATGTGTGTAAGGGGGCGAGTGACAACTGGTGGATTCCGATCGGTAAGGATCTTGTGTGTGTGTCCTGGTTGATTAGTAATACTCCGACCTTAATCATTGCCACGTGTGACTGTGTGTGCGTATATATATATATAGTTGTATAAATGTGAGACAACCTAAGTCAGTATCTATCATTTAAAATTTAAGATACTCAGCCCTGCTGTGACAATTTTTCAGTGAACATCTCTCGTAATGAGGATTGGAGGAGGAGCTGAAATGCCGGGTGAAGTGCTGATGCACTATGGAAATTTTATGACTGTGCATGTGCTGTATATAATGTTTTGGGTTAAGCCTTGGCCGGCTCGTGTTTTGCTGTTAGTCTTTTACACAGAGTTGATCCCCTTAGAATGGGAATATGACAATGTGGTTGTAAATCCGTGATATGCACTCCTATATATATATATATGCCTATGTTTATGCCATGTTGCATGTCTATCTTATGCTGTGAAATGCCTGGGTAATCTTGATATACATGTGCGTTCATATTCCCGAATGTGTAGGAAATGACATAACTTAGCATGAAGAAACCAATCTATGGCCTAGAGGGTGAGTTTGTGACTCTGTCACCGAGTGGGGGAGGTTCAGACGCTCTGAGTGAGTGAAATCAGATAGCTCCGAGTAGGAATTGACATAGAAGACTGTCCCTAACGATGAATTGTTAGGATCGAAGTTGAGAGCCTAAATATACGTTCCGAGTGGTTATTACTAGAATTTCTCCCGAGCGCAGGATAATCACGAACCCTGAGTGAGAATCTGCCGAGTGAAGGTTTTTTCGACTGGAGAGTGACACCTCAGACTCTAGGGGACCCCACTGTAGTAAGCTGTTAGAGACAAAAGAATCCAAGTGAGTCTTAGCCTAGTAGAATGTTGAGAGTCGGAAGATTATGGTTACTGAGTGAAAACTAAGTGAAATACCCCGAGTGACAAGAAGGACGTGAAGATTACTCTGAGTGAGGAGTCCTCCTAGATTCCGAGTGAGTGATAGTGGAGACCACTTCCGTATTATTCGCGTATATGTTTTGATTGATGAAACCGTAGAATAAGTTGCATTGTCCGAATGGGACTAGTAGGTGCAAGAGCTAAGTCCGAGTAGACTGAGGTTGGATCCTTCCGAGTGAGTCAGGCGCTGGAACCCGAGTGCGGAAATACCGAGTGAAATAACGAATACCGAGTGAAGCTTTCGCTTGAGCGCGTGCGCGTGGCTATGTGACCTGCCTGCGCGATTTCCCCCTTCTTTCGCTGTTAGTTTCTTGAATTTCTTTTGTTCTCTTATTCTTCTTCTCCTCTCATTCTCATACCGTGGTATTCTGGTTTTAATTGTGAAAAATTTTCTCTGTTTTCTTGTCTATGATTTGTTTAAATTAAGGTGTTACAATATAGGTTATGGATATCATTGAAATGCTATAGTAAGAGAAACGAATACAAAGAAGCCACGACCTGAAAAATAGGAAAAATTCAATAAAAAAATTAATCTATCTATTAACAATACAAATAA
Organism: Clitoria ternatea; assembly: GCA_037962975.1. NCBI lineage: Eukaryota > Viridiplantae > Streptophyta > Magnoliopsida > Fabales > Fabaceae > Clitoria > Clitoria ternatea. The sequence continues at coordinate 162,650,057 of CM075672.1, forward strand.
AGTATGAAAGTCATTACTACTATAAGGATTTAGGATAAACAATTGTTTTATAAGTAATTTGTTATACCTAAATCAAGTTTGTAAAGACCTCTCGATAGACAACATTAATAGTATGTCTTTGAGTGACATCTTCATGAGTTTCCAACAGTACTCTTATTCCTTCCTTTGACCTTACTCTTGAGAATGCAACATACAGTTGGCCATGGATGAAAACTAGTTGGGGTAGGTAAACACCAACATTGGAAAGAGTTTTGCCTTGAGAATTATTAATAGTCATTGCAAATGAGACAATGAGGGGAAATTGTCTTCAATTAAATTTGATAGAAAAAGTTTCAGTTGAAGGAGTCATTGTCATCCTAGGAATATGATCTACATCACCAACATGGGTTCTAGTTAACACTTGACATTGAATAACATGTTTCCCCATTTGTTTTACTTGCAATCTTGTACCATTACAAAGGCCTTAAGATTGATCTATATTTCTCAACAACATGATAGGAACCCCAATCTTTAAAGAGATCTTGTGAGGGGTTAGTCCTAAGCAATTAAGCATTCAAAATGTCCGGCGTAAAAGTTTCTAATTCAAGGCTAGAATGCTTTTCGTCCATGCAAAGACTATCTAAACATAAGTGAATTCTTTCCTCTCCATGAACCTTATTATATAGTTGTTGACATTGGAATCAACATCCAAGGTGGAGGCAAGAATACATCTTTCTTTGAAATATCCTTCAGTGGACATTTTTGTTGAGACTGATGGATATACAAAGGAAATCAAATCATCTAACGTGGATTTAGAAAGAGATATTAAAATATCCTATGGTATTTTTGTAACATCCTCGGTTAACTAGGACAATCCCTTCTACTGGATTATCCTAGTCAACTGAGAGGTTATGAGTTTTAAAACAATGTGGAAGTTTTTTTTTCGTACAAGAACACTTGGTGAAATAGATATATCATATACACCACATAGTCATATACAACACATAGTCGCAACAATAACTGTACATACTAAAAGTAAAAGGGCACGCAGGCTCCCATAAAAGAAAAGACAATTACATATACTAATCGTCCATGGTACAAGAAGAATCTGATTGACCTTTGATGAGAGGTCTGTGCTGATCTTGAGTGCATGGTCTAATCCAAAGTCTAGAAAAATTAGCGTAAGGGTGAGTCTCTACTTCCACAATAATCAGAGAGTTATCATTACTCACATCCCTCCCACACAGTCCACATAAATTCAAAAACAATATTCCTCTTATTTATCGGGGTTCCTAATTAGTTTCTTCTAAGTTGTCTTTCCTAACTTATCCTCATCCATCGCCCCTGAATACACAACTCTCTGCTCCCCCTAATTAGTTTCTTCAATCTTTTTCTTAGCCATCATGATGCATGTGGGTCTCTTTCTTATCATTTCATCATATCATAACCAAATCATGTTATTCCATGCATCTCAATATACTTATTTTGACTTATCCATCTCAACATACTTATTCAATACATCATGTAAGTTCCATTCATTCATCACATAATTCATCATATAATTCACACATATTCATCCACGTACATAATTACATAGCAGTCACCAAACACAACATTCATCATACAAGTATTACACAACAATCATTATATATATCATTACGATGAGGGAATCACGCATAAAGATATACTCATGGATATCTCCTTATAAGGGATTTAATTTTGGTTTCTTACTTGCACTTATCGGACTATTTATCTCGATTATCATTCCTAACCAATCAATCTTATTACTAATGAAGTCACACCCCTAGTATACTTTTCTTTATCCATAAATTATCTCTAGGTATTAAGTGATCTTATAACTACTAATTACATCATCTAGGTGAATTTAGTTTATCAAAATATACTTTATCCACTTAACCTTTAAATATTATAGTATAGTCATACTTATTCCTCTCAAGTTCCTATTTGATTTATTTAAGATGTCCAAAATGCCTTTCATTCTCTCTTACTTACTATCACCTAGTTAATTTATCCTTAATTTCTTCGTATGTTATTTGAGTCGGTGCTTAGGTTCCGCTAAATAATGCCAACATCAGTGTTTCTTTCTTTCTTAAACCCTTATTCTTGGTGAACTGTTCTTTACTGGGGGTGTAAAAGTATGGTTGATGAACAATTCAAAATGTACATGTAATGTCAATCTGGTACAAGGAGATATTTGTAAATGTGCAAGTACGGAGTATCCTTGTATACTGGGGCGGAATACAATGCACTCTGGGCGGTGTGACAGTCCGCCTGAAGTAACCTCCTTTGCCTTGACACAATTGGTGGTGGTACCTGCAATTATTCTCCGACGCTCAAGTCAGTATTCTGAAATACTGTAAGACTTAGAAAGTAAATCTGAGAGAATTATGCAAGTAAAAGTGTAAGGTTCAGAATTGAGAGGGGATCCCCTTATACCTTTTTGCTGAGGTTTATATACCTGTTACTGGTGCTCCATTATTGGTAATACCCGTTCCTTGTTTTCTAGCATAATGCAAGAAAGGTAGTGGGTCCCTGTGTCGTTCACGAGCACCATCGTTGTAGTGGGTATTTCCACTTGCTTGGAAAGCGTTAATGCCTTATTATTTTATTCGTTGTTCCCTTTTATGCGTGACAGCGTGATTCCCATTTTCAACCTCTCAAGACAGAGTCAATCTCGTGCCGGGGTTATAAGTATAGGCTCGCTACGCAATATAGGAAATTCAATATTCCGCCTATGGCTTGGCGGAGTAGTATGCATTGGAAATACTTTATGCATGTGTATAAGATATTCAATATTTTCCACCTTGGCGGAGTAATAAGCTTTGGCGGAGTAACGTGCCTTGGCGGAGTTACGTGCCCTGGCGGAGTTATATGCCATGGCGGAGTAACGCGCTTTGGCGGTATGTACTCCGTATAAAAGTAATTATAAGGTATTTGAGAAGTACTTCTCCTGTTCAAAATGCTGATCTGGCAAAGCATTAAAACCATGCTTTTGGGGACCGGTGTTGGGACCGGATCATATGCCCCCTAGCTTGTTATAGTGACTGACGGAGTTACTTTAATAAGCTATAACACTTTTAGCTTTTATAGGCATGGGTTTAGGCGGCGTTTGCTAGTTCAGGATTTACGGACAAGTGTTTTCATGCATTTATTGCTTTTGTCGTTACTTGCGACGCCTGTCATTAAAGCACCTCGAAACCACGTTTTGAAAATGCGGCCCAGGAAATACCTGCCCTTAGATTCATCTATCGGTTTCAGAATCAAAGGAATCGTCAGTGAGATTCATCCAATGGCTGTAAACACATCTTTGAAGTTTTTGAGGTTCCGCTTATTTCCCCCCAAGCCATGCCTATAAATAGGTAAACTCATGGGAGAGGAAATGTTTTGCTTCATCTTCTACCTTGCGTTTTTGTGCTGAAACTGCTTTTGGGACGCTACTTTCTCGCAAGTTGTTTGTTGTTCTCAGTTCATCACTTCTTCAGAAATTTTAAGGTAACTCTCTTGTTCCTCTGTTTTCTGTCTTCACTGTTATTGGGTTGGTTTTGTTTTCTTTATATGTGTGTTTGTTGAAACGAGGATGAGAGGAAAAAAGTCAGAGTCGTGCTCTAGGGTTTCTGTTCGCCCTATGTTTTCGGATATTGAGAGTGAAGATGAGGCTTTCTATACTGGGAGGGATTCAACATTTTACAGCAGCGTGGCGTGTTTTAGTAATGTTGTACATTCGTTTGTATCAGGAGGTATTTCCCAAATACAAGTGATAACGATGGCAGAATGTCAGAATGTTGTGTTGCATGGGTTGGACTGGGAAAAAATGCTTGAAACTGACCCTTATTGTTGGGTTGAGGAAGATGTTAAAGATGCTTCCTCTCGTCATGCAACAACAAGTGGTGGGGTGATGGAGTTTTCTGTGCCAATCTGGAAGGATGAAAGGTTTGAAAGGAGGTTCATCGTCCGTTCGCCGAAGACGTTTGAACGTATATGCCATCGTCCTCAAGATGAATGTACATTATACATGTATGATATTTTGTTTACCCAGCTGGGGGTACGATTTCCGCTGAATAAGTTCCAGATGGGCGTACTCAGATTTCTGGACTGTGCCCCTTCTCAGCTGTACCCTAATGGTTGGGGGATAGTTTGCAACTTTGAAGTGTTGGCTAAACATCTGGAATTTACGCCTACTGTGGCGTTGTTCTTTGCTTTCTTCGCATCATGAGGAGGGTGAATGCGAGAACTGGCGGTATGGGTTTTGTAACTCTTCGGGCGGAGCCGAAGATTATGAACTTTAAGGCGTTTGCTGACTCCGGCAAGGAAGGCGGACTTCACTTCAAAATGAGCTTTGTAAAAGTCTCTGTCAGGAAGAACAAGTCCGTCTTTTGGCGGAGTAAGGAGGGAATTGATAAATTCCCAGTAGCGTGGACCCACGAGCACTTCCTCCTAACCAAACAAGCTTATGAAGTTGAGGAGAGTGCCCTATCAGCTACTTCCGTGGAAGTCCTGCGGACATTGAAGGAGTACAACTCCGTCCATAGGCAGATTTTATGCCGAAGGCTGCTTGGGCGGGATGCTGAGGGATACTTGAGTAATGCTTTATCATTAACAATTCCAATGTTTCTTGAATATTACTCCTGTTGTTTCCTGCAGCTTCTAATTGTTATTTATGTATGTTATTTTGCAGGAGAAATCGCTGAATTTCCTGGGATGGAGCGTATCAAGCAAATTCGCATGAGTCGCCAGGAAATCGATGCAGAAAACAATGTGCAGCCTAGGAGGAATCTGGCTGCTGCTCTGACAAAAACTCTCCCTTTCCCTGCTTCCACTAACGTAGTGACGTTAGAGGGTGTTGCAGGGTCCTCGACGGTTGAGGTTGAAAGGCGATCTAAAAAACGCCAAGAACCAAAAACTGTTGAGGTGGAGGAAGTGGATCCCCACCCCTTGCAAAAGAGGAAGACTAAGGGCAAGGAGAAGGTTGGGGAAGTGGCAGGGGTATCATCTGATGCTGCCATTGATGTGGAAGAGATTCCAGAGACACCAGCTATGGATGTCAATGCTGAAGTGGGCGGTATGGAGGGAGTTCCTGAAGAAGATGTTGTGGGGGAGGAGATGGAGGGAATTCAAGCTTCTCCAGTCCGCCAAGCTGAGAGTCCTGCCCTGGACTTGACTGCTCGAGGAACAGCAGTTTTCCTAGTCAATGTTCCAGGGGAGCCATCTAGGCGATCCGTCTCTTTGCCTCTGGCGGGGTCTCGTCTGAACCCTTATTTGTATTTCTCAAATGTGGATCCCGCCAGTCAGAGAGGTGTGATCCGGACTTCATTCTCCGCCCAGACATCGACTTTGAGGAAGTTGCAGATGCCACTACTGCTGCAAGGTGGCATCTTGCTGAAATTGATGGTTTCCTCGCTTCCGTACCACGTATTGCGGAGGTAGCTGCTGAGGCCGCCATGTTTCAAGAATCATTTCATAATTCTATTGAAAAAATATACAGCTTGGAGCATGATAACGAACAGCTGTCGGAGGTGATCAAAGCTAAAGATAAACATCTTGACACCGCCGACTCTGATATAAAGAAACTAGAAGAGGAGCTGGCTCGGGTCAGAGCTGACAAGGCCCTTCTGGAAAAGCAAGTCTCGGGTTTGAAAGACCAAAATACAAAACTGAGCGACGAGGTGGGCGAGCTGACCCGAGTGAAGGCTGACAATGTTCTGCTGAAACAAGAAGTTTTTAATCTGAATCAGCAGAACCAAAAACTGGGCGAGGGTGTGAGCGAACTTCAGCAGAGGTTGGTCTCCTTTGAAATTAATAAGACTCTTGCTGAAGACGCCTGGGCGGCGGAGTTGGACCAAACAGCCACTGCATATACTAACCTTGAGAAACAAGTTGAAGAGCTGCAAGCTGAAAAAGCCACTTCAGATGCCGCCAATAAACGTCTTGATAAAGAATTACAATCGGCTTTGGATGCAGCTGAAGCGACAATTGATGATGCTTTCAGCATGGCTGTTCGGCAACTCTGTCATCGCAACCCAGGCGTTGCTCTCAACGCTGTAGGAATCCATCCTTATTATGAATTTATCAACGGTGAATTGATGGTGCCTGCTCAGGGGGGTTACGTTCCTGCGCCTAATGCAGAGTATGTTCTGGTAGACTTGCCCCCTTCATAAAGTTTGTCTAAACCCAGTGAGAGTCAGCCCAGCTCCGCCCGCCAAGAAGGAGTACCACCCGAGCCTTGAGGATTAGCTCCGGAGTTCTTCTCTAATTTTGTTTTTTATACTTTAATAATATTGCCTTGTTCCAGGATAGGCTCTGGACCCTTATCAATCTTTGACAATATTCAATAAAGTATATTTTCTGTAAATCAATACTTGTTCATATAAACACTGTCTGAGTCCGTCGGATTTATGCCTTGTAAAACGATATTAAGAAGGCAGCGTAATCATTTGATGACTTAATGAAATATGACTAAGTATAAAGAGGCGGAATAACCCCTTTAGGAATTTGGTGAAGTAAAATTCAGCAATGAGGCGGGATAGCCTCTAAGGAATTTCAATAAAGTAAATTCAGTAATGAGGCGGAGTAGCCTCTTAGGAATTTCATTGAAGTGAATTCTGTAAGGAGGCGGAGTAGCCTCTTAAGAATTTTAATGAAGTAAATTCAATAATGAGGCGTAGTGGCCTCTTAGGAATTTCAATGAAGTAAATTCTGTAAGGAGGCGGAGTCGCCTCTTAAGAATTTCATTGAAGTGAATTCAATAATGAGGCGTAGTAGCCTCTTAGGAATTTCATTGAAGTGAATTCTGTAAGGAGGCGGAGTAGCCTCTTAAGAATTTCAATGAAGTAAATTCAATAATGAGGCGTAGTGGCCTCTTAGGAATTTCATTGAAGTGAATTCTGTAAGGAGGCGGAGTCGCCTCTTAAGAATTTCAATGAAGTAAATTCAATAATGAGGCGTAGTAGCCTCTTAGGAATTTCATTAAAGTGAATTCTGTAAGGAGGCGGAGTAGCCTCTTAAGAATTTCAATGAAGTAAATTCAGTAATGAGGCGTAGTGGCCTCTTAGGAATTTCATTGAAGTGAATTCTGTAAGGAGGCGGAGTAGCCTCTTAAGAATTTCAATGAAGTAAATTCAATAATGAGGCGTAGTGGCCACTTAGGAATTTCAATGAAGTAAATTTTGTAAGGAGGCGGAGTCGCCTCTTAAGAATTTCATTGAAGTGAATTCAATAATGAGGCGTAGTAGCCTCTTAGGAATTTCATTGAAGTGAATTCTGTAAGGACGCGGAGTAGCCTCTTAAGAATTTCAATGAAGTAAATTCAATAATGAGGCGTAGTGGCCTCTTAGGAATTTCATTGAAGTGAATTCTGTAAGGAGGCGGAGTCGCCTCTTAAGAATTTCAATGAAGTAAATTCAATAATGAGGCGTAGTAGCCTCTTAGGAATTTCATTGAAGTGAATTCTGTAGGGAGGCGGAGTAGCCTCTTAAGAATTTCAATGAAGTAAATTCAATAATGAGGCGTAGTGGCCTCTTAGGAATTTCATTGAAGTGAATTCTGTAAGGAGGCGGAGTAGCCTCTTAAGAATTTCAATGAAGTAAATTCAATAATGAGGCGTAGTGGCCTCTTAGGAATTTCAATGAAGTAAATTTTGTAAGGAGGCGGAGTCGCCTCTTAAGAATTTCATTGAAGTGAATTCAATAATGAGGCGTAGTAGCCTCTTAGGAATTTCATTGAAGTGAATTCTGTAAGGAGGCGGAGTAGCCTCTTAAGAATTTCAATGAAGTAAATTCAATAATGAGGCGTAGTGGCCTCTTAGGAATTTCATTGAAGTGAATTCTGTAAGGAGGCGGAGTCGCCTCTTAAGAATTTCAATGAAGTAAATTCAATAATGAGGCGTAGTAGCCTCTTAGGAATTTCATTGAAGTGAATTCTGTAGGGAGGCGGAGTAGCCTCTTAAGAATTTCAATGAAGTAAATTCAATAATGAGGCGTAGTGGCCTCTTAGGAATTTCATTGAAGTGAATTCTGTAAGGAGGCGGAGTAGCCTCTTAAGAATTTCAATGAAGTAAATTCAATAATGAGGCGTAGTGGCCTCTTAGGAATTTCAATGAAGTAAATTTTGTAAGGAGGCGGAGTCGCCTATTAAGAATTTCATTAAAGTGAATTCAATAATGAGGCGTAGTAGCCTCTTAGGAATTTCATTGAAGTGAATTCTGTAAGGAGGCGGAGTAGCCTCTTAAGAATTTCAATGAAGTAAATTCAAAAATGAGGCGTAGTAGCCTCTTAGGAATTTCATTGAAGTGAATTCTGTAAGGAGGCGGAGTAGCCTCTTAAGAATTTCAATGAAGTAAATTCAATAATGAGGCGTAGTGGCCTCTTAGGAATTTCATTGAAGTGAATTCTGTAAGGAGGCGGAGTCGCCTCTTAAGAATTTCAATGAAGTAAATTCAATAACGAGGCGTAGTAGCCTCTTAGGAATTTCATTGAAGTGAATTCTGTAAGGAGGCGGAGTAGCCTCTTAAGAATTTCAATGAAGCACAATTTTCGCAAGTGTTATACTTACTTGGACCTGTTGATAGTGCTTTGAGTTTGTTGATTATGTACTCTGTAAAACATTGGCTGTTAGGCGGAGTCAAGTTTTGGATGGAGCGTTCATCCCTTTGAATTTGAATTGGAGTGTATCTCCTGATCAAGTGAAAATTGTTGAATCCAGGGTTGGTATGGTGCAGCATATAGCTGTGACACCAATCCTTTCTGCAAGAAGCCTGCAAGAACTCGGGGTCGATATGGTGCAGCATATAGGTGTGACACCAATTCTTTCCACAGGAAGCCTGCAGGACCTTGGGGTCGGTATGGTGCAGCATATAGCTGTGACACCAATCCTTTCCCCCCAAGGAGTTTTTTGGACCTTAGGGTCGGTATGGTGCAGCATATAGCTGTGACACCAATCCTTTCCCCCCAAGGAGTTTTTTGGACCTTAGGGTCGGTATGGTGCAGCATATAGCTGTGACACCAATCCTTTTCCCCCAAGGTGTTTTTTGGACCTTAGGGTCGGTATGGTGCAGCATATAGCTGTGACACCAATCCTTTCCCCCAAGGAGTTTTCTGACTCCGTTTGTGAAGCTTTGTTGCACGTTGGATGTTCTTTATGGAATAAAGAGTTGTGCCATTATGCTTCAATTGTTGGAGTCGGTGTCTTATCTGCATGGGAACAAGTTCTGCCATGGATAATGAACTGAAAATTAGAATGAAGATTGAATGTAGGAAGGCATTTTATTAATGATGGAACTACATAAAGAGCTGAGTTGGGATATGTCTCATCAGAACCTTTTCAAGGAAAGCCTATTTGGGAAGAACCTTAAGTTAGGAGAGAGATCATACTGTATTACCCAACTAGCTGTAATATATGCGTAAATTTAAAATGTTCCATTTATTCCTGACCGGAGTGCCATCTAAGTTTTCTAGGCGGTATGTGCCTTTGCCCAGAATCTCGACGACTCGGTATGGACCTTCCCATGTTGGTGCCAATTTGCCTTGGTGTGCAAATTTGTTACCGATATTGGCCCTTCTCAAGACCAAATCTCCTTCTTTGAAACGGCGTTCAGAAACACGTATGTTATACCGTTTGGCGGCCTTTGCTTTAACAGCTTGGTCCCTCACAAAGGCTTCCTCTCTCAACTCCGCCAAGACCTCGAGTTCGTGGGCGAGGTTCTGTTGATTGGCTTCTTCGTTGAAATGGAGGACTCGAGCTGATGGGGCTGCTAATTCAATGGGAATAACAGCTTCGACTCCATATGTCAGCCGATATGGAGATTCATTTGTGGTGGAGTGAGGGGTTGTTCTATATGCCCATAGAACATGGCATAATTGATTTGCCCAATCTCCCTTTGCTTCACCAAGGCGTTTCTTAAGGCCTTTCAAGATTTCTCTATTGGCAACTTCAGCTTGGCCATTGGTTCGAGGGTGTTCCACAGAAGAGAAAATCTGCATAATGCTGAGATTTTCCAGGAGTTTAGTGAACTTACGATCTGTGAATTGGGTGCCATTATCAGTGACTATGCGTCCAGGGACTCCGAAACGTGCAATGATATTTTCATATACGAATCTGCGAGTCCTGGCTGATGTAATATGCACCACTGCCTCTACTTCAATCCATTTGGTGAAGTAATCAACACCAACTATCAAGTATTTGATACCGCTGGGCGCAGTTGGGAATGGACCCAAGATATCCATGCCCCATTCTTCCAGCTAGGTTTGGTTTGAACAGTATAGTACGGAGTGGCAAGTCTGTACGAATCAGGATAGGATGGGCATGCAAGTATGGTCTTAGGCGTCGTGAAGCCCAAACAACTGCAAGTACTGCCTTTTCAATCTTCTGATAACGGCACTCTGCACCATGCAATGTTTTACCAGTGAAATACACCGGTCGTTGGCCTTCAGTCGTTTCCTTGACCAGAGCTACTGCCAAAGCTTCATCTGAAACAGACAAATAAATAATGAGTTGCTCACCTGGGCTTGGTTTTACCAAGATTGGAGGGCTGGCCAAGACATTTTTCAAGCTTTGGAAAGCTGCCTCTTGCTCTGGGCCCCAACTGAATTTTTTGTCTTTTTTTAACATTTTGTACAAGGGAAGAGAGCGATGAGCCATTTTTGGCATGAACCGTGCTAGAGCAGCGATTTTGCCATTGAGGGATTGTACCTCTCTCAATGTTTTGGGGCTCTGCAACTCTTGGATTACGCGACATTTATCAGGATTAGCCTCAATACCTCTTTGTGTTAGCATGAAACCCAGAAATCTACCCCCAGGGACAGCAAATGTACACTTTAATGGGTTGAGTCTCATGTCGTATTGTTGTAGGCGTTGAAAAATGAGGCGTAGATCTTCAACATGATCTCCTCCTTCCGGGGTCTTGGCAATAATATCATCAATATACACTTCTACCAGCTTTGTGTGCATACCCTCAAAAACTTTGTTGATCATACGCTGGTAGGTTGCCCCGGTGTTCTTTAACCCAAATGGCATGACGTTGTAGCAAAAGACTCCTTTGTCATTAACAAATGTTATCTTCTCTTGATCATCCTCACATATTGGAATTTGGTTGTACCCGGAGTAAGCATCCATAAAAGATAGATACTTGTATCCAGAGGAATCATCAACCAATCTGTCAATGTTGGGGAGAGGGTATGGATCCTTGGGGCAACATTTATTTAAGTCAACGTAGTCTATGCACATACGCCACTTGCCATTGGCTTTCTATACCATGACCACGTTAGAGAGCCAGGAGGAGTAACGGAGTTCCCTGATGAACCCCGCCTTGAGGAGCTCCTCTGTTTGTTCACAAGCAGCTTTTTGCTTAGCAGGACCCATACGCCGTTTCTTTTGTGCCACGGGCTTAGTTTCAGGATACACCGCCAGGCGGTGACAACAAAAGTTAGGATCCATGCCAGGCATGTCTGCAGCGGTCTAAGCGAAGATTTCTTTATACTCATGGAGAAGTGCAATTAGTCTTGCCTCCATGTTAGCCTCAAGCTTGTCATTGATGTTTGTAATCTGTTCCGGGGTGCTACCCAAAACAATAGACTTGGATCCGCCATCAGGAGTTGGTTTCAAAGGGTTCAGTGGGTCTATAGAAGACTCCGCCCTGGGGTCGAGATCCACCAAATTGACGGATGCCGCCGCACTGCCCCCTTCATTCAACTTTCTTTTCTTAGACACGGCTTCCAGCTTGACCATGTTAAGACTCAAGTTGTAGCAATAGCGAGCCATTTCTTGGTCACCCGTTACAGATGAGACTTGGTTATCTTTATCAATGAACTTGATTAACAAGTGGCGAGTTGAAACGATGGCTTCCATGGCATTCAGGGTAGGCCGCCCAATGATGCCATTGTAGGGAGACTTCACATCAATGACAAGAATCTTGGATTTCACAGTCCTTGCTCCAGGTTCACCGTCAAAGGTAATTCTCTTATCTAAGTAGCCTTTAGTGGGCTGTTTGGCACCATTGAAGGCTGTAAGGTCCTGCGTATATGGCTGTAAATCTGCATCAGTTAGTCCCATACGTTTAAAACAGTCATAAAAGATAACATCGCAGGAACTTCCTTGATCAATTAGGATACGTTTTACATCCATATTAGCGATTACCGCAATAATCACTACTGCATCATCTCCTTCAGGAATAGTAGGGACAAAATCATCGTCCGTGAAGGTTATGGGTGGAGTCTGGAACCCGTTCCTGAATGGGCGATATTCTTTGTTCTTGCCTTGCACAGACAAGATCATGCGATGATGATTTTTCCTAGCGGTGTTTGAGGGTCCGCCCCCGGTGAAACCTCCAGCTATCATGTCTACAACCTGCCTTTTGCCCCTCGATCTGGGTTCTGGGCTTGGCTCTCTTTGGGTGGACTCCAGAACAACACTCTTTTGTTTTTCTGTTGTCGTTGTGCGCTTTGGCTCGCGAGTGTTATCAGGATCAGGAGAACGATCACGAGATCTTTTTTCAAACTTCTCTGGCTCATCATGAGGTTTACCCTTAAACATGTAATGTTTCAGTTTGCCTTCACGAATAAGCACCTCAATGGTGTTTTTGAGTTGCTTGCACTCTTCCGTGGTATGGCCAACTGATTCGTGGAACTCACAATATTTCTTTGGGTTCCCACCTCGTCTGATTGGAGGTGGGCGTTGAATCCCATAGACGTTAAGGGTAGTCTATCCTAGTTCACGCAAGATTTGTTCATATGTCATGTTCAGGGGTGCATAATGAGTGAAATTGAACACTCGTTTATCTTGCTGTTTGAAGGATTGGTTCCCTGCTTTGTCTTTCTGAGGGAACTTATCATTCCTGGATGATTTTTCCTTCACTTTGTCATGGTGTGGAGCTGAAGGAGGTGGCTTAATGCGAGATGCAGTGGCTTCCAAGTGCATCTCAATACCTACGTACTTAGACGCCTTTCTGCGAAACTCCTCCATGGTGGATGGAGGTTCTTTTGCCAATGACAAAGCAAAAGGTGATTTCGGTTGCATGGCCTCGATGAGGATGTGCAACTGGATTGCTTCCGTCAAGTCAGGAACCATGGCCGCCTCTTTGTAAAATCTCTTCAGGAAATCTTTTAGAGACTCCTTATCACCTTGTTTGATCTGAGCCAAGGTGTGGGAGGTTCTAGGTGTATCCCTAGAGATTACAAAGTGACTGCCAAAAGCTGTGGCCAAGTCTTCCCATGAATCAATGGAACCTGAAGGTAAACTCTTGAACCAACTAAGGGCTTCACCTGTAAGGGTCCTGGGGAACATTCTGCACATGACATCTTCTTCTGCACCTAAGAACATAGCCTCGTAGACGTAAGCATCTAAATGCTTAGAAGGATCTGTTTCCCTAGTGTATTTTCCTATGGAAATGGGTTGCATAGTTTGCAAATGTCTGGGAACATGTGCATTCATGAGTCTTTTGGAAAATGGGATACTCATCTTGTATCCCGAGGGGGATGCGTTTGAAACTGCTCTTCTCCCCTCATGATGTTGAGCATTTGCCAGTGGAAGGCTTCGTTGCTCTTCCATGTAAGTAGGGATGCGAGAGTAATTTGGAGTACTCGATTCCTCCTGTGCATGCGATTCATGGCGAGGCTGGTTTGCAGGGCCCGCACTCTCGTGCATAGGATTTGCCTTCTCACGACGAAGCTCTATAATTTCTTCTTTTAGCATTCTGATCATGTCATCTCTCGGACATGGAGAGTCAACATGCGTTGCCTTTTTGTGGGCATCATTGTCAAAGTTAAGACGTCTAGGATTACGTGGAGGAGAATCCTCTATCTGCATTTCTGGTCCTGGTCTCTCCATTAATGATGAATGTAATGGGAATTGCTCAAGGATTGTGGGATTACCAATTTTACAGGTCCCACTGGGCGTCCCAATGAACTGTTCTTTACTGGGGGTGTAAAAGTATGGTTGATGAACAATTCAAAATGTACATGTAATGTCAATCTGGTACAAGGAGATATTTGTAAATGTGCAAGTACGGAGTATCCTTGTATACTGGGGCGGATACAATGCACTCTGGGCGGTGTGACAGTCCGCCTGAAGTAACCTCCTTTGCCTTGACACAATTGGTGGTGGTACCTGCAATTATTCTCCGACGCTCAAGTCAGTATTCTGAAATACTGTAAGACTTAGAAAGCAAATCTGAGAGAATTATGCAAGTAAAAGTGTAAGGTTCAGAATTAAGAGGGGATCCCCTTATACCTTTTTGTTGAGGTTTATATACCTGTTACTGGTGCTCCATTATTGGTAGGACCTGTTCCTTGTTTTCTAGCATAATGCAAGAAAGGTAGTGGGTCCCTGTGTCGTTCACGAGCACCATCGCTGTAGTGGGTATTTCCACCTGCTTGGAAAGCGTTAATGCCTTATTATTTTATTCATTGTTCCCTTTTATGCGTGACAGCGTGATTCCCATTTTCAACCTCTCAAGACAGAGTCAATCTCATGCCGGGGTTATAAGTATAGGCTCGCTACGCAATATAGGAAATTCAATATTCCGCCTATGGCTTAGCGGAGTAGTATGCATTGGAAATACTTTATGCATGTGTATAAGATATTCAATATTTTCCACCTTGGCGGAGTAATAAGCTTTGGCGGAGTAACGTGCCTTGGCGGAGTTACGTGCCCTGGCGGAGTTATATGCCATGGCGGAGTAACGTGCTTTGGCTGTATGTACTCCGTATAAAAGTAATTATAAGGTATTTGAGACGTACTTCTCCTGTTCAAAATGCTGATCTGGCAAAGCATTAAAACCATGCTTTTGGGGACCGGTGTTGGGACCGGATCACTTGGTAACATTCACTTTTAACTTATTAATCTTCCTTAGTGTGTTTTCTTTTTCTACCATGTTATCAATTTATACTCTTCACTAATTCCTAATATATGTATTTGACTTATAATTACCTTAATTATTTTGTCATAATTTTGTTTAACTGCCTAACATATTTCTACATACCTTGATTCCCTATAGTATGTTCTTTTCTTATTTACTACTTTCTAGTTCTTGAGCTAAACTATTCTGGTTAATTCTATTAACTAGTTATGAGTTCTTTGTTTAATCCCTCTATAACATTCGTGCTAACTCTAAATTATCAACTACTTTTAATGTAAGTGTAATTCTTTTGTTTAATTATAATTTATTTTCTCTAAGATATTAATTTATTACTTAGGGGTCTAATTACTACTTTAATCAAAATATTATTTCTTCTTGGAAGTTGTTAGAAGTTATTCTAGTCCTTGTTATTACTTAGCTCAAGGTTAAGTTCTAAAATCCCTTCTATATTCTTTATTGTTATTAGTTACTAAGGTTCTAAAACTTTAATGTTCATTCCTTATTTAAACTTTTAAAATTATTCCTATTTTATTCAGTCATTTATGCTATATACTTCATAAAATTCTTAAAGCCCTTTTTTTATATACTTCAACTTGATTGGTTACAAAAATTTCAAAACACTAACATCTATTTCTTTATTTGACTTCCAAAATTGCTTTTATTTCATTTAAGCATTTACCTTACATCCTTAACTAATTTCTTAAGGTCATTTCTCCATTTACCTATTCTTATCTCTTTTTTTCTACTTGGCATACTTAGCCATGGAAATTATTTAGACCCCAAAATATTTGTTTCTTGATAAAAAAAATTTCAAGTAACTTTACTCTATTTAGTTTACTCACTTTTATTTCAAAAGGAACTTATTTGCTTGATTAACTATGATAAAGTTCATAATAATCAAAAATAGTTTCGTTTCTTGACTTAGTAAAATAAAATATCGTAATCGTCCGATTGGTAAATTTTCTCAAAACGCGTGCTTTTAACGAGATAATTTTGGCGATGCTTAGCGATGGATGTAATGGCTAATAGAGGGGCTTACGAAAAAATTTATAATAAATTACATAATTACTCAATAAAGTTTAAAATTAAATATTACAAGCATATCGAATATTGTAACCGTGCCCACAACGTATCCCAACTTTCGGCGCTTTTGAGTAATAGGTTTAGTTTTTGATAAAATTTAATGAGACCTACTAAATTTGAGGCGTTCTTTACGAAATTATTTAATCTAGTTATCGGATCATTGCAAAACTTAAAGGAATTATTCACAGATATTAAAGGAATGATATCATGAAATTCTTAGCAACCAAAAATGAAGCGAGACCCCCTTACCTTGTTGGACAGTCATTGCCTTAGAGAAAGGAAATGGTGAGCTCGCCGAAAACTGGTCAAACACTCCAAAATGCCTACCGATCGTCCCCGTAATGCTTAAAAAGCTAACATGCAAAATTTTCAAGCCATTAAGGGGTCATGGCCAGTAACAAAAAAATCATGACAAGGATACATTTATTAATTAAAAGGAATTAGTTACCAAAAATTCATCATTTACTCTAGATCCTTCGTCATTTCATCACCAATCATCACCTACGGTTCCCGATCCTAAGAAAACAACACATGCAATCAAAAATGGACAAGAGGGGTCATGGGTATTGGGGTCAAAAAACAACAAAGAACAGCCTAAGAATGCATGCATGGTTGCTGGAAAAATTTAAGGAAAAGGGGTGGACAAGATTCAAGGGTTAAAGTTTCAAAACCTTACCTTGTTCTTCCTTAGTAATTCATGGTTAAATATGGTCAAAGCAAGAGGAATTTGGCTACACATTTTGAATATGCTAGATGATTAGATATGGCAAAAGAAAGAGCTAATTATGAGGGATTGCCATGGTTTTAAGTTGAAGAAGGAAAGAGAAGAGTGAAATCTATGGAGAATAGTGTTGGAAGGTGATGTGGCCATGAGAAGAGAAGAGTGTGGTGGTTATAGTGGTGTGTATGGTGGGTTATTTTTAGAGAAGTTATATTGTTGTTATTTATGAGAATTAAATAGGGAGGAGTTGATGGCTGCCATGGGACAAAAGGGAACCTTAGTGGATTTTATGAGGTGAAAGATTATTAGCTACTTGTTAGACAAGAGTGATGATGACTTAGTGAGATATTTAGGGGTTAAATGGGCATGCTGGACAAGTGTCTTCTGAAGCAAGTGAGTGTTGAATAAGGAGTTATTTTAGAGTTATCATGTGTTCTTTAGTGGAGAAGTTTAATTGTCCTTAGTTGTATGAGAGATGATGCGGCAGAATCAGGGGTGTCAAATTTTTGCATATTTTCGATGGGGTTATGGTATCAATTTGGAAAAACTTAAAACATTAAAGGGACGAGGGAGATATGCTTAAAATACGGAAACTATTCCAGGCTGTGATGAAAATGGATTTGTGTACAAAATAAATTTGCTGGGAAAAATAGGCAAGGAATTAGCTTTCGTGCCCTTCATGAAGTTTGTAGATCTATTTAATACAAAACCATAGGAAAAAGAACAAAGTCATTTTAGTACAGTATGAGGGAGATACAAATATTTTCCTAAGAGTGTGCAGTGTTGTCATGAAATTGGAACAGGTCTGTAAAGATTGCAAAAACTGTACTGATTGGAAAGGATTTAGTTTTCAAGACCTTCACAAAAAATGTAAAGGATGTTGTCGTATGAATAACTTATGAATTTTTGAAGGAACCATGCATAGATTAAAGGGATTAAATAATGAATTTTTAGAGTACAAATACTTGGTTCATAATTTTAGAGGAGACAGGATGCAAAATGGAGTTTGAGGCTAGGAATAAGATTATAGATCTCTTTAAAACAAAGATATTGGGACCAGAATCATTCGATTATAAGATCATATGAGAAAGTTAGGCCCAGAATACTGAAGGTACTCAGGCTGAGTTAGAAGGTTCAATTTGGATTAATCGTTTCTTCGAGAAACGAGGTTGATAGGGCCCGAATTAGGATTCCGCCCCTTCAGGAAAAGTCTGTAACTGATCGAATAAGTCACCAGGGACTGACCGTGCTACAGTCAGATATCCCGAAGTATATACATGATCAAACGTAAAAAGGTACATGAGGTTCTGATGGGGCTGGTTAGACCGAGTCAGTCATCCTTGATTTATCACAAAAGGGTTCTACTCAGACTAGATTCCTCATGGGATTGCTAGTCTCGAGCTGAATCATCAGTATTGAGTCGTTCACTAGGTCCCACAGTTCAATACTAAGGAATTTGATAATATTTTATTATTAAATATGAATATAATGTAATTATCAAATAAATAAATAATTTTAAATATATAATTTCAAAAATAAAATATTATTATAAATATTTATATATTTTCAAAAGAATCAATTAAATATATTTTATTAATATTAATTTTAAATATTAATTATTAAGCATAATTTATTATTATATGTTAAACTAATTATTATTAGCAAGGAATTGTTAACCAAGTGGCCTCAATTACTCAAGAGGGGGGTGAATTGAGTATTAAAAAATTTTCTTTGGAATGCTTTTGAAATTAATTCTTTAATAAACATACTTGATGAAGATGATAAGTTTAATCATAAGTAATAACAATTTATACACAAGACGAAATAATAAGCACTTAATATATGGCAAATAAATTCACTTAAGAGTTAAAGAGTTATTTCAAATAAATTTAACAATTGAGTTATGAACACAACAAATTTAGGAAGCAATTTAAGTCTTCAAATTTGAATGAGTTTAGGGAAGAGAGATTTACAAACCGATATATACGAGTCCCACCGCACCGGTGTAAATCTCGCCTCCAAGCAACCCACTTGGAGGATTTTCACTATTGGAGATTAGAGATACAACTTTAAGCAATCGCAGCTTCCTAGTGTCCCACACTCAAGAACCTAATTCTTACAAGTACAAGGGTACCCCACCCAATCTCTCAATCTCTCAATTTATAAGGTTGATCCCCAACCCAAACTCTAGGAATTTTTTGTGTTTAGAATACAGGGTTGACTCTCCAAAAGAGTGGATATACAAGTTGCTTTCCACAAAATTATAAATCTCACATAGAGAATATGCAAATTTTAAGCACAAAAATAATTTTTCTCACAAGCTAACTCTCAAAAAATATTTTCAAAATAATTAGAACAGAGAGTAAAATGCTAAGAATAAAAAGAGAGATCTACGAAGGAAGAGAAGAGAATCAAATGCTTGCTGTGAGCTAATAGTGTGTTGCTGAACGTTCACTTCTCTTCTATTTATAGCCAAGTCTTTAAGTATTTTTCCATTAAAGAAATGCTCCACTGATCCTTGATTTATGCAATGGAAGTCATGTTTCCATGTTTTATGTAATGGACTTTCCACTTGTCTCCCAATTCTATGATTTAAGGCTTGCTTTCTGTAGTTGTTCCATACTTTGCGTAATGTTGTTTCTCTGATTCAAATTCCAACTTCCAGTAACCATTTTAACTTAATGAATTGATAGATGAACCAACTCATGCATAATTTTTGAAGTTACTGGGCTAAATATAACGTGTGAATCCTCATAGGTGTGAGTCGATTCTTGCCTTCCAAAATTAACTTCTTGGGCCAATCATAACATGTGAATCGATTCCCTGTAGGTGTGAATCGATTCATGCATTTAATTTTGCATATCTTTGCCCTGTTAGACGTAGGAATCGATTGATGCAGCTATGTGATGTTGTGTGTGTAACACCCCGATTTCCTATTTCAAAAACAGGGGTAAATTTTTTATGATTTAAAATAAAAATACATATAAGTTATTATGTATATATATATAATGTCAAGTATACCCCGGATCATTAGATAACCGATCTCATATATGAAGATATGTGAACGGTATCAGAGTGCACCTCAGATGACCGAACTACAGGCCGTCACAAGGGAAAGGCGGAAGATGAAGATAATTTCATGAGTGATTGAAAACAACTACCAAAAGAAGATAGAAGAAACCTTATCGGTTCATCAAACGATAGAAAATATAATTTAATAATATCAATATCATTCATACATTATCAAGGTCATTAATGAAAATTAGTCGTACACATCCCGTCTAATTTTCCTACACGACCTCCTAAAATCAACTGTTATCAAATTAATTTCAAAACAAGCATTTACACTGTATGCCATACAAAATGAATACATATATGCCAGCCAAGGCTCACCCACATTCCTTTCATATTTACCTCCTCCAGTACTCGACCTCTAAAAGAGTAGGATTCATCACACCTACATCAACCTTAAAAATGGCAACAGGGAGATGAGTAAAATAATCCAAATGAATCAAAGTCATACATTATGATGAGATTTATACATGTGTGTACTACATTCATTTTCAAGATAACATCACACACATGACACATGATTCCATCTCTGCACCATACATGTTCAAATAAGCATATTCACAAGGCAATACCATATATATATAACATCTCCTTAGCCTTAATCATCACACATATAATGTTAGCACCTCAGCTTACTTTCTCTCTACTCAAGAATCATCCATCGCCATCGTGACAATCAATTAGGCATATCTCCGCTATATGCAAATGCTCTTAAAGCTAATGCATATACAAAACAGAGTTACTTTCAAATGTGGATCCGACTGTGGGAAATATCATATCAAATTTGGGATAAGCATAGGTGAGCTACTATGCCCCTACTGTAGTAGTAAAATGT
Organism: Clitoria ternatea; assembly: GCA_037962975.1. Lineage (NCBI taxonomy): Eukaryota > Viridiplantae > Streptophyta > Magnoliopsida > Fabales > Fabaceae > Clitoria > Clitoria ternatea. The sequence goes on from CM075672.1 coordinate 162,670,613, forward strand.
GTACACTTATATCCAAATTCATGCATGTTCAACAATATATTTTACTGGTACCAAACCGCTCTCACCCATCTGTAGCACTAGTCACCCCGTGACTGCGGATCAACATCATGGCCGTTCTTGCCAAAGTGCTACGGGCCTCCCCTGAACACACATCAAGGGAACTGTGCCTCGTCAGGCATCGAGGTAACTGCTCATCACAGCCGCCCTCCCATAGGGCCTGCCACATAGGGTGCCTCGTCACAAAACTAAGGGCAGCTTCGTGATTCCCCAAATCACTAGGGAGCAATAACAATATACCCGTGCACTGGGCCTCCCTCCCACTAGGCCTGCCTATTGGAACCCCTAACATTCCATATAAGCAGCAAATGATATGCCATGGATGCAAATGCCAATCAATTTATTCTCACACTATGCATCCTAAATACCACTCAATCAATCATCAATTCACAACCACCACTTAGTGGATCTCAATATTCCCAATCTTTACCAATTATCGTTGGAACTCACACACATCGGTAGTTTGTGGCAATCACATTGTCAATTCACATATACAACATATTTCATCAACATATTCAACATAATATCTGATCCGGTCTCTGTACCGGTACCAGAGTACAGATATAGCTTCACCCGTTCTGTATACAATATGGACTCAGCAAATACAATATCAGACATTAAAATCGGTCTTCCCCCACCGGGATACCGGATAATCATACCGGATACATACAGCACTGACATCACACCTCAGCCATCTACTAATTCTAGTGGCTGATCCCACACCGGAATATTGACTCCGGCTCAATTGAGTGCAATAACACATTTATCATACAAATACATGCCATATAACATCAATCATTCTAAATGCACTCTAATCATGAAATCATCATATTGTCCACATAGGAAATCTAACAAGCACAATCACATACACATATTTTCACATCAAGAATGGATGAAATCATGCATTTAGAAAAGTTTCCCCTCCTACCTCAAGAGAAATAGTAATCACTGCGGTCAGAAGGTTCCGCCACGTAGCTGGGGTTATTTCCTACATCACAATATATCACATAATCAATTTCCCATTCAACCACATCGGCATAACATTCATATTTGTTTACTTAGTGACTTCCGGCATCTTAACTCTTACTTCCATTTATTTCACTCGTTTAGCCACCACCACCACGGTTAGGTGTCTGTATTTATTATTAAGCACATTTATTGCCAAACCCATTACCGGGTTCCCACATTAATGGTTCCCAACAACCATTAAGCTTCATTAATGGCCATTCACCATTAATAATAGTATCTCACCTCACCAAGAACTGTTATTTAACACCATAAATGCTTCTCCACTCATATTTTGTATTTCCCCCAAATTATAGGGTTAGGGTTTCTATCAAAATTACCCAACAACACCCAATATCCACCATATTCCAATAATCCTCATAAACTTAATAACCCTCACCTATTCAACACTAAACCATAATCAAAATTATTCCTTAAATATTCAAGCCTAGGGTTTCCATATTTTCATTAACACCCATAGCCTCCAACACCACCATTTCAAGTTTAAACATCATAAAAACCACAAATAGAGGAAGAGGGGTTCAAAGTCTTACCTCATTCCCAAGCCATGGCCAAAACAAAAATGGTGAAGAGGATGGAGAAGATGACCCATTATTGACTCCGAAGTGTCTTCCAAGTTCCATGAATCCATGAAAACCCAAGCTTTTGGGTGAAAATGATTATGGAAAATGAAGGAGACGGTGGAAGGTTTTTGGTGGGGAAGTATGAAGGAAGAAGAAAAATTAAGAGAACAGGGAGAGAAAAAAGAGAGTCCATGGAAATAAAGGAAGGAGGAGAGAAAAAATGTTAAACATTGGGGTTTTACTCAATGGGTAAAAGAATGCATCAAGTCACTTTTACCAATGGTTAATAATTCCCCATTGTCCAATATATAAAAGACTAAAAGAGAGATGGGCAAATGCAACGGTGGAGAGGAGAAAAGAGATTAAGATTTTTGATTTTTCTTTTAATTCTAATTGACTCATATTTTCCCATTTCATTTCCTATGTCGTGTCCAAATAAGCATCTTTTGGACACTAAAAATTATTTCAACTATATCACCAGAACCACAATAATTTTCCAAGCCTTCTACAACCATTAAATATCTAATTTGACTAAGTGGGTCCTAATCATCTGTTAAACTATCTAGTTCTAGTAAATCTAAATTTACCGATAATTCACCTCTAATGCCTAATTAATCTTCACATGATTATTTGACCATAAATATTCAATTATCATTATCCAATAAATTTATTTTCTTTAAAATCTGGGATATTACAATGTAAATAGATTCATGCACCTGATGCATGGCTTTTTGTGCTTCGTTTCACCCCTATTAATATTCGATTGGATATGGTTTGGATCTTTTGATTGTTTGGCACTTGGATGAACATTTTCCACTTGTTTTAATCTCTTGTTGATGCTTTGACTCAAATCCTTTGTTGTTCATCAAATTTCATATCAAACATAATTAAATCGTAGTTGAATTTTATATGTTTGATCTTTCAGTCTTGAGTTGTTTGTCATTATTAAAACCTGTGTCAACATATAAACACATTCTCCCCTTTTTTGATGATGACAACCAATGTTCATCTCTTAGGGTGTTAGTATCATAGTATTTAATCATTCAAGGTTTCTAGCAAACTAAATTCCCCCTTACAAATGCATTTTTATACCACTTTGTTGATGAGGAATCATACATAGTCATTTTGAAGAATAATACCACTTGTTAAAAATAACATATTATCAATAGATACCATTTGTTATTATAAAGAACTAGATACCACTTGCATATAAAACTCCCCCTTAAACATGCAACAGATACCATAAAGTAGTTCATATAATTTTCATATCATCAGACATCATGGCAGTGTAAGCAAGTATAATAAGCATAATGATATTCTCTCCCCTTTTGACAACATGTTATTCTCTCCCCCTTTAATAACATCTTAACAACATCATATTCTCTCCTCTTTTGGCATCATCAAAAACAAAACAGTAATCTTATCATGGTAATTCTTTCCCCTTTTTGGCTAAAGCATATGCAACATTTTTCTTTCATCCTTTTGGCATCATGATCATACAATCATATATTAGATAGTAATTATCACATTTATCTCATGTTTAAAAAAAATGTACCACATACAAGTGTGTCAAGAAAAAATATCATATTTGATTTTTAAACACAATTAGAGATATCCAAAATTCCTCGTTCCCTTCTAATATTAATGAATTGGTCTTTAGCAAGAGGTTTTGTAAAAATATCAGCCAATTGTTTAGAAGTAATAACATGTTCAAGAATGCAATCGCCTTTTAAAACATGATCTCATATAAAATAATGTCAAATTTCAATATGCTTTGTTCGTGAATGCATGACAAGACTTTTGGAAACATTTATTGCATTAGTGTTATCACATTTAATAGGCACTTTATTTAATAAAACACCAAAATCAAGAAGTTGTTGTCTCATCTAAAGAATTTGAGCATAACAACTACCAGCTACAACATATTTTTCCTCAGCTGTTGATAAAGCAATGCTTACTTATTTCTTGTTATGCCAGGAAACAAAGGAAAAACCATGCAAAGGACAAGTACCACTAGTACTCTTTCTATCAAGTTTACAACCAATAAAGTCAGAATCAAAATATCCTACAAGAATACATTCAGTGCCTTTAGGATACCATAAACCAACAATTTGAGTACCCACAAGATATTTCAAAATTCTTTTTACAGTAGTGAAATATGATTCTTTAGGACATGCTTGATATCTTGCATAGATACATACAGCAAACATAATATCGGGCCTACTCGCAGTTAAGTAAAGTAAGGATCCGATCATACCTCGGTATTTTGTGATCTTAACATCCTTACCCTCCTCATCTTTGTCTAAGTAGCATGAAGTGCTCATAGGTGTTTCTATTTCATTGGGTTTATCTATTTCGAACCTTTTGAGAAGTTCCTTACAATATTTAGATTGACTTATGAAAGTTCCTTCTTTGGTTTGCTTAATTTGTAGTCCAAGGAAGAATGTAAGTTCTCCCATCATGGACATTTCAAACTCATCCTGCATAATCTTGGCAAACTCTTGACAAAGAAGTTCATTAGTTGCACCAAATATTATGTCATCAACATAAACTTGTACTAAGAGGATGTCATTGTTTTTGCATTTTATAAATAGTGTAGTATCAACCTTTCCTCTTTCAAAATTATTTTCTAAAAGAAATTTGCTAAGCCTTTCATACCAAGCTCTTGGAGCTTATTTCAAACCGTATAAAGCTTTTCTCAATTTAAAAACATGATTTGGAAATTTGTGGTTTTCAAAACCAGGGGTTGATCTACAAAAACTTCTTCTTGAATATAACCGTTTAGAAAAGCGCTTTTGACATCCATTTAATACAGTTTAAAATCCATGCAATAAGCAAAAGCTAATAACACTTATGGTTTCTAGTCTAGCTACGGGTGCATATATTTCCTCATAATCTATGCCTTCTTCTTGATTATAACCTCTTGTAACTAGCCTAGCTTTATTTCTTGTTATTATTTCATTTTCATCAAGCTTATTTCTAAAAACCGATTTAGTACCTATTATTTGATGATCATTGGGTCTTGGCATAAGTTCCCAAACTTGGTTTCTTTCAAATTGATTTAACTCTTATTGCATAGCCAACATCCATTATTCATTAATAATAGCCTCATCAATATTTTTGGGTTCAATTTGTGATACAAAGGCTAGGTGATTACATGCATTTCTAATGGTGCTACGAGTACTTACACCTTTGGTTAATTCACCTATGACGTTGTCCAAGGGATGGTCTTTTAAGGTGATCCACTCTTTTTGTTGAGGTTCTTCATTTTATATTGTATCTCCTTTATTGTTGACTTCTTCTTTATCATCCAAGTTCATTTCTTGGAAGGTACCTACAAGATCATCAACTTCCTTTCTCAGAGGATTTTGGTTAAGTTTATCAAATTTGACATGTATGGACTCTTCAATTGTACAAGTTCGTTTGTTAAAGAGTCAACATGCTTTACTAGTAGATGAATAACCTAAGAATATTGCTTTATCAGATTTTGCATCAAATTTACCGAGATTATCCTTTTCATTGTTTAAAACAAAGCATTTGCATCCAAACACGTGAAATTAAGAAATGTTTGGTTTTCTTCCTTTGTAAAGCTCGTAGAAGGTTCATAACATGGCAAGCGGTATTTACTGCATTGGCCCAAAAATGTTTCGCAATATTGTTGTCATTTAACATAGTTCTTGCGAGCTCCGTTAAAGATAGATTTTTCCTTTCAACTACTCTATTTTGTTGTGTAGTTCTAGGAGCAAAAAAATTATGTTCAATGCCAAATTTTTCACAAAATTTTTTGAAGGTTGATTTTCAAATTCTCCCCCATGATCAGTTCTAATGGATGCGATTTTTAAATTTTGTTCATTTTGGATAATCTTAGCAAGTTTCTTAAATGCTTGATATGCTTCATGTTTATGAGTAAGAAATAATGTCCATGTATATCTACAATAATCATCCACAATCACAAGACCATAATAATTTCCACCAAAGCTTTTTACCTTAAAAGGTCCAAATAAATCCATATGTAAAAGTTGTAAAGGTCTGTTTGTCGAAACAATATTTTTCGCTTGAAAAAAACCTTTACTTGTTTTCCCTTTTGACATGTGTCACAAAATTTGTTTTCAAATTTCAGCTTTGGTAAACCAATTACTAAATCTTTTGAAACAAGTTTGTTTAAATGGTCTATATGAATATAGGCAATTCTTCTATGCCATAGCCATGATTCATCCTCTTTAGTTATGAAGCATTGCACATCATTTGAAGCAAGACAACCAAGATTAATCATGTATGTGTTATCAACTCTTTAACCAATGAATTTTACTTCCTTGTTTAGTTTATTTTCAATTATGCAATAGTTTGATTCAAATACAATTTTATATCCTTTATCACATAATTGACTAATACTAAGCAAGTTATGTTTAAGTCCTTCAACATATAATACATCATTTATAAAAGTGGAAGAGTTTTTACCAACATTTCCGATTCCTAATATTCTTCCCTTCGTGTTGTCATCCTTTATTTCGTGGAGTAAATGATATAAACTTACTTTTATCTCCCGTCATGTGTTTAGAACACCCACTATCTAATTACCAATGGGTGTTACTTGCTTTAAAGCATACCTACAAAACAAGTCAAGTTAGAGAACTTGGTACCCATTTTATGTTGGGTCCTTGTAGGTTAGTTTGTGAAAATGTTCCTTTAGGAACCAATACTTTTCTTACAAATTTTGGCCCTAATTTTCTAACATTACAATTAGAAGCACTATGTCCTTTGAAACCACAATGATTGCATTTCATAAAAGGTAAAGATGATTTACTAGGTGGTACAAAGAAATTCTTGTCATGTTTCTCTTTCTTGTAAATACTAGATCTTGAGTTGAATCCTAATCCAGTTTTATCAAAGATGCAACTTTGTTTTCCAAGTAAAGCATTTAAATTATCTCTACCGTTTGTAAATTTGTCAAGAGTTTTGTTCAAGTCTTAAACTTTCTTTTCTAATACATCACATTTCTTGACAAATTCACATGGTTGGGTTTTAGAGTATGCTTGAGTATCTACAACTTTCTTTTTCAAGATCTCATTTTCTTTTACTTTTTTAATAAGATGCATCTCAAGAATTTCTATGGTTTTTCTTGATAATTTATACTTGTTTAACATTTTAACAAATTTGTCATATAATTCTTCAAAGGCATCTAGTAATTCATCTTTATCTAAGTCATGGAAGTTTACCTTATTTTCTTCATCTTGATGGTTGGCCATAAGGCATAGGTTGGCTTTTTCCTTGTCTGATTATTCTGAGCTACTTACATCATTTTCATCCCATGCTATGTATGCTCTTCTCTTTCCTTTCTAATTTGTTTTCTTTTTAAGATTTGGACAATCCGCCTTGAAGTGTCCTTCCTTACCACATTTAAAACAAGTAGGTGAAGAATTATTATCCTTAAAAGTAGATTTCTTACCTTTGGAAGTGAAGTTCTTTTGGAATCGTTTGTTTCTCATAAATTTTCTGAAGCGCTTCACAAATAGGCCTAGCTCATCATCATCATTGTAACATCCTGAATTTTATAAAAATAATTAAATAGAAGGAATAAATAGTAAATAATTATAAATGGATTAATGAGTGTCCCAAAAATATTGAAATAAATAAATTAAGATTTATGAGGATTATTTATAATTTATTGAGATTTTAGGAGCTAAAATTTTACCCAGTTAAAATATGGGTATCGGACCAAGTATCTCCGATTGAGATGTTGTTGGTCAGGGCTGTTAAGAATATTATTGGGAATCCAAATCTATATTTGGAATAATTTTTGGATTAAGTATTGAGCCCAAACGGAGATCTTGTATGTTGTAAAATGGAAAGATTTTAATGAAGGAAATGAAATTTAAAACAAAACCCCTTCCCCTTTCTCTTATTTTCACGTTGGTTCCTTCTCCCTCCACTATCCTTCATTTTCTTCTCCTTTCCCTTCTCCTCCACCAAACCGTGACCACTTCCTCCACTTTCTCACCCACTCAAAATCAATTGGATATCATGGATTCATGAAGCAAGAATGGGGCTTTGGAGCAAAGCTTGGCTCATCTCCTCTTTTTTCTCTCTCATTTTCATTTTGGGGCTTGAGCTTTGAGAAAGAGGTATGATTTTTTTGATTTTATTTAAGTATATTGATGGAAGATGGGATGTTATTTTGATGGATAATAGTATATGGAACCAAACCCTAGGTTAGAAAACCATTGGGGAATTGTTGTTGTTGTGGTTGATGATTAGAATGCTATGTTGTTAGCTTATGGGTGCTTGAAATGAAGCTAAAAATGGTTGAAATTGATGATTAAGGATTTTTGATGGAAACCCTAGGCATTGAGGTTTTGGGGCTTTGTGGAATCCTTAAGAAATTGTGAGTTATTGATATAAGAGTGATTTTATATATGAGAAAGAGTTTTGAATGAGTAATATTGATGATTGATGTTAAGGAATTATGGAATCAAGAAAATTAGAGTAACGACCCCAAGTTGTTTAGTATCCTAAAGGTAAAGATATGGCTAAGAAAGGCTTGAATCATAAGAATGATAGCTATTGAATTTTTTAAAAAAAGAATCCTAGTCCTAAGATTTAGGAATGTGTACATTGTGACTAAAAAAATTGATTTTGATTGTTGCTGCTCATGGTGATGATAATAATGGTAAATGACCAATAGTGATAGATTAAGGAAGTGAAATGAGATAGTGACTTGATGAGGTCTTAGACCATGGATGAATAAATTGAAATTGTTGATTTGGTGATGGCCTTGAAGAGGCTATGTTGGGTCATGTTGAACCTTGAATGGCAAAGATGACAAATCGGATGTCTTTTGATAAGGGATATGACATTATTGTTGTTGGGTTGGTTAGCCCTTTGAGATTTAGAAAATCTTGGTTTTGGGAAAGGAATTCCCGAAGCCTAACACATGTGTATAGAATAGTGTGTTGGCAAGTCTAGAACTCATTACAAAGCCTTAAAGGATGTTTGTGATTGTTTAAGAATTATGATGAATGTAACATCCCTCCTTTTAGAAGCAATTTTATCCTTGTAAATTTTAATTATGGAGGGTTTGTAAGCAAGAATAAGTCAATATATACCTTGTTGATGGTCCGTAGTACCTCAAAAATGTCATTTTTTGTACATAATAATAGAATTTATATGGAATATTAGTGAAATTATGCAAAAACCGAGTGAAAAGGGCTCTGTTCCGAGTAACAAAGAAGAATTCCGAGTGAATGGTCAGAAAATCCAAGTGAAGGAGAAAAATCCGAGTGAAAACATCATAGAAAGGCTCGGTTCCGAGTTGAATGCTTCCTTTTCTGAAAGAGACTACACAAATTGGAGTATTCCGCGTGAAAGAATGTATAAATACTCATGTTTATGTTGATTTGATGCTTCCTGTCGATTGGAGTGCGTTGTGGAATCAATTGGGAAGGATTCCGAACGGTTTCCTATGTATTTGCTTAGGAAACCGAGTGGAAAATGGTGGAGGGAGCCAATTCCGAGTGAGATACACTTCACTGGACCAAAACCGAGTGAGACTAGTACGTGTATGCCTTGTTCCGAAAGCTAATGGTTGAAATAAACCTTAATTGGAAATATAATTGAAGAAATTGGCCTAAACCGAGTGAATAAAGTGAGGAAGACTCGGATTTCCGAGTGAAGATTCTGAGAAAGAGAGGACTCGGTCTGAAGAGGTATTACCGAGTGAGAAACCGAGTGCCTGAGTCGGTTCAAAGGAATTCCGAGTGAAGAATTGAAGCTTCGCTCAAGTGAACCTTGCAATTGTTGACTCGGAAGTGAGAATTCCAGTCGGTATAGTTGTTAACCGAGTATAATTTCACTCGGTATTCAGTGACAGAAGTGCCTATTGACTTCAATTTTATCTTTTAATGATATTTAAATTCAATCGTGCGCATTATGGATAGTGGACGACCAGAAATGGGCACTGACTCAGCATATATCTTTATTTAATCCCTAGTGACCCTTCCATTAGCAATCCACTAACAGCCCACTCAGAAAAGCTGTCCCCCACTTGTTTTCCCACTCACTTCCTCCCTATTTAAACCAGCTTAAGGTTCTCAGAACTCATACTCACACACGACACAAACACCTTCATCACTGTCCTTCCCAGCAAGCTTCTTTCCCTCTCCTTTCCCTTCTGTTTCACTCGGAACTCGTGCAGGACAGTGAAGGGAACCTCTTTCTTTCCATCCAGGAACTTCATTGAGGTAAGGGGGTATATTCTTGGGTGCCTTGTGGGAAAACCGAGTGAAGGACAGATTCAATGTGTATGAATTAAATGCTTTAAATTGTTATCTGTATATGCATGTATATATATATATATATCTGTTACCGAGTGTATATAATCAGTGATGAATTGTGAAATGATATGTACTTATTGGACTGAAAATACTAAGAATCATGGGTACCGTGTGATTTCTAGTGAAAAATTATGAATAGAAGATGGATTTATTGATAACAGGTTCTGTTTTATGTTAATCCGACCGGTTTTACACCTATAACAACTCGGTTTTGCTTAGTTTCAATCGAATTCAACCTTAACTGAATGTATTTCATTCTGATAAACAATTTTTCACTCAGTAAACAACCTAATTTCACTCAGAGAACTTTTTCTAGTTTATTTCCACTCAGACAACATCTTCCCAGTTGATTTCACTCGGAAAACATCATATTTCACTCAGAAAACACTCTATTTCTCTCGGACAGCATCTCCCAAGTCTTATTTTACTCGAAAATCTCTTTCTTAAATTATTTCACTCGGAACTTGACTTAATTTCACTCAGAAAATATAATCATCTTTTACTCAGAACCCTTTTTCAGTAAATTCACTCGGAAAACACTCTATTGCTCTCGGACAGTAGCTTCCCAGTCTTATTTCACTCGGCAAACACTTTATTTTACTCAGCAAGCAGTTATTCAACTCGGATTTGTTTTATTTCATTCAGACAGAACTCTTTTCAACTAATTTCACTCAGTAAACTCATGTTTCACTCGGAACTTATCTTATTTTTACTCAGGAAACTCTTTTCCTACTGATTCCACTCAGAATCATACTTGATTTCATTCAGGAACTCATTTTCACTCAGAATTTAAGTAGCTTCACTCATGAAAACCTTTTCCAGTGATTTTAACTCGGTAAACCCTTAATTTCACTCAGAAAACTCCTTTTAGTTTAATTTCACTCAGAATATATAGTTAAATTAACTCAGAAAACTCTTATCAACCTGATTCCACTCGGAATCAGGATTATTTCATTCGGATTTACTTTACTCGTAGGTATTCTAGTCAGCAGAATGTTTTCACTCGGAAATTATATAAATTTTACTCAGAAACCTTTCTGCTCAACACTTTTAACTAGGAAAAATATTTTTAACTTCCCTGAGAAAACTTTTAACCTGATCTCACTCGGATTGATGCTTATTTTATTCAGAAACTCACTTCAGCCTGAATTTACTCGGTATCTAAACTCATTTCACCCAGAAAATTCATTTTTCACTCGGAACAGACTTATTTTACTCGGATAATTCAGTTTCACTCGGTATTCAACTCATCTCACTCGGCAAACTCAATTTCTCACTCAGTATTAAACCTATTTTTCTCAAAAAGTTTGGAAATCAACATTTCTACTCGGATATAATTTATTTTAATCGGAAAAATCATTTCCACTCGGAATCAGACCTGTTTCAGTCGGAAAATAGCCTTCCAGTACAATTCCACTCGGATTTTTAGCCAGATCGCTTGGAGAACCCTTCTCTGTATGATTCCACTCGGAATCATACTCATTTCACTCGGATTTACCCCTGTTCCACTCGGAAAACTCTGTTTTTAGTGTTTTTCACTTGAATTTTCAATTGGAAACTAATCTTCAATACTTTTTAAGTTATTGGTAAGTTATAATTATCATTCTTATTCTATTATTATCATTATTTATTGTTAAACTTAATATTGTTATCATTATTATTAGTTTTATTATTATTATACATTGTTAACATCTAAATTATGCGTAATTACATAAAGAATATATTATTTTACTCTTTATGAAAGAATATATATGATAGATATATTTCTAAAAAATAATAAATGAATATCTTACAAGGTTTAAATGATTGATGGAATTCAAAGAACTTGAGAATGATATGATGAGACTGGAAATACATAAGATACCCAAGGAATCAATTGATAAGATAAATGCATTTCGCATCATGAAAATATTTTTGAAGAAGAAAAACCTCTAGAGCATACACTTGGTACAGTGGAGGACACTCACATTCGATCTCCATGAAGAATCTTGGGAGTACAACTGGAACGGCAACCCAATGGCATCAGAGTTGCGCCTGATAGCCGGGTGAGACGATACAATTCTAGTGTACTTTGACTAAATGACGGAGTGTAACTATGATCGTAGGGATCCAAGTTCCAAAAATATTTAAATCAATGATGAGAACCAATGAGTTCATTTGTACCACATGGAACTTGGGCGGACCCTGATCGCTCTAGATGATTGGAATGGTGATATTCCAAAGAATGAGAAGAAGATGAAACGATTTATTGGGCCTACATGCATCATGAGACTTAACCAAAGATAAATCATAATAAATCTGAACTCATGCATTCATTACAGCATATTTGATTGTTATAATTGTGAATATGTTATATGTACGATTTATTTCATGGTAATATGCTTGATTGTTATAATTGTGAACATGCTAAATATACGATTATGTGATGACAACATGTTTGATTATTATAAATATGCTAAATGTATGATCTATGTGACATTGTATGTTAACTGGATTATGTCCGCACCGGATGAACCAATCAGGGTCTTGGGTTATACTCACCCTTACTGTTGAACATTTTTCAGAGGAATTAGAAACTCAAGAACCCGAGTGTGAAGATCAGCAAAACGCTGAACCCATTGAGAACAATCATTAAGGATAGAATATTTATAATCAGACACTGGATGACTGTATAATATTTAAGGGTGCCTGCGTGCCCCATTCTGTTAAGAGTACAATTACTTACAGTTTGTGAATGACTATGTGATAAATACATTATTACTTCCACTGATCTGCCACGTATTTATTTATAAAAAAAAATATTCACTTTTTCTGAAAACTGTTAACACTCCCAGTTAAATAGGATGAACCTACAGAAGGATTTGTCTTATCTAACCGAGGGTGTTACAATGAAAGCCTTATGATGGCTTATGATTGAATGAATACATATATGTGCGTTATGTAGATTATGTTTTGGATGATGGTGTAGGATGACCAGAGCATTCGGATTTTGACTCTTCCCTTGAGGTAGGAGAGGAGTTTACATTCAAATTGCACGAGTAGAATGATAGTGATTATTGTATGTGATTATTACTCATGCTTGCCTTGCCATGTAAATAATGAAATAATATGAATGGTAATTTTGTAGTTCATTGAGAATGGTGTGTGAGAGTATGTGATGATTATTGTGGGGATATATATGTATGTACGATGATGATAAGTTGAATTTTGATGTGAATAATGAATTGGAATGGAATTATTGAGTATGAATGATCGAGTCGAGTTTTAAATGTTCAATAAGAGGTATATAATGTGTTGAATTTGGCCAATTTGGCTTTGTATGGGTTTTAGAATGTAAGGTTGTAAGAATTTCATGTTTTTGCACTGGAACTAGTAATCTCGCTCAAGCGAAGCGAGAATCCCTTGCACCAGTATTAAGGCCTCTGGCCCAATCTCGCTCAGGCAAGAGAGTGTCTTGCTCAAGCGAGACGTGTGTGGGATGAGTAGAGGAGATACTAGATGAATCTCGTTCAAGCAGGCATGGCCGCGCTTGAACGAGCGAGAGAGGGAATTATTTTGGGTGAGATTCACTTAAGCGAATATCGTGGCAAGCTGGACCTCGCTCAAGCAAGCCAGCCTTGAAGAGGTACTAGACGTTTTTCACTCAAGCGAGTGTGAGTCGCTTGAGTGAGCATGAGGGGTCTGATACTAACACCCTACTCACTCAAGCGAGTGGCCGATGTTGGTATGCCTCGCCCAAGCGATACAAGCAGGAAACAGACACCAGAACATTTTCGCTTAAGTGAGTGGCTGGCCTTGGGGAGCCCCGCTCGAGTGAGCGAGCCTGAGATGCACACTAATGAGATCTTGCTCAAGCGAGAGTGGCTCGCTCAAGCAAGATCGGGGTCTGATGCTGGAAACCCTTCTCGCTCAGGAAAACTTGGGGGCGCCCAAGCGAACCATCCCCATCTCGCTTAAGTGAAGGTGAATCTCGCTTCAGCGAGATACCCAAAACTTGGAATTTCATTTATTCCCTAAATTTTGATGCTGAGCCCCATTCCCTTATATTATGGGATATTTAAGGAAATGTATAAGGGGTACTTAATGATGGCATGTAACATCCCGATTTAAAAATTAATTACCAAATGAAATTAAGCCATTAGAATAATAATTGCAAAGTGGAAAATTACTTGTTAATTATAATTAACTTAATTAATTTAACTTAAGAAAATAATGGCTGATTAATTGTGATTGATTGTTAATAGCTGGCTGTTTGTGATTGGTAGGTGTGGCATGAGTGGACTGACGTTCACGAACTCCCACCCCACTCTTCTTCTCTTCGTACACATATATACATGTCCAGGGTCACTGTTGTTATGCATTCCCTTCAGACTTCCTCTCCGCTACTCCTCTTCTCTTCGTTCTCTCTTTTCTTCTTCTTCTTCGCTCTTCTTCTTCTCCCCTGTTCTTTGTTCTCTATTTCTGGAAATCCACGACGACGGTGCTGCAGAAGATTCAGAGTCTCCTTCTGTTGGTGAAGGACGATCATCGAAGCGGAAGAAGAATAACTTCCTATCCCCAAGCCGATTGCAGAGTACAACTGTGTGAGGGAGGACTGAACGAGGCAAACAGAGCATCAGACCAAATGTTGGAAAATAGAAGAGCTTCTCGAGTCCCTTCAATAGGTAGGGGGCACTTGCATGTTAAATACATGGTTTATGGACGGTACCGGATGAACGTATTACCTTACGTGTGTGCGAATGTGTCTATGATGACTATGTGCAATGCATGATTGTTAATCCTTGGATACCATATGTGTGATAGTAGAGTCCTGTTAATAGTTATACATTTATATGCATGTATTCAGGGTTGTTGTGCTGAGTTCTGATAGTCATTTACACATAAACGCGTGTGATACATGTTCCTATTATTATTAATACCGAGGGGATATGCATGTGTGGCTATTGGTTGATTTCATCTGGGATGTTATAAACATGAACTGTTTGATTGTTGTGTATGCTGGTACGATTGACGAGTGAATGTAGGAACTGTGTTGGATCGGTTATGACTCTAATGGTTATGAGGAATGTGTTGGATAATCGAGGATGCTCGTTGTTAGAGCACATAGGCTGCATGTACAGGAATGGGGTGACCCGTGGAAGGTCAGGAACCCCAAAGAAATGATCTTCAGCTACAGACCCTTGGCTAGATCCTGTGTGAGCTCGTGGTAGCCGAGGGAGCTAGAGTTAAGTCTCGAGACGTCAACGGGAGGCCGATACCACGCGGGAAGGGCTAATGGACGAGAGGCCAGTAAGGGAACCTGTAACTAAAAATCACTGCCTAAGTCAGATCTGCAGGCATGCATGTAGATGCAATGTTGATTAGGATAGTACGAGTGGTATGACTCAGAGTGATACCAATGAATTCCGAATGAGTTGATGCATGCTTTTGAATGAATGAAAATGAACTTCACATAATATGTATGTAAGTGTATGTCATTGAAAATATCATAATCTGCATAGCTTAAATTTAAATTGAATGCAACCCGAGTGAACCTGAGTGTGTGTACTGATGCTGAAGCCGAGTCACTAACTGTCATTTTATATGTAAAAGCTCACCCATACTGTGGCTATATTTTATAGTGAATGTCTCTCGGAATGATGAATGAAGGAGGAGCTGCATGCCGAGTGAGGTGCTTGTGCACTATGGGGATATGCGTGTATATGTATATACTGTGTATAAGGGTTTGTTAAGCCTTGGCCGGCTCGTATTTTGGTCCTTGTCTTTCTATGTCAAAATTTGAACTCTCTCGGGTTGAGAGTATGACAATGTGCCTGAAAATATTCATATACATCCCTATACATATCCTACTGTATGTTTATTCTATGCTATGTGTGTAAAGGTCCAAGTGATATATATATGTACGCATTTTTCGAGCGTGTTAGGTTGGTATGAATCTAAGTAAAAATGGAGCTAAGTTATGGTTGTGGGAAGTGGGATAGTGACCTTATCCCGAGTGAGAATTGATCTGAACACCTTCAGAGTGATAACCCGTTAGGATTGTAACGTCCCGATTTAATAATTAATTGCTGAATGAAAATAAATCATTAAAATAATAATTTCAAAAGTGGGAAAAATTATTTATTAATTATAGTGGACTTAATTAATTTAAGTTAAGGAAACAAAGGCTGATTGAAGGTGATTAGTTGTCAATAGCCGATTAGTTGTGACTATGTGCGTATGACGCGTGTGGGGGGCTGCTGCTGTACACGACTTCCCACCCCACTCATCCCTTCTCTCCGTGCATGCATATATGGGTACACTATCATTCATTCTTCCCCTTCAAACTTCTCTTCTTTCTGTTTCTCTTCTTCTCTTCTTCGCTCTTCACTCTCCTTCTTTTCTTCTTCTTTCTTCTCTGCTCTCTGTTCATGTGAGCTCGCAACAGTGGTGGCTGTGGATCGGAGTCCTCCTTCCTTACTTGGTGAGTCAGAGAGGGTGAGGGTGTGCATTCCCTCTGCATGCAACCTGTCTCCTTCCACGCTGCTCCTTCCCTGTTCTTTCATTTTCCTTTGTCGACTTCCCTCATTCTTCCTCTCCTTGCTCGAAGCTGCCAAGTCTCAGTGGAGATCTGTACTACGAGGAGCTTCAAGATGGTTGGAGTGTTCACAGCGTTGTGATGGAGCTACTCCAGGGAGCGAACCAAGAGCTGGGTGTCTCAAAGGCTCGAATGGCCTCCCCCGTCCTTGCATGCAGATGCATTGAGAGTGACTCAGCGTTCCTCTGGGACTGAGTGTCGTGTTGACCGAATGGAAGCTTCATTCCAGGTAGGGGTATCTTTTATCTTAAATGCATGGGTTATGAACGGGTTTCGGGTGTCAATGGCTTGTTGATTCTGTGTCTGATCCTGTGTTTTGCTTGCATGATGAGTATATGGTACCCGAATGTGTGACGAGTGGGTGTTGAGTGATGCGTGTTTGATTCCATCTGTGAAATGCATGTTAATAGCCTTGAGAATATTGCATGATCGTATGAAAAGAATGTGTTGTAGTGCGGGTGATGATTACCGTGTGATTTATATGATGAGCAAGTTACTATGAGCTTGAAATGTTGACTACATGTGTGAGAATGTGGATTTAGTGAATCTGACAGTGTCCAATACCGACTGCATGTGATGCATGTGTTGTTGAGTGTTGATAATGCCTAATGCCGATTGCATGAGATGCATGTGCTATTTGAGTTCTGATGATGTACAATACCGACTGCGTGAGATGCATGTGTTGTTGAGTTCTGTTAATGCTTAGCACTGATTGCATGAGATGCATGTGCTGTTTGAGTGCTGATGATATACGATGCCGATTGCATGAAATGCATGTATGGCTGTGTATATGAACTCTGTGTTGTGTGATGAATCCGCGTGTGGCGCATGGGATGCGTTTGTGCTGGGAGCACGTAGTGTAGGACACTACCATCGGTTATTAAAGCGTGGGACGCTTTGAAATCCTTGAGTGGGACTCAAGGTAGCCCTTGAGTGGGACTCGGGCTGCCTATGAATACCTCCGTTGGCGCTGAGAGCGTTGGTGTCACCTGTGGGCAAACGGTTGGGTACCTGTAAAATGGCCAAGCAGCTGGGAGCTGAACTGATAGCTGAGAGCTATGTATGAAAAGGCTGGGAGCCTACGTTGCAACGTCAAAACCGATTACACACAAATGCGGAACCGAGTGAATAATCTGTGTATATGTATTGCTGATGTTGAGTGGAATTTGATCATGTGTGTGATGATGTTAATAAGATGATGAATGTATATAACCGAGCAAATTATTCTGTGTGCATATGCTGTTGATGCTGATTGAAATATGTTCTATGAATGCATGTTAATGTTATTGAAAAGTTGTATATATATAGCTGAGGGAGAATTGTTGAATTCTGATTGAGAAATGTTCAATATGTGCATTCTAATTCATAGGCATTATTATGTCACTGATTGTTGTATGTTAATGTTATTGAATTGATACGTGCATAAGGCTAAGTGATAACTGGTGGATTCCGATCGGTAAGAGTCTGATGTGTGTCCTGGTTGATTGGTATTGCTCTAACTTTAATCGTTGCCATGTATAATTGTATGTATATATATATTGTGGTATAATTGTGGGACGACCTGAGTCAGTATCTATCATTTAATATTTAAGATGCTCACCCCTACACCATTTTCAGTATGTGCAGGTCGGACTCGGAAGTGATGATAGGGCCTCAAGTCCGAGTGTAGTGCACTCCGACTATTGAGTGTTTGTATTGCGTTTAGCATGTTCAGTCAGAGTGGCCTTGGCCGGCTCTCATGTAAAATGAAGATTAAATATATTTATTTATAAAGATTGATTTGATAAGTATAGAGATGGTGTCACTTGTATGGATCTGTAAATAATGGTAAAGGTATAATGTTAAGTTAATGAGTATTCCGAGTATATGGTTACATGTATATGGGTCGGTAGATTTGACTTGTGGGCAGATTTATATTTCTGGGAACATATATTCCTACGTATGTGCTTTATGTGGATTTGATGCGTCTTCCGACTGGAATGTGTTGTTAAATGATTCGAGGGCTGTTGATGAGTGAAATAATATTAAGTTGATGGTTCCGAGTGAGGATTACTGGGTGGTTTTTCCGAGTGAATACGCTGAGTGATTCTGAGTAAAGGATATAAGTAAACCCCGAGTGAGGAAGAGTTTGTATTCCCGAGTGAAAACCTTGAGTGATCCCCTTTTGAGAGAGGAGTTAGAGTAGTGGTTTAGAGTGGAATGGATCCTAAGTGTAAGGTATTGGTAATCCGAGTGAATGATGTAAAATCCGAGTGAGTGAGGATCGGTATGCCGACTGGTTGAGTTTTTAATAACTCCGAGTGGGACTTAACTACCTGATTTCCCGAGTGAATGTGAGAATGTATACCGAATAGTGAATGTGTAATGTGACCCGATTGTGTCAAGGATGGAATACGTCGAGTGATGTTTGATTAGGATATATTCCGAGAGAGAAAGAGTTCTGGATTCCGAGTGGTTTATACTTGTGACCTATATGAATGAAATGAGGAGCTGTGTGGATTCCCGAGTGAAGTATGAGCGCGATGATTTACCGGGTGAACATATGTCCCAAATCCGAGTGAGAGATTACCTTGTACCTGTGTCTGCCCCAGCGAATTAGACTTAGCTCCAGCGAGTGTGCGTGCATGGAAGACTTCTGGGATGTTCGCTTAAGCGAATGATACTTCACCCGAGCGAGTCAGCGTTGTCATGGATTTCATCCAGGCGCTGATGTGCCTCGCTAAACCGAATGGGTCGGTTCGAGCCTTATTCCTTTCGCTGATTACTATTCGTATGAATGTTCTTTTATTTCCTTTGCCTCCCCTTTCCTTTTTCCTATGCCGATCGTCCAGTGGCTGTTTTTGTGAAAAAAAAATTTCCCTGTTTCTTTGGGTTTATTATTTATTAAAATTAGGGTGTTACATTTTGGTATCAGAGTAGACCAAAAGGTCCATGGCCAAGGTTGCCTACTGTTAGTTGGCGGTTGAGTGCATTATGCCAGATTGTCACAATTGCTTATGATGTTCTATTGCACGTTAATGCCTGTTCAATCATGACTTGTGTGATGATATATGCTTATGATCTTCTATTGGATTTGGTATACGTTTGACTATGAATGGTGTGGTTGTATGCCTGTGCCTTGTTGAGGAATTTGAACGTGTGATGAATGAATGGTATATGATGTATATGATTTTCAGTATAAGAGATGTTTTGCAGTTTCCTAAGTCGAAATTTGGGTGTGTAATAAGTGAGTAAAGGTGAGGTCGGGTATACGTTAAATTGGGATTGCGCCTCGGTGGCTGGTTGAGGAAACCGAGTGAATGGTATTAGACCTTATAATAATATTTAAATGTTGGGGAGTACCCATCGTGGGATACTGGATAAGTAGTGACCCCCTAGGGATTCTAAGTCTAATGATTTACTAATCGTGTGAGTTGTTGAGCCGAGTAAAGCAATTGTGTAGTAACTCTTTGAGGCTTGAATGATTACCGGGTGTTTGTTTAGTTCTGTGTGATGTGTTATGTGTGAAATGTGTTGATAGCCGTGCTGTGATTGAGAAATAATGCATGCAACTTCTAGATTTATGGTATTTGTAAACTGTCTAATGCGGTGTGGCTCCGTCCATAAGTACGTATTAATATTTCTGCGAATGCCGACTGAATGCTTGTTAATAAGAGTGTTACCATTATTGCCGAGTACGTGAGCTAAAAAAGGATGATTCTCTGAGTTCTGTGGCAGTTTCATGTTCAAATGTATATGAATGCGAATGCCATAATGATTTCCGAATGCATGATATGTGAGTCGATCTGTTGATTTCCACTTGGATGTTGTGTCGAAATGCATGCTGGCTTCATTAAAAATGCCAAGAGGATGCGCTGTAGTATTGTTACCCTGTTTTGCTTGTTGTGGGTCACTATGACAAACGCCTGTGATGTTGTGATAAAACTGTGAAATTCCGAGTGAATCTATATGTCGTGTTGAAACGGTTGTGATCTATTAATGACTGTGTGAGACGCACCTCTAAGCTTGGATGCTTGTATGAAATTGCATGAGGATTGCATACATGAGATGAAATCGTTGTTTAAGTCGGATCCGCATGCATGTGTGTAAGAGCATTATTATTGAGACTAACATAATTTGCATGGATTTGAATGATTTGGGTAGATTCCAACTTGATGATGTTGTATGAATGAGTTCTGACTGAACGAATATGCGTGTATTGATGCTGTTGACGAGTGTAGTGTGATGTTATGATTGAGAATGTATGTTATTGTGCAATTCCCGATTGAATGTCTGTGTACATGCTTACGATGGGCATTGAACTGAATGTGAATTATATGAATATGTGGATATGATATTGTGAATGAAATTCTTAATATGGTTCGGAATTGATTTGGGTAAATCTGATTGGGTGAGTATATATATATGTCGATGCTATTACCAAGTTCAATATGATGTTGTGGTTATGGTATATGCTGTAGTGAACAATAATATAGCCATGAATAATTGGTATGAAATCCGACTGAGTGTCTGTATGTACATTAGTGTCGTTGCCGAGTCCAGGGTGTGTTATGACAGCATATATGATTGTGAATTACTTAATCCTAATTGAATTGCATGAACCCGAGTGAGCGATGTCATTATATAGCTAAGAGTTGAGAATTTAATCCGAGCCATGGTTTTGTGATGAATAAGATTTAGAGGAAATGTTTACTCGGTGTTGGCTAGAAGCCGATTTTTGTGTTGCCATCATACTGTTTTACAGAAGTGATAAATAATTTTCATGATTATTGTTGCGTGATGTACCCTATGTGATGCGTAATGATGATGTTGATGTTGATGTATTGTTTATAATGTATGTGCGAACTGCCATTAATTACCATGTGAATTAGTATTAGTTGAGTGAGTCTGGTCAGAGTGAGGCGTGCTGTTCTGAGATGACTCTTCCTGCCATAGGTATTGTGGCAGCGTACACGTTGCGGTGACTATGTAATTGTTGCAACCCTATAGGAATGAGACGTCATCCTATAAGTTGGATGCAGCAATTCATAAGTCGGGCAAGTGAGGCTGTAGCTGCTTATGGTGATGGTGAGTCTATCGGACTGCTTTGAGTGAAGATGAGAGTTGTATTAAGTGAATAAATAAGTGGTTATGTATCAATTGAGGATAGAGGGTTTGTTTAATCTTGATGGGTTGCCTTTGAGAGGATTAGAGGTTGTTGGGTATAGATTGGCTTCTAAGACAATGATTAGTTATTAAAACAAGAGGGGTGATCAAATCTGTCACTGAATTGGAGTTTTATAAGGTTAACCGAGTGATACTGTAAGTTAAAGGGGGAAACCAGGATTTTGAGCCAAACTAAATTGTAAGGTGAAGAATTGCTTGGGAAAGGTTAGTATATTCCGAGTGTGTAAGAGTGGAGACAATTCCAAGTGAAGTCCTTGTAAGAAAGAATTGCTGAGTGAAAATTATGGTGTTCCGAGTAGAACCTCATAGGGAGGATCATTATTAAGTTAAGGGAATAGTGTCTAACCGTAGCATTCTGAGTATGGTAAGATTCGAGTAATGTGACTCGGAGTGTACCACTTTCGAGTGGAATAGTACCGTGTGGAACGATTTTGAGTGGAGAGATATCGAGAGTAAAATCCCTAATACCCGTGTGATGTTTCGCCGAGTGATCTTTCTCCAGGAGGAAAAGTACCTCTGGTCGGAAAATAGAATTTAGAGTGTGCAAGTTCCGAGTGAAAGGTCCCCGAGGGGAGTAGGTATCGAGAGAAGGATTTGATTGAAGTCGTACTCAGGACAGTGATTAGGAGCTGCTGAGTTTGAACTCAGAATTGTATTTGGAGTAGGCTTGAAGTCCGAATGAAAATTTGGGTAAATGGAAGTTTTTTGGGCTAGAACTACCTTCAACTCTGAACAACCCTGTTGATTAAGAGTTTCGAGTGACCTTTTCAGGGTATAGGCATGGAATTAGCAGAAGGAATGGTTAGAAATATGAGATGTTAGAACTGAGTGTGGTACCCGTACGGAGTAAATCCAGGCAAATTGTGCTAATTGAAACACATGGAAAATTCCTTGAGTGCTCCCTTGGTGTAAGAGAGAGATTTGGTGGACAGGTTTTGAAAATCCGAGGGTTTAATCTGTGACGAATCAGTCGGAAGTGATTATTAGTGGGAGTCGGTATTGTTGTTTGCCGACTGAATTCTTTCCAACTGGTGGAATAACGTCTAGAGTGTGTCCCATGTGACACAATTTTGAGCCTATGATCTGTGTGAGTTCATGGTGGTGCCGAGTGACTCATTTGAGTCGGGGAGCCCGATGGTGTAAAAACACCGAGCGGTGTCGTAAGTGTAGGACCGAGCGGCCAAGAAATTAGGAAGTGCCACTACTTATGATGAATTGGCTGAGTTAAATAAGGGAAATTGTGCGTTTTAGAAATTGAATCCCCAAATGTATTAAATTATATGATGAAGTTGTAATCAGGTAGCGCCTGACCTTTACGTTTTGCCGACTGAAATTGTGGGCGGTCGGTAAACCGCTTGAGTGGTGAATCCTTGCCGAGTGAAATTGTGATCCGGTCGGTGAATACTTGTGGAAGCACAGTCGTGTGAGTGATTGAGTCAGCAATTTTCTGAGTTAATTATTTAAGGAGAGTCATCGACTGAATTTCAAGGACGAAATTCTTTTGAGAGAGGGAGAACTGTAACATCCCGATTTAATAATTAATTGCCGAATGAAAATAAATCATTAAAATAATAATTTCAAAAGTGGGAAAAATTATTTATTAATTATAATGGACTTAATTAATTTAAGTTAAGGAAACAAAGGCTGATTGAAGGTGATTAGTTGTCAATAGCCGATTAGTTGTGACTATGTGCGTATGACGTGTATGGGGGGCTGCTGTTGTACATGACTTCCCACCCCACTCATCCCTTCTCTCCGTGCATGCATATATGGGTACACTATCATTCATTCTTCCCCTTCAAACTTCTCTTCTTTCTATTTCTCTTCTTCTCTTCTTCGCTCTTTACTCTCCTTCTTTTCTTCTTCTTTCTTCTCTGCTCTCTGTTCATGTGAGCTCGCAACAGTGGTGGCTGAGGATCGGAGTCCTCCTTCCTTACTTGACGAGTCAGAGAGGGTGAGGGTGTGCATTCCCTCTACATGTAACCCATCTCCTTCCACACTGCTCCTTCCCTGTTCTTTCATTTTCCTTCGTCGACTTCCCTCCTTCTTCCTCTCCTTGCTCGAAGCTGCCAAGTCTCAGTGGAGATCTGCACTACGAGGAGCTTCAAGATGGTTGGAGTGTTCACAGCGTTGTGATGGAGCTACTCCAGGGAGCGAACCGAGAGCTGGGTGTCTCAGAGGCTCGAATGGCCTCCCCCGTCCTTGCATGCAGATGCACTGAGAGTGACTCAGCGTTCCTCTGGGACCGAGTGTCGTGTTGACCGAATAGAAGCTTCATTCCAGGTAGGGGGTATCTTCTATCTTAAATGCATGGGTTATGAACGGGTTCCGGGTGTCAATGGCTTGTTGATTCTGTGTCTGATCCTGTGTTTTGCTTGCATGATGAGTATATGGTACCCGAATACGTGACGAGTGGGTGTTGGGTGATGCGTGTTTGATTCCATCTGTGAAATGCATGTTAATAGCCTTGAGAATATTGCATGATCGTATGAAAAGAATGTGTTGCAGTGCGGTTGATGATTAACATGTGATTTATATGATGAGCAAGTTACTATGAGCTTGAAATGCTGACTGCATGTGTGAGAATGTGGATTTAGTGAATCTGACAGTGTCCAATACCGACTGCATGTGATGCATGTGTTGTTGAGTGATGATAATGCCTAATGCCGATTGCATGAGATGCATGTGCTATTTGAGTTCTGATGATGTACAATGCCGACTGCGTAAGATGCATGTGTTGTTGAGTTCTGTTAATGCTTAGCACTGATTGCATGAGATGCATGTGTTGTTTGAGTGCTGATGATGTACGATGCCGATTGCATGAAATGCATGTATGGCTGTGTATATGAACTCTGTGTTGTGTGATGAATCCACGTGTGGCGCATAGGATGCGTTTGTGCTGGGAGCACGTAGTGTGGGACACTACCATCAGTTATTAAAGCGTGGGACGCTGTGAAATCCTTGAGTGGGACTCAAGGTAGCCCTTGAGTGGGACTCGGGTTGCCTGTGAACACCTTCGTTGGCGCTGAGAGCGTTGGTGTCACCTGTGGGCAAACAGTTGGGTACCTGTAAAATGGCCAAGCAGCTGGGAGCTGAACTGATAGCTGAGAGCTATGTATGAAAAGGCTGGGAGCCTATGTTGCAACGTCAAAACCGATTACACACAAATGCGGAACCGAGTGAATAATCTGTGTATATGTATTGTTGATGTTGAGTGGAATTTGATCATGCGTGTGATGATGTTAATAAGATGATGAATGTATATAACCGAGCAAATTATTCTGTGTGCATATGCTGTTGATGCTGATTGAAATATGTTCTATGAATGCATGTTAATGTTATTGAAAAGTTGTATATATATAGTCGAGTGAGAATTGTTGAATTCTGATTGAGAAATGTTCAATATGTGCATTCTAATTCATAGGCATTATTATGTCACTGATTGTTGTATGTTAATGTTATTGAATTGATACGTGCATAAGGCTGAGTGATAACTGGTGGATTCCGATCGGTAAGAGTCTGATATATGTCCTGGTCCGATCGGTAAGAGTCTGATGTATGTCCTGGTTGATTGGTATTGCTCTGACTTTAACCGTTTCCATGTATAATGGTGTGTATATATATATATTGTGGTATAATTATGGGACGACCTGAGTCAGTATCTATCATTTAATATTTAAGATACTAACACCTACACCATTTTCAGTGTGTGCAGGTCGGACTCGGAAGTGATGATAGGGCCTCAAGTCCGAGTGTAGTGCACTCCGTGTAACACCATAATTTTTAATTGAATAAATAAAATCAACAGGGGAAAAATTTTCAAATTTTAAGGTTAACAAACCGTGCATAATCTGTTTGAATTGATAAAATCGGGTACAACAGGAAAAGGAAGGGGAAGAAGACAAGGGAGAAACTCACGCACAGCGAGAGGAAGAAACTCTTAAGCGAACCCAATGGCACCAGGTACACTCGCTCAAGCGAGGGCTAACTACGTTCGGGCGATTATACTCAAGATCTCCAGTCCGCACTACACTTTGCGGAAGCCATGCTACACTCGGCATCCTGACATTCCACTCGGTTTCTAGTGTATGGTTCACTCGGTAAACCATCACGCTCGTGCTTCACTCGGGAGGGTTCTCTTCCTAACCCATTCAGACTAACCTTAATACTCGCTAGCCCCTTTCTGACAGCATATCACACTCCACTGCTCCACTCGATCGGATTATATACGTACACGTATTGGCAATTCAAGAATGATTCCCAAAGCCGCTCACTCAGAATCTATGAAGACTTCTCACTCGGGATAACATTCGCGTCCATTACACCACTCGGGGCATTCTGCTCACCTTTCACTCGGTAACCATAATATTTCTTACTCTAATTTTCCTACTAAGTCAAGGCTCACTCGGGTTCTCTAGCTGCTGACTAATTTATTACAACAAATCCACTTAGAGTCTTAGGTGTCGTTCCCAGTCGGTGAACTCTCACTCGGCGGATTCTCACTCGGAATCGTTGATTATCCTTTACTCAGAAAACCTCACGATTATCACTCACAGGATTCGCACCAACTCCTATTCCAGAATATGCGACCTCAATTACCCAGACCATTCAACCTCTCATCACTCGGAATGACTTGCCATCTCGCTTTCCCTCAACAACAACTTAGCTCCACATCTACCCATAGTCACACCGACTTTCTACCCTCGGAAAGCATACTTATACATCCAGGCTTATTGCTCGCACATCACCCACAGTATAGAATAAACACAGAATGTATATATATAGGGAAGTATTTAAATAATTACACACGCATTAACATGTTCCTTCTACCCGAAGTGTTCAAATTCTGATATAAGGACTAAAATCAAAATATGAGCCGGCCAAGGCTAAACAAGACCTTATACACAGTATATACATATTCACATATATTCCATAACGCTCGGGTTCTCTGCTCTGCACTCGGCTCCTCCTTCATCCTTCGTTCCGAGAGATATTCACTGAAAAATGTAGCCACAGTAGGGGTGAGCTTTTACATGGAAAATGACAGCCAAGGATTCAGTATCAGTGCCAGTACGCACACTTACGTTCGCTCGGTCGCATTCAGATTAGATTAGGGCCATGCAAATTAGAACAGTATCAATAACATACACTCACATACATACCACATAGAGTTCATCCTTATTCACACATGCACATGCATCCACACACTCCAAATTTATTCATAACACCCAATACATGCCACGCGTACTATCCTAACCAACATCATAACTACATGCATGCCTGCGGATCCGACTTGAGTAATGACTTTCAGTTATAGTTCCCCCTTCACTGGCCTCTCGTCCATCAGCTCTTCCCGCATGGTACCGGCCTCCCATTGGCGTCTCGAGACTCCTCTCTAGCTCCTACGGCTACCACGAGCTCTCTCAGGATCTAGCCAAGGTCTGTAACTAGAAGTCATTCCCTCGGGGCTCATGACCTTCCACGGGTCACCCCATTCCTACATATGCAACTTACGCGTTTAACCAGCAAGCAACATCACTCAACTGATACCTCCTTCGTAACATTAAGGTAGAAGCATATTCAACACAGTTTCTATCTTTACTTTGCCGATCATACCAACATGTACAGGGCTCAAACAATCAAGGAAATAACATCGTACGAGTTAACTATCAGTCACACATTCATATTCTCACAGTATGAACAGAGGTAGAACCATGCATCTCACTCGGCTATATCAGAAAGGCTAACAGACTACATTACCACTATCTTGCTTTCATGCAAATATTATCTGACGACTCATCATACACATGGAATCCAAGATCAACAATCATGCATAGTATACAATCGTGACAGACACATGCATACACTTAAAGCAGTACACTCATCCGATACCATTTTTGGACCATGCATTTGACATGCAAGCGCCCCCTACCTACCGAAGGAAGTTCGATGGGTTCCTCTGTTTCCCGATGCTGGTCTGATTGGCTTGCCCAGGCTCACACTCGTTCAGCCTCCTTGGTCGCAGTCGCACCGTGAAACAGGGGCTGTTCGTCTTTCACCCTGATGATTGTCCCTCACCAGCCGAAGGGACTCCAAGTCTTCTGCAGTGTCATCGTCGTGCGTTCTCAGGAACAGAACAGGGAGCAGGGGAAGGAAGACGAAGGATAAGAGGGAAGAGAGTACAAGAAAGAAAAGAAGAGAGGAAGAGGGAGTCTGAAGGAGATGCATAGCTTCAGCGACCAAAGGCACATATATAAACATATGCGTGCACGAGGGAGAGTGGGATAGGAAAACGTGAATTGCAGTCCCACTCACGTGACTCCCAATCGGAAGCAGCCACCTCCTACCAACCAAGCTTAATTAATTGTCACTATTTCTTAGACTGAGTTGATTATAATTAATAATTAATTTTCCTTCTTTGCAATCAGAGTCTCAATGGTTTATTTTCATTCGGTACTAATCCTCAAAATTGGGATGTTACAGTTCTCCCCCTTACAAAAGAATTTCGTCCTCGAAATTCATTCGGCGACTCACCTTAGCAAACAACTCGGGGTACTGCTGCCTCATGGCGTCTTCGCGTTCCCAGGTACAAGAGGTAGTCCTGCCTTGCTGCCACTCCACTTCAACCAGTTGTACGTCTTTGCTCCTCAAACGCTTTACCGATCGGTCCACGATTCTAATTAGTATAATCATAGTGGTCAGGTCTTCCTTGATTTCCACTTCATCATCAGGCATTGTGTGGTTAGGGTCATGTAGGTATTTCCTTAGTTGAGACACATGAAACACGTTGTGCAATCGGGATAAGTGAGTCGGTAATGCTATTCGGCATGCCATAGAGCCAACTCGTCCCAACACCTCATAGGGCCCAATGTATCGGGGGCTCAACTTTCCACCTTTCAAGGCTCGCCCGACTCCTTTACTCGGTGAAGTCTTCAAAAACACTCTGTCTCCGACTGAAAACTCTAATGGTTTGGTTCGTTTGTCATGGTAGCTCTTCTGCCTATCCTGAGACGCCTTCATTCTCTCTCTTATCACTCGGATCTGTTCTGACGTTTGCCTTACAATTTCTGGTCCCAATAGCAGACTCTCACCCGTTTTCGACCAGCAGAGTGGGGTTCGGCATCTTCGACCATAAAGTGCTTCGTAGGGTGCCATACCGATACTGTTGTGGTGACAATTGTTGTATGTAAACTCGATCAGGGAAAGGTACTACTCCTAATTTCCACCGTGCTCCAGCACACATGCCCTTAGCAAGTCTTCCAGGCTTTGAATAGTTCACTCGGATTGTCCATCCGATTGGGGGTGGTAAGCGGAACTTAGCCAAAGCTTCATACCCAATTCCTGGTGCAGGCTGGTCCAAAACCGGGACGTGAACCTAGGATCCCTATCCGATACGATAGAAGTCGGTATACCATGTAGTCGGACAATCTCGTGAATGTAAATCTGAGCTAACTTATGCAACGGGTACTTCATGTTCACAGGTAGGAAGTGTGCACTCTTCGTCAGTCGGTCAACAATGACCCAGATTGCATCATGGCCCGCTCGGTTTCTTGGTAATCCCATGACGAAGTCCATAGCAATTGAGTCCCATTTCCACACGGGAATCTCCAGGGGCTGCAATGCACCATACGGCTTCTGATGCTCGACTTTTGATTTCTAACAGGTAATACACCGAGTCACGTATTCTGCCACGTTCCTCTTTAATCCGGGCCACCAGAATTATGCTCTCAGATCGTGGTACATCTTCGTGGTACCCGGGTGAATACTGAGTAGGCTCTTGTGGGCTTCATCAAGCACCATTCTCCTTAATTCTCCTCCACCCGGTACATATATTCTGTTTTTCACTCGAAAGATTCCATCTGATCCCTCGGTCAAGGATAAATCCTTACCCTTGGCTTGAGTCTCCTTCATCTCAGCCAAGTAGGAGTCTGACTGCTGTTGTTCGTACACAAATTTTAGAAATTCATTGGCAATCCTCAGCTTACCGATTGTAATTTTCCGAGAGGAGGGGATGCCAACATGTAAGTTCATGTCTCGGAACTGTTCTAATAACTCCGCTTCCCTTATCATCATCACTGCTATATGAAGGGATTTCTGACTCAATGCGTCGGCAATAACATTTGCCTTACCCGGATGGTACTTTAGCTCGAAATCATAATCTTTTAAAACTTCCATCCATCTTCTTTGTCTCATGTTCAGCTCCTTTTGGTCGAATAAGTATTTGAGGCTCTTGTGGTCACTGTATACTTCAAATCTAGACCCGAACAAATAATGCCTCCAGATTTTCAATGCGAAGACTACGGCTGCCAATTCCAAGTCGTGGGTCGGGTAATGCTGTTCGTGAGGTCTTAATTGCCGAGAGGCATACGCTATCACTCGGTCTTTCTGCATTAGCACGCATCCTAATCCGAGTCCTGATGCATCGCAATAAACCACGAAGCTCTCTTGTAAGTCAGGTAATGCCAACACTGGAGCAGTCGTCAACTTGTCCTTCAGCTCTCGGAAACTGCTCTCGCACTCGGAACTCCATACGAAGGGAATGTTTTTCTGAGTCAATTTAGTCAGTGGCAGGGCCAACTTAGAAAAACCTTCAATGAATCTTCTATAATAACCAGCCAGGCCCATAAAGCTCCTTATCTCCGAGACCGACTTGGGTCTCTCCCACGCCATTACAGCTGCCACTTTCGAAGGGTCCACCGAGACACCTTCTTCGGAAATCACATGTCTGAGAAAGTGGATCTTATCTATCCAGAAATCACACTTTGAAAGCTTTGCAAACAACTGCTTCTCCTTCAACACTTGAAGTACCGCTCGGAGGTGTTCTTCATGCTCCCCAGGAGTCTTAGAATAGAATAGGATATCATCAATGAAAACGACAACAAATCGGTCTAGATATGGATGGAATATGCTATTCATGTAATTCATAAAGACAGCAGGGGCGTTTGTCACACCGAACGACATCACTACATACTCGTAGTGACCATACCGAGTCTTAAAGGCAGTCTTTGGAATATCCGAGTCCTTCACCCGGATTTGGTGGTATCCCGATCGTAGGTCGATTTTCGAGAAGACTGAGGCTCCACGTAGTTGGTCAATTAGATCATCAATTCTGGGCAATGGGTATCGATTCTTAATTGTGAGTTTATTTAGCTGTCAGTAATCTATACATAGTCTCATGCTGCCATCCTTCTTCTTAACAAGCAGCACTGGTGCACCCCATGGTGATACACTCGGTCTAATGAATTATTTTCCGAGTAACTCATCTACCTGTTTCTTCAACTCGGCCAATTCAGTTGGGGACATTCTATAAGGTGCACTGGAGACTGGCTCGGCTCCAGGAATCAAGTCTATAGAGAATTCGACTTCTCTATTGGGAGGGACACTCGGTACATCCTCGGGAAACACCTCTGGAAATTCACAGACAGTCGGAATTTCGCTCACTTGGGCTTTACTTTCACCCTCGGTTAAACAAAGCATCATATACAGTTGAGCTATACCTTGTGCCGTGTAGTCCTCATTGTGCTGCCTCAGGAAGATTATCCTTCGGTTTCTACAATCCACTAACACCTTGTTGGCTGAAAGCCAATCTATGCCGAGCACGATATCAAGGCCCTTCAAAGGCACGCACACAAGATCGAAGGTAAAACTCCGATCGTCCAACGCAAACGTTACGTCCTTACACATCGTTGATGTCAACACCTTAGAGCCAGTCGGGTTGGTTACTTCCAAAATCCAATCTATATCCACAGTCGGTAATCGTAATCGTCTCACACACTCATCGGCTACGAAGGAGTGAGTGGCTCCAGAATCAAAAATTACATTAAGTGTATATTTACCGAGTAGGAACTTACTCTGTACTAAGTTGTTCACCTACGCGGCTTCCTCAGCACCGATGGCGTAAACTCTTCCAGCAGCTGGCTGGTCGGTGTTCCTCCTCCTATTATTTAGGGCAAACATCATATTTCCCCTGGCTCTGTTGCCTCCGCCCCACGAGCGTGGACCATCGTTCCTACTGCTCCTTACCTGGAATTCTCCCTGACGCAAATTGGCACTCGTTTGACAGAGGTAGGGGCAGTTAGGGCGAGTGTGCCCTTTCTCCTGGCAATGGAAACACTCAACATTTGCACCATCGCAATTCTGAGCGAAGTGGTCGCCACCACATTTAAAGCACCCGCCATATTTTGGTCGTCTATTCCTCTGTCTCCCTCGGTCACTGCGATCTTGATATCTAGTAAAGGGTCCATTTATTCCCATGTTACCTGGCCTCTTGAAGCGTGACTATTGAGGCCTCAAGGAGGGACCTGCTCTACTGTTCTGGCCTGAGTGGGCCTTGTCATCTTCTTCGAATATTCTACACTTATTCACCAATGCAGGAAAACTCCCGATCTCTTGATATCTGCAGGCTCTCTTAATATCTGACCTCAATCCATTCTCGAATTTAAGGCATTTGGAGTCCTCAGTCCTGGGTTGTTGGAAGGGTGGGTAGAATAGACACAATTCTTCGAATCTAGTTGCATACTCTTCTACAGTCATGGAACCCTACTTTAATTCCATAAACTCCAACTCCTTCCGACTCCTCACTGTGTCGGGAAAGTACTTCTCTAAGAAGCATGTCTTGAAATTGTTCCAGGTCAGCTGAGCATCATCGTCAGGAAATCGGTTTCTGGCTATCTTCCACCAGTTCTCCGCCTCGTCTCGCAGCATATACACTGCACATTCTACCTTCTGGGCCTCAGTACAGCGAAGGCCCCTAAAGATCCTTTCCATCTCTTGAGTCCATTTAAAAGCTGCCTCAGGGTTCCTTCCTCCTTGAAATTCACTCGGCTTCCTCTTCAGGAAGCGGTCCAGCACTTGGCCATCCTCAGCTCGAGGCTGGCCCTGCCTCTCAAACACGTCCACAAAGCGTTGGAATGTTGTGGCTATAGCCTCCATGCTTTTGCGATGCGTTATCCCTTATCCTAAAATTAACACCCTTCAAGGATAAGTACACCAAGCCACTTACTACCGACCGTAACTCAGCCTAATATTCAGCAACTTAGCACATTATGCCATTTCTATATGTTACATAATTAGTCGGATCGGGAGGAACAACCTCCTATCCATAAATCAATATCACAGTATCAATCAGGTTCAACAAATTTCACAACAACGATGACCATCCGATCAGAATACACACAACCGCTCACATTCGGCAAGCATACCTTGGCCTTGGACCTTTCGGTCTGCTCTGATACCAAAATGTAACACCCTAATTTTTAATTGAATAAATAAAATCAACAGGGGAAAAATTTTCAAATTTTAAGGTTTACAAATCGTGCATAATCTGTTTGAATTGATAAAACCGGGTACAACAGGAAAAGGAAGGGGAAGAAGACAAGGGAGAAACTCACGCACAGCGAGAGGAAGAAACGCTTAAGCGAACCCAATGGCGCCAAGTACACTCGCTCAAGCGAAGGCTAACTACGTTCGGGCGATTATACTCAAGATCTCCAGTCCGCACTACACTTTGCGGAAGCCATGCTACACTCGGCATCCTGACATTCCACTCAGTTTCTAGTGTATGGTTCACTCGGTAAACCATCACGCTCGTGCTTCACTCAGGAGGGTTCTCTTCCTAACCCATTCGGACTAACCTTAATACTCGCCAGCCCCTTTTTGACAGCATATCACACTCCGCTGCTCCACTCGATCGGATTATATACGTACACGTATTGGCAATTCAAGAATGATTCCCAAAGCCGCTCACTCGGAATCTATGAAGACTTCTCACTCGGGATAACATTCGCGTCCATTACACCACTCGGGGCATTCTGCTCACCTTTCACTCGGTAACCATAATATTTCTTACTCTAATTTTCCTACTAAGTTAAGGCTCACTCGGGTTCTCTAGCTGCTGACTAATTTATTACAACAAATCCACTTAGAGTCTTAGGTGTCGTTCCCAGTCGGTGAACTCTCACTCGGCGGGTTCTCACTTTGAATCGTTGATTATCCTCTACTCAGAAAACCTCACGATTATCACTCACAGGATTCGCACCAAGTCCTATTCCAGACTATGCGACCTCAATTACCCGGACCATTCAACCTCTCATCACTCGAAATGACTTGCCATCTCGCTTTCCCTCAATAACAACTTAGCTCCACATCTACCCATAGTCACACCGACTTTCTACGCTCGGAAAGCATACTTATACATCCTGGCTTATTGCTCGCACATCACCCACAGTATAGAATAAACACAGAATGTATATATATAGGGAAGTATTTAAATAATTACACACGCATTAACATGTTCCTTCTACCCGAAGTGTTCAAATTCTGATATAAGGACTAAAATCAAAATATGAGAAGGCCAGGGCTTAACAAGACCTTATACACAGTATATACATATTCACATATATTCCATAACGCTCAGGTTCTCTGCTCTGCACTCGGCTCCTCCTTCATCCTTCGTTCTGAGAGATATTCACTGAAAAATGTAGCCACAGTAGGGGTGAGCTTTTACATGGAAAATGACAGCCAAGGATTCAGTATCAGTGCCAGTACGCACACTTACGTTCGCTCGGTCGCATTCAGATTAGATTAGGGCCATGCAAATTAGAACAGTATCAATAACATACACTCACATACATACCACATAGAGTTCATCCTTATTCACACATGCACATGCATCCACACACTCTAAATTTATTCATAACACCCAATACATGCCACGCGTACTATCCTAACCAACATCATAACTACATGCATGCCTGCGGATCCGACTTGAGTAATGACTTTCAGTTACAGTTCCCCCTTCACTGGCCTCTCGTCCATCAGCTCTTCCCGCGTGGTACCGGCCTCCCATTGGCGTCTCGAGACTCCTCTCTAGCTCCTACGCCTACCACAAGCTCTCTCAGGATCTAGCCAAGGTCTGTAACTAGAAGTCATTCCCTCGGGGCTCATGACCTTCCACGGGTCACCCCATTGCTACATATGCAACTTACGCGTTTAACCAGCAAGCAACATCACTCAACTGATACCTCCTTCATAACATTAAGGTAGAAGCATATTCAACACAGTTTCTATCTTTACTTTGCCGATCATACCAACATGTACAGGGCTCGAACAATCAAGGAAATAACATCGTACGAGTTAACTATCAGTCACACATTCATATTCTCACAGTATGAACAGAGGTAGAACCATGCATCTCACTCAGCTATATCAGAAAGGCTAACAGACTACATTACCACTATCTTGCTTTCATGCAAATATTATCTGACTACTCATCATACACATGGAATCCAAGATCAACAATCATGCATAGTATACAATCATGACAGACACATGCATACACTTAAAGCAGTACACTCATCCGATACCATTTTTGGACCATGCATTTGACATGCAAGCGCCCCCTACCTACCGAAGGAAGTTTGAGGGGTTCCTCTTTTCCCGATACTGGTCTGATTGGCTTGCCCAGGCTCACACTCGTTCAGCCTCCTTGGTCGCAGTCGCACCGTGAAACAGGGGCTGTTCGTCTTTCACCCTGATGATTGTCCCTCACCAGCCGAAGGGACTCCAAGTCTTCTGCAGTATCATCGTCGTGCGTGCTCAGGAACAGAACAGGGAGCAGGGGAAGGAAGACGAAGGATAAGAGGGAAGAGAGTACAAGAAAGAAAAGAAGAGAGGAAGAGGGAGTCTGAAGGAGATGCATAGCTTTAGCGACCAAAGGCACATATATAAACATATGCGTGCACGAGGGAGAGTGGGATGGGAAAACGTGAATTGCAGTCCCACTCACGTGACTCCCAATCGGAAGCAGCCATCTCCTACCAACCAAGCTTAATTAATTGTCACTATTTCTTAGACTGAGTTGATTATAATTAATAATTAATTTTCCTTCTTTGCAATCAGAGTCTCAATGGTTTATTTTCATTCGATACTAATCCTCAAAATTGGGATTTTACACTCCGACTGTTGAGTGTTTGTATTGCGTTTAGCATGTTCAGTCAGAGTGGCCTTGGCCGGCTCTCATGTAAAATGACGATTAAATATATTTATTTATAAAGATTGATTTGATAAGTATAGACATGGTGTCACTTGTATGGATCTGTAAATAATGGTAAAGGTATAATGTTAAGTTAATGAGTATTCTGAGTATATGGTTACATGTATATGGGTCGGTAGATTGGACTTGTGGGCAGATTTATATTTCTGGGAACATATATTCCTACGTATGTGCTTTATGTGGATTTGATGTGTCTTCCGACTGGAATGTGTTGTTAAATGATTCGAGGGCTGTTGATGAGTGAAATAATGTTAAGTTGATGGTTCTGAGTGAGGATTACTGGGTGGCTTTTCTGAGTGAATACGCTGAGTGATTCTGAGTGAAGGATATAAGTAAACCCAGAGTGAGGAAGAGTTTGTATTCCCAAGTGAAAACCTTGAGTGATCCCCTTCTGAGAGAGGAGTTAGAGTAGTGGTTTAGAGTGGAATGGATCCTAAGTGTAAGGTATTGGTAATCCGAGTGAATGATGTAAAATCCGAGTGAGTGAGGATCGGTATGCCGACTGGTTGAGTTTTGAGACGCCCCAAACCCCCCAAATAAAATAGGGGAAAATTTTTCGCGTCTTTGAAAATATTAATAAATTCAATAATTAAAGTAGTGAAGTATTTTTCACCAAACCCCTGGATCTAAAATGAACCACTCCCATATATGAAGATATGAGAGGGTGAAACTAAATGCAAATTTTCAATCAGAATCAGCGGAAGAATTATTTAGTTTGGTTTAATTAGTGGCTAATTGATTTTCAAGAGGAGTCCATTCATAAAAATATGGGATACAATTTATATAATCTAGAAGGCCTAAATATACTCCTCAATACCTTTAAAATAATATCTAAAGAAGAAATAATGCATAACATTTTAAAAATTTAATTTAAAATAACAAAATGAGAATCAGGGGCATACTCGCTCAAGCGTGACTCAAGTCGCTTGAGTGAGCCAGCGTACCCACGCTTGAGCGGGCGCTGGGCGATGCTGAGCGAAATGAAGGAATGGGCATCAGGGCCCAGCTCGCTTGAGCGAGCCCTATCTCGCTTGAGCGAGACATGAAGGAATGCTTGAGCGAAGAAAGCGAGACGCTTGAGCGAAGAAGGAAAGGAGCATCAGGGGTCGATCTCGCTTGAGCGGCCCAAGGCTCGCTTGAGCGAGATTGGTCTAGAAACGTTGAGAACTCTCTGGCCAATTTTCGCTTGGGCGAGGCACCACTCGCCTGGGCGAAAATCGTCCAGAATCCATTCTCCTTCTCCCTCGCTTGAGCGCTGCCCTTCACGCCTGGGCGAAAATTGTCCAGAATCAAAACACTGATTCTGTGGCAATCTCGCTTGGGCGAAATGCGCGTCCGCTTGAGCGAATTTGGGGCAGAAATGAATCCCCTGTTCCACAACCATCTCGCTCGGGCGAGATTACTACTCGCTTGAGCGAGTTCTGCAGAAACTCAGCAGAAAACGTGTACTTGCATTGCTAACACTCAACCTACCATACTAAAACTCAATCTATGGCAATTCATTCAGTTCCTACAAGATTTATACATTATATAACACCCTTGGAACCTGCCTCATTCACCATTAACCATCATCATGCTAACATTAGCTCATGCATATAATTTAAATTCATCATCAAACCACATGCACTCCCTACATACATCTAAATTCCACATCATTCCACAAGCTCCATAATATAGCATGAAAACACAACATCCATTCATTTAACAAAGTTAAGTATTCAGATTCATTCTTTACATCTTTTGGGTCATGAATGAAAATTGTCATTACACAAACATGTCCAATTTTCTCCCATGACCTCCAAAATTATCAACATTACAAAATTGAGTATATAAACCTCTTATACTCTACAAAACAGATTTCATGCCGGCCAAGGCTTACGCATTCCTATCCATATTTTACCTTCTTCATACTCGGCCTCCAAAAGTTATAGGATTTAAGTCATACCTACATCAACTTTAAAAATGGCAACGGGGAGGTGAGTAACATAATCCAAATGAATTAAAGTCATACATTATGATGAAATACATGTATACTTGCACAATTAGCAATCATTACACCACATCATACATTATACACAATACATCTTATAATTTCAAGTATACATTCACAATATCAATCATTTAGATTGCCAAACACACACATCGGGTTAGTATTCAACTCTTTCCCCTTTCAATTCTCATTCATCCGTTGCCACCAAGGGCTTTCACCTAGGCATATCTCCAGCTATATGCAAATGCTCTTAAAGCTAATGCATATGCACAAGAATTTCTTATCAAACAATGCGGATCTGGCTGTGGGAAAATATATCATTAAATCAATTGTGGGACAAGCATAGGTGTGCTACTATGCCTCTACTGCAGTAGAAAAATTGTGTACACATATATCTCAATTTATGCATTCTTACATCATTATCATAATTTTACTGGTACCACACCGCTATCGCCCATCTGTAGCACTAGTCACCCTGTGACTTGCGGATCAACATCGTGGCCTCAACTACCACAAGTGCTACAGGCCCCTCCCGAACACACATCGAGAGAGCCGT
Organism: Clitoria ternatea; assembly: GCA_037962975.1. NCBI lineage: Eukaryota > Viridiplantae > Streptophyta > Magnoliopsida > Fabales > Fabaceae > Clitoria > Clitoria ternatea. Next base: position 162,708,931 of record CM075672.1, read on the forward strand.
GCCCATCGGACATCGAGGTAAACTCGCTCACCATAGAGCCGCCCACCCACTGGGCCTGCCACATAGGGTGCCTCGTCACCAAACTATGGACAGCTTCGTGACTCATACACCGAGTCATAGGGGAAAGTCATAATACGCTCGTGCACTGAGCCGCCCTCCCAATGGGCCTGCCTAGTGGAACCCCCTAATATTCCACATAAACAGCTATGATATGCCATGGATGCAATGCAAATGCAAATCAAGTGCATCCTCACACTATGCATCCTAGATGCCACTCCACATTTAATCATTCATCACCACCACTTGGTGGATTTCAATATTCTCATCATTCTTATCCAATCCCAATTTTCTTTGACTTATTCTCATCAATAGTTAGTGGCATACACATTCAATAAATCATACACACATATTTGGGATATTCGCATCACAATCTCAATCCACATATGGTTGCAAACCATCATCATACTTCATTAATATAATATTATCACATCATTAATTTTATCCCAAACACAATGCCACATAACAATCATCATTCTAAATGCATTCAAATCAAACGTATCATATCATCCATTCAAACAACCATTAACATAATCACATATACATATTTTCACATCACCAATGGATGAAATCATGCATTTAGAAAAGTTACCCCCTCCTACCTCAAGTGAAGTAGTGATCAACGCGGTTCGATGGTCCCGCTTCGTCAATGGGGTCACTTCCTACATCACAATACATTATACAATCAATTTTCTACTTACTCATTAAGGTTCAAATACTTATATATCAATAAATACTTGTTGTTTTTATTATTATAACTCTCAAAACTCTTTTATTTCATTTTATCCACCATAACCACCATGGGTTAGGTGCCACCATTTATTATTATGTACTCAACAACCAACCCTTTCATGGGTTTCCCCATTAATGACTTCCATCAACCAAATACCATCACCATTGACCCTTATGCATCATAACTCACATTGATTACCAACAATAAATGTTCATCAACCTCCATTATACATTTCCCCCAAATTTATGAAGTTAGGGTTCCATAAAATTTCCAACAACCATCATAAATATTCTTCTCCTTCCAACCATAATTACATCCACTTCATTACTTCTCAAAGAAACCTCATTCTCATACAAAACCCACATTAAACTTTTGTATTAAATGCTCTCCTCAAAACATTCATACACATGCATGGCTTCCAAACTCATAAATACCATATACCCATAACCAAAACCTTAGCAAAAATGGATATACTTACCTCAAAGCCCAAAAACGAAAATGGGTTCCCTTAGAGGGAGAGTAAGCTGCGAAAATGAGGAAGAGGAGAAGGAAAAACAGCAGCTCACAAGCCTCCTTCAAGCTCCACCAACGAAAATGGGAAGGAGATGTGGAAGATGAACTCAATGTGTTAGGGTTTGGGGAAGGAAAGGAAGAGAATAGTGAAGATGATAATGAAGAGAAGGAGAAAAATAAAGTGTAAGTGAAATGTTCACACCTCCAGCACGTCTACGTGAATAGAGAGGGAAAAATAGGATTTTTAATTTTTCTTTTAATCCAATTCATTAAAACTTCATCGTTTTATAACCAACAGGTTCTCCGTTCGGGCTCAATACATCATCTGAAAATTATTCTGAATACATATTCGGATTCCCAATATTATTCTCTACAGCCCTGACCAATATCATCTCATTCCGAGATACTTGGTCTGACACCTATATCTCAACCGGGCTTAATTTCAGCTTAACCGGTCTCTAAAATTTACCAAAAATTCCCAAAATTATCAATTTAATTATTCTCAATAGTTTGGGACATTAAATACTCCATATACCAATTTCTAATATTTATTTCGGTAATTAATTCTCTCATTTTAAAATTCGGGATGTTACAAGTTTTGAATAAGTCCGAGTGGGACTTAACTACCTGATTTCCCGAGTGAATGTGAGAATGTATACCGAATAGTGAATGTGTAATGTGACCCGATTGTGTCAAGGATGGAATACGTCGAGTGATGTTTGATTAGGATATATTCCGAGAGAGAAAGAGTTCTGGATTCCGAGTGGTTTATACTTGTGACCTATATGAATGAAATGAGGAGCTGTGTGGATTATCGTGTGAAGTATGAGCGTGATGATTTACCGGGTGAACTTATGTCCCAAATCCAAGTAAGAGATTACCTTGTACCTGTGTCTGCCCCAGCGAATTAGACTTAGCTCCAGCGAGTGTGCGTGCATGGAAGACTTCTGGAATGTTCGCTTAAGTGAATGATACTTTGCCCGAGCGAGTCAGCGTTGTCATGGATTTCGCCCAGGCGCTGATGTGCCTCGCTGAACCGAATAGGTCGGTTCGAGCCTTATTCCTTCCGCTGATTACTATTCATATAAATGTTCTTTTATTTCCCTTGCCTCCCCCTTCCTTTTTCCTATGCCGATCGTCCAGTGGCTGTTTTTGTGAAAAAAAAAATTTCCCTGTTTCTTTGGGTTTATTATTTATTAAAATTAGGGTGTTACAAGGATTTCCTCGAGTGGAGAATAATTAAATATTTCCGAGTGAGAACCTTCTGAGTGAGTGTTTTCCGTCAGAAGAGTGATCTATAAGATTCTGAGTGAGACCCATGGTAGTAAACTTATTGGAAGCTAGAAGATCCGTGAGTGAGTCTTGACTTAGTAGGATAACTTCAGTGAGAAAGATTACGTATGCCGAGTGAAAAACGAGTGAAATAACCCTGAGTGGTAAAAGACCAGGAAAGATATTCCGAGTGAGGAGTCCTTATACAATCCGAGTGGAATGGCTAGAGGAATCATTTCCTGAGTGGTCAACATCTGTGACTCGAGTGAATGAAGTTAAGGAATGCGAGGTAAACTTCCGAATGAAACTTGTACGTGTAAGGGTTAACCCGAATGATTCGAAAGTAAGGCTTTTCAAGTGGACTTAGACTTTGAAATCCGAGCGAGGGAAAATCCGAGTGGAGTTGCTCGCCTCAGTGACTAAGTGTTCACTCCAGCGAGTGTGAGCGTAAGGAAGGTCTCTGTTGGTTCCGCTTAAGCTATGCGTGCCTCGCCCAAGGGTGTTGGGTTGTCTCGCTCGAGCGATATTGAATCTCGCCTGAGCGAGTAGACGCTGTTGGGTTCACCCATGCCCTGCATCTTCCGCTGTTGCCTTGTGGATGGCTTGCATTCCTTTCCCTTTCTTCTTGTCCTAATTCTACTCTCCTTAACACTCCACTGCTCATCTTGCCCTTGAATCCCCTTTGAATTTTGGAAAAATTTTCCTGCTCTCGGTTTATTCTCAAATTGAACTTAGGATGTTACATTTTGGTATCAGAGCAGACCTAAAAGGTCTAAGGCCAAGGTATGCTTACCGAGTGTAAGCGGTTGTGTACATTATGACTAAGTGGTCATCATTATTGTGATATTCTGTTGAACATGATCGATGTTGAGATATTGATTTGAGGATAGGAGATTATTCCCCTCCTGGTCCGATTAATTATGTGATATATAGGAATGGTAAAATGTGCTATAGTTATTGAATGTTGGGATGAGATCCGATCGGTAGTGAGTAACTTTGTAAACTTATCCTTGAAGGGGTGTTAATTTCAGGATAAGTAATGACGAATCGCCAAAGCATGGAAGCCATAGCCGCAGCATTCCAACGTTTTGCTGACGTGTTTGAGAGGCAGGGCTAGCCTCGAGCTAAAGATGGCCAAGTGTTGGATCACTTCCTAAAGAGGAAGCCGACTGAGTTTCAAGGGGGATTTAATCCCGAGGAAGCATACAGGTGGATTCAAGACTTGGAGAGAGTTTTTGGGGGCCTTCACTGTACTGAGGCCCAAAAAGTTGAGTGCGCAGTGTACATGCTGCGAGATGAAGCGAAAAATTGGGGGAAATCGCCAAAAACCGACTGACTAACGCGGGCATCCAACTAGTCTGGGAGGATTTTAGAACGTGCTTTCTGGAAAAATATTTCCCCGACACAGTGAGGAGTCGGAAGGAACTGGCATTTATGGAACTGAAACAGGGTTCCATGTCTGTAGAAGAATACGCAGCCAAATTTGGAGAGTTGTGTCTGTTTTATCTGCCCTTCCAACAACACCGGACTGAGAGTTCTAAATGCCTCAAATTTGAGAACGGACTGCGATCGGACATTAAAAGAGCTTGCAGATATCAGGAAATTAGAAGCTTCCCGGTGCTGGTGAATAAATGCAGGATTTTTAAAGAAGATGACAAGGCCCATTTGGGCCAGAGTAGTAAGACAGAACCCTCCTTGAGGCCTCAACAGTCACGCTTCAAGAGATCAAGTAACGTTGGAAGAAGTGGACCCTCTGCTAGATATAAAGGTCGGGGTAGCCAAGGGGGTCAGACTGGTGGACGTCCAAAATATGGCAAGTGTTTTAAATGCGGTGGCGACCACTTTGTTCAGAATTGTGATGGTGGAGGAGATGTTATATGTTTTCATTACAATGAGAAGGGGCACATTCGCCCCGACTGTCCTCAATTACACCAAGCAAACGCCAACGTGCATCATGGAGGCTTCCGAGGGAGAGGCCGTGGAAATGGTGGCCGTGGAACTGGGGGCAGAGGAAATGGAACTCGAGGAAACATGATGTTTGCCCCAAGTGACAGGAAAAGGAATGTCGACCAACCAGCTACTGGGAGAGTTTACGCCATCAACGCTGAGGAAGCTACACAAGCAAATGACTTGGTGCAAAGTAAGTGCTCGCTCGGTAGATATACACTTGATGTAGTTTTTGATTCTGGAGCTACCCACTACTTTATTGCTGACGATCGTGTGAGACGTTTAAAATTACCGACTGTGTATATGAATCGGACTTTGGAAGTAGCTAATCCGACCGGCGCTAAAGTGTTGACATCAATGATGTGTAAGGATGTAACCTTTACATTGGGCGGTCGGAGTTTCACCTTCAATTTGGTATGTGTGCCTTTGAAAGAACTTGACATTGTGTTGGGCATGGATTGGCTTTCAGCCAACAAGGTGTTGGTGGACTGTCGAAATCAAAGAGTAATTTTTCTGAGGCAGAGCAATGAGGACTACACGGTACGAGGTATAACTCAGTTATTTATGATGCTTTGTTTAACTGAGGGAGAGAGTAGAACCCGAGTGAACAATATTCCGACTGTTTGTGAATTCCCCAAGGTGTTTTCAGAGGACGTACCGGGTGTCCCTCCGAATAGAGAAATTGAATTCTCTATAGACTTGATTCCTGGAGCCGAGCTGGTCTCCAGTGCACCTTATAGAATGTCCCCAATAGAATTGGCTAAATTAAAAAAGCAAGTGGATGAGTTACTCGGGAAGCAGTTCATTCGACTGAGTGTATCACCATGGGGCGCACCTGTGCTGCTTGTCAAAAAGAAGGATTGCAGCATGAGATTATGCATAGATTACCGACAGCTAAACAAGCTCACGATTAAGAACCGATACCCATTGCCCAGAATCGACGATTTGATTGACCAACTGCGTGGTGCTTTAATTTTCTCGAAGATCGATTTACGATCAGGATACCACCAAATCCGGGTGAAGGACTCGGACATCCCTAAGACTGCCTTTAGGACTCGGTATGGCCACTATGAGTATGTAGTGATGCCGTTTGGTGTGACAAACACACTTACTGTATTCATGAATTACATGAACAGTATATTCCACCCATATCTAGACCGATTCATAGTAGTTTTTATTGATGACATCTTAATCTATTCTAAGACCCCTGAAGAGCATGAGGAACACCTCCGAGCGGTACTTCAAGTATTGAAGGAGAAGCAGTTGTTTGTAAAACTTTCAAAGAGGGATTTCTGGATGGATAAGATCCACTTCCTCGGACATGTAATTTCCATGGAAGGCGTTTCGGTAAACCCATCAAAGGTGGCAGCTATAATGGCATGGAAGAGACCTAGGTCGGTCTCGGAGATAAGAAGCTTTATGGGCCTAGCTGGCTACTATAGAAGGTTTATTGAAGGTTTTTCTAAACTCGCTTTGCCACTGACTAAATTGACTCAGAAAAATGTCCCTTTCGTGTGGAGTTCTGAGTACGAGAGCAGTTTCCGAGAGTTAAAAGATAAGTTGACAACCGCTCCAGTGTTGGCATTGCCAAACTTGCAGGAAAACTTCGTGGTTTATTGTGATGCGTCTGGACTCGGCCTGGGGTACGTGCTAATACAGAAAGACCGAGTGATAGCTTATGCCTCTCGGCAATTGAGGCCTCACGAATAACATTACCTGACCCATGACTTGGAATTGGCAGCTGTGGTCTTCGCATTGAAGATATGGCGGCATTACTTGTACGGTTCTAAATTCGAAGTGTACAGCGACCACAAAAGCCTCAAATATTTATTCGACTAGAAAGAGTTGAACATGAGGCAGAGGAGATGGATGGAATTTTTAAAGGATTATGACTTCGAGCTGAAGTATCATCCGGGTAAGGCGAACGTTGTTGCCGACGCGTTGAGTCAGAAATCCTTCCATATAGCAGTGATGATGGTGAAGGAGGTGGAGTTATTGGAACAATTCTGAGACATGAATTTGCATGTTGACGTTCCTTCGTCTCGGAAGATAACGCTCGGTACATTAAAGATTGCCAATGAGTTCCTAAAATTGGTGTTCGAGCAGCAGAAGTCAGATCCCTACTTGGCTGAGATGAAGGCGACTCAGGCCAAGGGTAAGGACTTGCCTCTGACCGAGGGACTGGATGGAATTTTTTAGTGAAGAATAGGATATATGTACCGGGTGAAGGTGAATTAAGGAGGATGGTGCTTGATGAAGCCCACAAGAGCCTGCTGAGTATTCACCCAGGTACCACGAAGATGTACCATGATCTAAGACTACAATTCTGGTGGCCCGGATTAAAGAGAAATGTGGCGGAATATGTGGCTCGGTGTATTACCTGTCAGAAATCGAAAGTCGAGCACCAGAAGCCGTATGGTGCATTGCAGCCCCTGGAGATCCCCGTGTGGAAATGGGACTCAATTGCCATGGACTTTGTCATGGGATTCCCAAAAACCCGAGTGGGTCACGATGCGATTTGGGTCATTGTTGACCGATTGACAAAAAGTGCACACTTCCTACCGGTAAACATGAGATACCCATTACATAAGTTAGCTCAGATTTATGTTCGCGAAATTGTCCGACTGCATGGTGTGCCGACTTCTATCATATCGGATAGGGATCCAAGATTCACGTCCCGGTTTTGGACCAGCCTGCACCAGGAATTGGGCACGAAACTTTGGATAAGTTCCGCCTACCACCCCTAATCGGATGGACAATCCGAGCGAACGATACAAAGTTTGGAGGACTTACTGAAGGCGTGCGTGTTGGAACATGGTGGATGTTAGGAACAGTACCTTCCCCTGATCGAATTTACATACAACAATAGCCACCACAGCAGTATTGGTATGGCACCCTACGAAGCACTATATGGTCGAAAATGCCGAACCCCACTCTGTTGGTCGGAAACGGGTAAAAGTTTACTATTGGTGCTAGAAATTGTGAAACAAACCTCAGAACAAATCCAAGTAATAAGGGAAAAGATGAAGGCGTCTCAGGACAGGCAAAAAAGCTATCAAGATAAACGAACTAAACCACTGGAGTTTTCAGTCGGAGATAGGGTGTTTCTAGAGACTTCACCGAGTAAAGGAGTCGGGCGAGCCTTGAAAAGTAAGAAGTTGAACCCATGATATATTGGACCTTACGAAGTATTAGAGCGGATCGGTTCCATGGCATACCAAATAGCATTACCGACTCACCTATCCCGATTGCATAACGTGTTTCATGTGTCTTAACTAAGGAAGTATCTACCCGATCCCACTCACACAATGCCGGATGATGGAGTGGAGATCAAGGAGGACCTGACCACTGTGACTGTACCGACTAGAATCGTGGACCGATCGGTAAAGCGTTTGAGGAGCAAGGATGTACAACTGGTTGAAGTTGAGTGGCAGCAAGACGGGTATACCTCATATACCTGGGAACGTGAGGATGCCATGAGGCAACAGTACCCCGAGTTGTTTAATCAAGGTGAGTTACCGATAGAATTTCAAGGACGAAATTCTTTTGAGAGGGGGAGAACTGTAACATCCTGATTTAAAAATTAATTACCGAATGAAATTAAGCCATTAGTATAATAATTGCAAAGTGGAAAATTACTTGTTAATTATAATTAACTTAATTAATTTAACTTAAGAAAATAATGGCTGATTAATTGTGATTGATTGTTAATAGCTGGCTGCTTGTGATTGATGAGTATGGCGTGAGTGGACTGATATTCACGAACTCCCACCCCACTCTTCTTCTCTTCGTACGCATATATACATGTCCAGGGTCACTGTTGTTATGCATTCCCTTCAGACTTCCTCTCCGCTACTCCTCTTCTCTTCGTTCTCTCTTTTCTTCTTCTTCTTCGCTCTTCTTCTTCTCCCTTGTTCTTTGTTCTCTGTTTCTGGAAACCTATGACGACGGTGCTATAGAAGATTCAGAGTCTCCTTCTGTTGGTAAAGGATGATCATCAAAGCAGAAGAAGAACAGCTTCCTATCCCTAAGCCGATTGTAGAGTACAACTGTGAGAGGGAGGACTGAACGAGGCAAACAGAGCATCAGACTAAACGTCAGAAAACAGAAGAGCTTCTCGAGTCCCTTTAGTAGGTAGGGGGCGCTTGCATGCCAAATGCATGGTTTATGGATGGTACCAGATGAACGTATTGCCTTACGTGTGTGCGAATGTGTCTATGATGACTGTGTGCAATGCATGATTATTAATCCTTGGATACCATATGTGTGATAGTAGAGTCCTGTTAATAGTTATACATTTATATGCATGTATTTAGGGTTGTTGTACTGAGTTCTGATAGTCATTTATATGCATGTTCCTATTATTGTTAATACTGAGAGGATATGCATGTGTGGCTATTGGTTGATTTCATCTGGGATGTTATAAACATGAACTGTTTGATTGCTGTGTATGCTGGTACGATTGACGAGTGAATGTAGGAACTGTGTTGGATCGGTTATGACTCTAATGGTTACGAGGAATGTGTCGGATAATCGAGGATGCTTGTTGTTAGAGCACATAGGCTGCATGTACAGGAACGGGGTGACCCGTGGAAGGTCAGGAACCCCAAAGAAATGATCTTCAGCTACAGACCCTTGGCTAGATCCTGTGTGAGCTCGTGGTAGCCGAGGGAGATAGAGTTAAGTCTCGAGACATCAACGGGAGGCCGGTACCACGCGGGAAGGGCTAATGGACGAGAGGCCAGTAAGGGAACCTGTAACTGAAAATCACTGCCTAAGTCAGATCCACAGGCATGCATGTAGATGCAATGTTGATTAGGATAGTACGAGTGGTATGACTCAGAGTGATACGAATGAATTCCGAATGAGTTGATGCATGTTTTTGTATGAATGAAAATGAACTTCACGTAATATGTATGTAAGTGTATGTCATTGAAAATATCATAATCTGCATGGCTTAAATTTAAATTGAATGCAACCCGAGTGAACATGAGTGTGTGTACTGATGCTGAAGCCGAGTCACTAACTGTCATTTTATATGTAAAAGCTCACCCCTACTGTGGCTATATTTTACAGTGAATGTCTCTCAGAATGATGAATGAAGGAGGAGCTGCATGCCGAGTGAGGTGCTTGTACACTATGGGGATATGCGTGTATATGTATATACTGTGTATAAGGGTTTGTTAAGCCTTGGCCGGCTCGTATTTTGGTTCATGTCTTTCTATGTCAGAATTTGAACTCTCTCGGGTTGAGAGTATGACAATGTGCCTGTAAATATTCATATACATTCCTATACATATCCTACTGTATGTTTATTCAATGCTGTGTGTGTAAAGGTCCAAGTGATATATATATATGTACGCATTTTCCGAGCGTGTGAGGTTGGTATGACTCTAAGTAAAAATGGAGCTAAGTTATAGTTGTGGGAAACGGGATAGTGACCTTATCCCGAGTGAGAATTGATCTGAACACCTTCAAAGTGATAACCCGTTAGGATTCCCTCGAGTGGAGAATAATTAAATATTTCCGAGTGAGAACCTTCCGAGTGAGTGTTTTCCGTCAGAAGAGTGATCTATAAGATTCTGAGTGAGACCCATGGTAGTAAACTTATTGGAAGCTAGAAGATCCGTGAGTGAGTCTTGACTTATAGGTTAACTTCAGTGAGAAAGATTACGTATGCCGAGTGAAAAATGAGTGAAATAACCCTGAGTGGTAAAAGACCGGGAAAGATATTCCGAGTGAGGAGTCCTTATAGAATCCGAGTGGAATGGCTAGGGGAATCATTTCCCGAGTGGTTAACATCTGTGAGTCGAGTGAATGAAGTTAAGGAATGCGAGGTAAACTTCCGAATGAAACTTGTACGTGTAAGGGTTAACCCGAATGATTCGAAAGTAAGGCTTTTCGAGTGGACTTAGACTTTGAAATCCGAGCGAGGGAAAATCCGAGTGGAGTTGCTCGCCTCAGCGACTAAGTGTTCGCTCCAGCGAGTGTGAGCGTAAGGAAGGTCTCTGTTGGTTCCGCTTAAGCTATGCGTGCCTTGCCCAAGCGTGTTGGGTTGTCTCGCTTGAGCGATATTGAATCTCGCCTGAGTGAGTAGACGCTGGGTTCGCCCATGCCCTGCATCTTCCGCTGTTGCCTTGTGGATGGCTTGCATTCCTTTCCCTTTCTTCTTATCCTAATTCTACTCTCCTTAACACTCCACTGCTCATCTTGCCCTTGAATCCCCTTTGAATTTTGGAAAAATTTTCCTGCTCTCGGTTTATTCTCAAATTGAACTTAGGATGTTACATGGCATGACATGGTGGGAATTGGAATTAATTATCTCATTGGCGATGAATTATTTATGATATATCCACCACCAAGAGTGGAATATGAAAGATTGATAATGAGGGTTTAATAATGAGGTTAGGAGATACACCCTAAGATAAATATGAAACCAATGAGAGAGATGGTAAAATGATATAGCATGTGTTATGAATTGAATAATTGGAAATGACATTAGTATGGAATAATGATACATAATGAGGTTGATCACTTCCTTGCACAAAGGGTGATTGTTATTATTGATAAATGGTTGAATGCTATTGTGAGTGATACATGTATGATCTCATGAGTGTGGTTTGGAATATGATAATAGAAATATTATGAACGCCACATTAGCATGTGTACATAAATATATATATATATATATATATATATATATGAGACAATGGTGATGAGTAATGAGACAAAAACCCACTAAATGAATGTGTGGTAATATTGATGAATATTATGTAATGTTGTAAATGATTGTAAGTATAGGCTCGCCTGTATGATATGAAATGTATACAGGAGATATGTTGAGATGTAATGCCAAGTATGTGAATGAAATGCTTTGAGGGGCTTGTAAATGATTGTATGTTATTAATTGAAGATGTCAAATTAAAATTATATCCCTATGTGAGAGGGTGAGATATCCTTGCGAGGTTGATTGGCATATGCATTATTGCATTTTGCATTCATGGCATGGCATAATATTGAAATGTGGTTGCGATCACAATGATGGAAGATCCTGCGGGATTCTATGAAGGGAGTACCCCTTGCAAGGCGGGAAACCAACTTGATGATGATATGATATTGAGCTAGTGGTTGCGATCACCTGGTTGTTGAAATGAAAAAGGGCTTGCGAGTTCCTATGATACCCGTGGTTGCGATCACGAGGCAGGAGTACCCCTTGTGAGGCGGGAAACCAATATGAATTATTGAACGTCGTTGCGATCACGAGAAAGCACCTTGCGAGGCTGCTAGAGGGAGTACCCCTTGCGAGGCAGGAAACCCATGTAAATGAATGATGTGGTGGTTGCAATCACCTAATGAAATGAAATCGGATCCGTGCATATGCATTATCAAACAGTTGACATATGTATTAGCCATAGCATGGCATTTGAAATGGGATGACCACGAGAGATGAGAAACCCCTTACGAGGAGGAATTGAGTAAAGATTTAATAAATTGATGATGATAACTTGTGAATGCCCTTGTTGATAAGTGGCAATATGATTGTGTATGTGTTTGTGCTTGCTTATGTTGTGAACTACGTTTCATGAGGCTTGTATTCCTATTATATTAAAGTGATGATAATCGAATGATGAATTGATGATTTTATAGCAAAGCACACATGATGAATAAATGCATGTACACTTAATCACAATATATGTATATTCATTGTTTTGAATGTATAACTCACTCTCCTATGTAGTCTCCTTTTTAGCATTGTGATGCAGGATGCCATGGGATGAGTTTGGATTATAAATTGAAGTTTTGGGAAGGTAAATAGTGGTAGTGGAAATGCCTTGGCCGACATCATTTGTGAATTTTAATGTAAAGAATAAATTATATAGGATGATATTGATGATTTAATGATTTTGGTCATGTATAAGATAATCGTGAATGCATGAATGATGAGTATATGTATTAGTACATAAGTGATGATTTGATGAGTACTTGAGGAATTGAACTTGAGAAACATACATTGATGATGGTGGTGTTTGGATTAAAACCAATAGGTGAATAAGTAGGCCAATTAAGAGATATGGGCAGTGGTGATAGTTAGGGCATGACCCCAGATGTATATGCATATTTATATTATACCTTAGGCAATGCATGTGTCTGTTGTAAGTGCATGAATGGGTTATGATCTAATAGGTTTAACTTAGGTGTTTGCATGCTATGCCAAGCCTTTTTTTATATCATCATATATGGGACTAGGCGTATTGTAACACCCTCGGTTAAATAAGATAAACCCTTCTGTAGGATCATCCTATTTAACTAAGAGTGTTGACATTTTTTAGAAAAAAGTGAATATTTTTTACTTTTTTATAAAATAATGGTAGATCAGTGGAAGCAAATAATAGATAATTCACATAGTCATTCACAAACTATAAGTAATTGTACTCTTAACAGAATGGGGCACGCAGGCACCCTTAAATAATTATACAGTCATCCACGGTCTTATTATTCATTAATAAATATTCCACTACATATATCTTCATTTAATGAGGGCTCTCAGTTGGTTCAGCATATTGCTGTTCTTCGTATTCTTGTTCTTGGTTTCCTAGCTCCTCTGTTATTAATCCACAGAAAGGGTGAGTATAAACCCCAGACCCTGGAAGTTCCCGGTGCGGACATATCCAGACAACAGATAATATAACATAAATCATAAATTAACATATTTACAATTATAACAATCAAGTATACTGTCATGGAATGCATGAGTTTGGTTTATTATGATTTATCTTTGGTTAAGTCTCATGATGCATGTAGGCTCAATAAGTCAATCCACCATCACCATTTTTTTTAATCTTTTGCAGTCATTTTGCTCAATTTGCCTCTTGGGCACATCATTTCCATTCTAGAGCGATCGGAGCTCACCAAGTCCTCCATTCATTATCATAAGGTACGAATGAACTCACAGGTTCTCATCAATATATTATTTCATCTTGGGACTTGGCTCTACACGATCATAGATACATTCTGTCATTTAGTCAAAGTACACCAGAATTGCATCGTCTGACCCGGCTCCAGGCGCGACTCTGATGCCATTGGGTTTCCGTTCTGGTTGTACTCCCAAGATTCTCCTCAGAGATCGAAAGTGAATGTCCTCCAGCGTACCAGGTGTATGCTCTAGTTTTACTCCCTCAAAAATATTTTCATGATGCGAAATGCATTATTTTTATCATTAGATCCTTGGGTATCTTATGTGTTTCCAGTCTCATAATATTTATTCTCAAGTTCTTGGGTCCCATCGATTTTTCAGACGTTGTAAGTCATTTTTATTATTATTCTAGAAAATATATCAGCTATATCTTGACTAAAGTAATGCTTCGTTTAAAGAGTAAGTAATATGTTTCTTATTCCATTACTCATAATTAAAACAATAATAATATCAATAACAATAATAATAGTTAATAATAATAATAATAATAATAAGAATAACAATAATAATGGTAATAATAATAGAAATAAGAATAATAATGATAATTGTAACATCCCAATTTTTATAATTTTTATAAAAATAATTTAAAAGGATTAAAGAAGAATTTCTGAATGAAAATCCTAGTGAAAAATGTCGAAAACCAGATTTTCTGAGTAAAATGAGTTTGATTCCGATTGAAAATGTTGAAAACTAGATTTTCTGAGTAAAATGAGTTTGATTCCGAGTGAAAATGAGTTTTCGAGTGAAATAAATATGATTCCGAGTGGAATCAGACAGAGAAGAGTTTTCTGAGTCAAATAACTATGATTCCGAGTGAAATCAGACTGAGAAGAGTTTTTCAGTGTAGTTAAGATGTTTTCCGAGTAAAATATGATTGAGGAAGAGTTTCCGAGCGAGGGAAATGTTCTGTCTGAATGAGACACGTTCGAGTAAAGTAAAATCCAAGTGAAACGGAAACATCTTCGAGTGGAATGATTCCGAATGAGTTGTTTCCGAGAAAAGTGGAAGTACCTCTCGGGTCGATTATCTGATTAAGTAAACTCCCGAGTGAATTATATCTGGGTGGATAATTTACCGAGTGAAGTGTCTCTGTGACATTTCCAAGTGGAACATTCCCAGTAAGTTTTTCCAGGAATGGTGTTTCTGGATAAAGGACTCTAATTCCGAATGAATGTGTTTCTGAGTGAATAATTCCGAGAAGAATAAATATCCGAGTAATCCTTTCAAGTGGAATGATCCGATCGGTTTATGTAAAACATCTGAGTGAAATTATGTATTTGTATATTTTAGATGATCCGGTCGGTTTATGTAAAACAGGTATTTAATTCAAAATCTATTTGAAATTTATATAGATTATTTGTATTTTTGGATAACCGGTCGGATTGATATAAAACCGAGCTTGTTATTCACTTCTGTTTTATAATTTCTCACTAGAATTCACATAGACACCCATGGTTCTTAATATTTTCACAATTCAACACTAATCGTATCATTTAATTCATCAAGATTAATAATAATCAATACAGTCAATCGAACATATTCATAGCAATAAAGATATATAAAAACAAACATAAAAATTAAAGCATATTAGTATAACAGCAATTCCTGAACCTATCCTGGAAAAAGGTGAGGACCAGAGGTACCTTAACCCTTTCCTAACACTCGGTTTTCCCCCAGAATACCCGAGAATATACCCCCTTACCTTAATAGAAGATCTTTGATTAGTAGATGATATCCTTGCTTCAGCTCACAGTGAGGAGAAAAGGAAAATGGGAGAAAGAGGATTGTACGTAGAGAAGAAATAAGAAAGAGAGAGTTTTTGCTAATTTTCGTTGGTTCTGAAAGTTTGGACTTGGAGATGTGTTGTGGTATTGGTTTAATAATGCAAAAGACAAGTGGGGGGACAAGCTTTCTCGTGATTGAAGATTAGGTGAGTTAATTATGGGAATAATTGAGACTTTTAGATAGAAAGTGAGCTGTATTTGACCATTTCCACCGCCATCTTGCATGATTGAAGGGAATATATATCAAAATATATAAAAGATACTATGATTGGAGTAAAAAGGTGCAAGTTTGTGGAGCGTCTGTGATAAACTTTTGGATTATGTGAGCTAGTGGACTGGTCACTAGCAGGAGCGAATCTTTTTGGTTAAGAGTAGCGTCTCGGTTCAGCTTTGTTCCAATCGGTTTCCATTTATCGAGTCCCTTTTCCATTCTGACGCTGGTTCGGCTAATCTATTTCCGAGAGTTACTGGAAACAGACTCCTTTGAATCACGCTTAAGCGTGGCCTCTCGCGCTTGAGCGTGAGTGTGCTATCACTCTTAGACACGCTGCCTTCACGCTTGAGCGTGAGAAAGAATCAGGCCCTCTCCACATGTCCACGCTTGAGCGTGCCAAAAATATACATGAGTCACGCTTAAGCGTGAGAAAGGAGGAAGAATCAGGACCCGAGCGCGCTTGAGCACAAAACGCTCGCTTGAGCGTCGTTCAGCATAACTTCGCTCGGTAGGGGTTTCGCTCGGAAGTGTTTCTACTTGAAATACTCGATTGGCTTTTCCTTCCCTGGAGGAAACTCAGTCGGAATTGCCTCACTCAGATATATATTACACGGAAATGAGTTTTCCTTTAGTTGGACGTACTTCTCTTCAGAAACATTGCACTCAGAGAAGTTTCATTCGGAAATGAGGTACTTGACGATGTTTGACTCGGAAATGAGCCATTTGAAGATGTTTGACTCGGAAATGAGTCATTCGAGGACATTTAACTCGGAAATGAGTCATTCGAAGGTTTTGACTTAGAAATGAGTCAATTGAAGGCGAGTCACTCGGACCTTTCACCCAGAAGTGGTTCTCTCGAACACACTTCACTCCATATGTCTCCGAGGCCAGGACTCCACTCGGTAGTGGCACTCTCGGTCATGTCTTACTCGGAAAACATAACCTTCACTCGGAATTTCAATCTTCACTCGGAATTTCTCTCGGTCACTCGAAACAGATCCCTTTTTTCACTCGGACAGTCTTATCTAAGACATATTTCACTCGGAAAATGGGTAATATCATTAATGGTCTATATAAATTCCATGATTTTACACAAAAATGAAATTTTTGGGATATTATAGACCATCCTCATGGTATTTTATTCACTTGTTAACTCTTACAGAACTTCCAAACTTCATAATTTACAAAATAAGACTGCTACTAAAAACAGGGATATTACACGTATTCCCAGTATACATATTCTTCTTCCACTGTAAACTCTACTATTTTGTATGCCGTTATGGGCGAATTAGGTATCGATCCAGTTATATGTTGATAAATCTCACTCTTCGGTTTTGTGGTTCGGGTCTTGATGTAGTCGAGATGGTGTTTAGAAACTATTTCGAACGTGAAAAATTTACTCACATTTTATTAATTATTATCTTGATTACATTGGGATCCGAGTCCGAAAAAACGGGGGTGTTATAATCATCATCTAGGTCACTTTCGGATTTATCCTCCTCGATTGAAGTGGCTTTAAGAGCTAGTCCATTTTTCTTAGAGGTCCTTTCATCTTTTTCTACAATCGTCAAATCTTTTAGTTCTTGCTCTTGTTCTTGAAGCTTACCAAATAGTGTAGCAAGAGACATCTCATTTATGTTGGGAGATTGCTTGATGGTAGTAATAAGAGGTTGTCATTCCGTAGTAGGACTTTTTAGAACTTTATGGATGAGCTCTTTGTTAGTATAAGATTTACCAAGAGTAATAAGATGATTAATAATCAAAGTAATTCTCTTTTGAAGTTCTAAAATAGTTTCACCGGTATTCATTCTAAAGCTTTCATATTGACTAGTCAAGGTACTGATTTTAGAGTCTTTAACATCACTAGTTCCTTCATGAGTAACTTGAAGGGTATCCCACATTTTTTTTACAGATTTACATGTTACAACTCTAAAAAATTTGTCAGGACCTAAGGCAAGAGTAATAAGATTTTTGGCTTTGTAATTGTATTGAACTTTCTTTTCCTCATCACTTGTCCAATCATCCATGGGTTTTTCAATTTGTCTACCATCAACAGTATGCATAGGTATAAAAGGACCATTTTCAATAGCATTCCATATTTTCAAATCAATTGATTGAACAAAGATTTTCATTCTTTCTTTCCAAAAAGCGTAAACCTCACCATTGAAAGTGGGAGGTTTATTTGTGGCACTACCCTCAGGAACAAGGTTAAGAGAAATAAAGGCCATCTTGTTCTCTTTAAGATGTTAAGCTTGATCTACCAAGAGTCAAGCTCTGATACCACTTGTTAACCAAGTAGCCTCAATTACTCAGGAGGGGGTGAATTGAGTATTAAAAATTTTTCTTTGGAATGCTTTTGAAATTGATTCTTTAATAAATATACTTGATGAAGATGATAAGTTTAATCATAAGTAATAATAATTTATACACAAGACGAAATAATAAGCACTTAATATATGGCAAGTAAATTCACTTAAGAGTTAAAGAGTTGTTTCAAATAAATTTAACAATTAGGTTGTGAACACAACAAATTTAGGAAGCAATTTAAGTGTACAAATTTAAATGAGTTTAGGGAAGAGAGATTTACAAACTGATATATACGAGTCCCACCGCACCAGTGTACATCTCGCCTCCAAGCAACCCACTTGGAGGATTTCCTCTATTGGAGATTAGATATACAACTTTGAGCAATCATAGCTTCCTAGTGTCCCACACTCATGAATCCAATTCTCACAAGTACAAGGGCACCCCACCCAATCTCTCAATCTCTCAATTTACAAGGTTGATCCCCAACCCAAACTCTAGGAATTTTTGGTGTTTAGAATACAGGATTGATTCTCCAAAAGAGTGGATATACAAGTTTAAGCTTTTCACAAAATTATAACTCTAACAAAGAGAATATGCAAATATTAAGCACAAAAATAATTTTTCTCACAAGCTAACTCTCAAAAAATATTTTCAAAATAATTAGAACAGAGAGTAAAATGCTAAGAATAAAAAGAGAGAGCTACGGAGGAAGAATAGAGAATGAAATGCTTGCTGTGAGGTAATAGTGTGTTGCTGAACATTTACTTCTCTTCTATTTATAGCCAAGTCTTCAAGTATTTTTCCATTAAAGAAATGCTCCACTGATCCTTGATTTATGTAATGGAAGTCATGTTTCCTTGTTTCATGTAATGGATTCTCCACTTGTCTCCCAATTCCATGATTTAAGGCTTGCTTTCTGTAATGGTTCCATA
Organism: Clitoria ternatea; assembly: GCA_037962975.1. Lineage (NCBI taxonomy): Eukaryota > Viridiplantae > Streptophyta > Magnoliopsida > Fabales > Fabaceae > Clitoria > Clitoria ternatea. The sequence continues at coordinate 162,727,664 of CM075672.1, forward strand.
CTTTGCGTAATGTTGTTTCTTTGATTCAAATTCCAACTTCCAGTAACCATTTTAACTTAATGAATTGATAGATGAATCAATTTTTGTATAATTTTTGAAGTTACTGGGCTAAATATAACATGTGAATCAATTCCCCATAGGTTCGAATCGATTCATGTCTTTCAAAATTAACTACCTGGGCCAATCATAACATGTAAATCGATTCCCTATAGGTGTGAATCGATTCATTCATTTACTTTTGCATATCTTTGCCCTAATACACGTAGGAATCGATTCATGCAACTATGTGATGCTGTGTGAATCGATTCATGCACGTGATGCATGGCTTTTTGTGCTTTGTTTCACGCTTTTTGATATTCGATTGGATATGGCTTGGTTCCTTTGATTGTTTGGCACTTGGATGAACATTTTCCAATTGTTTTAATCTCTTGTTGATACTTTGACTCAAATCCTTTGTTGTTCATTAAATTTCATATCAAATATAATTACATCCTAATTGAATTGTATATGTTTGATCTTTGAGTCTTGAGTTGTTTGTCATTATCAAAACCCATGTCAACATATAAACACATGAATAATTATTAACTAAATAATTATCAACTAATTAATACTTAATTAAAATAATCATCATTAAATAAATAATTTTTATACAACTGATATTATAAAATTTCAAATTAAATAAATAAATATTCATCACTCAAAATTAGATAATTAAACATTTAATATATTTTCAAAATAAATAATTATTTATTGAAATTAGATATTAATTACCAAAGTGAAGTATTACCTATAAAATATTACTGGTAGGAAATAATTATCAACTAATATAATTATAAATTAATTAGTACTCAATTAAATAAAATAATCGTTATATTCTCCCGGTATTCTTATATTTCATATTAAATATCTTAACTAGCTCTACTTTTCGCTACTTTTATCATACTAAAACTATTTGGGGAACAGGTCGAAGCCTTAAGCTTCCTACTAAAAGCTCAATAGAGTATCCTCAGGATTCTGGTTTCCTATTCTAAAAAAATCAGGGCTGTTACAATTTCAACCTCAGATTCTTCTTCAGTTGAATTTCTAATAATCCCCATCCCTCATGCTCCTCTTTCTTTGTTATGCTTTCCTTTTTATTTTTCATATGAGTCTAAACCTTTACATTAATTTCCTCTAATCAAGAAAAATCAAGATGAGCTTTAGCATCCATCCATTTAGTCTATCATAACCCAGTCTTCAATTATCTCCATTGATGCTGAGTTGGCAACCTTTCAAATTACTCTGTCCCACATTTTTCTCTAATGATGAACACTAAGAAAAAACCAATTAAAGAAAAGGAATTGATTAGTAGCAGAAAATAGTTAAAACACAAAATCATGGACATGCGTTTTCTGTAATTAAAACCTAGAATACATTTCAGATGTCTTGCATAGGCATATAAAAGTTTGATCTTGCAGTATACTTGACTCACTTAGATTTAGAACCAGTTAAGTCTTACATGACCATTGAATAAAAATGAAACAATGACAATAACAAGTAAAATGTTAGATCTATAATACTTATCTTTTTAAGAGAAGTAAAAAACGTTGCTTATATTTCCTATGAACACTTCTTAATCATGGAAGAGTTTAAACATTAGTCATTGGATATCTCTGTTAATTCAATTTAAAGTTACATGGTTCTCCATCACTCACATAAGAGACAAACAAACATGCAGAAGAAACAATGATAGAAAGAATATCTATATCAATACAAAATAAAGTTAAAAAAGAAAAGTTAAACAAATATTTATTGCTTTTCTCAATTGACTAACTCTTATTCTTAAAACTAGTTAATTTGAAGGCATTTATATCATAATCTACTAGTAGTACTATGAAGATTTTAAGATCGAAGATTTTTTTTCTGAAAGCTGTTATTATATCAATTTTTCAAATAAGAAATGTTAACATACAGAATAACTAATACTATTAAGATCATATACATGCTAAGATTAACTTGATATCAATTTAAGAAATTTTTTTTTAAGTTCTCAGTACAAAATTTTTGGTTGAACGTATTTATGAAAAATACATATCCTAACATTCAAACATTGTCTAGTGGAATATTAAAATCAAGTAAAGTAATTACGGAATAGCTTATAACAAGACTTGGTTTACACAGCCCATGTCCTGATTCTTTGGACAAGTTCGCCTCAAGGATTTCAAATAAACCAAGGTAATACTCAAACAATATTATGCAAAAACTCTTTCAATATGTTATTTCCTTCATTAACTGATAAAATAGTTGACAAGCTACTTTATGGTGGTAGCATCTGTAGAAAAACCTTTTCCTCTCATTGTTTGGGGGACAGCGATCCTTTTCTATTTTCATCAATAAGTCCTCAACATTATAAGTAGTCTTCTTTAAGTAGACCTTTGATCATATATTATAAGCAACATCATTAATATCCTCCCCTTTAGCTGGAAGACAAGAAAAAAGTTCTTGGGTATCCTTGAGTTTTCCATAACTGCACATTACATCAAGCATAATACTATAAATTACAACGATACGTTACAAGACTTGCTAAGCAGCCTTCTATGAATCATCAAATCAAATACATTCATGGCATCCTTCATTTGGTTTCACTCAACATTTAGTTCCACCCCCATATGACCCATGAATAGTATTATGTTTTTCACCCTTGAAACCATCCCTTCTTTTCAAAAATTGTCAACTATCACATTAAAAGTTCTCATATTTGGCATGATTCCCTTTCTCATCATGTTGCAAAAATTATCAACTATAACATTAAAATTTCTCATCTTTTCTATTTGTAAGTTGTATCTTAATGTTCTATTTGTAAGTTGTATCTTAATTATTATAAAAAATACTGATAGTTTACACATTATATTATAGTTAAATTCAAACAAACTGAGATTAAAATTATAGTTAAATTCACCTCTTGAAGCTTTCTTCGTTTTTCATGTAGTTACTTCATTGACCTTCTCACATGGCCAACGCTAGCATAACCTTAAGAGTCTAATTATGCTCTAGTAATAATAAATTTTTATGCTAAGTTACTCAGTTGTCCTTCACGACTTTCTCATACTCCCTTTTCTCCTTCAACCAAACTACCTCAAACTTGAATAAACGTTATTCTTCTTATGTTGATCATCCCTTAATGGCCTCTTCTTATGTCAGTAACTAGTCTACTTCAAAAGTTTTGTATCATGTCTTCTTTGGAAGTTTGATTTTTTTATGTGGCATAACCCAATAGGTTCATTGTTATTGTTGGCACACGTTCGTTTATCGCAGACACCACTTGCGTGCTTTCATTACAGTTAAGCACAACATAGAGGTAAGTTTACCAAACCATTGTTGTATATGATGTTGCTTAATAGTGTTGTGTATACATGTCAATTGTTATTTGTTAATGGAGAGCAAAGCTCATTAGGCATTGGTTTTATATGCTAATAACATGTGTTTTATTAACGTGTATTATTGTTTGTTAGTGGAGAGCAAAGCTTATTAGACATTGGTTTTGTGTGCTGATAATATGATATTTTATACATGTGTATTATTGTTTGTTAGTAGAGAGCATAACTCACTAGGTTGTGGTGATTACCTCTCTCAATTTCATATACAATTCATAGCATATATATTGAATTGTACTGGAAAGATGTTTGTGTGTAATAGGGCATTGTAAAAAATTTAGAAATATCTACTTTACAGGGGAGACTCTACCAACATTTTGGTAGGCTACCAATTTTAGGTTACATAAAAAACATTAAAAATTAACATTAAGGTTTAGTCGTGTCTATATCCATTAGGTTTTTGTTCAAGATTCAGGACAATCGGAAGACATACCATGTTGTGTTGGATCTTGAATTGTCCCAGTTGGACAATTTGGGATGAATTTATAACTAGTAGGGCGTAACTCATTGCTGTTGTTTATGTTCCATCTTTTGTTATTGATGTCCATTTGGAATTCTGGTTACTGTGTTTTGTATTATCTCTGGGTGCATGTCTGCGTATGGTGTTTCATACCACACGTATCTGTGTACTTGGGGATCAATACAAAATGCTGTTAAAATTCCAAATGAACATCAACAACAGAAGTTTGACGTAAACACATAGATGGGTTACAGATGGTTACATATTCATCCTAAATGGGATAGGGCCCTACCTACTTACAACATCAAATAGATAGAGACTGATTTATGAACCATAGTCCTATAATCTTTAATTAAAGTAACTAGTACTGTGTTTGTTAGATACCGTGAATAGAGGTTTTGACAAACCGATGATGAATGTACAACTAGCTTGATCACAGTCGGTGAGTGATTGAGGAATTTATGATGGGCTGGTTGGAGTTTATATTGTTTGTTACGGTGAACACTCCTGGTTTTGAAGCGACTCAGAAGATTTGTTGTCCATCCTCAAAGTGTAAATGCATGAGTTTTGAATTCATAGATGATGTCATATGCCACCTAAGTGAGAAGGGGTTCATGGAAAGATACTACTATTGGTACAACCATGGTGAGCAGTTACCGCTCAGGCCATCGGTCGTAACCACACAACAATCTTACTACGAGGTCCAAGGGAACAGGGATATGTACAACAACATGGAGCAGATGGTGATGGATCATATTGGACCCTTCACTGGGCATATGCTAGAACTTGATGACCAAGCTGGGAATGAGGATAACAATGTAGAGAAGGCTCTTAATCCAGAGGTACAAAGATTTTATGATTTGTTAGCGGTGACTCAGACTCCATTGTGGGATGAGTGCCAGAATCACACTGAATTATACGTCTCCCAAGCTACTTTAAGCCTAAAGGAAAAATATAATCTTTCAGGAGGTTATTTTAATAGAATGGTTAATCTGATGGGTTCCACCATGCCTAATTATCATTGAATGCCAACAAACTTGTACCATGTTAAGAAAAGAGTGGCAAACTTGGGGTTAGGTTGTGTGAAGATAGAGTATTGTATTGATGGGTGTATGTTGTTCCAAAATGAGTTTTCAGACAAAAGTGTCACAAAATGTGTACACTGTAATAAGGACCGCTACAAAACCGTTAAAATGAGGGAGAGAGTAACTAGGACGGCCAGGAAGAAACTGTGATACTTTCCCATAACACCGCATCTTCAACGTTTGTATGCCGCATTGTCCATGGAAAAACACATACGTTGGCATGCTCTAAATCAAACACAGAAGGGTCTTTTGTGCCATTCTTCTGACAGGAAAGCATGGAAATGTTTGGATGAGCTATATTCAGACTTTTCAGGTGAGCCGCGTAATGTATGACTTGGCTTATGTACTGATGGGTTCAACCCATTTGGTCAATATGGAAAAGCGTACTTTTGTTGGCCGGTCATACTGACCCATACAAAATACCTCTGATATGTGTATGAAGAGAGAGGTCATGGTTCTAACTGAACTAGTTCCAGGACCCAAAAATCCAAAGGCAAAAATAGACATGTTTTTGCAACTGTTGGTTGAGAAGTTGTCACAATTGTGGGATGTCGAGGTGATGACCTATGATGTATCCTTGAAGAACAATTTCATGATGCGAGTTGTTTTGATGTGGACCATTAATGATTTCCCTATGTATGGTATGCTTTCTGGATTGTCAACCTCTAGGAAGCTTGCTTGCCGTGTATGCATAGAACATATCGGGGGGAATTACTCCCTGTTAGTGGCAAGACAAGTTTTTTGACCATCATAGAAAGTTTCTACTGTTGGATCACCCATTCAGGAGAAATAAAACAGTTTTTAAGAAGAATAAGGTTGTTAATGAACCTCCACCCTGTAGGTTAATCGGTACATGGGTTTGGTAGAGAGTCCAAGAATATCCGTACATTTGGGATAAAAATGTTAAGGAGTTTACGAGTTTGGGGAAGGAACACCACTGGGTGAAGCAAAGTATCTTGTGGGATTTGCCATATTAGAAAAGCTTGTTATTAATACATAACATTGATGTGATGCACGCTAAACAAAATGCTTTCATGAATATTTTTGACACTGTTATGGACATCAAAGGGAGAACAAAGGAAATGAGAAAATTGACTAGACCTTCTAATTTGGTGTTCTAGGAAAGAGTTGGAATTAAGGGATGCGAGACATGGAAAAAATTTTAAACCGTATGTGAAATATATTTTAACTAGACCTCAACAGATTGTTGTATGTGTACGGATGAATGGGTTGACCCTGCATGATGGATTTGCTTTTAACTTGAGTAGATGTATCAACGTGAAAGAGGGTAGGGTGTGTGGCCTGAAAAGTCATGATTGTCATGTGTTTATGCAACAACTACTACCGTACGTGTTTCATACTTTACCGAAACCTATTTGGAAACTGACGGTTGAGTTAAGTCATTTCTTTAAGGAGTTGACGACAACTTCATTAACTGAGGAGAAACTTGTGAAGATGTAGGAAAGTATTCCGGTCTTGATTTATAAGTTAGAGCAAATTTTCCCACCTAGTTTTTTGACTATATGGAGCATCTACCTATCCATCTACCATACGAGACCTTAGTTGGTGGTCCAGTACAGTATCGTTGGATTATCCATTTAAAGGTGAACGTCAAAACTACTTAATTTCGTTGAATAATTTTTTTCTATAATAGCACTATGTAACATAACACGTATCTATGTTTTTCTAGATTCTTACGCTATTTAAGAGACAAAGTGTCAAATAAAGCATGCACAGAAGCATTAATTTGTGAGGCATACTTAGTGGAAGAAATGACCACTTTTGCTTCTTTCTATTTTCTGACGGAGATAGAAACTAGAATGAGTAGAATTCCCCACAACCTTGTTGTAGCCAAACATGCAGGGTTGGATGATCAAAGTTCAACTTTTAACTATCCTGGTCATCCTGGGGGCAAGGTCACAAAATGTTACATTGATGAGAAACATCGAAAGGCGGCTCACGTGTACATTCTTCTAAATTTCCCAAAAGTGGAACCCTATCTCGAGTAAGTCACCAACTTATATATTGCGTTCTGAAGTTAGCATTCATTGTAACTAAATTATTGTTCTTTAAATAGATTATATTCAGATATGTTGAAACTAGAGCAAAATGATATAACTGATGACCAAATTCATAATGAGGTATCATCCAAATTCATCGGTTAGTTTGTAAAACACTTAAGACGCGTATGCCTTCCATTTTGTTGTTGAACTCCAAATTTTAGTTATCTAATGATGACCTATATGTTATGCTGTAAATAGATTCAAGACCCTAATAACCATATTGAAGATCCCTTACTCCAAGCCCTTTCTGGGGGGCCGGTGAAAATTGTTAAAAAATGGCCCATTTACTACGTAAACAGCTACAAGTTTAACATTTTCCAATGGAGTAAAGAGATGCGTACCCATAACTATGGCATTTGTGTTAAAGGCACAAACGGACAGTTAGAGGAAGACTTCTATGGAGTGTTGACAGAGATTGTTGAAGTTTCTTTCTCCAGATAACTTAGAAGAGATATCGTTCTATTTAAGTGTGATTGGTACAATAATAAATCGGTGTAGGAACAAAGGTTGACAATAACTACCGTTTATCTGGAATCTCTACAGGAATATATTTGTCAATGTCTTGCAGTTACTGTGGTCTATGTGATGGGTGCATGAATAATAAAATATGGGCATGGAGTAATCTTTTTTTCTGGAACTCAACAGTTTAAACATTTGTAAAAAAGGTAGATAAGGAAATTAATTTAAATGGGTTCATTTATGCCATCCATTTTATACCAATAAACATGAACAATAATAGTAAGCAATCATAAGTAATTAAAAACACTTACAGCCGATGGTTTTTCCCAAAATAACTTCGTTTCTAAGATCCTAAATTAGGTGGTTTAACTTGACTTTGAAAACTTGATAAAGAATATCTAGGCGATCTTCAGCTTTGATATTTTATCCCATTCTAGATTGCAGGTCATAGTGATGAAATAGCCAGGATACCCGTAATGCTTGCATATGGCAAGAGCATCTTTGCATTTGTTAAACATGTATTGAGCACCCCCGGTAAAAGAACCTAGAATAATTATCCATTTCCCTGTAGATGTTGTTTGAGCATGACCTTGTAAGAAAGACTCCTAAATGCCTTTATACTGATCTACTCTTAATTTAGGTTGATTAAAATGAATGTACTTTAATCGTTCTGATTAAACCATTGTGTACGCATCCACCAAAAATTATTGGAAGAATCTTTTAGAAAACAATAATAGAGGAGAATCGTGTTCTCTATCTTGGATCTTGTATACGAAGAATTCCCTCATTGTAATCTTTATACATTTTGCATTTGATCTACTTGGTTTAGAGAGTTGACACGGGATGTCAGGTCAATATCCATCTTCTCCATATAGGAATAGCAATGGATATTATAATCCAAGATATAGGGGTTGAAGAACATCAACTCGCTATAAGCCGCTTGACTTGGTTTCAAGTATAATGTCCCTTTCAATAATAGACTCATTAATATCTCCAATTATCAATGCACAACTTCTAAAACTGTTGGAAGATTATATGTTCTTTCATCAGTATTTCTCTTACGAATTAGCTTTAATTTGACATGATCAAAATTTCCTTCCTTAAAGCGGTCTCTCGTGTGTCTAAATGATTTTGCCAAGACGTTATGATTGTTGAGCATGTCTTTTAAGCTTGTGATAATCTGAGCATCAATATTAAGATAATCTCTCAAAAACCTGTAAAGTAGAATATAAAGTGTGAGAAATAAGTAAACACAAAAATGGATAATAAAACTATTATTACTAAAATTATAAAATACCTAATGGTATTGATTCTATTATTAACTTTATTCTCGGTGTCATAAATATACAATTAAGCAAACTTAGGTCTTTCAAAATCTACTAGTAGAAGACTCCCTACTGAATGAAAATTTTGTCCACCAAGAACAAAAATAAGAGGAGTAGAGGCATCATTAATACCATAATTGATCTTCTTAAACATAGAAGTGAACACATACATTGCATTGAATGATCGAATATTTCTTAAAAAATAAGCACTTCTTTAATCTTTACCACTATGTAGATCAATAAGTAATTGAGGAGCTTTTTTTAACAACTAAAGCTGGACGTTCCTTTTGTAACACCCTAATTATTTGCAACTAATAAATCCCCAAAATATGAGAAAATTTTTCACCAAAACAGTCACGTAACATCTGATGTAGAAGGAAGCAGGCAATGGGGAAAAGCTAAGAACATTCACGCGCATAAAGCAACCTACAGGGAAGCTAAAGACTGAGCCGTTTCAATGGGTTTATCGTAATACACCAATACTAGGGCGGATTGCACAACACCGTTTGTTCGCTTAGACGGGGTCTTACACCGTCCAGGCGGAGTATGGTAATACAGCAGCGGATAGAAGAAATTTCGCACCGAGGCTTCCCTTCGAGAAAATACTGGTCACTTAACAGAAGGAATGGATAAGGGAAATATGTTAATACATTCACACGCGTAGCATTTGGTGGAAAGGCGAAGTTGGAATCATTCTACTTGGCTAGGCGGGGTATATGTATCTTGGGCGGGCTGTCCTAGTTACTTGGGCGAGGTATTACACCGCCTAAACGAAATCTACATAACGCCTCCTTAACACAACCACAAGGTAATTTCCTCCATCGAGTATGGACAAGGGTTCACTAAGTAAATCCTCACACTCGCCTTTCACTTAGAAAAATGAGAAGTTATAGGGTACATAACGTTAGTAGGTTGTGGAGAAAGGAAGAGTTTGAACCTATTCCGCCCAACTCAACTAATTATGACAACGCCTGGGCAGACTTAGCCATACGCCCAAATCCGGGGTCAACATCGGGGTCCGGATTGCGTTAGTATCACCACGGATAGGAAAGGATAATGGTCGATATTTCGCACTGGTAAATACTCGCTTCAGCGTGAGTTCTCGCGCTTGGGCGGATTGCTACCATACTTCAGGCGGGGTACGACTCCGCCCAACGTATCCGACATGAGCCTTTCCTAAGACAATTCTCGGTTCGTTCGGACTTAACTATAACCTGCTCAATCAAACTGTCCCTGCTTATCTATTAAAGCATAATTATAAAACAAGACAGCACTTAGCATCACACACACAAAACCATACATCCATATGTACATAAGAGTGTATATTAATATTTACAAATGCAAAATCAAACTTCTTCTTGTTCATAAGGTTCTATTCATTCACAAAAACATTAACATCCGGTATGAGCTAGTCCGGGCTTTATCTAACAACGCCTCAATTAAACCTTCGAATTGCGTCAGCACTCCGCCCAGCATTCCAGCTCTGATTCTGATTCTCCTCACGAGAGACATTCACTGAAAATTGCCACTGCAGGGGTGAGCTTTTACATGTATAATGATACTCACAGACTCGGTATCAGCGTCAGTACACGCTCCTGCTATCATTCAACCTTTCTCAAGTAACCAAGTTCATACAATTCAAACAACATTCATGATACGCATAATTCACAGAGTTTATTCCACATCTAAATATATATTCATGCATTCAAAAGTCATACACATGCACATATACAGATTTATACATCACCACAATCAACCTTACTTCTACATGCATGTCTGCGGATCCGACTCGGGAAAAGACTCTCAGTTACAGCCCCCTTTTTCTTTTGGCCCCTCGTCCCTCAGCTCTTACCAGGTGGCACCGGCCCCCCCCCCCCACGGCGTCTCGAGACTCATTTCTCTAGCTCCAACGGCTACCACGAGCCCTATTGGGATCTAGCCAGGGTTAGTAACTGGAAGTCATTTCCCTTGGGGTTCTTGACCTTCCATGGGTCACCCCACTCTTACTCATGCAACTAACACATTCATCAGTACACATCATCGCGCCATGGACACATTACCGTAGTCATCAAATAAGAATGGATATTTCCCACTACTCATCATCGTTCAGTCAGTCACACCGGTGCATGTTACAATCGATCATCAGACTAACAACATTGATCAACTCAATTAAGAACATGCACATACATACTTTTCACAGAGACAACAAAATAGATCCATCATTATCATCCACGAGCAAACTACGCCATCGTCACGAAAATCACTATCAAAATCTCAAATCATGCATCAGTTCTAATGAAATCATAAAAACATGCACACACACACACACTTGGCAGTACGTTCATCCGGTACCGTTCTTAGACCATGCATTCGACATGCAAGCGCCCCCTACCTTAAGAAGACTCCTCAGAAACCTTTTCCGCTCTTGTCGTTGGGTCCGATGTCCTTCTCCTGGTTCGTCCGGTCTTCTTTGGCTTTGTCGTATTCTGCGCCTGATTCTGGAATGGGGTGTGGTCCGTTCTTCAGTACTGGAATCAAGATCTCCAGGAGCGAAGAGTGAGAGAAGAGAAGAAGAAGAAAGATGAAGACGAAGAGAGAAAACAGAGGATGAGGTGACGGAGAAAGAGTCTAAAGAAATAGCGAGAGTGTTCATCACTAAGGCTCACGACATATATATATGTGTGCACGCGTACAGTAACGAAGAGTGGGATGGGAGAGTGCGTGCCCGTCAGTCACGCGCACTCCTCCCCGTCCCCTGCCTGCCACCATTTTAATATTTTAATGGCTTAAACCCACTTAGTTAAATGCACTTACAGTTATTTCTAGTTGAAATCAAGTCTTAATGGTTCATTCTTTATTCAGCACTTAATTTTAAAACGGGGATGTTACAGTTCTCCCCCACTGAAAAAGAATTTCGTCCCCGAAATTCAATCGGTACTTACCTAGGTAAACAATCCGGGGTACTGCTGTCGCATGGCGTCTTCGCGTTCCCACGTGTAGGAGGTGATCTTGCCTTGCTGCCACTCCACCTTTACTAGCCTTACGTTCTTGTTCCTTAAGCGTTTTACCGATTGATCCACGATTCCAACCGGTGTAGTCACAGTGGTTAGGTCTTCCCTGATCTCTACCCCGTCGTCAGGCATCGTGTGGCTGGGGTCATGCAAATACTTCCTTAGCTGAGACACGTGAAATACGTTGTGCAATCGGGACAAGTGAGTTGGTAACGCGAGGCGGTATGCCACGGGGCCAATCCGTTCTACTACCTCATAAGGTCCGATGTAGCGAGGGCTTAACTTCCCACTTTTTAAGGCTCGTCCAACTCCTTTACTCGGAGAGGTTCTCAGAAACACTCGATCTCCGACTCGAAATTCCAATGGCTTGATGCGTTTGTCATGGTAGCTCTTCTGCCTGTCTTGTGATGCTTTCATCTTCTCCCTTATTACTCGGATCTGTTCTGTGGTTTGTTTCACGATATCTGGTCCCAGTAATAGACTTCCTCCCGCTTCCGACCAACAGAGCGGGGTTCGGCATCTACGCCCATATAATGCCTCGTAAGGTGCCATGCCAATGCTGTGATGATGGCTGTTGTTGTATGTAAACTCGATCAAGGGAAGATACTGCTCCCAGTCCCCACCGTACTCTAACACACACGCTCTCAATAAGTCTTCTAGACTCTGAATCGTTCGCTCGGATTGTCCATCCGATTGGGGGTGGTAGGCAGAACTAAGCCAAAGCTTCGTTCCCAGTTCTTGATGCAGGCTGGTCCAAAACCTGGACGTAAATCTGGGATCCCTATCTGAGACGATGGAAGTAGGTATGCCATGCAGTCGAATAACTTCTTGAATGTAGATTCGCGCCAACCTATGCAATGGGTACTTCATATTTACAGATAGGAAGTGTGCACTCTTCGTCAATCTATCAACAATAACCCAAATGGCATCATGGCCCGCTCGGTTTCTGGGTAATCCCATGATAAAATCCATCGCAATTGAGTCCCATTTCCACACGGGGATTTCTAGAGGCTGCATTGCACCGTACGGTTTTTGGTGCTCTACCTTCGATTTCTGACAAGTGATACATCGGGCCACGTACTCCGCCACATCCTTCTTTAGTCTGGGCCACCAAAACTGTCTCCTCAAGTCGTGGTACATTTTCGTGGTTCCTGGGTGAATGCTGAGTAGGCTTTTGTGGGCTTCATCAAGCACCATTCTTCTCAATCTCCCTTCACTTGGTATGTATATTCTGTTCCTCACCCGGAAGATCCCGTCTGACCCTTCTGCCAAGGATAAATCCTTTCCTTTAGCCTGAATTTCCTTCATTTCAGCTAGGTAAGAGTCCGCCTGTTGCTGTTCGTACACGGATTTTAAGAATTCGTTGGCAATCCTCAACGTACCGATTGTCATCTTCTGAGAGGAAGGGGTGCCAACATGCAAGTTCATGTCTCGGAACCGCTCCAACAACTCAACTTCTTTTGCCATCATGGCTGCTATGTGGAGGGATTTTCGACTCAAAGCGTCTGCTACGACATTTGCCTTACCTGGGTGGTATTTCAACTCGAAATCATAGTCCTTCAAGAACTCAATCCATCTTCTCTGCCTCATGTTCAGCTCCTTTTGGTCGAATAGGTATTTGAGGCTCTTATGATCGCTGTATACTTCAAATTTGGATCCGTACAAGTAATGCCTCCAGATTTTCAGTGCAAAAACTACTGCTGCCAACTCCAAGTCATGGGTCGGATAATGCTGTTCGTGGGGTCTCAATTGTCGAGAGGCATATGCTATGACTCGATCTTTCTGCATGAGTACACATCCTAATCCGAGTCCGGACGCGTCACAATAGACCACGAAGCTTTCTCGTAACTCAGGTAATGCTAACACCGGAGCCGTTGTCAACTTATTCTTCAGCTCTTGGAAGCTGCTCTCACACTCCGGACTCCACACAAAAGGAACGTTCTTCCTTGTCAATTTAGTCAGAGGTAATGCCAACTTAGAAAAACCTTCGATGAACCTTCTATAATAACCTGCCAAGCCCATAAAACTCCTTACTTCCGAGACCGATCTGGGCTTCTCCCACGCTATTACAGCGGCTACCTTCGCAGGATCCACCGAGACGCCTCGCTTAGAGATCACATGCCCGAGGAAGTGGATCTCATCCATCCAAAATTCGCACTTGGAAAGCTTTGCAAACAATTGCTTCTCCTTCAACACTTGGAGTACCGCTCTGAGATGCCCTTCATGCTCCTCCGATGTCTTAGAATAAACTAGAATGTCATCGATGAAGACAACAACAAACCGATCTAAGAAGGAATGGAATATGCTGTTCATGTAATTCATGAAAACAGCAGGGGCGTTTGTCACACCGAACGGCATCACTACATACTCATAGTGACCATACCTAGTCCTAAAGGCAGTTTTAGGAATGTCCGAGTCCTTCACTCGGATTTGGTGATATCCAGATCGTAAGTCGATCTTTGAGAAGACTGAGGCTCCACGCAGCTGGTCAATTAAATCATCAATTCTAGGCAGTGGGTATCGATTCTTGATTGTGAGTTTGTTAAGCTGTCGATAATCTATACAAAGTCTCAAGCTGCCATCCTTCTTCTTAACAAGTAGCACAGGTGCGCCCCATGGTGACACGCTTGGTCTAATGAACTGCTTCTCAAGTAACTCATCCACTTGTTTCTTCAACTCTATCAATTCAGTTGAGGACATTCTGTAGGGTGCACTGGAGACCGGTTCGGCTCCAGGGATCAAGTCTATAGAGAATTCAACTTCTCTATGAGGAGGTACACTCGGGACGTCCTCTGGGAACACTTCTGGGAATTCGCAGACAACCGGAATGTCGTTCACTAGGGGCTCATTCTCTTCTTTGGTTAGACAAAGCATCATAAATAGTTGGGTTATACCTTGTGCCGTGCCATCTTCAGTGGGTTGTTTTGGGAAAACGATCTCTCGGTTTCTACAATCTACTAATACCTTATTGGCTGAAAGCCAATCTATTCCAAGCACAATATCAAGACCCTTTAAAGGCATGCAAATCAGATCGAAGGCGAAACTCCGATCATACAACTCAAATGCTACATTTTTACATATGGACGATGTGAACACAGTAGGGCCAGTGGGGCTGGCCACTTCTAGAGTCCGGTTCATAGACACAGTTGGTAGCTTCAACCGTTTCACGCACTCATCAGCTATAAAAGAATGGGTTGCCCCCGAATCGAAAACAACATTAAGCGTATTCATTCCAAGTGAGCACTTACATTGTACTAGATCGTTTGCTGGTGCAACATCCTCTGCATTGATGGTGTAGATCCTTCCTGTCGCTGTTGGGCCGGTGTTCCTCTCTCGACTGTTCGGGGCATGCATCATGTTTCCTCTGGTTCCATTGCCTCTGCCACCAGGTCGTTGGTTATCATTCACTCTGGTCCGATCTTGATATCCTCCTTGACGCACATTGGTGTTTGCCTGGCGGAGTTGGGGGCAGTCCGGACGAACGTGTCCCTTCTCTCCGCAGTGGTAGCATTTAACATTCGTATCGTTGCATTCCTTAGCAAAATGATCACCACCACATTTAAAGCATCCGCCATACCTTGGCCGCCCACTCATCTGTCTCCCTCGGTCATTATGGTCCTGATATCTGGTGAAGGGTTCATTCCTCCTCACGTTCCCTGGCCTCTTGAAACATGATTGCTGAGGCCTCAAGTGTTGGTTGGCTCTGCTGCACTGGCCCGAATGGGCCCTGTCATCCTCTTCGAATATTCTGCACTTGTTCACTAAGGCAGGGAAACTCCGGACTTCATGGTATCTGCAGGCCCTCTTGATATCCGATCTCAGTCCGTTCTCAAACTTAAGACACTTGGAGTGCTCCGCTCCCGGTTGCTGGAAGGGCGGATAGAACAGGCACAATTCTTCAAATCTGGTTGCGTATTCTTCCACAGTCATGGAGCCCTGTTTTAACTCCATAAACTCCAGCTCCTTCCGACTCCGCACTGTGTCGGGAAAGTATTTGTCTAGGAAGCAGGCCTTGAAATCGTCCCACGTCAGTTGATTGTCATCTTCGGGGAATTGGCTCCTAGCTATCTTCCACCAATTCTCCGCTTCATCTCGCAGCATATACACTGCGCATTCCACCTTCTGGGCTTCGGTACAGCGAAGACCCTTAAAAATTCTTTCTAGTTCCTGAGTCCACTTGAACGCCGCCTCAGGGTTCCGTCCTCCTAAGAATTCGCTCGGCTTCCTCTTCAGGAAGCGGTCCAGCACATGGCCATCCTCAGGTTGAGTTTGGCCTTGCCTTTCAAACACATCAGCAAAGCGTTGGAATGCTGTGGCTATAGCCTCCATACTTTGACGATGCGCCATTCCTTATCCTGAAATTGACATTTAAGGATAAGTACACGGAGCCACTTACTACCATTCGGATTTCAGCCTAATGTTCAATGACTTAGCACATCATGCTATCTCTATATATGTATATTATACAATCAATAGGACCAGGAGGGGCAACACCCTCCTATCCACAAGCCAATATCAATCAGGTTCACCAATATCACAACAATTTCAACCATTCAATCAAAAAGACACAGACACCACAGCTTACACTTGGTAAGCATACTTTGGCCTTGGACTTTTCGGTCCGCTCTGATACCAAAATGTAACACCCTAATTATTTGCAACTAATAAATCCCCAAAATATGAGAAAATTTTTCACCAAAACAGTCACGTAACATCTGATGTAGAAGGAAGCAGGCAATGGGGAAAAGCTAAGAACATTCACGCGCATAAAGCAACCTACAGGGAAGCTAAAGACTGAGCCGTTTCAATGGGTTTATCGTAATACACCAATACTAGGGCGGATTGCACAACACCGTTTGTTCGCTTAGACGGGGTCTTACACCGTCCAGGCGGAGTATGGTAATACAGCAGCGGATAGAAGAAATTTCGCACCGAGGCTTCCCTTCGAGAAAATACTGGTCACTTAACAGAAGGAATGGATAAGGGAAATATGTTAATACATTCACACGCGTAGCATTTGGTGGAAAGGCGAAGTTGGAATCATTCTACTTGGCTAGGCGGGGTATATGTATCTTGGGCGGGCTGTCCTAGTTACTTGGGCGAGGTATGACACCGCCTAAACGAAATCTACATAACGCCTCCTTAACACAACCACAAGGTAATTTCCTCCATCGAGTATGGACAAGGGTTCACTAAGTAAATCCTCACACTCGCCTTTCACTTAGAAAAATGAGAAGTTATAGGGTACATAACGTTAGTAGGTTGTGGAGAAAGGAAGAGTTTGAACCTATTCCGCCCAACTCAACTAATTATGACAACGCCTGGGCGGACTTAGCCATACGCCCAAATCCGGGGTCAACATCGGGGTCCGGATTGCGTTAGTATCACCACGGATAGGAAAGGATAATGGTCGATATTTCGCTCTGGTAAATACTCGCTTCAGCGTGAGTTCTCGCGCTTGGGCGGATTGCTACCATACTTCAGGCGGGGTACGACTCCGCCCAACGTATCCGACATGAGCCTTTCCTAAGACAATTCTCGGTTCGTTCGGACTTAACTATAACCTGCTCAATCAAATTGTCCCTGCTTATCTATTAAAGCATAATTATAAAACAAGACAGCACTTAGCATCACACACACAAAACCATACATCCATATGTACATAAGAGTGTATATTAATATTTACAAATGCAAAATCAAACTTCTTCTTGTTCATAAGGTTGTATTCATTCACAAAAACATTAACATCCGGTATGAGCTAGTCCGGGCTTTATCTAACAACGCCTCAATTAAACCTTCGAATTGCGTCAGCACTCCGCCCAGCATTCCAGCTCTGATTCTGATTCTCCTCACGAGAGACATTCACTGAAAATTGCCACTGCAGGGGTGAGCTTTTACATGTATAATGATACTCACAGACTCGGTATCAGCGTCAGTACACGCTCCTGCTATCATTCAACCTTTCTCAAGTAACCAAGTTCATACAATTCAAACAACATTCATGATACGCATAATTCACAGAGTTTATTCCACATCTAAATATATATTCATGCATTCAAAAGTCATACACATGCACATATACAGATTTATACATCACCACAATCAACCTTACTTCTACATGCATGTCTGCGGATCCGACTCGGGAAAAGACTCTCAGTTACAGCCCCCTTTTTCTTTTGGCCCCTCGTCCCTCAGCTCTTACCAGGTGGCACCGGCCCCCCCACCCACGGCGTCTCGAGACTCATTTCTCTAGCTCCAACGGCTACCACGAGCCCTATTGGGATCTAGCCAGGGTTAGTAACTGGAAGTCATTTCCCTTGGGGTTCTTGACCTTCCATGGGTCACCCCACTCTTACTCATGCAACTAACACATTCATCAGTACACATCATCGCGCCATGGACACATTACCGTAGTCATCAAATAAGAACGGATATTTCCCACTACTCATCATCGTTCAGTCAGTCACACCGGTGCATGTTACAATCGATCATCAGACTAACAACATTGATCAACTCAATTAAGAACATGCACATACATACTTTTCACAGAGACAACAAAATAGATCCATCATTATCATCCACGAGCAAACTACGCCATCGTCACGAAAATCACTATCAAAATCTCAAATCATGCATCAGTTCTAATGAAATCATAAAAACATGCACACACACACACACTTGGCAGTACGTTCATCCGGTACCGTTCTTAGACCATGCATTCGACATGCAAGCGCCCCCTACCTTAAGAAGACTCCTCAGAAACCTTTTCCGCTCTTGTCGTTGGGTCCGATGTCCTTCTCCTGGTTCGTCCGGTCTTCTTTGGCTTTGTCGTATTCTGCGCCTGATTCTGGAATGGGGTGTGGTCCGTTCTTCAGTACTGGAATCAAGATCTCCAGGAGCGAAGAGTGAGAGAAGAGAAGAAGAAGAAAGATGAAGACGAAGAGAGAAAACAGAGGATGAGGTGACGGAGAAAGAGTCTAAAGAAATAGCGAGAGTGTTCATCACTAAGGCTCACGACATATATATATGTGTGCACGCGTACAGTAACGAAGAGTGGGATGGGAGAGTGCGTGCCCGTCAGTCACGCGCACTCCTCCCCGTCCCCTGCCTGCCACCATTTTAATATTTTAATGGCTTAAACCCACTTAGTTAAATGCACTTACAGTTATTTCTAGTTGAAATCAAGTCTTAATGGTTCATTCTTTATTCAGCACTTAATTTTAAAACGGGGATGTTACACCTTTCCTTACAACAAAGGGAAAATTTTAGGTTCTTTGGCTTTTTTGATTTATACAACCTTTCATCTAGCCACATAAAAGCCTTGCAATGTTCATATTGATATGCAGAATCTCCACTGTCAAGAATATCAACATTTATAAGGAGAAGAAAAATTATTTGTATGTAAAAGGTTAATAATAAATATTTAAGCATAGAGGATGAATGAAAATAATTAATTTCCTATTCATGTTGAGCATCTATTCATTACAAATTCAATTGACAAAATGAACTTAAAGACATTAGTCATTAAACTTGATATGTATAGTAATGAGTGGAAGTAAGGTAAACAATAATTCATCATAGTAATGTCCATAAACAAAAAAGAAAGGCACTATATTTTAAAGGATATCTTCGCATGAATATGGAGTCCTTCATGCTTAATAATACAAAATACTTGTACATACAAGCCTTGTTGTATTAACACTACCAGCTACGGTCATCTATGTCCTAAGTTTGTGAGTAAACCAAACAATGAATTCATGAGTAACAGTAAGCCAATGAAGTTCAGCTATGATTTCCTTTAAAAAAGATGAGTTTAATAAATACCTTGACATTGCAGTTCATAATTAACTTGATTGCACCCATCTAATCCATTGAATAAGTTAAGAATTACTAAATGTAAAAAAGCACAACAATATATTGAAGGATGTAGTGTTGATTATGTTGACTTACCTTGTTCATCCCCTTCAAATATGGGGAACCCATCAACGTGTTGATCTAAGTTTGATGTATCATTTGCATAAAAAACTACATTAAATTTAAAACCACAAAAAAATGTTTTACTTAAATTTTAAGCAAGCCAACAAATTCTAATAAAACATAGTTTCTAAAAAATATATTTTATGCATGGATGATTGACTCACCTTGATTATCAATAGTTATGTCCAATGTTCCAAATTCTGGTTGTCCATTTCCAGCAACATGGTTTAGGTCTGAAAGTTTAATTCCACACAATATAATTGTTAACTAATTAAATAGAACATATTTTACATTTTATAATTTAGGTAGGATTAATTTAGATTCATTTGGAGTTATTTGTATACTATAAATTACCAGCATCAACTCCTTTAGACATGTTTGAAATATTAGAAGAAATTTGATGGAAATTTACCTGTTCCCCACAATCTACCACTGCACTTACATTGAAGATAATAAAAAAAAGTTTGGTTGACGTATAACAAACTGATTAGAGGGGTGTTGTAAATATATTTTTTTACTTTCTGGGTGGGTTTAAGAAACAACCTTCATTATTATCTATTGGAATAGATTCTCTGAAATTGTCCATCTTGAAAATATTTTGCTTGATTAGAAACTTCTGCCTCAAACAATGCTGAAAGGTTCTTTGAGGTATTAGTATCAATTATTCTAGAGTGAACAATTTTAAGCTTCCCAACTCCTAATGAACTGCGTACATGAACTAATTGATTAACATGGGAATGCTACTTTGACAACATGATGTCCTTGAAATGACAGGAAGATTGGACAACTTAGGAACAATAAACTACATTTCATGACATGATGAACATAATAACAATAACCTTACCTGTTTTTTGGAAAAACATGATATACTTTAGACATTGTGTTTGAATAACCTATAGAATCTGTTTAAAGGAATAAATAGTTATATAAAGAATATTAGCTTTACACTATGTGACGATGAAATGGAAAATAATGGAAGAAAATCCACCTTCAATATTTTTCCACTTTAGAATTTGCTTTGGGGTAGAAATCTTGACTCCTCTCTTCAAATTCCCATCCTCTGATTACATTTAAAAAGCATTGATATTATCAATATAAAATTATTCAGCATTCTCTGAAAGAGGAATAAATGAAATAGGTTAATGTACCATTAATTATGTCTGATAAAGGGGTTTTATTAATCACATAGTGACTGGAATATGGATTCATTGACTTGGTTATTCGTCTATTCCCTACAGTATAAGGAACTCAACAAAGTTAGATCATTGTATGAAATTGAAGTGTGCATAACAAACACAACACAACATCATATCCATTTTTTATGATGTTGACCCTTCAATTTAACTATAAGAGTTAATAGAGAGAGATCATGAGGGGAATGTATTGTTAGCTAACCTTCACATTCATTATTGACCTCCTTGTTATCTATTTAAAGATGACGAGGTTATATATAAGATTAGTTGAAAAGTGAACAAAATCTGCAAGAACTTGTTATAACATATCATACATATGAAGATGAGTAGGGAAAAATCTTGTAGGTTCTTAACAATAGTCTCTAACATTGGGAGAACTATGGTTTGAGAAGGGGTTGAAATTTATGGCCATGGACAATGTCAACTCTCCATTCCCTACAATAATTGGAATTAAACAATCAAATATGCATTATTCTATGACAGTCACCAATGCGTAAGAAACATAACATTATATGTTAATTTTTTAGTTCAACACCAATAGTTAACAAAGACAGATCATGGGGAAAATGTATAGTTGTGTCATATTGTCCATTCCAATGTGATAATATTGTACATAAGATAGGATCAAAAAATTAAAATCTGCAGGAGCATAATTCAATAACTTTGTATGCATATGAAGATGGTAAGAACTGTTGGTTCGTAAGAATTGGTGTGTAACACTCACTAGAGTTATCTCTCATCCAAGGAGGCATCAAATTATATAGAAAAAAATTTAGAATATCAATAAAAGAAGAGCATTCAAACGAAGGACACATACCCTTGTCATTTAAATTATCAAATTTGATACAACTTTGTGTTTTTCTTCTCTTGCAAAGTCTGTTTTGTAACCTTGCAAGTTTTTTTCTAAGTTATTGATGCACTTATGACCTTTCAACTGCTCTTGTATTGAACCATACTACAATCAAAAATAAAATTATGAAACCATATGCTTGAAGATAACACACAGGTTTTGGAACTGCATAAAGATAGAATGAAGAAGTTTAAAAGTTTTTAGATGGGATAATGCAATAATGGTTTTTGATTGGAATAATTATGGGGAGAACATGATCCTGCAAAAAAGGAGAATGAAAGGACTTAAGGTATGTATTAAATGTGACTGTTAAGTGTTTTTATAAAAGCTGCTACTTAGTTACAAAAAGAACAACACTCAAAATATACAATGTGTTTGGCTTTATACATATAAAATCAGAATTAAAAGATAAAACTTGAAGACGGTGTTGATATGGATCCATTTCACCCTAGTTAAAAATATATAATGGATAATGGGTTAATATCATATATGTTTCTAATTAAAAAAAAGCCAATGTCATAAATTTTTAGTTTAGTATATTAGGAAACTATAGCATATCCTTATGTTTATATTAACCTTGTTCTTTTGACTACTTACATGAAACAAATTTATCTAAGATTGGGAAGAGAGTGTACAGACATGAATGCATAGGTGCATGTTTCTAAAACTTTCATTTTAAAAACTTTAAATTTTAACTCAAGGATGAACACAAATATGAAAGTCTTTGACATTTTAGAACCTGTTTTATTTTTGTTGTCACATGATGCATATAATGTAACACCCTCAGTTAACTAAGGAATCTCTTCCACTAAATTACCTTGGTTAACTGAGAGGTTACTATGTTTTTAGGAAAGATGTGGAAGTTTTTTTTTGTACAAGATAACAAGTGGTAGAATAGTACCACTAGCATACATATATATAATATAGTCACATATATATAGGATAGTTCTAACGGGTCCATACATTTGAAATAAAAGGGGCACACAGGCTCTCCAAACACAAAATGTATAAAATAAAGACATAAACCAGAGTGAACATAATCAATGTAGCCTCCTCCTCCCATGAAGTCCTCATCTAACCAAACTCGTGAGCGGTTGGTCACTATCTAACTAAATTGGCTCATTACTCAACTGCTTTAAGCCATGTAAGCCTTTACCAATAAGCTCTGAGCGTCTGCCGGCATATCCTCAAAGATCTTTGTCTCCCTATACATGTAACTCATGAACATATGGCAAAGGAATCCTAGAGAATAATCCTATCGACGTCGTGCTAAGTATCGTTCTAGGTGAGTTCTCACCATTACTCCTGGCTGTACCAGAACATCCACTAGGCCCTCAGGTGCATAAACTGTCAGGGGCTCTACTGGGAGGATCTCTTGCAGTATTCCTAAGACAATGGTTGAGTTCGTCATCACCTGATCTACAGGCTCCTCGAGGGGAAACTCCGCAGGATCCTCCTTATCGTTGTCATTGATCGGCCATGGCATGTACTCCAAAGCCAGTGATCTTAAAAGGCCTACCCCCTTATTTCCCTGAACGGGAGGTGCCTCATCCGGTGGGAGGGATCTAGGTACCATAAGTGCCTCATCCGTTGGGAGGGATTTGCCTATAATTTTTTCTTATTCATAACTTGTTCAACTTTAATCTTTCTTGACTTTTAAGACTACTTCTTAACGTCATTTTTCATATATCATACTAAAACAAAATCTTCCACATCCTTAAATTTCTAATTTATTTTTATGGTAACTACTCCTTTTTATTATAAATTATAGAGCTACTAATTTCTTTTTGAGAAAAGAAGTTCTTTCTTTCTTTAAAAAAAGATCACTTTTTCTTAATACACTAGAAATATCATTTTTAATTTAATTATTTCCTACAAAATTCTTCTTTTCCTCTTCTACAAGGAAACTTGTGACTCAAAAATAAATCATTGAATTAACCACATTCATTTATAAATATTTTTTTAATCATAAAGAAAATCCTTTTGATAATTTCTTAAGTTATTAGTGACGTTAGAAATTTTTTAATATGAAGCTTAGTGATATTAAGTAGGAATTATTTTACTAAATACATTTATCTCATTTATTTCATGATATAAAAGTCAATTTATTTCTCCTAAATCTAGTGGGACTTACTGGATAACTATACAAATTACATGAAGTTTCAAATAAATATATTTATATACAACCATATCGAATATTTTTATCGTGCCCACATCGCTTTCTAACGTTTAACAAATTCGCATAAAAATCTTAATTTGACAATTTTCTCTTAGCGAGTCGACAATCTTTCTATGCATTTTTTAAGAGTTATCAGATCGAGTAATTGCACAAAATATAATAAAGAAAAACT
Source organism: Clitoria ternatea (assembly GCA_037962975.1). Lineage (NCBI taxonomy): Eukaryota > Viridiplantae > Streptophyta > Magnoliopsida > Fabales > Fabaceae > Clitoria > Clitoria ternatea. The sequence goes on from CM075672.1 coordinate 162,751,851, forward strand.
TTAGCAGTAACAAAAATTGTGTAACTCCTAATCTAACTGTCGGATCGCAATGAAACTCAAAATAACGGCTTTCCAATATCTAAAGATTAATATAGCAGAATTAAAATCGAACCAAATTGAGGCATAACCCCCTTGCCTCATGGTTTTGCTCACGGCTAGAAAGAGGAAAAAGGAGTGGTTTGCCCAAAAAATTTTCCGATTGCTAAACTTTTCACCGATCGTTGCGGATCACCCTTACGCCGCTAAAATATGACATGTAAGAATTTTGGTCACTTAGAGGGGTCATGGATAACCACCAAACAACCAAGGAGTTATCTAAGTTAAAGGGATAAGTTTACCATTTTACTTTCTATTTTTCTCTGAATCCCCACCGCTTCATATGCCTTTGAATCCTCTGAACCTAAGATCAACCATGCAACCCCAAAAACAATCATAGGAAGCATGGTTTTTGGACCCAAAATAGAGAAAAGAAAGGCTTAAGTTTACATGCATGGCTACTGGAAAATTGAAGAAAAGTAAGAAACAAGAAATGAAGGGTTAAGTACAAAGGTCCTACATTCTTGGTTTAAGAGAGTTCCAAGGCTAGAAGATAAGACCAAGGAGGATCAAGTTCCTAAAATGTGTTCTTGGATAATGAGAAAAAGAAAAGAAATAATGTTGCATGAAGGGGTGTTTTCACATCATCCAAGGGAAAAGAAGAAAAACTGAATTTTTGAAGTATAATGGTGGGTTATGGAAGCTTTGGTCTTGAATGATAGAGAGGCGTGATGCTATATAAAGTGAGAAGGCCTTGCATGTAATCCAATTGGCTGCTGAAGTGCTAAGGTGAAATGAGATAGAATAATGATGAAGTGAGGTGAGTGGAGGTATGGCTAGGTATGGTGTCATGTTGGTTTGACTCAGACAAGGCTGAATTGAGTGGCCTGAATTTAGGGCGACCAAAATAAATGGGTGATAATTCATAGATTAGGAATCTAGAAAAATGGTTAATATAAAACCTTTATATCTTTGTTTTCTATTTAAAACGAGGTACGGTAAGTGAAAATTCAACATCAGACGAGGGAGATATTCCCAAAATATGAAAACTACTTCAGGCTGTGATGAAAATAAAATTATAAAAAAAATAAATTTGTTAGGGAAAATGGGTAAGGAATTAGCTTTTGTGCCTTTCATGAAGTTTGTAGATCTCCTTGATAAGGAGTCATAAAAAAAAAAAGAGTCATTTTGGTACCGTATGAGGGAGATACAATTTTTTCTAAAAGTATAGTGTTGACATGGGAACAGAACTAGTTTGCAAAGATTATGAAAACTGTACCAATTGGGAAGGATTTAACCTTCAGAGCCTTCATGAAAAATGTAGATAATTTTGTTATAGAGATTTTGAGATCAGGTTTGCACAAATGCAAGGTCATATGAATGAGTTATGAATTTCTAAAGGAACCATGCATAGAAAAAGGTGATGAAATGGCGGGTTTTAAGAAAATAAATACTTGGCTCTCGATTTTAAGGGTGACAGAGCGACATTTTGAATTCAAGGCTAGAAATAGAGATCGTAGATCTTTTTACAACAAAGAATTTGGGATTGAAATCGTTCGATTCCAAGTTCATACGTAAAAGTTAGTCCCAAAACATCGAAGGTGTCTAGTCTAGGATTTTTAAGTCTAACATGAATTAATCGTTTCTTTGAGAAATGAAGTTGAGGATGTCACACCCTGATTTTCAGGATCCAAATCCCGATGTAATCAAGATAAATGATTAATAAAAATGCAAGTAAATTTTTCACGTTTAAAATAATTTCAAAACACCACAATGATTACATCAAGACCCGAACCACAGAAATTCAAAGAGTGAGGTTTAATAAAGTTATAAACTGGATCGTAAATCAAATCACCCACACATGTATACAAAATGATTTGAGTTTACAGCGGAAGAAGAATATATATATGGGGCACCCGCCTAGTTCCATATATGAAGATATGGAAAAAGGCTCAAGCATTCATGCAATTTCATAATATAAGCCTATTAGGTCACAACCAAGCAAGCATCCAAATATCATTCATTGCCTATCATGAGATACAACCTTGCTTATGTATTATCAATACATCATCCATATACATTGTCATCCATACAATATCATCAAATCAATTGTTAACAACTATCATCTTATACAATTCATTCATCACAACATAATTAATAGTCGTTGTCGGCCAAGGCATTCTGTTACCACTATTTACTTCTGCAAGAGCTTTAAATCAAAAACCTAAACTCATCCCATCGTAAATCTGCATCACAATGCTAAAAAGGAGACAACATGGGACATCATAGGAACTCGCAAGCCCTTTTCATTTCAAGTACCAAGTGATCGCAACCACTGGCTTATCAGCATATAATCCCACATGATGTCTCATTGTGATCGCAACCACATATCAATTATTTCATAATGGTTTTCCGCCTCACAAGGGGTACTCCCTCCTCATGATCGCAACCACAAAATATTATAGGAACTCGCAAGCCCTTTTTCATCTCAAGTACCAAGTGATCGCAACCACTTAATCAATGCTATGCCATGCCATGAATGCAATAATGCAATAATGCAATAATGCATATGCCAATCAACCTCGCAAGGATATCTCACCCTCTCAATTAGGGGTATATTATATATTTTGTTTTGTTAGCATTAGCATACAATCAACCACAAGGCCCCTCAAGGCACAACATTCACATTTTCATAAATCCATATATGGCAATCAGAGCATATCAATCATCATAGCATTTACAAACCAACAAGATATTTTAAAACATACATTCAGCAATCATTATTACATCTCATACATACAAGTCAATACTTGTATTAATCATATTGGCATCACAATCATTAATGATAATCATCACCACTTATTCAAGGGCATGTCCATAATAACATCCCTTTTCATTCATCATTAACATTTACCATTCAATATGTGTGGCATCATCCACTTTTATTCACCATTGATACTTTTTCAAAATTCGTTGAGTTATAATAACTCATTGCCATTCAATTGTCCTCTCATTAATTTCATCATCACACAAGGTCTGTCATGTAACCATATCACTTACTTTCCATCATGATTCATAATATATCCATAGTGGTGAAGCATACATGTGTTCATAACCTAGCATAGGCATACACATACCTTTCCATGGCCTTAAGCCATTCCCCAATCACCACTAAGACACACCACACATATACCCCTAGTGAATTCACTCGTTTTTACATAATAAAAGGGGTTTTGGATACTAATGAGCTCATGACAAATTTCAACATCAGGACATGAGGAAAGCTTATTTTTATTCTTAAAAATAGTGTGATATGTCATAAATATCACCTATTAGTCCCAATTTGATAACCATAAAAAGTTGGGTTCAAAACCCTCTTAAATATGAGTTTTACACTACAGTATGTTCGATATTTTAGGCCTCATAAGAGTTAGAAAACTCCAATTGAATTGAAACCATTTTAAAACCTCCATAACATAATTGTCTACAACTTTCATGCAGAAGTCAGAGGGCAAAAATGTAATTAAGATGCCCAAACGGGCCAAAAACAGTAAATGAATTACAGTAGTTAGAAAAACAACATGACAGTGGCCATAACAGGGCCATGAATCGATTCAAGTTTTGCATGAATCAATTCATGCGTGCTTGAAGTCCAAAAATTGACAAATAGAGAGTGAGGAATTGATTCATAACCCCCATGAATCGATCATACGTTCCTGGGGCTCAAAACAGTGGAAAGAGAGGGCCTTGAATCGATTCAAACCTTGTATGAATCGATTCAAGCATCGAAAAATTGGGGAACAAAAAATCCAGTGGGTCTGAATCGATTCAAGCCCATCCAGAAGCCTCTGAATCAATTCAAACTTTTGAATCGATTCATAACAACACAGACCCTTTTTATGCAAAAAATGTCATATTGAGGCACCACCAAATTTTCATATGAATTCCAATGCCCACCAAATTTTAACACAAACTTATATATATTATTTGTGACGTGTGGCCACCAACCATATTAAAAAATTCCCAAAAATGAGGGACTTATGCACATAAATGCATTTTACCTGTTTTGAGGCACTTTTGTGCAACTCAAGTGTAACACCCTAATTTTAATTAAATAAACAAAATCAATAGGGAAAATTTTCCAAATTTTAAAGTTAATAAACTGTACATAATCTACTCAAATTAACAAATCTGACCCATCGAGGAGAAGAAGGGGAAGGAGACAAGGGAAAGAACTCTCGCACAGCGAAGGGAAGAAACGCTTAAGCGAAACTACACTCGGTATCCTGCCACTCCACTCGGTATTTTCTCCCACTCGGATTTCAGTGTATGATTTGCTTGGAATGCTTCACTCCTTAGTTCATTCGGATTGACCCTAAGGCACCCCAGCTTCTTCCAGACAGTATATCACACTCCACGATTCCACTCGATTGGTTTATATATATATATATATATTGGCAACCCGCAAATGATCCCCAAGCCGCTCATTCGGAATTTATGAAGACTTCTCACTCGGAAATACTCAGTCGCTCCGCACTCGGGAAACCTTAACAGTCATCACTCTAAGGGTATCAGGATCGATTCTCGCTCGGTACCCAAAATCTTTCCTACTCTGATTTTCCCTCCAATTCAGGACTCACTCGGATTTCTCTAGCTACTTAATAATTTATTACAATGGATCCACTTAGAGTCTTAGGTGTCATCTTCTGATCGGTAAACTCTCACTCGGCATCACACGGCCTCATTCACTCAGGATTACCTAGACTTCTTTTCACTCAGATGGAGTCACTAACTCTCTTCCCACGCCATCACTCGACTCCACTTCGACTTACAGTTATACTAACCTCTCACCCACAACAAATACGCGTACATAGGTTACTCGGATTTTCATGCACAATATAGGGTTTCACGCAACATAGTAGATATAATTAATTACAGTCAGCAAATCATGTCCTCTACTCCCAAAGGTTCAGGTTCCAATAAAAGGAACTAAAGCTAAACATGAGCCGGCCAAGGCTTAACAAAACACATAAACAGTATATACATAACATCTATCTCCATAGTGCACCAGCACTTCACTCGGCATTCAGCTCCTCATTCACTCCTCATTGCGAGAGATATTCACTGAAAAATTGCCACAGTAGGGGGGTGAGTATCTTAAATATTAAGTGATAGATACTGACTCAGGTTGTCCATAATTATACAGCTTTATATATATACACACAATCATACATGGCAACGATTAAAGTCAGAGCAATACCAATCAACCAGGACAAACATCAGACTCTTACCGATCGGAATCCACCAGTTATCACTCGACCTTATACACGTATCAATTTAATAACATTAACATATAACAATCAGTGATATAATAATGCCTATGAATCGGAATGTACATATTGAACATTTCTCAATCAGAATTCAACAATTCTCCCTCGGCTACACATACACAACTTTTCAATAATATTAACATGCATTCATAGAACATATTTCAATCAGCATCAACAGCATGTGCACAAAGAATAGTTCGCTCGGTTATATATATTCATCATCTCATTAACATCATCACTTGCATAATCAATTTCAAACAGCATCGGTAATCAATATACACAGAGTATTTCACTCGGTTCCGTATTCGTGTGTAATCGGTTTTGACGTTGCAACGTAGACTCCCAACCTTTTTATACATAGCTCTCAACTATCAATTCAGCTCCCAGCTGCTTGGCCGTTTTACAGGTACCCAACCGTTTGCCCACAGGTGACACCAACTCTCTCAGCGCCAACGGAGGTGTTCACAGGCAGCCCGAGTCCCACTCGGAAACTACCTTGAGTCCCACTCAAGGATTTCACAGCGTCCCATACTTTTCAATTAACCGATAGTAGTGTCCCACACTACGTGCTCCCAGCACAACGCATCCCATGCGCCACACACGGATTCATTACACAATACAGAATTCATACACATAACTTTTCACTCAGTTATATATACTTCACATGCAGTTGGTAATACGAATTCTCAGAACTCAATATATTGATTTAACACACATACTTCCATGCAATCAGTATCATTGCTCAAGTAGATGAATACAGCAACACGTGCTTTCCATGCAATTGATATCAACCAATATCAGGATTCAATAAAGTATTCCACTCAACACAAGCATAACATGCAATCGGTATTCAGCAATATCAAGATTCAACTACGCATGCATCAATATGAATATTATCAGATTCACTACACCAACACTCGATCACATGCAGTCATCATTTTATATTTTTAACGACTCACAAGTCACGTAAACCACACAGTTATCGTCATTAACAATACAGCACACCCTTGCCATGCAATCATTCAACATTCTCTAAGCTATCGGCGTGCATCTCAGGGATAATACTAAACATGCAACACTCAACTCCTACTTGTCCTGCACCCGGGTATTGCGCACTTCACATGCAAGTATAACACACAAACAGAATATAGAACAACACTCATCAACACCCGGAACCCATCTATAATCCATACGTTTAACATATAAGGTACTCCCCCTACCAACTACGAGACTCCGAGAGACTCTTCTGCCTGGGTGTAGGTCCTCTGCCTTGTTGCTTCGCTCAATACTTCCACTCGTTTAGCCTCCACTTGAGTACTGTTGTCTCTCGCGATCGGCTTAGGTACAGGGGCTGTTTCTGCTTCTGCTTCGACAATCGTCTTTCACTCGTATAAGGAAGCTCCGACTCCTCTGCAATACCGTCAATGTGACTTCCGTAAGCAGAAAATATGAACAGAGGGCAGAGAAGGAGAAGGAGAAAAAGAAGAAGAATGAGAGAGAAAGAGAAGAAGGAAGAAGAGAGAAATCACAGAGGGAATTCTGAAGAATGAATGGCAAGAGACCATCGACCAACTACATATATGCATGCACAAAGAATGGAAAGGTGGGGTGGGGAAAACGTGAAGCAGCAGTCTGCTCACGTCATCCAGTCCCATCAGCAACCACTAATGGCTAATCACACTTAATCAACACTTATTTGATTAATTAAGTTAATAGTGATTAATAAACAATTCCCCACTTCTGAAATTATTATTTTAATGGCTTTATTTCACCCGGTATTTTGTTTAAAATCGGGATGTTACATCAAGGACCTATTCTTAATGGAATTGGCCCATTCCAATTCCTACAAGTCATAAACTACATACATGGGATATTGGAACGATCACATGCCATCAAAAATGCATAAAACTCAATTTGACTCTATGAGTTCCTTAATTATATATTATCTTTCAATCCCGTCACCAATGCTATCACAATGGCTATCACATTCAATGTCAAGCATCCATAGAATTTCTAAATTCATAAACATGTACTTCATCCTCTCAAGGATGGTTTATCAATAACACATCATTCCCATCAAAGGGATAGCTAAACATTCATCATCATAAACACATACATCATTCACAATAGCCAATAATTTGCCACTCATTTTATTCATTAAACTCCATTCATCTCATCATTTTGATATACATATGGCACGACAAGCATGAGTACTAAAATATACATAAATCACCAATTATTTTACTCATGTATTTGGAATGTAAAACTCCTCTCCTACCTTGAGGGAATAACCACAATCCAAATGCTCCAATCGTTTTGCCACATTGTCTGAATCACAATCTACACATTCCACATATACATAAATACACTAAATTAATGAGCCATCACTAGGCATCATAATTATTTCAAGCAATGTAAATATATCTTAAAGCTTAATGTCAAGTCCTAGACTTGCTAAAACACTAATTCATACCATTGTGTTAGGTTTCGGGAATTCCTTTCCCAAAACCATGATTATCTAAATCTTAAAAGGGGCTAACCACACCCAACGACAACAAGGCCACATCCCTTATTCATAATACATCCAATCATCATATAAATCATCCATTGGCCATCATTATCACTCAAAATTCAACATAGCTATCTTATCCTCCAATAACCATAATTAATTAACAAATCCAAATGTCACATGCCATGACCTAAGACCTCATCATGTCTCACTCTTATTTCACTAATCCCTCATAACCACAACATATATAATCCCAAAGCTTAAGATTAAGATCCTTTAAAATTCAATAACTATCATTTCCTACATTCTCATTGTTTAAGTTCCTCATAACAAGATCACAACTTTAACACACTTAACAACTTAAAGTTATCATCACAATTCTTTTGGTCATATATCCTTATCATCAATGATCAATGTCACACATTTTGTATTTTTATGTTGATGCAGGTTTTGATAATGAGACAACAAATGAAGATATATTAAGGATGTTATCAAGCAAATTAATTATGTTTGATGATGAAATTCAAAAGAATGATTCAAGGCATTTTAAGAAGCTTAAAATTAGTGGAATATACTCATTAAAGTGCCCAAGACTCAAAGGAATTAAACCAATACGCAATTACATATCAAAAGGAATAAAAATAATGCACAAAAATGGAGAATTCGGTGGATGAATCGATTTATCCATGCCTGAATCGATTCATACAGTTTTTATGTGCAGGAACTTGAAAATTTCATGCATGAATCGATTCAAATGGGAAATGAATCGATTCATACGTTGGTAATGACATTAAATCAATTCTGATGCATTTTGAAGGCCATGAATCTATGCATTTTCAAAATGAATCCATTCATACGTCTGTTAAGAAGAAAAACAAATTACATGAATCTATTCATTTTCAAAATAAATCCATTCATACGTCTGTCAGGAAGAAAAACAAATTACATGAATCTATTCATTTTCAAAATGAATCTATTCATTTTCAAAATGAATCTATTCATTTCCAAAATGAATCCATTCATACGTTCTCCAGGAGATTGAATCCATTCATTTCAAGCTGGAATCTATTCATTCCAATTTTGTTACGTAAATGCACTAAATGAACCTATTCATTTTGAAAATGAATCAATTCACTTAGTTCAAATGGTTCTAAAATTTGAAATTTGAAAGTCTCAAAAGTTTCAAGTGCCAACAATTTCTGAAATGCTCCACTCACCATACTGCACTATGCTTAAAGTTATAAATTAATTCAGCACTCCATGAAGCACTATGCCATGTCCAAGCTGCCAAAGACAAAAACTAAAAGATACCTTGCTGTTCCAATTTCAATTTGCACGCTGGAAATTTTCAAATGGAAAAGAACCATGCTTGTCTAAGCTGCTGCCAACAGACACTGAATTCTACCTTGTTGTTCCAAGTTCCATTATGCACGCTGGACTTTAATAAGCAAGGCACCAATAATTTGATGGAATAATTAATTACAAGTGTCATGCCTTATGTGCCTATAAATAAAGAAAGAGTTTGAAGAAGCATTTACACCAAGCATTGAAGTAGTTCCTTTGCTTTCTCCTTCCCTCACGCTGCTCCTCTTCTCCTTTTCTCTTAATTACTCTCTGTTTCCATTTTGGCTTATTATTTGAGAGTAAACTTGGTGAGCAAAATTATTTTCTAAACTTGTAAATTATTTCTTAAGAGAGAAAATATTTTTAAAGTGCATATCCTCTCTTTGAGAGTTACCATTTTGTTAGAGCTTTAATTTGTATATCCACTCTATTGGAGAGTTACTCTTGTATTCTAAACACCAAAATTTCTAAAGTTGTGGGTTGGGTTTCAACCTTGTAATTATGAGATTGAGAGATTGGGTAGGGTGCCCTTGTACTTGTGAGAATTGGGTTCTTGTGTGTGGGACACTAAGAAGTCACGATTGCTCAAAGTTGTATCTCTAATCTCCAATAGTGGAAATCCTCTAAGTGGGTTGCTTAGAGGCGAGACGTACACCGGTGTGGTGGAACTCGTATATATCGGTTTTTAAATCTCTCTTCCCTAAACTCATTTAATTTGTGCACTTAACTTGCTTGCTTGATTTATTATATTATTGCCAATTAATTTGGACTAAGTGCTTGTTATATTAAGTTGTAAATTATTTTGATTAACATTGTTGAAATTAGCCTTAAGTAATATTCTTGAATTAATTTGAGAACCATAAATAGTGTTATGATTAATTTGATTCCACTTCTTGAATATTACTTAGACCTTTTAAGTGCTTATTATTTTGTCTTGTGTATAAATTGTTACTACTTGCCATTAAGTTTATCATCTTCAATAAACATAGTAACTAAAGAATCAACTTCAAAAGCATTCAAAGTAAAAATTTTAAATACTCAATTCACCCCCCTTCTTGAGTACTTGAGGCCACTTGGTTAACAGGTGGTATCAGAGCTTGACTCTTGGTAGATAAAGCTTAACAGCTTCAAGAGAACAAATGGCCTTAAATTCTCTAAACCTTTTACCCGAGGGTGGTGCCACAAATAGACCTCCCGCTTTCAATGGTGAGCGCTACGCTTTTTGGAAAGCAAGGATGAAAATTTTTGTGCAATCAATTGACTTGAAAGTATGGAATGCTATTGAAAATGGTCCTTTTGTACCTATGCATACTGTTAATGATAAACAAATTGAAAAACCTATCGATGATTGGACTAGTGAGGAAGAGAAGAAAGTACAATATAATTACAAAGCAAAAAATCTTATCACTTTAGCTTTAGGTCCCGATGAGTTCTTTAGAGTAGTTACATGTAAATCTGCTAAGGATATGTAGGATACCCTTCAAGTAACTCATGGAGGAACTAGCGATGTTAAGGACTCTAAGATTAGTACTTTAACTAGTCAATATGAAAGTTTTAGAATGAATTCCAATGAATCTATTTTAGAACTTCAAAAGAGATTTACTTTGATTATTAATCATCTTATTACACTTGGTAAATCTTATAATAACAACGAACTTATCCACAAAGTTCTAAAAAGTCTTACTAGGGAATGGCAACCTCTTGTTACGGCCATCAAGCAATCTCCCAATATAAATGATATGTCTCTTGCCACTTTGTTTGGTAAACTCCAAGAACAAGAACAAGAATTGAAAGACTTGAAACAAGTGGAGGAAGAAGAAAAAGTCTCTAAGAAGAAAGGGCTAGCTCTCAAAGCCATCTCAATTGTTGAAGATGAATCCGAGAGTGATCTTGATAAGGATGAAGAGTTAAGCCTATTCGTGAAACATTTTGGAAAGCTTATGAAGAGAAAACGCTTTCAAAGAAGCTTCAAATCACAAGGTAAGAAACCTAATCCTAAAGAGAATTCTACTTCACCTACGTGCTTTGAATGTGGAAAGGAAGGACACTTCAAGATAGATTGTCCAAACCTAAAGAAGAAAAACAAAGAAAGAAAAGAAAGGAGAAGGGTATATATTGTATGGGGTGAAAATAAGATAAGTAGCTCGGACGATTCAGAAAATGAAGAAGCGAACCTTTGTCTTATGGCCAATCACCAAGATGAAGAAGATGAGGTAAATTTTCATGACTTAAATAAGGAAGAACTACTTGATGCTCTTGAAGAATTGTATGATAAATTTATGAAAGTGTCTAATAAGCATAAATTATCTAGAAAAACCATTGACACTCTTGAGATGCACCTTATGGAAGTTTGTAAAGAAAATAAATGTTTGAAAAATGAATTAGTAAATGTTCAAGCATGCTCTAGGACTAAACCTTGTGAATTTGTAAAGAAATGTGACATGCTAGAAACTAAGGTTTTGGACTTGAATAGAACTCTAGAAAAATTTACAAATGGTAGAGACAACTTAAATGTTTTACTTGGTAAACAACGGTGTATGTTTGATAAAACGGGTTTAGGTTTCAATGCCGTTAAGAAACAAAAGAATTATGAGAACTTCTTTATACCACCTAGTAAAACTTCATCACCTTTCATGAAATGTAATCATTGCGGTTTTAAAGGACATAATGCATTTAATTGTAATGTTAGAAAACTAGGGCCAAAGGTTGTGAGAAAAGTATGGGTTCCTAAAGGAACATTACCTCAAACTAACCTACAAGGACCCAACATAAAATGGGTACCAAGTTCTGTAACTTGACATGTTTTGTAGGTATGCTTTAAAGCAAATAGCACCCATTGGTATTTGGATAGTGGGTGTTCAAAACACATGACGGGAGACAAAAGTAAGTTCATATCATTTACTCCACGAAATAAAGGATTCATTACTTATGGAGATAACACGAAGGGAAGAATACTAGGAATCGGAAATGTTGGTAAAAACTCTTCCACTTCTATAAACGATGTATTATATGTTGAAGGACTTAAACATAACTTGCTTAGCATTAGTCAATTATGTGATAAAGGCTATAAAATTATTTTTGAATCAAACGGTTGCATAATTGAAAATAAACTAAACAAGGAAATAAAATTTGTTGGTCAAAGAGTTGATAATATTTATATGATTAATCTTGATTGTCTTGCTTCAAATGATGTGCAATGCTTCATAACTAAAGAGGATGAATCATGGCTATGGCATAGAAGAATTGCTCACATTCATATAGACCATTTAAATAAACTTGTTTCAAAAGATTTAGTAATTGGTTTACCAAAATTGAAATTCGAAAATAAATTTTGTGACGTATGTCAAAAGGGAAAACAAGTAAAGGTTTCTTTTCAAGTGAAAAATGTTGTTTCAACAAATAGACCTTTACAGCTTTTACATATGGATTTATTTGGACCTTCAAAAATTAAAAGTTTTGGTTGAAACTATTATGGTCTTGTGATTGTGGATGATTATTCTAGGTATACATGGACTCTGTTTCTTACTCATAAACATGAAGCATATAATGCATTTAAGAAACTTGCCAAGATCATCCAAAATGAACAAAATTTGAAAATTGCATCTATTCAAACTAATCATGGGGGAGAATTTGAAAACCAATCTTTTGAAAAGTTTTGTGAAAATTTGGCATTGATCATAATTTTTCAGCTCCAAGAACTCCACAACAAAATGGAGTAGTTGAAAGGAAAAATAGATCTTTAGCGGAGCTCGCAAGAACTATGTTAAATGAAAGTAACATTTCAAAACATTTTTGGGCCGATGCAGTAAATACTGCTTGTCATGTTATGAACCGATGTTTGATAAGGCCTATATTAAAGAAAACCCCCTATGAGCTTTATAAAGGAAGAAAACCAAATATTTCTTATTTTCATATATTTGGATGCAAATGTTTTGTTTTAAACAATGGAAAGGATAATCTCGGCAAATTCGATACAAAATCTGATGAAGCAATATTCTTAGGTTATTCATCTACTAGTAAAGCATATCGACTCTTTAACAAACAAAGATGTACAATTGAAGAGTCTATACATGTCAAATTTGATGAACTTAACTAAAATCCTTCGAGAAAGAAAATTGATGATCTTGTAGGTACTTTCCAAGAAATGAACTTAGAAGATGAAGAAGGAAACAAAAATAAAGGAGATACATCACAAAATGATGAACCTCAACAAAAGGAGTGGATCACCTTAAAGAATCACCCCTTGGACAACATCATAGGTGAAATAACAAAAGGTGTAAGTACTCAAAATGCTGTTAGAAATGCATGCAATCACTTAGCTTTTGTATCACAAATAGAACCTAAAAATATTGATGAAGCTATTGTTGATGAACATTGGATGTTGTCCATGCAAGAAGAATTGAATCAATTTGAAAGAAATGAAGTTTGGGAACTTGTGTCAAGACCCAATGACCATCTAATAATTGGCACCAAATGGGTTTTTAGAAATAAGCTAGATGAAAATGGAATAATAACAAGAAACAAATCTAGATTAGTTGCTAAAGGATATAATCAAGAAGAGGGAATAGACTACGAAGAAACGTATGCTCCCGTAGCTAGACTAGAAGCCATAAGATTACTGTTAGCTTTTGCTTGTTGTATGGATTTTAATCTTTATCAAATGGATGTCAAAAGCGTTTTTCTAAATGGCTATATTCAAGAAGAAATTTATGTAGATCAACCTCCCGGTTTTGAAAATCACAAATTTCCAAACCATGTTTTTAAATTGAGAAAAGCTTTATATGGTTTGAAACAAGCTCCAAGAGCTTGGTATGAAAGACTTAGTAAATTTCTTTTAGAAAATAATTTTGAAAGAGGAAAGCTTGATACTACGCTGTTTATAAAACATAAAAATAATGACATTCTATTGGTACAAGTTTATGTTGATGACATAATATTTGGTGCTACTAACGAAATTCTTTGTCAAGAGTTTGCTAAGATTATGCAAGATGAATTCGAAATGTCAATGATGGGAGAACGTTCATTAGTCAAACAAAATATTGTAAAGAACTACTCAAAAAGTTTGAAATGGACAAAGCAAACGAAATAGCTACACCTATGAGTACATCTTGCTACTTAGACAACGATGAGAAGGGTAAGGACGTTGAAATAACTAAATACCAAGGTATGATTGGTTCCTTACTTTACTTAACAGCTAGTAGACCTGATATTATGTTTGCTGTATGCATGTGTGCTAGATATCAAGCATGTCCTAAAGAATCACATCTTACTACCGTAAAAAGAATTTTGAAATATCTTGTGTAACATCCTGGATTTTTAAATAAAATAAATTTATTGGATGATGATAATTGATTGTTTATGGCCAAATAATTATGGGAGATGTTGTTAGATATTAGAGGTGAATTATCGGTAAATTTAGATTTACCGAAACCAGATGAATTAACTAGTGATGTGGGACCCACTTGATTTAATTAGATGTTTGATGGGTCTAGAATGTTTGTAAAATTATTGTGGTTAAGATGGTATACTTAAAATGATTTTTGGTGTCAAGGAAATAATTAATTGGACTCGATGTATGATAATAACCAGGGAAAATACGAACTAAATGGGATTAAAAAGAAAATGAAAATTTCCTTTCTTCTCTTCATTTCAGCCGTCCACTTCTTCTCTTTTTCCCATTTCTACTTTTCATGCTATTATACAATGGTTAATAGGGTTTTATGACCCAATGGACAAATGGCACAAAGCAAGGTTTTAACCATTGGACAATGTCCAATTTTTACTTAAATTCCTTCTCCCTTCTCTCATTTTTCGGTGACACCTCCTCCTCACCTTTTCTTCACTTTTACTTCCTTTCTTCCTCCTTCCATGGTAAAAATCACCCACCTCCATTCTTCTTCTTTCTCTTGCCCAAAAACGAAAGCTAAGCTTGGATTTGTGAAGCATTTATGGAGCTTGGGAGCTTGTGGGATCATCTCCTTTCTCTTCTTCACTCTCATTTTTGTTTTGGTGGAGCTTAAGCTTGAGGTAAAGATTTCTTACCTCCACCTTGTTTTATTTATGGTTTTGAGTTATTGAGTTGAAAATAGTGATGTTAGAAACCTTGTATATGGGTGGAAATGGAAACTTTAGGCTTGAATGTTTGGAAAGGGAACCCTAAGTATTAATAATTTAGGTATTTTTGACCCACTTGATGATTTTGATGATTATGGATGTCTATGAACGGAGTATATGAGAGGAATGGATTTTTAGAATCATTAAGATTGATTAATGAGGTTGATGATATTTGCATGTGAGTAGATTTGATGACTTGAGGAATAAATCTTGAGAATAGGAAAATGATAGGCAATGTTGAGTGATGTTATTGGTGATAACAATAATGGTGGATGACCATTGATAATGGATACTTGACTTGATGAAGTCTTAGGCCATGATAAATGCCATAAGGGTTTATTGATTAGGGATGGCTTAAGAAAATCCATGGTGACTTAAGTTGAAAATTGGATGCCTTGTGATGGCTTATTAATTTCATGTATATATGTGTGTTGTTGATAGGATTGCATTCCAGACGATGATGCGGAATGATCAATGTAACCGCGTGGCGGTTCTTCTCTCGAGGTAGGAGAGGAGTTTACATTTCAAATTACATGAGTGAATTCATTGTTAATTATGTATATGTTAAACTCATGCAATGCCTTGCCATGAATGTTTTATATGATTAATTTGATAAAGTGATGAATGATGGCTTGGCTTATGTTGAATGTTATAAAAATGTATGTATTTATATCATATTGATGATAAGTGGTTGATGGTCCCTTGGTTGGACGTGAACTAATGATGGTGAAAATTTATGAATGAACGAGTTAAAATATAGAGGATTGTTTTGAGATTAGTGATTATAGCTGACGAATTAGAATTTAAAGGAGTAATTAATGAGTTGGAATGAGAATTCCTATGTATGAATGGTCAGAGCGAGTTTTATATGCCTCATGTGATGAGTATGGTGTATTAGTGGTGAATCAGTTGGCCTAGAGTGAGATTTCAGGCAGAATTATTGATTCTACTTATGTCCGAGTGGTCTCGCCCAAGTGAGATGGGATTCCGCCTAAGCTAGAGTCCCCTGCTCTAGAGAATTAGTTTCTGGAGGAAATTCACCCAGGCGAATTGAGCTTCGCTCGAGCGAGGGCGAAGGAATTAGCCACTGGTCTGATTTCGCTCAAGCGAGAATGTTAGTAGATCAGGGATTTAGCTACTGGACGAAATCTGCCCGAGCGAAGAGTCTTGAGGGATGGCATTCGCCCAGGCGAGACAAGTAAATGGTGATTGGGTAAGTTTCTGAACAAACTTTGTCTAAGTGGGAGTTTTGGAAATGAATTAAGAGGTGGTGGAATTTCTGGGTGAATTCCAAGTGACTCATGTCCGAGTCATGACCTTCCGAGTAAGGAAGTGGGCATAATCAGAGTAGAAGGCTCGTGAATGTGATGATCTGGGTAGTGGAGTCCCGAATGGGGAATTTCTGAGTCCAGTGTAACCTGTGCCGAGTGGAGTGCCTTCTAATGTGCAATTCCGAGTGAGGCTATAGCTATTGGGCTTTTTCCGAGTGGTGAAGACTTAAAAGGACTCCGAGAGAAATGTATTCTGAGAGAAATCCATTTTTATACACTCATTCCGAGTGAGATCTTAGCGAGAGAATTTCTTCGAGTAATGATAGGTCTAATTATTCCCGAGTGGGAAATCTCGAATGAACCTTTCCCGAGGGGAGAGTGATTGTGATGGTTCTAATTGAGGTATTCTAGGAGTCCTCTTCCGAGTGAATAAAGTTATATATTCCTAGTGGACAAGATTTAAATAGGTCCGAGTGTGACAGCTTAGTGAATTCCTCCGAGTGACGAGAGATCAGAGTAATTCTGAATGGAACTTAATGGTGGAATCCGAGTGTGTAATTCCGAGTGGGGATTGGCACCTGGGGGGATATACTGTGAGTCTGTCCAGATGTATTTTGGAATAGCTTCACCCGAGTGAAGGCTGAGTTCTAGGAAACCTAGCCCGAGAGAAAGAAAAAGGAGTTATTTTAGTGATAATATCACCGAGTAAAACTGAGTAAGAGATAAGTCGTTTCTGAGATAATTATGCCGAGTGAAAACCGGGCGAAAGATGGGTCGGCTTTGTATTAAGTTTACCGAGTGAAAGATTGATTGAGAGATGACTCGGATTTGGAATTAATTGGCTGAGTAAATGATGGGTAGGTCAAGATTAATTTGCTGAGCGAAAAACCTGAGTGCCTTGAGCCGGTTTCAGGTAGATTCTGCCGAGTGAAAACCCGAGTGTTGGAAGTCAGTTTTGATTGATTTTACCGAGTGGACAACCGAGTGTGATAGGTCGGTTTTAAAGTAATTTGCCGAGTGAAGGACCGAACGAGAGGGATCGGTTCTAGAACAAGTTTACCGAGTAAAAACCGAGTGTTAGTAAGAACGACCTCTGGTCGGATTTCGCTTAAGCGAGCTGGTGCTTCGCTCAAGTGAGTGTTAAAGGAATTGGTTACTGGAGGTATTTCGCTTACGCGAAAGGGAGTCGCCCAAGCGAACCGGGCCTGTCTCGCTCAAGCGGATGTGAATCTCGCTTGAGCGAGTTTCCACCAGAATGGGTTTTACTCGATATTGCTAGTGGTAGGCTCATATTTGACCCTTCTTTTTGGCATGGCGAGGTAAAGCTGAGACGAATCAGGGGATGTATGAGAGGTAATGTGTTAATGATAAAATATGGTGGTGATTGTGGTTGGTTGGTACATTGGGACTAATTAATTATAACCCATTACCACTTAAAAATAGAATAATGAAAGGATAATTAGATGATATGGTATATGACATAAAGTGATGAAGTGGTGAGAATGTGACATTGAATAATGTTAGATGAAGATGTTGAACACTCTCTTACACAAAGAGGTGTATAATTATGTTGATGAATTGTTGTGTACCATTGTGTGCGATACAAGCATGGTCTTGTATGTGTGGTATGAAATATGAAATTGAAAATGTTGTGAATGCCACACGATTATATATACATATAAGTATAATTGAGCAATGGTAATGAATAATGAGATGAAAATCCACTAAATGAAGTGTGATAATATTGATGAATAATATGTGATGTTGAAATGCCATAGTGGCTGTTTGCAAGTATTGACTTGTGTGTATGATGTGAAATATATGTGAAATATGTTGAGATGGAAATGCCACATTAAAACTTGAAAATAATGACTAAGAAACCAATAATACTGAAATCCACTAAGGTGTATGGTGGTGTTGGTGATTATGATGATGATGATGATGATGTTTGATGAGTGGCATTTAGGATGCACAGAGTGAGAATGCATTTGATTTGCATTGTATTGCATCTATGGCATATCATAGCTGCCGGTGTTGGAATATTAGGGGATTCCCCCTGTTGGCCCAGTGGGAGGGCGGCTCAGTGCACAAGCAATATGTTGTTTCCCCTGTGACTCGGTGTGTGAGTCACGAAGCTGCCCATGCTGAGCTACGGGGAGCTGCATGTGGTTGACCCTTGTGGGGGGTGGCTCTTGAGGAGCAGGTGTCCCCGGTGGTCTTTTGGATCACAGCTGCCATGTTGAGAATCATGGTTGGCCCGCAACACCATATGTTGAATATGTTGTATACCGCGCTCATGGTGAAAATGACCAGGTGTTGCATGATGGGCGATGCGGTTTGGTACCAGTAAAAATATGGTGAATATGCATGCATTATGATATATGTGTACACATTTTACTACTGCAGTAGGGGCATGGTATGTGATCATGCTTGAACCCACAATTGGTGTTATTTCCCACAGTCGGATCCACATTTGTTGTCTATTCCATTGTGCATATGCATTAGCCATAAGAGCATTTGAATATAGCATGGAGATATGCCAGAATATGATGATGATTGAGATGATGGTATTGGTGTTGATGAGATGAGAAGTTAATATAATGAAAGACCACATAAAAATAATAAATGATATGAATATATGAAATAATGTTGAATATGACGATATGTATGATATGGCCCAATGTAATGAAGGGCGTATTGGTTTATGATTGGTGATGATGATGTTAGCCCATGGTGGCTTTGATAAAAGACCAGAAGGGTCTATATTGATGTGTTGGCCCATTGAGGCGATGTGATAGATACGTGTTGGCCCATTGTGGCGGTGTTCTAAATGTGTATATGCTTGCTTTACTATGATTTGATGAATAAGCATGAAATGTGTCGCGACCGGGATCGCGGCGGCACGGCCGACCCTCAAAACGATCTTTTATATATAAACAGGGATTCGCCACCAATATTTTTTAGGATAAAATACTGGGAAAACCTTTGTTAAAGCACTGGTTATAAAAATAAAATTCCATGTTCGGGAGTCTGATTACAGGTGAGGAAGGTATCAGCACCTCACAACTGTCCGTTATAAAAACGGTTACCTCAATATGATAACGCACATTATAATTAGTCTAATAATTATTTTTACTTCTTCATGAAAGGAAAATATACGAGATGACAAGTTATACAAAGAATAAACAAAAATAAGCACGGAATATTTACATGAGATTAACAGGACATCTCGTCCAAATTAATCTCGCTCCACCATTTTTAATAAAAAATTACGATAATAATGAGAATAATAATAATCATTACCAACTTTATTCTAGTCCGAATAGAATGTATGAAGTACTTATTTTTTGTTACATATTTATTACAAACCTAGAAAGGGCTAAAAAAAGAAAAGGAAAGAAAATAACAGCTATTTATTTAAGTGGGAAAATGGAATACCGGGTGAAAATATGGAAATCCGAGTGAAAAATGGAAATCCAAGTAGAGTGGTGAAAAAACCGAGTGAAAATGGAAAAACCGAGTGAAAATGTAAAATACCGAGTGAAAAGGTAGAATGCCGAGTGAAGGTTGAACACCGAGTTGAAGAGTGTGCTGACCGAGTGAGAAAACAGTAGGGGGTTAAGAAGAGTTTGGATATGTTTAGAAGGAGAAGGAGGACGGTGTTGGGGTTGAAGGAAGAGGTCGGTGTGGAGAGGATTTTAAGGGTGCTGGTTGGTTTTCAAAGGAGGACGGTGTTAGAGAGGATGAAGGGTGCTGGTTGGTTGAAAGGAGAACGGTTGGGTGAGTAAGGGAGTGGGATAGCGTTTTAAGATAAGGGGGTAGTGGAGAAAAATGAGGAGGGCGGTGTTTAGAGGGAAAAGGGGCGGTGTTGAGGAGTTTGAGGAGGGCGGTGTTTAGAGGGAAAAAGGGGCGGTGTGGTTGGAAGGAGGTGAAGGATTGAGGACGGTTGGAGAGAGGAGTGAGGACAGTGTTGAGGAGTTTGAGGAGGGCGGTGTTTAGAGGGTAAAGAGGGGGGGCGGTGTGGTTGAAAGGAGGTGAAGGATTGAGGACGGTTGGAGAGAGGAGTGAGGACGGTGTTGAGGAGTTTGAGGAGGGCGGTGTTTAGAGGGAAAAAGGGGCTATGAGGGGTTTCAGACAGTGAAAGGAAAAGAGAGGGATGGCTGGGTGTTCCTTTTTCTCTTAAAAATTCAAAGTCCCTGAAGGCTCCAGGATCCTCTCTATTTATAGAGGTCCTGGACACCCACCAGCAGAGGCAAGTGGTCCTTTTTTATTATTTTTCCTTGTCAGCCACCCCACTTGGCCAGCCTGGATGGAGTTGGTGGACACAGCTTGCACCTAGGCAGCTATAGGGGTCGGCAGCTAGTGGGCCTTTCCTTTGTCACTTTGTCAGCCGCCCCCCATAAGTCAAAGATCCACTTGGATAGTGGAAATCCAAGTCAGCAAGGGCACTCGGTGGGAATATGGGTCGGATTTTACCTTCTCTACAAAATCTGAGTGGAAAAGGTGAATTCGTTCACAAGACCGAGTGAAATGAAGCTGTTTATACAAAAACCGAGTGACGAATGACTCGGAACTGACTGAAATAGTCGGAGTACGACTCGGAATGGTTGAATAATGATTCGGAATTGGAAATGGCTTAAAAGACGACTCGGAAATGGTCTAAGGACAGCTCGAAAAAAGAATACTTTACTCGGTTCTGACTGAAAAAGCATCACTCGGTGTTGATTGAAGATTCTTCACTCGGTGTTGATTGAAGATTCTTCACTCGGTATAGCTTTATGTCTTCCTTCATTGGAATGGTTCAATCAGCACTCGGAGAAATCTTGTTCGACAATCCTTCTGCTTGAAGCCTCACTCTGCCCTTCTGCTTGATTCACTCGGCATGTCAGAAACATTTTGCTCGGTTGCTGGTAGATCAGAACCATTCTTTCTTTAACTTTACACTTATTCAGTCGGAATATTGTCAGCCGGTTTGGAAATGAACTTCAACCCTCTCGGATTCTCAAAGGGGAGTCGTCCTCGATACTTTAGGAAAATCTGATGACTCGGACAACTTCACTCGGAATTGGCTTTATATTTCAATCACGATATGCTCGAATTGGCTTCATACTGCAGCACTCGGTGTCATCCTTTACACCTCAATCAGATTTGAGAAATTGAGAATCTGACCACTCGGATATGCTTACCCGGGAATCAACCTGTTCTCTTCAATCAGAAAAGCTTTTCTCAGCCTTTTCAACGCACTCGGAGTCGGTCTTCCCTCCACTCAGAATTTGGATCTCAGACATTTTCACTCAGAACCGACCTTATTTTTACTCGGAATTGCATATTTCTTACTCAAAAATTCAAATTTGGTAATCTGACTCGGAATTGGCCTTGTTTTCACTCGAAATTGGCCTTATTCTTACTCGGTTTCAATCACCAATCCTCAATCATCAATTGGAGGCTTTCATTCTCTCAGAATCGTTCCATATGTGCATCAATCCACTCAGATATCTGGGAGTCGTCCTTATCCTCCAATTAGAATGGAATTCGGCCATTTGCATTCGGAATTGGTCTTATTCCTCACTCAGGATTTAGAACTTGGACGACCACTCGGAAACTGCCTTATTATCACTCGAAACTTGGAAACTTTGACATATCCACTCGGAAACCGCCTTCTTATTACTCAGAATTTGGAAACTTGGCATTTTCACTCGGAATCTGCCTGCTTTTCAGTCATAACTTGTAAATTGGACTCGGAATGATTGCAGTGGGACAGCTTCCACTCGGATTTACTTCTAATAGGGACATATTTCCTCAAGATTAACAACTTTTCACTCGGAATGGCTTTGATAGGGAAGTTTCCACTCAGATTTCCTCTAATAGTGAAGTATTCCACTCGGATTCGCTCCATTCTGAGTAATTCTACTCGGTTTTGGTCATTTCTGTGTAATTCCACTCGGATTTCATTGTTCTGAGTAATTCCACTCGGATTTCATTATTCGAAGGAAAAGAATATGCATCAGGTATCAATCTCGCTCGGGCGTGACATGTCTCGCTTGAGCGAACCAACACCCGCTTGGGCGAAAACAGGCCAGGGACCATGTCTTACTCGAAAATGATCATTCCGAGTCCCTTCACTCGGAAATGATCATTTTCGAGTCAGTTTTTTTTTCTTCTTTTTTTTTTACTTGTATTCTTTTTTTTTTACTTGTATTTTTTTTCTTTCTTCTTTTTTACTTGTATTTTTTTCTTTTTTTACTTGTATATTTTTTTTACTTGTGGATCGACCGGACTAAAATAGGTGTTCACAGATGCCCCTCTTTACTTATTTTCCATAAGAAGAGCATGAAGTTTCTTCTTGCTTTTTGAAATGGAAAGGGAGTAAAGACGTGAACACCATTGTCAAAGTATCAGATGAGGGGAAAACCTAGGAACTGACAGGAAAAGTAAAAGGTGAGGGTGTTGCCTCTCGGTTGACTGGGAAAGTAAAAGGTGAGGGTGTTGCCTCTCGATTGACTGGAAAAGTAGAAGGGTTGCCATTTGATCGGCGACAGGAAAGTAAAGGGGCGCCATTTGATCGACGACAGGAAGAAAAAAGGGTGAGGGTGTTGCCTACAGGAAGGTAAAAGGGTTGCCATTTGATCGGCGACAGGAAAGTAAAGGGCGAGGGTGTTGCCTCTCGGTTCACAGGAAAAGTAAAAGGTGAGGGTGTTGCCTCTCGGTTGACAGGAAAAGTAAAAGGTGAGGGTGTTGCCTCTCGATTGACTGGAAAATTAAAAGGTGAGGGTGTTACCCCTCGGTTTATAGGAAGGTAAAAGGGCGAGGGTGTTGCCTCTCGGTTGACAGGAAAAGTAAAAGGTGAGGGTGTTTCCTCTCGATTGACTGGAAAAGTAAAAGGTGAGGGTGTTGCCTCTCGGCTGATTGGAAAGTAAAAATTGGGGGAGCTAACAGGACGTCTCGTCCGAATTAACTCTCTATACCTAAAAGCTCGGGGTGATGCCCCAGTTTGCCATGACTGAAGCCTTTGACTGAATGAATCTGGGGTATTTCCCTTTGTTTGAAAGGAAGAGTCCTGGGGTGATGCCCCAGTTTTTGGGAAAAGTGATCTGGGGGTTAACAGGACGTCCCGTCCAAATTAACCAGGATCTGAAGCTTTGGGGTGATGCCCCAATTTTGGAAAAATGATCTGGGGGTTAACAGGACGTCCCGTCCAAATTAACCAGGATCTGAAGTTTTGGGGTGATGCCCCAGTTTTGGAAAAATGATTTGGGGGTTAACAGGACGTCCCGTCCAAATTAACCAGGATCTGAAGCTTTGGGGTGATGCCCCAGTTTGAAAGAAAGATTTGGGGAGATGCCCCAGTTTGAAAGAGAGATCTGGGGAGATGCCCTAGTTTGAAGGAAAGATCTGGGGAGATGCCCCAGTTTGAAAGAAAGATCTGGGGAGATGCCCCAGTTTGAAAGAGAGATCTGGGGAGATGCCCCAGTTTAAAGGAAAGATCTGGGGAGATGCCCCAGTTTGAAAGAAAGATCTGGGGAGATGCCCTAGTTTGAGAGAGAGATCTGGGGAGATGCCTCAGTTTAGAAGAGAGATCTGGGGAGATGCCCCAGTTTGGAAGAAAGATCTGGGGAGATACCCCAGTTTGAGCCTTTTTTAGTGAGAGGAGCATGATAGATACTAGTTTGGTACTAGTGAATTCACTGGGGAAGGATAAGTCCTCTTAAACCTGATCAAAGAAATATCCTGGTTGAGGGAGCTGAGTCCATTTTGCAGCTTTCCTCAGGAGAGATCTTCAGTCTATGTTCTACTAAAGTACAAACAATAGGTCTTGCTGAGAGAAAACTTTGGCGAATACCTGCTTTTGGATGATGGATTTGGTGTCCCTTTGATAAAAAAGTGAGTTAGTATAAAAAGACTTACAGGTAAATCTTCCCTGGCGATTGGCTTTTTAAGATAACTCATGGATGAAATAAAACATCCTCTAACTTTTGGCGAGTGTATTTAGCAGAGATAGCTATGCTTATACCAAGCAAATTCTAGCGCTAGGATGCATTTCGTTCCCCATAACTGTACGCTCTGTCGTTTCCAATTTCAAAATTTCTTTTAGGCAAAAACTTGTTTATTCATAAAATTTAGTTATCAACACATGTAAGAAGAAGGGAGGCTTTTATTTATAATCATCAGGTGTGTACAATAGAGATGAAAATAATATTAAGCACGGAGATGTGATAAGATATAGAGAATGGAAGGCAAGTAGAAAGGGGAAGGCTCATATATCCTCTAGTGATCTTCTGAGAGCAATGAGAAACCTGACCCTTTATCATGACTTCGTGTTCATCTTCTGATTTTGCTTCTGAGGGTGTAATTTGACAACGACCCTAATACCCGTTTTGACCTCCTTTGTCTTTGGCTTGAAGGGTTTATGTTGCAGAATCGAGTTTGTGGAACCGCCTTTTCAGGTTTTCGGCTCACCTTGCTGCTCTAACTTTTGCCTAGGTTGCCTTTTCAGGTTTTCATCCTAGCGAGCTTTTCTTCTTCCTCCTTCTCTTTTTTTTTGTTTTTTTGTTTTTTTTTTATTTTTTTTATTTTATGCAAAGTATTTCTTCACTACATCGGCATTTACAGGCATTGGCAGGTCATCTCCGTCCATGTTGGTGAGTATGAGGGCTCCTCCGGAGAAAGCCTTCTTTATAACATATGGTCCTTCGTAATTAGGTGTCCATTTCCCTCGGACGTCCTTTTGAATTGGCAAAATCTTCTTGAGGACCAAATCACCTTCTTGGAACTGTCGGGGGCGCACTTTCTTTTCGTATGCCCGCTTCATGTGTCTTTGATATAACTGTCCCTGGCAGAGAGCGGTTAACCTCTTCCCGTCAATCAGATTTAATTGATCATATTTGGTCTGGACCCATTCAGCTTCTTCCAGTTTGGCTTCCATGATCACCCTAAGGGATGGAATTTCCACTTCAAATGGCAATACAGCTTCCATTCCATAGACCAAAGAAAATGGTGTTGCCCCAGTTGAAGTTCGCACTGAGGTTCGGTATCCGTGCAGCGCGAAAGGGAGCATTTCATGCCAGTCTTTGTAGGTTACTACCATCTTTTGCACTATCTTCTTGATATTTTTGTTGGCTGCCTCAACTGCTCCATTCATTTTCAGACGGTATGGAGAGGAGTTGTGGTGGGAGATTTTAAAATTCTCGCAAAGCTCCTTCATCATTTTGTTGTTTAAATTTGTACCATTGTCCGTGATGATTTGGTTTGGTAGGCCGTACCGGCATATCAGCTCACGCTTGACGAATTTGACCACAACGTTTTTCGTCACATTGGTGTACAAAGCTACCTCTACCCACTTGGTGAAATAATCGATGGCAACTAGGATGAAACGATGACCATTTGAGGCTTTTGGTTCAATAGGCTCAATTACATTCATACCCCACATTGAAAAGGGCCATGGTGCTGACAAGACATTTAGGGATGAAGGCGGTGCATGAATGTGATCAACATAAATCTGACATTTATGACACTTCCGTACGTAAGCAAAACAGTCTGCTTCCATAGTCATCCAATAATATCCGGCTCTCAGGATTTTTCTTGACATAGCATGTCCATTCGTATGAGTTCCGAAAGATCCTTCGTGGATATCTTTCATGATCTGATTTGCCTCGACGGTATCAACACACCAGAGGAGAACGGAATCATAATTCCTCTTGTACAGCACGTTACCACTCAACAGATATCCCATAGCTAGCCTTCTCAAAGTTCGTTTGTCATTATCCGTAATGCCTTCTGTAACACCTTATTATTTGCAACTAATAATTCCAAAAATATGAGAAAATTTTTCACAAATAGTCACGTAACATTTGATATAGAAGGGAGCAGGCAAGGGGGAACGAAGAGCATTCACGCGCATATAGCAACCTACAGGGAAGCTAAAACTGGGGCCGGCTCAACGGGTTTATCGTAACACACCAGCACTAGGGCGGATTGCACAACACCGTTTATTCGCTTAGACGGGGTCTGACACCGTCCAGGCGGAGTATGGTAGAGCAGCAGCGGATAGAAGATATTTCACAAGGAGGCTTCCCTTCGAGTAACACTGGTCACTCAACGGGAGGAAATAGATAAGGGAAGATGTTAATACAATCACACGTGTAACATTCGGTGGAAGGGCGGAGTTAGAATCATCCTACTTGGCTAGGCGAGGTATATTTATCTTGGGCGGACTACAATACAACATTCACTTACTCAGGCGATGCTCGATACCGCTAGCGAGACGGAATAATGCGACAACGGAGAAAGAAGGTACATAGGCGGAATCTAGAGTTGATATTTACTTGCTTCAGCATAGTTCTACGCGTTTGGGTGAACTGTCCTAGTTACTTGGGCGAGGTATGACACCGCCTAAACGAAATCTGCACAACGCCTCTTCAACACAACTACAAGGTAATTTTCTCAATCGGGTATGGACAAGGGTTCACTAGGTAAATCCTCACACTCGCACTTCACTCAGAAAAACGGGAAGTTACAGGGTACATATGCGATAGTAGGTTGTGGAGAAAGGAGGAGTCTGAACCTATTCCGCCCAACTCAACTAATTATGACAACGCCTGGGTGGACTCAACCACCACGCCCAGATCAGGGGGTCAACACCGGGGTCTCGTTCTAACAACTACATCACACAAGCGCGAATCCTCACGCTGGGCGAATTGCCCCCAAACTTCGGGCGGGGTACGACTCCGCCCAACGTATCCGACATGAATTTTCCTAAGACAATTCTCGATTCACTCAGACTTGGCTATAACCTGCTCGATCATACCGTCCCTGCGTATCCATTAAAGCACAATTATGAAACAAGGCAGCACATAGCATCACGCACACAAAACCATACATCCATATATACATAAGAGTGTATGTTAATATTTACAACACAAAAATCAGACTTCTTCTTATCCATAAAGTTCTATTCATCCCCAAAACATTAACATCCGGTATGGACCAGTCAGGGCTCAATCTAACAACGCCTTAATTAAACCTTCCAAATTCATCAGCACTCCGCCCAGCATTCCAGCTCTGCTTCTGATTCTCCTCACGAGAGACATTCACTGAAAATGGCCACTGCAGGGGTGAGCTTTTACATGTAAAATGATACTCACAGACTCGGTATCAGCGTCAGTACACGCTCCTGCTATCATTCAACCTTTCTCAAGTAACCAAGTTCATACAGTTCAAACAACATTCATGACACACATAATATACAGAGTTTATTCCACATCCAAATATATATATTCATGCATTCAAAATCATACACATATACATACATAGACTTATACACCATCACAATCAGCCTTATTTCTATATGCATGCCTGCGGATCCGACTCGGGTAAAGACTCTCAGTTACGGTCCCCTTTTCTTCTGGCCCCTCGTCCCACAGCTCTTACCAGGTGGCACCGGCCTCCCCACGGCGTCTCGAGACTCTCTTCTCTAGCTCCAACGGCTACCACGAGCTCTATTGGGATCTAGCCAGGGTTGGTAACTGGAAGTCGTTTCCCTTGGGGTTCTTGACCTTCTATGGGTCACCCCACTCTCACTCATGCAACTAACACATTCATTATTACACATCATCGCGCCACAAATACCTTCGCCGTAATCATTAAGCAAAAATGGATTTTCCACACTACTCGTAATCATTCAATCAATCACACCAGCGCATGTTACAATCGGTCATCAGACTAACAACATTGAGCAATCCAATTAAGAGCACGCACATACATATTTTTCATAGTGACAACAAAATAGATCCATGCATATCATCCATCATTATCATCCACTAACAGGCTACACCATCACCACGAAGATCACTATCAGAATCTCAAATCATGCATCAGTTTTAATAATTATGAATACATGCACACATGCACAGCATCAGTTTTAATGATTATAAATACACGCACACACACACACCCACACTCAGCAATACGTTCATCCGGTACCATTCTTAGACCATGCATTCGACATGCAAGCGCCCCCTACCTTTAGAAGAACCTCAGAAACCTTTTCCGTTCTTGTCGTTGGGTCCGATGTCTTTCTCCTGGTTCGTTCAGTCTTCCTTGGCTTCGTCGTATCCTGCGCCTGATTCTGGGATGGAGTGTAGTCTGTTCTTCAGTACTGGAATCAAGATCTCCAGGAGCGAAGAGTAAGATGGAAGAAGAAGAAAGATGGAGACGAAGAGAGGAAAGTAGAGGATGAAGTGACGGAGGAGGGAGTCTGAAGAAATAGTAAGTGCGTTTATCACCAAAGGCTAACGTTTTATATATATATATATATGTGTACATGCGCACAGAAGAGAAGAGTGGGATGGGAGAGTGCGTGCCCAGCAGTCACGTGCACTCCACCCCATCCCCTGACCATCACCATTTTTTTTTTATGGCTTAAACCTACTTAGTTAAATGCAATTAACAGTTATTTCTAGTTGAAATCAAGTCTTAATGGTTTATTCTTCATTCAGTATTTAATTTCAAAACTAGGATGTTACAGTTCTCCCCCACTGAAAAAGAATTTCGTCCCCGAAATTCAGTCGGTACTTACCTAGGTAAACAATTCGGGGTACTGCTGTCGCATGGCGTCTTCGCGTTCCCACGTGTAGGAGGTGGTTTTGCCTTGCTGCCACTCCACCTTAACCAGCCTTACATTCTTGTTTCTTAAGCGTTTTACCGATCGGTCCACGATTCCAATCGGCGTAGTCACAGTGGTTAGGTCTTCCTTGATCTCTACCTCGTCGTCATGCATCGTGTGGCTGGGGTCATGCAAATACTTCCTTAAATGAGACACGTGGAATACGTTGTGTAATCGGGACAAGTGAGTTGGTAACGCGAGGCGGTATGCCACGGGGCCAATCCGTTCTAATACCTCATAAGGTCCGATGTAGCGAGGGCTTAACTTCCCACTTTTTAAGGCTCGTCCAACTCCTTTACTCGGAGAGATTCTCAAAAACACTCGATCTCCGACTGAAAATTCCAATGGCTTGATGCGCTTGTCATGGTAGCTCTTCTGCCTGTCTTGTGATGCTTTCATCTTCTCCCTTATCACTCGGATCTGTTCTGTGGTTTGCTTCACGATGTCTGGTCCCAATAGTAGACTTTCACCCGCTTCTGACCAGCAGAGTGGGGTTCGGCATCTACGCCCATATAATGCCTCGTAAGGTGCCATGCCAATGCTGTGATGATGGCTGTTGTTGTACGTAAACTCGATCAAGGGAGGGTACTGCTCCCAGTCCCCACCGTACTCTAACACACACGCTCTCAATAAGTCTTCTAGACTCTGAATTGTTCGTTCGGATTGTCCATCCGATTGGGGGTGATAGGCAGAACTAAGCCAAAGCTTCGTCCCCAATTCTTGATGCATGCTGGTCCAAAACCTGGACGTAAATCTAGGGTCCCTATCCGATACGATGGAGGTAGGTATACCATGCAGTCGGATAATTTCTTGAATGTAGATTCGAGCCAACTTATGCAATGGGTACCTCATATTTACAGGTAAGAAGTGTGCACTCTTCGTCAATCGGTCAACAATGACCCAGATTGCATCATGGCCCGCTCGGTTTTTGGGTAATCCCATGATAAAATCCATCGCAATTGAGTCCCATTTCCACACGGGGATCTCTAGAGGCTGCATTGCACCGTATGGTTTTTGGTGCTCTACCTTCGATTTCTGACAAGTGATACACCGGGCCACGTACTCCGCCACATCCTTCTTTAATCTGGGCCACCAGAACTGTCTCCTCAAGTCGTGGTACATTTTTGTGGTTCCTGGGTGAATGCTGAGTAGGCTTTTGTGGGCTTCATCAAGCACCATTCTTCTCAATCTTCCCTCACTTGGTATGTATATTCTGTTTCTCACCCGGAAGATCCCATCTGACCCCTCTGTCAAGGATAAATCCTTTCCTTTGGCCTGAATTTCCTTCATTTCAGCTAGGTAAGAGTCCGCCTGTTGCTGTTCGTACACGGATTTTAAGAATTCGTTGGCAATCCTCAACGTACCGATTGTCATCTTCTGAGAGGAAGGGGTGTTAACATGCAAGTTCATGTCTCGGAACCGCTCCAACAACTCAACTTCTTTTGCCATCATGGCTGCTATGTGGAGGGATTTCCGACTCAATGCGTCAGCCACGACGTTTGCCTTACCTGGGTGATATTTCAACTCGAAATCATAGTCCTTCAAAAACTCAATCCATCTTCTCTGCCTCATGTTCAGCTCCTTTTGGTCGAATAGGTATTTGAGGCTCTTGTGATCGCTGTACACTTCAAATTTGGACCCGTACAAGTAATGTCTCCAGATCTTCAATGCAAAAACTACTGCTGCCAGCTCCAAGTCATGGGTCGGATAATGCTGCTCGTGGGGTCTCAATTGTCGAGAGGCATATGCTATCACTCGATCTTTCTGCATGAGTACACACCCTAATCCGAGTCCGGACGCGTCGCAATAGACCACGAAGCTTTCTCGTAACTCAGGTAATGCCAACACCGGAGCAGTTGTCAACTTATTCTTCAGCTCTTGGAAGCTGTTCTTACACTCCGGACTCCACACGAAAGGAGCGTTCTTCCGAGTCAATTTAGTCAGGGGTAATGCCAACTTAGAAAAACCTTCTATGAACCTCCTATAATAACCTGCCAAGCCCATAAAACTTCTTATTTCCGAGACCGATCTGGGCCTCTCCCATGCTATTACAGCAGCTACCTTCGCAGGATCCACCGAGACGCCTCGCTCGGAGATCACATGCCCGAGGAAATGGATCTCATCCATCTAGAATTCACTTCGAGAGCTTTGCAAACAATTGTTTCTCCTTCAACACTTGGAGTACCGTTCTGAGATGTCCTTCATGCTCCTCAGGGGTCTTAGAATAAACTAGAATATCATCGATGAAGACAACAACAAACCGATCTAAGAAGGAGTGGAATATGCTGTTCATGTAATTCACGAAAACAGCAGGGGCGTTTGTCACACCGAACGGCATCACTACATACTCATAATGACCATACCGAGTCCTAAAGGCAGTTTTAGGAATGTCCGAGTCCTTCACTCGGATTTGGTGATATCCTGATCGTAAGTCGATTTTCAAGAAGACTGAGGCTCCACGCAGTTGGTCAATTAAATCATCAATTCTAGGCAGTGGGTATCGATTCTTGATTGTGAGTTTATTAAGCTGTCGATAATCTATACAAAGTCTCATGCTGCCATCCTTCTTCTTAACAAGTAGCACAGGTGCGCCCCATGGTGATACGCTTGGTCTAATGAACTGCTTCTCAAGTAACTCATCCACTTGTTTCTTCAACTCTGCCAATTCAGTTGAGGACATTCTGTAGGGTGCACTGGAGACCGGTTCGGCTCCAGGGATCAGGTCTATAGAGAATTCAACTTCTCTATTGGGAGGCACACTCGGAACGTCTTCTGGGAACACTTCTGGGAATTCACAGACAACCAGAATTTCGTTCACTAGGGTCTCACTCTCATCTTTGGTTAAACAAAGCATCATAAATAGTTGGGTTATACCTAGTGCCGTGCCATCTTCAGTGGGTTGTTTTGGGAAAACTATCTCTCGGTTTCTACAATCTACTAATACCTTATTGGCTGAAAGCCAATCTATTCCGAGCACAATATCAAGACCCTTTAAAGGCATGCAAATTAGATCGAAGGTGAAACTCCGATCACACAACTCAAATGCTACATTTTTACATATTGACGATGTGAACACACTAGGGCCAGTAGGGCTGGCCACTTCCAAAGTCCGGTTCATAGACACAGTTGGTAACTTCAACTGTTCCACGCACTCATCAGCTATAAAAGAATGGGTAGCTCCCGAATCGAAAACAACATTAAGCGTATTCATTCCAAGTGAGCACTTACATTGTACTAGATCGTTTGCTGGTGCAACATCCTCTGCATTGATGGTGTAGATCCTTCCTGCTGCTGGCGGATCGGTATTCCTCTCTCGGCTGTTCGGAGCACGCATCATATTTCCTCTGGTTCCGTTGCCTCTGCCACCAGGTCGTTGGTTATCACTCACTCGGGTTCTATCTTGAAATCCTCCTTGACGCACATTGGTGTTTGTGTGGCGGAGTTGGGGGTAGTCAGGACGAACGTGTCCCTTCTCTCCGCAGTGGTAGCATTTAACATTTGTATCATTGCAATCCTTAGCAAAGTGGTCACCGC
The DNA here is from genome assembly GCA_037962975.1 of Clitoria ternatea. Taxonomy (NCBI): domain Eukaryota; kingdom Viridiplantae; phylum Streptophyta; class Magnoliopsida; order Fabales; family Fabaceae; genus Clitoria; species Clitoria ternatea. The sequence continues at coordinate 162,784,650 of CM075672.1, forward strand.
CGCATTTAAAGCATCCGCCATACCTTGGTCGTCCACTCATTTGTCTCCCTCGGTCATTATGATTCTGATATCTGGTGAAGGGTTCATTCCTCCTCACATTCCCTGGCCTCTTGAAACGTGATTGCTGAGGCCTCAGGTGCTGGTTAGCTCTGCTGCACTGGCCCGAATGGGCCCTGTCATCCTCTTCGAATATTCGACACTTGTTCACTAAGGCAGGGAAACTCCGGATTTCATGGTATCTGCAGGCCCTCTTGATATCCGATCTCAATCCGTTCTCAAACTTAAGACACTTGGAGTTCTCCGTTCCTGGCTGCTGGAAGGGCGGATAGAATAGGCACAATTCCTCAAATCTGGTCGCGTATTCTTCCACAGTCATGGAGCCCTGTTTCAACTCCATAAACTCCAGCTCTTTCTGGCTCCTCACCGTGTCGGGAAAGTATTTCTCTAAGAAGCAGGCCTTGAAATCGTTCCACGTCAGTTGATTATCATCTTCAGGAAATCGGCTTCTGGCTATTTTCCACCAATTCTCCGCTTCATCTCGCAGCATATACACTGCGCACTCCACCTTCTAGGCTTCGGTACAGCGAAGACCCCTAAAAATTCTCTCTAATTCCTGAGTCCACTTGAACGCCGCCTCAGGGTTCCGTCCTCCTAAGAATTCACTTGGCTTCCTTTTTAAGAAGCGGTCCAGCACATGGCCATCCTCAGGTTGAGTCTGGCCTTGCCTTTCAAACACATCAGCAAAGCGTTGGAATGCTGTGGCTATAGCCTCCATACTTTGACGATGCGCCATTCCTTATCCTGAAATTGACATTTAAGGATAAGTATACGGAGCCATTTACTACCGATCTGGTTATCAGTCTAACAATTAATAGCTTAGCACATTATGTCATTCGTCTAAGTCATACACACAATCGGACCGGGGAAAACAACCCCTTGTCCTCAAGTCAATCATCAATCAAGTTCAACTAGCATCAGAACAATTTTCAACCATTCAATCAAAAGACGCACACACCACCGCTTACACTTGGTAAGCATACTTTGGCCTTGGACTTTTCGGTCCGCTCTGATACCAAAATATATCACCTTATTATTTGCAACTAATAATTCCAAAAATATGAGAAAATTTTTTATAAATAGTCACGTAACATTTGATATAGAAGGGAGCAGGCAAGGGGGAACGAAGAGCATTCACGCGCATATAGCAACCTACAAGGAAGCTAAAACTGGGGCCGGCTCAACGGGTTTATCGTAACACACCAGCACTAGGGCGGATTGCACAACACCGTTTATTCGCTTAGACGGGGTCTGACACCGTCCAGGCGGAGTATGGTAGAGCAGCAGCGGATAGAAGATATTTCACAAGGAGGCTTCCCTTCGAGTAACACTGGTCACTCAATGGGAGGAAATAGATAAGGGAAGATGTTAATACAATCACACGTGTAACATTCGGTGGAAGGGCGGAGTTAGAATCATCCTACTTGGCTAGGCGAGGTATATTTATCTTGGGTGGACTACAATACAACATTCACTTACTCAGGCGATGCTCGATACCGCCAGCGAGACGGAATAATGCGACAACGGAGAAAGAAGGTACATAGGCGGAATCTAGAGTTGATATTTACTTGCTTCAGCATAGTTCTACGCGTTTGGGTGAACTGTCCTAGTTACTTGGGCGAGGTATGACACCGCCTAAACGAAATCTGCACAACGCCTCTTCAACACAACTACAAGGTAATTTTCTCAATCGGGTATGGACAAGGGTTCACTAGGTAAATCCTCACACTCGCACTTCACTCAGAAAAACGGGAAGTTACAGGGTACATATGCGATAGTAGGTTGTGGAGAAAGGAGGAGTCTGAACCTATTCCGCCCAACTCAACTAATTATGACAACGCCTGGGCGGACTCAACCACCACGCCCAGATCAGGGGGTCAACACCGGGGTCTCGTTCTAACAACTACATCACTCCAGCGCGAATCCTCACGCTGGGCGAATTGCCCCCAAACTTCGGGCGGGGTACGACTCCGCCCAACGTATCCGACATGAATTTTCCTAAGACAATTCTCGATTCACTCAGACTTGGCTATAACCTGCTCGATCATACCGTCCCTGCGTATCCATTAAAGCACAATTATGAAACAAGGCAGCACATAGCATCACACACACAAAACCATACATCCATATATACATAAGAGTGTATGTTAATATTTACAACACAAAAATCAGACTTCTTCTTATCCATAAAGTTCTATTCATCCCCAAAACATTAACATCTGGTATGGACCAGTCAGGGCTCAATCTAACAACGCCTTAATTAAACCTTCCAAATGCATCAGCACTCCGCCCAGCATTCCAGCTCTGCTTCTGATTCTCCTTACGAGAGACATTCACTGAAAATGGCCACTGCAGGGGTGAGCTTTTACATGTAAAATGATACTCACAGACTCGGTATCAGCGTCAGTACACGCTCCTGCTATCATTCAACCTTTCTCAAGTAACCAAGTTCATACAGTTCAAACAACATTCATGACACACATAATATACAGAGTTTATTCCACATCCAAATATATATATTCATGCATTCAAAATCATACACATATACATACATAGACTTATACACCATCACAATCAGCCTTATTTCTATATGCATGCCTGCGGATCCGACTCGGGTAAAGACTCTCAGTTACGGTCCCCTTTTCTTCTGGCCCCTCGTCCCGCAGCTCTTACCAGGTGGTACCGGCCTCCCTACGGCGTCTCGAGACTCTCTTCTCTAGCTCCAACGGCTACCACGAGCTCTATTGGGATCTAGCCAGGGTTGGTAACTGGAAGTCGTTTCCCTTGGGGTTCTTGACCTTCTATGGGTCACCCCACTCTCACTCATGCAACTAACACATTCATTATTACACATCATCGCGCCACAAATACCTTCGCCGTAATCATTAAGCAAGAATGGATTTTCCACACTACTCGTAATCATTCAATCAATCACACCAGCGCATGTTACAATCGGTCATCAGACTAACAACATTGAGCAATCCAATTAAGAGCACGCACATACATATTTTTCATAGTGACAACAAAATAGATCCATGCATATCATCCATCATTATCATCCACTAACAGGCTACACCATCACCACGAAGATCACTATCAGAATCTCAAATCATGCATCAGTTTTAATAATTATGAATACATGCACACATGCACAGCATCAGTTTTAATGATTATAAATACACGCACACACACACCCACACTCAGCAATACGTTCATCCGGTACCATTCTTAGACCATGCATTCGACATGCAAGCGCCCCCTACCTTTAGAAGAACCTCAGAAACCTTTTCCGTTCTTGTCATTGGGTCCGATGTCTTTCTCCTGGTTCGTTCGGTCTTCCTTGGCTTCGTCGTATCCTGTGCCTGATTCTGGGATGGAGTGTAGTCTGTTCTTCAGTACTGGAATCAAGATCTCCAGGAGCGAAGAGTAAGATGGAAGAAGAAGAAAGATGGAGACGAAGAGAGGAAAGTAGAGGATGAAGTGACGGAGGAGGGAGTCTGAAGAAATGGTAAGTGCGTTTATCACCAAAGGCTCACGTTTTATATATATATATATATATGTGTACATACGCACAGAAGAGAAGAGTGGGATGGGAGAGTGCGTGCCCAGCAGTCACGTGCACTCCACCCCATCCCCTGACCATCACCATTTTTTTCTTTATGGCTTAAACCTACTTAGTTAAATGCAATTAACAGTTATTTCTAGTTGAAATCAAGTCTTAATGGTTTATTCTTCATTCAGTATTTAATTTCAAAACTGGGATGTTACACCTTCAGGGTATTCTTGGCATTGGAGGTATCTTTTGATGTCATGATACCAAGGTTTGCCATCTGGCTCTTCTTCTATGACCTGGCAATGGGCAGGTTCTTGTCGTTTCTTCACCTCAATGAGAGGCACTTCGTAGTCACTGGTGACTTCGAACATAGCGGCTAGGGTGGCTAAAGCATCTGCCATTTGGTTGTCTTCCCGTGGAACATGATGGAAAGTAACTTCATCGAATCTTTTAATCATCTCCTTGATGTGAGCATGATAGGGAACTAGTTCACTGTCTCTAGTTTCCCACTCATCCTTTAGTTGATGGATAACCAAAGCAGAATCTCCATAAACTTCCAGGATCTTTATTCCCACGTTTAGAGCCGCTTGCATTCCTAGAGAACATGCTTCATATTCTGCAATATTATTGGTGCAGTCAAAACACAACCGAGCGTAAATAGGGATGAATTCCTTATCAGGTGAGATCAGGATAACTCCAATTCCATGTCCTAGTGCATTGGATGCCCCATCGAATCTCATGATCCATCTGGCTTCCAGACCATCTTCTTCTTTGAAAAGGGCCAAAATATCCTCATCTGGGAAATCATGCCGCATTGGTTGATAAGCCTCTATGGGTTGGTGTGCCAAGTAATCTGCTAGCGCACTCCCTTTAATTGCCTTTTGGGTGACATATGTTATGTCGTATTCTATCAGTAACACTTGCCAACGGGCAATCCTCCCAGTCAAAGCAGGTTTTTCAAAGATATACTTGATGGGATCCATCTTAGACACCAGCCAAGTAGTATGATTAAGCATGTATTGCCGTAAGCGCTGGGCAGCCCAGGCCAATGCACAACATGTTCTTTCAAGAGATGAATACCTCATCTCGCATTCAGTAAATCTCTTGCTCAAGTAATAGATGGCGCATTCCTTCCTCCCGGTCTCATCATGTTGACCTAATACGCACCCCATGGATTCATTCAACACGGTCAGGTATAGGATTAGTGGTCTCCCATGAACGGGCAGCACCAAGACTCGTGGCTCCAATAAGTACTGCTTTATCTTTTCAAATGCAATCTGGCAATCATCATTCCACTGTCCAGGCTGGTTCTTACAAAGCAATTTGAAAATCGGCTCACAGGTTGCTGTCATTTGGGAAATGAATCGGGCGATGTAATTCAATCTTCCCAAGAATCCTCAGACTTCTTTTTCAGTGCGAGGAGGAGGCATTTCCAGAATTGTCTTGACTTTGTCAGGATCAACTTCTATCCCTCTCTCATTCATAATGAATCCTAACAATTTACCGGATCTTGCGCCAAAAGTGCACTTGGTGGGATTCAATCTAAGTTTGAATTTCCTCAACCTTTCGAAAAGTTTTCTCAGGTCAGCAATGTGCTCCTCCTCAGACCTGGACTTGGCAATTATGTCATCCACATAGACTTCTATTTCCTTGTCCATCATGTCATGGAAGAGAGTCACCATTGCCCTTTGATAGGTGGCTCCTGCATTCTTCAATCCAAAGGACACTACTTTATAACAAAAGGTGCCCCACAGAGTGATGAACGTGGTCTTTTCCATGTCTTCTGGTGCCATCTTGATCTGGTTATATCCCGAAAATCCATCCATGAATGAGAAGATGGAATGCTGAGCTGTGTTATCAACCAGTACGTCAATCTGAGGTAAAGGAAAATCATCCTTAGGACTCACCCGATTCAAGTCTCGATAGTCCACACACATTCTTACTTTCCCATCTTTCTTTGGAACGGGGACTATGTTGGCTACCCATTGCGGATACTTAGCTACGGCTAAGAAACCAGTATCGAATTGTTTTTTGACTTCTTCTTTGATCTTAAGAAGCATTTCTGGTTTCATTCGTCACAACTTTTGCTTGATCGGCAGACATTCCGGCTTTAAAGGCAACTTGTGTTCCACAATGTTATTATCCAGACCCGGCATATCTTGATATGACCATGCAAAAATGTCTCGAAATTCCCGGAGTAGTTTAATTAATTCACTCTGACGTTGTTCGCTCAAGAGGGTGCCTATCTTGACTTCTTTATTTTCCTTTTCATCTCCCAGGTTAATGATCTCAATCTTTTCGTGATGAGGTTGAATTTCCTTATCTTCCTGTTCCATTAATCTCGTCAATTCAGGTGAAGGTTTAAAGTCTTCCTCATTCTCCTCATAGGCGTAATCGCTTGGATTATCAGAGTCATAAAATGTTTTTGTTTTTGTTTTTGTTTTTTTTTTGTTTTTGTTTTTTTTGTTTTTTGTTTTTTTTGGGAAACATTGATTTCCAAAACTCATGCGAGTCTAAGTTGCAGAAGCCATAGATTTTCTTAATCGTCATTGATGCCCCAGTTAAAGGGATCCAAAATTGTTTCTTTTGATTTTCTTGTTTTGACGAGCATGAAAATCTACAACCCAGGACTTGGAGGTACATGATCAAAAGAGAATTATCTATCCACTGGAGTGTACTGGGTATTTTGGAAATGAATCATTGTTTTTGGAATAGGGTACCCTCAATGGATAGATAATTCATTCATTTGGATTTAAAAAGGGAGAGTAAAAATGACATAAGGTAAAATAAAGTCTGCCCTTTTGTGGCCTAGGTTGGGTTTTGTTGAAAGTCTTTTCTAGGACCTATGGCTTGTCTAAAAGTGATTCTCCATACCGGGTAGCTTATACTAGACATCTAGAAGGTCACCAGAGCCAAGATCCTACTCATGATAGGGACGCAAACAGTGGGGAATCCACTAAGTGCGTATATCATGAGAGGTCGAACTCTGGTTGAGGTTCTCACGAACACCGGATAGGAAGTACATCCCATACGATTCCGTTACCAACCCCTCCTAACTTAAGCTTCATTTGGTTATATCCCGAAAATCCATCCATGAATGAGAAGATGGAATGCTGAGCTGTGTTATCAACCAGTACGTCAATCTGAGGTAAAGGAAAATCATCCTTAGGACTCACCCGATTCAAGTCTCGATAGTCCACACACATTCTTACTTTCCCATCTTTCTTTGGAATGGGGACTATGTTGGCTACCCATTGCGGATACTTAGCTACGGCTAAGAAACCAGTATCGAATTGTTTTTTGACTTCTTCTTTGATCTTAAGAAGTATTTCTGGTTTCATTCGTCATAACTTTTGCTTGATCGGCAGACATTCCGGCTTTAAAGGCAACTTGTGTTCCACAATGTTATTATCCAGACCCGGCATATCTTGATATGACCATGCAAAAATGTCTCAAAATTCCCGGAGTAGTTTAATCAATTCACTCTGACGTTGTTCGCTCAAGAGGGTGCCTATCTTGACTTCTTTATTTTCCTTTTCATCTCCCAGGTTAATGATCTCAATCTTTTCGTGATGAGGTTGAATTTCCTTATCTTCCTGTTCCATTAATCTCGTCAATTCGGGTGAAGGTTTAAAGTCTTCCTCATTCTCCTCATAGGCGTAATCGCTTGGATTATCAGAGTCATAAAATGTTTTTGTTTTTGTTTTTGTTGTTTTTTTTTGTTTTTGTTTTTTTTGTTTTTTGTTTTTTTTGGGAAACATTGATTTCCAAAACTCATGCGAGTCTAAGTTGCAGAAGCCATAGATTTTCTTAATCGTCATTGATGCCCCAGTTAAAGGGATCCAAAATTGTTTCTTTTGATTTTCTTGTTTTGACGAGCATGAAAATCTACAACCCAGGACTTGGAGGTACATGATCAAAAGAGAATTATCTATCCACTGGAGTGTACTGGGTATTTTGGAAATGAATCATTCTTTTCGGAATAGGGTACCCTCAATGGATAGATAATTCATTCATTTGGATTTAAAAAGGGAGAGTAAAAATGACATAAGGTAAAATAAAGTCTGCCCTTTTGTGGCCTAGGTTGGGTTTTGTTGAAAGTCTTTTCTAGGACCTATGGCTTGTCTAAAAGTGATTCTCCATACCGGGTAGCTTATACTAGACATCTAGAAGGTCACCAGAGCCAAGATCCTACTCATGACAGGGACGCAAACAGTGGGGAATCCACTAAGTGCGTATATCATGAGAGGTCGAACTCTGGTTGAGGTTCTCACGAACACCGGATAGGAAGTACATCCCATACGATTCCGTTACCAACCCCTCCTAACTTAAGCTTCATTTGGTTATATCCTGAAAATCCATCCATGAATGAGAAGATGGAATGCTGAACTGTGTTATCAACCAGTACGTCAATCTGAGGTAAAGGAAAATCATCCTTAGGACTCACCCGATTCAAGTCTCGATAGTCCACACACATTCTTACTTTCCCATCTTTCTTTGGAACGGGGACTATGTTGGCTACCCATTGCGGATACTTAGCTACGGCTAAGAAACCAGTATCGAATTGTTTTTTGACTTCTTCTTTGATCTTAAGAAGCATTTCTGGTTTCATTCGTCACAACTTTTGCTTGATCGGCGGACATTCCGGCTTTAAAGGCAACTTGTGTTCCACAATGTTATTATCCAGACCCGGCATATCTTGATATGACCATGCAAAAATGTCTCGAAATTCCCGGAGTAGTTTAATCAATTCACTCTGACGTTGTTCGCTCAAGAGGGTGCCTATCTTGACTTCTTTATTTTCCTTTTCATCTCCCAGGTTAATGATCTCAATCTTTTCGTGATGAGGTTGAATTTCCTTATCTTCCTGTTCCATTAATCTCGTCAATTCGGGTGAAGGTTTAAAGTCTTCCTCATTCTCCTCATAGGCGTAATCGCTTGGATTATCAGAGTCATAAAATGTTTTTGTTTTTGTTTTTGTTGTTTTTTTTTGTTTTTGTTTTTTTTGTTTTTTGTTTTTTTTGGGAAACATTGATTTCCAAAACTCATGCGAGTCTAAGTTGTAGAAGCCATAGATTTTCTTAATCGTCATTGATGCCCCAGTTAAAGGGATCCAAAATTGTTTCTTTTGATTTTCTTGTTTTGACGAGCATGAAAATCTACAACCCAGGACTTGGAGGTACATGATCAAAAGACAATTATCTATCCACTGGAGTGTACTGGGTATTTTGGAAATGAATCATTGTTTTCGGAATAGGGTACCCTCAATGGATAGATAATTCATTCATTTGGATTTAAAAAGGGAGAGTAAAAATGACATAAGGTAAAATAAAGTCTGCCCTTTTGTGGCCTAGGTTGGGTTTTGTTGAAAGTCTTTTCTAGGACCTATGGCTTGTCTAAAAGTGATTCTCCATACCGGGTAGCTTATACTAGACATCTAGAAGGTCACCAGAGCCAAGATCCTACTCATGACAGGGACGCAAACAGTGGGGAATCCACTAAGTGCGTATATCATGAGAGGTCGAACTCTGGTTGAGGTTCTCACGAACACCGGATAGGAAGTACATCCCATACGATTCCGTTACCAACCCCTCCTAACTTAAGCTTCATTTGGGGCCCGGGTATAGGGCGCCACTCATAGGTGTGTGCAAGTAAATGTGAGTGTAGTGTGTGGAAAGGCATTCAATACCTTTTACCTTACCCCATTCTGCACAAAGAACAAACACAGAACAAATATACAAAGTTGTCTATCCTAGGGTTCAATAATCACACAGACATATAAATGATAAAATACAAACAAAATAGAAACTATATACAAACATTGACAAAAAATAAAATAAAGGAAGAAGTTAAATAATTAATATGATAATTAAAATATGCGCTATCACATTGACTGGCTTGACTCTCTAAGTCCCCAGCGGAGTCGCCATCTGTCGCGACCGGGATCGGGGCGGCACGGCCGACCCTCAAAACGATCTTTTATATATAAACAGGGAGTCACCACCAATATTTTTTAGGATAAAATATCGGGAAAACCTTTGTTAAAGCACTGGTTATAAAAATGAAATTCCATGTTCGGGAGTCTGATTACAGGTGAGGAAGGTATCAGCACCTCACAACTGTCCGTTATAAAAACGGTTACCTCAATATGATAACGCACATTATAATTAGTCTAATAATTATTTTTACTTCTTCATGAAAGGAAAATATACGAGATGACAATTTATACAAAGAATAAACAAAAATAAGCACGAAATATTTACATGAGATTAACAGGATGTCTCGTCCAAATTAATCTCGCTCCACCATTTTTAATAAAAAATTGCGATAATAATGAGAATAATAATAATCATTACCAACTTTATTCTAGTCCGAATAGAATGTATGAAGTACTTATTTTTTGTTACATATTTATTACAAACCTAGAAAGGGCTAAAACAAGAAAAGGAAAGAAAATAACAGCTATTTATTTAAGTGGGAAAATGGAATACCGGGTGAAAATATGGAAATCCGAGTGAAAAATGGAAATCCGAGTAAAATGGTGAAAAAACTGAGTGAAAATGGAAAAACCGAGTGAAAATGTAAAATACCGAGTGAAAAGGTAGAATGCCGAGTGAAGGTTGAACACCGAGTGGAAGAGTGTGCTGACCGAGTGAGAAAACAGTAGGGGGGTTGAGAAGAGTTTGGATATGTTTAGAAGGAGAAGGAGGACGGTGTTGGGGTTGAAGGAAGAGGTCGGTGTGGAGAGGATTTTAAGGGTGCTGGTTGGTTTTCAAAGGAGGACGGTGTTAGAGAGGATGAAGGGTGCTGGTTGGTTGAGAGGAGAACGGTTGGGTGAGTAAGGGAGTGGGATAGCGTTTTAAGATAAGGGGGTAGTGGAGAAAAATGAGGAGGGTGGTGTTTAGAGGGAAAAGGGGCGGTGTTGAGGAGTTTGAGGAGGGCGGTGTTTAGAGGGAAAAAGTGGCGGTGTGGTTGGAAGGAGGTGAAGGATTGAGGACGGTTGGAGAGAGGAGTGAGGACGGTGATGAGGAGTTTGAGGAGGGCGGTGTTTAGAGGAAAAAGGGGGGCGGTGTGGTTGGAAGGAGGTGAAGGATTGAGGACGGTTGGAGAGAGGAGTGAGGACGGTGTTGAGGAGTTTGAGGAGGGCGGTGTTTAGAGGGAAAAAGGGGCTGTGAGGGGTTTCAGACAGTGAAAGGAAAAGAGAGGGATGGCTGGGTGTTCCTTTTTCTCTTAAAAATTCAAAGTCCCTGAAGGCTCCAGGATCCTCTCTATTTATAGAGGTCCTGGACGCCCACCAGCAGAGGCAAGTGGTCCTTTTTTATTATTTTTCCTTACCAGCCGCCCCACTTTGCCAGCCTGGATGGAGTTGGTGGACACAGCTTGCACCTAGGCAGCTATAGGGGTCGGCAGCTAGTGGACCTTTCCTTTGTCACTTTGTCAGCCGCCCCCCACAAGTCAAAGATCCACTTGGATAGTGGAAATCCAAGTCAGCAAGGGCACTCGGTGGGAATATGGGTCGGATTTTACCTTCTCTACAAAATCCGAGTGGAAAAGGTGAATTCTGTTCACAAGTCCGAGTGAAATAAAGTTGTTTATACAAAAACCGAGTGATGAATGACTCGGAACCGACTGAAATGGTCGGAGTACGACTCGGAATGGTTGAATAATGATTCAGAATTAGAAATGGCTTAAAAGACGACTCGGAAATGGTCTAAGGACAGCTCGGAAAAAGAATACTTTACTCGGTTCTGACTGAAGAGGCATCACTCGGTGTTGATTGAAGATTCTTCACTCAGTATAGCTTCATGTCTTCCTTCATTGGAATGGTTCAATCAACACTCGGAGAAATCTTGTTCGACAATCCTTCTGCTTGAAGCCTCACTCTGCCCTTCTGCTTGATTCACTCGGCATGTCAGAAACATTTTGCTCGGTTGCTGGTATATCAGAACCATTTTTTCTTTAACTTTACACTTATTCAGTCGGAAATTTTGTCAGCTGGTTTGGAAATGAACTTCAACCCTCTCGGATTCACAAAGGGGAGTCGTCCTCGATACTTTAGGAAAATCTGATGACTCGGACAACTTCACTCGGAATTGGCTTCATATTTCAATCATGATATGCTCGGAATTGGCTTCATACTGTAGCACTCGGTGTCATCCTTTATACCTCAATCAGAATTGAGAAATTGAGAATCTGACCACTCAGATATGCTTACCCGGGAATCAACCTGTTCTCTTCAATCACAAAAGCTTTTCTCAGCCTTTTCAACGCACTCAAAGTCGGTCTTCCCTCCACTCAGAATTTGGATCTTAGACATTTTCACTCGGAACCGACCTTATTTTCACTCAGAATTGCATATTTCTTACTCAGAAATTCAAATTTGGTAATCTGACTCGGAATTGGCCTTGTTTTCACTTGGAATTGGCCTTATTCTTACTCGGTTTCAATCACCAATCCTCAATCATCAATTGGAGGCTTTCATTCTCTCAGAATCGTTCCATATGTGCATCAATCCACTCGGATATCTGGGAGTCGTCCTTATCCTCCAATTAGAATGGAATTCGGCCATTTGCATTCGAAATTGGTCTTATTCCTCACTCAGGATTTAGAACTTGGACAACCACTCAGAAACCGCCTTATTATCACTCGAAACTTGGAAACTTTGACATATCCACTCGGAAACCGCCTTCTTATTACTCAGAATTTGGAAACTTGGCATTTTCACTCGGAATCTGCCTGCTTTTCAGTCAGAACTTGGAAATTGGACTCGGAATGATTACAGTGGGACAGCTTCCACTCGGATTTACTTCTAATAGGGACATATTTCCTCAAGATCAACAACTTTTCACTCGGAATGGCTTTGATAGGGAAGTTTCCACTCAGATTTCCTCCAACAGTGAAGTATTCCACTCGGATTCGCTCCATTCAGAGTAATTCCACTCGGTTTTGGTCATTTCTATGTAATTCCACTCGGATTTCATTGTTCTGAGTAATTCCACTCAGATTTCATCATTCGAAGGAAAGGAATATGCATCAGGTATCAATCTCGCTCGGGCGTGACATGTCTCGCTTGAGCGAACCAACACCCGCTTGGGCGAAAACAGGCCAGGGACCATGTCTTACTCAGAAATGATCATTCCGAGTCCCTTCACTCGGAAATGATCATTTCCGAGTCATTTTTTTTTCTTCTTTTTTTTTTACTTGTATTCTTTTTTTTCTTTTTTTTACTTGTATTGTTTTTCTTTCTTCTTTTTTACTTGTATTTTTTTCTTTTTTTACTTGTATATTTTTTTTACTTGTGGATCGACTGGAATGAAATAGGTGTTCACAAAATGAATATATATTGTTGAATTAATAATCTATGATGATTGTTGATGGGTTTAGCAAAGCATACATGATGTTGATATGCATATGCACATAATTTCAATTGTATTCATATCGTCATTTGAAATGTATAACTCACTCTCCCATGTGGTCTACTTTTTAGCATTGATGCAGGAATGCCATGGGAAGAGGATGTTTCTAAAAGTAAAGCTTTTGGAAAGGTAAATAGTTGTAACAGAATGCCTTGACCGGCAGCATTGTAATGTAACGTGTTATGTATATGATGAATAGTATGATGTTGTAATCATTGATATTGATGGACGAATTGTGAATATAGTTATACATTTGGATGATGTACTAATAGTGGAGATTGGACTGATTATGGTGTATTATGAATATGAACCTTGATGGTGTATGATGCATGACCATATAGATGAGTATATACTTACATCGTAGGCATTGCATGCTTATTTGATTATGTAAATGATGATAGTTGTATATTAGGCTTACCATATGCCATTGCATGCTTGCCGAGCCTTTTCTCATATCTTCATATATGGGACTAGGCGTGTGCCCGGTATACACATTTTTCTTCCGCTGTAAACTCTGTTATTTTGTATACCGAATGGGCAAACTATTTATCGATCCAGTTATAGGTTATTTAATCTCACTCTTTGGTTTCCTGTGATTCGGGTCTTGATGTGATCATGGCGATGTCTTGGAAATATTTTCAAACGCGAAAAATTTATTCGCATTTTTATTAATTATGACGATTACATCGGGATTTGAGTACAGAAAATCAGGGGTGTTATATCTTGTGGGTACTCAAAATGTTGGTTTATGGTATCCCAAAGGCGTTAAATGTATTCTCATAGGATATTCTGATTCTGACTTTGCTGGTTGTAAACTTGATAGAAAGAGTACCAGTGGCACATGTCATTTACTTGGTAGTTCCCTTGTTTCTTGGCATAGCAAGAAGCAAGTAAGTGTTGCTTTATCGACAGCTGAGGCAGAATATGTAGCAGCTGGCAGTTGTTGTGCTCAAATTCTTTGGATGAGAGAACAACTTCTCAACTTTGGTGTTGTTTTAAACAAAGTGCCTATTAAATGTGATAACACCAGCGCTATAAATATATCCAAAAACCCGGTCATTCACTCTAGGACTAAACATATTGAAATAAGACATCATTTTATAAGAGATCATGTTTTGAAAGGAGATTGTGTTCTTGAATATGTTGAAACTTCAAAACAATTGGCGGATATTTTTACAAAACCTCCTCCAAAAGAACAATTTATAAATATTAGAAGGGAATTAGGAATTTTAGAAATTGTTTAATTAAGTTATTTTCTTACTCTTTAAACATAGTGATTTACTTTGTGATATATGGTCAAATCTTTTTCATTGAAAAGTCAATTACATTATCAATAATCATGTTAATGCTCTATAAATCATGTTCCGAGTAGTCTTTACTTCATTAAACATATTTTTGACACAAAATAATCTTCTATGTACCACATGGTTCTCAAAAATAAATGGCAAACAACCTTTGATTTTCTTGACTCTCTTGTGCAACAAAATCATTGGCAACTTGCAAAATTTAAATCCTTGTATAAACCCCTCACAAAACACCCATCTAGTGACATGATTCTTCAAACTTGCGTAAAAATAGCTAGATGAATCCATTCATACATAGATGAATCGACTCCCATGTGACTTTGGTTGCTTACATGTTTTGAATTACTATGTAATCTTTGTTGCAGGTTCTTAAAGGGAGTTTCATATGCAAATACCTTCTCTAAAACTATCTTGTATAAAATCATAAGGGAGATTTTTGATGATGCCAAAGGGGGAGAGAATATATTTATCTTACAAAGCGGGAAAGATCTTTTCAATGAATTTTTTTTAATGACATATGTTGAATGATTAAGGGGGAGTTCGTTAAAATTGCATGTGAAAGGGGGAGTTATTTTTGCAATGTATTTGAACTATTATGATACTAACATCCTAAGAGACAAACATTTGTTGTCATCATCAAAAAGAGGGAGAATGTATTTTTATGTTGATGCAGGTTTTGATAATGAGACAACAAATGAAGATATATTAAGGATGTTATCAAGCAAATTAATTATGTTTGATGATGAAATTCAAAAGAATGATTCAAGGCATTTTAAGAAGCTTAAAATTAGTGGAATATACTCATTAAAGTGCCCAAGACTCAATGGAATTAAACCAATACGCAATTACATATCAAAAGGAACAAAAATAATGCACAAAAATGGAGAATCCGGTGGATGAATCGATTCATCCATGCCTGAATCGATTCATACGATTTTTATGTGCAGGAATTTGAAAATTTCATGCATGAATCGATTCAAATGGGACATGAATCGATTCATACGTTGGTAATGGCATTAAATCAATTCTGATGCATTTTGAAGGCCATGAATCTATTCATTTTCAAAATGAATCCATTCATACGTCTATCAGGAAGAAAAACAAATTACATGAATCTATTCATTTTCAAAATGAATCTATTCATTTTCAAAATGAATCCATTCATACGTTTGTCAGGAAGAAAAACAAATTACATGAATCTATTCATTTTCAAAATGAATCTATTTATTTTCAAAATGAATCTATTCATTTTCAAAACGAATCTATTCATTTCCAAAATGAATCCATTCATACATTCTCCAGGAGATTGAATCCATTCATTTCAAGCTTGAATCTATTCATTCCAATTTTGTTACGTAAATGCACTAAATGAACCTATTCATTTTGAAAATGAATCAATTCACTTAGTTCAAATGGTTCTAAAATTTGAAAGTCTCAAAAGTTTCAAGTGCCAACAATTTCTGAAATGCTCCACTCACCATACTACACTATGCTTAAAGTTATAAATTAATTCAGCACTCCATAAAGCACCATGCCATATCCAAGCTGCCAAAGACAAAAACTGAAAGATACCTTGCTGTTCCAATTTCAATTTGCACGCTGGAAATTTTCAAATGGAAAAGAACCATGCTTGTCCAAGCTGCTACCAACAGACACTGAATTCCACCTTGTTATTCCAAGTTCCACTATGCACGCTGGACTTTAATAAGCGAGGCACCAACAATCTGATGGAATAATTAATTGCAAGTGTCATGCCTTATGTGCCTATAAATAGAGAAGGAGTTTGAAGAAGCATTTACACCAAGCATTGAAGCAGTTCCTTTGCTTTCTCCTTCCCTCACGTTGGTCTTCTTCTCCTTTTCTCTTAATTACTCTCTGTTTCCATTTTGGCTTATTATTTAAGAGTAAACTTGGTGAGCAAAATTATTTTCTAAACTTGCAAATTATTTCTTAAGAGAGAAAATATTTTTGAAGTGCTAAAATTTGCATATCCTCTCTTTGAGAGTTACCATTTTGTTAGAGCTTTAATTTGTATATCCACTCTATTGGAGAGTTACTCTTGTATTCTAAACACCAAAATTTCTAAAGTTGTGGGTTGGGTTTCAACCTTGTAATTATGAGATTGAGAGATTGGTTGGGGTGCCCTTGTACTTGTGAGAATTGGGTTCTTGAGTATGGGACACTAGGAAGTCGCAATTGCTCAAAGTTGTATCTCTAATCTCCAATAGTGGAAATCCTCTAAGTGGGTTGCTTAAAGGCGAGACGTACACCGGTGTGGTGGAACTCGTATATATCGGTTTGCAAATCTCTCTTCCCTAAACTCATTTAAGTTGTGCACTTAACTTGCTTGCTTGATTTATTGTATTATTGCCAATTAATTTGGACTAAGTGCTTGTTATATTAAGTTGTAAATTATTTTGATTAACATTGTTGAAATTAGCCTTAAGTAATATTCTTAAATTAATTTGAGAACCATAAATAGTGTTATGATTAATTTGATTCCACTTCTTGAATATTACTTAGACCCTTTAAGTGCTTATTATTTTATCTTGTGTATAAATTGTTACTACTTGCCATTAAGTTTATCATCTTCAATAAACATAGTAACTAAAGAATCAACTTCAAAAGCATTCAAAGTAAAAATTTTAAATACTCAATTCACCCCCCTCTTGAGTACTTGAGGCCACTTGGTTAACACATTTAAGAGCTCATTCCTACATGGCAAATCACTCTAACACTAAGTTATCACTATGTTTTCAAGATTTACCATAAAGCCCAAAATCCCAATCTCTAGGGTTTTCATCAAATCTCAACAATCATTATTATCACTCATCATTTTCCACCATCTAGAATGCCATTTTCGTGTATCCTTTCACACCCTCACAAAACTATACATTTATCATACCCCACCTTAGGGCATTGCATAAAAATGACCCCCAATACATAACCCACACACATAGCCTTCTCAAAAATCATAATGACCCATAATCTAGGGCATAAACTTAACAAGATTTGTGAGAAACTTACCTCAACCCAATAAACACACTAGGTTCCCAAGAAGGGGAAGAAGATGATGAAAATGGAGAGGAGGGGAAGAGCTCCAAGTCAATGCCATCTCCTTCATGCACCATGGGACAAATGAAAATAGGGGAGGGAAATGCACCAAGCTCCTCTAGGTTTTTGAGGAAAGGAAGAAGATAAAAAAGAGAACAGAGATATGAGAAGAAAAGAGGAAAGTGTATTGCTAAGGGGGAGCCAAAACCAACATGAAAGGAGAAGGGAGAGTAGGGCTTTTGGTTTTAAAATTTAACCCATCATTAAAATCTTACCGTTTTACCACGTATAGGATCTCCGTTTGGGCTCAATACTAAATCCATAAATTATTCTGATTATTTATTCGGACTCCTAATAATATTCTTAACAGCCCTGACCAATAGCATCTCAAAAAGAGATACTTGGTCTGACACCCATATTTTAATCGGGTATAGTTTTAACTCCTTAAATCTCAATAAATTATAAATATCCATAATAAATCCCAATTTAATTATTTCCTAATTTTTGGGACATAAATCAACTCATATGTAATTATTTATTATTTATTATCCTTAATTAATCATTTTTATAAATTTCGAGATGTTACAATCCACCCCACCTAAAAAGAAATTTCGTCCTTGAAATTTAACCTCGACACATAAATCATAAGGCCATACTCTAGGCCGCACACCAACAAGGTATAACATCGTCAGAACATAGTATTGGACTTCCAAAAGTCCATCAAGACATGGTCATTATCATCCTATCATTCCTATCATAAAGTTTTCTATATACAAAGTGTGTCATATATCATCGATCACAACTCATCCAACAGAGCTCACATGTTCATACTCACTATGACCAAATAGGCTCAGTACATTCACCATAAGCAGCTACAACCCTGCACCTGCCCAGCCTACGTATTGTTGCATCCGACATACAGGAAGGTGTCCCATTCCCATAGTGATTACCATAAACACATGAGGTCGATGCATAAGTTCACGTTGCCACAATGCCTATGGCATGTAAGGTCATATCAGGACAAGTACTTTGTATTCCTATCGCTCACATCAATCACACTTACTCTAACAGCATCAATTCACTCGAGACTTATGATAATTCACACAAGTCCATAACTGTCATACTTATATCAATACGGTTATCATATATAAATTGGCATAATTCATACCGCCCAAGTCATCAATCATCCATTACCCTTATCAAAATTTGGGATATTAACAATGGGCTTCTAAACATCAAAGGGTAAATACCCAATCATCGAGCTTCATCCATCTAGAATCCATGATCAAACATCATAACAATCATTTATCTCATTCACATATTATTGGCTATAAACCAATTCAAGCCTAATTGAATCACCAAACTCACATTAAGTATGTAACCCCAAGGTTAATGTAGGGTTCACAATCATATAATAAGCTTTTTTATTAATGATTTCCCTTATAAATCATAACCAGAGTCCATAAATTGGGCGTATAACTCATATTGTATCAAATTTCTACTTGGTTCCTATCTTCAATATAGCACCTTTCAAATTAAAAGGGAGGTAATGACAAGATCAAATTTCCATCTACCAATCCATAATCACACATGCCATTTCTAAGTCATATCATAATCCATAATTAATATAATGATGATAACATCAAGGGCACACAATTTAGCCCATAGTCATACCACAAAATCGTATATACTTGCCAATACCACGTCATACTCGGAATTCAACATTATTATTCATAAATTATTCAGGGATCACATTCATAATTTGTATTCTATCCCATGATAGCTCTAGTTTCAACAATTTAATTCATAAATAATTTTTTTTTACTTTGGCTTAACTAACCATGAGGTTTGACCGATCATTAGACTTAGAAAGTCTAAGGGTTACTTAATATCCATGGTGGGATACTCCCACAACATACAAACATCATTAGACATGGCTCATAAAAATAACATAGAGCCTAGACCGCCATAGGGTCTATCCCATAAAGTTCGATCATACAAGATCGCATCAAGTCATCCAAGGTTACCATACCTAGTGGGTTATAATCAAATCAATCATTCACTCGGTTCACAAATTTGAAACCGAGTCATAACCCTAATCTAGTGAATCACAATTTCACATTCAATCATTTTATCACGTATTCATGTTCTCAATCTAAGGAGACATAGTAAGTCACTTGCATCATAAAATATAAGATTCTCATGCCAAAGGATATGAAATCCATCTTTCACAAATAGCATAATTAATCCATTTCAATTCATCTTTCAACCATAACATAATCAATCATTTCGTTCCATGAATTAGGGAGTTCTTTCACTACTAATCATTCAATCAATTCACATGAACCACTCATATTCAATAAGCATACGTCGGCTAAGAGCCACAAGTATGAATCATGCAAGAGACCTAACCAATAATTCAATTTCAATACATATTTCATGGTCTCAACATCCATGGTCTACCACCATATCAATCCATCTCTCAATACTTCCTATCCATGATCAACACATAGGATAGGTTTATCATTAAATCAATTCATACTCAATATATCATATCCATGATCACACATGGTATAAATTCATCATCTATTCAATTCATACTCATTATATATCAATATCACTGCATAATAATAATGTATTCATCAAACAAAGGAAATAGTATAAGAAACTTGGCCGGTCTTACACAAACAAACATATCAACCATAGTGAGGAATTTATCCATATGTATTCAATCTCATGAATCAATCAAGATTAACAATGAGCAACTATGCTCCATAATTATATCACGTAACCTCAATAAGCAACAATGCCCCTATAGTCAATCTCATAATTCTTAGACAACTAGTCATTCATAAATCCATATAGGGCAATCAATACTTTAACATGACATCATCCTCTAAATAATAATCACTCTTAAGTCTATATAGAGCATCCATATTTCGGCAATGAGAATCACGTTCCAAGGATCACCAAAAATGTCTCACTATTGAGCAATCGTGCTCCAATCGTCCATAATACCAATTCATCACAGAGTAATCATGCTCTGATAATAATCAATAACTCTAATCCAGAGCAAAATATGCTCTGATACCAGCTTGTCACACCCTTATTTTAAATGCGAAAAAATTACTCGTATTTTATTAATCATATATCAAGCACATGCATAAGCACATGCACAAGCACATCCCTGGGAGTGCAAAAGAATAAGTGTGGGAGTATTTGATGATGCATGATTTATCCTTAATTCCTCACTTTAAATGTGTATAATTTGCTATCACTTATTATGTAATATATTGCATTTTAACACATTTTCATCATTTGAGCTTTATTTAATATTTAATTTGAAAATGAATTTAGGATTAATTTTTAATGAAAATAATGAAATCTTGGTTTCTCTTGTTTTGTAGTGTATGATTGAGCCTGCAATTGAAAAATAATTACCACAAGTCAAACAGAAGAAGCCACGCCTCAAGAAATGGTCAGAAATGCAAGAAAAGCACCAGAATAGGTCTAGGAATCGATTCACCAACTTGACAATCGATTCCTATGTGAAATCATAGCCAGGAATCGATTCATGCCTCCCGAGAATCGATTAATATAGCTAGGAATCGATTCCTTGCCCCTAGGAATCGATTCATGAGTATTTGAAAGCTTGGGAATCGATTCCCACCCCTGAGGAATCGATTCATGTGAAGAATTTACCTAGTATTTGCCTAGATAAATTGATTCATGCACTTTGAAGAATTGATTCATCAAGTGGAAAACAGCAAGGAACACATTCACAAGTAGAAAACGTGAAGTGGAAATGGCACTAAAGTATTAAATTGAAGTATTGGCTGACATTCTCCACCCAGTTATTAAAAAATTGCACGCTGCTTCTTTTCTTCTCCTATAAATAGCATGCCCAGGCACTATTTCCTTCACACACCATTCCTTCTTCTTTCATTCTTCTTCTCTGCCTCTTCTTCTTCTCCCCATCCGTGCTCTATTCCGGGTTAGGTTCATTTATTTTTAGTTTGTTTTAATTATGAAGGGATAAAACCCCTAGATTGATTTTCTTGGAGAATATTAAAATATAATTTTGAGGTTTTTGTTTTTAATGTAGTATGCTTTTATTAATGTTTATTTCTTTATAATCTTACTCTGCTTATTTAATTCCATTCTGTTTAATTAAATTAGTATACTCAATCGATTTAATTATACAAATGGAATAAAATAAGATTTTAAATTAAATAGATTAAGGAAATATGCATGCTTAATAAATATTTTCATAATCACTTTTAATAATTATGATTTGCTTAATTCCATAATTTGAGAATAGATTATGTATGTAGGCGATGTTCTTACATATGCTTAATAATTCCTAGATTTTACGATCTTGACTCCTTTTGCTTAATTAGGATGCTTGATTAAAATATTCATTTTTAAATGAAAATAAATGAATTATGAATTGAAAAAGACGCTTAGTTGATTAATTCAAATTGAGCTAAGAAATTAACATTAATGAAAGTGTACAAATTATCTCTAGTGAACCGAGGATAAATTTAATTACAATACTCCAAGAAAATCAATCGCTTGTTATTTATTATTCTATATCTTATATTTACTCTGTTTTGATTTTAATTGTGACAACCAATCAAACCCCCCAATTATATTCGTATGTTTTTTGAATTTCTGTTTGTAAAAAATAATTTTAAACTTGATTTTCCTAAATTTTTGTGTTGATCATTGAGAGAACGACCTAGGTTGACACCCTAGTACTACATTAATTAATTTTAATGTACTAATTTGACGGTACCACGACTGTAAAAAACACTCGTCACAACCCATCATAAATACCATGATAACAACACCCCACCTTAGGGTCTCCATCATAAATGCTTCCACTCATAACCCCTATGCCTACCATACACTCTCCCAACAAATAAAATCATAACCGATCTCATAGGCTCATCATAAATGGTGAGGGACATACCTCAAGCTAAGAAAAGCAAGTGGTTTCCAAGAGAGGGAGAGAGAGCACAAAAATAGAGTGGGAGAAGGAGAGCTTTATACCACCATTGTTATCTTCTCTAAGCTTGAAGCAAACAAAATGGAAGAAGGAGGAAGGTCATACCACACTTGGATTTTGGAGAACAGAAGAAGAAGAAAGAGAAGAGAAGGAGAAGAGATGAAGAGGAAATGAGATTGAGGAGGAAGAAGAATGAATGCTAGAAGAGAAAGAGAAAGTGGCATGAAAACATAAGAGAGGGAGGAGAGTTTGTTTTTAAGTTTTTACCTCTCATTAAAATTTTACCGTTTTATAATATACAGGACCTTAGTTTGGGTTCAACACAAAATCATTCTGAAGATATGTTCAGATTCCCCATAATATTCTTAACAACCCTGACCAACGGCATCTCAATCGGAGATACTTGGTCTGACACCCATATTTTAATCGGGTAAAATTTTATCTCCTAAAATCTCAATAAATTATAAATACCCATAATAAATCCGAATTTAATTATTCTAATATTTTTGGGACACTCATTAACTCATTTATAATTATTTACTATTTATTCCTCACATTTAATCATTTTTAGAAAATTTCAGATGTTACATAAATTCCTGGCTAGTCTCAGTTTCTCTAAAGGATGACTGGAAGAGATTTGAAGAATGAGATGAGCATGATGGAAATGAAAGAATATGAATAAGACATGAATCATTTGCATATGACATATGGAAACTAGAGCATACACCGTGGGTACGCTGGAGAACATTCACGTTCGATCTCTGAGGAGAACCTTGGGAGTACAACCGAGACGAAAACCCAATGGC
This sequence comes from Clitoria ternatea, assembly GCA_037962975.1. Lineage (NCBI taxonomy): Eukaryota > Viridiplantae > Streptophyta > Magnoliopsida > Fabales > Fabaceae > Clitoria > Clitoria ternatea. The sequence continues at coordinate 162,807,851 of CM075672.1, forward strand.
ATCAGAGTCGTGCCTGAGCTAGGTGAGACAATGTAAGCCTGGTGTACTTTGACTAAATGACGGGATCTATCTATGACTGTGGAGAGCCAAGTCCCTTTTTGATATGAGATGGATCCCCATAAAAGAGCAGAACCTAAGAGTCCTTAGTGCCCTGTAATATGTGGGACTTCTAATTGGACCTTACAGCTTTTTACAGACCTCTGATTGAACAATACACTCGACACCCCAGAGATTAGCACAGACTTCACATCGAGAACCATCCAAACTCTTCTTGTACTAAGGATGATTAGGATAGATGATTTTCTTTTCATATTTTGTACTCTGTGCCCCTAATTTTCAGCATTTACAGTATGTTGAATATAACCATCTATTGTATATGATTAAATTGTATATAATGTGTTTGTTCCACCAAATTGTCTTATAATAAAAAACTTCCACATTTTTCTAAAATCGTAACCTCTTAGTTAAGTAGAAGGACCTAGTGGAAGAAGTCATTCTAGTTAATCGAGGGTGTTACATAAATAACCTTTTCTCTCTTATCAATTTATCTTGGTCCTTTTTTAAATAACTGACACATCCTTTATCCTTCTTCTAGTCCTAATATTTTCATAGACTAAATTTCTCCTTGTAACCTCCTAATGTTTCCATATCTACTGTTAGGGAACAGCCCAAAAGCCCTAAGCTGTGTTTGAATATATATTTCAGGTTGAATTATTTTGATAATGACAAAGGACATTGAAGGATAAAATTACCATGAAAATAGAGAAAATAGAATCAGACAAGCAAAAACGCACAAGATAATCAATTACAGGACTCCACATAATCGATTACACAAGTTCTATTTGTTAACTAATCGATTGCACCTATAGATCTAATCGATTACCTAAGCTCTGTTTATAACCTAATCGATTGCACCCTTGGAGATAATCGATTACCAAGTTGAAAGTTTGAATTAAGAGCATCAGGTACACTCTCTAATCGATTGCAAGCATGTAACAATCGATTACCAAGACTCTAGAAGGCTACTAATCGATTACCAGACAGGAATAATTGATTGCACAAGTTCTGTTTTGCAGTCTCATCGATTGCATGAAAGCATAATCGATTACAATACTATGAGACACAAGTAAATGCATCAGGTACCAGTTGTAATCGATTACAAGGCATAAAATAATCAATTAGCAAGTCTCTATTTTTTAATCTAATCGATTACACAGCAATACCTAATCGATTACCAACAGAACTGCACTGAAGATTTCAAAATATAATCTATTACAGCTCGAGGCGTAATCGATTACCATCGTGCCAGAATTTAAGGAAAGTGTTTTTAAGTGGAAAACCAGCTCATTTCCCCATTCCAACTTAGTGCCCATAACTTGCAACGACTAGGAAGACTTTGGCACTCCTTCAAGGCTGTATAAATGGGTCTCCAACTCAAGCACAACACACAACATAAGAGGCAATCAATTCTTACTTACGTTTGTGCTTAGTGAGTTCATTCTTCTTGTAAATTCTAAATATTTGAGCTTAGAATTTGTATATCTTCTCTTCTTGAGAGTTAGAATTAGTGTGAGCTATTCACTTACTTATCCACTCTATTGAGAGTATATTGCTTGTAAACACAAACACCAAACACCAAAGTTCACTCTAGGTTGAATGGTTACAAAGGTTGGGGTTCAACCTTTAGGATATTGAGAGATTGTGAGATTGGGTGGGTGTGAACACCTATTTCAGCCCATCCACAAATGAAGAAGATTCCCAAAAAAAAAGGACTCAGAAATGATCATTTCCGAGTGAAAGGACTCAGAATGATCAAATCCGAGTGAAATGACTCAGATTAGAGCATTGCCAAATGGAGTATGTCCCTGTTGAAGAGAAATCCGAGTGAAATGACTCAGATTGAAGCATTGCCGAATGGAGTATGTCCCTGTTGAAGAGAAATCTGAGTGAAATGACTCAGGAGGATCAAATCCGAGTAGAATTACTCAGAATGAGTCAATTCCAAGTGAGATTTCAATTCCTGAGTGGAAAGAAGGCCGGATCCGAGTGAAGATTTCCAAGTCTCCAAATTCTGAGTGAGGAGAAGGCCATGTCCGAGTACAAATGGCCAAACTTACAATTTCTGAGTGGAAAATAGGCAAATTTTGAGTGAAAATGTCCAAGTTCCATTCGGATTAAGAGATCCCAAGGTCAGTTCCGAGTAGATCCTTCAAGCAGTGAAGTTCTGTATCACTTTTGAAGAAATTCCGAGTGAATGCTTCACACACAGATGAGATCCGAGCAAAATACATCCGACTGAATGAATTCCGAGTGTTTCCTCTTCAATCAGAACCGAGAGTCCCTCTTCAGTTAGTCGGAACCGAGTGATACTTCACTCAGTCAGCCCTCTTCAAACCAATTCTATGTCAGCCCTCCTTAAATCACTTCCGAGCCACCATTTGTACCACTTCCGAGCCATACTTAAACCTTTCCCGAGCCCCTTTGGCCAATCAATTCCGAGCCTCCATTTCCACCAATTTCCGAGCCATACTTCACATTTTCGAGTCAATTCTTGGTCAGTCCTTGGTTAGTTCTGACTCATTTTTTACCAATTCCGAGTGACACTTTTCGCCCGTTCCTGAGTCATCTTTCACCCATCTCCGAGTCATCCTTTAGCCAATTCCGAGTCACACTTCACTCGGTTTTTGTATAAACAGCCTCATTTCACACATCTTTCACCCATTTCACACATCTCAGTATCGAGTGACCCACTTTTCACTCAATTCCGAGTAATCCTTCGATCATTTCCGAGTGCTCTTCAGGTCTTTCGCCCAAGCGGTTCTTGTTACGCTCAAGCGAGAATGGGAATCCGAGTCAGTTTTCACTCGGTTCTGACTGAATGTTCCAATCGAAATTTCTTTGATTACCCACTCAATCCAATTGCACAACACCAACATGATTTCATTCAGTCTTTAGCATAAAAGGGGTCTTTTCCACTCAGATTTAGGACGCAATGTGAAGACCGACCCTTTTTTCCACTCGGAATTGACTCCTAATGTGGATGAATGCTGACTGAGAGGCTGATCCTAGTCATTTTCACTCGGAATTCTACCATTTTCACTCGGAATTCTACCATTCTCACTCGGAATTCTACCATTCTCACTCGGATTTTCACCATCCACTCTCGGATTTCCACCCGGCTCCCACTGTTTGCCCGTGCTGACTTAGATTCCACCACCCAAGTGGATCCAGGAATCCTGGGGGTGGCAGACAGGGGCGGAAGTGGGGGGAATTAAAAATTCCCACCCAGCCGTTGTCCCCCACTTCACTCTGAATGGAAGTGTGAGCTAGTTTTCCACTCTGAGTGGAAGCCTGAGCTGACCTTCCACTTAAACAAGCCTATAAATAGGCAGGGGTTGAAGCACCAAGGGCATTCACGCATTGAAGAGGAAAAACTCTGCCTAAGCTTCGTCCCTCTCACTTTTCCGTCACCCTCACCCCCTTCCTTAAACTCATACCAACAGTCCATCAAACTCTCTCTCCTCCAATACCGTCCTCCCTCCGACTCAATAGCACCTCACCTAGCACTTTCCTACTCCCTCTAATTCCCCTTTCCCTCTCGGATCAGCTTTCCTGCTCCATCATCACTCGGTTTTGCTCAATTTTCACCCGGTATTCCTCTTATCACTCTGATTTTACTATTTTTGCTCAGTGTTCCTCATTTTTTATTCGGATCATTCGTTGTTCCACTCGGATTTTACTATTTTTACTCGGTTTTCCCTATTTTCACTCGGATTTTCATTTTCCACTCGGATCTTTCCAGTTTCACTCGGCTTTCCCTGTTTTCACTCGGATTTTCATAGTTTCACTCGGTTTTCTTATTTTTCACTCGGTTTTCTTATTTTTCACTCGTTTTTTCCATTTTTTGCACTCGGTTTTCTCTTCTCCCACTCAGTTTTCACTCATTTTTTTTCTTTTTTTCCCTTTTCCGAACTTACTGTCTCCTTTTCTCTCTTGTAGCTTCTGCTACCTTTCTTTTTTTGCTTTGTACTAAAAATATAATAAAGGAAATAAATGTTTCCTATGTTTTCTTTCTAGTTTAAATAAAAATCAAAATAAATCATTCTTAGTCAGTGTCGTACGGAAAATACTTCCGTCTACACCACCTTTATAGGGTTCGTACACGTGCGAAGAACTTCGCCTTGTATGGGTTCCTCACCATAATGATTCCCATCAACATTTCCTTAATCTTTTTCCTAAAAATAAAATATTTAAAGAACTACGTGACCCTGATTTCTCGAAAGCTCGAGAATACGTAGGAGCAGGAAATAGTTCCTGTCGGGCTCATCTTTCTTTATTTAATTTTTAGAGTTTCCATTTTTTTGTCTTGCTATCAAAAAAAGGTGGAGCGAGATTAATTTGGACGAGACGTCCTGTTAATCTCATATTTTTTTAAATACTTTTTCTTTTTAAAAAAAAAAGAAGGAGCGAGGTTAATTTAGACGAGACGTCTTGTTAATCTCATATTTTGTAGTATTTCTTTAAAAGGAGGAGCGAGATTAATTTGGACGAGACGTCTTGTTAATCTCATATTTCTTAAATATCACTTTTAAAAAAAAGGTGGAGCGAGATTAATTTGGACGAGACGTCCTGTTGGTCTCATGTAAATATTTTGTGTTGATTTTTGTTTATTTTTTTGTTTATTTTGTCGTTCCATACATTTTTCTTTTCATGAAGAAGTTAAAATAATTATTGGGCTAATTATAATGCACGCTATCAAATTGAGGTAACCGTTTTTATAACGGACAGTTGTGAGGTACTAATACCTTCCTCACCTGTAATCAGACTCCCGAATCATGGAATTTCATTTTTATAACTAGTGCTTTAACGAAAGGTTTTTCCAGTATTTTATCCTAAAAAATATTGGTGGCGACTCCCTGTTTATTTTTAAAATCGTTTCGAGGGTCGGCCGTGCTGCCGCGATCCCGGTCGCGACAGATGGCGACTCCACTGGGGAAAAGAGAGTCAAGCCAGTCAATTTGATAGCGCATGTTTTAATTAGCATATTAATTATTTAACTTCTTCTTTTATTTTATTTCCTTGTCAATGTTTAGTTCCTGTTTTGTTTATATTCTATGATTTATGTTCTGTAAATATCTGTATGATCATTGAACCCTAGGGTAGTCGACTTTATTTTGTTGCTCTGTGTTTGTTCTATGTGCAGGGTGAGTAAGGTACAGGTATTGAATGCCTCTTTCACACACTACACTCACAATTTGCACACACTTTTGAGTGGGACCCTATACCCGGGCCCAAATAAAACTTAAGATTAGGGGAGGTTGATAGCGGAGCCATTTGGGATGTACTTCCTGTCTCGTTACCGTGAGAATCTCAGCTAGAGTTCGACTTATTCATGGTGCCCACACTTAGTATACTTCCTACTATTTGTGGTCAACATCATGAGTAGGATCTTGGCTCTAGTGACCTTTAGAAGTTTTAGAACAAGCCACCTAATGCGAGGTATCACTGATAGATGAACTTTAGAACCATTAGGAGACCTCCAGAGAAACCCACCTTAAGGCACAAAAGAGGCAAACTTTACTTATACCTTCTCTCATTCTCACTTCTCTTTTCTGATCTGAAATAGAGGACTACTTGCCCATTTAGTGGATTACTATTTTTTCAAAAAAAATGACATACTTTTAACTAGTTATCTTTTAACGGGCATGTAGTCCTTTCCTTTTATGCACAAGTCTTTGGGTTTTGAGTTACGGATGTTTTGAACCAAAAAAGGTATAAAAAAATAAAAAATCAATTTTTTTATTGACAATGATCAGAAAATCCGTAGCTCACATGACCCTTGATTTGTCATAAGTTTTGTCAAATCGAAACTTCCCTGAATACAAAAATATTTTCAAAGTTACTAGGGGAGTATCGATTTGCAAAACACGTCAGTTCTAATGATTGATTTTCTCATTTCTTTATGTTCTTGCAGGAAGCTATCAAGAGCTTAGTTAGTACCTCTGAGTGAAAATATGAAAATTAACATGAGATCAGATAGTTGTGGTACAAATATACCCGGGTTGAAAAATTACTGCATGTTAAGGCTAGGAAAGTTGATACAACCAGTTTGCAAGCATTAGGCAAGAAATTGGACATGAATCAGAAAATGGTATTTTCAAGGAAATATGGGAGGATCCTAAAGTTGCTAGAAGTGGAGGTACAAGTCGAGGCAATTACTGCTTTGATTCAGTTCTATGACCCACCTCTTCGTTGTTTCACCTTCTGAGACTTTCAATTGGCTCCGTCTGTTGAGGAGTTCGAACGGATCTTGGGGATGCCACTAGAAGGACAAATGCCTTACCGCCACCTTGGACGTCATGCGAATATTGTTACCATCGCTGATATCCTAAGGATAAACCCGGAAGTCTTAAGAAGTAAGCAACTAAATAGAAATCAGGTCATGGGGTTTGATCGGGAATATTTTGAGAAGCACATGCACTTGCTGGCTGAGAAAGGAGATTGGGAAGCCTTCATGGATACCTTGGCTCTAACCATTTATGGTGTTATCTTGTTCCCCAATATTGACAATTACATAGACTATGATGCCATTGGTATTTTCCTTGCCCGCAAATTCAAATATGAAAATCTTGTCACTGCTGTCTTGGCAAATATATACTACACCATGGACTTCTGTTGTACACAAGGTGGAAAGAGAATCATTTGTTGTCTACCTGCTCTGTATGTGTGGCTCACGTCACATGTTTTCCACCAAGTTGGCAAAGTTGAATGTCCTATTTCTGATCTGAAGTTATGCCAGTTAGTAACAAAGAACGGGCGTGAATGGGCCAATCACCTGATGGGGCTCACAGCTGACAAAGTAAGGTGGTATCCATAATGGTTGAAGGTTGACACCATTATTCATCATTATGGAAGCTACCCAAACGTTCCTCTCATGGGCACTCAAGAATGCATTAACTACAACCCTGTCATAGCCAAACGGCAGTTAGCTTATCCATTGCTTGGGCCACCTGATGAAGAATCACTTATTCCTTTTGTCCTTCGCTACTCAAAAGGAGATTGTACCTCTACTATTCGAGATATAGCAAACGCATGGAAGATGGTCCACAGGCAAGGAAAAGAACTAGGAGCTCGAAGCCATGCCGTGAAGGACGAATACTACCAATGGATCCTGAATAGGGTTTCCATTGTCAAGCTGCCTTTCAAAAGTCCCTCCTATCTCTTGACAAGAACATCTGTCCCCTCACCTACCCTAGAAGAGGAGGCCATGAAAGCCAAGATAAAGGAGTTAATTGCAAAAAATAAGAAGCTAGAGAAAGACTTGCTAAAGTCTCAACGAGAATGCGCCCTTCAGAAAAGGGAGAACTTAGAAAGCAAGCAAACCATCAAGGAGATTGGAAAAAAACGGAAAATTGAAAGGGATTACTTAAGGAAGCAAAGTCAATGCCTGCGAACAGCTAATACCCAACTGAGGATGAAGAGCAAGCAAAGGGATACTATGCTAGCTGACAAGCAACTCTTGAGAGATATGTTGGAAAAAGCCAAAGAGAACGAGCAAATTGCCTTGGTGCAAAAAGAGCTCCTACAATTGCAAGTTGGCCAATTAGAGCATCAGCTTAATGAGGTGGTAGAAGCTTGCCAGCAAGAGATAAACGGCGAGCAACAGCACGCGATAGATACTGATCAAGAATGTCGTGAGGCTATCCGTATTTTGAAAACTGAAATGACACAACAAGATGAAGTTATTCATTCATGGATGAACCGCTTCGCCCACTTGGCACATTTGGCTAATGGAGTTCTGGAAGACCTCCCGCTCCTGCTTAAGCAAGCTGAGGGGATGGTTAACCCTCTTAGTACCCCAAAAGAAATTGTTACCTTCCTTGATTACTGTAAAGAAAGGATTTGTAAAATGAGGGCCATGATTGCCCGAGCTAGGAACGGCTGATTTACTTTTCCTGCATAAAAAAAAGATTTGCAGCAGTAATGTACTTTGAAATTCAGAAAGAAGAATTCTTTTATCTCCATAACTATCTCATGTTAATTTCCATTTATCACATACTTATTATTCTTGAATATGACGTTCTGAGAAATGGTTGGAGGATACTGGCCTAGTTCCGCGATAGCTTCGTGCACCATACTAATGGTTTTTCTTTTACCATTTTTATTTAAATGCTTTCTTTTTAACAATTTTGTGTCTTGACTTACACCCGACATTACGGGTAAACATCCTTATCCGACCCGACTTCAAACGAGACTCATGGCCGAAGCAGAAATCAGGGATGAAGATTTCAGAAACGAGTTCAATCAGCTGAAGGAACAGGTAGCCGAGTTGACCAAGCTTTTGGAAAAGAGAATCACAGAAGGGGACTCCTCTGCAGGTATTGAGAACACCCAACAACAGCCTGCCACTGTACCACCCCCCCTTGGTTCCGACCCAGCAAGGACCCAAGTACCAAAACACAATGACACCCCCTGTCACCAATCATGTTGGAAGACCTAACCTTGCCATTGAGACCCAACTACCTTACAGCCAGTCTTATGCACAGCATACATTTGTTGGTCCTGACGGCAACCCAGTACCTTTTCCACTTTATGGCCTTCCACCAGGATACTATCCCCCGCTCGCTAACCAACAAGACGCCCATGACCAGCAAGCGATGAATCCTCACGCTTCATACCCTACCCAACCGAATATAGCATCGCTCCATCAAGCCCAAAACCCGCAAGCCCATGACCCATAAACTTACCAAACCCAAAACACGCAAGCCCATGACCCACAAACCTACCAGACCCAAAACACCCAGGCCCCGATGGCCCAGCCAACTCACAACGCATAAGCCCAAAACACACGAGCCCAGACGACCCAACCAAATTATGCTGTACATGTTGGTGTATGCACTATGAGCTTTTATGCTTTTTCATTTGTATCATTTTTCTACTTATCAATAGAATAAATATTTCAGTTTAAAATTGTTTTAAACATATTTATCCTTGGAGTAATAGGTCATATAAAAATTATTCCTAAAATGTCCCTAGTTAAGTATTTACATGGGGACATGTAAATACACTGAGACTAGTGTGTGAGTGTACTGATGACCTGATCTCACAGATTATAGATATAGATGATATCGAGTCTTCACACGGGTACACATTAAGAGTAATGATGTACTGGACAGACCCACTATGAGAACGTTGCATGGATCGTTACATGATTGTCATAAACGATTCTCAATGTGATAATGGTATATGTAGTCCTTCGACCTGAAGTCACTACGATTCCTACATGAGGAGTTTATTGTTTTAATACAATTAAACGTCTTCTGTAACAAGAGGACTATAAAGATTGTGATTAGGCAATGAACAAATTATGCAGAGGGATGTGAGTGATGTAGATGGGATTTGTCTCTCCTATGTGACAGGAGTGATATCCATAGGCCACTTGATGGAGTAAGACTAAGAAAACGCATGGCCATGCTAGAAAGAATAAATATTAGATATTTCTTTGGATCCAGTCTACTCCAGTATCAAGTAAAATAAATTGGGCCGTACAAGGATGACGCGACCATGCCTTGGGCCCAATTAGGATATCGTGACAAAAGGAATAAACGTATTAAATAATTATCACTTATAGGTTATGTTGATAATATTCGGACATAATGATGCATTGCTAGATGCCGCTCTTATTTTATATTAATAATAAAATAGTTTATTATTAATATGACCGGGTATTTTACCTATAGGGTCACACACATAGAGTAAGCCCATCAGAAAAATGTTGTCTTATTTTAGTTGGACTAAAATAAAGCTATTGGGCCTAACTCATTTGGAATGAGTAAGGAGCCCACTTTTAGAGAGAACAAATTAGGTCAAACCTAAGCCTATAAATAGAGCATAAGATGCTCATAGGCCGTTCACTCAAGTGAGACACAAATTCGCAAAAGTTGCAAGAGCTACACGCCGTCAAACTAGCAGTTGGCAAGTGTTGCGATTCTGGTGGGAGTGCTCGTGTGGACCCCTAAAGGACGAGGCTACGACTGCTTCGGAGTTCTTCAAGAGGTAACCTAAAATAATTCGAAATTGTTTTGTGCTTTGAAACACGGAACCTTGCAAATCCTATGGAATCCCTTTTATTTTTCCGCTGCTCATGCTTAGGGATTTCCTAACAGTACAAACTATGGCCCAACCCCAAGGTCCCTCACCAAGTACAGGCCTGATGAACCAGTCCCATGCATTGCCTCCTTTCAACCAGCCGCTTGGCTATCCATGCGGATATGCAACCCCCTATATGACCAATCTCCAAGATACAACCCGCATGATGAACCCTGTAGCCGATCATAGCACAGTTGGAGCTCCCCAAAAGGAAAAAATAGAAATCTTAGAGGAGCGTTTGAGGATGATGGAAGGCTCTGGAGGTTTTGGACTGATAGATGCTTCTGAGCTATGTCTAGTCACAGATGTTGTCCTCCCGCCCAAATTCAAGATGCCTGACTTTGACAAGTATCGGGGAATGACTTGTCCAAAGAACCATCTCACGATGTATTGTCAGAAGATGGCGTCCTACTCTTCTAACGACCAATTGTTGATCCACTGCTTCCAAGATAGTCTAGCAGGGGCTGTTCTTACATGGTATGCTCACCTTGAGCGAAATCATATTCGTTGTTGGAAGGACCTGGCAGATGCCTTCCTTAGGCAATACAAGTATAACATGGATATGGCGCCCAATAGGGTTCAGTTACAGAATATGGTGAAGAGGGACAATGAAACGTTTAAAGAGTATGCCCAACGCTGGAGGGAGACAGCAGTGCAAGTGGACCCCCTACTGTCAGAGAAAGAGATAGTCGCGATGTTTATCGACACACTCCCATCACCTTTCTACGGCAAAATGATTGGTAGTGTTTCATCCAACTTCTCCGACATTGTGATTATTGGGGAAAGGGTGGAAAGCGGAATACGAACAGGAAAGATCACTCAGGTATCATCTGGGGCAAGCATGACAAGAAGGCCGGCGCCTGGGAAAAGGGATGGAGAAACTAATTCTATCTCTTCTAATCAAAAGACGGCTTCACCGAGACCATTCTTTCCTACTATGATTCAAGCTCCCAATCCTTATGTGGCCGCTACCACTCAGGGCCCGACGGCTTATACTCCCCACTTCCGTCCACCCATGGTAAGAGCGCCAGCGCCGCAACCCGTGCCATACCATCACCCGCAGCAAGTGACTCGACCACCCAATCATAATCATAACACAAGAAATTCCAATAATGAGCGCCCCCTGTGCAGTTCGATCCAATTCCCATAACATATACCGAACTTTTTCCAATCCTCGTTCAGAAAGGTCTGGTAGCTTCATCCCCTATGAGGCCGTTGCAACCTCCTTATCCAAGGGGATATGACCCAAACGCTCATTGTGATTACCATGCTGTGGCACCAGGGCATTCCACAGAAAATTGCATGGCTTTGAAATATAAAGTAAGAGACTTGATCAAAGCCGACTGGATTAACTTTAAGGAAGGCAGCCCAAATGTGGCCACAAATCCCCTGCCTAACCATGGGAATTCAGAAGTCAATGCCTTGGAAGATGATGTGGGGTGCGTTAAGAATGTTGCTGACATAAGAATGTCATTAAGGGTAGTTCATTCCCTTTTGCTTGAAAGGGGACTAATTAAGGGGACCTGGAGTGTGGAACATGATTGCGAGCAGACTGCCGAACACCAAGGTTTCTGTAAAGTCCTTCAAAGCCTTATGGACAGCCATATTGTGCAGGTCTGTAAACGCCATGGAAATGAGGTCGACATGATCGAGGAATAAACAGGGACACGGGTCCCTAAGCCCTTGACATTTTTTTACACTAGGAACCCTCAAGCAGCTCCTGTTTCTGTACAACCAATCATCACTATTCAAGCACCCACCCCGTTTGCGTTCAAAGATTCTCGGGCTGTCCCTTGGAAGTACAACGCAGATGTGGTCGTTGCAAGCTCGGCAACGAGTGACCCGTCTCCTTCGTCCGTCACAAATATTGTTGGGTAGGAGGTATAACCCAAAGTGGAAGAGTATACACCCCTCCGGAGCCAAAGAAGGATCAGGTTACCGGAAATGCCAAGGTGGACAAAGAAGGGGCCAAAGGTGAAATCAAAAGGGCCGTGACTGATGAAGAGGCCCATGAATTCTTAAAGTTTATTCGCCAGAGCGAATATCAAGTGCTTGACCAACTGACCCATACTCCTGTAAAAATCTATTTGTTATCATTGTTGATGAACTCTGAGCCACATCGGAAGATATTGATGAAGGTCCTGAATGAGGCCCATGTCAGTCATGACATTCCCATTGATAAGTTTCAAGGAATAGTGGGGCACATTGTTGTAGATAACTATCTGACGTTCACTGACGACGAAATACCAACAGAGGGGATTATGCACAACAAGGCTCTCCATATATCCGTAAAATGCCGAGATTACATCTTAGCAAAAGTACTTATTGACAATGGGTCGTCCCTCAACGTCATGCCAAAGTCTACATTGGCCAAGTTACCATTTGATGGGACTTTTATGAAGCCAAGTGCCACGATAGTACGAGCTTTTGATAGAACTCGGAGGGAGGTTATGGGTGAGATTGAGCTGCCCATACAGGTTTGGCCGTGCACGTTCCAAGTCCTTTTTCAAGTCATGGATATCTCGTCTACCTGTAGCTGTTTATTAGGCAGGCCGTGGATCCATTCTGCTGGAGTGGTGCCCTCTACCCTACACTAAAAACTAAAATTCATAATTGACAATAAGCTGATAATTGTTTCTGGGGAGGAAGACCTTCTGGTCAGCAAACCTCTGTCAATCCCTTACATCGAGGCAGCAGAAGAGGCTCTTGAAACTTCTTTCCAAGCATTAGAGATAGCAAACGCTACCTATGTAGGGGAAGGAGTCACGATGGTAAAAGCTCACATGCCAAGTGCATCTTTAATGATGGCAAAGATTATGCTGCGTGGAGGGTATAAACCTGGAAGAGGGCTAGGACATGCTTTGAATGGAGAGATAGAACCTATACGCCTGCTTGATAACAGAAATGGTTTTGGATTAGGATACCGGCCCACGGCTGCCGACAGAAAAAGGGTAGAGGAAGAGAAGAGGGAAAGAAGGGCTGCTCGTCTTACCGGCAGAAAACCTCATACTGCAAGAGTCCCCATCTGTGATCTCTACCAGAGCTTTCGGAGCGCCGGACTGATGCTTCCAGACCAAGTGGATGTCATTGAAGAAAGTCCCTGTGATAGTGTTGATTTTATGATTGCTTGTCCACCAGGCCAAGAACTTCATAACTGGGAGGCCATTGAATTCCCCGCGACTTTGAATGTTTCGCCAAAGTAATTTGTTTATGCTTTAAGTACTTATTCATCCCTCTGCTCTGCCTAAGGCTTTGGGACTCTTCCATGTAATAAGGGTGAAGAAAACTTGTTTTTATCATTTTCATCAATAAACGCGTATCGAAATTCTAAAAAAAAACTCTTCTTGTATCCCTTATCCTTGTTTTGAATCCTTCTTTTTACTCGCTTGTTCCTTTTTTTATTATTGGCCATATCACACTAAATTGCAGATCCGAAAATGACTCTCTTGAGGAGAGTGAGGTCGCAATCCTGTTTCACGACTTCGATCACCCAGTTGATTACGCCGATGAGGAAGGTGGGGAAGATTGTGAGCCATCGCCTGAGCTGACAAGGTTGTTAGAGCAAGAGGATGAAGGGATTCAACCCTACCTAGACATAGTTGAGGTCATTAATTTGGGGAATAAAGAAAATAAGAAGGAAGTCAAGATCGGTACTACCCTAAGCAGAGAACAAAGAGAAGATTTAATCAAGTTATTGATGGAATTTTGTGATGTCTTTGCCTGGTCTTATCAAGATATGCCTGGGCTCGATGCTAGCATTGTCGAGCATAGACTACCCTTAAAACCTGAGTGCCCTCCAATAAAGCAAAAACTGCGTCGAATGAAGCCAGAAATGCTTTTAAAAATCAAAGAGGAGGTTAAGAAGCAGTTTGATGCTGGGTTCCTAGCTGTGGCAAAATACCCTCAGTGGGTAGCCAACATTGTCCCTGTCCCAAAAAAGGATGGAAAGGTACGGATATGTGTGGACTACCAAGATTTGAATAGGGCTAGTCCCAAAGATGATTTTCCCCTACCACCAAATCGATGTTTTGGTTGACAATACAGCTCAGCATTCCATTTTCTCATTCATGGATGGTTTCTCGGGGTATAATCAAATTAAAATGGCACCTGAAGACATGGAGAAGACCACGTTTATCACTCTATGGGGTATATTTTGTTATAAGGTGATGTCCTTTGGGTTGAAAAATGTTGGAGCGACTTATCAGAGAGCAATGGTGACTCTTTTCCATGATATGATGCATAAGGAAATAGAAGTTTATGTGGATGACATCATTGCCAAATCTAGAACAGATGAAGGGCACATTAGCGATTTAAGGAAGCTTTTTGAACGGTTAAGAAAGTTCAGGCTAAGATTGAACCCTGCCAAGTGCACGTTCGGTGCAAGGTCAGGCAAGCTGCTAGGGTTTATAGTAAGCAAAAGAGGGATAGAGGTTGATCCTGACAAAGTCAAGGCGATTCTTGAGATGCCCCCTCCCCGTACAGAAAAAGAGGTCCGAGGATTCTTGGGAAGGCTCAATTATATTGCCCGATTTATTTCACAATTGACAGTAACTTATGAACCCATCTTCAAGTTACTCCGCAAGAATCAACCGGGGCGATGGGATGAGAACTGCCAAGCAGCTTTCGAAAAGATTAAGCAGTACCTACAAGAACCACCGATTTTGGTGCCCCCAACCCCAGGAAGACCACTTATATTGTATCTGACTGTATTGAACGAATCCATGGGTTGCGTGTTGGGACAGCATGATGAAACTGGAAAGAAGGAACATGCTATCTACTACTTAAGCAAGAAGTTCACTGATTGTGAAATGAGGTACTCCACTTTAGAGCGGACTTGTTGTGCGTTAGCATGGGCCACTAAGCACCTAAGACAATACATGTTGAGTCACACCAATTGGCTAGTTTCTAAAATGGACCCCGTCAAGTACATTTTTGAAAAACCTGCTCTGACCGGAAGGATCGCTCGTTGGCAAGTGCTATTAACTGAGTACGACATAATATATGTCACTCAAAAGGCCATAAGAGGAAGTGCCCTGGCTGATTACTTGGCACACCAACCCATCAATGATTATCAGCCGATGTAATTTAACTTCCCGGATGAAGATATCATGACACTATTCAATGAAGAAGGTGGTCAGAAAGAGAAATGGACCCTGAGATTTGATGGAGCTTCTAATGCATTGGGGCATGGAATTGGGGCTATCTTGATTTCACCCGATAAGGAATTTATCCCTATCTGCGCCAGATTATGTTTTGATTGTACCAATAATATTGCTGAATATGAAGCATGCTCATTAGGAATCTAAGCAGCGTTGGACGCAAAAGTAAAATTATTGGAAGTTTATGGGGACTCTGCTTTGGTTATCCACCAATTGAAAGGCGAGTGGGAAACTAGGGACTGTAAGTTGATTCCTTATTATGATCATATTAAGGAAATGATCAAAGAGTTTGACGAGATCTCTTTTCATCACGTTCTCCAGGATGACAATCAAATAGCTGATGCTTTGGCTACCCTTGCCTCAATGTTCAAAGTAAGTAGTGACTACGATATGCCTCTCATCGAAGTAAAGAAGCATTGTGAGCCTGCATACTGTCAAATGATGGAAAAGGAGTCTGATGGGAAACCTTGGTACCATGATATTAAAAGATATATCCAGAGTCAAGAATACCCCGAGGGTGCTACAGAAAATGATAAGAAGACCCTAAGACAACTCGCCATGGGTTTCTTCTTAAATAGGGATGTGCTTTACAAAAGAAACTATGACTCTGTCCTTCTTCGTTGTGTTGATGCTGATAAGGCAAACGAAATCATGAGGGATGTTCATGAAGGATCTTTTGGGACTCACGCTAATGGACATGCCATGTCTAGAAAGATCTTAAGGGCTAGTTATTACTGGATGACCATGGAAGCAGACTGCTTCACCTATGTTCGAAAATGTCATAAATGTCAGATATACGCTGACCATATTCATGCATCCCCGTTATCCCTAAACGTCTTGACGGCACCATGGTCCTTCTCAATGTGGGGCATGGATGTCATTGGACCCATCGAGCCAAAAGCCTCAAACGGTCATCGTTTCATCTTGGTCGCCATCGATTATTTCACCAAATGGGTAGAAGCGGCTTCATATACCAATGTAACAAGGAATGTTGTGGTCAAATTCATCAAGCGAGAATTGATATGCCGATACAGCCTACCAAGTCAGATCATTACTGACAATGGTACGAATTTGAACAACAAAATGATGAAGGAACTCTGCGAAAGCTTTAAAATTCACCATTACAATTCCTCTCCTTATCGGCCTAAAATGAATGGGGCGGTTGAGGCGGCCAATAAGAACATCAAGAAGATAGTGCAGAAGATGGTAGTCACTTACAGAGATTGGAGCGAGATGCTCCCTTTCGCTCTACATGGGTATCGCACCTCGGTCCGAACCTCGACAGGGGCAACCCCATTCTCTCTTGTATATGGAATGGAAGCGGTCTTGCCTTTTGAAGTAGAGATCCTGTCCCTTCGGGTAGTGATGGAAGCAAAATTAGAAGAAGCTGAATGGGTTCAAGCTCGACATGACCAACTAAACTTGATTGATGGTAAAAGATTGACTGCCCTCTGTCATGGTCAGTTGTATCAGAGGCGTATGAAACGAGCATTCGAGAGAAAAGTACAACCTCAACAGTTCCAAGAGGGAGACCTAGTACTCAAGAAAATTTTACCAATTCAAAAGGACAATCGGGTAAATGGACTCCTAATTATGAAGGACCATATGTTGTGAAAAAGGCTTTTTCTGGAGGAGCCTTGATACTCACTAATATGGATGGCAAGGATTTGCCAATGCCTGTAAACACAGATGCAGTGAGAAAATAATATGCTTAGGGAGGGAATATCAAAAAAAAAGAAGTCAAAAAAAAGGGAAAGAAAAGAAAATTAATGCTCGCTAAGCTGAAAACCTAAAAGGGCAGCTTAGGCAAAAGTTAGAGCGACCCGGTGAGTCGAAAACCCGAAAAGGGCGGCTCAGGCAAAAGTTAGGGTCAAATTTCTGGTAATGCAAATAAGACCTCTGACTCAAAGAAGTACGAGTCCAAGCTTGGGCACGTGAATCATTGTCGAACTTACCTTTCCAAAAGCAAAGTCGAAGGGTGAACATGAAGTCGTGTTGGGGGTTAAGGCTTTCATCGGTCTCAGAGATTCACTAGAGGATCCATGAATCTTCCCGGTTTTCACCTGTCCTTGACCTGTTCTATGTGATCTCATTCATTTTATTTACCTTCTTTATTTTTCTTTCTCTGTACTTGTTTAACGTGCATGAATAAAATTCACCTTCTTCGATACGTGTTATGAATTTGGTTGATCTGATAAAAAACATGTGTTTTAATAAAATAAAATGGAAGAATGGTAAACATTTAAAGTCGCAAGGGACAAGATGCTCCTGCTACTCGACCTCATCATGGGTGATCATCACAGAGACTTGGTCAGGCACGCGCTCCGAAGCTATGGTTGTTTCATTCGTTCTACTTCGTCCATGAGTCATCTCAAGAGTCGCGGTTTTCATAGGACCTACCCAGTTTTTTTTTTAATTTATCCTTGCACTACTTACCATTTTTCTGCAGGTTATCTCACGGACAGTCATGCCAGGTATTAACACCTCAATCAAGTCCTTCAAGTCCCTTCCCTAAATCGCCAAAGTTGGCACCTTTCAATGTTTTCTTCTTCCATCGCCTAAGTAGGCAACTTCAGAGTCTCATCCTCAATTGTTAAAGTCCGTATCTCTCAAACTCTCCTCCCCAGTGGAATCAGATCGCCAAAAACTGGCACTTCTCAAGTTCTTTTTCCACGATGGACTCTGGACTTTCCATTCTCAATCAAGGGGCAGTTCCCCAAATCATCAAATTCTTCCCCAGTAGAACTATACTTCCCAGGTAACTTAAACTGGGGCATCTCCCCAGATTGCTCTTGCAGTCAAAGGGAAGTTTCCCCAAAGCCCTTCAGATCATGTCAAATTGGGGCATCATCCCAAGTTCACCCTCTTGCAGTCAAAGGGAAGTTTCCCCAAAGCCATTCAAATCATGTCAAACTGGGGCATCTCCCCAGATTTCTTCTGTTCCAGTCAAGGGGCAGTTCCCCAAGATTCCTTCCAACCATCTCAAACTGGGGGCATCACCTCTGGATCATTCTCTTTTAGTCAAAGAGCAATTCTCTCAATCATGTTAACCTGGGACATCACCCCGAGCCTTTAGGACCAGTGAGTTAATTTGGACGAGACGTCCTGTTAGCTCCCCCTAATCTCCTTTACTTTCCAGCCGCCTATCAAGGCATCCTTTACTTTCCAGTCACCTATCAAGGCATCCTTTACTTTCCAGCCGTCTATCAAGGCATCCTTTACTTTCCAGCCGCCTATCAAGGTATCCTTTACTTTCCAGCCACCTATCAAGGCATCCTTTACTTTCCAGTCGCCTATCAAGGCATCCTTTACTTTCCAGCCGCCTATCAAGGCATCCTTTACTTTCCGGTCGCCTATCAAGGCATCCTTTACTTTCCAGCAGCCTATCAAGGCATCCTTTACTTTCCAGCTGCCTATCAAGGCATCCTTTATCTTCCAGCCGCCTATTCGGGCACCCTTTACTTTCCTGTCCGCCTATTCAGGCACCCTTTACTTTCCTGTCCGCCTATTCAGGCACCCTTTACTTTTCTGTTCGCCTATTCAGGCACCCTTTACTTTCAGTCACCTATGAAGGCAACCTTTACTTTCCATTCTACCAGAAGTCGACCGCGACCTTCTCACCTCTTGTTAACTGAAGATTCAAGTGTCAATTCCTAGGTTTTTTCCCCCTCATTTAATACTTTGACAAAGGTGTTCACGTCTATACTCCCTTTCCATTTCAAAAGCAAAAAAAACTTCATGCTTTTCTCATGGAAAAGAAGTAAAGAGGGGCATCTGTGAACACCTATTTCAGCCCATCCACAAATGAAGAAGATTCCCAAAAAAAAAAAGACTCAAAAATGATCATTTCCGAGTGAAAAGACTCAGAATGATCAAATCCGAGTGAAATGACTCAGATTGGAGCATTGCCAAATGGAGTATGTCCCTGTTGAAGAGAAATCCGAGTGAAATGACTCAGATTGAAGCATTGCCGAATGGAGTATGTCCCTGTTGAAGAGAAATCCGAGTGAAATGACTCAGGAGGATCAAATCCGAGTAGAATTACTCAGAATGAGTCAATTCCGAGTGAGATTTCAATTCCTGAGTGGAAAGAAGGCCGGATCCGAGTGAAGATTGCCAAGTCTCCAAATTCTGAGTGAGGAGAAGGCCATGTCCGAGTGCAAATGGCCAAACTTATAATTTCTAAATGGAAAATAGGCAAATTCCGAGTGAAAATGTCCAAGTTCCATTTGGATTAAGAGATCCCGAGGTCAGTTCCGAGTAGATCCTTCAAGCAGTGAAGTTCTGTATCACTTTTGAAGAAATTCCGAGTGAATGCTTCACACACAGATGAGATCCGAGCAAAATACATCCGACTGAAGGAATTTCGAGTGTTTCCTCTTCAATCAGAACCGAGAGTCCCTCTTCAGTCAGTCGGAACCGAGTGATACTTCACTCAGTCAGCCCTCTTCAAACCAATTCCGTGTCAGCCCTCCTTAAATCACTTCCGAGCCACCATTTGTACCACTTCCGAGCCATACTTAAACCTTTCCCGAGCCCCTTTGGCCAATCAATTCCGAGCCCCCATTTCCACCAATTTTCGAGCCATACTTCACATTTCTGAGTCAATTCTTGGTCAGTTCTTGGTTAGTTCTGACTCATTTTTTACCAATTCCGAGTGACACTTTTCGCCCGTTCCCGAGTCATCTTTCACCCATCTCCGAGTCATCCTTTAGCCAATTCCGAGTCACACTTCACTTGGTTTTTGTATAAACAGCACCATTTCACACATCTTTCACCCATTTCACACATCTCAGTACCAAGTGACCCACTTTTTACTCAATTCCGAGTAATCCTTCGATCATTTCCGAGTGCTCTTCAAGTCTTTCGCCCAAGCGGTTCTTGTTAAGCTCAAGCGAGAATGGGAATCTGAGTCAGTTTTCACTCGGTTCTGACTGAATGTTCCAATCGGAATTTCTTTGATTGCCCACTCAATCCAATTGCACAACACCAACATGATTTCATTCGGTCTTTAGCATAAAAGGGGCCTTTTCCACTCGGATTTAGGACGCAATGTGAAGACCGACCCTTCTTTCCACTCGGAATTGACTCCTAATGTGGATGAATGCTGACTGAGAGGCTGATCCGAGTCATTTTCAATCGGAATTCTACCATTTTCACTCGGAATTCTACCATTCTCACTCGGAATTCTACCATTCTCACTCAGATTTTCACCATCCTCTCTCGGATTTCCACCCGGCTCCCTCTGTTCGCCCGTGCTGACTTGGATTCCACCACCCAAGTGGATCCAGGAATCCTGGGGGTGGCAGACAGGGGCGGAAGTGGGGGGAATTAAAAATTCCCACTCAGCCGTTGTCCCCCACTTCACTCTTAATGGAAGTGTGAGCTGGTATTCCACTCTGAGTGGAAGCCTAAGCTGGCCTTCCACTCAAACAAGCCTATATATAGGCAGGGGTTGAAGCACCAAGGGCATTCACACATTGAAGAGGAAAAACTCTGCCTAAGCTCCGTCCCTCTCACTTCTCCCTCACCCTCACCCCCTTCCTTAAACTCATACCAACAGTCCCTCAAACTCTCTCTCCACCAATACCGTCCTCCCTCCCACTCAACAGCACTTCACCTAGCATTTTCCTACTCCCTCTAATTCCCCTTTCCCTCTCGGATCAGCTTTCCTGCTCCATCATCACTCGGTTTTGCTCAATTTTCACCCGGTATTCCTCTTATCACTCTGATTTTACTATTTTTGCTCAGTGTTCCTCATTTTTTATTCGGATCATTCGTTGTTCCACTCGGATTTTACTATTTTTACTCGGTTTTCCCTATTTTCACTCGGATTTTCATTTTCCACTCGGATCTTTCCAGTTTCACTCGGCTTTCCCTGTTTTCACTCGGATTTTCATAGTTTCACTCGGTTTTCTTATTTTTCACTCGGTTTTCTTATTTTTCACTCGTTTTTTCCATTTTTTGCACTCGGTTTTCTCTTCTCCCACTCAGTTTTCACTCATTTTTTTTCTTTTTTTCCCTTTTCCGAACTTACTGTCTCCTTTTCTCTCTTGTAGCTTCTGCTACCTTTCTTTTTTTGCTTTGTACTAAAAATATAATAAAGGAAATAAATGTTTCCTATGTTTTCTTTCTAGTTTAAATAAAAATCAAAATAAATCATTCTTAGTCAGTGTCGTACGGAAAATACTTCCGTCTACACCACCTTTATAGGGTTCGTACACGTGCGAAGAACTTCGCCTTGTATGGGTTCCTCACCATAATGATTCCCATCAACATTTCCTTAATCTTTTTCCTAAAAATAAAATATTTAAAGAACTACGTGACCCTGATTTCTCGAAAGCTCGAGAATATGTAGGAGCGGGAAATAGTTCCTGTCGGGCTCATCTTTCTTTATTTAATTTTTAGATTTTCCATTTTTTTTGTCTTGCTATCAAAAAAAGGTGGAGCGAGATTAATTTGGACGAGACGTCCTGTTAATCTCATATTTTTTTAAATACTTTTTTTTTTAAAAAAAAAGAAGGAGTGAGGTTAATTTAGACGAGACGTCTTGTTAATCTCATATTTTGTAGTTTTTCTTTAAAAGGAGGAGCAAGATTAATTTGGACGAGACGTCCTGTTAATCTCATATTTCTTAAATATCTCTTTTAAAAAAAAGGTGGAGCGAGATTAATTTGGACGAGACGTCCTGTTGGTCTCATGTAAATATTTTGTGTTGATTTTTGTTTATTTTTTTTGTTTATTTTGTAGTTTCATACATTTTTCTTTTCATGAAGAAGTTAAAATAATTATTGGGCTAATTATAATGCACGCTATCAAATTGAGGTAACCGTTTTTAATACGGACAGTTGTGAGGTGCTAATACCTTCCTCACCTGTAATCAGACTCCCGAATCATGGAATTTCATTTTTATAACCAGTGCTTTAACGAAAGGTTTTTCCAGCATTTTATCCTAAAAAATATTGGTGGCGACTCCCTGTTTATTTTTAATATCGTTTCGAGGGTCGGCCGTGCCGCCGCGATCCCGGTCGCGACAGTGGGTTACCCTTTACTTGTGAGAATTGGGTTCTTAAGTATGGGACACTAGAAGACAATTGCTCAAAGTTTGTATCTCAAATCTTCAATAATGGAATCTTTCAAGTGGGTTGCTTGAAGGTGAGACGTACACCGGGTTGGTGGAACTCGTTAAATTTGGTTTGCATTCTCTCTAACCTTAAACTCCTCTCTTAATTGTGCATGCAAAGTATTTGTTATATTGCCTTGATTAATTGCTTGTGTTGATTGTGCTTTCTAGTAGTTTCTTAACCTTTGCACGCTAACTGTTTGATAAAATTACTGAGCCCTTGCTCTTCATTAATTCTTATTTCTCAGTTAAGTATCTCTTGTTCTAAAAGTTCATCCTCTTTAATCAAAGCAATTTGTGTTTGATACTCTATTGTTGCTTGTTCTTTTCTAGTTACCCATCAAAGTTGCATAAAGAAGCTAGTTCAAAGGCATTCCAAGTTAAATTTTTAAAACACTCAATTCACCCCCCCTTTTGAGTATTTAGGCCACTTGAATAACAAGTGGTATCAGAGCTTGACTCTTGGTAGATCAAGCTTAACAACTTCAAGAGATAAATGGCCTCTACTTCTAACATGTTTCCCGAGGGTGGTGCCATAAATAGACCTCCTGCTTTCAATGGTGAGGGTTACGCTTTTTGGAAAGAATGAATGAAAATTTTTGTGCAATCAATTGATTTGAAAGTATGGAATGCTATTGAAAATGGACCTTTCATACCTATGCATATTGTTGATGGTAAACAAATAGAAAAACCCATGGATGAATGGACTAGTGATGAGGAAAAGAAAGTCCAATATAATTACAAAGCTAAAAATCTCATCACCCTTACTTTAGGCCCGGATGAGTTATTTAGAATTGTAAGTTGTAAAACCGCAAAAGAAATGTGGGACACTCTTCAAATCACCCATGAGGGAACTAGTGATGTGAAAGATTCCAAAATCAGTACACTCACTAGTCAATATGAAAGTTTTAGACTAAATTCTGAGGAAACTATTGTTGATATGCAAAAAAGATTCACTCTGATTATTAATCACCTTATTACAATTGGCAAGACTTACATTAACAAAGAACTTGTTCACAATGTTTTAAAAAGTCTTAGCAGGGAATGGCAACCTCTTGTCACTGCCATTAAACAATCTCCAAGCATCAATGAAATGTCTCTTGCTACACTATTTGGTAAGCTACAAGAGCAAGAACAAGAACTAAAGGAGTTAAAGCTAGCGGAGGAAGAAGAAAAATCCTCCAAGAAGAAAGGTCTAGCCCTCAAGGCCACTTCTATCAATGAAGAAGAATCCGGTAGTGAGCTTGATGAAAAATAAGAATTTGGATTGTTTATGAAGTGTTTCGGGAAATTCATGAGGAACAAATGATTCCAAAAGAACTTCAAATCCCATGGTAAGAAACCAATCTCTAATGAAACCTCTTCCTCACCAAACTATTTTGAATGTGGCAAGGAAGGGCACTTCAAGGTGGATTGTCCAAACGATGTAAGTAGCTCCGAAGAATCGGAGAATGAAGAAGCAAATCTTTGCTTGATGACAAATCATCAAGAAGAAAATGATGAGGTAAATCTATTTAACTTAGATAAGGAGGAATTACTAGATGCATTTGAGGAATTGTATGAAAAACTTATTAAAATTTCAAACAAATATAAATTGTCTAGGAAAACCATTGATACTCTTGAAATGCATCCTGTAGAACTTGGCAAAGAAAATGAATGTTTGAAAAAGGAACTAGTAAATAGTCAAACATGCTCCAAGAACAAACCTTGTGATTTTGTAAAGAAATGTGATATCTTAGAAACCAAGGTCTTAGACTTAAATAAAACCTTAGAGAAGTTTACCAATGGTAGAGACAACTTGAATGTATTACTTGGAAATCAAAGATGCATGCTTGACAAAACGGGATTAGGATATAACTCTACCAAAAAGGAAAAGCATTACAAAAACTTTTTTATACCACTTAGAAAATCTTCATCACCATTCACTAAATGCAATCATTGTAGTGCCAAAGGACATAATGCTCTAGATTATCAAATTAGAAAGCTTGGACCAAAAATGGTAAGAAAGGTGTGGGTTCCCAAAGGAACATTACCACAAACTAACCAAAAAGGACCCAACATAAAATGGCTACCAAGTTCTCTAAACTGATCTTGAAACATAATCATTTTATGTAAAATAAGAAATTGATTTTTTCTAAAGATATCTACATTAAGGATCCTCAATGGGTATGGTATGTTATGCATATGGCAATGGTTAATAGGAATACGAACCAATAATTACATGGCAAATTATAAACAAAAGTTTAAGATGGTATATTTAATCTATTGCATTATTTCAAATTAAGTTCAAGTCAATTTTTGTTGGTCATTATTACAACATGTTATGTAACAATTGGTTAACATGATGAAATAGAAAAAATAGTAATATTAGATAACTAAAAGATAATGTTTTAATTAAACCTTATATATAAAAGTAGAAACATCTTCAGTTCCTAATGATCTTAACAAAATAAAAATTTGGTTTCTCTAAACTAAATGAAAAGAAGCATTGATCACCATGTTTCAGAGTATGGGTGTCACAAAAGACCTTCCACCCAACTTTGAATTTCATATATCTTTTTCCTTTTTGTTTCTTTATTATACGACATATAACCTCAACATCGGTTGGTCCACACAGAGTCCACTCAATTGCTAAAGATGCAAAGAGATGCTCATAGGTATGTTTTGGCAAATTCTATCCTGAATCAATTCTTTATCAGAAAAGTAGTAAATTTTTTTATAATTTTGCCAATATGAGTATTAATTGGTCCAATACAAAAAATACAATATTAACAATTCAAGGATAATACTAACTAATTGGCTAACCTTCACTTGATAGGCAGACAGAGTCACAATAAAGTTTGTAACATGGTGCTTAATAGTAGAGTATGTTATTTCCTTTCATTCATCATCAAAAATCCTAATGTTAAAGTCACTACCTCCTATGTAATCCATGACAACTAAAAAGTCAGCAATCAAGTTATAGAAATGTTGCATGTTTTCTAAACCCCCTTTAGGAACCCTTCTTTATAAGTACGATGGAACGTTATTTAAAAAGAGTTGTTTAATGGATCTTTCAAATGCTATATGGAAGGAAGTTGTGAACCAAATTTCTTTAAGAGATCATTATCCGTATGAGCAAATATCTAAAAATAATGAAATTAGAATGAGAGGAGTTCAAACAACATTCAGATGAACACAAAACAATTTCACATTGTTCATTTATGTATAAAGTGAAGCAAACTAAATTAATATGCAGTCCTTCATGTTCATATAACATTAAATGGACTATTCATAAACCTTCTTTTTAGTCTCAGTCATAAACCATAAAATAGAAAAACATCAAACTTGAAACATAAAATAGGATTGTATTACCTTCTTGCAATTATTAAGGAAGAAAGAATTATGGAGAGAGTTCGGATGACTTAGCCAATCCATTTTTATTGTAGAACAGAGCCTGAAGAATGCGACCTTTTCGTGTATAGATGAGAGACATTATGCTTCAAACATGAAATGTATCCACAAAAATTGAAAAGAAGGGGTTTCATTTATGTAGAGAATGAAACAGAGCAAATGGAATTTGGGAATTCTATGTGCAAGGTAGTGGAATGTTAACTTGTACTCATAGATGGAAACCAATAGACACTACCTTAGTAAGGGGTGTTTCGTTTATTCTATAGAAGGATGCGATGTATGGAAGGATGCAATGTAAGGGAATAAAATGAAAGGAAGTGTGACTGCTTTTATGAATTCTGAAATAGGGTCATGTAAAACAGCACCCCTTCACATTCTTCAAGAGAATTTTAATGTCTGATGCTACAGGGAAGAAAAAACACAAGCATTATATTTGCAGGGGATACTTTGTTTGAAAAACTTGAAACTTGGTGTATGAAAGAGTGTTGTAATATTGTAATATAGTTTTGAATGATTAACATGAGATATAAATTTAAATAATAACTATTCATTAAGGGTAACATAGTTTTATATCATTAAAATGGGAACAGTATTTCTAATAATAGTTTTATATCATTAACCTTGTTATTAATGATTTATACAATTAATAAAAACAAATAAAATAATAAAATACATGTACCTTTAAAAAATAATTATCACATTAGCTTAAGAATTATATCTTATATTAACAATTAAAATGAAAATAATATTTTAAATTGTATTAAGGTTACTTAAGTATTTTTTAATGTGTTTATAAGATAAAAATTTTATTTAACATTATTAAACATATATTAAAATGGTTTTATAGTAGCTATATGTATTATTGTCATATGTTTGACATTGAAAGGTACAATAAGACACATATTACTATCAATGTATGTATTAACATTTAAACAAAAAAATATGTATTTTAATAGGTAACTTGTTATGATATAAAACTATATCTGGTAGTATGTTTTGTACATAGTTAAATATTTGAATATGATCGATTACCTATGATTTGTTCTACATAATCGATTTCTTTAGCATTTCAGTCTCTTTTGAACTTATTAGTTAATAATAAGAATCATAATAATTAAATCATATCTCAGCTTCTGGTTTGATATAGTAAATTGGTTCATGAAAGTTAAATAAAGGAACAGACATCGTAGTTGATATTGCAGAAAATTGTTTACTTTATACTTTATGGATACATAATTTGATGGTGACTTATTCATTAAGGTTATATTCATTGTAGTCAAAATATTTGTCAAATGTTCACTATAGTCATATACATTATATATCATATATGTTGGAAGTTTAATTTTAAAAAAAATATAAATATAATAAATATTAGGTCATCAATCATTGATTAACGTAAGTGGCATTCAATGATACAGATCAAAAGATATAATGTAAATTCATTTAATTGTTCCAGAGAAAGAGTGAAAGTAGATAATTATTCAAGACAACAGATTAAGACCCTAAAAACTAATAAACTGTCTTATGAAAAACAAATGAACTTTGGTAGATGTTTTATTTCGGTTCTTGCGTCTTAATCTTCCTGACTTTGTTTGATGAAAGTTGGAAATTCTCCTTATAGTCTATAGTCCTACAATCAGCACCACGTCCCACCTTTTGAGGCATAACCATTGATTCATCTCCCAACGTAACATGAATGCCATGGGACTGTACAAAAAATAGTCAACTTAATCTAACAATTAAAATAATGAACAAAGGATACAGAAAAGACAAATTCAATGTCAATTAAAAACTGATGGGAATTGAATTAAGAAGACAAATGGAAAATTGAAATAAGAAGACTCATGGAATATTAACAAAATCAAAAAGGCAAATTGTTCACAGGGATGACCTTTGGGGCAGAAACAGTGCCAATGCCATTTGTATTGTCAGGATTCAAATGATTTCCTATGGATGACTCTAATGGATTGTTCTATGCATTTTATTGAAACATAAAATTATAATGTCATCTGAAGAAGAGTGGTGAAATTCTGCTTTATGATGGATAGAAATACTAATACCTTAATGGAATTCGAAGGGAAAATCTCAAGTTTGCTGCCAGAAATTGAGTAAGGGGCTAAGGGAACAATTGAATTAGAAGACAAAGTTTGATTGTCCTGTAGGATAAATTTATTTGTAATAAACACCAAACCAATAAATTACATCCCACCTTGATACGATCCATGAAGTCTCCAAGGGAAATTATTATTCTGAATTCTCAATGGGGAAAGGAGACTGAAAGACACACAAAACAACGAGTTATAATAGTTCTCCTTTTACTGTGAATATACAAAAACAGAAATTAAAGAAGAAGACAACTTGAATAGACCTCATAAACCTTAAATTTCATCTCAAACTCAGTAATCAATCCAATTTCATTGCATATCTTAATGACATTTATCATGTACAGAACCAAGGCCATGAACTCCTGTATTTTCACTTGAACTTTGAAAAGGAATCTTTTATTCTTCAGAGCATCCAGTTCTTCGAGATACATGTTTTGATTCCCACCCTTTACATTGAAAAAACAATACGTGAAGATACATTTTTTCATATAAAAAAATAAATGTTAGAAGAATTACATGATACTTGTGAAGAATAGGCTATGTGACGATCTTTAGCAGATATTTGTAGGAACTCGGCCGCCTCCCTATCAAATAGGATAAAGGATACAGAATCAGATTCATCGACCACCCTTAGATGGATGCAATACCTTTTAAAAAAGGGAATAAAATAAATTATTTTTAATTGTCACCTATAATAATTGTCACCTAAAAAATAAGAAAACAATATCAGAGAGAGTAATCAAGGAAAAAGATTTAATATACGTGTAAATACCTCATAATAAAAAATGATAGATGTGTTTTATAGTTTTTGCAATAGTACATATCACCATCAACATGAACTCCATAAACACATTTGTTACATCCTCTATAGCATAAACTAAACTATGGTTCAATCTGCTTCACGATCCCAAGAGTGAGAAACACCCCATTCTATAAAATGGAAATTTACGCGCACATAAGAAAAGATGGGGAAGAATCTTTTAATCCATTAAATACAAACATGCAAAAAGAAACTATATTATATATTTATATAATATATAGCCATTGCCATATTTATATACATGTAATATATTTATAAACAAAATTATACTTTGTTAATATATAACCTGAAGATTTTTCCTGACTAACTCTGTGTATACAACCAGTTAATATAATGTGAACAAACCATTTATTGAATCAATTACATCCGTTTTAAGTGTACTCAAATTGGTTTGTAAAAAATACAAACCTGCTTGAATTCTTTCAAATCTTATATGGATTTGTATGTTGTAATATTCAAGAAGTCATCATGTGTAGATATCACGCTCTTACTGAATAAGAGGATCAATTGTTGAGAAGAGACACATTCAATCGACTAAATCCTACATAAAACATAAATAAACTTTTGGTTTCTATAACTATGGTTTTAGTTAACATACTGTGAACTAAAATATTAGATGATGTACCCTGATTGTCAAGTAACTCAGTTGCTGATTTGCGTAACTTTTGTTTTTAGAATGCATTAAAATAGTATGAATGGAATCAAGAAGTCAACATATATTTTTTAACAACATACCTTGCCCTAAAGAGTTTGATCTCAGGAATAGGGTCATTAATGTATAATCAATAAGTATAGTTAGTGTTAGAGACACTCATCACTTCTACACATTATAGAAATTATAGAATATTATAGAATTATAGAAATATATATAAATGTCAAATAAATAAGTAGAAAGAAAAATCCAAAACTAATAAATACATGCACATATAAATTAAGAAACATGCATCATTCCATTTTTTCATCATAGAAAATTGTAGAAGAACCACATAGTTTTCATTGGACTTAAGAGATAAGAAAGCAATTAATTTCTTTACAAATTCTTGCCACAAAGTGCAACGTATCTTCAAACCTCTAAAAAATATTGGAACAAAAAATGACTAGATTTGTTTAGGCATAATAAAAAAAATGCATACAAACTTTCAAAAAAAGGAATTACTCAAGGTTATCGAGTTTAATCATAATGTAGTTAGACATCACCCGTTCTTTTTTAAATTCAATTAACTCTCATTTTCTAATTAGCATACCAATAATGTCTGAAACAAAAGAGAAACAAACTCATCAGGACAAATTAAAACATTGTGAAGATGATATGATATATAATTAAGAATAATAAAAAAGACTCATTAAGCATGTCTTGCCAACAGACACAAAGTGAAGTTGTACTTACCAACCAATTTATTTTTTTGAAAGGCTCCTTGTGTATTTCATCAAAATGAATAATGTGAAATACATTTTTGGGAATCTTATAGTTCTCTATCAACCTAGCCTGAGTCTCCCTCTTAAAAAAGACCCTGAACTCATATGTAGTACTGGTCATTCAAAGTGAGAACAAAGTTGGAGAAGATATACACATTCCCCTCACATAATGCCCTCTCAAACAAATATGTATGGATAGTCTTGACAGAAACCTGTATCCTGTCACCCTTTGACAGAAAAAACACACCAATAAACATAAGCAAACAAGATACAATTAGATATGCCATATTGAATTTACACTTAACAGAATAAGGTTAAAATAATTTACTCACTAGCTCATCAACCACCACCATGTCCAATGATGCATCCTGGGATGGGAATCTTTTGTTGGGTACTTTCCATAATCGTATCACTCTAACCTTCAATCACCAAATTTTATCATCAAACCCATCATCGACATCCTTAACAAAGTCATAACGTGTAGGAACCACAGCCATCAGAGTCGAACACGGGAAGGTTGCTTGGCAAACAATGAGTAAGAGAAACAGACAGAAAGCAAGGTAAGAAGAAGTAATAAGTTTAAACCCCTATATAAAAAATGATGTTAGGGAAAATGTAAAAATATTAATTAATAAAAAGATTAATTATAACTCTTTGATACAGGACCCTTGAGGTTTTTCATACAGGGATAATTAATATGATATTAACAGGGCATTGAGACATGCATAGGTTCCCAACACCACTTCCATTAATAATTAATAAAGGATAAAACTGTTTGTCTCCATGATTATGTTTATTTATAAAATGTTCATGCTCATTTTCATCTTAAAAGGCAAGTGTATTAAATGATGTCTTAGTTGGTAAGCTTCGTTAGAAGGCATGATAAATAATGATTAGCTATAGAATACATCATAACTACGGACAAATGAAATGCTATAAATAAAGTGATGATTGAACTTCCAGAAAGTGACCATGCCTTAATCCACTTTGTAATTGGAATGTAAAACGCTTGCGGACAAAACAAATGCCATAAAGAAAGTAGCAATTGAGTTTCAAGATGTCGCCTCATTGAATTAAATGAGCAAATGGGAAAACATCACCTTGGAAGCCAGAAAGGGTGTTTGATAGACCAGCTGATATTGTTATCACTTGGTTTCTGTTGCATTATAAACCAATGACAAACCTGTAAATATTATTTTAAAAAGTCTTAATAAAAAGATTTAAACAATAAAAAATGGGATAAAATAAATTCCATGGAATGTTCAAAAACATGGTGGTCATATGCATTCAACTAAAGCATTATAGGCATAAGGTATACCTTATACAAAGGGATTTCCATAAATATATTAATTTAATAATGCGGAATAATGATGATTTCAACGGTATGACTCTGATGTTTAAAGTCCACAACAACAAAAATTAAGTTAAACAAACTCATACAATTATATTTATTTTATTTCCTTGAGAATTTGTAATTTAATGTAACCGACTTTTGGTTCATACTTTAGACACGCAAGTTAACATTTCAAAAATGTTTTTCAAATTGCAAAATTTTGTAGATGCATAATACAATTATCATTAATACCTACAGTGTGGACACTACAAGAAACATAAAAATCCAAAAACTGACCCTAAATAGTGTACATGATTTTAGCATAAACCACTGACACCACTGGACAAAATCTAAAGAACATATCTCATAGTAAGTGTTAACTATAGAACCCTAAAGTATAAAATCCCATAATTAACAAATGGCATCCCAATCAACACCGTATCACCAATCTTCATGTTGTGACTAACACAAAACTGATGCCAACCATCGCCCATGTGGACTTCCCATGGTTTACGACCAGTCTAGCGTAGCTTAATAGACCAGGTATAACTCCTTCATTCCATCTTAGCATAAATCACTTTGGGTTTTTTCGTAAGAATAACAAAAACCATGTTTGTAGGCAAATCCTGTAAATGTAAAATACAAAGTCAATAATTTTGTATAACAATATGGCAAGGGGTGGAATAGTTAAGGTTACTAACCAAGAAGTTTTCCATCTAAAATAACGGATAAATCTTGAACCAAAGTTACATATGATGTGATTAGCAGCTTAAACACCACAAATATTCTAAGGTTCAACACCACCAACTTCTTCTGACTGGTGATGAGGTCCATATGAATGATATGAAAATTAGCTTATGAAAGTAACAATAACAACAAATTAGATAGACTGTGAAGTTAAAAAAATTTGCAATTTCAAAGAATAAGAATAGCCTCATCATCAGAAACAATAATCACAATCGGTGGATGACGTCTTACAAACCCGAGAAATCCATGCTGAGTTGACATAAAATAACATGCAAAGATAAATAAAAAAACGCATCACAATTGTGAAACACATCACATGTAGAAGAGGGTTTATAATTTTCAAAAATAAAACAAAGCAAATACACATCGGGTTAGGGTCATCGTCATCATCAAAGGGTTCATTAATTTTAACAATAACCTCTTCATCAGAGTCAACAATCACAACTGCATCATTTTCCATAGGTTCCTGTTAGAATTGAGACACATATGTGAACAATGAAAACTAACTATATTGAAGAAAGATGAATTAAATGACACATAACAGAAATATAATAAGAGCGTTTAGGATTAACATAAATGGAAGCAAAATAAGTAGCTTATGGTGATATGTTTCCTGACTAACTTATGGTTACTTTTATTACCAAAAATTCATATAACATAAATGGAAGCAAACACATAAAAAAATGCAACCTTGGACCTGAGATCAATAGAGGCCACAGGAAATTAACATTTGATTTTGACACTCTCTACACTATAAGAAATTAAAGAGAGAAACACTCAAAAATTCAAACACCATAAACAAAAGGAAACATATAAAAAAATGCAAACTACTAAACAGAAAACACATAACCTGAGATCAATAGAGGCAACAGGAAATTAACATTTGATTTCAATATTGTATACACTCTAAGAAATTAAATAGAGAAACACACAGAAATTTAGACACCATAAATGGAAGGAAACACATACTAAATAGAAAACACATAACCCGACATCAGTAGAGAGGACAACAAATTAATATTCGACTTCGATACTGTCTACACTCTAACAAATTAAAGAGACAAAACACATAAAAATTCATATACCATAAATGGAAGAAAACACATAAAAAATGCAAAATACCAAACAGAAAACACATAAAGTGAGATCAGTAAAGGCAATAGGTATAATAAATAAAAGAGAGAAACATTGAGAAATTCATATACGATAAATGGAAAAAAATAAAAAAATTCAAAATACATAATAGAAAATACATAACCTGAGTCTTGGGTTCATCACGCCTATTTTCTTTACCCTTGCTCTTGGGTGAAACGACACTCTAATTCTTGGAAGCTTTTCCGTCAGTCATCTGAAAAGGCTACACCACCATAATGGATAAGGGTTTAATAGACCCTAACAAATTAAAGACAAAGACACACAAATTCATATAATATAAATTCAAATACCAAAAATGGAAGAAAACAAATCAAGAAATGCAAACTAGAAAACATACAACACATGTAACAAATTAAAAACAAAAACCACACATAACCTGAGATCAGTCATCTATCAAAAATAGAAGGAGACACATCACAAAATCCGTAAACTACTAAAAAAACCACATAACCTAAGAGTTGTCATATACTATAAATAGAATGAAGCACATAAAAAATACATACTACTAAAAAAACCACAGATAACCTAAGATCAGTCATATATCATAAATGGAAGAAAACGCATCACAAAAACCCTAAACTACTACACAGAAAACACATAACCATAAAGTTGTCCTAAACAAATAATGGAAGGAAACACATAAAAATGCATACCACTAAACAGAAACCATAGATAACCTGAGATCCGTCATATATCATAAATGAAAGGAAACACATCACAAAAACACTAAACTACAAAACAAAAACACATAACCTGAAAGTTGTCATATACCAAAAATGGAAGGAAACACATAAAAATTGCATACTACTAAACAGAAACCACAGATAACCTGAGATCAGTCACATATCATAAATGGAAGAAAGCACACGAAAAATTATGTTATACTCAACAAAAACCACACACAACCTGGGATCAGTCATATATCATAAATGGAAGGAAACATATCATAAAAACCCTAAACTACTAAATAGAAAACACATAACCTGAGAGATCTCATATACCATAAATGGAATGAAACACATAAAAAAAGCATACTACTAAACAGAAACTAATCAGTCAGATCATAAATCGAAGGAAAAACATCACAAAAACCCTAAACTACTAAACAGAATACACATAACTTGAGAGTTGCCAAATACCATAAATGGAACAAAATAAATAAAAAATGCATACTACTAAGTAGAAATGACAAATAACCTGAGATCAGTCATATGTCATAAATGGAAAAAAACACATCACAAAAACCCTAAACCACTAGACAAAAAACACATAACCTAAGAGTTGTCATATACCATAAATGGAATGTAACATCTAAAAAATGCATACTACTATACAAAAACTACAGATAACCTGAGATCAATCATATATTATAAATGGAAGGAAACATATCACAAAAACATTAAACTAGAAAATAGAAAACACATAACCTGAGAGGTTTTATATACCATAAATGGAAAAAAATGTAAAAAAATGCATACTGCTAAACAAAAACCACAAATAACTTAAAATCAGTGATATATCATAAATGGAAGGAAACACATCAAGAAGTTATACACTACCCAATAGAAACTACACATAACCTAGGATCAGTCATATAACATAAATTGAAGGAACCACATCACAAAAACCCTAAACTACGAAAAAGAAAACACAACCTGAGAGATGTCATATACCATAAATGGAATGAAACACATAAAAGTGCATAATACTAAACAGAAACCATAGGTAACCTCATATCAGTCATGTATCATAAATGGAAGGAAACACATCATAAAAACCCTAAACTACATATAACATGAGAGTTGTCATATACCATCAATGGAATGAAACACATAAAGAATGCATACTACTAACAAAAACTACAGATAACCTCAGATCAGTCAAATGTCATAATTGGACAGAAACACATAAAAAACCCTAAACTACTAAACAAGAAACACATAACCTGAGAGTTGTCATATACCATAAATGGAACGAAACACATAAAAAATGCATACTACTAAACAGAAACCACAGGTAACCTGAGATCAGTCATATGCCATAAATGAAGGGAAACACATCAAAAAACCCTAAATTAATAAATAGAAAACATAAAGCCTAAGACTTGTCATATACCATAAATGGAACGAAACACATAAAAAAGACATACTACTAAATAGAAACATATAACCTGAAATCATTCATTTATTGTAACACCCTAATTTAATAAATAAATAAATGCTAAAACTACGAAAAATTTTTTTTTCCACAAAAACAGCCAATGGACAACCCACACAGAACAAGGAAGGGGAAGGCATGGGAAAAATAAAGGAACATTCATACGTATAGCAATCAGCGGAAGGGACAAGGTTTGAACCGATCCATTCAGTCCAGCGGAACACATCAGCGCCTAAGTGAATTCCTTAACAACGCTGACTCACTCAGACGAGGTCCAGCACGCTTGAGCAAGGCAACCAACTCGCTCAGGCGGACAGCCCTTCGCTTAAGTGAAGCCAGCACAAAGGCCTTCCATCCACTCACACTCGTAGGAGCTAAGTCTAATTCGCTGGGCGAACACAGGTACAAGGTAATTTCTCACTCGGACTTGGACATAGGTTCACCCGGTAAATCCTCACGCTCCTACTTCACTCGGGAATTTACACAGCTCCTTATTTCACTCGTATAGGTCACAAGTATAAACCGCTCGGGAAATGACTCCCTCAATTCTACCACTCGGGACCCAGAACTCTTCCTCACTCGGAATAGTTCCTAGTCAGACATCACTCAGAGTATTTGACTCCAACGTAGTCGGGAATGTACCGTACACCCGTCACTCAGTATATTTTTCACATCTCTCACCCAGAGAACATACCGACCTTCCCTCACTCAGAAGGGGACTCCACTATCCTACTCCACTCGGAATATTCATCCCAATTTTACTCGGCATATGATACCTTACTCACTCGGGAAACATTAAGTAAGTCCCTTTCAGACTTGCTCTACGACTCACTGCTCGGGATATGGAACCTCGTTCACTCGGATTGTACTTATATCACATACTTAGATTATATTCCAATCTCCACCATTATAACAACTCTTCCCTCGGAAGAAGTTCACTCGGATTTTCACTCGGAAATGTCCAAACACTATAGTTTCACTCAGAATCATCAACTTAACACTATTTCACTCATCAACAACCCTCAAATCATTTAGCAACCCATTCCAGTCGGAAAGACGCATCAATTCAACATAAAACACTTATATGCATGATATATATTCATACACTCAGAATATTTAACATTTTAACATTATTCATTCACCAACACCTATTATCCGATACAAGTACTTGATACCAATGTAACCATATATATATATATAAACACACATTTGGATTACAATACATATATACTCGTATTCGTTAAACAACATCGTTATATGTGCCGGCCAAGGCTTAACTGTAACATCCCAGTTTTGAAACTAAATGCCGAATGAAGAATAAACCATTAAGACTTGATCTCAATAGAAAATAACTGTTAATTACATTTAACTAAGTAGATTTAAGCCATTAAAATATGAAAATGGTGGTGGTCAGGGGATGGGGTAGAGTGCACGTGGCTGCTGGGCACACACTCTCCCATCCCACTCTTCTCTTACTTGTGCGCATGTACATATATATAAAACGTAAGCCTATGGTGATGAACACACTCACTATTCCTTCAGACTCCTTCCTCCGTCACTTCATCCTCTTCTTTTCTCTCTTCGTCTCCATCCTCCTTCTTCTCTTCTCTCACTCTTCGCTCCTGGAGATCTTGATTGCAGTACTGAAGAACGGACCACACTCCATCCCAGAATCAGGCGCAGGATACGACGAAGCCAAAGAAGACCGAACGAACCAGGAGAAGGACATCGGACCCAATGACAAGAACGGAAAGATTTCTGAGATTCTTCTAAAGGTAGGGGGCGCTTGCATGTCGAATGCATGGTCTAAGAACGGTACCGGATGAACATACTGCTGAGTGTGGGTGTGTGTGTGTGTGCATGTATTCATAATTATTAAAACTGATGCATGATTTAAGATTCTGATAGTGATTTTCATGGCGATGGTGTAGCCTGTTAGTGGATGATAATGATGGATGATATGCATGGATCTATTTTCTTGTCACTATGAAAAATATGTATGTGCATGCTCTTAATTGGATTGTTCAATGTTGTTAGTCTGATGACCGATTGTAACATGCGCTGGTGTGATTGACTGAATGATTACGAGTAGTGTGGGAAATCCGCTCTTGCTTAATGACTACGGTGAAGGTGTTCATGGCGCGATGATGTGTAATAATGAATGTGTTAGTTGCATGAGTGAGAGTGGGGCGACCCATAGAAGGTCAAGAACCCCAAGGGAAACGACTTCCAGTTACCAACCCTGGCTAGATCCCGATAGTGCTCGTGGTAGCCGTTGGAGCTAGAGAAGAGAGTCTCGAGACGCCGTGGGGAGGCCGGTGCCACCTGGTAAAAGCTGAGGGACGAGGGGCCAGAAGAAAAGGGGACCGTAACTGAGAGTCTTTACCCGAGTCGGATCCGCAAGCATGCATATAGAAATAAGGCCGATTGTGGTGATGTATAAATCTATGTATATACATGTGTATGATTTGAATGCATGAATATAGATGTGCGTAGGAACTCTGAGTGCATGAATATATATATGGATGTGGGATAAACTCTGTGTATTATGTATGTCATGAATATTGTTTGAACTGCATGAACTTGGTTACTTGAGAAAGGTCGAATGATGGCAGGAGCGTATACTGACGCTGATACCGAGTTTGTGAGTATCATTTTACATGTAAAAGCTCACCCCTGCAGTGGCCATTTTTCAGTGAATGTCTCTCGAGAGGAGGATCAGAAGCAGAGCTGGAATGCTAGGCGGAGTGCTGATGCATTGGGAAGGCTTAATTAAGGCGTTGTTAGATTAAGCCCTGACTGGTTCATACCGGATGTTAATGTTTTGGGATGAATAGAACTTTATGGACAAGGAGAAATCCGATTTTGTGTTGTAAATATTGACATACACTCTTATGTATATATGGATGTATGGTTTTGTGTGTGTGATGCTATGTGCTACCTCGTTTCGTAATTGTGTTTTAATGGATATGCAGGGACGGTATGATTGAGCAAGCTATAGCCAAGTCAGAGTGAATTGAGAATTGTCTTAGGAAAACTTATGCCGGATACGTTGGGCGGAGTCGTACCCCGCCCGAAGTATGGGGA
Organism: Clitoria ternatea; assembly: GCA_037962975.1. NCBI lineage: Eukaryota > Viridiplantae > Streptophyta > Magnoliopsida > Fabales > Fabaceae > Clitoria > Clitoria ternatea. Next base: position 162,846,495 of record CM075672.1, read on the forward strand.
CATTTCGCCTAAGCGAGAGGACTCGCGCTGGAGCGATGTAGTTGTTAGAATGGGACACCGTTCAATTACCTTTCCTATCCGTTGTGATGCTAACGCAATCCAGATCCCGATGTTGACCCCTGATTTGGGCGTTGTGGTTGAGTCCGCCCAGGCGTTGTCATAATTAGTTGAGTTGGGCGGAATAGGTTCAGACTCCTCTTTCCTCCACAATCTACTACCGCATATGTACATTGTAACTTCCCGTTTTCTGAGTGAAGTGCGAGCGTGAGGATTTATCGAGTGAACCCTTATCCATATCCGATTGAGGAATTACCTTGTGTTGTGTTAGAGAGGCGTTGTACTGACCTCGCTTAGGCGGTGTCATACCTCGCCTAAGTAACTAGGACGGTTCGCCCAAGTGCGTGGAAATGTGCTGAAGCAAGTAGATATCAACTTGAGAGTCCGCCTATGTACCTTCCGCCTCCGTTGTCGCATTATTACGTCTCGCTGGGCGGTGTTGGACATCGCCTGAGTGAGTGAACGTTGTGATGTAGTCCATCCAGGCGTTGTTGTGCCTTGCCGAACTGGACGGCGGTGTAATCACTTCCTCCTATTGTGTGACCAGTGTTACTCGAGGGAAAGCTTTCCTTGTGGAATTCCCTCCATCCGCTGCTGCATTACAATACTCCGCCTAGACGATGTCAGACCCCGTCTGAGCGAGCGAACGGTGTTGTGTAATCCGCCCAGGTGTTGGTGTGTTACAATAAACCCATTGAGCCGGTCCCAGTTTTAGCTTCTCTGTAGGTTGCTATAGGCGTGTGAATGCTCTTCATTCTTCCCTTGCCTGCTTCTTTCTATATCGAATAATACGTGCCTGCTTTTGTGAAAAATTTTCTCATATTTTTAGAATTATTAGTCGCAAATAAATAAGGTGTTACATTTTGGTATCAGAGCGGACCGAAAAGTCCAAGGCCAAAGTATGCTTACCAAGTGTAAGCGGTGGTGTGTGTGTCTTTTTGATTGAATGGTTGAAATTGTTCTGATGCTAGTTGACTTGATTGATGTTGACTTGAGGACAAGAGGTTGTTTTCCCCTGGTCCAATTGTGTGTATGACTTAGGCGAATGATATAATGTGCTAAGCTATTAATTGTTGGACTAATAACTAGATCGGTAGTAAGTGGCTCCGTATACTTATCCTTAAATGTCAATTTCAGGATAAGGAATGGCGCATCGTCAAAGTATGGAGGCTATAGCCACAGCATTCCAACGCTTTGCGGATGTGTTTGAAAGGCAAGGCCAGACTCGACCTGAGGATGGCCATGTGCTGGACCGCTTCTTAAAAAGGAAGCCGAGTGAATTCTTAGGAGGACGGAACCCTGAGGCGGCGTTCAAGTGGACTCAGGAATTAGAAAGGATTTTTGGGGGTCTTCGCTGTACCAAAGCCCAGAAGGTGGAATGTGCAGTGTACATGCTGCGAGACGAAGCGGAGAACTGGTGGAAAATAGCCAGAAGCCGATTCCCCGAAGATGATAACCAACTGACGTGGAACGATTTCAAGGCCTGCTTCTTAGATAAATACTTTCCCGACACAGTGAGGAGTCGGAAGGAGCTGGAGTTTATGGAGTTAAAACAGGGCTCCATGACTGTGGAAGAATACGCGACCAGATTCGAGGAATTGTGCCTATTCTATCCGCCCTTCCAGCAGCCAGGAACGGAGAACTCCAAGTGTCTTAAGTTTGAGAACGGATTGAGATCGGATATCAAGAGGGCCTGCAGATACCATGAAATCCGGAGTTTCCCTGCATTAGTGAACAAATGTAGAATATTCGAAGAGGATGACAGGGCCCATTCGGGCCAGTGCAGCAGAGCCAACCAGCACCTGAGGCCTCAGCAATCACGTTTCAAGAGGCCAGGGAACGTGAGGAGGAATGAACCCTTCACCAGGTATCAGAATCATAATGACCGAGGGAGACAAATGAGTGGACGACCAAGATATGGCGGATGCTTTAAATGCGGCGGTGACCACTTTGCTAAGGATTGCAATGATACAAATGTTAAATGCTACCACTGCGGAGAGAAGGGACACGTTCGTCCCGACTGCCCCCAACTCCGCCAGGCAAACGCCAATGTACGTCAAGGAGGATCTCAAGATAGAACCCGAGTGAATGATAACCAACGACCTGGTGGCAGAGGCAACGGAACCAGAGGAAACATGATGCGTGCTCCGAACAGCCGAGGGAGGAATACCGGTCCGCCAGCAGCGGGAAGGATCTACAGCATCAATGCAGAAGATGTTGCACCAGCAAACGACTTAGTACAATGTAAGTGCTCACTTGGAATGAATACGCTTAATGTTGTTTTCGATTCGGGAGCTACCTATTCTTTTATAGCTGATGAGTGCGTGGAACGGTTGAAGTTACCAACTGTGTCTATGGATCGGACTTTGGAAGTGGCCAGCCCTACTGGCGCTAATGTGTTCACATCGTCAATATGTAAAAATATAGCATTTGAGTTGTATGATCGGAGTTTCACCTTCGATCTGATTTACATGCCTTTAAAGGGTCTTGATATCGTGCTTGGGATAGATTGGCTTTCAGCCAATAAGGTATTAGTAGATTGTAGAAACCGAGAGATAGTTTTTCCGAAACAGCCCACTGAGAACGACACGGCACCAGGTATAACCCAACTATTTATGATGCTTTGTCTAACCAAAGATGAGAGTGAGACCCTAGTGAACGAAATCCCAGTTGTCTGCGAATTCCCAGAAGTGTTCCCCGAAGACGTTCCGAGTGTGCCTCCCAATAGAGAAGTCGAATTCTCTATAGACTTGATCCCTGGAGCCGAGCCGGTCTCCAGTGCACCCTATAGAATGTCCTCAACTGAATTGGCTGAGTTAAAGAAACAAGTGGATGAGTTACTCGAGAAGCAGTTCATTAGACCAAGCATGTCACCATGGGGCGCACCTGTGCTACTTGTTAAGAAGAAGGATGGCAGCATGAGACTTTGTATAGATTATCGACAGCTTAACAAACTCACAATCAAGAATCGATACCCACTGCCTAGAATTGATGATTTAATTAACCAGCTGCGTGGAGCCTCAGTCTTCTCGAAGATCGACTTATGATCGGGATATCACCAAATCTGAGTGAAAGACTCGGACATTCCAAAAACTGCCTTTAGGACTCGGTATGGTCACTACGAGTATGTAGTGATGCCGTTCGGTGTGACAAACGCCCCTGCTGTTTTCATGAATTACATGAACAGCATATTCCACTCCTTCTTAGATCGGTTTGTTGCTGTCTTCATCGATGACATTCTAGTTTATTCTAAGACGTCTGAGGAGCATGAAGGACACCTCAGAACGGTACTCCAAGTGTTGAAGGAGAAACAATTGTTTGTAAAGCTCTCGAAGTGCGAATTCTGGATGGATGAGATCCACTTCCTCGGGCATGTGATCTCCGAGCGAGGCATCTCGGTGGATCCTGCAAAGGTAGCTACTGTAATAGCATGGGAGAGGCCCAGATCGGTCTCGGAAATAAGAAGTTTTATGGGCTTGGCAGGTTATTATAGGAGGTTCATCGAAGGTTTTTCTAAATTGGCATTACCCCTGCTAAATTGACTCGGAAAAATGTTCCCTTCGTGTGGAGTCCGGAGTGTGAGAACAGCTTCCAAGAGCTGAAGAATAAGTTGACGACTGCTCCGGTGTTGGCATTACCTGAGTTACGAGAAAGCTTCGTGGTCTATTGTGACGCGTCAGGACTCGGATTAGGGTGTGTACTCATGCAGAAAGATCGAGTGATAGCATATGCCTCTCGACAATTGAGACCCCACGAGCAGCATTACCCGACCCATGACTTGGAGCTGGCAGCAGTAGTCTTTGCATTGAAAATCTGGAGGCATTACTTGTACGGGTCCAAATTTAAAGTGTACAGTGATCATAAGAGCCTCAAATACCTATTCGACCAAAAGGAGCTGAACATGAGGCAGAGAAGATGGATTGAGTTTTTGAAGGACTACAATTTCGAGATAAAATACCACCCAGGTAAGGCAAATGTCGTGGCCGACGCATTGAGTCGGAAATCCCTCCACATAGCAGCCATGATGGCAAAAGAAGTTGAGTTGTTGGAGCGGTTCCGAGACATGAACTTGCATGTTGACACCCCTTCCTCTCAGAGGATGACAATCGGTACGTTGAGGATTGCCAATGAATTCTTAAAATCCGTGTACGAGCAGCAACAGGCGGACTCTCACCTAGCTGAAATGAAGGAAATTCAGGCCAAAGGAAAGGACTTATCCTTGGCCGAGGGGTCAGATGGGATCTTCCGGGTGAGAGACAGAATATACATACCAAGTGGAGGAAGATTGAGAAGAATGGTGCTTGATGAAGCCCACAAAAGCCTACTCAGCATTCACCCAGGAACCACAAAAATGTACCACGACTTGAGGAGACAGTTCTGGTGGCCCGGACTAAAGAAGGATGTGGCGGAGTACGTGGTCCGGTGTATCACTTGTCAGAAATCGAAGGTAGAGCACCAAAAACCGTACGGTGCAATGCAGCCTCTAGAGATCCCCGTGTGGAAATGGGACTCAATTGCGATGGATTTTATCATGGGATTACCCAAAAACCGAGCGGGCCATGACGAAAAGTGCACACTTCTTACCTGTAAATATGAAGTACCCATTGCATAAGTTAGCTCGGATTTACATTCAAGAAGTTATCCGACTGCATGGCATACCTACTTCCATCGTATCAGATAGGGACCCTAGGTTTACGTCCCGGTTTTGGACCAGCATGCATCAAGAATTGGGGACGAAGCTTTGGCTTAGTTCTGCCTACCACCCCCAATCGGATGGACAATCCGAGCGAACAATTTAGAGTCTAGAAGACTTATTGAGAGCGTGCGTGTTAGAGCACGGTGGGGACTGGGAGCAGTACCTTCCCTTGATCGAGTTTACGTACAACAACAGCCATCATCACAGGATTGGCATGGCACCCTACGAGGCACTATATGGACGCAGATGCCGAACCCCACTCTGTTGGTCGGAAACGGGTGAAAGTCTACTATTGGGACCAGACGTCGTGAAGCAAACCACAGAACAGATCCGAGTGATTCGGGAGAAGATGAAAGCATCCCAAGACAGGCAAAAGAGCTACCATGACAAGCGCATCAAGCCATTGGAATTTTCAGTCGGAGATCGAGTGTTTCTGAGAACCTCTCCGAGTAAAGGAGTCGGATGAGCCTTAAAAAGTGGGAAGTTAAGCCCTCGATACATTGGACCTTATGAGGTGTTAGAACGGATCGGCCCCGTAGCATACCGCATCGCATTACCAACTCACTTGTCCCGATTGCACAACGTATTTCACGTGTCTCAACTAAGGAAGTATTTGTATGACCCCAGCCACACGATGCCTGACGACGAAGTAGAGATCAAAGAAGACCTAACCACTGTGACTACACCGGTTGGAATTGTGAACCGATCAGTAAAACGCTTGAGGAACAAAAATATAAAGCTGGTTAAAGTGGAGTGGCAGCAAGGCAAGACTACCTCTTGTACCTGGGAACGCGAAGATACCATGCGACAGCAGTACCCCGAGTTGTTTACCTAGGTAAGTACCGACTGAATTTCGGGGACGAAATTCTTTTTCAGTGGGGGAGAACTGTAACATCCTAGTTTTGAAACTAAATGTCGAATGAAGAATAAACCATTAAGACTTGATCTCAATAGAAAATAACTGTTAATTACATTTAACTAAGTAGATTTAAGCCATTAAAATATGAAAATGGTGGTGGTCAGGGGATGGGGTGGAGTGCACGTGGCTGCTGGGCACACACTCTCCCATCCCACTCTTCTCTTACTTGTGCGCATGTACATATATATAAAACGTAAGCCTATGGTGATGAACACACTCACTATTCCTTCAGACTCCTTCATCCGTCACTTCATCCTCTGCTTTTCTCTCTTCGTCTCCATCCTCCTTCTTCTCTTCTCTCACTCTTCGCTCCTGGAGATCTTGATTGCAGTACTGAAGAACGGACCACACTCCATCCCAGAATCAGGCGCAGGATACGACGAAGCCAAAGAAGACCGAACGAACCAGGAGAAGGACATCGGACCCAACGACAAGAACGGAAAGATTTCTGAGATTCTTCTAAAGGTAGGGGGCGCTTGCATGTCGAATGCATGGTCTAAGAACGGTACCGGATGAACATACTGCTGAGTGTGGGTGTGTGTGTGTGTGCATGTATTCATAATTATTAAAACTGATGCATGATTTAAGATTCTGATAGTGATTTTCGTGGCGATGGTGTAGCCTGTTAGTGGATGATAATAATGGATGATATGCATGGATCTATTTTCTTGTCACTATGAAAAATATGTATGTGCATGCTCTTAATTGGATTGTTCAATGTTGTTAGTCTGATGACCGATTGTAACATGCGCTGGTGTGATTGACTGAATGATTACGAGTAGTGTCGGAAATCCGCTCTTGCTTAACGACGACGGTGAAGGTGTTCGTGGCGCGATGATGTGTAATAATGAATGTGTTAGTTGCATGAGTGAGAGTGGGGCGACCCATAGAAGGTCAAGAACCCCAAGGGAAACGACTTCCAGTTACCAACCCTGGCTAGATCCCGATAGTGCTCGTGGTAGCCGTTGGAGCTAGAGAAGAGAGTCTCGAGACGCCGTGGGGAGGCCGGTGCCACCTGGTAAGAGTTGAGGGACGAGGGGCTAGAAGAAAAGGGGACCGTAACTGAGAGTCTTTACCCGAGTCGGATCCGCAAGCATGCATATAGAAATAAGGCCGATTGTGGTGATGTATAAATCTATGTATATACATGTGTATGATTTGAATGCATGAATGTAGATGTGCGTAGGAACTCTGAGTGCATGAATATATATATGGATGTGGGATAAACTCTGTGTATTATGTATGTCATGAATATTGTTTGAACTGCATGAACTTGGTTACTTGAGAAAGGTCGAATGATGGCAGGAGCGTATACTGACGCTGATACCGAGTTTGTGAGTATCATTTTACATGTAAAAGCTCACCCCTGCAGTGGCCATTTTTCAGTGAATGTCTCTCGAGAGGAGGATCAGAAGCAGAGCTGGAATGCTGGGCGGAGTGCTGATGCATTGGGAAGGCTTAATTAAGGCGTTGTTAGATTAAGCCCTGACTGGTTCATACCGGATGTTAATGTTTTGGGATGAATAGAACTTTATGGACAAGGAGAAATCCGATTTTGTGTTGTAAATATTGACATACACTCTTATGTATATATGGATGTATGGTTTTGTGTGTGTGATGCTATGTGCTACCTCGTTTCGTAATTGTGTTTTAATGGATACGCAGGGACGGTATGATTGAGCAGGCTATAGCCAAGTCAGAGTGAATTGAGAATTGTCTTAGGAAAACTTATGCCGGATACGTTGGGCGGAGTCGTACCCCGCCCGAACTATGGGGACATTTCGCCTAAGCGAGAGGACTCGCGCTGGAGCGATGTAGTTGTTAGAATGGGACACCGTTCAATTACCTTTCCTATCCGTTGTGATGCTAACGCAATCCAGATCCCGGTGTTGACCCCTGATTTGGGCGTTGTGGTTGAGTCCGCCCTGGCGTTGTCATAATTAGTTGAGTTGGGCGGAATAGGTTCAGACTCCTCTTTCCTCCACAATCTACTACCGCATATGTACATTGTAACTTCCCATTTTCTGAGTGAAGTGCGAGCGTGAGGATTTATCGAGTGAACCCTTATCCATATCCGATTGAGGAATTACCTTGTGTTGTGTTGGAGAGGCGTTGTGCTGACCTCGCTTAGGCGGTGTCATACCTCGCCTAAGTAACTAGGACGGTTCGCCCAAGTGTGTGGAAATGTGCTGAAGCAAGTAGATATCAACTTGAGACTCCGCCTATGTACCTCCCGCCTCCGTTGTCGCATTATTACGTCTCGCTGGGCGGTGTTGGACATCGCCTGAGTGAGTGAACGTTGTGATGTAGTCCGTCCAGGCGTTGTTGTGCCTTGCCGAACTGGACGGCGGTGTAATCACTTCCTCCTATTGTGTGACCAGTGTTACTCGAGGGAAAGCTTTCCTTGTGGAATTCCCTCCATCCGCTGCTGCATTACAATACTCCGCCTAGACGGTGTCAGACCCCGTCTGAGCGAGCGAACGGTGTTGTGTAATCCGCCCAGGTGTTGGTGTGTTACAATAAACCCATTGAGCCGGTCCCAGTTTTAGCTTCTCTGTAGGTTGCTATAGGCGTGTGAATGCTCTTCATTCTTCCCTTGCCTGCTTCTTTCTATATCGAATAATACGTGCCTGCTTTTGTGAAAAATTTTCTCATATTTTTAGAATTATTAGTCGCAAATAAATAAGGTGTTACATTAACACTGACTAAATATAATATAAATATACAAGGCATACACTCAACAGTCGGAGTGCACCCCACTCGGACTTGAGTCCTTCACATCATTCCCGACCCACCTGCATATACTGAAACATGGTGTAGGGGTGAGCTTTTACATATAAAATGAGAGTTACTGACTCGGGTTTAATCCCCAATTTCTCAGTTATATAGTAACATCACTCATTCGGATTTATACAATTCAGTCAGGATTAAGTAATTCACATCATTCACAATAACATAGACTCACAGTCATAACATCACCTCACGCTCGGCCACAACACCAACGCACATATGTTCCCTAGTCGGAATTCACCCCACTTAATCATGGCCATATTAATCATGCTATTCACAACAGCTTTTACACATACAAATATATACACACAATCACATTGAACTCATCAACAATATAACTATGCGCATTCGCATTCAGTCAGAATTCATTCAGTCATCCAAGCTATACCAACCATGTCAATCCCAATAACAATGCTCCTACATACATGCATGCGGATCCGACTTAAATAGTGATCGCAGTTACAGATTCCTTCCCTGCCTCTTGTCCATTAGCCCTTCCCGTGTGGTACCAGTCTTCCAAAGACGTCTCAAGACTTAACTCTAGCTCCCTCGGCTACCACGGGTCCTCACGGATCTATCCAGGAATCTGTATTTGAAAGTCACCTCATAGGGCTCCTGACCTCCCACGGGTCACCCTTTTCTCATATATGCAATTTCATGCAATTCCACACAGCATTCAGATTCACTCGGAATTCCACAGTTTCATCACAACATTACAAGCGTTTATCATAGTAACTCATAACAAGTAAATCATGGTAACAACATTACAGTACACCACTTGGCGTTCTTAATGAAACCAGCATGCATGTTAACACAACATTCCAAATGGGAACTCAGCATAACAACTCATATCTCATGCATTCAGAATTCATCATGGCATCCTCATTCACATACATCTGGACATAAACTGCAAACAGAATTCAGCAAGTAACCCCCTTTTTAACTCATGCATTAGGCAATAACGTTAACGCACACGTGTATTCACTCCACATTCTCATATTCAACAGCATGCATCTCAGAAATATGAACAAGCACTTAGGGATGGGATCACCACAACACTAGACAGACCACAACCATCCTAGACCCGGGCGTTGCAAGCACTCCTACTCGAATACAACACATCAATCAACACACTCAGACACGACACAACACATGAAAGCAAAACACCCGGAACCTGTCCATAAACTATGCATTTGACATGCAAAGCGCCCCCTACCTGGCATGAAGATTCCAGAGGCTCCAAGGGCTTACAGCTCTAATTGGTTGCTCTGCACAGCCCATTCACTAATTCACAATGGGGCGACCCTTCGTCAATCATCCACTATTACACTTGGAGGGACTTTGAGCCACTCCTACTCTTAAACAGCTATGCATGCAAGATCAACGGGGAGGCCCAAGCCCTCAGGGCACCACCTTGACCTTCCACTGGATCCAGTGGGGATTTCCACGCTTCTGAGGCACCCAGCTCCCTGCTCGCTCTCTTGAGCAGCTCCATCACAACGCTGGTGAATGCTCTAACCTCTCTAAACACTTCGTAGTGCAGATCTCCACTGAGACTCATGCAGCCTCAAGCAAAGGAGAGAGAGAGAAAAGAGAAGTCGTCAAAAGGAAGTGGAAGAGCAGGGAGGGAACAGAGTGTCGTCCCTGAGTCGCCGGAGGAGAAGTTCTCAACCTATCATCCTCACTCTCATGCTCGACGAAGGAAGGAAAAGAAGAACAAAGAGCAAGGAAGAAGAAAAGAAGAGAGAACAGAAGGGGGAGAAGCCTGAGGGGAAAAAATGAATAATAAAGTGGCCCAGTAGTACATATATGCATGCATGGAGAAGGGGAGAGTGGGGTGGGAAAGCGTGAAGCAGCAGTCTGCTCACGTCACCCAATCACCATCAGTAACAATTCATAATTAATCACACTTAATCAGTCATCATTTGATTAATTAAGTTAATTGTAATTAATAAATAATTTTCCACTTCTGAAATTATTATTTTAATAATTTATTTTCATTCGGCAATTAATTATTAAATCGGGATGTTACAGTTCTCCCCCTCACAAAAGAATTTCGTCCTCGAAATTCAATCGGTGACTCACCTTAAATAAATAACTCAGAAATTGCTGTCTCAATTACTTACACGACTGAGCTTCCAAAAACATTCACCGACCGGATCACAATTCCACTCGGCAAGCTTCACCTCTCAAGCGGTTTACCGACCGCCCCACAATTCTAGTCGGCAAAACACAAATATTAGGTCCTACCTGATTACAACCTCATCATAGAATGCAATATATTTGGGGACTCAATTTTTAAAACATACAAGTTACCCCACCTAACTCAGCCCAATCACCACAATCAGTAGCACCCTATAGTTCTCTGGCCACTCGGTCCTACACTCCCAACACCATTCGGCATATTTACACCATTGGGTTCCCCGACTCAATGAGTCACTCGGCACAGTCATGAACTCACACAGAGCATAGGCTCAACATTGTGTCACTCGAGACACCTTCTAGATGATAATCAACTAGTTGGGAAGACTTCAGTCGGTAAACAACATTACCGATTCCCACTAATACTCACCAATGTTCGATTTATCTCGGTTGAGACTCTTGGATATTCAGCATCCGACCATAAGATCTTTTCTCTAAACCATGATATATCTTGATAATACCGAGACAAACACTCAAAAGAGATTCAAGGTGCTCCAATTAGCACAGACTGCTTGGATTTCCCCCCTTTACAGGCATCACATTCGGTTCTAAAATCTCAGATTCCTAACCATTCCTTCGGCCAATTCCATGCCTATACCCTAAAAAGGTCACTCGGAATTCTCAATCAAAAGGGATCATTCGGGGTTTGAAGGCAATTTACACCGGACGTCATTCCACTTACCAAAAACTCACTCGAAATCTGAGTCTATCTCGAAAGCAAATCTGAGTTCCAACTCAGTAGCACCACACATCCACTCGAACACATCTATGAATAAACTTACCTCTTGGGTATTCACTCTTCCTCGGGGTAATTCACTCGGATACTTACCTATTCATAGCCCTACATTCCGACCAGAAGTTCTTTTGGTAAAGATTCGTCAGGGCACAACCTACAGACTTAAAATTTTTACACGATGGGAACCGTCTACATGGTACCATCCACTCAGAAATGTCATGCTCTAGTCACACCACCCGAATCTAACCTTACTCAGAAGTGTCATGTTCAGACACAATCCCCTTAACTTGGTAATGTTCCTCTTTATGAGATCTTACTCGGGACACCATAACTTCACTCAGGAATCCTCTCTCCCAGAAAGATTTCACTCGGATCTGTCTCTACTTTTTCGCACTCGGAATATACTAACCTTTCCAGAGCAAATCCTCACCTTTCAGATTTCTTCTGCCCATGGTCATGGTTTCCCCACTAATCCACAATGCCACTCGGCTAAAGTCTTAAACTTCTAATTCCAGTGACAGACTTGCTCGTCCATCAATCTCCATAACCATTTATTATTTTGATAGTCAATTCGTAGACAATCACCTCTGATTCACTCGGAGGTAACACCTCACGGTTAAACAAACCTTGCATCCTCACTTTCATACATAACCACACAATATTCATTTACTACAACTCTTATCCTCACTCAGAACCGCCCGATAGGCTCACCATCACCATAAGCAGCTACAACCTCACCTGCCCGACTCGTGCATTGCTGCATCCATCTTATAGGATGACGTCTCATTCCTATAGGGTTACAACAATTACATAGAGTCACTGCAAGAGTGCACACTGCCATAGTGCCTATGGTATGAAGGGTCGTCTCGGAACGGCATACATTACACACTTCTCACACCCATCGACCAACTCACTCAGCTAATACTTACCCATAAGAATTAATGGCAATTCACATACATATATAAGCACGTATTCCTATCAACATTATCATGATGCACCACGTAGGGCACGTCATATAGCAACAATCATGAAATATAATTTACCACTACTATAAAATAGTATAATGACTACAGGCTTCCGACTCACACAAAAATCACACACCTCCTCATTACTCATAAGCTAGCACAACTCTCCTGATGACAATCGTCAAGTAGCAGTTACTATCACCCCAAAATGGTATAATAACAGTCGGTTTCTGACCCTTACCGTGTAATTACTTCTTCCTTAGATCCTATCCACCTCAAACCATACAATATCATATATATATATACACACATATGTAGCAAGAGTCAATAACATACACGCTATCATTCAATCAGAACATATTCAAGCATCATTCAATCGGAATCTTATCCAGCCAGCTCTCAGCTATATTACTTACCTTATTTATAATCCCATATAATCACAGCCATAGGCTTACTTTGCACTTAGCGACAGCATCAACTCGTATATATATTCCATCATCCAATCGGAATATCAAATTCACACTCGGCCATACAATTCATATCATTCACCACAGCATGCATTACAACCACAACATCATATTGCACCCGGCCATAACATTAATATACATACATTCATTCAATCAGATTCCACTCAATCATGTTATTCTAAATAACATTCCACATATTCATGCAATTCACATTGAGCTCAACAACAATCATGGTGTGCACACATTCATTTTACCCGGATCCGGTTACCCATTTTTATTGTTGCAACATAGGCTCCAAGCCTTTCCTCAGCTCCAACCTAATTCGGCCGTTTTACAGGTACCAAACCGTTTGCCCTCACGCGTAACACAATTGCTCCAAGCAACAACGAGAGTGTCACGGGCAGCCCCGAGTCCAACTCGGTAAGCTTGCCTTGAGTCCAATCCAAGGTCTTTAAGCGTCCAACGCTTAGTGCACTTGGCACTGCCCCAAGTCCAACTCAGGGTCTTTTTATAGTGCACTCGGCACTGCCTCAAGTCCAACCCGAGGACTTTCAACACATATTCATCTGATTGTCGATTGGTATTAAGCGCCTATGCTATATGCTCCAAGCATTTCCAGTGGCGAATCAGATGAATATAGTCTTATTCACCCGGCGTCCAACGCCAATGCACTCGGCATTCAATATCAATACATGCATCCAATGCATTTTATCATCATTATTCATAACAGTGGTCATCATAGCAATAACACCATACGTGCACTCGGCAAACCACATACTTTTTAATATAAAATCCCACACGGAAATTAATATAACCGGCCCACATCTCATGCAGGACTTTATCATTGGACCATAACCACTTCCACACTATTAATGTAGACATCACATGCATCATATTATAAACTACACATGGAAATCACCATGCAGGCACCTATCACATATATTCAACTTTTTCCTTAACAATACATACATCATATATAGTCAGTACTAAACACCATTAAGGCTCAAAGAGATAGTCTTTTACCACAAGCAATCAGCATTCATACTTACAATAGCCCACAACTCATATAATTCTCACACGGTAACCAGCAAAAATTCCTTAACATATACATCTCATACTCAAATTCTTCATCCTAGGAGGCTACACAATCACTTATTCTATATACATCATACAAGATTCTATCAATATTATTCATTCAATCAATTTAGACGAGTGAGTTTGACTCCGTCCGACAGTATGCCTCGACTATGGGCCATTAGCATGGCCTACATAAGAGGCTGAACCAACTAATTCAGTTTCAATACACATGAGAGTTTCCACATCTATCATCCTATTTCTTCTCTACCGACCAGGCTTAGAAACACTTCTCAGTATTTCGGGAATAATCAGTCAGGGTCATCACAATCTCTATTCCCCAGGGAACATACCCCTGGCAGTACCCTCTGTCCCCAATCTCAAACAAACACACAGGCATATAGTCACACCATTCATTATTCAACGTATATCAAATCCAATAGAAGATCATAAGCATATATCATCACACGAGTCATGATTGAACATGTATCAACGTTTAATGGAATATCATAAACAATTATGACAATCTGGCATAATGCACTCAACCGCCCACTAATAGTAGGCAAACCTTGGCCATGGACCTTTTGGTCTGCTCTGATACCAAAATGTAACACCCTAATTTAATAAATAAATAAATGCCAAAACTGGGAAAAAATTTTTTTTCCACAAAAACAGCCAATGGACAACCCACACAGAAGAAGGAAGGGGAAGGCACGGGAAAAATAAAGGAATATTCATACGTATAGCAATCAGCGGAAGGGACAAGGTTTGAACTGATCCATTCAGTCCAGCAGAATACATCAGCGCCTAAGCGAATTCCTTAACAAGGCTGACTCGCTCAGACGGGGTCCAGCACGCTTGAGCGAGGCAACCAACTCGCTCAGGCGGACAGCCCTTCGCTTAAGCGAAGCCAGCACAAAGGCCTTCCATCCACTCACACTCGTAGGAGCTAAGTCTAATTCGCTGGGCGAACACAGGTACAAGGTAATTTCTCACTCGGACTTGGACATAGGTTCACCCGGTAAATCCTCACGCTCCTACTTCACTCAGGAATTTACACAACTCCTTATTTCACTCGTATAGGTCACAAGTATAAACCGCTCGGGAAATGACTCCCTCAATTCTACCACTCGGGACCCAGAACTCTTCCTCACTCGGAATAGTTCCTAGTCAGACATCACTCAGAGTATTTGACTCCAACGCAGTCGGGAATGTACCGTACACCCATCACTCGGTATATTTTTCACATCTCTCACCCAGAGAACATACCGACCTTCCCTCACTCAGAAGGGGACTCCACTATCCTACTCCACTCAGAATATTCATCCCGGTTTCACTCGGCATATGATACCTTACTCACTCGGGAAACATTAAGTAAGTCCCTTTTGGACTTGCTCTACGACTCACCGCTCGGGATATGGAACCTCGTTTACTCGGATTGTACTTATATCACATACTTAGATTATATTCCAATCTCCACCATTATAACAACTCTTACCTCGGAAGAAGTTCACTCGGATTTTCACTCAGAAATGTCCAAACACTATAGTTTCACTCGGAATCATCAACTTAACACTATTTCACTCATCAACAACCCTCAAATCATTTAGCAACCCATTCTAGTCGGAAAGACGCATCAATTCAACATAAAACACTCATATGCATGATATATATTCATACACTCAGAATATTTAACATTTTAACATTATTCATTCACCAACACCCATTATCCGATACAAGTACTTGATACCAATGTAAACCATATATATATATATATATAAACACGTATTTGGATTACAATACATATATACTCGCATTTGTTAAACAACATTGTTATATGAGCCGGCCAAGGCTTAACACTGACTAAATATAATATAAATATACAAGGCATGCACTCAACAGTCGGAGTGCACCCCACTCGGACTTGAGTCCTTCACATCATTCCCGACCGACCTGCATATACTGAAACATGGTGTAGGGGTGAGCTTTTACATATAAAATAAGAGTTGCTGACTCCGGTTTAATCCCTAATTTCTCAGTTATATAGTAACATCACTCATTCGGATTTATACAATTCAGTCAGGATTAAGTAATTCACATCATTCACAATAACATAGACTCATAGTCATAACATCGCCTTACGCTCGGCCACAGCACCAACGCACATACGTTCCCTAGTCAGAATTCACCCCACTTAATCATGGCCATATTAATCATGCTATTCACAACAGCTTTTACACATATAAATATATACACACAATCACGTTGAACTCATCAACAATATAACTATGCGCATTCACATCAGTCGAAATTCATTCAGTCATCCAAGCTACACCAACCATGTCAATCCCAATAACAATGCTCCTACATACATGCATGCGGATCCGACTTAAATAGTGATCGCAGTTACAGATTCCTTCCCTGCCTCTCGTCCATTAGCCCTTTCCGTGTGGTACCAGTCTTCCAAAGACGTCTCGAGACTTAACTCTAGCTCCCTCGGCTACCACGGGTCCTCACGGATCTAGCCAGGAATCTGTATTTGAAAGTCACCTCATAGGGCTCCTGACCTCCCACGGGTCACCCTTTTCTCATATATGCAATTTCATGCAATTCCACACAGCATTCAGATTCACTCGGAATTCCATAGTTTCATCACAGCATTACAAGCGTTTATCATAGTAACTCATAACAAGTAAATCATGGTAACAACATTACAGTACACCACTCGGCGTTCTTAATGAAACCAGCATGCATGTTAACACAACATTCCAAATGGGAACTCAGCGTAATAACTCATATCTCATGCATTCAGAATTCATCATGGCATCCTCATTCACATAACTTGAGATTTGTCTGATACCACAAATGGAATGAAACACATAAAAAAATTCATACTACTAAGTAGAAACCATAGATATCCTGAGATCAGTCATATGTCATAACTGGAAGGAAACACATCACAAAAACCCTAAACTACTAAATAGAAAGTGATAGTCATTCCACAAGCATACGATTTATTAAAGTAATAAATAAGATCATTTCCACGAGGATTATGCCCAATTACTAGTTTTAATAGTGATTCAATTATTTAGAAAAATTCGTTGACAATGAAAAATTACAGTAAATTAAATAATAGCAAAAATATGACAGGAATTTTAATTCTTTTTGGGTTTCATGATTAGTGAGGGACTCTTAAGAGTTAAGGTGTTCTTATGCAATGTACCTATCCAAATTTGATCCTTTCTTAATTACAGTGTTCTGATTCTAAGGGGTATTTTCCAAGATTAATTATTAATCTCCTCTCGGAACCTTACTAACGCACTCAATTACTAAAAAAATCGTTCAGTTTGCTATTCGAGTTCATTAAGCACAATGAAAATCCATTAATTTCTTAAATGATTTCATATACTTTTGTAGCCTAAAATCACAGGTTCAATTTCATTCTTTCAAACGATCGCTAATCTCTCGACTATCCGATATGCCTAAGATCATTTAAGTTCATCTCTGAATCATTAAAAGCAATAAAAACTCATGAAAATGAATAGAAAACATAATGCCATAATTAAGAAAATCAGGAATCCAGGTTTGATACATCACATAATTACTCCCTAATCCTAAGTTTACAATTTAGTTACCCATAAACAAGATTACAACGCAATTCATATCTATAAACATCCACAACATCATAAATAATCCCTAAACAAAAGAAAAGAAAGATTCAAGAAAACTGAGAAGAGTTCTCACTCTAAATCCCTAGAAATCCCAATCCTTCGATGTTGTTGATCTAATAATCCTTATGTTTTCTCTTGTCAAATCCCTCTCTAAAATCTCTCTTTTTCATTCCTTTTTTTCTCTGTGCAAAGGTGTCTTCTGAACTCTCCCCAACTGCCCCCAATATACATCCTAAAAATCAAGATTCTAAGCTTCGTAGGCACAGCCACGACCAGTGGTTTGGGGTCTGATGGTCCAAATCTTCCAAAACGCATTATTTTCAAGGCACCTGATGACAACCACGGCTAGTGGTTGTCTCTGACTTGCATTTAAATTGGCCACAATGCCAACCACAGTTAATAGTGGGAGACCACAACCAATGGTGGTCACTGCCTGATGAATCCTTACAAAAATAGAGCCAACCCTAACTTTTAAGAAACCCCAAAAACCAAATAGGAAACCCAAGATGATTAGAAAATAAATAAATGCTTACTTGATTTAAAGAAGAAAAATGATGTTGCAAGTAACAAGATAATTATGATGTGAAAGGATTTGGAGAGGAAATTGAGTTTCTCAATTAGTTAGGACACTTTGCTTTGTGATTTCAAAAGAAAAGAGTGAAGAAAACCACTAAAAACATGCATGAAAAAGGTACATGGGTGTGTAGTAGTTTAAAAATTTAGATATCCATATGCTGAGCCGAACCACGACCAGTGGTTATAACCACGACCCGTGGTTAGTTCTGTTTTAGGCATAAAAATTGCACGCAAATGGAAAAAGGGTTCTCTGTTGGCAACCACGGCCCGTGTTGGTTCTGTTTTGGGCATAAAAAATCCTTTGCCGGATCACATTGCTAAGGTTCCCAAAAGCATTTTCTTGCATCCAAGTTGCCGTTTCTCATTAAAATAAACCTGAAACATCAATAACCCTACACAAATAGAGATACCCAAGTAATATATATGGAATACAATTGAAATCAAGGGAATTGGGTGGAAACTTAAAAAAAATTGACTTAAAACTACACCTAAAAACACTAAAAAAACCAACTTCCACACTTATTAGAAAGCACATAATCTATGAGTTGTCATATACCATAAACGGAAAGAAACACATAAAAAATACATACTACTAAATCAAAATAGCAGATAACCTGAGATCAGCCATATATCATAAATGGAAGGAAACACATCACAAAAACACTAAACTACTAAATATAAAACACATAACCTGAGAGTTGTCATATACCATATATGGAATGGAACACATAAAAAGATGCATACTACTAAAAACCACAGATAACATGAGCTCAGTCATATATATTAAATAGAAGCAAACACATCACAAAAACCCTAAACTATTCAACAAAGAACACAAAACCTGAAGGTTGTCATATACTAAAAATGGAAAGAAGCACATAAAAATGCATAATGCTAAACAGAAACCATAGATAACCTGATATCAGTCGTATATCATAAATGGAAGGAAACATATCTAAAAATCCCCATCCTACTAAAAGAATCCACATAACCTGAGAGTTGTCAGATACCATAAATGGAATAAAATTCATAAAAAATAAACACTACTAAACAAAAACCACGGATAACCCGAGATCAGTCATATATCCTAAATGGAAGGAAACACATCACAAAAACCCTAAAGTACAAAATAGAAAGTACATAACCTATTAGTTGTCATATACCATAAATAGAATGAAACACATAAAAAAGGCATACTGTTAATAGAAACCATAGATAACCTGAGATCAGCCATATATCATAAGTGGAGGGAAACCCATGACAAAAACACTAAACTACTAAATAGAAAACACATAACCTGAGTGTTGTCACATAACATAAATGGGAGGAAACAGGTAAAAAAATACATACTACTAAACAGAAACCACAGATAACCTGATATCAGTGATATATTATAAATGGAAGGAAACACATCAAACATTTGCATACTACTCAATAGAATCCACATAAAACTTTAGATTAGTCATATAACATAAATGGAAGGAAACACATCATAAAAACCCTAAACTACTAAATAAAAAACACATAAGCTGAGAGATGTCGTATACCATAAATGGAACGAAATACATAAAAAGTACATACTACTAAATAGAAACCACAGATAACCTGAGATTAGTCACATATCATAAGTGGAAGGAAACACATCACAAAAACCCTAGAGTACTAAACAGAAAATGCATAACATAAGAGTTATCATATACCATATGATTTGTCCTGAACCGGGGTCAATAGATCCTGTGTGGGGCCAGTCACAAAAGTCCAAGATCAAATAGGATTGAGGACCAGTTCTGCAAGTATCCGGTCTGTATATCCGAAATCCCAATATGAGAGCGGTCTTGGAGTCCTGGAGGTCCTTCACACCGTCCTCACTCGTTGATGTGGGCGAAAGGTGGTGTCACTTATGAAGATTCTCCGACGCTTAAGTCAGTAATAGTATTTCAAGTGAGGAATGTTTTCCAGATAGTAGTTGTAAGTCAAAAAGAGAAGATCCTCCCTTCGTAAATGAAGAGAGATCTTATACCTGATTGGCTCGCTATACGAGGACTTGTTAGTGGGGAACCACTAACCTCTATTAATATAACAATTTATTATTTAATATGCACTTGCCAGTATGATTGAGGCAAATGGCTATTTTATATTGAGCGTAGAGAAAGTAGGGCTAGTCTTAGGGAACAAGTTGATTATTTCCAGGAGCAGATTATGGCTTGTAGTGTGGAAAATAGAATCTTTATCCTTGTCCCTGTAGCAATGCCCTTTGTCTTCTGTATGGTGACATGTGTGTTACTCGATGTGTATGGCGTTATCCTGGACAATCGATATAGGGAGAACGCCTGATATGGATTTAGAGTCCAGATATATACTGATGACACCGATAACACGAGAACTGTCAAAGACGTTGAAATATGTCTTGTAGAACAGATACCGGTATCGAGACTAGATCATATATCCCCTAGCTTGTGTGAGGGACTGTGTAGTTGTTCATATAAGCTATATAACTTACGAGAGGTCTGGATACCGGTATACTTATGTGGGAAATATTTACCTACATGTGTATTGTTCAGCATTATTATGTCATGAGGAACCGTTCTGTGGATGAAGGCTCCGTTGTCATAATGTCATTACAACAGTGAAACATCCTAAATTTAAAATAAAAACGACCCGGGACAAGAAAATTTTTTCCGAAATTAAATAAACCGAATAGACCATAAAGCAACCGGGTAACAAAAGAAATAAGAGAAGGAAAGCAAGAGAAAATAAAACCGACTCGAGAGGGCATACAGCGGAAGCAGGAAACACTCAGCGAAGCCCAAAACCAGCACTCACTCGGTTAAGCGAGAACCCATACAATTGAGCGAAGCAGCTCTAGTCGCTCGGGCGATGCACGAATCGCTTAAGCGGTGCCAACACAAGGTCTTCCCAAGTCCACACTCACTGGAGCGAGTATCTTGATCGCTGGGGCGAGAAGCCACACTCGGCTATCCAGACACTCGAAATCCAGAGTTATCCTTCAACTCATTCACTCAGAAAATGATAGCTAACTCACTCGGCACGCCACATCTTATTCGCTCGGATTATTTATAGCGTCCGCTCAGAATTCATCAAAGGGATTTCTCTCAGAATCCTTATGAGTAGCCCCCACTCGGAAAGAGCCCAACACGAGTCACCAGCATACAACACAGGTCTATACACAATCATACACTCGGAATACCCATTATCTTAACATTATATATATATATATTCACCAATACTTACAATTCCATACAAGTAACCCATATCTATAATTCTCCTAATCAATCTTTATAAACAAATATGCTTAATCGTCATTTTACATAAGAGCCGGCCAAGGCTACACTGACTAAACATAATGAATACAATATAAGCACCCAACAATCGGGGTACACCACACTCGGACTTGAGGCCCTGTCAGCACTTCCGAGCCCGATCTGCACATACTAAAAAATGGTGTAGGGGGTGAGCTTTCACATATACAATAATAGTTATTGGCTCGGCTTAGCATACACATTCCCTTTCAACATACTCTATCTATCTTAGTCAATACTAGCATTTACTAACATTTAATAAAGCATCTACACAAGTCACTAGTAGGATTACTCAAGTCATTCATGGTCATCTAACTCCTACTATTCACAACAACATACCCCTTAACAATAACATCAATAATACTTGGCCTCAGCGTCAAACAGACACACAAATCTTGTCGGAATTCCTTAATAGCATTCACAGATTTTAAGGAGCGTGTTGCTCTCGTCAATGATGCACCTACCTATATACATACGGATCCGACTTAACAATAACTCTCAGTTACAGATCCCTTTTCTGGCCCCTCGTCTGATAACCCTTACCGTGTGGTACCGGTCTCCCATGGACGTCTTGAGACTTAACTCTAGCTCCCACGGCTACCACGGGTCCTCTCAGAATCTAGCCAAGGGTCTATAGCTGGAAATCATCTCATTGGGTTCCTGACCTTCCACGGGTCACCCTCTATTCATAAATGCAACCTCATGCATGTCACGGTAGTTATCCACACTCAGCAAGTTCATCTTAAGCATATCATATCGTATCCACCCGGAAGTCAACAATAGACCACACAATGTGCTTGACATTCACATTACAATTAACATGCAATTCATACATTAAGTCCACAACATCACCAATGTTATCATACATCTCTAGGACAGCCATAGTCATACACCACCCAGATAATAATTATCATTCATTCGGACTCCACTCAGCAGCATGCACAATATATATATATATATCAAACAACATATCCTGAACGCATGCATGTGAATACAAAATAATCAACAGGACTCTACTAACACACACATACGATATCCAATGATCAACAGTCAAACACCTCACAGAGTCATCATAATCATAATCATACAAACACATAAGGTAATACGTTCACTCGGACCGTCCAGAAACTATGCATTTGACATGCAGAGCACCCCCTACCTGGGATGAAGATTCCAAAGGCTCCAAGGGCTTGCAGCTCCAGTCGGTTGCTCCGCTCAGCCCATTCACTCATTCTCAATGGAGCGACCCTGCATCAGTCATCCACCATTACACCTGGCTTTGGAGGAACTCCGAGCCACTCCCACTCTTAAACAGTTCTGCATGTAAGATTAGCGGGGAGACCCAAGCCCCCAGGGCACCACATTGACCTTCCACTCGGTCCACTGGGGATTTCCAAGCTTCCGAGACGCCCAGTTCCCTGCTCGCTCTCTTGAGCAGCTCCATCACAATGCTGGTGAATGCTCCAACCTCCTTGCAGCATTTTGTGGTGCAGATCTTCACTGAGACTCGGCAGCCTCGAGCAAGGAGAGGGAGAAAGAGGGAAGTCGACGGAGGAGCCGAGGTGAAGAAGACTGATTGCATGCAGAGGGAATGCACCCCCTCACCCTCTCTGGCTCATCGAGTCAAGAAGGAGGACTCTGATCCTCAGCCTCCACAGTCGCGAGCTCACGATGCAGAGAGCAGAGAAGAAAGAAGAAGAAAAAGAGAATGAAGAGCGAAGAAGAAGGGAAGAAGAGAGGACAGAAAAAAAAAGAAGTCTGAAAGGGAAAAATGAATGATAGGGTAGCTCAGTAGCCCATATACGCATGCACGGAGAGAAGGGGAAGTAGGGTGGGAAAGTGTGAAGCAGTACACCAATCACAATCAGCCAGCAATTATTAATTAATCACTCTTAACCAGTCCTTATTTCTTAAGTTGAGTTAATTAAGTTAATTATAATTAATAAATAATTTTCCCACCTTGCAATTATTATTTCAATGATTTATTTTCATTCGGTGATTAATTATTAAATCGGGATGTTACAAATGGCTCTGGACAAAGATTCGTTGTATGAGAATCCCAAAAGTTTTTTTGAAACTTGAGACTCTTGAAATTCGAGTAACGGCTGTAAGGTATAAATTACGTCACATGATTAGGCATTAAATGCCTTTAAACATGTGTGCGAGTAATTATTGCATTGGATTCGTGTATCTCAATAACCGTCGCCTGAGGCTTAATGGGCTTACAATTTTTAAAACTTCTGGACCCAGTGGAGAGGCCCCTTGGTGAATCGACGTTGTTTTGGCGCCCATGAGTTTGAAACAACTATGTTGTTTGAATTGTATATCGACGCATTTAGTCGTGAATGACACAACCCCAAGAGTTGGTAACCGAACCTCTTCGTTTCTTATAAAAGAAACACTTAGTGAATTCTAGGAATCACTTGCTTCTGATTCCTTAGCAACACCCTACAAAAATTTCATAGAGACGCCTGCTATTTGTTTTGCAAAGCTCTTTCTGTCTTCACTTTCCTTGCTATCTTAGGTAACCATTTTCTTTCCTCTGTTAGTTTCATCTTCCATTTCTCCATTTTTCTTGAAAAAAATATGCCCTAGGAGGGGTAGATTAGCTTCTCGTAACCCTAACCACCGTGGGGGAAGAATCCCTGTGATTCTTCCAAGGGCTGAGTCACGTCGCTCAGAAAGGGGATCTTACTCACGGCGCAGAGTGATTCTTCCCTCCTCAGAGTCGTCCTCTGATTATAGTCGCTCTTCAGATAGTGAGGTGAGTAATGATTGTTAGCCTTCTGACGATGTGACTTTTTATATTAGAGCAAAGATTTTTACCCACGTGATTAGGACGATCACTAGAGAAGGAACTTCTAGAGAACAAGTAGTTTTGAGGATGGCAGAGGGCTTGTGCAACGTTGTTGTACACCGGCTAAACTGGGAGGAACTCCAAGCCAAATGGCCTTTCTGCTGGGTGGCTGATGAGTTTAAGAATTTAATTTCTCATCACACGAATGAGGACAGATCTCAAATTCAACCGAGGTTCAGAGTTCATGCAGAGAAGAAGCTAAAGAAGTGGTTCAGGGTGTTTGCACCGCTACCTACAGAATGAATTTGCCATGCCCTCCTAGATGAATGTTCTGTGTATATGTATGACTTCGTATTTCATCACCTCGGAGTTCATTTCCCCTTAACAGAATTTCAAATGGGTGTGTTAAGGTTTTTAGATTATGCACCCTCTCAACTTCATCCTAATGGTTGGGGACTTGTCCGTACTTTGGAAGTATCAGGTGATTACTTCAACTCTACTCCTACTGTGGCGATGTTGTTCTATTATACACAAGTAGTTCAGAGGGCTAACAAGAAAGGGGGTGTAAGTTTAGTCACACTCCAAACTCTGTGTTCTTTTGTGAACTTCGAATCTTATACTGATTCGGTAAAAGTTGATGGGCAGTCCTTCAAATCTTTCTACACCCGGATATCGATTAAAGAAAATAAGCCTATTTTTAGGAAGAATGCAGAGGGTTTCAATAAATTTCCTCTCAGCTGGACTCATGAACATTTTCTTCTGACATCTCAAGCATATTACGCTGATCAATCCGAACTATCCACTGCGTTGGCGACAGTGTTATTTTCCCTTGAAGCCTACACCACATGCTTCAAAGCATTCCTTTGTGGATGCCTTTTGAGTAGTTCAAGTAAAGTCCGGGATGAATACTTACGTAATTCTCGTGTTATTTCACTTTTCCTCCTTTGTTAATTATAATGATTATTTCTTTGTTGCTAATGCGTTTTATTTATGCATGCAGGTGAAATAGAGCAAAAATCTTCAGACATGCATAAGCTGAAATCCTTGAAGGCAGGAGGGAAATCCGTGGCTGGTGAGAATGATATTCAACCAAAGAGGAATTCTTTGAAATTACATTCTGAGTCCATCATTCTGACCTCGGATGCAGAAGGGGAAATTCCCTTGGCGGAGGGAAATTCAGCTGGAGTTGATGCGACTGAGGATCAACTCAAAATAAAAGAGAGAAGGAGGAAGATCAAGAACGACTCTTTAAGAATCATCACTTTTTCCTCTCCTCCACCGAAGAAACACAAACCTTCAACGAGTCCGGAAAGAACAAAGGCCTTCAAAGGTAAAGCTGTAGAGACATCGGATACAGCTAGAGTTTCTTCCAGACTCCACAAGGGTATTCTTTCCGGGGTCTTTGGATCAAGTCCGATCTCTTCCCCAACTGCTTCATTCCTCACTCCATTCCTCTCATACTAGGGGCCAACTCCAGCAATCCTTCCTTAGCCGCTCTATAAACTCCGGCCCACACTTGAACCTAAAGAGATCAAAGAGGCGTGTGAGGCTGGAAAATGGCAGCTAGCTGAACTCACAGGGCTGCTCGATTCGCTCAGCCTGTTAGCTGATGATGCTGCTGAGGTAGATATGCTGAGTGATAAAGTAGAACAGCTTAATCTCTCAGCAGAGAAAGATAAGGCTGCTTTGAAATTAGCTGAGGATCGCCTTGCCAAGTTTAAGGAGTACGGAGATCTCATAAGCAAGGAGAATCTCAAGCTTAAGAGCACGGTTAAAGACTTGGAGGGCCAACTAGTAGAGAAGGAGGAGATTGTTAATAAATTGAAAGAAGAACTTTGTAGCAGTCAGACTAAACAAGCCAAACTTGAAGATAAAAGCAAAGCGGCTGCGGAGGATTATTTTAAGCAAGTTGTGGAATGGTCCCAAAAGGAGAAGAAGTTCCTCCTTGAGATTGAGGGACTGAAGGCTAGGAGCACGGAATCCCAAGGAACGGAGGAAGAACTTTTGAGGTTGCGGGAAGAATTGGCTGTAGCCAAAGCTGAGGCGAAGGAAGCCATCGATATATGCAACCAAGTTGCTGAAGAATCCTTCGGCCTAGCTATACGCCAAATCTTCTACCGCAACCCCACTGCGAAGTTAAACCTTTATGGTATAAATCCATTTTATGAATTTTATAACACCTTATTTTAATAATTAATAAATAATAAAACAGAGGAAATTTTTTTTTTACAATTAAAAACCAGAATGATCGGCACAAAAGGAATAAGGGAAAAGGAGACAAGAGGAGTAAAACCCACTCAAGGAGGCTGACAGCGAAAGAAGGAGAAACGCTCAGGCGGATCACACAGCACCGCCCACTCGCTCAGCGAAAGTTACTCGGCACACTCTCATTCCACTCGGTATTCCCGCACCTGGATTTCAACGCCTGGTTCACTCGAAAGGGTCCACTCTCTATTCACTCGGATTGGCCCTTAAACATACCAGCCCCTTCAGAAAACATAACACATTCCACGACTTCATTCAATCGGAACACATGTACGAACAACTCGGAAATGATTCCCATCGCCACTCACTCGAAATCTACGAAGACTTCTCACTCGGAATAACTTCCACGTCCTTTTCGCCACTCGGGGTGTTTCACTCATTTTTCACTCGGTAACCACAATCTTCCTTACTCTAATTATCCTACTAAGCCAAGACTCACTCAGATTCCCATGCTACTGATTATTTACTGCAATGGGGTCCACTTAGAGCCTTAGGTGTCACTTTTCTGTCGGGAAACCTTCACTCTGCGGATTCTCACTCAGAATTTGCTAATTATTCTACACTCGGGAAAATCCTACCAGTTATCACTCGGAGAGTATATTCAAGCTCTCTACTCCTAAATCATAACTGTTTATCGTTTGGGGAATTCTTCTACGTCAATCCTTACTCGGGGTTATATAGCTTCACTCACTCGGAACGTCTAAACCTCCCCCACTCGGTGACAGAGTCACGAACTCACTCTCTAGACCATAACTTGGCTTCTTTTATACTAAGTCATACTATCCATACACGCTCGGAAGGACATGAATATATATATATGAATACTACTCAGACATCATGCACAGAATAGAATGAACACACAGCATGGCATAAATGCATACATATATATCGGAGTGTATATAGGTAATTACAAGCACGTTGTCATGCCCCAACCCGAAGGGATTCAATTCCATTTTAAAGGGCGATATCAAACACGAGCCGACCAAGGCTTAACCAAAACATTATACACAGTATCCACACATATACATATAGTTCTATAGCGCACAGCCAATCCACTCGGCAAGCAGCTCCACCTCACTCGTAGTTCCGAGAGACGTTCACTGAAAATATTGCCACAGCAGGGGTAAGCTTTTGCATCTAAAATGACAGTTAATGACTCGGGAACTCATAGACCTTTCACCATATAACGTCACATTTCAATAATTATAATGTTAACTGCCCTCCATTATATCTACATATAACAATACCATGCAGTCAGAATTCATGCATTTAGTACACAGCTATACAAGTCATATCATTTCTGACACACATGCATGCACACAGTAAATTCATCACAGTATAAGAGCATGTATATATATATAATGCAAGCATGTCTACTACAGTCGGATCTGACCCCCACTTTATTACAAATTTTTACGTTGCAACATAGGCTCCAAGCCTTTTTCCTCCAGCTCTCAGCTGGTTCGGCCGTTTTACTGGTACCAAACCGTTTGCCCTCACATGTAACACAATCACTCCAAGCGACAACGGAAGTGTTACGGGAAGCCCCGAGTCCAACCCGGTGGGCTTGCTTGAGTCCAACTCAAGACTTTAAGCGTCCAACGCTAGTGCACTCGGCACTTCCTTGAGTCCAATTCAAGGTCTTTCAGTTATGTTTTCTATGTTTTTGCTAATACAATAATACTCCTCCTTTCTCGGGTCATAACCACACTTTGTATGCAATTCATTCATCATTTCTCAGTAGCACAAATTTATTTCCCAGCATTCACATGCATGACAATATAAGATAGCAAGCAGAGTCTACCCATTGTTCCCCCCGAATAGAGCACCCAGAAGTCACGTCAACATGCACAGCAACAACAGCTCATATTTGAATATAACATTCTGTCAGAAATAACAATATTCACCCACCATCTCTCGGTATCGGGGATATCTACTTCATGAATTCATGAGTAAAATAATTAACCAGACTTAATATGGAAACTTAAGATACATGCACTATATTCACACACGGTCCCATGACTCACACATGCATCCACATACCCAACAGTGTATCTTATAACCACATATATCAGATATAAAAGGACTACCATCGGATTCGACCATCGCATGTCTCGGTATACAAAAGCTATCAATCATATATATATTTCATAGCAAACACCTTCAAATAAACATGCATGAGTAACACTTCACTCAGAGTCCGTTCACAAGCTAGGCATTTGAAATGCAAAGCGCCCCCTACCTACTGAAGGAAGTCGAGGGGTTCTTCTATTTTCCGACACTGGTCCTTTGCCTCTGATTGCCTCACCCAGGCTCACACTCATTCAGGCCTCTTTGAACGCAGTCGCACCGTGGAAAAGGGAGCTGTTCGTCTTCCACCCTGATAATCATCCTTTACCAGCAGAAAGAACTCCAAGTCTTCTGTAGTATCGTCGTCGTGCGATTCCAGGAATGGAACAGTGAACAGGGAAGAAGAAGACAAAGGACGAGAAGAGAAGAGAGAATAAAGCAGTAGAGGAAGAGGGAGTCTGAAGGAAAATGAGTGACCATAGGCTTATATATATATATATATATATGTGTGTACGCGAGGAAGAGAAGAGTGGGGTGGGAAAGCGTGAATCCGGCAGTTCCACTCAGCCACAAGCACCAATCACAATCATCCGGCCCTCATCACTATTCGTAATTAATTCAGCTATTATTTCTTAAGTTAAGTTAATTGAGTTACTTATAATTAGCAGAAATCTCTACTTTGAAATGATTGTTTTAATAGCTTAATTCCGCTTGGTAGTTAATTTTTAAATCGGGATGTTACAATTCTCCCCCTCTTAAAAGAATTTCGTCCTCGAAATTCACTCGGTAACTCACCTTAGTAAACAACTCGGGGTACTGCTGCCTCATGGCATCTTCGCGTTCCCAGGTATAAGAGGTATACCCGTCCTGCTGCCACTCTACTTCAACCAGTTGCACATCTTTACTCCTTAAACGCTTTACCGATCGGTCCACTATTTTAGTCGGTATAGTCACAGTGGTCAGGTCCTCCTTAATCTCCACTTCATCATCCGACATCGTGTGAGTGGAATCATGTAAGTACTTCCTTAATTGAGACACATGAAACACGTTATGCAATCGGGACAAGTGAGTCGGTAATGCCACTTGGTACGCTACGGGACCGATCCGCTCTAATACCTCATAAGGCCCAATGTATCGGGGGCTTAGCTTTCCACTTTTCAAGGCCCGTCCGACTCCCTTGCTTGGTGAAGTCTTCAGAAACACCCTGTCTCCGACTGAAAACTCTAGCGGTTTGGTTCGTTTATCATGGTAGCTCTTCTGCCTATCCTGAGACGCCTTCATCTTCTCCCTTATCACTCGGATCTGTTCTGAGGTTTGCCTCATAATTTCTGGTCCCAATAGCAGACTTTCACCCGATTCCGACCAACAAAGTAGGGTTCGGCATCTTCGACCATATAGTGCTTTATAGGGTGCCATACCAATACTGTTGTGGTGGCTATTGTTGTATGTAAACTCGATCAGGGGAAGGTACTGCTCCCAGTCTCCACCGTGCTCCAACACACATGCCCTTAGTAAGTCCTCCAAACTTTGTATTGTTCGCTCGGATTGTCCATCCGATTGGGGGTGGTAAGCGGAACTTAGCCAAAGCTTCATACCCAATTCCTGATGTAGGCTGGTCCAAAACCGAGACGTGAACCTGGGGTCCCTGTCCGATACGATAGAAGTCTGCACACCATGCAGTCGGACAATTTCACGAATGTAAATCCGAGCTAACTTATGTAGTGGGTATCTCATGTTCACAGGTAGGAAATGTGCACTTTTTGTCAGTCGGTCAACAATGACCCAAATCGCATCATGGCCCGCTCGGTTTTTTGGCAATCCCATGACAAAGTCCATGGCGATTGAGTCCCATTTCCACACGGGGATCTCCAGGGGTTGCAATGCACCATACGGTTTCTGATGCTCAACTTTTGATTTTTGACAGGTAATACACCAAGCCACGTATTCTGCCTCATCCCTCTTTAATCCAGGCCACCAGAATTGTGTTCTTAGGTCGTGGTATATCTTCGTGGTACCCGAGTCGATACTTAGTAGGCTTTTGTGTGCTTCATCGAGTACCAATCTTCTTAATTCTCCTCCACCCAGCACGTATATTCTGTTCTTCACTCGGAAGATCCCATTCGAACCCTCGATCAAGGATAAGTCCTTTCCTTTGGCCTGAGTCTCCTTCATCTCAGCCAAGTAGGAATCTGACTGCTGCTGTTCATACACGGATTTCAGAAATTCATTGGCAATCCTTAACGTACCGATTGTTATTTTCTGAGAGGAGGGGATGTCAACATGCAAGTTCATGTCTCGGAACTGTTCCAACAACTCCACCTCCTTCACCATCATCACTGCCATATTGAGGGATTTCCAACTCAATGCGTCGGCCACAACGTTTGCCTTACCCGGATGGCACTTCAGCTCGAAGTCATAATCCTTTAAAAATTCCATCCATCTCCTCTGCCTCATGTTCAGCTCCTTCTGGTGGAATAAATATTTGAGGCTCTTGTGGTCGCTGTAAACTTCGAATTTAGAACCGTACAAGTAATGCCTCCATATTTTCAATGCGAAGACCACAACTGCTAATTCCAGGTCGTGAGTCAGGTAATGCTGTTTGTGAGGCCTCAATTGCCGAGAGACATAAGCTATCACTCAGTCTTTCTACATCAGCACGCATCCCAATCCAAGTCCTGACGCATCATAATAAACCACGAAGCTCTCTTGCAAGTTGGGCAATGTCAATACTGGGGCGGTCGTCAATTTGTCTTTTAGCTCTCGGAAACTACTCTCGCACTCGGAACTCCACACGAAGGGGATATTTTTTCGGGTCAATTTAGTCAGTGGCAACGCCAACTTAGAAAAACCTTCAATGAACCTTCTATGATAGCCCGCTAGGCCCAAAAAGCTTCTTGTCTGCGAGACCGACTTGGGTCTCTCCCATGCCATTATAGCTGCTACTTTTGAGGGGTCTACCGAGACACCCTCTTTAGAAATTACATGCCCGAGGAAGTGGATCTTGTCCATCCAGAAATCGCACTTTGAAAACTTTGCAAACAGCTGCTTCTCCATCAACACTTGAAGTACCGCTCGGAGATGTTCTTCATGCTCATCAGAGGTCTTGGAGTAGACTAAGATATCATCGATAAAAACTACTACGAATCGGTCTAAGTACGGGTGGAATATGTTGTTCATGTAATTCATGAATATAGTAGGTGCATTTGTCACACCGAACGGCATCACTACATACTCGTAGTGGCCATACCGAGTCCTAAAGGCAGTCTTGGGGATATCCGAGTCCTTCACCCAGATTTGGTGGTATCTTGACCGTAAGTCGATCTTTGAGAAGACTGAAGCACCCCGCAGTTGGTCGATCAGATCGTCGATCCTGGGCAACGGGTATCGGTTCTTAATCATGAGTTTGTTTAGCTGTCGGTAATCTATGCATAGCCTCATGCTGCCATCCTTCTTCTTAACAAGTAGTACAGGTGCGCCCCATGGTGATACACTCGGCCTAATGAATTATTTTCCGAGCAATTCGTCCACCTGCTTTTTCAGCTTAGCCAATTCTGTTGGGGACATTCTATAAGGTGCACTAGAGACTGGCTCGGCTCCAGGGATCAGGTCTATAGAGAACTCAACTTCTCTGGTTGGAGGGACACCCGGCACATCATCCGGAAATACCTCTGGGAATTCACAAACAGTCAGAATTTCATTCACTCGGGCTTTAGCTTCCCCCTCGGTTAGACAAAGCATCATAAATAACTGGGCTATACCTGGTACCGTGTAGTTTTCACTAGTCTGCCTCGGAAAAATTATTCTTCTATTTTGACAGTCCACTAATACATTATTGGCTGATAGCCAATCCATTTCGAGCACAATGTCAAGATCCTTTAAAGGTACGCACACCAAATCGAAGGTGAAACTCCGATCGCACAACACAAATGTTACATCTTTGCACATTGATGATGTCAACACCTTAGTG
Organism: Clitoria ternatea; assembly: GCA_037962975.1. NCBI lineage: Eukaryota > Viridiplantae > Streptophyta > Magnoliopsida > Fabales > Fabaceae > Clitoria > Clitoria ternatea. The sequence goes on from CM075672.1 coordinate 162,879,067, forward strand.
CCAGTCGGATTGGCCACTTCCAAAGTCTGATCCATATATACAGTCGGCAACTTTAAATGTCTTACACACTCATCAGCTATAAAACAATGGGTGGCTCCCGAATCGAAAACTACATTAAGCGTATATCTACCGAGTGAGCACTTACATTGTACCAAGTCATTCGCTTGTACAACATCTTCTACGTTGATAGCGTAGACTCTTCCCACTGCTGGTTGGTCGGTATTTCTCCCTCGGTTATTTGTAGTAGCCATCATGTTACTCCTTGCTCCGCTGCCTCTACCACCATTCCCTCTACTGTCGTTTCCGCGTCCCCCCACACGGAAACCCCCACGGCGTGCATTACCACCCACTGGTTACAGTTGCGGGTAGTCGGGGCGAACATGCCCCCTTTCGTTACAGTGAAAACATACAACATTGTTTCCAGCATCACATTCCCGTGCAAAGTGGTCACCTCCGCATCTAAAGCACCTACCATTCCCGGAGCGACCCCCGAAACGACCTCCACGGTTTCCTTGTCCTCTGAACTTAGAGGAGAGTCCAAATTTTCTAACGTTGCTTGATCTCTTGAAGTGTGATTGTTGAGGCCTCAAGGAGGGGTTTGCCCTGCCGCTCTGGCCCGAGTGGGCGTTGTCGTCTTCTTCAAATATTCTACACTTATTCACCAATACAGGAAAACTCCTGATCTCTTGGTATTTGCAGGCTCTTTTAATATCTGATCTCAATCCATTCTTAAATTTAAGGCATTTAGAACTCTCCGTTCCAGGTTGTTGGAAGGGCGGGTAGAATAAGCACAGTTCTTCAAATCTAGCTGCGTACTCTTCCACAGACATGTAGCCCTGTTTTAATTCCATGAATTCCAGTTCCTTCCGACTCCTGATTGTGTCGGGGAAATATTTCTCTAAGAAGCATGCCTTGAAGTTTTCCCAGGTCAGCTGGGTATCAGCATCAGTCAGTCGGTTTCTGGCGATCTTCCACCAGCTCTCTGCCTCATCCCGCAGCATGTACACTACGCACTCCACCTTCTGGGCCTCGGTACAGTGAAGACCCCCAAAAATCCTCTCTAACTCCTGAGTCTATTTATAAGCTGCCTCAGGGTTACGTCCTCCTTGAAATTCACTCGGCTTCCTCTTCAGGAAGCGGTCCAACACTTGGCCTTCTTCAGCTCGAGGCTGGCCCTGCCTCTCAAACACGTCAGCAAATTGTTGGAATGACGTGGCTATGGCCTCCATGCTTTGACGATTCGCCATGGCTTATCCTGAAATTAACACCCCTTCAAGGATAATTTCACAAGGTTACATTCTTCCGATCGGATCTCATCCCCATATCCACTGATTATAGGACATTATATCATTTATATATATATACGTTATGCAATCAATCGGACCAGGAGAGGAGTTACCTCCTATCCTCAAATCAATATCTCAATATCAATCATATTCAATCAGAATATCACAATAATAATGACGACTCGGTCCTAATACATACAACCGCTTACACTCGGTAAGCACACCTTGGCCTTGGACCTTTCGGTCTGCTCTGATACCAAAATATAACACCCTATTTTAATAATTAATAAATAATAAAACAAAGGAAATTTTTTTTTACAATTAAAAACCAGAATGATCGACACAAAAGGAATAAGGGAAAAGCAGACAAGAGGAGTAAAACCGACTCAAGGAGGCTGACAGCGAAAGAAGGAGAAACGCTCAGGCGGATCACACAGCACCGCCCACTCGCTCAGCGAAAGTTACACTCGGCACACTCTCATTCCACTCGGTATTCCCGCACCCGAATTTCAACGCCTGGTTCACTCAGAAGGGTCCACTCTCTATTCACTCGGATTGGCCCTTAAACATACCAGCCCCTTCAGAAAACATAACACATTCCACGACTTTATTCAATCGGAACACATGCACGAACAACTCGGAAATGATTCCCATCGCCACTCACTCGGAATCTACAAAGACTTCTCACTTGGAATAACTTCCACATCCTTTTTGCCACTCGGGGTGTTTCACTCATTTTTCACTCAGTAACCACAATCTTCCTTACTCTAATTATCTTACTGAGCCAAGACTCACTCAGATTCCCATACTACTGATAATTTACTACAATGGGGTCCACTTAGAGCCTTAGGTGTCACTTTTCTGTCGGGAAACCTTCACTCGGCGGATTCTCACTCAGAATTTGCTAATTATTCTACACTCGGGAAAATCCTACCAGTTATCACTCAAAGAGTATATTCAGGCTCTCTACTCCTAAATCCTAACTGTTTATCATTTGGGGAATTCTTCCACGTCAATCCTTACTCGGGGTTATATAGCTTCACTCACTCGGAACGTCTAAACCTCCCCCACTCGGTGACAGAGTCACGAACTCACTCTCTAGACCATAACTTGGCTTCTTTTATACTAAGTCATACTATCCATACACGCTCGGAAGGACATGAATATATATATATGAATACTACTCAGACATCATGCACAGCATGGAATGAACACACAGCATGGCATAAACGCATACATATATATAGAAGTGTATACAGGTAATTACAAGCACGTTGTCATGCCCCAACCCGAAGGGATTCAATTCCATTTTTAAAGGACGATATCAAACACGAGCCCGCCAAGGCTTAACTAAAACATTATACACAGTATCCACACATATACATATAGTTCTATAGCACACAGCCAATCCACTCGGCAAGCAGCTCCACCTCTCTCGTAGTTCCGAAAGACGTTCACTGAAAATATTACCACAGTAGGGGTGAGCTTTTGCATCTAAAATGACAGTTAATGACTCGGGAACTCGTAGACCTTTCACCATATAACGTCACATTTCAATAATTATAATGTTAACTGCTCTCCATTATATCTACATATAACAGTACCATGTAGTCGGAGTTCATGCATTTAGTACACAGCTATACAAGTCATATCATTTCTGACACATATGCATGCACATAGTAAATTCATCACAGTATAAGAGCATGTATATATATATAATGCAAGCATGTCTACTACAGTCAGATCCGACCCCCACTTTATTACAAATTTTTACGTTGAAACATAGGCTCCAAGCCTTTTTCCTCCAGCTCCAAGCTGGTTCGGCCGTTTTACTGGTACCAAACTGTTTGCCCTCACATGTAACACAATCACTCCAAGCGACAACGGAAGTGTTACGGGCAGCCCCGAGTCCAACCCGGTGGGCTTGCTTGAGTCCAACTCAAGACTTTAAGCGTCCAACGCTAGTGCACTCGGCACTGCCTTGAGTCCAACTCAAGGTCTTTCAGTTACGTTTTCCATGTTTTTGCCAATACAATAATACTCCTCCTTTCCCGGGTCATAACCACGCTTTGCATGCAATTCATTCATCATTTCACAGCAGCACAAATTTATTTCCCAGCATTCACATGCATGACAATATAAGATAGCAAGCAGAGTCTACCCATTGTTCCCCCTGAACAGAGCACCCAGAAGTCACGTCAACATGCACAGCAATAACAACTCATATTTGAATATAACATTCTGTCAGAAACAACAATATTCACCCACCAACTCTCGGTATCGGGGATATCTACTTCATGCATTCATGAGTAAAATAATTAACCAGACTTAATATGGCAACTTAAGATACATGTACTACATTCACACACGGTCCCATGACTCACACATGCATCCACATACCCAACAGTGTATCTCATAACCACATATATCAGACATAAGAAGACTACCATCGGATTCGACCATCGCATGTCTCGGTATACAAAAGCTATCAATCATATATATATTTCATAGCAAACACCTTCAAACACACATGTATGAGTAACACTTCACTCGGAGTCCGTTCAAAAGCTATGCATTTGAAATGCAAAGCGCCCTCTACCTACTAAAGAAAGTCAAGGGGTTCTTCTGTTTTCCGACGCTGGTCCTTTGCCTCTGATTACCTCACCCAGGCTCACACTCGTTCAGGCCTCCTTGAACGCAGTCGCACCGTGGAACAGGGAGCTGTTAGTCTTCCACCCTGATAATCGTCCTTTACCAGCAGAAGGAACTCCAAGTCTTCTGTAGTATCGACGTTGTGCAATTCCAGGAACGAAACAGTGAACAGGGAAGAAGAAGACGAAGGACGAGAAGAGAAGAGAGAATAAAGCGTAGAGGAAGAGGGAGTCTGAAGGAAAATGAGTGACCATAGGCTTATATATATATATATGTGTGTGCGCGAGGAAGAGAAGAGTGGGGTATGAAAGCGTGAATCCGGCAGTTCCGCTCAGCCACAAGCACCAATCACAATCATCCAGCCCTCATCACTATTCGTAATTAATTCAGCTATTATTTCTTAAGTTAAGTTAATTGAGTTACTTATAATTAGCAGAAATCTCTACTTTGAAATGATTGTTTTAATGGCTTATTTCCGCTTGGTAGTTAATTTTTAAATCAGGATGTTGCAAATTTCATGGAGGGAAGCTAGTTGTAGTAGTTGAAGATCGTCATGAAGATCCTCCAGAGTCTTTGTATGGCTTGCCCCCTTTTCCCGAGGGTCAAAGTATGGGATCAGATTCTGCTGTTCCTACGCCGGAGGGTGTCTCATCTGAAGGAGGTGCAAAGGCACCTGAAGATAAAGCTCTGGAACAAATCCCTAATGAAGGGACACAAGACTTTGGAGAAGGAGTGGGACAGAAAGGGCCCCAAGAGCAGATTCCCCTTCCGTAGTCTTGTTGTTTTGCTGGTGTAAAGCTGTGTTCCGGGATCAACTCTGGTTTTTTGATTAGCTTTGAACAATACACATGTAATTCTGCTTTTTTATGAATGAATTGAATTCCATTCAGGCGTTGTCTTTAATATTTTATGAAGAATAATATAACTTAAATGTATATATCATTTTAGTATTCAATAATCCGTTCAGTGTAATTAATCTTCAGGTCGGATTGAAATAATTGCCTCAGAAAATTAATCAAATCATTCAGAAAATTAATCAAATCATTTAAGATGGATAAGTTTTGGAACGGAGAAATTTATACATGAATACTATCCCCAAGTATAAGTATGTTAAGGGATTGGTACCTGTCAGAGGACATTACCCTTAATTCTTTTGGGGAGAGAAAGAGTCGATCTGTTGTTCACGACAGCGATGTCACAAGACGGATGACTTGCACTAATTCGTATTGATCTTACTGAAGGGAAAGCATCTTCCCTCGTGAGAGTATCGTTCCGCGCTCAGGGAACTATAAAGATATTTCAACCAGGTGTCTGTACTAGGATTTACATCGTCAATTCACGGAGTAGGTGATTGAGATTATCCATTTTGGAGGAAGTGTTCCTTCAAAAGAGGAATGACAATTTAGTAGTTGGGTCTTCCACCATAAAGATGATGATGGGAATTATCCACGCCAGGGGTTACATCATCAAATCACCGAATATGTGATTGAGATTGATCTATCTTGGGGGAATATATCTCAATTGTAGGAGTACAGATTGAGTCTTCAAAGACTTCCATCATAAGGATGATGATGGGAATTGTCCGCGCCACGAGTTACATCATCAAATCACAGAATATGTGATTGAGATCATCCGTCCTGGGGAAATATATCTCAATCGTAGGGGTACGGATTGAGTCTCCAAAGACTTCCATCATAAGGATGATGATGGGAACTGTCCGCGCCAGGAGTTACATCATCAAATAACAGAATATGTGATTGAGATCATCCGTCCTGGGGGAATATATCTCAGTCGTAGGAGTATGGATTGAATCTTCAAAAACTTCCATCATAAGGATGATGATGGGAATTGTCCGCGCCAGGAGTTACATTATCAAATCACAGAATATGTGATTGAGATCATCCGTCCTGGGGAATATATCTCAATCGTAGGGGTACGGATTGAATCTTCAAAAACTTTCAAAAATTTCTATCAAATCCAGTATCAAGACCATTATTTGCCCCCTAGCTTGTGTGAGGGACTAGTAAAGTTGCTCATATAAGCTACATCACTTGCATTTGGTTTGGATACCAGTTCATCTATGTAGGCGAAATATTTATTTAACGTGTGTTAGGATTCTACATTATGTTGTCACGTGAGGAGCCATCTTGGGAGCGAAGGCTCCGTTGTTGTAACATTCCTCACTACGGATCCGGACAAAGATCTGTTTTGCGAGAATCCTGAAAGTTTTTGAAACTTGAAACTCATGGTATTCGAGTAACAGCTGCCACATTTCTAATAATTAGTCATTAATGCCTTTACGCATGTGGGTGAGTCATTAATGTCTTTAATGCTTTGATCAGGTATGTCTTTCTTATAGCCACTCAGGGGCTTTATGGGCCTAAAATTCAAATTTTAAGGCCAATTTGAGAGGCCTTTTGACGGATCAACGCTGTTTTTACACCTTGGGGTTTGAAACGACAGCCTGGTTTTTACGAAAAGGTGTCGTTTGGTGGTAAACGATGTAACCTTTGAACCAATAATTGAAACTCTTCACCCCTTATAAAATGAACACTTAGTGGATTCAGAAATCACTTAGCTTTGCCTTCCTGATGAAACTCTGCAAAAATTTCAAGAAGACGTTTGTGCTTGCTTCTGTGAAGTTTGTTTCACTGCCTTCCCTTCCTTAGGTAACCTTCTCCTTCATATTCTCATATTTTCCTTAAGTTTTCTGAATGTCTAGGAAAGATCATATTGGTTCGGGCCGTGTTGGCCCTAGGATTAGAGTAGGAAGAGCTTCATCTCGAACTCCTATAAGTCGTGGTGGGAGGATCCCTGTGATCTCCTACTCAAGGCCACTTCATTCAGAGAGGGAGGCGTCACCCTACTCAAGGCGAAGGGTGATAATATCCTCTTCAGAATCCTCTTCTAGTGAGAGTAAGGAGAACGCTGATTTATACCTCTCTGATGATGTGAATTTTTACCGCAGTGTGAAGATTTTTAAGTAAGCTCTATGGAAAATGACTGGGGAGAGCACTTCTGGTGGTGGAGCGGCATCTCATTAGTATACTCTAAAGATCGCCTCGGGGTTATGCAATGTAGTTGCACATCGGATTGACTGGTTGAAGCTCCAGAAGATGCGTTCGTACTGTTGGGTGGCCGATGAATTCCGTGACACACCGTCTATCCACGCAAGAGAGGGCGAAGCAAGGTTGGAAACTCGCTTCACAGTCTTCTAAAAGGAACAACACAAGGAGCATTTTATGGTGTTGGTTCCCCTTCCCTTAGAGCAGATATACTACACGTTGGATGAGAGGTCAATCTATATGTATGACTTCTTCTTCTTGAACTTAGGTGTACGCTTTCCTCTAACAAAGTTCCAAATGGGGGTCTTGAGATTCTTGGACTATGCCCCCTCTCAGCTTCACCCCAATGGATGGGGACTAATCCATTCTCTTGAAGTGCTTGGGGAGCACTTTAATTTCACACTGACGGTCGCTATGCTTTTTTATTTCACGCAAGTGGTCCATCGTGCAAATAAGCAGAGCAGAGGAGTAAGCTTGGTGACCCTCCGTACTCTCTCCAGGGTTGTCAACTTCGAGTCCTACACTGACTCCGCCAAAGTTGATGGGCGTTCTTTTAAATCCTACTTCACCAGGATCCGTATTAAGCCTGAGGACCCAATTTTTTGGCTAAATAAGGAAGGAATAAATAAGTTTCTCGTGGCTTGGTCCCATGAGTATTTCTTATTGACCTCCCAAGCCTATTATACTGAGGAGGATGAGTTATCCCTACTTCCACCTCCGTTCTTTTTGCTCTTGAAGCATACATCACCTTGCATAAATCCTTCTCTTGCAGGCGTTTGTTAGGGTCAAAATCTACCCGCAAAGAATATTTGCGTAATTTCTTATCATTTCTTGTTGTTGTCTTTCTTTTTCTGTCTTAAAATCTTCTATTACTAATATTCTTTTTATTTGATTATGCAATTGAAATTGAGGCTGAGTCACCAGATATGGAGAAGTTGAAGGCGCTCAAGGCTGGAGGGAAATCCGTTCCAGTTGAAAATAGTATTCAGCCAAAGCTGAAGTCCAAGAAGGCTAATGTTAAAACTATCATCCTCACTTCCTCCGCTGGCGATGACATTCCACTGTTGGAGGTCAGATCTAAGAAGCCTACCTCCGGTGTTGAGGATAAAAAGGCCAGAGAAAGGAGGAGAAAATAAAGAATGACTCCTCGCAGCAGGCGGAGTCACAACCACCTCCCAAAAAGCCTAAAACTTCTGAAGGAGATACTGATTCCGGGGCTTCGAAAGGAAAGAAAGTGGAAGGACCAACCCCAGATGCCCCTGGCAACACTGTTACCTTCGGCGCCAAACCAATAACCACCTACTTTGCGCCCAGGGTTCTTGCCCCCTCCAAGCAACTCTAATCTTACCCCATTCCTGGTGTATGAGGGTCCAGTGCCTCATTGCATCCTGATCCGCACTACAAACTAAAAACCACTCTGGAGCCCAAAGAAATAAAGCAAGCTTCGATGCCGGACAGTTGCAGTTGGAAGAGTTGTCCAGTCTTCTGAAGTTGCTTCGTAGGCTGGCAGACGACGGCATAGAAATGGGCAGACTGATGGGTAAAGTTAATGACCTTACCGTTGCATCTGGCAAGGACAAAGCGAGTATTCAGCGCCTAGAGAGTCAGTTGAAGGCTTCCAAGGAGGACGGGGAACAAAAGGATGAAGAAATCTCCAGGCAGAGATTGCTTATTAAAAAGCTGGAGGCCCAGTTGGTTGATCAGAAAAAGGCCAACTCTGACCTTAGTGCCAGCCTCTAAACAGAGAGGGAGCATTCTGTCAAGCTGGGAGAGGAGTTGAAAGCAAATAAGTAGAGCTACTCCAAAGAGGCTAAAGACTGGTCTCGTTGGGAAAAAGAGCTGCTCCTGGAGATTGAAAACTTAAAGTTGGCGAGTCCGAATGACGACGTCACCACTCTGAAAGTGAATCTGGCTGCTGCCAATGCCAGAGCGGACGAGGCTCTGGAAATTTGTGTCCAAGCAGTCGAAGAATCCTTTCAGTTGGCGGTACATCAGATTCTTTACCGTAATCCCAAAGTGGAACTTAATTTGAGCGTTATCAATCCGTTCTATGAGTTTCACGGAGGGAAACTCATAGCCGTTGTTGACGATCGTCAGGAGGATTCACCCAACACCAAGTACGAGCCGCCTCCTCTCCCCCAAGGCCATTCAATGGGGCCTTCTCTCCTGGTCCCTATCACCAAGCGGCCCAAAAGTGAAGGAACAAGTGTTAATGCTGCTGCAGATAAAGCTGTTGGTGATGGAGGGTGAGGTCGGAGATAAGGAGAAGGAAGAGATCGGAGGGGCAAGCCAAAAGAAGTACTGGCTTTCTTGTTTTATTGTTTTTGTTGAATTAGTACCACTGTGTTCTAGGATCAGCTCCGGATTTTAATTAATCATTTATGCACTTTGGGATATCATTAATGAATTTACAACTTTCTCTAAACGTCTGTTTATCAAAAACAGTTTAAATAGAAACGTGGTATGTGTAATGAATCAGTTCGGATCTACATACGTAGTATGTAGAACGGATAATAACATATAGGTACTGTCCCCATGTGTGGGTACTTTAGCCGCAAAGGCTTGTTTTAAGGAATGTTACCTTTGTTTTAGAAGAAAAGAGAGAGCTTATCCTCCTTGTATTGTATTGAAATGGTAACATGACGAGGTTGTCACTTTAATCATAACATTTGGAACATGTAAGATTTATGAGAGGAGTACCTTAATCTTTGATGATTAGGCTTTCAATTATAAGAATCATGATGGGGGTCGCCCTCGTGGGAAATCACGTCGTCAGCGTGAAAATGGTTGGGAGTATTCGTCCTGAGGGGAAGTAATCATGGTGATATTTACTGAATCTTCATCTTGCAAGAGAATTTCCCAACCAGGAAAGTAATGTTATGTCTTCACCGACATTCGGTCGAACCTACTAGCTGTACTTGGAGTTCGGTTTTCATCCTACAATCCAAGCCTTCCACACAGGGTTCAGAACAGGGTTAATACTGAACCTACTACGCCCGTTACTTGGGGTTTAGCGTGGTCTAGAAAAAGAACCAGCTTACTGCTCCCAAGCCTTCACCGGTGTTCAGCCAAACTTATTAACCGTACCCAGAGTTTGGTTTAATCCTACAATCTGGGCCTTTAACACGGGGTTCAGATCAGGGCTAATCCTGAACCTACTGCGCCCATTACTTAGGGTTCAACGTGGTCTTGAAAAAGAACCAGCTTACTGCGCCCAAGCCTTTACCGGTATTCAGCCAAACTTACTAACCGTACTCAGAGTTTGGTTTTAATCCTACAATCTGAGCTTAGAACTGGTGTTGGATTTTACCCATTTGCCGGTCTTCATTAGTGTTGGATTTTACCCATTCACCATTCTTCAAAGAGGTTCATCGCCAACAACGGATAAGTTATTAGGATCGTCCGTCCTGAAAGTATCTTATCACAACAGTGTTGTGCATCGAATGAAATCATAAAGACAATGGGTGAACATAAAGAATATTTCATTAATAATGAATTACAATAGGAGCTCAGTTCGGGTCATGCCTCGTTAAAACCTTCTTGGTAAAACCCAATGGGAAAAACCAAAGTAAGGAAAAAGAGTACATTTCATCTTACCAACTAGCTATAGTAAACACGTAAATTCTGAATATTCCACTTGTTGCGGATTGGGGTGCCATCGAGGTTCTCCAGGAGATAGGAGCCTTTTCCACAAACATAGGATATTCTGTAGGGACCTTCCCATGTCTGAGCTAACTTGCCCTGATATAAAAATTTGTTCCCCACGCTTGCTTTCCTCAAAACCAAATCCCCAACATTGAAGGTCCTGGATTGGACTCGTTTGTTGTATCAAAGGGCGACTTTGGCTTTGATGGCTTGATCCCTAACAAAAGCTTCTTCTCTGAGCTCTTGTACGACATCCATTTCTGATGCCAAGTTAGCGTCATTGCCTTCTTCAAAGAAGTACTTGACCCTCGCAGAAGCAGTTTGCAATTCCACAGGTATCATTGCTTCCACCCCATAGGTCAGGCGATACGGGGATTCGTTAGAGGAAGAATGCGGTGTAGTTCGGTATGCCCAAAGGACATGGCACAACTAGTCTGTCCATCCACCCTTGGCTTCCCCCAAACATTTCTTTAACCCTTTCAGCACCTCTCTATTGGCCACTTCAGCTTGGCTGTTAGTCTGCGGATGTTTGACAGAGGTAAATATCTGGGTTATTCCTAACCCCTCGAGTAAATCTATGAACTTCCTGTCCGTGAATTGGGTGCCATTGTCTGTGACAACCTGCGCTGGGACTCCGAATCATGTTATAATGTTTTCATACATAAAACGACGAGTTCGGGCTGAAGTAATGTGCACCACCAGCTAATGCCCCCGGGAGCAGTTGGGAAGGGGCACAAGATATCCAATCCCAATTGGTGGAATGGCCATGGGACAGCGAATGTGAAGAGCTCTTCCGCCGGTGTATGGTGAAGATTAGAAAACTTTTGGCAGGCGTCACATTTCTTGACAAAGTCGATGGAATCCTGCTTCATCGTGGGCCACCAATACCCAGCCCTGAGGATTTTTCTCATCAAACTTCTTCCTCCGGTGTAGTGCCCACATTGTCCCTCATGCACTTCCTCCATTACTCCTTGTACCTCATTTTCTCTCAGACATATTAGGTAAGGTACGGAGAGTGCCCTTCTGTAAAGGTTACCATCAATCATGGTGAAGTGTGGCAATTCCCTTTTTATCCTTTTCTTCTCATTCTCGTCAGCAGGCAACTGCCCGTCGTCTAGATAACGGATGTAGGGGGCCATCCATGTGTCTTCATAATCAATTGTGATAGCGTTTAAAGAAGGGTATAGAGGAATGTTGGGCGATGTCAGCGTACTTTGGACCAATGTTGTCATGCTACCTGGCCGTTTAGTGCTTGCCAATCTGGAAAGTACATCCGCTCTGGTATTTTCTTCACGCGGAACATGTTTAAATTCCATGTTTGAGAATATCTCTTTCAACTCCTTGACACAGTTTAAGTATAACTAGAGTTGAGGCTCACGAGCTTGATAATCTCCCAAGATTTATGAAATCACAAGTTGTGAATCACTGCATAGTGTTGCTTCAGATGCTCCGATGTCAATCGCAGCTCAAAGCCCAGCTAAACAAGCTTTGTATTCTGCTTGGTTGTTTGAAGTTTTGAAATTAAAATGAAGGGAGATTTCCAGGAGCACACTGTCATCACTTTCAAGGACTACACCTGCTCCAGAGCCCCTTTGATTTGATGAACCATCCACATGGATGGTCCAATGAACACAAGGTGTAGCTGGATCTATCCCTGTCATTTCCATGATAAAATCAGCTAGGACCTGAGCCTTGATAGCACCTCGAGGTTCATAAGATATATCAAACTCTGAGAGTTCAATAGACCATTTGATCATTCTACCAGCAAGGTCTGGCTTGCTCAACATTGATCAGAGCGGTAAATCCATTCTCACAATAATAGGATGGGCATGAAAATACGGACGCAGGCATCGCGAAGCGAAAATGATGGCAAAAGCAGCCTTATCAATCTTCTGGTACCTATTCTCAGCACCTTGTAACGTTTTACTTGTGAAATATATCGGCCTTTGACCATCCGGGGTTTCCTTCACCAGAGCGACCCCTAATGCTTTATCAGAAACAGATAAGTACAGGATAAGTGTTTCTCCGGGGTCAAGCTTGACCAATATGGGAGGTTTCAACAGCACCTCCTTAAGCTCTTGAAAAGCCTGTTCCTGTTCCTGTCCCCAGTTGAATTTCTTAGATTTCTTCAAGACCTTGTACAGAGGAAGTGACCTATGTGCCATCTTAGGCATGAATCGTGCCAATGCTGCTAATTTGCCATTTAGGGATTGAACCTCCTTCAGATTCTTTGGACTCTGCATGTTTTGATGGCTTGGCACTTTCCTGGATTAACCTCAATTCCGCGCTGTGTCAAGATAAAACCTAAGAATTTCCTAGCTGGGACTGTAAAGGTGCATTTCAAAGGGTTTAGCCTCATGTTGTAATACCTCAGACGTGAAAATACTTGGCGCAGATCCTCTATGTGGTCACCTCCCGCAGAGGTCTTCGCAATAATGTTATCAATGTACACTTCAACTATCTGAATGTGTAAGCCCTCGAACACCTTATTAATCATACGCTGGTATGTGGCCCCAGCGTTCTTCAAACCATAGGGCATAACGGTGTAACAAAAGACACTACGATCATTGATGAAAGTAGTTTTTTCCTGATCTTCCTCCCACATTAGAATCTAGTTATATCCTGATTATGTATCCATGAAACTCAAGTACTGATATCCAGATGAATCATCCACCATCCGATCTATATTGGGGAGAGGATACCGATCTTTGGGACAGCAACGATTCAGATCCACGTAGTCAGTGCACATTCTCCACTTACCATTGGCTTTCTGAACCATGACGACGTTGGAAAGCCACGAGGAATAGTAAATCTCTTTAATAAATCTGGCCTTCAATAATTCTTCTGTCTGTTCACAAGCAGCTTTTTGCTTTTCTGGACCCAACCTTTATTTTTTCTGGGCAACCGGCCTCGTGTCCGGATAAACGGCAAGCTTGTGACAACAAAAATCCGGATCCATGCCAGGCATATCTGCTGCTGTCCACAAGAAAAGGTCTTTGAACTCCTGTAAGAGCGTCAGCAGTCATTTGACAGGGCCCGCAAGCACACGGGTTATGTCGCATAATATAAAAGATTATCGTTCTCCACAGGGACTGTGTTCAAAGTACCAGCATATTGAAATTTAATTATCCACACAATTAATTTTTAAGATTTTTATAAAATAAAGCACAAATTAAAGTTGCACAGAATATGAATAAATATAAAAATAAAATTTACTTGACACTAAAAAAATCAGAGTTGAGAGTATCTTGGGATTTTGGGGGATTAAGACTCTATTTTATGTTTAATGAATTTTAACTTTTCATAAATAAGAATCGAATTAAGTTTTCCAAGGCGAATTTTCCAAAAGCTAATTAATATGTTCCTCTCGGAATCCTATTAATGTACCTAACCTATGGAAAGCGCTGCTTAATCCTCAGAAAGGCCCATTATCGTTTTATGAAAATCCCTTTTATTTCCTCAAAAGAATTTTGATTACTTTCACGGTTTTACCGAGGTCACAAAAAGCATTTCAAAAATCTTAGGTTTAGTTCAAAGCTTTCCGGTAAAAATAAATCTCTCGATTCTATTTATTACCTAAACTTACTAATATACCCGTAAGTATACAGTTTTATCATTTAGGTTCTTGTTAGGAATTACTAAAAGCATTAAGCATAATTGAACTAAATGGAAAACAAAAATTTATTTAATTCCAAGTCAAAATAACATTAAAATAAAATATTATCATACCCCCTTTATCCCAAGATAATTAATTTAGCTACTCATGAAATAATTTAAATTCATGTAAATAATGGAAAAATAAAACATACAAGACATGGTAAAAATAAAGACTTACGGGTTTCTCCAAAAGCTCAGAATAATTTACCACTGTATTTCCTTGTTGCAATAAATTCTCCACCAATTACAAATTTAAAATCTCGCTTTTACAGCCCTCACACTCTTACAAAATAAAAGAAAGAAAAGAAAATAAAAAGAAAGAGAAGAAAAACGAACAGAGAAGGAAAAATGGAAAAGAAGAAAACTAAAGAGAAAAAGAGAGAGAGTAACGAAGAAAACAAATGAATCTGATGGTAATTGTTGGAAGTGATGATTGATGCTATTCTCCTGGTTGCTCTCCCTTTTATAGGCGAATGGATGAATGAATCCAGCTAAGGAAACGCGTTAAAATTTGCAAGTGGGAGAAACTTTCGGTGCATGTGAATTCCAGCTGTGCCAACTTGTTTCCAATTTGCATATTTAATATTTCCAATAATTCAGTGCTTGGATTTTAGTGAAGATTGGTGCAGAATGATGAAATTCATAGTGAAAAAATGTTATTTTCCCACAAATCCGAGTGAAAGCTTGCTGGACGGTGTTGGTGAGTGAACTGGACAGCGTGGAGAGGAGTTGCTGTTAGATGGAGATCTGGACGTTGTGGGCTAGACGGTGTTGAATTGATGAAAAGTCTGGGTGGTCTTGAGAGGGTTACTGGGCGGTGTCATGTATTAGAAGAAGAAAGGGAGACGGTGTTGGGAAGTTGGGCGGTGTGTTGAGGTGAGGACGGTTGGGCGGTGTGTTGAGGTGAGGACGGTTGGGCGGTGTGTTGAGAATATTAGAAAGGAGAGGACGGTGTTGTGGATGGAAAGGAAAGGAGTCTGGGCGGAGTTGTGGATTAGGAGCCTGGGTGGTATTGGTTAGAGAGAAGTCTGGGCGGTATGGATGGAAAGGAAAGGTGAAGTGGGACGGTGTGTGGTATGGATTAGAAGGGGACAGCGGATAGAAGAGAGGAATATGGGTCGGTTTTGAAAGGAGAAGGGACGGTGATGAAGCTGAATGAAAGGACGAGTGAAGACTTACTGAAGAGCATTTTCCATTCAGTCAGAATTGACTGCAGAAAGACTCGGAACCGTCTGAAACATTCACTCGGCTCAGGTTCATGGAGTTCATTCGGAACTGATTGAAGACTCACTTGGTTTAGATTCAATTGGTTCCCAATCATTTTCACTCGGCTGTCTCTGAATTTGGACCACTCGGTTAAAGCTTTGCTCAGATTTTGCATTGGAATTCACTCGGACAAATTTATTTACTCATTCAAATGATAAAATCACATCTTCACTTGGAAGTCCGAGTTAATTTCCACTCGGATTTGACTTCACTTTCACTCAGAAACTTGGACTTTGAAGGACTGGAATCTGGCTGATAGAATTCTTCCATGTCCGAGCCTTGCTTTGCTCAGAAATGCATCTTTCTGACCCAACTTACTCGGAATTCCTTTCCTTGGAGACTTCTCACTCGGGCTCAGTGTGAAACTTGAGAGTCTGCCCGAGTATGATTCATTTCCGGTCGGATTTTTCCTTCCTTGCTAAGAATTACTCGGAAATGCTTTGTTCTGCTTGAGAATGTAATTTTCTCTGAGTGAGACCACTCTGAGTCAGCATTTATTCATTTCAGTGGCCTCTTCTACTCGGAATCCATTTACTCGGAACAGCTTTCACTCGGATTAGTTGCAATCAGAAAGCTCCCACTCGGATTTACTTCAATCAACAAGCTTTTCACTCGGAAAATAGCTTTGAACATATTTATTGGAGGTCAGTCTCCTTTTTTCACTCGAAATGGATGCAGTCGGGGAGTTTCCACTCGGAATCACCTTTAACCGAGACTTATTCCATTTCAGCATTGGTCTTTCACTCCAGTCAGCTATTTATCACTCGGAATGGCTTTGTCAGGGAACATTTCACTCGGATTTTCCTCCAGCAGTGCAGTATTCCACTGGGCAATCCTCTATTCTGAGTCCTTCCACTCGGATTTGGTCATTTCTGAGTTATCCCACTCGGATTTTGCCATTTTGAGTCGGATTTTTGCTTTCTGAGTCGAATTTTAGCTTTAAAAAGAGAATTCTTTCCACTTTGGGCTTGTTCTTCTTGTTTCTTTATCATTTTATGGTCGTTTTTCTCTTATTTTTGACCTTTTATTACCTTAATTCCTGCAAAATAACATACCCAAGTAGACTAGAGTGGAAAGAAAGTAAAAATCGCAATAAATAAAGGAAATACAGTGGATAATGACTAAAATCCTAAGCAATTTAGACCTAATTTATTATATTATAAAGCACTTATCAAAATACCCCAAACCAAAACATTGCTTGTCCTAAAGCAATCACCATATTCACAAGATAAAATACAGAAAACACTAAACTTAATAAACTAAGGAATCCAAAACAGAGAAACTGATTTATTCAAATGCCAATTTTAATTTACTTATGTGAATCAGATTTCAATGTCAAGACTTGAGATACTCTTCTCATAATTTTCACTCAAGTGTTTCAAGGTTTGTGTATCTCTCAAATCATCATAGTCAAAAAAAACATTACCATAAGCTTGTTAATAAACCAGAAACTCCATAGTTTATATAGAAAATACGTCAAAGTCTAAAGGTCTTTCAAAGGTTGTAATGTGACCTTGGGTTGTTAAGGTAGGAATTTCAAGAAAAATGGAATACAAAAGGGCTTTAACAGTCATGAATGATTCAAATCATCATTATAAATTTAACAGAGCAAATTTTTGAACTTTTATGGACTTTTTGGAATTCATTCAATATCATCCTTTTGATTTTCTTTTTCTTTTTCTTGCTTTTCTTTGCATCCAATAACATATTTTTCTTAAGTCCCTTTTTTTTATTTCTTTGCTCCACTAAATTTCCAACTTTTTCACCATTAAGAGAATATTAGTCAATGAAAGGTTTCAAAGAAAAATTTTCGCTTTTAGGCTCAAAAGGGGCAACTAGGGGTCAAACTATACAAAATTCTGAGGCTTAAGAATAAGACCTAATTGTGCCTTTATTATCCTAAGACATATAATCAAAAACCATTTTGAATCGGTTGAAAAACAAGTTCTAGAATATTAATGACTATGAGATTCATTCAATCAAGAAAATATGTGTAACACCCTAATTTAACAAAATGAAATAAACCCAAAGACGGGGAAATTTTTCCCAAAATTGAGTAAACCAAATGGTCTATGAGGCAACCGGATAACAAAAAGGGGCTGAGTGCAAGGAAGGACAAGGGAAATGAGATATCATCCATACACATAAGGCAAATAACAGAAGGCTAAGACTGGAACCGGTCCGTTTGGTTTAGTGTAACCTATCAGCGCCAGGGCAGATTACATGATATCGTTGGCTCACTCAGGCGGGGTCTGATACCGCCTGGGCGGGGTATGGTAATGCAACAGCGGATGGAGGGAATTCACAAAGAAAACTTTTCCACGAGTAACACTAGTCAATCAGTAGGAGGAAATAGGTAAAGGGGAAGGAGAAGGGAGATGTACATGTGCGGTAGTAGATTGTGGAGGAAAGGAGGGGTCCGAACTTATTCCGCCCAACTCAACTAGGTATGGCAACGCCTGGGCGGACTCAATCACAACGCCCAAGCCGGGGTCAACACCGTTGTTGGGGTCGTATTAGCGCCACAACGGAGAGGAAGGGTAATTGGGCGGCATCCCACTCTGACAACTACTCGCTTCAGCGCGAGTCCTCACGCTTGGGCGAACCGCTCTAGCACCTCGGTGAGGTATGACTCTGCCCACGCGAATCCAACATAAGTCTTCCTAGCCCGCACTCGCTGGAGCGAGTATATTGCTCGCTGAAGCAAGGAACTTCACTCAGAAAATTGGGAAGTTAAGTCTCACTCGGCTTCTCCAAACCCAACCACTCGGGACACCGATCCTTACTCACTCGGACTTTACATGTTTCGCTCGGATTATCACTACCTTACACTTAGGATCCAATTCTCCCTAAACCTCCAATTGAACTCCTCTCACAGCAGGGAATCACTCGAGGTTTTCACTCGTCTTTCGTTCCTCCATCGTTAAAAGCATATTTAAACTCTTTATTTCATCCTCTCAACCCCAAACTTATCCCCACTACTTACTCATAGTCACGCCGACCTCCTACACTCGGGATTTCATGCCTACTTTTACTCGGAAACCCTCATACAGTCCTCTCCCCGCTCAACCTCACTTACAGTATAAAAGAACACACAACATATGCTTATATAAGCGAAAACATTAATATATAATTACAAAACTTCACCATGAAATCTGTTACCCAAGCTGTCAGTTTTAACGTAAGAACTACAACCAAAACATGAGCCGGCCAAGGCTTAACAAAACGTTATACACAGCATTTACACAGATATACACATATACACATATAGACATATGTTCCAACAGCACTTCGGATTCATTGTCCTGCGCTCGTCCTCCTTCATCCTTCTTTCCGAGAGATGTTCACTGAAAGTATAGCCACTGTAGGGGTGAGCTTTTTCATGTAAAATGACAATCAAAGACTCGGTATCAGTGTCAGCATGCACATTCACATCCATTCTATTGGTTTCTAATTAATTAAAGTTAAACTCGACAAAGTGGCATTTAAGACACACATATCACACACACAGGTACTTCCCGCACTCGAAGATCATTCATAACACTCTACACACGTTATACGTACTACTCTAATCAACCTCGTATTTACATGCATGACTGCGGATCCGACTCGAGTGATGACTTTCAGTCACAGTTTTACCCTCTCTTGGCCCCTCGTCCTTCAGCTCTTCCCGCGTGGTACCGGCCTCCCATTAGCGTCTCGAGACTCTTCTCTAGCTCCTACGGCTACCATGAGCTCCCTCGGAATCTAGCCGGGGTCTGTAACTGGAAGTCATTCCCTCGGGGCTCTTGACCTTCCACGGGTCGCCCCACTCCTACACATGCAGCTAAATGCATCTACCAACAAGTGTCATCACATCACCGATATCTCTTTCATAACCATTGAGTGGGAACAGGTTCAATGCAACCTTTACTTGCTTTATTATTTACACCAATATGATCAACCATCAGAAATCAAGTAATAGCATCTGACAAATCAATCAAGCACACATTCATACTTTCATGCATATCATTCATTATTATCCATGCTAACATACTACTTTACCACCATCTAGATCATAAGCATTTATGGTTCAATCACTATAAAACACACGGGATTCAGAATCTCCAATCATGCATAGGATCCAATCATCACAACCACATGCACATACACTCAAGCAGAACATTCATCCGGTACCGTTCGTGGACCATGCATTTAACATGCAAGCGCCCCCTACTTACGAAAGGGACTCCAAGAAGCTCTTCTGCTCTTCGATGTTGAATCTGACGCCCTTCTACTGATTCGTTCAGCCTTCCTTCACTCCGTCGTACTCTGCACTTGGTCCGGAGTTAAGGTGTCGTTCTTTCTCTGCTCCAACGATCGCCCTTCACCTGACGGGGCTCTGACCTTCTTCCCGCACTGTCGTCGTGACGAACAGAAACAGGGGAAACGGAGGAAGATGGAGACGAAGAAGAAAAAGAGAGAAAGTGGAGTAGTGGGAGAAGTTGTTCTTGCACCCACGGTGATACTAAATACGCACCTAAATACGCATGCGAGGGGAAGGAGTGGGATGGGAAAGTGTGAGTCACAGTCCACTCACACCTTCCACCAATCACAGACAGCCACGTCCCATTAATTAAGCCCAATTAATCTTATCATTAACTCTCAGGCTATACTGATTATGACTAACAACTAATCCTTTACTTTCAATTTTCTTATTATTAAATTTTTATTCGGTATCTAACTTCAAACTGGGATGTTACAGTTCTCCCCTACTCAAAAGAATTTCGTCCTCGAAATTCGGTCGGTAATTCACCTTAGCAAATAACTCGGGGTACTGCTGTCTCATGATATCTTCGTGTTCCCAGGTACAAGAGGTAGTCTTGCCTTGTTGCCATTCCACTTCTACCAGCTGTACGTTTTTGTTTCTTAAACGCTTCTCCGATCGGTCCATGATTCTGATCGCCGTAGTCACGGTGGTCAGGTCTTCCTTGACTTTCACTCCATCGTCAGGCATTGTGTGACTGGGGTCATGTAGATACCTCCTTAGTTGCGACACGTGAAATACGTTGTGCAATCGGGATAAGTGGGTTGGTAGTGCTATTCGGTATGCCATGGTGCCGACTCATTCCAACACTTCATAAGGTCCAATGTATCGAGGGCTTAACTTTCCGCCCTTCAAGGCTCGTCCAACACCTTTATTCGGAGAAGTCCTCAAAAACACTCGGTCTCCGACTGAAAATTCCAATGGTTTGGTGCGGTTGTCATGGTAACTTTTCTGTCTGTCTTGAGATGCCTTCATTTTTCCTTGTATCGCTCGGATCTGCTCTGTGGTTTGCTTCACAATGTCTGGCCCCAATAGCAGACTCTCACCCGTTTCCGACCAGCAAAGAGGGGTTCGGCATCTTCGTCCATATAGTGCTTCATAGGGTGCCATACCAATGCTGTTATGATGGCTGTTATTATACGTGAACTCAATCAATGGAAGGTACTGCTCCCAATCTCCTCCATGCTCTAACACACATGCTCTTAATAAGTCTTCTAAACTCTGAATCGTCCGCTCGGATTGTCCATCCGATTGGGGGTGGTAGGCTGAACTAAGCCAAAGTTTGGTGCCCATTTCTTGATGCAGGCTGGTCCAAAACCGGGACGTGAACCTCGGATCCCTATCCGATACGATGGAGGTTGGTATGCCATGCAGTCGGATAATCTCATGAACGTAAATCCGTGCCAATTTATGCATCGGGTACTTCATGTTTACAGGTAGGAAGTGTGCACTCTTCGTCAGTCGGTCAACAATGACCCAAATCACATCATGGCCCGCTCGGTTTTTGGGCAATCCCATGACAAAATCCATAGCAATCGAGTCCCATTTCCACACGGGAATCTCCAAAGGCTGCATTGCACCGTACGGTTTTTGGTGCTCTACTTTCGATTTCTGACAAGTAATACACCGGGCCACGTATTCCACCACATCTTTCTTTAGTCCGGGCCACCAGAACTGTTTCCTCAGGTCATGGTACATTTTCGTGGTTCCCGGGTGAATACTGAATAGGCTTTTGTGGGCTTCATCAAACACCACTCTCCTTAATTCTCCTCCGCTTGGTATGTATATTCTGTCTCTCACTCGGAAGATTCCATCTGATCCCACGGTCAAGGATAAATCCTTTCCTTTGGCTTGAGCTTCCTTCATTCCGGTTAAGTAGGAGTCTAACTGTTGCTGCTCGTACACGGACTTCAGGAATTCATTGGCGATCCTCAATGTACCAATCGTCATTTTCCGAGAGGAGGGGGTGTCGACGTACAAGTTCATGTCTCGGAACCGTTCTAGCAACTCTACTTCTTTTACCATCATTGCTGCCATGTGGAGGGATTTCCGACTCAACGCGTCGGCCACGACATTTGCCTTTCCCGGATGGTATTTTAGCTCGAATTCGTAATCTTTTAAAAACTCAATCCATCTTCTCTGCCTCATGTTCAGCTCTTTCTGGTCGAATAAGTATTTGAGGCTCTTGTGGTCACTGTATACCTCAAACCGAGACCCGTACAAGTAGTGCCTCCATATTTTCAGTGCGAACACCACAGCTGCCAATTCCAAATCGTGGGTCGGATAATGCTGCTCGTGAGGTCTCAGTTGCCGAGAGGCATACGCTATCACTCGATCTCTTTGCATGAGCACGCATCCTAATCCAAGTCCGGATGCATCACAATAAACTATAAAGCTTTCTTGTAAGTCGGGTAATGCCAGCACTGGCGCAGTCGTCAACTTGTTCTTTAGCTCTCGAAAGCTGTTCTCACACTCGGAACTCCACACGAAGGGAACGCTTTTCCGAGTCAATTTAGTTAGTGGTAATGCCAGTTTAGAGAAACCTTCAATGAACCTTCTATAGTAACCTGCCAAGCCCATGAAACTTCTTATCTCCGAGACCGACTGAGGTCTCTCCCATGCCATTATAGCTGTCACCTTCGAAGGGTCCACCGAGACACCTTGCTCGGAAATTACATGTCCAAGGAAGTGGATCTTATTCATCCAGAATTCGCATTTTGAAAACTTCGCGAATAACTGCTTCTCCCTTAACACTTGGAGTACCGACCGGAGGTGTTCTTCATGCTCCTCGAAAGTCTTAGAATAGATTAGGATGTCATCAATGAAAACAACTACGAATCAGTCTAAGTAGGGGTGGAATATGCTGTTCATGTAATTCATGAAGACGGCAGGGGCGTTTGTCACACCAAACGGCATCACTACATACTCGTAGTGGCCATATCGAGTCCTAAAGGCAGTTTTTGGAATATCCGAGTCCTTCACTCGGATCTGGTGATATCCTGATCGTAGGTCGATTTTTGAGAAGACTGAGGCTCCACGTAGTTGGTCAATTAAATCATCAATTCTGGGTAGTGGATACCGATTCTTAATTGTGAGTTTGTTTAACTGTCGGTAATCTATGCAAAGTCTCATGCTGCCATCCTTCTTCTTAACAAGCAGTACAGGTGCGCCCCATGGTGATACGCTCGGTCTAATAAACTGTTTTTCGAGTAACTCATCCACTTGTTTCTTCAACTCGGCTAATTCAGTTGAGGACATTCTATAGGGTGCACCGGAGACCGGCTTGGCTCCAGGGATCAAGTCTATAGAGAATTCGATTTCTCTATTGGGAGGGACACTCGGTACGTCCTTAGGGAACACCTCTGGGAATTCGCAGACGATCGGGATTTCGTTCACTCGGGTTTTACTCTCTCCCTCGGTTAGACAAAGCATCATGAAAAGTTGAGTTATATCTTGTGCTGTGCAGTCCTCATGGGGCTGTCTCGGGAAAATTATCCTTCGGTTTCTGCAATCTACTAACACCTCGTTGGCTGAAAGCCAATCTACCCCGAGTACGATATCAAGACCCTTTAGGGGCATGTAAATCAGATCGAAGGTGAAACTCCGATCATACAGTGCAAACGTTACGTCCTTGCACATTGACGATGTGAACACATTAGTGCCAGTCGGGCTGGCCACTTCTAAAGTCCGATCCATAGACACAGTCGGTAACTTCAAACGCTTCACACACTCACTTGCTATGAAGGAGTGGGTAGCTCCAGAATCGAAAACTACACTAAGTGTGTATCTACCGAGTGAGCACTTACATTGTACCAAGTCATTTGCCTGTGCGACTTCTTCTGCATTGATAGCGTAGACTCTTCCAGTGGCAGGTTGGTCAGTGTCTCTCCTCCTGATATTTGGGGCAACCATCATATTCCCTCTAGCTCTGTTGTTTCCGCCCCGAGAGTTTTGTCCGTCATTCCTGTTGCTCTTCTCCTGGAATCCTCCTTGACGCACGTTAGTATTTGCTGGACGGAGTTGGGGGCAGTCAGGGCGAATGTGTCCTCTATTCCCGCAGTGAAAACACTTAACATCGGTATTATTGCAACTCTGAGCAAAGTGGTCGCCACCACATTTAAAGCACTTACCGTACCTGGGTCGTCCACTCATCTGTCTCCCTCGGTCACCACGACCCTGATATCTAGTGAAGGGTTCATTTCTTCCTACGTTCCCTGGCCTCTTAAAACGCGATTGTTGAGGCCTCATATGCTGGTTGGCTCTGCTGCTCTGGCCCGAATGGGCCCTGTCATCTTCTTCGAATATTCTACATTTGTTCACTAATGCAGGGAAACTCCGAATCTCATGGTATCTGCAGGCTCTCTTAATGTCCGATCTCAATCCGTTCTCAAACTTAAGGCACTTGGAACTCTCCGTCCCAGGTTGCTGGAAGGGTGGATAGAATAGGCACAATTCTTCGAATCTTGTCGCGTATTCTTCCACAGTCATGGAGCCTTGTTTTAACTCCATAAACTCCAGTTCCTTGCGACTCCTCACTGTGTCGGGGAAGTACTTCTCTAAGAAGCATGTCTTGAAATCATTCAATGTCAGCTGATTGTCATCTTCAGGGAATCGGCTTCTGGCTATCTTCCACCAGTTCTCCGCCTCGTCCCGCAGCATATACATTGCACATTCTACCTTCTGGGCCTCGGTACAGCGAAGACCCCCAAAAATCCTCTCTAGTTCCTGAGTCCATTTGAAAGCTGGCTCCGGATTACGTCCTCCCTGAAACTCACTCGGCTTCCTCTTTAGGAAGCGATCCAGCACGTGGCCATCCTCAGCTCGAGTCTGGCCCTGCCTTTCAAACACGTCTGCAAAGCGTTGGAATGCTGTGGCTATAGCCTCCATGCTTTGGCGATGCGTCATTCCTTATCCTGAAATCGATATTCAAGGATAAGTATACCGAGCCACTTATTACCGATCGGGTTATCAGTCTAACATTCAATAGCTTAGCACATTATATCATGCTTCTAGGTTACACACACAATTGGACCAGGGGAAACAACCTCCTATCCTCAAGCCAACATCAATCAGGTTCAACTATCATCACAACAATTTCAACCATTCAGTCAGAAAACACACAACCGCTTACACTCGGTAAGCATACCTTGGCCTTGGACCTTTCGGTCTGCTCTGATACCAAAATGTAACACCCTAATTTAACAAAATGAAATAAACCCAAAGACGGGGAAATTTTTCCCAAAATTGAGTAAACCAAATGGTATATGAGGCAACCGGATAACAAAAGGGGCGGAGTGCAAGGAAGGACAAGGGAAATGAGATATCATCCACACGCATAAGGCAAATAACAGAAGGCTAAGACTGGAACCGGTCCGTTTGGTTTAGTGTAACCTATCAGCGCCAGGGCGGATTACATGATATCGTTGGCTCACTCAGGCGGGGTCTGATACCGCCTGGGCGGGGTATGGTAATGCAACAGCGGATGGAGGGAATTCACAAAGAAAACTTTTCCACGAGTAACACTAGTCAATCAGTAGGAGGAAATAGGTAAAGGGGAAGGAGAAGGGAGATGTACATGTGCGGTAGTAGATTGTGGAGGAAAGGAGGGGTCCGAACTTATTCCGCCCAACTCAACTAGGTATGGCAACGCCTGGGCGGACTCAATCACAACGCCCAAGCCGGGGTCAACACCG
Source organism: Clitoria ternatea (assembly GCA_037962975.1). Taxonomy (NCBI): domain Eukaryota; kingdom Viridiplantae; phylum Streptophyta; class Magnoliopsida; order Fabales; family Fabaceae; genus Clitoria; species Clitoria ternatea. Next base: position 162,904,637 of record CM075672.1, read on the forward strand.
TTGTTGGGGTCGCATTAGCGCCACAACGGAGAGGAAGGGTAATTGGGTGGCATCCCACTCTGACAACTACTCGCTTCAGCGCGAGTCCTCACGCTTGGGCGAACCGCTCTAGCACCTCGGTGAGGTATGACTCCGCCCACGCGAATCCAACATAAGTCTTCCTAGCCTGCACTCGCTGGAGCGAGTATATTGCTCGCTGAAGCGAGGAACTTCACTCGGAAAATTGAGAAGTTAAGTCTCACTCGGCTTCTCCAAACCCAACCACTCGGGACACCGATCCTTACTCACTCGGACTTTACATGTTTCGCTCGGATTATCACTACCTTACACTTAGGATCCAATTCTCTCTAAACCTCCAATTGAACTCCTCTCATAGCAGGGAATCACTCGAGGTTTTCACTCGTCTTTCGTTCCTCCATTGTTAAAAGCATATTTAAACTCTTTATTTCATCCTCTCAACCCCAAACTTATCCCCACTACTTACTCATAGTCACGCCGACCTCCTACACTCGGGATTTCATGCCTACTTTTACTCGGAAACCCTCATACAGTCCTCTCCCCGCTCAACCTCACTTACAGTATAGAAGAACACACAACATATGCTTATATAAGCGAAAACATTAATATATAATTACAAAACTTCACCATGAAATCTGTTACCCAAGCTGTCAGTTTTAACGTAAGAACTACAACCAAAACATGAGCCGGCCAAGGCTTAACAAAACGTTATACACAGCATTTACACAGATATACACATATACACATATAGACATATGTTCCAACAGCACTTTCTGATTCATTGTCCTGCGCTCGTCCTCCTTCATCCTTCTTTCCGAGAGATGTTCACTGAAAGTATAGCCACTGCAGGGGTGAGCTTTTTTATGTAAAATGATAATCAAAGACTCGGTATCAGTGTCAGCATGCACATTCACATCCATTCTATTGGTTTCTAATTAATTAAAGTTAAACTCGACAAAGTGGCATTTAAGACACACATATCACACACACAGGTACTTCCCGCACTCGAAGATCATTCATAACACTCTACACACGTTATACGTACTACTCTAATCAACCTCGTATTTACATGCATGACTGCGGATCCGACTCGAGTGATGACTTTCAGTCACAGTTTTACCCTCTCTTGGCCCCTCGTCCTTCAGCTCTTCCCGCGTGGTACCGGCCTCTTATTGGCGTCTCGAGACTCTTCTCTAGCTCCTACGGCTACCACGAGCTCCCTCGGAATCTAGCCGGGGTCTGTAACTGGAAGTCATTCCCTCGGGGCTCTTGACCTTCCACGGGTCGCCCCACTCCTACACATGCAGCTAAATGCATCTACCAACAAGTGTCATCACATCACCGATATCTCTTTCATAACCATTGAGTGGGAACAGGTTCAATGCAACCTTTACTTGCTTTATTATTTACACCAATATGATCAACCATCAGCAATCAAGTAATAGCATCTGACAAATCAATCAAGCACACATTCATACTTTCATGCATATCATTCATTATTATCCATGCTAACATACTACTTTACCACCATCTAGATCACAAGCATTTATGGTTCAATCACTATAAAACACACGGGATTCAGAATCTCCAATCATGCATAGGATCCACTCATCACAACCACATGCACATACACTCAAGCAGAACATTCATCCGGTACCGTTCGTGGACCATGCATTTAACATGCAAGCGCCCCCTACTTACGAAAGGGACTCCAAGAAGCTCTTCTGCTCTTCAATGTTGAATCTGACGCCCTTCTACTGATTCGTTCAGCCTTCCTTCACTCCGTCGTACTCTGCACTTGGTCCAGAGTTGAGGTGTCGTTCTTTCTCTGCTCCAACGATCGCCCTTCACCTGACGGGGCTCTGACCTTCTTCCCGCACTGTCGTCGTGACGAACAGAAACAGGGGAAACGGAGGAAGATGGAGACGAAGAAGAAAAAGAGAGAAAGTGGAGTAGTGGGAGAAGTTGTTCTTGCACCCACGGTGATACTAAATACGCACCTAAATACGCATGCGAGGGGAAGGAGTGGGATGGGAAAGTGTGAGTCGCAGTCCACTCACACCTTCCACCAATCACAGACAGCCACGTCCCATTAATTAAGCCCAATTAATCTTATCATTAACTCTCAGGCTATACTGATTATGACTAACAACTAATCCTTTACTTTCAATTTTCTTATTATTAAATTTTTATTCGGTATCTAACTTCAAACTAGGATGTTACAATATGGGTTTTGAAAATTTGTTTGATAGATAACCCATTTTGGCTCAAGTCTAACCATGGAAAGTCTTTTCAAAGAAAATGTTAATCGCATAAGGTTCATTTAAGCATTTATTTGGCATTTAAACAATCAAATTTTGAAAATTTTACTCAAAATTTTGGGATCCTTAGATACTTTAGCCTTGTGTTCAAAGTAAATTTATCATGCAATCATGGTAAATTACAAGATTACAAACAAAGCAAGGAAAACACACATGCGTAAATATAACAATCATACAACCTAAACAAAACAGTTAAGTTTTCTTACCTACCACCCCAAACCAGAATTTGACATTGTCCTCAATGTTAAAATGGATGATAAAAGGATAAGAAAACTTACCTGGGATAACCCCAAACCAGCATCTGACATAGTTGGTTTTTTTTTATAGAATAAAAGCTTAAAATAAAACAACAACTTTTTATAGGGTTACCTCCCTATCAGTGCTAAGTTTTAAGTCTTCAGCCAGACTTCTCACCGTTTGGATTTACTCATCAGGAGCATCAAACAAGTCCAAGTCACTTGCTTGTTGTATTGGTTGACCTGTGAAGTAATGCTTTACTCTCTGTCCATTTACCCTAAATGTACCAGATTTCTCGCTCCATAGTTCGACAGCTCCAAAGGGAAAGACTTTTGTCACCTTGAATGGTCCCGACCATCGGGATCTCAGTTTACCTGGAAAAAGCTTCAGTCTGGAATTAAACAGTAAAACCATATCACCTGGATTAAATGTTCTCCGTTGGATGTGACGATCATGCCATTGTTTGGTTTTTTCTTTATAAATTCTGGCATTTTCGTATGCATCTAGACGGAGTTCTTCAAGCTCATTTAATTCCAACAATCTTTGTTCACCTGCAGCCTTATGATCAAAGTTAAGAGTTTTAACAGCCCAAAAAGATTTATATTCTAGCTCAACAGGTAAATGACAGGGCTTCCCATATACTAGCTTAAAAGGTGTGGTTCCAATGGGAGTTTTGTATGCGGTTCGATACGCCCATAAGGAATCATGTAACTTAATAGACCAATCCTTACGTGATGTATTCACCACTTTTTAAAGAATATTTTTAATTTCCCGATTGGATACCTCAACTTGTCCACTAGTTTGTGGGTGATAAGGTGTAGCAACCTTATGCTTAACTCCATATTTCTTTAGAAGGGTCTGAAAAGTTTTCTCAATAAAATGAGACCCTCCATCACTTATAACACATTTTGGAACCCCAAACCTTGGAAATATTATTTTCTTGAAATGTTTAATAACAGTCTTAGCATCAGAATGGGGTGAAGCAATGGCTTCCACCCATTTTGACACATAGTCAACTGCTACTAATATGAACTGATTTCCAAAAGAGGAAGGAAAAGGTCCCATAAAATCAACACCCCATACATCAAACAGTTCAACTTCTAAAATTGTATTCAATGGCATTTCTTGTCTCTTACCAATGTTACCTGTTCTTTGGCAAGCATCACAAGTTAGAACATACTTACGTACATCCTTAAAAATATTTGGCCAATAGAACCCAGCTTGCAATATTTTAGCAGCAGTCTTGGAGGTGTTCATGTGCCATCCACAGGAAAGAGAATGGCAATGATCCAAGATAGCATGGACATCATCTTGTGAAACACATCTCCGAATCATACCATCTGTACATTGCTTGAAAAGGAGTGGTTCATCCCAATAATAATGCTTGACATCTGCATAAAACTTTTTCCTTTGCTGAAAGCTAAGATCAGGAGGTAAGATACCACATGCAAGAAAATTTACAAAATCAGCATACCAAGGAACACGTTGGATACTAAGATTCAAGAGTTGTTCATCTGGAAAAGATTCATTGATGGGAATATTATCTGTTTCTTCTTTTTCAGATGTCAATCTAGATAGGTGGTCAGCGACCAAGTTCTCGGTACCCTTCTTGTCCTTAATTTCCAAGTCAAATTCTTGCAATATTAGAATCCACCTAATTAATCTAGGCTTTGCTTCCTTTTTATTCAATAGATACTTAATGGCAGAGTGATCAGTGTAAACAGTAACATGTGAACCTACCAAATAAGACCTAAATTTATCAAAAGCAAAGACAATAGCTAACAGTTCTTTTTCAGTTGTGGCATAATTTACCTGAGCATCATCTAGCGTCCGGCTGGCATAATGAATTACATGGAGCTTTTTATCCTTTCTTTGCCCCAACACAGCTCCCACCGCGTAATCACTCGCATCGCACATCAGCTCAAATGGGAGTTTCCAATCAGGTGGTTGTACGATGGGGGCAGAGATTAGAGCTTGCTTAATCCTGCAAAAAGCTTCCATGCAAGATGAATCAAAATTGAAAGTCACATCCTTACCCAGAAGAGTTGTAAGAGGCTTTGTGATCTTGGAGAAATCTTTAATGAACCTACGGTAAAACCCTGCATGTCTAAGGAAACTCCAAATACCTTTCACATTTGTGGGTGGAGGTAATTTTTCAATTACTTCCACTTTAGCCTTATCAACTTCTATACCTCTCTCAGACACCAAGTGTCCAAGAACTATGCCTTCTCTTACCATAAAATGGCATTTTTCCCAATTTAGAACCAAATTGGTTTCTTCACAACGCTGCAAGACTTGGCACAAATTTGTTAAACAATTATCAAAATCCAAACCATGCACTGAAAAATCATCCATAAAGACTTCCATCACATTTTCAATAAGATCAGAAAAAATTGCTTGCATACACCTTTGAAAAGTCACAGGTGCATTACATAAACCAAAAGGCATACGTCTGTAAGCATAAGTCCCATAAGGGCAAGTGAAGGTAGTCTTTTCTTGATCTGATGGATGAATGGGAATTTGATGAAAACCTGAATACCCATCCAAATAACAGAAATAAGAGTGTTTCGCAAGTCTTTCAAGCATCTGATCAATAAAAGGGAGGGGAAAATGATCTTTTTTTATGGCGCTATTTAACTTCCTATAATCAATGCACATGCGCCAACCAGAGACAATCCTAGTAGGGATCAAGTTATGTTTATCATTTTCAATCACAGTTATTCCCCCTTTTTTAGGCACTACATGGACAGGACTTACCCAATTACTACTATCAACAGGATATATGACTCCAGCATCAAGCAATTTCAAAATTTCCTTTTTAACCACTTCTTGCATTTTAAAATTTAATCTCCTAAGTGGTTCTACTGTGGGCCTACTTTCATCTTCTACAGTAATCCTGTGCATACAAAGAGAAGGGCTAATCCCTTTGATATCATCCATTGTATAACCTATTACCTTTCTATACAACCTAAGTTGTTTCAAAAGTTTTTCAGTTTCAGATGGATTCAATTCAGCATTGATAATCACAGGATATGCGGAATTAGGGCCAAGAAACTCATACCTTAATGAAGCTGGTAAGGGTTTTAATTCCACATTGGAGCTTACCACTTTGTCACACATGACCTCAGTATCATGTGGGGCCTCAGAGTAATCAGATGTTTCTGTCGGCTCAATCATGAAAATAGTTTCAAGTGGGTCATTAGGAAGGGTTGATTCCTTTACCACTTGTTTGACAAAGTCCACAGTACAGCAAACATCATTATAAGGTTTTTCTAAAACATTTTTCAAGTTGAAATCAACCTTTTGGTCTCCAACAGTTAGAGACAACTTACCATTCTTGACATCGATCACAGCACCTGCAGTTGCTAAAAATGGTCTACCTAAAATAATAGGAATCAAAGAATCTTCGTCCATTTCAAGCACAACAAAGTCAGCAGGTATAAAAAATTTTCCTATCTTAATAGGAACATCCTCTAAAATTCCTACAGGATATTTTACAGATCTATCGGTCAATTGTAAAGACATCCTAGTAGGTTTTAGTTCACCCAATCCTAATTTTTCAGCAACAGATAATGGCATTAAAATCACACTCGCTCCTAAATCACACAATGCTTTATCTATATTCATGTCACCAATCATGCAAGGAATAGAGAAACTACCTGGATCTTGGAGCTTGGGTGGAAGTTTCTTTTGAATTAGAGCACTGCACTCTTCAGTAAGTGCAACTGTACCATCTTCCTCCAGTCTTCTTTTGTTGGACAGAATGTCCTTCAGGAACTTTGCATATGTGGGCATTTGCTGCAAAGCATCTGTAAAAGGAATATTAATATATAATTTCTTTAAAACATCAAGGAACTTACCAAATTGTTTGTCCAACTTTGCTTTAGCTAAGCGCTGAGGAAATGGAATGGGAGGTTGATATGGCTTAACCTCCTCCTTCTTTTCTTGTGGTTTCTCTTCTTCAATTACTAGATGAGATAAAGATTCATCGACTTTCTTTTCCTCCTTTGTTGTCTTGTCAACTGGCCCATCGTATTGAGTACCACTCCTAAGAGTGACAGCCATGGTTTGGTTGGATGGTCCTGTTGTTCAAGTGGCCTCAATACTCAAGAGGGGGGGTGAATTGAGTTATAAAACTTTTGCTTGGAATACCTTTAAAATTGATTTCTATAACCAAGTTTATGAGATTATGCAAGTGAAAGCAAGTAATAATGATATGCAATGCACTACAAGAGGTAAATATTGCTGAGGCAATTTAGCAAACACTTGGTGTGCAATGTCTAAGGTATAGCAAATTAAGCAAATTCAAGTATGTTCTTCTCAACCAAACAATACCAATCAACAAATATGCAATGTATGAAAGTAAAAGAGTAAGGAAGAGAAGCTTGCAAACCGATGTAACGAGTTCCACCCAATCCGGTGTACGTCTCGCCTCTAAGCAACCCACTTAGAGGATTTTCCACTATTGTAGACTAGAGATACAACTTTGAGCAATTGCGGCTTCCTAGTGTCCCACACTCAAGAACCCAATCCTCACAAGTATAAGGGCAACCCACCCAATCTCTCAATCTCACAATATCCCAAAGGTTGAGTCCACAACCTTTGTAACCACTCAACCTAGAGTGAATAACTTGTGTGTTTGGTGTTTGTTTACAATCAATACACTCTCTCAATAGAGCAAATATACAAATGAAAAGCTCTCCCAAATTCTAATCTCTCAAGATGAGAGGATATACAAGTGAAAGTACAATATGCAAGAAATAGGCTTACAAAGCACAAAATAGAGCTATGAATTGTTGCTTCTTGGTTGTGTGTTTGTGCTTGTCTTCCTCTTCAATTTATAAACCCAAGATAGCTGTTGAGGAGTGCCCTAGTCCATCATAGCCGTTGCAGTTAGTGGAAATTTGAAGAATGGTGGAGACATGACCTGGTTTCCCACTTAAATCTGTTTTTCCACTAGCGTAATCGATTACACCCTCGCGTTGTAATCGATTAGCTTCAAGTCAGAGATTCACTAATCGATTATCTCATTACCTGTAATCGATTAGCATCTATACCTGATGCATTTAATTTGTTTTCGTAGCATCCTAATCGATTAGCATGTCTTGCAATCGATTACCTTAAATTCCAGTGGCTTCCTAATCGATTATATGGCTCCCTTAATCGATTAGCATGTGTGCCTGATGCATTTAATTCCATTTTTGATTGCTGTAATCGATTAGTCTCAAGTGTGCAATCGATTATCTTAATTCCAGTGAGTATCTAATCGATTGTGTGGCTTCCCTAATCGATTATCTTCAACCCTGATGCAATTTCTTCCAAGACAGAAAGCTCCTAATCGATTAGCATCTATGGCCTAATCGATTAGCTTCGCTGTTACTTCAATTCTGATTTCATGTCTTTGTTTTTGCATCGGTTTCTTCAAGAGTACTTGTCATTATCAAAATCCTTGCACATCTTTTTGGACCTGTTAATATATTCAAACACATTCTCCCCCTTTTTGATGATGACAACTATGTTCATCTCTTGAGGGTTGTTAGTTTAAATAATATAGACTTATCTTTTGCAAAAACAACTCTGCTACATTATCTCTTTTTCAAATAGCAGATGACCAATTTCAAAAAGCAATTCAGCAGCCAATGTCTTATCTCATTTTATCTATTGTTTTATTATCTCTTATCTATAATTCTCCCCCTATCAAAAGGAATTTAACAAACAGATAACATTTTTCAAATATGTTAACAGAGCATCTATTATCCATATTCTTAGTACCAGAGCACCAGAACATATTCAAAATTGTAGTCAGAGCATGTTATCAATATTATCCATCAGAGCATTATCCAACATATGAACATATATTCTTCTCCCCCTTTGTAATCATCAAAAATAATTAGAGCAGTGAAGAGAAATAATATAAACTGAAGTAAGATACTTTTATTGAATTTAAAGAAATGGGAAATACAAGAAGTAAAATTATTCAAAATTCAGAAAACAAAACAAGGAACATAACTAAACAGAAAATCTAATTATCCGGGTTGAAGAAGCGGATTTCTGCAATTTGGTGAGCCAGCTCCTCATAACGCTGCTGCATCATCTCAAAATGTTGCTGCTCGGTCATGGAAAACTCTTGGAGGGAGTTTTCAAGTCGATCGAAGCGGCGATCAAGATGGGTGTAGAGAGATGCAAAAGGGTCAGCTTGTGGGGCAGATGAAGAGGCTGCAGCTTGTGGTTGAGGTGAAGGAGGAGGAGGAGCAGGTGCTTCTTCAGCAGGAGCTTGGAAGGGAATGTTGGCATAAACGCCCTCCATTCGTGAGTACCATGCTCTATTGGAGAAAACAAGACCCATTTTGGTGAGGTGATGGGTGCCAATGCAAGCTCTAGGGGGCACTTTCTCAGAGAGTTCCCCTGCTAAATCTACTCCACAGAATTTGAAAATTTTGGTGAGGAGGATACCATAAGGGAGCTTTTGCTGGTCCTTGGCATGGCGCATGTGGAACTTGATCAACTGAACCCAGTTGATCTCTTTGTGGTTCAGCATGGCCCACATTAAGAGGACATCATCGTCTTCAACTAGAGCATAGTTCCCACCACGGGGAACAATCATCTTGACCAAGAAGAAGTGGAGCAGGCGGTTGTTCATGGTCAAGTGGCCAACTAGTTTGTGGTTGCTCCTAGGACGGTCAGCTTTCCATAAAGATTGGCGAGCAGTAAGGGCATTGAAGCCCCATTCATCCTCAGGTTCGCCTCCATCAAAGTCAGCGTTGTTGAGGGGCAGTTTGGAAATCTCTGCAAACTGGCATTGGAGAGTTTGATGGTGGTGTTTTTCACCTTGGATTCAACCATCCCATTGACAAGGCGGAGGTTGCAGTAGAATACTCTCATAAGCTCAGGATAGTATTCTTCTTCTTTGAGGGATAGGAAGGGGAAAAGGTTGTAGTGGTGGAGGCTTTGGGTGAAGGTAAGACTTGGGTTGTCAAAGGTGTCAGCAATGGTATAATGAGGGGTCATAATCTCCTTTTCAGAAAAATTCTTCATAAAATTCTGAAGATCTCTAGGAGAAGAGAAAAACCTTGAGAAGTCAAGGGGATTATGAGCTTGAGCAGCAGAGGACCTAGCTCTCTTGACATTCCTTGAGGTAGACATGGTGGAGAATGCAAAAAGAAGGAGATGAAGAGAGATGAGTGCTAGAGAGTTTTTGAGAGGTTTGAGAGGAAGGAGGTAGTGTGAGATGAGAAGGGGAATGAGGGGGTATTTATAGGTGAAAATTAGGTTTGGGAAGGAGGAAAGATAGTTTAGAAAGGAGTGAAGTGAGTTAAGAGAGGGAGAGTTTTCTTTAGTGATAGGTTTCTTACCTGAGTTTTTGAAGCTTCTTTGAAAGCGTTTGCCTTTCATGAATTTCCCGAAGCGTTTTACAAATAGTCCAAATTCTTCTTCTTCATCAAGTTCACTTCCGGATTCTTCTTCTTCATTTGTGGAAGTAGCCTTGAGAGCAAGACCCTTTTTCTTGGAAGATTTTTCTTCCTCTTCCGCCATCTTTAATTCTTTCAGCTCTTGTTCTTGTTCCTGCAACTTACCAAATAAAGTGGCGAGAGACATTTCGTTTATGCTAGGAGATTGTTTGATGGCGGTAACTAGCGGTTGCCATTCTCTGTTAAGACTTTTCAACACTTTATGAATGAGTTCTTTGTTAGTGTAAGTCTTTCCAAGTGTAATGAGTTGATTAATGATGAGAGTAAATCTTTTTTGCATATCAACAATCGATTCATGAGAGTTTAATCTAAAGCATTCATATTGACTAGTAAGAGTACTAATCTTTGAGTCCTTTACATCATTAGTGCCTTCATGGGTTACTTGAAGAGTATCCCACATTTCCTTAGCAGTTTGGCATGTCATTATCCTAAAAAATTCATCTTGACCTAAAGACATAGTAATAAGATTTTTGGCCTTGTAGCCATATTGGACTTTCTTTTCTTCCTCGCTTGTCCATTCATCTATAGGTTTTTCAACATTCTTGCTATCTATAGTATGCATCGGTATATAGGGACCATTTTCAATGGTATTCCATATTCTCAAGTCAATTGATTGAATGAAGATTTTCATTCTTTCATTCCAAAATGCATACCCTTCCCCATTGAAAGCGGGAGGTCTATTTATCGCACCACCCTCGGGAAAAACATTTTGAGAACTTGAGGCCATTTAATCTCTTGAAGCTGTTAAGCTTGATTTACCAAGAGTCAAGCTCTGATACCACTTGTTGTTCAAGAGGCCTCAATACTCAAGAGGGGGGTGAATTGAGTTATAAAACTTTTGCTTGGAATACCTTTAAAATTGATTTCTATAACCAAGTTTATGAGATTATGCAAGTGAAAGCAAGTAACAATGATATGCAATGCACTACAAGAGGTAAATATTGCTGAGGCAATTTAGCAAACACTTGGTGTGCAATGTCTAAGGTATAGCAAATTAAGCAAATTCAAGTATGTTCTTCTCAACCAAACAATACCAATCAACAAATATGAAATGTATGAAAGTAAAAGAGTCAGGAAGAGAAGCTTGCAAACCGATGTAACGAGTTCCACCCAATCCGGTGTACGTCTCGCCTCTAAGCAACCCACTTAGAGGATTTTCCACTATTATAGACTAGAGATACAACTTTGAGCAATTGCGGCTTCCTAGTGTCCCACACTCAAGAACCCAATCCTCACAAGTATAAGGGCAACCCACCCAATCTCTCAATCTCACAATATCCCAAAGGTTGAGTCCACAACCTTTGTAACCACTCAACCTAGAGTGAATAACTTGTGTGTTTGGTGTTTGTTTACAATCAATACACTCTCTCAATAGAGCAAATATACAAATGAAAAGCTCTCCCAAATTCTAATCTCTCAAGATGAGAGGATATACAAGTGAAAGTACAATATGCAAGAAATAGGCTTACAAAGCACAAAATAGAGCTATGAATTGTTGCTTCTTGGTTGTATGTTTGTGCTTGTCTTCCTCTTCAATTTATAGACCCAAGATAGCTGTTGAGGAGTGCCCTAGTCCATCATAGCCGTTGCAGTTAGTGGAAATTTGAAGAATGGTGGAGACATGACCTGGTTTCCCACTTAAATCTGTTTTTCCACTAGCGTAATCGATTACACCCTCGCGTTGTAATCGATTAGCTTCAAGTCAGAGATTCACTAATCGATTATCTCATTACCTGTAATCGATTAGCATCTATACCTGATGCATTTAATTTGTTTTCGTAGCATCCTAATCGATTAGCATGTCTTGCAATCGATTACCTTAAATTCCAGTGGCTTCCTAATCGATTATATGGCTCCCTTAATCGATTAGCATGTGTGCCTGATGCATTTAATTCCATTTTTGATTGCTGTAATCGATTAGTCTCAAGTGTGCAATCGATTATCTTAATTCCAGTGAGTATCTAATCGATTGTGTGGCTTCCCTAATCGATTATCTTCAACCCTGATGCAATTTCTTCCAAGACAGAAAGCTCCTAATCGATTAGCATCTATGGCCTAATCGATTAGCTTCGCTGTTACTTCAATTCTGATTTCATGTCTTTGTTTTTGCATCGGTTTCTTCAAGAGTACTTGTCATTATCAAAATCCTTGCACATCTTTTTGGACCTGTTAATATATTCAAACACATTCTCCCCCTTTTTGATGATGACAACTATGTTCATCTCTTGAGGGTTGTTAGTTTAAATAATATAGACTTATCTTTTGCAAAAACAACTCTGCTACATTATCTCTTTTTCAAATAGCAGATGACCAATTTCAAAAAGCAATTCAGCAGCCAATGTCTTATCTCATTTTATCTATTGTTTTATTATCTCTTATCTATAATTCTCCCCCTATCAAAAGGAATTTAACAAACAGATAACATTTTTCAAATATGTTAACAGAGCATCTATTATCCATATTCTTAGTACCAGAGCACCAGAACATATTCAAAATTGTAGTCAGAGCATGTTATCAATATTATCCATCAGAGCATTATCCAACATATGAACATATATTCTTCTCCCCCTTTGTAATCATCAAAAATAATTAGAGCAGTGAAGAGAAATAATATAAACTGAAGTAAGATACTTTTATTGAATTTAAAGAAATGGGAAATACAAGAAGTAAAATTATTCAAAATTCAGAAAACAAAACAAGGAACATAACTAAACTGAAAATCTAATTATCCGGGTTGAAGAAGCGGATTTCTGCAATTTGGTGAGCCAGCTCCTCATAACGCTGCTGCATCATCTCAAAATGTTGCTGCTCGGTCATGGAAAACTCTTGGAGGGAGTTTTCAAGTCGATCGAAGCGGCGATCAAGATGGGTGTAGAGAGATGCAAAAGGGTCAGCTTGTGGGGCAGATGAAGAGGCTGCAGCTTGTGGTTGAGGTGAAGGAGGAGGAGGAGCAGGTGCTTCTTCAGCAGGAGCTTGGAAGGGAATGTTGGCATAAACGCCCTCCATTCGTGAGTACCATGCTCTATTGGAGAAAACAAGACCCATTTTGGTGAGGTGATGGGTGCCAATGCAAGCTCTAGGGGGCACTTTCTCAGAGAGTTCCCCTGCTAAATCTACTCCACAGAATTTGAAAATTTTGGTGAGGAGGATACCATAAGGGAGCTTTTGCTGGTCCTTGGCATGGCGCATGTGGAACTTGATCAACTGAACCCAGTTGATCTCTTTGTGGTTCAGCATGGCCCACATTAAGAGGACATCATCGTCTTCAACTAGAGCATAGTTCCCACCACGGGGAACAATCATCTTGACCAAGAAGAAGTGGAGCAGGCGGTTGTTCATGGTCAAGTGGCCAACTAGTTTGTGGTTGCTCCTAGGACGGTCAGCTTTCCATAAAGATTGGCGAGCAGTAAGGGCATTGAAGCCCCATTCATCCTCAGGTTCGCCTCCATCAAAGTCAGCGTTGTTGAGGGGCAGTTTGGAAATCTCTGCAAACTGGCATTGGAGAGTTTGATGGTGGTGTTTTTCACCTTGGATTCAACCATCCCATTGACAAGGCGGAGGTTGCAGTAGAATACTCTCATAAGCTCAGGATAGTATTCTTCTTCTTTGAGGGATAGGAAGGGGAAAAGGTTGTAGTGGTGGAGGCTTTGGGTGAAGGTAAGACTTGGGTTGTCAAAGGTGTCAGCAATGGTATAATGAGGGGTCATAATCTCCTTTTCAGAAAAATTCTTCATAAAATTCTGAAGATCTCTAGGAGAAGAGAAAAACCTTGAGAAGTCAAGGGGATTATGAGCTTGAGCAGCAGAGGACCTAGCTCTCTTGACATTCCTTGAGGTAGACATGGTGGAGAATGCAAAAAGAAGGAGATGAAGAGAGATGAGTGCTAGAGAGTTTTTGAGAGGTTTGAGAGGAAGGAGGTAGTGTGAGATGAGAAGGGGAATGAGGGGGTATTTATAGGTGAAAATTAGGTTTGGGAAGGAGGAAAGATAGTTTAGAAAGGAGTGAAGTGAGTTAAGAGAGGGAGAGTTTTCTTTAGTGATAGGTTTCTTACCTGAGTTTTTGAAGCTTCTTTGAAAGCGTTTGCCTTTCATGAATTTCCCGAAGCGTTTTACAAATAGTCCAAATTCTTCTTCTTCATCAAGTTCACTTCCGGATTCTTCTTCTTCATTTGTGGAAGTAGCCTTGAGAGCAAGACCCTTTTTCTTGGAAGATTTTTCTTCCTCTTCCGCCATCTTTAATTCTTTCAGCTCTTGTTCTTGTTCCTGCAACTTACCAAATAAAGTGGCGAGAGACATTTCGTTTATGCTAGGAGATTGTTTGATGGCGGTAACTAGCGGTTGCCATTCTCTGTTAAGACTTTTCAACACTTTATGAATGAGTTCTTTGTTAGTGTAAGTCTTTCCAAGTGTAATGAGTTGATTAATGATGAGAGTAAATCTTTTTTGCATATCAACAATCGATTCATGAGAGTTTAATCTAAAGCATTCATATTGACTAGTAAGAGTACTAATCTTTGAGTCCTTTACATCATTAGTGCCTTCATGGGTTACTTGAAGAGTATCCCACATTTCCTTAGCAGTTTGGCATGTCATTATCCTAAAAAATTCATCTTGACCTAAAGACATAGTAATAAGATTTTTGGCCTTGTAGCCATATTGGACTTTCTTTTCTTCCTCGCTTGTCCATTCATCTATAGGTTTTTCAACATTCTTGCTATCTATAGTATGCATCGGTATATAGGGACCATTTTCAATGGTATTCCATATTCTCAAGTCAATTGATTGAATGAAGATTTTCATTCTTTCATTCCAAAATGCATACCCTTCCCCATTGAAAGCGGGAGGTCTATTTATCGCACCACCCTCGGGAAAAACATTTTGAGAACTTGAGGCCATTTAATCTCTTGAAGCTGTTAAGCTTGATTTACCAAGAGTCAAGCTCTGATACCACTTGTTGTTCAAGAGGCCTCAATACTCAAGAGGGGGGTGAATTGAGTTATAAAACTTTTGCTTGGAATACCTTTAAAATTGATTTCTATAACCAAGTTTATGAGATTATGCAAGTGAAAGCAAGTAACAATGATATGCAATGCACTACAAGAGGTAAATATTGCTGAGGCAATTTAGCAAACACTTGGTGTGCAATGTCTAAGGTATAGCAAATTAAGCAAATTCAAGTATGTTCTTCTCAACCAAACAATACCAATCAACAAATATGAAATGTATGAAAGTAAAAGAGTCAGGAAGAGAAGCTTGCAAACCGATGTAACGAGTTCCACCCAATCCGGTGTACGTCTCGCCTCTAAGCAACCCACTTAGAGGATTTTCCACTATTATAGACTAGAGATACAACTTTGAGCAATTGCGGCTTCCTAGTGTCCCACACTCAAGAACCCAATCCTCACAAGTATAAGGGCAACCCACCCAATCTCTCAATCTCACAATATCCCAAAGGTTGAGTCCACAACCTTTGTAACCACTCAACCTAGAGTGAATAACTTGTGTGTTTGGTGTTTGTTTACAATCAATACACTCTCTCAATAGAGCAAATATACAAATGAAAAGCTCTCCCAAATTCTAATCTCTCAAGATGAGAGGATATACAAGTGAAAGTACAATATGCAAGAAATAGGCTTACAAAGCACAAAATAGAGCTATGAATTGTTGCTTCTTGGTTGTATGTTTGTGCTTGTCTTCCTCTTCAATTTATAGACCCAAGATAGCTGTTGAGGAGTGCCCTAGTCCATCATAGCCGTTGCAGTTAGTGGAAATTTGAAGAATGGTGGAGACATGACCTGGTTTCCCACTTAAATCTGTTTTTCCACTAGCGTAATCGATTACACCCTCGCGTTGTAATCGATTAGCTTCAAGTCAGAGATTCACTAATCGATTATCTCATTACCTGTAATCGATTAGCATCTATACCTGATGCATTTAATTTGTTTTCGTAGCATCCTAATCGATTAGCATGTCTTGCAATCGATTACCTTAAATTCCAGTGGCTTCCTAATCGATTATATGGCTCCCTTAATCGATTAGCATGTGTGCCTGATGCATTTAATTCCATTTTTGATTGCTGTAATCGATTAGTCTCAAGTGTGCAATCGATTATCTTAATTCCAGTGAGTATCTAATCGATTGTGTGGCTTCCCTAATCGATTATCTTCAACCCTGATGCAATTTCTTCCAAGACAGAAAGCTCCTAATCGATTAGCATCTATGGCCTAATCGATTAGCTTCGCTGTTACTTCAATTCTGATTTCATGTCTTTGTTTTTGCATCGGTTTCTTCAAGAGTACTTGTCATTATCAAAATCCTTGCACATCTTTTTGGACCTGTTAATATATTCAAACACAGGTCCAGCCTCTGGTTTTCCAGGAAATGTTCCTGGTGCTCTTTGAGAATAGGAGGCTTGTTGGGCAATTTGATTTTCCAGTATTTTGTTGTAAGTGGCAAGAGAGTCCACTTTTGAAGCCAAGTTTTTTATTGCATCAGAGAATTCATCATTTTGTTTAAGTTGAGTAGCTACAAATGTCTCCATCAAGGATTCTAGCTTTGATTTTTGTGGAATATAGGTTCCTTGTTGAGGTTTGTAGTTACTTTGGAATTGGGGTGGCCTATTTTAGAAGCCAGGTGGACCTTGTGGAGGTCTATAGTTACCTTGATAGTTTCCACCATAGTTTCCAATAGCGTCCACCTGATGTATTTCTTGTTCTTGATTAAGGGTCATGGCTAAGTTGCAGTTTGTAGCTCCATGTCCTGAAACACCACAAACTTCACAAACAATATTAGTAGCACCTGTTGACCGTATTTTATCAAGTTTTAATGTTAATGCTTCAACTTTGGCAGAAAGTAGGGAAAGAGCATCAACAGAGTACTTACCTGGTGTTTTAGAAGGTAATCCTCTCTCAGAGTTCCATTGGTGAGTGTTTTGAGCTATTTCCTCGATCAAGTTCTCAGCTTCATCAACATTTTTACTCATGAAGGCTCCTCCAGCTGCAGCATCTAAAGAGATCTTTTGTGTGGAAGTTAATCCATTATAGAAAATATGGATTGTCAACCACCTTTCTATCCCATGGTGAGGACATTCTCTTAGCAACTCTCTGTATCTTTCCCAGGCTTCATATAAGGATTCATCATCTTTTTGTGAAAAATTGATGATTTGTTTTCTCAGCACATCAGTCTTGTTCCTTGGGTACCATTTATTGATAAAAGCACTGGATAATTGTTCTTAAGTCGTGATGGATCCTTCAGGAAGAGAGTATAACCACGCTCTTGCTTTATCTCTTAAGGAGAAAGGGAAAAGTCTTAAGCGAATGGCATCATTGGTGGCTCCGTTCATCTTCAGGGTGTCACAGTATTCAAGAAAGATTTGAAGATGAAGATTTGGATCTTCGGAGGGTAATCCTCCAAATTGGTTCTGTTGAACCATTGAGAGTAGTGAAGGCTTCAATTCAAAATTGTTAGCCTCCACTGTGGGTCTAAGGATGCTAGATCCTCTTCCATTAGTGCTTGGAGCGGCAAAATCTCTTAAGGGTCTGTGTTGGTCTGCCATTTGTTTTTCTTTTTGTTCTTTTTGTTGTTTTTGTTATTTTCTTAAAGCTCTAAGGGTACGTTCTATCTCAGGGTCAAATCCTAAGTTTAGATCGACACTACGGCTTCGTCGCATAAATAGAAAATAAATGACAAATAAAACAAACAATTACAAAAATAAAACAGATACACAGAATATAGAACAAAATACAAAATTACAAAGAAAATAAAAATAAAAATAAAAATAATAATAAAAATATTAACAAGTATGATCTAATCGAATTTCAATATTGCCGATATTCAAGGGACAACAGTCCCCAGCAACGGCGCCAAAAACTTGACAGGGCCCGCAAGCGCACGGGTTATGTCGCGTAATATAAAAGATTATCGTTCTCCACAGGGACTGTGTTCAAAGTACCAGCATATTGAAATTTAATTATCCACACAATTAATTTTTAAGATTTTTATAAAATAAAGCACAAATTAAAGTTGCACAGAATATGAATAAATATAAAAATAAAATTTACTTGACACTAAAAAAATCAGAGTTGAGAGTATCTTGGGATTTTGGGGGATTAAGACTCTATTTTATGTTTAATGAATTTTAACTTTTCATAAATAAGAATCGAATTAAGTTTTCCAAGGCGAATTTTCCAAAAGCTAATTAATATGTTCCTCTCGGAATCCTATTAATGTACCTAACCTATGGAAAGCGCTGCTTAATCCTCAGAAAGGCCCATTATCGTTTTATGAAAATCCCTTTTATTTCCTCAAAAGAATTTTGATTACTTTCACGGTTTTACCGAGGTCACAAAAAGCATTTCAAAAATCTTAGGTTTAGTTCAAAGCTTTCCGGTAAAAATAAATCTCTCGATTCTATTTATTACCTAAACTTACTAATATACCCGTAAGTATACAGTTTTATCATTTAGGTTCTTGTTAGGAATTACTAAAAGCATTAAGCATAATTGAACTAAATGGAAAACAGAAATTTATTTAATTCCAAGTCAAAATAACATTAAAATAAAATATTATCATACCCCCTTTATCCCAAGATAATTAATTTAGCTACTCATGAAATAATTTAAATTCATGTATATAATGGAAAAATAAAACATACAAGACATGGTAAAAATAAAGACTTACGGGTTTCTCCAAAAGCTCAGAATAATTTACCACTGTATTTCCTTGTTGCAATAATTTCTCCACCAATTACAAATTTAAAATCTCACTTTTACAGCCCTCACACTCTTACAAAATAAAAGAAAGAAAAGAAAATAAAAAGAAAGAGAAGAAAAACGAACAGAGAAGGAAAAATGGAAAAGAAGAAAACTAAAGAGAAAAAGAGAGAGAGTAACGAAGAAAAGAAATGAATCTGATGGTAATTGTTGGAAGTGATGATTGATGCTATTCTCCTGGTTGCTCTCCCTTTTATAGGCGAATGGATGAATGAATCCAGCTAAGGAAACGCGTTAAAATTTGCAAGTGGGAGAAACTTTCGCTGCATGTGAATTCCAGCTGTGCCAACTTGTTTCCAATTTGCATATTTAATATTTCCAATAATTCGGTGCTTGGATTTTAGTGAAGATTGGTGCAGAATGATGAAATTCATAGTGAAAAAATGTTATTTTCCCACAAATCCGAGTGAAAGCTTGCTGGACGGTGTTGGTGAGTGAACTGGACAGCGTGGAGAGGAGTTGCTGTTAGATGGAGATCTGGACGTTGTGGGCTGGACGGTGTTGAATTGATGAAAAGTCTGGGCGGTCTTGAGAGGGCTACTGGGCAGTGTCATGTATTAGAAGAAGAAAGGGAGACGGTGTTGGGAAGTTGGGCGGTGTGTTGAGGTGAGGACGGTTGGGCGGTGTGTTGAGAATATTAGAAACGAGAGGACGGTGTTGTGGATGGAAAGGAAAGGAGTCTGGGCGGAGTTGTGGATTAGGAGCCTGGGTGGTATTGGTTAGAGAGAAGTCTGGGCGGTATGGATGGAAAGGAAAGGTGAAGTGGGACGGTGTGTGGTATGGATTAGAAGGGGACAGCGGATAGAAGAGAGGAATATGGGTCGGTTTTGAAAGGAGAAGGGACGGTGATGAAGCTGAATGAAAGGACGAGTGAAGACTTACTGAAGAGCATTTTCCATTCAGTCAGAATTGACTACAGAAAGACTCGGAACCGTCTGAAACATTCACTCGGCTCAGGTTCATGGAGTTCATTTGGAACTGATTGAAGACTCACTTGGTTTAGATTCAATCGGTTCCCAATCATTTTCACTCGGCTGTCTCTGAATTTGGACCACTCGGTTAAAGCTTTGCTCAGATTTTGCATTGGAATTCACTCGGACAAATTTATTTACTCATTTAAATGATAAAATCACATCTTCACTTGGAAGTCCGAGTTAATTTCCACTCGGATTTGACTTCACTTTCACTCAGAAACTTGGACTTTGAAGGACTGGAATCTGGCTGATAGAATTCTTCCATGTCCGAGCCTTGCTTTGCTCGGAAATGCATCTTTCTGACCCAACTTACTCGGAATTCCTTTCCTTGGAGACTTCTCACTCGGGCTCAGTGTGAAACTTGAGAGTCTGCCCGAGTATGATTCATTTCCGGTCGGATTTTTCCTTCCTTGCTAAGAATTACTCGGAAATGCTTTGTTCTGCTTGAGAATGTCATTTTCTCTGAGTGAGACCACTCGGATTCCTCCTTAGTCAGCATTTATTCATTTCAGTGGCCTCTTCTACTCGGAATCCATTTACTCGGAACAACTTTCACTCGGATTAGTTGCAATCAGAAAGCTCCCACTCGGATTTACTTCAATCAGCAAGCTTTTCACTCGGAAAATAGCTTTGAACATATTTATTGGAGGTCAGTCTCCTTTTTTCACTCGTAATGGATGCAGTCGGGGAGTTTCCAATCGGAATCACCTTTAACCGAGACTTATTCCATTTCAGCATTGGTCCTTCACTCCAGTCAGCTATTTATCACTCGGAATGGCTTTGTCAGGGAACATTTCACTCGGATTTTCCTCCAGCAGTGCAGTATTCCACTCGGCAATGCTCTATTCTGAGTCCTTCCACTCGGATTTGGTCATTTCTGAGTTATCCCACTCGGATTTGGCCATTTTGAGTCGGATTTTTGCTTTCTGAGTCGAATTTTAGCTTTAAAAAGAGAATTCTTTCCACTTTGGTCTTATTCTTCTTGTTTCTTTATCATTTTATGGTCATTTTTCTCTTGTTTTTGACCTTTTATTACCTTAATTCCTGCAAAATAACATACCCAAGTAGACTAGAGTGGAAAGAAAGTAAAAATCGCAATAAATAAAGGAAATACAGTGGATAATGACTAAAATCCTAAGCAATTTAGACCTAATTTATTATATTATAAAGCACTTATCATCATTGCTCCATTACTGGTTCTAACTTGTCGTTAATATATGTAACCTTTTCTGGAGAATTCCCCAATATAATGCCCCTGGAACTTCCATCCGGTGTAGGCTTCGATGGGTTAAACAGATCAATCTTCAATTCCGCCCTAGGGTCTAAGTCAATGAGATTCACAGACCTCACCGCCGATCCTCCATCATTTAACTTCCTTTTCTTGTTGAAGGTTTCGAGCTTTACCATATTGAGGCTCAGGTTGTAACAATACCTTGCCATCTCCTGATCCCTTCTAACGGAAGATACTCTGTTATCTTTGTCAATAAATTTAATGAGCAAGTGAAGGATTGAGACGATAGCCTCCATTGCATTCAGTGTGGGGCGGCCTATGATTCTGTTGAAAGGTGATTCCACATCAATCACCAAAATCCTGGACTTCACTATTCTAGCCCCAGGCTCCCCTTCGAAAGATATCAGGGTGTCTAAGTACCCTTTGGTTGGCTATTTAGCTCCATTGAAAGCTGTCAAATCCTGTGTGTAAGGTTGCAGGTCGGAATCATTAAAGCCCATACATTTAAAGCAGCTATAGAAGATAACATCATAGGAGCTCCCCTGATCAACAAGTATCCTTTTCACATCTTTATTGGCGATAACTGCCACAATTACCACTACATCATCTTCTCTAGGGATGATTGGTCTGAAGTCATCATCAGAGAAACAGATTATCGGAGCAGTAACCTCGTCTCTGAAAGGACGGTTGTCTCTGGGTTTACCTTGTAACGAAAGGACCATGCGATGATGATTCTTCCTAGCAGTGATAGAAGTTCCTCCTCCAGCAAAACCATCGGCTATCATATCAATGACCTCTCGACGACCCTGATGTTGCTGCTGGGACATGACATTTTGCTGCGTGGGTTCACCAGCCATAATTCCTTTTTGCTTTTCAGCGATGGTAAATCTTCTGGCCGGTGTGGGACCATTGTCATCACCGTCCTCACGATCTTTTTCCCGCTTCTATTTTCGATCTGGATCATCAAATGATTTTTCTTTAAACAGGTACTGCTTGAGCTTGCCCTCTCAGATCAGAGTCTCAACAGTGTTTTTCAAGGCTTGGCATTCATCTGTTGAGTGACCCTTTTGCTCATGAAATTCATAGTATTTCCGAGGGTCTCTGTGTCTACGGATCTAGGGTGGCTTTCTGACCCGTATACATTAAGCGTTGGCCATCCGACCTCCCTCAGAATCTATGAACGTTGGATATTTAATGGAGCATAATGGCTGAACGCATTTACCTATTTTTCTCGACGTCAAGGTGCGGGACCATTAAAGACGTTGCCATAAAATGGTCTCTCCATGCGTTCTGACCTTGGCCTATCCTTATCTCTCTATGGCTGTTGTTGTGGCATTGGGGATTTTCCCTTCACAGCTGTTGCTTCCAAGTGCATCTCAATGCCTACGTACTCGGATGTTTTCTTTTTGAACTCCTCAAAACTCGCAGGAGGACTCTTCGCCAACAACAGGGTGAAAGCAGAGTTTGGTAGTAAGGCTTCTATCACAATATGTAGCTGTAGTGCCTCTGTTAAGATTTGGAACGACAACTGCTTCCTTGTAAAATCTCTTCAAGAAAACTTTGAGAGACTCATGTTCCCCTTGCCTAATCTGGGCCAGGGTATGAGATGTTTTAGGGACGTCTTTAGAAATAACAAAATGATCCACAAATGTTGTTGCCATTTCTTCCCATGAGTCGATGGATCCTAATGGTAGCCCTTTGAACCAACCGAGGGCATCATTGACAAAGGTGTGGGGGAACATTCTACACATGACATCCTCATCTGCTCCCAAGTACATGGTTTCATACACATATGTATCCATGTGTTTAGTGGGATCCGTTTCCCTACCATACTTTCTAATGGAAAGTGGTTGGGTATTCTACAGATGCTTTAGGATGGTCACACTCATCAGCCTCTGAGAGAAAGGAACGTTGAGTCTGTAAGCCCCATGGATTATCGCTAGCTCGTGTCTTCTGCGATAAGCTTTCTCACCAGAGTCATGTGTTTGCTCCTTCTCCTCATAAGTGGGGATCTACGAATACTGGATACTAGCAGACTTTCTTCCCTCGGCTGTATGGTGTGTCCCATCAGTTTGGGATGTTTCTTTCTCTTCCATGCTCTTTCTTTCACGTTTCAACTCCACTAGCTCTTCCATCAGTTTTCGTATCATTTCATCTCTTGGATCGGGTGCAGATACTTGCACCATTCTCCTTGAACTCCCGACAGGAGACTCGAAAGCCAAGCGTCTATTCACTGGTTGTTCTTGGGCAGTAACATCTTCTACGTGCCCATCTGATATGTTTCTCCCATTGCCTTCCATGACGCAAGAAAAGGCTTCGTAAATGAGAGGTGGGAATAACTTTATCGGGTCCCACTGGGCGTGCCAATGATCTGTCCTCAACCGGGGTCAATAGATTCGGTGTGGGGCCAGTCACAAAAGTCAAAGATCAAATAGGATTGAAGACCGGTTCTGAAAGTATCCGGTCTATATATCCAGAATCCCAATAAGATGAGAGTGGTCTTGGAGTCTTGGAGGTCCTTCACACCGTCCTCACGTGTTGATGTGGGCGAAAGGTGGTGTCTCTGACGCTCAAGTCAGTAATAGTATTTCAAGTGAGGAATGTTTTCCAGATAGTAGTTGTAAGTCAAAAAGAGAAGACCCTCCCTTCGTAAATGAAGAGAGTTCTTATACCTGATTGGCTCGATATACGAGGACTTGTTAGTGGGGAACCACTAACCTCCATTAATATAACATATTATTTAATATGCACTTGCCAGTATGATTAAGGCAAGTGGCTATTTTATATTAAGCGTAGAGAAAGTAGGGCTAGTCTTAGGGAACAAGTTCATTATTTCCAGGAGCAGATTATGGCTTGTAGTGTGGAAAATGGAATCTTCGTCCTTGTCCCTGTAGCAATGCCCTTTGTCTTCTGTATGGTGACATGTGTGTTACCCGATGTGTATGGAGTTATCCTGGACAACTGATATAGGGAGAGCGCCTGATATGGATTTAGAGTCCGGATATATACCGATGACACCGGTAACACATTGGAGAACTATCAAAGACGTTGATATATGTCTTGTAGAACGGATACCGGTATCGAGACCGGATCACCATAAATGGACCAAAACATAAAAAAATGCATACTGTAACACCTTCAATCAACTAAGACAATCTCTTCCACTAGACTATCTTGGTTAACTTAGAGGCTACTTATTTTAAGAAAAATACACACATTTTTTTGTACACGATAACACATGGTGGAAATTAAGCATCATATATATATACACATTGTACCATATATACATCAAGTGGTCTCATCAGATCCATACAACTGAAACAAAAGAGGGCCATGCAGGCACCCTAAACAAAATACAAGGACATATAGATAAAATAAATCTAACGACTAAATATCTCCACCCATAAACTCGTTGTCTAACCACGGTGACTTAGGTGGATCGGAGGTGGATGCCAACTATGATAAATCATGAGGGGACAATCCTATAAGGGCGGTGTTCATGGATGACGAGTCACTAACTTGGCGGACTGGCCGGTGCCTACAGCTGCTGTAAGCCTCATATGCCTCTTCCAAGAGACCCTGAGCTACTGCGGATATCTCTAGGTAATCCTCAGTCTCCCCATACATATAGCTCCTGAAAATATGCCTAAGAAATCCCTGGGATGTATCCCACTGATGCCTCACCATGAACCTCTCAATAAGGGTCATCACCAATACCCATTGACGCATAGGAACGTCCTTTAGTCTGTCTGTCACATGGACCGCAACTGGAATGGTTGGGGGTAACTACTGTGGTAGGGTCAGAAGCGCCACCGGGTCCGTGGCTACTAAGTCCATAGGCATGTCAAGGGGAAAGTCCTCTGGGTCCTCCTCATCCTTGTCCTCAAGTAAGAGTGGAACATACTCCAGAGTCAGCTCTCTATAAAGGATTGCTCTTACTGGGCCTGGTCTTGCTTATAGGTGTTCGGGCCATGGATGGAATCGGTAAAGGATGGAAACTAAAGGGATCGACAATAAAGGCTGCCTCCCTACCTGATAGCTCCTCTACGCTCGAAGGGCGTGTTGGATCGTCGTAGCGTCAAACTATGCTCTCTATGACCTCCACATCCTATTCATAGGGTCACTCGGCCTCAGGCTGGGGTGGAGGATGTACATCAACTAGGGCATCCTCTGGAATTACCGGTGAATGACTAGGACCCGCCTAGTCCTCCCGACGTGATGCTCTCCTCATACGGTAAGCGTTCCTGGCTAGAGGTTTGAAATAAATAGCTGTAAGGGTAAGTCCCTGCCTCCACAATAATCGAGAAGTCTCATTACTAATACTCGCCCCATACAATTCAATCAATCATAGTTGACCCTTCCAGCTCTCTTTGAGGTCCCTAGCATATAGTCTAAGTTGTCTCACCACTCTTAGTCCTGACGAACCATTCCCACTTTCCACTTGTCTCCTAGAATTACTAAGAGAACAAAATCTTAGTATGATGATGCAATGCATGAATCTTGTTACTTAATCAACATGACTACTCAGTATGATGCATCAAGCCCCATCAATCACAACACATTATCCACCAGATCCCACTTTATCCTTCTATCCACTAGAGTAACCGGAGCTCGCCTCGTTCTGTTTTCACAAAAGGGGTAGGGACTCATAGTCTAATCAACAATAGATACAAGTCATATCTCATTAGAATGAGTATTACACGGCCTTAGAAACTCTCACCCAGAGTCAAAGTATACCAGAGTTACCAGGCTGTCCAGCCTCGGGTGTGAATTTGAGCCATTGGAGGTCTGCCCCTGTATACTCCTAAGACCGCCCTCAGGGGATCAAGGTGCCATAGTTCTTCAATGTACCTTTCACTATATGCTCCAAAGAGTTACTCAACCATCCACTTTTATGCTCCATGTATGATGCATGACTCAAGTTCATCAATTATTCATTGGTCCTCGGTATGGTCCCTTCAATAACTTATTTTCATTCATAATATCGAGTTCTTTTGCTTCCTATTAAATATTATTTAATTTCTTATTTTCTTTATCAAATACTTTAAATGATTTTATCCGACTCTTAGGAATGAAATGATATTTCATAGTTACCAGGAAATCATGGGGTACATTGGTGTTACAATGCCCACTAATCATTTCGGGTCCAAATTCTTTCACTTTCACAACAATAATAATTTTGGGACCCTACCAATACCATGCCTTATATTTCATATTGCCATTTCAATGGGTGTTTTCTACTCAATCATCCATGCATCACATAATAATCATTCTTATACATAGTCATAAGATATTTCACATCATTAATATATTCAGCATCCAAATATATTGTATCAATAGTCATTCCATAGTGCTATATTACACGTAAGATTCATGGTAACAGAGAAGCAACACATTGCACTACTACTTGACTATGATTTGTTGAAGGTTAAGTGTAACCATTATCGTTAACTCGTTATACTAGTTTGCGTCCCATTATTTTATTATAAATTTAGGTGTTTGGATCTTATATTTTTACCAAAAATATTTTGTGGAATAATTTGGTTTTTTCTTGCGTCCTTGTTTTATTTATTGGTACTCTCATTTTTTGTTCCCTAGTCCTAACTCCAAATGCCCGATTATGAGTCTCAAGTTACCATTAGTGATTTTACTTTCTAATTTCTTTCACCAAATTAGATGAATTCTCACTAGTTTAATTAACTTACCCCCTTCATAGTCAATTTGTCACCATTCCTTACGTGTCTACTTACGGTTTTATTTTAGTGATTTCCTTCCT
The DNA here is from genome assembly GCA_037962975.1 of Clitoria ternatea. NCBI lineage: Eukaryota > Viridiplantae > Streptophyta > Magnoliopsida > Fabales > Fabaceae > Clitoria > Clitoria ternatea. The sequence goes on from CM075672.1 coordinate 162,931,433, forward strand.
AATTTTCGACCATTTCTAACCATTGGCTAATGTTGTTCATTATCCCATTACTAATCACGCTAATTAATTTTCCTTTTGTTACCTTCTTTTAATATAATTTATTCTCTTTATGATACCAATTTATTCTTTAAAGTTCTAGTTATTATTTTAGTCCTTATATCGTGATCTTAGTTTAAGTAGCCTATTTTCCTTAGGAATCACTACTTGGTTTAGAAACAATTCTAAATCTTACTTCGACTTTAACTCCTAAAATTCCTTCCATATCCTCTATTTTTACTTGTTGTCAACATCCAAAAACTTTAGTGCTTAATTTCTTAATTAACTCCTAAAATCATCCTTGTATCACTTAATTAGTTATTCTATGTACTTCTTAATATTCAGAAGGTCCTTTTTGCATACTAGCTTAATTGGTTACTAAAATTGGTCACTAAAATTTCTAAGTCCAATGTCCATTTCTTTATTATACCTCAATTTTTCCTTTTATCTCCTTTTCTTTTTCTTAGCTTATAAAACTTTGTTTGGGCTTAAATCATGTCACTTGTTGATAAAAACTTTTTCAAGTGATCCTATTCTCATTTGGGTAATTTTCCAATACTCAAAATTCATATAATTTACCACAAAACCCGCCCTAAAAAGTTTGGCCAATTTTCCTCGTTTGCTCAATGAACACATTTTTAACCGTTTATAACTATCATTTGCGCCTATACTCGGGACCTTTTTTAATTTTCTTTATAACTAACATTTCAGTGTCACAAAATGCAAAACACAACTGAATAACGTTATTTAAAAAGGCATAGTTTGCATAATTTCATAAATTAATCCCATTAAATCATGTACATAAAAGGAAGTTGTACTCAAAACACGAATAGGTGCGCAGAAAGGCTTTAGCGAATAGCTTAATTTTATCTAAATAAATTTTGAGGGTCAAGCGATGGAAAACAGACCACGGGCCCTTCATGAAAATCATAGGGCATGATATTAGGAACACGGTGGGATAAGAATAGCTAACTTGGATACTTCGGTATTCTCTTAGCCAGAACCGGGGGAATACGACCTAAGTGAATATTAAAAATTATATAATTTAGAATACTATTTAATTACTAAGTTTTCTTAACTAATTAATCATTCATTTTCACATAATTAAATTGAAAACAATTATCTGAAGCCTGTAAATGCTTCCAAAATATTAATCACTTATCACATAAACAAGTCGGCCACAGCCCAATTATTATTTCACATAAACAAACACATAAATTAACATACCTTGTCCTAGAGACCAATTACCCATAAATGAGGGATGTTACACTCCTCCCTTCTTTTAGAAATTTTGCCCAAAAATTTCACCTAGTGTTAGCAAACAAATGAGGATAAAAAAGCTTGCATCTTTTCCTCAAGTTCTCATGTAGCATTGCCTTCATCAGATTGGCTCTAGATTACCTTTACTAAAGGTACATCTTTCCCTCTAAGCTACTTCAGACGACTATCTGCAATCTTTACAGGCACCGCCCTATAGGTACAGCTTTGTTTAAGAACAAGCTAGTTAGGTCTCATAATTTGATCAGAATGGGGTACATATTTTTGAAGTTGTGAGACATGGAAGACATTTTGGAGGTTAGACAACGTAGGACGTAGGGCCATATGGTAAGAATTTGACCCAACTTTCTCAAGGATCTGATATGGTCCAACGTACTTAGGGTTCAGCTTTTTAGTCTTCAACACTCTTCGCATTCTTGTCACTGTCGTGACTTACAGAATACATGGTCTCCCTCTTCAAACTCAAACAGCTTTCAATGCTTGTCATAGTAGCTTTTCTGATGATCTTGAGAAGTCTTCATCGCTTCTTGAATTTCTTTGATTTGTTCTGTAGTCTTCTGAATAACTTTTGGTTCAATCACAACTTTTTCTCCCATCTCAAACCAACTTCCCATACAAAGCCTCATATGGTGTCATTCCAATGCTAGCGTGGTAACTATTGTTGTAAGTGAATTCCACAAGTGGCATATACTCATGCCAACTTCCATCATGCTCTAGCATACATATCCCAGATCATGATGTAACATCCCAAATTTTATATAAATGATTAAATAAGAGGAATAAATATTAAATAATTACACGTGGGTTAATAAATGTCTTAAAAATATTGAAATGATTAAATTGGGATTTATGAGGATTATTCATAATTTATTGTGGCTTTAAAAGCTGAAATTATACCCGATTAAAATATGGGTGTTGGACTAAGTATCTCTGATTGAGGTACTATCGGTCAAGGCTATTAAGAATATTATTGTGAATCCAAATCTATATTCAAAATAATTTTTGGATAAAGTATTGAACCCAAACGGAGATCCTGTTTGTTATAAAACTCTAAAGTTTTAATGAAGGGATTAGATTGAAACTAAAACACCCCTTCCTCCTTTCTCATTTCACGTTGCTTTTCTTCTCCTATAGGTAAAACATTACTTCTCTTTTCTCCTCCTATTCTCTTCACTTTCTTGCTCTTTAAAAGCCCTAAGTGGTGGTGGTGTGCATCTTCCCTCTCTTCTCCATTTCATTTTTCCACAAGCTAGAAGCAGACTTTATGGAGTGGAACTCCTCCTTCTCTTATCTTAAAATTTCATCACCCATTCTCCCTCTCTTGGAAGCTCACTCTTTCTTGGCTTGAGGTAAGTTCCTCATCATTTTTCATGAGTTTGTGCCCTAGGTTTTAGGTTTTGAATATTGGGTGAGTGTTTAATGCATATAGGTTGTTAGGAGAATCATTTAATATATAAACCCTAACATGGGGTAGCTTAAATGTAAGCTTTTATGAGCATTTAATGAGGTACACAAAAATATGATAGAAAATGATGGATGTTGATGTGTATTTATGATGGTTGTTGGGTTTTTGGTAAAACCCTAACCCTAGGAATTGGGGAAATAATAAATGTTGATTGGAGAATGTATTTTGAGAGGAAATGTATGATATTTGAATTGTGGGTATGAGTAAATGCGAGGAAGAATATTTATTGATGATGAGAGATGATATTAATAATGGTGGATGGACATTAATGGTGATTGATGGCCACTGGTATGTAAACCCATTGTTGGGTATGGCTTTAAAATGCATAATAATGAACATGAGAACCAAACCTATATTGGTTGTGGTGAAATTAATGAAATGAAATGTTTGTAATAAAAATGCTATAAACACCAAGTACTAGAATTGAAAACATATAAGTCTTAGTAGTTGAATACAGAATAATGATATGGTGCCTTATGAAATGTAGGACCTATTTCAAACGACGAGGTGGGAACGTCGAATTGCTTAAACCACTTCTCTTAAGGTAAGAAAGGAGTTTCATATTCTAAATGCATGAATTGAGTATTGGTTGATTGTCATAAGTGACAATATACACGTTTGTCTTGCTTATGTTGTGATGACAAATTAAAATGTTGGACATGATGATGTTAATTGTACTTGCCAATATGTGATATGCATTTGGAATATTGATGCTATGCTATATGGTGATGTTATTGTTTGGCAAATGTTATGCCTTGATATATTAAGGATGTGTCTACATTCACCATGAATATAGGATGATTGTTATTGATGATGAATGAGATTGAGTATGGATATTGAGCATACCTTGAATGTTGATGAAAGATTGATGATTATGATGTCATTGTGATTGATATAAGTATTGACTTGTGTGTTTGAGATAAGATTGTGTTGATGGAAAATTATTGTGAATGCCATATTTAAAACTCAAAACAATGGCGATAACCAATGATAACAAAATCCACTAAGAATTGTGTGGTGATATTGGTGATGGTGATGGTTGATGAGTGGTATGATAGGATGAATAGTTATGAGAATGCATATGATTTGCATTTGCATTGCATCCATGGTATATTGCATAGCTACCGGTAATGGAATGTTAGGGATTCCTCTGGTTGGTGATTGGTAAATCCTGCACCATTACTTGGTGTGTAACTCTCAGAGGATTTATTTTCTTTTGGCAAGCGCACCAATCGTTAAATTTGTAATATATTTGATCGTTCCCACAGGGATTGTGGTAATTACCGCAATCTTAGACTAGTACAGGCTGAACCAATGCAAGCAAATGCAATTCATTCTATTTTTGTTGTTTTATACTTCTTATGTTTTTGTATTTTCAGAAGCAGTACAAAATATGAAATATGATTAATGAAAGATAGGTTTGGATTACTTCAGCTTACAACTTCATCAAGAAACATGCAATCGAGGTTTAATTAAGCCTCAGATGCAAGAGGACAATTCACAGATGGTTAATCCCTAATCCCTTAGGTGACTAACACTAATTCCTAAGCATTAAACCCTAATCCCTTAGGTGTTCAATTACAGAGAAATCTAATGCAAAATTGGGGGTTGAACCCTAACTATTAACCTAATTACTAGGCCTGAATTAGTTAGGAAGCCAGAAGTTACCTAAGCCTCAACCATGATTCCTCACTGATGAGATTCTTCATTTGGATCTAGATTTGTCAATCCAGCAGAGTAGATCCACTTCTTAGCTTGTTCTCCTCTTGTTTCAGAAGATAATTTCCTCAATGCAGCTTCAAGATTCCATCGGAAGCTTCAGCAATCCCAACCCTAGCGGTTTAGAAACCCATGGAGATGGATTCTGAAGAAGGAATGTGAAGAGACATGGACAAGAGAATGTAGAGAGAGAAAAGAATTAAAAAGAGATTGAAAATGAGAAAATGAATTGTATTATTATTTCTGTATGTTCTCTCTTCTCTACTGCTTCCCTTTACAGAGTATGTACAAATATATAAATAGGCATCTAACTAACTAACTAACTTCATTAATTACAAAGGAAACTTAATTAATAATTAAACTAACTAATCTAAATACATAATTATAAATAGATAATTAATTACAACTCAATACTTAAGTTACTAATGTACAGCAGCAAAACAAGAACAGCAACAGTGTAGCGCTTCATTTGGAGGGAAAAATAACAAACTGGGCAACAGAATCACACTTGACCGTGATGGACTCGCGCTTTAGCATTATCGTTTTATTCACTGCACTATGTCTTCACGCTTGAGCGTGAATGGGGAAGCTTGGGCATGATCGCATGTTGTGTCTTCCTGTGTTTGTACGTAACTTGCATGGTTCTCAAGCTTAAGCATGAAGCTTTCAAGCTTGAGCGTGAAGAATATCTTACTGCACTTACACATGCAAACAAATAAATGCCTAGTGTATGTACGCTGGCTATCCAACGTATGTACGCTGGGTTAGTGAATTTATAAAAAAAAATTCCTTAACTAATTATTTTTTTAATCATTTTCTTACATAAATTAAACACTTTTGAAATAAATAAATAAAATAAGAATTATTGACAATTCATTAAATAATAGTGGCAAACTAAACAATATTTAATGGATTAAGTTCAATTAATGGTGAAATAATTAAGTCTTTTCAAGACTTATCACATCCCCAAACTTAAAACTTGCTTGTCCTCAAGCAAATACTCAGATTAATTAAATCAATTGCATTTACTCAAGACAATCAACCTTTCCTTAACTTAATTCATACCATAATTATTGAATATCATTCATGCTTTCTTTTTGCAAATTCTGAAAATATAATTACTCACACCTCCTCTTGAGAACAAATTGGTGATGCTTTCTCACTAGATTAGTGTTTCACTCTTCTCTCAATGTATAGGTTCAATAATATGCACTCATCACCTGCATAATTGTTAGATCACCATAGGCTTGCAAGAGTTCTAAACATCATGACATATGCTAGCACAATTGGATCAGTAAGGGCTTTTTTAAGCTTGTAATGGGGTTAAGCTACAGGCTCTATTTTTGTTTTTCTAGTCAATGTTGGGTTAAAAGATGTGCCCACTGATGCCTTGCCTTAATCTTAACTTAAATGCCTTTACTAACTAGCTCTTTTGCTTTCATTATTTTTCAGATAAAAGGTACTTTGTACTTCCTTCTCTTTCAGTCCTTTGGACTCTTTCTTTCTTTCTTTTCTTCCATTTTTTAATTTTTTTTTTCAATACCATTTTTTCTTGTGGTGCTTTACACCTTTGCTTTGCTGATTTTTCACTTTTCTTTTTCTTTTGTTGTTCTTCCTTTCATTTCTCAAAATCCTCATCTATAATTAAGGTCAGAGTGTGTCCTTTAATTGCTGTTAGGCACACTCTTCATCCCCAAACTTAGTACTTGCTAGTCCCTAGCAATAAGATACGACTCAATAATCCATCAGTGGTACATCTAGGGATAATTCACTTAGTTTTTATCAGATAAATTGGCTTGTAAAGTTAGGTAGATAAGTAGAATGAAAAGGGTCTCAGGCTCAAAATATAATTCTTAGGTCAAAGGATAATTAATAATAGTTAGGATGGCTAAATTTGGCCCTGGCTAATTAACAAAGAAGGCCTTCATCATTTCCAATTGGTAAACATATAATCATTTAGCAAGTAAATGCAGGCACACTCAGAAAAGAATTAATAAAGGCTCAAAAGCTAATAATACAACAAGTAATCAACCAATCATGTCCCCAAACATAATGCAAGATTATAAACTCATATTGCTAACTAGCATGGTGAATAAACAAATAATATAGGATTGAAATAGTTATGGACAGGGATCATGAATCAAGAAATGCGAATCAATTAATATATCCGATTAAAGCCTGAGAATTAGCAAACTTTAAATTATTAAGATGGATTCTAAATTAAACATAATTAACATAGTTTATCAATCAATGAGTCAAAAGGATAGATTACTTCCCTTTTTAACTGAATGGTAGTGAATGGTGAGGAATGGTGTGCATGAATTTAACAATACAATTCAGAAAAGAAATAACAATAAACAACTTAACATAGAAATAAAGTTCCATTACACTGAAAAGAAAATACATTGTTCAAGAGAATATTTAAACAAAGTCATTACAACTTGAAAATAGCAAAATAACAAATAAATAATGTAAAAGATCAGTCATCCTCTTCTTCATTTTCTTCATTCATAGACTCATCATTATGTTGCTCAGGGTAGGGTGGAAATTCAGCTGCTAAGGGTGTGTCATCAGGGGGAATGGTGAATCCAATGGAAGCCAACCATAAATCTCTGTCAGGTGGAACTCCCATTTCTTTAGTGTGATCCACATTCAATGTGGTGGCAATCTTTCTCAGCATGAGATCATGGTTCAGGACCAGATCGTAGGTTCCTAGCTGCATCTTCTTCATAACCTGAAGTTCCTACATTACCATAGAAATATCAGAAGAAGTACCTGCTCCTGTTGGAGGTGGTGGTGCAAAAGATATTGGGTTAGGTTGTCTGGGACGCTTTGACTCTTGAGGCATAAAATTGTCAATGTAGTCTATCACCCAACGCTTGTCCATAATCCTTTTAGGCAGTTGGAGATTCTTTTCAAGGTTTTTCATCATCTCCTCTAGTATTAACTCACCCAGATTAACATACAGGCCTTTCATTAAGTAGTAAATCAACACCAACCTCTTAATGGTAATCTCAGTAGAATGTGTAACATCCCTGTTTTTAGTAGCAGTCTTATTTGGTAAATGAAAGGTCTGTAAGTGAGAATTGGTAAATAAATACTTTGTAGATTGTCTGTAATATCACAAGAATTTCATTTTTCTATGTAATTATGCAATTTATATAGACCAATAATGCAATTATTCAAATTCCGAGTGAAAAAGGGCTCTGTTCCGCGTGACAGAGAGAAATTCCGAGTGAAGGATTAGAAATTCCGACTAAGGATGAAATTCCGAGTGTAAGTTTATGTTGTCCGAGTAACATATGACCGAGAGGGTTACTACCGAGCGGAATCCTGGCTTTGGAAATATTTGGAGTGAAGTGTGTTCAAGAGAACCACTTCTGGGTGAAAATTCTGAGTCAAAATACCCTTGAATGACTTGTTTCCAAGTCAAACCTTGCCAAGTGCTTCCTTTTTCAAGTGGTGAAAGCCTTAAAGGATTCCGAGTGAAACGTATTTTGAGAAAGGATAGTCTGTGTTGCTAATAGATGAATAGCCGAGTGAACCCCGAGTGGGGAAGGACTTAAATGCTCCTGAGTGGTAAAATCCGAGTAAACCTCTTCTAAGGGAAGAAGGTTGTGATGGTTTTGATTAAGGTATACTCTAGGAGTCATATTCTGAGTGAACGAGGTTATATTGATTAAGGGTACCTATTCCGAGTGGCCAAGTATGAAATAAGTCCGAGTAAGACTACACTTACTGAATCCCTCCGAGAGATGTGGAGTTTGAATAAATCTGAGTGGACAAGGTTTCATTAGGTCTGAGTGAGACAGTTTAGTGAATTCCTCCAAGTGATGAGAAGTCAGAGTAATGCCGAATGGAACTTGATGGTGGAGTCCGAGGGTGTAATTCCGAGTGGGGGATTGGCACCTATAGGGATTTATGATGTGTTGTCCAAAAGAGTTGGTTTCTAAAGTAAATTACTGAGTGAGAAAAGACTAGGTTTAGAATGATTTAACCGAGTGAGAACCATCAGAAATGACTCAGATTTGAATGAAGTTCCCGAGTGAAAGACTGATTGAGAAATGACTCAGATTTGGAATATATTGCTGAGTGAAAGGCCAAGTAAGAGACGAGTCAGCTCTGATTGATTTTACCAAGTAGAAAATCAAGCAAGATGAGTCAGTGTGAGGGTGAATTACCGAGTGAATAATGGGTCAGTCAGGATTATTTTGCTAAGTGGAAAACCTGTGTGCCTTGAGCCAGTTTCAGGAAGATTCTATCGAGTGAGATACTTTATGAGAGTCCAAGTGAGGCAACTCCGATTAAGTTACCTCCAAGGAAGAGAAATCTGACCGAGTGTTTAAGGAAGAATCAGTTTCGAGTGAGTAACCAATAGGTGGAAAGTCGGTTTCTGAAAGGCATAACCGAGTGGAACTCCGAGTGAGTGAAGACTCAGATTCGGAATAAATTTACCAAGCAGGAAGTCTGAGTGAGAGAAAGAACTCAGTCTGGATAGGTATACTGAGTGAGAAGAGGAGTACTTGAGTCAGTTTCAGAGGAATTCCAAGCGAGAATTGGATGACTCGCTCAAGCGAGTCAGATTTTGCTTGAGCGAGATGGACCCCTGATGCATAATTCGTCCTTTCAATCAGCCCTTTCTCTACTTCGCTCAAGCGAGCATACTGCACTCAAGCGCGCTCGACCCTGATACTCTCTTTTCTTCACTTTGCCCAAGCGAGGACATCATGACTCGCTCAAGCGAGTAGGAATTCGCTCGAGCGAGATGGAATTTTCCTTTGCTGACCAGATCCACGCTCAAGCAAGCATTTCACGCTTAAGCGCAGATAGATTCGCCCAAGTGAGCCTTGAGTCTCGCTCAAGCGAGTCGGACTTCGCTTGAGCGAGATGACCCCTGTAGCTCTATTTCCTTCGTTCCTGCTGGTGACCGGCCCACTTGTCCACATAAATCCAAAAGGATTGTCACAAACGGGTCAACTGCAGGGAAAGTTGCACCAATCAAAGCACCTTTTATATATTTTAATATATATTCTCTTTCCATCATGCAAGCTGACGGTGGAAATGGCCAAAAGTCTCCATTATTCTCACCTAACCTTCACTCACGAGAAATCTTGTCTCCCACTTGCCTTTCTCATTATTAACCCAATACTACAACTCTTGGAACATACACACACACTAAACTTAACAATAGACACACCCTTTTTATTACTTTCTCTTCGTGCAAGCTTCTTCCTCTCTCAATTTCCTTTCCTCCTCACTATGAGCTGAAGCAAAGGCAGAGAAGGGAACATCTTCAACTCCATTAAGGTAAGGGGGTATATTCTCGGGTATTTTAGGGAAATTCGAGTGAAAGGAAAGGGTTAAGGTACCTTTGGTCCTCACCTTTCCAGGACAGATTCGGTGTTGTTGTGAATTAAATGCTTTAATTGTTACTATTTGTATATATATATATATATTTGTTGCTAAGTGTATATACTCAGTGTTGAATTGTGAAAAGATATGAACTGTATTGGACTGTGAAAATACTAAGAATCATGGGTGCCTATGTGAATTCCAGTGAGAAATTATAAAACAGAAGTTGGATTTAATGAATAACAAGCTCGATTTTGTATAAACCGACCGGATCAGCTAAAAAATACATAATTTCACTCATCTCTTTTACATAAATCCGACTGGTTTTACATCAATAATACTTCAAACAGATTTTTTAATTAAATATCTGATTTACAATAACCGACTGGATCTTTTGAAATACAAAAATACATAATTTAACTCGGTAAACCATGCACCCAGTTACATTTCACTCGAAAAATATCTTCTCTGTCTGATTCCACTCGGAATCATGATAATTTCTTTCAGAAAACTATTTTCAGTCTGATTCCACTCGGAATCATAGTTATTTCACTCAGAAAACGCTTCTCAGTCTGATTTCATAAAATACAACAAATCAAAATGTAGGGTTGCCTCCATAAAGCGCTTCTTTAAGGTCACTAACTTGACCTTCTGACATCTAAGAAGATGCCTGCAATAGTATGGAGGTTTTCTGCCTATCAAACTCTCCTCTAAAGTAGAGTTTGAGTCTTTGGCCATTCACTTTAAAAGTTCTATCAGTGGCTGGTTCTTTCAATTCAATGGCACCATGAGGGAAGACCTCATTCCCAATAAAAGGTCCAGACCACTTTGATCTTAGTTTTCTTGGAAAGAGTCTCAGTCTAGAATTAAACAATAGGACCTTATCATCTTTTTGAAACTCTTTCATGTTTATCCACTTATCATGCCACCTCTTAGTTTTCTCTTTATAAATTAAGGCACTCTGATAAGCATTGAGTCTGAACTCCTCAAGTTCATGGAGTTTTAGAACTCTTTCCTCTTGAGATTGGTTAAAATCCATGTTTAACAACTTTGTGCCCCACCATGCCTTATGTTCTAACTCCACAGGGAGATGGCAAGCCTTACCATATACCAAATGATAAGGAGACATGCCAATTGGAGTTTTAAATGCTGTCCTATAGGCCCACAATGCATCATTCAATCTCACAGACTAATCCTTCCTAGACTTCCCTACTATTTTCTCTAAAATCCTCTTAATTTCTTTATTAGACAGCTCAACTTGTCCACAAGTTTGTGGATGATATGGAGTAGATACCTTATGCAGTACCTCATAATGTCTTAGGGCTTTTTCTATGATTCTATTGCAGAAATATGACCTCTATCACTAATGAGGACTCTAGGGACTCCAAATCTAGAGAAAATGTTCTTCTTTATAAACCTAAGCACCACATGTGCATCATTGGTTCTGGTAGGGATTGCCTCCACCCACTTGGATACATAATCCATAGCAACAAGGATATACTCATTGGAGAATGACTTTGGGAAAGGTCCCATGAAGTCAATGCCCCAAACAACAAATAATTCCACAACTAAAATATTTGTCAAAGGTATGCCAGCTTTAGCAGAGAGTGTAACATCCCAAATTTTATAAAAATGAATAATTAATGAGAATGGCAAGTTGATGTTTATTGAGGATGATGTGTGAGAATATGAGGATTAGTGGTGGCAAGGTATGAATACATGTATATAAGATGATGATGAGCTTGAATTCAGTTGGAATGTAAATTCATAAGTATGAATGTTGAATAGGCTGTATGTGCCTTTCATGATGTGTATGAAATGTGGGATAAATTTAAATTTGGATTATAATGAGGAATTCCGAGTGAGAATGCTTAGGAACAAGTTATATATGCTTTATATGATGTACATGATAGCTTGGACATGATTAAATTGGCTTAAAATGAGATTTCATAAGTTGAGCTATGTGGAATTTACGTTCTTGTCTCTGTGCTGATAGTCTCACCCGAGCGTGAAGGGATCTCACCCAGGCGAGGATCCCCTGTATTGGCATAATGGCTTCTGGGCAATTTTCGCTCAGGCGAAGGTGAATTCCACTCAAGCGAAATTTCCCTGTATCAGTGTTGCTATCTGGAAGGAATTCGCAGTATCAGTGTTTGCTCTCTGGAGGAAATTCACTCAGGCGAATGGGGTCTCGCCCGAGCGAAGGGTCTGAGGAATGGCGTTCGCCCAGGCGAGTGAGGAATCAGCTCGAGCGAGTACAGTGTGTTGTGATTAGGTGAGGTTCTAGACGAATCTCGCTCGAGCGAGAATGGCCGTGCTTCAATGAGCTAGTGAGGGAATGGTCACTGGACCTTTCTTCGCCCAAGCGAATGTGAGTAGCTTGAGCGAAAGTGGGAAGTATGAATGCTGGGTGATGCTCACTCAGGTGTGACTGGTATGGTTATGCTTCTAACCGAGTGTGACGTGTGTATGGTGAGTAAGTTGGATTCTGGATGAAATTTCACTTGATAGGGGACTTAGAAAATAATTCAGGATTTTTGGTGAATTTCTGAGTGAAATTCCGAGCGGCTTTGCCAAGCCAGAACCCTCCGAGTGAGGGAGTGGATAAGATTCCGAGTGAGAGGTCTCCCTGTGTGATATTCCGAGCAGTGGAGTTCCGAGTGGAAGTATCCGAGTTCAAGGTAACTCATTCCGAGTGGAGCCTCTCTGAATGTAATTCCGAGTGGAAATGGCACCGAGTGGGGTGTGTTGTCCAGAAGTATTCTGGAATGACCTTATTCGTTGGAAAAACAAAGAAAGTCAGTTTTGGAATGAAATACCGAGTGGAAAACCAGGTGAGGAAGGACTCGGTCTGGATTGTTTATGTAACACCCTAATTTTTAATTAGATAAATAAAACTAACAGGGGAAATTTTCCAAATTTTAAAGTTAGTAAACCGGGCACAACAAGGAAAAGGAGGGAAATGGAAAGCAAGGGAGATAAGGGCCAAACAAAAGCCCCCCAGCGGAGCTCAACAACGCTCAAGCGAGCCCAAAAGAAATAACGTATACCTGCACGGTAACAAGACAATCGTTCACCCGGTAATGACCTAGTTCACTCGGAATTCATTCCTAAGTCCACTCGGTAAACGAAGGTTGTCCCACTCGGAAACCAGGGGTATTTTCACTCAGACAATCTTCTTAGCTATCCACCGCTCGGGTATCTCACTCGTCTCTCGCTCGACAAGTATAACCCTTCCTACCCAAGTTCTCTTACTAACTTAAATCTCCCCTCAAGAGCTTCATAGCTTTCTGTCAGTTCACTATACGGGTTATACTCAGAGTCGGATCGGTTACTCTCCAATCGGAACAACACTCACTCGGCTAGTTTTTACTCGAAAGTATAGCTAGGCTATCCACTCAGAATTTTAACAGCTTCTCATTTGGGAAATCTTCCACGTCAGTCCCCACTCGGAGTTGTATACCCTCATTCACTCGGAACACTTAACTCCCCTCACTCGGCAACAGGATGACTGATTCACTCTCTAGACCATATCTTGGTTTCCTTCATACCAAGTCTTACCAATTCTACACGCTCGAAAGAACATGAACATATATACTAATCAGACACCACGCACAGAATGGGATAAACATGTAGCATGGCATAAACGCAACCATATGTATATAAGAGTGTATATCAATAATTATAGGCACATTGTCATGTTCCCAACCCAAAAGGATTCTGTTCTATTTTAAAAAACCAATATCGAACACGAGCCGGCCAAGGCATAATCAAACATTATACACAGTATCTACACAAATACATATAGTTCCTTGGTGCATAGCTAATCCACTCGGCAAGTAGCTCCACTTCACTCGTAGTTCTGAGGAATGTTCACTGAAAATATTGCCACAGCAGGGGTGAGCTTTTACATTTTAAATGACAGTTAGTGACTTGGGAACCCGTATGCTTTCCATCATACAACATTACATTTCAAGCAATTATAAAGTTAACTATCCTCCGGTCTATCTACTCATAACAGTACCATGCAATCGGAATTCATTCTTCAATACTTAATTATACAAATCATATCATTCCCGACTTACATATATACATACAACCCAATAAATTCATCATAGCATAAGAGCATATATATATTTTTATATGTATATATATCTATCTAGTGAACACAGGTCTACTACAGTCGGATCCGACCCCCACTTGATTAATTTTTACGTTGCAATATAGGCTCCAAGCCTTTTTCCTCCAGTTCCAAGCTGGTTCGGCCGTTTTACTGGTACCAAACTGTTTACCCTCACATGTAACACAATCACTCCAAGCGACCACAGCAGTGTTACGGGCAGCCCCGAGTCCAACCCGGTAGCTTGCTTGAGTCCAACCCAAGACTTTAAGCGTCCAACGCTAGTGCACTCGGCACTGCCTTGAGTCCAACTCAAGGTCTTTTAATTACATTCTTTTGTATGTGTTTGCCAATACAATATTGCTCCTCCTTTCCTTTATCATAACCACACTCTGCATGCAATTCATTCATCATCACATAGCAACACAAATTTATTTTTCAACACTCGCATGCAAGGTAACAGAGGATAGCAATCAGGATCTACCCACTGTCCCCCGAACAGAACACCCAGGAGTCATACAATATGTTTCCACTTCATGCATGCACAGGTAAATAATTAACTAGACTCAGTATGGCAACTTAAGATGCATGCACTACATTCACACACGGTCTTATGACACACACGTGCATCCGTATCCCAACAGTGTATCTCATAACCACATATATCAAATATAAGCGAACTACCCTCGGATTCAATCATCGCATGCCTCAGTATACAAAAGCTATCTATCAAATATACATTTCATCACAAAAACCCTTAAATACACATGTATGCATAATAAATCACTCAGAACCCATTCACAAGCTATACATTTGAAATGCAAAGCGCCCCCTACCTACTGAAGGAAGTCGAGGGGTTCCTTTGTTTCTCGACGCTGGTCTTTTGTCTCTGATTGCCTTGCCCAGGCTCACACTCGCTCAGGCCTTCGTGGACGTAGTCGCACCATGAAACAGGTTTGTTCGTCTTTCACCCTGATGATCGTCCCTCACCAGCCGAAGGAACTCCAAGTCTTCTGCAGTGTCATCGTCATGCATTCCCAGGAACAGAACAGTGAACAGGGGAGAGGAAGACGAAGAACGAAAAAGAGAAGAGAGAGAGTACGAGGAGAGAAAAGAAGAGAAGAGAAGAAGAGGGAGTCTGAAGACGATGCATAACTTCAATGACCAAGGCACATATATAAGCATATGCATGCACGAGGAAGAGAAGGAGAGTGGGATGGGAAAATGTGAATTGCAGTCCCACTCACGTGACTTACCAATCGTAAGCAGCCACCTCCTACCAACTAAGCTTAATTAATTTGTCACTATTTCTTAAGTTAAGTTGATTATAATTAACAATTAATTTCTTACTTGAAATCCAAATCTTAATATTTTATTTTCCTTCGGTATTTAACTTCAAAACTGGGATGTTACAGTTCTCCCCTCTTAAAAGAATTTCATCCCCGAAATTCACTCGGTGACTCACCTTAGTAAACAACTCGGGGTACTGCTGCCTCATGGCATCTTTGTGTTCCCAGGTACAAGAGGTAGTTCCGCCTTGCTGCTACTCTACTTCAACCAGTTGTACGCCTTTGCTCCTCAAACGTTTTACCGATCGGTCCACGATTCTAATCGGTGTAGACACAGTTGTTAGGTCCTCCCTAATCTCCACTTCATCATCTAGCATCGAGTGGTTGGGATCATGCAGATATTTCCTCAGTTGAGACACATGAAACACGTTGTACAATCGGGATAAGTGAGTCGGTAATGCTATTTGGTACGCCATGGAGCCGACTCGTTCCAACACCTCATAAGGCCCAATGTATCGGGGGCTCAACTTCCCACTCTTCAAGGCTCGTCTGACTCCCTTGCTTGGTGAAGTCTTCAGAAATACCCTATCTCCGACTGAAAACTCTAGTGGTTTGGTTCGTTTATCATGGTAGCTCTTCTGCCTGTCCTGAGACACCTTCATCTTTTCCCTTATCATTCAGATCTATTCTGAGGTTTGCTTCACAATTTCTGGCCCCAGCAGTAAACTTTTACCTGTTTCCGACCAGCAGAGTGGGGTTCGGCATCTTTGATCATATAGTGCTTCGTAGGGGGCCATACCGATACTGATGTGGTGGCTATTGTTGTATGTAAACTCGATCAAGGGAAGGTACTGCTCCCAATCTTCACCGTGCTCCAACACACACGCCCTTAGCAAGTCCTCCAAGCTTTGGATCATTCGCTCGGATTGTCCATCCGATTGGGGGTGGTAGGTAGAACTTAGCCAAAGTTTCGTACCTATTTCTTGGTGCAGGTTGGCCCAAAACTGGGACGTGAACCTAGGATCCCTATCCGATACTATAGAAGTCGGTATACCATGCAGTCGGACAATTTCGTGAATGTAAATCCGAGCTAACTTATGCAACGGGTACTTCTTATTCACAGGTAGGAAGTGTGCACTCTTCGTCAGTCGGTCAACAATGACCTAAATTGCATCATGGCCCGCTCAGTTTCTTGGTAATCCCATGACAAAGTCCATGGCAATTGAGTCCCATTTCCATACGGGGATCTCCAGGGATTGCAATGCACCATATGGCTTCTGGTGCTCGACTTTCGACTTTTGACAGGTGATGCACCGAGCCACGTATTCTGCCACATTCCTCTTTAATCCGGGCCACCAAAATCGTGCTCTTAGATCGTGGTACATCTTTGTGGTACCTGGGTGGATACTTAGCAAGCTCTTGTGAGCCTCATCAAGCACTATTCTCCTTAGTTCTCCTCCACCCGGTACATATATTCTGTTTTTCACTCGGAAGACTCCATCCGATCCCTCGGTCAAAGACAAATCCTTACCCTTGGCCTGAGTTTCCTTCATCTCAGCCAAGTAGGAATCTGACTGCTGCTGCTCGTATAGGGATTTCAGAAATTCATTGGCGATCATCAACGTACCGATTGATATTTTCCGAGAGGAGGGGGTGTCAACATGCAAGTTCATGTCTCGGAACTGTTCCAATAACTCCACCTCCTTCACCATCATCACTGCTATATGGAGAGATTTCCGACTCAATGCAGCAGCAACAACGTTTGCCTTACCCGGATGATATTTCAGCTCGAAATCGTAATCCCTTAAAAATTCCATCCATCTTCCCTGCCTCATGTTCAGCTCCTTCTGATCAAATAAGTATTTGAGGCTCTTGTGATCGCTGTATACCTCAAATCTGGACCCATACAAATAATGCCTCCAGATCTTCAACGCGAACACCACAGCTGCTAATTCCAAGTCATGGGTCGGGTAATGCTATTCGTGAGGTCTCAATTGTTAACCAAGTGGCCTCAATTACTCAAGAGGGGGGGTGATTGAGTATTAAAAATTTTCTTTGGAATGCTCTTGAAATTGATTCTTTTGTTACTATGTTTATTTAAGATAATAAACTAGATTGCAAGTAACAACAAATAATACACAAGACAAACTAACAACTACTTAAAGAGTTTAGATAGTGAATCAATTAAGTTACAAAACAATTTATGGGACTTTAGAAAGAATGATTCAAGAGTGTTGCTTAAGTCCAAGTACAACAATGTTATTCAAAAATAGTTTGCAACTTAATGTATCATGAACTTAGTCCAATTAATGAAGCAATGAATTAAGCAAACAAGTTAAGTGCATAAATTAAATGAGTTTAGGGAAGAGAGATTTGCAAACCGATGTATACGAGTTCCACCACGCCGGTGTACGTCTCGCCTCTAAGCAACCCACTTAGAGGATTTCCACTATTGTAGATTAGAGATACACTTTGAGCAATTGCAACTTCCTAGTGTCCCACACTCAAGAATCCAATCCTCACAAGTACAAGGGCACCCCACCCAATCTCTCAATCTCACAATTACAAGGTTGAAACCCAACCCAAAATTTCTATGAAGTTTGGTATTTAAGTGTACAAGGAAACTCTCTCACTAGAGTGGATATACAATTTAAAGTTTACACAAGATAATAACTCTCAAAGAGAGGATATGCAAATATTAGCACTTCAAGAAAATATTTTCTCTCTTGAAAATAATTAATTAGCAAGTCTAGAAAATAACTTTGCTCACAAATATTTACTCTCAAATTAATAAGCCAAGAATTAGAAACAGAGAGCAATTAAGAGAGTAGAAGAGAGTAATGCAACGAGAGAGAAGAAGAAAGCAAAGGAACTGCTTCAATGCTTGGGACATCTGATGCCTTCAGCTCTTCTCTTATTTATAGTGTCAAGGCATAGCTTCTTTGTGATTAAAGAATTCCCTTCGATCCATAAAACACGTAATGGAGCTTGCCTTTGTCTGCTTAATGGAGCATTACTTATGAAGTGCGATCCGAGACTCCGTTTTACTATTCCAGGTTGTAACTCATTTAAATGAACGTTCCAGAACCATTTGAACTAAATGAATCAATTCATTTAGTGTTTCAGTTTGTCCAAGTGCGATGCAGAGCTGTCATTTATTCAACAGAGATTCAAAATACAAATTCATATAATTCATTTGAATTAAATAAACTTATCTGACTCATGGTGACATAGCTTGATCATTTGAGAGTAGCATGATATTTGAATTTGCTTATTTGGAACTAACTGTATCATAAACATATGCTTTTAATTAATTCTGTAGCAACCTCGCTCAGGCGAATGTAATTACGCTTAAGCGACCAGGCATATTTCCTTTGATTTTTCCTTCACGCTTGCTCACGCTCAAATCCACGCTTAACCATGTCATCACGCTCAAGCGTGTTGTCATCCTCTGTTCCACGCTCAAGCGAGCCTAACTCACGCTCAAGCGTAATTTAGTTTTTAGACCCCTGATGCATCACGCTCACACTCGCGCTTAAGTTCCATTGCTTCTCGCTCAAGCATGACTTATCCAGCGCTTAAGCGCCAAGTTCCTTGACCACGCTCAAGCGTGTCTTTGCTCGCGCTTAAGCGAGCGCTCCTTACGCTCAAGCGTGCTTACTTCACGCTTGGGCGTGACAAGCACCTGATTCTCATGATTCACGCTTGGTCCTTCGCTCAAGCGTGCTAGTATCATCAAGATTTTCAACCTTTGTTCCTTTGGCATTTAACAATACTATTTGTCACTTGATTTAACCACTGAACTAAATGCCTTAGTATTTTCATAATTGAATTTTGCTTTGCTTGTTTGTCATTATCAAAACCTATAACAACATATAAACACATTCTCCCCCTTTTTGATGATGACAACAAATGCTTGTCTCTTGGGGTGTTAGTATCACAATACAATAGTTCAAATATATTTCAAGAAAGACTCCTCCTTTGACATGCAGTTTGATACCATATGTTTATGACATTATAGGCATAAGTTATCAAGAGAGGATAAAAGGTCTCTCCCCCTTAGTAAGGTCTCTCCCCCTTAATATATTCTTTCCCTCTTAATCATCTCCCCCTTTCTTATGCAATGGATACATACAATGATTTACATACTCCCCCTTTCTTATATATATCTCTCCCCCTTTGGCATCATCAAAAAGACTTAAAGGTAGATGCATACATTTTGAAATAAGATGACAATGCAACATACATCATGAAAGCATATTAGCACATAATGTCTCATGGGAGTTGATTCATCTAGGTCTTTTTACGCAAGTTTAAAGAATCATGTTACTAAGGGATTTATACAAGGATTTAGATTTTGCAAGTTGCCAATGATTTTGTTGCACAAGAGAGTCAAGAAAATCAAAGGTCATTTGCCATTTATTTTTGAGATCCATGATGTATATAGGAGATTATCTTTGTGTCAAAAAAATGTTTAAATAAATGGGGACTTTCATAGGATCTTAAATAAGACAAGTGATTTGTGAGTTGATTATTGGAAGTGTGAGTATAAATTTTCTTCAAAAATTGTATCACAAAGTAAGGTATTATGTCCAAGGAAATGAAAATTTTATGGAAAAGATTAGTTTGAAATCTTTAAAGAGTTGCAAAATTTTGTTCAAAGAATAAGAAAGTGTGATAAAATAAATCAATTAGGAAATTTCCAAAATTCCTAACTCCCTTCTAATATTTATAAATTGTTCTTTTGGAAGGGGTTTTGTAAAAATGTCCGCCAATTGTTTTGAAGTTTCAACATATTCAAGTACACAATCTCCTTTCAAAACATGGTCTCTAATGAAGTGATGTCTTATTTCAATGTGTTTGGTCCTAGAATGCATGACCGGATTCTTAGAAATATTTATTGCACTAGTGTTATCACATTTAATAGGGACTTTGTCCAAGGTAATACCAAAATCAAGAAGTTGTTGTCTCATCCAAAGAATTTGAGCACAACAACTACCGGCTGCTACATATTCTGCCTCAGCCGTCGATAATGCAACACTTGTTTGCTTCTTGCTATGCAAAGAAACAAGGGAACTACCAAGTAAATGACATGTGCCACTAGTACTTTTTCTATCAAGCTTACAACCCGCAAAGTCAGAATCAGAATATCCTAAAAGATTACATTCAACGCCTTTGGGATACCACAAACCAACATTTTGAGTACCCACAAGATATTTCAAAATTCTTTTTACGGCAGTTAAGTGTGATTCTTTAGGACATGCTTGATATCTAGCACACATGCATACCGCAAACATAATATCGGGTCTACTAGCAGTTAAATAAAGTAAGGAACCAATCATACCTCGGTATTTAGTTATTTCAACGTTCTTACCCTTTTCATCTTTGTCTAAATAGCAAGATGTACTCATGGGTGTTGCTATTTCGTTTGCCTTGTCCATTTCAAACCTTTTGAGTAGTTCTTTACAATACTTTGTTTGACTAATGAACGTTCCTTCACTTGTTTGTGTTATTTGTAATCCAAGGAAGAAGGTGAGTTCTCCCATCATGGACATTTCAAACTCATCTTGCATAATCTTAGCAAACTCTTGACAAAGATTTTCATTTGTAGCACCAAATATTATGTCATCAACATAAACTTGTACCAAAAGAATGTCATGGTTTTTACGCTTTATAAATAGTGTAGTATCAACCTTTCCTCTTTCGAAATTATTTTCTAAAAGAAATTTGCTAAGTCTTTCATACCAAGCTCTTGGAGCTTGTTTCAAACCGTATAAGGCTTTTCTCAATTTAAAAACATGATTTGGAAATTTATGATTTTCAAAACCGGGAGGTTGATCTACATAAACTTCTTCTTGAATATAGCCATTTAAGAAAGCGCTTTTGACATCCATTTGATAAAGTTTAAAATCCATACAACAAGCAAAAGCTAATAATAATCTAATGGCTTCTAACCTAGCTACGGGAGCATACGTTTCTTCATAGTCTATTCCTTCTTCTTGATTATACCCCTTAGCAACTAGACTAGCCTTGTTTCTAGTTATTATTCCATTTTCATCTAGTTTGTTTCTAAAAACCCATTTGGTGCCTATTATTAGATGGTCATTGGGTCTTGGCACAAGCTCCCAAACTTCATTTCTTTCAAATTGGTTTAACTCTTCTTGCATGGCCAACATCCAATGTTCATCAATAATGGCTTCATCAATGTTTTTGGGTTCAATTTGAGATACAAAAGCTAAGTGATTGCATGCATTTCTAATGGCATTTCGAGTACTTACCCCTTTGGTTATTTCTCCAATGATTTTGTCCAAGGGATGATCCTTTAAGGTTACCCAATTTTGTTGTTTATCAAGTTGAGTTGTACTTCCTTCATTGTTGGCTTCTTCTTTGTCTTCCAAGTTCATTTCTTGGAAGGTACCTACAAGATCATCAACTTCCTTTCTCGGAGGATTTTGGTTAAGTTCATCAAATTTAACATGTATGGACTCTTCAATTGTATAGGTTCGTTTGTTAAAGAGTCTATATGCTTTACTAGTAGATGAATAACCTAGAAAAATTGCTTCATCAGATTTTGCATCAAATTTGCCAAGATTTTCCTTTCCATTATTTAAGACAAAGCATTTGCATCCAAAAATGTGAAAGTAAGAAATATTTGGTTTTCGTCCTTTATAAAGTTCATAGGGGGTTTTCTTTAATATAGGCCTTATCAAACAACGATTCATAACATGACAAGCGGTGTTCACCGCATCGGCCCAAAAATGTTTTGAAATATTAGCTTCATTCAACATAGTTCTTGCAAGCTCCGCTAAAGATCGATTTTTCCTTTCAACTACTCCATTTTGTTGTGGAGTTCTTGGAGCCGAAAAATTATGTTCAATGCCAAACTTTTCACAAAATTTCTCAAAAGATTGGTTTTCAAATTCTCCCCCATGGTCCGTTCGAATGGATGCTATTTTTAAATTTTGTTCATTTTGGATGACCTTGGCAAGTTTCTTAAATGCTTGATATGCTTCATGTTTATGAGTAAGAAACAATGTCCATGTATATCTAGAGTAATCATCCACAATCACAAGACCATAATAGTTTCCACTAAAACTTTTGATTTTTGAAGGCCCAAATAAATCCATATGTAAAAGTTGTAAAGGTCTTGTTGTTGAAACAATATTTTTTGCTTGAAAAGAAACCTTTACTTGTTTTCCTTTTTGACAAGCGTCACAAAATTTATTTTCAAATTTCAATTTTGGTAAACCAATAACTAAATCTTTTGAAACAAGTTTATTTAAATGGTCTACATGAATGTGAGCGATTCTTCTATGCCAAAGCCATGATTCATCCTCTTTGGTTATAAAGCATTGTACATCATTTGAAGCAAGGCAATCTAGATTAATCATGTAAATGTTATCTACTCTTTGACCAACAAACTTTATCTCCTTGTTTAGTTTATTTTCAATTATGCAACCATTTGATTCAAAAACAATTTTATAGCCCTTGTCACATAATTGACTAATACTAAGCAAGTTGTGTTTTAGTCCTTCAACATATAACACATCATTTATGGAGGTGGAAGAATTTTTACCAACATTTCCGATTCCAAGTATTCTTCCCTTTGTGTTATCTCCATAAGTAACAAATCCTTTGCTTCGTGGAGTAAGTGATATAAACTTACTTTTATCTCCCGTCATATGTTTAGAACACCCACTATCCAAGTACCAATGGGTGTTACTTGCCTTAAAACATACCTACAAAACAATTCAAGTTAGAGAGCTTGGTACCCATTTTATGTTGGGTCCTTGTAGGTTAGTTTGTGAAAATGTTCCCTTAGGAACCCATACTTTTCTCACTACTTTTGGTCCTAATCTTCTAACATTGCAATTATAAGAGTTATGACCTTTAAGACCACAATGATTGCATTTCACAAAAGGTGTAGATGATTTACAAGGAGGCACAAAGAAATTTTTGTAATGTTTTTCCTTCTTGTGAGCATGTGATCCTTGATTATATCCTAGTCTCGTTTTGTTAAACATACAACGTTGTTTTCCAAGAAGTGCATTTAAGTTATCTCTACCACTTGTAAACTTTTCTAGGGTTTTATTCAAGTCCAAAACCTTAGTTTCTAGCATATCACATTTCTTTTCAAACTCACAAGGTTTGGTCCTAGAGCATGTTTGAACATTTACTAACTCTTCTTTTAAAGATTCATTTTCTTTACAAACTTCCATGAGATGCATTTCTAGAGTATTACTAGTTTTTCTAGATAATTTAAGCTTATTAGAGACTTTTGTGAATTTATCATACAAATCTTCAAGAGCATCAAGTAATTCATCCTTATCTAAGTCATGAAAGTTTACCTCATTTTCTTTATCTTGGTGATTGGCCATGAGACAAAGGTTTGCTTCTTCATTATCCGATTCATCCGAGCTAGTTATCTCGTTTTCATCCCATGCAACATATGCTCTTCTTCTTTCTTTTCTTTCTTTGTTTTTCTTCTTTAGATTTGGACAATCCATTTTGAAGTGTCCTTCCTTACCACACTCAAAACAAGTAGGTGAAGTAGAATTTTCTTTAAGTTTAGATTTCTTACCTTGTGGTTTGAAGTTCCTTTGGAAGCGCTTGCTCTTCATTAGCTTTCCAAACCGTTTCACAAATAGGCTTAGTTCTTCATCCTCATCAATTTCACTCTCGGTTTCATCTTCAACCATTGAAGTAGCTTTGAGAGCTAATCCTTTCTTCTTTGATGTCTTTTCTTCTTCCTCCGCTTGTCTTAAATCTTTCAACTCTTGTTCTTGTTCTTATAATTTACCAAACAAGGTTGCAAGAGACATCTCATTTATAGTGGGAGATTGCTTGATGGCCGTAACAAGAGGTTGCCACTCCCTAGTAAGACTTTTTAACACTTTGTGAATGAGCTCTTTGTTAGAATAAGATTTGCCAAGAGTAATGAGATGATTAATGATCAAAGTAAACCTTTTTTGAAGATCTAAAATAGCTTCATTAGGATTCATCCTAAAACTTTCATATTGGCTAGTTAAAGTGCTAATTTTTGAATCCTTAACATCACTAGTTCCTTCATGAGTTATTTGAAGGGTATCCCACATTTCTTTAGCCGTTTTACATGTTATTACTCTAAAGAACTCATCGGGACCTAAAGCTAAACTAATAAGATTTTTTGCCTTATAATTATATTGCACTTTCTTTTCTTCTTCACTAGACCAATTGTCCATAGGCTTTTCAACTTGTTTATCATCCACAATATGCATAGGTATAAAGGGACCATTTTCAATAGCATTCCACACTCTTAAATCCATTGATTGCACAAAAATTTTCATTCTTTCTTTCCAAAAAGCATAACCCTCACCATTAAAAGCGGGAGGTCGATTTGTAGCACCACCCTCGGGAAACATGTTATATGAAGTTGAGGCCATTTGTTCTCTTGAAGCCGTTAAGCTTGATTTACCAAGAGTCAAGCTCTGATACCACTTGTTAACCAAGTGGCCTCAATTACTCAAGAGGGGGGGTGAATTGAGTATTAAAAATTTTCTTTGGAATGCTCTTGAAATTGATTCTTTTGTTACTATGTTTATTTAAGATAATAAACTAGATTGCAAGTAACAACAAATAATACACAAGACAAACTAACAACTACTTAAAGAGTTTAGATAGTGAATCAATTAAGTTACAAAACAATTTATGGGACTTTAGAAAGAATGATTCAAGAGTGTTGCTTAAGTCCAAGTACAACAATGTTATTCAAAAATAGTTTGCAACTTAATGTATCATGCACTTAGTCCAATTAATGAAGCAATGAATTAAGCAAACAAGTTAAGTGCATAAATTAAATGAGTTTAGGGAAGAGAGATTTGCAAACCGATGTATACGAGTTCCACCACGCCGGTGTACGTCTCGCCTCTAAGCAACCCACTTAGAGGATTTCCACTATTGTAGATTAGAGATACACTTTGAGCACTTGCAACTTCCTAGTGTCCCACACTCAAGAATCCAATCCTCACAAGTACAAGGGCACCCCACCCAATCTCTCAATCTCACAATTACAAGGTTGAAACCCAACCCAAAATTTCTATGAAGTTTGGTATTTAAGTGTACAAGGAAACTCTCTCACTAGAGTGGATATACAATTTAAAGTTTACACAAGATAATAACTCTCAAAGAGAGGATATGCAAATATTAGCACTTCAAGAAAATATTTTCTCTCTTGAAAATAATTAATTAGCAAGTCTAGAAAATAACTTTGCTCACAAATATTTACTCTCAAATTAATAAGCCAAGAATTAGAAACAGAGAGCAATTAAGAGAGTAGAAGAGAGTAATGCAGCGAGAGAGAAGAAGAAAGCAAAGGAACTGCTTCAATGCTTGGGACATCTGATGCCTTCAGATCTTCTCTTATTTATAGTGTCAAGGCATAGCTTCTTTGTGATTAAAGAATTCCCTTCGATCCATAAAACACGTAATGGAGCTTGCCTTTGTCTGCTTAATGGAGCATTACTTATGAAGTGAGATCCGAGACTCCGTTTTACTATTCCAGGTTGTAACTCATTTAAATGAACGTTCCAGAACCATTTGAACTAAATGAATCAATTCATTTAGTGTTTCAGTTTGTCCAAGTGCGATGCAGAGCTGTCATTTATTCAACAGAGATTCAAAATACAAATTCATATAATTCATTTGAATTAAATAAACTTATCTGACTCATGGTGACATAGCTTGATCATTTGAGAGTAGCATGATATTTGAATTTGCTTATTTGGAACTAACTGTATCATAAACATATGCTTTTAATTAATTCTGTAGCAACCTCGCTCAGGCGAATGTAATTACGCTTAAGCAACCAGGCATATTTCCTTTGATTTTTCCTTCACGCTTGCTCACGCTCAAATCCACGCTTAACCATGTCATCACGCTCAAGCGTGTTGTCATCCTCTGTTCCACGCTCAAGCGAGCCTAACTCACGCTCAAGCGTAATTTAGTTTTTAGACCCCTGATGCATCACGCTCACACTCGCGCTTAAGTTCCATTGCTTCTCGCTCAAGCGTGACTTATCCAGCGCTTAAGCGCCAAGTTCCTTGACCACGCTCAAGCGTGTCTTTGCTCGCGCTTAAGCGAGCGCTCCTTACGCTCAAGCGTGCTTACTTCACGCTTGGGCGTGACAAGCACCTGATTCTCATGATTCACGCTTGGTCCTTCGCTCAAGCATGCCAGTATCATCAAGATTTTCAACCTTTGTTCCTTTGGCATTTAACAATACTATTTGTCACTTGATTTAACCACTGAACTAAATGCCTTGGTATTTTCATAATTGAATTTTTCTTTGCTTGTTTGTCATTATCAAAACCTATAACAACATATAAACACATCAATTGCCAAGAGGCGTAAGCTATCACTCGGCGTAAGCTATCACATGTCCGAGGAAGTAGATCTTATCCATCCAGAAATCGTATTTCGAAAGCTTTACAAACAACTGCTTCTCCTTCAACACTTGAAGTACCGCTCGGAGGTGTTCTTCATGCTCCTCAGGGGTCTTAGAATAGATTAGGATATCATCAATGAAAACTACTACGAATCGGTCAAGATAGGGGTGGAATATGTTGTTCATATAATTCATGAAAACGGCAAGGGCGTTTGTCACACCGAACGGCATCACTACATACTCGTAGTGACCATACCGAGTCCTAAAGGCAGTCTTTGGAATGTCTGAGTCCTTCACCCAGATTTTGTGGTATCCCGATCATAGGTCAATTTTTGAGAAGACTGAGGCTCCACGCAGTTGGTCGAGTAAGTCATCAATCCTGGGCAACTGGTACCGATTCTTAATTGTGAGTTTGTTTAGCTGTCGGTAATCTACACAAAGTCTCATGCTGCCATCCTTCTTCTTAACAAGCAGCACAGGTGCGCCCCATGGTGATACACTCGGTCTAATGAATTGTTTTCCGAGTAACTCATCTACCTGCTTCTTCAACTCGTCCAATTCAGTTGGGGACATTCTATAAGCTGCACTAGAGACTGGCTCGGCTCCAGGGATTAGGTTTATAGAGAATTCGAATTCTCTGCTCGGAGGGACACCCGGCACATCCTCCGAAAATACCTCTGGGAATTCACAGACAGTCGGAATTTCATTCACTCGGACTCTACCCTCACCCTCGGTTAAACAAAGCATCATAAACAGTTGGGCTATACCTTGTGTCGTGTAATCCTCATTGTTCTGCCTCAAAAAGATTATCCTCCGGTTTCTGCAATCCACTAACACCTTGTTGGCTGAAAGCCAGTCTATACCGAGTACAATGTCAAGGTCCTTTAGAGGCACGCACACCAGATTGAAGGTAAAACTTCGATCGCACAACACAAACGTTACGTCTTTGCACATTGACGATGTCAACACCTTAGTGCCAGTCGGATTGGCCACTTCCAAGGTCCGATCCATACACACAGTCGGCAAATTTAAATGTCTCACACACTCATCAGCTATAAAAGAATAGGTGGCTCCCGAATCGAAAACTACATTAAGTGTATATTTACCGAGTGAACACTTACATTGTACCAAATCATTCGCTTGCACCGCATCTTCCGCGTTGATGGCGTAGACTCTTCCCACCGCTGGTTGGTCGGTATTTCTCCCTCGGTTACTTGTAGTAGCCATCATGTTGCTCCTTTCTCCGTTGCCTCTACCACCATTTCCTCTACTGATGGTTCCGCGTCCCCCCACACGGAAACCCCCACGACGTACATGGCCACCCTCTGGCTACAGTTGCGGACAGTTGGGGTGAACATGCCCCTTTTTGTTACAGTGGAAGCATACAACATCGTTTCCAGCATCACATTCCCGTGCAAAGTGGTTACCTCCGCATCTGAAGCATCTACCATTCCCGAAGCGACCCCTGAAACGACCCCCACAGTTTCCTTGTCTTCTGAAATTAGAGGAGTGTCCAGTACTCCTAGTGTTGCCTGACCTCTTGAAGTGTGGTTGTTGAGGCCTCAAGGAGGGGTTTGCCCTACTGCTTTGGCCCGAGTGGGCCTTGTCATCTTCTTCAAATATCCTACACTTATTCACCAATTCAGGAAAACTCCTAATCTCTTGGTATCTACAGGCTCTCTTAATATCTGACCTCAATCCGTTCTCAAATTTTAAGCACTTTGAATTCTCTGTCCCCGGTTGTTGGAAGAGTGGGTAGAATAGGCATAATTCCTCAAATCTTGCCGTGTATTCTTCCACAGTCATGGACCCCTGCTTCAATTCCATGAACTCCAGTTCCTTCCGACTCCTGATTGTATCGGGGAAGTACTTTTCTAGAAAGCATGTCTTGAAATTGTTCCAGGTCAGCTGAGTATCATCGTCAGGAAATCAGTTTCTGGCTATCTTCCACCAGTTTTCCGCCTCGTCTCGCAGCATGTACACTGCACATTCTACCTTCTGGGCCTCGGTACAGTGAAGACCCCTAAAAATCCTTTCCAGCTCTTGAGTCCATTTAAAATCTGCCTCCAGGTTACGTCCTCCTTGAAATTCACTCAGCTTCCTCTTCAGGAAGCGGTCCAGCACTTGGCCATCCTCAGCTCGAGGCTGGCCCTGCCTCTCAAACACGTCCGCGAAGCGTTGGAATGCTGTGGCTATAGCCTCCATACTTTGGCGATTCGTCATCTCTTATCATGAAATTAATACGCCTTCAAGGATAAGTATACCAAGTCACTTACTACCGATCGTATCTCAGCCTAATATTCAGTAACTTAGCACATTATGCAATTTCTATATGTTATACAATCAGTCGAACCAGAAGGAAAACAACCTCCCATCCATAAATTAATGTTACAATATCAATCAGGTTCAACAGGTATCACAATAATGATGACCATTCGATCATAATACACACAACCGCTCACACTCGGCAAGCATACCTTGGCCTTGGACCTTTCGGTCTGCTCTGATACCAAAATGTAACACCCTAATTTTTAATTAGATAAATAAAACTAACAGGGGAAATTTTCCAAATTTTAAAGTTAGTAAACTGGGCACAACAAGGAAAAGGAGCGAAATGGAAAGCAAGGGAGATAAGGGCCAAACAAAAGCCCCCCAGCGGAGCTCAACAACGCTCAAGCGAGCCCAAAAGAAATAACGTATACCCGCACGGTAACAATACAATCGTTCACCCGGTAATGACCTAGTTCACTCGGAATTCATTCCTAAGTCCACTCGGTAAACGAAGGTTGTCCCACTCGGAAACCAGGGGTATTTTCACTCGGACAATCTTCTTAGCTATCCACCGCTCGGGTATCTCACTCGTCTCTCGCTCGGCAAGTATAACCCTTCCTACCCAAGTTCTCTTACTAACTTAAATCTCCCCTCAAGAGCTTCATAGCTTTCTGTCAGTTCACTATACGGGTTACACTCGGAATTGGATCGGTTACTCTCCAATCGGAATAACACTCACTCAGCTAGTTTTTACTCGAAAGTATAGCTTGGCTATCCACTCTGAATTTTAACAGCTTCTCATTTGGGAAATCTTCCATGTCAGTCCCCACTCGGAGTTGTATACCCTCATTCACTCGAAACACTTAACTCCCCTCACTCGACAACAGGATCACGAATTCACTCTCTAGACCATATCTTGGTTTCCTTCATACCAAGTCTTACCAATTCTACACGCTCGAAAGAACATGAACATATATACTAATCAGACACCACGCACAGAATGGGATGAACATGTAGCATGGCATAAACGCAACCATATGTATATAAGAGTGTATATCAATAATTACAGGCATATTGTCATGTTCCCAACCCAAAAGGATTCTGTTCTATTTTAAAAGACCAATATTGAACACGAGCCGGCCAAGGCATAATCAAACATTATACATAGTATCTACACAAATACATATAGTTCCTTGGTGCACAGCTAATCCACTCGGCAAGTAGCTCCACTTCACTCGTAGTTCCGAGGAATGTTCACTGAAAATATTGCCACAGCAGGGGTGAGCTTTTACATTTAAAATGACAGTTAGTGACTTGGGAACCCGTATGCTTTCCATCATACAACATTACATTTCAAGCAATTATAACGTTAACTATCCTCCAGTCTATCTACTCATAACAGTACCATGCAATCGGAATTTATTCTTCAATACTTAATTATACAGATCATATCATTCCCGACTTATATATATACATGCAACCTAATAAATTCATCATAGCATAAGAGCATATATATATTTTTATATGTATATATATCTATCTAGTGCACACAGGTCTACTACAGTCAGATCCAACCCCCACTTGATTAATTTTTACGTTGCAACATAGGCTCCAAGCCTTTTTCCTCCAGCTCTAAGCTGGTTCGGCCGTTTTACTGGTACCAAACCGTTTGCCCTCACATGTAACACAATCACTCCAAGCGACCACGACAGTGTAACGGGCAGCCCCGAGTCCAACCCGGTAGCTTGCTTGAGTCCAACCCAAGACTTTAAGCGTCCAACACTAGTGCACTCGGCACTGCCTTGAGTCCAACTCAAGGTCTTTTAATTACATTCTTTTGTATGTGTTTGCCAATACAATATTGCTCCTCTTTTCCTTTATCATAACCATACTCTGCATGCAATTCATTCATCATCACATAGCAACACAGATTTATTTTTCAACACTCGCATGCAAGGTAACACAGGATAGCAATCAGGATCTACCCACTGTCCCCCGAACAGAACACCCAGGAGTCACACAATATGTTTCCACTTCATGCATGCACAGGTAAATAATTAACTAGACTCAGTATGGCAACTTAAGGTACATGCACTACATTCACACATGGTCTCATGACACACACGTGCATCCGTATCCCAACAGTGTATCTCATAACCACATATATCAAATATAAGTGAACTACCCTCGGATTCAATCATCGCATGCCTCAGTATACAAAAGCTATCTATCAAATATACATTTCATCACAAACACCCTTAAATGCACATGTATGCATAATAAATCACTCGGAACCCATTCACAAGCTATACATTTGAAATGCAAAGCGCCCACTACCTACTGAAGGAAGTCGAGGGGTTCCTCTGTTTCCCGACGCTGGTCGTTTATCTCTGATTGCCTTGCCCAGGCTCACACTCGCTCAGGCCTTCCTGGACGTAGTCGCACTGTGAAACAGGGTTGTTCATCTTTCACCCTGATGATCGTCCCTCACCAGCCGAAGGAACTCAAAGTCTTCTGCAGTGTCGTCATCGTGTGTTCCCAGGAACAGAACAATGAACAGGGGAGAGGAAGACAAAGAACGAAAAAGAGAAGAGAGAGAGTACGAGGAGAGAAAAGAAGAGAAGAGAAGAAGAGGGAGTCTGAAAACGATGCATAACTTCAGTGACCAAGGCACATATATAAGCATATGCATGCACGAGGAAGAGTAGAAGAGTAGGATGGGAAAATGTGAATTATAGTCCCACTCACATGACTCACCAATCGTAAGCAGCCACCTCTTACCAACTAAGCTTAATTAATTTGTCACTATTTCTTAAGTTAAGTTGATTATAATTAACAATTAATTTCTTACTTGAAATCAAAATCTTAATATTTTATTTTCCTTCGGTATTTAACTTAAAAACTGGGATATTACAGTTTATCCGAGTGGATACTGAGTAAGTGTAAAGGCATAAGATAATTCCGTGTAATCATAGGCCTAAATGTTACCGAGTGAAAAATATATGGTGAGCCCCGAGTGGGGAATGACTTGAATATCCCGAGTGGAAATCCGAGTAAACCTCTTCTGAGGGAAGAGCTATTGTAATGGCTTAGATTGGAATATATTCTAAGTGTATGATATACATGTATAATCCGAGTGATTAAGATCTAAGTGAGTCCGAATGGGACTTAACTTAATGGTATTCTATGAGTGAGGGAGTTTTAATATGCCGAGTGCTAAATGGTTGATGTTTTCCGAGTGACTCGATGTTGAAATATACCGAGTGGTGTTTAATTGGGAAATATTCTGAGTGAGGAAGGTTTATGGATTCTGAGTGGGATAACCTTCATTTAACGAGTGGATTGTATAAGTGTGACCCTTGAGGATAGAATATAAATGACTAAGTATATACGATGGGTTGTTTCCGAGTGAATGGAACTCTGGATCCCGAGTGATAGACTATGCGAGTATGAGTCGGCCCTGAATGAGTTGGTTGAATGAAAAATAGATCGGTCTAGATTGGTATGTCAAGAGGGAAGCCGAGTGCGAGATGACTCGGATCTGGTTGAATTTTGCTGAGTGAAACCGAATGAATGTTGGGTCAGTTTTATGGGAAATTCTATCAACAGAAACCCGAGTGCTGGGAAGGATGACTTCTTGTCGTATTCTCTTAAGCGAATTAATACCTCACTCAAGCAAGCGAGTGTGGAAATAGATACTGGGGTTATTTCGCCTGTGCGAATGGAGAGGCTCACGCGAGATGGGGCTGTCTCGCTCAAGCGAATGTGGGTTTTGCTTGAGCGAGTAGCACCCTGATTTTATTTTTCCCTCTTTTCTCTCGGTTTGTGTATATTGGCCCTTCTTTTCTTGATTCCGATGGCTGGACTCTTTTTCCCCTTACTCAGTAGACACCCGAGGGATATAATGGTCATTAGTGCAAATATTAAAACATAAAACTCTCACTTCTTCCACTCTCACGTCACTTCTTCCCCTCCTTTCTACACTCTTCTTCTTCGTTTTCTTCCTTCTTCACACCCAAAATCTTGATTACTTCCTCCTTTACCTCACCCACTCAAAATTAATTGGATATCATGGATTCATGAAGCATGAATGGGATATAGGAGCAAGGATTGGCTCTCCTCTTCTTCTCTTTCTCTCATTTTTGAGTTTGGCTTTGGGCTTGGAGGAGAGGTATGATCTTGAACACCCATGGTTCTAGTTTATGGTTTTGAGCCTATTTAAGTGTTGTGATGGGCGATTGGGTGTTGTTTTGATAGAAAATGACTTGAAGAAACAAAACCCTAACCCTAAGATTTGGGGGAAATGGATAATAATGCCATGAAAAAGGATTTTTAGTGAAAACCTAGGATAATATGTGTGTGGGTGTTGTTAATGATAGAGATTGGTGGTTACTTGAAATGGTTATTGAGTTTTGATGAAAAACCCTAAGTGGAGTGATTTGGGGTCTTGATTAAATAAGTGATTTTGGTGATTTTTGATGTCTTAGAAGGAATTGTAAGTGTGACACCCCAAAAATAGGGGTAAATTTTTCGCAATTTGATAATATTGATTTATGAAAATACAAGTGGTGAAGCTATTTATTTACTACCCTAGATCTATCAGAAACCTATCTCATATGTGAAGATATGAGAAGGTAAGTTAATTGTATTAACTCTTAAGAAATCCATAATTAAAACAGCGGAAATATTTTGAGTAAAATAATGTTATGGAATTAGATTCTTAAGAGATCACTTATTTTAGAATTAAGAAGTCCAATTTATGCCTAAGGTATTCATAAAATAAATTAGAATCAAAATTTAATATAAAGAGAATGGAACATGACATGATCAAAGCATTTTCGGAAATCAGAGTGCCCCTCGCTCAAGCGAAATCCCAATTTGCTTGAGCGAGCTTCACACAGCACGCTTGGGCGAAACAGAAAGAGCTAAGCGAAAGGAGAAAAAGAGGATTCAGGGGCCACTTCGCTCAAGCGAACCCCAACTCGCTTGGGCAAGTAGTGCAATCCTCGCTTGGGCGAAGCCAGCGAGCGTAAGGCGAAAAACGCCCAGAACCTAATCCACGCTCACTCGCTTGGGCGAGCACTACCCCAAGGCCATTCGCTCAAGCAAAAATTGGCCAGTAGCTAAAAGTCCCACACTCGCTCGGGCGAAGCTCACTCTCGCCTGAGCAAAAATTTTCCCGAGAGCAAATTCCTGATAAACCCGAGACCAATCCCTGATACCAAGCCATCTCGCCTGGGCGAAGCTCACTCTTGCCTGAGCGAAAATTCTCCAGGATCCCACCTCCGATTCTGAGGCAATTTTGCTTGGGCAAAAAGCACCCCCGCTTGGGCGAAAATGGCCCAGTGGCCAAACTCTGATGCTGAGACAATCTCGCCTGAGCAAGACCCATTCTCGCCTAAGCTGTAACATCCTAAATTTTAGGGGGAAAAATTTTCGTGAATGAATTAGGAAATAACCTGGATCCATAATAAAAATACTCCCATATATGGAGATATGAGAGCTGGTCCCATGGCCAAGAAGAAAGAGAAAACGAAGGCAAGGGAATTAAAAACCATTCACACAGAAACACAGACAGCACCTGAGCGGACCACCACACAGCGTACACTTGCTCAAGCGAAGCACGAATCCGCCTGGGCGAAACGCCCAACTCGCCCGAGCGATACCTCGACAACGCCTTCCAGCGATCCACATTCGCTGGAGCGAATCCTCCATTCACTGAAGCGAGGAGTCTCACTCGGCTAATCCCTCACTCGGCATCGAAACATCCATACACTCGGTAAACGACTAAGTCCACTCGGGATTCACTCCTTCGACCAGCAAAGCGGGTTTCGGCACCTTCGACCATACAACGCTTCGTAGGGTGCCATTCCAATGCTGCTGTGATGGCTGCTATTGTACGTAAACTCAATCAAGGGAAGGTACTGCTCCCATTCTCCACCGTGCTCCAACACACACGCTCTTAACAAGTCCTCTAGGCTTTGAATCGTTCGCTCGGATTGTCCATCCGATTGGGGGTGGTAGGCAGAGCTAAGCCAAAGTTTAGTGCCCATTTCTTGATGCAGGCTGGTCCAAAACTGGGACGTGAACCTAGGATCCCTATCTGATACGATGGAAGTCGGTATACCATACAGTCGGACGATCTCTTGAATGTAGATCCGTGCTAACCTATGCATCGGGTACTTCATGTTCACAGGCAGGAAGTGTGCACTCTTCGTCAGTCGGTCAATAATGACCCAAATTACATCATGGCCCGCTCGGTTTTTGGGCAATCCCATGACAAAGTCCATAGCAATTGAGTCCCATTTCCACACAGGAATCTCCAGGGGCTGCAATGCACCATACAGCTTCTGGTGCTCGACCTTCGACTTTTGACAGGTGATACACCGAGCCACGTATTCTACCACATCCTTCTTTAGTCCGGGCTACCAGAACTGTGTTCTCAGGTCATGGTACATCTTCGTGGCTCCCGGGTGGATACTTAACAAGCTCTTGTATGCCTCATCAAGCACCATTCTCCTCAATTCTCCTCCACCCGGCACGTATATTCTGTTTTTTACTCAGAAAACCCCATTCGTTCCCTCGGTCAAGGACAAATCCTTACCTTTGGTCTGAGTCTTCTTCATCTCGGTCAAGTAGGAATCCGACTGCTGCTGCTTGTACATGAATTTCAAGAAGTCATTGGCAATTCTCAGCGTGCCGATCGTCATTTTCTGAGAGGAGGGGGTGTCAACATGCAAGTTCATGTCTCGGAACTGTTCCAATAGTTCTACCTCCTTCACCATCATCACTGCCATATAAAGAGATTTCCGACTCAATGCGTTGGCAACAACGTTTGCCTTGCTCGGGTGGTACTTTAACTCGAAATCATAATCCTTTAGAAATTCCATCCATCTCCTCTGCCTCATATTCAGCTCCTTCTGGTCGAACAAGTATTTGAGGCTCTTGTGATCACTGTATACTTTGAATCTGGACCCGAACAAATAATGTCTCCTGATTTTTAACATGAACACCACAGCTGCCAACTCCAAATCGTGGGTCAGATAATGATGCTCGTGTGGTCTCAATTGCCGAGAGGCATACGCTATCACTCGGTCCTTCTGCATTAGCACGTACCCTAATCCGAGTCCTGATGCATCACAATAAACCATGAAGCTCTCTTGCAAGTCAGGTAATGCCAGCACTGGTGCAGCCGTCAACTTGTTCTTCAGCTCTCGGAAACTTCCCTCACACTCAGGACTCCACACGAAGGGAATGTTTTTCCGAGTCAATTTAGTCAGTGCCAAAGCCAACTTAGAAAAACCCTCAATGAATCTTCTATAATAGCCTGCCATGCCCATAAAGCTCCTTATCTCCGAGACCGACTTAGGTCTCTCCAATGTCATTATAGCTGTCACCTTCGAAGGGTCCACCGAGACACCTTGCTCGGAAATCACATGTCCGAGGAAGTGGATCCTATCCATCCAGAATTCGCACTTTGAAAGCTTCGTAAATAACTGCTTCTCCTTTAACACTTGGAGTACCGCTCGGAGGTGTCCTTCATGCTCCTCGGAAGTCTTAGAATAGACTAGGATGTCATCAATGAAAACAACTACGAATCGGTCTAAATAGGGGTGGAATATGTTGTTCATGTAATTCATGAAGACAGCAGGGGCGTTCGTCACACCGAACGGCATCACTACATACTCGTAATGTCCATACCGAGTCCTAAAGGCAGTCTTTGGGATATCCGAGTCCTTCACTCGGAGTTGGTGGTATCCCGATCGCAGATCGATCTTTGAGAAGACTGAGGCTCCACGCAGTTGGTCAATTAAGTCATCAATTCTGGGCAGCGGGTAACGATTCTTAATTATGAGTTTGTTCAGCTGTCGGTAGTCTATACAAAGTCTCATGTTGCCATCCTTCTTCTTAACAAGCAGCACAGGTGCGCCCCATGGTGATACACTCGGCCTAATGAATTGTTTTCTGAGTAACTCATCTACTTGCTTCTTCAACTCGGTTAATTCATTTGGGGACATTCTATAAGGTGCATTGGAGACTGGCTCGGCCCCAGGGATCAAGTCTATAAGAATTCGACTTCTCTATTA
This sequence comes from Clitoria ternatea, assembly GCA_037962975.1. Classification (NCBI taxonomy): domain Eukaryota; kingdom Viridiplantae; phylum Streptophyta; class Magnoliopsida; order Fabales; family Fabaceae; genus Clitoria; species Clitoria ternatea. Next base: position 162,968,472 of record CM075672.1, read on the forward strand.
GGAGGGACACTCGGTACGTCTTCAGGGAACACTTCTGGAAATTCACAAACAATCGGGATTTTGTTCACTCGGGTTTTACTCTCACCCTCGGTTAGACAAAGCATCATGAACAGTTAAGGTATACCTTATGCTGTGCAGTCCTCATGGTGCTGTCTCGGGAAGATTATCCTTCGGTTTCTGCAATCCACTAACACTTCATTGGCTGAAAGCCAATCTACTCCGTGCACGATATCAAGATCCTTCAAAGGTATGCACACTAGGTCGAAAGTGAAACTCCGATCGCACAACTCGAACGTCACTTTTTTGTACATTGATGAGGTCAGTACCTTAGGACCAGTCGGATTGGCTACTTCCAAAATCTGATCCATTTCCACGGTCGGTAATTTCAAATGTTTTACACAATCATCAGCTATGAAGGAGTGGGTGGCTCCAGAATCAAAAACTACACTAAGTGTGTATCTACCGAGTGAGCACTTATATTGCACTAAGTCATTTGCTTGTGCGACATCCTCTGCGTTGATTGCGTAGACTCTTCCAGCAGCTGGTTGATCGGTGTTTCTCCTCCAGTTATTTGGGGTAACCATCATATTCCCTCTAGCTCTGTTGTTTCCGCCCCGAGAGCTTTGTCCATCATTCCTATTGCTCTTCACCTGGAACCCTCCTTGACGCACACTAGCATTTGTTTGATGGAACTGGGGGCAGTCAGGGCGAATGTGCCCCTTATTCCCGCAGTGAAAACACTTAACATCGGTACCATTGCAACTCTGAGCAAAGTGGTCGCCACCATATTTAAAACACTTACCATACCTGGGTCGTCCACTCATCTGTCTCCCTCGGTCACCACGATCCTGATATCTAGTGAAGGGTTCATTTCTTCCTACGTTTCCTGGCCTCTTGAAACGTGACTGCTGAGGCCTCAAATACTGGTTGGCTCTGATGCTCTGGCCCGAGTGGGCCTTGTCATCTTCCTCAAATATTCTATATTTGTTCACTAATGCAGGAAAACTCCTGATCTCTTGATATCTACAGGCCCTCTTAATATCCGATCTCAACCCATTTTCAAATTTAAGGCACTTGGAGCTCTCCGTCCCTGGTTGTTGAAAAGGTGGGTAGAATAGGCACAATTCTTCGAACCTAGTCGCATACTCTTCCACAGTCATGGAGCCCTGCTTCAACTCCATAAACTCCAACTCCTTCCGACTCCTCACTGTGTCGGGGAAGTACTTCTCTAAGAAGCATGTCTTAAAATCGTTCCATGTCAGTTGAGCATCATCATCAGGGAATCGGTTTCTGGCTATCTTCCACCAGTTCTCCGCTTCATCCCGCAGCATATACACTGCACATTCCACCTTTTGGGCCTCGGTACAACGAAGACCCCCAAAAATCCTTTCCAGTTCCTGAGTCCATTTAAAAGCTGCCTCCGGGTTACGTCCTCCCTGAAACTCACTCGGCTTCCTCTTCAGGAAGTGGTCCAGCACGTGGCCATCCTCAGCTCGAGTCTGGCCTTGCCTCTCAAACACGTCTGCAAAGCGTTGGAATGCTGTGGCTATAGCCTCCATGCTTTGGCGATGCGTCATCCCTTATCCTGAAATTAACATTCAAGGATAAGTATACCGAGCCACTCATTACCATTCGGATTTCAGCCTAATGTTCAATGACTTAGCACATCATGCTATCTCTATATATTATACAATCAATCGGACCAGGAGGGGAAACACCCTCCTATCCACAAGCCAATATCAATCAGGTTCAACTAATATCACAACAATAATGACCATTCAGTCAGAAAGCACGCAACCGCTTACACTCGGTAAGCATACCTTGGCCTTGGACCTTTCGGTCCGCTCTGATACCAAAATGTAACATCCTAAATTTTAGGGGGAAAAATTTTCGCGAATGAATTGGGAAATAACCTCGATCCATAATAAAATACTCCCATATATGGAGATATGAGAGCTGGTCCCATGGCCAAGAAGAAAGAGAAAAAGAAGGCAAGGGAATTAAAAACCATTCACACGGAAACACAGACAGCGCCTGAGCGGACCACCACACAGTGTACACTTGCTCAAGCGAAGCACGAATCTGCCTGGTCGAAACGCCTAACTCGCCCGAGCGATACCTCGACAACGCCTTCCAGCGATCCACATTCGCTGGAGCGAATCCTCCATTCGCTGAAGTGAGGACTCTCACTCGGCTAATCCCTCACTCGGCATCGAAACATCCATACACTCGGTAAACGACTAAGTCCACTCGGGATTCACTCCTAAGGCAACTCGGTATGAGGGGTTCCAACACTCGGGAATCGACTCCCACGCCTACCTTCTATAACATAGTCTCTTATATTTATCCACCAAGGTACATACTAGATTCGCCCGGTAAGTAGGGGACTTTCCACTCGGATTCTATAAAGTCTCACTCGGAATATTTCCCGCTCGGAGCTTATACGTGTTTTCACTCGGAATCAGTTAAGCCTATGCGCTCGAGATTCTTTCCACTAAGTTACTCACCCGGATGTCATTGGAGGAAACTTCCCTAAGAATCTGTCTAAGTGTTTCTCTCTCGGGAACTCATGTGAATGAATCTCACTTGAATTTCATACTTACATTTACTCGGAAATCCTCAGGCCTATATTCATTCAGGGAATAACAGCTAACTCACTCGGCATACTATAATTTGATCACTCAGATTATAATTATCCTACGCTTAGAGTACATTCCATTCCAAACCACTCCATTAACTCCTCCTTCAGACGGGGGATCACTTAGGATCTTTTTACTCGGGAGTACAAGCTCTTCCTCACTCGGCTTACATATAATCTTTCACTCGGAATCACTCAGCTTCATAACCACCCATAAACACACTAACCTCCTACGCTCATAAGACATACTCAAGCATCCATATTCACCGCTCGGACATCACTTACAGTATAGAAGAACACACAACATATATATATATATAAATGAAAGCATTCAAATAATTACAAGAGTTTCATCATGACTTCTGTTACCCGAAGCTGTTCAAGTTCTAACGTAAAGACTAAAACCAAAACATGAGCCGGCCAAGGCTTAACAGGACCTTACACACGGTATATACATATACACATATATTCAAAAGCACTCGGCTGTTTTGTTCTACACTCAGCTCCTCCTTCATCCTTCATTCCGAGAGATGTTCACTGAAAATGTAGCCACTGCAGGGGTGAGCTTTTACAGGTAAAATGACAATCAAGGACTCGGTATCAGTGTCAATATGCACACTCACTTCATCCAACTGTTTTCAAGTCAATTAAGGTTAGGGAAGCAGAATATTATCTATGGCACACATACAACACATACAAATGTCCACACACTCAGAAATCATTCATAACACTCAACACATGCTATGCGTACTGTTCTAATCAACCTCATATCTACATGCATGCCTGCGGATCCGACTCGAGGGATGACTTTCAGTTATAGTTTCCCTTCTACTGGCCCCTCGTCCCTCAAATCTTCCCGTGTGGTACCGGCCTCTCATAGGCGTCTCGAGACTCCTCTCTAGCTCCTACGGCTACCACGAGCTCTCTCAGGATCTAGCCAAGGTCTGTAGCTAGAAGTCATTCCCTCGGGCTCATGACCTTCCACGGGTCACCCCACTCTTACACATGCAGCTAATGCATTTTCCAGTAAGCACCATCACACAACCGATACCTCCGTCGTAACCATAAGTAGAACAGATTCAACACAACCTTTATATTGCTTTATTAGTTATACCAATATGCACAACAATCGGGTAATCAAGTAATAGCATTTGACAAATCAACTAACGGGCACACATTCATATTTCACAGTGTTAACAAAGATGGAACCATGCATTTCATACGTCATTATCAAAGGCTAACAGTCCACATTACCACCATCTTGATTGCATGCAACTACTATATAACCACTGTAAAACACACAGAATCCAAAACCAATAATCATGCATAAGATCCTGTCGTCATAAACACATGCACACACTCAAGCAGTACATTCATCCGGTACTATTCATGGACCATGCATTTGACATGCAAGCGCCCCTTACCTTCGGAGGGAACCTTAAGAAGCTTTTCTGCTTTCGTGGTTGGATCTGACGCCCTTCTTCCGATTCGTTCAGCGTTTCTTCGCCCCGTCGTACTCTGTACTCGGTTCTGGAATGAAGCGTTGTCCTTCCTCTGCCTCAACGATCGTCCTTCACTAGTTGGAGGTCTCTGACCTTCTCCCCGCACTGTCATCATGAAGAACAAAAACAGGGGAAGGAAAAGAAGATGGAGACGAAGAAGAAAAGAGAGAATGAAGTAGTGGGAGAAGTTTTGCACACACGGTAATACAGGGTACGCACATATATACGCATACGAAGGGAAGGAGTGGGATGGGAAAGCGTGAGTTGCAGTCCACTCACACCTTCCGCCAATCACAAACAGCCACATTCCACCAACTAAATCCAATCAGCTTGTCACTAACTCACAAGCTATATTGATTATGATTAACAATTAATTCTTTACTTTGCATTCAGGTTTTTATCATTTAATTTTCATTCGTTATCTAACTTCGGAATTGGGATGTTACATAAGCGAGAATCGTCTAGGAACCAAAATTCGATACAGGGGCATTCTCGCTTGAGCGAGAAGCCCTCTCGCCTGAGCGAGACTGACAGTAAAATAGAGGAAAATGTAGAAAACACTTAACTCACTATACCAAAACTCATTTTAATCAATTTTACTTAGATTCTACACTTCATACATACCATATTACATATTTAGAACTTGCTCTAATCAATCATGCTCGTAGATTTCCATTCTAACTCTTCTATTGTATATAAATCAACTCAACAACTCTTTTACTTCACAAGTCTAACATTCCAAATATAAACTTCATTAATTTATCAAAATAAGAAAGTTTTCATCATTCATACATTCACAGGGTCATGATTGAAAATGAGTCATAGACAAAAGATCTCATTTTCCTCCATGACCTTCCAAAATCATCATTGTATATATATGTATTCATCAATTCATACAATTATCCATTCTAAATCCAGACTATACAAAATATACATTTTACTATATACATTACATCCATTTCACACATCTATATAAACCAAAATATTGCCAGCCAAGGTATTCTTTACCAAAAAGGGGCTTCCTTCACACTCCTCCTCCTCCAAAACAGCTCCAAGGCAAAACCTACAACACAGGAGCTAAAAAGATATACCACAGGGAGAGTGAGTATACTTTCTCAATGATGAAAATCCAATAAATAAGACAATATATGCATGAATGCAATACAACTATCTCCTCCTCAAGAGAAGTTTATTTAATATCAATCATTCAACCAACAATTTTAATACGAACACAATTAATCATTAAATCTCTTAGAATCATATCAACCAAGTTCACAATTATAATTATTAATTGAAAAAGGGATTTCCACCCACATCTCACTCAATCTCATCATCAAAGTATCACTCTATGCCATGCTTCAAAGGCTGATGCACATGCTAGTATTTTAAGATGCATATGCATGGATCCGATTTCATTTCCTCGGGTGATCGCAACCACCATAATCATGCAATCATTCTCAATGGTTTCCCGCCTCGCAAGGGGTACTCCCTCTAGCAGCCTCGCAAGGTGCTTCTCATGATCGCAACCACGTTTAACATTTCATAAGGTTTCCCGCCTCGCAAGGGGTACTCCTGCCTCATGATCGCAACCATGGGCATTCAATCTCCATGGTCCCATAGGGCCTTTCATTTCAATACCAGGTGATCGCAACCACCGGTCTAATAATCATAGGAACTCGCAAGCCTTTTTCTTATTTCCAATATCAAGTGATCGCAACCACTTATCAACATCATCATGTTATGCATGCCATGCAATATATGCAATGCTCATGCATGCCTCAACCTCATTAGGATTATCTCACCCTCTCATCTAGGGTATATTCATTTTCAACCACACAGTTATCCACCAATTCATACACAACATCAATCTTTATATTCAAGAAACATTCCTACCAAATACTTTAGGTATACATCATGTCTTATATGAAATCAATAATGCATCAACGCATAATATGCAATTCATAGCCTCATTTAGGCTTTATCATATAAACACTCATTTCAAAACACCATACACAATTTCTCATTTCAACACATTTAATCAAGACAACATGCCATATCACATTAATACATACATTATCATCATAATTCTCATACATTTAGAAAATACACCCCTCTCCTACCTCAAGAGAAGTAGACCTCTGGGGTTGATGTTCCCGCCTCACCAGTATTGTCAGGCCCTACACCAATCAATTATAGGGCCATATCAATCATTCATTCAAACACCAATTCAACATACATATACATAGGTGTATACATGATTCTCATCATGTGGAAGTTATTATAGGTTTATTCATTTGCTTACTTAGGCTTCGGGAATTCCTTCCCTTAAATCACAATCCATTATTACCAAGTGTTACAACCTAATTGTTAGGTTATTCCATCTATTAAATCTCCACCAACACCTTGGTGAGTTTCCCACTTGCTATGACTTCAAGTCAACATCATCATCATTTAATGTCTCTACCTCATCATTTATAACACTCTTCCCATCAACAAATGCTAACTTCTTCAATAAATGCTATACTCTTCAATATTATACATTTCCTCCTAAAATTCAAATTTAGGGTTTTCACCAAACCCACCAACCTTCATAAATACTCATATACCTCCTTCTTTTCCCACCATAATTACAACTACCTCATTAATTATTCATAAGCTTGTATTTATGTCAACCCATCTTAGGGTTTCCATATTTAATGCTTCTCCTAGTAACCTACATACATTAAATGCTTTCTTAACATTGAAGACACATAGTAATAGGTTTATATACATGGAAAATGGTAATAATTTTACCTCGAGAAAAGAAACAAGTGGATGTGTAAAAAGGAGAAGATCCACACGAAAATGAGAGGAGGAAAGAAAGGATCCCAAGCTCCAAGCTTTTCTTAAGCTTCTTGAAGGATAACAATGAAGAAGAAAGATATATCTTTCTTTTTACTTAAGGTTTTTGGAGGAAGAAAAGATGAATAATGAAGAAGAAAGGAAGAGGTAAGGTGGCGTGGAGAAGAAGAATGCAACGGAAGTGAAATGAAAATGTGAGTTTAGTTTTTAAGTTATTAAGCCTTCATTAACTCTTTCGTTTTTTAAACAAACAGGTTCGCCGTTCGGGCTCAATACGTATTCTAAAAATTATTCCGAGTATAAATTCAGAATCCCAATAACATTATCTACGGCCCTGACCAACAGCATCTCAATCGGAGATACTTGGTCCGACACCTATATTTTATCCGGGTCAGTTTTTAACTCAACCGGTCACCATAATTCACCAGCAATTTTGAAAAGTCTTGTTTAAATCGTTTCAAGAATTTTGGGATATTAATTAGCCCGCATTTAATTATCCAACATTTATTTTCCTAATTTAACTTCCTATTTTAAGAATTCGGGGTGTTACAGTAAGAAGGGAATGAACCTTTAGAATTATCGGGATTGATTAATGAGGTTAATAATGATTTGAACTATGTTCATGAGGTTGTGTAAGATAATAAATACCATAAGGATTTGTTAATTGATGATGGTCTTGGTTGGGGCCAAAAGGATTATAATAAATTTGAATGAAATTTTATAATGAGGATATTTAAAGAGTTGAAGTGAATTGAAAATACATCATGTAATGGATGAGATAATGATGATGTGGGATTTAGTTGGCCTTTTAAGATCTAGGGGATCTTGGCTTTGGGAAAGGAATTCCCGAAGCCTAATACAATTGCATAAGTTGGTGTTCATCAAGTCTAGGACTTGATGTTAGGCTTTATAATAAGCTAACAAGTGCTTGGAATTATGATGGTTATTATTTATGTGAATATACTTGCATATAGTATGTAGATCATATTCCGGATGACGTGAAGGAGCATTCAGAGCATTGGAACCGTTCGGCTCTTCCCTTGAGGTAGGAGAGAAGTTAACATTCAAATTGCATGAGTAAATTTAATAGTGATTATTGTATGTGATGGATACTCATGCTTGCCTTGCCAATTATATGTATTGAATTAATTGAAATGGCAATTTGATAATTATTGATAATTATTATGATACTCTTGTGATGGGTGCAAGTAATTGACTTGCATGTGTGTGAGGCAATTATGATTGTTATATATGTATATGTAATTTGAAATACCTTGTTGCCACATGTGTGGATTAATATTATGTTTGTTGCTATGCCTATTTGATATCCATGTGTGGATTGTTATGGATGATGGTGGTGGCCATGGGATGCCAATTATTTGAACGATGTACCTTGAGGGGCTTTGTAAATGATTATGAATAATTATTAAGATGCCAAATTAAAATATATACCCTAATTGAGAGGGTGAGAAATCCTTGTGAGATTGTTGGGCACATGCATTATTGCATTGTTGCATTTATGGCATAGCATGGCATTGATATGCATTATTATTGAATGAATCACCTTGCGGGGTGCCACAAAGGGTATATCCCTGAGTGAAAGGACGTTGTCCTATTGTTATTGAATAATGTTGAATATATCACCTTGCGGGGTACCACAAAGGGTAAATCCCTGAGTGTAGAGGATGTTGTCCTGTTGTTGTTGAATAATGTGAATATATCACCTTGCGGGGTGCCACGACGGGTAAACCCTGGAGTGAAGATGATGTTGATCATAATGTTGAGTATATCACCTTGTGGGGTGCCACCAGGGGTGTATCCCTGAGTGATGATGGTATTGTGATAATTATTGTGAAGAATATCACCTTGAGGGGTGCCACGAAGGGTGTATCCCTGAGTGAAGATGCTGTTGCATGAATTATTATTGAAATGAACATATCACCTTGCGGGGTGCCACGAAGGGTGTATCCCTGAGTGATGATGGTATTATGTTATTTATTGTGAAATGAATCACTTTGCGAGGTGCCACGAAGGGTGTATCCCTGAGTGATGATGGTATTATGTTATTTATTGTGAAATGAAACACCTTACGGGGTGCCACGAAGGGTGTAGCCCTGAGTGATGATGATATTATGATATTTATCAAAATGAATCACCTTACGGGGTGCCACAAAGGGTGAATCCCTGAGTGATGATATTATTATTAGAATTATTGAGAAATGAATGGTGTGGTGGTTGTGATCACCCGTTGATATGGAATCGGATCCATTGTATATTTAAGATAGGATGACCACGAGTGATGAGAAACCCCTTGCGAGGAGGTATTGAATAAAAGATAAAATGAATCGATGATGATAATGATTGAGGATGCCCTTGTTGATAAGTGGCCGGTGATTGTGTATATGATTATGTATGTGTTTGTGCTTATTTATGATATGAATTATGATTCATGAGGTCTGTATGCCTATTGTGATAATGAGATAATAAATGGATGATAATTTGATGTTTTGATAGCAAAGCACACATGATGTTTGTATGCATATACATATGATCACAATATATATTATTCGTCATTTTGAATGTATAACTTACTCTCCCATGTGGTCTCCTTTTTAGAATTGTGATGCAGGTTACCATGGGATGAGTTCGGATTTAAAGATCAAGCTTGGGTGAAGGTAAATAGTGGTAGAGGAATTGCCTTGGCCAACATCATTTATGGATTCTTGTGTAATGAATAAATTGTATAAGATTGTATAGATGATTTAGAGATTTTAAGTATGTATAAGATAATCCTTTGAATTGAAGGATGATGAATATATATATGTAGAATATAAGAGATGATTTGATGTGTATTAGAGGAATTGGAATTGATCGATGTTCATTGATGATTGAGATAGTTGGGAGAGGATTCTTGAATATATGGGTATATATATATAATTATGTCTTAGGCATTGTACGTTTGCCAAGCCTTTTCTCATATCGCCATATATGGGACTAGGCGTGTGCCCGGTATACAAATTCTTCCGCTGTAAACTCTATTACTTTCGTATACCGTTATGGGGAATTTATCTTTCGATCCAGTTTTAGGTTATTGAATCTCACTCTTGGGTTTTCTATGATTTGGGTCTTGATGTGGTCATGATGGTGTATTGGAAACATTTTCAAACGCGAAAAATTTATTCGCAATTTTATTAATTATGACGATCACATCGGGATTCGAGTACAGAAAATCAGGGGTGTTACAAGGTGGTATCAGAGCATATTTTGCTCTGAATTGAAGTTATTGGTTACTACCAGAGCATGGTTGCTCTGTGATAAATTGATATTATGGATGGTTAGAGTATGATTTCACAATGGTGAGACTTTTATGATGATCTTTGGAGTGAGATGCTCAATAATGACATATGGTTGTTTTGTATAGATTTAAGAATGATAATTATCTTGAGGATGATATTATGTTTCATTGCCCTACATGGACCTATGATGTACTAAATGTCTAGGAATTATGAATTGATTATAGGGCATATTTGCTTATTGAGGAATTATCGTGAATGGTTAAAGTTGAGCTGTGATTGGTGCTCATTGAGGACTCTTTATGAGATTATGAATTCAAAAGATATGATTGATGACTATTGGGAGTATGCCTTTTATTCCTAAGGTTGTAAGATGTACATGTGGAGCCTAGTTGCTCATTGATGATCATGAATGAATTATGGGATTGAATATGAGTGAATGAATGAAATTCCTTGACATATGATGGATGTATGTACTGTGTAAGACCGGCCAAGTTCCTTACTCTATTACCTTCAAATGACGAATATATTGTTATTGTGCATTGATGTTCATATATATAATGCAAATTGATTTGATGATGAATCCATGATTGAATGTTAATCATGGGAATGAAATATTGAGATGTGAATATGAGATATGAGATATGAATTGATATGATGATGATGTGATGCCATGTGTTGATCATGGATATGATATATATATATATATATGGATTTAATGATGGACCTATGTCGTATGTTGATTACGGATAGGGAATATTGAGAAAGAAATTGATATGGTAGTCGACCATATATGTTGAGACCTTGATGTGTATATGCACCTGGAAATTGAATTGTTGGTTAGGTCTTTTATAGGCATTATGCCTGTGGCGTTTAGCCAAGGAATGCTTGCTAAATGAAATGAAACTCACATGAGGAATTGAATGAATGAATAATATTGAATAATTCCCTAGTATGGGTATGTTTGAATTTAAATGTTTGGTTGTGCCATTTGTGAAGGATGGATTTTATATCCTTTGGCACAAGAACCCTATATGTTATATGATATAAGTGATTCGTTGTATTTCCCTAGATTGGGAATTTGAATATGTGATGATTGAAAATTTATGATTGGTACACGATCGATGGTGAAGTTAGCTAAAATTTGATGATTGATATGGCATGATGGATGCCAAATTATTTATATAATGATGATGAAATATGAGTATTTTGGTTATGGACCGGTGAGGATTGTCACCAAGTCTTATATAGAACGGTATCATTTGAATATATGTGACCGACATGAGCAATGGGAATACGAAGTACTGGTCCCGATATGGTCATACATGCCATAGGCATTGTGGCAGCATGCACTTATGCGCCGACTTTGTGTGTTTATAGTAACCACTACAGGATTGGGACGCCTTCCTGTATGTCAGATGCAGCGACACATAGGCCGGGCAAGTGTAGGGATTGTAGCTGCTTATGGTGAATGTACTGAGCCTATCTGGTCATACTGAGTATGAACATGCGAGCTCTGTTGGACGAGTTATAATTGATAATATATGACATGCTTGATGTAGAAATTTTATGTTAAGAATGATGAAGTGATGATGAACATATCTTGATGGACTTTGAGAAGTCCAATGTTATTCTATGGTATCGTTGAACCTTGTTGATGTGTGGCCTGAGGTATGGCCTTGTGACATGTGTATCGATGCTGAATTTCGAGGACGAAATTCTTTTTAGGTAGGGTGAATTATAACATCCTAAATTTTAGAAAAATGAATAATTAATGAGAATGGCAAGTTGATGTTTATTGAGGATGATGTGTGAGAATATGAGGATTAGTGGTGGCAAGGTATGAATACATGTATATAAGATGATGATGAGCTTGAATTCAGTTGGAATGTAAATTCATAAGTATGAATGTTGAATAGGCTGTATGTGCCTGTCATGATGTGTATGAAATGTGGGATAAATTCAAATTTGGATTATAATGAGGAATTCCGAGTGAGAATGCTTAGGAACAAGTTATATATGCTTTATATGATGTACATGATAGCTTGGACATGATTAAATTGGCTTAAAATGAGATTTTATAAGTTAAGCTGTGTGGAATTTGCGTTCTTGTCTCTGTGCTGATAGTCTCGCCCGAGCGAGAAGGGATCTCGCCCAGGCGAGGATCCCCTGTATTGGCATAATGGCTTCTGGGCAATTTTCGCTCAGGTGAAGGTGAATTCCGCTCAAGCGAAATTGCCCTGTATCAATGTTGCTCTCTAGAAGGAATTTGCAGTATCAGTGTTTGCTCTCTGGAGGAAATTCGCTTAGGCGAATGGAGTCTTGCTCGAGCGAAGGGTCTGAGGAATGGCGTTCGCCCAGGCGAGTGAGGAATCAGCTCGAGCGAGTACAGTGTGTTGTGATTAGGTGAGGTTCTGGACGAATCTCACTCGAGCGAGAATGGCCGCGCTTGAGCGAGCTAGTGAGGGAATGGTCACTGGACCTTTCTTCGCCCAAGCGAATGTGAGTAGCTTGAGCGAAAGTGGGAAGTATGAATGCTGGGTGATGCTCACTCAGGTGTGATTGGTATGGTTGTGCTTCTAACCGAGTGTGACGTGTGTATGTTGAGTAAGTGGGATTCTGGATGAAATTTCACTTGATAGGGGACTTAGAAAATAATTCAGGATTTGTGGTGAATTTCCGAGTGAAATTCCAAGTGGCTTTGCCAAGGCAGAACCCTCCGAGTGAGGGAGTGGATAAGATTCTGAGTGAGAGGTCTCCGTGTGTGATATTCCGAGCAGTGGAGTTCCGAGTGGAAGTATCCGAGTTCAAGGTAACTCATTCCGAGTGGAGCCTCTCTGAATGTAATTCCGAGTGGAAATGGCACCGAGTGGGGTGTGTTGTCCAGAAGTATTCTGGAATGACCTTATTCGTGGGGAAAAACAAAGAAAGTCGGTTTTAGAATGAAATACTGAGTGGAAAACCAGGTGAGGAAGGACTTGGTCTGGATTTTTTATCCGAGTGGATACTGAGTGAGTGTGAAGGCATAAGATAATTCTGTGTAATCATAGGCCTAAATATTACCGAGTGAAAAATATATGGTGAGCCCCGAGTGGGGAATGACTTGAATATCCCGAGTGGAAATCCGAGTAAGCCTCTTCCGAGGGAAGAGTTGTTGTAATGGCTTAGATTGGAATATATTCTAAGTGTATGATATACATGTATAATCCGAGTGATTAAGATCTGAGTGAGTCCGAATTGGACTTAACTTAATGGTATTCTCTGAGTGAGGGAGTTTTAATATGCCGAGTGCTAAATGGTTGATGTTTTCCGAGTGACTCGATGTTGAAATATACCGAGTGGTGTTTAATTGGGAAATATTCCGAGTGAGGAAGGTTTATGGATTTCGAGTGGGATAACCTTCATTTACCGAGTGGATTGTATAAGTGTGACCCTTGAGGATAGAATATAAATGACTAAGTATATACGATGGGTTTTTTCCGAGTGAATGGAACTCTGGATCCCGAGTGATAGACTATGCGAGTATGACTCGGCCCTGAATGAGTTGGTTGAAAGAAAAATAGATCGGTCTAGATTGGTATGTCAAGAGGGAAGCCGAGTGTGAGATGACTCGGATTTGGTTGAATTTTGCCAAGTGAAACCGAATGAATGTTGGGTCAGTTTTGGGGGAAATTCTGTCAATAGAAACCCGAGTGCTGGGAAGGATGACTTCTTGTCGGATTCACTTAAGCGAATTAATACCTCGCTCAAGTGAGTGAGTGTGGAAATAGATACTGGGGTTATTTCACCTGTGCGAATGGAGAGGCTCACGCGAGATGGGACTGTCTCGCTCAAGCGAATGTGGGTTTCGCTTGAGTGAGTAGCACCCTGATTTTATTTTTCCCTCTTTTCTCTCGGTTTGTGTATATTGGCCCTTCTTTTCTTGATTCCGATGGCTGGACTCTTTTTCCCTTTACTCAGTAGACACCCGAGGGATATAATGGTCATTAGTGTAAATATTAAAACATAAAACTCTCACTTCTTCCACTCTCACATCACTTCTTCCCCTCCTTTCTACACTCTTCCTCTTCATTTTCTTCCTTCTTCATACCCAAAATCATGATTACTTCCTCCATTACCTCACCCACTCAAAATTAATTGGATATCATGGATTCATGAAGCATGAATGGGATATAGGAGCAAGGATTGGCTCTCTTCTTCTTCTCTTTCTCTCATTTTTGAGTTTGGCTTTGGGCTTGGAGGAGAGGTATGATCTTGAACACCCATGGTTCTAGTTTATGGTTTTGAGCCTATTTAAGTGTTGTGATGGGAGATTGGGTGTTGTTTTGATAGAAAATGACTTGAAGAAACAAAACCCTAACCCTAAGATTTGGGGGAAATGGATAATAATGCCATGAAAAAGGATTTTTAGTGAAAACCCAGGATAATATGTGTGTGGGTGTTGTTAATGATAGAGATTGGTGGTTACTTGAAATGGTTATTGAGTTTTGATGAAAAACCCTGAGTGGAGGGATTTGGGGTCTTGATTAAGTAAGTGATTTTGGTGATTTTTGATGTCTTAAAAGGAATTGTAAGAAGGGAATGAACCTTTAGAATTATCGGGATTGATTAAGGAGGTTAATAATGATTTGAACTATGTTCATGAGGTTGTGTAAGATAATAAATGCCATAAGGATTTGTTAATTGATGATGGTCTTGGTTGGGGCCAAAAGGCTTATAATAAATTTGAATGAAATTTTATAATGAGGATATTTAAAGAGTTGAAGTGAATTGAAAATACATCATGTAATGGATGAGATAATGATGATGTGGGATTTAGTTGGCCTTTTAAGATCTAGAGGATCTTGGCTTTGGGAAAGGAATTCCTAAAGCCTAATACAATTGCATAAGTTGGTGTTCATCAAGTCTAGGACTTGATGTTAGGCTTTATAATAAGCTAACACGTGCTTGGAATTATGATGGTTATTATTTATGTGAATATACTTGCATATAGTATGTAGATCGTATTCCGGATGACGTGAAGGAGCATCCGGAGCATTGGAACCGCTCGGCTCTTCCCTTGAGGTAGGAGAGGAGTTAACATTCAAATTGCATGAGTAAATTTAGTAGTGATTGTTGTATGTCATGGATACTCATGCTTGCCTTGTCATGTATATGTATTGAATTAATTGAAATGGCAATTTGATAATTATTGAGAATTATTATGATACTCTTGTGATGGGTGCAAGTAATTGACTTGCATGTGTGTGAGGCAATTATGATTGTTATATATGTATATGTAATTTGAAATACCTTGTTGCCACATGTGTGGATTAATATTATGTTTGTTGTTATGCCTATTTGATATTTATGTGTGGATTGTTATGGATGATGGTGGTGGCCATTGGATGCCAATTATTTGAACGATGTGCCTTGAGGGGCTTTGTAAATGATTATGAATAATTATTAAGATGCCAAATTAAAATATATACCCTAATTGAGAGGGTGAGAAATCCTTGTGAGATTGTTGGGCACATGCATTATTGTATTGTTGCATTTATGGTATAACATGGCATTGATATGCATTATTATTGAATGAATCACCTTGCGGGGTGCCATAAAGGGTATATCCCTGAGTGAAGAGGACGTTGTCCTATTGTTATTGAATAATGTTGAATATATCACCTTGCGGGGTGCCACGAAGGGTAAATCCCTGAGTGAAGAGGACGTTGTCCTATTGTTGTTGAATAATGTGAATATATCACCTTGCAGGGTGCCACGACGGGTAAACCCCGGAGTGAAGATGATGTTGATCATAATGTTGAGTATATCACCTTGCGGGGTGCCACCAGGGGTGTATCCCTGAGTGATAATGGTATTGTGATAATTATTGTGAAGAATATCACCTTGCGGGGTGCCACGAAGGGTGTATCCCTGAGTGAAGATGCTGTTGCATGAATTATTATTGAAATGAACATATCACCTTGCGGGGTGCCATGAAGGGTGTATCCCTAAGTGATGATGGTATTATGTTATTTATTGTGAAATGAATCACCTTGTGGGGTGCCACGAAGGGTGTATCCCTGATTGATGATGGTATTATGTTATTTATTGTGAAATGAAACACCTTGCGGGGTGCCACGAAGGGTGTAGCCCTGAGTGATGATGATATTATGATATTTATCGAAATGAATCACCTTGCGGGGTGCCACGAAGGGTGAATCCCTGAGTGATGATATTATTATTAGAATTATTGAGAAATGAATGGTATGGTGGTTGTGATCACCCGTTGATATGGAATCGGATCCATTGTATATTTGAGATAGGATGACCACGAGTGATAAGAAACCCCTTGCGAGGAGGTATTGAATAAAAGATAAAATGAATCGATGATGATAATGATTGAGGATGCCCTTGTTGATAAGTGGCCGGTGATTGTGTATATGATTATGTATGTGCTTATGCTTATTTATGATATGAATTGTGATTCATGAGGTCTGTATGCCTATTGTGATAATGAGATAATGAATGGATGATAATTTGATGTTTTGATAGCAAAGCACACATGATGTTTGTATGCATATACACATGATCACAATATATATTATTCGTTATTTTGAATGTATAACTCACTCTCCCATGTGGTCTCCTTTTTAGCATTGTGATGCAGGTTACCATGGGATGAGTTCAGATTTAAAGATCAAGCTTGGGTGAAGGTAAATAGTGGTAGAGGAATTGCCTTGGCCGACATCATTTATGGATTCTTGTGTAATGAATAAATTGTATAAGATTGTATAGATGATTTAGAGATTTTAAGTATGTATAAGATAATCCTTTGAATTGATGGATGATGAATATATATATGTAGAATATAAGAGATGATTTGATGTGTATTAGAGGAATTGAATTGATCGATGTTCATTGATGATTGAGATAGTTGGGAGAGGATTCTTGAATATATGGGTATATATATATAATTATGCCTTAGGCATTGTACGTTTGCCGAGCCTTTTCTTATATCGTCATATATGGGACTAGGCGTATGCCCGGTATACAAATTCTTCCGCTGTAAACTCTATTACTTTCGTATACCGTTATGGGCAATTTATCTTTCGATCTAGTTTTAGGTTATTGAATCTCACTCTTGGGTTTTCTGTGATTTGGGTTTTGATGTGGTCATGATGGTGTATTGGAAACATTTTCAAACGCGAAAAATTTATTCGCAATTTTATTAATTATGACGATCACATCGGGATTCGAGTACAGAAAATCAGGGGTGTTACAAAGAGGCCTTCACTTCTTTGACACTTATCACACCTTTGAACATATACTCTAGCATCCTGAATAATTGTTGGCCAATAAAAGCCGCATTGCAAAACTTTTGTTGCTGTTCTGGAGGCACCATGGTGTCCTCCATAATAGGAGTCATGGCAGTGCTATAAGAGTCTTTCTTGCTCTGATTCAGGCACACATCTTCTGATAATTCCATCTACTCCTATTTTATAAAGAAATGGATCATCCCATAGAAAAGTTTTACTGCCATGAAAGAATTTTTTCTTCATTTGGGATGTTCACCCTTTAGGTACCATAGAGGCACTTTTAAAGTTGGCCATATCAGCATACCATGGCCCTGTGATAATTGCCATCAGCCTCTCATCTGGGAATTCCTCTTTAATCATGATAGAATCAGATTCACCCTCCAGATGAGAGAGTTGATCAGCCACTGAGTTCTCCACTCCTTTTTTATCTCTTATTTCCAAATCAAACTCTTGGAGTAATAGAACCCATCTGATCAACCTTGGCTTTGATTCTTTTTTAGCTAGCAAATACTTGATTGCTGAATGATCTGTATATACAATGACCTTAGCACCAATCAAGTAAGCTCTGAATTTATCAAATGCATACACCACAGCAAGCATTTCTTTTTCAGTAGTGGTGTAATTTATTTGGTTCTTATTCAGCACTTTACTGGCATAATAGATCACATGTGTTAATTTTTCCTTTTTCTGTCCCAGTATAGCTCCTACAGCAAAATTACTTGCATCGCACATGAGTTCAAATGGTAAGGACCAATCAGGTGCTGCAAGGATTGGAGTTGAAATTAATTTTTATTTCAAAATTTCAAAAGCCTTGACACAGTTCTCATCAAAAACAAAAGCATGACCTTTCATAAGTAAATCAGTCAAAGGCTTAGCTATTTTTGAAAAATCTTTTATAAATCTCCTATAGAAGCTAGCATATCCTAAGAAACTCCTCAC
The DNA here is from genome assembly GCA_037962975.1 of Clitoria ternatea. Classification (NCBI taxonomy): domain Eukaryota; kingdom Viridiplantae; phylum Streptophyta; class Magnoliopsida; order Fabales; family Fabaceae; genus Clitoria; species Clitoria ternatea. The sequence goes on from CM075672.1 coordinate 162,986,983, forward strand.
TCCTTTCACATTGATTGGAGGAGGAAGTTTTTCAATGATATCCATCTTGGCTCTATCTACCTGAATACCCTCAGCAGAGATTTTGTGGCCAAGGACTATCCCTCCTCTAACCATAAAGTGACATTTTTCTCAATTAAGGACAAGATTAGTCTCCTGACATCTCACCAGTACCTTAGATAGGTTGCTGAGGCATATATCAAAACTATTTCCAAACACAGAGAAGTCATCCATAAACACCTCAATGAACTTCTCTACCATGTCCCTAAAAATTGCTAGCATACACCTTTGAAAAGTTGCTGGTGCATTGCACAAACCAAATGGCATGCGCCAATATGTAAAGATTCCATAGGGACAGGTGAAGGCTGTCTTCTCTTGATCTTTTGGATCAACCACAATTTGGTTGTAACCAGAATATCCATCAAGGAAGTAGTAATACTCATGACCTGACAGCCTCTCAAGCATTTGGTCTATAAATGGCAAAGGAAAGTGGTCTTTTCTAGTGGAGTCATTAAGCCTTCTATAATCTATGCATATTCTCCAACCTGTAGTTGGTCTAGTGGCAATGACTTCACCTTTTTCATTTTTAACAGTGGTCATCCCTCCTTTCATAGGCACCACTTGGACTGGACTAATCCAAGCGCTGTCCGGGATAGGATAGATGATTCCTGCATCAAGAAATTTAACCACCTCTTTCCTTATAGCTTCTTTCATTATGGGGTTTAGTCTTCTTTATGGCTGAACAATAGGGGAATAGTCATCTTCCATCAAAATTTTATGCATACAAAATGATGGACTAATTCCCTTTAAATCAAAAATGTTCCAACCAATAGCAGACTCATGTTTTCTTAAAACCCCTATCAACTTTTCTACATCCTCATCTTTTAATTCAGCATTAATGATTACAGGATGTATTCATTATCTCCTAAGAAAACATATTTCAAATGAGAAGGCAAAGGTTTTAAATCATGTTTTTCTTTAAACACCTCCTTACCTTTCTCAATTTCAGTATTATTCAAATTTCCTTTCTTTTCATTTTCAAAATTACCTACTTCACATGCTTCAAGTAGGTTCAGCAACTCAGTATGTGAATCATTTAACTCCTCAGTCTCAGAGTCAAAATCATCCTCCAAAAAGGCTTGTAAAACCTCTTCGTCAGTTTTTAACAGCATAGGAGTCTTATAACTTTTAATTTCTTTAATCATAAAACAATCTATCTTTTCAGCTGGATGTTTCATAGTATTGAAGACATTAAAATTTACCTGCTCCTCTTGAACTCTCAGCATGAGTTCTCCCTTCTCTACATCAATTAAAGCTCTACCTGAAGCTAAAAAGGGTCTTCCTAAAATCAAAGGAATTTCTCTATCAGCTTCCATATCTAATACTACAAAATCTGCTGGAAAGATAAACTTATCTACCTTAACTAACAGATCTTCCAGCATCCCATGAGGATACTTCATAGACCTATCAGCCAACTGCAAAGACATATGAGTTGGTTGCAAGTCATTAATTCCTAACTTTCTCATTAAAGACAAAGGCATCAAGTTTATGCTAGCGCCTAGATCATATAAAGCACTTCCTACATGAACATCCCCTATTGCATAAGGTATTGTAAAAGATCCAGGATCTTCCAGCTTTTGAGTGAGTTTCTTTTGAATAATTACACTGCACTCTTGAGTGAGAGCAATCATCTCATCTCCCTTAAGCTTTCTCTTCTTAGACAGAAGTTCTTTCAAAAATTTAACATATGAAGGCGTCTCTTGCAATGCCTCAGCAAATGGAATATTTATGTGAAGCTTTTTAAACACATCTAAGAACTTAGCAAAATTTTGCTCCTTTATTTGTTTCTTAAATCTATGTGGAAATGGAGCATTCTTTAATTTCTCAGGAGTTAGCTTAGAAGCTTCCTCCAAAATTAAATCAATCTTTTTCTTTTTCTTTTTCTTTTTCTGTTTCTACTTCATTTTTAATTCTATTATTATCTTGCTCACTTTCTTGCTCTTTTTCTTTTTCAGCATCTTTTTCTAAACTCACTTCATGACTTGGAGTTGGGATAAGAATTTTCCCACTCCTTGTAGTTATTGCCTTATAATGTTCCTTTGGATTTACCTCAGTATCTCTAGAAAAATTGCCTAATTGTCTCTCAGCTAATTGTTTTGATAGCTGTCCAACCTGATTTTCTAAATTTTGAATGGACGCTTGTTAATTTTTAAAGTTGTCCTGAGTGGCCTGAATGAATTGAGATAGAACATTCTCAAGTTCAGACTTTTCTTGAGAGGGAAAGCGAGAAGGTTGTTGTGATCTATTTGTGGTTTGATTTTGTGGCATATTTTGAGTCAAATGTAGACTTTTCTGACATGAAAAATTGGGGTGATTTCTATAGTTAGGATTAAAGGAATTAGAGGAATAATTCCTTTGAAATTGTTGCTACCCCATATAATTCACTTGCTCAGCAGGCATATTTGGATCACACATGCCATTTTTATGATCTCCACCATAAAAATCACAACTCATCATACAAACTTGACTAGGCTTTTGAATTTCTGAAATCTGTACACTTAATTTCTCTAACGCCTGAGTCATCAACTTACTTTAAGCCAAATAAGCATCCTGTGCTTCTAATTCTAATATCCCTCTCTTAGGGATTTGGCTCCTTTCACTAACTAAACATTCATTCAAAGCCATAATACCTATCAGCTTTATAGCTTCTTCTACAGTTTTTGTGGTCAATAAACCTCCAGCTGAGGCATCAATCAAGACCCTAGTTGTTGGTCTTACACCATTATAAAAGATAGTAACTTGCTGCACAGCAGTGATTTGATGATGAGGACATTTCCTTAAACTCTCTTTATACCTATCTCATGCTTCCATTAGAGATTCACCTTATTTTTGCTGGAAACAAGTGATTTCATTGCGCAATTTGGCATACTTGGAAGGAGGGAAATATTTAATCAAAAATTTTCTTTGTAAATCCTCCCAAGTGAAAATACTACCTCTTGGTTGGCTTTGCAACCAAGCCTTAGCCCTGTCCCTTAAAGAAAAAGGAAATAATCTCAGTCTTATTGCCTCTTCAGGGACACCATTCATTTTCACAGTATCATAGATTTGGAGGAAGGTTTCTAGATGCAGATTTGGATCCTCAACCTCACTTCCTCTGAATTGATCATTTCTAACCAACTGAAGCAAAGCCGGTTTAAGTTCAAAGTTATTGGCTACAATTGGAGGCCTAAGGATGCTAGATTGTGATCCTTCTTCAGTAGGCCTAGAGTAGTCACCTAGTGTAACTCTCCTCTGTTCCATTTCTTGCTGTTCTTTTTGCTTTTTCTCCTTTCTAAGCTTACGCTCTAACAAATCAATATCAGGATCAAAGAAGAAAGGTTTTCCTCTGTTCCTTGACTGCATACACTAAATTTTAGACACAAACAATTCAAAGTTACTACTACAGCTACACAAAAACTACTACTATCCTAAAAATGAGAATTAAACTACTACTAAATGCAAAACAAAATTAAACATTTCAGTCTAGAACCGATCCAAAGATTGTTGATATTACTCAACAATCCCCGGCAACGGCGCCATTAACTTAATTGGTAAGTCCTGCGCCATTACTTGGTGTGTAACTCTCAGAGGATTTATTTTCTTTTGGTAAGCGTACCAATCGTTAAATTCCCACAGGGATTGTGGTAATTACCGCAATCTTAGACTAGTACAAGCTGAACCAACGCAAGCAGATGCAATTCATTCTGTTTTTGTTGTTTTATACTTTCTATGTTTTTGTATTTTCAGAAGAAGTACAAAATATGAAATGTGATTAATGGAAGATAGGTTAGGATTACTTCAGCTTACAACTTCATCAAGGAACATGTAACCGAGGTTTAATTAAGCTTCAAATGCAAGAGGACAATTCACAGATGGTTAATCCTTAATCCCTTAGGTGACTAACACTAATTCCTAAGCATTAAACCCTAATCCCTTAGGTGTTCAATTACAGAGAAATCTAATGCGAAATTGGGGGTTGAACCCTAACTATTCACCTAATTACTAGGCCTGAATTAGTTAGGAAGCCAGAAGTTACCTAAGACTCAACCATGATTCCTCACTAGTGAGATTCTTCATTTGGATCTGGATTTGTCAATCCAGCAAAGTAGATCCACTTCTTAGCTTGTTCTCCTCTTGTTTCAGAAGATAATTTCCTTAATGCAGCTTCAAGATTCAATCAGAAGCTTCAACAATCCCAACCCTAGGGGTTTAGAAACCCATGGAGATGGATTATGACGAAGGAATATGAAGAGACATGGATGAGAGAATGTAGAGAGAGAAAAGAATTAGAGAGAGATTAAAAATGAGAAAATGAATCATATTATTATTTCTGTATATTCTCTCCTCTCTACTGCTTCCCTTTACAGAGTATGTACAAATATATAAATAGGCATCTAACTAACTAACTAACTTCATTAATTACAAAGGAAACTTAATTAATAATTAAACTAACTAATCTAAATATATAATTACAAATAGATAATTAATTATAACTTAATACTTAAGTTACTAATGTACAGCAGCAAAACAAGAACAGCAACAGTGCAGCGCTTCATTTGGAGGGAAAAATAACAAACTGGGCAACAGAATCACGCTTGAGCGTGATGGACTCGCGCTTGAGCGTGATCGTTTTATTCACTGCACTATGTCTTCACACTTGAGCGTGAATGGCGAAGCTTGGGCGTGATCACATGTTGTGTCTTCCTATCTTTGCACGTAACTTGCATGGTTCTCAAGCTTAAGTGTGAAGCTTTCAAGCTTGAGCATGAAGAATATCTTACTGCACCTGCACATGCAAACAAATAAATGCCTAGCGTATGTACGTTGGTTGTCCAGCGTATGTACGCTGGGTTAGTAAATTTATAAATAAAAAAATTTCCTTAACTAATTATTATTTTTAATCATTTTCTTACATAAATTAAACACTTTTGAAATAAATAAATGAAATAAGAATTATTAAAAATTTATTAAATAATAGTGCCAAACTAAACAATATTTAATGGATTAAGTTAAATTAAAGGTGAAATAATTAAGTCTTTTCAAGACTTATCAGTTGGCCCTGTAGGAGGGTGGCTGTGTGCACAAGCATTATTGATATTTTCCCTAGTGACTCGGTGTGTAAGTCATGAAGCTGCCCATGTTTAGCTATGGGGAGCTGCTTGTGGTTGACCCTGTGGGGCGTGGCTCTTTGAGGAAAAGGTGTCCCTGAAGGTCCTTTGGATCACAGCTGCCATGGTATGAATCATGGTTGGCCCACAACACCTTTATGTTTTTTATGGTGTATACCACGGTCATGGTGAAAGTGGGCAGGTGTTGCAAGATGGGTGATGTGGTTTGGTACCACTAAAACATGGTGATATACATGCAAATTTATGATAAGTGTACATATTTTACTACTGCAGTAGGGGCATGGTTTTATATTCTTGCTTGAACCCATAAATTGGTGTTTATTGTTAACCCGGCGATAGCGTCTCAACAGTTCGTTTCCACCACCGGGTTGTTAATTGGCAAGCGCACCAATCGTTTGTAGTTTTCAAAATTTAGATATCATTCCACTGGGATTGAAAGTCCAATAACAACAGTAATTTTCTATTTACTATGGTAAATGTGAAGGAAGTTATAGACAAAAGAATGATTTATATACAATTTATACAATATTCACAGGATAGCATGATTGAGTAGTTCATAAGATAAAAGAAAATAAAATCTATCTAAAAAGTTGGGTTGTAATTTAGAATAGGTAAGATACTTAAGATAAACACAGATAAACAAATTATGTTGGAAATTGGATCCCTAATCTAGAATAACAATGAGGAACTCAAGACATGCATATTTAATCAAGTTTCATGTCATTGCAGCTTAAAATCATTATAACCGATCCCTCGTGATATAAATTCTAAGAATTCATCGTAAAGTCCGATCCCTCGTGAGCTTTCTCAGTAAAAACTTGCATTAAGACCTGGCTTATGGCAACAATGGTTAATAACCCCTATAGAATTGAGATACCAAGGGTATTCCAATTTTTTACTTTCGTCAAAACAAGTTTCAATACGGCATGAACAATCATTCTCCCGTTTGACATTCATACTAATAAAACAAGTTTTAATACACATGAAAATCATTCTCCCGTTTGGCGTTCATATTAATAAAAGGTTGAAATACTAACATGGACTTGAATCATAAACATGCAGAGGTCGAATTCACAACATTATCCTCAATAGATTAGTTCACCAATTCCAACATAAACAAATTAGTTACACATGGTGAAAGTAAAAACTGTTGGTGTATGCACTATGAGCTTTTATGCTTTTTCATTTGTATCATTTTTATGCTTATCAATAAAATAAATATTTCAGTTTAAAATTGTTTTAAAACGTATTTATCCTTGGAGAAATAGGTCATATAAAAATTATTCCTAAAATGTCCCTAATCAAGTATTTACATGGGGACATGTAAATACACTGAGACTAGTGTGTGAGTGTACTGATGACCTGATCTCACAGATCATAGATATAGATGATATCAAGTCTTCACACGGGTACACATTAAGAGTAATGATGTACTGGATAGACCCACCATGAGAACGTTGCATGGATCGTTACATGATTGTCATAAACGATTCTCAGTGTAATAATGGTATATGTAGTCCTTCGACCTGAAGTCACTATGATTCCTACATGAGGAGTTTATTGTTTTAATACAATTAAACGTCTTCTGTAACAAGAGGACTATAAAGGTTGTGATTAGGCAATAAATAAATTATGCAGAGGGATGTGAGTGATGTAGATGGGATTTGTCTCTCCTATGTGACAGGAGTGATATCTATAGGCCACTTGATGGAGTAAGACTAAGAAAACGCATGGCCATGCTAGAAAGAATAAATATTAGATATTTATTCGGATTCAGTCTACTCCGGTATCTAGTAAAATAAATTGGGCCGTACAAGGATGACGCGACCATGCCTTGGGCCCAATTAGGATATCGTGACAAAAGGAACAAACATATTAAATAATTATCACTTATAGGTTATGTTGATAATATTCGGACATAATGATGCATTGCTGGATGCCGCTCTTATTTTATATTAATAATAAAATAATTTATTATTAATATGACCGAGTATTTTACCTGTAGGGTCACACACATAGAGTAAGCCCATCAAAAAATGTTGTCTTATTTTAGTTGGACTAAAATAAAGCTATTGGGCCTAACTCATTTGGAATGAGTAAGGAGCCCAATTTTAAAGAGAACAAATTAGGTCAAACCTAAGCCTATAAATAGAGCATAAGATGCTCATAGGCCATTCACTCAAGTGACACACAAATTCGCAAAAGTTGCAAGAGCTACACGCCGTCAAACTAGCAGTTGGCAAGTGTTACGATTCTGGTGGGAGTGCTCGTGTGGACTCCTAAAGGACGAGGCTACGACTGCTTCGGTGTTCTTCAAGAGGTAATCCAAAACGATTTTTGTGTTTGTTTTGTGCTTTGAAACACGGAACCTTTCAAATCCTTTAGAATCCCTTTTTTTCCGCTGCTCATGTTTAGGGATTTCCTAATAGTGGTATCAGAGCCAGGTTGCAAGAACCGTGTTTTGGGCATTTGTTTCCGTTTTATGATGATATGTTTTCGTTTGCAAGAGCTTTTGGAAAATATGATTTGTGAAATTGTTTCTTGTTTAAAGCTTTGCATTTTTGTTTTGCGAAAATGTTTTATGAAACTAGGATTCGAAAATGAACATGCATGATTATGTTGCTATTTTGAGTTATCGCATATGATGCATAGATTACAATGATTAATCATGTATATGGTATGACCTCTGTTTTGGCATGATACATATAATTTTGAGTTATTCTTTGTAAATTGTATATGATGCATGTTATAGAGTTTCTCAATTTTAGTATGTATGTTGTTGCCGTTTAAATTTGTATGATGTATAAGTTTATGTAATTTTTGTATTTGATATATGTTTTACTCATGATATTCATCGTACAAATTATGAATCAATTGAGTTGATCTTCGAACATGAATGGTTCATGTTATGAGGCGTTAAGTGATAAGGTTTAAGTGTTAAACCATGGCCGTTCCTTAATCTAGGGTTCAAGAGTTGAAACCTAGACGGCCGTCATGGAAAGGCATTGCATGTTGGCATTAGCGCAAATTGAATTCTAGGTTTTGAAACCCTAGACGGCGTTGCCTACATGTGCCTTGACGACTGCGTTGTGAAGTGTTCGCAACATGGAATTAGGGTTTCAAAGTGGTTGAAACCCTAGCCGAAATTTTAGAACTGTTAATGGTCAAGGGACGTTCTGGCTAGGAAAGACTTGGTACTTAAGCGGTCACACCAGACCCACCTCTCTGTTCCTGGGACCCCTGTACATTCTCTGCATAGTGCCTTTTACCGACCCCACGTGTTTAATTGCCCGTTTTAAAAATTAATTATTCTTTTAATGCTTTTAAATGGGTTATAATCAATTAATTAACACGTTGCATGGTGAATGGTTATGGTCTTAGTTATTTTATTTAAATACAGCCTGCATGTTGTGCCTCTCTCTATTCTATTGTATTTCACTTCTCAACCCTTCACTCGTATGTAAAGCGAGTTTCTATTTAATCATGTAATCTTGATCGGGCCAACAAAGTAGAGACATAGAAGAAAACCAAGGAGTGGTGACTCTAAGAGGATGATGGATTCAAGAAGTAGGACTTCATGAAGCCATGGCAATATAGTTCCTCTAAGTTTATTTATTTATTTATTTTTCTTCTAGGAAGACCATAACCATCTCACAATTTCGTTTGCATGCTTTGGGGATAATTTTATTATGTTAAAGCGTTTAACAAAGACGGTAATTTTAAAATAAATTAAAATCCCTCAAAATAATATTAAGTTATAAACGCCTTCCAATAAGTACACTCGTCAACACTAATGTCAATAAATAGTGGGTCTGCCAAAGCAGGGCACTATTATTTATATTAGTAAGACGCGATGGGATAATGGTAATATCCAAACTGTTTTATTGGGCTTTAACTTAACTAAGTTTTCATTTGGATTGAATATAACTTAGAGGCGTAAACATTGGGCTAAATATTCATAAGATGAATAATTAGTAATGGTTACTTAACCCAATGACTAAGAGTTGTATAAAGATACAATTGGAAAAAGTTTCCTACCTAAATAACCAAGTGTTAGGTGATCAGCCAAAGCTGACTTAACACTTGGCAAAATATGGATCTTAGCCCACTAGAAAATCTTCCAACGGGATTTTCTGATTCGTGGAAGGTATTTTGTTTTGAATCAAAATAGTGGGAGACATATTTAATTTAAATGACCATAATTTAAATATGTTTTGAAAATGATACGTATTACATATTTTCTGTTTTAGATAACCATGACGTCAAACACACCTTCGAACCTTTCGTTGCGATCAATCCTAGACAAAGAAAAATTGTCTGGTTCTAACTTCCTTGACTGGTATAGAAACTTGAGGATTGTCCTCAAACAAGAGAAAAAGCAGTATGCCTTGGAAAGTCTTGTTCCGAAACCACCCGCTGCAAACGCCTCTAAAGCTGACAAGGATGCTTATAAGAAGCATTAGGATGATGCTTTAGATGTCCAATGCCTTATGTTGGCTACCATGTCTCCTGAGCTTCAGAAGCAACATGAGCACATAGAGGCTTTCAATATGATCGAAAACCTAAGAAAGCTATATCAAGGTCAAGCTGACCAAAAAAGATATGAAGTTTCCTCAGCCCTATTTAGCTATAGACTTGAAGAGGGAGGTTCTGTAGGACCTCATGTGCTTAAAATGATTGGGTACTTGGAGAATCTAGCTAGGCTAGGATTCCCCTTCCCTCAGAAGTTGGCTACCAATCTAATTTTGAAATCATTACCTGACAGTTTTAAGCCAGTCATCATGAATTACAACATGAATGCATTGGACAAAACATTGCCAAAGCTACTCAATATGTTGAGGACTGCTGAGCCCAATATTTCTAAAGGAAAGGGCAAGGCCATAATGATGGTCAATTCTGGCAAAGGTAAAGGAAAGGGCATGTATAAAGGCAAAGGAAAGGCTATTGTAGGAAATGGCAAGAAAATTTGGAAAGGTAAGGATAAGCCAAGTACATCAGCCTTAAAACCTGTGGGTGGGGTGGCTAAGGAAGGTAAATGTCACCATTGTGGACAAAAGGGACACTGGAAGAGAAACTATCCAAAGTACCTAGAAGAGCTTAAGAAGAAAGGAAGTGAGACTTCCACTTCAGGTATTTTTGTTATAGAAATTAACATGTTAACTTCAACATCATGGGTATTAGATACTGGATGTGGATCTCACATTTGTCTTAATGTGCAGGATCTAAGAAGGAGTAGGCAGTTGATGAAGGGCGAGGTAGACCTACACATTGGAAATGGAGCAAGAGTTGCTACATTAGCTGTAGGGACTTATTTTTTATCCTTGCCCTCAGGGTTAGTCCTTGAATTGGACAATTGTTATTTTGTTTCGGCAATAAGGAGAAACATTATTTCTGTTTCTTGTCTTGATAAGAAAGGGTTTTCCTTTACAATAAAGAACAATAGTTGTTCTGTTTATTTAAAAGACATGTTTTATTGTTGTGCAAATTTGAGTAATGGACTTTATGTTCTAGATCTCGAAACCCCTATCTATAACATTAATACTAAAGGGGTTAAAACAAATGATTTAAACCCAACTTATCTTTGGCATTGTCGCCTAGGACATATAAATGAGAAACGCATTTCTAAACTCTATCAAGATGGATATTTAGAATCTTTTGATTTTGAATCAATAGATACATGCGAATCTTGTTTATTAGGGAAGATGACTAAGACCCCATTTACCGGAAAAGGTGAAAGGGCGAGTGATCTTCTTGGCTTGATACATAGTGATGTATGTGGGCCCATAGGGACAATGGCTAGGGTAAGTTTTAGTTACTTCATCACTTTTACTGATGATTTCAGTAGATATGGATTTGTGTTTCTCATGAAACATAAATCAGAATCCTTTGAAAAGTTCAAGGAGTTTAAACATGAAGTAGAGAACCAACTTGGCAAGACAATTAAAGCACTTCGATCCGATTAAGGTGGTGAATATTTAAGCCTAGAGTTTGATGAATATCTTAAAGAGTGTGGGATTATATCTCAACTTACTCCCCCTGGAACACCAGAATAGAATGGGGTTTCTGAGCGGAGAAATAGAACCTTGTTGGACATGGTTCGATCAATGATGAGTCAAACTGACCTCCCTAACTCATTCTGGGGACATGCTTTGTTGACAGCAACTTTTACACTTAACCGTGTTCCATCAAAGGCTGTTATAAAGACACCATATGAGATATGGACTAGGAAACGACCTAGTATGTCTTTTCTTAAGATTTGGGGCTGTGAAGCTTATGTTAAGCGTCAAAGTTCAGATAAACTCGGGCCCAAGTTAGATAAATGTTTTTTTGTGGGATACCCAAAAGAAACTAAGGGTTATTATTTTTACAATCCTACTGAGGGCAAAGTGTTTGTTGCTCGGAATGCTGTATTCTTAGAAAGGGAATTCATCTCTACAAGAATCAGTGGGAGGAAAGTAGAACTTGAAGAAATTCAAGACTTATAAGGCATTTAAGAGCCAATGGTGGAAGTGGAGCAGGACCCACAAAATGTTGTGATAACTCCAGCTCCAGTAGCACAAGACTTGCGTAGATCAGGTAGAATACGTCAACAACCTGAAAGATATGGATTTCTTGTAACTCAGGAAGGAGATGTATTCCTAATGGATCAAAATGAGCCAACATATTATGAAGAGGCCATTGCAAGTTCAGAATCTGAGAAATGGCTAGAAGCCATGGAATCTGAAATGGACTCCATGTACACTAATCAAGTTTGGAACTTGGTTAATGCACCTGAAGGGGTAAAACCTATAGGATGCAAGTGGGTTTTCAAAAAGAAAACTGACATGGATGGTAATATAAGTACCTTTAAAGCAAGGTTGGTGGCTAAAAGTTTCAAGCAAATACATGGTATAGACTATGATGAAACTTTTTCCCCAGTTGCTATGCTAAAGTCTGTTCGGATTCTGCTTGCTATTGCTGCATACCATGATTATGAGATATGGCAAATGGATGTCAAGACTGCTTTCCTTAATGGAAATCTTCTTGTGGAAGTGTACATGACACAACCCGAAGGCTTTGTTAAGCCTGAAGCATCCAGGAAGGTGTGCAAGCTACAACATTCTATATATGGACTTAAGCAAGCTTCCAGAAGCTGGAATCTTTGTTTTGATGAAGCTGTTAAACAATTTGGCTTTACTAAAAATGAGGATGAACCTTGTGTCTACAAGAAGGTTAGTGACTGCACAATTGTTTTTCTGGTCCTGTATGTTGATAACATACTACTTATTGGAAATGACGTTCCTACTCTTCAGTCTGTGAAGAGTTGGTTGGGAAGCTGTTTTTCTATGAAAGACTTAGGTGAAGCAACCTACGTGTTAGGAATTAAGATCTATAGAGATAGATCAAGAAAAATTCTTGGCCTAAGTCAGAATACATACATAGACAAAGTGTTAAAAAGGTTTAACATGCAAGATTCCAAGAAAAGAACTTTGCCTATGGCTCATGGCATAAGCTTATCAAAAGCTCAATCTCCTTCCACTAAAGAAGAAAGAGAATAGATGAATAAGATTCCATATGCATCTGCTATTGGATCAATCATGTATGCCATGATATGTACCCGACCAGATGTCTCGTACGCTTTAAGCATGACGAGCAGATACCAGTCTGATCCCGGTGAAAGTCACTGGACTGCTGTCAAGAATATCCTAAAGTACTTAAGAAAAACTAAGGATTCATTCTTGATATATGGAGGGGAAGAAGAGCTCATTGTAAAAGGTTACACTGATGCTAGCTTCCAAACTGATAAGAATGACTCAAGATCGTAATCTGGGTACGTGTTTTGTCTAAATGGTGGCGCTGTAAGCTGGAAGAGTTCAAAGCAAGAGACAGTTGCTGATTCTACTACAGAGTCTGAGTATATTGCTGCCTCAAATGTAACACCCCAATTTTCCAGACTCGAATCCCGATGTGACCGTCATAATTAATAAAATTGTGAATAAATTTTTCGCGTTCCAAACTAAGTTCAGCGTCACACCGAAACTCGAATCATAGAGAACCGAAGTGTACAATTAATAAACTGAAGCTGGATCGATAAAATAATGGCCTATAGTGGTATACGAAAATAATAAAGTTTACAGCGGAAGAATATGTATACCGGGCACACGCCTAGTCCCATATATGACGATACGAGAAAAGGCTAGGCTAGCATGCAATGACATATCATGAGCCTATTAGATAATCATCAACCTGAGTACGCAAAGCCTAAGGTATAACTATATTTATATACATGTACAAATTCGTTAAAACATCTATATCATTATAGATAAATTATACATTTCATGATTCTAATAAATAATAATTCATAAATGATGCCGGCCAAGGCATTTCCTCTACCACTATTTACCTTCACCGAAACTTGATCTTTAACTTCAAAATCATCCCATGGCAACCTGCATCACAATGCTAAAAAGGAGACCACATGGGAGAGTGAGTTATACATTCAAAATGACGAATAGCATATATATTATGATCAAGCGTATATGCATACAAACATCATGTGTGCTTTGCTATAAAACCATTTAAATTATCATCCATTCATCATATCATTAATATAATAGGCATACAAGCCTCATACATAATCATATACACAATCAATTTGCCACTTATCAACAAGAGCACTCATAATCATTATCATCATTACACCATTAAGGTTTCACACAATACCTCCTCGTAAGGGGTTCCTCAACACTCGTGGTCATCCCATCTCAAATATATAATAAATTTAATTCTATATCAATGGGTGATCGCAACCACCATAATCAAACATTCGTAATCATTGGTTTCCCGCCTCGCAAGGGGTACTCCCTAAAGCAGCCTCGCAAGGAGCTTTCCCGTGATCGCGACCACGTTCAATAATTCACATAGGTTTCCCGCCTCGCAAGGGGTACTCCCGCCTCATGATCGCAACCATGGGCATCATAGGTGCTCGCAAGCCCTTTATCATATCAAATACCAAGTGATCGCAACCACTGGTTCAACATCATATAATGGTCCCCGTAGGGCCTTTCACATTCCATAATCAGGTGATCGCAACCACCATTACCATATCATATCATCATCACATTGGTTTCCCGCCTCGCAAGGGGTACTTCCTAAAGCAGCCTCGCAAGGAGCTTTCTCGTGATCGCAACCACGTTCAACAATTCACATAGGTTTCCCGCCTCGCAAGGGGTACTCCCGCCTCATGATCGCAACCATGGGCATCATAGGTGCTCGCAAGCCCTTTATCATATCAAATACCAAGTGATCGCAACCACTGGTTCAACATCATATAATGGTCCCCGCAGGGCCTTTCACATTTCACAATCCAGGTGATCGCAACCACCGGCACAATATCATATCATCATCACTCGGGGTTATGCCCTTCGTGGTACCCCGCAAGGTGATTCAATTCACAACAATTCAATAACAATAGGATCACGTCCTCTTCACTCTGGGATATACCCTTCGTGGCACCCCGCAAGGTGATACATTTCAACATCATTCAATAATAATGCATATCAATGCCATGCTATGCCATAAACGTAACAATGCAATAATGCATGTGCCCAACAACCTCGTAAGGATATCTCACCCTCTCAATTAGGGATAAATCGTATATTTAATCTTATTATCATTGGCACATAAGAAATCATAAGGCCCCTCAAGGCATAACATTCATAACTACATCAAACCACGCATGGTAATTAAAATCATATCAAGCATCATGGCATTTATCCACGCATGGAAAACAACAAGGTATTTCAGAAGTATATGTTTAGCAATCATCATTGCCACCATTTCAAATCCATTGATTTATACACTCGTGGCCATTCAATTTTCCCCTCATTGGTTTTATTATCACACAAGATGTGTCATATACCCACATCATTTACTTTTTATTATGATTCATAATACATCAATGGTGGTGATGCACACATGTATTCATAACATAGTATAGGCATACACGTACCTCTCCAAGGCCTTAAGCCATTCCTCAATCACCACTAAGACACACCACACATGGACCCTTAATAAAATCGCTTGTTGTTACATAATAAAAGGGGTTTTAGGCAACAATGAGCCCATGATAAATTTTAGCACTAAGGCGTGAGGAAATCTTATTTTTAGTCTTAAAAATAGTGGGACATGTCACAAATATCACCTATTCGTCCCAATTTGGCCACCATAAAAAGTTGGGTTCAAAACCCCCTTAAACTTGAATTTTTCAACGTAATAGGTTCGGTATTTTTCGTCTAATGAGACTTAGAAAATTCCAATTAATGTGAGACCAATTTTCACACCTCCGTAACACAATTATCTACAACTTTCATGAAGAACTCGGAAGCCAAAAATGTCATTAAGGTGCCCAAACGGGCCAAAAACAGCAAAGAAAACAGACCAGTTGGAAAAACAGCACAATAGTGGCCATAACAGGGCTCTGAATCGATTCAGACTCGTGTGAATCGATTCAACCGTCCTAAAATCTCAAAATTTGACAGACAGAGGGCCTTGAATCGATTCAAACTTGCATGAATCGATTCAAACACCCCTGAAGCCCAAAACAATGAAAACAGCACCTCTTGAATCGATTCAAAGGGTCTTGAATCGATTCAAGACAGCCCTGCTGCTGTTTTTATGCAGAACAACACCAAAATCTTAACTTCCAATCACCCAATCTCATTCAATTCAAATCCAATGACCTTCAAAATTTGTCACAAGCTAAAATATATTATTTATGACGTGTGGCCATCGGCCTCACTCAGAAATTCTCAAATTTGAGGGACTTATGCACACAATTGTGTTTTACCCGATTTAAAATGTTTTTGGGGACCTCAAGAGTCAATTCTCAATAGAATTGGCCCATTCCAATTTCTACAAGTCATAAACTACACATAGAAGCTATTGGGACTAACCCAAGCCATCAAAATCACATAAAACTCTATTTGACTCTATGAGTTCCTCCATTATGCATAAACCTCAAACTTATCACTAATACCATCACAATGGCTATCATATTCAATGCCAATCATCCACATAAATTCTCAATTCTTAAAACATATATTTCATCCCCTCAAGGATGGTTCATTAACATGTACTTATTTCAACCCCTCATGGGTTATTCATCAATATATTACACATGTGTTATCATCAATAGCCAACAATTTGCCATTCATATCATTTCACTATAAACATGGCAAGGCAAGCATGAGTATCAAGCCATACAATAATCATCAATTATATAACTCATGCAATTTGAATGTAAACTCCTCTCCTACCTCGAGGGAAGAGCCGAAACGATTCCAATGCTCCGAATGCTCCGCCACATTGCCCGGAACACAATCTACATACCACATTCATATAAATCCACCCATCAATAACCATCATGATTCTAAACATTTGTTAGCTTATCATGAAGCCTAATATCAAGTCCTAGACTTGATGAACACCAACTTATGCAATTGTATTAGGCTTCGAGAATTCCTTTCCCCAAAGCTATAATTTCTAGATTTCAAGGGCTAAACAACCCAACATCAACAACACCATGGCCTATAACAAGACCTAAGGCTTCATCAATTTAAACATCCATTCTCTTAGTCTAATAGTAATGGTTCGCAATCATTGTCAACATCATAAACATCAACACTTACTAATTCCTCAAGTCAACATACCTATATACATGCATATATCATTATTTGCAACTCATGACTTAGCTCCCCATTTTACCAACATTAATATTCAACTCCTATCCTTCAAATATTCATTCCTATGCATAGCATCATTCCAAGGTGCCAAAATCATCAAAATCACCAAGTGGGTCAAAATCCCCAAATTATTAATACCAAGGGATTTTATCAAAATCAACCAGCAATACTCTCAATCATTCACCTATTCACATTCAATTCAACCCAATAAGTCACAATCTATACATTTTCCCAAATTCTTAAGGCGAGGGTTTTATGCTGAGGGATGAAGCAGAGACTTGGTGGAGACTCGCCAAGAACAGAATGAATGCTGCTGTGATTCCCTTAACTTGGGAGAACTTTAAACGAGAACTTATGAGGAAATATGTGCTCGAAAGTTATAAGAGCAAGAAAGAACTCGAGTTCATGGAACTTAAGCAAGGCACGCTGATGGTGGAAGAGTATGCTTCCAAGTTTGAGGAGCTTTGTGAATTGTACCCTCCTTTCCAACAAGAGGGAACTGAAGTGTCCAAGTGTGTGAAGTTTGAAAATGGGTTACGCTCCGATATTCAAAGGGCTATATGTCACCAAGAGATTCGAAGTTTCACGGTGCTTGTGAATAAGTGCCGTATCTATGAAGAACATGCTTCTTTTCAACACTCTAAATTTGACTCTAAGTTGAAGGGTCAAGCTTCTAGTTTCAAGAGGCAAAGAAGTTTTAGAAGAGGACGTTTTCTGAGGGGTGCTTCTTCTAATGTCCCAGCTAGAGGTGGTGGACGTGGTAATGTATTCGGCCGGGGTAATGTAAATATCAATGGACCAAGATGTTATAGATGTGGAGGACCTCATTACGTTCGGGAATGTGTGCATCGTGAGGATGTTATATGCTTTAATTGTGATCTGGTGGGGCATATCCGTTCTGCATGTCCTATGCTTGTGAGGCCGGCTCCGATACAAGCTATTGTTCCTAATCGTGCTAATGCACCTACTTATGTGAACCGTAGAGGCTATAATGGTGGTCGAGGCCGTTGTAATGGAAATAATGGTGGTCGACGTGGTGGTCGAGGTGGCTATAATGGTGGAAGACGTGGTAACGGTCGAGGAAATGGGAATGATGTTAATGATGGAAATAGGGATGGAGGAGATCGTCAACCTAATGCCGGGAGAGTATTTGCTGTGACCGGTGAGGAAGCAGCACGAGCAGAAAATCTGGTTGAAAGTAAGTGTGAAATTCTTGGACATTCAGTTCATGTCATTTTTGATTCGGGTGCGACCCACTCTTTTATATCTGAGGATTGTGTTCGGCGATTGAGATTGCCGGTGTGTCTCATGAAAAATGCTCTTATGATTACCACTCCAACCGGTACTTGTTTTAGATCGGTTACCCGGTGCGATAATGTTGATATACTCCTGGAGGGGAGAAAATTTGTTGCATCTTTTATTTGCTTGCCTATGAAGGGATTGGAGATTATAATTGGTATGGATTGGCTTTCTAGCAATAAAGTCATAGTTGATTGTCAACAACGGACCGTTATTTTCCCTTCTCTTGATAGGGGGCAGTTTGATGTACAAGGTATAATTCAACTTTGCGTGTTGTTATCTCTTACTGATGGGACAAGTAATCCTGGTCCCACTAATATTCCCATGGTGTCTGAATTTTTGGACGTGTTTCCTGATGAGATACCTGGTTTACCACCTCCAAGAGAGGTTGAGTTTGCTATTGACCTAGTACCTGGTGCTGAACCAGTGTCTATTGCTCCTTATAGAATGTCTCATATGGAGTTAACTGAATTAAAGAAGCAAGTTGAGGAGCTGCTTGAGAGGGAATTTGTTCGACCTAGTGTGTCACCCTGGGGAGCTCCTGTTTTGTTAGTTAAGAAAAAGGATGGAACCATGCGGTTGTGCGTAGACTACCGCCAATTGAACAAGTTGACGATAAAGAATAGATATCCTTTACCTCATATTGATGATCTGTTGGATCAATTGAGAGGTGCGGTGGTATTTTCAAAGATTGATTTGCGTTCCGGTTATCATCAAATTCGGGTGAGAGCTGAAGATATTCCCAAGACTGCATTTAGAACGCGATATGGTCACTACGAGTATGTCGTGATGCCATTTGGAGTTACTAATGCTCCAGCTGTATTCATGAGTTACATGAATCACATTTTTCACAAATACCTAGATCGTTTTGTTGTGGTGTTTATCGATGATATCCTGGTGTATTCCAAGAGTCACGAAGAACATGAAGAACATTTAAGAGTGGTACTGAACATTCTTAGAGAGAACCAGTTGTATGCCAAGCTCTCTAAATGTGAATTCTGGATGACGAGCATTCAGTTCCTTGGGCATGTAATATCCAAAGATGGTATTTCTGTGATCCTTCAAAGGTTGAAGCCGTTATGGCATGGTCGAGACCTACGACGGTTACTGAAATCCGAAGTTTTCTTGGACTTGCGGGTTATTACCGACGGTTCATTAAAGGTTTCTCTCGTCTTGCGAGACCTTTGACGAATTTGACAAAGAAGAACCAACCTTTCGTATGGACGGTTGAATGTGAGAAATGCTTTGAAGAGCTAAAAATGAGATTAAGTTCTGCTCCTATCTTAGCGTTGCCTGACCTACAAGAAGAGTTTGTAGTGTATTGTGATGCTTCCAAGCATGGACTTGGATGCGTGCTGATGCAGAAAGAACGTGTAATAGCTTATGCTTCACGCCAATTGCGACCTCATGAAATTAATTACCCGACTCATGATTTGGAGTTGGCTGCGGTTGTGTTTGCCTTGAAGATTTGGCGTCATTATTTGTATGGTTCGAGATTTGTGGTGTACAGTGACCATAAAAGTTTGAAATATCTTTTCGACCAAAAGGAATTGAATATGCGACAAAGAAGATGGGTGGAATTCTTGAAGGATTATGACTTTAAATTGATGTACCAACCGGGAAAAGCTAATGTTGTTGCCGATGCTCTTAGTCGGAAATCCTTGCATATATCAACCACGATGGTCAAAGAGCTTGAATTAATTGAAGAATTTCGGAATTTGAATGTTGGGACCGAAGTTCAATCTTCCAAGAAGTTATGTTTTACTACTTTGAAAATAAGCAATGAATTTTTGGAACTTGTAAAAGAGAAACAAAAAGATGATGATTATTTACAAGAGGTGTGAAGATCTCAGGATAATGGGAAAAATCTATTCCTTGTGGAAGGCGTTGATAGTATATGGCAAATAAAAGGTCGTGTGTATGTACCTTCATTCGGTGATTTGAGATGTACAGTGCTGGAGGAAGCACATAAAAGCATGTTTAGCATCCACCCTGGTGTAACAAAGATGTATCGTGATATAAAGAAGAACTTTTGGTGGCCTGGAATGAAACGTGATGTTGCTAACTTTGTAGCTTCTTGCCTTACTTGTCAGAAGGCGTAGGTGGAACACCAAAGACCTTCGGGTACTTTAAGATCACTTGATATCCCTGTTTGGAAGTGGGACGCGATTGCCATGGATTTTGTGTCCGGATTACCAAGAACGAGGTCCAGATGTGATGGAATATGGGTGATTGTGGATCGTTTAACAAAGAGTGCCCATTTCTTGCCAATCAGTATGGAGAGCTCTTTGCAAGATTTAGCACAGTTGTATATTCGGGAAATTGTGAGATTACATGGTGTGCCATCATGTATTGTTTCTGATCGTGATCCCCGATTTACTTCCCGATTCTGGGGAAGCTTACATGAGGCGATGGGTTCAAAACTGAAGCTAAGTTCGGCATATCATCCCCAGACCGATGGGCAGTCTGAGAGAACTATTCAAAGTCTTGAAGACTTACTGCGTGCTTGTGTTTTGGAGCATGGCAGTTTGTGGGAAAAATATTTACCTTTGATTGAATTCACTTACAATAACAGTTTTCATTCTAGTATTGGTATGGCACCATACGAGGCATTATACGGAAGAAGGTGTCGAACTCCTTTATGTTGGCTTGAAGTTGGTGAGAATCTAGCCTTAGGACCTGAGATTATTGAAGAAACTACTAAACAGATCAAGATGATCCGGGAAAAGATGAAAATTGCTCAAGACCGACAGAAGAGCTATTATGATAAAAGAAGAAAGCCATTGGAATTTCAAGTTGGCGATCATGTGTTATTACGAGTTTCGCGTGATAAAGGTATAGGAAGGGCCTTGAAGAGCAAGAAACTAAGCCCTAAATTCATTGGACCCTATGAGATTTTGGAGCGGATTGGGGACGTCGCATATCGAATTGCACTCCCTCCACAACTTGCAAATCTTCATAATGTATTCCACGTGTCTCAGTTAAGGAAGTATGTACATGATCCTCAGCACGTGATCTCTGTTGATGATCTTGAGGTGCAAGATGACTTATCCATTCTTCCCGTTTCTGTTCGTATTGTTGAGCATTCCGTGAAGAGACTACGGAATAAGATGGTACCATTAGTAAAAGTGGCATGGAAGCATGGAGATATGGAAACATTTACGTGGGAACGCGAGGACGATATTCGTAAGCGGTACCCTCATGCATTTGAATCCAGTAAGTTGAATTTCAAGGACGAAATTTCTTTTAGGGGGAGTGGATTGTAACACCCCGAATTTTTAAAATAGGAAGATAAATTAGGAAAATAAATGTTGGATAATTAACTTTGGGCTAATAAATATCCTAAAATTCTTGAAATGACTTAAAGAAGGTTTTTCGAAACTGTTGGTGAAATATGGTGGTCAGATGAGCTGAAAACTGACCCGGATAAAATATAGGTGTCGGACCAAGTATCTCCGATTGAGATGCCGTTGGTCAGGGCCGTAGATAATGTTAATGGGATTCCGAATTTATATTCAGAATAATTTTTAGAATATGTTTTGGGCCCGAACGGCGAACCTGTTTGTTAAAAAACGGAAGAGTTAATGAAGAATTAATAATTTAAATGTTAAACTCACTTTATTTCCTATTCAAAAGTCGGTTGTGTAACACCCTAATTATTTGCAACTAATAAATCCCCAAAATATGAGAAAATTTTTCACCAAAACAGTCACGTAACATCTGATGTAGAAGGAAGCAGGCAATGGGGAAAAGCTAAGAACATTCACGCGCATAAAGCAACCTACAGGGAAGCTAAAGACTGAGTCGTTTCAATGGGTTTATCGTAACGCACCAACACTAGGGCGGATTGCACGATACCGTTTATTCGCTCAGACGGGGTCTGACACCGTCCAGGCGGAGCATAGTAATGCAGCAGCGGATAGAGGAGATTTCGCACTGAGGCTTCCCTTCAAGAAATACTGGTCACTCAACAGGAGGAATAGATAAGGGAAATATGTTAATACATTCACACGTGTATCATTTGATGAAAAGGCTAAGTTAGAATCATCCTACTAGGCTAGGCGGGGTATATTTATCTTGGGCGGGCTGTCCTAGCTACATGGGCGAGGTATAACGCCGCCTAAACGAAATCTGCATAACGCCTCTTTAACACAACTACAAGGTAATTTTCCTCCATCGGGTATGGTCAAGGGTTCACCAAGTAAATCCTCACACACTCGCCTTTCACTCAGAAAAATATGAAGTTACAGGGTACAAGTGCGATAGTAAGTTATGGAAGAAGGAAGAGTCTGAACCTATTCCGCCCAACTCAACTAATTATGATAAGGCCTGGGCGGACTTAGCCATAACGCCCAAATCCGGGGTTCAGCACCGGGGTCCGGATTGCGTTAGTATCACAACGGATAGGAAAGGATAATGGTCGATATTTCGCTCGGGTCATTACTCGCTTCAGCGTGAGTTCTCGTGCTTGGGCGGATTGCTTCCCATACTTCAGGCGGGGTACGACTCCGCCCAACGTATCCGACATAAGTTTTCCTAAGACAATTCTTGGTTCTTCCGGACTTAACTATAACCTGCTCAATCAAACTGTCCCTGCTTATCTATTAAAGCATAATTATAAAACGAGACAGCATATAGCATCACACACACAAAACCATACATCCATATGTACATAAGAGTGTATATGAATATTTACAATGCAAAATCAGACTTCTTCTTGTTCATAAAGTTCTATTCAGCACAAAACATTAACATCCGGTATAAGCCAGTCCGGGCTTCATCTAACAACGTCTTAATTAAACCTTCGAAATGCATCAGCACTCCGCCCAGCATTCCGGTTCTGATTCTGATCCTCCTCACGAGAGACATTCACTGAAAATGGCCACTGCAGGGGTGAGCTTTTACATGTAAAATGATACTCACAGACTCGGTATCAGCGTCAGTACACGCTCCTGCTATCATTCGTCCTTTTTCAAGTAACCAAGTTCATACAATTCAAACAACATTCATAATACGCATAATTCACAGAGTTTATTCCACATCAATATATATTCATGCATTCAAAATCATACACATGCACATATATAGATTTACACATCACCACAATCAGCCTTATTTCTATATGTATGCACGCGGATCCGACTCGGGAAAAGACTCTCAGTTACAGCCCCCTTTTTCTTTTGGCCCCTCGTCCCTCAGCTCTTACCAGGTGGCACCGGCCCCCCACGGCGTCTCGAGACTCATTTCTCTAGCTCCAACGGCTACCACGAGCCCTATTGGGATCTAGCCAGGGTTGGTAACTGGAAATCATTTCCCTTGGGGTTCTTGACCTTCCATGGGTCACCCCACTCTTACTCATGCAACTAACACATTTATCATTACACATCATCGCGCCATGAACACATTACCGTAGTCGTCAAGTAAGAACAGATATCTCCCATTATTCATCATCATTCAGTCAATCGCACCAGCGCATGATACAGTCGATCATCAGACTAACAACATTGAGCAATTCAATTAAGAACATGCACATACACATTTTTCATAGTGACAACAAAATAGACCCATCATTATCATCCACGAGCAAACTACGCCATCGTCACGAAGATCACCATCAAAATCTCAAATCATGCATCAGTTTTAGTAATTGTGAACACATGCATACATGCACAGCATCAGTTCTAATGAATTATAAAAACATGCACACACACTTGGCAGTACGTTCATCCGGTACCGTTCTTAGACCATGCATTTGACATGCAAGCGCCCCCTACCTTTAGAAGAACCTCAGAAACCTCTTTCCGTTCTCGTCGTTGGGTCCGATGTCCTTCTCCTGGTTCGTCCGGTCTTCTTTGGCTTTGTCGTATTCTGCGCCTGATTCTGGGATGGAGCGTAGTCTGTTCTTCAGTACTGGAATCAAGATCTCCAGGAGCGAAGAGTGAGATGGAAGAAGAAGAATGAAGACGAAGAGAGAAAACAGAGGATGAAGTGAAAGAGAAGAGAGTCTGAAGAATTGGCAAATACGTTCATCACTAAGGCTCACGACATATATGTATATAAGTGTGCACGCGTACAGTAAACGAAGAGTGGGATGGGAGAGTGCGTGCTGCAGTAGCCACGCGCACTCCACCTCGTCCCCTGTCCGCCACCATTTCAATATTTTAATGGCTTAAACTCACTTAGTTAAATGCACTTAACAGTTATTTCTAGTTGAAATCAAGTCTTAATGGTTCATTCTGTATTCAGCATTAAATTTTAAAACGGGGATGTTACAGTTCTCCCCCACTGAAAAGGAATTTCGTCCCCGAAATTCAGTTGGTACTTACGTAGGTAAACAATTCGGGGTACTGCTGTCGCATGGCGTCTTCGCGTTCCCACGTGTAGGAGGTGATTTTGCCTTGCTGCCACTCCACCTTAACCAGCCTTACGTTCTTGTTTCTTAAGCGTTTTACCGATTGATCCACGATTCCAACCGGTGTAGTCACAGCGGTTAGGTCTTCCTTGATCTCTACCTCGTCGTCAGGCATCGTGTGGCTGGGGTCATGCAAATACTTCCTTAGTTGAGACACGTGAAATACGTTGTGCAATCGGGACAAGTGAATTGGTAACGCGAGGCGGTATGCCACGGGGCCAATCCGTTCTACTACCTCATAAGGTCCGATGTAGCGAGGGCTTAACTTCCCACTTTTTAAGGCTCGTCCAACTCCTTTACTCGGAGAGGTTCTCAGAAACACTCGATCTCCGACTCGAAATTCCAATGGCTTGATGCGTTTGTCATGGTAGCTCTTCTGCCTGTCTTGTGATGCTTTCATCTTCTCCCTTATCACTCGGATCTGTTCTGTGGTTTGCTTTACGATGTCTGGTCCCAATAGTAGACTTTCACCCGTTTCCGACCAACAGAGCGGGGTTCGGCATCTACGCCCATATAATGCCTCGTAAGGTGCCATGCCAATGCTGTGATGATGGCTGTTGTTGTACGTAAACTCGATCAAGGGAAGGTACTGCTCCCAGTCCCCACCGTACTCTAACACACACGCTCTCAATAAGTCTTCTAGACTCTGAATCGTTCGCTCGGATTGTCCATCCGATTGGGGGTGGTAAGCAGAACTAAGCCAAAGCTTCGTCCCCAGTTCTTGATGCAAGCTGGTCCAAAATCTAGACGTAAATCTAGGGTCCCTATCTGAGACGATGGAAATAGGTATGCCATGCAGTCGAATAACTTCTTGAATGTAGATTCGAGCCAATTTATGCAATGGGTACTTCATATTTACAGGTAAGAAGTGTGCGCTTTTCGTCAATCTATCAACAATGACCCAAATGGCATCATGGCCCGCTCGGTTCCTGGGTAATCCCATGATAAAATCCATCGCAATTGAGTCCCATTTCCACACGGGGATTTCCAGAGGCTGCATTGCACTGTACGGTTTCTGGTGCTCTACCTTCGATTTCTGGCAAGTGATACACCGGGCCACGTACTCCGCCACATCCTTCTTTAGTCCGGGCCACCAAAACTGTCTCCTCAAGTCGTGGTACATCTTCGTGGTTCCGGGGTGAATGCTGAGTAGGCTTTTGTGGGCTTCATCAAGCACCATTCTCCTCAATCTTCCTTCACTTGGTATGTATATTCTGTTCCTCACCCGGAAGATCCCATCTGACCCTTCTGCCAAGGATAAATCCTTTCCTCTAGCCTGAATTTCCTTCATTTCAGCTAGGTAAGAGTCCGCCTGTTGCTGTTCGTACACGGATTTTAAGAATTCGTTGGCAATCCTCAACGTACCGATTGTCATCTTCTGAGAGGAAGGGGCGTCAACATGCAAGTTCATGTCTCGAAACCGCTCCAACAACTCAACTTCTTTTGCCATCATGGCTGCCATGTGGAGGGATTTTCGGCTCAATGCGTCTGCTACGACATTTGCCTTACCGGGGTGGTATTTCAACTCGAAATCATAGTCCTTCAAAAACTCAATCCACCTTCTCTGCCTCATGTTCAGCTCCTTTTGGTCGAATAGGTATTTGAGGCTCTTATGATCGCTGTATACTTCAAATTTGGATCCGTACAAGTAATGCCTCCAGATTTTCAATGCAAAAACTACTGCTGCCAACTCCAAGTCATGGGTCGGATAATGTTGTTCGTGGGGTCTCAATTGTCGAGAGGCATATGCTATCACCCGATCTTTCTGCATGAGTACACATCCTAATCCGAGTCCGGACGCGTCACAATAGACCACGAAGCTTTCTCGTAACTCCGGTAATGCTAACACCGGAGCCGTTGTCAACTTATTCTTCAGCTCTTGGAAGCTGCTCTCACACTCCGGACTCCACACAAAAGGAACGTTCTTCCGAGTCAACTTAGTCAGAGGTAATGCCAACTTAGAAAATCCTTCGATGAACCTTCTATAATAACCTGCCAAGCCCATAAAACTCCTTATTTCCGAGATCGATCTGGGCCTCTCCCACGCTATTACAGCAGCTACCTTCGCAGGATCCACCGAGACGCCTCGCTTGGAGATCACATGCCCGAGGAAGTGGATCTCATCCATCCAAAATTCGCACTTTGAAAGCTTTGCAAACAATTGCTTCTCCTTCAACACTTGGAGTACCGCCCTGAGATGTCCTTCATGCTCCTCCGATGTCTTAGAATAAACTAGAATATCATCGATGAAAACAACAACAAACCGATCTAAGAAGGAATGGAATATGCTGTTCATGTAATTCATGAAAACAGCAGGGGCGTTCGTCACACCGAACGGCATCACTACATACTCATAGTGACCATACCTAGTCCTAAAGGCAGTTTTAGGAATGTCCGAGTCCTTCACTCGGATTTGGTGATATCCCGATCGTAAGTCGATTTTTGAGAAGACTGAGGCTCCACGCAGCTGGTCAATTAAATCATCAATTCTAGGCAGTGGGTATCGATTCTTGATTGTGAGTTTGTTGAGCTGTCGATAATCTATACAAAGTCTCAAGCTGCCATCCTTCTTCTTAACAAGTAGCACAGGTGCGCCCCATGGTGACACGCTTGGTCTAATGAACTGCTTCTCAAGTAACTCATCCACTTGTTTCTTCAACTCTATCAATTCAGTTGAGGACATTCTGTAGGGTGCACTGGAGACCGGTTCGGCTCCAGGGATCAAGTCTATAGAGAATTCAACTTCTCTATGGGGAGGTACACTCGGGACGTCCTCTGGGAACACTTCTGGGAATTCGCAGACAACCGGAATGTCGTTCACTAGGGGCTCATTCTCTTCTTTGGTTAGACAAAGCATCATAAATAGTTGGGTTATACCTTGTGCCGTGCCATCTTCAGTGGGTTGTTTTGGGAAAACTATCTCTCGGTTTCTACAATCTACTAATACCTTATTGGCTGAAAGCCAATCTATTCCAAGCACAATATCAAGACCCTTTAAGGGCATGCAAATCAGATCGAAGGTGAAACTCCGATCATACAACTCAAATGCTACATTTTTACATATGGACGATGTGAACACAGTAGGGCCAGTGGGGCTGGCCACTTCTAGAGTCCGGTTCATAGACACAGTTGGTAGCTTCAACCGTTTCACGCACTCATCAGCTATAAAAGAATGGGTTGCCCCCGAATCGAAAACAACGTTAAGCGTATTCATTCCAAGTGAGCACTTACATTGTACTAGATCATTTGCTGGTGCAACATCCTCTGCATTGATGGTGTAGATCCTTCCTGTCGCTGTTGGGCCGGTATTCCTCTCTCGACTGTTCGGGGCATGCATCATATTTCCTCTGGTTCCGTTGCCTCTGCCACCAGGTCGTGGGTTATCATTCATTCTGGTTCGATCTTGAAATTCTCTTTGACGCACATTGGTGTTTGCCTGGCGGAGTTGGGGGCAGTCCGGGCGAACATGTCCCTTCTCTCCGCAGTGGTAGCATTTAACATTTGTATCATTGCATTCCCTAGCAAAATGATCACCGCCACATTTAAAGCATCCGCCATACCTTGGTCGTCCTCTCATCTGCCTCCCTCGGTCATTATGGTCCTGATATCTGGTGAAGGGTTCATTCCTCCTCACGTTCCCTGGCCTCTTGAAACGTGATTGCTGAGGCCTCAAGTGTTGGTTGGCTCTGCTGCACTGGCCTGAATGGGCCCTGTCATCCTCTTCGAATATTCTACACTTGTTCACTAAGGCAGGGAAACTCCGGATTTCATGGTATCTGCAGGCCCTCTTGATATCCGATCTCAGTCCGTTCTCAAACTTAAGACACTTGGAGTGCTCCGTTCCTGGCTGCTGGAAGGGCGGATAAAATAGGCACAATTCTTCAAATCTGGTCGCGTATTCTTCCACAGTCATGGAGCCCTGTTTTAACTCCATAAACTCCAGCTCCTTCCGACTCCGCACTGTGTCGGGAAAGTATTTGTCTAGGAAGCAGGCCTTGAAATCGTCCCATGTCAGTTGATTGTCATCTTCGGGGAATTGGCTCCTAGCTATCTTCCACCAATTCTCCGCTTCATCTCGTAGCATATACACTGCACATTCCACCTTCTGGGCTTCGGTACAGCGAAGACCCTTAAAAATTCTTTCTAGTTCCTGAGTCCACTTGAACGCCGCCTCAGGGTTCCGTCCTCCTAAGAATTCGCTCAGCTTCCTCTTCAGGAAGCGGTCCAGCACATGGCCATCCTCAGGTTGAGTTTGGCCTTGCCTTTCAAACACATCAGCAAAGCGTTGGAATGCTGTGGCTATAGCCTCCATACTTTGACGATGCGCCATTCCTTATCCTGAAATTGACATTTAAGGATAAGTACACGGAGCCACTTACTACCATTCGGATTTCAGCCTAATGTTCAATGACTTAGCACATCATGCTATCTCTATATATGTATATTATACAATCAATAGGACCAGGAGGGGCAACACCCTCCTATCCGCAAGCCAATATCAATCAG
Organism: Clitoria ternatea; assembly: GCA_037962975.1. Classification (NCBI taxonomy): domain Eukaryota; kingdom Viridiplantae; phylum Streptophyta; class Magnoliopsida; order Fabales; family Fabaceae; genus Clitoria; species Clitoria ternatea. The sequence goes on from CM075672.1 coordinate 163,016,088, forward strand.
GTTCAACCAATATCACAACAATTTCAACCATTCAATCAAAGACACAAACACCACCGCTTACACTTGGTAAGCATACTTTGGCCTTGGACTTTTGGGTCCGCTCTGATACCAAAATGTAACACCCTAATTATTTGCAACTAATAAATCCCCAAAATATGAGAAAATTTTTCACCAAAACAGTCACGTAACATCTGATGTAGAAGGAAGCAGGCAATGGGGAAAAGCTAAGAACATTCACGCGCATAAAGCAACCTACAGGGAAGCTAAAGACTGAGCCGTTTCAATGGGTTTATCGTAACGCACCAACACTAGGGCGGATTGCACGATACCGTTTATTCGCTCAGACGGGGTCTGACACCGTCCAAGCGGAGCATAGTAATGCAGCAGCGGATAGAGGAGATTTCGCACTGAGGCTTCCCTTCAAGAAATACTGGTCACTCAACAGGAGGAATAGATAAGGGAAATATGTTAATACATTCACACGTGTATCATTTGATGAAAAGGCTAAGTTAGAATCATCCTACTAGGCTAGGCGGGGTATATTTATCTTGGGCGGGCTGTCCTAGCTACATGGGCGAGGTATAACGCCGCCTAAACGAAATCTGCATAACGCCTCTTTAACACAACTACAAGGTAATTTTCCTCCATCGGGTATGGTCAAGGGTTCACCAAGTAAATCCTCACACACTCGCCTTTCACTCAGAAAAATATGAAGTTACAGGGTACAAGTGCGATAGTAAGTTATGGAAGAAGGAAGAGTCTGAACCTATTCCGCCCAACTCAACTAATTATGATAACGCCTGGGCGGACTTAGCCATAACGCCCAAATCCGGGGTTCAGCACCGGGGTCCGGATTGCGTTAGTATCACAACGGATAGGAAAGGATAATGGTCGATATTTCGCTCGGGTCATTACTCGCTTCAGCGTGAGTTCTCGCGCTTGGGCGGATTGCTTCCCATACTTCAGGCGGGGTACGACTCCGCCCAACGTATCCGACATAAGTTTTCCTAAGACAATTCTTGGTTCTTCCGGACTTAACTATAACCTGCTCAATCAAACTGTCCCTGCTTATCTATTAAAGCATAATTATAAAACGAGACAGCATATAGCATCACACACACAAAACCATACATCCATATGTACATAAGAGTGTATATGAATATTTACAATGCAAAATCAGACTTCTTCTTGTTCATAAAGTTCTATTCAGCACAAAACATTAACATCCGGTATAAGCCAGTCCGGGCTTCATCTAACAACGTCTTAATTAAACCTTCGAAATGCATCAGCACTCCGCCCAGCATTCCGGTTCTGATTCTGATCCTCCTCACGAGAGACATTCACTGAAAATGGCCACTGCAGGGGTGAGCTTTTACATGTAAAATGATACTCACAGACTCGGTATCAGCGTCAGTACACGCTCCTGCTATCATTCGTCCTTTTTCAAGTAACCAAGTTCATACAATTCAAACAACATTCATAATACGCATAATTCACAGAGTTTATTCCACATCAATATATATTCATGCATTCAAAATCATACACATGCACATATATAGATTTACACATCACCACAATCAGCCTTATTTCTATATGTATGCACGCGGATCCGACTCGGGAAAAGACTCTCAGTTACAGCCCCCTTTTTCTTTTGGCCCCTCGTCCCTCAGCTCTTACCAGGTGGCACCGGCCCCCCACGGCGTCTCGAGACTCATTTCTCTAGCTCCAACGGCTACCACGAGCCCTATTGGGATCTAGCCAGGGTTGGTAACTGGAAATCATTTCCCTTGGGGTTCTTGACCTTCCATGGGTCACCCCACTCTTACTCATGCAACTAACACATTTATCATTACACATCATCGCGCCATGAACACATTACCGTAGTCGTCAAGTAAGAACAGATATCTCCCATTATTCATCATCATTCAGTCAATCGCACCAGCGCATGATACAGTCGATCATCAGACTAACAACATTGAGCAATTCAATTAAGAACATGCACATACACATTTTTCATAGTGACAACAAAATAGACCCATCATTATCATCCACGAGCAAACTACGCCATCGTCACGAAGATCACCATCAAAATCTCAAATCATGCATCAGTTTTAGTAATTGTGAACACATGCATACATGCACAGCATCAGTTCTAATGAATTATAAAAACATGCACACACACTTGGCAGTACGTTCATCCGGTACCGTTCTTAGACCATGCATTTGACATGCAAGCGCCCCCTACCTTTAGAAGAACCTCAGAAACCTCTTTCCGTTCTCGTCGTTGGGTCCGATGTCCTTCTCCTGGTTCGTCCGGTCTTCTTTGGCTTTGTCGTATTCTGCGCCTGATTCTGGGATGGAGCGTAGTCTGTTCTTCAGTACTGGAATCAAGATCTCCAGGAGCGAAGAGTGAGATGGAAGAAGAAGAATGAAGACGAAGAGAGAAAACAGAGGATGAAGTGAAAGAGAAGAGAGTCTGAAGAATTGGCAAATACGTTCATCACTAAGGCTCACGACATATATGTATATAAGTGTGCACGCGTACAGTAAACGAAGAGTGGGATGGGAGAGTGCGTGCTGCAGTAGCCACGCGCACTCCACCTCGTCCCCTGTCCGCCACCATTTCAATATTTTAATGGCTTAAACTCACTTAGTTAAATGCACTTAACAGTTATTTCTAGTTGAAATCAAGTCTTAATGGTTCATTCTGTATTCAGCATTAAATTTTAAAACGGGGATGTTACAGGTTGCCTTTTTTTTCACGTAGACATCCTTTCTTCTTATCTTCTTCTTCACATATTCTCCTTCTCCTTCTTCAAAATTCCTCTTCTCTTTCCTTTTGAATTATAAATTAAAAGGGAATATATCATCCTTCTCCATTAACAACCTTCAAGAGACTTCAAGGAAGTTTAGAACTAAAGTATTTCCTCCTCCTTCCTCCTCAAATTCGTGTGAACCTCTTCATCTTTTGCAAACTTACTCTTTTCTTTCATTGAGGTAAGATTATGATCATTTTCCATGTACATAAGTATATAGTTGAAGTTTAGTTGAGGTTTTGGGGTTAGAACACAATAAATGTATGGGTAATGTTGGAGAAAGTTTAAAAGTAGAAATCTAAAGATAAGTTGACATAAATACAAGCTTATGAATGATTAATGAGGTAGTTATAACTATGGTGAGAAAAGAAGAAGGTATATGAGCATTTATGAAGGTTGGTGGGTTGGTGAAAACCTTAAATTTGAATCCTAAGAGAAGAGGTAGGATATTGAAGGATACTGCAATTAATGAAGAAATTAGCATTTGTTGATGGGAAGAATGATATAAATGAGGTGGTAGACACATTAAATGATGATAATGTTAACTTGAAGTTATAATAGGTTGAAACTCACCAAGGTGTTGGTGGAGACCTACTAGGTGAAATAACCTAATAATTAGGTTGTAGCCTTTGATACTAAGAGATTGTAATTCAAAGAAAGGAATTCCCGAAGCCTAAGTAGGCAAACGAATGAAATTGGTAAATAGTTTTCACATGATAAGAATCATGTGTGCACCTATGTATATATATATATATATTGAATTGGTGTTTGAATAAATAATTGATGTGGCCCTATAAATGATTGGTGTAGGGCTTGGTGATATTGGTGAAGCAGGAACATCAACCCCAGAGGTCTACTTCTCTTGAGGTAGGAGAGGGGTGTATTTTCTAAATGCATGAAAATTGTACTGATAATATATGTATTAATGTAGTATGACATGTTTGAGTGGTTAAAGGTGATGTTATGTGTGTGAAGTGAATTGCGTATGATGATGTGAATTTAGTGTTATGTGATGAAGCCTGTGTGTAGCTATGGATGACTTATTATGCGTGGTATATGGTTGAGTTCATATGAAGATTGATTCTTGTGTATGAGTTGATGGAAAATTGTGTGGTTGAGAATGAATATACCCTAGATGAAAGGGTAGGATAATCCAAATGAGCTTGAAGCATGCATGAGTATTTTGTATACATGGCATGACATGCATATCATGATGATGTTGATAAGTGGTTGCGATCACTTGATGTTGAAATGAAAGGCCCTGCGGGACCAATGAGATTGAATGCCCATGGTTGCGATCATGAGGCGGGAGTACCCCTTGCGAGGAGGGAAACCTATATGAAATGTTTATGAGGTGGGAGTACCCCTTGCGAGGAGGGAAACCTATGTGAAATATTGAACGTGGTTGCGATCACAAAAAGCACCTTGTGAGGTTGCTAGAGGGAGTACCCCTTGCGAGGTGGGAAACCATTGAGAATGAGTATGTGATATGGTGGTTGCGATCACCCGAGGAAATGAAATCGGATCCGTGCATATGCATTTTCATGACACTAGCATGTGCATCAGTTTGAAAGCATGGTATAGTGTGATACTTTGATGATGAGATATGAATGAAAACTCCCTTTTTAATTACTAAATTGTGATGGTGGATTGATTGATAGAATTCTGAGAGAATCAGGGAATAGTTGTATTGGAATGAAAAATTATTGATTGATTGATTGATATTAAATAGACTCCTCTTGAAAAGGAGTTAGTTGTATTGCATTCATGCATATATTGTTCTATTTATTGGATTTTCGTCATTGAGAAAGTATACTCACTCTCCTTGTGGTATATTTTTTTAGCTCCTATGTTGTAGGTATGGCTTTGGAGCTATTGTGGAGGAAGAGTGTGAAGAAGGCCCCTTTTTGGTAAAGAATGCCTTGGCCGGCAATATTTTGGTTTACATAGATATGTGGAATAGATGTAATGTATATAGTACAATGTATGTTGATATAGTGTGGATTTAGAATGGATAATTGTATGAATAATGAGTTTGGGAGGTCATGGAGGAAAATGAGATCTTTTGTTTATGACTCATTTTTAATCATGACCCTATGAATGAATGAATGATGAAACTCTCTATATCTTGATGAATGAATGAAGTTTATATATGGAGTGTTAGATTTATGAAATGGAGGAGTTAGTGAGTTGATTTATACAATAGATGAGTTGTAATGGAACTTGATAAGAATGACTTATTAGAACAAGTCTCAAATGTGGAATATGATATATATGAAGTGTTGAAATTAGGTAAATTTGATTAGAATGAGTTTTGGTGTTGAGAGTTGGATGATTTCTGCATTTCCCCTATTTTTCTGTCAAACTCGCTCAAGCGAGAGGGCTTTTCGCTCAAGCGAGAATGCCCTTGTGTTGAATTTTGGTTTCTGGATGATTCTCGCTCAGGCAAGATTGAAACTCGCTCAAGCGAGATCGTCCCAGCATCAGTGTTGGGACATTATTTCATTTTCGCTCAAGCGGATGCACATGTAGCTCAAGCGAAATCGCATTAGAATCAGAGTTTGGACCTTGGTTGGTGTTCGCTCAAGCGAGCTAAGGGTTCGCCCGAGCGAGAGAGTCCTGCCCTCAGGTTTTGCTCTCGGGTTTATCAGGAAATTGCTCTCTGGAGAAATCTCGCTTAAGCGAGGATAGTGTCGCCCGAGCGAGTAAGCGTGGAATGGATTCTGGGTGTTTTTCGCTTTACACCCGCTGGCTTCGCCCAAGCGAGGATTGTGTTACTCGCTCAAGCGAGTGGGGTTCGCTTGAGCGAAGTGGCCCCTGAATTTCCATTTTCTTCTTTCGCCCAGCATTTTAAGGTTCGCCCAAGCGTGCTATGCGAAGCTCGCTCAAGCGAATTGGGATTCCGCTTGAGCGAGAGGGACCTGATTCTCCCAAATAGCTTGAAATAAATTATGTTCCTTTTTCTTCATACTAATTCATGATTCTATCTTACTTCATGATCACTTTGGGATAACCTTGGCTATTAAATTTCGAATGAATGACTTCTTAAGAATTTAATTCCATAATGTTATTTTACTAAAGATTCTTCCGCTATTATTAATTATGGATTTCTTAAGAGTAATTCCTTTAACTTACCTTCTCATATCTTCATATATGAGATAGGTCTCTGATAGATCCAGGGAATTTGTTAAATGGCTTCACCACCCACATGTTTTAGAGATTAATAATAATAAAAACGCGAAAAATTTACCCCTATTTTTGGGATGTCACAATCCTTATCTTGCTTCAAGAGGGGTTGAGGTTGGGGTAAAAAGCTCTGCAAAATATCAATTAATTCATCTGCATCTGATGAAGCATGAATGAATGATCGATCATCTTGAGTTATAAGGCCCTGTTCCACAGCTTTATCTAAAAACATTAACAAACTGTCATAAAAACCATTAATATTTAATAATCCTAATGGCTTTTTATAAAAGTTCATGCTACACCATGATAAAATGCAAAATATTTCCTCAAAAGTACTAAAACCTCCAGGAAGTGTGATAAAGGCTTCAGCACCTATAACCATACGAGCCATTCGTTGATAGAGGCTTGTAACTTTTACCTCAGTTCCTACAGCAATATCTGGTGTAATACCAACATGATGTAGGATGATACTAGAGACGTTGCTTCCTTCAACTAGTGCAGATAGTGCCATGGAGCCTCTCAAACCTTGTACTCCTCCTCTATACAAGACCTTTATTTCTTTCGCAGCCAATAGTTTTCCTAACTTAGTAGCTGCTATTAGGTACTCCTTACAATTACCATTGTTGGATCCACCAAACACACAAATGGATTTGATTTTTTTCATCTCTTTTTTTTGTGTTTTCCATATAGAGTTATGCGCCCTTATATAGATAAAAACTGAGATGAAATAATTGATGAAAGATAAAAAGTTTACATAATTATTATTATATAAAAATAAATGACGGTAATGAAGAAATTTGAAAAGACATGATTGAAGAAAATAAAAATAGGTAATTTTAAAAGTCAAAGTAAATTCAGAAAAGTAAAACATTGAAAACAACAGTAAATATGTATAGTAGTTGTGATTATGGCTCACATCTTCCTCTGGTTTTACGTCCAGTAACGGGTTAAACGCCTTCTATGAGTTGAGGTTTTTGCTACCCATCCAGTTTTCTTATAAACTGGCAAACAGGGTCGTTTAACGCCAGATTCCCAAGGCTATAGTTTTCTTTTTGTTGAATGAATAGATCATATAATTTCAGAAGGACTCCTTGAACCGTTCCACATGGATGTGTCTCAAGAGTTTGGATTAAGTTATCCAAGTTCTCTTTACTCATTCCATCCTTTATAAATTTAATTTTGTCCTCCCGATTTATAGATACCATTCCAGGGTTCCTACAACGTGTATCACAATTCCATCTTGCACACTTATGGCAAACTCCCATCCTTTTAGCTCTTCGTTTTTTAGAATAAGAACTACATCCCATACCTGGTAAATGTTTTATATAGGACTTATGTAATTCACCAGAGAGACGTACCTTTGCTTCAATAAGCCAACAAACATCCTCTGGAATGCCAAAATATGTGAGTAGTTTTAACCTTTGAACTCGAGCTTTGTAAATTTTTACAATCACATCACGTGGAAGTGTAGGAAATCTTTCCTTAAGTTTTGCAAGGGTTTGTTCCATTGTCAGATTACTTTGAAGTTGTGGCTGTTTAGAAAAGAGAGAATAGAAAACGAGGTTATAGAGAATAGTAGAGATGAAGAAGGTGAAAAGGTGATAGGTTGCCTTCTATCAAGCGCTTGTTTAACGTCACGAGCCTGACGATGACCTTTTAACTACTGCAAGAAAATGTTAATAATGCCAAAATAATAATAGTAATAATGATTAAGACAAGTGTTAGCACCGAAAAGAATGATGATGTAATTAATTGATATCTATTTTTTTATTTTTTATTTTTTATTTATTTTTTATTTTTTTATAAATATTGTTATTAGGAAAAATTAGTCAAAATATTTGGCATCACACAAATACACCTCCGTATCTATGTGCTGTTGGAACCCTTGAAAGAAAGGTTTAAGTCGGTGCCCATTTACCTTGAAAACCTTGTTTGTCGCTTTATCTGAAATTTCAATCACACCATAAGGAAAGATATTAGTTATTTCAAATGGGCCTACCCATTTAGAGCGAAGCTTACCAGATATGAGCTTTAGACGTGAGTTGTACAATAAAACTTTTTGTCCAATGAAAAAGTTTTTTCTCAAGACCTGTTTGTCATGAAAGGATTTGGCTTTTTCTTTATAGGTTTTAGAACTTTCATAAGCTTCCAAACGAATTTCTTCTAGTTCCTGTAGTTGGAGTTTTCTTTCTTTACCAGCCTCATTTAAGTCCAGGTTACATTGTTTTACTGCCCAATAAGCTTTGTGCTCAATTTCTACAGGTAAGTGACATGATTTTTCAAAAACAATCCTATAGGGGGACATTCCAATAGGTGTTTTATAAGCTGTTCTATAAGCCCAAAGAGCATCTTCTAACCTTTTGCTCCAATCTTTCCTATTTGGTTGTACTGTTTTTTGAAGGATCATTTTTAATTCCCGATTGGACACTTCAGCTTGCCCATTTGTTTGGGGGTGATAAGGTGTTGAAACCTTATGCATAACTCCATATTTTTTAAGAAGGGACTCCATTTTACGGTTGCAAAAATGTGATCCTTGATCACTAATAATGGCTTTAGGAACACCAAACCTGCAAAATATGTGTGATTTAACAAAATCTACAACAACTTTAGAATCATCAGTTCGAGTAACTTTAGCTTCAACCCATTTAGACACATAATCGACCGCAAGTAGTATATAAACAAAACCAAAAGATACAGGAAAAGGTCCCATGAAATCTATGCCCCAAACATCAAAAATTTCACAAAATAACATGGGTTGTTGAGGCATCTCATTTCTACGAGATATGTTTCCCATTCTTTGACATTGTTCGCAAGATTTACAAAACGTATATGCATCACGAAAAATTGTTGGCCAATACAAACCAGATTCTAATACTTTCCTTGCTGTACGTTGAGGTCAAAAATGTCCACCACATGCATATGTATGACAAAATGTAAGAATGGAATGAAATTCATTTTCAGGTACACACCTTCTAATGACTTGATCACTACAAAGTTTCCATAAGTAAGGATCATCCCAAACATAGTATTTAGAATCACTTTTTAGTTTTATTATTTGTTGTTTAGATGCATGTATGGGAGTAACAGAAGCAACTAAGTAGTTTACCAAATTAGCAAACCATGGAGTAGAATCATGTATTCCCATAAGTTGTTCATCAGGGAAATCATCTCTAATGGAAATTGGGTCAAGTTCTTTTTCAATTCTGCTTAAGTGATCAGCCACCAAATTTTCTGCTCCAATTTTATCCCTAATTTCAATGTCAAATTCTTCAAGCAGCAACATCTACCTGATTAATCTTGGTTTTGCATCTGGTTTCTTTAAAAGGAACTTTAATGCTGCATGATCTGAAAATACAACTACTTTTGAACCAAGCAAATAAGATCTAAATTTATCAAGTGCAAACACAATAGCAAGTAGTTCTTTTTCTGTGGTAGTATAGTTTATTTGTGCAGTATCCAAAGTTCGTGAGGCATAGTAAATAACATGTTGTACTTTACCTACTCTTTGAGCAAGAACAACTCCTAATGCATAATTTGATGCATCACACATAAGTTCAAATGGAAGTCACCAATCTGGTGCCTGAATGATAGGAATAGTAGTTAAAGCTTTCTTTAAGCAATCAAAAGCCTCTTTACATTTGTCATTAAAGTCAAATGTTGTATTTTTTTGTAGTAAGTTAGACAACGGAAGGGCTATCTTACTGAAGTTTTTTATAAACCTTCTATAGAAACCTGCATGACCAAGAAAAGAACGAATATCTCGCACACAAGAAGGATAAGGTAGTTGAGAAATTACAGTAATTTTTGCAGGATCTACTTCTATGCCTTTTTTAGATATCACATGGCCTAAAACTATTCCTTCTTCTACCATGAAGTGACATTTCTCATAATTAAGAACAAGGTTAGTTACAATGCATCTATGTAATACTTTATCTAGACTATTTAAGCAAGCATCAAATGATGAACCATATACTGGGAAATCATCCATAAATATTTCCATGCAATTTTCAAGAAAATCAGCAAAGATACTAATCATGCATCGTTGAAAGGTACCAGGGGCATTGCATAAGCCAAAAGGCATCCTCCTATAAGCAAAAGTGCCAAAAGGACATGTAAATGTTGTTTTTTCTTGATCTTCTGGTGCAATATAAATTTGGAAGTAACCTGAAAATCCATCTAGAAAGCAGTAATGTGACTTACCTGCCAGTCGTTCCAACATTTGATCAATGAAAGGTAAAGGAAAGTCATCCTTTCGAGTTGCTTTGTTAAGTTTCCTGTAATCAATGCATACTCGCCAACTATTTTGGATTCTGGTAGGAATTAGTTCATCATTTTCATTTTTAACCACTGTGGTTCCAGACTTCTAGGGAACCACTTGTACAGGGCTGACCCAAGTGCTATCTGATATAGGTAAATAATGCCAGCTTGTAATAATTTTGTTACCTCTTTTTTAACTACATCAAGGATTTGGGGATTAAGTCTTCTTTGTGGTTGCCTTACTGGTTTAACTTCTTCCTCTAATAGAATTCTATGCATACACATGGAAGGGCTAATACCTGGGATATCTACCAAAGTCCAACCAATTGCTTTCTTATGCTTCCTAATAATCTGCAACAACCTTGTTTCTTGATCAACATTTAATTTGTTAGAAATAATCACTGGAAGGTTCTTATCTTCCTCTAAATATGCATACTTTAAATGTTCAAGAAGAGGTTTTAACTCTAACATAGGAGGCTGCATTATTGAAGGAATCAACTTGGTTGAATTTGTCTCAGCAACTTGTACTTCAACATAATCAGATGTATTTGTAACTACTTTAATCAAATTATCACACTCTGATTCTTTTGAAACAACATCTGAAACTATATTTTCTATTTTAAGGGAGTTTGGATCATTATTATCATTAAGCAGATATTTTTCAATTTCAGCACACACATTACATTGATGAGAATCCATGCATGAATCACAAACAAATAAATCATAAAAATCAGACAATACAGGAAAATCAATATTATCAGACAACTTAATAATATTATCCTCAACTAAATCAGTTATTAAGTCAATTTGAAAAATAGAATGATCCTCAGTAGGATGCTTCATAGCATCTAAAATGTTGAATCTAACCACACTGTCTCCAAATTCCATAGAAAGTGTTCCTGCATGCACATCTATCTTTGTTCTAGCTGTTTTAAAGAATGGTCTACCTAAAATTATTGGAGCTTTATTGGTGGAATTCTCACTTTCCATATCTAGAACATAAAAATTTGCAGGAAAAATTAAATCATTAACTTTAACAAGGACATCTTCAATAATTCCTGCAGGATGTGCAGAGCTTCGATTTGCTAATTGTACAACCACACCTATAGTTTGCAAAGGTCCAAGGGAAAGTGAAGTAAATATAGTCATAGGCATAACATTAATAGATGCACCTAAGTCTAGCATGGCATTTTCAAATTTGTTATTGCCTATTATGCATGGAATGGTAAACATCCCAGGGTCTTTACATTTTTCTGGTATATGTGACAAAGGTTTTTCAATTAATGCAGACACATTTCTACTTATATTAATCCTTTCATTGCCTTTTAGTCTTCTTTTATTAGTGCATAGTTCTTTAAGGAATTTGGCATATCTTGGGATTTGCTTGATGGCTTCTAATAAAGGTATATTTACCTCTACTTTTCTAAATGTTTCCAAGATCTCCTCATCCATTTTCTTATTTTGTATAGATTTTTGTCTTTGTGGAAATGGAAGAGGGATATGTTGCTTATCAGGACCAGCTGTAGAAGGAGGATTTGTAAGAGATATATCATTACTATTATTACTTGAACTATCTAAAACTTCTTCTGCATGTTTTTCTGTGACAATAGTATTTTCAGTTTGTTGTTGTTTTTCTGGTCCATGGATAGCTTTACCAGATCTTAAAGTAATTGCACTTACATTTTTAGGATTGACAATTGTCTGAGCGGGCAACTTATCTGAACCTTGAGACTGCAAATGGTTTAAAGATGTAGCCAATTGACCAATCTGATTTTCAAGAGTCTGAATTGTAGCCTCAGTTCTTTTTTGGAAGTTCAGATTATCTACTGACATTTGCTTCATTAATTCCTCCAAATTTAATTTCTCAGTGGAAGGTGTAGCTATTTGTGTAGCTTGTTGTTGTACATGAGGAGGTTGATAAGGTCTGCTTGGTCCAGTATTTGCCTGAAAAGGTGCATGAGGTTGTTGTGAAGAATTACCCCATCTTAAATTATGGTGATTCCTCCAACCAGGATTATATCTGTTAGAAGAAAGATCATAATTATTATGTTGTTGTTGTGGCAGTCTGTTATTATATAAGTTGGCAGCACATACTTGAGGATTTTCATCGGGAATTTTAGCTTCCTGCAGTGAAGGACAACAATCGGTATAATGATCTGATGAAGTACATATAGAACATACCTTAGCAGGGGTTACAGGTTGTTGTTTTTGAGACACAATAATATTTTTCATAAGTGTTGCTAGTTCAGCAAATTTACTTTCCTATTTTTTATCTCCATCATTAGTAGTTTCAATTTCATGGACTCCTTTAATTACTACAGAATTATTTCTAGTGGCATGTTGTTGAGCATTAGCAGCCATGTTCTCAATTAAAGTTTTTGCTGCATTTGTAGTTTTATTTTGGAAAGCACCACCACTAGCTACATCAACCAAAGTTCTATCCATTGGATTAAGACCTTCATAGAAATATTGTATGAGAAGTTGGTCCGTAATTTGGTGATGGGGACAACTAGCACACAATCTTTTAAATCTTTCCCAGTATTCATAAAGATTTTCCCGGTCATGTTGCCGGATGCCACATATTTCTTTTCTAATTGAGGAAGTTCTTGAAGCGGGGAAAAATTTTTCAAGAAACACTTTCTTTAAGTCATCCCAACTTGTAATAGAGCCAGGAGGAAGGTAAAATAACCAATCCTTAGTGATATCTGCTAGGGAGAAAGGAAAAGCTTTTAGTTTTACATGTTCTTCTGAAACCAGTTCAGGTTTCATGGTAGAGCAAAGGATATGAAATGCTTTTAAGTGTTTATGAGGATCTTCACCTGCACGACCATGAAACTTTGGTAACAAATGAACTAAACCAGTTTTAAGCACAAAAGGAACATCTTCCTCAGGATATAAGATGCATGATGTTTGATTAGTGACATCTGGTGTAGCTAGTTCTTTTAATGTCTTTTCAGCCATGTTATGCAAATACTCAGAAGTTGAAGGTTTAGTTTCACTATTTATGCTATTAGGTAGAGTATTATTATTATTATTATTATTATTATTATTTAATAGTTTCTTAGATGATCTAACTAATTGATGAAATGTTCTATCTATTTCAGGATCAAAAGAATATAGTGGCTCGGGATTAGATCTAGTCATGCACAATACATCTACATATATTGTAACAAAATACTACAACTATGTAATAAAAGGAAAAAGTTATCATTTTAATTATGAAATACTTAGAACATATATTTAAAAATTTAAAGATTTTTTATATTTATATTTTTTTCAATGGTTGAAAATGAGATTACTAGAAAATGAATAAGAATATAATAAAGTGGAAATTTTTTTTATTTTTTATATGCTCACATTCAACCAAACCTTAATATCTTCAATACACCTACAAAAAAAATGTAAAATATATTAGATAATTGAATGTAAATAATTAGGACCAAAGGTCCCCGGCAACGACGCCAAATTTGACACGCTATCGTTGTCGGGTCAAATAAAAAGTTAAATTAATATAGTATAAGGTGAACAACCTTAGTCGTCTCTCGAGGACCTTAGTTCAATTAGTTACACTCAATTTAGTTATAATAAAGGGGGGGTTTGTGTTGAGATTGAAAGGAAAATTAAGTGATTATATAATAGTGCAAAAAGTAAATTTATGAGTAAGAATAATCAAATTTAGAAACAACCAACCCAAGGAATTAATAAATCTTTTAGTTTACTAATCATTGATCACAAATATGATTAAATATAATTAATTTCTCAACCTTGAATCATTTGGAATCCCTAAATGATTATATTCTAGAAAATCTTCTAGAATTGAATTAATGAACTAATAAGAATAATCAATCGATATATTCTTATTAATTACTAAAATAACTTTAAAACCATAATTTGATTGAGTTAAGAAACTAAATAGAAATCTATTATTTAGTATCTTAATCTTTGTTCTCAAATTGATTATTGATTAACCAACCAACATCTGTTTAGATTATAGATTGTTTAATTATATACCAATCGGTTATACACTTAAATAATCTACCATCATAAGTGCTTGAGAAACAAAGAAAAGTAATTATCTTCAATCAAAATATTAAGAGCAAGAACTCAAAGTTAACATAAAGAAAAATTAAATTCCTTGAGTTGATTTTAAAAGATTAAGCTTCCATGATAATTTTTAACAATGAAAGCTAATATTAAATTTACTAAAACTTTGATTATAAAAGTAAATAACAAATAATAAAATTAACTTACTTGATATTGAGGAAGGGAAATGAAAACCATAACTTGAAGGATGGAATATAGAACAAGGAGATAAAGCAAAAGAAAGAACTAAAACTTAAGAAGCTAAAACAAAGATATAGAATTATAATGGAAACTAAAGCATGTATTTCTTATGTATTTCTTGTGTATCTCCCTTACAACTTCAAGCATCTATTTATAGGCAAGATATGATGATACTATACATTCATTTTCTGATTATTAATGCATTTTTTCAACATTGGTGGGCTTGAAATTACAATAATTCAAAAGAAGATAATGGTAGGTGTTGAAATTCATTCTCCTCTTTATCTTCTCCACCTTGCGAGTCCAATATGACCTTCTAGATGGCCGAATTTTGAAAAACCTTCAACAGTAAAGTTGTAGATCTCTGTCGTATTGAGAATTTGGCACAAGAATCAAGTCATTTGGACATCTAGAGCTCCAGATATGTGTATTTTGGTGAACTATGTCAATGCTGGTGGGACACATGAGGGTTGATTGATTCAAGCTCTATTTCTTTATTTTTTCCAGATGCAAAATAACCAAATTTGATCATCATGATGTAGCCCTCTGTATTAGCTTTCCATGGGCTCCAAGATTATCCCATTTGGATCACAAAAGCCCAAGTTATGGCCAAAATAAGGCAAGATACTCAAGATACATACAAAAAACGAAAATTGAAACATATATACATAATACTTCAATTTAACTAAACAACATAAAACTTAATTAAAATACTATTATTAAACATAGTAATTATATAATAAACCCCAAGTGTAAAACTATAAGAAGTGTATTAAAATTGATTTATCAATCATTTTCCTGAATTTTCTGTACAACAACACAAATCAGAGATTAAAGCAAAATCAATTCGAATTGAAAATATATCGATTAAACCCTCAAGTATATAAAAAGATATCTCTCTGCTCACCGGGCTATCGAAATTTGCTTGATGGTTAATAAACCTATTGTAATTAAATTTATCAAAATTCCTAAGTTATAAAGAACTAATAATTGATTTTACAAAATTAAGTTTCATTGTGTAAAAACTCTCAGTGTATTAACTTACTAACAAAAATTTGATTGATTTCTTAAAATCTAAATTTTATTTTTTGATTTTTGGATTATTATTATATATATATATATTTTTTTCACATAAATTAAAATAAACAATAACAAAATGGGTTGCCTCCCATTGAGCGCTGGGTTTAGTGTCTCCAGCCTGACATTCCTGCATTTCAAGGGTCAGTTAAAAGATAACTGGTGGTAATTTTGTTAATTTCACCACCCAAATATAGTTTCAACCTTTGCCCATTTACCATCCAACTTCTTTTGGAAGTTGGATCTTTAATTTCCACTGCTCCATATGGTTTGACTTCTTTAATCAAAAACGGGCCTGACCATTTTGATTTCAATTTTCCAGGAAACAATTTTAATCTTGAGTTGAACAATAAAACTTGCTGACCTGGAGTGAAGTGTCTTTTCTTTAACTTTTTATCATGCTAAGCTTTCACCTTACTTTTGTAGCATCTAGATGATTCATAGGCATTGTTCCTCATTTCCTCTAACTCGAGTAGCTGTAACTTCCGTTTGTCTGCTGCTACATTTTGATCAAAATTAAGGAATTTTAAAGCCCAATATGCTTTATGTTCCATTTCAACTGGAAGGTGACATGATTTTCCATAAACCATCTGGAAAGGAGAAATACCAATTAGTGTTTTAAATGCAGTTCTGTATGCCCAGAGTGCATCATCAAGTTTTTGTGACCAATCCTTTCTAGAAGATGACACAGTTTTCTCCAGAATTCTTTTTACTTCACAATTTGAAATCTCTGCTTGCCCATTGGTTTGTGGATGATATGCGGTGGCTACCTTATGCTTTACTCCATAATGTTGTAATACTTTCTGAAGAATTTTATTACAAAAGTGTGAACCACCATCACTGATTATAGTTCTTGGTGTCCCAAATCTGCAAAAAATATTTTTCTTCAAAAAATACACAACAGTTTTAGTGTCAGCATTAGGGGTAGCAATTGCTTCCACCCACTTTGAAACATAATCAACTACCAAAAGAATGTATTGATTTGAGTATGAGTTAGGAAAAGGTCCCATGAAGTCGATTCCCCAACAATCAAATACCTCAACTTCTTGTATATTTGTGAGAGGAATTTCTTGCCTTCTTCCAACATTACCTGTTCTTTAGCAGTTATCACAAGATTGAACAAATAAGTGAGCATCTTTAAAAAGAGAGGGCCAGTATAAACCTGATTGGAGAACTTTTTGCAGCTGTTCTTTCATCATTAAAGTGTCCTCCATATGGTGATTTATGACAATGCCACAACACATCTTTTACTTCCCAGTCAGGCACACAACGTCGTAACAAATTATCCGCTCCAATTTTGAATAAATGAGGGTCATCCCAAACAAAATATCTTGCATCTCTAAAGAATTTTTTTCTTTGTTGCCAAGTCAAGTCATTTGGAAGAACTCCTGCTGCTTTGAAATTGGCCATGTCAGCAAACCATGGCCGTTGTGTTATTTTGAAAAGTTTTTCATCAGGAAATTCTTCCAAAATTTCTTTTTCTTTGGCAGTAATCTCATTATTCATTAATCTAGAAAGATGGTCAGCTACCATATTTTCACTACCCTTTTTATCTTTGATTTCAAGATCATATTCTTGAAGGAGCAAAATCCATCTGATTAACCGAGGTTTTGAATCAGATTTAGTTAAAAGATACTTGATTGCAGCATGATCAGTAAAAACAATTATTTTTGAGCCAATCAAGTAAGATCGAAATTTTTCTAAAGCATATACTATGGCTAGTAATTTTTTTTTAGTAGTTGCATAATTTATTTGATTTTCATTCAAAACTTTACTAGCATAATGTATGACTTTAAAAACTTTTTTGTATCTTTGACCTAAAATTGCTCCAACAGCATAATCACTTGCATCGCACATAAGTTCAAAGGGTAAATTCCAATTAGGAGCAACAATTACAGGGGCAGAAACCAATTTTTCTTTCAAGGAATTAAAAGCTTTAAGACATGCTTCATCAAATTTGAATTCAACATCTTTATTTAAAAGGTTTGATAAAGGTTTTGCAATTTTTGAAAAATCTTGAATAAACCTCCTATAAAATCTAGCATGTCCTAAAAAGCTTCTAATACCTTTTACATTTACAGGAGGTGGGAGTTTAGAAATTACCTCTATTTTGGCTTGGTCAACTTCAATGCCTCTAGAAGAAATTTTATGACCAAGTACAATTCCTTCTTTCACCATGAAGTGACATTTCTCCCAATTAAGCACCAAATTTGTCTCAATACACCGCTTCAGTACGGTGTCTAGGTTGGATAGACATGTTTCAAATGAATTCCCAAAAACTGAGAAGTCATCCATGAAAATCTCAATACTCTTTTCAATTAAATCTGCAAAAATAGCAAACATGCATCTTTGAAAAGTAGCAGGTGCGTTACATAATCCAAATGACATTTTTCTGTAAGCAAATATGCCAAAAGGACATGTAAAAGCAGTTTTCTCCTGATCAAGAGGGTCAACAGCAATTTGATTATATCTAGAATAACCATCAAGAAAGCAATAATATTCTTGTCCAGACAATCTTTCAAGCATTTGATCTATAAAAGGCAATGGAAAATGATCTTTTCTTGTTGCTTGATTTAATTTTCTATAATCAATGCACATTCTCCAACTGGTGACAGTTATTGTAGGAATTAGTTCATTTTTTTCATTAACAATTACTGTCATACCACCTTTTTTTTGGAACAACTTGAACAGGACTTACCCATGCACTATCAGAAATAGGATAAATAATACCTGCTTTCAGCAATTTCAGAACCTCCTTTTTGGTTACCTCTTTCAAAGTTGGGTTGAGGCGTCTTTGAGGTTGAGCAATAGGTTTAAAATTATCTTCCAACAAGATTTTGTGCATGCAATATGATGGACTTATACCTTTCAAATCTTCAAGTGTCCACCCAATTGCTTCTTGATTCCTCTTCAATACTTTTACCAGTTTTTCTTCCTCTGTTTCACTTAACAGATTACTAATGATTACTGGTTTTAAATTACCTTCTTTCAAAAAGATGTATTTCAGATTGGAAGGTAACACTTTTAGTTCAGGTTTCTGGATTTCTTCAACAGGTGATTCTTGAATTTCTTCAATCTTTCTTGATTCAAAGGAAATTTCTTTCCCTTGATTGAATTCTTCAAGATACCTTTCAATCTGTTTCTCCTCTTCTTTATTCAAAAATTCAACAGAGTTAGTCAATAACTTATTTAATGGGTCAAAAATAGTCATACCTTTTGATAAGGAAAGATAAGTTTCATCAAAGATGTCCACTTTGAAACAGTCTTACTTCGGGCTAGGATGTTTCATTGCCTTGAAGACATCGAAATTCACTTCCTCATCATGCACTCTTACTGCTAGCTTCCCATTGTCCACATCAATCAGTACTTGAGCAGTTTTCATGAATGGTCTTCCAAGAATTAGAGGAACATTAGCATCTTCTTCCATGTCTAAGATCACAAAATCCATAGGAAAGTAGAATTTGTCAACCTTTACAAGCACATCTTCTACAATCCCATAAGGTCTTTTGATGGATTTATCAGCTAATTGCAGAGTCATCCTTGTCTGCTGTGGATCAAGGTCACCAATACACTTCATCATACTTAGGGGCATTAGATTGATGCTAGCCCCTAAATCTAATAAAGCCTTACCGATATTTACTCCACTAATAGAGACAGGAATAGTGAATTTGCCAGGATCTTTGGATTTTTCTGGCATCTTGTATTGCAAAATAGCGCTGCAACTTGCTTCAAGTTCTATGATCTCTTCATCATCCTTCCTTTTCTTTGTAAGCAGTTCTTTCATAAACTTAGCATATGTAGGCATTTGTTCTAATGCCTCAGAAAAAGGAATATTTATGTGTAACTGCTTAAAGATTTCAAGGAATCTCTTGTATTCCTTTTCTTTATTTTTCTTGATGGTGGATGAGGATAAGGTAAATCCTGGACAGGAGGTGTCTGTCCAAGATATTGATTTTTTTGATTTTTTTCTTTTTTTTCATTTTTTCTTTTTTTTCTTCACTTTCTTTTTCTTTTTCTTTTTCTTTTTCTTTTTCTTTTTCTTTTTCACAGTTTATACCTACAGTTTTACCACTTCTTGTAAAAATAGCCTTACATTGTTCTTTCGCTTTGAATTCCTTGATGTCGGCTACTTCTTTTACTAGCTGACTTAACTGTTGATCTGATGCTTTACGTGCAGCTTTAATTGTCTCCATGTATTGCATCAATTGTTGAATATTTTCTTCAGCCTTTGTCAATCTAGTATTGTAATCACCTTGATTATTGAAGGGTCTAGCATGTTGCTTCCAACCATGGTTTTGGTTTTGCCTTCCCTGTAGGTAATTGTTAGAAAAAAAATTTACAAGAGGATTTAGAGAATTACCTGTAGGTAACCTCTGATGAATCAAAGAATTAGCTTGTTCTTGTTCATTCTGGTCAAGAGCACAGTAAGCACATGGTTGTTCGCTCATGCAACACTCACATTGTTTTAATTGAGCAGGAAGTTGTGGTGGTACATGGGTAACTTGAAGTTTTCCAAGTTGTTTACTCATTGCCTCAATTTGTTGTATCAACAATTTTTGTTAAATTAACACTGTATCATTTACTCCTTGTTCAAGTATACCTTGTACATTACCTCTTTCTGGTTTAGCTTGATGGTCACTAATGGACATTGATTCCAATATCTCAATAGCTTCCTCCACAGTTTTGTTCATTAAGGAACCACCTGCACAAGCATCTAACATCATCTTGAACTGAGGCAATAAACCATGGTAAACGATTCTTACCTTTTCGGCATCATTCAGGTTGTGGTTTGGACACTTTCTCAAAAGTGCCTTGAATCGTTCCCATGTCTCTCCTAGTGATTCATCATTATTTTGAGAAAAAGAGTGTATGGCTGTCATTGCTTCAAAATATTTCGAAGGAGAATAAAACCTTTCCAAAAATTTTCTTTCAACATCGGACCAGTTTGCAAAACTACCCGGTGGACAAGATTTAAACCATTCTTTTACTTTACCAATCAATGAAAAAGGAAAAAGTCTCATGTAAACAGACTCTTCTTGATTGGGTTCAAAACCAATTGTGCTGCAAAACTCTTAAAAAATAGTTAAATGTTCATATGGTTCTTCATGATTTAAACCAGCAAATTGATTGTTTTGAATAATATTTAAAGTAGCAGGTTTAATCTCCACTGGTACAACAGGTCCTTGAAATATACCCGAAACTCGGGGTGGACCATTAATAGCAGCAAACTGTCCCAATGTTCTCCTTTCAGCAGCCATATTTGAATTTTCAAAATTAGATGTAGAAGAAGATTTAGTTTGTGTTTTAGATTTCAAAGATTTGATTTTCTTTACAAACTTTTCTATCTCAGGATCAAAATAAATTTTACCTGCAGTAGATCGAGTTTGCATACACAAACTAGACAAAGAAAGTTAGTGTAACAATAAGTAAAAATAAAAAAATTTAACTATGGTAAAAATAATATTCACCACGGTAATTAAAAATTTACTCTTTTACTGAAACAATTCAATCCCCAGCGACGGCGCCAGAAAACTTGTTAACCCAGCGATAGCGTCTCAACAGTTCGTTTCCACCACCGGGTTGTTAATTGGCAAGCGCACCAATCGTTTGTAGTTTTCAAAATTTAGATATCGTTCCACTGGGATTGAAAGTCCAATAACAACAGTAATTTTCTATTTACTATGGTAAATGTGAAGGAAGTTATAGACAAAAGAATGATTTATATACAATTTATACAATATTCACAGGATAGCATGATTGAGTAGTTCATAAGATAAAAGAAAATAAAATCTATCTAAAAAGTTGAGTTGCAATTTAGAATAGGTAAGATACTTGAGATAAACACAGATAAACAAATTATGTTGGAAATTGGATCCCTAATCTAGAATAACAATGAGGAACTCAAGACATGCATATTTAATCATCAAGTTTCATGTCATTGCAGCTTAAAATCATTATAACCGATCCCTCGTGATATAAATTCTAAGAATTCACCGTAAAGTCCGATCCCTCGTGAGCTTTCTCAGTAAAAACTTGTATTAAGACCTGGCCTTATGGCAACAATGGCCTATAGAATTGAGATACCAAGGGTATTCCAACTTTTTACTTTCGTCAAAACAAGTTTCAATACGGCATGAACAATCATTCTCCCGTTTGACATTCATACTAATAAAACAAGTTTCAATACACATGAAAATCATTCTCCCGTTTGACGTTCATATTAATAAAAGGTTGAAATACTAACATGGACTTGAATCATAAACATGCAGAGGTCGAATTCACAACATTATACTCAATAGATTAGTTCACCAATTCCAACATAAACAAATTAGTTACATATGGTGAAAGTAAAAACAACACTTACAGAGTTTGACATTACGAAGACGATGGGAACTTCACGATACAACGATCACAATACACCAAAAACACACTCAAGTATCTAGAAAACTATTCTAGAACTACAACTCACAAAAGAAGTACTCAAAGTCGAGCACAAGAGAGAAAATAAGAGAATGGGATGCTATGGGATGTCATAGAATGGTGTTAGATGGCCCTATTTATAGGGCTGAGCAAGGGTGCTGACGCTACGTGTCACACCCCTGACTCAGCTTCCATCAAACAGCTGATAATGGCCACTTCAAATTATTAAATATGATCATGCCTGGCCACTTGGACGTGTTTCCACTGTATTTTGGCCATTTGTGCTTAGTGGGGTGGCCTTTGGTGCTGAGTGGGGTGGCCATTATTGGGTCAAAGCTGAGTGCTTAGCCAAGTTGGATGTGGAGTCCACGCAGCACTGACGCTACGCGTGGCTGTGACGCGTAGCGTCAGCATCAAAAATAGCTGTTGATGCTACACGTGGGGTAAGGCTACGCGTCAACTCCTCCAGTGTAATTTTCTCTTGATTTCTTAACTTTTCACTACAAAACTTAGAGAAAATTGATCAAGGGCAGATTATTTCCAACAACATCCATTTATTGAATTTAAATCCTAATTTTCTAACAAATTAAACTAATTTTTGTAATTTTTATGAAATTTTATTAAAGCTTTTATTGAAAATTTAAGGACTAACATTTATATTCCCATAGTTGGATCCACGATTGTTATTAACTCCGTTGTGTATGAGCATATAGCAAGGAGATATGCCAAAGGTGATAAGATATGATGATGGTTGTGATTGAGTGAAAATATACCTAAAAATAACATATGAAATATGAATATAAAGAAATAACTTTGTGTATGGTGATGATATGTGTGATAGCCCAATATGTTGAGGGGCATGAATGTGTGTTTGCGTATATACTTTAGGCCGCCGTTGACATGTCAATGTACTCCTCAGTCTCGCCGTACATGTAACTCCTATAAATATGTCGAAGAAAGCCCTAGGAGTGGTCCTACTGTCATCTCACTAGATACCTCTCCATCAGCATCATAATCAGAACTCCCGGCATCATAGGAATACTATCTACCTTGTCAGCCTGATAAGTTGCAAGGGGAGCTACTGGCTGGATCTGCTGTGGTAAAGCTGGGAGTGCTGCACGGTCCACCAAGCCTACTGGCATGTCTTCAAGGGGATACTCCTTTGGGTCCTCCTCCTCGTCCTCCTCCATGGAGAGCAGGATATACTATGGTGTTGGCTCCCTCCTGACTACGTCATCCATAGCTGGTACTGCTGGAGCCTCTGCAGACTGAACAGGAAACAGGCCATGAGCGGAGCTGGTAGTGGATGAAAGCTAAAGGGGTCCACTAACAGAGCTACCTCCATCTTGGACATCTCCTCAAGTTCCGCCATACTCATGGGTCGGGGTGGATCGTCATACCTCCTAACTGAACTCTCTATAACCTCTACATCCCAGTCATAGGGTCTCTCCGTGTCCTGCTATGGTGGTGGTGGTGGTACATCTATTGGAGCATCCTCTGGAATAAATGCTAACCAACTGGGACCTGCTTGGTCCTCCCTACGTGCTGCTCCTCTGGTACGGTATACATGCCTGACTGGTGGTCTGGAGTAATCAACTGTAAAGATAAGTCGCCATCCCTATACATTTCCAATCAATATCAATCAATTCGTCGAGCTCTCTTTGGGGATTCATATATGTATATTTGTAAGTTATCTCACCGCTCTCATTTCTTACAAATCCCCCTACTCATTTATCAATTTACTACATTAATGCAACGAGATAATCATAGTTTAATGAAATGTATGAATGTCATACAATTAATGTATGCTAGTATAATGTATGCTTCTCCATCAAAGACAACACATCACCAATCATATATTTCCCCTTATTTCTCCCTCCCACTAGAGCGACCGGAGCTCTCCTTATTCTGATTTTAACAAAAGGGGTAAGGACATGTAGTCCTCTCATCACAAAATGGCCAACATAATCTCTACAAAACAGGCACTCCACGGTCAGAGAAAATCCCGCCTCTTGTCAAAGTATATCAGGGTCTTCTGCGGGCTGTCCGGCGATGGGCGTGAATCTGATGCCACTTGGGATTCCCACTTTCGATATACTTCCTAGACTGCCCTTGGGTATCTAGGCGCGGCAGATTCTTTAATGTACCCCTCACTGTTATGCTCTAGGGAGTTTTTGAATGTCACTCTTATTCACCAGATATGATGCATGATTCAAATATTATATTTATTCTGTGGTGGTACTTTAGTAAGGTCGTCCTCCTCATTTCATTTCTAACGTTGAACCTTTCTCTCAACATTAAATATCATTCCACTTTTCTTTTTGTTTAACAAAAGTTTACAATTCCTCTTCCCAACTCTTAGAAATGAAATGAGGTTTCATAACTCAAAATTATGGGTATTTTGTCCCTAATCATTCATTCATGTATTTCACATCCAATCACATTCAGGAATCCTTACTGATACCAACACCCCACATTCATACATACCATTTAAGATTTTCCATGCATCACATAACATATCAGGGGAGTACTTTTAAGAGACATATCACGTAAATTCATGTATCTACCAACACATCTCGTCAATCATTTATACTACCATAACAATTATTTCACTCTATTTGGCGTTCGCAGAGGTTACATTGTTTTAAGAAATTTAGTGGTATGTAGATCAAGTATTCCAGCTATTCGATAAACTTTTGGGTATATTTAAAATTGTTCTTACTCTTTGTAATTTGATCAAGTAAAATGGGTCTATCCAAACATCATTTTTAACATATCATTATTAAACTCTTACTTGATTTTTAATTAACCTTATTAGTTACTATTAAATACCCCTTGACTTTAATAGTTTTCCTCCACTTAATAAATCATATATATCTTTTTACCTTATCTTAGCTTCTTACATTATTTACCTTAGACATTACCTTATTAGATTAAATAATTCTTTCTTTAATAATCCATTTAGTTAACCCATTTTTTAACTATAAATAAATCCTTTTTCTTTTAGACTTATTCATTTCAATTACTTAAGGATCTAAAACCTCTTTTAAATAAGGTATCTTAACATCACTTAGTCATTAGTTAATCTAATCAATCCTATTTACTATATTATATACCAAAATTTTGTATGACCAACATTTCATTTCTTGGTTATTAACTAATTTAATCTAGATCAAAGTTTTCTTTTGATTCCTTACTCCTACTATAATAATTAACTTGATTTTCCACTATGTTATTATAAGAATTTCAGTTCTAATTTCATAAAAAGAATGAATCTATTAAAATTATTCTTAGAGCCTTAATCAAAATTTTAAGTTCTAAGTTATTATCTTTTATTTCTAATTTCTTTAAGCCTTCTAATATCACTAATTATTAGATTTACTATTTCTAGTAAAATTTTCTCCTTAAAGTCCATCCTTTTTCTTAATCTCAAAAGCCATTACTTTTTAAATTCTTTCTAAGTGGTCTCTAAAGTAGTCACTAAAGTAGTCACTAACATTTATTACTAATATTTTCTTCTTTTGTTCTTAGTATCCATTATCTGATAATTTCCTTATTCATTTCCTCCAAAATTTCATTTTGGGCCTAAGTTATAAGGATTAAATTCTTTCCTTTTCCTAATTATTAAAACATAAGAGTACCCTTTATTGGCTTACTTTTAGAAACTATATATAAAAAAACAAGGGTATAATTCTTCACCATCAATTCTTCAAAATTAAATTTCTTCATTTTCAATTTATAAGTCATATGAAGAAAATATTCAAAAATCTAACTTCTAAATTCTAACCCTTTTTTTAAGTGCCTAAGATAAGAATTTTGTGATTACCCAATTCAAAATTCTTTTACCGGATGCGATATTTCTTAAAATAATTCAATACCGATTTAATGAATAATTAATTATCTAATAGCGGGACTTACCAGAAATATGTTACAAATTACATAAAAATTTCCGAATTAAAAATTAATTACAACTATATCGAATGTAACCGAGCCCGCCTAAACGTTAATTTTTGCTAATTTCTTTTTCGTGTATTTAATCGCAATAAATTTCATTCGAGTATACGAACATCGTACCGCGTCAAATAAATTTTCAAAATGCCAATTAGTTTAAAAATGTAACCTTTTGTCGCCGGTTACAAAAATTTCTA
This sequence comes from Clitoria ternatea, assembly GCA_037962975.1. Classification (NCBI taxonomy): domain Eukaryota; kingdom Viridiplantae; phylum Streptophyta; class Magnoliopsida; order Fabales; family Fabaceae; genus Clitoria; species Clitoria ternatea. Next base: position 163,042,276 of record CM075672.1, read on the forward strand.
TGATTTAAGATTCGACCGTTGGTTCGCGCTGAAATTCAAAACATAAACTCCTAAGTACTCAAGAATCATTATAGCACAGCCAAAATTCAAATCAAATGGAATGTAAACCCCCTTTACCTCATCTTGAAGTTGTTGTCCAGAAAAAGAATTTTGAGGATTTCACCAAAAGTTCCATCGGACATTTCTAATGCACTCCGATCGTTAATCTAAGCCTCCAGATCTTAAAAAAAATGAACATGCAAGCTTAGACCAAAAGGGGCAGTCACGGTTCCATCTTCGATGGCAAGGGTACAACACAAGAATTTAAATTAAAATCTGAAGTTGGCTTCAAAGAAATTCAAAAACAACAACGAATGGAACAACCTTGCCAATCTCACCTTTATATGACTTCAAAATGGTTCATGGCCTTGGAGTCTTAACAATAGAGTGGGTGGCTAAAATTTTTAACCTACATCCAACAAGATAATACCATCAAAATTATGGAAACTAAATTTAGAACACTAGAAAAGTCAAGAGCATCCAACCAAGAAAATTCAAATTTTTACTTTGGAAGGCTCCAAAATGGCTCATGGTTTTTTTGGAGCTTCAAGGCAAGGAGAATTCTGTTGATTTTCTAGAGTCCAGGCAGTGAAAATTAAAGAAAGATGGCTGTTTTGGATTAGCTTGGACCATAGATTGATAGAAGAAAAGAGGGGAAGAAGAAAAGAAATTTTTATAGATGGTGGTGGTGACTTTTTGGTGTAGCCGTGAGGTGGTTTTAGGTGGTTGTTATGGTGGCTTAATCTTGTGGTTTGGAAATAGAAGAGAGTAAAAAGAGGGAAGAGTGGTTTCTACAGTGGAAGAATGGATGAAATGAAGGGTTGATGGCTTAGTTGATGTGGCTGAAAGATAGGAGTTTAGAGTCATGATTATGGCTAAGCATTGCATGAAATTTCATTGGCCAAGGGAAGCGGTGGTGGGCTGAGCGGGTGGGGATGACACGGTAGGGACACCTGTCCTAAGGGGTGTCCAAGGGTGGCGACATGGTTGGAAAATCGGTGGCCAGAAAATTAACTTATCGGACAAGAAACTGAAGTGCGCAAGATTTTTATGAATCAACAAAATAGGGGCGTTACAATTAAATCTGGGATAATTGATGGAGTCAAAATTAGAGAAAACTTCCAATATAAAACTTTTATATTTTCTTTTTCTCTTTAAATCGATATATCATACATGATGATCTGATATCGTTAGCCCAAGATACGCTTAATATACGACAAGCTGTCCCTAGTGTCTTTGAATCAGGTAGGGGTTCAGAAATAAATTTGCCAAGAATTCTCCTTTGAGAATTAGACCTGGGGCTCTTCATAATAATTGTAGAGTGCTTTTATACGGACCTATAACAAAACAAACAGAGTGATTTAAGTATCAGACGTGAAAGATATGTAATTTTTCCACAAACAACCAACATAAAAACAAGACAGTTTATGAATCATAAAGATTCATTAAAATGTACTGATTTGGAAAGAATTATCCTTAGATTTCTTCAAGGAAAATGTAGATAATTTTGTTATGGAGATTTAGACACCAAGTTTGCATGAATTTAAGATCGTATGCAAAAGTTATGAATTTTTTTCAAATCAGGTGCAGGGAAAGCGCCTTATTAATAAAATCTTAAGACAAATCTACTTAATCCATGATTTCGGGGTTGACAAAGTGAAAATCAGAGTTTGGAGCTAGAAATGGAGGTTGAAGGTCTTTTCGAAACGAAGAGATCAAGACCTAAATTATCCCATTCCAAGGTCGTATGCAAAAGTTAGGTCCAAAACACTAAGGATATGCGGGTCGAGTCTTAAAATATGTTTAGAAGAAATTGTTTTATGGAAATCGATAATGGTAGAGTCCGAACCGGGTCTCGGCCTCTTCACAAAAATTTTATAAAACTTTGAAATGAGTCACCAGAGACTGACCGGATCTCCATCGGACATTTCAAAGTGTATAAGCGGTCAAACGTGGGGAACGTTAAGGAATCTGACTTGGCTAGTTAGGCTGAGTCAGGTGTCCTTGATTTTTCATGAAACGATCCTAAAAGGACTAGTTTCCTCACTAAACTACCAGTCTTGAGTCGAATGACCCGAGTCCGACCTCAATCTGGGTTCCACAGCTCAAATTTGAGGAACCGGGTGATAATTATTATTAAAATAATAATTTAATTATTTTCTTAATTAACTTTATTATAAATACTTTTTATGTTTTACACTCATTACTAATAATGTTAAACACTAGAATAGTTATTATCTATTTACTCCACATTTTCTCAATTAACTAAAATCTTTAATAATATTATTTGTTTAACAGTTAATATTCAAATAATATATTATTTAGTGATCACTTCATTAAAAAAGGGGTTTAGTTAAATATTATGAAATTTTGGACTTCCTAAATCATAAGTCTTAAAATCAAGTCCGGTTACTTAGATAATTCTAAACATCCTAATTCAAAATTAATTATCATTATTTATAATTATTAAAACTAAGCATCATTCATAACTTGTCTAGCAATAAAAATTTATTCATAAATATAGTTATCTCAGTAATAGATAAGTTTCCAATCTAAATACATATATTCCTTCACATAATTCATCATAAATCAAAAATCTCCTCTAGGAGTCGTACTAACACCAACTTTTCTCACTTGTTTACTTTACTTAGCCGATCAACTCACTACTGACCTCATCTTAGGTTTCACTTTCTCATACTATCAGGGTGATTTGAGGATCAGGCCTCAGCCTCATTCTCTTAAAATACTCGATAAGGTACTCTCGAAGGCCATGAGGGCTTAAACTTCCACTCCTGAAAATCAGAGCTGTTACACAGGATATTCATAGGGTGAGAATACATCTATTTTGGAGGTGTATGTTTTGATATTAAAGGTAAATTAGTTGCATAGGAAATTCCTTGGCCGGCAACTAATGATTTTGTATAGCATATGGTGTTGATATATGCTCATTATGTATTTGGATTGATGAATATTCATTTTGAAGGTCATTCGTGAAAATTAGACCTTGTGTTGTATATTGACATTTGTTATGACCTTGATGATGTATGTTGACATTTGTAATACTAGATTTATGGCAATATGATGAATGAATGATGTTGATTATGAATCATAATTGTTTATGAGGCATGAGTGAGTAATTGTGTTGTTTGAAAGGCCAATGTGTATGAATAATGTGAAGTTGAATGGCCAAATTCCTATGAAAGGGTTATGACCTTAAATAGGGGTCACTCACAACTCATATTATAGGTATATGACTTATATGTATGGTTGGTTGTGCCTAGATAGGTCTAATTTGCAATTTGGCATGTCATGTTGTATGCCCACATATGCGTAAATTAACCCTCTAGCTTAGATTTTGATTGGGATGGAATTTTGGCGTGAAACATTGTCACATAATGGATTTTAGGGAATATGTGTTGTGTATAAAATTTCATGGAAATTAGAGTTGATTTGCTTAGTGAAATGACGACCCAAAGTTAGCAAAAATAGTGTGGTAAAAAGCTGCTAAACAAGGTCTGCTAACCAGTAGTTGGGCGTACTCACGCTGAACATGGATGTAGGCACACTGGCTTACTAGAGTGTGGCGTAGATCTGGGCGTGGTCACACTAGTCTGGGGCGTTGGCATGCTGAGATTCTGGAATCAGGGCCTAATGTTGAGCCTTTCAGTGTGGGCACGTTTGTGACACCCTAAAAATAGGGGTCAATTTTTTTTTCGCAAAAACATACCTGGATCTATCAAAATCCACTCTTATATATGAAGATATGAGAGCTTGGTCCAATGACCAAGAATAGAAAGGTAAGGAAGGCAATGGAAGGCAAAAGAAGTAAAAGCCAACCCAAAACCATTCAGCGGAAGACACTCAGCGCTTAAGCAAAACCACAGAACAGCGCTCATCCGCTCAAGCGAGACCCGACTCCGCTTGAGCGAAATAGCCAAACTCGCTCGGGCGAGCACACCCTCGCATGGGCGAAGCCACACAAAAGCCTTCCCAGCAACATACCCGCTGGAGCGAGAACTCACTCGCTGAAGCGAGAAGCCACACTCGGCTAATCCACCACTCGGTATCTAGAGGCAACCACTCACTAAGTAATCCCATCACTCGGGATCCGACACAACTACATCACTCGGAGTCTAGGGTTTCAATTGTTCAATAATGACTCCCCATACGTACACCCCACAACTTAGTTTCATATTTTATCCACTGAGACCATATACAATAAACCACTCGGACAATGAGGGGTATCTCGCTCGGATTCCATAAAACCACTTCACTCGGGTTGTTGTCCAACCAAATACTACTCAGTAGGATCCACCACAGTTCAGTCGGGAATGTACTTCACACTCATCCCTCGGCACTTCATTTATAAACCATCTCATCTTCTGAGTGGTATTCCACTCGGTATCTGATATCATTACCAAGCAATACTCATTCGGCCCCACAGTCGGCATTCAAGCCTATTTTTCACTCGGAGAATATATGGATTTTCCTTCACTTATAAGGAATCTCCACAACCATACTCCACTTGGGATATTCCTCATTTCTTACACGGAGAACACCTTAACATCCATCACTAGGAAATAACTTCCTAAACAATTCCACTCGGAATTATCTGAACTCCTTCATAATTAGAGGATTTCACCAGGTTAAATCACTTGGATATATACAATACTTAACCACTCGGGAAACCATTAAATCGGGTTCCACTCAGACTCATTCCGCTCTCAACACTCAGCATACATATATTTCATACTTAGAATATATCTCCGAACTAAGTTAGTACAATCCGTCTTCCCTTAAGAGATTCACTCAAATTCCACTCGGGAAACACAAACCATTCCCCGCTTGGGTTTACCCATATTTTCCACTCAGGGAAGGGCCACCTACATAGCCTCACTCAGAAAGAAATCAAGCCTACACATTCGGGAAGTTCATATACTTAAACCTCAATATTCAGACCAACTCTTACAATAATATTCCACTCGGAATTTATTAACTTAACATCATTCATAACATATCATTCCCTAGTCAGTGAGAGGTATCAAATCAACATAAATACTTATATACATACATATCCATTTATTTACTCGGAACTCAAATCATATGGTTCTATCAGAACCGACTTTCACCTTTTTATTCCATATCCAAATAATGTTTCTCACTCAAAATTCACTAAGGCTACCACCATTCAGAAAAAGGCTTATACATAAGTCACACTCGGAAAAAGCACTAAACCTTTTATATTTCACTCTTTCAAAACCATTATATTTCAGTCGGTAAGAAGCAACAAATCAACATAAACCTCATACATAAATGTACTCTCTGCTTTCCAAAGCCGACTACCCACTCAGCAATACTCAACACTAATACATATTCATGTTATCCTTAAAACATGTACATACATACAGACACTCGGATTATCCATCATCTTAACATGATTTATCATTGTTAATCCTAAGCCAACTCCAATACATAATGCCCACATAAAACGTATATACATACCAATAGGAGTTTACACTCGGATAATGTCAACTTAACTTTATTCATTCACTAACATCCATTATCCAGTACATTTACATGATTTCAATGTAAATCTTGTATATACACACTCGGATCCAATACATATATTTGTATTCATTGTACAACAGATTATATAAGCCAACCAAGGCTTTAGTACAATAATTGCACTCGGTACATTACATCCCTCATACAGCCTCATCATAAATACCCATCACTCGGGTTTAAGGCCATCATAACATTCCAACCGACCTGCAAACACTGAAAAATGGTGTAGGGGTGAGCATTACATATTAAATGACAGATATTGGCTCGGATTAATCATAGAATCCACAACATGTCACAACATATACATCAATCAACACAACATTCATTGTCATTCAACATGATCAATCACAATCATCCTTAATCGGGTTTCTTACCCATTTCACTCGGCTATAAAGCTCAACATCTTCATCAATAATACAATCCCTCAATCGGATTTCACTTCAAGTTTGCTCCAATACTATGTCAACAATATTCACACTCCGAGCTACGCTCAAGGAGTCTGTCCGAGCCCAGCTCCAGGACTTAAGCATATTCATCACCTGTCATCTGATTGTCGATCGGTATATAAATCCAACACATTCCAGTGGCGAATCGGATGCATATGGTTTCATTCACTCGGCGTCCAAGGCCCATGCACTCAGCATTTCAACAAGCGTTTCTTTTCACGCTTAGTGCCCCAGGCACTGCCCGAATCCAATCCGGGTCTTTCATCACAATCAACATTAGGACCACGTCCTCTTCACTCGGGATAACACCCTCGTGGCACCCCGCAAGGTGTTCTTATTGAATAACACAATAACACGTATGCATATGAAATTCAACTCATATTCATTGAATTGCCCACTCGAAAATCTGCGTTAAACATTAAATTCATTTGGCAACTCAACAACAGGCAGATGACTCAGCTTATACCACATTCACTCGGCAATCCTATGCCATCCACTCGGATTATCATCTATCACTCGGATTTATCCTCTATTCACTCAGATTTATCCTTTCCAGTAAGCATTTCATGCTTTTATTTATAAGCCTACTCGGCATTCATCGTAACAGTCCCCATTCATGCATTCAGCATACACATATACATCAATAACATGCATCTCACACATACAATCATACCATTACTCACGTAGGGACCAGTAACAAATCACACAATGCACTCAGAATTATCATGACATACATCCCAAGCATCTTAACATAGTCATCACCATAAACAACAACACCTATATGGACGGAATTCAACAACATCAAGCAACATATAATCATCACATATGTCTGGGCTACTACTCACTCGGAAATCAATCAAACAACACATATCGAATACCACACACATCACAATACAAGAATTTCACCCGAAAAACCCATCCATAACTATGCACTTAAGATGCAATAGCTCCCCTTACCTGGATGAAGCTTCTAAGAGTCACATGAACACTCAGCCTAGCCACAGCAGCACTCTACTCGGCTTTCTAAACGTGGGAAGAGCCAATATAATTTCCACACAAACCTCAAAGCCGCCAAGTCAGTGGAGAAGCTCCCAAGCTCAACATAAACTGTACCATACTCTCAATCAGCACTGTCCTCACCACCATGGAGGACAACCAACTTTCATGCATGTCTCTTCTTCACAACAGCACCATACACCTTCAATAATAGTGAAGGACCACCATACCTCCATGCAACATGCATGTTTTCATCTTCACAACACAGTGGACCATCTTGTATCCACAATTGAGGCACCCAGAGACTGCTACAGCTTCCAACCAAGGCACAACCAGCCCATCACATAGAGAAAAATGAAGGGGAAGCACCAGGGAACAGGGAAGGATAAAAGGGACCTAAACTCAGCCTCCACACATGGCCATATCTGTTCCTCAACACCACACAATTCCACTAGAATTCTATACCATACATGAGTGGAAGTAGAAGATAAAAGGGAGGAAGAAGATGAAGCAGAAGCTCCAACAAGTTCTAGAGAGAAGAATGAGCACTTCTCTCATCAGAACATGCACTCCCAAGGAATAGGGAGAGAGTGAGAAGAAAAACATGCAACCAAGGCCTTATCATCTCAGCCTCATCAGCATCCCACTCATCACAACATCCCATCCTCATTTAATGCAAGTCCATCAACATTTAATGCTATACCCTCAGCAATCATCACTCCCATCCAACGTGGACAAGGGAGAGGAAAAGAACCAAACACCAAGGCACCACGTATCACCAACGTGCATTCAGGAGAGAGAAAACCGGGCCCAGCATCAGACCCCACTTCACTCGCTCAAGCGCCCCATGCTCTCTTGAGTGACCAACACTCAGAATCCCTCTCCTCTCTCGCTCGTTCAAGCGCAACAACATCCGCTTGAGCGGGATCCATCCAGAATCTCTCCTGCTAGCTTCTCACTCGATTCGCTTAAGCGGGTAATCTATTCGCCTGGGCGAATTCGGGCCAGAAGCCCCGAAACCAACACAAAAGGATTCTCGCTTGAGCGAGAATCCCTCTCGCTTGAGCGAGAATCCCTCTCGCTTGGGCGAGAAGTATCAGGACCTGGGCAGAAACGTGAGCTCTCAATAGCACACATAACAAAATCCATTCAAAGCCAATTTAACTCAATTCCATACTTTATATACCTTACAATAATCATTTAAAACTTGTCTTCAGTGTTCACGCACAACAATTTCTATTCAACTCATATTCAACCATTTGCCATCCTCATCAATTACTCATTTTACAAAATTCGGCGTGTTACAACGTTGACTTCCAACGTCGGCACACTGCCCTATTGGATAATTGGTTGTAATGGGTCAGTGGCTCAGCGTACTTATGCTGGAATCTAGCATAAGTACGCTGGTGGTCTGTGCACTGGAACACTGGCATTCTGTCTTGGACTAGTCATTAGGCGTAAGTACGCCGAGAACTAGGGTACCTATGCTGGCTAGTCTAGTGACAACTTTTGTGATTTTTCCATTTTCCTTAATTTTTCTTTCTTATTTTTGGGCCTTTTCTCATATCTTCATATATGGGACTGGGCATTTTGCCCTGCATACATATTCCTTCCACTGTAAACTCAAAATTATTTTTTTATGCACAATGAGGCTTTATTTTATCGATCCTGATTGTTGAAATCTTAAACTTTTACTCTTCATTTTCTATGATTCAGATCTTGACGTAATTATTGGGTGATGAACCTCTTATCGAACGTGAAAAATTTATTCATATTTTTATTAATTATTACATCGGATTTAGGTTATGGAAACGTGACAACCTGGTATTAGAGCGTTAATTGCTCTTTGATAAAGACTTGATTGATATTATACAAGAAATTGTTGCTTATAACTAGATCGTATGAATTGTATTTGATTGAATTATGGATTCCTTGATTGGGTTATGATTGTTTGACATTGAATTATGATTGATATCTATTGTGTGATTCCAGAAAAGATTCCTTATACTATTTACCTTTAGTGATGAATATTTTATGATTATGCATTGAGATTGATATAATTATGGTGATGTGATACATGATAGACCATTGTATGTTAAAACCTTATATATATAGAGGTTGGAAGTTGATTGTTTGGTCTAATTGCTTATGTGTGAGCCATGTCTTAACTTATAGGCGTGAAACATGGTTGTTAGACATAACTGTGATGTTGCTGCTAGGGCATCTGCTTTGAATCGCTTTGCGGATCTCTTGGAGACACAAGGCCAACAGAATGCGGGACAAGGTGCCCAAGGTCTCGATTTCTCAAGAGAAAACCTTCTGAGTTCCATGGAGGGTAAAAGCCTAAGGATGCTTCTATTTAGATTAACGACTTGGAAAGGATCTTTGTGAGCTTTGAATGTACTGAAGCTCAAAAGGTTAAGTATGCGGTCTTCATGGTCCGCGATAAAGCTGAAGCATGGTGGCGCCTTACCAGAGGGCGTATGCTAGCTGTTAATTTCCCCTAGTTTGGGAGAATTTCAAAGTTGAGTTTTTAAAGAAGTATTTTCCAGAAAGCTACAAAAGTAAGAAAGAGCTTGAGTTAATGGAGCTTAAGCAAGGTGACATGACGGTGTAGGAGTATGCCTCCAAATTTGAAAATAAGACCTTGTGTTGTATGGAAAATTTTTGGTTATGACCTTGACAATGTATGCTGACATTTGTTATACTATATTTATGCCAATATGATGAATGAATGACGTTGATTATGAATCACAACTGTTTATGAGGCATAAGTGAGTAATTATGTTGTTTGAAAGGCCAATGTGTATGAATAATATGAAGTTGAATGGCCGAATTCCCATGGAAGGGCTATAACCTTAAATAGGGGTGACTCATAACTCATATTATAGGTATATGACTTGTATGTATGGTTCGTTGTGCCTAGATAGGTCTAATTTACAATTTGGCATGTCATGTTGTATGCCTGTATATGCGTAAATCAACCGTATAGCTTAGATTTTGATTGGGATGGAATTTTGGTGTGAAACTTTGCCATATGATTGATTTTAGGGTATATGTGTTGTGTATGAAATTTCATGGAAATTGGAGTTGATTTACTTAGTGAAGTGACGACCCAAAGTTGGTGAAAATAGTGTGGTAAAAAGCTGCTAAACAAGGTCTACTAACCAGTAGTTGGGCGTACCCACACTGAACATGGACGTAGGCACACTGGCTTACTGGAGTGTGGCATAGATCTGGGTGTGGTCACGCTAGTCTGGGGTGTTGGCATGCTGAGATTCTAGAATCAGGGCCTAATGTTGAGCCTTTCAGCGTGGGCACGCTAGTAGTAATTAGTGAGTGGCTCAGTGTACTTATGCTGGAATCCAGCGTAAGCATGCTAATATTCTGCGCTCTAGGACGCTGGGCCTTAATGTTTGCACGCTGGGTCTTAGACTGGTCATTAGACGTGAGTACGCTGGGAACCTGCATACCTACACTGGCTGGTCTAGTGACAGCTTTTGTGATTGTTCCGTTTTCCTCGATTTTTCTTTCTCATTTTCAGGCCTTTTCTTATATCTTCATATATGGGACTAGGCATTTTACCCTGCATACATATTTCTTCCACTGTAAACTCAAAATTATTTTTGTATGCACAATCGGGCTTTGTTTTATCGATCCGGATTATTGAAATCTTAAACTTTCACTCTCCATTTTCTATGATTCGAATCTTAACATAATTATTGGGTGATGAACCTCTTTTTGAAAACAAAAAATTTATTCACATTTTTATTAATTAAGTTATGTTAATTACATTAGATTCAGGTTATGGAAACCAGAACGTGACACATGATGTGAAATAGGGATCTTGATCAGACACGATCACAGAAGGTACACCATGCAATTGATTATCTCTCTGATGTAGATCTGCGTGAGCTTCTCTAAATAGTACTTCATATTGATCGGAATAAAGTGCGTGGTCTTCGTGAATCGATCCATAACTACCCAAATCGCATCACATCCTGTCAGGGTCTTTGGGAATCCTGACATGAAGTCTATAGCAATCTCATCCCATTTCCACTCTGGAATCTCCAAAGGCTGAAGAATTCCGTACGGTTGTTGCTGCTCTGCCTTTGGTTTCTGACAAGTCAAACACTTAGCCACATATCCCATAATGTCCTTCTTCATTCATCCCAGGTGCATACTACATTTACTCTTGTGAGCTTCCTGTAGGATGAACTTACTTAATTCAGCATCCTTGGGCATACACAACCTTCCATGATACCTGATTACTCTTTGTTTATGTCATGTAAACTTCTCCGTCTTTGTCTTCTCAAACTACCTCTGTAAGGCTTCATCCATCTGTTGGGCTTCCTTTACTTAATTTAAAAACTCGTTGGAGACCCTTAGCATTCCTATCATCATACTTCATGCTCTAGGTGATACAACGAGATTCAAATTGCAGAACTGCTCTACCAACTCTAGCTCCTTTGCCATCATGTAGAATAAGTGCAACACTTTCCTACTGAGTGCATCGGCCACCATGTTTGCTTTTCTAGGATGATAATGAAGCTCAAAGTCATAGTTCTTAATAAACTTTATCCATCGTCATTGCCTCATGTTGAGCTCCTTTTGATGAAAAAGATACTTCAGGCTTTTGTGGTCGCTGAAGACCTCGAATTTAGTCCCATACTGATAATGTCTCTAAATCTTCAAGGCAAAGACAACTGTAGCTAGCTCCAAATCATGCATCAGGTAAATTACTTCATGAGTTCTCAACTGACGTGACACGTAGGCCAAAACTTTTCCTTCTTGCATCAAAATACATCCTAATCCTTGTCCAGACATATCATAGTACACTTTATACAACTTGGCAGGATAGGGCAAAATCAAGACTAGCACGCTGGCCAACCTCTTTCTACGCTCTATGAAACTATTTTCACACTTATCGCTCCACAAAAGAGGTTGATCCTTACGAGTTAGCTTGGTCAATGGTGAAGTTTTCTGAGAAAAATTCTCAATGAACCTTCAGTAGTAACTAGCGAGACCTAAGAAACTGTGAATCTTTGTTACATTCTTTGGTCTTTCCTACTACAGCACTGCCTCGATCTTAGTGGGATCCACTGCTATACCTTATTTCGAGATGACGTGACCTAAAACTTACACTTCTTGCAGCCAAAACTCACACTTGGATAGCCTGTGTACAACCTCCTCGCATTTAGTGTATTCAAAACAATCCTAAGATGCTCTTTATGTTCCTCATCACTTTTGGAGTACACCAGAATATCATCGATAAATACAACATGAACTTGTTGAGATACAGATGAAAGATGAGGTTCATGTAATCAATGAAAACAACGGTTGCATTAATGACTCCAAAAGGAATATTATGAAAGTGCTTTAGGAAGAAGAATATTTTGTATATGGTTTTCCTTAGAGACAAAGGAATTCGGGCTGTTTGGAGGAGAAGAGAAATGACTTAAAGTTTTTGGCATGCTCTCCAAGTGTCAAAGGTAGCTGTTAGAATGTAGGAGAAGGAGTCTAAAGGTATGAAACAAGTGTCCCATGGCTGTTGTAAGGCTATTGGACTATTTTTCTTGCTTAGCTGATGTGTTATCATCAGGGGAAGTAACTTGCATGGCCTTCTCGAAGAGGTTAAGGTGGTCATTTAGAAAAACACAAAACATAAAATTTATAGATCCATGTAACCTCTTTAAAGTGAGGTATGGTATGTTAGAATCCAACATCGGACAAGGGAGATATGCCCAAAATACAAAAACTATTCTAGGTTAAGACAAAAATTAAATATGATATAAAATAATTTTTTGGGCTAAATGGGTAGGGAATTAGCTTTTGTGCCCTTTATCGAAGTTGTAGAGAAATGAGTCTGAAAGCTTTTGGTAAAAGAATCATTCAATTTCATGATAATACGAGTGAGAAAAGCAGAAATTAATGAACATAGTGCAAGTTGTAAAAGTGAACACGTGGAGCAGTGTAGTATTTCAAATTCTTGGATTGATTACGCAAGAATGGGGTTTCGTGGTCAACATAAAAGTTCTAGGAAATTTTGGGACAAGAATAACTCAATTCCATTAACGGGGGAGGAAGTTAAGCTCAAAATACAAACAGATGCGTAGAAAGGCTTTAGTGAATAGCTTAATTTTATCAAAATAAATTCTCTGAGGGTCTAGCGACGGAAAATGGGCCTCAGGCCCTTCACGAAAATCATAGGACATGATATTAGGAACACACTCTGATAAGAATAGCTCAACTCAAATACTTCGGTATTCTCTTGGCCAGAACTGGGGGAATACGTACAAAGTTAATATTTAAAATTATATAATTTATAATACTATAAATTACTAAGTTTTCTTAACTAATTAATAATTATTTAATTAGGATTTTTAGTTAAGCCTAGGAAATCTATATATAGCTTGATAGTAAAGGACCCGAAAAACTAATGTCTCAAATTCTAATTTCATTCTCAGATCTCTTCCATCTCTCTAGATCTTCTCTCTCTAAATTCTCTTATGCCTAACCTCCACTCTCTGTATCTAATTTTGTTTCCCTTCCATGAGTGCATTACTCTCTTGGATTGGGATTGAATGAAGCCTCCATATCTTTGAATCTCAAGTGAGGAAATTGAAGGTGCATTGGAGCAGGTTCTGAACATAGTAATTGTTTATCATCAACCCTAGGATTGGGAAATCTAGGACCATTTTGAAGACTTCACTAGAGAGGAATTATGGTGAGGAATTCTTATTCACAATTGCTGGCTTAGTGCTTATACCTAAGGGATTAGGATAGGGCTAAGATTCGCTATAATTTCACATTAGATTCAATTGACACTGATACCTAAAGTATTAGGATTAGTCTAGATTGGATTAATGGTAATTGCCTAAGGGATTAGGAATTATCCATCTGTGGAGTTGAATTCTGCTAAGTGTGTGTCTAATATTGAATGCATGCGAATTTATGATTTATGTTGTGCTGATTTGATTCCAATCTGTGTGTTTAGTATAGATTAATTGTTGACTTAATTCTACTTATGACACTACTATATGAAAATTCACAAAAACAATATAAAATTCAGAAAATTACAAGACACAATTGGCTTTGTTGTGAGGTTCAGCTAGAGACTTCTCAAGATTGTGGTACTTACAATCCCTGTGGGAATGATCAAATATATTACTTTTTAATGATTGGTGCACTTGCCATAAAAATCATCATTCGATGAATTTGCATCACTAATTAGAAAACACATAACTTAAGACTTACCATATACCATAAAAGGAACGAAACACATAAAAAATGCATACTACTAAATAGAAAACACATAACCTGAAGGTTTGGTTCATTGTGGAGGATTTCTTTACCCTTCCTCATGGCAGAAACATCAGTCAAATATTGGACAACATTATCATGGGGTCAAAGAATGGATGGGATTAAACTTAAATTAAGAATAAAACATATCGTGTTTGGGTATCATAGAAAGCGTCAAAAAGAGGAATAATTATACTTAACAGAAACATGCTTACACAAAAATAATTCTTACACAAAAAATACATACTGTGCTTCTGCAAGAATCATGAACAATCCAAGTTTTCCCACACTAATCTGAAAAGGTTAGACCATGATATAGAATTAGTGTAACACCCTAATCATTTGCAACTAATAATTCCAAAAATATGAGAAAATTTTTCACAAAACAGTCACGCAACATTTGATATAGAGGGGAGCAGGCAGGGAGGAAACGAGGAGCATTCACTCACATATAACAACCTACAGAGAAGCTAAAACTGGGGCTGGCTCAATGGGTTTATCGCAACACATCAACACTAGGGCGGATTACACTACACCGTTGTTCGCTTAGACGGGGTATAAGACCGTCCAGGCGGAGTATGGGAATGCAGCAGCGGATAGAGGAGAGTTCGCACTGAGGCTTCCCTTCGAGAAATACTGGTCACTCAACAGGAGGAATAGATAAGGGAAATACGTTAATACATTCACACGCGTAGCTTTCGGTGAAAGGCGGAGTTAGAATCATCCTACTTGGCTAGACGGGGTATATTTATCTTGGGCGGGCTGTCCTAGTTACTTGGGCGAGGTATGACGCCGCCTAAACGAAATCTACATAACGCCTCTTTAACACAACTACAGGGTAATTTCCTCCATCGGTTATGGACAAGGGTTCATTAAGTAAATCCTCACACTCGCCTTTCACTCAGAAAATGAGAAGTTACAGGGTACATATACGTTAGTAAGTTGTGGAGAAAGGAGGGATCTGAACCTATTCCACCCAGCTCAACTAAGTATGACGACGCCTGGGCGGACTTAGCCATAACGACCAATACGGGGTCAACATCGGGGTCCGGATTGCGTTAGTATCACGACGGATAGGAAGGATAATTGGACGGTGTCCCATTCTAACAACTACATCGCTCCAACGCGAGTCCACTCGCTTGGGCGGATTGCTCCCATACTTCAGGCGGGGTACGACTCCGCCCAACGTATCCAACATAAGTTTTCCTAAGACAATTCTCAATTAACTCTGACTTGGCTATAGCCTGCTCAAATCATACTGTCCCTGCGTATCTATTAAAGCACAATTATAGAGCAAGGCAGCACATAGCATCACACTCACAAAACCATACATCCATGTGTACATAAGAGTGTATATTAATATTTACAATGCAAAATCAGACTTCTACTTGTTCATAAAGTTCTATTCATCACAAAACATTAACATCCGGTATGAACCAGTCCGGGCTTCATCTAACAACGCCTTAATTAAACCTTCGAAATGCATCAGCACTCCGCCCAGCATTCCAGCTCTGCCTCTGATCCTCCTCACGAGAGACATTCACTGAAAATGGCCACTGCAGGGGTGAGCTTTTACATGTAAAATGATACTCACAGACTCGGTATCAGCGTCAGTACACGCTCCTGCTATCATTCAACCTTTCTCAAGTGACCAAATTCATACAATTCAAACAACATTCATGACACACATGATTCACAGAATTTATTCCACATCTAAACATATATTCATGCATTCAGGATCATACACATGCACATACGTAGATTTATACATCACCACAATCAGCCTTATTTCTATATGCATGCCTGCGGATCCGACTCGGGAAAAGACTCTCAGTTACGGCCCCCTTTCTTTTGGCCCCTCGTCCCTCAGCTCTTACCAGGTGGCACCGGCCTCCCCACGGCGTCTCGAGACTCACTTCTCTAGCTCCAACGGCTACCACGAGCCCTATTGGGATCTAGCCAGGGTTGGTAACTGGAAGTCATTTCCCTTGGGGTTCTTGACCTTCCATGGGTCACCCCACTCTTACTCATGCAACTAACACATTCATTATTACACATCATCGCGTCATGAACACATTACCGTAGTCATTAAGTAAGAACGAATATCCTCCACTACTCGTCATCATTCAGTCAGTCACACCAGCGCATGTTACAATCGGTCATCAGACTAACAACATTGAGCAATCCAATTAAGAACATGCACATACATACTTTTCATAGTGACAACAAAATAGATCCATCATTATCATCCACGAGCAGACTACGCCATAGCCACGAAGATCACTATCAGAATCTCAAATCATGCATCAGTTCTAATGATTATAAAAACATGCACACACACACCCACGCTCAGCAGCATGTTCATCCGGTACCGTTCTTAGACCATGCATTCGACATGCAAGCGCCCCCTACCTTTAGAAGAATCCTCAGAAACCTTTTTCGTTCTTGTTGTCGGGTCCGATGTCCTTCTCCTGGTTCGTCCGGTCTTCCTTGGCTTTGTCGTATCCTGCGCCTGATTCTGGGATGAAGTGTGGTCCGTTCTTCAGTACTGGAATCAAGATCTCCAGGAGCGAAGAGTAAGATGGAAGAAGAAGAAAAATGGAGACGAAGAGAGGAAGTAGAGGATGAAGTGACGGAGGAGAGAGTCTGAAGAAAGAGTAAGTGTGTTCCTCACTAAAGGCTCACGATATATATATATATATATGTGTACATGCGCATGAACAAGAGAAGAGTGGGATGGGAGAGTGTGTGCTGCAGCAGCCACGTGCACTCCACTCCATCCCTGACCATCACCATTTTTTTTATACTTTAATGGCTTAATCCTACTTAGTTAAATGCAATTAACAGTTATTTTCTGGTTGGAATCAAGTCTTAATGGTTTATTCTTCATTCAACATTTAATTTTAAAACGGGGATGTTACAATTAGGGTCTCATAGAATATGATAAAGAGGGGGAAAATTATGCTTACAATGAAACATGCAAAAAGAAATTAACAAAAATAAAAACATACCATCGTTCGTGACTCCTCATTGTCCATGCAAGGTTGGTTCTCTGTCATCTAATAAGGTCGTAGAGAGGTATTGTAGGAATTCTTCAATTTCCAGGCAAAGGAATATAGATCTTCTTTTCTTTAGATCCAAGCCATTCTTGCTCCAAGGAGATGAATAGCACATGGTTTTATGGAAGGATGTGGCTGGCCAAAATGTTTAAGGAGAGGAAATGGAAGATTTGAAGTGGAAAAACCTAGATCTAGGTTTAGGAAAAGCTAAGAAGATGGAGAGACTTGTGTGGATTAGGGAACCACCACTCTCTAGGTAGAGAGATAAGGAACTTTGAGGTCACCATCTTTGGGAGAAAGCCAAAGGATAAGACTAAAGAAAGGAGCTAAAGCTTCTATTTTCTAGAGAGAATGAGGAGTATCTCACTCTAAACTTTCTTAAAATTTAAATTATGGAAGTTTTACAAAGGAGAAAGGTATCTATACCTCCTTGAAAGCTAAAATTCGGATTTAGCTTGGGTGGGATTGAAAAAGCTTCACCTAAGGCCCAAAAACTAAAACTACATGGCCCAAAAGGAGCCCAAAGCAACCTAACACCTATATAAGGCCCAAAAATGGCCCAAAATGGAAAATATGACCATGCAAGGCCCAAAACTAAGTCCTAATTTCAAATCCTAAAATATTTCTAAAACTAATAACATGAAAATAAAATATGTAAAAATGATAACCAAGACCAATAAAAAGGCCCAAAGAAGGCCCAATTAAGGTCTGCGTCATTCTCCCCTCTTCAAGAGGATTTGTCCTCAAATCTTGAAAACCCTCAAGGCAATGCTCAAAGTAATGATAAACCTACAGGAGAAGGGAAAACAACATGAGTCGAGAAAAGAAAAAATAAAGAAAAATAAAGAAAAGTAAAGAAAAATAAAGGCAAAAGAAGACAAGACTTAAGATTTCCTACCAGGGTCAAATACTAGCCTCTTTTCCTTTGTGAAAATACAAGAAAGCATAATATAAAAAATAGCAAGAGAATGTCCCTCAATAGGGCGCAAAGTAACCAATGGACTCCCCCATGCTTCCTAGGGATGCTATGAATAACATGATGCTCATTGAGGATGATATGAGGTGGAGATAGATGATCATATGTAACAGTAGTAAACAAGGGCATATAATGCAAAAGAGTAGAATGAACTTCCCTAAGGGGATCATAATATGTAATGGCATCTAAACTAAGAACTGGAATATGCATAGAATGCAAAGAGAATACAAGCTCCCAATATAATCCTCTATGGAAATGAATAGTAGAAGCATGATCATGTATATGATATAGGTATGAATAGAGAAAATTAGAAAATAAAACAAATGGTAAACCTATGAAAATCCTAGATAAAAGTAGAATCATAAGAGACAAGACATGAGGAAAGGTCAACTCAAAAGAATAAATACACATCTCTATCCTAAAAGAGCCTATGGTATATACATCCTACAAGTAATCCTAATCAAACTATGTACACACAAAGATCCATCCATCCTATAGTAAATATGAGAGGATGGAAAGCAAACCTCTAAAGGATAAAACACTTCAATGGGCAAAGAAGGGGAAGGGCCCATAAAGCACAAAGAAGTGCTAGAAGTCTATATATCATGAAGCATGTAGAGAGGTTAGTGAAGCAGCAAGGCTCTCTTCACATAAAGTTTGGAGGCAAGAAAAGAAGAATGCCTTATGGGATCATCAAGAGTAAGAATCTCTTTACCCTTATCTTCTTTGTTTAATCATTTTTTATTTTGTTGGTTTTGATGTTTTGGAGGGGAGGTGGAAGGCCCAACCTCCCTATCCCTTTTCAACTTCATTTGAAGTTGGTCTTCCAAAACTTGTTTAGGAGATAAGGGATACAAAACAAACTTTTTATTATTATGGACAAAGGTGAGGGTGTTAGTGAAACCCTCATGGGTAACCTTCTTATCATATTGCCAAGGTCTACCCAACAAGACATGAGTTACTTCCATAGGCACAACATCACACCAAACTTGATCATGATGTGTGCCAATAGACAAAGAAAGAAGAATTTGCTTGTTCACTAACATCTCACCCTTTTCATTAAGCCATTACAATTTATAAGGTCTAGGGTGATCTATTAGAGCACAACCAAGTTTTTGAACTAGCCTTTGGCTAGCCACATTTGCACAACTTCCACTATCCACAATGAGAGAACAAACTTTTTCTTTAATGTAACATCTTGTGTAAAAGATGTTCTCTCGTTGTGTAGTGTCATCATCCCTTATATGGATTCCAAGAAGACTTCTAATCATGAATAGCTCACCCTCATCTCCAAGAACATGTTCACTTTCACATGAATCACTATTTGAGCTATCACTAGAGTATGAAGAGGAAGCTTCATCATAGCTTGAATAGTGATCAATGACCCTTAAAATCATAGTTTTTTTGGTGGGACATTGAGAGGCAATGTGACCTCTTCCTAAACACTTAAAACATTTAATTGAACTTGTTCTTGAAGAGTTAGGTGGGGATAAAGAGTTGGTATTCCTAGAAAAGGTGTGTTTTGAAGGCTGTGTAGGGGGATGATCCCTATGAACCTCACTTTTAATCCTAGGAGATGAAGTGCCCACTTCCTGTTCCTTACCCTTTCCACTACTACCCTCTTTAGGGATTGATTCTTCCTTGCCCTTCCACCTAGGCCTATATGGTTTAGAATCCCTACTATAATAGGAAGCTCAATCCATGAGTTGAGCTTCTACTCTTGTGCATTGATGGAGAAGCTCCTCAATGTCCACATGACGTAGAAGTTCCACTCTCTTTTTAATATTATGATTAAGACCATGTAAAAATCTATGCATGAGGATTTCTTCATCCTCCTCAACATTGGCTCTAATCATAGCCATCTCTAAAGCCTTATAGTAATCGTCCACACTCTTGGACCATTGGGTGAGTATATTGAGCTTGGCCAATAACTCACCCCTATAATAAGAGGGAATATATCTCTTCCTAAGTAAGGCTTTGAGGTCTTCCCGTTCATCAATAGGTGGAAGATGGTCTTTTTTTCTTTCGTTTACGATTTGGGTCCACCAAACTAAAGCATAATTTTGGAAACTAAAGGTGGCAAATTCACTTTTACCATGGAAGGGTGGGACATCTAGCTTGACCTCTCTCAAGAAACCCTCCTTATAAAACCTATGGTGTCTCCTATGAAGCCTATTCTCAACCTCACTAGTTTCATCATGATGTCTTTGTCTATGATGCCTATGATGTCTAGTGTTTCTATCTCTACCCTCCCTATTTTCTAGGTTGTTTGACCTAGTGGTCATGTTATTAAGTTTTTCTAGAATTAACCTCATGTGTGGGTGGTTGATTCTCTTTCTCTTTCACTAGATGAATATATGTTATAATGCAAAATGATAGTGAAAAGATACTAGTCGGTCACTTAAGTTGTTTCTAACCTAGAAAAAAGAAAAAAAGCACATAAAGCATCAAGACAATAAAAGGAAAAGCAAGTAGACAAGAATTAGTCAAGGTGCAAGAAATTAAACTAAGCCTAGCATGCAAAAGCACACTTACACTAACTAGAAAACAAGTAAAGCAAACTAGTCGGTTGGTGTAAGAATGTAAACTAGACCTAGCATGTAAAATCGCACTTACACTAGTCGGGTGCAAAAAGAGTAAACTAAGTCCTAAGCCTAATTACTTCTAATCAACTAATTTAAAATTTAAATCCAACGCCCAAAGTCTCTAAAGTCCAAATACAAGGACTTAAACAAACTATTTAAAAGAAATTCCCAAAATACAAGGGAATAGAAAATACAAATCACAAAAAAAATTAAATTCCTAATTTATTACAAAAGATGCTCTTTAATACAAATGGCTTCCGAGCTTCTTCAAGTCCACCAAAGTTCCTCCAAGCTACAAAAGAGATACTTGGAAACTCAAAGTAATGGTTAACAAAAAAATAATATAAAGGAAATAAAATGGTGTTTGCACTCAAGCTCACAAGTGTTTTCACTCAAATGTCCACTTTTCTCTATACTTGTAAAGTGCTCTAGATCAAATCTAATAGTCAAATTTCAATCCCCTCAAGATGCTACCCAATTGGCAATGACTCATAAAGCCTTAGTCTCAAGAGTGCCAAAAAGGATAAATACTCAAATGATAAACTATAGACAAAAAGACAACCAAGAAAAGGAAAATTAGGAAGCTAAACCAAGGAGAAGATGATGTGACAAACTAGAACTTGATAAAAAAAATAGTAAATGAAAGAAGGCACACAAGAGTATGAATTAATGTGACAAACTTGGAATACAACAAATGACAATCAACAAATTAAATGCAATGAGAAAGCAAGCACATAAAATAAGGTAAACTAGAAACTTTAGAATGCTTAAAACTTCACAAACTTTTTGTATAGTTTTCCAAATAATTTTTCCTCTAACAATGGATCAAATAAGCACTCAAAGAACACTATAAGGTATTATCTATTCAATGTTTTCCAAGCTTTTTTTCATACTTATTTTTACTAGAAAATGGCCTAAATAATTATAGAAGGCGTGACCACTAAACTCTTTTGCTTTTCAAACTTTTTTCACTTGTTTTTCTATCTTTCTTGCTTTGTTTTCTAATGAAAATATTGCAGCAAAAACAGAATTGCAATAACTCTTAAAAAGTGCACAAAAGAGGCATAAAATAGAAAACTATCAAAAGTGCAAAGTAAGCATCTACTTCCACATCCAAGAGGCAATGGAAGGCAACTTAAAATGAAACAAATGACATCAAATAAAACACAAAAACAGTATGAAAAGAGTAAGATACAGCTGCTAGAAAAATTATAAAATAAGCTAGAACATACACCTAAAAAGGAAACTAACAATCCTACAAAAGCAAGGCACAAGGTAACCTTAAAATGAGGTGAACCACGAGACTTTAGGAGCTTGTTAGGCACTTTAAATAATGAATCTAAAGTACCTTAGATTCCAGCCACAACACATATAAGCAAAACCAAAGCAAAAGGCCTAGAAACAAGAGAAAACAAGCTCCATTGCCTATGACAATTCTAAGGAAACTACTAATCACTTAAACAATCAAACAGACACCTTAGAAGCATGAAAAATCCACACGGTTTAGGTGCAGTCCAGAACTTAAATTCTACCTTAAAACATGTAAATGACACAATCAAAACAGAATATGGAAAGAAATGACAAGAAAACACAAGAAAAGAGAGGTTACTTGAAGTGTAAGGCACCTAAGGTCAACATGTTGACCTAAAAATTTTTTTGCTCATTTTTTATGAAACTTTGAGATTATGACAAGGATATATGCAGTAACAACTTTTGTGAAGGCACTTTTCAAAATTCAAAGTGTGTAGATCTAAAAATTCAAGTACCCGTAACTTTTGCAAGTTTTGGAGTTTTTTTGCATACGATATATGAAAATTGATGTAGAGAATGAGAGGAATTCAAATCTAGTACTTAAAATACATAATAAAAACTGTAAAAATTCATATCTAAGAAAAGCTAAAGAAGTTGAGGCTCTGATACCAAATGTTGTAGGAATTCTTTAATTTTCAAGCAATGGAAGGTGGATCTTCTTCTCTAGCTTTCTTAGATCCAAGCAATTCTTTCTCCAAGGAGATGAATAGCATATGGTTTTGTGGAAGGATGTGACTGGCCAAAATGTTTAAGGAAAGGAAATGAAAGATTTGAAGTGGAAAAACCTAGATCTAGGTTTAGGAAAAGCTAAAAAAATAGAGAAACTTGTGTGGATTAGGGAACCACCACTCTCTAGGTAGAAAGATAAGGAACTTTGAGGTCACCACCTTTGGGAGAAGGCCAAAGGATAAGACTAAAGAAAGGAGCTAAAGCTTCTACTTTCTAGAGAGAAGGAGGAGTATCTCACTCTAAACTTTCTTAAAATTCAAATTATGAGAGTTTTACAAAGGATAGAGGTATTTTGTAACATCCCGATTCTTAATTTAATTACCGATTGAGATTAAGCTATTAATTAAGGGTTAATTGCAGAATTAGGATTAATGGTTAATTAGAGTAATTGGTAATTGGTTAGAAATAATTGAATAAATAATAATGTTAATGCCAGGTGAAAGGACGCATGTACCCCTGGAGGTATAAAAGAACTTCAACTCTATCTTTCCCTCATTAGTCATGCTGGACAGCTCTCCTTCATGCGTACATCTGGTCTCTTCCTTTTACTATTTCTCTTCTTCTTCACCCTCATTCGCATCACCCGCTTGGAAAGAACAGGGAGAGAGTTGAAGATCTTTTCTAGGTGGAACAGCGACGCGGCCCTATTCCCACTCCCTATTCTCTTCATCCTCTCTGTCTTCTTCTCCTTCTTCTTCTTCTTCTTCTTCTCCTTCTCCTTCTGCTTGAAGCTGTTAGTGTCCCAGTTGGAAGCTGTGCTGGGAAGTGCCTTGGAGCGGTGAGGAAGACGAACCCGTTGGAAGAAAGAGCAACTCTGGTCCAGGATCAACGCTGAGCTCGAAGGCTGTTGGAGGAGGTGTAACAGAAGGGCGATCAATCAGCATTGCAACTCGAGGAGTCCCTGAACCCCGACAGCAGGTAGGGGGCGCTTTGCATGTCAAGTGTACGGTTTATGGACGGATTCCGGGTGCTTGCTTTAATGTGATGTGTTATGTGTGAGATGTGTAGTTCGATGTGTTATGATTGAGTAATTGTGCATGCAACTCCCGGGTTGGTGATGTTTGTGAACTGCTTTGTGGTGTGATTCCATCTATTAGTGCATGTCAATGTTTCTGAGCATGTTGACCGAATGCATGTAATTATGAGTTAAAAAGGGTGGTGATTTGCTGGGTTCTGTATACAGTTATGTTGAATGTATTTGAATGAGAATGCCATGATGATTTCCGAATGCTCGAGATGTGAGTTGATGCTTGATTCCATTTAGAATACTAAGTTGTGATGCATGCTGACTTTGTTAAAATGCTGAGTGGAAGTACTGTAATGTTGATTAACCTGATTTGCTTGTATGAGTTACTATAATGAATGCATGTGATGCTGTAATGGAACTGTGGAATTCTGAGTGAATCTGAATGCTGGGTGGAATCGGTTGTGACCCATTGATGGCTGCGTGAGGCGTGCCTGGTAAGCTTGGATGCGTGTGTGGTATTGCATGAGGTTGCACATACGAGGTGCCTCCCAGTCCTGGCTAGTTCTATGAGGGCCCGTGGTAGCCGTAGGAGCTAGAGAGGAGTCTCGAGACGCCAATGGGAGGCCGGTACCACGCGGGAAGGGCTAATGGACGAGGGGCTGGGAAGGAATCTGTAACTGAAATCATGCTTTAAGTCGGATCCGCATGCATATGTGTATGAGCATGGTTATTGAGACCAACATGATTGGCATGGATTTGAGTGATTTGAATAAATGCCGACTAGATGATGTCATATGAGTGAATTCCGACTGAATGAATATGTATGTATTGATGCTGTTGCCAAGTGCCATGTGATGTATGATTGAGAAGGTATGTTATTGTGTGATTTCCGATTGGATGATGTTGTGTGACTTTTATATTAATTGGCAGTAGATATATATTTATGGATTGAGCCATGTAAATTATATAATTGAGGTTCGAGGTAAAATCCGAGTCAATAACTATTACTTTATATGTAAAAGCTCACCCCTACACCATTTTTCAGCGTATGCAGGTTGGACTCAGAATGGTGTGAAGACCTCGAGTCCGAGTGACATGCACTCCGACTGTTGAGTGCTTGTATCGCATTTATTACGTTTAAGTCAGTTATAGCCTTGGCCGGCTCATAATAACAGTGTTGTATAATGAATATAAATTTATATATATAAGTAATCTGAGCTATTATGACCCAAGTGCAAGTTTATATACGTATATGGTTTATGTTGATAACCTGTGCTTATATGGGATACCAGGTGCTGACGAATGAATGATGGAAGGCTTTGGGTCGGCTTATTGGGGAAGTCATCTCCCGAGTGGTTTATACTTGTAACCTATATGAATGAAATGAGGAGCTGTGTAGATTCCCGAGTGAGGTTCGAGCGTGATGATTTACCGGGGGAAACTATGTCCCAAATCCGAGTGAGAGGTTACCTTGTACCTGTGTCCGCCCCAGCGAATAAGATATTCGCCCCAGCGAGCGTGAGCGCATGGGAAGGTTGTTGGTTGATTTCGCTTAAGCGATGGGGTGTACGCCCGAGCGAGTTGGGCTGCTCGCTCAAGCGTGCTGTATCTCGCTTGAGCAAGTGCACGCTGTATTGGGGTCTCGCTCAGGCGCTGTTTTATTCTTCCACTATGAATGTTTTTCCTTGTTCTAATCGGTTTTCTGAGCTTCTGGTCAGCTCTTTGCCTTCCTTTATAATTGTCTAATTCTACCCGGTTGCTGGGTTGGCTTTTGGGAAAAATTTTCCCTGTTCTGGATCTCATTTATTTATTAAAATGAGGGTGTTACATTTTGGTATCAGAGCAGACCAAAAGGTCCATGGCCAAGGTTGCCTACTGTTAGTGGGCGGTTGTGTGCAATATGACCGATTGTCATGATTGCCTGTAGTATTCTGTTAAATTTGACACATGATTAATCATGATTTATGTGATTCTATGCTTATGTGTTTTGTTGCAGACAGTAGCGAAGGGTACTACTGTTGTGATGTTGATTTGGGGGATAGAAGACTGGATGCTACCCTAGCCTGATTGTTTATGAACTAACTAGGGGTTATTTTAAGCCTGGGTCAGTTAGAAGAAATAGAATGATAAATGTTGGGACCCTGGTACAGGTGGAGGTCGGATCAATTGGTTAGGACTCTTGGGTGCGCTATGCTGATGGTTCATGGCCAAGTCATGCTTGTTGAATGGATTAGAACTCTTATGTTCGAGTTGATTAAGTGAATGATGTATGACGTGTGTAGTTTATGGCATAAGTAATTTATTGCAGTTTTCTAAGTTGCCAGGTACATATCTTTTGGCACGTGAATCCTATATGGTATAGGATGTAATTGATTGATTGCAGATTCCTAAATTGGGAAATTGAGTGAGTGATGAATGAATGATATATGACGTATAGGATATATGGTATAAGTGATGTGTTGCAGTTTCCTAAGTTGAAAGTCTGGGTGTGTGATAAGTAAGCAAAGGCGAGATCGGGTATATGTTAAATTGGGATTACGTCTCGGTGGTTGGTGAGGAAACCAAGTGGCTGATGGACTAGATGCTGGACCACTAGGTGTGGTGACCCAGTTAATTGGGCATGATCATGAATGAATGAATGTGACATAGAATACCTGTTTGATTTGAATACTTTCTCGGTTTTGGTGTGTGAAGACTGAGTGAATGGTATTGGGCTTTATAATATTTGGATATTTTGGGTGTGACCCACGATGGGTAAGTGGTGACCCCTTAGAAATTCTAAGTCTGATAATTTATTAATCTTGTGAGTTGTTGAGCCTGGGTAAAGCAATTGCGTAGTAACTCATTGAGGCTTGGATTACAATTGTGTGATGATTTTATTGTGTGATGATTTAGGTTAGACGCGGTGTTGTGGCTGAAAACCGAGTAAATTATTGATTGAATTGTGACCCATAAGGTGTAGAAAACCGATTGGGTTTAGCATGACCTTATACTGTTAGACTTATGGAATTAGAAACTATGGTGATTTAGGCTCGGTGATAATTGGATGTTGTGAGAATGCCTACGACGGGTACTTAATGACCCCTAGAAATTTCGATTCTAATAATTTGATTAACCCTGTGAATTGCTGAACCGAGTAAGGCAATTGTATGGTAACTCCTTAAGGATTGAATAGCCATATGGTGAAGTGCAAATAACGAATGATACCTGATGGATAAAGAAATGGTAGTGTTGAGTCCTGGGTGCGATTGGGTATTGAGTAGAGTAATGACAGAACTCGTGTGATGAGGCTGATTGTACACCCAATAGGTGGGTGGTACTTATGATTGGCGAAGAGAGTCCACTAAGGCAAAAACTTGTTGTTTAATCGAAAATTATATGGTAACCTCGAGATGTATACTCAAGTGGGATTAATGAATTGTTAGGCTCCAATTGATTGATGAGTGATGACATGATGGAATAATAGACTGTCAGATTATAGCTTTATGAGGATAAGATTCAGCAACGAGGCGTGAACCCTGTGTGAGTCAAAAATCTATTGCTATTGTACACTTTTATAGTGATGGTAATTGATAACTTATGACTGTTGTTGTGTGATGTACCCTAGTCGGTGCATAACAATGATGTTGATATAAATGTGTCATTTATAAATTTATGTGAATTGTCATTAATTTCATGTGCATTAGTATTACCTATGTGAGTACAGTCGGTGTGAGCTATGCTGTTCCGAGACGACTCTACATACCATGGGCATTGTGGCAGCGTACACTCTTGTAGCGACTTTATGTAATTGTTGTAACCCTATAGGAATAAGACGTCATCCTATAAGTTGGATACAGCAATTCATGAGTCGGGCAGGTGAGGTTGTAGCTGCTTATGGTAATGGTGAGTCTATCGGGCTGTCTTGAGTAAAAGTGAGAGTGTGTCGAGTGGATGGTAATTGATAGTGTATTAAGAAGAGGATAGGAGACTTGTTTGGCATAGAGGTGCTTACCTCTGAGAGAATCAGAGGTTAGGTGGGGTATGATTGATTGTGAAAGTGGTGTTGACTGTCGGGGACAAGAAGGTGATCTTGCCAACATAAGTACCTTGTGTTACTGATCGAAAGGTGTGGCGGTGGTGTGTGGTCATGCCTTGATTGCCAACCGATTGAGTAAGTTAACTATAGGAAATAATAACCACTACAGAGTACTGAAGATTTGGAGGATCAATTATGTGCGACTTGGTTTACCAGAGTCAATTGCCGCTTAGAATGCCACTAGAGCGGATTAAGGTCCCTGATATACCTAGAACAACGTTTAGAAATTGCTACAGCCATTATTGGGAATGTAGTAATGCTGTTGGTATGACAAGTATTCATTGATGGTAGCCCGAATCCCGATGGGAGCAATTAGTTGCTGAGTGTATATATCTGTGACCCAAACCTAACACCAGAATTAGAAGTTTATGGGTTTAACCGAGTAATGTTGAGGATTCGATGAAGGGTCATGATTTGCGAGCTGAGATAATTAATGAGGCAAGATTTACTTAGGAAAGGTTAATATAATTTGAGTGACAGGAGGTAGAGATGATTATGAGTGAAGAGAAGGAATGTAATTTTGGGTAAAACCTTTTGGGAGAAAGGATTACTGAGTAAAGTTATGGTGTTCCGAGTAGAACCTCATAGAGAGGATCATTGCTAAGTTAAGGGAATTGTGTCCGAGTGTGACACTTCTGAGTAGGGTAAGATTCGAGTAGTGTGACTCAGAGCGTGACGTTTCCGAGTGGAATAGTACGAAGTAGACGATTCATCGTGCGAAAATTTTAAATCTGTAGGATGTGCGCCTGACTAATCTTACCAAATGGACGTCTGGTCGGAATGTGGGGCTATGAATGGGTAAGTCTCCGAGTAAATTATCCCGAGGAAGAGTTAATGCCCGAGGGGTAAATTTATCCATAGATGTGTTCGGATTGATGTTCGAAGCTGCTGAGTTGGAACACAGATTTGTATTCGGAATAGGCTTGAATTCTGAGTGCAAACTAGGGTAAATGGAAAGTTTTCCGGGTAAGAATTTCGTTCAAACACCAAACAACCCTTTTGATTGAGAGTCCCGAGTGACCTTCTCAGGGTGTAGGCATGGAATTGGCCAAAGGAATGGTTAGAAATTGGAGATTCTAGAACCGAGTGTGATGCGTGTAAAAGGAAAATCCAGGCAGTCTATGCTAATTGGAGCACCTTGAAGCTCTTTTGAGTGTTTGTCTCGGTATTGACGAAATATATCATGATTTAGAGAAGAAATTTTAGAGTCAGATGTTGACTACCCGAGGGTTTAATCCAAGGTGAATCAGATATTGGTGAGTATTTTGTGGGAATCGGTAATGCTTCTTGCCGATTAAACTGCCCCAACACTGTAATCGACACGACTTTGTGTTTGTACCCTGTGTGGATACATAATTATTCTGAGTGACTCCATTGGGACTGAAGGAATAGTTGGTGGATGTGCACCGATTAACGTTGAGTGTGTAAGGCCAAGTGGCCAAGGAATTTAAAGTACCATTGGTTATAGTGGACTGGCAGAGTTGAATGGGGGTAACTACGTGGGGAGTGGAATCCCGAATGTAATAAAGACTATGAAGAGTTGTTTTATTTATGCTGATTAGAAATTGCGAAGCAGTCAGAGACGTGGAGGAGCGAAGAGTTGCAGTCGGAGCATGACTGTGGTATTCCGATCTGTTTGTTGAGGTAAGTCTGAGTGAAAGAAAGGAATGTTATTCCGAGTCGATGGTGACACTTCCGAGTAGAAATGTGTTAAGAGTGATGTCTTGGTTTTCTGGGTGGAGCGGTCGGTAGATTGCTTTGGAAACCAATTATACCGACCGGAATTTAAGCAATGTACGAATACTTGAGATGCATAGAGGTGTAATTGCTTATTGTGGTATGACAGCGATTTTCTGAGTGGTTCATTGAGGCTAAGCATGTGTTTGAATTTCGAGGACAAAATTCTTTTGAGAGGGGGAGAACTGTAACATCCTGATTCTTAATTTAATTACCGATTGAGATTAAGCTATTAATTAAGGGTTAATTGCAGAATTAGGATTAATGGTTAATTAGAGTAATTGCTGATTGGTTAGAAATAATTGAATAAATAATAATGTTAATGCCAGGTGAAAGGACGCATGTACCCCTGGAGGTATAAAAGAACTTCAACTCTCTCTTTCCCTCATTAGTCACGCTGGACAGCTCTCCTTCATGCATACATCTGGTCTCTTTCTTTTACTGTTTCTGTTCTTCTTCACCCTCATTCGCATCACCCGCTTGGAAAGAACAGGGAGAGAGTTGAAGAGCTTTTCTGGGTGGAACTGCGACGCGGCCCTGTTTCCACTCCCTGTTCTCTTCATCCTCTCTGTCTTCTTCTCCTTCTTCTTCTTCTTCTTCTTCTCCTTCTCCTTCCGCTTGAAGCTGTTAGTGCCCCAGTTGGAAGCTGTGCTGGGAAGTGCCTTGGAGCCGTGGGGAAGACGAACCCGTTGGAAGAAAGAGCAACTCTGGCCCAGGATCAACGCTGAGCTCGAAGGCTGTTGGAGGAGGTGTAACAGAAGGGCGATCAGTCAGCATTGCAACTTGAGGAGTCCCTGAACCCCGACAGCAGGTAGGGGGCGCTTTGCATGTCAAGTGTACGGTTTATGGACGGATTCCGGGTCCTTGCTTTAATGTGATGTGTTATGTGTGAGATGTGTAGTTTGATGTGTTGTGATTGAGTAATTGTGCATGCAACTCCCGGGTTGGTGATGTTTGTGAACTGCTTTGTGGTGTGATTCCATCTATTAGTGCATGTCAATGTTTCTGAGCATGTTGACCGAATGCATGTAATTATGAGTTAAAAAGGGTGGTGATTTGCTGGGTTCTGTATGCAGTTATGTTGAATGTATTTGAATGAGAATGCCATGATGATTTCCGAATGCTCGAGATGTGAGTTGATGCTTGATTCTATTTAGAATACTGTGTTGTGATGCATGCTGACTTTGTTAAAATGCCGAGTAGAAGTACTATAATGTTGATTACCCTGATTTGCTTGTATGAGTTACTATAATGAATGCATGTGATGCTATAATGGAACTGTGGAATTTCGAGTGAATCTGAATGCTGGGTGGAATCGGTTGTGACCCATTGATGGCTGCATGAGGCGCGCCTGGTAAGCTTGGATGCTTGTGTGGTATTGCATGAGGTTGCACATACGAGGTGCCTCCCAGTCCTGGCTAGTTCCATGAGGGCCCGTGGTAGCCGTAGGAGCTAGAGAGAAGTCTCGAGACGCCAATGGGAGGCCGGTACCACGCGGGAAGGGCTAATGGACGAGGGGCCGGGAAGGAATCTGTAACTGAAATCATGCTTTAAGTCGGATCCGTATGCATGTGTGTATGAGCATGGTTATTGAGACCAACATGATTGGCATGGATTTGAGTGATTTGAATAAATACCGACTAGATGATGTCATATGAGTGAATTTTGACTGAATGAATATGTATGTATTGATGCTGTTGCCAAGTGCCATGTGATGTATGATTGAGAAGGTATTTTATTGTGTGATTTCCGATTGGATGATGTTGTGTGACTTTTATATTAATTGGCAGTAGATATATATTTGTGGATTGAGCCATGTAAATTATATAATTGAGGTTCGAGGTAAAATCTGAGTCAATAACTATTACTTTATATGTAAAAGCTCACCCCTACACCATTTTTCAGCGTATGCAGGTCGGACTCAGAATGGTGTGAAGACCTTGAGTCTGAGTGACGTGCACTCCGACTGTTGAGTGCTTGTATCGCATTTATTACGTTTAAGTCAGTTATAGCCTTGGCCGGCTCATAATAACAGTGTTGTATAATGAATATAAATTTATATATATAAGTAATCTGAGCTATTATGACCCGAGTGCAAGTTTATATACGTATATGGTTTATGTTGATAACCTGTGCTTATATCGAATACCAGGTGCTGACGAATGAATGATGGAAGGCTTTGGGTCGGCTTATTGGGGAAGTCATCTCCCGAGTGGTTTATACTTGTAACCTATATGAATGAAATGAGGAGCTGTGTACATTCCCGAGTGAGGTTCGAGCGTGATGATTTACCGGGGGAAACTATGTCCCAAATCCGAGTGAGAGGTTACCTTGTACCTGTGTCCGCCCCAGCGAATGAGACATTCGCCCCAGTGAGCGTGAGCGCATGGGAAGGTTGTTGGTTGATTTCGCTTAAGCGATGGGGTGTACGCCCGAGCGAGTTGGGCTGCTCGCTCAAGCGTGCTGTATCTCGCTTGAGCGAGTGCACGCTGTATTGGGGTCTCACTCAGGAGCTATTTTATTCTTCCACTGTGAATGTTTTTCCTTGTTCTAATCGGTTTTCCGAGCTTCTGGTCAGCTCTTTGCCTTCCTTTATAATTGTCTAATTCTACCCGGTTGCTGGGTTGGCTTTTGGGAAAAATTTTCCCTGTTCTGGATCTCATTTATTTATTAAAATGAGGGTGTTACATATTTATACCTCCATGAAAGATAAAATTCAGATTTGGCTTGGGTGGGCTTGAAAAAGCTTCACCCAAGGCCCAAAAACTAAAACTACATGGCCCAGAAGGAGCCCAAAGCAACCTAACACCTATACAAGGCCCAAAATGGAAAATATGACCATATAAGGCCTAAAACTGAGTCCTAATTTCTAATCCTAAAATATTTCTAAAACTAATAACATGAAAATAAAATATATATACAAATGATAATCAAGACCAATAAAAAGGCCCAAAGAAGGCCCAGTTAAGGTTTGCATTAGAAAATAGAAAAAACCACTACGCAGGAGTTTTGGAAAAAATTAAGGCATACAAACCAAAATGGAGTGCTTTAGAAAGAATCATCAAGAATCTGAGTTTTTCCCACACTCATCTGAAAAGGTAAGAGCATCGTAGAGGATTAAGGTCTCAAGGAATACAATAAAGATGGGAAAATATGCTTACAATTAAACATGCAAAATGAAATTAAGAAAATTAAGAAAAATAAGAACACATCATCAATCGTGACTCCTCATTGTCCATGTAAGGTTGGTCCTTCATCATTTGATAAGGTTGCATAAAGGGTTTTTGAAAACAGAAAATACACTACAGAGGAGTTTTGAAGAAAATGATGGAATGCTAACCAAAATGGAGGGGGAAGGGTTTCAAAACAATGGGTAATGACAAAAATAACCTATTAAAATGGAGGGGGAGTGAAACATTAAACGGGGAGTATGAATAGGCACTGAGAGAGAACATGCAGAACAAAGAGACGCTCAGAGTTAAATGGGGAGTGAAGCAGAGGGAAACAATAACCTCTTCATGTTAATTTATTTTTTGGTGTTAATTTTAAAATAAAAATCAATAGAATATCCCTGAATTAAAAATCTAATTTCTAACAGAGTTTACGTGTAGAAACTTTATTGAATTTGGATTTTTTGTCAAAATTATAGAAATGATTATAAAATTTTTGAAAACATGACTACCTAATTGGTTTGACCAGTGTCCGGGGTATGGAATATGTCCCGTATAACTAGTGTCTAAAGTACCTCTCTCTGTGTATTTTACACCGTCTCAGTGGAGTCTGATATTTTACACACAAATCCAGTGGGAACTTCTATGCTCTTCACGTTAAGGTGATGATTTGAATCAATTCCAAACCGATGTTGATGGGACACATCGTGAGTGTACCTGTAAAAGGTTCTTCGATGCTTAAGTCAGTATGATGATTATGGGAATTAAAGGTGATTACGGTGGTTTAATAAGTGTTGTAAAGATATCTCTTTTAGTTAATAAATGAGTTATATTTATAGGACTTCTTTGAATATAAGAAGGGATTTGACCTCCTCCTAGAATTCTGTAGCTACAGTCCTGACAGGGACATGCTACCCATACCTTATCTAATTTATTCAGATGTCAGCTTCCTGACTGGGGTCAGGATCAAAATTCGTA
This sequence comes from Clitoria ternatea, assembly GCA_037962975.1. Taxonomy (NCBI): domain Eukaryota; kingdom Viridiplantae; phylum Streptophyta; class Magnoliopsida; order Fabales; family Fabaceae; genus Clitoria; species Clitoria ternatea. The sequence continues at coordinate 163,076,214 of CM075672.1, forward strand.
CTTTGACACGTTGATTACATCGGTTTTGGAGTACCTCATCCAATAACTAAACTGAGACTTGCATGTCCCACCTATGATTATAAGGACTAGTATGCATACTGGACCACTATTTAGTTATAGATTTAAGAAAAATACTCTTTTCTATTATTTTTTTATTTTAGTGAAAGTATAAATATATAAAACTATTTACAACTCTCAAATTAAATTTTGGATTTTAACAACACTCAAATGTAAAGGATGTCCAGAATTATAGAGTTTATTTATTTTACTCTGATTTTTATGAAAACTCATTTATAACCCAAATTTCTCATTTTAAAATTCTAGAAAAATATATTGTAGCTTATAAAAATAATATTAAACATCCCAAAATTTATTGATTTGTGTTAGAAAAATCACTATTTTGTTTTTTTGTAGAAAATTGACCATGACAATTGGAAGCTAACTATACAATCTAAATTTAGAAATCAATTCATTAGAAGTTAATTAAAGTAGCATAAAATATAGCAGCCCAGAATCTCACCGTTTGATTTTTATGCATTATTGCTACACAAAGTGGGATTTAAGCCTAAAAATACTGTTTTCTAGTCACCAGTGCAAAAAATGGCTACGATGACAGGATATGAGCACGGTCCAAGGAAAATCGTGTTTGAAAAATACGCGGTGGTATTTTTATAAATATGAGGAAGTTTTTTAATCACGGTTCTGGCGTAACCGTGTTCGTAGGAACTAGGTTTTTTAATTTTAATTTTTATATTTTTAAAAAATATACCTACAATCATGGTTGAGAGAAAATCATGATTATAGTGTATTTATAATCACGATTTTATGGGAAGCCGTATTTGTAGGTCCTCCCTATTTTAATTTTTATATTTTTAAAAAATGTACCAACAATCACGGTTGAGAGGAAACCATGATTATAATGTATCTATAATCACGGTTTTACGGGAAACCATGATTGTAGGTCCTCCCTATTTTAATTTTTATATTTTTAAAAATGTACCTACAATCACGGTTGAGAGGAAACCGTGATTATAATCATGGTTTTACGGGAACCGTTTTTATAGGTGTTTTTAAAATTTAAAATCGGTTTCGCAGAGGCTCTTCATTTCACGTTGTTTCTTCTTCTGCACCTGACGCTTCGTTTTCTTCCATCTTCCCTCCATTTTTAGTCTCATGAAAGTCCCCTTCCCTTTCATCTTTCTCTGTTAGCTTTCTTCCATCTTTCTCTTAAAGATTTCTCCTCTTTGTTTTCCCATTGCCATTGACATTTCCATTTGTTTGTGTTCTAGATCTAACATGGTTCTCTATGTATATTTTGTAGGTTTTCTTTTGTTGTTCCCGTTACGCGCCATTGATGACCACCACGCGAACCTTCTCTTTTTTTCTTGTTCAAGCATGTAAGGATTCTTTTTTTGTACCTCTCTTCTTTTCTGTTTCTTTCGATTATAATGAAAGTTTTGCAAGTTTCTGTTTATTATTGTTTGTTTATGTTCTCTACGTTTTGCTTATGTTTATTCCTATAATGGAGGTTTTCTATTTTGAAGGTCGACGTTGGGGTTCCTATAACCGTGATTATAACTAGTAATGTTAATGCACGTTTTATGACCACTTTTAATCACGGTTGTGATTGGCAACAATGATTAAATAGGGTCTTATTTAAGCACGGCTTTAAACAACTATGATTAAATGTGATTTATAACCACGGTTGTGAACCATGATTAAAAGCCCTAATCTATTACCATGGTTGTAACAACCACGGTTCATGAACCGTGATTAAAAGCTCATTTTAACTATGATTAAATCCTTTTTCCGCACTAGTGAGTAAAATAAAATTTTATAGCAGTACATGAATGATTAGCTTAGTTATCCATAATTAATTTGAAATAAAGATTTTCCAGAATTTAAATAAACGTCAATCATAGAAAAATCGTCCATTTTCTAAATCTTAATCCATTTAAATATCAAATATTATGTTTTAATTTATTAATATAGAACTCCGAAGACAAAATCTAACCCAAACCCATCTAAATAAATAAATAAACACCCAGGCGTCAAATAAAATGCGACAAACTAATTAAGCAGTAAAGGAGCTGAAAGTAAACATGCATGTTTGTAACTCATTTTCAATATATAACAAATAATAATAATAATTTTAACAACATAAAAGAAAAATTTTAACTAGTTTCATGGAGATTTATAGGGTAAATCTTCTTCATAGAAGGAAGGGATACCCAAAGCAACTAGATCTAGAGCTCCCCCTACCTTAAGGGTGATGAGGGAGAATGAATGGGCAGAACTTGGTCATAGCATTTAAGCGGCACCGCTAGTTTCTTTTTTCATCCCTCTTTGGTTAGCTAGGGAGTTTAGATTTTGAGTAAGTTATGGAGGATGGGCTCACTGTCTTTGCTTGGCCAAAATAGGGAACAATAATGATGCATTTAATTTTATGTTTTCATTTGCTTAAATGCAGAAGGAAATGAAACTTTACAAAATGAAAAGAGGGGTCGCAGCTTTTAAATGAACAAGGAAAGAAAGAAAAATAAAAACTCAACCCATAACATTTTATTTAAAAGAAATTAATAGAAGGCAATGGTATATTAGTCAATCAAAGAAATGTCTACCTCATAATTTGGTAGTTACCATGAATCATGTAATGACACGCATGTGTCTTAATGAGAAATTGTTTTTGGACAGTAAAGAAATGTTGTTAAAGCCATGCCTAGCGACAAATAGAATCATGTGGTTGCCATGTAGGGGAAAATATATTACTGGTTTTTTACTATTTCTTTCTTAAATAAAATTATATCCAGGGATTTTAAATAATTTAGTAGAATTAGATAGGTAAAGAAATTATTAATAGAAAGTTTAAGAGTAAATCTAGATCTTACCAGAACTAAAACCTTTTACCGAATAAAACGTTATTATTCAATTCTTTTAGAGCGACAAGTTGCCAACACACACTAATGGATAAAAGGGATATAAACATTGTTAAAATGGGTTTTTAAACACGGTTCCACAACTATGTTTGTTCCCACTGTGGTAATAGGTTAGGATTTTTACCACGGGTTTCAACCGTGTTTATAGATAGTTTTAAACACGATTGACAAGAACCATATTTAAAAGTAAAACATATAAACATGGTTATTTATAACTGTGATTAAAAGTTGAAACAGGCTTATGAGCAGAACCTCCTGGCTCTATCAACCTATCAAATGCTAAGGCAGTAAACGTCGGCATAGCTGTATAAAACCAAAATCATATCAAAATGATACATGACTATTAATACATGAATAATTGCGACAAATGAAGACCATGTCAAGGCTAATTAAATTCAAATTTCAAGTATGCATATCAGTAACCTAATCTAGATTGATACAAATTAACAAACAGTTGGACCATATAATTCTCTTGTTAATTGTACGCATTGAAAAAAATTGAAGAAGAATTGCAAAATTCTAACCTGTCACCTAGTCGAAATTTTCTGTTCTGTTGTCGAACAAAAGAGAGAAAAATGAAACTCAACCAAAATGTCTTGCAAACAATAATTAAAAATGAAAAATAAGAAAATAAGAACCATGATGAGGAATCCAAGATGTAACTGAACCCTAAAATGAAATAGTGTTTGAATCTAAAATCAAAATCGCTAATCTCTAACGGAAAGCATAACCGAGATTTCTCATGTTAAGATTGATATAAAAGGAAGGGGTAGATTCGACATGTGAACTCACTACCTATTCATCAGTAATTCACACAACATAGTGTACAATCAAGCAATTAAAAGTGTTTCACAACCCAATATGTATAAAATCCAATGTTATCAACAAAAAGTTATGAAAATTTTCAGGAATCATGCAGACAAAAATCGACATTTCGAAAAGATAAAAGGAATTAGGGTGTATGGACATACTAGGTTGAGCAGCCCAACCCTGTTCACCACCCTTGATACGTTCTGGGAGGGCGTAATTGACGGTTAGTACACGGCCATAGAGTTTGCACCGTCCATGTTGTCTATGGCGGCGACGACATCTTCCCTCTCGAGGAACGTCACAAAGCCAAAGGAATAGTGCTTCTGAGTGGCCTGGTCTAACAACATCTTAATGTCCTTAATATCTTTGAAGGGAATCCTCTGACTAAAGCATGTTCTTCTGCACCCCTTGCATCATCGCCATTACTAGTACTACTTTCACTAACTACTCACTTACAGTAATTAAATTTTTCTAAGATTGATATACAATGTTTGAATAATGTGTGACTTACTAAAAATCAAAATAAAATACAAAAGTTAAGAGATATAAGCATAGCTACTACAGTAACCGTGTTTATATAAGACATATAAACATGGTTACAGTAATAATTATGCTTATAAGTGAACAAAATATGTGGATACGCATTTTGGCTTTCACCTATATGCATGTGCGTATTTTTAGTTTCACCTATTAGCACGGTTCATGTTTGGACGGTGTTCATATATCTTGGTCATAATTTCAAAAATGTCCCTGCCTGTTTTTCAAACACGATTTCTAGATGATAATGTTAATAAGTTTTTCTAAAAATTTTAAAAATGCCACCGTGTGTTTTATTAACACGTTTACCTTTCAACCGTACTTATATCTCGTGCTTATATCTAGATTTTGCATTAGTGAAATATCTAGCTTAATTCTTATTTATTACCAAACAAAACATTATTATAGATTTATAATTACAACTAGATAATGATATTTACATATTCCCATAACTACTTAATTGCTAGACTAATGATTTTAATTAATTAACTATAGCTATTTCTAATATTCTAATTAATCTAAGGGTTCTTAAAATTCTATTATATTATCTTTAGGTCTACTCATTGAGATAATAATATTTTTTTCTTATTATCGAACAAGTGGGGAGATAGAGATTTAGCAATATATGTATGTTGATGTTTGAGTAGTCTTAATATTAGGACTGTTCCTGATTCATAAATATAATTGTTCTATATGCTACATGTTGGTGTATGCACTATAAGCTTTTATGCATTTTCCATTTGTATCATTTTTCTACTTATCAAGAAAATAAGTATTTTACTTTAAAATTGTTTTAAAATGTATTTATCCTTGGAGTAATAGGTCATATGAGAGTTATTCCTAAAATGTCCCTAGTCAAGTATTTACTTGGGGACATATAAATACATTAAGACTAGTGTGTGAGTGTACTGATGATCTGATATCATAGATCATGGATATAGATGATATCAAGTCTTCACACGGGTACACATTAAGAGTAATGATGTATTAGACAGACCCACCATGAGAATGTTGCATGGATTATTACATGAATGTCATAAATGATTCTCAATGTGATAATGGTATATGTAGTGCTTTCACTTGAAGTCACTATGATTCATACATGAGGAGTTTGTTGTTTTAATACAATCAAATAGCTTCTGTAACAAAAGGACTATAAAGGTTGTGATTAGGCAATGAATAAATTATACAGAGGGATATGAGTAATATAGATGGAATTTGTCTTTCTAATGTGACAGGAGTGATATCTGTAGGCCACTTGATGGAGTGAGACTAAGGAAATGCATGGCCATACTAGAAAGAATAAATATTAGATATTTATTCGGATAAAGTCTACTCTAGTATCAAGTAAATAAATTGGGTTGTACAAGAATGACGCGACCATGCCTTGGGCCCAATTCGAATATTGTGATAAAAGGAACAAACAAATAAAATAATTATCACTTGTAGGTTATGTTAATAATAAATAATATTCCAACATAATGATGCATTGCTAGATGCCGCTCTTATTTTATATTAATAATAAAATAGTTTATTATTGATATGACCGAGTATTTTACCTATAAGGTCACACACATAGTTTATTATAAAATAGTTGAACTAAAATAAAGTTATTGAGCCTAACTCATTTAGAATAAGTAAGAAGCTCACCCTTTAGAGAGAGCAAATTAGATTAAACTTAAGCTTATAAATAGAGCATAAGATGCTCATAGGCGGCTCACCAAAAACGAGACACAAAATACGCAAAAGTTACAAGAGCTACACGCCGTCAAACTAGCATTTGGAAGTTGTAGCATTTCTAGTGGGAGTGCTCGTGTAGACTCCTCAAGGATGAGGTTAGGACTGCTTTGATTTTTTTTCTACAAGAGGTAATCCTAAATAATATTTGGTATTTGTCTTATGTTTTGAAACACAAAGTTTTGCAAGTCCAATAGGAATCCTTGTTTTTTTCACTGCCTATCCAAGAGGGATTCCCTAACACTATGTGCTGTAATAGTTAAGTTAGATTTATTATATATGTATAGAGGGAAACTAAACCCCGGGATAGCAGACTTGTAACAATTTCTAAGTATTCTGAGGTATTTCAGGAAGACACTTTTGGTTTATCTCCCTAGAGCAATGTAGGATTTCTATGATAAGTTTAGTTCCAGGAGAGGATCATATTTTTGTGGCATCATTCTAGATGTCGCATTACAGTTGGCTTGGTTTTCCATCTTGTAAGGTGATTATAATTGCTAGGGTCTATGTGATCGATATTGTAATCGATCAAATAAAAATAAATATATTGTAGTAAACTGGGTGACTAACTTAGATCGCTCTCTTGAAGACCTCGATTTCCAAGCTCAAAAAAGAACATTAAAAAAATATTTTTTGGTGGGGGATTTCGGGTTGAGCAAGAACATATATAGAATTAAGATAACATATTCAAATTAAAAAATGATCAACCTATAATTTCTACCTTGCAAAACAATTTTGGAAAAGGTAATCAGTTCCAATCCAATTCATGAATTCGAATTAAACAACAAATGTCTTTAGTTCAAATTTCTTGAATGACCGTTGAACAAACGTCTCTGATCGATTCGATAAGATTCTCCTTAATCTGATCTCAAAAATCTAAACTAAGAGAATACATTTTTGAAATTGTAGAATAACAAATTCAACAAGCGCAAATTATCCAGAATTTTTTCAAAGTGATCCGAGTCTGAATTATAGATGGTTGTGACGAGATTTAAAAGGTAAATAGTTAGAGAAAAAATTGGATTAAGATGAATAAAATGTTTACCTCATTGCTTTGTAGGCTTAAAACCATAGATCAATCAAATGGTTTAGTCCTCTATCGTGTTTAAAGCACAAACACAATTTTGAATTCAATCGCCATGGAAAACATAAACAAAAGTGCAAGAGAGAAGAAGATGAAATCTGTAATTGAACTCAAAATAAAATGCATAAAAAAGGGTGTAAAATTCCTCAAATACCAAGTATTTATATATAGGTAAGGATACTAAGCCTAAAATTATAAACCAAATTTACTATATTTTGAAAGCTAAATAGGCTACAAAACATGATTAAGCCCAAACTCTAAATTAAAACTACTAATGAACACTTAAATTCTCATAATTCTCATAACAACATTAACTTACTGACTTGAAATGCTCATAACTTTCAACTTAGAACTCCAAAATTAATGAATGAGGTGTCCAATTAAAGCTCTTTGAGTCATCTTTTCAACACAACAGGAATCATTGGAAAAATCCATCCATATCGAAAGTTATAACTAAAATAATGAACATAGGTCAAAAATACAATAATTAACTAGAATTACTAATTAAGACCCAAATAGGCTCAAACCAATAAAACTAGCCTAAATTAATGAAATAGTTGTAGACTACGTGTATAAAAGGTCATAAAGGATACTAAAGTGTCAACATAATATGGTTCCTCACTATGCTTATTCCATGTTTCCCCTCCTTAATGTAGTGCTAAGTGGTGAGGAAGGTAGCCCAATGACTAACCATGGTCTTAGAACACAAACATGAGTAGTTTAGCGTTGCATTTTAAGTCCACATGGACTAAAACAACCTATTTTAAATGTTTCAATATTTGTATTTTTAATAAAGTTATTCAAAATAAAATATTTTTGTCTACAAATATTGGTAATTGAATTGAAACTTCATTCTAACTTGCTCTTTATAAAGAGATTTGGTTTAGGAGAAACAAATATTTTTACTTATCTAGAGGAAATTAGGAAGGTAATCAAGGAATATTATTATTAGAAAATTATGAATTTTAAAATTATAAATCATCCCATGGGATTTTTATAATTATTAAGTTTATTTTAATATAGCATTTTTTTGACTCAGATTCTTTTTTTAATTATACTATACTAGACATATATTAAGCTACTTAAGTAATTTAATGTTCAAGGTTTTCCTATGCCTAATCTAACCATTCACGTGCCTATATTTCTTGTTTCCTCTCTAATGCTACTTGCCTAACCACTTTCTTTGTCTTTTACTTCTACAACAGATAATTGTTACCAAATTCTCTTTCTCTTATGTAAATCTCCTAACCTATGCCTAATCTAACCATTCACGTGCCTATATTTCTTGTTTCCTCTCTAATGCTACTTGCCTAACCACTTTCTTTGTCTTTTACTTCTACAACAGATAATTGTTACCAAATTCTCTTTCTCTTATGTAAATCTCCTAACCATATTTACATGTTCATTTTTTTCTTTTCACTGAACAAAATTGGGCCTTATAGGTAGCACGGTAGCACCCTTTTACTTTGTACTCTTGTTCAGTCACTTCAAATATATTTCATTGAATAAAAAATTTTAAGACATGAAAACCCACACTCTTTCTCAGGTTACATGCTTTCTCTTTTATCCCTTGTCCTTTCACATGTAGCAACACACGGCCACCCATAACCGCCACATGCTGCCATGTTAGAGTTGCTCCAACCACTATTGTTTGGTGGCCATTTCAAACAAGAAAATCGATCTTCATGCCCTATTCTTCATATATATTCCATTTTTGAACCCCATTTCAAGTTTCAATCATCCTATTCCTCTCTTAGCTCCAACTGAAACCATAACCTCTATGAGCACTTCCATTGAGTTTTTCTCTTCAAGATCACTTAAGGTTCACTAGTAAGAAAAAAGGTTTTAACATTGGTTTTTTAGACCTTTCACATGGGTTTTAAAAACAATATGGATCTGGGTGTTATGGAAAGTGGGGACATGTCACATCGAGTTAGAAATTGATATAAAATGGGTTTCCACATCGATTTTTCATTTATAACCAATGTGAGATCTATTTTCCACATCGGTTTGAAGAACAAAAATAATGTAACTTCTAATCTGTCAACCGATGTGAATGTTGCTTATCTTCTACATTGGTTTTGAGTAAAACTAAGATGTGAATTACTAACATTATGTTTTTTCAAAGTCAGTGTAAAATCTTGTTTTTTTTGTTTTTTAGCATACTATTTTATTTGTTTTCTTGATTATAACCTAGACATTAAAATTTTCAATAAAGAATCTTGAAGATATTTCTTTTCATGGGAACTTGTACATATATTATCGTGCAATACATATACATAACATTATTGATGCAAATTCATCGGATGATGATTTTGATGGCATGCACACCAATCATTAAAAGTAATATATTTGATCGTTCCCATGAGGATTGCATAAAGTACCCCAATCTTGAAGAGTTCTTAGCTGAACCTTACAACAAAGCCAATAATAATCTTACAGTTTTTTGAATTTTATATTATTTTTGTGAATTTTCATATAGTAGTGTCACAAGTAGAATCAAGTCAGCAATTAGTTTATACTAAATACACAGATTGGAATTAATCTTAGCATATAACTTCACTTAAATCCTAATGACAACAGTTTCAGAGTCAATTAAAGCATAGTTCAATCTCACAGATGAATAACTCCTAATTCCTTAGGTAATTATCTCTAAGTCAACATAAAATAATCTTAATTCCTTAGGTATCAGTTCACGTTCAAGTCAATTGTGAAATTAAAGAAAACCATAGTTGTTCACCTAATTCCTTAGGCATGAAGTAACTAGGTTAGGTATTATAATCTAAAGCTCTCACCATGATTCCTCTCTAATGATTGCTTCTGAATGAGCCTTGGATTTCCCAATCCATGAAGTGTGATCCAACAATTCCAATGTTCAGAACTTGCTTCAAGTGAATCTTCAACTTCAGCCACTTGAATCTTAGCTTGGTTATAACTTTAATCAATCCCAATCCTAGGGAATTAAGCACTCATGGAAGAAAACAAAAATGGAAATAGAGAATGGAGGTTAGGGATGAGAGAATTTAGAGAGAAAGGACCTAGAGAGATGAGAGAAATCTGAGAAGTGAAATTAGATTTGAAAATTAGTTATTGATCTTCTTTACATTACATGTATATATACTAATCTAAACTAACTAGTTGCCTAAGCTAAAATAATACATTTATTTTGCCATTAATACCTATGTACAAATAAATAGGCTAACTTAAATTAACTGAAATACAAAGCAAGTAACTAACTTAAAAGTTTGTTCCAATTCCATCGTAAACACGTGTAAGTACATTAGCCACCAGCGTAGGCACGCTGGCTTCTTAATGCATGGTCCAAGTCATGAGCGTAAGTACGTTGAGCTCCTGGACTTTGTGTTTGTATGTTTAAATAGGTTTTGATAAATGATAAACAATTGAAGATTCAAGTCAAATTAATTATGATTAATGGATGTTGTACAAAGAAATTGATGAAAAATCAAAAGCATAAAGATCAAGCTAATACGGTCAAAAAATCAAGCAATTTATCATTCCAAATCCAAAGAAATAAGAAATGATGTTGAGGATCAAAAATCATGAAAAACATAATCAGAAAAGGGTCAAAATACAAGAGGATTCATGATCAGGGTAAAAAACATGCAAAATAACATCAGGAGGACCAAAACGTAATTATTTTAAAGAGGAACAACTTGGGAATCGATTCCCCCTTACCAGGAATCGATTCATGTGCGTGAAGAAAGTTGGGAATCGATTCCCCCTACAGGAATCGATTCATGATGTTTTTGGAAGCTGGGAATCAATTCATATACTGCAAGAATCGATTCCTACATGAGTAATTGCCTGGGAAATGTGAAAATCACCATTTCAGGTTATCAAGGATTGAAGCTGCGCTAATTCTTCCGAAGTTCAAAATTGAGACAGCCTTGCATCAATTGAGGAAGACATTCACATTCTTTAAGTCAAAAAACATGGAGGCAGACAAATCACAAATCAGTGGCATGAATTAAGGAACGGAGAGTGTTAAAGCACCTGAACCTTTGCCTATAAATAGAGAAGAAGTGAAGAGGTAGAGGCACACAAATATAGCAACAAAAATTATCTTGCTTCCTTCCTTGCTGTTTTTGCTTAAGAAATCTACTCTCTGCTTCTATTATTTTGAAATTAATTTTGAGAGTTAGTGAGCAAAATTATTTTGAGTGCTTTAAATCTTGCATATCCTCTTTTAAAGAGTTAATTAGTGAAAGCTTAAATTTGTACATCCATTCTTTGGGAGAGTTACCATTGGACACTTAAACACTAAACAATTCTTAGAGTCTGGGTTGGGTTTCAACCTTGTAATTATGAAATTGAGAGATTGGATGGGGTACCCTTGTACTTGTGAGAATTGGGTTCTTAAGTGTGGGACACTAGGAAGCTGCGATTGCTGAAAGTTGTATCTCTAATCTCCAATAGTTAAAATCCTCCAAGTGGGTTACTTGGAGGTGAGACATACACCGGTGTGGTGGAACTCGTATATATCGGTTTGTAAATCTCTTTTCCCTAAACTCTTTTATATTTGAATACTTAAATTACTTGCCTAATTTATTGAGTTTATAAATTGTTAAATTTATTTAAAACAACCTTTTAACTATCAAGTAAATTTATTTGCCAGATATTAAGTACTTGTTATTTGTCTTGTGTATAAAGTGCTATTACTTGTGATTAAATTTATCATATTCACCAAGTATATTTATTAAAGAATCAATTTCAAAAGCATTCTAAAGAAAAATTTTAATACTCAATTCAGCCCCCCTCTTAAGTAATTGAGGCTACTTGGATAACAAGTGGTATCAGAGCTTGACTCTTGGTTAATAGAGCTTAACAGCTTCAAGAGATTAAGATGGCCTCTACCTTATATATCATGTTTCCTAAGGGTGGTGCTATAAATTGACCTCCTGCTTTTAATGGGGAAGGTTATGCTTTTCGAAAAGAGAGAATGAAAATTTTTGTTTAATCAATTGATTTAAAAGTTTGGAATGCTATTGAAAATGGTCCTTTTATACCTATGCATACTGTTGTTGGTAGACAAATTGAAAAACCCATGGATGATTGGACTAGTGAAGAAGAAAAGAAAGTTTAATACAATTTCAAAGCTAAAATTCTTATTACTCTTGCCTTAGGTCCTGACGAATTTTTTAGAATTATAACATGTAAAACTGCAAAAGAAATGTGGGATACCCTTCAAGTTACTCATGAAGGAACTAGTGATGTTAAAGACTCTAAAATCAGTACCTTGACTAGCCAATATGAAAGCTTTAGAATGAATTCCGATGAAATTGTTTTAGAACTTCAAAAATGTTTTACCTTGATTATCAATCATCTAATCACTCTTGGAAAATCTTACTCTAATAAAGAGCTTATTCACAAAGTTTTGAAAAGTCTTACTAGGGAATGGCAACCTCTTGTCACCGTGATCAAGCAATCTCCAAACATCAATTATATGTCACTTGATACTTTGTTTGGAAAGCTTCAAAAACAAGAGCAAGAGTTAAAGGACTTGAAAAATGCAGAGGAAGAAGAAAATTCTTCCAAGAAGAAGGGGCTAGCTTTTAAGGCCACTTCAATTGAGGAAGACGAATCTAGAAGTGATCAAGAAGATGATGATGATGAGTTAGGCTTATTTGTGAGGAGTTTGGGAAAGTTCATGAGAAACAAAAGATTCCAAAAGGGCTTCACTTCTAAAGGTAAGAAATTCATTCCTAAAGATAATAATTCCTCACCAACTTGTTTTGAATGTGGAAAGGAAGGACATTTCAAGGCGGACTGTCCAAATCTTAAAAAGAAAAACAAGGATTGGAAAGGAAAAAGGAGAGCATACATAGCATGGGATGACAACGAGATGAGCAGTTTAGACGAATCTAAAAATGAAAAAGCAAACCTCTGCCTCATGGCCAACCATCAAGACGAAGATGATGAGGTAAACCTCTATGAATTAGATAGAGTTGAATTGCTTGATGCGTTTGATGAATTGTATGATAAGTTTTTTAAAGTTTCTAGTAAGTACAAATTATCTAGAAAAACCATAAAAACTCTTGAGATGTATCTTATTGAAGAAGTAAAAGAAAATGAAATCTTGAAAAAGAAAGTTGTAGATACTCAAGCATGCTCTAAAACCAAACCATGTAAATTTGTCAAGAAATGTGATGTATTAGAAAAGAAAGTTTTAGACTTAAGCAAAACTCTTGAAAGATTCACAAATGGTATAGATAATCTCGATGTATTACTTGGTAAAAAAACATGCATGTTTAACAAATCCAGTTTAGGATTTAATCCCACTAAGAAAGAAAAACATTACAAGAATTTCTTTATACCTCCTAGAGCATCATCATCACCTTTTATGAAATGCAAGTGTGAACACCTATTTCGGTCCAGTCAATTTTCACCAAGAATAGGGAATCCACAAGTGAAAAGAATTAAAAAAATGATAAAAAAAAGAAAAGAAAGAAATGAAATAAAAAAAAGAAAAGAAAAAAAGAGAAAAAAAGAAAAGAATTAAAAAAAAAAAGAATTCTGACTCAGAAATGATCATTTCCAAGTAAGATGACTCGAAATGATCATTTCCGAGTAAGGAGTCTCCGAGTGAGACATGGCTGAGTGGTATGTTGATATATGGTGATGTGAGTGGGAATTACGCTCAAGCGAGTGGGAATTCCGCCCAAGCGAGACTGTGGTGAATCAGGAATTTGGCCTCTAGCCTGTTTTCGCCCGAGCGGGTGGTGGTTTCGCCCAAGCGAGATTATGTTGAATCAAGAATTTGACCTCTGGCCTGTTCTCGCTCAAGCGAGTGGGAACCTCGCCCAAGCGGAAGGTGAGCGCTTAAGCGAGTGGGAATCCCGCTCAAGCGGAAAGGCGTTTCGAGTAACATGTCTCCGAGTGAGACGTTGCCGAGTGAATTATCACCAGTTGGGGTGTTTCTGAGTGGAGGATTCCCGATTGAAACCGCTCAGAATGAAAAAGGGACTGTTATTGAATGACTATTTACCGATTGGATAAATCCGAGTGAAGGATTCCCGATTGAAGTCAGTCTGAATGAAAAGCAAGCCCGTTGTCTTATGAATACATCCGAGTGAATCATTCCCGATTGAAGTACCTCCGAGTGAAAAGAAAGCCAACCCCCGAGTGAATATATCCGAGGGATTGGTTGACGAGTGAAACCATTCTGATTGAAAATGAGGCCAACTCCGAATGAATCCGAAGGGTTGATTGTCAACCCAAATTCTGATTGAAAAGAAAGTCGGCTTCTTATCGAATTACTCCTGAAGGAACACCTCCAAGTGGGAAGCATTATTGAAGCTGAGATCCAAATTCTGAGTGGAGAAAAGGTCAGTTCCGAGTGAATGCATCCAAAGGATGGATGACAAGTGAAACCATCCTGATTGGAAAATAAGACCGACTCCGAGTGAATGCATCCGAACTATTGATTGTCAAGTAAAACCATTCTGATTTGAAATGTAGGGTCGGTTTCGAGTGAATACATCCAAAGGATGATTGACGAATGAAACTATCCTGATTGGAAAGTAAGTAAATACGTCCAAGTCGTCAGATTTTCTCAAAGTTCCATTCTGATTGAAGAAACAAGGACGACTCCCGATTGTACAACCGAATGGAATGATTGACGACTGAAGGCAATTCTGAGTGAGAAGCCAGTCAGATTTCCGAATGAATTTTTCGAGTGGAGTAAAGAAATAGTCGACTGAATGACTCCCAAACAAATCTGAACAAGTTTCTCCGAGTGATTAAATTCCCTTGACATAGCCGAGTGAAACATTTTAGGAGGTGCCGATTGAACCATTCGAATAAAAACTTCCCGATCCTGAATGGATCACATGAGAAAGAAGGAGGGCATGAACCTGTGCTGAATAAGCCACTCTTCAGTCAGCACCGAGTGAGCCACTCTTCAGTCAATTCTGAGTCACCCTTCAGTCAGTTCCGAGCCATTTTTCACTTGGTTCCGATTGAGTGTTCCAATCAGAATTGCTTTGCTCGTCCAGCTCCTCACAGCAACCCAACACCGACCAACAAAGAAACACCGAGCAAAGCTTTCACTCGGTCTTTTGTGTATGAATAACACCTTTTCCACTCGGATTATTTCCCACTATGGGTGTATACCGACCGAGGCACTAAATCCGAGTCAGAAGGAGAAAACCGACCCATATTTTCCACCGATTGCCCTTGCTGACTTGGATTCCCACTATCCAAGTGGATCCTTGAATTATGGGGGGCGGCTCACAACAAGACGAAGGAGGAAAATAATAAAGAATTCCCACTAGCCTCC
Organism: Clitoria ternatea; assembly: GCA_037962975.1. Taxonomy (NCBI): domain Eukaryota; kingdom Viridiplantae; phylum Streptophyta; class Magnoliopsida; order Fabales; family Fabaceae; genus Clitoria; species Clitoria ternatea. The sequence continues at coordinate 163,091,617 of CM075672.1, forward strand.
ATTCCCTATGATTGTCAAGATCCAGGTTGTTTCTCCAACACACCATCCAAGTTGCTTTGCTAATTTTGTGGGGCGGCTGATAACAAACAAAATTAAAATAATAAGTTATTCATCAGCTGCTGTTCCCATCATTGGTGGCCAGGCTGTCTCTGGGCTGTTCAAGCAATCAGCACACCTGGGACTTCTATAAATACCCCAACGAAAGAGAAGAAAAGGATCCTGAAGCCTTTATTAGAAGAGAACTCTGAAGCTTTTTTTTTCTTTAAAGTAAAGAAGCAGAGTCTTAAAACCAACACTGACCATCCTCCTGCCCTCATTTACATCTGTTCTCTCTCCTATCAAATCTCCCAGTACCGTCCCTCTCTTAAACCCATACCGCCCCTCTCCTAAACTCCACACTGACCAGCTCCCTCAAATCCTCACCATACCGTCCTTCTTCTAAACCCATACCATCCCTCTCCTTTCAGCTCACACCATACAGCCCCTAAAACTCACCAACACCGTCCTCCTCTTCCCACACTGTTCTCACTCTCTCCTAACCCACACTATCCGTCCTCTACTTCTCAAACACCGCCCCTCTCCTCCCAAAAACCACGTTGTTACTCTCTTTCTCCACACCGTTCTCCTCTCTCCTAGCACCGTCCCTCTCCTAAACTCCACACCGTCCTGCTCCTAAAATCCCCACCATACTATCCCTCTCTTAAATCCACTCCATCCGACCTCTCTTAAGCTACCATACCGTCCTGCTCCCCCTCAACACCGTCCAACACCTCATATCCACACCATCATCCGACCTCTCTTAAACCAGCATACCGTCCTGCTCCCCCTCCACACCGTCCAGCCCCTCAAATCTTCAACACCGTCCTCTCTCACCCTCTAACACCGTCCAATACCTCTCAAATCCATACCGTCTAGCACCGCATCTCTTCACACCACACTTCAGCGTTCTGTTCTCTTGTCACACCGGAGTCCAGCTCTCTCTCACTACACCGGTCCTATTCTACTCCTCATTTTTAAAGCTTGTATTTGTTTATTTTTTGTCAAAATTAAGTGTTGTTTGATGGGTCTGCTTCCTTTTAATTAGTAATTAATTTCCATTGATCAGATTAGTCACCCATCAAAATCTGTTCATCATTTTCAGTACTTGTTTATTTTTTCTGTCAATTTAATTAACTGTCATTTGATGGATCCATTCCCTTTTCAATTATTAATTAATTTCTGATAATTGAATTAATCCCCATTTTTTTATTCTTATTTATTTATTTATTTCCTTACCTTTTTTTAATCATTCACTCGGGCTCTACTCTCTCCCTCAGTTAAACAAAGCATCATAAATAGCTGAGCTATACCTTGTACCGTGTAGTCCTCATTGTTCTGCCTCAGAAAAATTACTCTTCGGTTTAGACAGTCCACCAACACCTTGTTGGCTGAAAGCCAATCTAGGCCAAGTACAATGTCGAGGTCCTTCAGAGGCACACACACCAAATCGTAGGTGAAACTCCGATCGTCCAACATAAAGGTTATGTCCTTATATATCGTTGATGTCAACACCTTAGTACCAGTCGGATTGGCTACTTCCAAAGTCCGATCCATATACATAGTCGGCAACTTTAAACGTCTTACACACTCATTGGCTATAAAAGAATGGGTAGCTCCAGAATCAAAAACTACATTAAGTGTATATCTATCGAGTAAGCACTTACTTTGCACCAAGTCATTCACTTGTGCAGCTTCCTCAGCGTTGATGGCGTAGACTGTAACACCCTAAATTCTAATTAAATAAATAAAACCAACAGGGAAATTTTTCTGAATTATCAAGTTAGCAAAGTCTGTATAATCCGCCCCAAATCAAATAACCCGATGCAACAAGAAGGAGGAGGGAACGGAAAGCAAGGGAAGACAAGGGCCAAACAAAAGCCCTCCAGCGGAGCCCATCAACACTCGAGCGAACCCAAAGGAAATAACGTACACTCGCTCGGTATCAAGACAATCGTCCACTCAGTAAAGGCCTATTTCACTCGGAATTCATTCTTAAGTCTACTCGGATTTCATTCCTAAATCCACTCTGTAAAAGGGACTCCCTCCACTCGACCCCAGACTCGCACCCCCATAACTTAGTTCTCTATTTTGTCCATCATGCCACACAACAGTTCACTCGGGAAACGAAGGTTGTTCCACTCAGAAACCAGGGGTATCCTCACTCGGACTACTTCTCAATTATCTACCCCTCGGTATTTCCCTCATCTCTCGCTCGGCAAGTATAGTCCTTCCTACCCTAGTGCTCGCGCTAACTTAACCTCCCTTCAAGGGCTCCATAGCTTTCTACCATTTCTCTATACGGCTTACACTCGGAATCGGATGGATTGCCCTCTAGTCAGAAAACACTCTCTCGGCTAGTCCTTATTCGAAGGCATGATTAGGCTATTCTACTCTGAATCGTAATAGCTTATCAATTGGGAATCTACTGCGTCAATCCCCATTCGGAGTGGTATGCCCTCATCCCCTCGGAACACCTAAAGCTTTCCTCACCCGGCAACAGGATCACAAATTCACTCTCTAGATCATACCTTGACTCCCTTCATACTAAGTCTTTCCATTCCTACACACTCGGGTGAACATGAACATATATACCAATCAAACATCACGCACAGAATGGAATTAAACATACAGCATGGCATAAACATAACCATATACATATGAGAGTGTATATCAATATTTACAAACACATTGCCATGCTTCCCAGCCCCAAGGGATTCTGTTCTATTCTAAAAGATTAACATCAGATACGAGCCGGCCAAGGCATAATCGAAACATTATACACAACATCTACATAAATATATATAGTTCCTTGGTGCACAGCTAATCCGCTCAGTAAGTAGCTCCACTTTACTCGTAGTTCCGAGGAATGTTCACTGAAAATATTGCCACAGCAGGGGTGAGCTTTTACATTTGAAATAACAGTTAGTGACTTGGGAACCCATACGTTTTCCATCACTCCACATCACATTTCAAGCAATCATAACGTTAACTAACCTCTAGTTTATCTACTCGTAACAGTGCCATGTAATCAGAATTCATTCATGCAATATTGCATTATACAGATTATATCATTTCCGACTTACACTATACACATGCAACACAATAAATTCATCATAGCACAAGAGTATACATACATATACATATCCATTCAGTACACACCAGTCTACTACAGTCGGATCCAACCTCCACTTGATTAATTTTTACGTTGCAACATAGGCTCCAAGCCTTTTTCCTCTAGCTCCAAGCTGGTTCGGCCGTTTTACTGGTACCAAACCGTTTGCCCTCACATGTAACACAATCGCTCCAAGCGACCACGACAGTGTTACGGGCAGCCCCGAGTCCAACTCGGTGGCTTGCTTGAGTCCAACTCAAGACTTTAAGCGTCCAACGCTAGTGCACTTGGCACTGCCTCAAGTCCAACTCAAGGTCTTTTAATTACATTCTTTTGTGTGTAAGTCTGCCAATACAATATTACTTCTCCTTTCATTTATCATAACCACACTCTGCATGCAATTCAGTCGTCATCTCATAACAACACAGACTCATTTTCAACACTCGCATGCAAGGCAACATAGGGTAGTAATCAGGATCTACTCATCATCCCATGAACAGAGCACTCAGAAGTCACACAATATGTCTCCACTTCACGCATGCACATGTAAATATTTAACTACAGTCAGTATGGCAGTTTGAAGAGTATGCACTGTATTCACACACGGTCTCATAACACACGCATGCATCCACATCCCAACAATGTATCTCATAAACACATATATCAATTATAAGCTAACTACCATCCGATTCAGACATAGCATGCCTCGGTATACAAAGCTATCTATCAAATATACATTTCATCACAAATACCCTTAAGTACATATGCATGCATAATAAACCACTCGGAACCCATTCATAAGCTATGCATTTGAAATGCAAAGCGCCCCCTACCTACTGAAGGAAGTTCGAGGGGTTCCTCTGTTTCCCGACGCTGGCCCAATTGCCTCGCCCAGGCTCATACTTGTTCTGGCTTCCTTGTTCGAAGTCGCACCGTGAAATAGGGGCTGTTCGTCTTTTTGGCCGAAAAAACTCCAAGTCTTATGCAGTATCGTCGTCGCGCGTTCTCAGGAACAGAACAGTAAATAGGGGGGGAGGAAGAAGAAGAACAAAAGGGAAAAGAGAGTGTACGAGGAGAGAAAAGAAGAGAAGAGAAAAAGTCTAACGAAGATGCATAACTCCAGTGATCAAAGGCATATATATAAGCATATGTGTGCACGAGGAAGGGAAGGAGAGTGGGATGGGAAAACGTGAATTGCAGTCCCACTCACGTGACTCCCAATCGAAAGCAGCCACCTCTTACCAACTAAGCTTAATTAGTTTGTCACTATTTCTTAGATTAAGTTAACAATCAATTTTCCTGCTTTGAAATCAAAATCTTAATGGTTTATTTTCATTCGGTATTCAACTTTCAAAACTGGGATGTTACAGTTCTCCCCCTCTCAAAAGAATTTCGTCCCCGAAATTCACTCGGTGACTCACCTTGGTAAACAACTCGGGGTACTGCTGCCTCATGGCGTCTTCGCGTTCCCAGGTACAAGAGGCAGTCCCGCCTTGCTGCCACTCCACTTCAACCAGTGGTACGTCCCTGTTCCGCAGACGCTTTACTGATTAGTCCACGATTCTAACCGGTACAGTTACAGTGGTCAGGTCCTCCTTAATCTCTACTTCATCATCTGGCATCGAATGGGTGGGATCATGTAGACATTTTCTTAGTTGTGACACATGAAACACGTTATGCAATCGGGATAAGTGAGTCAGTAGTGCTATCCGGTACGCCATGGAGCCGACTTGTTCCAACACCTCATAAGGCCCAATGTATCGGGGGCTCAACTTTTCGCTCTTCAAGGCTCGCCCGACTCCTTTACTCGGTGAAGTCTTCAAAAACACTCTATCTCCGACTGAAAACTCTAATGGGTTGGTTCGTTTGTCATGGTAGCTCTTCTGCCTATCCTGAGACGCCTTCATCTTTTCTCTTATCATTCGGATCTGTTCTGATGTTTGCCTCACAATTTCCAGTCCTAGCAGTAAATTTTCACCCGTTTCCGACCAGCAGAGTGGGGTCCGGCATCTTCGACCATATAGTGCTTCATAGGGTTCCATACCGATACTATTGTGGTGGCTATTGTTGTACGTAAACTCGATCAGGGGAAGGTACCGCTCCCAATCTCCACCGTGCTCCAACACAAACGCCCTTAGCAAGTCCTCCAGGCTTTGAATCTTTCGCTCGGATTGCCCATCCGATTGGGGGTGGTAGGCAGAACTTAGCCAAAGCTTCGTACCCAATTCTTGGTGCAGACTGGTCCAAAATCGGGATGTGAATCTAGGATCCCTGTCTGATACGATAGAAGTTGGTATACCATGCAGTCGGACAACTTCATGAATGTAAATCCGAGCTAACTTATGCAACAGGTACTTCATATTCACAGGTAAGAAGTGTGCACTCTTTGTCAGTCGGTCAACAATGACCCAAATCGCATCATGGCCTGCACGATTTTTTGGCAATCCCATGACAAAGTCCATGGCAATTGAGTCCCATTTCCATACAGGAATCTCAGGGGGTTGTAATGCACCATACGGCTTCTGGTGCTCCACTTTCGATTTCTGACAGGTAATACACCGAGCCACGTATTCTGCCATATTCCTCTTTAATCCGGGCCACCAGAATTGTGTTCTTAGATCGTGGTACATCTTCGTGGTACCCGGGTGGATACTAAGCAGACTCTTGTGAGCCTCATCAAGTACCATTCTTCTCAATTCTCCTCCACCCGGTACGTATATTCTATTTTTCACTCAGAAAATTCCGTCTGATCTCTCAGTCAAGGACAAGTCCTTCCCTTTGGCCTGAGTTTCCTTCATCTTAGCCAAGTAGGAGTCTGACTGCTGTTGTTCATATACAGATTTTAGGAATTCACTAGCAATCCTTAGTGTACCGATTGTTATTTTCCGAGAAGAGGGGATGTCAACATGCAAGTTCATGTCTCGGAACTGTTCCAATAACTCCACCTCCTTCACCATCATTACTGCTATATGAAGGGATTTCTAACTCAACGCGTCGGCAACAACATTTGCCTTACCCAGATGGTATTTTAGCTCGAAATCATAATCTTTTAAAAATTCCATCCATCTCCTCTGCCTCATGTTCAGCTCCTTTTGGTCAAATAAATATTTGAGGCTCTTGTGGTCGTTGTAAACTTCAAATTTAGAACCGTACAGGTAATGCCTCTATATTTTCAATGCGAAAACCACAGCTGCCAGCTCTAAATCATGGGTCGGGTAATGCTATTCGTGAGGTCTCAATTGCCGAGAGGCATACGCTATCACTCGGTCATTCTGCATTAGCACACATCCCAATCCGAGTCCTGACGCGTCATAATAAACCACGAAGCTCTCTTGCAAATTAGGTAATGCCAACACTGGAGCAGTCGTCAACTTGTCCTTCAGCTCTCGAAAACTGCTCTCGCACTCGGGACTCTATACGAAGGGAATATTTTTCCGAGTCAATTTAGTCAGTGGCAAGGCCATCTTAGAAAAACCCTCAATGAACCTTCTATAATAACCGACCAGGCCCATAAAGCTTCTTATCTCCGAGACCGACTTGGGTCTCTCCCATGCCATTATAGCTGCCACCTTCGAAGGGTCCACCGAGACACCTTCCTCTGAAATCACATGTCCGAGGAAGTGGATCTTATCCATCCAGAAATTGTATTTCGAAAGCTTTGCAAACAACTGTTTCTCCTTCAACACTTGAAGTACCGCACGGAGGTGTTCTTCATGCTCCTCAGGGGTCTTGGAATAGATTAGGATATCATCAATGAAAACTACTATGAATCGGTCAAGATGTGGGTGAAATATGTTGTTCATGTAATTCATGAAAACAGTAGGGGCGTTTGTCACACCAAACGGCATCACTACATACTCGTAGTGACCATATCGAGTCCTAAAGGCAGTCTTTGGAATATCCGAGTCCTTCACCCAAATTTGGTGGTATCCCGATCGTAGGTCGATTTTTGAGAAAACTGAGGCTCAACGCAGTTGGTCAATCAAGTCATCAATCCTGGGTAACGGGTACCGATTCTTAATCATGAGTTTGTTTAGCTGTCGGTAATCTATACAAAGTCTCATGCTGCCGTCCTTCTTCTTAACAAGCAGCACTGGTGCGCCCCAACGTGACACACTCAGCCTAATGAATTATTTTCCGAGCAACTCATCTACCTGTTTCTTCACTCGGCCAATTCGGTTAGGGACATTCTATAAGGTGCACTGGAGACTGGCTCGGCTCCAGGAATCAGGTCTATAGAGAATTCGACTTCTCTACACGGAGGGACGCCCGGCACATCCTCCGGAAACACCTCTGGGAATTCACAAATAGTCGGAATCTCGCTCACTCGGACTCTACTCTTGCCCTCGGTTAAACAAAGCATCATAAACAGTTGAGTTGTACCTTGTGCCGTGTAATCTTCATTGTTCTACCTCAGGAAGATTATCCTCCGGTTCCTGCAATCCACTAGCACCTTGTTGGCTGAAAGCTAGTCTATGCCGAGTACAATGTCGAGGTCCTTCAGAGGCACGCACACCAGGTCGAAGGTAAAACTCCGATCGCACAACACAAACGTTACATCTTTGCACATTGATGATGTCAACACCTTAGTGCCAGTCGGATTGGCCACTTCCAAGGTCCGATCCATACACACAGTCAGCAACTTTAAATGTCTCACACACTCATCAGCTATAAAAGAATGGGTGGCTCCTGAATCGAAAACTACATTAAGGGTATATTTACTGAGTGAACACTTACATTGTACCAAATCATTCGCTTGCACAGCATCCTCCGCGTTGATGGCGTTGACTCTTCCCACTGCCGGTTGTTCGGTATTTCTCCCTCGGTTACTTGTAGTAGCCATCATGTTGCTCCTTGCTCCGTTACCTCTACCACCATTTCCTCCACTGGTGGTTCCGCGTCCCCCCACACGGAAACCCCCACGACGTGCATGGCCACCTTCTGGTTGCAGTTGCGGATAGTCGGGGTGAACATGCCCCCTTTCGTTACAGTGAAAACATACAACATCGTTTCCAGTATCATTTACCATTTCTGGAGCGACTCCCGAACTGACCCCCACGGTTTCCTCGTCCTCTGAAATTAGACGGAGGTCCAGTACTCCTAGCGTTTCCTGACCTCTTGAAGTGTGATTGTTGAGGCCTTAAGAAGGGGTTTGCCCTGCTGCTCTGGCCCGAGTGGGCCTTGTCATCTTCTTCAAATATCCTACACTTATTCACCAACGCAGGAAAACTCCTTATCTCTTGGTATCTGCAAGCTCTCTTAATATCTGACCTCAATCCATTCTCAAATTTTAGGCACTCCGAATTCTCCGTCCCCGGTTGTTGGAAGGGTGGGTAGAATAGGCACAATTCCTCAAATCTCGTCGCGTATTCTTCCACAGTCATGGACCCCTGCTTCAATTCCATAAACTCCAGTTCCTTCCGACTCCTGATTGTGTCGGGGAAGTACTTTTCTAGGAAGCATGTCTTGAAATCGTTCCAGGTCAGCTGAGTATCATCATCAGGGAACCGGTTTCTGGCTATCTTCCACTAGTTTTCCGCCTCTTCCCGCAGCATGTACACTGCACACTCTACCTTCTGGGCGTCGGTATAGTGAAGACGCCCAAAAATCCTTTCCATCTCCTGAGTCCATTTATAAGCTGCCTCGGGGTTACGTCCTCCCATAAATTTTCTCGGCTTCCTCTTCAGGAAGCGGTCCAGTACTTGACCATCCTCAGTTCGAGGCTGGCCCTGCCTCTCAAACACGTTTGTAAAGTGTTGAAAGGCTGTGGCTATGGCCTCCATGCTTTGACGACTCGTCATCTCTTATCCTAAAATTCACAGCCCTTTCAATGATAAGTTTACGAAGCTACTTACTACCGATCGGATCTCAGCCTAACATTCAGTAACTTTAACACATTATACCATTTCTATATGCCATACAATTAGTCGGACCAGGAGGGAGACAACCTCCTATCCACAATTCAATACTACAATATCAATCAAGTTTCACAAATATCACAATAATGATGACCACTCGGTCACAATGCACGCAACCGCTTACACTCGGTAAGCATACCTTGGCCTTGGACCTTTCGGTCTGCTCTGATACCAAAATGTAACACCCTAAATTCTAATTAAACAAATAAAACCAACAGGGAAATTTTTCCGAATTATCGAGTTAGCAAAGTCTGTATAATCCGCCCCAAATCAAATAACCCGATGCAACAAGAAGGAGGAGGGAACGGAAAGCAAGGGAAGACAAGGGCCAAACAAAAGCCCTCCAGCAGAGCCCATCAAAGCTCGAGCGAACCCAAAGGAAATAACGTACACTCGCTCGGTATCAAGATAATCGTCCACTCAGTAAAGGCCTATTTCACTCGGAATTCATTCTTAAGTCTACTCGGATTTCATTCCTAAATCCACTCGGTAAAGGGGACTCCCTCCACTCGACCCCAGACTCGCACCCCAATAACTTAGTTCTCTATTTTGTCCATCATGCCATACAACAGTTCACTCAGGAAACGAAGGCTGTTCCAATCGGAAACCAGGGGTATCCTCACTCGGACTACTTCTCAATTATCTACCCCTCGGTATTTCCCTCATCTCTCACTCGGCAAGTATAGTCCTTCCTACCCCAGTGCTCGCGCTAACTTAACCTCCCTTCAAGGGCTCCATAACTTTCTACCATTTCTCTATACGGCTTACACTCGGAATCGGATGGATTGCCCTCTAGTCGAAAAACACTCTCTCGGCTAGTCCTTATTCGAAGGCATGACTAGGCTATTCTACTCTGAATCGTAACAGCTTATCAATTAGGAATCTACTGCGTCAATCCCCATTCAGAGTGGTATGCCCTCATCCCCTCGGAACACCTAAAGCTTTTCTCACACGGCAACAGGATCACAAATTCACTCTCTAGATCATATCTTGACTCCCTTCATACTAAGTCTTTTCATTCGTACACACTCGAGTGAACATGAACATATATACTAATCAAACATCACGTACAGAATGGAATTAAACATACAGCATGGCATAAACATAACCATATACATATGAGAGTGTATATCAATATTTACAAACACATTGCCATGCTTCCCAGCCCCAAAGGATTCTATTCTATTCTAAAAGATTAACATCAGATACAAGCCGGCCAAGGCATAATCAAAACATTATACACAGCATCTACATAAATATATATAGTTCCTTGGTGCACAGCTAATCCGCTCAGTAAGTAGCTCCATTTTACTCGTAGTTCCGAGGAATGTTCACTGAAAATATTGCCACAGCAGGGGTGAGCTTTTACATTTAAAATAACAGTTAGTGAATTGGGAACCCGTACGCTTTCCATCACACCACATCACATTTCAAGCAATCATAACATTAACTAACCTCTAGTTTATCTACTCGTAACAGTGCCATGCAATCAGAATTCATTCATGCAATATTGCATTATACAGATTATATAATTTCTGACTTACACTATACACATGCAACACAATAAATTCATCATAGCACAAGAGTATACATACATATACATATCCATTCAGTACACACCAGTCTACTACAATTAGATCCGACCTCCACTTGATTAATTTTTATGTTGCAACATAGGCTCCAAGCCTTTTTCCTCCAGCTCCAAACTGGTTCAGCCGTTTTGCTGGTACCAAACCGTTTTCCCTCACATGTAACACAATCACTCCAAGCGACCACGGCAGTGTTACGGGCAGCCCCGAGTCCAACTCGGTGGCTTGCTTGAGTCCAACTCAAGACTTTAAGCGTCCAACACTAGTGCACTCGGCACTGCCTCAAGTCCAACTCAAGGTCTTTTAATTACATTCTTTTGTGTGTAAGTCTGCCAATACAATATTACTTCACCTTTCATTTATCATAACCACACTCTGCATGCAATTCAGTCGTCATCTCATAACAACACAGACTCATTTTCAACACTCGCATGCAAGGCAACATAGGGTAGCAATCAGGATCTACTCATCATCCCATGAACAGAGCACTCAGAAGTCACACAATATGTCTCCACTTCACGCATACACATGTAAATATTTAACTAAAGTCAGTATGGCAGTTTGAAGAGTATGTACTGCATTCACACACGGTCTCATAACACACGCATGCATCCACATCCTAACAGTGTATCTCATAAACACATATATCAATTATAAGCTAACTACCATCGGATTCAGACATAGCATGCCTCGGTATACAAAGCTATCTATCAAACATACATTTTATCACAAATACCCTTAAGTACATATGCATGCATAATAAACCACTCAGAACCCATTCACAAGCTATGCATTTGAAATGCAAAGCGCCCCCTACCTACTGAAGGAAGTTCGAGGGGTTCCTCTATTTCTTGATGCTGGTCCGATTGCCTCGCCCAGGCTCACACTTGTTCTGGCTTCCTTGGTCGAAGTCGCACCGTGAAACAAGGGCTGTTCGTCTTTTTGGCCGAACGAACTCCAAGTCTTTTACAGTATCGTCGTCGCGCATTCTCAGGAACAGAACAGTAAACAGGGGGGGAGGAAGAAGAAGAACAAAAAGGAAGAGAGAGTGTACGAGGAGAGAAAAGAAGAGAAGAGAAGAAGTCTAACGAAGATGCATAACTCCAGTGATCAAAGGCACATATATAAGCATATGCGTGCACGAGGAAGGGAAGGAGAGTAGGATGGGAAAACGTGAATTGCAGTCCCACTCACGTGACTCCCAATCGGAAGCAGCCACCTCTTACCAACTAAGCTTAATTAGTTTGTCACTATTTCTTAGATTAAGTTAACAATCAATTTTCCTGCTTTGAAATCAAAATCTTAATGGTTTATTTTCATTCGGTATTCAACTTTCAAAACTGGGATGTTACATAGACTCTCCCAGCAGCCGGTTGGTCGGTATTTCTTCTTCGGTTGTTTGGGGAAAACATCATATTTCCTTGAGCTCCATTGCCTCTGCCCCCAGTTCTTTGGCCATCATTTCCACGGTTTCTCCCTTAGAATCCTCCTTGATTCATACTTGTACTTGTTTGCTGCAGTTGAGGGCAATCATGGTGAATGTGCCCCCTCTCCTTACAATGGTAGCATACCATTCCACCATGGTTGCTGCAATCCCGAGCATAATGATTTCCTCCACACCTAAAACACTTGCCATCCCCCATACTATGAGCTGGACGTCCTCCTTACTGACTCTAACCCCTAAACCTGGAGGAGGGTCTGTTCCTACCAATGTTACTCGGTCCCTTGAAGCGAGGTTGTTGGGGCTTCAAGGAAGGTCTGGTTCACTCAGAAAAGTCTTTACTCTCAATTCATTCGGATTGACCCTTACACGTACAAGCTTCATTCGGAAGTTTACATCACACTCCTTAACTTCATTCACTCGGGTCACAGATGTTGACCACACGGGAAATGATTCCCATAGCCAATCCACTCAGAATCTATAAGGACTTCTCACTTGGAATATCTTTCACGGTCTTTTACCACTCGGGGTATTTCACTTATTTTTCACTCGGTATACATAATCTTTCTCACTTAAGTTATCCTACTAGGTCAAGACTCACTCAAGGATCTTCTAGCTTCCAATAAGTTTACTACAATGGGTTTCACTCAGAACCTTATAGATCACTCTTCTGTCGGAAAACACTCACTCGGAAAGTTCTCACTCGGAAAAGCATGAATATATACCACTCGGACCTTCACATGCAGCATAGAATAAACATACAGTATGATTTATATAGGAATATATATAAACATTTACAGGCACATTGCCGTACTCTCAACCCGAGAGAGTTCAAATTCTGATATAAAGAGACTAAGACCAAAATACGAGCCGGCCAAGGCTTAACAAAACCTTATACACAGTATATACATATACACAGATATTCCATAGTGCACAAGTACTTCACTCGGCATTCAGATCCTCCTTCATTCATCATTCCGAGAGACATTCACTGTAAAATATAGCCACAGTAGGGGGGTGAGTATCTTAGATATTAAATGATAGGTACTGACTCGGATTATTCCTCACTTAAGCAACAATATAAATGTACACAGCAACCATCAAAACATACACAATACCAATTAATCAGAACACACATAAAATATTTTCCGATCAGAATCTATTCAGTTATCACTCAGCTATATACACATATCATGCCCAATAACCTTACACAGGTGCATGCAATCAGGTCACAATCAACATCAACTATACAAGTACACAGAATTCAATCACTCAGATTCGTATTCGTGTGTAATCAGTTTTTATTCGTTGCAACGTAGGCTCCCAGCCTTTTATTCAGCTCCCAGCTGACTTGGCCATTTTACAGGTACCAAACCGTTTCCCCACACATGTGACACCAACGCTCTCAACGCCAACGGCGGTGTTCACGGGCAGCCTGAGTCCCACTCAAAGGCTTACCTTGTGTCCCACTCAAAAGGATTTCACAGCGTCTCATGCTTTTAATAACCGATGGTAGTGTCCCACACTACATGCTCCCAGAATTAACGCATCCCATGCGCCACACACGAATTGATCACACAAACACAGAGTTCATATATATACAATCTTTTATTTAACAGTACATGCATCACATGCAATCGGTGTAACACATCATCAGACTCACTAAGGTCACATTTTCTCACATGCAGTCAGCATTTCAAACTCATAATAACCAGCATGCCACATAAGTCACACGGTAATCATCAACAACACTTTGACACATTCGTTTCATGCAACCATTCAATATTCTCGAGGCTATCAACATGCATTTCATGGACGGAACTAAACATGCAACACTCGATTCCTAATCATCATGCATCTGGTATCATATACTCTTCATGCAAATAAAACACAGAATCAGACACAGAATCAGCAAGCCATTAACACCCGAAACCCATCCATAACCCATGCATTTAAGATATAAGATACCCCCTACCAACTAAGGAGACTCCACGAAGTTCCTCTGTTTTGACATTGATCCTCTACCTTATTGCTTTGTCCAGTACTCTCACTCGTTCAGCCCCTCGAACGCCATTGTATTCTGCAATCGGCTTGGGAACAGGGAGCTGTTCTTTCTCCGCTTAGATGATCATCCTTCACCAACAGAAGGAAACTCTGAATCTTCTGCGGTACCATCGTTGTGGGTTTCCAGAAACAGAGAACAGAGAACAGGGAGAAGAAGAAGAGCGAAGAAGAAGAAGAGGAGAGAGAACGAAGAGAAGAGAAGGAGAATGAGGAAGAAGTCTTGGGGAATTCGAAAGAGTGATCAGCAGTGGGCTTAGTAACACATATATATACATGCACGAAGAAAAGAAGAGTGGGGTGGGAAAGCGTGAATTAGCAGTCCACTCATGACACACACTAATCATAAGCAGCCAGTTAATCACAATTAATCAGCCATTATTTTCTTAAGTTAAATTAATTAACTTAATTATAATTAACAAGTAATTTTCCACTTTGAAATTATTATTTTAATGGCTTAATTTCACTCGGTAATTAATTTTTTAAATGGGGATGTTACAAGATGATTAAAAGATTCGATGAAGTTACCTTCCATCATGTCCCACGGGAGGACAACCAAATGGCAGATGCTTTAGCCACCCTAGCTGCTATGTTCAAAGTCAGCAGTGATTACGAGGTGCCTCTCATTGAGGTAAAGAAGCAGTAAGAACCTTCCCATTGCCAGGTCATAGAAGGAGAGTCAGATGGCAAGCCTTGGTATCATGACATCAAAAGATACCTCCAATGCCAAGAATACCCTGAAGGCATCACGGATAATGACAAACGAACTTTAAGAAGGCTAGCTATGGGATACCTATTGAGTGGTAACGTGCTATACAAGAGGAATTATGATTTTGTTCTCCTCCGGTGTGTTGATACCGTCGAGGTAAACCAAATCATGAAAGATATTCACGAAGGATCTTTCAAAACTCATACAAATGGGTATGCTATGTCAAGGAAAATCCTGAGAGCTGGATATTATTGGATGACTATGGAGGTAGATTGTTTTGCTTACGTACGGAGGTGTCATAAATGTCAGATTTATGCTGATCACATTCACACACCACCTTCATCCCTAAATGTCTTGTCAACACCATGTCCTTTTTCAATGTGGGGTATGGACGTAATTGGGCCCATTGAGCCAAAAGCCTCAAATGGTCATCGTTTCATTCTGGTGGCCATCGATTATTTCACCAAGTGGGTGGAGGCAGCTTCGTACACCAATGTGACAAAAAGTGTTATGGTCAAATTCGTCAGGCGTGAGCTGATATGTCGGTATAGCCTACCAAGCCAAATCATCACGGACAATGGTACAAATTTAAATAACAAAATGATGAAGGAGCTTTGCGAGAGCTTTAAAATTTCCCATCACAACTCCTTTCCATACCATCTAAAAATGAATAGAGCAGTCGAGGCAGCTAATAAAAATATCAAGAAGATAGTGCAAAAGATGGTAGTAACTTATAAAGACTGGAATGAAATACTCCCTTTCGCATTGCACAGATACCGAACCTCAGTGCGAACCTCAACTGGAGCAACCCCATTTTCTTTAGTCTACGGAATGGAAGCTGTACTACCATTTGAAGTGGAGATTCCATCCCTGAGGGTGATCATGGAGGCCAAATTGGAAGAGGCTGAATGGATCCAGGCCAAATATGACCAGCTGAATTTGATTGACGGGAAGAGGTTAACTGCTCTCTGTCAAGGACAATTATATCAAAAACGTATGAAGCAGGCATACAAAAAGAAAGTGTGCCCCCGACAGTTCCAAGAAGGGGATTTGGTCCTCAAGAAGATTTTGCCAATTCAAAAAGATGTCCAAGGAAAATGGACACCTAATTACGAAGGACCATATGTTATAAAGAAGGCTTTTTCTGGAGGAGCTCTCATACTCACCAACATGGATGGAGACAACCTGCCAATGCCTATCAACACCGATGCAGTGAAGAAATACTTTGCATAAATAATTCATATAAAAGAAAAAAAACGGAGGGAAAAAGCTCGCTAGGTTGAAAACCTGAAGAGGCGACCTAGGCAAAAGTTAGAGCAGTAAGATGAGCCAAAAACTTGATAAGGCGGCTCAGACGGAATCACAAACTCGACTCTGCAACATAAATAAAGGATTGGGGTCATTGTCACGCCCTCAGAAGTAAAATCAAAGGATGAACATGAAGTCGTGATGAAGGGTCAAGATTCTCATTGCTCTCAGAAGATCACTAGAGGATATATGAGCCTCTCCTTTCCATTTATTCTAATTCTTTATATCTTATCACATCTCTACTGTATATACCTTATGTTTATCAATAAAATTCTCTCTTCTTTCTACATGTGTTCATGGCTAAATTTTATGAATAAACAAGTTTTTGCCTAAAAGAAATTTTTGAAATTGAAAACGACAGAGCGTAAAGTTATGGGGAACGAAATGCATCCAGCGCCAGACTTCGCTTGGTATAAGCATAACCATCTCTACTAAATACGCTCGCCAAAGTCAGAGGATGTTTCTATTTCATCCATGAGTTACCTTAAAAAGCTAGTCGCCAGGGAAGATTTACCTGTAAGTCTTTTTATATTAACTCACTTTCTTGTTAAAGGGGACGACCAAAATCCATCATCCAAAAGTAGGTATTAGCCAAAGCTTTCCCTCAGCAAGACCCACTGTTCGTACCTAAGTGGAACGCAGACTGACGGTCCCTCCCGAGGAGAACCACAAAAATGGGCTCAGCTCCCTTAACCAAGATATTTCTTTGATCAAGCTTAGAAGAACTTATCCTTCCCAGTGATTTCACCATTACTAAGGAGCTTAAACTGGGGCATCTCCCCCAGATTTCTCTTCCAGTCAAGGGGCAGTACCCCTAAATTTCCAAAAAAGCTCAAACTGGGGCATCTGCCCAGATATCTCTTCCAAACTGGGGCTTCTCCCCAGATCCCTCTTCCAAACTAGGGCATCATCCCAAAGTTCTAGATCCTGGTTAATTTGGACGAGACGTCTTGTTAACCCCTAGATCACTCTTCCAGTAAAAGGTCAACCCCTAGAATTCCTTTAAATTTTCCAAAAAAAATTGGGAAAGCTCTAGATCTTGGTTAATTTGGACGGGACGTCCTGTTAACCCCTAGATCACTCTTCCAGTAAAAGGACAACTCCCTAGAAATTCCTCCGACCTTTCGAAACTAGGGCATCACTTTAGATTTTTCTCTGTCAAGGGGCAGTACCCCTAACTTCTTCAGTATTTCCAGAAGCTGGGGCATCACCCCAGGCCTCCTTCTTTCAAACAAGGGGCAATACCCCAAGATTCTTTCAAACCATCTCAAACTGGGGCATCACCCCAAATTTATTCTTTTTCAGTCAAGGGCTTCAGTCATGACAAACCGGGGCATCACCCCGAGCTTTTAGGTACAAAGAGTTAATTCGGATGAGACGTCCTGTTAGCTCCCCTAATCTTTACGTTCCCTGTCAACAGAGAGTTAATTCGGATGAGACGTCCTGTTAGCTCCCCCAATTTTTACCTTTCCTGTCAACCAAGAGGCAACACCCTCACCCTTTACCTTCCTGTCGTGGATCAAATGGCACCCCTTTATCTTCCTGTTGCCGATCAAATGGCACCCTTTATCTTCCTATCCCCAAACAAATGGCACCCTTTATCTTCTTGTCGCCAATCAAGTGGCACCCCTTTATCTTCCTGTTGTCGATCAAATGGCACCCTTTATCTTCCTCTCGCTGAACAAATGGCACCCTTTATCTTCCTGTTGCCAATCAAGTGGCACCCCTTTATTTTCCAGTTGCCGATCAAATGGCACCTTTTACCTTCTAGTTGCCGATTAAATGGCACCCTTTACCTTCCAGTCGCCGATCAAATGGCACCCTTTGTCTTCCAGTTGCCTATCAAATGGCACCCTTTACCTTCCAGTTGCCGATCAAATGGCACCCTTTACCTTCCTGTCGCCGATCAAATAGCACCCTTTATCTTCCTATCGCCGATCAAATGGCACCCCTTTACCTTCCAGTCGTCGATCAAATGGCACCCCTTTACCTTCCTGTCACTGAACAAATGGCACCCCTTTACCTTCCTGTCACCAAACAAATGGCACCTTTATCTTCCAGTCGCCGAACAAATGGCATCCTTTTACTTTTCCTGTTAACCGAGAGGCAACACCCTCACCCTTTACTTTTCCTGTAAACCGAGAGGCAACACCCTCACCTTTTACTTCTCCTGTCAACTGAAAGGCAACACCCTCACTTTTTTCTTTTCCTGTCAACCAAGAGGCAACACCCTCACCATTACTTTTGTTGTTCACTGAGAGGCAATACCCATGCCATTTACTTTCCAGTCATAGATTTAGAAATTCCCTGCCTAGACAATTTCCAAGCACACCCCAATTTATTCATTTTTCTCCAAAGCTTCGGATACCCATTTCTAGGCTTCTCAAGATACTAGGGCAATCCTTTATGTCAAAAAAAAACAAAAAAAATAAAAAGAAAAAGATTCAAGTGTCAATTCTTAGGTTTTCCCCCTCATCTGTTAGTCCTGGTTATTAGAGTTAGCATGACTTCGACAATGGTGTTCACGTCTTTACTCCCTTTCCATTTCAAAAGCAAGAAGAAACTTCATGCTTTTCCTCATGGAAAAGAAGTAAAGAGGGGCATCTGTGAACACCTATTTCAGTCCAGTCAATTTTCACCAAGAATAGGGAATTTTCGTCGCCAAGAATAGGGAATCCACTAGTGAAAAGAATTAAAAAAATGATAAAAAAAAAGAAAAAAAAGAAAAGAAATAAAAAAAGAAAAGAAATAAAAAAAAAGAAAAGAAATAAAAAAAGAAAAGAAAAAAAAGAATTAAAAAAAAAAGAGTTCTGACTCGGAAATGATCATTTCCGAGTAAGATGACTCGGAATGATCATTTCTGAGTAAGGAGTCTCCGAGTGAGACATGGCTGAGTGGTATATTGATATATGGTGATGTGAGTACGAATTACGCTCAAGCGAGTGGGAATTTCGCCCAAGCGAGACTGTGGTGAATAAGGAATTTGGCCTCTGGCCTGTTTTTGCCCGAGCGGGTGGTGGTTTCGCCCAAGCGAGATTGTGTTGAATCAAGAATTTGACCTCTGGCCTGTTCTCGCTCAAGCGAGTGGGAACCTCGCCCAAGCGGAAGGTGAGCGCTCAAGCGAGTGGGAATTCCGCTCAAGCGGAAAGGCGTTTCGAGTAACATGTCTCCGAGTGAGACGTTGCCGAGTGAATTGTCACCGGTTGGGGTGTTTCCGAGTGGAGGATTCCCGATTGAAACCGCTCAGAATAAAAAAGGGACTGTTATTGAATGACTATTTACTGATTGGATAAATCCGAGTGAAGGATTCCTGATTGAAGCCAGTCTGAATGAAAAGCAAGCCCGATGTCTTATGAATACATCCGAGTGAATCATTCCCGATTGAAGTACCTTCGAGTGAAAAGAAAGCCAACCCCCGAGTGAATATATCCGAGGGATTGATTGATGATTGAAACCATTCCAAGTGAAAAGAAAGCCAACTCCCGAGTGAATATATCCGAGGGATTGGTCGACGAGTGAAACCATTCTAATTGAAAATGAGGCCGACTCCGAATGAATCCGAAGGGTTGATTGTCAACCCAAATTTTGATTGAAAAGAGAGTCAGCTTCTTATCGAATTACTCCTGAATGAACACATCCGAGTGGGAAGCATTGTTGAAGATGAGTTCCAAATTCTGAGTGGGGAAAAGGGTCGGTTCCGAGTGAATGCATCCAAAGTGTGAACACCTATTTCAGTACGATTGATATCCACGAGTAAAAAGAATACAAGCAAAAAAAAAATACAAGTAAAAAGAAAAAAAGAAAAAAAAAGAATACAAGAAAATAAATAAATAAATAAATAAATAAATAAATAAATAAAAATAAAAAAAATGATGATGATGACTCGGAAATGATCATTTCAGAGTGAAGGGACTCGGAAATGATCATTTCCGAGTGAGACATGGTCCCTGGCCTGTTTTCGCCCAAACGGATGATGGTTCGCTCAAGCGAGACATGTCACACCCGGGCGAGATTGAAACCTGATGCATATTCCTTTCCTTCGAATGATGAAATCCGAGTGAAATTACTCAGAATGGAGCAAATCCGAGTGGAAGCTGTCCCACTGCAATCATTCCGAGCCAAATTCCAATTTCTGAGTGGAAAGAAGGCAGTTTTCGAGTGACAAACGTCCAATTTCCAAGTTTTGACTGAAAAGCAGGCAGATTCCGAGTGAAAATGTTCAAATTCCAATTTCTGAGTGGAAAATAGGCAGGATCCGAGTGGATATGTCAAAGTTTCCAAATTCTAAGTAATAAGAAGGCGGTTTCTGAGTGGATATGTCAAAGTTTCCAAGTTTCGAGTGATAATAAGGCAGTTTCCGAGTGGTTGTCCAAGTTCTAAATTCTGAGTGAGTAATCAGACCAATTCCGAATGCAAATGGCCGAATTCTATTCTAATTGGAAGATGAGGATGACTCCCAGATATCCGAGTGGATTGATGCATATATGGAACGATTCTGAGAGAATGAAAGCCTCCAATTGATGATTGATGATTGGTGATTGAAACCGAGTAAAAATAAGGCGGACTCAGAATGAAAGCCATTTCTGATTGGAAAGGAGGGAATGGTTGACGAGTGAAAGAAATTCCGAGTGAGAAGCCAGTCGGAGCTGAGTTCCAAATTCCGAGTGAAAAGCCAGTCGGATTCCCGAGGGAAGAAGGAGTCTACCGAGTGATGTTCTTCAGTCAGCACCGAGTGAAGACTTTTCAGTCAGCACCGAGTGATGCTTTTCCAGTCTGCACCGAGTCATTCCCTTCCATTTTTAGTCAGCTCCGAGCCATTCTTTTACCATTACCAAGCCATTCTATTACCCATAACCGAGCCACTCATTTAACCATTCCCGAGCCCCCATTTCTACCAATTTCCGAGCCATATTTAAACCTTACCCGAGCCCCCAACATCACCGAGCTCATTTTCACCAAACCCGAATCACCAATTTTCACCCAAATCTGACTCACAATTCTCACTCGGATTCCAAGTCATCCTTTACTCATCTCTGAGTCAATTTTTACCAAGTTCCGAGTCATCATTCTCACCTAATTCTGAGTTATCTTTAATCAGTTCTGAGTAAATCTTTGATCGGCTTTTGACTGACACTTTTCAGTCAGTTCTTGGTCAGTGTTCAATCATTTCTGACTCACTTTTTACCAATTCCGTGTCATCCCTCATCAAGCCAATTCCGAGTGACACTTTTCACCCGTTCCCGAGTCATCTTTCACCCATTTTCGAGACCCTTTCCACTCAACTTTCGAGTCACTTTTTACCCATTTCCGAGTGACTTCTCACTCAATTCCGAGTCATCTCCACCCAATTCTGAGTCATTATTCAACCATTTCAGTCGGTTCTAATTTACTCGGTTCCGATTGAATGTTTCACACCAGCCTCACACCGAGCAAAACCTCTACTCGGCCTTCCATAGGAGGGCTCCTCCCAGAAGAATTCTCACTCGGGAAAGAGTATTTTCACTCGGTTTTCTATGGGAAATGCTTCATTCCACTCAGAATTGACTCCCAATGTGGATGAATACTGACTGAGAGGCTGATCCGAGTCATTTTCACTCGGAATTCTACCATTCTCACTCGGATCTCCATCATTTTCTCTCAGATTTTCACCGTGCTGACTTGGATTTCCACTATCCAAGTGGATCCTTGAATTACGGGAGGTGTCCCACAACAAGACAAGGAGGAAAATGATAAATAATTGCCACCAGCCTCCATTCTCCTTAATTGTCAAATATCCAGGCTGTTTCCAACACACTATCCAAGTTGTTTGACAATCTCGTGGGGCGGTTGGCAACAAGACAATGAGGAAATAATAAAAAATCCTCACCAATTGGAAACCAGGCTGTCTCGGGTCTGTTCAGGCAATCAACATGCTCCTCAAATGTTCTATAAATACTCCAAACGAAGGAAAAAGAAAGGATCCTGGAAGGATTCACTTGAGAGAGTCTGAAATAAATTTTTTTGTCCCCTCACCCACCTTTCAACCGTCCTTCTCCTCTCCCATACAGCCCCCCTTCATCCAAACACCGTCCTCTCTCCTCATAGTCCCCACAATCCTCACACCGTCTCCCTCACAGCCCCCCTCTACACCGTCCCTCTCTCCCTCACCTCACACCGTCTCCCTCACAGCCCTCTCTCAACACTGTCCCTCTTCCTCTCTCAACCATCTCTCATTCCTCACAACCCCTCAAACACCGTCCATATCTCCTTCAAGTTCACCATCCATCCATTCTCCACCTCACAGCCCCTCAAACACCGTCCAACCGTCCCTCTCTTCCTCACCTCACTCCGTCTTCCTCCTTCCCTCTCATACCCCTTCCTCTCTCCTTCATCTCAACACCGTCCCTTCCTCCTCACCCTTCACTACTATCTTCTCCCTCTCTACACCTCACAGCCCTCTTTCACCATCCCATTCCCCCTCACTCCACGCTCACTCTCTCTTTCACCATACTCTCCCTTTCCTTTTCTCCCCTAAAACCAAGCCACACACACACCTCACCAACACCGTCCTTAACACCGTCCCATACCATTCTCCATACCGTCCCACACACCGTCCTTCAAACACTCAACCGTCCTTCCCTTCAAACGCCCATCCGAACTCACCAACAAACTCCCACATCGTCCTCTCTTCACCTTTCCCAACCATACAACCCTCTAAACCTCAACACCGTCCCTTCCTCCTTAAAAATCACTACAGTCTAGCCCCTTAAATCCCCTTAACACCGTCCCTTCCTCACACACCATACTGTCCAGCCCACTAAGTTCCTCATCAACACCGTCCCCCTCCTTCAACCGTCCCTCTCTCTCACACACCATCTAACTCCTTTCTCACCACACCGGTCTCACTCTCATTTTTAATACTTGTATTTATTTTATTTTCTGTTAAATTAATTACTGTTTGATGACTATGTTATTAATTAATTTCTGTTAATTAATAAATATTAATAAAAATGAACGTTTCACACTTTTTAGTTGGACTGGCATAAAGGTTGTAATTATTATTATTGTCGTTATTATTATTATTGTAATTTTTATTATATTTCTTAAAAAAGGCGGAGCAAGATTAATTTGGACGAGACGTCCTGTTAATCTTATTTTTATTTTTTCTTTAAAAAATGGTGGAGCGAGATTAATTTGGATGAGACGTCCTGTTAATCTCTTATAAATATTCTGTGTTGATTTTTGTTTATTTTTGTTTATTCTGTCGTCCCGTACATTTTTCTTTTCACGAAGAAGTTAAAATAATTATTAGGCTAATTATAATGCGCGCTATCAAATTGAGGTAACCGTGTTTTATAACGGACAGCTGTGAGGTGCTAATACCTTCCTCACCTGTAATTAGACTCCCGAATCTGGAATCTCATTTTTGACCAATGCTTTAATTAAAGGTTTTCCCGGTATTTTATCCAAGTCAAATATTGGTGGCGACTCCCTGTTTATTTCTTTAAAAACGTTTTTGAGGGTCGGCCGTGCCGCCGCGATCTCGGTCGTGACAAATGGCGACTCCGCTGGGGACTTAGAGAGTCAAGCCAGTCAATTTGGTAGCGCATGTTTTAATTAGCATATTAATTATTTGACTTCTTCCTTTATTTTATTTGGTCTCTGTTTTATTTGTATCCTATCTTTTATGTTCTGTAAATATCTGTGTGATCATTGAACCCTAGGGTAGTCGACTTTATTTTGTTGCTCTGTGTTTGTTCTATGTGTAGGATGAGTAAGGTACAGGTATTGAATGCCTCTTTCACACACTACACTCACAATTTGCACACACTTTTGAGTGGGACCCTATACCCGGGCCCAAATAAAACTTAAGATTAGGGGAGATTGATAGCGGAGCCATTTAGGATGTACTTCCTGTCTGGTTACTGTGAGAATCTCAGCTAGAGTTCGACTTATTTATGGTGCCCACACTTAGTGGACTTCCTACTATTTGTGGTCAACATCATGAGTAGGATCTTGGCTCTAGTAACCTTTAGAAATTTTAGAATAAGCCACCTGATGTGAGACATCACTAATAAACAAACCTTAGAACCATTAGGAGACCTTCAGAAAAACCTGACTTAAGGCACAAAGGGGCAAACTTTACTTATACCTTTCCTCATTCTCGTTTTCTCTTCTGATCCAAATTAAGGGACCACTTGCCTGTTTAGTGGATTACTTTTTCAAAAAAAAAATGACCTACTTTTAACCAGTGATCCTCTAATGGGCAAGTGGTCCTTTCCTTTTATATTTGTTTAAGTCTTAGGATCTTGAGTTATGAATTTTCTGAATAAAAAAAAAACAAAACAAAAAAAAACAAAAAGAAAAAAAAAGGAAAAAATTTACAAAATATACAAAAAAATAGAAAATCATTTTTATTAACAATGATCAGAAAATTCATAGCTTACATGATCCTTGATTTATTACAAGTTTTGACAAATCGTAACGTCCCTAAATCTAAAAATGTTTTCAAGAAAATTACTAGGGGAGTATCAATTTGCAAAGCATGTCAGTGACTGATTTTTCTTTTCTTTATGTCCTTACAGGAAGCTACCAAGAGCTTAGCCAGTATCTTTGAGTGAAATATGGAAATTAACATGAGATTAGATAGTTATGGTAAAAATGTACCCGAGTTGAAAAGATTTCTGCATGTTAAGGCTAGGAAAGTCGATACAACTAGTTTACAAGCATTAGGGAAGAAACTGAACATAAATCAGAAAATGGTTTTCTGAAGGAAATATGGGAAGGTCCTAAAGTTGCTAGAAGTGGAGGTACAAGTCAGGGCAATTACTGCTTTGATTCAGTTCTATGACCCACCTCTCCGTTGTTTCACCTTCCGGGACTTCCAATTAGCTCCGTCGGTTGAGGAGTTTGAACAAATTCTGGGGATGCCATTAGAAGGACAAATGCCTTACCGTCATCTTGGACGTCAAGCGAATATTGTTACCATTGCTAATGTCCTAAAGATTCACCCGGAAGTGTTAAGGAGTGCACAACTGAATAGAAATCAGATCCTGGGATTTGACAGAGAATACTTTGAGAAGCACATGCACTTGCTAGTTGAGAAAGGAGATTAGGAAACTTTTATGGATACCTTGGCTCTCACCATTTATGGTGTTATCTTATTCCCTAATATTGATAATTACATGGATTACGATGCTATTGGCGTTTTCCTTGCCCGTAAGTTCAAGTCTGAAAATCCTGTCACTGCTATCTTGGCAAATACGTACTGTACCATGGACTTCTGCTATACGCAAGGCGGAAAGAGAATCATTTGCTGTTTACCTGCTCTATATGTGTGGCTTACATCGCATGTCTTCCATCAAGTTAGCAAAGTTGAATGTCCTGTCTCAGATCTGAAATTATGTCAGTTAGTAGCGAAGAATGGGCGTGAATGGGCCAATCACCTGGTAGGGCTCACAGCTGATAAAGTAAGGTGGTATCCGCAATGGCTGAAGGTTGACACCATAATTCACCATTGTGGAAACTACCCGAATGTTCCTCTCATGGGCACTCAGGGATGTATTAATTACAACCCTGTCATAGCCAAACGTCAGCTAGCCTATCCCTTACTTGGGTCACCCGATGGAGAATCCCTTACTTCTTTCATTGTTTATTTCTCAGAGGGAGATTGTACATCTGTCATTTGGATGTAGCAAATGCATGGAAGAAAGTCCACAGACAAGGGAAAGAACTGGGAACTCGAAGCCACACCGTGAAGGAAGAATACTACCAATGAGTCTTAAACAGAGTTTCCATTGTCAAGCTACCTTTCAAGAATCCCTCCTATCTCCCGACAAGCACACATGTTACCTCTCTTACCCTTGAAGAGGAGGCAATGAGAGCCAAAATAAAAGAACTAACCGCCAAAAACAAGGAGTTAGAAAAAGACTTGCTGATATCTCAATAAGAATGTGCCCTTCAGAAAAGGGAGAATTTAGAGAGCAAGCAAACCATCAAGAAGATTGGAAAAAAGAGAAAAATCGAAAGGGACTACCTGAGGAAACAAAGCCAAACACTCAACTGAAACCGAAGAACAAGCAAAGAGATACCATGTTGACTGATAAGCAGCTTCTAAGGGACATGTTGGCAAAAGCTAAAGAACGCGAGCAAAATGTCTTGGTGCAAAAAGAGCTTCTGCAATTACAAGTTAGCCGATTAGAGCATCAGCTTGATGAGGTGGTAGAAGCTTTCCAGCGTGAGATAAATGGCGAGCGATGGCGCGCGATGAATGCTGAACGAGAATGTAGTGAAGCTATCCGTGTTCTGAAAGATGAACTAACACAGCAAAATGAAGATATTCATTCATGGATGAATCGCTTCGCCCACTTGGCATATTTGGCTAATGGAGCTTTGGAAGACCTCCCACTCCTACTCAAGCAAGCTGAGGGAATGGTTAATCCTTTTAACACCCCAAGAGAAATTGTGACTTTCCTTGATTACTGTAGAGAAAGGATTTGTAAAATGAGGGCCATGATTGCCCGAGCTAGGAATGGCTGATTTATTTTTTCTGCATAAAGAATAGACTAGCAGCGGTAATGTATTATTAGAATTCAGAAAGAGGGTTTCTCTTATTTTCATAACTATCTCATGTTAATTTCCACTTATCACTTTTGAATGAAGTACTAAAAGAGTCAAAGGATACTGGCCGAGTTCCGTGATCGCTTCACATACCATTTGTTGTTTTTCTTTTAACTGCTTTTTACTGCTTTTAATAATTTCTTGTTGACTTCTCAGACATAACGGGTAGACATCCTTACGCGACTAGGCTTAATACAAGACTCATGGCTGAAATAGAACAAGAAAATAAGAACTTGAGAGCTGAAGTCAATCAATTGAAAGAGCAAATGGCTGAAATGGCCAAGCTTCTTGAAAGGAGAGTCACAAAAGGGGATTCTTCAGTAGGTGTTGAAAACGCCAGACAACGACCATCCGCTCCCCAACACACTCAGGGTCCTACTGGAGAGCCAAGCTCAAACCCTGTTCCACCTCTTCTAACTATTCACGTTAGGAAATCAAACCCTGCTGACACCCAGCATACCATCTATATAGACGAGGAAGGTAATGCCATACCCTTTCCCCCATATGGGTTGCCACTTGGCTATTTCCCACCACTTCAAGAAGAGCCTGATTATCAGGAAACCATCCTTCATACGGCTCAACAAAACGTCCCACCCGTCCAGGATCCCCAAACGATTCCAATCCATACACAAGCCACGCAACCACAAGCTACTCAAGCAACAACCAGACCCCACATCTCAATGCCTAATGCAAACCCGGCACATGTCGACCAACCAGTTAGGGGTACTAGTAATCATGTCGCTGCAGGTCCAAGTGCTATTGCTGCTACCCAGGAGGGAAGGTTAGAGTTCCTGGAAAGGCGGTTAAAAGAAATGGAAAGAACGAATCGGTTTGGAATGGGTAGTGCTGCACAACTCTGTCTGGTTCCTGATGTTGTCATTCCCCCCAAATTCAAAATGCCAGAGTTTGACAAATATCGGGGGCTAACCTGTCCAAAGAACCATCTTACCATGTACTGCCGGAAGATGGCCTCTCATGCTTCCAATGACCCTCTGCTCATTCATTGTTTCTAGGATAGTTTGGCGGGAGCACCTCTGACCTGGTATAACCACCTTGAACGATCTTGTATACGCTGTTGGGAAGATCTGGCAGATGCTTTCATGCAACAGTACAAGTATAATTTGGATATGGCACCAGATAGAGTACAGTTGCAAAACATGACCAAGAAAGATAACGAGACGTTTAAAGAATATGCCCAACGGTGGCGAGAAGTAGCAGCGCAAGTCGATCCACCTCTATCAGAAAAGAAGGTGATTTCTACATTTATTGATACACTCCAGTCACCTTTCTACGACAAGATGATTGGAAGCATTTCCTCCCATTTCTCCGACATCGTCACTATCGAAGAAAGAATAGAGAATGGATTGAGAACTGGGAAGATTACTCGTAGCCCACCAGGGGTTGGAGTAGCAAGAAAACCTTCACTTGGAGAAGGTAAAAGAAGAGAGGGAGAGACTAACCTGGTCTCTCACAACCAAAGAAGGAACCAGCTCAGACCACCTACTCCCGTCACCTTTCCGTCAACTTACCATAATGCGCCACACCCATATGTGGCTGCAATTCCAAATTCGAATCCACCACATTTCCGACCACTAGTTATGCGACCACCTGTACCATAACAAGCACCGTCTCAACAACCACAAATGAACCCACCGAATCCGAACCTGAGGAGACAGAATAATGACCGCACTCAGGTGCAATTTGATCCAATTCCCATGACCTACACCAAGCTTCTCCCCCACCTTATTGAAAACACATTGGTGGCACCTTGCCCTCTAAAACCGCTTCAACCACCTTATCCCAGAGGGTATGATCCAAATGCTCGGTGTGATTACCATGCCGGTGCACCAGGACATTCCACTGAAAACTGCCTGGCGATTAAATTTAAGGTAAAGGATTTAATCAGAGCAGATTGGATAAGCTTCAAAGAGGGAAGCCCGAATGTGACCACCAATCCTCTGCCTAACCATGGGAGGCCAGGTGTTAACGCTGTGGAAAAAGATAAGGAATGTATTTCCAAAGTTGAAGACATCCAAATGCCATTGAAAACAATTCACTCCCATATGCTTAAGATGGGATTAATAGAAGGATCATGGGATGTAGAGTGCAATGACTTCCAGTCCGCAAAGCGAAAGGACTTCCAAAAAACCCTTCAAGGACTTATGGACAGTCATGTCATAGAAGTTTGCCGGCATCGTGAAGACGGAATAAATATGATACAAGAACAAGGCCGAGTTCGAGCCCCAAAGCCTCTAGTCATATTTTACAACAAAAATACACCTGTGGCTTCAACTCCTGTTAAAACTGTCATCACGGAAAACGCTCTAACCCCGTTCCCTTACAAGGATTCACGAGCTGTGCCATGGAAGTATGGCACTGATGTGATTGTTACTAGTTATGAGGCAGTTGAGCCTACGTCATCATCCCCTATCACGAATATTGCTGGAATTGGGGGTGTCACCCGAAGTGGAAGAGTATATGCTCCCCCAGAATTTAAGCTTGACAAGGTTACAGGGGATGTTAGGCCTGGGAAGGGAGAATCCTCTGGTGAAGCAAAGAAGGCTGTAACTGAAGAGGAGGCCCAAGAATTTCTAAGATTCATTCGCCATAGTGACTACCAGGTGTTGGACCAACTGAACCACACCCCGGCAAAAATTTCTCTGTTGTCCTTGCTAATGAGCTCCGAACCACACCGGAACACTCTGATGAAGGTTTTGAGTGAGGCACATGTGAAACATGATTTGCCAGTAGATAAGTTTGAAGGCATAGTAGGACACATTGTGGCCAACAACTACCTAACTTTTACGGATGATGAGACACCGGTAGAAGGAAGAGGGCACAATAAAGCCCTTCATATCTCCGTAAAATGCCAAGATCATATCATGGCGAGGGTGCTGGTTGACAATGGGTCGTCCTTGAATGTAATACCAAAATCTACGTTGGCAAAGTTGCCTTTTGACGGGACCCATATGAGACCCAGTTCCATGGTAGTCCGGGCTTTTGACGGAACTCGCCGGGAGGTTATGGGAGAAATTGAACTGCCTATACAAGTTGGGCCATGTACCTTTCAAATCCTTTTTCAAGTCATGGATATTACGCCCGCTTACAGTTGTTTGCTGGGACGGCCATGGATCCATTCGGCTGGGGTAGTTCCCTCCACTCTGCACCAGAAATTGAAATTCATCATCGACAACAAGTTGGTGATTGTCTCTGGAGAAGAGGACTTGTTGGTCAGCAAACCTGCCAACACCCCATACATTGAAGCGACTGAGGAAGCCCTCGAAACCTCGTTTCAAGCTTTAGAGGTGGCCAATGCAACAAGCATTACAAAGACATCCTTCCCTAACGTGCCTATGATGGTTGCGAAGACAATGTTGAGAGAAGGATATAAGCTGGGAAAAGGGTTAGGTCGAAAATTGGAAGGAAGAACCCAACCTATATGCCTTCCAGAAAACAAGGACAGATACGGTCTGGGATACAAGCCTACAGCAGCTGATAGAAAAAAGGTAGGAGAAGAAAGAAGGGAGAGAAGGATTGCTCGCCTTACTGGTCAAGAGTACGACACTGCTAGAATCCCTATCTGTGTCCTCTATCAGAGCTTCAGGAGCGCCGGGATTATATATCCGGGTCAAGTGGCTATGGTTGGAGACAGACCCTCCTATGATGTGGAATTAGTGCATGCTTGCTTACCCGGTCAAGAACTGGACAACTGGGAAGTCATGGAGTTCCCCATAACTATCAATCCTCAGTCAAAGTAATTGTTGTTTTCAAAACTTGTCGATCCTTTTGCTATGCCTAAGGCTTTGGGATCTATTTTGTAATAAAGGCAAAAGTTTGCTTGTTTGTTGAATTAAACGAATGCAATCCAATTTCTTACCTTTGTTTAAATTCCTTTCTCTTAAACCTTTCATTTGCTTGTCTTTCTTTATTTTCATTATAATATAACCCAAATGCAGATCTGAAAGTGATTCCTCTGAGAGTAATGAGAACGCGGTTCTATTTCATGACTCTGATAATCTGAATGATTACGCCTATGAGGAGAGTGAGGAAGACTTTGAACCTTCACCCGAATTGATGAGATTAATGGAACAGGAAGATAAAGAAATTCAACTTCATCAGGAAAAGATAGAGACCATTAACCTGGGAGATGAAAGGGAAAATAAAGAAGTCAAGATAGGCACCCTCTTGAGCGAACAACGGCAGAGTGAATTGATTAAATTGCTCCTGGAATTTCGAGACATTTTTGCATGGTCGTATCAAGATATGCCGGGTCTGGATAATAACATTGTGGAACATAAGTTGCCTTTAAAGCTAGAATGTCCGCCGATCAAGCAAAAGTTACGACGAATGAAACCAGAAATGCTTCTTAAGATCAAAGAAGAAGTCAAAAAATAATTCGATGCTGGTTTCGAAGATGAGAGGGTAAGAATATGTGTAGCCAGAAATGCCGTAGCTAAATATCCGCAATGGGTAGCCAACATAGTTCCCGTTCCAAACAAAGATGGGAGGGTAAGAATATGTGTGGACTACCGAGACTTGAATCGGGCGAGTCCTAAGGATGATTTTCCTTTACCTCAGATTGACGTATTGGTTGATAACACAGCTCAGCATTCCATCTTCTCATTTATGGATGGATTTTCAGGATATAACCAGATCAAGATGGCACCAGAAGATATGGAAAAGACCACGTTCATCACTCTATGGGGCACCTTTTGCTACAAAGTAATGTCCTTCGGATTGAAGAATACAGGAGCCACCTATCAAAGGGCAATGGTGACCCTCTTCCACGACATGATGCACAAGGAAATAGAAGTCTATGTGGGTGACATAATTGCCAAGTCCAGGTCTGAGGAGGAGCATATTGCTGACCTGAGAAAACTTTTCGAAAGGTTGAGGAAATTCAAGCTTAGATTGAATCCCGCCAAGTGCACTTTTGGCGCAAGATCCGGCAAATTGTTAGGATTCATTGTGAATGAGAGAGGGATAGAAGTTGATCCTGACAAAGTCAAGGCAATTCTGGAAATGCCTCCTCCTCGTACTAAAAAAGAAGTCCGAGGATTCTTGGGAAGATTAAATTACATCGCCCGATTCATTTCCCAAATGACAGCAACCTGTGAGCCGATTTTCAAATTGCTTCGCAAGAACCAGCCTGGGCAGTGGAATGAAGATTGCCAGATTGCATTTGAAAAGATAAAGCAGTATTTAGTGGAGCCACCAGTCTTGGTGCCACCTGTTTATGGGAGACCACTAATTCTATACCTGACCGTGCAGAATGAATCCATGGGATGTGTATTAGGTCAACATGATAAGACTGGGAAGAAGGAATGTGCTATCTACTACTTGAGCAAGAGATTTACCAAATGTGAGATGAGGTATTCATCTCTTGAAAGAACATGTTGTGCATTGGCCTGGGCTGCCCGTCGCTTACGGTAATACATGCTTAATCATACTACTTGGCTGGTGTCTAAGATGGATCCCATCAAGTATATCTTTGAAAAACCTGCTTTGACTGGAAGGATTGCCCGTTGGCAAGTGTTACTGACGGAATATGACATAACATATGTCACCCAAAAGCCAATAAAAGGGAGTGCGCTAGCAGATTACTTAGCACACCAACCTATTGAAGCTTACCAACCAATACAGCATGATTTCCTAGATGAGGATATCTTGGCTCTTTCCAGAGAAGAAGATGATCTGGAAGCCAGGTGGATCATGAGATTCGATGGGGCATCCAACGCGCTAGGACATGGAATTGGGGTTATTCTGATCTCTCCTGGTAAAGAATTCATCCCTATTTGCGCCTGGTTGTGTTTTGACTGCACCAACAATGTTGCGGAATATGAAGCATGTTCTCTAGGAATACAAGCGGCTCTAAACGTGGGAATAAAGGTTCTAGAAGTTTATGGAGATTCTGCTTTGGTTATCCATCAACTAAAGGATGAGTGGGAAACTAGGGACAGTAAACTAGTTCCCTATCATGCTCACATCAAGGAGATGATCAAAAGATTCGATGAAGTTATCTTCCATCATGTTCCACGGGAAGACAACCAAATGGCAGATGCTTTAGCCACCCTAGCCGCTATGTTCGAAGTCAGCAGTGATTACGAAGTGCCACTCATTGAGGTAAAGAAATGACAAGAACCTGCCCATTGCCAGGTCATAGAAGAAGAGCTAGATGGCAAGCCTTGGTATCATGACATCAAAAGATACCTCCAATGCCAAGAATACCCTGAAGGCATCACGGATAATGACAAACGAACTTTGAGAAGGCTAGCTATGGGATATCTGTTGAGTGGTAACGTGCTGTACAAGAGGAATTATGATTCCGTTCTCCTCCGGTGTGTTGACACCGTCGAGGCAAATCAGATCATGAAAGATATCCATGAAGGATCTTTCGGAACTCATACGAATGGACATGCTATGTCAAGAAAAATCCTGAGAGTCGGATATTATTGGATGACTATAGAAGCAGACTGTTTTGCTTACGTACGGAAGTGTCATAAATGTCAGATTTATGCTGATCACATTCATGCACCACCTTCATCCCTAAATGCCTTGTCAGCACCATGGCCCTTTTCAATGTGGGGTATGGATGTAATTGGGCCTATTGAACCAAAAGCCTCAAATGGTCATCGTTTCATCCTAGTTGCCATCGATTATTTCACCAAGTGGGTAGAGGTAGCTTTGTACACCAATGTGACAAAAAATGTTGTGGTCAAATTCGTCAATCGTGAGCTGATATGCCGGTACGACCTACCAAACCAAATCATCACGGACAATGGTACAAATTTAAACAACAAAATGATGAAGGAGCTTTGCGAGAACTTTAAAATTTCCCACCACAACTCCTCTCCATACCGTCTGAAAATGAATGGAGCAGTTGAGGCAGCCAACAAAAATATCAAGAAGATAGTGTAAAAGATGGTAGTAACCTACAAAGACTGGCATGAAATGCTCCCTTTCGTGCTGCACGGATACGGAACCTCAGTGCGAACTTCAACTGGGGCAACACCATTTTCTTTGGTCTATGGAATGGAAGCTGTATTGCCATTTGAAGTGGAAATTCCATCCCTTAGGGTGATGATGGAAGCCAAACTGGAAGAAGCTGAATGGGTCCAGGCCAAATATGATCAATTAAATCTGATTGACGGGAGGAGGTTAACCGCTCTGTTCCAGGGACAGTTATATCAAAGACGTATGAAGCGGGCATACGAAAAGAAAGTGCGCCCACGTAGTTCCAAGAAGGTGATTTGGTCCTCAAGAAGATTTTGCCAATTCAAAAGGACGTCCGAGAGAAATGGACACCTAATTACGAAGGACCATATGTTATAAAGAAGGCTTTCTCCGGAGGAGCCCTCATACTCACCAACATGGACGGAGACGACCTGCCAATGCCTGTAAATGCCGATGCAGTGAAGAAATACTTTGCATAAAAATAAAAAAAAACAACAAAACAAAACAAAAAAAAGAAGAAGGAAGAAGAAAAGCTCGCTAGGATGAAAACCTGAAAAGGCAACCTAGGCAAAAGTTAGAGCAGCAAGGTGAGCCAAAAACCTGAAAAGGCGGTTCCACAAACTCGATTCTACAACATAAACCCTTTAAGCCAAAGACAAAGGAGGTCAAAACGGGTATTAGGGTCGTTGTCAAATTACACCCTCAGAAGCAAAATCAGAAGATGAACACGAAGTCATGATAAAGGGTCAGGTTTCTCATTGCTCTTAGAAGATCACTAGAGGATATATGAGCCTTCCCCTTTCCACTTGCCTTCCATTCTCTATATCTTATTACATCTCCGTGCTTAATATTATTTTCATCTCTATTGTAC
Organism: Clitoria ternatea; assembly: GCA_037962975.1. Lineage (NCBI taxonomy): Eukaryota > Viridiplantae > Streptophyta > Magnoliopsida > Fabales > Fabaceae > Clitoria > Clitoria ternatea. The sequence continues at coordinate 163,126,218 of CM075672.1, forward strand.
ATACCTGATGTTTATAAATAAAAGTCTCCTTTCTTCTTACATGTGTTCATAACTAAATTTTATGAATAAACAAGTTTTTGCCTAAAAGAAATTTTGAAATTGGTCGCGACACAAAGGATGGATGATAAGTGAAACCATCCTGGTTGGAAAATAAGACCGACTCCGAGTGAATGCATCCGAACTATTGATTGTCAAGTAAAACCATTCTGATTTGAAATGTAGGGTCGGTTCTGAGTGAATACATCCAAAGGATGATTGACGAATGAAACTATCCTGATTGGAAAGTAAGTAAATACGTCCAAGTTGTTAGATTTTCTCAAAGTTCCATTCTGATTGAAGAAACAAGGACGACTCCCGATTGTACAACTGAATGGAATGATTGATGACTGAAGGCAATTCTGAGTGAGAAGCCAGTCAGATTTCCGAATGAATGTTTCCGAGTGGAGTGAAGAAAGAGTCGACTGAATGACTCCCAAGCAAATCCGAACAAGTTTCTCTGAGTGATTAAATTCCCTTGACATAGCCGAGTGAAACATTTTAGGAGGTGCCAATTGAACCATTCGAATGAAAACTTCTCGATCCTGAGTGGGTCACATGAGAAAGAAGGAGGGCATGAACCTGTGCCGAATGAGCCACTCTTCAGTTAGCACTGAGTGAGCCACTCTTCAGTCAGTTCTGAGTCACCCTTCAGTCAGTTCCGAGCCACTTTTCACTCGATTCTGATTGAGTATTCCAATCAGAATTGCTTTGCTCGTCCAGCTCCTCACAGCAACCCAACACCGACCAGCAAAGAAACACCGAGCAAGCTTTCACTCGGTCTTTTGTGTATGAACAACACCTTTTCCACTCGGATTATTTCCCACTATGGGTGTATACCGACCGAGGCACTAAATCTGAGTTAGAAGGAGAAAACTGACCCATATTTTCCACCGATTGCCCTTGCTGACTTGAATTATGGGGGTGGCTCACAACAAGATGAAGGAGGTAAATAATAAAGAATTCCCACCAGCCTCCATTCCCTATGATTGTCAAGATCCAGGTTGTTTCTCCAACATACCATCGAAGTTGCTTTGCTAATTTTGTGGGGCGGCTAATAACAAACAAAATTAAAATAATAAGTTATTCATCAGCTGTTGTTCCCATCATTGGTGGCCAGGCTGTCTTTGGGCTGTTCAAGCAATCAGCACACCTGGGACTTCTATGAATACCCCAACAAAAGAGAAGAAAAGGATCCTGAAGCCTTCATTAGAAGAGAACTCTGAAGCTTTTTTTTCTTTAAAGTAAAGAAGTAGAGTCTTAAAACCAACACTGACCATCCTCCTCCCCTTATTTACATCCGTTCTCTCTCCTCTCAAATCTCCCAGTACCGTCCCTCTCTTAAACCCATACCGCCCCTCTCCTAAACTCCACACCTACCAGCTCCCTCAAATCCTCACCATACCGTCCTTCTTCTAAACCCATACCATCTATCTCCCTTCAGCTCACACCATACAGCCCCTAAAACTCACCAACACCGTCCTCCTCTTCCCACACTATTCTCACTCTCTCCTAACCCACACTGTCCGTCCTCTACTTCTTAAACACCGCCCCTCTCCTCCGAAAAACCACGCTTTTACTCTCCTTCTCCACACCGTTCTCCTCTCTCCCAGCACTGTCCCTCTCCTAAACTCCACACCGTCCTACTCCTAAAATCCCCACCATACTGTCCCTCTCTTAAATCCACTCCGTCCGACCTCTCTTAAGCTACCATACCGTCCTGTTCCCCTTAACACCGTCCAACTCCTCATATCCACACCATCATCCGGCCTCTCTTAAACCACCATACCGTCCTGCTCCCCCTCCACACCGTCCAGCCCCTCAAATCTTCAACACCATCCTCTCTCACCCTCTAACACCGTCCAATACCTCTCAAATCCATACCGTCCAGCACCTCATCTCTTCACACCACACTTCAGCGTTCTGTTCTCTTGTCACACCAGAGTCCAGCTCTCTCTCACTACACCGGTCCTATTCTGCTCCTCATTTTTAAAGCTTGTATTTGTTTATTTTTTTGTAAAAATTAATTGTTGTTCGATGGGTCTGCTTCCTTTTAATTAGTAATTAATTTCCATTGATCAAATTAGTTACCCATCAAAATCTGTTCATCATTTTTAGTACTTGTTTATTTTTTCTGTTAAATTAATTAACTGTCATTTGATGGATCCATTCCCTTTTCAATTATTAATTAATTTTTGATAATTGAATTAATCCCTTTTTTTTATTCTAATTTATTTATTTATTTCCTTACCTTTTTTTAATTGTTCTGTTTTTATCAGTTCCATGAAAATCAATTTAGACGTGACATCTTGTTGATTTTCCCCTATTTCTGTAAATAATAATAAAAAGGAAGAAATAAAACATTTTTATAAGGCTATTTATGTTGCATGTTTTCAATCTTGGTACTGTTTTTGACAGGCAATGTAGGGTGCTAACACCTTCCCTACTCGTAACCGACTCCCGAACTTGAATCTCATTTTTTTAACCCATGCTTTATTGAACTTAGTTTTTTCCAATGTTTTTCCTATGGACAAAAACATTGGTGGCGACTCCCTGTTTCATAATAACTCGTCCTGTTTCAAAGGGGCGGCCGTGCCGCCGCGATCCCGGTCGTGACAGCAACCATTATGGTGTTAAAGGTCATAGTGCTTTAAATTGCAAAATTAGGAAGTTTGGACCAAAGGTTGTAAGAAAGGTGTAGGTTCCTAAAGGAACATTACCACAAACTAACCAAAAAAGACCCAACATGAAATGGGTACCAAGTTCTCTAACTTGACTTGTTTTGTAGGTATGCTTCAAAGCAAGTAACACCCATTGATATTTGGATAGTGGGTGCTCCAAGCATATGACGGTAGATATGAGCAAATTCTCCTTATTCACTCCTCAAAATAAAGGATTTGTCACATATGGAGATAATAGAAAAAGGAGAATACTAGGAATCAGAAATATTGGTAAAAATTCTTCAACTTCTATAAATGATGTATTGTATGTTGAAGGACTTAAACATAACTTGCTTAGTATAAGTCAATTATGTGATAAAGGCTACAAAATTGTTTTGAATCAAATTGTTGCATAATAGAAAACAAGCTAAACAAGGAAGTCAAGTTTGTTGGTAAAAGAGTAGATATTTACATGATTGATCTTGATTGTTTGTCTTCAAATGATGCGCAATGTTTCTTGACTAAAGAGGATGAATCATGGCTATGGCATAAAAGAATAGCTCACATTCACATAGATCATTTAAATAAACTTGTTTCTAAAGATCTAGTAATTGGATTACCAAAGCTTAAATTTGAAAACAAATTTTGTGATGCATGCCAAAAAGGAAAACTAGTAAAGGTCTCTTTTCAAGCTAAAAATGTTGTTTTAACTAATAGACCTTTACAACTTTTACATATGGAATTGTTTGGACCTTCTAGGGTCAAAAGCTTTGGTGGCAATTATTATGATATACATGGACATTGATTCTTACTCATAAAAATGAAGCATATCAAGCATTTAAGAAAGTTGCCAAGATTATCCAAAATGAATTAAATTTAAAAATCGTATCCATACGAACTGATCATGGGGGAGAATTTGAAAATCAACCTTTTGAAAAAATTTTATGAAAAATATGACATTGAACATAATTTTTCGGCTCCAAGAACTCCACAACAAAATGGAGTTGTTGAAAGGAAAAATCAATCTTTAACGGAGCTCGCAAGAACTATGTTGAATGAAAATAATATTGCAAAATATTTTTGGGCCGATGCAGTAAATACCGCTTGTCATGTAATGAATAGATGTTTGATTAGACCTATTTTAAAGAAAACCCCCTTGGACAACGTAATAGGTGAATTAACCAAAAGTGTAAGTACTCGTAATGCCATTAGAAATACATGTAATCACCTAGCCTTTGTATCATAAATTGAACCCAAAAATATTGATGAGGCTATTATTGATGAATATTGGACGTTGGCTATGCAAGAGGAGTTAAATCATTTTGAAAGAAACTAAGTTTGGGAACTTGTGCCAAGACCCAATGACCATCAAATAATAGGTACTAAATGGGTTTTTAGAAATAAGCTTGATAAAAATGGAATAATAACTAGAAATAAAGCTAGGTTAGTGGCTAAGGGATATGACCAAGAAGAAGGCATAGATTATAAGGAAACATATGCACCTGTAGCTAGATTAGAAGCTATTAGATTATTATTAGCCTATGCATGTTGTAAAGATTTCAAATTGTATCAAATGGATGTCAAAAGTGCATTCTTGAATAGATACATTCAAGAAGAAGTCTATGTTGATCAACCTCCCAGTTTTGAAAACCATCAACTTCCAAATCATGTTTTCAAACTAAGAAAAGCATTATATGGTTTGAAACAAGCTCCAAGAGCTTGGTATGAAAGATTGAGCAAGTTTCTTTTAGAAAACAATTTGAAAGGGGAAAAGTTAATACTACACTATTTATCAAGCATAAAAGAAATGACATACTTTTGGTACAAGTATATATGGATGATATCATATTTGGTGCTACTAATGAATCACTTTGCAAAGAGTTTGTGATAAGTGTTCATTGAGTATTGATTTCATGCTTCAATTTAACCTATTTTTGATAAAAAAACAACTGAATTTGTACATAATTGAGCATGAAAACTCTTATGAAAAATTCTTTGTAAAAAGGAAAACTCTTCAAACTCTTAAGAAAAATTGCTTCAAAATCCTTAACAAGTTACAGGAATTCAAGGGGGCCAAGTTGAGCAACGATGAGTCCTAGTCACAAGAATCCACAACATGAAGAAATAAGCATCAGGTCTCCTCATGCTTAAGCATGAAGAAAGGGACGCTTGGGTGAGGGACACAATGACAAGATAAGCATCAGAACCCTTCCACGTTTAAGCGTGAGAAGGGGCGCTTGAGCGTGAAAACCAAGAAGAGGAAGCCACGCTTGAGCGTGACTGAGCGTAAAAAGGCAGCATTAGACTTTCTCCTCACACTTGAGCTTGGACATTACACGCTTGAGCGTGACTCTAAGCGTGACCATTAAGCTCAAGCGTGACTCATGCAGTATGGAGTTTGTAATTTAACATTGACCAATGGTGCGATGCCAACTCAACCACCTTGAAGTGTTTTTGCATGTCTCTGAATATTCCTTCATGCGGATTATGTAAGTGGGCAAAGGAAGCTGAAGCATAATCACTATAAATCTAGCAGAAAAGATCATTGGAAGACATCTCCTTCATATCATCAAACACATCTCCTGCATTCCACCATTCATTCTGTATTCATATCCAAATTTTCTTAAGTGAAAATGCAGAGCATGAGTAACTAATTTTCCTTTATTAGGATTTGTTGTAATCAATTCAAACCTGAAGTAATGCTGTTGTAAGTTTTTATGTATGTTAATAAGATTTGATACTTTCTGTATTTTATTCTGCCATTAATGCCTGAAGGTACTTGATCACTATTTTCTTGTTTTAAGTTTTCTAAAGTATATTGGGAAGTAACTTTTGGAAGCAGATCTGAATGAAATACTCATTGTGAGTAGCTGACCAGGGATGGCATCTAACGCAATGAACGTCAAAACAATCGATCGCTAATGCTGGAATGATTTCAAAGTGACTGAGGGATCAGCGGTTTGAAATCATTCTTATGAATTTTGTAGTCGAGGGATCGATACAAATGACTTTGATTGTGACGTAGAAATTATCATTTCAAATTACATACATGCAATTTATTCAGCTTATGGAAGGTGAGATGAGTTGAAACCAATCCCAGTTTTCCAAATCTGATTTTTTCTCAAACACTTTACTATCATTATTTTCATTCAACACTTGTTGTTTCTTTTATATTCAATCTTTTGCACAACAAAATCAAAACAAATCTTTTGTCAAAATCAATTCAAGGACTAAGATCTTCAAACTAACACCTCCTCAGTGGAACGACATCTATACTATACTACAATTATTGTGTTTAAACTTGGCACAAACATTCCATTGAGTTCATATTATACGAACTTGATTCTTTTTCCTTTGAACACTTCATTTCTTTGTATGATCTATAAGTAAGTTCTTACCAGTTTGCTAAGATAATGCAGGATGAATTTGAGATATCTATGATAGGAGAACTCATATTCTTCCTTGGATTATAAATTAAGCAAACTATAGAAGGGACATTCATTAGCCAATTCAAATATTGGAAGGAATTACTTAGAAAATTCAACATGGACAAAGCAAATGAAATTGCTACACCTATGAGCACATCATGCTACTTGGACAAGGATGAGAAAGGTAAAGATGTTGAACTAACTAAGTATCGAGGTATGATCAAATCTTTACTCTATCTAACCCCAAGTAGACCACACATAATGTTTGCTGTATGTATGTGTGAAAGATATCAAGCATGTCCTAAAGAATCACATCTCACGGCCATAAAAAGAATTTTAAAATATCTTGTGGGTACTCAAAATGTTGGTTTACGGTATCCCAAAGGTGTTGAATATAACACCCCTGATTTTCTGTACTCGAATCCCGATGTAATCATCATAAATAATAAAAATGCGAATAAATTTTTCGCGTTTGAAAAACATTTCCAAGACATCACCATGATCACATCAAGACCCAAATCACAAGAAACCAAGGAGTGAGATTAAGTAACCTATAACTGGATCGATAAATAGTTTGCCCATTCAGTATACAAAATAACAGAGTTTACAGCGGAAGAAGAATGTGTATACCGGGCACACGCCTAGTCCCATATATGAGCATATGAGAAAAGGCTCGGCAAGAATGCATTGGCATATCATAAGCCTAATATACAACCATCATCATTTTACATAATCACGTAAGCATACAATGCCTAAGATATAAGTATATACTTATCTATATGGTCATGCGTCATCCATCTCCAATATTCATATTTATAATAGACCATAACCAGCCCAACCTCAATTCATATATCTCCACTATTAGTACATCATCCAAGTGTATCTTTATATCCACAGTTCGTCGATCAACAACACTAATTAGCAACATCATAATATTCATTTTGTACATAACATATTAGATTACGATGCTGCCAGCCAAGGCATTCCTCTACAACTATTTACCTTCTCAAAAGCTTTACTTCATAAACGTCCTCATCCCATGGTTTTCCTGCATCAATAATAAAAAAGTAGACCACATGGGAGAGAACACATCAAAATAGACCATTCTGGTCTTTCATCAAAGCCACCATGGGCTAACATCATCATTGTCAATCATAACAAATACGCCCTTCATTACATTGGGCCATATCATACATATCATCATATTCAACATCATTTCATATATTCATATCATTTATTATTTTTATGTGGTCTTTCATTATATTAACTTCTCATCTTATCAACACCAATACCATCATCTCAATCATCATCAATCATCATCATATTCTGGCATATCTCTATGCTATATGCAAATGCTCTTTTGGCTAATGCATACGCACAATGGAATAATCAACAACAAATGCGGATCCGACTGTGGGAAATAACACCAAGTTGTGGGTTCAAGCATGATCACATACCATGCCCCTACTGTAGTAGTAAAATGTGTACACATATATCATAATGCATGCATATTCACCATATTTTTACTGGTACCAAACCGCATCGCCCATCATACAACACCATGACCGCGGTATACAACATATTCAACATATGGTGTTGTGGGCCGGCCAGATATCAAATCATGGCGGCTGTGATCCCAAGGACCACCGGGGTCACCTACTCTTCAAGAGCCACCCCCCACAAGGGTCAACCACATGCAGCTCCCCGTAGCTCAGCATGGGCAGCTTCGTGACTTACACATCGAGTCACAGGGGAAACAACAGAAATGCTCGTGCACTGAGCCGCCCTCCCACTGGGCCAACCGGGGGAATCCCCTAATATTCCAACACCGGCAGCTATGATATGCCATGGATGCAATGTAATGCAAATCAAATGCATTCTCACTCTGTGCATCCTAAATGCCACTCATCAAACATCATCATAATCACCAACACCACCATACACCTTAGTGGATTTCTGCATTTAGTCATTATTTTCAAGTTTTAATGTGGCATTTCCATCTCAACATATTTCACATATATTTCACATCATACACATAAGTCAATACTTGCAAACAGCCACTATGGCATTTCAATATTATAGAATATTCATCAATAATACCTCACTTTCATTCAGTGGGTTTCCATCTCATTATTCATTACCATTGTATCAAGTATACTTTTATTTGTATATATATTTGTGTGGCATTCACGACATTGTCAATTTTATATATCCTACCACACATACAAGACTATGCTTGTATCACAGAAAATGGTACACAACAATTCATTAATATCAATATACACCTCTGTGTGCAAGAGAGTGCTCAACATCATGATCTATCATTATTTAATGTCATTTAATTATCCCTTCAATTAATTCCAAACTTGCTCTAGGATATATCTCATAATAGTATCACCAAGTTCTCATTATCATCCTTTTACTATTCTATTTTAAGTGGTAATGGGTTATAATTAATTAGTCTCAATGTACCCATTAATCCCAAACACTACCATGTGATACCATCATCACATTATCCCTCATTCATCCCCATAATCGTCTCGGGTCTGTCCCGTAATACCAAGAAGAGGGTCACACATAAGCCTGCCACCATTAATATTGAGTAACATCCATTCTGGTGGAAACTCACTCAAGCGAGATTCATATCCACTTGAGCGAGACAGGTCAGGTTCGCTTGCGCGACCTCCTTTTCGCGTAAGCGTAAAACATCCAGTAGCCAATTCCTTTAACGCTCGCTTGAGCCAAGCACCAGCTCGCTTCAGCGAAAACCGACTAGAGGTCGTCCTTACCAACACTCGGTTTTCACTCTGGAATTCATTCAAACCGACTCATCTCACTCGGTTGTCCACTAGGTAAAATCAATCAAAACTGACTCCCAACACTTGGGTTTTCACTCGGCAGGAACTCCTTGAAACTGGCTCAAAGCACTCAGTTTTCACTCAGCAAGATAATCCTGATCGACCCATCATTCACTCGGCCAATTAATTCCAAATCCGAGTCGTCGCTCTATCAGTTTTCCACTCGGTAAACATATTACAAAGCCGACCCATCTTTCGCCCGGTTTTTACTCGGCATAATCATCTCAAAAATGACTTATCTCATACTCAGTTTTACTCAGTGAAATTATCTCTAAAACAACTCCTTTTTCTTTCTATCGGGCTAGATTTCTTAGAACTCAGCCTTTACTCGGGCGAAGCTATTCCAGAATACCTCTGGACAGACACAGTATATCCCTATAGGTGCACACTCGGAATTGCACACTCGGAATTGCACACTCGGACTCCACCATCAAGTTCCATTCGGAATTACTCTAACCTCTCATCACTCGGAGGAATTCACTAAGCTGTCACACTCGGACCTATTTAAGTCTTGTCCACTCGGATTATATATCTTTATTCACTTAGAAAAGAACCCCTAGGATACCTTAATCAGAACCATCACAATCACTCTCCCCGCAGGAGAGGTTCAATCGGGATTTTCCACTCGGGAATAATTAGACCTATCATTACTCAGGGAATTCTCTCACTAAGATCCGTCTCAGATTAGGTTATTAAAATGGATCTCTCAGAACACATTTCCCCCGGAGTCCTCTTAAGCCTTCACCACTCGGAAAAAGGCCCAATGGCTATAGCCTCACTCGGAATTACACATTTGAAGGCACTCTACTCGGCACAGGTTACACTGGACTCGGAAATTCCCCATTTGGGACTCCACTGCCCAGATCATCACATTCACGAGCCTTCTACACGGATTATGCCTACTTCCTCACTCGGAAGGTCATGACTCGGATATGAGTCACTCGGAATTCACACAGAAATTCCACCACCTCTTAATTCATTTCTAAAACTCCCACTTAGACAAAGTTTGTTCAGAAACTTACCCAATCACCATTTCCTTGTCTCGCCTGGGCGAATGCCATTCCTCAAGACTCTTCGCTCGGGCGGATTTCGTCCAGTAGCTAAATCCCTGATCTACTAACATTCTCGCTTGAGTGAACTGGCCATTCGCTTGAGCGAAATCAGACCAGTGGCTAATTCCTTCGCCCTCGCTCGGGCGAAGCTCAATTCGCCTGGGCGAATTTCCTCCAGAAACTAATTCTCTGGAGCAGGGGACTCTCGCTTGGGTGGAATCCCATCTCGCTTGGGCGAGACCACTCGGACATAAGCAAAATCAACAATTCATAAAACTTAACGCCTGAAATCTCACTCTAGGCTAACTGATTCACCACTAATACACTATACTCATCATATGAGGCATATAAAACTCGCTCTGACCATTCATACATAGGAATTCTCATTCCAACTCATCAATTACTCCTTTAAATTCCAATTCGTCAGCTATAATCACTTATCTCAAAACAATCCTCTATATTTTAACTCATTCATTCATAAATTTTCACCATCATTAGTTCACGTCCAACCAAGGGACCATCAACCACTTATCATCAATATGATATAAATACATACATTTTTATAACATTCAACATAAGCCAGGGCATCATTCATCACTTCATCAAATTAATCATATAAAACATTCATGGCAAGGCATTGCATGAGTTTAACATATACATAATTAACAATGAATTCACTCATGCAATTTGAAATGCAAACCATGCCCCTACTGCAGTAGTAAAATGTGTACACATATATCATAATGCATGCATATTCACCATATTTTAACTGGTACCAAACCGCATCGCCCATCATACAATACCTGGTCATTTTCACCATGACTGCGGTATACAACATATTCAACATATGGTGTTACGGGCCGGCCAGATATCAAATCATGGCGGCTGTGATCCCAAGGACCACCAGGGTCACCTGCTCTTCAAGAGCCACCCCCCACAAGGGTCAACCACATGCAGCTCCCCGTAGCTCAGCATGGGCAGCTTCGTGACTTACACATCGAGTCACAAGGGAAACAACAGAGATGCTCGTGCACTAAGCAGCCCTCCCACTGGGCCAACCGGGGGAATCCCCTAATATTCCAACACCGGCAGCTATGATATGTCATGGATGCAATGCAATACAAATCAAATGCATTCTCACTCTGTGCATCCTAAATGCCACTCATCAAACATCATCATCATCATCATAATCACCAACACCACCATACACCTTAGTGGATTTCAACATTGTTGGTTTCTTAGTCATTATTTTCAAGTTTTAATGTGGCATTTCCATCTCAACATATTTCACATATATTTCACATCATACACACAAGTCAATACTTGCAAACAGCCGCTATGGCATTTCAATATTATATAATATTCATTAATAATACCTCACTTTCATTTAGTGGGTTTCCATCTCATTATTCATTACCATTGTATCAAGTATACTTTTATTTGTATATATATTTGTATGGCATTCACGATATTGTCAATTTCATATATCCTACCACACATACAAGACTATGCTTGTATCATAGACAATGGTACACAACAATTCATTAATATCAATATACACCTCTTTGTGCAAGAGAGTGCTCAACATCATGATCTATCATTATTTAATGTCATTTAATTATCCCTTCAATTAATTCCAAATTTTCTCTAGGATATATCTCATAATCGTATCACCAAGTTCTCATTATCATCCTTTTACAATTCTATTTTAAGTGGTAATGGGTTATAATTAATTAGTCTTAATGTACCCATTAATCCCAAACACTACCATGTGATACCATCATCATATTATCCCTCATTCATCCCCATAATCGTCTCGGGTCTGTCCCATAATACCAAGAAAAGGGTCACACATAAGCCTGCCACAATTAATATTGAGTAACATCCATTCTGGTGAAAACTCGCTCAAGCGAGATTCACATCTGCTTGAGCGAGACAGGTCGGGTTCGCTTGGGCGACCCCCTGTTCGCGTAAGCGAAAAACATCCAGTACCCAATTCCTTTAATGCTCGCTTGAGCGAAGCACCAGCTCGCTTCAGCGAAAACCGACCAGAGGTCATCCTTACCAACACTCGGTTTTCACTCTGCAATTCATTCAAACCGACTCATCTCACTCGGTTGTCCACTCGGTAAAATCAATCAAAACTGACTCCCAACACTCGGGTTTTCACTCGGCAGGATCTCCTTGAAACCGGCTCAAAGCACTCAGTTTTCACTCAGCAAGATAATCCTGACCGACCCATCATTCACTCGGCCAATTAATTCCAAATCCGAGTCGTCTCTCTATCAGTTTTTCACTCGGTAAACATATTACAAAGCCGACCCATCTTTCGCCCAATTTTCACTTGGCATAATCATCTCAAAAACGACTTATCTCATACTCAGTTTCACTCGGTGAAATTATCTCTAAAATAACTCCTTTTTCTTTCTATCGGGCTAGATTTCCTAGTACTCAGCGTTCACTCAGGCGAAGCTATTCTAGAATACCTCTGGACAGACACAGTATATACCCATAGGTGCACACTCAGAATTGCACACTCGGACTCCACCATCAAGTTCCATTCTGAATTACTCTGACCTCTCATCACTCGGAGGAATTCACTAAGCTGTCACACTCGGACCTATTTAAGTCTTGTCCACTCGGATTATATATCTTTATTCACTTAGAAAAAACCCCTAGGATACCTCAATCAGAACCATCACAATCACTCTCCCCGCAGGAGAGGTTCAATCGGGATTTTCCACTCGGGAATAATTAGACCTATCATTACTTGGGGAATTCTCTCACTAAGACCCCTCTCGGATTAGGTTATTAAAATGGATCTCTCATAACATATTTCCCCCCGGAGTCCTCTTAAGCCTTCACCACTCGAAAAAGGCCCAATGGCTATAGCCTCACTCGGAATTACAGATTAGAAGGCACTACACTCGGCATAGGTTACACTGGACTCAGAAATTCCCCATTCGGGACTACACTGCCCAGATCATCACATTCACGAGCCTTCTACTCGAATTATGCCCATTTCCTAACTCGGAAGGTCATGACTCGGATATGAGTCACTCGGAATTCACCTGGAAATTCAACCACCTCTTAATTCATTTCCAAAGCTCCCACTTAGACAAAGTTTGTTCAGAAACTTACCCAATCACCATTTCCTTGTCTCGCCTGGGCGAATACCATTCCTCAAGACTCTTCGCTCGGGTGGATTTCGTCCAGTAGCTAAATCCCTGATCTACTAACATTCTTGCTTGAGCGAACTGGCCATTCGCTTGAGCGAAATCAGACCAGTGGCTAATTCCTTCGCCCTCGCTCAGGTGAAGCTCAATTCGCCTGGGCGAATTTCCTCCAGAAACTAATTCTCTGGAGCAGGGGACTCTCGCTTGGGCGGAATCCCATCTCGCTTGGCCGAGACCACTCGGACATAAGCAGAATCAACAATTCATACAACTTAACGCCTGAAATCTCACTCTAGGCCAACTGATTCACCACTAATACACCATACTCATCACATGAGGCATATAAAACTCGCTCTGACCATTCATACATAGGAATTCTCATTCCAACTCATCAATTACTCCTTTAAATTCCAATTCGTCAGCTATAATCACTCATCTCAAAACAATCCTCTATATTTTAACTCGTTCATTCATAAATTTTCACCATCATTAGTTCACGTCCAACCAAGGGACCATCAACCACTTATCATCAATATGATATAAATACATACATTTTTATAACATTCAACATAAGCCAGGGCATCATTCATCACTTCATCAAATTAATCATATAAAATATTCATGGCAAGGCATTGCATGAGTTTAACATATACATAATTAACAATGAATTCACTCATGCAATTTGAAATGCAAACTCCTCTCCTACCTCGAGAGAAGAACCGCAATTCCAACGCTCCGATTGCTTTGATTATTATGCATCATCGTCTGGAATACAATCCTATCAACAACACACATATGTACATGAAATTAATAAGCCATCATAAGGCATCCAATTTCAACTTAAGTCACCATGGATTTTCTTAAGCCATCACTAATCAATAAACCCTTATGGCATTTATCATGGCCTAAGACTTCATCAAGTCAAGTATCCATTATCAATGGTCATCCACCATTATTGTTAACATCAATAACATCACTCAACATTGCCTATCATTTTCCTATTCTCAAGATTTATTCCTCAAGTCATCAAATCTACTCACATGCAAATATCATCAACCTCATTAATCAATCTTAATGATTCTAAAAATCCATTCCTCTCATATACTCCATTCATAGACATCCATAATCATCAAAATCATCAAGTGAGTCAAAACCCCCAAATTATTAATACTTAGGGTTCACTTTCCAAACATTCAAGCCTAGGATTTCCATTTCCACCCACATGCAAGGTTTCTAACATCACCATTTTCAACTCAACAACTCAAAACCATAAATAAAACAAGGTGGAGGTAAGAAATCTTTACCTCAAGCTTAAGCTCCACCAAAACGAAAATAAGAGTGAAGAAGAGAAAGGAGATGATCCCACAAGCTCCCAAGCTCCATAAATGCTTCACAAATCCAAGCTTAGCTTTCATTTTTCGGCAAGAGAAAGAAGAAGAATGGAGGTGGGCAGTTTTTACCATGGAAGGAGGAAGAAAGGAAGTAAAAGTAAAGAAAAGGTGAGGAGGAGGTGTCACCGAAAAATGAGAGAAGGGAGAAGGAATTTGAGTAAAAATTGGACATTGTCCAATGGTTAAAACCTTGCTTTGTGCCATTTGTCCATTGGGTCATAAAACCCCATTAACCATTGTATAATAGCATGAAAAGTAGAAATGGGAAAAAGAGAAGAAATGGACGGCTGAAATGAAGAGAAGAAAGGAAATTTTCATTTTCTTTTTAATCCCATTTGGTTCGTATTTTCCCTAGTTATTATCATTCATCGAGTCCAATTAATTATTTCCTTGACACCAAAAATCATTTTAAGTATACCATCTTAACCACAATAATTTTCCAAACATTCTAGACCCATCAAACATCTAATTAAATCAAGTGGGTCCCACATCACCAGTTAATTCATCCAGTTCCTGTAAATCTTAATTTACCGATAATTCACCTCTAATGTCTAACAACATCTCCCATAATTATTTGACCATAAATGATTAATTGTCATTATCCAATAAATTTATTTTCCTTAAAATCCGGGATGTTACATTGAATGTATTCTTATAGGATATTCTGATTCTGATTTTGTTGGTTGTAAATTAGATAGAAAAAGTACCAGCGGTACTTGTCATTTGCTCGGAAGTTCTTTTGTTTCTTGGCATAGCAAGAAATAAGTTAGCATCACGTTATCCACAACTGAAGCAGAATATGTTGCAGCTGGGAGTTGTTATGCTTAAATACTATGGATGAGATAACAACTTCTTGATTTTGGTGTTGTCTTAGACCAAATACCCATTAAATGTGATAACAATAGTGCAATAAATATCTCCAAAAATCCTGCCATGCATTCATGAACAAAGCACATAGAAATCCGTCACCATTTTATTTGAGACCATGTTTTAAAAGGAGATTGTATTCTTGAGCATGTCGATACATCCAAACGATTGGCGGATATTTTTACTAAACTTATTCCAAAAGAGCAATTTATAAACATTAGAAGGGAATTAGGTATTTTGGAAATTTTTAATTGAATTTAAAAATTTATTTTCGTTACTCTTAAAAATATTTTTACTCTTTGAACATTTTTTATACAAATCTTTGAACAAATTACTTTTTAAAATATGAAAAATATATCTTTGGATACATATTTTTTTCTTAAAAAGGGATTTGATTGAACCAAAATTTTTGAGAAATTATCCTTAATATTTGATCTTTAAAGATATTGATACAGTTAGAATTGTTTCTCGATCTTTAATATATTTTGACTAATCTTAATCTTTTTTTATATATAATATCTGTGATAAGAATTTTAATCTATCTTTTAAACGATCCTCTAAATTGGCATAGTTCTCTTAATGTTTATTAAAAGGATTTTCAATCTTTGCAAAATCTGAGAAAGGAGGTCTTGTGCTTATCCTCTTGAAATCATGAAGAATCTTTTGCATTCAAAGACTTACATCATGTGAAGGAACTTTCCCAAGATGGTCATGTGATTTTCTTCACTTCCTATGCAATTCATGTGAACCTTGGAAAGCTTTAGCCTTCCACTTTCTCGTGACCCACTAGCATTGTATATGCAAAATTGCAAAGTAGGAATCGATTCCCACTCAAGGTGAATCGATTCCCATATGTCTTGTACTAAAAAATTGCCAAAATTAAAGGGTGAATCGATTCCCACTCAAGGTGAATCAATTCCCACGTGATCTGATCCCAATAATTTACAAATTCTTTAATGAATTGATTCCCCTCTTAACCAGTTCATTCCCATGTGATTTCTTCTATATATTGGTCCATTATTCACATTGCAAACACACCTTTCTCCATCTATTCTAATTCTTCTCTCAAAAACTTTTCATACCTGCTCACTAACTTGGTGTCCCTCTCTTCGACCACCATGATTTTCTTGTACTAAATATCCTTAGGCAGCAAAATCTTGTTGAATTCGTGGTGCTTGAAGAAAATTACATTTATCCTGAGTTGATTAGAGCCTTCTACTCAACCTTAAGGATCTCAAATGGATGCTGCTTAGCAAAAATCAAAGAGATAACTATTCCCCTTAATGATAATGTTCTTCATCTGGTTGGAAAACTTCCAATCAACAATGTTGATTTTTTTGGCATCGATCCTTCTCCCGATTGAGAATATAATTCCATTGATGCTCGTGCTTTTCTTAATCTAGCTTCTGTTTCTAAAAGCACTATTAGGCAGTTAAACATCGATCATTGTCTTCTTCATTACTTCTTGGTCAAAATCATTCTTCCTAAAGGTTCAAACAAATGCTAGAGTAAGTGAGAACCAAACTCTTATTCTTTGGGATATGCTCTATGAAAAAGAAATAAATTGGATCAAACTTATTCGTAATCATATGATCGATTCTAAAAGACTCACCAAACTTCCCTATGCTGTTCTGATCACCAAGCTTCTCAAGCATTTCAATGTTGATCTTTCTAATGAAGTGAAAGAAGAAGTTGGGTACAAAGGTAAAATTAGAGGCACTCATCTCTCCAAAATGGGTTAGTATAACCAAGATGGTGCTTACCAATACTCACCTCCACATGCACAAAGTAGTGATAATAATGATGATCAACCCCAAGAACAAGCATCTCCACCACCTTCTATAAATTCAAATGATGCTTTCTTCAATAGGTTGACCTCTCACATTGACACTCGCTTTGATGGTACGAGTGCTCATTTTGACACCATGGAGACCAACATGAACGCACACTTTGATCATGTTGAGAACACCATGAATGCTCGCTATGATGATCTATCTCAACAGATCTCTAATATTAGATTTTCCAATCCTTAATATCGTTCATAATGTAACTTTGATTTCTTATGCTAACGTACTCCTTTTTAATCTTTGAATAAAATATGATCTTATGATTATCTTGTTCTTTATTTTTGATAATGCCAAAGGGGGAGATAATATCTAAAATCAACATCTATATTTGTCCTTGTTAAATTGCATGATTAAGGGAGAGTTTTATAATATTTCTTTATAACAAGTGGTATCTATTGATAATATGTTATTTTTATCAAGTGGTATATTAGTAATCAATATGCATGAAAATTATAATTAAATTTGAAAGGGGGAGTTTTTTTTTGGTTTGAAAATATAATTATTATGAAACTAACACCCCAAGAGATGAACAATTGTTGTCATCATCAAAAAGGGGGAGAATATGTTTATATGTTGAAATAGGTTTTGATAAATGACAAACAATTAAAGATTCAAGTCAAATTAATTATGATTAATGGATGTTCTACAAAGCAATTGATGAAAAATCAGAAGCATGATCAAGCTAATACAGGTCAAAAAATCAAGCAATTTATTGTTCAAAATCTAAAGAAACAAGAAATAATGCTAAGGATAAAAAATCAAGAAAAACATAGTTAAAATACAAGAGGGTTCATGATCAGGGTCAAAAACATGCAAAATAACATCAGGAGGACCAAAATACAATTATTTTAAAGAGGAACAGCTTGGGAATTGATTCCCCTTTACGAGGAATCGATTCATATGCGTGAAGAAAGTTGGGAATCGATTCCCCCTACAGGAATCGATTCATGATGTTTTTAGAAGCTGGGAATCGATTCATATACTGCAGGAATTGATTCCTACGTGAGTAATTGCCTAGGAAATATGAAAAACACCATTTCAGGTTATCAGGAATTGAAGCTATACTAATTCTTTCGAAATTCAAAATTGAGATAGCCTTACATCAATTGAGGAAGATATTCACGTCCTTCAAGTCAGAAAACTTAGAGGCAGACAAATCATAAATTAGTGGCATGAATTAAGGAACGGAGAGTGTTAAAGCACTTGAACCTTTTCCTATAAATAGAGAAGAAGTGAAGAGGCAGAGGCACACAAATATAGCAACAAAAATTATCTTGCTTTATTCCTTGCTCTCTTTGCTTAAGAAATCTGCTCTCTGCTTATATTATTTTGAAATTAATTTAAGAGTTAGTGAGTAAAATTATTTTGAGTGCTTTAAATCTTGCATATCCTCTTTTAGAGAGTTAATTAGTGAAAGCTTAAATTTGTACATCCACTCTTTTGGAGAGTTACCATTGGACACTTAAACACTAAACAATTCTTAGAGTTTGGGTTGGGTTTCAACCTTGTAATTGTGAGATTGAGAGATTGGGTGGGGTGCCCTTGTACTTGTGAGAATTGGGTTCTTGAGTGTGGGACACTAGGAAGTCGTGATTGCTCAAAGTTGTATCTCTAATCTCCAACAGTGGAAATCCTCCAAGTGGGTTGCTTGGAGGCGAGACGTACACTGGTGTGGTGGAACTCGTATATATCAATTTGCAAATCTCTCTTCCCTAAACTCTTTTATATTTGCATACTTAAATTACTTGCTTAATTTATTGAGTTTATAAATTGTTAAATTTATTTAAAACAACCTTTTAACTATCAAGTAAGTTTATTTATTAGATATTAAGTACTTGCTATTTGTCTTGTGTATAAAGTGCTATTACCTGTGATTAAATTTATCATCTTCACCAAGTATATTTATTAAATAATCAATTTTAAAAGCATTCTAAAGAAAAATTTTTATACTCAATTCACCCCCCTCTTGAGTAATTGAGGCCACTTGGATAACATACTTGATACCAATTTATGCATGACATGGGCGTAGGTACGCTAGGAATGAGTGTAGGCACGGTGGCTACTGGTTGAGCATTTTCTTTGTCCAAAATGTGCCTAGCGTAAGCTTATGCTGGTTGGGCGTAAGTACGCTCAGCCTCTATGTCCAATTTTGACGAAAAAGCTATTTCTAGGTATACCATCGTTGGGTCTTAGCGTAACCACGCGTAAAAATATGTGTAAGAGGTGCTTCTGGACGTACCAGCGCTGGGTCTAGTGTACCCACGCGCAAATGACTAATAGTCCAACTCTGATGCTGAGCGTAAGTACGCTGGTCCTGGGCGTACTTATGCTAGGGTTCTGACAGCATACTTAATCTTTATTATTTTTCCCTTTATGCTCAAATTGCAATTTCCTACATAAAACATGCTTAATTTATCAATAATTATCTATTTTTATTAATCAAAACCAATACTTTATTTTATGAATAATATCATTAGAAATATAATTATTTTACACAAATTTCCTTTGAATTGTCATAAAATAAATATTAAAATAATAAGTTTTAGAGACTCATCAATTATATATATCGACACCAATAGAAAATCATAACAATCATTCGTGTATGTTTTTCATTATAGAATAAAACATTATCCTAATAGTCCTCTACAGAAGTGTTTTTCATGGGAACCTAGACATACATTATCATGCAATACATATACATATCATTATATATCTCAACACCAATAAAAATCATAACAACCACTCATTTGATGATATCAACGCCAATAGAAAATCATAACAATCATTCAATCATAACCAAAATAGTCCTCTACAAAAGATTGGGTACACAATATTATACAAGAATTAAGCAAGTTGTATTCCTTATAATATGCAATATAATTGATGGCAGTCCTGTTATTTGAAGAAGATAGGTTGTAACATCCCAGATTCTTGGGAAAGGCCTGTAGGGCGATGAGCTGTGGAGTGAGGTTATTTGATGATTGTTTGCTTTTGTGTGCAGCTATGAACAATGATATGTGAATTGATTGTGGCATATGTGTGGTTTCGACTAAAGTTTATGTGATGTGTGTGAGGGTAATGAGGCCCGGATGCATGAGATGGTGTGGTTACATGATTAAACTAGGATAATGAATTATGAAATATTAGTGAGGTGGTTAATGTTAATTAAATAATTAATTAAAATGTCAAGGATTGATTAATTGATAATTAGTAAAATAATAAATTAAAAGAAAAATAAATATGTATTAATGATAATAATTTAAAAAAAAATAATAAAAGATGATGTGAAGTTGATCTTAAAAATTTTGTCCCATTGGATTTAAACTTTTCACGAACCGACACTCCCTTCGCGCCGCCTGGCTTGAAACAACACCGTCATTTATCCCTGATGCACTGCATTTTCCTGACAAATGACATGTCCCCTGTCTGGTGGTTGCACCTCTTCGATAGCAATAAAAGGGGAATTTAGCAATTTCTGGAAACCACATTGCTTCGAGACTTAAGAAACCTCTACCGAAATTTTCTTCTGAGAGAGTTGTTGCTGTGATTTCTACAAAGTTAGCCTTCCTCAATCAATCTTACCACCTTTCTTAGGTAACCAAACTCTTACTTCTTCTCAGTTTCTTCTGCATTCTAGAATTTCACTATGCGCTCTAGGCAAGGCCGTGTTAGTCCCACTTATAGAGGGGGAAGAGTCCCTGCAAGTCCCTTCGGTTACCAAGGAGGAAGAATCTTCGTGAATCCTTCAAGGGTCGGGTCTCACAATTAAAAAAGGGGTGAAACCTCTCACTCAAGGCAGAGGGCGGTACCGCCCCCATCTGACTCCTCCTCTAGCTCTAGGGCTAGCCGCTCTTCTGAGAGTGAGGTGAGTGTTAAGTGTTACTTTTCTGATGACATAACTTTTTACAGCAACACAGACGCCTTCAATCTTACAATCAACAAAATGTCCATTGAAGGTACTTCTAGAAATCCCCCCATTCTCAAGACTATCGAAGGATGTGTTAACGTAGTAGCACACCAGCTGGACTGGGTAAAGGTCAACGCAAGGTATCTTTACTGCTAGGTGGAAGAGGAGATTCGTGAGATAGCATCCCGGCATGCCAAAGATGAGGGGAAAAGATTATCCCTAAACTTCAGGGTTTACTCATAAGAACGTTTGAAGGAGTAGTTTATAGTGCTAGCACCCCAGCCAACTGATAGAATTTACCATCTCCTACCAGGTTAATGATCCGTAGACATGTATGATTACATTTTTCTCCACCTTGGAGTCTGCTTTCCTCTTACAGAATTCCAAATAGGGGTATTGAGATTTTTAGACTGTTCCCCCTCTCAAGTACACCCAAACAGATGGGGTTTGATCTACGCACTGGAGGTCCTGGGTGAGCACTTCAACTTCAAACCCATCGTGGCAATGCTCTTTTATTACTACCAGGTTGTACGTTGAACAAATAAAAAAGACGGTATGAGTTTTGTCACCCTCCGGTGTGACTCAAACTTAGTTAACTTTGAGGCCTTCTCTAAATCGGCAAAGGTGAACAAAATGTTTTTCAAACTCTATTATACCAGGATCTCCGTCCAGCCCAACAAACCAGTCTTCTGGAAGACTAGAGAGGGTCTCACAAAATTTCCAAGGGAGTGGACCCACGAGCACTTTCTCCTAACCTCAAGGCATACTTCACGAAGAAGAGTGAATTGTCTCCTAATTCTGTGATGGTGGTGGCCGCTCTGGAGGTATACAAGAAGTTTTCTTGTAAACGCTTTTTAGGATCCACTTCTATACGCAACGAGTATCTAAGTAAAATTCTATTGTCATCTCTCATTATTTTGAAACCGGTATGCATTGCATTTGACCCTAACACCTTTCTCTTGTTGTAGAGGAAATAGAAAGTTGCTCAACTATGGACAAATTGAAAGGATTACTGGCGAATGAGGACTCTTCCAACGAGGAGAATAACATTCAGCCCAAAAGGAACGCCGTCAAGGCACGGGTTGAGACTATCCCCTTGACATCTGCTGTTATGGGCAAGGTGCTGCTAGAGAACACCAGACAAGTTGGCGAGGCGCAACCTAAAACTGAGAATGAAAAGGAAAAAATAGAAGGAGAGGAAAAAAAAGAGGCATCACCAGGATGCAAAAGCAGCAAAGTCGCTTTCTCCCAAATCAGTTAAGAAATAGAAAACCCTAGAGGAAGTGGGGATGACAAATGCCTAGAAGGGGAAAAAGGTTATCATTGCTGTAGAGGCACCCTCTGATTTTAAGGCTGAGACCAGGTCGACTCCCAATGTGGGTATTACCGTACTGGTTATGACTTGCTCTTCCCCAAACACCTCCTTCCTCTCGCCTTTCTTGAAGTATGAGGGGCTTATGCCCGCTACACTTCCCAAACCTACGTATAAGCTCCGCCATACCTTGGAGGTATCTGAGATTGAGGAGGCTTGCTAGGCTGGTCGATGGCAACCGGTTGAACAGTCCGGTCTCCTCCACTGCTTGAGTAAGACAATTGATAATATCGATGAGGTTGAAAAGTTGAGCGCTCAGGTCGAAGAACTCACCATATCTTTAGCTAAGTATAGGGAAAATATGAAAACTACAGAGGAAAAGCTGAAGAAGATCAAAGAAGAGAACGCTGAACAATTCGGTGAGATTTTAACCCTGAAGATAGCCACAAAAGTGCTAGAGGAGAAAATATCTGAGCTAAAGGAGGAAGTGAAGCAGGTCCCTCAGCTGAAGAAGGAACTAAAAAAGGAGAGGGAACATTCTGCCAAGCTTTCTGATGAGCTGCAGGCTCTCGAGGGCGGATGCTCAAAGTGAGCCGAAGAATGGGCTTTGAGGGAGAAGGATCTGGTTTGATAGATTGAGGAACTTAAGCAGGTGAGTACCGACACTGGGTCACTAGAGGAAGAGAACACCAAACTAAGAAAGGGATTCACTGAAGCGAAAGCTAAAGCTAAGAAAGCTCTGGAAATATGCACTAAAGTTACTCATGATTCCTTCGGTCTAGTAATCCGCTAGGTCTTTTATCATAACCTTGACGTGAAGCTTAATTTATATGGGATCCATTTATTCTATGAGTTTCATGGAGGGAAATTAGTTGTTGTGAAAGATGGCCGGCATGAGGAACCTGTTGATTCTTTATACGAATTATCACCTCTCCCCGATGGTTAAAGTACGGGGCCTTCTCAAGCTACTCCCAGTCCCGAAGGCGCTACAGAAGAAGAGGCGAAAGGGGGTGATACCGGAGTTTATGGAACCTCAAAAGACAAGGCCGAAGAAGAAGGCAAGACTCCTGAGGATGGCCGAACACATGAAGAAACTCATGATGATGCTCCACCCTCTTGACCTAAATTTCTTACTTTTTAATTCATGAAGCTGTGTTCCAGGACCAGCTCCGGTATTAAACTTTTAAATATACACACAGAATCCTTGTAATTTTCCTACTTCCGTTAATGAAACTTCTGTTTTTCCTTAGCATTCCCTTTGATACATATTGCTCGTATTTCAATATGATACTTTACCTTTTAAGTTCTTTGTAGTGGCTTTTTAACTTTAAGTCATGATAGTTGTTAGCCGCTCTTCGAACTTAGACTTAGAACGGACCAGTATGGTCATACTGTCTGAAGGGGTCTATTATCAAACACATATCACCTTGCATTTGTGTCGATTGCTGACATAATTAATATCTTTCTCGTAGGGTTATGTCGTCAGCTTCATAAATGAATGACTGAGACTATCTGCCCAAAGGTCTAATTTCATATCTAATCATAGAATAGGTAATTGGGATGATCTTTAATGGGGTTCGGTTTGGTGTTGAAAAAGGTCCAATCCTACAACCCAAGTCTTTAATGGGGTTCGGTATGGCCTTGAAGAAGGTCCAATCCTACAACCCACTTAACCACTCAAGGAGTTACATCGTCAATTATGGAATAAGTAATTGAGATCATTCATCCCGAGGGTGATCTTGCACACCACACATAAAACTAAAAATCACAGACACAACAAAGAAATGAAAATATCATTATTATTTGATAAATTTTCACATTGAATTAAATTTGTACAAATGAAGCGTAGCTAGGGTCATGCCTCATTAAAACCTTCTTGAGAAAACCCAATGGGAAAAATTTCAAGTTAGGAAAAAGAGTACATATCGTCTTACCAACTAGTTGTATAAATGCATAAATTCTGTGTATTCCACTTATTATAGATGGGTGTGCCATCGAGGTTCTTCAGGTAGTATGAGCCTTTTCCAGTCACCTAGGATATTCTATAAGGGCCTTCCTATTTCGATGCAAATTGCATTGGTAAACAAACTTGTTACCTACACTGGCCTTCCTTAGTACAACATCTCCCATATTGAATGCTCTATGTTGAACATGCTTATTGTACCAGAGGGTGGCTTTTACTTTGATAGCCTGGTCTCTGATAAAAGCTTCTTCTCTAAGTTCTTGGAGAACATCCAATTCTGATGTCAGATTGGCATTGTTATTTTCTTCAGAGAAATACTCTACCCTTGTTGACGCAGTCTGAAGTTCCACCGGTATCATCACCTCGATACTATAAGTGAGACGATATGGGGATTCATTGGTCGAGGAATGGGGCGTGGTGCGATACGCCCACAAGACATGGCACAACTGGTCCGTCCAGCCGCCTTTAGCCTCACCCAGGCGCTTCTTAAGCCCTTTCAACATGTAACACCCTAAATTTTAAAATAAAGGATTAATTAGGGAGATAAATATTAAATAATTATATTTAGGTTATTTAATGTTCCAAAATATTAGGAATAAATAAATTAATATTTTTAGGAACTGTTTATAATTTATTGGAAGCGGATAAGCTGAAAATGAGCCCGGTTGAAATATAGGTGTCAGAGCAAGTATCTCCGATTGGGATGATATTGGTCAGGGCTGTTAAGGATATTATTGGGAATCTGAATATGTGTTTGGAATAATTTTGGGATAAGGTATTGAGCCCAAACAATGATCCTGTTTATCATAAAATGATGAATCTCTAATAGGGAATTAAAAATAAAGATTAAATGGCCCATTTTTCCCTTCTTAATCACGTCAGCCCTTTGGATTTCTCATAACATGTACTTTGCTTCTACTTCTTCTCTACTCTTCTCCTTCACTTCCTCTTCTTCCTCTCTCCTAAAACCCTAAGCAAAAAGTGGTGGCTTTCTTCTCCTCTCTCATTTTTATTCTTGAAAGAGCTTGAAAGGAGTTTGGAGCTTGAAGTCTCACCTTTCCTTCTCTTCACTTTCGTGTGGTTTTCCCTCTTTTGGAAAACTTTCTCATTCCATCTCTTGAGGTAAGATCTTGCTATTTCTCAAGAGTAAGAGCTATGGGTTTTTGGGTTTTGATGTTGGGAATGTGATTTAATGAGTGTTGTTGGGTTTTAGAGAAACCCTAACCCTAAGATTTGGGGGAATGCAAAATATGAGTTGAGAAGCATTTATTGTGTTAAATAACTGTTATTGGTAAGGTGAAATGATGTTATTAATGGTGAATGGCCATTAATGAAGCTTAATGGTTGTTGGGAACCATTAATGTGGGAACCCGGTGAGGGGTTTGGCATTGAATGTGCATAATAATAAATGCAGACGCCTAAACCGTGATGGTTGTGGTGGAATGAATGAAATAGATGGGACTGAGAGGTAAGATGTTAGAAGATATCGGGTAACTGAATATGAACGTTAACCGAGGTAGTTGAATAAAAAATTGATTGTGTGATGTATTGTGATGTAGGAAATAACCCCAGTTTCGAGGTGGAACCATCTAACTGCAGTGAATACTACTTCTCTTGAGGTAGGAAGGGGTAACTATTCTAAATGCATGATTTCATCCATTGATGATGTGAAAATATGTGTATATGATTGTGCTTAATGATTGCTTGTGTGGACGATGTATTGATTTCATAAATTGAATGCATTTAGAATGATTGATGTTATGTGGCATGTGTTTGGAATGATGAATATGATGTTAAACTGGTCTAAGCCAGAGTCAACAATTCGGTGTAGGACCAGCCACGAGAGTCGATAGATAACTCAGGTTTTATACCGGTATTGTATATATCCGGTATGATTATCCGGTATCCTACTGAGAGGAGACCGATCTTGATGTCGGAAGTTTTACTTGCTAAGTTTATATTGCATACAGAACAGATGAAGTGATATCTGTACTTTGGTATGGATATTATGTTGAATATGTTGATGAAATATGTTACGATGGTTTAAAACCATGTTATGAATTGAAATCAGCGATTTGAAATATTCAAACTATATATACGTAAGTTGATAATTGTGATTGCCACTAACTGCCGATATGTGTGAGTCCAAGGAGAATTGGTGAAGATTGAGAATACTAAAATCCACTAAGTGGTAATTATGAATGGATGATTGATTGAGTGGCATTTAGGATGCACAGTGTGACAATGCATTGATTGGCATATCATTCGCTGCTTATATGGAATGCTAGGGGTTCCAACAGGGAGGCCCAGTGGGAGGGCAACCCAGTGCATGGGTATATTGTTATTGCTCCCTAGTGATTCAGGGAATCACAAAGCCGCCCTTAGTTTGGTGACGAGGCACCCTATGTGGCAGGCCCTATAGGAGGGCAGCTCTATGATGAACAGTTTACCTTGGTGTCTGACGGGGCATGACTCCTTCGATGTGTGTCCGGGGGAAGCTTGTAGCACTTTGGCAAGTACGGCCATATTGTTGATCCGTAGTCACGGGGTGACTAGTGCTACAGATGGGCGAGAGCGGTTTGGTACCCGTAAAATATGTTATTAAGCATGCATGAAATTGATTATAAGTGTACACATTTTACTACTATAGTAGAGGCATAGTAGCACACCTATGCTTGTCCCACATTTGATATATTGTTGTTTTCCCATAGTCGGATCTACACTTGAAAATGATTCCATTGTGCATATGCATTAGCTTTAAGCCCGTGGTGCATTTGCATATAGCCGAGATATGCCTAGTTGATAGCCCGTGGTGGCAATGGATGATTTTTAAATAGAGCAAAAGTAATCCGAGGTACTAACATTAAAAGTATGATGATTATTAAGAATGTTAAGGATATATTATGTATGATGTTGCCTTGTGAATACTCTGTGCCGAGATGGAATGTTGTATCATGTGTGTTAAACTCGTGATGTTTCTTGAAAAATGAATATAATGCACACATGTATAATTATCATCATAATGCATGAATTTGATTAATTTGGATTATGTTACTCACCTCCTTGTTGCCATTTTTAAGCTTGATGTAGGTGTGCCGTAAAATCCTACTCTTTTTGGAGGTCGAGTATTGGAGAAGATAAATATGAAAGGAATGTAGGAGAGCCTTGGCCGGCATATATGTATTCATTTTTTATAATACATAGTGTGTACATGCTTATTTTGAAATTAATTTGATAACGGTTAATTTTGGGAGGTCATGTAGGAAAATTAGGCCGGATGTGTATGGCTAATTTTCATTAATGACCCTGATAATGTATGAATGCTATTATTATTATGAAAATATATTTCTGTTCTTTAACAAATTGGTGAGATATCTATCATCTTCCTTTTGGCATATACTTTAACAACTATTAAATTAATTTCATCTTCCGTTTTTCCCTTGTGACGGCCTCCAGTCCGGTCGTCTGAGGTGCACTCTGATACCGTCCTCATATCTTCATATATGAGATCGGTTATCTAATGATCCGGGGTAATTACTCGGCATTATATATATATATATTGAATTCCTCTTACTTTTAATTATTTTAAATCACGAAAAATTTACCTCTATTTTTGAAATTGGGGTGTTACACAACATATCTCTATTGGCCACTACAGGTTGGTCATTCTTTTATGGATGTTCGATAGATGAGAAAATTTGGACTATTCCCAGTCCTTAAAGTAACTCTGTGAACTTCCTGTCAGTAAATTATGTGTCGTTGTCAATAACAATCTGCGCTGACACTCTAAACCACGCTATGATATTCTCATAGACAAAACGGTGAGTCCGTGCTGAGGTGATATGCACAACGCGCTCAACTTCTATCCACTTTGTAAAATAATCTACCCTAACAATGAGGTACTTGATGCCCCCAGGCGCTATTGGGAATGGGCCTAAGATGTCCAAACCCTATTGGTGAAAGGGCCATGGCACAACAGATATGAATAGCTCGTCAGCCGGTGTGTGATGCAGGTTAGAGAACCTCTGCCACGGATCACACTTCTTAACAAACTCCATGGAATCCTTCTTTATTTTCGGCTACCAGTAGCCAACTCTTAAAATCTTCCTCATTAAACTCTTACCACCAGAGTGGTGCCCATATTTCCCCTCGTGTGTAACACCCTAAATTCTAATTAAATAAATAAAACCAACAGGGAAATTTTTCTGAATTATCGAGTTAGCAAGTCTGTATAATCCACCCCAAATCAAATAACCCGATGCAACAAGAAGTAGGAGGGAACAGAAAGCAAGGGAAGACAAGGGCCAAACAAAAGCCCTCCAGTGGAGCCCATCAACGCTCGAGCGAACCCAAAGGAAATAACGTACACTCGCTCGGTATCAAGATAATCGTCCACTCAGTAAAGGCCTATTTCACTCAGAATTCATTCTTAAGTCTACTCGGATTTCATTCCTAAATCCACTCGGTAAAGGGGACTCCCTCCACTCGACCCCAGACTCGCACCCCCATAACTTAGTTCTCTATTTTGTCCATCATGCCACACAACAGTTCACTCGGGAAACGAAGGCTGTTCCACTCAAAAACCAGGGGTATCCTCACTCGGACTACTTCTCAATTATCTACCCCTCGGTATTTCCCTCATCTCTCGCTCGGCAAGTATAGTCCTTCCTACCCCAGTGCTCGCACTAACTTAACCTCCCTTCAAGGGCTCCATAGCTTTCTACCATTTCTCTATACGGCTTACACTCAGAATCGGATGGATTACCCTCTAGTCGGAAAACACTCTCTCGGCTAGTCCTTATTCGAAGGCATGATTAGGCTATTCTACTCTGAATCGTAACAGCTTATCAATTGGGAATCTATTGCGTCAATCCCCATTCGGAGTGGTATGCCCTCATCCCCTCGGAACACCTAAAGCTTTCCTCACCCGGGAACAGGATCACAAATTCACTCTCTAGATCATATCTTGACTCCCTTCATACTAAGTCTTTCCATTCCTACACACTCGGGTGAACATGAACATATATACCAATCAAACATCACGCACAGAATGGAATTAAACATACAGCATGGCATAAACATAACCATATACATATGAGAGTGTATATCAATATTTACAAACACATTGCCATGTTTCCCAGCCCCAAGGGATTCTTTTCTATTCTAAAAGATTAACATCAGATACGAGCCGGCCAAGGCATAATCAAAACATTATACACAGCATCTACATAAATATATATAGTTCCTTGGTGCACAGCTAATCTGCTCAGTAAGTAGCTCCACTTTACTCGTAGTTTCGAGGAATGTTCACTGAAAATATTGCCACAGTAGGGGTGAGCTTTTACATTTAAAATAACAGTTAGTGACTTGGGAACCCGTACGCTTTCCATCACACCACATCACATTTCAAGCAATCATAACGTTAACTAACCTCTAGTTTATCTACTCGTAACAGTGCCATGCAATCAGAATTCATTCATGCAATATTCCATTATACAGATTATATCATTTTCGACTTACACTATACACATGCAACACAATAAATTCATCATAGCACAAGAGTATACATACATATACATATCCATTCAGTACACACCAGTCTACTACAGTCGGATCCGACCCCTACTTGATTAATTTTTACGTTGCAACATAGGCTCCAAGCCTTTTTCCTCCAGCTCTAAGCTGGTTCGGCCATTTTACTGGTACCAAACCGTTTGCCCTCACATGTAACACAATCGCTCCAAGCGACCACGGTAGTGTTACGGGCAGCCCCGAGTCCAACTCGGTGGCTTGCTTGAGTCCAACTCAAGACTTTAAGCGTCCAACGCTAGTGCACTCGGCACTGCCTCAAGTCCAACTCAAGGTCTTTTAATTACATTCTTTTGTGTGTAAGTCTGCCAATACAATATTACTCCTCCTTTCATTTATCATAACCACACTCTGCATGCAATTCAGTCGTCATCTCATAACAACACAGACTTATTTTCAATACTCGCATGCAAGGCAACATAGGGTAGCAATCAGGATCTACTCATCATCCCATGAACAGAGCACTCAGAAGTCACACAATATGTCTCCACTTCACGCATGCACATGTAAATATTTAACTAGAGTCAGTATGGCAGTTTGAAGAGTATGCACTGCATTCACACACGGTCTCATAACACACGCATGCATCCACATCCCAACAGTGTATCTCATAAACATATATATCAATTATAAGCTAACTACCATCGGATTCAGACATAGCATGCCTCGGTATACAAAGCTATCTATCAAACATACATTTCATCACAAATACCCTTAAGTACATATGCATGCATAATAAACCACTCGGAACCGATTCACAAGCTATGCATTTGAAATGCAAAGCGCCCCCTACCTACTGAAGGAAGTTCGAGGGGTTCCTCTGTTTCCCGACGCTGGTCCGATTGCCTCACCCAGGCTCACACTTGTTCTGGCTTCCTTGGTCGAAGTCGCACCGTGAAACAGGGGCTGTTCGTCTTTTTGGCCGAACGAACTCCAAGTCTTTTGCAGTATCGTCGTCGCGCGTTCTCAGGAACAGAATAGTAAACAGGGGGGAGGAAGAAGAAGAACAAAAGGGAAGAGAGAGTGTACAAGGAGAGAAAAGAAGAGAATAGAAGAAGTCTAATGAAGATGCATAACTCCAGTGATCAAAGGCACATATATAAGCATATGCGTGCACGAGGAAGGGAAGGAGAGTGGGATGGGAAAACGTGAATTGCAGTCCCACTCACGTGACTCCCAATCGGAAGCAGCCACCTCTTACCAACTAAGCTTAATTAGTTTGTCACTATTTCTTAGATTAAGTTAACAATCAATTTTCCTGCTTTGAAATCAAAATCTTAATGGTTTATTTTCATTCGGTATTCAACTTTCAAAACTGGGATGTTACATCGTGCACCTCTTCCATCACCCCTTGTACCTCATTTTCATTCAAACAATAGAGATAGGGCATATAGAAACCTCTTTGAAAGAGCATCCTATCTACCATCGTAAAATAAGGCAACTCCCTCCTTATTCTCCTTTTCTCCAACTCATCAGTGGGTAATTGACCATTTACCAGGTCTCATACATAAGGAACTACCCATGAGTCACGATACGTTATAGCGTTTAATGATGGAGTTAGGGGGATGCTGGGAGACGTCAAAGTACCTTGCACCACAGTAGTAGTGCTCCCAGGCTGATTCGTGCTTGCAAGTCTTGAGAGGATATCTGCCTTGGTGTTTTCCTCTATAAGCACGTGCTTGAACTCCAACATTGAGAACCTTCCCTTCAGCTTATTCACATAATTTAAATATAGTTGGAGCTGGGGTATGCAAGCTTGATATTCACCCTGAATCTGTGAAATCACTAGCTGTGAATCACTACAGAGGGTCACTTCTGAAGCTTTGATGTCAATTGCTGCTCTGAGTCCGGTGAGACAAGCCTCATATTCAGCTTGGTTGTTAGATGTTTTGAAGTTAAAACGCAGGGAGATCTCCATGTGCACAACATTATCACTCTCAACCACTACACCTGCACCATATCCCTTGCTATTGGATGAGCCGTCCATATAAACCTTCCAATGGGTACGAGGAATGACTGGATCTGCCCCAGTCATCTCCACAATGAAGTCTGCAAGCACTTGTGCTTTGATGGCACCTTGAGGCTCATAAGACACATCAAACTCTGATAGTTTAACGGACCACTTAATCATTTTCCCTACGAGGTCAGGCTTGCTTAACACAAAACAAAGTAAAAGATCCGTCCTTACCATGACGGGGTGTGCATGAAAATACAGCCTGAGGCGACGAGAGACCTAAACGACTGTGAGGGAGGCTTTCTCAATCTTCTCATACCGGCCCTCAACTCCTTGTAGTGTTTTACTCATGAAATAAACTGGTCTCTGTCCCTCTGGGGTCTCCTTAACCAGCACTACTCTCAAAGCTTTGTTAGAAATCGCTAAGTATAGGATGAGCACTTCTTCAGGGTCAGGTTTCACCAGAATAGAAGGTCTGGATAGAACCTCCTTAAGTTCTTGAAAGGCCTGCTCCTGCTCCTGTCCCTACTCAAACTTCTTAGATTTCTTCAGGATTTTGTACAGAAGGAGAGATCTATGTGCCATTTTGAGCATGAACCACACCAGGGCTGCCACCTTTCTGTTCAAAGACTGGACTTCCCTCAAATTTTTGGGACTCTGCATGTCCTGAATCGCCTGGCACTTACCCGGATTAGCTTTAATGTCTCACTGAGTTAGCATGAAACCTAGAAATTTCCCAGCGGGAACAACCTCATATTGTACTACCTCAAACACGTGAATACCTGGCATAAATCCTCAAGATGATCACCTCTAGCCGAGGTCTTGGCGATAATGTCGTCAATGTACACCTCCACCAACATGGTATACATGCCCTCAAAAACTTTATTGATCATACACTGGTGTGTGGCCCTAGCTTTCTTCAGACCAAAAGGCATAATGGTGTAGGAGAAAACACCACTGTCATTGATGAATACCGTCTTCTCTTGGTCTGCCTCCCACATCAAAATCTAGTTGTACCCCTAATAAGCATCCATGAAAGATAGGTACTGGTAACTAGAAGAGTCATCCACCATACGATTAATGTTTGGGAGGGGATATGGATCCTTTGGGAAATAACGGTTTAAATCCATGTAATTCGTACACATCCTCCATTTACCATTGGCCTTCTACACCATCACCACATTAGAAAGCCAAGAGGAATATCACATTTCCCTGATAAACCCTGCCTTTAGTAATTCCTCTGTCAGCTCATAAGCTGCGTTCTGCTTCTCAGGCCCAATTTCTCTGGGTAACTGGTCTCATTTCTAGATAGATAGATAGCTTATGGCAACAAAAATTGGGGTCCATCCCAAGCATGTCCAAAGCAGTCCATGCAAAAAGGTCTTTATTCTCCCGAAGAAGCACAAGTAGTCGCTGCTCCACCACAGCTTCTAACTTATCATTGATATGCGTGACCTTTTCTAGGGAATCTCCCAATATAACATCCCTGGAACCCCCCTCCGGCGTGGGCTTTAAAGGGTTGAGTGGATCAATCTTCAGCTCTGCCCTGGGGTCGAAATCAATTAAATTAATAGACCCCATCGCGGTTCCTCCGTCATTCAACTTCTTCTTCTTATTAAACGCTTCTAGCTTTACCATATTCAAGCTCAGGTTGTAGCAGTACCTGGCTATCTCCTGATGACCTCGGGGAGAAGACACACTATTATCCTTATCATGAACTTGATAAGGAGGTGAGCCGTGGAGACAATCACTTCCATAGCGTTCAACGTGGGGCAACCTATGATACCATTGTAGGGTGACTCTACATCAATCACCAGCACCCTGGAATTCACCATCCTAGCTCCAGGCTCACCCTCAAATGACACCAAAGTGTCCAAATACCCCTTCATGGGCTGTTTTGCTACATTGAAAGCTGTGAGTTCCTATGTATAAGGCTGTAAATCTAAATCATTGAAACCCATCCTCTTGACATATCTATAGAAAATGACATCGTAAGAGCTTCCCTGGTCAACAAGGATCCTTTTAACGTCCTTGTTTGTGATTACAGCAACGATGACCATAGCGTCATCACCTCTAGGGATAGTTGGGCAAAAATCATCATCAGAAAAAGAAACCACTGGCGCCAGCGCACCGTCCCTGAATTGGTGGTTATCCCTAGGCTTCCCTTAGACTGATAAAATCATTCAGTGATGATTCTTCCTTGCTGTGATTGAGGCTCCGCCCCTAGCAAATCCTTTGGCGATCATATCTATCACCTTTCACCGGCCCTGCTGTTGTTGCTTGGGTAAACCGTCCTGATGAACAACCTCGCTGATAACAATGCCCTTCTACTTCTCAGCGGTAGTAAATCTTTTTACTAGAGCACGATTGTTATCACCTTCGTCATTGTGGTCTCGACCCCGCTTCTCTATCCGGTCTGTCTTATCCAAGGACTTTTCCTTGAAGAGGTACTACTTCAGCTTTCCTTCTCGGATGAGGGTCTCCATAGCGTTCTTCTGGGCTTTTCACTCATCCATCGAGTGGCCAACTTGCTCTTGGAAATCACAATACTTGTGCCGATTCCCTGGCCTTTTCATCGGGGACGGCCTCCTTATGTCGTACACGCTTAACATGGGCTATCCCACTTCTCTCAAAATCTGAGAAGGTTTGGCGTTTAAAGGGGAATAGTTACTGAAGGCCGCTACGCACCTTTCTTGAAGCTGGTGTTGAGGGCTCCTAAACCTATCCCTCTAGAAAGGTTTCTCCGACCTCACCCTCTCCTTCTCTCTCCATGGCTGGGACACCGAAACTGATGGCTTAATCCTTGCCGTCGTAGCTTCCAAGCGTATCTCGATCCCCACATACTTGGAAGCCTTTCTCCAAAACTCTTCTAACGACGCCAGAGGGCTTTTCGCCAAAAACAAGGCAAAAGCTAAGCTAGGCTACAACGCTTCAATGACAATGTGCAGCTGGATGGCCTCTGTGAGATTAGGGACCAACGCTGCTTCCTTGTAAAATCTTAAAAACTCCTTAAAAGTTTCGATTTCTCACTGGATAATCTAGGCAAGGGTGTGAGACATCTTGGGAATATCCCTGGAAATGACAAAATGGTCACCAAAAGCTGTTTCCATTTCCTCCCAAGAGTCTATGGAGCCTGAGGGGAGCCCTTTAAACCAGCTGAGGACTTCGCCAACCAAGGTACGGGGGAATATCTTACACATGACATCTTCCTCTATCCCCAAGAACATAGCCTCATATGTATAAACATTTAAATGCTTAGTGGGGTCTATCTTTCCTGTGTACTTCCCAATGGAAAGAGGCTGGGTTGTTTACAAGTACCTTGGAATATGCATGCTCATCAACCTCCGTGAAAATAGGATGTTAAGTCTGTATTCCCCAGGAGCTGTAACCACTGGCTCCTTTCTTCTACCACTGACTCTCTCACCAGAGTCCTGAATCAACTCCCTCTTTTCATATGTAGGGATCTTTGAATACTAGAGAGTTGTAGACTTCTCTCTCCCAGCAATATGGTGGGTTTCCTCATCTTGAGACACCACTATCTCCTCAACCTGTCTCCTATCCCTTTTTAACTCAGCAAGCTCCTCCTTGAGCACTTTATAACCTCATCTTGAGGGTTTAGAGTTCCAACAGGTACCATCCTTTGTGAGATCCCTACAGGGGACTCAAAGGCTAGGCGCCTTCCAACTTGATATTCCTGGGTAGTGACATCCTCCACGTGCCCCTCTTGAAAATCCCTACCATTGCCTTCCATGACAAACTGCTGAACTTCTGTGAAAGGTAGGAATAACTCTAACATGTCCCACCGGGCGTGCCAATGAACTGGTCTAAACTGGGGTCAACGATCCGGTGTAGGACCAGCCATAAATGTCAAATATTTAGAGTGATTTGTACATCGGTACAATGGGTATCTGATATTATGCCCTTTATCTCAGTAGGAGAATAAAAGTCTTGAAGTCTTGGAGATCCTTCACACCAAGCTTTCACGTTGAAGAGGGGTGAAAGGTGGTGTCACCTATGAAGATTCTCCAACGCTCAAGTTAGTAACCAGAAATGGAATTCAAGGTTTCTCAAGCGTAAGTTTGGGAAATGAGTCTAATGTATCAGTGTATAAAAAAAGGCTATTTATAAGCATGCATGGAGAATGAAGGGTCAGGTTGGGCCAAGGAAAATAGTACATTGTACAATGTACGATTCTGACATGCGATGCGGGAGGAGCCGCGTCTTCCGTGAATGTCCCCTGCAGCTGTACCTTATACCTTTTGTCGGGTGACGTGGACATACCGGCATAGAAGGACGTCTGATATGGATATACAGTCCAGAGGGTTTATATGCAACACTGGTAGCATAGTGAAAACATATGAAATTACATCCTTGTCCATGTATCGGTATTGAGACTGGATCAAAAGGGTCTTTAATTTGGTTGTTTGGGTCTTGAATCTATTCAAAGCATAACATACAACAATTTAGATAACATAAGTATACAACTTTAAAAAAATCAAAGTGTACAGGCCTTACGTG
This sequence comes from Clitoria ternatea, assembly GCA_037962975.1. Lineage (NCBI taxonomy): Eukaryota > Viridiplantae > Streptophyta > Magnoliopsida > Fabales > Fabaceae > Clitoria > Clitoria ternatea. The sequence goes on from CM075672.1 coordinate 163,162,776, forward strand.
TTGTACAAACCAATCAATGAACTTGGATGATACCTCACTACGTACATGGCCGTCAGTTATATCATTTTGCTCTTGTCTTAGTATATCTACATATATAATATTTAAAGAACAATAGTTTAACTACACGAAAATCTTATGTTCAAAATGAAACAATGTACCAGTAAGTGACTTACTCTAGATATGGTTTGTAACAACCTCGGTTAACTAGGATAATCCCCTCTGCTGGGTCATCCTACTTAACTAGGAGGTCACAAGTTTTTACAAAAGTGAGGAAAAATTTTCTTTTTTTGTACAAGTAAAACAATGGCGGATCAGTGGAAGCAAGTATTAAATAATTTACATAGTCATTCATAAACTACAAGTAATTATACTCTTAATAGAATGGAGCACACAGGAACCCTTAAATATGTACAATCATCCTTGGTCTTGTAACATAATTAAGGATATATTTATATATATATATAGCTCTATACATCCTACTTTTGTTGAGCGCTCTTAGATTGTCCGACTTATGGCTACTCCTCGTATTTTGGTTCCTCGTTTCCTGGTTCTTCTGTTATTATTAAGTAAAAAGGGACGTATATACTCCAGACCCCAAGGGTTCCCGGTGTGGGTACACCCAATCCACAAATAGTGTAATATGGATAATTTAATCAATACATTTACGACATATGGCAATCAATAATGTTGTCATGGAATGCATGAGTTAGGTTCGTTATGAATTATTTGATGTTTAAGTCTAATGATGAATGTGGGCCTAATAAACCACTCCATCATCATCATTATCATCATCATTATCATCATCATCATCATCATCATCATCATTATCTCATCTCATTCACCGGAAGCCGTCCTGCTCAGGCTATCCCTGGGCATAACGTTTCTACACTAGAGCGATCGGAGCCCACCAAGTCCTCCATACATCATATCTCATTACTAGGTACTCACAGGTCCTACACATAAACATGGATCCATCTTATCTCATCATTCATATCACATAATAATGGGACTTGGCTCTACACGACCACAGTTACTCTTTGTCTTCAGTCGAAATACATTAGGTTTACCACAGACCATCCAGCATTTGGCGCGAATCCAAGCCATTAGATGCCCGATGTCTCACCCCATTTTTCCGGACCCGAATCCCGATGTAATCAAGATAAATGATTAATAAAATTGCGAGTAAATTTTTCACATTTAAAAATATTTCAAAACACCTCAACGATTACATCAAGACCCGAACTACAGAAAATTGAAAGGTGAGAGATGAAAATTTATAACTGGATCGTTAAATAAATCACCCATAAGTGTATACAAAAATAATAGAGTTTACAGCGGAAGAAGAATATGTATACAGGGCACACGCCTAGTCCCATATATGAAGATATGAGAAAAGGCTCGACAAAGCATACAAATACACAATATAAGCCATTTAGGTCATAACCAATCTTACATATAAGTCATCAACATGCATTACCTAAAATATATATTTATATGGTCATGCAACATACATCTCCAATATCCATATTCCATAATTGACCACATTCAATTCAATCTCAAATCATGTATAATCAACATTTATACATGCCCAAGAGGATTACATATCCATTATCATATTATTCATCAAAAAGGTATGAATTCCAACACCCCAAATATCAACACATCATTCACTTATATTATCATTTACAATACATCCACCAATATCAATGATTATCAACACTATAATGTACATTTTATACACAATACAATAATTACAACCGCTGCTGGCCAAGGCAATCCACTACCACTATTTAGCTTCACCAAAGCTTTACTTTAAAAATATCCTCATCCCATGATATTCCTGCATCAATGCTAAAAATGGACAACATGGAAGAGTGAGTTATACATTTCAAATGATGACTATGAATACAATTGAGAATATATGCAAATGCATATTAACATCATGTATGCTTTGCTAAAGTCATCAATAGTCATCATAATTCATTCATCCCAATAATATACATATACCATATTCATCAATCAACTCATAGCAAAGTAATACATATACACATCATTTCTCATTTCCATAATGGGCCATCCTCATCATCATCAATATACATAAGCACGCCCTTCAACACATTGGGCCATCACATACAACATCATTATGTACAACATCTTTTCTTTGTATTCATATTTTACATGTTTTTTAGGTATTCATTTACCCATCTCATCCATCATCATATCTCAATGTCAACCATCATCATATATCAACATTAATCATCATCATATCATAACACCTTTGGCATATCTCTATGCTATATGCAAATGCTCTTATGCTAAAGCATATGCACAATGGAATTATCAACAACAAATGCAGATCCGGCTATAGGAATAAACACCAAATGTGGGTTCAAGCATGATCACATAATCATGCCCCTACTACAGTAGTATAATGTGTACACATATCTCATAATGCATGCATAATCCTAAATTTTACTGGTGCCAAACCGCATTGCCCATTTTACAACACTGGTCATTTCCACCATGACCGCGGTAAACAACATAATCAACAATATAAGGTGTTATAGGCCAACCATGATTCATATGATGGCAGTTATGATCCAAAGGACCACTAGGGACACCTGCTCCTCAAGAGCCACCCCCCACAATGGTCAATCACATGCAGCTCCCCGTAGCTTAGCATGGGCAGCTTCGTGACTTAGACACTAAGTCACAGGGGAACAACAAGAATACTCATGCATAGAGCGGCCCTTCCATTGGGCCAACCGGGAGAATCCCCTAATAATCCTTAGTGGCAGCGTATGATATGCAATGAATGCAAATGCCAATCAATGCATTCTCACATTATGCATCTTATCATGCCCCTCATCAATCATCATCATCATCACCAACACCACCATACAATTCTTAGTGGATTTTATCATTGTTGGTTTTAGCCATTGTTTTCAAGTTTTAAGTGTGGCATTTCATTTCAACATACTTATATCATACATGCAAGTTAATACATGCAACATTCACAATGACATCACAAACATCAATAACATTCATCAATCTTTCATCAACATCATCATATAATTTCTTAGTGGATTTTTCATCTCATTGATCATTACCATTGTTTTACATTCTAGTGTGGCATTCATAACATCTCATCAATACAATTCAAACCACACATACAAGGTCACACTTGTATCAAGCACAATGGTATTTAACAAATCATAAATAATAACAATCATCCATCATTACTCATTATCGACATCATCTTTGATTCGTTGATTTATAATAAACACATTGTCATGCAATCATCCCCTCATTAGTTTCATCATCATACAAGGGTGTGTCTTACAACCCCATCATTTAACTTTCATTATCATTCTTCATGTCATATTATTAGTGGTGTACATTCATGTTTTCATAACATATCATAGGCACATACATATTTTTCAAATGTCTCAATCAATATCAAACACCACCAAGACGCACCATCATCATATACCCTTAATACAATCTCTTGTTTTTACATAATAAAATGGGTTTTAGGTAATAATAAGCTCATGATAAATTTCAACATTAAGACATATGAGAAAATTTCATTTTTAGTCTTTAAAATAGTGAGACATGTCACAAATATCACCTAATAGTCCTAATTTGACAATCATAAAAAGTTAGGTTTAAAACCCTCTTAAATTTGAGTTTTACAATGCAGGGGGTCTGGTGTTTTATGCCTAATGAGAGTTAGAAAACTCACACCTTTGTTACATAATTATCTATAACTTTCATGAAGGATTTAGAGGCTAAAAATGTCATTAAGATACCCAAATAGGCCAAAAACAACAAGGGAAAAGCAGCAGTTGGAAAAATCCTGACAGTGGCCAAGAACAGGGCTATGAATTGACTTACACATGCCATGAATCGATTCACACGATTCCAGTAGCCCATGCATTGATTCCTACCACCTGCAAATCGATTCCCACAAATCCAGGAGGCCATAAATCGATTCCTACATCATGGGAATCGATTCCGACGATTCCAGAAAGCCATGAATCGATTCCCACATCCCAAGAATCGATTCCCACACTGGAAAGCACCCCCAAACATCAAATGCATCAACCCAACATCAAACAATGCTAAATCATGCATCTTCATGGAACCTTAACTCAACAAGACACACAATCGTTCCATCATCCCCTCATTAGTTTCATCGTTATACAAGGGTGTATCTTACAACCCCATCATTTAACTTTCATTATCATTCATCATATAATATTAATAGTGGTGTACATTCATGTTTTCATAATATATCATAGGCACATACATATTTTTCCAATGTCTGAATCAATATCAAACACCACCAAGACACACCATCATCATATACCATTAATACAATCTCTGATTTTTACATAATAAAATGGGTTTTGGATAATAATAAGCTCATGAAAAATTTCAATATTAAAACATATGAGGAAAGTTAATTTTTAGTCTTAAAAATAGTGGGACATGTCACAAATATCACCTAATAGTCCCAATTTGACAATCATAAAAAGTTGGGTTCAGAACCCTTTTAAATTTAAGTTTTACAATGCAGTGGGTCTGGTGTTTTATGCCTAATGAGAGTTAGAAAACTCCAATTAAGATAAGACCAATTTTCACACCTCCGTAACATAATTATCTAAAACTTTTATGAAGGATTCAGAGGCCAAAAATGTCATCAAGATACTCAAACAGGCCAAAAACTACAAGAGAAAACTAGCAGTTGGGAAAATCCTGACAATGGCCAAGAACAGGGCCATGAATTGATTCACACATGCCATGAATCGATTCGTACAATTCCAGTAGTCCATGAATTGATTCCCACCACCTAGGAATCGATTCCCACGAATCCAGGGGGCCATGAATTGATTCCTACATCATGGGAATCAATTCCAACGATTCCAGAAAGCCATGAATCGATTCCCACACTCCAAGAATCGATTCCCACACTGGAAAGCACCCCCAAACATCAAATTCATTAACCCAACATCATACTATGCTAAATCATACATCCTCATGGAACCTTAACTCAATAAGATACATAATTGTTCCATTCTAACATGAATCATTCATTAATAGATACATTCACTCCCATCGAAGGGACCAGAAAACATTCATCATTATCTCATATATACATGACTCCTAAAATCAACAAATTGCCAAGCATATCATTCATCATATTATCCATCATCTCATCATTCAAAATAATCATGATCAATCATCCAACTCATGCAATTGAAATGTAAACTCCTCTCCTACCTCGAGAAAAGAATCATAACTTGAAGGCTCCGATTGTTCCACCGCATTACCCGGAATACAATCTCTTATCAACACATACATATGCATTCAATTAATGAGTCATCTTAAGGCATCATCACAATTCTAATTATTTGTTAACATCATGCAGGGCTTAGTATCAAGTCCTAAACTTGCTAAAACACCAATTCATACCATTGTGTTAGGTTTCGGGAATTCCTTTCCTAAAACCAAGATTCTCTAGATCTCAAAGGGTTAAGCATACCCAACAACAATATCACATCCTTCATCAATATTCCTCCCAATCACATATAAATCATCCAAATGTCATCATAAGCCTTTTGGTTTCTTTTAAACCATCATCAATCAACAAATTCAATTAGCACTTATCATGGCCTAATAACCCATCAACTCAAAATTTCCATTTCATTAATCCATCACTCATGGTCATCTACCATTATGATCATCATCATAATTAACACCCAACAATAAACATCATATATTCATCCTCAAAAATCAATTTCTCTAATCATCATATACTCATATACATATATCTCCTAAACCTCAAGATTGGAACCCCGTCAAAATCCAATAACCTCAATAATCATACCAATCATTTCAATTATCTTTTCTAAACCCAAAAGTCATACTTATGACCAATGAATCATCAATTTCACCATCTGTACCAAAAGCCCTAATTTATCGATTCTTAAGTGTTTTTCACAAAACTAACAATCATAAATCTCAACAATTTTTATGCATCATCATAAGCTTAATATCATCGTCAAAGTGCCAATCAATTATAAACAGCAATCAATGTTCCTAATGGTCTTATAACCTATGGTTTGGGTTTTAGATGAATAAATCATCATTCATAATATATTGAGCTTAATCAACATCAATAATTAATTCCAATCTTCTAAAAATTCATTTTCCTCATATCAAATCGTTCCATAGGCATAAAATCACTAAAACCACCAATTTAGCTAAAACCCCTAAAATATCAACACTTAGGGTTTCCTCTAAAATCTTCGACCAACAATCAACTTCCACCCATTTCCATGAATCATCATAAACACAATAATCCGTCATCCTCATATATCACAAAACCATAATCAAGAATTTCATCTCCTAAGTCATTCAAGCCTAGGGATCATCATTTTCATCAATACCCATAGTTTCTAACACTACCATTTCAAGCACAACATCATTAAAATTCATCAATGGGCAAAAGGAGTTATAAATCTTACCTTAAGTCCCAAGCTTAGGTCAAAAGAGAAAATGAGGAAGAGGATGGAGAACCCATTTGATTTTTGCCCCAAAATGCTATACAAGCTTCATGAATCCAAGTTGTGTTTTTAATTTTGGAAAGAAATGGAAATGGAAAGGGTGGTGGATGGTTTTGCCATGAGAGGAAGAAGAAAAAGAAACAAAATGAAGATAGGTGAGTGGGAGAGTGAAGCTGCTAAAAATAAGAAGAAGAAAGAGGGAAATTTGGCAAAATTGGGTATTACCCAATGGTTAAAAGGGTGCTCCATGTTGCTTTCACCAATGGTTAATAATTTCCCATTGTCCAATGGATAAAACGACCAAGAGGGAAGGATGCTACGGTTAAGTGGAGAAGAGGAAATGGGAATTTACATTTGCTTTTAATTCCATTTGGCTCATATTTTTACTGTTTCATATCATACGTCGTGTCTATATATATATTTCCTCATCACCAAAACTTATTTTAACTATATCACCATAACCATAATAATTTTCTAAGTATTCTAGACCCATCAAATATCCAATTCAGCTTAGTGGGCCCCACACTATCCGTTAAATCATCCGGTTTCAGTAAATCTTTATTTACCAATAATTCACCTCTAGCATCTAATGAATTTTCCCATAATTATTGGACCATAAAAAATTATTTATCTTTATCCAATAAATTTATTTTCTTCAAAAATTTGGGATGTTATAATCCACCCAACCTAAAAAGAAATTTCGTCCCCAAAATTTGACATTGATATATATATCACAAAGCTATACTTTTGGCCACACACCACTAGGGTTCAATGATACCATAAAATAAGATCAGATTTCCCAAAGTCCAACAGGATATGATCATCATTATTCCTTTGTTTCAAACATAAAATCTCATATATCCAAAACGAGTTACAACTCATCAATTCTCAATTCATCCAACTTAACTCACACATTCTTATCCAGTACCACCAGATAAACATTCACCATAAGCAGTTATAACCTCACTTGCCCGGCCTATAGGTTGTCACATCCGATATACAGGAAGGCATCGTAATCCCATAGTGGTTATAACAAACACATGAGGTCGGCGCATAAGTGCATGTTGCCACAATACCTATGGCATGTAGAGTCATGTCAGGACAAGTACCTTCAATTCTTATTGCTCATATTAATCATACTTATTCAAATAATACAAATTCACATGAGACTTAGTGACAATTCACATCAGTCTATAAGTCATTATATTCATATAACCTTACCATTATACATAATCTGGCATAAATCATGCCATACAAATCGTCAAATACCAATCACCAGAACCATATATTGGTATATTAACAGTAGACCTCCAATCATCACTAGGTAAATACCTCATTATTAGACTTCATCCATCCAAAAGCCATGATTAATTAACCTAATAGTCATTTGTTTCACTCACATATTATCCGTGATAAATCATTTCAAACCTAAGTGAGTAACCAAACTTACATTAAGTACATAACCTTAAGGTTATAATAGGATCCTCAATCGTATAATAAGCTTTCACATTAGTGATTCTCCTCACAGATCACAACCAAAGTCCATAAGACGGACGTATAACTCAATTGTATCACATCACTACATGGTTTCTATCATTAATATAGCACCTTTCAAAATAAAAAGGAAGGTAATGACATGATCAAATTCCATTTACCAACCCATAATCACACATGTCATCTCTACATCACATCATAGTCCATAGCTATTCTCATGATCACAATGTCAAGGGCACATAATTTAGCCTGAAGTCACACTATAAAATCATAAATACCAAACCATACCCAAAATTCAATATCATTATTCACCAATCATTTAGGGGTCACATTCATAATTCGTGTTCCATCACATACCGGCTCTAGGCTCGACAACTTATTTCATAATTAATTTCGCTATGGCTTAACTAATTATAAAGTTTAACCGATTATTTGACTTAGAAAGTATAAGGGGTTACCTAGTACCCATTGTGGGACACTCCCACAACATCCAAATATCATTAGACATAGCTCATCAAAATAACATAGAGCCTAGACCACTGATAAATCAATTTTAATACACTTCTTATAGTTTTACACTTGGGGTTTATTATATAATTACTATGTTTAATAATAGTATTTTAATTAAGTTTTATGTTGTTTAGTTAAATTGAAGTATTATGTATATATGTTTCAATTTTCGTTTTTTGTATGTATCTTGAGTATCTTGCCTTATTTTGGCCATAACTTGGGCTTTTGTGATCCAAATAGGCTAATCTTGGAGCCCATGGAAAGGTAAGACAGAGGGCTACATCATGATGATCAGATTTAGTTATTTTGCATCTAAAAAAATAAAGAAATAGAACTTGAATCAATCAGCCCTCATGTGTCCCACCAGCATTGACATAATTCACCAAAATACACATATATGTAGCTGTAGATGTCCAAATGACCTCATTCGTGCGCCAAATTCTCCATAAGACAGAGATCTACAACTTTCATGTTGAAGGTTTTGCAAAATTCGTCCATCTAGAAGGTCATATTGAACACGCAAGGTGGAGAAGATAAAGAGGAGAATGAATTTCAACACCTACCATTATCTTCTTTTGAATTATTATAATTTCAAGCCCACCAATGTTGAAAAAATGCATTAATAATCAGAAAATGAATGTATAGTATCATTATATCTTGCCTATAAATAGATGCTTGAAGTTGTAAGGAAGATACACAAGAAATACATAAGAAATACATGCTTTAGTTTTCATTACATTTCTATATCTTTACTTGAGTTTCTTAAGTTTTATTTCTTTCTCTTGCTTTATTTCCTTGTTCTACATTCAATCCCTCAAGTTATGATTTTCATTTCCCTTCCTCAATATCAAGTAAGTTAATTTTATTATTTGTTATTTACTTTTATAGTCAAAGTTATAGTTAATTTAATATTAGCTTTCATTGTTAAAACTTATCATGGAAGCTTAATCTTTTAAAATCAACTCAAGGAATTTAATTTTTCTTTATATTAACTTTGAGTTCTTGCTCTTAATATTTTGATTAAAGATAATTACTTTTCTTTGTTTCTCAAATATTTATGATGGTAGCTTATTTAAGTATATAACCGATTGATATATAATTAAACAATCTATAATCTAAACTGATGTTGGTTGGTTAATCAATAATCAATTTGAGAACAAAGATTAAGTCACTAAATAAGAGATTTCTATTTAGTAATCAAACTATGGTTTAAAAGTTATTTTAGTAATTAATAAGAATATATCGATTGATTATTCTTATTAGTTCATTAATTTGATTCTAGAAGATTTTCTAGATTATAATCATTTAGGGATTCCAAATGATTCAAGATTGAGAAATTAATTATATTTAATCATATTTATGATCAATGATTAGTTAAGTACAGATTTATTAATTCCTTGGGTTTGTTCTTTCTAAATTTGATTATTTTCACTCATAAATTTACTTTTTACACTATTATATAATTACTTAATTTTCCTTTCAATCTCAACACAAATCCCCCCTTTATTATAACTAAATTGAGTGTAACTAATTGAACTAAGGTCCTCGAGAGACGACCAAGGTTGTTCACCTTATACTATATTAATTTAACTTTTTATTTGACCCGACAACGACAACGTGTCAAATTTGGCGCCGTTGCCGGGGGCCTTTGGTCCTAATTATTTGCATTCAATTATCTAATATGTTTTACATTTTTTTTATAAGTGTGTTGAAGATATTCAGGTTTGGTTGAATGTGAGCATATAAAAAAATTTAAAAAAAAAATCCACTTTATTATATTCTTATTTATTTTCTAGTAATCTCATTTTCAACCATTGAAAAAAATATATATAAATATAAAAAAAATCTTTAAATTTTTAAATATATGTTCTAAGCATTTCATAATTAAAATGATAAGTTTTTCCTTTTATTACATAGTTCTAGTATTTTGTTACAATATATGTAGATGTATTGTGTATGACTAGATCTAATCCCGAACCACTATATTCTTTTGATCCTGAAATAGATAGAACATTTCATCAATTAGTTAGATCATCTAAGAAACTATTAGGTAATAATAATAATAATAATAATAATAATAATAATAATAATAATAATAATATTCTAGCTAATAGCATAAGTAGTGAAACTAAACCTTCAACTTCTGAGTATTTGTATAACATGGCTGAAAAGACATTAAAAGAACTAGCTACACCAGATGTCACCAATCAAACATCATGCATCTTATATCCTGAGGAAGATGTTCCTTTTGTACTTAAAACTGGTTTAGTTCATTTGTTACCAAAGTTTCATGGTCATGCAGGTGAAGATCCTCATAAACACTTAAAAGCATTTCATATCCTTTGCTCTACCATGAAACCTGAAGGGGTTTCAGAAGAACATGTAAAACTTAAAGCTTTTCCTTTCTCCCTTGTAGATATCGCTGAGGATTGGTTATTTTACCTTCCTCCTGGCTCTATTACAAGTTGGGATGACCTAAAGAAAATGTTTCTTGAAAAATATTTCCCCGCTTCAAGAACTTCCTCAATTAGAAAAGAAATATGTGGCATCCAGCAACATGACCGGGAAAATCTTTATGAATACTGGGAAAGATTTATAAGATTGTATGCTAGTTGTCCCCATCACCAAATTACGGACCAACTTCTCATACAATATTTCTATGAAGGTCTTAATCCAATGGATAGAACTTTAGTCAATGCAGCTAGTGGTGGTGCTTTGCAAAATAAAACTACAAATGCAGCAAAAAGTTTAATTGAGAACATGGCTGCTAATGCTCAACAACATGCCACCAGAAATAATTCTGTAGTAATTAGAGGAGTCCATGAAATTGAAACTACTAATGATGGAGATAAAAAATGGGAAAGTAAATTTTCTGAACTAGCAACACTTATGAAAAATATTATTGTGTCTCAAAAACAACAACTTGTAACCCCTGCTAAGGTATGTTCTATATGTACTTCATTAGATCATTATACCGATTGTTGTCCTTCACTATAGGAAGCTAAAATTCCTGATGAAAATCCTCAAGTATGTGCTGCCAACTTATACAATAACAGACTACCACAACAACAACATAATAATTATGATCTTTCTTCTAACCGATATAATCCTGGTTGGAGGAATCACCCTAATTTAAGATGGGGTAATTCCTCACAATAAACTCATGTACCTTTTCAGGCAAATACTGGACCAAGCAGACCATATCAACCTCCTCATGTACAACAAAAGCTACACAAATAGCTGCACCTTCCATTGAGAAATCAAATTTATAGGAATTGATAAAGCAAATGTCAGTAGATAATCTGAACTTCCAAAAAAGAACTGAGGCTACAATTCAGACTCTTGAAAATTAGATTGGTCAATTGGCCACATCTTTAAACCATTTGCAGTCTCAAGGTTCAGATAAGTTGCCTGCTCAGACAATTGTCAATCCTAAAAATGTAAGTGCAATTACTTTAAGATCTGGTAAAGCTATCCATGGACCAGAAAAACAATAACAAACTGAAAATACTATTGTCACAGAAAAACATGCAGAAGAAGTTTTAGATAGTTTAAGTAATAATAGTAATGATATATCTCTCACAAATCCTCCTTCTGCAACTGGTCCTGATAAGCAACATATTCCTCTTCCATTTCCACAAAGATAAAAATCTATACAAAATAAGAAAATGGATGAGGAGATCTTGGAAATATTTAGAAAAGTAGAGGTAAATATACCTTTATTAGAAGCCATCAAGCAAATCCCATGATATGCCAAATTCCTTAAAGAACTATGCACTAATAAAAGAAGACTAAAAGGCAATGAAAGGATTAATATAAGTAGAAATATGTCTGCATTAATTGAAAAACCTTTGTCACATATACCAGAAAAATGTAAAGACCCTGGGACGTTTTGTAACATCCCAATTTTGAGGAGTAATACCGAATGAAAATAAACCATTAAGATTCTGATTGCAAAGAAGGAAAATTAATTATTAATTATAATCAACTTAATCTAAGAAATAGTGACAAATTAATTAAGCTTGGTTGGTAGGAGGTGGCTGCTCCCGATTGGGAGCCACGTGAGTGGGACTGCAATTCACGTTTTCCCATCCCACTCTCCCTCGTACACGCATGTGCTTATATATGTGCACTGAAGTTACGCATTTCCTTCAGACTCCCTCTTCTTCTCTTCTCTTCTTTTTCCTTCTTGTACTCTCTTCCCTCTTTCCCTTCGTCTTCCTTTCCCTGTTCACTGTCCTGTTCCTGAGAACGCACGACGACGATACTGTAGGAGACTTGGAGTTCCTTCAGCTGGTGAGGGACGATCGTCAGGGTGAAAGACGAACAGCCCCTGTTTCACGATGCGACTACGACCAAGGAGGCCGAATGAGTGTGAGCCTGGGCGAGGCAATCAGACCAGTGTCAAGAAACAGAGGAACCCCTCGAACTTCCTTCAGTAGGTAGGGGGCGCTTGCATGTCAAATGCATGGTCCACGAACGGTACCGGATGAATGTACTACTTTAAGTGTATGCATGTGTCTGTCACGATTGTATATTATGCATGATTATTGACCTTGGACTCCATGTGTATGACGAGTAGTTAGATAATATTTACATGTAAATAAGATAGTGGTAATGTAGTCTGTTAGCCTTCCTGATATAGCCGAGTGAGATGCATGGTTCTACCTCTGTTAATACTGTGAGAATATGAATGTATGACTGTTAGTTGATTCGTCCGATGTTATTACCTTGATTGTTTGATCACTGTGCATGTTGGTATGATTAGCAAAGTAAAGATAGAGACCGTGTTGAATATGCTCCTACCTTGATGTTTACGAAAGAGGTATCAGTTGAGTGATGTTGCTTGCTGGTTAAACGCATAAGTTGCATATGTAGGAATGGGGTGACCCGTGGAAGGTCATGAGCCCCGAGGGAATGACTTCCAGCTACAGACCTTGGCTAGATCCTAAGAGAGCTCGTGGTAGCCGTAGGAGCTAGAGAGGAGTCTCGAGACGCCAATGGGAGGCCGGTACCACGCGGGAAGAGCTGATGGACGAGAGGCCAGTAAAGGGGGACTGTAACTGAAAGTCATTACTTAAGTCGGATCCGTAGGCATGCATGTAGTTATGATGTTGATTAGGATAGTACGCGTGGCATGTGTTGGGTGTTATGAATGAATTCTGAGTGTGTGGATGCTTGTGCATGTCTGAATAAGGATGAACTTTATGTAGTACGCATGTGAGTGTATGTTATTGATATTGTTGTAATTTGCATGGCCTTAATTTAATCTGAATGTGACTGAGTGAACGTAAGTGTGCGTACTGACACTGAGACCGAGCTCTTGGTTGTCATTTTCCATGTAAAAGCTCACCCTACTGTGGCTACATTTTTCAGTGAACATCTCTCGGAATGAAGGATGAAGAAGGAGCCGAGGGCAGAGCAGAGAACCTGAGCGCTATGGAATATATGTGTATATGTATATACTGTACATAAGGTCTCGTTAAGCCTTGGCCGGCTCACATTTTGATTTAGTCCTTATATCAGAAATTGAACACTTTCGGGTAGAAGGGACATGTTAATGCGTTTGTAATTATTTAAATACTTCCCTATATATATATTGTGTGTTTATTCTATACTGTGGGTGATGTCTGAGCGATAAACCTGGATGTATAAGTATACTTTCCAAGCGTAGGAAGTCAGTGTGACTATGGGAAGAAGTGGAGCTAAGTTGTTGTTGGGGGAAAGCGAGATGGCAAGTCATTCTGAGTGATGAGAGATTGAATTGTATGAGTAATTGAGGTCGTATAGCCTGGAGTAGGAGTAGGTGCAAATCTTGTGAGTGATAATTGTGAGGTTTTCTGAGTAGAGGAAAATCAACGATTCTAAGTGAGAACCCGCCGAGTGAGAGTTCACCGACTAGGGAACGACACCTAAGACTCTAAGTGGATTTGTTGTAATAAATCAGTAAGCAGCTAGGGAACCCGAGTGAGTCTTGACTTAGTAGGAAAATTAGAGCAGGAAATATTATGGTTACCGAGTAAAGGGTGAGTAGAATGCCCCGAGTGGCGTAATGGACGTGCATGTTATCCCGAGTAAGAAGTCTTCATAGATTCTGAGTAAGCGGCTTTGAGAATCATTCTCGGATTGCCAATAGGTATACGTATATAATCCAATCGAGTGGAGCAACAGAGTGTCATACGCTGTTAGGATAGAACTGGTGAGTTTTAAGGTTAGCCCGAGTGGATTAGGAAGTGAACCTTCCCGAGTGAACCATACACTAAAACCGGGTGGAATGGCAGGATACCGAGGGTAGCATCGCTTCAGCAAATGTAGTGCAGACTGGAGATCTTGAGTAGAATCGCCCGAGCGTAGTTAGTCCTCGCTTGAGCGAGTGTACCTGGTGCCATTGGGTTCACTTAAGCGTTTCTTCCTCTCGTTGTGCGTGAGTTTCTCCCTTGTCTTCTTCCATTTCCTTTCCTTGTCGTACTCGGTTTTATTAATTCAAACAGATTATGCATGGTTTGTTAACCTTAAAATTTGGAAAATTCCACTGTTGATTTTATTTATTTAATTAAAAACCAGAGTGTTACATTTTAGTATCAGAGCAGACCGAAAGGTCCAAGGCCAAGGTACGCTTGCCGAGTCTGAGCGGTTATGTGTATTATGATCGAATGGTCATCATTATTGTGATATTTGTTGAACCTGATTGATGTTGTGATATTAATTTATGGATAGGAGGTTGTCCCTTCTGGTCTGGCTGATTGTGTAACATATAGAAATGGCATAATGTGCTAAGTTACTGAATATTAGGCTGAGATACGACCGGTAGTAAGTGACTCGGTATACTTATCCATGAAGGGGTGTTAATTTCAGGATAAGGGATGACGAATCGCCAAAGCATGGAGGCTATAGCCACAGCATTCCAACGCTTTGTTGACATGTTTGAGAGGCAGGGCCAGCCTCTAGCTGAGAATGGCCAAGTGCTGGACCGCTTCCTGAAGAAGAAGCTGAGTGAATTTCAGGGAGAAGGAACCCTGAGGTAGCTTTTAAATGGACTCAAGAGATGGAAAGGATCTTTGGGGGCCTTCGCTGTACCGAGGCCTAGAAGGTAGAATGTGCAGTGTATATACTGCGAGACAAGGTGGAGAACTGGTGGAAGATAGCTAGAAACCGATTTCCTGACGATAATGCTCAGCTGACCTGGAACAACTTCAAGAAATGCTTCTTAGAGAAGTACTTCCCCGACACGGTAAGGAGTCGGAAGGAGTTGGAGTTTATGAAGTTGAAACAGGGTTCCATGACTGTGGAAGAGTATGCGACTAGATTCGAAGAATTGTGTCTATTCTACCCACCCTTCCAACAACCCGGGACTGAGAGCTCCAAATGCCTCAAATTTGAGAATGGATTGAGGTCAGATATTAAGAGAGCCTGCAGATATCAAGAGATCAGGAGTTTTCCTGCATTGGTGAATAAGTGTAGGATATTCGAAGAAGATGACAAGGCCCACTCAGGCCAGAATAGTAGAACAGGTCCCTCCTTGAGGCCTCAACAATCACGCTTCAAGAGGCCAGGAAACATGGGAAGAAATGGGCCCCTTACTAGGAATCAAGACCGTAGTGACCGAGGGAGACAGATGAGTGGACGACCAAAATATGGAAGGTGTTTTAAATGTGGTGGAGACCACTTTGCTCGGAATTGCGATGGTGCAGATGTCAAGTGTTTCCATTGCCAGGAGAAGGGGCACATTCGCCGTGACTACCCCCAACTCCGTCAAGCAAGTGCCAGTGTGCGTCAAGGAGGATTCCAGGTGAGGAGCGGTAGGAACGATGGTCAAAGCTCGGGGGGCGGAAGCAACAGAGCTAGAGGAAATATGATGTTTGCCCCAAATAACAGGAGAAGAAACACCGACCAGCCAGCTGCTGGAAGAGTTTACGCCATCAGTGCTGAAGAAGCTACGCAGGCGAACGACCTCGTACAAAGTAAGTGCCTACTCGGTAAACATACACTTAGTGTAATTTTTGATTCTGGAGCCACCCACTCCTTCGTAGCTGACGAGTGTGTGAGACGACTGCGATTACCGACTGTGGATATGGATCAGATTTTGGAAGTAGCCAACCCGACTGGCCCTAAGGTGCTGACATCAACGATGTGTAAGGACATAACGTTTGTGTTGGACGATCAGAGTTTTACCTTCGATCTTGTGTGCGTGCCTTTGAAGGACCTTGATATCGTGCTCGGCATAGATTGGCTTTCGGCCAACAAGGTGTCAATGGATTGTAGAAACCGAAGGATAATCTTCCTGAGGTAGCACAATGAGGACTACACGGCACAAGGTATAGCTCAACTATTTATGATGCTTTGTTTAACCGAGGGTGAGAGTAAAGCCCGAGTGAACGAAATTCCGACTGTATGTGAATTCCCAGAGGTGTTTCCTGAGGATGTACCGAGTGTCCCTCCCAATAGAGAAGTCAAATTCTCTATAGACTTGATTCCTGGAGCCGAGCCAGTCTCCAGTGCACCTTATAGAATGTCCCCAACTGAATTGGCCGAGTTGAAGAAGCAGGTAGATGAGTTACTCAGAAAACAATTCATTAGACCGAGTGTATCACCATGGGGCGCACCCGTGCTGCTTGTTAAGAAGAAGGATAGCAGCATGAGACTTTGTATAGATTACCGACAACTGAACAAACTCACAATTAAGAATCGATACCCATTGCCCAGAATTGATGATCTAATTGACCAACTGCGTTGAGCCTCAGTCTTCTCGAAAATCGACCTACGATCGGGATACCACCAAATCCGGGTGAAGGACTCAGATATTCCAAAGACAGCCTTTAGCACTCGGTATGGTCACTACGAGTATGTAGTGATGCCGTTCGGTGTGACAAATGTAACATCCCGAATTTTATAAAAATGAGTAATTGATGGGAATGAATAATAAATAATTAATTATGTCCCAAAAAAATATTGGAATGATTAAATTGAGGTTTATGAGAATTATTTATGATTTATTGGGACTTTAAGAGTTAAAATTATACCCGGTTAGAATATGGGTGTCGGACCAAGTATCTTCGATTGAGATGCCATTGGTCAGGGCTGTTAAGAATATTATTGGGAATCCGAATATGTCTTCGGAAAAATTTTTGGATTTAGTATTGAGCCCGAACAGAGAACCTGTAAGTTATAAAATGATAAAATTTTAATAAGGGGATTAAACTTAAAATCAAAAATCCTTTTTTCCCCTTCTTATTCCCGTAGCTCTCTTTTCTCATTTTGGCAAACACATTGCTTCTCCTCCTTTCTCCCTCATTTTCGTTACTTCTCTTCTCCTCTACACAAACCCTCTCTTTTCTTCTCTTCTTCTATAAAGCTCACCATTTTTGTGAGTCTCCTTCCATACCCAACCAACCATGCTTCTTCTTCTTTATTTTGGAGATGATTCAAATGCTTGGAAGCTCTCTATTTCTCCCTCTATTTTCGTGTACATGCTTGGGCTTGGGATAGCTTGGAGATTGAGGTAAATTTCTCTACTCTTTTGATGTTTTTGGCCCTAGGTTTTGGTTTCTATTTGGTTAGGAGAGTGCCTTATGAATGGGTTATGGATTAGAAGCCATTTTTTTGTAAAACCCTAAGGTGAGGTGTGATTTATATGTGTTTTTGGATAGGTGTGAAGAGGTATACGAAAATTGCAAGATTAGAGATAGAAGATGATGGTTGTTGTGGTGGTTGCTTGATTTTAATGAAACCCTAACCGTAGGATTTAGGGGAAATGAGTAATAATGCCTTGAAAGATGATTTTTAGTGAAAACCCACAATAATATATGTGTGGCTGTTGTTAATGATGGAGATTGATGGTTATTAAAAATGGTTATTGAGTTTTGATGAAAAACCCTAAGTGTAGTGATTTGGGATTTTGACTAAATAGATGATTTTGATGATTTTTGATGCCTTAGAATGATTTATATGAAGAGAATGAATCTTTAGAATCATTCGGATTGATTTATGAGGTTGATGATATTTTGAACTATGTTCATGAGGTTGTGTAAGATGATATATGCTTGTATGTAGGAATGGTGATTTGAGGTGTTGGGTTGAGAATGAGTATGAGATGTTGTTAATGTGATAATAACAGTCAAAAACCATTGATAATGGATACTTGAGTTGATGAATAATTAAGCCATGTTTATAGTGAAATGACGTGTATGACAAATTGTTGGTTATTGATGATAATATATGTGTATATATGATGATGAATAACCCATGAGAGGTTGAAATATGTACATTCTAATGAACCATCCTTGTGGGGATGAAGTATATGTTTTATGAAATGGGAATTTATGTGGATGTTTGGCATTGAATGTGATAGCCATTGTGATGGTATTTGGTGATAAGTTTTGAAGGATAATCTATAATCGAGGAACTCATAGAGTCAAATTGAGTGTTATGCGATTTTGATATTGTATGATAGTTCCAATAGCCCATATACGTTGTTTATGACTTGTAGGAATTGGAATGGGTCAATTCCAATGAGAATAGGTCCTTTAGTTGCACAAAAGCGCCTCAAAATGGGTAAAATACATTTATGTGCATAACTCCCTCATTTTTAAGAATTTTTGAGTGAGGCTGGTGGCCACGCGTCACAAATGATGTGTATTTGTTGTGGTTAAAATTTGGTAGCATTTGGAGTTGATATGCAAAAGTTAGGGGGGTTAGAAGTTCCAAAATTATGCATTTTCTGCATAATTTCTGCATTCTGGTATGCGTAATCGATTACAAAGGAGTTCCTAATCGATTATAGGCATTCTGTTTCATGTGTAATCAATTACAGAGGTATTCGTAATCGATTACCAGTCTTCTGAGTCATTTGTAATCGATTAGGTGATTGGCCTAATCGATTAGATACGACAGGATTGCCCGATAAGCATTCTTTGCTATTTTTGGGCCGTTTGGGGATCTTAATGACATTTTTGGCCTCCGAGTTCTTCACAAAAGTTGTAGATAATTATGTTACGGAGGTGTGAGAATTGGCCTCACTTTAATTGGAGTTTTCTAACTCTCATGAGGCCTAAAATACCGAACCTATTGCAGTGTAAAACTCATATTTAAGGGGGTTTTGAACCCAACTTTTTATGGTTGTCAAATTGGGACTAATAGGTGATATCTGTGACATGTCCCACTATTTTTAAGACTAAAAGTAAGCTTACCTCATGCCTTAATGTTGAAATTTATCATGGCCTCATTATTGCCCAAAACCCCTTTAGTATGTAAAAACAAGCGAATTCACTAAGGGTATATGTGTGGTTTATTTTAGTGGTGATTGGGGAATGGCTTAAGGCCATGGCCAGGTATGTGTATACCTATGCTATGTTATGGAAACATGTATGCCTCACCACTATGATATATTATGAATCATGAAAAAGAAAATAAATGATGTGGTTATATGACACACATTGTGTAATAACGAACGGATGAGATAATGATGATGTGGGGTGTAGTTAGCCTTTAAGATCTAGAGGATCTTGGCTTTGGGAAAGAAATTCCCGAAGCTTAATACAATTACATAGCTTGGTGTTTACCAAGTCTAGGACTTGATGTTGGGCTTTATGATAAGCTAGCAAATGTTTAAGAATTATAAGGAATGCCTTGAGATGACTTATTAATTGTATGAATGCATATGTATATTATGTAGATCATATTCCGGGTGATGTGATGGAGCATTCGGAGCATTGGAATCGTTTCGACTCTTCCCTTGAGGTAGGAGAGGAGTTATATATTCAAATTGTATGAGTAGTTTGATGGTGATTGTTGTATGTGTTCTATACTCATGCTTGCCTTGCCATGTATATGTATTGAATTAACTGAAATGACAATTTGATAATTATTGAGAATTATTATGATATTCTTGTGATGGGTGCAAGTAATTGACTTGCATATGTGTGAGGCAATTATGGTTGCTATATATGTATATGTAATTCGTAACACCTTGCTGCCACGTGTGTGGATTAATATTATGATGATTGCTATGCCCTTTGATATCCATGTGTGGATTGTTATGAATGATGAGATGAAAATCCACTAAATGAAGTGTGGTAATATTGATGAATAATATGTGATGTTGAAATGCCATAGTGGCTGTTTACAAGTATTGACTTGCGTGTATGATGTGAAATATATGCAAAAATATGTTGAGATGGAAATGCCACATTAAAACTTGAAAATAATAATTATGAAACCAACAAGGTTGAAACCCACTAAGGTGTATGGTGGTGTTGGTGATTGTGATGATGATGATGATGATGTTTGATGAGTCGCATTTAGGATGCACAGAGTGAGGATGCATTTGATTTGTATTTGCATTGCATCCATGGCATATCATCGCTGTCTATGTGGAATATTAGGGGGTTCCACTAGGCGGGCCCAGTGGGAGGGCGGCTCAGTGCACGAGCGTATTGTTGATTTCCCCTGTGACTCGGTGTGTGAGTCACGAAGCTGTCCATAGTTTGGTGATGAGGCACCCTATGTGGCGGGCCTAGTGGGCGGGCGGCTCTATGGTGAGCGAGTTACCTCGGTGTCCGACGGGGCACGGCTCTCTTGATGTGTGTTCGGGAGGGGCCCGTAGCACTTTTGGCAAGTGAGGCCATGTTGTTGATCCGCAAGTCACAGGGTGACTAGTGCTACAGATGGGCGATAGCGGTTTGGTACTAATAAAAGATGTTGTTGAGATGCATGCATGCTTTGAGATATGTGTACACATTTTACTACTGCAGTAGGGGCATAGTAGCACACCTATACTTGACCCACAACTTGGTGTTTATTCCCACAGTCGGATCCACATTTGTTGTTGATTATTCCATTGTGCATATGCATTAGCCATAAGAGCATTTGCATATAGCATGGAGATATACCAGAATATGATGATTATTGATGATGATTGAGATGATGGTATTGGTGTTGATGAGATGAGAAGTTAATATAATGGAAGACCACATAAAAGTAAGAAAATATATGAATAAATGAAATGATGTGAATATGACGATCTGTATTTACGGCCCAATGTGATGAAGGGCGTGACTGTTTATGATTAATGATGATAATGAATATGAATGCCCTGTTGATAAGTGGCTGGTGATTGTGTATATGATTATGTATGTGCTTGTGCTTATTTATGATATGAATTGGGATTCATGAGGCTTGTATACCTATTGTGATAATGAGGTAATGAATGAATGATAATTTAATATTTTGATAGCAGAGCACACATGACGTTGTATGCATATACACATGATCACAATATATATATTATTCATCATTTTGAATGTATAACTCACTCTCCCATGTGGTCTCCTTTTTAGCATTGTGATGCAGGTTACCATGGGATGAGTTCGGATTTCAATTAAAGCTTGGGTGAAGGTAAATAGTGGTAATGGAAGTGCCTTGGCCGGCATCATTTATGGATTCTTGTGTAATAAATAAATTGTATATGATTGTATAGATGATTTAGAGATTTTGAGTATGTATAAGTTACTCCATTGAATTGATGAATGATATATATATATAGAATGTAAGAGATGATTTGATGTGTATTAGAAGGATTGAAATTGAATGATGTTAATTGATGGTTGTGATAGTCGGGAGAAGATCCCCGAATGTAGATGAATATATTTATGTATATGTAATTATATCTTAGGCATTACATGCTTATATAATTATGTAAAAGGAGGATGGATGTCTATTAGGCTTACGATATGCCATTGCGTGTTTTGCCGAGCCTTTTCTCATATCGTCATATGTGGGACTAGGCGTGTGCCCGGTATACACATTCTTCTTCCGCTGTAAACTCTATTATTTTCGTATACCGTTATGGGCAATTTATTTATCGATCCAGCTTTGGGTTTTATAATCTCACTCTCTGGTTTTTCTGTGATTTGGGTCATGATGTGGTCATGGTGATGTCTTAGAAATATTTTCAAACGCGAAAAATTTATTCGCAATTTTTATTAATTATGTCGATCACATCGGGATTCAAGTACAAAAAATCAGGGGTGTTATAATCTGGTATCAGAGCATATTTTGCTCTGAATTAAAGTTATTGGTTATTGCCAGAGCATGACTGCTCTGTGAGGATTTGATATCATGGATGATTGGAGCATGATTGCTCAATGGTGAGATACTTATGGTGATCTTTGGAGCGAGATGCTCATTATTGGAATATGGTTGATTGTATAGATTTAAGGATGATGATTATCTAGAGCTTAATGACATGTTTGAGTTTTGATTACCCTAAATGGACTTATGAATGATTAATTGTCTAAGAATTATGAATTGATTATGGGGCATACTTGCTTATCGAGGGATGATTATGAATCATTAGAGTTGAGTTGGGTTTGATGCTCAATGAGGATTTTCTATAAGATTGTAATTCAGAAGACGTGGTTGTTGTTTATTAGGAGTATACCCTTTTTCATTGAGGTTATATGATGAATTTGTGGAGCCTAGTTGCTCATTGATAATTTTTAATGAATTATGGGATTGAAAATGAGTGAATGAATTTCCTCAATATGTGATGGATGTATGTATTGTGTAAGACCGGCCAAGTTCCTTACCCTATTACCTTCAAATAATGAACATATTGTTATTGTGCATTGATATTGATATATAAAATGTAAATTGAATTGGTGATGGATCTATGTTGAATATTAATCATGGAAATGAAATATTGGAATTGATGAATATAAGATATGAAAGATGAGTCTATGAATATGAAATATGAGATATGAATTAATATGATGATGAATTTGTACCATGTGTAATCATGGATATGATATGTTAATTATGTATTGATTTAATGATGGACCTATGCCGTATGTTGATTACGGATAGGAGGTATTAAGAATGAGAATTGGGATAGTGGTAGACCATATATGTTGAGACCTTGATGTGCATATGCACCTTGAATATGAATTGTTGGTTGGGTCTCTTATATGCATTATGCCCGTGGCGTTTAGCCAAGGAATGCTTGTTAAACGAAACAAAACTCATGTTTGAGTTGATTAGAAGGATGACATTGAATAATTCCCTAGTATGGGTATGTTTGAATCTAAATGATTGGTTGTGCCATTTATGAGGAACGAATTTTATACCCTTTGGCACAAGAGCCTTATATATGGAATGATACAAGTGATTTGTTGTATTTCCTTAGAGTGGGAATTCGAATATGTGATATGTGATTAAATGTGAAATCGAATACGTGTTAGATTGGGGTTGTGTCTCGGTTCTGATGTGTGAAAACCGAGTGGATGATTAATTTGATGTAGGCCTCTAGGTGTGGTGACCCTATTGATTGGCATGATCTCATATGATCAAATGTTCTAGAGAATTAACATAATTAGACCCTATGGCGGTCTAGGCTCTATGTGGTTTTTGTGAGCCATATCTAATGATGTTGTGTGGTATGTGAGAACTCCACAATGGGTACCAGGTGACCCTTAGACTTCCTAAGTCTATTGATTGATCAAACCTTAAGAATGGTTAAGCCATAACAAAATTAATTGTGAAATACGTTGTTGAAGCTAGAGCTGATATGTGATGGAATACGAATGATAAATGTAACCCCTGATGATTAATGAATAATAATGTTGAATTTGGGGTATAATTGGAATTGATTATGGTATATGATTTTACAAAGTGATTTTGGGCTAAATTGTGTTCCCTAGAGACTATGATCATTGGAATAATTATGGATTACATGTGTGAATGTGAATTGGTGAATAAAAATTTGATCAGGTCATTACCCCCTATTTTATTTGAAGGGTGCTATATTGATGATAGAGACCACATAGTGATGTGATATGATGTGAGTTATATGTTTAATTTATGGACTTTAGTTATGATTTATGAGGAAAATCCCTAATGTGAAGGCTTATTATGCGGTTAAGTAGCCTACTTGATAAGAGTTTGGTGAATCTTGTAAGGTTTGAATTGACTTATAGCCAATAAATATATAAGTGAGACAAGAGTTTTAAGCTATTTAAGCATGGATTTGGATGGATGAAACCCAAAGATGGGGTATTTACCCTGTGATGATTGAAAAATTATGGTTGGTATACCGATTGATGGTGAAGATAATTGAGATTTGATGATTGATATGGCATGATGGATGCCAAATTAATTGTAGAATGACAATTTAGTATGAATATGTTAGCTGTGGACTGGTAAGGATTCTCACCAAGTCTTATAAGGAATGGTATCGTTTGAATATGTATGACCGATATGAGCAATGGGAATACGAAGTATTGGTTCCGATACGGCCTTACATGCCATAGGCATCGTGGCAACATACACTTATGCGCCGACTTCATGTGTTTGTGGTAACCACTACAGGATTGGGATGCCTTCCTGTATGTCGGATGCAGCAACACTTAGGCCGGGCAGGTGTAGGGATTGTAACTGCTTATGGTGAATGTATTGAACCTATCTGGTCATACTGAGTATGAACATGTAAGCTCTGTTGGGTGAGATTGTAATTGACGATATATGACACATTTGATGTAGGAATTTTGTGTTGAGAATGATGATGTGATGATGAGCAAGTCTTGATGGACCTTGGGAAGTCCAGTGTTATTCTATGGTGTCGTTAAACCTTGTTGATGTGTGGCCTGAGGTATGGCCTTGTGATATGTATATCGATGTTGAATTTCGAGGACGAAATTCTTTGTAGGTGGGGTGGATTGTAACATCCCGAATTTTATAAAAATGAGTAATTGATGGGAATGAATAATAAATAATTAATTGTGTCCCAAAAAAATATTGGAATGATTAAATTGAGGTTTATGAGAATTATTTATGATTTATTGGGACTTTAAGAGTTAAAATTATACCCGGTTAGAATATGGGTGTCGGACCAAGTATCTTCGATTGAGATGCCATTGGTCAGGGCTGTTAAGAATATTATTGGGAATCCGAATATGTCTTCGGAAAAATTTTTGGATTTAGTATTGAGCCCGAACAGAGAACCTGTAAGTTATAAAATGATAAAATTTTAATAAGGGGATTAAACTTAAAATCAAAAATCCCTTTTTCCCCTTCTTATTCCCGTAGCTCTCTTTTCTCATTTTGGCAAACACATTGCTTCTCCTCCTTTCTCCCTTATTTTCGTTACTTCTCTTCTCCTCTACACAAACCCTCTCTTTTCTTTTCTTCTTCTATAAAGCTCACCATTTTTGTGAGTCTCCTTCCATACCCAACCAACCATGCTTCTTCTTCTTCATTTTGGAGATGATTCAAATGCTTGGAAGCTCTCTATTTCTCCCTCCATTTTCGTGTACATGCTTGGGCTTGGGATAGCTTGGAGATTGAGGTAAATTTCTCTACTCTTTTGATGTTTTTGGCCCTAGTTTTTGGTTTCTATTTGGTTAGGAGAGTGCCTTATGAATGGGTTATGGATTAGAAGCCATTTTTTTGTAAAACCCTAAGGTGAGGTGTGATTTATATGTGTTTTTGGATAGGTGTGAAGGGGTATACGAAAATTGCAAGATTAGAGATAGAAGATGATGGTTGTTGTGGTGGTTGCTTGATTTTAATGAAACCCTAACTGTAGGATTTAGGGGAAATGAGTAATAATGCCTTGAAAGATGATTTTTAGTGAAAACCCATAATAATATATGTGTGGGTGTTGTTAATGATGGAGATTGATGGTTATTAAAAATGGTTATTGAGTTTTGATGAAAAACCCTAAGTGTAGTGATTTGGGATTTTGACTAAATAGATGATTTTGATGATTTTTGATGCCTTAGAATGATTTATATGAAGGGAATGAATCTTTAGAATCATTGGGATTGATTAATAAGGTTGATGATATTTTGAACTATGTTCATGAGGTTGTGTAAGATGATATATACTTGTATGTAGGAATGGTGATTTGAGGTGTTGGGTTGAGAATGAGTATGAGATGTTGTTAATGTGATAATAACAGTCAAAAACCATTGATAATGGATACTTGAGTTGATGAATAATTAAGCCATGTTTATAGTGAAATGACGTGTATGACAAATTGTTGGTTATTGATGATAATATATGTGTATATATGATGATGAATAACCCATGAGAGGTTGAAATATGTACATTCTAATGAACCATCCTTGTGGGGATGAAGTATATGTTTTGTGAAATGGGAATTTATGTGGATGTTTGGCATTGAATGTGATAGCCATTGTGATGGTATTTGGTGATAAGTTTTGAAGGATAATGTATAATCGAGGAACTCATAGAGTCAAATTGAGTGTTATGCGATTTTGATATTGTATGATAGTTCCAATAGCCCATATACGTTGTTTATGACTTGTAGGAATTGGAATGGGTCAATTCCAATGAGAATAGGTCCTTTAGTTGCACAAAAGCGCCTCAAAATGAGTAAAATACATTTATGTGCATAACTCCCTCATTTTTAAGAATTTTTGAGTGAGGCTGGTGGCCACGCGTCACAAATGATGTGTATTTGTTGTGGTTAAAATTTGGTAGCATTTGGAGTTGATATGCAAAAGTTAGGGGGGTTAGAAGTTCCAAAATTATGCATTTTCTGCATAATTTCTGCATTCTGGTATGCGTAATCGATTACAAAGGAGTTCCTAATCGATTATAGGCATTCTGTTTCATGTGTAATCGATTACAAAGGTATTCGTAATCAATTACCAGTCTTCTGAGTCATTTGTAATCGATTAGGTTATTGGCCTAATCGATTAGATACGACAGGATTGCCCGATAAGCGTTCTTTGCTATTTTTGGGCCGTTTGGGGATCTTAATGACATTTTTGGCCTCCAAGTTCTTCACGAAAGTTGTAGATAATTATGTTACGGAGGTGTGAGAATTGGTCTCACTTTAATTGGAGTTTTCTAACTCTCATGAGGCCTAAAATACCGAACCTACTGTAGTGTAAAACTCATATTTAAGGGGGTTTTGAACCCAACTTTTTATGGTTGTCAAATTGGGACTAATAGGTGATATCTGTGACATGTCCCACTATTTTTAAGACTAAAAGTAAGCTTACCGCATGTCTTAATGCTAAAATTTATCATGGCCTCATTATTGCCCAAAACCCCTTTAGTATGTAAAAACAAGCGAATTCACTAAGGGTATATGTGTGGTTTATTTTAGTGGTGATTGGGGAATGGCTTAAGGCCATGGCAGGGTATGTGTATACCTATGCTACGTTATGGAAACATGTATGCCTCACCACTATGATATATTATGAATCATGAAAAAGAAAATAAATGATGTGGTTATATGACACACATTGTGTAATAACGAACGGATGAGATAATGATGATGTGGGGTGTAGTTAGCCTTTAAGATCTAGAGGATCTTGGCTTTGGGAAAGAAATTCCCGAAGCCTAATACAATTACATAGCTTGGTGTTTACCAAGTCTAGGACTTGATGTTGGGCTTTATGATAAGCTAGCAAATGTTTAAGAATTATGAGGAATGCCTTGAGATGGCTTATTAATTGTATGAATGCATATGTATATTATGTAGATCATATTCCGGGTGATGTGATGGAGCATTCGGAGCATTAGAATCGTTTCGACTCTTCCCTTGAGGTAGGAGAGGAGTTATATATTCAAATTGCATGAGTAGTTTGATGGTGATTATTGTATGTGTTCTATACTCATGCTTGCCTTGCCATGTATATGTATTGAATTAATTGAAATGACAATTTGATAATTATTGAGAATTATTATGATATTCTTGTGATGGGTGCAAGTAATTGACTTGCATGTGTGTGAGGCAATTATGGTTGCTATATATGTATATGTAATTCGTAACACCTAGTTGCCACGTGTGTGGATTAATATTATGATGATTGCTATGCCCTTTGATATCCATGTGTGGATTGTTGTGAATGATGAGATGAAAATCCACTAAATGAAGTGTGGTAATATTGATGAATAATATGTGATGTTGAAATGCCATAGTGGCTGTTTACAAGTATTGACTTGCGTGTATGATGTGAAATATATGCGAAAATATGTTGAGATGGAAATGCCACATTAAAACTTGAAAATAATAATTATGAAACCAACAAGGTTGAAACCCACTAAGGTGTATGGTGGTGTTGGTGATTGTGATGATGATGATGATGATGTTTGATGAGTGGCATTTAGGATGCACAGAGTGAGGATGCATTTGATTTGCATTTGCATTGCATCCATGGCATATCATCGCTGTCTATGTGGAATATTAGGGGGTTCCACTAGGCTGGCCCAGTGGGAGGGCGGCTCAGTGCACGAGCGTATTGTTGATTTCCCCTGTGACTCGGTGTGTGAGTCACGAAGCTGTCCATAGTTTGGTGACGAGGCACCCTATGTGGCGGGCCCAGTGGGCGGGCGGCTCTATGGTGAGCGAGTTACCTCGGTGTCCGACGGGGCACGGCTCTCTCGATGTGTGTTCGGGAGGGGCCCGTAGCACTTTTGGCAAGTGAGGCCATGTTGTTGATCCATAAGTCACAGGGTGACTAGTGCTACAGATGGGCGATAGCGGTTTGGTACCAGTAAAAGATGTTGTTGAGATGCATGCATGCTTTGAGATATGTGTACACATTTTACTACTGCAGTAGGGGCATAGTAGCACACCTATGCTTGACCCACAACTTGGTGTTTATTCCCACAGTCGGATCCGCATTTGTTGTTGATTATTCCATTGTGCATATGCATTAGCCATAAGAGCATTTGCATATAGCATGGAGATATGCCAGAATATGATGATGATTGATGATGATTGAGATGATGGTATTGGTGTTGATGAGATGAGAAGTTAATATAATGGAAGACCACATAAAAGTAAGAGAATATATGAATAAATGAAATGATGTGAATATGACGATCTGTATTTACGGCCCAATGTGATGAAGGGCGTGACTGTTTACGATTAATGATGATAATGAATATGAATGCCCTTGTTGATAAGTGGCTGGTGATTGTGTATATGATTATGTATGTGCTTGTGCTTATTTATGATATGAATTGCGATTCATGAGGCTTGTATACCTATTGTGATAATGAGGTAATGAATGAATGATAATTTAATATTTTGATAGCAGAGCACACATGACGTTGTATGCATATACACATGATCACAATATATATATTATTCATCATTTTGAATGTATAACTCACTCTCCCATGTGGTCTCCTTTTTAGCATTGTGATGCAGGTTACCATGGGATGAGTTCGGATTTCAATTAAAGCTTGGGTGAAGGTAAATAGTGGTAATGGAAGTGCCTTGGCCGGCATCATTTATGGATTCTTGTGTAATGAATAAATTGTATATGATTGTATAGATGATTTAGAGATTTTGAGTATGTATAAGTTACTCCATTGAATTGATGAATGATATATATATATAGAATGTAAGAGATGATTTGATGTGTATTAGAAGGATTGAAATTGAATGATGTTAATTGATGGTTGTGAGAGTCGGGAGAATGGATGGATGTCTATTAGGCTTACGATATGCCATTGCGTGTTTTGCCGAGCCTTTTCTCATATCGTCATATGTGGGACTAGGCGTGTGCCCGGTATACACATTCTTCTTCCGCTGTAAACTCTATTATTTTCGTATACCGTTATGGGTAATTTATTTATCGATCCAGCTTCAGGTTTTATAATCTCACTCTCTGGTTTTTCTGTGATTTGGGTCATGATGTGGTCATGGTGATGTCTTAGAAATATTTTCAAATGCGAAAAATTTATTCGCAATTTTTATTACTTATGTCAATCACATCAAGATTCAAGTACAGAAAATCAGGGGTGTTATAACAAACGCCCCTGCTGTCTTCATGAATTACATGAACAGCATATTCCACCCATATCTTGACCGATTTGTTGTCGTTTTCATTGATGATATCCTCGTCTATTCTAAGACCCTTGAGGAGCATGAAGAACACCTCCGAGCGGTACTTCAAGTATTGTTGGAGAAGCAGTTGTTTGTAAAGCTTTCAAAGTGCGATTTCTGGATGGATAAGATCCACTTCCTCGGACATGTGATTTCCGAAGGAGGTGTCTCGGTGGACCCTTCGAAAGTGGCAGCTATACTGGCGTGGGAGAGACCCAAGTCGGTCTCGGAGATAAGGAGCTTTATAGGCCTGGCTGGTTATTATAGAAGGTTCATTGAAGGTTTTTCTAAGTTGGCTTTGCCCCTGACTAAATTGACTCGGAAAAACATTCCCTTCGTATGGAGTTTCGAGTGCAAGAGCAGTTTTCGAGAGCTGAAGGACAAGTTGACGACTGCTCCAGTGTTGGCATTACCTGACTTGCAAGAGAGCTTTGTGGTTTACTATGATGCATCAGGACTCGGGTTAGGATGCGTACTAATGCAGAAAGACCAAGTGATAGCGTATGCCTCTCGGCAATTGAGGCCTCACGAGCAGCATTACCCGACCCACAACTTGGAGCTGGCAGCCGTAGTCTTTGCATTAAAGATCTGGAGGCATTATTTGTTCGGGTCCAGATTTGAAGTATACAGTGATCACAAAAGCCTTAAATACTTATTCGACCAAAAGGATCTAAACATGAGGCGGAGGAGATGGATGGAATTTTTAAAAGATTATGATTTGGAGCTAAAGTACCATCCGGGTAAGGCAAACGTCGTTGCCGACGCATTGAGTCGAAAATCCCTTCATATAGCAGTGATGATGATAAGGGAAGTGGAGTTATTGGAACAGTTCCGAGACATGAACTTACATGTTGACATCCCCTCCTCTTGGAAAATGACGATCGGCACGCTGAGGATTGCCAATGAATTTCTAAAATCCGTGTACGAGCAGCAGCAGTTAGATTCCTACTTGGCTGAAATGAAGGAGACTCAAGCCAAAGGGAAGGACTTGTCCCTGACCGAGGGATCGGATGGAATCTTCCGAGTAAGAAATAGAATATATGTACCGGGTGGAGGAGAATTGAGAAGAATGGTGCTTGATGAGGCACACAAGAGCTTGCTAAGTATTCACCCGGGTACCACGAAGATGTACCACGATCTAAGGGCACAATTCTGGTGGCCCGGATTAAAGAGGAATGTGGCAGAATACGTGGCTCGGTGTATTACCTGTTAGAATACGTGGCAGAATATATGAACCTTCCCGAGTGAACCATACACTAAAACTGGGTGGAATGGCAGGATACCGAGGGTAGCATCGCTTCAGCAAATGTAGTGCGGACTGGAGATCTTGAGTAGAATAGCCTGAGGGTAGTTAGCCCTCGCTTAAGCGAGTGTACATGGTGCCATTGGGTTCGCTTAAGCATTTCTTCCTCTCGCTGTGCGTGAGTTTCTCCCTTGTCTTCTTCCATTTCCTTTCCTTATCGTACTCGGTTTTATTAATTCAAACAGATTATGCATGGTTTGTTAACCTTAAAATTTGGAAAATTCCACTGTTGATTTTATTTATTTAATTAAAAACCAGAGTGTTACACTTTTACCATTCCATGCATAATAGGCAATAACAAATTTGAAAATGCCATGCTAGACTTAGGTGCATCTATTAATGTTATGCCTATGACTGTATTTACTTCACTTTCCCTTGGACCTTTGCAAACTACAAGTGTGGTTATACAATTAGCAAATTGAAGCTCTGCACATCCTGCAGGAATTATTGAAGATATCCTTGTTAATGTTAACGATTTAATTTTTCTTGCATATTTTTATGTTCTAGATATGGAAAGTGAGAATTCCACCAATAAAGCTCTAATAATTTTAGGTAGACCATTCTTAAAAAGAGCTAGAACAAAGATAGATGTGCATGTAGGAACACTTTCTATGGAATTTGGAGATAATGTGGTTAGATTCAAAATTTTAGATGCTATGAAGCATCCTACTGAGGATCATTCTGTTTTTCAAATTGACTTAATAACTGATTTAGTTGAGGATAATATTATTAAGTTGTCTGATGATGTTGATTTTCCTGTATTGTCTAATTTTTATGATTCATTTGTTTGTGATTCATGCATGGATTCTCATCAATGCAATGTGTGTGCTGAAATTGAGAAATATCTGCTTAATGATAATAATGATCCAAACTCCCTTAAAACAAAAAATATACTTCTAGATGTTGTTTCAAAAGAATCAAAGTGTGATAATTTGATTAAAGTAGTTATAAATACATCTGATTATGTTAAAGTACAAGTTGCTGAGACAAATTCTACCAAATTGATACCTTCAATAATGCAGCCTCCTATATTAGAGTTAAAACCTCTTCCTGAACATTTAAAGTATGCATATTTAGAGGAAGATAAGAATCTTCCAGTGATTATTTCTAACAAATTAAATGTTGATCAAGAAACAAGGTTGTTGCAGATTATTAAGAAGCATAAGAAAGCAATTGGTTGGACTTTGGTAGATATCCCAAGTATTAGCCCTTCCATGTGTATGCATAGAATTCTATTAGAGGAAAAAGTTAAACCAGTAAGGCAACCACAAAGAAGACTTAATCCTCAAATCCTTGATGTAGTTAAAAAAAAGGTAACAAAATTATTACAAGCTGACATCATTTACCCTATATCAGATAGCACTTGGGTCAGCCCTGTACAAGTGGTTCCCAAAAATTCTGTAATCACAATGGTTAGAAATGAAAATGATGAACTAATTCCTACCAGAATCCAAAATAGTTGGCGAGTATGCATTGATTACAGGAAACTTAACAAAGCAACCCGAAAGGATCACTTTCCTTTACCTTTCATTGATCAAATGTTGGAACGACTGGCAGGTAAGTCATATTATTACTTTTTAGATGGATTTTCAGGTTACTTCCAAATTTATATTGCACCAAAAGATCAAGAAAAAACAACATTTACATGTCCTTTTGGCACTTTTGCTTATAGGAGGTTGCCTTTTGGCT
The DNA here is from genome assembly GCA_037962975.1 of Clitoria ternatea. Classification (NCBI taxonomy): domain Eukaryota; kingdom Viridiplantae; phylum Streptophyta; class Magnoliopsida; order Fabales; family Fabaceae; genus Clitoria; species Clitoria ternatea. The sequence goes on from CM075672.1 coordinate 163,196,212, forward strand.
TATGTAATGCCCCTGGTACCTTTTAACGATGCATGATTAGTATCGTTGTTGATTTTCTTGAAAATTGCATGGAAGTATTTATGGATGATTTCATAGTATATGGTTCATCATTTGATGCTTGCTTAAATAGTCTAGATAAAGTATTACATAGATGCATTGAAACTAACCTTGTTCTTAATTATGAGAAATGCCACTTCATGGTAAAAGAAGGAATAGTTTTAGGCCATGTGATATCTAAAAAAGGCATAGAAGTAGATCCTGCAAAAATTAATGTAATTTCTCAATTACCTTATCCTTCTTGTGTGCGAGATATTCATTCTTTTCTTGGTCATGCAGGTTTCTATAGAAGGTTTATAAAAAACTTTAGTAAGATAGCCCTTCCGTTGTCTAACTTACTACAAAACAATATAGCATTTGACTTTAATGACAAATGTAAAGAGGCTTTTGATTGCTTAAAAAAAGCTTTAACTACCACTCCTATCATCCAGGCACCAGATTGGTCACTTCCATTTGAACTTATGTGCGATGCATCAAATTATGCATTAGGAGCTGTTCTTGCTCAAAGAGTAGGTAAAGTACAACATGTTATTTACTATGCCTCACGAACTTTGGATACTGCACAAATAAACTATACTACCACAGAAAAAGAACTACTTGCTATTGTGTTTGCACTTGATAAATTTAGATCTTATTTGCTCGGTTCAAAAGTAGTTGTATTTTCAGATCATGCAGCATTAAAGTTCCTTTTAAAGAAACCAGATGCAAAACCAAGATTGATCAGGTGTGTATTTGCATGTTGTTAACAGGTTTTGATAATGACAAAGGCACAAGCATTATAAGATCTTTATGAATCAAAAACAAATGAAACAATCAAAGTTGATATATAAAATCAAGAAATCATGAAGAAAACATTTCCATAAGGTCAAGAAATCAAGAAACCAATGCACAAAGACAAAGGAAAGCAACCATGGATTATAACACATCTAGGAAAGACCATCAGGCATGGAAAAACATCAAATTACAACGCCTGAATCGATTCACACATGAATGAATCAATTCACAGCCCTGGAAGTCACCAAAAATAGGAAACAGCATGTCCTGAATCGATTCACCATGACCCTGAATCGATTCACAGCCCTGGAAGTCACCAAAATTGGAAACAGAATGTCATGAATCGATTCACTATGACCTTGAATCGATTCACACGAAGATGCAGGCCCAGGAATCCCGAACAGAGTGCCCTGAATCGATTCAACAAGGCCTGAATCGATTCATACGAATCTGGAACTCTAGAATGCACAAATCAGAATGCTCTGAATCGATTCAAGAAGCTACGAATCGATTCAAGAAGTGGGAAACACCACTAAAAAGACAAATTTAAGTGGGAACCAAGCAACCAAAACTTAAAATACGTAGAGACAAGCTGGAACCACTATTTGCAACGGCTAGAAGGACTTTGAAGCTGCTCCAAGGCTCTATAAATGCAAGGGAAACACAAGCACAAAAATAAGAAAGCTAGAGACAATCAATTCTTCATTCCCTCCTTATGCTTAGTGAGTTCATATCTTTGCATTTTCTGAAAGTTAAGCTTTAACTTGTATATCCTCTCTTGTTGAGAGTTAGAATTTAAGAGAGCTTTCACTTGTATATTTACTCTATTAAGAGAGTTACTTGCTTGTAAACACTACACCAAACACAAAGGTTTTCACTCTAGGTTGAGTTGTCATAAAGGTTGGGGTTCAACCTTTGGGTATTGAGAGTTTGAGAGATTGGGTGGGTTACCCTTGTGCTAGTGAGGATTGAGTTCTTGAGTGTGGGACACTAGGAAGCTGCAATTGCTCATAGCTTGTAATCTCTAAACTTCAATAGTGGAAATCCTTCAAGTTGGTTGCTTGAAGGTGAGACGTACACCGGGGTTGGTGGAACTTGTTAAATTGGTTTGCAAGCTCTTCTCCCTAACTCTTTTACATTCATATACTGCATTGAATTGATTTATATTGGTTGATAGGAATTTACATACTTGAGCTTGCTTGAATTAGTCAACCTTGAACATTGACATACCAAGTGTTTGATAAATCGCCTCATCCATATTTACCTCTTCTTTTGCATTGTCTTTTGTAATATACTTGATCTCACTTCCCTAATCTCTAAACTTGTGATAAAAGAATCAAGTTCAAAGGCATTCCAAGCAAAGTTTTAGAAACTCAATTCACCCCCCCGCTTTTGAGTATTGAGGCCACTTGAATAACAAGGTGGATGTTGTTGCTCCAAGAATTTGACATTGAAATTATGGATAAAATTGGAGCAGAAAATTTGGTGGCTGATCACTTAAGCAGAATTGAAAAAGAACTTGACCCAATTTCCATTAGAGATGATTTCCCTGATGAACAACTTATGGGAATACATGATTCTACTCCATGGTTTGCTGATTTGGTAAACTACTTAGTTGCTTCTGTTACTCCCATACATGCATCTAAACAATAAATAATAAAACTAAAAAGTGATTCTAAATACTATGTTTGGGATGATCCTTACTTATGGAAACTTTGTAGTGATCAAGTCATTAGAAGGTGTGTACCTGAAAATGAATTTCATTCCATTCTTATATTTTATCATACATATGCATGTGGTGGATATTTTGGACCTTAACGTACAACAAGGAAAGTATTAGAATCTGGTTTGTATTGGCCAACAATTTTTTGTGACGCATATACATTTTGTAAATCTTGTGAACGATGTCAAAGAATGGGAAACATATCTCGTAGAAATGAGATACCTCAATAACCCATGTTATTTTGTGAAATTTTTGATGTTTGGGGTATAGATTTCATGGGACCATTTCCTATATCTTTTGGTTTTGTTTATATACTACTTGCGGTCAATTATGTGTCTAAATGGGTTGAAGCTAAAGCTACTCGAACTGATGATTCTAAAGTTGTTGCAGATTTTGTTAGATCACATATATTTTGCAGGTTTGGTGTCCCTAAGGCCATCATTAGTGATCAAGGATCACATTTTTGCAACCGTAAAATGGAGTCCCTTCTTAAAAAATATGGAGTTATGCATAAGGTTTCAACACCTTATCACCCCCAAACAAATGGACAAGCTGAATTGTCCAATCGGGAATTAAAAATGATCCTTCAAAAAACAGTACAACCAAATAGGAAAGATTGGAGCAAAAGGTTAGAAGATGCTCTTTGGGCTTATAGAACAGCTTATAAAACACCTATTGGAATGTCACCCTATAGGATTGTTTTTGGAAAATCATACCACTTACCTGTAGAAATTGAGCACAAAGCTTATTGGGCAGTAAAACAATGTAACCTGGACTTAAATAAGGCCGGTAAAGAAAGGAAACTCCAACTACAGGAACTAGAAGAAATTCGTTTGGAAGCTTATGAAAGTTCTAAAACCTATAAAGAAAAAGCAAAATCCTTTCATGACAAACAGGTCTTGAGAAAAAACTTTTTCATTGGACAAAAAGTTTTATTGTATAATTCACGTCTAAAGCTCATATCTGGTAAGCTTCGCTCTAAATGGGCAGGCCCATTTGACATAACTAATATCTTTCCTTATGGTGTGATTGAAATTTCAGATAAAGCGACAAACAAGGTTTTCAAGGTAAATGGGCACCGACTTAAACCTTTCTTTCAAGGGTTCTAAGACCACATAGATACGGAGGTGTATTTATGTGATGCCAAATATTTTGACTAATTTTTCCTAATAACAATATTTATAAAAAAAATAGATATCAATTAATTATATCATCATTCTTTTTGGTGCTAACACTTGTCTTAATCAATATTACTATTATTGTTTTGGCATTATTATCATTTTTCTTGCAGTATTTAAAAGGTCATCGTCAGCCTCGTGACGTTAAACAAGCGCTTGATAGAAGGCAACCTATCACCTTTTCACCTTCTTCATCTCTACTATTCTCTATAACCTCGTTTTCTATTCTCTCTTTTCTAAACAGCCACAACTTCAAAGTAATCTGACAATGGAACAAACCCTTGCAAAAGTTAAGGAAAGATTCCCTACACTTCCACGCGATATGATTGTAAAAATTTACAAAGCTCGAGTTCAAAGGTTAAAACTACTCACATATTTTGGCATTCCAGAGGATGTTCGTTGGCTTATTGAAGCAAAGGTACATCTCTCTGGTGAATTACATAAGTCCTATATAAAACATTTGCCAGGTATGGGATGTAGTTCTTATGCTAAAAAACAAAGAGCTAAGAGGATGGGAGTTTGCCATAAGTGTGCAAGATGGAATTGTGATACACGTTGTAGGAACCCTGGAATGGTATCTATAAATCGGGAGGACAAAATTAAATTTATAAAGGATGGTTTGAGTAAAGAGAACTTGGATAACTTAATCCAAACTCTTGAGACGCATCCATGTGGAACGGTTCAAGGAGTCCTTCTGAAATTATATGATCTATTCATTCAACAAAAAGAAAACTATAGCCTTGCGAATCTGGCATTAAACGACCCTGTTTGCCAGTTTATAAGAAAATTGGATGGGTAGCAAAAACCTCGACTCATAGAAGGCGTTTAAGCCGTTACTGGACGTAAAACCAGAGGAAGATGTGAGCCATAATCACAACTACTGTACATATTTACTGTTGTTTTCAATGTTTTACATTTCTGAATTCACTTTGACTTTTAAATTACCTATTTTTATTTTCTTCAATCATGTCTTTTCAAATTTCTTCATTACCGTCATTTATTTTTATATAATAATAATTATGTAAACTTTTTATCTTTCATCAATTATTTCATCTCAGTTTTTATCTATATAAGGGCGTATAACTCTATATGGAAAACACAAAAAAAAGGATGAAAAAAATCAAATCCATTTGTGTGTTTGGTGGATCCAACAATGGTAATTGTAAGGAGTACCTAATAGCAGCTACTAAGTTGGGAAAACTATTGGCTGCGAAAGAAATAAAGGTCTTGTATAGAGGAGGAGTACAGGGTTTGAGAGGCTCCATGGCACTATCTACACTAGTTGAAGGAAGCAACGTCTCTAGTATCATCCTACATCATGTTGGTATTACACCAGCTACTGCTGTAGGAACTGAGGTAAAAGTTACAAGCATCCATCAACGAATGGCTCGTATGGTTATAGGTGCTGAAGCCTTTATCGCACTCCCTGGAGGTTTTGGTACTTTTGAGGAAATATTTTGCATTTTATCATGGTGTAGCATGAACCTTCATAAAAAGCCATTAGGATTATTAAATATTAATGGTTTTTATGACAGTTTGTTAATGTTTTTAGATAAAGCTGTGGAACAGGGCCTTATAACTCAAGATGATCGATCATTCATTCATGCTTCATCAAATACAGATCAATTGATTGATATTTTGCAGAGCTTTTTACCCCAACCTCAACCCCTCTTGAAGCAAGATAAGGATCACACACACAAGTGAAAGAATCCAGAACTAGACACCACCCTTCGGTTATAACTTCTTTCTCACTTTTTTCTATAAAAAAATTATAATTAAAAAAAATTAAAAATTGAAAAAAGAAAAAAGAAAAAAAATAGACTGTGGAAATCATATAAGACACTGAGGACAATGTCTTGAATAAGTGTGGGGGGTCTGAGTTATATATATATTCTATTATTTTTTTTGTGAGGGATAGACAGAGTAAAGATTAATTTGGGAAAGTTGCATCTAAAATCATAAAGATGCATCTTTGAGAACCAAAGTCTTGAGACGTATCCTTCACTATATAGTGTCAGTATCACTTTTGTTTAATTTTTTTGTTTTAAAATAAAAAATAAATTTTTTTATCTTTCATGAGTACTTTTGTTGGGATGGGTTGAGTAAAGAGTCCAAACTCTTGAGACGCATCCTCACAACAAAGCTCACTCAGATAACTACAACCGTTTCACCTTCCTTATCAAAACCATTTTTCATAAAAAAACAAAAAAATAAAAAATAAAAAATAAAAACACATACACATACAACCACTATCTTTGCTTTAGTGTCGGGTATCCTTTGCCTTTACCTTTACTACGATGATTTCCATCCGGCATCAACCATTCTACAACCATAAACATTATCTTCATCATTCTCTAGCCGCCACACTTTGCCTTCATCCTTTTCTTTCAGATCGGAGCCATACCTCACCACTAGTCAATCATCAGGTCCTTTATTTTCTCTTAATGGATGATATAGCAGAGTCTTTTTATAGGCATACGAATGAATTAAGATGTATGTTATTGCTCTTGATGCTACTCATGGTTGTGTTGATGATATTTTTCTTTTAGGTTCTAACACAAGTCCCATGAAACTAGGTTATATGACACAATCAAATTGTTCAATTATACTAATCATTTCACATGCAATTGAACTGACCAATTTGTTGTAGGTATCTTCGTTACTAAGCGCCCTTGAAAAAAAAAGTACAGAGCAAAAAGCATAAGGAACAAGATCCTGACACCAATATTTGGTTATGATTTATTTTTCCTTCTTTGTTTCTTGTTCACAAAAAAAAATCATCATTTCCAAGTTTTTCATTTTAAATTCTACATGCTTTTCACTAATTTTTTTTTAAAATTTGTCTAAGTAATGAGTAATTACATCACCCTTGTCCAATATTTCATGAAATGTTGTGAATAATTTCCTTGCATATTAATTTAATAAGTTGTTTGTGAAGATCAAATTGTTGGTGTATGCACTATGAGCTTTTATGCTTTTTCATTTGTATCATTTTTTTATGCTTATCAATAAAATAAACATTTCAGTTTAAAATTGTTTTAAAACGTATTTATCCTTGGAGTAATAGGTCATATAAAAATTATTCCTAAAATGTCCCTAGTCAAGTATTTACATGGGGACATGTAAATACACTGAGACTAGTGTGTGAGTGTACTGATGACCTGATCTCACAGATCATAGATATAGATGATATCAAGTCTTCACACGGGTACACATTAAGAGTAATGATGTACTGGACAGACCCACCATGAGAACGTTTCATGGATCGTTACATGATTGTCATAAACGATTCTCAATGTGATAATGGTATATGTAGGCCTTCGACCTGAAGTCACTACGATTCCTACATGAGGAGTTTATTGTTTTAATACAATTAAACGTCTTCTGTAACAAGAGGACTATAAAGGTTGTGATTAGGCAATGAACAAATTATGCAGAGGGATGTGAGTGATGTAGATGGGATTTGTCTCTCCTATGTGACAGGAGTGATATCTATAGGCCACTTCATGGAGTAAGACTAAGAAAACGCATGGCCATGCTAGAAAGAATAAATATTAGATATTTATTCGGATTCAGTCTACTCTGGTATCAAGTAAAATAAATTGGGCCGTATAAGGATGACGCGACCATGCCTTGGGCCCAATTAGGATATCGTGACAAAAGGAACAAACATATTAAATAATTATCACTTATAGGTTATGTTGATAATATTCGGACATAATGATGCATTGCTAGATGCCGCTCTTATTTTATATTAATAATAAAATAATTTATTATTAATATGACCGAGTATTTTACCTGTAGGGTCACACACATAGAGTAAGCCCATCAGAAAATGTTGTCTTATTTTAGTTGGACTAAAATAAAGCTATTGGGCCTAACTCATTTGGAATGAGTAAGGAGCCCATTTTTAGAGAGAACAAATTAGGTCAAACCTAAGCCTATAAATAGAGCATAAGATGCTCATAGGCCGTTCACTCAAGTGAGACACAAATTCACAAAAGTTGCAAGAGCTACACGCCGTCAAACTAGCAGTTGGCAAGTGTTGCGATTCTGGTGGGAGTGCTCGTGTGGACTCCTAAAGGACGAGGCTACGACTGCTTCGGTGTTCTTCAAGAGGTAATCCAAAAATATTTTTTTTGTTTGTTTTGTGCTTTGAAACACGGAACCTTGCAAATCCTTTGGAATCCCTTTTTTTTCTGCTGCTCATGTTTAGGGATTTCCTAACACAAATTGTATATGAATTGTGACAGATTGATCACCCTCGGTGAGATTTGAGCTTAATTGGATGGATCATATTATGCCATCTTTCCTTTTTCTTGATTAACCCTTATTTATTAGTACTCTAGAACCTGACTTGTTTCTTTTTGATGTATTATGTTCCATATGCATGCTTTGATGTGATTAAGGCCATTTTTATTTTAACCAAACACTAGCCATATGCCTTACCTTACATATTTTCCATTGTTACCCACGTTGAGCCTATATCCATTTCTTGATTCAGCCACATAATTAGCCAATAGCCAAAAAAAATGACCACCTTTGCTTAGGAATTGATTAGGAGGTTTAGAATTACTATGAATAAAGATTCTTGATGATTGTGGAAATGTACCCAAGATATATATGTTGTTGTTTCATTGTTCAAAAAGAAAGTAAAAAAATAATAAAAAAAAGAAAAAAAGAAGAAAAAGAAAAAAAAGAAGAAGTGGTGAATATATGTATGAAAATAATCAGGAGGATTTATTCTCATGTTTTATCCTCCATTATGTTTCATTTTGCTAAGTCTTGAGTTTCAAAATGAACTTCCACAATCACTGAATCACTTACTCCATTGCTCTTTTTCAGCCCTAAGTTTAGCCATACTATTTCATTTTATCCACACTATATCACCTTGGCCCCATTACAACCTTAATAAAGTCCTTTTGATCTCTGCATGCATATGTGTTCAAATATGGAAATTAGAAATTTGTCAAGCCTATGCTAGTGCTAATTTATTTGGGTGATTTCTGAAAGTATACACAAACCCAAACAATTGAGACATAGAGAGCATGAAGAGAACATCTATCACATTTTCATCCACTCTTTGATTTGATCACTCAATTTGTGAAACTAGTATGTAATGCTTCTTATTCACACTTATCATGACTTCTTGATATAAGGGATGATGTGTATTACTTATTATTTTAGACTTCAAAAAAAATCAATTTAAAAAAAAACCCTTTTTCTGTTGTTTCTCATTTTAGTTTTTGGTTTAATTTTGCCCTGGAGTGCAAAAGCTTAAGTGTGGAGGAATTTGATAAATCAATTTTATACACTTCTTATAGTTTTACACTTGGGGTTTATTATATAATTACTATGTTTAATAATAGTATTTTAATTAAGTTTTATGTTGTTTAGTTAAATTGAAGTATTATGTATATATGTTTCAATTTTCATTTTTTGTATGTATCTTGTGTATCTTGCCTTATTTTGGTCATAACTTAGGCTTCTGTGATCCAAATGGGCTAATCTTGGAGCCCATGGAAAGCTAAGATAGAGGGCTACATCATGATGATCAGATTTGGTTATTTTGCATCTGAAAAAACAAAGAAATGGAGCTTGAATCAATCAGCCCTCATGTGTCCACCAACATTGACATAGTTCACTAAAATACACATATCTAGAGCTGTAGATGTCCAAATGACCTCATTCTTGCGCCAAATTCTCATAAGACAGAGATCTACAACTTTCATGTTGAAGGTTTTGCAAAATTCAGCCATCTAGAAGATCATATTGAACACGCAAGGTGGAGAAGATAAAGAGGAGAATGAATTTCAACACCTACCATTATCTTCTTTTGAATTATTGTAATGTCAAGCCCACCAATGTTGAAAAAATGCATTAATAATCAGAAAATGAATGTATAGTATCATCATATCTTGCCTATAACATGACCCAAGAATTGCACCACTCTCAGCTAGAACTCGCACTTAGATAACTTCACGTATAACTTCCTTGCACGTAACATATTTAAAACAGTCCTAAGGTGCTCTTCATGTTCTTCATCGCTCTTGGAGTACACCAGAATATCGTCGATGAATATGACCATGAATTTATCGAGATACGGGTGGAAGATACGATTCATATAATCCATGAAAACATCAGGTGCGTTTATGACTCCAAATGGCATGACAAGGTACTCATAGTGACCGTAGGTCTGTTGAAATTTGGTCGGGGATAAGGCCTCCCTGATCTGGAGTCTCTCTGTGGTCGCTTGTTAGACGTGTGTCTTTCCGGCCCATAACTAAAAGTCCTTTTCAATTTCTGCATGGATGTATGCTCGTAGGTACAACAGCAATTCACTACAGTAGTGCACTGAGTGATTTGTTGATAGCAGATCACTTGACAGATATCCTGGCGCAATCCTCCCCTAGGTTATGTAGGGTTGTTCTCTTGAAAGTTAATGGGTCCTTGGTTGTGCCTCAGTGGAATTTGGGGAGCATCAGTCCCTTGATGTTACCAAGCTTCTACCCTCCTATCCAGTAGAGCATTCAACGTTGCATTGTTCCGATGTGCCATGATAACTGAAGGAAAGAGGTAACTTTAATAGAAAATCTATGAGTCTTCCTGCTTTGGGAGACTCCACACATATAAGCAAGCAATCAATTTCTACTACGCTAGTACTAACATCTCGTGAACAACCCTTTTGAGTACAAAGGAACCTTGGCGGTCCACACCCGAAGCTTAAAGAATCGACCATGCTCTGATACACCAATGTGACACCCTCGATTAACTAGGACAGATTCCCACACTAGAACATCCTACTTAATTAAGGAGTCACTAAAAATAGGAGTATTTTTTTTTTGGTGATCATCAACACACAATTTAAAATAAGTCAGTACGTAGATCGATTTCTTTTAATGTAAATGTACTTAAAAGAGTACGAGGCTCATAGGCTCCCAATAACTACTACATAAAAACAACATAACAGAAATGTCGAGTCTACAACAGTCTCAACGTAAACAAAAAATATACACATATGACGCTTCCAAACTGGCATCCTTTACTGCAGGTATTCCAAGTCCTGCCTACGCTTGCGTTGTCCTTCAACTGATGACCACAGAAAAGGAAAATAACACATAACAACATAAGGGGTGATTACAAAGCTCTCAACCTATAACAAATACATACAAGGGTGGTTGAAATATTTTAAAACTATGAAAAAGTTTACACACAACATACCTTAGATGTACAAGACTTCACACATAAAGTGGGTTTTCATCTCATTATTCATTACCATTGTCTCATGTATATATATATATATTAGTGTGGCATTCACAACATTTCATTGTTATATTTCAAACCACACATACAAGATCACAATCGGATAAAATACAATGGCATTTTACAATCCATCAATCATCACAATCATCCTCAATATCGATGATCCTTTGTGAAAGGAAGTGATCCACCTCACCATCCATCATTATTCAATATCAATGTCATTTCTCTTTATTCGTTTCATAACACATGCTATATCGCTTTACCAATTCTCTCATTGGCTTCATAATTACTCTAGGGTGTATCTCATAACCCCATCATCAAGTCCTCTTTATCATTCTCTCATATTCCATTCTTAGCGGTGGGAAGATCATAAATAAAGTATCCCAAATGTATCAATCAATTCCAATCACCACCATGTTATATCATCACTATATACCCCTCATATATTTCCTCAAGCATGTCACGGTATAAGGGAAAAGGTCCAACATAAGCCCAAAATAAAGAAAATAGGATAAATTCAATTCTGGGGAAACTCACTCAAGCAAGATTCACCTTCGCTTGAGCAAGATAAGCATAGCTCGCTTGGGCGAGTCTTCTTACCTAAGCGAAATTCCTCCAGTACGTTTCCATGCTCGCTCACTTGAGCGAAAACTCCTTCACTTGGCCACTCGCCTGAGCGAGTGGAATTTCAGAATCAGACCCTCGAGCACCCTCAAGTGACTTATTCTCGCTTGGGCGAAAATCATCCAGTACCTCATTCAAGGCTTGCTCGCTTGAGCGAGATTCCATTTGCCTCACCACTCGCTTAAGCGAGATTCATCTAGAACCAATTCTTCCCTCACTCGCTCAAGCGCGGCCAAACCCGCTTGAGCGAGATTCGTCCAATAGCTCATCCATCTATTCCACACACGTCTCGCTTGAGCGAGACCTCTTCTCGCCTGAGCGAGATTGGGCCAGAGGCCATCCATCAGATGCAGCCATCACACGCACAAAAACTTGAGTTTTTCACTCTTTTCCACATGCCAATATACTTCTCATCAATAGTTGGCCTAATTTAACACTTTATGTAACATCCCAGTTTTGAAATTAAATGCTGAATGAAGAATGAACCATTAAGACTTGATTTCAACTAGAAATAACTGTTAATTGCATTTAACTAGGTAGGTTTAAGCCATTAAAATATAAAAATGGTGGTGGCCAGGGGATGGGGTGGAGTGCACGTGACTGTTGGACACGCACTCTCCCATCCCACTCTTTTTTTTTTTACTGTGCGCATGCACATATATATATATATATAAAACGTGAGCCTTGGGGAAAAACGCACTTGCTATTTCTTCAGACTCCCTCCTCCGTCACTTCATCCTCTACTTCCTCTCTTCGTCTCCATCTTTCTTCTTCTTCTATCTTACTCTTCGCTCCTGGAGATCTTGGTTGTAGTACTGGAGAACGGACCACACTTCATCCCAGAATCAGGCGCAGGATACGACAAAGCCAAGGAAGACCGAAAGAACCAGGAGAAAGACGTCGGACCCAACGACAAGAACGGAAAGGTTTCTGAGGTTTTTCTAAGGTAGGGGGCGCTTGCATGTCGAATGCATGGTCTAAGAACGGTACCGGATGAACGTACTACTGAGTGTGGGTGTGTGTGCATGTATTTATAATCATTAAAACTGATGCTGTGCATGTGTGCATGTATTCATAATTATTAAAACTGATGCATGATTTGAGACTCTGATAGTGATCTTCATGGCGATGGTGTAGCCTGTTAGTAGATGATAATGATGGATGATATGCATGGATCTATTTTCTTGTCACTATGAAAAATATGTGTGTGCATGCTCTCAATTGGATTGCTCAATGTTGTTAGTTTGATGACCGATTGTAACGTGCGCTGGTGTGATTGACTGATTGATTACGAGTAGTGTGGGAAAATCCGTTCTTGCTTAATGACTACGGCGAAGGTGTTTGTGGCGCGATGATGTGTATTAATGAATGTGTTAGTTGCATGAGTGAGAGTGGGGTGACCCATAGAAGGTCAAGAACCCCAAGGGAAACGACTTCCAGTTACCAACCCTGGCTAGATCCCAATAGTGCTCGTGGTAGCCGTTGGAGCTAGAGAAGAGAGTCTCGAGACGCCATGGGGAGGCCGGTGCCACCTGGTAAGAGCTGAGGGACGAGGGGCCAGAAGAAAAGGGGACCGTAACTGAGAGTCTTTACCCGAGTCGGATCCGCAGGCATGCATATAGAAATAAGGCTGATTGTGATGGTGTATAAGTCTATGTATGTAGATGTGTATGATTTTGAATGCATGAATATATATATTTGGATGTGGAATAAACTCTGTATATTATGTGTGTCATGAATGTTGTTTGAACTGTATGAACTTGGTTACTTGAGAAAGGTCGAATGATAGCAGGAGCGTGTACTGACGCTGATACCGAGTCTGCGAGTATCATTTTACATGTAAAAGCTCACCCCTGCAGTGGCCATTTTCAGTGAATGTCTCTCGTGAGGAGGATCAGAAGCAGAGCGGGAATGCTGGGCGGAGTGCTGATTCATTTGGAAGGTTTAATTAAGGCGTTGTTAGATTGAGCCCTGACTGGTCCATACCAGATGTTAATGTTTTGGGGATGAATAGAACTTTATGGATAAGAAGAAGTCCGATTTTTGTGTTGTAAATATTGACATATACTCTCCTATATATATAGATGTATGGTTTTGTGTGCATGATGTCATATGCTACCTTGTTTCATAATTGTGCTTTAATGGAAATGCAGGGACGGTATGATTGAGCAGGTTATAGCCAAACCAGAGTGAACCGAGAATTGTCTTAGGAAAATTTATGTCGGATACGTTGGGCGGCGTCGTACCCCGCCCGAAGTATGGGAGCAATACGCCCAAGCGTGAGGATTTACACTGGAGCGAGGTAGTTGTTAGAATGAGACCCCGGTGTTGACCCCTGATTTGGGCGTTATGGTTGAGTCCGCCCAGGCGTTGCCATAATTAGTTGAGTTGGGCGGAATAGGTTCAGACTCCTCCTTTCTCCATAACCTACTACCGCATATGTACCCTGTAACTCCCCGCTTCTTTGAGTGAAGTGCGAGTGTGAGGATTTATCTGGGAACCCTTGTCCATACCCGATTGCGAAAAATTACCTTGTATTTGTGTTGAAGAGGCGTTGTGCAGATTCGTTTAGGCGGTGTCATACCTCGCCCAGGTATCTAGGACAGTTCGCCTAACGCGTAGAGCTATACTGAAGCAAGTAGATATCAACTCGAGATTCCGCTTACGTACCTTCTTTCTCCGTTGTCGCATTATTCCGTCTCGCTGGGCGGTATTGAACATCGCCTGAGTAAATGAATGTGGTAATGTAGTCCGCCCAAGATAAATATACCCCGCCTAGTCAAGTAGGATGATTCTAACTCCGCCTTTCTACCGAATGCCATGCATGTGAATGTATTAACATCTTTCCCTTATCTACTTCCTCCTATTGATTGACCAGTGTTACTCGAAGGAAAGCTTCCTTGTGAAATTCCCTCTATCCGCTGCTGCTTTACCATACTCCGCCTGGACGGTGTCAGACCCCGTCTAAGTAAATGAACGGTGTTGTGTAATCCGTCCTAGTACTGGTGTGTTACGATAAACCCGTTGAGCCGGCCCCAGTTTAGCTTCTTTGTAGGTTGCTATATGCACGTGAATGCTCTTCGTTTTCCCCCTTGCCTGTTCCCTTCTATATCAAATGTTACGTGACTGTTTTGTGAAAAATTTTCTCATATTTTTGAAATTATTAGTTGCAAATAATAAGGTGTTACATTTTGGTATCAGAGCGGACCGAAAAGTCCAAGGCCAAAGTATGCTTACCAAGTGTAAGCGGTGGTGTGTGTGTCTTTTGATTGAATGGTTGAAATTATTCTGATGCTAGTTGAACTTAATTGATGATTGACTTGAGGACAAGAGGTTGTTTTCCCCTGGTCCGATTGCGTATAACTTAGACGAACGACATAATGTGCTAAGCTATTAATTGTTAGACTGATAACTAGATCGGTAGTAAGTGGCTCCGTATACTTATCCTTAAATGTCAATTTCAGGATAAGGAATGACGCATCGTCAAAGTATGGAGGCTATAGCCACAGCATTCCAACGCTTTGCGGATGTATTTGAAAGGCAAGGCCAGACTCAACCTGAGGATGGCCATGTGCTGGACCGCTTCTTAAAAAGGAAGCCGAGTGAATTCTTAGGAGGACGGAACCCTGAGGCGGCGTTCAAGTGGACTCAGGAATTAGAGAGAATTTTTAAGGGTCTTTGCTGCACCGAAGCTCAGAAGGTGGAGTGCGCAGTGTATATACTGCGAGATGAAGCGGAGAATTGGTGGAAAATAGCCAGAAGCCGATTTCCTGAAGATGATGATCAACTAACGTGGAACGATTTCAAGGCCTGCTTCTTAGACAAATACTTTCCCGACACAGTGAGGAGTCGCAAAGAGCTGGAGTTTATGGAGTTAAAACAGGGCTCCATGACTATGGAAGAATACACGACCAGATTTGAGGAATTGTGCCTATTCTATCCGCCCTTCCAGCAGCCAGGAACGGAGAACTCCAAGTGTCTTAAGTTTGAGAACGGATTGAGATCGGATATCAAGAGGGCCTGCAGATACCATGAAATCCGGAGTTTCCCTGCCTTAGTGAACAAGTGTCGAATATTTGAAGAGGATGACAGGGCCCATTCGGGCCAGTGCAGCAGAGCTAACCAGCACCTGAGGCCTCAGCAATCACGTTTCAAGAGGCCAGGGAACGTGAGGAGGAATGAACCCTTCACCAGATATCAGAATCATAATGACCGAGGGAGACAAATGAGTGGACGACCAAGGTATGGCGGATGCTTTAAATGCGGCAGTGACCACTTTGCTAAGGATTGCAATGATACAAATGTTAAATGCTACCACTGCGGAGAGAAGGGACACGTTCGTCCTGACTGCCCCCAACTCCGCCAGACAAACACCAATGTACGTCAAGGAGGATCTCAAGATAGAACCCGAGTAAATGATAACCAATGACCTGGTGGCAGAGGCAACGGAACCAGAGGAAATATGATGCGTGCTCCGAACAGCCGAGAGAGGAATACCGGTCCGCCAGCAGCAGGTAGAATCTACAGCATCAATGCAGAAGATGTTGCACCAGCAAACGACTTAGTGCAATGTAAGTGCTCACTTGGAATGAATACGCTTAATGTTGTTTTCGATTCGGGAGCTACCCATTCTTTTATAGCTGATGAATGCGTAGAACGGTTGAAGTTACCAACTGTGTCTATGAACCGGACTTTGGAAGTGGCCAGCCCTACTGGCCCTAGTGTGTTCACATCGTCAATATGCAAAAATGTAGCATTTGAGTTGTATGATCCGAGTTTCACCTTCGATCTGATTTGCATGCCTTTAAAGGGTCTTGATATTGTGCTTGGAATAGATTGGCTTTCAGCCAATAAGGTATTAGTAGATTGTAGAAACCGAGAGATAGTTTTCCCAAAACAACCCATTGAAGATGGCACGGCACTAGGTATAACCCAACTATTTACGATGCTTTGTCTATCCAAAGATGAGAGTGAGACCCTAGTGAACGAAATCCCGGTTGTCTGCGAATTCCCAGAAGTGTTCCCAGAAGACGTTCTGAGTGTGCCTCCCAATAGAGAAGTTGAATTCTCTATAGATTTGATCCCTGGAGCCGAACCGGTCTCCAGTGCACCCTACAGAATGTCCTCAACTGAATTGGCAGAGTTGAAGAAACAAGTGGATGAGTTACTTGAGAAGCAGTTCATTAGACCAAGCGTGTCACCATGGGGCGCACCTGTGCTACTTGTTAAGAAGAAGGATGGCAGCATGAGACTTTGTATAGATTATCGACAGCTTAACAAGCTCACAATCAAGAATCGATACCCACTGCCTAGAATTGATGATTTAATTGACCAGCTGCGTGGAGCTTCAGTCTTCTCGAAGATCGACTTACGATCGGGGTATCACCAAATTCGAGTGAAGGACTCGGACATTCCTAAAACTGCCTTTAGGACTCGATATGGTCACTACGAGTATGTAGTGATGCCGTTCGGTGTGACAAATGCCCCTGCTGTTTTCATGAATTACATGAACAGCATATTCCACTCCTTCTTAGATCGGTTTGTTGTTGTCTTCATCGATGATATTCTAGTTTATTCTAAGACCCCTGAGGAGCATGAAGGACATCTCAGAACGGTACTCCAAGTGTTGAAGGAGAAACAATTGTTTGCAAAGCTCTCGAAGTGCGAATTCTGGATGGATGAGATCCATTTCCTCGGGCATGTGATCTCCGAGCGAGGCGTCTCGGTGGATCCTGCGAAGGTAGCTGCTGTAATAGCATGGGAGAGGCCCAGATCGGTCTCGGAAATAAGAAGTTTTATGGGCTTGGCAGGTTATTATAGGAGGTTCATAGAAGGTTTTTCTAAGTTGGCATTACCCCTGACTAAATTGACTCGGAAGAACGTTCCTTTCGTGTGGAGTCCGGAGTGTGAGAACAGCTTCCAAGAGCTGAAGAATAAGTTGACAACTGCTCCGGTGTTGGCATTACCTGAGTTACGAGAAAGCTTCGTGGTCTATTGTGACGCGTCCGGACTCGGATTAGGGTGTGTACTCATGCAGAAAGATCGAGTGATAGCATATGCCTCTCGACAATTGAGACCCCACGAGCAGCATTATCCGACCCATGACTTGGAGCTGGCAGCAGTAGTCTTTGCATTGAAAATCTGGAGGCACTACTTGTACGGGTCCAAATTTGAAGTGTACAGCGATCACAAGAGCCTCAAATACCTATTCGACCAAAAGGAGCTGAACATGAGGCAGAGAAGATGGGTCGAGTTTTTGAAGGACTACGATTTCGAGTTAAAATACCACCCAGGAAAGGCAAATGTCGTGGCCGACGCGTTGAGTCGGAAATCCCTCCACATAGCAGCCATGATGGCAAAAGAAGTTGAGTTGTTGGAGCGGTTCCGAGACATGAACTTGCATGTTGACACCCCTTCCTCTCAGAAAATGGCAATCGGTACGTTGAGGATTGCCAACGAATTCTTAAAATCCATGTACGAACAGCAACAGGCGGACTCTTATCTAGCTGAACTGAAGGAAATTCAAGCCAAAGGAAAGGATTTATCATTGGCAGAGGGGCCAGATGGGATCTTCCGGGTGAGAGACAGAATGTACATACCGAGTGAAGGAGGATTGAGAAGAATGGTGCTTGATGAAGCCCACAAAAGCCTACTCAGCATTCACCCAGGAACCACAAAAATGTACCACGACTTGAGGAGACAGTTCTGGTGGCCCGGATTAAAGAAGGATGTGGCGGAGTACGTGGCCCGGTGTATCACTTGTCAGAAATCGAAGGTAGAGCACCAAAAACCGTACGGTGCAATGCAGCCTCTAGAGATCCCCGTGTGGAAATGGGACTCAATTGCGATGGATTTTATCATGGGATTACCCAAAAACCGAGCGGGCCATGATGCAATTTGGGTCATTGTTGATCGATTGACGAAGGGTGCACACTTCTTACCCGTAAATATGAGGTACCCATTGCATAAGTTGGCTCGGATCTACATTCAAGAAATTATCCGACTGCATGGCATACCTACTTCCATCGTATCGGATAGGGACCCTAGGTTTACGTCCAGGTTTTGGACCAGCATGCATCAAGAATTGGGGACGAAGCTTTAGCTTAGTTCTGCCTACCACCCCCAATCGGATGGATAATCCGAGCGAACAATTCAAAGTCTAGAAGACTTATTGAGAGCGTGTGTGTTAGAGTACGGTGGGGACTGGGAGCAGTACCTTCCCTTGATCGAGTTTACGTACAACAACAGCCATCATCACAGCATTGGCATGGCACCTTACGAGGCATTATATGGGCGTAGATGCCGAACCCCACTCTGCTGGTCGGAAGCGGGTGAAAGTCTACTATTGGGACCGGACATCGTCAAGCAAACCACAGAACAGATTCGAGTGATAAGGGAGAAGATGAAAGCATCACAAGACAGGCAGAAGAGCTACCATGACAAGCGCATCAAGCCATTGGAATTTTCAGTCGGAGATCGAGTGTTTCTGAGAACCTCTCCGAGTAAAGGAGTTGGACGAGCCTTAAAAAGTGGGAAGTTAAGCCCTCGCTACATCGGACCTTATGAGGTATTAGAACGGATTGGCCCCGTAGCATACCGCCTCGCATTACCAAATCACTTGTCCCGATTGCACAACGTATTTCACGTGTCTCAGCTAAGGAAGTATTTGCATGACCCCAGCCACACGATGCTTGACGACGAGGTAGAGATCAAGGAAGACCTAACTACTGTGACTACACCGGTTGGAATCGTGGACCGATCGGTAAAACGCTTAAGAAACAAGAACATAAGGCTGGTTAAGGTGGAGTGGCAGCAAGGCAAGACCACCTCCTGTACGTGGGAACGCGAAGACACCATGCAACAGCAGTACCCCGAGTTGTTTACCTAGGTAAGTACCGACTGAATTTCGGGGACAAAATTCTTTTTCAGTGGGGGAGAACTGTAACATCCCAGTTTTGAAATTAAATGCTGAATGAAGAATGAACCATTAAGACTTGATTTCAACTAGAAATAACTGTTAATTGCATTTAACTAGGTAGGTTTAAGCCATTAAAATATAAAAATGGTGGTGGCCAGGGGATGGGGTGGAGTGCACGTGACTGCTGGACACGCACTCTCCCATCCCACTCTTTTTTTTTTTACTGTGCGCATGCACACATATATATATATATATATATATAAAACATGAGCCTTGGGGAAAAACGCACTTGCTATTTCTTCAGACTCCCTCCTCCGTCACTTCATCCTCTACTTCCTCTCTTCGTCTCCATCTTTCTTCTTCTTCTATCTTACTCTTCGCTCCTGGAGATCTTGGTTGCAGTACTGGAGAACGGACCACACTTCATCCCAGAATCAGGCGCAGGATACGACAAAGCCAAGGAAGACCGAACGAACCAGGAGAAAGACGTCGGACCCAACGACAAGAACGAAAAGGTTTCTGAGGTTTTTCTAAGGTAGGGGGCGCTTGCATGTCGAATGCATGGTCTAAGAACGGTACCGGATGAATGTACTGCTGAGTGTGGGTGTGTGTGCATGTATTTATAATCATTAAAACTGATGCTGTGCATGTGTGCATGTATTCATAATTATTAAAACTGATGCATGATTTGAGACTCTGATAGTGATCTTCATGGCGATGGTGTAGCCTGTTAGTAGATGATAATGATGGATGATATGCATGGATCTATTTTCTTGTCACTATGAAAAATATGTGTGTGCATGCTCTCAATTGGATTGCTCAATGTTGTTAGTTTGATGACTGATTGTAACGTTCGCTGGTGTGATTGACTGATTGATTACGAGTAGTGTGGGAAAATCCGTTCTTGCTTAATGACTACGGCGAAGGTGTTTGTGGCGCGATGATGTGTATTAATGAATGTGTTAGTTGCATGAGTGAGAGTGGGGTGACCCATAGAAGGTCAAGAACCCCAAGGGAAACGACTTCCAGTTACCAACCCTGGCTAGATCCCAATAGTGCTCGTGGTAGCAGTTGGAGCTAGAGAAGAGAGTCTCGAGACGCCATGGGGAGGCCGGTGCCACCTGGTAAGAGCTGAGGGATGAGGGGCCAGAAGAAAAGGGGACCGTAACTGAGAGTCTTTACCCGAGTCAGATCCGCAGGCATGCATATAGAAATAAGGCTGATTGTGATGGTGTATAAGTCTATGTATGTAGATGTGTATGATTTTGAATGCATGAATATATATATTTGGATGTGGAATAAACTCTGTATATTATGTGTGTCATGAATGTTGTTTGAACTGTATGAACTTGGTTACTTGAGAAAGGTCGAATGATAGCAGGAGCGTGTACTGACGCTGATACCGAGTCTGCGAGTATCATTTTACATGTAAAAGCTCACCCCTGCAGTGGCCATTTTCAGTGAATGTCTCTCGTGAGGAGGATCAGAAGCAGAGCGGGAATGCTGGGCGGAGTGCTGATGCATTTGGAAGGTTTAATTAAGGCGTTGTTAGATTGAGCCCTGACTGGTCCATACCGGATGTTAATGTTTTGGGGATGAATAGAACTTTATGGATAAGAAGAAGTCCGATTTTTGTGTTGTAAATATTGACATATACTCTCCTATATATATAGATGTATGGTTTTGTGTGCATGATGTCATGTGCTACCTTGTTTCATAATTGTGCTTTAATGGAAACGCAGGGACGGTATGATTGAGCAGGTTATAGCCAAACCAGAGTGAACCGAGAATTGTCTTAGGAAAATTTATGTCGGATACATTGGGCAGCGTCGTACCCTGCCCGAAGTATGGGAGCAATGCGCCCAAGCGTGAGGATTTGCACTGGAGCGAGGTAGTTGTTAGAATGAGACCCCGGTGTTGACCCCTGATTTGGGCGTTATGGTTGAGTCCGCCCAGGCGTTGCCATAATTAGTTGAGTTGGGCGGAATAGGTTCAGACTCCTCCTTTCTCCACAACCTACTACCGCATATGTACCCTGTAACTCCCCGCTTCTTTGAGTGAAGTGCGAGTGTAAGGATTTATCTGGGAACCCTTGTCCATACCCGATTGCGAAAAATTACCTTGTATTTGTGTTGAAGAGGCGTTGTGCAGATTCGTTTAGGCGGTGTCATACCTCGCCCAGGTATCTAGGACAGTTCGCCTAACGCGTAGAGCTATACTGAAGCAAGTAGATATCAACTCGAGATTCCGCTTACGTACCTTCTTTCTCCGTTGTCGCATTATTCCGTCTCGCTGGGCGGTATTGAACATCGCCTGAGTAAATGAATGTGGTAATGTAGTCCGCCCAAGATAAATATACCCCGCCTAGTCAAGTAGGATGATTCTAACTCCGCCTTTCTACCGAATGCCATGCATGTGAATGTATTAACGTCTTTCCCTTATCTACTTCCTCCTATTGATTGACCAGTGTTACTCGAAGGAAAGCTTCCTTGTGAAATTCCCTCTATCCGCTGCTGCTTTACCATACTCCGCCTGGACGGTGTCAGACCCCGTCTAAGTAAATGAACGGTGTTGTGTAATCCGTCCTAGTACTGGTGTGTTACGATAAACCCGTTGAGCCGGCCCCAGTTTAGCTTCTTTGTAGGTTGCTATATGCGCGTGAATGCTCTTCGTTTTCCCCCTTGCCTGCTCCCTTCTATATCAAATGTTACGTGACTGTTTTGTGAAAAATTTTCTCATATTTTTGAAATTATTAGTTGCAAATAATAAGGTGTTACACTTTACCTATATTGAATTATGTATTTAGGCTTATTCCAAGAAACCATGCCTCTCTATTTTCAATTCTAAACCTTCAAATACCTAATGGAGGTTTTAACAACATTTCACATCCCTACCTCACTCATTTTCTACATAATCATCACAAACAATACCTTACACCTCAATTAGTTCATCTATTCATAAGTTTTCATCAACAACTAATTCAAGTCCAACCAAGGGACAATCAAACAATCATTCTCATTTTACATCTATGTATACATATACAATTTCTTAATGTTCAACAAAAACCAAGCCATCATTCATCACATCATCTATTCAACATACAACATAGTCATGGCAAGGCAATGCATGAGTCCATACATATACATAATTCAACATTTATTCACTCATGTAAATTTAAAATGCAAACTCCTCTCCTAACTCGAGAGAAGAACCGCAATCCAAACGCTCTGATTATTTTGCATCCTCGTCTGGAACACAATCTACATATTACACATGCATTCATTCAATTAATGAGCCATCATAAGGCATCATCACAATGTTAATAAATTACTAACATCCTATGGGGATCGTATCAAGTCCTAGATTTGTCTAAACTCCAATTCACACGCTTATATTAGGCTTTGGGAATTCCTTTCCCAAAACCATGATTCTCTAAGTCTTATGGGCTAACTATACCCAACAACATCATTGCCTCTATTCCATAATCCTTCCAAATCATCACATGAATCATTTAAACATCACTACAATTCATCATAAGCCCTTTGGCTCTATTTAAGACCATCATCAACTATTAATATCTTAATGGCATATATCAAGGCCTAAGACTTCATCAAATCAAATATCCATCTCCCTAATCCGTTATCAATGGTTTACACCCATTATTAACATCATCATAAATATCAACAATCAAAATCAATTTCCTCTAATCATATATATACTCACATGCACTCATCTCCCAAACCTCAATCATCAACACCAATGCTTCAAACATTCATCTCCTCATATAAAATCATTCTAAGGCATCAAAAATCATCAAAATCATATATTTAGCCAAAACCCCCAATTTATCATACTTAGGGTTTTTCTCTAGACTTGCCAACAATAATAAACTCCCATCCATGTTGCTAAATCCTTATGAATAAAACAATTTCTCATCCATTCTCAACACAAAACCATAAATAAAATCATTTCTCATGTCATCATGCCTAGGGTTTCCACATTTCCTTTAACACCCAAAACCTCTAACACTCCCATTTCTAAGTTAAAATAACATGAAAATCACCAATGGAGGAAGAGGGGTTCAAAGTCTTACCACACCACCCAAGCCAAGCCAAAACAAAAATGAAAGAGAGGAAGAAAGAAGATGATCCCACAAAGCTTCTAAGCTCCATAATTGTTTCACAAATCTAAGCTTTGTTGTTGATTTTTGTAAGAAAATGGAATGGAGAGGGGGTGGACTGCTGGCACAAGAAGAGGTGAAAAGAAGAAGAAGAAATGGAAAAGAGGGGCCACGGGAAATGCTAGGGAAAATGGAAAAGATAACCAAAATTGGTCATTACCCTTTGGTCAAAACAATGCACCATTAGTCCATTATCCATTGTGCTATAAAATCCTATATCATTGTGCCATAAAATCCTATATCCATTAGGGCAAAGAGTGAAAAGGTGAGAGGGAGAGAGACTACGGTTGAGTGGGAAGAGAAAATGGGAGTTTTCATTTTCTTTTAATCCAATTTGGTTTGTAATTTCCCGTTTAGTAACATATGTCGAGTCTAATTAATTATCTCCTTAGCACTAAAAATTATTTCAGCTATATCACCTTAACCACAATAATTTTCTAAGCATTCTAGACCCATGAATTATTTAATTTGACCAAGTAGGTCCCATATCATCTATTAAATCATCCAGTTTCGGTAATTCTTAATTTACTGATAATTCACCTCTAATGTCAAATTAATTCTCCCACAATTATTGGACCATAAATAATTAATTATCATTATTCAATAAATTGTTTTCTTTAAAATTTAGGGTGTTATACCACCTGTGAGGATGATACTTCTTTATAGTAGGAGAACAGAAACAAGATTGTTATGAAGGATGGAGATCTAGGTTTTGACCTAGAGTAGGTTGCTCATTTTTTGAGCAAGGAAGGAATCTATTTTAACCTTAGCAAGGTTAATAAAGCTTCTCCCAACCTGCTGAAGACACAGCTGACCCCTATAGCACAGGCGTGGATGTACTTTATGTTCCACAACATCACACCAGTGACTCACCTCTCCAGCTTGCCAGTCGATAAATGTTGCTTATTATTTTCTATTTTGTAGGGACACACTATTGACATCGCTGCCCTCATTTCTAAGCAGATTCATGACACCTGCTAAGTTTGTATCTCATGCGGCTTAGCCACGAGACTAGCCGACATATCCGGAGATAGGTAGTACATATAGTGCTCAGGTTGACACAAAGGGTGACACTGAGGAGGAGGATGAGGATGATCAGATGCATGAGGATGACAGAGGGCCATGTTTATTTTTCTACATCTTTTATGACTGCTTTTTACATTTATTACACTTGTTTACACTAGTAATTACTTTGTGATGTTGGTTATTTAGTTTGGTATTTTTATTTTGTGTGGTATATTTTATTTTATTTTTACATAATATTTTATTGGTGTGATTTTCTTAATTAAAACAAAACCAAAAACATGTGTGATTTTCTTAATAAAATAAAAATAATCAAATTTTTGAAAATTGAAAATTTTATGTACTTGAAGTTTTACACAATAAGCCATTTTAAATAATCAAATATTGATTCTTTTGCAACTCAGGCATTTTCATAAAACGAATTACAATGTCTTATTAATAATCAAGCTAATTTCGAAAACCCGGTGAGCTGAGAGCTCTTTAAACACTTGAGGGTATTGACATAATTTCTTTCAAATTGATTTTGCTTAATTCTTTTATTTGTGTTGTCATATAAAGGATCCAAGAGCATGATCAAGGCACGTTATTGGTAAACACATGAACTTAGGGCTAAAAAGCTTACCATGGTAAAAAGTAATTATCCTTTGATATCTATTTTGAGCCTTAAAAATATTTTCTTTGGTAACCCTCACCCATAAATATTTTCAACCATTCCCTTTTATCTAATTAAGTAAAAGAGCATTTTAATAAAAATGAAAATATTTTGAGTGTTCTTACAAAATGGGGAGTGAAATTATGAACATAATTCTTTTCAAAAATTATATTAATCATGAATATATATGAATATATATATATATATAGGCAAATTCAGAAAAAAAATAATGAAAAGAATTAAGTTGGGGGTATCTGTCATAAAAAGGAAAGTGAGTTTTTAGATCAAGAAAAAAACACCCTAATCTCACATGAAATGGTCTTTTATGATTTCAGGTGTTTGCTTTCCAAGAAGAACCATGAATTCTTGTAACCAAGCCTCTTTACAACCCTTGAAAATACCTTGTGACTCTTGTTTGAGTTTGTACGAATGATAATTGATAAGATGAAAATCAAAATTCAATTTGTTTGAATTTATAATTGATTAAGTTAAACAGGTTACCTTTTTCAAAGAGAAACACTTGCGATGTAAGCCTTGAAATAAGCTTGATTTATTAACATGACATTGTGTTAGTTCTATCTTTAAGCCTTTTTTGCACAAGTCATCAATATTGATTATTTTAAACGTAAGTTATGAATTACTTCTTGTGGTAAGTTTTCAAAGTTTTTAAAACAATTGATTTCAAAAAAGATTGGTTCATAGTTTTATTTTGTTTTGCTAGAGGATGAACAATTTCCTAAGTTGGGGGTAGTTTGTTAGTCCTTAGTTTATAGTTATTTTTATAATAAAAAGTGAGAAAAATAATAAAATTTATGTTTTATAACAAATAAATGGAAGTTATTGAATTTAACTTGGCATGACCGATTTTCCAATTTTTGTAGTGAAAAGTTAAGGTTAAAAGAGGAAGAATTATGTAAGTCAGAGGGTTAACGCGTAGCATCAACCCCACGCTTAGCATTAGAATTTCGGTCTTGACGCCTAGCGTCAGGCCCATACGTAGCATCGGGTGCTACGTGTATTCCACTTACAGGTGGGATTGCACTTAGCAAAGCGCCAAATAATTGTCAAATGATGGCCAATCCACTACAGACCAATGGCACTAAACGCAGTAGGGAACAAGGATTGAAGCTTGTCTATAAATTATTGGGGCAATAATGGGTTAATGGCTGAAAATCTGGAAGATTAATAGAGGTTGAGTCAGAGGCCTAACGCGTAGCGCCACGCCTACGCGTAGCATCAGGACCTTGATTCAGCACTATAAATAGAGCCATTTGCCAAGGGTTTTGGCATCTAATTTTCATTCTATCACTTTTTTCTTCCATTCCAGAGCCCCTATTTCTGAGTCTACACTGTAGAATACTTCCATATACTTGAGAGTGTTATTTTAGTGTTGTTTCCTTTTGTGTTGTAAAGTGTGTTATCAAGTTCAGTCTGTTGGTGTATGCACTATGAGCTATTAATGTATCAATTTTAACTTATCAATAAAATTAGTATTTTTAGTTTTAAGATTGTTTTAAAACTATTTATCCTGGAAGAATAGGTCATATGAGAATTATTCCTAAAACGTCCCTAATCAAGTATTTACATGGGGACATGTAAATACATTAAGATTAGTGTATGAATGTACTGATGATTTGATCTCACAAATCATGGACATATGATATGAAGTCTTTACACGGGTACACATTAAGAGTAATGTTGTACTAGACAGACCCATCATGAGAACGTTGCATGGATTGTTACATGAGTGTCATAAATGGTTCTCAATGTGATAATTGTATATAGTCATTTGACCTAAAGTCACTACGATTCCTACATAAGGAGTTTGTTGTTTTAATACAATCAAACATTATCTATAATAAAATGACCATAAAGATTATGATTAGGCAATGGACAAATTATGTAGAGGGATGTAAGTGATATAGATGGGATTTGTCTCTCCTATGTGAGAAGAGTGATATCTATGGGCCACTTGATGGAGTGAGACTAACAAAATGCATGGCCATGCTAGGACGAATAAATATTAGATATTTATTCTATAAAGTCTACTCTGGTATCAAGTAAAATGAATTGGGCAATATAAGGATGACGACGACCTTGCCTTGGGCCTAATTAGATATCGTGACAAAATGAATAAATATATAAAATAATTATCACTTATAGGTCATGTCGATGATAAATAATATTCAGACATAATGATGTATTGCTAGATATTGTTCTTATTTTATATTAATAATAAAATAGTTTGTTATTAATATAACCGAATATTTTACCTATAAGGTCACACACATAGAGTAAGCCTACCAGAGGATAGTTTTATTTTAGTTGGACTAAAAATAAACCAATTGGGCCTAACTCATTTAGAATAAGTTAGGAGCCCAATGTTTAATGAGAGCTCAGGTTAAGACCTAAGCCTATACATAGAGCATGAGATGCTCATAGGCTGCTGCTCAAAAATTAGATTATTCTCGAATTTCCGTACTAGCATTCGGAACTTCAATTTTCTGGTAGAAGTGCTCGTGTAGACTTCAAAGGGCGAAGCTACATTTGCTTCGATCGAGAAACTCGTTTTGCGTCTACAAAAGGTAAACCCTAAATCAAAACTTTAATTTTGCATAATTCCTTGAGACATTTGTCTTGAAATCCTTTTTTTTGGGAATCCTTTGTGTTTTCACTACCTGACCCTGATGGATTCCCTAACACAGTCAAGTGTTCGTCATGTCTCCACTTATAAGTTATGTTTTAACTTTTACCATGTGTAACTAATCTGTTTATGTTGGAATTGGTGAACCAATCTATGAATATGATGTTGTAATTATGAATTTTGCATGTTTTAGATTCAAGTTTCATGTTAGTATTTCAATCTTTTATTAGTATGAACTTCAAATGGAAGAATGATGTTCATGCGTGTTAAAACTACTTTAACAGAAGTAAAAGTTGAATACCCTTAATATACCAATTGCTGGGGATAGAGTTCGTAATTATTGTTGTGTTAAGTCAACACTTAAAGCAAGTTTTTACTGAGAAAGCATCTGAGGGATCAGACTTTACAGTAACTATTTAGAATCTATTCATTGAGGGATCGGGTTAAATGATTTTAAGTTGTAATGACATAAAATTGATGATTAAATATGCATGTTTATAATTACTATGTTATATTCTAGTATGGGGATCCTAATTCAAATATAGTTTGTCAATTTGTGTTTAAATCTCAAGTATTGGAATCATTCTAAAGTGCTATTTTATAGTTATTTTCTAGATAGATTTATAATTCATTTTACACTATCTTTTGCC
The DNA here is from genome assembly GCA_037962975.1 of Clitoria ternatea. NCBI lineage: Eukaryota > Viridiplantae > Streptophyta > Magnoliopsida > Fabales > Fabaceae > Clitoria > Clitoria ternatea. Next base: position 163,224,898 of record CM075672.1, read on the forward strand.
CAATGTATATGTCAATCTCTAGATCTGTGAATATAGTACAATTTGTATATGAATCATTCTTTTGTTAATAAGTTTTGACATCTTTAGCATAGTAAATAAAGATTATTGTCACTTACTGAAACCATTCAATCCTTGAGGGAACGATATCTATTTCAAAAACTGCAATGATAAATTGGTGCACTTGCCTAAAGCCAAAAGGTTTTCTGGCCTAACAGTCTCCCAGTCATCAATCTCAATAGAATGACTCTAAAAGAATAAACATCTAAGTTTGGTGTAAGTTCACCTGAAATAAGGAATTCAGGATCTATGTAGGAAAAAGTTCCCTTTGGTATGGTTCTCTAAAACTGTGTAGCATTGTTACTAGAACTCTCTTAACGAGACAATACACGGCAGATTCCAAAGTCACTAAGCTTGCTAACAAGGTTATCATCAAGGAGAATGTTTAAAGGCTTCAAGTCACCATGTGCTATGTTATGAGGTTTGCTAGAATGGAAAGAAATAAGAGCAGGACATAGTTCAACAGCAACACGAATTAGAGTTTGCCATGACAATAGAGGTGTGTTATCCTTTTAGTTGAGACGATCTTCAAGGCTTCTATTTGATAAATACTCATAAACAAGAGTCTAATATTCATGACAAGATCCTATTAGTGTGATAACATTGGGATGCCTTAACTTGCTCAATACCTCAATCTAATAGAAAAGCAAATTTAAGGTCAAAACTCAAAAGTCTATTTGTTTCACTACAAATCTAGACTAGTTAAGATCACATTCATTACATTCATTTTATAGTTTCACTTATAATATAATTTACACATTAGTTTACAACTAGCATTATGATAGAAAGAAAACCTAATGCTACAATAGTTCCAGCTACACGCGGGGTTTAAGGAAGAGCCAAAACCATTTAGTAGATTTCATGTAGACAGTCTTATTTTTCATGTGTAAGATATTGATTTAAATGTGTAACTTTTAAATAAAAGTGGCCCTAAGACCTTAGCTATATAAAGGCCTAAGAGAATTCAAAAAGCCTTTAAGCTAAATAAACTATTTTATTTAAAATTTATTTTTTAAATTTTTTGAGATGAAAACTTATTTATTAATGTATCATAACTAATTTTATTTAATGTGTCATAACATTTCTTTCTCAATTAATAATAAAGTTAATCCATTTAGTCTTTGTTGAGAATTATTGAAAACTAAAATAGAGTAGATTTTAGTACTAAAAAATGATATTAAAGATTATTTGATATCTGACTCGATTCTCTCAAGTGAACTACAATTAAGTAGACTTAATAAGAAAAAAGAATATGAAAAGTTAGATCTTTGTCTCTCTTAAGTAAAAATAATAAATAAGCATAAAAATTTATTAAAAGATAAATGAAAAAATACAAAATGATACTTTAATTAAAAATAAAGAAATGTAACAAAAAATATTATAATATATTTATTTATTTTTAAATAATAATTTAAAAAAGAAATTGGTGGACTTTCTTTTTTGGGGGGCCTATGACAAAGGTTTGACTTGCCTTATGGATAAGTCAGCATATCCTTCAAGTCATATGATAGAAACTTTAACAATTACTACCAACATTGTGATATTTCATACTATATATATAACAAGCTAAGAATGATAATTGCAAACATAAACATGATGATTTTAAAAACATCAAATAAAACTCAAACCATCCTACCTCCTATTGAAACTCTGAGGGTCCTTGCTTACTGTAAAGGTGCAGCATTTTTATACCCACCTCGGTGTGATGAAGGATACCTTTAATTATACTTCCATATCCACCTTCTCTAATTTTTAGGGATGGATTAAAGTTATCTATTGCTTCTATGATCTTTGGAAATGAAAATTCTGAAATGTGTTGATGCACTGTGTGCTTGAAGTCTCATATTGTATCCTCTTCAACTCCTCAGCCTAACTCAATGCAGCATCATGCTGCATTTCATATCATCTAGATCATTCTTGACTTTCTGTAACTGATCCTTCACAGATATAATGTTCTGCTTTAACTCGTCAATTTCAAGTTCAGTTGATGCAATTTTACTCTCTAGTGATGACTTTTGCTCTAGGACAAGCTGGAGTTCCTCTTTAGCTTTGTTAGTCTGGTTCTTCATATTGTCAAGTTCTTCATTTACTTGATCTACTACTTTCTCTAGTTCTTTCCCCAATTTCAGCTCTTCTTTATACAAGGTTTAAGCAGCTTTAGCCTATTAATTTAGGGGTTAAAAAATTGATTCTAATTAGTTTGTATCAAATGATCTGAGAAACAAGGTCAATTAAGGTTAGCCATCAACCTATACTCTCTTAACAATTTAAAAACTAAAAAACTAGAATTAATAATTCACATCATAAACATGATCACCTACATATTTCAAAAGTAATAAGAACTCAACAAAATAACAATTACCCTATTTATACTATCAATGGCATTTTTTTGACTTCCCCACGCCTAATAGTTTTTTAATATGCATCCTTTCTAGGATTGTCAGACTTAGCCATAGCCTGTTGAAGTTGATTATATAGAGTTTTACCCATTTTTCCGTAAAAAAAGTATTGAAAAAAAATATCGTGCTCTTCATCTTAAATGAAACTTTAGCATTACTTTCCTTTTCTATGTTTATTTTCATACTACAAAAAAGTTAGAAAACTATAATTGCATATAAAATTAATCATTTAAAAAATTATCCAATCCAAATAACTAGTATATTTTGATAAGCTTCATAGTCACCTAGAGTTAGTCATCTAAAATAAAAGTATATCTAATTTTGGTCTCACCCTTGCAATGTTATAAACAGTGTGCTGGCAGTTAGGAAGAATGCTCATAGACCAAAGAGGCAAGTTGTAATTCTGATTCCATCACATTGGTAACAAGCATAGCCTGGAACCATAGTTCCAGCTAACATCTCTAAGAGGCATTGCATCAAACATGTGTAACGTCACAGCATGGTTCTATGATCAACTGTTAGTTACACTATCCTTGAAGTTTTATCATTCATAAAGATGGACCTCTTTCATTTTCAATATATAAATACACGAATTGACATTAATCAAACTAACCTTAATTATAAATTTAAACTACATGATTCTCAATTTGCAGGAAAACAAAGCTTCTTTCCCATTCCCAATCGAAGTAAATTACGAAAAAAATAGGGGAAAATAATACTAGACTAAATGAAAAATACAAAATTAAAAAATTAAAAACTGTACCTCGATGTCAATTTCAAAGTGATATGCTCGATTTCAAGAACATCGTCCTCTGTTACCCAAACAAGGAAGACGGGTCCGATGAAACACCCCGAAATCAGAAATAGGGGTAAATTTTCCGCGATTTAAAATACGATTGTAAGTAGAAAAAAATTCAAAGTATATATATATATGTAACGCCGAGTAATTACCCTGGATCAATAGATAACCAATCTCATATATGACAATACGAGAATGGTATCAGAGTGTACCTCGGACGACTAGACTTGAGGCCGTCACAAGGGGAAAAGCGGAAGATAAAAATTAAGTTCAAGAGTAATTAAAATATCACCCAAAGAGAGGACGAACATGCCTTGTCGATCGGCTAAGCATTAGAAATATAATTTCATAATAAAAATATCATCCATACATCATTAAGGTCATTAATGAAAATTAGCCTTACACACCCGGTCCAATTTTCCTACACGACCTTCCCAAAATCAGCCGTTGTCAAATTAATTTCAAGTAAACATATATGCACTATGTGCTATACAAAATGAGTACACATGCCAGCCAAGGCTCAACCATATTCCTTTCATATTTACCTTCTTCAATGCTCAACCTCCAAGAAGAGTAGGATTTTACCTCACACCTACATTAAGCTTAAAAATGGCAACAGGGAGGTGAGTAACATAATCCAAATGAATCAAAGTCATACATTATGATGAGATTTATACATGTGTGCACTACATTCATTTTCAAGATAACATCACACACATGATACATCATTCCATCTCAGCACAACACATATTCAAATAAGCATATTCGTAAGGCAAAATCATATATAAAACATATCCTTAGCATTCTCAATAATCATCACACATTTAATGTTAGTACCTCGGTTTACCTTCCCTCTATTTAACAATCATCCAACGCCATCTCGACTATCAACTAGGCATATTTTGGCTATATGCAAATGCTCTTAAAGCTAATGCATATGCACAATAGAATTATTATCAAGTGCAGATCCGACTGTGGGAAAACATCATAATCAATTGTGGGACAAGCATAGACGTGCTACTATGCCCCTACTGCAATAGTAAAATGTGTACACTTATATCCAATTGCATGCATGTTCAACATCGTATTTTAGTAGTACAAAACCGCTCTCACCCATCTGTAGCACTAGTCACCCCGTGACCACGGATCATCATCACGGCTTTACTTGCCATAAGTGCTACGGGCCCCTTGCGAACACACATCAAGAGAGCCGTGCCCGTCGGATACCGAGGTAACTCGCTCACCATATAGCCGCCCGCCCACTGGGCCCACCAGATAGGGTGCCTCATCACCAAACTATGGACAGCTTCGTGATTCCCAGAATCACTGGGAAAATACAATAATATACCAGTGCACCGGGTCTCCCTCCCACTGGGCCCGCTCATTGGAACCCCTAACATCCCATATAAGCAGTGAATGATATGCCATGGATGCAAATGCCAATCAATGCATTCTCACACTGTGCATCCTAAATGCCCCTCAATCAGTCGTCCATTTACAACCACCACTTGGTTGATTTCAGTGTTCTCGATGTTTACCAATCCTCTTGGGGCTCATACACATCGGTAGTGAGTGGCAATCACAATCATCAATTCACATATACACTTTGTGATAATTCACATCATTGATTTCAATTTAAAACATGGTCTCAAGCCATCATAACGTATTTCATCAATATATTCATCATAACAATACATCCAGTCTCAATACCTGCACCAAAATACAGATATCACTTCATCCGTTTTGTACGGAATACAGACTCAGCAAGTAAAACACCGGACATCAAGGTCGGTCTCCTCTCATTAGGATACCAGGCAATCATACCGATTACACACAACACCGATCGGCCTTCTCTTATAGAATACCAGGTAATCATACCGATTACACACAGTATTGGTCGGTCTTCTCTCATTAGAATACCGGGTAATCATACCGATTACACACAACACCGGTCGATCTCCTCTCATAGAATACCGAGTAATTATACCGATTCCACACAATATCGGTCGGTCTTCTCTCATTAGAATACCAGGTAATCACAGTGATTACACACAGCACTGGTCAGTCTCTTCTCATAGAATACCGGGTAATCATACCGATTACACACAGTACCGGTCGGTCTTCTTTCATTAGAATACCGGGTAATCACACCAATTACACACAGTACCGGTCGGTCTTCTCTCATTAGAATACTGGGTAATTAACTCGGGCCCAGACCAGTTTAATATCGTATTCATCATCCTAACACATGCCACATAACATCAATCATTCTAAATGCATTCAATTCATGAAATCAACATATTGTCCATACACAAGTAATCATTAAGCACATTCCTATTCATATATTTTCACATCATCAATGGATGAAATCATGCATTTAGAATAGTTACCCCCTCCTACCTCAAGAGAAGTAGTAATCACCACGGTCAGATGGTTCCACCTTGAAACTGGGGTTGTTTCCTACATCATAATATATCACACAATCAATTTCCCATTCAACCACCTCGATTTAATGTTCATAATCAGCTACTCGATATCTTTCGACATCCTAATTCCTAAGTCCCATTTATTTCACTCATTAAGTCACCACCACCACGGTTTAAGCGTCTGTATTTATTATTTTGCATATTCAACGCCAGACCCATTACCGGGCTCCCACATTAATGGTTCCCAACAACTATTTAACTTCATCAATGGTCATTCATAATTAATAACAGCACTTCACCTCACCAAAAATAGTGATTTAACACAATAAGTGCCTCTCCATTTATATCTCACATTTCCCCAAATCTTTGAGTTAGGGTTTTCATTAAAACCCAACAACATTCTTTAAATCACTCTCCCAACATAAAAACCTAACAACCCATAGTTCACACTCTTGAGAAACCACAAGATCTTACCTCAAGAGGAGAAATGAGAAAGTTTTCCAAGAAATGGAAAAATCTACACAAAAATGAGGAGGAAAGAAGAAGGGACTTCAAGCTCCAAACTCCTCCAAACTTTCTTCAAGCATGAAAATGGGAGAGGAAAAAGCCACCACTTTTTGCTTAGGGTTTTTGGAGAGAAGAAGAAAACGTAAAGGAGAAGAGTGTAGGAGAAGAAAAGTAAAGTACAAGGTATGGGACATCCTAGGCTGACGGAAATAAGAAGGGAAAAATAGGCCATTTGGCTTTATTTTTAATTCCCCAATAAATATTAATCGTTTTATGATAAACAGGGTCATTGTTTGGACTTAATACCATATCCAAAAATTATTCCAAATATACCATCGGATTTCTAATATTATTCTTAACAGCCCTGACCAATATCGTCCCAATCGGAGATACTTGGTCAGACACCCATATTTCAACCAAGCTCATTTTTAGCTTATCCGGTCCCAATAAATCATAGACAACTCCCAAAATCTTAATTCATTTATTCCTAATATTTTGGAACTTTAAATAACCTAAATATAATTATTTAATATTTATCTTTTCAATTAATCCTTTATTTTAAAATTTAGGGTGTTACAATCCACCCCATCTAAAAAGAAATTTCGTCCCCAAAATTTGACATACCGGGTTCGAACACATCGGAATACCGAGTTCGTACATCGTCTTCACGTTCCCATGTGAGCGTCTCAGTATTTCCGTGCTTCCATGCAACTTTTACCAATGGTACCAATATGTTCCATAGCTTTTTCACGGAGCGTTCAACAACACGAACAGAAACAGGAAGAACGGACAGATCGTCCCGTACATCAACATCGTCCATAGGAATTACATGTAGAGGGTCATGGACATATTTCCTCAACCGTGACACACGGAACACGTTATGTAAATTAGCAAGGTGTGGAGGAAGTGCAATCCGATATGCCACATCGCCAATCTGCTCTAAAACCTCATAGGGCCCCATGAACCTAGGGCTTAACTTTCCATTTTTCGACGCCCTACCAATGCCTTTATCTCTTGATACTCTTAGGAACACGTGATCGCCAACTTGGAACTCAAATGGCTTTTTCCTTTTATCATAATAACTCTTCTGACGATCTTGGGGAATTTTCATCTTTTCTTGTATCATCTTGATTTGTTCATTTGTCTCCGCAATCAACTTCGGCCCTAAAGCCAAACTTTCTCCAGTTTCAAGCCAAGACAATGGAGTTCTACATCTCCGACCATATAGCACTTCATATGGAGCCACACCAATCGAACTATGGTAACTATTGTTGTATGTAAATTCAATCAGTGGTAGGAATCTCTCCTAACAACCACCGTGCTCCAACACATAAGCCCGCAATAAATCTTCAAGGCTTTGAATTGTCTGCTCGGATTATCCATCCGTTTGTGGATGATACGCCGAACTGAGCTTCAACTTGGAACTCATTGCCTCATGCAAGCTTCCCCAAAATCGGGAAGTAAATTACGGGTTGCGATCTGACACAATACTCAATGGCACATCGTGTAGTCTAATGATCTTCTTAATATATAATTGTGCCAATTTCTCCAATGAACTCTTCATATTCATGGGCAAGAAGTGAGCACACTTCGTCAGCCAATCAACAATTACCCATATAGCATCATTTCTAGTACGTGTTCTGGGTAGTCCAGAAACAAAGTCCATAGCAATGTTCCAGTTCCACACCAGAATATCAAGGGGTCTCAGATAACCGGATGGTTTCTGATGCTCAAACTTAACCTTTTGACAAATAATACAGGAGGCTACACAATTAGCCATATCATGCTTCATACCGGGCCACCAAAAATTCTTCTTCAGATCTTGATACATTTTTGTGGCACTAGGATGAATGCTTAATACACTCTTGTGAGCTTCCTCGAGTACCAGCCTTCTTAGATCACAACCAGATGGAACATAAATCTGGCCTTTCACACGCCAAATACCGTCATGACCTTCCACTAGAAACAAGTTCTTCCCCTTTTTCTTGAGTTCTTCTCATCTCAATCAAATACTCATCTTTCGGTTGTTGCAACTTCATAGTTTCAAGGAATACATTTGCTATCGTTAACATCTCAAGGGATATTTTCTTTGGAGTATATATTTCTACACCCACATTCAAGTTTCGAAATTACTCAATGAGCTCCATCTCTTTCACCATCATAGCGGAAACATATAACGACTTCTGACTTAAGGCATCGGCAACCACATTCGCCTTTCTGGGATGATACCTCAATTCAAACTTATAATCTTTCAAAAACTCCATCCATCTCCGTTGGCGCATATTAAGCTCCTTCTGATCAAATAGATATTTGAGACTTTTATGATCACTAAAGACCTCAAATTTCGAACCATACAAATAGTGCCACCATAACTTCAAAGCAAACACCACCGTCACCAATTCAAGATCATGTGTGGGGTAGTTAACCTCACACGGTCGCAACTGTCTCGATGTATAGGCTATCATATGCTCTTTTTGCATCAACACGCAACCAAGACCAAGCTTAGAGGTGTCATAGCATACCATAAAGTCATCCAATAAGTTCGGCAAAGCCAACATTGGAGCAGAAGTGAGTCTAACCTTTAACTCTTGGAAACTCCTTTCACAATCAAAACTCCACACAAACGGTTGATTCTTACGGGTTAGCTTCGTCAAAGGTAAGGCCAATCAGGAAAACCCTTCAATGAATCTTCGGTAGTAACCGGCAAGATCAAGAAAACTCCTTACTTCAGTCACAAACGTCGGTCTTTTCCAAGCCAACACAGCTTCAATCTTAGACGGATCAACAGCAACACCATCCTTGGAGATAACATGTCCAAGAAATTAGACCTTGGATAACCAAAATTCACACCTAGAAAGCTTCACATACAACTCCTTCTCCCGAAAGATATTCAACACAAGGCGAAGATGTTCTTCATGACTCTTGGAGTAGACAAGAATGTCATCGATGAACACTACCATGAATCGGTCAAGATACTCATGAAAGATGCGATTCATGTAATACATGAAAATCGCAGGAGCATTTGTCACTCCGAATAGAATCACTACATACTCATAGTGGCCGTATCAAGTTCGAAAAGAAGTCTTTGGGATATCCTCGGTCACCCGAATTTGGTGATATCCAAAACGTAAATCGATCTTTGAGAATACAACGGCATCCTTCAACTGATCTAAAAGATCTTCAATGCGACGTAGGGGATATCGGTTCTTAATGGTCAACTTATTAAGTTGTCGATAGTCCACACATAACCTCATACTTCCATCCTTTTTTTACCAATTAAACAGACGCACCCCAAGGAGACACACGCTGGCGAACAAACTCTCGTTCCAATAATTCTTCAACTCGGTTAATTCCATAGGATATATCCGATACGAAGCTCAGGAAACAGGTTCTGCACCCAGAATAAGGTCAATAGAAAACTCCACATCGTGTAAAGGAGGTAAACCAGGTACCTCATCAGGGAATACATCCGGAAATTCGGATACAACAGAAATATTTAAGGGATCAGGACCATTTGTCCCATCGATAAAAGATAACAATATGTAAAGTTGAGTTATACCTTGCATATCGAATTTCCCTACATCTGAGGAAAGAAAAATGATAGTCTGTCATTGACAGTCAACCAAGAGTTTATTAGTAGAGAGCCAATCCATACCGAGAATAATCTCCAAGTCCTTCATAGGTAGGCAAATAAAAGACACAACAAACTTCCTATTCTCGAGTATCATCTCAACATTCTCACACCGAGTGACCGCCCGTATGCAAGTACTGGCCGGCGTAGACACCATGATAGAACCTTTCATCATACTTATTAGCAATTTTAATCACCACACACAATCCTCAGATATAAAAGAATGGGTCGCACCCGAGTCATAAATAACATGTATAGAATTTCTGAGTATCTCACACTTACTTTCGACTAGGGTATCTGTAACATCCTGATTTTTACTAATTGAGATTAAGCCATTAATTAAGGGTTAATTGTAGAATTGAGATTAATGATTAATTAGACTAATTGCTGATTGGTTAGAAATGACTGAATAAATAATGATAATAATAATAATGCCAGGCGAAAGGACGCATGTGTCCTTAAGGGTATAAAATAACTTCAGCTCTCTCTTTCCCTCATTTTTATTCATGCTGGACACCTTTCTTCGTGCATGCATCTGGTCCCTTCTTTGCTACTGTTTCTCTTTTTCTTCACCCTCATTCACGTCGTCTACTTGGGAAGAACAGAGAGAGAGTCGAGAGCTTTTGGGAGGAGCAGAGACGCGGTTTTGTTTTCACTCCCTGTCCTCTTCTTCCTCTCCGTCACCTTCTTCCTCTTCTTCTTCTTCTTCCACTTGGAGCTGTCAGTGTCCCAGTTGGAAGGCTGTGCTGGGAAGTGCCTTGGAGCTGTAGGGGAGACGAATCCGTTGGAGGGAGGAGCAACTCTGGTCTAGAATCGACGCTGAGTTCGAAGGCTGTTGGAGGAGGAGTAACAGAGGGGACGATCGGTCAGCATTGTAACTCGAAGAGTCTCTAAACCCCGACAGCAGGTAGGGGGCGCTTTGCATATCAAATGCATGGTTTATGGATGGGTTTCAGGTGTTTGTTTAAATGTGATGTGTTATGTGTGAAATGTGTTGATAGTTGTGCTGTGATTAAGTAATAGTGCATGCAACTCTCGGATTTGTGGTATCTGTGAACTGTTTAGTGTTGTGTGACTCCGTCCATGAGTGCATGTTAATATTTCTGCGAATGCTGACTGAATGCTTGTAAATAAGAGTGTTACCATTATTGCCGAGTGCATGGGTTAAAAAGGGGGTGATTCGTTGAGTTCTGTTTGCAGTTTCATGTTTAAATGTATATAAATGAGAATGCCATGATGATTTCCGAATGCATGGGATGTGAGTTGATATATTGATTTCCATTTGGAATGTTGTGTTGAAATGTATACTGACTTCATTAAAAATGTTGAGTGGATGTGCTGTAATATTATTACCCTGATTTTCTTGTTGTGAGTTACTATGACAAATGCATGTGATGCTGTGCTGAAACTGTGAAATTCCAAGTGAATCTATATGCCGTGTTGAAACGGTTGTGATCTATTAATGGCTGCGTGAGATGCACTTGGTAAGCTTGGATGCTTGTTGTGAAATTGTATGGGAATTGCATATATGAGAAAAGGGTGACCCGTGGAAGGTCAGGGACCCTATGAGATGACTTCCAGATTCCTGGCTAGTTCCATGAGGACCCGTGGTAGCCGATGGAGCTAGAGCTGAGTCTCGAGACATCACGAGGTGACCGGTACAACACGGAAAGGGCTAGTGGACGAGGGGCCGGGAAGGAATCTGCAACTGAAATCACTGTTTAAGTCGGATCCGCATGCATGTGTATAAGAGCATTGTTATTGAGACTAACATGATTTGCATGGATTTGAATGATTTGAGTAAATTTCGACTGAATGAATATGTATGTATTGATGCTGTTGCCGAGTGCAATGTGATGTTATGATTGAGACTGTATGTTATTGTGCAAATTTCGACTGGGTAACGTTATGTGACTTTTATATTATTTGGCAGTGTATGTATATTATTGTGGATTGAGCCATGTAAATTGTATAATTGAGGATTGAAGTATAATCCGAGTCAATAACTGTCATTTTATATGTAAAAGCTCAACCCTACACCATTTTTCAGTATGTGCGGGTCAGACTCAGAAGTAGTGATAAGGCCTCAAGTCCGAGTGAGGTGCACTCTGACTATAGAGTGCTTATATTGTATTTATTATGTTTAGTCAGTGTAGCCTTGGCCGGCTCTCATGTAATATGATAATTTAATATCTTTGTTTATGAGCAATGCCTATCAGAGTTGTAGACAAGTACACGTATACATATATATATAAATACTTTACATGGGTATGGTGTTAATTGCATCGAATAACAAGTGTTGGTGAATGAATAATGTTAGGATGATGAGTATCCGAATATATGTTTATATATATATATGTATGTGGTTATATTGGTAACGTACGCTATATTGATTGTGAAGTGTTGTTGAATTATTTGAGGATGGTCGATGGGTGAAATAGTGTTAAGTTGATGATTCCGAGTGAGACTATAATGTCGGGGCTTCTCTTCCGAGTGGAGAAGACTTAAAAGGATTCTGAGAGAAATATCTTTTGATGAACCTATTCTGTGTGGGACTTAATGGGAGAATTCTCGAGTAATACTAGGCTTGATTATTCCGAGTGAAAAATGTGTGTAGATCCCGGGGGGGAAAGAGTTTGGGTATTTCCGAGTGGAAATTCGAGTGAACCTCTTCCGAGGAAAGAGTTCTTGTAATGGTTGAGATTGGAATATAATCTAAGTTTGTGATATAAGTATAATCCGAGTGAACGAGGTTCCATATCCCGATTGGGTGAGTCTTAGGGCAAGTCCGAGTGGGACTTACTTAACGTTTCCCGGAGTAAGTAAGATATCATATGCCGAGTGAATCTGGAATGAATATTCCGGGTGGAGTAGGATAGTGGAGACCCCTTCTGAGAGAAGGAAGGTCTGTGTGTTCTCTGAGTGAGAGATCTGAAAATATACCGAGTGACGGGTGTACGGTACATTCCCGATTGTGTTGAAGTTAAATACCCTGAGTGATGTTTGATTAGGAAATATTCCGAGTGAGAAAGAGTTCTGGATCCCGAGTGGTAGAATTGAGGGAGTCATTTCCCGAGTGGTTTATACTTGTGACCTATGTGAATGAAATAAGGAGCTGTGTAAATCCCTGAGTGAAGTAAGAGCGTGATGATTTACCGAGTAAACCTATGTCCCAAATCCGAGTGAGAAATTACCTTGTACCTGTGTTGGCCCCAGCGAATTAGACTTAGCTCCTGCGAGTGTGAGTGGATGGAAGGCCTTGTGCTGGCTTCGCTTAAGCGAAGGGCTGTCCGCCCGAGCGAGTTGGTTTGCCTCGCTCAAGCGTGTTGAATCTCGCTTGACCGAGTGAGCGTTGTTTGAGGGATTCGCTTAGGCGCTGTTGTGTTTTCCACTGGACTGAATGGATTGGTTTAAGCCTTGTCCCTTCCACTGATTACTATATGTATGAATGGCTTTTATTGCCCCTTGCCTTCCTCTTCTTTATTCTGCACCGGTTGCCTTGAGGTTTATTTTGGGAAAAATTTTCCTCATTTTGGGTTTATTTTTAATAAATTAAGGATGTTTCATTTTGGTATCAGAGCAGACCAAAAGGTCCATGGCCAAGGTATGCTTACCGAGTGTAAGCGGTTGTGTGCGATATGACCAGTTGTCATCATTGCTGGTGGTATCCTGTCGGATTTGATATACGTTGAATTATGAATGGTGTGATTATATGCCTGTGTGTTTGTTTGAGATTGGGAACAAAGGTTACTGCCAGGGGTATGTTCCCTGGGGAATAGAGATTTGTGACGACCCTGGCTGATTGTTCATGAAATACTGAGAAGTATTTCTAAGCCTGGGTCGGTAGAGAGGAAATAGAATGATAGATGTGGAAACTTTCATGTGTATTGAAACTGAATTAGTTGGTTCAACCTCTTATGTAGGCCATGCCAATGGCCCATAGCCGAGGCATGCTGTTGGACGGATTCAAACTCACACGTCTGAATTGATTGAATGAATAATATTGATGGAACCCCTAGAGTGGTGTATTCAAATTCAACTAACGGGTTATGCCATCATGAAGAATAAGTTTTATATCCCTGACACGAGAACCCTGTATGATGTATATGGAATAAGTGATTGTGTAGTCTCCTAGGATGAAGAATTTGAGTATAAGATGTATATGTTAAGGAATTTTTGCTGGTTACCGTATGTGAATTATATGAGTTGCGGGCTATTATAAGTATGAATGCTGATTACATGCGGTAAAAGACTATCTCATTGAGCCTCGATGGTTTTTAATACTGACTATATATGATGCATGTATTGTTAAGGAAAAGGTTGAAAATATATGATAGGTACCTGCATGGTGATTTCTGTGTGTGGTTTATAATATGATGCAAGTGATGTCTAAATTAATAGTGTGGAAGTGGTTATGGTCCAATGATAAAGTCCTGCATGAGATGTAGGCCGGTTATATTAATTCCCATGTGGGATTTTATATTAAAACGTATGTGATTTGCCGAGTGCATGTATGGTGTTATTGCTATGATGACCACTGTTATGAATAATAATGATAAAATGCATTGGATGCATGTATTGATATTGAATGCCGAGTGCATTGGCGTTGGACGCCGGGTGAATAAGACTATATTCATCTGATTCGCCACTGGAAATGCTTGGAGCATATAGCGTAGGCGCTTAATACCAATCGACAATCAGATGAATATGTGTTGAAAGTCCTCAGGTTGGACTTGAGGCAGTGCCGAGTGCACTATAAAAAGACCCTGGGTTGGACTTGGGGCAGTACCGAGTGCACTAAGCGTTGGATGCTTAAGGAACTTGGGTTGGACTCAAGGCAAGCCTACCGGGTTGGACTCGGGGCTGCCCGTAACACTTCCGTTGTCGCTTGGAGTGATTGTGTTACATGTTAGGGCAAACGGTTTGGTACCTGTAAAACGGCCGAATCAGCTTGGAGCTAAGGAAAGGCTTGGAGCCTATGTTGCAACAATAAAAATGGGTAACCGAATCCGGGTGAAATGAATGTGTGCACACTGCGATTGTTGTTGAGCTCAATGTGAATTGCATGAATATGTAAAATGTTATTTAGAATAACATGATTGAGTGGAATTCGATTGGATGAATGTATGTATATTGATGTTATGGCCGGGTGCAATATAATGTTGTGGTTGTAATACATGTTGTGGTGAATGATATGAAATATATGGCCGAGTGTGAATTTAATATTTCGATTGGATGATTGAATATATATATGTGTTGATTCCGTCGCTGAGTGCAAAGTGAGCCTATGGCTATGATTATATGTGATTATAAATAATGTAAGTAATATAGCCGAGAGTTGGCTGGATAGATTCCGATTGAATGATGCTTGAATGTGTTCTGATTGAATGACAGCGTGTATGTTATTGACTGTTGGTACATATGTGTATATATATATATATATGATATTGTATGGTTTTGAGGTGGATAGGATCTAAGGAAGAGATAATTACTCGGTAAGGGTCAGAAACTGACTGTTATTATACCATTTTAGGGTGATAGTAACTGCTACTTGACGATTGTCATCAGGAGAGTTGCGCTAACTTATGAGTAATGATGAGGTGTGTGATTCTTGTGTGGGTCGGAAGCCTATAGCCATTATACTATTTTACAGTAGCGGTAAATTATATTTCATGATTGTTGCTGTGTGACGTGCCCTATGTGATGCATCATGATAATGTTGATGTGAATATGTGCTTATATATGTATATGAATTGCCATTAATTCTTGTGAGTTAGTATTAGTTGAGTGAGTTTGTAACACCCTAATTCTAATTAAGTAATTAAAACCTGTAGGGAAAAATTTTCCGAATTTTTGAGCTAACAAGGCCTGTAAAATCCACCCCAAATCGAATAACCCGATACAACAAGAAGGAGGAGGGGACGGAAGGCAAGGGGAGACAAGAGCCAAACAAAAGCCCTCCAGTGGAGCCTAGCAATACTCGGGCGGGCCCAAGGAATAACGTACACCCGCTCGGTAACAATGCAATCGTTCACTCGGTAAAGGCCTAATTCACTCGGATTTCATTCCTAAGTCTACTCGGATTTTATTCCTAAATCCGCTCGGTAAAGGGACTCTCTCCTCTCGACCCCAAACTCGCACCCCCATAACTTAGTTCTCTATTTGTCCCTCATGACACACAACAGTTCACTCAGGAAGCGCAGGCTATTCCATTCGGAAACCAGGGGTATCTTCACTCGGACAGCTCCTCAATCATCTACCCCTCGGTATTTCACTCATCTCTCGCTCGACAAGTATAGTCCATTCTACCCCAGTGCTCGCGCTAACTTAACCTCCCTTCAAGGGCTCCATAGTCTTCTACTATTTCTCTATACGGTTTACACTCGGAATCGGGTGGATTGCTCTTTAGTCGGAAACACTCTCTCGGCTAGTCCTTACTCGAAAGCATGATTAGACTATTCTACTCTGAATCGTAACAGTTTATCAATTGGGAATCTACCGCGTCAATCCCCATTCAAAATGGTATACCCTCATCCCCTCGGGACACCTAAAGCTTTCCCCACTCGGCAACAGGATCACGAATTCACTCTCTAGATCATATCTTGACTCCCTTCATACTAAGTCTTTCCATTCCTACATACTCGGATGAACATGAACACGTATACCAATCAAACATCATGCACAGGATGGTATAACATGCAATACAGCATAAACATAACCATATATATATATATAAGAGTGTATATCAATATTTACAAACATATTGCCATGTTTCCCAGCCCCAAGGGATTCTGTTCTATTCTAAAGGATTAACATCAGACAAGAGCCGGCCAAGGCATAATCAAAACATTATACACAGTATCTACATATATATATAGTTCCTTGATGCACAGCTAACCCGCTCGGTATGTAGCTCCACTTCACTCGTAATTCCGAGGAACGTTCACTGAAATATTGCCACAGCAGGGGTGAGCTTTTACATTTAAAATGACAGTTAATGACTTGGGAACCCGTACGCTCCCCACCATACCACATCACATTTCAAGCAATCATAACGTTAACTGTTCTCTAGTTTATCTACTCGTAACAGTGCCATGCAATCAAAATTCATTCATGCAACATTCCATTGTACAAATTATATCATTTCCGACTTACACTATACACATGCAATACAATAAATTCATCATAGCACAAGAGTATACATATACATTCAATACACACTAGTCTACTACAGTCGGATCCGACCCCCACTCGAGTAGTTTTACGTTGCAACAGAGGCTCCAAGCCTTTTTCCTCCAGCTCCAAGCTGGTTCGGCCGTTTTACTGGTACCAAACCATTTGCCTTCACATGTAACACAATCGCTCCAAGCGACCACGGAAGTGTTACGGGCAGCCCCGAGTCCAACCCGGTGGCTTGCTTGAGTCCAACTCAAGACTTTAAGCGTCCAACGCTAGTGCACTCGGCACTGCCTCAAGTCCAACTCAAGGTATTTTAATTATATTTTTGTGTGTGTGTCTGTCAATACAATATTACTTCTCCTTTCATTTATCATAACCACACTCTGCATGCAATTCAGTCGTCATCTCATAACAACACAGACTCGTTTTCAACACTCGCATGCAAGGCAACATAGGATAACAATCAGGATCTACTCATTATTCCATAAACAGAGCACTCAGAAGTCACATAATATGTTTCCACTTCACGCATGAACATATAAATATTTAACTAGCTTAGTATGACAATTTGAGAGTATGTACTACATTCACACACGGTCTCATAACACACGCATGCATCCACATCCCACGCTGTATCTCATAAGCACATACATCAATTACAAGCTATCTACCAATGGATTCAGTCATAGCATGCCTCAGTATACAAAGTTATCTATCAGATATACATTTCATCACAAATACCCTTAAGCACATATGCATGCATAAGAAACCACTCGGAACCCATTCACAAGCTATGCATTCGAAATGCAAGCGCCCCCTACCTACTGAAGAAAGTTTGAGGGGTTCCTCTATTTTCCTGACGCTGGTCTGATTGCCTCACCCAGGCTCACACTCGTTCTGGCTTCCTTGGTCGAAGTTACACTGTGAAACAGGGGCTGTTCGTCTTCTAGCCGAACGAACTCTAAGTCTTTTACGGTATCGTCGTTGCGCGTTCTCAGGAACAGAACAGTAAACAGGGGGAAGACAAAGAACAAAAGGGTAGAGAGAGTGTACGAGGAGAGAAAGAAGAGAAGAGAAGAAGTCTAACGAAGATGCATAACTCCAATGATCAAAGGCACATATATAAGCATATGCGTGCACGAGGAAGGAAAGGAGAGTGGGATGGGAAAACGTGAATTGCAGTCCCACTCACGTGACTCCCAATCGGAAACAGCCACCTCATACCAACTAAGCTTAATTAATTTGCCACTATTTCATAGATTAAGTTAACAGTCAATTTTTTCCTGCTTTGAAATCAAGGTCTTAATGGTTATTTTCATTCGGTATTCAACTTCAAAACTGGGATGTTACAGTTCTCCCTCTCTAAAAAGAATTTTGTCCCCGAAATTCACTCGGTGACTCACCTTGGTAAACAACTCGGGGTACTGCTGCCTCATGGCATCTTCGCACTCCCAGGTACAAGAGGTAGTCCCGCCTTGCTGCCACTCCACTTCAACCAGTTGTATGTTCTTGCTCCTCAAACGCTTTACCGATCAGTCCATGATTCTAATCGGTATAGTCACAATGGTCAGGTCCTCCTTAATCTCCACTTCATCATCTGGCATCGAATGGGTGGGGTCATGTAGACATTTCCTTAGTTGCGACACATGAAACACGTTATGCAATCGGGATAAGTGAGTCGGTAGTGCTATCCGGTACGCCATAGAGCCGACTCGTTCCAACACTTCATAAGGCCCAATGTATCGGGGGCTCAACTTTCCACTCTTCAAGGCTCGGCCGACTCCTTTACTCGGTGAAGTCTTCAAAAACACTCTGTCTCCGACTGAAAACTCTAATGGGTTGGTTCGTTTGTCATGGTAGCTCTTCTGCCTATCCTGAGACGCCTTCATCTTTTCCCTTATCATTCGAATCTGTTCTGATGTTTGCCTCACAATTTCCGGTCCTAGTAGTAAATTTTCACCCGTTTCCGACCAGCAGAGTGGGGTTCGGCATCTTCGACCATATAGTGCTTCGTAGGGTGCCATATCGATATTGTTGTGGTGGCTATTGTTGTACGTAAATTCGATCAGGGGAAGGTACCGCTCCCAATCCCCACCGTGCTCCAACACACACGCCCTTAGCAAGTCCTCCAGGCTTTGAATCGTTCGCTCAGATTATCCATCCGATTGGGGGTGGTAGGCAGAACTTAGCCAAAGCTTCGTACCCAATTCTTGGTGCAGACTGGTCTAAAATCGAGACGTGAATCTAGGATCCCTGTCCGACACGATAGAAGTTGGTATACCATGCAATCAGACAACTTCATGGATGTATATCTGAGCTAATTTATGTAACGGGTACTTCATATTCATAGGTAGGAAGTGTGCACTCTTCGTCAGTCGGTCAACAATGACCCAAATCGCATCGTGGCCCGCTCGATTTTTTGGCAATCCCATGACAAAGTCCATGGCAATTGAGTCCCATTTCCACACAGGAATCTCCAGGGGTTGCAATGCACCATGCAGCTTCTGGTGCTCCACTTTTGATTTCTGACAGGTAATACACCGAGCCACGTATTCTGCTACATTCCTCTTTAATCCGGGCCACCAGAATTGTGTTCTTAGGTCATGGTACATCTTCGTGGTACCCGGGTGGATACTAAGCAGACTCTTGTGAGCCTCATCAAGTACCATTTTTCTCAATTCTCCTCCACCCGGTACGTATATTCGGTTTTTCACTCGGAAAATTCCATCCGATCCCTCGGTCAAGGACAAGTCCTTTCCTTTGGCCTGAGTTTCCTTCATCTCAGCCAAGTAGGAGTCTGACTGCTGTTGTTCATATATAGATTTTAGGAATTCACTAGCAATCCTTAGTGTACCGATTGCCATTTTCCGAGAAGAGGGGATGTCAACATGCAAGTTCATGTCTCGGAACTGTTCCAATAACTCCACCTCCCTCACTATCATCACTGCTACATGAAGGGATTTCCGACTCAATGCGTCGGCAACAACGTTTGCCTTACCCGGATGGTATTTTAGCTTGAAATCATAATCTTTTAAAAATTCCATCCATCTCCTCTGCCTCATGTTCAGCTCCCTCTGGTCAAATAAATATTTGAGGCTCTTGTTGTCGCTGTAAACTTCAAATTTAGAACCATACGGGTAATGCCTCCATATTTTCAATGCGAAAACCACAGCTGCCAGCTTTAAATCATGGGTCGGGTAATGCTGTTCGTGAGGTCTCAATTGCCGAGAGGCATATGCTATCACTCGGTCATTCTGCATTAGCACACATCCCAATCCGAGTCCTGACTCGTCACAATAAACCACGAAGCTCTCTTGCAAATTAGGTAATGTCAACACTGGAGCAGTCGTCAACTTCTCATTCAGCTCTCGGAAGCTGCTCTCGCACTCGAGACTCCATACGAAGGGAACATTTTTCCGGGTCAATTTGGTCAGTGGCAAGGCCATCTTAGAAAAACCCTCAATGAATCTTTTATAATAACCGGCCAGGCCCATAAAGCTTCTTACCTCCGAGACCGACTTGGGCCTCTCCCATGCCATTATAGCTGCCATCTTCGAAGGGTCCACCGAGACACCTTCCTCTGAAATCACATGCCCGAGGAAGTGGATCTTATCCATCCAGAAATCGCATTTTGAAAGCTTTACAAACAACTGTTTCTCCTTCAACACTTGAAGTAACGCTCGGAGGTGTTCTTCATGCTCCTCAGGGGTCTTGGAATAGATTAGGATATCATCAATGAAAACTACTACGAATCGGTCAAGATATGGGTGAAATATGTTGTTCATGTAATTCATGAAAACAGCAGGGGCGTTTGTCACACCGAACAACATCACTACATACTTGTAGTGACCATACCGAGTCCTAAAGGCAGTCTTTGGAATATCCGAGTCCTTCACCCGGATTTGGTGGAATCCCGATTGTACGTCGATTTTCGAGAAAACTGATGCTCCACGCAGTTGGTCAATCAAGTCATCAATCCTGGGCAATTGGTACCGATTCTTAATCGTGAGTCTGTTTAGCTATCGGTAATCTATACAAAGTCTCATGCTGCCGTCCTTCTTCTTAACAAGTAGCACCGGTGCGCCCCAAGGTGACACACTCGGCCTAATGAATTGTTTTCCGAGCAACTCATCTACCTGCTTCTTCAACTCGGCCAATTCGGTTGGGGACATTCTATAAGGTGCACTGGAGACTGGCTCGGCTCCAGGGATCAGGTCTATAGAGAATTCGACTTCTCTACTCGGAGGAACGCCCGACACGTCCCCCGGAAACACCTCGAGGAATTCACAGATAGTCGGAATCTCGCTCACTCGGACTCTACTCTCGCCCTCGGTTAAACAAAGCATCATAAACAGTTAGGCTGTACCTTGTGCCGTGTAATCTTCATTGTTTTGCCTCGAGAGGATTATCATCCGGTTCCTGCAATCCACTAACACCTTGTTGGCTGAAAGCCAGTCTATGCCGAGTACAATGTCGAGGTCCTTCAGAGGCACGCACACCAGGTCGAAGGTAAAACTCTGATCGTACAACCCAAACGTTACATCTTTGCACATTGATGATGTCAACACCTTAGTGCCAGTCGGATTGGCCACTTCCAAGGTCCAATCCATACACACAGTCAGCAACTTTAAATGTCTCACACACTCATCAGCTATAAAAGAATGGGTGGCTCCCGAATCAAAAACTACATTAAGTGTATATTTACCGAGTGAATACTTACATTGTACCAAGTCATTCGCTTGCACAACATCCTCTGTGTTGATGGCGTAGACTCTTCCCACCGCCGGTTGGTCGGTATTTCTCCCTCGGTTACTTGTAGTAGCCATCATGTTGCTCCTTGCTCCGTTGCCTCTACCACCATTTCCTCCACTGGTGGTTCTGCGTCCCCCTACACGGAAACCCCCACGACGTGCATGGCCACCCTCTAGTTACAGTTACGGGCAGTCGGGGTGAACATGCCCCCTTTCGTTACAGTGGAAGCATACAACATCATTTCCAGTATCACATTCCCGAGCAAAGTGGTTACCTCCGCATCTGAAACATCTACCATTTCCGGAGCGACCCCCGAAACGACCCCCACGGTTCCCTCATCCTCTGAAATTAGAGAAAGGTCCAATACTCCTATCGTTGCCTGTCCTCTTAAAGTGTGATTGTTGGGGTCTCAAGGAGGGATTGGCTCTGCTGCTCTGGCTCGAGTGGGCCTTGTCATCTTCTTCAAATATCCTACACTTATTCACCAATGCAGGAAAACTCCTAATCTCATGGTATCTATAAGCTCTCTTAATATCTGACCTTAATCCGTTCTCAAATTTTAGGCACTTTGAATTCTCCGTCCCCTGTTGTTGGAAAGGTGGGTAGAATAGGCACAACTCCTCAAATCTCATCGCGTATTCTTCCACAGTCATGGACCCTTGTTTCAATTCCATGAACTCCAGTTCCTTCCGACTCCTGATTGTGTCGGGGAAGTACTTTTCTAGGAAGCATGTCTTGAAATCGTTCCAGGTCAGCTGAGTATCATCGTCAGGGAACCGGTTTCTGGCTATCCTTCACCAGTTTTCCGCCTCTTCCCGCAGCATGTACACTACACACTCTACCTTCTGGGCCTCAGTACAGTGAAGACCCCCAAAAATCCTTTCCATCTCCTGAGTCCATTTATAAGCTGCCTCAGGGTTACGTCCTCCTAGAAATTCTCTCGGCTTCCTCTTCAGGAAGCGGTCTAGCACTTGACCATCCTCAGTTTGAGGCTGGCCCTGCCTCTGAAATACGTCTGCAAAACGTTGAAAGGCTGTGGCTATGGCCTCCATACTTTGACGACTCGTCATCTCTTATCCTGAAATTCACAGCCCTTTCAAGGATAAGTTTATGAAGCTACTTACTACCGATCGGATCACAGCCTAACATTCAGTAACTTTAACACATTATACCATTTCTATATGCCATACAATCAGTCGGACCAGGAGGGAGGCAACCTCCTATCCATATTTCAATACTACAATATCAATCCAGTTTCACAAATATCACAATAATGATGACCACTCGGTCACAATACACGCAACCGCTTACACTCGGTAAGCATACCTTGGCCTTAGACCTTTCGGTCTGCTCTGATACCAAAATGTAACACCCTAATTCTAATTAAGTAATTAAAACCTGCAGGGAAAAATTTTCTGAATTTTCGAGCTAACAAGGCCTGTAAAATCCGCCCCAAATCGAATAACCCGATACAACAAGAAGGAGGAGGGGACGGAAGGCAAGGGGAGACAAGAGCCAAACAAAAGCCCTCCAGTAGAGCCCAGCAACACTCGGGCGAGCCCAAGGAATAACGTACACCCGCTCGGTAACAATATAATCATTCACTCGGTAAAGGCCTAATTCACTCGGATTTCATTCCTAAGTCTACTCGGATTTCATTCCTAAATCCGCTCGGTAAAGGGACTCTCTCCTCTTGACCCCAAACTCGCACCCCTATAACTTAGTTCTCTATTTGTCCCTCATGACATACAACAGTTCGCTCGGGAAGCGTAGGCTGTTCCATTCGGAAACCAGGGGTATCTTCACTCAGACAGCTCCTCAATCATCTACCCCTCGGTATTTCACTCATCTCTCGCTCAGCAAGTATAGTCCATTCTACCCCAGTGCTCGCGCTAACTTAACCTCCCTTCAAGGGCTCCATAGTCTTCTACTATTTCTCTATACGGTTTACACTCGGAATCGAGTGGATTGCTCTCTAGTCGGAAACACTCTCTCGGCTAGTCCTTACTCTAAAGCATGATTAGACTATTCTACTCTGAATCGTAACAGTTTATCAATTGGGAATCTACCGCGTGAATCCCTATTTGGAATGGTATACCCTCATCCCCTCGGGACACCTAAAGCTTTCCCCACTCGGCAACAGGATCACGAATTCACTCTCTAGATCATATCTTGACTCCCTTCATACTAAGTCTTTCCATTCCTACATACTCGGATGAACATGAACACGTATACCAATCAAACATCATGCACATGATGGTATAACATGCAATACAGCATAAACATAACCATATATATATATATATAAGAGTGTATATCAATATTTACAAACATATTGCCATGTTTCCCAGCCCCAAGGGATTCTGTTCTATTCTAAAGGATTAACATCAGACAAGAGCCGGCCAAGGCATAATCAAAACATTATACACAGTATCTACATATATATATAGTTCCTTGATGCACAGCTAACCCGCTCGGTATGTAGCTCCACTTCACTCGTAATTCCGAGGAACGTTCACTGAAATATTGCCACAGCAGGGGTGAGCTTTTACATTTAAAATGACAGTTAATGACTTGGGAACCCGTACGCTCCCCACCATACCACATCACATTTCAAGCAATCATAACGTTAACTGTTCTCTAGTTTATCTACTCGTAACAGTGCCATGCAATCAAAATTCATTCATGCAACATTCCATTGTACAAATTATATCATTTCCGACTTACACTATACACATGCAATACAATAAATTCATCATAGCACAATAGTATACATATACATTCAATACACACCAGTCTACTACAGTCGGATCCGACCCCCACTCGAGTAGTTTTACGTTGCAACAGAGGCTCCAAGCCTTTTTCCTCCAGCTCCAAGCTGGTTCGGCCGTTTTACTGGTGCCAAACCGTTTGCCTTCACATGTAACACAATCACTCCAAGCGACCACGGCAGTGTTACGGGCAGCCCCGTGTCCAACCCGGTGGCTTGCTTGAGTCCAACTCAAGACTTTAAGCGTCCAACGCTAGTGCACTCGGCACTGCCTCAAGTCCAACTCAAGGTCTTTTAGTTACATTCTTGTATGTGTGTCTGTCAAAACAATATT
The DNA here is from genome assembly GCA_037962975.1 of Clitoria ternatea. NCBI lineage: Eukaryota > Viridiplantae > Streptophyta > Magnoliopsida > Fabales > Fabaceae > Clitoria > Clitoria ternatea. The sequence goes on from CM075672.1 coordinate 163,249,752, forward strand.
ACTTTTCCTTTCATTTATCATAACCACACTCTGCATGCAATTCAGTCGTCATCTCATAACAACACAGACTCGTTTTCAACACTCGCATGCAAGGCAACATAGGATAACAATCAGGATCTACTCATTATTCCATAAACAGAGCACTCAGAAGTCACACAATATGTTTCTACTTCACGCATGTACGTGTAAATATTTAACTAGACTTAGTATGACAATTTGAGAGTATGTACTGCATTCACACACGGTCTCATAACACACGCATGCATCCACATCCAACGGTGTATCTCATAAGCACATACATCAATTACAAGCTATCTACCAATGGATTCAGTCATAGCATGCCTCGGTATACAAAGTTATCTATCAGATATACATTTCATCACAAATAGCCTTAAGCACATATGCATGCATAAGAAACCACTCGGAACCCATTCACAAGCTATGCATTCGAAATGCAAGCGCCCCCTACCTACTGAAGAAAGTTTAAGGGGTTCCTCTATTTTCCTGACGCTGGTCTGATTGCCTCACCCAGGCTCACACTCGTTCTGGCTTCCTTGGTCGAAGTTACACTGTGAAACAAGGGCTGTTCGTCTTCTGGCCGAACGAACTCTAAGTCTTTTATGGTATCGTCGTCGCGCGTTCTTAGGAACAGAACAGTAAACATGGGGAAGACGAAGAACAAAAGGGAAGAGAGAGTGTACGAGAAGAGAAAGAAGAGAAGAGAAGAAGTCTAACGAAGATGCATAACTCCAATGATCAAAGGCACATATATAAGCATATGCGTGCACGAGGAAGGAACGGAAAGTGGGATGGGAAAACGTGAATTGCAGTCCCACTCACGTGACTCCCAATCGGAAATAGCCACCTCATACCAACTAAGCTTAATTAATTTGCCACTATTTCATAGATTAAGTTAACAGTCAATTTTTTCCTGCTTTGAAATTAAGGTCTTAATGGTTATTTTCTTTCGGTATTCAACTTCAAAACTGGGATGTTATAGAGTTGGTCAGTGTGTGTGAGAAGAGTGTGATCTATGCCGTTCTGAGATGACCCTTCATACCTTAGGTACTGTGGCAGTGTACACTTTTATAGCGACTCTATGTAATTGTTGTAACCCTATAGGAATGAGACGTCATCCTATAAGTTGGATGCAGCAATTCGTAAGTCAGGTAGGTGAGGCTGTAACTGTTTATGGTGATGGTGAGTCTATTGGGCTGTTTGAGTCAGGATGAGAGTTGTATTGAGTGAACAGTAAGAGGTTGGGTATCAAAATGAGGATGGAAGGTTTATTTAACCTTGATGTGTTGCCTCGGAGCGGATTAGAGGTTATTGTGTATGAATTGGCTATTAAAATGATGATTCGTTATTGAGATTGATGGGTGATCAAGTTTATCACTGGAATTGGAGGTTTTAAGAGTTTAGCCGAGTGGTATTGTGGATTAGTGGGGAAACCATGACGTTGAGCGGAGGTAATCTGAAAGGTGAGGATTTGCTCAGGAAAGATTAGTATATTCCGAGTGCGAGAAAGTGGAGACAGATAGTGAAATCTTTCTGGGAGAAAGGATTCCTGAGTGAAGTTATGGTGTCCCGAGTAAGATCTTATAAAGAGGATCATTACCAAGTTAAGGGAATTGTGTCCGAGCGTGACACTTCTGAGTAAGGTTAGATTCGGGTGATGTGACTCGGAGCGTGACATTTCTGAGTGAATGGTACCATGTAGACGGTCCCCATCGTATGAAATTTCTAAATCTGTAGGATGTACCCCTAACTAATCTTTACAAGAGGAACTTTGGGTCGGAATATGAGGCTATGAATAAGTAAGTCTCCGAGTGAATTATCCCGAGGAAGAGTAAATACCCGAGAGGTAAATTTATCCATAGATGTGTTCAGATTGATGTTTGGAGCTACTGAGTTTGAACTCAGATTTGTATTTGAAGTAGGCTTGAATTCCGAGTGAAAATTTGGGTAAATGGAAAGTTTTCCAGGTAAGAATTACCTTCAAACCCCGAACAACCCTTTTAATTGAGAGTTCTGAGTGACCTTTCAGGGTGTAGGCATGGAATTGGCCGAAGGAATGGATGGAGGTCTGAGGTTTTAGAATCGAGTTTGGTGCCTATAAAAGACGAGTCCGGGCAAATTGTCCTAATTGACGCATACTGGAGCTCTTTTGTGTGTTCGGCTCGGTATTGTTAAGATAATTTCTGGTTTAAAGAAGAGATTTAGTAGTTGAATGTTGAATATCCGAGGGATTAAGCCGAGATAAGTCGGATAATAACGTGTATTGAGAGGAATCGGTAATGTTTCTTACCGACTGGACTTTCCCAACTCTATAGTTGATACAACCTTGTGCTTATACCCTGTGTAGATACATAATTATTCTGAGTGGCTCCATTGGCATTGGAGGAACGGACGGTGGATGTACGCCGATTGGCGTTGGGAGTATAAGGCCGAGCGGCCAAGGAATTAGGAAGTACCAATGGCTATGGTGAACTGGCAGAGTTGAATGGAAGTAACTTTATGTGGAAAACTGAATCCCGAATGTATTAAAGACTATGAAGAGTTATTTTATTTATACCGATTGGAAATTGCGAAGCAGTCGGAAACGCTGAGAAGCGAAGAGTTGCAGTCGGAGCAGGACAATGAGATTCCGAACCGTTATTGAGGTAAGCCTGCATTTGAATTTCGAGGACGAAATTCTTTTGAGTGGGGGAGAATTGTAACATCATGATTTTTACTAATTAAGATTAAGCCATTAATTAAGGGTTAATTGTAGAATAGAGATTAATGATTAATTAGACTAATTGCTGATTGGTTAGAAATGACTGAATAAATAATGATAATAATAATAATGTCAGGCGAAAGGACGCATGTGTCCCTGAGGGTATAAAATAACTTCAGCTCTCTCTTTCCCTTATTTTTATTCACACTGGACACCTTTCTTCGTGCATGCATCTGGTCTCTTCTTTGCTACTGTTTCTCTTCTTCTTCACCCTCATTCGCATCGTCCACTTGGGAGGAGCAGAGACGCGGTTCTGTTTTCACTCCCTGTCCTCTTCTTCCTCTCCGTCACCTTCTTCCTCTTCTTCTTCTTCTTCCACTTGGAGCTGTCAGTGTCCCAGTTGGAAGGCTGTGCTGGGAAGTGCCTTGGAGCTGTGGGGGAGACGAATCCGTTGGAGGGAGGAGCAACTCTGGTCCAGAATCGACGCTGAGTTTGAAGGCTGTTAGAGGAGGAGTAACAGAGGGGACGATCAGTCAGTATTGTAACTCGAAGGTCTCTGAACCCTGACACCAGGTAGGGGGCGCTTTCCATGTCAAATGCATGGTTTATGGACGGGTTCCGGGTGTTTGTTTAAATGTGATGTGTTATGTGTGAAATGTGTTGATAGCTGTGCTGTGATTAAGTAATAGTGCATGCAACTCCCGGATTTGTGGTATCTGTGAACTGTTTAGTGTTGTGTGACTCAGTCCATGAGTACATGTTAATATTTCTGTGAATGCTGACTGAATGCTTGTAAATAAGAGTGTTACCATTATTGCCGAGTGCATGGGTTAAAAAGGGGGTGATTCGCTGAGTTCTGTTTGCAGTTTCATGTTTAAATGTATATGAATGAGAATGCGATGATGATTTCTGAATGCATGAGATGCGAGTTGATATGTTGATTTCCATTTGGAATGTTGTGTTGAAATGCATGCTGACTTCATTAAAAATGTCGAGTGGATGTGTTGTAGTATTATTACCCTGATTTGCTTGTTGTGAGTTACTATGACAAACGCATATGATGTTGTGATGAAACTGTGAAATTCTGAGTGAATCTACATGACGTGTTGAAACGGTTGTGACCTATTAATGGCTGCGTGAGACGCACTTGGTAAGCTTGGATGCTTGTTGTGAAATTGCATGGGAATTACATATATGAGAAAAGGGTGACCCGTGGAAGGTCAGGGACCCTATGAGATGACTTCCAGATTCCTGGCTAGTTCCATGAGGACCCGTGGTAGCCGATGGAGCTAGAGCTGAGTCTCGAGACATCACGAGGTGACCGGTACAACACGGAAAGGGCTAGTGGACGAGGGGCCGGGAAGGAATCTGCAACTGAAATCACTGTTTAAGTCGGATCCGCATGCATGTGTATAAGAGCATTGTTATTAAGACTAACATGATTTGCATGGATTTAAATGATTTGAGTAAATTTCGACTGAATGAATATGTATGTATTGATGCTGTTGCCGAGTGCAATGTGATGTTATGATTGAGACTGTATGTTATTGTGCAAATTCCGACTGGGTAACGTTGTGTGACTTTTATATTATTTGGCAGTGTATGTATATTATTGTGGATTGAGCCATGTAAATTGTATAATTGAGGATTGAAGTATAATCCGAGTCAATAACTGTCATTTTATATGTAAAAGCTCAACCCTACACCATTTTTTAGTATGTACGGGTCAGACTCAGAAGTAGTGATAAGGCCTCAAGTCCGAGTGAGGTGCACTCTGACTATAGAGTGCTTTTATTGTATTTATTATGTTTAGTCAGTGTAGCCTTGGCCGGCTCTCATGTAATATGATAATTTAATATCTTTGTTTATGAGCAATGCCTATCAGAGTTGTAGACAAGTACACGTATACATATATATATAAATACTTTACATGGGTATGGTGTTAATTACATCGAATAACAAGTGTTGGTGAATGAATAATGTTAGGATTATGAGTATCCGAATATATGTTTATATATATATATGTGTGTGTGTGTATGTGGTTATATTGGTAACGTACGCTATATTGATTGTGAAGTGTTGTTGAATTATTTGAGGATGGTTGATGGGTGAAATAGTGTTAAGTTGATGATTCCGAGTGAGACTATAGTGTCGGGGCTTCTCTTCCGAGTGGAGAAGACTTAAAAGGATTCTGAGAGAAATCTCTTTTGATGAACCTATTCTGTGTGGGACTTAATGGGAGAATTCCCGAGCAATACTAGGCTTGATTATTCTGAGTGAAAAATGTGTGTAGATCCCAGGAGGGAAAGAGTTTGGGTATTTCCGAGTGGAAATCCGAGTGAACCTCTTCAGAGGAAAGAGTTGTTGTAATGGTTGAGATTGGAATATAACCTAAGTATGTGATATAAGTATAATCCGAGTGAACGAGGTTCCATATCCCGAGTGGGTGAGTCTTAGAGCAAGTCCGAGTGGGACTTACTTAACGTTTCCCCGAGTGAGTAAGATATCATATGCCGAGTGAATCTGGAATGAATATTCTGGGTGGAGTAGGATAGTGGAGACCCCTTCTGAGAGAAGGAAGGTCTGTGTGTTCTCTGAGTGAGAGATGTGAAAATATACCGAGTGATGGGTGTACGGTACATTCCCGATTGTGTTGAAGTTAAATACCCCGAGTGATGTTTGATTAGGAAATATTCCGAGTGAGAAAGAGTTCTGGATCCCGAGTGGTAGAATTGAGGGAGTCATTTCCCGAGTGGTTTATACTTGTGACCTATGTGAATGAAATAAGGAGCTGTGTAAATCCCCGAGTGAAGTATGAGCGTGATGATTTACCAGGTAAACCTATGTCCCAAATCCGAGTGAGAAATTACCTTGTACCTGTGTTCGCCCCAGCGAATTAGACTTAGCTCCTGCGAGTGTGAGTGGATGGAAGGCCTTGTGCTGGCTTCACTTAAGCGAAGGGCTGTCCACCCGAGTGAGTTGGTTTGCCTCACTCAAGCGTGTTGAATCTCGCTTGAGCGAGTGAGCGTTGTTTGAGGGATTCACTTAGGCGCTGTTGTGTTTTCCGCTGGACTGAATGGATTAGTTTAAGCCTTGTCCCTTCCATTGATTGTTATATGTATGAATGGCTTTTATTGTCCCTTGCCTTCCTCTTCTTTCTTCTGTGTCGGTTGCCTTGAGGTTTATTTTGGGAAAATTTTTCCTCATTTTGCGTTTATTTTTAATTAATTAAGGATGTTTCAGTATCCGCTTGAGCTGCTTCTTTACCGGTCATGGCGAATACTCTTCCAGCAGTTTGTTGATTAGCACCTGGATTGTGACCATTCTGACCGCCATTTCCATTACCTCGGCTGTTCCCATTTCCACGACCGTTACCGCCATTTCCGTTGCCATTTCCATTTCGACCACTATTGCGGCCGCCATTACCATTTCCATGACCACGACCTCTGAAAACACCATAGCCACCATGGTTACCACCATTGCAAATCACCACGTCTGTGGCATTCAAAGGACAATCGGGACGGATGTGCCCCAGTTGGTTGCATCTAGAACATACCACTGTCTCCTCATGATTGCATTTGTGAGCCAAATGGTTTCCACCACATCAGAAATAATGAATACCTTGGCCACCATCTCGGAAACCATTTGTACCGTGTCCTCCACCACCGCGTCCACCTCTAAAAGAAGAGGAACCACGCATAAAGTGTCTATTACTCTTAAAGTTACCCTTCTTCTTGAAGTTAGGGAACTGACCCTTCAGTCTTTGATCATGCCCAATATGACTCTTGGGCACCTAATTGTTCTCTTCAAAGATTCTACATTTGTTGCTCCTAATCTCTTGGTGACATATCGCCTTCTCAATCTCTTGGTGCAATCCACTCTCAAATTTAACACATTTTCACACTTCAGAACTTTCCTGCTGGAAAGGTGGGTAAAACACACACAGGTCCTCAAACTCTGAGGCATATTCCTCCACCGACAGGCTTCCTTGTTTGAGCTCTATAAATTTAAGGTCTTTCTTGTTCTTGTAGCTCTCAGTAAAGTACTTCCTAAAGAACTCCACGTTGAAGCTCTCCCAAGTCAAGGGAGTATGGGCCGCAACCATACGCCCACGAGTCAAAATCCACCAAGACTCGGCCTCGTCACGGATCATGAATACAGCATACTCAACCTTTTGAGCTTCCGAACATTCCATGCTAGCAAATATTCGCTCCAAGTCATGAATCCAAACATAAACGTCTTCTAGTTTATAGCCTCCATGAAATTTGGAAGGCTTCCGCTTGAGAAATCGGTCAAGACCATGATTTGGCTGACCAACGGGTTGTTGTTGCCGTTCAAGGATATCAGCAAACCGATTGAAGGCTTCAGCCATAGCGGCTGCATCAATAGTATGCCTATTCGCCATAAATCACTATATACATATAATACAACATGATCAGAAACTTGTGTTTCTTTCTTCAATATATACCAATCATTATCAATTATCATCAATATAAATATCATCATAATATATTCTCAATCTAAAGGTAAAATTGGAAAAGAAATGCCTAGCCAGGCTTAATATCAACCAGAAAATAAAACAGTCAGAAATTCAAGCTCCAATAATGTTTACTATAACCATAACATGTCACCATTAAGTGACAATCATTCTTTAACAACATCTAACTCATATAATTCATCAATGAGCAATCAATGCTCTGATACCAGGTTGAAACACCCCGAAATCGGAAATAAGGGTAAATTTTCCACGATTTAAAATACGATTGTAAGTAGAAAAAAATTCAAAGTATATATATATATATATATATATATATATATCTGTAACGGTGAGTAATTACCCCGGATCAATAGATAACCAATCTCATATATGAAGATATGAGAACGGTATCAGAGTGCACCTCGGACCACCGGACTTGAGGCCGTCACAAGGGGAAAAGAGGAAGATAAAAATTAAGTTCAAGAGTAATTAAAATATCACCCAAAGAGAGGACGAACATGCCTCGTCGATCGGCTAAGCATTAGAAATATAATTTTGTAATAAAAATATCATCCATACATCATTAAGGTCATTAATGAAAATTAGCCTTACACACCAGGCCCAATTTTCCTACATGACCTTCCCAAAATCAGTCGTTGTCAAATTAATTTCAAGTAAACATATATGCACTATGTGCTATACAAAATGAGTACACATGCCGACCAAGGCTCAACCACATTTCTTTCATATTTACCTTCTCCAATGCTCGACCTCCAAGAAGAGTAGGATTCTACCTCACACCTACATCAAGCTTAAAAATGACAATAGGGAGGTGAGTAACATAATCCAAATGAATCAAAGTCATACATTATGATGAGATTTATACATGTGTGCACTACATTCATTTTCAAGATAATATCACACACATGATACATCATTCCATCTCAGCACAATACATATTCAAATAAGCATATTCGCAAGGCAAAATCATATATATAACATATCCTTAACATTCTCAATAATCATCACACATTTAATATTAGTACCTCGGTTTACCTTCCCTCTGTTCAATAATCATCCATCGCCATCTCGGCTATCAACTAGGCATATTTCGACTATATGCAAATGCTCTTAAAGCTAATGCATATGCACAACGGAATTATTATCAAGTGCAGATCCGACTGTAGGAAAACATCATAATCAATTGTGGGACAAGCATAGGCGTGCTACTATGCCCCTACTGCAGTAGTAAAATGTGTAGACTTATATCTAATTACATGCATGTTCAACATCATATTTTACTGGTACCAAACCGCTCTCGCCCATCTGTAGCTCTAGTCACCCCGTGACCGCGGATCATCATCATGGCCTTACTTGCCACAAGTGCTACAGGCCCCTCCTGAACACACATCGAGAGAGTCGTGCCCCGTCGGACACCAAGGTAACTCGCTCACCATAGAGCCGCCCGCTCACTGGGCCCGCCACATAGGGTACCTCATCACCAAACTATGGACAGCTTCATCATTCCTAGAATCACTAGGGAAATACAATAATATACCTATGTACCGGGTCGCCTCCCACTGGGCCCACTTATTAGAACCCTTCACATTCCGTATAAGCAGCAAATGATATGCCATGGATACAAATGCCAATCAATGCATTCTCACATTATGCATCCAAAATACCCCTCAATCAATCGTCCATTCACAACCACCACTTGGTGGATTTCAGTGTTCTCGATCTTTACCGGTCCCATTAGGGCTCATACACATCGGTAGTTAATGGCAATCACAATCATCAATTCATATATACACTTTATGATAATTCACATCATTGATTTCAATTTAAAACATGGTCTCAAGCCATCATAACATATTTCATCAATATATTCATCATATCAACACATCCTGTCTCAATAGCGGCTCCAAAATACAGATATCACTTCATTCATTCTGTATGCAATACAAACTCAGCAAGCAAAACACCAGACATCAAGGTTGGTCTCCTCTCATTAGGATACCGGGTAATCATACCGATTACATAGAGCCCCGGTCGGCCTTCTCTTATAGAATACCGAGTAATTATACTGATTACACACAGTACCGGTCAGTTTTCTCTCATTAGAATACTGGGTAATCATACCGATTACACGCAGCACCGGTCGGTCTCCTTTTATAGAATACCGGGTAATCATATCGATTATACACGGTACTAGTCGGTCTTCTCTCATTAAAATACCGGGTAATCACACCGATTACACACAGCACTGGTCGGTCTCCTCTCATAGAATACCGGGTAATCATACCGATTACAGACAGTACCGGTCGGTCTTCTTTCATTAGAATACCAGGTACTCACACCAATTACACACAGTACCGGTCGGTCTTCTCTCATTAGAATACCGACTAATTAACTCAGGCCCAAACCAGTTTAATATCGTATTCATCATCCTAACACATGCCAGATAACATCAATCATTCTAAATGCATTCAATTCATGAAATCAACACATCGTCCATACATAAGCAATCATTAAGCACATTCCTATACATATATTTTCACATCATCAATGGATAAAATCCTGCATTTAGAATAGTTAACCCCTCCTACCTCAAGAGAAGTAGTAATCACCACGGTCAGATGGTTCCGCCTCGAAACTGGGGTTGTTTCCTACATCATAATATATCACTAAATCAATTTCCCATTCAACCACCTCGGTTTAATGTTCATAATCAACTACTCGCTATCTTTCGACATCCTAATTCTCAAGTCCTATTTATTTCACTCGTTCAGTCACCACCACCACGGTTTAGGCGTATGCATTTATTATTTTGCATATTCAACGCCAGACCCATTACCGAGTTCCCACATTAATGGTTCCCAACAACTATTTAACTTCATCAATGGTCATTCATCATTAATAACAGTACTTCACCTCACCAAAAATAGTTATTTAACACAATAAGTGCCTCTCCATTTATATCTCACATTTCCCCCAAATCTTTGAGTTAGGGTTTTCATTAAAACCCAACAACATTCTTTAAATCACTCTCCCAACATAAAAACCCAACAACCTATAGTTCACACTCTTGAAAAACTACAAGATCTTACCTCAAGAGGAGAAATGAGTGAGTTTTCCAAGAAATGGAAAAATTTACACGAAAATAAGGAGGAAAGAAGAAGGGACTTCAAGCTCTAAACTCCTCCAAACTTTCTTCAAGCATGAAAATGGGAGAGGAAAAAGCCACCACTTTTTACTTAGGGTTTTTGGAAAGAAGAAGAAGAAGTGAAGGAGAAGAGTGTAGGAGAAGAAAAGTAAAGTACAAGGTATGGGACATCCTAGGCTGACGAAAATAAGAAGGGAAAAATAGGCCATTTGGCTTTATTTTTAATTCCTCAATAAATATTAATCATTTTATGATAAACAGGGTCATTGTTTGGGCTTAATACCATATCCAAAAATTATTCTGAATATACCATCGGATTCCCAATACTATTCTTAACAGCCCTGACCGATATCGTTCCAATCGGAGATACTTTGTCAGACACCCATATTTCAACCGGGCTCATTTTCAGCTTATCCGATCCCAATAAATCATAGACAACTCCCAAAATCTTAATTCATTTATTCCTAATATTTTGGAACTTTAAATAACCTAAATATAATTATTTAATATTTATCTCTTCAAATAATCCTTTATTTTAAAATTTAGGGTGTTACATCCGACCCTTTAGAAGATGCTTACCAGATAAAAGAAAGGCACCCTTCATCGATTGTTACCGTGAGAGAGAAGAGGAAAGAAACCAATTTCTTGGATTGGGATGTTACCGTGAGAGAGATGAGAAGAAATGCAACTTTCATAGGTTGTTATCGCGAGAGAGAAGAGAAAAGAAAGTGATTTCTTGGGTTGGGCCGTTACTGCGAGAGAAATGGGAAGATGTAATAAGTGGAATTAAGGGCTGTTATAGGAAAATAACTAGTTACTGGTTTCTAAAATGGTTGGTTAGGTGTTAACCAAAAAAAAGAAATGTTTGGTTAGGTTGTTATAGGCTGTTATAAATAAAAATATTAGTTATTTAGAGGGAAATAATAGTTGCATTGGGAATCAAGGATTATAAATAAACACCCTTGTTAATTCTAAAGGGGAGAAAACCAATATTGAATTTGTTTCCTCTTTTTCTCTTGAGAGTTAAAGGTGAGTGAAGTTTTAGTTAAGTGATCTAATTCCAATTATAACAATTGGTATCAGTTTAGCTAAGGGACGATGATGACCATAAAGGAGCCCGAGACTCGCATAGATTTCTATGAGAAGAACCTATCTGATCATCAAGAATCAGTGTATCAATCACTTGAGACAGTGCAAAAATCTATTGAAGGGCTCACGATAATGATAGCAGCTTTACATACGACCAAGAAAGTCAAACAAGAAGACTCTCACGATGAATCACCGGAAACAGTCCCCTCGATGGTTGAACGGGCGCAAATCCCATTTCCTTCCTTTGATGGCTCTAACTTTCGTGACTAGAAAGCGAAGGCTAAACAATTCTTTGATCTGGAGGAACCCCCAAAGAACAAAGAAGTCGTTTATTGTTGTTATCTATGGATGGCAAGGCTTTTGCTTGGAAAAGGCACATGTAAAATACTAATAATAAAGGGAAATCTTGGCAACGGATCCTTCAAGATGTAAGGAGAAGATTTGACACAAGTATATTTGATGATCCAGACCTATTGAAACAAAAAGGGACCTTACTTGACTATTTTGAATAGTATGACACGTTGTTAGCTAGGGTGGCTATAACTGAAGAATTGGCATTGAGTTTCTTTCTTTCTGGATTAACCACTGAGTTAGAAAAATCAATAAGAGTTCATCGACCAACCTCTGATCAAGAAGCAATTCGAATTGCAAGATCACAAGATGAGGTGTTTCAAGAAATGGCAAAGAAATTTTCACCAAGAAAATCAGTGAGTTCAGAATCACAAGTGAAATATACAAGATCGTGGTCATCTACCACTCCCAACAATAAAAGTTATCCAATTACCACTTTGCATCAGAATCAAACTCAAAGTTCTATAACCTCAACACCAATAATAGATTCAAAGGTATCAAAAAAACTCTATCTCTAGAAAACAAATTAGTGAAAGGATTACAAAGGGTTTATGTCAATTTTATGGTGATAAATGGGATAGAGAAAATAAATAAAGGTGTAAGGTGTAGGGTAAGTTAAATGCCATTTTTAGTGCATAAGAACAAATGGTTGTTGCATTAACATCAGTATTAGATGGAGAGCAAGAAGCTAAATTAGTCGAGCACAGTTTAAATTTACTTAGGGATATTGATGTTCATATATCCCTTAATGCCTTACAAGAGTTGCTGGTGGTAACACTCTCCAAATGAAAGGCTTGGTTAAGAAACAAACGTTGCCGTTTTTAATGGACACAGGGAGTACCCACAACTTTATAAGTGTTCAATGGGTGAAAACACTTGGGCTGAAATCTCAAAGTACAAGAAACTTTCCTATGATGGTTGCATCAGATAAAAAGTTAGTTATTACTAGAAGTTGTACTTAGGTCAAATGAAAATTTAATGATCATGTTTTTCAAGCTGACTTTTTAGTGTTACCTAGTAGCAATTTTGTTGTAATCCTTGGAATGCAATGGTTCAAGACATTAGGAGAGATTAGTTGGAATTGTGGCCAGTTGACAATGAAGTGTGAACATGACGGGAAACTGGTTTGCCTACAAGGTGAACATCCTTCAACTGAAATTGGTGAACTAACAGGTAAGATTAAACCAGCCTAATATCAAGCTGTGTTGTTGGTACTTCAAGGACTATTTTGCTATGAGAAGATGAAGATCTTCATAAATTTCCTCATAGCCAACACTCTGAATGACTCAACTATTAGAGAACTATACTCATTGTTCAAGAATCCCACTACTCAACCTCTAAAAAGGCGCCATGATAATTAGATTTCTTTGGTCAGTGATAAACCATTTTGTTTCAAACCATAAAGGTATCTACATTGGTGGTATAGAGTTAGACATAGAAGGGGGGTTGAATAAGTCTTTAAACTCTTTTTCAAAATTGTTCACGTACAGACCGCTCAAACAAAAACAGATTTCAACAGACCAGAGATAAAGGATAAGGAAAATGCACAGCGGAAATTTATCCTAGTTCACTTTCAACACAAAAGCTAGTCTAGTCCCTTCAGCCCGAAGGATTTTCACTATTGTAAAACACCTTTACAATTTTCACCGGTCCAGTGCACAAGTATTCTTGACTCCAACCACTCCTAGCTTATCTTAAGTATTCTTGACACTAGCTACTCCTAGCTAAAAACCCAAGTATTCTTTCAAAAGCCTTTTCAAGCCACAATGTTTCCCAACACTGATAACTTCTGGAAACACACTAGAAAGCACAAAGAGAATGTAAGGAGAGAGTTTGAGATTAGAACCAGATAAATTAGCGTACAAAGATATGAAATGATTACAGGGTACACTGAGCTACAAACTACTATAAGTCACGGTCTGCATTAAGCAGAACTATAAGAGAACTTATGTAGTGAAAATAAAAACTTAGAAACTTCTGGAAAAAGTCCCTTAGACTTTGGTTTCTAGAGAGAAAACAAGTGAATGATCAAGTATCAAGATAAGAAGCATCTCTGTCTTGTTTTCAAAAGCTTCTTGTATTTATAGTCCTTCTGAAAATATCTGTTGGTTAAACTTCGAAGGATGTTGGTCTCTTGAGGACTGCACTATTAGTAGGTACAGGCACATGCTTGAAAAAAGATTCCTTATCCGGACAACTTTAAAAGTCTTCAGCAAAAGATCCATTTTTGCTTATGTACTTTAGGAAAACACGTATACTCTATAGCAGTTGACCTTAGGCTCCGTTCTGATCAGGTTCAGCTTTTCTGACAACTTGACACATGTGAGGTAATTTTCTTGACACACGAGAGAAAAACCTTCAACTTTTTCATTGATTGGCTCTTTAATGCTTACTTCATATTTGGAAAAGAAGGATCTTTTTCAAGAACTCGAAGAGACATAGATCTTCTTGAGGTATGAAGACATAAAAGGAGACTTGATTCTATGAAGCTTGGAAGGGTGCAGACTTCTTTATTTCAGAAGCGAATTGATCTTTTACAGACTCCCCCTTTCTTTTGCAAGTGGAGGTTCAGACTTGATGTGAATTATTAATAAATCTCCTTGGGTTTAGACTGCTCAATCATAAGTTCAAACTTTTCTCTAACAATCTCCCCCTATTTGTTGATAACAATTATTAAGTCTCGAGGATAAAATAAATTTTGTATTAAGGGAAGAATTGAAACATTGAATTCATGAAACATGAAATTATTCATTGAAGACATAAGTTTCAAAATGTTTTAGGTTTTTGCATAAGATAGTCAAGTCAAACATATGCAACAGGCTTTAAGGGAGTTAAAGCAGTGAATCATCAATAAGTCATAATATATAGAAACTGAATACTTTTATTGATGAACACAAGATATGTTATAGACTCTAAAAGAAATAAACTACACTATTTGAAACTTACAAACTATTCTCCACACATCTCTAAAATATTCTCCCCATTTTGTAATCAACAAATGAGCGGCATCACTGAGACTTGGGAGACTTGGGAGGCTTAGGAGTAGAGGTTGGAACACACTGGGTGGCAGAAGCTAAAATTAGAAGTGAGGTAGAGGTAGATACTAAAATCAAATAACGTAATTGATGGCAACAGAAATAAGGAGTGTCAACCAAAATAATAGAGGGAGCACAGTCAGAGTGTAACACCCCGAATTCTAAAAATAGGGGTAAATGTTTTTCATGATTTAAAATAAAAAGACATATAAGTTATTCTGTATATATATAATATCAAGTAATTACCCTCGATCAATGAATAACCGATCTCATATATGAAGATATGAGAACGGTATCAGAGTACACCTCGGATGACCAGACTGTAGGCCATCACAAGGAAAAAGCGAAAGATAAAAGTAATTTTAAGAGTGATTGAAAACAGCTACCAAAAAGAAGATAGAAGATACTTCATCGGTTCGTCAAATGATAGAAAATATAATTTAATAATATCAATATCATTCATGCATTATCAAGGTCATTAATGAAAATTAGCCATACACATCCGGTCTAATTTTCCTACACGACCTCCCAAAATCAACTGTTATCAAATTAATTTCAAAATAAGCATACAAACCGTATGCCTTACAAAATGAATACATATATGCCGACCAAGGCTCACCCACATTCCTTTCATATTTACCTCTTCCAATACTCGACCTCTAAAAGAGTAGGATTCATCTCACCTACATCAACCTTAAAAATGGCAACACGGAGGTGAGTAATATAAACCAAATGAATTAAAGTCATACATTATGATGAGATTTATACATGTGTGCACTACGTTCATTTTAAAGATAACATCACACATATGACACATCTTTCCATCTCAGCACAATACATGTTTAAATAAGTATATTCACAAGGCAATAACATAGATATAACATATCCTTAGCCTTCTCAATAATCATCACACATGTAATGTTAGCACATCGGCTTACTTTCTCTCTACTCATCCATCGCCATCTTGGCTATCAACTAGGCATATCTCAGCTATATGCAAATGCTCTTAAAGCTAATGCATATGCACGACGGAATTGTTTTCTAGTGCGGATCTGGCTGTGGGAAAACATCAACATATCAATTGTGGGACAAGCATAGGTGTGCTACTATCCCCCTACTGCAGTAGTAAGATGTGTACACTTATATCCAATTTCATGCATGCTCAATATTATATTTTACTAGTACCAAACCGCTCTTCGCCCATCTGTAGTCCTAGTCACCCCGTGACAACGGATCAACAATATGGCCGTACTTGCCAAAGCGCTACGGGACTCCCCCGAACACAAATCAAGGGAGCCGTGCCCCTTCAGACACCGAGGCAAACTACTCATCACAGGGCCTACCACATAGGGTGCCTCGCCACCAAACTAAGGGCAGCTTCGTGATTCCCCGAATCACTAGGGAGCAATAACAATATACCCGTGCACTGGGCCGCCCTCCCACTGGGCGTGCCTATTGGAACCCCTAACATTCCATATAAACAACGAATGATATGCCATGGATTTAAATATCAATCAATGCATTCTCACACTATGCATCCTAAATGCCACTCAATCAATCGTCCATTCATGACTACCGCTTAGTGGATTTTAATATTCTCAATCCTTATCAACTCTCGTTGGAATTCATACACATCGACAGTTAGTGGCAATTACATTTATCAATTCTCATGCACATAATTAAGATATTTCACACCATTGATTTCGATTCAAACATGGTCTCAAACCATCATGATAGATTTCATCAACATATTCATCATAATATCAGATCCGGTCTCAATACTGGTACCAGAATACGAATATCACTTCATCCATGTGTAATACAGACTCAGCAAGTAAAACATCAAACATCAAGATAGGCCTCCTCTCATTAGGATACCGGATAATCATACCGGATACATACAGCACTGGTCTAAGAACCTCAGCCATCTACTAACTCTAGTGGCTGATTCCACACCGGGTCATTGACTCCGGTTTAGACCATTTCATTATCATATTCCATATTTTAAATGCATGCCATATAACATCAATCATCCTAAATGCACTCAAACCATGAAATCATCATATCGTCCACACAAGCAGTCGAAAAGCATAATCATATACACATATTCTCACACCATCAATGCATTTAGAATACTTACCCCTTCCTACCTCAAGAGAAGTAGTATTCACCGCGGTCAGAAGGTTTCGCCATGTAGCTGGGGTTATTTCCTACATCACAATATATCATAATCAATTTCCCATTCAACCACATCGGCCTAACGTTCATATTTATTTACTCGATGTCCTCCAGCATCTTAACTCTCAGTCCCTTTATTTCATTCGTTTAGCCACCACTACCATGGTTTAGGCATCTGCATTTATTATTAAGCACATTTATTGCCAAACCCATTATCGGGTTCCCACTTTAACGATTCCCAACAACCACTAAGCTTTATTAATGGTCATTCACCATTAATAACATTATTTTACCTTATCAAAAATAGTTATTTAACACAATAAACTCCTCTCCACTCATATTTTGCATTTCACCCAAATCTTAGGGTTAGGGTTTTCATTAAAACCCAACAACATTTATTAAATCACTCTCCCAACATAAAAACTCAAGATCCATATTCATACTCTTGAGAAATAGCAAGATCTTAACTTAAGAGAAGAAATAAGAGAGTTTTCCAAGAGAAGAAAACCACACAAAAATAAGGAGAAGGAAAGAAGAGACTTCAAGCTCCAAGCTCCTCCAAGCTCTTTCAAGGATGGAAATAAGGGGATGAGAAGAGAACCACCACCCTTTTTGCTTTAAGGTTTTTAGAGAGAAGGAGAAGAAGTGAATGAGAAGAGTATAGAAGAAGTATAAGCAAAGTACATGTTATGGAAGATAAAAAGGGCTGACGGGAATAAGAAGGGGAAAATAGGCCATTTGGCTTTATTTTTAATTCCCCGATAAATATTCATCATTTAATGATAAACAGGATCATTGTTTGGGCTTAATACCATATCCAAAAATTATTCCAAATATACCATCGGATTCCTAATATTATTCTTAACAGCCCTGACCAATATCATCCCAATCGGAGATACTTGGTCCGACACCCATATTTTAACCGGTTCATTTTCAGCTTATCCGGTTCCAATAAATCATAAACAATTCCCATAAATCTTAATTCATTTATTCCCAATACTTTGGAATTATTTAATATTTATCTCCTCAATTAATCTTTTATTTTAAAATTTAGGGTGTTACACAGAGGATGAACATAATGGCAGAAAAAACATCACAAAAGAATGGATGAGCCTTGGACATTCTACTAGCGCAAGTCCAAAAGTTACAAACATCTGTTAAAAAGTGCAAAAGGGTGAGCAGAAGATATGCTCCATGAATGATCACGTGCCCAACAGTGGTGTCCCCATAGTAAGTCGTGAGTAGCATTATCTGGGGATCGATCTTGAAGAAGAACTTGGAGAAGATCATTAGATAATTTCCTTAGTTTATACTTCTACCAGTCTGGACCAGAGGGTGTAGAATGTCAGACTTTCCCTTTAAGCTTATTAGTGATAATTCGTTACGACTTGGCATTACCTTGTTTGGACTAACCAAAAGCTTTGTAGACGGCTGGATCATGGCCTTGATATACTTGGAGACCAAAAAGTGTAGAGTCTCAACTTCTTGTTGTGTAGTCTGTTGATTCTAGAGAGAACAAATGAAGGCAAAAAGGTCTTGAGAGTATAGTGCGGGATGTGAGAGAGCAACTTTAGCAGGGATGAGAGGATGAATTGTAGACCAATCGGTGATGCGAATGCCAGAGCTTCCCACAAATGATTGGATGATGACAAGAACCTTCTTAGGGAAAGGTCGATTAGATACAGTAGGGATAATAGGAAAGCTTTTGCAATGAGGGACATGGGTACAGTAGGGGATTGAAAAAATTGAGAATGAAGGGAAAAGGCAGGGAGAATGGTTAGAGGTCTAGGAAAGCTAAAGGTAGGGATAAAAGTTGGGCCAGATGGTCAAAAGAGTCGTTTAGATATGGAGGTAAGTTGTTTGGACTTGGGCTTGGTTTTGGATTTTGGTTAGGAGGCAGTGTGTTTGATTTTTATCGATGGAGACTTAGGGGTAGGGTCAGGTTAAGTCTTAGGTTGGGAAATAGGTTATGCTTTAGACTGGGTAGTGGAAGGAGTCAGAGAGAGAGGTTTGGGTACAGGGGAAGTTACCTTTGATAGAGAAAGAGGTGAAGGAGATACAGATGCTTCAGTTGCTTGAACAGGAGGAGCGATAGGGGTTTGTTCCTGCACCTGTGCAGTGGGTTGAGCGAGAGTGGTAGGAGACATTTGCTTTTTCTTTTTCTTCTTCTGAACCTTGGAACCTTCAAAAGTCTTCTTCTTTAGCTGCTTGCCTTTAGCCTTCAAGGCATGCCATTGCTCTTTATCCTTCTTGTACATATCATAATTGATATTGTACAGATCAACCCTGTAACACCCTCGGTTAACTAGGACAAACCCTTTTGTTGGGTTATCCTACTTAACTAAGAGGTTACAAGTTTTTAGAAAAAAGTGGAAATATTTTATATATATATATATATACAAGCAAAATAGTGGCGTATCAGTGGAAGCAAGCATTACATAATTTACATAGTCATTCATAAACTGTAAATGGTTGTACTCTTAAACAAAATGGGGCACGCAGGCACCCTTAAATATGTACAGTTATCCTTAATCTTGTTACTTAATTAACTATATATTTAACTAACATATCCTACATTCGTCAAGCACTCCCAGCTGGTCCAACTTACAGTTGCTCCTCGTATTCCGGTTCCTGATTTTCTAGCTCTTCTGTTATTAATAAGCAGAAAGGGGTGAGTATATACTCTGGACCCTGAGGGTTCCCGATGCGGGCACACCCAGTCAACAAATAAGATAATACAATTAATGCAAACAAAATATGTACAATTTATGACAATCAATAATGTTGTCATGTAATGCATGAGTTAGGTTCATTATGAATTATCTACTGTTTAAGTCTCATGATGCATGTAGGCCTAATAAACCAATCCATCATCATCATTATCATTATCATCATCATCATCATTATTCTCATCATCTCATCCATTGGAAGCCATCCTATTCAGGTTGTCTCTGGGCATAATGTTTCCATAGTAGAGCGATCGAAGCCTACCAAGTCCTTTATACATCATATCTCATCACTGGGTATGAAGGACTCACAGGTCCTACTCATAAACATAGATCCATCTCATCTCATGATTCATATCACATAATAATGGGACTTGGCTCTACATGATCATAGTTACACTCTGCCTTTAGTCGAAGTACATTAGGCTTGCCACGGGCTGTCCGGCATTGGGCGTAAATCCAAGCCATTGGATGCCCGACCTAATTGTACTCCCAAGATCCTTCATGGGGATCGAACGCAAATGTTCTCCAGCGTACCCCGGTGTATGCTCTAGTTTTCACAAGAATTCTTTTCATGATGCAACATGCATATTTTAGTTCTGTTATTACTTTTGGCCCCTGGGTATCTATGTTTTTCTGCCTTGTGATATTTGTCCTTAAGTCGTTAGGTCTCACCTGTTTTTTGGACGTTATAGTTTATTTCCATTTTATTTAAAAAATAAACCAGCTATATTTTGGCTAAGATAACGTTCGGGTTGATAAGTAAATAATATATATCTTATTTTAATAATAGGAAAAGTAAGAAAATAATACCAATGATAAGGCGACAAAGCCAGCCATTATAATACAAAAATATAAATGATAGAGTTTTAGATCAAGAAAATTGCGAAGGATAAGGCGGCAGAGCCGACCATTATATCCATTAATATACATGACAGAAAATAAATAAATTAATAAATTAATTAATTAATAAATAAAGTTATGAGAGTGTTGGTAGAGCCAACCATTATGCTTAAAATATAAATGATAGAAATTAAATAAATAAGAAAATACTGAGAGCGGTGGCAGCGCCAATCATTATGCTCTATAACATAAGTGACAGAATTTAAACGAACAAAGAAAATATTTAGAGAGGCAGCAAAGCCGACCATTATGCTTAATAATAGAAGTAACAGGAAAATAAATAAGATAAGCTATTAAGAGCGGCGGCAGAGCCGACCATTATGCTTGATAGTAATTAATAATATATTAATAAAATAAACAATAATCATCATATTAGTAGTAGTGATATATTTGGTAGCAATATTATTTCTTGATTTTGTTTCTTTAGGTATCGGGGTTAACATGTTGAGGACAAATATAACGATATGGGTAGCAGTCCATACTTCACAATGATTATTACAAATGTGAACATAACATGAATTTACATAATAAAGGTCACGTGCCCGTCCATCCTTATATCCTCATTTATCACGTTTTTCAAAACTTATTTGCTAGAGTTTACATAAACACCCATGGTCCTTAATATTTTCACAATCAGTACCTAACTTGTCCACTTAATCATCATGGTTAGTAATAGCCAACACAGCCAATTAATCACATACATGATAATAAAATATTAATGAAAATTTAATAAAAATTTAAGTGACTTAATTTAACAGCAGGGAAATAACTTAATTTTTAATAACAGTTCCTGAACCTGCCCTCGAATAGGTAAGGACCAAAGGTTTCTTAACTTATCCGAACACTTGGTTCAGCCCAGGATACCCGAGAATATACCCCCTTACTTGAGGTATCGTATTTTTCCAGATACTAGAGAGAGTAACACCCTACATTTTAAAGAAAACAGTTTATGGAATAATGGTAATTAATTATTTATGGTCCAATAATCATGGGAGGATTAATTTGACATTAGAGGTGAATTATTGGTAAATTAAGATTTACCAAAACCGGGTGATTTAACAGACGATGTGGGACCCACTTGGTCAAGTTAAATAATTAATGGGTCTAGAATGTTTAGAAAATTATTATGGTTAAGGTGATATAGTTAAAATAATTTTTAGTGCTAAGGAGATAATTAATTGGACTCGACATATCTTATTAAGCGGGAAAATTACGAACCAAATGCAATTAAAAGAAAGCTAAAAATCCCATTTCCCTCTACACTTCAGCCGTCCACTTCCTCCCTCTCTCCCATTTTTACTTTTCATGCTATTACCCATTAATTATTACCCAATGGACAAATGACCATGATGCATTGTGTTACCCATTGGACAATGGCCAATTTTTATACAATTTCTCACTCTTCCTCTCCCATTTTTTTGATGATGCTTCTCCCTCTCACCTTCTCCTTCATTTTTCCACTTCCTTCCTCTTCTCTAATGGACAAAACCGTCCACCTCCCTCTTGCTCCATTTCTTGCCAAAATCAAAAACTAAGCCTGGATTCATGGAGCATGAAAGTGACATTGGAGCAAATATTTGATGGTCTTCCTTCCTCACCTCTTTATTTTCGTGTTTGACATTGGGCTAGGAGATGGGGTAAGGTTTCTTGCCTCTATGATATTCCATTGATGGTTGTTATGTTATTTGAGTTAAAATGGTAGTTGTAGAAACTAAGGATGTTGGTGGGAATGGAAACCCTAGGCTTGAATGCTTGGAAATGAAACCCTTGATTTATCGCTTTGTGATTATGTAAGATTGAGAGGTTAATGAGGTTATTGTGATAAAATAAAATGTATTGAAGATTGATAAAGATTGTTGATGGTTGTTGGGTGATTTTGGAGAAAAACCCTAAGTGTTAATGATTTTGGGGGTTTTAGTTTAGAATGATGGGTATTGATGATATTGCACTCTAGAATGAGTTTTATGGTATATTGAAGTTGGTTTTGATGAATGACAATATTAATCTTGTAATAATGTTAGTAAATCATTGGTGTTCCTTAAGATGATGATCATAATGGAAGATGACTATGAGTGATAGACCAATGGAGTGGAAATTGATACAATGAGGTTTTGGACCATGATAAATATCATAAGAGATTGATAGTTGATGATGGTTTTAAATAGAGCCAAGAGGCTTATGATGAATTGTAGTGATGGTTAAATGATTCATGTGATGATTTGGAAGGCTTATGGAATAGAGGTAATGATGTTGTTGGGTATAGTTAGCCCTTTTGAAACTTAGAGAATCTTGGTTTTGGGAAAGGAATTCCTGAAGCCTAACATAAGCGTGTGAATTAGAGTTTAGACAAGTCTAGGACTTGATAATGAGTTTTAAGAAATGATGGCTTATTAATTCCATGTACAAATATGTGTTTGCTGATAGGATTGTGTCCTGGACGATGATGTGGAACAATCGGAGCGTTTGCTTGGCGGTTCTTCTCTTGAGGTAGGAGAGGAGTTTACATTTCAAATTCCATGAGTGAATAATTATAAATTATGTATATGTGTGAACTCATGCATTGCCTTTCCATGAATGTATTAAATGTTGAATTGATGATGTGATGAATGATGGCTTGGCCTTGTTGAATGATATGGAAATATATATATGTAATGATGATGGATGATTAGTTGTCTCTTTTGTTGGACATGAATAAATTGATGACATAGAATTATAGATGGATGAATTTCCTAAAGTGTGGAAATATGTGTATGATGATTATGCCCAGACATGTGTGGTTGTGATGAAAAATAGCTTAGAAACCCCCTCACGTAGTTGATGAATTAGAACAAGAGTGGAGAAATATAACTTGTTGGAGTAGGCCTAAGGGTGTGATTTCATCCATGTATTAGACCAATTTTACAAAGGATAGAGTGTGTCATGTGATAATGAGTGAAAAACTTAAGTGTTGAGCGTGTGATGATTAACTCGCTCAAGCGAGTTGGGGTCTCGCTCAAGCGAGAGTCCCCTACATCAGATGGATGGCCTCTGGCCCAATCTCACTCAGGCGAGAAGGAGTCTCGCTCAAGCGAGACGTGTGTGAGGAATACACACTGGGCGAATCTCGCTCAAGCTAGTATGGCCACGCTTGAGCAAGCGTAATGGGAAAACGGTTCTGGACTAATCTTGCTTAAGCGAATAATGTGGCATATTGGGTAAGCGAGTGAGTGGGGAATTGGATACTGGATGTTTTTCGCCCGAGCGAGCATGTAGGTGAGAGAAGCCTTACTCGAGCAAGCGAGCATAGAAACGACACTGGAGGAATCTCGCCCAAGCGAGAGTGGCCCGCTCAAGCGAGATCAGGGCCTGACACTTAAAAACTCATTCGCTCAAAGGAAATTGGGAGTGTGTTAGTCCTCAAATTTTTAATAAAAGCTTTAATAAAAATTTCATAAAAATTACAAAAATTAGTTTAATTTGTTAGAAAATTAGGATTTAAATTCAATAACTGGATGTTTTGGAAATAATCTGCCCTTGATCAATTTTCTCTAAGTTTTGCAGTGAAAAAGTTAAGAAATCAAGAGAAAATTACACTGGAGGAGCTGACGCGTAGCCTCACCCCACGCGTAGCATCAACAGCTATTTTTGATGCTGACGCTATGCGTCATAGCCACACGTAGCGTCAGTGCTACGTGGACTCCACATCCAACTTGGCTAAGCACTCAGCTTTGACCCAATAATGGCCACCCCACTCAGCACCAAGGGCCACCCCAATAAGCACAAATGGCCAAAATACAGTGGAAACACGTCCAAGTGGCCAGGCATGATCATATTTAATAATTTGAAGTGGCCATTATCAGCTGTTTGATGGAAGCTGAGTCAGGGGTGTGACGCGTAGCGTCAGCACCCTTGCTCAGCCCTATAAATAGGGCCATCCAACACCATTCTATGACATCCCATAGCATCCCATTCTCTTCTTTTCTCTCTTGTGCTCGACTTTGAGTACTTCTTTTGTGAGTTGTAGTTCTAGAATAGTTTTCTAGATACTTGAGTGTGTTTTCGATGTAATGTGATCGTTGTATCGTGAAGTTCCCATCGTCTTCGTAATGTCAAACTCTGTAAGTGTTGTTTTTACTTTCACCATGTGTAACTAATTTGTTTATGTTAGAATTGGTGAACTAATATATTGAGTATAATGTTGTGAATTCGACCTCTACATGTTTATGATTCAAGTCCATGTTAGTATTTCAACCTTTTATTAATATGAACATCAAACGGGAGAATGATTTTCATGTGTATTGAAACTTGTTTTATTAGTATGAATGTCAAACGGGAGAATGATTGTTCATGCCGTATTGAAACTTGTTTTGACGAAAGTAAAAAGTTGGAATACCCTTGGTATCTCAATTCTATAGGGGTTGTTAACCATTGTTGCCATAAGGCCAGGTCTTAATGCAAGTTTTTACTGAGAAAGCTCACGAGAGATCGGACTTTACGGTGAATTCTTAGAATTTATATCACGAGGGATCGGTTATAATGATTTTAAGTTGCAATGACATGAAACTTGATGATTAAATATGCATGTCTTGAGTTCCTCATTGTTATTCTAGATTAGGGATCCAATTTCCAACATAATTTGTTTATCTGTGTTTATCTCAAGTATCTTACCTATTCTAAATTGCAACTCAACTTTTTAGATAGATTTTATTTTCTTTTATCTTATGAACTACTCAATCATGCTATCCTGTGAATATTGTATAAATTGTATATAAATCATTCTTTTGTCTATAACTTCCTTCACATTTACCATAGTAAATAGAAAATTACTGTTGTTATTGGACTTTCAATCCCAATGGAACGATATCTAAATTTTGAGAACTATAAACGATTGGTGCGCTTGCCAATTAACAACCCGGTGGTGGAAACGAACTGTTGAGACGCTATCGCCGGGTTAACAAGTTTTCTGGCGCCGTCACCGGGGATTGAATTGTTTCAGTAAAACAGTAAATTTTTAATTACCGTGGTAAATATTATTTTTACCATAGTTAAATTTTTTTTTATTTTTACTTATTGTTACACTAACTTTCTTTGTCTAGTTTGTGTTTGCAAACTCGATCTACTGCAGGTAAAATTTATTTTGATCCTGAGATAGAAAAGTTTGTAAACAAAATCAAGTCTTTGAAATCTAAAACACAAACTAAATCTTCTTCTACTTCTAATTTTGAAAATTCAAATATGGCTGCTGAAAGGAGAACATTGGGACAGTTTGCTGCTATTAATGGTCCACCCTGAGTTTCGGGTATGTTTCAAGGACCTGTTGTACCAGTGGAGATTAAACTTGCTACTTTAAATATTATTCAAAACAATCAATTTGCTGGTTTAAATCATGAAGAACCATATGAACATTTAACTATTTTTTATGAGTTATGCAGCACAATTGGTTTTGAACCCAATCAAGAAGAGTCTGTTTACATGAGACTTTTTCCTTTTTCATTGATTGGTAAAGCAAAAGAATGGTTTAAATCTTGTCCACCGGGTAGTTTTGCAAACTGGTCCGATGTTGAAAGAAAATTTTTGGAAAGGTTTTATTCTCCTTCGAAATATTTTGAAGCAATGACAGCCATACACTCTTTTTCTCAAAATAATGATGAATCACTAGAGAGACATGGGAACGATTCAAGGCACTTTTGAGAAAGTGTCCAAACCACAACCTGAATGATGCCAAAAAGGTAAGAATCGTTTACCATGGTTTATTGCCTCAGTTCAAGATGATGTTAGATGCTTGTGCAGGTGGTTCCTTAATGAACAAAACTGTGAAGGAAGCTATTGAGATATTGGAATCAATGTCCATTAGTGACCATCAAGCTAAACCAGAAAGAGGTAATGTACAAGGTATACTTGAACAAGGAGTAAATGATACAGTGTTAATTCAACAAAAATTGTTGATACAACAAATTGAGACAATGAGTAAACAACTTGGAAAACTTCAAGTTACCCATGTACCACCACAACTTCCTGCTCAATTAAAACAATATGAGTATTGTATGAGCGAACAACCATGTGGTTGCTACGCTCTTGACCAGAATGAACAAGAACAAGCTAATTCCTTGATTCATCAGAGGTTACCTACAGGTAATTCTCTAAATCCTCTTGTAAATTCTTTTTCTAACAATTACCTGCAGGGAAGGCAAAACCAAAACCATGGTTGGAAGCAACATGCTAGACCCTTCAATAATCAAGGTGATTACAATACTAGATTAACAAAGGCTGAAGAAAATATTCAACAATTGATGCAATACATGGAGACAATTAAAGCTGCACGTAAAGCATCAAATCAACAGTTAAGTCAGCTAGTAAAAGAAGTAGCCGACATCAAGGAATTCAAAGCGAAAGAACAATGTAAGCCTATTTTTACAAGAAGTGGTAAAACTGTAGGTATAAACTGTGAAAAAGAAAAAGAAAAAGAAAAAGAAAAAGAAAAAGAAAAAGAAAGTGAAGAAAATAAAGAAAAACATGAAAAAAAAGAAAAAAATCAATATCTTGGACAGACACCTCCTGTCCAGGATTTACCTTATCCTCATCCACCA
This sequence comes from Clitoria ternatea, assembly GCA_037962975.1. Taxonomy (NCBI): domain Eukaryota; kingdom Viridiplantae; phylum Streptophyta; class Magnoliopsida; order Fabales; family Fabaceae; genus Clitoria; species Clitoria ternatea. Next base: position 163,276,962 of record CM075672.1, read on the forward strand.
TCAAGAAAAGATAAAGAAAAGGAATACAAGAGATTCCTTGAAATCTTTAAGCAGTTACACATAAACATTCCTTTTTCTGAGGCATTAGAATGAATGCCTACATATGCTAAGTTTATGAAAGAACTGCTTACAAAGAAAAGGAAGTATGATGAAGAGATTGTAGAACTTGAAGCAAGTTGCAGTGCTATTTTGCAATACAAGATGCCAGAAAAATCCAAAGATCCTGGCAAATTCACTATTCCTGTCTCTATTGGTGGAGTAAATATCGGTAAGGCTTTATTAGATTTAGGGGCTAGCATCAATCTAATGCCCCTAAGTATGATGAAGCGTATTGGTGACCTTGATCCACAGCAGACAAGGATGACTCTGCAATTAGCTGATAAATCCATCAAAAGACCTTATGGGATTGTAGAAGATGTGCTTGTAAAGGTTGACAAATTCTACTTTCCTGTGGATTTTGTGATCTTAGACATGGAAGAAGATGCTGATGTTCCTCTAATTCTTGGAAGACCATTCATGAAAACTGCTCGAGTACTGATTGATGTGGACAATGGGAAGCTAGCAGTAAGAGTGCATGATGAGGAAGTGAATTTTGATGTCTTCAAGGCAATGAAACATCCTAGCCCGAAGCAAGACTGTTTAAAAGTGGACATCTTTGATGAAACTTATCTTTCCTTATCAAAAGGTATGACTATTTTTGACCCATTAAATAAGTTATTGACTAACTCTGTTGAATTTTTGAATGAAGAAGAGGAGAAACAGATTGAAAGGTATCTTGAAGAATTCGATCAAGGGAAAGAAATTTCCTTTGAATCAAGAAAGATTGAAGAAATTCAAGAATCACCTGTTGAAGAAATCCAGAAACCTGAACTAAAAGTGTTACCTTCCAATCTGAAATACATCTTTTTGAAAGAAGGTAATTTAAAACCAGTAATCATTAGTAATCTGTTAAGTGAAATAGAGGAAGAAAAACTGGTAGAAGTATTGAAGAGGAATCAAGAAGCAATTGGGTGGACACTTAAAGATTTGAAAGGTATAAGTCCATCATATTGCATGCACAAAATCTTGTTAGAAGATAATTTTAAACCTATTGCTCAACCTTAAAGACGCCTCAACCCAACTTTGAAAGAGGTAACCAAAAAGGAGGTTCTGAAATTGCTGAAAGCAGGTATTATTTATCCTATTTCTAATAGTGCATGGGTAAGTCCTGTTCAAGTTGTTCCCAAAAAAGGTGGTATGACAGTAATTGTTAATGAAAAAAATGAACTAATTCCTACAAGAACTGTCACCAGTTGGAGAATGTGCATTGATTATAGAAAATTAAATCAAGCAACAAGAAAAGATCATTTTCTAATGCCTTTTATGGATCAAATGCTTCAATGATTGTCTGGACAAGAATATTATTGCTTTCTTGATGGTTATTCTGGATATAATCAAATTGCTGTTGACCCTCTTGATCAGGAGAAAACTGCTTTTACATGTCCTTTTGGCATATTTGCTTACAGAAAAATGCCATTTGGATTATGTAACACACCTGCTACTTTTCAAAGATGCATGTTTGCTATTTTTGCAGATTTAATTGAAAAGAGCATTGAGATTTTCATGGATGACTTCTCAGTTTTTGGGAATTCATTTGAAACATGTCTATCCAACCTGGACACCGTACTGAAGCGGTGTATTGAGACAAATTTGGTGCTTAATTGGGAGAAATGTCACTTCATGGTGAAAGAAGGAATTGTACTTGGTCATAAAATTTCTTCTAGAGGCATTGAAGTTGACCAAGCCAAAATAGAGGTAATTTCTAAACTCCCACCTCCTGTAAATGTAAAAGGTATTAGAAGCTTTTTAGGACATGCTAGATTTTATAGGACGTTTATTCAAGATTTTTCAAAAATTGCAAAACCTTTATCAAACCTTCTAAATAAAGATGTTGAATTCAAATTTGATGAAGCATGTCTTAAAGCCTTTAATTCCTTGAAAGAAAAATTGGTTTCTGCTCCTGTAATTGTTGCTCCTAATTGGAATTTACCCTTTGAACTTATGTGCGATGCAAGTGATTATGCTGTTGGAGCAGTTTTAGGTCAAAGATACAAAAAAGTTTTTAAAGTCATACATTATGCTAGTAAAGTTTTGAATGAAAATCAAATAAATTATGCAACTACTGAAAAAGAATTACTAGCCATAGTATATGCTTTAGAAAAATTTCGATCTTACTTGATTGGCTCAAAAATAATTGTTTTTACTGATCATGCTGCAATCAAGTATCTTTTAACTAAATCTGATTCAAAACCTCGGTTAATCAGATGGATTTTGCTCCTTCAGGAATATGATCTTGAAATCAAAGATAAAAAGGGTAGTGAAAATATGGTAGCTGACCATCTTTCTAGATTAATGAATAATGAGATTACTACCAAAGAAAAAGAAATTTTGGAAGAATTTCCCGATGAAAAACTTTTCAAAATAACACAACGGCCATGGTTTGCTGACATGGCCAATTTCAAAGCAGCAGGAGTTCTTCCAAATATTTGACTTGGCAACAAAGAAAAAATTCTTTAGAGATGCAAGATATTTTGTTTGGGATGACCCTCATTTATTCAAAATTAGAGCGGATAATTTGTTACGACGTTGTGTGCCTGACTGGGAAGTAAAAGATGTGTTGTGGCATTGTCATAAATCACCATATGGAGGACACTTTAATGATGAAAGAAAAGCTGCAAAAGTTCTCCAATCAGGTTTATACTGGCCCTCTCTTTTTAAAGATGCTCACTTATTTGTTTAATCTTGTGATAACTTCCAAAGAACAGGTAATGTTGGAAGAAGGCAAGAAATGCCTCTCACAAATATACAAGAAGTTGAGGTATTTGATTGTTGGGGAATCGACTTCATGGGACCTTTTCCTAACTCATACTCAAATCAATACATTCTTTTGGCAGTTGATTATGTTTCAAAGTGGGTGGAAGCAATTGCTACCCCTAATACTGACACTAAAATTGTTGTGAATTTTTTGAAGAAAAATATTTTTTGCAGATTTGGGACACCAAGAACTTTAATTAGTGATGGTGGTTCATATTTTTGTAATAAAATTCTTCAGAAAGTATTACAACATTATGGAGTAAAGCATAAGGTAGCCACCGCATATCATCCACAAACCAACGGGCAAGCAGAGATTTCAAATCGTGAAGTAAAAAGAATTCTGGAGAAAACTGTGTCATCTTCTAGAAAGGATTGGTCATAAAAACTTGATGATGCATTCTGGGCATACAGAACTGCATTTAAAACACCAATTGGTCTTTCTCCTTTCCAGATGGTTTATGGAAAATCATGTCACCTTCTAGTTGAAATGGAACATAAAGCATATTGGGCTTTAAAATTCCTCAATTTTGATCAAAATGTAGCAGCAGACAAACGGAAGTTACAGCTACTCGAGTTAGAGGAAATGAGGAACAATGCCTATGAATCATCTAGATGCTACAAAAGTAAGGTGAAAGCTTACCATGATAAAAAGTTAAAGAAAAGACACTTCACTCCAGGTCAGCAAGTTTTATTGTTCAACTCAAGATTAAAATTGTTTCCTGGAAAATTGAAATCAAAATGGTTAGGCCCGTTTTTGATTAAAGAAGTCAAACCATACGGAGCAGTGGAAATTGAAGATCCAACTTCCAAAATAAGATGGATGGTAAATGGGCAAAGGTTGAAACTATATTTGGGTGGTAAAATTAACAAAATTACCACCAGTTATCTTTTAACTGACCCTTGAAATGCAGGAATGTCAGGCTGGAGACACTAAACCTAGCGCTCAATGGGAGGCAACCCATTTTGTTATTGTTTATTTTAATTTATGTGAAAAATATATATATATATAATAATCCAAAAATCCAAAAATAAAATTTAGATTTTAATAAATCAATCAAATTTTTGTTAGTAAGTTAATACACTTAGAGTTTTTACACAATGAAACTTAATTTTGTAAAATCAATTATTAGTTCTTTATAACTTAGGAATTTTGATAAATTTAATTACAATAGGTTTATTAACCATCAAGCAAATTTCGATAGCCCGGTAAGCAGAGAGATATCTTTTTATATACTTGAGGGTCTAATCGACATATTTTCAATTCGAATTGATTTTGCTTTAATCTCTGATTTGTGTTGTTGTACAAAAAATTCAGGAAAATGATCAAGGCACATTTTTGGTGAAAAAAAAAACCTTGGGCCAAACAGCTTACCTTGGTAAAAATTCTTTTATCCTTTCCAAGCCAATTTGAGCCTAAAATGAAATTCCTTGGTACCCTTAAAAACTAAATCTGTTTTTACCATTCCCTATACTTGATTGATTAAAAGAGCAGTTGAAATAAATGAAAAATATTTTGAGTGTTTTCACAAAAATGGGGAGTGAAAATAAGCAACTTGATTCTTTTCAGAAAAAAAATAAAGTATGGAAAAGAAAAGTCAAAAATAGTGAAAAGAATCAAGTTGGGGGTATTTATTTTTCATCAACAAAAGAAATGAGAGTTTGGGTCAAGAGAAAGCCTAAAAAATTATAAAATGCTCTTTTATGATTTCAGGTTTTTGAATTCCAAGAAAAACCATTGATTCTTGTAAACCAAGCCTTATTACAACCCGTGAAAAGACCTTGTGATTTCTGAACTAATTCTGTATAAATAACCATTAATTAGATGACAAACAAAGTTAAATTCGTTTGATCTTATGATTGATTAAGTGAAACAGGTCACCTATTACATAGAGATAAACACCTGTGAGGTAAGCCTGAAATTCTGCTTAATTGTTAATAGAATATTGTAAATAAATTTTATCATTAAACCTTTGTTATACTTGATACCAATTTTTGATTATTACAAAGTTAGTTAAATTGTGAAAATTACTTTTTGTTGTAAATTCTCGGACTAACTCAAAAATTTGATTCCAAATTTTTATTTTTCTTATTTTTTCTCTCTTGCTCGAGGACGAGCAATGTCTCAAGTTGGCGGTATTTGTTAGTCCTCAAATTTTCAATAAAAGCTTTAATAAAAATTTCATAAAAATTACAAAAATTAGTTTAATTTGTTAGAAAATTAGGATTTAAATTCAATAAATTGATGTTGTTGGAAATAATCTGCCCTTGATCAATTTTCTCTAAGTTTTGCAGTGAAAAAGTTAAGAAATCAAGAGAAAATTACACTGGAGGAGCTGACGCGTAGCCTCACCCCACGCGTAGCATCAACAGCTATTTTTGATACTGACGCTACGCGTCACAGCCACCTGTAGCATCAGTGCTGCATGGACTCCACATTCAACTTGGCTAAGCACTCAGCTTTGACCCAATAATGGCCACCCCATTCAGCACCAAGGGCCACCCACTAAGCACAAATGGCTAAAATACAGTGGAAACACATCCAAGTGGCCAGGCATGATCATATTTAATAATTTGAAGTGGCCATTATCAGCTGTTTGATGGAAGCTGAGTCAGGGGTGTGACGCGTAGCGTCAGCACCCTTGCTCAGCCCTATAAATAGGGCCATCCAACACCATTCTATGACATCCCATAGCATCCCATTCTCTTCTTTTCTCTCTTGTGCTCGACTTTGAGTACTTCTTTTGTGAGTTGTAGTTCTAGAATAGTTTTCTAGATACTTGAGTGTGTTTTCGGTGTATTATGATCGTTGTATCGTGAAGTTCCCATCGTCTTCGTAATGTCAAACTCTGTAAGTGTTGTTTTTACTTTCACCATGTGTAACTAATTTGTTTATGTTGGAATTGGTGAACTAATCTATTGAGTATAATGTTGTGAATTCGACCTCTGCATGTTTATGATTCAAGTCCATGTTAGTATTTCAACGTTTTATTAATATGAACGTCAAACGGGAGAATGATTTTCATGTGTATTGAAACTTGTTTTATTAGTATGAATGTCAAACGGGAGAATGATTGTTCATGCCGTATTGAAACTTGTTTTGACAAAAGTAAAAAGTTGGAATACCCTTGGTATCTCAATTCTATAGGGGTTGTTAACCATTGTTGCCATAAGGCCAGGTCTTAATGCAAGTTTTTACTGAGAAAGCTCACGAGAGATCGGACTTTACGGTGAATTCTTAGAATTTATATCACGAGGGATCGGTTATAATGATTTTAAGCTGCAATGACATGAAACTTGATGATTAAATATGCATGTCTTGAGTTCTTCATTGTTATTCTAGATTAGGGATCCAATTTCCAACATAATTTGTTTATCTGTGTTTATCTCAAGTATCTTACCTATTCTAAATTGCAACTCAACTTTTTAGATAGATTTTATTTTCTTTTATCTTATGAACTACTCAATCATGCTATCCTGTGAATATTGTATAAATTGTATATAAATCATACTTTTGTCTATAACTTCCTTCACATTTACCATAGTAAATAGAAAATTATTGTTGTTATTGGACTTTCAATCCCAGTGGAACGATATCTAAATTTTGAAAACTGCAAACGATTGGTGCGCTTGCCAATTAACAACCCGGTGGTGGAAACGAACTGTTGAGACGCTATCGCCGGGTTAACAGAGTGCTCATGCGAGTGGCGATGATCTCGCTCAAGCGAATTGCCCAGAATGGAATTTTATTTCATTTCCTTTGTTTTGGGCTTATGTTGGACCCCTTCCTTTGTGTTATGAGATGATTGAGGGAATGTATAAGGGGTATATAATGATGATATAACATGGTGGTAATTGGAATTGATGGATACACTTAGGATGATTCAATCATGATATATTCACCACCAAAAATGGGATATGAAAGAATGATAATGAGAGTTTGATAATAGGGTTGTAAGATACACCCTTGGGTGATTATAAAACCAATGATGGGATGATTCAATGACATGATATTCGTTATAAGCCAATAAATTAGAAATGACATTGATAATGAATAATGATAGATGATGATGTTGATCACTTCCTTGAATAAAGGGTGATTGTTATTATTGATGAATTGTTGTGTACCATTGTGAGTGATACAAGTGTGATCTTGTGTGTGTGGTTTGAAATATAATAATGAAATGTTATGAACGCCACACCACTATATATATATAGATGAAACAATGGTAATGAATAATCATATGAAAATCCACTAAATGACTATGTGGTGGTATTGATGAAAGATTAATGAATGTTAATGATGATTTGTGATGCCATTGTGGTTGATTGCAAGTGTTGACTTACATGTATAATATATGATATATCGAGATACAAATGCCACATATAAAACTTGAAAAACAATGGCTAAAACCAACAATGATAAAATCCACTAAGGTGTGTATAGTGGTGTTGGAGATTATGATGATGATGTTTGATGAGTGGCATGATAGGATGCACAGTGTGAGAAATGCATTTAATTTGCATTGCATTACATCCATGGCATATCGTACTCTGTCTATGTGGAATGTTAGGGGGTTCCACTAGGCGGGCCTAGTGAGAGGATGGCTCAGTGCATGAGCATTCTTGTTGTTTCCCTTGTGACTCGGTGTGTGAGTCACGAAGTTGTCCATAGTTTGGTGACGAGGCACCTTATGTGGTGGGCCCAATAGGCAGGCGGCTCTATGATGAGCAAGTTACCTCGGTGTCCGACAGGGCACGGCTCTCTCGATATGTGTTCGGGAGGGGCCCGTAGCACTTATGGCAAGTAAGGTCATGTTGTTGATCCGCAAGTCACGGGGTGACTAGTGCCACAGATGGGCAAGAGCGGTTTGGTACCAGTAAAATATATTGCTAAGCATGCATGAATTGAGGTATATGTGTACACATTTTTCTACTGCAGTAGGGGCATGGTAGCACACCTATGCTTGACCCACAATTTGGTCTTTATTCCCACAGTTGGATCCGCATTTGTTGTCTATTCCATTGTGCATATGCATTAGCCATAAGAGCATTTGCATATAGCATGGAGATATGCCAGAATATAATGATGATTGATGATGATTGAGGTTATGGTATGGTGTGATGGGTAATGGAGTACCTAAAAGACCACATAAAATTGATAAATTATATAATTACCATGAAACAATATTGAATATGACGGTGTGTATGTTATGGCCCAATGTAATGAAGGGCATAATTATTTATGATTGATGGTAATGATGTTAGCCTATAATGGCTTTGAGAAAAGACCTGAATGGTCGATATTGATGATGTTGGCCCGTTGTGGCGATGGAATTGATGTGTATATGCTTGCTTTGCTATGACTTGATTAAAGAATATGAAATGTGAATATATTGTTGAAGTAATAATTTATGATGATCATTGATGTGTTTAGCAAAGTATACATGATGTTGATAAGCATATGCACATAGTTTCAATTGTATTCATATTGTCATTTGAAATGTATAACTCACTCTCCCATGTGGTCTACTTTTTAGTATTGATGTAGGAATATCATGGGATGAGGATGTTTATAAAGGAAAGCTTTTGTGAAGGTAAAATAGTGGTAATGGAATGCCTTGGCCGGCAGCAGTTGTAAATTATTGTATTACGGATGTGATGTGTACTGCGTAGTGATAATTCTTGATATCGATGGATGTATTGTGAATGATATGATAAGTGGTTAATATATTGATAATTGGAGTATTGGAATTCATACCTATTGATGAATATAAAGATGTTGATTATGTAATCATTTTGGGAATGCATAGTTGTTGATGATATGTGACTTTGATTTGATTTTAATTGAAAGGTTTTGGGTTTGAAACGTTTAAGAGGGAATTTGGTATATAGAAAAATTTGGTGCAAAATAAAATTTTACATTAGGATTTCAATTACGAAACAAAATAATTTTAGGAGGTTTAAGATAAATCCTATTAATTATATTAAAAATATTTATTAAAATAATTTATTTAGGGAGGTTATAAAAAACTCTTTAAAATAAATATAAAACCTCTATTAGAAATTTGGGGGAAATGATTAATGATGTTGTGAGAAATGTTTTAAGTGTAAACCCCTGATATTTTGTATGTGGGTGTTGTTAATGATGATGGTTGATGGTTATTAGTAATGGTTGTTGGGTTTTGATGAAAGCCCTAGCCCTAAGAATTTAGGAAAAAATATATATTATGACTAGGAGGGTTGAATTGGAAAGTGAATAGATAATATTAAATGTGAGTGTTGTTGTTTATGATGATGATGGATAATGATGGTAATGATGAATCATTGAGGATGAAACTCATAGATGAGTTTTGTTATGTAATGTATAGGAATGAATGTGAATATTAAGATCATAGTGATTATGATGGACTAATGAAATTATGGTTGATGAGGTCTTAGACCATGATGTGTACCATTTGGATATGTTGATTGATGATGGTTTAAAAGAGGCTAAGTTGGCTCATGTTGAACTTTGAATGGAAATGTTGGATACATTTTGATAAAGTATATGATATTTTTGATGTTGGGTGTGGCTTACCCTTAAGATTTAGAAAATCTTGGTTTTAGAAAAAGAATTCCTGAAACCTATCACAATTATGTAAATTGGTGTTTTGACAAGTCTAGGACTTGATATTAAGCCTTGAGATATGTTTACAATTGTTTGAAATTGTGATGATCCCTTGTTGATTAAATGCATATATATATGTATGCACGTTGGTAGATGATATTCCGGGCAATAAGACGGAATGATCTGGACGTGTGAATCATCGTTCTTCTCTTGAGGTAGGGGAAGAGTTTACATTTTAAATGCATGAGTTGAATAATTGATGATTAATGTATATGTTGTTATTCATACTTACCTTTCCATAGTTGTGTTAGTTATGTGATGAATGACATGCTTGGCAAACTATTGATTTTAGGAATTATATGTGTGATTGACGACAATGAAAGTTTTCAAGTCCCTTTGATGGGCATGATTTATTTGTCGATAGAGATCCATGAATGGATGAATTACTCAAAATGTAAAGTTGTATTTATGATATTCATGCAAAATTAAGGAACTAGTAGGGCTATTTTGAGTTTTAGTATGATTGAATGCCACAGAATAGTTCTAATAGTGCCTATGCATGATTTAAAACTTGTAGAAACTAGAATGGGCCAATTCCATTGAGAATTGACCCTTAAGTTGCACAAACATGCCTTAAGATGGGCTAAATGCATATCTACACATAAGTCCCTCATTTTTGGGAATTTTTGACTGTGGCCAGTGGCTACACATCATAAATGATGTATATTAGTCGGTGTTAAAATTTAGTGACCATTGGATTCCATATGAAAAAAGTTAGGGTGGTTAGAAGTTGGAAAATCATGCATTTTCTATATTATGCAGCAGGCATGCTGTCATAAATCGATTCATGACTTCTTTGAATCGATTCATGAGCCCCTGGAATAGCTTGAATCAATTCACACACCCTTTGAATCGATTCAAGAGCTACTAGAACGGCTTGAATCGATTTATATGAGCCTTGAATCGATTCAAGAGCTCATATTTTCACTGTTGACCATTTCCAACTTGCTTGAATCAATTCATACGAGCTTGAATCGATTCAAGAGCCATTGTTTTTACTGTTTGGAGTTCCAAACTTGCATGAATCGATTCATGGAGGTCTTGAATCGATTTATGGCCCTGTTTTTCATAAAAAATTCATAAGTTTAATGCATGCTTGGTGTTGTTGAGCCATGACATGCATATGAAATCGATTACACATATTTTTAATACATTTTAGCAATCGATGCATGATGATATTGTCATGCCCCTTGTATAACTTAGTTTTTGAAAGTTACTAAGTGCTTGTTAATATCCAAAACCCTTTTATTATACGAAAAACAAGAGATTGTATTAAGGGTATATGATTGTGGTGTATCTTAGTGGTGATTGATAATGGCTCAAGGCTTGGGCAAAGTATGTTTGTGTGCCTGTGCCATGTTATGAGAACATGTATGCTCTACCACTATTGATATGTTATGATGATTAATGGTAGAAATTAAATGATATGGTCGTATGACACACCCTTGGTTAACGATGAGACTAATGAGGGGATAAATAAATGATAATGCGTTATTATAAGCAATGAATTGAGATGATATCGATAATGAACAAAGATGAATATTGTTGACAATTGTGATTGATGCAAGATGAACTTGCGATTGTGAGTTACAATTATACTTGATGAAAAATGTTGATGATGAATGAAGGAAAGTATTGTTGTGGATATATGTGAGTTACCACACATGATGAATGATGAATATTGATGTTGAATGAAAGGGGATATTATGGTTGAACATACGCTTGATTAAATGGTGATTGCTATTATTGATGATTGCGATGCCATTATGTTTGATACAAATATGATCTTGTATGTGTAATTCAAATTGTATTGGCAACTATATGATGCTATGAATTTGAAATGCATTTATTAACATGCCTTGTTGGTTTCCATGCATGGATTAATATTATAAGGATTGATATGTTTTTGATTACCATGCGTGGATTAATGTCAATTTGAACCCTTAGCCATTGTAATGCAAATTATGTGAATGTTATGCCTTGAGGGGCTTTGAAATTGGTTGTGTACCACTAATTATATTGCTGAAAGTAAAATATAAATATGTACCCTAAGTGAGTGGGTGAGAGATCCTTGTGAGGTTAAGATTTTACATGTGCATTATTGCATTATTGTATTCATGACAAGCATGGCATAACATTGTATATGTGGTTATGATCACAATGTTGAAAATCTTGAGGGACTAGATGAGAATGAGTACCCTATGCGTGGGGGAATGAGTATGTGGTTACGATCACAATGTTGAAAGTCTTGTAGGACTAGATGAGCATGAGTAACCTATGCGTGGGGGAATAAGTCTGTGGTTGCGATCACATGACAGACTAAAATGATGAAGGTGGTTGCGATCACCCGTGTATTGAAATAACAATGGTCTTGCAGGACTATGTGAAAGGGAGTACCCTATGCGTGGGGGAAACCAATATGAGAATGATGAATGTCATTGCGATCACAATGGAAGAGATCCTACGGGATTCTATGAAATGGACCCTTGCGTGGGGGACATATGCTTGATTGAATATAACTGGTTGCGATCACTTGAGAAACCATGTGTGCATGGGATTATATGAATTATTTCGAAATGGATCCTTTGCATATGCATTTAACAGTGTGACATATGCATTAGCCATAGGTTTGCGGCATTTGAGATGGAGATGACCCCAAGAGAGATGATAACCTCTTAAGAGTAATAAGTGATTAAAGATGTATAGAATTAATGATGAATATTTGTGATAGCCCATGATGATGAGGGCAATATGAATGTGTATGTGCTTGTGTATGTGCTTGCTATGAGTTGTGAATAATGAGGCTTGTATATGTAAGATGATATCTTGATGATGGTTATGTAATAAATTAATGATTTTATTACAAAGCACACATGTTGTTGTATGCATGTACACATGATCACAATGTATTTGAATTTGTCATTTTGAATGTATAACTCACTCTTTCATGGTGTCTCCTTTTTAGCATTGTCATGCAGGATTGTCATGGGATAAGAGTGTGCCTTTGAGCTAAAGCTTTAGGAGAAGGTAAATAGTGGTAATGGTATACCTTGATCGGCAACGATTGTTAACATGATGTAATGAATGAATTGTGTATGTTGATGTTGATAAATAATGAATTGTGGACATGTATATAACCATATTTTGTATCGCATATGGTAGATGTATGCTTAATATGTAAGTGAATGATTAGTTAAAATACTTATGGAGTTGACCTTTGTAATGTTTACATGTTGGTGATGGTGATATTTGAATTGATACCAAATTGGTGAATGAATGAGGCCAATTATGGTATATGATTATCGGGGATGTGTGTTGTATGAATGCATATAAATTCGAGGCATAGGAGGTGTATGAACATTAGAAAGTGGATAGTCCATAATCCCAATTGATGATTAGTACCTCATATAGAGGCTACTTACAGTTTCGAATGCATGCATATGATTCATATGTGTGGTTAGTTATGGCCTAATAGGCTCATGTTATGTAATCGCATGCCCTGTCGAACCTTTTCTCATATCTTCATATATGGGACTAAGCGTGTGCCCTGTATACATATTCTTCTTTCGCTGTAAACTCTAATATTTTTGTATACATATATGGGCGATGTATCTTGCGATCCAGTTATAATTTCTTAAATCTCACTCTTCGGTTTTCTATGGTTTGGGTCTTGATGTAATCGTGGAGGTCTTTTGGAAATGTTATGAACGCGAAAAATTCACTCACATTTTTATTAATTATTTATCTTGATTACATTGGGATCCAGGTCTGGGAAACCGGGGTATGACACTACAAAAGAAAGTCTATGCAAAGATTTTGTAAAAACTATGCAGGCTGAATTTGAGATATGCATGATGGGCAAACTTAAATTCTTTCTTGGTCTGCAGATTAAGCAGACTGATGATGGAATCTTTATTCATCAACAGAAGTACACCAAAGAGTTACTCATAAAATTTAAAATGGTTGATGCCAAACTAATGAGTACTCCAATACATCCAAATTGCACTATAGACAAAGATGAATCTGGTGCATTAATGGATCAGACTCTGTATAGAGGAATAATTGGATCACTGTTGTATTTAACATCCAATAGATCAAATATAATATTTAGTGTGTGTGCAAGATATCAAGCAGACCCCAAGGATTCACACCTGTCTGCAGTGAAGAAGATTCTAAGGTATCTTGTCGGAACCACTGACCTTAGGTTGTTCTATAAGAGAATAGACTCTTTCTCTCTTCGTAGTTTCTGCGATGTAGATTTTGCAGGTGATAAAACAGAAAGAAAAGACACAAGCGGTGGATGTCACTTTCTAAGAAACAACTTGATTTCCTAGAGTAACAAGAAACAGAACTCAATAGCTCTTTCCACAGCTGAAGCAGAATACATGTCTGTAGCTAGTTGTTGCTTACAACTCTTGTGGATGAAGTATCAACTAGAGGACCACTCAATCAAGGAAAAAGAAATTCCACTGTTCTGTGCAAAACCAGTGCTATAAACTTGTCAAAGAATCCAATTCAACATTCAAAGGCGAAGCATATTGAAGTGAAATATCACTTCATACGTGATTACATTCAGAAAGGCATACTGGACCTATAACATATTGATACAGACCATCAATGGGCAGATATCCTCACAAAACCCTTAGCTGAAGCAAGATTTAACTTAATGTATTATAATGAAAGTGATTTCCGGGAGAACAAAGTGGATTTATGAGCAAATTCTGGCATGAGAGGACCAATGAGACAGAACACTGTTGGATGCATTCCTTCGCTAGCAGGGCTTCGGCCCATCTCAATGGAAGAGTCTTCGGTCAGTAATCTCGTACTCTCGACCAGCTTGAACCACTACGTTATCCATGTTCTGGCACGTCGTTTTCAGGAAGAAGTTGCAAAAAGCCATCTCAGATGGCCGATTCAAATTCCCTGAAAGGGGAAATATGAAGATCCATTTATCAAGATGAGAATCAATGTGGCTAAACTGAACCTTCAATCGACCAACGATAGATTTATTTTTTTTCTATTTCTTACTCCCTTTTTTAGTTTAGGAACATGGCTCGTTCATTCACTTGCTCATGCATGAACTCGCAGCTTCGCCAGAAGCGACTAGGGGGGAGTTGTCGTAGAAGCTTTGCCCTTTGTAGAGAGATTGTTATGAACTGACTAAATGACTAGCGGAACGCTATCTAAGCTAAAAAAGAGTATTATTTAGTAAGATAGAAGAGCAATTGAGACAGATAGGGAGCATGCCATTCAAGGGCTGGTTTTCCTATTGATTTGAAATCTTATCCTGTCGTCACCTTGTAAAAAGCTAATGCGTTTTCCTTCCCCCGCCGCATCTCCCTCCCTTCGTTGAGCCTTTCCTTTAATGTTTAGGGGAAGCATTCATTCCCTTATCTTAACTTGGCGGGCATTCTTTCCATCCTTCAATCAAATAAGGGGTAGGTTTGGTTGGTTTGAACATAGGATAGGCTAGGCTCAAACATGATTTGAAGATCCTAGCTACGCCATACGTTCAATACAAAATCTGGAAAGCTGCAGGGATGACAAAAAACTGTGAGCTTTTGAGCTAATAGGGTGTGCAGTGCATTAAATTGTAAATGACCCACGATTCCTTGACTGAGTGATTCACACATTTTTAGGCACTCTAGAACTTGGCTTTTGACCAATTCAAAACGGTTTGTGAATGCATGCTTGGAATAAAAAAGGCATTTTAGGTTTTGTTTTCTTTAACCTCAGAATTTGTTGAAAAGTGTAACCCCTTAGTTCCCCCTTTTGAGCCATGAAATAATATGATATTTTCTTTCAAAACCTTTAACATTAGGATTTCTGGTTCACATATAGAAGAGGCAAAAATGGTAAGCTAACTAAAAGTGGTTAAATTGAAAAACAAAAACCATGATAGTTTGGGGTGCGTGATTCAAAGAAAAGGAAAGATAAGGAGTTTGATCTCAAAATTAGAAGAAGAGAAAAAGAAAAATGAAGCATACCCTTTATAGTTTGAAAGTATAGAGAGTTATTGAATTGTAGTTTGTTTGCCTTCTTGTGATACTGCTCTTCTTACAGAATTAAACCCTTTGCATTTCCCTTTTTCTTGGTTCCCATTCCTATGCTATGAATCCCCTGGCCCTATTACAACCTTTTAAAAGACCTTTTGACCGATGCATATTTTCTTGATAAATGTGGAGTTTGTGGTTAATTGCCAAGCCTATGGTAGTGTTTAGAATGTTGTGGTCTTAGTGGATTGAAACACAAGTACATACACTGAGTGATAGAATTAGGGTTCCATTAAAACCCAACAATCACCATTAACACTTATCATTTTTTACCTCATTTAGTGTCGTTTTTGTGTACCCATGTACACTCTCACAAAACCACACATTTATCATATTCCACCTTAGGGCTTTGCATAAAAATGACTCCCAATCCATAACCCACACACATGACTCTCTTAAAAATCATAATAACCCATAATCTAAGGCATAAACTTAACATGAATAGTGACCTCAACCTAACAACAAATTGAGTCTCCAAGGGAGAGAGGGAGGGTGACAAAAATACAAGAGAAGGGGGAGGAGCGCTTCAAGCCAACATGTCTCCTTCATGGTCCATGGTGAAAACGAAAATGGAGAGGGGGATATGCAAAAAACCTTCTCTAGGTTTTTGGGAAGAAGATGAAGATGAAGAAGAGTGAATGAGGGAAGAAGAGAAAAGAGCAAAGTGTTTGCCTTGGAAAAGAGAGGTAATGTGAAAATAAGGGAGAGGAGAAGTGAGTTTTGTTTTAAATTTTAACCTTTCATTAAAACTTTACCATTTTATGACAAACAGGATCTCCATTCGAGCTCCATACTTTATCCAAAAATTATTTCGAATATATATTTGGATCCTCAATAATATTCTTAACAGCCCTGATCAACGATACCTTAATCGGAGAAACTTGGTCAGACACCCATATTTTAATCAGGTATAATTTCATCTCCTTAAGTCTCAATAAATTATAAATATCCATAATAAATCTCAATTTAATATTTTCAAATTTTTGGGACATGAATCAACTCATATATAATTATTTATTATTTATTCATCTCAATTAATCATTTTTTTTATAAATTTTAGGATGTTACAGTAGCACCAAAGACAATGTCATCCACATAAATTTGTACTATAATAAAGCGTTTATCTAAACCTTTTCTAAACAAAGTTGTATCAACCACTACAAAAAAATTGGTAAATTAAGGAGGTTTTAATAAGGAGGTTTCAAAAACCTTTTTAAATTATTATATATTAGGGCATTTTTTATAACCTCCTAAAATAAAGTGATCATGTTTCACTATCACTCTTCGTGTGTTTTCATCAGGCGTAGCTCTTCAAGTATGTTCCATAAATTGCTTAGGTATTTTTATGTTTTTACCCAAAACCCTTCTACTAAAATCCCATCACTAAATCCATTTTTGTTATATGATGTTCCACCGCTTAAAGATCTCAGGTACGTTCCACTTATTATACTCACGCATTGGCATTAGGCATAGCTCTTCGCATGTTTGCATCACCGCTTCACCTTTCCAAAATACCTCACGTTTCATGTTTTCATCAAGTGTGTACGTTTCACTGATCCACTGTTGTGCTTTTCAGGTTTGACATTTCATTTTTTGTGTTATTGTTTGGTGGTTATATAAATTGCTTAACCCTTTTCTGGTTTATATTTGATTTTGATGATTTTAGGATTAAGGTTTGTTATTTTATTATGGAATAGGTCTTGAGTAAAATATGAGATTTTATTGTTGGAATAAGGATTAAATCCATTATTATGGTAAATGGTGTTATTACATTTAGATGTTAAAATTAAGATAGTTTACCAATGACTACAATGTTAACCTCTTTCAAAAGATAGAAAGTTAACGTTTTCCATAATTCAACACACGTAGTCTAAGTCTATTATTGGTGTTCAGACTATGCATTTGATAATTTTATATTTTTTTATTTTAATAAGAAGGTTTTGGTTTACATTGTTGTGGTTGTATCTTTAATTTATTCAAATTACATAAATGCCTAGGTGCATTTTTCAATCTGGATGGCAAGAAGGAACTTATAAACAATACATACGTTTATTGTGATAGGGGTTGGAGTATTGGTTGTTTTGGGAATTCTGGAGTAGATAGAACATACTTCAATGCATATTTACTAAGTTTGAAAGTTAGCAATGGTAATGTCACAACTGAAACAAAGACTTCCTTACTTGTCTTCTTAACCAGCCCTTTATGGTCAAATGTTTATATGGAAAATAATGCAAAGGTTTCAGAGTTCAGGCAGCAAATTGTACACGTTATATACCATACCAACAAATTGTACATGTTAGGTAGCAAATTGGTCCAGAGTTCCCTATTTAATATTGTCTAGTTTATGGCTTTTTTAAGAGTAATCTTTATAACAGTAAAGTCTTCTTGCCATAAGGATAAGAAAAAAGATCATACTTGAAGCTTATTTCTTGTAACATTACAGTTTGTTTTGTCTTCAAAAATAATTTCATTTGTATGTTTTATGTTTCTCCTTATTAATCATTGCAACTTTTAATCGTTGAAGCCTAATGTTTGATAGTTATTTAAATGCTCTAATTATGAAGGTGAAAGGCCTAATTAGTGTGTACAATAGAGGAAGCCTAATCTTTGGGTTGTCTAGATTATCCAATTTGAGTTTGAGCTTGTTGTAGAAGAGCTTTTATTGAGTGATATCGTAAAGGTACTATATTGTGATTCCAAGTGTTTTTTGTTATAATTTTGGTTTCATTTTGAATCCATATATTTTGAACTATTATCAACAATGTTACTATTAACAATGTTACTCACTATTTCTCAAATGAATGTTTTTCCCCTTTGATGTTACACTTGTGTGTAACATTTCAAGTAACGATTCTTGTCTTGTGACAGGTTGGTCCAGGTTCTTTACTTCTAGTTACTTTGGATGATGATAATATTAGAGGCATGTAAGTATAACTGCATCCTAGTCACATTACGCTAAAACAATTTCCATCTACCCATTGAATTCCTTTGGAAGTATGAATGTAATCTATTGTATTTTTTGTTGTTTTTTCAAAATTGTTTGTAGGGTGACCAAACACCTTTATGACACACAGCTATGCCCGATAGATTTGGTAACTCCACCTGATGATTGTCATGTCAATTATACACTCTCCATCTCACTTTATGTAAGATTGTTAATTAATAAGAAGAATGGTATTTCTAGTTGCATTTCCATTTCATTTTAAAAAGTTTAATTCTTGCCTTATTTACTTACTATTCATATTTTTGTGCTCTTGGAACTAAGCTGGAACCCATCCCCCACCTAAGTTGCATTACATGCAATTATATAACTTTTGAATAAATGAATTCATTCTGGTATGCACTAACTACTTGACAAAATATTAGTTATAACTTTTAAAATCATACATTTGCTTTGGATCCGGATCCTCTCTAACGAATCCTTCTCCATCCCCCTCCTAGTTTATCATAATATTTTTACATCAAATTTTTTAATAATTGATATAAAAAATATATCAGTTTTTTTTATAATCAATATAAAATATACTTTTTACATTGGTTAGTTATATGACAAATATAAAAATATTTTTTACATCAATCATACACTAACTAGTATAAAATGATTCCACCTAACATATATATTTTACGCCAATTATAAAAATAAATGGTATCCTCTGTTCTTGTAATCTTCTCTTTTTCTTCTCTAGTAAAATGCCTTTTTGATTTTATGAAAAAAAATTCAATGTAAAATCTATTATATGCTTTCAGGTTGTGGTTCATTGTCATGATTTGTGTGAGGACAGTCACATATAATTTGTTATCTTAAAAGCTATTGTAAGCTTTAGGACCATGTCATTAATATGTTATCTTAAAAGCTTAAGCTATTAGGTGAATACACATGAATGACTTTATATTTCTTATTTTAGAATGTTTGGTCTGCCTAAAATATCATTTGTGTTCAATATGCTTTCATTTATACTCTTTAGTTATTTATTATTATTATTATTTGTGTTTGTACTACATTTTTTTACATATATTTTTTTATTAGAAAAATTATTATTGGCGTTTCTTTTTATTTCAAGCTCTTATTACTATAGTCACTTATAATTTATAATTGTGCTTTTACAGTTGAAATCAAAATCTCCGCTATTGCTTCACATACATGGAACAAGCTCAATAGTTAAAGATATTAGCAATCAAGTACTTACTGGAATCTTTAATGGCCTATATTGATTGAAACCTTTTGCGTTACTGTTATTAATTGGTATCATGGCGTCGGCCCCATATGTGAGCCGAAATGGGGCCTTGTGGGTCGCCGAGTATGGAGTCGTGTGATATGCTTATAAAGCTCTGGGCAACTCCTCCTTCCACCTTCCTTTAGCTTGTCCGAGTCATTTTTTAAGCTCTTGGAGGATAACCTTGTTAGCTGCCTAGGCCTGACCATTGGTCTGCGGTTGCTCCACGGAAGAGAATTTCCGCCTAATGCCCAAGTTCTTGCAAAATTCCACGAAACCCTTGTCTGTGAATTGTTGGCTATTATCTGAGATAATTGTGTGTGGGGGAGTCCGTGCCTACAAATTATGTGCTTCCAAGTGAAATTCTAGACCTTGGCCGTGGTGATAGTTAAGAGAAGCTCGGCCTCAATCCATTTGGTGAAGAAGTCAATTGCTACGAGAAAGAACTTGACTTGCCCTTTTCTGAGGGGGAATGGGCCCAGGATATCTATTCCCCAAGTGTTGAAGGGCCAGAGGGTCATGATTTCGTGAAAAGGCTCAGGATGGCTATGGATTTGATTTGTATTCTTTTGACACAGGTCATACTTCTTAACAAATTCCGCATAATCAGCCCGTAGGGTTGGCCAGAAGTAACCTGCTCGGAGGACCTGGGCTGCCAATGAGCAGACTCCCCCATGGAGGCCATAGATTCCCGAATACAGCCCTCGCATCACATAGTCTGCTTGTTCTTCATTGAGATACTTCAGAATCGGCACGGTGAAACCCTTTTTATAAAGTTGTTCATCTAGTAAGGTATAATTGGCTACTTGTACCTGGAGCTTTCTAGCTTACTGATGGTTCTGCGGAAGAATTCCCTGGCGAAGGAAGTTAATGATCGGATCATCCATGTGCTTCTAGATGGTATGTTGTTTACCATGAAAACTTATGGAGCCTCCTGTATTGTGAGCTATTCCAAAGTGATTTGGACTATTGACCTATGATTCCCCACCTTGACCGTGCTGGCCAACTTGGAGAGCAAGTCAGCTCGCTCATTCATCGCTCGTGGGACATAGACTACTTAAAGGTGCTTAAGGTCTCTTGTCAACTCATTTACCCGTACCAAGTATTTAGAGTTGGGTCTTTGGCTTGGTATGACCCCTCCACCTGCCCGGCCACTAACTGAGAGTTGGTCTTTGCTTGAATGCACCGGGCCCTTAAGTCTAGGGTTGTGCCCAGTCCAGCGATGAGAGCCTCATACTCCACCTAGTTGTTGCTGGCCTTGAACTGGAATCTAAATGACTCTTCGACCACCAAGTCGGTCACGGATTCCAATATAACCCCTGCCCCACTACCCTTTGTGTTGGAGGATCCATCTACAAAAAGAGTCTATAACCTGTGTGTGGCGTCATAGCTGTCTTTATCTTCTCCCAGTTCTACCAAGAAATCTACCAGTACCTAGGCCTTAATAGGCCCTCTAGCTTCACACCAAATACCATATTCAGACAATTTAACAGCCTAAATAACCATCCTGCCTACAAGCTCGGGCTTCTGAAGGATCTTTTCGAGGGGCTTATCGGTTCTTACCACTACTTGGTGATTGTCAAAATAAGGCCGGAGTCGGCGCGCAGCCACGACCAGACTATACGTAAACTTTTCGACCCTTTGATATCGTACCTCAGCCCCCTACAAAGTCTTGCTGGTTGACAGGGCCCGCAAGCGCACGGGTTATGTCGTGTAATATAAAAGATTATCGTTCTCCACAGGGACTGTGTTCAAAGTACCAGCATATTGAAATTTAATTATCCATACAATTGATTTTTAAGATTTTTATAAAATAAAGCACAAATTAAAGTTGCACAGAATACTAATAAATATAAAAATAAAATTTACTTGACACTTTAAAAATCAGAGTTGAGAATATCTTGGGATTTCGGGGGATTAAGACTCTATTTTATGTTAATGAATTTTAACTTTTCATAAATAAGAATCGAATTAAGTTTTCCAAGTCAAAATAATATTAACAATAAAATATTATCATACCCCCTTTATCCCAAGATAATTAATTTAGCTACTCATGAAATAATTCAAATTCATATAAATAATGGAAAAATAAAACATACAAGACATGGTAAAAATAAAAACTTACGGGTTTCTCCAAAAGCTCAGAATAATTTACCACTGTAATTCCTTGTTGCAATAATTTCTCCACCAATTACAAATTTAAATTCTCACTTTTACAGCCCTCACACTCTTAAAATAAAATAAAGAAAAAGAAAGTAAAGAAAAAATAGGAACGGGACAGAGAAAGAAAATAAGAGAAATAAAAAGAAAGAAAAGAAAGAAAATAGAAACGAAAAACAAAGAGAAAGGAAGGAGGAATTGGAACAAAGCTGATGGTACTTGATGGGAAGAAGTTGTGTTTTTGCTGATGGGTTGCTGTTGCTTTTATAGGCAAATGGATGGAGGATTCCAGCTATGAAAACGCGTTCAATTTGCAAGTGAAAGAAACTTTCGGTGCATGTGAGTTCCAGCTGTGCCAATTTGTTTCCAATTTGCATATTTTAATATTTCCAATAATTTGGTGCTTGGATTTTAGTGAAGATTGGTGCAGAATGATGAAATTCAGAGTGGAAAAATGTTATTTTCCCATAAATCTAAGTGAAAGCTTGCTGGAGGGTGGTTTGCTGAGTGCTGGACGGTGTGGGTGGTATTGCTGGACGGTGTTGGTTGGAGAGGAGAGGACGGTGTGTGGTATGGATTAGAAGAAGAAAGGGAGACGGTGTCTTAGGTGAGGTAGAGAGCTGTGTTGATATGTGAGGAAGGAATACGGTGTGGGTGATGGAGAGGAAAGGGACAGCGGATAGAATAGAAGGAATGTGGGTCGGATTTCTAGATTGAGGACGGTGTAGAGAGTGATCCGATGTTTGGAGTTGTGGAGTGTAGGTCGGTTTTGAAAGGAGAGGGGACGGTGTTGTGGCTTGAAGGAAAGTGGAGTTGCTGGACGGTGTGGAGAGGAGTGCTGTTGATTGTGGCCGGTGTTCTATTGATCCGGTGTTGGGCCTGTGAAGAGGTGGAAGGAGGCGGTGTTGATGGAGGTAGTGATCCGGTGTTGCATTGTGAAGAATTGGGTCGGTGTTTGGAGGAGAACCGATCGGTGATGAAGCTGGATGAAAGGACGAGTGAAGAGTGACTGAAGAGTAACTTCTGATTGAGCCATTCAGTCGAAATTGAATGCAGAAGGACTCGGAACTGACTGAAACCATTCACTCGGCTCAAATTCATGAAGTTCATTCGGCACTGATTGAAGACTCACTCGGGATCAGAATTTATTCAATCGGTTCTCAATCATTTTCACTCGGCTGTAATCTGAACCACTCGGTTAAAATTCTGCTCAGATTTTTGCCCTGGAATTCACTCGGAAGTGCCTTCTTATTTTTCACTCAGAACTTGTACTTGAAGGACTCTGGAAGCTGGCTGGTAGAAGTTTATGTCTGAGCCTTGTTTTGCTCGGAAGTGTAGCTTTCTGCCTTAGCTCACTTGGATGTCTTCCTTGGAGACTTTTCACTCGGATTTAATGCGAAACTTAAAAGTCAGTCCGAGTGTGATTCACTCCTGGTCGGATTTCACCTTGTCTGATTAAGACACTACTTGGAAATGCCTTGTTCTCCGAATGAAACCACTCGGATTCTCCTTAGTCAGCATTTATTCATTCAATGGCATTCCTTCTACTCGGAGTCAATTCACTCGGAATCAGCTTTTTGCCCAGAAAAGCACTTGTTCTTTGGTCAGACCTGCTTCAGTCAGCATTCTTCACTCGGATTTACTTCAATCAGCAAATTCCCACTCGGATTCACTTCAATCAGCAATCCTTTCACTCGGAAAATACCTTTGGGTAGCATTTATTAAAGCTAAGTTCCTTTTTTCACTCGGAATTGTTGCATTCAGACAGCTTCCAATCGGATTTTCCTAAAACCGAGACTTATTCCTTTTTAGCATTGATCCTTCACTCGAGTCAGCCATTTATCACTTGGAATCGCTTTGACAGGGAACATTTTACTCGGATTTTCCTCCAGCAGTGCAGTATTCTACTTGGATTTGGTCATTTCTGAGTTATCCCACTCGGATTTGGCCTATTTTGAGTCGGATTTCATTGCTCTGAGTCGGATTTATGCTTTCTGAGTCGGAATTCAGCATAAAAAGAGAGTTCTTTCTACTTTGGGCTTCTTCTTGTTTCATTATCATTTTATGGTCGTTTTTCTCTTGTTTTTGACCCTTTATTACCTTAATTTCTGCAAAATAACATACCCAAGTAGACTAGAGTGGAAAGAAAGCAAAAATCTCAATAAATAAAGGAAATACAGTGCATAATGATTAAAATCCTAAGCAAACTAGATCTATTTTATTGTGTTATAAAGCACTTATCACTGGTGAAATACACTGGCCTTTAGATCGGGCCATCTTTTTGGACTAAGACTAACCTGACTGCGTCAGGCTCGGTAGATAGGTAAAGGACCAACTCTGATCCCGTGTCTGGTCATGTCAAGATCGGTAGAGAAGCCAGGTAGGCTTTCAAGTCTGGAAACGCTTTCTCGCACTCTAAGGTCCATTCAAACGAGTCTGTCTTCTTCAGTACTCTGTAGAACGACATGGATTTTTCTACGAACTTTGAGAGGAAGCGAGAAAAGGCCGCAATCTGATCAATGAGGCATTAGACTTCTTTAATATTTTGGGGGCTTTGCATCTCCAGTAATGGCCTGAAACTGATCTAGGTTAGCCTCAATGCCTCAGTAGGTAAGCATATACCCCACAAACTTTCCATCTTGGACCCCGAAAGAGTATTTTTCATGGTTCAGCCGCATATTGTGCTTGCGTAGCTCACAAAATATTTCTTCCAAATCATGCACATGCAATTCTGCCTTTTTGGTCTTGACCACCATGTCGTCCACATATACCTGACAGGGCCCGCAAGCGCATGGGTTATGTCGTGTAATATAAAAGATTATCGTTCTCCACAGGGACTGTGTTCAAAGTACCAGCATATTGAAATTTAATTATCCACACAATTGATTTTTAAGATTTTTATAAAATAAAGCATAAATTAAAATTGCACAGAATACGAAAAAATATAAAAATAAAATTTACTTGACACTTAAAAATCAGAGTTGAGAATATCTTGGGATTTTGGGGGATTAAGATTCTATTTTATGTTAATGAATTTTAACTTTTCATAAATAAGAATCAAATTAAGTTTTCCAAGGCGAATTTTCCAAAAGCTAATTAATATGTTCCTCTCGGAATCCTATTAATGTACCTAACCTATGGAAAGCGCTGCTTAATCCTCAGAAAGGCCCATTATCGTTTTATGAAAACCCCTTTTATTTCCTCAAAAGAATTTTGATTACTTTCACGGTTTTACCGAGGTCACAAAAAGCATTTCAAAAATCTTAGGTTTAATTCAAAGCTTTCCGGTAAAAATAAATCTCTCGATTCTATTTGTTACCTAAACTTACTAATATACCCGCAAGTATACAGTTTTATCATTTAGGTTCTTGTTAGGAATCACTAAAAGCATTAAGCATAATTGAACTAAATGAAAAACAGAAATTTATTTAATTCCAAGTCAAAATAACATTAAAATAAAATATTATCATACCCCCTTTATCCCAAGATAATTAATTTAGCTACTCATGAAATAATTCAAATTCATATAAATAATGGAAAAATAAAACATACAAGACATGGTAAAAATAAAGACTTACGGGTTTCTCCAAAAGCTCAGAATAATTTACCACTATAATTCCTTGTTGTAATATTCTCCACCAATTACAAATTTAAATTCTCACTTTTACAGCCCTCACACTCTTACAAAATAAAAGAAAGAAAAGAAAATAAAAAGAAAGAGAAGAAAGACGAACAGAGAAAGAAAAATGGAAAAGAAGAAAACTAAAGAGAAAAAGAGAGAAAGTAACGAAGAAAAGAAAAGAAAATAGAATGAATCTGATCGTAATTGATGGGAAGAGATTATTCCTTTGCTGATGGGTTGCTGCTGCTTTTATAGGCAAATGGATGGAGGTTTCCAGCTATGAAAACGCGTTCAAATTGCAAGTGGAAGAAACTTTCGGTGCATGTGAGTTCCAGCTGTGCCAACTTGTTTCCAATTTGCATATTTTAATATTTCCAATAATTCGATGCTTGGATTTTAGTGATGATTGGTGCAGAATGATGAAATTCTGAGTGGAAGCTTGCTAGAGGGTGGTTTGCTGAGTGCTGGACGGTGTGGGTGCAAACTGGACAGCGTGGAGAGGAGTTGCTGTTGGATGGAGATCTGTACGGTGTGGAGAGGAAAGTGTTGGAGCCGGTGTGAGTGTGAAGAGTTGGAACGGAAAGGGACAGTGGATAGAAAAGGGAATGAGACGGTGTTGAGAAGTGAGGACGGTTGGGTGTTTTGGGAGAAAGGGATGGTGTTGTGGAGTTTGAGGGACAATAGAGTTGCTGGACGGTGTTCAATTGATCCGGTGTTGGGCCTGTGAAGAGAGTCTGGGCGGTGTGGAGAGTACTGCTGGACGGTGTTATGGATAGAAAGGAGAGTCTGGGCGGTGTTGGTTGGGGAGAAGAGTCTGGGCGGTGTTGGTTTGAGGGACAGAGTTGCTGGACAGTGTGGAGAGGAGTATTGCTGGACGGTGTGGTGGATGGAGAGGAGATAGAAGGAGTCGGTGTTTGGAGAAGAACCGATCGGTGATGAAGCTGGATGAAAGGACGAGTGAAGAGTGACTAAAGAGTAACTTCTGATTGAGCCATTCAGTCGGATTTGAATGCAGAAGGACTCGGAACTGACTGAAACCATTCACTCGGCTCAGGTTCATGGAGTTCATTCGGAACTGATTGCAGAGTGAATCGGAACCGACTGGAAAGTGGCTCACTCAGGATTGGGAAGTCTGCTCACTGTTTCACTCAGCTATGTTTGTGGAATTTGAACCACTCGGAGAGAGACCTTGCTCGGATTTCTCAGGAATACACTCGGTCACATTCAAATGGTAAAATCACACCTTCATTCGGGAGTCCGAGTTGATTTCCACTCGGAATTGACTTCAGTCGTCAATCAAATCACTCGGAATGGCCTTCACTTTTACTCAGGAACTTACACTTGAAGGGTTGGAATTTGACTGATTGAATTTCTTCTTATGTCCGAGCCTTTCCTTTGCTCGGAAATGCATCTTTCTGACCCAACTCACTCGGATGTACTTTCCTTGGAGACTTCTCACTCGGGCTCAGTGTGAAACTTGAGAGTCTGCCCGAGTGTGATTCATTTTCGGTCGGATTTTTCCTTCCTTGTTAAGATTTACTCGGAAATGCTTTGTTCTGCTTGAGAATGCCATTTTCCCTGAGTGAGACCACTCGGATTCCTCCTTAGTCAGTATTTATTCATTTCAGTGGCCTCTTCTACTCGGAATCCTTTCACTCAGAACAGCTTTTCACTCGGATTCGTTGCAATCAGAAAACTCCCACTCGGATTCACTTTAATCAGTAATCCTTCACTCGGAGAATAGCTTTAGACATATTTATTGGAGGTCAGTCTCCTTTTTTTCACTCGGAATGGACGCAGTCGGGGAAGTTTCCACTCGGAATCACCTCCAACCAAGACTTATTCCATTTCAACATTGGTCTTTCACTCGAGTCAGCCATTTATCACTCGGAATGGCTTTGACAGGGATCTTTCCACTCAGATTTGGCTCCAACAGTGAAGTATTCCACTCGGCAATGCTCCATTCTGAGTCGTTCCACTCGGATTTGGTCCTTTCTCAGTCATCCTACTCGGATTTGGTCATTTTGAGTCGGAATTCAGCATTTCTGAGTCGGATTTTAACATTCTAAGTCGGATTTCAGCATTCTGAGTCGGAATTCAGCATAAAAAGAGAGTTCTTTCTACTTTGGGCTTCTTCTTCTTGTTTCATTATCATTTTATGGTCGTTTTTATCTTGTTTTTGACCCTTTATTACCTTAATTTCTACAAAATAACATACCCAAGTAGAATAGAGTGGAAAGAAAGCAAACATCATAATAAATAAAGGAAATACAGTGCATAATGATTAAAATCCTAAGCAAACTAGATCTATTTTAATGTATTATAAAGCACTTATCAATACCTCCATGTTTCTTCTGATTTGCTAGGCAAAGATTTTATCGACTAGCCTCTGATAAGTGGCTCCTACATTCTTCAAACCGAAAGGCATTACTCTATAACAAAAATTCACCCCGCCTATGATGAAAGCTGTCTTTTCCTCATCTTTATGGTCCATTCAGATCTTATTGTACCCCGAGTATCATCCATGAAGCTCCGAATCCTGTATCATGAAGTACCATCTACCAAATGATCAATACTAGGTAAAGGATAGGGATCCTTAGGACATACCTTATTCAAGTTGGTGAAGTTGACACACATCCGCCACTTGCCGCTCGATTTTTTCACCATGACCACATTTGATAGCCAGGTTGGATATTTGACTTCCTTGATGAAGTTGGTGGAAAAAAGCTTGTCAGTCTCCTCCTTGAATACATTCTTCTGATCGAGACCCATCTTCCAGGGTTTCTGGGATACAGGCTTAGCGTCTGGCTCGATGTTAAGTGAGTGGCAGATTACGGTGGGATCAATGCCAGACATGTCAGTGGGGCTCCAGGCAAATAGATCTACATTCACTCTCAACAGGTTGACTAGGGCTTCCTCGAGATCCTGGTCAAGTACTACACTAATCCATGTAAATTGGTTCGGGGCGGGGCCGACTTGGAAGTGCTTGAGGGACTTCACTAGCTGGGGTCTGTGCCACCCTCGATTAACTAGGACAAATTCCCACACTAGACTATTCTACTTAATTAAGGAGTCACTAAAAATAGGAGTATTTTTTTAAAAATGCTGATCATCAGCACAATATTTAAAATAAATATATTACATAGATCGGTTCTTTGACATGAGAGTATTTAAAAGAGTACGGAGCTTCACAGGCTCTTAACAACTACATACAACATAACTATATAGCAGAATTGTCGAGTCTATAACGATCTCAATGCAAACAGAAATATACACAGATAACGCTTCTCAACTGGCGTCCTCTACTGTAGGTACTCCAAGTCCTACCCATGCTCACCTTGTCCTTCAACTGATGATCACAGAGAGAGGAAAACAACACACAACAACAAAAGGGGTGAGGACAAAGCTCTCAACCCATAACATATACATACAAGGGTGGCTTAATAACTTAGAACTATAGAAAAGATTACACACAGCTTACCTTAGCATATAAAACTTCACATACACAATTACCAACATTCACAAATATCAACAACAATTATAGGGTTAGTTATATAATAATGGCATGCTATGCATGTGTTGGATTCGTTTACTATAAATCATAATTCATTATCAATATGCAATGGGGCCCAACTTCCACTCATCAATCTCATATACCAATAACTGTGTACACAACCCGCCATCCTTATCTCTCCTGCCCAACTAGAGTAACTGAAGCTCTCCTCGTTCTGGTTTTCACAAAAAGGTAAGGACACATGGTCCCAACATCATAATGGCCAATGACCAACATCACACATCACCACAGAACGGGCACTCCACGGTCATAGAAACCCCCGCCTTTTGTCGAAGTATATCAGCGTTTGCTATGGGCTATCTGGCGTCAGACGCGAATCCAAGCCATTGGATGTCCGCACCCGATATACTCCCAAGGTTGCCTTTAGGGGATCAAGACGCTTGCTGTTTCTTTAGTGTACCCATCACTGTAAGCTCTGGGGGAATATCCAACATCCCTCCTCAACTCCATATGCAAAATGCCATGCACTTATCTCAATTATTGGGGTACCCGGAGTTTAGACGGAACCTAACTCATATAGCGTATTTGTCCTTAAAACCCGTAAGGTACTATAAAACTTTTCATGTTGTAGGGGCTAGGTCTCAAAAATTCAATACTACCAAAGTCTCTTTTCATTAGAAATATCAAGGTTATTTTCTAAACGAATCTTATAAGAAAATTCTCTAGTGTAAAACATTTAATAAATATCTAAGTAAAAGGAGTAACATAATTTCAATTACATTTCATACAATTTAAGAAAATCTAACGTTTCTTTTAAGAAGAAATTAAGTATAAGGTATAAAAGTTTCTCTTGATTTTTTTATTATTAAAGTATTTTGTCGTATTTACTTATAAACTAAATAATTTGATTTTATCTTCCTAAAATTTTTCATAAAATAACAAATTAAATAATTTCTTATTTATAAGATAATCCTCCTAGTTCTATATTGATAATAAAAGGCTTCTCTTTTTCTAAGGTGATATACAAAGTAGTAAATTTTCCATCTCTTTGTTCAAAACTTTGTTTTTATCGTATTTTATCTAGAAAACTCTGATTTAAGTGACTCCAAAGCCTAAAAGTGTTTAACTTTGAAAATATTAACTAAAAAAAAGTAAAGTTAAAATAAAATCTGTCCAGAAAATAGCCCCTACATGTAATTTCTCCAAATGCCAAAGTTTGTCGTTCCAACATTCGTAAAAATGTATTTTAAGGACAAATCGCGCGTCAAAAATTCATTCAACTAATTTTTTTCTTCTTTGGGTATTTTTCTCATGCTCAAAATTATTCTCTCATATCACAAAATAATCATCCAAAACAGTTTTACCAATTTCTTTCATTTGTCCACAAAAATACGTTTTATACTGTTTCTAACGTTTCGTTCGTGCCTAACTCGAGTCCCTTTTTAATTCCTTATTATTTTCCACATCCATAATATTTTTTTATATAATCACAAATATTCCTCAAATATATGAATATACAGCAGCAACAAAAATTCTAAGTATTCATCAAGAATTAATTCAAAAACTCATGTAAATCACTTCCTTAATATCATAAACTTATTGTTTTATTATTATAACTAAAAGTCACTTGCTTTTATTTTTAATAATAATAAAAATAATCCAGAATTAATGTTTTACACTAAAATTAAATTTTTATCTCATAAAGTTTTAAGTTCAAGGTAAGTTTCCAAATTTTAACCATAAAAATTAATTCTTTCAAGTTATACTTTTAGAATAAAAAATTACCAAGTTGTTCACTAATTATTAAAATTTTCTAGTGGCAACATTAATTCACTTTTCATTATAAAATTCATTGTTTTAAAGATTTTATATTTTCTAAAAATATTACTACATAACAAGCCATCAATCAAACCAATCAACATACAATTAACAATTTATCACATGCATTATAGAGTTACAACCAAAAATCTGCACCAATAGAAATTCAAGTGTTAGTAATCTTTATAAAAATTTTAAAATTCAAAGGATCTAACAACAACCATGGTGCAGCTCATGGTTGTCTCTTGGTTGAGGTAAGTTCCTCATCATTTTTCATGAGCTTTGTGTCTTAGGTTTTAGGTTTTTGGTATTTGGGGGAGTATTTATTACATGAGGGTTATTGGGAGAAACATTAGGTATGGAAACCCTAAGGTGGGGTGGCTTAAATGTAAGCTTTTATGAGCATTTAATGTAGTACTTAAGATTAATATTGAAAGGTAATGGGAAATTAATAAGCATTTATGATGGTGATGGGTTCTAGTGAAAACCCTAACTTTAATAAATTGGGGAAAGTGTAAAATGTGAATAGAATGTATGTTTAATGATGTTAGAGAATGATCTTAATGATGAGAAATAGCCATTGATGATAGTTGATGAATATTGAAAATGGTTGTTGGGTTCTCATGAAACCCTAGCCCTAAGAATTTGGGGAAAGTGGATATATTGTAGCTTGGGAGGTTAATTGAATATGGATAGATGATATTTAAGGTGGAATATTATTTAAAAATGATAGGGGACCATTGATGGTGAAACCTATAGATAGATGTCATTATGAATATGGGATGTGAGGGATTGGTATGATAAGATTGTGACTTGATTAGGTTCTAGACCATTTTTGGTGTGCCATTTAAATTTGATTCATTAATTATGGTTATTGGAGGATATGAGAGCTAAGTTGAATATTGAGTGATAATAATGGCAAATGGATGATTCATATAACAATTGAGTGCATTACGAATAAGGGATATGAGTCATTGTTATTGGGTGTAGTTGGCCCTTTAAGATATAGAGGATCTTGGTTTTGGGAAAGGAATTCCTGAAGCCTAACACAATTGCATAAATTGGTGTTTTGACAAGTTTAGAACTTGTTCATAAACTTTACAATGTGTAAGTCATTATTTAGAATTTATGAGGAATGCCTTGAGATGGTTATTGATTTTATGAATACATATGTATGTGATATATAGATTGTGTTCCGGATGATGGTACGAAATGATCGGAGCATTCGGATTTTGGCTCTTCCCTCGAGGTAGGAGAGGAGTTTACATTCAAATTGCATGAGTTACATAATTGATGATTATTGTATGTCATGTTGCCCATGCTAGCCTTGCCATGTTTATAGTGAAATAATGTGAGTAGCAAATTATTGGCTATTGAGAATGATTTGTGTATGTATATGTTGATGATGAATGTTTAATGTCCCTTTGATGGGAGTAATATGTTGTTGATGGATAACCCATGAGGGATTGAATTAAATGCATGCTAATGAACCATCCTTGAGGGAATGAAGTGTATACTTTATGAATTGAGGATTTTATATGGATACTTGGCATTGAATGTGATGGCCATTGTGATGGCATTAATGATAAGATTGAAAGATAACACATAATTGAGGAACTTATAGAGTCAAATAGAGTGTCATGTGATTTTGATGGCGTGGGATAGTCCTAATAGCTTCCATGTATAATTTATGACTTGTAGGAATTGGAATGGGCCAATTCCAATGAGAATAGGTCCTTGAGTTGCACAAAAGTGCCTCAAAATGGGTAAAATGCATTTATGCGCATAAGTCCCTCATTTTTGGGAATTTTGTGTGTGGCCAGTGGCCACACATCATAAATAATATATATAAGTTGGTGTTAAAATTTGGTGGGTATTGGAATTCGTATGAAAAAGTTAGAGTGATTAGAAGTTGGAATTTGGGTAATTTTCTACATAAAATGCAGCAGGGGTTTGATTTGCCAAGCTTAAATCGATTCAAGAAAGGCTCAAATTGATTCAAAGCTTGCTGGAATTACTATTCAATTAGGCAGGAACGTGTGAATCGATTCACACCAGGGGATGAATCGATTCATACCCCTCTGTTTTACTATTTTTGGGCATTTGAACGCATGAATCGATTCATGGGATATAGGAATCAATTCCTACCTCTCTGTAAGCCAATTTTGGGACCTTTTGATGTATGAATCGATTCACCATATATGGGAATCGATTCATGGCCCTGTTATGGCCACTGTTACGCTGTTTTTTGCAATAACTATGATTCCTTTATTGTTTTTGGCCCGTTTGGGCATCTTAATGGCATATTTAGCCTCTGACTTCTTCATTCAAGTTGTTGATAATTGTGTTACGGAGGTGTGAGAGTTGGTCTCACTTTAATTGGAGTTTTATAACTCTCATTAGGCCTAAAATACCAATCCCACTACAGTGTAGAACTCACATTTAAGAGGGTTTTGAACCCAACTTTTTATGGTTGTCGATTTGGGACTAATAGGTGACATTGGTGACATGTCCCACTATTTTTAAGACTAAAAGTAAGCTTTTCTCATTTCTTAATGTTGAAAATTGTCATGGGCTCATTATTGCCCAAAACCCCTTTTTATTATATAAAGACAAGTGATTTCATTAGGGGTACATGTGTGGTGTGTCTTAGTGGTGATTGAGGAATAGCTTAAGGCCTTGGAAAGATGTGTGTATGCCTATGTTGGGTTATGAATACATGTATGCTTCACCACTATGGATATATTATGAAGCATAATGGGAAGTAAGTGATATGGTTATATGACACACTTTATATGATGACAAAATTAATGAGAGGACAATTAAATGGCAATAAGGGTATAAATCAATGGATTTGAAATAGTGTCGATGATGATTAAAAGTTAA
This sequence comes from Clitoria ternatea, assembly GCA_037962975.1. Taxonomy (NCBI): domain Eukaryota; kingdom Viridiplantae; phylum Streptophyta; class Magnoliopsida; order Fabales; family Fabaceae; genus Clitoria; species Clitoria ternatea. The sequence goes on from CM075672.1 coordinate 163,310,749, forward strand.
GGATACCACATATATTGAATGATAATTGATATTGTTGAATAAAAAGGGACGTTGTTGTTGAACATGCCCTTGAATAAGCAGTGTTTGCTATTTTGGATGAGTGTGGTGCTAATATGATTAATGCAAGTAATGACTTGTATGTATGAGATGCAATGATGATTGCTAAATGTATGTTTTAAAATATCTTGTTGGCTTCTATGCGGGGATAAATGCTATGATGATTGATATGCTATGATTGCCATGTGTGGATTTATGAAAATGTAAATGTTGAGCCTTGAAGGGCCTTGTGGTTGATTGTATGCCAACGATAATAAAAACCAAAAATATAATATACCCCTAATTGAGAGGGTGAGGAATCCTTGCGAGGTTAAGATTTAGCATATACACATTGCATTTTGCATTCATGGCATGGCATAGCATTGATTAAGTGGCGATCACTTTGTGTTTGAGATGAAAAAGGGCTTGCGAGTTCCTATGATACTCTGTGGTTGCGATCATGAGTAGGGAGTACCCCTTGCGAGGTGGGAAACAATTATAAAATGATTGATGATTGATATGTGGTTGTGATCACAATGAGACATCCTGTGGGATTGTATGATGATAAGCCAGTGGTTGTGATCGTTTAGTACTTGATATGAAAAAGGGCTTGCGAGTTCCTATGATACTCCGTGGTTGCGATCACGAGGCAGGAGTACCCCTTGCGAGGCGGGAAACCAATATGAATTATTGAACATGGTTGTGATCACGAGAAAGCACCTTGCGAGGCTGCTAGAGGGAGTACCCCTTGCGAGGCGGGAAACCAGGTGAATGAATGATATGGTGGTTGTGATCACCTGATGAAATGAAATCGGATCCGTGCATATGTATTATTAAACAGTTGACATATGCATTAGCCATAGGTGTATGGCATTTGAGATGGGATGACCACGAGAGATGAAAGACCCTTGCGAGAAGGAATTGAATAAAGATTTAATAAATTGATGATGATGATTGTGAATGCCCTTGATGATAAGTGGTAATGTGCTTGTGTATGTACTTGTGCTTGCTTATGTTGTGAATTGCGAATCATGAGGCTTGTATGCCTAATATGATATCTTCATGGTGGTTATTAATGATGAATTGATGAATTATAGTAAGGTACACATGATGATTATATGCATATACACATGATCACAATATATTATATTCGTCATTTTGAATGTATAACTCACTCTCCCATGTGGTCTCCTTTTTAGCATTGTGATGCAGGGTTGCCATGGGATGAGATGGGATTTTTGTATTAAAGCTTTTGGCGAAGGTAAATAGTGGTAGTGGAAGTGCGTTGGCCGGCATCAATTGTGAACTTTAATGTATTGAATAAATTGTATATGATGATATTGAGGATTTAGTGAATTTGGATATGTATAAGATAATCCTTTTAATTTGTGAATGGTGAATATAAGTTTAGTATGTAAGTGATGATTTGATGAGTACTAGAGGAATTAAAAATTTGAATAATGTATATTGACGATGGTGATGCTTGTATTGATGCCACTAGGTGAATAAATGGGTACACATGAGATATGGGTAGTGGCAATAGTGGGGGCATGACCCCGGATGTATACGAATATATATATATATATATATATATATATATATATATATATGTCTTAAGCAATGCATGTGTACGTGGTGAGTAAATAGATGGGTTTTGGTCTAATAGGTTTATGTTATGTAATTACATGCTTTCCCTAGCCTTTTCTCATATCGTCATATATGGGACTAGGCGTATGCCCGGTATGCATATTTTTATTCCGCTGTAAACTCTACTATTTTGTATACTGCTATGGGCAAGTTAGATATTGATCCAGTTACATTTTATTTAATCTCACTCTTCGGTTTTCTATGATTCGGGTCTTGGTGTGACATCGAACTTACCTTGAAATGTGAAAAATTTACCCGTACTTTTATTAATCATTACGTTGATCACATCGGGATTTGAGTCTGGAAAATTAGGGTGTGATAAATTGGACTTCGGTTTCTTCATCAGAGTTGTGGAGAAATGTTAGGAAACTTTTGGTGAAGGCCTCATTCAAGTTCATGGTCATATGAGAGAGTTATGTAGAAAACACTGCACCTAGTGCAAATTGATGCTAGAAAAACATGAATTGGTGTAGTGTTCTAATTTTTGGGAATTATGGTATGAGAACTGGTCTTAGTGGTCAACATGAAAGTTGTAGATAAATTTGATACAGAGATTTTAGGACATGTATAACTCAAATCCAATATCGGGAAAGAAAATTATGCCCAAAATACGTATAGACGCGCATTTTGGCTTACCCGGGTAACTTAAATTCAACGTTTTAAAGCTTGGTTGTTTAAAATTGGGTGTTGGGCTCTTCATGAAAGTTGTTAGGAATGACATGAGGGACGTTTTAGGATAAAAATAATTTACTCAAGTCCCTCGGATAATTTATGGGCTCAAATCGGGGAGTTACTTCGTTTTATTAATTTAAAATAGTTACCTAAATATTATATTAAATCACTTAATGTCTTATTTCATAAATCTATGTTATTAGGGTGTTATTAAACACATTATTATATTACCCTAATTATCTCAATTAATCACATAATTAAAGTTAGAACCTCTACCTTACACTCATAAAATTTCTTTAAAACAGACATATAATCAAATCGGCTGTAGCCCATTTATCAATACACATAAAATTTTCACAGAATACAGACAACTAGTCTCAAGGACCTAACATAAAAAATGAGGGTTGTTACAAGGTCTCTCATATTACTTGTCGTCACAAAGGTCAAACCCTGTCCCTGTATCTTCATCAATTATAAATGTCTCATTGGGGCGGAGGCTCTTATAGTAACATTCCTAGGCTACTTCTGGGTCTGCCCTAACGACTCCTACTCTCCCGTCCCTGAGTGGGAACTTCATGGTTAGGTGCATGGTTGAGACTACAGTGCCCAAAACATTGAGGGATGGTTGTCCGAACAAGCGTTGTAGGAGCTGGGAAAATCGATGACCAGAAACTTAACCATGATTGCTCGACTATCTCTTCTGGTTCCAAAAGTGGTCCTTAGATCGATGAAACCTAAAACCTGCACAGAATCACCAGAAAAACTAAGCAAAGTCCCATTATACCTTTTCAACCAACGGGATACGCTTTCCAGTGTAGAATGTCCATTGATCTTCCCTAGTCCACAAGTACCCGTTCTACCACAAAGTCTTCAACTCCCATAGTGACCACCATCGACTCATCTTTATTGGGACCACCTTCAGGGAAGTTTGGCCTGTCAAAAGTAATAGTCACTGAGTCTGAGTCTTCCTGTAATAAGTTTACCTGTCCCGATCGGTGTGGCTGGCGTGTTCGAGTGCCTAGGAATCCGCCTGAAATGGTGTGTATGACCTACTTCTATCTTCTTTACCGCTCTTGGGCCTCGGGGACGGAGAAGAGGGAGCTCGTGAGCGATTATGAGTCAGAGCTTAACCTAATCGTGGCGTTCCCTTTTTCTTTTTTGATTTCCCTCCTTTGGTTTGTTGTCCTTTTAGTGACAAATCTCGTTAGGTATCCCTGGCAAATTAAATGCTCTATTTGGTTTCAAAGGGAACGACACTCTTCAGTTCCATGCCTGTGTGCCCGGTGGAACTCCCAAAATTTGGAATTATCCGACCCCTTTGGTCCCTCTCTTTGGGGGGAAGCGCGAGGAGGCATGTATTATAAACTTCGTGCATGATCCGGTCATGACGTTTGTTCAACGACATAAAATTAGTGTATCTACGAGCATTATAAGCATCAGCGCGCTTGTCTCGGTTCTGTTTAGGACTCCTTTTTCTTTATCAGGTCACTGGTTGGTTCGATCCAGGAGACTCACTCGATCTATTCGATCTGCTTCTCGCTCCTCCATACCGATGTACCGAGAGGCCCTTGTGCGGAAGTAATCCATATTTAGAGGCGGTTTTTTAACCAGGGAATTGGAAAATTTACTCAGAAAGAGACAAGTTTTTATGCGTGAAACGCCACCTTGGAGATGAGATCTCGGATTTGGATGGGTTGTTCGAAAAATCAAGCCATGTACTGCTTCAATGTCTTACTTTGGAGTTGGCGCAGGTTCACCAGGCTGTGCGAGATTTGTTGTATCGCTCGGCTGATGGAGAATTAGCTGAGGAACTTTTTAGTGAGATCTGCAAAACTGATGATGCTCCTCTAGGGAAGGTGAGAGAACCATCAGAGTGTTGATTTAGTCAGAGTTATGGGAAAAGTCCTATAGAAAAGGGAGTCTGATGCCCCGGTGATCAGCATGGTGGTTGTAAACATGGTGAGGTGCTCTTTGTAACATCCTAAAAATTTTATTCTCATGTATAATCATTTTGATTTAGACCATCAATGATATTATCCATTTTATCTCAACTTTCTTCATAAATTTTTGGTTAGGACAACATCTTCAATTTAACCTTTTACCATGGTAAATAATTTTAACTTTATACCTTCGGTAAAAGTTAATCAAATAATTTATTACCTATTTCCTTAGTTATTAATTTCCTTGGCTTTTCCAATTACTCTCATCAAATTGCCACATACTCCACTCAAAATTCGTCATCTTGTACACATTTTAATTGTTAGTTAGATTCCGAATTTGGAAATGTGGTCAACTACAAAGTTGTTCCTCTTTTTCTTATCTTTCCAACAAGACCAAATTTTTTAAACTCCATTATGATATGAGAGAGATATGCCCAAAATACCGAAATAGTATTAGAATTGATATTTTACTTCAATCATATCATCTTGTACATATTTTATTACCTTGTTAGAGTCTGAATTTGAAAAAATGGTAAACTACAAAGTTGTTCCTCGTTGTCTTAGCTTTCCAACAAGACCACATTTGTTAAAATCCATTAAGATATGAGAGAGATATGCCTACAATACCAAAACAGTGTCAAAGTTAATATTTACTTGAATCATACAAGCTACATTATGTAGGCTGCAGAAATGGACAACAATCCAGCTCATTTTTCTCACCTAAAACCTCCATTATCACCATAATTTATGCACCTAATATCCCACTACAATCCCATTATGAAAATCTTGTCCCCCACTTGTCATTTGCATCATTAAATCAACACTACATCTTGTTCCCAAGTTTGAATTCTTAGAACAAGCTATAGTTAGTGAAGTCTCTCTCTTATTTTCTTTCACTTTCTCCATCAAGTTCACTCTTGATCTGAAGCTAGGACAATAATACAACACTTTCAACCACTTTAGGAACCTCCATTAAGGTAAGAGGGGATAGGGTTGTGAATAACTATGAAATGGGTAGAATTGTATGCTGTCCTAGGATTCCAGTTTTATTTTCGTATCTTGTTGCTCAGTTTTGAGATTCCAAACGTGTGATTTTGATTCTGACTTCTTCATCAAAGTTGTAAATCTTTTAGTTATCTGAATTTTGATACCTAAATCAATTAATTTGAATATGTATAGAAAACGTTATAGCCAAAATACTACAGCATATCTGAGTGAAATATTTGTTCTATGTTCTGTGTATATATTGATATTTTGGGAATTTTACAAGCATAATCAACCTTTGATGTCTTCACTAAAGTTGTAGATATTTGTGTTATGGATCTGTAGAAAGTGGTTTCAAGTCAAAATGATTTTTGTAGCTCGAGTTATGCCTAAAATACTAAAGTATGTTCAAGCTGTAAATCTGTTAACTTGAGATACGAACATTATTTTAAAACTAGGAATTTTGTGGTGAGAATTAGTGATTAGTGTCTTCATGAAAGTTGTAGATCTTTTTATTACGTGAATTTTGAGACCTGAACTGACTGATTTGAGTATGTGTAGCAAAAGTTATAGCCAAAATACTACAGCATGTCCGAGTGGAATATTTATCCCATGTTTTGTGTATATATTAATATGCTGGGACTTGTACGTATATAATCATCCTTTTATGTCTTCATGAAAGTTGTAGGTATTTATGTTATGGATCTATAGAAAGTGGTTTCAAGTAAAAATGATTTTTGTAGCTTGATTTATGCCTAAACTACTGAAGTATGTACAAGCTGTAATTCTGTTAATTTGAAATCCGAATATTATTTTTAAAACTGGAAATTGTGTATTGAGAATTAGTGGTTGGTGCCTTCATGAAAGTTGTAGATATTTGTGTTAAGGATAACTTAGAACTAGTTTCATGCCAAAATCATTTTTGTAGCTCCAGAAACGTTCAAATTACTAATATATGTACGTTTTGGAAAACTCACCTTGAGGCAGTGTGGTATTTCATGAATAAGTGGTAATTCTGTTTGGAATTTGAAATTGTGTTCTTCATGAAAGTTGTAGATAATTGTATTATTAAGCTATAGAAAGTGGAATCATATGAAAAGGTTATGATTATCTCATGTTATGACTGTTTTACTAGAGTATGTTGCTGTTGGAAATGCTGAAAGTTAATTATAATGGTTATTATGAATGAAAATGATATTTTCTCTATGAGTAACAATTTATTATTAAACTCTTGAGTAATTATGATTTATTATTGATGTTGTTACGTTTTAATGAGTATCATACAGTTGTATATTTTGGTGGTGAATAATTATGAATGACATAATTAATATATATGTACATGAATGCCTTGTGGTTATTGTTACATGTGGTTGAAACAGTAAATCCATGATTCTGAAAATTATTATATGTGATGTGTCCTTTGAGGACTTGTGGTTTTCCAAGTGGTTTTGGAAATATTAATATCATGGTATGTTAAATGATAAAGAGAATTAAAGGCATTCATGCATCATAAGCATTTGGACGCTCCATGGAATTTTAGGGGTTCCATGATTGCCTACCCTGGTGGGGGGTTACTCTATGATAAGTTAAAGCCCTATTTTTGCGATGTGCTGGTCATGGGGCTGTAGGGATCCATGACTGTATAAATTCCTACCGATGTGTTGGTCATGGGGCTGTAGGGATCCATGACTGTATTAATTCCTACCGATGTCTCTATGAGACCTTTTACTACAGTATTCCCACCAAACCAAATGGATCCAGCATGACATCATTTGTCTAATTAAAGACTTAATAATTATAAATGAACTTGTTTGGCATATTCATCATATCATTATGTTTTGTTGATTGTGTTTGTGCAATTTTATTTATTTTATATTTATTCTATATTCTGTCTCACTCTTACATTAATTTTTACAGTGAATGCTACACAGAATGAAGAGTGATGCCATGAATGGAGTTTACATGAATTATTGCTTGGAATTTGACTTTATTTTTAATTTGATGAGTTGTAATAATATAATGTTTCATGTACTGTATTTTTCTAAATCGTTTCCACTATATAAATATTTCATGACTTTTATTATTCGCGACTACTATGATAATAATCCGCGTTTATCAACTTTTACATGACTTATTACAAATTTCAAAAAAATGATTTTTTTAAAACGCGAAAAATTTATTCGGAAAATTACTAAGGACGTCACATTGGTGGTATCAGAGCATTTTCAAAAATTCAGGACCAATTGCTATGACATGTATTGATTCTTGATATACTATGTGAATTGTTTGATTATTTGTTTGAAAATATGATAAGTATGTGCTATATGACTTGTGCCTAACTGATAAAATGATTTGTTTGATTACTGCTTGATAATATGATAAATGTATTATACAATTTATTGCTTAACTGATAAACTGTAGAATACTTATAGTTATGTTATAATACAATATATTTTCCCTTAGAATTAGTATAAACCAAACTACGAATGTAGGATGGCAAGAAACAACAACAACAACAACAACGATATGGCAGCTGCTTTCAACCGCTTGGCTGAATCCATAGAAAGACAAAATCAACCGAAAAGTACTGGAGGACTTCACGGGTTAGATCACTTCCTAAAAAGGAAGCCATCACAATTCAAAGAAGGTTATAATCCAGAGGTAGCATACCTATGGGTTAAGGAAATGGAGCACATCTTCCGAGCCTTGCCCTGCACAGAATTCAAAAAGGTGGAGTATGCCACTTATATGATGGTTGAGGAAGCAGAAAACTGGTGGATACATGCCAGAACTCGTATGATTGAAATCGACAGACCTTTGGACTGGATCAACTTCAAAGCGTGTTTCCTGGAGAAATATTTTCCAGCGAGTGTGAAAAGCCGAAAAGAGCTGGAATTTATGGAGCTGAAACAAGGCTCAATGTCCGTTGGAGAATATGCTGCAAAGTTTGAAGAACTATCTCTCTTTTACCCTCCTTTTCAACAGGCTGGTGCTGAAGAATCAAAATGTGTCAAATTCGAGAATGGGCTGAATCTTGAAATCAAAGAGGCGATAGCATATCAAGAAATTCAGAGTTTTTCTATTCTGATCAATAAATGCCGAATTTTCGAAGAAAATCACCAAGCCAGACTGGCACATGAAAAGGCCAATAGACAACTGAAACCTCAGTCAGTTGATTTCAAAAGGAAAGGGACGTTCTATCCAAATCGTTTCAAGGGAGGATCATCATCTTCTCAAAGACACAGCAATCATACGAATATCAGGTGCCATAATTGCAGAGGTAATCACCATATACGCGATTGCACCTGACACCTAGGAGATGTTACCTGCTATCGTTGTAATCAGAAAGGACACATCAGTCTAAATTGCCCATAGAACCGACAAAACAACGACAGCAACACTATGAATAATCAAAGAGGCTCTAACTATCAGGGAGGTCATGGAGGAAACACACGAGCTGCTCAACCTCCAAGACCGAACAGGGAGTCAACAGACCAGAGGTTATAACCAACAACTGGAAGAGTCTTTGCCATCAGCGGTTCAGAGGCAGACCAAGCTGATGACCTCGTGCAAAGTAAGTGTGAGATCAATGGCACTATCTTATCTGTGTTATTTGATTCTGGTGCTACACATTCTTTTATTTCTGATGAGTGTGTTAGACGTCTTCAATTACCTGTAAAGCTGATGATATATGATCTGATTGTTTCCACTCCCACCGGTACACAACTTAGGACTACTAAGGTGTGTAATGAATGTTCTGTGCTTATAGAGGGTAAAAACTTTCTAGTAGATCTTGTTTATTTACCTTTAAAGGACCTGGAAGTAATCCTAGGGATGGACTGGTTATCGGCAAATCGAGTCTTGGTGGACTGTCATAACAAGACTGTAATATTTCCATCAGAAGAAAATCTTACTTCTGACAATCTTAAGATCTTTGCCTTATAAGGTGAAATTCACTTATTTGCCTTGTTTACTCTTCCACAAGCAGATGGTGAATCTAAAGCAATCGAGATGCCAGTTGTTTCTGAATTTCCTGAAGTATTTCCTGAGGATGTCTCAAGTTTACCTCCAGAACATGAGATAGAATTCTCAATTGATTTAATTCCAGGAGCAGAACCAGTATCTAAGGCTCCATATCGTATGTCACCTATTGAACTGGCAGAACTAAAGAAGCAAATTGAAGAGTTATTGGAGAAACATTTCATCAGGCCTAGTGTGTCACCATGGGGAGCGCCAGTATTACTTGTCAAGAAGAAAGATGGAAACATGAGATTATGTGTAGATTATCGTCAGTTGAACAAATTGACGGTGAAGAATAGATATCCTTTGCCCAGAATTGATGATTTGATAGATCAATTGAGAGGTGCTGCAGTATTTTCAAAAATTGATCTATGATCAGGTTATCATCAGATTCGTGTCAAGTCTGAGGATATTCCAAAGACAGCCTTTAGAACACGCTATAGTCATTACGAGTACCAATGCCCCAGCTGTATTCATGGATTACATGAATCGAGTGTTTCATTCATACTTGGATCAGTTTGTTATTATCTTCATTGATGACATTCTGATTTATTCCAAGACATGAGAAGAGCATGAAAAGCATCTTCGAGTGGTATTGCAGATTCTGAAAGAGAAGCAGTTGTATGCTAAGTTGTCTAAATGTGAATTCTGGTTGAAAGAGGTAAAGTTCCTAGGCCATGTAATCTCAAGCGAAGGAGTGTCTGTGGACCCTTCTAAAATAGAAGCTGTAACAAACTGGGAGAGACCTACTTCAGTCACTGAAATACGAAGCTTCCTAGGGTTAGCTGGTTATTATCGGAGATTCATCGAGGGGTTTTCTCGAATTTCCCTACCAATGACTCATCTAACCCGAAAGAATCAACCTTTTGCTTGGACTCCAGAGTGTGAGAAAAGTTTCCAGGAACTAAAATTGAAGCTTACATCTGCTCCAGTTTTAACTTTGCCTAATCCACAAGAAGACTTTGTGGTTTATTGCGATGCTTCTAAGATGGGCTTAGGTTGTGTTTTGATGCAACAACGGAAGGTGGTTGCCTATGCTTCTAGACAGTTGAGACCACATGAGATGAACTACCCGACGCATGATCTAGAATTAGCAGCGGTGGTATTTGCTTTGAAAATCTGGAGACACCATTTGTATGGAGTCAAGTTTGAAGTGTTCAGTGACCACAAGAGCTTAAAGTATTTGTTTGATCAGAAGGAGTTGAATATGAGGCAGCGTAGGTGGATGGAGTTTCTTAAAGATTATGATTTTGATTTGAAGTACCATCCAGGAAAAGCAAATGTGGTAGCAGATGCACTTAGCAGGAAATCCATTCATATGGCAATCTTAATGGTAAAAGAGATGGAGATGATAGAACAGTTCAGAGATATGAACTTAGGTGTGGAGTTAAAATCTTCAAAAAGTATGACTTTGGGAACTTTGAAGATAACCAATGATTTTCTGAAGCTGATAGGTGAAAGGCAGATAGAGGACTTAAAATTACAGGAGTTGAGAGAGTTACAGGCGAACGGAAAGGATATGGGATTACAAGAAGGATCAGATGGAATTTGGAGAATCAAAAGCAGAATTTGTGTACCAGATGATGCTGATCTAAGAAGAATAATCCTAGAAGAAGCGCATAAAAGTATGTTGAGCATTCATCCTGGATCAACTAAGATGTATCAAGATCTGAAGAAAAGCTTTTGGTGGCCAAGGATGAAGAAGGAAATAGCTGAATATGTGTCTTCATGTCTGGTGTGTCAAAAAGCCAAAGTGGAACATCAAAATCCATCTGGTGAACTACAACCATTGGAGATTCCTGTCTGGAAATGGGATGACATTTCAATGGACTTTGTGTCAGGTTTACCAAGGACACGGTTAGGAAATGATGCAATTTGGGTTATTGTAGACAGATTGACTAAGTCTGCTCAGTTTCTTCCAATGAATATGAAGAATTCTCTACAAAAGTTGGCACAATTATATATGAAAGAGATCGTGAGACTTCATGGTGTACCATCCAGTATTGTGTCAGATAGAGATCCAAGATTCATTTCCCGATTCTGGGGAAGCTTGCATCAGGAGTTGGGTTCGAGACTTTGATTAAGTTCAGCTTACCATCCCCAAACAGATGGACAGTCAGAGCATACCATACAAAGTTTGGAAGACTTACTACGATCTTGTGTACTTGAACATGGTGGTAGTTGGGAGTAGTTTCTTCCACTGATTGAATTCACGTATAACAATAGTTACCATAGCAGTATTGGTATGGCTCCATTTGAAGCATTGTATGGTAGAAAGTGTCGAACGCCCCTTTGTTGGTTAGAAACTGGTGAAAGTTTGGCGTTAGGACCTGAAATTGTGCAGCAGACTACTGAACAAATAGAAATAATCAGAGAGAAGATGAAGGCATCCCAAGATAGACAGAAGCACTATTATGATAAAAGGAGGAAACCACTTGAATTCCAAGTTGGTGATCATGTATTTTTGAAGGTTTCACCTCACAAGGGGATTGGCCGAGCATTGAAGAGTAAGAAGTTAAGTCCAAGGTTCATTGGACCATATGAAATTCTAAAGAGGATTGGTACAGTGGCGTATCAGATTGCACTTCCTCCTCATCTTGCAAATTTGCACAATGTGTTTCATGTATCACAATTGAGGAAGTATGTACAAGACCCCACTCATGTGATTGCTAATGATGATGTTGAAGTTAGATAAAATCTGACCATCCCTACAGAACCCACACAGATCATAGAAAGGTCGATTAAACACCTGAGAAACAAGAACGTACCATTAGTGAAGGTTGCATGGAAACAAGGGAATGATGTAACTCTGACTTGGGAGCGTGAGGATGCTATGAAGACGCAATACCCAGAATTGTTTCACTAAGGAGTGCGTTATGTTAAATTTCGAGGACGAAATTTTTATTAGGGTGGGAGAATTGTAACATCCTAAAAATTTTATTCTCATGTATAATCATTTTGATTTAGACCATCAATGATATTATCCATTTTATCTCAACTTTCTTCATAAATTTTTGGTTAGGACAACATCTTCAATTTAACCTTTTACCATGGTAAATAATTTTAACTTTATACCTTCGGTAAAAGTTAATCAAATAATTTATTACCTATTTCCTTAGTTATTAATTTCCTTGGCTTTTTCAATTACTCTCATCAAATTGCCACATACTCCACTCAAAATTCGTCATCTTGTACACATTTTAATTGTTAGTTAGATTCCGAATTTGGAAATGTGGTCAACTACAAAGTTGTTCCTCTTTTTCTTATCTTTCCAACAAGACCAAATTTTTTAAACTCCATTATGATATGAGAGAGATATGCCCAAAATACCGAAATAGTATTAGAATTGATATTTTACTTCAATCATATCATCTTGTACATATTTTATTACCTTGTTAGAGTCTGAATTTGAAAAAATGGTAAACTACAAAGTTGTTCCTCGTTGTCTTAGCTTTCCAACAAGACTACATTTGTTAAAATCCATTAAGATATGAGAGAGATATGCCTACAATACCAAAACAGTGTCAAAGTTAATATTTACTTGAATCATACAAGCTACATTATGTAGGCTGCGGAAATGGACAACAATCCAGCTCATTTTTCTCACCTAAAACCTCCATTATCACCATAATTTATGCACCTAATATCCCACTACAATCCCATTATGAAAATCTTGTCCCCCACTTGTCATTTGCATCATTAAATCAACACTACATCTTGTTCCCAAGTTTGAATTCTTAGAACAAGCTATAGTTAGTGAAGTCTCTCTCTTATTTTCTTTCACTTTCTCCATCAAGTTCACTCTTGATCTGAAGCTAGGACAATAATACAACACTTTCAACCACTTTAGGAACCTCCATTAAGGTAAGAGGGGATAGGTTGTGAATAACTATGAAATGGGTAGAATTGTATGCTGTCCTAGGATTCCAGTTTTATTTTCGTATCTTGTTGCTCAGTTTTGAGATTCCAAACGTGTGATTTTGATTCTGACTTCTTCATCAAAGTTGTAAATCTTTTAGTTATCTGAATTTTGATACCTAAATCAATTAATTTGAATATGTATAGAAAACGTTATAGCCAAAATACTACAGCATATCTGAGTGAAATATTTGTTCTATGTTCTGTGTATATATTGATATTTTGGGAATTTTACAAGCATAATCAACCTTTGATGTCTTCACTAAAGTTGTAGATATTTGTGTTATGGATCTGTAGAAAGTGGTTTCAAGTCAAAATGATTTTTGTAGCTCGAGTTATGCCTAAAATACTAAAGTATGTTCAAGCTGTAAATCTGTTAACTTGAGATACGAACATTATTTTAAAACTAGGAATTTTGTGGTGAGAATTAGTGATTAGTGTCTTCATGAAAGTTGTAGATCTTTTTATTACGTGAATTTTGAGACCTGAACTGACTGATTTGAGTATGTGTAGCAAAAGTTATAGCCAAAATACTACAGCATGTCCGAGTGGAATATTTATCCCATGTTTTGTGTATATATTAATATGCTGGGACTTGTACGTACATAATCATCCTTTTATGTCTTCATGAAAGTTGTAGGTATTTATGTTATGGATCTATAGAAAGTGGTTTCAAGTAAAAATGATTTTTGTAGCTTGATTTATGCCTAAACTACTGAAGTATGTACAAGCTGTAATTCTGTTAATTTGAAATCCGAATATTATTTTTAAAACTGGAAATTGTGTATTGAGAATTAGTGGTTGGTGCCTTCATGAAAGTTGTAGATATTTGTGTTAAGGATAACTTAGAACTAGTTTCATGCCAAAATCATTTTTGTAGCTCCAGAAACGTTCAAATTACTAATATATGTACGTTTTGGAAAACTCACCTTGAGGCAGTGTGGTATTTCATGAATAAGTGGTAATTCTGTTTGGAATTTGAAATTGTGTTCTTCATGAAAGTTGTAGATAATTGTATTATTAAGCTATAGAAAGTGGAATCATATGAAAAGGTTATGATTATCTCATGTTATGACTGTTTTACTAGAGTATGTTGCTGTTGGAAATGCTGAAAGTTAATTATAATGGTTATTATGAATGAAAATGATATTTTCTCTATGAGTAACAATTTATTATTAAACTCTTGAGTAATTATGATTTATTATTGATGTTGTTACGTTTTAATGAGTATCATACAGTTGTATATTTTGGTGGTGAATAATTATGAATGACATAATTAATATATATGTACATGAATGCCTTGTGGTTATTGTTACATGTGGTTGAAACAGTAAATCCATGATTCTGAAAATTATTATATGTGATGTGTCCTTTGAGGACTTGTGGTTTTCCAAGTGGTTTTGGAAATATTAATATCATGGTATGTTAAATGATAAAGAGAATTAAAGGCATTCATGCATCATAAGCATTTGGACGCTCCATGGAATTTTAGGGGTTCCATGATTGCCTACCCTGGTGGGGGGTTACTCTATGATGAGTTAAAGCCCTATTTTTGCGATGTGCTGGTCATGGGGCTGTAGGGATCCATGACTGTATAAATTCCTACCGATGTGTTGGTCATGGGGCTGTAGGGATCCATGACTGTATTAATTCCTACCGATGTCTCTATGAGACCTTTTACTACAGTATTCCCACCAAACCAAATGGATCCAGCATGACATCATTTGTCTAATTAAAGACTTAATAATTATAAATGAACTTGTTTGGCATATTCATCATATCATTATGTTTTGTTGATTGTGTTTGTGCAATTTTATTTATTTTATATTTATTCTATATTCTGTCTCACTCTTACATTAATTTTTACAGTGAATGCTACACAGAATGAAGAGTGATGCCATGAATGGAGTTTACATGAATTATTGCTTGGAATTTGACTTTATTTTTAATTTGATGAGTTGTAATAATATAATGTTTCATGTACTGTATTTTTCTAAATCGTTTCCACTATATAAATATTTCATGACTTTTATTATTCGCGACTACTATGATAATAATCCGCGTTTATCAACTTTTACATGACTTATTACAAATTTCAAAAAAATGATTTTTTTAAAACGCGAAAAATTTATTCGGAAAATTACTAAGGACGTCACATTGGTGGTATCAGAGCATTTTCAAAAATTCAGGACCAATTGCTATGACATGTATTGATTCTTGATATACTATGTGAATTGTTTGATTATTTGTTTGAAAATATGATAAGTATGTGCTATATGACTTGTGCCTAACTGATAAAATGATTTGTTTGATTACTGCTTGATAATATGATAAATGTATTATACAATTTATTGCTTAACTGATAAACTGTAGAATACTTATAGTTATGTTATAATACAATATATTTTCCCTTAGAATTAGTATAAACCAAACTACGAATGTAGGATGGCAAGAAACAACAACAACAACAACAACGATATGGCAGCTGCTTTCAACCGCTTGGCTGAATCCATAGAAAGACAAAATCAACCGAAAAGTACTGGAGGACTTCACGGGTTAGATCACTTCCTAAAAAGGAAGCCATCACAATTCAAAGAAGGTTATAATCCAGAGGTAGCATACCTATGGGTTAAGGAAATGGAGCACATCTTCCGAGCCTTGCCCTGCACAGAATTCAAAAAGGTGGAGTATGCCACTTATATGATGGTTGAGGAAGCAGAAAACTGGTGGATACATGCCAGAACTCGTATGATTGAAATCGACAGACCTTTGGACTGGATCAACTTCAAAGCGTGTTTCCTGGAGAAATATTTTCCAGCGAGTGTGAAAAGCCGAAAAGAGCTGGAATTTATGGAGCTGAAACAAGGCTCAATGTCCGTTGGAGAATATGCTGCAAAGTTTGAAGAACTATCTCTCTTTTACCCTCCTTTTCAACAGGCTGGTGCTGAAGAATCAAAATGTGTCAAATTCGAGAATGGGCTGAATCTTGAAATCAAAGAGGCGATAGCATATCAAGAAATTCAGAGTTTTTCTATTCTGATCAATAAATGCCGAATTTTCGAAGAAAATCACCAAGCCAGACTGGCACATGAAAAGGCCAATAGACAACTGAAACCTCAGTCAGTTGATTTCAAAAGGAAAGGGACGTTCTATCCAAATCGTTTCAAGGGAGGATCATCATCTTCTCAAAGACACAGCAATCATACGAATATCAGGTGCCATAATTGCAGAGGTAATAATCTGCGTTTATCAACTTTTACATGACTTATTACAAATTTCAAAAAAATGATTTTTTTAAAACGTGAAAAATTTATTTGGAAAATTACTAAGGACGTCACACTCTTCGAAGTCCCCTCTGCCATCATACTTTTCCATGGACGAAGGCTTGTAATTTAAGGGGGTCGGAGCATCCATGATTTGTTCAATAAAGGGGTGGGCAGCGAAGGGGATCTCTAGCTCGTATCTCATTGTCTCTTATGTCTACTGGGAGATGCGCCCATTGGTCTTGTGCTAGGCAGATCGGGTATTGTTATGGTTAGAGGCTTCTCACTCTACACCCCGCCGCCCTCAGAGTTCTACATTCTCCTGCTGCAAGTTCGGCACGTATGCTGCAAGGCTTCCACCATGCTCTTAAGTTATTGAATCTGATCGTCATTGTTGGGTTCCTACCGTCGTCTGACATCCTCCTCCATGCGGTTGTTATGCGTGTTCACCATTGCTGCTGTGCTTTTAGGGCTAGAGTTTGAAAGTGTGGTGTAGGATCCATTTTACTGAGCCCCACGATGGGCACCAAAATGTTCACATAAAAGAGTATGGAAAGCACGAAACTCTAAATCATAACTAACGCTAATCCACTCCTTGACATTAACCATTATTTTAGCATGCCATTAATTTTTTATAAATATTTATGAAACATTTTAAAAATTTTATACAAAATGTTAGGTATTTTTAATTTTCTTTGATATAGTTTTAATTTTTTTATAAATTTAACTTTTTAACATTTTTTTAAAGCGGACTGTCCAATCAAACTCGTAATTCGTTGAGGGTCGGGTTAAGGCCTTTAATTTCAAAACCTGAATTTTTACGAGCCTTTTTTACCCGGCTCTAAGTCACCCGCAGTCCAATAAAATTCGACCTGTGTAGGACCGGCCACCCGAATTGTCAGCTTTATATTTGCTCATGATATGAAGCTTTAATCATGGAAGTGCTTGCGGGCCCTTTGGTTTTCAACATTATTGTCATCTCTGGGCTGTTTGGACTTCATTAGCAACTCCGGACTTCATTACCCAAAGCTAATCTTTTGTACCTTTATGTTTCATTTTTCCTTTTTTTAAAAGAATAAATGGGTTTTTTAAAAAATGGGGTGTGCTGTTTCTAAATTGGACGATATGTGTTTGCCTCTACTTCTCTGCGATTCAGGTGTGTATCAGGATAGTGAGCATGATTCCTACCCCAAAAAAAATACACCCTCTGATTTGTCTCGTTAAGTCATGAATTGTATCGAATCACAAGTATCTATCGCGATTTGTACAATATTAATAACCATGATTTAAAAACATTAATAAGAAAAAGAGCCACATGATTTATACTCCATGTGATCTTGTTTATAAGAACCAATTACCTAACTTCCCATAGATTAAACAAATTTCTTTTCAAATCTGATTTTTCCTAAAATCTTAAACAAAGACCTTAAAAACTGTAAAAAAAAATTCAGAGATAGAAGGGATTATTCTTGGGGTGGGGGAGAAACAAACAGGCCCCAAATATAAACAACACACTGCTATTATTTTAGTTTGTTTCTGTCTGTAACTTAATAAGAAAATGTCCTTATTACAAAGAGGACTTAAACAGGTAATTGCATTGTGAACACCTCTTTTGGTCTGGCCCAAATACCCAAGATTTGATTAAAAAAAAAGAATACCGAGTGAGGCATTTCTGAGTGGTCTGTTTCCGAATGATAATTTCCGAGTGAGAAGCTGCCGAGTAAGATGTCTCCGAGTGAGGCATTTCTGAGTGGTCTGTTTCTGAGGGAGTTACTTCCAAATGAAGAAAAGGCTCTGACTAGGAAAGAATACCTTTCGAGTAGAGACTCAAGTTCCAAAGGTCCGAATGATAATTTCCGAGTAGGTTGTCTCCGAGTGAGATGCTGCCGAGTGGTATGTTTCCGAGTAAGGCATTTCCGAGTGGGCTTCAAGTGTGGGAGTTACTTCCAAATGAAGAAAAGGCTCTGACTATGAGTAAATACCTCTTGGGTAAAGACTCTTTTAATTTCCATGTGTCCGAATGATAATTTCCGAGTGGAATGTCTCCTAGTGAGTCATTTCTGAGTGGAATGTCTCCTAGTGAATCATTTCCGAGTGGAATGTCTTTGAGTGAATCATTCCCAATCGAATGTCTCCGAATGAATCATTTCCGAGTAGAATGCCTCCAATTGAGTCATTTTCAAGTGGAATGTCTCCTAGTGAGTCATTTCCGAGTGGAATGTCTCCTAGTTAGTCATTTCCGAGTGGAATGTCTCCGATTGAGTCGTTTCCGAGTGGGTTGTGTCTGAATGGGTTGTTTCCGAGTGGTTGTTTCCGATTAAAGCCACTCCAAATGAAAAATAGCTGACCATGAACGAATACTTTCCGGTTGGAGATAAATCCGAGTAGAAGATTCTCGGTTGCAGCCACTCTGAGTGAAAAAGGAACTGAATTTGAATAAATACCACCCAAAGATATACGTCCGAGTGAAGGATTACCGATTGAAGCAGGGACTGGATTTGGGGACAAGTACCTTTTTCTAGACAAAATTGTTTCTGAAAGGAAGATTCCCGAGTGAGTTGATTCTAAATGAAAAAACACTCTGAACTTCGAAAGAGCATTTGTTGAGTAAGGGTGTCTCCGAGTGAATGAACAATTGTCGGGCAAGGCTATTTCCGAATGGTTTGCTGCCGAGAGATATATTTCCGAGCAATGAAAAGCCCCTGACTGGGAATGAATACTTTTCGGGCAAAGATATGTATATCTGAGTAAGGTTTCTCTGAGTGGTCCAATTCCAGTGATGTGATTTCGGGTGAAGCTTACTTCCCGATTGAATCAATTTTAAATAATACTTCCCGAATAAAACATTCCTGAGTGGGTCAAGCAGAGGGGCCAATTGAGTGCTTCAAGCAGTGACGAGTTCCGAGCAAAGCCCCTCCGATTGAAGCAATTCCGATTGAGTCCTTCAAGCAGTGACGAGTTTCGAGCAAAGCCCCTCCGATTGAAGCAATTCCGATTGAATGCTTCAAGCAGCGACGAGTTCCGAGTAAAGCCCCTTCGAATGAAGCAATTCCGGTTGAATGCTTCAAGCAGTGGCCCATTTCTTAGCAAAGCACCTCCGATTGAAGAAATGCTGGTTGATTGCTTCAAGCAGTGACACTTCCGAGTAAAGCACCTCCAATTGAAGCAATTCCGAATGAATGCTTCTAGCAGTGACGTTTCCGGACAAATCAATTCTGAGTGAATCAATTCCGAATGAAAAGAGGCCCTGATGAATACTTCTCAAAAAGGGATTTCCGAGTCGATAATCTGTGAATTCAAGCCTTCACACCGAGTGCCAAAGGTCGGATCGGATCTATGAATTCAAGCTTTCACTCAGTCTTTTATATACAAGAACATCTGTTCCGCTTAGATTAATTCCCACTGAGGATGGGTACTGGCTGAGACACTAATCCAAGTCATAAGAAGAACGCCGGTTCCATATTTCCACCATTTGCCCATACTGACTCAGATTCCCACTATCCAAGTGGATCCTTGAATTATGAGGGGGCGGATGGCAACAGACAAAAGAGAAAATAATAAAGAAGTCCCACTAGCCGCCGTTCTCCATGATCATCAATGTCCAGGCTGTTTCCCCAAAGCACCATCCAAGTTGATTTGTTAATCTTGTAGGGCGGCCGGCAACAAGACAAAAGAAGAAATAATAAATAATTCCCCACCAGCCGTTGTCCCCCACTACCTGTTAGTGGCTGGGCTGCCTCCACTGCGAGTGGAAGCTGGTGCTGTCCAAGCACTCGGCCACCCCTATAAATACCTCGTCTGAAGAGGCTCAAGGGGTTGGGTTTTTTGGTTGGAAGTTTTTCACTCTTGAAACGTCTTTCTGCCCACACTCCCTAGTGACCTACTCGGATATCTACAAAAGCTTTTTGTCCCTAAAAGCTTGAAGTTTCCTCTGATGTTCAAAGCCAGAACCTTGTTCTCTTGAACCTCCTAATCTATTTTGGGCCTTAAGTGGTTACAGCACCACTGGATCAGAGCTGATTTCCATTGAACTTTCTCATCTCCTAAACACTTCCCAGTTCGCTCCATTTACTTTCATTAGCCACACCGGTCACACTCTTTTTTACCTCGGTTTCCAGTGTCCGTAGTCCACACCGTCTCAGCACTCTCGCCACACCGGTCACACTCTTCCTCATTTCAGCCTCTAGTGTTCGAATCCAACACCGGCCCAGCACTCTCTCCACACCGGTTCTGTTCTATTCTTATTTCCTATCCGTTTTCCTGTTGAGTTCGCTATTTGTTGATTCTGATTCCCCATTTCAAATTAATTTTTGCTGTTGATTTTCTTTTCTTTTATTTTATTCAGATTAATAATAAATAAATAACAAAAAATGAGTGTTTCACATTTGAACTAGCCAAAAAACATCGTCAAGAACTACGTAACCCTGATTTCTTGGTAACTCAAGAATATGTAGGAGCAGGACTTTAAATCCTTTCGGGCCCACCTTTCCTATTTTATTCCTATTTTCATTTTCTTTATGTTTCCTTTGTAACTGCCTTTTTTTATCACTTCCATGAAAATCAATTTAGACGTGACGTCTTATTGATCTTCCCCTTTTTCGGTAGGCCATCACCATGATTCATAAGGAACGGGATACTTGGGATGAGACGTCCCATTTATCCCCTTCCCGTTTCTAACCCCGCATTTTGATTAAATCCCATGAAAATCAATTTAGACATGACATCTTATTGATTTTCCCTATCTTTGGTAGGCCATCACCACGATACATAAGGAACGGGATACTTGGGATGAGACGTCCCGTTTATCCCCTTCCCATTTCTAATCCTGTATTTTGATTAAAGGATGACTAATTTAGACGCGATGTCTTCTTAGCATCCTTCCCTTTTCCTGTTTCATACCAAAGCTGAGGTTAATTTGGATGCGACGTCCTGTTGACCTACACTCCATGTTTATTCAGTTCGTTCCTTTCATTTTTTTTACACAAAGTACAACAATAAAAGGGGAGAAACATAACATCTTTTGTAAGGCTATTTATGTTGCGCATTTTCAATCTTGGTACTATTTTTGACAGGCGATGTAGGGTGCTAATACCTTCCCTACTCGTAACCGACTCCCGAACTTGAATCTCGTTTTTTAAACCAGTGCTTTACTGAACTTAGTTTTTTCCCAATGTTTTTCCTATGGATAAAAACGTTGGTGGCGACTCCCTGTTTTCTTTTCAAAAGGATTTCAAAGCACGTTTTTTTTCTAAGGGTCGGCCATGCGGTCGCGATCCAGGTTGCGACAGATGGCGACTCCACTGGGGACACTTAAGAGAGTCAGGCCAGTTTGATTGAAAACGCATGTTTTTTTTATATAGCCTTTGTTAGCTTGGATTTCTTCCCCTTGTTTTATTTTCTGTTAATTGTTGTGAATGTTTGTTCTTGTTTTAATTGTATCTTGTTATTTGTTTCATTGTCTATGTTTGCATGTTTGTTGAACCCTAGGGTAGAGAACCATGTTACTTTTCTACAATTATTGAACCCTAGGGTAGACGACTTCGTATATTTGTTCTGTGTTTGTTCTTTGTGCAGAATGGGGTAAGGTAAAAGGTATTGAATGCCCTTCCACACACCACACTCATAATTACTTGCACACACCTATGAGTGGCGCCCTATACCCGGGCCCCAAATAAAGCTTAAGTTAGGAGGGGTTGGTAACAGAATCGTATGGGATATACTTCCTATCCGGTGTTTGTGAGAACCTCAACCAGAGTTCGACCTCTCATGATATACGCACCTAGTGGATTCCCCACTGTTTGCGTCCCTGTCATGGGTAGGATCTTGGCTCTGGTGATCTTCTAGATGTCTAGTATAAGCCACCTGATGTGGAGAGTCACTTTTAGACAAGCCATAGGGCCTAGAAAAGACTTTCAACAAAACTCGACCTAGGCCATAAAAGGGCAAACTTTACTTTACCTTACGTCATTTTTGCTTCCCCTTTTATCCAAAAAAAAATTGAATTATCTACCACCCGCAGATTTGCTTAGTTTTTGAAATAATGACTCATTTTGGAACACGCAGTATTCTTTAGGTGAATAGATAATCCTCTTTTGGTCGTGTACCTCTGAGTCCCGAGTCATAGATTTTCCTAATCGTAAAAAAAAAATAATCTTGTTTCCGCTCCAATAGGGGCGTCGATGACGATTAGAAAACTAATGACTATTGCGACTTGGACCCTTAGTAATCGCTGTTCCCCCAAGAAAAATTACTTTATGTTAAATCAATAGGGAAGTACCAGTTCTAAAATATGACAATAACTAATTTCTCTTCCTCATCCTCATTTTCGTGGAAGGCTCTTCAGAACTTAACGAATACCCTTCGAGTATCTATGGAAGTTAACATGGGATTGAACTCAAGAAATGAGGGCTGTAGTTGCCCGAAGAAAATGTTTGAGCTTGAGGCTCCCGCCTTAGAATGAAGGATTTCTTCTGTCTCCATAACTATCCCGTATGAATTTCCATGTTTACCACGCCTAGTACTTTTGAACGATAAGTTCTAAAGAATTGTCAAAGGATACTCGTCAAGGCCTGTGATTGCTTCCCACGACATTCTCCTTCCTTCTGTTTCCACCTGACACTTTTTGTTTTTCTTCAAAGACACCGAAAGACACCCTTACTAGACTTTTAAAGGAGACTCATGGCTGAAAGAGAGCAAGAAATTGAAAACCTCAGGAGTGAAGTTAACCAGCTAAAGGAGCAAGTGGCAGAGATGACCAGACTTTTAGAAAAGAAGATGATAGAGGGGGAACCCTCTGCTGGTGTCAAGAATGACCAACATTTACCAACCACCCCACTCCATCCTCTTGGATTGACAAAAACACAAATTCCCTCTTCCATGACACCTCCCATTGCTATCAATAGGACCGACCCCATCATTGACCCTCAGCCGACCTATGGCATGTCTTATGCACCACAATACGCCTTCATGGGCTCAAACAACAACCTGCCCTATGCAGTACGCTCAGAATACTCTTCCCCGTTCCATAACCAACAAGAGGATCATGATTTACAAAAAATGAACGCCCATATTTCACAATCCTCCCAGTCGCCTGGGGCACCTATCATAAGAATGTCTGCATCGAGAAATAAGGGGAAAAGAAAAGGAGATGTTAATTCCACTTCCTATAACCAAAAAAGGGCCCAACCCAGACTAATGACTCATACTTCCTTTCAACCTGCTGACCAGGCTTCCAATCTTTTCCCATTTCAGCTCTACTTTCGTCCATATATCCCTCAAACACCTTCCCATTCTCATTTGCCTGCTATTAAACCCCCTCTTCCACAGCCCTACTGTCCCTCACTAGGGCAGACTCAGCCCCTTAATCCAGACCGAAGCACAATGAAACCCACTGATAGTCGAACACTGGTCTGATTCGACCTCATTCCCATAACCTATACAGAACTTTTGCCTCACCTTATCCGTAGTTCCCTTGCAGTACCCTGTCCGTTAAAACCAATGGTTCCTCCTTACCCCAATGGCTATAATCCTAATACCTGATATGATTACCATGTTGGAGCCCCAAGGCACTCTACTGAAGATTGTTATGCCTTAAAATTCAAAGTGAGGGATCTGATTAAAGCCAAGTGGCTGGATTTCCAGGAAGGGAGTCCCAATATAATCATAAACCCCAGGTCTAATCATGAGAATCCTGGATCAGTATGATAAGGAGAGGCTGGAGGCATGGAGAGGATGAAAGCTTTGTGATTTGCACGCCAAGTGAAGAGGTTCATGACCAAGAGACCACCTAGCTCTTTACGACTTTAAACTTCTGTTTTTATGACTTTTCAACACAAACGCTATGCCCAAGGCATTGGGATATTTTATGTAATAAGGGCAAAAGCATGTTTTTATCATTTCAGGTTTTTCTCAATGAATGCGTATCAAATTTCAAAATGTTTCTGTTTGCTTCCCTTATTTGTTTTAACACTCTCTTTATCCATTGGCTCTCTTTTATTTTCCCTCTTTTTCTTTGACGTCATACACTAAAAAAAACACAAAAAAAAAACAAAAAAACATCCATCCAAAAATGATCCTTCTGAGAACAATGAGATCACAATCCTATTTCATAACTTTGACCGCTTGTTTGATCACGCTGACGAAGAGGGTAACAAAGACAAAAACTTCCTTGGCTGAATAAGCCAGGATGTTCGAATAAGGGGCATCTAGCTTTATCTAGAAGCGTTCAACAAGGTCAGCACACGGAGTGAAGAGGGTCCACGAACAACTGGGAAAATCAATCAAATCGCCTTAGAAAACGTTACAGTGTGATGGTAGCTCAACCTGGTGACGTAAAAGTTTGCGTGGATAGAGATAGTGCCAAACTCCACAATGAATAGTGGCATATCCACCTTTCAAGGAGGTGTTAGTATTGACCAATATGGACGGCAAAGACTTGCTAGGGCCCATAAACGTAGACATGGTCAAGAAATACTCTCCCAAGGACTCAAAAAAAAAAAGAGAGAAAAAAAGGAAAAAGAAAAAAAGGGAGTCAAGGTTGGCGCCCTACGCATATACCAATTAGGGCGAGTTGATTCATAGATCAAACCATCACTGTTCCACATGGGGGCATAAATGTTATCAAGCTAAGAACGCGATAAAAAAATGATATTCCTTTCATACCAGTGTAACCAAGGGAATAGTCTATGCGATACCATTAATATCATAGTTCTTTGCCACATTGGCTAAGGATATGAGTAAAATGACTAGATCATAACGAAGGTACCAAGGGGGTCATTCAAAAAAAAGAGAACAAAAAAAAAGAACAAAAAAAGAACAAAAAAAACAAAAAAGGAAGAAAAAAATAAAGAAGAAGAAAACAACAAAAAAGAGAATGAACAAAAAGATAAAGACTCGAAATGAGCCCCCTCCTTGGTGCCCAAAAGGGCTCGCCTCTATTTCCTTGGATACATGGTGTTGGGGCAAACTTTCCTATTTGAAATAACATCTATTCCCCCACAAGATGAGACTAAATCAAGAGACATCAAATAAGCTCATTGTCAATCAGCTTAAGCCTTTGTTGTGAAAGACGCAACCTTGAAAAAAAACGAAAACAAAAAAAAATGAAACACGTCACAAGGAGAGAAAAGCTCGCTAGGCTGAAAACCTGGAAGGGCAGCCTAGGCAAAAGTTAGAGCAACCTGGTAAGCTGAAAACTTAAATAGGTGGCTCGGGCAATAAATTGGGATCAAGATTTTGGTAGAGTAATTTAAAGATTCTTATGCGAATGGTCTGATTCCAAGTTAGGATATAAGGATCGTGGTCTGACTACCTTTTCAGAAGCAGAGTCAAATGGTGAATTCAAAGTCGTGATGTGGGATCGAGATACACTTTGTTCTCAGAAGTTCACTGGAGGATCTGTAAAATTATTCCTATTCTACCCAATTATTAATATTTCCCGTACGACTCCATTTGCTTCTTTGGTCTCCCTTTTCCCACCCCCGCTCAGCTTGTAAATACAATCTCACCTCTTTTGATATGCGTTCGTATTGTGATTTTCCCTGATTTGATAAGACATATGTTTTCCCTTAATATATAAAATTGAGAAGGTAATGAAAATTTAAAGTCGTGAAGACAAGATGTTCCTGTTACTTGATCTCACCTCAAGCAATCATTGTGAAGACTGGGCCTGACACATTTCCAAAGCTAAGGTTGCTTCATCTACTCTGCTTCGGTCATGAGTCACCTCGAATCTCTAAGGATTGTGTTTTGCGGAAGTCTTTTCAAGTTCCAATTTTTTTTGCACCACTAACCTTTCTTGCAGGATGTCACGACAAGTAGATGTGTCAAGTCTCAACTGCCAAAACTGGCACTTTCCGAGGAATATCCATTAGTCTCTAAGACTCACTCTCATCCTCACTCATTGAAGCCGGTTCTCCTCGAGTTTCTTCTTATAACCCACCCAAATCATTGGACAGAACACCTTTCTATGGCTGAACACGACGCCTTTCTAAGTTTCCATTATGCTTTGAGTTTTACATTAATACCTCATAGTCGGAGCTGGCATCTTCTCAAGGTTTCTGTCTCGTTCATGAGGCATATTAGGGGTCACATTTCCAAAAATCAACTTGGTATATTCCAACAGTCTAGTGTCTCCCGTTCCCCGGCAGCGACGCCAAGTACGGGTTAATTTGGACGAGACGTCCTGTTAACCCCCAAATCTTTCAAACTTGGGATTTTACCCCCAAGTCTATCATTCTTCTCCCTAACCGGGGCATCACCCCAAATCTTTTCAGTCAAAGGGAAATTCCCCGAAGTCCTCCCGATCTTCCAAACTGGGACATCTCCCCAGATTTCTCTTCCATTCAAAGGGTCGTACCCTGAATTTCCAAGCAACTCAAACTGGGGCATCACCCAGATTTCTTTGTCAACCCAAGGGCAATACCCCCTCAGCCAGATTTCCCAAACTAGGACAGTTCCCCTGGTTCCTTTTCTCTCCCAGTCAAGGGGCAGTACCCTGAATCGCCCAAAACTCTCCCCAGTAGACTCACCATTCATCCCTGAGGGGAATCCCGACTGAGAGTTCCTCCCTAGGAGGACCACAAAATGGACTTAGCTCCCCTAACTGGAGTACTTCTTAATTAGATCTGGGAAGTTAAGTTATCCTCAGTGGAATCACCTTTCCAACGGAACCACAGTGATCAAAGGCTAGCCATGCCTTCCTTCCCCAATAGGAAAACACTTTCCTAAGTGGAGTTACCCTCATTAATTGTCCTAAACCGGGACACCCCCAGATTTTTCTCCTTCGGTAGACCTGCCATACATTCCCTTATGAACCCCAGTACACTTTTCTTAATCATTACCAGACCAAGCAAACCCATGGCACATTCCCAGTGGACCCCAAATTTCTCTTTCCGATTAAAGGACGGTACCCAAAATAGCCAAGTACTTCCCCTGGTGGAACCATGAAGGTTACCGGACAAATGCTAACCAAATCCTTCCCCAGTGGAACTGCACTTCCCAAACAATTCAAACTGGGGCATCACCCCAGGTTCATTCTCTTTCACCCAAAGAGACAGTACCCCGAATCACCAAATCCTTCCCTAGTAGAATTACCCTTCCTAAACAACTCAAACTGGGGCATCTCCCCAGATTTCTTTTGTTCTAGTCAAGCAGAAGTCCCCCAAGATTCCTTCAAACCATCTCAAACTGGGGCATCTCCCCAGATCTCTTTTGTTCCAGTCAAGGAGCAGTCCCCCCAAGATTCCTTCAAACCACATCAAACTAGGGCATCACCCCAGATCTATTCTCTTTCAGTCAAAGGGCAGTTCCGTAAGATTCCTTCAAATCATGTCAAACTGGGGTATCACCCCAGATCTATTCTCTTTCAGTCAAGGGGTAGTTCCCCAAGAACCTTCAATCATGTCAAACTGGGGCATTACCCCAGGTCTATTCTCTCATTCAAGGGGCAGTTCCCTAAGATTCCTTCAAATCATATCAAA
Source organism: Clitoria ternatea (assembly GCA_037962975.1). Taxonomy (NCBI): domain Eukaryota; kingdom Viridiplantae; phylum Streptophyta; class Magnoliopsida; order Fabales; family Fabaceae; genus Clitoria; species Clitoria ternatea. Next base: position 163,338,709 of record CM075672.1, read on the forward strand.
CCGGGGCATCCCTCAGGTTCATTCTCTCTCAATCAAGGGGCAGTTCCCCAACAACCTTCAATTATGTCAAACCGGGGCATCCCCCAGGTTCATTCTCTTTCATTCAAGGGGTAGTTCCCCAAGAACCTTCAGTCATGTCAAACCGGGGCATCACCCCGAGCCTTTAGGTCCAGGTTAATCGGGATGTGACGTCCTGTTAATCCTTAGATCCCCCAATCTTTATATTTCCTATCAACCGAGGGTCAACCCCAACCTTTACATTTCTTGTCAACAGTGAGTTAATTCAGACGAGACGTCCTGTTAACTCCCTCAACCTTTACATTTCCTGTCAACTGAGGGTCAACCCCAACCTTTACATTTCCTGTCAACAGTGAGTTAATTTGGATGAGACGTCCTGTTAACTCCCCCAACCTTTACATCTTCTGTCAACCGAGGGTCAACCCCAACCTTTACATTTCCTGTCAACCGAGGGTCAACCCCAACCTTTACATTTCCTGTCAACAGTGAGTTAATTCGGACGAGATGTCCTGTTAACTCCCCCTAACCTTTACATTTCCTGTCAACCGAGGGTCAACCCCAACCTTTACATTTCCTGCCAACAGTGAGTTAATTCGGACGAGACGTCCTGTTAGCTCCCCCAACCTTTACATCTCCTGTTAACCGAGGGTCAACCCCAACCTTTACATCTCCTGTCAACCGAGGGTCAACCCCAACCGTTACATTTCCTCACAACAGTAAGTTAATTCAGATGAGACGTCCTGTTAGGTCCCCCAATCTTTACCTTTCAGTTAACCGGGAGGCAATACCCTCACCTTTACATTCCAATTCAGTCGCCGGACAAATGGCACCCTATACTGTCCAGTCGCCTATGAAGGCACCCTTTACTTTCTAGTCGCCTATGAAGGCACCCGCTACCTTTCTAGCCGCCTGTGAAGGCATCCTCTACCTTTCCAGTCGCCTATGAAGGCACCCTCTACCTTTCCAGTCGCCTATGAAGGCACCCTTTACCCTTCCAGTCGCCTATGAAGGCACCCTCTACCTTTCCAGTCGCCTATGAAGGCACCCTTTACTTTCCAGTCGCCTAACAAGGCACCCTTTACCTTCCGGTCGCCGAATGAGGCACCCTTTATTTCCAGTCTACCAGGGTCAACCCCAATCCTCTCACTTCCAGTTAACTGGAAGACAATCTTTTCCGGTCAATTCAGAACTCAAAAAAAAACACAAAAAAACAAAAAAAAGAAAAGAAAAAGAAAAAAAACAGGGAGAGAGACAGATGTGGAAAATGCTCGTCATTGAAAAGGAAAAGGTCACACCGACTCGTTGATTGCCAACACCGTCAGACGCCATAACGATCGAGAGGTCCCACCTGACTTATACATCGGTGTTCATATCTTTACTTCCTTTTCACTTCAAAAACACGGAAAACTTCATGTTTTTCTTGTGAAAAAGAAGTAAAGAGGGGCATCTATGAACACCTCTTTTAATCCGGCCCAAATACCCAAGATTTGATTAAAAAAAAAGAATACCGAGTGAGGCATTTCCAAGTGGTCTGTTTCCGAGGAAGTTACTTCCGAATGAAGAAAAGGCTCTGACTAGGAAAGAATACCTTTCGGGCAGAGACTCAAGTTCCAAAGGTCCGAATGATAATTTCCGAGTAGGTTGTCTCTGAGTGAGACGCTGCCGAGTGGTATGTTTCCAAGTAAGGCATTTTCGAGTGGGCTTCAAGTGTGGAAGTTACTTCCAAACGAAGAAAAGGCTCTGACTATGAGTAAATATATCTTGGGTAAAGACTCTTTTAATTTCCATGTGTCCAAATGATAATTTTCGAGTGAAATGTCTCCTAGTGAGTCATTTCCAAGTGGAATGTCTCCTAGTGAATCATTTTCGAGTGGAATGTCTCCGAGTGAATCATTTCCGAGTGGAATGTCTCCAAGTGAATCATTTCCGAGTAGAATGCCTCTGATTGAGTCATTTTCAAGTGGAATGTCTCCTAGTGTGTCATTTCCGAGTGGAATGTCTCTGATTGAGTCATTTTTGAGTGGGTTGTGTTCGAATGGGTTGTTTTCGAGTGGTTGTTTCCGATTAAAGCCACTCCAAATGAAAAATAGCTGACCTTGAACGAATACTTTCCGGTTGGAGATAAATCCGAGTGGAAGATTCTCGGTTGCAGCCACTCTGAGTGAAAAAGGAACTGAATTTGAATAAATACCGCCCAAAGATATACGTCCGAGTGAACGATTACCGATTGAAGCAGGGACTGGATTTGGGGATAAGTGCCTTTTTCTAGACAAAATTGTTTCCGAAAGGAAGATTCCCGAGTGAGTTGATTCTGAATGAAAAAACACTCTGAACTTCGGAAGAGTATTTGTTGAGTAAGGGTGTCTCCGAGTGAATGAACAATTGTCGGGCAAGGCTGTTTCCGAATGGTTTGCTGCCGAGAGATATATTTCCGAGCAATGAAAAGCCCCTGACTAGGAATGAATACTTTTCGGGCAAAGATATGTATATCTGAGTAAGGTTTCTCCGAGTGGTTCAATTCCAGGGATGTGATTCCAGGTGAAGCTTACTTCCCGATTGAATCAATTTTAAATAATACTTCCCGAATAAAACATTCCTGAGTGGGTCAAGCAGAGGGGCCAATTGAGTGCTTCAAGCAGTGATGAGTTCCGAGCAAAGCCCCTCCGATTGAAGCAATTCCGATTGAGTGCTTCAAGCAGTGACGAGTTCCAAGCAAAGCCCCTCCGATTGAAGCAATTCTGATTGAGTGCTTCAAGCAGCGACGAGTTCCGAGTAAAGCCCCTCCGATTGAAGCAATTCCGATTGAATGCTTCAAGCAGTGGCCCACTTCCAAGCAAAGCACCTCCGATTGAAGAAATTCTGGTTGATTGCTTCAAGCAGTGACACTTCTGAGTAAAGCACCTCCGATTGAAGCAATTCTGAATGAATGCTTCTAGCAGTGACGTTTCCGGACAAATCAATTCCGAGTGAATTGAATCCAAATAAAAAGAGGACCTGATGAATACTTCTCGGAAAGGGATTTCCGAGTCGATAATCTGTGAATTTAAGCCTTCACACTGAGTGCCAAAGGTCGGATCGGATCTATGAATTCAAGCTTTCACTCAGTCTTTTATATACAAGAATATCTGTTCCGCTCGAATTAATTCCCACTAAGGATGGGTACTGGCTGAGACACTAATCCGAGTCATAAGAAGAACGCCGATTCCATATTTCCACCATTTTCCCATGCTGACTCGGATTCCCACTATCCAAGTGGATCCTTGAATTATGAGGGGGCGGCTGGCAACAGACAAAAGAGAAAATAATAAAGAAGTCCCACTAGCCACCGTTCTCCATGATCGCCAATGTCCAGGCTATTTCCCCAAAGCACCATCCAAGTTGATTTGTTAATCTTGTGGGGCGGCCGGCAACGAGACAAAAGAAGAAATAATAAAGAATTCCCCACCAGCCATTATCCCCAACTACCTGTTAGTGGCTGGGCTGCCTCCACTGCGAGTGGAAGCTGGTGCTGTCCAAGCACTCGGCCACCCCTATAAATACCTCGTCTGAAGAGGCTCAAGGGGTTGGGTTTTTTGGTTAGAAGTTTTTCACTCTTGAAACGTCTTTCTGCCCACACTCCCCAGTGACCTGCTCGGATCTCTACAAAAGCTTTTTGTCCCTAAAAGCTTGAAGTTTCCTCCGGTGTTCAAAGCCAGAACCTTGTTCTCTTGAACCTCCTAATCTATTTTGGGCCTTAAGTGGTTACTGCACCACCGGATCAGAGCTGATTTCCATTGAACTTTCCCATCTCCTAAACACTTCCCAGTTCGCTCTATTCACTTTCATTAGCCACACCGGTCACACTCTTCTTCACCTCAGTTTCCAGTGTCCGTAGTCCACACCGTCTCAGCACTCTCGCCACACAGGTCACACTCTTCCTCATTTCGGCCTCTAGTGTTCGAATCCAACACCGGCCCAGCACTCTCTCCACACCGGTTCCGTTCTATTCCTATTTCCTATCCGTCTTCCTGTTGAGTTTGCTGTTTGTTGATTATGATTCCCCATTTCAAATTAATTTTTGCTGTTGATTTTCTTTTCTTTTATTTTATTCGGATTAATAATAAATAACAAAAAACGTGTTTCACATTTGAACTAGCCAAAAAAACATCGCCAAGAACTACGTAACCTTGATTTCTTGGTAACTCAAGAATACGTAGGAGCAGGACTTTAAATCCTGTCGGGCCCACCTTTCCTATTTTATTCCTATTTTCATTTTCTTTATGTTTCCTTTGTAACCGCCTTTTTTTATCACTTCCATGAAAATCAATTTAGATGTGACGTCTTGTTGATCTTCCCCTTTTTTGGTAGGCCATCACCACGATTCATAAGGAACGGGATACTTGGGACGAGACGTCCAATTTATCCCCTTCCCGTTTCTAACCCTGCATTTTGATTAAATCCCATGAAAATCAATTTATACGTGACGTCTTGTTGATTTTCCCCTATCTTTGGTAGGCCATCACCACGATACATAAGGAACGGGATACTTGGGACGAGACGTCCCGTTTATCCCCTTCCCATTTCTAATCCTGTATTTTGATTAAAGGATGACTAATTTAGACGCAATGTCTTCTTAGCATCCTTCCCTTTTCCTTTTCATACCAAAGCTGAGGTTAATTTGGATGCGACGTCCTGTTGACCTACACTCCATGTTTGTTCAGTTCGTTCCTTTCATTTTTTTACACATAGTATAACAATAAAAGGGGAGAAACATAACATCTTTTGTAAGGCTATTTATGTTGCGCATTTTCAATCTTGGTACTATTTTTGACAGGCGATGTAGGGTGCTAATACCTTCCCTACTCATAACCGACTCCCGAACTTGAATCTCGTTTTTTAAACCAGTGCTTTACTGAACTTAGTTTTTCCCCAATGTTTTTCCTATGGATAAAAACGTTGGTGGCGACTCCCTGTTTTCTTTTCGAAAGGATTTCGAAGCACGTTTTTTTTTCTAAGGGTCGGCCGCGCCGTCGCGATCCAGGTTGCGACATGCATGATTGACTAGGTAAAGAGATCTTGACACAGCAGTGAACGGTGCAATTTTAACCCGAGTCATTACATGTATATGACTTTCACTAAATAATCTTTTATTATGACAAGCTGTAAAACTAATGAATATACAACCCATATCCACTCTTTTGTACCAAATACAGAGTGGGGACTTTGAGTGAGATGGACTCTTCAGATCAGAACCATGGGTCAGGCAATTTGGTTACAGCTTTGGTGTTGGTGCAACCTTGCATAATAAGAGCAGTGTCATTCTTGAGTGTTTTATGACTAATATGGTTTGGTTACAGCTTTAGGAGCACTGAAGTCCAATACAGAGATTGAACAGGTTCGAGGAGATTCACTTTACTGCCTGTACTATATTTTTTGTTCACTTGTTTCCTTTTATCGTTTTTAATTCATGTGATATCTTTTTTATTTTTCTCAAGTGCTAAGTTAAATGGTTTTCATAGTGTGTGGCCGAGAGCACACTTTAAGGAGCTCAAAAGTAAAAATTTTGCATTGAAAATTACATTTTACCTGCCTTGGAAATCACATTAGGATTGTGTTAATGCTAATTTAAAATGAAATTTTTTCATATTTTATTTGTCAATGTCTTTTTTTTGGTCAATTTGTCAATGTGTGCTTTAGGGAACACATTAACAACTTATAGATGTGGGAATAATGGGTTAGGTCAAATTGAACTTTACAAGTCTAAAACTAACTTGGTATTTAATAGTGAGTCTTGAGTCTGATCTATTATCTAATATAGATCATAATATTGGATGATACGTATGACCTATTTATAAGCTTAACTTAACCTAATAGCCTGTATAAAAGTCTGAATATACGTGAAGTTCTATAAATAGGCCTCTAGCTAGTTCTACACTATTGACCTTGAGTTGAAGGTAAACATCATCCATATTTATATATAATTCTTACTTACATAAGGATCTAGGAGTATAACATAAAAATAAAAAAAACAAAAGGTGTCCATTCCAATTCCATATACAATATCGCACTAACCAAACAAATTTGTTGCAACCAAATATGTCATACAGAAAACTCATGCTTTTACTAGCATATTAGGTGATAGATAGGTATGACCTATTTACAAGCCTCACTTGGCCTAGAAACCTATATAAAGTTTAATTTTGTGTCATGTTCTATAAATAGGTCCACGGGCCTGTAGCTAGTTCTACACTTAGGCCTTAAGTTGGAGTAATTCTTACATAAGGACTAAGGAGTGTGATATAAAAAATGAAAAATGAAAAAAAAGCAAAGGGTGTTCGTTCCAATTCCATATCTAATATCGCAACGACCAAACAAGTATGTTGCTGCCAAATAATGTCATGTAGAAAACTCATGTTTTTACTAGCAATATAGTTGTTGCACAAGCAGTAATAAAATGATGGAGTTACTTATCCGAACAACTATAGTGCTCTTACAAGCAATATAACAATATGTAAATTAGGCTGCAACCTACTCCATGTTAAAGAACTAGACTTCTGTCTTTTAATCCAGAAAAATCAATCGCTTCATGGATCAACAATGTAGTAATTGAATATTTGGAAAAGTACAAATTTAAGAAGCATTGGTGACATCTGGATCTTAGAAAATAGTCCCATTCTTCATTATACTTTTCAATATAAGTTGTTTTCGTTACCCTTACTCCATGAGCTAAAATATTTAAAGAAATCCATCTTGAATTTAGAGATAAGATGCGATCGAGGAGCTCCAGCGAGTCTCAGGAAACAGATTTGGTGCGAGCCAAATACTGAGATGCGTTGTCAACTTCATAGCTTCAATGTCAATGCTGTGGATGTCTAATGTCAACGAGAGTGCATCGCAATTAGAGAGTGCAGCGGCAACGGTAAGAGATGAAGGATTATGTTTGGCTCTCCTTTCAACTTTAGAGCTTAGGAGACAGGCCGACCCATCCCACACAGGCCCTACAATCTAAATGCGCCAGGTATTTTATGGTCCACTGGGGCCTGTAAGCTGGGCCACATATACGTATTTTTTCCTTTTATATACTTGTTGAATTATTGGCATTGACCTCAAAATATGTAAAATTAAAAATACAAAATTATTAATTTAAAAAATTAGAAATTACTACTTTCGTCCCTTAATATAAGAACCTCTCAACTAATTCTAGTTTTTAAGAAAAATCGGTTAATATAATTGATGGTTTATAGTTAGACTTATAAGGGGGTTGAATAAGTCTTAAACACTTTTTGTGAAACTTAAAAATTTTGTAAGCGTAAGCAATCAGACTTTTGTACTAGACTATTTAGAGCAAGAAAAGAGAAAATGAACACAGAGAATTTATACTGGTTCACTTCCAACTCAGAAGCTATGTCTAGTCCCTTCAAACTTGAAGGATTTCCACTATTGTAAAGATAGCTTTTACAATCTCAGCACCATACTGTGTCATAATTATGTTTGAATCTAGCCACTCATTGCTTAAACTCAAGTATTGTTTTAACAAGCCAGTCTTGGCTTAATCCTAAGTATTCTTTCAAAAACCTCTTCAAGCCACAAATTGTTTCCCAACAGAAACTAAAGGCTGACAACACACTAGACTTTTACACAAATACAGGTTTAAATGGTAGTTTGTGTTTGGTGTTTCTGAGAACTTAGTGTATAAAAAGATACAAGATATGAGTAGATACACTAAGTAAGAAAGACAAAGACCAAGGTCTGCTAGAGGCAGAATAACAAAGAAGGTCTTTGCTTTAGAGACTAAAACTAAGAATGAAGAAGAATAGTTTGTGAGCAGATTTCAAGTTAATTCTTCAAAGGTCAAATAGTTCATCTTCAAATCTTTGAATCTCTTCATATTTATAGTTTAAACGTAGTGACTTTTTGGTAATCTGATGAAGAGATATAGCTATTGTGAATTTGTTGAAGGAGTTTTAGCTGTTGAGAGCACCAAACCTTGAAGTATGAAGAGAGGACAAGAGGTCTGATATGGAGGAACAACAGAATTTGCACTGAAATGATGTTCTTGAGAGTTTCAGAGCATAAGTCTTTCTATAGGCTTTCTTCTTTCAACTTAAAATATGCAAATCATAGGGGTTGACCTTTTGAATCCCTTTTCTAACATGCGTACTGAATTTCATCAGTAAATCTGAATTTGCGTAGAATAGCTTCATTGGTTACTTCCCATAAGAACTTTGGCTTTTGCATTATTTTGTCTCTTTTCTTCTTTTGATGATAAGTGTAGTTTTCTCTTGATACGCACATACACCAAAGCATCATCAAATAGACTTTGATCTTCGTTAATTGTGTGCTTTGGTTCTTGAACAAATGCTTGTCTTCTTATCTCCTTTGATGACAGGAGCAATTCTCATAGAGAAGGATCATTTTTAGAGCGTCTTCAAAAAGGATTTGTTAAGCTTTGACATCAAGACAAGAAAAAAGTCTTTATATATTTGGAAGTCTCAAGTCTAAAGACTTATGAGAGCAGAACGTGTTCTATTTGAGTTAAGGCTTGGTAGATTAGACCCTGATGGTGCAACTGAGTTCAAATGGTTGTGACTAGTGATGTACCGGTTCAGAGCTTAGTGGTGACCAGTGATGTCTGGCGGTGGTGACAGAGAGGGTCGGCTTTTAGGTTACATTTTATAGCCATTTTAGGATTAATTGAATAAAATGCTCGTAAATCCCTATCATATTTTGTTCTTTCCTTTCTTTGCTACTTCGTTTGCTAGTTTTGTAGAATTTACAAGTTTTAAGACTATTTTTAGATCAAATATGGAAAGCTATGCATTACAAAGCGACCACGTGCCAAAATAAGTGAAAAATGAAGAAAAACTAGGCCTAAGACAGAGCATTCCATGGCCAAGCCCTGGTGGGAACCATGGCCATGGAGTGGAAAGGCCAAAAATCAAAAAAGAAGCTCCAAAGCAAACCACGGCTACGCCATGGTAGTCACTACGATCGTGGTTCGAGACTGACACCAGAGGGTTGCATTTTTAATTCTATATAAGAGGGAGATGGCATTGTTTTAGGGGACTGGCTCTCTACACTCTAGAGGCACATTGTACAGGCATAGGAGGTGATCCAAGAGGACCCTTTCAAGGATTCTCAAGGAGGAGAATGCGAATGGAACAAAGAATTAAACACTATATACGTCTTGTAGTTAGTTTTAGATTCTTGGTTTTGGCTTTTGTTTGAATCCTTGTAATCCTTATTTTCCGAGTTGTATGGATTCAATGAACCTTTATGATTTCTTGTTTAGCATGAATGACTAGAATCCTTAATCTTGGGATTTAGGGGGGTGATTTGTGATGTATTGATGTAATCCTTATTGCTTTCTTAATGAAATTTTTGATTACCTTTAATTCTTGATGGCCTTATTCGCTCGTTGATCTAGACATAGGCATGAGTTGTGTTTAAGTAATTGTTGGGAAGGACTGAAAAGTGAACCTAATTAATTTAATTCAAGAATTAAACCTAAGATTGAATACTAGAAGGGACTGAAAAGTGAACCTTATTTAAATCTTTTGAGGACCGGAGTTTTTCATAATAATTGAACTTGGGAGGGACTGAAAAGTGAACCTTTTTAATTGTTGTGTTAGCTCAAGATTTCCATTATTCTTTATACCTTTGTTTTCAAATTAAACGACGATTTGTTTGATTTGAGTAATCTAACGGAGCTCTAAAAAGGGAAAGTTAGAACCTTAGGAAGTTGGTCCTGGTTAATTTGAGAGTAAAAGATAAAGTAAAATCCTTAAACATCTTTATAGAGCAATTCATTATCCGAAAATCCCAAGATACATTTTAATTCATTTCATTCCCGGAGAACTTTTGATTTGCACTTTTTAATTACTCTGTTTTTAATTCTTTTGCACAAAAATCTCTATTCTTTCTTGTTTAGATAAATAGGATCATTATTCTGGGTACTTGAGAACACGGTCTCTGTGGAGATAATATTTTTTATATTACACAATAACCCCGTATGCTTTTGAAGTGTCAAGTTTTTGGCATCGTTGCCAAGGATCGAACTCAGGTTGTCCATGTGACAGTCAACATACCCATATCTTTATGCTCCCACTCTTATCTGTTTTATTTTTAGATATTGTTTTCTACTTTAATTAGCCTATTTTTCTTTCCATTACATTCTAGGATTAGACATTGATTATTTTTTAGTAATTATTATATAAGTTAGATTATTGATTATGAGTAATTGAACATAAAACATCCTTGGAACCCCATTGAAAATTTTTCTTAATGATCTTATCATGTTTTATAGGGTGATTTTATGTTTTCCAAATAAATGATAAAAAGTTTTGCTATATTTTTATCACAAATTTTAAAACCCATATTTATTCTCTATTGAGTAATTGTCATCCTTTTCTTAGTATTCTAGAACTTGGCTTGTGACCTAGGCAAAATAGTGTTTGAATTTTGTACCTTAGGATTGAAGAGATAAAGTTTTGATAATGACAAATGACAATAATCATGAAGACCTAGAATGGAAGTAAAATGGACCAACTGTAAAACAAGACCTACAAGTTAAGTAATGAAGCATCAAAGCTCAACGGTCTTAGAATTATGTAAGGTTTTACTTAAATATAAGCATGACCTTAAATCTTAATTAAAACCTTCATACATGCAAATTTGAAATGTTTTCTAAAAGTTAAAACTACATGTAATCGATTACCATATTAGTGTAATCGATTTCACACTGATGCGTTGCCAACGGTCTGATTTTTAAATGAAATATTTGAATTATGAAGGCATGTAATCGATTACCATAATCATGTAATCGATTACAACAACATCAGATGTATGGAAAAGATGCATCTCTTCATGGTTTCTTGCATGGAAAGTCATGTTCTTTCATCCAAACTCATGAATCAATACATCCTTTTGAAAAGGCATCTTTCCAACATCAAAAGGCATCTTTTTATCAATTAAATACATCTCTTCATTTACTATAAATTGAGTGAAAATCATTCACACAAAACATGGATTTTGATAAGCATTTAATCATTCTTTATAATCCAATTTGAGAAACACTCTATAATGATCTAAGGTCATCTTATTACTTGAGTGTTACCATTAAGTGCTTCAAGTTGTTCATTATACTCTAAAAAGAGAGATTCCTTTGTTATTCTGTTTTGATTACTTAGGGAAGGGTTTCCTCGAATTGTGATTGGTAATCAGAGTAATGTATCTTTGAGGGTTCTGTACTTGGTAGAGGAATCCCAAGGGTGTATGTGATTGGGATGGTGTATCCCTATTATGGTGTAATAAAGGATTTGATTAGTGAAAATCTCAAGGGGTTCTTGAGGACTAGACGTAGGTAGGTGTTGGTCGAACTAGTATAAAATCTTTGTTTGCACTTCTCTATCCCTTAACTCTTTACATTTCAAGTATTGTTTTTTAATTACTTGTCATTGCATAATAAAGTTTTTAGAAGACAAATTTATTAAGGGAAAAAGTTTTCAAAAACTCAATCCACCCCCTTCTTGAGTTCCTTAGAGGCCACTTGGGTAACAAGTGGTATCAGAGCTAGTTTCTTGGAAAAAGTCTAATAACCTTAAGAAGATCCATGGCCTCTTTTAATCCCTTCTTCCCTGAAGGAAATTTAATATATAGACCACCAGTATTTAATAAAATAGGATACTAACATTGGAAAACTCGTATGCAAATTTTTATAGAAGCCATTGATCTAGACATATGGGAAGCAATAGAAAATGGTCCATTTATACCAACCAAGACAATTAATAATATAACTATAGCAAAGCCTAGAAATGAATTGAGTGAAGATGATAAAAAGAAAGTCCAATATAACTTTAAGGCAAAAAATATTATCACCTCTGCCTTAGATATAAATGAATTTTTTAGAATATCAAATTGCAAAAGTGAAAATAAAATGTGGAACACCTAAGAAGTAATACACGAAGGAACTAGTGAGGTTAAGAGATCTGGAGTAAACACCTTACTCGAGAATATGAATTATTTAAGATGAATTATGTTGAAAATATTCAAGATATGCAAAAATGATTTACACATATTGTTAATCATCTTGTAGCTCAAGGAAATACATTCTTTAATGAAGATTTGATTAACAAAGTATTGAGATACTTAAACAGGGAATGATAACTCAAAGTAACGGCTATTGCAAAATCAAAAGATCTAGCAAGCATGTCTCTTACCACCTTATTTTGAAAACTTCAGGAGCACGAGCTTGAATTAGCAAGATTAAATTAACATGAAGAAAATGAAAAAAATAAAAAGAGAATAACACTCAAGGCCTCCTCCTCAATAAATAATGAAAACGACACTGAAGATAGTGATCAAGAAAACACTATAAATAATGATGAATTTGATCTATTTGTTAAAAAGTTTAAAAGATTCCTAAAGAAAAGAGGAAATCAAAGGAAGACGAACTTCATTCCAATAAAGAATCTCAAAAGAAATGAGGAAAACTCCAAAGATAAGAAGCCAAAGAAGGCTTACATTACTTGGGAAGAAAACAATATGGACTTATCAAGTGATTCAAAAAATGAGGAAATCAACCAATGCCTTATGGCGAAGGATTATGAAAGCAACAATGAGGTACGTCTTGCTATCCAAAAACCTACGTTTATTGAATTACAAGATGCATTTTATGAATTACAAAAGAATTCATTAGGATAGAAAAATTAGTAAAATCATCTAAGAAAACTATCACAAATCTAGAAAAAAGAAAATTCTAAGTTAAAATTGGAATTAGAAGAAATTAAAAAGGAAAACTTAGAAATTAGCACAAATTCAAAATGTCTCTATTGCCAAAACTTTGTAAAAGAAATAAGTGAATTAAAAAGTGCTATATCAAAATTCACTTTGGGGAAAAAACATCTTAGATATTCTTTTAGGAAAACAAAGTAATATATCAAATTGTCATCTTAGAAAGAATGGTATTATAAGTACAAAAATGGTTTGGGTTCCAAAGAATATATTATCTACATTTAATCCCCTAGAACTCAAGCAAATTTGAGTACCAAAATCCAAAGCAGAATTCAAAATTTAAAAAATTAACATGAAACCATATGTCTTTTAAATTGAAATAACCAACTTCTCATGTCTCTCATTTTCAAACTAAACCATTACACCCTTTCAAACTGTATTCAAAATTTAAAAATTTAAAATTTAAAATTTAAAATTCAATATTCAAAATTTAAAAATTTAAAATTCAAAATTTAAAATTTCTTTTAGATTAAAATCTTTTTAATTCCCCATCAATTCTTTCAATCTCTCATTTAAAATGCAAATTCCAAATAGCTTTCTCCCACAACTTTTAAATTTCTTATATTTCTAAAAATAATAACAAGTGGTATCATTCTTGCATTGCCATAAATTATACCTAATGATTCAACAAGTAAACTAACAAGTTGATATCATAAGATTAATTGTGAAACACAACAAGTGATATCAAGCTTCCTTTAACTAATTTTTTCACTAGAATAAGAATTGGTATCACATCTTCTTTGCACATAGATGTTTTTAATATAATAACACATTGTATCAATGGTATCAACATGACTAGTGGTATCATAAAACATAAATCACATCTAAATCATCTCATGACATGTGATATTTTATTGTAAGTACAATTTTGTATGGTTTCATTAACCGCTTTCTTCCTTCAAAAAACACCAGTTCTGCCGTCCGGGCCCAAATAGCAGCAAAATTCTGTTCCAAGGCTTCGTTTTATTCCAGCAAAAAAATAGTATATGGTTTAAAGCACCTTGTTCCATTCGACGAGAATCCCCTCCATAACTAGGATGTTAGAGGTCTTATTTCTATTTCAATAATGAATGTTCAAGCACAAATAATGAGCAGACTAGTTTGATATAAATGCCTATTCAAACTAATGTTAACTAACAAATGATATTTAAATTAGTTTATGACTAACAAGTGTTTTCTACCAATGTATTAAAATTTCTTTATGTAAACTAAATGGTTTAAAAATAATCATTGTGGCACCCTGATTCCTCGGATCCGAATCTTGATGTAACCATAATTTATTCAATAAGAATACAAATAAATTTTTCATGATTTAAGACCTTGCAACGTATAACTTACATCGAGGACCGAACCACAGAAAGTTGGAGGCCAAGATTTTTGGAAAATATAAAAAGTGGATCGAATAAGAAATGCCCTAACATGTATACAAAAAGAAGTATATAAATAGCAAAAGAAAGAATGTGTATACTGGGCAAACGCCTAATTCCACATATGCAGATATAAGAAGAGGCCCAAAATAATGAAGGAAAGAAAGAAAAACCAATCATGATAGTCTCACTTAAGCGAGGAATTTCTCTCTTGAGCGAGACCCCGACCATCGCTTGAGCGAGCAGGATCAGAGAATCAGATCCCCTATTTCGCTTAAGCGGTATGTCTTTCGCTCAGGCGAAAATCTTCCTGAATCATACCCTATCATTTTTGCTTAAGCGAGTCATTTCTCACTTAAGCAAAAATTTCACATAATCATCACCACAAACACTCGCTTGAGCGAGACACCTCTCGCTTGAGCGAAAAACAAACAGAATCACACCCTTCCATTCTCGCTTAAGCTAGCTCCCACTCACTTGAGCAGAATCAACTTTGCTTTAGCAAAAATAGCCTAGAGAGCACAACACTGATACCACACTACTCTCGCTTGAGCGAGAATCCACTCGCTTGAGCGAGATTATCAGATTTCAAAATCTGGATTCAATAAAACACAACATGTATCACACAAATCATGCTCATAATCATATACCATTTTCCTCATCTTACATAGCATATAACTTGAACCTAATTGGGCCAAGAAAACATCATTTATCAATATATCATGGTTCAAGTTCACCAACATCCATATCATCACATTGGCATTCCAATCCACACATTCATAGTATATATCATTGTTTACAAAAACCAATGTTTTAAATCAATCCTCCAAAAGAATAAGGTACCGATTGCAAAATGAATTGAGCCATATACACAATGTCATATACAAAATCATCAATCATATACAACATCCACAATGTCATCGTATGACAGCCAAGGCATTCACTTACAACTATTGTACCTTCTTCCAAAACACTTCAATCTTCAAAAGGACACCTCACCCTATATTTGTACTACATCATCATACTTAAAAGAGACAACATGGGAGAGTGAGTCATCATATTTGAAATGAAAAAAATGAAACATTTGTGATCATATGTATATACGTACAATCATCATGTGCTTTACATCACAGGCACTTAAGAACAATCCAATCCATTGTTCCATTACCATGAGTATACAAAATCAATGTATATACATATCTCATAATCAATTCCCAAATACCACCGTTGTGGGCTACTACTATTCGTCAATGGGTTTATCACAAGTTTTCATTATTAATAATCTTGCCTTTTCATAAGGTTTCACCTTCTCATCAATCATCACCATTTCAATATCTTATTCTCATTCCAACATATCTCAATGTAAATGCTCTTAGGCTAATACATATGCACAAAGGAATATACTAATCATTTGCAATGATGCACTGCGGATCCGACTATGGGAGAATAAACACCAATATGGGTTCAAGCATAGATAAACAACCATGCCTCTACTACAGTAGTAAAATGTGTACACTTATATTCACAAATATCTATTTTACTGGTACAAAACCACATCGCCTATCATGCAACACCTGTTATCTTCACCATGACAACGGTAAACAACATCAATATCAAAACGGTGTTGCGGGCTTACCAGGAACTAAGCCATGGCAGTTGTGATCCAATAGGACCACCGAGGACACTTACTGCTCAAAGAGCCACTCCTACAAGGGTCAACCACATGCAATCCCTCACGATTAAGCATGGGAAGCTTCGTGATTCCACCACTGAATCTCTAGGGTAAGCAAATGCTCGTGCACAAAGCTGCCCTCCCACTGGACCAACCGAAGGAACCCTTAACATTCTAGTCTGGCAACTATGTAGATATGTCATGTATGCAATATAGATGCAATCTATCACCATTCATCAAATCATGAATCATCCTTATCACCATCACCACCTTCATTTAGTGGATTTTAAATTATTTAATTATTAACATTGTTTCAAGAGTTTTGTGTGTGGCATCCACATTATCTTTATCATTTCAATTTCATCTATCAACATAATGGCATCACAACAATATATATCAACTCTCAATAATATTTATAGGTGGGTTGTACAACGTCTTATCATCTTCTCATCAATAAACAACATCATCATCCTTAATGGTGAAATACAAGGCTACACATACCATTTCATGGGTACACGCATTGCCAAATATAACAACATATATACGATTCCACCACAACAACACAACAAACATATATTCCAAATGCATCAAACATATTTGTCATCAAAACAATCATCAAGCCATCCTTTACATCATAATACAATGATCAAGGCAAGACAAATATGATTCATGTCACCATACAACAATCATTAATATTTCTAATTCATGCATTTAGAATATATAACTCTTCTCCTACCTCAAGAGAATTAATCCAAGCGATTCGATGGTCCCGCCTCGTCGTTCGAAATCGATCCTATATTAACACATATTTGAATACAATTAATTTCATATTTTAGAATTTCCAACATGTCTAATACATGTCATGAGCATCATTTCTTCCACATATTAGGTTCTGGGAATTTCTTCCCATAAATCAAGATTCTCTAAAATTTAAAGGGTTACCAACACACAAATACCTCACCCATTATCCATAATGGGTGTCCAAGATTCCAAAAGATTTCTATTCTATTTTATCATGTCCACACCACCAAATACCACATGCACCAACTTAACCACCAAAGGCATTAGCATATATTCTTGACTTCTTTACACTTTCAACACCAATAATTAATATCATTCATCAACAATTCATTTCTATGTACAAGAATCATTCCCGTAACATTAATTCCTTTAATTCCCAAAATTTAGCAAAAGACCTAATTTCCAACTTAGGGTTTCTACCAACATTAATCCTATCAATTTCTAATCATCATTCCAAGTATAATATCATCCAAAAATTTATATGGTACCATGCCATTGCTAAAAACTCAAGTTTCAATCTCTCAACCTAGGGTTACACACAACCACATACATATTCTTCCACAACAACCCTCAAACCTTCATTCCTAAGCTTCCACAACCTTAAAATCAAAATATAGGCTATAAGAATGAATGGGTCTTACCTTAAATTCCAAGCTCTAACCCAAAACAAAGTGGAGGGAGGAAGAAGAGAAGTGATGGGTGATGGAAAGCTCTACAATACCAAGAATGCTTCACCAATCAAGCAACACTAATTAAATTTGTAAAAGATAGCTGTGGAGGGGAAGGTTCATAATTATGGAGATCAGGAGAGAATGAGAGGAAATAAAAGTGAAGGAGATAGAAGGAATGGGAAAGAAGCACCAGAAATTACAAGAGAAGGGAAAAGTTTAATGAAATTGGGTATTACTGAATGGTTAATGCATATATTCCCATAAGCCTTTATCCAATGGACAAGAGGAGAAAGGGGAAATAAGAGAGGAGTACACGACACATGAAAGAGGAGAAATAAAGAATTTGCAATTTTATTGAATTCACCACTGCTCGTTATTTCATCATATAATAACACACACAGTGCCTGAATAGATATCTCCTCAACACCAAAAATTATTTCGATCATATCACCGTAACCACAAATAAAATTCTCATTATTCTAAACTCTTCAATTGCCCAAAAATACTTAATGAGTCATATACCATCCATTAAATTATTCAATTTCAATAAATTCTAATTCCCTGATAATCCACAATTGATGTCAAATTAATTATCCTATAAATTTGGGATGTCAAATAGTTAATCATCATCACTTAAATAATTTTATCTCTAAAATTTTGGTATGTTACAGTCCACCCCACCAAAAGGGAATTTTGTCCTTGAAATTTAACATACCTAATTTGAAAATATTAGGATATCGCTCCCACATATCATCTTCATGTTCCCACGTAAGAGTTTCAACATTACCATGTTTCCATGCAACCTTCACTTAAGGTATCAACTTGTTCCGCAACCTTTTGACAAAATGTACCATAATTCGAACAGAAATAAGAGAGAGAGACAGATTATCTCGCATATGAACATCATCAATAGGGATCACATTCAAAGGATCAGGAATATATTTCCTTAACTGTAACACATGAAATACATTGTGCAGATTCGCCAGATACAAAGGAAGTGAAATTCGATATGCAACATCACCAATTCTCTTAAGAATCTCATATAGTCTAATAAACTTGGGACTTAACTTTCTACAATTCAAGGATCTACCGATTTTTTTATCACGCGAGACCTTTAGAAATACATGATTACCAACTTGAAATTCAAGTGGTTTCCGCTTTTTGTCATAGTAACTTTTATGTCGGTCTTGAGCAATCTTCATATTCTCTTGTATTTTTCTTATCTGCTCAGTAGTTTCTTAAACAATTTCTGGCCCTAAAACCAAATTCTCACCAGTTTCCAACCAACATAGAGGCGTTCTACATTTTCTGCCATAAAGTTCCTCGTAAGGAGCCATACAAATACAACTGTGGTAACTGTTATTGCACGTGAATTTAATTAATAGAAGAAATCTCTCCCAACAACCACCATAATCAAGTACATAAGCCCTCAACAAATCTTTAAAGCTTTGAATAGTCCTCTTGGATTGTCCACCATTTTAAGGATGATAAGTAGAACTAAGCTTTAACTTAGAGCCTAACTCCTGATATAGGCTTCCCTAAAACTGGAAAGTAAACCGAGGATCACGATCAGATACAATACTGGATGGCACACCATGCAATTTAACAATCACTTTTATATACAACCGGGCCAATTTCTCTAACAGATTCTTCATACTCATGGGTAAGAAATGAGCACACTTTGTTAATCGATCGATAATCACCCATATAACATCATTTCCAGCACATGTTTTGGGTAAACTAGAAACAAAATCCATAGTAATACTATCCTACCTCCGAATAGGGATCTCAAGAGGTCTCAGTAAACCAGATGATTTTTGATGTTCAACCTTAGCCTTCTGACAGACAAGGCATGATGCAACAAGATTAGCCATATCACGCTTCATACCAGGCCATAAGAAATTCTTTTTCAAGTCTTGATACATTTTAGTAGAACCCGGATGAATGCTCAACACACTCTTGTGAGCTTCCTTAAGCATAGATTTTCTTAAATCACCGCTAAATAGAACATAGATTCAGCCTTTGACACGCCAAATACCATTAGGACCTTCCAACAACATTAAATCCTTTCCATTAACTTGAGTTTCTTTCAACTTAATCAAATACTCATTAGTCAACTGACAGGGCCAGCAAGCGCACGGGTTATGTCGCATAATATAAAAGATTATCGTTCTCCACAGGGACTGTGTTCAAAGTACCAGCATATTAAAATTTAATTATCCACACAATTGATTTTTAAGGTTTTTGTAAAATAAAGCACAAAATTAAGTTGCTCAGAATACGAATAAATATAAAAATAAAAATTTACTTGACACTAAAAAATCAGAGTTGAGAGTATCTTGGGATTTCGGGGGATCAAGACTCTATTTTATGTTAATGAATTTTAACTTTTCATAAATAAGAATCGAATTAAGTTTTCCAAGGCGAATTTTCCAAAAGCTAATTAATATGTTCCTCTCGGAATCCTATTAATGTACCTAACCTATGGAAAGCGCTGCTTAATCCTCGGGAAGGCCCATTATCGTTTTATGAAAATCCCTTTTATTTCCTCAAAAGAATTTTGATTACTTTCACGATTTTACCGAGGTCACAAAAAGCATCTCAAAAATCTTAGGTTTAGTTCAAAGCTTTCTGGTAAAAATAAATCTCTCGATTCTATTTATTACCTAAACTTACTAATATACCCGCAAGTATACAGTTTTATCATTTAGGTTCTTGTTAGGAATCACTAAAAGCATTGAACATAATTGAACTAAATGAAAAACAGAAATTTATTTAATTCCAAGTCAAAATAACATTAATATAAAATATTATCATACCCCCTTTATCCCAAGATAATTAATTTAGTTACTCATGAAATAATTCAAATTCATATATATAATGGAAAAATAAAACATACAAGACATGGTAAAAATAAAGACTTACAGGTTTCTCCAATAGCTCAGAATAATTTACCACTGTAATTCCTTGTTGCAATATTCCTCCACCAATTACAAATTTAAATAACTTACTTTTACAATTCACAATTCTTAAAATAAAATAAAGAAAAAGAAAATAAAAAGAGAAAGAAAATGAAAAAAAAAGAAAAAAGAACGAAGAAGAAAAATGAAGAAAAAGAAAGAAAGAAAAGAAAGAAGAGAAGAACGGAAGAAGAAGAAAAAAAAAAGGAATTGAAGCTGTTGGAAATGATGCTAATTGATGCTGGATGCTTACAACTTCTTCTCCTTTTATAGGCGATGGAAAAAGGGGATCCAGCTAAGAAACGCGTTGCAATTGCAAGTGGGAGGAAACTTTCGGTGCATGTGAGTTCCAACTGTCCCAATTTGCATTATTTTAATATTTCCAATAATTCGGTGCTTGGATTTATTCAGCTGGACAAATTCTGAGTGGAAAGGTGCTGGAATTCCACAAGACCGAGTGACAGCTTGCTGGGAGCTTGGACGGTTCTGCGGCTTGCTGTTGGATGGAGATCTGGACGGTGTTGTGTTGAGTGGGTTGTTGGGCGGTGTTGATTTGAGGGGGCCGGTGTTGTGGTTTGAGGGACAATGGAGTTTCTGGACGGTGTGGTGGATGGAGCCGGTGTTCCAAGTAGATCGGACAGTGTGGAGAAGAGAGTGTTGATGGAGAGTCGGTGTGTGTTGGTGGTGAAGAGACTGGACGTTGTGGGCTAGATGGTATGGAATTGATGGAGAGGAAAGGGACAGCGGATAGAAGAGAGGGAATGGGACGGTGTTTAGGAGAACACCGGTCGGTATTTGTTTGAAGGGATGTTGTTTGGGTTGCTGGAGAGTTGGAGTTGATCCGGTGTGCATTTGATTCGGTGTTGGAGTGATCCGGTGAAGAGATGGAAGGAGTCGGTGTTGATGTTGTGGTTGTGAAGAGAGCTGGACGAATGATTGAAACATTCAATCGGAACCGAGTAAAGAGTGACTCGGAACTGATTGAAAGATGATTCACTCGGCACTGATAAAGGAGTTCATTCGGAACTGATTGAAGACTCACTCAGGATCGGAATTTATTCAATCGGTTCCCAAACTGTTTCACTCGGCTGTCTCTGAATTTGAACCACTCGGTTAAAACTTTGCTCGGATTTTGCTTTGGATTCATTCGGACAAATTCATTCGGACACATTCACTTGGAAGTGCCTTCATGCTTCTCACTCGGAATGGCCTTCACTTTCACTCAGAAACTGAGAGTCTGGAATCTGGCTGATTGAATTTCTTCTCATGTCCAAGCCTTGCTTTGCTCGGAAATATAGGTTTCTGCCCTAACTCACTCGGTAGTCTTCCTTGGAGACATCTCACTCGGACTTAGTGTGAAACTGTGAGAATCTGCCCGAGTGTGATTCACTCCCGGTCGGATTTTTCCTTGCTTGATTAAGACACTACTCGGAAATGCCTTGTTCTTCTTGAGAATGCCATTTTCTCCGAATGAAACGACTAGGATTCCTCCTTATTCAGCACTTATTCATTCAGTGGCTTCTATCTGCTCGGAATCAACTCACTCGGGACAGATTTGCCCAGAAAAACAGTTCAGACTTGTTTCAATCAGCATTTCTTCACTCGGATTATTTGCAATCAGAAAACTCCCACTCAGATTCACTTCAATCAGCAATCCTTTCACTCGGCGAATAGCTTTGGACAGCATCTATTCAACGTCAGTCCCCTTTTTTCACTCGGAATGGACACAGTCGGGGAAGCTTCCACTCGGAATCAACTCCAACCGAGACTTATTCCATTTCAGCATTGAACCTCCAACAGAGTCAGCCATTTATCACTCGGAATGGCTTTGACAGGGAACTTTCCACTCGGATTCTGCTCCAACAGCGAATATTCCACTCGGAAAAGCTCCATTCTGAGTCATTCCACTCGGATTTGGTCCTTTCTGAGTCATTCCACTCGGAATTGGTCATTTTGAGTCGGAATTCAGCATTCTGAGTCGGAATTTAACATAAAAAGAGAGTTCTTTCTACTCTGGGCTTGTTCTTCTTGTTTCTTTATCTTTTTGTGGTCGTTTTTCTCATGTAATTGACCCTTTATTACCTTAATTTCTGCAAAATAACATACCCAAGTAGAATATAGTGGATAATGATTAAAATCCTAAGCAAACTAGATCTATTTTATTGTGTTATAAAGCACTTATAAAAATACCCCAAACCAAAACATTGCTTGTCCTCAAGCAATCACCATATTCACAAGATAAAATACAGAAAACACTAAGCTTAATAAACTAAGGAATCCAAAATAGAGAAACAGATTATTCAAATGCCAATTTTATTTTTTTATGTGAATCAAATTCCAATGTCAAAACTTGAGATACTCTTCTCACAATTTTCACTCAAGTGTTTCAAGGTTTGTGTATCTCTCAAATAATCATAGTCAAAAATATTACCATAAGCTTGTTAATAAACCAGAAACTCCACAGTTTAGATAGAAAATAAGTCAAAGTCTAAATGTCTTTCAAAGGTTGTAACGTGGCCTTGGGTTGTATTGTCAAGGTAGGAATTTCAAGAAAAATGGAATACAAAAGGGCTTTAATAGTCATGAATGATTCAAATTACCATCATAAATTTAACAGAGCAAATTTTTGAACTTTTATGGACTTTTTGGAATTCATTCAATATCATCCTTTTGATTTTCTTTTCCTTTTTCTTGCTTTTCTTTGCATTCAATACCATATTTTTCTTAAGTCCTTTTTTTCTTTCTTTGCTCTACTAAAATTCCAACTTTTTTACCATTAAGAGAATATCAGTCAATGAAAGGTTTCAAGGAAAAATGTTCACTTTTAGGCTCAAAAGGGGCAACTAGGGGTCAAATTATGCAAAATTCTGAGGCTTAAGAATAAAACCTAATTGTGCCTTTATCATCCTAAGACATATAATCAAAAACCATCTTGAATCGGTTGAAAAACAAGTTCTAGAATATTAATGACTATGAGATTCACTCAATCAAGAAGATATGGGTTTTGAAAATTTGTTTGATAAATAACCCATTTTGGCTCAAGTCTAACCATGGAAAGTCTTTTCAAAGAAAATTTTAATCACATAAGGTTCATTTAGACATTGATTTTGCATTTAAACAATCCAATTTTGAAAATTTTACTCAAAATTTTGGGATCCTTAGATACTTTAGCCTTGTGTTCAAAGTAAATTTATCATGCAATCATGGTAATTTACAAGATTACAAACAAAGCGAGGAAAACACACATGCATGAAAAATATAATAATCACACAACGAAACAAAACAGTTAAGTTTTCTTATCTACCACCTCAAACCAGAATTTGACATTGTCCTCAATGTTAAAATGGATGATAAAAGGATAAGAAAACTTACCTGGAGTAACCCCAAACCAGCATCTGACATACTATTTTTTTTGTGTTTTTTTTATTAAAGACATGGGGTTACCTCCCCACAAGTGCTAAGTTTTAAGTCTTCAGCCAGACTTTTCTAAACAAGTTTCAGCTATACAATTCATACCTGAATATAGGTTTTAATGGTCTGAATTCTACCTTAGGGATCAGTTCTCTTTTAGCCAAAAAATCACAGAAGTGTGTTTTTGAAATGCCTGAAAAGTCATAAGATAAAACAGATTCAAGTGGATCAAGAGGGAGGTTTTGGATTGCCTCTTTCTCTACCACTTGGTCAATAAAATCTATTTCAAGCATAACAAAGTTAACAGGTATGTAAAATTTTCCTACCTTGATAGGAATAACCTCTAAAATACCTGGATCCTGAAGCTTGGGCAGTACCTTCTTTTGGATCTGTG
Source organism: Clitoria ternatea (assembly GCA_037962975.1). NCBI lineage: Eukaryota > Viridiplantae > Streptophyta > Magnoliopsida > Fabales > Fabaceae > Clitoria > Clitoria ternatea. Next base: position 163,362,774 of record CM075672.1, read on the forward strand.
TACTGCTCTCCTCAATTACCGGATGAGATAGAGATTCATAAAATTTCTTCTCTTCCTTAGCTTCTTCTTTAGTTATCCCAACCGGATCATCATAATGAGTACCACTCCTAAGAGTGATGTCCATGGTGTGGTTAGATGGTTCCACCTCAGGTTTTACAGGAAATGTTTCTGGTGTTCTCATACATAAAGAGGTTTGTTGGACAATTTGATTTTCCAAAATTTTGTTATGGGTGGCCAGAGAGTCCACCTTTGAAGCTAAGGTTTTTATGGCATTTGAGAACTCTTCATTTCGTTTTTCTTGGGTGCTTACAAAATTTTCCATCAGTATTTCAAGCTTGGATTTTTGTGGAGGATAGTTTTGGAATACTGGTAAGCTTCTAAAATCACTGCTATGGTTATAATTCCCAATAGTATCCAACTGATGAAATTTTTGTTCATGGTGGTTTAAGGATATTGCAAAATAGCAATTTATAGCAGCATGTCCTGAATCACCCCAAATACAACAATAAAGGTCAGTAGCACCTGTTAAGAATTCCATAACAGACCAAGATCAAGGGTGATCTTTGAAAATAAAAATAAAAATAAATAACTAGAAATAAAACAAACTAAAAATAAAAATATTAACAAGTATTGATGTAGGCTCTTCATGCACTTTCTTGAAGAGGGTTGGATCTAGGGCTCTTTCTTCTATCTTCCTTCAATGGAAGCTTGAGACTTCTTCTTCAAGGACCAAGAAAACCGAAACTAAAAGCCTAAGACTATAGGAATGTGACGCCAAAATAAAGGAAAAGAGAGTGGAAATGGAAGGAGGGAAAGGTGGACAATGGAGGAAGGCTTGGAAAAAGGGAGAGGGAAAGGTTGGAGGCCACTTCCTAAGGAGGAGAAAGATAACTCCACTCACCACCAAGGGAGGGAAAAACCCCTTGGATAAGAGCTTGAGAGAGCTCTCAAATTCTAGAGAGAAGGAGGAGAATCTCTCACTAGGAAACACTTAAGTGCTCTCAAATTTTACAAATGGATTAATGGTCCTTGATTACAAAAGGAGAAGCCCTTATATAGGCCACTAGAATTTCGGCCAAGGACTAGCTAGATGGGCTTGGTCATGGATCCAAGGCCCATTAAGAGAAAAGATGAGTAAATGGCCTATACATGGCCCAAAAGGGAAAGTACAAGGCCCAAAAGTGGCCCATTTGACCTTACAAGGCCCAAATCTATCCTATAAGCCTAGAGAAACTATTTAGAAAGTATATTACAAGTAAAGTACACATAGATCCTCATAGGTTCCTTATTGGGCTTAGGCCCACTAGAAGAGAGAAAAGAGAAAAGGGCTTTATGAATGCTCTCTTTGGCCCGTTTGGTCTTTGCCCTTGTGAGGGGACCTCTATATGCTTCAAGTCCTTTCTCCAATGTAGTGTGAGGGTCTTCCTTGGGTATGTCCTCATTATTCTCCCCCTCTTCAAAAGGATTTGTCCTCAAATCAAAGGCATCATCCTCATCATCTATATCAAAGGGAGACAAATTAGTTATATTAAAAGAAGCACTCACACCATAATCTCCTGGTAGATCTAGGACATAAGCATTATTATTTATTTTCTTGAGAATTTGAAAAGGCCCATCACTCTAGGGTTGAGTTTGGATTTTCTTAAATTGGGAAAGCGTTCCTTTCGAAGGTGCAACCATACCCAATCGCCAACCTCAAAGGTGATCTCCTTTCTTTATTTATTTACACAACGAGCATAATGTTCATTTTTAGTTTGTATTTGGTGTCTAACCTTCTCATGAAAATCTTTGATAAATTGGGCCTTTACCTCTCTATCCATATGAAGGACAGAATCAGAAACCTCAATGGGCAAAAGGTCCAAGGGTGTGAGAGGGTTAAAACCATATACAACCTCAAATGGACTATGCTTGGTTGTGGAGTGTTGTACCCTATTATATGCAAACTCAATGTGAGGTAAACACTCATCCCAAGATTTCACATTTTTGTTTACTAAGACCCTAAGAAGTTGTGAAAGGGTCCTGTTTACTACCTCTGTTTGGCCATCCGTTTGAGGATGACAAGTTGTGGAAAAGAGGAGTTGTGTTCCTAGCCTTGACCAAAAAGTTTTCCAAAAATGGCTTAGGAATTTGGTGTCCCTATCAGAAACAATGGTTTTGGGTACACCATGTAATCGCACAACCTCTTTAAAGAAGATCTTAGCAATATGACTAGCATCATCAACCTTATGGCAAGGGATGAAGTGAGCCATCTTGCTAAACCTATCCACAACCATAAAGATAGAATCCATTCCCCTTTGGGTCTTAGGCAGGCCTAACACAAAGTCCATTGATATATCAATCCAAGGTGCACTAGGTGTTGGCAAGGGAGTATATAAACCACTAGGTGAAAGTTTTGATTTAGCCTTTCTACAAACAATACACCTAGAGCAATGTTTTTGAACATCTTTTTTCATTTTGGGCCAATAAAAGTGTTCATGTAAGATAGACAAAGTTTTATCTCTACCAAAATGACCCATGAGTCCTCCCTCATGACTCTCTCTAAGTAGTAGATCTCTTAAAGAGCTTCGTGGAATACAAAGTCTATTAGCTTTAAAAAGATAGCCATCTAAAATATAGAAGCCCTTATGAGATGTAGAAGTGGAAGATGAGTTAAATATGTTTGAAAAATCAAGATCATTTGGGTACAAAGACCTAATTTCATCAAGCCCAATAACTTTGGCTCCTAGAGAGGTAAGTAAAGAGTGCCTCCTAGATAAAGCATCAGCCACAGTATTGGTTTTGCCATTCTTATACTTGATGACATAGGGAAATTGTTCCAAATACTCAACCCACTTTGCATGCCTTTTGTTTAACTTATGTTGCCCTTTGATGAATTTCAAAGATTGGTGATCACTATGTATCACAAACTCTTTTGGGATTAAGTAGTGCTCCCAAGTTTGTAGGGCTCTAATTAAGGCATAAAATTCCTTATCGTATGTGGGATAGTTAAAAGTTGCCCCATTAAGTTTTTCACTAAAGAAAGCTATGGGGTGACCTTCTTGTAAAAGCACAGCTCCTATGCCCACATTAGATGCGTCACACTCAAGCTCGAAGGTTTTAGAAAAATTTGGAAGTTTTAAAATTGGAGCATGGGTGAGTCTATCTTTGAGATCTTGAAAGGCTTTTTCTTGCCTAGGCCCCCACACAAAAGAAACATTCTTTTTAACCAACTCATTTAAAGGGGAGGCTAGGGTTGAAAAATCTTTCACAAATCTCCTATAGAAACTTGTGAGACCATGGAAACTTCTTACTTCACTCACATTTTTAGGTGTAGGCCAATCTTGGATTGCCTTAACCTTAGAGTGATCTACCTCAACACCTCTAGAACTAACTACAAAACCAAGAAAGACAATGGTATCCATGCCAAAAGAACATTTTTCAAAGTTAGCATAAAGATTGTTTGTTCTCAAGGCAAGCATAACTTGTCTTAGGTGGATTAGATGAGAGGTCATGGACTTTGAGTACACAAGAATGTCATCAAAGTATAACACAACAAAATGCCCTATGAAATCCCTCAAAACATGGTTCATAAGTCTCATGAAGGTACTTGGTGCATTAGTTAGGCCGAAAGGCATCACTAACCACTCATAAAGGCCAAGTTTGGTTTTAAAAGCGGCTTTCCATTCATCTCCTTCTTTTATTCTAATTTGGTGGTAGCCACTTTTAAGATCAATCTTGGAGAAGATTGTAGATCCACTAAGCTCATCTAACATGTCATCAAGTCTAGGTATAGAATGCCTATACTTGATGGTGATGTTATTAATGGCTCTACAATCCGTACACATTCTCCATGAACCATCTTTCTTGGGTACAAGTAAAACCGGTAATGCGCAAGGGCTTAAACTTTCTCTAATCCAACCTTTGGAAAGTAGTTCATTCACTTGTTTTTCTATTTCTAAACTTTCCTTAGGGTTGCATCTATAGGCAGGTCTATTTGGAAAACTAGCCCCAGGTATAAGGTCTATTTGATGCTCAATTCCCCTAATAGGAGGTAACCCTTTTGGAATGTCTTTTGGGAAGAGGTCTTTAAATTCTTGCAAGATATTTTGTATCCCTTTGGGCAAGGGGGGAGAAGAGGTGCCCATTGAACACAAGGAAGTGTTAGGGATATCTTTTGGATATATGATCAAGCAATGCTTTTGTGAAAACATGGCATGTTTCACATCATATTTAGTTGCAAATAGATTAGGTTGGGAGTCATTATAGACAACAACTCCTTTCCGTTTATTGTCTTTTTTGTTTTTCTTTGGTTTTTCTAAACTCACATGGGAAGAAGATCCTAACTCTTTTTCTCTCTTAGCTTTCATTTGGATTTGGTCTTTGGCTACTTGTTGTGGAGTTAGAGGATGTAATACTATCTTCTTACCATCTAGTTTAAATGTGAGGGTGTTAGTGAACCCCTCATGAAGGACCTTCCTATCAAATTGCCAAGGCCTTCCTAATAGTATATGAGTTGCTTCCATAGGTACTACATCACATTTGACTTCATCTCTATATGTGCCTATGGTGAAATTGATTAGGACTTGCTTATTGACTACCATTTCCCCTTTTTCATTTAACCATTGTAATTTATAGGGACTTGGATGGTCTATAAGCTCTAATCCCATCTTTTTGACTAGTCTTTGGCTTGCAACATTTGCACAACTCCCACTATCCACAATGAGAGAACATAATTTGTCATTAATGTAACATCTTGTATAAAAGATGTTCTCTCTTTGTGTTGTGTCATCGAGTTTTACATGACTACCAAGCAACCTTCTAATCATGTACAACTCACCATCATCCCCTAAAATATGCTCACTGTCACTGGAATCACTACTAGAGTCATCACTTGAATAGTGAGAATCAGAATTAGACTCTGATTGACTTGAGTAGGTTCCATTGGTTTTTAAAATCATTGTTCTTTTTGTTGGACAGTCTGAAGCAATGTGTCCTCTTCCAAGGCACTTAAAACATTTTATGGAAGAAGATCTAGAGGATTATGGTTTTGATGATGGATCATGCTTATCATGTTGATTGCGAAAGACTTTGCCATTTTTGTGTAACTCACTTTTGGGTTTAGAGGAGGAAGCGCCCACTTCTCTCTCTCTAGGGTTTCTCTCAAACTTACCCTTATTTTCTACCCATTTTGACTTATAGGCTCTATTGTTATCCCCTCTATAGGCTTCTCTTTCCTTAAATTGGTTTTCTACTTTGGTGCATTGGTGGAGTAACTCTTCTATATCCACATGTGGAAGAAGTTCCACCCTATTTTTGATGTTCCTATTAAGCCCATGTAAGAACCTATGCATTAGGGTTTCCTCATCCTCTTCTAGATTGGCTTTAATCATGGCTATCTCTAAAGCTTTATAGTAATCTTCTACACATTTGGAGCCTTGGGTGAGCCTATTTAGCTTTGCTAATAGTTACCCCTATAATAATTAGGAACATATCTTTTTCTAAGGAGAGCTTTTAAGTCTACCCAATCATCTATGGGGGGAAAGTTGTCTCTTTTTCTCTCCTTACAAATTTGGGTCCACCAAACTAGGGCATAATTTTGGAAAGAAAGAGTTGCAATCCTAACTTTTTTTATCATCTTTTATTTGATGAGAGTTGAATATTTGTTCTACCCTCATCTCCCACTCTAAGTAAGCTTCAATGTCACTTTTTCCATTGAATGGGGGAATTTCTAATTTTACCTCTCTTAAGCCTATGTCATCTCTTCTATGGTCATGGTGCCTTCTTTGTCTTGTTTCTTCCTCATTATCACTAGTGTTATGTCTTTGATTTCGTTGTCTATACCTAGTTCTAGGGGGTTCATTATGCTCAAGATTGTTTAGCCTAGCATTAATGGTGTTTAAGCTATCCATTATGTTATGAAGCATGCTTTTGTTTTCCCTATCACTAGATGACATCTTTTAATGTTGTCAAAGAAATTCAAGACAAGAACAAAGTATGTATAGACAAGCTAGTCGAGGAAGATGAATGCAAAACAAGTGAAAAAAACACTTCAACAAACCTAAAATATCAATACTAGGTTTCTATCCTAAGGGAAAAACAATGTCCTAGGTTGTCTTTAACTAGGTTAGTCCTATGTTGCTTATGGAAATCCTAAGTTGTCCTTAACCTAAGTTGATTATGTTTGTCTTAGGATGTTACTAGTGATTAACTAACCCTAGACAAGCCTAACCAAATTCGGTTTTAAGAAGTAGTTAACCTAACAAAATTTAGTTCAACTAACTAACCAAGTCCTAACAACCCTAACCAAAAGTAGTTAATTAGTTATGGAAGTTGTAACAAAGTATAACCACTATAACTACCTAACTAATTTCGGTTATGTATTAGTTAACCCAACTAACAATTAGTTATGACAACTAGAATTAGTTCCAACCACTAACTAATTAGTTAAGACACTCAACTAACTACCAACTAACTAACTAATTATAGTTGTAACTTCTAACTAACTCTAACCAATTAACTAAAAGTAGTTAACAAACAAATGCACATGCACTATCCTAATTCGAAATTTACCAAGCAAAAGGGAAAATTATAATGTCCAAAAAAGTCCAATGTCCTTTTTGTGTCCAAAATACAAGACAGAATCCTACTACAAAAAGCCTAAGAATTGAAAAACTTTGCCTAAGTTCTACTAATTACAAAGCTTTTGCCTCCTTTACAAGTGTCTTCACAAGTCCTTCTTGATGTATAAGCTCCAACTTTACCTAGCAAAAGAACACAAAGCAACAACTCCAAACAAGATTTGGTTAATAGAAATCACAAAGAAACTTTAAACCTCACAAAAGTGTATCTCTCAAGTGTATGCCTTCTCTTAGAGATTTTCAAGCTCAATCAATTTCCACACCAATCTCAAGTGTTTCAATATGCTACCCTCACTTAATGGCGAAATGGAGTGATCTTTAGAAGTCCAAAAGAATACAAACTCAAGACAAAACTTTAAGAAGCAAAAATGACAAACTAAAAAGGCTTAAGAAATAATGGCTACTCAAATGGAATAGGATGAAGGATCAACAATTAACTTGGAATGACAAGACTCTAAAAACAAATAAAAGTTCAAAAGAATGAAAGCTAACTTGGAATAGAATTGAAATTGACAAAACAAGACAAACAAGAAAATAAATGCAAGAAACAAAGTTTAAGGTATAACCTAGCCTAGAAACTCTAAAGTTGCAAGAATAAGCAATGAAGTCTTTAATGAACAAGTCTTAGCAATGGTCAAGTAATGAAAACAATTCTCATTTGGTATTGGTAATTTCGAAATTTGGTGATGATGTTTGGTGTCTCTAATTCAACTTTGTAATGAGGCTTTCTCTTTAACACTCTTTTTCTTCTTTTGGTACTTTTCTTTTCTTGTGATTCTTTTCTTTTCTTTTGATACTTTTCTTTCTTTTCTTTTGCCTCTCAAGATTTCAAGATAACAACACCAATTTATAATACCAAACCGAAATGCACAAAGGTTACTAACAAGTTCAATTAATGCTTCTTGCTTAAGGGAATTTATGCAACCTTCTCCTAAATTGATGTATAGGAGGTGACTAAAATCTTTTTTTTGACAAGTTTTATTTTTGATGCAAGCAAGATGAAAATAGGAATATAAAAGAGATATCTTAATAGTGCAACAAAATTAAACCTAGAATCAAACTAAGAATAGAAACTAACAATCCTAAAATTGAGTTGACATTGGAGTGTCTTGAATGTGAGACCTCCTAACAAGAATGGAACCTTTGTAGGAGCTAATCAAGATGCTTGAATTGCCCCTAATCCACACGGTTTGCACACTAAAAAGGGAGAAGCAATTAACTTCCTAGAACTCTAGAAAAGGTTCCACATGGCACTTAACTAACTTCCTAAATTGGCTCTAACTAACAACTAACAATTAACTAACATGTAACAACATCCTAACCACCTACTAACCGAATTTAACATGTGCCATTTCTGAAATTTTAGAGACCAAAACAGAATGGTAACAATAACCAACCGAAAATGACAATAACAAGATGCAAAAATTGAAACCACAAAGAAACTAGCACAAAAACTCAAAAGAACTAAGACTTTTTATGATTTTTCTATGCTAACATGGAATTAATAAAGCATATGAATGACTAAGAAACAGAATTCCAGCCAGCAAAATGAACTCAAAACCGAAAATTAAAATGGAAGAGAAGAAGAAAAGAACCTCCCAAGGCTCAATGATACCACATGATGTAGGCTCTTCATGCACTTTCTTGAAGAGGGTTGGATCTAGGGCTCTTTCTTCTATCTTCCTTCAATGGAAGCTTGAGACTTCTTCTTCAAGGACCAAGAAAACCGAAACTAAAAGCCTAAGACTATAGGAATGTGACGCCAAAATAAAGGAAAAGAGAGTGGAAATGGAAGGAGGGAAAAGTGGACAATGGAGGAAGGCTTGGAAAAAAGGAGAGGGAAAGGTTGGAGGCCACTTCCTAAGGAGGAGGAAGATAACTCCACTCACCACCAAGGGAGGGAGAAATCCCTTGGATAAGAGCTTGAGAGAGCTCTCAAATTCTAGAGAGAAGAAGGAGAATCTCTCACTAGGAAACACTTAAGTGCTCTCAAATTTTACAAATGGATTAATGGTCCTTGATTACAAAAGGAGAAGCCCTTATATAGGCCACTAGAATTTCGGCCAAGAACTAGCTAGATGGGCTTGGTCATGGATCCAAGGCCCATTAAGAGAAAAGATGAGTAAATGGCCTATACATGGCCCAAAAGGGAAAGTACAAGGCCCAAAAGTGGCCCATTTGACCTTACAAGGCCCAAATCTATCCTATAAGCCTAGAGAAACTATTTAGAAAGTATATTACAAGTAAAGTACACATAGATCCTCATAGGTTCCTTATTGGGCTTAGGCCCACTAGAAGAGAGAAAAGAGAAAAGGGCTTTATGAATGCTCTCTTTGGCCCGTTTGGTCTTTGCCCTTGTGAGGGGACCTCTATATGCTTCAAGTCCTTTCTCTAATGTAGTGTGAGGGTCTTCCTTGGGTATGTCCTCATTAAGTATGATCTAATCGAATTTCAATATTGTCAATATTTGAGGGACAACAGTCCCCGGCAACGGCGCCAAAAACTTGACAGGGCCCGCAAGCGCACGGGTTATGTCGCATAATATAAAAGATTATCGTTCTCCACAGGGACTGTGTTCAAAGTACCAGCATATTGAAATTTAATTATCCACACAATTGATTTTTAAGGTTTTTGTAAAATAAAGCACAAAATTAAGTTGCTCAGAATACGAATAAATATAAAAATAAAAATTTACTTGACACTAAAAAATCAGAGTTGAGAGTATCTTGGGATTTCGGGGGATCAAGACTCTATTTTATGTTAATGAATTTTAACTTTTCATAAATAAGAATTGAATTAAGTTTTCCAAGGCGAATTTTCCAAAAGCTAATTAATATGTTCCTCTCGGAATCCTATTAATGTACCTAACCTATGGAAAGCGCTGCTTAATCCTCGAGAAGGCCCATCATCGTTTTATGAAAATCCCTTTTATTTTCTCAAAAGAATTTTGATTACTTTCACGGTTTTACCGAGGTCACAAAAAGCATCTCAAAAATCTTAGGTTTAGTTCAAAGCTTTTCGGTAAAAATAAATCTCTCAATTCTATTTATTACCTAAACTTACTAATATACCCACAAGTATACAGTTTTATCATTTAGGTTCTTGTTAGGAATCACTAAAAGCATTGAACATAATTGAACTAAATGGAAAACAGAAATTTATTTAATTCCAAGTCAAAATAACATTAATATAAAATATTATCATACCCCCTTTATCCCAAGATAATTAATTTAGTTACTCATGAAATAATTCAAATTCATATATATAATGGAAGAATAAAACATACAAGACATGGTAAAAATAAAGACTTACGGGTTTCCCCAAAAGCTCAGAATAATTTACCACTGTAATTCCTTGTTGCAATATTCCTCCATCAATTACAAATTTAAATAACTCACTTTTACAATTCACAACTCTTAAAATAAAATAAAGAAAAAGAAAATAAAAAGAGAAAGAAAATGAAAAAGAAAGAAAAAAGAACGAAGAAAAATAAAGAAAAAGAAAGAAAGAAAAGAAAGAAGAGAAGAACAGAAGAAGAAGAAAGAAAAAAAAAGAAAAGGAATTGAAGCTGTTGGAAATGATGCTAATTTATGCTGGATGCTTACAACTTCTCCTTTTATAGGCGATGGAAAGAGGGGATCCAACTAAGAAACGCGTTGCAATTGCAAGTGGGAGGAAACTTTCGGTGCATGTGAGTTCCAACTGTCCCAATTTGCATTATTTTAATATTTCCAATAATTCGGTGCTTGGATTTATTCAGCTGGACAAATTCTGAGTGGAAAGGTGCTGGAATTCCACAAGACCGAGTGACAGCTTGCTGGGAGGTTGGACGGTTCTGTGGCTTGCTGTTGGATGGAGATCTGGACGGTCTTGTGTTGAGTGGGTTGCTGGGCGGTGTTAATTTGAGGGGGTCGGTATTGTGGTTTGAGGGACAGTGGAGTTTCTGGACGGTGTGGTGGATGGAGCCGGTGTTCAAAGTAGATGGGACGGTGTTGGTTTGGGACGGTGTGGAGAAGAGAGTGTTGATGGAGAGTCGGTGTGTGTTAGTGGTGAAGAGACTGGACGTTGTGGGCTGGACGGTGTGGAATTGATGGAGAGGAAAGGAACAGCGGATAGAAGAGAGGGAATGGGACGATGTTTAGGAGAACGCCGGTCGGTATTGGTTTGAAGGGATGTTGTTTGGGTTGCTGGAGAGTTGGAGTTGATCCGGTGTGCATTTGATCCGGTGTTGGAGTGATCCGGTGAAGAGATGGAAGGAGTCGGTGTTGATGTTGTGGTTGTGAAGAGAGCTGGACGAATGATTGAAACATTCAATCGGAACCGAGTAAAGAGTGACTCGGAACCGATTGAAAGATGATTCACTCGGCACTAATAGAGGAGTTAATTCAGAACTGATTGAAGACTCACTCAGGATCGGAATTTATTCAATCGGTTCCCAAATTGTTTCACTCGGCTGTCTCTGAATTTGAACCACTCAGTTAAAACTTCACTCGGATTTTGCTTTGGATTCATTTGGACATATTCACTCGGAAGTGCCTTCATGCTTCTCACTCGGAATGGCCTTCACTTTCACTCAGAAACTTTGAGAGTCTGGAATCTGGCTGATTGAATTTCTTCTCATGTCCGAGCCTTGCTTTGCTCGGAAATATAGGTTTCTGCCCCAACTCACTCGGTAGTCTTCCTTGGAGACATCTCACTCGGACTTAGTGTGAAACTATGAGAATCTGCCCGAGTGTGATTCACTCCCGGTCAGATTTTTCCTTGCTTGATTAAGACACTACTCAGAAATGCCTTGTTCTGCTTGAGAATGCCATTTTCTCCAAATGAAACGACTAGGATTCCTCCTTATTCAGCACTTATTCATTCAGTGGCTTCTATCTGCTCGGAATCAACTCACTCGGGACAGATTTGCCCAGAAAAATAGTTCAGACTTGTTTCAATCAGCATTTCTTCACTCAGATTATTTGCAATCAGAAAACTTCCACTCGGATTCACTTCAATCAGCAATTCTTTCACTCGGCGAATAGCTTTGGACAGCATCTATTCAATGTCAGTCCCTTTTTTCACTCGGAATGGACGCAGTCGGGGAAGCTTCCACTCGAAATCAACTCCAACCAAGACTTATTCCATTTCACCATTGAACCTCTAACAGAGTCAGCCATTTATCACTCGGAATGGCTTTGACAGGGAACTTTCCACTCGGATTCTGCTCCAACAGCGAATATTCCACTCGAAAAAGCTCCATTCTGAGTCATTCCACTCGGATTTGGTCCTTTCTGAGTCATTCCACTCGGAATTGGTCATTTTGAGTCAGATTTCAACATTCTGAGTCGGAATTCAACATTCTGAGTCAGAATTTAACATAAAAAGAGAGTTCTATTTACTTTGGGCTTGTTCTTCTTGTTTCTTTATCTTTTTATGGTCGTTTTTCTCATGTTATTGACCCTTTATTACCTTAATTTCTGCAAAATAACATACCCAAGTAGAATATAGTGGAAAGAAAGCAAAAATCACAATAAATAAAGAAAATACAGTGGATAATGATTAAAATCCTAAGCAAACTAGATCTATTTTATTGTGTTATAAAGCACTTATCATTAATTATTTTTCTTTTACTGCCTTAAAGAACTCATTACAAGTTTTCAAAACTGCTAAAGAAATCTTATTCGAGGTATGTACCTCCACACCAACATTCAAGTTACGAAATTTCTCGATCAATTCCATTTCCTTCACCATCATGGTCAAAACATGCAAAGATTTTAGACTCAAAGCATCAGCTACAACATTCATTTTTCCAGGATGGTACTTCAATTCAAAGTCATAGTCTTTCAAGAATTCCATCCACTGCCTTTGGTGCATATTTAATTCCTTCTGGTCAAATAAATATTTAAGGCTTTTGTGATCACTATAGACTATAAACCTAGAACCATACAAATAGTGTCACCACAATTACAAGGCAAAGATCACCACCGCCAATTTAAGATCATGGGTCAGATAATTAGCTTCATACGGTCGTAACTGTCTCGACGTATAAGCTATCACATACTCATCCTGCATCCACACACATCCAAGTCCAAGCTTGGAAGCATCACAATAATCAACAAATTCCTCTTGTAAATTGGGCAAAGCCAATACAGGTGTAGAAGTAAGCCGTAACTTCAACTCTTGAAAACTTTTCTCATATTTAGATGTCCAAATAAATGGTCGGTTCTTGCGAGTCAATTTGGTCATCGGCAAAGCGATACGGGAAAATCCCTTAATAAATCTCTTGTAATACCTAGTTAGACCAAGAAATCTTTGAACCTCAAAAATAGATTTCAGCCTTTCCCAAGCCATAACAGCTTCAACCTTTGATGGATCAATAACAATACCATTATGAGAAATCACATAACCAAGAAATGAAATTTCATTCAACCAAAATTCACATTTAGAGAGCTTAGCATACAATTGCTTCTCTCGGAGAATAAACAACACAAGGCGAAGATGCCTTTTATGCTCTTCATGGCCTTTAAAGTACACCAAAATATCATCAATGAGTACCATAACAAATTGATCAAGATAATCATGGAAAATACAATTGATGTAATCCATGAAATTACAGAAGCATTTGTCACACCAAATGGCATCACTATATACTCGTAGTGGCCGTATCGCGTTCAAAAAGCTATTTTGGGAATATCATCGGTCTTCACCCTGATTTGGTGATATCTGGAATGTAAATCAATCTTAGAAAACACAAAAGCACCCTTTAATTGATCCAATTGATCATCAATTCGAGGAAGGGAGTATTTATTCTTAATAGTCAATTTATTGAGTTGGCGATAGTTAACGCACAACCTCATGCTTCCATCCTTTTTCTTTACCAATAACATAGGTGCGCCCTAAGGAGAAACACTTGGGTGAATAAACTCTCATTCCAATAATTCCTCAACTTTCTTTTTAAGCTCAGACAACTCCATAGGAGACATCCTACAAGGAGCTCTAGAAACAGGTTCAGCACCAAGAGTTAGATCAATGGAAAATTACACCTCACGTGAGGGAGGTAAACCAGGAACATCATTGGGAAAGACGCCCGAAAATTCAAAAACAATAGGAATTTTAGAAGATTGAGAGGCACTACTCCCATCAACCATACAAAACATCATAAGAAGTTGTGAAATACCTTACAGGTCAAAATGTTTAGCGTTCAAAGTCAAAAAAATCACCGTTTTATTGTGACAATCCACCAAAACCTTATTGGTAGACAACCAATCCATGCCCAGAATAATCTCTAGATCCTTCATAGGCAAACACACGAGGGAAACAATGAACTTTCTACCTTTAAGAGTTATTTCAGCATTTTCACATCAACTTATCGATCTTAAACAAGCATTGGTTGGTGTAGTCACTATCAATGAACCTCTCATCATACAAACAGGCACTTTTAAGCACCTAACACAGTCTTCGAAAATAAAAGAATGGGTAGCACCAGAATCAAAGATAACACATACAGAGGTGCTAAGAATTTTATACTTTGAACAAGATTCTCTACTTATGTAATTTCTTCACTAGTAACGATAAAGACTCTCTCGATAGCTTGTGGTTGATTACCACCATTATGATTACCATTATGTCCACCATTTCCATTGCCATTACCTTGGCCATTGCCATTTCGGCCCCCATTATAATTTCCACTATGGCCACCATTATGACCATTACCGTTTCCATGACCACGACTTCCAAATCCACCCTAGCCTCCTATGGCGCCTTCTCCTAGTCTTATATAAACAAATATAATAGATATGACATAATAAGTACAAGGATAAATTTTTCATGTTTTAATGTTCATCACCATGCCTAAGAGACACCACGAATTAAAAGAAAAAGATTTAGCATCGGGCCCCAGATCTTTGATTAGTCACACTTTCTATATATGAAGATATGAGAAGCGATATAAGAAAAATTCATTTTTAGTCTTAGAAATAGTGGGACATGTCATAAATATCACTTATTAGTCCCAAATTGAGAATCATAAAAAGTTAGGTTCAAACCCCTCTTAAATTTGAGTTTTACATTGTAGTGGGTTTGGTGTTTTATGCCTAATAAGAGTTATAAAACTCCAATTAAGGTAATTCTAATTCGTATGCCTCCATAACATAATTATCTACAATTGTTATGAAGAAGTCAGAGGGAAAAAATGTTATTAAGGTTCCCAAAAGAGCCAAAAACAACAAAGGAAAAATAACAATTGAAAGAAATAACAGTGACCATTCCACTGCTATGGGAAATTCCCATAGACCATGGAATGTACTGCCCAAGAGCCTAGAAATTTGCATGTTTAAAATAGAATATTCCACTTGCCATGGGAAATTCCCACTAGTCGTGGAATGCATTGTGTCCATGACCCAAAATGCGCAATTTTATAAACAAAATGATCTACTGGCCGTTGGAAAATTCCACAGGCCTGGATCACACCTTGTTCATCAAAAATCTATTTTTCAAAGGGCTATGCATTGGCACTTGGAACCTTAAACTTTCTTGAACATTTTTGACATAAAAAAAGCATTCATTTTCATTGCATTTAACCTAGAATCAAACCTAAACATCTAGGCTTTGTATAACAATAATTTCTTACACAAAATTAAATCATCAAGCTTGCATTAATCAAGAATCATCATCAGTACATATACATATATAAAAGGACTCCATGTCCAACATCATTTGATACTTGTAATTCATCAATTCCTTAATGACATGAATATCATTTCCATTACAAAGACATCCAATTATATTTGTCTAAGCATTATATAGTGTTAGATACAAAAGAATGGCCAATACATATTACCAAAAGAATAGAGATGTGATCCTCAAAATAATATCAACATCATCATTCATTTACATTGCCATTTACATATCTACAAAGTCACTAATTATCAATATTGCCAGCTAAGGCATTCCTTTATAACTAATTACCTTCTCCAAAAGCTTTAATTCAAAACATAAATTCATCCCATGACAATCCTACATCACAATGCTAAAAGAGACAACATGGGAGAGTGAGTTGTACATTCAAAATGATGAATCCAAATACATTGTGATTATGTGTACATGTATATAAACAACATGTATGCTTTGTAATAAAATCATTAATTTATCACAAGCCTTCATCAAGATATCATCATAGGCATACAAGTCTCATTATTTACAACTCAGAGTAAGCACATACATATACATATTCACATTGCCATTCATCATCATGGGCTATCACAAGTATCAACATCAAGTTTTTACATCTTTCATTATAGATACTTTTATCAAGCTTTTGGGTTTTTAATTACCCGATGTCCATCAAACATCTCAAGCTCATTCTCACCTCATTCTAGCATATCATGATATTAGGGCTATATGCAAATGCTCTTAGGCTAATGCATATGTATAAGGAATCATACTCATCAAAACACACTTGTGGATCTGACTGAGAGAATATAAAACATTAATTGTGGGTATCAAGCATAGATATATAACCATGCTTCTACTACAGTAGTAAAATGTGTATACATATATGTATCAAATATCAATTTTTATTGGTACCAAACTGCATTACCCATCTTGCAACACCGGTCATTTTCACCATGACCGCGGTAAACAACATAAACAACATAATGGTATTCGGGCCAACCATGAACTATGCCATCGTAGCTGTGATCCAATGGACCACCAGGGACACCTGTTCCTCAAAGAGCTACCCCCACCGGATCAACCACATGCAACTCCCCATAGTTAAGCATGGGCAACTTTGTGACTCTACCACTGAGTCACTAGGGTAAACAACAATGCTCGTGCATAGAGATGACTTCCCATTAGGCCAACCAGAGGAACCCTTACATTACATACCGACAGCTATGCAGATATGCCATAGATGCAATGCAGATACAGATCATATGCAATCTCACACTATGCCTCCTATCATGCCACTCATCAATCATCCATTATTAATCTCATCAATATCACCACCTAATTCTTAGTGGATTTCAATTTCAATTGTCTTACCATTGTTTCAAGTTTTAGTGTGGCATTCACAATCTCTTTAATCATCTTAATTTTTCAACATCATTTCCAATTCACTAATTGGCAACAAACACATGGCATTCAATCATTGTCTCAATATTTTCATCACCACTCATAGATGTGTCATACAATAACATCATTCAATTCTCATCATTAATTATCATATCTCATAAATAGTGGTGAAACATACATGGTTTTCACAATATGAAATAAGCACACACTTTTGCCAAAATCTCAAGTCATTATCAATCACCACCAAGGACATACCATATATATATATATATATATATATATATTTATATATATATATATATATATATTCTAAATGCAATCACATATTTGCCAAGAATATCATCATCACAATATCAATCATCACATCATTTCAACATAACTATAGTGTGAACACCTATTTTTGTTTGGTAAAAAAAATATATGTTAAAAGAAAATAATAATAATAATAAATTGTATAGTGACTATTGGAATAGCAACCTCCTCCATTTCTATAAATACTCAATCTCTCCTCACTTCCTACTACACTCTCAAAATCATTTTCTCTCTTTCATCAACCTTCTTTCATAATTTTCCTCAAGCAATGACGAATAGGTATCGGAGCAAGGAGGAAAGAATGAGGGAGGAAAACCAATATCTGGTGACTATCTTCTTATGCTTTGTAGCATCTATAATACTTGCCCTCTTTTGGATATTTTATTTATGGCTAAATCTGTAATAAATAATTTTAGAATTTTAAGATAGTTTATATTTCCATAAGAGTAAGTGATTACTCATTTGTACTCAAAATAAATTTTCTTCAAAAGAATTATTTTTTAAAAAAGGGACAAAAAAGTCAAAAAAAATGAAAAATGGCCCAAAAAAGGTCTAAAAGAAAGTGAAAATGGGCCCAAAAAAGGCCAAAGAAAAAGAAAAGCAAAAAAAGAGAAAAAAGAAAAAAAGAAAAGTTTCGGTGATTTTTTTCAGGTGAGACCCAGTTTGGTTGCATAATTGGAGAAAATGGGGAAAGTTAGAACCAAATTTTGTCAATTTGGAAAAAAAGGAAACTGATAACATTTCATGAGGGATCCAAGGCCAAATTTCTTCTATAAATAGGACATGATGCAAAGGGAGAAAAGGGAAAAGTAGGAGGAAGAGAGAAAAGAGTGTTAGTTTTTTGTGTAGTTTTTTTAGAAAACTTGTTTTCAAAAATAGAGGTATGGAAATGGTGTTGTAAGAATGAGTGTGTTACTCTAGTATGTTTTAGTATGAGTTTTGTGACCCGAATTACCAAAAAAATCTTGTAATCGGTTCCTAATTGTCACGACCGGATGATCGCCGCGACGCGGCCGACCCTCGTAACAGGAAAAAGGTTAAAACAAAACAGGGAGTCACCACCAACGTTTTTATTCACAGGAAAAACATTGGGAAAAAACTTTAACAAAGCACTGGTTAAAAAAAATGAGATTCAAGTTCGGGAGTCGGTTACGAGTAGGGAAGGTATTAGCACCCTACATCGCCTGTCAAAAACAGTACCAAGATTGAAAATGCGCAACATAAATAGCCTTACAAAAGATGTTTTATTTCTTCCTTTTTATTATTATACTTTGTAAAAAAAAAAGAAAAACAGAGGGAATAAACTGAACAAACATGAAGTGTCGAAGCAAGGTCAACAGGACGTCTCGTCCAAATTAACCTCGGCTTCGGTATAAGACAGGGAAAAGGAAGAAGGCTAACAAGACGTCGCGTCTAAATTAGTCATCCTTTAATCAAAATACGAGGTCAGAAACGAGAAAGGGATAAACGGGACATCTCGTCCTAAGTATCCCTTTGCTTATGAGTCGTGGTGATGGTCAACCAAAAATGGGGGAAAATCAACAAGACGTCATGTCTAAATTGATTTTCGTGGAAGTGATAAGAATAGAATAATTACAAAAAAAGGTAAAAAAAATGAAAAAGGAAAGATGGGCCCGACAGGGGTTAAGTCCCGCTCCTACGTATTCTCGAGTTATCGAGAAATCAGGGTTACGTAGTTCTCGAAGGTGGTTTTAGAAAAAGAACTATGCGATTGATGGTGGATAATACCCATGAGGAAGACTTATACAAGGTGAAGTTCTTTACATGTGCACAATTCCTAAGGAATTAGTGTAGACGAAAGTATTTCCGTACGACACTAACTAAAAACAGCTTCTACATTGGTTAAAAGGAACACGAAAATTTTGCTTTCTTTTTATTGTTGTTATTGATTACAAGGCAGAATAAAAGAAATTTAACAAGATATACTTAAACAAGACAACAGACTCAATAAAAATAGCAAATCGGACAGGAAAATAAATAATGAAAAAGCGGGGAAAACAAGGAACAAAATGTAACCGGTGTGATGGGGATGCTAAGAACTGGTGTGGACTTGCACAGGAGGAACCGAAGTGACGTTGGTGTAGCTACGGAACTATAAGGGACCGGTGTGCAGCTCACTGAAGGGACGGTGTAAGGATTTGGTGTAAGAGCCGGTATGAAGTTGATGAGGATGATTTAGGGGATTTGGACGGTATCTGGGAAATGGAGTTTACTAAAACTGGGTTCGATCCAGTGTCCTGGTGATGCCTTAAGGTCTGGAGCAATTAAGAGGTGCGAGAAACCAAGATTCCAGTTTTGAACACTGGAACAAACTTCAAGGGCTTTAGGGTCAAGAGTTCTGGAGATCGGAACAAGTTCCCACGGGAGTATGCTCAGAGTATTGACTCAAAAATGACCCAAAAATTTTCAACCCCTTATGCCTCTTCAGATGAGGCATTTATAGAGGTTCTGGGTGCTGGTTGAGTGCTTGGACAACTCAAGCCTCCACTCACAGTGGAGGTAGCCTAGCCACTAATCAAGTTGTGGGGAGCAGCGGCTGGTGGGGAATTTTTAATTGTTCCCACTTTCGTCCCTTGTCTGCCACTTCCATAATTCATGGATCGACTTGGGTGGTGCGATTCCAAGTCAAAGCATGGGCAATCGGACTCCTCGATCGGTGTCACATGGGTCTATTATCAAGTTTATGAAAGTGTCTTCCCACGTCAGGTAAGAGAGGACACTGGTCTCACTTGGACGGTCTCAGGGAAACGATGCCTCCTTCGTTGGCTCAGATTGGTATCCCTCAGATCCGGACCGGTGTTCTTCTTATGGGCTGGACTACTGTGTCAGTATCCATTCTTGGTTGAAATGGTTAGACCGAAATAGGTGTTCACATATGTGAAAAGCCCAAATGTAGAATCAATCTTTCGACACTCGGTGTGAAGTCTTGAATTCATTCAAGTAACACCAGATCCCTTTTTCGTTCAGAATTACTTCACTCGGAGGTGATTTGCTCGGAAATGTCTCAACACATTCATAGTCATAGCCTTTATTTCCCCGAGTAATCCACTTGGAAATGTCTCACACGGATATATCTCTGCCTAAAAAGTGCTCTTTCAAAGTCTGACTCACTTGGGAATATCTCTTTCCGAGAAGTATTCATCAGAGCCTCTTTTCGTCCAGAATCGCTTCACTCGGAGGTGATTTGCTCAGAAATATTTCTGCTTGAAGCACTCATTTAAAGCCAGCTTTTCTTCCTTCTAAAGTGACCCACTTGGAAATGTCTCACTCGGAAATCCCTCATTCAAAAATATCTCACTCGGCTATATCTCCGGCCGACAAGCTCTTTCGAAGTCAGCCACTTTTCCTTCAGAATTGCCTCACTCGGAGGTGATTTGCTCGGAAATCTCTATCAACAATGCCTTTCTCAGATATATCTCTACCCGAAAAGTGCTCCTTCGAAATCAAAGCCACTTTTCGTACAGAATTGATTCACTCGGGAATTCTTCACTCAGAGATATCTCTGCCCGAGAGGTACTCATTCGAAGTCAGAGCCTCTTTTCTTTCAGAATTGATTCACTCGGGAATTATCTACTCAGAAATATCTCTACCCGAGAAATACTAAATCAAAGTCAAAGCCTTTCTTTGCTCGGGAATAATCCCCTCAAGAATGACCCACTTAGAAATATCTCACTTGGAGACACCTCACTTGGATATATCTTTGCCTGAAAAGTACCCATTCATAGTCAGAGCCTTTCTTTGCTCGGAAGTAATTCCCTCGAGAATGACCCACTCGGAAATGTCTCACTCGGAGACAACCCACTCGGAAATATGGAAATTGGAAGTGTTTCTGCCTGAAAAGTGCTCCTTCGAAGTTCAGAGCCTTTCTTCATTCCGAATGGCTTCAATCGGGAATCCGTCACTCGGATGTATCTCTGCCTAAGAGGTACTCATTCGAACTCAGCCTTTCTTCGCTCAGAAGTAATTCCCTTGAAAATGACCCACTCGGAGACATCCCACTCGGAAGTATGGAGCTTGAGAGAGTCTTTGCCCGAAAGGTATTCATTCATAGTCAGAGCCTTTCTTCGCTCGGAAGTAACTCTTGGAAGCAAACCATTCAGAAATGCCTCACTCGGAGACACCTACTCGGAAATGATCATTCAGAGTTACTATCTACTCGGAAATGATCATTTGGAGTCAAAGTTTAGTCCTCTCAGAATCCTTTCACCTGGGAATATCACTCGGAGTCGAAGACAATCTTGAAGAGGAACCCAAGCACAAGCTCTCGGCAATTTCGAAAATGTGCCCGAGCACAAATTCTGGGTGATCTTTAAGGCACACCCGAGAATAAGCTCTCCGCAATTCTTAAGGCACACCCGAGAACAAGCCCTCGGCAATTCTTAAGACACACCCGAGAACAAGCTCTCGGTAATTCTTAAGGCACACCCGAGCATGAATAGAAAGAAGGGGTTCCAAGCGACAAAACTCCCCATTCTCGGTGAAAATTGACCGGACCGAAATAGGTGTTCGTAGATCCCCCTCTTTACTTCTTTTTCACAAGAGAAACACGAAGCTTCCATGTTTTTGAAGTGAAAAGGAAGTAAAGATATGAACACCGATGTAGGGGTCAAGTGGGACCTCTTAATCGAATGGGATATTCCCCATGAACCTCTGCCTCTCCTCGCGGGCCAAAGCATGGAGCTGAGGATGGTGTCAGAAAATTTCGAGAGGATAACTACTGTCGCCGGTCAGGACTCCTCTAGCACTAGGACTTGGAATTTTTTTCCTTTCTAATAGCCTTATTCCGGGATAGGCTCCAGAGTCAAACTTTTTGTAAGGCCATTGTGCCCTTTTCCTCTTTAATGAAGTGCATTTTTCACATCTGCCTCTGTTTTTTAATTTCCAAGAATGCCATGATTGACCTATGACCGACGTATGATAAATAATTACTTGAAATAACATCGTCTAATCTCATCAATTGCACTTGAATTTCGAATCAATAAAACCCACATCGTCCTTTAAGAACAGCCAACTGAATTGAGCCAACATCTTTCCTTATCACCAAATTGAACCAAGTGCATCTGGTTCTAACCGATGTAGACCTCAAATTGAGTTACAACCGGTGTAAGGAATGAGACATCGTCCCTTATGACGGCCAAAGTTCATACTGAACCAAGTGCATCAGATCCTAACCGACGTAGAGGCATGACACCATTCTTGGATGCCGTCCTGTTTTCTCTTGCCTTCAACCTCAGTCGTAGTTGAAACCCTTTTCAGGCTGGTGTCAACATCATTTTCTTTTTTTTTCTTTTTTTGTTGTTTTTTTTGTTTTTTATGTTTTTTTTGTTTTGGTTTTGTTTTGAGTAAAAAGAATTGGGGCGGTGCACCAGTTTCAGCAGGAAGTGGTTAGCTGGGAATTATCTTTTTGGATGACAGGAAGCGAAAGGATTGTCTTTCAGTTAACAGGAGGTGAGAGAATTGTGGGCCAATTCTCAATTGACTAGAGATGAAAAGATTGGGGTTGACCCTGGGTAGACTAGAAATAAAGGGTGCCTCATTCGACGACTGGAAGGAAAAGGGTGCCTTGTTAGGTGACTGGAAGGAAAAGGGTGCCTTGTTAGGCGACTGGAAAGTAAAGAGTGCCATTTGTTCGGCGACTGGAAGGTAAAGGGTGCCATTTGTCTAGCGACTGGAAGGTAAAGGGTGCCATTTGTTCAGCGACTGGAAGGTAAAGGGTGCCATTTGTCCGGTGACTGGAAGGTAAAGGGTTCCATTTGTCCGGTGACTGGAAGGTAAAGGGTGCCATTTGTCCGGCGACTGAAAGGTAAAGGGTGCCATTTGTCCAGCGACTGGAAGATAAAGGGTGCCATTTGTTCGGTGACTAGAAGGTAAATGGTGCCATTTATACGGCGACTGGAAGGTAAAGGGTGCCATTTGTCCGGCGACTAGAAGGTAAAGGGTGCCATTTGTTCGGCGACTGAAAGGTAAAAGGTGCCATTTGTTCGGCGACTGGAAGGTAAAGGGTGCCATTTGTCCAGCGACTGGAAGGTAAAGGGTGCCATTTATTCGGCGACTGGAAGGTAAAGGGTGCCATTTGTTCAGTGACTGGAAAGTAAAGGGTGCCATTTGTTCGGTGACTGGAAGGTAAAGGGTGCCATTTGTTCGACGACTGGAAGGTAAAGGGTGCCATTTGTCCGACGATTGGAAGGTAAAGGTGAGGGTGTTGCCTCTCAGTTGACTGAAAGAGGAATCTAGGGAGATGCCCTAGTTAGAACATGATTGAAAGAATTACGGGGAACTGCCCTTTGACTGAAAGATGTGACTTGGGGCGATGCCCCAGTTTGGACATGATTGAAAGAACCTTGGGGTACTGCTCCTTAATTGAGAGAGTAGACCTAGGGCGATGCCCGAGTTAGGAAGATTAAAGGGATTTAGGGGAAACTTCCCTTTAACTAGGAAGATTTGGGGTGATGCCCCAATTTAAGTTGTTTAGTGATTCAGGATACCGCCTCTTGATTGGGAGAGAGATCTGGGGTCCACCGGGGATGTATGGCGGGCTTACTGGAGGAGAGAAATCTGAGGGATGCCCCAATTTAAGCTGTTTTGGACAATTCAGGGTACTCCCCCTTGACTGGAAGAAAAAAGGAACTGGGGGAACTGTCCCAGTTTGGAAAATCTGGCTGAAGGAGTTAGGGGTATTGCCCCTCGAACGGAGGAAGGATTTGGGATGATACCCTAATTTTGGAAAGATTGAAAGATTTTAGGGGTACTACTCCTTGATTGAGAGAGTAGACCTGGGGCGATGCCCCAGTTATGGAGATTGAAGAAGCTAGGGGTGCTCCCCTTTGACAGAGAGAGACCTGGTGTGACACCCTAGTTCGAACCTTTTGGGAGCACTGTAACACCCCGAATTTTTAAAGTAGGAAGTTAAATTAAGAGAATAAACATTGAATAATTAGATGTGGACCAACTAATGTTCTAAAATACTAGAAATAATTTAATTAAGAATCTCTGAGGCTGTTGTGAATTGTTCTGACCGGATAAGTTGAAAACTGACCCGGATAGAATATGGGTGTCAGACCAAGTATCTCCTATTGAGATGCTGTTTGTCAGGGCTGTAGATAATGATATTGGGAATCCAAATATATATTCAGAAAAATTTTTAGAATACGTATTGAGCCCAAACTGAGAGCCTGTTTAATGGAAAAATGGAAGAGTTTAGTGAAGAGTTAAAATGTAAATAAAAACTCTCACTCTTTTCACTCTCACTTCCGTGACTTATCTTGTTCTTGGCAGCAGACACACTTCTTCTTTTTCCCTCATTTTTCCCTTTGTCATATCTTCTTCTTCTTCCCAAGAGTTTGAATAACCTGGTGCTCTTTTCCTTCTCCTTTTCATCCATCCTTAAGGCTTGAAGGGAGGCATGGTGGCTTGAAGCTTCTCCTCTCCTCCTCTTCATTTTCGTCATTCTTCTTCTCCCTCTTGAACTCTATTTTCGTTTTAGAGCAAGGTGAGCTCTTTACCATCACTTTTTATTTGGAGTCTAGAAAATAGAGAATGGTAACTTGGGAGGAGTATTAAATGTTGTGGGTAAAGGAAAGAAGCATTAAAATGCATGAACCCTAAAGGGTGGGTGAAATAAATAAGGGTATTTATGAGTAATAAATGAGTATGTGAGGTTGGGGTTGATGAATGATGAGCACCTATGATGGATGGTGAGTTTAGTGGAAACTCTAACTTATGGAATTTGGGGGAAATGTATAATAATGAAAGGATTAACATTTATTGATGAGGGAAATGTAATAAATGTAGAAGCATTGATATTTAATGATGATTAGAGATGGTAGTTGGAATATATAAATGGAAACCACATGAAATGGGATTAAATGTAAGTTTGGTAAATGGACAACCTAACAATATATGTTGCTACTTTAATAATAATGAAGGGTGAGTTAAGGGAAGGGATTCCCGAAACCTAAGTAAGCAAATGAATAAACTTAAGATAGCTTCCACATGATGAGAACCATATGTACATAGATATGTATATGTGTATTAAAATGGCCTTTGAATGAATAATTGATGTGGTCCTATAATGATTGGTGTAGGACTTGATAACTCTGGTGAAGCGGGAACGTCAAACCCGGAGGTGTACTTCTCCCAAGGTAGGAGAGGGGTGTATTTTCTAAATGTATGAGAATTGTTATGATAATATATGTATTAATGTAATATGGCATGCTGTCTTGATTTGATGTGTATTTGATTTCATGAATGGTATAATGAGTACTCTAAATCTTTGGTTGGAATGTTTCTTGAACATAAGGAATGTTGATTATGTTTGAATTGTGAATAACTGTGTGATTGAGTATGGATTTACCCTAGATGAGAGGGTGAGATAGCCATATGAGGTTGAGGCATGCATGAGTATTGCATACATGGCATGGCATGCATATCATGATGATATTGAAAAGTGGTTACGATCACTTGATGTTGGAATATAAAGGGCTTGCGAGTTCCTGTGATTATTGGACCGGTGGTTGCGATCACCTGGTGTTTAAAATGAAAGGCCCTGCGGGACCATTGAGATTGAATGCCCATGGTTGCGATCATGATGCGGGAGTACCCCTTGCGAGGTGGGAAACCATTGAGAATGATTGTATGATTATGATGGTTGCGATCACCCAAAGAAATGAAACCGGATCCGTGCATATGCATTGTAAACATTAGCATGTGCAACAACCTTAAAGCATGGCATAGAGTGGTACTCTAATGATGAGGTTGAGTGAGGTGTGGGTGGACATCCCCTTTTAAAATTACTGGTTATGATTGTGAACTTGGCTGATATGATTCTCAGAAATTTAATGAATATTATGATTGAATGACATTTGATGGTTGAATGATTTAATATTGATAGAACTCCTCTTGAAGAGGAGATGTTTGTATTGCATTCATGCATATATTGTCTTATTTGTTGGATTTTCATCATTGAGAAAGTATACTCACTCTTCCTGTGGTATATCTTTTAGTTCCTGTGTTGTAGGACTGCTTGGAGCAATTTTGTGCAGGAGAAGTGTGAAGGAAGTCTCTCTTTTGGTAAAGAATGCCTTGGCCGGCAGTATATGGTTCTGTAATTATGGGAATAGTTATAAGGGGTTGACATTTTGTATATGTTGATCAGATATGAATTGATAAGATAATTGTATGGATGATAAGAATTTATATATATGTTATGGAAGTTCTAAGGGTCATGAAGAAAAATGAGTGCTTGGGTGTATGGCTCATTTTTGCTTATGACCCTATAAATGTATATGAGATGAATTTCAATGAAAACTTTCCTACATTTTGATGAATGAATGAAAAAGTGTTTCTTCGTAGTGGTTTTGTGAAGTGGAGCAGGTATTGGAACAATTTTGTAAGGCTATAATGAAATACGACATGAATATTTGAGTAGGTTCATTTGGAAGTAAGTTTTACTTAGTTAGTTGATTGGAATTGATATAATGAATTAGGCAGAAAATGTTGGAATGAAATTCTGGTTGGATGTGTTGTAAAATCGTGTGTTCTGTTAGTTCTGATAGATTCGCCCGAGCGAGATGGGTCCTCGCCCAAGCGAGAGTGCTTTCTGGATGAAAATTGGCTACTGGGCAAATTCTCGATTAGGCGAGAGTGAATCTCGCTCAAGTAAACTTGCCCCAGTATCAGTGTTTGCTCTTTGGAGGAATTTTCCCCAGGCGAATGGAGTCTCACCCGAGCAAAGGCGAAGGGAATTAGCTACTGGCCTGATTTCGCTCAGGCGAATGGCCAATTCGCTCAGGCGAATGGCCAATTCGCTCAAGCGTAAATGCTAGGAGAATTGGGGGATTGGCTACTGGAAGAAATCCGCTGAAGCGAAGGGCCTAAGGAATGGCATTCGCCCAGGCGAGATCATTAATGGTGAGGGGGTGAGTTCATGAATGTATCCTGCCCAAGTGAGAGTTTGAAAATAAACTAAGAGAGAGTGAAACTTCTGAGTGAATTCTGAGTGATCCAAGCCCGAGTCATGACTTTCCAAGTGAGGAAGTGTACATAATCCGAGTGAGAAGGCTCTTGAGTGTGATGATCTGGGCAGTGGAGTCTCGAAGGGGAATTTCTGAGTCCAGTGTACTTGTTCCGAGTGGTGTGTCCCGATTTTGTAATCTCTGAGTGGGAGAACACCGATTGGTGATACTCGGTGTGTGTTCGTCCAGAATTTTCCTTGGAATAACTCTCCTCGAGTGGAAAAGAGAGGTAGTCGGAATTGTGATAAAATGCCGAGTGAAAGCTAGTCAGGTAATGAGTCGGTCTTGGAGTGAAATTCTGAGTGAATGACCCAACATAGGTGAGCCGGGTTCTGGAAGGTTTTACCGAGTATAAGACTGGGTGAGAGAGGACTCGGTCTGAACTGATTTTGCCGAGCAGAGACTGAGTGAGTGATGGGTCGGTCAGAGTCATTTTCCCGAGTGGAAGACCCGAATGCTAGTAGTCGGTTTTGGAGGGATCCTGCCCAATGGAAACCCGAGTGATGGGAGTCGGTGTTAGAGGGACTTTACTGATTGAAAACCCTGTGTTGAGAAGCCTAGTTGTCTGAGTGAGTATTCGCCTAGCACTAGAACCATTTCCGCTCAAGCGAATTGCTTTAGTTGAGTTACACGCCCAAGCGAGCTGGTATGGGAATTGTTTCTGGACGATTTTCGCCCAGGCTCGCTGGCTCCGCCCAACCGAGGATTGTGTGTCTCGCTCAAGCGAGTCGGATCCGCTTGAGCGAAGCTCTCCCCCTGATACTTTCTTCCTCTTTCGCTCAGCTCTCTTCTGCCTTGCCCATGTGCATTATGTAGTACTCGCTCAAGCGAGTAAGGACTTCGCTTGAGCGATGGGGACCCCTGTTATCCCCAAACACTGTGATCGAATTATTTTCTCTCCTCTTTACATTAAAACCTGTTCCCACACTGTTTCTGGATTATGTTGGTCGGAAAAATCTGTTTTATTAAATTTATTAATGGTTGTTCCCCTTAATTTCAATCACATAGCATTATCTTGTTCTAAATCCTTCCGCTGTTCTAAATTGGGGAACTTATGCCTCGTTGCTCCTCTTGACTTACCTTCTTATATCTTCACATATGAGATAGGTCTCTGATAGGTCCGGGGAAATGAATAAATAAATTATTAATTGTATAGTCTTATCTCTTGCAATTATCATGAATTAAATACATTGAATCGTGAAAAATTTACCCCTATTTTTGGGGTGTCACAACCTGGTATCAGAGCATATTTAGCTCTGTATTACTGTGACCAGCTGCTGTTATTACCAGAATATGATATGTGATTGAGGAATGATTGTCCTTATTGTTTGGTTAAGTATAAATTGATGGTGAATTGAAAGTAATTGTTATAAGTCCGGCCAAGCTTTCTTCACACTATCCTCCCTCAATGACGAATCCTATGTATTGTGAATGCATACTACATTATGATATGATGATACTCTTGTATGAGCTTGAATATGAATTGGTTGGTATTGGACTCCATGATGGAGGGCCGTAACTGAATTTTTATGATAAAGTGCTGTAGTGTGAGATTATAGAGGAATTTTTATGAATGAGATTACTAATGTTAGATGAATATTTGTTACGATTTTAGATATCGAGATGGCCTGTCGTCGTCAAGATAATGATGACACTATAGCTAGAGCTTTGAACCGTTTTGCGGATCTCCTTGAAACGCAAAATCATGAAAGACATGAGGCAGAAAGACAACTTGCTCCTGTTGTTCAAGGTACTCAAGGATTTGACATGTTGTTAAAGCGGAAACCCTCTGAGTTTTATGGTGGATTTAGACCTGAACAAGCCTATGCTTGGATCCGTAATGTTGAGCGGATCTTTGATAGTTTCGAGTGCAATAAGCTCCAAAAGTGGAGTATGCTATTTTCATGCTGAGAGACGAAGCAGAGACTTGGTGGAGACTCACCAAGAGTAGAATGAATGCTGCTGCTATTCCCTTAACTTGGGGAAATTTTAAAATTGAACTCATGAGGAAATATGTGCCCGAAAGTTACAAGAGCAAGAAGGAACTCGAGTTCATGGAACTCAGGCAAGGCACAATGACGGTGGAAGAGTATGCTTCCAAATTTGAAGAACTTTGTGAATTCTACCCTCCTTATCAACAAGAGGGAACTGAAGTGTCAAAATGTATGAAATTTGAGAATGGTCTACGTCCTGATATTCAAAGGGCCATTTGCCATCAGGAAATCCGAAGTTTCACGGTGCTTGTGAATAAGTGCCGCATTTATGAAGAACATGCTCCCTCTCAACATTCTAAATTTGACTCTAAGCTGAAGGGTCAATCTTCTAGTTTCAAGAGGCAAGGAAATTTCAGAAGAGGACGCTTTCTGAGGGGTGCCCATTCTAATGTCCAAGCTAGAGGCGGTGGACGTGGTAATACTTTTGGCCGGGGTAATGTAAATACCAATGGGCCGAGATGTTATAGGTGTGGTGGACCGCACTATGTTCAGGAATGTGTGCACCATGAAGATGTTGTGTGCTTTAATTATGATCAGGTGGGACATATCCATCCTGCATGTCCCACGCTTGCAAGACAGGCTCCGGTACAAGCTAATGTTCCCAACCGTGCTAATGCACCTGCTCATATGAACCGCGGAGGCCATAATGGTGGTCGGGGCCGTGGTAATGGAAATAATGGTGGTCGACGTGGCGGTCGAGGTGGCTATAATGGTGGAAGGCATGGCAACGGTCGAGGAAATGACAATGGTGCTCGTGGTGGAAATAAGGATGGTGGAAATCTTCAACCCAATGCCGGAAGAGTATTTGCTGTGACCGGTGAGGAAGCAGCACAAGCAGAAAATCTAGTTGAAAGTAAGTGTGAAATTCTTGGACACTCAGTTCATGTCATTTATGATTCGGGTGCGACCCACTCTTTTATATCCGAGGATTGTGTTCGACGATTGAGATTGCCGGTATGTTTAATGAAAAATGCTCTTGTGGTTACCACCCCAACCGGTACTTGTCTCAAATCGGTTAATCGGTGTGATAATGTTGATATGCTCCTAGATGGGAGAAGGTTTGTTGCGTCTTTTATTTGCTTACCTATAAAAGGATTGGAGATCATACTTGGTATGGATTGGCTTTCTATCAATACAGTCATGGTTGATTGTCAACAACGGACTGTTATTTTCCCTTCTTTGGATAGGGGATAGTTTGATGTACAAGGTATAGCTCAACTCTGCGTATTGCTATCTCTTACTGATGGGACGAGTGGTCCCGATCCCATTAATATCCCTGTGGTGTCTGAATTTTTGGATATGTTTCCCAATGAGATACCTGGCTTACCACCTCCACGAGAGGTTGAGTTTGCTATTGACCTTGTACCTGGTGCCGAACCAGTGTCTATTGCTTCTTATAGAATGTCTCCTACGGACTTAGTTAAACTAAAGAAGCAAGTTGAAGAGCTACTTGAGAAGGAGTTTGTTCGACCTAGTGTGTCACCCTGGGGAGCTCCTGTGTTATTGGTTAAAAAGAAGGATGGAACCATGCGGTTGTGTGTAGACTACCGCCAATTGAACAAGCTGACGATAAAGAATAGATATTCTTTACCTTGCATTGATGATCTATTGGATCAATTAAGAGGTGCTGTGGTATTTTCAAAGATTGATTTGTGTTCCGGTTATCATCAAATTTGGGTGAGAACCGAAGATATTCCGAAGACTGCGTTTAAGACACGATATGGCCATTACGAGTATGTTGTGATGCCATTTGGAGTGACTAATGCTCCAGTGGTGTTCATGAGTTACATGAACCACATCTTTCATGAATACCTGGATTGTTTTATTGTGGTGTTCATTGATGATATCCCTGTGTATTCCAAGAGCCGTAAGGAACACGAAGAAAATTTGAGGGTGGTGCTGAACATTCTTAGGGAGAACCAGTTGTACGCCAAGCTCTCTAAATGTGAATTCTGGTTGGCGAGCGTCCAGTTTCTTGGACATGTGATATCCGAGGATGGTATTTCGGTTGATCCTTCTAAGGTTGAAGCCGTTATGGCATGGTCTAGACCTACGACGGTTACAGAAATCCAAAGTTTCCTTGGACTTGCCGGTTATTATCGGAGGTTCATCGAAGGTTTTTCTCGTCTTGCTAGACCTTTGACGAACTTGACAAGGAAGAACCAACCTTTTGTATGGACGGTTGAATGTGAAAGATGCTTCGAAGAGTTAAAGATGAGGCTGACTTCTGCTCCTATCTTGGCGTTGCCTGATTTACAAGAAGAGTTTGTGGTGTATTGTGATGCTTCCAAGCATGGACTTGGATATGTGCTAATGCAGAAGGAATGTGTAATAGCTTATGCTTCATGCCAGTTGCAACCCCATGAAGTTAATTACCCAACTCATGATTTAGAGTTGGCTGCGGTTGTGTTTGCCTTGAAGATTTGGCGTCATTACTTGTATGGTTTGAGATTTGTGGTTTTTAGTGACCACAAAAGTTTGAAATACCTTTTTGACCAAAAGGAATTGAATATGCGTCAGAGGAGATGGATGGAGTTCTTGAAGGATTACGATTTTAAATTGATGTATCATTCGGGAAAAGCCAATGTTGTTGCCGATGATCTTAGTCGGAAATCCTTACATGTGTCGGCCATGATGGTCAAAGAGTTTGAATTGATCGAGGAATTTCGGAATTTGAATGTTGGAACCGAAGTTCAATCCTCCAAGAAGCTATGTTTTGCTACCTTGAAGATATGTAATGAGTTTTTGGAGCTTGTAAAAGAGAAACAAAAAGATGATGATTATTTACAAGAGGTGAGAAGATCTCAGGATAATGGGAAGAATTTATTTCTTGTGGAAGGCGTTGATGGTTTATGGCGAGTAAAAGGTCGTGTGTATGTACCTTCATTCGGAGATTTAAGGCACACGGTACTAGAGGAAGCACATAAAAGCATTTTTAGCATTCATCCTGGTGCAACCAAGATGTATCAAGATGTAAAGAAGAATTTTTGGTGGCCTGGAATGAAGCGTGACGTTGCCAACTTTATGGCGTCGTGCCTTACTTGTCAGAAGGCGAAGGTGGAACACCAAAGACCTTCGGGTACTTTGAGGCCACTTGATATCCCCGTTTGGAAGTGGGACGCGATTACCATGGATTTTGTGTCCGGATTACCAAGAACAAGGTCCAGATGTGACGGAATATGGGTGATTGTGGATCGTTTGACAAAGAGTGCACATTTTCTACCAATCAGTATGGAGAGCTCCTTGCAGGATTTAGCCCAGTTGTACATTCGGGAGATTGTGAGGTTACATGGTATGCCATCAAGCATTGTTTCTGATCGTGACCCCCGATTCACTTCCCGATTATGGGGAAGCTTACATGAAGCGATGGGTTCAAAACTGAAGCTAAGTTCGGCGTATCATCCTCAGACTGACAGACAGTCTCAGAGGACTATTCAGAGTCTTGAGGACTTACTGCGTGCTTGTGTTTTGGAGCACGGCGGTTCATGGGAGAAATATTTGCCTCTGATCGAATTCACTTACAACAACAGTTTTCATTCTAGTATTGGTATGGCACCATACGAGGCATTATATGGAAGGAGGTGTCGAACCCCTTTATGCTGGCTTAAAGTTGGTGAGAACTTGGCCTTAGGGCCTTAGATTGTTGAGGAAACTACTAAGCAGATCAAGATGATCCGGGAGAAGATGAAAATTGCTCAAGACTGGCAGAAAAGCTATTATGATAAAAGGAGGAAGCCACTTGAGTTCCAAGTCGGCGATCATGTGTTATTGCGAGTCTCACGTAATAAGGGTATTGGAAGAGCTTTGAAGAGCAGAAAGCTAAGCCCTAAATTCATTGGACCTTATGAGATATTGGAGCGGATTGGTGATGTCGCTTATCGGATTGCGCTCCCTCCGCAGTTGGCAAACTTACATGATGTGTTCCATGTATCGCAGTTAAGAAAGTATATACATGATCCTTTGCACGTAATCTCTATTGATGATGTTGAGGTGCAGGATGACTTGTCTATTCCTCCCGTTTCGGTTCGTATTGTTGAGTATTCCGTGAAGAGACTACGGAATAAGATGGTACCATTGGTGAAAGTAGCGTGGAAGCATGGAGAGGTTGAGACACTCACCTAGGAATGCGAGGACGATATTCATGAGCGGTATCCTCACGTATTCGAATCTGGTAACGAAATTTCTTTTAGGAGGGGTGGATTATAACACCCCGAATTTTTAAAGTAGGAAGTTAAATTAAGAGAATAAACATTGAATAATTAGATGTGGACCAACTAATGTTCTAAAATACTAGAAATAATTTAATTAAGAATTTCTGAGGCTGTTGGTGAATTATTGTGACCGGATAAGTTGAAAACTAAAACATCCTAAATTTAAAATAAAACAAACCCGGGACAAGAAAAGTTTTCCAAAATTAAATAAACCAAATAGACCATAAAGCAACCGGGTAACAAAAGAGATAAGAGAAGGAAGGCAAGAGAAAATGAAACCGACTCGAGAGGGCATACAGCGGAAGAAGGAAACACTCAGCGAAGCCCAAACCAGCATCCACTCGCTTAAGCGAGGTCCCACACGCTTAAGCGAAGCAGCTCCAGTCGCTCGGAATTCAGAGTTATCCTTCAACTCATTCACTCGGAAAATGATAGCTAACTCACTCGGACATATTCTAATTCTAACCACTCGGATTACAGTTTAGCTAATTCACTCGGATTCATTCAAAACTCAACCACTCAGGATAAAGGTCCTCACTCACTCGGATTTTACATCTTTCACTTGGATTATCAATATCCCACACTTAGAATCCGTTCCATTCTAAACCACTACACTAACTCCTCTCTCAGAAGAGGATCGCTCAAGGTTTTCACTCAGGAATACGAACTCTCCCTCACCTGGGTTTACCTATAATTTTTACTCGGAATCACTCAGCGTGTTCACTCGGAGAAGCCACCCAGTAATTCTCACTCGGAACCATCAGCTTAACATTATTTCACTCATCAACAGCCCTCGAATCATTTAACAATACATTCCAGTCGGACGACGCATCAAATCAGCATAAAGCACATACGTATGAATATATGTTCCCAGAAATATAAATCTGCCCACAAATCCAATCTACCGACCCATATACAGGTAACCACATACTCGGAATACTTATTAACTTAACATTATACCTTTACCATTATTCACAGTTCTATACAAGTGACACACCATGTCTATACTTATCAAATCAGTCTTTGTAAATAAATATGTCTAGTCATTTTACATGAGAGCCGGCCAAGGCTACACTGTCTGAACATAATAAACGCATTACAAACACTCAACAGTCAGAGTGCACCACACTCAGACTTGAGGCCCTGCCATCATTTCTAAGTCCAACCTGCACATACTGAAAAATGGTGTAGGGGGTGAGCTTTTACATGGAAAATGACAGCCAAGGACTCGGTATCAGTGTCATTACGCACACTTACGTTCACTCGGTCGCATTCAAATTAAGTTAAGGCCATGCAAATTAGAATAATATCAATAACATACACTCACATACATACTACATAAAGTTCGTCTTTATTCACAAATGCACATGCATCCACACACTCAGAATTCATTCATAACACCCAACACATGCCACGCGTACTATCCTACTCAACATCATATCTACATGTATGCCTGCGGATCTGACTTGAGTAATGACTTTCAGTTACAGTTCCCCCCTTACTGGCCTCTCATCCATCAGCTCTTCCCGTGTGGTACCGGCCTCCCATTGGCGTCTCGAGACTCCTCTCTAGCTCCTACGGCTACCACGAGCTCTCTCAGGATCTAGCCAAGGTCTGTAGCTGGAAGTCATTCCCTCGGGGCTCATGACCTTCCACGGGTCACCCCATTCCTACATATGAAACTTATGTGTTTAACCAGCAAGCAACATCACTCAATTGATACCTCCTTCGTAATCATTAAGGTAGAAGCATATTCAACACGTCTCTATATTTACTTTGTCAATCACACCAACATGCACAGTGATTGAACAATCAAGGTAATAACATCGGACGAATCAACTAACAGTCACACATTCATATTCTCACAGTATTAACAGAGGTAGAACCATGCATCTCACTTGGCTATATCAGAAAGGCTAACAGACTACATTACCATTATCTTGTTTACATGCAATTATTATCTAACTACTTATCATACATATGGAATCCCAAATCAACAATCATGCATAATATATAATCGTGACAGACACATGCATACACTTAAAGCAGTACATTCATCCGGTACCATTTGTGGACCATGCATTTGACATGCAAGCGCCCCCTACCTGGGATGAAGATTCCAAAGCTCCAAGGGCTTGCAGCTCCAGTCGGTTGCTCCGCTTAGCCCATTCACTCGTTCTCGATAGAACGACCCTGCATCAGTCATCCACTATTACACTTGGCTTTGGAGGAACTCCAAGCCATTCCCACTCTTAAACAGTTCTGTATGCAAGATTAGCGGGGAGGCCAAAGCCTCCAGGGCACCACATTGACCTTCCACTCGGTCCAGTGAGGATTTCCAAGCTTCCGAGACGCCCAGTTCTCTACTCGCTCTCTTGAGCAGCTCCATCACAACGCTGGTGAACGCCCCAGCCTCCTTGAAGCTCTTTGTGCTGCAGATCTTCACTGAGACTCGGCAGCCTCGATCAAGGAGAAGGAGAAAGAGGAAAGTTGATGAAGGAATCGTGGGGAAGGAGACTGGTTGCATACAGGGAGAAATGCACACCCTTGCCCTCTCTGGTTTGTCGAGTCAAGGAGGAGGACTCCGATCCTCGGCCACCACTATTGCAAGCTTATAGAAACAGAGAGCAGAGAAGAAAGGAGAAGAAGGGAAGAAGAATGAAGAGCGGAGAAGAAGAAGAGAAAAGAGGACAGAAAGGAGAGAAGTCTGAAGGGGAAAACATGAATGATAGGGTGGCCCAGTAGCCCATATACGCATGCACGGAGAGAAGGGAAAGTGGAGTGGGAAAGCGTGAAGCAGTACACCAATCACAATCAGCCAGCAATTATTAATTAATCACTCTTAACCAGTCATTATTTCTTAAGTTGAGTTAATTAAGTTAATTATAATTAATAAATAATTTTCCCCACCTTGCAATTATTATTTTAATGATTTATTTTCATTCGGCAATTGATTATTAAATCGGGATGTTACAGTTCTCCCCCTCTCAAAAGAATTTCGTCCATGAAATTCAATCGGTAACTTACCTTAAATAAATAACTCAGAAAATTGCTGACTCAATTACCCACACGACTATGCTTTCACAAGCGTTCACCGATCGGACCACCATTTCGCTCGGAAAAGATTCACCACTCAAGCGGTTTACCGACCGCACCACAATTTCAGTCGGCAGAACATAAAAGTCAGGTCCTGCCTGATTACGACCTGATCATAGAATTTAATATATTCGAGGATTCAATTTCTAAAATGCATAATTCCCCTCATTTAACTCAGCCAATTCATCATAAGCAGTGGTACTTCCTAATTTCTTGGCCGCTCGGTCCTACACACTCAACACCGATTGGTGTATTTACACCCTCGGGTTCCCCGACTCAAATGAGTCACTTGGTATCACCATACACTCATACAGGGTACCGACTCAAAATTGTATCACATGGGACACATTAAGGAGGTTAATTAATCCAGTTGGGAATAATCTAATCGGTAATCAACATCACCGACCCCCAAAAATACTTACTCCCGATCGATTCCTCTCGGATCAAACCCTCGGGTTTCCAAAATCTGACCATAAAATTTCATCCTTATACCAAAATCAACACTCAAAAGAGTTTCCTTATGCTTCATTCAGCACAATTGGCCTGGGTTTACCCCGCACAGGCACCACGCACGATTCGGAAATCTTAGGTTTCTACCCGTGCCTTCGGCTAACCTCACGCCTACGCTCTGAGAACGTCACTCGGACCTCTTATTCAAAAATATCCCTCGGGGTTTTGAAGGTAATCCTCACCTGGAATCTCTCCACTTGCAAAGCTCCACTCGGAATTCAAGTCTATAACGAAGTCAAACCTGAGTTCAAGCTCATCAGTCCCAACCACTGACCTGAGTACGACTCCAATCAAATCCTTCTCTCGGATATCCATTCCCCTCGGAGACCATTCACTCGAAACTTACTCACTCGAAGTCTCATTTTCCTGACCAGAGGGACTCTTCTCCTGGAAGGTCACTCGGTTGGACATCACACGGGTATTAGGAACTCTACACTCGTTATCTTTCTACCCAGAGTTGTTTCACACAGTACCATCCTACTCGGAAGTGATACATTCCGAGTCACATCACTCGAATCTTACCCTTTCAGGAATGTTACGCTAGGCCAATATTCCCTTAACTTAGTAATGATCCCTTCCATGAGGTTCTACTCGGAACACCATAATTTCTGCTCGGTAGTTCTTCCTCACAAGGACGTCGCTTGGAATTGTCTCTACTTTTACACACTCGGAATATACTAACCCTTCCCGAGCAACCCCTCTCTTCACAATTTTAGCTTGGCTCAAGATCCTGGTCCTCTTATTAAACCTACAGTACCACTCGGCTAACTTATAAAACTTAAATTTTAGTGGCCAATTTGATCACCCTTCTTATTTCAATAACTAATCATCCCTTTAGTAGCCATTCCGTACCCAACAACCTCTAATCCTCTCGAAGGCAACATGACAAGGTTATGTAGTCCTTATTTTGATACATAGCCACTTATGATCTACTAAATACAACTCCTCTCTTCACTCGGGGCAGCCTGAAAGACTCACCATCACCATAAGCAGCTACAACTTCACCTGCCCAACTCATGAATTGCAGTATCCATCTTATAGGATGACGTCTCATTCCTATAGGGTTACAACAATTACACAGTCACTGCAACATGTACGCTGCCACAATGCCTACGGCATGAAGAGTCATCTCAGGACAGCATGACTCACACTAACCTGACTCACTCAACTAATACTAATTCACACGGTAATTAATGGCAGTTCACATACACATTAGAAGTAGTACATCTACATCAACATTATGCATCATACAGGGTACATCACGCAACAGCAAGCATGAAAATTATTTATCACTTCTGTAAAACTAGATGACGGTAATACAACAATTGGCTTCTAGCCAACACCGAGTAAATATTTCCTCTAAATCTTATTCATCACAAAATCATGGCTCGGATTAAATTCTCAATTCTCAGCTATATAATGACATCACTCATTCGGCTTTATGCAATTCAGTCAGGATTAAGTAATTCACAATCACATATGTTGTCATAACACACCATAGACTCGGCAACGACACTAATACACATACAACCACTCAGTCGGATTTCATAACAATTATTCATGGCTATATTATTGTTCACTACAGCATGCACCATAACCATAACCACACATTGCACTCAACAATAGCATCAATATATATTTATATGTTCATCCGATCAGACTTACTCAAATCAATTCCAAACTACATTAAGGATTTCATTGACAACATCATATCCAATCGGGAGTTTCACAATAACGTATATTCTCAATTATAACACCACATTACACTCGGTAACAGTATCGGTACATACATATTCATTCAGTCGGAACTCACTCATACGTCATCATCTAGTCAGGGTTCATTCAAATCATTCAAATCCATGCAAACCATGTTAGTCTCCCTAACAACGTTCTCACACGCACCGACCAACTCACTCAGCTAATACTTACTCACAAGAATTAATGGCAATTCACATGTATATATAAGCACATATTCACATCAACATTATCATCATGCACCACGTAGGGCACGTCACACAGCAACAATCATGAAATATAATTTACCACTACTGTGAAACAGTATAATGGCTACAGGCTTCCGACTCACACAAAAATTGTACACCTCCTCATTACTCATAAGTTAGCGCAACTCTCCTGATGACAATGGTCAAGTAGCAGTTACTATCACCCCACAATGGTATAATAACAGTCGATTTCCGACCATTACCGCGTAATTACTTCTTCCTTAGATCTTATCCACCTTAAACCATACAGTATCATATATATATACGTATACGTGTGTACCAACATTCAATACATACACGCTATCATTCAACCAGAACACATTCAAGCATCATTCAATCAGAATCTATCCAGCCAGCTCTCGGCTATATCACTTACATTATTTATAATCCCATATAATCACAGCCATAGGCTCACTTTGCACTTAGCGACAGCATCAACACGTATATATATTCAATCATCCAATCTGAATATCAAATTCACACTCGGCCATACAATTCATATCATTCACCACAGCATGCATTACAGCCACCACATCATATCGCACCCGGCCATAACATTAATATACATACACTCTTTCAATCGGATTCCATTCAATCATGTTATTCTAAATAACATTCCACATATTCATGTAATTCATATTGAGCTCAACAACCATTATAGTGTGCACACATTCTTTTCACCCAGGTTTAAAAGGGACTCCTCACTCGGTATCACCCGTCCTCTTCACTCATTCTCACTCGGCAACTAAAATCTTTCCTACTCTGGTTTTCCCTCTAAGTCAGGGCTCGCTCGGATTTTCCCAGCTATTTAATGATTTATTACAATGGATCCACTTAGAGTCTTAGGTGTCATCTTCTGGTCGGTAAACTCTCGCTCGGCATCACACTGTCTCATTCACTCGGGATTACCTAGGCTTCCTTTCACTCGGAGGGAGTTACTAACTCTCTTCCCACGTCAACACTCGTCTCCATTTCGACTCATAGTTAAACTAACCTCTCACACACAACAAATACGCATATATATATTACTCGGATCTTCATGAACAGTATAGGAGTTCACACAACATAGAGGGTGTAATTAATTACAAGCACCAAATTATGTCTTCTACTCTAAAGGGTTCAAGTTCAAGTAAAAGGAACTAAGGCTAACACATCTCTTGTACCGCAAATCATATACTATTCATTCATCACATGTTCAAATTCCTCAACAAGGCACAGGCATACAACCACACCATTCATAGTCAAACATATACCAAATCATCAAACACATACAATACCGATTAAGTCAGGGCATACAATCAATCGGACCAGGAGGGAAATGACCTCCTATTCACAAATCAATACCATAATAATGATGACCACTCGGTCACAATGCATACAACCGCTTACACTTGGTAAGCATACCTTG
Organism: Clitoria ternatea; assembly: GCA_037962975.1. Taxonomy (NCBI): domain Eukaryota; kingdom Viridiplantae; phylum Streptophyta; class Magnoliopsida; order Fabales; family Fabaceae; genus Clitoria; species Clitoria ternatea. Next base: position 163,403,018 of record CM075672.1, read on the forward strand.
GCCTTGGACCTTTCGGTCTGCTCTGATACCAAAATGAAACATCCTAAATTTAAAATAAAACAAACCCAAGACAAGAAAATTTTTCCAAAATTAAATAAACCAAATAGACCATAAAGCAATCGGGTAACAAAAGAGATAAGAGAAGGAAGGCAAGAGAAAATGAAACCGACTCGAGAGGGCATACAGCGGAAGAAGAAAACACTCAGCGAAGCCCAAACCAGCATCCACTCGCTTAAGGGAGGTCCCACACGCTTGAGCGAAGCAGCTCCAGTCGCTCGGAATTCAGAGTTATCCTTCAACTCATTCACTCGGAAAATGATAGCTAACTCACTCGGCACGTCACAACTTATTCGCTCGGGGAGTCATTAAGTGAATCCTCACTCGGACTTATTCTAATTCTAACCACTGGGATTACTGTTGAGCTAATTCGCTCGGATTCATTCAAAACTCAACCACTCGGGATAAAGGTCCTCACTCACTCGAATTTTACATCTTTCACTCGAATTATCAATATCCCACACTTAGAATCCGTTCCATTCTAAACCACTACACTAACTCCTCTCTCAGAAGATGATCACTCAAGGTTTTCACTCGGGAATACGAACTCTCCCTCACCCGGGTTTACCTATAATTTTTACTCGGAATCACACATCGTGTTCACTCGGAGAAGCCACCTAGTAATTCTCACTCGGAACCATCAGCTTAACATTATTTCACTCATCAACAGCCCTCGAATCATTTAACAATACATTCCGGTCGGACGACGCATCAAATCAGCATAAAGCACATGCGTATGAATATATGTTCCCAGAAATATAAATCTGCCCACAAATCCAATCTACCGACCCATATATAGGTAACCACATACTCGGAATACTTATTAACTTAACATTATACCTTTACCATTATTCACAGTTCTATACAAGTGACACACCATGTCTATACTTATCAAATCAGTCTTTGTAAATAAATATGTCTAGTCACTTTACATGGGAGCCGGCCAAGGCTACACTGTCTGAACATAATAAACGCATTACAAGCACTCAACAGTCGGAGTGCACCATACTCAGACTTGAGGCCCTGCCATCATTTCCGAGTCCAACCTGCACATACTGAAAAATGGTGTAGGGGGTGAGCTTTTACATGGAAAATGACAGCCAAGGACTCGGTATCAGTGTCAGTACACACACTTACGTTCACTCGGTCGCATTCAAATTAAGTTAAGGCCATGCAAATTAGAATAATATCAACAACATACACTCACATACATACTACATAAAGTTTGTCTTTATTCACACATGCACATGCATCCACACACTCAGAATTCATTCATAACACCTAACACATGCCACGCGTACTATCCTACTCAACATTATATCTACATGCATGCCTGCGGATCTGACTTGAGTAATGACTTTCAGTTACAGTTCCCCCCTTACTGGGCTCTCATCCATCAGCTCTTCTCGCGTGGTACCGGCCTCCCATTGGCGTCTCGAGACTCCTCTCTAGCTCCTATGGCTACCATGAGCTCTCTCAGGATCTAGCCAAGGTCTGTAGCTGGAAGTCATTCCCTCGGGGCTCATGACCTTCCACGGGTCACCCCATTCCTACATATGCAACTTATGCATTTAACCAGCAAGCAATATCACTCAACTGATACCTCCTTCGTAATCATCAAGGTAGAAGCATATTCAACACGGTCTCTATATTTACTTTGTCAATCACACCAACATGCACAGTGATCGAACAATCAAGGTAATAACATCGGACGAATCAACTAACAGTCACACATTCATATTCTCATAGTATTAATAGAGGTAGAACCATGCATCTCACTTGGCTATATCAGAAAGGGTAACAAACTACATTACCACTATCTTGTTTACATGCAATTATTATCTAACTACTTATCATACACATGGAATCCCAGATCAACAATCATGCATAATATACAATCGTGACAGACATATGCATACACTTAAAGCAGTACATTCATCCGGTACCGTTCATGGACCATGCATTTGACATGCAAGCGCCCCCTACCTGGGATGAAGATTCCAAAGGCTCCAAGGGCTTGCAGCTCCAGTCGGTTGCTCCGCTCAGCCCATTCATTCGTTCTCGATAGAACGACCCTACATCAGTCATCCACTATTACACTTGGCTTTGGAGGAACTCCGAGCCACTCCCACTCTTAAACAGTTCTGCATGCAAGATTAGCGGGGAGGCCCAAGCCTCCAGGGCACCACATTGACCTTCCACTCTGTCCAGTGGGGATTTCCAAGCTTCCGAGATACCCAGTTCTCTGCTCGCTCTCTTGAGCAGCTCTATCACAACGCTGGTGAACGCCCCAACCTCCTTGAAGCTCTTCGTGGTGCAGATCTTCATTGTGACTCGGCAGCCTCGAGCAAGGAGAGGCAGAAAGAGGAAAGTCGACGAAGGAATCGTGGGGAAGGAGACTGGTTGCATGCAGGGAGAAATGCACACCCTTGCCCTCTCTGGTTCGTCGAGTCAAGGAGGAGGACTCCGATCCTCGGCCACCACTATCGCGAGCTTACAGAAACAGAGAGTAGAGAAGAAAGGAGAAGAAGGGAAGAAGAATGAAGAGTAGAGAAGAAGAAGAAAAGAGAGGACAGAAAGGAGAGAAGTCTGAAGGGGAAAACATGAATGATAGGGTGGCCCAGTAGCCCATATACGCATGCACGGAGAGAAGGGAAAGTGGGGTGGGAAAGCGTGAAGCAGTACACCAATCACAATCAGCCAGCAATTATTAATTAATCACTCTTAACCAGTCATTATTTCTTAAGTTGAGTTAACTAAGTTAATTATAATTAATAAATAATTTTCCCCACCTTGTAATTATTATTTTAATGATTTATTTTCATTCGACAATTAATTATTAAATCAGGATGTTAAAAAAACTGACCCGGATAGAATATGGGTGTCGGACCAAGTATCTCCAATTGAGATGCCGTTGGTCAGGGCTGTAGATAATGATATTGGGAATCCAAATATGTATTCGTTAAAATTTTTAGAATACGTATCGAGCCTGGACTGAGAGCCTGTTTAATAGAAAAACGAAAGAGTTTAGTGAAGAGTTAAAATGTAAATAAAAACTCTCACTTTTTTCACTCTCACTTCCGTGACTTATCTTGTTCTTGGCAGCCTCGAGCAAGGAGAGGGAGAAAGAGGAAAGTCGACGAAGGAATCGTGGGGAAGGAGACTGGTTGCATGCAGGGAGAAATGCACACCCTTGCCCTCTCTGGTTCGTCCAGTCAAGGAGGAGGACTCCGATCCTCGACCACCACTGTCGCGAGCTTACGAAAACAGAGAGTAGAGAAGAAAGGAGAAGAAGGGAAGAAGAATGAAGAGCAGAGAAGAAGAAGAGAAGAGAGGACAGAAAGGAGAGAAGTCTGAAGGGGAAAACATGAATGATAGGGTGGCCCAGTAGCCCATATACGCATGCACGGAGAGAAGGGAAAGTGGGGTGGGAAAGCGTGAAGCAGTACACCAATCACAATCAGCCAGCAATTATTAATTAATCACTCTTAACCAGTCATTATTTCTTAAGTTGAGTTAATTAAGTTAATTATAATTAATAAATAATTTTCCCCACCTTGTAATTATTATTTTAATGATTTATTTTCATTCGACAATTAATTATTAAATTGGGATGTTAAAAAAACTGACCCGGATAGAATATGGGTGTCGGACCAAGTATCTCCAATTGAGATGTCGTTGGTCAGGGCTGTAGATAATGATATTGGGAATCCAAATATGTATTCGTTAAAATTTTTAGAATACGTATCGAGCCTGAACTGAGAGCCTGTTTAATAGAAAAACGAAAGAGTTTAGTGAAGAGTTAAAATATAAATAAAAACTCTCACTTTTTTCACTCTCACTTCCGTGACTTATCTTGTTCTTGGCAGCAGACACACTTCTTCTTAGGCGAGAGTGAATCTCGCTCAAGCAAACTTGCCCCAGTATCAGTGTTTGCTCTCTGGAGGAATTTCGCCCAGGCGAATGGAGTCTCGCCTGAGTGAAGGCGAAGGGAATTAGCTACTGGCCTAATTTCGCTCAGGCGAATGGCCAATTCGCTCAAGCGTAAATGCTAGGAGAATTGGGGGATTGGCTACTGGAAGAAATCCGCTCAAGCGAAGGGCCTAAGGAATGGCATTCACCCAGGCGAGATCATTAATGGTGAGGGGGTGAGTTCATGAATGTATCCTGCCCAAGTGAGAGTTTGAAAATAAACTAAGAGAGAGTGAAACTTCTGAGTGAATTCTGAGTGATCCAAGCCCGAGTCATGACTTTCCGAGTGAGGAAGTGTACATAATCCGAGTGAGAAGGCTCTTGAGTGTGATGATCTGGGCAGTGGAGTCTCGAAGGGGAATTTCCGAGTCCAATGTACTTGTTCCGAGTGGTGTGTCCCGATTTTGTAATCTTCGAGTGGGAGAACACCGATTGGTGATACTCGGTGTGTGTTCATCCAGAATTTTCCTTGGAATAACTCTTTTCGAGTGGAAAAGAGAGGTAGTCGGAATTGTGATAAAATGCCGAGTGAAAGCTAGTCAGGTAATGAGTCAGTCTTGGAGCGAAATTCCGAGTGAATGACCAAACATAAGTGAGTCAGGTTCTAGAAGGTTTTACCAAGTATAAGACTGGGTGAGAGAGGACTCGGTCTGAACTGATTTTGCCAAGCAGAGACTGAGTGAGTGATGGGTCGGTCAGAGTCATTTTGCCGAGTGGAAGACCCAAATGCTAGTAGTCGATTTTGGAGGGATCCTGCCCAATGGAAACCCGAGTGTTGAGAAGCCTAGTTGTCTGAGTGAGTATTCGCCTAGCACTGGAACCATTTCCACTCAAGCGAATTGCTTTAGTTAAGTTGCTCGCCCAAGCGAGCTGGTATGGGAATTGTTTCTGGATGATTTTCACCCAGGCTCGCTGGCTCCGCCCAAGCGAGGATTGTGTGTCTCGCTCAAGCGAGTCGGATCCGCTTGAGCGAAGCTCTCCCCCTGATACTTTTTTCCTCTTTCGCTCAGCTCTCTTCTGCCTCGCCCATGTGCATTATGTAGTACTCGCTCAAGCGAGTAAGGACTTCGCTTGAGCGAGGGGGACCCCTGTTATCCCCAAACACTGTGATCGAATTATTTTCTCTCCTCTTTTCATTAAAACCTGTTCCCACACTGTTTCTGGATTATGTTGGTCAGAAAAATCTGTTTTATTAAATTTATTAATGGTTGTTCCCCTTAATTTCAATCACATAGCATTATCTTGTTCTAAATCCTTCCACTGTTCTAAATTGAGGCACTTATGCCTCGTTGCTCCTCTTGACTTACCTTCTTATATCTTCACATATGAGATAGGTCTCTGATAGGTCCGGGGAAATGAATAAATAAATTATTAATTGTGTAGTCTTATCTCTTACAATTATCATGAATTAAATACATTGAATCGCGAAAAATTTACCCCTATTTTTGGGGTGTCACAAGCACGCGGTACTACCCTTGGGTTGACAAAAGATAATGACCTGGGGGAGGTGCCCCAGTTTGACATGATTTGAAAGAATCACGGGGGAAACTGCCCTTTGACTGGGACAAAAGAAATCTGGGGAGATGCCCCAGTTTGAGTTGTTTGGGAATTTGGGGTACTGCCCCTAGACTGATAGTGGAAGAGAAATCTGGGTGATGCCCCAATTTGAGTTGTTTGGGAAGTGTAGTCCCACTGGGGAAGGATTTGGTGGTTTGGGGTACTGCCCTTTGATTGGAAATGGATCTGGGGTGATGCCCTAGTTTTTTGGAAAGGTTGAAAGATTTAGGGTACTACCCCTTGGCTAGGAGAAGGATCTGGGATGATGCCCCAGTTTTGTTTTGAAAGCTTGAAAGAAGTTGTGGTGCTATCCCCTAACTGAGAGAGAATAGAAACGTGGGGAGATGCCCCAGTTTGGAAGATTGGGAGGACTTCGGGGGACTGCCCTTTGATTGAAAAGATTTGGGGTGATGCCCCAGTTTTGGAGATACTGGAGAAACTAAGGGTGTTGCTTCTTGAATGGAAGAGAAATCTGGAGAGATGCCCTAGCTTGAGCTGCTTGGAAATTCAGGGTACCGTCCCTTTGAATAGAAGAGAAATCTAGGGAGATACCCTAGTTTGGAAGATCGAAAGGATTTTTGGAGAACTGCCCCTTGACTGAAAGAGAATAGAAACGTGGGGAGATGCCCCAATTTGGAAGATTTGACTGAAGGAAGTAGGGGTGCTCCTCCTTGACAGAAAGAAACTGGGGGTGATGCCCTAGTTCTAACTTTTTGAAATTCGGGGCAGTGCCCCTTGGCCGACAAAAGACCTGGAGGTGATGCTCCAGTTTGGAGAGGAATGATAGACTTGGGGGTAAAATCCCAGGTTTGAAAGATTTGGGGGTTAACAGGACGTCTCATCCAAATTAACTCGTACTTGGCGTCGTTGCTGGGGAACGGGATACACTAGACTGTTGGAATATACCAAGTTGAACTTTTTTTTTGTTTTGTTTTTTTGGAAATGTGACCCCTAATATGCCTCATGAACGAGACAGAAACCTTGAGAAGATGCCGGCTCCGACCATGAGGTATTGATGGAAACCTTAAAGTACAATGGGAACTTAGAAAGGCGTCGTGTTTGGCCATAGAAAGGTGTTTTGTCCAATGATTTGGGTGGGTTATGAGAAGAAACTCGAGGAGAGTCGGCTTTAATGAGTGAGGATGAGAGTGAGCTTTAGAGACTAATAGATATACCCTGGAAAGTGCCAGTTTTGGCGGTTGAGACTTGACATATCTACTTGTTGCGACATCCTGTAAAAAAGGTTAGTGGTGCAAAATGAATTGGAACTTGAAGAGACTCTCCGCAAAACCACAATCCTCAGAGATTCGAGGTGACTCATGACTGAAACATAGTAGATGAAGTAACCCTAGCTTTGGAAATATGTTAGGCCCAGTCTTCATAATGATTTCCTGAGGCAAGATCAAGTAACAGGAACGTCTTGTCCTCACGACTTTAAATTTTCATTACCTTCTCATTTTTATATATTAAGGGAAAACATATGTCTCATCAAACCAGGGAAAATCACAATATAAACACGCGTCAAAAATAGGTGAGATTGTATTTACAAGTTGAGCAGGTGTGGGAAAAGGGAAACCAAAGAAGCAAGTAGATTCGTATGGGAAATATTAATAATTGGGTAGAATAGGAATGATTTTACAGATCCTCTAGTGAACTGCTGAAAATAAAGTGTATCTCGATCCCACATCACGACTTTGAATTCACCATTTGACTCTGCTTCTGAAAAGGTAGTCAGACTACGATCCTTATGCCCTAACTTGGAATCAGACCATTTGCATAAGAATCTTTAAATTAATCTGCCAAAATCTTGATCCCAATTTATTGCCTGAGCCGCCTATTCAGGTTTTTCAGCTTACCAGGTCACTCTAACTTTTGCCTAGGCTGCCCTTCCTGGTTTTCAGCCTAGCGAGCTTTTCTCTCCTTGTGACGTGTTTCGCTTTTTTTGTTTTTTTGTTTTTTTGTTTTTTTTCAAGGTTGTATCCTTCACAACAAAGGTTTATGCTGATTGACAATGAGCTTATTTGATTTCTCTTGATTTAGTCTCATCCTGTGGGGGAACAGATGTTATTTCAAATAAGAAAGTTTGCCCCAACACCATGTATCCAAGGAAACAGAGGCGAGCCCTTTTCAGCACCAATGAGGGGGCTCATTCCGAGTCTTTATCTTTTTGTTCATTCTTTCATCTCTTTTTTTTATTGTTTTCTTCTTCTTTATTTTTTTTCCTTTTTTTTTGTTTTTTTTAATGACCCCCTTGGTACCTTCATTATGGTCTAGCCATTTTATTTACCTTTAGCCAATGTGGTAAAGAACTATGATATTAATGGTATCACAGTAGACCATTCCCTTGGTTACACTGGTATGGGAGTAGTTATACCCCTTTAAGGTTGGGGTGTTGATTGCGACACAGATGAAACATTGTTTTTGCCGCGTTCTTAGCTTGATAACATTTATGCCCCCATGTGGAAAAGTGATAGTTTGATCTATGAATCTGCTCACCCCAATTGGTATATGCGTAGGGCACCAACCTTGACTCCTTTTTTTTGTTTTTTTTGTTTTTTATTTCTTAATCATTTTTTTCGCAAAGTATTTCTTGACCATGTTTACATTCATGGGCCTTAGCAAGCCTCTGCCATCCACGTTGGTCAATACTAACACTTCCTTGAAGGGTAGATATGCCATTATGGAGTCTGGCACTATCTTCATTCATGTAGACTTTTATGTCACCAGACTGAGCTACCATCATACTATAACATCTTCTAAGGTGACTCAATCGATTTTCCAGTTGTTTGTGAGTCCTCTTCACTCCGTGTGCTGACCTTGTCGAACGCTTTTGGATAGAGCTAGGTGACCCTTATTCAAACATCCTGGTTAATTCGGCAAAGGGACTTTTGTCTTTTGTACCCTCTTTGTTAGCGTGATAAACTAGGTGGTCAAAGTTACTAAATAGGATTATGATCTCATTGTTCTCAGAAGGATCTTTTTTGGATGGATGTTTTTTTTAGTGTATGACGGCAAAGAGAAGGAGGAAAAATAAAAGAGAGCCAATGGATAAAGGGAAAGTTAAAACAAATAAGAGAAGCAAATGGAAACATTTTGAAATTTGATGCGTATTCATTGAGAAAAACCTGAAATAATAAAAATATGCTTTTTCCCTTATTACATAAAATATCCCAATGCCTTAGGCATAGTGTTTGGGTTGAAAAGTCATAAAAAACAGAAGTTTAAAGTCGTAAAGAGCTAGGTGGTCTCCTGGTCATGAACCTCTCCACTTGGTGTGCAAATCACAAAGCTTGCATCCTCTCCATGCCCCCAGTTCCTTCTTATCATACTAATCCCAGGATTCTCATGGTTAGACCTGGGGTTTATGATTATATTGGGACTGCCTTCCTGGAAATCTAGCCACTTGGCTTTAATCAGATCCCTCACTTTGAATTTTAAGGCATAACAGTCCTCAGTAGAGTGCCCTAGGGCTCCAGCATGGTAATCACATCGGGTATTAGGATTATAACCTTTGGGGTAAGGAGGAACCATCGGTTTCATTGGACAGGGTACCGCAAGGGAACTACGGATAAGGTGAGGCAAAAGTTCTATGTAGGTTATGGGAATGGGGTCGAACCAGACCGGTGTTTGACTATCAGTGGGTTTTATTGTGCTTCGGTCTGGATTAGGTGGCTGAGTCTGCCCTAGTGGGGGACAGTAGGGCTATGGAAAAGAGGGTTTAATAGCAGGAAAATGAGAATGGGAAGGTGTTTGAGGGAAAAGATTGGAGCCCTGGTCAGGGGTGGTGGCGGCCATGTAAGGTGTAGGGAGATTGGCAGGTTGAAAGGAAGTATGAGTCATTAGTCTGGGTTAGGCATTTTTTTGGTTATAGGAAGTGGAATTAGCATCCCCTTTTCTTTTCCCCTTATTTCCCGATGCAGACATTCTTGTGAAAGGTGCCCCAGGCGATTGGGAGGATTGTGCAATATGGGGGTTCATTGTTTGTAAATCATGATCCTTTTGTTGGTTATAGAATGGGGGAGAGTATTCTGAGGGTACTACATAGGGCATATTATTGTTTGAGCCCATGAAGGCGTGTTGTGATGCATAAGACATGCCATAGGTTGGTTGAGGGTCAAGGATGGGGTCGGTCTTGTTGATAGTAATGGGAGGTGTCATGGAAGAGGGAATTTGCATTTTTATCAGTCCAGGAGGATGGAGTGGGGTGGTTGGTAAATGTTGATCATTCTTGATACCCGCAGAGGGTTCCCCCTCTATGATCTTCTTTTCTAAAAGTCTAGTCATCTCTGCCACTTGCTCCTTTAGCTGGTTAACTTCACTCCTGAGGTTTTTAATTTCATGCTCTCTTTCAGCCATGAGTCCCCTTTGAAAGTTTAGTAAGGGTGTCTTTCGGTGTCGGTGAAAAAAAAACAAAAAAAAACAAAAAAAACAAAAATGTCAGGTGGAAACAAAAGGAAGGAGAATGTCGTGGGAAGCAATCACAGGCCTTGAAGAGCATCCTTTGACCATCCCTTAGAACTTACGTTCAAAAGTGCTAGGTATGGTAAACATGGAAATTAATACGGGATAATTGTGACGGCAGAGGAAATCCTTCATTCTGAGGCGGGAGCCTTAAGCTCAAACATTTTGTTCGGGCAACCATAGCCCTCATCTCATGAATTTAATCCCATGTTAACTTCTATAGATACTCAAAGGGTATTCGTTAAGTTCTGAATAGCCTCCAACAAAAATGAGGATATGGAAGAGAAATTAGTTACTGTCATGTTTTGAGACCGGTACTTCCCCATTGATTTAACGTAAAGCGATTTTACTTGGGGAAGTAGCGATTTCTAAAATTCGTGCGGGTTTAAGTCTCAAGGACCATAAGTTCCTTAATCGTCAATAATGCCCCAGTTGAAGGGAAGTAAAAATTATTTTCCTTTCCTTCTTCTTTTGACGACTAAGGAAACTTATGACTTAAGACTTAGAAGTACATGACGAAGAGGGAACTATCTACCCATCAAAAGATTACCAGTTTTTTTCAAGAAAAGCGAGTCATTATTTTTGAAGTAAGGGAATCCTTTGGCAATTAAATGGTTCACCCATTTGGATTAATAGGGAATTGAAAATGACGTAAGGTAAAGTAAAGTCTGCCCTTTCGTGGCCTAGGTCGGGATTTTCTTAAAGTCTTTTCTAGGCCCTACAACTTGTCTAATAGTGACTCCTCACATTGGGTGGCTTACTCTAGACTTCTAGAAGGTTACTAGAGCCAAGATCCTATTCATGACATGGTCACAACAGTAGGGAGTCTACTAGGTGCGTACATCATGAAAGGTCGAACTCTAGTTGAGGTTCTTACGAATACCGGATATAAAGTACATCCCATACGATTTCGTTACCAACCTCTCCTAACTTAAGCTTCATTTGGGGCCCAGGTATAGGGCGCCACTCATCAGTGTGTGTAAAAATGTGAGTGTAGTGTGTGAAAGGGCATTCAATACCTTTTACCTTACCTCATTCTGCACAAAGAACAAACACAGAACAAATATACAAGGTTGTCTACCCTAGGGTTCAATAATTACAAAAAAGTAACATAATCCTCTACCCTAAGGTTCGACAATCATGCAAATATTGACAATAAAACAAATAACGAGATGTGATTGAAATAAGAACAAACATTTACAACAGTCGATAGAAAATAAAAACAAGGGAAGAAATCAAAGAAAACAAAGGCTACATATAAAAACATGCGCTTCCAATCAAACTGGCCTGACTCTCTCTAATTTTCCCTAGTGGAGTCGCCATCTGTCGCGACCGGATGATCGCGGCGGTATGGCCGACCCTCGTAATAGGAAAAAGGTTAAAACAAAACAGGGAGTCGCCACCAACGTTTTTATTCACAGGAAAAACATTGGGAAAAAACTTTAACAAAGCACTGGTTAAAAAAAATAAGATTCAAGTTCGGGAGTCGGTTACGAGTAGGGAAGGTATTAGCACCCTACATCGCCTGTCAAAAATAGTACCAAGATTGAAAATGCACAACATAAATAGCCTTACAAAAGATGTTTTATTTCTTCCTTTTTATTATTATACTTTGTAAAAAAAAGAAAAAATGAAAAACAGAGGGAACAAACTGAACAAACATGAAGTGTCGAAGCAAGGTCAACAGGACGTCTCGTCCAAATTAACCTCGGCTTTGGTATAAGACAGGGAAAAAGAAGAATGCTAATAAGACGTCACATCTAAATTAGTCATCCTTTAATCAAAATACGAGGTTAGAAACGAGAAGGGGATAAATGGGACGTCTCGTCCTAAGTATCCCTTTCCTTATGAGTCGTGGTGATGGTCAATGAAAAATGGGGGAAAATCAACAAGACGTCACGTCTAAATTGATTTTCGTGGAAGTGATAAGAACATAATAATTACAAAAAAAGGTAAAACAAATAATGAAAAATGAAAGATGGGCCCGACAGGGGTTAAGTCCCGCTCCTACGTATTCTCAAGTTATCGAGAAATCAAGGTTACGTAGTTCTAGACGGTGGTTTTAGAAAAAGAACTATGCGATTGATGGTGGATAATACCCATGAGGAAGACTTATACAAGGCGAAGTTCTTCACACGTGCACAAGTCCTAAGGAATTAGTGTAGACGGAAGTATTTCCGTATGACACTGACTAAAAACAGCTTCTACATTGGTTAAAAGGAACACGAAAATTTTGGTTTCTTTTTATTGTTGTTATTGATTACAAAGCAGAATAAAAGAAATTCAACAAGATATACTTAAACAAGACAACAGACTCAACAAAAATGGCAAATCGGACAGGAAAATAAATAACAAAAAAGCGGGGAAAATGATAGGCTTACTTTACCAATGATTTAACTAGCTACTGGATGAGGCAAAAAAAGAAAAACCACAATGAAAGAAATGATAACTTTGATATTCATATCCACTCCTATCTCTGAAAGGAATAATATATAAGGTTCATACATGACTATTCTTGCTCTAATAACTATACTTCTAGAAACTGAGTATTAAAATTAAATTAAATCATTTAGCCATTGGGTTTCTTGAGTTCCCGAGTGGGCCTTTTCGAGGTTGGCCCAATAGATAGTGCATCATTGCTGCCCGGATGGAGTCGGGCCATGTCCACAGGGCCCAAAGAGACTGAAGTATCTGGAACATGGGACGCTGGAAGATTCATGCTTAGCCGGGAGTCATTAGTAGCAGGCACGTGAGAGAGAAGAGAGTTAGGTAGATCCAACAGTGGAGATGAAGCATGTTGGGGATTATGAGATATGGACGGATGAGAAGTGGGTAGAGAAAAGGTTGAATTGGGAAGTGGAGAGTCAGAGTCAAGTAAAAGGGTTGGAACTTGGGAGCCTGGTTCAGAAACAGAATCTCGAGGAGAGTTGAGGGAAACTGAAAAATCTCTGAAATGTTGAGGGGGGTTTCATCGTGAAAAGCTCTCAATAATGAAACATGGAAAACCGGGTGGAGCTTAGTGTAGGAAGGCAAAGCAAGTTCGTACGCGACCTTACCGATGCGACGCAAGATCGGAAAGGGGCCAAAAAACCTTCGTGCCAATTTCTACAAAGGACGAAATAAGGGAGCCTTGTCGGTAGGGTTGAAGACAAAGCCACACAAAATCTCTGACGTTGAAGGAGACATCACATCGATGGGTATTCACCTGGGTAACCATCCGCTGTCGGGTTCGTTGTAGGGATTCGCGGGCATGCTTCAGGATCAGGCGAGTTCATGGAGAGCTTCTGCTAAGGTTGGTACCGTGACCAAATCAGGAACAAAATCTGGGATGGAGGGAGGGCTTCGTCCGTATAAAGCTCTAAAAGGGGATATCCCAATCACAGAATGGTGAGCCGTGTTGTACCAAAACTCGGCTAGGTACAGGAATCGAAACCATGATCGAGGCTGATTTCCACAGAAACAGCGTAAGTAGCCTTCTAAGGTTCAGTTTAAAACCTCCGTCTGTCCATCCATTTCCAGGTGGTAGGTAGTGCTAAACTTTAATTTCGTGCCTTGTGCTTTGAACAGTTGCCTCCAGAATATGCTGAGAAAGAGGGAATCTCGATCGGAGACTATAGTGGATGGGATACCATGAAGACGACAGATTTCAACCGCGAAACGGTGGCCTAAGTCGGAGGCTGTGAAATGGGTTGGAAGAGCCAGGAAGTGAGCAGATTTGGTGAAGCGATCACAGACAACCCAGATGACAGTGTGGCCCATGGAGGTTGGAAGGTGAGTCACGAAGTCCATGGTCAGGTCCTTCCACACCTTTGAGGGTAAGGGTAATGGTTTTAAAAGACCTTTCTTTTTGGTTGTTTCATACTTTGAAGCCTGGCAAACTTGGTAGTTTCTGACAAAAATCTTGACATCTCTTTGCATACTAGGCCAAGAAAAAGAGATGGCTAGGCGAGCCAAAGTGGGTTTCAGTCCTGAATGGCCTTCTGTTGGGGTCGAATAAAATTCGTGCAGCAAGGTCCGTTATAGATCCAAATGCTGAGGTATAAATTTTTTTCCCTTTGTTATGAGTAAGCCATTCTGAATTTGAAATTGTGTAGTGTTTTCTTAAGCTTGCTAAAACAATTTCTTTCCACTAGGATCCTCAGAGTAATATTACTGTAGAGTACCAAGGAGGTCTGGAATGATTGAAGATTTGGTGAGGAGCAACAGTAAGTCATCCGAGTGGATCCGCGATAAGGCATCAGCCATGCGATTATGAGGACCAGGTCGATAAACAATGTCAAAACTATACCCTTGAAGTTTGTTGGTCCATTTTTGTTGCTCTGGTGTTTGGATTTTCTGAGTTAAGAAGTATTTCAGGCTTTATTGATCTGTTATGATTTTGAAATTGTTGCCCAGCAGATACTGACGCCATTTTTTTACAGCTTCAGTGATGGCATACATTTCGCAAACATAAGCAGAAGCACTGGACATACGGGGGCAGAGGCGCTTGCTGAAGAAGGAAAGAGGATGACCCTCCTGATGAAGGACTGCACCAACGGAGATAGAGGAGGCATCTGTTTCAACCACAAAAGGCTTTGTGAAGAGAGGGAGTGCCAGGACAGGAGCGGCAGTAATTTGTTCTTTGAATTTTTGAAATGCCTCTGTAGATCTTGTATCCTATGTAAACTATGAAAGTCTCAATAAGTCGGTGAGAGGAGCGGCGAGTGTGGCGTACTGATAGATAAATCGACGGTAAAAACCGATGAGACCGAGAAACCCACGTAATGCAGAGAGGGATTGAGGCAAAGGCCAATCTAAAATAGCTTTTACTTTCTCTAGATCTGGTGCTATGCCTTCAGAAGAAATAATATGTCCTAAATAATTTACCGTAGGGGTAGCAAAAGTATATTTGGATAGCTTAACAAAGAAACGGTGAGTAGCTAACAGGGATAAAACAGAATTTAAATGATGAACATGATCTGTTAGGGAAGAGTTGTAAATTAAAATGTCATCAAAGAAAACTAAAACAAACCGTCTCATAAATGGTTTAAGGAGATCATTCATAGCATATTGGAAAGTAGCAGGGGCGTTAGCCAAACCAAATGGCATAACTATAAATTCGTAGTGGCCTTCCCAAGTGCGGAAGGCGGTCTTGTGAGTGTCTGGGGGGTGAACCCTGAGCTGGTGATAACCGGAGCGAAGATCAATTTTTGAGAAAATTGTGGCTGATCCTAGTTCATCCAGTAGTTCACAATCGTTGGAATAGGAAACCTATCCTTAATGGTGATAGCATTGAGGGCTCGATAATCCACACAGAAACGCCAAGAGCCATCCTTTTTTTTGACTAATAGAACAGGGGAAGAGAAGTGGCTTCTACTAGGGGTTATGATCCCATCTTTCAACATTTCCTGTATTAATTGAGTCATTGCATTTTTCTGGAAATGAGGGTATCTATAGGGTTTGACATTTACTGGAGGTGTGTTTGGGAGAAGAGGAATGTGATGGTTATGGGGTCTAGGAGGGGGAAGACCCTGGGGTTTAGCGAAAACAGGGGTGTGGGATAAAATAACTTGGGAGATGACTGGTGGTTGGTTGATAATGGAAGGATGAGAAGGGTCAAGTGAATCTGAAGGTTGTGATGGTGTGGGGTAGGAGAAGGGTAAGAAGTTGAAAGAAAGCAATGGAGTCGGTGTGCACTAGGTGGAAAAATTATGAGTAGATGGAAGGGGTTAAGGGAGTGTGAGGGTATCCAGAAAGGGTAATGGCCTTAGACTGGTGAGAGAAGGACATGCTAGGGACCGCAAAATCAGCAGTGATAGGGCCAAGGGTTCGCAGCCACTCAATACCCAAGACAATATCAGCCCCTTCAATAGGTAATAAATAAAATGAAATGGAGAAGTCATGGCCCTGAATGGAAAGGGGAACTTGAGGGCATAAACCAGAACACACAATGTAAGCTCCATTACCCACTATTACAAGAAATGCGGGAATGGGTTGGGTCAAAAGGTTGAGGTGGGAAGCAATACGTGGTTGTAAGATATTGTGGGAACTACCTGAATCAATAAGTACTCGAACAGGTAGGCCAGAAATAAAGCCTCTGAATTTTAGTGTTTGTGGGGATGGTTGACCAGTGAGGGCTTGAGGGGAGAGCTGAAAGTTAATGGCTTCTGTGGTGTAATCTAGGCTGTTGGGTGAATAGGTTCAGAGGGGGATTCAATGGTTTGGGAATCATCATCAGCTAAGAGTAATAAAAAATGACTAGTCGTACATTTATGGCCAGGGGTAAATTTCTCATCACAATTATAACAAAGCCCCAAAGCCCGTCTCTCTTACATTTGAGATGGGGTAAGACGTTTAATAGGAAAGGGAGGAGGGTTAAGAGAAGGAGGTGGGGTCTTAGGGAAAGTGGTGAGAGGGTTTGGAATAGAGGTGGGTGCACGGGGAACACGAGGTCTAGAATCCTTGAGCTTTGATTCAACAAGTTTAGCTAAGCCAAAAGCCTGGGATATATGAGTGGGGTGAAGGATGGCTAGTTCCCTGCGGATATCAGGATATAACCCAGAAATAAAGCAATTTAATAACATATCAGGAGGTAAGCCAATAACCTGATTTGACAACTTTTCAAATTGAGCCTGGTAATCAGTCACAGACCCCTATTGGCGTAGTTTAAATAACTCAGCCTGGTGGTTCTCATATGTGGATGGGCCAAACCTAAGTTCTAGAGCTTGGATAAAAGTGTTCCAATCTGAGAGTTGATGATTATGATACATCCATTTAAACCAACTAAGTGTATCCCCTCTCATATAGAAAGCAACCATAGGTAATCGAAGGTCTGGAGGTACCTGATAAAAGAGGAAAAATTGATCTGCTTGAAACAACCAATCAAGTGGTTCAGCACCACCAAAAGGGGCAAGTTCCAACTTAGGAGGTCGTAATGGTTGGGGGTTAGAAAGGGAAGGAAACTGATGAGTTAAAAAGGGGGAGTTGGGAAAAGACGGTTGGGGAATAGGGGTGGCGGTAGGGTTTATAGTGTATGTAGGTCCGGATTGGGGATTATGTGGGAAAGTATGGATTTAGGTAGAGATGCAAATGGTTAAGGGGGGTTGAGTGTTGGGGATAGGGATGGAATAAGGGATAACAATCGGGCTATTTGTAGAGGCCAAAAAAGCTGTGGTCATGGGTGAAGAAGGGACTTGAGAGCTGGTAGAAGGGGAGCCCTGATGGTGTGTCTGTAGTTGGAGAGACACCACTTGTTCCAATAACCCACTGATGTGGATCTTGTTGAGGACCGGCAAGGGCTGATTTCTAGATGAAGAAGGACTACACAAAAAGGGAAGAAATACACACAGACATACACAATACAAAGACAAATGGGGAAATCTAGAGTGGAGATTGAATTAAGAAAGTTACGTTTTGCTGTAAGGGTCAGAAATTCTACTTCAACTTGTCCTTGATTGTTTAGATTCCATGAGAGATTTAAGGATCAAAACTTGCCTCATTCTCACGTGAATTTCAGTTACACATTTTAATGGAAGTTAACGCAATAACATGACACTAACGCAACTTGGCAATTGATCTAAGGTTCCTTGATATTTTTTTTGTTGTTTTCTTTAGAGTTCAGAATTTTGTTTTAAATTCAATTTGGAAGACAAGGTAGAAGAAAGACAAAACGCAAGAAATAAAATGATAAAAAGATGGACCACATCACACCTCCATAATGGACTAGCGTTCATACACAAGTATTACACTAATGCATGGCTAATCAACCTTGCTTCACACAAGGACCAAGAGCATCACACTCACCACTAAGTTTACAAAACTTAGAAAAATTCATTAATCAACTTCTGTCCTTTTTCCTCACCTCCATTCAGTTTTGTATAACTTGGCTAAATAAGATAAAAAACAAACTACTCCACTACCTAGAAACAAGGGTAACCGCCCACCACTCACAATACTCCTAGGCATGCCATGGATCCTAATGATTTCTCTAAAGACTAATTCAGCTACATGGCTAGCATCATTGACTTTTTTGCATGGAATAAAGTGAGCCATTTTAAACCTATCCACCACTACCAATATAGCATCTCGGCCAGCACTGGACTTAGGTAACCCAAGCATAAAATCCATGGACAAATCTACCCAAGGGTGTTCAGGAACATGGAGGGGAGTGTACAAACCTTGGGGGAGCACTTTAGACTTAGCTTGCTTACACTCAATGCATGCCTCACAATGTTTGGCTACATCCTTTTCCATGTTAACCCAATAAAAATGCTCATGCAAGATCTCATAAGTCTTATGCACCCTAAAATGACCCATCAAACCCCCTCTATGTGCTTCCCTCACTAAAAGCTCTCTAATGGAAGATTGGGGAACACATAACCTATTCTCTTTGAATAAGAACCCCTCAAACCTATAATACTCATCCTTAGGCACCCTTTCACACTCCCTATACTTCTGGCCGAACTCATTATCACTATCATACAGCCCCTTTAAAATTTCCAACCCAAGCAGTTTGGTCTCAACCATAGAAATCAATGCATATCTCCTAGACAATGCATCAGCAACTACATTTCCCTTCCCTTTCTTATACTTAATGACATATGGGAATTGTTCTAAGAACTCAACCCATTTGACATGTCTCTTATTAAGCTTACCTTGACCTCTAAGATACTTAAGAGACTCATGGTCACTATGGATAACAAACTCCTTAGGGAAAAGATAGTGTTGCCATGTTTTGAGGGTTCTCACTAAAGCATAGAGTTCCTTGTCATAGGTGGAATAATTCAAGGTAGCCCCACTTAGTTTTTCACTAAAATAAGCTATAGGGTGGCCCTCTTGAAGTAAAACAGCCCCTATACCTATGCTAGAAGCATCACATTCTATTTCAAAAGACTTGGAAAAATTAGGCAATGCTAGAATGGGTGCACTAACTAGTTTTTGCTTAAGAGTTTGGAAAGCTCTCTCTTGTTTTTCCCCCCACTTAAAGCTCACATTCTTCTTCACCAACTCATTTAGTGGGGCTGCCAATGTGCTAAAATCTCTCACAAAGCTCCTATAAAAGCTAGCTAGACCATGAAAACTTCTAATTTCACTCACAGTTTTTGGTGTTGGCCATTCTTGGATGGCCTTCACTTTTTCTTGGTCTACCTCTACCCCTTTAGAACTCACCACAAAGCCTAGAAACACCACATGATCTTGAAAAAAAGTGCATTTTTCAATATTAGCATATAATTGCTCACGCCTCAAAGTAGCCAACACAGAATGCAAATGATGAACATGCAAATCTAAATCAGCACTATACACTAGTATGTCATCAAAATACACTACCACAAAGTGTCCTATAAATTCTCTAAGAACATGATTCATCAACCTGTTGAATGTACTTGGTGCATTAGTTAACCCAAAAGGCATAACCAGCCACTCATACAAGCCAAATTTGTTTTAAAAGCAGTTTTCCACTCATCACCTTCTCTAATCCTAATTTGGTTGTATCCACTTTTTAAATCAATTTTGGAAAAGAATTTTGCACCATGCAATTCATCAAGTAGATCATCAAGCCTAGGAATAGGATGCCTATACTTAATGGTAATGCTATTCACACTTCTACAGTCACTACACATGCGCCAAGTTCCATCTTTCTTAGGTACTAGAATCAAAGGAACAGCACAAGGAGAGATAGAGTCTCTTACCCAACCTTTATGTAGGAGAGCTTTCACTTGCCTTTGTATTTCCTTGGTCTCCTCAGGGTTGCTCCTATAGGCTGGCCGGTTTGAAATGGTGGCTCCAGGTATCAGATCCACCTGATGTTCTATCCCTCTCAATAGTGGCAACCCACTGGGTAGATCTGAAGGGAAAACATCCTTGAATTCCTGCAAAAGAGAAGAAATAGGAGAAGGCAAAGAAGAAAAACAAATGGGATTAGTATTTAGAATAGGCTTGCAAACCAGCACGTAGAGTGGCTGCCTTGCAAGCAACACTTTCCTCACTTCTCTTTCTTTTGCTATCTCTCTCTCATTCTTTTTCCTCTCTTTTTCACTCTTTTCTCTTCCTTTTATTTTCCCCCTCTTTTCTTCACTCTCTTTTCTCTCTTTCTCCTTTTTCAAGCCCTCGGTCATACTCAATCCCTCACTCTCATGACCTTTTTTTTCTCTCATAATTTTCTCTCTTAATCTCAACTGATCATGACACACCTCCTGTGGGCTTAAAGGTTTAAGTACCACCTTCTTTCCTTGATGGGTGAATGATATTTTGTTGGAGAAACCATCTTGGATAGTCTTGTGGTCATGCTGCCACGGCCTTCCCCACAACAAATGACATGCCTCCATAGGCACCACATCACACAGGATCACATCTGAATAGGTTCCAATGACTATAGGCACCTCCACCTGCTGCCTCACCCTTATTTCTCCATCATCACTTAGCCATTGTAACCTATAAGGTCTAGGGTAGGGTTTGGTAGGGAGATTCAACTTGGATACCATCCTAGTACTAGCCACATTAGCACAACTCCCACTATCCACAATCACCATGCAAAGCTGTCCCTGTACAGCACACCTAGTGTGGAAAATATTGTCCCTTTGGCTTTGGTCTAAGGGTTCTATATGGGATCCTAACAACCTCCTAACCATTAACAATTCCCCCTCATTCACTTCTGGTTCTACACCCTCTCCCTCCTCACTCTCATACTCCTCAGGTGTATCAGACTCACTAGACAATTAACCATCCTCCCTTATCACTACTGTCCTCTTTGTAGGGCATTCATAGGCATAATGCCCCTTACCTTGGCACTTGAAACATGTAATGTCCCTAGTCCTCTTAGGGATTGGTTCCTTACCCTTAGAAGCATTATGATCAGCCTCCTTAGTGGCCTTAACATCCAAGGCCAAGCTACCTACTGCCTTGGCTGAATAGGGTGCTACCCCAAAGCCCTCCCTCTTGGCTTTATCCTTCCACCCAGATGTGGGAGTAGGGGCAATTCTCCTTGTAGCTCCCTTCCTTTTGAGTTGCCTTTCTACTTGAAGGGCCTTATGTACAAGGTCATCCATCTCAATGAATTCCTGCAACTCCACAACATCACGAATATCAGTAGACAAACCAGCTAAAAATCTAGCCATAGTTACCTCAGGATCCTCTTCTAGATTGGCTTGGAGCATCAGCATCTCCATCTCCTTGTGGTACTCCTCCACACTCCGACTCCCTTGAGTCAGTCTTTGAAGTTTAAACTTCAAATCTCTCTCATAGGAGGCAGGCACATACCTCTTCCTCATCAATCTCCTCAAGTCTGCCCAAGTACTCACCGGTGGCTCTCCATCTCTTTGCCTCTCCCTCTGAAGTTTATGCCACCATACCAAGGCATAGTATGAGAACTCAGCGGCTGCCAATCTCACCTTTTGCTCCTCCTCAAACTCTCCATAAGCATATACATTTTCTAACTTAAGCTCCCAAGTCAAGTATGCCTCCGGATCATTTTTGCCTGCAAAAGAAGGAATGTTTAGTTTTATCCCTTGAAGGGGATTGCTCCATTGCTCCCTAGTCCTCCTATCTTCTTCATGTCTTGGTATCCTTCCTCCATGCCTCCTTGGACTTCTCCTTGCTTCCCTTTCATTCTCTAACTGGTCAATTCTCTCATGTATTTCGTCAGTGGCTTGTTGGAATAGCCTCTCAAGATATTGAGTTAGAGCTTGCATTTGAAACAGATTAAGGCCTCCTTGTTCACCCTGTTCTGCCATCACTAAAACACTTATATAAGGTGAAAAACAATTATAACAACTGCTGTTTGGACCTCAAATAATTTCTCTCAAGTGTTTGACTCAAATTTTGGCTTTTTCTAGTAATGTAATTTTCACTCTAGCCTTTTACCACTCTTGATGCTAATCAATCCTTGAGAGTCACAAGTATAGGTCAGCCCACACACAAATGCTCTACTTGATGCAATATGCTAATGATGGCAAATAGAGATATGATCCTATCACTAGAGGCCAACAAAAACAAGACACCAAAAAGGACACACAAACAATACTAGAATTGGACTACAAACAAAGACAAAGACATACAAGACTCAAACATTTAGGGTATGTTTTTTTTTGATAATTTTCCTTTCTTTTCACAACCCTAATTATCAATTTTAGGCATTTAGAATCAGAATTGATCAATGGAAGATGATGTAATTCGAAATACCTTTTTGGCTGTTGTCCAAGAAATTTTAAGCCCTTGACTCCAAGAGCTTTGATACCAAATGATGTGGATCTTGTTGACGACCGGCAAGGGCTGATTTCTAGATGAAGAAGGACTACACAAAAAGGGAAGAAATACACATAGACATACACAATACAAAGACAAATGGGGAAATCTAGAGTGGAGATTGAATTAAGAAAGTTACGTTTTGCTGTAAGGGTCAAAAATTCTACTTCAACTTGTCCTTGATTGTTTAGATTCCATGAGAGATTTAAGGATCAAAACTTGCCTCATTCTCACGTGAATTTCAGTTATACACTTTAATGAAAGTTAATGCAATAACATGACACTAACGTAACTTGGCAATTGATCTAAGGTTCCTTGATATTTTTTTGTTGTTTTAATTCTTTAGAGTTCAGAATTTTGTTTTAAATTCAATTTGGAAGACAAGGTAGAAGAAAGACAAAACGCAAGAAATAAAATGATAAAAAGATGGACAGCATCACACCTCCATAATAGACTAGCATTTATACACAAGTATCACACTAATGCATGGCTAATCAACCTTGCGTCACACAAGGACCAAGAGCATCACACTCACCACTAAGTTTACAAAACTTAGAAAAATTCATTAATCAACTTCTGTCCTTTTTCCTCACCTCCATTCAGTTTTGTATAACTTGGCTAAACAAGACAAAAAACAAACTACTCCACTACCTAGAAACAAGGGTAACCGCCCACCACTAAGTCTTAGTGGGACAATGCTGAAAATTTAGTTGCATAACCAAAAATTACAAAAGAAAAAGAAATAAAGAAAAATGGGTCTAGGTAGGATTTGAACACAGGTCATTCAAGTCCTACACTACCCTATTCTTGAGGCTAGGCCATTTGTGTTAGGCCCTCTGCTGTTCATCCTTCCACATGATCAAATGAGTAAACTTGGGTGTCCTTTATGGCTCCTTGGTTATGTCTTCTAGGAGGGTGAGACTTAGCCTTTGTAAGGTGGCTTTGGTCTTCTTGGCCTTGGATCTTGTCATCGGCCCTCCTATTCCTTGTAGTGCCCCTGATTGGTGGGAGGTGTCCTCATCACCCGCCCATAAAAGTGGTCATAGCCTCGTGACGAGCATCCATGGTTTTCTGCAAGGATTGATGTCGGTTGTCTTGGGTGAGTCTGTGAGTATCCAATTGAGTCTGAAGAAGACCCAATTTTTTAGAAATAGTTTGAAGAACATCTTCAATGTCTTTGGAGGTAGAGGGTTTAGAAGGCATGAGGAGGACAATGAAAGCACCAAATTGATAGGCTTACTTTACTAATGATTTAACTAGCTACTGGATGAGGCAAAAAAAGAAAAACCACAATGAAAGAAATAATAACTTTGATATTCATATCCCTTCCTATCCCTGAAAGGAATAATATATAAGGTTCATACATGACTATTCTTGCCCTAATAACTATACTTCTAGAAACTGAGTATTAAAATTAAATGAAATCATTTAGCCATTTAGGTTTCTTGAGTTCCCAAGTGGGCCTTTTTGAGGTTGGCCCAATAGATAATGCATCAGAAAACAAGGAACAGAATGTAACCGGTGTGATGGGGATGTTGAGAACTGGTGTGGAATTGCACAGTAGGAACTGGAGTGACGCTGGTGTAGCTACGGAACTATGAGGGACCGGTGTGCAGCTCACTAAAGGACGGTGTGAGGATTTGGTGTAAGAGCCGGTATGAAGTTGATGAGGATGATTTAGGGGATCTGGACAGTATCTGGGAAATGGAGTTCACTAAAACTGGGTTCGATCCAGTGTCCTGGTGATGCCTTAGGGTCTGGAGCAATTAAGAGGTGCGAGAAACCAAGATTCCGGTTTTGAACACTGGAACAAACTTCAAGGGCTTTAGGATCTAGAGGTTCTGGAGATCGGAACAAGTTCTCAGGGGAGTATGCTCAGAGTATTGACTCAAAATGACCCAAAATTTTTCAACCCCTTATGCCTCTTCAGATGAGGCATTTATAGAGGTTCTGGGCGCTGGTTGAGTGCTTGGACAGCTCAAGCCTCCACTCACAGTGGGGGCAGCCTAGCCACTAATAAGGTTGTGGGGAGCAGTGGCTGGTAGGGAATTTTTAATTATTTCCACTCCCGTCCCCTGTCTGCCACTTCCAGAATTCATGGATCGACTTGGGTGGTGCGACTCCAAGTCACAGCATGGGCAATCGGACTCCTCGATCGGTGTCACATGGGTCTATTATCAAGTTCATGAAAGTGTCTTCCTACGTCGGGTAAGAGAGGACATTGGTCTCACTTGGACGGTTTCAGGGAAATGATGCCTCTTTCGTTGGCTCAGATCGGTATCCCTCAGATACGGATCTGTGTTCTTCTTATGGGCCGGACTGCTGTGTCAGTATCCATTCTTGGTTGAAAATGGTCAGACCGAAATAGGTGTTCACATATGTGAAAAGCCCGAATGCAGAATCGATCCTTCGACACTAGGTGTGAAGTCTTGAATTCATTCAAGTAACACTAGATCCCTTTTTCGTTCAGAATTGCTTCACTCGGAGATGATTTGCTTAAAAATGTCTCAACACATTCATAGTCATAGCCTTTCTTTCCCTGAGTGATCCACTCAGAAATGTCTCACGCGGAGATATCTCTGCCTAAAAAGTGCTCTTTCGAAGTCCGACTCACTCGGGAATATCTCTTTCCGAGAAGTATTCATCAGAGCCTCTTTTCGTCCAGAATCGCTTCACTTAGAGGTGATTCACTCGGAAATATTTCTGCTTGAAGCACTCATTTAAAGCCAGCTTTTCTTCCTTCTAAAGTGACCTACTCGGAAATGTCTCACTCGGAAATCCCTCATTCAAAAATATCTCACTCGGCTATATCTCCGGCCGACAAGCTCCTTCAAAGTCAGCCACTTTTCGTTCAGAATTGCCTTACTTGGAGGTGATTTGATTAGAAATCTCTGTCAGTAATGCCTCTCTCGGATATATCTCTGCCTGAAAAGTGCTCCTTCGAAATCAAAGCCACTTTTCGTACAGAATTGATTCACTCAGGAATTCTTTACTCAGAGATATCTCTACCTGAGAGGTACTCATTCGAAGTCAGAGCCTCTTTTCTTTCAGAATTGATTTACTCAGGAATTATCTACTCAGAAATATCTCTACCCGAGAATACTCAATCGAAGTCAAAGCCTTTCTTTGCTCGGGAATAATCCCCTCGAGAATGACCCACTCAGAAATATCTCACTCGGAGATACCTCACTCGAATATATCTTTGCCCGAAAAGTACCCATTCATAGTCAGAGCCTTTCTTTGCTCGGAAGTAATTCCCTCGAGAATGACCCACTCGGAAATGTCTCACTCGGAGACAACCCACTCGGAAATATGGAACTTGGAAGTGTCTCTGCCCGAAAGGTGCTCCTTCAAAGTTCAGAGCCTTTCTTCATTCAGAATGGCTTCAATCGGGAATCCGTCACTCGGATGTATCTCCGCCTGAGAGGTACTCATTCGAAGTCAGCCTTTCTTCCCTCAGAAGTAATTCCCTTGAAAATGACCCACTCGAAAATGTCTCACTCGGAGACATCCCACTCGGAAGTATGGAGCTTGAGAGAGTCTTTGCCCGAAAGGTATTCATTCATAGTCAGAGCCTTTCTTCACTCGGAAGTAACTCTCTCGGAAGCAAACCACTTGGAAATGCCTCATTCGGAGACATCCCACTCGGCAACGTCTCACTCGGAGACACCCTACTCGGAAATGATCATCGGAGTCACCCTACTCGAAAATGATCATTCGGAGTCGAAGTTCAGTCCTCTCAGAATCCTTTCACCTGGGAATATCACTCAGAGTCAAAGACAATCTTGAAGAGGAACGCGAGCACAAGCTTTTGGCAATTTCAAAAATGGGCCCAAGCACAAATTCTGGGCGATCTTTAAGGCACACCCAAGAACAAGCTCTCGGCAATTCTTAAGGCGCACCCGAGAACAAGCTCTCAGCAATTCTTAAGGCACACCCGAGAACAAGCTCTTGGTAATTCTTAAGGCATACTCGAGCATGAATAGAAAGAAGGGGTTCCAAGCGACAGAGCTCCCCATTCTTGGTGAAAATTGACCGGACCGAAATAGGTGTTCACACTAATCACTCTTGAATTGACCCCAAAAGAACTAGAAATCAGAGAAACTCAAAATTGATTTCCCGAATTTCATTCTTGTACTTCATTAATTGTTACTGTGATAAGGTATTTCTAATAAATATGAGAATATTTATTTATCTCTTTATTGTATTTTGTTTATTAATATTACAAATTTTTCTTGTGAAATTTTAATTATAATTTGATTGCCATAATTAGGATCATAATTACATTTAATTTTCTCTTTTAGTTCCTTTATTTCTTGTATTTTATTTGGTGTTTTTTATTACTATTATCATTATTATTGTTATTTACTATTTTATTTTCTGTTATTTTGTTATACATCATATTTCATTCCATTTATTTATTTTTATTTTATTTTTTTGCACTTTATTTTTCTGTATTTATTTATTTATTCTTTTATTTTTCTGCACTTTCATTTTTCTTTATTTATTTTTCTGCACTTTATTTTTCTACACTTTATTTTTCTGCATTTAATTATTTATTTATTTATTTATTTTTCTACATTTTTGTTTTTCTTTATTTATTTTTCTGTAGTTTAATTTTTCTTTATTTATTTTGCTCCATTTTATTTTTCTGTAGTTATTTATTTATTCTTTTATTTTTTTTATTTATTTTTCTACACTTTATTTTTTCGCACTTTATTTTTATTTATTAATTTATTTTTCTTCACCTTATTTTTCTACATTTATTTATTTATCTATTTTTTCTCTTTTTATTTTTTCTACACTTTATTTTTTCTGGACTTTATTTATTTATTTTCATTTGATTTATTTTTCTGTATTTTTTGTACTTTATTTATTTATTTATTTATTTGTATTTTTTTCTATTTTTTTCTTAATAATTTTGTTGTTATCTTTTACATAATCATTTGTCTATCATGTTATTTTTTTCCATAAGTTATTTTTATAGGTAATTATTTATTTATTATTATTTTTATTATGTTTCCCTTTTTATATATTTTTTATCCATACTATCTTATTTATTTATTTACTCATTTATATTTATTTATTTTTCCCATTGTAATTTTCTAATTGTTTTTGATTTGTTTATACATAATTGTTTATTTTTATTAATTTTATTTATTTTTTGTCATGACTTTTACTATTTTCTCTTAACAACCTTTATGATAATTATGGATCAATTATTGTGATATGCATAAAGAAAAAAACGAAGACTAATAAATTGTTTGTCATTTATTTACTTATTCATTTATCTTTCTTTTAAGTTGGGAATAAGATCAATTCGGATGAGACATCTTATTAATCTTATTCTCTCAAAAATGATTAAATAAAAAATCATTTTTTAATTCTAATTAATTAAATATCTATATTTTTATAGTTTCACATCGATGTATTTAATTCTATTTTTCTTTCTTATGTCTATTTATTTTTACTTTTTTCTATTATTTTTGTTTTGGAAAAATGTAAACCATGTAATTTCTCGATAAATCAATGGATTATCTTTTAATTACTCTTAAAATAATTTAGACGAGACGTCTTATTATTTATGTTCTAGCTATCTTTTAAGTACTTATCTATTTATTTCCCTTCAAACTCAAAATAAAAATAATTTAGACGAGACGTCTTATTATTTTTATTTTTTATTGTCTTTTAATTACTTGTCTACTTATTTTCCTTCAAAATTCATAAAATAAAAATAATTTAGATGAGAAATCCTATTATTTTTTTCTTAACAGTCTTTTAATCACTTGTTTGTTTATTTTCGTTGAACTCAAAAAATGAAATAATTTAGATGATACATCTTAGTATTTTATTTTATTTTATTTTATCTTTATTTATTTTTAAAAAATGTCCTTATTATTATTTTGTTCAAGTGTATATTGTCCGTAAATAACATATATCATTGTTGTTTTTTTATGAAGGATGAAATATTTAAGAATCATTTTAAAATTACATGATCAATTTGGGTAACTGTTTTAGGATGGACAATGTGGGATGATAATACCTTCCCCACCTATAATTCGACTCCCAGACCAAATCAGAATCTCGTTTTAAAAACCAGTGCCATTTAAAGGTTTTCCTGATATTTTCCTTAATAAATATTAGTGGTGACTCACTGAACCCTCCAGTTTTTTTTATGCCTCCCAAAGGCCTTATTCCAATAAGGTTTCATTTCCTTTTTTATTGCCTTTTCCCGGTCTACGTCTTGACCTGGGACTCTGGTCGTAGTTGGCGACTCTGCTGGGGACTTTTGAGAGTCAAACCCGTTAAATTGATCTTGTGTATTTTTATTGATTATTAATTATTTCACCCTAGGGAAGTTGACCATAAGGAATAATACCCACTACTGAGTGCTGATGATTTGGTTGATCAGTGGTGGTGTGATTCAGTTTTTCTAAAATCAAATTGCAATCAGAATACTATTAAATCGGATTAAGGCTTTAGATGACCATGGGACAACGTTCAGGACTGTTATGGCCACATTGGATAGGTGATAGACGTGCAGGCGGTGTTCATGGTTATATGAACAATATCTTCAATCTTACTTAGATAAGTCTGTGAAAGTGTTCATTGGTGATTTTCAGAATCATCCCGAGTCATGCCTGGGGCATGAAGGACATCTCTACATGGAGCTGTGGTACAGAATGAGAGTCATTGATGAGTAAGGAAACTGTATCCGAATGTGACACTTGTGCATAAGGTAAAATCCAAGTGAAAGTCTCCGGGTGAGACGTTCTGAATGGGTTATCCTGAGAGTGGTACCGTCGAATAAGGGAAAGCTTGAGTTGAATATCTACTTCTCAAGGTGAAGAATCTTCGGATAACGAACGAGTATAGTGCTTCTGAGTCGTGTGACCCTTGGTGGAGTGTCTCGGAGTGTGACACTCCCGAGTGGGATAGTACCGGCCGAGACGGTTCCAAGTGGTAGAGCATCAAGTGTGAAATTCCTTAAGTTCGTGGGATGTGCCACCGATTAGCCTCTTCCAGAATGAGTGCCTCTGGACAATGAAGGACTAACTCCGAAGAAGTGTGTTTATGGATGAATAATTCTGAGAGGTTAAGTCGATGTTTTGAACTGCTGAGTTTAAGCTCAGGTTTTCCTTCGAAATGGGACTTGGATTCTGAGTGAGTCTTGTAGCTGGAAAGATTCTGGGTGAAACTACCTCCAACTCTGAATAATCTTCTTGAACGAGAAGCTTCGTAGTGATATTCTCGAGGAGTAAAACCTGGAATTAGCTGAAGGTTTGGGTGGAAATCTGAGATTTCAGGACCGAGTGTGATGCCTGTACGGAGAAAACCCAGGCAAGCGGTGCTAATTGGAACACATAGCTCGGTATTGCCAAGATGTATCATGGATGAAGAAGAAATTTTAGTAGTCGGATATGAGGAGCCGAAGGCTTAATCTGAAGTATATCGGACGAGTGGTGTGTATTAGGGAGAGTCGGTAATGTTTCTTACCGACTGGATCTTCCCAGCTCGTCGATTAACATCCTTGATGTGTCTTATGTGACACAAAGTTGGGCCGATACTCCGTGTGAGTACTTAATTGGGCCGAGTGACTCCCTGGAATTGGAGGATCCGACGGTGGAAGTACACCGATCGGCGTTGAGAATACAAGGCTAAACGGCTAAAGGGACTAGTAAGTGCCAATGGTTATGGTGAACTAGCAGAGTTGAATGGGGTAACTCTACATGGGAAATTGAATCTCGAATGCATTGAATCCTATGAAGGGTTATTTTATTTATGCCGATTGGAAATTACGAAGCAGTCGGAAACATTGAGAAGCGAAGAGTTGCAATCGGTTAAGGAGCATGATAGCGATGTTCCGAGTTGTTCGTTGAGGCAAGTTTGTGTTCAAATTTCGAGGACGAAATTCTTTGAGAGGGGGAGAATTGTAACATCCTGATTTTTGATTTAATTACTGGCTGAGATTAGTTACTGAATTAAGGTTAAATTACATATTAAAAACTAGTGGTTAATTAATACAATTGGCTGAAGATAATGACGTATGTGCCCTTAGGGGTATAAAGGGGCTTCGTTTCCCTCTCTTCATTATTTTTCACGCTGTGGGAAAAGAGAAACTATGAGGGCTATGCATTTCTCCCTGCACATGCATCCTGCATTCTCCTTCTTCTTCCTGTCTTTCGTTTTCATCTTTTCTTCTTCTTCCTCCACTCGAAAACCGTTTGGAACTTCGAGTGGATGTGTGGGCAGCGTTGACGTGCCTTAGAGTTGACGAGGCTGCTCAAGAGAGGGTGCAGAGCACTGTGTGTCTCGGAGGCTTGGGAATCCTCCACTGGACCGAGTAAAAGGACATCGTGTACTTTGGAGACTTGAACTCCCCACTATCCTTACATGCAAGAGCGCTGAGTGCTTTGGTGGCAGAGCTGCTTGAGAGGAAGCAGCGTTGATTCTCCCAAAGCTAAGAGCAGAGTGCTGTTGGATGACTACAGGCACGGACGCCTGATTGAGAAGCCATAGGCTCGAGGAGCTTCTGGGATCTTCATTCTAGGTAGGGGGAGCTAACTTACATCTCAAATGCGTGGTTTATGGACGGATACCAGGTGAAATCACTTCACTGTGTTGCGTTGTATAAGTAATTTGTTGATTATGGTACTGTGATTGAGTGGTAGCCCGGATGTGTGGTGCATGTTGGTTTTCGTTCATGAGATGTGCGTAGATGATCATGAGAATGCAAAGTGAATGTATGTGTATGCTATTATAGTGATTGCTGAGCGCATTTTATTGTGAGGCGGTGGAAAAATATCTGTTTGATGTTTATACTAAAATGCATGTTGACTCTTTTGAATTGCCGAGTGTATGAATTTATTATACTGATTCCAGTGTGTGGTTTATGTTTAACCGTATGAGATGCATGTTACTAATGATTCGAATACTGAGTGTATATGTGTAAATTGTTGGTCGACCCCTGTTTGGGGATTCTCATATTAAAAGGACATGTCATGCATGAAACGAAAGAATGGATTATCGAGTACATGAGATGTATGAATGTTGTTCAAAGTCTATGTGATTTATAATGATTGCATGAGTCGCATGTGATATGTGGTGCTTTAACGTGTGAAATGGCACTGATGTACTTGATGAATATGACCATATGCATCTGATTCGCCATTGGTAAAGCCGAGGGCATATAGCGTGGGAAGCTTGATGTAGAATCGGCAATCAGATGAATATGTGTGAACATAAAATCAAAGTCCTTTGAGCGGGGCTCAGGCAACCTCTTGAGTGGGGCTCAGGGTTTAGCCCGTGACACTGCCGTTGACGCTGAGAGTGTTTGTGTCACAAGAGAGGGCAAACGGTTTGGTACCTGTAAAACGGCCGGATCAGCTGGGAGCTGAATAAAAGGCTGGGAGACTGTGTTGCAACAATGAAAATTAATAATGAATGGATCGGATCTGATTGAATTGAATGAATATGTGCACACTTATAATGGTTACTGAGCTCAATGTGATTTGTATGCATATGTGAATGTGTTATTGAGAATAACAGGATTGATATAGTTGGAATTGATATGAGTAAATCCGAGTGGATGAATCCATGTGTACTGATTCTATGCCGAGTGCACATTTATAACTGTTGATAAGTTCAATGTGAGTATATATCGATGTGTAAATGTTGTTGTGAATAGTATGATTAATATAGCCATGAATAATTAGGTTCAATTCCGACTGGGTGGATATATGTACATTGGTAGTGTTACCGAGTGCAAAGTATTGTTATGGTTGTAAATATACGTGGTTGTGAATGATATCAAATTCCTAGCCTGATTGAATTGCATGAATCCCGAGTGGGTGACATTGTTATAGTGTTTATATAGAATGGTAGGGTGTATTATTGCTGATTGAGTGATGTTATTATATAGTTGAGAATTGGGGTTAAATCCGAGCCAATAACTAACATTTTATATGTAAAGGCTCACCCCTACTGTGGCTATATTTTTCAGTGTATGTAGGTTAGATTGGTGAATGATGAGAAGGCTTTAAACCCGAGTGATGGGTATACATATATATATGCTATTGTAGTGCACCTAGTCTACTGCACCGATTGTAGAATAGATACGTTAAAGCCTTGGCCGGCTCCCATGTAATACGTTGTTGAATATATTCATTTACTTATATGAACCGACAGTCGGGTTTATGAACAAGAATATATATATGTGTATATTTTATACTGTCATATTATTACTTGGATCGACTAAGAACAGTGTTGAAAGAAATAATGTCGAGTCAATAGGTTCCGAGTGGACTATAGAGGTGAGAGCCCGTTCCGAATAAAGAAGGCTTAGAGCCATTTCTGAGTGGGCTTATCGTATGGGCCTTTGTCCGAGTGGTGAAGGCTTAAAAGGATTCCGAGTGGAAAGGATTGTATACTCCCGAGTGGAAATCCCGAATGAACCACTTCCAAAGGGAGAAGGGTGGTAATGGTACTGATTGGGGTATATTCTAGGAGCCTCTTCCGAGTGAACGGGGCTATATATATATATATATATATATATATATCCCGAGTGAATGTTATATATTCTGAGTGTCTAAGTATTGAACAAGTTCAAGTGAGGCTTAACTTAGTAAATTTCTCCGAGTGATGGGAGGTTAGAGTAAATCTAAATGGAATTTGATTGTGGAGACTCCTTCTGAGAGACGGAAGGTCTAAGTGTTCTTCAAGTGAGAGAAATGAAAATATGCCGAGTGATGAATGTGTAATATATTTCCGATTGTGTTGAGGTCGAAATATCCGAGTGGTGTTTGACTGGGAAAATATTCCGGGTGAGGGAAAATTTATAGATTCCGTGTGGAATAGCCATCATTGTCCGAGTGGATGTTGTGTGGGACCTTCCTGAATGAAAATAAGCAACTGTGTGTAAACTTTCGAGGGAAGTGTGACATGTTGGGATCGTTCCCGAGTGAATGGAATCCCTGACTCCGAGTGATGGAATACCGAGTGTAATCACTCGCTTCAGCGAGGAAGGGCTCGCTCCAGCGTCGTCTTCTGCTGCTTGTGTTTAACTGACGTTGGGTCCTGCCAATGTGTGGCATCCGGACCCGGTTCCCTTTTCTTATCTGATAAGGTTCTGGGTTGGTTCTCGCTTAAGCGAGTGGGTGTCTCGCTCAAGCGAATTTGGGCCTCGCTTGAGCGAGTGAACACTAATTGGGTTCGCTCTAGCGTTGTATTTGTAACATCTTAATTTTTGGATTAAGGGTAATTAAGGAATAAATATTAATTAAGGATAAGTTAAATTGGTAATTGAAGGAAATTGCAAATCAGCTGAGTGATAATTCTGATCCACTCCAATTAATGTGCGATGGCTGATGGCTGACGGATAGTGACGTGATGGTGTAGCAGCCATCATTATGTGTTGGAACGCCCACTCTCCGTTGGCCCTGGGGGGATATATATGCTGAAAATCCTTTCATTTCCCTTCTACCTTTCTCATTCTCTCATTTTCTCAGAAATCCCTTGGAGACTCTTCTTCTTCCTCTTCCCTTTTTGTTATCTTCTTCTTCCTTTTCATCTCTCGTTTAAAACCGTTAGTGTTCGGTAGGAAGTTGTAGTGTGAGGTACATAAGACTGTGGGGTTGTTTGTTGTGAGTAACTGTGGAGGAAGAGGTTAACTTTTGGTCTTTCCAAGTTGGTTCAGAGTTGATATCTGGGTTCAAGGGCTGTTCGTGTGAAGGAGTAACCAGTCAAGTGTTCTAACTCGAAGAGCTCTAAGTTCTCCTAGAGGTAGGGGGAGTTTAACATCTCGAATGTATGGTTTGTAAACGGGCCCAGGAAAAAAGTATCACGTGTGTGTGTGTTTGTGAACTTGATGATTGTGTGAAATATTTTAATGATAACTTATGAATATCGTGTGTGTGTATGTGTTAACTAGGTTCTGTTGGTAACTTTGCATGTAAATGTATGAGATTAGGATGTGTGTTGAGGAGTTATATTCAAACATAAAAGGGGTACTGGTTATGTATGTATATACCGAGTGTATATTGTAGAACAGTTGGTTGATATAATATGATTGTTCGCATGTACATGGTGGGATTTCATAATGAATACATGAGATGTATGTACTGCATGGCTTTACCGACTGAAATACCATTGTGTTGCTAATGAATACTTGTTGGATATGATAAGAGACCCTGGGTTGGACTTGGGGTAGTGCCGAGTGCACTAAGCGTTGGACGCTTGAAGACCTTGGGTTGGACTCAAGGCAAGCTTACCGAGTTGGACTCGGGGCTGCCCGTAACACTTCCGTTGTTGCTTGGAGCAATTGTGTTACGTGTGAGGGCAAACGGTTTGGTACCAGTAAAATGGCCGGGTCAGCTTGGAGCTGAGTAAAAGGCTTGGAGCCTATGTTGTAACATAATAATTGCTAAAAACTGATCGGAATTGAATGTGTATATGTTTATATTGTTGATAAACTCAATATGATTGCATTGTATAATGAAGGCTGGAGGATTTCTAAGTCGTTAATTATCATTTTATATGTGTAAGCTCACTCCCCTACTGTGGCTATATTTCAGTGAATGGTGCTCGGGACAGCGAGTGAAAGAAGAACTCATTTCCATGCGCAGAGTATCGGAACTGTGGAGGCATATATATATAAATATATATATATATATATATATATATATATTGTGTGAAGGATGTTGTCATAGCCTTGGCCGGCTCTAGTATAATCTTTTGTTTAAATGTATGAGAATTAAATCTCTCGGGTTGAGAGTACAACTTATTAAATATGAATATATATATATATATATGTATGTATTGCTGTGTTTATCTTATTCCATGAGTAATGATTGTAGATGAATGTTTGAGAGGGATATATTTATATTTGACCAAGTGTATGGATTGGTATGGCTCTTAAGAAAAAGGAATGTGCTGAATTATTAGTGTGGGAGATGAGATACTTGGTCCTATTTCGAGTGTGGAAGGACTAGAGTATTTCCGAGCGGGTAAGACTCAGGTTTTCTAAGTGAACTAGGTTGTATATTCTGAGTGAGTGAAAAATATATATGTGGGACCCTTCCAAGTGATGCGAGATGTGGGGAGACTCCGTATCTGAGTGTAACTCATGTGTGAGTTTTTCTTTCTGAGTGGTGGTAGCTCTAGTGGATTCTGAGCGAAAAGACATTATTTATAAATGCCGATTATATAGTGAGCATCTGTCCGAGGGGATAACATAATATAAATTTCCGAAGGAATAGATAAAAATATATATATATATATATAAGTGTTTATGTTGATTTGATGCTTCTTACCGACTGGAATATAAACGATGTTGTGTGAATAAATCTAAGTTAATGAATCCCGTGAGGAATATAGGAGGTTTAGAGCCATTTCCGAGTGAGACTTAATAATGCGGCCTTTTCCGAGTGATTATAGGCTTGAATGATTCCGGGTGAACAACATGAATAAACCTGAGTGGAAATCCGAGTGAACTTCTCCGAGGGAAGAGTTGTTATGATGGATTAGATTGGGTATATTCTAAGTGTTTTATATATGTTTCCCGAGTGGAAGACTGAATGGGTTGGTCGGTCTTAGAGTGAGTTTCTGAGTGGAATACCGCTCAAAGGATGAGTTAGTTCTTGAATGGGTTTCCGAGTGACTTAACCTGATAATATTCCGAGTAAATGGGTAACGACCCGAGTGATCTAAAGGTTATGTATTCTCCGAGTGAGAGAAATGATGAATTTGCTGGGTGGTAGGTGTATGGAACATTCTGATTGAATATGGTTGGAATACACCGAGTGGTGTTTGGTTGGGAAGTAACCCGAGTGAGGGAAGTTATTGGATTCCGAGTGGAATTACCCCTTTTTCCGAGTGGATCATTATGTGGCCTCTGTGGATAAAATTGAGAGACTAAGTTATGGGCTGCCGAGTGAGGCATGTATGCTGGGGTCGATTCCGAGTGAATGGAACCCCTGAATACCGAGTGAATCCCTTTACCAAGTGATGGGAATGCCGAGTGTGACTTCTCGCTTCAGCAAGTGAGTTCTCGCTCCAGCGAGTGTGTCTCAATGGAAGGCTTTGGGTCCGCTTCGCTCAAGCGAATTGGGCCTCGCTTCAGCTATGTATTCCCGCTGGGCTGCCTATTGATTGACTTCTACTTCTTTCCGCCGTGTCGCTTATTGGTCGGCCTTTTCTTTATTTGCCTTGCCTTCCCTTTCTCATTTTATTTTTGGCCCGGTCCTTCATGATTTATTTTGGGAAAAATTTCCCCTGTTCCGGGTTTAACTCTAATTGATTTTTAGGATGTTACAGTATTTCACTGGGCTGCCTTGTGATTGGTTTTCTACTTTCCTCACCTGCAGATTGTTTTATTCTGTCCGGGTTGTTTGTAAATTTGGGAAAAATTTCCCCTGTCTCAGTTTTACCTTTATTTAATCCGGGATGTGTCATTTTGGTATCAGAGCGGACTTAAAAGGTCCAAGTCCAAGGTATGCCTACTCATAATGGGCGGTTGTGTGCAATATGACTGGTTGTCATCATTGCTTGTGATATCCTGTCGGATTTGATATATGTTTAACTATGAATTGTGTGATTATATGCCTATGTGTTTTGTTATGGACAGTAGTGAAAGGTACTACTGTCGAGGTGTTAATTGGGAGTAGAGTTGTTACTACCTTGGTTTGGTTATTCATTGGATAAGAGGTATTTCTAAGCTTGGGTCGGCTAAGAGGAAATAAAATGATAGATGTTGAAACCATGTGTATTGAAACTGTATTGGTTGGTTCGGTCTTTAGTATAAGCCAAACTAGTGGCTCATAGCCGGCATGCTTGTTGAATGAGATAGAACTCACATATGGAGTTGACTAAGTGAATAATATTGTAAGGAATTCCCTAGTTTAGTGATCTCGAATTTAAGTGATTGCTTGTGCCACTTGTGAAGGATTAGTTTTATATCCTTGGCACGAGAACCTTGTATGATGTATATAATATCAGTGATGTGTTGCAGTTTCCTAAGTTGGAAATTTGGGTATGTGATAGGTGATTAAATGTAAAATCTGATGCCTATTTGATTGGGGTAGTGTCTCGGTTTTTGGTGTGTAAAAATTGAGTAAATGATTGGTTGATGTTAGGCCACTAGGTATGGTGACCCAGTTGATTGGGCATGATCATGTATGATCGGATATTATGGAGATGGATACCTGAGAGATTAGAAAACTGGGTGAGAAATTGATGTAATTGGATACCTGAGGATTTGGTTATGACCCATAAGGTGTAGTAACCCCGATTGGATTTAGTATGATCTTATACCATCAGACCTTGTGGAATTAGACCCGATGGTGGTCTATCTAGGCACGGTGATATTTGGATATTGTGGGAGCAACCCACGATGGGTATTAGGAAATCCCTGGAATTTTGGGTCTAATGATATGATAACCCTTATGGATTGTTGAGCCGAGTAAGGTGATTATATAATAAATTGTTGAGGCTTGAATCGTCCTAAGACGAAATACAAGTGATGAATATGATACCGGATGAATAGCGAGTGGTAAGGTTGAAATCTGAGTACTTTTTGGTACTGAGAATGATGATGATGATGATTGTACTCCACTGTATTGTGCTTATGATTAATGGAAAGGTTTACCGATGTAGAAACTTGTTATGTGGATGAAAGTCACATTATAATCCGAGTGGTATACCTAAGTGAACTCGATGAATCATTTAGGCTTAACTTGAGCTATGGCCTGCGTGGTGTTATGAAACAAATGATTAATGAGCTTTCGGATTATGGTTTTATGATGGATGATATCCAATAAAGAGATATTTACTCGTTAAGGGCTGGAAGCCGATTGTTGATAGGTCAAGTGAGTATATGAGAATACCGTGCTGAATCCATGTGATTTTTGTGGGGTCAGAAGCCTATTACCATTATACTGTTTTACTGTAGTGATAACTGATATTTCATGATTGTTGTTGCGTGTTGTACCCTAGGCGGTGCATAATAATGATGTTGATGTAAATGTGTTGCTTAAAGAATTGTGCGAATTGCCATTAATTTTCAAGTGAGTTAGTGTTAATTGAGTGAGTCTGGTCAGTGTAAGCGATTGGAATATGGAGTATTTGTTCGGAGACGGCTCTGTATACCATAGGTATTGTGGCAGTGTACACTTTGCAGCGACTCTATGTAATTGTTGTAACCCTATAGGAATGAGACGTCATCCTATATGTTGGATGCAGCAATTCATAGGTCGGGCAGGTAAGACTGTAAATACTTGTGGTAATGGTCTGAGTCTATCGGGCGATTCTGAATAAAATAAGAGTTGTGTTGAATGAGTGGTAAGTGATAGTGTATCGAAGTGAGGATAGAAAATTTATTTTAATCTTGATGTGCTTACCTCTGAGAAAATCAGAGGTTACATTAGTATAAATTGGTTGTCAAAGTGATGCTTGGTTGTCGAAGTAGAAGGGTGATCTTACCGACATGAGTGCTCGACGTTGTTAGTCAAAAGGGAAATGGTGGGAAGTGGTTATGTCTTGGTTGCCACAGGTTAGGTAAGTTGACCATAGGGAATAATACCCACTACTGAGTGCTGATGATTTGGTTGATCAGTGGTGGTGTGATTCAGTTTTTCTAAAATCAAATTGCAATCAGAATACTATTAAATCGGATTAAGGCTTTAGATGACCATGGGACAGTGTTCAGGACTGTTATGGCCACATTGGATAGGTCATAGACGTGCAGGAGGTGTTCATGGTTATATGAACAATATCTTCAATCTTACTTAAATAAGTCTGTGAAAGTGTTCATTGGTGATTTTCAGAATCATACTAATGGATGAGAAAACCGAGAAAGAGATTAGGTGGAATGAAACAACGAATGGATGCAACAACGAATGAAAAAGAGATAGGGTGTGGGAATGAGAGACTGAGTGACGAATGAAAAACAAAATCGAGTGGAATAGTGAACGAGTGAATGAAAGGCCGGGTGATCTAGTGAGAGACAATGAATGAAAGACTGCAGAGGAAGAGACCGAGTGAAAGAGTGAAAAGAAAATGACCAAGTGAATGAAAGATCGAGTGAGAGTGGAGAAAGATACTGAGTGATAGAGATACTGAGTGGTAAAGGACGAGTGGAAGAGTAAACAAAACAACGAGTGCAGAAAAGCAATGAGTAAATGGAAGAACCGATGACTAAAAGACGAACGGAAAAATGAGAGCAAAGCTGAGTGAATGAAACAACAAGTGGAAGAACGAATGGATAAAAGATAGAGTGTGGTAATGAAAGACTGAATGACAGGTGAGGAACAAAAAAGAAAGAGTGACCGAGTGGAAGAAAGATGAGTAGATTGAGGGTGGATGAAAAAGACCAGTGGATGAAAGAATGAATTGGAGAACGAATGAGAATATTCCGAGTGAAGAAGATGAGTGAAGGGTATACCGATCGGATGAAGGAGATGAGTAAATGCAAGAGCGAGTGGAAGAAACCGAGTGATCTAGTGAGAAACCGAGTGAATGAAAAAGAGACTGCAGAAAGAGACGCATGAAAGAGATACCAAGTGGGGGAACCGAGAAAGAGATCGGGCGAGGGAATAAGAAACTGAGTGACGAGTGAGTGAGAAAATTACAAAGAAATGGGTGAAGGAACGAAGAAGAAAGAGTAGATTGAAAGAACAAGTGAATAAAACACTGAATGAAAAGGGTACTGAGTGAATGAATACCGAGTGGATCATAGAACGAGTAAAAGAATGAATGGAATAAAGTAAAGTGCATGAGAAACGAGTGTGACAATGAATGGACGAGTGAACAACTACAGTGAGATACGAGTGAACAGAGAAGCGAGTGGGAGAAAGAACGAATGAAAGTAAGGCCGAGTGAAAGAAAGAACGAGTGGAGGAACACACGAGAGAATGATTGACCGAGTGAATGAAGAGTGATAGAAGTGAAAGAGACCAAGATGGAGAGACGAGTGGATAAGTGAAAGTGACCGAATAAATGAAAGATGAGTGGAAGATTGACAGAGTGAATGAAGAACGAGTGAAATAGAGTGACCGAATGAATGAAAGACGAGTGGGATAGACGAGTACAAGTTATACCGAGTGGATGAAGAACCGAATGAAAAATGAGGTGAAAAATGAAAGTCAGAATGAAATGGAGTGACTGAGTGAGAAAGACGAGTGAATGCAAGAACGACTGCAGAGGGGTCTGAGTGAACAGAATATCGAATGGATGAAGAAGAAGACGATTGAGTGACAAAATGAGTGGACGAAAGAATGAGTGAATGAAAGGCTGGGTGAACAAACAACACATGCAGAGAGATTGGGTGAGGAAACCAAAGGACTGACAGAATAAGAGATCGGAAAGATGAAGGACAGGGTGACACAAGTTAACCTTCATCATCTGACCCCCTTCATCAACGACCTGAAACCATTTATTAAAGTACCCCCCCTTGGTCTAACATCAAAGTTTGGGAGGATGTTAGAATTTTCCGGTCGGAAAGGGTCAAGCATGAGTAACAGCACATCCTCAGGCCTAATTGCGCTCAAGCGAGAGCTTGAAGCGCTCAAGCGTGGAGCAAATATACAAGGTACAATTGGCCACGCTCAGAGCATGTTGATTACGCCCAGGCGAGAGATACAACAGGGTCAAACTTCATGATCACGCTTAGAGCGTGTCGGATTATGCTTAAGCGTGAAGTGTTTCGCTCGAGCGAAATGAGAGAGATGAATGCATTCGCTTAAGCTCACATTGAATTCGCTTGAGAGAACAGAAGGAATTGGCATTAGACCGCATTCACGCTTAATTCCTCTCTCTTCTTTTTCTTCTTTTTCTCTTTCTCTTCTTTTTTTTTTCAAAAACTTCTCTCACTACTTTATTTATGTACAAGAAAAACAAACATAGGCTCATCCTCCAGGATCCCATTTCTTATGACCATACACTCTTGGTCTTTTTATTCCTTGTTTTTCCTTGTTATTTTGAAGCTAATGCTCAACATAACTTTCCTCCAATCTTTATTTTTCCAAACTTTTTGCTTTTTCTTCTTTTTCTTTTCTTCACTCTTTTTCTTTTTCTGTTTTGTGTTAGTCTTCTTCTTTTTATGCCACAAGCAATGTTCTTCTTAACTTGATGATTCGCGTTTCCTTTTGATTTCCATAGCTGCAGTAGTCACCACTAGCAAACGCTCCTCATAACATGGCTGAATTTTTTCTTCCTCTTTTATATTCTCAACATCTAAACATGTTAACTCTTCTTGTGCATGAACTTCTACTTCTTTCTCTGTGTTCACACTTGGCTCCAACAAAATTTCAGTATCATTATTATGTTGCCAAGATATGGTTTCCATCTTTGCTGAGACCTCAACCTCTTCTATCACTTCTTGCTCAATAATAGTATCTATTTGATTCTCAGGTTCCTCAATGGCTTTTATTGTCATTTGTTCAATTTGCACTCCTGCAAAACTTGCATCATCAAAGAAATTATTCAATGACAACTCTTGCTCTTGTTCATCTTCAGACCAATCTTCTTCATTCCAATCATCAAAGAATGCTTCACTAGATATACTATCATCTTCCACTTCTGAAGTATAATCCATATCACTTTCTTCTTCACATTCTTCAATTGACTCTTCTTCCATCAAATATCCCTGAACTTCCTTATTTTCTTTTTCTTCTTTTGTTTCTACATCAACTTCAAGTTCAGGTTCATCTATTTCAATGTTTTCTAGCTGGTCTTCTTCTTCCCCAAACTTAATTTCTTTAGCTAGCCCAACATCATCATCCCATGGCTCTTCATATTGGTCTTCTCTTTGTACAACCTTTGTATTTCTTTGCTCTTCGGCTAACTACTTTGCAATAAAATCCACTTGCTTTTGAATATTCATTATTGAATTATCAAAATTTTGGAGGCCGGTTTGAGTGACTTTTATAAATTTAATTAAACTCCTTTCTAACTCCGATGGCTCCTTCTCAATTGATTGTACCTCCTCTACATGGTTCATGCATAATGTTTGTGAATATTGAAGAAACTCTGCTAAGGTGTCATCTAGATCCATTACCTGCAACTTTTCACTTTCCAAAGGAACTAAAGAAAACATAAATGCAACAACTGACTACAAACAAGGTTACTGCAACGGTTAGTGCTAACAACTAAACAACTAAAATCAAAGAGTAGTAACTAAGAACAACAATTCACGCAAGACTTAACAAATCCTACTCTTACAATGAAATTTACTAAAAACTAACAACATGTACAGAAACTAAAAAAATGGTTCCGTCTAGTACCGGTCCAAGGATTGTTGATATTTCTCAACATTCCCCGGCAACGGCGCCATTAACTTGATGCTAAATCTCTAAGTCATTATTTTGATATGTAATTCTCAGAGGATATACGCTTTGGCAAGCACACCAGTCGTTAAAATTGTATTATATTTGATCGTCCCACAGGGATTGTGGTAAGTACCTCAATCTCAGACTAGTACAAACTGAACCAACACAAGCATGGAAAGTTCATTCGGTTTTTTGTTGTTTTAATGTTTTCTAGTTGTTTTTGTGTTCCCAGAAATAGTGTTAAGATGAAATGTGAAAAGTGATTAATAAAAAATAGGTCAGGATTGCTTCGGTTCACAAATTCATCAAGAAACATGCAATTAAAGTATAATCAAACTTCATAATTCGGAGGACAATCCGCTTGTGGTTATTCCCTAATTCCTTAGGTGAAAAACACTAATCCTTAAGCATTGGACCTTAATTCCTTAAGTGCTCAATTAACCTAAGAATCTAATGCGAAATTGGAGGTTGAACTCTAACTATTCACCTAAATTGATTAGGCTTGAACTAGTTAGAAAGCTGGAAGTTACCTAAGCTTCGACCATGATTCCTCACTGGCGAAGTTCTTCATCAGTTGTGGATTTGTCAATCCAGCAAAACAGATCCACTCCTTAGCTTGTTCGCCTCAGGATCTAGAAGTTGATTTCCTCGCTCACAGCATCAAGATCCCATTCCTAACCTTCGTAATCCCAACCTTAGGGATTTAGAACTCCATCGACTTTGGTTCCATCGAAGGATTATGGAACGTCATGGAGGAGAGGGTTTAGAGAGAGAGAAAGTAGAAAGATGTTGGAAATGGAAAATGAAATTGTATTCTATGTACTCTGTTTTCTGGTTATGTTACAGAATATGTACAAGCATATATATAAGCATCTACCTAACTAACGAACTTAACTAATCACTAGGAAAGCTGAGTTAATAATTAAATTAACTAACTAATTACATAATTACTGAATAACTAACTAATTACAGCTCAGCTCTTAACAAATTACAGCTCATCATTAGCTAATCACAGCGCAGCACTAACTAATAACAGCTCAATACTTAAATTACTAAGGTGCAGAGGTAGGAAAGAAGGCAGCAGGAAACAGCACTGGTACCGAGTGTCTTCTGGAGGGAACAATCAGTGTTTTAAATAACAGCCTTCTCGCTTGAGCGAACTTGGCTCTCGCTTGGGCGAATTGATTATTCAATCAGCATTCTGAAATTGATGCTTGGGTTCTTCATGCAATATTCGGTTCCCTGTTCTATTTTGGAGTCGGTATCTTGGGAGTCTTTTAAGTCGGACTTTTATTAATTCCTTCCGATCAACCTTTTGGGAAGTCTTTTCAGTCAGCCTCTTTGAAGTCTCGCTCAGTTTGGGCTTTTGGACTCTTTTCAGTCGGATTTGTGAAATCTCACTCAGATTTTCCAAATCTCGCTCGACTTTTTCCTTTCAGCTTGAGCGCTCTTTTTCTTGCAACAATAAACAACTAATTTGCCTAGCGTTTGTTCACTGATTGTCCAGTATTTGTATGTTGGGTTAATGAAAACTCAATTTCTTAACTAATTAATGTTTTTAATCAGTTTTTTACATAAATTAAGCACTTTTGAAATAATTAAATAAATATAAATTATTAGTAATTAATTAAATAATAAGGCTAAACTAATCATTAAACAATGAATTAAGTCAAATAAAAGGTAGAATAATTAAGTCTTTTCAAGACTTATCATGCTTCTGAGTCGTGTGACCCTTGGTGGAGTGTCTCGGAGTGTGACACTCCCGAGTGGGATAGTACTGGCCGAGACGGTTCCAAGTGGTAGAGCATCAAGTGTGAAATTCCTTAAGTTCGTGGGATGTGCCACCGATTAGCCTCTTCCAGAATGTGTGCCTCTGGACAGTGAAGGACT
The DNA here is from genome assembly GCA_037962975.1 of Clitoria ternatea. NCBI lineage: Eukaryota > Viridiplantae > Streptophyta > Magnoliopsida > Fabales > Fabaceae > Clitoria > Clitoria ternatea. Next base: position 163,447,495 of record CM075672.1, read on the forward strand.
AACTCCGAAGAAGTGTGTTTGTGGATGAATAATTCTGAGAGGTTAAGTCGATGTTTTGAACTGCCGAGTTTGAGCTCAGGTTTTCCTTCGAAATGGGACTTGGATTCTGAGTGAGTCTTGTAGCTGGAAAGATTCTGGGTGAAACTGCCTCCAACTCTGAATAATCTTCTTGAACAAGAAGCTACCTAGTGACATTCTCGAGGAGCAAAACCTGGAATTAGCTAAAGGTATGGGTGGAAATCTGAGATTTCAGGACCGAGTGTGATGCCTGTATGGAGAAAACCCAGGCAAGCGGTGCTAATTGGAACACATAGCTCGGTATGGCTAAGATGTATCATGGATGAAAAAGAAATTTTAGTAGTCGGATGTGAGGAGCCGAGGGCTTAATCTGAAGTATATCGGACGAGTGGTGTGTATTGGGGAGAGTCGGTAATGTTTCTTACCGATTGGATCTTCCCAGCTCGTCGATTAACATCCTTGATGTGTCTTATGTGACACAAAGTTGGGCCTATACTCTGTGTGAGTACTTAATTGGGCCGACTGACTCCCTAGAATTGGATGATCCGACGGTGGAAGTACACCGATCGGCGTTGAGAATACAAGGCTGAACGGCCAAAGGGACTAGTAAGTGCCAATGGTTATGGTGAACTAGCAGAGTTGAATGGGGTAACTCTACATGGGAAATTGAATCCCGAATGTATTGAATCCTATGAAGGGTTATTTTATTTATGCCGATTGGAAATTGCAAAGCAGTCGGAAACATTGAGAAGCGAAGAGTTGTAATCGGTTAAGGAGCATGACAGCGATGTTCCGAGTTGTTCATTGAGGCAAGTTTGTGTTCGAATTTCGAGGACGAAATTCTTTGAGAGTGGGAGAATTGTAACATCCTAATTTTTGATTTAATTACTGGCTGAGATTAGTTACTGAATTAAGGTTAAATTGTAGATTAAAAACTAGTGGTTAATTAATGCAATTGGCTGGAGATAATGACACATGTGCCCTTAGAGGTATAAAGGGGCTTCGATTCCCTCTCTTCATTATTTTTCATGCTGTAGGAAAAGAGAAACTATGAAGGCTATGCATTTCTCCCTGCACATGCATCCTGCATTCTCCTTCTTCTTGCTGTCTTTCATTTTCGTCTTTTCTTCTTCTTCCTCCACTCGAAAACCATTTGGAACTTCGAGTGGATGTGTGGGCAGTGTTGACGTGCCTCAGAGTTGTGGAGTTGTTCTACTCGTGGTAAAACGAGGCTGCTCAAGAGAGGGTACAGAGCGCTGTGTGTCTCGGAGGCTTGGGAATCCTCCACTGGACCTAGTAAAAGGACAGCGTGTGCTTTGGAGACTTGAACTCCCCACTGTCCTTACATGCAAGAGCGCTGAGTGCTTTGGTGGCAGAGCTGCTTGAGAGGAAGCAGCATTGATTCTCCCAAAGCTGAGAGCAGAGCGTTGTTGGATGACTGGAGGCACGGACGCCTGATTGAGAAGCCATAGGCTTGAGGAGCTTCTGGGATCTGGACGGATACTGGGTGAAATCACTTCACTGTGTTACGTTGTACTAGTAATTTGTTGATTATGGTACTATGATTGAGTGGTAGCCCGGATGTGTGGTGCATGTTGGTTTCCATTCATGAGATGTGCGTAGATGATCATGAGAATGCAAAGTGAATGTCTGTGTATGCTATTATGGTGATTGCCGAGCGCATTTTATTGTGAGGCAATGGAAAAATATCTGTTTGATGTTTATACTGAAATGCATGTTGACTCTTTTGAATTACCGAGTGTATGAATTTATTATACTGATTCTAGTGTGTGGTTTATGTTTAACCGTATGAGATGCATGTTACTGATGATTCGAATACTGAGTGTATATGTGTAAATTGTTGGTCGACCCCTGTTTGGGGATTCTCATATTAAAAGGACATGTCATGCATGAAACGAAAGAATGGATTGTCGAGTACATGAAATGTATGAATGTTGTTCAGAGTCTGTGTGATTTATAATGATTGCATGAGTCGAATATGATATGTGGTGCTTTAACGTGTGAAATGGAACTGATGTACTTGATGAATATGACCATATGCATCTGATTCGCCATTGGTAATGCCGAGGGCATATAGCGTGGGACGCTTGATGTAGAATCGGCAATCCGGTGAATATGTGTGAACATAAAATCAAAGTCCTTTGAGCGGGGCTCAGGCAACCTCTTGAGTGGGGCTCGGGGTTTAGCCCGTGACACTGCCATTGACGCTGAGAGTGTTTGTGTCACAAGAGAGGGCAAACGGTTTGGTACCTGTAAAATCGTCGGATCAGCTGGGAGCTAAATAAAAGGCTGGGAGCCTGTGTTGCAACAATTAAAATTAATAATGAATGGATCGGATCCGATTGAATTGAATGAATGTGTGCACACTTATAATGTTACTGAGCTCAATGTGATTTGTATGTATATGTGGATGTGTTATTGAGAATAACAGGATTGATATAGTTGGAATTGACATGAGTAAATCCGAGTGGATGAATGCATGTGTACTGATGCTATGCCGAGTGCACATTTATAATTATTGATGAGTTCAATGTGAGTGTATATCAATGTGTAAATGCTGTTGTGAATAGTATGATTAATATAGCCATGAATAGTTGGGTTGAATTCCGACTGGGTGGATATATGTACATTGGTACTGTTACCAAGTGCAAGGTGTTGTTATGGTTGTAAATATACGTGGTTGTGAATGATATCAAATTCCTAGCCTGATTGAATTGCATGAATCCTGAGTGGGTGACGTTGTTATAGTGTTTATATAGAATGGTAGGGTGTATTATTGCTGATTGAGTGATGTTATTATATAGTTGAGAATTTGGGTTAAATCCGAGCCAATAACTAACATTTTATATGTAAAAGCTCACCCCTATTGTGGCTATATTTTTCAGTGTATGCTTTAAACCCGAGTGATGGGTATACATATATATGCTATTGTAGTGCACCTAGTCTACTGCACCGATTGTAGAATAGATACGTTAAAGCCTTGGCTGGCTCCCATGTAATACGTTGTTGAATATATTCATTTATTTATATGAACCGACAGTCAGGTTTGTGAACAAGAATATATATATGTGTGTGTATATTTTATACTGTCATATTATTACTTGGATCGACTAAGAACAGTGTTGAAAGAAATAATGCCGAGTCAATAGGTTTCGAGTGGACTATAGAGGTGAGAGCCCGTTCCGAATAAAGAAGGCTTAGAGCCATTTCTGAGTGGGCTTATCGTATGGGCCTTTTTCCGAGTGGAGAAGGCTTAAAAGGATTCCGAGTGAAGAGGATTGTATACTCCTGAGTGGAAATCCCAAATGAACCACTTCCGAAGAGAGAAGGGTGGTAATGGTACTGATTGGGGTATATTCTAGGAGCCTCTTCCGAGTGAACGGGGCTATATATATATATATATCCCGAGTGAACAAGTCCGAGTGAGGCTTAACTTAGTAAATTTCTCCGAGTGATGGGAGGTTAGAGTAAATCCGAATAGAATTTGATTGTGGAGACTCCTTCTGAGAGACGGAAGGTCTAAGTGTTCTTTGAGTGAGAGAAGTGAAAATATGCCGAGTGATGAATGTGTAATATATTTCCGATTGTGTTGAGGTTGAAATATCCGAGTGGTGTTTGACTGGGAAAATATACCGGGTGAGGGAAAATTTATAGATTCCGAGTGGAATAGCCATCATTGTCCGAGTGGATGTTGTGTGGGACCTTCCTGAATGAAAATAAGCAACTGTGTGTAAACTTTCGAGGGAAGTATGACATGTTGGGATCGTTACCGAGTGAATGGAATCCCTGATTCTGAGTGATGGAATACCGAGTGTAATCACTCGCTTCAGCGAGGAAGGGCTCGCTCCAGCGTCGTCTTCTGCTGCTTGTGTTTAACTCACGCTGGGTCCTGCCAACGTGCTCCATAATGAAACCCCAAAACGTTCAAGAAGACCATGTCTATCTTAAAGTGTTTCCTCATTCTTTAGAGGGTGTTGCTAAGGATTGGTTGTACTACCTTGCTCCAAGATCAATCACAAGTTGGAATGACTTAAAGAAAATGTTCTTGGAAAAATTCTTTCCTGCCTCTAGAACAACTGCAATCCGTAAGGATATATCTGGCATTAGGCAACTCTCTGGAGAAAGTCTTTATGAATATTGGGAGAGATTTAAAAAAAATCTGTGCAAGTTGCCCTCACCACCAAATTTCTGAACAACTTCTTCTTCAGTACTTCTATGAAGGTCTGCACCACGTTGATCGCAACATGATTGATGCGGCAAGTGGAGGAGCTTTAGGAGATATGACTGCTGCTAAAGCAAGAAACTTGATTGAGAAGATGGCATCTAACTCTCAACAATTTGGTGTAAGAAATGATTCTTTCAAACCCATGTTTGATTCCAATTCTAGTTCATCTGGAATTAAATTGGAGAGAAAACTTGATGCTTTCACCACTCTGGTCACACAATTGGTAGTAAATCAAAAATCCATGACTGCTAAAGTATGTGGCATTTACTCTTCACAAGAGCACCCCACTGATTGTTGTCCTTCTCTACAAGAAAAGGATAATAATAGTCCCCAAGCCTATGCAGCTAACATCTACCATGATATACCTCCACCACCTCAACAACAAAACCATGACCTTTCCACTAACAGATACAATCCAGGTTGGAGAAATCATCCAAACTTGAGATGGGGCAACCAACAACAAAATCCCCAACCTCCATTTCAAAGCAATGCACCAACCTTCCAAAGACCTACACCTCAACCATCCACAAGTGGCCCTTCTTTGGAGGATCTGGTGAAACAAATGGCTACACAGAACTTGGATTATCAACAGAGGAATGATGCTACCATCCAGAGTTTAAGCAACCAAATAGGGCAATTGGCTTCATCATTAAGCCAGTTACAATCTCAAAACTCTAACAAATTACCATCTCAGCCAGCTACAAATCCAAGAAATGTGAGTGTAATTCAGTTAAGATCAGGTAAGAACCTTGAAGTACGCATACCTAAGGAACCTGAAAAACAAACAACTGAGCCTGAAATAGTTGAGAATGATGTACCCTCTTCAAGCAAATCTGAGATACAACCACCCCAAATTCCACCTCATATCCCTCTTCCTTTCCCACCAAAAGCAATTCCAAGTAAGAAAATGGAAGAAGTGGACAAAGAAATTTTGGATACTTTCAGGAAAGTGGAAGTGAATATACCTCTTCTTGATGCAATCAAGCAAATTCCTAAGTATGCCAAATTTCTGAAGGAGTTGTGTACTCACAAGAGGAGACTCAAAGGTAATGAAAGGATCAACATGGGAAGGAATGTATCTGCACTACTTGGTAAGGAAATTTCAAATATTCCTGAGAGATGCAAAGATCCAGGTACATTTTCTATACCCTGTATCATAGGCAATAACAAATTTGAAAATTGCATGTTAGATTTAGGAGCTTCAATAAATGTTATGCCTATGTCTGTTTTCAAATCTTTGTCTCTTGGAAATTTACAACCTACTGGTGTAGTAATTCAGCTAGCCAATAGGAGCACTGCTTACCCTGCTGGAGTTATAGAAGATGTTTTGGTTCAGGTAGAACAACTTGTTTTCCCTGCTAACTTTTTGTACTTGATATGGAAGAAGGTATGCCTCAAATTACTGTTCCTATCATTCTGGGAAGACCATTTTTAAAAACAGCTCGAACCAAAATAGATGTTCATTCTGGAACTCTCTCTATGGAATTTGGTGACACGAGAGTTCAATTTAATATTCTTGATGCCATGAAATACCCATATGAAAATCATTCTATTTTCCAAATTGACATTATTGATGAACTAGTATTTGAACATTTTTCTAATATTGATTTGGAATACATGGATGATTCAAACAAATGTTTTGCATGCAATGATTCTGGAAGTTGTGATATTTATGCTGAAATTGATAAATACATAATTTCTTATTCAGGGTCTTTAGATATACCTGTTAACCATAAGGAGCTGAATGCAGGATTTCAAGAAAATTCTAACAAAATTTTTGAGGTGCAAGCAGCAGAATCAAAATTTACTTTGTTAGTTCCATCTGTTTTGCAGGCACCTAAGTTAGAATTGAAACCCCTACCTGAGAACCTAAAGTATGTATACTTAAGGGAAAATGAACAGCTCCCGGTGATAATTTCCACTTCTCTTGATGAATATCAAGAAGAAAAATTGTTGCAGGTATTGAAAAGACATAAGAAGGCTATAGGATGGACATTGGTAGACATTCCTGGAATTAGTCCATCCATGTGCATGCATAGAATATTTCTGGAGGAAAATACTAAAGCAGTAAGACAGCCCCAGAGGAGACTCAACCCTGTAATCCTTGATGTGGTTAAGAAGGAGATTACTAAGCTTCTACAAGTAGGAATCATTTATCCTATCTCTGATAGCCGATGGGTGAGTCCGATTCAAGTGGTTCCCAAGAAAACAGGGATCACAGTTGTGAAAAATGAAAAGGATGAATTGATCCCAACTAGAGTGCAAAATAGTTGGAGAGTCTGTATTGATTACAGGAGACTAAACCAGGCAACAAAGAAGGACCATTTCCCTTTACCCTTCATTGATCAAATGCTTAAAAGTCTTGCAGGTAAGTCTCACTACTATTTTCTTGATGGATTCTCTGGATATTTTCAAATTCACATTGCACCTGAGGATCAAGAAAAGACCACATTCACCTATCCCTTTGGCACATTTTCTTATAGGAGAATGCCATTTGGCCTATGCAATGCTCCTGGAACTTTCCAAAGATGCATGATAAGCATTTTTCATGATTTCATTGAAAATTGCATAGAGGTGTTTATGGATGATTTTACTGTCTATGGATCTTCATTTAATGCATGCCTTGATAGTTTGGAAAAAGTTTTGAACAGATGTATTGAAACTAACCTTATCTTGAACTATGAAAAATGTCATTTTATGGTAAAACAAGGAATAGTTTTAGGGCATGTAATCTCTGAGAAAGGAATTGAGGTAGATCCTGCCAAGGTAGAAGTTATATCACATTTGCCCTACCCCTCTTGTGTTCGAGAGGTTCGTTCTTTTCTTGGTCATGCAGGATTCTACAGAAGATTCATAAAGGATTTCAGCAAGAAGGCTAGGCCATTATCTAGTCTGCTTCAAAAGGATGTGGCATTTGAGTTTGATGAAAAATGTAAGGAGGCTTTTAATTGCCTCAAGCAAGCATTGACCACTACCCCAATAATTCAAGCACCTGTTTGGACAGCCCCATTTGAGTTGATGTGTGATGCCTCTAATTATGCATTAGGAGCTGTCCTTGGTCAAAAGATTGACAAGCAGCCTAGGGTCATCTACTATGCATCTAAAACTTTAGATGCTGTCCAGGTAAATTACACCACCACTGAAAAAGAGCTCTTGGCCATTGTTTTTGCATTAGATAAGTTCAGATCTTACCTACTCGGTTCTCGAGTAGTTGTCTTTACTTACCATGCAGCTCTGAAGTACTTGTTGAAGAAAGGTGAGTCCAAGCCAAGATTAATTCGTTGGATGCTTTTGCTCTAAGAGTTTGACTTGGAAATTCATGACAGAAGTGCAACACAAAACCTTGTGGCAGACCATTTAAGCAGAATTGAGAATGCTCCTGATTCAGCACCTATTTGGGACCAATTTCCCGATGAACACCTCATGAGTATTTCTAATTCTTTTGATACACCTTGGTTTGCTAACATTGTAAATTATCTTGTTGCTTCTGTTTTTCCACCATGTGCATCCAGAAACCAAATTTCAAAATTAAAAAGTGATTCAAAGTATTATATTTGGGATGACCCGCATTTATGGAAATTGTGTAATGATCAGGTGATTCGAAGATGCATTCCCGATCATGAAATAGAATTAGTTCTTTGATTCTGCCATGCTTCACTAGTTGGTGGACATTTTGGTCCACAAAGAACAGCAAGGAAGGTGTTGGATTCTGGTTTATATTGGCCCATAATTTTTAAGGATGCATGGAGACTTTGTAACACCTGTGAGAAATGCCAAAGAACTAGTAATGCTACCACATGGAGACAACAGATGCCTCAATAACCTATGTTGTTTTGTGAAGTATTTGATGTTTGGGGCATTGATTTTATGGGTCTATTTCCTCCATCCTTTGGTTTTACTTACATTTTATTGGCTATAGATTATGTTTCTAAATGGGTGGAAGCTAAAGCCACCAGAACTAATGATGCTTGAATTGTTATGGATTTTGTTAGATCTTAAATTTTTTACAGGTTTGGCATCCCGAGAGCAATCATTAGTGACCAAGGAACACACTTCTGCAATAGGACCATGCAAGCTATGCTTAGAAAGTATGGGGTTGTTCATAGAGTCTCTACTCCATATCACCCCCAAACTAATGGACAAGCAGAAGTCTCTAACAGAGAAATCAAAAGAATCCTGGAAAAGATAGTACAGCCTAATAAAAAGGATTGGAGCAGGAAACTGGATGATGCTCTTTGGGCACATAGAACAGCTTTTAAGACACCTATAGGAATGTCTCCCTATAGAATTGTTTTTGGTAAGGCATGTCATCTTCCAGTAGAGATTGAGCATCGTGCTTATTGGGCTGTAAAAGCTTGCAACTTAGCACTTGATCAAGCAGGTAAAGAAAGAAAATTACAACTGAATGAGCTTGATGAGATCCGTTTGGCAGCTTATGAGAACTCGAGGTTCTATAAGGAGAAAACAAAGAGATTCCATGATAGCTCAATAGCTAGAAAGGATTTTACTGCTGGACAGAAAGTCATACTGTTTAATTCCCGGTTGAAACTGATGGCCGGAAAATTACGCTCTAAATGGGAAGGACCTTTCATTGTTACTAATGTATTTCCCCATGGAGCTGTGGAAATAAAAAGTGAAAACTCCAATAAAAGCTTCAAGGTTAATGGACAACGTTTGAAGCCATTTCATGAAAATCCTTCACTTGTGGATGTTACAATAGAGGAACACGCTTTGGGGGAACCACTTCTTGATCCCCTTTGAGGGAGTTTTTCTTACCCATCTTTTTACTTTTTCATTATATTGTCTATTTTGTATGCTCTGTCTTACATTGAGGACAATGTATGATTTAAGTGTGGGGGTGGGAATATTCTTGTTTATTGTTATGTTGTTGTGTGATTAATTTTGTGTGACTTTATTAAAAAATAATAATAATAATAATAATAATAATAATAATAATAATAATAATAATAAAATAAAATAAAAATTAAAAATAAAAGATTTTATGTGTGTTTTTGTTTTAAAATGGCATGTTTTATTGGAATTTTAAGATATGCATGAGTAACAGGTAAATTCTTTCATGTCTGATATGAGCTTAATGATATGTTATAATTTGAACTCAAGCAATTTTGGTATGATGAGAATGACATGATAATTGATAGATGATCACATGATGATGGAATTATACCTTGTGAGATTTTTGAGCCTTAAAATTTGATGGATCACTTTAAACCATCTTAATCCTTTCATGTGTGATTAATTCCTGAAAGCTTACATCCTAATTTTTGTCTTGTTTCTTGACGATACTTGAAACTCATATGAATGTATTTGAAATGATACAGGCATTTTGTTCAATTGAGCCACTAAGTCAGATAAGCCTACCATGAATAAATCATCTTTTGCTAGCCATTTTGAGCCTATTTAACTGTTTCCTTGTTGCAGCTCAAATAAGCCATGGATGAAAAACCAAAAATATACCTACCCGAAGGAATATATTGGAGCTTTGGAATCAAGTGAAAAACAGGCATTCAAATAAGTGTGGGGGTGTACAAAAAGGAATTGCAACTCTTGTTCCAAGTGTTATGCAATCTCATAAAAAAAAATTTTATGATTGCGACCAAATATCATACAATAAATGTTTTACCCTCACTGTTTGCCAGTTAAATTAATTGCTTCATCATTCTTTTTGGTACATATATATATATATATATATATAAAATTTCATCCATTTTGACCTTGGCCACATTATAACCCTGCAAAGCCCTATTGATCTATACATGCATTTAAGTTGATTGTGGAATTGAGAAACTTGCCAAATTTTTAGACTATCTATTTTTCAGGAAATGTTTAGAGAGTATACACAAAACTTAAACACTTGAGAGTTGAGAGTATGTCTTGTGAGGTTCTGTCACTTATGATCTTCTTTTCAGTTTAATTTAATTTTCACATGCCTAAGTGTTTGAATGATTTTTATATATATCTTGATGCTCTGTATCTTGCATGTTGAATAACTCTTGTTTCTCTATATATTCCTAAGATTTCATGCCAATTCTGTGTTATTATTTTTAACTTAATGTTTTCAATAAATTGTGATACTTGTTTTTATTTTGATTTTGCCCCGGAGTGCAAAAGAATAAGTGTGGGAGTATTTGATGATGCATGATTTATCCTTAATTCCTCAATTTAAATGTGTATAATTTGCCATCACTTAGTGTGTAATATATTGCATTTTAACACATTTTCATCATTTGAGCTTTATTTAATATTTAATTTTAAAATGAATTAAGGATAAATTTTTAATAAAAGTTGGTTTTCTCTTGTTTTGTAGTGTCTGATTAAGCCTGTAATTGAAAAATAATTACCATAGGTCAAACAAAAGAAGGCACGACTCAAGAAATGGTCAAAAATGCGAGAAAAGCACCAGAACAGGTCTGGGAATCGATTCACCAATCTGGGAATCGATTCCCACACAAAAGAACAGCAAGGAATCGATTCAAGCACCCTGGGAATTGATTCATACAGCTAGGAATCGATTCCCCACCCCTGGGAATCGATTCATATGCATTTTAAAGGCCTGGGAATCGATTCAAACAAACAGGAATCGATTCATGTGCTTGGGAATCGATTCCCACCCCTTAGGAATCGATTCCTATGTGTAAAATTGCCCAAAAATTGCCTAGATGAATCGGTTCAGGCACAGATTCATCAATGAAAACATCAGATAACGCATTATCAAAGTGGAAACAGCATTGAAGTTTATTAATTGCGCATTAACATTCCACTCGTCATTTTTAATTATATCCGGCACCATTTCTTCTCCTATAAATAGGAGGGATTGCAAGGCTTCAGAGGCACCTCATTATTCATAGAAACCATTCGTTTTTCCTCTTCCTCTTCTCTGTTTCTATTTCTTCTTCCAGTCAGTTCTTCATCCAGGTTAGGTTCTTTTTATTTTCAGTTTGTTTTAATTATGGAGGGCTAAAACCCCTAGATTGATTTTCTTGGAGAATATTGTAATGTAATTTTGAGGTCATTATTTTTAATATAGTATGTTTTTATTATTGTTATTTCTTCATAATCTTACTCTGCTTATTTAATTCCATTTCTGTTTAATTAAATTTTTATGCTTAATCGGTTTAATTATTCAAATGGAATAAAATAAGGTTTTAAATTAGAAGAGATTAAGGAAATATGCATGCTTAATGAATATTTTCATAATCACTTTTAATAATTATGGTTTGCTTAATTCCATAATATGAGAATAGATTATGTATGTAGGCGATGTTTTTACATATGCTCAATAATTCCTAGATTTTACAATCTTGACTCCTTTTGCTTAATTAGGATGCTTGATTAAAATATTCATTTTTAAATGAAAGTAAAGGAATTATGAATTGAAAAAGACGCTTAGTTGATTAATTCAAATTGAGCTAAGAAATTAACAGTAATAAAAGTATACAAATTATCTTTAGTGAACCAAGGATAAATTTATTTACAATACTCCAAGAAAATCAATCGCTTGTTATTTATTGTTTTAAATCCTATATTTACTTTGTTTTAATTTTAATTGTGACAACAAAAAAAATCAATCAAAACCCCCCAATTGTATTTGTATGTTTGTTAAAATTCTGTTTGTAAAAATTAATTTTAAACTTGATTTTTCCTAAATTTTTGTGTTGATCCTTGAGAGAATGACCTAGGTTGACACCCTAGTACTACATTAATTAATTTTAATGTACTAATTTGACGGAATCACGACTGTAAAAATATTCACGTCAATGCCATTGTTGTAACATCCCGATTTAATAATTAATTGCCGAATGAAAATAAATCATTGAAATAATAATTGCAAGGTAGGAAAATTATTTATTAATTATAATTAACTTAATTAACTCAACTTAAGAAATAATGACTGGTTAAGAGTGGTTAATTAATAATTGCTGGCTGATTGTGTTTGGTGTACTGCTTCACGTTTTCCCACCCCACTCTTCCCTTCTCTCTCCGTGCATGCATATATGGGTACACTATTACTCATTCTTCCCCTTCAGACTTCTCTTCCTTCTGTTTTCTCTCCTTTCTTCTTCGCTCTTCACTCCCCTTCTCTTCTTCTTTCTTCTCTGCTCGCTGTTTCCGTGAGTCCGCAACAATGGTGGCTGAGGATCGGAGTCCTCCTTCCTTACTCGATGAGCCAATGAGGGTGAGGGTGTGCATTCCCTCTGCATACAACCCATCTCCTTCCTTGTTCCTTCATTCCTTCGTCGGCTTCCCTCCTTCTTCCTCTCCCTGCTCGAAGCTGCCAAGTCTCAGTGGACATCTGCCCTTCGAGGAGCTTCAAGGTGGTTGGAGTGTTCACAGTGTTGTGATGGAGCCATTCCAGGGAGCGAGCCGAGAGCTGGGCGTCTTGGGCCTCCCCTGCTCTTGCATGCAGATGTGCTAAGAGTGACTCAGTGTTCCTCTGGAACTGAGCGTCGTGTTAACCGACTGAAAGCTTCAGTCCAGGTAGGGGGGTATCTTCTATCTTAAATGCATGGGTTATGAACGGGTTACGGGTGTTGATGGTTTGCTGACCTTATGTCTGATTCTATGTTTGCTTGCATGGTGAGTATACGATACCGAATGCATGGTGACTTAGTATGGAGTAATGCATGTTTGATTTCGTATGTGAAATGCATGTTAATAGCCTTGAGAATATTGCATGATTATATGAAATGAATGTGTTGCAGTGCAGTTGATGATTACTGTGTGGTTTATAGGATGTGCAAGTTATTGTGAGCTTAAAATGCTGACTGCATGTATGAGGATGTGAAATTAGTAAATCTGACAGTGTCCAATACCGACTGCATGAGATGCATGTGCTGTTGAGTTTTGGTGATGTGCTATACCGATTGCATGAGATGCATGTACTGTTGAGTTTTGGTGATGTGCTATACCGATTGCATGAGATGCATGTGTTGTTGAGTTCTGTTAATGCCTGGCACCGATTGCATGAGATGCATGTATGGCTATGTATATGAACTCTGTGTTGTGTGATGAATCCACGTGTGGCGCATGGGATGCGTTTGTGCTGGGAGCACGTAGTGTGGGACACTACCATCGGTTATTAAAGCGTGGGACGCTATGAAATCCTTGAGTGGGACTCAAGGTAGCCCTTGAGTGGGACTCAGGCTGCCTGTGAACACCTCCGTTGGTGCTGAGAGCGTTGGTGTCACCTGTGGGCAAACAGTTGGGTACCTGTAAAACGGCCAAGCAGCTGGGAGCTTATTTGATAGCTGAGAGCTATTTATAAAAAAGGCTGAGAGCCTACGTTGCAACGTCTAAACTGATACACACGAATACGGAACCGAGTGAAATACTATGTGCGTATTAACTGTTGATATTGTTTGGAATTGGTTATGCTTGCGAAGGTGTTAATGAGATGATGAATGTTTATAACCGAGTGAAATACTCTGTGTGTATTAACTAATTGATATTGTTTGGAATTGATTATGCATGTGATGATGTTAATGAAAGGATGAATGTGTATAACCGAGTGAATACTCTGTGTATATGTATTACTGATGCTGACTAGAATTTGATTATGTGTGTGGTGATGTTAAGGAGATGATGAATGGATATAACCGAGAGAGTATTCTGTGTGTATACGCAGTCGATGCTGATTGAAGTTTGCTCCATGAATATGTGTCAATGTTATTGAAATGTTATGCGTATATAGCCGAGTGAGAACTGTTAGATTCTGATCAGAAAATGTTGAATATGTGCGTTCTAATTTGTTGGTATTGTCATGTTGCTGATTGTTGTTATATTAATGTTATTGGCTGTATATATGCACCTGGCCGAGTGGTGACTGATGAATTCCGATCGGTAAGAGTCTGATGTGTGTCCTGGTTGATTGGTATTGCTTTGACTTTAATCGTTGCCATGTATGATTAAGTGTATATAAATACTGCTGTGTAATTGTGGGACAACCCGAGTCAATATCTATCATTTAATATCTAAGATGCTCACCCCTACACCATTTTTCAGTGTGTGCAGGTCGTGCTCGGAAAGGACGATAGGGTCTCAAGTCCGAGTGTAGTGCACTTCGACTGTTGAGTACTTGTATTGCATTATTATGTTCTGTCCGTGTAGCCTTGGCCGGCTCTCATGTAAAATGACGATTAAACATATTCATTTATAAAGATAGAATAGTCATGGTGTCACTTGTATGGTATCGTAAGTATTGGTAAATGCATAATATTAACATAATGGGTATTCCGAGTATATGGTTACATGTTTATGGGTCGGTAGATTGGAATTGTGGGTATATCTATGTTTCTGGGAACATATATTCGTATATATGTACTCTATGTTGATTTGATGCGTCTTCCAACTGGAATGTGTTGTTAAATGATTCGAAGGTTGTTGATGAATGAATTATACTGAGTTGATGATTTCGAGCGAGACTATAGTATTTGGGTATTTCTGAATGAATACACTGAGTGATCCCGAGTGAAAAATATAGGTAAACCCGAGTGAAGTAGAGTTTGCATTTCCGAGTGAAAACCTTGAGGGATTCTCTTCTGAGAGAGGAGTTAGTGTAGTGGTTTAAAAGGGAATGGGTTCTGAGTGTAAGATGTTTATAATCCGAGTAAATGATGTAAAATCCGAGTGAGTGAGGATCTGTAGACCGAGTGGTTTATACTTGTGACCTATATGAATGAAATGAGGAGTTGTGAGGACCCCCGAGTGAAGTACGAGCGTGATGATTTACCGGGTGAACCTATGTCCCAAATCTGAGTGAGAAATTACCTTGTACCTGTGTCCGCCCCAGCGAATTAGACTTAGCTCCAGCGAGTGTGTGTTTGGGAAGGCTTTCGTGTTGGCATCGCTTAAGCGAATCGTGCCTCGCCCGAGCGACCAGAGCTGTTTCACCCAAGCGTATGGGATTGCGCTGAAGCGAGTGGATGCTGGTGTTAGGCTTCGCTTGAGTATCTCCTTCTTCCGTTGTTGCATTGTCATATCTCGCTCAGGCGGTGTTGGACCTTGCTTGAGCGAGTGGGCGCTGTTCGTGGGATTCGCCCAGGCGCTGATGTATTTCGCTGAACTGATTGGACCGGTTTAAGCTGCTGTGCTCCGCTGATTACCGACAGCCTTGTTCCTCCCGCTGATTGCTATACGTATGAATATTCTCTTATCTCCCTTGCCTTCCTCTTCTTTCTATGCCGACTGACCAGTGGCTGTTTTTATGGAAAAAAAAATTTTTTCCCTGTTTTTAGGTTTATTACTTATTAAAATTAGGGTGTTACATTTTGGTATCAGAGCAGACCAAAAGGTCCATGGCCAAGGTTTGCCTACTGTTAGTGGGTGGTTGAGTGCATTAAGCTAGATTGTCACAATTGCTTATGATATTCTATTGTATGTTGATACCTGTTCCATCATGACTCGTGTGATGATATGTGCTTATGATCTTCTATTGGATTTGGTGTATGTTGACTATGAATGGTGTGGTTGTATACCTGTGCCTTGTTAAGGAATTTGAATGTGTGATGAATGAATGGTATATGATGTATATGATTTGCAGTATAAGGGATGGGTTGTAGTTCCTAAGTTGAAAATCTGGGTGTGTAATAAGTGAGTAAAGGTGAGATCGGATATATGTTAAAATTGGGGTTGTGTCTCGGTGGTGATTGAAGAAACCAAGTGAGTGATGGACTAGATACTGGACCAATAGGTGTAGTGACCCAATTGATTAGGCATGACCATGGACGAATGAATGTGAAATAGAACATTTGTTTGACTTGGATACTGTCTTGGTTTGGTGTGTGAAAAACCGAGTGAATGGTACTAGACCTTATAACAATATTTGAATATTGCGAGGTACCCATCGTGGGATACTGGATAAATAGTGACCCCTTAGGGATTCTAAGTCTAATAATTTATTAACCTTGTGAGTTGTTGAGCCGAGTAGAACAATTGCGTAGTAACTCATTGAGGCTTGAATGATTATCATGTGATGTGTTATTTGTGAGATGTGTTGGTAGTTGTACTAAGATTGAGTAGTTGTGCATGCAACTCTTGGATTGTGGTATTTGTGAACTATTTAGTGATGGTGTGACTCTGTCCGCGAATGCATGTTAATAATTCTACGAATACTGACTGAATACTTGTAAATAGGAGTGTTACCATTACTGCCGCGTGCTATTTGTGACGGATGTTTTGTAACCTAGCACATGAACCCTGCATAATATATATATATATATGATATAGGTGATTGAGGGTGAACCCTGATTGAATAATTAGATTATGATAGAGTCTTGGTTCCTGGTTTGTGATAACTGAGTGAATGATTGATGGATATATTTATATGCTGATCTATATGAGTTGAAACGATATAATTTGGACGGGTTCCGGGTGAACTGCTTTTATGTATTGCTCTATAATTGAAACATGACAGTTGTTTGATGATTGAAATACGTGATCTGTGTGTGATTAATTATTGATGCATGCAACACCCGGATATTGTGATAGATATTAATTGTAAATCGTTGTGATGATACCCTGTCTGAAAGATGTGTATATATATATATGCTAATGAGAATGTCGAGTGGCTTATGCTGTGAGTCAGCAAATAAGAGTTGTGTGTGATTTATAATGAAAGTCCTTGGGTTGGACTCAAGGAAAATGCCGAGTGCATTGGAGTTGGACTCCTGGTGAATAAATCGTATGCATCTGATTCGCCGACTACATGAATACATGTGTATAAAAGCATTATTATTGAGGCTAACATGATCTGCATGGATTTGAATGATTTGAGTAGTTTCCGACTTGATGATGTTGTATGAATAAGGTCTGACTGAGTGAATGTACATGTATTGATGCTGTTGCCAAGTATGATGCAATGTTATAATTGAGAATGTATGTTATGGTACAATTTCTGATTGAATGACTGTGTGTACACTTATGATGATAAATGAGCTCAGTGTGAATTATATGAATATGTGGATATGATATTGCGAATGAAACCCTTAATGTAGTTTGGAATTGATTTAGGTAAATTTGATTGGATGAGTATATGTATATGTCGATGCTATTACCAAGTGCAATATGATGTTGTGGTTATGGTGCATGATGTAGTGAAGATTAGTATAGCCATGAATAATTGGTATGAAATCCGACTGAGTGTCTGTATGTACATTAGTGCCGTTGCTGAGTTCGTGATGTGTTATAATAGCATATATGATTGTGAATTGCTTAATCCTGAGTGAATTACGTGAACCCGAGGGAGTGATGTTATTATATAACTGAGAATTAAGAATTTAATCCGAGCCATGGTTTTGTGAGGAATAAGGTTTAGAGGAAATATTTACTCGGTGTTGGCTAGAAGCCGATTGTTGTATTGCCATCATACTGTTTTACAGAAGTGATAAATAATTTTCATGATTATTGATGCGTGATGTACCCTATGTGATGCATGATGTTGATGTAGGTGTATTACTTATGTGTGTGAACTGCTATTAACTACCGTGTGAATTAGTATTAGTTGGGTGAGTCTGGTCCGTGTGAGGCATGCTGCTCTGAGATGACTCTTCCTGCCATAGGTAATGTGGCAGCGTACATGTTGCAGTGACTATGTAATTATTGTAACCCTATAGGAATGAGACGTCATCCTATAAGTTGGATGCAGCAATTCATGAGTCGGGCAGGTGAAGCTGTAACTGCTTATGGTGAGGTGAGTCTTTCAGACGATTCCGAGTGATGATGAGAGTTATATTAAATGAGTATTATACGATTATTTACCAAAATGAAGGTAGAGGGTTTGTTTGACCTTGACGTGTCTGCTTCCGAGAGGATTAGAGGTTGATGGGTACGGATTGGCTACTAAAAGGATGATTGGTATTGGAATAAGAAGGGTGATCAAACTGTCACTGAAATTGGAGTTTTGAAAGGTTAACCGAGTGATACTGTAAGCCTAATGAGGAAACCAGGATTGGAGCCAAACTAAATTGTAAGGTTAGGAATTGCTCGGGAAAGGTTAGTATATTCCGAGTGTGTAAGAGTGAAGACAATTCCAAGTGAAGACCTTGTGGGAAAGAACTGCTGAGTGAAAATTATGGTGTTCCGAGTAGAACCTTATTGAGAGGATCATTACTAAGTTAAGGGAATAGTGTCTGAGCGTAACCTTCTGGGTAAGGTAAAATTCGAGTGACGTGACTCGGAGTGTATCACTTCCGAGTAGAATGGCACCGTGTGGAACGATTCTGAATAGTAAGATAGCGAGTGTAGAATTCCTAATACCCTTGGGATGTCCAACCGAGTGATCTTCCAGGAGAAAAGTCCTTCTGGTCGGAAAATGGAACTTAGAGTGTGCAAGTTTCCGAGAGAAGGAGACTCCGAGAGGAAGTAGATATCCGAGTGAAGGATTTAATTGAAGTCGTACTCAAGTCAGTGATTGGGACTGTTGAGCTTGAACTCAGGTTTGGTTTCGAGGTAGGCTCGAGTTACGAGTGAATTTCTGGTAAGTGGAAGGATTTCTGGGTGATAATTACCCTCGAACCCCGAGTGATGTTTTATGTAAGAGGACCGAGTGAAACTCTCAGGATGAAAGCATGGAATTAGCCGGAAGCATGGGTAGGAATCTAAGACTTCAGAATTTAGTGTAGTGCATATGCGAAGTAAATCCAGGTAAATTATGTTAATTGAAACACATGGAAATTCCTTGAGTGTTCCCTTTGGTGTAAGAGAGAGATTTTGTGGTCAGGTTTTGAAAACCCAAGGGTTTGGTCCGAGAGAAATCGGTCGGGAGTAAGTATTTTGGGAGTCGGTGGTGTTGTTTATCGACTGAATTTTTCCCAACTGGTTGAATAACCTCTAAGGATGTGTTCCCACGACATAATGTCGAGCCTATGCTTTATGTGATTTCATTATTGTGCCGAGTAACTCGTTTGAGTCAGGAAACCGATGGTGTGAATATGCCGAATGGTGTTGAGAGTATATGGCCGAGCGGCCAAGAAATTAGGAAGTGTCACTGCTTATGACGAAATTGGCTAAGTTAAATGAGGGACATGGTACGTTTTAGAAATTGAATCCCCAAATATATATTAAATTCTGCGATGAGGTTATAATCAGGTGGGACCTGACTTTTGTGTCTTGCCGACTGGAATTGTGGTGCGGTCAGTAAACCACTTGAGTGGTGAATCCTTGCCGAGTGAAATTGTGGTCCGGTCGGTGAATGCTCGTGGAAGCACAGTCGTGTGAGTGATTGAGACAGCAATTTTCTGAGTTATGTATGTAAGGTAAGTTACCGATTGAATTTCGAGGATGAAATTCTTTTGAGAGGGGGAGAACTGTAACATCCCGATTTAATAATTAATTGCCGAATAAAAATAAATCATTGAAATAATAATTGCAAGGTGGGAAAATTATTTATTAATTATAATTAACTTAATTAACTCAACTTAAGAAATAATGATTGGTTAAGAGTGGTTAATTAATAATTACTGGCTGATTGTGTTTGGTGTACTGCTTCACGCTTTCCCACCCTACTCTTCCCTTCTCTCTCTATGCATGCATATATGGGCACACTATCACTCATTCTTCCCCTTCAGACTTCTCTTCCTTCTGTTTTCTCTCCTTTCTTCTTCGCTCTTCACTCCCCTTCTCTTCTTCTTTCTTCTCTGCTCGCTGTTTCCGTGAGTCCGCAACAATGGTGGCTGAGGATCGGAGTCCTCCTTCCTTACTCGACGAGCCAGTGAGGGTGAGGGTGTGCATTCCCTCTGCATGTAACCCGTCTCCTTCCTTGTTCCTTCATTCCTTCGTCGGCTTCCCTCCTTCTTCCTCTCCTTGCTCGAAGTTGCCAAGTCTCAGTGGAGATCTGCGCTTTGAGGAGCTTCAAGGTGGTTGGAGTGTTCACAGCGTTGTGATGGAGCCATTCCAGGGAGCGAGCCGAGAGCTGGGCGTCTTGGGCCTCCCCTGCTCTTGCATGCAGATGTGCTAAGAGTGACTCAGTGTTCCTCTGGAACTGAGCGTCGTGTTGACCGACTGAAAGCTTCAGTCCAGGTAGGGGGTATCTTCTATCTTAAATGCATGGGTTATGAACGGGTTACGGGTGTCGATGGTTTGCTGACTTTATGTCTGATTCTATGTCTGCTTGCATGGTATGATACCGAATGCATGGTGACTTGGTGTGGAGTAATGCATGTTTGATTTCGTATGTGAAATGCATGTTAATAGCCTTGAGAATATTGCATGATTATATGAAATGAATATGTTGCAGTGCAGTTGATGATTATTGTATGGTTTATAGGATGTGCAAGTTACTGTGAGCTTGAAATGCTGACTGCATGTGTGAGGATGTAAAATTAGTAAATCTGACAGTGTCCAATACCGACTGCATGAGATGCATGTGCTGTTGAGTTTTGGTGATGTGCTATACCGATTGCATGAGATGCATGTACTGTTGAGTTTTGGTGATGTGCTATACCGATTGCATGAGATGCATGTGTTGTTGAGTTCTGTTAATGCCTGGCACCGATTGCATGAGATGCATGTATGGCTGTGTATATGAACTCTGTGTTGTGTGATGAATCCGCGTGTGGCGCATGGGATGCGTTTGTACTGGGAGCACGTAGTGTGGGACACTACCATCGGTTATTAAAGCGTGGGACGCTATGAAATCCTTGAGTGGGACTCAAGGTAGCCCTTGAGTGGGACTCGGGCTGCCTGTGAACACCTCCGTTGGCGCTGAGAGCATTGGTGTCACCTGTGGGCAAACGGTTGGGTACCTGTAAAACGGCCAAGCAGCTGGGAGCTTATTTGATAGCTGAGAGCTATGTATAAAAAAGGCTGAGAGCCTACGTTGCAACGTCTAAACCGATACACACGAATGCGGAACCGAGTGAAATACTATGTGCCTATTAACTGTTGATATTGTTTGGAATTGGTTATGCTTGCGAAGGTGTTAATGAGATGATGAATGTTTATAACCGAGTGAAATACTCTATGTGTATTAACTGATTGATATTGTTTGGAATTGATTATGCATGTGATGATGTTAATGAAAGGATGAATGTGTATAACCGAGTGAATACTCTGTGTATATGTATTGCTGATGCTGACTAGAATTTCATTATGCGTGTGATGATGTTAAGGAGATGATGAATGGATATAACCGAGAGAGTATTCTATGTGTATACGCAGTCGATGCTGATTGAAGTTTGCTCCATGAATATGTGTCAATGTTATTGAAATGTTATGCGTATATAGCCGAGTGAGAACTGTTAGATTCTGATCGGAAAATGTTGAATATGTGTGTTCTAATTCGTTGGTATTGTCATGTTGCTGATTGTTGTTATATTAATGTTATTGGCTGTATATATGCACCTGGCCGAGTGGTGACTGATGAATTCCGATCGGTAAGAGTCTGATGTGTGTCCTGGTTGATTGGTATTGCTTTGACTTTAATCGTTGCCATGTATGATTGAGTGTATATAAATACTGCTGTGTAATTGTGGGACAACCCGAGTCAGTATCTATCATTTAATATCTAAGATGCTCACCCCTACACCATTTTTCAGTGTGTGCAGGTCGTGCTCGGAAAGGACGATAGGGTCTCAAGTCCGAGTGTAGTGCACTTCGACTGTTGAGTACTTGTATTGCATTATTATGTTCTGTCCGTGTAGCCTTGGCCGGCTCTCATGTAAAATGACGATTAAACATATTCATTTATAAAGATAGAATAGTCATGGTGTCACTTGTATGGTATCGTAAGTATTGGTAAATGCATAATATTAAGATAATGGGTATTCTGAGTATATGGTTACATGTTTATGGGTCGGTAGATTGGAATTGTGGGTATATCTATGTTTCTGGGAACATATATTCGTACATATGTACTCTATGTTGATTTGACGCGTCTTCCGACTGGAATGTGTTATTAAATGATTCGAAGGTTGTTGATGAATGAATTATGTTGAGTTGATGATTCCGAGCGAGACTATAGTATTTGGGTATTTCCGAATGAATACGCTGAGTGATCCCGAGAGAAAAATGTAGGTAAACCCGAGTGAGGTAGAGTTCGCATTTCCGAGTGAAAACCTTGAGGGATTCTCTTCTGAGAGAGGAGTTAGTGTAGTGGTTTAAAAGGGAATGGGTTCTGAGTGTAAGATGTTTATAATCCGAGTGAATGATGTAAAATCCGAGTGAGTGAGGATCTGTAGACCGAGTGGTTTATACTTGTGACCTATATGAATGAAATGAGGAGTTGTGAGGACCCCCGAGTGAAGTACGAGCGTGATGATTTACCGGGTGAACCTATGTCCCAAATCCGAGTGAGAAATTACCTTGTACCTGTGTCCGCCCCAGCGAATTAGACTTAGCTTCAGCGAGTGTGTGTTTGGGAAGGCTTTCCTGTTGGCATCGCTTAAGCGAATTGTGCCTCGCCCGAGCAACCAGAGCTGTTTCACCCAAGCGTATGGGATCGCGCTGAAGCGAGTGGATGCTGGTGTTGGGCTTCGCTTGAGTATCTCCTTCTTCCGTTGTTGCATTGTCATATCTCGCTCAGGCGGTGTTGGACCTCGCTTGAGCGAGTGGGCGCTGTTCATGGGATTCGCCCAAGCGCTAATGTATTTCACTGAACTGATTGGACCGGTTTAAGCTGCTGTGCTCCGCTGATTACCGACAGCCTTGTTCCTCCCGCTGATTGCTATACATATGAATATTCTCTTATCTCCCTTGCCTTCCTCTTCTTTCTATGCCGACTGACTAGTGGTTGTTTTTGTGGAAAAAAAAAATTTCCCTGTTTTTAGGTTTATTACTTATTAAAATTAGGGTGTTACAATTGTGACTGATTACAAGTATTGTCTTGCATATACGATATGAGATATATATATGAAAGATGTCAAAATGAAATGCCACATATAAAACTTGAAACAATGGCTAAGAAACCAACAATGATAAAATCCACTAAAATGAGTGTGGTGGTGTTAGTGATTATGATGATGATGACTGAAGAGTGGCATGATAGGATGCATACTATGAGAATACACTTGATTTTCATTATATTGCATCCATGGCATATCATATGCTGTCTATATGGAATGTTAGGGGTTCCACTAGGCGAGCCCAGTAGGAGGGCGACCCAGTGCATGTGTATATTGTTGTATTTCCCTTATGATTCTAGGAATCACGAAGCTGTCTACAGTTTAGTGATGAGGCACCCTATGTGGCAGGCCCAGTGGGAGAGAAGCTCTGTGATAAGCAAGTTACCTCGGTGTCCGAAGGGGCACGGCCTTCTCGATGTGTGTTCGGGAGGGGCCCGGAGCACTTGTGGCAAGTAAGGCCATGATTATAGATCCGCAAGTCATGGGGTGACTAGTGCTACAGATGGGCGAGAGCGGTTTGGTACTAGTAAAATATGTTATTGAGCATGCATGATCTGAGAGATATGTGTATACATTATACTACTGTAGTAGGGGCATAGTAGCACACCTATGCTTGACCCACAATTTGGTGTTTATTCCCACAGTAGGACCCGCATTTATTGTGTATTCCATTATGCATATGCATTAACCATAATAGCATTTGCATATAACATGAAGATATGCTAGAATATGATGATGATTGAGATTGTGGTATGGTGTTGATGAGATGGGTAATTGAGTACTTAAAAGAACACATAAAATTAATAAATGATATGAATACAACAAAACGATATTGAATATGATGATGTGTAATGCTATGGCCCAATATAGTGAAGGGCATAATTATTTATGATTGATGATAATGACGTTGGCCCATGATGGCGTTGGGTTGGATGTGTATATGCCTGCTTTGCTATGACCTGATTAATGAATATGAAATAGGTATATGTTGTTGAATTAACAATTTATGATGACCATTAATGTGTTTAGCAAAGCATACATGATGTTGAGATGCATATGCACATAATTTCAATTGTATTCATATCGTCGTTTGAAATGTATAACTCACTCCCTCATGTTGTCTACTTTTTAGTATTGATGCAGGAATATTATGGGATAAGGATGTTTGTAAAGTAAAGTTTTTGGGAAGGTAAATATGGAAGTTTTTGTGGTAACGGAATGCCTTGACCAGTAACATTTGTAATTTAATGAGTTGTGTATAAAATGGATATTATGATGTTGTTAATTATTGATGTTGATGGATGAACTGTGAATATGTATAAATATGGATGATGTATTAATATTGGAGGTATTGGAATTCATAACCATTTGATGAATATAAAGATGTTGATTATGTAATCATTTTGGGAAGGCATAGGTGCTGATGACATATGTCTTTAAGGTTGAATTGGATGCGATCAATTATGGAATATGGATATTGGGGGATGTATGTTGCATGACCATATAGATATATATATAAGAATATATTTATGGCATCGCATGTTTACGATTTATGTGTAAGATTTGGTTGTGGCCTAATAGGTTGTGTTGTATGCTTGCATGCTTTGCCGAGCCTTTTCTCATATCTTCATATATCAGACTAGGCGTATACCCGGTATACACATTCTTCTTCCACTGTAAACTCTGTCATTTCTGTATACCGTTATAGGCAAACTATTTAACGATCTAGTATAAACTTATTTATATCTCACTCATGATTTTTTGTGCTCAGGTCTTGATGTAATCGTAAGGCGTTTTGGAATTCTTTTGAATGTGAAAAATTTACTCGTATTTTCATTATTTAATTATCTTGATTACATTGGGATTTGAGTTCAAAGAATTAGAGTGTTACAAGTTGATATCAGAGCATATTTTGCCCTGAAATTAGATTTGTTGATTATTGTTAGAGTGTGGTTGCTCTGCATTGAAATTGATATTATGGATGTTTGGAGCACAATCGCTTAATAGTAGACATTTTGGTGATCATTGGAGCGTGATGCTCATTGTTAAAATATGGATGCTTTATATAGGCTTAAGAATGATAATTATTTTGAGGATGGTATTATTGATAAGGTATTGATTGCCCTATATGGATTACAAATGACTAGTTGTCTAAGAGTTATGAATTGGCTATCAGGGCATTGTTTTCTCAATGGTGATTCCTTGTGAACCATTAGTGTTGGATTGTGAAGATATCTCTTTGAGGATTCTAGTGAATTATTACTCATAAACTGCAAGCATTGGGAAAGAAGTTGAGTCTTATATAGAAGATGACATTTGTAAGGAAATATGGGAAAATCTTGAAGCTCTTAGAGGTTAAAGTACAGATAGAGGCAATCACTTCTCTAACACAATTTTATGATTCTCCTTTGCGATGTTTCACTTTCAAAGATTTTTAGTTAGCTCCTGCACTGGAAGTGTTTGAGCAAATACTGGGTTTACCATTGGAAAATCAAATACCTTATCATTGAACTGAGCATCAAGCATCTATCTTTGTAATAGCTTGTATCCTTAAGTTAAATCCTGAAGTGTTAAAAATAGCACAGTTAAATAGAAATCAAGTCCTGGGGTTTGCGTTAGGATTTTTGAAGCAACAATTGCACAACTTGGCAGTAATAGAAGATTGGGATGTGTTCATGGATACATTGACACTAACTCTTTACAGTGTGGTTTTGTTTCCTAGCCTTGATAATTATATTGATTACAAGGCAATTGATGTTTTTCTTGCTCGAAAGCTTAGGGGAGAAAATCCTATCACCGCTACCCTGGCCGATGTCTATTGCAAGATGGATTTTTGTCATACTCGAAATGGGAAAAGGATCATTTGTTTCCTACCTGCGTTGTATGTGTGGCTCACATCACATGTCTTTAATCAGGTGGGCAAAGTTGAGTGTCCTAACTCAAATCTAAGGATGTGTCAGTTTACTAAGAAAAGTAGTCATGCATGGGTAAGTCATTTAGCTGGAATGTCTGTAGAAAGAATTAGGTGGTACCCTCAATGAATGAAGGTAGATTACATTATCTATCATTGTAGGAAGTTTCCAAATGTGCCTCTTATAGGAACTCAAGGCTACATCAACTATAATCCAATCATTGCAAAGCGACAACTTGCTTACCCTCTGCTTCAACCACCAGAAGAAGAATTGTTAGTTCCTTTCGTCCATTATTTCACAAAGGAAAATAATGTTTTCATCATCAAAGATGTCGCGGATGCTTGGACTAAGATTCATAAGAAAGGAAAAGAATTAGGTGTCCGAAGTCACGCCATTAAAGAAAGTTATCATCAATGGATTCTAAACAGAGTTGCTATAATCAAGTTACCTTTCAAAGATCCTAGTATTTTCGCAAGTGATGCTTTCCAAACTCCCCTGGAGAATAAAGAAGTCAGGGATGTGAAAGCCAAACTAGCAGCCATGGTAGAGAAAAATAAAATCTTGGAGGATGAATTGATTAAAGATCAACAAGAATGTGGATCTTTAAAAAGAAAAAGTTGTGAAGTTGAACATGCTTTTGAAGATGTCAACAACAGGTGGAGAATTAAGGAAGGATACATGAGACAACTTGATCAATGTCTTCGGGTGGCAAATGCTCAGTTGAAAACTAAAGCCAGGCAAAAAGATGTCATGATGGCAGATAACCGACGATTAAGGGAGAAATTGGTAAAAACTAAGGAAGAAGCTCAAACTCAAAGATCTCATGCAAGCATAAATTAACAGACTGGAACAACAAGTTAATGATGTCATGAATGCTTTGTGAGCGAGAGATCAATATGGAAAAGTGGCAGGCCATGGAGTATAAGGAAAGGTACCAAGAGATAATGCAAGTGATGAAGAATGATATGGCAAAAATGGATGATTAGGTCCATTCTTGGATGAAGTATTTCACTGAGTTAGCCAATTTAGCTAATGGAACACTCGAAGATATCCCTTATTTAT
Source organism: Clitoria ternatea (assembly GCA_037962975.1). Lineage (NCBI taxonomy): Eukaryota > Viridiplantae > Streptophyta > Magnoliopsida > Fabales > Fabaceae > Clitoria > Clitoria ternatea. Next base: position 163,474,587 of record CM075672.1, read on the forward strand.
TAAAAAGGGTAGAAGCAATGATAAATCCACTTGGTACGCCAAAAGAGATTTCGACCTTTATTCAGTATTGCAAAAGACAACTTGAGAAGATAAGGGCGATGATTGCAAAAGCAAAGGAAAACTGGCCTTGTTTGTAATAAAATATTGTATTTTCAATAATGAAAGGATCTCATGTTAATTTCTATTCTCTTAATTTAGTACTTTTGAACAAGATGTTCTAAGGAAACATTTCCATGATACTTGTCAAAATTTATGATCACCTTGTGATATTTCTTTATGCTTACATTTTTTCGTTTCTTGCTCTAACCATGTTTATTACTGTGCTAAGTTTTTTTGAATACACATCACGGAGAGAAAAGGCCCAAGGCATCCATATCAAACCTGACTACAAACAAGACTCATGGCAAACCTGGAATTCTCGATTGAAGATATGAGGAATGAGTTTGGCCAAATCAAGAAACAAATAGTAGGAATACTTAAGCTTCTTGAGAAAAGAGGCACAGAAGGGGGATCCTCTATAGGACATGGGGATCAAATATCCACTCCTCAGGTTTAAGCCCAAGAAGGAAACCCCATACCCTTGACTATACTTCTAAATGATCCCGCTCCAGTCACTGAAACTCTATTCATCCCACACCATCCTTATGGTATGCCATTGCCACCTTTTGTTTCCTAAGATGGGAATGTTCAACAAGCATATGCCTTGCCTCAATATGGCCTACCTCAAGGACATTACACCATGTATCCTAATCCTATTCAGGAAAATCCTTCAGCTGCCCAACAAATTCCCAACCCCCCGATATCTAACCCTCTAAATTTTACCCAGTCAACAGCTATTCCCCCAAACACCCAGGCTCAACCCAATGTCACCACACCTAATATAGTTCCACTATAAACCCCCAGATTCCAGGTGATGCCACATAAACAAATCCATAAATAACTCCATATTATTTCCCTTATGGTCACCCAATACCATAGACTGTCGCTTCACAAAACTTGTTATATAAAGCTCATATCCTTCCATAAAATCCTGATCAGCCAACAACACCTTTGTCAAAAAGGCAAATGGAAATATTGGAAGATAGGTTACGTGCAGTAGAAGGAGGAAGTGGTTTAGGCATAACAAATGCTTTTGAACTGTGCCTAGTCCGAGATCTGGTAGTTCCTCCTATGTACAAGTTGCTAGAATTTGATAAATACAAAGAAACTACTTGTCCCCGTAACCATTTAACCATGTATTATCGAACAATGGCTGCATATGGTTATAATGAAAAGCTGCTGATCCATTTTTTTCAAGATAGCCTTACTGGGGTAGCGTTGAGTTGGTACACCCACCTTGAACGCATTTGTATTTGTTGTTGGAAGGATTTGGCTGATGCCTTCCTAAAGCAGTACAAATATAACATGGACATGGCACCAAACCGACTACAACTTCAGAAAATGTCCAAGAGAAGTACTGAGTGCTTTAAAGAATATGCTTAATGATAGAGAAAAATGGCTACACAAGTTGAACCACCCCTGATAGAGAAAGAGATAGTGGCAATGTTCATTGACACTCTTCATGCACCTTTCTATGGAAGGATGCTTGAAAGTGTATCATCAAGCTTTTCTAATATGGTGGTAATATGAGAGAGAATTGAAAGTGGTTTAAGGACAAGAAAAGTTATCTAAAGTTCACCTTACATAGAAAAACCTATGACAGGGGCAGGGTGAAGAAACAAATGTTGTAATTGGCAATCAGGGTCAACATAATCAAAAAATGTTCCATCCTTCCCCTTACCCTTTTCAGCCTCACTTTCCACCATATGGGCCTTACCCCTATATAGCTGCCGCTTTTGGCAATCCATATTCATCCTCATTTCCCCATCTTCAATCATATAGACCCTCACATGTCCATAATTCAGGAATACACAACTACCTCCTACCCAATAATAGATGCCAAACTCCAACCCAAATCCATCATAAAAAAGCCAAACAATGATCGTCCTCCTGTCCAATTTGATCCCATTCCCATGACTTACACTGAAATTTTGCCTCATCTTCTCAAAAGTTCTCTTATCATACAATGTCCCTTAAAACCCATAGAATCACCATATCTTTAGGGGTATGATCCCAATGTAAAATATGATTATCATGTAGGGGCACTGGGATATTCTACAGAAAATTGCATTACCTTAAAGTTTAAAGTACGTGATTTGATAAAGGCTAAGTGGTTGAATTTTGAAGAAGGCATCCCGAATGTAACCAATAATCCTTTACCTAATCATAGAAATGCTGGGGTAAATGCAATAACACATGATTCAGGAAATAACCGTGTTAGGAAGGTTTCAGACATCAAAACTCCTCTCCCATGGATCTATAAGGAATTCTTGAAGAAAGGATTAATATCTGAAATTCATGATCAGATGCCTGCTGATGCAAATTTGGCCGAAATCCTTCAAGAATTATTAGACATATATTTGATACAAGTTTATTGTCGCCCTTGTGATGATATCAACATGATCCATGGGTAACATGGTACAGGTTCAGTAAGTCCTGTCACTCTCAATCCTTTGGTGGTCTATTACACCAAGAAACCTCTAATCAAACTAGTTATAAGTCACCAGTCAATGACAGTTCGGGTACCCGCTCCCTTTGCTTTCAAGGATATACTCATGTGGTACCATGGAAATACAAAGCGGAGGAGATCACTCATTCCCTGACTAGTGATCCATCTTCTTCAATTATGAATAATTCTGGGGTAAGTGGAGTAACTAGGAGTGGTCGAATCTTTGCTGTAGAAGAATTAAGGAAAGAACCTAAACCAACAACAAGGAAGAACAACCTAGGAAAGAACAAAGAATAAGCCCTTCACAAGAAGTGACAGATGAAGAAGCTTATGAGTTTTTAAAGTTCACCAAGCAAAGCAACTACCAGATGGTTGACCAACTAAATCGTACCCCTGTTAAGATATCTCTTCTGTCCTTACTACTTGATTTAAAACCACATCGTGAAATATTATTGAAAGTCTTAAACAAAGCTCATGTGACTCAAGATATCTCTCCCGGAAAATTTTAGGGAATAGTCAATCATATTACAGCTAATGATTATCTAACTTTCATTGATGAAGAAATACCCCCTGGGGGGAGAGGTCACAACAGAGCTCTATACATCTCTGTTAAATGTCGAGATTACATCTTAGCAAAAGTGCTCATCGATAATGGTTCTTCTCTAAACATAATGCCCAAGACAACTCTCACACAATTTCCTTTTGATGGAACACATATGAAACCTAGTATCATGGTGGTGGAGGCCTTTGATGGTACAAGAAGGGAGGTCATAGGTGACATTGAGATTCCTATTCATGTTGGACCATGCACTTTTAATGTCCTATTTCAAGTAATGGACATCATTCCTACATACAGTTATCTATTGGGAAAACCTTGGATCTACACCGCTAGGGTTGTTCCATCTACTCTTCACCAAAAGCTAAAATTCATTACAAATAATAAGTTGATTATAGTTTCCAGTGAAGAGGATTTCCTAATCAGTAAGCCTATATCCACTCCCTCTATAGAGGCTACTAAAGAAAGTTTAGAAACTTCTTTCCAATCTTTGGAGATTGTCCATACCACCTATGTAGGTGAGAAGTTGACACCAGCTCAATTACCCAAGGCATCCATAATGATGACGAAAATGATAATGAAGGCTGGATATGAGCCAGGAAAGGGAGTTGGAAAGAATTTGGATGAAAAATAGAGCCTATATACCTCAAAGAAAATAAAGATGGATTTGGGATATGATACTACCCATCTCCAGCAGAGAGAAGGAAGGTTACTAAAGAAAAGAAGGAAAAACGGATGGCTTATTTAGAAAATCGAGAACCCCAAACTGTAGGATCCCCTATTTGTGACCTTTACAGAAGTTTGAAAATTACAGGCTTGACATCTCCTAATCAAGTTGCGGTAGTTGGTAATGATTTTCTTGGGAAAAAAGTCTTGTTCACCCGTGTTCATCAGATACCATTCTATGTAATTGGGAGGCTATCGAGTTTCCTGAGATCAATTTCATGTAATTTATTACTATGTGATCCTTAATCCTTTTGCTATGTTTAAAGCCTTATGGCTTTCTTTTCAATAAGAAACTTCTTTATCAATTAGAATGATCCAAATAAATGCACATTAAGGATTCTTGTCTATTTTCTTACAAATAACCTAATTACAATTTTCTTATTCCCTTTTACATTAAATAAATTATAGATCTAGAACTAGCTCCCCAATGAATGAAAAGATTACATTTTCATATCATGATTTTGAATATTCAAATGGAGAGGATGAAGAAGATAATGAACCATCACATGAATTATTAAGACTGCTAGATCAGGAAGCTAAAGAAATTTCTCCATATTAAGAAATCATTGAGGTCATAAATTTGGGGAGTGAAGAAAACAAAAGAAAACTCAAGATTGGCACTTCTTTAAGCATCGAGCAAGGGAAAATTCTAGTAGAGATGTTAATTAAGTTTAATGGTGTGTTTGCCTGGTCATACTAAGACATGACTGGATTATATACTAGTATTGTTGAGCATAAGTTACCATTGAAACCAGAATGTCCCCTTGTAAAACAGAAGCTCAGAAGGATAAAACCTGAGATGCTTTTAAAGATCAAAGAAGAGGTCACAAAACAGTTTGATGTAAGTTTCCTAGCTGTTGCAAAATATCCTCAATGGATAGCCAACATTGCCCCAATTCCTAAGAAAGATGGGAAAGTGTGAATGTGTGTAAACTATCAAGATCTGAATAGGGCTAGCCCCAAAGATGATTTCCCACTACCACATATTGACATTTTGGTTGAAAACACAGCTCAACACTCCATCTTCTCATTCATGGATGGATTTTTTAGATATAATCAGATTAAGATGGCACCCGAGGACATGGAGAAAACAATATTTATCACTTTATGGGGAACTTTTTGTTATGAAGTGATGTCCTTTGGTCTGAAGAATATTGGGGCAACATATCAAAGAGCTATGGTAACCTTATTTCATGATATAATGCACAAGGAGATAAAGGTTTATGTGGATGACATAATTGATAAATCTAAAACAGTAAAAGGCCACATCAATGACCTAAGAAAGCTCTTTGAACATATTATAAAGTTCAAACTCAAATTGAATCCGGCCAAGTGTACTTTTGGTGCTAGATCTAGAAAGTTACTCGGGTTCATAGTCAAAAAAAGAGGGATTGAAGTAGACCCTGATAAAGTAAAGGCAATCATGGAAATTCTTGCTCCTAGCACCGAAAAAAAGTACGAGGATTCCTTGCAAGATTGAATTACATAGCTCATTTCATTTCTTAACTAACGGCTCTATGTAAACCAATCTTTAAGTTACTTTACAAAAATTAACCAGTATAATGGAATGATGACTGCCAAGAGGCCTTTGAAAAAATAAAACAATACTTACAAGCCCTACCGATCTTAGTTCCTCCAACTCCGGGAAAACCACTCTTATTGTATTTGACAGTGATAGATGAATCCATAGGTTCTATGCTGGGACAACATGATGAGTCTGGGAGAAAAGAGCATGCCATTTACTACTTGAGGAAAAAGTTCACTAAATGTGAAGCAAGATATTCCATTGTAGAATGAACTTGTTGTGTATTAGCATGAGCTACTCGTCGCCTAAGGCAGTACATGTTCTCTTATACTACTTGGTTGATATCTAAGGTGGATCCGATTAAGTATATCTTTGAAAAACCAGCTTTAACGGGAAGAATAGCTCATTGGTAAGTTCTTTTGATTGAGTATGATATCATTCATGTCACCCAGAAGGCTGTAAAAGGGAGTGCTTTAGCTGATCACTTGGCACACCATCCCTTGGATGATTACCAACCCTTGTCATTTGAATTCCCTGATGAGGACATCATGATGTTGTCAAAAGAGAAAAAGTTTTCAAAAGAAACCTAGATTTTAATGTTCGATAGGGCATTGAATGCATTAGGGCATGGGATTGGAGCCATTTTAATTTTACCAGATGATAAACTTTTCCCATTCTCTGTTAAACTCTGTTTTGATTACACCAATAAAATTATAGAATATAAAGCTTGTGTTTTGTGAATTCAGGCAACACTTAAAGCAAAGGTGAAATCTTTACAAATATATGGAGATTTTGCTTTAGTGATTCATCAGCTGAAAGAAGATTGGGATACTAGGGACAACAAATTGATTCCTTATCAAGCTCACATCATGAAACTAATCAAAGGGTTTGATGAAGTCTCTTTCCATTATATTCCTTGAGATGATAACTAGTTGGTCTATGCTTTAGCCACGCCGGCTTCCATGTTCAACGTGAGTAGAGAATGTGATATGCCTCTTATTGAGGTAGAAAGGCATTTCAGGCCTGCTTATTGCCATGTGGTTGAAGATGAACCAGATAGAAAGCCTTAGTTTTATGATATCAAGAGATACATTGAAAATCAAGAGTATCCTCTAAATGCTTCTGAAAATGATAAGAGAACTCTAAGACATTTGGCTATGGGGTTCTTTCTGAATGGGGATGTACTGTATAAAAGAAATCATGATTCAGTCCTCCTTAGATCCGTTGATCCATATAAGCTAATGAAATTATAAGGAGTGTTCATGAAGGTTCTTTTGGAACTCATGTAAATGGGCACTTAATGACAAAGAAAATATTGAGAGCTGGATATTACTGGATGGCTATGGAGACAGACTATTTTAACTATGTCAGGAAATGCCATAAATGTCAAACATATGCAGATAATATCCATGCTCCACCATCATCCCTCAATGCCCTAGCCGCCCCCTGGCCCTTTGCAATATGGGGCATCGATGTTATTAGTCCCATTGAACCAAAAGCATCAAATGAGCATCGGTTTATTTTAGTTGCCATTGATTACTTCATAAAGTGGATGGAAGCAGCTTCTTATATCGATGTAACCAAAAATGTGGTAGTCAAGTGTGTCAAGAAAGAATTAATATACCGATATGGTTTTCCAAGTCAAATCATAACTAATAATGGTCCAACCTAAATACCAAAATGATGAAGAAGCTCTATGAAGATTTCAAAATCAAGCACCTTAATTTATCTCCATACAGGCCAAAGATGAATGGAGCGGTCGAAGCTGCCAATAAGAATATAAAGAAAATCATACTGAAGATGGTTGAAACTTACAAGGACTAAAGTGCATTACTTCATTTTGCTTTACATGGATACCGTACGTAAGATTGATAATTCGAGTTTTTAGTAATTAATCTTGAATTAACCTATACATTTTCTAAGGAAGGTTGTGAAATATATTTAAGGCTTTGAAACTTAAATAATGATGAGATTTAAATTGTGATTTGAAAAAGAACTATACTAAAATTTTATATGCGTGATAGAACTTATTTAAGAATTTGAAAAAGTACAGTTTACTAGGGTGGCTATGTCACGATTTGTAGGCCCCGATAATATAATTGAGTTTCTAAAAGCCTTAACCAACTAAATATGCGAGTAGTTCATGCATCATGAATCATAAAAGACAAACAAAATGATATTGTCTGGGGATGAATTATAGAAACCAAGGATATATTAGAGGAAGCTTAATTTCGAGCCTTGGGATGAGAGGGTGTGGAAGATGCTTCAGGGGACCTAGGGTCATTCCCTAGTGTTGGGTACTTTCATAATAAAAGCCTTCTCAGTCTGACTAGTCTCTAAGTGTTTCCATGCTAGTTGAGTTGTTCATGTTATTATTATCTGGAATTATAAAATAGTATAAACTCCTGGTTGGCCCAGTGCAAATAAAAAAATTTAAGGCCTCGCATATATAGGTAAGTTATGATGAAGATATTGCATAACATTCATACATTCATAATTGATTGTATATATGATTGTGATTGATATTATTGTATTATATTTGAGAAAACCCTTTATTGCTTAGTCCCATTTGAGAATATTATATTATGTTTCTCACTCCTTTCTCCCTGTTTTTGTTTCATATGTTTTAATTGATGATTCATACAGAGGGAATGATCGTAGAATCCAAGCAGTAAATATAGTACATTTAAGAAAGGGAGCTCGGTATGAATACCGTGGTCCAATGAATAAATAATATCATTAAGTATCTACTCTTGGATCATGGAGTTTCCTCTCTTTCTAATAATCTTTAATATTTATTTTTCTTTGGATGAATGTAAAATTACTTTACAAATTTTTAATAATAATCATGAGGTATTTCAGAGATATTATATGTAATTTGTTCTGATAGTTTCTTTTTAACAATCATATTTTTTTAAAAAAATTATGAATTTCTTTAGAATTTATTAAGATGTAACAGAGGGCATTACAAACTCTTTCTCTTGCAAGGATTTAGCAACTTGTTTAACAAGTTGTTACCTTGCTATGTACCTTGATAGACATCCATGTATCATGCCATGAGGCTTTATTTGTCATACTCTTATTCGCTTTCTGCTTTGAAAAAAAATCTGATTTCACTCCTTCTCCAGCAAGCATTCCACTTATCCTCTCTAAATGTCCACCTAAAACACAAAACACTCTTAGCCACTTAGTTCCACTACCTTTCCTTCTCTTTGAAGCACATATACAACCCTTCCATCCTCTTTATTTCTTCCAATTCCAGCCACCGTAACCCTTCATCTCAGCCACCACAAGACCATCTCAAGCCCCTCTCTTCCTCTCCCTCAAACCGTAACCCTCTCCCTCTCAATCTTCCTCTTGGTTTCACCATAAAAAGCCATCATCATCACCTCCAAAAATTTTATTTCTTCTTTATCATCCACCTTCTTCCACCACCGCAACCACCTTCTTTATGCCCTCACCATCATCTCTCCCATGGTCTCACCATCATAGTCCCCTTACTCCTCCTTCTCATTCTCAAGACAACCATCCGAGCTATCAAGGGTGAGTTTTACAAAACTTGTTCATGGTACCTTGTTTCATTCAAGTTCTTCAAAATCTAAATATTTTGCATGACTTTTATGGCATATTTCCCCTATTTTAGAGGCTGAACCTGTGACCTCTCTTCTAATTTTTGGGATGCATGTTGTGTTTTCTTAGGTATGGGAATAATCGGCGATGAACGACGAAAGGTTTTAAGTAAACAGTAAATTTTTGACAACTGATTCCTTCAATTTTAAACTCATGGCTATCCTATAACTTCTTTTAATGTCTGTGACTTATATTCACTTGATGGACCCTTTCATGTTGGTTTTTTAAAGGATCTGGGAGTGATCGGGGGTGACTAGCGTAAGTTTAGTAACAATTAGAAAATTTGCGACGTCCGACTCTTTTTCCTTCATCCAAACCAAAACTGCCCATTCAGGTAAAGGGGTTTTGCCTTGTTTGATTGAGTTCTAAATTATTCCAAAATATCGCTTTAGTATCCAGGAACCACTATTTTAAGTTTTGTCATAATCCAATGGTTAGATTTCAACCCACGTAATTTTTTGTAACCAACGGTTAAAATTGTCACAGTTTTAAGTTAATAAGTATTATTATATAACATATCTTGATGTTCGTGTGCTCAGAAGAATTTTTATCACGGTCGGAGTTATAACAAAAAATTTAGGAATTTTAGTATTTAGGTGAGCTCGGTTATAATACTTAATTTTAAATTTTATTATGTTATTATGTAATTTATTTTCCAGAAGCCCCGCTATTAGAAATTAGATCCATCGCTAAGCCTTACCATGGTTATTTTGATGAAAGTACGCACTCTGAGAAATTTTTTTACCAATTGAGCGATTACGACATTTTATTTTGCTAAGTTTGAAAAATGACGCCATTTTCAATTAAGACGAACTTTTTTCATTAATCAAGTTAAATATGTTGATTTTGGAATAAAAGTGAGTAACTCAATAAAATAAAGTTACTAGAAAATTTCCATTAAGGAGTAAACATTTGGGTTTAAAGATTTTAAATAAGTTAAGTATGGATGTTTGGAATTTAATTGGAATGAACAATGGAGAAATAATCTTAAGAAGTTAGTTAAGGGTATGAAATAATGTTTCAATGGAATAAAGAAATAATTGTAGAAGTTCAAATAAAGTAATAAATATTAAAGGTTAGAAACAAATTAAAAATAGAGATGTAAAGAAGAGTCTTAAGAATTTTATGAGGTACATGAGATAAATGACTAAATGAGATAAGAATGATCTTAAGAGTTTAAGTAAGAAATAAAGCGTTAAAAGTTTAAAAATATTAGTGACCAATAAAAGCAAAGGTTATAGGAAGAACTTTAGGATTTAAACTTTGAACTAAGTGGTAAAAAGAGTTAGGATAACTTATAAATTGGATAGTAACTTCTAAGGAAAGATAATGTTCCTGACTAAGTCCAAAATGTAGAAATTAAGGTAGTAACTAGATTCTTAAATTATAAATTGATGTCATAAAGAAGATAAATTACAATTGACAAAAAAATGTAACCAAAGGAAGAATTAGTTAGTATGACTAGTAATGAAATAATGGTAGAAGTAAAGAAATGTTGTTAAAGGTTAGTAATTGAAGAAAAACTAGAAAGGACATCACTAAGGGTATGCCTATAAATATATGCATAAGGAGATAGTAACTAACTAGTGATAAAGGGAACAAGTTATTCAACTAGTAAAAATTTATTTGAATAGTAAAAGAAAATAGATAATAAGACCACTTAAAGGTAACTTACATTTCATAATTGGACATTAAGGACTACAGTCATGTAATGTAAAACAACTGTATTAACAAATAATAGGAGGATGAATAACTTAAGGATATAAGAAGATCCAAACCATTTTCATAAGATATTTTGACTAAAACATGTAATCTAACGTCTAGATTAGGAACAAATTGATAATTAATTGCTGTAACGAAACAAGAGGCAAGTTACTTACGGGGTGGAACTAATCTAGTTAGTTAAGGAAGAAAGATGATAATTTACCAGGTAAAGGTTTAAGTCCGTCATAGAAATAGGAAATTTGGTCACTTAGAATTACAATAATGCATGGGTGTATAAATAAGTAAAGAATGCTTGAAAGCAAATAATTGAAAGGTACATAACAAATTAAATCTAGGGACAATATCCTTTTAATAATGAGCTAAATTAAGGAAATGCATGATCACGAGGACTAGATGAATGGTAGAGTAAAAAATAAGTGGACTAATATGTAAGAATATAATATGAATGCTTAAGTCTAGTTTCCTATATAAGTTTAATTTTAGTGATGTTAAAACGTGTAATAACTTGTTAAGACATAGTAAACAATGAATATTATGTGGGGTGGCCTAATGATTGTTGTGTGATGGTTGTTTTCTAAAAGTGAATATTGATATGTATATTAGGAGGGGTGCCTAATCATTATAGTGTGATAATCTCTTAGCACAATAGATACTACATGGTACTTGTTAATTGGCTAATTATGTAACATGATTAAATACATGACTGTAAATGATTGTGTACATGGATGTATGTATGTTAGTTATATGATGGATGTTGTGATGAAGTACATGATGAGTGTGGTATAATGAATGGTATGCTGGATGAATAGAACTTGCGTAATACATTGATGATTGAATAAAGAGAAAAGTGTTGAATCGAAATGAGACGGAAATGTAAAAATGGTATCGGTAGGGGTTCCAAAATGACTAGATTATGAAAAATATGGAAATTGGATCTAAGTTAATTAATGGGCGTTGTAGCGCCAATATACCCCGTGGTTTTCTAGAAAATATGAGATCTCGTTTCATTTCTAAGTGTCAGGTAAGACCATTAGGGAGTTGAAAATTTTGAGGAAAAAAAGAATTGATTGATAATTAGTGAAAGGAGAGAAACCCAATGTTAGAAATAAAACAGAGCAATTTAAGAAACCCTACCGAGGACCAATAAATGATTGAGGAAATTTATAAGTCATGCATCATACGTGGAGGATAAGGGTGGAGAATGGAGTAACTCCCTAGGGCATAACAATGATGAGTACACTGAAGAATCGTAGCGTCGCGATCCCCTGAGGGCGGTCTTGGAAGTATACCAGAGTAGACCTCCAATGGCTTGGATTCGTGCCCAAGGCTGGACAGCCTGGTACTCTAGTATACTTTAACTCTGGACGAGGGTTTCTATGACCGTGTAGTGCCCATTCTGATGAGATATGTGTTGGATCCATTATTGATGGGACTGTGAGTCCTTACCTTTTAGAGAAAATAGAACGAGGCAAGCTTTGGTCGCTCTAGTGGACAACAAGGATAAGGCAGGATTTATGTGGATTAAGTGAGATTGAGGAGGAGAAAATGGGCCCACATGCATCATGATATCTAAGGAAAAGATTAAAATAAATGAAATAAATTCATGCATTGCCTTATTTTATCTGTATGGGTTGTGATTGTTATGGTTGAGTTAGTACCTGTATGTAAAATAACAAGTGGTGAGGGGTAGAGTAGAGAGTTATGTATTTTGGAACGATGGATAAGGATGAGTTAGCAAGGACAACTTAGAATAAACTAATTAAGAACCCTTGATAAATATGATGAATATTGTTTGAGTGCTTATATGGATTGAGTGGGAGGGATGTCAGTAATGACAACTCTTCGATTGTTGTGGAGGTAGAAACTCACCCTTACACTAAATTTTTCAGACATTATGGAGACGGGCACAAACTTCACATCGAGGATCCACCAGACTCTTCTTGGGACGAGGACGAATAGGATGGGTTAATTTTATTTTCTTTTATGGGAGCCTACGTGCCCTTTTACTTTCAAAATGTACAGTTGCTGTTATGACCATGTGTTGTGTATGAGTATGTAGTATTATGATATATTTGTTCCACCATGTTTTTTGTACAAAAAAAACTTCCACGTTTTTCTAAAACTCATAACCTCTCAGTTGACTAGGATAATCTAGTGGAAGGGATTGTCCTAGTTAACCAAGGGTGTTACAGAAATTGGTAGGGATGTGTGTCATGATAAATTGTAGCCAACACATCTGTCTATATATGATATTGCGACGATGTTATTTTAAGGATAATGAAATAATAGGTATGAAACTAATAATGGTGAGAGTCTAGATAATGAGTGGATTACTATTATAGGGTTATAAATAATCAGTAGATAATATGATAATATATGTTGAGTAAGGAAATAGTGTGCATCTTTGTTAGGCAAGGCTTGTTTAATGGTTGATTATGTGTGTGAAACCTGTCAAGTACGACAGTGCACTATTGCATGTGTTTCCAATAAGACTGGAGTGAGATAAACTCAACCCTCTCGTTTTGTGATTCTTATCGTGTATATCTATATATGCACCCTAGGATGTTAGAGACAAGTTAAAAGAAAAGATCATGATCAGAGTTAAATAATGAAAGCCTTAGTGTCCTTGGAGAATCATTGCAAGGAAAGTGAAGAAACATATCACAACAGGGAAAATGGAAGAGTGGGCTCGACCCTCGTGAGGAATAGTCTTAGGTTAATTAATGTTTGTGTTTTATGGGAGCCTATGTGTGCTTGTGTATTCAGAGTATGTAGCATTGTTGAGACCATGATATGTATGAAATGATTTATTGAAGATCTTGATCCACCATTGTTTTCTAGTACAAAAAAAACTTCCATACTTTTTACAAAGTCGTGACACCTCAGTTAAGTAGGATGATCCAGCGAAAGGAATTGTCCTAGTTAACCCATGGTGTTATAGAATCTACCTTTTACTATCCACAATACATTAATCAAGTGTTAATTATTATCTCAACAACATAACAGTCAACCATTATCATATCAGTAGCACTCCATAAGATCATGTAAATCAACATAGGCACCTTCACTATCACACAGTCCACAACCAAAAGCATAATGTGGTTAGTCATTCAAGATACTCTGCATGAGTCTGGTGTTTTATGATTATCTTATGATTAACTATTTCATTATGCGAATACAGGCCCATACAACATCTTTCTCATATACAACATCATTCTCATCAGAGTCATCTTATCATATTACAAATACTGGGCATAACATTTCTATACTAGATTGACCAGAGCTCTTTAGTTCCTCACAACACAAAGGGTAAGGGGAACACAACAGCCCAAACATTATATGGATCCATGACACCTAAAATCGTGAACACTACACAACTAGAATTGCCTCTTCATGGTTTAGTGACACTCGTCCTAGTCAAAGTATGCCAGGCTTGCCACAGGTTTCTCGGCTCCGGGTGTGACTACAGACCATTAGGTGCTCGACCCAGTTATACTCCCAAGATACCAGCGTACAGATCAGAACAGACAGGCCCTTTAGCGTACCCTTCTTTGTATCTCTAGTATCCCATCACAATCATAATGCAAATGATGCATGCATGCTGCACATTTATTCTCTTTCTGCTTTTAATAATTTTTATCATCTTCACTAGGTTGGGTCCTGCCTTTCCAAGTCATTTATCCTTAATGTCAAATTAAAATCCCTTGAGGAATCTTCTTCATATGATTTTCCACACCTACAACATATTTACTTATACCTTGTTGATTTGGTTACTACTATTGTTTTCAAAATTATCCTATAGGGAGGTACACACAGGCACACACATATATATATATACATATGTGTGTGTGTATGTATACTTAAGACCATTTCTAAAATTAGGTTACCGATGTCTTTTCCAAAATAAATTCATGCAAGGAAAATAATTCATAATTGACTAATGTTTCTTATGTAATTAAGTCTTTGAAATATGTAAATATATACATATATACTCATCTCAAGTCCTTAATCTTCATTGGGAGTGTATGCTACTTGAAGCTAGGGTTTGAGATCTAGAGATGTCAAAAGTTACCATTTTATCTTTGGACCATTATAGTGAATGTTATCCCGTAGCATTTGTTGCTGTAGAACTTTGTTCTTTGGTCTTTAAGGATTAAAACTCCTAAATTAGTTTACACTTTGAAATACTTCTTCCAAAATAATTTATCTTTAAAATACTTCCCTTCAAAATACTTCTTTTTAAATTTCAAGGGTAATATTTACCCAAAACTCTTTTCTCATAAAATCGTTGGTTTTGTCAAAAGTTATAAATTTTCATAATCTTACTAGTAAAATCTTGACTAGTAAATCTAGAAATCCAATTCGAATGTCCTTCCAAATACTAATCTAGATAAAATAATTTCATTTATAAATTAAGAAAACATCAGACCATAAATTTCCTATTTAATTAATCTCTAACCTAGTTACCATTTAACTTTGTCTTTACTGACTATTAAGGAAAAAATCTTAACGAGTTGCTCCATTTCATGATTCTCAATCATCATCACCGCCATTATACACATATCTATCAAATCATACATCAACGCTTTCATCAGGGTACTTTCAAATCAATATATATATATATATATATATATATCGACCTATGACATCACACATCACCACCCTTATCACTTTAATCAATATCCGTTCCTTTAATAGTTACTTATCACGGACCTTACCGAGACTTTAACTCATTCATTCAATCATATACATTTAATCCATAAACCATACTCATTTACATCATCATCCAATTTATCAATCAAAATTCAAACCTAGCCAAATCATCAACAACCATACCAACAAATTCTTATACAACGCACATCTCATCCACAATGCATATAAACCCATCAATATATGCAAATCAACACCCAACACCATACATCTTAGACAACAACTATTGTTCCTTTAATATTTTTATTACTAACTCAAATTCCATAATTTTTTTATTAACTCATAGCATTTGACCAATTGACCATAACCCATTCTTAATTAGATCATAAATAAAAATATGGCAGATCCTCATACAAGGCAACACAGTTCTCAGATTTTCACATACATCATTACAAAGATTATCACAATTCATCAATTATAATATTTAACCCAATCAAGTCTAATAATCATATCACAAGGCAACACAGACACAAATTTCATACTTACTTACTAAACTAATTATTTTAATATTTCTAAAATCCCGTTTTCTCATATAACCTTGTATTAAATGACCAAAGTACTTTTATTTATCATTGACTCTAACATTAAATTCTTTCTCAATCAATTCTTGAATTTTCTAGCAATGATCTACTTAATAAAATTTTACATTATAACCAAACCAACAAATTTCTTTATTAAATCCTATAGTTAAATCTCTTAATTTTTTATTCAACGCTTAGGCTTATTTCCTCAACATCCTCTTTATGTCCATAATTGCATAAAATGTCCAAAAATTCAGATTTCATCACACTAATTAATTTATATACATAAAATCACAAAAATTCACACTTTTGAACCAATAAACTTATCATGCAAATATATATATATATATATATATATATATATATATATATTCATAATAGTATAAGCCAGCAATTTATATTTATATATCTATCACATATGATAAACACTAAAAATTAGAAATATTGCATGCACACAAAACCAGACTGTGGTGACAAAATTGAGGGTTTCTAAAAATCTTTACATGCAAAACTAAGGGTTTTCACAATAAATTTTCTTTTTCCATTCTAAACTAATCTTGTCCCTTTTGTTTTGCATGCAAACACACTTTTTCCATGGTTTTAGTAATAGGAATCCAAGGGAGATTCTCACACCTTTACATGTCTAATATTTTAACTAATAGTATGGAGAACTCCCTCTTACCTAAGGTTTTCCATGTGAATTCTTCGAACAACATCTAGCCCATCATTTTCCTCTTCCTTGGCTTCCATAATAACTTTACATTGTTGGATTCCAAGCCCAAGATGAGGTTCCTCGGGTGGTAGTGGCTATGGCCTATGGTGGTGAAAAATGGAGGCTTTGGCCCTAAATATTACATGCAAGACGGAGAAAAGAACATACATACAATGGTAAGTGAAAATAAAAAGAGAAAATAGTGGAATCAAGAGAAACAAAGGCATGGAGGCTTTCAGCTAAGGCATGAAAATAAAAGGGCATAGGTTGCTCAACTCAACACACTAGTGTAAAAGTACCATTTCACAACATAAAGTTCACCATGGATTAATAAAAATAGATGTGAAATATCAGCTTGATGGCAATTTTGAAAATATATGTAATTATTCACATTGGTTTTACTAAAAACTGTGGTTAAATGGTTGCGCGGTGGCATTTTTGAAAATATAAGCAAAGTTATAAATAAAAAAAGCAAAACATAACACATTTCACATCAGTTTTCCTTAAAAACCAATGTGGAAGATAATCTATCACATTGTTTTTCTAAAACCGTGGTTAGATTCTTGTGTGATGGCAATTTTGAAAATATGTACAAAGTTTTGTAGGTAATATTGGCAATGCTTTTTAGAAAACCCATGCGAGTGTAGGCCACTTTTCACATTGGTTTTCTCCATAACCGTAGTGAAAATATAGTGAAATTATAGGCTTGAAATTCCTTAACATTAGACGATTTTTAAAAAAAATTGTTGTGGTTACTATAGGCTTTAATATCTGTTTTTTATAAAACTGATATGGAAAGTGGTTCCAAAACTAAAAAACCCGCCCACGGGTAGCGCAACGCGTTGATTATGTAGGATGCTACATCGGTTTTATAGAAAGCCGATGTGGAAAGTGTGCTAAAAAGATTAAAAAATGAACGCGTTATGTTTTGTGTGACAACATTATGTGTTAACAGGTAGCACACGTAACATTTCATAACTTTATCTCAACTTTCTCCCCTTCCATCTTGTGTTTGTAACTTTCTCCCCCTTCATCTTGTAAGCTTCTCCATTATTATGAGCTTCTTCATCTTGCATGCTTAAGCTTCTTCATCTTCCTCTTGTGTGCTTCATCTCGTAGTTTCTCTCAACTCCATCTTGTGACCAAGTGCCACTCATTACCGAGGTTGAGGTGTGTTAGAAATCTATTTTTTGTGTTGAAAATGAGTTTTTTCCCTTGAACATATGTATGTGTGTATGGTTGAGGTTGAGGTGGACCTCTAATGTTTGCCTTAAACATGTTTGTTAAAATGCCCAAGAGAAGTTAAGTTGTGTTGAAAATGGTTTTTGTGTACTGAAGATGGGTTTTTGCCTAGAACATGTGTATATGTGTATGGTTGAGGTGGACCACTAATTTTTTCCATGAACATGTTTGTTAAAATGCCAAAGAGAACTTGAATATGAAATTTGGTATATTTGTGCTAAAAATGGTGTATGGTTCTCATTTTTTCACATATAAATGCTTAATGTAGGTATGTTTGTGATGAAAATGGGGTGCTTTATGCATGATGTAGAGTTGTTTAACTTGATGTAGTGTAATGAACATGATTGTAAGTACATTATACATAAGCTTTTGGACCACTAATTTTCGCCTTGAACATGTTTGTTAAAATTCCTAGTCATTTAGTTTGCATATTTACCTAATAACTTAGTTTGCATATTTGCCTACTAACTTAGGTTGTTTAAGCAAGAACATTATGTTGCTTAATTCATACCCTGATTCATCAGGGCATTAATGTCCACTGATGTTTTGTTGTTAATGTTAGAACATTTGTACCAATAGATCAAAGTTGGATTAATGTTAGACGAACAAGTAATGAGTATACGGTCAGGGTGGAAGCTTTTTTGGAATTTGCTTAGAGAAATGTTCCTAACAATAATAGGAGATTTTATTGTCCATGTGTGAAATGTTTAAATGTAAAATGGTTAAGTGTTGAGGAAATTAGAGATCATGTCATATGTCATGGATTTTGCAAGAATTATAGAACATACACGTGGCACGATGAATTGATGCTGATACCGAGTATGTCATAAAAAGAAGAAGTTAATGAAGGAATGAATAATGGGTTGGAAGACATGGTACATGACATTGAATGCAAATCTTTTGAAAGAGCATATGTGTATGATAATTTGATAAGAGATACGAATTTGCCTCTATATCCGGGGTATAAACTGAAACGACTAGAAGTGGTGTTAAGGCTAGTTAATCTGAAGGTAAAGAATGGATGGGCTGATAAAAGTTTCACAAAATTACTTGGGTTATTACAACAAGAAATGCTACCAGAGGGAAATACACTACTTAGTCGTACCTATAAAGTGAAGAAGGTTATATATCCTATGGGTATGGAATATAAAAAAAATACATGCATGCCCAAATGACTACATCTTGTGCAGAAGAGAGTATGGAAAACTGTATGGGTGTTCTGTATGTGGTAAATCATGATATAATGTGAAAATGGTAAATCTAGTGATGATGAGTGCCAAATATCCTCTTACAAAAGTTTTATGGTATTTACCAATAATTCTGAGGTTCAAGCGATTGTTTGCCAACAAAATGATGCAAAGAGTCTTAGGCAGCATGCTGAAGAAAGGAAACTAGATGGAAAGCTTCATGATTGATAAGTCTTGAAAAGACTTAATTATCTAGTGATATCTAACCCTATTTTATGTAAAAGATTATGTTTAATTATCAACTTTGGATATAAATTAGAAAGTATTTATTATTTGTGTAAATTCATTAATTAATTATTATTTTAGCAATTACTTTTAGAATTAGGAATAAATAGATAATAAATTGAGAAAGATTATTTCTTGAGTTTTAAGTCACCTGAGCGTACTAATGTCCACCTCTAGCGTGCCTACACTAGTTTTATTTTATGTTGAAATACAGGTTCCAGGAGACCAGCGTACCCGCGCCAACTTCAAGCATACTTACGCCCAGTTGGGAGGAAGAGTCTAGAGGCTAAACGTAGTTACGCGAGACCTGAGTGTACGTACGTTGAGACCAATATACAAGTATTGAGGATTACGCTCAAGTCTAAATTCAAGTCAGAAGAACAGTGTACCTACGTTGTTCTTCAACGTGCCTATGCGTATTTAAGCAGAAGAGTTTTAGAGATCAGTGTACCGAGGCCACGCCTATGCCCCCTTTTACGCTTGAATTAATAAGTATCAGGTGCCAGTCCAGAAGGTCAGCATAATGAAGCACTAAGAAAGAATCACGAATAGATAGCCCATTGTACTTTCACTGGTTACTAGCGTGCTGGCACGCGTCTGAAGGGTACAGACTCAAAAGCAAATAGAAGGTCAACGTGATTACGCTTACCATAAGCGTACCTACGCACAGCCAAAGCTTAGAGAGAAACTTCCAGACAGAGAACCAGCGTACTAACGTTGGTGAAGAGCGTGCCTACGTGTGCTTGTGAGGGAAGTCAACCTAGCTTTTGAATTTCTATTATAAATTAGTTAATTTAAGTTTTCCTAATTATTTTGTAAGTCCCTTAAGGACAAATTTCTGAATTAATTTAGTGTTAATTGTTAGTTATTAATAGTTGATATAAATAGCTTTAATGATGTAATTATAACAACAAGATTTTCTGATATAGAATCATTCTTCAGATTTCATTTTCTCTCTAAACTCTTTGCATTCCATTATGTCTTCCATTTCTATTTTCATCTCTTACCTCTCCATGGATTACTAAATCCATAAGGTTGGAGGTTGCTGAAGCTTCAATGGAAGCTTGATTCAGTGATTGAGTCAATTCCATACTAGAGTATGCTCAGAACACGACAAGGAATGGTGCTACAACTCTGAATTAGAAGATTTAGGCTTATTTGTGAATTCTCTTTAGAGAGGAATCATGGCTGAGAATTCAGGTCTATTCCTTGCTACCTATTTACTTTAGGCCTAAGAGTTTAGGTGAATAATTAGGGTTTATTTCTCTAATTTCGTATAGGTTTCAATGTGCATGATCACCTAAGGGATTAGGGTTTATATGCATTAAAATTAGCATTAATCACCTAAGGAATTAGGGATTAGTCATATGTGGAATTCACATGTATCTAGTTTGGATGTTGTCTCTTATTCATTGAATTTGGCTAAAATTGAATGTTGAAGCTAACTCCAACCTATTCTTAAATTTATGTTTCACACCTTTACCCTTATTGCACGTTTGTTACTGCATTCACATATTGAAAAGTATAAAAATATTAAATCAGAAATTTATAAAAATGAATTAAATGAATTTTTCATATTTCTTGCTTGGTTCAGCTAGTATCAGTTCTTAGTTATGGTAATCACCCCAATCCCTGTGGAAACATTACAAATATATTACTTTTTAACAATTAGTGCGTTTACCAAGAAATTTCATCATCCGATTAGATAACATCAAGTTAATGATGCTATTGTCGGGGATTGTTGAGTAATATCAACAATCCTTGGACTGGTACTAGACTGAACCACTTTCATTCTGTTGTTAGTTTAGTTATGTTTTTGTATGTTAGTTAGTTGTAATTCTTAGGTAACTGCCTTTTAAATTTTGTGTGAATTAGTATTGCAGTCAAGGGATAAAAAGGAGCCATTCTTCTTTAATCCTGATATTAATTTGCTTGAGAGAAAGTTAAGAAAATAAAAGACATTAAAAAAGCAAACTAGAATGGAAAATAGGAGAGCTACACTAGTAAAATATTCTAGGCCAACTGATGAAGGGATGCAATCTAGCATTCTTAAGCCTCCAATTACAGCAAATAATTTTGAATCAAAACCAGCATTACTACAATTGGTAAGGAATGATCAATTTGGAGGAAGTGAGGCTGAGGATCCAAACTTGCATTTAGTTAGTTTCCTCAAAATCTATGATACAATTAAGATGAATGGTGTTCTCGATGAAGCAATCCGGCAGAGATTATTTCCTTTTTCTCTTCAGGACAGGGCTAAGGCTTGGTTGTAAAGCTAACCCAGGGGTAGTAATTCTACTTGGGAGAATTTAACTAGAAAATTTTTGATTAATTATTTCTCTCATTCCAAGTATGCTAGGTTGTGTAATGAAATTACTTGCTTCCAACAGAGAGAGAGTGAGTCTTTGTTAGAAGCCTGGGATAGGTATAAGGAAAACTTGAGGAAATGTCCTCACCACCAAATACCTGAAATACAGCAAGTTAACATCTTTTATAATGGAGTCAGACCAGCAACTAGAGTGTTGATTGATGCCTCAGCTGGAGGATCTCTGCTACCAAAACTATGGATGAGGCAATATAATTGATAGATGTGATGGCCTCCAATGAGTGTTTAATAAGTGAGAGGAATAGTTTACCCAAGAGGGGGATCATGGAATTAGATATGAAGGATGCTTACTTAGCACAAAGTAAGCTAATGACTCAAGCCTTAGAAAAATTGAGTGTACAAATTTTTGAAATTCAGAAGCCTAGTCAAGTGTGCATGATGAGTTGTGACTTCTATGGTGGCGACCATGAAAATGGATTATGTGATTCCAATGGTCAAGCTGAGCAAGTGACTTATATGGGTCAACAAAGGAGTTACCCATCTAATTCATTTAATCTTAACTATAGGAATCACCCAAACTTCTCATGGCAGAAAGAGCCTCATTTAAACCAAAATATGAATCAAAACATGGCCCAAGGTCAATCATCACAGTAGCCAATAAATAGATCACAACCTTAACCACCACCTGCTAAAGAAAGTTAGAGAGTGTCTTGTCTCAGTTCATTCAGGATACTTAAGCTAGCTTTAAGAACCAAGAAGCGTCCATTAGAAATTTAGAAAATCGGGTTGGACAATTGTCAAAACAATTAGCTGAGAGATAAGCTAGAAATTTTCCAGCACACACTAAAATAAACCCAAAAGAACAGTGCAAAGCCATTATGACAAGGAGTGGGAAAACTTTAGTTGACCCTACTCCAACTTAAAATAGATGTGAGGAAGAAAAAAATATTCAAGAAAAGGAAGTAATAGGAAAACCAATTGAAATTGAAAAAGAAAAACAAAAAGAAAATAGGAAAAAGAAAAAAATAGATATTGAGTTAGAAGAGGCAACTAAGATTAATCCTGAAAAGCTGAAACATGCTCCATTTCCTTAAAGATTTAAAAAACAAATCGAGGAGCAAAAATTTTCAAAATTCTTAGATGTCTTTAAGAAACTCCACATAAATATCCTATTTGCTAAGGCATTGTAAGAGATGCCTTCTTATGCAAAGTTTACGAAAAAGCTTTTGTCTAAAAAAAGAAAATTAAAAGGTCATGAAACAATTACCCTCACTCAAGAGTGTAGTGTAATTATTCAGAAAAAATTACCTCAAAAACTTGAAGATCCTAGTTCTTTCACTATACCTTGTGCAATTGGTGATGTACATGTAGAGAGTGCCTTATGTGATTTAGGAGCAAGTATAAATCTAATGTCGTTGTCTTTGATGAGAAAGTTAGGGATAAAGGATCTTCAACCAACTCGCATGTCTTTGTAGTTGGCTGATAGATCAATCAAATATCCTCATGGCATGCTGGAAGACTTGTTGGTAAAGGTTGATAAGTTTATATTTCCAGCAAATTTTGTAGTGCTAGATATGGAAGCTGATAAGGAGATTCCTTTAATCTTAGGAAGACCATTCTCAGCAACAGGTAGAGCATTGATAGATGTAGAAAAAGGTGAATTAATGCTAAGAGTTTAAGAGGAACAAGTGGTCTTTAATGTGTTTAATGTTATAAAGCATCCAGCTGAGACATTAGATTGCTTTATGATTGAGGAAGTTTCCAAGTATGAAACTCCTATGTTATTAAAAGCTAAAGAGGAAGCTTTGAAAGATTTCCTTGAGGATGAATTTGACTCTAAAAGTAAAGAGTTAAATGAAGAGAGAGTTGAGATGTTGCATTCACTTGAGAAAGAAGTAATGTAAAAGAAGGTTAAAGTGAAAAAGGATTTAAATGAGAGGCCTAGGGAGGTAGTAGAGGAAAAACATGATTTAAAGCCTCTGCCTTCTTATTTAAAGTATGTCTTCTTAGGAGAGAATGAGTCATATCCAGTGATTATAAGTGCTGAACTTAGTAATGAGGATGTTGACAAACTGATGAGGGTTCTGCTAACACATAAATCTGCTACAGGTTGGAAAATTTTTCATTTAAAGGGGATTAGTCCATCTTTTTGTATGCACAAATTTTTGATGGAAGAGAAGTATTCCCCAGTTATCTAACCACAGTGGAGGTTAAACCTTATAGTGAAAGAAGCTATGAGGAAGGAAGTTATTAAGCTATTAGATACAGGGATCATATATCTTATCTCAGATAGTGCTTGGATTATCCCAGTCCAAGCAGTACCCAAGAAAGGAGGTATGACCACCATAAAAATGAAAAAGGAGAAGTTATTTCAACTAAGCCTACCATAGGTTGGAGAATGTGTACAGATTATAGACGATTGAATAACGCTACTAGAAAATACCATTTCCCTTTACCATTTGTAGACCAAATGCTAGAAAGGTTGTGTGGCCATGAGTACTATTGCTTCTTAGATGGGTATTCTGGGTACAACTAAATTGTGGCTGACCTAAAAGACTAAGAAAAGACTACTTTTACTTGCCTATAGGGGATATTTGTTTACAGGCACATGCCTTTTGGGTTGTATAATGCACCAGCTACCTTTCTAAGGTGTATGTTGGCAATTGTTGGGGACATGGTTAAGAAGTTCATTGAGGTTTTTATGGATGACTTCTCTATCTTTGGAGTAGATTATGATACATGCCTAGGCAATTTGGCAAAAATGTTAATGAGATGTCAAGAGACTAACCTCATTCTCAATTGGGAGAAGTGCCACTTTATGCTAAGAGAAGGCATAGTCCTTGGCCATAAAATCTCTGTTGAGGACATAGCGGTAGACCGTGCCAAGATTCAAATGATAGAGAAACTTCCTCCTCCTGTTAATGTTAAAGCGGTGAGGAGTTTTTTAGGATGTGCAGGGTTCTATCATAGATTTATTAAGGACTTCTCTAAGATTGCAAAGCCATTGACTGATTTGTTAATGAAAGATGCTCCATTTGTCATTAATGAGCATTGCTCTATGGCTTTTTCAAGTCTAAAATAGAAACTGATTTCAGCCTCTATCCTTGCAGCACCAAATTGGACCTTACCTTTTGAAATCATGTGTGATGCAAGTGATTTTGCTGTAGGGGCAGTGTTAGGACAAAAGAAGGATAAGTTGACTCATGTCATTTATTATGCAAGTAAAGTATTGAATGAGGCATAAATTAATTACACCATCATTGAGAAAGAAATGCTTACTGTGGTATGTGTTTTTGACAAATTTAGATCATATTTGATTAGTTCAAAAGTAATAGTTTATACTGACCATTCAACACTTAAATACTTGCTTGCTAAAAAAGAGTCAAAGCCAAGGTTGATTAAATGGGTTCTCTTGCTACAAGTGTTTGATTTGGAAATTAGAGATAAAAAAGGAATAAAGAACTTTGTAGCTAATCAACTATCTTATATGGAAGGAGAGACTGAAATCATTCCAATTAAGTAGGAATTTCTATGAGAGTTTGATGAAAATAGAGCAAAGTCCATGGTATGCTGACATGGCAAATTTTAATAGTGTAGCAATGGTGCCTGAGGGATGAACATCCCAAAGGAGAAAAAAATTCTTTCATGATAGTAAAAGCTTTTGTGGGATGATCGATTCCTTACAAGATTGGGTAGATGACATAATTAGGAGATGTGTGCCTGAGAATGAGCGGGAGAGAATTCTTTGGCATTGTTATGATTCTTATTATGAAGGGCACCATGGTTCTTCAAGAACTGCTGCCGAAGTATTACAATGTGGCTTATACTAGCCAACTATCTTCCAAGATGCTAAAACATATGTTCAGAGGTGTGATAAATGCAAAAGAAGTGGAGGACTCTCTGCTAAAGTTGGTATGCCTCTAACAAATATTTTGATAGTGGAGTTATTTGATGTTTGGGGAATAGACTTCATGGGACCTTTCCCAAAGTTTTTTTCCAATAAGTACATTCTGGTGGCAGTAGATTATATGTCAAAGTGGGTAGAAGCTATACCCACAAGAACCAATGATGCGTATGTGGTGCTGAGGTTTATTAAGAAAAACATATTCTTAAGTTATGGAGTACCAAGAATGATCATTAGTGATGAACGGTCTCACTTTTGTAATAAGTTGATGGAAAAGGCCCTAAAACATTATGAGGTGCTTCATAAGGTGTCTACTCCCTATCATCCATAAACTTGCGAACAAGTAAAGTGTAACATCCTGATTTTTAATTAATTACCAGGTGTGGTAAATTTCAGGATTAAGGTTATGGGTTGATTATGTTAGAGGTTGATTAAGAGTAATTGCCCATTTAAGTTAATTATTGAATTAATAATAATAATAATAATAATAATAATAATGCTGGGAGAAAGACCATGTTGCCCTTGGTTGCTTATGGGAGAGCTTCGGTCATCTCTCTCCCTCTCTTTCGTGTGGCCCCACGTTGATGGAGTGGCTTTAATTAGATGGGATGCTGATGGGACGGCTGGTGGTTGGTGATGTGATAGAGCTGATGAGAGTGGGACGCTGATAGGGGTAGTGTGATGATAAGTGTGGGTGCATGTTTCCCTTCTCTCATTCTTCTCATTTTCTTTGGTGCATGTTCTGATGAGAGAAACGCTCCTCCTTCTCTCTAGAACTCCTTGGAGCTCTTGCTCCTTCGTCCTCTCCTTCATCTTCTTCTTCCACTCATGCATTATGTAGAACCGAGTGGAACAGTGTGGCTGTGAGTGGAACAGCGTGGTGGAGGAAAATAATGTGTGGCTATGTGTTTTGGAGGATGGGTTCCTCCTTTATTTCCCCTGGTGCTTCTTCTTCTTCTTCTTCCTCTATTTGATGGGCCGTTTGGGGGCTCGGTTGGGAGCCTGCAGCTGTGTGGTTGCCTTGGTTGTGGAAAGATGGTCCACTATGTGAGCTGTGCTGCTGCTCGTGTGGAAGAAGGCATGGTTTGGTGCATGGAGGCATATTGATCTTCCATTGTTGGTGAGGACTAAGCTGGTCTTGTGGTGGAAACAGCGCTTGGAGTCCTCCACTGTGTTGCGAGGACTGGTCGGTTTATGTGTGGGAGCAGAAGCCTGGGAATCCTCCACTGGACTGTGCATGGAGTGATGTTGAGCCTTGGCGGTTTTGATGCCGTATAGAGACAGAGCTGGTTCTCCATGATTGAGAGCAGAGTGGAGCTTGGAGTGTGGATGGCTTTGAGGCTCGAGTGGAGATAATGTGTGGTCCTCCGAGCTGTGAGCGTGTTGCTGGGACGACTGGGAGCCATGTTGGCTCTTCCCATGATTGGACTGTCGAGCAGAGCGTTACTGTAGCTGGGGCCGAGTCGTTTTGTGTGAATCAGTGGCCATGTGACTGCTGGAAGCTTCATTCCAGGTAAGGGGGCTGACTTGCATCTTAAATGTATGGTTTATGGACGGGTTCCGGGTGGTTTTGCTTAAATGTTGTGTTTTGTTTGAAATCTGTTGATTTACGTATGGTGATTGATTATTGATGCATGCAACACCCGGATATTTGTGATAGTTATTAATTGTGAAATGTTATGATGATTTCCCGTCTGAGAGATGTATATATACATATGCCATTGAGAATGCCGAGTGGCTTATGCTGTGAGTCAACAGATAAGAGTTGTTTGTGATTTATAATGAAATGTATCAACGTTGGACGCTTAATTCCGAGTGGACAATCAGATGAATACGTAAGTATGTTGAGGATTCAGAGATTAATCCTAATATAATAGAAGACCTCAGAGTTGGACTCGAGGCCATGCTGAGAGCATGAGCATTGGATGCTCAGAGTTGGACTCAAGGCAAATGCCGAGTGCATTGGAGTTGGACTCCTGATGAATAAATCGTATGCATCTGATTCGCCGACTGGATGAATGCATGTGTAATAACACTGATGCCGAGTGCATTAAGAGAGCATGGCTGTGGTATATGTTGAGAGTGTATGAAATGTGTATAGCCATGTGTAACTTGATTAATACCGATCGGGAGATGTTGTGTGAATGTCCATATTGAATGGCAGTGTATGTTATTGTTGAATTGAAATGTATTTCATCTGTTTGAGGATTGAGAATAATCCGAGTCAGTAACTGTCATTTAATATGTAAAGCTCACCCCCTACACCATTTTTCAATATGTGCAGGTCGGACTGGAATGATGTGATGGCCTTAACCCGAGTGTTAGGTATTTATGATGAGGCTGTGTACATAGTGTAGTGTACCGAGTATATTTTGATGTATTAAAGCCTTGGCTGACTCATATAATAACGTTGTATAATGAATATGAATATATGTGTATAGAAATCCAAGTGCCTATTTATATAAATATGGTTTACATTGTTATCATGTATTGTATCGGATTATAAGTGTTGATAAATGAATAATGTTAAGATGATAAGTATTCCGAGTGTATGAATATATATATATACATATGAGTGTTTTATGTTGATTTGATGCTTCTTATCGACTGGGATAAGTGGTTGAATGAATAATGATAACATGTATTGGAATTGGCTGAGTGTTGATGGATAGAATAATGTTAAGGTAAAGAATTCCGAGTGAAACATTATTGTGGGAGCCGAGCCGAGTGAGGCTAAATATGTGGCCTTTCCGAGGGAGTATAGGCTTGAATGATTCCGAGTATGATATACTCGTGTGGGTTCTTCCGAGGGAAGATTTATATATATAGAGCCGAGTGTAAATATGTGTAAATCCCGAGTGGGGAACGATTTGAATATTCCCGAGTGGAAATCCGAGTGATTCTCTTTCGAGGGGATGAGTTGTTGTAATGGTTGAGATTGGAATATATTCTAAGTGTATGAGATATACATAATCCGAGTGAATGAGATTCTATATCCCGAGTGGTTATGATCCTAGTGAGTCTGAGTGGGGACTTAACTTAATGAATTCCCCGAGTGAGTAAGATATCATATACCGAGTGAATCTGGCTGGAATATTCCGAGTGGAGTATGGTTGTGGAGACCCCTTCTGGGTAAAGGGAAGTCTATGTGTTCTTCGAGTGAGAAGTGTAAATATACCGAGTGATGAATGTGTAAGGTAATCCCGATTGTATTAAGGTTGAGATATACCGAGTGGTGTTTGATTGGGAAATAATCCGAGTGCGGAAGGTTTATGGATACCGAGTAGGATAACCCTCATTTCCCGAGTGGATTATTGTGTGGCCTTGTGGATAAAAATATGGAACTAAGTTATGGGATGTATATGTGTGGGGTCGTTTCCGAGCGATTGGAACCCCTTGATACCGAGTGATCGAATGCCGAGTGTGGCTTCTCGCTTCAGCGAGTGAGTTCTCGCTCCAGCGAGTGTGAATGGTTGCTGGAAGGCTTTTGGCTGGTTCGCTTAGGCGAATGTGTGCTCGCCCGAGCGAGTGGGCTGTCTCGCTCAAGCGACGCTGGGTCTCGCTTGAGCGAGTGAGCGTTGTACTATTGGGTTTACTCAGGCGCTTTATGTGCTTCCGCTGAATGGCCTTTATTTTCCCTTGCCTTCTATTCCCTTCCTTATTTGTACCCGGTTGCCTTGTGGTTTATTTTTGAGAAAAATTTTCCCTCATTTTGGGTTTATTTTTAATTAATTAAGGATGTTTCATAGAGTTATCTAATAGGGAGATAAAGAGGATCCTTGAGAAAGTTGTGGGCAAATATAGAAGGGATTAGTCTGTGAAATTAGATGAGGCTTTGTAGTCACACAACTTTCAAAACTCTAATTGGCATGTCTCCTTATTAGCTGGTGTATGGTAAGGCTTTCCATCTTCCTGTGGAATTGGAGCATAAAGCTTGGTGGGCCACAAAGTTGTTAAACATGGAATTTGCCCAATCTCAAAAGGAAAGAGTCCTAAAGCTCCATGAGCTTGATGAGTTCAGGTTACAGGCCTACCATAGTGCCTCTCTATACAAAGAAAGAACAAAGAGATGAAATGATAGGAAGCTAGAAAAAAAAAGTTTCAGGAGGGAGGTCAAGTCCTGTTATTCAACTCTAGGTTGAGACTCTTTCCAGGAAAATTAAAATCCAAATGGTGTGGTCCTTTCATTG
Organism: Clitoria ternatea; assembly: GCA_037962975.1. Lineage (NCBI taxonomy): Eukaryota > Viridiplantae > Streptophyta > Magnoliopsida > Fabales > Fabaceae > Clitoria > Clitoria ternatea. Next base: position 163,504,374 of record CM075672.1, read on the forward strand.
TTAATGAGGTGTTTCCTCATGGTTCTATTAAGGTAATGAAACCAGAAACTGAAAGAACTTTTAAAGTTAATGGTCAAAGACTCAAACTCTATTTTTAAGGAGAGTTTAATAGGCAAAAGGCCTCTATTGCATTGCATGCTCCTACTTAGGAGTTATACGTCAAGCTAGTGACGTTAAAGAAGTGCTCCAAGGAGGCACCCTTGATGTTTCTATTAATTTTCTCCCTTGTTATTTTGTTTTGTTTTACAATCTAAAAAAAGAAGAAAAAATGTTATTCTTAAAAAGAAAACAAAAATTTCATGGTCAGAAATAAAGTGTAAAATGTCAATTAGGAAAATTTTCTAAAGAGCTGGGCGTGTTTACGCTAGGATCAGGGGCCTCTTATGCTCCATATTTGTTTCAAGGTCTAGTGACTATGCGTGCCTATGCCCGTCCTAGTGTCTTTACGCTCAATGCAGACGGTGGCCAATTTGCACTGTTCATGCTGATAGCGTGCCTATGTCCATCCTCAGCGTGCTTACGCTGAGCCCCTGTTCATCCTTTAAGTGTTAGGTTTCTTTGCAAGTAGCTACACTCAACTCAAGCATTCTTACACGTACTTGGTATGGAGTCTAAGTTTTGAATTACATTGAGAGCATATTGACACTTCTCTCCAGTATACTCACACTATTTCTCTGTCTTAAGTCTTCTTTTTCATTAAGAGATGAGTGTGCCAACGCTCATGATTGCGTGTTTATGTTGTGTTCCTGCTTTAAGTGCTAAATGTTCTTCAATATATCTATGTTGCTATTATGTTGAGCATCAGGTAAAGATCAGTATATGAGCGTGCCTACGCTCTGCTCTCGCGTGTTTATGCATGACCTCTGTCAAGTGTCTGATTGGTTTTCTTCTTTACGTGTGCTTACGCTCCATGATAGCATACTTACGTTAATACATTATTTTTCAAGAGTTACTTCTTATGTTTTGAGTATGTCCACGTTCCCTTTGAGTGTGTGTACGCTACAATTTTGAGTGAGAGCTAATTGGTTTTAAATTGACGTGTTCTTACGCTACACTCATATGTTCCTACGCCCGGATTCTGTTAATCAGTTGAGTTTCAAAGAATAAGCGTGCTTACGCTATCTCTGTGCATTCTGATGATTTGTTTCTATTTTTGTTCATTTTATCACCTGTGAATTAGCGTTCTTATGCTCAGCTATAGCGTGTTTACGCTTAGATTCTGTGTTAGTTTCTACTTAGGCCTATGAATAAGTGTGCCTATACCATGTTTGAACATTGTTATGTGTAAATCTTATGGGCCTTTATGCATGTTTCAGGAGGTAAGCGTGTTTACGCTTAACTCAACATGCTTACGCGTATCCTCTGCCATAAATAATGTTGTGGGGTTAGTGGTTGAGCATACTAACGCCCTGTTCAAGCGTCCCTACGCATGATTTCTGTTGTATTAGATAATGGTCATCATGTTTGAGCATAGCTACGTTCTTCATCAGCATGCTAATGCGTGGAGGATATTTTCCCATTTAATGGTTTGAGCCTATAAATAACTGTCCTAGTATAGGAACCCTAATTCCAAAAGCTGTTATGCAAGTGTTTAGCCCCTTTGAGATTGCAGCAACCACAACTCTTCAATTCTTCAATTTGGTAACGGTTTTTACTTATTGTTGTCATTAATTTCATTAAATCACTTTAATTTCTTCTTACCTCTTCAAACATTCTATTTCACATTTCATATACCCTTTCATTTGCTATAAATAGTAATCCACCCATTTGTCATGGCATCTAGACCTTCCTGTTCCATACACAAAATTGAAAAACTCATAGAAATGGAGCAAGCCAAGGCTTCCTGTACAGAGAAAGGAAAGGGAGTAACCACTACTAGTACTCCTACTTCTCCCCTACCCACTAAGAAAAGCAAGAAAGATAAGGGGAAAAACATTCTAAATGCCAAGAAGATTTTGATTAGAAACATTTTAGGGATTCCAAGGTTGCTCAAGAGGAAGTTTAAGGAGAGAGGTGTGATATGGGATAGGCTAATGTTGCTGGATGAAGAGGGTTGTCTTGACCCAACAGTGAGGGATGCCATGTTTGCAAAGGGGTGGCAAAACTTTAATAAAATTCTGAGCCATGGCTACCATGATCTCACCAGGGAGTTCTATGCTAACTTGAGGGCCAATGATGATGATGATGATGCCCCATAATCTTCCTATCTAAGGGGTGTCATCATTCCATTTTCAAGGGAAATTATTAGTCAGGCATTGTATTTGCCTGTGGTGGAGGATGCTGAATGATTCTACACTGGAGGAAAATGCTGACTTGGTGAAGAAAGTTTTGGAAGTTTACTGCCAAGAAGGGACTTCCTTTGAAACTACTATTGGTGGTGCACCAAAATTTGTAAGGAAAAACACCTTTCTTGATGTTCCTATGATATAGTGCCAGTACCTCCTTTATTTACTACAACCTGTGGCACATGCTACTGAGATTTTTATGAAAAAGGTTGGTTCTTATTAACTATTTAACGCAATAACTATATGTTTATTTGGGTGATTTAATTCTATTTGAAATAGTGAAAGCTAATGAGAAGCATGCCCAATTACCATATTATTCTGTTATTTCACTGCTGGCAAGGAAAAATTCTATTAAAATTCAGGAAGAAGATTTCACCAAAGTAAAAATGGAGAAGGCTCTGGATCATGCTTGGGTGAGGGACCGCATTGATCATTATATTCCCAAAGAACCCAGGTGTTCCAAACCCAAACCACCCAAATGATAAGTGCTTTATAGTATAATAAATTAGATCCAGTTTGCTTAGGATTTTTATCATTATCCACTGTAATTCCTTTATTTATTGCGATTTTTGCTTTCTTTCCACTCTATTCTACTTGGGTATGTTATTTTGCAGGAATTAAGGTAATAAAGGGTCAAAAACAAGAGAAAAATGACCATAAAATGATAAAGAAACAAGAAGAACAAGCCCAAAGTGGAAAGAATTCTCTTTTTAAAGCTGAAATCCGACTCAGAAAGCAAAAATCCGACTCAGAGCACTGAAATCCAACTCAAAATGGCCAAATCTGAGTGGGATAACTCAGAAATGACCAAATCCGAGTGGAAAGACTCAGAGTAGAGCATTGCCGAGTGGAATACTGCACTGTTGGAGATAATCCGAGTGAAATGTTCCCTGCCAAAGCCATTCCGAGTGATAAATGGCTGACTCGAGTGAAGGACCAATACTGAAATGGAATAAGTCTTGGTTAGAGGTGATTCCGAGTGGAAACTTCCCTGACTACGTCCATTCCGAGTGAAAAAAGGAGACTGAGCTCCAATAAATTTGTCCAAAACTATTCTCCGAGTGAAAGGATTGCTGATTGAAGTGAATCCGAGTGGGAGCTTTCTGATTGCAACTAATTCGAGTGAAAAGTTGTTCCGAGTGAATGGATTCCGAGTAGAAGAGGCCACTAAAATGAATAAATTCTGACTAAAGAGGAATCCGAGTGGTCTCACTAAGAGAAAATGGCATTCTCAAGCAGAACAAAGCATTTCCGAGTAATTCTTAGCAAGGAAGGAAAAATCCGACTGGAAATGAATCACACTTGGGCAGACTCTCAAGTTTCACACTGAGCCCGAGTGAGAAGTCTCCAAGGAAAGCACATCCGAGTGAGTTGGGTCAGAAAGATGCATTTCCGAGCAAAGCAAGGCTCGGACATAAGAAAAAATTTAATCAGTCAAATTCCAACCCTTCAAGTGCAAGTTCCTGAGTAAAAGTGAAGGCCATTCCGAGTGATTTGATTGACGACTGAAGTCAATTCCGAGTGGAAATCAACTCAGACTCCCGAATAAGGTGTGATTTTACCATTTGAATGTGACCGAGTGTATTCCTGAGAAATCCGAGCAAGGTCTCTCTCCGAGTGGTTCAAATTCCATAGACATAGTCGAGTGAAACAGTGAGCAGACTTCCCAATCCTGAGTGAGCCACTTTCCAGCGGTTCCGAGACACCTTTTAAACAGTTCCGAGTGAATCACTTTTCACTCGGTTCCGATTCACTCTGCAATCAGTTCCGAATGAACTCCATGAACCTGAGCTGAGTGAATGGTTTCAGTCGGTTCCGAGTCCTTCTGCATTCAATTCCGACTGAATGGCTCAATCAGAAGTTACTCTTCAGTCACTCTTCACTCGTCCTTTTATCCAGCTTCATCACCGATCGGTTCTCCTCCAAACACCGACTCCTTCCGTCTTCTCTCCTTTCAAAACCGACCTATACTCCATCACTCCAACACCGGATCAAATGCACACCGGATCAACTCCAACTCTCCAGCAACCCAAACACCATCCCTTTAAACCAATACCGACCGGCTTTCTCCTAAACACCGTCCCATTCCCTCTCTTCTATCCGCTGTCCCTTTCCTCTCCATCACCCATACCGTATTCCTTCCTCACATATCAACACAACTCTCCACCTCACCTAAGACACCGTCTCCCTTTCTTCTTCTAATCCATACCACACACCGTCCTCTCCTTTCCATCCACAACACCGTCCAGCAATACTCTCCACACCGCCCAGCAACCCACTCAACACAACACCGCCCAGACTCTTCTCTCCAACCAACACCGTCTAGCAATACTTTCCACACCGCCCAGCAACCCACTCAACACTTTCCTCTCTACACCGTACAGATCTCCATCCAACAGCAACTCCTCTTCATGCTGTCCAATTTGCACCCACACCGTCCAGCACTCAGCAAACCACCCTCCAGCAAGCTTTCACTCGGATTTGTGGGAAAATAACATTTTTCCACTCAGAATTTCATCATTCTGCACCAATCATCACTAAAATCCAAGCACCGAATTATTGGAAATATTAAAATATACAAATTGGAAACAAGTTGGCACAACTGGAACTCACATGCACCGAAAGTTTCTTCCACTTGCAATTTGAACGCGTTTTCATAGCTGGAATCCTCCATCCATTTGCCTATAAAAGCAGCAGCAACCCATCAGCAAAATCAATCATCTCTTCCCATCAATTACCATCAGCTTCATTCTATTTTCTTTTCTTTTCTTCATTACTTTCTCTCTTTTTCTCTTTAGTTTTCTTCTTTTCCATTTTTCTTTCTCTGTTTGTTTTTCTTCTCTTTCTTTTATTTTCTTTTCTTTCTTTTATTTTGTAAGAGTGTGAGGGCTGTAAAAGTGAGAATTTAAATTTGTAATTGGTGGAGAAATTATTGCAACAAGGAATTACAGTGGTAAATTATTCTGAGCTTTTGGAGAAACCCGTAAGTTTTTATTTTTACCATGTCTTGTATGTTTTATTTTTCCATTATTTATATGAATTTGAATTATTTCATGAGTAGCTAAATTAATTATCTTGGGATAAAGGGGGTATGATAATATTTTATTATTAATATTATTTTGACTTGGAATTAAATAAATTTCTGTTTTCCATTTAGTTCAATTATGCTTAATGCTTTTAGTAATTCCTAACAAGAACCTAAATGATAAAACTGTATACTTACGGGTATATTAGTAAGTTTAGGTAATAAATAGAATCGAGAGATTTATTTTTACCGGAAAGCTTTGAACTAAACCTAAGATTTTTGAGATGCTTTTTGTGACCTCGGTAAAACCGTGAAAGTAATCAAAATTCTTTTGACGAAATAAAAGGGATTTTCATAAAACGATAATGGGCCTTTCTGAGGATTAAGCAGCGCTTTCCATAGGTTAGGTACATTAATAGGATTCCGAGAGGAACATATTAATTAGCTTTTGGAAAATTCGCCTTGGAAAACTTAATTCGATTCTTATTTATGAAAAGTTAAAATTCATTAACATAAAATAGAGTCTTAATCCCCCGAAATCCCAAGATACTCTAAACTCTGATTTTTTAAGTGTCAAGTAAATTTTATTTTTGTATTCTGTGCAACTTAATTTTGTGTTTTATTTTACAAAAATCTTAAAAATCAATTGTGTGGATAATTAAATTTTAATATGCCGGTACTTTGAACACAGTCCCTGTGGAGAACGATAATCTTTTATATTACGCGACATAACCCGTGCGCTTGCGGGCCCTGTCACCAAACCATCCTCTTCACAAGAAAACAACCTTCTGCTCAAATCCTGAACACTATTATGGAAGAACTTTAGGCGATAAAGAAAATGCAGCTTGGGACCTATGATTTGATTATGAATTATAATATACTGCTGAGAAAGATGGCCATTACAATGAATTTGGATTCTACTAAGAGGATGAGGGTCCCAACTGACAAGGACCAATGGCTGGCCTCCATAGAATTCACCATTCCTCCAGTTGATACACCTTTGAGCATAGAATTCCCACCACATGGAAATCAGGCTACGAATGATGACACTATTTATGAAGTGATGGATGATGTTAATTAAGAGGGAGAGGACACTACTGTTTAGTAGTTTAGGAACTTTATTTTGTTAATTGTAATTTTGTTTTAGACTTTTTTGTTTTCTGTTTTTGGGTTGTAAATATAGACTTTGTGTTTTTGTTTCATCTATTATTTTATCTGTAGTTATTTCTTTGTGTGTGATTTGGTTTTTACTTTATGGCCTTTTAATTCTTTGTGTAATCAATCAATCATTGCTGTTGAAATCTTCACACATATATGCCTATACGGGTAAAAAGGGAAGTTCTTTTTCCCTTACTCATTGAAAATTTGAAAATTACTAATGATTGTTGCAAGTGAGTTTTGAAAAACTAAAAAATAATAATAAGGCCTTCGAATCCCAAAAGTTGAAATGGTTGTCCTAGGCAAATGCTTGAACATAAGTACTTGTATGTGCTAAATTTGTGAGAATCTTCAGACCATGCTTATCATACTTTGTTTGTGGTGCTTATTTGAAGACTAGGATGGTAATTTGATGTGATTGCATTACTTTAAGTTTGGGGATGTGATAATTAATGTTTAGCCTTGTCTATATTATGAGTTTTGTGCCTTAGTTATTGAGAGTGTGCTTGCTTAATGGCAATGTGGCAGAACTTCCTTTTTCCTTACTTGTACATGATTGTTGTTGGCACATGGAAATGATAAAGGCCCTGTTTCTATCAAGTAGCTAGAGACAAATATCGCCTACCCTATATAGATGTATCCATTGACCTTAATATATTGAGCATGAACCTATTTATTCTAATTGTTGCACCTAACATTACAAGCCTTGATTATCCAATAGAAAAACCATGTTTTAACCTTGATATGCAACATTGTAGTGTGTCTTGCCTTAACTAGTTGCTAAGGACTAGCAACATTTAAGTTTGGAGATGTAGAGTGTGCCCCCACATCAAAATAAGGCACACTCTGAAAAAAATTATGGGAAATTGATGAAGGTGCAAAGGAAAGCAAAGAAAAGATAGTCTAAAGGACAAAAAAAATATGAAAAAGAGCAAAGCTTTGAAAAAAAGAGTCTGATTATGGTTGAAAAGAATAAGCACTAAAAATTCAAGGGGAGAAAGTATAGTATAAAGAAAAAGAAAGGAAACAAAGGTCAAGGTAAAGCAAACTTCAATGAAGCATATTCTTTACCTTGCATTGACTAAAAAAAACAAAAATAGAGTCAGTAACTTAACCTTATTACAAGCCAAATAAAGTCCTTATTGATTCATCTGCAATTGCTTTTATGCATGATGCTTAGGAGAATTACAAGCCTATGCTTACTTATTTTATAAGTTAATGTGTGCATAGCTATTACCATTAAACACTGAGGGCAGAAAGAAACACATTTAACCTGTGAGAGTGAGGCATCATTATCATCTTTACATTCTAAGCTTTTGCATTCAAATTACTGAGGATCGATTGAAAGGTTTTTCATCTAGGTGCTGCAATTAAAATTGTTCAAGTTTGGTTTGAAGAGGAAAATGAATTTAGTACATTAAGTCGATTAATTTGAGCCTTGCTTGAGGACTAGCAAGTTAAGTTTATGGATGTGATAAGTCTTGAAAAGACTTAATTATTTAGTGATATCTAACCCTATTTTGTGTGAAAGTTAAAGTTTAATTATCAAGTTTGGATGTAAATTAGAAAGTATTTGTTATTTGTGAAAATTCATTAATTAATTATTATTTCAACAATTACTTTTAGAATTAGGAATAAATAGATAACAATTTGAGAAAGGTTGTTTCTTGAGTTGTAAGTCACCTAAGCGTACTAACGTCCACCTCTAGCGTGCCTACGCTAGTTTTATTTTATGTTGAAATACAGGTTCCAGGAGACCAGCGTACCCGTGCCAAGTTCAAGCGTATTTACGCCTAGTTGATAGGAGTCCAGAGGCTCAACGTAGTTATGCGAGACTTGAGCATACCTACGTTGACCAGCGTACCAGTGTTAAGGATTACGCTCAAGTCCAATTCGAGTCAAAAGAACAGCGTACCTACGTTGTTCCTTAGCGTGCCTATACATATTTGAGCATAAGAGGTTTAGAGATCAGCGTACCGATGCCTGGCCTATGTCCACTTTTACGTTGGAATTAATAAGTATTAGGTGCCAGCCTAGAAGGTCAACGTGGCTACACTGACCTAGAGCATAGTTACGCATGAATAAAGCACTGAGGAAGAATCAAGATATTAAGCCCAGTGTACTTACATTGGTAACCAGTATGCTGACAGGCATCTGAAAGGCACAAACTCAAGCAAACAGAAGGTCAACGCCATTACGCTGACCATAAGCGTACCTACATGCAGGCAAAGCTCAAAGGGAAACTTTCAACCAGAGAACCAGCGTACTAACGCTGGTGAAGAGCATGCCTATGCATGCTTGCGAGGGAAATCAGCCTAGCATTTGAATTTCTGTTGTAAATTAGTTAATTTAAGTTTTCCTAATTATTTTGTAAGTCCCTTAAGGACAAATTTCAAAATTAATTTAGTGGTAATTGTTAGTTATTAGTAGTTGATATAAATAACTTTAATGATGTAATTACAACAACAAGATTTTCAGATATAGAATCATTCTTCAGGTTTCATCTTCTTTCTACATTTTTCTCCCTCTAAACTCTCTGCACTCTATTATGTCTTCTATTTCCATTTTCATCTCTTACCTCTCCATGGATTACTAAATCCATAAGGTTGGAGGTTGCTGAAGCTTCAATGGAAGTTTGATTAGGTGATTGAGTTAATTCTGTGACACCCTCAATTAACTAGGACAAATTCCTACATTGGAACTTCCTATTTAATTAAGGAGTCACTAAAAATAGGAATATTTTTTTATTGGTGATCATCAGTACACTATTTAAAATAAATATATTACATAGATCGATTCTTTAACATGAGAGTATTTAAAAGAGTACGGAGCTCACCGGATCCTAACAACTACTGCAAAATAAGAACACATCAGAAATGTCGAGTCTATAATGATCTCGACGCAAATAGAAAATATACACAGATGACGCTTCCAAAATGGCGTCCTCTACTGTAGGTATTCCAAGTCCTACCCAAGCTCGCCTTGTCCTTCAGCTGATGATCACAAACAAGGAGAAACAACAAACAACAACAAAAGGGTGAGTACAAAGCTCTCAACCTATAACATAATCATACAAGGGTGGCTTAATGTTTAAACTATAGAAAAATTATACACAACATATCTTAGAATAGATATATGAAACTTCACATACACAAATGTCAACAACAATCAGAGGGATAGTCATATAATAATGGCATGCTATGCATGGGTTAGATTCAATTACTGTAAATCATAATTCATTACCAACATGCAATGGGGCCCAACTTCCACTGATCAATCTCATATACCAATAATCATGTGCACAATCTGCCACCCTTATCTCCCCTGCCCAACCAGAGCGACCGGAGCTCTCCTCGTTCTGGTTTTCACAAATGGGTAAGGACTCACAGTCTCAATCATTAAAATGGCCAATCACACATCACCACAGAATGGGCACTCCATGGTCATAGAAAATCCCGCTTCTTGTCAACGTACACCAGAGTTTGCTATAAACTGTCCGGCGATGGGCTTGAATCCGATGCCACTTGGAATTCCCGCCTCCGGTTATACTCCCTAGACTGCCTTCGGGTATCAAGGCGCGACAGATTCTTTAGTGTACCTATCACTATATGCTCTAGGGGATTATTCCAACATCCCTCCTCAACTCCAAATGCAAAATGCCATGTATTGTCTCAATTACTAGGGTGCCCGAAGTCTAACGGAACTTAACTCACACGGCGTATTTGTCCTTAAAGCGTGTAAAATATCAAAGCCATAAAACTTTTCACGTTGTAAAGGCTAAGTCTCAAAAATTCAATACTACCAAAAAATTCTTTTCATTAGAATGTCAAGGTTATTTTCTAAACGAATCTTATAAGAAATTCTCTAGTATAAAATATTTAATTTATTGATATAATAGATATCTAAGTAAAAAAAGAAGTAACATAATTTCAATTATATCTCTTGAATTGTCAACTAAAGAAAATCTAAGCTTTTAAAAAGACAAGTATAATGTTTTTAATTTAATCACTTACTAAGGTCGTTTCCTTGTATTTACTTATGATAAAAGAATTTAATTAATTTTTACTTTCAAAACTTTCTCGTAAATCCTTAGATAAAATATATTATTATGGTAAGTGAATTCTCCTAAATTTCTATTGAAGATAAAAGAATCCTCTTTTTTCTAAAGTAAGATACAAAGTAGTAAAATTTTTATCTCTTCGTCCAAAACATTGTTTTCGTCGTATTTTATCTAGAAAATTCCGATTTGAGTGATTCTAAAGCCAAAAGTGTTTAATTTTGAAAATACTCATTAAATATAGTAAATTTAAAAATGAATACTATCCAGAAAATAGCCCCTACACAAAAAGTACCTTAATGCCAAATTTTGTCATTTCTAACGTTCGTAAAAATGCGTTTAAGGACAAATCGTGCATCAAAAATTCTCCCAACCAATTCTTCTTCTTTGGATATTTTTCTTATGCTCAAAATTCATTTCTCATGCCACAAAATATTCATCCAAAACAGTTTTACTAATTTCCTCCGTTTGCCCACAAAAATATATTTTTTTACCATTTCTAACGTTTCATTCTTGCCTAAACTTGGGTCCCTTTTTATTCTTTTATTATTTACCACATCCATAACATTTTTATAATCACAATAATGCCTAAATATATTAAAATACAACAGCATCAACCATCACAAATAATTGCCAAGAATTACTTTCTAAAAATCCTTGTAATTCATTTTCTTAACGTCATAAACGTATCATTTAATGGCTACTACTAAAAATCGCTTGTTCTTATTTTTAATAAAAATTTCAAAATTAAAGTTTTATATTAAAATTTATTTTTATCACGTCATTTTCAAAAATCAAGTCATGTTACCAATTTCAACCACAAAATCATTTTTTTCAAGTTTATACATTAGGATCTAAAATTATTAAGTTGTTTACTAACAAATAAAATTTTTCCAGTAGCAATATTAGTTCATTATTTATTATAAAATTCATTTTTAAAGATTTCATATTTTCTAAAATATCACTAACACCACAAGCCACCAATTAAGCCAAGCAACACAAAATTTAACAACTTATCACATGCATAGAGTTACAACCAAAAATGTACAGCAATAAAATTCACAAGTTAGTAACTTATCATTAAAATTGCGAAACTCAAAGAATTAATTAAAACTATGGTGCAGCTATGATATCTCCTAAAGATCCACACTTTTCACAAAGATTTTTCAAGATCTAAACCATACAAACTAAGATCTTTTAGGAGATATCAAAGTATAAGTGTTAAGGGACACTTATACTTCACCATGCATGTATTATTTTATGGTTCTAGTTAAGCAAAGTACTCCCACCTTACCACCAAAATTTCATCTCCAAGAAAGGGTGGCAAGGACTCAAAAATTTGCTTCTAGACCATCATGGATTGCTTTATCAAATAAGAAAGAAATGAATGCTAGAAGGATGGTGGTTCACGTGAATTTTGGTGATGAATAAAAGGAGAAAAAGCTTGTTGTTTGAAGAAGGTTCAAGAAGAAAATATCACCATTGGAAGGTAGTAACTTGAATTTTGGAAGCTATGTAGGGTGGTGTGGTGATTTAGGATAGATGATGATGGGTATATGATGATGATTTAGATGAATGGAACATGAAGAAATAAAGAAAAGGGTTGCTCAATTTTTCTAAGTTTGGAAGAAGAAGGATAAAACAAAGCAAAGGTAAGGAAAAGGTGAATTTTGCATATAACTTCCTTGGTGTCCAAGGAGTCACACGGTCAAGCAAGTGAGTGAGAGAGGTGTCACCAATTTTTAATGCAAGGGAAATATGTCACAAGCAGCTGAAAGTGAGGTGCTGAAGAGCTTTACATGGCTAGGACAAGTGGCCAAGGGATGGAGTGACTTGATTGGTTCATGGTGCATGCAACCTGAGGTGTTAAGTGTAGGGACAGCAGCTTGCTCGTGGGTTTAAGGGGTCTTCTGGGCCGAATTAAGAAATGGGCAAAACACAAAAGTTATAGAACTTTTTGTCCTCTTTAATTTGATGTAAAGCACAAAAATGAAATTAAGAATTGAGAGAGTTATGACCCAAATACACAAGGGGTGCAGGGTTGTGACTAGATTTTTGTTCCCTGCATAGATTATTTTTTTTGGCCAAATGGGCAAAGATTTGGGCTTTGTGTTCTTCATCAAAGTGTTGGAAAATTAAGTTTCAAAAAATTTGGTGAAGGCCCCATTTAATTCTATGGTCATATAAGAGAGATATTTGGAAAATACGTACTGAACCTAGTGCAAGCTGTTGTTGGAAAAACGTGAATTGATGTAGTGTTTTAATTTCTAGGATTTATGGGATGCGAATTGACCTTTGTGGTTAACATAAAAGTTATAGATAAATTTGATATGGAGATTTTGGGAAAGAACTACTTGAATCTAATATCAGGAGAGAAAATTACACCTAAAATACGTACAGACGCACATTTTTGGCTTACTCGGGTGACTTAAAATCAACGTTTTTAGGCTTGGTTAGTTAGAAATAGGTATTGGGCTCTTCATAAAAGTTGTTAGGAGTGACATGAAGGACATTTCGGGATAAAAGTAATTGACTCAAGTCCCTTGGTAATTTGAGCCAGAACCGGGGAGTTATACAGTTTTACTAACTTAAAATAAATACTTAGATATTTATATTAAATCACCTAATGTTATATTTTATAAATCTTTGTTATTATAAATGTTATGAGACACATTATTATTATTATCCTAATTATCACAATTACTCACAAAATTGAAACTAGAATCTCTACCTTATACTCACAAAATTTCTTTAAAACAGATATATAAGTAATAAATTTTTACTCGTTTTAATAATTTTCACAATAAATTTTTCACATTTAAATAATTAAATTACATCATAATTAGGAAAATATACATTTTCATTAAAAAGTCCTAAAATGGCAATTATATAACACCTTAAAACCCCCAAAACCAATAAATTTCTAAAGAAACCAAAATCGGGAACAGGGGGTCTGACGCTACGCGTCATCCCCATGCTACGCATGAGCTCCCCTGCGCAGCCCAGATGCTGCGGTCAGAACACCAGTAGCAGTACCTGCTGCTGCTGCTGCACATTTTAGGCCAATCGGCCAACTTCTAACCTACTCCATTGGCCCGTTTCAAATCCGATTACCATGAAACATCACGGGCCACGTGTTTTCCCCATTCTAGAACTGTTGGCGCCGTCCGTTTGCCAAAATCCCAACACATGCGCAAGTTATGTGTAAAACTCAGTTTAAACTCCTTTTGTGTAAACCCCTTGCACCAAAAACCCTAAATGGGTTCCAATTGGCCCAAGGTCAATACACACAGTTCTTAAATATCTAGAGGACCTATCGGCACCTTCTAGGGGTCCTAAAACCCACCGGATCTCAAAATCACCTATTTAGTTCCTTAAATCCACAATTACCACTTATAGGCATAATTAACTAAATCAATCCATTCCTCAAACTATTAACATACATATCACACACCATATTCATGCTTTTTAACAGGACCTTCCAGTAGCATTCATCATTCACTAATCAATGGCTCTATGCCTCAATTCGTCATAATTCACACATCGTATATAATTACTACCACCATCATCTATCATTATAATTATCATCATCAATCACACATTATCCATATACTAAATTTAACTTCACATTCACACCATGCATATATATATATATGACAAAACCTGCTTATAATCATAATCAAGCATACAACGATGGCTCCATGCCACGTAATACACAACATAAGAAAATGCTATAATACTACATCAATATGCATTCATACTGACATAACAACACTAATCAACACTTTGCAAATCAATAAACCAATACATAATTAAGTATTTCTTCTTCTATTCTCCATATTGCCCTGGCCTCATTTAGCTCTTACCTCCACGGTGTGCATTCATACCTACAAACGGTCACTAAAACGCAATACAGGGGGGGGGGGTGAATGAATGGAATTAAGAATTGATACAGAAATAAACATAAAAAATGGAAGAGGATAATCTTATATTTACGTCCATTTTTATCAACAGTGTTCATTGCTACCTTTTCATTACCACACTTTTCTTACACACAAATCAACATATTATTTAACCTCAACCTCCTATGTTCGTTCTCATCCGATAACCAACATCACGCATTACATACATTCCCATAACTCAATCATCATATAATATTACAGTCGTCATCATAAGCATACAAATAGGCCAAGGAGTATAAAACACAACTGACTCTCACATAGATAACAAGATGCCTAGTATCCGGATACTAAAAGGATCGACCTTCAGTTGGGGATCCGACTTGACCACGGAAGCCAAAAACGAGGGTAACTCATATACCGTCGGTCGTCCTCCACCACATAATCACATATTCAGTCATGTAAACACAGGCATAACTATACAATCCCTTTACTGGAAGCCTGTCAGGAGCTGCTCCTTGCTCGTGCAACGCACCGACGACCACTCCCCGCCCTCAACAGTATCCAGGGTATCTCATACATAATATGTAACTCAATATGATCAAAACATCATCAATCGCATGCACAAATGTCAGAAACTAACATGTCATAACCACTCGGGCGGCCTACTTGCCAAGCCCATCAACACAAACCATGTTGTACCTTTTTTTAGTCACTATTTCATTATTCTTATCATGTTAAGCCTCACTAAAACAACACACACCATGCCACACATAGTAAATACTTATCATAATTCATACTCATAAATCATCTCATCACACATACAATACAATATCCCATTATCTCAATTATCGAATATTCCACATCATACAACACACATCACATGATCGACATACATATACATATACATACATATATCATCCCATTTTATTATGACTTTTCATCGAAGCTATTCATTATGGTTTTCAACTCTAGCCACATAATCCTTATATCATTCTACTACCATTCACGCATCAATACTACAACTTATCAGTCTCCCCCATTCACTTAGCTCACCTTCTAGCTCATCCACTACCATATACATAGTTTATAATTCACATATTTTATATGGGTTATTTGAAAAGTTCCCTAATCATCATATATCAACATATTCAATTTCCTATTGGTTCATTTGCTTATCACTTACTTATTATTTTCTAATTCTTCATCGATAAATTTCCAAATTTAATTAATCATCTTAATTAATTTAGAATAAGTATAAACGGTTATCATATACCCATCTTCCATAGTCAAACGCATAAATTTCATTTCTCTATTAATCTTAACCCAGCACACCCTCCTTACCTTGATTCCAAGCTTTCCACAGCTTGCTTCCAATCAACTGTCAGGGTTCCTCCAAGGTTCATCAGAACTCTAAAATTAAATTTAAAGAAGCTTCCATGAATATTATAATTACTAAAACTATAATCCATAACCTTAAAATAACTCCGAACCTCAATCTTAAGTTATTGAAGCTTACCATTTTCGTTTCTGACCTTCGTTTCCAAGTTCCTCTGTATCAACCGAATTTCCATTCTTTAAATCCGAACCTACAAGCGTCGGAATACAAAATTTATTAACTTTGCGCTACACCTAATATTCCAAGGTCCTCATTCAGGTTCCAGCAACCATTAAACTTAAGAATTAACCTTTATCCTGCATGTTAGTTTCGGTTAGAGAGAGAAGGCAAAGGGAAGAAGAAAGAAACTATAAAATTGGGGGTTCCCAAGTGCTTACCTCTATTCCCCGAAGCCACATAGGCGATTAACCTTGAAAATCCACCAACAATCCCCTTGGATTGAGCTCCCAAAGCTTGAGAGGGAAGAAGAAGGAGAGGGGAGACTATTTTACATACCTCGGTTCTTGTTCAGTCCCAAAGTTTTAATTCTGATTCACGATGCTGATGCTACACATCACAATAACGCTACACGTTAATTCATTAACTCACACCTGATGCTACGCACCACGGCCACGCTACGCGTCAGGGCCTCTTGATGCCCATTCCTTAAAACATTCATTTTAATGTACCTTAACCCTCTGTAATACCATTTTAAATCATATATTCACTTAAAAATCCTATTTCCTTTAGTTTTAACTTAATTAAATATTTAATTTACCTTTCTCAATATTAAATTACCGTGGATGTTACATCTACAGTAATGCCCCGGCCGCTTTTCAAGAATAAACGACTCTTCCCACAAACCAACACGAGACCTTTTTTGTCCTCAATCATACACTTCTGGAGAACTTCCCAGGAGGTCACCCGTCCCAGAATTACTACAAGTTAAGCACGCTTAACTTTGGAGTCCTTAAGTGATAGGCCACCGAAAAGGCTAATACATTTGTTGGTATAGGTAGTACGAATTCATTCCTTAAGCTATCCTCGACTGTATAGTCCCATACCTATACAGTCTTTGGATCCCTCTCATTCTGGTATGTATTTGGTTCGATCATGTATCCCTCCTACTAGAAGCCTGCCAAGAGCCGCTCCTTGTCTGTGCCTATGCACCGGCGATCACTCCCCGCCCTCAACAGTGCCCGGGATGTCACATTCCCCGCTGGAAGCCTGCCAGGAGCCGTTCCTTGTTCATACCCATGCACCGATGATCACTCCCCACCTCAACAGCACCAAGATGTCACATGCCTACCAGTTTCCGCCTGATTCGTCCCTGAACCATACCGTACTAGGAGAGGCTAGGCTCTGATACCACTGTAACGCCTGGGCCACTTTTCAGGAATAAACGACTCTCCCCATTAACCAACACGAGGCCTTTCCAATGTGCTTTATCCTCAATCACACACTTCCTGTGAACTTCCCAGGAGGTCACCCATCCCAGAATTACTACAAGTGAAGCACGCTTAACTTTGGAGTCCTTAAGTGATAGGCCACTGAAAAGGCTAATCCATTTGTTGGTATAGGTAGTACAAATTTATTCCTTTAAGCTATCCTCGACTGTATGGTCCCATACCTATACAGTCTTTGGATCCCTCTCATTCTGGTATGTATTCGGTTCGCTCATGTGTCCCTCCCACTTGAAGCCTGCCAAAAGCCGCTCCTTGTCTGTGCCCATGCACCGACGGTCACTCCCCGCCCTCAACAGCGCCAGGATGTCACAATAATACACATAAAATTATCACAGAATATAGACAACTAGTCTCAAGGACCTAACACAAAAATAAAGGTTGTTACACTCTCCCCTCCTTTTAGAAATTTTGTCTTGAAGTTTCACGTAGTGCTAGCAAACAAATGAGGATAAAGAGTTTGCATCTTTTCCTCAAGCTCCCATGTAGCATCTTCTTTGTCAAACTGACTCTAGATGACCTTTACTAAAGATACATCCTTCACTCTTAGTTGCTTCAGACGACTATCTGAAATCTTCACTATACAGCCTTATAGGTAAGGTTCTCTTTAAGATCAAGCTGATCAGGTTTTAGGATATGATCAGAATATGGTACATATTTTTGAAGTTGAGAGACATGAAAGACATTATCGAGATTGGACAATTCAGGAGGTAGGGCGATGCGATAAGCACTCGGCCGAATTCTTTCATGAATTTGATATGGTCCTACATACTTAGTGCTTAACTTCTATCTTCAAGGCTCTCCCTACTCCTGTCACAGGAGTAACTCGCAGAAAAACATGATTTCCTTCCTCAAAATCAAGGGGTTTTCGACGCTCGTTGTAGTAGCTCTTCTAACGATCTTGAGAAGTCTTTATTGTTATTCGAATTTCCTTAATTTGCTCTATGGTCTTCTGGATGACCTCTGACCCAATTACAGCCTTCTCTCTTATCTCAAACCAACATAAAGATGTACGACACTTTCATCCATACAGAGCTTCATATAGTGCCTGTATGTATATATTGACACAGGTTTTGATAATTACAAACAATTGAATATTCAAGATCTAACATAATTGATTATGGATAAATTAATTATGTATGAAAGTTAATGAATATCAAAGGATGTTGTGCAAAGCAATTAATTAGAAATAATTCACAAAGGGCATGGATCAAGAATTCAAGAATCAAATGCATAAGAATTGATAAACATCAAGAACATATGTTAAGGGATTTTAAGAGGTTCAAAACAAGTGAAAATAAGCCATCAAAGTGCTCTAGGATCAAAGGAATCAAGGTACATGCAAAAGGAACTCAAAATAGGTGAAAAAGTAAGCAAAATATGGAGAATTAGGAGGATGAATCGATTCATCCTCACTAATGCAAAAATTGGATATAACAACGGGATATAATCACGGGTTAAAGTGGATCAGTGATAAAAACATACGCGGTGGCATTTTTGAAATTATAATGTAAATATATGATCACGGTTAGTTAACCTCCATGGATGTAGGTTCAGGGTTAAGTATATAATCAGGGTTTACCAAACAATCATGGTTGTATCCTTAAATATATAATCACGGGTATTACTCCCAACCGTGAATATATAGTTTAGGGTTCAGGGTTCATAGGTTGGGGACTCTATAATCACAGTTGGCTCTACAAACGTGGATATATATTACGTATATGATCACGGTTGTTGGACTAACCATGGATATAATATTTATATTCAACCACTGTTGTTGATTTAACCGTGAATATATATGTAATATAACCACGATTTTTCATTTAACCGTGATTATATATATTTTTAGAAACTTCAAAAGCCGCGCCTGATAGCTTTTTTGCTTCTTCTCCTTCTTTCGCGTTGGTCTTTCTTTGCTTCCTCCACCTTTCTTTGCCCTGTTGCTCTTGTATTTGCACAGGTTCTCTTCCTCCTTTTGTCCTCTTCTCTCATCGTCCTTGTTAGGTAAGTCATCCCTATTTTTTGCTTTTTCATTTTCTCCTTCTTCGTCAAGCTGTTTCTTATCTTCTTCATCTGTCCCAGTATGCTCATTGCTATTGTTTCCTGCTTCTTGCTCGTTGCTTATCCTGTTGTGCTCGTTACTTGTCCCAGTGTTGCTATATTGTCCTGTAAGTCGTCCCTGTTTTTGCTCGTCACTGTTTCTGATGGTCCCTGTTTGAGTTAAATTTGTTTTAAGTTGTATTGATGCGTTATATGGGTTCTGTTTTGTGTTGAAAGGGGTTTCTGTCTCAGTTGTGTTGGTTCTGAGTATAATGTGCTTGTTCTTTTTTGTTGGTTCAATGTATATCAGCATTTTGTTTTTAGTTTTTAGTTAATTTTAGTTTTTAGTTCAAAACCATTTGCCAAGAAACTTATCAGTGTACTGTGCAACATAGCCTGCACTCCACGTTCATCAGTTTAACCAGTTATACTATTGTTAATTTGGACTATGTTATGTATTTGTTGTAAAAAGTAAAGGTTACTTAAGATGGAGACATTTTTGCTTCAATCTATCTTACTGTAAAGTGAAAGTGAAAGTGATTATTATAGATGGTAGTTCATAAAATGTCATCTAAAACCAATTGTTATTATATTGTAAAGTGAAAGTGATGTTTGCATCTATTTCCCTCCCATTCTCCTCAAATTCATCTCTTTCTTGCCTTTTTTTTTTGTTGGGTAGAAGGGCTTATTAAGATGGTTAACTTTTGTACTTAATACAATGATAAAATTTGTTTGAATTAAAATTCAAAATACTAAAATGAAATTAAAAAAATAGTATAAATAGTTAATATATTTTGGCTAGTTTCCTTATTTTTTTTTGAAAAAAATAAATCGAAATATTAAATTTTTGAAAATTCAACTAATATCAGACACATGAATAACATTTGAAGCTAAAAATAGAAGTAAATTAGTTAATGAGAATTAATTAAAAATTAGAGTTGAAGTTATTTTTAACTAAAATTTACCCACCAAAACATCATATTTAAAATTGTAAAAAAGGTTTCCCCTTTAGATTTTATCAAACAAATCACCCTAAAATTGTTTAAGTTTTATTAAGTTTTAATCAAATTTCTTATTTATAAAATATTCAAATTGTTTCAACTATTAATTAGTTCTTTCACCATATTCATAATCCATAATCTATAATCCAACATCCAACACCATATCCATAATTCATAATCCATAAAATAGTAGTTCAGTCTAATTACTAAATAAGAGTCTTATAATCTAACACCATAATCCATAATCCATAATCCATATATCTAACACCATAGTTGTACTTGAAAATAACACAAATTTAAAACATCATACTGATTTAGGAGAAAAGTTAACTAAATTATTATACATTTTTAAGTATTATTTTTAATCAAAGTATACATTTCACTGTACAGTATATAATGTTATTTTTGTTGCTCTCATATAATGTTATTTCTCTTGTATGTGTGTGGTTGTCAATCTTGCAAACTCATAGGCTGATACTAGTTAATTAGTATGAAAGTTGCTTTGCATGAGTAAACCGTAGTTCCCCGTTTGAGATTCAACATAAATGGTCATTAAATTAATTAATTTCATCGTTTGTGTTGAATCTTGAATTGTCTGTTTGGACAGTTTAGGATGAACAATTGTTTTTATATGTAGTTGGTATGTACAAGTTAGGAGTTATTTTAAAATTTGATAAAGTTTTGGTAACTTGCATTTTGTTGTTCTCTAGGTGCATATTTGGTTGTTGTTGAATTTGATTTGACCGCTCTCATTTTGTGTACTTAGAGACCAATGAGAAATGTTGCCGAAATTTCATCAAATTTTAAAATAACTCCTAACCTGTATATATCAATGACGTATGAAAACAATTGTCATCCTGAATGGGTATAGGACCACCACCTTTGCAAGAAAAGTGAGATTGATCATAACACCTTCTAAACAGTTGGTATGGATCGGAGTTGGATAACTACATCACGCGTAAGTCTAGAGTACGAGAGGGAGTTGAATCATTTATAGAATTCGTTGTGAGGAATGCTGAGGAGGTGAATGGAAGGTATTTTTGCCCTTATGTTAAATTCTTAAACCTGCGTTGGCTAGACTTGGAAGAGGTGCAAGAACATCTACTGTGTGATGGTTTTCTGTGTAGTTATATACGTAGGATATGGCATGGTGAAGATGTGGTTGTGCCAAGTAACAATTCTCAAACTGAAAATCGAAGCTTGATGCATGACACTGATGTAAACATGGATGACCGACTCGAGGATATGATCCGTGATGTGAGGGTAGAAGGTTTTAAGAAAGCTCATGTATATACGACTCTGTATGAGGATTCTGAGCAGCCGTTGTATCCAAACTGCGTCAATTTCATGAGGTTATCAGCAGTTTTGCAATTGTTTAATTTGAAGGCCATAAACAGGTGGACGGATAAAAGTTTCACAGACTTACTAAAGTTGTTGAAAGAAATGCTCCCACCTAGAAACACCTTGCCAAATCGTAACTATGAGGCCAAAAAGGTATTGTGTCCTATGGGTTTAGAGTATGAGAAAATACATGCATGCCTAAATGATTGTGTATTATTCTAGGGTGAGTTAGAAATGTTGCATCGTTGTCCTAGGTGTGGGGTATCACGGTATAAGAAGAAAGAGGCGGATTCTGATGAGGTCTGCTAAAGGGTCTCCTGCGAAGGTGTTATGGTATCTGCCTATAGTTCCAAGACTAAAGCGTCTGTTTGCCAATGCAGATGATGCAAAACTTATGAGATGGCATGCTGATGAAAGGGTTATTGACGGAGTACTTAGGCATCCGGCCGATGGATCACAATGGAAGAAAATGGATACGATTTTTTCGTATTTTGCCCATGAACCAAGAAATGTTAGGCTTGCACTAGCCACAGATGGCATGAACCCGTTTGGGAACCTGAGCACAAACCATAGTTCATGGCCTGTTTTATTGTTTGTTTATAACTTACCGCCATGGTTGTGCATGAAGCGGAAATATATCATTTTATCAATGATGATTTCTGATCCATGACAACCGGGGAACGACATTGATGTATATTTAACTCCATTACTTAAAGACCTCAAAATGTTGTGGGAAGACAGGGTTGATGTGTTTGATGGGTTTACCAGGCAATCATTCAAATTGCGTGCCATGCTATTTTGCACGATCAATGACTTTCAGCGTATGGTAACTTATCCGGGTACAGCGTGAAGGGTCATAAAGCTTGTCCTGTATGTGAGGAGGAAACTAGTTCTGTGCAGCTACACCATGGTAGGAAAAATATTTATCTTCGACATCGAAGGTTTCTTAAAGCGAATCATCCGTTTTGGAGGTTGAAGAAGTCGTTCAATGGTGCCCAAGATTTTGAAATGGCTCCTCCACCACTGTCTAGTCGCGAGACATATGAAAAGGTGAAAGA
The DNA here is from genome assembly GCA_037962975.1 of Clitoria ternatea. Classification (NCBI taxonomy): domain Eukaryota; kingdom Viridiplantae; phylum Streptophyta; class Magnoliopsida; order Fabales; family Fabaceae; genus Clitoria; species Clitoria ternatea. The sequence continues at coordinate 163,527,082 of CM075672.1, forward strand.
CGTCAATGTGGTGTTTGGTAAGTGTGAAAAAAATCCCCAACACAAAGCAACTAGAAGAAGAAGTCAATGTTTTTTGACCTGCCATATTAGAGGGAGTTTGATGTAAGACACTACATTGATGTAATGCATGTGGAGAAAAATATGTGCGACAGTTTGGTTGGTACACTCTTAAACATACCCGGGAAGACTAAGGATGGCCTACATTCGTGTATGGACTTGGAGCTGATGGGTATACGTCAGGAGTTGCATCTACAATCAAAGGGAAAACGAACATAATTGCCCCCAGCATGTCATACATTGTTCAGAAAAGAGAAGAAAAGTTTGTGTGAATCGTTACGTAGTATGAAAGTTCCATCTGGTTATCGTTCAAACATCAACACATGTGTTTCCATGAAAGATTTGAAGTTAGTTGGGTTGAAGTCTCACGATTGTCATATGTTGATGCAACAGTTTCTGCCTATCATCATTCGTGACATTCTTCCTAAAAATGTAAGAAATGTCATAACAAAGTTGTGTATGTTTTTCAATTCCATATGTTGCAAAGTAATCGTGCCTGACGAATTGGATGTGTTAGAACAGGAAGCATCACTTATACTATGTAAGCTTGAAATGCATTTCCCGCCTTCTTCTTTTGACATAATGGTCCATTTAATCATCCATTTGGTGAGAGAGGTCCATTTGTGTGGTCCAGTGTTCTTGCGGTGGATGTATCCCATTGAGCAATATATGAAGATATTGAAAGGGTATATGAAGAATCAACGTCGTCCTGAAGCTTCAATTGTGGAAAGATATATTACAGAGGAAGCAATTGAGTTTTGCACTAATTACATATCACATGCTGCAAGCATTGGTATTCCAAAGACTTGTCATGATGGGCGATTGGATGGGAAAGGTACGATCAGTAAAAAAATGAGGAGCATGCCACGTGATGATGTCCTCCAAGCGCACTTATATATTTTAAACAACACGGATGACGTGCAACTGTATCTAACCACTCACAAAGCTAGTCAAGAGAAACAACCCTAGAATGACTAAAAAGTAGGTGTTGAATGAACACAACAAGACATTCATGTAGTGGTTCCAAAAGACTGTTCTGAAAGATACATGTGCATCCTCGACATTACATTGACTAGCACAGGGCCTAAACTTTGATGTCTTCACCTTTTGTGGGTATAACATAAATAGCTATTCATTTTATACAAGGACACAGGATGAGAAAAGTACAAATCAAAATAGTAGAGTGATGGTTGTGGCTCAGTCAATGCATTTCTCAACTTTAAAGGACAACAACCCTGTCATGGCTAAGTCATGCTACTTTGGTGTGATCGAAGATATATGGGAAGTTGATTACGGTCCCTTTACCATTCCTGTGTTTAAATGCAAATGGGTTGACAATAAGAGCGGTGTCAAAATTGATGATTTTGGAGTTACATTGGTGGATCTCAACCAGATAGGGCATAAGGAGGAACCATTCATCATGGCAACGCAAGTGAAACAAGTTTTTTATGTTGCTGACCCAGCTGACAAACGGTGGTCAATTTTTATCCAAGGTAGACACAGCATTGGAGACCCCAATCTTAATATTGTGGAAATTCCATCCACCACAACACGTATTCCGACATCTATCGTGGAACATGACATAGATGTTGTAGTTGCTAGTCATCATGACCACCATGAAGGCTTGTGGGAAAATATTTCAACTTCATAGGGTATCAAACATGTTATATTAATTATTGTATTAAATGTTATATTAATTATTCATTATATTAAATGTTATATTAAATATTTGACAATTGTGTTTCCTTGTTTGGACAGATACTCATAGCTGACCAGGATCCACGTTTTAGGTCCGACTCACAGGCTACTGATTCCTGTACTCGGAAGAGTAGAGGTGTTACCCAGATGCCAGACGTTGCACTTAGGCATCACTAGGGAGAGAGGTTACATGTTGACATCGATGTCAACACTGGTATATTTGGAGGACCACATGCCGTAAAGTTTGGCAGTTATTTAGGAGTTATGGCTAGGTCAAAGGTGTCCATTATTATCCCTGACTGGGATAATGTTAAGGAGGTGGTGAAGAACCAAATTTGGAGTGATATTCTAGTAACTTAAATATCATTTAAGTTTTATTTTAGTGTATTATTTCATGTAATTCATAATAAGGACTCTTTTATGGACTAACTCCTTTCATGTAGGATTCTTTTCAGATACCATGTTATAGGAATTTCTTGAATTCCTAGCTTTTGTTGAAGGATCTTCTCTTCTTGAACCTTCTTAGATCCAAAATGCTTGAAGAAAATGAAGAGGATAGTCACAGTTTTGGAAGCTTAGGGAAGAAGGTAGGAGAGTCTTGTAGTGGAAGCTAGCTTGTGGTGGAAGTTAGAAGGAGAAAGAACCTAGATCTAAGGAGAATTGGTTTAGAAATGGAGGAGATGGAGAGGAGAGGAATAGAAGGTGTTGCCGCCACTCTCTAGGATGTAAAGAGATAAGGTATGAATGTCACCACCTTTGGGAGAAGGTCCAAAGGATAAAACACTAGAAAGGAGCCTAAAGTTTCTAATTTTCTAGAGAGAATGGAGAGTTTCTCACTCTAAAATCTCTAATCATTCAAGTTTTAAACTAATTACAAAGGAGAGGGACTTATATAGTCCCTTGAAACTTTCGACCAAAGCTTCCTAACCATGGGCCTTGGATTAGATCCTAAGGCCCAATACTAAAACCTACTCTACTTGGCCCAATACAAGCCCAAATGCAAAAAGGAAAAAGGTACAAGGCCCAAAAGTGGCCCAAACTTAATGGCTATGTAAAGCCCAAACTAATTCCTAAAATATAGTCCTAATATACCTAGAATACAAAGGAATGGAAAATATGTACAAGATATATGAGGCCTAATGAAGAGGCCCAAAGGAGGCCCAAACATCCATACCAAGCCCATTACCCTTCTATAGTGCAAGAGAAAAGGGTAAGGGTCTTCAATAGCTCCTCCTTAGGCTTGGGCCCACTCAAAGAATGTATGGAAGAAGCTAAATGCTTTTGGAGACCTTCCTTGGCTCTCTTGGCCCTTGACCTAGTCATAGGGCCTTGAAAGCATCCAAGGCAACCTCCAAAGACTATGTAGGGTCCATGGCTTCTTCCTGGGTGATGGCCATGTCATGCTTCCCTTCTTGAAAAGGATTTGCCCTCAAATCTGAGGCAACCTTATCCAGTTTATCTATAAAACAAGGGGTAAGATCAGAGATATTAAATGTAGCACTGACCCCATACTCACCAGGGAGGTCAAGTACATAAGCATTATTATTAATTCTCCTAATCACCTGAAAAGAACCATTACCTCTAGGGTTAAGTTTGGACTTCCGAAGGTTAGGAAAGCGTTCCTTCCTTAGGTGAAGCCAAACCCAATCCCCAACATCTAAGATAACCTCTTTTTTCTTTTTATTCATACATCTAGCATAGTGATCATTTTTCTTTTGTATATGGTGTTTAACCTCCTCATGAAGTTTTTGAATAAAAGATGCTTTTGCCTCACCATCCATATGAAGGATGTCATCTGAAACCTCTAGAGGCAAAAAATCTAAAGGAGTAAGGGGATTAAATATATACACAATCTCAAAAGGACTATGCTTGATGGTGGAGTGAACTACCCTATTATAAGCAAACTCTACATGTGGTAGACATTCATCCAAAGACTTAACATTCTTTTTAACAAGGACTCGCAGAAGAGTAGAAAGAGTCCTGTTAATAACCTCAGTTTGGCCATCTATTTGTGGATGGCAAGTGGTAGAAAAGAGAAGTTTAGTTTCTAGCCTGGCCCAAAGGGTCCTCCAGCAATGGTTAAGGAACTTGGTATCCCTATCACTAACTATAGTTCTAGGGATCCCATGTAAGCAAACTATCTCTTTAAAGAATAGATTAGCAATATGGCTTGCATCATCAACCTTATGACAAGGGATGAAGTGAGCCATCTTACTAAATCTATCAATTACCACAAAGATAGAATCCATTCCCCTTTAGGTCCTAGGTAACCCAAGGACAAAGTCCATACTAATATCTACCCAAGGGGAAGTTAGGATTGGCAAGGGAGTGTAAAGGCCATGTAAAGACACCCTAGATTTGGCCTTTTTACATGCAAAGCACCTAGAGCAAAGTCTTTACACGTCACGCTTCATATGGGGCCAATAGAAATGTTCACTAAGGGTATCTTATCCCTCCCAAAGTGCCCCATGAGCCCCCCTTATGGCTCTCATGAAGTAAAAGGTCTCTAATGGATCCCCTAGGAATGCATAGCTTATTGGCTTTAAATAGAATGCCATCTAATTTATAGAATCCACTAGATGCAAGCAAAGAACCACAAGTGTGGTAGGCATTAGCAAAGTCAAGGTCATTTGGATATAATTCTTTTATTTTATCAAGACCATAAAGAGTGGCACCCAAAGAAGAAATGAGGGTGTGCCTTCTAGATAAGGCATCAGCTACAACATTAGCTTTACCATTATGGTGCTTGATAACATAAGGGAATTGTTCCAACTATTCAACCCATTTGGCATGCCTTTTATTTAACTTATGTTGGCCTTTGATATACTAAAGTGACTCATGGTCACTATGAATGACAAACTCTTTGGGAATTAAGTAGTGTTCCCAAGTTTGCAAGGCCCTAATCAAAGCAAAGAACTCATTGTCATAGGTGGGATAATTAAGGTATGCCCCATTAAGCTTTTCACTAAAGAAAGCAATAGGGTGCCCCTCTTAAAGTAAAACCGCACCTATGCCAATATTAGAAGCATCACATTCTAGCTCAAATGTTTTTGAAAAATTTGGTAGAGCAAGAATGGGAGCATATGTGAGTCTATTCTTAAGGTCTTGAAAGGCCTTTTCTTGCTTTGGCCCCCAAAGAAAAGGAACATTCCTTTTAAACAAATCATTCAGGGGAGAGGCCAAAGTAGAAAGGTCTCTCACAAACCTTCTATAGAAGCTAGCTAAGCCATGGAAGCTTCTAATATCATGTATGTTTTTAGGGGTTGGCCAAGCACTAATTGCTTTGACTTTGTCTTGGTTAACTTGGACGCCTTTGGAGCTAACTACAAATCCTAAAAAGACGATGTGATCCAAACCAAAATAGCATTTTTCAAGGTTAGTAAAAAGTTTGTTTGCTCTTAAGGTAAGTAAAACATGTCTAAGGTGGGTAAGGTGAGAGTCCATAGACTTGGAATACACAAAGATGTCATCAAAGTAGACAACAACAAAGTGGCCAATGAAGTCCCTCAAAACATGATTCATGAGGCGCATGAAGGTACTAGGTGCATTGGTCAAACCAAAAGGCATAACCAACCACTCATATAAACCAAGCTTGGTCTTAAAAATAGCTTTCCACTCATCACCTTCCTTGATTCGTATTTGGTGATAGCCACTTTTAAGGTCAATTTTGAAGAATATGGTAGACCCACAAAGTTCATCCAACATATCATCAAGTCTAGGTATAGGGTGTAATGTGGACATACCCAAGGAAGACCCTCACACTACATTGGAGAAAGGACTTGAGGCATATAGAGGTCCCCTCACAAGGGCAAAGACCAAAAGGGCCAAAAAGAGCATTCATAAAGCCCTTTTCTCTTTTCTCTCTTCTAGTGGGCCAAAGCCCAATAAGGAACCTATGAGGATCTATATGTACTTTGCTTGTAATATACTTCCTAAATAGTTTCTCTAGGTTTATAGGATAGCTTTGGGCCTTACAAGGTCAAATAGGCCACTTTTGGGCCTTGTACTTTCCCTTTTGGGCCATGTATAGGCCATTTGTTCATCTTTTCTCTTAATGGGCCTTGGATCCATGACCAAGCCCATCTAGCTAGTCCTTGGCCGAAATTCCCATGGCCTATATAAGGGCTTCTCCTTTTGTAAACAAGCACCATTAATTCATTTGCAAAATTTGAGAGCACTTAAGTGTTTCCTAGTGAGAGATTCTCCTCCTTCTCTCTAGAATTTGAGAGCTCTCTCAAGCTCTTATCCAAGGGGTTTCTCCCTCCCTTGGTGGTGAGTGGAGTTATCTTCCTCCATCTTAGGAAGTGGCCTCCAACCTTTCCCTCTCCTCTTTTCCAAGCCTTCCTCCATTGTCCACTTTCTCTCCTTCTATTTCCACTTTCTTTTCCTTTGTTTTGCCGTCACATTCCTCTAGTTTTAGGCTTTAGTTTCGGCTTCCCTTGCCTTGAAGAAGAAGTTCTCAAGCTTGCTTTGAAGGAAGATAGAAGAAAGAGCCCTAGATCCATCCCTCTTCAAGAAAGTGCATGAAGAGCCTACATCATGTGGTATCAGAGCCTTGGGAGGTTCTTTTCTTCTTCTCTTCCATTTTAAATTTCGGTTTTCATTTCTTTTGCTGGCTGGAATTCTGTTTCTTAGTCATTCATATGCCTTATTCATGCCATGTTAGCATAGAAAAATCATAAAAAGTCTTGGTTCTTTTGAGTTTTTGTGCTAGTTTCTTTGTGGTTTCAATTTTTTGCATATTGGAGGGTCATTTTCGGTTGGTTATTGTTACCATTCTGTTTTGGTCTCTAAAATTTCAGAATTGGCACATGTTAAATTTGGTTATTAGGTGGTTAGGTTGTTGTTACATGTTAGTTAATTGTTAGTTGTTAGTTAGAGCCAATTTAGGAAGTTAGTTAAGTGCCATGTGGAACCTTTTCTAGAGTTCTAGGAAGTTAATTGTTTCTCCTTTTTAGTGTGCAAAACTGTGTGATATAGGGGCAATTCAAGCATCTTGATTAGCTCCTACAAAGGTTCCATTCTTGTTAGGAGGTCTCACATTAAAGACACTCCAAAGTCAACTCAATTTTTAGGATTGTTAGTTTCTATTCTTAGTTTGATTCTAGGTTTAATTTTGTTGCACTATTAGGATATCTCTTTTACATTCTTATTTTCATCTTGCTTGCATCAAAAACAAAACTTGTCAAAAAAAAAAATTTTTAGTCACCTCCTATACATCAATTTAGGAGAAGGTTGCATAGTTTGCCTTAAGCAAGAAGCATTAATTGAACTAGTTGAACCATTTGTGCAATTCGGTTTTGGTATTATAAAATTAGTGTTGTTATCTTGAAATCTTGAGAGGCAAAAGAAAAGAAAAGTATCAAAGAAAAGAAAAGTATCAAAAGAAAAGAAAGGTACCAAACAAGGAAAAGAGTATTGAAAAAGCCTCATTGCTAAGTTGAATTAGACACACCAAAACATCATCACCAAATTTCAAAATTACTAATACCAAAAGAAAAGTACTTCATTACTTGACATTTCTAAGACTTGTTCATTAAGACTTCCTTGCTTATTCTTGCAACTTTAGAGTTTCTAGGCTAGGTTATACCTTAAACTTTGTTTCTTGCATTTATTTTCTTGTTTGTCTTGTTTTGTCAATTTCAATTCTATTCCAAGTTAGCTTTCATTCTTTTGAACTTTTATTTGCTTTTAGAGTCTTGTCATTCCAAGTTAATTGTTGATCCTTCATTCTATTCCATTTGATTAGCCTTTATTTCTTGAGCCTTTTTAGTTTGTCATTTTTGCTTCTTAAAGTTTTGTCTTGAGTTTGTATTCTTTTGGACTTCTAAGATCACTCCATTTCGCCATTAAGTGAGGGTAGCATATTGAAACACTTGAGATTGGTGTGGAAATTGATTGAGCTTGAAAATCTCTAAGAGAAGGCATACACTTGAGAGATACACTTTTGTAAGGTTTAAAGTTTTCTTTGTGATTTCTATTAACCAAATCTTGTTTGGAGTTGTTGCCTTGTGTTCTCTTGCTAGGTAAAGTGGAGCTTATACATCAAGAAGGACTTGTGAAGACACTTGTAAAGGAGGCCAAAGCTTTGTAACTAGTAGAACTTAGGCAAAGCTTTTCAATTCTTAGGCTTTGTGTAGTAGGATTTTGTCTTGTATTTTGGACACAACAAGGACATTGGACTTTTTGGACATTATAATTTTTCCCTTTTGCTTGGTAAATTTCGAATTAGGATAGTGCATGTGCATTTGATTGTTAACTACTTTTAGTTAATTGGTTAGAGTTAGTTAGAAGTTACAACTATAATTAGTTAGTTAGTTGGTAGTTAGTTGAGTGTCTTAACTAATTAGTTAGTGGTTGGAACTAATTCTAGTTGTCATAACTAATTGTTAGTTGAATTAACTAATACATAACCGAATTAGTTAGGTAGTTATAGTGGTTAGACTTTGTTACAACTTCCATAACTAATTAACTACTTTTGGTTAGGGTTGTTAAGACTTGGTTAGTTAGTTGAACTAATTTTGTTAGGGTAACTACTTCTTAAAACCGAATTTGGTTAGGCTTGTCTAGGGTTAGTTAATCACTAGCAATATCCTAGGACAACCATAATCAACTTAGGTTAAGGACAACTTAGGATTTACATAAGCAACATAGGACTAACCTAGTTAAAGACAACCTAGGACTTTATTTCCCTATAGGATAGAAACCTAGTATTGATATTTTAGGTTTGTTGAAGTTTTTTTTTTACTTGTATTGCATTCATCTTCCTCGACTAGCTTGTCTATACATACTTTGTTTTCGTCTTGAATTTCTTTGACAACATTAAAAGATGTCATCTAGTGATAGGGAGAACAAAACCATGCTTCATAACATAATGGATAGCTTAAACAATATTAATGCTAGGCTAACTAATCTTGAGCATAATGAACCCCCTAGAACTAGGCATAGACAAAGAAATCAAAGACATAACACTAGTGATAATGAGGAAGAAACAAGACAAAGAAGGCACCATGAACATAGAAAGGATGACATAGGCTTAAGAGAGGTAAAATTAGAAATTCCCCCATTCAATGGAAAAAGTGACATTGAAGCTTACTTAGAGTGGGAGATGAGGGTAGAACAAATATTCAACTCTCATCAAATAAAAGATGATAAAAAAGTTAGGATTGCAACTCTTTCTTTCCAAAATTATGCCCTAGTTTGGTGGACCCAAATTTGTAAGGAGAGAAAAAGAGACAACTTCCCTCCCATAGATGATTGGGTAGACTTAAAAGTTCTCCTTAGAAAAAGATATGTTCCTAACTATTATATGGGTGAACTATTAGCAAAGCTTAATAGGCTCACCCAAGGCTCCAAATGTGTAGAAGATTACTATAAAGCCTTAGAGATAGCCATGATTAGAGCCAATCTAGAAGAGGATGAGGAAACCCTAATGCATAGGTTCTTACATGGGCTTAATAGGAACATCAAAAATAGGGTGGAACTTCTTCCACATGTGGATATAGAAGAGTTACTCCACCAATACACCAAAGTAGAAAACCAATTTAAGGAAAGAGAATCCTATAGTGGGGATAACAATAGAGCCTATAAGTCAAAATGGGTAGAAAATAAGGGTAAGTTTGAGAGAAACCCTAGAGAGAGAGAAGTGGGCGCTTCCTCCTCTAAACCCCAAAGTGAGTTACACAAAAATGGCAAAGTCTTTCGCAATCAACATGATAAGCATGAACCATCATCAAAACCACAATCCTCTAGATCTTCTTCCAGAAAATGTTTTAAGTGCCTTGGAAGAGGACACATTGCTTCAGACTGTCCAACAAAAAGAACAATGATTTTAAAAACCAATGGAACCTACTCAAGTCAATCAGAGTCTAATTCTGATTCTCACTATTCAAGTGATGACTCTAGTAGTGATTCCAGTGACAGTGAGCATATTTTAGGGGATGATGGTGAGTTGTACATGATTAGAAGGTTGCTTGGTAGTCATGTAAAACTCGATGATACAACACAAAGAGAGAACATCTTTTATACAAGATGTTACATTAATGACAAATTATGTTCTCTCATTGTGGATAGTGGGAGTTGTGCAAATGTTGCAAGCCAAAGACTAGTCAAAAAGATGGGATTAGAGCTTATAGACCATCCAAGTCCCTACAAATTACAATGGTTAAATGAAAAAGGGGAAATGGTAGTCAATAAGCAAGTCCTAATCAATTTCACCATAGGCACATATAGAGATGAAGTCAAATGTGATGTAGTACCTATGGAAGCAACTCATATACTATTAGGAAGGCCTTGGCAATTTGATAGAAAGGTCCTTCATGAGGGGTTCACTAACACCCTCACATTTAAACTAGATGGTAAGAAGATAGTATTACATCCTCTAACTCCACAACAAGTAGCCAAAGACCAAATCCAAATGAAAGTTAAGAGAGAAAAAGAGTTAGGATCTTCTTCCCATGTGAGTTTAGAAAAACCAAAGAAAAACAAAAAAGACAATAAAGGGAAAGGAGTTATTGTCTATAATGACTCCCAACCTAATCTCTTTGCAAATAAATATGATGTGAAACATGCCATGTTTTCACAAAAGCATTGCTTTACCATATATCCAAAAGATATCCCTAACACTTCCTTGTGTTCAATGGGCACCTCTCCTCCCCCCTTGCCCAAAGGGATCCAAAATATCTTACAAGAATTTAAAGACCTCTTCCCAAAAGACATTCCAAAAGGGTTACCTCCTATTAGAGGCATTGAGCATCAAATAGACCTTATTCCTGGGGCTAGTTTGCCAAATAGACCGGCCTATAGATGCAACCCTAAGGAAAGTTTAGAAATAGAAAAACAAGTGAATGAACTACTTTCCAAAGGTTGGATTAGAGAAAGTTTAAGCCCTTGCGCATTACCGGTTTTACTTGTACCCAAGAAAGATGGTTCATGGAGAATGTGTACGGATTGTAGAGCCATTAATAACATCACCATCAAGTATAGGCATCCCATACCTAGACTTGATGACATGTTAGATGAGCTTAGTGGATCTACAATCTTCTCCAAGATTGATCTTAAAAGTGGCTATCACCAAATTAGAATAAAAGAAGGAGATGAATGGAAAGTCGCTTTTAAAACCAAGCTTGGCCTTTATGAGTGGTTAGTGATGCCTTTCGGCCTAACTAATGCACCAAGTACCTTCATGAGACTTATGAACCATGTTTTAAGGGATTTCATAGGGCATTTTGTTGTGGTATACTTTGATGACATTCTTGTGTACTCAAAGTCCATGACCTCTCATCTAATCCACCTAAGACAAGTTATGCTTGCCTTAAGAACAAAGAATCTTTATGCTAACTTTGAAAAATGTTCTTTTGGCATGGATTCCATTGTCTTTCTTGGTTTTGTAGTTAGTTCTAGAGGTGTTGAGGTAGATCACTCTAAGGTTAAGGCAATCCAAGATTGGCCTACACTTAAAAATGTGAGTGAAATAAGAAGTTTCCATGGTCTCGCAAGTTTCTATAGGAGATTTGTGAAAGATTTTTCAACCCTAGCCTCCCCTTTAAATGAGTTGGTTAAAAAGAATGTTTCTTTTGTGTGGGGGCCTAGGCAAGAAAAAGCCTTTCAAGATCTCAAAGATAGACTCACTCATGCTCCAATTTTAAAACTTCCAAATTTTTCTAAAACCTTTGAGCTTGAGTGTGACGCATCAAATGTGGGCATAAGAGCTGTGCTTTTACAAGAAGGTCACCCCATTGCTTTCTTTAGTGAAAAAATTAATGGGGCCACTATTAACTATCCCACATACGATAAGGAATTTTATGCCTTAATTAGAGCCCTACAAACTTGGGAGCACTACTTAATCCCAAAAGAATTTGTGATACATAGTGATCACCAATCTTTGAAATTCATCAAAGGGCAACATAAGTTAAACAAAAGGCATGCTAAGTGGGTTGAGTATTTGGAACAATTTCCTTATGTCATCAAGTATAAGAATGGCAAAACCAATACTGTGGCTGATGCTTTATCTAGGAGGCACTCTTTACTTACCTCTCTAGGAGCCAAAGTTATTGGGCTTGATGAAATTAGGTCTTTGTACCCAAATGATCTTGATTTTTCAAATATCTTTAACTCATCTTCCACTTCTACATCTCATAAGGGCTTCTACATTTTAGATGGCTATCTTAATAAAGCCAATAGACTTTGTATTCCACGAAGCTCTTTAAGAGATCTCCTACTTAGAGAGAGTCATGAGGGAGGACTCATGGGTCATTTTGGAAGAGATAAGACTTTGTCTATCTTACATGAACACTTTTATTGGCCCAAAATGAAAAAGGATATTCAAAAACATTGCTCTAGGTGTATTGTTTGTAGAAAGGCTAAATCAAAACTTTCACCTAGTGGTTTATATACTCCCTTGCCAACACCTAGTGCACCTTGGATTGATATATCAATGGACTTTGTGTTAGGCCTACCTAAGACCCAAAGGGGAATGGATTCTATCTTTGTGTTTGTGGATAGGTTTAGCAAGATGGCTCACTTCATCCCTTGCCATAAGGTTGATGATGCTAGTCATATTGCTAAGATCTTCTTTAAAAAGGTTGTGCGATTACATGGTGTGCCCAAAACCATTGTTTCTGATAGGGACACCAAATTCCTAAGCCATTTTTGGAAAACTCTTTGGTCAAGGCTAGGAACACAACTCCTCTTTTCCACAACTTATCATCCTCAAACGGATGGCCAAACAGAGGTAGTAAACAGGACCCTCTCACAACTTCTTAGGGTCTTAGTACACAAAAATGTAAAATCTTGGGATGAGTGTTTACCCCACATTGAGTTTGCATATAATAGGGTACAACACTCCACAACCAAGCATAGTCCATTTGAGGTTGTATATGGTTTTAACCCTCTCACACCATTGGACCTTTTGCCCATTGAGGTTTCTGACTCTGTCCTTCATATGGATGGAGAGGCAAAGGCCCAATTTATCAAAGATTTTCATGAGAAGGTTAGACACCAAATACAAACTAAAAATGAACATTATGCTCGTTGTGTAAATAAACAAAGAAAGGAGATCACCTTTGAGGTTGGAGATTGGGTATGGTTACACCTTCGAAAGGAACACTTTCCCAATTTGCGAAAATCCAAACTCAACCCTAGAGGTGATGGGCCTTTCCAAATTCTCAAGAAAATTAATAATAATGCTTATGTCCTAGATCTACCAGGAGATTATGGTGTGAGTGCTTCTTTTAATATAACTGATTTGTCTCCCTTTGATATAGATGATGAGGATGATGCCTTTGATTTGAGGACAAATCCTTTTGAAGAGGGGGAGCATAATGTGGACATACCCAAGGAAGACCCTCACACTACATTGGAGAAAGGACTTGAGGCATATAGAGGTCCCCTCTCAAGGGCAAAGACCAAAAGGGCCAAAGAGAGCATTCATAAAGCCCTTTTCTCTTTTCTCTCTTCTAGTGGGCCTAAGCCCAATAAGGAACCTATGAGGATCTATATGTACTTTGCTTGTAATATACTTCCTAAATAGTTTCTCTAGGTTTATAGGATAGCTTTGGGCCTTACAAGGTCAAATAGGCCACTTTTGGGCCTTATCTTTCCCTTTTGGGCCATGTATAGGCCATTTGTTCATCTTTTCTCTTAATGGGCCTTGGATCCATGACCAAGCCCATCTAGCTAGTCCTTGGCCAAAATTCCCATGGCCTATATAAGGGCTTCTCCTTTTGTAAACAAGCACCATTAATTTATTTGCAAAATTTGAGAGCACTTAAGTGTTTCCTAGTGAGAGATTCTCCTCCTTCTCTCTAGAATTTGAGAGCTCTCTCAAGCTCTTATCCAAGGGGTTTCTCCCTCCCTTGGTGGTGAGTGGAGTTATCTTCCTCCATCTTAGGAAGTGGCCTCCAACCTTTCCCTCTCCTCTTTTCCAAGCCTTCCTCCATTGTCCACTTTCTCTCCTTCCATTTCCACTCTCTTTTCCTTTATTTTGGCGTCACATTCCTCTATTTTTAGGCTTTAGTTTCGGCTTCCCTTGCCTTGAAGAAGAAGTTCTCAAGCTTGCTTTGAAGGAAGATAGAAGAAAGAGCCCTAGATCCATCCCTCTTCAAGAAAGTGCATGAAGAGCCTACATCAGGGTGCCTATACTTGATGGTGATATTGTTGATTGCTCTACAATTAGTGCATAACCTCAAAGAACCATCTTTTTTTGGAACTAAGAGAATAAGCACAGCACATGGACTAAGACTCTCCCTAATCCAACCTTTAGAAAGTAGATCTCCAATTTGTTTCTCTATTTCTAGACTCTCCTTGGGGTTACACCTATATGCAGGTCTATTAGGCAAGCTAGCCCCGGGGATAAGATCTATTTGGTGCTCTATACCCTTAAGAGGTGGAAGCCCTTGAGGAAGATCTTTAGGAAAGACATCCTCAAATTCTAGAAGAAGATTTTGCAATCCCTTGGGCCTAGGAGAAGGAGAGCCCACTAAGGATAGGGAAGTACAAGGGTTAGTGCTATTAGAAGGGCTAGGAGAGTTAGATGAAGAAGGTGTAGGGTAAAGCATGTAGAGAGGTTTGTGAAGAAGAAAGGCTTGCTTCACATCATGCTTAGAGGCAAAGAAAGAGGAGTTCCTCTTGGGATCTTCATAGGTGAGGGTCCCTTTACCCTTATCTTGTTGAGTGACTTGTTTTTTTTATTTTTTTGTTTTTGAGGTTTAGGAGGGGAGGTGGAAGGCCCAACCTCCCTATCCCTCTTCAACTTCATTTGAAGTTGGTCTTCCAAAACTTGTTTGGGAGACAAGGGATGTAATACAAACTTTTTATTGTTATGTACAAAGGTGAGGGTATTAGTAAACCCCTCATGGGTGACTTTCTTATCATATTACGAAGGGTGACCTAAGAGCACATGAGTGGCTTCTATAGGAACCACATCACACCATATTTGATCATGGTAGGTGATTATAGCAAGAGAGAGAAGAACTTGCTTGTTCACTAACATTTCACCATTTTCATTAAGCCATTAAAGTTTGTAAGGTTTTGGGTGATCTATTAGAGGACAACCAATTTTGTGAACTAGCCTTTGATTAGCCACATTAGCACAACTACCACTATCCACAATGAGAGAACAAAGTTTTTCTTGAATGTAACATCTTGTATAAAAGATGTTCTCTCATTGTGTAGTGTCATCATCCCTTATATGACTACCTAGGAGTCTTCTAATCATAAAAAGCTCAGCGTCATCTCCTAGAACATGTTCACTCTCATAGGAATCACTATTGGAGCTATCACTTGAGTGTGAAGAGGATGATTCCTCATAGGTTGAATAGTGATCAATGTCTTTTAAAATCATAAGTTTTTTGGTTGGGCATTGAGAGGCAATGTGACCCCTTTCTAAGTATTTAAAACACTTGATTGAACTTGTTCTCGAAGAGTTGGGTTGGGATGAAGAGTTGTTGTTCCTAGAAAGGTTGTTCCTAGATGGTCTTGTAGGGGTATGATCCCTATAAACCTCACTTTTGAGTGTAGGAGTTGAAGTGCCCACTTCATGCGCCTTACCCTTCTTACCCAAACTACCCTATTTAGAGATGGAGTCTTCTTTACCCTTCCACCTAGTCCTAAAAGGTTTGGATTCTCTATTGTAGTAGGAAGCTCCATCCATAAGTTGAGTTTCTACTCTTGTGTATTGATGGAGAAGCTCCTCAATGTCCACATGAGGTAGAAGTTTCACTCTTTTCCTAATATTATGATTAAGACCATGTAAAAACCTATGCATGAGGATTTATTCATCCTCCTCAACATTGGCCTTAATCATAGCCATCTTTAAAGCCTTATATTAATGCTCCACATTCTTGGACCCTTGGGTGAGTCTATTGAGCTTAGCCAATAGTTCACCCCTATAGTAGGAGGGAACATACCTCTTCCTAAGTAAGGCTTTCAAATCCTCCCATTCATCAATGGGTGGGAGATGGTCTCTTTTTCTTTCCGTTAGGATTTGAGTCCACCATACTAATGCATAATTTTGAAAGCTAAGGGTGGCAATCCTAACTTTTTTCTCATTCTTAGTTTCATGGGAGGTGAAGAGTTGCTCAACTCTCATCTCCCAATCAAGATAGGCTTCTACATCACTTTTGCCATGGAAGGGTGGGACCTCTAGCTTGACCTCTCTCAAACCACCCTCCTCATGGTTTCTAGTATGTATTCTATAGTGCCTATATTCAACCTCACTAGTGTCATCATATTGTCTATCCGCATGGTATCTATTTCTATGTCTATGATGCCTAGTTGTTCTATCTCTACCCTCCCCATGTTCTATGTTATCTAGCCTAGTAGCCATGTTATTAAGTTGCTCTAAAATTTTACGCATGTGTGGGGGGGTTTGATCTCCAACTCTCTCACTAGATGAAGACATGTTATAATGCAAGGATGCTAGTGATGAGATACTAGTCGTGTCACTCAATTCATTTGAATCGGCCATTTAGAAGAAAATATAAGAAAACTTTTAAACAAGACTAGTCGGGGTGCAAGAATTTAAACAAAACCTAGCATGCAAGAGCGCACTTATGCTAACTAGAAAGCAATTAAAGCAAACTAGTCAGATAGTGCAAAAATGTAAACTAGGCCTAGGAT
This sequence comes from Clitoria ternatea, assembly GCA_037962975.1. NCBI lineage: Eukaryota > Viridiplantae > Streptophyta > Magnoliopsida > Fabales > Fabaceae > Clitoria > Clitoria ternatea. Next base: position 163,543,456 of record CM075672.1, read on the forward strand.
ATCAAATCGCACTTACACTAGTCAAAAGCAAAAATATAAACTAAGTCCTAAGCGCAATTACTCCTAATCAACTAAGTAAAAGAAAGTTTGTAAGTCCAATGTCCAAAGTCTCTAAAGTCCAAATACAAGGACTACACAAAGAATCAAATTTAAAGTCCCAAAATACAAGGGAAAAGAAAATCCAATGCAAAAGAAACAAGTCCTAATTTATTACAACTTTTGCTTTCCAATACACAAGTCTTCCAAGACTCTTCAAGTCCACCAAGATAATCCCACAAGCTACAAAAGAGAAACTTGGAAACTCAAAGTAATGGTTAGCACAAAGTATAAGAAAAGAAAAAGAATTTGCGTTTACACTCTAAGCTCACAAGGTGTTTCACTTAAGGTCCACTTCTCTCTATTATTATAGATTGCTTTAGGTCAAATCTAATGATCAAATCTCAATCCCTTCAATATGCTACCCAAATATGTAATGACTCACAAGCCTTAATCTCAAGAATGCCAAGAAAGAGAAATACTCAAATGACAAAACTAGAGACAACAAGACAAGCAAGAAAAGCAAATTAGGAAGCTAAACCAAAGGAGAAGATAAAGTGACAAACAAGAATATGACAAGCAACAAAAGTGTAAAGAAAGAAAGGCACACAAGAGTATGGAATTGTTATGACAAACTTAGAATGAAAACAAGACAAACTAAAATTAAATGCACAAAACAAAGTAAGCACACAAAAAGCTACCTAGAACACTAGAATGCTCAAAACTTTTCACAAGCTTTAGAAGTATGTTGCTAATGCTTTTTCCTTAAATAAATGTAAAATTAGGCACTAAAAGAAGTCAACTAGGTATTGCACAAATGAAAATATAGGTGCTGGACTGTATTTTTTTTCTCTAATTCAAGTATTTTTCAACACTTTTTTCACTCTTTTTTGTAAGGAAAAAGGCCTAAACAATTAAGGAATGAATGGCCAATGTACTTATAACTTTTTTCACTTTTTTTTGTCTGTTTTTATATGTGTTTTCATCTATTTTTTACAGCCACCTACTGCAGCAACAACACATGTACTAATAGTGTACAAAAAGAGGCAAAAATGGCAACTAAAGCTAGTGTAAAGCAAGCATCATCTTCCAAATCAAATAGGCAATGGAAGGCATTGTTTTATGCAACAAAAGACATCAAAATAAAGACACAAACAGAATGCAAAGAGTAGTGGACAGCTGCTGGAAAAATCAAAACAAACTAGAAAATTCAACCTAAAAGGAGAACTAACAACCTACAACAATTTGGCACAACTTGTCACCTTAAAATGAGGTGAACAACAAGACACTATGGAGCTTGTTAGGTACTTGAATAAATGTGATTAAAGTACCTAAGAATCCAGCAAATGACTCAAGCAAAGATCAACACATAAAATTCCTAGAATTAACAAGAACAAGCTAAAAACTCAAGGCACAATCTAAGGCAACTATTAAACACTTAAACAAGCAACTAAGACCTAATCTAAGCAAGTATATGACATAGATATAAACAGGTCTAGAACTGAAATTAAAGTTCCAAATGATTAAATGACACACAAATTGACACAATATGTAAAGGAGAATCAAAGAAACACTAGACAACACATGTTACTTGAGGTAGAAGGCATCTAAGGTCAACTTTTTGGCTTTTAAAATTTTTTCTCCAAACTTTATGAAATTTTGAGGTTATATTTCAGATCCATTCAGTAGCATATTTTGTGAAGCAAGTTTGGAAAATTCAAAGCCAAAAGGTCTAGATCTTAGATCTCAAGTAAGCATAACTTTTGCATTTTTTGGAGTTTTTAGGCATATGATATATGAAAATTTATGTAGGGAAAGAAAGGAATTCAGATCTAAAACCAGAATTGCAAAAAGAAAATAGCACCAAAACAGATCTAAGAAAATGAATTCAAGAAAAGTTGAGACTCATGATACCACATGTTGTAGAAAGAACCTAGATCTAAGGAGAATTGGTTTAGAAATGGAGGAGATGGAGAGGAGAGGGATGGAAGGTGTTGCCGCCACTCTCTAGGATGTAGAGAGATAAGGTATGAATGTCACTACCTTTGGGAGAAGGTCCAAAGGATAAGACACTAGAAAGGAGCCTAAAGCTTCTACTTTTCTAGAGAGAAGGGAGAGTTTCTCACTCTAAAATCTCTAATCATTCAAGTTATGAACTAATAATAAAGGAGAGGGACTTATATAATCCCTTGAAACTTTTGGCCAAAGCTTCCTAACCATGGGCCTTGGATTAGCTCCTAAGGCCCAATACTAAAGCCTACTCTACTTGGCCCAATACAAGCCCAAATACAAAAAGGAACAAGGTACAAGGCCCAAAAGTGGCCCAAACTTAATGGCTATGCAAAGCCCAAACTAATTCCTAAAATATAGTCCTAAAATACCTAGAATACAAAGGAATGGAAAATATGTACAAGATATATGAGGCCCAATAAAGAGGCCCAAAGGAGGCCCAAACATCCATACCAAGCCCATTACCCTTCTATAGTGCAAGAGAAAAGGGTAAGGGTCTTCAATAGCTCCTCCTTGGGCTTGGGCCCACTCAAAGAATGTATGGAAGAAGCTAAATGATTTTGGAGACCTTCCTTGGCTCTCTTGGCCCTTTACCTAGTCATAGGGCCCTTTAAAGCATCCAAGGCAACCTCCAAAGACTGTGTAGGGTCCATGGCTTCTTCCTGGTTGATGGCCATGTCAGAATGCTAGATGAGAAAGGATAAGTCTCTATAATATCAAGTGTTGAACCATGATTTTGATTGATATCCGCCAAACATTTTCCATGAAGTGCACCTGACCACCTTTTGTTAGAGGGATCAGTTATGTAGAAAACTTATTTTTCTTGGAATGTCATGATGAAAGGCTCATCCTCATGTGCTACATTGTTAAGTTCCACCAATGTAAACCCCATTTCATCTATCTTTACACTAGTGTTACTATCAACCCACTTACATTTGAAAATAGGAACTCTAAATTTAATATAGTCAACTTCCTAGATTTACTCAACGACTCCCAAATAGTGGATGAATGCCATAATTGGATTTTTATCCTTTGCACTAGAAAAGTGAATAGATTCAACCACTATCATCACACCACTATTTTGAACCCGACTATTGTCATCTTGAGACTTGGTGTAGAAGGTGTAATGATTAATGTAATAACCACTCTAACACACAACATCTTGAGACTTGCTAGCCATTTTAATGTCCGAGGCAGTGTCATCATTCACTGCTTGTCCTCTGAACAGATTAAGGAAAGGTTTATTATGCTCATTCAATAACCATTTCTTAGTCGTGTGGGGGTTATTTGCCTTGATAATACTCTTATGCGTAGATATGTATGGTAGAACCTCATTAGTGTTATTCAAGATGTATAAATATGCTTGTAAGACCTCCTCACGTGGCTTGCTCTCAATAGAGAAATCTTGAATGCCATTTCCTGTACTTCCTTCTTCATGGCAAGGCTTTGGTATTCCAATTAAGTCCATACCTGACAAATAATCAGTACAAAATTCAATAGCTTCTTTTATAATATATCTTTCAACAGTAGAAGCTTCTGGACGATATTGATTCTTCACATACCCCTTCAAAATTTTCATGTATCGCATAATTGGGTACATCCATCTCAAATGAACTAGGTCCGAAATACTAATCTCCCCGACTAGATGAATAATTAAATGCACCATGATGTCAAAAAAAGGGTGGAAAATACAACTCCAATTGGCACAATATAACCACTACACTATTTTGTAACTCAACCAATTCTCAAGGTCAACTGCTTTGCTATATATAGCATTAAAGAAAAGACATAACCTGGTTATGGTCACTTTGACATTTTTGGGCAAAATGTCACGAATAGCCACAGGTAATAGTTGTTGCATTAATACATTGCAATCATGAGATTATAAACCAATTAATTTGAATATTTTGATATTTGATGAATAACCTTATGGCACTTTCATGCCATGCAGGTATTGACACAAACTTTTTCTCTCTTTTTTTGACAATGTATGACAAGTTGTTGGCAAGTATGTCCACTAACCTATAGTTACTGGAGCCAAGGAATCTCGTATACCCATGTCAATCATATCTTGGTGAGAAGACACCCTATCCCTTGTCTTCCCTGTTATATTGAGGACTGTTCTAATAACACTATCACATACATTTTTCTCCACATGCATTATATCAATATAATGCCTTACATCAAGAGAAGGCCAATAAGGGAGATCAAAAAAGATAGATTTTTTCTTCCATACATTTTTGTCTGTAGCGTGACTCTTCTACTTCTTTCCCAAGACAACATTGGCATCTTTTACCTTTTCATAAACCTAATCTTCGGTCAATGCTACAAGAGTAATTTTATTCTTTTGAGATCCATGAAAAGCTTTTTTCAATTTATGATGTGGGTGATGATGTCTGAGAAATCTCCTATGCCCAAGGTAAACTATTTTCTTTCCATGATACATTTGACGGTAACATGTTCCTTCTTCACATATAGGACATGCCTTATGTCCTTTAATACTATATCCAGATAAGTTACCATATGCTGGGAAGTCATTTATGGTACAAAAGATCATGGAACGCAACTTGAAATATTCACAGGAGTACGCATCAAATACATCTATGCCTTCCTCCCACAATATTGTCAAGTCTTTAATTAACGGCCTTAAATGTACATCTATGTCATTCCCTAGTTGTTTAGGGCCTGAAATCATCATAAACAATACGATGTACTTTTGTTTCATGCATAGTTGAGGGAATAGATTGTAGACAACCAACAGAACAGACCATGAACTGTGTATATTGCTTAGGCTACTATAAGGGTTCATTCCATCTGTAGCAAGTCCAAGCTGGTGATTTCTGGGTATATTGCCAAAAATAGGAAATAACTGATCAATTTTCTTCCATTGCAAAGAATCTACTAGATGATTGTTGTTGTCTCATCGGATGATGAAATTTCCTGGCAAGCGCACTAATTGTTAAAAAGTAATATATTTGTATCCTTCCCATAGGGATTGAGGTAATTACCACAACTAAGAATTGATACTAGCTGAACCAAACAAGAAATGTGAACAATTCATTTAATTCCTTTTTTATAAATTTCTGATTTAATATTTTTATGCTTTTCAATATGTGAATTCAGTAACTAATATGAAATAAGGGTAAAGGTGTCAAACATAAATTTAAGAATAGGTTGGAGTTAACTTCAACATTCAATTTCAGCCAAACTCAATGAATAAGAGACAATATCCAAACTAGATACATGTGAATTCCATAGATGACTAATCCCTAATTCCTTAGATGATTAATGCTAATTTTAATGATTATAAACCCTAATCCCTTAGGTGATCATGCACACTGAAACCTAATGTGAAATTAGAGAAATGAACCTTAATTATTCACCTAAACTCTTAGGCTTGAAGTGATTAGGTAGCAAGGGATATACCTGAATTCTCAGCCATGATTCCTCTCTAGAGAGAATTCACAAATAAGCCTAAATCTTCCAATTCAGAGTTGTAGCACTATTCCTTACTGTGTTTTGAGCATGCTCCAGTATCTGCACCTCACTATCAGCTGCTTGTGACACATTTTCCTTGCATGAAAAATTGGTGTCACCTCTCCCACTCACTTGCTTGACCGTGTGACTCCTTGGACACCAAGGAAGTTACATGCAAAATTCACCTTTTCCTTACCTTTGCTCTATTTTCTCCTTCTTCTTCCAAACTTAGAAAAATTTAGCAACCCTTTTCTTCATTTCTTCATGTTTCATTCATCTAAATCATCATCATATACCCATCATCATCTATCCTAAATCACCACACCACCCTACATAGCTTCCAAAATTCAAGTTACTACCTTCCAATGACCATATTTTCTTCTTGAACCTTCTTTAAACAACAAGCTTCTTCTTCTCTTTCATCACCAAAATTCACGTGAACCACCATCCTTCTAGCATTCATTTATTTCTTATTTGATGAAGCAATCCATGATGGTCTAGAAGCAAATTTTGGAGTCCTTGCCACCCTTTCTTGGAGACAAAATTTTGGTGGTAAGGGGGAGTACTTTGCTTAACTAGAACCATAAAATAATACATGCATGGTGAAGTATAAGTGTCCCTTAACACTTATACTTTGATATCTCCTTAAAGATCTTAGTTTGTATGGTTTAGATCTTGAGAAATCTTTGTGAAAAGTGTGGATCTTTAGGAGATATCATGACTGCACCATAGTTTTAATTAATTCTTTGAGTTTCACAATTTTAATGATAAGTTACTAACTTATGAATTTTATTGCTGTAAATTTTTGGTTGTAACTCTATGCATGTGATAACTTGTTAAATTTTGTGTTGCTTGGCTTAATTGGTGGCTTGTGGTGCTAATGATATTTTAGAAAATATAAAATCTTTAAAAATGAACAAGTGATTTTTAGTAGTAGCCATTAAATGATACGTTTATGACGTTAAGAAAATGAATTACAAGGACTTTTAGAAAGTAATTCTTGGCAATTATTTGTGATGGTTGGTGCTGCTGTATTTTAATATATTTGAGCATTATTGTGATTATAAAAATGTTATGGATGTGGTAAAAAATAAAAGAATAAAAAGAGACCCGAGTTTAGGCGAGAACGAAACGTTAGAAACAGTAAAAAACGTATTTTTGTGGGCAAACAGAGGAAATTGGTAAAACTATTTTGGAGGAATATTTTGTGGTATGAGAAATTAATTTTGAGCATAAGAAAAATACCCAAAGAAGAAAAATTAGTTGGGAGAATTTTTGACGCGTGATTTGTCCTTAAACGCATTTTTACCAATGTTAGAAACGACAAAAGTTGGCATTAAGGTACTTTTCATGTAGAGGCTGTTTTCTGGACAATATTCATTTTTAAATTTACTATATTTAATGAGTATTTTCAAAATTAAATACTTTTAACTTTAGAATCACTCAAATCGTAATTTTCTAGATAAAATACGACAAAAACAATGTTATAGACAAAGAGATAAAAATTTTACTACTTTGTATCTTACTTCTGAAAAAAGAGGATTCTTTTATCTTCAATAGAAATTTAGGAGAATTCACTTACCATAATAATATATTTTATCTAAGGATTTACGAGAAATTTTTAGAAAGTAAAAATTAATTAAATTCTTTTATCATAAGTAAATACAAGGAAACGACCTTAGTAAGTGATTAAATTAAAAACACTATACTTGTCTTTTTAAAAGCTTAGATTTTCTTATGTTCACAATTCAAGAGATATAATTGAAATTATGTTACTTCTTTTTTTACTTAGATATCTATTATATCAATAAATTAAATAATTTATACCAGAGAATTTCTTATAATATTCATTTAGAAAATAACCTTGACATTCTAATGAAAAGAATTTTTTGGTAGTATTGAATTTTTGAGACTTAGCCTCTACAACGTGAAAAGTTTTATGGCTTAGATATTTTACACGCTTTAAGGACAAATACGCTATGTGAGTTAGGTTCCGTCTAGACTTCGGGCACCCTAGTGACAGGGCTCCGCAAGCGCACGGGTTATGTCGAGTAATATAAAAGATTATTGTATCCATAGGGACTGTTTTCAACGTACTAACATATTGAAATTTAATTAGCCACACTTTTCAATGTTCTTGTAAAATAAAACACAGAATAAAAATAAATACAGAAATAAAAGTTACTAGACATTTAAAAATCAGAATTGAGAGTATATTGGGATTCTGGGGGATCAAGACTCTATTTTATGTTAATGAATTGGCTTTTCATAAATAAGAATCAAATTAAGTTTTCCAAGGAAGATTTTCCTTATGCTAATTAACATGTTCCTCTCAGAATCTTGTTAATGTACCTAACGTATGGAGAACCACGTTCAATCCCTAAGAAAGGCCCATTATCGTTTTGTGAAAATCCCCTTACTTATTCCCCAAAAGATTTTTGATTACTTTCACGGTTTTACCGTGGTCATAAAAAGTGTTTCAAAATCTTAGGCTTAGTTCAAAAGCTTTCCAGTAACAATAAATCTTTCAATTTTATTAATTACCCAAACTTACTAATATACCCGCAAGTATACAGTTTTATCACTTAGGTTCTTGTTTGGAATCACCAAGAGCATTGAACATAATTTGAACTAAATGGAAAACAGAAATTTATTTAATTCTAAGGCAAAACAACATTAACATAAAATATTATCACACCCCCATCGTCCCAAGATAATTAATTTAGTTACTCATGATGTGATCCAAATTCGTATACATAATGGGAAGAAAATAAAACATACAACACATGGTAAAATAAAATAAAGACTTACGGGTTTCTCCAAAAAGTCCAATAATTTCGCCACTGTATTTCTTTGTTGTAATTGTAATATCCTCCCACCGTATACAAATTGGAACACTTAATTTTACTATTCCCTCAAGTATTTTACAAAGAACTAACAAAGGAATACATAAATAATTTTTTCTAGACCAATCAAACCTCTCTCTAATTTCTTTGTATTTTCTCTGCTCCAATCACTTGCTCTCTCCTCTTCCTTGTATGTTTTTCTTCACTGTATTCTAAATTCAAGAATTCAGAATTGAACACTAAGAGAACACTTAAGAGAAATAAAGGTGATGGAAGGGATTAAGATAAGGAATAGTGTGTGATCGTTCCCTGGTCTTGCAAGAATGGTACCTATTTATAGCAATTTCCATGGTTAATTTTTTGCATTTAAAAATTCAGCCGATGGAAATACACATCACCATTGCATAATTTAAGCATATTGGCCCATTTTCATCCACATTTCAAGCTGGAAAATTCTGCACTATGGAAGTATCATAATCTCACATTTTGCTAGTGCATTGCCGTGAATAAATCTCCACCAAAGAGCTTGTCTTTTGCCTTGCCAAGTGGAACAATAAGGAAAGCACTTTGATGTAGCAAAATTGACTAAAATATTATGGAAATGGAGACCAATTCAGCCGTGAGAATGGAGATGTGATGGATGGCACAATTGTTGGATAATAATATGCATGAACATAAAATTAGGCACATGGAGTCTTGCATTCTTGGTTGCATTGCCGTGAATTCCTTGCCTTTGCCATGTAAAGAATGATAAAATAATGGAGTGGAGCATTGGTGGCCGTGTGGTTTTCTTGAATGGCATTGGTTGCATTTAAAAAAAAAATACAAGCTTTGCACATGTTTCTTGCCATGAATGCCTTGTCCTTTTGCTATTATAATTAAAAATTCTTGCCTTGTAGACTCCTTTCAATGTGAAATGAAGGCTTACCTTTAGTAACATGAAATGACAAAAGGCAATGGTCATTAATTGAATAAAATAATGTTTGTTGACCATGTAAATGTAAGAAGAAGACAAAAAAATATTTGGTGTCTTGGTCATTGTATTGCTGTGAGTGGAATTAGAGGTTGGAAGAGAATTTGTTGAATTTAATAATAAACACATGGATCCTTTCTTTAGGCAATTCATGTAAGAGTGGTTGGGCTTGTGAAATAAAATTTAATGCATTTAGCTTGCTTTGGAAGGGCTTAAAGTGAATACAAGAAAGAAGGAAGAGAACATTCAGCTCACACATTAACATTTTCACCTTGCAAAAATTTAAGAAAACATGATTAGAATCAAGAAATATTTATAAGGAGATGCAAAGGAGATGAATAAATAAATTTGACTTTGGATTTAAGAGAAGTAATCACATTAATTAATTTAAAGGGAATATTTAAAAATTAATTTTTATAGAAATGGAATTATGATTTAAGTTCTCGAAATAATTAGTTTAGCAATAATCCAATCATAATTTTCTAATTCTAAGAAAATATCTTTTAATTATTCCTTTTTAAATTAATTCATGCAAAATACAACACTTAAACCATAACAGTGAAATCAAAATAGAAACCATGAAATTTTAAAAAAATAATACAGTAAACATCTAATTTTAAAGAAATTAATCAGTGAAAAACAGTGTTTAGAAACACTTATCACCTAGTAATTGAGACAACACATTGCATTTTGCATTTGGAGTTAAGGAAGGATGTTGGAATAATCCCCTAGAGCATACAGTGATAGGTACACTAAAGAATCTATCGTGCCTCGATACCCGGGGCAGTCTAGGGAGTATAACCGAAGACGGGAATTCCAAGTGGCATCGGATTCGCGCCCGTTGTCGGACAGCCCATAGCAAACTCTAGTGTACTTCGACAAGAGGCAGGATTTTCTATGACCATGGAGTTCCCGTTCAGTAGTGATGTGTGATTGGCCATTTTGATGATTGGGACTGAGTCCTTACCCATTTGTGAAAACTAGAATGAGGAGAGTTCCTGTCGCTCTAGTTGGGTAGAGAAGATAAGAGTGGCAGATTATGCACATGATTGTTGGTATATGAGATTGATTAATGGAAGTTGGGCCCCATTGCATATTGGCAATGAAGTATGATTTACAGTAATTGAATCTAACCCATGCATAGCATGCCATTATTATATGACTAACCCTGTGATTGTTGTTGACATTTGTGTATGTGAAGTTTTATATGTCTATTCTAAGATATGTTGTGTATAATTTTTCTATAGTTTAAACATTAAGCAACCCTTGTATGTATATGTTATGGGTTGAGAGCTTTGTACTCACCCTTTTGTTGTTGTGTGTTGTTTCTCCTTTTCTGTGATCATCAGCTGAAGGACAAGGCGAGCGTGGGTAGGACTTGGAGTACCTGTAGTAGAGGACTCCAGTTTGGAAGTGTCATCTGTGTATATTTTCTATTTGCGTCGAGATCGTTATAGACTCGACATTTTTATTATGTTCTTATTTTGCAGTAGTTGTCAGAAGCTGGTGAGCTCCGTAGTCTTTTAAATACTCTCATGTTAAAGAATCGATCTATGTAATATATTTATTTTAAATCGTGTACTGATGATCACCAATAAAAAAAATACTCTTATTTTTAGTGAATCCTTAATTAAATAGGAAGTTCCAGTGTGGGAATTTGTCCTAGTTAATCGAGGGTGTTACATTGATGGTATCAGAGCATGGTCAATTCTTTAAGCTTGGGGTGTGGACCGCTAAGGCTCCCTCATACTCAAAAGAGTTGTTTGTGAGGTGTTGATACTCACCCAGTAGGGTTTGATTGTTTGTCTGTATGTATGGAGCCTTCTGATAGAGGAAGACTCGTTGAATTTCTGTTAAGCTCTGCTTTTCTTTTAGTTGTCATGGTATACCAAAACAATGCGACGTTGAACGCTCTCTTGGATAGAATGGTAGCAGCTCTAGAACATTAGGGGTGAATGCTCCGTAAGCTCCACCGAGGAACAACCAAGGACTTGTTGACTTCCAGAAAAATCACCCTACATAATTCAAAGGAGGTTTTGACCCTGAAGGAGCTCAGTTATAGATCGAGTGGATGGAGAAGATCTTCATAGCTATACGATGTGGGGACACGATAGAGTAATCTATGCTACCTTTATGCTATTTAGAGAGGCTGAGCATTGGTGGACTCATGCGAGGGTGAGGATGACTATTGATGGAGTTGGGATTACTTGGGAGCGATTTAAGACCGAGTTCCTGGCTAAGTATTTTCCTGAAGATATCAGGAGGCAGAAGGAGCAAGAATTCTTCAATCTGAGGCAAGGATTCATGTCAGTAGAGGAGTATGTAGTGAAATTCAATGAGTTGGCTAGGTGTTGTCCTTACTATACTCAGATGAGTGAGGCTTTCCCGATGCGCCAAGTTTGAAGGAGAGCTAGGTCAGGACATTCGTCAGGCAATTTGCTATCAGCAAATCACTCAGTTCACTACTCTAGTGGACAGGTGCTGTATCTATGAGTATACATCAACATAAAAGTCAAAAAGAACTTCTAGTTATGGGCCGGAGCGACGTGATGTTGACAAACGACTTCAGAAAGATTTCAGATCTGGCCAGCCCTATCCCCGACCAAACTTCAGTAGACCTAGTGTTAACCAAGTGGCCTCAATTACTCAAGAGAGGGGGTGAATTGAGTATTAAAATTTTCTTTGGAATGCTTTTGAAATTTATTCTTTAACAAATATTCTTAATGAAGATGGTAAATTAAATCATAAGTAATAACAACTTATACACAAAGCAAGTCAACAAACACTTAATTAATGCCAAGTAAATTCACTTAAGGAATAAAGTAATTTCATCCAAATAAATTTAACAACCAAGTTATAAACACAACTAATTAAGCAAGCAATTTAAATGCACAAATTTAAAAGAGTTTAGGGAAGAGAGATTTGTAAACCAATATATATGAGTTCCACCACACCGGTGTACGTCTCGCCTTCAAGCAACCCACTTGAAGGATTTCCACTATTGGAGATTAGAGATACAAACTTAATGCAATTGCAGCTTCCTAGTTTTCCATACTCAAGAACTCAATTCTCACAAGTATAAGGGCAACCCACCCAATCTCTCAATCTCACAATTTTATAAGGTTGAACCCTAACCCAAGCTCTAGGAATTTTTGGTGTTTAAATTACAAGGGTAACTCTCCAATAGAGTGGATATATAAATTAAAGCTTTCACAAAATGATAACTCTCAAAGATAGGATATGCAAATTTTAGCACTCAAAAATAATTTTGCGCACAAATTAACTCTCAAAATTGATTTCAAAATAAAAGAACAGAGACCTATTAACTTAGAGAAAATAGAAGAGTAAAGAAGAAAGCAAGAATTATTTCATTGCTGTGTATTTTCAGCTGACAACTTCCTCTTCTATTTATAGCAAATGCAAGGCATGGTGTTTGCCATTAAAAAATCCTTTTCGAGCTTGCAATTTGACGTAGTGGAGTTATGAAGTGTTTCCTATCTGTTTGCTTAGTGCACCATGATTGAATTCATAATGCGATGCGGAAAATCTGTGGTGCGATGCAAGGCTGTCCACTTTCTGAAATTCAAAATTTAAGTTCCAGAACACATTTCAACTAAATGAATCCCTCCATGAATAGATTCATTGCGTTATTTTGGCCCTTGACAAGTGTATGAATCGATTCCCAATGTATATGAATCGATTCATGCATTTAAATTATGATGAATGCTGCCTATAAAATGTGTGAATTGATTCCCCAATAGTGTGAATCGATTCCTAGATTGAATTTTACATATATTTGGCCTGTCACAAGTAGGAATCGATTCATATAGCCATGTGATGCTATATCGATTCATATAGCTGATTGGCACTTTTCCATGCTTTGTTGAACCCTTTTTGATCTTCGATTGCATACAGCTTGGTTCCTTTAATCGTTTGGTACTTGTATGAACTTTTTTCACTTGTTTTAATCCTTTGTTGATGTTTTGACTCCAATCCTTTGTTGTTCATCATATCATCAAACATAATTAAATCTTGTATCAAACATAATTGAATTGTTTGATCTTTGAGTCTTTGTTTGTCATTATCAAAACCTGTTTCAACATATAAACACACCTAGTGGATTCACAAGGACCCAGGGTGACAGACTACCTATGAGGTGCTATGAGTATGGACGACCCCATCTCTTGAAGGACTGTCAAAAGAGGAACTTGACATGCTATAGCTGTAGGAAGACAGGGCACAAGAGTATCATCTGTCCTAAGAAAAACCTGAATTTTTAGAAGAGGGAAGTTAGATATCAGATAGGACATCCTGCAGGCCGTAGGAATGGAGGACCAGCTGCTAGTGCAGCCGTTCATAATCCTAGGGTGGCAAATCTGAATCGTCAAGGTGGTGGTAATGCCCTTCGGAGTCACGAATGCACCTGCTATTTTCATGGATTATATGAACCATATATTCCACCCGTACCTTGATAAATTCGTGGTTATGTTCATTGACGATATTTTGGTATACTCCAAGAGTGATGAAGAGCATGAAGAGCACCTTAGGACTATTCTAAATACTTTACGTGCAAGGAAACTATAACTATACCTGAAGTTATCTAAGTATGAGTTCTAGCTAAGAGAGGTGCAGTTCTTGGGTCATGTTATTTCAGTAAAAGGTATAGCAGTACATCCTGCCAAGATTGAGGTAGTGCTATAGTGGGAAAGGTCGAAGAGCGTAACAAAAATCCGTAGTTTCTTGGGTCTCACCTGTATTTGCATGTGATAACAGGTTTTGATAATGACAATGGAAACAAGCAATGGGAAGTCTTCAAAGAATCAAAAACAACTAGAGATATCATATAAAAGAAGAAAATGATCTCACAAAGGTTTAAGAGATGAAGAAACCAATGAATCAAACAAAAGGAAAGCAACCATGCATCATTAGACTCAAATGGATGACCAACAGGCATGAGAAAATGTCAAAATGAAGAGCCTGAATCAATTCAAGCACGAGTGAATCGATTCACAGCCCTGGAAGTCATAAAAATGAGAAACAGAATGGGTTGAATCGATTCACCATGACCCTGAATCGTTTCACAGCCCTGGAAGTCACTAAGATTGCAAACAGTATGTCCTGAATCGATTCACAAGGACCCTGAATCGATTCACACGATGCTGACAGACCAGGAACCCAAAACAGAATGCTCTGAATCGATTCAAACAAGGCTCGAATCGATTCATTCGACTCTGGAACTCCAAAATGCATAAAACAGAATACTCTGAATCGATTCAAGGATCTACGAATCGATTCACACAGTGGGAAACACCACTAAATAGACAGACTTAAGTGGAAAACAAGCACTCAAATCCCACTATGCGCAGAGCCATCATCTTGCAACGGCTAGGGGACTCCTCAACAGCTATCTTGGCTCTATAAATGCAAGAAGAACACAAGCGCAAAACACACCCAACAAGAACCAAGGAGCAACAAATCCTTAGCTCTATTTTGTGCTTTGTAAGCCTATTTCTTGTATCTTATACTTCACTTGTATATCCTCTCATCTTGAGAGTTAGAAGTTGTGAGAGCTTTTCACTTGTATATCTACTCTATTGAGAGAGTGTATTGATTGTAAACAAACACCAAACACAAGTTATTCACTCTAGGTTGAGTGGTTGTTCACTCTAGGTTGAGTGGTTACAAAGGTTGAGGATTCAACCTTTGGGATATTGTGAGATTGAGAGATTGGGTGGGTTGCCCTTATACTTGTGAGGATTGGGTTCTTGAGTGTGGGACACTAGGAAGCCGCAATTACTCAAAGTTGTATCTCTAATCTACAATAGTGGAAATCCTCTAAGTGGGTTGCTTAGAGGCGAGACGTACACCGGATTGGGTGGAACTCGTTATATCGGTTTGCAAGCTTCTCTTCCTTACTCTTTTACTTTTATTTACTGCATATTTGTTGATTGGTATTGATTGGTTGAGAGGAGCATACTTGAACTTGCTTAATTTGTTATATCTCTAATATTGCACACCAAGTGTTTGGTAAATTGCTTCAGCAACATTTCTCATTATAGTGCATTGCTTGTTATCCTCCATTCTATTTCACTTGCATAATCTCACAAACTTGGTTATAAAAATCAATTTCAAAGGTATTCCAATTAAAAGTTTTAAAACTCAATTCACCCCCCCCTCTTGAGTATTGAGGCCACTTGAACAACAAGTGGTATCAGAGCTTGACTCTTGGTAGATCAAGCTTAACAGCTTCAAGAGATTAAATGGCCTCAAGTTCTCAAAATGTTTTTCCCGAGGGTGGTGCGATAAATAGACCTCCCGCTTTCAATGGGGAAGGGTATGCCTTTTGGAAAGAAAGAATGAAAATCTTCATTCAATCAATTGACTTGAGAATATGGCATACCATTGAAAATGGTCCTTATATACCAATGCATACTATAGATAGCAAGAATGTTGAAAAACCTATAGATGAATGGACAAGCGAGGAAGAAAAGAAAGTCCAATATGGCTACAAGGCCAAAAATCTCATTACTATGTCTTTAGGACAAGATGAATTTTTTAGGATAATGACATGCCAAACTGCTAAAGAAATGTGGGATACTCTTCAAGTAACCCATGAAGGTACTAATGATGTAAAGGACTCCAAAATTAGTACCTTGACTAGCCAATATGAATGCTTTAGGATAAATTTAGGAGAATCTATTGTAGATATGCAAAAAAGGTTTACACTTATTATCAACCATCTTATTACTCTTGGCAAAGTATATACTAACAAAGAGCTTGTGCACAAAATTTTGAAAAGTCTTAGCAGGGAATGGCAACCTCTTGTCACAGCAATAAAACAATCTCCTAACATCAATGAAATGTCTCTTGCAACACTCTTTGGAAAATTGCAAGAACAAGAGCAAGAACTTAAAGCATTGAAGCTAGCCGAGGAAGAGGAGAAATCCACCAAGAAGAAAGGGCTAGCCCTCAAAGCCACCTCCATGCATGAGGAAGAATCATGCAGTGACTTAGATGAAGAAGAAGAGTTTGGGCTATTCGTAAAAAGATTTGGAAAATTCATGAAGAACAAAAAGTTCCAAAAGAACTTTAAGCCCCAAGGTAAGAAACCTACCTCTAATGAAACTTCCTCTTCACCAAGTTGTTTTGAATGTGGCAAGGAAGGGCACTTCAAAGCCGATTGTCCAAACCTCAAAAAGAAGGGCAAGGACAAACAAAGAAGAAGAAGAGCCTATATTGCTTGGGATGAGAACGATGTGAGCAGCTCCGACGACTCGAAAGATGAGCAAGCCAATCTTTGCTTAATGGCAAATCATCAAGAAGAAGATAATGAGGTAAATCTTCTTGACTTAGATAAAAATGAGCTGTTAGATGCATTTGAAGAATTATATGATAAATTTACAAAAATCTCTAGTAAACTCAAAGCATCTAGGAAAACTAGTGATACCCTTGAATTGCATCTCATGGAAGTATGTAAAGAAAATGAGAGCTTAAAAGAAGAACTAGAAAAAGTTCAAACATGCTCTAAGGATAAACCATGTGATTTTGCAAAAAGGTGCATTGTATTAGAAACCAAGGTTGAAGACCTAAATAGGACACTAGAGAAATTCACAAATGGAAGAGATAATTTGAATATCCTACTTGGGCAACAAAAATGCATGTTTAGTAAAACCGGTTTAGGATATGACCATGAACATAGTAATCACAAAATGGAGAAGCACTATAAAAACTTCTTTGCACCACCAAGCAAATCCTCCTCACCTTTTATGAAATGCAATCATTGTGGTACCAAAGGACATAGTGCTTATAAGTGCAGTGTTAGGAAACTAGGACCAAAGGTCTTAAGAAAGGTGTGGGTTCCCAAAGGAACATCTCCACAAGCTAACCTTAAAGGACCCAACATAAAATGGGTACCTAGTTCTCTAAAATGATTTTGTTTTGTAGGTATGCTTCAAGGCAAGCAACACCTATTGGTACTTGGATAGCGGGTGTTCAAAGCATATGACGGGAGACATAACCAAATTTACATCATTCACTCCCAAAAGGAAAGGAAGTGTCACCTACGGAGACAACACTAAAGGAAGAATCCTAGGCATTGGAAATATTGGTAAGAATTCTTCCACCTCCATAAGTGACGTATTGTATGTTGAAGGTCTCAAGCATAATCTACTTAGCATAAGTCAATTATGTGACAAAGGATATAGAGTTTTATTTGAATCAAATTGTTGCATAATTGAGCATAAGACTAATAAGGAAATTAAGTTTGTAGGCCAAAGAATTGATAATATTTACATGATTGACATGGATAGTTTGTCTACAAATGATGAACAATGCTTCATTTCAAAAGAGGATGAAACATGGCTATGGCATAGAAGAATAGCTCATATACATGTAGACCACTTGAACAAACTTGTTTCTAAAGATTTAGTAATTGGTCTACCAAAGCTTAAATTTGAAAATAGATTTTGTGATGCATGTCAAAAGGGAAAACAAGTAAAGGCATCTTTTCAATCCAAAAACATTGTTTCTACTCAAAGGCCTTTACAACTTTTGCACATGGACTTATTTGGACCATCCAAAATCAAAAGCTTTGGAGGTAATTACTATGGTCTAGTTATAGTAGATGACTATTCAAGATATACATGGACATTGTTTCTTGCTCATAAAAATGAAGCATATCACGCATTCAAGAAACTTGCAAAGATTATCCAAAATGAGCAAAATTCAAAAATTGCATCCATTAGAACCGATCATGGGGGAGAATTTGAAAATCAATCTTTTGAAAAGTTTTGCGAAAAACATGGTATTAATCACAACTTTTCAGCTCCTAGAACTCCACAACAAAATGGAGTAGTTGAAAGAAAGAATAGATCTTTAGTGGAGCTTGCTAGAACCATGCTAAATGAAAACAATATTGCAAAACATTTTTGGGCCGATGCGGTAAACACCGCGTGTTATGTTATGAATAGATGTTTGATAAGGCCTATTTTAAAGAAAACCCCCTATGAGCTTTACAAGGGTAGAAAACCCAACATTGCATACTTTCATATTTTTGGATGTAAATGTTTTGTGCTCAACAATGGAAAGGATAATCTAGGAAAGTTTGATGCAAAATCTGATGAGGCAATATTCCTAGGATATTCTCAATCTAGTAAATCTTATAGAATTTTCAACAAACAAACAAATACCATTGAGGAATCTATTCATGTCAAATTTGATGAAAATAGCCATAACCCTCCGAGAAAGGAAGATGTTGATGATCTTGTAGGTACTTTTCAAGAAATGAACTTGCAAGACAAAGAAGAAGAAGTCAACAATGATGGAGGTGCAGCACAACTTGAGAGACAACAAGAATGGGTAACTTTGAAAGATCATCCCTTAGACAAAGTCATAGGTGAAATGACTCAAGGTGTAAGTACTAGAAATGCTATTAGAAATACTTGTAATCACCTAGCTTTTGTATCCCAAATAGAACCCAAAAATATTGATGAAGCCATTATTGATGAACATTGGATGTTGGCCATGCAAGAAGAGTTAAACCAATTTGAAAGAAATGAAGTTTGGGAACTTGTGCCAAGACCCAATGATCATCTAATAATAGGCACCAAATGGGTTTTTAGAAATAAGCTAGATGAAAATGGTATAATAACTAGAAACAAAGCTAGACTAGTTGCAAAGGGTTACAACCAAGAAGAAGGAATAGACTATGAAGAAACATATGCTCCCGTAGCTAGGTTAGAAGCCATTAGATTATTGCTAGCTTTTGCATGTTGTATGGATTTCAAACTGTATCAAATGGATGTAAAAAGTGCGTTCTTAAACGGCTACATTCAAGAAGAAGTTTATGTAGATCAACCTCCCGGTTTTGAAAATCATAAATTTCCAAACCATGTCTTCAAATTGAGAAAAGCTTTATATGGTTTGAAACAAGCTCCAAGAGCTTGGTATGAAAGACTAAGCAAATTCCTTTTAGAACACAACTTTGAAAGAGGAAAGGTTGATACTACATTGTTTATAAAACGCAAACATAATGACATCCTCTTGGTACAGATTTATGTAGATGACATAATATTTGGTGCTACTAATGAAAATATTTGTCAAGAATTTGCCAAGATTATGCAGAATGAGTTTGAAATGTCCTTGATGGGAGAACTCACCTTTTTCCTTGGACTACAAATAAAACAAGCCATTGATGGAACGTTCATTAGCCAAACTAAATACTGTAAGGAACTACTTAAAAGGTTTGGAATGGACAAGGCAAACGAGATAGCTACACCCATGAGCACATCTTGCTATCTAGACAAAGACGAAAAGGGTAAGGACATTGAAATCACCAAATATCGAGGTATGATTGGATCCTTACTGTATTTAACTGCGAGTAGACCTGATATTATGTTTGCGGTATGCATGTGTGCTAGATATCAAGCATGTCCTAAAGAATCACATTTGACTGCCGTAAAAAGGATTTTGAAATATCTTGTGGGTACTCAAAATGTTGGCTTATGGTATCCCAAAGGCGTTGAATGTAATCTTTTAGGATATTCTGATTCCGACTTTACGGGGTGTAAGCTTGATAGAAAAAGTACTAGTGGTACATGCCATTTGCTTGGAAGTTCCCTTGTTTCTTGGCATAGCAAGAAACAAGCAAGTGTTGCTTTATCAACGGCTGAGGCAGAATATGTAGCCGCTGGTAGTTGTTGTGCTCAAATTCTTTGGATGAGACAACAACTTCTTGATTTTGGTATTACCTTGAATAAAGTCCCCATTAAATGTGATAACACTAGTGCCATTAATATCTCGAAAAATCCAGTAATGCACTCTAGAACCAAGCACATTGAGATTAGGCATCACTTTATTAGAGATCATGTGTTAAAAGGGGATTGTGTACTTGAACATGTTGAAACCTCTAGGCAACTAGCAGATATTTTCACAAAACCCTTGGCTAGAGAGCAATTTATTTACATTAGAAGAGAATTGGGCATTCTTGATATGACAAATTGTGTTTGAATGATCACTTCATCTTGTGTATTGATTGCGTGACACCTTTACTAGTGATTAATGCAAAAGAACCCCATGGAAATGGAGATTTAATGATCCTATATTGAATTCCTCATGCCTGTTGAATATATTGGAATGGAAAGAAATGATTTTTTGAGTGAAAACAGCCCTTCGAATCGATTCAGCATCCCCTCGAATCGATTCAAAGACCTGATGGTTCAAAAATCCTCAAAACAGCATCGTTCGAATCGATTCACACTCCTCTTGAATCGATTCAAACACCTGATGGTCCATATTCCCTCAAACAGAGAGGTTCGAATTGATTCACAGCATCCTCGAATCGATTCACGCACCTGACCCTTCCATTTCTCTCAAATCAGTAACGCTCGAATCGATTCATCCATCCTTCGAATCGATTCACGCGTCAGTTACTGCATATTCACGCTGATTCAAGTCTTTAAATCACACACTTCCTCATTTCACTCTTCCACTATCTCCCACTCTCTCTTCTCAAACCTCCCATCTCCTCAACCTTCCACTCAAATCCTTCATCTTCCATGGCTTCCTCCTCTCAACCTCGCAAGAAGTAACCTGCAAACACTGCTGCAGCCTCCATGCCTCAACACTCTGATTTATCTAGATTATTCACTACCCAAAAGGATCTTGAAAGGTACCAATCTTTATTCTCTGAGAAAAATCTCATTTCTCCTTATTGGCTTGATCTCCCATTCTTTGAAGCATCTGGACTTCCTCTACTCACCACCTTACATCAACAAGAGCTAGTTGGCTTCATGGCTCTTGAGGAAGTAGCAATCTACCCCGAACTGATTTGTGTATTCTACTCCACTTTACGCCTTCAAGATGCTCGCTATATTGCCCGAGTGAAAGGTAAGACTATCATTCTTGATAATGAGGTAATGAATCAAGTTGGCTTACTCCCTCTTAGCAACGCTTCCTTCCATGGCAAAGAACCTCCTCTTGCATGGAATTATAATCCATTAGAGGCAAGAGCCTTCTTTAATCTTACAGGTCCCTCGAGCACGGTTGGCACCTTAAGTCTCCATCACCGCCTCTTGCACTTTGTCCTTGTCAAAATTCTCCTCCACTCCGGTGGAAATTATGCAAGGCTAAATGAGGCCCAAATCTTGTTACTCTGGGCAATTGTCAATGAGAAATACATAAATTGGATTGACTTGGTTAGGCATCACATGATTGAAGCCCAAAACCTCGCTCATCTTCCATATGCCATACTCATTACCAAATTGCTCCACCATTTTAAAGTGGACTTGAAAAATGAAATCAAGGAAGTAGTCGGTCCCTAAGCACCAATAGGCAAATCTCATCTCACCAAGATGAATATTGTGGAATACCATGGCAGGTGGCAATTTCTTAGACATCCCCGTCACGAAGTTGAAGATGATGCCCCTCCTCCTCCTCCACCCGCTCCTACTGATGATCTTTTCACAAGACTCACTGCCCACCTGGACCAGCGCCTGAACTCCATGGAAGCAAACATCTACGCTCGACTAGACAGGATTGAAGCAAACATGGAAGAGCGATACACGGAGCTTGCCACCCAGATATCCAGCATCCACTTCCCACATCCATGATTGATCTTTATTTCTCTTTCTTTCTATTTCACATTCAGACTTGGTTGTTTACTTTGGTTTCTATTTTGGTCACTTATTTGCACGATTATCTCGTTTTTGGTTTATTACTTTGCTTTATGACTATGTCGGTTGAACAATTATCTCATTTGGTTAATCATTTTTTTATCTCAACTGCATTGCCTGCGATCATTTGTTTGGTTAAACATTTGTTTTTGATAATGACAAAGGGGGAGAAATAGAGAGATACATGTGCGATATGATATATGTGCCATATATGTGAATGTGATACATGTGCGACATTATTTCAACGATTGAGATAATTTGATGGTTTTATTGAAAAACAAAGGGGGAGACCTATTTTCTTAAAAGAAATAATTGCTTAAAACAGAGACATTAGTTTTCATAACTTGTTATTGGCTAATAAACACCCCAAGAGATGGCCATTGGTTGTCATCATCAAAAAGGGGGAGAATGTATTTGCATGTGATAACAGGTTTTGATAATGACAATGGAAACAAGCAATGGGAAGTCTTCAAAGAATCAAAAACAACTAGAGATATCATATAAAAGAAGAAAATGATCTCACAAAGGTTCAAGAGATGAAGAAACCAATGAATCAAACAAAAGGAAAGCAACCATGCATCATTAGACTCAAATGGATGACCAACAGGCATGAGAAAATGTCAAAATGAAGAGCCTGAATCGATTCAAGCACGAGTGAATCGATTCACAGCCCTGGAAGTCATAAAAATGAGAAACAGAATGGGTTGAATCGATTCACCATGACCCTGAATCGATTCACAGCCCTGGAAGTCACTAAGATTGCAAACAGTATGTCCTGAATCGATTCACAAGGACCCTGAATCGATTCACACGATGCTGACAGACCAGGAACCCAAAACAGAATGCTCTGAATCGATTTAAACAAGGCTCGAATCGATTCATTCGACTCTGGAACTCCAAAATGCATAAAACAGAATACTCTGAATCGATTCAAGGATCTACGAATCGATTCACACAGTGGGAAACACCACTAAATAGACAGACTTAAGTGGAAAACAAGCACTCAAATCCCACTATGCGCAGAGCCATCATCTTGCAACGGCTAGGGGACTCCTCAACAGCTATCTTGGCTCTATAAATGCAAGAAGAACACAAGCACAAAACACACCCAACAAGAACCAAGGAGCAACAAATCCTTAGCTCTATTTTGTGCTTTGTAAGCCTATTTCTTGTATCTTATACTTCACTTGTATATCCTCTCATCTTGAGAGTTAGAAGTTGTGAGAGCTTTTCACTTGTATATCTGCTCTATTGAGAGAGTGTATTGATTGTAAACAAACACCAAACACAAGTTATTCACTCTAGGTTGAGTGGTTGTTCACTCTAGGTTGAGTGGTTACAAAGGTTGAGGATTCAACCTTTGGGATATTATGAGATTGAGAGATTGGGTGGGTTGCCCTTATACTTGTGAGGATTGGGTTCTTGAGTATGGGACACTAGGAAGCCGCAATTGCTCAAAGTTGTATCTCTAATCTACAATAGTGGAAATCCTCTAAGTGGGTTGCTTAGAGGCGAGACGTACACCGGATTGGGTGGAACTCGTTATATCGGTTTGCAAGCTTCTCTTCCTTACTCTTTTACTTTTATTTACTGCATATTTGTTGATTGGTATTGATTGATTGATTGGTATTTATTTACCGCGCCAGTTCTGATTTTGCCCGACCCTGCTAAACCGTACGAAGTGTATTGTGATGCATCAGGGTAAGGATTGGGATATGTGCTGATGCAAGAAAGAAAAGTGGTAGCTTATGTGTCTCGTTAGTTGAGACCCCATGAAGTAAATTATCCAACACGCGACTTGGAGTTAGCCGCGGTTGTTTTCGCCTTGAAGATCTAGAGGCACTATTTGTACGGGAATAAGTTCGAGGTTTTCAGTGATCATGAGAGTCTGAAATATCTCTTCAATCAGAAGAAGCTGAACATAAGGCAACAATGATGGATGAAGTTCATTAAAGATTATGATTTCGAGCTTCACTATCACCCAGGTAAAACAAACATAGTAGCTGATGCGCTCAGTAGAAAAGCATTACATTTGTCCTACATGATGGCTAAGGAGCTTGAGCTTGTGGAATAGTTTCGTAATTTGAATCTCGCTGTGTCACCTAGAACATGAAGTTTGATGGTTGGAATGAAAGTCTCTAACAAATTTTTAGATCACATTAAGAAAGCCCAGTTGATGAATTAGACTTTTCTAAAGCAACTCGAGAAAGCAAAGCCTAGAGAATTTATATGAGATAAGCAGGGAGTAATTAGGTATCATGAGAGGTTATGCGTAACTGAGAACACTGAACTGAGAAGGTCCATCCTTGAGGAAGCTCATAAAAGTAAGTATGGTGTGCACCCTGGAGCGATATAAATATACCAAGACTTGAGGAAAGTGTTCTGGTGGCAGGGAATAAAGAGGGACATTGCTGAATATGTCAATAAGTGCTTGACTTGTCAGAAGATAAAGGTGGAGCAGCAACGACCGTATGGGACTTTTCAACCTTTGGAGATTCCTGAATGGAAGTGGGATGAGTTTGCCATGGATTTTGTATCTGGATTTCCAAGAACCCCAGTCGGATGTGATGCAATTTGGGTAGTCGTGGATTGACTTACGAAAACCGTACACTTTATTCCGGTTAACATAAAGTATTCTTTGGAGAAGCTCACGCAGATCTACATTAGAGAGATAGTTAGATTGCATGGAGTACCATCTACCATTGTATCTGATCGAGATCCCTATTTCACTTCATGTTTCTAGGAAAGCTTGCAGCAAGCATTGGGAACCCGATTGAAGCGAAGTTCAGCATATCACCCTCAGACAAATAGTTAGTCTGAGTGTAACACCCTAAATTTTAAAGAAAATAAATTTATTGAATAAAGATAATTAATTAATTATGGTCCAATAAATGTGGGAGAATTAATTTGACACTAGAGGTGAATAATAGGTGAGTTAAGATTTACCAGAATTGGATAATTTAACTAATAATGTGGGACCCACTTGGTCAAATTAAATATTTGATGGGTCTAGAGGGTTTAGAAGATTATTGTGATTAGGGTGGTATAGTTGAAATAATTTTAAGTGTTATGGAAAGGATCAATCAGACTCGACATATGTTATTAAATGGAGAAAATACGAGCCGAATGGAATTAAAAGAAATTGAAAAACTCCCTTTTCTTCTCCTCACTCAGCCGTGTGCATTTTTCCTCTTGATTAGCATTTGTATCCGTTGGGTATTAGGAATTATTAACCATTGGAAAAAAGTAGAGATGATGTACCCTTTTAACCCTTTGAAATTGACCAGAATGGTCATCTTTTTCTCTTTCCTTCTCCAAAACCATGCACACTCCTTCTTCCCATATCACTTTTCATTTTTCTTCTTCTCTCCAAAAACCCTAAGCAAAAAGGCTGGTGGTTTTCTTGTCTTCTCCCACTCCGTCCTTAAAAGAGCTTGGAGGAGCTTGGAGCTTGAAGTCTCTTCTTTCCTCCTCCTTATTTTCGTGTGGATTTTTCCTCTCTTGGAAAACTCTCTCATTCCTTCTCTTGGGGTAAGATCTTGCTATTTCTCAAGAGTATAAACTATGGATTTTTGAGTTTTTATGTTGGGAGAGTGATTTACTAAATGTTATTGGGTTTTAATGAAAACCCTAACCCTAAGATTTAGGTGAAATGCAAAATATAAGTGGAGAGGCATTTATTGTGTTAAATAACTGCTTTGGTGAGGTAAAATGATGTCATTAATGGTGAAAGACCATTAATGAAGCTTAGTGGTTGTTGGGGACCATTAATGTGGGAACCCGATAATAGGTTTGGCAATAAATGTGCTTAATAATAAATGTAGACGCCTAAACCATGGTGGTGGTGGCTGAACGAATGAAATAAGTGGGACTAAAAGTTAAGATGCTGGAGGTCGTTGAGTAAATAAATATGAACGTTAGGCCGATGTGGTTGAATGGGAAACTGATTGTGTGATATATTGTGATGTAGAAAATAACCCCAACTACATGGCAGAATCTTCTGACCACGATGAATACTACTTCTCTTGAGGTAGGAGGGGGTAACATTTCTAAATGCATGATTTCATCCATTCTTGATGTGAAAATATATGTATATGATTGTGTTGGTTGATTGTTGAGTAGGCCGTATGATAATTGTTTGATGTTATATGGCATGTATTTAGATGATGATTGTGTTATTGCATTGAACTGAGCTGGAGTCAATGACCCGGTGTGGGATCAGCCACTAGAGTCAGTAGATGGCTGAGGTTTTAGACCAGTACTGTAAGTGTGAACACCTATTTTGGTCCAGTCAATTTTCACCAAGAATAGGGAATTTTCGTCACTTGGAATCCCTTTTTATGCTCATCTTCAGGACTGTCTTAGGCTCCGATTGATATCCACAAGTGAAAAGAATTAAAAAAATAATAAAAATAAAAATAAAAATTCTGACTCGGAAATGATCATTTCCGAGTAAGATGACTCGGAATGATCATTTCCGAGTAAGAAGTCTCTGAGTGAGACATGGCCGAGTGGTATGTTGATGTATGGTGATGTGAGTGGGAATTTCGCTCAAGCGAGTGGGAATTTCGCCCAAGCGAGACTGTGGTGAATCAGGAATTTGACCTCTGGCCTGTTCTCGCTCAAGCGAGTGGGAACCTCGCCCAAGCGGAAAGATGAGCGCTCAAGCGAGTGGAAATCCTGCTCAAGCAGAAAGGCGTTTTGAGTAACATGTCTCCGAGTGAGATATTGCCGAGTGAATTGTCACCGGGTGGGGTGTTTTCGAGTGGAGGATTCCCAATTGAAACTGCTCTGAATGAAAAAGGGACTGTTATTGAATGACTACTTACCGATTGGATAAATCCGAGTGAAGGATAATCCCCGACTGAAGCCAGTCTGAATCAAAAGCAAGCCCGATGTCTGATGAATACATCTGAGTGAATAATTCCCAATTAAAGCACATCCGAGTGAGTTGAGGCAGAGAGCTGTATTTTCAAACAAAGCAAGGCTCAGACCTGGGAAGAATTTCTGTCGGTCAGATTCTCAAAACCCAAATTCTGATTAAAAAGAAGGCCGGCTCCGAGTAAATATATATGGGTGGCTAGATTCTCAAGTTCCAAGTTCTAAGTAAGAAGAGAGTCGGTTTCCGAGTGATTGCACCCGAAGGATTAAAGCTGAGTTCCAAATTCTGATTAAAAAAAGACCGACACTGAGTGAATAAATCCGAAGAGTTGATTGATGATTGAAGCTGTTCCGAGTGAAAACAAGGCCGACTCCAAATAAATCCAAAGGATTGATTGTCAATCCAAATTCTGATTGAAAAGAAAGCTGGATTCCTATTAAATTACTCCTGAATGAACACATCCAAGTGGGAAGCATTGTTGAAGCTGAGTTCCGAATTCTGAGTGGGGAATAAGGCCGGTTTCCGAGTGAATGCATCCAAAGGATGGATGACGAGTGAAACCATCTTGATTGGAAAGTAGGGACAAGTGAGTACATCTGAACTGTTGATTGCCGAGTGAAACCATTTCTGATTGAAAAGTAAGTAAATACGACCGAATGGTCAGATTTTCTCAAAGTTCCATTCTGATTAAAGAAACAAGGACGACTCCCGATTGTACAACCGAATAGAATGATTGACAACTGAAGGAAATTTCGAGTGAGAAGTCAGTCGGATTTCCGAATGAATGTGTCCCATTGGAGTGAAGGAAGGGTCGTTCTCGACTGAATGACTCCCAAGCAAATCCAAACAAGTTTCTCCGAGTAATTCAATCCTAGTCATGTGTTTCTGAGTGAAACTTACTCCACGATTGAATCAATTTTAAGTCAATGGCCAGGGATATGGCCGAGTGGAACATTTTAAAAGGTTCCGATTGAATCATTTGCTTCCCGATCCTGAGTGGGTCTCACATGAAAGAAGGAAGGATCTGAATGAGTGCCGAGAGAGTCATTTTTCAATCGGTTCCGAGTTACTCTTCCATTAGTGCCGATTGAATCATTTGAGCCAGTTCCGAGCCACCCTTCAGCCAGTTCAGAGCCACCCTTCAGGCAGTTCTGAGTCCTCTTCAGTCAGTTCCGAGACAACCTTCAGTCAGTTCCGAGTCACTTTTCACTCGGTTCCGATTGAGTGTTCTAATCAGAATTGCTTTGCTTGTCCATCTCCTCATAGCTACCCAACACCAACCAGCAAAGCAACACTGAGCAAAACTTTCACTCGGTCTTTTGTGTATGAACAGCACCTTTTCCACTCGGATTATTTCCCATTATGGGTGTATACCGATCGAGGCAATAAATCCGAGTCAGAAGGAGAAAACCGACCCATATTTTCCACCGATTGCCCATGCTGATTTGGATTCCCACTATCCAAGTGGATCCTTGAATTATGGGGGGCAGCTGGCAACAGACAAGAGAAAAAATAATAAAGAAGTTCCACTAGCCACTGTTTTCCCTGATCGTCAATGTCCAGGCTGTTTCCTCAAAGCACCATCCAAGTTGATTTGCTAATTTTGTGGGGCGGCTGATAACAAACAAAAATTAAAATAATAAGTTATTCATCAGCTGCTTTTCACATCATTGGTGGCCAGGCTGTTCAAGCAATCAGCACACCTGAGACTTCTATAAATACCCCAACGAAAGAGAAGAAAAGGATCCTGGAAGCCTTCATTAGAAAGAATTCTGAAACTTTTCCTTCATCCTTCTCTCCTTACCCAACACCGTACTGTTCTTCCTTCCCTCACCCACACTGTCCGTCCTCTCCTTCCTCTCAAATCCACCATACAGCTCCCTAAGACCAACACTGTCTCCCTCTCTCCTTCTCTACATTGTCCCCTCTCTCCCTCTCCACCTCACTGTACAGCTCTCAAAATAACACCGTCACTAAGCCTCACCAATACCGTCCCTCCTTCCCTCACCCACACCGTCATTCCCTCTCCACGCAGCCCCCTAAAACATACCTCTCCACACCGTCTTCCATCTCTCAAACACCGTCCAGCTCCTCACAACAACCAAACACCGACTCCTCTTAAATCCATACCATCATCCGACCTCTCTTCACACCACACCGTCCAACACCTCCTCAAACACCGACCAGTCCTTCTCTCCCCACCAACACCGTCCTCTCAACTCCACACCGTCCAGCCCCTCCTCACCAACACCGTCCAGTTCCCTCTTTAACCCATAACACCGTCCAGCTCCCTCTCTTTCTCTCCAACACCGGCGCCCAGCTCCCTTCTCACCACACCGGTCTCACTTTGCCCCTCTTTTTTTTTAATGCTTATATTTATTTACTTTCTGTTAAATTAATTGTTGTTCGATGAATTTTTTTTTCCTTTTCAATCATCAATTAATTTCTATTGATTGATAAATATTAATAAAAATGAGTGCTTTATACATTCTATTTGGACTAGCATAAAAGTTGTAATAATTATTATTATTCTTATTATTATTGCAATTTTTATTACTTTCTTAAAAGGTGGAGCGAGTTTAATTTGGACGAGACGTCCTGTTAATCTCATTTTTTTATAATATCTTTTCTTAAAAAGATGGAGCGAGTTTTATCTGGACGAGACGTCTTGTTAATCTCATGTAAAAAATTCGTGTTTATTTTTGTATATTTTGTCATTTCGTATGCTTTCTTTCCATGAAGAAGTTAAAATAATTTCTAAGTTAATTATAATGCGCGCTATCATATTGAGGTAACCGTTTTTATAACGGACAGTTGTGAGGTGCTAATACCTTCCTCACCTGTAATCAGACTCCCGAATCTGGAATTTCACTTTTTTGACCAATGCTTTAATAAAAGGTTTTCTCGGTATTTTATCTTAAAAAATATTGGTGGCGAATCCCTGTTTTTCTTTTCGAAAGGATTTCAAAAAACGTTCACGTTTAAACAAAAATCATTTTGAGGGTCGGCCGTGCCGCCGCGATCCCGGTCGCGACAGTAAGTATCTGGTATGATTATCTGATATCCTAATGAGAGGAGACCGATCTAAATGTCTGATGTTTTACTTGCTGCCTGTATTGCATACAGAGCGGATGGAGCGATATCCGTACTCTGGTATCGGTATAGAGACTAGACCAGATATTATGATGAATATGATGATGAAATATATTATGATGGTTTGAGACCATTTTTGAATTAAAAATCAATGATGTGAAATATCCAAATGTCATATATGTGAATTGACAATGTGATTGCCACTAACTAGCAATGTGTGAGGATTCCTATGAAAATTTGTAAAGGTTGAGAATGTTGAAATCCACTAAGTGGTGGTCGTGAGTGGACGATTGATTGAGTGGTATTTAGGATGCACAGTGTGAGAATGCATTGATTAGCATTTGCATCCATGGTGTATCATTCGCTAGTTATATGGAATGTTAGGGGTTCCAATAGGAAGGCCCAGTGGGAGGGCGGTCCAGTGCACGGGTATATTGTTATTGCTCCCTAGTGATTCGGGGAATCACGAAGCTTCCCTTAGTTTGGTGGCGAGGCACCCTATGTGGCAGGCCCTGTACGAGGGCGGCTCTGTGATTAGCAGTTTACCTCGGTGTCCAACGGGACACGGCTCCCTTGATGTGTGTTTGGGGGAGGCCCATAGCACTTTGGAAAGTATGGCCATAATGATGATCCGTAGTCACGGGGTGACTAGTGCTATAGATGGGCGAGAGCGGTTTGACAGGGCCTGCAAGCGCACGGGTTATGTCGGGTAATATAAAAGATTATCGTTCTCCACAGGGACTGTGTTCAAAGTACCGGCATATTAAAATTTAATTATCCACACAATTGATTTTTAAGGTTTTTGTAAAATAAAACACAATTTAAAAATCTAAATTTAGAAACAAAATTTACTTGACACTAAAAAAAAATCAGAGTTGAGAGTATCTTGGGATTTTGGGGATTAAGACTCTATTTTATGTTAATAAATTTTAACTTTTCATAAATAAGAATCAAATTAAGTTTTCCAAGGTGAATTGTCCAAAAGCTAATTAATATGTTCCTCTCGGAATCCTATTAATGTACCTAACCTATGGAAAGCGCTGCTTAATCCTCAGAAAGGCCCATTATCGTTTTATGAAAATCCCTTTTATTTCCTCAAAAGAATTTTGATTACTTTCACGGTTTTACCGAGGTCACAAAAAGCATCTCAAAAATCTTAGGTTTAGTTCAAAGCTTTCCGGTAAAAATAAATCTCTCGATTCTATTTATTACCTAAACTTACTAATATACCCGCAAGTATACAGTTTTATCATTTAGGTTCTTGTTAGGAATTACTAAAAGCATTGAGCATAATTGAACTAAATGGAAAACAGAAATTTATTTAATTCCAAGTTAAAATAATATTAACAATAAAATATTATCATACCCCCTTTATCCCAAGATAATTAATTTAGCTACTCATGAAATAATTCAAATTCATATAAATAATGAAAAAATAAAACATACAAGACATGGTAAAAATAAAGACTTACGGGTTTCTCCAAAAGCTCAGAATAATTTACCACTGTATTTCCTTGTTGCAGTATTCTCCACCAATTACAAATTTAAACAACTCACTTTTACAATTCACAACTCATAAAATAAAATAAAGAAAAAGAAAATAAAAAGAGAAATTAAAATGAAAAAGAAAGGAAAAGGAACGAAGTAAAAAAAATGAAAAGAAACAAAGAGAAGGACGGAAGAGAAAGAAAGAAAAGGAAAACAAAAGAGAGAGAAGAAAGAAGAGGAATTAATGCTGATGGAATTGATGCAAGTGATGCCTCTTGATGCTCCTGGTTGCTCTCCCTTTTATAGGCGAATGGATGAATGAATCCAGCTAAGAAAACACGTTAAAATTGAAGTGGAAGAAACTTTCGGTGCATGTGAGTTCCAGCTGTGCCAACTTGTTTCCAATTTGTATATTTTAATATTTCCAATAATTCGGTGCTTGGATTTAGTGATGATTGGTGCAGATGGAGAAATTTCGAGTGGAAAAATGTTGTTTTCCCCATAAAACCGAGTGAAAGCTTGCTGTTTATCCCCAAGACCGAGTGAAAGCTTGCTGGAGGGTGGTTTGCTGAGTGCTGGACGGTGTTGGTTGGAGAGAAGAGTCTGGGCGGTGTGAAGTTGGTATTGGACGGTATGGAGAGATGTGTTGTGTTGGAATGGAAAGAGAGAGGGAATGGGACGGTGTTCTAGATTGAGGACAGTGTAGAGTGATCCGATGTTTGGAATTGTGGAGTGTAGGTCGGTTTTGAAAGGAGAGGGGACGGTGTTGTGGCTTGAGGGACAATGGAGTTGCTGGACGGTGTGGAGAGAAGTGTTGTTGATTGTGGCCGGTGTTTTATTGATCTGGTGTTGGGCCTATGAAGAGATGGAAGGAGTCGGTGTTGATGGAGGTAGTGATCCGGTGTTGCATTGTGAAGAATTGGGTTTGTTTTCACCTTCTCTCTAGAATCCGAGTGGAAAAGAGGCCTCTTATGCAAAAGACCGAGTGAAAAGGTGACTTTGGACACAAATCCGAGTGAAAGCCAGTCAGTGTTGTTGGGGGGTCGGTGTTTGGAGGAGAACTGGTCGGTGATGAAGCTGGATGAAAGGATGAGTGAAGAGTGACTGAAGAGTAACTCTGATTGAGCCATTCAGTCGGATTTGACTGTAGAAGGACTCGGAACTGACTGAAGCCATTCACTCGGCTCAGGTTCATGGAGTTCATTCGGAACTGATTGAAAACTTACTCAGGATCAGAATTTATTCAATCGGTTCCCAACCATTTTCACTTGGCTGTCTGAATTTGAACCACTCGGTTAGAACTTTGCTCGGATTTTGTTTTGGAATTCACCCGGACAAGTTCATTTGGATACATTCACTCGGAACGGCCTCCACTTTTACTAAGAAACTTGCACTTGAAGGGTTGGAATCTGACTGATTGAATTTCTTTCCGGGTCCGTATCTCTCTTAGCTCGGAAACATAGGTTTCTGACCCAACTCACTCGGTATTCTTCATTGCAGAGATCTCACTCGGACTTAGTGTTAAACTGTGAGAATCTGTCCGAGTATGATTCACTTCTGGTCGGATTTTCCTTGCTTGCTTAAGGCATTACTCGGAAATACCTTGTTCCGCTTGAGAATGCCCTTTTCTCCGAATGAAACCACTCGGATTCCCCCTTATTTAACAGTTGCTCTTTCAGTGACTTCTGCTCGGACAACAGTTTTGACCACTCGGGAGTTTTCCAATCGGAGGCAGTTTGGCACAGAAAAATAGTTCAGACTTGTTTCAATCAGCATTTCTTCACTTGAATTATTTGTAATCAGAGAACTCCCACTCGGATTCACTTCAATCAGCAATCCTTTCACTCGAAAAATAGCTTTGGGCAGCATCTATTCAAGGTCAGTCCCTTTTTTACTCGAATTGGTCACAGTAGGGGATCTTCCACTCGGAATCTCCTCCAACTGAGACTTATTCCTTTCCAGCATTGAACCTCCAACAGAGTCAGCCATTTATCACTCGGAATGTCTAAGACAGGGAACTTTCCACTCGGATTCTAATCCAACAGTGAACTATTCCACTCGGATTTGCTTCATTCTGAGTAATTCCACTCGGATTTGGTCCTTTCTCAGTCATCCCACTCGGATTTGGTCATTTTGAGTCGGATTTTATCATTCTAAGTCGAAATTCAGCATTTTTGAGTCGGATTTTAACATTCTAAGTCAGATTTCAGCATAAAAAGAGAGTTCTTTCTACTTTGGGCTTGTTCTTCTTGTTTCTTTATCATTTTATGGTCGTTTTTCTCTTGTTTTTGACCCTTTGTTACCTTAATTCCTGCAAAATAACATACCCAAGTAGAATAGAGTGGAAAGAAAGCAAAAATCGCAATAAATAAAGGAAATACAGTGGATAATGATAAAAATCCTAAGCAAACTGGATCTAATTTATTGTACTATAAAGCACTTATCAAAATACCCCAAACCAAAGCATTGCTTGTCCTCAAGCAATCACCATATTCACAAGATAAAATACAGAAAACACTAAGCTTAATAAACTAAGGAATCCGAAACAAAGAAAAAGATTTATTCAAATGCCAATTTTAATTTACTTATGTGAATTAATTTTCAATGTCAAGACTTGAGATACTCTTCTCACAATTTTCACTCAAGTGTTTCAAGGTTTGTGTATCTCTCAAATCATTATAGTAAAAAAATATTACCATAAGCTTGTTAATAAACCAGAAACTCTACAGTTTAGATAGAAAATATGTCAAAGTCTAAAGGTCTTTCAAAGGTTGTAACGTGGCCTTGGGTTGTATTGTCAAGGTAGGAATTTCAAGAAAAATAGAATACAAAAGGGCTTTAATAGTCATGAATGATTCAAATTACCATCATAAATTTAACAGAGCAAATTTTTGAATTTTTATGGATTTTTTTGGAATTCATTCAATATCATCCTTTTGATTTTCTTTTTTTTTCTTTTTCTTATTTTTCTTTGCATTTAATACCATATTTTTCTTAAGTCCTTTTTTATTTCTTTGCTCCACTAAATTTCCAACTTTTTTACCATTAAGAGAATATCAGTCAATGAAAGGTTTCAAAGAAAAATTTTCGCTTTTAGGCTCAAAAGGGGCAACTAGGGGTCAAATTATACAAAATTCTGAGGCTTAAGAATAAGACCTAATTGTGCCTATATCATCCTAAGACATATAATCAAAAACCATTTTGAATTGGTTAAAAAACAAGTTCTAGAATATTAATGACTATGAGATTCACTCAATCAAGAAAATATGGGTTTTGAAAATTTGTTTGATAAATAACCCGTTTTGGCTTAAGTCTAACCACGGAAAGTCTTTTCAAAGAAAATTTTAATCACATAAGGTTCATTTAGACATTGATTTGGCATTTAAACAATCAAATTTTGAAAATTTTACTCAAAATTTTGGGGTCCTTAGATACTTTAGCCTTGTGTTCAAAGTAACTTTATCATGCAATCATGGTAATTTACAAGATTACAAACAAACCAAGGGAAACACACATGCAAAATAAAATAACAATCACACAACAAAACAAAACAGTTAAGTTTTCTTACCTACCACCCCAAACCAGAATTTGACATTGTCCTCAATGTTAAAATAGATGATAAAAGGATAAGAAAATTTACCTGGAGTAACCCCAAACCAGCATTTGACATAGTTGGTTTTTTTATTATTACTTAAAAATAAAGACATGGGGTTACCTCCCCACAAGTGCTAAGTTTAACGTCTTCAGCCAGACTCTATCCCTCAATCACAGTCAAGAATCGATTAGGGCCTAGAAACTTATACCTTAGTATGGAAGGTAAAGATTTAAGTTTATCATTTGGGCTCACTATGACTTCAGTGTCATGTCTTAGTGGTATGTTACCTTCACTACTTTTTGATGTTCCTGCAAACTTATTCAGAAAAATAGATCCAAGTGGGTCCTTAAGAAGAGTTTCATTCTTCACCACTTGGTCAACAATTTCAATTCCATAGCAAACATCATTAAAAGGTTTTCTAAAACATTTTTCAAGTTAAAATCAACCTTTTGGTCTCCAACAGTTAGAGACAACTTACCATTTTTGACATCGATCACAGTACCTGCAGTTGCTAAAAATGGTCTGCCTAAAATAATAGGAATCAAAGAATCTTCGTCCATTTCAAGCACAACAAAGTCAGCAGGTATAAAAAATTTTCCTACCTTAATAGGAACATCCTCTAAAATTCCTATAGGATATTTGATAGATCTATCAGCCAACTGTAAAGATATCCTAGTAGGTTTTGGCTCTCCCAATCCTAACTTTTCAGCAACAGATAATGGCATTAAACTCACACTTGCTCCCAAATCACACAATGCTCTATCTATAGCTATGCCACCAATCATACAAGGAATAGAAAAGCTACCTAGATCATGAAGTTTTGGAGACATTTTCTTCTGAATTAGAGCGCTGCGCCCCTCAGTGAGTGCCACTGTTCCATCTTCCTCAAGCTTTCTTTTGTTGGACAAAATATCCTTCAAGAACTTCGCATAGATAGGCATTTGCTGCAAAACATCTATGAAGGGAATATTGACATACAATTTCTTTAAAACATCAAGAAACTTACCAAATTGTTTGTCCAACTTTGCTCTAGCCAGGCGCTGAGGAAATGGAATAGGAGGTTGATATGGCTTAACCTCTTCTTTCTTTTCTTGTGGTTTTTCTTCCTTATTCATCGGGTGAGATGGAGACTCATCCAATTTCTTTTTCTCTTCAGTCTAACCAACTGGACCATCATATTGAGTGCCACTCCTAAGAGTGATAGCCATTGCATGGTTGGAAGGTCCAGCCTCGGGTTTCCCAGGAAATGTTCCTGGCGCTCTTTGAGAGTAGGAGGCTTGTTGGGCAATTTGAGTCTCCAATATTTTGTTATGGGTGGCAAGAGAGTCCACCTTTGAAGCTAAGTTCTTTATTGCATCAGAGAATTCATCATTCTGCTTCTGTTGAGTAGCTACAAATATCTCCATTAAGGACTCTAGTTTTGATTTCTGTGGATTGTAGGGTCCTTGTTGAGGGTTGTAGTTATTTTGGAATTGAGGTGGCCTATTTTGGAAGCCAGGTGGACCTTGTGGAGGTCTGTAGTTACCTTGATAATTTCCACTATAGTTTCTAATAGCATCCACCTGATGCATTTCTTGTTCTTGATTAGGGGTCATTGCTAAATGGCAATTTGTAGCTCCATGTCCTGAAACACCACAAACTTCACAAACAATATTAGTAGCACCTATTGACCCTATTTTATCAAGCTTTAATGTTAATGCTTCAACTTTGGCAGAGAGTAAGGAAAGAGCATCAACAGAATACTTACCTGGTGTTTTAGAAGGTAATCCTCTCTCAGAGTTCCACTAGTGAGTGTTTTGAGCTATTTCTTCAATCAGGTTCTCAGCTTCATCAATATTTTTACTCATGAAGGCTCCTCCAGCTGCAGCATCTAAAGAGATCTTTTGTGTGGAAGTTAGTCCATTATAGAAAATATGGATTGTCAATCACCTTTTTATCCCATGGTGAGGACATTCTCTTAGCAACTCCCTGTATCTTTCCCAGGCTTCATACAAGGATTCATCATCTTTTTGTGAAAAATTGATGATTTGTTTTCTCAGCACATCAGTCTTGTTCCTTGGGTACCATTTATTGATAAAAGCACTGAACAATTGTTCCCAAGTCATGATGGATCCTTCAGGAAGAGAGTATAACCACGCTCTCGCTTTATCTCTTAAGGAGAAGGGGAAAAGTCTTAAGCGAATGGCATCATTGGTGGCTCCGTTCATCTTCAGGGTGTCACAGTATTCAAGAAAGATTTGAAGATGAAGATTTGGATCTTCGGAGGGTAATCCTCCGAATTAGTTTTGTTGAACCATTGAGAGTAGTGAAGGCTTCAATTCAAAATTGTTAGCCTCCACTGTGGGTCTAAGGATGCTAGATCCTCTCCCATTAGTGCTTGGAGCGACAAAATCTCTTAAGGGTCTGTGTTGGTCTGCCATTTGTTTTTCTTTTTGTTCTTGTTGTTGTTTTTGTTGTTTTCTCAAAGCTCTAAGGGTACGTCCTATCTCAGGATCAAATCCTAAGTTTAGATCGACACTACGGCTTCGTCGCATAAAAAGAATGACAAATAAAATAAACAATTACAAAAATAAAACAACAACAGATACACAAAATTACAAACAAAATAAAAATAAAAATAACAATAAAAATATTAACAAGTATGATCTAATCGAATTTCAATATTGCCAATATTCGAGGGATAACAGTCCCCGGCAACGGCGCCAAAAACTTGACAGGGCCCGCAAGCGCACGGGTTATGTCGCGTAATATAAAAGATTATCGTTCTCCACAGGGACTGTATTCAAAGTACCGGCATATTAAAATTTAATTATCCACACAATTGATTTTTAAGGTTTTTGTAAAATAAAACACAATTTAAAAATCTAAATTTAGAAACAAAATTTACTTGACACTAAAAAAAAAATCAGAGTTGAGAGTATCTTTGGATTTTAGGGGATTAAGACTCTATTTTATGTTAATGAATTTTAACTTTTCATAAATAAGAATCAAATTAAGTTTTCCAAGGCGAATTTTCCAAAAGCTAATTAATATATTCCTCTCAGAATCCTATTAATGTACCTAACCTATGGAAAGCGCTGCTTAATCCTCAGAAAGGCCCATTATCGTTTTATGAAAATCCCTTTTATTTCCTCAAAAGAATTTTGATTACTTTCACGGTTTTACTGAGGTCACAAAAAGCATCTCAAAAATCTTAGGTTTAGTTCAAAGCTTTCCGGTAAAAATAAATCTCTCGATTCTATTTATTACCTAAACTTACTAATATACCCGCAAGTATACAGTTTTATCATTTAGGTTCTTGTTAGGAATTACTAAAAGCATTGAGCATAATTGAACTAAATGGAAAATAGAAATTTATTTAATTCCAAGTCAAAATAATATTAACAATAAAATATTATCATACCCCCTTTATCCCAAGATAATTAATTTAGCTACTCATGAAATAATTCAAATTCATATAAATAATGGAAAAATAAAACATACAAGACATGGTAAAAATAAAGACTTACGGGTTTCTCCAAAAGCTCAGAATAATTTACCACTGTATTTCCTTGTTGCAGTATTCTCCACCAATTACAAATTTAAACAACTCACTTTTACAATTCACAACTCTTAAAATAAAATAAAGAAAAAGAAAATAAAAAGAGAAATTAAAACGAAAAAGAAAGGAAAAGGAACGAAGTAAAAAAAATGAAAAGAAACAAAGAGAAGGACGGAAGAGAAAGAAAGAAGAGGAAAACAAAAGAGAGAGAAGAAAGAAGAGGAATTAATGCTGATGGAATTGATGCAAGTGATGCCTCTTGATGCTCCTGGTTGCTCTCCCTTTTATAGGCGAATGGATGAATGAATCCAGCTAAGAAAACGCATTAAAATTGCAAGTGGAAGAAACTTTCGGTGCATGTGAGTTCCAGCTGTGCCAACTTGTTTCCAATTTGCATATTTTAATATTTCCAATAATTCGGTGCTTGGATTTAGTGATGATTGGTGCAGATGGAGAAATTTCGAGTGGAAAAGTGTTGTTTTCCCCATAAAACCGAGTGAAAGCTTGCTGTTTATCCCCAAGACCGAGTGAAAGCTTGCTGGAGGGTGGTTTGCTGAGTGCTGGACGGTGTTGGTTGGAGAGAAGAGTCTGGGCGGTGTGAAGTTGGTATTGGACGGTATGGAGAGATATGTTGTGTTGGAATGGAAAGGGAGAGGGAATGGGACGGTGTTCTAGATTGAGGACAGTGTAGGGTGATCCGATGTTTGGAATTGTGGAGTGTAGGTCGGTTTTAAAAGGAGAGGGGACGGTGTTGTGGCTTGAGGGACAATGGAGTTGCTAGACGGTGTGGAGAGGAGTGTTGTTGATTGTGGCCGGTGTTCTATTGATCCGGTGTTGGGCCTGTGAAGAGATGGAAGGAGTCGGTGTTGATGGAGGTAGTGATCCGGTGTTGCATTGTGAAGAATTGGGTCGGTTTTCACCTTCTCTCTAGAATCCGAGTGAAAAAGAGGCCTTTTATGCAAAAGACCGAGTGAAAAGGTGACTTTGGACACAAATCCGAGTGAAAGCCAGTCAGTGTTGTTGGGGGGTCGGTGTTTGGAGGAGAACCGGTCAGTGATGAAGCTGGATGAAAGGATGAGTGAAGAGTGACTGGAGAGTAACTCTGATTGAGCCATTCAGTCGGAATTGACTGCAGAAGGACTCAGAACCGACTAAAACCATTCACTCGGCTCAGGTTCATGGAGTTCATTCGGAACTGATTGAAAACTTACTCAGGATCAGAATTTATTCAATCGGTTCCCAACCATTTTCACTTGGCTGTCTGAATTTGAACCACTCGGTTAGAACTTTGCTTGGATTTTGCTTTGGAATTCACTCGGACAAGTTCATTTGGATACATTCACTCGGAAGTTCCTTCTTACTTCTCACTCGGAATGGCCTCCACTTTTACTCAGAAACTTGCACTTGAAGGGTTAGACTCTGACTGATTGAATTTCTTTCCGGGTCCGTATCTCTCTTAGCTCGGAAACATAGGTTTGTGACCCAACTCACTCGGTATTCTTCATTGCAGAGATCTCACTCGGACTTAGTGTGAAACTATGAGAATCTGTCCGAGTATGATTCACTCCTGGTCGGATTTTCCTTGCTTGCTTAAGGCATTACTCAGAAATACCTTGTTCCGCTTGAGAATGCCCTTTTCTCCGAATGAAACCACTCAGATTCCCCCTTATTCAATAGTTGCTCTTTCATTGACTTCTTCTGCTCGGACAACAGTTTTGACCACTCTGGAGTTTTCCAATCGAAGGCAGTTTGGTACAGAAAAATAGTTCAGACTTGTTTCAATCAGCATTTCTTCACTCGGATTATTTTTAATCAGAGAACTCCCACTCAGATTCACTTCAATCAGCAATCCTTTCACTCAAAAAATAGCTTTGGGCGGCATCTATTCAAGGTCAGTCCCTTTTTTTACTCGGATTGGTTACAGTAGGGGATCTTCTACTCGGAATCTCCTCCAACTGAGACTTATTCCTTTTCAGCATTGAACCTCCAACAGAGTCAGCCATTTATCACTCGGAATGTCTAAGACAGGGA
Source organism: Clitoria ternatea (assembly GCA_037962975.1). NCBI lineage: Eukaryota > Viridiplantae > Streptophyta > Magnoliopsida > Fabales > Fabaceae > Clitoria > Clitoria ternatea. The sequence goes on from CM075672.1 coordinate 163,584,099, forward strand.
ACTTTCCACTCGGATTCTAATCCAACAGTGAAGTATTCCACTCGGATTTGCTTCATTCTGAGTAATTCCACTCGGATTTGGTCCTTTCTCAGTCATCCCACTCGGATTTGGTCATTTTGAGTCGGATTTTATCATTCTGAGTCGAAATTCAGCATTTCTGAGTCGGATTTTAACATTCTGAGTTAGATTTCACCATAAAAAGAGAGTTCTTTCTACTTTGGGCTTGTTCTTCTTGTTTCTTTATCATTTTATGGTCGTTTTCTCTTGTTTTTGACCCTTTATTACCTTAATTCCTGCAAAATAACATACCCAAGTAGAATAGAGTGGAAAGAAAGCAAAAATCGCAATAAATAAAGGAAATATAGTGGATAATGATAAAAATCCTAAGCACGGTTTGGTACCAGTAAAATATGATGTTGAGCATGCATGAATTTGGATATAAGTGTACACATTTTACTACTGCAGTAGGGGCATAGTAGCATAACTATGTTTGTCCCATATTTGATATATTGATGTTTTCCTACAGTCGGATCCGCACTTGAAAATAATTTCATTGTGTATATGCATTAGCTTTAAGAGCATTTGCATATAGCCGAGATATGCCTAGTTGATAGCCGAGATGGTGATGGATGATTGTTGGATAGAGAGACAGTAAGCCGAGGTGCTAACATTAAATGTGTGATGATTGTTGAGAATGTTAAGGATATAGTATATATGATAATGCCTTGTGAATATGCTTATTTAAACATGTATTGTGCCGAGATGGAATGATGTGTCATGTGTGTGATGTTATCTCGAAAATGAATGTATTGCATACATGCATAAATCTCATCATAATGTATGACTTTGATTCATTTGGATTATGTTACTCACCTCCCTGTTGCTATTTTTAAGGTTGATGTAAGTGTGATGAATCCTACTCTTTTGGAGGTCGAGTATTGGAAGAGGTAAATATGATAGGAATGTGGGTGAGCCTTGCCTGGCATATATGTATTCATTTTGTATGGCATACGGTGTGTATGCTTATTTTGAAACTAATTTGATAACAGTTGATTTTGGGAGGTCATGTAGGAAAATTAGACCGGATGTGTATGGCTAATTTTCATTAATGACCTTGATAATGTATGAATGATATTGATATTATTAAATTATATTTTCTATTGTTTGACGAACCGATGAGGTATCTTCTATCTTCTTTTGGTAGCTATTTTCAATCACTCTTGAAATTATTTTCATTTTTCGCTTTTCCCTTGTGATGGCCTGCAGTCCGGTCGTCCGAGGTGCACTCTAATACCATTCTCATATCTTCATATATGAGATCGGTTATTCATTGATCCAGGGTAATTACTTGATATTATATATATATATACAGAATAACTTATACGTATTTTTATTTTAAATTGTGAAAAATTTACCCCTGTTTTTGAGATAGGAAATCGGGGTGTTACAACCTGGTATCAGAGCATTGATTGCTCATTGATGAATTATATGAGTAAATGTTGTGAAAGAGTGATTGTCACTTAATTTTGACATGTTATAGTTAAGCATTATGGGAGCTTGAATTGCTCATTGCTTTATATTTTGGTTGATGTTAAGCCCGGCCAGGCATTTCTTTTCTATATTTACTTTCAGATTGTGAATATATTATGATGATATTTATATTGATGATAGTTAATAATGACTGGTATATATATATTGAGGAAAGAAACACAAGGTTTCTGATTATATTGTGTTGTGTGAATAAAGTAATTGATGGCAAATAGGTGTAATATTAACACAGCCGCTATGGCTGAAGGCTTCAATCGGTTTGCTGATATCCTAGAACGGCAACAACAACCTGCTGGTCAGCCAAATCATGGTCTTGACCGATTTCTCAAGTGGAAGCCTTCCGAATTTCATGGAGGCTATAAACTGGAAGACGCTTATGTTTGGATCCGTGACTTGGAACAGATATTTGTAAGTATGGAGTGCACGGAAGCTCAAAAAGTCGAATACGCGGTGTTTATGGTCTGAGATGAAGCTGAATCTTAGTGGATTCTCACTCGTGGGTGTATGATTGCGGCTCACACTCCTTTGGATTGGGAGAACTTTAAAGTGGAGTTCCTTAGGAAATATTTTCCTGAGAGCTACAAGAACAACAAAGAGCTTGAATTTATGGAGCTCAAACAAGGAGGCATGTCGGTGGAGGAATATGCCTCGAAGGTTGAAGAACTGTGTGTATTTTACCCTCCTTTCCAACAGGAAGATACTGAAGCTTCAAAATGTGTTAAGTTTGGGAACAGTTTACGCCAAGAGATCAAGAAGGCGATTTGTCACCAAGAGATTAGGAGTTTCCCTACTCTTGTGAACAAGTGTAGAATCTTTGAAGAGAACGATGTGGTGCCCAAGAATTATGCTGGGCATGATCAAAGATTGAAGGGTCAATCCCCTAATTTCAAGAAGAAGGGCAACTTTAAGAGTAATAGACAATTTGTGCGTGGTTCCTCTTCTCTTAGAGGCAGACGAGGTGGTGGAAGATATGGTGCAAATGGTGGCCGAGGTAATGGCCAAGGACTTCGTTGTTTCCGGTGTGTGAAAACCATTTGGCCCGTGATTGTGGTAATGAAGAGATAGTGGTGTGCTATAGATGCAACCAATCGGGACACATTCATCCTGATTGTCCTTTAAATGCCACGGACGTGGTGGCTCGCAATGAAGGAAACCAGGGTGGTTATAGTGTTTTTAGAGGTCGTGGTCGAGGAATCGGTAATGGGGGCCTCGATGGTTATTGAAATGGAAATGGCAACGGTTGTGGAAATGGGAGCGGCTGAGGTAATGGCAATGGTGGCCGGAATGGCCATAATCATGGTGCTAATCAACAAACGGCTAGAAGAGTATTTGCTATAACCGGTGAAGAGGCAGCTCAAGCCGATAGCCTATTTAAAAGTAAGTGCGAAATACTTAAAAACTCTATGCATGTTATTTATGATTCCGTGTGACCCATTCTCTTATATCCGAGGATTGTGTACGGCGATTGAAACTGCCGATGTGCCTAAAGAAAAATGCCCTTGTGGTTACTACCCCAACTGGTACTTGTCTCAGATCGGTTAACCGATGTGATAACGTTGATATGCTCCTAGAGGGAAGGAAGTTTATTACTTCTTTCATTTGCTTGCCTATGAAGGGCTTGGAGATCATTCTCGATATGGATTGGCTCTCTGCCAATAAAGTCTTGTAGACTGTCAACAACAGACTGTCATTTTCCCTTTAGATGTCTGGAAATTCGATGCGCAAGGTATAGCTCAACTATACATACTATTCTCTCTAGCCAATGGGACACATGGTCCCAATCCCTTAAATATTCCCGTTGTGTCTGAATTTCCGGATGTATTTCCTAATGAGGTACCTGGTTTACCTCCTCCACCAGAGGTGAAGTTTTCTATCTATCTTGTTCCGGGAGCGGAACCTGTTTCCCCAGCGCCATATCGGATGTCTCCCATGGAATTAGCCGAGTTGAAGAGACAAGTTGAAGAGTTATTGGAACGAGAATTTATTCGCCTAAGCGTGTCTCCTTGGGGTACGCCTGTTTTATTGGTGAAAAAGAAGGATGGAAGCATGAGGTTATGTGTGGACTATCGACAACTTAACAAGTTAACCATTAAGAACCGATATCCCCTACCTCATATTGACAATCTTTTGGATCAATTGAAGGATGTCATTGTGTTCTCAAAAATCGATTTACGTTCCGGATATCACCAAATTTGGGTGAAGACCGGGGACATTCCTAAAACTACCTTCCAAACTCAATATAGACACTATGAGTATGTAATGATGCCATTCGGAGTGACAAATGCTCCTGCGATATTCATGGATTACATGAATCACATCTTTAATGAGTATCTTGATCAGTTCGTGGTAGTGTTTATCGACGATATTCTTGTCTATTCCCAAAGCCACGAGGAACATGAAGAGTATCTTCGTCTTGTTTTGAATATCCTTCAAGAGAAAGAGCTATATGCAAAGCCCTCAAAGTGTGAATTTTGGTTGTCCGAGGTCCAATTTCTTGGACATGTTATCTCCAAAGATGGTATGGTAGTTGATCCGTCTAAGATTGAAGCCGTGTTGGCTTAGGAAAGACCGGCGTCTGTGACCAATGTGTGAAGTTTTCTTGGCCTTGCTGGTTACTACCGGAGGTTCATTGAAGGATATTCCCAATTGGCTTTGCCCTTGACAAAGCTAACCCGTAAGAATCAACCATTTGTGTGGAGTTTTGATTGTGAAAGGAGTTTCTAAGAGTTGAAAATTAGACTCATTTCTGCTCCGGTGTTGGCTTTGCCGGACTTATTAGATGACTTCGTGGTGTATTGCGACGCTTCTAAGCTTGGTCTTGGTTGCGTTTTGATGCAAAAAGAGTGTGTGATAGCCTATGCGTCGAGACAGTTATGACCGCATGAGGTTAATTACCCCACACATGATCTTGAATTGGTGGCGGTGATGTTTGCCTTGAAGTTATCGTGACACTATTTGTATGGCTCTAAGTTTGTGGTTTTTAGTGATCACAAGAGTCTCAAATATTTATTTGATCAGAAGGAGCTTAATATGCGCCAACGACGATGGATGGAGTTTTTAAAGGATTATGAGTTTGAATTAAGGTATCATCCTGGAAAGGCAAATGTGGTCGTCGATGCCTTAAGTCGGAAGTCATTGCATGTTTCTGCTATGATGGTGAAGGAGATGGAGCTCATTGAGCAATTTCGAAATTTGAACGTGGGTGTAGAAATATATACCCCAAAAAAGATGTCTCTCGAGGTGTTGACGGTAGCAAATGTCTTCCTTGAGACCGTGAAGCTGCAACAACCAATAATTATGGTCCAATAAATATGGGAGAATTAATTTGACACTAGAGGTGAATTATAGGTGAGTTAAGATTTACCAGAATCGGATAATTTAACTAAGAATATGGGACCCACTTGGTCAAATTAAATATTTGATGGGTCTAGATAGTTTAGTAGATTATTGTGATTAGGGTGGTATAGTTGAAATAATTTTTAGTGTTAAGGAAAGAATTAATCGGACTCGACATATGTTATTAAACAGAGAAAATACGAGCCGAATTGAATTAAAAGAAATTGAGAAACTCCCTTTTCTTCTCCTTACTCAGCTGTGTGCATTTTTCCTCTTGATTAGCATTTGTATCCGTTGGGTATTAGGAATTATTAACCATTGGAAAAAAGTAGAGATGATGTACCCTTTTAACCCTTGGACATTGACCAGAATGGTCATCTTTTTCTCTTTCCCTTCTCCAAAACCGTGCACACTCCTTCTTCCCCCATCACTTTTCATTTTTTTCTTCTCTCCGAAAAAGGGTGGTGGTTTTCTTCTCTTCTCCCATTCTGTCCTTGAAAGAGCTTGGAGGAGCTTGGAGCTTGAAGTCTCTTCTTTCCTCCTCCTTATTTTCGTGTGGATTTTTCCTCTCTTGGAAAACTCTCTCATTCCTTCTCTTGGGGTAAGATCTTCCTATTTCTCAAGAGTATGAACTATGGATATTTGAGTTTTTATGTCGGGAGAGTGACTTACTAAATGTTGTTAGGTTTTAATGAAAACCCTAACCCTAAGATTTGGGTGAAATGCAAAATATGAGTGGAGAGGCATTTATTGTGTTAAATAACTACTTTGGTGAGGTAAAATGATGTCATTAATGGTGAAAGAGGATTAATAAAGCTTAGTGGTTGTTGGGGACCATTAATGTGGGAACCCGGTAATGGGTTTGGCAGTAAATGTGCTTAGTAATAAATGTAGATGCCTAAACCGTGGTGGTGGTGGCTGAACGAATGAAATAAGCGGGACTGAGAGTTAAGATGTTGGAGGTCGTCGAGTAAATAAATATGAACGTTAGGCCAATGTGGTTAAATGGGAAATTGATTGTGTGATATATTGTGATATAGTAAATAACCCCAGCTACATGGCGGAATCTTCTAACCACGGTGAATACTACTTCTCTTGAGGTAGGAGGGGGTAACTTTTCTAAATGCATGATTTCATCCATTCTTGATGTGAAAATATATGTATATGATTGCGTTGGTTGATTTTTGAGTGGGCGGTATGATAATTGTTTGACGTTATGTGGCATGTGTTGGATGATGATTGTGTATTTGCATTGAACTGAGCTGGAGTCAATGACCCGGTGTGGGATCAGCCACTAGAGTCAGTAGATGGCTGAGGTTTTAGACCAGTACTGTAAGTATCTGGTATGATTATCCGATATCCTAATGAGAGGAGACTAATCTAAATGTCTGATGTTTTACTTGTTGTTTGTATTGCATACAGAGTGGATGTAGTGATATCCATACTCTGGTACCGGTGTAGAGACCTGACCAGATATTGTGATGAATATGATGATGAAATATGTTATGATGGTTTGAGACCATGCTTGAATTAAAAATCAATGATGTGAAATATCCAAATGTTGTATATATGGATTGACAATATGATTGCCACTAACTACCGATGTGTGAGGATTCCTACAAATATTTGTAAAGGTTGAGAATGTTGAAATCCACTAAGTGGTGGTCGTGATTGGATGACTGATTGAGTGGCATTTAGGATGCACAGTGTGAGAATGCATTGATTGGCATTTGCATCCATGGCATATCATTCGCTGCTTATATAGAATGTTAGGGGTTCCAATAGGCAGGCCCAGTGGGAGGGCGGCCCTTATTCGGGGAATCACGAAGCTGCCCTTAGTTTGGTGGCAAGCCACCCTATGTGGTAGGCCCTGTGCAAGGGCAGCTCTGTGATGAGCAGTTTACCTCAGTGTCCGACGGGGCATGGCTCCCTTGATGTGTGTTCGGGGGAGGCCCGTAGCACTTTGGCAAGTACGGCTATAATAATGATCCGCAATCACAAGGTGACTAGTCCTACAGATGGGCAAGAGCAGTTTGGTACTAGTAAAATATGATGTTGAGCATGCATGGATTTGGATATAAGTGTACACATTTTACTACTGCAGTAGGGGCATGGTAGCATACCTATGCTTGTCCCATATTTGATATATTGATGTTTTCCCACAGTCGGATCCGCGCTTGAAAATGATTCCGTTGTGCATATGCATTAGCTTTAAGAGCATTTGCATATAGCTGAGTTATGCCTAGTTAATAGCTGAGATGGCGATGGATGATTGTTGGATAGAGACAGTAAGCCGAGGTGCTAACATTAAATGTGTGATGATTGTTGAGAATGTTAAGGATATAGTATATATGATAATGCCTTGTGAATATGCTTAATTGAACATGAATTGTGCCGAGATGGAATGATGTGTCATGTGTGTGATGTTATCTCGAAAATGAATGTAGAGCACACATGTGTAAATCCTACTCTTTTGGGGGTCGAGTATTGGAGGAGGTAAATATGATAGGAATTTGGGTGAGCCTTGGCCGGCATATATGTATTCATTTTGTATGGCATACAAGGTGTATGCTTATTTTGAAATTAATTTGATAACAGTTGAAATTAATTTTCATTTTCCGCTTTTCCCTTGTGACGGCCTACAGTCCGGTCGTTCAAGGTGCACTCTGATACCGTTCTCATATCTTCATATATGAGATCGGTTATTCATTGATCCGGGGTAATTACTTGATATTATATATATATACAGAATAACTTATATGTATTTTTATTTTAAATCACGAAAAATTTACCCCTGTTTTCGAGATAGGAAATCAGGGTATTACATTGAGCGTACCATTAGAACTCTTGAGGATCTTTTAAGAATGTGTATGCTTGAGCACGGCGGGAGTTGGCAGGAGTACCTACCACTTGTGGAATTCACCTACAACAATAGTTATCACGCTAGCATCGGGATGGAACTGTTAACCAAGTGGCCTCAATTACGCAAGAGAGGGGTGAATTGAGTATTAAAAAAATTTTCTTGGAATACTTTTGAAATTAATTCTTTAATAATTATGCTTTAAGAAGATGATAAATAATATTGCAAGCAATATAAGAATATATATGATTCATATGAATTCTAACAATTAAGTTCTAAACAAAATAACTGAGCAAGCAATATATATGAGCAAATATAAAGAGTGTAGGGATAGAGAGATTTGCAAACTGATATAACGAGTTCCACCACCCCGGTGTACGTCTCGCCTTCAAGTAACCCACTTGAAGGATTTCACTATGAGATTAGAGATTACAACTTTAAGCAATTGAAGCTTCCAAGTGTCCCTCACTCAAGAACCCAATTCTCACAAGTACAAGGGTAACCCACCCAATCTCTCAATCTCACACTTTACAAGGTTGAAACCCAAACCCAAGCTTCTATGGTTTTGGTGTTTATGATTTACAAGGTTAACTCTCAAAAGAGTATGTATACAAATTCAATGCTTGGAAATATTTTGCTCACTATTGAATCTCTCAAGAGAAACTTATGCAAATAAGGAATAGAAAGCTTATGACAAGGAAGAAAGAATAAGGAGCTTGCTTGCTTGAATGAATGAGTACCTTGAACGTTCATTTCTTCTCCATTTATAGCCAAGCCTTCATATGCCTTTTCCATAAATTAATTGCTCCACTAATCCATGATTTATGCAATGATAGAATAAGCTTCATGTTTCATGTAATGGCTTCTCGACTTTGTCTCCCAATGATTCCATATTTTATGTGATGGAATTTGAACTTTGTTTCCCATGATTCCATGATTTCAGGCTTGCTTTCTGAGTGGTTCCATGATTTGCGTAATGGTGTTTCTCTAATTTCAACTTTCAACTTTGGGTAACAATTTTAACTAGATGAATGGATTCATTTTCACCATGAATGGATTCATTTAGTGTAATTTGACATTCAATAGCATATTAATAGATTCATGACTCATTTGAATAGATTCAGGCCCTTAAAATTACAAAAATATAGCCTCTAGGTGCACATGAATCGATTCATGCTAATGTGAATCGATTCAGCCCATCAAAAATCACATCTTGGGCTATTTTGTTACGTTTGAATCGATTCAGGGGAGGCACTAGTTGAAAAAGTGGATATAATCACGGTTAAAATTGGCCTATAATCACGGTTAACCAACCGTGGTTGTTGCAGCCGTGGTAGTAGATGAGGTCCTTTAACCATGGTTCACAACTGTGGTTATAAATCACATCTAATCACGGTTGTTATTAATCGTGATTAAATAAGAACCTATTTAATCACGGTTGTCAATCATAACCGTGAACACAGGTTCATAAAACTTGCATTTATAGACTATGTATAATCACGGTTGTCGAGCATAACTGTGAATATAAGTAGTCATAAAACTTCATTTACAGACTATGTATAATCACGGTTATGGTAGTAACCGTGAATAAAGAGGGCCTATAATCATGGTTGTTACCATAACCATGATTAAATAATGAGGTTTTTTTAATATGGGTTCTGTTTTATTTTTTCCCGAACCTGCAATCAGACAAGCAGCACAATATACAGTATATCCTAGCATATCCAGCAACAATATATAAAAAGAATGGTATGTATATAACATTAATTAATTTGCTATCAATTCATAACAACCTAAAAAATGAAAGTATATAAAATTCAAATGAATGTAACCTAATAAAATGTATACCCTAAATCCTACACTAGATACATATGTAAGAGAATAAAGATCCTACATCTAGCTAAGTCCTTTCCTGACTTCAATGAAGTATGCGGCCCATTGCTTTCTAACATTATCTACAAGTGTCCTAGGGAAGTATGACCGGTCCTTAAAGTATTACAAACAATGCACAAAACAATTAGAACAAAAGCTATATTTATTACATGAATTTGATGAAATTGGTAGAAAACTAGTCCAAGTGATGAGACTTACATCTGTCCATCCATCTACTAAATGTTGTTAGACGATGGTTAGCATGGTGTGCATGACGTAATAGCCACACTCGAAGCTACCCTCCTGCCTATAAGACTACAATGGACATAAAATATAGAATAAGTGAATTCACAACTTAAAAAATATATATTAAAGATTTGAATGAATATGATTAACTTACTTTTTGGTGCTCCCATGCAAGTTTTCTTCCACTGGACTTACTTCCAAGCAATCGATTGTATCCAACCACCGCCCTACGTCAAATAAAACATAAGATAAGTTAGAATCGTATAAGACCAAAAATGATGTAATCGAATTTGTACTTATTTTTTAGGGATTACCTTACCCGTCTACTATGCTTTTCAGGTCTCGGGGAACTGTCCCGTGCATAGAATCAAAGTATAGAGCAACATAAGCCCGGGGACAGATCACCACAAGCGTCCAATGAGCGCTACAGTTACCAATGATAAGTGAGACTTCAAAATGCAAAAATTAATGGACAATAATTATGGAATAGAATGTTACCCTTTATGATAAGGGCCCAGGTATACACCCTTCCTAGACTCAAACATCCAATTCTGGATGTATGCCTGGGTGTCCTACATGTTGTTTCCTTTCCTCTGTATGAAATAGGGCTCTAAGAAACCATAAGTTCGATCGAAACCCAAGTCCACACAGATTTTATGCAGAAACCTAAACAAGTTAAGACATGGTTAATGACAAATAACTTGTAAAATTTAAAAATTGGACATAAAATGATATACTTACAGCTCCCACAGCTAAATGATGGAGATGTTCAACATCGTCGACACCATCATAATCTCATACAAGTCACTCCGTGTAATGTAAACCGGTAGTGAACTTAGACGGCCGAACACCAGTGGCCGCCATGGGACCTGAAGAGCGTCCTCTCCTAGCTTAGCCCAGATCTGCCATAGCATCCTCGGATCGTCGACGGGGTCTGGCTTCTTCAATGTCGGTTCCTATTGAACAATTGACAACCATCATAGTTTGTACCATAATTGACAATATAACAAAATCAGTTAGTGTTTTAGGTTTTTACCTGTATAAGAGCAACCGACAGGAGTCTGTTGGGCCACATAAGAAAGTGGCCCATTGCCTGACTGAAGGTCTTCACCTCTGGAGTTGCCACTGGCACAGCAGCATCCTCCTCGAGGATAAGCACAACAGAGACCCTGGACATACCATCAGGTAATGACTGATGGTGAACCACAAGGCCTAAGTTGTAGACCATGCCAGTGGTAACTGGCTCCTCTGACCCATCAATGGACAGGTTACATTGACGGGTATCTACAGGCTCGACCCTATCATTGTCAGGGTCAGCTGCAGCGCGCGACCCCTTAGTGCTAACCCTCTGTACCTACATATTTACGCATTAAGCAGAAGTTATTCAACAATGAAAGAAAGTGATTACAAACAACAAACAGTTAAATAGTATAAGGAATCTAACCTGTGGGTCGGTAGCTGGTGCAATAGTCTCCTGGTGGTGGCTGAGTGAGGCCTTCATCTCCTCCTTGAATCGGGCCATCTCCTGTTATAGCCTCGTAATCTCCTCCTAATACTCAGCCTTCACAACAGCCACCCTTGACTCAACCTTCTGCTCCACCAACCGCTTAATGGAGGAGGCAGGGTCGGGAGCACCGTAATAGCTCCGGAGGCCTGTGAAATGTGAATAATTAGCCCATAATTGTTTAATAGATAACAAAATAAAATGATACAGTTATTTACAACTTACCTACACCTTGACCAATAGCACACACCCTTCCTGGGTGCTCTGGCCTACCGATGGCGGTAGTCAAAATATCCTGCCTACCATGGGCTACGAAAGACCTTTGGGTTGATTGCTCAACCAAGGAATCCTGAAACTAAATAAGTTAGAAATCACTTGCTTCACGTAAACCAAAAAAACTAACATATTTATAAAAGGAATACTTACTATCCATGTGGTGACCTCCTGAGCTTGTGAGGAAGTGTATTCCCCACTCTTCCTGATCCTAGCCCACTTCTATTTCTCGTGGCGTGTAGGTGGGGAAGGTGGATCCACAATACCAGTGTCAGGCTGGCTAGTCTGACACTAACTCAGCCTCTCCTAGGCCATCTACTCCTCCAATCTACGGTAACCCCCACGTGACAATCTATGGGGGCAGTCACTCAGCTTCTTAATATTCTGTTTTTTCAATCTGACCGCCTACAACAAGAAAGAAAATTATTTAGAGTTAGACTTATAAATTATATATAATTTAAGCATTTAAAATGCAACATACCTGAAACTGGTCAGAATGCCTAGATGCAACGAAAGTATCCCAAGTCTCCTGATCAATGAAGGCATATTTCTCTCTGGGGAACTATCCTCGGTCCTCCCCGAATACATACCCACAATTCATATGCTTTTAAACTAAGGATTGGTATAATTTGGCAAAGTGTTGATTAAAAATTTAAAGTCCAAATATACCTCCTGGTGAGTGTGCATTTGAACGACCTCTATCGCTCAGCAATAATATCGAGGATCTTCCTCCTCACTGTGTCATGAGCTGGTACACAGTCTTTGGAGATTGCCTTGGATGCTTTCAAGGGCCCTATGACTAAGTCAAGGGCCAAGAGAGCCAAGGAAGGTCTCCAAAAGCATTTAGCTTCTTCTATACATTCTTTAAGTGGGCCCAAGCCCAAGGAAGAGCTATTGAAGACCCTTACCCTTTTCTCCTGAACTATAGAAGGGTAATGGGCTTGGTATGGATGTTTGGGCCTCTTTATTGGGCCTCATATATCTTGTACATATTTTTCATTCCTTTGTATTCTAGGTATATTAGGACTATATTTTAGGAATTAGTTTGGGCTTTGCATAGCCATTAAGTTTGGGCCACTTTTGGGCCTTGTACCTTGTTCCTTTTTACATTTGGGCTTGTATTAGGCCAAGTAGAGTAGGTTTTAGTATTAGGCCTTAGGAGCTAATCCAAGGCCTATGGTTAGGAAGCTTTGGCCAAAAGTTTCAAGGGACTATATAAGTCCCTCTCCTTTGTAATTAGTTCATAACTTGAATGATTAGAGATTTTAGAGTGAGAAACTCTCCCTTCTCTCTAGAAAAGTAGAAGCTTTAGGCTCCTTTCTAGTGTCTTATCCTTTGGACCTTCTCCCAAAGGTGGTGACATTTATACCTTATCTCTCTACATCCTAGAGAGTGGCGGCAACACCTTTCATTCCTCTCCTCTCCATCTCCTCCATTTCTAAACCAATTCTCCTTAGATCTAGGTTCTTTCTCCTTCTAACTTCCACCACAAGCTAGCTTCCACTACAAGACTCTCCTACCTTCTTCCCTAAGCTTCCAAAACCATGACTATCCTCTTCATTTTCTTCAAACATTTTGGATCTAAGAAGGTTCAAGAAGAGAAGATCCTTCAACAAAAGCTAGGAATTCAAGAAATTCCTATAACATGTGGTATCATGAGTCTCAACTATTCTTGAATTCATTTTCTTAGATCTATTTTGGTGCTGTTTTCGTTTTGCAATTCTGGTTCTAGATCTGAATTCCTTGCTTTCTCTACATAAATTTTCATATATCATATGCCTAAAAACTTCAAAAAATGCAAAAGTTATGCTTACTTGAGATCTAAGATCTAGACCTTTTGGCTTTGAATTTTCCAAACTTGCTTCACAAAATATGCTACTACATGGATCCGAAATATAACCTCAAAATTTCATAAAGTTTGGAGAAAAAATTTTAAAAGTCAAAAATTTGACCTTAGATGCCTTCTACCTCAAGTAACATGTGTTGTCTAGTGTTTCTTTGATTCTCCTTTGCATATTGTGTCAATTTGTGTGTCATTTGATCATTTGGAACTTTAATTTCAGTTCTGGACCTGCTTAGATCTATGTCATATACTTACTTACATTAGGTCTTAGTTGCTTGTTTAAGTGTTTCATAGTTGCCTTAGATTGTGCCTTGAGTTTGGAGCTTGTTCTTGTTGATTCTAGGAATTTTATGTGTTGATCTTTGCTTGAGTCATTTGCTGGATTCTTAGGTACTTTAATCACATTTTTTGAAGTACCTAACAAGCTCCATAGAGTCTTGTTGTTCACCTCATTTTAAGGTGACAAGTTGTGCCAAATTGTTATAGGTTGTTAGTTCTCCTTTTAGGTTGAATTTTCTAGTTTGTTTTGATTTTTCCAGAAGCTGTCCACTACTCTTTGCATGCTGTTTGTGTCTTTATTTTGATGTCTTTTGTTGTATAAAACAATTCCTTTCATTTCCTATTTGATTTGGAAGATGATGTTTGCTTTACACTAGCTTTAGTTGCCATTTTTGCCTCTTTTTGTACACTATTAGTACATGTGTTGTTGCTGTAGTAGGTGGCTGTAAAAAATAGAGGAAAACACATATAAAAACAGAGAAAAAAAGTGAAAAAAGTTATAAGTACATTGGTCATTCATTCCTTAATTGTTTAGGCCTTTTTCCTTACAAAAAAGAGTGAAAAAAGTGTTGAAAAATACTTGAATTAGAGAAAAAAATACAGTCCGGCACCTATATTTTCATTTGTGCAATACCTAATTGACTTATTTTAGTGCCTAATTGTACATTTGTTTAAGGAAAAAGCATTAGCAACATACTTCTAAAGCTTGTGAAAACTTTTGAGCATTCTAGTGTTCTAGGTAGCTTTTTGTGTACTTACTTTCTTTTGTGCATTTAATTTTAGTTTGTCTTGTTTTCATTCTAAGTTTTTCATAACAATTCCATAATCTCGTGTGCCTTTCTTTCTTTACACTTTTGTTGCTTGTCATATTCTAGTTTGTCACTTTATCTTCTCCTTTGGTTTAGCTTCCTAATTTGCTTGTCTTGTTGTCTCTAGTTTTGTAATTTGAGTATTTCTCTTTCTTGGAATTCTTGAGATTAAGGCTTGTGAGTCATTACATAGTTGGGTAGCATATTGAAGGGATTGAGATTTGATCACTAGATTTGACCTAAAGCAATCTATAATAATAGAGAGAAGTGGACCTTGAGTGAAACACCTTGTGAGCTTAGAGTGTAAACGCAAATTCTTTTCCTTTTCTTATACTTTGTGCTAACCATTACTTTGAGTTTCCAAGTTTCTCTTTTGTAGCTTGTGGGATTATCTTGGTGGACTTGAAGAGTCTTGGAAGACTTGTGTATTGGAAAGCAAAAGTTGTAATAAATTAGGACTTGTTTCTTTTGCATTGTATTTTTTTTCCCTTGTATTTTGGGACTTTAAATTTGATTCTTTGTGTAGTCTTTGTATTTGGACTTTAGAGACTTTGGACATTGGACTTACAAACTTTCTTTTACTTAGTTGATTAGGAGTAATTGCGCTTAGGACTTAGTTTATATTTTTGCTTTCGACTAGTGTAAGTACGATTTGATATCCTAGGCCTAGTTTACATTTTTGCACTATCTGACTAGTTTGCTTTAATTGCTTTCTAGTTAGCATAAGTGCGCTCTTGCATGCTAGGTTTTGTTTAAATTCTTGCACCCCGACTAGTCTTCTTTAAAAGTTTTCTTCTATTTTCTTCTTTGTGGCCGATTCAAATGAATTGAGTGACACGACTAGTATCTCATCACTAGCATCCTTGCATTATAATATGTCTTCATCTAGTGAGAGAGTTGGAGAGCAAACCCCCCCACACATGCATAAAATTTTAGAGCAACTTAATAACATGGCTACTAGGCTAGATAACATAGAACATGGGGAGGGTAGAGATAGAACCACTAGGCATCATAGACATAGAAATAGACACCATGCGGATAGACAACATGATGACACTAGTGAGGTTGAACATAGGCACCATAGAAGACATACTAGAAACCATGAGGAGGGTGGTTTGAGAGAGGTCAAGCTAAAGGTCCCACCCTTCCATGGCAAAAGTGATGTAGAAGCCTATCTTGATTGGGAGATGAGAGTTGAGCAACTCTTCACCTCCCATGAAACTAAGAATGAGAAAAAAGTTAGGATTGCCACCCTTAGCTTTCAAAATTATGCATTAGTATGGTGGACCCAAAACCTAAAGGAAAGAAAAAGAGACCATCTCCCACTCATTGATGAATGGGAGGATTTGAAAGCCTTACTTAGGAAGAGGTATGTTCCCTCCTACTATAGGGGTGAACTATTGGCTAAGCTCAATAGACTCACCCAAGGGTCCAAGAATGTGGAGGATTACTATAAGGCTTTAGAGATGGCTATGATTAGGGCCAATGTTGAGGAAGATGAAGAAATCCTCATGCATAGGTTTTTACATGGCCTTAATCATAATATTAGGAAAAGAGTGGAACTTCTACCTCATGTGGACATTAAGGAGCTTCTCCATCAATGCACAAGAGTAGAAGCTCAACTCATGGATGGAGCTTCCTACTACAATAGAGAATCCAAACCTTTTAGGACTAGGTGGAAGGGTAAAGAAGACTCCATCCCTAAAGATAGTAGTTTGGTTAAGAAGGGTAAGGAGCATGAAGTGGGCACTTCAACTCCTAAACTCAAAAGTAAGGTTCATAGGGATCATACCCCTATAAGACCATCTAGGAACAACCCTTCTAGGAACAACAACTCTTTATCATAACCCAACTCTTCGAGAATAAGTTCAATCAGTTGTTTTAAATGCTTAGGAAGGGGTCACATTGCCTTTCAATGCCCAACCAAAAAACTTATGATTTTAAAAGGCATTGATCACTATTTAAGCTATGAGGAAGCATCCTCTTCACACTCAAGTGATAGCTCTAATAGTGATTCCTATAAGAGTAAACATGTTCTAGGAGATGACGGTGAGCTTTTAATGATTAGAAGACTCCTAGGTAGTCATAAGGGATGATGACACTACACAACGAGAGAACATCTTTTATACAAGATGTTACATTCAAGAAAAACTTTGTTCTCTCATTATGGATAGTGGTAGTTGTGCTAATATGGCTAGTCAAAGGCTAGTTTACAAACTTGGTTGTCCTCTAATAGATCACCCAAAACCTTACAAACTTCAATGGCTTATCGAAAAGGGTGAAATGTTAGTGAACAAGCAAGTTCTTCTCTCTCTTGCTATAGGCACCTACCATGATCAAATATCGTGTGATGTGGTTCCTATGGAAGCCACTCATGTGCTCTTAGGTCGCCCTTGGCAATATGATAAGAAAGTCACCCATGAGGGGTTTACTAACACCCTCACCTTTGTACATAACAATAAAAAGTTTGTGTTACATCCCTTTTCTCCCAAACAAGTTTTGGAAGACCAACTCCAAATGAAGTTGAAGAGGGATAGGGAGGTTGGGCCTTCCACCTCCCCTCCTAAACCTCAAAAACAAAAAAACAAAAGAAAAAGTCACTCAACAAGATAAGGGTAAAGGGATCCTTACCTATGAAGATCCCAAGAGGCACTCCTCTTTCTTTGCCTCTAAGCATGATATGAAGCAAGCCTTGCTTCTTCACAAACCTCTCTACATGCTTTACACTACATCTTTTTCATCTAGCTCTCCTACCCATTCTAGTAGCACTAACCCTTGCACTTCCCTATTCTTAGTGGGCTCTCCTTCTCCTAGACCCAAGGGATTGTAAAATCTTCTTCTAGAATTTGAGGATGTCTTTCCTAAAGATCTTCCTCAAGGGCTCTCACCTCTTAGGGGTATAGAACACCAAATAGATCTTATCCCCGAGGCTAGCTTGCCTAATAGACCTGCATATAGGTGTAACCCCAAGGAGAGTCTAGAATAGAGAAACAAATTGGAGATCTACTTTCCAAAGGTTGGATTAGGGAGAGTCTTAGTCTATGTGTTGTGCCAATTCTTTTAGTTCCAAAAAAAGATGGTTCTTAGAGGTTATGCACTGATTGTAGAGTAATCAACAACATCACCATCAAGTATAGGCACCCTATACCTAGACTTGATGATATGTTGGATGAACTTTGTGGCTCTACCATATTCTCCAAAATTGACCTTAAAAGTGTCTATCACCAAATACGAATCAAGGAAGGTGATGAGTGGAAAGCTACTTTTAAGACCAAGCTTGGTTTATATGAGTGGTTGGTTATGCCTTTTGGTTTAACCAATGCACCTAGTACCTTCATGCGCCTCATGAATCATGTTTTGAGGGACTTCATTGGCCACTTTGTTGTTGTCTACTTTGATGACATCCTTGTGTATTCCAAGTCTATGGACTTTCATCTTACCCACCTTAGACATGTTTTACTTGCCTTAAGAGCAAACAAACTTTTTGCTAACCTTGAAAAATGCTCTTCTGGTTTGGATCACATCATCTTTTTAGGATTTGTAGTTAGCTCCAAAGGGGTCCAAGTTGACCAAGACAAAGTCAAAGCAATTAGTGCTTGGCCAACCCCTAAAAACATACATGATATTAGAAGCTTCCATGGCTTAGCTAGCTTCTATAGAAGGTTTGTGAGAGACTTTTCTACTTTGGCCTCTCCCCTAAATGATTTGCTTAAAAAGAATGTTCCTTTTCTTTGGGGGCCAAAGCAAGAAAAGGCCTTTCAAGACCTCAAGCATAGACTACACATGCTCCCATTCTTGCTCTACCAAATTTTTCAAAAACATTTGAGCTAGAATGTGATGCTTCTAATATTGGCATAGGTACGGTTTTACTTCAAGAGGGGCACCCTATTACTTTTTTTAGTGAAAAGCTTAATGGGGCATACCTTAATTATCCCACCTATGACAAAAAGTTCTTTGCTTTGATTAGGGCTTAATTCCCAAAGAGTTTGTCATTCATAGTGACCATAAGTCACTCAAGTATATCAAAGGCCAACATAAGTTAAATAAAAGGCATGCCAAATGGGTTGAATATTTGGAATAATTCCCTTACGTTATCAAGCACTGTAGTGGTAAAACTAATGTTGTAGATGATGCCTTATCTAGAAGGCACACCCTCCTTTCTTCTTTGGGTGCCACTCTTCATGGTCTTGATGAAATAAAAGAATTATATCCAAATAACCTTGACTTTGCTAATGCCTACCACACTTGTGGTTCTTTGCTTGCATCTAGTGGATTCCATAAATTAGATGGCTTTCTCTTTAAAGCCAATAAGCTATGCATTCTTAGGGGATCCATTAGAGACCTTTTACTTCATGAGAGCCATGAGGGAGGGCTCACGGAGCACTTTGGGAGGGATAAGACTTTAGCCACCCTTAGTGAACATTTCTATTGGCCCCATATGAAGCGTGACATGCAAAGACTTTGCTCTAGGTGCTTTGCATGTAAAAAGGCCAAATCTAGGGTGTCTCCATATGGCCTTTACACTCCCTTGCCTATCCTAACTTCCCCTTGGGTAGATATTAGTATGGACTTTGTCCTTGGGTTACCTAGGACCCAAAGGGGAATGGATTCTATCTTTGTGGTAATTGATAGATTTAGTAAGATGGTTCACTTCATCCCTTGCCATAAGGTTGATGATGCAAGCCATATTGCTAAACTATTCTTTAAAGAGATAGTTCGCTTACATGGGATCCCTAGAACTATAGTTAGTGATAGGGATACCAAGTTCCTTAGCCATTTCTGGAGGACCCTTTAGGCCAAGCTAGGAACTAAACTTCTCTTTTCTACCACTTGCCATCCACGAACAGATGGCTAAACTAAGGTTGTTAACAGGACTCTTTCTACTCTTCTGTGAGTCCTTGTTAAAAAGAATGTTAAGTCTTAGGATGAGTGTCTACCACATGTAGAGTTTGCTTATAATAGGGTAGTTCACTCCACCATCAAGCATAGTTCTTTTGAGATTGTATATGGATTTAATCCCCTCACTCCTTTAGATCTTTTGCCTCTAGAGGTTTCAGATGACATCCTTCATATGGATGGTGAGGCAAAAGCATCTTTTATTCAAAAACTTCATTAGGAGGTTAAACACCATATACAAAAGTAAAATGATCACTATGCTAGATGTATGAATAAAAATAAAAAAAAGGTTATCTTAGATGTTGGGGATTGGGTTTGGCTTCACCTAAGGAAGGAACGCTTTCCTAACCTTTGGAAGTCCAAACTTAACCCTAGAGGTGATGGTCTTTTTCAGGTGATTAGGAGAATTAATAATAATGCTTATGTACTTGACCTCCCTGGTGAGTATGGGGTCAGTGCTACATTTAATATCTCTGATCTTACCCCTTGTTTTGTAGATGAGCTGGATGAGGTTGCCTTGGATTTGAGGGCAAATCCTTTTCAAGAGGGGAAGTATGACATAGCCATCACCCAGGAAGAAGCCATGGACCCTACACAATCTTTGGAGGTTGCCTTGGATGCTTTCAAGAGCCCTATGACTAGGTCAAGGGGAGCCAAGGAAGGTCTTCAAAAGCATTTAGCTTCTTTCATACATTCTTTGAGTGGGCCCAACCCTAAGGAGGAGCTATTGAAGACCCTTACCCTTTTCTCTTGCACTATAGAAGGGTAATGGGCTTGGTATGGATGTTTGGGCCTCCTTTGGGCCTCTTCATTGGGCCTCATATATCTTGTACATATTTTCCATTCCTTTGTATTCTAGGTATATTAGGACTATATTTTAGGAATTAGTTTGGGCTTTGCATAGCCATTAAGTTTGGGCCACTTTTGGGCCTTGTACCTTGTTCTTTTTTGCATTTGGGCTTGTATTGGGCCAAGTAGAGTAGGTTTTAGTATTGGGCCTTAGGTGCTAATCCAAGGCCCATGGTTAGGAAGCTTTGGCCAAAAGTTTCAAGGGACTATATAAGTCCCTCTCCTTTGTAATTAGTTCATAACTTGAATGATTAGAGATTTTAGAGTGAGAAACTCTCCCTTCTCTCTAGAAAAGTAGAAGCTTTAGGCTCCTTTCTAGTGTCTTATCCTTTGGACCTTCTCCCAAAGGTGGTGACATTCATACCTTATCTCTCTACATCCTAGAGAGTGGCGGTAACACCTTCTATTCCTCTCCTCTCCATCTCCTCCATTTCTAAACCAATTCTCCTTAGATCTAGGTTCTTTCTCCTTCTAACTTTCACCACAAGCTAGCTTCCACTACAAGACTCTCCTACCTTCTTCCCTAAGTTTCCAAAACTGTGACTATCCTCTTTATTTTCTTCAAGCATCTTGGATCTAAGAAGGTTCAAGAAGAGAAGATCCTTCAACAAAAGCTAGGAATTTAAGAAATTCCTATAACACATGCCAACCTTTATGATGATGATGATGATGAAGTGGACAATGTCCATGCCATCCGTAATGATCATCAAGAAGGGATTTGGGAGAATATGAGGGGCAAAGTTTAAGTTAGTAATCAAACTTATTTCAGATTATTGCATTTATATTATTTAACCATGTAATTGACGATTGTTTTATTTTCTTTTAACAAGGAAATGGCTAATCATCCTAAGAGTACATCAGATACCCAAGGGACTTGTCAGAAGAGTAGGGCTACCACACAGATAAGGGAGCTAATGGCTACACATGGTGGTGGTCAAAAAATCCCCATTTAGTTTGATGAGTTAACTTTTTCCTATTGGAGAAAACAAGGACAAATTTGTTAGCTTTATAGCCTTACTTGCATGTAGTAAGGTTAGCATCTTGAATGATAAGTGGAAAGATGTAGATACATGTGTAAAGGAACAGATTTGGGAGAGTATAACGGTATGTTGTTATTTAATTTTAGACTTTATAAGTAATTCCACTATAATTTTGGATATTTTTTATATATGATAATGTTTTTTTATATCTAATGTAGCTCACCTATGATGTTCCCAACAACACCACCTTGAAGATGAAATTGTTAACATTTTGTTCTAAGTGTTGAAAAGCTTTCAAGACATATCTAGAAACTAATTATATTTTTGAGAATGAAAAAAGCTCCCTTTGAGGACTATCTATGGATCGATGAAGACACATAGAAATCATTTGTTGAGACTAGGACAGTTCTAACCTTTCAAGTAGGATCAATTACCTATTTAATTATGGTTGGAATTTATAGGTTATTCTATACTAACATTTATTTACATATCATTAATGGCAGGAGAAAAGAAAAGTTGCATAAGACATTCAAAGGAAGAATTGTTATCCTCACTTATTATCTCGTGGAGGGTACAACTTGTTAGAAAAGAAGATGATGGAAGAGGAGTTAAAACAGATACAGGAAGCTTCTGGATCTGATCCTACTATTATCATCTCTCCACTATCTCCTTCACTACACCATGAAAAATGGAAAAAAGCTCGACAAAAGAAGTTAGGGGACTACACATCAAACGAAACCCGTGTTGTTGTTGAGACGATTATGAGTATTTGTAATTAATTATCATTTTATTATTTAAATTAATTTTGTTAATGATTGCAATGTTTTGCAGGATTCTTTGGAACAAAGAAGCTCAGTTGGTGAATTTGTGGCATCTGACGAGAGGACATATTACCCACCGCCTTAGGGCGGCCAGAACATAGTGGTCGTGGTCGAGTATGTGGGCGAGGGGTTTATCTGAAGACATATTTTGGACATTCAAGATGACAAAATATTATCAAGGATAAGAAGAAATTTAGGGAAAAACTGAAGATAGAGCTTAGAGAGGAGCTGAAACATGAAATTCTCCGAGAGCTAGCCCGTATGTAACAATCTTTACAAATCCCTGAACGACCACCACCTACGCTTTTACATCCTGTACTGTTAAGCACAAAGAAGAGTTATGCTCCAAATGATTTAACTTTGGAAGAGTATGCTTATGTCCGAGACAGATGCAGGCTTTATATCGATCATCCATACCGTTTGGTGGCAGTTGGCAATGTGTATAATTTTGGGTCTACTGTAACATCCTATTTACTACTCAAATAAAAAAGAGATATTAATATCTCTTTCATGAGAAAATACTTGCTATTAGTTAGTTGATTTTTAACTAATTAATATTTTTATAAAACTTTGGTACTTATATTTAATTATTTTTTAAAATAAAAAAAAAATAAAAATATGTATATTTAACGAAGATTTTAAAATGACTTAATTAGTATTCACTAATTAAAAAAATTATATTAATAATTTTTAATATCTTTATTATTCACCATTTTCATTTTATGTTCTTATATTTATGTTTTTATATATTTAAGATTTAACTCTTATTAGAATTTTAAAATAAAAATTTGAAGGAATTAGAATATGACTCTTTAGAACTTTTTGATCTATGTATTATTTATGATTTTTTGGAATTTTTGAATTTTTTAAATATTTGAGAAAATGACCAAAATACCCTTAACCTTTCATCTAATAACCAAAATGTCACTGCCGACATCATCGCTTACTTATTGCTTACATCATTGGTTGGTAAATACTTACATCATCGGTTGGTAAAGACTTACATCATGAATAGTCACCGGTTGATAAATACTTACATCATAAATAGTAAAATAAATAATTAAGTAATCTTAAATAGTAAAATTCTCTTCCTATAAATAGATGGCTCATTACACACCAAAATTAGAGAGAGAATCTAGAGAGATAGTGCTTAAGAAATTAGTGGGAAATAAATTCTTTTGGTAAAAAGAGATTTTGTCGTAGGTGTAAAGTAATAATATCTTTCTTCTATATTCTTTTTATGATTATTTAGTTTATTCTTTTTAACACTCTTAAACCATTAATATACTAGTACTATTATGAATAAGTTACTATGGTAAAAATAAATTATCACTATGCATTATTTTTACGATTTACTGTTACTATTCACTATTTATTGTTACTATTCACAATTTACCATTTACTGTGATTATTCAAAATTTATTATTTACCATTATTATTCAAAATTTATTAGTTACTGTTACTATTTAAAATTTACTATTTACCGTTACTATTCAAAATTTACTATTTACCATTACTATTCAAAATTTACTATTTACTGTTACTATTCAAAGTTTACTATTTACCACTACTATTCACGATTTACCATTTACCTATTCTATTCAAAAGTTACTATTCATAATTTACCATTAACTGCTATTATTCAAAATTTACTATTCACGATTTACCATTTACCGCTATTATTCAAAATTTACTATTTACTGTTTTTATTCATGATTTACTATTTACCGTTATTATTTACTATTACTATACATAATTACTATTTATCATTTCTAATAGTAATCTTAATTTTTATGGTATGCCTATACTGAAATAAATTAGTATTAATATTTTTTTTAGAACTCGGAGGCACAAAGCGAATTCACTTTTGGTAGCAATTCCAGGTAAGGGGGAGTGGGATAAAAATATAATATGAAACGACATAAGAATAATGGGAGGAATCCCCTACTCCTTTTAAATTTAATAATATTATTATTTTAAAATAAGTATCTTGTGTAACTTACTCTAAAATACCTATGCAAGGACCTGAACTCTTATAACCTATATGAACTGGACTAAACCTATGCAAGGACTTGAACTATTATGACCTATGTGGACTGAACTAAGCCTATGCAAGGATTGGATTATATGGACTTACATAGACTGTGAACACATCTTTTGGTCCGGTCCAAGTGGAATGAATCTTTTTATACTGAATTCTAATTCAGAATGGTCAAATTCGAGTAGAATGGCTCCAAAATAATCAGAACCGAGCGAAATAACTCAGAATGAAGCTTTTCCGAGTGAAATAAAGACCTGGTAGAGGCAAATCCGATTGGAAAAACTCAAAAATGGTCAAATCCGAGTCAAAATGAAGCATTTCCGAGTGGAATGGCCCAAAAATGGCAAATCCGAGTAAAATGACTCTGATTGAAGCATTTAGGAGTGAAATATAGCCCTGTTGAACAAAAATCCGAGTGGAATGGCCCAAAAACTAGTAAGTCCGAGTGAAAATACTCAGAACGGATCAAATCCGAGTGAAATTACTCAGAAGGGATCAAATCTGAGTGGAATATGCTCCTGTTAGAGAAAATCCAAGCAAGATGACTCTGATTAAAGCAAATCCGAGTGGAGTATGACCTGTAGGAAGAAAATCCAAGTGAAATGCTTCACTGATGAAGGTGAATAGGAGTGGAATGACTCCCTGTCAGAGCCATTCCGAGTGAAACAATCCCAACATCCGAGTAAGCACATCCGAAGGGGAAACATTGATTGAAAGCCCTTTGGTTAAAGTGTAAAGGCTGATTCCCAGTGAAAATACCCAAGCTTCCAAATTCTGAGTGGAAAGGGAGCCATTCCGAATGAAAACGACCCTGTTAGAGGAGAATCCGAGCGGAAAATCCCCTACTGCAACCAATCCGAGTGGAAAAAGGGACTGACCTTGAATAGATGCTGCCCAAAGCTATTTTCCGAGTGAAAGGATTGCTGATTGAAGTAAATCCGAGTGAGTATCACTCAATTGGAGAGAAATCCGAATTGAAAATTCAAATTTCCAATTCTGAGTGAGAAGAAGCCTATTTCCGAGTGAAAATATTCAGATTCCAATTTCTGAGTGGAGAATAGGCACATTCCGAGTGAAGAAATTCAAATTTCCAATTCTTAGTGAGAAAAAGCCTATTTCCGAGTGAAAATATTCAGATTCCAATTCCTGAGTGGAAAATAGGCACATTCCGAGTGAAGAAATTCAAATTTCCAATTCTGAGTGAGAAAAAGCCTATTTCCGAGTAAAAATGATCAAAATTCCAATTTCCGAGTGCAAGAAGGAAGGTTCTGAGTGAAAATGTCCAAGTTCCATTCTGATTAAAAGTTCCCAAGGACAGTTCCGAGTAAATCCTTCAAGCAATAAAGTTCTGTGTCACTTTTGAAAGAAATTCTGAGTGAATGCTTCACGAAGAGATGAGATCCGAGCAAAATACATCCGACTGAAAAGAATTCCGAGTGTTGCCTCTTCAATCAGAACCGAGAGTTGCTTCTTTAGTCAGAACCGAGTGAAGTATTTTCAGTCAACACCGAATGAGTCATTTCACTCAATTTCTGAGCCATTTCAGTCGGTTCCGTGTTATTCTTTTCTCACCCACTCTTGAGCCAATTTTCAAATCGGTTTCCGAGTGACACTTCAGTCAGTCAGCCATCTTCAAACCTTTCCCGAGCCCTTTTGGCCAATCAATTCCAAACCCCCATTTCCACCAATTTCTGAGCCATACTTCAAACCATCACCGAGCCACTTTTAACCCATTCCCGAGTCATCTTTCACTCATCTCCGAGTCATCCTTTAGCCAATTCCGAGTCACACTTCACATATTTCAGTCGGTTCCGAGTCATTGGTCACTCGGATTGTGGAGAGGAGGTGAAGTCCGAGCCAATTTTCAGTCAGTACCGAGTGACCCACTTTTCACTCAATTCCGAGTCACTTTCTACCCAATTCCGAGTAATCCTTCGATCATTTTCGAGTGCTCTTCAGGTCTTTCGCCCAAGCGATTCTTGTTACGCTCAAGCGAGAATGGGAATCCGAGTCAGTTTTCACTCGGTTCTGACTGAATGTTCTAATCGGAATTTCTTTAATTGCCCACTCAATCCAATTGCACAACACCAACATGATTTCATTCGGTCTTTAGCATAAAAGGGGCCTTTTCCACTCAGATTTAGGAGGCAAAGTGAAGACCGACCCCTTTTCCCACTCGGAATTGAGATGCAATGTGGATGAATGTTGACTGAGAGGGTGATCCGAGTCGTTTACACTCAGATTTCCAACATTCTCACTCGGATTTCCCCAGTTTCACTCGGTTTTCTCATTTTCACTCGGGTTTCCATCATTCTCACTCGGATTCCATCACTATCTCTCGGATTTCCGCTAGGCCCCCCTGTTCGCCCGTGCTGACTTGGATTCCACCACCCAAGTGGATCCAGGAATCCTGGGGGTGGCAGACAGGGGCGGAAGTGGAGGGAATTAAAAATTCCCACCCAGCCGTTGTCCCCCACTTCACTCTGAATGGAAGTGTGAGTTTTCCACTCTGAGTGGAAGCCTGAGCTGGCCTTCCACTCAGACAAGCCTATAAATAGGCAGGAGTTGAAGCACCAAGGGAGGACAGAATTCATTAAGGGAAAACTCTGTCAAATCCTCCGCTCTCTCTATCTCCCACACTGCGCAGCCCCTCATAGCACCCAACACCTTCACCCTCTTCTAACGCACGGTCCAGCACCCCCTCCATTAACTCCTCATCCTCTCACCCTTTCCAACCGTCCAGCCTCCCCTTCAAGCCCACCAAACTAACCTCCTTTCCAACCGTCCAGCACTTCCTCTCAGCCACCAAATACCCTCCAGCACCCTCCTCTCACCCTTTCCAACAGCCCCCACTCATCCTTCTCCTCACCAATCCGACCTCTTCACTCCTTACTCCTAACACTGTCCCTCACCAAACCGACCTCCCCAACTCCCAATTCCTTCTCCGCCAACCGTTCTCCTCTCAACTCCAACACCGTCCCTTTTCTTAATCAGTCTCACTCGGTATTCACTCCTCACTCGGTAATCTACTACTTTCACTCGGTATTTCCTATTTCCACTCAGTTTTTCCATTTTTTACTCGGTTTTCTGCTTTTATCACTCGGTATTTCATTTTTTCACTCGGTTTCTTCCATTTCCACTCGGTTTCTTCCATTTCCACTCGATTTTTTCCATTTTCACTCGGTTTTTCCCTCTTTCTCACTCGATTTTCTCTTTTTCCCTTCAATTTTTGCTCATTTTCCCTCTATTTTCTGAATTTACTGTTTCCCTTTTTCTTTTGTAGCTTATGCTACCTTCCCCTTTCACTTCATAGTAAAAATATAATAAAGGGAAATAAATGCTTCCTATGTTTTCTTTCAAATCTAAATAAAATTAAAAAAAAGGAAACAAATCATTTTTAAATAGTGTCGTATGGGAGCACTCCCGTCTACACAACCTCTTTAGGATTCGTACACTTGCGAAGAACTTCGCCTTGTACGAGTTCCCCACCTCAGTGACATCCATCATTATCTCCCAAGTCTTTTCCTAAAAGAAAAACACTCAGAACTACGTAACCCTGATTTCTTGATAATTCAAGAGTACGTAGGAGCAGGACCTCAACTCCTGTCGGGCCCATCTTTCTTATTTTTTTTATTTATTTCCTCACTTTCATGTTTCTTTCATAAATGTTCTTCTTTTTGTTCGCTTCCGTGAAAATCAATTTAGACGTGACGTCTTGTTGATTTCCCCCTAGTTTTTGCTCAAGCCTCGCCATAATTCATAGGGAAGGGATACTTAGGACGAGACGTCCTGCTTATCTCTTTCCTATCCCTGTTATTTTTTTATTCGAGAACGTCTAATTTAGGTGTGACGCCTTATTAGCATTCTCTTCCCCTCTCTGTCTCATATCGAAGTCGAGTTTAATTCGGATGAAACGTCCCATTGACCTCGCTTCGACATTCTATGTTTGTACAGTTCTCTCACTCTATTCTGTCATTTTTTTAAAATAAAAAATACAACAATAAAAGGGAAGAAATAAACCATCTTTTGTAAGGCTATTTATGTTGCGCATTTTCAATCTTGGTACTGTTTTTGACAGGCGATGTAGGGTGCTAATACCTTCCCTACTCGTAACCGACTCCCGAACTTGAATCTCAATTTTTAACCAGTGCTTTACTGAACTTAGTTTTTTCCAATGTTTTTCCTATGGATAAAAATGTTGGTGGCGACTCCCTGTTTCATTCTACTCCTTCTTTCTTTCTCGCCGTGCCGTCGCGATCCAGGTTGCGACAGATGGCGACTCCGCTGGGGACACTTAAGAGAGTCAGGCCAGTTTGGTTGAAAGCGCATTTTTTTTTATATATAGCCTTTGTTTAGCTTGGATTTCTCCCCCTTGTTTTTATTTTCCGTTGATTGTTGTGAATGTTCATTATTGTTTTAAATTACATCTTGTTATTTGCTTTATTGTCCATGTTCTATATGATTGTTGAACCCTAGGGTAGAAGACTATGTTACTTTTCTGCAATCATTGAACCCTAGGGTAGACGACTTTGTATTTGTTCTGTGTTTGTTCTCTGTGCAGAATGGTGTAAGGTAAAAAGGTATTGAATGCCCTTTCACACACTACACTCACAAATTACTCACACACACTTATGAGTGGCGCCCTATACCCGGGCCCCAAATGAAACTTAAGTTAGGAGGGGTTGGTATACAGAATCGTATAGGATGTACTTCCTATCCGGTGATCGTGAGAACCCCAACTAGAGTTCGACCTCTTATGACATACGCACCTAGTGGTTCCCCACTGTTGCGTCCCTGTCATGGGTAGGATCTTGGCTCTAGTGACCTTCTAGAAGTCTAGTATAAGCCACCCGATGTGGAGAGTCACTTTTAGACAAGCCCTAGGGTCCAGAGAAAACCTTCAACAAAACCTGACTTAGGCCACGAAAGGGCAAACTTTACTTTACCTTATGTCATTTTCACTTTCCTGTTATTAAAAAGGGATTATCTATCATCCAAAGATTCGCTTAGTCTTGGAAAATCTTTGGAACACACAAGTATTCTTCGGGTGAATGGATGATCCTCTCTTTTTTGTCATGTATCTCTGAGTCTAAAGTTATAGGTTCTCCTAATCGTCAAAGGAAAAATCCATAAAAAAATATTATACTTCATTTCCCTCGGGTTGAAGTGGCAATGACAATTGGGAAAACCTACGACTTTTGAGCTCGCATGAGTTTTAGAAATCCATGTTCCCCCCATTTTTTAACTTGTATCAAATCCTTGGGAGGAACATTGATCTTTAGGACTTGATAATAACTGATTCCATTCTTTGTCTTGATGTTCGCAGGGGACGATTCCGAATTTGTTGGTATTTCTAAGACAGTATGGAAATTAACATGGGACACAATAATTGTGATATAGGGGTGACTGAATTGAAGAAGTTATTGCACCTCAAGGCTAGAAAGGTCAATACTGACAGTTTACAAGCACTAGGGAAAAAACTGAGCTTGACACAAAAGATGACTTTCGCAAGGAAGTATGGGAAGATCCTGAAACTCTTGGAGGTAGACGTCCAAACAGAAGCCATCACAGCTCTGGCACAATTCTATGACCCACCCCTCCGATGTTTCACTTTTCAAGACTTTCAACTGGCACCCTCCATAGAAGAGTTTGAACAAATATTGGGGATGCCAGTGAAAGGACAGATTCCTTATCGCCATTTGGACCATCATGCGTCAGTCACTTCTGTCGCTCGTATTTTGAAGGTCCATCCTAAAATGTTAAAAAGTGTACAAATGAACAAAAACCAGATTCCCGGATTTACCAAGGAATTTCTGGAGAAACACATGCATGTCCTGGCAGAGAGGGAAGAATGGGAAGCTTTCATCGATACCTTGGCTCTCACTATCTATGGAGTTGTCTTATTCCCTAACTTAGATAACTACGTGGATTATGATGCTATAGGTGTTTTCACCGCTCGCAAGCACAGACTGGAAAATCCCGTCACAACAGTATTGGCCAATGTCTATTGCACCTTGGATTTCTATCATACCCAAGGAGGAAAGAGGATTATTTTGCTGTTTGCCTGTTCTGTATGTGTGGCTCACATCCCACACTTTTCATCAACTATGCAAAGCCGAGTGTCCCATCTCTGATTTGAAGTTGTGTCAGTTGGCAACGAAGAATGGGCGTGAGTGGGCTAATCACCTTGTGGGCCTTACAGCATAAAAGGTGAGATGGTGTCCTCAATGGCTAGAAGTTGAGTCCATCATTTATAGCTGTGGAGGATATCCAAATGTTCCTCTAATGGGGACACAAGGTTGCATCAATTATAAGCCTGTTATTGCTAAGCGGCAGTTGGCTTATCCTCTACTCGGGCCGCCGGGCGAAGCGCTGCTTACTCCTTTCATTTTGTACTATGCGAATGGGAATTACACCTCTACTATTCGGGACATAGCCAATGCCTGGAAGAAGGTCCATAGGATGGGCAAAGAACTGGGAGCACGAAGCCATGCTGTGAAAGTTGAATACTTAGATTGGGTGGTGAATAGAGTCTCCATCGTGAAATTGCCTTTCAAGGGCCCTTCATACCAACTTGTGGACACAGTTCCTCCGCCGTGCATTATGGAGGACAAGTTTACCATATCGCTAAAAGCCCAAGTAGAAGAGCTAAAGGCAAGGAATCAAAAACTGGAAGAAGATCTCCTGAAGTGCCAACAAGAGTGCGCCCTCCATCGGAAAGAGAATTCCGAAGGAAAGTATGCTATGGAAGAAATGCGGAAAAAGAGAAAGATTGATGAAGATTACAGAATAAAACAAGATCAATGCCTTCAGGCGGCCAATTCGCAGTTAAAGATGAAAGGTCAGCAGAGCGATGCTGTATTGGCCGAAAAACAAATTTTGAAAGACATGCTGGTACGATCTAAGGAGAAGGAAAAGGAGGCTTTGGTGCAGAAAGAGATGTTACAAACCCAGGTCCGTAAATTGGAACTACAACTAGAGGAAGTAATAAATGCCTGCGAACAAGAGATAAACACAGAGCATAAAAAAGCCCTTGATGCTGAACGATGTTGCCAGGAGACTACACAGGCTCTGAGGGCAGAGTTGGCCCAAAGTGATGAAATCATTCATTCATGGATAGATCGTTTTGCTAAATTGGCTTACCTAGCCAATGGAGTCCTGGAAGATTTTCCCTCAATGTTGGAGCAAGCCGAAGGCATGGTCAATCCCCTGTCCACTCCCAAAGAGATACATTATTTCTGAGCTATTGCCAGGAAAGACTTTGTAAAATGAGGGCCATGATTACCCGAGCCAGGAGTGGCTAAAGTGTTGTAATCTGAATCTTTCTAGCAACATTGTATCGTTTGGAAGAATAAAATAATGAAGCTTTTTTCATCTCCACAAGTTGTCTCATGTTAATTTCCAATATACTGTTATACCAAGTACTTTTGAACGCGACGTTCTGGGGAAAGGTTGAGAAATACGTGTCAAATTCGGAATTGTATCCCGCGTATGCCCATTTATTTTTCTTTTATCTTCTTTAACTGTTCCCTTTATTTTTCTAACCGTTTGTCGTGATTCTTTAGACACTACGGGTAAGCATCCCTACGCGACCAAGCTCAGAAAGAAACTCATGGCCGATATAGAACAAGAAAATAAGAATTTGCAAGCTGAGGTTAATCAGTTGAAAAAACAAATGGCTGAAATGGCCAAGATGTTCGAAAGGAGAATCGCAAAAAGGGATTCTTTAGCGGAAGTTGAAAATGCTAGGCAGCAATCTCCCATTCCTCAACATGCACAAGGTCATGCTGGAGGACCGAGCTCAAACCCTGCGGGGCCTACTGTTACCGTTCGCCTTGGTAAGTCGAACCCTGCCATTGTTCAACAACACACTTTTGTTGATAAAGAAGGGAATGTCATACCCTTCCCACAGTATGGGTTACCCCCGGGCTATTTCCCGCCACTCCAAGAGGAGCCAGATTATCAGGAAACAATCCTTCACGCGGCTCAACCAAACATCCCACCTGTCCGGAATCCTCAAACGATTCCAGTCCATACACAGGCTGAACAACCATAAGCTGCCCAAGCCACAGCTGGACACCAAGCCTTGATTCCGAATGAGAGCCCGACACATGTCGACCGACCAGTCAAGAGTGCTAGTCACTATGTCGTCACAGGTCCAAGTACTGCCACTGCTGCTACCCAGGAAGGAAGATTAGAGTTCTTGGAAAGGCGTTTAAGGGAAATGGATGGAATGAATCGATTTGGATTAGGCAGTGCTGCACAACTCTGTCTAATTCCCGACGTTGTTATTCCTCCTAAATTCAAAACGCCTGAATTTGATAAGTATCGGGGGCTGACATGTCTGAAAAACCATCTTACCATGTACTACCGAAAGATGGCTTCGCATGCCTCCAACGACTCTCTGTTCATCCATTGTTTTCAAGATAGTTTGGCTGGAGCGCCTCTGACCTGGTACAACCATCTTAAACGATCTCGTATACGCTGTTGGGAGGATCTGGCAGATGCTTTCATGCAACAGTATAAGTACAATTTGGACATGGTGCCAGATAGAGTACAATTGTAGAACATGTCCAAGAAAGACAACGAGACGTTCAAAGAATACGCCCAACGGTGGCGTAAAGTAGCAGCGCAAGTTGACCCACCTCTGTCTGAGAAAGAGGTGATCTCGACATTTATTGACACACTCCAATCGCCATTCTATGACAAGATGATTGGAAGTATTTCATCCCACTTCTCTGATATTGTCATTATCGGAGAAAGAATAGAGAATGGCCTCCGGACAGGGAAGATCGCCCGAGGTCCAGCTGGGGTTAATGCAGCAAAAAGACCCTCCCATGGGGAAGGAAAGAGAAGAGAGGGAAAGACTAATCTAATCTCCCATAATCAGAGAAGAAACCAGCCGAGGCCACCCACCCTGGTCGCCTTTCCATCAACCTATCAGAATACACCACATCCATATGTGGCTGCCATTCAAACACCACATACACCATATTTCTGCCCACCTGTCATGCGACCGCCTGCACCACTACAGGCACCATATCAACCACCACAAGCGCCGTACCAACAGCCACAAATGAACCCGCCAAATCCAAATCAGAGAAGGCAAAACAATGACCGTGCCCCACCGTAATTTGATCCGATTCCCATCTCTTACACAGAGCTTCTCCCTTACCTCATCGAAAACACGATGGTAGTGCCATGCCCTCTAAAGCCACTTCAGCCGCCATATCCTAGAGGGTACGACCCAAATGCACGGTGTGATTACCACGCTGGTGCACCGGGACATTCTACTGAGAATTTCTTGGCACTGAAGTTTAAGGTAAGGGACCTAATCCGGGCCGACTGGATAAGCTTTAAAGAAGGGAGCCCAAGTGTGACAACCAATCCCCTTCCAAATCATAAAGGACCGAATGTCAACGCCATAGAAGGGGATGAAGAATGCATTTCCAAAGTAGAGGACATCCAAATGCCTTTGGAAATCATACACTCCCATATGCTGAAGGTGGGATTAATAGAAGGGTCATGGGATGAAGAGTATAATGACCTCCAGTCCGCAAAGCAAAGGGGCTTCCAGGAAACCCTTCAAAGACTCATGAATGCTCGAGTCATAGAGGTCTGCAGGCACCGTGAAGGACAAATAAATATGGTACAAGGACATGGCAAGGCACGAGTTCCGAAACCCCTGGTTGTATACTATAACAAAGATACGCCAGCGGCTTCGGCTCCTACCAAGATTGTCTTCACGGTAAAGGCACCAACCCCTTTCCCCTTCTAGAGTTCCCACGTTGTGCCATGGAGGTACAATACAGATGTGGTCGTCACCAATCCCGAAGCGATCAACTCCATGCCATCCTCCTTTATTACAAATATAACCGAAGTGGGAAGAATGACACGGAGTGGAAGGATATATACATCACCTGAGCCCAAACAAGGCAAGACTACCGGAGAAGGAAAAACTGGGAAAGAAGTAGCCTCTGGCGAAACAAAGGGGGCTGTGACTGAAGAGGAAGCCCAGGAATTTCTGAAGTTTATTCGCCATAGTGACTACCAGGTGTTGGACCAATTGAACCACACCCCTGCAAAAATTTCCTTGCTGTCTTTGCTAATGAGTTCCGAACCACATCGGAACACGTTGATGATGTAACATCCCTGTTTTTAGTAGCAGTCTTATTTAGTAAAAATTGAAGTTTAGAAGGTCTGTAAGTGGTAATAAGTGAATAAATGCCCTGTAGATGGTCTGTAATATCACAAGAATTTCATTTTTGTGTGTAATTATGGAATTTATGTAGACCATTAAAGAAATTTATCAAATTCCGAGTGAAAAGGGCTCTGTTCTGAGTGACAGAGAAATTCCGAGTGAAAGAATGAAATTCTGAGTGAAGGATTAGAGATTCCGAGTAAAGGATGAAATTTCGAGTGTAAAGTTATGTTGACCGAGTAAAACATGACTGAGAGGGATACTACCGAGTGGAATTTTGGCCTCGGAGACATTTGGAGTGAAGCGTGTTCAAGAAAACCACTTCTAGGTGAAAATTCCGAGTCAAAACACCCTTGATTCTTTGTTTCTGAGTCAAACCTTGCCAAGTACTTCCATTTCTGAGCAAAACCTCCCTGAAAAATGGAATTCCGAGTGGAATATAGAAATGGGAGCCCAATCCGAGTATAATATATAAGGTTTAGAGCCATTATTGGGTGAGGCTATGTTTATGACTCTTTTTCCGAGTGATAAAGACCTTAAAGGATTCCGATTGAAACACGTTTTGAGGAAGGATAGTGTATTTATACCTAAGAGATGAGTATCCGAGTGAAAAATGAGTGGGGAAGAATTTAAATACTCCGGAGTGGTAAAATCCGAGTGAATCTCTTCTGAGGGAAGGGTTGTAATAATGGTTTTTGACTGGGACTATATTCTAAGTGAATAATGTACCTAAACCGAGTGAATGAGATTCTAAATCATGAGTGGATGAGACTCAGAACAAGTCCGAATGGGAATTAACTCACCCGAGTGAATAAATGCATATCGAGTGGTATTTGATTGAGTGATAACCGAGTGAAGAAGGTTTATGAATTCCGAGTGAGAAAACCCTTATTTCCGACTGGATCTTACGTGTGACTTTCCTGAGTGGAAGTATGGAACTGAGTAAACTTCCAAGGGAAGGAAAGTGTATTCTCCGAGTGAGAAATGTAAGTCTATGCCGAGTGATGAATATGAAGTACATTCCCGATTGTGTTGAAGTTAAATACACCGAGTGGTATGGGAAGTAGTATTTCGAGTAAGTGGATGAGTTTTACCGAGTGGAACAGTGTGTGTAGAGATTCGGATTTGGAATGAAAATTTCGAGTAGAAGAATGATAGGAAAGAAATGAAAGGGAGTCGGTTTTTGAAGTACATTACCGAGTGAGAAAGGACTAGGCTTGGAATGATTTAACCGAGTAAGAACCATCAGAAATGACTCGGATTTGGGATATAATAGTATTGTTATTGGGATATAATAGTATCTTACAACGTTTTAATAATTGATGAGATTCAAGAACTTATGAGGATGTATGATAAGATTGGAAACACATAGATACCCAAGAAATCAAAAGATGAAAAGAATGCATTTCGCATCATGAAAATATTTTGAAGAAGAAAATTTCTAGAGCATACACCTGGTACGCTGGAGGACATTCAGGTTCGATCCCCATGAGGATCTTGGGAGTACAACTGGAACGACAACCCAATGGCATCAGAGTCGCGCCTGATAGCCGGGTGAGACGATGCAATTCTAGTGTACTTTGACTAAATGACGGAGTGTAACTATGATCGTAGGGATCCAAGTTCCAAGAATATATAAATCAATGATGAGAACCAATGAGTTCATTTTTACCCTATGGAACTTGGGCGGACCCTGATCGCTCTAGAAAATTGGAATGGAGATATTCCAAAGAATGAGATGAAGAAAAATCGATTTATTGGGCCCACATGCATCGTGAGACTTAATCAAAGATAAATCATAATAAATTCAATTCATGCATTTTCATGACGACATGCTTGATTGTTATAAATATGCTAATTGTATGAACTATGTGATATTATTTGTTAACTGGATTATGTCCGCACCGGATTAACCAATCAGGGTCTTGGGTTATACTCACCCTTACTGTTGATAATTTTCAGAGGAATTAGGAAATCAAGAACCTGAGTATGAAGAACAGCAATATGCTGAACCAAA
Source organism: Clitoria ternatea (assembly GCA_037962975.1). NCBI lineage: Eukaryota > Viridiplantae > Streptophyta > Magnoliopsida > Fabales > Fabaceae > Clitoria > Clitoria ternatea. The sequence continues at coordinate 163,620,474 of CM075672.1, forward strand.
TGAGAACGCTCCTTAAATAGAATATAAGTATCTGAATATTGATGGATGACTGTATAATATTTAAGGGTGTCTGCGTGCCCCATTCTGTTAAGAGTACAATTACTTGTAGTTTGTGAATGACTATATGATCTATATAATATTGTTTCCACTGATATGCCATTATTTTATAAAAAAAAATATTCACTTTTTCTAAAAACTGTTAACACTCTCAATTAAATAGGATGAACCTACAGAAGGATTTGTCTTATCTAACCGAGGGTGTTACAGATGAAGGTGTTGAGCGAGGCACACGTGAAGCATGATTTACCCGTCGAACAATTCGGGGGCATAGTGGGGCATATCATTGCCAACAATTACTTGACCTTCACAGATGAGGAAGTACCTATTGAAGGAAGAGGGCACAACAAAGCCCTCCATATTTCTGTGAAATGTCAGGATTATATCCTGGCAAAAGTACTTGTGGATAATGGATCTTCTTTGAACGTCATGCCAAAATCCACGTTGGCAAAATTGCCTTTCGATGGAACATACATGAGACCTAGCTCTATGGTTGTGCGGGCTTTTGATGGGACACGTAGGGAAGTCATTGGAGAAATCGAATTGCCTATACAAGTCGGACCTTGTACTTTCCAAGTACTCTTCCAAGTGATGGATATCGTGCCCGCCTACAGCTGTTTATTAGGGCGACCATGGATCCATTCGGCGGGGGTGGTTCCCTCCACGCTGTATCAAAGACTAAAATTCATCATCGACAACAAGTTGGTGACTGTTTCTGGGGAGGAGGACCTTTTGGTCAGCAAACCCATATCCACTCCATACATCGAGGCCGCCGAGGAAGCCCTCGAAACATCCTTCCAAGCCTTGGAAATTGCCAATGCAACAAGCGTTGTAAAGATGTCTTTCCCCAACGTACCTCTAATGGTGACGCTGAACATGTTGCGGAAAGGGTACCAACCCGGAAAAGGATTGGGGCGGGATTTAGAAGGCAGAACCCAACCGGTGAGTCTCCCAGAAAATAAAAACAGATATGGTTTGGGATATAAGCCCACTGTGACGGATAAGAAAAGGGTTGAAGAGGAAAAGAAGGGGAGGAGAGTTGCTCGCCTTACTGGTCAAGAGATCAACACTGCGAGAATCCCTATCTGCGATCTCTATCAGAGCTTTAAGAGCGCCGGAGTCATATATCCGGATCAAGTTGCCATGGTAGAGAATGAGCCTGACCTCAATGTGGAGCTGGTATATGCTTGCCATCCAGATCAAGACCTGAGCAATTGGGAAGTCATGGAGTTCCCTACAATCATTAACGTTCTATCAGAGTAATCACTGTATTTCATAATTTGGTGGTCCCCTTGCTATGCCCAAGGCTCCGGGACCCATTTTGTAACAAGGGCAGAACTTGTTTATTTTATTTTTGAAAACCAATGAACACATTTTATTTCCCATCACCTCATCTTTATGCACTCTATTTTTCTCAAACCTTTCACTTGTTTGTTCTCTTTTCACTTTATAATATAACCCGAATGCAGATCCAAAAATGATTTCCCTGAGAACGATGAAAACCTGGATTTATTTCATGACCCTGTTTATCCAAATGATTGCGTCTACGAGGAAAGTGAGGAAGACTTTGGACCCTCATCTGAATTGACGAGATTGTTGGAACAAGAGGATAAGGAGATCCGCCCACATCAGGAGGAAATTAAAATCATCAACCTTGGAGGTGAAGGAGAAGATAAAATGATCAAGATAGGCACCTGCCTGAGTAAAAACCAGCAAGATGAATTAATTGAACTACTCCGGGAATTTCGGGATGTGTTCGCTTGGTCATATCAAGATATGCCAGGGTTGGATAACAGCATAGTGGAACATAGATTGCCTCTGAAACCAGAGTGTCCACCAGTTAAGCAAAAGCTACGAAGAATGAAACCGGAAATGCTTCTCAAGATCAAGGAAAAGGTAAAAAAACAATTCGAAGCTGGTTTCTTGGCCGTAGCCAAATATCCACAATGGGTAGCCAACATAGTCCCGGTCCCGAAGAAGGATGGAAAAGTGTGGATGTGTGTGGACTATCGAGATCTAAACAGGGCCAGCCCTAAGGACGATTTTCCTCTTCCACATATTGACATGTTGGTCGATAACATAGCCCAACACTCCATCTTCTCTTTCATGGATGGTTTCTCCGGGTACAATCAGATTAAAATGGCGCCCGAAGACATGGAAAAAACCACGTTCGTCACATTGTGGGGTACTTTCTGTTACAAAGTAATGTCCTTTGGTTTGAAGAACGCAGGGGCGACTTATCAGAGAGCAATGGTCACTTTATTCCACGATATGATGCACAAGGAAATAGAGGTCTATGTGGATGATATCATTGCAAAATCCAAAACCGCAGAAGATCATGTCCGCGACTTAAGGAAATTGTTTGAGCGGTTGAGAAGGTTTAAGCTTAGATTAAATCCTGCTAAGCGCACATTTGGCGCAAGGTCAGGCAAACTGTTGGGTTTCATTGTAAGTAAGAAAGGAATTGAAGTGGATCCCGACAAGGTCAGGGAAATCCTAGAAATGCCACCTCCTTGCACAGAAAAAGAAGTCAAGGGGTTCTTGGGAAGATTAAACTACATCGCTCGATTTATCTCACAATTGACATCGACCTGCGAGCCGATCTTCAAGCTACTCCGCAAGAACCAACCGGGGCAATGGAATGAGGACTGCCAAACGGCTTTTGAGAAGATTAAGCAGTACTTGAAAGAACCACCAATATTGGTACCACCAACCCCTGGGAGACCACTGATTTTATACATGATGGTACTGGATGAGTCCATGGGCTGCGTATTGGGTCAGCACGATGAAACGGGAAAGAAAGAACATGCCATATATTACCTGAGCAAAAAGTTCACTGATTGCGAAATGCGATACTCCGCATTAGAACAAACTTGTTGCGCGTTAGCATGGGCTGCGAAGCGTTTAAGGCAATACATGTTGAGTCACACTACCTGGCTAGTCTCTAAGATGGATCCTATCAAGTACATCTTTGAGAAGCCAGCCCTGACCGGAAGGATTGCTCGATGGCAAGTGCTACTAACTGAGTACGACATAACATATGTCACTCAGAAAGCCATAAAAGGGAGCGCTTTGGCTGACTACCTAGCTCATCAACCCGTAAGTGAGTACCAACCAATACCATTCGACTTCCCAGACGAGGATATTTTGGCATTGTCTGACGAAAAAGAAGGCGGTAACAAAGACAAATGGATTTTAAGATTCGATGGAGCTTTTAATGCTTTAGGGCACGGAATTGGGGCCATTTTGATTTCGCCAAAAAGAGAATTCATCCCTGTCTGCGCCAGGCTATGTTTCGATTGTACCAACAATGTCGCTGAATATGAGGCGTGCTCCTTAGGGATCCAAGCGGCATTGGATATGAAAGCAAGAACACTGGAAGTCTACGGAGACTTTGCTTTAGTCGTTCACCAGTTGAAAGGTGAGTGGGAAACCAGAGATAGCAAGCTTCTCCCCTATCACGCCCACATTATGGAAATGATCAGAGATTTCAAAGAGATTTCTTTCCATCATGTTCCTCGGGAAGATAATCAGATGGCTGACGCTTTGGCCACTCTCGCTTCAATGTTCAAAGTAAACAATGACTATGACGTGCCCCTCATCGAGGTAGAAAGGCGTCATGAGCCCGCATACTGCCAAGTAGTCGAAGAACAATCGGATGGAAAACCTTGGTATCACGATATCAAGAGGTATATTCAGAGGCAAGAATACCCTGACAATGCCACAGAAAATGACAAGAGAACCCTGCGACGGCTCGCCGTGGGGTTTTTCTTAAATGGAGATGTGCTTTACAAAAGAAACCATGATTCTATCCTTCTTCGCTGCGTTGATACTGTTGAAGCAAATAGAATCGTGAGGGATATCCACGAGGGATCTTTCGGAACCCACATCAATGGGCACGCCATGTCAAGGAAAATCTTAAGGGCTGGTTATTTTTGGATGACCATAGAAGCAGACTGCTTCGCCTATGCTCGGAGATGTCATAAGTGCCAAATATATGCTGATCATATTCACGCACCCCCGTCATCTCTAAATGTTTTGTCAGCACCATGGCCCTTCTCGATGTGGGGCATGGATGTCATTGGTCCCATTGAACTAAAGGCTTCAAACGGCCATCGTTTCATTTTGGTCGCCATTGATTATTTCACAAAATGGGTGGAAGCAGCTTTATACACTAATGTAACCAAGAGTGTTGTTGTTAAATTCGTCAAGCGTGAGTTGATATGTCGGTATGGCCTACCGAGCCAAATCATCACAGACAATGGTACAAACCTGAACAACAAAATGATGAAGGAGCTTTGTGAGAGCTTTAAGATCTCCCACCATAATTCCTCTCCGTACCGCCCAAAAATGAATGGGGCAGTCGAGGCAGCGAACAAAAATATCAAAAAGATAGTACAGAAGATAGTGGTAACTTACAAAGACTAGAACGAAATGCTTCCCTTTGCTCTACACGGTTATCGTACCTCGGTCCGAACCTCGCTGGGGCAACCCCATTCTCTTTAGTTTATGGCATGGAAGCAGTCCTGCCTTTTGAAGTGGAGATTCCTTCCCTCCGAGTAATCATGGAAGCCAAACTGATTAAAGCTGAATGGATCCAGACTCGACATGACCAATTAAATCTGATTGATAGTAAAAGACTGACTGCTCTCTGCCATGGTCAGTTATATCAAAAGCGTATGAAGCGAGCGTTTGAAAAGAAAGTACGACCCCGACAGTTCCAAGAAGGAGACTTGGTGCTCAAGAAGGTTTTGTCGATGCATAAAGATCACCGGGGCAAATGGACTCCTAACTACGAAGGGCCTTATGTCGTGAAGAAGGCTTTTTCCGGAGGTGCTCTCATACTCACCAACATGGATGGGGAAGATCTACCGATGCCTATAAACGAGGATGCAGTGAGAAGATACTACGCGTAAAAAAAAAAGAAGAAGAAGAAGAAAAGAGGGGCTCGCTGGGTTGAAAACCTGAAAAGGCAACCTAGGCAAAAGTTAGAGCAATTGGTGGGGTCAAAAGCGGCCCAGACAAATTCACACCCTATAGATTCAACACTGCAACGCCAATTTTTCAAGTCACAGACAAGAGGATGGGTCTAGGGCATCGAAGCCATTGTCGAGTCACGCCCTCGAAAACAAAATCAGAAGATAAGCAGGAAATCATGGAAAAGACCAGAATCTTGTCGCTCTCAGGAAATCAATGGAGGATCTAAAAGGCCTTCCCTTCTATCCTTACCATCAATTCCTCACACCTTATCATATTTTTGCATTATTGTTGTCACCTGCATATATCTGTTGTTCATAAATAAAAAGTTTCCCTTCTTCTCACATGTGTTCATGACTAGAATGAATAAACAAGTTTTGCCTAAAAAGAATTTCTTAAAAATGAGTTTTTGAAAAGGACGAAAACACAAAGTTATGGGGAACGAAATGTACACCATTACCAAATTTTACCTCGGGCAAGCTCAACCAACTCTGCGAAACAACCTCAATGAAGTTAGAAGAAATAATTACTTTGGCCATGAGTTACTTCAACGCCTGTCGCCAAGGAAGTCTGCCTGTAAGTTTTTAATTAGTTTCACGTTTCTCTGTTAAAGGATAGCCAGGAACCATGATCCCCAAAATGTGTAGTTGCCTAACTCTATCCGCAGTAAACCCCAAGTCCATTCTCTTTCACCCAAAGGGACATTACCCCGAATAACCAAAATTTTCTCCCCCAGTGGAACCATAATTGCCAAAAACTACACTTCCCAAATCCTTCCCCAGTGGGACTACACTTCCCAGTCAACCCAAAACAGGGGCATCTCCCCAGATTCTTCTTTCGGTCAAGGGATAGTTTTCCCCAAAGACTCTTCCAATCATGTCGAACTAGGGCATCTCCCCGGGTTTATTCTCTTAGTCAAGGGGCAGTTCCCCGGGATTCCATTAAATATAGTGAAACTGGGGCATCACCCTAGGTTCGTTCTCATTCATTCAAGGGGCAGTTCCCTAAGATTTTATCCAATCATGTCAAACTGGGGCATCACCCCAGGTTCGTTCTCATTCATTCAAGGGACACTTCCCCAAGATTTCATCCAATCATGTCAAACTGGGGCATCTCCCCGGGTTTATTCTCTTAGTCAAGGGGCAGTTCCCCGGGATTCCATTAAATACAGTCAAACTGGGGCATCACCCCAGGTTCGTTCTTATTCATTCAAGGGGTAGTTCCCCAGGATTCCGCCAAATACTGTCAAATTGGGGCATCACCCCAAGTTTATTGTCTTCACTCAAGGGGCAGTTCCCCAAGATTCCTTCAAATCATGTCAAACTAGGGCATCACCCCAAGTTTATTGTCTTCACTCAAGGGGCAGTTCCCCAAGATTCCTTCAAATCATGTCAAACTAGGGCATATTCCCCCAAGTCTTTACTGTCCAGTCAACAAAGAGGCAACACCCTCACCCTTTACTTTCCTGTCGCCGATCAAATGGCACCTTTTACTTTCCAGTCAATGAAGAGGCAACACCCTCACCCTTTACTTTCCTGTCGCTGATCAAATGGCACCTTTTACTTTCCAGTCAACGAAGAGGCAACACCCTCACTTTTTACTTTCCTGTCGCCGATCAAATGGCACCTTTTACTTTCCAGTCAACGAAGAGGCAGCACCCTCACCCTTTACTTTCTTGTCGCCGATCAAATGGCACCTTTTACATTTCCTGTCAACCGAGGGTCAACCCCACCTTTACATTTCCTGCCAACAGTGAGTTAATTTGGACGAGACGTCCTGTTAGCTCCCTCAATCTCTACCTTTCCTGTCAACCAAGGGTCAACCCCAACCTTTACATTTTCTGTCAACCGAGGGTCAACCCCAACCTCTACAATTCCTGCCAACAGTGAGTTAATTCAGATGAGACGTCCTGTTAGCTCCCCCAATCTTTACTTTCCTGTCGCCGAACAAATGGCATCCTTTTACCTTTCAGTCACCAAAGAAGGCATCCTTTTTCTCCCGGTCACCGAATAAGGCACCCTTCATCTCCAATCAATTGAGAATAGACACTCAATCCTCTCGCCTCTTGTTAACTGAAAGACAATCCTTCTGCTTCATGTCATTCAAAGGATAATTCCCAGTTAACCACTTCTTGCTAAAAATTGGAGCACTGCCCCACTTCTTTTTCCCAGTTTTAACAAAAAAACAAAAACAAAAAAAAACAAAAACAAAAAACAAAATGCAAAAAAAAAGAAGAAGAAGAAAAATAGAGAAATAAAAAAAAGAGAAAAGCGAAACAGAAGAAGAAAATGCTCGTCTTTAAAGAAGAAAGGTCACACTGACTCGTGATTGCCAACACTATCAAACGCCATCAAAAAGTCCCACTTGGCCCCTACATCGGTGTTCATATCTTTACTTCCTTTTCACTTTAAAAAACACAGAAGCTTCGTGTTTCTTTTGTGAAAAGAAGTAAAGAGGGGCATCTGTGAACACCTCTTTTGGTCCGGTCCAAGTGGAATGAATCTTTTTATACTGAATTCTAATTTAGAATGGTCAAATTCGAGTAGAATGGCTCCAAAATAATCAGAACCGAGCGAAATAACTCAGAATGAAGCTTTTCCGAGTGAAATACAGACCTGGTGGAGGCAAATCCGATTGGAAAAACTCAAAAATGGTCAAATCTGAGTCAAAATGAAGCATTTTCGAGTGGAATGGCCCAAAAATGGCAAATCCGAGTAAAATGACTCTGATTGAAGTATTTAGGAGTGAAATATAGCCCTGTTGAACAAAAATCCGAGTGGAATGGCCCAAAAACTAGTAAGTCCGAGTGAAAATACTCAGAACGGATCAAATCCGAGTGAAATTACTCAGAAGGGATCAAATCCGAGTGGAATGTGCTCCTGTTAGAGAAAATCCAAGCAAGATGACTCTGATTAAAGCAAATCCGAGTGGAGTATGACCTGTAGGAAGAAAATCCAAGTGAAATGCTTCACTGATGAAGGTGAATAGGAGTGGAATGACTCCCTGTCAGAGCCATTCCGAGTGAAACAATCCCAACATCCGAGTAAGCACATCCGAAGGGGAAACATTGATTGAAAGCCCTTTGGTTGAAGTGTAAAGGCTGATTCCCAGTGAAAATACCCAAGCTTCCAAATTCTGAGTGGAAAGGGAGCCATTCCGAATGAAAACGACCCTGTTAGAGGAGAACCCGAGCAGAAAATCCCCTACTATAACCAATCCGAGTGGAAAAAGGGACTGACCTTGAATAGATGCTACCCAAAGCTATTTTCCGAGTGAAAGGATTGCTGATTGAAGTAAATCCGAGTGAGTATCACTCAATTAGAGAGAAATCCGAATTGAAAATTCAAATTTCCAATTCTGAGTGAGAAAAAGCCTATTTCCGAGTGAAAATATTCAGATTCCAATTTCTGAGTGGAGAATAGGCACATTCCGAGTGAAGAAATTCAAATTTCCAATTCTGAGTGAGAAAAAGCCTATTTCCGAGTGAAAATATTCAGATTCCAATTTCTGAGTGGAAAATAGGCACATTCCGAGTGAAAAAATTCAAATTTCCAATTCTGAGTGAGAAAAATCCTATTTCCGAGTGAAAATGATCAAAATTCCAATTTCCGAGTGCAAGAAGGAAGGTTCTGAGTGAAAATGTCCAAGTTCCATTCTGGTTAAAAGTTCCCAAGGACAGTTCCGAGTAAATCCTTCAAGCAATAAAGTTCTGTGTCACTTTTGAAAGAAATTCCGAGTGAATGCTTCACGAAGAGATGAGATCCGAGCAAAATACATCCTACTGAAAAGAATTCCGAGTGTTGCCTCTTCAATCAGAACCGAGAGTTGCTTCTTCAGTCAGAACCGAGTGAAGTATTTTCAGTCAACACCGAATGAGTCATTTCACTCAATTTCCGAGCCATTTCAGTCGGTTCCGTGTCATTCTTTTCTCACCCACTCCTGAGCCAATTTTCAAATCGGTTTCCGAGTGACACTTCAGTCAGTCAGCCATCTTCAAACCTTTCCCGAGCCCTTTTGGCCAATCAATTCTGAACCCCTATTTCCACCAATTTCTGAGCCATACTTCAAACCATCACCGAGCCACTTTTTACCCGTTCCCGAGTCATCTTTCACTCATCTCCGAGTCATCCTTTAGCCAATTCTAAGTCACACTTCATATATTTTAGTCGGTTCAGAGTCATTAGTCACTCGGATTATGGAGAGGAGGTGAAGTCCGAGCTAATTTTTAGTCAGTACCGAGTGACCCACTTTTCACTCAATTCCGAGTCACTTTCTACCCAATTCTGAGTAATCCTTCGATCATTTCCGAGTGCTCTTCAGGTCTTTCGCCTAAGCGATTCTTGTTACGCTCAAGCGAGAATGGGAATCTGAGTCAATTTTCACTCGGTTCTGACTGAATGTTCCAATCGGAATTTCTTTAATTGCCCACTCAATCCAATTGCACAACACCAACATGATTTCATTCGGTCTTTAGCATAAAAGGGGCCTTTTCCACTCGGATTTAGGAGGCAAAGTGAAGACCGGCCCCTTTTCCCACTCGGAATTGAGATGCAATGTGGATGAATGTTGACTGAGAGGGTGATCCGAGTCATTTACACTCGGATTTCCAACATTCTCACTCGGATTTCCCCAGTTTTACTCGGTTTTCTCATTTTCACTCGGGTTTCCATCATTCTCACTCGGATTCCATCACTATCTCTCGGAATTCCGCCAGGCCCCCCTGTTCGCCCGTGCTGACTTGGATTCCACCACCCAAGTGGATCCAGGAATCCTGGGGGTGGCAGACAGGGGCGGAAGTGGAGGGAATTAAAAATTCCCACCCAGCCGTTGTCCCCCACTTCACTCTGAATGGAAGTGTGAGTTGGTTTTCCACTCTGAGTGGAAGCCTGAGCTGGCCTTCCACTCAGACAAGCCTATAAATAGGCAGGAGTTGAAGCACCAAGGGAGGACAGAATTCATTAAGGGAAAACTCTGTCAAATCCTCCGCTCTCTCTATCTCCCACACTGCGCAGCCCCTCACAGCACCCAACACCCTCACCCTCTTCTAACGCACGGTCCAGCACCCCCTCCATTAACTCCTCATCCTCTCACCCTTTCCAACCGTCCAGCCTCCCCTTCAAGCCCACCAAACTGACCTCCTTTCCAACCGTCCAGCACTTCCTCCCAGCCACCAAATACCCTCCAGTACCCTCCTCTCACCCTTTCCAACAGCCCCCACTCATCCTTCTCCTCACCAATCCGACCTCTTCACTCCTCACTCCAAACACTGTCCCTCACCAAACCGACCTCCCCAACTCCCAATTCCTTCTCCGCCAACCGTTCTCCTCTCAACTCCAACACCGTCCCTCTTCTCAATCAGTCTCACTCGGTATTCACTCCTCACTCGGTAATCTACTACTTTCACTCGGTATTTCCTATTTCCACTCGATTTTTCCATTTTTTACTCGGTTTTCTGCTTTTATCACTCGGTATTTCATTTTTTCACTCGTTTTCTTCCATTTCCACTCGGTTTCTTCCATTTCCACTCGGTTTTTTCCATTTTCACTCAGTTTTTCCCTCTTTCTCACTCGGTTTTCTCTTTTTCCCTTCAGTGTTCGCTCGTTTTTCCCTCTATTTTCCGAATTTACTGTTTCCCTTTCTCTTTTGTAGCTTCTGCTACCTTCCCCTTTCACTTCATAGTAAAAATATAATAAAGGGAAATAAATGCTTCCTATGTTTTCTTTCAAATCTAAATAAAATTAAAAAAAAAGGAAACAAATCATTTTTAAATAGTGTCGTATGGGAGCACTCCCGTCTACACAACCTCTTTAGGATTCGCACACGTGCGAAGAACTTCACCTTGTACGAGTTCCCCACCTCAGTGACATCCATCATCATCTCCCAAGTCTTTTCCTAAAAGAAAAACACTCAGAACTACGTAACCCTGATTTCTTGATAATTCAAGAATACGTAGGAGCAGGACCTCAACTCCTGTCGGGCCCATCTTTCTTATTTTTTTTATTTATTTCCTCACTTTCATGTTTCTTTCATAAATGTTCTTCTTTTTGGTCGCTTCCGTGAAAATCAATTTAGACGTGACGTCTTGTTGATTTCCCCCTAGTTTTTGCTCAAGCCTCGCCATAATTCATAGGGAAGGGATACTTAGGACGAGACGTCCCGCTTATCTCTTTCCTATCCCTGTTATTTTTTTATTCGAGAACGTCTAATTTAGGTGTGACGCCTTATTAGCATTCTCTTCCCCTCTCTGTCTCATATCAAAGTCAAGTTTAATTCGGATGAAACGTCCCATTGACCTCGCTTCGACATTCTATGTTTGTACAGTTCTCTCACTCCATTCTGTCGTTTTTTTTAAATAAAAAATACAACAATAAAAGGGAAGAAATAAACCATCTTTTGTAAGGCTATTTATGTTGCGCATTTTCAATCTTGGTACTGTTTTTGACAGGCGATGTAGGGTGCTAATACCTTCCCTACTCGTAACCGACTCCCGAACTTGAATCTCAATTTTTAACCAGTGCTTTACTGAACTTAGTTTTTTCCAATGTTTTTCCTATGGATAAAAACGTTGGTGGCGACTCCCTGTTTCATTCTACTCCTTCTTTCTTTCTCGCCGCGCCGTCGCGATCCAGGTTGCGACATAGACCTATGCGAGGAATGGACTATAAGGACTTGGAATTAAGTTTATTAAATTAAATAACTATTAAACTTTAAATTATAATATTTATGAATGATATTTATTTGATTTGATTATGGTTGATAATATTGGTGATTGATGATATTTGATTATGATTGATGATATTACAATACTTGATTGTGATTGATGAGTGATTGATGATCTTGTGATTTGGAGTTTGAGCATATAGCAAATATGACGGGAAGCTAAAACACAGTAAGAATATATTTATTCCTTACTCTTTACAGTATTACTTTAAAAGAAATTATTTATAATAATTTCTCATTGTTTATTCAGAATTATTGTTAAGAAATTTTTCTTAATTTTCAATAAAAGTATATAATTTCTATAACTTACTTTTTTATCTTTCAAAATAAATTATTTAATTAAATTTTAGAATAATTTTTAGTTATAAAAAAAAGAAAAAGAAATTGTTTTATGAAAATAATATATTCATATATGTATATATATATATATGAAAATATTTGATTCTCAAATAGAAATAAGATACTTCAATAATATTTCATTTTAAACTTTTGAAAATAACAGTTTTAATTTCAAAAGTGTTTTATTATATATTCTTCAAGTATTATAAAGATGGAAAAAGATCGATAATTCAAACTTGTATCTAAAGTAAATTAATTTCCTATAAATACTCTAAAGAAGGTTTGGAATATATGTTAAGAGTTTGAAACTCAAATCACAATAATATTGATTTGTGAATGATAAAGAAAACTGTACTGAAATTCTTCTGCGTGTGGTAGAACTTATTTAAGAGTTTGGAAATATGCAGATTATAGGGGTGGCTATATTGTTATTTGTAGGCCCCGAAGATATAATTTATAATTGAGTTTCTAAAAGTCTTAACCAACTAAATATGTGAGTAATTCATGCATCATGAATCATTAAAGAGAAATGAGATGTGATATTGCCTGGGGACGGATTATAGAAACCGAGGATACATTAGAGGAGGCTTAATTGTGAGCCTTGGGATGAAAGGTTGTGAAAAGGTGCTTCAGGTGACCAGGGGTCGCTCCCTAGTGTCGGGTGCTTTCATAATAAAAACCTTCTCAATTTGACTAGTCTCTAAGTGTTTCCATGCCAGTTGAGATGTTCACATGCCATGAAGGCATTTATGTTACTATTATATGGAATTATGGAACAGTGTAAACTCCTGGTTGGCCCAGTGCAAATTAAAACTTTAAGGGCCCACATGCATAAACTGAATGAGATAGTAGCATTAAAAGAATTACATAACATTCATGTGATTGTGACATTCTATGTGGGTGGTTGTGAATGAAAATATAATTGTTATGTATGTGAAAACCATATATTCATAATTGATTGTGTATGAGATTATGGGTGGTATTATTATATTACTTTGTGAAAACCCTTATGCTTATGTCTTATCTATAAGATATTATATTTTGTTTCTCACTCCTTCTTGTTTGAATTTTTGTGTCCAAAATAAATGCTATGTGATATATAGCTAGCAGTCCAGGATGAAAGGATTTAATTACAAGAGGGTAAAGTGGTCTTATCCTTAATCGGATGGGTGAAGAGATATGGCAAGAGTAGGATTCCAAAAACCTAGGGTTCGAGGGCTAGGAAATGATTGATCACAGTCGTAGTAGAGGTATAATTTTATTTTAGTTCACCTTATTATAATATCAAGTTGGATAATTGTAAGAAGGTGAATGTTAAACTTTGATACTGTAATCTTTTATCACTTATGATTTCTATAAATTTATTTTATCATTATGGACAAATATTGAGAGGCAACATTTTTTTTACTTTCAATATTCAAAGAAAATCATATGTATATACGTCCTTGTATATGCAAGATAAGAAATGATATATATATATATATATATATATATATATATATATATCTTTCTAAAGCTTTTAAAAGAAATAAAAATATACATATCTCGTGTATGTAAGGGGGTGTTACATCTACCATCCACCATAAGCAAATAAGTGATGATCACGTAAGGGTATCGATTAATAGGATTGAAGAAGCATATGTTGCATTACCTATTCCAACAGATAAAGTATGTACAGTGGAGCAAGTCGTTAAACACTTCATCTTGTGGCCCATAAGACTAGTTAAAGTTATATCAGATGACGGGGTATGAAATTCCATACGATGATACCTGTTTAATTACCTCCACTACTAATTATATCTAATTTTATTACAACTTATACCTGTTTAATTATGATTTATTAGGCCAATGTTGATGTGGTTAAGAAAGTTGCAGTAAAACAACATCTGCAAGAACCTGAACAACATAGTGATCCACTTAGGAGGTTATGTTTTGCATCAATGAATCTTGACACTGAAACAATACAATTGCAACTAGATGCTAGTGCCCTAGGCAAGGACTCTTCAATCTCTTTCTTTATTACCCATCAGGATATATTGGAATTTGTCATGGGGAAAAAGATGCTAAATATATCAGTACTCTAATTATGGTTGATGTGAGTTTGTTATTAATTATTTATATGTCTAAAGTAAATACAAATATGAAAATCCTAAAAAATTATTTGTTTGTCCATATTTTAGGTATTTGCACAACCTTTGCGATATTAATGGATGTCATGATTACAGCTTCCTTAAGCCTAAGCACATCTAAGACATGGGAAACAGTGTAGATCAAATTTGGGTATATATTCAACATAGGATATCCACAACTTCCCATGGCTTTTTTTAGCTCCATATTATGAATCGTAAGTGTAACACCCTCGGTTGACTAGGACAATCCCTTCCACTAGATTATCCTGGTTAACTAAGAGGTTACAAGTTTAAGAAAAATGTGGAAGGCTTTTTTGTGTACAAGAAAACTTGGTGGAATAGATACATCATATACACAACATAGTCACATACAACATATGGTTATAACAGTAATTGTACAAACTGAAAGTAAAGGGGCACGCAGGCTCCCATAAAGGAAAATAACATTAACCTATCTTATTCGTCTTCGGCCCGAGAAGAGTCTAGCTGGTCCTCGATGCGAAGTCTATATCCATCTCCACGATGTCTAGAAAAATTTAGCGTAAGGGTGAGTTTCCACCTCCATAACAATCGGGAAGTCGTCATCACTGACGTCCCTCCCATGCAATCCACATAAACACTTAAATAATATTCATTTTATTTATGGGGGGTTCCTACTTAGTTTATTCTAAGTTATCCTTCCTAATTCATGCTTATCCATCGTCCCTGAATACACAACTCTCTGTTCCCCCTCACCACTGATTAATTTACATACATACTAATTCAATAATAACAACCACGACCACACAGATAAGATAATGCAATACATAAGTTCATTTCATTTATTCTAATCTTTTCCTAGCCATCATGATGCATGTAGGCCCATATCTCATCATCATATCAAATCAGAATCCGTCCTGCCCAGGCTACCCATAGACACAATGTTTCTGCACTAGAGCAACCGGAACCCACCAAGTGCCCACATCACAACATAGGGTATACATGGACTTGCAGTCCCAAGATCATGGATTAAACACACAAGAGATATCATCATATCATAATGGGACTTCACTCTCCACGGTCCTAGTGATATTGGTCTTGAGTCGAAGTGCATCAGGATTGCATGGTTTTGCTTGACATCCGGGCAAGACCACAGAGCCATTGGGGGTCCCCTCCTGTTACACTCCCAAGATCCAACCTCAAGGATCGAACTCTCATATCCTTTAGTGTACCCCTCGTTTCCAGCTCTAGTCCACATCAATTCATATGCATATAATGCATGTAACATACATTCCTTCCCTTGATTCCTTAGTCATTGGTAGGGTCCTTTCAAGGAATCCATTTCATTCCTAACATCAGGTTTATTTCGTAAAATCCTCGATTAAAATTTTTTCTTTAGTCATCACTCTTTTCGTATTTACTCAATTCATAACACAACTCATCCGATAATTAGAAATGAAATGAGTTCTAATTATCCATAAAACTTTGGGGTAATATTGGCACCGCAACATCCATCATCACATCGTATCCGATCTCAATCTCATTATTTTTCACAAATCAGTCCTTAGGATCCCTACCAAGAAACTTTCTAATTTTTACTCGTTTCATCTTGATTTATCCATATATTTCTACATCATTTATTTAATGCATCGTGCATATTCCATCCACTTATAAATATCACGTTCATTTCATTTATCATCCATCATGCCAATAGGAACATGTAATTTGACACATATACATAATTACAGTCAATCTACCAACCCAGTCACACATCATGTAGATTCATATCATTCAATCAATCACACATTTACATTCATGTACTCGACCATGTAGCAATCATCACACACAATATTTATTATACAGACATCATTATACATGTTACTATGCATTCTAATACGAGTAGATGTATAAATGTATCTTTATAAGTAAAGTGGGTGTGATTACTTACTTTATGAATGCACATATAAGACTTATTTATCTTGATTACCTCTTTTTAATTAATCAACTTATCGATAGTAAAGTTGTTTCCATAGGGTATGTTTCCTTACTCATAAATGATCTCTTGTTACTAAATGGTCTTGTATAACTACTAAGTATACACTTTTAATCACTTTAATTTTTAAATACTATCAAAGGTATTTGTTAAATATATTTAAGGTGCCAATAACACCTTTTACTATTACTTACTTACTATCATCGAGTTAATTATTCTCTGAATTACTCATTTATTATTTAAGTTGGTTTTATACTTCGCTAAACGTCACTATATATTATCGACATAAGTATTCCTTCGTTTCCTTTAAATTCTTATCCTTAATCACATTCTTTTCCTTTTGCTTATGTTAATTACTGTATGGTATTACTTCCTAAATCTTATAGAATTCTAGTATCTTTAATACATGTATTCATACACTTTAATTCCTTTAGTTCATAATTACCTTAGTTACTCTATTATTATATCACAAAACTTTTCTTATGATTTTCCAAACTATCATTGTTTGCCAAAAATCTCTCTACTCTTTCTTTTTAATCCTTAGTATAAAAGTTGTTATCTCTAAATTTTATTCACTAATTCAAATAACCCATAATATATTTTTTTGAAATACATTAAAAGTTTTATTACTTAAATCTCATTATTTCTTTAATACTTTATCAAACTCACTAAATCTTATTATCATTTCTTGTAGTTTTCTTTTAAATCTTCAGCGTAAAATCCTTACCTTCGTCATATTCTACTTAATATACTTTTCTCAAGAAAACGCTTTAAAGTTTCTATTATTTTTATTTTTATATATGTATTACTTAGAAAATCATTACTCTTAATTCCTCCTTGATTATTTATTTTTCTTTCTACCAAAAATTTTCTTTTTAGTTTTTCAATGACTAACCTTTGATATCTTTTCTTTACTACTACTATTATTCCTTACTAACTAACAAATTTTTCTTTTATTTACATTCTTTCAACTATGATTTATTTTCTCTATGACATTAATTCATTACTTAAAAGTCTAGTTACTACTTTAATTTCTTTGCTTTAGACAAAACATTATTTCTCCTTAAAAGTTGTTAGAAGTTATCTCAATCCTATTTATTTCTTAGTCCAAAGTTTTACTTATAAAATCCCTTCCATATCCTTTATTATCACTAGTTGCTAATGTTCTAAAACTTAAATGATTATTTCTTATTTAAAACTCCAAAGATCATTTTTTATTTATTTAGTCACTTATGCCATGTATTTCATAAAATTCCTAAAGTTTTTTTTTTTACTTGGCATACTTAGTCATAGAATTATTTAGACCCCAAAATATTTATTTCTTGATAAAAATTTTCAAGTAACTTTATTCTATTTAGTTGATTCACTTTTATATAAAAACTAACTTATTTGCTTTATTAACTATGATAAAATTTATAATACCAAAAATAATTTTGTTTATTGACTTAGTAAAATAAATTATCGTAATCATCCGATCGTGAATTTTCTAAAAATGTGTGCTTTTATGAAAATAATTCTGACGATGCTTAGCGATGAATCTAATGGCTAATAGCGCGGCTTACCAGGAAATTTACAACAAATCACATAAATACACAATAAAGTTTACATTTAAATATTACAACCATATCAAATTACAATCAAGCCCGCCTAAACGCTAAAAATTTTTAAACTTTTCATTATAACTCCAATCACGATAAAACTTCTTCCGGGTATACAAGCATTGAGGCACGCTTTATGAATTTTATTGAAACGCTTACTAATGAAAATTTTAATTAAAATTAACTATCAGTGACAAAAATTACACGACTCAAAATCTAACCGTTGGATCGCAACGAACATTAAAACGGTGGTTCTTGAATCCTAAGGCGACATTATAGAGTAATTTAGAACGCAATCAAATGAGACGAAGCCCCCTTACCCCATGGAACAACTGTTGCACATAATAAAAGAAATGGTAAGCTCGCCGAAAAATCGCTTAATGCTCCAATTCGCCCTCCAATAATCGCCGATGGTTCTCGATCCTAAAAGAAAACAACATGGAACCCAAAATTGGAAAAGGATTGTCACAGGTTTGGCTCACTAGAACAAAGAAAAATTCACCATATTTGCATGCTAAAATTTTGGTTTGGACATGGAAAAGAATCATAACAATTTAAAGACCAAAATCTCAAGTTGGTGTCTTAGAGAATTCATAGTTTTAGGAGGTTTCTAGGCAAGGAGATGAAGCTGATTTTTAGAGGTCTATTGCTTATAGAAAAACTAAGAAAATATGGTTGTTTGGTAGAGGGAGGGTCAGAGGTATCAAGAGAAAGGAGAAGGAAGAAGAAGAAGAAAATTTATGGTGGTTGGTGATGATGGTGTGAGAATGGGTGGTTGAGGAAGGAGTTGTGATGGCTAAATGAAAAAGCTAGAGAGTGGAAGGAGAAGAGTTGAAGAGGATGGTGGTAGTGGTGTGGTTCTGCCGAGAGAGAAAATAGAATGCTTGAGTGGGATTAGAGGAAAGATAATGAATTAAGGTGATAAGATGTTTTATGAATTTTGCATGTAGTTTGGTCAGCTTGTGGATCAAGGAGGGAGAGTGAGTGGCTAATGTTCAAGGCTTGATTAACAAGTGTTTTCTGAAGCCAAGAGTGTTGAGCAAGGAGTTAGTGTAAAACAGACAAGTGGCCATGAATGTTGCAAGCTAATTGGACCACTCTTTTGCATGGGCTGTGGTGGCAACTTCTAGAGTGTCGACTTGCCACGTGTTTTGGAAGAGGTTTTGGTGTTAATTTAGGGGAAAAAAACTTGAAAATTGTAGATCTTTGTCTCTTCTTTAAAACGATATATGGTACGTGAAAATCGGACATCAAACAAGAGAGATATGTCCAAAATACGAGAACTGCTCCATGCTGTGACGGAAATGAAATTATGAACAAAATAAATTTGTTAGAAAAAATGGGTAAGGAATTAGCTTTCATACCCTTCATGCAGTTTGTAGATCTCTTAGATAGAAAACCATAGAAAAAAGAACAGAGTCATTTCAATACCATATGAGGGAGATATGAATCCTTTTCTAACATTGTGCAATGTAGTCATGAAACTGGAATAGGTCCATAAAGATTGTGAAAACTGTACTGATTGGGAAGGATTCATCCTTTGAGGCCTTCATGAAAAGCATAGAGAACTTTGTTAGAGATTTTGACACCGTGTTTGCACAAATCAAAGTTCATATGAAGGAGTTATGATGTTTTGAATGAACCATGCGCAGGATAAAATGCTCAAACGATGCAATTTTAAAATGGACATGCCTAATCCTTAATTTTGGGGGTGACAAAGTGGGAATCAGAGTTCGGAGCTAGAAATGGAGGTTATATATCTTTTCAAAACAAAGAGATGGAGACCAAAATCATTCGATTCTAAGATCGTATGCAAAAGTTGTGTCCAAAACACTAAAGGTGTTCAGATCGAGCCTTAAGGTGATTTCTGAGGAAACTGATTTATAGAAAAACGGGGTTAACAGAGTCCGAATCAAGCTTCGGCCCCTTTAGGAAAAGTTCCTAAAACGTCATAATGAGTCACTGGGGACAGACCGTGTTGCCATCGGATACCCTGAAGTATATATACGATCAAACGTAAAGGGTATCTAAGGTTCTGACCGGGCCTGTTAGACCAAGTTAGTCTTCTTCGATTTATCACGAGAGGGTTCTAATAAAAACTAGATTCCTCATGGGATTGCTAGTCTCAGGCTGAATCGTCAGTATTGAATTGTTCATGGGGTCCCACAGTTCAATACTGAGGAACCTGACAATATTTTATTATTAAATATAATTATTAAATAAATAGATAATATATATTTTCAAAATAAAATATTATTATATATATTTATATATTTTTGAAATAATCAATTTAATTTTAAATATTAATTATTAAGCTTTAATTTATTATTATATATTAAACTAAATATTATTAGCAGGGAATAATTATCAACTAAACAATTATCAACTAATTGATACTCAATTAAAAAAAATAATTATTGTTAACATATTATTTTTAATTAAACAGTATTGCCGAACATTATTAGGGTTATTATTATTTTCTTATTTTGACTTCTCCCACTCGTTATATTCTCTCAGTATTCTTATATCTCGTATTAAATATCTCAACTAACTCTACTTTTCACTATTTTTCTCATACTAAAACTATTCAAGGTTCAGGCCAAAGCCTTAAGCTTCCTTCTGAAAGCTCAATAGAGTATCGTCAGGAATCCCAAGGGTCTAGTTTCCTATTATAAAAAATCAAGGCTGTTACAGTAAGTATAACCTTAAAATCTCAAGTTTTATATATGTGTCTGTGTGCAAACTTGCTCATTTCTTATGTAATTTGACAGGAACCATTGGCAATTGATCATTATTTATCCCAAACAAAATGTTGTCTTCTTTCGCTCATTATGGAAACAACCAGGGAAAAACATTAAGTGTGTTATTAACTTGTAAGTGTTCTCGAGAATCTTTTAATATTTCGCTAGTTAATACCATTTTTTAGTCTTGTTGGTTGTTTTTATATATTATAAAGCCTTGGATGCTTGTAATGTTTTAGGAGGCACATGACATCTGGCTAGGAAGAAGGTTGATTGGATAATCATAAAGGTAAGTCACTCTATGTATTACCTTGACCTCTATGTTGCCCCTATGCCTAGACATGACTTGATGAGGGTTAAGAATTTAATTAAAGTTTACTTGTTCCTAATATTCCAGGCCAATAAGCAACCGTTGGGTAGCAACCACTGTGGTCATTATGTCATGGGGCAGATGCTCAATGTCATAATAGGGAACATTAAGGATGATTGGAGACAAGTATTGTGTTAGTTTAAAGATCAAATCATTTTCTAGTAGTAAAATGCATATTTTGACATTTCATACTTGTAGGTTTTTAGCAACAAGGAGTCATTCACTTCTGATGAAATTGATGTGGTTCGTAAGTGTTGGGCAATATATCTTCTTCAAGTAGCTAGATTATGATCAACACAAGTGCTTAAATTTTGCCTATATTATGTATTAAATTCTGACCCAAACCATGTATAGAACAAGTTTGGTATTATATATGATTGATTCTTACCTATGATTTTAATTGGTGTTGATATATATGTTTTGTATATGTGTTACATACTAATGCATGTTTAGGTTGTCATGAAAAAAAATATATTCGGGATGAATATTGAAAATTAACTTATCTAGGTTATTGTTAGCAAAATTAAAAAATCATTATATAAAATTTTGAAGAAAAAATTTTAAAAAACAAAATCTAGTTTTCACATCGGTTTTTAACAAAACCGATGTTAGAAGTCTACAATTTCACATTGGTTTAAGTCTCATATACCACATCTGTTACGCAAAAAACCAATGTGAGATAACAATTTCACATTTGTTTTTTTAAAAAATCGATGTGGTAAGATGGTTTTCACATTGGTTTTCCCTTAAAAATAAATGTTAAATCCCTATTTCACATCATTTTTAAAACCGTTGTGTTGTACCCATATTTCACAATGGCCAGATCCACATCAGTTTGAAAACTAATGTGAAATGCCTAAAAAAACTGATGTTAAATCCCGCTTCTGCACTATTGAAACCTACATGCATGGCTCCATAAGGTAATGATCATGACATGCATGGCTTTAAGGGAGATGGCCACGAGGTTGATGGTGGAACATGGAGGATCATAGCTTTGTGGTGGCTTCGGTTAATAAGAAAGATGGTGATAATGGAATCCTAAACCAAGATCTCTTGTATATATGGCTAACAGGTGATCATGCGTAGTGGTATTGCAAGATAAATGGCACAGTAGCTGTTGATGGTGGATGGTGGCATACAATGGTAGCTCGAGTGGAAGAGAAAAACAAGGAGAGAAATAAGAGCACTTTGAGAGCACGAGTGGTAGGGCAAGGTGAGAGTGTAATAGTTATGACACAAGAAACAAGAGAATGGAGTTATGGCTTACGAAAAGGTGATGATGTGAAGAAAATGAGATAATAAAATAAGAGAGCAAGGGAACCCATAAGTGTAACTTAGTGGCGATGGGATGAAGTAAAATGAAATGACAGAGTGGAAATAGTGTTACGATGGATGATGGTGAGACAATGATTATGTGATGAAGAGAAACACGATGAGGGAGTAGAAATGGGCTCGGTGGTGATGAGAAAAAGTGAAGTGAATAAGTGTATAAAGTGAATAGTTGCTGAAAAGTGGAAATTGGAGTAAGCCCCCCACTGCCATACAATGGGAATACATTATAAGCTAACTAAAACTTGCTGTTCAAGACAACTCAGTGGCCAAGTGATCATTGCATATACTTACACGTTAGGTGGCTGGGTGGCAATAACCAAGGCTGTTGCAATTGAGTGAAAATCAAGATGGCAAGTTTTGGTTTAGCATAAAGCAAGAGTGAGTGGAGCATGGACACCTAGGCATGGTTAAGTGGCAATTCATACGTTTTTGTTTCCACGAAAATAAGGATGTTTCTTGACGTGAATTAGGCAAAATAATGAACATAAAAGTTGTTCCTTATCTTTTCCTCTTTCTAACGAGCTAAAGATCACTTAATTCTGATAATTATAGCAAAAGTTATGCCCGAAATACCGAATGTAGTTCAGTCGGAATACGAGATTATGAACCAGCAACTTACGACAAAAACTGGGAATTATGGGTCTAGAATTGGCCTTTGGTGTCTTCATAAGAATTGTAGGGAATTTTTTTATGGGGATTTAAGATTAAGATCATTCAAATCGGACATTGGTAGATTAAGTTACACTAGAAATAATAGAACATGTGCAGAATTTCTACACTTAGAATGAATGGGACTAAGGAAATATAGTTGGAATTTCGACAAGTCTTAGGGAAATTAATTTAGACAATGGATTTTGGCCAATAGGTTTAATCCCATAGCCTTCCCTTTTACTTAGGGTCTTCTAAAATCTTTGGTGCCCAGTCTCGAGCCTAAGTACAGAGTGTGAGAATAACACATGAACGATCGAAAGTTAATTTATGTCTTTGGAATTTTTTTGGCGACAAATGCTAGAATACAGAATTAGACTTGCAGAATCTATTGATTAAAAAATTTAATCAATATCATGAGTCATAGGAAAATATTCAGGCTCACAAGTGATTTAGGCTTCAAGGTTTGGTTCTAGACTCAAGGCAGTAGTTTGTTGAAAACGATCGTACGTCGAATTTCACATCCTTGGCAGAACTTTTCTTGCTTGCTGACATTCATGTAATTTCTACCCAAACAACTTCCTATAGGGTTATATTAACCTCAAGGAGTCTCAATTCATCTCTACCTCTCATAAAAATCTAAGATACAAAATTCTACTACTTATAAAATTTGAGATATAGGATTCTGCCACACACAATCCTAGATATAAGCCTGATTGAGGTCTATATCTCACACACAACACACAACAACATACATATGAATGATTTTAGAGTATGAGGTGTTTGTTCTAAAAATCCAGGGTGTTACAATATTTCTCTCCAATCACTACGAGAACATAAGATATTCCACCATTAGCATGTCCTTGTTTTCTTGGGGACCATTTTCTACATTTTTTATTTCATACAAATTTTGTAGAAAACTCATTATAGGAAAGTGCTCTTGCATCTTGATAAAATCTATTGGCTTTCATCCATGCAACAAACATTGTATCTTTAAAGTTGGTTTTTTTGATAACATTTATAATTGTTTCATTATCTTCATTTCATAAGCAACTAAACAAGTGATTGTTCACTAGGAAAATGAAAACTATCTGATAACAGGAGGTTGTTTGTATTGAATACCAAATCCAAGTAATCTCCAAGATGCTTTACATGCTAATATATACCTACAATCACTATATATCTTGGTCTCATCAACAACATCATCGTTAAATAGAGTTGTAGATCATTACATTTATGAACATATTTGAAAATATATTTGATGAAACTTGACTGGTATATATACTCAATATTAATATGACATATATCTAAGCAAGAGAGTTGGATTAGAAGGCATAATGAAACTATTGTCAACATTGACACCTTTCTTAATGACAATTCTACCATTATCCCTCATTTGATATCTTGGAAATCCTTCATCTAATAGGGTCATATCTTTTTTAAAACTTTTTTAGGAAATTCTTTATGCATTTTCCATTATTCTTGCATGGACATTTTTATTGTATTAACCACACAAACCATACACCATGTATTTTTCAATAACTTCAAAGAGATTTACATGAAATTCTTTATATGGAATCTCAACATATATAATTTTTTCAATATCTTTAGGAGTTTATGGCCTATGTACAGGATGCATAAACAACGGTATATATGCATTTGGTAATCCGTACTTTTGAACATCACTTTTCCTATGGAAGAGAGGTACTTCTAATTTAACCTCTTTAAGCCCACTATCATCATGCTCTCTCTGACACAGGCCTTATTTGGGCCTCCTTTGTGTCATTATTTACACTTTATTTGGGAATATTATTTTTTAGGAATTAATTAGACTTAGAATTAATTTTAGTTTAGGCCTTGCATGGGTATATTTTTCATTTGGGGTCACTTTTGGGCCTTGTATTGGTATATATTTACTTTAGGCCACTTTTGGGCCATGTATTTTTAGATTTTGGGCCTTGGGTGAAGCTTTTATAAGCCCACCCAAGCCAATTTTGAATTTCCCATAGTCTATATAAGGTTTCTCTCTTTTGTAAAATAAACATCAGAATTCAATTGAAGAAATTTAGTGTGAGAACGTGAGTTCTCGCTCTTAGTCTCTCCCTTCTACATAGCATGTAACATCCCTGATGTTAAATAAAGGGAAAATAAATAAAAATGTGTTTTGGGTTTAAGATAATAATAATAATGGAAGGAAGGAAATGGGAAATGGAATTTAAATAAAATTTCAAGGAAAATAGAATCAGGGGCCCTGATGCGTAGCGTGGTTGTGACGTGTAGCGTCAGGTGCGGATTAATAAGTTGATGCGTAGCATCAGCATCGCGAGTCAGAATTAAAAGTTGAAACCGAGACAGACCCGAGGCATGCTAAAACTTTTTTCTTCTCCTTCCCCTTTCACTCTGAACCCTAGAGGCTCAATTCATGGAGGCCAGTTGGTGGGATTTCTAATTAATCATGGTAATGGTATTCAGGAAATGAGGTAAGGCATATGGAACTCCTAATTTCAAGTGTCTTCTTCTTCTTCTCATTTCCCTCTTTGAAACCGAACCATGCATGCTAATGGGAAGCTATGATTTGTGTTTCGCAATGATAGAGAATTTAATTATTGTCCTTGGATCGATGGGTATGATGAAAAGCTAAGGAGTTTTGTATTTTGACGCTTGTAGGTTCAGGTTTAAGGATTAGAAGGTCTTTTATGCGGAGGGTCTCGAAAACAAGGATCGAAATTAGACATGGTAAGCTTCGATAACTTACAGTTAAGGTTCGGAGCTATTTTAAGGTTATGGATTATAGTTTTAGTAATTATAATATTCATGGGAGCTTTTTTGAATTTAATTTTAAAGTTTTGATGAACCTTAGAGGAACCCCGGTAGTTGATTGGAAGCTTTGGAAAGCTTGGAATCGAGGTAAGGGGGTGTGCTGGGTTAAGATTAATAGAGAAATTAAATTTATGTGTTTGACGTATGGAAGATAGGTGTATCATAACTGCTTGTAGTTATTCTAAATTAATTAAGATGAGAACTTAAATTAGGAATTTGTCGATGAAGAATTAGAGAATAATAAGTAAGGGATCAGCGAATAAATGAATAAGAAATTGAATATGTTGATATATGATGATTAGGGAACTTTTAGAATAGCCTATATAAAAAATGTGAATTGTGAACTATGTATATGGTAGTTGATGAACTAGAAAGTAAGGTAAGTGAGTAGGGGAGACTGATAAGTTATAGTATAGATGCGTGAATGATAGTAGAATGATATAAGGATTATGTGACTAAAGTCAAAAACCATAATGAATGACATAATGAAAAGTCATGATAAAATGGGATGATATGCATATGTATATGTATATGTTTGGGTGTGAAATAATGAGTATCACTATGATTGATAATCATACTTTGTAGAAATATGTATATATATTGTTGAGTTAAAGCATGAGAATGACCCTGGTATGGTGAGCCAAGGACAAACTAATAAAGTAATGTGTTGGTAAGTTAAAGATAATGATGGTTTATATTGATGATTAATATGATTAGAATCATGTAAAGATCGATGGAAATGAACAATATGGCTTCCTATGTTAAATTGATGATTGCAATGATATGTGTGTTGAACATGTGATGTGTGTTGTATGATGTGGAATACTCGATAATTGAGATAATGGGTTATTGTATTGTATGTGTGCTAAGATGATTTATGAGTATGAATTATGATAAATATCTGCTATGTGTGGCATGGTGTGTATTGTTTTAGTGAGGCATAACATGATAAGAATAATGAAATAGTGACTAAGAAAAGGTACAACATGGCTTGTGTTGATGGGCTTGATAAGTAGGCCGCCCGAGTGGTGATCAGATGTCAGTTTCTGACATTTGTGTATGCGATTGATGATGTTTTGATTATATTGAGTTACGTATTATGTATGAGATACCCTGGATACTGTTGAGGGCAGTGAGTGGTCGCCGGTGCGTTGCACGAGCAAAGAGCAGCTCCTGACAGGCTTCCAGTGAAGGGATTATATGTTTATGCTATATGATTGATTATGTAAGATGGCATTATATTGATGGGCTTGACAAGTCGGTCGCCCTATGTTGTGAGCACATGTCAATTTCTGACAGTTGCATATGATGCTTGTAATATTATGCTATGATGTATGACATATAATATGTGATTATGTGGTACGGGATGGCCAACGGTATGTATACCCTTCATTTTCTGGCTCCCGTGGTCTTTGTGCCCAGTTGAGCTACCTAGTGGTCAAATCGGACCCAGTGGTTAAGGTGGAGCCAAGTCGGGCTGGGGAACCAAGTCGGGTTCACGGGATGTCAAGTCGAAGGCCAGTCCGTTAATATCCGGATACTAGGCGTCACGTTATCTATGTGAGAGTCAGTTGTGTGTTTACACTCCTTGGCTTATTTATATGCTTATGATGATGATTGTAATATTATATGATGATTAAGCTATTAGAATGTATGTAATGTGTGATGTTGGTTATCGGATGAGAATGAACATAGGAGCTTGAGGCTAAACAATGTGTTGATTTATGTGTAAGGAAAGTGTGGTAATGAAAAGGTAGCAAGGAACACTGTTGATAAAAATAGAACATAGCTATAAGATTATCCTCTTCCAGTTTTGATGTTTATTTCTGTATTAATTCTAATTCCAGTCACTCACCCCCTGTATTGTGGTTTTAGTGACTGTTTACAGGTATGGATGCACACGGCGGAGGCGAGAGCTAAATGAGGCCAGGGCAACAAGGGAAGAAATATATTTATATGGTTATGTACTTGTGTGTCGATTTGTAAGATGTTGAATTATATTACTTTATTGATGACGATCTGGGTGAGTTAGGGATGTTGTTGGTTAATGCATAGATTATTGTGAATTTGTGGCACAGAGCCAATGACGTGTGAATGTAGAATGCTATGGGCAGGTGTTGTATTGATGCATGATTGATGTGTCTGTTATGTGATTGATGTTGGTTGATGAATAGGATTAATTTAGCAAATTATGCATATAGTTGATTTTAAGAATATAAGGAACTGGATAGGTGAATTGGAAATCCGACGGGTTTTGGGACCCCTGGGATGCATCAATAGGTTCCTTAGGATATTTAGAAGTTGTGTGTATTGGCCTTAGGCCATTTGGAACCCATTTAGGGTGTTTGGTGTAAGGGTTTTGCACCAAAATGATTTAAACTGCATTTCACGCATAACTTGCGTATATGTTTGAATTTTGGCGAACGGATTGCGCCAACAGTTTCAGAATGGGGAAAACATGTGGCCCATAAAGTTTCGTGGCAATCGAACCTAAAATGGGCCAATTGGGTAGGTTAGAAGTTGGCCGTTTGGCCTAAAATATGTATCAGCACATGTTGCTATTACTATCATGCCCACGCTACGCGTGAGGCTGATGCGTAGCGTAAGGTGCGCAGGGCAAGGCTGACGCTACGCGTAGGGCTGGCGCGCAGCGTCAGGCCCTATTTTAGGTTTTTGATTTCTTTCAGACTTAATTGGGTTTTAAAGTTTTGTGATGCCATATAATTACTATTTTGAACCTGTTTTGTGAAAATAAATATTATTTTAAATTAAGGTATAATTAAATTAATTAATCGAGAAAAATTTATTGTGAAATTAATTAAATGGGTAGAAATAAATATAAATTGACGTAGGACGTCACATAACACACTACTGAATACCTTATCCTTAGGTTTCCTCCCCTAGGGTGGTGGTATAGGACTTATCTCCTCCTAGAGGAGTGGCATCTAAATCTATCCTTCCTCCATAACAAACTCCTCTCAACCACCATAACAACCCTTAACCACCTAACAAACTTCCTAACATCACATAACCACCTTATAACCACTTAACTCCCTCCTTTTTCTCCCTCGTTAATTTCGTCTACCACATTCCCAAGGCTTCTCCATCTCCAAAATTCAACGAGGCATTTGGATCTCCAAGAAGAAAAGCAAGGAAAGCTAGATCAACCCTTCTCAAAGTACGCTTTGCCTATATCAAGTGGTATTAGTAGTCTTGTGCCTTTTCTTTTCTTTTTCTTTTTTGCTTTTGTCTTTTTCTTTGTATTCTAAATTTGGTACATGTTACATCTTATTCCATAGCTGTGTGCATGTTTCCCTTAGTTCCATGCTCAATTATGCAGAAAGATTCATGAATCATGTCCTTTCTTGTATCTAATCTTCACACCACATGCTATTGATCTTTGCATTTTTTTTCTTGATTCTTAGGATATTTTATTGATCTTTGTAATATTTTTTATTCTTAGGATCTTTCATTGATCTTTGCAATCTTTTTCTTGATTCTTAGGATTTTTATTGATCCTTGCAATCTTTTTTCTTGATTCTTAGGATCTTTTATTAATCTTTGCAATCTTTTTTATTCTTAGTTTTGATTGCTAGGATATTTTATTGATCTTTGCAATCTTTTTGATTCTTAGGATCTTTTATTAATCTTTGCAATTTTTTTCTTAATTCTTAGGATCTTTTATTGATCTTTGCAATCATTTTGATTCTTAGGATCTTTTATTGATATTTGCAAATCTTTTTTTCTTGATTCTTAGGATCTTTTATTGATCTTTGCATACCTTTTGTTAATTGATAACATTTTCTTGCTTAAACTTCATTTTTTGGCCACCCTTTCTCTATTTTTGTGTAATTTGTATGGTGAATTCTTTTAGGTTATTCTTAATGGTTTTGTTGCTGTAAAAAACAATAGTATAAAGCAAAGGAAAAGTGAAAAAGAAAAATACCAAAAAGAAAAAAGCTTGAAAGCCTTGCCTTACACAAAATTTTTAGTGCTTTATTGACAAAAAAAATAGCAACGTGTGGTATTTTGTGTAGGCCCTAATTCATCATCCGTTCACCTCTTGAATTGTATATTTGGGGTATAAATTGGTGATGTTTAAGTGCTATTAAAAATTGGTTGAATTGGCATGTAAATTCTAGAGTTTCTAAGTGATCTTTTTGGTACTTTTATTGGTTGCATTTAATTCATGGTTTGTCTCATTAATTCCTTTTAGTAGCTTTATTCTTTTATTTCTTTTCATATTCAAGTTTGTCTCATAAACTCCAACTTGGTTTACCTTTTAAAATTTACCTTTTATTGCTTATCTTTTTCTATTCTTGAGTTTTGTCCTAGAGTTTTCACTCCTTTGGAATTCTCGAGATAAGACAATCACTTCCATCTATAGGGGTAGCCTCTTGGAGCAAAGAGATAAAGATTGAGTTGTGTTCTAAGCAAACTTGGGAATTCTTTTTGAGAGGACTTGAGTGAAAACCCCTTAAGTGAATAGTGTAAACACTAAAGTGACAAAAAAACAAAAAAATAATTTCTAAAAATAATTTTGTGCTAATCAATTTTGCTTTGATTTTAAGTGTTTTGTGTAACTTGGTGGATTCCTTTGAACTTGAAGGATCTTGAAGATACTTGAAGGCACTTTTGTCTTGGAAAACACATAGAAAATAGTTAATTCATTTGTATTTCACTTCCCTTGTATTTTGAGAAATATATCTTTACTTCATTTTTTTTAGTCCTTGTATTTGGACTTACAAACTCTAGACTTTGGACTTTAATTGAGATTTTTTCAGTTTAACTAAGAGTAGTGCGCTTAGGTACTAGTTTACTTTTTATGTACAAATGACTAGTCTTACTTTAATTGTTTTTATAGATTAGTATAAAACGCTTTGCATGTTAGGATAGTTTAAAATTTTTACACTTCTAACTAGAATTGTCTATTAATTCTCTAGGTTATTTCTAGTTACATACTTGCTTGTTTTTTTCCTCTATCTTTATTTTCCTTTGCTTGTTTTATCTCCTTGCCTACCGACTAGTATTTTATATCTTAATCATTCTAAGCTTTAGGATAGATAACATGTCTTCTTATAGCGAGCGAGAAAGAGATAACACTCATCCATGAGAACCATTCTTGAACAACTAAATGCTATGAACACTAGGTTAGATCATATAGAGAATGGAGAGGCAAGGTAAAGAAATAACCATAGGGAACATAGACCTCACCATAGGAGACATTCTAGACATAATGAACATAGTGAAAGTGAGGAAGAGGAATGACCAAGGAGACATCATCAACACCATGATCATAGGGGATTTAGGGAAGTCAAACTATATGTTCCCCTGTTTCATGAGAAAAGTGATGTTGAGGCGTATTTGGAATGGGAAATAAGAGTAAAAGAACTTTTTAACTCTCTGATAAGTCTTGAAAAGACTTAATTATTCCACCTTTTATTTAACATAATTTATTAAGTATTGTTTAGTTCTGACTATATTATTTAATGATTTGTTAATAATTTGTGTTTTAGTTATTTATTTCAAAAGTGCTTTACTTTTGTAAGAAAACGATTGAAAACATTAATAAATCAAGAGTTTATTACTATTTATAAATTTACTCAGCAGCCATCATACAAATGCTAGGCAATTAGTTGTTTATTGGTGCAAGAACAGGGCATATTCGAGAGAAGAAGACAAATCCGAGGAAAAATTATAAAAATCCGAGTGAGAAATTATATAAAGCCGAGCGAGAATTTACAAAGCCGAGTGAGTCTTCGTATAACCGACTGAAAGGAGTCCAAAAGACCGACTGAGCGAGACTTCCTAAAAGGTTGACCGAAAAGAATTAACGAAAAGCTGACTGCAAAGACTTCCAAGATACCGACTCCAAAAGAGAACAAGGAACCGATTAAAAATAAAAAGAAGAACCCGAGCGTCCATTTCAGAAATGCTGACTGAAAAGATAATTTGCTTAAGCGATAGTTAAATTCGCTCGGGCGAGGGTCAAAGTTCACTCAAGCAAAGCAAGCCTACGCTCAAGCGTGACCTCAAAACATCATTCATTCGCCCAAGCTTCGCCATAACGCTAAAGTGAGAAAGCAACACTGCAGTGCAATCCCAAGCTCGCTCAAGCGAGAGTTTAACCCGTTCAAGCGAGAACCCAGTTGCTGAAGCATAGAGGAAACACTATTCCTTTCCTCCAACAACATACTCGGTGCAGTGCTGTTTCCGCTTCCATTGCCTTCTCCTCTACTGATGCACCCTTAGTAACTTAAGTAGTGAGCTGTTAATTAGCTGGTGTTGTGCTGTAAATTAGCTAAGGCTGAGTTGGATCCTGTTAAGAGCTGAGCTGTAATTAGTTAATCATTCTGTAAACTGTGTAACTAGTTAGTTTAGTCGTTAACTTAAGTTTCCTAAGTTATCAGTTAAGCTAGTTAGTTAGGTAGAAGTTTATATATAGGTTGTACATATTCTGGAAGGGGAAGAACAGAGATTCATACATAGAATACAATTTCATTAAACACTTTGAACATCTCACTATGCAATTTTCTCTCCCTCTATCCTCTCCTCCATGACGTTCCACAATCCTTCGATGGAACCGAAGTCAATGGAGTTCTAATTCCCTAAGGTTGGGATTGCGAAGGTTAGCAAAGGAGTCTTGAAGCTGCGAGCAAGGGAATCGACTTCTAGATCCTGAGGCGAACAAGCTGAGGAGTGGAGTAGCATTGCTGGATTGACAAATCCAGAACTGATGAAGAACTTCGCCAGTGAGGAATCATGGTTGAAGCTTAGGTAACTTCCAGCTTTCTAACTAGTTCAGGCCTAATCAATTTAGGTGAATAGTTAGAGTTCAACCTCCAATTTCACATTAGATTCTTAGGTTAATTGAGCACTTAAGGAATTAAGGTTCGATGCTTAAGGATTAGAGTTTTTCACCTAAGGAATTAGGGAATAACCACAAGCGGATTGTCCTCTGGATTATGGAGTGTGATTATACTTTAATTGCATGTTTCTTGGTGAATTGTGAACCGAAGCAATCCTGACCTGTTTTCTATTAATCACCTTTCACATTTCATTTTAACTCTATTTCTGGAAATACAAAAATAACTATAAAACACTAAAACAACCAAAAACCGAATAAAATTCATGTATTTTTTGTTGGTTCAGCTTGTACTAGTCCAAGATTGAGGTACTTACCACAATCCCTGTGGGACGATCATATATTCTACAATTTTAACGACTGGTGCGCTTGCCAAAGTATAAATCCGAGAGTCATATTTTGTTTTTACTAAGATTTTCACCACCAAGTTAATGGCTCGGGATTTTAGCATCAAGTTAATGGCGCCGTTGTTGGGGATTGTTGAGTAATATCAACAATCATTGGACCGGTACTAGACTGAACCGTTTACTTTGTTTGCATTTAGTACGTAGTTTCAATTTTGTTTGTAGTAGTTGATATTTTCATGTAGCTATAGTCGTAGCTATGAATTGTCCTTTTGTTTGATATTTGTTGTATGCAGTCAAGGAGCAGAGGAGAGCCTTTCTTCTTTGATCCTGACATCGATTTGTTAGAACATAAACTGAGAAAAGAGAAAAAGCAAAAAGAACAAAAAGAAATGGAACAGAGGAGAGTTACATTAGGTGACTACTCCAGGCCGACTGAAGAAGGATCACAATCTAGCATCCTTAGGCCACCAATTTCAGCAAATAATTTTGAACTTAAACCAGCTCTACTGCAGTTAGTAAGAAATGAACAGTTCGGAGGAAGCGAGGTTGAGGATCCAAATTTGCATCTAGCAACCTTCCTCCAAATTTGTGACACAGTAAAAATGAACAGAGTCCCTGATGAGGCAATCCGACTGAGATTGTCCCCATTTTCTCTAAGGGACCGAACAAAAGTCTGGTTGCAGAGTCAACCGAGAGGCAGTATTTCCACTTGGGAGGACTTACAAAGAAAATTTTTGATTAAATACTTTCCTCCTTCTAAATATGCAAAGTTGCGCAATGAAATCACGTGTTTCCAGCAAAGAGAAGGTGAGTCTTTGATGGAAGCATGGGATCGGTATAAAGAGAGCTTGAGGAGATGTCCTCATCATCAGATTTCTGATGTGCAACATGTAACTATTTTCTATAATGGTGTCAGGCCAGCTACCAGGGTCCTGATTGATGCCTCGGCTGGAGGTTCATTAACAACAAAAACTGTAGAAGAAGCCATAGAGCTGATTAACGTAATGGCTTCTAATGAATGTCTAATTAGTGAAAGGAGCCAAGTCCCTAGGAGAGGGATATTAGAACTAGAAGCACAGGATGCTTATCTAGCTCAGAGTAAACTGATGACTCAGGCTTTGGAGAAACTAAGTATACAAATTTTAGAGCTCCAAAAGCCGAGTCAAGTTTCTACGATAAATTGTGATTTTTGTGGAGGAGACCATGAGAATGGAATGTGTGATCCAAATGTGCCTTCCGAGCAAGTGAATTATATGGGGCAACAACAATATCAAAGGAATTATCCTTCAAATTCCTTTAATCCTAATTACAGGAATCACCCCAATTTTTCCTGGCAGAAAGGTCCACATTTGAATCAGAATATCCCAGCAAATCAACCCACAAATAGACCACAACAACCCTCTCACCCTCCTGTTAAGGAAAAATCAGAACTTGAGAATATACTTTCTCAGTTCATCCAGGCCACTCAGGCCAGTTTCAAAAATCAGGAAGCATCCATAAGAAATTTAGAAAATCAAGTCGGACAGCTTTCTAAGCAATTAGCTGAGAGGCAAGCAGGTAATTTTCCTGGAGATACCGAGGTAAATCCAAGGGAACATTGCAAGGCTATAATCACTAAGAGTAGAAAAATTATTTCTCCATCTCCGAGTCAGGAAATAAGCTCAGAAAAAGATAAAGAAAAAGAAATAGTGCAGGAAACCGAGCAGGTTAACAATGAAGCTGAAAATGAAACAGAAAAAGAAAAAGAAAATAAAGTCCACCAAAAGAAAAAGAAAAAGGTTGATTTGATTCTGGAGGAAGCTTCTAAGCTGACTCCTGAGAAACTGAGAAATGCTCCATTTCCACACAGGTTTAAAAAGCAAATAGAAGAGCAGAAGTTTGCTAGGTTCTTAGATGTAATCAAGAAACTCCACATAAATATCCCTTTTGCCGAGGCATTGCAGGAGATGCCTTCTTATGCAAAATTTTTGAAAGAACTATTGTCTAAAAAAAGGAAGCTTAAGGAGGGTGAAATGATTGCTCTCACTCAGGAGTGCAGTGCAATCATTCAAAAGAAACTTCCTCAAAAGCTAGAAGATCCTGGATCTTTTACAATACCATGTGCAATTGGGGATATTCATGTAGGAAGTGCTCTCTGTGATCTAGGAGCCAGTATAAATCTGATGCCTCTATTTTTGATGAAAAAACTGGGAATTAATGACCTTCAACCAACTCGCATGTCTTTGCAGTTGGCTGACAGATCCATTAAATATCCCCAAGGGATGCTGGAAGATTTGTTAGTTAAAGTAGATAAGTTTATCTTCCCAGCAGATTTCATAGTGTTGGATATGGAGGCTGACTGAGAGATTCCTTTAATCTTAGGTAGACCCTTCCTAGCTACTGGCAGAGCATTAATTGATGTAGAAAAGGGTAAACTCATGCTGAGAGTTCAGGAGGAGCAAGTAACCTTCAATGTCTTCAATTCCATGAAACATCCGACTGAAAGGATGGATTGTTTAATGATTGAAGAGATTAAAAGCTACCACACTCCAATGCTTTTAAAAACTGAGGAAGAGGCCTTACGAACTTTTTTGAGGATGATTTTGACTCTAAGACTGAGGAGTTCAATGACTCTCACTCGGAAATATTGAGCCTACTGGAAGTATTAGAAGTAGGTGATTTTGAAAAAGAAAAGAAAAATAATTTGAAAATTACTGAAGCTAAGAAAGGAAAGGAATTTTCTGAAGAAAAATGTGATTTAAAACCTTTACCTTCTCATCTGAAATATGTTTTCCTGAGAGAAGATGACACACATCCTGTCATTATTAATGTCGACTTAAACGATGAGGATGTGGATAAACTAATTAGGGTATTAAAGGCATATGAATCTGCGATTGGCTGGAATATTTTTGACTTGAAGGGAATCAGTCCATCATTTTGTATGCACAAAATTCTGATGGAGGATGATTATTCCCCTATAATACAGCCACAACGCAGATTGAACCCCATAATGAAAGAGGCAGTCAGGAAAGAGGTGGTCAAGCTTCTTGATGCAGGAATCATTTATCCTATCTCAGACAGCGCTTGGATCAGTCCGGTCCAAGTGGTGCCTAAGAAAGGAGGAATGACAACTGTTAAAAATGAAAAAGGTGAAGTCATAGCTACTAGACCAACCACAGGATGGAGAATGTGTATAGACTATAGAAGGTTGAATGACTTCACTCGGAAAGACCACTTTCCCTTGCCATTCGTTGACCAGATGCTTGAGAGACTATCGGGTCATGAGTACTACTGTTTCCTTGATGGTTACTCGGGTTATAACCAAATTGTGGTTGACCCAAAAGATCAAGAGAAGACAGCTTTCACCTGTCCATACGGAATATTTACTTACAGGCGCATGTCATTCGGTTTGTGCAACACTCCAGCAACCTTTCAAAGGTGTATGCTGGCCATTTTTGGGGACATGGTGGAGAAATTCATTGAAGTATTCATGGACGATTTCTCTGTTTTTGGTAATAGCTTTGATTCATGCCTCAGCAACCTATCTAAGGTGCTGGTGAGATGCCAAGAAACAAACTTCGTCCTTAACTGGGAAAAATGGCATTTTATGGTTAAGGAAGGGATAGTCCTTGGCCACAAAATCTCTGCTGAGGGCATTCAAGTGGACCGAGCCAAGATAGAAATTATTGAAAAACTTCCTCCTCCAATCAACGTGAAAGGAGTGAGAAGTTTTCTAGGATGTGCTGGCTTTTACAAAAGGTTCATTAAAGATTTCTCAAAAATAGCTAAGCCTTTGACTGACTTGCTTGTAAAAGATCATGTGTTTGCGTTTAATGAAAATTGTGTCAAGGCTTTTGAAAAATTAAAACAAAGTCTGATTTCAGCTCCGATCCTTGCAGCACCTGATTGGTCTTTACCGTTTGAATTAATGTGTGATGCAAGTGACTTTGTAGTCGGAGCTGTACTGGGTCAGAAAATAGGAAAATTAACTCATGTAATTTATTATGCTAGTAAAGTGTTGAACGAAAATCAAATACATTACACCACTACTGAAAAAGAAATGCTTGCTGTGGTGTATGCATTTGATAAATTTTGTGCTTACTTGATTGGGGCCAAGGTTGTTGTATATACAGATCACTCGGCAATCAAGTATTTACTAGCTAAGAAAGAATCCAAGCCGAGACTGATCAGGTGGGTTCTGTTACTCCAAGAGTTTGACTTAGAAATACGAGACAAAAAGGGAGTAGAGAACTCAGTTGCCGACCAACTGTCTCGTCTGGAAGAAGAGTCAGATTCTGTTT
Source organism: Clitoria ternatea (assembly GCA_037962975.1). NCBI lineage: Eukaryota > Viridiplantae > Streptophyta > Magnoliopsida > Fabales > Fabaceae > Clitoria > Clitoria ternatea. The sequence continues at coordinate 163,657,669 of CM075672.1, forward strand.
TAATAAAAGAAGAATTTCCAGATGAGAAGTTGATGGCCATTATCACCGGGCCATGGTATGCTGATATGGCCAACTTTAAAAGTGCCTCGGTGGTACCTGATGGTTGGACATCCCAAATGAGAAAAAAAAAATTTCATGATAGCAAGAACTTTCTTTGGGATGATCCATTTTTGTATAAAATAGGAGTTGATGGAGTGATCAGGCGATGTATGCCTGAATCTGAGCAAGAAAGGCTCTTGTGGCATTGCCACGACTCCTATTATGGAGGTCATCATGGTGCCTCCCGTACAGCAGCAAAAGTCTTACAGAGTGGCTTTTATTGGCCAACTATCTTTCAAGATGCTAAAGAGTATGTCAAAAGGTGCGATAAATGTCAAAGAAGTGGAGGTCTCTCTGCTAAAGCTGGCATGCCTTTAACAAACATTCTAATTGTGGAATTATTTGACGTTTGAGGTATCGACTTTATAGGACCCTTTCCAAAGTCGTTCTCTAACGAATATATACTTGTTGCTGTAGACTATGTCTCCAAATGGGTGGAGGCAGTCCCGACTAGAACCAATGATGCACATGTGGTGCTTAGGTTCATCAAGAAGAATATTTTCTCTAGGTTTGGAGTTCCGAGAGTACTTATTAGTGATGAGGGTTCACATTTTTGCAATAAGATAATGGAAAAAGCCCTGCGTCACTATGAGGTGTTACATAAGATATCCACTCCTTACCATCCACAAACTTGTGGACAAGTCGAGCTGTCTAATAGAGAAATCAAAAGAATCTTAGAGAAAGTGGTCGGGAAATCTAGAAAAGATTGGTCGGTAAAATTAGATGATGCATTGTGGGCCTACCGAACAGCTTTCAAAACTCTGATTGGCATGTCCCCGTATCAATTAGTATACGGTAAGGCTTGTCATCTCCCTGTGGAGTTGGAACACAAGGCGTGGTGGGCCACAAAGCTATTAAACATGGACTGTGACCAATCCCAGGAGGAAAGAGTTTTGAAACTCCATGAATTAGAGGAGTTCCGACTCAACGCTTATCAAAGTGCCTCCATTTATAAGGAGAAAACAAAGAAGTGGCACGACAAGCGAATTAATAAGAAAGAGTTTCAGAAGGATGATCAGGTGTTATTATTCAATTCCCGACTGAGACTCTTCCCTGGAAAACTTAGATCGAAGTGGTCGGGGCCTTTTACTGTAAATGAGGTTTTTCCTCATGGTGCAGTTGAGCTAAAAGACCCGACTACCGATCGGATTTTTAAGGTAAATGGCCAGCGACTCAAACTCTACTTTGGAGGGGAGTTTGATAGGCAGAAAACCTCCTTGTTACTGCAAGCATCTTCTTAGATGCCATAAGGTCAAGCTAGTGACCTTAAAGAAGCGCTCTAGGGAGGCAGCCCTACGTTCTGAGTGTTTTTAATGAAAAGAAAACTATAAAAATTTAGTGAATAAAGTTTGAATAAAATTTTTGAAGTTTTGAAGAAGGAAGTCCGAGCTTGAGCGAGAATAGTCCCGACTGAACTTCACTCATTCTTGAATAAAGAGAGAGACGTTAATAAAGGATTCCTGATCGTTGATTTAATAAACGGGTCAGATGATGAAGGGTGATTTATTTCAGTCAGCCCTTTTATCATTCGGATTCCTCACTTATCACAGTCAGTTTTGTATCCATTAGTCTCCTATTCACTCAGTACATTTTTGTCAGTTTTGCGTTCAGTCGATTTTCTATTTTTCTCATCCATTCACTCGGCCCCTCGCTGCATTCATTTTATTCACTCGGCTTTTCATTTACTCAGTATTACTTTCATTTGTTCTTTCATTTGTTCTTCCTCCCACTCGCTTGTTCACTCGTCCATTCATTGTCGCACTCGTTTTTCATTTTCTTTTCTTTAATCCATTCATTCTTTCACTCGTCCTATGATCCACTCAGTATCCCTTTTCATGAGTCTTTTTCTGTAGTCTCTTTCTCATTCACTCGGTTTCTCACTAGATCACCCGTCTTTCTTCCACTCGCTCCTGCATTTAACTTATCTCCTTCACTTGGAATATTTCCATTTGTTATTTTATTCATTTTTCCACTCGGTCACTCATTCTTTTTCGTTCCTCACCTGTCCCTCAGTCTTTCATTACCGCACTCTATTTTTATCCATTCGGTCTTTCATTTGTTGTTTCATTCATTCGGCGTTGCTCATTTCATTTTTTTCTACTCATGTTTTATTCATCGACCTTTTTATTTACTCACTCCTTCTTTACCACTCAATATCTTCTTTATTACTCGGTATCTTTCTCCATTTTCACTCGGTGTTTTTCCTTTGTAGTTTTCCATTTATTGCCTCACGTTCAATCACTCGGTTTTCATTCATTCGTTCACTTTAATTCACTCGTCTTCTATTTACTCATTCATTCTTCCACTCGTTCTTCTATTCACTCTTCCAATCGTCTCATATCTCTCCATACTCTTTCTTTCACTCGGATTTATTTTCATTGTTATTTCTCCCACCCGTTTTTCTGCCCACTCGGAATCGTGTATTCATTCACGTATCGTTCTTCCATTTGTTCTTCCACTAACTCTTTCATTTACTTATTACATTTATTCGCTCATTCGTTCCCATCGTTTGTTCATTCACTCGTCTTCTTCATCTTTGTCACTCATCTTTTATAACTCACTTGGCATTTCTTCCCTTTTTCACTCGATCTTTCACCTATTCAGTATGTGAGTAGAGTAAGAGTGTCAAAATTAAAATTTATATATATAATAAATAAACAAATACATAAATAATATAATATAATATTAATAAAGTAATAAATAAAGCTGGAACATGTTTATGCGTTTCTAAATAAGTAACTTCAATAGTATAAAAACCTTTCAGCTTCCAAACCCTAAGTACCTACGCTGAACTAGGGTTGAAGACGAACATACACTTTCTGATTTCTAAGAAAGGTACTACCTTTCCACTTATTTCACTTATTTCGTGCACTTCTAAATGCGTGTGGAGTATCTTCTTGCTTCTTTGTTAATATTCTTCCACTGTTCATAGCCATGCATCTCACATTTTTGGTTTGCTGTGTTTCTTTTGGATTTCTGTTCTTATTTTTCATCTAGGTTGTTTATCAGCATTCTTTTAACATTAACTATGAAAAGAAGATCACAAGGACTCCTGCAAAAACCTAGACCAAATTTTGCAGAAGGAAGTGTGAGAAAAAAGCAATTGGATAATGAAAAGTAAGTAGCAACCATCAGTATATCTGATTCCTCTGAATATGCACCCAGTCAAAGTAAAGCTGAGAAGAATACATCCTCTGCAGTTGAGAGGAATGAATTGCCAGAAGTTGAAAGTGTTAACGCTGCTGACAACCATGTTATAAAGTTTAAAACCAAAGAGTTTGAGCGTCCCAAGCAATCTGCAGGAGCTGGTTCTTCTTCTTCTGACATTTCTGTAGTGTTGCAGGAATTGCAGGTCATAAAGAAGATGCAACTTGGAATTTACGATCGGGTCTTGAACCACAATCTCATGCTCAGAAAGATTGCCACGAAAATGAAGATAGAACACACGGCAGAAATGGGAGCCCCACCTGATAGAGATGCATGGTTAGCTTCCATTGGATTCAATATTCCCTCACAGGACGTATCCCAAGCAGCTGACCTCTCACCACCTTCGGAACAGGACAAAGAGATTGAAGAACAAGATGCTTGAGTTGCTACTACATGTTATTATGATGTTTTTATGTAATTAACCTGACATTATTCTAACTGTTTCCTGAACAATGAATGTGCTTTTATTTGATTTGTAATGAAATTTTCTTTCTTTAAAATTACTTGTTTTATTCTGTTTTTCGATTGTATCGGTAAATTAATGCATCTCAACCCGATCACGTGTTTCCCATCCACAGCCACTCAGGTAAAAAAAAAGGGAGGTATTTTTCTGACTCACTCTTTAATTGATATTTTGACTTATTAATTGCTAAAATATGTTTATTGTTTAAATTCAATTCCATCTTAATAAATTAAAGTTGTTTCTTCTTAAGCTTAGTCGGATAAATTAACTGATCGGTTTTGTTTAACTCAGGATCTCTGCCCATAACTTTTTCATCATTAATTAATTATTTACACAGCATGCTAGTTAGCACTCTGAATGTATGATCTTACATTAAGTTTGGGGACATGACTGGCTGATTAACTATTATATTCATAGCTTTTGAGCCTATTTTATTCTTTTTCGAGTGAACTTGCATGCTAGTTAGTGAGACAGAATTTGCTTCAGTACTTGCTAATTATTTGTATGCCAGCCAATCGGAAATGATGAAGGCCTTCTTTATTAATTCAGCCAGGGCCAAAAAGTAACCTCCCTAATATATTTAATGTATTCACCTAACGTTACAAGCCTATTTATCCAAGAAAAAACCGATTGATGTACCCTGGATGTATGCTGATGTGTTGCTCGGTTCTTACTTATTGCTAGGGACTAGCAAGTTCTAAGTTTGGGGATGAAGAGTGTGCCTAACAGTAATTAAGGACACACTCCGACCTTAATTATGGGTGAGTATCTTGAAAAAAAATGAAAGGAAGAAAGGCAAAGCCGAGAGAAAAATGAACAAAGTCAGAAAAGAAAAAGGGTGCAAAGCACCAATTGAAAAAATACACCGATTGAAATGTGATTGGAAAAAGATGGAAAAGAAGAAAGAAAAGGGAAAAGTCCGAAGGACTGAAAGAAAAAGAAGGTGCAAAGCACCGAAAGTGTTAAGATTAGCATTCACTCATAAAATAATGGAGCTTGCTAAGTAGAGGCAGTTAGGTCAAAATTGAGTCAAGGCATCAGTGGATACATTTTGTAACCTGACATTCACTCGGAAAAACAATAATTGAGCCTGTAGCCCAGTCCCGTTATAAGCTTAAAAAAAGCCCTTACTGATCTGATTGTGTTGGCATATGGCATGACGTGTAGAACTGTTGCAAGCCTATGTTTATCTAACAAAGTATGCAGGTGATGAGTGCATTCTATTCACCCTATACACCGAGAGAAGAGTTAAACACCGACCAGTGAGGAAAGCATTAGCAGCTTGTTTCCCAAAGGAGGTGTAAGTTATTATACTTTTAGAAGTTATGAAAAGAAAGTATGATCGGTATTTAATAATTATAGCATGAATGAAGTTAAGGAAAGGTTGAGTGTGTTAAATAATAACTTGATTAGTTAAATAATCTGACTATTTGCTTGAGGACAAGCAAGTTTTAAGTTTGGGGATGTGATAAGTCTTGAAAAGACTTAATTATTCCACCTTTTATTTAACATAATTTATTAAGTATTGTTTAGTTCTGACTATATTATTTAATGATTTGTTAATAATTTGTGTTTTAGTTATTTATTTCAAAAGTGCTTTACTTTTGTAAGAAAATGATTGAAAACATTAATAAATCAAGAGTTTATTACTATTTATAAATTTACTCAGCAGCCAGCATACAAATGCTAGGCAATTAGTTGTTTATTGGTGCAGGAACAGGGCATATTCGAGAGAAGAAGACAAATCCGAGGAAAAATTATAAAAATCCGAGTGAGAAATTATATAAAGTCGAGCGAGAATTTACAAAGCCGAGTGAGTCTTCGTATAACCGACTGAAAGGAGTCCAAAAGACCGACTGAGCGAGACTTCCCAAAAGGTTGACCGAAAAGAATTAACGAAAAGCTGACTGCAAAGACTTCCAAGATACCGACTCCAAAAGAGAATAAGGAACCGATTGAAAATAAAAAGAAGAACCCGAGCGTCCATTTCAGAAATGCTGATTGAAAAGATAATTCGCTTAAGCGATAGTTAAATTCGCTCGGGCGAGGGTCAAAGTTCGCTCAAGCAAAGCAAGCCTACGCTCAAGCGTGACCTTAAAACATCATTCATTTTCCCAAGCTTCGCCATAACGCTTAAGCGAGAAAGCAACACTGCAGTGCAATCCCGAGCTCGCTCAAGCGAGAGTTTAACCCGTTCAAGCGAGAACCCAGTTGCTGAAGCGTAGAGGAAACACTATTCCTTTCCTCCAACAACATACTCGGCGCAGTGCTGTTTCCGCTTCCATTGCCTTCTCCTCTACTGATGCACCCTTAGTAACTTAAGTAGTGAGCTGTTAATTAGCTGGTGCTGTGCTGTAAATTAGCTAAGGCTGAGCTGGATCCTGTTAAGAGCTGAGTTGTAATTAGTTAATCATTCTGTAAACTGTGTAACTAGTTAGTTTAGTCGTTAACTTAAGTTTCCTAAGTTATCAGTTAAGCTAGTTAGTTAGGTAGAAGTTTATATATAGGTTGTACATATTCTGGAAGGGGAAGAACAGAGATTCATACATAGAATACAATTTCATTAAACACTTCGAACATCTCACTATGCAATTTTCTCTCCCTCTATCCTCTCCTCCATGACGTTCCACAATCCTTCGATGGAACCGAAGTCAATGGAGTTCTAATTCCCTAAGGTTGGGATTGCGAAGGTTAGCAAAGGAGTCTTGAAGCTGCGAGCAAGGGAATTGACTTCTAGATCCTGAGGCGAACAAGCTGAGGAGTGGAGTAGCATTGCTGGATTGACAAATCCAGAACTGATGAAGAACTTCGCCAGTGAGGAATCATGGTTGAAGCTTAGGTAACTTCCAGTTTTCTAACTAGTTCAGGCCTAATCAATTTAGGTGAATAGTTAGAGTTCAACCTCCAATTTCGCATTAGATTCTTAGGTTAATTGAGCACTTAAGGAATTAAGGTTTGATGCTTAAGGATTAGAGTTTTTCACCTAAGGAATTAGGGAATAACCACAAGCGGATTGTCCTCTAGATTATGGAGTGTGATTATACTTTAATTGAATGTTTCTTGGTGAATTGTGAACCGAAGCAATCCTGACCTGTTTTCTATTAATCACCTTTCACATTTAATTTTAACTCTGTTTCTGGAAATATAAAAACAACTATAAAAAACTAAAACAACCAAAAACTGAATGAAATTCATGTATTTTCTGTTGGTTCAGCTTGTACTAGTCCAAGATTGAGGTACTTACTACAATCCCTGTGGGACGATCAAATATTCTACAATTTTAACGACTGGTGCGCTTGCCAAAGTATAAATCCGAGAGTCATATTTTGTTTTTACTAAGATTTTCACCAAGTTAATGGCTCGGGATTTTAGCATCACTCTCACAATATTAAAAATAAAAAGAAAACTAGGATAGTCACCCTCTCGTTTCAAAACTATGCCCTCGTTTGGTGGACTCAGGTCTATAAAGAACAAAAAAGAGATAATTTTCCACCAATAGATGACCGGGAACCGCTCAAGACCTTATTATGAAAATGGTATATGCCTTCTTATTATAGAGGGAATTATTGGCTAAACTCAGTAGGCTAACCCAGGGTTTAAAAAGTGTAGAAGATTACTACAAATCCCTAGAGATAGCTATGATTAGGGAAACATAGAAGATGAAAAAACCCTAATGCATAGATTCTTACATGGTCTAAATAGGGAAATAAAACAAAAGGTTGAGCTATTACCTCATGTTGATATGGAGGAGCTCTTCCATCAATGCACCCAGTTGGAAAGTTAGTTGAGTGAAAGCGACTCCTACTATAAAGGGGACAACAAACCCTTTAGGCCCAAGTGGAAGGGCAAGGAGGACTCTTATCCTAGAAATAATTATAAAAAGGATAGAGAGAAGCCAGTGGGTACTGCTTCTCAAATAAAAAGTGAAGTCTATAAAGAGGGTTCCTCTACTAAACCCTCTAAGCATGTTAAGCATAATGAATCATCTCAATCTTCGTCATCTAAGACTAGCTCTATTAAATGTTTTAAATGCTTAGGAAAAGGTCCTATTGCCTCTCAATGCCTAAACAGGAAAATAATGATTTTAAGAGGGCATGGTCATTATACTAGCGTTGAGAAATCTACCTCTTCATAATCCAGTGATAGCTATGATAATGATTCCTATGAAAGCGAGCATGTCTTGGGGGATGAAGGTGGGTTTTACATGATAAGAAGGCTTCTTGAAATCCATGTAAGAGAAGATGACACTATGTAACAAAAGAACATCTTTTATACAAGATGTTATATTAACAAAAACCTTTGTTCTCTCATTGTAGACAATGGCAGTTATGCTAATGTGGCTAGCCAAAGGCTAGTCCATAAACTTAGTTGTCAACTAATAGATCAACCATGTTCTTATAAATTATAATGGCTTAATGAAAAGCATGAAATGCTAGTCAATAAGCAAGTTAACATTGCATTCTCAATAAGAACATATGAAGATTCTGTCTAGTGTGATGTGGTTCATATGGAGACCACTCATGTGTTATTAGGTCGACCTTGGCAGTTTGACAAGGTCACCCATGAGGGGTTTACTAACACCCTCACCTTCCTCCACAATAATAAGAAATTTGTCATACATCCCTTGACTCCTAAGCAAGTCATAGAGGATCAACTTCAATTGAAGTTGAAAAGGGAAAGGGAGGATGGACCTTCCACCTCTCAAAAAAAATTAGAAAACCCAAAAAAGATAAAGGTAAAGGAGTTATCTCTCTTGATGACTCCTAGAGGCAACCTAATCTTTTAGCCTCAAAACATGAAGTGAAGAGAGCCTTGCTCCTTCACTAACCCCTCTACATGCTTCATGACAAATACACTTCTAGCACCTCTTTATGCTTAATGGGTCTTTCTCCTTCTTTGCCTATTGAAGTTCTCAATCATTTAGTTTGTGCCACCAAGATCAACGACTAACCTCTTTACCTTTGTGAAGATAAAAAGAAAAATTAGCATAATAGTGCATAAACCTTCCATAACCACTTTGGCAACCCTTAACCACCTAACAAACTTCCTAACCTCCCATAACCACCTTGTAACAACTTAACTCCCTCTTTTTTCTCCTTCCTTAATTTCGTCCACCACATTCCCAAGGTTTCTCCATCTCCAAAATTCAACAAGGCATTTGGATCTCAAAGAAGAAAAGCAAGGAAAACTAGATCCTCCTTTCTCAAAGTAAGCTTTGCCTACACCACTCTCTTATGAGGCCTCCTATGCTTTCTATCACTTTCTTCCTTTTCCTCACCACTCTCAACTCTATTATGCCTATGCCTTCTAAAAGGCCTTTTAAGCTTAACTTCCTTTAACCTTGTTGATAAGGCATCAAGTTGGTCTATGATAGCCCTTATAATAAGGTAGTGGTGTTTCACTTTTTTATTATGATTAGACATTCTTTTTAATTTTCTTGGTTCAATTTTACATTAAAAGAAAATAAAACATATTTACTAGTTGTTTAAAAATTCTTAATAATGAAATTATACTAAAAAAACTAGTAAAGAGAAATAGGGAGGAAAAGAATGGAGACTTGGTCCAAACCCAAATTACTAGCCCAAATTAGCATTCAATTAAAGCAATAACTAGTTGTTAGTGAGTAATTAAACTAAATATAAGCACAATTACTCCTAAGTAATTTCTAAAGCCAAAGTGCAAAGTCCATGTCCAAAATATAAAGAAATGAGAAAACTAATACAATTTGCACTACTTCAAACCAAAGGAGGTAAAAGTCTCCAAATGCAATGAGAGAAATATGTATAAAAATAAATCCTAAATTCAAGTTTAACAAGGATAATGTTGTGACAACCTACCTAAATTCCTAGAATTTACTCCTAGTGTCTAATAAAATTAGGGAAGTTTTTTCATAATTAGAGCAACCCCGACAAATAAATCCTAAGAACCTAAGCGATGCGTAACTTTAAACAATGGAAACAACAATCTAAAAGCCATGCTTAGGCTTAAGAATGGACCTGTCCGAAGCTATAGGCCCCCAATAGGCCACCTTAGGATTAAGGGCAACTAAACTTACAATTTCATGACTTAAAGGAACAATTTTAAGTGATTAAGCAATAGTGTAATTGATTACACATCAAGTGTAATCTATTACCCACAACCAAACTATACAGGAGCCTTTATTAGCTCTCTAGTAATCAATTACAAGAATTCTTGTAATCAATTATAGAGCACTCTAGTAATCGATTATAAAGTTTCCTGGTAATCGATTACAGGATTTCCTATAATCGATCACTCGTGACCTTACTGTGCAGCATTTCACCCAAACCCCTAGTAATCGATTACCAACAGAAAAACTGTAGAATTATGTAGAAATTAAGCATTTGGGTCAACTTTTGCACACCCTATCTTTCCCGTTTGATCTCTGAATACTACAAAGCTGTATAGACACTATCTATAACTACTTTAGGACCTACTACCGTAGTCCGTGTTAAAAATTCCTTTGGATTATGGAGTTATGCAAAAAAGTACATTTAAGTCATTTTCACTTAATTCTAATATGAAAACCTATCAAATCCCATCTAATTGGCAACTTTTATTTACACACACGTTTCAAATATGCGTAGGGATCTATTGGCACCTTCTTGGGATTTCAAACCCCACTAGACCTCAAAATTACCCATCTAATTGGCTTAATTAGCTATTTTCTCTCCTCTAAAACATAATCCTCATTAATCACAACTTATATACTATGCTACCACAATCATCAACCCAATTCAGCATGGCTCTATGTATAACATCTTGAATTTTTAAAAAAATGATTAAATATGTGGAATAAGTATTGAATAATTATAAATGAGTTAATGAGTGTCCCAAAAATATTAGAATAATTAAATTGAGATTTATTATAGATTATTTATAATTTATTGAGATGTTAGGAGTTAAAATTATACCCGAATAGAATATGGGTGTCGAACCAAGTATCTCCGATTGAGATGTCGTTGGTCAGGGCTGTTAAGAACATTATTGGGAATCTGAATATGTCTTCAGAATAATTTTTGGATTTAGTATTGAGCCCGAACGGAGATCCTGTATGTTTTAAAACGGTAAAATTTTAATGAGAGGTAAAAACTTAAAAACAAACTCTCCTTCCTCTCTTATATTTCACGCCACTTTCTCCTTCTTCTTTGGCATTCATTCTTCTTCCTCCTCACACTCTTCTCCTCTTCATCTTTTCTTCTCTAAAAACCCTAAGTGGTGGGTGCTTATCTCCCTCCCACATTTTTGTTCCTTTCATTTGGGCAAAAAGGAAATGGTGATGACTTGGAGCTCTCCTCCCTCTCCTTGGAATTTTGTTCTCCCTCTCCCTCTCTTGGCTCCCACTTTCTTTTCTTGGTTTGAGGTAAGTTTCTCACAAATCTTGTTAAGTTTATGCTCTAGATTATGGGTCATTATGATTTTTGAGAAGGCTATATGTATGGGTCATGGATTAGGAACCATTTTTAGGCAAAACCCAAAGGTGGGGTGTGATAAATATGTGTTTTATGTAGATGTTGAGGGGTACACAAAAATGTGATGTTTGGTGTGGAAGATGATGATTATTAATAGTGAATATTAGATTTTAGTGAAAACCCTAACTCTAGGAAATTAGGGGAAATAAATAAAGATGTTGTGAGAAATGATTTTAAGTGTAAACCCATAAATATTTTACATAAGGATGTTGTTTATGATGATGGTAGATGGTTATTAATAATGGTTGTGGATGATTCTAGAGGAAAACCCTAAGCATGGAAATTGGGGCTTTTGACTTAATTGATAACTAAAGATGATTTAGGCCTTGGAATGAGTTTTGAATGAGTAATATTGATGGTTAGTGTTGAGGGATTGTGAAATCAAGGAAATAGAGTAATGGCTCTAAGATTGGTAAGTGTGTTAAGGATTATGATATTGTTGTGAGGGGCTTGAACAATGATGAATGATAGTGAAAATGGTAGAATCAATGAGAAATACATATTGGATGATAAATTGATAGTCCATGATTTATGCCATATGAATTAGTTGATTGATAATGGATTTAAATAAAATAATGGCAAATGGATAGTTTAAGTAATGATAAATGCATTAAGAATGATGAAAGAAATGTTGTTGTTGGGTATGATTAGCCCTTTAAGAGTTAGAGAATCATGGTTTTGGGAAAGAAATTCCCGAAGCCTAACAAAAGTATATGAATAGGTGTTTTAACAAGTCTAGGACTTGGTATTGAACATTAAGAATTATTGTCAATTACTTAGAATAGTGATAAATGCCTTGTGATGGCTTGATGATTGTATGTATGCATATGTATGTATGTTGGTGTAGATTGTATTTCGGGGAAAGGCAACGAAACGATCGGAGCATTCGGAATGCAGCTCTTCCCTCAAGGTAGGAGATAAGTTTACATTCAAATTGCATGAGTAGAATGATAGTGATTATTGTATGTGATTAGTACTCATGCTTGCCTTGCCATGTAGATATTAAAATAATGTGAATGACAATCTGTGATTATTGAGGATGGTATATGAGGACATATGATGATTGTTGTGGAAATATATATATATATGTGTGTGAAGATGATAAGTTTAATTTTAACATGATTAATGAATTGGAATGAATATTATTGAGTATGAAGGATTCGGACAAGGTTTAAATACCCAATATGATGTATGTGATATATCAATTTTGATTAATTTTGCTTAGGGTGAGTTTTGACATGTTGAGTTGTGAATTTCCCATGCTTTCTGCGCATGGTCTGGTATTCTCGCTCAAGCGAGATGGATTCTTGCTCAAGCGAGATGGATTCTCGCTCAAGCGAGAATCCCCTGTGTTGGTTACATGGCCTCTGGCCCGAACTCGCTCCAGTGAGTGAGTATCTCACTCAAGCAAGACACGTATAACATAGAAAAGTTGGCTACTGGGAGATCCTCGCTCAAGCGGGAGTGGCCGCGCTTGAGCGAGCGTGATGTAGATGGGGTTCTGGATGGACCTCGCTTGGGCAAGTGACAAAATTGGTGGAGTCTCGCCTGAGTGAACGAGCATGAATGAGGCACTGGTGGAATTTCGCTCAAGCTAGGATGGCTCGCTCAAGCGAGATTGCCACCTGATGCTTCCCTTCTTCTTTGCCCAAGCACGCATGCGTGATAGGAGCCTCTGTATGAATCTAGCTCAAGCGAGTGGATGTCTCGCTTGAGCGAGCAAGCGTGGAAATAGACACTGGCGTGATTACACCCGAGCGAGCCGAGACGCTCAAGCGGGAAGGAATTGTCCCGCTCAAGCAAGTAGGGGTCTCGCTTGACCGAGTGACCCTGATAGAAATTTTATTTCTTTTCTTCAGTTTGCTAGTGATGGGCCCCATTCCAATTATGGAAAATTAATGAAATTTATATAATTGGGGGTATATAATGGTTATGTAATATTGAGAGGATGCAGTGATGGGATGTTATTTCATTTTCTTTTTGATTTTAATGGTATTGAACCCTATTCTTTTAGGGATAATTAAGGAGATGTATATAGGGTATATAGTGAAGATATAACATAGTGGTGTTGATATGGATTAAAACATTAGGACAATTCATCCATGCTCATAATACGTAACGAAAAACATAAACGTTTACCACCTAGAATAGGATATGAAAGAATGATAATGAGACTTTGATGATGGAGATATGAGGTATACCCTTGGACGATTCTGAAACCAATGAGAGAATAATTGAATGCCATAGTATGTGTTATAAATTGATAAATTAGAAAAAAATATGATATTGAATAATGATAGTTGATGATGTTGATCATTCCCTTGTAAAAGAGGATGAATATTATTAATGATGAACTGTGAAATGCCATTATATTTTATACAAGTGTGATCTTGTATGAGGGGTTTAAAATGGTGTTGATGAATTATTGTGTTGCCACACTGGTTACGAAACTATGGTGATGAATCATATTACAAAAATCCATGAATTGATTATGTGGTGATGATGATGAAAGTTTAACGTATGATAATTATGTTGTGATGTCATTATGGCCGATTGCAAGTATAGACTTTCCTGTATGATATGAAATATATATATATATATGAGATATGTTGAGATGTATGCCAAGTATGTGAATAAAATGCCTTGAGGGACTTTGTACATAATTGTAAGTTATTGATTGAAAATGTCAAATTAAAATATATCCCTAAGTGAGAGGTGAGATATCCTTGCGAGGTTGATTAGCATATGCATTATTGCATTTTACATTCATGGCATGGCATAACATTGAAATGTGGTTGCGATCATAATAATGAAAGATCATGCGCGATTCTATGAAGGGAGTACCCCTTACGAGGTAGGAAACCAACTTGATGATGATATGATATTGAGCCGGTGGTTGCGATCACCTGGTTGTTGAAATGAAAAAGGGCTTGCGAGTTCCTATGATGCCCGTGGTTACGATCGCGAGTCAGGAAACCAATATGAATTATTGAACGTGATTGTGATCACGAGAAAGCACCTTGTGAGGCTGCTAGAGAGAGTACCCCTTGCGAGGCGGGAAACCCATGTGAATAAATGATGTGGTGGTTGCGATTACCTGTTGAAATGAAATCGGATCCGTGCATATGCATTATCAAACAGTTGACCTATGCATTAGCCATAGGTGCATGGCATTTGAGATGGGATGACCACGAGATGAGAAACCCTTTACAATGAGGAAATAAGTAAAGATTTAATGAATTGATGATGATAACTTATGAATTCCCTTGTTGATAAGTGGCAATATGATTGTGTATATGCTTGTGCTTGCTTATGTTATGAACTGCTTTTCATGAGGCTTGTATGCCTATCATACTAATATGATGATGATTGAATGATGAATTGATGATTTTATAACAAAGCACATATGATGAATGAATACATGTACACTTAATCACAATATATGTATATTCATCATTTTGAATGTATAACTCACTCTACCATGTGGCCTCCTTTTTAGCCTTGTAATGCAGGTTGCCATGGGATGAGTTTGGATTTTAAATTAAAGTTTTGGGAAAGTAAATAGTGGTAGTGGAAATGCCTTGGCCGGCATCATTTGTGAATTGTAATGTAATGAATAAATTGTATATGATGATATTGATGATTTAGTGATTTTGGTCATGTATAAGATGATCGTGGATGCATAAATGGTGAACCTATATAATAGTACAAAAGTGATGATTTGATGAGTGCTCGAGGAATTGAACTTGAACAATATACATTGATGATGGTGATGTTGTATTAATGCCACGAGGTAAATAAATGGGTCAATTATAAGATACGGGCAGTGGTGATAGTTGGGGCATGACCCTGGAGGTATATGCATATTTATATTTATATCTTAGGCAATGCATGTGTCTGTTGTAAGTGCGTGCATGGGTTATGATCTAGTAGGTTTATGTTAGGTGATTGCATGCTTTGCCGAGCCTTTTCTCATATCGTCATATATGGGACTAGGCGTATGTCCGGTATACACATTCTTCTTCCGCTGTAAACTCTACTATTTTGTATACCGTTATAAGTGAATTAGTTATCGATCCAGTCATATGTTGATAAAACTCATTCTTCGGTTTTCTGTGGTTCGGGTCTTGATGTAGTCGAGGTTGTGTGTAGAAACTATTTTGAACGTGAAAAATTTACTCGCATTTTTATTAATCATTATCTTGATTACATCGGGATCCGAGTTCGAAAAACCGGGGTGTTAGACTATACCTACATGTACAAACAACAATAACCTGCCCATGATCATGCAATTACACAATGCATTGGCTTAGTGTCATTTCACAATATATTCATAGAGAAAACAATACCAAAATATAGATACTAAAATATACATACTCATAATTCAACATAATTATAAATAATATAAATTCATCATTCATTCCTTAGCAATCCTGGCTCACTTGGTGCTCGCCTCCACGGTATTTGTGAACCCTACTTGACCATTGGGTCCTGCTTGACCAGTGGGTAACTTAACTGGATCCTACTTGACCATTTATGTGACATCTCAATGCTCCTGAAAGCGGGGAGTGATCCTCGGTGGATGGGCACGGACAAGGAGCGGCTCCTAGAAGGCTTCCACCAGGGAATGTGATACCTCAGGCACTGTTAAAGGCGGGGAGTGATCGCCAGTGCATAGGCATGGACAAGGAGCGGCTCCTGGCAAGCTTCCAGTGGGAGGGATACATGAATGAACTGAATACATACCAGAATAAGAGAGATCCAAAGACTATATAGGTATGAGACTATACAGTTAAGAATAGCTTAAAGGAATAAATTTGTATTATCTATACCAACAAATGCATTAGCCTTTTCAGTGGCCTATCACTTAAGGACTCCAGGGTTAAGCGTGTTTAACTTGGAGGAATTCTGGGATGGGTAACGTCCTAGGAAGTTCTCGGGACGTGTGTGAGTGAGGACAAAGGACACTAAAAAGGTCTAATGTTGGTTTGGGGGGAGAGTCGTTCATTCCTGAAAAATGGTCAGGGCGTTATAATGGTATTAGAGCATGGCCTCTCCTAGTACGGTATGGTTCAGGGATGAACCAGGCAGAAGCTGGTGAGTGTAATAGCCCTGATTTTTTAGAATAGGAAACCAGACCCTCAGGACTCCTGAGGATACTCTGTTGAGCTTTTGGTAAGAAGCTCAAGGCTTCGGTCTGTTCCCCGAACAGTTTAGAATGAGAACAATAGGGATAAGTGAAGCTTAACTTAAAATATAAGAATACCGAGAGAATGTAATGAGTGAGAGAAACAAAAATAAGAAAATAATAAAATAACATTTGATAAAACTATTTAACTAAAAATAATACGTTAACCACGATTATTTTGGGTACAAATTAATTTATAATTATATTTATTCAATAATTATTTTCTATCAATAATATTTAATAGATAAATAATTATAATAATTTATTTTGATATTATATATATTAAATTATTTATTTATTTGATAATTATATTTAATATAATACCGCTCGGTTCCTCAGATTTGAACTATGGGACCCAACCTGAGGTCAGACTCTGACCATTCGGTGTGAGACTAGTGATCTAGTAGGAAAACTAGTCCTGTTAGGATCATTCCCTAAAGGATTAAGGGTGTCTGACTTAGCCTGACCAGCCCAATCAGAACCCTTAATGTCTCCTACGTTTGACCGTTCATATACCTCGGGATATTTGATGGTGGCGCGATCAATCTCTGGTGACTCATTTCAACGTTTTAGGAACTTTTCCTGAAGAGGCCGAAACCCGGTTTATCACCCTCGTTTTTCCATAAATCAGTTTCTTCATAAATCGTTTTAAACCTCGACCCGAGCACCTTCAGTGTTTTGGACCCAACTTTGTGGAGGTGAAGACTCACCATTATGCTAAATTTTTCCAGACATCATGGGGATGGAGACAGACTTCGCATCGAGGATTGGCTAGACTCTTCTTGGACCGAGGATGAATAGAATAGGTTAATTTTATTTCCTTTTGCGGGAGCCTACATGCCCTTTTACTTTTAGTATGTACAGTTACTGTTACAACCATGTATTATATATGATTACATTGTATATAAGGTGTATCTGTTCCACCAAGTTTCTTTGTATAAAAAAAACTTCCAAATTTTTCTAAAACTCGTAACCTCTCAGTTGACCAAGATAATCTAATGGAAGGGATTTTCCTAGCTAACTGAGGGTGTTACAGTGGGCATGTGACATCCCAACACTGTTGAGGGCGAGGAGTGATTGTCGATGCATGGGCACGGACAAGGAGCGGCTCTTGGCAGGCTTTCAACGGGAATGTGATATCCCAGGCACTATTGAGGGTGGGGAGTGATTGTCGGTGCATAGGCACGAACAAGGAGCGACTCTTAGCAGGCTTCCAATGGGAGGGACACATGAATGAACTGAATATATACCAGAATGAGAGAGATCCAAAGACTGTATAGATATAAGGCTATATAGTTAAGAATAGCTTAAAGGAATGAATTCGTACTACCTATAGCAACAAATGCATTAGCCTTTTCAGTGGCCCATCACTTAAGGACTTCAAGGTTAAGCGTGCTTAACTTGGAGAAATTCTAGGATGGGTGACCTCCTGGGAAGTTCTTGGGAAGTGTGTGAGTGAAGACAAAAGGACACTGGAAAAGTCTCGTATTGGTTTATGGGGAGAGTCGTTCATTCTTGAAAAACGGCCGGGGAGATATACCGTATAGCCGTCCAAACCATACAAAATCACACATATTCAATTTTAATTTCTTACACTGGATTAATTAATTAATTCTCTTAATATTTAGCACTATTGGCTATCAATCTCATAATTTCACCACTATACATAATTTATGCATAAATATTAGTTTTTCATTTCAACATCACCAAATTCATGTCTAGTCATAATTCATATTAGAAAATTATATTGATCATTAAGTTACCCATTTAACGCTAATTATATCCAATTTTCAAACGTCAATCAACATCAAATGATATTTCTAATTAATCAGTACTCCTAACACCCTTTACCTCGATTCTATGCTTTCGCTACTTGTTCTTGAAGTCGGGTACTCTTAATATTTAAAATTTAAAGGATTTATGAAAGGGGTTAGCATTCTGACCTCCAAAACCAAAACCTGTTTTACTAAAACAACCTCAAATATACTTTTAATGCTTCCGAAGTTTACCTTGACTTATTCCGTTTTTGGTTCCTAGCTCAACTTCGACTAACGTCTTGCCAGTATTTAGTTCGCAACCTAGGGGCACCGAAACGAAAACCCATTAACTCCAAACACCATTTTTGAATCTTAGAAGCTTGGTTCCATCCCATTTTTTGCACAAAAACACCAAACTAAAAGAAACCTTAAAACTATAGGCAAATTTTAGTTTTGAGAAAAGGTGCTATGGAATATGAAATTGAAATTACCATAATGCTTACCTTGCTTCCACGGTCACAATGGTGCAATCAATTTCAAATTTCTAGGAAATTGAGCTCTTATTTAAACCATCACCTCACGACCATAGGAGAGAGAGCAAGCTTTGATTTTTCGTCTTAAATGACACACACATGGAGAAGAAGAAAGGAAAATATGTTTTTAAGCTTAAGGGTAATATGGTCTTTCCAATTTCTTTTCTTTATCAATTTCTTTTATATACCTTAGGTAAATACTTCTTACTTTCACCATATGGTACTTATATTTTACCATCACTATTAAATTTTAAATCTAATTCTACAATTTTAATTTACTAAAATTAATTATTTGAATTTTATCAATTTATTTACAACTTCCAATTAATTTAATTTAATACCCAATAATACTTGATTCATTTTTTATGCAGAAAAATAAATTAAATTTTAACATCAAGGATGTTACAAATGCTCTCTAATATAAGGGTCTTCAAAACGTTACAACACTCCAAGTAAACACCAAAATTCAAGGATTAAAAAGAAAAAAAAGTTAGTAATCACAAGTACATAAAGAAAAGAGCCAAGGATCTCATCGCTCAAGTCAGTGCTTACACTCAAAGGTCACTCATGTATCCATTTAAAAGGACTTTTGTTATAATGTGTACTCTAGCTTTTTTCCACTCAATTATTTCTACCACAAGTGATCAAGTGAGAAACACTAGTCAATGTACTACTCAATCACACTAAAAATGCTACTACTATGGTGACTAACAAGGTCATCCTAGGAGTCTGAAGAAAACTTAAAAACTCAAGGATAAAACCAAAGAGGCTAACAAGACAAGCAACAAATACACAATTAGAAAAGATAAACCAAAAAAGAGTAAAAAAATAAAACAAAGAATCAAGGAGACAAACTAAAAAGGGACAAACAATAATTGTTAAACTCAAATGGATTAATATGTGACAAACTAAGAATAATAAAGACAAACAATAATTAAAGCACATAATTAAGTTAGCACACAAAAAGACTACCTATGAAACTATAAAATGCAAACTAGTGCCCGGAATCAACAAGTATGCTATGAAACTCTTAATCTTGTTTTTAAACTTTTTAAACACTATAAAAAGGTGATAAGGTACTGCAAAACGAAAATTGATTGCTGCCTTTTATTTATTATTTATTTTCTACATACTCAAACTTTCAAATTTTACTAAGAAGGGATCAGAAAAGGAATTTTACTACTAGGTTATTTGAGGCTTTTATCTTTTTTTCTTTTCTAATGACTTTTTCACACTTTAACAACAATGTACAACACCTTACACAAATCACAATTGCAAAAATCAAACTAAACTACTAACGAAAGTGCTAAAAGGAAAGTATACTTTTACATCTTTTGAAACAAAGACAATTTGCAAATAGATCAAAGAATTAAGGACCCCTTGGTTATGCTTCCAACTTAGCTAGATATGTAAATGTCAACAAGGGGTATATGCACACATGACAAGGCATCATTGTCACGTGTTCATGGAGTGTTTGCTTCCAGTTGTATTTTGATCATTACTGGAATATGTATGGAAGCACTTGTTGACATTGGTGAATTCTTCACGAACTTGTACTCTAATACACTCAGAGTTGGTGACTTAACGAGAATAACAAAGAATATCCCATTGATTTTGTGTGAGTTAAAGAATTATGCCGCCAAACTTCTTTAATTTAATTGAACATCCTGTAGTACACCTATAAAAAAATAAAATTAGGTGATTTTGTTCATTACAAATGGATGTACTTATTAAGGATGAGTTAGCTGGTTGAAAATGAAGAAAAAAAAAAGAAATGTGTTTGAGAAAAAAAAACCCAATTGTTACATGCAAAACCCAACGTGAGAGCGTTCCTCAACAAACCAAAAAACATTCTGACAAAAAAAAACAAACCAAAAAACAATTTTCTTATCTTGATATATAATTCTTCTGTATGACGCAAATTTAACAAATCCAATAGTTGAATTAAAAATTATTATGAAGTAGATTAATTTTACAAATTTTCACAAAATTTAAAAGTTATTTGATAGTATATATCAAATAACACTAATTAATATATAGTATAACTTTAAAATATAAGTAAATATCCGTTATGGAATTACAGACTGTGAATTTTAGATTTTTTAAAAAAATTCGGTTTGCATAATCTTTATATTAATATTGTATTACTCGTACAACTATATATGTTGATAATCATATATATGGATCATCATCGCCAAACGTTTTTTATGGTTTGTGTCACACAGGGTCGCCAAAAAAATTTAATTTTTTTCTAAGACTCGCGTATTAGAAAAAATATTCTTAATCTTAACCCTCCATGTGACTATATATATTATTCAGATTTATTATCCTATTTTTTTTATATGGATTTATATCGCTTATACAATAATAACAAATAAAAAATAAAGATAAATCATTACATCAACGTCTTATCTTTTAGTAAATTGAGTTAAACCCTTGTTTATTAGCTAGTTAAGTCTCATATTGTAACACCATCGGTTAATTAGGACAAACCCTTCTGTTGGGTTATCCTACTTAACTAAGAGGTTACAAGCTTTTAGAAAAAGTGGGGAAATTTTTTTTGTACAAGTAAAATAGTGGTGGAACAGTGGAAGCAAGCATTAGATAGATTACATAGTCATTCATAAACTGTAAGTGATTGTACTCTTAAACAGAATGGGGCACTAGACACCCTTAAATATGTACTGTTATCCTTAGTCTTGTTATTTGATTAGCTAAATTTATTTAACTATATGTTGAAAATATGCACTAAGAGCCTATATAGGACATATCATTTTGAATAAGACATTTTTAGTTAAATAGTTTAACAGCCTTTATTTATCCTTGGAGTAATAGGTCATATGAGAGTTATTCCTAAAATGTCCCTAATCAAGTATTTACATGGGGACATGTAAATACATTAAGACTAGTGTGTGGGTGTATTGATGATCTGATCTCACAAATCATAGATATAGATGATATCAAGTCTTCACACAGGTATACATTAAGAGTAATGATGTATTGGACAGACCCACCATGAGAACGTTGCATGGATCGTTACATGAATGTCATAAATGATTCTCAATGTGATAATGGTATATGTAGTCCTTCGACCTAAAGTCACTACGATTCCTACATAAAGAGTTTGTTGTTTTAATACAATCAAATTTCTTCTGTAACAAGAGGACTATAAATGTTGTGATTAGCAATGAACAAATTATGTAGAGGGATGTGAGTGATGTAGATGGGTAAGGAAATGCGTGATCATGCTAGAAAGAATAAATATTGGATATTTATTCAGATAAAATCTACTTTGGTATCAAGTAAAATAAATTGTGTCGTACAAGGATGACATGACCATGCCTTGGGTCCAATTAGGATATCGTGACAAAAGGAACAAACATATAAAATAATTATCACTTATAGGTTATGTTGATATTAAATAATATTCGGACATAATGATGCATTGCTAGATGCCGCTCTTATTTCATATCAATAATAAAGTAATTTATTATTAATATGACCGAGTATTTTACCTATAAGGTCACACATATAGAGTAAGCCCATCAAAAAATAGCTTTTTATTTTAATTGGACTAAAATAAAACTATTAGGCCTAACTCATTTAGAATGAGTAAGGAGCCCAGTCTTTAGAGAAAGCAAATTAGGTCAAACCTAAGCCTATAAATAGATCATAAGATGCTCATAGGCAGCTCACCAAAAAGAGACACAAAATACGCAAAAGTTACAAAAGCTACACACCGTCAAACTAGCATTTGGAAGGTGTAACGTTTTTGGTGGGAGTACTCGTGTGGACTCCTAAAGGATGAGGCTATGACTACTTCGATTTTCTTCAAGAGGTAATCCTAAAACGCTTAAAATAAAATATTTGATGTTTGTCTTATGCTTTGAAACACGAAGTTTTGCAAGTCCAATGGGAATCCTTATTTTTCAGCTACGTATCCGAGTGGGATTCCCTAACACTATACATATTCTACTTCGCTAAGCGCTCCCAGCTGGTCCAACTTACAGCTGCTCCTCATATTCTGGTTCCTAATTTTCTGGCTCTTCTGTTATTAATAAGTAGAAAGGAGTGAATATATACTCCGGATAATATAATTCAATTAATTCAAACAACACATGTACAATCTGAACTGGTCTGGACCGGGGTCTAGGATCCGGTGTGGGACCAGCCACAAGAATATAGGTGTTTTTAGGGTTTACACACCGGAACAGTGAGTATCCGATGTATTAATCCGGTCTCTCAGTGGGAGAGGCCGGTCTTGTTGTCCTGGAGATCCTTCACACCAACGATTCGCGTTGCAGGGGGGCGAAAGGTGATGCCACCTACAAAGATTCTCCGACGCTCAAGTTAGAAGAGTGTAAGAACTTAGTGAATGCTCAAGCGATATATCAGTAAAGCGTAAGTTAGAACAACATCACCTTGCATGTGTATTGAATGGAGCTATTTATAGTTGTACGTGAGAAAATGAGTCGTTGGATACAGGTGGGTCCCCTAGCTCTGATAGCGTGTACATTATGTCAATCAGGGTGGCTCAACACTCAGAATGTGTTAGGAGGGTAGGTCAATTATCAGTGTACGACCCTATAGGAAGAAGAGAGGATAATCACCTTTTCTGCATAATCTGCTGACACATCCACTTGCTTTCTGAGGCCATTGACGTGACATATTTTGCTACGTACAGTATCTTCGCTGATAAGTTATTAGGGGCTCTTATCTTGCTGTGACTGAGAAACCAACAGTTATATATAAATATTCTGTGAAAATGAACAAAGATCCGTTATAGAGACAATAAGTAGGGCAGTCGTGAGATGAGGACGGAAGGCCAGACATCGGATATCCGGTGTGGTAATGTCGAACCAGGACACTGGTTTTCCTTATATGAGGTCACTCTGACGTCACAAGATTGGGGGCCGGTATCCAGACCGGATCACAATCTATGCCAATCAATAAGGATGCAATGAGATGCATGAGTTAGGTTTATTAAGAATTATCTGTAAATCCATCATCATCATCACCATTATCATTCTCATCATCTCATCCATTGGAAGTCGTCTTACTCAGGCTGTCCCTGGGCACAACGTTTCCACACTAGAGCGATTAGAGCCCACCAAGTCCATTACACATCATATCTCATCACTGGATACGAATAGACTCACAAGTTTTACTTATAAACATGGATCCATCTCATCTCATCATTCATATCTAATAATAATGGGACTTGGCTCTACACGATCATAATTACACTTCGTCTCTAGTCGAAGTACATTACGCTTGCCATGGACAATCTGGCATTGAGCACGAATCCAAGCCATTGGATGCCCGACCCAGTTGTACTCCCGAGATCCTTCATGGGGATCGAACGCAAATGTTCTCCAGTGGACCCTGGTGTATGCTCTAGTTTTCACAAGAATCCTTTTCATGATGCAACATACATATTTTAGTTCTGTTATTACTTTTGACCCCTGGGTATCTATGTGTTTCCTACCTCGTGATATTTATCCTTAAGCCGTTAGGTCCCACCTATTTTTTGAACGTTGTAGTTCATTTCCATTTTATTTAGAAAATATAGGCTATATTTTGACTAAAATAACGTTCAGGTTGATGAGTAAATAATATGTATCTCATTTTAATGATAGGAATAGTAAGAAAATAATACCAATGATGAGGCGGCAGAGCTGGCCATTATAATATAGAAATATAAAAGACAAAGTTTTAGATCAAGAAAATTCCAAAGGATAAGGCGGCAGAGCCGACCATTATATCCATTAATAGAAATGACAAAAGATAAATTAATAAATAAATAAAGTTACGAGAACGGCGGCAGAGCCGACCATTATGCTCAATAACATAAGTGACGAAATTTAAACAAACAAAGAAAATATTTAGAGTGGCAGCAAAGTCGACCATTATGCTCAATAATAGAAGTAACAAGAAAATAAATAAGATAAACTATTAAGAGCGGCGAAAATGGTGGAGGAAGAAGAAAGGTGCAGGTTCGCGGTGGTGGTTTCGGTGAAGAACGAAGGTGATTTAGGAGGTGGAGTTTCGCATCAATGAAGGAGAGGGAGAAAGAGTGGCAGCGTGAGGGAGAAGAAGAAGAGAATGAGCACTTTGTGGAGGGGGCTGAGGTCTTATTTATAGGAAAATCTGACCGTCGGGTCTAGATTTAATCGGTACCGGATGAAACCCTAGTTATGGTTTTTAATACTTAACTTTGAAAGAAAAAATGACTTTTTGCCATGGCCAAAATCTGAAAAAGTTCCCACATGAAAGTTGTAGATCTCATTTTTCTCTTTGAAATGATACATGGTGTAACATCCTAAAAATTTAAGTAGAATTGATTAATCGGAGTAAATAAATAGATTAATAATAGAAAATAATTATTTGATGCCCCGTACATGTAGAAAATTAATTATGGACCCCTTGAACTAATACGGCAAATACGGCGATTACTGTCGTCGTTTAATTGATGAACGACGAGCAGACTACCGAGACAGGCCCAACAGGTCGGGAAACATTAGATAAATATTGGGAATGAATATTTATGTTCCAAAGATGAGCTAAAATTAATTTGAGCGTTCCTGAAATTTATTGTGAATTATTCGGGATTTATCGGCGTCGTTTAACGTTGGAAAACAACCGATTCGAGCAACGGGCCTTAGTTGGGCCTCAAAAATTCAGTAACTTAAAAATAATTATTGAGTATTAGGAAAAACTCAAATAAATATTTCAAATCGAAAAATAAACTCGGAAAAATTTATAGGTAATTAATTAGACGTACGGGGGCCCCGGGTGGCCAAAACGCTTCATTTTTTAGCCAAACGCGCAACAATTTTTCCTGTACACCTTGGGCTGCACGTTCTAAGCATCATGGGCTGTTCTAAATCTGAAACGTAAGTCCCAAATCAGATTTTGTGAAAAATTGGGCCTTGGAGCCAAAAATTTTAAGTGAGGGGTACCATGGTCAGTTTGTACAATTGGACAAATGTGATTGCTCCTCCTTTCTCTCTGCATCTTCACGAGCTTGCTGCTGCTCCAGCCAAGTGAAAACAGAACAGCCCCTCTTCCTTTCTCTTCTCTTGTGTGTCACACTCTTGCTATCTCCCATGGAAGCTTCTGTGTGAAATCTCTTGAATGAAGACCTAGGTAGGTGCCATGGGACCTTGTTCCTCTTCTATCTCCTTCCATTTCTTTTATTTCATCACTTTCTCTTGAACCCCATCACTATAACCAAATTCCATCTTCTTTCCCCTTTAGGTAATTTTAAAAATTTCAAGGCAAAGAGGACTCCATTGGTGTTCTTTGAAGCATTGGTGAGCTAGAGCCTCATTTTCCCAAATTTTGTCCATTCTTGAAATTCTAGGGTTTCCTCCATAATCAGGGTAAACTCTTAGACCCATTCTAAATCTTGAATTGATGCTAGATTATTGTTAGAAATGATGTTGTTAGTGTTAAAATTGTTGAATTTTTGCATGTGGAACCAAAACCTAGGTTAGGAGACCATTGGGAATTTGTTGTTGTTGATGTTGGATAATTATTTTTATGACATGAATTTAATGTGGATTAGTTGTTGAAATAAGACTAATTATTGTTGGATTGAATGAATTGATTTTGGATGGTATTAGGTGCAAAACTAGAAATTAGTAACTTACTTGATTGATGCATAAATTGCAAATTAGAGTCTAAAATTATTTTGGATGGTTCATAATGATTATGAAGTCTAAATTAGTGCATTGAAATGAATTGAAGATGTTGGATTGAAGAATAGGAAAATTGGTTAAGTTAGGAGCCATTATGGATAAAATAGAAATGTCAAAGGGCTTGTATGTGAATTTAAGTGTCTTGGCTTGTTTGAGTACTAATGGACAATATGAAAAATAGATTAAGAATTAAAATTGACGTTAGATGATTTAAGTAGGAAAAAGTGTAGTATTGAAGAGAAATTAAATTAGGAACTTGATCACTAAAGTGAGGTCGATGGATTGTAGTTTATGGAGTTTCATTAGAGTGCATTAGGCATAAAAAGGATGCTAAATGAAATTAAAAGGTGTGGATGTGTATGATTGGAAATCTTGGCATAATGGTGAACTAAAAAGAGCTTAGGTCATAGTTAGGACAAAAAAGTGATTATGGTCTTAGAAATACTAAATGTGACTAAAAGTGAGTTAGTGGAGGTGTTGTGGAATTTATTAGTGGTTGGAAACAAATAGGATTGAAAGAATGTGAATTTGGTCTTTAATAGGAGAAGGAAGCATGAAGTGGTAGATTATGGACAATTAGGACAAATGTAGGGATTAGACTTGTAATGAAACTATATGTATGAAATCTAATTGGTAGACTAGTAGGGAAAAGGTGACTAGTTTGTAGGAAGAAGCTTGACATATAGGTGATAATGGACATGGCGTAGGTATTAGGTGAATGATAGGTGAAAAATCTACTTAAGGTGGTTTGTTTTAGCATAGAAACCATTACTAATACAATTAGGCAATTTAAGAAGTAAAAGAATCAATTAGATAAATTGTTAGTAATGATAGAATTGTCACTTTTTAAGGATTTAGAACACCATAAATAATTAAGGTGGACTAGAAAGCTAAGTAGAAGCTTTGTGAAGCTTAATAAATAAACATTGGACCTTGAACTAATTAAAACTATGATTATGGATCTTTGAGACCTTGGAAAGTGTAGAATTGATGACTTTAATTCTAAACTTCAAAGAGAAAGTGACTTGAACTTAATGTAGCTTTATACATGCCTAAATATAAGTTTATGGAAAAAAATATATGGTGATTTACACCAACTTAATTGTAGAATGGTGCTTGATATAGCTTTATGCTTAATTATGTAGGCTTCGAAAACACTTGCGAAGCGGGATCATCAAACCCATCAGAATACTTCTCTTGAGGTAAGGGAGGAGTTTATTTTCTAAATGTATGATCAATGTTGTTGATAATGTATGCATGTGTGGGTGTATGCTTGCATGTTGGCCTTGGTTGTTATTGTTACTTATGTGAAATGGATATGTGTAGTATGACATTATTGGTGAATAGATAAGTGTGATGGTGCTATGCTATTGATATGCCTCTTTGATGTATTATGGAATGATGGAGTAGTATTCTTGTGGGAATTAAAATGCGTATATGCATTATTTGCATTGCATGGCATACATAGCATCCTTCATCATGAGATAATAGATCTTGCAGGATCTTGAAAATGAAATCTTGCGCGGGTTTATTAAATGAGCAACTATGCGTGGTTGTACTCTTGAAATAATGATGCACATGTAAGAGTATTTGACAATTGGAGATGGACACATTGCATATGCATTATGATAAGTGGCATATGCATTAGTTATGAGGGCATGACATATGAATTCTAAAGTGGATGCCTTATGAGTGATTGAAATTGAGAAATGAGGTTGAAGTTGTCCCCATTATGTACATGTGTGATAACGGTGTATGTTTGGTGAATTGAGATTGATTCTTGAAGTTCATATGTTGAATTAGCCTTTGATAAACTTGACTTGTGAAATTGAGTGATGAAATTATGGTTTGCATGACACATTTATAAGTTTGGGTGCTTAATAGAAAATATGCAAAATTACCTTGTTATGTGTGTATATTATCCAATTGATTATGATTGTTCATCATTGAGAAAATATACTCACTCTCTATGTTGTACATTTTAGCCTTGTGATGTAGGTCAATGCATGGAGCTTAATCTTTTTAGGATGGCGGCAAATGTGAAGAAAGTATGGTGATTGCCTTGGCCAGTAATTTTTAGGATAATGAATTATGTTACTTTTTTTGTGAATTGTTGTGTATATGGCATTAATTTTGTATAGCTTGACTATTTGTGTAAATGCCATAGTTTAAGATTGATGAATTATAGTCATTTAAATTTTGTGGAAGCATTGGGATATTGAAATTGCCATACGATTCTTAGTTGGATGAAGGATATTGAAATTTTGAAATATTATGAGGATAATTGTGTCAAGGCATTGGATTGATGAGGATTTTTTTACATGAGTATGATGTTGAATTTTTACTCTAAAATTAGTGTACGGCATGTAGGATAAGATGATGTGATGTTTTACCCTCGTTAGGAGTGCATAAAGGGGACTAGTGGAAAATAAGGACTATTTTGTACACATGAATGGTCTAAACTCACAATTGGTAGCTTGAATGATTTTATTTAGGTTTCTTATACTGGTGGAATTATTAGTCTATAAGTAAGGTCATTGGAAATGTATTCTTGAAATCGGATAATCAAAGCTCAAGTGAGTAGTATAGGACTTCTTGCATGATGTTATAGTTTGGCAATCTTAAATCACTCCGTAAAGTTTAAATGGTACTTCTAAATATTGTTGGAAGTAGATAGGCAATAAAGTAAGTCCTTCACCTTCTCATATCTTCATATATAGGAGGGATCTTTGATTAGATCTAGGGTGATGATAGTTAATTTTAGTTTATGGTGTGCCTTATCCAATGATTGATGTAAACAACAAAAATTTACCCTATTTTCTAGTATTTAGATATCAATATCACTATTAGTATTTATTGGATTTAGGGTGCCACACATGGTACGCGAAAATCTAACATCCGGAGCAAGAGTTATGCCTGAAACATGGAAAAGTGCTTTCCGGGGCTCTGAAATTATTTTAACTTGTAAAGATGGGTCCACCTCGAAAAATCCATTGAGAATAAACTTTTGGGCTCTTCATCAAAGTTGTAGGGTTTTTTGATACAAAGCCATGAAAAAAAGAACGAAGTGATTCCGACATTGTATGAGGGAGATATTCACATTTTACCGTGGCTGGGTCACTTAGTTACGAAAATGAAACTTCCTTGAGAAGCTTGGCGTTTTTGGGACGGTCGAGCACGAACTAGCTTTCGAGTTATTCACGAGAATCATAGAGGGGTTTGATACGAGGGTAAAGAAATTACAACGAACTGATTCTAAGCTGATAGGAGCTTCGTTATGATTTTTCTCGTAATTCAATGAAATTTAACGAGATTAAATAACGGGTTTTCAGAATACAAATCCTTGGTTCTTTGAGTTGGTGATGATAGGTTACGAATTAGGGTTCGAGACTAGAAATAAAGATTGTTAGGTTTTTCATAACGAAGAAACCAAGACGAGAATCGCTTGATTCTGATATCATATGAGGATGTTAGGCTTAAAACACTAGCCGAACTTAGATGTTCTGATTTAACTAGGTAGTTTTTCCAAGAAACGGGGTTGATATGGTCCGAATTAGAGTTTGGGCTCTTTAGGAGTCGTGTTTGAATTACCGGAATGGTTCATTAGGGACTACTCGTGCTGGGATCAGACATCCCGAAGTGTATAAATGAATAACCGAGGGCCCCTTTTGGTATAAAATGGGTGTGCAGGAACTGGCTTGATTCTTCCTCGTTTTACGTGAACGATGGTACTATTCTAACTAGATTATTATCTAGGTACTAGATTTGGGATAGTCAATTCTTGACTGCCCGCGGGGTCCCTTATTTACTCTCCTTGATATTATATTATTATTTAACGTTAAGTATAACTCGGATTATCATGATACATGATTAATATTTCTTTTTGTCAAGTTTCTCAACTTGATTACATTATTCTTCATAGGAAAAGGTCTCTGCCTTGATTTATTACTTGCAGAACACTCATATTTAAAAACTCACGAGGTTGAGACTACTTACCGAAAACAGAGATGTTACACCTATCATTAATCTTATTGACGTGACTATTCCATCATGTGTTAGATATTGCTAATGTGGTAACTTCACATGTCAAATGTTCATTGACGACTCCACATGTCATTTACACTTCAACCAAGGAATATTTAACACGAGGAGTCACAATGTCAACATCAAACATGTATATTGATGTTATACAATTAATAAATGAGGAGATGGTCATGTATAATGTTTGTCCGCCACGTCATGATTCAATTAACGAAATATATTAGTGAAAATTAGACAGACCTAACTAAATCATATAATGGATTTAACCGACTAAACAAATATTAACTAAGATAGGAAAATGAAATAATAATTTAGCCAAAAATAAAATTTTCATTTAAAAATATTATTAATGTTGATCCGGTCCCAACACCGGTCCCCAAGAGCATGGTTTTAATGCTTTGCCAGATCAGCATTTTGAACAGGAGGAGTACGTCTCAAATACCTTATAATTACTTTTATACGGAGTACATACCGCCATGGCATGTAACCCCGCCAGGTCACGTAACTCCGTCAGGGCACGTTACTCCGCCAAGGCACGTTACTCCGCCAAGGCACGTTACTCCGCCAAGGCACGTTACTCCGCCAAAGCTTATTACTCCGCCAAGGTGGAAAACATTTAATATCGTGTACACATGCATAAAGTATTTCCAATGCATATTACTCCGCTAAGCCATAGGCTCAATACAGGTGGAATATTGAATTTCCCATACTGTGTAGCGAGCCCATACTTGTAACCCCGGCACGAGATTGACTCTATCTTGAGAGGTTGAAAATGGGAATCACGCTGTCACGCATAAAAGGGAACAATGAATAAAATAATAAAGCATTAACTCTTTCCAGGCAAGTGGAAACACCCACTACAGTGATGGTGCTCGTGAACGACACTGGGACCCACTACCTTTCTTGCATTATGCCAGAAAACAAGGAACGGGTCCTACCAATAATGGAGCACCAGTAACAGGTATATAAACCTCAGCAAAAAGGTATAAGGGGATCCCCCCCCCCCCAATTCTGAACCTTACACTTTTACTTGCATAATTCTCTCAGATTTGCTTTCTAAGTCTTACAGTATTTCAGAATACTGACTTGAGCGTCGGAGAATAATTGCAGGTACCACCACCAATTGTGTCAAGGCAAAGGAGGTTACTTCAGGCGGACTGTCACACCGCCCAGAGTACATTATATTCCGCCTCAGTATACAAGGATACTCTGTACTTGCACATATACAAATATCTCCTTGTACCAGATTGACATTACATGTACATTTTGAATTGTTCATCAACCATACTTTTACACCCCCAGTAAAGAACAGTTCAAATGTCTATCTATATTAATTTTTAAGCAATTCTCATAATTTTAAAGAAAAGAATTATACTTTTAATTTCTTAATATAGACAAGATTACATAAATTATACAAACATTTTTATATAAAAGATTTATTAAATTTGTATAATTTTACACATAATAAAAAAATTAAAAAAATTATTTAAAAAATTATTAATATACACCTACCTAATTTTTAAACAATTCTAATACAATTTTAATAAAAAAACTTATTTTTATCTGCACTTGACCAGATTAGCCAAACTCTTAAATATATACTTCGGCCAGATACATCCCAGGTGTCATATGCACCCACGTGTAAGTAAAACCTCAATAGATTGAGTTTATGTAAGCAGCAACCGATCGAAAACAATGAATATTCAATTACTATTATAAGCTGCCTTCAACTTAATTCTCGCAAGCATATGGAGAAGCCATCAAAGTCAGAAAGCAAAGAAGTTAAAGGTGTAGTTGATGATGAGGCACGTACAGTACAAGTTGTGGATAATAGAAGCAACGAGTTAGAGATGAATAAGAAAGAGGGAATAGGCACAGCAAAAGGGCTTCCTCATGAGCAAGTTCCACAGCCTGCAGATTTCTCCGCAGAAGCCTTAGACAAAGACCTTCCACCCACTCAAGCCTAACTTATCTATTTTTATCCATACGTATAGCAGAGTGTAATTGTTGTCTTGAAGAACTTCATTGCTATACCCACTTATTATTGCTTTGTTGTTCCATTAAAAAAAACGATATGTTGGGTTCGAATTTCTATTTTGTTTCTATTTAAAATTTGTATGAGAATTATCACCGAATGACAAGTGTTGATTAGTAGGGACTATACAGGGAGATGATGGATTAAAATTTTACGTATGTTAAAGTGTGTTTTTAAATAAGAGATCAACGTTTACATTTTTACGCCCAGAGATCATATATGGAAAAGAAGCTTTAGGAGGTTACACGTAAAACATCCAACCAGGACTTCTAGACATAAAAACGCCTAGAACAAGTGTTTTTATGCTGGCCAGTAACCGTGGGAAATTGTTCTATAGTCCGATTCATTTACCTGTACACATTAACTGTTGTTTTTTAAAGGTTTAATTTGTACTCATTAGTCTTAGTAGGTGAAAAGATTTCTTAAAATAAAGGGGACAAGTTAGATATTTTTAATATTTTTACGACGCCAGTTTTAATTAATAACTCGGGTAAAAAAACATTTCTATCAATTATTACCAATTAGTGTAAAATATTGATATTTTCTTTTCATACCAATTATATATATATATATATATATATATATATATTAATTGATATTAAATATTTTTTTACATCAATTGCTATAACTGGTATAAAACGATTAAAAATATAATCCGACACAAATTTCACTGTTAAAGTTGAATAATTACTCCAAGTAACCAAAAATCTCCTCAAAATATAAGAAATATTTGAAATCAAATAATGAGAACTTTTTATCTAAAATTAACCTAGGTTAGTCTATTTAAGAACTAGTTTAAGCTAAATTGTTAAAAAAATAATCATATTATTTAGATTTTTCAAAAAAACCTTTCAAACTCGTTATATTTTTTTTATAAAGTACAACTATAAAATTAAAATTTTTTGGAATTATTTTTAATATGTAAAATTGATAACTAAATATATTTTGTCTTCTTTATGTAAACAAATAGTTCAGTGGTTAGCTTAAAAATTAAAAACATTTTGCCTTTCATAGAACTTAAACTTAGCACCTTTAATGATAAAGGAATATATTTTACCACTAACAAGATGATGGTTTTTTATTTATAAAACATACACTTAACTTGATTATATGTTAAAAATGTACTATTAAATATATTATTGATAATATACTTATAAAATTATAAAATTCTAATTTAATTTTATAATATGTTTTTAATAAAATATATTTAAAATATTTATTAATAATTATTATTAACGTATTACTAAATATATTTTTGAATAAATGATATAATATATTAATATTATTTATTATTGATATATATTATTGTTAATATATATTATTGTTCACATAATTTTTAATGATATATTAAAATATATATTTTAAATAATACTTATTATTATTAAATAATTTTAAAATGTATTATAAACTAATATATTTAAATATTATTAAATATTATGTTAATAATAATTTATATTAATATTATATATAGCATAATTTATTTAATAGTACATTTTTAACAATAAATATTATTAAATATTTTAAAATTTATTGTTAAAACGTTAGATTAATATTTAATAAATTTTTAAGGATTTTATAAATAATGTATTTAATAAATTTATTTATTATAGCTAATAATATTATACATATAATCAAGTTAAATGTATGTTTTATAAATAAAAAATTATCATCTTGTTACAATAGTATATTTTGACATAGTGGTAAAGCATATAGGACCAGATTGTGATTTTGGATAAACGTAAGTGATCATGTGTATATTTTACTCTTTTAATAATTATGTTACAACCATTTAAAGTTAAACACTTCAAGAAATCATTCAATTAGGGTAGGCCAGGGTTTAACGCTAAAACCCTTTCCCATAAGACACAAGCTCCCATGCCAAAATCATCACTGTAAAGTTTGCTTGGGGGCCGACTCGTATGTGAAATTTTTGGCGTGAAACACAGTCTGACAGTACAGCCACTTTTTCTTTTTTGGTTGGCGTGAAACATAGAAAAAACAGAAGTATGCAAGATAGGGAGAAAATTAAAAGATTGAGAAAGGAAAAAAAGAAAATATTCCAAGAGATGCATAATCAAGTTCAATTGAGGTATCCTACAATTCAGTACCAAATCTTCAATACAAGAATCAAAAGGGTTGATGATTACAAATTATTTGGTCATAAACAAGGGAAAACAACTTAAATCTAACTGCTATTGTAATACATATAGCAAGTATCAGTTTCACTTTCAACTTTCAATGGGAGGAGGGGATTTCATTCTATGTTGGTAGAAAAAAGATAATGCTTACATTAAGAGTTCCTATACAAGCATAAATGGTGCAAAAACTAAAAAAAAAATTCTATTCTTAGCGGAAACTAACTTCACAAGGCCGAGAAAATGAAACTAATCAATTTCCATTAACAAATAATTTATTTAGTTTATATAGTGGCAACATGATAACTAACACCAACTATTAACTAATGAAGCTGGGCATAGGCTGATTATTTATATTACTGAATGACACTTCAACTTCACCCATGCCATACAAGTAGTGAAACTACAAAGAACACAAATCCTGCAAACAGCCTCTATGTGCATCTATATTATCCTATTAGCAGTCTCTCTTCACTGGTTAGTGTTTGAATTAACTGCTTTCATTAACAGACTCCACCAGAGATAATACTTTTTTTTGGTTATTGTCACCTTCTACAAGTTATATGAAGTGAAGGAGAGATTGAATTATTTCTTACTAGTTTCTAAACAAAAGGCATGCAACAATAATGGACTTGGAAAGTCTAACCAGTGAAGAGGGTGTCAATTTTATACTTCTACCAAAGAAATTGGGTTGATGTATAAGAAGCACTAACAACATGGGGACTGTCACCTTCTACAAGTTATAAGTGAAGGAAAGATTGGATTATTTCTTACTAGTTTCTAAACAAAAGGCATGCAACAATAATGGACTCTGAAAGTCTAACCAGTGAAGAGGGTGTCAATTTTATACTTCTACCAAAGAAATTGGGTTGATGTATAAGAAGCTCTAACAAGATGGGGACATGGCATGGTAAAGCAATCAGAACTTGGAAGTTGGAAGGGGTAATATTCCCTTTTAAGTTCTGATGTTTTAAGGGTACAGGGTAGTGAGGGTACAAGGTATAATATGACTAAGTTGTTCAACGAACCAAAATGTCAGATGAATGTAGCTGTGGCACTTGGATACTAATTTATAAGAACAAGCAGGCATGCAAAATTGTGCAAAGTGCATACTAGAGAGAAGAAACATGTCTTGCTATGAAAAATATAATTAAAGCATAACCAACACATGCAATAACAGTATACAAGGCAAACATCACCTTTCACACTCCTGAAATTTCTTGCATTCAGTGCAGAATTGTCCATTCCCAGACACTATCACTTCTTGGCAATATATGCATTCATACTGAAATTGAACTATGATGAAATCTTCTGCGAGATAAGATATTTTTTCACCCAGCTAGTACAGATAAG
Source organism: Clitoria ternatea (assembly GCA_037962975.1). Lineage (NCBI taxonomy): Eukaryota > Viridiplantae > Streptophyta > Magnoliopsida > Fabales > Fabaceae > Clitoria > Clitoria ternatea. The sequence continues at coordinate 163,693,673 of CM075672.1, forward strand.
GTGGTAAAAAGAAAAGGAAGAAAGATCAGATAACAACTAAAAACTATGAAGGATAAATGTAATTAACATAAGCTTATGTATAAGAATATTGCAACATCAGTTTGGGATTCACTAATAAAATTTGTTCCATAGAAGAAAAGCTGACAGATTCAAATCTATATTGTTAGTAGTAGAATAATAATGGCATCAATAATTAAAATGTCATATTGCAGTACTAAAAGGTGGCATAAACAAACAGTACTTATGTGTAAGTATCCTCCACATTTTATTTTGGACTAAAAACTCATTCCTTCTCTTGCTAAGAGAGGTGTGGGATTTTAGTACAAAATAAACCATGGACAGTGCAAAATGTACACAAATGAGTGGAGGTAAGCAATGCCCATTATGGGATACATAACTTAAACTTCAGTACCTAAAAGGGAAGCTACATTAAATTATTCATAATCCCCTCTAATAACCAGTTCAAACTCTTAACATTTATCAATTATCAATTATATTCATCAGAACACCCACTACAAGGTATAAAAGGTCGCAATGGAACGAATACTGAATAAAATACAACATGTTTGCAAACTTTCATGAAGAAAATTTGCAAACATGTTATACTACTTACTACCTTAGCCAAATCAACTATTAAGAGCCACTATAACAAATGCATGAGAGAAAAGGAATATACTCTTGGCATCACTAGAATGTCTTCGGAAGTTCCTTTCATAATCTCCACCACTCTCTTGTTCTATGTTCCTGTAAGTGAACTCTTCGAATATGAAAGGGTGCTGTGTATCCCAAACCCTAAATCCCTAAATCACTACAACCAACGACGACACAACCTGGCCACCACACGCGAAGGAGAGAGGAGGCGCGAGGGTTTTGTCAGAGGAAGAAGCTCCAATCGAAGAAGGGTGTGTCGGGGGCTTGTGGGTTGTGATTGTGTGTTCCGCAGAGATGGAGGCAAAGGAGCACGACGTCGAGGTGGCGGTGGAGAGAGGAGAGGGCATGGAAAAGTAGGTTGGGGAAGAGAGGAGGCACAATCTTGACGGGGGGAAAGAAGATCAGAAGTTGAGATTACAAAACAGACGGACCTTGACGTGCTCTTACGCCACAACCAACATTTAAAATTGAAATTGATGTGGACTCTCCCCAAGCTAAAATTAAGTATTGTGCATTTTTTTTTTGGAGACTAAAGCGTGGCATGAGACCTGTTACTGTAACATGCCAAACCCACATGCTAAATTTCACTATTTTTATATGAAATGACTATTTTACTCCTACTATTTTTAAAATTCTCTCAAGCCTTTGATGTCCCTGTAAGAGAGTCCATATAATTATTCATTTTACCATCTGTTCCCTTAGATCGAAAGAGGCTTACGCTACCCCCTCTCTCATTCTTTTTACGCAAGAATCAAGGAAACTCTGATCCCACTAGTCCTAGAGGGATACGATTACCTCCATGTCTAGATCAAGGGCCTCATTTTCTTTGTTTTACTGATTATATAAATGGCCTCAAGGCCCTCCTTTTTGGAATTCAAGTAACACATTTTGAGTAATACAAATATAATTCTCCTAGGGTGATTCTCTAAGGTTTTTGTGTTTTACGTTCTCATTGTGAACATTTTGATGCCTACCGCAGGGCCTGGTAAACCGGATCCTACACACACAAAACCCTAATCCTAAAAAAAGAAAAGAACAATGGTGACCACGTGCAACAACCCCGATCGTTGGGAGGATGACAATCACCATGAACAACAACAGCAATAACAACAATAATAACACAAAGATGACTGAGTGTAGGAATTAGTGGCTATAGTTAAAACACTGCAACACACGGTAGAGGAGTTACGTCAAGAAAATGAAGAATTGCGCACCCATAGGCCGGAAGAGAAAGAAGCTTCTAGCTACCACAATACTTAGACCACGAGGCAAGGAACGGACAAACCCGATCCCTCACACCCTTACATAGCCCATCCATTCACAAAGGAGATCATGACAACGCCAACTATAACACCCTTAATTTTAACAAATAAATAAACCCGAAACAGGGGAAATTTTTCCCAATTTAGAAAAATACCTGGATCAATAAAAAGCCACTCTCATATATGAAGATATGAGAGCCAGGTCCATAGACCATGAAGAACCGGGTCCAATTAAATAAAGAAAGGGAAAGGAAGGCAAAGAAATATAAAAGCCGACCCAAGAAGGGAAAAACTAAACCGAGAGACCAGAAGAAGGGAAAAGGAAGGCAAGGAAAATTAAAGGCCAAACAAAAGCCATCCAGCGGAGGCCCAACAACGCTCAAGCGAACCCAACAGAAACAGCGCTCACTCGCTCAAGCGAGACCGAGCGTCGCTTGAGCGAGACAGTCCAACTCGCTCGGGCGAGCACACATTCGCCTAAGCTAAACCACCAAAAGCCTTCCATCAAAACCACACTCGCTGGAGCGGATACCTCATTCGCTGAAGCGAGAAGCCACACTCGGCATTCCATCACTCGGTATTCGAGACAACCATTCACTCGGTAATGACTTAGTCCACTCGGGATTCATTCCCAAGTCCACTCGGTATAAGGGGATTCCAATCACTCGACCCCATCTCATACGTCCCATAACTTAGTCTCTTATTTTCTAACCTCAAGGATTACATATACAATCCACTCGGCAATCACTATGCCATCCACTCGGATTATCATCATCAACGAGCCTCACATGCTATTTCATGGGATCCACTCGGCCTTAGCATTTCTAAGCCTCACATACTAATTCATATAGAATTCCACTCAGAATTTAACATCAGCAAACATCTCATGCCAATACATATAATATTCCACTCGGGAATCACATATTCCACACACAGATGCACTCGGCAACATAATAATAACACCATGCATCCAATGCATTTAACATATGAATAAGAATCACATGCATCTCAAGCATTTATTTATCATCAACAAGCATCATACTTATCATGGACGGATAATCATATACCACACACATAATAGATATCATACATCCGGGCTACACTTCAACAACATTCAATACAACAACACAACACATTACAGTGTATATTTTCACCCGGAAATCTGTCCATAAACCATACATTTGAGATGCAAAGCCCCCTTACCTGGAATGACGTTCCAGAAGTTACATGGGTCACTCGGCCCAGCCACAGCAGCACTCTGCTCGGTATTCCAATCGTGGGAAGAGCCAACATGGCTCCCAGTCGTCCTAGCAACACGCTCACAGCCATGGAGAACCAACACAATCTCCACACAAGCTTTAAAGCCACCAAGTCAGTGGAGAAGCTCCCAAGCACAACACAAAGCTGTTCCATACTTCCAACAGCACCGTCCTCACCACCATGGAGGACAACCAAGCTTCCATGCACCATACCATGCATGCTTTCTTCTTCACAACAGCACTGCCTCACACAGTGGACCACTCCCACAACGAGGCACCCACACAGCTGCAGGCTCCCAACCGAGCTACAAACAGCCCCATCATCAAAGATGAAGAAAAGAAGAATCACCAGGGAACAGGGAAGGAACCAACCTCCAAAACACAGCACCATGCTGTTTCCATCACCATGCTGTTCCTCACACAGCCACACCGATCCCCCTCGGTTCAACACAGTTCATGAGTGGAAGAAGAAGATGAAGGAGAGGACGAAGATGAAGCAGGAGCTCCAACAGTTCTAGAGAGAAGGAGGAGCGTTTCTCTCCTCCATAGCATGCACCAACGAGGAAATGAGAGAGTGAGGAGGAAAACTAAAGCTGAAGCCTTATCAACACACCTCCATCATCTCACTCGCCCACTCAGCCCCATCATCACGCCGCTCTGCCACAGCTCCTCAATCAACCATCACTTCTTCATTTAATGCAAGTCCTTTAGCATTTAATGCTAATTCTCTCAGCAATCATCACTCCCTTCCAACATGGACAAAGAGAGAGAGAGAACCGGACCCATTTATCACCAAGGCACATGAATCATTTGCTAAAATTATTATTATTATTATTATTATTATTATTTAATAATTAATCTAATTAACCATTAAACCCCAATTAACCATTAATCGGTAATTAATAAAAATTGGGATGTTACACCAACCCCCCTAAATTATAAACCACTGAATATGGAGAAGTATGACGGGATGTGTAACATCCTAATTTTTTTAATTAACTACAAATTAAGGTTAAATTCAGGATTAAGGTTATGGATTGATTAAGTTAATGGTTGGTTGAAAATAATTTCCAATTAAGCTAATAGTGGAATAATATTAATAATGCTAGAAAATGACCCTTGTGCCCTTAGAGTGTTATGTTGGGTCTGGTTCTCCCTCTCTCTTCTCTCACACTGATTGTGATTGATGGCTGAGAGAATTAGCATTAAATGCAGATGGGATTGGACTTAATGGTGACATGATGGCGGATGGAGTGAGAGCTGATGGGGCAGTGTGTTGATAAGCTTCGGTTACATATTTCCCTTCTCATTCTTATCATTTCTCCTTGGTCCATGTTCTGATGAGAGAAACACTTCTCCTTCTCTCTAGAGCTCTCTGAAGCTTCTGCTTCTTCCTCCTTGTTGTAGCTGTTTTGTCTTCTTCTTCTCCTTCTCCTTCTTCCATTCGTTGACGGTTGGGGCTCGGTTTGGGGAGCCTGCAGCAGCGTGGGGTTGCCTCAGAGTTATGGAAAATGCCCCACTGTGTGAGGCGGAGCTGCTTGCAAGGAAGAAGACATGCATGGTGCTTGGAAAGCATGTGGTCCTCCACTGTTGGTGAGGACGATGATGTACCTTGGAGGCTGTGAAGCTTGAGTGAAGATAGTGGTTGGTTCTCCAAGGCTGAGAACTGTGTTGCTGGGACGAGGAAGCTGTGTTTAGCTCTTCTCAGGGTTGAAAGCCGAGCAGAGTACTACTGTAGGTTGGAGGCCGAGTCGTTCTGTGTGAACGAGTAGCCATGTGACTTCTAGATCTTCATTCCAGGTAAGGGGGCTTTGCATCTTAAATGTATGGTTTATGGACGGGTTCTGGGTGAAGCTATACACTGTGATGTGTTGTGCTGCTATGTTATATGTTGATTGAGTGAAACCCGGATGTGTGATGTTTTTATTGTGTGGTGTATGATTTTCCGTCCATGAGATATAAGATGCATGTATGATTTATGTTAAATGCATTGGATGCATGTTATTGATATTTGAATGCCGAATGCATCTGTGTGTTGATTATATGATTCCCGAGTGGAATGTTATATGTAAATGCATGAGATGCATGTGATTGTTATTGTTATGTTATGCCGAGTGCAATAGGCTATGTGACAGCAAGTGTATCCCTGTTGTGGTTTTGTTAGATGCATATATTGGGGATTGTTATGACAATGCCGAGTGAGCTCTATCTGGGAAAGCATGAGATGCTTAGTGTAAAAGATAAATCTGAGTGGATGGCATAGGAATGCCGAGTGGATGAGATGTGAGTCATCTGATTCACCGTTGGAAGTGTCGAGTGCATATAGCGTGGGACGCTAAATACCGAGTGGGCAATCGGATGAATGCGTGTTGAATGTAATATAAGACCTCGGGTTGGACTCGAGGCAGTGCCGAGGGCACTAAGCGTGAGACGCTTGATGAAAGACCTTGAGTTAGACTCAAGGCAATGCCGAGGGCATTGGCGTGGAACGCCTGATGAGTATGGGACCGTATGCATCCGATTGGGCACTTAATGCTTGGAGCATATAGCGTTGGACGCTTATTGTTGAATCGATAATCAAATGAAAATATGTGAGAATGTGATTAAGTCCTTTGAGCAGGGCTCAGGCACACTCATTGAGCGAGGCTCGAAGTTAAGCATTATTGATAGTGCTGGAATAGAGTTGGGGTGAAATCCGATTGGATGAATACATTGTTATTGAGGATGTTGTGCTTTATAGCTGAGTGAAATGGGTAAATCCCGATCGGAGGATGTTTGTGAATGTTCATATTTAAATGGCAGTCTGTGTTATGTTTGATTGAGTTAATGAATTTGTATAACTGAGGATTGTGTTATAATCCGAGTCAGTAACTGTCATTTAATATGTAAAAGCTCACCCCTACACCATTTTTCAGTATGTGCAGGTTGGAGTCGGAATGATGTGAAGGCCTTAACCCGAGTGATGGGTATATGTGTTGTTGTAGTGTACAGAGTATACTGTACCGATTGTATATAGTTATGTTAAAGCCTTGGCCGGCTCTTAAGAATGTTGTATAATGAATACAAATTTATATGTATAAGAAATCCGAGTTATCAGTATTCCGAGTGCATGTTTATATATATATATATATATATATATATATGGTTTACATTGGTAACATGTATTTGAGTCGGTTAGGATGTGATGATTGAATAAATAGTACTAAGTCAATGAATTCCTAGTGGAATATTATGGTGAGAGCCATTTCCGTGTGAGGCTATGTATATATTCCGAGTGGCTAAATATTAGATAAATCTGAGTGAACCACCTCGGAGGTAAGGAATGTTGTAATGGTTGAGATTGGGATATATTCTAAGTGTATGAGATATATATAAGCCGAGTGAGACTTAACTTAGTAAATTCCTCTGAGTGATGTGGGGATAGAGTAAACTCGAATGGAATTTAATTGGGGAGACCCCTTCTGAGTGAAGGAAGGTCTATGTGTTCTCCGAGTGAGAGAAGTAAATATATGCCGAGTGACGAATGTGAAATACATTCCGATTGTTTTGAGGTTGAAATATACCGAGTGGTATTTGATTGGGAGTTATTCTGAGTGAGGGAAGTTTATAGATCCCGAGTGGAATAGTTATTATTTTCTGAGTGGGTCTTATGTGTGTGACCTATGTGGATAAACATAAGGAATAAAACATGGGCTTCCGAGGGAGGCATGGGTATTGGGGTTGTTTCCCGAATGAATGGAACTCCAGATTCCGAGTGATAGGAATTACCGAGTGTGGCTTTCCGCCTCAGCGAATAAGGATTCGCTCAAGTGAGTGTGAATGGATGGAAGGCTTTTGGATTGGCTTCGCTTAAGCGAATGGGTGTTCACCCAAGCGTGTTGGGCTGTCTCGCTCAAGCGGAGTTGGATCTCGCTTGAGCGAGTGAACGTTTTGTGAGGGCTCGCTGAAGCTTGTTATTCCGCTGTCGGTTTTGCTTCCTTGCCTTTATGTTGTTTTTAAATTACCCGGCTGCTTGGTTTATTTTTGGGAAAAAAATTTCCCTGGTCTCGGTTTTGGGTTTATTAAGTAAGGATGTTTCATTTTGGTATCAGAGCAGACCAAAAGGTCCATGGCCAAGGTATGCCTACTGTTAGTGGGCGGTTGTGTGCAATATGACCAATTGTCATCATTGCTTGTGGTAATCTATTGGATTTGAGGCATGCTTAAGCATGATTAGTGTGTGATTGTATAACTGTGTGTTCTGTTGGGGACAGTAGTGAAAGGTACTACTGTTGTAATGTTGATTGGGGATAGAGTTGTTACTACCCTTATAACACCCCTGATTTTCTGTACTCGATTCCCGATGTAATCGATATAATTAATAAAAATACGAATAAATTTTTCACATTTGAAATGTTTTCAAAATATCATCACGATCACATCAAGACCCGAATCACAGAAAACCCAAGAGTGAGATTAAATAACCTAAGGCTGGATCGATAAATAAATTGCCCATAACGGTATATGAAAATAATAGAGTTTAAAGCGGAAGAATATGTATACCGGGCACACGCCTAGTCCCATATATGATGATATGAGAAAAGGCTCGGCAAAGCACGCAATGGCTTATCATAAGCCTAATAGACAACCATCATCATTTTACATAATTATATAAGCATACAATGCCTAAGATAGAATTATATATAGACACTGATATATATACATATACATTCGGAAATCTTCTCCCGACAATCACAATCATCAATGTTCATCATGCAATTTAAATCCTTCTAATACATATCAACTCATCTCTCACATTCTATATATATATATTCATCATCTATCAATTCAAAGGATTATCTTACACATACTCAAAATCTCTAAATCATCTATATCATCATATACAATTTATTCATTACACAAGAATCCATAAATGATGCCGGCCAAGGCACTTCCTCTACCACTATTTACCTTCACCCAAGCTTTAATTAAAATCCGAACTCATCCCATGGCAACCTGCATCACAATGCTAAAAAGGAGACCACATGGGAGAGTGAGTTATACATTCAAAATGACGAATAATATATATATTGTGATCATGTGTATATGCATACAAACATCATGTGTGCTTTGCTATCAAAACATCAAATTATCATTCATGCATTATCTCATTATCACAATAGGCATACAACCCTCATGAATCGCAATTCATATAATAAATAAGCACAACATATACACAATCACAAACACCATTACTTTACCACTTATCAACAAGGGCATTCATAATCATTACCATCATTAATTCATTAAGGTTTCACTCAAATACCTCCTCGCAAGGGGTTTCTCATCACTCGTGGTCATCCCATCTCGAATGCCATGGTCTTAAAGCTAATGCATATGTTAACTGTTTAATGCATATGCAACGGATCCGATTTCATATCACGGGTGATCGCAACCACCATAATCAATCATTCATAATCATTGGTTTCCCGCCTCGCAAGGGGTACTCCCTATAGCAGTCTCGCAAGGTGCATCTCATGATCGCAACCACGTTTCAACAATTCTCATAGGTTTCCTGCCTCGCAAGGGGTACTCCTGCCTCATGATCGCAACCATGGGCATCATAGGTGCTCGCAAGCCCTTTATCATATCAAATACCAAGTGATCGCAACCACTGGCTCATCATCATACAATGGTCCCCGCAGGGCCTTTCACATTTGACAACCAGGTGATCGCAACCACCGGCACAATATCATATCATCATCACATTGGTTTCCTGCCTCGTAAGGGGTACTCCCTTCATAGAATCCCGCAGGATCTTTCATCACTGTGATCGCAACCACAAAGTATCAATGCTATGCCATGCCATGAATGCAATGCAATAATGCAATAATGCATGTGCCCAACAACCTCGCAAGGATATCTCACCTTCTCAATTAGGGATATAATTTAATTTAGCATTTTAATAATTATTTGTAATAATTTACAAGCCCCTCAAGGCACATCATTCATATAATTGGCATCTCAATGGCCACAATATCATTCATAACAATCCACACATGGATATCAAAGGCATAGCAAGCATCATAATAATAAGCCACACATGTGATAATAGGGCATTTTTGGAACGAATATATATATATATATATATATATATATATATATATATAGCAATCATCATTGCCTCATACACATACAAGTCAATTACTTGTATCAACCACATTATGTTTGCATCATTAGGTAATATTCATCAATGTTATCACACATTCCTTTAGTGGGCTTTCCCTCTCATTATTTATCATCATTGTCTTAAAATATGTCATATAGCCTCATTATTAAAATTTCCTCATCATCCCCTCTTATCCCACTCTTAGTGGTGAAAACATCACAATTAGATTGTCCCGTATACCTCAATTAATTTTATTTCCCCATGGTGGCATACCATCAGTAATTACCACACATACATTTCCATAGATATCTCATAAAATGAGGGAATGGGGCTCGACATCAGTTATTGAGGAATCAGAAAAATCCCAAGTTTTGGGTATCTCACTCAAGCGAGATTCACCTCCGCTTGAGCGAGATGAGGGCAGTTCACTTGAGCGCCCCGAGTTTTCCCTGAACAAAGAGAAGGGTTTTAAGTATCAGGCCCAGTCTCGCTTGAGCGAGCCTATCTCGCTCGGGCGAAATCAAGGCAGTACCAAATTCCTGGTTACTCGCTTGGGCGAAGCACCACACACCAGTCACTCACTTGGGCAAAATTACACCAGTAACCATTTCCACCCTTGCTCGCTTGAGCGAGGAGTCCACTCGCTTAAGCAAAATCTGACCAGAGGTCGTATTTCCTAACACTCGGTTTCTACTCAGTGGACCTGATCTAGGCCGATTCCTCCCATTCGGTCCTGCATCCAACTAAATCATTCCAGGGCCGACTCACACTCACATAGTCTATCACTCGGCTAATTACTCCAAAACTAACTCATCATCTGATTGACCGTTCACTCGGTAATTCATCTCAACACCGACTCATCTTACTTGGTTTTCTACTCGGCAAAATTAATCAAAGCCGTCTCGTCTCTCACTTGACCTTTCACTCGGCAATTTATTCCAAATTCAAGTCATCACAATCAGTCTTACACTCGGTAATTTCTCTAAAACCGACTCATCCTCGATCGGTCCTCACTCGGCAATTCATACCAAAACCGACTCATCACCCTCAGGTTCCCACTCAGAAAAATACTCCAGACCGAGTCTTTTCTCATTCGGTTTTCTACTCGGTAACTCATTCCAAAAACCGACTTCCTTTTATTCTCACACGAGTGAAGTTATTCCAGAATACTTCTGGACAACACACCATGTGTTCCCACTCAGTGGCATCCCTACTCGGAATTACACACACGGAGGGGATCCACTCGGAACGAGTTACTTGGAACTCGGGAATTTCCACTCGAAACTCCACTGCTCGGAATATCACACAGGGAGGCCTCTTACTCAGAATTTTATCCACTCCCTTACTCGGAGGGTTCTGCCTTGGCATAACCCACTCGGAATTTCACTTGGAAATTCACCACAGATCATGTATTATTTTCTAAGTCCCCACTCGGGCGGAATTCATCCAGAATCAATGTCCTCCCTTGCTCGCTCAAGCGCATCCACGCCCGCTTGAGCAAGATTCGTCCAGAACCTCACCTGATCACAACACAGTCTACTCGCTCAAGCGGAACACTCCCTCGCCTGGGCGAAATTAGCCCAGAGGCCATAATATTGGTACAGGGGACTCTCACCTGAGCGAGATTCCATCTCGCCTGAGCGAGAAAACCAGGACAGAGGCAGGAAACGAAAATTCTTACAACTCAAATATACAAATACATACTTCCACAACAATCATCACATAATCTCATTGCATCATCCATAAAAACAACCATTTGCCATTCTCATTAATCCAATAAATATAGACATGGCAAGGCAAGCATGAGTATTCATCATATACAATAATCACTATCAATTTACTCATGCAATTTGAATGTTAACTCCTCTCCTACCTTGAGGGAAGAGCCGAAATGATTCCAATGCTCTGAATGCTCTATTGCATCACCCAGAATACAATCTACATACCATACATATACATACACATAATCAATAATCATCATAGTTCTAACCATTTGTTAGCTTATCATCAAGCTCAACCCCAAGTCCTAGACTTGCTAAACACCAAGTTATATAATTGTATTAGGCTTCGGGAATTCCTTTCCCAAAGCCAAGATCCTCTAGATCTTAAAGACCAACTAATCCAACAGCATCATCATCTTACCCATTACATAATGTAGTCTCAAATCACCTCAATCCTTCAAACATCACCATTGTTACTCAATATCCAACTTAGCCCTCATATCCTTCAATAATCACAATTAATCATTCAAATTTAAATGGCACACCACAATGGTCTAGAACCTCATCAAGTCACAATCTTATCATACCAATATGTATATCCATTGATTCCATCATTAAGGATTATCTACAATGTTCATCATTGTTCATCACTATAACTAACAACATATATATCAAACATCACCCATTCACTTCCAATTCAACCCTTCAAGTCACAATATATACATTTTCTCAAATTCTTAAGGCAAGGGTTTCCATCAAAACCCAACAACATTCTCCAATGTTCATTAATCACCATTAATGGCCATCATTCATCATTAATATCATTCTATATCATCATTAAACATACATTCTATTCATATTTCACACTTTCCCCAATTTATTAAAGTTAGGGTTTCACTAAAACCCAACAACACCATAAATGCTCATTCATTTTCCACTCATCCAAGTATTAACTCCTTACACATATAATTGTTAGGAAATCCCTAAGCATGAGCAGCGGAAAAATAAAAGGGATTCCATAGGATTTGTAAGGTTCCGTGTTTCAAAGCACAAAAACAATTTCGAAATTCATTTTGGATTACCTCTTGAAGAACTCCGAAGCAGTCGTAGCCTCGTCCTTTAGGAGTCCACATGACGGCGTGTAGCTCTTGCAACTTTTGCGAATTTGTGTCTCACTTGAGTGAACGGCCTATGAGCATCTTATGCTCTATTTATAGGCTTAGGTTTGACCTAATTTGTTCTCTCTAAAAGTGGGCTCCTTACTCATTCCAAATGAGTTAGGCCCAATAGCTTTATTTTAGTCCAACTAAAATAAGACAATATTTTCTGATGGGCTTACTCTATGTGTGTGACCCTATAGGTAAAATACCCGGTCATATTAATAATAAACTATTTTATTATTAATATAAAATAAGAGCGGCATCTAGCAATGCATCATTATGTCGGAATATTATCAACATAACCTATAAGTGATAATTATTTAATATGTTTATTCCTTTTGTCACGATATCCTAATTGGGCCCAAGGCATGGTCGCGTCATCCTTGTACGGCCCAATTTATTTTACTTGATACCGGAGTAGACTGGATCCGAATAAATATCTAATATTTATTCTTTCTAGCATGGCCATGCGTTTTCTTAGTCTTACTCCATCAAGTGGCCTATGATATCACTCCTGTCACATAGGAGAGACAAATCCCATCTACATCACTCACATCCCTTTGCATAATTTGTTCATTGCCTAATCACAACCTTTATAGTCCTCTTGTTACAGAAGACGTTTAATTGTATTAAAACAATAAACTTCTCATGTAGGAATCGTAGTGACTTCAGGTCGAAGGACTACATATACCATTATCACATTGAGAATCGTTTATGACAATCATGTAACGATCCATGCAACGTTCTCATGGTGGGTCTTTCCAGTACATCATTACTCTTAATGTGTACCTGTGTGAAGACTCGATATCATCTATATCTATGATTTGTGAGATCAGGTCATCAGTACACTCACACACTAGTCTCAGTGTATTTACATGTCCCCATGTAAATACTTGACTAGGGACATTTTAGGAATAATTTTTATATGACCTATTACTCCAAGGATAAATATGTTTTAAAACAATTTTAAACTAAAATATTTATTCTATTGATAAGTAAAAAAATGATACAAATGAAGAAGCATAAAAGCTCATAGTGCATACACCAACAATAATAACCCACCATTAATGCCATAATAACAATACCCCACCTTAGGGTTTCTCATCATAAATGCCTCTCCACGATCTACCCATACATATTTAACACTCTCCCAACAACCCAAACACATAACCAAGGGTTAGAGCTCAAAAAAAAGGAGAGGAAGCTTTACCTCAAGCAAAAGGGAGTGAGCTCCAAGAATGAGAGAAAGAGAACAAAAATACAAGGGAGAGGGAGAGCTTCTAATCACCATTGTCATCTCTTCCAAGCTTGAAGGAAAACGAAGATGAAGAAGGAGAAGGCACACCATAATGCATATGGTTTTCAGAAGAAGAAGAAGAAGATGAGTGGAAGAGGAAATGAAAAGAATAGGAAGAAGAAGGAGAAGAAGAAGTGACGTGAAAAGAGAAGAGAAAGTGAGAGTTTATATTTTTATCATTTTGCTTCACATTAAAATCTCACCGTTTTATAACAAACAGGCTCACAGTTCAAGCTCAATACTAATTCCAAAAATTATTCTGAATATAGATTCGGATCCCCAATAATATTCTTAACATCCCTGACCAACGGCATCTCAATCGGAGATACTTGGTCCGACACTCATATTCTAACCGGGTATAATTTTATCTCACTTAAGCTCAGTAATTCATAAATATCCATAATAAATCCCCATTTAATCATTCTAATATTTTTAGGACACAAATCAACTCACATACAATTATTTATTATTCATTTCCATTAATTATTCATTTTTATAAAATTTAGGGTGTTACAACCCTGGCCTGATTGTTTATGAAATGCTTAGAGGATATTCTAAGCCTGGGTCGATTAGAAAGGAAATAGAAGGATATATGTTGTGACCCTTGCACAGGTGGGGGTCGGATTAATTGGCTAGGACTCTTGTGTATGCCATGCTAATAGTTAATGGCCGAGTTATGGCCGGTAATGAATGATGGCATTAAGGATTATTAGGCGGATTGGCCAATAGTTTTGTGATGAATAAGATTAAAGAAGAGATATTTACTCGGTCTAAACTGGAAAACCGATTGCTTTTACGCCATTTATGGTGAGAGTGGCTGGCGTTTGATGATTATTATCATGTAATTTACCCTAGATTATGTGTAATGACAAGGTATATATCTCTTGAGGGTCAGAAGTCTACCTTGTGGGGGTCAGAAATCTATTGCAGTATACCATTTTATAGTGATAGTGATTGATATTTGCCGATTGTTAGTGTGTGATGCACCATAGTTGGTGCGTAATAATGTTGTTAATAGAGATGTGTGCTTATTGATTGGTATAAACTGCCAATAATTTTCATATAGATTGGTATTATCTGAGTGTGTACAGTTGGTGTGAGTGAAATGAGTGTGAGGATGCTGTTCCGAGGTGACTCTACATACCATAGGTATTGTGGCAGTATACACTTTTGCAGCGACTCTATGCGATTGTTGTGACCCTATAGGAATGAGGCATCATCCTATAAGTTGGATGCAACAGTTCATAGGTCGGGCAGGTGAGGCTGTAACTGCTTATGAGGATGGTTTGAGTCTATCGTGCTGCTCCGAGCAAAGATAAGCATTATGTTGAGTGGATAAGTAAGTGGTGGTGTGTTAAAATAAGGATGAGTGGAAGAAAGGAATGTAATTCTGAGTGAAATCTTTCTGGGAGAAAGAATTAATGAGTGAAGTGAAGTTGTGGTATTCCGAGTTAATTGAGACACTTCCGAGTGGGAAGGTGTTAAGAGTGATGTCTCGGAATTCTGTGTGGAGCGATCGGTAAACCGCTTTAGAAGCCAACTATGCCGATTGGAATTGAGGCAATCGGTGAATGCTCGGGAAGCATAGATGTGTAATTATTTAGAGTGACATAACAGTGATATTCCGAGCGGTTTATTGAGGCATATATATGCTTGAATTTCAAGGACGAAATTCTTTGAACTGGGGGAGAAATGTAATATCCTGATTTTTTAATTAACTGCAAATTAAGGTTAAATTCAGGATTAAGGTTATGGATTGATTAAGTTAATGGTTGGTTAAAAATAATTTCCAATTAAGCTAATAGTGGAATAATATTAATAATGCTAGAAAATGACCCTTGTGCCATTAGAGTGTTATGTTGGGTCCGGTTCTCCCTCTCTCTTCTCTCACGCTGATTGTGATTGATGGCTGAGAGAATTAGCATTAAATGCAGATAGGATTGGACTTAATGGTGACATGATGGCGGATGGAGTGAGAGCTGATGGGGCAGTGTGTTGATAAGCTTCAGTTGTACATTTCCCTTCTCATTCTTATCATTTCTCCTTGGTACATGTTCTGATGAGAGAAACGCTCCTCCTTCTCTCTAGAGCTCTCTGAAGCTTCTACTTCTTCCTCCTTATTGTAGCTGTTTCGTCTTCTTCTTCTCCTTCTCCTTCTTCCATTCATTGACGGTTGGGGCTCGGTTTGGGGAGCCTGCAGCAGCGTGGGGTTGCCTCGGAGTTGTGGAAAATGGCCCACTGTGTGAGGCAGAGCTACTTACGAGGAAGAAGACATGCATGGTGCTTGGAAAGCATGTGGTCCTCCACTGTTGGTGAGGACGATGATGTACCTTGGAAGCTGTGAAGCTTGAGTGGAGATAGTGGTTGGTTCTCCAAGGCTGAGAACTGTGTTGCTGGGACGAGGAAGCTGTGTTTGGCTCTTTTCAGGGTTAAAAGCTGAGCAGAGTGCTGCTGTAGGTTGGAGGCCGAGTTGTTCTGTGTGAACGAGTGGCCATGTGACTTCTGGATCTTCATTCCAGGTAAGGGGGGCTTTACATCTTAAATGTATGGTTTATGGACGGGTTCTGGGTGAAGCTATACACTGTGATGTGTTGTGCTGCTATGTTATATGTTGATTGAGTGAAATCCAGATGTGTGATGTTTTTATTGTGTGGTGTATGATTTTTCGTCCATGAGATATAAGATGCATGTATGATTTATGTTAAATGCATTGGATGCATGTTATTGATATTTGAATGCCGAATGCATCTGTTTGTGGATTATGTGATTCCCGAGTGGAATGTTATATGTAAATGCATGAGATGCATGTGATTGTTATTGTTATATTGTGCCGAGTGTAATAGGATGTGTGACAGCAAGTGTATGCCTATTGTGGTTTTGTTAGATGCATATATTGGGGACTGTTATGACAATGCCGAGTGAGCTCTATCTGGGAAAGCATGAGATGCTTAGTGTAAAAGATAAATCTGAGTGGATGGCATAGGAATGCCGAGTGGATGAGATGTGAGTCATCTAATTCACTGTTGGAAGTGCCAAGTGCATATAGCATGGGACTCTAAATACCGAGTGGGCAATCGGATGAATGCGTGTTGAATGTAATATAAGACCTCGGGTTGGACTCGAGGCAGTGCCGAGGGCACTAAGCGTGAGACGCTTGATGAAAGACCTTGAGTTGGACTCAAGGCAATGCCGAGGGCATTGGCGTGGGACGCCTGATGAGTATGGGACTGTATGCATCCGATTGGGCACTTAATGCTTGGAGCATATAGCGTTGGACGCTTATTGTTGAATCGGCAATCAGATGAAAATATGTAAGAATGTGATTAAGTCCTTTGAGCGGGGCTCAGGCACACTCCTTGAGCGAGGCTCAGAGTTAAGCATTATTGATAGTGCTGGAATAGAGTTGGGGTGAAATCTGATTGGATGAATACATTGTTATTGAGGATGTTGTGCTTTATAGCTGAGTGAAATGGGTAAATCCCGATCGGAGGATGTTTGTGAATGTTCATATTTAAATGGCAGTCTATGTTATGTTTGATTGAGTTAATGAATTTGTATAACTGAGGATTGTGTTATAATCTGAGTCAGTAACTATCATTTAATATGTAAAAGCTCACCCCTACACCATTTTCAGTATGTGCAGGTTGGAGTCGGAATGATGTGAAGGCCTTAACCCGAGTGATGGGTATCTGTGTTGTTGTAGTGTACAGAGTATACTGTACCGATTGTATATAGTTATGTTAAAGCCATGGCCAACTCTTAAGAATGTTGTATAATGAATACAAATTTATATGTATAAGAAATCTGAGTTATCAGTATTTCGAGTGCATGTTTATATATATATATATATGGTTTACATTGGTAACATGTATTTGAGGCGGTTAGGATGTGATGATTTGACAAATAGTACTAAGTCAATGAATTCTGAGTGGAATATTGTGGTGAGAGCCATTTCCGTGTGAGGCTATGTATATATTCCGAGTGGCTAAATATTAGATTAATCCGAGTGAACTACCTCGGAGGTAAGGAATGTTGTAATGGTTGAGATTGGGATATATTCTAAGTGTATGAGATATATATAAGCCGAGTGAGACTTAACTTAGTAAATTCCTCCGAGTGATGTGGGGATAGAGTAAACCCGAATAGAATTTAATTGGGGAGACCCCTTCTGAGTGAAGGAAGGTCTATGTGTTCTCCGAGTGAGAGAAGTAAATATATGCCGAGTGACGAATGTGAAATACATTCCGATTGTTTTAAGGTTGAAATATACCGAGTGGTATTTGATTGGGAGTTATTCTGAGTGAGGGAAGTTTATAGATCCCGAGTGGAATAGTTATTATTTTCTGAGTGGGTCTTATGTGTGTGACCTATGTGGATAAACATAAGGAATAAAACATGGGCTTCCGAGGGAGGCATGGGTATTGGGGTTGTTTCCCGAATGAATGGAACTCCAGATTCTGAGTGATGGGAATTACCGAGTGTGGCTTCCCGCCTCAGCGAATAAGGATTCGCTCCTGCGAGTGTGAATGGATGGAAGGCTTTTGGATTGGCTTCGCTTAAGCGAATGGGTGTTCACCCAAGCGTGTTGGGCTGTCTCACTCAAACGGAGTTGGATCTCGCTTGAGCAAGTGAACATTTTGTGAGGGCTCACTGAAGCTTGTTATTCCGCTGTTGGTTTTGCTTCCTTGCCTTTATGTTGTTTTTAAATTACCCGGCTGCTTGGTTTATTTTTGGGAAAAAAATTTCCCTGGTCTCGGTTTTTGGTTTATTAAGTAAGGATGTTTCAGGATGTGGGACCCGAAGGAGTATCTTACCATGTTTACGACTACCATGTTAATCAGGGAATGTTGGACACTTTACTTTATAGGACGTTCCAGATAACCCTAACTAAATCCGCTCTATGGTGGTTTTCCCATATTCCTCCTAGGAGTCTATCATGTTTCATGGAATTAACATAAAAGTTTTTGAGCCAATTTGCATCTAGTCAGGTGGTTCAACAAACTTTGCATAACTTCGTGAATATAAGGCAGGCCTGAGATGAAACACTCAAACAGTTCATGGCTCGTTTCAAGAAGCAAGTCATTCAAATTTGTAACCTAAGCTCGAAGGTGGCTTTACACACTATCCAGACGGGATTGCGCCCCGGTAATTTTTCTGACTCATTAGCTAAAAAACCTCCCTTGGACGTAAATGATTTCAAACAGAGAACCACTCAGTATATTAACATGGAGGAGCAAAGAGTCGATCGGATAGGAAATGTTGAGCGGGTGGTAAAGAATTCTTTTGTAATGGTAAAGGGTGATGGTTTTAGTTTGTGATGTGGTAAAAAGAATCAAGTTTGTATAATATGAAATATTCATGCCAAGTTTAACACGGAAGTTGTAGTGATAGAAGGATGTCGTTCCACTGAGGGGTGATTAACTTGGAAACTTAGATGTATGAATTAACTTGACCAAAAGCTTGCATTTTGAGTTTTTAAATAGTTTATGATGAGTAAAAGCTTTAATAAGAGAAGTAAAAATAATGCAAAGTTGAATGGAGATCAAATATGTAAAGCTGGGATTGGTTTCATCTATCTCACCTTTCATACGTTATGCAAATCAGCATATATGGAACTTGAAATGACAATTTTTACGTCACAATCAAAGTCATTTGCATCGATACCTCGACTACAAAATTCATAAGAGTGGTTCTAAACTGTTGATCCCTCAATCACCTCGAAACCACTCCAGCTTTATCGATCGATTGTTTAGACGTTTGTAACACTAAATACTATCCCTAACAGCTACTGCAACAAGCATTTAATTCAGATCTGTTTTCAAAAGTTATTTCCCAATACACTTAAGAAAACCAAAGTCAAGAAAATAGTTGCTGATTGTTTCAGTATGATATATTCACAAAACACTCAGATGGTCAGTTTTAAAGTGACTCGTGGCAAGTATACCACTTATCGGTGTAGTATATGTTCAAGTGAACAAATGTCGTTCCCACTACGGATCATTTCAATTCGATTTCAAACTATTATGGCAGAAATGATTTGTGGTTTTCATGATAATGAATTAAACAACTCTTTGTAAATTTATGAATCTATGAAAGCAATACAAGAAATATAAGTGAAATGACAGAGTTTAGAGTTTGGGAATCAGATTCACCTTTCTTACCTTCCGATACACCTTTAATATTCATGTAATCGATGTTTGCAAAATGATTCTTTACGTCACAATCACAATCATTCATATCAATTCCTTGACTATGAAATCCATAAGAAGAGATTTGATAACTTCAATCCCTTGATCGTTTCAAATCTATTCCAGCATTAAGAACGATTGTTTTGATGTTCATTGCATTAGATACCATCCCTGGTTATCTACTCACAATAACTTCGAAAGTTATTTTCCAATAACAAACGTAAATTTTGAATCAAGAAACTATTGATCAAGCAGATTCAGGCAATAAGAATGAAATGAAAAGCCAAGAATCATAAAACAAATTCATCAATTACATAAACATTACATACGTTTTCATCCGGATTGATTGGTTACCTCCAATCCCAATGGAAGACTTAGCCACTCATGGTGGTCATGATCTTACAAAACAAGTGGAATGAAGAAGAAAACCTAGACTAGATACACTGTTTGTAAGAAAACGGCCTCTCACGTTCTCTCACTCTGCATGTATAACCTACTTGCCTCCGTCTCTGTTTCCTATTAATTTTTTTTATAATGCATTAACTCGCTCAAGCGAGTTTAAGTCTCGCTCAAGCGAGTTGCATACTTCACCATGAAGAAAGTCCACGTCCTGCTTCATTTATATGCTTGATTCGCTCAAGCGACCACTTCCGCTTGAGCAAAACTCAAGATGATGAGCCTCTGTTTGAATTTCACTTGGTCCTTAAGTCCTCCGCTGCAGCGAGTCTTATGCTTTTTGATTCTGGACAAATTTCGCTTGAGCGGAATCAGGTCGCTCAAGCGAATTCACCATTGTAACTCACTGGAGGAATTTCTCTTAATGCTTTTATCCAAACGCTTGAGCGAAGACATTGTTATTGCATTCTGTCACATTGTCGCTCCAGCGAAATGTCTTCGCTTGAGCGACTTCTTTATCATTCTTCACTGGCCAGATTTCGCTTGAGCGGATAGGCTCTTCGCTCAAGCGAGTCTTCACCTGATACTTGTATCTGTTAATTTCCTTTCTCGCTCAAGCGAGCCTTCAATATGGCCTCAGCGACTTTGAGTCGCTCAAGTGATATAACCTTCGCTTGAGCGAATATCACTTCTTTCCTCAAAACTTGGTAAATTTTCTTCTTTTCTTTTCCCTCTTCTTTCTTCTTCAATTTTCCCTGGAATTGCAACAAAATTAACCAATCAACTTGTACAATGTTCATATCACAATTTATGTTCTATCTAGCTTACAAAATGACAAACATTACACATTATATCCAATTTATGCTTTATTATTACTGCAAAATATATATAAATTGGACATCTATCAATAGTGATCAAGTATTCTCAGGCATTAAGCATAGAATGAAACATAAAAATCATTAATTCTCATTACCATACATGCAGAAGTACCAATAGTATATTGGGTTTGAATCGATTACAACCAATCCCAATGAATGAATTAGCTACACATGAATGTCATGTTCACCAATAAATCTTTGTGGAGGAACAATACAACAAAATCTCTCAGAAGGGTTTATTAAGTGGTGAAGAAGAGTGAAGTATGGAAGTGTGGAAGTCAAAAAGTGTCCTTCTGTTTTCTTTTCTCTGTTCTTTTATACTAAAAGTCTCGCTCAAGCCCATTCTTCCTTCGCTTAAGCGAGACCCCACTTGTTGATAGCTCATTCAGGAGTGGTCAGAAACATGCAAAAACATGTAGAAGTGGATGCGCTGGGATCACATTATTGGCCAATAATTAATTAAATGACCCATTATCTTCAGATCACGCTCAAGCACAAAATATTCAAGCTTAAGCGCATCCTCGCTCAAGCTGCAAGTAGTCACGCTTAAGCGTGGGGAGTCCTGATGCCTTCTTTTCTCCATCACGCTTGAGTGCAAGGCTCAAGCTTAAGTTTCCAATGTTGCACGCTTAAGCGCCCTGTGTCCCACTTAAGCGTGGGAGGAGTCTGATGCTTCTCTCTTGTTTTCGCTTGAGCTGGTGGTTTAAGTTTAAGCTTGATTCTTCACGCTTAAGCTTGGTTCTTCACGCTCAAGCTTGTTTCCATCAAGCTTAAGCTTGCTTTTCTCAAGCTCAAGCTTGCTGACTTCAATTCTTAAATTCTATCCCGACCATGCTTAGACTTGCTTTGCTCAAGCTTAAGCTTGCTTTGCTCAAGCTTAAGCTTACTTTGCTCAAGCTCAAGCTTGCTGGCTTTGACTTTCTTCTTCCTGCAACTTTCCAAGATACTTAACAAAATTTTTCCTTTATATAACATATTCATTCCTACTTGAAAGATTCATGCTTAATCTCTTTAATCATTCATCAATTCAATTCAAATTTTTACAATAATTAGTTTAAATGAATCATGAAATTAATGTCAAATAGACACTTATCAAACTCTCCCCAACCTAGAGTTTTGCTTGTCCTCAAACAAAAAGAATGGGATCTTAAGAAAGAAAGCAGTCATGATGGTCAGATTCCAGTTGCAAACAAAATCAAAGATAGTCTTTAAGTTTCAATCCGTTTGGACATGTGGCTTCCTTTATATCCATTTATCTGAAATGCAAAGTACAGTTGAACTTTCTACATAGCAAGCAACCTAATACTGTAAGAATAAAGAGTTCTCTTTTTTACTCACTTAGTTCCTATTTCACACATTCATCATCAGAATTGCCTAGTTAACATTGCCAGTCATTTTAGATTAAACCAAAATCAAAAGAGCAGCACAGATCAAAAGGTCTTTAATAAGGTTATAATGGGGTCGGCCTTACAATAACTCTTGGTTTTTTTTGGAGTTCAAATTGCATGTAAAGAAGGAAAGAGCATAATCATTACTGATTTTCATAATTTGTGATCTTGCTTCCTTAACTTCAACTCCAGTCTAGTTCTTCATTCACTTTTTCTTTATGTTTTAGCAGCTCTCCTTTTTGTTGTAATGATTTCTTTTGAGTTAAGTAAGGGGAACCACTTTCTTTTCTTTTTCTTTTCAAAATTTTTCTTTCCATCCATCCATCTCCTGTATCACCTTAAATTTTTGTTACAGAGGTAATTATGCTCTTCTACCTTAAGCATGCTATTGAGGTAGGATTTAATCTTTCATGCTTAAGTTAGGGTGAAAAAAAATTTCTAGTCTCAAAGGGCTACAAAAAATAGGTTACTTTCTTTTTCTTATGGGTAGCTTTTTGGCTCTAGCTTGATGTGTTTTACAAAAATGCCTTGATCATTTCCATACTTATCTCTTTAGATAAAAGTTAACTAGAAAATTAGGCAATGTATACAGACAATTACTAATGAGGCTCTCATTGTTTGATTGATCACTTACTCACAAGTTCTAAGGCTAGACTCCAAAATTCTAACAGTAGAAGGTTCAAGCATATAAAATTTTCAAAAGCACTCTTATTCCGATTTCCTGGGTTTGAATTCAGCCATTCGTCCTTTAAAAATAATTTATTATCTTAAAAATTGTTGCTATACCTAATGAATCTTTTCATGCATTCTAGTTTTCTTGCTTAAAGTTGGTTCTTAGTTAAGCATTCAAAACAATTCAACTTTAAGCATGTCATCAGATTTAAACAATCAAACACAATCATCATAGAGATATGAGAAAAGTTCTAAATTTTGTCCAAAAAATTCAAACCAAATGCCCAAAATAATTGCAGTAAAATAAAAAGAATTAAAATTAAAGAAAACTGAAACTAAAGATAATAAGATGTTAGTTTGAAAATGGCAATAACTCAGTCCTCACTCATCATCCTGTGTATCATCCTATGTATCCGCATCCTGCTCAGGTTCTGGTGCCTGCTCTCTGGCTAGAGGAGGCTGTAATGAGGGTCCTGGTCTAGTTTGTGAAGTCTCACCCTTCCCTAGTAGAATAGGCCTATCCCCAGGCCATGCAATGTAGGCAGCAAACTAAGCAGGATCCATCCACAGATTAAATTGGCCTATAGGGATGCTGTGGTATAGCCCATGGTGAATATGCATTAGGCCTCTGTGGTTTGCACTCTGTTATGTTAGGATGTATTCATTCTGTAGATTCAGATGATAAATTATATATAGGATACGAGTTTCCATTTCAGATTCTAGAGTAAGAGGGGCTTGTGCTGGTGGTGGTGGTGGTGCTTGCTGTGGTGCCTCTTGTGGCTCTTGTGTAGGCGGTTGTGGGTGGTGCAGTAGTGTTCTATGAAGCGCCTATCAATAGGTGGTCTGATTAGCTTGAGGTCCTGGACCTGTACTCCATGAACTGCACAAAAATCTGTGATAAAAGCAGAGAATCCTAAGCTTCCCTTCACCTTCAGTCCTGCTTGGGAAAACTTTTGGTCAGCTATTGTAAATTTATGGATTTCATCTGAGATAATCTAGGCCAAGTCAATGGTAATATCGTCCTGCAAAATACAATATAGCAAATAACATTTGGCATAGATTAAATCAGAGACATGAGCATTGGGGGCCACATTTGCGAGTAGGAAGGAAGTCTAAACTTGAAAGGCAGTCGTCATATCCTTTTTCAGGATACACAGTGGGTGGTCTCCTTGCCCAGTTTGAAAGTGGTATCCTTGAATGCAGATTGCTTCTTCCATGTCATGAGTTGTAATGTACTTATTCCTCTGTCTCATATCAGCATAGTCATAGGATTCTCCTTCCTCCAACTCTATAATGTTCCCCAAATAGCTGTTGATTTCTTCTCTATAGAAAAGTATCACACTCTCCAAGGGCTAGGTCCACCTTTCTTTCGAGGATGAAGGTCCAGTTTTGGATGTCCTCATAACGCTTACCTCTAGCCTTGTCCCTGAATTTTAGACCTGCATTTTGGTCCTCTGAGGTACGGGCCTTTTTGCCCTCGTTTCTTCTGCTGGAGCCAGCAGCTTCTGGAAAGGCAGGTGCTACCTATTTTGTTTTGGCCATATGTCTAAAATACAAAATCAATACAATGATGGCAAATCACAATTGAAGTCTCTAATAATTTGTAATTAAAAAATTATAGAACAGATGTAGGCTTCTCATGTGACAATGAAGCATAAAGTCGAAAGAACACTTTAAGATCATAACAAATATGCATATTAGTGTTCTCACAGGCCTTTTATCAGACAGGTAGCATGCAGCAGCAATGTATTATGAAAGTTCTTCAATGAATTTCCTTAATCAAACATGAAAAGATAAGGATTACATGGTTTTACAGCACAATTGATGTATATGAGGAACGATTAACATTAATCTTACAAGAACTAAACACATGCTTGTATGAAAGAGGTATCATTCTTCATAAGCAAAGCAATATCATGCGGAAATACCAAAGGCAAAAGTGTAGTGGTTACCTTTTTTGAAGATTCTGAAGAATAATGCATAAGAGAGAAAATGAACGGAATTCTTGAATGAATAGTTAATGGACAGCAAGCACGGGTGAGATATGAATATTGGCAGAGGAGAGGGAATAAGAATGTGGGAGTTATGATTGGAGCGGTTTCAGATTTTTGAATAATGGCCTTTAAGTTTTTCAATAAATGGCATCAAGCATGGCAGTTTTAAAACTGCTCGCTTAAGCGTAAAGTATCACGCTTAAGTGTGATTGAACTAGAATGAAATTTAAGCTTACACTTGTACATCATGCTTGAGTGAGTGTTTAAACAATGCCCCATGATGCAATTTTGTTTCTCTCGCTTAAGCGTGATTAATCGCGCTTGAGCGTGGTCGAGATAGAATGAAAACAAGTGATTTACGCTTAAACGTGTCAATCACGCTTAAGCGTGTGACCCCTTGATGCAATTTTACTTCTCTCGCTTAAGCGTGATTAATCACACTTGAACATGATCGGGGCTAAAACTGACAGAGGTGATTTGCAGAATTGAAATTATGTTGTCACACTTAAGCGTGACCCTTACGTGTAAGTGCAATTTGGATAGAATAAACTCTTACCTTTCCATGCTTAAGTGTGGATCCTATGCTTGGCTTAATTTATGATCCATGCTAAGGATTTAGGATTCACACTTAAGCATGATTGTGACAATGGCTAAAATTTAGTTTCACGCTTGAGTTTCTCTATTGAGCTTAAGCTTGAATAGAGCATAATTCAATAGGCAGACTCAAGCTTGAGCTTGGCCTTAGACGCTTAAGCTTGAGTGAAGTATGATAAGTTGTTGCCATGTGCCTGATCATAAATGAAAATTAAAAACATTAACACACATACTAATTGGATTGAAAACATCAAAATGAATAGAAATTAGAAATAATTGGGTTGCCTCCCAAAAGTGCTTGTTTATCATCCTTAGCTTAACATTTGAGCAATTATTAACATGGTTCATGTAGATGGATGAGAGTGGAGAGTTTCTCCACTTCTCCTCCCAAGTATGGCTTAAGCCTCTAGCCATTCACTATCCAAGTTCGCTGTGATTTAGGGTCTTGCACTTCAATCGCACCATATGGTCTGACTTCTTTAAGAAGGAATGGTCTTGACCATTTGGATTTCAGCTTCCCTAGAAATAGTTTCAATCTTGAATTTAACAGCAATACAGATTGATCTGGACAGAAACTTTTATTTAGTATCTTCTTGTTATGATAGGCTTTCATGCTTTCCTTATAAATATTTGAAGATTCATAAGCCTCAAACCTCTATTCCCCCAGCTTCTCTAATTGAATTTTTCCTTCTTGTGCAGAAGCTTGCGGATTAAAGTTGAGCAACTTCATTGGCCAGTAAGCCTTGTGTTCAAATTCCACTAGAAGATGGTAGTTCTTCCCATACACCAACTGATAAGGTGAAAATCCTGTTGGGGCTTTGAAAGCAGTCCTGTATGCCCATAAAGCATCATCTAACTTCAACGACCAATCTTTTCTACTCTGGGACACAGTTTTCTCCAAAATTTTCTTTATTTCTCTATTTGATACTTCTACTTGCCTATTAGCCTGAGGATGATAGGGAGATGTCACTCTATGTCTAACTCCATAGTGTTCCAAACATTTTTGGAGTTGGACATTGCAGAAGTGAGAACCTCCACCATTTATTAACACACGAAGGGTACCAAATCTGTTGAAAATATTTTTTTCAAGAACTTAGTAACAGTTTTGGCATCCGCCTTAGCACAGGCCGTTGCTTCTACCCATTTCGACACATAATCAACTGCTACAACAATATATTCGTTGGAGAATGAAATAGGTAGTTGACCGATAAAGTCTATACCCCAACAGTTAAACACTTCCACTTCTAGAATGGTGGTCAATGGCATCTTATTTCTTTTGGATATACTTCCTGTCCTCTGACAAGCATCACAATTCTGCATAAAAACATTAGCATCTTTAAATAAAGAAGGCCAATAAAAACCAAACTGAAGGACTTTGGCAGTTGTCCTTTCTCCATTGAAATGTCCTCCATAAGGTGAGCTATGGCAATTCTATAATATGCTCCTGACTTCTTACTGAGATACACATCTTTGAAGAATGTTGTCTGAACCAAGCTTGAATAGGTAGGGATCGTCCCACACAAATCGTTGTACCTCTTTTAGAAATTTCTTCTTTTATTGCCATGTGACTTCTTCAAGGAGCACCCCTGCAGCTTTAAAGTTTGCCAAGTCTGCAAACCATGGCCTTTCCTAGATTAAGAATAACTTTTCATCAAGGAAATCATCTTGAACTTCAGGTTGCAACTTTGTGACTTCATTATTGATCAGTCTTGACAAATGGTCTGCTACATGGTTTTCACTTCCTTTTTTGTCTCAAATAATCAAGTCAAATTCTTGTAGAAGAAGAATCCACCTGATTAGCCTTGGTTTGGAATCAGATTTGTTCAACAAATACTTAATTGCTGCATGATCTGTAAAAACAACAACTTGAGAACCAATTAAATATGATCTAAATTTTTCAAGGCCATACACAACTACTAGTAATTCTTTTTCTGTTGTAGCATAATTAATTTGAGCTTCATTCAAAACTTTACTAGCATAGTGTATGGGATGAAAAATTTTAGATTTTCTTTGACCAAGAACTATACTTATTGCATAGTTTCTAGCATCACACATCATTTTAAAATCAAGTTTCCAATTAGGAGCAACCATGATCGGTGCAGTAATCAACTTTTGTTTCAGTAATTGAAAAGTAGATAAACAAGAGTCATTAAAGTGGAAAGAAACACCTTTATACAATAGATTACTCAGTGGTTTGGCAATTTTTGAGAAATCCTTGATAAACCTCATGTAAAATCCTGCATGTCCGATAAAGCTTCTAACTCCTTTGACATTGAGTGGTGGGGGTAGCTTCTCAATCACTTTCACTTTTGCACGATCCACTTCAATGCCTTTACCTGAGACTGTGTGGCCTAGCACAATGCCTTTGGTTACCATAAAATGGCATTTTTCCCAGTTTAGCACTAAGTTAGTTTCCACACATCTTTGAAGCACAGTGTCTAGATTTTTTAAGCATTCATCAAATGATTTTCCAAAAATTGAAAAATCATCCATAAAAACTTCAATGCATTTATCCACACGGTCAGCAAAGATTGCCAACATACATCTTTGGAAAGTGGTTGGGGCATTACAGAGTCCAAAGGGCATTTTTCTATAAGCAAAAACACTGAAAGGACAAGTAAAGGTTGTCTTCTCTTGATCTTTTAGAGCTACTTCTATCTGATTGTAACCTGAATAACCATCTAGGAAACAATAATACGCTTGTCCAGTAAGTCTCTCCAGTATTTGATCCATGAAAGGTAGTGGAAAATGGTCTTTCCTTGTTGCTTGATTGAGTTTTCTATAATCAATACACATCCTCCATCCAGTAACAGTCCCGGTGGGAATCAACTCATTATTTTCATTTTTCACTACTGTAATGCCACTTTTTTTGGTACTACCTGCACAGGACTCACCTAAGCACTATCTAAAATAGGGTAAATCATCCCAGCTTCCAAAAATTTCATAACTTCTTTCTTCACTACCTCCTTCATGGTTGGATTCAATCTTCTCTGAGGTTGTGCTATAGGTTTATATTCCTGTTCCATGAAAATATGATGCATACAATAGGAAGGACTGATACCTTTCAAATCTTTCAAGCTCTACCCGATTGCTCCTTCATTTTTCTTTAGAATTTGAATCAATTTTTCCTTCTTTCCTTCAACAAGTTATTGCTCATTACAACTGGTTTTTGACCTTTATCATCTAGAAATACGTAGTTTAAGTAAGAAGGTAATTCTTTTAATTCCAGCTGTTGAATCTCAGGGACTTGTTTTTCAGGAAGGCCTTCTGCAAGTTCTTCATTATTTGGTACCTCTTTGCTTGCATCAAAACTTTGGAGAATTTCCTCCACTTCTTTTGCTTCTTCCTCATCAAGTCCTTCAACTGCCCAAATCAAAGCTCTTTCAAGAGAACTTAAATGTTGTACTTTATTAGCTTCTTGCAAAACCACTTCATCTTCTATATCAATATTGAAACAACTTTGCTTATCTGCAGGATGTCTCATTGCTTCAAAAACACCAAAGTTAATCTCTTCATCTTAAACTCTTACTTTTAACTTCCCATCATCCACATCTATGATGACTTTTACAATCTTCATAAATGGTCTTTCTAAAATGAAGGGCACTTCAGAATCTTTCTCCATATCCATGATAATAAAATCTATAGGGAATACAAATTTATCTACTTTCACTAGAACATCTTCAGCAACACCATAGGGAAATTTTATCGACCGATCAGCCAATTGTAAAGTCATTCTTATTGGCCTTATTTCAAGATCCCCAATCCTTTTAAGCATGGATAATGACATCAAATTGATACTGGCACCAATATCCAAGAAAGCTTTTCCTACTGGAAGATTTCTAATAGTAACCGGAATTATAAAACTCCCTGGATCTTTGGTCTTCCGAGGTAGTGCCTTTTGAATGATAACACTATATCCAGCTTCTAGCTTAATTGTTTCCTCTGAAAATTTCTTTTTCTTTGTCAGCAAATCCTTCATAAATTTTTCATAAGTAGGCATTTGCTCCATGGCCTCCATGAACGGGACATTAATCTGCAATCTTTTGAAAATGTCCATAAACCTTGCAAACTGTCTTTCTTTATCACACTTTGAAGGATTCTTAGGATAAGGCACACTCTTTAATTATGGGATTTCTTCATCAACTTTTGCCTTTCTTTTTTCACTCTCACTCTTTTTATTTTTCTTTCTTTCTTTCTCTTTATTTTATTTACATCTTCACTCTCTTTTTCTTTTTCTTTTTCTTTTTCTTTCGAAATCTCTTCTTCCTCTTTTTCTTTTTTAGTCAACTCACATCTCACTGTTTTTCCACTGCGGGTTACCATAACTTTGTATTGCTCCTTTGGATTTTGCTCAGTGTTGGCTCCAAATTGAGGTCTTTGCTGTTTAGCAATTTGGCGAGCTAGCTCTCCCACATAAGTCTCCAATTTCCTAATGGATGCCTCAGTGTTCTTTTGGTTTGTTAGAGAAGCTTGCATAAACTTTTCCAAAGTGTCCTCCAGTCTAGAAGTCTTCTCCATCAAACAAGGATAGTTGCTTTGATAAGGTTTATTTGAAGAGCTTTGCTCCTGCTCATCCTTGGCCTTGATTTTTGATTGTTTCTCCAGCCTTGAAATGATTGGTTAGAAAAATTTGAATTAAAGTTACCTAACCTCCCTTGGTTGTTCATGTAATGCACAACTTCTTCTTATGAGCCACAGTTCCCATTTGGATGATCTCCTTTACAAAAATCACATGTTACAGGCATTTGTTGATGCAGTTGTGATGATTTCACTACATGTAATTGCTATAGAAGTTTGTCTATCTTTTGAGTCAATGCTTCCATTTGTTGAGTCAGAAATTTATTCTGAGCTAAAATAGCATCTGTGGTGTTCAAGTCAAGGATTCCTTTTCTTTGAGTTTGCTGACGGTCATGTTGAGCTTGATAATCTGTTGAAGATAAAGCTTCTATTATCCTCGTATCTTGGTCAGCATCCACTGTCATCATTGTACCTCCTGCTGCTGCATCCAATATCATTTTGGTATCCGCCTTTAGTCCACTATAGAAGATATTAAGTTGTGCAATATCTTCAAATCCATGGTTTAGGCATTTCCTGAGCAGTGATTTAAAACGTTCCCATGCCTCACAAAAAGGTTCATCTTGGCCTTGTTTAAATGTTGTAATGTCTGACTTGGCCTTGATGAATCTAGATAGAGGAAAGAACCTTTGTAGGAACTTCTCTTCAACTATGTTCTAGCTGTTTAAACTTTGGTTTGGGTGAGATTGTAACTATTCCTTTACTTTTCCTGCTAAAGAGAAAGGAAATAATCTTAAATATGTAGTATCAATAACATCTTGGTCAAATCCCATTGTTCCAACCAATTCATAGAAAGTTGCCAAGTAAGTGTATGAATCTTCACTTGACATTCCAGTAAATTGGTGTGAACTAGTCAAACTAAGAAATACTGATTTCATTTCTAGTGCTCTGACAGTGTTTAGAATTATAATGCTTGAGAAATGTCTTAATGCATAGTCTCCAAGTGTTCTCCTTGATGGATTTTGGTTGTGGCTGTTAACATCTGCCATTTTGTCAGCAAGTGTAAAAGAAGAAGTTTCACCTATACGGAAACTTTGCTTTTTCTTTACTTTCTTTATTTTCTTGAGTAGCCTGTTTATTTCTGGGTCAAATGCAAGTTGCTCCTTTTATCCTTGTCCTCTTAAAAGCATAAATACTGACTCAAGCAAGGTTACCACATGTAAAATGAAAATCAAAATAACAATATAATAAAATGAAATATTCACAAGGTCTGTCAACTCAAACTAAATTTCCAAACTTGAATCACTCCCCGGCAACGGCACCAAAACTTGGTAAAGAATTCTTTTGTAATGGTAAAGGTGATGGTTTTAGTTTGTGATGTGGTAAAAAGAATCAAGTTTGTATAATATGAAATATTCATGCCAAGTTTAACACAGAAGTTGTAGTGATAGAAGGATGTCGTTCCACTGAGGGGTGATTAACTTGGAAACTTAGATGTATGAATTAACTTGACCAAAAGCTTGCATTTTGAGTTTTTAAATAGTTTATGATGAGTAAAAGCTTTAATAAGAGAAGTAAAAATAATGCAAAGTTGAATGGAGATCAAATATGTAAAGCTGGGATTGGTTTCATCTATCTTACCTTTCATACGTTGTGCAAATCAGCATATATGGAACTTGAAATGACAATTTTTATGTCATAATCAAAGTCATTTGCATTGATCCCTCGACTACAAAATTCATAAGAGTGGTTCTAAACTGTTGATCCCTCAATCACCTTGAAACCACTTCAACTTTATCGATCAATTATTTAGACGTTTGTTACACTAAATACTATCCCTGGCAGCTACTGCAATAAACATTTAATTCAGATCTGTTTTCAAAAGTTATTTCCTAATACATTGAAGAAAACCAAAGTCAAGAAAATAGTGATCAAGTATTCTCAGGCATTAAGCATAGAATGAAACACAAAAATCATCAATTCTCATTACCATACATGTAGAAGTACACTAATAGTATGTTGGGTTTGAATCGATTACAACCAATCCCAATGAATGAATTAGCTACACATGAATGTCATGTTCACCAATAAATCTTTGTGGAGGAACAATACAACAAAATCTCTCATAAGGGTTTATTAAGTGGTGAAGAAGAGTGAAGTATGGAAGTGTGGAAGTCAAGAAGTGTCCTTCCATTTTCTTTTCTCTGTTCTTTTATACTGAAAGTCTCGCTCAAGCTCATTCTTCCTTCGTTTAAGCGAGACCCCACTTGTTGATAGCCCATGTAGGAGTAGTCAGAAACATGTAGAAACATGCAGAAATGGATGTGCTGGGGTTGCACCATTGGCCAATAATTAATTGAATGACCCATTATATTCAGATCACGCTCAAGCACAGAATATTCAAGCTTAAGCGCATCCTCACTGAAGTTGTAAGTAGTCATGCTCAAGCGTGAGGAGTCCTGATGCCTTCTTTTCTCTATCACGCTTGAGCGCAAGGCTCAAGCTTAAGTTTCCAATGCTCCACGCTTAAGCGCCCTGTGTCCCGCTCAAGCGTGGGAGGAGTCTGATGCTTCTATCTTGTTTTCGCTTGAGTTGGTAGTTTAAGCTCAAGCTTGATTCTTTATGCTTAAGCTTGGTTCTTCACGCTCAAGCTTGTTTCCATCAAGCTTAAGCTTGCTTTGCTCAAGCTCAAGCTCAAGCGCTTTGACTTTCTTCTTCCTACAACTTTCCAAGATACTTAACAAAATTTTTCCTTTATATAACATATTCATTCCTACTTGAAAGATTCATGCTCAATTTCTTTAATCATTCATCAATTCAATTCAAATTTTTACAATAATTGATTCAAATGAATCATGAAATTAATGTCAAATAAACCTTTATCAACGAGGTACTATAAAGGCAGAGTCACAGAAAAGGAGCCCGAGGCTGGGGAAGGAGTAGAGGAGCAGGGCCTATCTGAATCCTAAATACAACACATTCATTCCCTTAAATAGTAAGAGGGATCAGATCATGCATGAAATCTATAACATAGGGTTGTTCAAGCTGCCCCCGCCTGGCAAAGACCCCAAGGGCTTGAACAGCTATGTGAATTCCATCACAGCTTTGGAGATAGCACGAAGAATTATTAGTCCCTTAAAAATCAGATTGAGCACTTGATACGCCAGTGGTACTTAGAAAAATTCATTGACCAGAGAAGAAAAGAACCATATGAAACCAGGCGAAAAAAAGAACGAGAATTCCCGAGTCAGGTATAGCTACAACTAAGGGATTGACCCTGCTAGAAGCGTAAGAGTTCCGGATCTTGTTGACCTGATAATATGAGGGACGAATGAAAAAGAGTTATCCATACCATATCATAGTGTTTCCCTGGATGTAGAGTTGTTACCCTGCATAGTCAGATAGATAAATTCAGTGCAGAGCTACCCTGAATACTAGGATTATTGCTTTTGAGAACTCAACTCTTCCCAAAGGAGTCCCAAACACTATGGAGATTGTAGAGTATATCATAGAAAGAGTGTTGGTGGACCAAGGGAGTGTTAACCAAGTGGCCTCAACTACTCAAGAGGGGGGTGAATTGAGTATTAAAAATTTTCGTTGGAATGCTTTTAAAATTAATTCTTTTTTTAATCAATTTGATAAATAAGAGTAATAAACAAAGGAGCAAGTAATACTATCAAATTAATTAGGAAACTATTTTGGCACTTAGAAAGTAACAATTGATTTTAGCATAATTAATTCAAAAATATAACTTGGATTATTAAACAAATTAATCTAAATGATTAATATAACAATTTATATCACGTTGCTAGTACACTTCAAATTACCAAGCAAATTAAATCACAATAATAAAGGAGTTTAAGGAAGAAAGATTTACAAACCGATATAACGAGTTCCACCATATCGGTGTACGTCTCGCCTTCAAGCAACCCACTTGAAGGATTCCACTATTGAGAATTTGAGATACACGCTTTGAGCAATTACAGCTTCTTAGTGTCCCACACTCAAGAACTTAATCCTCACAAGCAAAAAGGGCA
The DNA here is from genome assembly GCA_037962975.1 of Clitoria ternatea. Taxonomy (NCBI): domain Eukaryota; kingdom Viridiplantae; phylum Streptophyta; class Magnoliopsida; order Fabales; family Fabaceae; genus Clitoria; species Clitoria ternatea. Next base: position 163,727,833 of record CM075672.1, read on the forward strand.
ACCCACCCAATCTCACAATCTCTCAATTACAAGGTTGAAACCTAACCCAAAATCTTTCAAAATTTATGTATGTGATTTTACAAGTGTGACTCTCTCAATATAGTGGATATACAAATTTTAATCACTTGAAAAATATTTTTCTCTTCTTAGAAAAGGATATGTAAATTTAGCACTTAAGAAAATATTTTTCTCACAATATAACTCTTAAAATTATAACTATAAAGAAAGGAACAAAGAGCTTTAAGCTTAGAGAATAAGAGAGCAAGAAGAAAGCAAGGAGTTTTTCATTGCTGTGTGGTGTGTCTTTTGCCTTCAGTTTCCTCTCTATTTATAGGCAAAGGAGCATGGTTTCTTTCAACCTCCGATCCTTAATTTAAGCAATTAATTTGAAATTTGTCTGCCTCCATGTTTCCTATGTGCTTGATTTCTGGCTTGGAGAAAAAGATTGTCTACCTCAATTAATACAACGCCATTTCAATTTGAGTCTCGAGAGAAATCAGTGTAATTTGAGTTTCTAAAAATGCATACTGATGTTTTCCATGATTCAACACATGATTCAAGTGATGAATCGATTCATCTAGTGCATTTTTCATCAAAAACAGCAAGTGAATGGATTCTTGGAGGTGCTGAATCGATTCCTGAATAACATGAATCGATTCTTTCTTACATGAATCGATTCCCTGGGTAAATCATATGTATGAATCGATTCCTACAGGGGGAATCGATTCCCAGCCCCATGAATCGATTCCCAATGGCCTTGAATCGATTCCTTGTTCGTTTTTCACGTGGGAATCGATTCCCATAGGGATGAATCGACTTCTAGGCTTCTCCTGCACCCGTTTCCTTAATTTTAATGCATTTTGATACGTTTTTGATCATGTAGTTCATGGTTCTTGATTCCTTTCACATGGAAGATTATATCACTTGTTTAAAATTTCTATAAAAGCCTTGAATCAATTCTTTGGACTTCATCAATTTAATTCTTGATTTCTTGATCTGTATAAGCTTGAATTGCTTCTAATTAATCACTTTGCACAATATCCTTTGATTAAATTTCTTGATCCTTCAATTGTTTGTCATTCATCAAAACCTGTTCCAACATACAAACACATTCTCCTTTTTTTTGATGATGACAACAATTGTTCATCTCTTGGGGTGTTAGTTTTATAATAGTTATATTTTCAAAGTATAAAACTCCCCCTGTCAAATTTAATTATGTTTTTATGCATGTTGATTACTAATATTCCATAGAGATACCATATCACTTGTTATAAAGAAATATTGTAAAGCTCCCCCTTAATCATGCAATTTAACAAGGATAAATATGGATGTTGATTTTAGATTTTATTTTATTTTCTCCCACTTTGGCATCATAAAAAAATAAAGAACTAAAAGAAAAGATTAAACAAACAAAGAAATTTTATTAAACAAGATACATGCAAGGATGGATACAATAAAGACTAACTTAAGGATTAAAAAATTGGAACTTAAAAAATTGTTAAGAGAGTTCATTGTAACGTGTAGTCATGTTGTCTTTTATTTGATCAAAATGCGTATTCATATTGTTCTCCATTCCATCAATGCGAGAAGTCATTCCGTCAAAGTGAGCATTTATTGCATCAAAGCGGGTATCAATGTGAGAGGTTAACCTATTGAAGAAAGCATCATTTGGATTTATAGAAGGTGGTGGAAATGCTTGTTGTTGAGGTTGATCATCATTGTCATCACTACTTTGTGCATGTGGGGGTGAGTATTGCTGATGATGCATGATTTATCCTTAATTCCTCAATTTAAATGTGCATAATTTGCCATCACTTAGTGTGTAATATACTGCACTTTAACACATTTTCATCATTTGAGCTTTATTTAATATTTAATTTTAAAATGAATTAAGGATAAATTTTTAATAAAAGTTGGGTTTCTCTTGTTTTGTAGTGTGTGATTAAGCCTGTAATTAAAAAAATAATTACCACAGGTCAAACGAAAGAAGCCACGACTCAAGAAATGGTCAAAAATGCGAGAAAAGCACCAGAACAGGTCTGGGAATCGATTCACCAATGTGGGAATCGATTCCCACACAAAAGAACAGCAAGGAATCGATTCAAGCACCCTGGGAATCGATTCATACAGCTAGGAATCGATTCCCCACCCCTGTGAATCGATTCATATGCATTTTAAAGGCCTGGGAATCGATTCAAACAAGCATGAATCGATTCATGTGCTTGGGAATCGATTCCCACCCCTAAATGAATCGATTCACACGTGTAAAATTGGCCCAGGATTGCATTTTGGAACGAATGAATCGATTCCTCCCACCAATGAATCGATTCATGAGTGAATAATTGGCCCAGAAACACGTTTTTCAAGCTTCTGGAAAGTGGGCAATGCACTGAGGAAGGTGGGCAAGGCACTCAAGCTGATCATGGAGCACCATTGAATTGATTAATGAAGAGTGCTCCTTCCATTGAAATATTTTATGGCATAATTTTGCTTTTAAACTCCTATAAATAGCACCAAGAGGAAGGGGCAGAACACACACCATTCTTCATTCTTCAATTCCTCCCTCACTCATACGTTCTTCCTCTGCTTCTCTTCTCTGTTGGAATTTTCCAGCAACTTCTTCATTTCCGGGTTAGTTTTATTGTTGTAGTTGTAATTATGGAGGGCTAAAACCCTTAGATTGATTTTCTTGGAGAATGTTGTAATGTAATTTTGAGGTCATTAATTTTAATATAGTATGCTTTTATTATTGTTATTTCTTCATAATCATTCTCTACTTATTTGATTCCATTTTGTTTAATTAAATTTGTATGCTTAATCGGTTTAATTATTCAAATGGAGTTAAATAAGATTTCAAATTAGAATGGATTAAGGAAATATGCATGCTTAATGAATATTTTCATAATCACTTTTAATAATTATGGTTTGCTTAATTCCATAATTTGAGAATAGATTATGTATATAGGCGATGTTCTTATGTATGCTCAATAATTCCTAGATTTTAAGATCTTGACTCCTTTTGCTTAATTAGGATGCTTGATTCAAATATTCATTTTTAAATGAAAGTAAAGGAATTGTGAATTGAAAAAGACGCTTAGTTGATCAATTCAAATTGAGTTAAGAAATTAACATTAATAAGTATACAAGTTATTTTTAGTGAACCAAGGATAAATTTATTTACAATACTCCAAGAAAATCAATCGCTTGTTATTTATTGTTTTAAATCCTTTATTTACCTTGTTTTAATTTTATTTATGACAACAAAAAGCAATCAAAACCCCCCCCAATTGTATGTTTGTTGAACTTATGTTTGTAAAAATTTTAGTTGTTAAGTTTTTATTTTTAATTGTTAAAAAAAATTAGTTTAAGACTTGATTTTTCCTAAATTTTTGTGTTGATCCTTGAGAGAACGACCTAGGTTGACACCCTAGTACTACGTTAATTAATTTTAATGTACTAATTTGACGGAATCACGACTGCAAAATTTCAACGTCAATTGCCAAGCACCATCTTGATTGTGCCAACCCATTTTTGAAAGATGAGTGCTCCCTATTTTACCTTTGCACCCAACTGCTTCCTTTACTTCATTTGAAAGATCAATATTGAAATGCTTAAGAAGCTTGGTGATTAAAACAGCGTAAGGAAGTTTGGTGAGTCTTTTAGAGTCAATCATATGATTACAAATAAGTTTGGTCCAATTTATCTCTCTTTCATGGAGCATAACCCAAAGAATAAGAGTGTGGTTCTCACTTACTCTAGCATTGTTTGACCCTTTTGGAAGAATGATTTTGACCAAGAAGTAGTGCAGAAGACGATGATTAATGTTCAGCTCCCTAACAGTGCTTTTGGAAACAAAAGATAGATTAAGAAAAGCACGGGTATCAATAGAATTATATTCCCAATCGGGAGAAGGTTCAAAGCCAAAGAAATCAACATTGTTGATTGGAAGCTTCCCGACTTGATGAAGAATATTATCATCAAGGGTAATGGTTACCCCTTTGATTTTGGCTAAGCAGCGACCATTAGAAATCCTTAAAGTTAAGTAGAAGGCTCTAATCAACTCAGGATAAATGTGATTCTCTTCAAGCGCCACGAACTCCATAAGATTTTGTTACCTAAGGATGTTGAGTACAGGAAAATCATGTTCATCGAAGAGCGGAACATCAAGCCAATGAGCGGGTATGAGAAGTCTCTTTGAGTACTTTTCAAGGTACCTCTGAAGTTGGGTTTGATCATCAAAGAATCTTGAGAGATCATTATTTGAGGATGAAGAGCTAGCATCTCCTCTTCTTTTCTTCCGGTTTTACGATGATGAAGCCATGAAGATTTTGGGAAAGAAATTTGAGAAATTTTTGAAGGGGTTTTAGAGAGTAGAAATAAGGATTGGAAGTGGCAAGGCAAGTGTTGTGAGGAAAAATGTAGGAATTAGCTCAATTTATAGAAGATCCAGCGTGAGGAATCGATTCTCTAGAGGAGGAATCGATTCATCTTGGATAAGCCGTACGCGTGAATTGATTCAGTGTAGGAGGAATTGATTCATCGAGTAAAATTTTGGCAATTTTGGGTGCATTTTGAACATGGGAATCGATTCATGTGAGGGGGATTCCTTCATGTGTTCCTAGCCAAATTTTGTTGCACAGACGAGATAATTCACGTGAATGCCTTTTGGGAATATGAGTTTTGTTCTATCCTTCACTTGTTCTATTAATTTCACGAGAAAAGGCTTTGTATTGCAAGAACAGAATCAAGACAAAGCATAAGAGACAAGTGACAGTCACATGCATGAGTAAGGCTTTGAAGAGAAGCATGCTGGAGCCTTAGAAGTCACAAGGATTGCATGGAAATGGTAATGTTTATCATATGACTTTGACTCCTGATGGTGTCATGGTGTAACATGAAGAGCTTAAAATTTTTGCAATTTACCAATGATTTTGTTTCATAAAAGTATCAAGAAAATCAAAGGCCAATTTGCATTTGTTTTTGAGATTATGTGGTTCATAAGAGATTATTTTGTTCAATATGTTTAATTAAGTAGATGCTTCTTGGGGACTTAAAAATAAAATAAGAGATTTATGGGTTATTAAAAATGTGAGTTTCTCAAGATAATATATATATATATATATATATATCTCAAGTAAATTAAGATTTTTCAAAAATATAAAGATTTATGAGATATAATAAATCTTTAAGTTAAGATTAAAAAAAAAATTTCAAGACAAAAATATTTAAGAAAAAAAATGAATTTTTAAGTGTAATTTAAGAAAAAAAATATTTAAGAAAAAAAATATTTAAGAAAAAATATTTAAGAAAAAAACATTTAAGAAAAAAAATATTTAAGAAAAAAATTTCAAGACAAAAATATAAAGATTTATGAGATATAATAAATCTTTAAGTTAAGTTGTTGTCTCATCCATAGGATTTGAGCACAACAACTTCTAGCTGCAACATATTCTGCTTCGGCTGTGGATAACACGACACTTACTTGCTTCTTGCTATGCCAAGAAACAAGAGAACTTCCGAGCATATGACAAGTACCACTGGTACCTTTTCTATCTAATTTGTAACTAGCAAAATTAGAATCAGAATATCCTACAAGAATACATTCAGCACCTTTGGGATACCATAAACCAACATTTTGAGTACCCACATGATATTTTAAAATTCTTTTCACGGCAATGAGATGTGATTCTTTAGGACATGCCTGATATCTTGCACATATACAAACAACAAACATTATGTCTGGTCTACTTGTAGTTAGATAGAGTAAAGATCTAATCATACCTCTATACTTAGTTAGTTCAACATCTTTACTTTTCTCATCCTTATCCAAGTATCATGATGTGCTCATAGGTATGGCAATTTTATTTTCCTTGTCCATGTTGAATTTTCTAAGTAATTCCTTGCAATATTTAGACTGACTAATGAATGTCCCTTCTCTAGTTTGCTGGATTTGCAATCAAAGGAAGAATGTGAGTTCTCCCATCATAAACATCTCAAATTCATCCTGCATTATCTTAGCAAACTCTTTGCAGAGTGATTCATTAGTAGGACCAAATATAATATCATCCACATACACTTGTACCAAAAGTATGTCATTTCTTTTGTGCTTGATAAACAGTGTAGTATCAACTTTTCCCCTTTCAAAATCGTTTTCTAAGAGAAACTTGCTCAATCTTTCATACCAAGCTCTTGGAGCTTGCTTTAAACCATATAATGCTTTTCTTAGTTTGAAAACATGATTTGGAAATTGGTAGTTTTCAAAACCGGGAGGTTGATCAACATACACTTCTTCTTGAATGTATCCATTCAAGAATTCACTTTTGACATCCATTTGATACAATTTGAAATCTTTACAACAAGCATAGGCTAATAATAATCTTATAACATCTAACCTAGCTATAGGAGCATACGTTTCTTCATAGTCTATTCCCTCTTCTTGATTATATCCCTTAGTAACTAATCTAGCTTTATTTCTTGTTATTATTCCATTTTCATCTAGCTTATTTCTGAAAACCCATTTAGTACGTATTATTTGATGATCATTTGGTTTTGGCATAAGTTCCCAAACTTCATTTCTTTTAAATTGATTTAATTCCTCTTGCATGGCCAACATCCAATGTTCATCAATAATAGCTTCATTAATATTTTTGGGTTCGATTTGAGATACAAAGGCTAAGTGATTGCATGCATTTCTAATAGCGTTACGAGTACTTACACCTTTGGTTAGTTCACCTATGAAATTTTCCAAGGGGTGGTCCTTTAGGGTGATCCACTCTTGTTGAGGTTCCTCATGCTGTGTTATATCTCCTTCATTGTTGACTTCTTCTTTATCATCCAAGTTCATCTCTTGGAAGGTACCTACAAGATCATCAACTTCCTTTCTCGGGGAATTTTGGTTAAGTTCATCAAATTTGACATGTATAGACTCTTCAATTGTACAAGTTCATTTGTTAAAGAGTCGATAAGCTTTACTAGTTGATGAATAACCCAAAAATATTGCTTCATCAGATTTTGCATCGAATTTACCAAGATTATCCTTTCCATTGTTTAAAACAAAGCATTTGCATCCAAACATGTGAAAATAAGAAATATTTGGTTTTCTTCCTTTATAAAGCTCATAGGGGGTTTTCTTTAAAATAGACCTTATCAAACATCTATTCATTACATGACATGCGGTATTTACCGCATCGGCCCATAAGTGTTTCGTAATATTACTTTCATTCAACATAGTTCTTGCAAGCTCCGCTAAAGATCGATTTTTCCTTTCAACAACTCTATTTTGTTATGGAGTTCTTGGAGCTGAAAAATTATGTTCAATGCCATATTTTTCACAAAATTTTTCAAAAGATTGGTTTTCAAATTCTCCCCCATGATCAGTTCAAATGGATGCTATTTTTAAATTTTATTCATTTTGGATGATCTTGACAAGTTTCTTAAATGCTTGATATGCTTCATTTTTGTGAGTAAGAAATAATGTCCATGTATATCTAGAGTAATCATCCACAATCACGAGACCATAGTAATTTCCACCAAAACTTTTAACTTTTGAAGGTCCAAATAAATCCATATGTAAAAGTTGTAAAGGTTTATTTGTTGAGACAACATTTTTTGCTTGAAAAGAAACCTTTACTTGTTTTCCCTTTTGACATGCATCACAAAATTTGTTTTCAAATTTCAGTTTTGGTAAACCAATTACTAAATCTTTCGAAACAAGTTTGTTTAAATGGTCTATATGAATGTGAGCAATTCTTCTATGCTATAGCCATGACTCATCCTCTTTAGTTATGAAACATTACATATTATTTGAAGCAAGACAATCAAGATTAATCATGTAAATATTATCGATTCTTTGACCAATGAACTTTACTTCCTTGTTTAGCTTATTTTCAATTATGCAACAATTTGATTCAAAAACAATTTTATATCCTTTATCACATAATTGACTAATACTAAGCAAGTTATGTTTAAGTCCTTCGACATATAATACATCATTTATTGAAGTAGAAGAGTTTTTACCAATGTTATCGATTCCAAGTATTTTTCCTTTTGTGTTGTCTCCATAAGTAACAAAACCTTTGTTTCGAGGAGTAAATGATATAAACTTACTTTTATCTCCCGTAATACGTTTTAAACACCCACTATCCATGTAGCAATGGGTGTTACTTGCTTTAAAGCATACCTACAAAGCAAGTCAAGTTAGAGAACTTAGTACCCACTTTATGTTGGGTCCTTGTAGGTTAGTTTGTGAAAATGTTCCCTTAGGAACCCATACTTTTCTCACAACTTTTGGTCCTAATCTTCTAACATTACAATTGTAAGAATTATGACCTTTAAGATCACAGTGATTACATTTCATGAAAGGTGTAGATGATTTACTAGGTGGTACGAAGAAATTTTTATAATGTTTTCCCTTCTTGTAAGCATGTGATCCTTGATTATAACCTAATCTAGTTTTATTGAACATACAACGTTGTTTTCCAAGAAGTGCATTTAAATTATCTCTACCGTTGGTAAATTTCTCAAGTGTCTTGTTTAAATCTAACACTTTCCTTTTGAGTATGTCATATTTCTTAGCAAATTCACAAGGTTTAGTCCTAGAGCATGCTTGTACTTTTACTACTTCCATTTTTAAGAGTTCATTTTCTTAACAAAATTCCATAAGATGCATCTCAAGAGTATCAATGGTTTTTCTTGATAATTTATGCTTATTAGAAACTTTTATAAATTTATCATATAATTCTTCAAGAGCATCAAGTAGTTCTTCTTTATCTACGTCATGAAAATTTACCTCATCATCTTCATCTTGGTGGTTGGCCATGAGGCAAAGGTTTGCTTCTTCATTTTCTGATTTGTCTGAGCTACTTATCTCATTTTCATCCCATGTGATATATGCTCTTCTTTTCCCTTTTCTTTTTTTGTTTTTCTTCTTTGGGTTTGGGAAATCCGCTTTAAAGTGCCCTTCCTTTCCACATTCGAAACAAGTAGGTGAGGAATTATTTTCTTTAGAGATAAGTTTCTTACCTTTATGTGTGAATCTCTTTTAGAAGCGTTTGTTCCTCATGAGTTTCCCAAAACTCTTCACGAGTAGTCCTAGCTCTTCGTCCTCATCAAGATCACTCTCGGATTCATCTTCATCAATTGAGGTGGCCTTGAGAGCTAGCCCTTTCTTCTTTGAGGCTTTTTCTTCTTCCTCCGCATGTTTTAAATCTTTCAACTCTTGTTCTTGTTCTTGTAACTTACCAAACAATGTAGCAAGGGACATATCATTTATATTTGGTGATTGTTTGATAGCAGTAACAAGAGGTTGCCATTTCCTAGTAATACTTTTAACACTTTGTGAATGAGCTCCTTGTTAGAATAAGATTTTCCAAGAGTAATAAGATGATTAATGATCAAAGTAAATCTCTTTTGTAGTTCTAAGATCATCTCACCAAAGTTCATCCTAAAGCTTTCATATTGGCTTGTTAATGTACTAATCTTAGAATCCTTAACATCGCTAGTTCCTTCATGAGTTATTTGAAGGGTATCCCACATATCTTTGGCAGATTTACATGTTACTACTCTAAAGAATTCATTGGGACCTAAGGCTAGAGTGATTAGATTCTTGGCTTTATAATTACACTATACTTTCTTCTCTTCATCAGTAGTCCAATCATCCATGGGTTTTTCTATTTGTTTACCATCAACAATATACATAGGTATGAAAGGACCATTTTCAATAGCATTCCAAACTCTTAAATCAATTGATTGAACAAAAATTTTCATTCTCTCTTTCTAAAAAGCATAACCTTCCCCATTAAAAGTAGGAGGTCGACTTGTAGCACCACCCTCAGGAATAAGGTTTAAAGAATTTAAGGCCATTCGTTCTCTTGAAGCTGTTAAGCTTAATTTACCAAGAGTCAAGCTCTGATACCACTTGTTAACCAAGTGGCCTCAATTACTCAAGAGGGGGGGAGGGGGTGAATTGAGTATTAAAAATTTTCGTTGGAATGCTTTTGAAATTAATTCTTTTTGTAATCAATTTGATAAATAAGAATAATACACAAAGGAGCAAGTAATAATATCAAATTCATTAGGAAACTATTTTGGCACTTAGAAAGTAATAATTGATTTTACCACAATTAATTCAAGAATATAACTTGGATTATTAAACAAATTAATCTAAATAATTAATAAAACAATTTATATCACGTTGCTAGCACACTTTAAATTACCAAGCAAATTAAATCACAATAATAAAAGAGTTTAAGGAAGAAAGATTTGCAAACTGATATAACGAGTTCCACCACACCGGTGTACATCTCGCCTTCAAGCAACCCACTTGAAGGATTCCACTATTGAGAATTTGAGATACACGCTTTGAGCAATTATACCTTCTTAGTGTCCCACACTTAAGAACTTAATCCTCACAATCAAAAAGGGCAACCCACCCAATCTCACAATCTCTCAATTATAAGGTTGAAACCCAACCCAAAATCTCTCAAAATTTATGTATGTGACTTTACAAGTGTGACTCTCTTAATAGAGTGGATATACAAATTTTAATCACTTGAAATATATTTTTCACTTCTTGGAATAGGATATGCAAATTTAGCACTCAAGAAAACATTCTTCTCACAATATAACTCTCAAAATTATAATTGCAAAGAAAGGAATAGAGAGCTTTAAGCTTAGTGAATAAGAGAGCAAGAAGAAAACAAGGAGTTTTTTGTTGCTGTGTGGTGTGTCTTCAGCCTTCAGTTTCCTCTCTATTTATAGGCAAAGGAGCATGGTTTCTTTCAATCTCCGATCCTTAATTTAGGCAATTAATTTGAAATTTGTCTGCCTTCATGTTTCCTGCGTGCTTGATTTATGGCTTGGAGAAAGAGATTGTCTGCCTCAATTAATGCAACGCCGTTTCATTTTAAGTCTCGAGAGAAATTAGTGCAGTTTGAGTTTTTGAAAATGTGTATTGATGTTTTCCATGATTCAACGCATGATTCAAGTGATGAATCGATTCATCTAGTGCATTTTTCATCAAAAATAGTAAGTAAATGGATTCCTGGAGGTGCTGAATCAATTCTTGGATAGAATGAATCGATTTTTCTTGCATGAATCGATTCCCTGGGTAAATCATATGTATGAATCGATTCCTACAGGGGGGAATCGATTCCCAGCCCTATGAATCGATTCCCAATGGCCTTGAATCGATTCCTTGTTCCTTTTTCTCATGGGAATCGATTCCCATAGGGGTGAATCGATTCCTAGGCTTCTCCTACACCTGTTTCCTCAATTTTTGATGCATTTTGATGTGTTTTTGATCATGTAGTTCATGGTTCTTGATTCCTTTCACATGGAAGATTATATCACTTATTTAAAATTTCTATAAATACCTTGAATCAATTCTTTGGACTTCATCAATTTAATTCTTGATTTCTCGATATGTATAAGCTTGAATTGTTTCTAATTAATCGCTTTGCACAATATCCTTTGATTAAATTTCTTGATCCTTCAATTGTTTGTCATTCATCAAAACCTGTTTCAACATACAAACATGGGGAGTTCTATGGATATTCTACATTGGAAGGCATACAAATGGCTTCAACTACCTCCAAGGTGGCTTAAAAGGTATGATGGTACATTGCTTAGTTTCACAGGTGATTATATGCAAATGATAGGTTACATTGATTTGAAGACAATCTTTGGCTCGGGAGACGATAATAGGGTAGTAATGGTGAAATAACTAGTTGTTGACTTTCCCAGCTTGTATAACACCATCCTTAGTCATCCATCCTTTAATGCACTTGATACCATTAAGTTTCCACTCGGAGACGGGCGCATCGGAGTCATCAAGGCTGACCTTGAGGTCGCTTGGGAGTGCTATCAGGAGAGTCTCTAGCCAGAGAGACCTTTATAGTGGATGAAGATATTAAAATAGGGTTTGATCCTTGAGATGAAAGAGAACACAAACGACCACAATTGGTCGAATCTCTAAAGCTGGTACAGGTGGGATCTAGCCCGAGCCAATGCACCCGTATCAGTGTAGTACTAGACCAGGACCTAGAGGCATCCCTAATCACTTTGCTAAACGCCAATGCAAACCTCTTCACATGGACTCCCTCAAACATATCAGGGACTGACCCGAATGTCGTGTGCCATTCACTGAATGTCAACCTAGAGGCTAAGCTGATAACACAAAAACAAAGAAAACTAGGATCTAATAAGAAAACCACTGTCAAGGAGGAAATAGATAAGTTAGTGGCAGCTAACTTCATTCGAGAGGTTAAGTACCCAACCTGGCTATCCAACGTAGTCATGGTAAAAAAGGCAAGCAGAAAGTGAAGGATGTGTGTCGACTTCATTGATCTAAATAAGGTATGTCCTAAAGATGCCTATCCTTTACCCAGTATTAACCATTTGGTACATGACACCTCAGGATACCAGGTTCTAAGCTTTATGGATGTTTACTCAAGATACAACCAGATACCGATGAACCCGAGAGATGAAAGAATAGCCTTTATAACTGAATGTGCAAATTTTTGTTATCGGGTGATGTTATTTAGGTTGAAGAACACCAGTGTAACCTACCAGAGGCTAGTGAAAAGGATTTTTACCACGTAGATTGGCAGGAATATGTATTTTTATATTGATGAGATGGTCGTAAAGACCAATGAAGCATGCAAGCACATAGAGGATTTAGAAGAAACTTTTATGAGTTGAGAAGGTATAATATGCATCTCAATCCTAACAAGTGCTCCTTCAGGGTCTAAGGTGGAAAATTTTGGGGTACATGTTGACACACAGAGGTATCGAGGCCAACCCCAATCAATACTGAGCCATTCTGTAAATAAGGAGTCCCCAAAACATCAAAGATGTGCAACATCTTACCAGGAGAATTATTGCCCCCTCTTAGTTCTTTTCCAAGTTTGCTAAAAAATCGATGCATTTTTATCAAGTGTTGAAGAAAATTGACATGTTTGTGTAAACCCAAGAGTATGAAAAAGCCTTCGGAGAACTAAAGACCTATCTGGCTTCACTCTCCATTCTGACCAAGCCCACTCTTGGGGCCAAGCTGATAATATACCTGGCCGTTGGGGAACAGGATGTCAATGTGGCTTTGGTCTAAGAGGAAGATTTTATCCAACGACCCGTATATTTTACAAGTAAGACTCTACAAGGAGTTGAAGTACGATATCAGAGGGTGGAGAAATTTGCGTACAACTTTGTGGTAGTCGCTCGGAAGTTATGACCCTAATTCCATAGCCACCAAATCATTGTTAGGATTGATTGACCAATTAGTAAGATACTTTAGAAGCTAGAATTGGTGGGAAGAATGGTTGCTTAGGCCGTAGAGCTTTCCTAGTACAGAATCCGTACGAACCCTGGGGAGCTATCAAGACACAGGTCCTAGCGGATTTCCTAGTCGAGTTGGGAAGTGATAAGGAAAAATATGACGTGGGGCATGCTTTTATGGACCTTGTTTATCGATGGGTCATCAAATGAGAAAAAGAAGCAAAGTAGGAATTATACTTAAATCTCCTATCGGCTTGTTTATTGAGGAGTCATTAAGATTTCTATTCAAAGCGAGTAACAACCAAGTAGAGTATGAAGAACTGATTGTGGGTTTGAGAATGACTCCAGATCAAGGAACTCGGTGTATACAGGTGAAGACCGACTCACAACTAAATATGAGATAGGTAGATAAGGCATATTAAGCAAAGGATCCTATTCTGGCCAAATATCTTCCTAGGTGTGGCAAGGGATAACAGACTTCAAGTTATTCAAGATAGTTCATGTTCCCCAAGTAGAAAACAAGAGAGCAGACTTACTCTCCAAATTGGCCAACACAAGAAAATAGGAAACTTAAAGACAATCATACGGGTCACTTTAGAAGATCCCACCATCAAAGAAACAGAGCATATGATCAAAGTTACCACTACTCCTAAGGTGAGTACATGGATGACACTAATAGTAGATTTTCTGGTCAGAGGCGATCTCCCCTTAGATTCCTCAGAAGCTCAGAAAATCCAGACATATGCAGCTAATTACACTCTGATTGAAGGAAAACTTTACAAGCAGGGATTCACATTTCCCTTCCTTAAATGTCTTGACCCGGAATAGGCATAATATGTAATGCAAGAGCTCCACTCACGAATTTGTGGTCACCACGGGGGAGTTCGTCCTTCAGCAGCCTGAGTCTTCAAGGCAGGATACTTTTGGCCTATGTTGTGAACAGATTACTCTAAATTCATCAAGAAGTGTGAGTCTTTCCAAAGAAATGCTAATCGGATACACAACCATCCAGATGCGCTGCATAAAGTTCTCTCCTTTTGGCTGTTCAACACTCGGGGCATGGACATCCTCAGTCAAATACCTCTTGCTAGTGATAAACCTTTTTACAAAGTGAATTGAAGTAGAGACTCTCACCATTATCTTGATGGCCAAAGCACAAAACTTCATATGGAGAAACATAATAAGCAGACATGGACTTCCTCACACCATTATCTCTGACAATGGACGACAATTCACGAATAAGCACTTCATGGAATTTTGCAAAAATCTAGGTATAAAAAGAAAATTCTCATCAGTAGAACATCCGTAGATAAATGGACAGGCCGAGGTAGCAAACAAAGTGATACTACAAGAACTAAAGCGTAAGTTGGGGTTGGCAAAAGAAAGGTAGAAGAATTGTCTGGGGCCTTATGGGCCTACCACATGACTTTTTACTCAGCAACACATGAAACTCCATTCTGACCCACATATGGAGCGGACACCATGATCCTAGTGGAGTTTGGTGAACCCTTTCTCTAAAGATTGGCCTATAACAAAACTGAAAATGATGAAGGATGAAGAGAACACTTCGATCTTAGCTTAAGAGAGTGAGATATAGCCTTTGTAAAAATACAGGCTTCTAAACACAAATCCGCCCAGAGATGGAACACTATGCTTAAACCATGACCCTTCTAGAGTGAAGATTTAGTCTTATGAATAACTGACAATAACTGGAGGGTAAGAGAAGAAGGAGAATTCACAGCTAACTGGGAAGACCCATACAGGGTAAAAGAAGTGGTTGGAAAAAATGTATACTAATTAGAAGAGTTGGAGGGCAGAAGTATTCCACGAACGTGGAATGTCATGCACTTGAAAATGTACTACAACTAATGTAATTAAGGGTACTTTTTTTCCTACCAGAGAGGTTTTTCCCACAGGGTTTTTCTCTCAGGAGATTTTAATGAGGCCTAGATGAAATTCAATAAAATGAAGTATTTAGTTATATCTCTCCACTTCAACTTACGATAAGTCTTAAACCCGAGTAAGAACACGCTCACTCGGGGTAACGGTAATCTTGGGTTCAATTTACGTTAAGTCTTAAAATCCCGAGTGAAGATATACCTACTCGGAGGTAATGATAAATTTCATCAAGAATTAAGTTAAGTCCTAAAAACTCGAGTGAGGATACGCTCACTTGGAGGTAACGATAAGATTTGTACCAAATCATCATAAATGATTTTGGATGCTTAAAATATACAAACGAAAATATTAGAGATAATAAGAGTGAAACAAAATAAAGACTTTTTCATTAACAAAGTTAGAGACTACAAAGACAAAGTACATGATAAAAGACGAAATTAAACTTCAGGAGCAATAAAGGAATTGACTAGGGAAGCTTTAGTTTCATTGTCGGGAGGAAGAGTGGCGGGGTCAACAACAACATCCTCCTCATCCGACTCAGGGGGATTGACCAACTACCCATCCACCACCACTTTGAATGGATCGGCTCCCTCCTAGGAGATGGCAAGAGAAGGATTCAAGGCTGAAACTTACACTCGGAAGATTTTAAACCCCAAAACATATTTTTCAGCAACTTCTCCTCATTGTTCTTGGATTTAGCTTCCTCAAAATTTATGTGAGCATAATATAGAACCTATTGAACCTCTTTGAGAAAGTCTTCAACTTTCATTTTCTTCAAGGAAAGTTCTCGGCGTGCATCCTCCGTGATCACCAAACATTTCTCATAATAGCTCAACTTTTCCTCAGCAAGGGTTAACTTTTCTTTGGAGGAAGCCTGTCTAGCCTGGGCATCCTTCATGGCCTTTTTAGCCTTCTTCAACTTTACCTCCAGCTCAGCCATTTTCTTAGCTGGCTCTATGGCCTCCCGAAGCTTAGTATTAGAGGCCTCTTTCTCAACAGTAAGCCGTGCCATCGCTTTTTCTTACGCCTTAAGTAGTCATCGATGTAACAAATTATTGAGGCCACCCAAAGGCCAAACATTTCCATAGCTTGACACATGGCCACTGGGTTTGAATCCATATATCTCTTTTTGTCTTCCTCAAACAACACAACCTAGTTGATAAACTTCAAAATGGGAAAATGGGCATTCCACAAGGACTGAGCAGGATATCCGATAGCTACTAAACTCTAATTCATAAACTTCTCTCATTGCTGGAAAATGTTTTCATACTCACTACACAAAGGAGAAGTAATCCGTTTGGCAGTTATTGCAGTCATTCTATCTCAAGTCAACAAGGGAACTTTAGAGGACTCAGGAGTCTCTAACACCACAATAACTAGAGTTTTAGAAGGAGGCGTGTCATGAGAAAGTTTTACCCCGCTCGGAGTAGCCTCACTCAGGGTAGCCCGTACATCCTCGGTCCTAGAGGAGATGGTTCCTATTGAAGACGTCATCTTTTGATTTGTCAGGTGGCTTTAGCACCTGTGGTAGTCTGAGGAGGAACAGGAAACTTTCTTGCAGGGATAACAGTGATGGGAATGACAGAAGATGTCCCTGTGGGGGAAGAAGTTCCTGTGGATGCACATTCTTTCTGGTAGTGATTTTTTAAGTCTTTGGTGTCACCTAAAAAAACAAGTTCACAAATCAGTACGATGACGCCGAGTAAGTAATTCATTATACCTTAATAAAACCTATACTTACACATCCAAGCATTTAGAGCACACAAGTCTTGGGGGGGGGGGGAGTAAGGAAATGAGTCCTTGGGAGCTGAAAAAATGCCCTATATCTTTGATAAGAAATTTCACATTGGCTCGCTTGGCAAGCGACAGGTCCGCCTAGTTGACACAATTTTGAATGAGTTTCCACGTCCAATACAACAAAAAGGCGGGACGACTATTAGGTTCATGAAGAAAATCGGCCCCGGGCACGTATAGACTTACTCGCATTTTAAAGAAAAGACTCTTGAAATTTTTATATGACTGGTTAAATGCATGTATTAGATGGTGACCAGTAACCCTGCTCAGAGAAACCCAACCAACTGGGACCCTGGCCTTAAAGATTTTGGCTTGAAAGAAAGAGAAAAAAAGGAACAAAAGGTGTCTGACCAAAGTACTCACATAAAACCTCGAAGGCTTTGACGAAGGCCTAGCTCTTGATGTAAGCTTCCCCAAAATCAGGAAGTAAACCGTGGGTCACGATTAGATACAATACTAGATGGCAACCATGCAATCTAACAATCTTCTTTATGTACAATTAAGCTAATTTCTCCAATGAACTCTTCGTACTCATGGGTAAAAGGTGAGCACACTTTGTCAATTGATCAACAATCACCCAAATAATATCATTTCTAGCACAGGTTTTGGGCAAACCAGAAACAAAATCCATAGTAATACTATCCTATTTCTAAATAGGGATCTCCAAAGGTATCAACAAACCAGAAGGTTTTTGATGTTCAACCTTAGCTTTCTGACAAATAAGGCAAGATGCAACAAAATTCGCCACATCACGTTTCATTCCAGGCCACCAGAAATTCTTCTTCAAATCTTGATACATTTTAATGGAACCAAGATGAATACTTAACACACTTTTGTGAGCTTCCTCAAGTATAGATTTTTTCAAATCACTACTAGATAGAATATAAATTTAGCCATTCACATGCCAAATACCATCATGACCTTCCAATAGAAATGAATTTTTCCCATTTGCTTGAGCTTCCTTCATCCCAATCAAATACTCATCATTCAGTTGTTGCTCTTTCACACATTCAAAGAATACATTAGCTACTTTCAACATCTCAAGAGACATTTTCTTTGGGATATAAAACTCCACGCCCATATTCAAGTTTCTAAATTGTTCAGTTAGCTCCATCTCTTTCACCGTCATAGCGGAAACATGTAACGACTTTCGACTCAAAGCATCGGCAACCACGTTTGCCTTTCTGGGATAATATCTCAATTCAAACTCATACTCTTTTAGAAACTCCATCCATTGCCGTTGGCGCATATTAAGTTCCTTCATATTAAATAAGTACTTAAAGCTTTTATGATCACTAAGGACCACGAACTTAGAACCATACAAATAGTGCCGCCATAACATGAAAGCAAACACAACCACCGCTAATTCAAGATCATGTGTGGGGTAATTAACCTTATATGGTCGTAACTGTCTCGACGCATAGGCTATCACACATTCATTTTGCATCAACATGTAACTAAGACCAAGCTTAGATGCATCACTGTACACCATAAAATCATCTAGCAAATCAGGCAAAGCTAATACTGGTGCAGTAGTAAGTCTTAATTTCAATTCTTGACAACTTTCTTCACATTCGAGGGTCCATACAAATGGTTGGTTCTTACGAGTTAACTTCGTCAATGGCAAAGCCAGACGAGAGAATCCTTCAATAAATCATCAGTAGTAACCGACAAGACCAAGAAAACTTCTTATTTTAGTCACAGACGTCGGTCTATCCTAAGCCATAACAGCCTCAACCTTTGATGGATCGAAGACAACACCATCACAAGAAATCACATGACCGAGAAATGAGATTTCGTTCTACTAGAATTCACATTTAGAGAGCCTAATTTACAACTCTTTTTCTTGAAGAATAGTCAACACAAGGTGAAGATGCCTTTCATGCTCTTCATGACTTTTAGAGTAAACCAAAATATCATCAATGAATACAATGATGAAATGGTCAAGATACTCATGGAAGATGCAATTCATGTAGTCTATGAAAATCGTAGGAGCATTTGTCATACCGAATGGCATCACCACATACTCGTAGTGGCCATGTCACGTTTGGAAGGCAATTTTTGGAATATCTTCGGTCTTCACCTTGATTTGGTGATATCCAAAACATAAATCAATTTTGGAAAATACAACAGCACTCTTTAATTGATCCAAGAGATCATCAATGCAAGGAAGAGGATATTTATTTTTGATAGTTAATTTGTTAAGTTAGCAATAGTCAATGCATAATCTCATGCTTCCATCCTTCTTTTTCATCAACAACACAGGTGTGCCCCAAGGTGATACACTTGGGCAGATAAATTCTCTTTCAAGTAATTCCTCCACTTTCTTTTTAAGTTCAGACAACTCTATAGGAGACATCCTATAAGGAGCTCTAGAAACAGGTTCAACACCGGGAATAAGATCAATAGAGAATTCCACTTTACATGGAGGAGGTAAACTAGGAACCTCATCCAAAAAACATCAGAGAATTCTGAAACATAGGGATTTCACTATATTGGGAAATACTACTCCTATAAACCATACAGAACATCATAAGAAGCTGAGAGATACCTTATAGGTCAAAGCGTTTAGCATTTAGGGTTGGAAAGATCACCACTTTATTATGACAATCCACCAAGACTTTATTGGTAGATAACCAATTCATGCCTAAGATAATATCCAGGTCTTTCATAGGTAAGCACACAAGGGATACAACAAACTTTCTACCCTCAAGAGTCATCTCGACATTTTCACATTGAGTCACCGATCTTAAATAAGTACCGGTCGGTGTAGTCACCATTGTGGAACCTTTCATCATACAAACAGGCACTTTCAAGTGCCTCACACAATCCTCAGAAATAACTGAATGAGTACCACCGGAATCATAGATAACACAAACCGATGCACCAAGAATTTTACACTTAACATGAATAAGATCTTCCGCTTGAGTGGCTTCTTCACCGGTAATAGCAAAAACTCTTCCAGCAGCTTGGGGTTGATCACCACCATTATGATTACCATTTCTTCCACTATGGCCATTTCCTTGACAATTACCATTATGCATACCATTATGGTTTCCACCACGGCCACCATTATGTCCATTACTGTTTCCATGACCACGGCCTCCAAAACCACCATGGCCTCCACGGTTAGCATTATGATTCACGCGAGTAAGAGCATCAACATTGGCGTTTCTTGAATTCAATGGGCATTAGGGCGAATATGCCCCAGTTGGTTGCATTGGTAGCATACCAGATCATCTTGAGGATAATCACGTGCCAAGTGATTAGCACCACACTTGAAGCAAGTAAGGCCTTGGACATTGCTGCGATCATGATTACCATTACCATCTCTATGTCCACCACGTCCTCTTACATTGAAAGATCCACCACGAAAGAATTTTTTCTTCTTAAATTGACCATGTCTCTTGAAGCTAGAGAATTGGCCCTTGAACTTGGGTTCATGCTTGCCATGACTCAAAAGAGTCATATCATCTTTTTCATATATACCACACTTGTTCACAAGTGTAGGGAAGCTTCTAATCTCTTGATGCCCCACTTGATCTCGGGCCTCAATCTATTCTCAAACTTCACACACTTTGAAGCCTTAGTACCCTCTTGCTAATAAGGAGGATAAAATACACATAGCTCTTCAAACATGGAGGCATAGTCCTCCACTGTCATGTCACCTTGCTTAAGCTCCATGAACTCAAGCTCTTTCTTACTTTTGTAGCTTTCTAGGAAGTACTTCTTCAAGAATTCGACATTGAAGTTCTCCCAAACTAGAGGAACATTAGCAGCTAGCATACGCCCTCTAGTAAGGCGCCACCATGCTTCAACTTCATCACGGACCATGAAGACCGCATACTCAACCTTTTGAGCTTCAGTACATTCAAAGCTCGCAAAGCTCCTCTCTAGATCGTTGATCCAAACATAAGCATCCTCAGGTTCATACCCTCCATGGAACTCGGTAGGTTTCCTCTTAAGAAATTGATCAAAACCTTGGACACCTAGTCCCATAGTTTGTTGGCCTTGTCTCTCCAAGAGATCCATAAAGCGATTCAAAGCAGTTGCCATAGCGGCAGCATCACAGTTTTGTCTACTACCCATGTTTCACGCCTATAAGTTAAGACATGGCTCACATATAAGCAATTAGAACAAACAATCAATTTCCAACCTTTATATATATATATAAGGTTTCAACATTCAATGGTCTATCATGCATCATTTCATAATGAACATATCAATATCAATACATAATCATAAAGTATTCATCACTAAAGGTAAATAGTATAAGGAATCTTGGCTGGACTCACACAACAGATATAGTAATCACCTTTCAATGTCAAACAATCACAATCCAATTATGAACAATAATTGCTTGTACAACGATAATCAAGTCTTTATCAAAAAGAAATTAATACTCTGATACCAGGTTGTCATACCCCGATTTCCATAACCTGAATTCGATGTAATTAAGATATTTGATTTAATAAAAATACGAGTAAATTTTTCATGTTTGAAGAGAGGTTCATCACTCTATCAATTACACCCAGATCCGAATCATTGAAAATGAAGAGTGAGAGTTTAAAGATTTTTTAACAATCTGGATCGATAAACTAAAGCCCTATTATGTATACAAAATGGTTTGAGTTTACAACGGAAGGAATATGCATACAGGGAAATATGTCTAGTCCCATATATAGAGATATGAGAAAAGGCCCAAAAACAAAAAAGGAAATAAAAAAACAAAAGAAATCAAACAAGCTGACACTAGACCAACCATCGTAGGTACGTTGGTTCTTGGCGTACCCACGCCCAGCAACCAGCCACCAACAGAAACCAAGCACTCCGACACTCTTCCCAGCATGCCAGCACGCAAGACCTCTCGCGTGGTTACGCTGAATCCCAGCGTAAGTACGCCCAGCCACTATCCAGGCACCATCTAATCACCCAGTCATGCAACGTACCCACGTTGAGAATCTGCGTGCTTACACTGAAGGGCACACCATCAGACTTTGAGTCCTGTGAATCAGCATACCAATGCCCATGGCTACACCAAGGACCAGTATGCCAGCGTGCTTACACCCAAAACCAGCATAGGTATGCCCAGTCATTGGCCACCAGACCCTTCTACAGCTTTTTGTACCCTATGTTTTCGACAACTTTGGATCCTTTTTCACTAGACTATTCAACTCCAAATTACGTGAGATTTTATACATAACACACCTACCCTAATATCGATTACGTGGCAAAGTTTCACACCCAAATCCTACTCTGATCAAAATCTAAGCTATAGGGTTATTTTACACGTATTTTAAGCATTTTACCAAGTATATCAAATCCCAAATAACTAAGTCTTAGTCTGAATCCTCTAGGGACCTACATTTACTTGTGTATATGTTACTTGTCCCAACAAGTCTCATCCAATAACTCCTTTCCTATACACTCTTGTGGCAATTTATGTACTTTCTAGCTAAACCAAGCATGCTATATTACAGACTAAGCCTAATTGACCATAACCACTCATACACACAAGTCATATGTATACAATATAAGCTATGAGTGAACCTTACTTAAGGTCTTAGCTATTCCATAGGAATATGACCTATCCACTTCTTAATATTCATACATATTAGCATTTCAAACATCATAATTACTCACATACGCCTCACAAATAGTTGTAATTCATAATCAACATCATCCATTCTTCGTATCGGCATAAATCAAGTATTACAATTGTCAATATATATATTGTTAAGGTCATAATAAAAAATTAGCCATACAACACAAGGGTCTAATTTTCATGAATGACCTATAAAATGAATATCCACCAGTTCAATACATAATAAGCATATATCAATATTATATGCTATACAAAATCATTGGTTGTCAGCCAAGGCACTTCCTATACAACTAATATACCTTCTTCATCAAAACATACACTTCCAAAATAGATGTAATCTCACCCCATGCATACCCTACATCAAAAGGCTAAAAATAGACAATATGGGATAATGAGTTATACATTCCAAGTGATGAATATGAATACATTTGTGATTATGTGCATATGCATTCAATGACATGTATACTTTGTATCAACATATCAGTTATCAACATAATTACATCATTTCATCAACACACATACATCTTAATCATACTTTATGATCCATCGCAAAGTATATGCGCATACACATATTTATGCCCCTCTTCATATTAGGCCACCACATACAACATTGCCATACACAAAGTCCTTTCTTTTTTGTATTCATATTTTATATGTTGCCTTTTGGTATTCTTTCACCCAATCTTAACCATCATTATATCTCATCACCTTTGTCATAACTCCATGCTGTATGTAAATACTCTTAAGCTAAGGCACATACACAATGGAATCAATATCAATTATGGATCCAACTGTGGGAATATAAAACACCAATTTTATGAGTTCAGACATGGGTTCGTAACCATACCCCTACTGTAGTTGTAAAATATGTACACTTATCATAATATTTACATGCATATCACCATATTTTACTGGTACCAAACTGCACCACCCATCTTGCAACACCGGTCATTTTCACCATGACTGCGGTAAACAACATAAACAACAAATGGTGTTGCGGGCCAACCATGAATCATACCATGGCAGCTGTGGTCCCTAGGAATGTACCACCATGTGTAAATATATATTTAGTTTAATTATTATTAATAGAATATTTACACATATAGTTAATTTAATTTAATTTAGTTGGGCCAACCATGAATCATACCATGGCAAATGCACAACATACACCATCATAAATAATCATCATTTTCCCTCATTTCAAGCATTAATTTCATGTACCACCCTTAATGCACATGAAAGCTTGCATTTAATACACCCACCTTAGGGTTTCCACATTTAATGTTCCCATTTAATATCCTCATGCATTCAAACACTTACCCAACAACTAAAACCCACATTCTAGGGCATAAACTCATTAGAAATGGATAGGAACTTACCTCAACCAACAAACCACAATGAGCTTCAAGAGGAGGAATATGGGTGATGAAAATTATGGGAGAGGAAGAGGAAAGTGCTTCAAGTCACAAGTTTTTCCTCCTTGTCAATGGCAAATGAAAATGGAGAAGGAGGAGAGCATAACACTTGCTTGGTTTTAGAGAGGGAGAAAATAAAGGGAAAGAGTGAAGGAGAAAAGAAAAAAGAGTGAATGCCCTTTGGAAACAAGAAGCCAATGTGAAAATGAAGAGAAGAAAGTGGGTTTGTGTTTTAATTTTTAACCCCTCATTAAAACTTTACTGTTTCATAACAAATAGGATCTCTGTTTGGGCTCAATACTTTATCCAAAAATTATTTCGATTCTGAACAGCCCTGACCAACAACACCTCATTCAGAGATACTTGGTCTGACACCCATATTTTAATGGCTAAATTACACTTTTGGTCCTCTAACTTGTAAGTTTTTTTCAAATTGGTCCCCAATTATTTTTTTAATTCAATGAGGTCCCCAAACTTTTTAAAACGCGCCAACTTGGTCCTTCCGTTAGAAACTCAGTAACGCCGTTTGCTCACATGGCATGCGTGGACACGTGTCAGATTTTGATTGGATGATGGTTATGTTTGAAATTAAAAGAATTTGTCCTAGATAGGACTTGAACCCGTCAAAAACCATAACCATCACCACTAGGCCACATATCTCTTTAGTGATTCAAATGACAATGTTTATATATAAAGGTAAACTTTCAATATCTTTTAAAAGTATATTTAATTTAATTATTATAATAAAATATTTATAGGTATATTTAATTTATTTATTGTAAATAAAATATTTAAGGTTATATTTAATTTTATTATTGTTAATAAAATATTTAGTTATTTTCTAATTTAATTATTTTCATAAAATATTTAAGAATATACTTAATTTATTTATTCTTAATAAAATATTTAAAGGTATATTTAATTTTATTACTATATACTTAAATTATCAATAAAATAACTAAATATTTTATTAATAATAAATAAATAAATTATATTCTTAAATATTTTAATAATAATAAAAATAAATAAATTAACTATATTTTAATATATTTTTTAAATATTTTATTAATAATAAATAAATTAACTATATTTTTAATATTTAATAAAAAATAATTAAATAAAATATTCTTAAAAATATTTGATTAATAATAATTAAACTAAATATTTTTTTCAATATTTTATAAAAATAATTAAATTAACTATATTTTTAAGTATTTTATTAATAATAAATAAATTAACTATATGTTTAATATTTCATAAAAAATAATTAAATAAAATATTTTTAAAATATTTGATTAATAATAATTAAAATAAATATATTTTTCAATATTTTATCAAAATAATTAAATTAAATATATTTTTAAATATTTTCTTAACAATATTAAAATTAAATATACCTTTAAATATTTTCTTAATAATAAATATATTAAGTTTATTTTTTAAATATTTATTTTTAATAATTAAAGTAAATATATTTTAAATATTTTCTCAAAAATGATTAAATTATATATTTTAAATGTTTTCTTAACAATATTAAAATAAATATACTTTTAAATATTTTCTTAATAATAAATAAATTAAGTTTATTTTTTGAATCTTTATTAATAATAATTAAACTAATATAGTTTTAAATATTTAATAAAAATAATTAAATTAACTATATGTGTAAATATTCTATTAATAATAATTAAACTAAATATATATTTAAATATTTTATCCAAATGATTAAATTAAAAAATAATTAAATATTTTATTAACAAGAATAAAATTAAATATAACCTTAAATATTTTATTTACAATAAATAAATTAAATATACCTATAAATATTTTATTATAATAATTAAATTAAATATACTTTTAAAAGATATTGAAAGTTTACCTTTATATATAAACATTGTCATTTGAATCACTAAAGAGATATGTGGCCTAGTGGTGATGGTTATGGTTTTTGACTCAAAGGTCACGGGTTCAAGTCCTATCTAGGACAAATTCTTTTAATTTCAAACATAACCATCATCCAATCAAAATCTGACACGTGTCCTAAGTTCTGGTGGTGACACGTGTGCTAACAAGATTGTGACACGTGTCCACGCATGCCATGTGAGCAAACGTCGTTACTGAGTTTCTAACGGAAGGACCTAGTTGACGCGTTTTAAAAAGTTTGGGGACCTTATTGAATTAAAAAAATAATTGGGGACCAATTTGAAAAAAACTTACAAGTTAGAGGACCAAAAGTGTAATTTAGCCTATTTTAATCGGGTATAATTCTAGCCCTTAATAAATTATGAACAATTATAATAAATCCCAATTTAATTATTTCAACATCTTTGGGACATTAACTAACCCATGTGTAATTATCTAATATTTATTCTCCTCACTTAATCATTTATATAAAATTTGGGATGTTACACCGGTCGTACTAGTATTCCATGAAGATCATTTCTCCCTAGTAGACGTACAGGTGAGATGATATAATGATGATGATGTTATTTATGATGATAAGATGATAGACCCCATTTTCATCATGAGATTTAAATGAAAAGAAAAAGACATAATGAACCTAACATATGCATAGCATCTTGGTTGACTAACTATATTCATTTTGTGATGATTTAAGAATTTATTTAATGATTGGTGACTGTAAATAATGTATTGGTTTGTGATTAAATGTGTGATAATTGTGTGGTGATTCATGATTATAAAATGTATGGTAACTTGTATTATACGTTGTCGTTGATTGTAAAAAAGAAAATGAATAGGAATACGCTAGGGTGTTTATACTTGTGAACCTTAGGTTACTAATGGACTGAGCTGGCTAAGTTGTTAAAGGTGATAATGACTTGTATATGGTGTGGTGTGTGCTGTGCATATATATATCCCTAACTATGAGTGATATTTGTGTGATGTATGGTGATATAGTAAGAGGGAAACGTCAGTGATGATAAACTTCCCATTGAGAGGTAGACAAGTAAGGCTAGTGTCTCACCTTTACATTTTTGGTGTAGTATGGTTGGCGGACTACCGAAAAGACGTCGTACGTAAGGCGGATTTTCTTTAATACCCAAAGATTTTCTAGTCAAGTTAGATACACAGGCTATGAAGTTTTCTTTTCTCAGGATGAATGTTGGAATGATAGATAACATAGTACAAAGAAAAGAAATAGTTACCTCATCTTCATGGCTCGACGTCATTCTGGCTAGGGCTCGCTTCAGTAGAGGAAGGACCAACAGAGCGTTGATCTATTGTGAGGATATCTCTTCCCTCTTATGTCAAGGATTTCGATTTAGAGTGACATCCTTGAATTAGGATTCCTATAGAAGATAGACTGTTGCCGAGGCTGGTGGCAGTAATGGGATCCATCCACGGGATTGACCTTGATTAGGTTTAGGTTGTCGTTTTGTATTAGGCAGTTGAGTTGAGTTGTATTTTTATTTTTATTTTGTTTATGGGAGCCTGCACGCCCCTGGTTTCATTTGAATATGTAAAGTAATATTGAATCACGTATGAACTGATTTGGTTAATGAGATGATGATCCACCATGATTTGTTTTGTTTATGTACAAAAAAATTTTACATTTTCATAACTTTAAGTGACACTCTTAGTCAACAAAGGCAACTATGTGTAAGGATTGTCTTAGTCGACTAGTAGACGTCACAGTAAACATATATCCTTGTAACTAATTTAATTATAGAATTCTAAGCCTTTAGGCTGAGAGACTGGACTAGATCACAATGGTGGTGATCTAATCAGGATATATTGCAGTGTTGTATCTCTCTTCCTTAAACTCTTTAGTTTTTTATGTTGTTTATATTTGTTGTGAGTTAAATAATTATTTTGCATCGTTTTTAATCTTTATACTCTTTTATCAATATGTTTTAATTTGTTTTATATAAGTTTTTTCTTTTCTCTAATATACTTGGTTACTTGAATTAAACCTTTATTGCTTGTTTTTCGCCAATTTGTTTCTATCTTATCCAAAAGTTTTTGAGTCTTTTCAAAAAGTTGCAATCTTTTATACATATTTTCGATACATTAATTTCTTGATTTTATAAAAGAGTAAAATTGGTTTAAGTTTTATAAAATAACATTACCTAATTCACCTCCCTCTTAGGTAATGGTTGTAATGCCTAACAAGTGGTATTAGAGCTTCATACTCTGATAAAAGCATAACCACTTAGAGTTAAAGATCCTTGTTTAGTAATCAATGAAAGGTTTTATTTTGTTTTCTTCAAAAGGCTTGGTTAAGAATTTGATAAACCATCATTCTTTGTTGATGTGCATTTTGTTTATCAAAAAGAAAGAATCAAAATTTATTTGCCATCACTAGTTGAAAAAGGATTTTTACACCGGTTTTAGTGTGACCAGTGTAAAAAAATAAGCCAGTGGCAATTTCATAAATAATAAAAAACTTCACATCGATCTACATTTTGGACCAGTGAGAAATATAAAATTCGATATGCTATTTAGACCGATGAGAAATGACAAAATTTATACCGATCTTACATTTAGGACCAATGAGAAATCTTTCACATTGCCTAACCCTTTTCACTGGTGGTCGATTCATTTTAGAGCCCTTCTTATCTTCTCGAAGCTAATCCTTCTCCCCCACAAAACTCTCTCACAAACTTTCCCTCTCACGACTGACTTTTGTCTCACTCTTGTAATTTCACTGCCATCCGTCTTCAGTAAGGTGACAGTGCGATCGCCGTCTACGCCTGTGTTGGCAACGAGTGGCTGTTTATGAAAAATGAGACCACTGTGAAAGTCAATGACTCACACGACTTCTTCTCTTTCCGTGTCCCAAGGGTTTTAATCCCGATGAGGAGGAAGAGAGTCTGCTCAGCTATGGGTTGATGATTATGTCGAAGGGGAAGGAGGCTCTACTGAAGGAGCTAGATGAGGTTCTGTAACTCAACAATGCCAATGATAAGTCTTAGGTTTTGAATTCGCTCTTGGATTTTTTTGTTATGATTTTAGTGCAATGTTAGGTAAATTGATCTGAATGATTTAGTTTCACAATCCATGCATTCATGGTAGGATTAAGTAAGAAAAGTGCAGAAGCAGGTTGTTGAAGAAAACAAACATATATCTGTATTGGTCACAACCGAAAAGGCTGAAGTTGCCGTATTAAACAGAAAATCTTTTTTAATATCTTGTGTTGATGTTTGTCTAAATATAGCTGCAGTTTGTGAGGGAGTTACCAAAGTCCTGGATCGAAGGTAATTTTTATTCATATAGTTTATTTGGTATATTTATCTGAGATGTTTTATAAGATGTTTTTTAAGTGAAACTTCTTACACCAGTAAATTTATTTGTCTAACACTAATATTATTTAATGCTTGCTTTTATAAATTAACAAATGTTGTAGGATAGCAGTGCAAGATGGAAGAAACTGGACATTCTTAAATATGAATCTAAATGATTGTTATCTTGACACTCAGTAGCTTCTTTGTTAATTTAAGTTATTAAAGATAGTGTTTGCTTACATCAAGACACAACCTTTGATGACTAGTTATTGTTCAATATGCGAACATTACCAATATAACACCATTCTTTGAGTAGGAGATTAGAGACATTCTATAGAGAATTGAATCAATTAATTTTTATAATTTTACAAAGTGATAGAGCAGTATATATAAAAATCCATATGCCCCCTTCTTTTGTTTTTTTTAAAATCCTGCTAGTGCTAGCTACTACCTTTATCCTTCAAGAAAATTTATGTTGTAAAGGTCAATATGATTTATGTTTATTGGTAGTCGTTAGATATAAAATCACTCATGCATCTTCAGAAGTTTAAATCTTCAAGTTAGTTTTATATTCTCATATGGTATTATCTTATCTCTCAATTGATTTGTCAATTCAATAATATTTCCTTAGTGTTTCTTTTGTTAATTTGATAGACTAACATTTTCTTTAAGTCAGATACATCAAATGAAACTCAGTTGGAGCTGTCTGCACTAGAGTTTTTGATTCCCTACATCTTTTTTCTATAAGCTTTGTAAGTTTTGATTGGAAATGCTTGTTTTTGTAGTTCTGTAAACTTGATTCAAGTTCTTAGTAGTGTTACAGGTATATTGAATTCTATGATGCAATGTCAATGCCAATGCTATTGCTCTCTGTGGCTAACTTCTTGGTGGGCAACTTGTAATGGTGAAACCTTTTGAGGCTGAAAAGAACCTTATTCAATCTAATGCTTTAAGTGGTATTGTTGGTGTAGCTGGGCCCTATAGCGTTATTGACTGTAAATCATATATGGGGAATCTTCACTTCAACATAACCGAGAGTCAGCTGCGTGAGGTGGCTTTTTGGTTGTGGTCTTATGGTTGATTGTTGTAACTAGGATGTTCATGTTATTTGTTTATTTTTATGTATTTATAACCTCTATCAGGATATGGATGCACATGATTTTATTGAATTTGATAGACAATAGTTTGATGAAGTTATTTCTCCTAGATTAAATTCTATAAACTGGATGAAGCCTGCTGGTAGGTTTTCACCAATTTATGTCTTATTGTGGAAGTTTTATCTTCCCTTGACATCTTTCTTTTTGTTGGTTTAGATTTTTGAGCCATTTGGTCCAGTTGAGGTTGTGCAACTACCTCTTAACTTGGAGACAAGACACTACAAGGGTTTTGGGTTTGTTCAAGTTTGTTTCTACTCTTAACTTTGGAAAAATATTTCATTTGGTAATAGTGTTAGTTATCTCTTTATTTTGCATTCATTAGACAGTTTTCCCATCTTGAACATGCCAAGGCTGCTCAAAGTTTAAATGGGAAATTGGAGATTGCTAGTAGGACTATCAAGGTAGACATATTTATGTTGATTGTTTATGTTTTTCCTTTGTATGTTTTCAAATTTGTTGATGTTAACTTTGCTTATTCATTTGTTTGTGACTGTGTTTTTTATTTTTCATGAATTTAGGTTTCATGTGTAACTGATCATGTTGGAAACCAATCTACAACTACAAAATTTATAGACTTGGATGATGATGAAGGTGGATTGGTAAGTTTTCTCTAGTTATATAAAATAGTAAAAAAATGTTTTTCACTAGATGACATGCCATTTAAATTTTAAATATATATCTTATCAATGTATATTGCAGTTTTAGCTATATATATATATATATGTGGATTGATGACAAAGTCATTACTGTTTGATAAATAGATGAGTATTAATAACATATAGTAAACAAGTATTAATTCCCATATTTGCTCACTCTATAGTTATTAAGTTATTAGGAATCATCTATTTTCCATGTGGAAGTTATAATTTTTTTTTAGATTTTCCAATTCCTTGTTATTGTGTGCAGTATGTCTTTAATGCAATATCCTCTCAATTTCTCCACCCATCTTTTCTAAACCCATCTCAACCAAATTATTTGACATGATTAGTAACTGCCTTTTGCGTCCTTTCTTAAATTTTGTCCCTGACACCCAAGTTTATTCAAGGTGTATCTTCATTATCAAAAGGATACATACATTATATATCTTCTGCCCCTTAAAAAAATATAAATTAACCAGTTCTATATATACATGTTATTATCTGGCATGACACACACCTCATTTTCTCTTGAAATGCAAGTTATATATTTTTATGCGGTCACTCGTCACTATGTAACTAATGGTTTCAAGAAGTTTGTTGTAAACAATGTGAAAGACCTGATACTTCTAATGATGCACAACAGGTGAAGATTTAAAATAATTCTTCTATATTTTTGTGAAATTAAAATTTCTTGTCATGCATTATATCATATATTCAATGCTTGTCTGCATTTTTTTTTATGTTAATCTAGGACCTATTATGCTGAGATTGATCACGATGTATCTACAAGGAAAAGGAAGGAAATAGTTGAAAGAGCTGCACAACTTGATGTTGTTGTGACAAACAAGACTGCCAGCCTTTGCAACTAAGAGGATGAATAGATCCCAAACTGTGGGAAAGTCATTTATGTTTTATAGTGAGATTTGCCTGACATCCTTGATGGTAGATTTGGATCCTTTATCCTGTTATAGAACTTGTTGCATGTTATTTATATTTTATGTTGCTTATTTTCTCTGTTTCAGGATTTCTTTTTCCAATCTTAATGTCCTTTTTTATGGGTGTGTGTATTGTTTGATGTCCTTTTTTTTGTTAAAATTAAATGGTAAAAATACTTCAATTATCAACTTGTTTTTTTGTAAAACTTGTCAAGGGGCATTGTTAATAACAGGTGTAAAGTGTATACTTTTTTACCGGGCATAAATGAATGATCGGTGTAAAATATATACTTTTTATACCGGGCATGAATAAATAACTGATGAGAAAAATACATTTTACACTGGTTGTAACGAATAGAACCGGTGTAAATTAAACATTTTACACTGGTTCCTTACTTAACAACCAGTGTAAAATGTATTTTTCTCACCGGTTATTGACCGGTGTAAAAAAGTCTCACTTTTCTCACCTGCTAGGTCTACACCAGTCATACAATTAGTGTAAAAAGCCCAAAATGACTAGCGTAAAAAGTGTTTTCTACACTAGTGAATCAATTGTTCTTCATTTATGGTATATCATTCTTGATGGTTTTTCTTTAAACAAATTGTTTAGGGATCCTCTTTATAAGAAAAGTTTTTTCTTAAATGTTAAACCGGTACATATTTTCAAAATTTCTTTGAGTGATGATGTTTGTGTATACATTAGAGATTACTATTTTACCAAAGATATTTGAAATACTCTTGATACTCTCTATCTTTCTACCGATTCTTGTATGCTTGTGAGGTTAAAATTAAAACAAGATAAGCATGAAAAATTTAAGGAAAATAACCATAAGAAAAGAATTAAAGATCATACTAAAAAACACATCCCTTCTAATAGCACAACTACTATCTGCAAATTGTAATTTAACAAACAAAAGATAAATTTGATATCTATATATCATATATAATATCCCTTGAAAAATAGGAAAAACATTGGTTAGTTATATAAAAGTCTATGTTTAAAAAAGTTTATTTAAATACCTAAGATTGACATCAACCTTAAAAAGCTATCTGATTCAGCTGTATAAATATGCTATAATAATTTGGCCCATCAAATGCCTTAATTCTAAAAGTAAGGAATAAGACACAATTCAAAAAACAAAATAAAGACTTTATTCATGTTCTTGAAGAAGAAATTTGAATGTAGATTGGTTCAAGAACCAAGTTATATTGAAAACTTAGTCATACACCCTTTTGCATGCTACTCGTGAACCAACAACAGGAAAAGGGCCAAATGATGATAAGCAACATAGAAACATGAGCAATAATGATATTCATACACCAAACAAACACATCAAACACTATTTGACATTACCTTTTACTTTGAATCTCTCTTCGCTATTTGTCTATCAACTATCATATATTTTAATTTTTTTCTTATCTCCTTTTCTTTTCTTTCTACCTCTCTCTTTAAACAACACAAAACATCAACTCAGGTGGTGTCCACTTATAATTTTGAAACATGAACTCAGTATGAAACACTAAGGTAAGCATTATGGGTAGGTTTTTGTTTGTCAAGCGAGTTGGTGATTGTTAGATAAGATTCTAGTAACCAAATTTGGTAGGGATAAGCAAGCTATAATGAATAAAGGCATATAGAGACAAGATCAAGCTAATATGCCTGTAGAAGAGTTTGGTTTTATAGAAGATCTCAGGCTCTTGATGTCCTAAGGAGAATCATTGTATTCACTCTCTTTTCCTAACCTAGGTTCACCATTATTCCAGGGTTGGGAATAAGATCCTATGTTTTCTTTCATTTTTTCTCTAATTTTTGAACCAGTACCTCACCAAAGTCCAAAACAAATCCTTAGATTTTGACATAGTATGAAACTTCTTAAAATAAATCAGACTATTATTAATAAATTTTTATGTTCCCACCAATATTGAAAAAGAAAGAAAACTATCAAAGAGGGGAGGGATGGATGAAAGAAAGATTTTCATTTCATTATAAGAAATATTCAAAAAGGAATCTTAGGGTAACGGTTGGAGTTGCTATCATATAATTTGGAGGTTACATCACAAGTTCGAGTTATGGAATTAGCTTCTTATAAATGCAAGGTAAGACCATCTACATAATGGGAGCTCTTGTAGTACCAGATTACCTTTTTTTATTATTATAATAAAAATTACAAAATTAAACAGAAGTCCATAAAGATAAAGGATAACTAATGAGGACATCATAAGGGAGGACCCACACACCATCTTAGACAAAGGACTAGTGGCTTATAAGGGTCCCCTCACAAGGGCCAAGTCTAAGAAAGGCAAAGAGACCATCCATAAAGCCCTATCTTCCTTCCTCTCTTTGCTTAGTAGGCCCAAGCCCAATGGAGATACCTTGAGGATCTACTTGTACTCATCTTGTAATATAAGTCATAGTTAGATTATCTAGTCATTTAGGCTTTATTTGGGCCTTACTAGGCCAATTAGTCACTTTAGGGCCATGTACTCTCATGTAGGGCCATGTATAGACCATCTCCTTTCCTCTTTTGTAGATTTCGGCCTTGGATCCTTTAGCCAAACCCATTTTAGTGCCCTTGGCCAAAATACTCTAGGCCAATATAAGGGCTTCTCCTTTTGTAAAAAGTTACACATTAATTCATTTTGAGATTTTGACACTTTGAGTGCAAATTTTTAGTGAGAGATTCTCCTCTTTCTCTCTAGGACTAGAGAGACTCTTGCAAGCTCTTATCCAAAGGGTCTTTCCCTCCCTTGGTGGCGAGTGGAGTTATCTTCCATCCCTTGGAAATGACCTTCATCCCTTCACTCCATCTCCTTAACCATTCTTCCCACTTTCCACCTTTCTTCTTTTATTTCCTCTTTCTTTTCCCATCCATTTTCATCCATTCCTTAGCCTTTATTTACCTTTTTGTTTTCAGTTTCCACTTGAAGAAGGGTACATTCCTTATTGCTTGAAGGTTGAAGAAGGATAAAGATCCTAGATCTACACCCTCCAAAGGAGATTAGAAGCTTCTCCTACATCATTTGGTATCAATAACTACTTTTTTTTCGTATTTCATTAAAAATATGCATGAAGGAATAACATTATGTAGTTATTGGATTTGAATCCTTTGAGGGTTAAATGAGTAAAACCTGAGTTGAATGATATAAAGTGTTAAAGCTCAGGTTCTGAAAGGCATTAATAACTCTCTCAACCATTTATACATGCTAAGCTCTATAGCCATTGCCTATGCCTGATCACATAGTATAGGTATTATCGATATTTTCATGATTGTGAAACACTCAAATCAACTGTTAAACTCTAACCACTTTATATTTTTAGGTTAAGAAATTGAGTTAACTTACTAGTAAACTCTTTTTCTTCGTAAATTCAGGTAAACTTGATAAACTTGTATGCACATGCCTAAACTATGACTCAAGTGAGCTACCAAGTTTGAAATAACATATAATTTTTGCCATCAATTGATCAAAACCAATACTTTATGCCAGTCACATCTTGTTTTAAAGCAAATGAATAACACAAATCACTTAAAAATCATCCATTTTTAGAATGACTACTTATACAAAAACTTATACATATTATACAAATTCATTAGTAACATTGTAGATGAATTTCACTTTTAAAGATAATTCAAATAAAAACTTATGAACATCCATATTTATGTGTCTATTGCCCAATTGATAAATTTTTACCATATTTAATTATATGAATAGTTTTTTTAATATTTTAATACAAGATAAACTTTTTCGAATTTATGATTCGAGTCTAAGAGTTAAGTTCATAGAAGTTTTATGAGTTTAATTAAACTCTCAAGTTTGACAATCCTGGATATTAGTATTATTGAAACAGATATAACCATTTACCAAAATGCATTATAAAGTTATTTACTACAATTTACTCTAGAACCACATTAAAAATGCATAGATGATTTCATTTTTGTATTACCTTATAAACTTTTGTTTAATTTTGTTTAGGGTTCAGGATAATATACAATAATGAGTGCTAGAGTGCATGAACCTTGAACTTGGCATATAAGATCAAGTTTCTGTCTAAATAATTAGAAGCTTTAGGATGATGATGATAAGAGAATATTTTAATATGGCACGGGTAAGGATAATGAGCAATTAAGAGAGTTAACAAACCCGTTATTGCTGACCTAAGGAGGGAATAAGATAAAGACTCTACTTCTCCTAAGTAAAACATGTATAACATCCCAAAATTTATATATAAATGATTAATTGAAAGAGATAAATGGTAAATAATTACATATGGATTGATTAATGTCCTAAAAGTTTAGAAATGATTAAATTGAGATTTATTATGATTATTCATAATTTATTGTAGCTTAAAGAGCTAAAATTAATACCCGATTAAAATATAGGTGTCAGACTAAGTATCTCTAATTGAGGTACTATTGATCAAGGCTATTAATAATATTATGGTGGATCTGAATATGTCTTTGAAATAATTTTTGGATAAAGTATTCAGCCCGAACGACGATTTTGTTTATCATAAAATTGGGAAATTTTAATAAGGGCAAAATGTTAAAACTAAAATCCCTACTCTTCCTTCACTTTTTCGTTAGATTCATTTTCCATAAGGCAAAAGACTTCACTTCTTCTTCTACACTCCTTTTCTTCTTCTTCCAAAACCCATCAAGTATAGACTCCCCTATTCATTTTCATTTTCTCCTCACAAGCAAGAAGGAGATGACGGTGAATATATTTTGGTTGTTGTGGATTATGTGTTAAAGTAAGTTGAAGCTATTGCCAATTCTAAAGTTGATGCCAAAATAGTGATTAAGTTCTTGAAAAAGAACATCTTTTGTAGGTTTAGCACGCCCAAAGTATTGATAAGTGATGGAGGTTCTCACTTTTGTAATGCTTAATTACAGAAATATTTAGAACATTATGGAGTCAAATACAAGGTGACATCTGTAACATCCTGGATTTTAAGGAAATTAAATTTATTGGATGATGATAATTGATTATTCATGGTCAAATAAATATGGAAAGATTAATTAGACATTAGAGGTGAATTATCGGTAAACTAAGATTTACCAGAACCGGGTGAATTAACAGATGATGTGGGACCCACTCGGTCAAATTGAGTATTTGATGGGTCTAGAATGTTTAGACAATTATTGTGGTTAAGGTGGTGTAGTTAGAATACTTTTTAGTGTTAAGGAGATAATTAATTGGACTTGACATATGTTATTAAATGAAGAAAATACGAGTCAAATAGGAATTTAGGAAAATGTGAAATCTCCTCTTCTCTTCTTCTCTTAACCGTGTGAATTTTTACAAACTTTATACCCTCCTTTACACAACAGACAAAACAAATATGGACCAATGGTAAAAGTAGAATGTGGCATTGCTTTATCTATTGGGTAATGACCAATTTTGGTCACCTTTTTCCCCCTCTCTTTCTCCAACCGTGCATTCCTCTTCTTCTTTCTCTATACTCATTTTTTTCTTCTTCTCCTTCATATTTCCAACCCCTAAACTGTGACCCATCTTTTTCTATAACCATTCTTATCAAAATTAATACAAAAGCTTAGATTCATGAAGGATTGAAGGGACTTTGGAGCAAAGCTTAAATCATCTCTTCCTCCCTCCTTCTCCATTTTTGTTTTGGACTTGCAAGGATGTGAGGTAAAGTTTCCTACCTCTTCATTATTTCATTTATGATTTTGGGTTGTTTGGACTTGAAATAGTGGTGTTAGAAGTTATGGGTGATTGTAGAAATTGCAAAACCCTAGGTTAAATGGCTTGAAAATATGAGACTTGGTTATGATGTGGATCTAGAAATGGATGAGGATTGTGATTTTCATATGGACTCTAGAAATGGGTTGAAGTTGTTGTTGGGAGATTTGAGAGAAACCCTAAGTATTAATAATTTAGGGGTTTTGACCCACTTGATGATCTTGATTTTTTTTTGGTACCTTAGAATGATTTTATAAATGGAAATGAATTTTTGAAGGATAGGGGTTGAATATTGATATTGATAAAATGGTAAACTAAGTCATGAGTTACAAATGATGATATATGCATGCATATAGGTATGTTGATTGAGGGATTAGTCTTAAGTGTTGATGTTTATGATGTTGATAATAGTTGCAAACCATTAATAGTGGACCAAGGAAATGGATATTTGAATTGATGAAGTCTTAAGTCTTGATATGCCCATTTGGGAATTGTTAATTGGTGATGATAGTTGAGTGATTCATGAGATGAATTAGAAGCCTTATGGATATAGGCCATGGCGTTGTTGTTGTTCGGATTGTTAACCCTTGAAACTTAGAGAATCTTGGTTTTGGGAAAAGAATTCCTGAAGCCTAACACAAGCATGTGAATTAGAGTTTAGGACTTGATAATGAGTCTATGTGATGACGCCTTGTAATGGTTTATTAATGGCATGTATATATATGTATGTTTGTGATAGGATTGTGTTCCGGGCGATGATATGGAACGATCAAGGAAATCAGAGCTTTTGGATTGCGGTTCTTCTCTCGTGGTACGAGAGGATTTTACATTTCAATTGCATGAGTGAAAATAGTTGTTAATTATGTTTATGTGTGAACTCATGCAATGCCTTGCCATGAATGTATTAAATGTTTGAATTAATGAAGTGATAAATGATAGGCTTGGCAAACTATTGAATTTTGGAAATTTTATATATATAGATATGAGATGGTGATGAATGGTTAGTGGTCCCTTGATGGGAATTGATGCATTGTAGCGAAAGACCCATATTGAAATGAATTATAGATGGTTTGGGTCATAATGTAGTTCACAAAGTGCATTTTTAATGCATAATCATGGAAGTGAAGGGGTCAAATGGAGTTTTATGTGATGTTGATG
Source organism: Clitoria ternatea (assembly GCA_037962975.1). Lineage (NCBI taxonomy): Eukaryota > Viridiplantae > Streptophyta > Magnoliopsida > Fabales > Fabaceae > Clitoria > Clitoria ternatea. The sequence goes on from CM075672.1 coordinate 163,766,655, forward strand.
GCATGGGGTAGTCCCAATAGCCCATATTGTTATTCTAGTGGCCTCCTATAACTCGAGAGGGGGGGTGAATTGAGTTATGGTAATTTTAAAATTTCTAAACGCACTTTTCTCAACTCTTAATTATGTTGTAATTAAGTGTAAAAGAATATGACAGTGCACAACAGATTATATGAAATAAAAGACAGAGTGTAGGGTTGAGAAATTTGCAAACAGTATTTATACTGGTTCGGCCAACCACTGCCTACGTCCAGTCTTCTCAAGTCACCCTTGAGGATTCCACTATTGTCAAAAATAGTACACTAGTACTTCCACACTTTGGCACAACCTTGCTCTTGTGTGAAGTATCACCAAGAGTCTCACTACTCTTGTATACAATACTTTGGGACACCTTCCCAAGCAACCAAGATTCTCACACTTTTAGTAAAGTGAACAAAGAAATACTCTCTTATTTAGAGCATATGGACAAATTGAAGAGCAATAATAAGTAGAAACTCTACTTAGAAGAATATGGCCTTTTATGGTCTTAAGAGAGAATTGGAAGAATTGGTGTATTTTTGCAAATGAAGAGCATCCCTATTTATAGTGTTAGAGAGGCCTTCAAGAGGTGTGAATTTAATGAATAAAATATTCAAAAAGGTACCTCTTGAATAAAATAATAATTTATGAAAAGATATAAGGTTTCATCAATGTGTTTCTCGAATAGATGTAATGTTTCAGCCTTTCAGACTTGGTGGTAATCGATTACCATAAGTATGTAATCGATTACGTGAATTTAAAACCTCATCTTAACATGACCGTTAGTATGTAATCGATTACAATAACCAAGTAATCGATTACTTGGTCATTTTTTTTAAACGTTTGCTGAAACATTGACTTTTAAATCATTTCAAAACATGGTAATCGATTACTCTTTTTAGGTAATCGATTACTCTTAAAAAACATGCTTTAAATCTTTTTTAAGACATGGTAATCGATTACTGTTTTAACGTAATCGATTACTTGAATCAGTTTTTGAAGTTAATACGTTGAAATCTCTTTATTTTGTATTTCAAAATGTCTTTAGACCTGGTAATTGATTACTTAACTGAGATAATCAATTACGGTTATTAAAATTCAGACTTTGGTAAAATCTTAAGTCATTGATTATTATTATTATTTTTAATGGCCATATTTTTCTTTAATAGAGTCTTACTATGATTCTGCCTTGGTGTTGAATCTTCATGCTCGATCTTTGGCATTTAGTCTTTGTCATTATCAAAATCCTTTATGGTCTTCATTCTCCCCCTTTTTGATGATGACAATTACCTGTATACTTCTGTACAAAAATTGGTGCATGTTACTTTTAAGATTAATTTCTTTTTGTTTGTTGTATTTGATTGGTCCTTGTGTTGTACTTTTTTTTTATACTAAAGGTACTCTCCCCCTGAGTTTTTGCAGTGTTTGCCAATGATTGATTTGATGCCAATGATTACAATGATTGCTATATCTCCCCCTTTGTCATTATCAAAAAGAATAATAAAAAATTGTAAAGTGCAATGGATAGTATATATATTGATGAAACGTAAACAGACAACCAACAAGAGGACTTGTTTTTCATAAACAAAAACGGAAATTATATAGTGATAGCCAACAAAACCAGAAGACTTGTGGGGCATAAACACAAATAGAAATTATTTAATAACAACCAATAAAGCAGAAAGATAGACTATTCGGATGGTGGTGGAAAACGGGAGAGGAGAGTCTGCATGGTGCTGTCCACATGATCAAAACGGTCACGAACATAAGAACGGAGGGACTGGAGTTCGGTGGCAAGGTCAGTCATGGAAAGAGAGCCGGGTACAGGATCAGGATCCTGAGGAGGAGCAGAATGTTTGGGAATCCATTCGCCGTCAGCGTTTTGCTTGTATCCAAACGAAGAGAGAGCAGTTTTGCCAATGGCAAAGGATCGCTGAGGCTTGATGCACAGTTCATCAGAGATGGGAACATTGAAGTGACGAAGAATTCGGGTAATGAGTCCAGGATATGGAAGGGGAGCGTTAGCTTTCAGAGCCTTCTTCATGCGATAGCGAATAAGAGTAGTCCAGCTAAGAGGACGAACAGTTAAGAGAGACCACATAAGAACCAAATCTTCCTCAGTAATCTGGGCCAAGTTTGTGGTGCGAGGAACCAGAATGCGAACCAGAATGTAGTGCATGACCCTGCAACTAAACGAAAGAGAGCCAGCCAAGAGGCGGCCAGCACATTCAGCAGTCTCAGAACACACAAGACGACGGGCTTCAAGAGTGTTAAAGTCATGTTCCCAGTTGTCAGAGATGTGACCTTCATAATGTTCTCCGACCGACGGAAGTTCAGTGAGTTCATAAAAGATGCCAGAATCAATAACAATGGGGACCTTCTTGACTTCAGAAATTAAGCATCCATCAGTAATCTGAAGATTGGAGTAGAACAGACGGACCAGATCAGGATAGTGATCCTCTTTGATGGTGAGGAATGGGATGAGGTTCTGAATATCAAAAAATTGATAGCAGTCAACATTTTCGATTATTGGAAGATCAATGCATTTAGGGTCAATAATGTCTCGGCAATGAAACAAAGAGTAAAAACGTGTTTGTTGAGCAGAATTGGAGAAGAATTCCACAAAGGTATGAAGGGAAGGATTGGGTTGAGGCTGATCAGAGGAAGAAGAGGTGCCGAGAGTCCTCTTTTTCTTGGTTGGAACCGCAGGTGAAGGTGGGGTGGGAGTGTAAGTAGGAGAATGGTCAGCCATGGAGTGAAAAACGGAGGAAGAACAAGATGAAGAAGATGGTGAATAGTGAAAAATAAGAGTGAAAGGGATGGCTTTTAACTGAGTCGAATGGAGGTAATCGATTACTTTGTCAGCGTATGTATATTGTAATCGATTACGGGAAGTGGAATGGACAAGTAACTGATGGTAATCGATTACAAATTGATAGTAAGAGGGATGTAATCGATTACGGGGCAGTTCACGCGTGTTTGAAATGTCACAGGGGTCATGAGGGGACGTGACTGTGGCGTGGGAAATCGTGTGGAGATAGTGGGAAATGGGAAGGCTGACGGTTTCAGTGATGGGATACATATTAAATGATCTTGGTTGTATTTTAAAGTGGAAGGGATAATGGAATATTATATTATGTGGTAGTTACGAGAAAAAAAAAATAATTAAGATACAAGATGTGAATGTTCCGAATATAGAGAGGCAGAGAATATATATATTTTAATTAATAATTTTTTTTAAGAAAACGTAACGTGCAAAACTCTTGGAGAAGTCACATCATGGATAGTGGGAATCGATTACATACGGTGTGTAATCGATTACTGAAGCGTAAGTTACTGTTCCACGTGGAGTTTTCACCTGTGTGACTTCTGAAAATATATTATAATCGATTACGTGTTGCATGTAATCGATTATAGACCAGATTTTTGCATGATAATAGTTGTTTTAATCAATTTTATGAGAAATCTATGATGAATAACTCATTTTTAAGATTGAAAAAGTGTTTTTTAGGCAAAGGTTTTGTGAATATATCTGCGAGTTGCTTATGGGTCTCAATAAATTCTAATATACAATCACCTTTTTGAACATGATCTCTAAGGAAGTGATGTCTGATTTCTATATGCTTAGTCCTTGAGTGTTGTACGGGATTTTTAGAAAGGTTTATTGCACTAGTATTGTCGCACTTAATAGGGATATGATCTAAATTAATTCCGTAATCTAATAGTTGTTGTTTCATCCATAAGATTTGAGCGCAACAGCTACCAGCAGCGACATACTCAGCTTCTGCTGTGGATAAGGCGACACTATTTTGCTTTTTACTGTGCCAGGATACTAAGGCTGACCCTATTAGATGGCAAGTACCACTGGTACTTTTTCTATCAGTTCTACATCCTGCAAAGTCAGAATCGGAATACCCGACTAGATTGCAAGATGTTCCCTTAGGGTACCATAGTCCTAGATTTCCTGTACCTATTAAATATCTCATGATTCTCTTTACTGCTTTTAGATGAGATTCTTTTGGATTAACTTGGAATCTAGCACAGAGACAGACACTAAACATGATATCAGGCCTACTTGCAGATAAATATAGTAGTGATCCGATCATACCTCGATACATTTTAGCGTCAATGGATTTCCCAGCTTCATCTTTATCAAGATAGGTAGATGTGCTCATGGGTGTTAGAGATGTTTTTGGCATTCATCATTCCAAATCGAGTCAATAGTTCCTTGCAATACTTTGATTGATTGATGAATATACCTTCTTTAGCTTGCTTAATTTGTAGCCCAAGGAAGAAGTTCAGTTCTCCCATCATAGACATTTCAAATTCGCTCTGCATTGCTAGGGAAAAGTCCTTACACAGATTTTCGTTAGTTGATCCAAAAATGATATCGTCAACATATATTTGAACCAAGAGAATATTATTGTCAATTCTTTTGATGAATAAGGTTGTGTCTACCTTTCCTCTGTTGAAGTTATTTTCTAGCAGAAATTTACTTAGTCTATTATACCATGCTCAGGGTGCTTGTTTAAGACCATATAATGCTTTCTTCAATTTAAACACATGGTTAGGAAATTTTTCACTTTCAAAGCCTGGTGGTTGACATACATATACTTCTTCATTTATATATCCATTTAAGAATGCGCTTTTTACATCCATTTGAAATAATTTAAAGTCCATATATGATGCAAAAGCTAAAAGCATTCTTATGGCTTCTAATCTAGCCACTGGAGCATAGGTTTCTTCATAATCTATGCCTTCCTCTTGATTGTATCCCTTAGCCACCAACCTTGCCTTATTTCTTATGATTATTCCATGTTCATCCATTTTATTTTTAAAAACCCATTTAGTTCCTATAATTTGATGGTTGGTAGGTTTTGGGACTAGTTCCCATACTTGATTTCTTTCAAATTGGTTTAATTCTTCTTGCATGGCTATTATCCAATTTTCATCATCTGTTGCTTCCATAATATTTCTAGGTTCTATTTGTGATACGAATGCCATAGAATTGCATGCATTTCTAAGAGATTTTCGAGTTGTTACCCCTTTTGATATATCACCTATGATGTTGTCAATGGGGTGGTTCTTGTTGAACTTCCATTCTTTGGGTAGATCATTACTTGATGTTGGATTATCACTTTGACTGCTTATGTGGTCTTCCTTCTTTTTATCAATTTGAATTTGTTCCAGAGAATCTGTAATGTCTTCTAAAGATCTTTCTACACTAGAAGGGTTAGATTCATCAAAGGTAACATGAACAGATTCTTCAATGGTTTGTGTCCTTTTGTTATATATCCTAAATGCTTTGCTTGATAAAGAATATCCAAGAAAAATTCCTTCATCGGCTTTAGCATCGAATTTTCCTAGGTTATCCTTTCCATTATTTAGTACAAAGCATTTACATCCAAATACATGCAAATGGGATACATTTGGTTTCCTTCCATTATATAGTTCATAGGGTGTTTTCTTCAGAATAGGTCTAATTAATACCCTATTCATAACATAACATGCAGTACTAACTGCATCAGCCCAAAAATATTTAGGGAGATTATTCTCATTAAGCATTGTTCTAGCTAATTCCTCTAGTGATCTATTCTTCCTCTCAACTACTCCATTTTGTTGAGGGGTCCTAGGGGCTGAGAAGTTGTGTTTGATTCCATATTTATCACAAAATTTTTCAAATGATCTATTTTCAAATTCCCCTCCATGATCGCTCCTTATGCTAATAATTCTAAAATCTTTTTCATTTTGGACTATCTTAGCTAGCCTTTTAAAGGATGAGTAAGCCTCATTTTTATTTTTCAAAAATAGAGTCCAGGTGAATCTTGAAAAGTCATCAACAATTACTAGGGCATAATAGTTACCACCAAAGCTTTTAGTTCTTGATGGTCCAAATAGATCCATATGTAGTAACTGCAGAGGCTTAGTTGTAGAGACAATATTTTTTGATTTAAAAGATATTTTTACCTGTTTACCCTTTTGACAGGCATCACACATTTTATCTTTTACAAATTTTAATTTTGGTACCCCTATGACTAGATCTTTTTTAATTATTTTATCTAAGTGATCCATGTGTATGTGTGCTATCCTTCTATGCCAAAGCCATGGATCTTCCTCATGAGTTATTAAACATCGGGCTTGGCTAGATGACAAATTATCCAAGTTTATCATGTAAATATTATTGATTCTTTTTCCAATAAATTTTATAGTGTCATTATCTTTCTCTTTAATTATGCATGTGTCAGAGTTAAATATGACATGGTTACCTTTGTCACACAGTTGACTTATGCTTATCAAGTTGTGCTTTAGTCCTTCGACATAGAGCACATTGTCAATAGAGGTTGTAGGATCTTTTCCAACTTTTCCTACTCCAAGGATTTTTCCTTTGTTGTTGTCGCCGTAGGTGACGTATCCTTCTTCCTTCCTAACTAGTGAGGAGAATTTTGATATATCTCCTGTCATGTGCCTGGAGCAGCCACTGTCAAGATACCAGCTTGACTGTCTACTGACCAAGCATACCTGCAACGAAGATTAAATTTTTATCTTAGGTACCCATATTTTCTTGGGTCCTTGAAGGTTAGAATTTGATGGTACTTGCTTCCTAATCCAAATCTTGTTTGAATTTTGAATTCCATTTTCTCTTATTTTATATGTAGATGCTGTATGACCCTTTCTTCCACAGTGATAGCATTTAACAAAAGGACTAGTTGATATCTTTTGAGGTATAAAGAAATTTTTATACAATTTTTGCCTTTTAGAGGGATCAAAACCTAGTCCAGCCTTATTAAGGTGGCATCCTTGTTTTCCAAGGAGTATGTCTAGGTTGTCTCTTCCCATAGTAAATTTTGCTAAAGTATTTTTTAAATCATTGACTTCTTGAGAAAGCTTTTGACATGTAATGCATGATTGGTTGCATGTGATCCTAGTTCTCAGATTGTTTTCTAGGTTTACTTTTTCTATTTTAACTTGTCCTAACTCTTCATGTAACTTTGAAACATTTTCTTCTAGATTTTGATTAATACTTTTAATATTTAAAAATTTCTTAGCAAGTTTTTGATATTCTTCATGAAGTTCTTCAAATGCCTCTTGCAATTCATCGAATGTAGGGTTTGAATCATTTACCTCTTTGGTGTTAGTCATTAAGCAAAGGTTAGCTTCTTCTTGATCTGATTCCTCAGAGGAGCTTAGGTCGTTGTCATCCCAAGCAATATATGCTCTTCTCTTATTTTTGAAATGCTTCTTTTCTTATTTGTCCATATTCTTGTTTAGGGTTGGACATTCCATCTTCATGTGTCCAAACTTTCCGCATTCAAAACATTTTGGACCTTGATTGGCTTCATTATTCTTTTTGAAGGGCTTTCTGAAGTTTGGTCTTCTCTGCCCTTCTTTCTTCTTAAGAAATCTATTGAACCTTCTGACTAGCATTCCAAACTCCTCTGTATCATCCGTACTTTTGTTTTCCTCCATGTTTTCATCATCACTTTCATTTGTTGTTTGTATTGAGGTTTTGAGGGCAATACTTCTTCTCTTTTTATCCCCTTCTTCATGTTGATTTAGCCTGGTTAGTTCAAGTTCATGTTCCTGTAGTTTACCAAACAGAGTAGCAAGTGACATGGTTGCCAAGTCTCGTGATTCTGATATGGCTGTTACTTTTGGTTGCCACTCCCTGTTTAAACATCTTAAAACTTTGTCAATTAAATCTTCGTTAGAGAAGGTTTTTCCTAAGCATGCAAGATGATTGATTATGTGTGTAAATCTCTTTTGCATATCCTGTATATTTTCATTATTGTTCATCCTGAATAATTCATATTCCCTAGTTAGAGTGTTTATTCTTGATCTCTTAACTTCGGTTGTTCCTTCGTGAGTTACTTCCAAGGTATCCCACATTTCTTTTGCAGTTTTGCAATTGGATATTCTAAAGTATTCATCCATTCCTAAGGCTGAGGTTATTATATTTTTGGCCTTGAGGTTGTATTGTACTTTTGTTTTGTCTGCATCAGTCCATTCACTTCTTGGTTTAATCATGGTTACTTCTTCAACTACTTTGGTTGGTATGAATGGACCATTCTCAATGGAGTCCCATATGTCTATATCAATAGCTTCTATGAATATTTGCATACGGGTTTTCCAGTATTGGTATCCTACACCATTAAACACAGGAGGTCTATGGATGGAATTTCCCTCGGGGAAGACAGGGTTGGGAGAGGCTATTTCTACTTCTTGAAGTTTCTAAACTTTATACAAGAAGCTAGCTTTGATACCACTTGTTATTCTAGTGGCCTCCTATAACTCGAGAGGGGGGGTGAATTGAGTTATGGTAATTTTAAAATTTCTAAACGCACTTTTCTCAACTCTTAATTATGTTGTAATTAAGTGTAAAAGAATATGACAGTGCACAACAGATTATATGAAATAAAAGACAGCATCCATTCATTGATCAAAGTCAAGTATTCAGATTCATTCTTTACAACTTTTGGGTCATGAATGAAAATTGTCATTACACAAACATGTCCAATTTTCTCCCATGACCTCCAAAATTATCAACATTACAAAATTGAGTATATAAATCTCATATACTCTACAAAACAGATTTCATGCCGGCCAAGGCTTACGCATTCCTATCCATATTTTACCTTCTTCATACTCGGCCTCCAAAAGTTGTAGGATTTAAGTCATACCTACATCAACTTTAAAAAATGGCAACGGGGAGGTGAGTAACATAATCCAAATGAATTAAAGTCATACATTATGATGAAATACATGTATACTTGCACAATTAGCAATCATTACACCACATCATACATTATACACAATACATCTTATAATTTCAAGTATACATTCACAATATCAATCATTTGGATTGCCAAACACACACATCGGGTTAGTATTCAACTCTTTCCCCTTTCAATTCTCATTCATCCGTTGCCACCAAGGGCTTTCACCTAGGCATATCTCCAGCTATATGCAAATGCTCTTAAAGCTAATGCATATGCACAAGAATTTCTTATCAAACAATGCGGATCCGGCTGTGGAAAAATATATCATTAAATCAATTGTGGGACAAGCATAGGTGTGCTACTATGCCTCTACTGTAACACCCTAATTAATTGCAACTAAAAATAAAAATTTCAAAGAAAATAACAGAAAATTTTTCACAAAACAGTCCCGTATTATTCGATATATGAGGGAGCAGGCAAGGGAAGAACGAAAAGCTTTCACACGCACATAGCAACCTACAGGGAAGACTAAAACTGAGGCCGGCTCGATGGGTTTATCGTAACGCACTAACACTAGGGCGGACTGCACAACACCGATTATTCGCTCAGACGGGGTCTTACACCGTCCAGGCGGAGTATGGTAATACAGCAGCGGATAGAGGAGATTTCGCACTGAGGCTTCCCTTCAAGAAATACTGGTCACTCAACAGGAGGAATAGATAAGGGAAATATGTTAATACATTCACACGCATAGCGTTTGGTGGAAAGGCGAAGTTAGAATCATCCTACTTGGCTAGGCGGGGTATATTTATCTTGGGCGGGCTGTCCTAGTTACTTGGGCGAGGTATGACGCCGTCTAAACGAAATCTACATAACGCCTCTTCAACACAACTACAAGGTAATTTCCTCCATCGGGTATGGACAAGGGTTCACTAAGTAAATCCTCACACTCGCCTTTCACTCAGAAAAAGGAGAAGTTACAAGGTACACATACGTTAGTAGGTTGTGGAGAAAGGAAGAGTCTGAACCTATTCCGCCCAACTCAACTAATTATGACAACGCCTGGGCGGACTTAGCCATAACGCCCAAATCCGGGGTTCAACACCGGGGTCCGGATTGCGTCAGTATCACAACGGATAGGAAGGATAATTGGACGGCGTCCCACTCTAACAACTACATCGATCCAACGCGAGCCCTCTCGCTTGGGCGGATTGCTCCCATACTTCAGGCGGGGTATGACTCCGCCCAACGTATCCGACATAAATTTTCCTAAGACAATTCTCGGTTCATTCGTACTTAGCTATAACCTGCTCAATCAGACTGTCCCTGCATATCTATTAAAGCACGATTATAAAACAAGACGGCACATAGCATCACACACACAAAACCATACATCCATATATATACATAAAAGTGTATATTAATATTTACAAGGCAAAATCAGACTTCTACTTGTTCATAAAGTTCTATTCATCGCAAAACATTAATATCCGGTATGAGCCAGTCCGGGCTTCATCTAACAACGCCTTAATTAAACCTTCGAAATGCATCAGCACTCCGCCCAGCATTCCAGCTCTGCTTCGGATCCTCCTCACGAGAGACATTCACTGAAAATGGCCACTGCAGGGGTGAGCTTTTACATGTAAAATGATACTCACAGACTCGGTATCAGCGTCAGTACACGCTCCTGCTATCATTCAACCTTTCTCAAGTAACCAAATTCATACAATTCAAACAACATTCATGACACACATAATTCACAGAGTTTATCTCACATCTAAATATATATATATTCATGCATTCAAAATCATACACATGCACATATATAGACTTATACATCACCACAATCAGCCCTATTTCTATATGCATGCCTGCGGATCCGACTCGGGTAAAGACTCTCAGTTACAGCCCCCTTTTTCTTTTGGCCCCTCGTCCCTCAGCTCTTACCAGGTGGCACCGGCCTCTCCACGGCGTCTCGAGACTCACTTCTCTAGCTCCAACGGCTACCACGAGCTCTATTGGGATCTAGCCAGGGTTGGTAACTGGAAGTCATTTCCCTTGGGGTTCTTGACCTTCCATGGGTCACCCCACTCTTACTCATGCAACTAACACATTCATTATTACACATCATCGCGCCATGAACACATTACCGTAGTCATTAAGTAAGAACGAATATCCCCCATTATTCATCATCATTCAGTCAGTCACACCAGCGCATGTTACAATCGGTCATCAGACTAACAACATTGAGCAATCCAATTAAGAACATGCACATACATACTTTTCATAGTGACAACAAAATAGATCCATCATTATCATCCACGAGCAGACCACGCCATCGTCACGAAGGTCACTATCAGAATTCTCAAATCATGCATCAGTTTTAGTAATTGTGAATACATGCACACATGCACAGCATCAGTTCTAATGATTATAAAAACATGCACACACACTCAGCGATACATTTATCCGGTACCGTTCTTAGACCATGCATTCGACATGCAAGCGCCCCCTACCTTTAGAAGAATCCTCAGAAACCTTTTTCGTTCTTGTTGTCGGGTCCGATGTCCTTCTCCTGGTTCGTCCGGTCTTCCTTGGCTTTGTCGTATCCTGCGCCTGATTCTGGGATGAAGTGTGGTCCGTTCTTCAGTACTGGAATCAAGATCTCCAGGAGCGAAGAGTAAGATGGAAGAAGAAGAAAGATGGAGACGAAGAGAGGAAGTAGAGGATGAAGTGACGGAGGAGAGAGTCTGAAGAAATAGCAAGTGTGTTTTTCTCTGCCAAGGGCTCACGCTTATATATATATGTACATGCGCATGAATAAGAGAAGAGTGGGATGGGAGAGTGTGTGCTGCAGCAGCCACGTGCACTCCACTCCATCCCCTGACCATCACCATTTTTAATATTTTAATGGCTTAATCTTAAGTAGTTAAATGCAATCAAGTCTTAATGGTTTATTTTTCATTCAACATTTAATTTTAAAACGGGGATGTTACAGTTCTCCCCCACTGAAAAGAATTTCGTCCCCGAAATTCAGTCGGTACTTACGTAGGTAAACAATTCGGGGTACTGCTGTCGCATGGCGTCTTCGCGTTCCCACGTGTAGGAGGTGATCTTGCCTTGCTGCCACTCCACCTTAACCAGCCTTACGTTCTTGTTCCTTAAGCGTTTTACCGATTGATCCACGATTCCAACCGGTGTAGTCACAGTGGTTAGGTCTTCCTTAATTTCTACCTTGTCGTCAGGCATCGTGTGGCTGGGGTTATGCAAATACTTCCTTAGCTGAGACACATGAAAAACGTTGTGTAATCGGGACAAGTGAGTTGGTAACGCGAGGCGGTATGCCACGGAGCCAATCCGTCCTACTACCTCATAAGGTCCGATGTAGCGAGGGCTTAACTTCCCACTTTTTAAGGCTCGTCCAACTCCTTTACTCGGAGAGGTTCTCAGGAACACTCGATCTCCGACTCGAAATTCCAATGGCTTGATGCGTTTATCATGGTAGCTCTTCTGCCTGTCTTGTGATGCTTTCATCTTCTCCCTTATTACCCGGATCTGTTCTGTGGTTTGCTTCACGATGTCTGGTCCCAGTAATAGACTTTCACCCGCTTCCGACCAACAGAGTGGGGTACGGCATCTACGCCCATATAATGCCTCGTAAGGTGCCATGCCAATGCTGTGATGATGGCTGTTGTTGTACGTAAACTCGATCAAGGGAAGGTACTGCTCCCAGTCCCCACCGTACTCTAACACACACGCTCTCAATAAGTCTTCTAGACTCTGAATCGTTCGCTCGGATTGTCCATCCGATTGGGGGTGGTAGGCAGAACTAAGCCAAAGCTTCGTCCCCAGTTCTTGATGCATGGTGGTCCAAAACCTGGACGTAAATCTAGGGTCCCTATCTGAGACAATGGAAGTAGGTATGCCATGCAGTCGAATAACTTCTTGAATGTAGATTCGAGCCAATTTATGCAATGGGTACTTCATATTTACAGGTAAGAAGTGTGCACTCTTCGTCAATCTGTCAACAATGACCCAAATGGCATCATGGCCCGTTCGGTTTTTGGGTAATCCCATGATAAAATCCATCGCAATTGAGTCCCATTTCCACACGGGGATTCCTAGAGGCTGCATTGCACCGTACGGTTTTTGGTGCTCTACCTTCGATTTCTGACAAGTGATACACCGGGCCACGTACTCCGCCACATCCTTCTTTAGTCCGGGCCACCAAAACTGTTTCCTCAAATCGTGGTACATCTTCGTGGTTCCTGGGTGAATGCTGAGTAGGCTTTTGTGGGCTTCATCAAGCACCATTCTTCTCAATCTTCCTTCACTTGGTATGTATATTCTGTTCCTCACCCGGAAGATTCCATCTGACCCTTCTGCCAAGGATAAATCCTTTCCTTTAGCCTGAATTTCCTTCATTTCAGCTAGGTAAGAGTCCGCCTGTTGCTGCTCGTACACGGATTTTAAGAATTCGTTGGCAATCCTCAACGTACCGATTGTCATCTTCTGAGAGGAAGGGGCGTCAACATGCAAGTTCATGTCTCGGAACCGCTCTAACAACTCAACTTCTTTTGCCATCATGGCTGCTATGTGGAGGGATTTTCGACTCAATGCGTCTGCTACGACATTTGCCTTACCTGGGTGGTATTTCAACTTGAAATCATAGTCCTTCAAAAACTCAATCCATCTTCTCTGCCTCATGTTCAGCTCCTTTTGGTCGAATAGGTATTTAAGGCTCTTATGATCGCTGTACACTTCAAACTTGGATCCGTACAAGTAATGCCTCCAGATTTTCAATGCAAAAACTACTGCTGCCAACTCCAGGTCATGGGTCGGATAATGTTGTTCGTGGGGTCTCAATTGTCGAGAGGCATATGCTATCACTCGATCCTTCTGCATGAGTACACATCCTAATCCGAGTCCGGACGCGTCACAATAGACCACGAAGCTTTCTCGTAACTCAGGTAATGCCAACACCGGAGCAGTTGTCAACTTATTCTTCAGCTCTTGGAAGCTGCCCTCACACTCCAGACTCCACACAAAAGGAACATTCTTTCGAGTCAATTTAGTCAGAGGTAATGCCAACTTAGAAAAACCTTCGATGAACCTTCTATAATAACCTGCCAAGCCCATAAAACTCCTTATTTCCGAGATCGATCTGGGCCTCTCCCACGCTATTACAGCAGCTACCTTCGCAGGATCCACCGAGACGCCTCGCTTGGAGATCACATGCCCGAGGAAGTGGATCTCATCCATCCAAAATTCGCACTTTGAAAGCTTTGCAAACAATTGCTTCTCCTTCAACACTTGGAGTACCGTCCTGAGATGTCCTTCATGCTCCTCAGATGACTTAGAATAAACTAGAATATCATCGATGAAGACAACAACAAACCGATCTAAGAAGGAATGGAATATGCTGTTCATGTAATTCATGAAAACAGCAGGGGCGTTTGTCACACCGAACGGCATCACTACATACTCATAGTGACCATACCTAGTCCTAAAGGCAGTTTTAGGAATGTCCGAGTCCTTCACTCGGATTTGGTGATATCCCGATCGTAAGTCGATTTTTGAGAAGACTGAGGCTCCACGCAGCTGGTCGATTAAATCATCAATTCTAGGCAGTGGGTATCGATTCTTGATTGTGAGTTTGTTAAGCTGTCGATAATCTATACAAAGTCTCATGCTGCCATCCTTCTTCTTAACAAGTAGCACAGGTGCGCCCCAAGGTGACACGCTTGGTCTAATGAACTGCTTCTCAAGTAACTCATCCACTTGTTTCTTCAACTCTACCAATTCAGTTGAGGACATTCTGTAGGGTGCACTGGAGACCGGTTCGGCTCCAGGGATCAAGTCTATAGAGAATTCAACTTCTCTATTGGGAGGCACACTCGGGACGTCTTCTGGGAACACTTCTGGGAATTCACAGGCAACCGGAATTTCGTTCACTAGGGGCTCATTCTCATCGTTGGTCAGACAAAGCATCATAAATAGTTGGGTTATACCTAGTGCCGTGCCATCTTCAGTGGGTTGTTTTGGGAAAACTATCTCTCGGTTTCTACAATCTACTAATACCTTATTGGCTGAAAGCCAATCTATTCCAAGCACAATATCAAGACCCTTTAAGGGCATGCAAATCAGATCGAAGGTGAAACTCCGATCATACAACTCAAATGCTACATTTTTACATATAGACGATGTGAACACACTAGGGCCAGTAGGGCTGGCCACTTCCAAAGTCCGGTTCATAGACACAGTTGGTAGCCTCAACTGTTCCACGCACTCATCAGCTATAAAAGAATGGGTTGCCCCCGAATCGAAAACAACATTAAGCGTATTCGTTCCAAGTGAGCACTTACATTGTACTAGATCGTTTGCTGGTGCAACATCCTCTGCATTGATGGTGTAGATTCTTCCTGTCGCTGTTGGGCCGGTGTTCCTTTCTCGGCTGTTCGGGGTACGCATCATATTTCCTCTGGTTCCGTTGCCTCTGCCACCAGGTCGTTGGTTGTCATTCACTCTGGTTCGATCTTGAAATCCTCCTTGACGCACATTGGTGTTTGCCTGGCGGAGTTGGGGGCAGTCCGGGCGAACGTGTCCTTTCTCTCCGCAGTGGTAGCATTTAACATTTGTATCATTGCATTCCTTAGCAAAATGATCACCGCCGCATTTAAAGCATCCGCCATACCTTGGTCGCCCACTCATCTGTCTCCCTCGGTCATTCCTCCTCACGTTCCCTGGCCTCTTGAAACGTGATTGCTGAGGCCTCAGGTGCTGATTGGCTCTGCTGCACTGGCCCGAATGGGCCCTGTCATCCTCTTCGAATATTCTACACTTGTTCACTAAGGCAGGGAAACTCCGGATTTCATGGTATCTGCAGGCCCTCTTGATATCCGATCTCAGTCCGTTCTCAAACTTAAGACACTTGGAGTGCTCCGTTCCCGGCTGCTGGAAGGGCGGATAGAATAGGCACAATTCTTCAAATCTAGTCGCGTATTCTTCCACAGTCATGGAGCCCTGTTTTAACTCCATAAACTCCAGCTCTTTCCGACTCCTCACTGTGTCGGGAAAGTATTTGTCTAGGAAGCAGGCCTTGAAATCGTTCCACGTCAGTTGATTGTCATCTTCGGGGAATCGGCTCCTGACTATCTTCCACCAATTCTCTGCTTCATCTCGCAGCATATACACTGCGCATTCCACCTTCTGGGCTTCGGTACAGCGAAGACCCCTAAAAATTCTCTCTAATTCCTGAGTCCACTTGAACGCCGCCTCAGGGTTCCGTCCTCCTAAGAACTCACTCGGCTTCCTCTTCAGGAAGCGGTCCAGCACATGGCCATCCTCAGGTTGAGTTTGGCCTTGCCTTTCAAACACATCAGCAAAGCGTTGGAATGCTGTGGCTATAGCCTCCATACTTTGACGATGCGCCATTCCTTATCCTGAAATTGACATTCAAGGATAAGTATACGGAGCCACTTACTACCGATTTAGTTACTAGTCCAACAATTAATAACTTAGCACATCATGTCATTCGCCTAAGTCATACACACAATCGGACCAGGGGAAAACAACCCCTTGTCTTCAAGACAATCATCAATCAGGTCAACCAGCCTCAGAACAATTTCAACCATTCAATCAAAAAGACACAAACACCATCGCTTACACTTGGTAAGCATACTTTGGCCTTGGACTTTTCGGTCCGCTCTGATACCAAAATGTAACACCCTAATTAATTGCAACTAAAAATAAAAATTTCAAAGAAAATAACAGAAAATTTTTCACAAAACAGTCCCGTATTATTCGATATATGAGGGAGCAGGCAAGGGAAGAACGAAAAGCTTTCACACGCACATAGCAACCTACAGGGAAGACTAAAACTGAGGCCGGCTCGATGGGTTTATCGTAACGCACTAACACTAGGGCGGACTGCACAACACCGATTATTCGCTCAGACGGGGTCTTACACCGTCCAGGCGGAGTATGGTAATACAGCAGCGGATAGAGGAGATTTCGCACTGAGGCTTCCCTTCAAGAAATACTGGTCACTCAACAGGAGGAATAGATAAGGGAAATATGTTAATACATTCACACGCATAGCGTTTGGTGGAAAGGCGAAGTTAGAATCATCCTACTTGGCTAGGCGGGGTATATTTATCTTGGGCGGGCTGTCCTAGTTACTTGGGCGAGGTATGACGCCGTCTAAACGAAATCTACATAACGCCTCTTCAACACAACTACAAGGTAATTTCCTCCATCGGGTATGGACAAGGGTTCACTAAGTAAATCCTCACACTCGCCTTTCACTCAGAAAAAGGAGAAGTTACAAGGTACACATACGTTAGTAGGTTGTGGAGAAAGGAAGAGTCTGAACCTATTCCGCCCAACTCAACTAATTATGACAACGCCTGGGCGGACTTAGCCATAACGCCCAAATCCGGGGTTCAACACCGGGGTCCGGATTGCGTCAGTATCACAACGGATAGGAAGGATAATTGGACGGCGTCCCACTCTAACAACTACATCGATCCAACGCGAGCCCTCTCGCTTGGGCGGATTGCTCCCATACTTCAGGCGCGGTACGACTCCGCCCAACGTATCCGACATAAATTTTCCTAAGACAATTCTCGGTTCATTCGTACTTAGCTATAACCTGCTCAATCAGACTGTCCCTGCATATCTATTAAAGCACGATTATAAAACAAGACGGCACATAGCATCACACACACAAAACCATACATCCATATATATACATAAAAGTGTATATTAATATTTACAAGGCAAAATCAGACTTCTACTTGTTCATAAAGTTCTATTCATCGCAAAACATTAATATCCGGTATGAGCCAGTCCGGGCTTCATCTAACAACGCCTTAATTAAACCTTCGAAATGCATCAGCACTCCGCCCAGCATTCCAGCTCTGCTTCGGATCCTCCTCACGAGAGACATTCACTGAAAATGGCCACTGCAGGGGTGAGCTTTTACATGTAAAATGATACTCACAGACTCGGTATCAGCGTCAGTACACGCTCCTGCTATCATTCAACCTTTCTCAAGTAACCAAATTCATACAATTCAAACAACATTCATGACACACATAATTCACAGAGTTTATCTCACATCTAAATATATATATATTCATGCATTCAAAATCATACACATGCACATATATAGACTTATACATCACCACAATCAGCCCTATTTCTATATGCATGCCTGCGGATCCGACTCGGGTAAAGACTCTCAGTTACAGCCCCCTTTTTCTTTTGGCCCCTCGTCCCTCAGCTCTTACCAGGTGGCACCGGCCTCTCCACGGCGTCTCGAGACTCATTTCTCTAGCTCCAACGGCTACCACGAGCTCTATTGGGATCTAGCCAGGGTTGGTAACTGGAAGTCATTTCCCTTGGGGTTCTTGACCTTCCATGGGTCACCCCACTCTTACTCATGCAACTAACACATTCATTATTACACATCATCGCGCCATGAACACATTACCGTAGTCATTAAGTAAGAACGAATATCCCCCATTATTCATCATCATTCAGTCAGTCACACCAGCGCATGTTACAATCGGTCATCAGACTAACAACATTGAGCAATCCAATTAAGAACATGCACATACATACTTTTCATAGTGACAACAAAATAGATCCATCATTATCATCCACGAGCAGACCACGCCATCGTCACGAAGGTCACTATCAGAATTCTCAAATCATGCATCAGTTTTAGTAATTGTGAATACATGCACACATGCACAGCATCAGTTCTAATGATTATAAAAACATGCACACACACTCAGCGATACATTTATCCGGTACCGTTCTTAGACCATGCATTCGACATGCAAGCGCCCCCTACCTTTAGAAGAATCCTCAGAAACCTTTTTCGTTCTTGTTGTCGGGTCCGATGTCCTTCTCCTGGTTCGTCCGGTCTTCCTTGGCTTTGTCGTATCCTGCGCCTGATTCTGGGATGAAGTGTGGTCCGTTCTTCAGTACTGGAATCAAGATCTCCAGGAGCGAAGAGTAAGATGGAAGAAGAAGAAAGATGGAGACGAAGAGAGGAAGTAGAGGATGAAGTGACGGAGGAGAGAGTCTGAAGAAATAGCAAGTGTGTTTTTCTCTGCCAAGGGCTCACGCTTATATATATATGTACATGCGCATGAATAAGAGAAGAGTGGGATGGGAGAGTGTGTGCTGCAGCAGCCACGTGCACTCCACTCCATCCCCTGACCATCACCATTTTTAATATTTTAATGGCTTAATCTTAAGTAGTTAAATGCAATCAAGTCTTAATGGTTTATTTTTCATTCAACATTTAATTTTAAAACGGGGATGTTACATCTACTGCACTAGAAAAATTGTGTACACATATATCTCAATTTATGCATGCTTATATCATCATCGTAATTTTACTGGTACCAAACCGCTATCGCCCATCTGTAGCACTAGTCACCCTGTGACTTGCGGATCAACATCGTGGCCTCAACTACCACAAGTGCTACGGGCCCCTCCCGAACACACATCGAGAGAGCCGTGCCCCATCGGACACCGAGGTAAACTCGCTCACCATAGAGCCGCCCGCCCACTGGGCCTGCCACATAGGGTGCCTCGTCACCAAACTATGGACAGCTTCGTGACTCATACACCGAGTCACAGGGGAAAGTCATAATACGCTCGTGCACTGAGCCGCCCTCCCACTGGGCCTGCCTAGTGGAACCCCCTAATATTCCACATAAACAGCTATGATATGCCATGGATGCAATGCAAATGCAAATCAAGTGCATCCTCGCACTATGCATCCTAGATGCCACTCCACATTTAATCATTCATCACCACCACTTGGTGGATTTCAATATTCTCATCATTCTTATCCAATCCCAATTTTCTTTGACTTATTCTCATCAATAGTTAGTGGCATACACATTCAATAAATCATACACACATATTTGGGATATTCACATCACAATCTCAATCCACATATGGTTGCAAACCATCATCATACTTCATTAATATAATATTATCACATCATTAATTTTATCCCAAACACAATGCCACATAACAATCATCATTCTAAATGCATTCAAATCAAACGTATCATATCATCCATTCAAACAACCATTAACATAATCACATATACATATTTTCACATCACCAATGGATGAAATCATGCATTTAGAAAAGTTACCCCCCTCCTACCTCAAGTGAAGTAGTGATCAACGCGGTTCGATGGTCCCGCTTCGTCAATGGGGTCACTTCCTACATCACAATACATTATACAATCAATTTTCTACTTACTCATTAAGGTTCAAATACTTATATATCAATAAATACTTGCTGTTTTTATTATTATAACTCTCAAAACTCTTTTATTTCATTTTATCCACCATAACCACCATGGGTTAGGTGCCACCATTTATTATTATGTACTCAACAACCAACCCTTTCATGGGTTTCCCCATTAATGACTTCCATCAACCAAATACCATCACCATTGACCCTTATGCATCATAACTCACATTTATTACTAACAATAAATGTTCATCAACCTCCATTATACATTTTCCCCCAAATTTATGAAGTTAGGGTTCCATAAAATTTCCAACAACCATCATAAATATTCTTCTCCTTCCAACCATAATTACATCCACTTTATTACTTCTCAAAGAGACCTCATTCTCATACAAAACCCACATTAAACTTTTGCATTAAATGCTCTCCTCAAAACATTCATACACATGCATGGCTTCCAAACTCATAAATACCATATACCCATAACCAAAACCTTAGCAAAAATGGATATACTTACCTCAAAGCCCAAAAACGAAAATGGGTTCCCTTAGAGGGAGAGTAAGCTGCGAAAATAAGGAAGAGGAGAAGGAAAAACAGCAGCTCACAAGCCTCCTTCAAGCTCCACCAACGAAAATGGGAAGGAGATGTGGAAGATGAACTCAATGTGTTAGGGTTTGGGGGAGGAAAGGAAGAGAATGGAGAAGATGATAATGAAGAGAAGGAGAAAAATGAAGTGTAAGTGAAATGTTCACACCTCCAGCACGCCTACGTGAATAGAGAGGGAAAAATAGGATTTTCAATTTTTCTTTTAATCCAATTCATTAAAACTTCATCGTTTTATAACCAACAGGTTCTCCGTTCGGGCTCAAACATCATCTAAAAATTATTCCGAATGCATATTCGGATTCCCAATAATATTCTCTTCAGCCCTGACCAATATCATCTCATTCCGAGATACTTGGTCCGACACCCATATTTCAACCGGGCTTAATTTCAGCTTAACCGGTCTCTAAAAATTACCAAAAATTCCTAAAATTATCAATTTAATTAATCTCAATAGTTTGGAACATTAAATACTCCATATACCAATTCCTAATATTTATTTCGGTAATTAATTCTCTCATTTTAAAATTCGGGATGTTACAATCCACCCCACCAAAAAGAAAATTTCGTCCTCGAAATTTAACTTACCGGATTCGAATGCGTCGGGATACCGTTCTCTGATATCGTCTTCGCGTTCCCATGTGAACGTTTCAGTATTTCCATGTTTCCAAGCGACCTCCACCAAAGGTACCAACTTGTTCCGCAATTTCTTCACGGAATGTCCGACAATGCGAACAGAAACAGGAGAAATAGATAGATCATCTCGCACCTCAATCTCGTCCATCGGGATCACGTGTAAAGGATCATAAACATATCTCCTTAACTGCGACACGTGAAACACGTTGTGTAGATTAGCAAGATGCGGAGGGAGTGCTATCCTATAAGCAACCTCACCAATCCGCTCCAACACCTCGTAAGGTCCGATAAATCTAGGGCTCAACTTCCCACTCTTCAACGCCCTTCCAATGCCTTTGTCACGCGAGACCTTCAAAAACACATGGTCACCCACTTGAAACTCAAGGGGTTTATGCCTCTTGTCATAATAACTCTTCTGCCTATCTTGAGCAATCTTCATATTCTCTTGGATCTTCTTAATTTGCTCTGTAGTTTCCTGAATGATCTCCGGCCCTAAAGCCAAGTTTTCACCAACTTCAAGCCAACACAAGGGAGTTCTACACTTCCTTCCATACAACGCCTCATACGGTGCCATACCTATGCTGGAATGGAAGCTGTTATTGTATGTGAATTCGATCAATGGGAGGAATCTCTCCCAACATCCACCGTGCTCAAGGACACAAGCTCTCAACAAATCCTCCAAGCTTTGTATAGTTCTCTCCGATTGTCCATCGGTCTGCGGGTGATAAGCGGAACTAAGCTTCAACTTAGAACCCAACTCATCATGCAAACGTCCCCAAAACCGAGAAGTAAAACGAGGATCATGATCGGATATGATGCTGGACAGAACGCCATGCAGTCTAACAATCTCCTTAATGTATATTTGTGCCAATTTCTCCAAAGGACTCTTCATATTAATGGGCAAGAAGTGAGCACATTTTGTCAATCTATCAACAATCACCCATATAGCATCGTTTCCAGCACGAGTTCTGGGTAGTCCAGAAACAAAATCCATAGCTATACTATCCCATTTCCAAACAGGGATCTCCAATGGTCTCAAATAACCAGATGGTCTCTGATGCTCAACCTTCGCCTTCTGACAAACAAGGCAAGATGCTACAAAATTTGCCACATCACGCTTCATACCAGGCCACCAGAAATTCTTCTTCAAATCTTGATACATCTTAGTGGAACCAGGATGAATACTCAATATGCTTTTATGAGCTTCCTCAAGTACACGTTTCCGCACATCATCGCTTGAGGGAACATAAATTCGACCTTTGACACGCCAAATACCATCTCGACCCTCAACTAAGAACAGATTCTTCCCCTTTTCTTGGGTCTTTTTCATCTCAATCAAATACTCATCATTGGGTTGTTGCGCCTTCACATATTCATGAAATTCATTTGCAACCTTCAACATTTCCAACACCATTTTCTTGGAAGTGTAAGTCTCCACGCCCACATTCAAATCTCTAAATTGTTCTATCAACTCCATTTCCTTTGCCATCATCATGGAGACATGCAATGACTTTCTACTCAATGCATCGACAACTACATTTGCCTTGCCGGGGTGATACTTCAATTCAAATTCGTAGTCTTTTAGGAACTCCATCCACCGTCTTTGGTGCATATTCAACTCCTTCTGGTCAAACAAGTATTTAAGGCTTTTGTGATCACTAAAGACCACAAACTTAGAGCCATATAAGTAGTGTCGCCACAACTTCAATGCAAACACCACCGCCGCCAGTTCAAGATCATGTGTAGGGTAGTTAACCTCATGCGGTCGCAACTGCCTCGACGCATAGGCTATCACACGCTCCTTTTGCATCAATACACACCCAAGACCAAGCTTAGATGCATCGCAATATACCACAAATTCATTCGTTAAGTCGGGCAATGCTAACACCGGTGCGGTAGTAAGCCTTAACTTCAACTCTTGAAAACTTTCTTCACATTCACGAGTCCACACAAAAGAGTGATTTTTCCGAGTCAACTTCGTTAGTGGTAAAGCCAAACGGGAAAACCCTTCAATAAATCTCCGGTAGTAACCGGCAAGACCAAGAAAAATCCTTATCTCCGTCACTGACGTTGGTCTTTCCCAAGCCATCACAGCTTCAACTTTAGATCTATCCATAGCAACTCCATCATTTGAAATAACATGTCCAAGGAATTGGATCTCAGACAGCCAAAATTCACACTTAGAGAGCTTCGCATACAACTCCTTTTCTCGTAGAATAGTCAACACAAGACGAAGATGTCTTTCATGCTCTTCATGACTCTTGGAATACACCAAAATATCATCGATAAACACTACGACGAATTGGTCAAGATATTCATGGAAGATGCGATTCATGTAGCTCATGAAAATCGCAGGGGCATTAGTCACACCAAATGGCATCACTAGGTACTCATAGTGTCCGTATCGCGTTTGGAAAGCAGTCTTCAGAATATCTTCGGCCTTCACCCGAATTTGGTGATATCCAGAACGCAAATCAATCTTCGAAAACACAACAGCACCCTTCAATTGATCCAATAGATCATCAATGCGTGGAAGAGGATATTTATTTTTAATGGTTAGTTTGTTGAGCTGGCGATAATCAACGTACAATCTCATGCTCCCATCTTTCTTCTTTACTAACAACACAGGAGCACCCCAAGGAGACACACTTGGGCGAATAAACTCCCGTTCAAGTAATTCTTCCACTTGCTTTTTCAATTCAGCTAACTCCATAGGAGACATCCTATAAGGAGCTCGGGAAACAGGTTCTGCACCCGGAATAAGATCGATAGCAAATTCCACTTCTCGTGGAGGAGGTAATCCGGGAATTTCTTCTAGAAACACATCGGGAAATTCCAAAACAATAGGAATCCCACCAGATTGGAAAACACCATTCCCATCAACCAAGCAGAACATCATTAGAAGTTGAGATATACCTCGCACATCAAAGTCTCCATTATTAGAGGTTGGGAAAATCACTGTCTTGCTATGACAATCCACCAAAACCTTGTTGGCGGACAACCAATCCATGCCTAGAATAACATCCAGGTCTTTCATAGGTAAACACACAAAGGATACAACAAATTTTCTACCCTCCAAGACCATCTCGACATTATCACATCGAGTCACCGATCTTAAGCAAGCACCAGTCGGTGTAGTCACCAATATTGCACCTTTCATCATACTCACAGGCACTCGCAGGCGCCTCACACATTCTTCAGAAATAAAAGAGTGCGTAGCACCCGAATCAAATATCACATTAACAACATTACCATATATCTGGAACTCACTTTGGACAAGGTCTTCAGCTTGTGCAGCTTCTTCACCGGTCACGGCAAAGACTCTTCCAGCCATTTGTTGATTAACACCACGATTTGGGCCATTCTGACCACCATTAGCATTACCTCGGCCGTTTCCATTACCACGACCGTTACCACCATTTCGGTTTCCATTTCTTCCACCATTACCTTTTCCACGACCACGGCCTCTAAAAGCACCATAGCCTCCACGGTTTGCATTATCACGTGGCACAACATCTGCAGCATTCAAAGGACAATCAGGGCGGATATGCCCCGGTTGGTTGCATCTATAGCACACCACTATTTCTTCTTGATTGCACTCTCTGGCTAAGTGATTTCCACCACATCTGTAACAACGGAGTCCTTGGCCATTACCTCGGCCACCATCGACACCATGCCTTCCACCACCTCGTCCACCTCTGAAAGAAGAGGACCCACATACAAATCGTCTGTTGTTTTTAAAGTTGCCTTTCTTCTTGAAGCTAGAAGATTGGCCCTTCAACTTATAATCATGCCCCGAGTAGTTCCTTGGA
Source organism: Clitoria ternatea (assembly GCA_037962975.1). NCBI lineage: Eukaryota > Viridiplantae > Streptophyta > Magnoliopsida > Fabales > Fabaceae > Clitoria > Clitoria ternatea. The sequence continues at coordinate 163,791,730 of CM075672.1, forward strand.
GCAATATCATTTTCTTCAAAAATTCTACACTTATCCACAAGAGTAGGAAAACTCCTAATCTCTTGGTGACAAATCGCCTTCTTGATCTCTTGGCGTAGTCCATTCTCAAATTTAACACACTTTGAAACTTCCGTGCCCTCTTGCTGAAAGGGAGGATAAAACACACATAGCTCTTCAAATTTCAAAGCATACTCTTCAACCGACATGCCACCTTGCTTGAGTTCCATGAATTCAAGCTCTTTCTTGTTTTTGTAACTCGCAGGAAAGTACTTCTTATGAAATTCAGCCTTGAAATTCTCCCAATTTAGAGGAGTGTGGGCAGTAATCATACGCCCACGGGTAAGGATCCACCAAGATTCGGCCTCATTCCGAACCATGAACACCGCATATTCCACCTTCTGCGTTTCGGTACATTCCATGCTAGCAAATATCCGTTCCAAGTCACGGATCCAAACATGAGCATCTTCTGGCTTATAGCCTCCATGAAATTCAGAAGGCTTCCGCTTAAGAAATTGGTCAAGACCTTGATTCGGCTGACCAATAGGTTGTTGTTGCTGTTCAAGTATGTCGGCAAAGCGATTAAAGGCTTCAGCCATAGCGGCTGCATCAGAATTGCGCCTATACGCCATCACTCAATCTATACACAACAACATAAACATAATTAGAAACTTAAAGTCTCTTCACCCAATGTGCATACATATCATTCATCATTAACTTCATTGGCACAAGTATCATCATAATGTATTTCATAATTAGAAGGTAAATATAAGAAAGGAATTGCCTGGCCGGGCTTAACAATAATCATGTAATAATCCCATTTCAATAACCACTATCATAATTCACCCATATAATTCATAAATCAATCAACCATAAGCAACAAACATATAAACATCATCCATTTTAATTGTATCAAGAGCAACCATTGCTCTGATACCAGGTTGAGACGCCCCAAACCCCCAAATAAAATAGGGGAAAATTTTTCACGTTTTTGAGAATATTAATAATCCAAATAATTAAAGTGGTGAAACATTTTTCACCAAACCCCTGGATCGAAAATGAACCACTCCCATATATGAAGATATGAGAGGGTGAAACTAACTATATATTTTTCAATCAGAAGCAGTGGAAGAATTATTTAATTTGGTTTAATGAGTGGCTAATTGATTTTCAAGAGGAGTCCATTCATAAAAACATGGGATACAACTTATATAATCTAGAAGGCCTAAATATACTCCTCAATACCATTTAAAATAATATCTAAAGAAGAAATAATGCATAACATTTTAAAATTTAATTTAAAATAACAAAATGAGAATCAGGGGCATACTCGCTCAAGCGTGACTCAAGTCGCTTGAGCGAGCCAGCGTACCCACGCTTGGGCGAACGCTGAGCGACCTTGAGCGAGGGAGGAAAATAAGTATCAGGGCTCAACTCGCTTGAGCGAGCCCTGCCTCGCTTGAGCGAGACACGAAGGAATGCTTGAGCGAAGGAAGCGAGACGCTTGAGCGAAGAAGGAAAGGAGTATCAGGGGTCGATCTCGCTTGAGCGGCCCAAGGCTCGCTTGAGCGAGATTGGTCCAGAAACGTTGAGGACTCTCTGGCCGATTTTCGCTTGGGCGAGGCACCACTCGCCTGGGCAAAAATCGTCCAGAATCCATTCTCCTTCTCCCTCGCTTGAGCGCTGCCCTTCACGCCTGGGCGAAAATTGTCCAGAATCAAAACACTGATTCTGTGGCAATCTCGCTTGGGCGAAATGCAACTTCGCTTGAGCGAATTTGGGGCAGAAACGAATCCCCTGTTCCACAACAATCTCGCTCGGGCGAGACTACTACTCGCTTGAGCGAGTTCTGCAGAAACTCAGCAGAAAACACGAACTTGCATTGCTAACACTCAACCTACCATACTAAAACTCAATCTATGGCAATTCATTCAGTTCCTACAAGATTTATACATTATATAACACCCTTGGAACCTGCCTCATTCACCATTAACCATCATCATGCTAACATTAGCTCATGCATATAATTTAAATTCATCATCAAACCACATGCACTCACTACATACATCTATATTCCACATCATTCCACAAGCTCCATAATATAGCATAAAAACACAGCATCCATTCATTGATCAAAGTCAAGTATTCAGATTCATTCTTTACAACTTTTGGGTCATGAATGAAAATTGTCATTACACAAACATGTCCAATTTTCTCCCATGACCTCCAAAATTATCAACATTACAAAATTGAGTATATAAACCTCATATACTCTACAAAACAGATTTCATGCCGGCCAAGGCTTACGCATTCCTATCCATATTTTACCTTCTTCATACTCGGCCTCCAAAAGTTGTAGGATTTAAGTCATACCTACATCAACTTTAAAAAATGGCAACGGGGAGGTGAGTAACATAATCCAAATGAATTAAAGTCATACATTATGATGAAATACATGTATACTTGCACAATTAGCAATCATTACACCACATCATACATTATACACAATACATCTTATAATTTCAAGTATACATTCACAATATCAATCATTTGGATTGCCAAACACACACATCGGGTTAGTATTCAACTCTTTCCCCTTTCAATTCTCATTCATCCGTTGCCACCAAGGGCTTTCACCTAGGCATATCTCCAGCTATATGCAAATGCTCTTAAAGCTAATGCATATGCACAAGAATTTCTTATCAAACAATGCGGATCTGGCTGTGGGAAAATATATCATTAAATCAATTGTGGGACAAGCATAGGTGTGCTACTATGCCTCTACTGCACTAGAAAAATTGTGTACACATATATCTCAATTTATGCATGCTTATATCATCATCGTAATTTTACTGGTACCAAACCGCTATCGCCCATCTGTAGCACTAGTCACCCTGTGACTTGCGGATCAACATCGTGGCCTCAACTACCACAAGTGCTACGGGCCCCTCCCGAACACACATCGAGAGAGCCATGCCCCATCGGACACCGAGGTAAACTCGCTCACCATAGAGCCGCCCGCCCACTGGGCCTGCCACATAGGGTGCCTCGTCACCAAACTATGGACAGCTTCGTGACTCATACACCAAGTCACAGGGGAAAGTCATAATACGCTCGTGCACTGAGCCGCCCTCCCACTGGGCCTGCCTAGTGGAACCCCCTAATATTCCACATAAACAGCTATGATATGCCATGGATGCAATGCAAATGCAAATCAAGTGCATCCTCGCACTATGCATCCTAGATGCCACTCCACATTTAATCATTCATCACCACCACTTGGTGGATTTCAATATTCTCATCATTCTTATCCAATCCCAATTTTCTTTGACTTATTCTCATCAATAGTTAGTGGCATACACATTCAATAAATCATACACACATATTTGGGATATTCACATCACAATCTCAATCCACATATGGTTGCAAACTATCATCATACTTCATTAATATAATATTATCACATTATTAATTTTATCCCAAACACAATGCCACATAACAATCATCATTCTAAATGCATTCAAATCAAACGTATCATATCATCCATTCAAACAACCATTAACATAATCACATATACATATTTTCATATCACCAATGGATGAAATCATGCATTTAGAAAAGTTACCCCCCTCCTACCTCAAGTGAAGTAGTGATCAACGCGGTTCGATGGTCCCGCTTCGTCAATGGGGTCACTTCCTACATCACAATACATTATACAATCAATTTTCTACTTACTCATTAAGGTTCAAATACTTATATATCAATAAATACTTGCTGTTTTTATTATTATAACTCTCAAAATTCTTTTATTTCATTTTATCCACCATAACCACCATGGGTTAGGTGCCACCATTTATTATTATGTACTCAACAACCAACCCTTTCATGGGTTTCCCCATTAATGACTTCCATCAACCAAATACCATCACCATTGACCCTTATGCATCATAACTCACATTTATTACTAACAATAAATGTTCATCAACCTCCATTATACATTTTCCCCCAAATTTATGATGTTAGGGTTCCATAAAATTTCCAACAACCATCATAAATATTCTTCTCCTTCCAACCATAATTACATCCACTTCATTACTTCTCAAAGAGACCTCATTCTCATACAAAACCCAGATTAAACTTTTGCATTAAATGCTCTCCTCAAAACATTCATACACATGCATGGCTTCCAAACTTATAAATACCATATACCAATAACCAAAACCTTAGCAAAAATGGATATACTTACCTCAAAGCCCAAAAACGAAAATGGGTTCCCTTAGAGGGAGAGTAAGCTGCGAAAATGAGGAAGAGGAGAAGGAAAAACAGCAGCTCACAAGCCTCCTTCAAGCTCCACCAACGAAAATAGGAAGGAGATGTGGAAGATGAACTCAATGTGTTAGGGTTTGGGGGAGGAAAGGAAGAGAATGGAGAAGATGATAATGAAGAGAAGGAGAAAAATGAAGTGTAAGTGAAATGTTCACACCTCCAGCACGCCTACGTGAATAGAGAGGGAAAAATAGGATTTTCAATTTTTCTTTTAATCCAATTCATTAAAACTTTATCGTTTTATAACCAACAGGTTCTCCGTTCGGGCTCAAACATCATCTAAAAATTATTCCAAATACATATTCGGATTCCCAATAATATTCTCTTCAGCCCTGACCAATATCATCTCATTCCGAGATACTTGGTCCGACACCCATATTTCAACCGGGCTTAATTTCAGCTTAACCGGTCTTTAAAAATTACCAAAAATTCCCAAAATTATCAATTTAATTAATCTCAATAGTTTGGAACATTAAATACTCCATATACCAATTCCTAATATTTATTTCGGTAATTAATTCTCTCATTTTAAAATTCGGGATGTTACACTAGTGACTTTCCCCGGGATCAGACTGGTATCTGCTCGTCATGCTTAAAGCGTATGAGACATCTGGTCGGGTACATATCATGGCATACATGATTGATCCAATAGCAGATGCATATGGAATCTTATTCATCCATTCTCTCTCATCTTTAGTGGAAGAAGATTGAGCTTTTGATAAGCTTATGCCATGAGCCATAGGCCAAGTTCCTTTCTTGGAATCTTGCATGTTAAACCTTTTTAACACTTTGTCTATGTATGTATTCTGACTTAGGCCAAGAAGTTTTCTTGATCTATCTCTATAGATCTTAATTTCCAACACATAGGTTGCTTCACCTAAGTCTTTCATAGAAAAATAGCTTTCCAACCAACTCTTGACAGACTAAAGAGTAGGAATGTCATTTCCAATAAGTAGTATATCATTAACATATAAGACCAGAAAAACAATTACGCAGTCACTAACCTTCTTGTAGACACAAGGTTCATCCTTATTTTTAGTAAAGCCAAATTGTTTAACAACTTCATCAAAATGAAGATTCTAGCTTCTGGAAGCTTGCTTAAGTCCATATATGGAACGTTGTAGTTTGCACACCTTCCTGGATACTTCAGGCTTAACAAATCCTTCGGGTTATGTCATGTACACTTCCTCAAGAAGATTTCCATTAAGGAAAGCAGTCTTGACATCCATTTGCCATATCTCATAATCATGGTATGCAGCAACAGCAAGCAGAATCCGAATAGACTTTAGCATAGCAACTGGGGAAAAAGTTTCATCATAGTCTATACCATGTATTTACTTGAAAACTTTAGCCACCAACCTTGCTTTAAAGGTACTTATATTACCATCCATGTCAGTTTTCTTTTTGAAAACCCACTTGCATCCTATAGGTTTTACCCCTTCAGGTGCATCAACCAAGTTCCAAACTTGATTAGTGTACATGGAGTCCATTTTAGATTCCATGGCTTCTAGCCATTTCTCATATTCTGAACTTGCAATGGCCTCTTCATAAGATGTTGGCTCATTCTGATCCATTAGGAATACATCTCCTTCCTGAGTTACAAGAAATCCATATCTTTCAGGTTGTTGACGTATTCTACCTGATCTACGTAAGTCTTGTGCTATTGGAGCTGGTGTTATCATAACATTTTATGGGTCCTGCTCCATTTCCATCATTGGCTCTTCAATGCTTTATGAGTCTTGAATTTATTCAAGTTCTACTTTCCTTCCACTGATTCTTGTAGAGATGAATTCCCTTTCTAAGAATACAACATTCCGAGCAACAAACACTTTGCCCTCAGTAGGATTGTAAAAATAACCTTAGTTTCTTTTGGGTATCCCACAAAAAAACATTTATCTGACTTGGGCCTGAGTTTATCAGAGCTTTGACGCTTAACATAAGCTTCACAGCCCCAAATCTTAAGAAAAGACATACTAGGTCGTTTCCCAGTCCATATCTCATATGGTGTCTTTATAACAGCCTTTGATGGAACACGGTTAAGTGTGAAAGTTGTTGTCAACAAAGCATGTCCCCAGAATGAGTTAGGGAGGTCAGTTTGACTCATCATTGATCAAACCATGTCCAACAAGGTTCTATTTCTCCGCTCAGAAACCCCATTCCATTTTGGTGTTCCAGGGGGAGTAAGTTGAGATATAATCCCACACTCTTTAAAATATTGATCAAACTCTAGGTTCAAATATTCACCACCTCGATCGAATCAAAGTGCTTTAATTGTCTTGCCAAGTTGGTTCTCTACTTCATGTTTAAACTCCTTGAACTTTTCAAAGGAGTCTAATTTATGTTTCATGAGAAACACAAATCCATATCTACTAAAATCATCAGTAAAAGTGATGAAGTAACTAAAACCTCCCCTAGCCATTGTCCCTATAGGCCCACATACATCACTATGTATCAAGCCAAGAAGATCACTCGCCCTTTCACCTTTTCTGGTAAATGGGGTCTTAGTCATCTTCCCTAATAAACAAGATTCGCATGTATCTATTGATTCAAAATCAAAAGATTATAAATATCCATCTTGATGGAGTTTAGAAATGCGTTTCTCATTTATATGTCCTAGGCGACAATGCCAAAGATAAGTTGGGTTTAAATCATTTGTTTTAACCCTCTTAGTATTAATGTTATAGATAGGGGTTTCGAGATCTAGAACATAAAGTCCATTACTCAAATTTGCACAACAATAAAACATGTCATTTAAATAAACAGAACAACTATTGTTCTTTATTATAAAGGAAAACCCTTTCTTATCAAGACAAGAAACAGAAATAATGTTTCTTCTTATTGCCGAAACAAAATAACAATTATCCAATTCAAGGACTAACCCTGAGGGCAAGGATAAAAAATAAGTCCCTACAGCTAATGCAACAACTCTTTCTCTTCCAGTGTCCCTTTTGTCCACAATGGTGACATTTACCTTCCTTAGCCACCCCGCCCACAGGTTTTAAGGCTGATGTACTTGGCTTATCCTTGCCTTTCTAAATTTTCTTGCCATTTCCTGCAATAGCCTTTCCTTTGCCTTTATACATGCCCTTTCCTTTACCTTTGCTAGAATTGACCATCATTATGGCCTTTCCCTTTCCTTTAGAAATATTGGGCTCAACAATCCTCAACATATTGAGTAGCTCTGGCAATGTTTTGTCCAATGCATTCATGTTATAATTCATGATGACTGGCTTAAAACTGTCAGGTAATGATTTCAAAATGAGATCAGTAGCTAACTTTTGAGGGAAGGGGAATCCTAGCCTAGCTAGATTCTCTAAGTACCCAATCATTTTGAGTACATGAGGTCCTACAGAACCTCCCTCTTCAAGTCTATAGCTAAATAGGGCCGAGGAAACTTCATATCTTTCTTGGTCAGCTTGACCTTGATATAGCTTCCTTAGGTTTTCGATCATATCGAAAGCCTCCATGTACTCATGTTGCTTCTGAAGCTCAGGAGACATGGTAGCCAACATAAGGCATTGGACATCTAAAGCATCATCCTGATGCTTCTTATAAGCATCCTTGTCAGCTTTAGAGGCGTTTGCAGCGGGTGATTCTGGAACTAGACTTTCCAAGACATACTGCTTTTTCTCTTGTTTGAGGACAATCCTCAAGTTTCTATACCAGTCAAGGAAGTTAGAACCAGACAATTTTTCCTTGTCTAGGATTGATCACAACGAAAGGTTCCGAGGTGTGTTTGACGTCATGGTTATCTAAAATAGAAAATATGTAGTAAGTATCATTTTCAAAACATATTTAAATTATGGTCATTTAAATTAAATATGTCTCCCACTATTTTGATTCAAAACAAAATACCCTCCACGAATCAGAAAATCCCGTTGGAAGATTTTCTAGTGGGCTAAGATCCATAATTTCCCAAGTGTTAAGTCAGCTTTGGCTGATCACCTAAAACTTGATTATTTAGGTAGGAAACCTTTTCCAATTGTATCTATAATCAACTCTTAGTCATTGGGTTAAGTAACCATTACTGATTATACATCTTATGAATATTTAGCCCAATGTTTATGCCTCTAAGTTATATTCAATCCAATTGAAAACTTAGTTAAATTAAAGCCCAATAAAATAGTTTGGATATTACCATTATCCCATCGCGTCTTACTAATATAAATGATAGTGCCCTGCTTTGGCAGACCCACTATTTATTGACATTAGTGTTGACGAGTGTACTTATTGGAAGGCGTTTATAACTTAATATTATTTTGAGGGATTTTAATTTATTTTAAAATTACTGTCTTTGTTAAACGCTTTAACACAATAAAATTATCCCCAAAGCATGCAAACGAAATTGTGAGATGGTTATGGTCTTCCTAGAAGATAAATAAATAAATAAATAAACCTAGAGGAACTATATTGCCATGGCTTCATGAAGTCCTACTTCTTGAATTCATCATCCTCTTAGAGTCACCACTCTTTGGTTTTCTTCTAAGTCTCTACTTTGTTGGCCCGATCAAGATTACATGATTAAATAGAAACTCGCTTTACATACGAGTGAAGGGTTGAGAAGAGAAATACAACAGAATAGAGAGAGGCACAGCACGCAGGCTGTATTTAAATAAAATAACTAAGACCATAACCATTCACCATGCAACGTGTTAATTAATTGATTATAACCTATTTAAAAGCATTAAAAGAGTAATTAATTTTTAAAACGGGCAATTAAACACGTGGGGTCGGTAATAAAGCGCTACACAGAAAATGTACGGGGGTCCCGCTAAAGTACTGTAGTCAGGTTAGTTCCCAGGAAAGAGAGGTGGGTCCGGTGTGACCGCTTAGGTACCAAGTCTTTCCTAGCCAGAACGTCCCACTGACCATTAACAGCTCTAAAATTTCGGCTAGGGTTTCAACCATTTTGAAACCCTAATTCCTTATTGCGAATGCTTCACAACACAGCCGTCAAGGCACATGGAGGCAGCGCCATCTAGGGTTTCAAAACCTAGAATTCAATTTGCACTAATGCCAACATGCAATGCCTTTCCATGACGGCCGTCTAGGTTTTAACTCTTGAACCCTAGATTAAGGAACGGCCAAGGTTTAACACTTAAACCTTATCACTCAACGCCCCATAACATGAACCATTCATGTTCGAAGATCAACTCAATTGATTCATAATTTGTACGATGACTATCATATGAGTAAAACACATATCAAATATGAAAAATGCATAAACTCATACATCATACAAATTTAAACGGCAACAACATACATACTAAAATTGAGAAACTCTATAACATGCATGTCGCGACCGGGGTCCCGGCGCGCGACGCGGACTGGTTAAAGATAAATAAAAGAAAATTGAAACCGTATTGAAATGAGGCTCTTGAGAAGCCTAAAGAAAATAAAGGGTTCAAGGAGTCGCCACCAATATTTATTAAGGAAAATATTAGAAAAACCTTTAAACAGCACTAGTTTTTTTTGTTTAAAAAAAATTCTGCTTAGTCCGGGAGTCGAATTACAGGAGGGGAAGGTATTAGCACCCCACACTGTCCGTAAAAAACGGTTACCCAAATTGATCATGCAAAATTTTAAAAATGATTATCAAATATTTCATCCTTCATAAAACAATCATAAATAATATACACAATAAAAAATATATATATATGAATAAAACAAAGATAGTAATAAAATACATCTCCTAAGTTTATTGTTTTTAGTTCTATGAAAATAAATAAACAAATGATTAAAAGACCATAAAAATAAAAAAGGATAAAAAAATAAAAAAATAAAAAATAAGACGTCTTGTCTTACTTATTTTCTAGTAAAAAAAATTGATTTTATTGAGAAATATAAAGTTCAAAACAAATAAATAATAAGAGAAAAAAATAGAATTAAACACATCAACATGAAGATAAAGAAATATAATACACTTAATTAATTAAAATTGACAAGAAATATTATTTAATTATTTTTTAGAAAAAATAAGATTAATAAGATGTCTCATCTAAATTAATCTCATCTTAAAATTAAAGAAAAAAAATGAATGAATGAATAACACACTATTTATTAGTCTTGATATATTTTTTTTATGAAAGTTATTTTTCTTAATTATCAAAAGGTTACTAAGAGAAAATAATAGGAAATCATGACCATAATGAAAATGGATAATTATGTATATATATACATATTTATAAACTATTAAAATGGTCAAACGTAAATAAATAAATAGAAAGTGTAGAAGAATAAATAAATAAATAAAAGGCAAAAAGATAAATAATTAAAAGTAAAAGTACAGAGAATAAATAATAATAATAAAATAAAGGTACAGAAAAATAAATAAAAGTTCAAAAAATAAAATAAATAAATAAATAAATAAATAGACATAACAATAAATACATAAAGATAAAAGAGCAGAAAAATAAATGCATAAAATAAAGGGGCAGAAAAAATAAATAAGAAAAAAAAATGAAAGAGCAGAAAAGTAAATAACAAAAATAAAAAGGTAAGAAAGTAAATAACAAAAATAAAGGGACAGAAAAGTAAATAATAAAAATAAAGGGCAGAAAAGTAAATACATAAAAATAAAGGGGCAGAAATGTAAATAACAAAAATAAAGGGGCAGGAAAGTAAATACATAAAAATAAAAGACAGAAATGTAAATAACAAAAATAAAGGGCAGAAAGTATAAATACATGAAAATAAAGGATAAAAATATAAATAACAAAAATAAAGGGCAGAAAGTAAATACATGAAAATAAAGGGACAAAAATGTAAATAATAAAAATAAAGGGGCAGAAAAGTAAATATATGAAAATAAAGAGGCAGATAAGTAAATGATGAAAATAAAGGGCAGGAAAGTAAATAAATAAAATAAAAGAGCATAAAAATAAATAAAAAATGTAAAAAATAAAAAATAAAAAATAAACTAATAATTGCAGAAATATAAAGTACGGATAAATAAAGTGCAGAAAAATAAATTAATAATAATAAAAGTGCAGAAAAGTAAATAAAGAGAAATAAAAGTGTAAAAAAAATAAAGAAAAATAAAGGTACAAATAAATAAATAAAGATGGAGATGCATAAAAATAAATAAATAGATAAATAACTGCAGAAAAATAAAGTGCAGGAAAATAAAGTTCTTGAATATAAATAAAGAAAAATAAAAGTGCAGAAAAATAAATAACAATTAAATAAGACGAATAAATAAATATAAATAAACAACTTTGTATTAATAAAAAATACCTTGGTACAAGATCAATTATAGAGAAACTAGAACGGAAGTCGGAAAATCAATTTTGTGTAGATTTCCTTTGCTTTTGGCTTTGTTTGGACTTGATTTGGACTTGATTTGAAGGTATTTGGATACCGGTTATAACACTTGGACAGTATTTTAGCTCACAAAAACTCACATACTAAGACAAACAAGAGTGGTGTACTCATTTTCCTAACTAGGATTACACAAAGTAATTTTTGAAAACCCAAACTTCTAAAAATTCTTACAAAAATTTAACACTTTTTCCCCTCTTTTTTCTCTTCTTCCTCCAAAATGCCTCAATATCACCTTCTATTTATAGAAGGAAATTGGCATTGGATCCTCCCTAAAAGACATCACTTTCTTACTTTTCCAATTTGTCCAAATTCCATGTCAATTTTCCCAATTTTCTCCAATTATCCAACCAAACCGGGGCCCACCACTAATAAACCACCGTAACACCCTTTTTCTTTTTCTTTTCTTTTTTTTAATTTTCATTTTTTTTGAACCTTTTTTTTTGGACTTTTTTTTTGGACCCATTTCTATTTTTTTTGAATTTTTTTTTTGTCTTTTTTTTAAGATTTTTTTTGTTTTTTTTGTTTGGGCCTATTTTTTTCCTTTTTTTCTTTTTTTTTCTTTCTTTTTTTTGCCCCTTTTTTATTTACTATTTTCGTTTATTTATTTATTATTATTATTTTTTGGTTTTTTTTCATTTATTATTATTTTTTCTTTTTTCTTTTTTCTTTTTTCTTTTTTCTTTTTCTTTTTTTTCTTTTTTTCTTTTTTTTCTTCTTTTCTTTTTTTTCTTTTTTTTTTCTTTTTTTTGGCCCATTTATATTTTTTTTATTTTTTTTTATTTTTTTGATTTTTTTTATTTTTTTTGGGCCTTTTATTTAAAAATACAAATGGAAGCATAAATTATTTATTACATATATGGAAATAAATAAATATCCAATAAATATAAATTACTACCCACAGTATAAGGAGTAAAAAGGTAGTCCCAAAACATCGTCTTCCCTCCCGTATTCTTTCCTCTTGGCTTCGGCATCCATCAGCCATTGCTTGAGAGAAATGAAGAGAATTGATGAAATGAGAGGTGTGGTAGGAAATAAAGAGGGATTGGGTATTTATAGAGATGGGGAAGGGTTACTATTCCAACGGTCACTATGTAATTTTTAATATTATTTTTTTAATATGATCCGGGGTGGCAATCTGGACTGGACAGGGTTCTAAGCACTGTACCGCGTCACCAACGAGAACTGGTAAGTCATAACCGGGGTCTGAAATCATTGGTCAACTATGGACATTTCTTTTCACCTCGGTTAAATATTAAGCATTGGGGAATCTCCTGCAGGTGTACCTCCGGTGTGTCTTGAAGTTCAAGTACGGATTAACACATCAGTTTTAACTTGAAGAACCTTGGATCCCCTTCGAACCGAGGTGTAAAATACCGTACTCCACTGAGGCTGTACGAGCTTAGAACTAATGAGGTAACACCGGTCATGAAACCGTGCTAGGACCCCGGTTAATGCAGTCAACATTGACTCCGGATTCTAGGACAAATAAACTCTTTTTTCTTTTTTTTTCTTTTTCTTTTTTCATATTTTAATATATATCACCGGACAAAAATAGGTGTTCACAGATGCCCCTCTTTACTTCTTTTCATGAAAGAATATGAGACATATTCATATTATTGATGTGAAAAGAAAGTAAAGACGTGAACACCACTAAGAATACTTGACAACTTTTGACAAGAAGTAAATAGCCGAATAGTGTTGTCCCAATGCTAGACAGTTTAAGGAGAGGCACTTGGAACATGACAGGAAGATAAACGGCACAACCTAGGGGTTAATGAAGTTGTCTTGACATTTCGAGGAGCCTAAGAATGGGTATTTGAGGCTTCGACACAAAATAGATGACAGGGGGATGCCCCTGAATGATTTTGATTGAGATAGCCTAGGGAAGGATACCTGAGGCTGTGTCATGAAAATAAATGACTGGGTGGATGTCCCTGATTTGATTTTGATTATGATAGCCTAGGGAAGAATACCCGAGGCTTTGACATGAAACTAAATGACTGGGGGGATGCCCCTGATTTGATTTTGATTGAGATAGCCTAGGGAAGAATACCTGAGGCTTTGACATGAAACTAAATGAATACGGAGATGCCCCTGAATGATTTTGACAGCCTAGGAATGGATACCTGAGGCTTTGACATGAAAACAAATGACTGGGGGATGCCCATGATTTGTTTTAGTAGCCTAGGAATGGATACCTGAGGCTTTGACATGAAAATAAATGACTGGGGGATGCCCCTGATTTGTTTTAGTAGCCTAGGAATGGATACCTGAGGCTTTGACATGAAGTAAAACTTAAGGGAAATACCTCTAACATAATGACTTATGATGAAGAATTATATGAGATTTATGCTCAAGAAGAATGTGTCTGAGATTGACTTTTCTGACTTAGTGAGGGTTCCGAGTGAATACAAGGATTGCATTTTCACATCTTAGTAAACCATCCCTACTGGAGTTAGGTGATAGGCTGAAACTGTTGATCTCGACTCTTTATGGGGAGCATTTGTCCTTGTTGTACCCTCAAACCTGCATGGAAGAAATAGTCAAGTGGAAAACCAAAGGTCAAAGATCTTGTTTCCTCCAGGTGACTACCACAATCTTTATGGGATAGTTATTACTCATGGCAGAGCGGAATATCCTGATTACCAAGGTCTGTGTAATTGGGAAGTATCAAGCTTGTTTGAGATTAAAAATATGCCTTTCATGATTTTTTTTTAATATTTTCCACAAAATGCATGCAAATGAAACCTGACAAGACAAGGATTGGAACTGAAATTGAGAATTCCATATATTTACTTGGGAAAATTACAAGTTTATATCATAATTTTTAATCCAAACTTTTAGAGGACATAAAGACTACCCTATCCCTTTAGAGTACGCTCAAGCATAATACTTCTTGACTGCATCTGAATTGACCGAGAAAGATAACTCCTCACCATCCATGTTCGTCAAAATCAAAGCTCCTCCAGAAAAGGCTCTCTTTACGACGAATGGTCCTTCATAATTTGGCTTTCATTTGCCTCGGTGATCATTTTGATTCGGCAAGATTTTCTTCAGTACCAAATCACCTTCATGAAATTGACGAGGTCGCACTTTCTTTTCGTATGCCTTCTTCATACGCTTTTGGTATAACTGCCCATGACAGAGAGCAGTTAACCTTTTCCCATCAATTAAATTTAATTGATCATACCGGGACCGAACCCATTCAGCTTCTTCTAGTTTGGCATCCATGATTACTTTTAAAGACGGAATTTCCACTTCTATTGGTAAAACAGCTTCCACACCATACACCAATGAGAAGGGTGTTGCCCCTGTCGAAGTCCGTACAGAGGTACGATACCCATGTAAAGCAAAAGGAAGCAACTCACTCCAGTCTTTGTAGGTTTCAACCATCTTTTGTATGATTTTCTTTATATTTTTGTTAGCAACTTCCACTGCTCCATTCATCTTAGGTCTGTATGGAGATGAATTGAGGTGTTTGATTTTGAATTCCTCGCAGAGTTCATCCATCATTTTATTATTCAGGTTTGTACCATTATCAGTGATGATCTGATTTGGTAAACCATATCTACAAATCAATTCTCTCTTGATGAATTTGACCACAATATTTTTAGTCACGTTGGTGTAGGAAGCTGCTTCAACCCACTTGGTGAAGTAATCAATGGCCACCAAAATAAAGCGATGCCCATTCGATGCTTTTGGTTCAATGGGACCAATAACATCTATGCCCCACATAGCAAAAGGCCAAGGCGCTGTTAGAATGTGCAAAGAAGATGGTGGTGCATGAATGTTGTCTACATAGGTTTGACACTTGTGACATTTCTTGGTATAGTTATTACAATCATTATCCATTGTCATCCAATAATATCCAGATCGGAGAATTTTTCTTGCCATCGAGTGCCCATTTGCATGTGTTCCGAAAGGCCCTTCATGAACATCCTTCATGATTTTGTTAGCTTCCGTCACGTCTATGCAACGAAGGAGAACAGAATCATAATTTCTCTTATAGAGTGTATTCCCAGTCATAAAGAAATTCATGGCTAGGCGCCTGAGGGTTCTTTTATCATTTTCTGAGATACCAGGGGGATATTCTTGATTTTGAATATAATTTTTGATGTCATGAAACCATGGCTTCCCATCAGGCTCTTCTTCTATCTCATGACAATATACAGGTTCGAGACGCCTTTCAATCTCGATGAAGGGCATGTCACACTCCCTACTTACGTTGAACATGGAGGCCAACGTGGCCAAAGCATCGGCTAATTGGTTATCATTCCGAGAAATATGATGGAAAGAGACTTCATCAAACCCTTTGATTAGTTCCATGATGTGAGCTTGATAAGGAATCAATTTGCCATCTCTAGTACCCCATTCTTCTTTCAGTTGATGAATCACCAAGGCAGAATCTCCGTATATTTGTAGAGATTTCACCTTTGCTTCAAGTGCTGCCTGAATCCCCAAAGCACAAGCTTCATATTCTACAATGTTATTGGTACAATCAAAACAAAGTCTAGCAGTGAATGGGAAAAGCTTGTTATCTGGTGAGATTAGGATGGCTCCAATCCCATGCCCCAGTGTATTTGATGCCCCATCGAACATCAAAATCCAAGTTCTATTAGGACAATCTTTCTCTTCTGACAACATCATAATATTTTCGTCAGGAAATTCGAATGACATTGGTTGGTATTCTTTTAGGGGATGGTGGGCCAAGTGATCAGCCAAAGCACTCCCTCTTACAGCTTTTTGGGTGACATTAATGATATCATACTCAGTCAAAAGAACCTGCCAACGAGCTATTCTTCCCGTCAGAGCTGGTTTTTCAAAGATGTACTTAATTGGGATCTTAGATATCAACCAAGTAGTATAAGATAACATGTATTGCCTTAGGCGACGAGCAACCCATGCTAATGCACAACAAGTTCGTTCTACAGTGGAATATCGTGCTTCGCACTCAGTGAACTTCTTGCTCAAATAGTAAATAGCATGCTCTTTTCTCCCAGACACATCATGTTGCCCCAGTACAGAGCCCATAGACTCATCTATCATTGTCAAATACAATAGGAGTGGTCTTCCCGGGGTTGGGGGAACCAAGATCGGTGGGGATTGTAAGTATTGCTTTATTTGGTCAAAGGCTTCCTGACAATCAACATTCCATTGTGATGGTTGATTTTTACGAAGCAACTTAAAGATTGGATTACATACAGCTGTTAGTTGAGAAATGAAACGAGCTATGTAATTCAACCTTCCAAGGAACCCTCGTACTTCTTTTTCAGTGCTAGGAGCAGGCATTTCCATGATTGCCTTTACTTTATCAGGATCCACTTCGATACCTTTCTCACTGACAATGAAACCAAGCAACCTTCCAGAACTAGCCCCAAAAGTGCATTTAGCCGGATTTAATCTGAGTTTGAATTTTCTCAGGCGTTCAAAGAGCTTTTGTAAGTCAATCAAGTGACCTTCAACAGATTTGGATTTGGCAATAATATCATCCACATAAACCTTTATCTCTTTATGCATCATGTCATGAAATAGAGTTACCATCGCTCTTTCGTAAGTGGCACCGGTATTTTTCAATCCAAAAGACATCACCTTGTAGCAGAAGGTTCCCCACAAAGTAATGAAAGTGGTTTTTTCCATATCTTCGGGTGCCATCTTGATTTGGTTGTACCCAGAAAATCCATCCATGAATGAAAAAATGGAATGTTGGGCCGTGTTATCAACAAGAAATCAATATGTGGCAATGGAAAGTCATCTTTTGGGCTAGCTCTATCCAAATCCCGGTAATCAACACACATTCGTACCTTCCCATCTTTCTCCGGGACCGGAACAATGTTGGCCACAAATTCATGGTATTTGGAGACAGCTAAGAACCCAATATCCAACTGTTTGGTTATCTCTTCTTTAATCTTTAAGAGCATTTCTGGCTTCATCCTTCTCAACTTCTGCTTTATGGGGATGCAACCGGGTTTCAATGGCAACTTGTGTTCAACGATGCATTTATCTAATCCCGGCATATCCTGATACGACCAAGCAAACACATCGCTGAATTCGACCAACAATTCTATTAATTCTCTCCTATGTTCTCTACTCAAAGAGGTGCCGATCTTGACTTCTTGTTTGTTTTCTTCACTCCCTAAATTTATGACTTCAATAATTTCTAGATAGGGAGAAATTTCTTTATCTTCCTGATCTAGCAGCCTTAGTAATTCAGGGGAAGGTTCATCGGACTCTTCGTCCTCTTCGCTTGTTGGATTAAAATCATGATGGGAGAAAGCAATCTTATTATTTTGGAATTCAATTTCAGATCTGCAATTTATTTAATATAAAAAAGGAAAAATAAGGAAAATGATAATTGAACTTAACTTTTATTTATTTGAAATGATAAAGGAAACATGTTTTGCCCTTATTAAAACTCATCCTAAGGCTTTAGGCATAGCCAAAGGATTTAAACAAAAACCTACAAAGTGAACAATTACTTTGAAATGATCTCTGGAAACTCAACGGCTTCCCAATTACACAACTCAGTATCTAAAGGACAAGGGTAAATCAAGTCTTCTTCTCTCTTGGACTCATCATCGATGACTGCCACTTGGTCTGGAGATGTCAAGCCTGCACTCCTGAAGCTTTGGTAAAGGTCACAGATAGGGATCTTCGCAGTTAGGGGTTCTCAGTTTTCTAACCGTGCAAGTCATTTTTCTCTTTTATCTGCGAAAACCTTCGCTCTTTCCATTGGAGATGGATGATATCCTAGCCCAAAGCCATTCTTATTCTCCTTAACCAATAATGGTCTTACTTCTCCATCAAGCATCTTCCCAAGCCCTTTCCCTGGCTGGAATCCAGATTTCATCATCACTTTGGCCACCATCATAGAAGCTTTGGAAGGACGAGCTAGTTGTAACCCTTCGCTCACATAGGTGGTGTGAGCAATTTCCAATGATTGGAAGGAAGTCTCAAGACTTTCTTCAGCTGCTTTTATATATGGAGTTGACATGGGCTTACTGATAAGGAAATCTCCCTTACCAGAAACAATGATTAGCTTATTGTTTACCACAAATTTAAGCTTTTGATGAAGGGTAGATGGAACCACACCGGCAGAATGTATCCAAGGCCTCCCCAATAGGCAGCTATAAGCAGGATTAATATCCATCACTTGAAATAATACGTTGAAGGTGCATGGGCCCACTTGGATGGGGATCTCAATATCTCCAATGACCTCTCTCCGAGTACTGTCAAAGCTCTTACCACCATTGTGCTTGGCTTCATATGTGACCCATCAAAAGGTAGTTGATTTAAAGTGGACTTTGGCATGATATTCAGAGAGGATCCATTGTCAACTAGGACCTTGGCTAAGATATGATCCTGACACTTGACAGAGATATGTAATGCCTTATTATGACCTCTCCCTTCAGCAGGTATCTCTTCATCGGTGAAAGTTAGGTAGTCATTTGAGGCAATATGCCCCACTATCCCTTCAAACTTTTCTGGTGAAATATCTTTCGCAACATGTGCTTTATTCAAGACTTTCAATAACCTTCCACGATGTGGTTCTGAGTCCAATAAGAGAGATAACAAGGATATTTTTGCAGGAGTACGATTTAACTGGTCGAGGACCTGGTATTCGCTTTGCTTAATGAATTTCAAAAATTCACAAGCATCTTCCTCTATTATTCCTTGGGGAGGGTCTTGTTCTTTACCACGACTTTCTTTTTCACTTACAGGTGCATCCTCCTTTCTCAAGTTTTCAGGAGCATAAACTCGTCCGCTCCTAGTCATTCCACTTGTCTCGAAAATATTGGTCACCGAGGATGATGATCCCTTTAGAAGTTGAGGGATTACATCCACTTTATACTTCCAAGGTACTGCATGGGTATCTTTGTATGAAAACGGAGATGGGGTCCTAATTGTCAAGGACGGATGGTTTATGACTGGTTCGGTCAAAGGTTTCTTGGTGTAATAGACCACCAAAGGAACGGGGGTAACTGGGCTTACTGAGCTTGTACCATGCTGCCCATGGATCATGTTGACATCATTGCAAGGGCTACGATAAACTTGTACCAGATGGGTGTCAAGTAATCTTTGAAGCATTCCAGGCATCTCATTATGAATATCCTCATTTTGAGTTTCAGATATTAATCCTTTCCTCAAAAGTTCATTATAGATCCATGGGAGAGGAGTTTTAATATCTGAAACATTCCTAACATGATCACTTCCCAAGTCATGCGTTACTGCATTTACCCCAGCATTTCCATGATTAGGCAAAGGATTTCTAATCACATTTGGGGAGCCTTCTTCAAAATCCAACCACTTGGCATTTATCAAATCACGTACCTTAAACTTTAAGGTAATGCAATTTTCTATAGAATGCCCCGGTGCCCCAGCATGATAATCACACTTCATATTAGGATCATACCCCTTAGGATAGGGTGGCCCTACGGGTTTTAAAGGACATCGTACAATAAGAGAACTTTTGAGAAGTTGAGGCAAAAGTTCAGTATATGTCATGGGAATTGGATCGAATTGGACAGAAGGACGGTCATTGTTTGGCTTTTTTGTGGAAGATTTGGGTTGAGATTTTGCATCCATTGTTGGGGAGGAGGAGGTGGAGTATTCTTGAAATTATGGACAGGTGGGGGTCTATATGATTGAGGATGGGGAAATGAATTTCCAGAAGCAGCAGCTACATAAGGGTAAGGTCCGTACGGTGGATAATGAGGTGGGAAAGGGAAAGGGGAAGGTTGAAACATTTTTTGATTATGTTGACCTTGATTTCCCATTACAGCATTTGCTTCCTCACCCTTTCTTCTTCCTGCCCCTGTCATAGGTCTTCCTATTGACGGGGAACTTTGGACAACTTTTCCTATTCTCAAACCGCTTTCAATTCTTTCCCCTATTACCACCATATCAGAAAAGCTTGACGATACACTCCCAAGCATCCTTTCATAGAACGGTGGCTGAAAAGTGTCAATGAACATTGCCACTATCTCTTTCTCTATCAAGGGTGGTTCAACTTGTGCAGCCATTTCCCTCCATTGTTGAGCATATTCTTTGAAGGACTCAGTATTCTTTTTGGTCATATTTTGAAGTTGTAGCCGGTCTGGTGCCATGTCCATGTTGTATTTATACTGCTTTAGAAAGGCTTTGGCTAGATCCTTCCAACAACGAATACGAGTTCGTTCAAGGTGAGTGTACAAGCTCAATGCTGCCCCAGCAAGGCTATCTTGAAAAAAATGGATCAGCAACTTTTCATCATAAGCATATCCAGCCATCTTTCGGCAATACATGGTTAAATGGTTACGAGGACAAGTTGTTCCTTTATATTTATCGAATTCTGGTAATTTGAATTTGGGAGGAATTACCACATCTGGAACTAGGCATAATTCAGAAACATTTGTTATGCCTAAGCCACTTCCTCCCTCTACTGCACGCAACCTTTCTTCCAATATTTCCATTTGACCTTTTGACAAAGGCACTGCTGGCTGATCAGGATTTGGTGGAGGGACCTAAGCTTTGTGTGATAAGTTTTGGGAAGCACCTGCCTGTAGTATTGGGCAACCATAAGGGAAATAATATGGCACTGCTTGTGGGTTTGGTTGTGTGGCATCATTCGGAGTCTGGTGATTTTGTGGTGGAATTGTATTGGGTGGAGT
Organism: Clitoria ternatea; assembly: GCA_037962975.1. Lineage (NCBI taxonomy): Eukaryota > Viridiplantae > Streptophyta > Magnoliopsida > Fabales > Fabaceae > Clitoria > Clitoria ternatea. Next base: position 163,813,023 of record CM075672.1, read on the forward strand.
GACATTGGGTGGAGCCTGAGTGTTTTGGGGAACAACTGTTGATTGGTTAAAATTTGGAGGGTTAGATACTGGGGGATTGGGAATTTGTTGAGCAGCAGGAGGATTTTCTTGATTAGGATTAGGGTGCATGGTGTAATATCCTTGAGGTAAGCCATATGGAGGCCAAGCATATGCTTGCTGAACATTCCCGTCTTGGGAAACAAAAGGTGGCAATGACATACCATAAGGTTGGTGTGAGATGAATGGAGTTTCAGTGACTGGAGCAGGATCATTTAAAGGTATAGGGTTCCCCTCTTGAGCTTGAACTTGAGGAGTGGATGTTTGTTCCCCATTTCCTATAGAAGATCCCCTTTCTGTACCTCTTTTTTCAAGAATCTTAAGTATTTCTGCCATCTGTTCCTTGATCTGGCCAACTTCATTCCTCAATTCTTCAACTGCGCTTTCCGGCTCTGCCATGAGTCTTGTTTGCAATCGGGTTTGATAAGGATGCTTTGAGCCCTTCCTCCCTGTGATGAGAGTAAATACAAAGAAACCTCCTTTGGTACAAGAACAAGTATTGTTAAATGACATAAAGAGATGTAAAGTAAATACACGATGAATTTTAAATATCGGTAAGCAAAGATAAACCTTTCTTTTAGAATGTCTTTTTCTAAAGTACTAAGTTAGAAGAAAAATGGAAATTCAACATGAGATTTATTCATTGATCAACAAGTTCTGATACATTATTTGTTACAACAAATCAAAATTAATTCTCTCTCGCTTTTGCAATCCAGACCTTTATTTCATCCAATCGCCCCTTGCAGTATTGGATGAATGTTGCAATTTCCTCCGGTGTAGAAAACGGATTCATCATTGCTTCAGCCTTCTTCAACAGGTGAGGAATATCTCCAAGTGTTCCATTAGCAAGACCGGCTAGATTAGAAAAACGGTCTCTCCAAGAATAGACAAGACTTTCCAACTCAACCCTTTCTAGGGTCATTAAACGTATAATCTCTTCATATCTATCCTTGTCTTCCATGGCTTGCCATTTTTCTTCATTTACTTCATGCTCGCAAGCACTGACGACATCTCTGACTTGTCGTTCCAGTTCATCAATTTGCGCTTGCATAAGGTTCTTTTCAACTTGAGCTTCTTCTTTTGTCTTGGCTAGAATTTCTTGTAACCGCCCTTTGTCAGCCAATATATCATTCTTTTGTTTCTCTTTGGTCTTCAATTGGATGTTCGCGGTTTGGAGGCATTGATCCAATTGCATCATATGTTCTCTTTCAATTCTCTGCTTCTTACCTATGTCTTCAAAGGCATTTTCTAATTCACACCTTTTTCTCTTAAGGGAAGCATTGTCTTGTTGAGTTTTGATTAAATCATCCTCCAAAGCTTGATTTTTCTTTGTTATTTCAGCCAACTCACTCCTCAAATTTTCAATCTCTTTGCTTTCATCGGGAACTGGATTTCTCACATGAGCACCGTGATCTTTAAAGGTTAATTTGACAATGGCTACCCTATTTGAAATCCACTGGTGGTAACTTTCTTTTGCGACATGACTTCAGACACCCAATTCTTTTCCTTTACTATGAACCTTGCCCCAAGCATCAATGACAGTTTGAATAACAGGAGCACTATTTCCCTCAATATAATAATAAAGGAAAGGCGTTACTGTTTCTTCTTCTGGAGGCTGTATCATAGGATAAGCAAGTTGTCTTTTTGCAATACTAGGATTGTAATTGATGCATCCTTGAGTTCCCATGAGAGGCACATTCGGAAATTTTCCACAGCAGTAAATAATGGAATCCACGTTCATCCACTGAGGGTACCACCGAATCATGCTAGCAGATAATCCTGCCAGATGTCTTGCCCACTCCCTATTAGTCTTCTTGGTTAACCTAAGGAGCATCAAATCAGAGATAGGACATTCAACCTTGCCAACTTGATTGAAGACATGAGAAGTAAGCCATAGATACAAGGCAGGTAGACAACAGACGATCTTTTTCCTATTCTGGTTGTGACAGGAATCCATTGTACAATAGATATCAGCTAAGACAGCAGTTATGGAACTTTCACCTCTAAGCTTTCTAGCTAGGAAAACATCAATTGCCTTGAAATCAATATAATTATCAAGGCTTGGGAAGAGGATCACACCATAGATGGCCAACGCCAAAATGTCAACAAACACGTCCCATTCTCCTTTCCCTGCCTGATTGAGGAGTTGCTGCTCAAAGAAGCTTAGTGCGAATCCTGAAATTTGGTTCCTGTTTAATTGAGCCTTCTTAAGCATTTCAGGATCCATCTTAAGAATGCGAGCTACACTGAAGATTGAAGCATGATGTTAAATTCGACGATAAGGTTTCAAATCTTCTAATGGCAAGCCAAATATCTGTTCAAACTCCTCCAAAGTAGGAGCTAACTGGAAATCTTTGAATGTAAAACAGCGGAGAGGAGGATCATAAAACTGAGCTAGAGCAGTAAGGGCCCCTTCTTGCACTTCGACCTCTAAGAATTTTAAGATCTTTCCATACTTCCTTGTAAAGGTCATTTTCTAGGTAATATCCATCCTTTTGCTTAAGGACAACAGATTGCTAGTATTTGATTTGATGACTTTAAGGTGTAACAAATTTTTTAAACCAGTTGCCTTCACTTCTTGATCACTTGATCTCATGTTAAATTCCATTTTTTAGTGATACTTACCGATGTTTAAATTTCACCTTTAACAAAAGAAATAAATGAATCAGATTAACAAAGAAAACAGTTTGATAAATATCGTCACATAAGAGTGTGATAATATTTATCATGACTTAAGTATAGAAAATATACATTTTTGATGATTTTTTTAAAAAAATAACTTCGTGCCAATGAATAAAAGATAAAAGGAATGTTTGCCCAATTGTGTCTTAGACAAGGTAACCAACTAATTGGCTCTAAGGCTATTTAATCGTGTTTCTTCAAAAGGTAATTGTTCTAATTGGTTCTAAGAAGGTCACCGGAGCTCTGATCTTTAGCTATGAGATGCAAAAAGTAGGGAATCCTACTTAGTGCGGACATCATAACTAAGATAACATCCCGGCTGAGATATTCACGCGAATCATGGTAGGACGTCTCGTCCTAAATGACACCGCTAATAATCTCCCCTAGCCTATGTCTTTTACGGGGCCCGGGAATAGGGTCCCTTCTAATAGTGTGTGTATTATGGTGAATGTGAAGTGTGTGGGGCATTCATACCTGGATTTTTACCCATTCTTCACAGTGAACAAACATAAAGCAAAATAAATATCACATGTCTTCTACCCTAAGGTTCTAAATTAAGGCAATAAAGAAGTAAAAAAAATAGTATAAAATCTAAAATTAATGGAAGATTAGATAAACAACAAGAACAACATAACAAATAAATATAAAGGATGAAATAATTAACAATCAACAAAATACACAAGATCAATTTAGCGGGCTTGACTCTCAAAATTTCCCCAGTGGAGTCGCCATCTGTCGCGATCGGGGTCCCGGCGCGCGACACGGACTGGTTAAAGACAAATAAAAGAAAATTGAAACCGTATTGAAATGAGGCTCTTGAGAAGCCTAAAGAAAATAAAGGGTTCAAGGAGTCGCCACCAATATTTATTAAGGAAAATATTAGGAAAACCTTTAAACAGCACTGGTTTTTTTTGTTTTAAAAAAAATTCTGTTTAGTCCGGGAGTCGAATTACAGGAGGGGAAGGTGTAACACCCTGAATTTTTAAAATAGGAAGATAAATTAGGAAAATAAATGTTGGATAATTAAGTATGGGCTAATAAATATCCCAAAATTCTTGAAACGATCAAAATAAGACTTTTCGAAACTGTTGGTGAATTTTAGTGGTCGGATGAGTTGAAAATTTACCCGGATAAATATAGGTGTCGGACCAAGTATCTCCGATTGAGATGCCGTTGGTCAGGGCCGTAGATAATGTTATTGGGATTCCGAATTTATATTCGGAATAATTTTTAGAATATGTTTTGAGCCCGAACGGGGAACCTGTTTGTTAAAAAAACGAAAGAGTTTAATGAAGCTTAACAACTTTAAAGCCAAACTCATATTTTTCACTCTCACTTCCGTAGCACTCTCTTCTTTCCCACGCCAACACACTTCTTCACTCCTTCTTTCTCCTTCTTCTTCATTATTTCCTCTTCACCTTCCCCCTTGAACCCTAAGTTAAAAAGTGAAATACATCTCTTTCCTCCTTTGTTATTTTCAAGAAGCTTAAGGAGAACTTGGAGCTTAGAGTATCCTCTCCTTTCCTTCTCCTTAAATTCATGTGGATTTTCTCCTCTTTTGCAAACTCACTCTTTACTCCTCTTGAGGTAAAATTATTACCATTTTTCCATGTATATAAGCATATAGTTGAAGTTTAATGGTAGTTTTAAGGTTAGGGCACAACAAATGTATGAGAATTGTTGAGGAGGGTTCCAAAATGAGAACTCTAAGGAGGATTGACATAAATACAAGTTTTTGAGTGATAAGTGAGGTAGTTGTAATTATAGTGGGAAAAGAAGGAGGTATATGAGCATTTATGAAGGTTGGAAGGTTGGTGAAAACCTAAAACCTGAATTTTTGGAGAAAGAGTAAAATATTAAAGATAATAACATTTATTGAAGAAGTTGGCAATTGTTGATAGGAAGAGTAATATAAATGATGTGGTGGACACATTAAATAAGGATAAAGTTGATTTGAAGTCATTATGGGTAGGAAACTCACCAAGGTGTTGGTGGGGACTTAATAGATGGAAGAACTTATCCATTAGGTTGTAACTTTTAATACTAATGGATTGTAATTTAAGGGAAGGAATTCCCGAAGCCTAAGTAAACAAATGAATGAAATTGATAAATAATTTCCACATGATAAGAATCATGTGTACACCTATGTATATGTATATTAAATTGGTATTTGAATGAAAAATTGATGTGGCCCTATAATTGATTGGTGTAGGGCTTGGCAATACTGGTGAAGCGGGAACATCAACCCCAGAGGTCTACTTCTCCTGAGGTAGGAGAGGGGTGTATTTTCTAAATGCATGAGAATTATGATGATAATGTATGTATTAATGTAGTATGACATGTTTGCTTAGATAAAGGTGATATTATATGTATGTGAAGTGAATTGTGTATGATTTGGTGGGAAATTGTATGGTTGAGAATGAATGTACCCTAGATGAGAGGGTAAGATAAGTTAATGAGCTTGAGGCATATATGAGCATTGTTGTATACATGGCATAACATGCATATCATGATGATGTTGATAAGTGGTTGCGATCTCTTGATGATGGAAATGAAAAAGGGCTTGCGAGTTCCTATGATTGTTAGACCGGTGGTTGCGATCACCTGGAATTGAAATGAAAGGCCCTGCGGGACCAATGAGATGAAATGCCCATGGTTGCGATCATGAGGCGGGAGTACCCCTTGCGAGGCGGGAAACCTATGTGAATTGTTGAACGTGGTTGCGATCACGAGAAAATCTATTGATATGATGAAAGGGCTTGCGAGCACCTATAATGCCCATGGTTGCGATCATGAGGCGGGAGTACCCCTTGCGAGGCGGGAAACCATTGAGAATGAGTATATGATATGGTGGTTGCGATCACCCGAGGAAATGAAATCGGATCCGTGCATATGCATTCCATGACATTAGCATGAGCATTAATTTGAAAGCATGGTATAGTATGATACTTTGCTGTTGAGATATGAATGGAAATTCTCTTTCACTTACTAAATTGTAATGGTGAAATTGATAGACGTGATTCTAAGAGAATTAAGGGATAAGTGTGTTAGAATAAGATTTATTGATTGTATGTTTGATATTAAATGAACTCTTCTTGAGAAGGAGATAGTTGTATTGCATTCATGCATATATTATTATATTTGTTGGATTTTCGTCATTGAGAAAGTATACTCACTCTCCCTGTGGTATATTTTTTTTAGCTCCTGTGTTGTAGGTATGGCTTTGGAGCTATTGGAGGAGGAGAAGTGTGAAGAAAGTTCCATTTTGGTAAAAGAATGCCTTGGCCGGCAATGTTTTGATATGGTGATTATGTAGAATGGATGTAAGGTGTATAACACCATCTATGTTTTGCATAATTTGGATTAGAATAAATAATGGTATGATTGACGAATATGTATGTGTATAAACGATAGTGATTTTGGGAGGTCATGGGGGAAAATGAGATCATATGTTTATGACCCATTTCTAATTATGACCCTATGAATGAATGGATGAAGTTGATATTTGAAATATTAGTTTTGAGAAGTATAATGATGATTGGGTTGATCTTTGTAACTTAAATTAGTTGTAATGGAAATTTACAGATATGATTGATTCGAACAAGTTTTAAATATGTAGTAGGATATGTACCAAGTATTAAATTTGAATAGAATTGATTAGAATGAGTTTTGGTATAGTAAGTTGTGTGATTTCTGCATTTCCCCTATTTTTCTGTTAAACTCGCTCAAGCGAGAGGTCTTTTCGCTCAAGCGAAAATGCCCTGTGTCGAATTTTCGGTCTCTGGATGATTCTCGCTTAGGCGAGAGAGGGACTCGCTCAAGCGAGATTGTCCCAGTATCAGAGTTAGGCCATTATTCCATTTTCGCTCGAGCGGGTGTGTAATTCGCCCAAGCGAAATCGCATTAGAATCAAAGTTTGGACCTTGGTTGGTGTTCGCTCAGGCGAGCTGAGGATTCGCCCAAGCGAGGGGGGTCTTGGTCTCAGGTTTGCTCTCGGGTTTATCAGGAAATTGCTCTCGGGAGTAATTTCGCTCAGGCGGAATTGGTTCCGCTCAAGCGAGTGAGCGTGGGTAGAATTCTGGTCGTTTTTAGCCTTATGCTCGCTGGCTCAGCCCAAGCGAGGATTTCAATACTCGCTCAAGCGAGTTGGGGTTCGCTTTAGCGAAGTGACCCCTGAATCTTTATTTTCTTCTTTCGCTCAGCATTTTATGTTTCGCCTAAGCGTGCTATGCTAAGCTCGCTCAAGCGAATTGGGATGTCGCTTGAGCGAGGAGGACCTGATTCTCCCAAAATGCTTAAAACATGTTAATTTCCTTTTTCTTATTAATAATCCATGATCCTATCCTACTATATGAACGCTTTGGAATAACCTTGGTTTATTAATTTCAAAATAAATGATCTCTTAAAAATTTAATTCCATAATACTATTCTACTAATTATACTTCCGCTATTATTAAATATGGAATTCTTAAAAGTTAATCCTTTAGTTTACCTTCTCATATCTTCATATATGAGATAGGTCTCTGATAGATCCAGGGTAATTGATAAATGGTTTCACCACTCATAAGTTTTATAGATTAATAAATATAAAATCGCGAAAAATTTACCCCTATTTTTGGGGTGTCACAGAAGGTATTAGCACCCCACACTGTCCGTAAAAAATGGTTACCCAAATTGATCATGCATAATTTTAAAAATGATTATCAAATATTTCATCCTTCATAAAACAATCATAAATAATATACACAATAAAAAAAATATATAAATATGAATAAAAGAAAGATAGTAATAAAATACATCTCCTAAATTTGTTGTTTTTAGTTCTATGAAAATAAATAAACAAATGATTAAAAGACCATAAAAATAAAAAAGGATAAAAAAATAAAAAAAATAAAAAAAATAAAAAATAAGACGTCTTGTCTTACTTATTTTCTAGTAAAAAAAATTGATTTTATTGAGAAATATAAAGTTCAAAACAAATAAATAATAAGAGAAAAAAATAGAATTAAACACATCAACATGAAGATAAAGAAATATAATACACTTAATTAATTAAAATTGACAAGAAATATTATTTAATTATTTTTTAGAAAAAATAAGATTAATAAGATGTCTCATCTAAATTAATCTCATCTTAAATTTAAGAAAAACAATGAATGAATAAATAACACACTATTTATTAGTCTTGATATATTTTTTTTATGAAAGTGATTTTTCTTAATTATCAAAAGGTTACTAAGAGAAAATAATAGGAAATCATGAACATAATGAAAATGGATAATTATGTATATATATACATATTTATAAACTATTAAAATGGTCAAACGTAAATAAATAAATAGAAAGTGTAGAAGAATAAATAAATAAATAAAAGGCAAAAAGATAAATAATTAAAAGTAAAAGTACAGAGAATAAATAATAATAATAAAATAAAGGTAACAGAAAAATAAATAAAAGTTCAAAAAAAATAAAAAAATAAATAAATAGACATAACAATAAATACATAAAGATAAAAGAGCAGAAAAATAAATGCATAAAATAAAGGGGCAGAAAAAATAAATAAGAAAAAAAATGAAAGAGCAAAAAAGTAAATAACAAAAATAAAGAGGTAAAAAAGTAAATAACAAAAATAAAGGGACAGAAAAGTAAATAATAAAAATAAAGGGTAGAAAAGTAAATACATAAAAATAAAAGGGCAGAAATGTAAATAACAAAAATAAAGGGGCAGAAAAGTAAATACATGAAAATAAAGGACAGAAATGTAAATAACAAAAATAAAGGGCAGAAAGTAAATACATGAAAATAAAGGATAAAAATGTAAATAACAAAAATAAAGGGAAGAAAGTAAATACATGAAAATAAAGGGACAAAAATGTAAATAACAAAAATAAAGGGGCAGAAAAATAAAAATATAAAAATAAAGGGGCAGATAAGTAAATGACGAAAATAAAGGGCAGGAAAGTAAATAAATAAAATAAAAGAGCATGAAAATAAATAAAAAATGTAAAAAATAAAAAATAAAAAAAATAAACTAATAATTTCAGAAATATAAAGTACGGATAAATAAAGTGCAGAAGAATAAATTAATAATAATAAAAGTGCAGAAAAGTAAATAAAGAGAAATAAATATAAATAAACAACTTTGTATTAATAAAAAATACCTTGGTACAAGATCAATTACAGAGAAACTAGAACGGAAGTCGGGAAATCAATTTTGTGTAGATTTTCTTTGCTATTGGCTTTGTTTGGACTTGATTTGAAGGTATTTGGATACCGGTTACAACACTTGGACAGTATTTTAGCTCACAAAAACTCACATACTAAGATAAACAAGAGTGGTGTACTCATTTTCCTAACTAGGATTACACAAAGTAATTTTTGAAAACCCAAACTTCTAAAAATTCTTACAAAAATTTAACACTCTTTCCCCTCTTTTTTCTCTTCTTCCTCCAAAATGCCTCAATATCACCTTCTATTTATAGAAGGAAATTGGCATTGGATCCTCCCTAAAAGACATCACTTTCTTACTTTTCCAATTTGTCCAAATTCCATGTCAATTTCCCTAATTTTCTCCAATTATCCAACCAAACCGGGGCCCACCACTAATAAACCACCGTAACACCCTTTTTCTTTTTCTTTTCTTCTTTTTTAATTTTTATTTTTTTTGAACCTTTTTTTTGGACTTTTTTTGGGGCCCATTTCTGTTTTTTTTGAATTTTTTTTTTGGGCTTTTTTTTAGATTTTTTTTGTTTTTTTTGTTTGGGCCTATTTTTTTCCTTTTTTTTCTTTTTTTTTCTTTCTTTTTTTTGGCCCCTTTTTTATTTACTATTTTCGTTTATTTATTTATTATTATTATTTTTTGGTTTTTTTTCATTTATTATTATTTTTTCTTTTTTCTTTTTCTTTTTTTTCTTTTTTTTCTTTTTTTCTTTTTTTTCTTCTTTTCTTTTTTTTTCTTTTTTTTGGCCCATTTATATTTTTTTATTTTTTTTTATTATTTTTTTTTGATTTTTTTGGGCCTTTTATTTAAAAATACAAATGGAAGCATAAATTATTTATTACATATATGGAAATAAATAAAATATCCAATAAATATAAATTACTACCCACAGTATAAGGAGTAAAAAGGTAGTCACAAAACATCGTCTTCCCTCCCTTATTCTTTCCTCTTGGCTTCGGCATCCATCAGCCATTGCTTGAGAGAAATGAAGAGAATTGATGAAATGAGAGGTGTGGTAGGAAATGAAGAGGGATTGGGTATTTATAGATATGGGGAAGGGTTACTATTCCAACGATCACTATGCAATTTTTAATATTATTTTTTTAATATGATCCGGGGTGGCAATCTGGACTGGACGGGGTTCTAAGCACTGTACCGCGTCACCAACGAGAACTGGTAAGTCATAACCGGGGTTTGAAATCATTGGTCAACTATGGACATTTCTCTTCACCTCGGTTAAATATTAAGCATTGGGGAATCTCCTGCAGGTGTACCTCCGATGTGTCTTGAAGTTCAAGTACGGATTAACACATCAGTTTTAACTTGAAGAACCTTGGATTCCCTTCGAACCGAGGTGTAAAATACCGTACTCCACCGAGGCTGTACGAGCTTAGAACTAATGAGGTAACACCGGTCATGAAACCGTGCTAGGACCCCGGTTAATGCAGTCAACATTGACTCCGGATTCTAGGACAAATAAACTCTTTTTTCTTTTTTTTTCTTTTTCTTTTTTCATATTTTAATATATATCACCGGACAAAAATAGGTGTTCACAATGCATCATATACAATTTACAAAGAATAACTCAAAATTATATGTATCATGCCAAAACAGAGGTCATACCATATACATGATTAATCATTGTAATAATATGCATCATATGCGATAACTCAAAATAACAACATAATCATGCTTGTTCATTTTCGAATCCTAGTTTCACAAAACATTTTCACAAAACAAAATGCAAAGCTTTAAACTAGAAACGATTTCACAAATCATATTTTCTAAAAGCTCTTACAAATAGAAACATATCATCATGAAACACAAACAAATGCCCAAAACACGATTTTTATAACCTGGCTCTGATACCACTGTAAGGGAATCCCTAGAACATGAGCAGCGGAAAAAATAGGGATTCCATAGGATTTGCAAAGTGCCGTGTTTCAAAGCACAAAACAAACATAAAAAAAACAACATTTTGGATTACCTCTTGAATAACACCGAAGCAGTTGTAGCCTCGCCCTTTAGGAGTCCACACGAGCACTCCCACCAGAATCGTAACACTTGCCAACTGCAAGTTTGACAGCGTGTAGCTCTTGCAACTTTTGCGAATTTGTGTCTCACTTTAGTGAACCGCCTATGAGCATCTTATGCTCTATTTATAGGCTTAGGTTTAACCTAATCTGTTCTCTCTAAAGAGTGGGCTCCTTACTCATTCTAAATGAGTTAGGCCCAATAGCAATATTTTCTGATGGGCTTACTCTATATGTGTGACCCTATAGGTAAAATACCCGGTCATATTAATAATAAATTATTTTATTATTAATATAAAATAAGAGCGGCATCTAGCAATACATCATTATGTCCGAATATTATTTAATATCAATATAACCTATAAGTGATAATTATTTAATATCTTTGTTCCTTTTGTCACGATATCCTAATTGGGCCCAAGGCATGGTCGCGTCATCCTTGTACGGCCCAATTTATTTTACTTGATACCGGAGTAGACTTGATCCGAATAAATATCTAATATTTATTCTTTCTAGCATGGCCATGCGTTTTCTTAGTCTTACTCTATCAAGTGGCCTATAGATATCACTCCTGTCACATAGGAGAGACAAATCTCATCTACATCACTCACATCCCTCTGCATAATTTGTTCATTGCCTAATCACAACCTTTATAGTCCTTTTGTTACAGAAGACGTTTAATTGTATTAAAACAATAAACTTCTCATGTAGGAATCGTAGTGACTTCAGGTCGAAGGACTACATATACCATTATCACATTGAGAATCATTTATGACATTCATGTAACAATCCATGCAACGTTCTCATGGTGGGTCTGTCCAGTACATCATTACTCTTAATGTGTACCCGTGTGAAGACTTGATATCATCTATATCTATGATCTGTGAGATCAGGTCATCAGTACACTCACACACTAGTCTTAATGTAATTACATGTCCCCATGTAAATACTTAACTAGGGACATTTTAGGAATAACTTTCATATGACCTATTACTCCAAGGATAAATACGTTTTAAAACAATTTTAAACTGAAATACTTATTTTATTGATAAGCAGAAAAATGATACAAATGAAAAAACATAAAGCTCATAGTGTATACACAAACAGTATGGTGTTGATGAGATGGGTAATTAAATACCTAAAAGACCACATATGATTAATAAATGATATGAATATATCTAAAATGATGTTAAATATGACGATATATGTGTTATGGCCCATTATAATGCTGGGCATGATTAATTATGATTGATGATTATGATGATAGCCCATGGTGGCTTTGAGGAAAGACTTAAATGGTCGCCATTAGTGATGTTGGCCCATTGTGGCGATGTGATAGATACGTATTGGCCCATTGTGGCGATGTGATAGATGTGTATATGCTTGCTTTGCTATGATTTGATGAATAAGTATGAAATAAGTATATATTGTTGAATTAATAATCTATGATGACTATTGATGTGCTTAGCAAAGCATACATGATGTTGATATGCATATGCACATAATTTCAATTGTATTCATATCGTCATTTGAAATGTATAACTCACTCTCTCATGTGGTCTACTTTTTAGTATTGATGCAGGAAAACCATGGGATGAGAACGTTTATAAAGTAAGGCTTTGGGAAGGTAAATAGTGGTAATGGAATACCTTGTCTGGCAGCGTTTGTGATTCATTGTATCATGAAATAAAATGGGTATCATAGTGTGAATAATTTATTGATATTGGTGGATGTATTGTAAATAGCTAGATATGTAGATGACTTATTAACGTTTAGAGTATTTGACCTCATAACCACTTGATATATAAAATGACGTTGGTTATGTATTCCTCTAGGTATGAATAAGTATTGGTGATATATGAAACTGAGGTTGAAATGAATATGGGGAATTATAGAATATGAATGTTAAAGATATATGATGTATGACCATATAGCTAAGTATATGTATGTACCTTAGGCAATGCATGTTTATGATTTATATGTAAGTTTGGATGTGGCCTAAATGGGCTCGTGTTGTATGTTTGCATGCTTTGCTGAGCCTTTTCTCATATCTTTATATATGGGACTAGGCGTGTGCCCGGTATACACATTCTTCTTCCGCTGTAAAACTCTGTTATTTTGTATACCGTTATGGGCAAACTATTTAACGATCCATTTATATTTTATTAAATCTCACTCTTCGATTTTCTATGATTTGGGCCTTGATGTGATCGTGGTTGTGTTCAGGAAATATCTCAAACACGAAAAATTTATTCGTATTTTTATTAATTATTTGTTTTGATTACATCGGGATTCGAGTCCGGAAGAACTGGGGTGTTATAAGCTGGTATCAGAGCGTATTTTGCTCTGAATTAGAGTTATTGATTATTATCACAACATGGTTGCTCTGTGATGAATTGGTATTATAGATGATTGGAGCATGATTGCTCAGTAGTGAAACATTTTGGTGATTATTGGAATATGGCTGTTTTGTATAGATTTAAGAGTGGCAATTATCTTGAGGATGATAATATGTTAGGGTGTTAGTTGTCCTATATGGACTTGTAAAGAACTAGTTGTCTAAGCATTATGGAACTGATTATAAGGGCATTATTGCTTATTGAGGAATCTTTATGAATCATTAAAGTTGAGTTATGATTGATGCTCATTGAGGACACTTTATGAGATTATGATTCAGAAGATATGATTGATGTTTATGGGAGTATGCTCCTTTATCACTGAGGTTGTATGATGCACTTGTGGAGTATAGTTTCTCATTGGAAAACTAAATGATTCATGAGATTGAATATATATGGGTAAATTTCTCGTGTGACAAATATGGTTATTTGTGTAAGTCCGGCAAGTTCCTTACACTATTTCCTTCAAATGACGAATACATTGATATTATGAATTTGAATATTGATATGTTGAGTATGACTTGAATAGATGATAAATTTGTACCATGTGTGATCATGGATATGATATATTGAATATGAATTGATTTGAGGATGGACCTATGCCGTGTGTTAATCTCGGATAGGAGATATTGAATGTGAATTGATATGGTAATAAATCGTGAAATGTTAAGACTTTAATATGTATGTGTATTGAAATTGAATTATTTGCTTAGGTCTCTCGTATGAATTATGAGGTGACTTATAACCATGGTATACTCATTGAATGTGAAATTATGTTGACACATGATTGGGGTTATGTCTCGATTTTATATTTTTGAACCGAGTAGATGGTTAACTTAGTTATGACCTACTAAGTGTGGTGACCCCGGATAACTCAAAATGATCTTGAAAGATCGAACCTTGTCGAATTAGACCCTGTGGCGGTCTAGGCTCTATGATGTTTCTATGAGCCATGTTTATTGACTTTATGTGTTGTGGAAGTATTCCACGAGGGGTACTAGCGACCCTTGAATTTTCTAAGCCTAATGACAACTTGAATCTTGTGAACGATCGAGCCGTAGTGAAATAAATTATGGAATGAATGGTTGAGGCTAGAGCCAATATGTGATTAGATTTGAAATAAGAACGTGAACCCATAAGTAGTTGGTAAATAATGATGTTGAATTCAGGGTATACCTTGGTATTGATTAAGATATATGATTTTGTGGTATGATTTTTGGCTAGATTGTATGCCCTTAATGTTATGAACATTAGATTGATTATGAATTACGGTATGATGTAGAGGGTAATGTATGTGAACATGAGTTGGTGATGGAATTTAATCCTGTAAATGCCTCCCTTTTTGCTTTGGAAAGAAGATATATTGGTGATAGAAGCCACATACCAAAGTGACATGATGTGAATCGTATGTCCAGTACATGGACTTTGGCTATGATAAATGAGGAAACCCACTAGTGTGGAAGATTATTATATGATTGTAGACCTTATTTTAACCTTGGAAGAATTTATTTGATATAAGTTTGGTTATTCGTATAGGCTTGAATCGAATTATAGCCAATAATGTTCAGATTAAACAATGATTTCTAAGTTATTTGACTATGACTTCGAGATGAATGAAGTCCAACGGTGGGGTGATTACCCTATGATGATTGGAAATCTATGGTTGTTATGTCAATGTATGGTTATGGTGGCTGACGAATAATGAATGGTATGGCATGAATTACGCCGGATCACGATTAAATAACAATATGATGTGAGTATATTACTCGTGGGCTTATGCGACTTCTTGGGAAGTCTCGTGTGTGAAGGGATAGTATTTGAATTGATATGAATAATGTGAGCGATAGGACATGAAGGTACTTATCCTGATATGTCTCTACATGCCATAGGCATTGTGGCAACGTGCACTTATGCGCCGACCTCATGTGTTTGTGGTAACCACTACGGGATTGGGACGCCTTCCTGTATGTCAGATGTAGCAACACGTAGGCCAGACAAGTGTAGTGTTGTAACTGCTTATGGTGAATGTTTGAGTCTATCTGGTGGTACTGGATATGAATGTATGAGTTGAGTCGAATGAACTGAGAATTGATGAGTTGTGACTCACTTTGGATATATGAAGTTTTATACTTGGATAAAGGAATGGTAATGATCATGTTCTGCTGGACTTTGGAAAGTCCGATATCATTTTATAGTGTCATTAAACTCTATTGGTGTGTGGCTGAAGTGTGGCCTTACGATGTATATCGATGTTGAACTTTGAGGACGAAGTTTCTTTTTGGTGGGGTGAATTGTAACATCCCAGATTTTAAGGATATTAAATTTATTGGATGATGATAATTGATTATTCATGGTCAAATAAATATGGGAACATTAATTAGACATTAGAGGTGAATTATCGGTAAACTAAGATTCACCGGAACCAGGTGAATTAACAGATGATGTGGGACCCACTTGGTCAAATTGAGTATTTGATGGGTCTAGAATGTTTAGAAAATTATTGTGTTTAAGGTGGTGTAGTTAGAATAATTTTTAGTGTTAAGGAGATAATTAATTGGACTAGACATATGTTATTAAACGAAGAAAATATGAGCCAAATAGGAATTTAGGAAAATGTGAAATCTCCTCTTCTCTTCTTCTCTTAACCGTGTGAATTTTTACACACTTTATACCCTCCTTTACAAAATGGACAAAACAAATATGGACCAATGGTAAAAGTAGAATGTGGCATTGCTTTATCTATTGGGTAATGACCAATTTTGGTCACCTTTTTCCGCCTCTCTTTCTCCAACCGTGCACTCTTCTTCTTCTTTCTCTATACTTATTTTTTTTTCTTCTTCTCCTTCATCCTTCATCCTTCCAACCCCTAAACCGTGACCCATCTTCTTCTATAACTATTTTTATCAAAATTAATACAAAAGCTTAGATCCATGAAGGATTGAAGGGACTTTAGAGCAAAGATTAAATCATCTTTTCCTCCCTCCTTCTCCATTTTTGTTTTGGACTTGCAAGGATGTGAGGTAAAGTTTCCTATCTCTTCATTATTTCATTTATGATTTTGGGTTGTTTGGACTTGAAATGGTGGTGTTAGAAGTTATAAGTGATTTTAGAAATTGCAAAACCCTAGGTTAAATGGCTTGAAAATATGAGACTTGGTTATGATGTGGATCTAGAAATGGATGAGGATTGTGATTTTCATATGGACTCTTGAAATAGGTTGTAGTTGTTGTTGGTAGATTTGAGAGAAACCCTAAGTATTAATAATTTGGGGGTTTTGACCCACTTGATGATCTTGATGATTTTTTTTTGGTACCTTAGAATGATTTTATACATGGAAATGAATTTTTAAAGGATAGGGGTTGAATATTAATGTTGATAAAATGGTAAACTAAGTCATGAGTTGCAAATGATGATATATGCATGCATATAGGTATGTTGATTTGAGGGATTAGTCTTAAGTGTTGATGTTTATGATGTTGATAATGGGTGCAAACCATTAATAGTGGACCAAGGAAATGGATATTTTGAATTGATGAAGTCTTAAGTCTTGATATGCCCATTTGGGAATTGTTAATTGGTGATGATAGTTGAGTGATTCATGAGATGAATTAGAAGCCTTATGGATATAGGCCATGGCGTTGTTGTTGTTCGGATTGTTAACCCTTGAAACTTAGAGAATCTTGGTTTTGGGAAAGGAATTCCCGAAGCCTAACACAAGCATGTGAATTAGAATTTAGGACTTGATAATGAGTCTATGTGATGACGCCTTGTAATGGTTTATTAATGGCATGTATATATATGTATGTTTGTGATAGGATTATGTTCCAGACGATGATGCGGAACGATCAAGGCAATCAGAGCTTTTGGATTACGGTTCTTCTCTTGAGGTAGGAGAGGAGTTTACATTTCAATTGCATGAGTGAAAAAAGTTGTTAATTATGTTTATGTGTGATCTCATGCAATGCCTTGCCATGAATGCATTAAATGTTTGAATTGATGAAGTGATGAATGATAGGCTTGGCAAATTATTGAATTTTGGAAATTTTATATATATAGATATGAGATGGTGATGAATGGTTAGTGGTCCCTTGATGGGAATTGATGCATTGTAATGAAATACTCATATTGAAATGAATTATAGATGGGTTGGGTCATAATGTAGTTCACAAAGTGCGTTTTTAATGCATAATCATGGAAGTGAAGGGGTCAAATGGAGTTTTATGTGATGTTGATGGCATGGGGTAGTCCCAATAGCCCATATATGCAGTTTATGACTTGTAGGAATGGGAATGGGCCTATTCCAATGAGAATAGGCCCTTGAGTTGCATAAAAATGTCTTGAAACGGTCTAAATGCACTTATATGCATAAGTCACTCATTTTGAGGAATTTTTGAGTGAGGCCGTGGCCACGCGTCACAAATGATATGTATTTATTGGGGTTAAAATTTTGTAGCATTTGGAGTTCATACGAGAAAGTTAGGAGGGTAAGAAGTTGAAAAATCATGTGTTTTCTGCACAAAAACAGCAGCAGGGCTGTCTTGAATCGATTAAAGACTCTTTGAATCGATTCAAGAGGTGCTGTTTTCACTGTTTTGGGATCCAGGGGTGTTTGAATCGATTTGTACGAGTTTTAATTGATTCAAGGCCCTCTGTTTGTCAAATTTTGAGATTTTAGGATGCTTGAATCGATTCACACGAGTCTGAATCGATTCAGAGCCCTGTTATGGCCACTGTTGTGCTGTTTTTCCAACTGCTCTATTTTCTTTGCTATTTTTGGCCCGTTTGGGCACCTTAATGACGTTTTTAGCCTCCAATTTCTTCATGAAAGTTGTAGATTACTGTGTTATGGAGGTGTGAGAATTAGTCTCACATTAATTGGAGTTTTCTAACTCTCATTAGGCATAAAACACCAGACCTACTATGTCATAAAATTCAAATTTAAAAGGGTTTTGAACCCAACTTTTTATGGTGGCCAAATTGGGACTAATAGGTGATATTTATGACGTGTCCCACTATTATTAAGACTAAAAGTAAGCTTTTCTCATGTCTTAGTATTGAAAGTTAACATGAGCTTATTATTGCTCAAAACCCCCTTTATTAGGTAAAAATGAGAGATTTTATTAGGGGTAGGTGATGATGGTGTGTCTTAGTGGTGTTGATATTGATTGTGGCATGTTATGAAAACATGGATATTCACCACTAATGACATGATATGATGTTACTGATGAGGGGATGATTGTATGACAATCATTTGTTTTAAATCGATGAATCGGAGATGATATCGATAATTAATAATGATGGATGATGTTGTTGATCATTTCCTTGAAAAAAAGGATGATTATTATTATTGATAATTATTGAATGCCATTGTGAATGATACAAGTGTGATCTTGTATATGTGGTTTGAATTGTATTAATAAATTATTGTATTACCACACTAGTTGTGAAACCATGGCAATGACAAATGAAATGAAAATCCACTAAATGAATGAGTGGTAATATTTATGAATGATATGTAATGATGTGATGCCATTGTGGTTGATTGCAAGTATTGTCTTGCATGTGTGATATGAAATATATATATATATATATATATATATATAAAAGATGTTTAATGAAATGCCACATGTAAAACTTGAAAGCAATGGCTAAAACCAACAATGATAAAATCCACTAAGGTGTATATGGTGGTGTTGGTGATTATGATGATGATGATTGATGAGTGGCATTTAGGATGCACAGTGTGAGAAATGCATTTGATTTGCATTGCATTACATCCATGGCATATCGATCGCTGTCTATGTGGAATATTAGGGGGTTCCACTAGGCGGGCCCAGTGGGAGGGCGGCTCAGTGCACGAGCATTCTTGTTGTTTCCCCTGTGACTCGGTGTGTGAGTCACGAAGCTATCCATAGTTTGGTGACGAGGCACCCTATGTGGCAGGCCCAGTGGGCGGGCGGCTCTGTGATGAGCAAGTTACTTCGGTGTCCAACGGGGCACGACTCTCTCGATGTGTGTTCGGAAGGGGCCCGTAGCACTTTTGGCAAGTGAGGCCATGTTGTTGATCTGCAAGTCACGGGGTGACTAGTGCTACATATGGGCGATGCGGTTTGGTACCAGTAAAATATGATGTTGAGCATGCATGAAATGAGATATAAGTGTACACTTTTACTACTGTAGTAGGGGCATAGTAGCACACCTATGCTTGCCCCACAATTTGATGTTCATTCCCACAGTCGGATCCGCATTTGTTATTAATTCCATTGTGTATATGCATTAGCCATAAGAGCATTTACATATAGCATGGAGATATGCCAGAATATGATGATGATTGATGATGATTGAGATGGTGGTATGGTGTTGATGAGATGGGTAATTAAATACTTAAAAGACCACATATGATTAATAAATGATATGAATATATCTAAAATGATGTTGAATATGACGATGTGTGTTATGGCCCATTATAATGCTAGGCGTGATTAATTATGATTGATGATTATGATGATAGCCCATGGTAGCTTTGAGGAAAGACCTAAATGGTCGCCATTGGTGATGTTGGTCCATTACGGCGATGTGATAGATGCGTATTGGCCCATTGTGACGATGTGATAGATGTGTATATGCTTGCTTTGCTATGATTTGATGAATAAGTATGAAATAAGTATATATTGTTGAATTAATAATCTATGATGACTATTGATGTGCTTAGCAAAGCATACATGATGTTGATATGCATATGCACATAATTTCAATTGTATTCATATCGTCATTTGAAAACTATAACTCACTCTCCCATGTTGTCTACTTTTTAGTATTGATATAGGAAAACCATGGGATGAGAACGTTTATGAAGTAAGGCTTTGGGAAGGTAAATAGTGGTAATGGAATGCCTTGGCCGGCAACGTTTGTGATTCATTGTATCGTGAAATAAAATGGGTATCATAGTGTGAATAATTTATTGATATTGGTGGATGTATTGTAAATAGCTAGATATGTAGATGATTTATTAATGTTTGGAGTATTTGACCTCATAACCACTTGATATATAAAATGACGTTGGTTATGATTCCTCTAGGTATGAATAAGTATTGGTGATATATGAAACTGAGGTTGAAATGAATATGGGGAATTATAAAATATGAATGTTAAAGATATATGATGTATGACCATATAGCTAAGTATATGTATGTACCTTAGGCAATGCATGTTTATGATTTATGTGTAAGTTTGGATGTGGCCTAAATGGGCTCGTGTTGTAAGTTTGCATGCTTTGCCGAGCCTTTTCTCATATCTTCATATATGGGACTAGGCGTGTGCCCGGTATACACATTCTTCTTCCGCTGTAAAACTCTATTATTTTGTATACCGTTATGGGCAAACTATTTAACGATCCAGTTATATTTTATTAAATTTCACTCTTCGATTTTCTATGATTTGGGTCTTGATGTGATCGTGGTTGTGTTCAGGAAATATCTCTAAAGCAAAAAATTTATTCGTATTTTTATAATTATTTGTTTTGATTACATCCGGGTTCGAGTCCGGAAGAACCGGGGTGTTATAACATCTCCCTATTATCCACAAGCAAAAGGGCAAGTAAAGGTTTCTAATAGGGAGATCAATCATATTTTGAAAAAGACAATTTCAATTTGTAGGAATGATTGGGCATAGAAGCTTGAAGAAGCTTTATGGGCTAACCGGATAGCATATAAAGCACTTACAAGTCTTTGTCCATACTAACTTGTTTTTGGTAAAAGTTGTCACTTACGAGTGGAACTTGAATATAAAGCCTATTGGGATATAAAGCTGTTGAATTTTGATCAGCAAGCAGCCAATAAAAAAAGGAAGTTACAGATACAGGAGTTAGAAGAATGAAGGCTTAAAACATATGAGTCATCCCGTAGCTATAAGGAAAGGATGAAAATGTATCATGATAAGAAGATTCTTCAAAAGAGTTTTTATCCTGGCCAATCTATGCTCCTATTCAATTCAAGGCTAAAATTGTTTCGTGGAAAGTTGAAATCCAAATGGTCTGGACCTTTCTTAGTCAAAGAAGTTAAATCTTATGGAGCTGTGGAGTTGCAGGATGCCATTTCAAAAAGAACTTGGACTGTGAATGGGAAAAGATTGATGCCCTATCTTGGTGGTGAAGTAGAGAGGCTTACCATGCTCATCCACTTGCGTCATCCTTGAAAATTTTAAAGGCGTCGAGCTAATGACGTAAAACAAGCGCTTCCTGGGAGGCAACCTAGTGTTTTATTGCTTTTAGTGTGATTTGTGTGTTTTTATATGTGAATGGTAGGTTTAATCATGTTTGAGGTTTGTTTCAATGCAATGATGATTGTTGAGAAGTGATGAGAAGGAATGGGAAAATTTTTTAGGAAGATGATGATTATGTTTTTGCATGATTGCTGAAATTGCTGTACAATTGATGATACTTGTGATGGATTGTGAATTTGATATAAGAATGATGAGAAACACATGTAAGTTTGGTCTTAAATTGATGTATAGTTAGAAGTTAGTAACAAAACTATCCAAATGTGCTTCCTTGTGAAATTAGGATTGAGTTCATGTTCATTTTGGTGTTAACTTGTCAAAATGCAAGATTTAGTCATATACTCATGAATGTGTTTAAGAATTGATCTTGAATGCAATGAATTGATAGTTGAATTCATGATACTTGATGTGATATGATTGAATTTTTCAACATTGGTTGTACTTCATTTGATGATTCAAAGGTGCTAAATATTTGTGAAATGGTTAAGTCTTAACTATTTTGAAGAAACTCAATCAGTTTCCTTGTCAAAATTCAAGTTAAAGTGTAAAAATTGGTTGCTTCGCTCAAGCAAAACCATGTTCGCTCGAGCGATTTCTGTAGATAATTTCATTTAAGGCTCATAAATACTAGTCTGCTAAAATCAGTTAAGCGACGTGGTCATTCGCTCAAGTGAAAATTGTTAAAAATCAGGAATGCTCAAGCTAAGGTTATTTCACCTAAGAGAATTCACATTAGATTGATTTTGGACAATATTCCCCTAAGCAAAATATTATTGCTTAAGCAAATTAAAAGTGAAAATGATTCTATTGAGATTTAGCTTAAGCGAGACACCTTGGCTCAAGCGAAGAAATTTAGGAAGTAACAGGGGCTAAGTCTCAGCTCTTTTGCCCAACCGAACCTTGCTCTGCTTGAGCGAATTCAAAGGCAGAGTGATTTTGTTAAAATTTTGCTCAAGCGAAATTGGAATCGTTTAAGCAAATAAAGTTGAAAAAGTTTCTGCCAAATTTTCTCTTAGGTGGCTTGCATTCGCTCAAGCGAAAAAGTGAAGAAGTATCAAGGGGGTGTTTTTAATGAAAATTTGCTCAAGCGGCTTCAGCTCACCTAAGCAAAACTTCATTGAAAGATCAGGGAGCTGGTACATATTTTACCTTGCCTAAGCGACTACTAGGCGCTTAAGCGAGAATTCAAAGAATTTGATTCTGCCCATAATTTGCTCAAGCGGCTTTAGCTTGCTTAAGCGAACCCGTGACTTTACACTTTTTTAAAAAGTAAATCTCGCTTAAGCGATTTATTTCGCTTGAGCAAGGTTAAGTGGTTACAACCATTAAATGGATTTAAATAAAAAAAGGAGCAGTTTCATTCATTTAAACATATTACTTCTTCTCTTAAAAGTGCCTCTCTTCCACTCTCGGTGCATCCCAGCCGTATCTCTCCCATACCCCTTCTTCTTCTTCTTCTTCTTCTTCTTTTTCTTTTTCTTTTTCTTTTTCTTTTTCTTCTTCTTTTTCTCTTTTTCTATCTAAACGTAAGTAAGTATCTTTATTTTTTTTCTTCCTCTTCTATCTTTTCTATGTCTCATGCTCTGTTTTTTTGTAACTTTTCCCTTTTTCTTTAATACTCTAAATGTTGTTTTGTTTTGTAAATGTAACTTATGTTTTTAGTCGTATATTGCTATTTTTAAGTTTCTTTGTGTTTCCTTCTTCCACTCCTTTATCACCTTGGTTGGGACGAAAGGATGTTTATTTTTGTTAATTTTGATGGTGCTCGTTTTGATATTAGTAGGTGATTGTAGAGTTGCTGCATGTTCATTGTTTGATTAAATGCCAAATTATGGTGCTTGAGTTCTTGTAAACTATGGTTTGGTGGCAAAGTCTTTTTGTGAGTCGATATTCTCTGCTTTTTAGTTCAATGGGATATTCAAAATTTGGTTGCATGTGTTGTTTAGTTATGTGCTCTAAACTTGTACTTGTATTACAGATGGCATATACTAAGACGACTGGACCACCTCCCACTTTAACAAATCCCAGTTCCCCAATCCACCATGTAAGAAGCATGCCAAAAGACAACGCACCTTCAAACCTTCGCCACCTCAGAGCGAAGAGATTTGAGGAAATTCAACAATGGAACTTCATTGTAGAGTGACGAGTAGATTTAAAGCAAGAAGAGTGTGATGATTTTATAGAAGTGCTTCATGATAGAAAGTGGTTAAGGTTAGCTAATCCCAACCTCCGGTTTGATCTTGACATTGTAAGGGAATTTTACAGAAATACTTGGCCAAAGGATAGTTTTGGTGATTATAGGATATTTGTGAGAGGCGTTTGGATATCTTACAACAAGGAGACCATTAATGAGCATTTGGGAAGACCATTGACACCAGTGTAGGCAGACTCTTGTGGATACCATTTCATGAGAGAACATAATGAGTTTTACCTGACGGGGGAGTTAGAGCGCACCTTGTGCCTTCTAGGTCACCACTTTCAAATGGGCCAAGACGATCATAATCCTCTCTGCATCCTCTGGAAGGATGTGAACCTTTTGACCAGCATCTGGATTGCGTTCTTATTAGCTAATGTGACCGTTAGTGGTCATGTCTCAGATCCTACATACTAAAAGTATCATCTTCTGAAGACTATTCTATCCCTTCGTAATGCTGTGGATATAGCCTGCGTCATACAACATGAAATTCATAAGTTTGCTAGGATGGAAGTGAAAACTTCAGCTTTAGGACAGAAGGTGAAGGGAAGTTTAGGGTTCCCTTATTTTATTATTGGATTCTGCCCAGCCCATGGTGTCTAAGTTCTTCCAACCAGACCTATCAGACCTTCCATTGACCGACGCTTCATCTAGTAGTACTGCATTCCACCAGCACCTATTCAGCCAGATGCACCAGTACCACCATTGCCACCCACTCCACCTGTATCTCCAGCACCACCAGTTACATCAGTTGCATCACCAGCACCCCCACCACCTACTATAGACCCCCTTCTCCTGGCTCATCTCCTTCATGTTTAGTAGTAGCAGGCTGCCATCCACCGTGACCGAGCCAGCTACTATAGTCACCCAGCTGCCCCATTCATGGCTCCATGTGAGTTTTTTGACCGTGTTACTTGGCCTGGGGACAGGCTTATTTATGAGGGGAGGCAGGCCCAACAAAGCCAGTGACTGAGCCAGTTGTAGCTGCACTTGCAGCTAAATAGATTGAGTTAGTGACAGAGCCTGAGGCAGCTGCAGAGCTAGTACCAGTTAAGACAGCCCCTTAGGATATCCCACGGCAGCAAGAAGGTGACCTAGAGTTCAAGGCATGGTTGGATTGAGTCGTCAGTAACATTATCGCTGATGATTGATGAATACTCCACTTGGGTACCCTTATTTTGATTTATTCATTTAATTTTAGTTCTTTACTTTCAATATTTTATTTCGGTTTGCATTTGTACTTACTTACAATAGTTTATAGTTTTGGTATGCCCGCTAGTGTTATATATATAGGCGTGGTATTTCTTTTGATATTATATGAATATATATTTATGTATTTAGTTAGTAGTTAAAAAGCACTATAGTAGATTAAAGATGGTAAATTGCATAAGTTAAAAAGCAACTTCATTCTGAAATGTCAATATCCCAGATAATCTTAAGTGAAATCAAGTTGAATCTCAAGTTGTGAGGTAACTAAATGATGTTTGAACCTTTTGCTGTTTAAATAAAGGAATCGGGACTTTTAACCGGGAGAGTGAGTAAATCTGAAACACTCAGAGTTTGTAGATTATTGTGTAGGTGTATTGCATGATTTTTTGTCAGAAAACATCACTAAAATAAGTAAGGATATGATAGAGGCAATTTTATGTAGAAATAGGTTAAGCCAGAGCTAAAAAGCCAACTTATACATAAATTGAATGCCATTTTGTTGTAACCCTTTGAGCTGAATTTGTTTTTTGTTCTGAAACCCTTATCTATAACATGATTAAAAATTTAAATCCCTGCCCGTATAGCATGTTAAAAGAATAAGGAACATGATATATGTATATAAAGAGGGTTATGCTTGATGGATTCAAATGGCAAGAAATAAATGGTTGATGAGAAAAGTGAAAATGAAAAGAAAAAGAAAATTCCTCAATTGAAATCATTGGAAATACAAGAATATTATAAGAAGAGGAATTTAAGAATTAAATGAAAAATAATACATGAGCTGGATTAAACAAAAATTGTTATGATTAGGCAAACTGAGTATGTACAAATATCATGATTTTTGCTCTTTTTAGCATGCTTTTTGAATTCATAGAAAAATCATGGATTTTGTTGTTTAGCCCTGCCACATTACAACCCTTTTGAAAACCTCTAGATCCTTGTAGTTTGGGTGTTTGTTCTTTTGAAATGAAATGACATGTAATACTGATTAACACATGATTAGTGATGGCAAGTGGTAAACACTCACCTGTGAGATATTGAGTGGATTCTTTCTTTTCACAGCCACTAGTTACGTTTGCCACGCCCTGAAACTTAGGGTGTAATTAAATAAATAAAATTTGGATAATAAAAATAGAGGATAAATTTTTCACGATTTAAAACAATTAAAGAAAGGAAGAAATCGTGAGATGAAAACTTTAACAAGTAATCCCTTGACCCTTTTTAATAACCTATCTCATATATGAAGATATGAGAAGGTGAACAATTAAGTCAAGAGTGAACCTTGGATGATCAATCTCATGATCATCAACAAGGAGTAGCGGAAGTGTACAATTACATTAAGAAAATGAAGGGGAGTGGTAGAAGGTCAAAGGATAGTCCATTGAATTGTTAAAATGTATTAATTATGCGTGTAGGTCATTGTACAATCATATCATAGTCAAACAATACCAATTGTACCCCAAAATAGAGGATAAAGTGTGAAAATAGGGCCATGAATTGATTCAAGCACCCCATGAATTGATTCAAATGGTTTTGGAGTCCAAAACAGTGAAAACAGGACCCCTTGAATCGATTCAAGCCCGTATGAATTGATTCAAACGTTTCTGGAACCAAAAACAGTGAAAAAGGGGTCCTTGAATCGATTCAAACTCGTATGAATCGATTTAAACTCGTATGAATCGATTCAAACGCCACTGGAGCCCAAAACAGTTAAAATAGCACCTCTTGAATCGATTTAGAGATCCTTGAGTCGATTCAAGAGAGCAAAGTTGCTGTTTTTATGTAGAAAAAGCATGATTTTTGGACTTCCAACCCCTTAACTTTTTCATATCAACTCTAAACGCTACCAAATTTTGACACCAACTAAAATACACTGTTTATGACGTGTGGCCACCAGCCTCACTCAAAAATTCTCAAAAATGAGAAACTTATGCAAATAAATGCGTTTAGTCTATTCTTGAGCCTTTTTTAGTAACTTAAGGGTCTATTCTCAATGGAATTAACCTGTTCCAATTTCTGTAAGTAACAAATCATGTATTTATTCTATTGGAACTACTACATGTCATCCAAAACTCATTTTGACCTTATTAGTTCCTTAATTATGCATGAAATGCATTTTTACAAATTAGTCAATCAATCAAACATCATGCACACTAATGCCATCAATTGGCCAAGAAACTTCATAATTAATATTTATTCATCAATATGGTAAGCTAAATCAACACGTCCTTATCAACATCAACCAATATGAAGGTCACTACCCAAAATTGGCCTTTCAAAATATATAAGGTCCAATTTTCACAAGTGACCCCCCAAAAGAATACATACTAACATTCATGAAATAAAATAAGCATATACATATATCCATTGTTTTACAAAAGGAATGCCGGCCAAGGCTTACAAACTTCCATTCCATATTTACCTCTTCCATGACTCAATCCTCCAAAAGAGTAGAGTATTCAAGATACCTACATCAAGCTTTAAAAATGGCAACAAAGGAGGTGAGTAACATATACCAAATGATCTAAAATCATACATTATGATGATACTAAATGATCTAAAATCATACATTATGATGATACTAATATATATATGCATAACATGTATTTCTCAAGAAGCATCATGAACTTCTTTCACACATCATCTCATTCCATTCAACATCATACATGTCTAAATCAATACATTCACAATTCACATATCACAATCATGGCATTCTCAATAAAGGTCATCACACATTTAATGTTAGTACAACAACTTCCTTCCTCTTTATTTAACAATCGTCCATCGCCACCACGGGCTACCAACTAGGCATATCTCTGGCTATATGCAGATACTCTTAAGGCTAATACATATGCACAAAAGAATCAATAACAATTGCAGATCTGACTGTGGGAAACAATATCATATCAAATGTGGGTCAAGCATAGGTGTGCTACTATGCCCGTACTACAGTAGTAAAAGTGTACACTTATATCTCAAATCATGTATGCCTAACATCATATTTTACAGGTACCAAACCGTTATCGTCCATTTGTAGCACTAGTCACCCCGTGACTTACGGATCACTTACATGGCCTTACTTTCCAAAAATGCTATGGGCCCCTACCGAACACACATCGAGAGAGCCGTGCCCCATTAGGACACCGAGGTCACTTACTCACCATAGAGCCGTCTACCCATTGGGCCCGCTATATAGGGTGCCTTGTCACCAAACTAAGGGCAGCTTCGTGATTCCCAGAATCACTAGGGAATAACAACAATTTACCCGTGCACAGGGCCACCCTCCTACTGGGCCCGCCTATTGGAACCCCTAACATTCCATATAAGCAACGAATGATATGCCATGGATGCAATGCAATGCAAATCAAATGCATTCTCACACTATGCATCCTAAATGCCACTTCACATTCACAATTCACCACCACACTTAGTGGAATCCTAGGTTCTCATCATTCTCAATCATCACCAACATTCATTGGATTTCATGCACATACTAGTTAGTGGCAATCACAATCCATCAATTCACATATCATGGGATGTTTAATAACGTTGCAATCAATATAATCATGGTTCCAAGCCATTACAACAACTCTCATCAATCATGAGTCAATTCAACACCATATTCATCATCCCATAAACATAAGCCACATAACACCATTCACTCTAAATCCATTTTCAATCAAGTAATCATCAATTCATTCATCCAAGCCAATTAGCATAACACAATCATACACACACACATCACTAATGGATGAAATCAAGCATTTAGAGATGTTACCTTCTCCTACCTTAAGTGAAGTAGAAATCAACGCAGTCCAATGGTCCTGCCTCATCGATAGGGTCATTTCCTACATTATGTCATATACCGCACAATCAATTTTTATTTAAAGTACCAAGGCTCAAGTGTTCATATTTATTTCTTGGTGTTTTTACGCTATTTCGATTCTCAACCTCATTTATTTCATTCAATCCACCACAACCACTATTGTTTGGTGTCTTCATTTATTATTATGCAATTAAAGCTAAACCCATTCATGGGTTTCCATATTAATGGCTTCTACCAACCATTCACCATCATTAATGGTTATCACTCATCATAAATAACATCTATCATCAATAATAAATGCTCATCAACCCACATCTCATATTTCCCCCAATTTATAAAGTTAGAGTTTCATCAAAAACCTAATAACCACCATTTATGTTCATCACTTTCCATAATCTTCATGCCATTTTTGTGTACCACCCAAGGCCCTCATAAAACTCACATTAAATAAACCCCACCTTAGGGTTTCTCATTATAAATGCTTCCCATTCATAACCTTCATGCATTAAACTCTCTCCCAACAACTATTACCTAAAACCTAGGGCTAGAGCTCAAGAAAAGTGATGAGGAAACCTTACCTCAAGCCAAAAGAAGTGAGCTCCAAGAATGTGGGAGGAAGAACATGAAAATAGAGTGGGAGAAGGGGAGCTTCAAAGCACCAATATCATCCCTTCCAAGCTTGAAGCAAACAAAATGAATGGAGGAGGAAGGGCATACCACACTTGGGTTTTGGAGAATGAAAGGAGAAGAAGAGTGTGAGATGAAGAGTGAAGGAGAAAGGAGAGCAAAAGACTTTGGTCTTTAGAAGGAAACAACGTGAATGAAAGGGAGAGTAAGGAGTGTCTAGTGTTTTAATTTAACCCCTCACTTAAACTTCTCCGTTTTAAATCATATAGGATCTCCTTTCAGGCTCAATACATTGTCTAAAAATTATTCTGATTACATATTCAGACTCCCAAAAAAATTCTCAATAGCCCTGACCAATAGTACCTCAATCAGAGATACTTGGTCTGACACCCATATTTTAACCGGGTATTATTTTCAACTATTGAAGTCTCCAGAAATTATGAAAAATCATAAAAATTCCCAATTTAATCATTTTAATATTTTTGGGACATTAATCAATTCATATTTAATTATTCACTATTTATTTCTCTTAATTAATCATTTATATAAACTTTGGGATGTTACAACGTTCACTAGTTTAGTGCTTTGCAAGCTTAAGTATTTGCCTTAATGGATTTTAATTTGAGGCAGGATCTATTATATATATATATATATATATATGTTTTAATCTTTCTTTCCTTATGCATAGTTGTGATTAAAACAAATCTTCCTATCCACTTTGATGCTTTGTTACTTTTGCTTGAGGACAAGAAAAGTTTTAGGTTGAGGAGAGTTGATACTTGCTCAAATGTGTATATATGTTGGTGTTAATTGGGCATAATTTTGATAGGTGTTACATTATCTGGACCATTTTATGCATTGTAATAGATAAAAAGTGAAAACCAGATATTTTTTGATATGTTTGATGTAAATAAGTTCTTATCCCTATTTTTTGTTTAAATTTTAGGTGAAAAAGATGAACAAAGGAAGGAGAAAGGAATTCCAAGCCAGTCCCCAACTCAAGCCATGAAAAAATACAAGTTTTGGTTGCCTTGCTCAAGTGAGACTCAAACTCGCTTGAGCAAGTTAAGAGTCTTAATGAAGAAACTAATGAAAAAATGCAAGACTCGCTTGAGTGAATCTAAATTTGCTTGAATGAGTAAAGTACAGAGAGCATCAGTGAGTATTTTGATTAAGCGAATCTCATATTGCTCAAGCGAGAAATGTCCAGTGAGCAAACCAAAAGGATTCGCTTGAGCGAAGAAGAAATGACCTGAGCGAAATGAAGCCAAAGATAGATGCTAGGGAATTCGCTTCAGCGAGTATTAAGCCGCTCAAGTGAAAACATTCCCGAAACAAATCCAATTTTAATGTGTTTGAGCGAATCATGTTAGGCTCAAGCGAATGTAACAAAAACAACAGGGGACTTTACTCACTTGAGTGACTCATTTTCCCAAGTGAGTCTGTGAGGAAGAAATCAAGAAAGAAAGGCTCCTTCAGGGTGAAGAAACCTATCTCGCTTAAGCGAGCTAACTCTAGCTTAAGCGAGATGGTTAATATAAAAAGAAAACTTTCAAAAATGAAAAGGAGCTTTTTCGGAGATTAGATTTCTTGGACGTGGATTTTCATCGAAGACCATATTTTTCTTCTTCTTCATCTTTTTCTCTTTTGATTCTTGAATGTATTGGCTACCATGTGCAGCTCAACCATTCATTGGGATTAGATGTAGTCGAATCATACCCTGACGTACGTTTGTCTTATATTTATATATTCAGTATTTTTGTTTTATCGCTTTTGGTTTTCTATTTTATGCTTAACTTGATTCTATTGGGAAATAGTTTCGTGATCATGGTTTCCATTTGATTATTGGAAAGCCTATAAAAATGGATCTAAATTGAATGCTTGTTATAGAGGATATTAGGAATAATAGTCGATGTAACAAACATTGAAACAGTTAGTTTTAATGCTGGAATATTCTCAATATGATTGAGGGATCAACATATTTAAGAATATTCTTATGAATTTCGTAGTCGAGGAATCTATGCGAATGACTTAAGATTGTGATAAAGAAAGCAATATTTCAAAAACCATTTATATAAGCGTTTGCAACATATTAAAGGGCGAGATTGATGAAATCCAGTCCCAGTCTTTATCAATTGATAGTTAAACACTTTTCACTACTTGTTTAATTTATGCTTGCTACATTTAGCCATTTTTATTTTTAGTACATCATGCAACTAATACTTGGTCTTGCTAAGGTAACTTGAATCATTATTTTAATCTCCCTATCCTGTGGAACGACACTCCGTTTTAACGAATACTACAACTGAACACTGGTGAAAATGACCCATGTTACAAGAATGGGAAATGCGACTTAGTACCAGTAAAAGGATGCTGGTATGCATGTAAATGATGAGATAAGTGTACACATTTTACTAATTCAGTAGGGGCATGATTGTATATCTATGCTTGAACCCATAATTGGTGTTTTATATTCCTACAGATGGATCTGCAATTGATAATGATTTCCTTGTGCATATGCATTACCCTAAGAGTATTTGCATATAGCATAGTGATATGCCAAGAGAGGATGAGTTGAGATGATAGTTGGATTGGATGAAACACAACCTAAAGACAAGTAAAATATGAATACAAAGAAAAGACCTTATGTATAGATGATGATATTTGTGTTAGCCCAAATACAATAAAGGAAAATGATGTGTATGTGTATATACTTTGCTATGAGTTTGATTGATGAACATGATATATGCATATATTGTTGGAATGGGGGAATTATGATGATAATTTATAATTTAAAGCAAAGTATACATGATGTTGATATGCATATGCACATAATCACAAATGTATTCATATTCGTCACTTGGAATGTATAACTCACTCTCCATGTTGTCTTTTTAGCATTGTGATGCAGGATATGCATGAAGTGAGGTGCATTATATTTTGGAAATGTGTATTTTGTGGAGAAGGTAAAGTTATTGTATAGGAATACCTTGGCCGGCAATCTTTGTAAAGCATATGATATGTGAATATGCTTATTTTGTATATGAATATGAATGATATTAGATGTATATATTGGAGGTCATGTGTGAAAATTAGACCCTATGTGTTTTGAAGACTAATTTTTGTATATGGCCTTAGACTTGGTGAATTTAAACCACACTATATGTAAGGAATGATATTTGCTTTCATGTTTGGTGAAATTATGATTATTATGATGATTAGAGATTATATATGTGATGAGTGGTTGAAGGAAATAGTGGATTTGTATGTATATTGAGGAAGTGAGTGAGTCATATTTTGATACAAGAGGTTCTAGGACATGGGACTAGGGTGTATAAACCCTATTACATATTTAAAACATGTTGGAATTGGTTTGAAACATAATTGAAGTGGTTTGAATGGTTTTAGGTATGCCATTACTCCTAAAATGTATTTTATGCATAATCCCATAGTTAGGCCTCATGGTTATGAATCATTGAGTGTGATTGAGTCTTCCAAGTCTTAATTGGTATGTTTTAACTCCCCATAAAGTTTGGTGATGACTAGATATGATTAGGATGGGTTTTGGTAGGCTAGAAACTCATAAAATCTGGTTTCTCTAGTCTTTCTGCATAGTTAATTGATTAGAGTGGTCCATGGACTCGATTAAAGGCTTACCGTTAGCTATAGGATCAATTTTTGATAAACTTAATCAATTAAGCTCAACACTTAATCGATTAAAATACAAACAGAATGTTGTTAATCGATTAAGCCTTCCTGTTAATCGATTAAGTCATTGTTTTTGAGATGGGGGCTGTTATAGGCTGAATTAGCTCTTGGGTTCTTCACAAAAGTTGTAGATAATTGAGTCATGGACATTTTCCTATTAGAAGCACCTCATTTGGAGGTCTGTAGCTCTAGACATACCCAAAATACTACAAGGTGCTCATGCTGAAATTCTAATGCATAACTGTTTTAGTTTTTCTGTGATTTGAGGTATCTTCGGGGCGTAATTAGCCTTTAACCTCTGCATGAAAGTTATAGATACATGTGTTAGAGAGGTGTGAAAATTGGCTTCATCTCAATTGGAGTTTCCTAATGTTAGTCCTCAAATTTACTGTTATTTTTATAATTAAAAGTGTGTTAAAAATAATAAAAATTGGTTTAAATGTTAATAAATTTAGGTTTTATTTGAAATAAATGAAAATTATTAAAACTCAGCTGCTATGACCCATTTTCTATATTTTTATAGTGAAAAGAGGAAGAATTGAAGTAAAAATTTATACAAAGTTGAAGGGCTGACACGTAGCATCAACCCCCTGCGTAGTGTCAAGGTTTTGGTGCTGACGCTATAAGTCAGACCCACGCGTAGCGTCAGAAGTTACGTGGACTCCACTTCCAGGTGGCCTTGCACTTAGCCAAATGGCCATTATTGTCCAATCCACTATCAAAAAATGGACAAACACAGTGGAGGATAATTGGGAAACATGTATGGGCATTAATTATATTAATTATTGTTAATCATGGCCAGAAATTATGCAAATTAATGAAGGCTGAGTCAGAGGTCTGACGCGTAGCACCAGCCTGATGCGTAGCATCAGGATCTCTGCTCAGCCCTATAAATAGGGCCATTCTCCACCATTCTAAGCATCCCATCCATCCCTTCTTCATTCTTGTCTTTATTCACTCGGATTCAGAGTGTCTTTTCTGAGTTAGTATTCTAGGGTAGTTTCCATATACTTGAGAGTGTTGTAGTGTATTGTGCTCTTTCTGTATTATGAAGTGTGATCAAGTGCTTATGATGTCATCAACTGTAAGTTGTGTTTCTACTTTCACCATGTGTAACTAATTTGTTTATGTTGGAAATAGTGAACCAATCTATAAATATAATGTTGTAGTTAAGACCTCTGTATGTTTATGATTCAAATGCCATGTTAGTATTTCAATCTTTTATTAATATGAACTTCAAAGGGGAGAATGATTTTCATGCGTGTTAAACCACTTTAATGAAAGTAAAAGTTGAAGTACCCTTAATATACCTATTACTAGGAATAGAGTTGGTAATTATTGTTATGTTAAGGCCAAGACTTAAAGCAAGTTTTTACTGAGAAAGCATCTGAGGGATCAGACTTTACGTTAACTATTTATAATTTACATGAGAGGGTATAATGATTTCAAGCTGCAATAACATGAACTTGATGATTATATATGCATGTCTATAATTATTTCATTATGTTTTAGTGTGGGGATCCTAATTCCAACATAGTTTCTTCAATCTTGTTTTTCTCAAGTATTGAATCTATTCTGAATTACTACTCAAAGTCATTTTCTAGATAGTTGTATAATCTTTTACTCAATGAACAAATCAATCTTTAAATCTGTGAATATTGTACAAATTATGAATAAATTATTCTTTTGTTAATAAATTTTGATACATTTACCATAGTAAATAAGAATTACTATTTAATATTGAAAACATTCAATCTTTATGGGAACGATATCTATTTCAAAAACTAAATGATAAATTAGTGCGCTTACCAATAAAGAAGCCCAACAAATATTCTAGGTCTAACAAGTTTTCTGGCCCTGTCACTGGGGATTGAATTGATTCAGTAAAACTGTAAATTTTTAATTACTGTGGTAAAAAATTTTCTTATTTTTTACCTTAGGTAAATTTTTAATTTTATTTATACCTTCATTTATTTACTTTTTCTTCAATAATTATTGTTACACTAACTTTTTCTACATATTTTATTTGTGCAAACTCGATCTTCTATAGGGAGGATCTTCTTTGATCCTGAGATCGAAAAGTTTGTAAAAAGACTCAAAGCTTTACAATCTAAAAAACAAACTACTTCTTCTTCAACTTCATCTTCTTTTCAAAATTCTAAAAATTCTAGTATGGCTGTACAAAGAAGAACACTGGGATAGTTTACTGCTATCAACATTAAGAGATTAAAAGCTTCCCAACACTTATGAACAAGTGTCACATTTATAAAGAAGATGATGTGGCTCCTTTGAGTCATGGTAAGTATGAACCCAAGTTGAAGGGTCAATCCTATAATTTTAAGAGGCATGGTCATTTTAAGAAGTTTTTTCGTGGTGGATCCTCCAATACAAGAGGACATGGTGGACAAAAAGGTGGTAATGGTAATCAAGGTCGTGGCAATACTCAAGGCGTTACTTGCTTCAAGTGTGGTGCAAATCACTTGGCATGTGATTGTCCTTAAGATGATGTGGTGTTCTACCAATGCAACCAACCCGGGCATATTCATCCTTATTGTCCATTGAATGCAAGAAATACAAATGTTGATACTATTGCTCGTGTGAATCATAATGCTAATCGTGGAGGCCATGGTGGTTTTAGAGGTCGTGGTCATGGAAATGGTAATAGTTATAATGGTGGCCATAATGGTAATGGTCAAGGCAATGGCAATGGTGGAAGAAATGGTAACCATAATGGGGGTAATTAACCATAAGTTGCTGGAAGAGTCTTTGCCATCACTAGTGAAGAAGCCACATAATGTAAGACCTTATTCATGGTGAGTGTGAAATTCTTGGCACCTTCATTTGCGTTATCTATAATTCTAGTGCTACTTATTTGTTTATTTTTTAGGATTGTGTTAGGTGTTTGAAAGTGCCTATTTAAATGATGAAAGGTTCAATGATGATGACTACACTGATCGGTGCTTGTTTGAGATCGGTGACTCGATGTGAAAATGTTGAGATGACTCTTGAGGGTAGAAAATTTGTTGTATCCCTCGTGTGCTTACCTATGAAAGACCTGGACATTATCCTAGGCATGGATTAGTTGTCTGCGAATAGAATTTTTATGGATAATAAAGTGATGATTTTCTGACTCTGAACATTGAATGGTTTGACCTGTAAGGTATCTCTCAGCTTCTTATGATGCTCTACATAGTTGATGGGAGTAGTACTTCCCAATATGATGAAATTCCTATTGTTTTAAAATTATTTGATGTTTTTTCCTGATGAGATTCCTTGTTTGCCTCGTCCACGTGAAGTGGAATTTTCTATTGATCTTATTCCTGGCGCTGAGTCTGTTTTTAGAGCTCTTTATAGGATATGTCTTATGGAGTTGTCTGAAGAATTGCTCGAAAGAGAATTTATCTGCCCAAGTGTATCTCCTTGGGGCACACCTATGTTGTTGGTGAAAAAGAAAGATTGAAGTATAAGATTATGCATTGATTATCACCAACTCAACAAATTGAATATCAATAACAAGTATCCTCTTCCTCGCATAGATGATCTCTTGGATTAGTTGAAGGCTGTTATTGTGTTCTCAAAAATTAATTTGTGTTTCAAATATCACAAATCAGGGTAAAGACCGATGATATTCCTAAAACTACTTTTCGAACGTGTTATGGCCACTACCAGTATTTGGTGATACCATTTGATGTGACAAATGCTCTTGCGATTTTCATGGATTACATGAATCGCATCTTCCATGAGTATCTTGACCAATTTGTCATGGTGTTCATTGATGATATTTTAGTGTACTCTAAGAGCCATGAAGAGCATGAAAGGTATCTTTACCTTATGTTGACAATCCCCTAAGAGAAACAATTGTATTCTAAGCTCTCTAATGTGAATTATAGTTAAGTGAGATTTCATTTCTCGGTCATGTGATTTCTTGTGATTGCATAGCTGTCGATCCATCAAAGGTTGAAGTTGTTATGGCTTGGGAAAGACCAATGGCTGTGACAGAGATAAGAAGTTTTCTTTGTCTTGTCGGTTAATAATAGAGATTTATTGAAGGATTTTCTCATCTGCCTTGCCATTGATAAAGCTGACTCGTAAGAATCAACCATTTGTGTGGACTCTTAAATATGAGAGAAGTTTTCAAGAGTTGAGAATGAGACTTACTACTACACCAGTATTGGCTTTGCCCGATTTACTGGATGAATTTGTGGTGTATTGCGCTGCTTCTAAGCTTGGTCTCGGTTGTGTACTGATGTAAAACGAGCATGTGATAGCTTATGCGTTGAGACAGTTGCGACCACATGAGGTTAATTATCCCACTCATGATCTAGAATTGGTGGCGGTTGTATTTGCTTTGAAGTTATGGTTACACTATTTGTATGGCTCCAAGTTCATGGTCTTTAATGATCACAAAAGTCTTAAGTATCTGTTTAATCAGAAAAGGCTTAAGCCGATGGAATTTTTCAAAGACTGTGAGTTTGAATTGAGATATCATCCTAGAAATGTAAATGTGGTTGCCGATGCTTTAAGCCGAAGGTCGTTGCATGTTTCTGCTATGATGGTGAAAGAGATGGAGCTAATTGAAAAGTTTAGAGACTTGAATGTAGGTGTGGAGATATATACCACAAAGAAAATGTCTCTTGAGATGTTAAAAATTATGAATGTATTTCTTGAATATGTGAAAGCGCAATAACCTAATGATGAATATTTGATGGAGATGAAGAAAACTCAAGCTAATGGGAAGAATTTGTTTCTACAGGAAGGTCCCGATGGTATTTGGCGTATGAAAGACTGAATTTATATTCCATCTAATGATGATTTAAGGAAATTTATACTTGAGGAAGCTCATAAGACTATGTTGAGTATTCATCCTGGTACCACTAAAATGTATCAAGACTTGAAGAAGAATTTCTGGTGCCCTGGCATGAAACGTAATGTGGTGAATTTTGTTGCAACTTCCCTTATTTGTTAAAAGGCTAAAGTTGAACATCAAAAACCCTCTAGTTTGTTAAGACCTTTGAAGATCCTTGTTTGAAAATGGGATAATATTGCTATGGACTTTATTTTTGGTTTGCCTAGAACCTGTGCTGGAAATGATGCTATATGGGTGAATGTAGATCGATTGACTAAGTGTGCTAGCTTTTTACCCATGCGTATGAAGAGTTCATTGGTGAAATTGGCCAAATTATACATAAAGAAGATTGTTAGATTGCATGGTGTACCGTCTAGCATTGCATCCAATCGTAATCCATAGTTTACTTCCCGATTTTGGGGAAACTTACATCAGGAGTTAGGCTCTAAGTTAAAGCTTAGTTCTGCTTATAATCCTCAAATCGATAGATAGTCTGCGGGGACTATTCAAAGCCTTGAAGATTTGTTGAGGGCTTATTTTCTTGAGTATGGTGGTTGTTGGGAGAGATTTCTTCTACTGATTGAATTTACGTATAATAACAGTTACCATAGTAGTATTGGTATGGTTCCTTATGAGGCATTTTATGGTAGAAAATGTAGAATGCCTCTATGTTGGTTAGAAATCGATGAGAATCTGGCTTTAGGGTTGAAGATTGTCCAAAAGGCTACTGAGCATATTAGAAAGATATAAGAGAATATGAAGATTGCTCAAGACTGACAAAAACGTTACTATGATAAAAGGTATAAACTACTTGAATTTCAAGTTAGTTATCATATTTTTGAAGGTCTTACATGATAAGGGAATTGGTATAGCTTTAAAGAGCAGAAAATTAAGTCCTAAGTTTATTGGACCATATGCGATTCTGGAGCGAATTGGTGATGCTGCTTATCGAATTGCACTTCCTCCACATCTTGTAAATTTGCATAATGTATTTCATGTGTCGCAGTTGAGGAAATATGTTTCTAATGCCTTACATGTAATTCTAGTTGATGGTGTTGATGTACAGGATGATTAGCCTATCTCTTTTATTTCTATTCGTGTTGTTGAGCATTCCGTTAAGAGGTTGTGGAACAAGTTGGTATCATTGGTGAAAGTCGCATGGAAACATGGAAATGAAGAGACTTTCCCAAGGGATTGTGAAGATGATATACGGGAGCGATACCCGAATGCGTTTAAATTAGGTTAGTAAATTTCAGGGACAAAATTTATTTTGAGGTGGGGTGGATTGTAACATCCTAAAATTTATATATAAATGATTAATTGAGATAGATAAATGGTAAGTAATTATATATGGATTGATTGTCCTGAAAATTTAGAAATGATTAAATTGAGATTTATTATGATTATTCATAATTTATTATAGCTTAAAGAGCTGAAATTAATACCCGATTAAAATATAGGTGTCTGACCAAGTATCTCCAGTTGAGGTACTGTTAGTCAGAGCTATTAAGAATATTATGGTGGATCTGAATATGTCTTCGGAATAATTTTTGGATAAAGTATTAATCCCAAATGGTGATCTTGTTTATTATAAAATGGGGAAATTTTAATAAGGGTAAAATGTTAAAACTAAAACCCCTACTCTCCCTTTAGTTTCATATTGGATTCACTTTCCCTAAGGCAAAAGACCTCACTTCTTCTCCTACATTCCTTCTCTTCCTCTTCTTCTTACAAAACCCTTCAAGTGTAGACTCCCCTATTCATTTTTGTTTTCTTCTTACAAGCAAGAAGGAGATAATGGTGATTTGAGCTCTCTTTCTCTTCTCTCGTTTTCGTGCTTCCTCTCCCTCTCTTGAAGCTTACTTCTTCTTGTTGGCTTGAGGTAAGTTTCTCACCATTTTCATGGTTTTAAGCCCTAGATTATGGGTTATTATGGTTGGGGAAATGATTAAATGCATGTAGGTTGTTTGTGAGAGCCATTAATATGCAAACCCTATGGTGGGGTGTCATAAATGTGATATTTGTAAGGGTTATGAATGGTACACAAAAATGATGATGACGATGATGGAGGTTTGTGTGCATTAATAATGGTTATTAGGTTTTTGATGAAACCCTTGCCCTAAGGATTGAGGAAAACATGTAATGTTAATTTGAGAATTGATTTTAAGTGGAAATGTATGATAATTAGAGTATGGGTATCATTAAATATGTTAAGAGATGATATTGATCTAGTGAGATGGCCATTAATGGTGGTTAATAACCATTGATGTGAGAACCCATTAATGGGTGTGGCTTTAAATGCATAATAATAAACATGAGCACAAAACCCATGGTGGTTGTGGTGAAATAAATAAAAAGGAAAATGATTTAATAGTGATAATGTTATAAACACCAAGTGTTTAATTGAGAATATGTAAATCTTGGTGGGTAAATAGAAAGTAACGGTATGGTATATTGTGTGGTGTAGGATTTACTCCAAACGACGAGGCAAGACCGTCGAATCGATCAGATTACTTCTCTTGAGGTAGGAGAGGAGTTTATATTCTAAATGTGTGAGTTGAATATTGACAGATTGTTGTATGTGATATTATACATGTTTTCCTTGCGTTTGCTATATTAATGAATTGTGAAGTTGAGTGTTACAGTGTTATATGCTTGGCAAATATGTGATATACGTTTGGAATATTAATGGTATGCATTATGATGAATGATAATTACCATGAGATGTTGGGACAAGTGTTGTGCCCTATGTTATTGAGAATATATGTGTATTCACTACAAATATTGATTGATAAATGTTGATGATGAATAAGAATGAGTGTAACATCCTAATTTTAATAAATAATAATTCCAAAAACAAGGAAAAATTTTCACAGAATCAACCACTGGTTTATCGGCATAAAAAAAGAAGGCAAGGGAAATAAAAGAATATTCATGCGTATGGCAAACAGCGGAAGAAGCAAGGCTGGAACCGACCCATTCGGTTCAACGAAACACGTCAGCGCCTGGGCGAAATCCATGACAACTCTGACTCGCTCGGGCGAGGTCCAGGGACGCTTGGGCGAAATTACAGTGAGAGTCTTCCAAACCCGCACGCTCGCGGGAGTGAGAAGCCACACTCGGCTAATCCACCATTCGGAATACGAGACAGCCATTCGCTGGGTAACGCTCAAACCACTCGAGATTAAAGGGTTCCATTCGCTCGGGAACGACCCCAATATTCGCTTCCCTCGGTAACCCATAACTTAGTCTCTCAATTTTCTTCATAAAGTCAGCCTAAGGATCCGCTCGGGAAAATCAGGTAGTTAGGTCCCACTCAGACTTAGTCAAAACTCCGCCACTCGGTATACAGACCCTTACTCACTCGGATTATCAATGTTTTACACTCAGAACCCATTCCATTCTAAACCACTACACTAACTCCTCTCTCAGGAGGAGAATTACCCAAGGTTTTCCACTCGGGAATGAGAACTCTTCCTCATTCAGGTTTACCTATAATCTTCACTCGGAGTCGCTCAGAATCTTCACTCGGAACCACCAACTTGACATAAT
The DNA here is from genome assembly GCA_037962975.1 of Clitoria ternatea. Classification (NCBI taxonomy): domain Eukaryota; kingdom Viridiplantae; phylum Streptophyta; class Magnoliopsida; order Fabales; family Fabaceae; genus Clitoria; species Clitoria ternatea. Next base: position 163,854,650 of record CM075672.1, read on the forward strand.
TTCACTCATCAACAGCCCTTGGGTCATTTAGCAACACGTCCCAGTCGGAAAACGCATCGAGTCAGTACGAAGCACATACATAGGAATACATATTCTCAGAAACATAAATCTGCCCACAAATTCAATCCACCGACCCACAAGCATGTAACCATATACTCGGAATACTCATTAACTTGATATTATGCATTTACCAATACGATACCACACAATGACACCATGATTATTCAATCTTTATAAATGGATATATTTGATCGTCATTTTACATAAGAGCCGGCCAAGGCTACACGGACAGAACATAATAAAGCGATACAGGTACTCATCAGTCGGAGTGCATCACACTCGGACTTGAAACCTTATCATCATTTCCGAGCACGACCTGCACACACTGAAAAATGGTGTAGGGGTGAGCTTTTGCATATAAAGTGACAACTATTGACTCGGACTCTACCTCCATTCTCAATTATATAATTTACCGGGTTTAATCCATAATGATTTATATATATATATTGCCAATTAATTTAAGGGTCAGACCACATCATTCAATCGGAAGTTGCACCATAACATATATTCTCAATCATAGCATCACACTGCACTCAGCAATGGTATCAATACCCGTACATTCGTTCAGTCAGAATTTGCTCATACTACATCGTCTAGTCGGAGTTCAATCAATTCATTTAATCCAAGCAATTCACAATAATCTCACTAACAATGCTCATAGACTCATGCATGCGGATCCGACTTAAACAGTGAGTTCAGTGCAGATTCCTTCCCGGTCCCTCGTCCACTAGCCTTTTCCGTGTGGCACCGGTCACCCCGTGACGTCTCGAGACCCAGCTCTAGCTCCATCGGCTACCACGGGTCCTCATGGATCTAACCAGGAATCTGACTGGAACTCGTTTTACATGACTCTAGATGCCTTTCCGACCCCCCGTCCTCATGGAACTGGTCAAGAATCTGGGATTCATCCCACATATGCAATCTTATGTAAATCCACAACAACATCCAAGCTTACCAGACGCGTCTCACACAGCCATCAATGGGTCATAACCGATCCCCCCACAGCAATCAGATTCATTCGGAATCCCACATTCCATTACAACAACACATGTCTCTATCATAATAACTCACAACAGCAAGCATAGGGAACCACATTACAGTACATCCACCCAACATTTTTAACAGAGTCAGCATACCTTTCCACACGGCATTCAAAATGGAAATCACACATCAATTCACATCTCATGCATTCGGGGATAATGGTAACACACACACATTCACTCAGCAAACTCAGATTTCAACAACATGCATCACAGAAGTATTAACAGGCACTCAAAGACGAGGTCACACAACCCTCAACCTTTCACAGATGTCCCAATTCGGAAGTTGCATGCACAATCAGTCAATCACCACACATCTATCTACACATTTCACTCACATATTACATTAAAGCAAGCACCAGGGACCCGGTCATAAACCATACGCTTGACATGTAAAGCGCCCCCTACCTGCTGTCGGGGTTCAGAGACTCTTCAAGTTGCAGTGCTGACCGATTGTCCCTCCGTTACTCCTCCAACAGCCTTCGAGTTCAGCGTTGATCCTGGGCCAGAGTTGCTCCTTTCCTCCTACGGGTCCGTCTTCTCCACAGCTCCAAAGCACTTCCAGCCCAGCCTTCCAACTGGAATACCACAGCTCCAGGTAGAAGAAGAAGGAGAGGAAAAAGACAATAGGGAGGAAGGAGAGAACAGGGAGTGGAGTCAGAGCTGTGTTGATGTTCCTCCAGGAGCTCTCGACTCTCTCACTGTTCGAGTGGCGATGTGAATGAGAGTGAAGAAGAAGAGAAACAGGGAAGGAGAGACCATATACACGCACAAGGAGAGCTGCCAGCGTGAATAATGAGAGAAAGAGAGAGCTGAAGTTGTCTTATACTCCTAGGGACACATACGTCCTTTCGCCTGGCACTATTATTATTATTTATTCAATTATTTCTACCCAAATCAACAATTACTCTAATTAACCATTAATCCTAATTCTGTAATTAACCTTTAATTAATAGCTTAACTTCAATCGGTAATTAAGTTAGAAATCGGGATGTTACAGTTCTCCCCCTCTCAAAAGAATTTCGTCCTCGAAATTCAAACACATACTTAGCCTTAATAAATCACTCGGAAATCACTGACATACAACAATAAGCAGTTACACATCTATGTTCCTTAAGTATTCATCCATTTCTTAAATCCCAGTTGGCACAATTGGCCTCCAAAGCAATTCACCGATCGCTCCACCCGAAAAACCGGGACATTATGCTTAACACATTTCCACTCGGAAGTGGCACCATTGACTCGGAATAACATTCCTTTCTTTCACTCAGACTTACCTCAACAAACAGATCAGAATACCACAGCCATGTTCCGACTGTAACTCTTCGTCCATCCACGTTTTTGACTGCTTCGTAATTTCTAATCAGCATAAAACAACTCTTCATAGCCTTCATTACATTTGGGACTCCACTTCTCATATAGTTACCCCCATTCAGCTCTGCCAGTTCACCCTAGCCATTGGCACTTTCCAGTTCTTTGGCCGCTCGGCCTTACACTCTCAACACCGATTGGCGTATTCACACCATCGGGTCTCCCGACTCAATGTGCCACTCGGCACGACCATGCGCTCACACAAAACATAGGCTTGACATTGGGTCACATGGGACACATTCTAGACGTTATTCGACCATTTGGGAAGAATCCAGTCGGTAAACAACGTTACCGATTCCCTAGGATACCCACTACTGACCGATTCATTTCGGATTTAGCTCTCGGATTTCCAAATTTTCGGCCACGAGATTCCTTTCTTAACCAAAATGAACACTCAACGAGTTCCCATAAGCTTCAATTAGTACACTTGTCTGGATTTGCCTCGTACAGGTACCACACTCGGTCCATACATCTCAGCTTCTTAACCATCCTTTTGGCTAACTGCATGCCTATAACCTACGAATGTCACTCAGCCGTCCCACTCAAAAATTTTAATTGGGGTTTTAAGGACAGTTCTCATCCGGGAATCCTTCCACTTGCAGAATTCACTCATAATTCAAGCCTTCCGCGAAACCAACCCGAGTCCAAGCCCAGCAGTCCCAAACACTGACCTGAGTATGATTTCAAATAAATCCTTCTCTTGGATATCTACTCCTCTTGGAGGTCCTTCACTCGGAAACTTCCTATTTACCAAATTTCCACTCAGAATCCAGGCTTACTCCAAATATAAATCTGAGTTCAATTCAGCAGGTTCACAACACCCAAACACAGCTATGAATAAGTTTACCGCTCGGTATTTTCTCTCCCTTGGGTAATTCACTCGAAAACTTGCACACTCGAAGTTCCAATTTCCGATATGAAGTACTTTTCTCCTGGAAGACCACTCGGTTGGACATCCCAAGGGTATTAGGAATTCTACACTCGCTATCTTACTATTCGGAATCGTCTGAAAGACTAACCATCACCATAAGCAGTTACAGCTTCACCTGCCCGACTCATGAATTGCTGTATCCAACTTATAGGATGACGTCTCATTCCTATAGGGTTACAACAATCACATGGTCACTACAACGTGTACGCTGCCACATTACCTATGGCAGGAAGAGTCATCTCAGAGCAGCATGCCTCACACGGACCAGACTTCACCCAACTAATACTACTTCACACGGTGGTTAATGGCAGTTCACACACATAAATAATACACCTACATCAACATCATGCAGCACATAGGGTACATCACGCATCAATAATCATGAAAATCATTTATCACCTCTGTAAAACAGAATTAAGGCAATACAACAATCGACTTCTAGCCAGCACCGAGTAAATATTTCCTCTAAATCTTATTCCTCACAACCATGGTTCGGACTAAATTCTCAGTTCTTAGTTATATAATGACATCACTCATTCGGCTTCATGCAATTCAGTCAGGATTAAGTAATTCACATTCACATATGTTGTCATAACACACCATAGACTCGGCAACGACACTAATACACATACAACCACTCAGTCGGATTTTATAACAATTATTCACAGCTATATTATTGTTCACTACAGCATGCACCATAACCATAACCACACATTGCACTCAACAATAGCATCAATATATATATATATGTTCATCCGAGCGAATTTACTTAAATCAATTCTCAACTACATTAAGGATTTCATTCACAACATCATATCCAATCGGGAGTTGCACAATAACGTACATTCTCAATTATGACACCACATTACACTCAATAACAGTATCGGTACATACATATTCATTCAGTCGGAATTCACTTATACGTCATCATCTAGTCGGGGTTCATTTAAATCATTCAAATCCATGCAACCCACGTTAGTCTCCCTAACAACGTTCTCACACGCACCAATCAACTCACTCAGCTAATACTTACTCACAAGAATTAATGGCAATTCACATGCATATATATAAGCACATATTCTCATCAACATTATCATGATGCATCACGTAGGGCACGTCGTACAGCAACAATCATGTAATATAATTTACCCCTACGGTAAAACAGTATAATGGCTACAGGCTTCCGACTTGTACAAAAAAAAAATCATACACCTCTTCATTACTCATAAGTTAGCGCAACTCTCCTGATGACAATCGTCAAATAGCAGTTACTATCACCCCAAAATGGTGTAATAACAGTCGGTTTCTGACCATTACCGTGTAATTGCTTCTTCCTTAGATCTTATCCACCATAAACCATACAGTATCATATACACATATATATGTATACGTGTGTACCAACATTCAATACATACACGCTATCATTCAATAAGAATCTATCCAGTCAGCTCTCGGCTATATCACTTACATTATCTACAATCCCATATAATCACAGCCATAGGCTCACCTTGCCCTTAGCGACAGCATCAACACATATATATTCAATCATCCAATCGAAAAATCTAATTCGCTTTCGGCCATACAATTCATATCATTCACCACAGCATGCATTACAGCCACAACATTAATATACATACATTCATTTAATCGGATTCCATTCAATCATGTTATTCTAAATAATATTCCACATATTCATGTAATTCATATCGAGCTCAACAGCCATTATAGTGTGCACACATTCCTTTCACCCGGATTTAAAAGGGACTCCTCACTCTGAATTATTTAGTCACTCTTCACTCGGGAAACCTCAACAGTTATCACTCGAAGGGTATCCGGATCGATTCCCACTTGGTGTCACCCGTCCTCTTCACTCATTCTTACTCGGCAACTCTAATCTCTCCTACTCTGGTTTTCCCACTAAGTCAAGACTCGCTCGGATTTTCTATCTACTTAATGATTTATTATAATGGATCCACTCAGAGTCGTAGGTGTCATCTTCTGGTCGGTAAACTCTTGCTCGGCATCACACTGTCTCATTCACTCGGGATTACCTAGGTTTCCTTTCACTCGAAGGGAGTCACTAACTCTCTTCCCACGTCAACACTCGTCTCCATCTTCGACTTATAGTTAAACTAATCTCTCGCACACAACAAATACGCATACGTATATTACTCAGATCTTCATGCACAATATAGGGGTTCACGCAACATGGAGGGTGTAATTAATTACAGGCACCAATTTATGTCTTCTACTCCAAGGGTTCAGGTTCAAGTAAAAGGAACTAAGGCTAACACATTTCTTGTATCTCAAATCATATACTATTCATTCATCACACGTTCAAATTCTTCAACAAGGCACAGGCATACAACCACACCATTCATGTACCAAATCATCAAACACATACAATACCGATTAAGTCAGGGCATACAATCAATCGGACCAGGAGGGAAATGACCTCCTATTCACAAATCAATATCACAATAATGATGACCACTCGGTCATACTGCATACAATCGCTTACACTCGGTAAGCATTCCTTGGCCTTGGACCTTTTGGTCTGCTCTGATACCAAAATGGAACATCCTAATTTTAATAAATAATAATTCCAAAAACAAGGAAAAAGTTTCACAGAATCAACAGCTGGTTTATCGGCGTAAAAAAAGAAGGCAAGGGAAATAAAAGAATATTCATGCGTATGGCAAACAGCGGAAGGAGCAAGGCTGGAACTGACCCATTCGGTTCAACGAAACACGTCAGCGCCTGGGCGAAATCCATGACAACTCTGACTCGCTCGGGCGAGGTCCAGGGACGCTTGGGCGAAATTACAGTAAGAGTCTTCCAAACCTGCACGCTCGCGGGAGTGAGAAGCCACACTCGGCTAATCCACCATTCGGAATACGAGACAGCCATTCGCTGGGTAACGCTCAAACCACTCGAGATTAAAGGGTTCCATTCGCTCGGGAACGACCCCAATATTCGCTTCCCTCGGCAACCCATAACTTAGTCTCTTAATTTTCTTCATAAAGTCAGCCTAAGGATCCGCTCGGGAAAATCAGGTAGTTAGGTCCCACTCAGACTTAGTCAGAACTCCGCCACTCGGTATACAGACCCTTACTCACTCGGATTATCAATGTTTTACACTCAGAACCCATTCCATTCTAAACCACTACGCTAACTCCTCTCTCAGGAGGAGAATTACCCAAGGTTTTCCACTCGGGAATGAGAACTCTTCCTCATTCAGGTTTACCTATAATCTTCACTCGGAGTCGCTCAGAATCTTCACTCGGAACCACCAACTTGACATAATTTCACTCATCAACAGCCCTCAGGTCATTTAGCAACACGTCCCAGTCGGAAAACGCATTGAGTCAGTACGAAGCACATACATAGGAATACATATTCTCAGAAACATAAATCTGCCCACAAATTCAATCCACTGACCCACAAGCATGTAACCATATACTCGGAATACTCATTAACTTGATATTATGCGTTTACCAATACGATACCACACAATGACACCATGATTATTCAATCTTTATAAATGGATATGTTTGATCGTCATTTTACATAAGAGCCGGCCAAGGCTACACAGACTGAACATAATAAAGTGATACAGGTACTCATCAGTCGGAGTGCATCACACTCGGACTTGAAACCTTATCATCATTTCCGAGCACGACCTGCACACACTGAAAAATGGTGTAGGGGTGAGCTTTTGCATATAAAGTGACAGCTATTGACTCCAACTCTACCTCCATTCTCAATTATATAATTTACCGGGTTCAATCCATAATGATTTATATATATATTGCCAATTAATTTAAGGGCCAGACCACATCATTCAATCGGAAGTTGCACCATAACATATATTCTCAATCATAGCATTACACTGCACTCAGCAACGGTATCAATACCCATACATTCGTTCAGTCAGAATTTGCTCATACTACATCGTCTAGTCGAAGTTCACTCAATTCATTTAATCCAAGCAATTCACAATAATCTCACTAACAATGCTCATAGACTCATGCATGCGGATCCGACTTAAACAGTGAGTTCAGTGTAGATTCCTTCCCGGTCCCTTGTCCACTAGCCTTTTCCGTGTGGCACCGGTCACCCCGTGACGTCTCGAGACCCAACTCTAGCTCCATCGGCTACCACGGGTCCTCATGGATCTAACCAGGAATCTGACTGGAATTCATTTTACATGACTCTAGATGCCTTTCCGACCCCCTGTCCTCATGGAACTGGTCAGGAATCTGGGATTCATCCCACATATGCAATCTCATGTAAATCCACAACAACATCTAAGCTTACCAGACGCGTCTCACACAGCCATCAATGGGTCATAACCGATCCCCCCACAGTAATCAGATTCATTCGGAATCCCACATTCCATTACAACAACACATGTCTCTATCATAATAACTCACAACAGCAAGCATAGGGAACCACATTACAGTACATCCATTCAACATTTTTAACAGAGTCAGCATACCTTTCCACACGGCATTCAAAATGGAAATCACGCATCAATTCACATCTCATGCATTCGGGGATAATGGTAACACACACACACTCACTCAGCAAACTCAGATTTCAACAACATGCATCACAGAAGTATTAACAGGCACTCAAAGACGAGGTCACACAACCCTTAACCTTTCACAGATGTCCCAATTCGGAAGTTGCATGCACAATCAGTCAATCACCACACATCTATCTACACATTTCACTCACATATTACATTAAAGCAAGTACCAGGGACCCGGTCATAAACCATACGCTTGACATGTAAAGCGCCCCCTACCTGCTGTCGGGGTTCAGAGACTCTTCAAGTTGCAGTGCTGACCGATCGTCCCTCCGTTACTCCTCCAACAGCCTTCGAGTTCAGCGTTGATCCTGGGCCAGAGTTGCTCCTTTCCTCCTACGGGTCTGTCTCCTCCACAGCTCCAAAGCACTTCCAGCCTAGCCTTCCAACTGGAATACCACAGCTCTAGGTAGAAGAAGAAGGAGAGGAAGAAGGCAATAGGGAGGAAGGAGAGAACAGGGAGTGGAGTCAGAGCTGTGTTGATGTTCTTCCAGGAGCTCTCAACTCTCTCACTGTTCGAGTAGCGACGTGAATGAGAGTGAAGAAGAAGAGAAACAGGGAAGGAGAGACCATATACACACACAAGGAGAGCTACCAGCGTGAATAATGAGAGAAAGAGAGAGCTGAAGTTGTCTTATACTCCTAAGGACACATGCGTCCTTTCGCTTGGCACTATTATTATTATTTATTCAATTATTTCTACCCAAATCAGCAATTACTCTAATTAACCATTAATCCTAATTCTGTAATTAACCTTTAATTAATAGCTTAACTTCAATCGGTAATTAAGTTAGAAATCAGGATGTTACAATGAGTGTTGTTGTAGAGCAAACCCTTGAGCAATTAATGATTGTTATTATTGATGATTTTTGGTGCCATTGTGGTTGATGTAAGTAAGAACTTGTATGTGTGAGTTGAATTATGTTGATGGAAAATATTGTGGATGCCACGCTAAGATATAAACAACGACAATAACCAATGAAATTAAAATCCACTAAGAATTGAGTGGTTATGTTGATAATGATGATGATTTGATGAGTGGCCTAGTAGGATGCTGATCTGTCCTGGACCGGGGTCTAGAGATCCGGACTCAGACCAGTCACAAATAGTTTGTAAATACTGTATAGAAGACCGGATGTATGTGTATCCGGTGTAGGTATCCGTTGTCCTTGAGTGAGGAGAGCGGATTGGGCGTTCTGGAGATCCTTCACACCGACCTAACGCGTTGAAGTGGGCGAATGGTGGTGTCACCTGCAAAGATTCTCCGACGCTCAAGTCAGTAATATTCCAAGTAAGGAATGTATTCAGAGAGGAATCAGTCGTAAAAAAGCTGAAGAAGAAGAAGATCCCCCTACTTCAATCATGAAGTGAGTTCATATACCTGATTGGCTCGATTAACGAGGATTCGTTGGTGGGGAACCACCAACTCCCATTAGCATTATTATATTGCACACTTACCTGCATGATTGGGTCAAGTGGCTATTTTATATTGAGCATAGAGAATGTAGACTAGGATTAGGGAACAAGTTGACCATTCCCGTGAGCAGAATTTGGCTCGTAGCGCAGGGAATTATTGATCGATCCCTGTAGCAACAATCCTCGTCTTTTGCATAGTGACGTGTGTATTATCCGTTGTCATGGTGTTATCCTGAACAACCGGTATAGGGAGAACGCCTGATACGGAATTACAGTCCGGATGTATACCGATGACATCGGTTACACGTAGATGTCTCATCAAAGACGTTGAAATATGTATAGCAGATCGGATACCGGTATTGAGACCGGATCATATGTCCCCTAGCTTGTGTGAGGGACCAAATGGTTGTTCACATAAGCTACTCAACCTGCGAGAGGTCTTAATATCGGTAAACTTATGTGTGTAACAGTTCCTTAGCATCTGTTGTCATTCGTAAGGAACCGTTCTAAAATTAATAGATCCGACCTGTCGATGCGGCCACAACGGATTCAGACAAAGATTCGTTGTGTGAGAATTTCAAGAGTTTATTGGAATTGAAAGCTCTTGAAGTTCGTGTAACGGCTGTAAAGCGTGAATTGCGTTGCATGATTAGACATTAATGCTTTTAATCACGTGGGCAAGCAATTATTGCGTCTGAGATGAAAATCCCATTAACCGTCGTTTTGGGCTTAATGGGCCCGAAGTTTTCAAAACTTTTGGGCCTAGAGGATAGCCCTTCGCTGAGTCGCTATCGTTTTGGCGCCTAAGAATTTGGAACGGTTGTGTCGTTTCGCTTGTGAACTAATGCGTTTTATCGAGAACGACACAACTTCAAGAGGGGGTAACCGAACCTCTTCGTTTCCTATAAAAGGAATACTTAGTGGATTCTGGGTTCCACTTGCTTTTGATTTCTCAACGAAACTCTGCAGAAATTTTGCAAGGAAGTTTGCTGCCTACATTGCGAGGGTTTTTTCGTTCCTCAAATTCATCACTGTCATCTGAGGTAACTATCTCTTCCTTGTCGCTCTAGTTTCGCTTTGGTTTGCTACTCTTAGCTATAGAAAGTAGGCTTCATCTAGGGGGGAATCAGTTTCCCGCAACCCTAATAGTCGTGGGGAAGAATCCTTGTAATTCTTCCTAAGACTGAATCGCGTCACTCAGAAAGGGGATCTTACTCACTGTGGGAAGTGACCTTTCCCTTCTCAGAGTCGCCCTTTGATTGTAATTGCTTTTAAAATGCAGTGAGTAATGATTGCAACTTTCTGATGACATTTTATTTCTTATCGTAGATTAAGGAGTTCGATTTAGAAAATCCAAATGGCCACTGGAGAGGGAACCTCTGGAAATAGTGCTATTTCGAGGACAACTGAAGGTCTCTATAGCATTGTTGTTTCAAGGCTAAATTGGGAGGAGGTTTAGGCTAAATGGCCTTTCTGTTGGGTATCCAGAGAGTTTAAGGACTTGGCCTCTTGTCATGCGGATGAGGAGGGATCCCGGATTCAACCGAGGTTCACTCTGAGTACGGATGAAGAGACGAAAAAGTGGTATAGGGTTTACGCACCACTTCCGACAGAGCGGATATGCCATGTCGTCCCTAATGACCGCTCTGTATATATGTATGACTTTATTTTTCATTATCTGGGAGTTCGTTTCCCTCTAACCGAACTCCAGATGGGCGTCTTGAAGTTCTTGAACTGTGCACCCTCCCAACTTCATCCCAACGGTTGGGGCCTCGTCCGAGCTTTGGAGGTCTTGGGTGAACATTTTAATTTCACACCAACTGTAGCGATGCTGTTCTACTACACTCAGGTAGTTCGAAGGGCAAACAAGCAGGGTGGAGTTGGTCTGGTGACTCTCCGGACTCTCTGTTCCTTTGTGAACTTTGAGTCTTATACGGATTCTGCCAAGGTTGATGGGAAGTCCTTCAAGACTTATTTCACTCGCATCTCCATTAAGAAGGGCAAACCAATATTTTGGAAGGATGAAGAGGGCGTCGACAAATTTCCCCTGAGTTGGACACACAAACATTTTCTCTTGAGCTCACACGCATACTACACTGACCAATCCGATCTGTCTCGTGAGACGTCGAGAGTGTTGTTCGCCCTTGAATCACACACTACACGTCGTCACGTCTTTTCGTGTAGGCGTTTGCTAAGTAGCTCAAGCGGAGTCCAGGAGGAATATTTGCGTACTTCTCGTTTTGTTTCACCTTTTCTCCTTTACCAAATATATATAGAATATTTGTAGTTGCTAACATCTTGTGTTTGTTCATGTAGGTGAAATAGAACAAGAAACTCCAGAGATGGACAAGTTAAAGAAATTCAAGGCGGCGGGTAAGTCCGTTGCCCATGAAAATGAAGTGAAGCCCAGGCCCTCAACTAAGGATCGTCCTGAGTTAATCATCCTGACCTCCGATGCTGAAGGGGACATCCCACTGGTTGAGGGTGGTTCATCCGATGTTGGCGCAGCCTCGGGTCAGCCTCCAGTTACTAAGAGGAGAAGAAAGATCCAGAATGATCCTGCAAGGCGTCAGTCCAAGAAGCAAAGGACTTCGGAGGATAAAGCTGTTGAAGCCTCGGAAGCGATTGGTGCTTCCTCCGATCTCAATAAAGGCACTGCTGCTGGGGTTTCTGGATCAGAGCCGACCTCCTTCCCAACTACCTCGTTTCTAACCCCCTTCCTCTCCTATGAGGGTTCTACTCCAGCCACTCTTCCTCCACCGATGTACAAACTCCGGCCTACACTCAGTCCTAAAGAAATTAAGGAAGCGTGTGAGGCCGGAAGGTGGCAGTTAGCCGAACTTGCTGGAATGCTTTCTTCAGTCATCGAGTTGGCTAACAACGTCGGTAAGGTTGAAGAATTGAGTGACGAATTGAAAGAACTCAAGCTTTCCTCGGAAAAAGACAAAGCCGCCGTGAAGTTAATGGAAGATCGTCTTAGCAAGTCTAAGGAGTTTGGAGATATCATGACTAAAGAGAATCTCAAGCTCAAAGGCGATCTTAAAAACTTGGAAGGCAAAGTGGCAGAGAAGGAGGAAGAACTCCGTAGCAGCCAAGATAAAAATAAAGCTGACGCTGAGGAGTGGTCTCAAAGGGAGAAGAAGCTCCTTCTTGAGATAGAGGGACTGAAGGCTAGGAAAGCAGAGTCCGAAGTATCCAGTGAGGAGCTGTCCAAGTTGCGGGGAGAATTGGCTACAGCGAAAGCTGAGAGAGAAGAAGCTATTGACATATGCAGCCGGGCTGTTGAAGAGTCCTTCGGCCTAGCCATACGCCAAGTCTTCTACCGCAACCCCACTGCGAAACTTAACCTTTATGGAATGGATCCGTACTATGAATTCCATGGGGGAAAGTTAGTCGCAGTGGTGGATGGTCGTCACGAAGATCCACCGACGTCCTTGTATGGTTTGGCTCCTCTTCCTGAGGGTCAAACCATGGGACCTGATTACGTCTTTCCTGTGTCCGAGGTTCCCTCTTCTGAAGAAAGGGCTGAAGCTCCTGGAGGGGAGATTCCTGTGGAGGTTCCCAAGGAAGGGGCACAAGAGCCTGGTGCTGAGGAGGCACAGAAAACTGAAGAACAGATTCCTCCTCCGTAGTTTTGTTTTCCTTTATATGTATAGTTGTATACCGGGATCAACTCCGGATTTTGAACTATTGTATACAGCCTTGTTTTTAATGAATGAATTCCATTTAAGGCATTTGTCTTCATCGTTTCATGTATATATAATTCAATGCTAATCCGTTCTGTATAACTAATCTTAAGGCCGGATTGAAATAATTGCCTCGGAAGATTAAACAATAGGTAATTTTTAGAACGGATAAATATATACATGTCCCCAAGTGTGTATTAAGAAAAAGGTGCCTGTCTTTGGGGCATAACCCTTAATTTTCTTAATTCTCTTGGGGAAAGATGGGTCGATCCGCTGTTCAGTAGAATAATGTAACAGGACGGATGACTGCTTTTAATCCGTAATACTCTCACAGGAGATGACAATATTGTTCCAAGTTTAGGGAAATGCAAGGAAGTGGTGTTTGAGTCCTTCATCATAAGGATGATGATGGGAGTTTTTTCTACGCCAGGAGTTATGTCGTTGTATCACAGAATAGGTGATAAAGAGTATCCGTCCTGGGGGAATACCACTTGAAAGCGAAAGTGCGGACTGACTTTCGGAATTTTCCATCATATGAATGATTATGGGAATTGTTCGTACCAGGAGTTTTATCGTCGAATCACTTCATAGGTGATTGAGATCATCCGTCTTGGGGGTGTGTACGACACCAGGAATTACATCGTCAGGTCACATAGTAGGTGATTGAGATCATCCGTCCTTGAGGTGTGTATGGCGCCAGGAGTTACATCGTCAGATCACAGAATGGGTGATTGAGATCATCCGTCCTGGGCAAGTACACAACGTCAGGAGTTACATCGTCAGATCACATAGTGGGTGACTGAGGATATCCGTTCTGGAAAAGTACACTGCCAAGAGTTACATCGTCAGATCACAGATTCAGTGATTTAGATAATCCGTCCTGGAATGATTATTGGAGTTCTTCGTACCAGGAGTTACATCATCGAATCACAGAATAGGTGATTGAGATCATCCGTCCTGGTGAATTTTTTCCAATCATAGGAGTGCGGATTAGGCAATTTTCGCATCCATCCGAAATCCGAGTAACACCTCTACTAGCCCCCTAGCTGATGTGAGGAAGCAGTTGACTTGCTCATATAAGCTATATTGATCATAGTACGTTTGGATTTCAGAATTGTACCGGTGTAAATATCCGCTCTAGGAACCAGGTTCCGTAGTGATGAAATTTTAAGGGCGGATTCGCAATGGGAATATCAGAAGTTTATCGAATTTCGCAACCCTTGGTATTCGGGTAATGGTGGCCACGTTTCTAATGATTGGACATTTAATGCCTTAATTCACGTGGGCGAGCCATTATTGCGTTAAGTGCGCATGTCTCAGTAACTGTCACACATAGTATTGTTGGGCCTAGTATTTGGTTTTAATAGGCCCATTTCGATGGCTCTGTGACAAAACGATGACATTTTCGCGCCTTGAGGTACTAAACGACAATTTTGGTCCACTAAACGGGGAGTCGTTTGGGGGTAAACGACAGGTTGTGTTTAGTGGGTATTTGAAAAATTTTTGTGCCCCGATAAAGGCATATTTGGCAATTTCAATTACCATTTCTTGTTGCTCCCTTGTCGAACCTCTGCAAAAGTTCCGAGAAGTTCTTCGTGTCCGCCTCTGTGAATTTCAATTCACTATCCTTAGGTAACCACTTTCCCTTCGTTTTCTGTATCTCTTTTCAATATTTGAGAATGCCTAGGAAGGGTGTTAGCTTCAGTGGCGTTAGCCCTAGAGGAAGAGGAGGGAGGGCTTTGACTCAAAACCCTAGCGTTCGTGGTGGGAGGATCCCAGTGATCCTCCAGTCGAGGCCACAGTATACAAAGAGGGAGAAGTCGCAATATCAAAGGCGAAGGGTGATTATACCCTCTTCAGAGTCTTCCTCCTCCAGTGAGAGTGGCGAGAGTGGGGATTTGTATTTCTCTGATGATGTGAAATTTTATCGCAGCATCAAAGCTTTCACAATGGTGACAAAGAAAGTTACTGGGAGGAAATTGTCTGAAGGGGAATCTCCTTCTGAGAAGTATATCTTGAAGACCCAATCCGGGCTATGCAACGTGGTTGCACACCGGATAGACTGGATGAAATTCCAACAGAAACGCCCATTCAGCTGGGTGGCTGAGGAGTTTCGTGAAATAGCATCAGTTCACGCTCGAGAGGAGGGAGCGGAGTTGGAGCCGCGTTTCACGGTCTTCAAGAAGGACAAATACAAGAAGTGCTTCATGGTGATAGCTCCGTTGCCATCCGATCGAATTTGTCATACTCCGGACGAAAGGTCCTTGTATATGTATGACTTTTTATTTTTGAACCTTGGTGTGCGGTTTCCCCTTTCGAAGTTTCAGATGGGGGTTCTGAGATTCCTGGACTGCGCTCCTTCGCAGCTTCACCCCAATGGATGGGGATTAGTCCGTTCTCTTGAAGTGCTTGGGGAGCACTTCAACTTCAAACCGACGGTGGCCATGCTCTTCTATTTTGCTCAAGTGGTCCGTCGTGCAAATAAAGAGAAGGGGGGAGTGAGCTTGATATCCCTCCGGACTCTCTCCAAGGTTATCAACTTTGAGGCGTACACTGACTCCGCCAAAGTTGATGGACATTCATTCAAGTCCTATTTCATGAAGATTAGCGTTCACCCTGATGAGTCAGTTTTTTGGTTAACTGAAGATAGGATTCCGAAGTTCCCAGTGGCTTGGACGCATGAACACTTTTTGCTGACCTCCCAGGCGTACTACACTGAGGAGGATGAACTAAGCCCGTCTTCAGTTTCTATTCTTTCCACCCTTCAATCCTACACCGCCTCGCATCAATTTTTCTCTTGCAGGCGTTTGTTAGGATCGTGGTCTACCCGCGAGGAATATCTGCGTAATTTTCCTGCTATTTTTCATGTTTTATCGTATCATGCCTTGAAGTCTTTGATTTCTAACCGTATTGTCTGGTTTTGCAGTTGAAATTGAAGCTGCGTCACCAGAGATGGAAAAACTGAAGGGGCTCAAAGCTGGAGTGAATTCCGTGGCAGCTGAAAATGACATTCAAGCGAAACGGAATTCGAAGAAAGCTACAGCGGAGACCATCACTTTAACCTCATCTGCTGGTGACGATATTCCTTTGCTAGAGGGCGGATCTGAGGGGGTTGCGGTTGAGAAGGTCGGAGAGAAGAAGAAAAGAATAAAACGCGGCTCCTCAAAGACCTCGGATCGTCAACTCTCTCCGAAAAAACAAAAAATTTCAAGTGAGGGTGCTGATCCGGAGCTTTTAAAGGGAAAGAAAGTGGAAGGGTCCGCTCTGGATGCAGGATCAACTCCGGATGCCCCCGGCGACGGGATCACTTATGGTGCAAAGCCAATAACGACTTACTTTGCACCAAAAGTTACTCGCCCACTTCAAAGTAACTCCGGTCTTGCACAATATCTGGTATACGAGGGTTCTGTCCCTGAGGGCGTTCCTGAGACTCCGTACAAGCTGAAGCCCTCATTGATGAGCGATGAAGTAACCAAAGCTTGCGATGTCGGACAGAAGCACCTGGCAGAATTATGCGGGCTCTTAAGATCGGTTCGCAAGCTTTCAGAAGAGAATGAGAGGCTGAGCTTGTTGGTTGGCAAGGTTAATGACCTTAGCGTTGCTGCTGCTAAGGATAAGGCAATCATCCTTCGTCTAGAAGGTAAATTAGAAGCTTCTAAAGAAGAAGGATATAAGAAGGATGAAGAAATTGCCAAGCTGAAATATCTTGCCAAGGAGTTGGAGGCCCAAGTAGCTGACCAAAAGAAAATCAATTCCGACCTCCATTCCGGTTTTTGTGCGGAGAAGGAACGCTCTTCAAAGCTGGAAGAGGAGCTTAAGGAAGTTAAAGTTGTTTATTCTCGAGGAACCGAAGATTGGTCGCGTAAGGAGAAGGAGCTGCTCTCAAAGTTGGCGGACACAAAAGCAGAATTTGACGAGGCTGTAGATATGTGCGATCAAGCAGTCAAGGAATCCTTTGGGTTGGCTGTTCGTCAAATTCAATACCGGAATCCCAAGGTGAAACTTAATCTGAATGGTATTGATCCGTTCTATGAGTTTCATCAAGGGAAACTGGTGGCCGTAGTTGATAAGCGTCATGAAAGTCCGCCTAACACTCCTTATAAGTTCGCTCCTTTACCTAAAGGTCAATCAATGGGACCTTCACTCCTGAAGCCCATAAGTACAGGAACAAGCTCTCGCACTGAAGAAGGCAAGATCGGAGACAAAGGCAAAGGGAAGGAAGGAGACTCAAGCCAGAGAAAGTAGCGCCTTCCTTGTTTCCTTTTTCATTTTATTGATTCAAATTCGCTGTGTTCCGGGATCAGCTCCGGATTATTACACGAATTGTAATTCTCGTTTAATCAATAAAAGAGTTTTTTACCTCCATTCTTGTTTAGTGAGAAACAACTTTAATAGAGAGATTGCATGTGTATTGTATCATTCCGGATTTAAGTTATGAAGATCGGATTGTAAAACAAAATCTCCATACCGGACTTAAACATGCGAGATGAATTTCATAATAAGATCACCGCTAGTGAGGGAACACATCGTCGTCACAAGAACGGCTTAAGGGGAATGATTGTGAGATCGTTGAGACGAAAGTTCATTCCTCAAGATATTCGTTAAATCGTTGATGCTGTCCCCCAGTTTTATTGGGTGATTATCATTTTGAATAAACTCTGAGTGAGATTTTCTCGTGAGAGCTTTTAAGAGTGAGGATTTAAAATAGAAATTCCTCTTCAAATATTTCCGACTGAGAGATTTTGGGTGAATATGCCTTAGATTGTGGCGTACCCGAGTGAATTGTTTGTGTCGGAATTTATGAGTCAGGTCTCAATTGAAGAATTGATGACTCAGAATTATAAGCTATAAAACTTCCAAATAAAGAACTTCATAAGAGAGTATTAATCTGGAGTTCAGTATAACTTACTTGTTGTGTTTGGAGTTCGGTTTGATCCTACTGTCCATGTCATATTTGGCGTTCGGTTTAATCCTACTAACCGTTCTTCAATCGGTCTTTGGTTTTACCCAATGACGATTCTTCACCGACGTTCGGTCAATCCTACTAGTTGTACTCAGAGTTCGGTTCAATCCTACAATCCAAGCCTTCACCGGTGTTCAGCCAAACTTACTAACCGTACCCAGAGTTCGGTTTAATCCTACAATCTGGGCCTTTGACTGGGGTTCGGTTTGTGGCCTTGAAAAAGGACCAGCCCTACAACCCATGTAGTCTTCGAATGGGGTTCGGTTTGTGGCCTTGAAAAAGGACCAGCCCTACAACCCATGTAGTCTTCGAATGGGGTTCGGTTTGTGGCCTTGAAAAAGGACCAGCCCTACAACCCATGCCCTGAGGTTCGGTTTAATCCTACAACTCAGGTCTTCACCAACGTTCGGTTAATCCTACTAGTCGTACTCAGAGTTCGGTTTAATCCTACAATCCGAGCCTTCACCGGTGTTCAGCCAAACTTACTAACCGTACCCAGAGTTCGGTTTAATCCTACAATCCGGGCCTTCAATCAATTAAACACACTCGAGGAGTTACATCGTCAATTACAGAATGGGTAATTGAGATCATCCGTCCTGAGTATGCTCTTGTGTGTTGCGCATATTCGAGAAGTTACATTGTCAGCTACAGAACAAGTAGCTGAGATCATCCGTCCTGAATATGTTTCTGTATACCGGATAAACTGAAAATCACAGCATAAGAAAAACTCGAAAGAGTTAAATTGTTGTGAGAGATTCTTATTAAATCAAAAATAAGAATTACAATGAGAGCGTAGCTGTGGAAATAAATTCCCCAGTATTCAATCCAAGATGAGGATAGGAGTGTAGATAGTTCCAACAACTAGCTATAGTAGATGCGCAAGTTTTGGGTGTTCCACTTATTTCGGATTGGAGTGCCATCAAGGTTTTCAAGGCGGTAAGAGCCTTTGCCAGTGATCTCGGATACCCTGTATGGGCCTTCCCAGTTTGGGGCTAATTTGCCTTGATGAGCGAATTTGTTCCCTATACTTGCTTTCCTCAGAACCAAATCTCCAACGTTGAAAGTCCTTGATTGGACTCGTTTGTTGTACCGGAGAGCAACTTTGGCTTTGATGGCTTGATCTCTGATGAAAGCGTCTTCTCTGAGTTCTTGTATGACATCCATTTCGGATGCCAAGTTAGCATTGTTGGTTTCTTCAGAGAAGTACTTAACCCTTGTGGAAGCAATTTGCAGTTCCACAGGTATCATTGCCTCGACCCCGTATGTTAGGCGATATGGGGATTCATTGGTGGATGAATGAGGCGTTGTCCGATATGCCCATAGGACATGACACAGCTGGTCTGTCCATCCGCCCTTGGCTTCACCAAGGCGTTTCTTTAGTCCCTTCAGCACCTCCCTGTTGGCCACTTCAGCTTGACCATTAGTTTGGGGATGTTCGACGGATGAGAATATTTGGGTTATTCCTAACCCTTCAAGCAAATCTGTGAATTTTCTATCTGTGAACTGGGTGCCATTATCTGTGACAATCCGTGCTGGGACCCCGAACCGTGTTATGATGTTTTCATACATGAAACGACGAGTTCGGGCTGAAGTAATATGCACCACCGGCTCTGCTTCTATCCACTTAGTGAAATAATCGACCCCTACAATGAGATATTTGATACCCCCAGGAGCAGTTGGAAAGGGGCCCAGAATATCCAATCCCCATTGGTAGAAGGGCCATGGAACAGCGGATGTGAAGAGCTCTTCCGCCGGTGTGTGGTGAAGGTTAGAGAATTTTTGGCAAGCATCACATTTTTTGACGAAGTCAATGGAGTCTTGCTTCATCGTGGGCCACCAGTATCCAGCTCTGAGGATTTTTCGCATTAAGCTTCTTCCTCCGGCGTGGTGTCCACATTGTCCTCCATGTACTTCCTCCATTACGTCTTGCACTTCATTCTCTTTGAGACAAATCAAATAGGGCACAGAAAGTGCCCTTCTGTAGAGATTACCATCAATCATAGTGAAATACGGTAATTCTCTCCTTAGCCTCGTCTTTTCCTTCTCATCCGTAGGTAGTTGTCCATCAGCCAAGTAACGGATGTAAGGAGCCATCCATGTATCTCCGTAAAGGGAGTTAGTCATTATGGCGTTTAGAGAAGGGAAAAGAGGGATGCTGGGCGACGTTAGCGTGCTTTGAACCAGCGTAGTGGTGCTACCTGGTCGTTTAGTGCTTGCTAACCTGGAGAGTATATCCGCTCTCGTATTCTCTTCACGTGGAACATGCTTGAATTCCACCTTTGAGAATTTCTCAGTCAACTCCTTGACACAGTTCAAGTATAATTGGAGTTGAGGTTCGCGAGCTTGATAATCTCCTAAGATCTACGAAATCACTAGCTGTGAATCGCTGCAGAGTGTCGCCTCAGAAGCTCCGATGTCAATTGCAGCTCTTAGCCCGGCCAAGCAAGCTTCGTACTCAGCTTGGTTGTTGGATGTTTTAAAATTGAAACGAAGGGAGATCTCCAGGTGTACTCCGTCGTCACTTTCTAGAACTACACCTGCTCCAGAGCCTCTTTGGTTTGATGAACCATCAACGTAAATGGTCCAATGGACTCGAGGGTAATCTGGATCAGTCCCTGTCATTTCCACAATAAAGTCAGCCAGGACTTGAGCTTTAATAGCGCTGCGGGGTTCGTAGGATATATCAAACTCAGAGAGTTCAATAGACCATTTGATCATCCTCCCAGCGAGATCGGGCTTGATTAAGACAGAACGGAGTGGTAAATCCGTTCTTACTATGATCGGATGGGCGTGAAAGTACGGACGCAACCGTCGTGAGGCCCAAACAACAACGAGGGCGGCCTTTTCAATTTTCTGATACCGGATCTCAGCTCCTTGCAAGGTCTTGCTAGTGAAATAGACCGGTCTTTGTCCATCAGGAGTTTCTTTTATCAAGGCAACGCCCAAAGCTTCATCTGAAATAGCCAAGTACAGGATGAGTGTGTCTTCGGGGTCAGGCTTTGTGAGAATGGGAGGTTTGGACAACACCTCCTTAAGCTCTTGGAAAGCTTTTTCTTGTTCCTGTCCCCACTCAAATTTCTTGGACTTTTTCAGTATCCTATACAGGGGGAGCGACCTGTGAGCCATCTTCGGCATGAATCGTGCCAAAGCTGCTACCTTGCCATTCAGGGATTGGACTTCTTTGAGATTCTTAGGACTCTGCATGTCTAGAATCGTTTGGCACTTCCCTGGATTGGCTTCAATACCACGTTGAGTTAACATGAAACCCAAAAACTTCCCAGCAGGGACAGCAAATGTGCACTTCATTGGGTTCAGTCTCATGTTAAATTGTCTCAAACGGGTGAATACTTGGCGTAGGTCCTCAATATGATCGCCACCAACCGGTGTCTTTGCTATTATGTCGTCAATGTATACTTCAACAAGTTTGGTGTGCATACCTTCGAAAACCTTGTTGATCATGCGCTGATATGTCACCCCAGCGTTTTTCAGGCCAAAGGGCATGACTGTATAGCAAAAGACACCACGATCATTTATGAAAGCTGTCTTCTCTTGATCCTCTTCGCACATCAGAATTTGGTTGTAACCAGAATAAGCGTCCATGAAGCTCAGGTATTGATAACCAGAGGAATCATCCACCATCCGATCTATATTAGGAAGAGGATAAGGATCTTTTGGACAGCAGCGGTTGAGGTCCACGTAGTCGATGCACATTCTCCATTTACCATTGGATTTAGGGACCATCACCACATTCGAAAGCCAAGAGGAATATCGGATTTCCCTGATAAATCTGGCCTTCAGCAACTCCTCAGTTTGCTGGCAAGCTGCCTTCTGTTTCTCTGGGCCCAATCGTCTTTTCTTTTGGGCCACAGGTTTCGTCTCTGGATAGACGGAAAGTTTATGACAGCAGAATTCAGGGCCTATACCTGGCATATCGGCTGCAGTCCATGCAAAGAGGTCTTTAAACTCTTGCAAGAGAGCCAGCAGTTGCTGCTCTATTTCAGTATCTAGCTTGTCATTGATATGGGTGATCTTTTCTGGAGAATCTCCCAAGACAATGTCCCTGGAACTTCCATCCGGTGTGGGCTTTGATGGGTTAAACGGATCAATGTTCAAATCCGCCCTAGGATCCAGGTCGACAAGGCTTACAGATCCAGCCGATGTTCCAGCATCATTAAGTTTCCTCTTTTTATTGGAGGCGTCCAGCTTTGTCATGTTGAGGCTAAGGTTGTAGCAGTACCTAGCCATTTCTTGATCACCCCGGATAGATGACATAGCATTATCCTTGTCAATGAACTTGATAAGGAGATGTGGGGTCGATACAACTGCCTCCATTGCATTCAGAGTGGGACGGCCTATGATGCCATTAAATGGTGATTTAACATCAATCACTAGCACCCGAGACCTAACCGTCCTGGCTCCTGGCTCGCCTTTAAACGAGATAAGGGTATCAAGATACCCTTTAGTTGGTTGCTTTGCGCCATTGAAAGCTGTTAGTTCCTGCGTGTAAGGCTGTAAGTCTGAGTCTTTAAAACCCATTCTTTCAAAGCAATTATAGAAAATAACATCGCAGGAACTTCCCTGGTCAACAAGGATTCTTCGGACGTCCTTGTTGGCGATCACAGCAGTGATGACTACAGCATCGTCACCACCAGGAATGGTTGGGCCAAAATCCTCGTCAGAGAAAGAGATTGTGGGAGCTTCAATCCCACCTCTGTAAGGGCGATAGTCTTTGACTTTCCCTTGCACAGATAGAATCATTCTGTGATGATTCTTACGGGCTGTAATTGAAGCTCCTCCTCCAGCGAACCCTCCAGCAATCATGTCAATAACTTCACGTCGGCCCTGACGTTGTTGCTGGGGCATGCTGTCTTTTTGTGCTGCATTATCAGTCATCACACCTTTTTGCTTCTCTGTAGCAGAGAACTTTCGAACCAGACTGGCGTTATTGTCATCCCCATCGTCTGGATCTCTTTCTCTTTTCTCATTCCGTTCTGCCCTGTCAAAGGATTTTTCTTTGAACAGGTATTGCTTCAACTTGCCTTCTCTAATCAGCGTCTTAATCGCGTTCTTTAGCGCCTGGCATTCATCAGTTGAATGACCATTTTGTTCATGAAAATCACAGTACTTACGTGAATTTCCTGGTCTTTTCATAGGGGCTGGTCTTCTGATGCCATATGTGCTGAGCATTGGCCATCCGACCTCTCTTAAAATCTGAGACGGCCTGGCAGACAATTGTGCATAATGGCTGAAGGAATTGACGTGCCTTTCTCGAGGTCGAGGAGGGTGGTTATTAACCTTAGGATTTGTAAATGGCCTCTCCATGCGTTCTGACCTCGTCTTCTCCTTACCCTTCTGGGTTTGAGGAAGTGGTGCTGGGGGCTTTTTCTTTGCAGCTATTGCCTCCAAATGCATCTCTATACTCACGTATTTTGAGGCTTTCTTTCTGAACTCCTCAAAAGTTGCTGGAGGGCTCTTTGCTAATGAAAGAGCGAAAGCTGAACCCGGCTGCAATGCCTCAATAACGATATGCAGCTTGATAGATTCTGTGAGGTTAGGAACCAGGGCTGCTTCTTTATAAAACCTCTTCAGAAAATCTTTTAAGCCCTCTGTTTCACCTTGCTTAATCTGAGCTAAGGTATGGGACGTCTTGGGCACGTCTCTGGAGATAACAAAGTGGGTTTCAAAGGTAGCTGCCATTTCCGTCCAAGAATCTATGGATCCAGAAGGCAGGCCTTTAAACCATCCGAGGGCCTCCTCAGACAATGTTCGAGGGAACATTCGGCACATCACGTCCTCATCAGCCCCCAAGTACATGGCTTCAAACATATAAGCATCAAGGTGCTTAGTTGGATCAGTTTCACCATTATACTTTCCGATGGAAAGTGGTTGAGTAGTTTGAAGGTGCTTGGGGATGCTGATGCCCATAAGTCTCCTTGAAAAAGGAACTTTCAGATTGTAAGACAATGGGGGTGCTGTTGTTGAATCTCTCTTCCTTCGGGAAGCTGCATCCTCAGAGTCGCGAGTCTGTTCTCCCCCCTCAAACGTAGGGATATTTGAGTACTGAAGAGTGGTGGACTTTTCACCATCAGTTGCGTGGGGAGTGTTTCGCGTGCGAGATGATTCTTTATCCTCGCTTTGCCTTTTTTCTCTTCGCAATTCAGTGAGTTCTCTCTGAAGTTGTTTGATTAACTCATCGCGAGGATCAGGATCAGACACAGTTACTATCTTCTTTGAGCTGCCCCTATGAGAATCAAAGTTGAGTTTTCTGAAGGCATTAGGATTGATTCTGCCTTCAGCTTGATTCTCCATGAAGTCATGCGCTTCACCTTCCATTGTGGATTACTTGCTCTGTCAAAGGATATGGGAATAACTTTATCGTGTCCCACTGGGCGTGCCAATGATCTGTCCTGGACCGGGGTCTAGAGATCCGGACTCAGACCAGTCACAAATAGTTTGTAAATACTGTATAGAAGACCGGATGTATGTGTATCCGGTGTAGGTATCCGTTGTCCTTGAGTGAGGAGAGCGGATTGGGCGTTCTGGAGATCCTTCACACCGACCTAACGCGTTGAAGTGGGCGAATGGTGGTGTCACCTGCAAAGATTCTCCGACGCTCAAGTCAGTAATATTCCAAGTAAGGAATGTATTCAGAGAGGAATCAGTCGTAAAAAAGCTGAAGAAGAAGAAGATCCCCCTACTTCAATCATGAAGTGAGTTCATATACCTGATTGGCTCGATTAACGAGGATTCGTTGGTGGGGAACCACCAACTCCCATTAGCATTATTATATTGCGCACTTACCTGCATGATTGGGTCAAGTGGCTATTTTATATTGAGCATAGAGAATGTAGACTAGGATTAGGGAACAAGTTGACCATTCCCGTGAGCAGAATTTGGCTCGTAGTGCAGGGAATTATTGATCGATCCCTGTAGCAACAATCCTCGTCTTTTGCACAGTGACGTGTGTATTATCCGTTGTCATGGTGTTATCCTGAACAACCGGTATAGGGAGAACGCCTGATACGGAATTACAGTCCGGATGTATACCGATGACATCGGTTACACGTAGATGTCTCATCAAAGACGTTGAAATATGTATAGCAGATCGGATACCGGTATTGAGACCGGATCAGATGCATAGTGTGAGATTGCATATGATTTGCATCTGTATTGCATCCATGGCATATTACATAGCTGCCACTAAGGGAAAATTAGGGTTCCTCTAGTTGGCCCAATGGAAGGGCGACTCTTTGCACGAGCATTATTGTTGATACCCTAGTGGCTCAGTGGTGGAGTCACAAAGCTACCCATGCTTAGCTACGGGGAGCTACATGTGGTTGACCCTATGGGGGGCTCTTTGAGGAGCAAGTATCCCTGGTGGTCCTATGGATCACAGCTGCCATGGTACAATTCATGGTTGGCCCGTAACACTAATATATTATGTACCACGGTTATGGTGAAAATGCCCAGTGTTGCAAGAATGGAAGATGCGGTTTGGTACCAATTAAAGGATGTTGATATGCATGTAAATTATGAGATAAATGTACACATTTTACTACTGTAGTAGGGGCATGATTGTATATCTTTGCTTGAACCCACAATTGGTGTTTTATATTCCCACAGTCGGATCCGTGATTGATAATAATTTCCTTGTGCATATTCATTATTTGTATATAACATGGTGATATGCCAAAAGAGGATGAGTTGAGATGATAGTTGGATTGGATGAAACACAACCTAAAGACAAGTAAAATATAAATACAAAGAAAAGACCTTATGTATGGATGATGATATTTGAGTTAGCCTAAATACGGTGAAGGGCAATGATGTGTATGTGTATATACTTTGCTATGAGTTTGATTGATGAACATGATATATGCATATGTTGTTGGAATTAGGGAATTATGATGATAATTGATGATTTAAAGCAAAATATACATGATGTTGATATGCATATGCACAAAATCATAAATGTATTCATGTTCGTCACTTGGAATGTATAACTCTCTCTCCATGTTGTCCTTTTAGCATTGTCATGTAGGATATGCATGGAGTGAGGTGCATTATATTTTGAAAATGTGTATTTTATGGAGAAGGTAAAGTATTTGTATAGGAATGCCTTGGCTGACAATCTTTGTAAAGCATATGATATGTAAATATGCTTATTTTGTGTATGAATATGAATAATCTTGGATGTATATTTTGGAAGTCATGTGTGAAAATTAGACCCTATGTGTTTTGCAGGCTAATTTTTGTATATCACCTTAGACTTGGTGAATTTAAACCACACTATATGTAATGAATGATATTTGCTTTCATGCTTGGTGAAATTATGATTGTTATGATGATTAGAGATTATATGTGATGAGTGGTTAAAGGAAATAGTGGATTTGTATGTATATTAAGGAAGTGGATGGGTCATATTTTGATCCAAGAGGTTCTAGGACATGGGACTAGGATGTATAAACCCTATTACATATTTGAAACTTATTGGCATTGGTTTGAAACAAAATTGAAGTGGTTTGAATGGTTTTAGGTATGTCATTACTCCTAAAATGAATTTTATGCATAAGCCCATAGTTTGGCCTCATGGTTATGAATCCTTGAATGTGATTGAGTCTAGCAAGTCTTAATTGGTGTGTTTTAACTCCCCACAAAGTTTGGTGATGATCGAATATGATTAGGATGGGTTTTGGTAGGCTAGAAACTCACAAAATCTGATTTTTCTAGTCTTTCTGTATAATTAATCAATTAAAGGCTTACTGTCAACCCTGGGATCAATTTTTGATCAACTTAATCAATGAACATACAAACAAAATGTTGTTAATTGATTAAGCCTTCCTATTAATCGATTAAGTCATTGTTTTTGAGCTAGGGGCTGTTCTAGGCCGAACTAGCTCTCGAGTTCTGCACAAAAGTTGTAGATAATTGAGTATGGACATGTTCTCATTGGAAGCATCTCATTTGGAGGTCTGTAGCTCTAGACATGCCCAAAATACTACAAGGTGCTCATGCTGAAATTCTGATGCATAACCGTTTTAGTTTTTTTGTGATTTGAGGTATCTTCAGGGTATCTTCAGGGCATAATTGGCCTTTGAATTCTGCATGAAAGTTGTAAATAAATGTGTTAGAGAGGTGTAAAAATTATTTTCACCTCAATTAGAGTTTCCTAACTCTCATTAGACATGAAATACTGGACCTACTACAGTGAAAAACTCAAATTCAAGAGGGTTTGAACCCAACATTTTATGATTTTTAATTTGGGACTAATAGGTAATATTTATGACATGTCCCACTATTTCTAAGACTAAAATTGAACTTTTCTCATATTTCTTCTTATATCTTCATATATGGGAAGTGCTCCTTATCAAAGATCCAGGGCACGACGTTGAATCTTTTTCTTTTAATTTGTGGTGTCCCTTAGGCAAGGTGAAGAACTTTAAAATGCAAAAAATTTATCTTCATATTTATTATGCTATATATATTATATTTGTTTATATTAGACTTAGGGGTGCCACAACATGTCATTTGTAACACCCCAATTTTCTTGACTCCGATCCCGATGGAATCTAAATAATAAACAATAAAAATACGAATAAATTTTTTGTGTTCGAAATAAATTCAAAACACCACCACGACTACATCAAGACTCGAACCACAGAAAACCAAAGGGTGAGATTTGATAATCAATAACTGGATCGATAAATAATTTACCCATAACGGTATATAGAAACAACAGAGTTTACAGCGGAAGAAGAATGTCTATACTAGGCATACGCCTAGTCCCATATATAAAGATATGGAAAAAGGCTCGGCAAAACATGTAACGGCGTATTATAAGCCTAATAGAAAACCATCATCTATTCATATAATTTCATGAATATACAATGCCTAAGATATATGCATATGCATATATATGGTCATGCATCAAACATCTCCAATATTCATAATCTATAATTGACCATATCACTTCAACCCTCGATTTATGTATTTTCAATACTTGTACATACCTAGAGGATTAATAAATCAACATCCTATACATTCCCAAAATGATTACATAATCAACATCATAATATCCATTTTATACACAATTCATTAAATTACAAACGCTACCCGTCAAGGCATTCCGTTACCACTATTTACCTTCCCAAAACATTACTTTATAAATATCCTCGTCCCATGATATTCCTGCACCAATACTAAAAAGTAGACCACATGGGAGAGTGAGTTATACATTTCAAATGACGATATGAATACAATTCAAAGTATGTGCATATGCATATCAACATCATGTATGCTTTGCTAAACACATCAATGATCATCATGAATTATAAATTCAACAACATATACATATCTTATATTTATTAATCAAGTCATAGCAAAGCAGACATATACACATCGATCATAACAGAACAATGGGCCAACATCATCAGTATTGACCATTCAGGTCTTTTCTCAAAGCCACCATGGGCTATCATCGTTATCATCAATCATAATAATTATACCATACATTATAATGGGTCATACCACACATATCGTCATATCATCATATTCGATATCTTTTTGTTGTACTCATATCATTTATAAATTTTTATGTGGTCTTTTAGGTACATCAATTACCCATCTCATCAACAACAACAATCATCATCTTTTGGTATATCTCCATGCTATATGCAAATGCTCTTATGGCTAATGCATATGGACAATGGAATAGAAAACAAATGCGGATCCGACTGTGGGAATAGACACCAAATTGTGGGTCAATCATAGGTGTGCTATTATGCCCCTACTGTAGTAGAAAATATGTACACATATCTCAAAGCATGCATGTATATCAATAACATCTTTTACTGGTACCAAACCGCTATCGCCCATCTGTAGCACTAGTCACCCCATGACTTGCGGATCAGCAACATGGCCTCAACTGCCAAAAGTGCTATGGGCCCCTCCCGAACACACATCGAGAGAGCCGTGCCCTGTCAGACACTGAGGTACTTGCTCATCACAGAGCTGCTCGCCCACTGGGCCAGCCACATAGGGTGCCTCATCACCAAACTATGGCCTGCTTCGTGACTCACACACTGAGTCACAGGGGAAACAACAAGAATGCTCATACACTGAGCCGCCCTTCCACTGGCCAACCGGGAGAACCCCCTAATATTCCTTATCAACACCGTATGATATGTCGTGGATGCAATGCAATGCAAATCAAATGCATTTCTCACACTGTGCATCCTAAATGCCACTCATCAATCATTATCATCATAATCACTAACACCACCATACACACCTTAGTGGATTTTATCATTGTTGGTTTCTTAGCCATTGTTTCGAGTTTTATTTGTGGCATTTAATTTTGACATCTTTCATTTAATACTTGCAATCAACCATAATGGCATCACAACATCACAAATCATCATTAACATTTATTTGTCTTTCATCAATACCACCACATAATCATTTAGTGGATTTTCATTTTATTTATCATTACCATCATTTCATAACTAGTGTGGCATTCACAACATTTCATTAATATAATTCAAACCACACATGAAAGATCACAATTGTATCACACATAATGATATTCTACAATTCATCAATAATAACAATCACCCTTTATCCAAGAGAGTGATCAACATCATCATCTATCATTATTCATTATCAATGTCATTTCTGATTTATTGACTTATGACAAATATTATGTCATTGAATCATCCCATCATTAGTTTTATAATCATCCAAGGGTGTATCTCACAACCCCATCATCAAACTCTCATTATCATTCTTTCATATCATATTCTTGGTGGTGAATATACCATGATTAAATCGTTCTAAGTGTATCCATCAATTCCAATCACTACCATGTTTAATCATCATTATATACCCCTTATATATTCCCTCAACCATCTCATAACACAAAGGAAGGGGGGTCCAACATAAGCCCAAAACAAAGGAAATGAAATAAAATTCCATTCTGGGCAACTCACTCAAGTGAGATTCACCTTCGCTTGAGCGAGACCAACATAGCTCGCTTGGGCGAACCCTCTCGCGTGAGCGAAATGCCTTCGGTAGCATTTCCATTCTCACTCGCTCGAGCGAGGCTTCTCTCACCTATATCCTTGCTCGGGCAAAAAACATCCAGTATCCAATTCCCCACTCGCCCGCTTAAGCGAGACCCAATATGCCATATTACTCCCTTAAGCGAGATCAGTCCAGAACCGTTTTCGCATCACGCTTACTCAAACGTGGCCACACCTGCTTGAGCGAGATTCATCCAATGTGCATCCCTCTGTTGCACACGCGTCTCGCTTGAGCGAGACTCCTGCTCGCTTGAGCGAAATTGGGCCAGAGGTCACTCCCCTGATACAGGGGACTCTCGCTTGAGCGAGAATCCATCTCGCTCGAGCGAGATCAGCATTAAACGCCCAAATCTCAAGTTTTTCATTCCCCATTACATGCTACTATCCACCTTATGTAAGATTGGCCTAATACCGTACTATACACAGATTAAATCACATCTTTAGACCTAGTCCAACAAGTTATATTTCTCCATTCTTGTTCTAATTCATCAACTACATAGGGGGAGGTTTTTAAAGCACTTTACATCACTATCCCACTTATTTTTCTGCACAATCAACACAACAATGCCTTACACCTCAAATAATTTATCATTCCACAGGTTTTCATCAACAATTAATTCATGTCCAACCAAGGGACAACCAAGCACTCAACTTCATTTCACATCTATATATTTATATATATATATATATATATATATATACACATCTACAATTCTTTAATAATCAATAAAAGCCAAGCCACCATTCATCACATCATCAATTCAACATTTAACACATTTATGGCAAGACAATGCATGAGTTCATACATATACATGATTAACAATTATTCACTCATGCAATTTGAAATGTAAACTCCTCTCCAACCTCGAGAGAAGAACCGCAACGCAATTGCCTTGATCGTTTCACATCATCGTCAGGAATACAATCCTATCAATAAATACATATATATACATGCCATTAATAAGCCATCATTGTCACTCAAATTCATTATAAGCCATCTTAGCTTCACTTAAACCATCATCAATCAACAAATTTCAAGTGACACATATCATGGCCTAAGGCCTCATCAAATCCTCATCAAAATCCAACAACCTCAAATATCAGCACCAATGATTCCAATCATCTTTTCTAAACCCAAAAGTCACTCATATGACAACAAAATCATCAATCTCCTCATCTATGCCAAAAGCCTCAATTTTATCAATTCTTAAGGATTCCACACAAATTGACAACCATCAATTCCAACCATTTTCACATATCATCATAAGCATGTTATCATCATCAAAGTACCAACCAATGTAAACAACTTACAATGTTCCCAATGGTCATCTACCCAATGGTTTGGGTTTCACATGCATATATCATCATACATATATTTTGGACTTAGTTCAAAATTTCATCAACCTCAATATTCAATTCCAATACTTCTAGAAATTCATTTTTCTCATATAACTCATTCTAAGAGCATCCAACCCATTAATATCACCAATTTAGCCAAAACCCTTAAATTTTCAATACTTAGGGTTTTTCATCTAAAATCACTTAACAATAATCCCAATCAATATTTTTAAATCATCATGGACATTATAACTCTCCACACCATACAACATCAAACCATATTCAAAATCACACCTCCATTATTCATGCTTAGGGTTTCAATATTTCCTTCATCACCTATACAATCCAATGCCAATATCCCAAGCTTTTACATCATAAAAACTAACAATGAAATAGAAGGGGTTCAAAATCTTACCTCACCATCCAAGCTAAAGAAAAAACTGAAAACGGAGGAGAGGAAGAAGAAGATGGCCCAAGCAAAGCTCCCATGTTCCTTTTGATGTTCACAAATCCAAGCTCAAGTAAAATTTTTGATAAAAATGGGTACCAAAGGGGAGGTCACAGTTTGGCCATGAGAGGGAGGAAGAGAAGAAAGAAATGGAGAGTGATGGGAGAAGAAGAAAAGCCTATGATGATAGAGAGAAAGAGAGAAGGAATATACAAAAATTGGACATTGTCTATTGGATAAAAGAGTGCCTCTAGTTACTTTTTTCCAATGGTCCAAAAATCCTATTACCTAATGGATAAAAGAGAGTAAAGTAGAGTGGGAAAGTGGACGGTGGAAATAGAAAGGGAAAATAGGATTTCATATTTTCTTTTAATTCCATTTGGCTCGTATATTCCCCGTTTAGTAACATATATCGAGTCCGATAAATTATTTCCTGAACACTAAAAATTATTTTAGCTATACCACCATAATCATAATAATTTTCTAAACATTCTAGATCCATCAAATATTTAATTTGACCAAGTGGGTCCCACATCATCTGTTAAATCACCCAGTTCCGATAATTCTCAATTTACCAATAATTCACCTCTAATATCAAATTAGTTCTCCCACAATTATTGGACCATAAATAATTAATTATCATTATTCAAAAAATTGTTTTCTTTAAAATTTAGGGTGTTATAATCCACTCCACCAAAAAGAAACTTCATCCTCGAAGTTTAACATCGGCATACATCTTAAGGCCACACTTTGACCACGCACCAATAGGGTCTAA
Organism: Clitoria ternatea; assembly: GCA_037962975.1. Lineage (NCBI taxonomy): Eukaryota > Viridiplantae > Streptophyta > Magnoliopsida > Fabales > Fabaceae > Clitoria > Clitoria ternatea. The sequence continues at coordinate 163,887,352 of CM075672.1, forward strand.
TGACATCATGAAGTAATATGGGACTTTCCAAAGTCCAGCAGGACATGATTATTATCATTCCTTTGTCCAAGCATAATGCCTCACATATCTACAGTGAGTCACCACTCATCAATTCTTAGTTTATTCATCATAACTCTCAGATTCTTATCCAGTACCACCGGATAGGTTCAATACATTCACCGTAAGCAGTTACAACACTACACTTGCCCAGTCTATGTGTTACTGCATCCAACATACAAGAAGGCGTCCCAATCCCATAGTGGTTACCGCAAACACATAAGGTCGGCGCATAAGTGCACGTTGCCACAATGCCTATGGCATGTAGAGACATATCAAGATAAATACCTTCATGTCTTATCGCTCACATTATCTATATCAATTCAAATAATATCTCTTCACACACGAGACTTTGTGAGAAGTCACACAAGTCCATAAGCAATACACTCACATCATATTATTATTTAATCATGATCCAGTGTAAATTATGCCATATAATTCATCAATCGTTAGCCACCATAACCATATATTGACATATCCACTATAGATTTCCAATCATCATAGGGTAGTCACCCCACCATTGGACTTCATCCATCTCGAAGTCATAGTCAAGTAACTCAAATCATTTGTCTAATCCGAACATTGTCAGCTATAATTCGATTCAAGCCTAATTGATTCAGCAAACTCATATCAAGTACACACCCTTTAGTTTAAGATAGGGTTCGTAATCATATAATAAGCTTTCACACTAGTGGATTTCTTCACATATCGCAACCAAAGTCCATAAATTAGACATACGATTCATATCGTGTCACATCGATATATGGTTTCTATCACCAATGTAATTCCTTTCAAAACAAAAAGGAAGGTATCTACAGGATTAAACTCTATTTACCAACTCATGTTCACATATATTACCTCTACATCACATCATAATCCACAATTGATCTAATAATCATAACGTCAAGGGCACACAAGTTAGCCCAAAGTCATATCATAATTTTTTTTTATCATGGCCAATGCTAAGTCATACCCCGAATTCAACATCATTATTCACCAAATACTTAGGGGTTTACGTTCATTATTCAAATTCCATTACACATCAGCTCTAGCCTCAACAACTCATTCCATAATTTATTTCACTACAGCTCAATCATTCATAAGATTCAATCTATCATTTGGCTTAGAAAGTTCAGGGGTTACCTAGCAACCATCGTGGAATACTTCCACAACACATAAAATCATTAAACATGGCTCACAAAATAGCATAGAGCCTAGACCGCCATAGGGTCTAATTCTACAAGATTCGATCATACAAGATCATATTGAGTTATCCGGGGTTACCACACCTAGTGGGTCATAATTAAATCAATCATTCACTCGGTTCACAAATATAAAACTGAGTCATAACCCTAATCATGTACCAATACAATTTCATATTCGATCATCTTATCACTTATTCCTGTCCTCAATCTAAGGAGACATATCATATCAATTGTATCATACATATATGGTGTTGTGCCCAAGGATATAAAATCCATCTTCCAAAATTAGAACAATTAATTATTTCAATTCACATCAGGAAGTTCTTTCACTAGTATTCATTCAATCAATTTTAGCACATGAATCATTCACATTTAGTATCTCCTATCCGTGATCAACATACGTCATAGGCTCATCATCAAATCAATTCAGATTCAATATATTTTATCCATGATCACACATGGCATAAGTTCATCACTAATTAAAGTTATACTCAATATATCAATGTACAAATGCATAATATCAATGTATTCATCATTCAAAGAAAATAGTGTAAAGAACTTGGCCGAACTTACACAAACAACCATATCAATCACATTGAGGAATTCATCCATATGTATTCAATCTCATGATTTCATTAAGTTTTCCCAATGAGCAACTATGCTCCACAAGTGCATCATACAACCTCAATGATAAAGGGGCATACTCCCATAAACATCAACCACAACTTATGATTAATAATTCACAAGGAATCTTCAATGAGTAATCAATGCCCTTATAGTTCTTTCATAATTCTTAGACAATTAGTCCTTCAATAATCCATATAGGGCAACCAATGCTTAACATAATATCATCTTCAAGATAATTGTCACTCTTAAATCTATATAGAATAACCATGTTCCAATGATCACCAAAATGTCTCACTATTGAGCAATCATGCTCCAATCATCCGTAATACCAATTCATCACAGAGCAACCATGCTCTAATATTAATTAATAAATCTAATTCATAGCAAAATACGCTCTGATACCAGGTTGTAACACCCTAATTTTCTTGACTCGGATCCCGATGTAATCTAAATGGCATTTGGGCAAATGATCTTTTTAGCTCGCACGTGATGCTCTTTAATAGCGATCACTATGATCCGCTTGGTAGCTAGACGGCATCTTTTTCCTTCTGCCCAGCTCCCCGAAACCTAGGTTTGATTTAACCGACGACTGGAGTCTTCATCATATATCGATATCTTGCTGGAGGCAGATTTTAGGAAGGAAAGGGGATGTGAGAATCCTTTGGAAAAGGCGGTGAATGGCTTTTAGCAAGCCCCTCTTGGTCATTTGACCAATCAAGCTATTTGATATGGATCGACTCAAAGAAGCAACCTGACGTACTCCAGCTTTAAAGCCTACGTTTGCTGGAATGACTGAATTGATTCCAAGGCTGGCTGTATAAGTGACCAATTGGCACTGATTCCCTATGAGCACAAAAGGGCTTAAACATTCATGAATGATTCAAACTACCATCATAATTTCAGAAACTAACAGAGCAAATTTTTGAACTTTTATGGACTTTTTGGAATTCATTCAATATCATCCTTTTGATTTTCTTTTCTTTTTCTTGCTTTTGTTTACATTCCATACATTTTTTCTTAAGTCCTTTTTATTTCTTTGCTCCACTAAATTTCCAACTTTTTCACCATTAAGAGAATATCAGTCAATGAAAGGCTTCAAAGGAAAATTTCACTTTTAAGCTCAAAAGGGGCAACTAGGGGTCAAATTGTGTAAAAATTATGAGGCTTAAGAATAAGACCTAATTGTGCCTTTATCATCCTAAGACATACAATCAAAAACCATTTTGAATTGGTTGAAAAACAAGTTCTAGAATATTAATGATTATGAGATTCACTCAATCAAGAAAATATGGGTTTTGAAAATTTGTTTGATAAATTACCTATTTAGGCTCAAGTCTAACCATGGAAAGTCTTTTCAAATAAAATTTAAATCATATAAGGTTCATTTAAACATTTGTTTGGCATTTAAACAATTAAATTTTTGAAAAATTTTACTCAAAATTTTGGGGTCTTTAGATACTTTAGCTTTATGTTCAAAGTTAACTTATCATGCAATCATGGTAAATTACAAGATGACAAACAAAACAAGGAAAACACACATGCATGAAAAATATAACAATCACATGATGCAAACAAAACAGTTAAGTTTTCTTATCTACCACCCCAAACCAGAATTTGACATTGTCCTCAATGTTAAAATGGATGATAAAAGGATAAGAAAACTTACCTGGAGTAACCCCAAACCAAGATTTGACATTGTTTTTTTTTTTGAAGAAAGAAAGAAAAAAAAGAACATGGGGTTACCTCCCCACAAGTGCTAAGTTTAACGTCTTTAGCCAAACTTTATACCTCAATCACAGTCAAGAACCGAATAGGACCCAAAAATTCATACCTTAGTGTGGAAGGTAAAGGTTTAAGTTCAACATTTGGGCTAACCATTTTTTTACACATAACCTCAGTATCATGTCTGAGTGGTATGTTACCTTCACTGCCTTTTGATGTTCCTGCAAACTTATTTAGAAAAATAGATTCAAGTGGGTCATTAAGAAGAGTTTCTTCCTTCACCACTCAGTTAACAATTTCAATTCTACAGCAAACATTATCATGAGAAGGTTTTACCAAAACATTTTTCAAATTGAAATCAACCTTTTGGTCTCCAATAGTTAGAGACAACTTACCATTCTTGACATCGATCATGGCACCTGCAGTGGCTAAAAAAGGCCTGCCTAATATAATGGGGATCATAGAATCCTTATCCATTTCTAGCATAACAAAATCAGCAGGGATAAAAATTTTTCCTACCTTAATAGGAACATCTTCTAAGATACCTACAGGATACTTAATGGATCTATCAGCCAATTATAAACACATCCTAGTAGGTTTCAATTCACCTAATCCTAATTTTTGTAAAATAGATAAAGGCATCAAACTAACACTAGCTCCTAAATCACATAATGCTTTATCTATATTCATGTCTCCAATCATACAAGGAATAGAGAAACTACCTGGATCTTGGAGCTTGGGTGGAAGCTTCTTTTGAATTAGAGCACTGCACTCTTCAGTAAGTGCAACTGTACCATCTTCCTCCAATCTTCTTTTGTTGGACAAAATGTCCTTCAGGAACTTCGCATATGTAGGCATTTGCTGCAAAGCATCTGTGAAGGGAATATTGATATACAATTTCTTTAAAACATCAAGAAACTTACCAAATTGTTTATCCAACTTTGCTTTAGCTAAGCACTGAGGAAATGGAATAGGAGGTTGATATGGCTTAACCTGTGGTTTCTCTTCTTCAATCACTGGATGAGATGAAGATTCATCTACTTTCTTTTCATCCTTTCCAGTCTTGCCAACTGGCCCATCATATTGAGTACCACTCCTAAGAGTGACAGCCATGGTTTGGTTGGATGGTCCAGCCTCTGGTTTTCCAGGAAATGTTCCTGGTGCTCTTTGAAAGTAGGAGGCTTGTTGGGCAATTTTATTTTCCAGTATTTTGTTATGGGTGGCAAGGGAGTCAACTTTTGAGGCTAAGTTCTTTATTGCCTCAGAGAATTCATCATTTTGTTTAAGTTGAGTAGCTACAAATGTCTCCATCAAGGATTCTAACTTTGATTTTTGTGAAATATAGGGTCCTTGTTGAGGTTTGTAGTTACTTTGATTACCTTGGAATTGCGGTGGCCTATTTTGGAAGCCAGGTGGACCTTGTTGAGGTCTGTAGTTACCTTGATAATTTCCACTATAGTTTCCAATAGCATCCACCTGATGCATTTCTTGTTCAGCATTTTGAGTTACCCCAAGCTTACACCCTGAGATATTGTGACCTGAAACACCACACAACTCACAGACAATGTTAGTAGCACCTGCTCCTAACTTATCGAATTTAACAGATAATGCCTTAACCTTAGCGGTAAGTAAAGAAATAACATCAACATAATACTTACCGGGAGTTTTTCAAGGTAAACTACTTTTAGAAGACCACTGGTAGGTATTTTGGGTAATTTCTTCAATTAGATTGGTTGCTTCCTCCATATTCTTGCTCATGAACGCTCCTCTAGCTGAAGCATCTAAAGAGATCTTTTGTGTGGAAGTTAGTCCATTATAGAAAATATGGACTGTCAACCACCTCTCTATCCCATGATGAGGACATTCTCTCAGCATCTCCTTATATCTCTCCCAGGCTTCATATAAGGATTCATCATCTTTTTGCACAAAATTAATTATTTGTTTTCTTAACAAATCAGTTTTATTTCTTAGGTACCACTTATTAATGAAAGCACTGGATAGTTGTTCCCAAGTCATGATGGATCCTTCAGGAAGAGAGTATAACCACGCCCTCGCTTTATATCTTAAGGAGAAAGGGAAGAGTCTCAAGCGAATGGCATCATTGGTGGCTCCATTCATTTTTAGGGTATCATAGTATTCAAGAAAGATTTGAAGATGAAGATTTGGATCTTCGGAGGGTAAACCTCTGAATTGGTTCTGCTGAACCATAGAGAGTAGTGAAGGCTTCAATTCAAAATTGTTAGTTTCCACTGTGGGTCTAAGGATGCTGGACCCTCTTCCATTTGTACTTGGAGCAGCAAAATCTCTTAAGGCTATGTTTTGGTCCGCCATTTGTTTTTTTTTCTTGTTTTTGTTGTTTTCTTAAAGCTCTAAGGGTACGTTCTATCTCAGGGTCAAATCCTAAGTTTAGATCGACACTACGACTTCGTCGCATAAAAAGAAAGTAAATGAAAAATAAAACAAATAATCACAAAAATAAAACAACAACAGATACACAAAATAAAGAACAAAATACAAGATTACAAATAGAACAAAATAAGTAATAAAAATACACTAAAAAATATTAAATAAATATACAGAAAGAGAAACAAATAAAATAAATAAAATAAAACTAAATAAAAAGAATATTAACAAGTATGATCTAATCAAATTTCAATATTGCCGATATTTGAGGGACAACAGTCCCCGGTAGCGGCGCCAAAAACTTGACAGGGCCCGTAAGCACACGGGTTATGTCGCGTGATATAAAAGATTATCGTCTCCACGGGGACTGTGTTCAAAGTACCAGCATATTGAAATTTAATTATCCACGCAATTGATTTTTAATGTTTTTGTAAAATAAAACATAAATTAAAAATAAATTCAGAAACAAAATTTACTTGACACTTAAAAATCAGAGTTGAGAGTATCTTGGGATTTCGGGGGATCAAGACTCTATTTTATGTTAATGAATTTTAACTTTTCATAAATAAGAATCAAATTAAGTTTTCCAAGGCCGATTTTCCTTAAGCTAATTAATATGTTCCTCTCGGAATCCTATTAATGTACCTAACATATGGAGAACCACGTTTAATCCTTAAGAAAGGCCCATTATCGTTTTGTGAAAATCCCTTATTTATTCCCCAAAAGATTTTTGATTACTTTCACGGTTTTACCGTGGTCACAAAAAGTATTTCAAAATCTTAGGCTTAGTTTAAAAGCTTTCCAGTAACAATAAATCTTTCGATTTTATTAATTACTTAATTTTACTAATATACCCGTAAGTATACAATTTTATCACTTAGGTTCTTGTTAGGAATCACTAAGAGCATTGAGCATAATTTAAACTAAATGGAAAACAGAAATTTATTTAAATCAAAGTCAAAATAACATTAACAACCTGGAGGGTAGGAAATTTGTTGTATCCCTCGTATGTCTGCCTATGAAGGACCTGGATATTATTCTAGGCATGGATTGGTTATCCGCTAACAAGGTCTTGGTGGATTGTCATGGCAAGACAGTAATATTCCTGACTTTGAATGCTGAAGGCTTTGATGTACAAGGTATCTCTCAACTTCTCATGATGTTCTGCTTGGTTGATGGGAATGGTGCTTCCCAATCTTGTGGGATTCCCATCATTTCAGAGTTTCCCGATGTGTTTCCGGAAGAGATTCCAGGATTACCTCCTTCTCGAGAAGTAGAATTCTCTATTGACCTTATTCCCGATGCTGAGCCTATTTCTAGAGCTCCTTATAGGATGTCTCCCATGGAGTTGACCGAATTAAAGAAACAAGTTGAGGAATTGCTTGAACGGGAGTTCATCCGCCCAAGTGTGTCTCCTTGGGGTGCTCCTGTGTTGTTGGTGAAAAAGAAGGATGGGAGCATGAGATTGTGCATTGATTATCGCCAACTCAATAAGCTAACTATGAAGAACAAATATCCTCTTCCACGTATTGACGATCTTTTGGATCAATTGAAGGGTGCTGTTGTATTTTCAAAGATCGATTTGTGTTCTAGATATCACCAAATTTGGTTGAAGACCGAAGACATTCTGAAAATTGCCTTCCGAACGCGATATGGACATTATGAGTACGTAGTGATGCCATTTGGAGTGACGTATGCTTCTGCGATTTTCATGGATTATATGAATCGCATCTTTCATGACTATCTCGATTAATTCATTGTGGTGTTTATCGATGATATTTTGGTGTACTCTAAGAGTCATGAAGAGCATGAAAGACATCTTCGTCTTGTATTGACTATTCTTCGAGTGAAGGAGTTATATGCTAAGCTTTCTAAATGTGAATTTTGGATGAAAGAGATCTCTTTTCTTAGTCATGTGATGTCTAGTGATGGAGTTACTATTGATAAATCGAAAGTTGAAGCTGTTATGGTTTGGGAAAGACCAATGTCCGTAACGGAGATAAGAAGTTTTCTTGGTCTTGCCGGTTACTACCGGAGGTTCATTGAAGGATTTTCCCGCTTGGCCTTACCATTAACTAAGTTGACTCGTAAGAATCAACAATTCGTGTGGACGCGGGAATATGAAGAAAGTTTCAAAGAGTTGAAGTTAAGGCTTACTACCGTACCGGTGTTAGCATTGCCCGATTTGACGGATGAATTTATAGTGTATTATGATGCATCTAAACTTGGTATGGGTTGTGTGTTGATGTAGAAAGAGCGTTTGATAGCCTATGCGTCGAGATAGTTATGACCGCATGAGGTTAACTATCCTACACATGATCTAGAATTGGCGGCGGTGGTGTTCGCTCTGAAGTTGTGGTGAAATTACTTGTATGGTCTGAAGTTTGTGGTCTTTAGTGATCACAAGAGCCTAAAGTACTTATTTGACCAAAAGGAACTGAATATGTGCCAACGACGATGGATGGAATTCCTAAAGGATTATGAATTTGAGTTGAGGTATCATCCCGGAAAGGCAAACGTAGTTGCCGATGCGTTAAGCCGAAAGTCACTGCATATCCCTATGATGATGGTGAAAGAGATGGAGTTGATTGAACAGTTTAGAGATTTGAATATGGGTGTGGAGACTTATACTCCTAAGAAGATGTCACTAGAAATGTTGAAAGTCACAAATGAATTTCTTGAGTATGTGAAGGTACAGCAATCGAATGATGAGTATTTGATTGAGATGAAGAAAACCCAAGAGAAAGGGAAGAACTTGTTCCTGGTGGAAGGTCAAGATGGCATTTGGCGTGTGAAGGGCCAAATTTTTGTTCCCTCAAGTGGTGATGTAAGAAAATGTGTCCTTGAGGAAGCTCATAAAAGTGTATTGAGCATTCATCCTGGTTCTACCAAGATGTATCAAGACTTGAAAAAGAATTTTTGGTGGCCTGGCATGAAGCGTGATGTGGCGAATTTTGTGGCATCTTGCCTTGTTTGTCAGATGACTAAGGTCGAGCATCAGAGGCCGTCTGGTTATCTGAGACCTTTGGAGATCCCCATTTGGAAATGGGATAGTATAGCTATGGATTTTATTTCTAGATTACCCAGAACTTGTGCTGGAAACGATGCCATATGGGTTATTGTGGATCGGTTGATGAAGTGTGCTCACTTCTTACCCATGAACATAAAGAGTTCTTTGGAGAGATTGGCACAATTATATATAAAGGAGATTGTTAGACTGCATGGTGTACCATCTAGTATCATATCTGACCGTGATCCTCGGTTTACTTCTCGATTTTAGGGAAGTTTGCATAATGAGTTGGGCTCTAAGTTGAAACTTAGTTTCGCATATCGTCCTCAAACCGACGGACAGTCCGAAAGACGATACAAAGCCTTGAAGATTTATTGAGGGCTTGTGTTCTTGAACACGGTGGATGTTGGGAGAGATTCTTGCCATTGATTGAATTCACATACAACAATAGCTTCCATTCTAGTATTGGTATGGCACCGTATGAGGCGTTGTATGGAAGGAAGTGTAGAACTCCTTTGTGTTGGTTGGAGGTTGGCGAGAACTTGGATTTAGGGCCGGAGATTATTCAGGAGACTACCGAGCAAATTAGAAAAATACGAGAGAATATGAAGATTGCTCAAGATAGGCAGAAGAGTTATTATGACAAGAGGCATAAACCACTTGAGTTTCAAGTTGGTGATCATGTGTTCTTGAAGGTCTTGCGTGATAAAGGAATTGGAAGGGCGCTAAAGAGTGGCAAGTTGAGCCCTAGGTTTATTGGACCTTATGAGGTATTGGAGCAGATTGGTGACGTTGCTTATCGGATAGCACTCCCTCCGCATCTTGCTAATCTACACAACGTGTTCCACGTGTCACAGTTAAGAAAATATGTTCATGATCCCCTACATGTGATTCCTATGGATGAGATTGATGTACGAGAAGATTTATCTATGTCTCCTGTTTCTGTTCGCATCGTTGAGCATTCCGTGAAGAAACTACGAAACAAGTTGGTACCTTTGGTGAAGGTCGCTTGGAAACATGGAAATGTGGAGACGTTTACATGGGAAAGTGAGGACGACATCAGAGAACGATATCCCAATGTATTCGAATCGGGTAAGTTAAATTTCGAGGACGAAATTTTCTTTTTGGTGGGGTGGATTATAACATCCCAAATTTTAAAATAGAGGATTAATTAAGGAAAATAAATATTGACAAATTGAAGGTGAATTATTTAATGTCCTAACATATTGAAAATAATTAAATTATGATTTTTGGGGACTGTTTGTGGTTTATGGAGACCGGTTAAGCTGAAAATGAGCCCGTTTGAGATATGGGTGTGGGACTAAGTATCTCTGAATGAGATGATATTGGTCAGGGTTGTTGAAGATAATATTGGGAATCCGAATCTATAATCGGAATAATTTTTAGATAAAGTATTGGGCCCAAATAGAGAGCCTGTTAGTCATAAAACGGTAAAATTTTAATGGGTGAGTTAAAGTTAGAAACTTAAAAACCCAAAACCTTTTCTATTCACGTGTATTTGCTGAAGTTGTTGGGCATGCATCATCCATTTCTCCTTCTCTTCATCCTTTTCTTCATTCCTTCTTCTTCCTTCCAAAACCCTAACTTTGAGTGGTAAGCTTTCTCCTCCATTTTTGTTTTTGAAGAAGCTTGGAAGAGGACCATTGGAGCTGAATTCTTCTTCCTCTTCTCCTCCATTTTCACAGCCCTCTTTTCTCCCCTTGGAACCCATTTCGTTTTGGGTGTGAGGTAAGCTCCTTTCACCATTTTTGGATGGGTTAATGATGACATTATGGGGTGTTATGATTTATAAGAGTTGTGCATGTGAATGGGTGATTGTTGAAGCATTTAATGCTTATGCCCTAAAATGGGGTTGCCATAAATGTGAGTATTTATGAGGAGTTAATGGTAGTTGGTGCATTAATGATGGTGGGAAATAAAGAATGATGAGGCATTGATGAGAGTTGTTGGGTTTTTGAGAAACCCTAACTTTTAAGAATTGGGGAAGTTATAAATGTTGGTTAGATAGTGTGAGCGAAGGCAAATACAAGCCATTGGGTGTAAGAATATTGATTGGTATAGTAATTTATGATGTTGGGCTAAGATTGTTTTGTAGCCATTGAATCTAATGGGTATGGTTTCATGGGAAGGAATTCCCGAAGCCTAATAGATGATAAAATTGATATTTATAACATGCCTAGTACATGTTATGAAATCATGGATATAACTATGATTATATAGAATTGAAATGGTGTCTTCCATAGTGAATTAATTGAGGTTTTACATGTATATTAATGTAGGACCTATTCTGAACGACGAGGCAGGTGTGTCTTATCAATCGGAATTCTTCTCTTGAGGTAGGAGAGGAGTCTTATGTTTTAAATGCATGAATTTGAATGTTATTTGATTGCCATATATATTGGTATGCATGTTAGCCTTGCTTAAAATGTTACGGGAAATTGTAATGTGGTGTGTGGTGTGGATTATATGTTTGGCAACATGCTTTGATGCATTTAGAATATTCATGGTGTGTTATATGATGGTGTAGAATGACAAGTGATATGGTGTTATGCTTGTATCTACCATGAATACAAGATGAATGTTGATAATGTTTGATAGAGAATGTTTGAAGTTCTTGTATTGATGTTAAATTTGAGTAATAAGAATGAGAATGCCACACAAAGACTTAAACTAATATGGATAACTAACTATAATAAAAGCTTTGGGATGATGTTGTTTGGTGAGTGGCATATGTAGGATGCATAGAGTGAGGAATGCATATGATTTGCATTTGCATCCATGGCATACTGCATAGCTACCGGTGTTGGAATTTTAGGGGATTCCCCCGGTTGGCCCAGTGGGAGGGCGGCTCTATGCACGAGCAATTTATATTTTCCCCTGTGACTCGGTGTGTAAGTCATGAAGCTGCCCATGTTGTGCTACGGGGAGCCGCATGTGGTTGAACCTTGTGGGGGGTGGCTCTCGATGAGCAGGTGTCCCCGGTGGTCCCTGGGATCATAGCTGCCATGATATAATTCATGGTTGGCCCGTAACACCTTATGTTGATATGTTGTATACCGCAGTCATGGTGAAAATGACCAGGTGTTGCCAAGATGGGCGATGTGGTTTGGTACCAGTAAAATAATTGGTGAATGCATGCAAATATTGTTGAAATATTTGCATACTTGACTCCTACATTTGGTGTTTATATTCCCACAGTCAGATCTGCAATTGTTAAAATATTCCTTTGTGCATATGCATTAGCTTAAGAGCATTTGCATATAGCAAGAAGGTATGCCAAAGATGATGAGATATGATGATGGATGTGATGAGGATGTAAAAATATATTTTAAGACAACATAAAAGATATGAATACCAAATAATGGTTGTGTGATAGTTCAATTGTTGAGGGACATGATTATGTATGTGCTTGTGTACTTTGTTTGGAATTGTGATGTAATTGTGATAAATGTACGATGGAATTGTGATGGTATATGGCATGGTGAATGTTATGGATGTGCAAAGTATACATGTTTAGATGCATTTATACATAATCACATGGTATTCATATTCATACCTTTGGAATATGGACTCACTCTCCCATGTTGTCTATTTTTAGACTTGTGATGCAGGGTACTCATGGGAAGGGGTTGACATTTTGAAGTACACTTTGCTTGAGAAGGTAAATAGTGGTGTAGGAAGTGCCTTGGCCGGCGAGGTCTAGATTTTGTATAGCATGCTTTGTATATGGATGTTTATTTTGATATCTAGAATGGTGGTAGATGATTTTGGTGGTCATAGAGGAAAATTGGATCTTGGTGTATGACCAATTTTCATTTATGACCCAATGATGTAACGAACGGATGATGATGTGTGTTGATGTCTAAGATTTGAATGAATGAAATTGGCAGAATTTGTGGATGTATGTTGATGCAAAATGAGGATTCGTGTTATGTATTAATGATTGGCAAATATAATAGATAAAGAGTTTGAATTAGTATGAATTTATGAATTAGAAAAGATTTTAGGGGGTAAAGATGAATGAGACATGTTATAAACATACAATATGATGTATAAGACATGTTGAAATTAAATGAATTGGAGTAGAATAGATTATGGTATAGTAAGTTGCATGAAATTTCCATAGCTGGTCGTTTTCTGCATAACTCGCTCAAGCGAGTGAGAATCTCGCTCGAGTGAGATTGTTATGAAACAGGGTTTTTGGCCTCTGGCCTACTTTCACCGAGCGGGTGTTTATCTCGCCCAAGCGAGATTGATGTAGAATCAGAGGTTGACCTCTGGACAATTTTCGCCCAGGCGAGAGGGTGGACGCTCAAGCGAGGGGGAAGAGAATTAGATACTGGCGAGAGATGCCTCGCCCAAGCAAAAATCGGCCAGCGAGTTACCAATATTGCTGGAGCAATCTCACTCAAGCGAGACATGTCCCGCTCAAGCGAGATTGGTACCTGATGCATACCTCCTTCCCTCGCTCAAGCGTCTCGCTGGCTCGCTTAAGGTTTCCCTTCGCATCTCGCTCAAGTAAGACAAGGCTCGCTCAAGCGAGATGGACCCCCTGATGCTCAAACCTTTCATTCGCTCAGCTTTTCTCCGCTTCACCCAAGCGTAACCACACTGACTCGCTCAAGCGGATGTGATTCTCGCTTGAGCGAGTGACACCCTGTTATACATTTCCCTTTGGATTCAAATTTTTACATTATCTTTGCAATAAAATTTATTCATGCATTATTTTAAAAGGAGTTTGAACCCAGTATGGGTCAGGGAACATCATGAGGTCCTTTCTCTTAAATTTTATTTTTGCAACAATTAATTCAACTGGTTCTCCCGCTGTCTCTCATTGGATAATTACTAGGAAATTATCTTTTAAATTCTACCCTCTCATATCTTCATATATGGGAGTGGTTTATCATAGATCCAAGTGTTGAACTAAGAGCTTCACCACTTATTTTCTCATGATCGAATAATAATCTTTATATCGCAAAAAATTTCCCCGTATTTTCAGGGGCGTCCCATTAAGTATTCTAAGTACAACTATCTTTATTGACTAAAACTTCCAACTAATTTGGTATACATTTTTTTCATTAAATTCTTATTCATATAGCAACCTGGGTAACATAACACAAGCCACAATAATAAAACTTTGTTATATATCTTGCATCAAAGAATACACAATAAGGAATGTCGTAATTTCAACCATTTTAAGTTCTTAAAACTGCATTTGTATTCTAAGTCTTGATTTTAAATGAAATGGTAGGTAATATAAGGAGAACTCACAATGTGCCCATTACTTAATTTGTATATGCTTGGTGTTCGCCTCTTTGAAATGCTCTTGCCAATCCAAAATCAGATATTTTAGGATTCATCTCATCATCTAATAAAACACTGGCAACTTTAAGGTCTCTATGAATTACTGAGTCAAGAGTCCTCATGAAGGTATAAAAGACCCCTTGCTATTCCAATCTTGATTTGTGATCAAATTACTTTTTCTTTTCATTATCAAGGAACATAGATACAAATAATGGATCTCAAGAAAAATGTAGTATGTGATGCAAAAAAATATACTAGTAAAAGTATTTATCCACTTTGTTTTAGATAAGCCCACTTTCCTAAAAATATCTTATGACTTGATTGTTGATTGCATAAGACGACTTGAATTTAGTTTCACATTATGAACAACTAACATAGGGGCTATACTTATTTTGGGTATTATGATCTAGATATGTTGGTATCAACATCACATATACAACACAACTAGTGTGACCATACTAACCAACATGTAATGATATCTACAATAAATCTCCATCTTATTCCTAACTACTTTAAAGCTTCTAGACATATCTTCAAAGAAAAGACTAATTTAGAAGTAGAACTCAAAAAAATTATGGTAAAAACAAAAAGCCACCATGAATTCTTTGAAGATATCTAACAACATACCAAATGGGTGAAAGTTGAGGCTTGCATTTGGCATATACTTGTACCCAAGTATCTATACATTTTCCTTCAAGCATCATGCCAAATGTCTTACAAGGTTCCAATATGGTAGTTTAGTTATAAACATTACTTCATTCTTAAATTCCTTTAAGCCTTGACTTCAAGCTTTTGAAAGCCTTTTGGCATAAACTTGTTTTCCATCTAGTAGAATTCCCTAATAATGGATTGAAATAAATAAAAACATATAGAAAGATGGTAAAAATAAAGAATCATATCCAAAATTCTAAATAATTAGTACCTTATAAACAAGGCCAAATCCACTTTGTCCTAATTTAGATGCTTCTAAAAATTTTTTAGTACTCCTTAGAATTATGTTTAGTGGGATTGTAGGCTGGTATGAATTTAGTGTTTCCTCTTATTGAACATTGTGATGTGAAGATACATGAACGACATAAGGTTTCACCTTATCCGCAAAAACAAGTTTCCCATATCATATTTGAACCAAAAGAGCCATATTTGAGTATAAGAGCTAATAATAAACGCTTTCAAACAAATTATAGAATGTATTGTATTATTCATGAGAATTGCCTTTTCTAACTATATTCCCACCCCAGAAGTAGTAGACACTCAAACATAGC
Source organism: Clitoria ternatea (assembly GCA_037962975.1). NCBI lineage: Eukaryota > Viridiplantae > Streptophyta > Magnoliopsida > Fabales > Fabaceae > Clitoria > Clitoria ternatea. The sequence goes on from CM075672.1 coordinate 163,902,963, forward strand.
AGAGCTATTGAGCCTAGCATGCTGAAGCCAATGATCAAGCTTTTTGAGCTACTATTCATAGTTTTTACTAATATATATGTATGGTACATGTATATTTGATTCTCGTTATGAAATATTTTGTGTTTATGGTATATATATATATATATTAAATATTATTTACAAAGATATTCATTATTTTAGTGTGACAACTCATGTGATACATAGTTTATTATTTTTGAAATAAATAAATAAATTTTAATTAAATTAATGGAACTTTTAATGTTACATTAAAAACTACAAAATGAGAGAACTAAATCATAATAAAAAAGGGAAAATAAATAAATTCTTAAATGATTCATAATAAAGGACTAATTAATTAGAGGAGATATTTCATTATAATGAGTAATAAATTATTTGAGAAAATAATTAGTTAAAACAACCAATTAAAAGAGTAAATGTATTAATATCTCTACTATTATCAAATATATTAATTAAGTTAATGAGTTAAAAATTAATAAATCAATTAATAAGGAAATCGGCTAAGGAATAAATAAGTTGACAAGTTAAGTTTTGGAGAATTGTAGGAAGATGACTTTTTTCTTAGGTTTTCAATAATCAATGGCAAACTACTAGGACCCCTTTAACAAATTGGTAGCTCCCAATTAGTAATTGAGGTGATACTTGTCAAAAAGAGAGTTTTGGTATTTTATTTTAACCCTTCATTTAAGTTTTCTCTGTTTTATAACAAATAGGATCGTCGTTCGGGCTCAATACATTCTCCAAAAATTATTCTGAATATGTCTTCAGATTCACAATAATATCCTTAACAGCCCTGACCAACAGTACCTCAATCGGAGATACTTGGTCCGATAGTCATATTTTAATCAGGTATCATTTCATCCTATTAAGTCTCAATAAATTATGAATACTCATAATAAATCCTAATTTAATTATTTCAACATTTTTAGGGCAATTATTAACCTATGTGTAATTATTTAATATTTATTCCCCCCATTTGATCATTTATATAAAATTTGGGAAGTTACAATCCACCCCGCCTAAAAAGAAATTTCGTCCTCGAAATTTAACATGCTAGATTCAAATGCATTCGGATATCGCTCTTGAATATCAACTTCACGTTCCCACATGAAAGTCTCCACATTACCATGTTTCCAAGCCACCTTCATCAAAGGTACCAATTTGTTCTCCAATCATTTTACAATGCTTAACAATACGAACGGAAATAGTAGGGATAGACAAGTCATCTCTCTCATCAACATCATCAACTGGAATCATATATGAGGAATCAGGAATATACTTCCTCAACCGTGACACATGAATTACATTGTGCAGATTCGTAAGATGTGGAGAAGGTGCAATTCGATAAGCAGCATCACCAATTCATTCTAGGATCTCATATGGTCCAATAAACATAGGACTTAACTTCCTACTCTTCAATGCTCTACCAATTCCTTTATCACGCGAGACTTTCAAAAATACATGATCACTAACTTGAAACTTAAGTGTTTTATGCCTCTTATCATAATAAATTTTCTGTTGGTCTTGAGCAATCTTCATATTTTCTTGTATCTTTTTAATTTGTTCTGTGGTTTCTTGAACAATCTCCGGCCCTAAGGCTAAATTTTTACCAGTTTCTAACCAACATAGAGAAGTTCTACACTTTCTGCCATAAAGTGCCTCATAAGGAGCCATATAGATATTACTGTGGTAATTATTGTTGTATGTAAACTCAATTAATGGAAGAAATCTCTCCCAACAACCATTATATTCAAGAACAAAAGCCTTCAACAAATCTTAAGGCTTTGGATAGTCCTCTTAGATTGTCTATCAGTTTGAGGATGATAAATAGAAGTAAGCTTTAACTTAGAGCCTAACTCCTGATGTAAGCTTCCCCAAAATCAGGAAGTTAACCGAAGGTCACGATCAGATACAATACTAGATGGCACACCATGCAGTCTAACAATCTCCTAGATGTATAACTGAGCTAATTTCTCCAACGAACTCTTCATACTCATGGGTAAAAAGTGAGCACACTTTGTCAATCAATCTACAATCACCTAGATAGCATCATTTCCTACATGGGTTCTGGCCAAGCCAAAAACAAAGCCCTTACAATACTATCCTATTTCCAAACAGGGATCTCCAGAGGTATTGACAAACTAGAAGGTTTTTGATGTTCAACCTTAGCTTTCTGACAAATAAGGCAAGATGTAACAAAATTCACCACATCACATTTTATACAGGGCCACCAAAAATTCTTCTTCAAATCTGGATACATTTTAGTGGAACTGGGAAGAATACTCAACACACTTTTGTGAGCTTTCTCAAGTATAGATTTTCTCAAATCACCACTAGATGGAATATAAATTATGCCCTTCATACGTCAAATACCACATGACCTTCTAATAGTGACAAATTTTTTCCATTAGCTTAAGCTTCCTTCATCATAATCAAATACTCATCATTTGGTTGTTGCGCTTTCACACATTCAAGGAATACATTAGCTACTTTCAATACCTCAAGGGACATTTTCTTTGGGGTATACAACTCCATGCCCACATTCAAGTTTCTAAATTACTCAATTAGTTCCATCTTTTTCACCATCATAGTGGAAACATGCAACACTTTCGACTCAAAGCATCGGTAACCATGTTTGCCTTTCCGGGATGATATCTCAATTTAAACTCATAGTCCTTTAGAAACTTTATCCATCATCGTTGGCGCATATTAAGTTCTTTCTAATCAAACAGGCACTTAAGACTTTTGTGATCACTAAAGACCACAAACTTTGAACCATACAAATAGTGTCGCCACAACTTCAAAGCAAACATAACCGCCGCCAATTCAAGATCATGTGTGGGGTAATTAACCTCATGCGGTCATAACTATCTCGATGCATAGTCTATCACACGTTCGTTTTACATCAGTACACAACCAAGACCAAGTTTAGAAGCGTCGCAATACACCACAAAATCATCCAGCAAATTAGGTAAAGCTAATACTGGTGCGGTAGTAAGTCTTAATTTTAATTCTTGAAAACTTTCTTCATATTTGAGGGTCCATACAAATGGTTGATTCTTATGAGTTAACTTCGTTAATGGCACAGCTAGACGAGAAAATCCTTCCATAAATCTTCAGTAATAACTGACAAGACCAAGAAAACTTCTTATTTCTATCATAGACATTGGTCTTTCCCAAGCCATAACAGCTTCAACCTTTTATGGATCGCCAACAACACCATCACAAGAAATCACATGACCAAGGAATGAAATCTCATTCAACTAGAATTCGCATTTAGAGAGTTTAACATACAACTCTTTTTCTCGAAGAATAGTCAACACAAGGTGAAAATGTCATTCATGCTCTTCATGACTCTTAGAGTACACCAAAATATCATCAATGAATACAATGACGAACTAGTCAAGATACTCATGGAAAATGCAATTCATGTAGTCCATGAAAATCATAGGAGCATTTGTCACACCGAATGGCATCACCACATACTCGTAGTGGCCATATCGCGTTTGAAAAGTATTTTTTGGAATATCATTGGTCTTCACCCTGATTTGGTGATATCTGGAACACAAATCAATTTTTAAGAACACAACAACACCCTTCAACTGATCCAGAAGATCATCAATGCATGGAAGAGGATATATGATTGAGTTGGCGATAGTCAACACACAATCTCATGCTCCCATCTTTCTATTTTACCAATAACACAGGTGCACCTCAAGAAGATACACCTGGGTAGATAAATTCTCTTTAGAGTAATTCATTGACTTACTTTTTAAGCTCAGACAACTCCATAGGAGACATCTTATAAGGAGCTCTAGAAATAGGCTCAGCGCTAGGAATCAAATCAATAAAAAATTTCACTTCACGTGGAGGAGGCAATCCAAGAACTTCATCTGGAAAAACATCAAAGAATTTCAAAACAACAGGGATTTCACTAGATTGGGAAGTACTACTCCCATCAACCATATAGAACATCACAAGAAGCTGAGAGATACCTTATAGGTCAAAGCGTTCGGCATTTAGAGTCAGAAAAATCACTACCTTATTATATCAATCCTCTAAGACTTCCACGCCTAGGATAATAGCTAGGTATTTCATAGGTAAGCACACAAGGGATACAACAAATTTCCTACCCTCAAGAGTCATCTCGACATTCTCACATCGAGTCACCGATCTCAAACAAGTACCGGTTGGTGTAGTCACCATTATGGAACCTTTCATCATGCAAACAGGCACTTTCAAGCGCCTCATACAATCCTCAAATAAATGAATGGGTAGCACCAGAATCATAGATAACATAAACAGAGGTGCCAAGAATTTCACATTTACTTTGAACTAAGTGCTCCATTTGTGCTGCTTCTTCACCTGTAACAGCAAAGACTTTTCCAGCAACTTGTGGTTGATCACCACCATTATGATTACCATTTCTTCTACCATGGCCATTGCCTCGACCGTTACCATTATGCTCACCATTATGGTTTCCACCATGGCCATCATTACGACCACTATTATGTCCATTACCATTTCCATGACAACAACCTCCAAAACCACCATGGCCTTTACGGTTAGCATTATGATTCATGTGAGCAAGAGCATCAACATTGTATTTCTTGCATTCAATGGGCAATTAAGGCTAATATGCCCCGGTTGGTTGCATTGGTATCATACCATATCATCTTGTGGATAATCATATGCCAAATGATTAGCACCACACTTGAAGTAAGTAAGGCCTTGGACATCGCCACAACCTTGATTACCATTACCACTTTTTGGTCCACCACATCATCTTACGTTAGAGGATCCATCATAAAAGAACTTTTTCTTCTTAAATTGACCATGTCTCTTGAAGCTAGAGAATTGACCCTTCAACTTGGGTTCATGCTTGCCATGACTCAAAGGAGTCACATCATCTTCTTCATAAATACGACAATTGTTCACAAGTGTAGAGAAACTTCTAATCTCTTGATGTCGAATAGCCTGCTTGATCTTGGGCCTCAAGCCGTTCTCAAACTTCACACACTTTGAAGCCTTGGTACCCTCTTATTGATAAGGAGGATAAAATGCACATAGCTCTTCAAACTTGGAGGCATACTTCTCAATTGTCATGTCACCTTGCTTAAGCTCTATGAACTTAAGCTCTTTACTTCTTCAAGAATTCGACTTTGAAATTTCCCAAACTAGGGGAACATTAGCAGCTAGCATACGTCATCTAGTAAGGCGCCGCCATGCTTCAGCTTCATCGTGGATCATAAAGACAGCATACTCAACCTTTTTAGCTTTAGAATATTCAAAGCTCCCAAAGATCCTCTCTAGATCATTGATCTAAACATAAGCATCCTCGGGCTTATACCCTCCATGGAACTCGCAAGGTTTCTTCTTGACAAATCGATCAAGACCTTGGGCACCTTGTCCCACATTCTGTTGACCTTGTCTTTCTAAGAGATCCATAAAGTGATTCAAAGTAGCTGCCATAGCGGCAGCTTCACGGTTTTGTCTACCAGCCATGTTTCACACCTATAAGTTAATACATGGATCACACATAAGCAAACTAGACCAACAATCAATTTCCAATGCATAATCATAAGTTATTCATCATCGAAGGAAATTAGTGTAAGGAATCTTTACCGGACTCACACAACAAGCATATCAATCACATTTCAGTGTTAAACAATCATAATCCAATCAAGGAATTCATAATTTAATAAGAGAGAATCCATACGATCTAACTATAAACAATAGTTGCTTGTGTAATATTTATTAAGCCTTTATCAGTGAGAAACTAATGCTTTGATACCAGGTTATCAAACCCCAATTTTCTGAACCTAAATCCCGATGTAATCAAAATAATTTAATTAATAAAAATGTGAGTAAAACTAAAGGTTGAGATTTAAGAGCATGAAAACTAGATGGATAAAGAAATAGCTTTATTGTGTATACGAAACACATGAGTTCACATCAAAAGAGAAAGTGTATACAGGGCAATACACCTAGTCTCATATATGAAGATATGAGAAAAGGCCCAAAAACAAAGAAGGAATTTGAGAAAATAAATTCTTAAAATACGAGATTTTCATGTGTTGCCACCAAGCCCACCAGCATAAGTATGCTGGATTCTGGCAGACACACGCACAGTGGCCAGCACCAACCAGAAGCCATGCATTCCAACACTGAAACCAACGTACCAACATAAGTCCACCAGCATGCTTACGCTGGAATCCAGCATAAGTATGCCCAGCGTCTGCCCATAGCCTTCCAGCCACACGTGCCTGTGCACAGGGGAAGGTGCCTACGCTGAGGGTTAGTGTACGCACGCTAAAGGGCACACACATCAAACCCTGAGCCAGAGGCTCAATATGCCAACACCTAGAACTAACGTGCCTACGCCCAGATACTGTACTCGAACTAGTCAGCTAGCGTACCTACGCCCAATCATTGGTCATCAGACTATATTCTACAGCTTTTTATACCTATGTTTTTTCCAACTTCTGGTCTCCTTTTCACTAGGATATTCAACTCTAATTTGAATGAAATTTTATATGCAACATATCTACCCCCAATATCATTTATGTGGCATAGTTTCAAGCCCAAATTCCATCCCAATCAAAATCTAAGTTATAGGGTAACTTTACACATATTTTGGGCATTTTATTGAATATACCAAAACACAAATGGCTAAGTCTCAGTCTAAATTCCCTAGAGACCTATATTCACATATGTATAAGTGACTTATTCCAACAAGTCTCATCCTATAACTCCATTCCTAGATCAAGATATACTCTTATGGAAATTCGTATGCTTTTTAGCTAACCCAAGCATGCTAAATTGCAGACTAGGCCTAATTGACCACAACTGCACATACATGCAAGTCACATATATACAGCATGAGCTATGAATGACCCTTACTTAAGGTCTTAGTCATTTTATGGGAATACGACCTATCCACTTCACATTGTTCATATACAATAGCATTTCAGACAAACAAGTTTACTCGCTCATACTTCATAAACGGTTGTAATTCATAATCAACATCATCCATTCATCATATTGGCATAAATCAAGTATTATAATCATCGACAAATGTTGTTGAGGTCATAACCAAAAATTAGCCATATAACTTCAAGGTCTAATTTTCACGAATGACCTACAAAATGAATATTCACCATCCAAATACATAATGAGCATATATCTACATCATATGCTATACAAAATCATTGGTTGTCCACCAAGGCATTCCTATACAACTAATTTACCTCCTTTACCAAAATACAAATTTCCAAAACAACGCATCTCACCCCATGCATATCTTGCATCACAATGCTAAAAAACAACATGGGAGAGTGAGTTATATATTCCAAGTGATGAATATGAATACATTTGTGACTATGTGCATATACATGTATATCATCATGTAGGCTTTGCATCAACTAGTCTCTACCACAATGAATCTATCATTTTCTCAATACATATTCATACCATGGTCATAAACCAAAATCATTGTATTCACACATTTATGTCCTCCTTCATATTGGACCATTACACATAATGTCACCATACACCAAATCATTTCTTTGTGTTCATATTGTATATGTTGTCTTTAGGTATTATTTCACCTATTACGACCATCATCTTATCTCATCACCTTTGGCATATCTCCATGCTATATGCAAATGCTCTTAAGCTAATGCACATGTACAATGAAGTTAATAATAATGACGGATCCGACTGTGGGAATATAAACACCAATTTGTGGATTCAGGCATGAATCATAGTCATACCCTTACTGTAGTAGTAAAATGTGTATACTTATTTCATAAATTGCATGCATAACTCCATATTTTACCGGTACCAGACCGCATTACCCATCTTGCAACACTGGTCATTTTCACCATGACTACGGTAAACAACATAACATGTCGTGTTGCGGGCCAACCATAAATCATACCATGGCAGCTGTGATCCAAAAGGACCACCAAGGACACCTACTCCTTAAAGAGCCACCTCCACAGGGTCAACCACATGCAGCTCCCCACAGCTAAGCATGGGTAGCTTCGTGACTTACACACCAAGTCACTAAGGAAATAACAATAATGCTCGTGCATAGAGCCGCCCTCCCACTTGACCAACTGGGGAAACCCCTAACATCCTATACCAGCAGCTATGCAATATGCCATGGATACAATGCAAATACAAATCACATACATTCTCACACTAAGCATCTTATCATGCCACTCTTCAATCATCACCATTATTAATATCACCACCCAATTCTTAGTGGATTTTATCATCATTGGTTATTGCCATTGTTTCAAGTTTTAAGTATGGTATTCATAATATTTTCCATCAATACGATTACACCTTATACGTACAAGTCAATATTTGCATCACTCACAATAGTATCACAATCATCAACAATATTTGTAACATCCTGGTTTTGATTAAGGTTAATTAGAGAATTAAGATTTATTGATTGAATAATAATAATAATAATAATATGTGGCCAGGAAATGACATTGGTGCCCTTGGTGGTGTAAAATGAAGCTTCGGTCCTCTCTCCCTCTCTCCCTCATGATTCCCACGCTGATGGGACTAGCATTAAAAGAAGAAGTGACTATTGATTGAGAGTGAGAGTGGATGCTGGGCAGGGTAATGATGAAGCTTCAGCTTCACGCTTTTCTTACCCACTCTCTACCTCTTTCACTTGGTTTATGCTGCAAACACTCTCCATTCTCTCTTGAACTCCCTGGTGACTCTTCTTCTGCTTGCTGTTCTCTATCTTCATCTTCTTCATTTGCTTCTTCCACTCAACACTAAGTAGAACCGAGTGGGAACCCGAAGTGGAACAGCGTGGTTGAATAAGAGATCTGTGTGGTGTTGAGTGTTTTGGAGGCTAGGATCGTCCCCTGTTCTGCCTAACAGCGTTGGGTGCCTGGAAGTCTGGGAGTCCTCCATTGTTGGTGAGGACTAGACTGCTTGAGCGTGAGAGGACTGTGTGTGCCTTGGAGGCTCGGCATGGAGTGTTTTGGTGGTAGATTTGCTCGTGAGGAAGCAACTGTTAGTTCTTCCAAAGCTGAGTGCAGAGTGCTGTGTGAACAGCTGGAAGCTGGGTCGTTCTATTGAGAACGAGTAACTGAAGAACGTTCAGTTGGTGCTGCCAGCTCAGGGAGCTTCTGGGATCTTCATTCCAGGTAGGGGGCTAATTTACATCTCAAATGTATAGTTTATGGACGGGTTCTGGGTGGTTTTGCTTTAATGTGTGGTGTCATGTTTGAAATATATTGAATGATATGTTGTAGTTGAGTATTGGTGCATGAAACACCCGAATTTGTGATTATTGTGGTCTGCATGATGTTGTCATGATTCCGTCCATGAGATGTATGAAGATAAATATGAAATGCTGAGTGAATGCATAGAAATGTTGGCTGTTAATGAGAAAGCCGAGTATATGAGTTTATTGTACTGATCCCTATGTGTGATTTTGTGTTTAAATGCATGTGATGCTTGTCATTGAACTTGCGAATGCTGAGTGCATAAGATGAGGGACTGTTGTGTTATTCCCGAGTGGATATTATATGAAAATCATGTGATGTCTGTTGTAAATAATAATTCCGAGTGGATGGCATTGTGATTTCCGAGTGCATGAGATATGGGTCGGTTATGTTAATTCCCGTTTGGGATTTTATATTAAAAAGCATGTGATTTGCCAAGTGCATGTGATTACCGAGTGCATGTATTGTGTTACTCCTATGCCGACCCCTGTTTATGAATAATAATGATAAAATGCATTGGATACATGTTATTGATATTTGAATGCCGAGTGCATATGTGTGGAAAATATATTGAAAGACCTTAGGTTGGACTCAAGGCAATGCCGAGTGCAGTGGCGTTACGCCTGATTGAATAAGACCGTATGCATCCGATTTGCCACTGGAAATGCTTGAAGTATATAGCGTTGGACGCTTAATACCGATCGACAATCAGATGAATATGTGTTGAAAATATATTGAAAGACCTCGGGTTAGACTCGAGGCAGTGCCGAGTGCACTAAGCGTTGGACACTTAAAGACCTTGGGTTGGACTCAAGGCAAGCCTACCGGGTTAGACTCGGGGCTGCCTGTAACACTTCCGTTGTCGCTTGGAGTGACTGTGTTACATGTGAGGGCAAACGGTTTGGTACGAGTAAAACGGCCGAATCAGCTTGGAGCTGAGAAAAGGCTTGGAGCCTATGTTGCAACAATAAAAATTGATAATAAATAACTGGATCCGAGTGAAATGAATGTGTGCACACTTATGATTGTCATTAAGCTTAATGTGAAATGTTTGAATATGTGGATATGAATTGATTGGGGTGAATCCGATTGGATTAATGCATGTATACTGATGCTATGCTGAGTGCACATTTATATCCGAGTGGATGAATGCATGTATACTGATGCTATACCGAGTGCACACTTATATCAGAGTGGATGAATGCATGTATACTGATGCTATTGTTGAGTGCACATTTAGGTTGTTGATGAGCTCAATGTAATGATATATATATGTGTAAATGCTGTTGTGAATAGCATGATTAATATAGCCATGAATGATTGGTGTGAATTCTGACTTGTGAATATATGTATGTTGATGCTGTTGTCGAGTGCAATGCGAGCCTATGGTTGTGATATATGTTGGGGTGAATGAAGGGAATTATATAGCTCTGATTGAATTGAATGAGTTCCGGTCGGATGATGTGTGAATATTCATATTGAATGACTGTATTATTGCTGGTTGAGATATGTTATTGTATGATTGAGGATTCAAATATTAATCTGAGTCAATAACTGTCATTTAATATGTAAAAGCTCACCCCTACTGTGGCTATATTTTTTAGTATATGCAGGTCGGACTAGGAATGAGGAGATGGCCTCAAGTCCGAGTGATGGGCACTCCGATTGTTGAAGTGCAAATATAGTATATATATTGTAAATAGATATGCTAAAGCCTTGGCTGGCTCTTTTGTAATCCGAACGGATTTAATTATATAGGTTGTCTATCGGGTTTGTGAACAAGTGTACATTATATATATATATATATTTTACATTGTTATGATGTCACCCGAAATTGTACATTATGTGATGTCGAATGGATAATGCTAAGTTAATAAATTCTGAGTGGAATATTGATGGGAGAGTCATTACCGAGTGAGGCTATTGTTTGTGTGGGCCTTTTCTGAGTGATGAAGGCTTAAAATGGTTCCGAGTAAGATGTATTTGAGTGGGCTACTTCCAGGGGAAGACTAGTCCATATGCTACCGAGTGAAAATATGAGTAAACCCCGAGTGGGTAAGGGTTTGGATATTCCCGAGTGAGAAATCCCAAATGAACCTCTTCCGAGGGAACAGTTATTGTGATGGTTTGATTGAGGTGTATTCTAGGAGTCCTCTTTTGAGTGAACGAGGATATATATATTCCGAGTGGATAAGTTTTAAATAAGTCCGAGTGACTTAACTTGGTGAATTCCTCCGAGTGATGAGAGGTCAGAGTAATTCTAATTGGAGTTTGATTGTGGAGACTCCTTTCGATGGAATGGAGGTTATGTGATCTCCGAGTGTGAAAGATCAAATTATGTTGAGTGCAGAATGGATAATGTATTCCGAGTGGATTGTAGTTGAAATATACCGAGTTGTATTGGACTGGGGAAATAATCCGTGTGAGGGGAAACTTATGGACTCCAAGTGGAGTATCTGAGGGAATCATTTCCCGAGTGGAGATTATGACGCTTCCGAATGAAGCATGTGTGTGGGCTTCTTGAATAAACTAAGTATTTGGCTAAGTATGAATTTGCCGAGTGAAGCATGATCCTATGGGGACAGTTCCCGAGTGAACTTAGGTCCCGATTCCGAGTAATGGAAATACCGGGTGATGGGTTCGCTGCAGCGAATGAGGATTCGCTCCAGCGAGAAAAGGGCTCGCTCAAGCGCTGCATCTTTCGCTGGTCTGCTTGACCGAAGCTGAGTCTTACCCATGTGTGGCTTTCTGACTCAGTCTTCCCTTCTCTGATCGGTTTTTGCTCTCCCTTGCCTTGCGTTTGGTTTATTTTTACCCCGACTGCTTGGTGAATTTTAGAAAAAAAAAATTTCCCTGGTCTCCGTTTGGGTTTATATAAGTCGGGTTGTTTCAATATTCATAAAGCTTTTAGCAACCAATAGCATCACCAAATAAGATACCATCAATATTCTAAATGCACACTACACATTGCCAAGCACAATTAACATCACCATATTCAACATCTTAATTTGTCGACATAACAAAAGCAAGGCAAACATGTATATCGCCATATATGACAATCAACTTATACTCAATTCATGCATTTAGAATATAAAACTCATCTCCTACCTTAAGAGAAGTAATCTGAGCGATTCGACATTCTCGCTTCATCGTTTGGAATAGGTCCTACATTTCATAAGGTACCACATCATTATTTTCTATTCAAAATCAGCATGACTTACACATTCTAAATCTAATACTTGGTGTTTATAACATTATCATTATCAAACCCTCTTTCTATTTCATTAAATCTCACCACAACCACCACAGGTTTGGTGTTTAAGTGCATTATTAAGCATTTATAGCTTCACCCATTGATGGGTTCACATACTAATGGCCATCAATCTTCCTTAATGGCCATCCAACATCATTAATGCTATTAACCATCATTAATAAATATTCTCCCAACATATTTAATGATACCCACATTCCCAATATCATATATTTCCTTTCAAAATAAATTCTCCAACCAATTTTTAATGTTTTCCCCTAATTTTTAGAGTTAGGGTTTCACCAAAGACCCAACAACCATCATAAATAATTATCATCTTCCACCATTAATCATCATATTTTCATGTGCCATCATAACTACATATAGAAGCTTGCATTGATCACACCCTACCTTAGGGTTTCCATATTTAATGCTCTCATTTAATATCCCACATGCATTTAACACTCATCCAATAACCAAAACCCATAACTTAGGGCATATACTCAATGAAAATGGTGAGGAACTTACCTTAAGCCAAGAAAAGAGTGAGCATTAAGAGAGGGAGGAAGAGAACATAAAAATGCAGGGGGGAGGAGAAGGAGAGCTTAAATCACCATCATCTCCTTCAAGTTTATGCAAAATAAAAATAGAGGAGAAATGAGTATACCACTACTTAAGGTTTTTGAGAAGAAGAGGAGAAAGGAGATGAAGAGAAGATGAGAATATAAAGAAAGAGAGTGATTGCCTTAGAGAGGAAGAGGCAACGTGAATGAGAGGGGAAAAAGAAAGTTTTGGTATTTTACAACAAACAGGGTCACCGTTTGAGCTCAATACATTCTCCAAAAATTATTTCGAATATGTCTTCGTATTCACAATAATATTATTAATAGCCCTGACCAACAGTACCTTAATCGGAGATACTTGGTTCGACAGTCATATTTTAATCGGGTATAATTTCATCTCATTAAGTCTTAATAAATTATGAATACTCATAATAAATCCTAATTTAATTATTTTAACATTTTAGGACAATTATTAACCCATGTGTAATTATTTAATATTTATTCCCCTCATTTTATCATTTATATAAAATTTGGGATGTTACAACTGGTAAAGGTATAATTAGTCTAAAATTGAAGAGCAAGTCATGAGATTAAGTGCTTCAGGCATATTTATACATATTGAATAACACCGATGAAGTTTTGCCTTGTTTAGATAGGCACAAACACCTAATGAAGATAAACGACCCAAGAATGTCTGAGAGATAGGTGTTGAACAAACATAACAAAACTTTCATGTAGTGGTTCAGAATGACTATCATGAAAGATTCATTAACATCTATAACCTAACAACGTCTAGCTCAAGACCCAACTTTGATGTCTTCACTTTTAGTGGGTATGACATAAACAAGTACTCATTTTATACAAAAGAACAAGACATCAAAAGCATAATATAGAATAGTAGTGTTATGGTAATAGCTGAGTCGATACATTTCTCCACTGTAAAAGATAAGAATCCTGTAATGGCTGAGTTATGTTATTTTGGTATGATTGAAGAAATATGGGATGTCAATTACAGTTCCTTGACAATACATATGTTTAAATGTAAATGGATGGATAATAATCATAGTGTGAAAATTGTTGAGTTTGGGTACACTTTGGTTGATCTCAACAAGATGGGCCATAAAGAATAGCCTTTTCTTATGGTGATACAGGCCCAACAAATTGCTATATTAACCTAGAAGTTACAGGCACCACCCCCGTCACAGCCTGTAGCCGCTTCTCTAGTAGCTAAGTTAGTTGTTGTACCTTCATCGGTGCCTATTAGCACCAAGGAATTGTATATGGGAGCAGACCCCAATGTGTGTAGCATTGGTATCGACCTTGGGAGAAGATGTTAGTTGTTCCTGGATGGAGTATAGGGTCTATAGTTCACGAGTAACCCTTGCTGGATGGCATGTCAAGGGTATTCGTGGTCCAGGTTATCACATCTGATGTTCACATGGTGGTTCCTGTAACATCCTGTATGTTTTTATATTCAAATTATGATGAATTGAGGATATAATGTAATTATGTGATTTAAAAATGAATTTAAAGGGGAAATTTATGATTTTTCCTAATGTATAGTGTCAAGGTAGAAATTTAAACATGATGCGTAGCATCAACTTCGCGATTAGAATTTAAACCCGACAGTGACAACAACTTGAAACAGAAGTTAAAAATAGAATTATGGACCTTTCTCTTTCTTTTACCTTCTCTCGAAGTTTAAGAAGCTAATTGAAGCTAATTTTTGGTTGGAGTTCAAATTAATCATGGATTAGAAGTGGGAAACTCAAGGTAAATGCGTGAAATCTCTTGATTTTAATTTTTATGAGAGTTTCCTTTTTTTGCTTTTTTTCTTGGGGAAGCAAAGAATCTTTGAAATTTAAGATTCTGAACAAGTTAAAGAGTCTTTTAAGGCTCTTAAATGAAAGACTAAGTGATGAAATTGAGTTTCAGTTTATGTAGGTTACAACCGGAGTGCTGGAAGCTTAATGGAAGCGGGTTTTCTTTAAGTAACCATCGGTTTTAGTTGCGGTAAGCTTATAAAGTTTAAGAGTTAATTTTCAAGTAATTTCTTAAATTCGATTAAGGTTTCAACAGTCAAATCCTTAAACCCCTTTATAATTCTTGTGTTTTTAGTGTTTTGGCGTGTCGGTTCTTGCGATTAAGAAGATAAGTAGCATTGGAAGTGAGGTAAGGGGAATGTTTTAGCGTGTATTTAGCCAAGGTTTTGAGAATTTTATAGTATGAGTTGAAAATTTTATGTCTGTGAATATTTTATTTAGAATTATATAGTATGAAATTTGTTAACTATTGTATGATAAGTTTGATAAATATGATTGATTTAATAATGATGATTATAATGAGAAAGTAATGAATTGTGATTGTGTGACATGTGGTTATGATGAATATAATGAGAATTGATGATTATATTATGCCTAGAGTGGTTTATAAAAATGATAATGGATTATTGAAATATATGTGATGATGATATGAAATTTATGCCTGGTGTTGTCTTTGATTATCATTTTCAAAGGAGATGGCTTTTATTCCAGAAATTATGTGTTATGGATAAGATTAATGATCATATGCTGTATATGCATGATATGTGGTGTGGACAGCCATTCAGTATGTAGTACCCCTCGCTTGGATTAAGTGGTCCATGTAAAGATCTAGTTGAGCTACCTAGTGGTCCATGCAGAGACTCAGTGGTTGAGGTGGGGAGCTGGAGGGCTCGGTTGTAACATCCCAATTTTAACAATGTACCGGGTGAAATAAGCCATTAAAATAATAATTCAGAAGTGGAAATTGTTCACTAATTACCCTTAACTTAATTAATCAAAAGGTGATTAGCTTTAGTGGATGCTGATGGGACTGGGTGACGTGAGCAGACTGCTCCTCACGTTTTCCCACCCCACCATTCCTTTCCCTCATGCATGCGTTTATAATTGGTTGATGGCTTTCCTTGCCATTCATTCTTCTTCAGAATTTCCCTGCGAGTTCTTCTTCTTCTTCCTCATTCTCTTTCTCTCTTGTTTTCCTTCTTCTCTTCTCCTTCTCTACTCTCTGTTTCCACTCCCTGTTTCGGAGGCCACGTTGACGGTGCTGCAGAGGAGTCAGAGCTCCCTTATACGAGTAAAGGACGAGCGTCGAAGCAGAAGCAGAAGCAGCCCTGCACCACTCGTGGAAGGCAGCAGTGTTCCAGTGAAGGTTAAACGAGTGAAAGTGTTGAGTGAAGCAGCGAGGAAAAAGGACCAGCGCCCAAGCAGAAGAGTCTCTCAGAGTCTCGTAGTTGGTAGGGGGAGTACCTTACATGTTAAATGCATAGGTTATGAACGGGCTTCGGGTGTTGATAATTGTGGTTCTGCATTCTGTTTGTATGATGTGCTTGCATGTGGAGTACCCGAGTGTAGGATAAGTGAGAGTGAGTGTTGCATGTTATCATTTCCCTTGAAGATGTATGCGTTGATTAAGTCCTGACACTATTGTATACCAATTGCATGTTATGTTGTGTTGATTGGAATACTTATTTGAATCTGTTGATCTCTATATGGATGCATGCGTTGATTAAATCCTGATACTGTTGTATACCGAGTGCATGTGATGCTTGAGTTGATGAGAATACTTATAGAATATTGATATTGATTGACACCGATTGCATTGGACATTTATGTTGCTGTATCCACCTAATGGAGCTATGATGATGATTACATGGAAGTGTGTGTGTGTTAGATTAATATGTGGAGTTCTAAAAAATGGGTATTACCGACTGCATGTGAAGTATGTATGGCTAAGTGAAAGATCGTGTGCATGAACTCTATGTTGTGTGATGAATCCGCGTGTGGCGCATGGGATGTGTTGTGCTGGGAGCACGTGGTGTGGGACACTACCATCGGTTATAAGCGTGGGACGCTGTAAAATCCTTGAGTGGGACTCAAGGTAGCCCTTGAGTGGGACTCGGGCTGCCTGTGAACACCTCCATTAGCGCTGAGAGCGTTGGTGTCACCTGTGGGCAAACGGTTGGGTACCTGTAAAACGGCCAAGCAGCTGGGAGCTGAAATGATAGCTGAGAGCTATGTACAAAAGGCTGAGAGCCTACGTTGCAACGTCAGAACCGATTACACACGAATGCGGAACCGAGTGAATAATCTGTGTATATTAACTGCTGATATTGCTGGAATTGATTATGCATGAGATGATGAATGCATATATATATATATCCGTGTGCATATGCTGTTGATGTTGATTGAAACCTGTTCTATGAATGTATGTTATGTTGTTGAAGAGTTGCGTATATATATATAGCCGAGTGAGAATTATGGATTCTAACTGATAAATGTTCAAAAGATGCATTCTGATTCATGGACCTTAACATCATGTTACTGATTGTTGTATGTTAATGTTATTGAGTTGATGTGTGTAAGGGGGCGAGTGACAACTGGTGGATTCCGATCGGTAAGGATCTTATGTGTGTGTCCTGGTTGATTAGTAATACTCTGACCTTAATCATTGCCACGTGTGATTGTGTGTGCATATATATATATAGTTGTATAAATGTGCGATAACCTGAGTCAGTATCTATCATTTAAAATTTAAGATATTCATCCCTGCTGTGACAATTTTTCAGTGAACATCTCTCGTAATGAGGATTGGAAGAGGAGCTGAAATGCCGGGTGAAGTGCTGATGCACTATGGAAATTTTATGACTATGCATGTGCTGTATATAATGTTTTGGGTTAAGCCTTGGCCGGCTCGTGTTTTGCTGTTAGTCTTTTATACAGAGTTAATCCCCTTAGAATGGGAATATGACAATGTGGTTGTAAATCCGTGATATGCACTCCTATATACGTATATATATATATATATGCCTATGTTTATGCTATGTTGCATGTCTATCTTACACTGTGTAATGCCTGGGTAATCTTTATATATATGTGCGTTCATATTCCCGAATGTGTAGGAAATGATATAACTTAACATGAGGAAGCCAATTTATGGCCTAGAGGGTGAGTTTGTGACTCTGTCACCGAGTGGGGGAGGTTCAGACACTCCGAGTGAGTGAAATCAGATAGCTCCGAGTAGGAATTGACATAGAAGACTGCCCCTAACGATGAGTTGTTAGGATCAAAGTTGAGAGCCGAAATATACGTTCCGAGTGGTTATTACTAGGATTTCTCCCGAGCGTAGGATAATCAACGAACCCCGAGTGAGAATCCGCCGAGTGAAGGTTTTTCCGACTGGAGAGTGACACCTTAGACTCTAGGGGACCCCACTGTAGTAAACTATTAGTGACAAAAGAATCCAGGTGAGTCTTAGCCTAGTATAATGTTTAGAGTCGGAAGATTATGGTTACCGAGTGAAAACTAAGTGAAATACTTCGAGTGGCAAAAGGACGTGAAGGTTATTCTGAGTAAGGAGTCCTCCTAGATTCCGAGTGAGTGATAGTGGGGACAACTTCCATATTATTCGCGTATATGTTCTGATTGATGAAACCGTAGAATAAGTTACATTGTCCGAATGGGACTAGTAGGTGCAAGAGCTAAGTCCGAGTAGACTGAGGTTGGATCATTCCGAGTGAATCAGGCGCTGGAACCCGAGTGCGGAAATGCCGAGTGAAATGAACAAATACCGAGTGAAGCTTTCGCTTGAGCGCGTGCGCGTTGCTATGTGACCTGCCTACGCGATTTCCCCTTCTTCTGCTGTTAGTTTCTTGAATTTCTTTTGTT
Organism: Clitoria ternatea; assembly: GCA_037962975.1. Lineage (NCBI taxonomy): Eukaryota > Viridiplantae > Streptophyta > Magnoliopsida > Fabales > Fabaceae > Clitoria > Clitoria ternatea. The sequence continues at coordinate 163,921,765 of CM075672.1, forward strand.
CTCTTGTTCTTTTTCTCCTCTCATTCTTATACTGTGGTATTCTGGTTTTAATTGTGAAAAATTTCCTCTGTTTTTCTTGTCTATGATTTGTTTAAATTAGGGTGTTACATTTTGGTATCAGAGCAGACCGAAAGGTCCAAGGCCAAGGTATGCTTGCCGAGTGTGAGCGGTTGTGTGCTTTCTGACTGAGTGGTCATCATGATTGAACCTGATTGATATTGACTTGTGGATAGGAGGTTGTTTCCCTCCTGGTCCGATTGATTGAGTAGCATATAGAAATAGTATGATGTGCTAAGTTACTGAACATTAGGCTGAAATCCGATCGGTGGTAAGTGGCTTGGCATACTTATCCTTGAAGGGGTGTTAATTTCAGGATAAGGGATGACGCATCGCCAAAGCATGGAGGCTATAGCCACGACATTCCAACGTTTTGCAGACGTGTTTGAGAGGCAGGGCCAGCCTCGAGCTGAGGAGGGCCAAGTGCTGGACCGCTTCCTGAAGAGGAAGCCGAGTGAATTTCTAGGAGGACGGAACCCTGAGACAGCTTTTAAATGGACTCAGGAGCTAGAGAGGATTTTCGGGGGTCTTCGCTGTACCGAGGCCCAGAAAGTAGAATGTGCAGTATACATGCTGCGTGACGAGGCGGAAAATTGGTGGAAGATAGCCAAAAACCGATTCCCTGACAATGATAATCAGCTGACCTGGAATGATTTCAAGACATGCTTCTTAGAGAAGTACTTCCCCGACACAGTAAGGAGTCGGAAGGAGTTAGAGTTTATGGAGTTGAAACAAGGCTCCATGACTGTGGAAGAGTATGCGACCAGATTCGAAGAGTTATGCCTATTCTACCCACCTTTCCAACAACCAGGGACGGAGAGCTCCAAGTGCCTTAAATTTGAGAATGGATTAAGATCTGATATTAAGAGAGCTTGTAGATACCAAGAGATACGGAGTTTTCCTGCGTTGGTGAATAAGTGTAGGATATTTGAGGAGGATGACAAGGCCCATTCGGGCCAGAGCAGTAGAGCCAACCATTCCTTGAGGCCCCAGCAATCCCGCTTCAAGAGGCTGAGTAACGTTGGCAGAAACCGATCCTTTTCCAGAATTGGGGATCGGAATCAGCATGAAAGACGACCAGCTGTGGGATACGGAAAGTGTTTCAAGTGTGGAGGAAATCATTATGCCCGAGACTGCAACAATGATGGTGAGGTGGTATGCTTTCATTGTAATAAAAAGGGACACATTCGCCCCGATTGCCCCCAACTCCGTCAAGCAAACACCAGTGTACGTCAAGGAGGTTTCCAAGGGAGAAACCGAGTGAATGATAACCAAAGACTGGGTGGCAGAGGTAACAGAGCCAGAGGAAACATGATGCTTGCTCCAAATGGCCGAGAGAGGAATACCGACCAACCAGCAGCAGGAAGAGTCTACACCATCAACGCGGAAGATACTGCACAGGCGAATGACTTGGTACAATGTAAATGCTCACTCGGTAGATATATGCTTAATGTTGTTTTTGATTCGGGAGCCACCCATTCTTTTATAGCTGATGAGTTTGTAAAGCAATTAAAGTTATCGACCGTGTTTATGGATCGGACTTTGGAAGTAGCCAATCCGACTGGCGCTAAGGTGTTGACATCATCAATGTGCAAGGATGTAACATTTGTGTTGTGTGATTGAAGTTTCACTTTTGATTTGGTGTACATACCCTTAAAGGACCTTGACATTGTGCTCGGAATAGATTGGCTTTCAGCCAACAAGGTGTTAGTGGATTGCAGAAACCGAAGGATAATCTTCCCGAGGCAGCACCATGAAGACGACACGGCACAAGGTATAGCTCAACTGTTTATGATGCTTTGTCTAACCGAGGGTGAGAGTAAAGCCCGGGTGAACGAAATTCCAACTGTGTACGAATTCCCAGAGGTGTTTCCTGAAGACGTACCGAGTGTCCCTCCCAATAGAGAAGTCGAATTCTCTATAGACCTGATCCCTGGAGCCGGGCCAGTCTCCAGTGCACCATATAGAATATCCCCAACTGAATTGGCCGAGCTGAAGAAGCAAGTAGATGAGTTACTCGGAAAACAATTCATTAGACCGAGCATATCACCATGGGGCGCACCTGTGCTGCTTGTTAAGAAGAAGGATGGCAGCATGAGGCTTTGTATAGACTACCGATAGCTAAACAAACTCACGATTAAGAACCGATACCCATTGCCCCGAATTGATGACTTGATCGACCAATGATAAGTGCTTTTTAATACAATAAAATAGATCTAGTTTGCTTAGGATTTTTAATCATAATGCACTGTATTTCCTTTATTTATTGCGATTTTCACTTTCTTTCCACTCTAGTCTACTTGGGTATGTTATTTTGCAGGAATTAAGGTAATAAAGGGTCAAAAACAAGAGAAAAACGACCATAAAATGATAAAGAAACAAGAAGAACAGGCCCAAAGTAGAAAGAACTCTCTTTTTATGCTGAAATCCGACTTAGAATGTTAAAATCCGACTCAGAAATGCTGAATTCCGACTCAAAATGACCAAATCCGAGTGGGATGACTGAGAAAGGACCAAATCCGAGTAGAATTACTCAGAATGGAGCAAATCCGAGTGGAATACTGCACTGTTAAAGGTAAATCCGATTGGAATGGCTCAGAATGGAGCCTTTCTGAGTGGAACGATTCAGAATGGAGCATTGCCGAGTGGAATACTTCACTGTTGGAGCCAAATCCGAGTGGAAAGTTCCCTGTCAAAGCCATTCCGAGTGATAAATGGCTGACTCGAGTGAAGGATCAATGCTAAAAAGGAATAAGTCTCGGTTTTAGGAAAATCCGATTGGAAGCTGTCCGAATGCAACAATTCCGAGTGAAAAAAGGAACTGAGCTTTAATAAATGCTACCCAAAGGTATTTTCCGAGTGAAAGGATTGCTGATTGAAGTGAATCCGAGTGGGAATTTGCTGATTGAAGTAAATCCGAGTGAAGAATGCTGACTGAAGCAGGTCTGACCAAAGAACAAGTGCTTTTCTGGGCAAAAAGCTGATTCCGAGTGAATTGATTCCGAGTAGAAGGAATGCCATTGAATGAATAAATGCTGACTAAGGAGAATCCGAGTGATTTCATTCGGAGAACAAGGCATTTCCGAGTGGTGTCTTAATCGGACAAGGTGAAATCCGACCAGGAGTGAATCACACTTGGACTGACTTTTAAGTTTCGCATTAAATCCGAGTGAAAAGTCTCCAAGGAAGACATTCGAGTGAGCTAAGGTAGAAAGCTGCACTTTCGAGCAAAACAAGGCTCGGACATAAACTTCTACCAGCCAGCTTCCAGAGTCCTTCAAGTGCAAGTTCTGAGTGAAAAATAAGAAGGCACTTCCGAGTGAATTCCAAAGCAAAGCTTTAACCGAGTGGTTCAAATTCAGAGACAGCCGAGTGAAAATGATTAGGAACCGATTGAATCTAAGCCGCGTGAGTCTTCAATCTGTTCCGAATGAACTCCATGAACTTGAGCCGAGTGAATGGTTTCAGTCGGTTCCAAGTCCTTCTGCAGTCAATTCCGACTGAATGGAAGTTGCTTTTCAGTCAATCTTCACTCGTCCTTTCATCCAGTAAACACCGACCCCCCAACAACACTGACTGGCTGTCACTCGGATCTGTGTCCAAAGTCACCTTTCACTCGGTCTTTTGCTTAAAAGGCCTCTTTTCCACTCGGATTCTAGAGAGAAAACCGACCCAATTCTCCACAATGCAACCCCGGATCACTACCTCCATCAACACCGACTCCTTCCATCTCTTCACAGGCCCAACACCGGCCACAATCAACAACACTCCTCTCCACACCGTCCCCTCTCCTTTCAAAACCGACCTACACTCCACAACTCCAAACAATGGATCACTCTACACCGTCCTCAAGCCACAACACCATCCCATTCCCTATCCGCTGTCCCTTTCTTCTTCTAATCCATAACACACGCCGTCCTCTCCTTTCCATCCACAACACCGCCCAGCAACCCACTTAACACAACACCGCCCAGACAACCCACTCAACACAACACTGCCCAGACTCCTCTCCAACCAACATCGCCCAGCAACCCACTCAACACAACACCGCCCAGACTCCTCTCCAACCAACACCGCCCGGACTCCTCTCCAACCAACACCGCCCGAACTCCTCTCCAACCAACACCGTCCAACAATACTCTCCACACCGTACAGATCTCCATCCAACAGCAACTCTTCTCCGCGCTGTCCAGTTTGCACCCACACCCTCCAGCAAGCTTTCACTCGGATTTGTGGGAAAATGACATTTTTCCACTCTGAATTTCATCATTCTGCACCAATCTTCACTAAAATCCAAGCACCGAATTATTGGAAATATTAAAATATGCAAATTGGAAACAAATTGGCACAGCTGGAACTCACATGCACCGAAAGTTTCTTCCACTTGCAAATTGAACGCGTTTTCATAGCTGGAATCCTCCATCTATTTGCCTATAAAAGCAGCAGCAACCCATCAGCAAAAACACAATCTCTTCCCATCAGTTACCATCAGCTTCGTTCCAATTCCTCCTTCCTTTCTCTTTGTTTTTCGTTTCTCTTTTCTTTCTTTTCTTTCTTTTTATTTCTCTTATTTTCTTTCTCTGTCCTGTTCCCATTTTTTCTTTACTTTCTTTTTCTTTATTTTATTTTAAGAGTGTGAGGGCTGTAAAAGTGAGAATTTAAATTTGTAATTGATGGAGAATATTGCAACAAGGAATTACAGTGGTAAATTATTCTGAGCTTTTGGAGAAACCCGTAAGTTTTTATTTTTACCATGTCTTGTATGTTTTATTTTTCCATTATTTATATGAATTTGAATTATTTCATGAGTAGCTAAATTAATTATCTTGGGATAAAGGGGATATGATAATATTTTATTTTAATGTTATTTTGACTTGGAATTAAATAGATTTCTGTTTTCCATTTAGTTCAATTATGCTTAATGCTTTTAGTGATTCCTAACAAGAACCTAAATGATAAAACTGTATACTTGCGGGTATATTAGTAAGTTTAGGTAATAAATAGAATCTAGAGATTTATTTTTACCGGAAAGCTTTGAACTAAACCTAAGATTTTTGAAATGCTTTTTGTGACCTCGGTAAAACCGTGAAAGTAATCAAAATTCTTTTGAGGAAATAAAAGGGATTTTCATAAAACGATAATGGGCCTTTCTGAGGATTAAGCAGCGCTTTCCATAGGTTAGGTACATTAATAGGATTCTGAGAGGAACATATTAATTAGCTTTTGGAAAATTCGCCTTGGAAAACTTAATTTGATTCTTATTTATGAAAAGTTAAAATTCATTAACATAAAATAGAGTCTTAATCCCCTGAAATCCCAAGATATTCTCAACTCTGATTTTTAAGTGTCAAGTAAATTTTATTTTTATATTAATTCATATTCTGTGCAACTTTAATTTGTGCTTTATTTTATAAAAATCTTAAAAATCAATTGTGTGGATAATTAAATTTCAATATGCTGGTACTTTGAACACAGTCCCTGTGGAGAACGATAATCTTTTATATTACGCGACATAACCCGTGCGCTTGCGGGCCCTGTCAACCAACTGCGTGGAGCCTCAATCTTCTCAAAAATCGACCTACGATCGGGATACCACCAAATCTGACTAAAGGACTCGGATATCCCAAAGACTGCCTTTCAGACTCGGTATGGTCACTATGAGTATGTAGTGATGCCGTTCGGTGTGACAAACGCCCCTGCCGTCTTCATGAATTACATGAACAACATATTCCACCCATATTTAGACCAATTCATAGTTGTTTTCATTGATGACATCCTAGTCTATTCTAAGACTTCTGAGGAGCATGAAGAACATCTCTGGGCGATACTCCAAGTGTTAAGGGAGAAGCAGTTGTTTGCAAAGCTTCCAAAGTGTGATTTCTGGATGAATAAAATCCATTTCCTCGGACATGTGATTTCCGAGGAAGGAGTCTCGGTGGACCCTTCGAAGGTGACGGCTATAATGGCATGGGAGAGACCCAAGTCGGTCTCGGAGATAAGGAGCTTTATGGGCCTGGCAGGTTATTATAGAAGATTCATTGAAGGTTTTTCTAAGTTGGCCTTGCCACTGACTAAATTGACTCGGAAAAACATTCCCTTCGTATGGAGTCCCGAGTGCGAGAACAGCTTCCGAGAGCTGAAGGACAAGTTGACGACTGCTCTAGTACTGGCATTACTTGACTTGCAAGAAAGCTTCGTGGTTTATTGTGATGCATCAGGACTCAGATTAGGATGCGTGCTAATGCAGAAAGACCGAGTGATAGCGTATGCCTCTCGGCAATTGAGACCTCACGAGTAGCATTATCCGACCCACGACTTGGAATTGGCAGCTGTGGTGTTCGCATTAAAAATATGGAGGCATTATCTGTTCGGGTCCAGATTTAAAGTATACAGTGATCACAAGAGCCTCAAATACTTATTCGACCAAAAGGAACTGAACATGAGACAGAGGAGATGGATGGAATTTTTAAAAGATTATGATTTCGAGCTAAAGTACCATCCGGGTAAGGCAAACGTTGTTGCCGACGCATTGAGTCGGAAATCCCTTCATGTAGCAGTGATGATGGTGAAGGAGGTAGAGCTATTAGAATAGTTCCGAGACATGAACTTGCATGTTGACATCCTCTCCTCTCGGAAAATGACGATCGGTACACTGAGGATTACCAATGAATTCCTGAAATCTGTGTACGAGCAACAGCAGTCAAATTCCTACTTGGCTGAGATGAAGAAGACTCAGGCCAAAGGCAAGGATTTGTCCTTGATCGAGGGATCAGATGGAATCTTCCGAGTAAGAAATAGAATATACGTGCCGGGTGGGGGAGAATTGAGAAGAATGGTGCTTGATGAAGCACATAAGAGCTTGCTAAGTATCCACCCGGGTGCCACGAAGATGTACCATGACCTAAGAACCCAGTTCTGGTGGCCCGGATTAAAGAGGAACGTGGCAGAATATGTGGCTCGGTGCATCACCTGTCAGAAGTCAAAAGTGGAGCACCAGAAGTCGTATGGTGCATTGCAACCCCTGGAGATTCCCGTGTGGAAATGGGACTCAATTGCCATGGACTTTGTCATGGGATTGCCCAAAAACTGAGCGGGCCATGATGCGATATGGGTCATTGTTGACCGACTAACGAAGAGTGCACACTTCCTACCTGTGAACATGAAGTACCTAATGCATAGGTTAGCTCAGATTTATATTCGCGAAATTATCCAACTGCATGGTATACCGACTTCTATCGTATCGGATAGGGATCCTACGTTCACGTCCCGGTTTTGGACCAGCCTACACCAGGAAATGTGTACGAAACTTTGGCTTAGCTCCGCTTACCACCCCCAATCTGATGGACAATATGAGCGGACAATCCAGAGCTTAGAGGACTTGCTAAGGGCGTGTGTACTAGAGCACGGTGGGGATTGGGAGCAATACCTTCCCTTGGTTGAGTTTACGTACAATAACAGCCATCACAATAGTATTGGTATGGCACCCAACGAAGCACTGTATGGTCGAAGATGCCGAACCCCGCTTTGCTGGTCGGAATCGGGTGAGAGTCTGCTATTGGGACCAGAGGTTGTGAAACAAACTTCAGAATAGATCCGAGTGATAAGAGAAAAGATGAAGGCGTCTCAAAATAGGCAGAAGAGCTACCATGATAAACGCACCAGACCATTGGAATTTTCAGTCAGAGACAGGGTATTTTTAAGGACTTCACCGAGTAAAGGAGTCGGGCGAGTCTTGAAGAGTGGAAAGTTAAGCCCTCGATACATTGGGCCGTATGAAGTGTCGGAACGAGTCGGCTCTATGGCATACCGAATAGCGTTACTGTCGCGACCGGGATCGCGGCGGCACGGCCGACCCTCAAACCGATCTTTTTGTTTTTGGTTCGAAAAGAAAAACAGGGAGTCGCCACCAATATTTTTTAGGATAAAATACCGGGAAAACCTTTAATTAAAGCATTGGTCAAAAAATGAGATTCCAGATTCGGGAGTCTAATTACAGGTGAGGAAGGTATTAGCACCTCAAAGCTGTCCGTTATAAAAAACGGTTACCTCAATTTGATAGCGCGCATTATAATTAGCCTAATAATTATTTTAACTTCTTCGTGAAAAGAAAAATGTACGGGACGATAGAATAAACAAAAATAAACAAAAATCAACACAGAATATTTATAAGAGATTAACAGGACGTCTCATCCAAATTAATCTCGCTCCACCATTTTTTTAAAAAAAATAAAAATGATATTAACAAGACGTCTCGTCCAAATTAATCTCGCTCCGCCCTTTTTTTAAGAAATATAATAAAAATTACAATAATAATAATAATAATGATAATAATAATAAATGCAACTTCTATACTAATCTAAAAAAAAGTGTGAAACACTCATTTCCATTAATATTTGTCAATTAATAGAAATTGATTATTAATTGAAAAGGAAACAGAGACATTAATCAACAATTAATTTAACAGAAACTAAAACAGATACAATTATAAAAAAAAGTAAAGGGGAGAGTAGGACCAGTGTGGGGAGAAAGGAGCTAGTTGGTGTAACGAGAGAGGGGCTGGACAGTGTTGAATAAGGAGAGTGAGTGGTGCGTTTTAAAGGATTAAAAAGGGCTGTTGGTGTTGAGAGGGGGACGGTGTTGGAAGGGGCTGTATGGTTACGAAGGGAGAGAAGATAGCATGGTGTTGGAGGGGCTGGACGATGTAGTGGGTAAGGAGAAGGACGTTGGGACTGTGTGATGTGGGTTGCGGTTTCTGTGTTGGTGGAGGTGAGGAGAAGGAGGAGAGGGGCTGTTGGAGAGGGAAATTGGGACGATATATGGGAGTTAATATGGAGATGGACGGTTGGGATGGGAGAGAGGTGAAGAGGGGATGGCGTGAGTGTTTAGATGAAGGAGGGTTGGGAGAGAGGTGAAGAGGGAACGGTGTGAGTGTTTAGATGAAGGACGGTTGGGACGGTTGAGAGAGGAATAGGGACAACGTTGAAGGAGGGGCTATGTGATGAGGGCGGTGTGGAGAGGAGAATTGGGACGGTGTGGAGGTGTTGAGGTGGAAAGTTTGGGACGGTGTGGAGGTGTTGAGGTGGAAAGTTTGGGACGATGTGGAGCAGGACAGTGTGGGGAGTGAGGAGAGAGGACGGTGTTTGGAGGGTGAGGACGGTGTTGGGAGAGAGGTGAGTGAGGACGGTGTGTGGAGGGACGGTGTTTTAGATGAAGGGGGCTATATGGGAGAGGAGAAGGACGGTTGAAAGATGGGTGAGGGGACAAAAATAATTGTTTCAGACTCTCTCAAGTGAATGCTTCCAGGATCCCTTCTTCTTCCTTCGTTTGCAGTATTTATAGAACATTTGAGGAGCATGTTGATTGCCTGAACAGACCCGAGACAGCCTGGCTGCTAATTGGTGAGGATTTTTTATTATTTCCTCATTGTCTTGTTGCCAACCGCCCCACGAGATTGTTAAACAACTTGGATAGTGTGTTGGAAACAGCCTGGATCTTTGACAATTAAGGAGAATGGAGGCTGGTGGCAATTCTTTATCATTTTCCTCCTTGTCTTATTGTGGGCCACCTCCCGTAATTCAAGGATCCACTTGGATAGTGGAAATCCAAGTCAGCACGGTGAAAATCTGAGAGAAAGTGATGGAAATCCGAGTGAGAATGGTAGAATTCCGAGTGAAAATGACTCGAATCAGCCTCTCAGTCAGTATTCATCCACATTGGGAGTCAATTCCAAGTGGAATAAAGCATTTCCCATAGAAAGCCGAGTGAAAATACTCCCTCCTGAGTGAGAATTCTTCTGGGAGGAGCCCTCCGATGGAAGGCCGAGTAGAGGTTTTGCTCAGTGTGAGGCTGCTGTGAAACATTCAATCGGAACCGAGTAATAAGTGACTTGGAACCGACTGAAATGGTTGAATAATCACTTAGAATTGGGTGCAGATGACTGGGAATTGAGTGAAAAGTCACTCGGAAATGGGTAAAAAGTGACTCGGAAGTTGAGTGGAAAGGGTCTCGAAAATGGGTGAAAGATGACTCGGGAACGGGTGAAAAGTGTCACTCAGAATTGGCTTGATGAGGGATGACACGGAATTGGTAAAAAGTGAGTCAGAAATGATTGAAGACTGACCAAGAACTGACTGAAAAGTGTCACTCAAAAACCGATCGAAGATTGACTCAGAACTGATTAAAAATGACTCAGAATTAGGTGAGAATGATGACTCAGAACTTGGTAAAAATTGACTCGGAGATGAGTAAAGGATGACTCGGAATCCGGGTGAGAATTGTGAGTCAGATTTGGGTGAAAATTGGTGACTCAGGTTTGGTGAAAATGAGCTCGGTGATGTTGGGGGGCTCGGGTAAGGTTTAAATATGGCTCGAAATTAATTGGTAGAAATGGGGGCTCGGGAATGGTTAAATGAGTGGCTCGGTTATGGGTAAGAGAATGGCTCGGTAATGGTAAAAGAATGGCTCGGAGCTGACTGAAAATGGAAGGGAATGACTCGGTGCAGACTGGAAAAGCATCACTCGGTAGACTCCTTCTTCCCTTGGGAATCTGACTGGCTTTTGAGTCATTCAGTAGACCCTTTCTTCCCTTGGAAATCCGATTGGCTTTTCACTCAAAATTTGGCATTCAGCTCCAACTGGCTTTTCACTCAGAATTTCTTTCACTCGTCAACCATTCCTTCCTTTCCAATCAGAAATGGCTTTCATTCTGAGTCGGCCTTATTTTTACTCGGTTTCAATCACTAATCATCAATCATCAATTGGAGGCTCTTTACTCTGTAAGCATTCACTCGGTCTTTCTGCGGGCATCAGTCTTCTCTCAGAATCGTTCTATATGTGCATCAATCCACTCGGATATCTAGGAGTCGTCCTTATTTTTACTCGGTTACCGAGAGGTCAGAACCATTCTTTCTTTGACTTCACATTGACAGTCGTGAAGTAAGTTTCACTCGGAAGCTCATCACTTGGATTTTCTTCAAAAATGACAGAACTTCACTGCTTGAAGGATTTACTCGGAACTGACTTTGGGAGTCGGTCTCATCTTCCAATCAGAATGGAAGTTGGACATTTGCACTCGGAATTGGTCTTATTCATCATTCAGAATTTAGAACTTGGACAACCACTCGGAAACCGCCTTATTATCACTTAAAACTTGGAAACTTTGACATATCCACTCGGAAACCGCCTTCTTATTACTCAAAACTTGGAAACTTTGACATATCCACTCGGATCCTGCCTATTTTCCACTCAGAAATTGGAATTTGAACATTTTCACTCGGAATCTGCCTGCTTTTCAGTCAGAACTTGGAAATTGGACGTTTGTCACTCGAAAACTGCCTTCTTTCCACTCAGAAATTGGAATTTGAACCTTTTTACTCGGATTCGGCCTTCTTTCCACTCAGAATTTGGAATTTGGCTCAGAATGATTGCAGTGGGACAGCTTCCACTCGGATTTGCTCCATTTTGAGTAATTCCACTTGGATTTCATCATTTGAAGGAAAGGAATATGCATCAGGTTTCAATCTCGCCCGGGTGTGACATGTCTCGCTTGAGCGAACCATCATCCGCTTAGGCGAAAACAGGCCAGGGACCATGTCTTTCTCGGAAATGATCATTTCCGAGTCCCTTCACTCGGAAATGATCATTAATGAGTCATCATCATCATTTTTTTATTATTATTATTATTTTTTTTTTATTTTTTTTTCTTGTATTTTTTTTCTTTTTTTTCTTTTCTTTCTTTTTTCTTTTTACTTGTATTCTTTCTTTCTTTTTTTTTGCTTGTATTCTTTTTACTCGTGGATATCAATCGGACTGAAATAGGTGTTCACAGATGCCCCTCTTTACTTCTTTTTTATGAGAAAAGCATGAAGTTTCTTCTTGCTTTTGAAATGGAAAAGGAGTAAAGACGTAAACACCGTTGTCGAAATAACCAAGAATACCAGATGAGGGGGAAAACCCAGGAACTGACAGGAAAAGTAAAAGGTGAGGGTGTTGCCTCTCGGTTGACTGGAAAAGTAAAAGGTGAGGGTGTTGCCTCTCGGTTGACTGAAAAAGTAAAAGGTGAGGGTGTTGCCTCTCGGTTGGCTGAAAAGTAAAACATGAGGGTGTTGCCTCTCTGTTGACTGAAAAGTAAAAGATGAGAGTGTTGCCTCTCGGTTGACTGAAAAGTAAAAGGTGAGGGTGTTGCCTCTCGGTTGACTGAAAAGTAAAAGGTGAGAGTGTTGCCTCTCGGTTGACTGAAAAGTAAAAGGTGAGGGTGTTGCCTCTCGGTTGACTGAAAAGTAAAAGGTGAGGGTGTTGCCTCTCGGTTGACAGGAAAAGTAAAAGGTGCCAGTTAATCGGCGACTGAAAGGTAAAGGGGTCCCATTTGATCGGCGACTGGAAAGTAAAGGGTAAAAACTAGGGGAGCTAATAGGACGTCTCGTCCAAATTAACTCTCTGTACCTAAAAGCTCAGGGTGATGCCCCGGCTTGCCATGACTGAAGCCTTTGACTGGATAAATCTGGGGTGATGCCCCAGTTTGAGATGGTTTGAAAGAATCTTGGGGTATTGTCCTTTGTTTGAAAGGAGGAGTCCTGGGGTGATGCCCCAGTTTTGGAAAAAGTGATCTAGGGGTTAACAGGACGTCTCGTCCAAATTAACCGGGATCTAGAGCTTTGGGGTGATGCCCTATTTTTAGAAGAATGATCTGGGGGTTAACAGGACGTCTCGTCCAAATTAACCGGGATTTAGAGCTTTGGGGTGATGCCCCATTTTTAGAAAAATGATCTGGGGGTTAACAGGACGTCTCGTCCAAATTAACTGGGATTTAGAGCTTTGGGGTGATGCCCCATTTTTGGAAGAAGTGATCTGGGGGTTAACAGGACGTCTCGTCCAAATTAACCGGGATCTAGAGCTTTGGGGTGATGCCCCTAGTTTGGAGGAGAGATCTGGGGAGATGCCCCAGTTTGAAAGAGAGATCTGGGGAGATGCCCCAGTTTGAAAGAGAGATCTGGGGAGATGCCCCAGTTTGAAAGAGAGACCTGGGGAGATGCCCCTAGTTTGAGCCTTTTTTAGTGAGAGGAGCATGATGGGTGCTAGTTTGGTAATGGTGAACTCACCGGGAAAGGATAAGTCCTCTTAAGCCTGATCAAAGAAATATCCTGGTTGAGGGAGCTGAGTCCATTTTGTGGTTTTCCTCAGGAGAGATCTTCAGTCTATGTTCTACTGAAGTACGAACAATAGGTCTTGCTGAGAGAAAACTTTGGCAAATACCTTCTTTTGGATGATGGATTTGGTGTCTCTTTGACAAAAAAGTGAGTTAGTATAAAAAGACTTATAGGTAAATCTTCCCTGGCGACTGGCTTTTTTAAGATAACTCATGGATGAAATAGAAACATCCTTCGACTTTTGGCGAGTGTATTTAGCAGAGATAGCTATGCTTATACCAAGCGAATTCTGGTGCTAGGATGCATTTCGTTCCCCATAACTGTACGCTCTGTCGTTTCCAATTTCAAAATTTCTTTTAGGCAAAAACTTGTTTATTCATAAAATTTAGTTATGAACACATGTAGGAAGAAGGGAGACTTTTATTTATAAACGTGGGGTGTGTATAATAGAGATGAAAATAATATTAAGCACAGAGATGTGATAAGATATAGAGAATGGAAGGCAAGTGGAAAGGGGAAGGCTCATATATCCTCTAGTGATCTTCTGAGAGCAATTAGAAACTTGACCCTTTATCACAACTTTGTGTTCGTCCTCTGATTTTGCTTCTGAGGGAGTAATTTGACAATGACCCTGATACCCATTTTGACCTCCTTTGTCTTTGGCTTGAACGGTTTATGTTGCAGAGATGAGTTTGTGGAACCGCCTTTTCAGGTTTTCGGCTCATCTTGCTGCTCTAATTTTTGCCTAGGTTGCCTTTTCAGGTTTTCAACCTAACGAGCTTTTCTTCTTCCTCCTTCTTTTTTTTATTTTGTTTTGTTTTTTTATGCAAAGTATTTCTTCACTGCATCGGCATTGACAGGCATTGGCAGGTCGTCTCCATCCATGTTGGTGAGTATGAGAGCTCCTCCAGAGAAAGCCTTCTTTATAACATATGGTCCTTCATAATTAGGTGTCCATTCCCCTCGGACGTCCTTTTGAATTGGCAAAATCTTCTTGAGGACCAAATCACCTTCTTGGAACTGCTGGGGGCGCACTTTCTTTTCGTATGCCTGCTTCATGCGTCTTTGATACAATTGTCCCTGGAAAGGGCGGTTAACCTTTTCCCGTCAATCAGATTCAATTGGTCATATTTGGTCTGGACCCATTCAACTTCTTCCAGTTTGGCTTCCATGATCACCCTAAGGGATGGAATTTCCACTTCAAATGGCAATACAGCTTCCATTCCATAGACCAAAGAAAATGGTGTTGCCCCAGTTGAAGTTCGCACTGAGGTTCGGTATCCGTCCAGCGAGAAAGGGAGCATTTCATGCCAGTCTTTGTAGGTTACTACCATCTTTTGCACTATCTTCTTGATATATTTGTTGGCTGCCTCAACTGCTCCATTCATTTTCGCACGGTATGGAGAGGAGTTGTGGTGGGAGATTTTAAAGTTCTCGCAAAGCTCCTTCATCATTTTGTTGTTTAAATTTGTACCATTGTCTGTGATGATTTGATTTGGTAGGCCGTACCGGCATATCAGCTCACGCCTGACGAATTTGACCATAACATTTTTCGTCAAACTGGTGTACGAAGCTGCCTCTACCCACTTGGTGAAATAATCAATGGCAACTAGGATGAAATGATGACCGTTTGAGGCTTTTGGTTCAATGGGCCCAATTACATCCATACCCCACATTGAAAAGGGCCATGGTGCTGACAAGATATTTAGGGATGAAGGCGGTGCATGAATGTGATCAGTATAAATCTGACATTTATGACACTTCCGTACGTAAGCAAAACAATCTGCTTCCATAGTCATCCAATAATACCTTGCTCTCAGGATCTTTCTTGACATAGCATGTCCATTCGTATGAGTTCCGAAAGATCCTTCGTGGATATCTTTCATGATCTGGTTTGCTTCAATGGTATCAACACACTAGAGGAGAACAGAATCGTAATTCCTCTTGTATAGCACGTTACCGCTCAATAGGTACCCCATAGCTAGCCTTCTCAAAGTTCGTTTGTCATTATCCGTGATGCCCTCAGGGTATTCTTGGCATTGGAGATATCTTTTGATGTTGAGGTACCAAGGTTTTCCATCTGGCTCTTCTTCTATGACCTGGCAATGGGCAGGTTCTTGTCGTTTCTTTACCTTAATGAGAGGCACTTCGAAATCACTGCTGACTTCGAACATAGCGGCTAGAGTGGCTAAAGCATCTGCCATTTGGTTGTCTTCCCGTGGAACATGATGGAAGGTAACTTTATTGAATCTTTTGATCATCTCCTTGTCAGGTGAGATCAGGATAACCCCAATTCCATGTCCCAGCACGTTGGACGCCCCGTCGAATCTCATGATCCACCTGACTTCCAGATCATCTTCTTCTTTGGAAAGAGCCAAGATATCCTCATTAGGGAAATCATGCCGCATTGGTTGGTAAGCCTCAATAGGTTGGTGCGCCAAGTAATCTGCTAGCACACTCCCTTTAATTGCCTTTTGGGTGACATATGTTATGTCGTATTCTGTCAGTAACACTTGCCAACGGGCAATCCTCCCTGTCAAAGCAGGTTTTTCAAAGATATACTTGATGGGATCCATCTTAGACACCAGCCAAGTAGTATGATTAAGCATGTATTACCGTAAGCGTCGGGCAGCCCAGGCCAATGCACAACATGTTCTTTCAAGAGATGAATACCTCATCTCGCATTCAGTAAATCTCTTGCTCAAGTAGTAGATGGCATATTCCTTCCTCCCAGTCTCATCATGTTGACCTAATACACATCCCATGGATTCATTCAGCACGGTCAGGTATAGAATTAGTGGTCTCCCATGAACAGGTGCACCAAGACTAGTGGCTCCAGTAAATACTGCTTTATCTTTTCAAATGCAATTTGGCAATCTTCATTCCACTTCCCAGGCTGGTTCTTACGAAGCAATTTGAAAATCGGCTCACAGGTTGCTGTCATTTGGGAAATGAATCGGGCGATGTAATTTAATCTTCCCAAGAACCCTCGGATTTCTTTTTCAGTTTGAGGAGGAGGCATTTCTAGAATTGCCTTGACCTTGTCAGGATCAACTTCTATTCCCCTCTCATTCACAATGAATCCTAACAATTTGCCAGATCTTGCGCCAAAAGTGCACTTGGCGGGATTCAATCTAAGCTTGAATTTCCTCAACCTTTTGAAAAGTTTTTTCAGGTCAGCAATGTGCTCCTCCTCAGACCTGGACTTGGCAATTATGTCATCCACATAGACTTCTATTTCCTTGTGCATCATGTCGTGGAAGAGGGTCACCATTGCCCTTTGATAGGTGGCTCCTGCATTCTTCAATCCGAAGGACATTACTTTGTAGCAAAAGGTGCCCTACAGAGTGATGAACGTGGTCTTTTCCATATCTTCTGGTGCCATCTTGATCTGGTTATATCCCGAAAATCCATCCATAAATGAGAAGATGGAATGCTGAGCTGTGTTATCAACCAATACGTCAATCTGAGGTAAAGGAAAATCATCCTTAGGACTCGCCCGATTCAAGTCTCGGTAGTCCACACACATTCTTACTTTCCCATCTTTCTTTAGAACGGGAACTATGTTGGCTACCCATTGCGGATACTTAGCTACGGCTAAGAAACCAACATCAAATTGTTTCTTGACTTCTTCTTTAATCTTAAGAAGCATCTCTGGTTTCATTCATCGTAACTTTTGCTTGATCGGTGAACATTCTGGCTTTAAAGGCAACTTGTGTTCCACAATGTTATTATCTAGACCTGGCATATCTTGATACGACCATGCAAAAATGTCTCGAAATTCCCAGAGCAATTTAATCAATTCACTCTGCCATTGTTTGCTCAATAGGGTGCCTATCTTGACTTCTTTATTTTCCCCTTCATCTCCCAGGTTAATGGTCTCAATCTTTTCCTGATGAGGTTGACTTTCTTTATCTTCCTGTTCCATTAATCTCGTCAATTCGGGTGAAGGTTAAAAGTCTTCCTCACTATCCTCATAGGCGTAATCATTTGGATTATCAGAGTCATGAAATAGAATCGAGTTCTCATTACTCTCAGAAGAATCGCTTTCAGATCTGCATTTGGTGTTATATTATAATGAATGAAAACAAAGAAAGGCAAGCAAATGGAAGGTTTAAAAGAAAGAGATTGAACAAAGATGAGGTATGAAATTGGATTGCATTCATTTAATTCAATAAACAAGCAAGTTTTTGCCCTTATTACAAAATAGATCCCAAAGCCTTAGGCATAGCAAAAGGATCGAAAAGTTTTGAAAATAACAATTACTTTGACTGAGGATTGATAATTATGGGGAGCTCCATGGTTTCCCAGTTGTCCAGTTCTTGACCGGGTGAACAAGCATGCACCAATTCCATACCACAATTGGGACCGTCTCCAATCATAGCCACCTGACCCGGATATATAATCCCGGCGCTCCTGAAGCTTTGAAAGAGGTCACAGATAGGGATTCTAGCTGTGTCGAATTCCTGACCGGTAAGGCGAGCAATCCTTCTCTCCCTTCTTTCTTCTCCTACCCTTTTTCTATCAGCTGCTGTAGGCTTATATCCCAGACGTTATCTGTCCTTGTTTTCTGGAAGGCATATAGGTTGGGTTCTTCCTTCCAATTCTCGACCTAACCTTTTTCCCAGCTTATATCCTTCTCTCAACATTGTCTTTGCAACCATCATAGGCACGTTAGGGAAGGATGTCTTTGTAATGCTTGTTGCATTGGCCACCTCTAAAGCTTGAAACGAGGTTTCGAGGGCTTCCTCAGTCGCTTCAATGTATGGGGTGTCGGCAGGTTTGCTGACCAACAAGTCCTTTTCTCCAGAGACAATTACCAGCTTGTTGTCAATGATGAATTTCAACTTCTGGTGCAGAGTGGAAGGGACTACCCTAGCCGAATAGATCCACGACCGTCCCAGCAAACAACTGTATGTGGGCATAATATCCATGACTTGAAAAAGGATTTGAAAGGTGCATGGCCCGACCTGTATAGGCAGTTCAATTTCTACCATAACTTCTCGGCGAGTTCCGTCAAAAGCCCGAACTACCATGTAACTGGGTCTCATATGGGTCCCATCAAAAGGTAACTTTGCCAATGTAGATTTTGGCATTACGTTCAGGGACGATCCATTGTCAACAAGCACCTTCGCCATGATATGATCTTGGCATTTTACGGAGATTTGAAGGGCTTTATTATGCCCTCTTCCTTCTACCGGTGTCTCATCATCCGTAAAAGTTAGATAGTTGTTGGCCATAATGTGTCCCACTATGCCTTCGAACGTATCTACCAGCAAATCATGTTTCACATGTGCCTCACTCAAAACCTTCATCAGAGTGTTCCGGTGTGGTTCGGAACTCATTAGCAAGGACAACAGAGAAATTTTTACCGGGGTGTGGTTCAGTTGGTCCAACACCTGGTAGTCACTATGGCGAATGAATCTTAGAAATTCTTGGGCCTCCTCTTCAGTTACAGCCTTCTTTGCTTCACCAGAGGATTCTCCCTTCCCAGGTCTAACATCCCTGTAACCTTGTCAAGTTTAGGTTCTGGGGGAGCATATACTCTTCCACTTTGGGTGACACCCCCAATTCCAGCAATATTCGTGACAGGGGATGATGGCGTAGGCTCAACTGCCTCAGAACTAGTAACAACCACATCAGTGCCATACTTCCACGGCACAGCTCGTGAATCCTTGTAAGGGAATGGGGTTGGTGCGTTCACCGTGATGACAGTTTTAGCAGGAGTCGAAACTACTGGTGCATTTTTGTTGTAAAATATGACTAGAGGCTTTGGAGCTCGAACTCGGCTTTGATCTTGTATCATATTTATTCTGCCTTCACGATGCCGACAAACTTCTATGACATGACTGTCCATAAGTCCTTGAAGGGTTTTTTGGAAGCCCTTTCGCTTTGCGGACTGGAAGTCATTGCATTCTACATCCCATGATCCTTCTATTAATCCTATCTTAAGCATATGGGAGTGAATCGTTTTCAATGGCATTTGGATGTCTTCAACTTTGGAAATACATTCCTCATCTTTTTCCACAGCATTAACACCTGGCCTCCCATGGTTAGGCAGAGGATTGGTGGTCACATTCGGGCTTCCTTCTTTGAAGCTTATCCAATCTGCCCTGATTAAATCCCTTACCTTAAATTTAAGCGCAGGCAGTTCTCAGTGGAATGTCCTGTTGCACCGGCGCGTGGTAATCACACCGAGCATTTGGATCATACCCTCTGGGATAAGGTGGTTGAAGCGGTTTTAGAGGGCAAGGTGCCACCAATGTGTTTTCAATAAGGTGGGGGAGAAGCTCGGTGTAGGTCATGGGAATTGGATCAAATTACACCTGAGCGCAGTCATTATTCTGTCTCCTCAGGTTTGGATTCGGTGGGTTCATTTGCGGTTGTTGATACGGTGCTTGTGGTGGTACAGGTGGTCGCATAACTAGTGGTCAGAAATGTGGTGGGTTCGAATTTGGAATTGCAGCCACATATGGGTATGGCGCATTATGGTAAGTTGACGGAAAGGTGACGGGGGTAGGTGATCTGGGCTGGTCCCTTCTTTGATTGTGAGAGACCAGGTTAGTCTCTCCCTCTCTTCTTTTACCTTCTCCAAGTGAAGGTTTTCTTGCTGCTCCAACCCCAGGTGGGCCACGAGTAATTTTCCCAGTCCTCAGGCCATTCTCTATTCTTTCTCCGATAGTGACGATGTCGGAGAAATGGGAGGAAATGCTTCCAATCATCTTATCGTAGAAAGGTGACTGGAGTGTATCAATAAATGTGGAAATTACCTCCTTCTCTGATAGAGGTGGATCAACTTGCGCTACTACTTCTCGCCACCGTTGGGCATATTCTTTAAACGTCTCGTTATCTTTCTTGGTCATGTTTTGCAATTGTACTCTATCTGGCGCCATATCCAGATTATACTTGTACTGTTGCATGAAAGCATCTGCCAGATCTTCCCAATAGCGTATACGAGATCGTTCAAGATGATTGTACCAGGTTAGAGGTGCTCCAGCCAAACTATCCTGGAAACAATGAATGAGCAGAGGGTCATTGGAAGCATGAGAGGCCATCTGCCGGCAGTACATGGTAAGATGGTTTTTCGGACAGGTTAGCCCCCGATATTTGTCAAATTCTGGCATTTTGAATTTGGGGGAATGACAACATCAGGAATCAGACAGAGTTGTGCAGCACTGCCCATTCCAAACCTATTCGTTCTTTCCATTTCTCTTAGCCGCCTTTCCAGGAACTCTAACCTTCCCTCCTGGGTAGCAGCAGCAGTACTTGGACCTGCGGCAACATGATGACTAGTACCCCTAACTGGTTGGTTGACATGTGCCGGGTTTGCGTTAGGCATTGAGATGTGGGGTCTGGCTATTGCTTGAGCAGCTTGTGGTTACACGACTTGTGTATGGATTGGAATCATTTGAGGATCCCGGACGGGCGGAGCGTTTGGTTGAGCCGTATGAAGGATTGTTTCCTGATAATCAGGCTCTTCTTGGAGTGGTAGGAAATAGCCAGGTGGCAATCCATATGGGGGAAAGGGTATTACATTACCTTCCTCATCTATGTAGATAGGTTGCTGGGTGTCTGCAGGGTTTGATTTCCTAACGTGAATGGTTAGGGGAGGCACAGCAGGATTTGAGCTTGGCCCTCCAACAGAACCCTAAGTGGATGGTCGTTGTCTAGCGTCTTCAACACCTGCTGAAGAATCCCCTTCCGTGACCCTCCTTTCAAGAAGCTTGGCTATTTCAGCCATCTGCTCTTTCAACTGATTGACTTCAGCTCTTAAGTTCTCATTTTCTTATTCCATTTTAGCCATGAGTCTTGTATTAAGCCGAGTCGCGTAAGAATGTCTACCCGTTATGTCTGGGAATTCATCAAGAAATTGTTAAAAGAAAAATATTAAATAAAAGCAGTAAAAGAAAAACAAATGGTACGTGAAGCGATCACGGAACTTGGCCAGTATCCTCCGACCTTTTTCAGAAACACTTTCAAAGGTGATAAGTGGAAATTAACATGAGATAGTTGTGGAAACAAGAGATTTCTTCTTTCTGAATTCTAATAATACATTACTGCTGCCAGTCTATTTTTATGCAGAAAAAGTAAATCAGCCATTCCTAGCTCGGGCAATCATGGCCCTCATTTTACAAATCCTTTCTCTACAGTAATCAATGAAAGTCACAATTTCTCTTGGGGTGTTAAGAGGATTAACCATCCCCTCAGCTTGCTTAAGTAGGTGCGGGAGGTCTTCCAGAACTCCATTAGCCAAATACGCCAAGTGGGCGAAGCGATTCATCCATGCATGAATATTTTCATTTTGCTGTGTTAGTTCATCTTTCAAAATACGGATAACTTCACCACATTCTTGTTCAACATCCATTGCACGCCATCGCTCGCCATTTATCTCATGCTGGTAAGCTTCTACCACCTCATCAAGCTGATGCTCCAAACGACTAACTTGTAATTACAGAAGCTCTTTTTGCACCAAGGCATTTTGCTCATGCTCTTTAGCTTTTGCCAACATATCCCTTAAGAGTTGCTTGTCAGTCAACATGGCATCCCTTTGCTTGTTCTTCGCTTTCAGTGGAGTATTAGCCGTTCGGAGGCATTGACTCTGTTTCCTCAGGTAATCCCTTTCGATCTTTCTCTTTTTTCCAATCTCCTTGATGGTTTGCTTGCTTTTTAAATTCTCCCTTTTCTGAAGGGCACATTCTTGTTGAGATATCAGCAAGTCTTTTTCTAGCTCCTTGTTTTTGTCAATTAGTTCTTTTATCTTGGCTCTCATTGCCTCCTCTTCAAGGGTAGGAGAGGTAACATGTGTACTTGTTAAGAGATAGGAAGGATTCTTGAAAGGCAACTTGACAATGGAAACTCTATTTAGGACCCATTGGTAGTATTCTTCCTTCACGGTGTGGCTTCGAGTTCCTAGTTCTTTCCCTTGTCTGTGGACTTTCTTCCATGCATTTGCTATATCCTGAATAACAGAGGTATAATCTCCTTCTGAGTAATAAACGATGAAAGAAGTAAGGGATTCTCCATCGGGTGGCCCAAGTAAGGGATAAGCTAGCTGATGTTTGGCTATGATAGGGTTGTAATTAATGCATCCCTGAGTGCCCATGAGAGGAACATTCGGATAGTTTCCACAATGGTGAATTATGGTGTCAACCTTCAGCCATTGCGGATACCACCTTACTTTATCAGCCGTGAGCCCTACCAGGTGATTGGCCCATTCACGCCCATTCTTTACTACTAATTGACATAACTTCAGATCTGAGACAGGACATTCAACTTTGCTGACTTGGTGGAAGATATGTGACGTAAGCCACACATATAGAGCAGGTAAACAGCAAATGATTCTCTTTCCACCTTGTGTATAGCAGAAGTCCATGGTGCAATACATATTTGCCAAGATAGCAGTGACAGGATTTTCAGACTTGAACTTACGGGCAAGGAAAACGCCAATAGCATCATAGTCCACGTAATTATCAATATTAGGGAATAAGATAACACCATAAATGGTGAGAGCCAAGGTATCCATGAAGGTTTCCCAATCTCCTTTCTCAGCTAGCAGGTGCATGTGCTTCTCAAAATATTCCCGATCAAACCCTGGGATCTGATTCCTATTCAGTTGTGCACTTCTGAACACTTCTGGGTGAATTTTTAGGACATTGGTGATGGTAGCAACATTCGCTTGACGTCCAAGGTGACGATAAGGCATTTGTCCTTGTAACGGTATTCCCAGAATTTGTTCAAACTCCTCAACGGACGGAGCCAATTGAAAGTCTCGGAAAGTGAAACAACGGAGAGGTGGGTCATAGAACTGAATCAAAGCAGTAATTGCCTCGACTTGTACCTCCACTTCTAGCAATTTTAGGATCCTCCCATATTTCCTTGAGAAAACCATTTTCTGATTCATGTCCAATTTCTTCCCTAAGGCTTGCAAACTGGTTGTATCGACTTTCCTAGCCTTAACATGCAGTAATTTTTTCAACTCAGGTACATTTTTACCACAACTATCCGATCTCATGTTACTTTCCATATTTCACTCAGAGGTACTGGCTAAGTTCTTGATAGCTTCCTGTAAGAACATGAAGAAAAGAAAAATCAGTCATTGGGAACTGACATGCTTTGCAAATTGATACTCCCCTAGTATTTTTCTTGAAAACAATTTTATACTTAGGGAATTTACAATTTGACAAAAACTTTGCAATAAATCTAAGACCATGTGAGCTATGGATTTTCTGATCATTGTCAAATGATTCTTTTACTTCTTTTTGTACTCTTTTTTTTTAATTTGATAATGATTCAGAAAATTCATAACTCAAGACTCCAAGACTTAAGCAAATATAAAAAGAAAGGACCACTTGCCCATTAAAGGATCACTGGTTAAAAGTAAGTCATTTTTTTTTGAAAAAGTAATCCACAAAATAGGCAAGTGGTCCTTTAACTTGGATCAGAAGGAAGGTGAGAACGAGAAAAAGTATAAGTAAAGTTTGCCCCTTTGTCTCTTAAGTCAGGTTTTTCTGGAAGTCTCTTAATGGTTCTAAGGTTGGTCTATCAGTGACATCTCGCATTAGGTGGCTTATTCTAAATTTTCTAAAGGTCACTAGAGCCAAGATCCTACTCATGATGTTGACCACAAATAGTAGGAAGTCTACTAGGTGTGGGCACCATGAATAAGTCGAACTCTAGCTGAGATTCTCACGGTAACCAGACAGGAAGTACATCCCAAATGGCTCCGCTACCAACCTCCCCTAATCTTAAGTTTCATTTGGGCCCGGGTATAGGGTCTTACTCAAAAATGTGTGTAAATTATGAGTGTAGTGTGTGAAAGAGGCATTCAATACCTGTACCTTACTCATCCTGCACATAGAACAAACACAAAGCAGCAAACAAAGTTGTCTACCCTAGGGTTCAATAATCACACAAATATTTACAGAACGTAAATGATAAAATACAAATAAAACAGAAACCAAAGAAAAATAAAATAAAGGAAGAAATCAAATAATTAATATGCTAATTAAAACATGCGCTATCAAATTGACTGGCTTGACTCTCTAAGTCCCCAGTGGAGTCTCCATCTGTCGCGATCGGGATCGCGGCGGCGCGGCCGACCCTCAAAACGATCTTTTTGTTTTTGGTTCGAAAAGAAAAACAGGGAGTTGCCACCAATATTTTTTAGGATAAAATACCGGGAAAACCTTTAATTAAAGCATTGGTCAAAATATGAGATTCCAGATTCGGGAGTCTAATTACAGGTGAGGAAGGTATTAGCACCTCACAGCTGTCCGTTATAAAAAATGGTTACCTCAATTTGATAGCGCGCATTATAATTAGCCTAATAATTCTTTTAACTTCTTCGTGAAAAGAAAAATGTACGGGACGACAGAATAAACAAAAATAAACAAAAATCAACACAGAATATTTATAAGAGATTAACAGGACGTCTCATCCAAATTAATCTCGCTCCACCATTTTTTAAAAAAAATAAAAATGAGATTAACAGGACGTCTCGTCCAAATTAATCTCGCTCCGCCCTTTTTTTAAGAAATATAATAAAAATTACAATAATAATAATAATAATAATAATAAATGCAACTTCTATACCAATCTAAAAAAAAGTGTGAAACACTCATTTCCATTAATATTTGTCAATTAACAGAAATTGATTATTAATTGAAAAGGAAACAGAGACATTAATCAACAATTAATTTAACAGAAACTAAAACAGATACAATTATAAAAAAAAAAGTAAGGGGGAGAGTAGGACCAGTGTGGGGAGAAAGGAGCTAGTTGGTGTAACGAGAGAGGGGCTGGACGGTGTTGAATAAGGAGAGTGAGTGGTGCGTTTTAAAGGATTAAAAAGGGCTGTTGGTGTTGAGAAGGGGACGGTGTTGGAGGGGGCTGTATGGTTACGAAGGGAGAGAAGATAGCATGGTGTTGGAGGGGCTGGACGGTGTAGTGGGTAAGGAGAAGGACATTGGGACTGTGTGATATGGGTTGGAGTTTCTGTGTTGGTGGAGGTGAGGAGAAGGAGGAGAGGGGCTGTTGGAGAGGGAAATTGGGACGATATGTGGGAGTTAATATGGAGATGGACGGTTGGGATGGGAGAGAGGTGAAGAGGGGACGGTGTTAGTGAGAACGGTTGAAAGAGAGGTGAAGAGGGGACGGTGTGAGTGTTTAGATGAAGGACGGTTGGGACGGTTGAGAGAGGAAGAGGGACAGCATTGAAGGAGGGGCTGTATGGTGAGGGCGGTGTGGAGAGGAGAATTGGGACGGTGTGGAGGTGTTGAGGTGGAAAGTTTGGGACAGTGTGGAGGTGTTGAGGTGGAAAGTTTGGGACAGTGTAGAGCAGGATAGTGTGGGGAGTGAGGAGAGAGGACGGTGTTTGAGGGTGAGGACGGTGTTGGGAGAGAGGTGAGTGAGGACGGTGTGTGGAGGGACGGTGTTTTAGGATAAGGGGGCTGTATGGGAAAGGAGAAGGACGGTTGAAAGGTGGGTGAGGGGACAAAAAAATTTGTTTCAGACTCTCTCAAGTGAATGCTTCCAGGATCCCTTCTTCTTCCTTCGTTTGCAGTATTTATAGAACATTTGAGGAGCATGTTGATTGCCTGAACAGACCCGAGACAGCCTGGCTGCCAATTAGTGAGGATTTTTTATTATTTCCTTATTGTCTTGTTGCCAACTGCCCCACGAGATTGTCAAACAACTTGGATAGTGTGTTGGAAACAGCCTGGATCTTTGACAATTAAGGAGAATGGAGGCTGGTGGCAATTCTTTATCATTTTCCTCCTTGTCTTGTTGTGGGCCACCTCCCGTAATTCAAGGATCCACTTGGATAGTGGAAATCCAAGTCAACACAGTGAAAATCCAAGAGAAAGTGATGGAAATCCGAGTGAGAATGGTAGAATTCCGAGTGTAAATGACTCGGATCAGCCTCTCAGTCAGTATTCATCCACATTGGGAGTCAATTCCGAGTGGAATGAAGCATTTCCCAAAGAAAGCCGAGTGAAAATACTCCTTCCCGAGTGAGAATTCTTCTGGGAGGAGCCCTCCGATGGAAGGCCGAGTAGAGGTTTTGCTTGGTGTGAGGCTGCTGTGAAACATTCAATCAGAACCGAGTAACAAGTGACTTTGAACCGACTGAAATGGTTGAATAATGACTCAGAATTGGGTGGAGATGACTCGGAATTGAGTGAGAAGTCACTCAGAAATGGGTAAAAAGTGACTCAGAAGTTGAGTGGAAAGGGTCTCGGAAATGGGTGAAAGATAACTCGGGAACGGGTGAAAAGTGTCACTCGGAATTGGCTTGATGAGGGATGACACGGAATTTGTAAAAAGTGAGTCAAAAATGATTGAAGACTGACCAAGAACTGACTGAAAAGTGTCACTCAAAAACCGATCGAAGATTGACTCAGAACTGATTAAAAATGACTCAGAATTAGGTGAGAATGATGACTCGGAACTTGGTAAAAATTGACTCAGAGATGAGTAAAGGACGACTCAGAATCCGGGTGAGAATTGTGAGTCAGATTTGGGTGAAAATTGGTGACTCGGGTTTGGTGAAAATGAGCTCGGTGATGTTGGGGGGCTCGGGTAAGGTTTAAATATGGCTCGGAATTAATTGGTAGAAATGAAGGCTCGGGAATGGTTAAATGAGTGGCTCGGTTATGGGTAAGAGAATGCCTCGGTAATGGTAAAAGAATGGCTCAGAGCCGACTGAAAATTGAAGGGAATGACTCGGTGCAGACTGGAAAAGCATCACTCGGTAGATTCCTTCTTCCCTCGGGAATCCGACTGGCTTTTGAGTCATTCAGTAGACCCTTTCTTCCCTCAAA
The DNA here is from genome assembly GCA_037962975.1 of Clitoria ternatea. Lineage (NCBI taxonomy): Eukaryota > Viridiplantae > Streptophyta > Magnoliopsida > Fabales > Fabaceae > Clitoria > Clitoria ternatea. The sequence goes on from CM075672.1 coordinate 163,948,790, forward strand.
AATCCGATTGGCTTTTCACTCGAAATTTGGCACTCAGCTCCGACTGGCTTCTCACTCGGAATTTCTTTCTCTCGTCAACTATTCCTTCCTTTCCAATCAGAAATGGCTTTCATTCTGAGTCAGCCTTATTTTTACTCAGTTTCAATCACCAATCATCAATCATCAATTGGAGGCTCTTTACTCTGCAAGCATTCACTCGGTCTTTCTGCGGGCAGCAGTCTTCTCTCAGAATCGTTCCATATGTGCATCAATCCACTCAGATATCTAGGAGTCGTCCTTATTTTTACTCGGTTACTGAGAGGTCAGAACCATTCTTTCTTTGACTTCACATTGACAGTCGTGAAGTAAGTTTCACTCGGAAGCTCATCACTCGGATTTTCTTCAAAAGTGACAGAACTTCACTGCTTGAAGGATTTACTCGGAACTAACTTTGGGAGTCGGTCTCATCTTCCAATCAGAATAGAAGTTGGACATTTGCACTCGGAATTGGTCTTATTCATCATTCAGAATTTAGAACTTGGACAACCACTCGGAAACCGCCTTATTATCACTCAAAACTTGGAAACTTTGACATATCCACTCAGAAACCGCCTTCTTATTACTCAGAACTTGGAAACTTTGACATATCCACTCGGATCCTGCCTATTTTCCACTCAGAAATTGGAATTTGAACATTTTCACTCGGAATCTGCCTGCTTTTCATCAGAACTTGGAAATTGGAAAATTTATCACTCAGAAACTGCCTTCTTTCCACTCAGAAATTGGAATTTGAACATTTTCACTCGGATCCGCCCTTCTTTCCACTCAGAATTTGGAATTTGGCTCGGAATGATTGCAGTGGGACAGCTTCCACTCGGATTTGCTCCATTTTGAGTAATTCCACTCGGATTTCATCATTCGAAGGAAAGGAATATGCATCAGGTTTCAATCTCGCCCGGGTGTGACATGTCTCGCTTGAGCGAACCATCATCCGCTTGGCCGAACACAGGCCAGGGACCATGTCTCACTCGGAAATGATCATTTTTGAGTCATCATCATCATTATTTATTTATTTATTATTATTATTATTATTTTATTTTTTTTCTTGTATTTTTTTTCTTTTTTTTCTTTTCTTTTTACTTGTATTCTTTTTTTTTTTACTTGTATTCTTTTTACTCGTGGATATCAATCGGAATGAAATAGGTGTTCACAGTTACCGACTCACTTGTCTCGATTGCATGACGTGTTTCATGTGTCTCAACTAAGGAAGTACCTGCCAAATTCTACTCACACAATGCCTGATGATGAAGTGGAAATCAGGGAAGACCTGACCACTGTAACTATACCGACTAGGATCGTGGACCGATCGGTAAAACGATTAAGGAGTAAGAATGTGTAACTGGTTGAAGTGGAATGGCAGCAGGACGGGTATACTTCTTATACCTGGGAGCGCGAGGATGCCATGAGGCAGCAGTACCCTGAGTTGTTTGACCAAGGTGAGTTACCGACTGAATTTTGAGGACGAAATTCTTTTGAGTAGGGGAGAACTGTAACATCCCAATTTTAACAATTTACCGGGTGAAATAAGCCATTAAAATAATAATTCAGAAGTGGAAATTGTTCATTAATTACCCTTAACTTAGTTAATCAATAGGTGATTAGCTTTAGTGGATGCTGATGGGACTGGGTGACGTGAGCAGACTGCTCCTCACGTTTTCCCACCCCACCATTCCTTTCCCTCATGCATGCATTTATAATTGGTTGATGGTTTTCCTTGCCATTCATTCTTCTTCAGAATTTCCCTGCGAGTTCTTCTTCTTCTTCCTCCTTCTCTTTCTCTCTTGTTTTCCTTCTTCTCTTCTCCTTCTCTACTCTCTGTTTCCACTCCCTGTTTCGGAGGCCACATTGACGGTGGTGCAGAGGAGTCAGAGCTCCCTTATACGAGTAAAGGACGAGCGTCGAAGCAGAAGCGGAAGCAGCCCTGCACCATTCGTGGAAGGCAGCGGTGTTCCAATGAAGGTTAAACGAGTGAAAGTGTTGAGTGAAGCAGCAAGGAAAAAGGACCAGCGCCCAAGCAGAAGAGTTTCTCAGAGTCTCGTAGTTGGTAGGGGGAGTACCTTACATGTTAAATGCATGGGTTATGAATGGGCTTCGGGTGTTGATAATTGTGGTTCTGCATTCTGTTTGTATGATGTGCCTGCATGTGGAGTACCCGAGTGTAGGATAAGTGAGAGTGAGTGTTGCATGTTATCATTGCCCTTGAAGATGTATGCGTTGATTAAGTCCTGACACTATTGTATACCGATTGCATGTTATGTTGTGTTGATTGGAATACTTATTTGAATCTGTTGATCTCTATATGGATGCATGCGTTGATTAAATCCTGATACTGTTGTATACCGAGTGCATGTGATGCTTGAGTTGATGAGAATACTTATAGAATATTGATATTGATTGACACCGATTGCATTGGACATTTATGTTGCTGTATCCACCTAATGGAGCTATGATGATGATTGCATGGAAGTGTGTGTGTGTTAGATTAATATGTGGAGTTCTAAAAATGGGTATTACCGACTGCATGTGAAGCATGTATGGCTAAGTGAAAGATCGTGTGCATGAACTCTATGTTGTGTGATGAATCTGCGTGTGGCGCATGGGATACGTTGTGCTGGGAGCACGTGGTGTGGGACACTACCATCGGTTATAAGCGTGGGACGCTGTAAAATCCTTGAGTGGGACTCAAGGTAGCCCTTGAGTGGGACTCGGGCTGCCTGTGAACACCTCCATTGGCGCTGAGAGCGTTGGTGTCACCTGTGGGCAAACGGTTGGGTACCTGTAAAACGGCCAAGCAGCTGGGAGCTGAAATGATAGTTGAGAGCTATGTACAAAAGGCTAAGAGCCTACGTTGCAACGTCAGAACCGATTACACACGAATGCGGAACCGAGTGAATAATCTGTGTATATTAACTGCTGATATTGCTGGAATTGATTATGCATGAGATGATGAATGCATATATATATATATCCGTGTGCATATGCTGTTGATGTTGATTGAAACCTGTTCTATGAATGTATGTTATGTTGTTGAAGAGTTGCGTATATATATATATAGCTGAGTGAGAATTGTGGATTCTGACTGATAAATGTTCAAAAGATGCATTCTGATTCATGGACCTTAACATCATGTTACTGATTGTTGTATGTTAATGTTATTGAGTTGATGTGTGTAAGGGGGCGAGTGACAACTGGTGGATTCCGATCGGTAAGGATCTTGTGTGTGTGTCCTGGTTGATTAGTAATACTCTGACCTTAATCATTGCCACGTGTGATTGTGTGTGCATATATATATATATAGTTGTATAAATGTGTGACAACCTGAGTCAGTATCTATCATTTAAAATTTAAGATACTCACCCCTGCTGTGACAATTTTTCAGTGAACATCTCTCGTAATGAGGATTGGAAGAGGAGCTGAAATGCCGGGTGAAGTGCTGATGGACTATGGAAATTTTATGACTATGCATGTGTTGTATATAATGTTTTGGGTTAAGCCTTGGTCGGCTCGTGTTTTGCTGTTAGTCTTTTATACAGAGTTAATCCCCTTAGAATGGGAATATGACAATGTGGTTATAAATCTGTGATATGCACTCCTATATACGTATATATATATATATATGCCTATGTTTATGCTATGTTGCATGTCTATCTTACACTGTGTAATGCCTGGGTAATCTTTATATATATGTGCGTTCATATTCCCGAATGTGTAGGAAATGATATAACTTAACATGAGGAAGCCAATCTATGGCCTAGAAGGTGAGTTTGTGACTCTGTCACCGAGTGGGGGAGGTTCAGACGCTCCGAGTGAGTGAAATCAGATAGCTCTGAGTAGGAATTGACATAGAAGACTGCCCCTAACGATGAGTTGTTAGGATCGAAGTTGAGAGCCTAAATATACGTTTCAAGTGGTTATTACTAGGATTTCTCCCGAGCGTAGGATAATCAACGAACCCCGAGTGAGAATCCACCGAGTGAAGGTTTTTCCGACTAGAGAGTGACACCTTAGACTCTAGGGGACCCCACTGTAGTAAACTATTAGTGACAAAAGAATCCAGGTGAGTCTTAGCCTAGTAGAATGTTTAGAGTCGGAAGATTATGGTTACCGAGTGAAAACTAAGTGAAATACTCCGAGTGGCAAAAGGACGTGAAGGTTATTCTGAGTAAGGAGTCCTCCTAGATTCCGAGTGAGTGATAGTGGGGACCACTTCCGTATTATTCGTGTATATGTTCTGATTGATGAAACTGTAGAATAAGTTGCATTGTCCGAATGGGACTAGTAGGTGCAAGCGCTAAGTCCGAGTAGACTGAGGTTGGATCCTTCCGAGTGAATCAGGCGCTGGAACCCGAGTGCGGAAATGCCAAGTGAAATGAACGAATACCGAGTGAAGCTTTCGCTTGCGCGCGTGCGCGTTGCTATGTGACCTGCCTACGCGATTTCCCCTTCTTCCGCTGTTAGTTTCTTGAATTTCTTTTGTTCTCTTGTTCTTTTTCTCCTCTCATTCTTATACCGTGGTATTCTGGTTTTAATTGTGAAAAATTTCCTCTGTTTTTCTTGTCTATGATTTGTTTAAATTAGGGTGTTACATCGGTGGACCAGATAAAGTTCACGGGATGTCAATGGACTCCTAGCTAGTGGCTGCTCCTTTAGTATCTGAATACTAGGTGTCATTTTATATGATTTGACCATAAGAGTTAGTTGTGATTAATTTATGATATTGAGATTTAATTTATGATGATGATATTAAGTGATATATTAATATATTTTTGAATTGATTAAGAATTATGATGATTATTATGAATTATGAGTACATCTCAATGTTGTAAGAGAAAGGATAAATGGATTGATATATAAGGGAGGTGTGTGAAATCCTCCAGGTGATATTGTTTCTGCTTCAATTATTTGCATCATTGTATAATGCTAGATGCTCACTCTTACAATTGTTTTATAATGAGTGAGAAGATGGATGTTGCGGATGTCATGGAGACTAGTCCGAAGTTAGCAGTGGAGCAATGTCAGAAGAGTTGTAATATATGATGTATATATTTATGATATCATATATGTATATTTTCTGATGTATATGTATATGTATATGTATGTGCGTGGCTGTATTATATATTTTATTGTCATACGTGACTATGATGATTTCTGTATGGTATGGTGATTAATGGCATTGAGCCATTAGTGTATATATATATATATATATATTAGTGATATATTAAAGTTTAAGTTGATATGTGTAACATCCCAAATTTTTAGAATAATAAATTATTAGTATGATATTAATTAATTATTTGACACCCAAAATGCATAGGAAAATTAATTACGTAGTAATTGTGATTCATCAGTAAATTAAGATCTACTGAAAATGAATAATTTAACAGATGGTGTGGGACCCACTAAGTCAAATTGGATATTTAATGGGTCTAGAATAATGAGGGATTTATGATGGATACAGTGATATATTCGAAATAATTTTTGGTGTTGAGGAGATATTTATTCGTACATGATGTATGTTAATAAACGGTGAAATTATGATCAAAGTAGAAATTAAGAAAATTCCAAAATCCCCTTTTCATCTCCTCACTTTGCCGTAGACACCTTTTCCTCTTTCTCTAATCTCTTTTGTCCATTGGACAAAGGGGTTTTGTTGACCAAAGGGTAAAAGACAAAGTGTGTGCATGGACCATTGGACAAAGAACCAACTTTTGACTTTTCTCTCTCATCCCTCTCTTTATTTCTGGTGGATCCTTTTCTTCTTATCCACTCTCTTCAATTTTTATCTTCTTCCTTTTCCTCTTAAGCAAAAAACGTCCAACACCTCACCATAGCCATTTCTTGCAAAAATCAAACATAAACTCATGATTCATGAAGCTCTAACGGGACTTTGAAGCAAAACTTTGGGCGTTCTTCTCATTTCTTCTCATTTTCATTTTTGGCTATAGCTTGGAAATAAGGTTGGTGATTTTGACATTTAACGGTTCCTAGTTGTTGTTTTAAGGTTATTGAAGTATTATAATGAAGGATTAGGAGTTGTTTTGATGGATAAATGTATGTGGAAAACAACCATAGGCTAGATGGCCATTGCGACTTGTTGTTGTTGTGTTGATGATTGAATGTGATGTTGATAGCTTGGGGATGCTTAAAATGGGTTAAGTGAATGATTAAAATTGAAGATTAGTGGATTAAGTGAAAACTCTAGGATTTATAGAATTGGGGCTTTTGGCAAAGCATATGAAATTTGAAATTTAATTGCCATAGGATTATTTTTGTATGTAGAAATGCATTTTTGAATGAGTAATGGTGAATGTTGGTGTTGAAAAATTAAGAGGCTAAAGAAGAATGTTAGTATTATAAGTGTTAGAATTAGTGGTAGTGTATTCTAGTGGTGATGGTATGAATAAATCCATATAAGGTGTTTGAGACATTCGAAACTCACTAAGGATATTGGGTAAGAAGTTGAAGTGTGTTGGTAACTTGGGTGTTGTGTTATAGCCCTTTAAAAAGAATGGACTTTGGTTAATAGGAAGGAATTCCTGAAACCTAATAAAATAAGGAAATGAAGCTTATAAACAATTACAACATAATGAGAATCATGTATATATATATATATATATATATATATTTGTATAACAAGAATTGAGAATGAAATTTGAAATGAGTGATTGATGTTGTCCTATATGTATTTAATGTAGGGTTTGATAGTTCTTGTGAGGCGGGATCATCTAACCTGGAGGAATACTTCTCTTGAGGTAGGAGAGGAGTATACTTTCTAAATGCATGATCAATTGTATGTTGATGATGTATATATTGATGCATATTTGCATGTTTTTCCTTGAATGGATATACTACATCTTGTATGTGATATAAATTGAGATTGACTCATATTGATGATTAGATGTTGGTTTGGCACATTTGACGAGGATATGAAATTAAAGTATATTTGTTGACATGCCCTTTAATTTCCGTGTGTGGATTGACATTGATATGAATCTTTGGCTAGTATAATCTTGAACACTATGAGTGGTATGCCTTGGAGAATGTTATATACGATTGTGTGTCACTAACTATAATGTTAAGTACAAATTATACCCTTAAGTGAGAGGGTGAGGAATCCTTGTGAAGCCGAGGCTAGCATGTGCATTATTGCATTCATAGCATGCATGACATAACATCTTATGCATGGTCACGATCACATGACAAATTGAAAGAATAAAGGTCTTGCGGGATCTTGAGTAAAATGACCCTTGCGTGGGGGACTAGTATTTGAATGACTATAAGTGGTTGTGATCACTTGACATATTGAAATAATAAATGGACCCTTGCATGGGGGACATATATTTGATTAATTATAAGCGGTTGTGATCACTTGATGCATTGAGATAATAGAGGTCTTGCGGGATCTTGTGAAAAGCACTCTTGTGGGGGACAAACGCTTAGGCAACTATGCGTGGTTGCAAATATATAATGAATTATGTGCGCATGAGCTATGAGTAAATGTTTCAAATCGGATCTGTTGCATATGCATTTTATGGTATGACATATGCATTAGCCATAGGGACATGGCATATGAGTGGAGAAGATTAAGAAAGATAATACCCTATTGAGAGTGTTAATTGAGATATAAAACATACTTTTGGTCATTAACTAATTGTATATTATTGTTGGTGTGACCTCTTTATGTTGCTTATGGATTGTGATGATGGGTATGGTAATATTGTGATTTGTTGACTTGATTCTACTTGGGAATATGCTTGTTGATGGACTTGTTGTGTATAAATATGTATGCTCAATGGAGGTTGATAAGACATGTGACATTACTATTTGATTGAACTTCCTTAATAGGATAATATGTTAATTTCCATTCATATATTTATGTTATCACAATTTGATTGATTATTCATCATTGAGAAAGTATGCTTACTCTCAATGTTGTCTACTTTTTAGCTCTTGTGTTGTAGGGCATGACCGTGGAGTAGAGCTCTTCAAGAGATAAGGTATGATGTTATGGAAGAAATAGTATAGATGCCTTGGCCGACATGTTTTTGAATTGATAGCTTTTGTACATCTTTTTTTTGGAAATGTTTGTATATTGCATTATTTTGTATAGCCATGTTATAGTTAAATGCCTCGTGGTATGATGATGAATGGATATTGATGATTTGACATCCTAGAATGGTAATTGATACATTAGGATCATTTGAATTGAGCTAGAGATCATCTTGTATCACCAGTTAATGTATTATGATGCTTGACAATGAATTTGGTAGACACTATGATGGTATTGATGCTTATGTTGATGGAAATCCATGGATGGATGAATTATTAAAATGTGAGGTTATGATCAAAATGTTCATGCATGATTTAGAAGTAGATTTGATGGATTTAATAATGCTTGGAGTTAGTACAATAAGGGCTTAGTGGATTGACAATAGGTCCCTTTATGTCTTGTGCCATCATATGATTAATTCTTGATGGGTTTCATGAATAAAAAGGTCTAGGCATTGCTTAATCCAAGGTCCCAAGGTATAACATCACTTGAAAATGGATTTTTGAGGATCAGGGTGTGTTCCATGACCAATGGATCACATTGTTTATGAATTTGCGTAATTTGGGTCATGGAAACAGCAAGTTCCATAGCCAGTGGGAATTTCCTACTGCCAGTGGATTTTTCCCACCACTAGCGAATTTCTCTCTTTGTGAAATTTTGAAATTTTAGGTATTGGGTAGTGAGTTCCATGACCAGTGGGTTTCTCTAGTGTTGGATTTTACATACTTTTATGTTTTTTTGGGTTATGTTTCACACTTCCTTGCTTCATGGAATATTTGTATGATTGATTGTACATGTTTTTATCAAGTCTTGGCAAATCACCTTGTATTTTCTTGAATTATTTCTCATATCTACTTTTGATCTTGGATTAACTTACATGTTTCGTAAACATTTATATAACGACCATGTGACTGATTGTCCTAAGTAGACATTTGTATTAATTACATACCTTCTCATATCTTCATATATAAGATAGGTCTTTAAAAAGGTCCAGGGTTGATTATTGAAGTTTTTAATAGTGGTGTTCTTCTTCTGACAATTGTTTAAATCGCAAAAACTTTATTCTCACTTTTAATATCTAACTAGTAAATCTTTAATATTATTTACCGAATTAAGGGTGCCACAATATGAGTATGATATGACACTAAGCCATTAGATAGTTATTCATGTATAATATCCAGGATATGTTTATATAGATATGATTATGGCACGAAGTCATTTAGTATTTAAGATCATGCATTATTGGTAGGAATTGTATTGTTTGAATCTTATATGATTGAGTTTACATCATGATGAGAATGAGTTAGGAAGTTAAGATTGGGATTAGAAAATTTTGTTTGGATATTGAACTAATGAGTTTAAAAGTGAAATTGATGAACTAGACAAGTGAAATAGAGATTCAGTGGGATTCAGTATCCCTGGAAATGCCTAATAGGTCCATATGGATATTTGGAATGGAGTTACATATTGTATCTGTGGTTAAAAAGGTTTTAAGGTGATGTGGTATGATAATATGGCCAAAAGTTAGCCTAAATGAATTTTATGCATAACTCATTACTAGACTGGAATTTTAGGAAACAGACTGTACCAGTAGCTTTGGAATAGGGGTAGTATAATGCCCATGTAGTTTCGTGAATTTTGGAGTTGAATTGGGCAAGATAAGACCTTGGGAAGTTGGTAAAATGGCTTAAAATGCATGACAGCAACATTACTGCTACTGTCATGCCTGGCGCGTAGCGCTAGGTGCGAAGTTGTGGCCTTACGTGTAGTGTGTGCCTAGTGCGTAGCGTTAGGCCCCTATTCCTGCCATGCTTGTTTTCATGTTAGAAATTGGAACTAAGGCACTAGGGGTGCCACATTAATGTTATTCTAGGGTCTTGTGAGTTTTTAGATGATTAGTTAATTGCTAATTAATTATTTTATGAAAAATTTACCAGGATTTTTATTTAAATACTTAAAATTAAAGATAAATTAGTGAGGGATTTTATAGTTCCGATGCCCACGGATGACATATTCCATTTTTTACAGGTGCTCGACACCTTCCTCATATAGCCCACATCCTTGGAAAAGGTCAATGCTGATGATCAGGTATGTTGAAGAGTCATATATTTATTCATTTATTTAATTTTATATGTATATACTTGTGTCTTCTTGTTATTGTAAATTATAGGGGAGGTCCAAAGTCTCAGGTCTAAGGCAGCCGATTGATCCTATAGGCGAGTTATGGAGAGTATGTGTTGATAATGTATGGCACTCTTGCCCAGGTGCCGTAGAGGCAGGACATCTTCGGTAGGACGAGCATTATTCCTGTATATATTGATTAGAATGACCTATTGGAGATTACAAACGGGAAGATGATGCTCAACATCTCCATTATACAGCTTTGGAAGATGTAAGTACTTACATATGTAAACATATATTTACCAATTTTATGTGTACTAATGTTTTTCATCGATTATATATTGTAGGTGTATGCTTGATGTATGTATGGCTGAAAGGAAGGATGACACGTTTGGATTCCTAGAGCCTGAGGCCATATAGGGGAGTGGGACCAAGGACATTGCCATCCAAGCCTACATACAGAACTGGATGACTGAGTCCAAGAAGAAGGTTTACATGGGGCCACACATTAACCGGTAAGTTGACACTATTTTTAGTATGTGTATATTTATATAAATGTATATCACTAATTCATGTGTTGAGTACTAACTCGGTTCCATTTCATTCCAGTGTTCGTTAACTTCTTTTGGATATCCACCCAACAGATAACTTAGTAGTTTGCATTTGTTCAGTACATGGCTCAGTTCCTCAATAACTTAAGCTTTGTGTTGAACAAAAAACAAACTTATTTTATTGACAGTTCTAATTGGTGTTTATTTTTTCCAATAGGGCTGTAAGTGGATACAACAGATTGAAGAGTGTCAACACAAAGAAAAGATTGCAATGGTTGTTCCCTAAAGTAAGTAAATATAGATAAACTTTGTATATGTATTATGCAGTATCGTAGACAGACAGGAGGGTATGAGTGCATGTACTATGTGATGAAGATGATGACGACCATCATTGAAGCAAACATAACTGATAAATAGGCAACTGTAAGTTTCGTAGCACTATAAGAATTTTGCTTTTATCGTGGTGTTTTTCTAAAGCGTTTCTGGCAGTTTTAACCGCTACAAAAAAAAGTTCCGGTGGTTTAAAAACCGTCGGTTAAATTGGCGATGACAAATATTTAACAGTTGTTTTTTGTAAGTGTAAAAAACAGCGATGGTAACTAACGATGGGTTCTTGGCGTCTTTTTGGAATGTTCCAACTACCTTTAAGATGCCTGCTCTATTAGAGTTTAAAAATTGGAATAACGTCGAGTAAAACGCTAAAAAAAATTAATTGTTACTGGCGTTTTGAGCCGTAATTAAGTTATGGTGCTTTTGTGAATATAAACCTTTTTACCTGCGGCTAGAACCGCTTTTAAATTTATCAATAAAAAAATTGGTTGCTCATTTGAAACTGAGCCTTTTTGCTTACAAAAAACCTATTCTCTCATCAATTTGAAACTGAATTTGTTAGGAAATCCCTAAGCATGAGCAGCGGAAAAATAAAAGGGATTCCATAGGATTTGCAAGGTTCCGTGTTTCAAAGCACAAAAAATTTCGAAATTCATTTTAGGTTACCTCTTGAAGAACTCCGAAGCAGTCGTAGCCCCGTCCTTTAGGAGTCCACACGAGCACTCCCACCAGAATCGCAACACTTGCCAACTGCTAGTTTGACGGCGTGTAGCTCTTGCAACTTTTGCGAATTTGTGTCTCACTTGAGTGAACGGCCTATGAGCATCTTATGCTCTATTTATAGGCTTAGGTTTGACCTAATTTGTTCTCTCTAAAAGTGGGCTCCTTACTCATTCCAAATGAGTTAGGCCCAATAGCTTTATTTTAGTCCAACTAAAATAAGACAACATTTTCTGATGGGCTTACTCTATGTGTGTGACCCTATAGGTAAAATACCCGGTCATATTAATAATAAACTATTTTATTATTAATATAAAATAAGAGCGGCATCTAGCAATGCATCATTATGCCCGAATATTATCAACATAACCTATAAGTGATAATTATTTAATACGTTTATTCCTTTTGTCACGATATCCTAATTGGGCCCAAGGCATGGTCGCGTCATCCTTGTACGGCCCAATTTCTTTTACTTGATACCGGAGTAGACTGGATCTGAATAAATATCTAATATTTATTCTTTCTAGCATGGCCATGCGTTTTCTTAGTCTTACTCCATCAAGTGTCCTATGGATATCACTCCTGTCACATAGGAGAGACAAATCCCATCTACATCACTCACATCCCTCTGCATAATTTGTTCATTGCCTAATCACAACCTTTATAGTCCTCTTGTTACAGAAGATGTTTAATTGTATTAAAACAATAAACTCCTCATGTAGGAATCGTAGTGACTTCAGGTCGAAGGACTACATATACCATTATCACATTGAGAATCGTTTATGACAATCATGTAACGATCCATGCAACGTTCTCATGGTGGGCCTGTCCAGTACATCATTACTCTTAATGTGTACCTGTGTGAAGACTCGATATCATCTATATCTATGATCTGTGAGATCAGGTCATCAGTACACTCACACACTAGTCTCAGTGTATTTACATGTCCCTATGTAAATACTTGACTAGGGACATTTTAGGAATAATTTTTATATGACCTATTACTCCAAGGATAAATATGTTTTAAAACAATTTTAAACTGAAATATTTATTCTATTGATAAGTAGAAAAATGATACAAATGAAAAAGCATAAAAGCTCATAGTGCATACACCAACAGAATTGTCATGCAAAATACAAACTAAATTGGTTACTAATTTATGCAGAAATTAGTATTCATAGTGCAAAATTGAAAGAATCCATGAATTCTGCTATAAAGCATAAAAAGGTATGCCTGCCTATCTCAATGCACTATGCACCTTAACATAAAAAGAATGTGATCCATAATTTAATGATAAACTAAAACAAAAAAATGATTTTAATTGGAAATATAACCCAATAAAAAGTAGATCCTTTCATCAAAACTTTTTTTTGGTCATATGTGTTTAGTACACAAAAAAGATTTACCTGCTGAAATCTCCTAACACATGTTAATCCACTCAGGGCACCACCAGCCTTATTCTGATGCAAAACCCCAAAATTAGCAAAATGAAGAGGAAGTTCTGTAGAAAATTTCATAGACAATATCATAGTACATATAAAACATATCAGCTCTGTAACATCCCCGTTTTAAAATTTAATGCTGAATGAAGAATAAACCATTAAGATTTGATTTTTAACTAAGAAATAACTGTTAATTGCATTTAACTACTTAGGATTAAGCAATTAAAATATTAAAAATGGTGGTGGTCAGGGGATGGGGTGGAGTGCACGTGACTGCTGGACACGCACTCTCCCATCCCACTATTCTTTTACTGTGCACATGCACATATATATATATAAGCGTGAGCCCTTGGCGGAAAAACGCACTTGCTATTTCTTCAGACTCCCTTCTCTGTCACTTCATTCTCTACTTCCTCCCTTCGTCTTCATCTTTCTTCTTCTTCTATCTTACTCTTCGCTCCTGGAGGTCTGGGTTGCAGTACTGGAGAACGGACCACACTTCATCCCAGAATCAGGCGCAGGATACGACAAGCCAAGGAAGACCGAACGAACCAGGAGAAAGACGTCGGACCCAACAACGAGAACAGAAAGGTTTCTGAGGATTCTTCTAAAGGTAGGGGGCGCTTGCATGTCGAATGCATGGTCTAAGAACGGTACCGGATGAATGTATTGCTGAGTGCGGGTGTGTGTGTGTGCATGTATTTATAATCATTAGAACTGATGCTGTGCATGTGTGCATGTATTCACAATTACTAAAACTGATGTATGATTTGAGATTCTGATAGTGATCTTCGTGGCGATGGTGTAGCCTGCTCGTGGATGATAATGATGGATCTATTTTGTTGTCACTATGAAAAGTATGTATGTTCATGTTCTTAATTGGATTACTCAATGTTGTTAGTCTGATGACCGATTGTAACATGCGCTGGTATGACTGACTGAATGATTACGAGTAGTGGGGGATATCCGTTCTTACTTAATGACTACGGTAAGGTGTTCATGGCGCGATGATGTGTAATAATGAATGTGTTAGTTGCATGAGTAAGAGTGGGGTGACCCATGGAAGGTCAAGAACCCCAAGGGAAACGACTTCCAGTTACCAACCCTGGCTAGATCCCAATAGAGCTCGTGGTAGCCGTTGGAGCTAGAGAAGAGAGTCTCGAGACGCCGTGGGGAGGCCGGTGCCACCTGGTAAGAGCTGAGGGACGAGGGGCCAAAAGAAAAGGGGACCGTAACTGAGAGTCTTTACCCGAGTCGGATCCGCAGGCATGCATATAGAAATAAGGCTGATTGTGGTGATGTATAAATCTATGTATGTGCATGTGTATGATTTTGAATGCATGAATATATATTTAGATGTGGAATAAACTCTGTGAATTATGTGTGTCATGAATGTTGTTTGAATTGTATGAATTTGGTTACTTGAGAAAGGTTGAGTGATAGCAGGAGCGTGTACTGACGCTGATACCGAGTCTGTGAGTATCATTTTACATGTAAAAGCTCACCCCTGCAGTGGCCATTTTCAGTGAATGTTTCTCGTGAGGAGGATCAGAAGCAGAGCTGGAATGCTGGGCGGAGTGCTGATGCATTTGGAAGGTTTAATTAAGGCGTTGTTAGATTAAGCCCGGACTGGCTCATACCGGATGTTAATGTTTTGGGGATGAATAGAACTTTACGGGCAAGGAGAAGTCCGATTTTGTATTGTAAATATTGACATGCACTTTTATGTATATATATGGATGTGTGGTTTTGGTGTGTGTGATGCTATGTGCTGCCTTGTTTCCTAATTATGCTTTAATAGATACGCAGGGACAGTCTGATTGAGCAGGTTATAGCTAAGTCTGAGTGAACCGAGAATTGTCTTAGGAAAATTTATGTCGGATACGCTGGGCGGAGTCGTACCCCGCCCGAAGTGTGGGAGCAATTCGCCCAAGCGCGAGGACTCACGCTGAAGCGAGTAATTACCAGAGTGAGATATCGACCATTATCCTTTCCTATCCGTTGTGATGCTAACACAATCCAGACCCCGTTGTTGACCCCGAATTGGGCGTTATGGCTAAGTCCGCCCAGGCGTCGTCATACTTAGTTGAGCTGGGTGGAATAGGTTCAGATCCCTCCTTTCTCCACAACCTACTAACGTATATGTACCCTGTAACTTCTCATTTTTCTGAGTGAAATGCGAGTGTGAGGATTTACTTAGTGAACCCTTGTCCATACCCGATGGAGGAAATTACCTTGTAGTTGTTAAAGAGACGTTATGTAGATTTCGTTTAGGCGGCGTCATACCTCGCCCAAGTAACTAGGACAGCCCGTCCAAGATAAATATACCCCGCCTAGCCAAGTAGGATGATTCTAACTCCGCCTTTCCACCGAATGCTACGCGTGTGAATGTATTAACATATTTCCCTTATCTATTCCTCCCGTTGAGTGACCAGTATTACTCGAAGGGAAGCCTTATTGCGAAATCTCCTCTATCCGCTGCTGCATTACCATACTCCGCCTGGACGGTGTCAGACCCCGTCTGAGCGAATAAACAGTGTTGTGCAATCCGCCCTAGTGTTGGTGCGTTATGATAAACCCATTGAGCCGGCCCCAGTTTTAGTTTCCCTGTAGGTTGCTATGTGCGTGTGAATGCTTTTCGTTCTTCCCTTGCCTGCTCCCTCATATATCGAATAATACGGGACTGTTTTGTGAAAAATTTTCTCATATTTTTGGAATTTTTAGTTGCAATTAATTAGGGTGTTACATTTTGGTATCAGAGCGGACCGAAAAGTCCAAGGCCAAAGTATGCTTACCAAGTGTAAGCGGTGGTGTGTGTGTCTTTTTGATTGAATGGTTGAAATTGTTCTGATGCTGGTTGACCTGATTGATGATTGACTTGAGGACAAGGGGTTGTTTTCCCCTGGTCCGATTGTGTGTATGACTTAGGCGAATGACATAATGTGCTAAGCTATTAATTGTTGGACTAATAACTAGATCGGTAGTAAGTGGCTCCGTATACTTATCCTTAAATGTCAATTTCAGGATAAGGAATGGCGCATCGTCAAAGTATGGAGGCTATAGCCACAGCATTCCAACGCTTTGCTGATGTGTTTGAAAGGCAAGGCCAAACTCAACCTAAGGATGGCCATGTGCTGGACCGCTTCCTGAAGAGGAAGCCGAGTGAATTCTTAGGAGGACGGAACCCTGAGGCGGCGTTCAAGTGGACTCAGGAATTAGAGAGAATTTTTAGGGGTCTTCGCTGTACCGAAGCTCAAAAGGTGGAATGCGCAGTGTATATGCTGCGAGATGAAGCGGAGAATTGGTGGAAGATAGCCAGGAGCCGATTCCCCGAAGATGACAATCAACTGACGTGGAACGATTTCAAGGCCTGCTTCCTAGACAAATACTTTCCCGACACAGTGAGGAGTCGGAAAGAGCTGGAGTTTATGGAGTTAAAACAGGGCTCCATGACTGTGGAAGAATACGCGACCAGATTTGAAGAATTGTGCCTATTCTATCCGCCCTTCCAGAAGCCAGGAACGGAGCACTCCAAGTGTCTTAAGTTTGAGAACGGACTGAGATCGGATATCAAGAGGGCCTGCAGATACCATGAAATCTGGAGTTTCCCTGCCTTAGTGAACAAGTGTAGAATATTCGAAGAGGATGACAGGGCCCATTCGGGCCAGTGCAGCAGAGCCAACCAGCACCTGAGGCCTCAGCAATCACGTTTCAAGAGGCCAGGGAACGTGAGGAGGAATGAACCCTTCACCAGATATCAGAACCATAATGACCGAGGGAGACAGATGAGTGGGCGACCAAGGTATGGCGGATGCTTTAAATGCGGCGGTGATCATTTTGCTAAGGAATGCAATGATACAAATGTTAAATGCTACCACTGCGGAGAGAAGGGACACGTTCGCCCGGACTGCCCCCAACTCCGCCAGGCAAACACCAATGTGCGTCAAGGAGGATTTCAAGATCGAACCAAAGTGAATGATAACCAACGACCTGGTGGCAGAGGCAACGGAACTAGAGGAAATATGATGCGTGCCCCGAACAGCCGAGAGAGGAACACCGGCCCAACAGCGACAGGAAGGATCTACACCATCAATGCAGAGGATGTTGCACCAGCAAACGATCTAGTACAATGTAAGTGCTCACTTGGAATGAATACGCTTAATGTTGTTTTCGATTCGGGAGCAACCCATTCTTTTATAGCTGATGAGTGCGTGAAACGGTTGAAGCTACCAACTGTGTCTATGAACCGGACTTTGGAAGTGGCCAGCCCCACTGGCCCTAGTGTGTTCACATCGTCAATATGTAAAAATGTAACATTTGAGTTGTATGATCGGAGTTTCACCTTCGATCTGATTTGCATGCCCTTAAAGGGTCTTGATATTGTGCTTGGAATAGATTGGCTTTCAGCCAATAAGGTATTAGTAGATTGTAGAAACCGAGAGATAGTTTTCCCAAAACAACCCAATGAAGATGGCACGGCACTAGGTATAACCCAACTATTTATGATGCTTTGTCTAACCAAAGATGAGAATGAGCCCCTAGTGAACGAAATTCCGGTTGTCTGCGAATTCCCAGAAGTGTTCCCAGAGGACGTCCCGAGTGTGCCTCCCAATAGAGAAGTTGAATTCTCTATAGACTTGATCCCTGGAGCCGAACCGGTCTCCAGTGCACCCTACAGAATGTCCTCAACTGAATTGGTAGAGTTGAAGAAACAAGTGGATGAGTTACTTGAGAAGCAGTTCATTAGACCAAGCGTGTCACCATGGGGCGCACCTGTGCTACTTGTTAAGAAGAAGGATGGCAGCATGAGACTTTGTATAGATTATCGACAGCTTAACAAACTCACAATCAAGAATCGATACCCACTGCCTAGAATTGATGATTTAATTGACCAGCTGCGTGGAGCCTCAGTCTTCTCGAAAATCGACTTACGATCGGGATATCACCAAATCCGAGTGAAGGACTCAGACATTCCTAAAACTGCCTTTAGGACTAGGTATGGTCACTATGAGTATGTAGTGATGCCGTTCGGTGTGACAAACGCCCCTGCTGTTTTCATGAATTACATGAACAACATATTCCACTCCTTCTTAGATCGGTTTGTTGTTGTCTTCATCGATGATATTCTAGTTTATTCTAAGACATCTGAGGAGCATGAAGGACATCTCAGGACGGTACTCCAAGTGTTGAAGGAGAAGCAATTGTTTGCAAAGCTTTCAAAGTGCGAATTTTGGATGGATGAGATCCACTTCCTCGGGCATGTGATCTCCAAGCGAGGCGTCTCGGTGGATCCTGCGAAGGTAGCTGCTGTAATGGCATGGGAGAGGCCCAGATCGATCTCGGAAATAAGGAGTTTTATGGGCTTGGCAGGTTATTATAGAAGGTTCATCGAAGGTTTTTCTAAGTTGGCATTACCCCTGACTAAATTGACTCGAAAGAACGTTCCTTTTGTGTGGAGTCCGGAGTGTGAGAGCAGCTTCCAAGAGCTGAAGAATAAGTTGACAACTGCTCCGGTGTTGGCATTACCTGAGTTACGAGAAAGCTTCGTGGTCTATTGTGACGCGTCCGGACTCGGATTAGGATGTGTACTCATGTAGAAGGATCGAGTGATAGCATATGCCTCTCGACAATTGAGACCCCACGAACAGCATTATCCGACCCATGACTTGGAGTTGGCAGCAGTAGTTTTTGCATTGAAAATCTGGAGGCATTACTTGTACGGATCCAAATTTGAAGTGTACAGCGATCATAAGAGCCTCAAATACCTATTCGACCAAAAGGAGCTGAACATGAGGCAGAGAAGATGGATTGAGTTTTTGAAGGACTATGATTTCGAGTTGAAATACCACCCAGGTAAGGCAAATGTCGTAGCAGACGCATTGAGTCGAAAATCCCTCCACATAGCAGCCATGATGGCAAAAGAAGTTGAGTTGTTGGAGCGGTTCCGAGACATGAACTTGCATGTTGACGCCCCTTCCTCTCAGAAGATGACAATCGGTACGTTGAGGATTGCCAACGAATTCTTAAAATCCGTGTACGAACAGCAACAGGCGGACTCTTACCTAGCTGAAATGAAGGAAATTCAGGCTAAAGGAAAGGATTTATCCTTGGCAGAGGGGTCAGATGGGATCTTCCAGGTGAGAAACAGAATATACATACCAAGTGAAGGAAGATTGAGAAGAATGGTGCTTGATGAAGCCCACAAAAGCCTACTCAGCATTCACCCAGGAACCACGAAAATGTATCACGACTTGAGGAGACAGTTTTGGTGGCCCGGACTAAAGAAGGATGTGGCGGAGTACGTGGCCCGGTGTATCACTTGTCAGAAATCGAAGGTAGAGCACCAAAAACCGTACGGTGCAATGCAGCCTCTAGAGATCCTCGTGTGGAAATGGGACTCAATTGCGATGGATTTTATCATGGGATTACCCAAAAACCGAGCGGGCCATGATGCCATTTGGGTCATTGTTGACAGATTGACGAAGAGTGCACACTTCTTACCTGTAAATATGAAGTACCCATTGCATAAATTGGCTCGAATCTACATTCAAGAAGTTATCCGACTGCATGGCATACCTACTTCCATCGCCTCAGATAGGGACCCTAGATTTACGTCCAGGTTTTGGACCAGCATGCATCAAGAATTGGGGACGAAGCTTTGGCTTAGTTCTGCCTACCACCCCCAATCGGATGGACAATCCGAGCGAACAATTCAGAGTCTAGAAGACTTATTGAGAGCGTGTGTGTTAGAGTACGGTGGGGACTGGGAGCAGTACCTTCCCTTGATCGAGTTTACGTACAACAACAGCCATCATCACAGCATTGGCATGGCACCTTACGAGGCATTATATGGGCGTAGATGCCGAACCCCACTCTGTTGGTCGGAAGCGGGTGAAAGTCTATTACTGGGACCAGACATCGTGAAGCAAACCACAGAACAGATCCGAGTAATAAGGGAGAAGATGAAAGCATCACAAGACAGGCAGAAGAGCTACCATGACAAACGCATCAAGCCATTGGAATTTCAAGTCGGAGATCGAGTGTTTCTGAGAACCTCTCCGAGTAAAGGAGTTGGACGAGCCTTAAAAAGTGGGAAGTTAAGCCCTCGCTACATCGGACCTTATGAGGTAGTAGAACGGATTGGCCCCGTGGCATACCGCCTCGCGTTACCAACTCACTTGTCCCGATTACACAACGTTTTTCATGTGTCTCAGCTAAGGAAGTATTTGCATGACCCCAGCCACACGATGCCTGACGACGAGGTAGAGATCAAGGAAGACCTAACCACTGTGACTACACCGGTTGGAATCGTGGATCAATCGGTAAAACGCTTAAGAAACAAGAACGTAAGGCTGGTTAAGGTGGAGTGGCAGCAAGGCAAGACCACCTCCTACACGTGGGAACGCGAAGACGCCATGCGACAGCAGTACCCCGAATTGTTTACCTAGGTAAGTACCGACTAAATTTCGGGGACGAAATTCTTTTTCAGTGGGGGAGAACTGTAACATCCCCGTTTTAAAATTTAATGCTGAATGAAGAATAAACCATTAAGATTTGATTTTTAACTAAGAAATAATTGTTAATTGCATTTAACTACTTAGGATTAAGCCATTAAAATATTAAAAATGGTGGTGGTCAGGGGATGGGGTGGAGTGCACGTGACTGCTGGACACGCACTCTCCCATCCCACTCTTCTTTTACTGCGCACATGCATATATATATATATATAAGCGTGAGCCCTTGGCGGAAAAACGCACTTGCTATTTCTTCAGACTCCCTTCTCCGTCACTTCATTCTCTACTTCCTCCCTTCGTCTTCATCTTTCTTCTTCTTCTATCTTACTCTTCGCTCCTGGAGGTCTGGGTTGCAGTACTGGAGAACGGACCACACTTCATCCCAGAATCAGGCGCAGGATACGACAAGCCAAGGAAGACCGAACGAACCAGGAGAAAGACGTCGGACCCAACAACGAGAACAGAAAGGTTTCTGAGGATTCTTCTAAAGGTAGGGGGCGCTTGCATGTCGAATGCATGGTCTAAGAACGGTACCGGATGAATGTATTGCTGAGTGCGGGTGTGTGTGTGTGCATGTATTTATAATCATTAGAACTGATGCTGTGCATGTGTGCATGTATTCACAATTACTAAAACTGATGCATGATTTGAGATTCTGATAGTGATCTTCGTGGCGATGGTGTAGCCTACTCGTGGATGATAATGATGGATCTATTTTGTTGTCACTATGAAAAGTATGTATGTGCATGTTCTTAATTGGATTACTCAATGTTGTTAGTCTGATGACCGATTGTAACATGCGCTGGTGTGACTGACTGAATGATTACGAGTAGTGGGGGATATCCGTTCTTACTTAATGACTACGGTAAGGTGTTCATGGCGCGATGATGTGTAATAATGAATGTGTTAGTTGCATGAGTAAGAGTGGGGTGACCCATGGAAGGTCAAGAACCCCAAGGGAAACGACTTCCAGTTACCAACCCTGGCTAGATCCCAATAGAGCTCGTGGTAGCCGTTGGAGCTAGAGAAGAGAGTCTCGAGACGCCGTGGGGAGGCCGGTGCCACCTGGTAAGAGCTGAGGGACGAGGGGCCAAAAGAAAAGGGGACCGTAACTGAGAGTCTTTACCCGAGTCGGATCCGCAGGCATGCATATAGAAATAAGGCTGATTGTGGTGATGTATAAATCTATGTATGTGCATGTGTATGATTTTGAATGCATGAATATATATTTAGATGTGGAATAAACTCTGTGAATTATGTGTGTCATGAATGTTGTTTGAATTGTATGAATTTGGTTACTTGAGAAAGGTTGAGTGATAGCAGGAGCGTGTACTGACGCTGATACCGAGTCTGTGAGTATCATTTTACATGTAAAAGCTCACCCCTGCAGTGGCCATTTTCAGTGAATGTTTCTCGTGAGGAGGATCAGAAGCAGAGCTGGAATGCTGGGCGGAGTGCTGATGCATTTGGAAGGTTTAATTAAGGCATTGTTAGATTAAGCCCGGACTGGCTCATACCGAATGTTAATGTTTTGGGGATGAATAGAACTTTACGGGCAAGGAGAAGTCCGATTTTGTATTGTAAATATTGACATGCACTTTTATGTATATATATGGATGTGTGGTTTTGGTGTGTGTGATGCTATGTGCTGCCTTGTTTCCTAATTATGCTTTAATAGATACGCAGGGACAGTCTGATTGAGCAGGTTATAGCTAAGTCTGAGTGAACCGAGAATTGTCTTAGGAAAATTTATGTCGGATACGCTGGGCGGAGTCGTACCCCGCCCGAAGTGTGGGAGCAATTCGCCCAAGCGCGAGGACTCACGCTGAAGCGAGTAATTACCAGAGTGAGATATCGACCATTATCCTTTCCTATCCGTTGTGATGCTAACACAATCCAGACCCCGTTGTTGACCCTGAATTGGGCGTTATGGCTAAGTCCGCCCAGGCGTCGTCATACTTAGTTGAGCTGGGTGGAATAGGTTCAGATCCCTCCTTTCTCCACAACCTACTAACGTATATGTACCCTGTAACTTCTCATTTTTCTGAGTGAAATGCGAGTGTGAGGATTTACTTAGTGAACCCTTGTCCATACCCGATGGAGGAAATTACCTTGTAGTTGTTAAAGAGGCGTTATGTAGATTTCGTTTAGGCGGCGTCATACCTCGCCCAAGTAACTAGGACAGCCTGCCCAAGATAAATATACCCCGCCTAGCCAAGTAGGATGATTCTAACTCCGCCTTTCCACCGAATGCTACGCGTGTGAATGTATTAACATATTTCCCTTATCTATTCCTCCCGTTGAGTGACCAGTATTACTCGAAGGGAAGCCTCATTGCGAAATCTCCTCTATCCGCTGCTGCATTACCATACTCCGCCTGGACGGTGTCAGACCCCGTCTGAGCGAATAAACGGTGTTGTGCAATCCGCCCTAGTGTTGGTGCCTTACGATAAACCCATTGAGCCGGCCCCAGTTTTAGTTTCCCTGTAGGTTGCTATGTGCGTGTGAATGCTTTTCGTTCTTCCCTTGCCTGCTCCCTCATATATCGAATAATACGGGACTGTTTTGTGAAAAATTTTCTCATATTTTTGGAATTTTTAGTTGCAATTAATTAGGGTGTTACAAGCTCAATTAAAGCAAATTCTTCAAACTATAAATTCAAAATCTTGAGGTATGTAAATCCACCTAAAAGAACACTACAGATTTAGTACATGAGTACACTTATGAAATAGAGACAAACTGTGTCCACCTTTCACTGCCTGATATAGTTTATAATTTATAAATCTTAATCTATCTAATTTTCAAGGAGTAGCAGGGTGTATTTTCATTTTCATAAGAAGGAATAATAATATATTCTCCAATTTAAAAGATAGCGAAATTTTGACCACACAAAAATTTTGCACTCGTTAATTAATTAGTTAGGCCAAGTTAGAAAATTCTATGCCACAATGTCAAATACTACATGCTATATCTTCTACTTAATAGCTAAATAGGATTAAGAAAATAGAAAACTTAGAAGAAGCGTTCTAGAATACATTACATTTCAACATCATGTGTATCATGCGATGATGACTCGCCATTAAGTTAGAATATTAGATAACCCAACATTCCTCAATATCAAGCTCACTACTAGAAAAAGCATTCATAGCTACTAGCATTTAGTGACCAATATAGTGTGTCGCTATTTAGCGACTGCCTTAGCTATGGCAACATGAAAGGGTCCCTTAAAAGAAAAATTAGTGACCATATCAGCGACCACCCGGATCTCGTCGCTAACTTTGGCAAACAACCGTCGCTAACTTGCCCATCATCACTGAAGTGTTCTCTACTTTTTAGTTACCTCTATTTTTTGTTTCCCTCCTTGGTTTTATTGGCACCAAACATTAGCGATGGGTCAAGGGCCATGGCTATGTTGTCACCGTAGCGACGGTGTTTAAATTGGTCACTATGTTTGTCTGGCAGCGATGCGTTACCTAATCATCGCTATAATTGTATACATCAGTGACAAAATCTTACCATCTATAATTTGTCGCTACTTCAAAGACTTTAGATGAAGGGATTTCAAATGAATGTTAGCGACGGGTCTCAAAGTGTCGCTACAGCAATGTGATTTAGTGACCACTTTTGTCCGTTGCGAATGTGAAAACGTGGAGGTAAAACAAAAAAAAGTTGGAGGGATTTCAAATTTAGTGACAGATGGCATTGTCACTAGTTTGGAAATAGTAGTGACGACCGTCTATTACCGTCACTAAACCTTCCACATGTCAAATTTTTTCTAAAATAGCCACGAATTTAGTGACGGGTTTATTCCGTCGCTAAATCTTCTAACTTATTCGACCCCAACCTTTCCTCTTTGCCACTTCCACGAGCCCTAAACACCCCTAAACACTCCTCTGTTTCTCCTCCCTACTGCACCTCCCTCCTCTGCAATTTTGCCATTCGCCGTTCTATACACCGTTCATTGTGGGCTCCATCACGTGCATCATCTTCTTCTTTGAGGACGTCGCCAGAGCTACTCCTGCAGTGCCATCTTCCTCGTTGTCGTCCCTGTCGTCCACCACCGTAAGCTACTGCAGCACTTGCAGGCCGCACCCTTAGGTAATGTACCTCAGTTTCAGGTTATTATATGTTCTGATTCCCAACTTAAAATCATATTTATTTTCTTATCCATTAAGCTAGCTAGCTTTTGCAAGATATGTGTGTTTCTTCACTTTCTCGTATCTCATCTTTTATCATGGCCTTTTCCATAGTGCATATATGATTATGATTAGGGATATGTCTCATCTGTTAGTGTATTGAAATTGAATATTGAGTGTCGTGGTAATATGGATGCTCACCCCCATACTATCTACATATATACAAATTAGTTTGTTTCAAATACAATGCATTGTATGTACTTCTTGCCTTCTTATAATTGTCCTATGCATCAATGCGTGTAGTTTCTCTACCTTTTCTTTTAGAATTCCAGCATGTTTCTAAGTTTCTATGCTTTATGATGTTTAGGGTTGTTATTACCTGGCTCCAGATTAAGCTATATTGCTTTCAAAACTATATTTCTACCTTGTTCACTTCTCTTTCTACTTGTTGGGTTTTGTTTCTAAAACATGGCTTCTAAAGCATATCACTACTCTATGTGTTATTAGGTTGCTAAATATTCCACTGCTCATTATCTATTTTTCTTCAAACAATTCAATATAACATATATACATTACTTGAACCCAATTAGGTATTATGATTTATTTATTTATATCTATAATTCAGCCATACACTAGTTGGCTATCATATTTAGGGGATTGAAAAGTACTATTTTTTTGTAATTTAAATACTTTGTTACATTTATTATAACAATATTAAATATTTATTTGTCAGAAAATATAAAGATGATAATTGGATTAACATTTGTTTCAATGTGATAAAGGTAGTTTGGATAATAGTAAAATGAGAAGATCCTAGGTATTAGGTAATAGATTAGCCGATTAGGATTAGGTAATGGATTAGTCGATTAGGATTACTATAGTAATGTACTTTTATGTATTCATACATTCATGCATAAGTTTATGTTGTGTAAGAAAAAATGCTATAAACCTGTCGTGTTACTTCTAACATTTTAAGTTCATTCTTGTTATGTCATGTATGCCAGTGTAATTTGGCTTACTGCCTATGTCATGTATATTTTTTATTATTTTTTTCATCTTTCACTTTTTAGATAAACTTTATGCACTGTTTTTGGATCTGAGCCATCTCAATTTGATTTGGCTTGGCTTATGTGGCTTGCATTGTGGTTCAACTGAATCAATTATAGTTTTATATATAATGACAACGATAATACTATTTTATTGTTTGTTTTTAATGATTTATTCAAGATCTATGTGTAAAGAACTGTGTCATCCTCTGTGCTCTCCTCTATCCGTAGTTAGTCAAAAAATCAAAAAGGAATCAAATAATTAGACTGCTAAATGGTCTGTGATTGTTTTGCTTCAATTTGATATGTTTTAATTGATTTCTCGGTATCATATCATTTCTCTACTCTATTACGTGATTTGTATGTGTATTTCTCTTTGGTTGAAAACTGAAAACTTGGTGAATGGTGAACTAGATAAGTGTTAAATCCATTGTGATAATATCAACCTACAAAATGAAAAATAATACTTATTTCTTTTGTTTTGGCAAGTACCATATAAATAGTCTTAAACAAATGGAAATAACAACATTAAGAAAGATATTGCCTCATGCTATGCTAATTACTGGGTAGACATGGTGATCTCTTGGCAAAATTATTCTTGTTATTGTGCATCCATACTTTGAGGACTCTCTTCTTGATTCCAAGCTTTTGGCAAAACTTCTACACTATAGATTCCTCTTGCTTTTGCATCCTCCACCCTGCCCTCTACAAAAGCTAGCATTTTCTCCTTATTTTCTTGTTTGAACTTGGTTATGAACCTCTTCTTCACCTTTTCACTTGGATTTTCCAACTCGTTATTTATCACATCCTCATAGTCCTTGTCATAAGACTGCTCAGAAGGACTAATAGAACCACTTTTGTTAGGAGATAAATGGGTCAAAATGGGTGTTATAATTTGAGTTGTATTATTAATATTAGGAATTAGAATCATATTATATCTTTTTTTTGTGAAACTTTCTATGGCAGTTGCAAGCTAAACACTTTAGAGCCTCAAAGGTGCCTTCTTCCCTTGTAGCCATGAACTCACCACACCCATTAGTTGCATTGCCACCAAGGGTGGCTGCATGGTTCTTCATACATTCTTTGTATCTTATTATCATTTTCTTTGCCTTTTTGTCAGCATGGAAATTGGTAGACTAGATTTGATGATGATCTCTCATTTGATCAAAATATATTGTGTAAGATATGCCAGTTGTCGGCATCAATAAGATAAGAAAGGAATATGCACTTTTAATTATTTCTAATACCTCTCTCTCACATGGTATAAATTTATTTAGAAACTAACTGTATTATAATTGTGATGTCTTTTTCACTTAAATGAAGTTTTGAATAAAAGAGTGCGCTCTAACTAATAATTTTAGTAACTATTGCAACTCAAGTGGGTGCTAGGAGTGGGCTCAATCTGGGTTGTGGTTTTGAGATCAAGTTTTTCTAAGACACAGACTATAGGTTTGGGTGGTTGAGTGTGGTGTGACATAAATGATAAAGGATAAAATATATTCGAGAGGGAAGACTGTAACATCCTGATTTAAAAATTAATTACCGAGTGAAATTAAGCCATTAAAATAATAATTTCAAAGTAGGAAATTACTTGTTAATTATAATCAATTTAATTAATTAACTTAAGAATTTAATTAATTATGATGTGTAAGGCACGTGTAGGACTGCTGTACACACTCTCCCATCCCACTTCCGTCGTTCTCTAGTGCACATATATATATGCCCAAGGTCACTATGGTTATTCATTTTCCTTCAGACTCCCTCTTCCTCTACTGCTTCGTTCTCTCTTTTCTTCTCTTCCTCGTTCTTCGTCTTCTTCTCTTCTCCCCTGTCCTCTGTTCTCTGTTTCTGGAAACGCACGGCGACGGTATTGCAGAAGACTCGGAGCTTCCTTCTGCCGGTGAAGAACGATCATTGAAGTGGAAGACGAACAGCTTCCTGCTCCCCGGTGCGACTGCGCTCAAGGAAGCCTGAACGAGTGTGAGCCCTGGACGAAGCAAATTGAGAGACGACCAACGTCAAAACAGAGGAGCTTCTTAGAATCTCTTAGTTGGTAGAGGGGTATCTTATATCTTAAATGCATGGGTTATGGACGGGTTTTGGGTGTTAATGACTTGTTGATTCTGTGTTTGATATTGTGTTATGGTTGCTGGAAGGACGTGTGATACCCGGATGCATGATGATTTGGTGTCGAGTGATGCATGTCTAAGTCCGTCCGTGAAATGCATGTTAATGGTCTTGAGGATGTCGAATGTTTGCATGAAAAGAATATGTTGGAGTGTTGTTGATGATTGCCATGTGATTTATATAGCATGTAAGTGGCCATGAGTATTAAATCCTGATTGCATGTGAGAAATGTTGTTTCTGCGAGTCTAATGATGTTTTATACTGATTGCATGTGATGCATGTACTGTTAAATGAAAGATTGTATATATATGAACTCTGTGTTTGTGTGATCAATCCGCGTGTGGCGTATGGGATACGTTAATGCTGGGAGCATGTAGTGTGGGACACTACCATCGGTTATTAAAAGCGTGAAACGCTGTGAAATCCTTTTGAGTGAGACTCAAGGTAAGCCTTTGAGTGGGACTCAGGCTTCCCGTGAACACCGCCGTTGGCGCTGAGAGCGTTGGTGTCACATGTATGGGGAAATGGTTTGGTACCTGTAAAATGGCCAAGTCAGCTAGGAGCTGAATAAAAGGCTGGGAGCCTACGTTGCAACGAATGAAAACCGATTACACACGAATGCGGATCTGAGTGATTAAATTCCGTGTACTTGTACAGTTGATGTTGATTATGACCTGATTGCATGCACATGTGTAAGGTTATTGGGCATGATATGTGTATTTAGCCGAGTGATAATTGAATAGATTCTGATCGGAAAATATTTTTATGCGTGTTCTAATTAATTGGTATTGTGTATGTTCTGATAGTTGTGTATATTTGTATTGTTGCTTAACTGAGGAATAATGCAAGTCAGTATCTATCATTTAATATCTAAGATACTCACCCCCCTACTGTGGCTATATTTTACAGTGAATGTCTCTCGGAACGATGAATGAAGGTGGAGCTGCATGCCGAGTGGAATGTTTGTGCACCCTGGAAATATATGTATATATGTAGATACTGTGTATAAGGTTTTGGTTAAGCCTTGGCCGGCTCGTATTTTAATCTTAGTCTCTTTAAATCAGAATTTGAACTCTCCCGCGTTGAGAGTATGACAATGTGCTTGTAAATATTTATATATATTCCTATATATATATCATACTGTATGTTTATTCTATGCTGTGCGTGAAATCCGAGTGATAGATATACGTACTTTCCGAGCGTGGGAGGTTAACATGACCTTAGGTAAAAATGGAACTAAGTTATTGTTGTGGGAAGCGAGATAGTGACTTTACCCCGAGTGAAGAAAGTTTTAGATGTTTCCAAGTGAATGAGGTAGTATAGACTGTTAGGATTTCCCCAAATGGGGAATAACAATATGCTTCCGAGTGAGAACCTTCCGAGTGAGTGTTTTCCCACTGAAGAGTGATCTATAAGGTTCTGAGTGAAATCCGTTGTAGTAAACTTATTGGAAGCTAGAAGATTTCTAGGTGAGGCTTGATTTGGTGAGGGGACTTGAGTAAGAAGGATTGTATGTGCCAAGTGAAGAACGAGTGAAATACCTGAGTGATAAAAGACCGTGAAGAATATTCCGAGTGAAATGTACGTGTGGAATCCGAGTAAAATGACTATGGGAATCATCTCCCGAGTGGTCAACATCCATGGCTTGAAGGAATGAAGTTATGAGGTGTGTGGTAAACTCCCGAAAAGGAGCTTGTGAGTATAAGGGGGTTAATCCGAATGAATCGTGAGTAAAGACTTTTCCGAGTGAACATAGATTCTAAAATTCGAGTGATGGGAATACCGAGTGGAGTTACTCGCCTCAGCGGCTAAGTGCTCGCTCCAGTGAGTGTGAGCGAAAGGAAGGTCTCTGATGGGTTACGCTTAAGCTATGCGAACTTCGCCCAAGCGTGTTGAGTTGTCTCGCTTGAGCGATATTGAATCCCGCCTGAGCGAGTAGGCGCTGTTGGGATCGCTCATGTCCTGCACCTTCCGCTGTTTGCCTTGTGGATGGTTTGCATTCCTTTCGTTTCCTTCTTCTCCTAATTCTACCCTCCTTAACTCTCAGCTAATCATTTTGCCTTTGAATCCCCTCCGATTTTGGAAAAATTTTCCTGGTCTCGGTTTATTCACTAATTGAATACAAGGTGTTACAAAGACTTTCTCCCTTTATACATCTTTAAAATGAAGAGTATAACTATTATACAAATATTTTATAATGTAATTTAGAGTTTGAGTAGATATCTGATCTAGATATACCATCTTAATATATACCGCATTTGAAAGATATATCAAATTATGGATAAGAGAACGAGAACCTTGTCCTATATATGAATGAAATGTCATATTCTTGTCTCAAAGACATTGTCTACGTCCAAGGATATATCAATAATTATACTAATAAAACCTGTAAAAATAAAATTAACAGTCACAATATTACCATTAAACAACAACTTTACTATAATTATCTATTTTAAAAAACAATAAAATTACATATTAATTATGCATTTATACGTTAATTAATGCCATTGTTTATGAATTCAAAGATATACCATCAAGTTCACCACCATAAAATACCACCTTAATTATACAAGCTCCTAGTATCCACATTGAAAAAAATAATAACATTGGTATATTGGGTTGATAGCAACTACAATATTTCTGTCCATACACATATGAGCATCTAGGCTCATTATTCATGTTTTAGTGTAATAAAATATTTGTTTTAATTAGAACCAAATAAAGAGAAAATAGAAATGTCAATAGCTAGACTAGAGAGTAGAGACAATTATAAAGGTAGTGCATGCCATTGCTTTGTTTTTGTGAGTAGTTTGGAATTTGCACAAATAAATTTGTTCAAATTTCAACATAGGCATAGAATTCATATTTCAGCAAATGGAGGTAAATATTCGTTCTGACAAGTCCCATCATTCTGCATTCCCCTTCATAATACCTAATCTTCATCTCAAGGTCTTTTACATGCTACTTCTTTCTCTCTCTTGATCTCACAACAACATCCCTGTTCCTCAACTGCCTAAAAGACAGATGTCGGGTATAACTCTTTAGACCATAACCATCCTAAACGCCCTATCAAATCTATTTCCACTCAAATCTTTACAAAACAAATATAAAAATTACTCAGTCTTCTTTTATTGACTTGAATCCTATCCAGAATTAACTATGAATTAATAAACGTATGGACTTTATCATACTCTGATCCCTTTCATAAGACTCAATTTCTATTTCCCATAAATTAAGAAGTAAAGTTATTCCTGTGCAATAAACTTGTCAGTGATATTTAGGCTCCCCAAGTTACCTCGTTGTGTTACAATAGGCATGTTGAGTTTGTGTGTGGGTCTATATTATGTTTAGCATATTGTGTTATGCTTAAAATGATCATAAAGAATTTTATCACAATAGAGCCTGGAAGTATGGCTTAGAAGTCTTCCTTGGGAGTTCTTTGACTCTGAGACTTAATAAAATAGAGCAAGATATAAAGGACAAGGCAAATGCCTTTCTATCAACTTTTGATGCCCTTTACAAAAACATAAAACATCAATTTGCATCAATTTAAAATAATGTCAAACAAAACATTAATATTCAAAACTCAATACATGTTATACACTGTTATTTGGCCATCTTATATACTTTTATGGAATAAGTGGTGTCTCTTTTTTTTCATTTTAGGGGATTGAGCATTATTGGTAAATTCATTTGATTAAGGTGTCTCTTTGTTTTGTAGATAGAAAGAAAAAGAAAAGGGTTTGAGTTAAGAATGCAAAAATTATGAATAAGACTAACTTAGAAATGGTTTTGTTTCTTCACAATGAAGTTTTAAATTTTAAAATTCAAAAGCATAAGCCTAGAATAGTTTAAATTATATTACTAAAGTTTAAAAGACTAATTGTTTAGTGAAGTTATATTGCTTTGGCATTTATTGCTTTTGTTTATTTTTTGTTGTGCCTTTTCAAATTTTTATTTCAACACAAAAAATTTATAACTGTCAACCACCTCTCGGTTTGTCATACACACCAGCACACCTTACATGTGGTCTCTGTTCGTCTCTCTTCAGCTTTGTCTCCATCACTAACTCACTTTCCTAGGTAATCCCCTAACACTAACTTTCTCGTGATGTGTGTTGTATCTTGTGATATGTATGCATGTCAATTGTTGTTTATTAGTGGAGTGCAGAGCTCATTAGGCATTGGTCTTGTGTGTTGTTTTCATGGTTTTATGCATGTGTATTGTTGTTTGTTAGTGGAGAGCAGAGCTCATTAGGTATTGGTTTTGTGTACTGATAACATGTGTTTTATGTATACATGTGTATTGTTATCTGTTAGTGGAGAGTAGAGCTCACTAGGTTATGGTGTTGATTACCTTAATTTATTTATGCAAGACGTAGTTATATATTCGAACTATACTAAAGGAACTTTTTTATGTGTAACAGGGTATTTCTAAAATTTAGAAATGTCTAGTTTACAGGGGAGACTCTACCAAAATTTTGGTAGCCTCCCTGTTTTAAGGTAAATAAAAAAGTAGATTCAAGTTTAACATCAACAACACAAGGTTGACACAAACACGTAGATGGGTTACGGGTGGTTGTATGTTCATCCTGAACACGATAAGGCCCTACCTACTTACAACATCAAAGAGATAGAGAGTGGTTCACTAATGATAGTCATATAATGTTTAAATTAAAGTAACTAGAACTCTTCTTGTTAGATATCGTGAATGGAGGTTCCAGCAAATCGACAATGGATGTACAACCAACTGGATCGCGGTCACCGAGTGGCTGAGGAGTTTATGATGGGATTGTGGGAGTTTATTCCATTCGCTACAGCAAACACGCTTGGTTTTAAAGTGACTCAGAAGATTCGTTATCCGTGCTCAAAGTACAAATGCATGAGTTTTGAATACATGGATGATGTCATGTGCCACCTAAGTGAAAAAGGGTTTATGGAAAGATACTGCTGCTGGTACAACCATGGTGAGCAGATACCACCCAGGCCATCAGTCGTAACTGTGCAACAGTCTTATTACGAGGTCAGAGGGAATAGGGATACGTACAACAACATGGAGCGGATAGTGATTGATCATGTTGGACCCTCCACTTGGCGTATGCTAGAACATCATGACCAAGCTGGGAATGAGGATGACAATGTAGAGGAGGATCCTAATCCGGAGGTGAAGAGATTTTATGATTTGTTGGCGGTGGCTCAGAATCCTATGTGGGACATGTGCGATAGTCACACTAAATTATCTGCCTCCCTAGCTGCTTTAAGCCTAAAGATAGGTTATAATCTTTCAAGAGGTTGTTTTAATAAAATGGTCTATCTGATGGGTTCCACCATGCCTAGTAATCATTGAATGCCATCAAACCTGTACCATGCTAAGAAAAGAGTGGCAAACATGCGGTTGGATTGTGTGAAGATAGAGTGTTGTGTTAGCGGTTGTATGTTGTTCAAAAATGAGTTTATAGACAAGTGTGTGACAAAATGTGTACACTGTAATGAGGACCGGTACAAAACCGTTAGAAGGAGAGGGAAGATACCTAAGATGACCGGGAAGAAAATGTGGTACTTTCCCATAACACTATATCTTCAACATTTGTACGCCTCATTGTCCATTGTAAAATATATGCGTTGGTATACTCTGAACTGAACATAGGAGGGTCTTTTGTGCCATGCTTCTGATGGGAAAGTGTGGAAGTGTTTGGATCAGCTATATCCGGACTTTTCCGACGAGCCCTGCAATGTACGACTCAACTTTTATAGTGATGGGTTCAACCCGTTTGGTCAATACAGAAGAGCGTACTCTTGTTGGCCAGTCATACTGACCCCATACAATCTGCCTCCTGATATGTGTATAAAAAGGGAGGTCATGTTTCAAACTGCACTAGTTCCAAGACCCAAAAATCCAAAGGCAAAAATAGACGTGTTTTTACAACTGTTGGTTAAGGAGTTGTCATAATTATGGGATATTAGAGTGATGACCTATGATGCTTCCTTGAAGAACAATTTCATGATGTGGGCTATTTTGATATGGACCATAAATGACCTCCTACTGTATGGTATACTTTCTAGATTGTCAATGTCTGGGAAGCTTGCTTGCCCTATATGCATAGAACATACCAGGGGAGGGAGGAATCACTCCCTGTTAGTGACAAGACAAGTTTTTCTGACTGTCATAGAAAGTTTCTATCATTGGATCACCTATTCAGGAGAAAAAAACCATTTTTAAGAAGAACAAGGTTGTCAATGAACCTCCACCCCGTAGGTTATCCGGTACACGGGTTTGGCAGAGAGTCCAAGAGTACCCATACATCTGGGATAAGAATGTTAAGGAGTTTACAGGTTATGGGAAGGAACACCACTAGGTGAAGCAAAGTATCTTATACGTTTTGCCATATTGGAAAGACTTGTTAAGACATAACATTGATGTCATGCACACTGAATGAAATGTTTTCATGAATATTTTTTACACTGTGATGGAAATCAAAGAGAGAACAAAGGATAATGAGAAGAGTCAACTAGACCTTCCGATTTGGTGTTCTAGGAATGAGTTGGAATTAAGGAATGAGAGACATGGAAGAATGTTTAAACTGTATGTGAAATATGTTTTAACTAGACCTCAACAGATTGTTGTATGTGTGTGGATGAATGGGTTGACCCTGCCTGACAGATTCGCTTCTAACTTGAGTAGATATGTTAATGTGAAGGAGGGTAGGGTGTTTGGCATAAAAAGTCATGATTGCCATGTGTTTATGCAACAACTACTGTCGTACGTGTTTCATGCCTTACCGAAACCTATTTAGAAACCGCTGGTTGAGTTGAGTCACTTCTTTAAGGAGGTCACGACAACTTCATTAACTGAGGAGAAACTTATAAAGTGGAGGAAAGTATCCCAGTCTTGATTTGTAAGTTGGAGCATATTTTTCCACCAAGTTTTTTGACTCGATAGAGCATCTTCCTATCCATCTACCTACGAGACCTTAGTTGGTGGCCCAGTGCAGTACCGTTGGATGTATCCATTCAAAAGGTGAATGCCAAAACTACTTAATTTCGTTACAAAGATTTTTTCCTATAATAGTATTATGTAACTTAACATATGTTTATATTGTTCTAGATTCTTATGCTCTTTAAAAGACAAAGTGTCAAACAAAGTGTACGTTGAAGCATTAATTTGTGAGGCATACTTAGTGGAAGAAATGATCAATTTTGCTTCTTTCTATTTTCCGACGGAGATAGAAACTAGAATGAGTAGAATTCCCCGTAATCTTGGGGTGGCCACACATACAAGGTTGGATGATGAAATTTCAATTTTTAACTATCCTGGTCATCTTGGGGGCAAGGTCACAAAATGTTATATTGATAAGAAAGATCGAAAGGCGGCTCACTTGTACATTTTCTAAATTGTCCAAAAGTGAGATATCACTTGCATTCTAAACCTAGCTTGTATTGTACCTAAATTTTTGTTCTTTAAATAGCTTATATATAGATATCTTAAAACTTAAGCAAAATGATATAACTAATGACCAAATTCATAGTAAGGTATCATTCAAATTCATTGGTTGGTTTGCATAACACGTAAGACTTGTATACCTTATGCTTCTTAGTTGTACTTCTAATGTTATGTATCAAACGATACCCTATGTATTATGTTGTAAATAGATTCAAGACCTTAATAACCATATTGAAGATCCCTTACTCCAAGCCTTTTCTTGGGGGCTAGTGAAAACTGTTAAAAATAGCCCATTTACTACATAAACAGCTACATGTTTAAACATTTTTCAATGGAGTGAAGGGATGCGTACCTATAACTATGGGGTTTATGTTAAAGGCATGATGGGACAGTTAGAGGAAGACTTCTATGGAGTGTTAACAGAGATTGTTAAAGTTTCTTTTTCATACGACTAAGAACAGATATCGTTCTATTCAAGTGTGATTGTTACGACAACACAATTGGTGTAGGAACAAAGGTTGACAACAACTACGACTTAGTTGAGGCAAAGAAAAATGGTAGATATAAAGGGTTTGATCCCTTCATTTTTGCCCAACAAGTTGAGTAGGTTTATTACATGGACTTCCCTGGAGGGCACTGGGACTGGTACGCAGTAATCAAGGCCAAGGCCCAAAGTCAGATCACTAATAATGTCTCCAATAAGGTTAAGGATGCTTATCAACTCACTCTAAATGAGCCTAATAACAGTCATTTGCTGTTCAACATTGATCTAGTGATAATGGATGAGACACTCGCCATTACAGGGGGTGAACACATTGACAAAGATGTTGTCTCCCAATTAA
Source organism: Clitoria ternatea (assembly GCA_037962975.1). Lineage (NCBI taxonomy): Eukaryota > Viridiplantae > Streptophyta > Magnoliopsida > Fabales > Fabaceae > Clitoria > Clitoria ternatea. The sequence continues at coordinate 163,985,148 of CM075672.1, forward strand.
AATGGTCTAGGGCTAATCTGGAGACTGAGGAACCTATTGAAACAGATAGCCATAGTGTCACTGAAACTGAGGGGGAATTTCAAACTGAAATAGATAGAGTATATAGTTATTAAACATATATACATACACACATATCTTTATAGTTTGAGACTAACATTTGTTTTCATGGTTTTATCCATAGAAAATTGGACGTCGACTACCCTTCAGTCAGGGTGGTGGTTTGAGGACCCTAGGATCCCGTCTGCAGACTACCACCCCATAGCAGGCCACCACCCTATAGCAGGCTACCACATCACAATAGACCACCACTCATTCACCACTTGGGCCCACCATCCTACATCAGACCACCCCACAGTAGGCCATCACTCCTTCACCACCACAAGAGACCACAACACAACAAACCACCCCACAACAGACCACCCTAGAGCATAGTCCTTTACTTGGAGGTTTGGATTACCCTGGCCTCAAGGCGATCCCACCTCCGCAATCCCCTTACCCATGTTGGTCCCACTACCAGCCGGAGACGAGTAAGTATACTATAATTTGTTTTAAGTTTCTTAGTTGGTAGCTTATTAGTTGCTTTGTATATAAAATTCAAATAGTGCCTAAATTGGTTTGTTGTATGTTAGTTTATTTAGTACTTGTATAGATTGAACTATACTGGGAACTTTTCTGTTTATAATAGGGAAACTGTTCAAATTCAGAAATATTATATTTATAGGGGAGACTCTACTGAAATTTCAGTAGTCTCCTTATGTTATATGTTATTTTATTTGTTTCTAATTATTATTTATTACAGCTTTGTTGATAGTAGTCGTATTACCAAAGTGGTTAATAAGGTTCTGAAGGTCTAGTGGGATAGTCCATACATTTCTCAGACAGATGCTGGAAGGTTGTCCAGGATAGGTGGTTTGACACCTTCTTCGTAAGTTAACACTTCCCTTTGCTATGAATTTATGGCTAATTCATACACCTGTTTTTAATGTTGGAATCTCATTTTATGTAACAGCATGATTATCAGTTGACAAAGGGTATGATTGATGTGATTAGGAAGGTCTTTACCATAAAGACCTCCAAAATCATCAAGAGTACTCTTTGGAACGTGAGGGACAAGGGCAAGCGCCCTCGTTGGATCTGTTGGCCCGGTAATAATGTTTTAACTATTTGTGTTTACTACCGGGTCATTAATTGGAAAGCGCACCAATCGTTTGTAGTTTTCAAAATTTAGATATCGTTCCACTGGGATTGAAAGTCCAATAACAACAGTAATTTCCTAGTCACTATGGTAAATGAAAACAAACTTATAGACAAAAGAATGATTTATATACAATTTATACAATATTCACAGGATAGCATGGTTGAATTGTTCATGAGATAAAAAGAAAATAAAAATCTATCTAAAAAGTTGAGTTTAAATTTAGAATAGGTAAGATACTTGAGAATTAAACACAGATACACAAATTATGTTGGAAATTGGATCCCTAATCTAGAATAACAATGAGGACTCAAGACATGCATATTTAATCATCAAGTTTCATATCATTGCAGCTTAAAATCATTATAACCGATCCCTCGTGATATAAATTCTAAGAATTCACTGTAAAGTCCGATCCCTCATGAGCTTTCTCAGTAAAAACTTGCATTATGTTCGGGCCTTGTAGCAATAATGGTTAACAACCCCTATAGAATTGAGATACCAAGGGTATTCTAACTTTTACTTTCGTCAAAACAAGTTTCAATACGGCATGAATAATCATTCTCCCGTTTGACATTCACACTAATAAAACAAGTTTCAATACACATGAAAATCATTCTCCCGTTTGACGTTCATATTAATAAAAGATTGAAATACTAACATGGACTTGAATCATAAACATGCAGAGGTCGAATTCACAACATTATACTCAATAGATTAATTCACCAATTCCAACATAAAAAGATTAGTTACACATGGTAAAAGTAAAAACAACACTTACAGAGGTTGACAATATGAAGATGATGGAAACTTCACGATACAACGATCACAATACAACAAAACACTCTCAAGTATCTAGAAAACTATTCTAGAACTACAAACTCACAAAAGAAGTACTCAAAGTCGAGTACAAAGAGAGAAAAGAATGAGAATGGGATGATATGGGATCCTTAGAATGGTGTTGGATAGCCCTATTTATAAGGCTGAGCATGGGTGCTGACGCTACGCGTCAAACCCCTGACTCAGCTTCCATTAAACAGCTGATAATGGCCTCTTCAAATTATTAAATTTGATCATGCTTGGCCACTTGGACGTGTCTCTACTGTGTTTTGGCCATTTATGCTGAGTGGAGTGGCCATTGGTGCTGTGTGGAGTGGCCATTATTGGGTCAAAGTTGAGTGCTTGGCCAAGTTGGATGTGGAGTCCATGCAGCACTGACGCTACAAGTGGCTGTGACGCGTAGCGTCAGCATCAAAAGTAGCCACGCTACGCATGGGGTTGATGCTACGCGTCAGCTCCTCCAGTATCTTTAATTTTCTCTTAAATTCTCTACTTTTTCACTACAAAACTAGAGAAAATTGATCAAGGGTAGATTATTTCCAACAACATCCATTTATTGAATTTAAAACCTAATTTTCTAACAAATTAAATTAATTTTTATGATTTTTATGAAATTTTTATTAAAGCTTTTATTGAAAATTTAAGGACTAACAGGATCCCTGAGGACCACTTGGATAGGATGGTTTAGAAGTGAGGGGTGTCTTGTTCTAGTAGGCGAATGCTCGGAACAAGGCAAACAAAGTCGTTGATGTTGCAGCCTCTGTCTACACTGGGGGTAGCATTTTAACCCTCGAGCATAAAAAGAGATTTGTAAGTATATTTATGTTAAACATTTCTTTTATGAATGACCAAACATGTTTTCTTATAATAATTTCAATACATTGTCAATTACAAGAGCTGAAGAAGCACCGCAAGCCTTCCTTATTTGAGGTCATGCAAATGACCAAGAAGAACAAAGCCAGTGTAAGGATTAACCAAAAGACGACAGATCTGGCCGTATTTTATTTTAACTTACACATGCTTATAATTTATAAATCAGCTTACTAACCCTATAATTATTTTACTTTTACAGGAGATGTATCAGGTCATAAGGACCGAGAAGAAGGTGGAGTTAGTGGCTTCCACTCATAGGGGGAGGTACCACCCACCCTGTCTTGTACCGACGACAATACCATCTATATGGAGGTTGTTGGCGGCGTGAATAAGAAAGAAAAGGTGTTCGGGTTGGGCAATGTGGGCACGTATCTCGCGATAAAAAGGAAGACCTCTTCCTTCTCTAGCCTTTCAGAGGTTGTTGTTCAGGTCATTCAAAACCTGAACAACGAGCTATAGGAGGAGCAACACCAGATGCAGCTTTTGGATGAACGAGTCGAGGAGGACTGACTACAGACTGAAGAGCAGTAGACCCAGACTCGTCGACAGCTTGTTACGTAATAGGAGCTATTATGCAGTTGGTGGCGAGGCTACCTCCCCCTACTTCGAAGCCGCCACCACCACCACCACCACAAGATCCCCCTCCACCATGATTTTACTTTTTTTATGTTTCATTTGTTTATATATTTAGCGACGACATTGTATTTTTGATATAGTTTATATCATATTTTATTCAATATTTATTTTATGTCATTCTTCTTTTATAATTTTTTAAACTATTAATATTCAACCCACATTAATAGTTTAAAAAAGTCAACAAAAATTAAATAAAAAAACCAAAATTAATATTAGCAATGGAATAAAAGACAGACTCCGCCGCTAGTGTTATTCTAGTGGCCTCCTATAACTCAAGAGGGGGGAGAATTGAGTTTTCCTAAATTAATTTATCTAGATGCACTTTATTAAAATTCCAATGCTTAAGATGATAAAGTGCAAAGCAGAATTAATAATGCACATCAGATTAAATAAATACAAAACAGAGAGTAGGGTTAAGAGACTGTAAACAGTGTTTTATACTGGTTCAGCCAACCACTGCCTATGTCCAGTCTTCTCAAGAGCCTCTTGAGGATTTCACTATTATCAAAATAGTACACAGAACCTTCCACACCTTGGCACAACCCTACCCTTGTGTGAAGTTTCTTTACAACAACAAGAGTCTCACTACTCTTGTTTACAACCCTTGGGAAAACTTCCTAATCAACAAGGTATCTCACACTTTGAACAAAATTTAATAAAGGAGCACTCTCTTTCTTAGAGCATATGAACAACTTGAAGAGCAATAGTGAGTAATAACTCTACTTAGAAGAATATGGCCTTTTTTTTGGTCTTAAGAAAGAATTGGAAGAATTTGTGTGTTTTTTGGAAATGATGGGCATCCCTATTTATAGGGTTAGAAAGGCCTTCAAAAGGTGTGAAATTATTGATTAAAATAATTGAAAAGGTACCTCTTGGATAAAATAATAATTTGTGAAAAGATATAAGGTTTCATCAAACTTTTTCATGAAGAGATGTAATATTTCAGCATTTATGACTCAGTGGTAATCGATTACCATAAAGGTGTAATCGATTACTTCCATTTAAAACTGTCATTTTAAAGTGACCGTTAGTATGTAATCGATTACATGAACTACGTAATCGATTACTTGGCTCAGTTTTAAAACCATTTTGCTGAAACTTTTAATTTTTGAATTTCAAAAACTTCAGACTTGGTAATCGATTACTCTATTGAGGTAATCGATTACGCTATTGAGGTAATCGATTAGGTTCATAAAAAATTCAGACTTGTAGAGCTCATTGCTTTGTAATCGATTACTTATTATATGGTAATCGATTACTATGGCTCAAAAGTTCATTTTCTTTAAAACCTTGATTTATTTTTATGGCCATATTTTCCTTTAATAGAGTCTTACTATGATTTTGCCTTGGTCTTGGATCTTCATTCTTGATCTCTGGCATTAGGCTTATTATTATCAAAATCCTTCATGGTCTTCATTCTCCCCCTTTTTGATGATGACAATTAATATCTGAAAAATGAATTTTTACTAGACGGTACACATTCTTATTTTTGTCTCATAATTGTTTTGAGGGATTAATTTTTGTAACCTTTGGGTACTGCCCCTTAATTTTCTAGTTTAGCTACTTAATTAATTCTGATTAATTCTGATATTATAATGTTATACTAATGTTATACTCCCCCTTAATTTATATTTTTGGTAATATCATCATTTTGAATATTATCTCCCCTTTTGTCATTATTAAAAATAAAGCACGCAAATAGAGAACAGGAAATATGTTTATTAAATATGACAAGGGAACAAACAGAACAGTACCGGAACAAACTAAAAATAAACGCGGACTTGTTTTTCATAAAAGAAAATGAAATTATTAAGATAAACAGCAAGGCAAAAAAAAACAAAATTTTAATCAGAAGTTGGTGGTGGAAGGTGGGATAAGATAGCTTGCATGGAATTGTCCACATGGTCAAATCTATCATGAATGTAAGAATGGAGAGATTGGAGCTCAATGGCCAAATCAGTCATGGAGAGGGAACCGGGTACGGGGTCAGGATCCAGGGAAGGAGCAGAGTGCTTAGGAATCCAATCTCCTTCAGTATTCTGTTTATATCCAAACGAAGAGAGGGCAATTTTCCCAATGATAAACGAGCGCTGAGGCTTGATACATAATTCGTCAGAGATGGGAACCTTGAAATGGCGAAGGATTCAGGTAATGAGTCTAGCATATGGAAGGGGAACATTGGCCTTGAGAGATTTCTTCATGCGATATCAAATAAGAGTGGTCCTGCTAAGAGGTCGAACGGTTAACAGAGACCACATGAGAACCAGGTCTTCTTCAGTAATTTGGGCCAAATTTATGGTTCGGGGAACAACAATGCGGACCAGAATATAATGCATAACCCTGCAACTAAAGGAAAGGGATCTAGCCAAGAGACGACCAGCAAATTCAGAAGTATCAGAACACATAAGTCTACGGGCTTCGAGATTATTAAAGTCATGCTCCCAGTTTTCAGAAAGGTGACCTTTATAGATTTCTTCGACGGAACATAGTTCAGTGAGATCAAAAAAGAGACCTGAATCAATGACAATGGGAACCTTCTTCACTTTAGTTATAATGCAACCATTAGTAATCTGAAGATTAGAGTAGAACAGTCGGACAAGGTCAGGATAGTGATCCTCTTTGATGGTTAGGAAGGGGATCAGATTCTGGATATCGAAAAATTGATTGCAGTCAACGTTTTCGATCACAGGGAGATCAATATATTTGGGGTCAATGACGTCTTTGCTGTGGAATATGGAGTAGAAAAGGTTTTGTTATGCAGAGATGGAGAAAATTTCCACAAAATTATGAAGGGAAGGGTGAGGAGCAGGTTGGTTAGAGGAGGAAGATGAGCCATGAGTCCTCTTTTTCTTGGTTAGAACATAGGGTGATGGTGGTGTAGGAGTGTAGGTAGGAGAATGATCTTCCATTTTCAGAGGAGAAAAGGTTACAAATGAGTCTGTGTGGAGGAGAAGGTGAATAGTAAAATGCTGATGGTGAAAAGAAGTGGTTTTTAACATACTCGAAGGATGGTAATCGATTACATAAGCCAGTTAAAATAGAGAGTAATCGGTTACAGGAATTGGAAGGGTCAGTCTTTAGGTGGTAATCGATTACAATTGTATATGCAATTGGATGTAATCGATTATAATGGTAGTTTACGCATTTCAAAAGGTCAAAAGAAGACATGATGGGATGTGCCTTTTGGATGGGAAACATGTATAGAGAATGGAAAAGAGGAAATCAGAATGGTGCAGTTATTGGGAACATAATTGGATATAAAAAAAATTAGTGTATGAATGGGATAAGCATGCGGTTTGGAAGGAAATGTGAAAATTAAAATGATGAATAGAGCAGTTATAGCTAGAATGTTTCAGATCTTGAATTTGAATAGATTTAAGAGAATATTTTTGTAACAAAAGAGTAGGAAGTGTAAATTCAAAAATTTAAAGAGACCGACTTGAAAACAATGTGTGTGTAGTGAAATATTTTGAATGAATAGTTTGGTGTTTTTATGAAATCAAATAAAGATTTTAATAACTCAGAAATAGGAAAATATTTTATGTAATATTTGAGAACTTTATCACCCAAAGTTTTTAAGATAAAAGAGTAGAAATTATAAAAGACATGTATATATAATTATAACAAGAATTATATAGAATGATTATTTTAATAAAAATAGATGTGGGGAGAGAGAGAGACTAACCTAATGTGGTAATTGATTACCTTAACGTGTAATCGATTACTAAAGCTTTAAGTATATGAACCACGTGTATGCTTCATTTACTGACTGGATCAAGAGAACTAGTAATCGATTACTTGTTTACTGTAATCGATTACAGGGACTAGTTTTTGCATATCATTTTATGCTTTTCAAGGAACATTAATGATTCCTAATTCATTTCTAAGATTGAAAAATTATTCTTTAGGCAAAGGTTTCGTAAAAATATCTGCGAGTTGCTTATGGGTCTCAATAAATCTAATGTATAATCACCTTTTTGAACATGATCTCTAAGGAAGTGATGTCTGATTTCTATATGCTTAGTCCTAGAGTGTTGTACTGGATTCTTTGAAAGGTTTATTGCACTAGTATTGTCGTACTTTATAGGAATATGATCTAAATGAATTCTGTAATCTAGTAGTTGTTGTTTCATCCATAATATTTGAGCGCAACAACTACTAGCAGCGACATACTCGGCTTCTACTGTAGATAAGGTGACACTATTCTGCTTTTTACTATGTCAGGATACTAAGGCTGACCCTATTAAATGGCAAGTACCATTGGTACTTTTTCTATCTATTCTACATCCTGCAAAGTTAGAATCGGAGTATCCCACTAGATTGCAAGATGATCCTTTAGGGTACCATAGGCCTAGGTTTCCTGTTCCTATTAAATATCTCATGATTCTCTTAACTGCTTTTAGATGAGACTCTTTGGGATTAACTTGAAATCTAGCACAAAGACAGACACTAAACATAATATTGGGTCTACTTACAGATAAATATAATAGTGATCTGATCATACCTTGATACATTTTAGTGTCAATAGATTTCCCAGCTTCATCCTTATCAAGATAGGTAGATGTGCTCATTGGTGTTGAAATGTCTTTGGCATTCGTCATTCCGAATCTAGTTAATAGTTCCTTGCAGTACTTTGATTTATTGATGAATATGCCTTCTTTAGATTGCTTAATTTTTAGCCCAAGGAAGAAGTTCAGTTCTCCCATTATAAACATTTCAAATTCGCTCTGCATTGCTTGGGAAAATTCATTACACAGATTTTCATTAGTTGATCCAAAAATAATGTCATCAACATATATTTGAACTAATAGAATATCATTATCATTTCTTTTGATGAACAAGCTTATGTCTACCTTTCCTCTGTTGAATTTATTTTCTAGCAGAAATTTACTAAGTCTATCATACCACGCTCGGGGTGCTTGTTTGAGACCATATAATGCATTCTTTAATTTAAACACATGGTCAGGAAATTTATCACTTTCAAATCCCAGAGGTTGACAGACATATACTTCTTCATTTATGTATCCATTTAAGAATGCACTCTTAACATCCATTTGATATAGTTTAAAATCCATGTATGATGCAAAGGCTAAGAGCATTCTTATGGCTTCTAATCTAGCTACAGGAGCATAGGTTTCTTCATAATCTATGCCTTTCTCTTGATTGTAACCCTTTACAACTAGCCTTGCCTTATTTCTTATGATTATTCCATGTTCATCCATCTTATTTTTAAAGACCCATTTAGTACCTATGATTTGATGGTTGTTAGGTTTTGGTACTAATTCCCATACTTGATTTCGTTCAAATTGGTTTAATTCTTCTTGCATAGCTATTATCTAATTTTCATCATCTATTGCTTCCTTAATATTTCTAAATTCTATCTATGATACAAATGCCATAGAATTGCATGCATTTCTAAGAGATTTTTAAGTTGTTACCCCTTTTGAGATATCACTAATGATGTTGTCAATAGGATGATTTTTGTTGATTCTCCATGTCTTAGGAAGATCATCACATGGTGTTGGGCTTTCTTGTTGATTGTCTTGACAATCTTCCTTCTTTTCATCTATTTGAGTCTTCTCAAGTGAGTCTGCAACATCATCTATGATTCTTTCCAAACTCACAGGGTTAGTTTCATCAAAGGACACATGTACAGATTCTTCAATGGTTAAAGTCCTTTTGTTATATATTCTAAATGCTTTAATTGTTAAGGAGTATCCAAGGAAAATTCCTTCATCGGCTTTAGCATCAAATTTTCCTAGATTATCTTTTCCATTATTTAGCAAAAAGCATTTACATCAAAAAATATATAGATAGGATATATTAGGTTTTCTTCCATTATATAGTTCATAGGGTGTTTTCTTTAGGATAGGTCTAATTAGTACCTTATTCATTACATAGCATGCAGTACTAATGGCATCTGGCCAAAAATATTTAGAAAGATTAGTTTCATTAATCATGGTTCTTGCTAGTTCTTCTAGTGATCTATTCTTCCTCTCAACTACTCCATTTTGTTGAGGGGTTCTAGAGGCTGAAAAGTTATGTTTGATTCCATATTTATAACAAAACTTTTCAAAAGATCTATTTTCAAATTCCCCTCCATGATCACTTCTAATGCTAATGATTTTTAGGTCCTTTTCATTTTGGACTATTTTAGCTAATCTTTTAAAAGATGAATAAGCTTCATTTTTATTTTTCAGGAATAAGGTCCAGGTAAATCTGGAAAAGTCATCGACAATTACTAGTGCATAATAGTTTCCACTAAAACTTCTAGTTCTTGATGGACCATGTAACATCCCAGTTTTGAAATTAAATGCTGAATGAAGAATGAACCATTAAGACTTGATTTCAACTAGAAATAACTGTTAATTGCATTTAACTAGGTAGGTTCAAGCCATTAAAATATAAAAAAAAATGGTGGTGGCCAAGGGATGGGGTGGAGTGCACGTGACTGCTGGGCACGCACTCTCCCATCCCACTCTTCTTTTACTGTGCGCATGCACATATATATATATATATATATAAAACGTGAGCCTTGGTGAAAACGCACTTGCTATTTCTTCAGACTCCCTCCTCCGTCACTTCATCCTCTACTTCCTCTCTTCGTCTCCATCTTTCTTCTTCTTCTATCTTACTTTTCGCCCCTGGAGGTCTTGGTTGCAGTACTGGAGAACGGACCACACTTTATCCCAGAATCAGGCGCAGGATACGACAGAGCCAAGGAAGACCGGACGAACCAGGAGAAGGACATCGGACTCAACAACAAGAACGGAAAAGGTTTCTGAGGATTCTTCTAAAGGTAAGGGGCGCTTGCATGTCGAATGCATGGTCTAAGAACGGTACCGGATGAACGTACTGCTAAGTGTGGATGTGTGTGCATGTATTTATAATCATTAAAACTGATGCTGTGCATGTGTGCAGGTATTCATAATTATTAAAATTGATGCATGATTTGAGATTCTGATAGTGATCTTCGTGGCGATGGTGTAGCCTGTTAGTGGATGATAATGATGGATGATATGCATGGATCTATTTTGTTGTCACTTTGAAGAACATGTATGTGTATGCTCTTAATTGGATTGCTCAATGTTGTTAGTCTGATGACCGATTGTAACATGCGCTGGTGTGATTGACTGAATGAGTACGAGTAGTATGGGAAATCCGTTCTTGCTTAATGACTACGGCGAAGGTGTTCATGGCGCGATGATGTGTAATAATGAATGTGTTAGTTGCATGAGTGAGAGTGGGGTGACCCATAGAAGGTCAAGAATCCCAAGGGAAATGACTTCCAGTTACCAACCCTGGCTAGATCCCAATAGAGCTCGTGGTAGCCGTTGGAGCTAGAGAAGAGAGTCTCGAGACGCCGTGGGGAGGCCGGTGCCACCTGGTAAGAGCTGAGGGATGAGGGGCCAGAAAAAAAAAGGGGACCGTAACTGAGAGTCTTTACCCGAGTCGGATTCGCAGACATGCATATAGAAATAAGGCTGATTGTGGTGGTGTATAAATCTATGTATGTATATGTGTATGATTTTGAATGCATGAAATATATATATTTGGATGTGGAATAAACTCTGTGTATTATGTGTGTCATGAATGTTGCTTGAACTGTATGAACTTGGTTACTTGAGAAAGGTTGAATGATAGCAGGAGCGTGTACTGACGCTGATACCGAATCTGTGAGTATCATTTTACATGTAAAAGCTCACCCCTGCAGTGGCCATTTTCAGTGAATGTCTCTCGTGAAGAGGATCAGAAGCAGAGCTGGAATGTTGGGCGGAGTGCTGATGCGTTTGGAAGGTTTAATTAAGGCGTTGTTAGATTAAGCCCTGACTGGTTCATGTCGTATGTTAATGTTTTGGGATGAGTAGGATTTTATGAACAAGGAGAAGTTCGATTTTTGTGTTGTAAATAATAACATACACTTTTATGTATATATGAATGTATGGTTTTGTGTGTGTGATGCTATGTGCTGTCTTGTTTCATAATTGTGCTTTAATGGATACGCAGGGACGGTATAATTGAGCAGGTTATAGCCAAGTCTGAGTGAATCGAGAATGGTCTTAGGAAAACTTATGTCGGATACGTTGGGCGGAGTCGTACCCCGCCCGAAGTATGGGAGCAATTCGCCCAAGCGAGAGGATTCGCGCTGGAGCGATGTAGTTGTTAGAATGAGACCCCGGTGTTGACCCCTGATTTGGGCGCTGTGGTTGAGTCCGCCCAGGCGTTGTCATAATTAGTTGAGTTGGGCGGAATAGGTTCGGACTCCTTCTTTCTTCACAACTAGTATCGCATATGTACCCTGTAACTTCCCGTTTTTCTGAGTGAAGTGCAAGTGTGAGGATTTACCTAGTGAACCCTTGTCCATACCCGATTGAGAAAATTACCTTGTAGTTGTGTTAAAGAGGCGTTATGCAGATTTCGTTTAGGCAGTGTCATACCTCGCCCAAGTAACTAGGACAGTTCGCCCAAACGCGTAGAACTATGCTGAAGCAAGTAGATATCAACTCAAGATTCCACCTATGTACCTTCTTCTCCGTGGCCGCATTATTCCGTCTCGCTGGGCGGTATTGAATATCGCCTGAGTAAGTGAATGTTGTATTGTAGTCCGCCCAAGATAAATATACCCCGCCTAGCCAGGTAGGATGATTCGAACTCCGCCCACCCACCGAATGCTACACGTGTGATTGTATTAACATCTTCCCTCATCTATTTCCTCCTATTGTGTGACCAGTGTTACTCGAAGGAAAGCCTTCTTTGTGGAATTCCCTCCATCCGCTGCGGCATTCCCATACTCTGCCTGGACGGTATAAGACCCCGTCCGAGCGAGCAACGGCGTTTTGTAATCCGCCCATTGTTGATGTGTTACGATAAACCCATTGAGCCGGCCCCAGTTTTAGCTTCTCTGTGGGTTGCTATATGCGCGTGAATGCTCTTCGTTTCCCCCTTGCCTGCTCCCTTCTATATCAAATGTTACATGACTATTTTTGTGAAATTTTCTCATATTTTTGGAATTATTAGTTGCAAATAATAAGGTGTTACATTTTGGTATCAGAGCGGACCGAAAAGTCCAAGGCCAAAGTATGCTTACCAAGTGTAAGCAGTGGTGTGTGTGACTTTTGATTGAATGGTTGAAAATTGTTCTGATGCTAGTTGAACTTGATTAATGATTGACTTGAGGACAAGGGGTTGTTTTCCCCGGTCCGATTGTGTGTATGACCTAGGCGAATGATATAATGTGCTAAGCTATTAATTGTTGGACTAATAACTAGATCAGTAGTAAGTGGCTCCGTATACTTATCCTTAAATGTCAGTTTCAGGATAAGGAATGGCGCATCGTCAAAGTATGGAGGCTATAGCCACAGCATTCCAACGCTTTACGGATGTATTTGAGAGGCAAGGCCAGACTCAACCTGAGGATGGCCATGTGCTGGACCGCTTCTTAAAAAGGAAGCCGAGTGAATTCTTAGGAGGACGGAACCCTGAGGCGGCGTTCAAATGGACCCAGGAATTAGAGAGAATTTTTAGGGGTCTTCGCTGTACCGAAGCTCAGAAGGTGGAGTGCGCAGTGTATATGCTGCGAGATGAAGCGGAGAATTGGTGGAAAATAGCCAGAAGCCGATTTCCTGAAGATGATAATCAACTGACGTGGAATGATTTCAAGGCCTGCTTCTTAGACAAATACTTTCCCGACACAGTGAGGAGTCGCAAAGAGCTGGAGTTTATGGAGTTAAAACAGGGCTCCATGACTGTGGAAGAGTACGCGACCAGATTTGAGGAATTGTGCCTATTCTATCCGCCCTTCCAGCAGCCAGGAACGGAGAACTCCAAGTGTCTTAAGTTTAAGAACGGATTGAGATCGGATATCAAGAGGGCTTGCAGATACCATGAAATCCGGAGTTTCCCTGCCTTAGTGAACAAGTGTCGAATATTCGAAGAGGATGACAGGGCCCATTCGGGCCAATGCAGCAGAGCTAACCAGCACCTGAGGCCTCAGCAATCACGTTTCAAGAGGCCAGGGAACGTGAGGAGGAATGAACCCTTCACCAGATATCAGGATCATAATGACTGAGGGAGACAAATGAGTGGACGACCAAGGTATGGCGGATGCTTTAAATGCGGCGGTGACCACTTTGCTAAGGATTGCAATGATACAAATGTTAAATGCTACCACTGCGGAGAGAAGGGACACGTTCGTCCTGACTGCCCCCAACTCCGCCAGACAAACACCAATGTGCGTCAAGGAGGATTTCAAGATAGAACCAGAGTGAATGATAACCAACGTCCTGGTGGCAGAGGCAACGGGGCCAGAAGAGACGGGATGCGAGGGAGGAACACCGGCCCAACAGCGACAGGAAGGATCTACACCATCAACGCAGAGGATGTTGCACCAGCAAACGATCTAGTACAATGTAAGTGCTCACTTGGAATGAATACACTTAATGTTGTTTTCGATTCGGGAGCTACCCATTCTTTTATAGCTGATGAGTGCGTGGAACGGTTGAAGCTACCAACTGTGTCTATGAACCGGACTTTGGAAGTGGCCAGCCCTACTGGCCCTAGTGTGTTCACATCGTCAATATGTAAAAATGTAGCATTTGAGTTGTATGATCGGAGTTTCACCTTTGATCTGATTTGCATGCCCTTAAAGGGTCTTGATATTGTGCTTGGAATAGATTGGCTTTCAGCCAATAAGGTATTAGTAGATTGTAGAAACCGAGAGATAGTTTTCCCAAAACAACCCACTAAAGATGGCACGGCACCAGATATAACCCAACTATTTATGATGCCTTGTCTAACCAAGGATGAGAGTGAGACCCTAGTGAACGAAATTCCGGTTGTCTGCGAATTCCCAGAAATGTTCCCAGAAGACGTCCTGAGTGTGCCTCCCAATAGAGAAGTTGAGTTCTCTATAGACTTGATCCCTGGAGCCGAGCCGGTCTCCAGTGCACCCTACAGAATGTCCTCAACTGAACTGGCAGAGTTAAAGAAACAAGTGGATGAGTTACTTGAGAAGCAGTTCATTAGACCAAGCGTGTCACCATGGGGCGCACCTGTGCTACTTGTTAAGAAGAAGGATGGCAGCATGAGACTTTGTATAGATTATCGACAGCTTAACAAGCTCACAATCAAGAATCGATACCCACTGCCTAGAATTGATGATTTAATTGACCAGCTGCGTGGAGCCTCAGTCTTCTCGAAAATCGACTTACGATCAGGATATCACCAAATCCGAGTGAAGGACTCGGACATTCCTAAAACTGCCTTTAGGACTCGGTATGGTCACTACGAGTATGTAGTGATGCCGTTCGGTGTGACAAACGCCCCTGCTGTTTTCATGAATTACATGAACAGCATATTCCACTCCTTCTTAGATCGGTTTGTTGTTGTCTTCATCGATGATATTCTAGTTTATTATAAGACGTCTGAGGAGCATGAAGGATATCTCAGAGCGGTACTCCAAGTGTTAAAGGAGAAGCAATTGTTTGCAAAGCTCTCGAAGTGCGAATTCTGGATGGATAAGATCCACTTCCTCGGGCATGTGATTTCCAAGCGAGGCGTCTCAGTGGATCCTGTGAAGGTAGCTACTGTAATAGCATGGGAGAGGCCCAGATCGGTCTCGAAAATAAGAAGTTTTATGGGCTTGGCAGGTTATTATAGGAGGTTCATAGAAGGTTTTTCTAAGTTGGCATTACCCCTGACTAAATTGACTCGGAAGAACGTTCCTTTCGTGTGGAGTCCGGAGTGTGAGAACAGCTTCCAAGAGCTGAAGAATAAGTTGACAACTGCTCCGGTGTTGGCATTACCTGAGTTACGAGAAAGCTTCGTGGTCTATTATGACGCGTCCGGACTCGGATTAGGGTGTGTACTCATGTAGAAAGATCGAGTGATAGCATATGCCTCTCGACAATTGAGACCCCACGAGCAGCATTATCCGACCCATGACTTGGAGCTGGCAGCAGTAGTTTTTGCATTAAAAATCTGGAGACATTACTTGTACGGGTCCAAATTTGAAGTGTACAGCGATCACAAGAGCCTCAAATACCTATTCGACCAAAAGGAGCTGAACATGAGGCAGAGAAGATGGATTGAGTTTTTGAAGGACTACGATTTTGAGTTAAAATACCACCCAGGTAAGGCAAATGTCGTGGCCGACGCGTTGAGTCGGAAATCCCTCCACATAGCAGCTATGATGGCAAAAGAAGTTGAGTTGTTGGAGCGGTTCAGAGACATGAACTTGCATGTTGACACCTCTTCCTCTCAGAAGATGACAATCGGTACGTTGAGGATTACCAGTGAATTCTTAAAATCCGTGTACGAACAGCAACAGGCGGACTCTTACCTAGCTGAAATGAAGGAAATTCAGGCCAAAGGAAAGGATTTATCCTTGACAGAGGGGCCAGATGGGATCTTCCGGGTGAGAGACAGAATATACATACCATGTGGAGGAAGATTGAGAAGAATGGAGCTTGATGAAGCCCATAAAAGCCTATTCAGCATTCACCCAGGAACCACGAAAATGTACCACGACTTGAGGAGACAGTTCTGGTGGCCCGGACTAAAGAAGGATGTGGCGGAGTACGTGACCCGGTGTATGACTTGTCAGAAATCAAAGATAGAGCACCAAAAACCGTATGGTGCAATGCAGCCTCTAGAGATCCCCGTGTGGAAATGGGACTCAATTGCGATGGATTTTATCATGGGATTACCCAAAAACCGAGCGGGCCATGATGCAATTTGGGTCATTGTTGACCGATTGACGAAGAGTGCACACTTCTTACCTGTAAATATGAGGTACCCATTGCATAAGTTGGCTCGAATCTACATTCAAGAAGTTATCCGACTGCATGGCATACCTACTTCCATCGTATCGGATAGGGACCCTAGCTTTACGTCCAGGTTTTAGACCAGCATGCATCAAGAATTGGGGACGAAGCTTTGGCTTAGTTCTGCCTACCACCCCCAATCGGATGGACAATCCGAGCGAACAATTCAGAGTCTAGAAGACTTATTAAGAGCGTGTGTGTTAGAGTACGGTGGGGACTGGGAGCAGTACCTTCCCTTGATCGAGTTTACGTACAACAACAGCAATCATCACAGCATTGGCATGGCACCTTACGAGGCATTATATGGGCGTAGATGCCGAACCCCACTCTGCTGGTCGGAAACAGGTGAAAGTCTACTATTGGGACCAGATATCGTGAAGCAAACCACAGAACAGATCTGAGTGATAAGGGAGAAGATGAAAGCATCACAAGACAGGCAGAAGAGCTACCATGACAAGCGCATCAAGCCATTGGAATTTTCAGTCGGAGATTGAGTGTTTCTGAGAACCTCTCCGAGTAAAGGAGTTGGACGAGCCTTAAAAAGTCAGAAGTTAAGCCCTCGCTACATCGGACCTTATGAGGTATTAGAACGGATTGGCCCCGTGGCATACCGCCTCGCGTTACCAACTCACTTGTCCCGATTACACAATGTATTTCACGTATCTCAACTAAGGAAGTATTTGCATGACCCCAGCCACACGATGCCTGACGACGAGGTAGAGATCAAGGAAGACCTAACCACTGTGACTACACCGGTTGGAATCGTGGATCAATCGGTAAAACGCTTAAGAAACAAGAACGTAAGGTTGGTTAAGGTGGAGTGGCAGCAAGGCAAGACCACCTCCTACACGTGGGAACGCGAAGACGCCATGCGACAGCAGTACCCCGAATTGTTTACCTAGGTAAGTACCGACTGAATTTCGGGGACGAAATTCTTTTTCAGTGGGGGAGAACTGTAACATCCCAGTTTTGAAATTAAATGTTGAATGAAGAATGAACCATTAAGACTTGATTTCAACTAGAAATAACTGTTAATTGCATTTAACTAGGTAGGTTCAAGCCATTAAAATATAAAAAAAAAATGGTGGTGGCCAAGGGATGGGGTGGAGTGCACGTGACTGCTGGGCACGCACTCTCCCATCCCACTCTTCTTTTACTGTGCGCATGCACATATATATATATATAAAACGTGAGCCTTGGTGAAAACACACTTGCTATTTCTTCAGACTCCCTCCTCCGTCACTTCATCCTCTACTTCCTCTCTTCGTCTCCATCTTTCTTCTTCTTCTATCTTACTTTTCGCCCCTGGAGGTCTTGGTTGCAGTACTGGAGAACGGACCACACTTCATCCCAGAATCAGGCGCAGGATACGACAGAGCCAAGGAAGACCGGACGAACCAGGAGAAGGACATCGGACTCAACAACAAGAACGGAAAAGGTTTCTGAGGATTCTTCTAAAGGTAGGGGGCGCTTGCATGTCGAATGCATGGTCTAAGAACGGTACCGGATGAACGTACTGCTAAGTGTGGATGTGTGTGCATGTATTTATAATCATTAAAACTGATGCTGTGCATGTGTGCAGGTATTCATAATTATTAAAATTGATGCATGATTTGAGATTCTGATAGTGATCTTCGTGGCGATGGTGTAGCCTGTTAGTGGATGATAATGATGGATGATATGCATGGATCTATTTTGTTGTCACTTTGAAGAACATGTATGTGTATGCTCTTAATTGGATTGCTCAATGTTGTTAGTCTGATGACCGATTGTAACATGCGCTGGTGTGATTGACTGAATGAGTACGAGTAGTATGGGAAATCTGTTCTTGCTTAATGACTACGGTGAAGGTATTCATGGCGCGATGATGTGTAATAATGAATGTGTTAGTTGCATGAGTGAGGGTGGGGTGACCCATAGAAGGTCAAGAATCCCAAGGGAAACGACTTCCAGTTACCAACCCTGGCTAGATCCCAATAGAGCTCGTGGTAGCCGTTGGAGCTAGAGAAGAGAGTCTTGAGACGCCGTGGGGAGGCCGGTGCCACCTGGTAAGAGCTGAGGGACGAGGGGCCAGAAAAAAAAAAGGGACCGTAACTGAGAGTCTTTACCCGAGTCGGATCCGCAGACATGCATATAGAAATAAGGCTGATTGTGGTGGTGTATAAATCTATGTATGTATATGTGTATGATTTTGAATGCATGAAATATATATATTTGGATGTGGAATAAACTCTGTGTATTATGTGTGTCATGAATGTTACTTGAACTGTATGAACTTGGTTACTTGAGAAAGGTTGAATGATAGCAGGAGCGTGTACTGACGCTGATACCGAATCTGTGAGTATCATTTTACATGTAAAAGCTCACCCCTGCAGTGGCCATTTTCAGTGAATGTCTCTCGTTAAGAGGATCAGAAGTAGAGCTGGAATGCTGGGCGGAGTGCTGATGCGTTTGGAAGGTTTAATTAAGGCGTTGTTAGATTAAGCCCTGACTGGTTCATGTCGTATGTTAATGTTTTGGGATGAGTAGGATTTTATGAACAAGGAGAAGTTCGATTTTTGTGTTGTAAATAATAACATACACTTTTATGTATATATGAATGTATGGTTTTGTGTGTGTGATGCTATGTGCTGTCTTGTTTCATAATTGTGCTTTAATGGATACGCAGGGACGGTATAATTGAGCAGGTTATAGCCAAGTCTGAGTGAATCGAGAATGGTCTTAGGAAAACTTATGTCGGATACGTTGGGCGGAGTCGTACCCCGCCCGAAGTATGGGAGCAATTCGCCCAAGCGAGAGGATTCGCGCTGGAGCGATGTAGTTGTTAGAATGAGACCCCGGTGTTGACCCCTGATTTGGGCGCTGTGGTTGAGTCCGCCCAGGCGTTGTCATAATTAGTTGAGTTGGGCAGAATAGGTTCGGACTCCTTCTTTCTTCACAACTACTATCGCATATGTACCCTGTAACTTCCCGTTTTTCTGAGTGAAGTGCAAGTGTGAGGATTTACCTAGTGAACCCTTGTCCATACCCGATTGAGAAAATTACCTTGTAGTTGTGTTAAAGAGGCGTTATGCAGATTTTGTTTAGGCAGTGTCATACCTCGCCCAAGTAACTAGGACAGTTCGCCCAAACACGTAGAACTATGCTGAAGCAAGTAGATATCAACTCAAGATTTCGCCTATGTACCTTTTTCTCCGTGGCCGCATTATTCCGTCTCGCTGGGCGGTATTGAATATCGCCTGAGTAAGTGAATGTTGTATTGTAGTCCGCCCAAGATAAATATACCCCGCCTAGCCAGGTAGGATGATTCGAACTCCGCCCACCCACCGAATGCTACATGTGTGATTGTATTAACATCTTCCCTCATCTATTTCCTCCTATTGTGTGACCAGTGTTACTCGACGGAAAGCCTTCTTTGTGGAATTCCCTCCATCCGCTGCGGCATTCCCATACTCTGCCTGGACGGTATAAGACCCCGTCCGAGCGAGCAACGGCGTTTTGTAATCCGCCCATTGTTGATGTGTTATGATAAACCCATTGAGCCGGCCCCAGTTTTAGCTTCTCTGTGGGTTGCTATATACGCGTGAATGCTCTTCGTTTCCCCCTTGCCTGCTCCCTTCTATATCAAATGTTACATGACTGTTTTTGTGAAAATTTTCTCATATTTTTGGAATTATTAGTTGCAAATAATAAGGTGTTACAGACCAAATAAATCCATATGTAGCAATTGTAGAGGCTTAGTTGTAGAGACAATATTTTTGACTTAAAAGGTATTTTTACTTGTTTTCCCTTTTGACAAGCATCACACATTTTATCTTTCACAAACTTTAGTTTTGGAACACCTATGACCGGATCCTTTTTAATTATTTTATTTAAGTGATCCATGTGTATGTGTGCTATCCTTTTATGCCAAAGCCATGGATCTTTCTCGTGACTTATTAAACATCGGGCTTGACTAGATGATATATTATCTAAGCTTATCATGTAAATATTGTTGATTCTTTTTCCAATGAATTTTATGGTGTCATTATCTTTTCCTTTTATTATGCATGTGTCAGAATTAAATATAACATTGTTACCTTTGTCGCATAGCTGACTTATGCTTAGTAAATTATGTTTTAGTCCTTCAACGTACAGCACGTTATCAATAGAGGTTATAGGATTCTTTCCAACTTTTCCAACTCCAAGGATTTTGCCTTTGTTGTTATCACCATAGGTGACGTATCCTTCTTCCTTCCTAATCAGTAAGGAGAATTTTGATATATCTCCCGTCATGTGCCTGGAGCAGCCACTGTCAAGGTACCAGCTTGACTGTTTACTAACCAAGCATACCTACAACAAAGATTAGATTTTTATCTTAGGTACCCATATCTTCTTGGGTCCTTGAAGGTTAGAGTTTGTTGGGACTTGCTTCCTAATCTAAATCTTGTTTGAATTTTGAATTCCATTCTTTCTTATATTACATGTAGATGCTGTGTAACCCTTTGTTCCATGGTGATGGCATTTAACAAAAGGGCTAGTTGAGGTCTTTTGTGATATAAAGAAATTTTTATACAACTTTTACTTTTTGGAGGGATCAAAACCTAGTCATGCCTTATTAAAATGACATCCTTGTTTTCCAAGGAGTATATCTAGGTTGTCTCTTCCCATAGTAAATTTAGCTAATGTATTTTTTAAGTCATTAATCTCTTGAATATTCTTTTGACATGTTGAACATGTATATCTAATGGTAGTTTCAGTCTTAAGCTTAGTTTTAATGTTTTCCTTTTCTATCTTAATTTGTCCTATTTCTTGATTAAGTTTTGATAAGCTTTCTTCTAAAATTAGATTAGAGTTTTTCATATTCAAATATTTCTTAGCTAGTTTTTGATACTCATTATAAAGATCTTCAAATGCATCTTGCAATTCATCAAAAGTAGGGTTTGAATCTATTACCTCTTCAGTATTTGCCATCAGCCATAGATTCGCTTCTTCATGGTCTGATTCCTCGGATGAGCTTAGACCATGTTCATCCCAGGCGATATAGGCTCTTCTTTTATTCTTTGGGTACTTCTTCTCTTGCTTTTCTATCTTTTTGTTTAAAGTTGGAGATTCCATCTTCATATGTCCATACTTTCCATATTCGAAGCATTTTGGCCCTTGGTTTGATTCATCATTTTTCTTGAAAGATTTTCTGAAGTTTGACTTCCTTTGTCCTTCCTTTCACTTCAAGAATTTGTTGAATCTCCGAACAAGCATCCCAAATTCTTCAGTGTCATCCATGCTTTTTGTTTCCTCCATACTTTCTTCATCACTATCATTTGATGTCTGTATGGATGTCTTGAGAGCAATACCTCTCTTTCTTTTATCTCATTCCTCATGTTTGTTTAATCTGGTAAGTTCCAGTTCATGTTCTTGTAGTTTACCAAACAGAGTAGCAAGTGACATTATAGCTAGGTCTCATGATTCTGATATGGCTGTCACCTTTGGTTGCCATTCCCTAGTTAAGCATCTCAAGATTTTGTCAATTAAATCTTTGTTTGAAAAAGTGTTTCCCAAGCATGCAAGATGATTGATTATATGAGTGAATTTCTTTTGCATGTCTTGTATATTTTCGTTATTATTCATCCTAAACAATTCATATTCCCTAGTTAGGGTATTTATTCTTGATCTCTTTACTTCGCTTGTTCCTTCGTGAGTTACTTCTAGAGTATCCCACATCTTTTTGCTGTTTTGCAATTGGATATTCTAAAGTACTCATCCATTCCTAAAGCTGAGGTTATTATATTTTTAGCCTTGAGGTTGTATTGTATTTTTGTTTTATCCACATCAGTCTATTCACTTCTTGGTTTAATCATGGTTACTTCTTCAACTACTTTGGTTGGTATGAATGGACCATTTTTAATGGAGTCCCATATGTCTATATCAGTAGCTTCTATGAATATTTGCATACGGGTTTTCCAATATTGATACCCTACTCCGTTAAATATAGGAGGTCTATGGATGGAGTTTCCCTAAGGAAAGATAGGGTTAGGAGAGGCCATTTCTACTTCTTGAAGTTTCTAAACCTTATACAAGAAGCTAGCTTTGATACCGCTTGTTATTCTAGTGGCCTCCTATAACTCAAGATGGGGGTGAATTGAGTTTTTCTAAATTAATTTATCTAGATGCACTTTATTAAAATTCCAATGCTTAAGATGATAAAGTGCAAAGCAGAAATAATAATACACATCAAATTAAATAAATATAAAACAGAGAGTAGGGTTAAGAGATTGCAAACAGTGTTTTATACTGGTTCGGCCAACCACTGCCTACATCTAGTCTTCTCAAGAGCCTCTTGAGGATTTCACTATTATCAAAATAGTACATAGAACCTTCCACACCTTGGCACAACCCCGCCCTTGTGTGAAGTTTCTTTACAACAACAAGAGTCTCACTACTCTTGTTTACAACCCTTGGGAAAACTTCCCAATCAACAAGGTATCTCACACTTTGAATAAAATTTAATAAAGGAGCACTCTCTTTCTTAGAGCATATGAACAACTTGAAGAGCAATAGTGAGTAATAACTCTACTTAGAAGAATATGGCCTTTTTTTTGTCTTAAGAAAGAATTGGAAGAATTGGTGTGTTTTTTGCAAATGATGGGCATCCCTATTTATAAGGTTAGAAAGGCCTTCAAAAGGTGTGAAATTATTGATTAAAATAATTAAAAAGGTATCTCTTGGATAAAATAATAATTTGTGAAAATATATAAGGTTTCATCAAACTTTTTCATGAAGAGATGTAATGTTTCAGCATTTCTGACTTAGTGGTAATCGATTACCATAAAGGTGTAATCAGTTACTTCCATTTAAAATTGTCATTTAAAAGTGACCGTTAGTATGTAATCGATTACATGAACTGCGTAATCGATTACTTGGCTCAGTTTTAAAACCATTTTGCTGAAACTTTTAATTTTTGAATTTCAAAAACTTCAGACTTTGTAATCGATTACTCTATTGAGGTAATCGATTAAGCTATTGAGGTAATCGATTACGTTCATCAAAAATTCAGACTTTTAGAGTTTGTTGCTTTGTAATCAATTACTTATTATATGGTAATCGATTACTATGGCTCAAAAGTTCATTTTCTTTAAAACCTTGATTTATTTTTATGGCCATATTTTCTTTTAATAGAGCCTTACTATGATTTTGCCTTGGTCTTGGATCTTCATTCTTGATCTCTGGCATTAGGCTTGTCATTATCAAAATCCTTCATGGTCTTCAGCTAGTATAAAAGCAAAATAACGACGACATTCAGAAAGTCACTAACTATCAGTCATAGCGATGACAAGTGGTGGTCCCTGTCTAGCCAATAATAGCGACAGTAATGGTGGTGGATGTGTCGCCAATAATAGTGACGGCTATGGTGTGGTCGCTGTATAGCCACTAATAGCGACCCCCATACGGTCACTATTATTGGCTACGCAGTGACCACACCATCATCGTCGCTATTTTGCTATATCCTAGCGACGACAAGACGTGGTCGTTGTCTAACAATAATAACGACGACGTGTTATGGTCACTGTATAGCCACTCATAGTGACGAGGTACGTCACCAACATAGGGACCCCATTAGCGACGGCGTTGCCTCGTCAAAACCTTTGCAATAAAATGCTTTTGGTATCGCTATGGTATCAGTGACAATTGACTTAGCGATGACGTTCGGTCCGTCATAACTAATAGGTTTAGCAACGGAAATATCATGACTTAGCGACGGCAAAAACCCATCGCTAAGAGATTTTTTTAGTAGTGGCTGGCCTTGCTACCAATGGAACATTCAAATTCAATATATATTAAATATTAATTAATCACCAAATGATTATTGAATCAACAAGATCACGCGTATTTAATTAACAACTATATCATGACTTAAGTGTTCTACTACTATTGGTGGAACCATAACATAATTAATTAGTCACCTTTATAAGAAACAATGTGTAAAAAGAAACATTGGACTAAACACAATAATTATAGAAATATTGCAAGAAAACTGGCTTCCAATATTGTAAGATAGCACAGATCGTTCATTAAATAATAATTATATCAGTAACAACTTACACCAATAACTCAATATAAATATGATTCATGCTAATCATCTAGCAAATAAACAGATATGCACTCCAAGCATATTCTTACACAAATAAACAAGGAACTTCTATACGTACAAAATAAAAATAAAAAGCATACCTCTAAAATAAACATATCCTCTCTATAATTTATAGCATGACCAGATTGCACACACAAATCCATGTTAAATACATTTGGAGATATGACCTGATGTTAATATTCACTACAAATTATTATAAATTATAATAACAAGACTAAAACAAATTATTATTAGTATACAAAAGGGTCAATCTAATAAATCAACTCCTATTAGCTAGGTGGAAAGTATGTTGTCATGTAAAAAGAGCTACGTGATACTTTTCCCATCATCTAGTGGCCATAGTTCTTCTCTTATACCAATATCATGTAAGTCGTTATGAGCTTCAACGTGATCTTTCCTTTTGTCTTTGTCATTAATCAAGGTGAAAAGTATGTTGTCACAAACATTTTTTTCAATGTGTATTACATCCAAGTTATGACACATCAAGTTAAACTCCCAACATGGAAGTTTAAAAAATATATCTTTCTTCTTCCATTGTTTTGTTTCATTGTCATCTATATTCTTCGTTCGTGTTCTCTTTCTCTGTCCCTTCACTAAAGGCTTTATCTTTTTCCCAAACATCACTTTAATATTCTCTACTTGTTTCCAAATTTCAAAACCTGACAATTGTCTTGGTAGATCCCTTTCCTTAGTTTTTCCATCAAATCAAAATCGATTCAATCGGAACTTGTGTCCTCTTGACAAAAATCAATGATGACCTATAAAGTAGTTCTTCTAACTACATGGAAGACAAAGAGGACTCACATCAAAGTTACAACTTGGACAAGCAAGACTTGTACGAGTGTTAGTGTTCCATTCAGAGAGCATCTCAAGTCTAGGAAAGTCACTTATAGTCCACATAAGGCATGATCGTATCATGAACAACTCATTTTGGAAGCATCATATGTTTCCACACTTTTTACCCATAACTCCTTCAACTCTACAATAAGAGGTTGCATATAAATATCAATATCATTCCCTAGACTGTTTGTAATAAGAATCAACCCCAAAAGTATAAATTTGTTGGCTTCATAGTCATCCATGGAGGAGTGTTGTGTGGAATAAGAATCAATGGCCAAAGGCTATAACTAACATATATATTACCAAATAGGTTAAATCCATCACTTGCCAAGCCAAGTAAAACATTTTAAGGATTAGCGACAAATTCAGGGTAAGTATTATTGAAAACTTTCCACGCTTTGGAGTCTCTTAGATGTCTCATCATTCCATCAGTGCCCGATGCCTCATCATGCTACACCATATTCTTTGAAGTCTTTGAGCACATAAACATCATTTTCAACCTTAGAATCAACGGAAAGTATCGTAACATTTTAGTAGGCAATGTTTTTGTGGCTTACCTATGTTGATTTCATCTTCATTACCTCTCTTCTTCCATCTAGAAGTATGGCATTCTTTATATTTTTCTCTATCTTTGTCACGACCCCAATATAACATATAATCATTAGGACATGCATCAATTTTTTGGTATCCAAGACTCAACTTTATGATTACTTTATGTGCCTCATAACCACTTGAAGGAATCTTTACAAATTTGAATACTTCATGTAACAATTCAAGAATTATTTCCATTCCTTTGTCACTAATACCACACAAACACTTAATATGGTATAATTTGACTAAGAAAGACAATTTTGAGAACTCACTACATCCTTCATACAATGGTTGTTATCCATCCTTAAGTAAGTCATAAAATTCCTTCGCTTCAAAATATCCCTCAAAACAGAGATGTGGCCCTCTCTCTTTATCTTTATCTTGATTAGTAAGCAATAGAGCGCGTTCTATTTTGCCATTCATTAAAGGAAATTCAAATGCGTCATTTAACATACAATAAATTGGATCTTCATTTGGTGTTTCATCTTCTTGCATAACATCTTTATTTATTGGCATAATTTCTCCAACTTCACACACGATGCCAACTTCCTCCCCCAACGTTTCTCCATGGTGACACTAGAATGTATAACATTCAGGAAATGGCTTACGTTGTAAGTCATCAAATGCTTCATACCTCGTACGTGATTCCCTGAAATTGTATTTTCTATAAGGACAAACTATTCTACTGGCTCTAGCATTATGTTAAAAAGAAAAATCTAAAAACTCATTTAGCCCAGCTTCATACTCAGATGTATTGTGTTGCATCTTAATCCATGACTTATCTATAACACCCCTGATTTTCTGTACTCGAATCCCGATGTGATCAACATAATTAATAAAAATTGCAAATAAATTTTTCGATTTTGAACTGTTTTCAAAATATCATCACGATCACATCAAGACCCGAATCACAGAAAACCCAAGAGTGAGATTAAATAATCTAAAGCTGGATCGATAGATAAATTGCCCATAACGGTATGCGAAAATAATGGAGTTTACAGCGGAAGAATATGTATACCGGGCACACGCCTAGTCCCATATATGACAATATGAGAAAAGGCTCGGCAAAGCATGCAATGGCATATCATAAGCCTAATAGGCAACCATCATCATCTTACATAATTACATAAGCATACAATACCTAAGATATAACTAATTTTATATACATTCGGGATTATACTCCCGACTATCTCAATCATCAATGAACATCATTCAATTTAAATCCTTCTAATACATATCAAGTCATCCTTTATATTCTACATATATATATTCATCATTCATCAATTCAAAGGATTATCTTATACATACTCAAAATCTCTAAATCATCTACATCATCATATACAATTTATTCATTACACAAGAATCCATAAATGATGCCGGCCAAGGCACTTCCTCTACCACTATTTACCTTCACCCAAGCTTTAATTAAAATCCGAACTCATCCCATGACAACCTGCATCACAAGGCTAAAAAGGAGACCACATGGGAGAGTGAGTTATACATTCAAAATGATGAATAATATATATATTGTGATCATGTGTATATGCATACAAACATCATGTGTGCTTTGCTATCAAAACATCAAATTATCAGTCATTCATTATCTCATTATCACAATAGGCATACAAGCATCATGAATCGCAATTCATATCATAAATAAGCACAACATATACACAATCAAAAACACCATCACTTTGCCACTTATTAACAAGGGCATTCATAATCATTACCATCATTAATTCATTAAGGTTTCACTCAAATTACCTCCTCGCAAGGGGTTTCTCAACACTCGTTGTCATCCCATTTCATATGCCATGGTCTTAAAGCTAATGCATATGTTAATTGTTTAATGCATATGCAACGGATCCAATTTCATATCACGGGTGATCGCAACCACCATAATCAATCATTCATAATCATTGGTTTCCTGCCTCGCAAGGGGTACTCCCTATAGCAGCCTCACAAGGTGGTTCTCGTGATCGCAACCACGTTCAACAATTCACTGAGGTTTCCCACCTCGCAAGGGGTACTCCCGCCTCATGATCGCAACCATGGGCATCATAGGTGCTTGCAAGCCCTTTATCATATCAAATACCAAGTGATTGCAACTACTGGCTCATCATCATACAATGGTCCCCGCAGGGCCTTTCATATTTCACAACCGGGTAATCGCAACCACCGGCACAATATCATATCATCATCACATTGGTTTCCCGCCTCGCAAGGGGTACTCCCTTCATAGAATCCCGCAGGATCTTTCATCACTGTGATCACAACCACAAAGTACCAATGCTATGCCATGCCATGAATGCAATGCAATAATGCATATGCTCAACAACAACCTCGTAAGGATATCTTACCCTCTCAATTAGGGGTATATTGTATATTTTAGTTTTATCATCAATGGCATATAGACATTCACAAGGCCCCTCAAGGCATAACATACATATAATAGGCACTTCAATGGCCACAACATCATTCATGACAATCCACACATGGATATCAAAAGGCATAGCAAACAATCATAGTATTTATCTATACAAAAAAATTATTCAAAGCATATTCATCATTCCACATAAGGCAATCACATTTATGCCCAACACAATCATGTTCTTAGACATGTATTTCATAACTCATCATCAAGCCCTTAACATTGCTTTCGCATGATCATCCTTGGTGATTAAGATTTTATGTTTCTCATTATATGTATTATGGGCATAATCAAGTCATCTCAAGATTTTAATCATTATCCAACACCACCATATCATTGTCTTAAATATATATCCCTTTACATCCCCTCAAGCATCATACAATGTAAGGGAAGAAAGCCCCAAGCCATCAGAAACGAGAAAAGAAGGGTCAATACAAACAGAACCGAGAGAAAAGGAGGGAAAATTCCATCAGGGGGGTCACTTGCTCAAGCAAGACCCATATTCGCTTGAGCGAGACAGCCCATCTCGCTTGAGCGCCTCAGGTCGCTCGGGCGAAATCAAGCCAGTATCTAATTTCCAGGTTGCTTGCTTGGGCGAAGCACCACACACCCAGCCACTCGCTCGGGTGAAATTACACCAGTAACCATTTCCATACTCTCTCGCTTGAGCGAGGAGTCTACTCGCTTAAGTGAAATCCGACCAGAGGTCGTATTTCCCAACACTCGATTTCTACTCAATGGACCTGATCTAGGCCGATTCCTCCTATTCGGTCCTTCACCCAACTAAATCATTCCAGAACCAACTTTACACTGCCAAGCATATACCCACTCGTTCAACTAGGCTCCCCAACACTTGGGTTTTCAATCAGCAAAGTCCCACCAAAACTGACTCCCGTCACTCGGGTTTTAACTTGACAGAATCCCTCAAGACCGACCCATTATTCATTCAACCAAATCATTCCAGGGCCGACTCACACTCACATAGTCTATCACCCGGCTAATTACTCCAAAACTGACTCATCATTTGATTGACCGTTCACTCGGTAATTCATCTCAACACCGACTCATCTTACTTGGTTTTCTACTCGGCAAAATCAATCAAAGCCGACTCGTCTCTCACTTGACCTTTCACTCGGCAATTTATTCCAAACCCGAGTAATCTCAATCAGTTTTTCACTCGGTAACTTCATTCCAAATCTGAGTCATCACAATCAGTCTTATACTCGGTAATTTCTCTAAAACCGACTCATCACTCGATCGGTCCTCACTCGGCAATTCATACCAAAACTGACTCATCACCCTCGGGTTCCCACTCGGAAAAATACTCCAGACCGAGTCTTTTCTCATTCAGTTTTCCACTCGGTAACTCATTCCAAAAACTAACTTCCTTTCATTCTCACACGAGTGAAGTTATTCCAGAATACTTCTGGACAACACACCTTGTGTTCCCACTCGGTGGCATCCCCACTCAGAATTACACACACGGAGGGGCTCCACTCGGAACGAGTTACATGGAACACGGGAATTTCCACTCGAAACTCCACTGCTCGAAATATCACACAGGGAGACCTCTCACTCGGAATTTTATCCATTCCCTCACTCGGAGGGTTCTGCCTTGGCATAGCCCACTTGGAATTTTACTCGGAAATTCACCACAGATCATGTATTATTTTCTAAGTCCCCACTCAAGCAGAATTCATCCAGAATCAATGTCCTCCCTTGCTCGCTCAAGCGTAGCCACGCCCGCTTGGGTGAGATTCGTCCAGAACCTCACCTGATCATAACACACTCTACTCGCTCGAGCGGAACACTCACTCGCCTGAGCGAAAATGGTCCAGAGACCATTATACCAATACAGGGGATCCTCGCCTAAGCGAGATCCCTTCTCGCTTAAGCGAGAATATCAGAACAGAGGCAGGAAATGAAAATTCTTACAATAACATATGATTTCACACTTTAGGCCTACTAAATCATATCCAACACATCATATACGATATTTGAGGCACATTCAACTCGTTCTAAAAGTTCTCACTCGGAATTTCTCATTATAAGCCAAATTTGGATTTATCCTACAGTTCATACATATCATGAAAGGCATATACAACCTGTTCTAGCATTCATACTTATGAATTTACATCCCAAACTTATTATCCATATTGAATTCAAGCTCATCATCATCTTATATACATGTATTCATACCTTGCCACAACAAATCAACATATTCATACGAATCATCCTCAATAATCATCAACTCACTAATTCAATTAATTCAATACATACACAGGGCAACGCAAGCATGAGTATTTAACACATACATCAAATCACTCACAAATTTACTCATGCAATTTGAATGTTAACTCTTCTCCTACCTTAAGGGAAGAGCCGAAACGATTTCAATGCTCCGAATGCTCCATTGTACCATCCGGAATATGATCTACATACATACATATGCGTACACATAATCAATAATTCATCATAGTTCTAACCATTTGTTAGCTTATCATAAAGCTCAACCCCAAGTCCTAAACTTGATAAATGTCAACCTATGCAATTTGTGTTAGGCTTCGGGAATTCCTTTCTTAAAGCCAAGATCCTCTAGATCATAAAAGGCCAACTAAACCCAACGACATCATCATCTTTCCCATTACATAATGTAGTCTGAAATCACCTCAATCCTTCAAACATCATTATTGTTACTCAATATTCAACTTAGTTCTCATATCCTTCAATAACCATAATTAATCATTCAAATTTAAATAGCACACCACAATGGTCTAGAACCTCATCAAGTCACAATCTTATCATACCAATCCCTCACATTCCATATTCATAACAACACTCTTTATTAAATATCACCTATTAACATTCCATTCACCCAACAATTCAATATATATATATATATATATATATACATTTTTCCCAATTTCTTAAGGCTAGGGTTTTCATCAAAACCCAACAACATTTACCCATGCTCATTAATCAACACCAATGGTCATCTTTCTTCATTAATATCATTCTCATAATCATTAAACCTACATTCTATTCACATTTCACACTTTCCCCAATTTATTACAGTTAGGGTTTCACTAAAACCCAACAATACCATAAATGCTCATTCATTTTCCACTTATCCAAGTATTAACTCCTTACACATATAATAACCCACCATTAATGCCATAATAACAACACCCCACCTTAGGGTTTCCTCATTTAAAGCTTCTCCCAACAACCCTTATGCAATAAATACTCCCCCAAATACATAAAAACCAAAATCTAGGGCATAAAACTCATGAAAATGATGAGGAACTTACCTCACCCAAAGAAACAACATGAGCTTTCCATGGAGGGAGAGAGAACACGAAAATGGAGGAGAAGAGGGAAGAGGAATTCTAGCCACAAGCTTCTCCTTCAAGCTCCCATGGAAACGAAAATGGAGGGAAGAGGAAGAGGCACCACCATTGGCTTAGGCTTTCGAAGAGGAGGGTGGAGAGAAAAGAAGAAGAAAATGAGGAAAAGAGAATAAGGAGAAAGAGGAGAAGTAGCGTGAAGCATAAGAGAGGAAAAGAGTTTATGTTTTAATATTTTGCTTCACATTGAAAATTCACTGTTTTATAATAAACAGGCTCACAGTTCGGGCTCAATATTATGTCCAAAAATTATTCCGAATATAGATTCAGATTCCCATTAATATTCTTAACAGCCCTGGCCAATAGCATCTCAATCGGAGATACTTCGTCCGACACCCATATTCTATTCGGGTATAATTTTAACTCCTTAAATCTCAGTAATTCATAAATATCCATAATAAATCCCAATTTAATCATTCTAATATTTTTGGGACATAAATCAAATCACATACAATTATTTATTATTCATTTCCATCAATTATTCATTTTTATAAAATTCGGGGTGTTACATTATCCATCACTAAGTACAAATAACATTGGACTATGAATTCAGAGTATGGACAACAATTGAAAAAACTATTGCTATAGGACAAAATTCAATAAAAATTCATGATCTTACAAATTAATCTCATCATAACATCAAGCACTTCACGTGCACACAACGCAAGCATCAAGCTAATCAATTCTTTACAATACAATTACTTAGTGTAACATCTCAAATTTTATAAAAATGATTAAATAGGAGAAATAAATATTAAATAATTATAAATGGGTTAATAAGTGTCCCAAAAATATTGAAATAATTAAATTGAGATTTATAAAGATTATTTATAATTTATTGAGGCTATAAGAACTAAAATTATTCCCGGTTAAAATATGGGTGTCGGACCAAGTATCTCCGATTGAGATGCCGTTGGTCAGGACTGTTAAGAATATTATAGGAAATCTGAATATGTCTTCGGAATAATTTTTAGATAAAGTGTTAAGCCTGAACTGAGATCCTGTATGTTGTAAAATGAAAAATTTTTAATGGAGGGAATAAAATTAAAACATAAAACCCTACTCTCCCTTTTCCTTTCACGTTGGTTTTTAGCTCCCATTGGCAAACACTTCTTCCATTTTCTCCTCCTATTCTCTTTATCTTCTTCCTCTCTAAACCTAGCAAAAATGATGGTGCCTCTTCCTCCTCCCTCTATTTTCATGTTTCCCATGGAGCTTGAAGGAGATGATGTTGATGGAAGCTCCTCCTTCTTCTTCCTTAAATTTTCATCACCCTCTCCTTCTCTTAGAAGCCCATT
Source organism: Clitoria ternatea (assembly GCA_037962975.1). Lineage (NCBI taxonomy): Eukaryota > Viridiplantae > Streptophyta > Magnoliopsida > Fabales > Fabaceae > Clitoria > Clitoria ternatea. Next base: position 164,018,211 of record CM075672.1, read on the forward strand.
GTGATTTCTTGGCTTAAGATATGTCTCTCTCCATTTTAATAAGCTTGAGCCTTAGGTTTTGATTTTGATATGATTGGGAGAGTGTTATATGTATGGGTTATGGAATGGGAGCCATTTTTATGGAAAACCTTAAGGTGGGGTGTGAGAATATGTGTTTTTGTGTGGGTGTGATGGGGGTACACGAAAATGGCACATGATGGAGTAGGAAATAATGAGTATAAGTGGCGGTAGAAGCCCTAACTTTAGGAATTTGGGGAAAATATGAAATGTGAGTAGGAAATGTGTTTAATGATGTTAGGGAATGATATTGATGAGGAAGAATGGTCATTAATGATGATTTATGAATATTAATAATGATGATTAAGTTTTGATGAAACCCTAGCCCTAAGAAATTGGGGAAAACATGTAATGTTGGTTTGAGGATTAATTTTAGGTGGAAATGTATGATATTTAGAGTATGGCTATTGTTAATGATGTTGAAAGGATATTTGTTGATGATGAGAGATGGCATTAGTCATGGTAAACGATTGGTGGAGGTGGTTGAAAGTCATTAGTATAGGAATCCATAGATGAATATGGCCTTTAAATGAATGATAATGAGTTTGAACACCAAAACCATAATGGTTGTGATGGATGTGTGGATTGGACATTATGGGTTGATGAGGCCTTAGGCCATGGCATGTGCCATTTGAATTTGTTGATTAATTATGGTTATTGGAGGATAGGATAGCTATGTTGAATTTTGAGTGATAATGATGACAAATGGATGATTTATATGGTGATTGGATGTATTATGAATAAGGGATATGATCTTGTTGTTGGTATGGTTAGGCCCCTTTGAGATTTAGAGAATCATGGTTTTAGGAAAGGAATTCCCAAAGCCTAATACAAGTATTGGACTTGATATTGGACTTTATTAGATTTTGGCAATTGTTTAGATTTATGATGGTGCCTTACGATGGCTCATGAATTGAATACATGTGTATTTATGTGTGTTGATAGGAGATTACATTGCAGACAATGTGGTGGAACTTTTGAAGTGTACAAATCATTGCGGCTCTTCTCTCAAGGTAGTAGAGGAGTTTACATTTCAATTGCATGAGTTGAATGGTTGAAGATTAATGTATATGATTTATACTCATGCTTGCCTTGCCATAATCATTTTTAATGTTGAGATGATTGATAATGTGATTGATGATACGCTTGGCAAATTATTAAATTCTTGGGGATTGCATTTATATGAGATGATAATGAATGTTTAGTGATCCTTTTGGTGAACATGATTATTTGTTTATAGAAACCCATGAATAGGTGAATTACTCAAAGATGAGAAGTTGTGTTTTATGAATTTTATGCATAATTGAGGAACTCATAGGGTCAAAATGAGTTTTATGAAAAATTGATGGCTCAGGATGGTCATACTAGCATGTATACATGAATTGTGACTTGTAGAAATTGAAATGGGTCAATTTCATTGAGAATAGACCCTTAAGTTGCATGAAAATACCTTAAAACAACAAAATGCATTTATGCGCATAAGCCCCTCATTTTTGGGAATTTTTGAGTGCGGCTGGTGGCCGCACATTATAAATGATATATATAAGTTGGTGTTAAAATTTGGTAGAGTTTGGAGTTGATATGAAAGAGTTAGGATGCTTAGAAGTTGAAAAATTGAGCAAAATCTGCATAATTACTGTCTTGAATCGATTCAGAATAGTCTTGAATCGATTCAAGGGCCACTGGAAGTGTTTGAATTGATTCACACGAGTTTTGAATTGATTCAAAGCTCTCTGGAATTGCTTGAATCAATTCATATGGGCTTGAATCGATTCAAAGCCCTGTTATGGCCACTGTTATGCTGTTTTTCCAACTACTCTATTTTCTTTGTTTTTTTGGCCCGTTTGGGCATCTTAATGAGGTTTTTGGCCTCCAACTTCTTCATGAAAGTCGTAGATAATTATGTTACAGAGGTGGGAAAATTGGTCTTGCCTTAGTTGAAGTTTTCTAACTCTCATTAGGCATAAAATACCGGACCCACTACATTGTAAAATTCAAATTTAAAAGGGTTTTGAACCCAACTTTTTATGGTTATCAAATTGGGACTAATAAGTGATATTTGTGACATGTCCTATTATTTTTAAGACTAAAAATGAGTTTTCCTCCTGTCTTAATGTTTAAATTTGTCATGAGCTTAATCGTATCCAAAACCCCTTTATTATGTAAAAATAAGAGATTGTATTAGGGGTATGTGATGATGGTATGACTTGGTGATGTTGATATTGATTAGGAAATGTTATGAAAACATGGGTGTTCACCACTAATGATATGATATGATGTGTGATAATGAAAAATTAACTAATGTGATTGTATGACATACCCTTGCATAATGATAAAACTAATGAGGGGCCAATTGAATGGCAACATGTTTGTGATAAATCGATGAGTCGGGGATGATTTATTATTATGAATGATTGTTGAATGCCATTGTGTGTGATACAAGTGTGATATTGTATTTGTAGTTTAAAATTATATTGGTGAGTTATTGTGAATGCCACAATAATACATGAAACAATGGTAATGATCAATGAGATGAAAATGCACTAAGAAATATGTGGTGATATTGATGAAACATTGATGATTCTGATACCATTATGATTTATTGCAAGTATTGACTTGCATGTATGGTATGAAATATGTTAAAATGAAATGCCATACTTAAAACTTGAAACAATGGCTATAACAAACAATGATAAAATCCTCTAAAGATTGTATGGTGGTGTTCGAGATGATGATGATATTTGACAAGTGGCATGGTAGGATGCATAGTGTGAGAATGCATTGATTGGCATTGCATTGCATCCATGGCATATCATACGTTGCCAGTGTTGGAATATTAGGGGATTCCCCAGGTTGGCCCAGTTGGAGGGTGGCTCAGTGCACGAGCATTCTTGTTGTTTCCCCTGTGACTCGATGTATAAGTCACGAAGCTGCCCATGCTAAGCTATGGGGAGCTGCATGTAGTTGACCCTTGTAACATCCTAATTTTTGGATTAAGGGTAATTAAGAAATAAATATTAATTAAGGTTAAGTTAAATTGGTATTTGAGGAAAATTGCAAATTAACTAATTGATAATTCTGATCAACTCCAATTAATGCATGATGGCTGATGGCTGACGGATAGTGACGTGACGGTGCAGCAGCCATCATTATACGTTGGAACACCCACTCTCTATTGGTCCTTGGGGGATATATGTGTTGAAGGCCTTTCATTTCCCTTCTACCTTTCTCATTCTCTCATTTTCTCAGAAATCTCTTGGAGACTCTTCTTCTTCCTCTTCCTTTCGTTGTCTTCTTCTTCCTTTTATCTCTCGTTCAAAACTGCCAGTGTTCGGTAGGAAGTTGTAGTGTGAGACATATAAAACTGTAGGGTTGTTTGTTGAGAGTAACGGTTGAAGAAGAGGTTAACTCTTGGTCTTTCCCAAGTTGGTTCAGAGTTGACATCTGTGTTCAAGGACTGTTCGTGTGAAGGAGTAACTATTCAAGCGTTTTAACTTGAAGAGCTCTAAGTTCTCCTAGAGGTAGGGGAGAGTTTAACATCTTGAATGCATGGTTTGTGAACGAGCCTAGGATAAAAAGTATCACGTGTGCGTGTGTGTTTGTGAACTTGGTGATTGTGTGAAATATTTTAGTGATAACTTATGAATACCGTGTGTGTGTGTATGTTAGCTAGGTCCTATTGGTAACTTGTACGTAAATGTATGAGATTGGGATGTGTGTTGGGATGTTATATTCAAATATAAAAGGGTACTAGTTATGTATGTATATACCGAGTGTATATTGTGGAACAGTTGGTTGACGTATTATGATTATATGCATGTGCATGGTGGGATTTCATAATGATTATATGAGATATATGTACTGCATGGTTTTACCGACTGAAATACTACTGTGTTGTTAATGAATACTTGTTGAATATGATAAAAAGACCTTGGGTTGGGCTTGGGGCAGTGCCGAGTGCACTAAGCGTTGGACGCTTGAAGACCTTGGGTTGGACTCAAGGCAAGCTTACCGAGTTGGACTCGGGGCTGCCCGTAACACTCTCATTGTTGTTTGGAGCAATTGTGTTACGTGTGAGGGCAAACGGTTTGGTACCAGTAAAACGGCCGAATCAGCTTGGAGCTGAATAAAAGGCTTGGAGCCTATGTTGCAACATAATAATTGCTAAAAAACCGATCGGAACTAAATGTGTATATGTTTACACTGTTGATGAGCTCAATATGATTGCATGTGTATGTGTTGGGGTTGACATGATGGATATAGCCATGTATTAGTTAAATGAATTCTGACTGATTGGCACTGTGTGTATAGATATACTTAGTTGTAGTACATAATATGAATTGAGCGAGTTATTGTATTGTGTAATGAAGACTAGAGGATTTCCGAGTCATTAACTATCATTTTATATGTGTAAGCTTACTCCCCTATTGTGGATATATTTCAGTGAATGTTGCTCAGGACAGCGAGTGAAGGAAGAACTCAATTCCATGCGCAGAATATCGGAACTGTGGGGGCATACATATGTATATATATATATTGTGTGAAGGATGTTGTTATAGCCTTGGCCGGCTCTAGTATAATCTTTTGTTTAGATGTATGAGAATTAAATCTCTCGGGTTGAGAGTACAACTTATTAGATACGAATATATATATATGTATATTGATGTGTTTATCTTATTCTATGAGTAATGATTGTAGATGAGCGTCCGAGAGGGGATTTACTTGGAAACCTTCCGAGTCATAATCTATTAGAATTTACCGAGTAATGAGAATCTGAAATATTCCGAGTGAGTGAAGCTACGAAACCCTTAAGCGAGATTTGAACTTGCGGAGAGTTCCTAAGGTAGGAGAGGTCTAATATGCCGAGTGAAAAATATATGTATAGAACCCTTCCAAGTGATGCGAGATCATGGTGAGACTCCATATCCGACTGTAACTCATGTGAGAGCCTTTTTCTGAGTGGTGGTAGCTCTAGTGGATTCTGAGTAAAAGACATTATTTGTATATATATATCGAGTGAAAAGTGAGCATCTGTCCTGAGGGAATAAAATAATATGAATTCTGAATGAATAGATGAATATATATATATAAGTGTTTATGTTGATTTGATGCTTCTTACCGACTAGAATATAAATGATGTTGTGTGAATAATTCTAAGTTAATGAATCCTGAGAGGAATATAGGAGGTTTAGAGCCATTTCCGAGTGAGGCTTAATAATGTGGCCTTTTACCGAGTGAAAATATGGGTAAACCCCGAGAGGGGACGAGTTTGTATATTCCCGAGTGGAAATCCGTGTGTGTGTCACCTTTGTGGTGAGGAGTTATGATGATGGATTAAATTGAATATATTCTAAGTGTATAAGTTATACATGTATTCCGAGTGAACATGGGTACCTATTCCGAGTGAATAAGGTAATGTGTATTCTGAGTGGTTAAGTATTTCATATGTCCGAGCGATTTACTTGGTGGATAAATACTGAGTGGAGTATGGATGTGGAGACCCCTTCTGAGTGAAGGATGGTCGGAGTATTCTCCGAGTGAGAAATGATGAATATGCCAAGTGGCGTTTGATTGGATGGTAACCCGAGTGAGGGAGGTTATTGGACTCTGAGTAGAGTGAATTCATAGATTCCGAGTGGAATTATTACTATTTTCCGAGTGGATCGTTACGTGGCCTCTGTGGATAAAATTGAGAGACTAAGTTATGGGCTGCCGTGTAAGGCATGTGTATTGGGGTCGATACCGAGTGAATGGAACCCCTGAATACCGAGTGAAACCCTTTACCGAGTGGTGGAAATGCCGAGTGTGGCTTCTCGCTTCAGCGAGTGAGTTCTTGCTCCAGCGAGTGTGTCTCCAAGGGAAGGCTTTGGGCCGGCTTCGCTCAAGCAAATTGGGCCTCGCTTCAGCTATGTATTTTCTGCTGGGCTGCCTATTGATTGGCTTTTATTTCTTCCCGCCGTGATACAGGGTGGTCGACTTTTTATTGCCTTGCCTTCCATTTCTTGTTTTACTTTGGCCCGGTTCTTCATGATTTATTATGGAAAAAAAAAAATTCCCGTCCCGGGTTTAACTCTAATTAATTTTTAGGATGTTACATTTTGGTATCAGAGCAGACCCAAAAAGGTCCAAGGCCAAGGTACACTTACTCTTAGTAGGCGGGTTGTGTGCACGATGACCGATTGATGTAATTGCCTATAATATTTGATGGGCATGATGCATGCTTAAGCATGATTGTGTGGCCATGAGTCCATTAATTCTTGGTAGGTAGTAGTGTGAGATACTACTGTGGAAGGTTGATTGGGGGGGGTAGAGGATTGTCCCTACCCTGGCTGATTACTTGCATAGTATTAAGGATATGTATATATATGTGTGGGATCGGATTGGTGGCTAAATACTTGTATAAGTTATGATAGTAATTCATAACTGTGGGAGATTGCCTACATGTTATATGGATTGTATGATAATGTGTTATAAATGTAGAAGTGTGAGATTAAAGTCCGATCGGATGTGAATGATTCGGTATCCTTGCCCTGAGATTAACACTCGTGAACTATATTTCAGGATAAGACATGGCAAACCGACAAGGTATGAAGGCTATAGCTGCAGCATTTCAATGCTTTGCTGACATATTTGAGAGGCAGAATTAGCCTCGTGTTAATAATGATCAAGGCTTGGATCGTTTCCTAAAGAGGAAACCAACTGAATTTCAAGGGGGATTTAACCCCGAAGCAGCCTATAAGTGGATTCAGGACTTGGAGAGGATATTTGGGGGCCTTCCTTGTACTGAGGCCCAGAAGGTGGAGTGCGTGGTGTACATGCTACGTGATGAAGCGGAGAATTGGTGGAAGATCACCAGAAACCGATTGAATGATGCTGGTACCCAGTTGATCTGGGAGAACTTCAAGGCGTGCTTCTTGGAGAAGTATTTTCCTGACACAGTGAGAAGTCGGAATGAATTAGAGTTTATGGAACTGAAGCAGGGTTCCATGTCTGTAGAGAAATACGCTGCTAGATTTGAGGAACTATGCTTGTTCTATCCGCCCTTCCAGCAACCTGGGACTGAGAGTTCCAAGTGCATCAAATTTGAAAGTGGACTAAGGTTAGATATCAAAAGAGCTTTTAGGCACCAGGAGATCAGGAGTTTCCCAGTGCTAGTAAATAAGTGTCGAATCTTTGAGGAAGATGACAAGGCCCATACAGGCCAGAGTAGTAGAACCAACACCTCCTTGAGGCCCCAGCAATCTCGCTTCAAGAGGTAGGGCAACACTAGCAAAGGCGGACCCTCCTCTAGACTGAGAGGATGGGGAAATCGTGGGGGTCGTTTTGGGAATCACCCTGGAGATGGGAAGTGTTTTAAATATGGCAGCGACCACTTTGCCCGGGAGTGTGTTGTTGGGAATGAGGTGATATGTTTCCATTGGAATGAAAAAGGGCATGTTCGCCCTGACTGCCCTCAGCTGCGACCGGAGAATGTTAATGCCCATCGTGGGGGATTGAGAGGAAGAGGCCGTGGGAATGGTGGCCGAGGAAATGGTGGTAGAGGCAATGGAGTTAGGGGAAACATGATGGTTGCCCCACATAACCGAGAGAGGAATGCTGAGCAACCGACTGCGGGCAGAGTATATGCAATCAACGCAGAGGAAGCTACGCAAGCACATGACTTGGTACAAAGTAAGTGTTTACTCGGTAACCACACTCTTATCATTGTCTTCAACTCAGGAGCTACATACTCCTTTATTGCTGATGATTGTGTGAGGCGGTTAAGTTTACCCGCTATTGTTATGGATCAGAAAATGGAGGTATTCATTCCAACCAGTATTAAACTAGGGACATCAATAATATGCAAGGATGTATCTTTTACGCTGGATGATCAGAGCTTTACTGCTGATTTAATCTATTTACCCTTAAAGGGCATTGATGTTGTGTTGGGAATGGACTGGTTAGCAGCCCACAAGGTGTTGGTGGACTGCCAAAATAGAAAGGTGATTTTTCCGAGACAAATCCAAAATGATTATACGATTCAAGGCATATCACAACTCCTTGTAATGCTCTGTCTAACCGAGGGTGAGAGTGGAATCCGAGTGTAGGATATTCCGATTGTTTGTGATTTTCTTGAAGTGTTTCCGGAGGACGTGCCAGGTATCCCTCTGAGTAGAGAAATTGAATTCTCTATTGACTTAATCCCTGGAGCCGAGCCGGTCTCCAGTGCACCCTATAGAATGTCCCCAACAGAATTAGCCGAGTTGAAAAAGCAAGTTGATGAGTTGCTTGGCAAGCAGTTTATTCGACCAAGTGTGTCACCTTGGGGAGCACCAGTTTTGCTCGTCAAAAAGAAAGATGGTAGCATGAGGCTATGCATTAATTACCGACAGCTGAATAAGCTTACTATAAAGAACCGATATCCATTACCGAGGATTGATGATCTGATTGATCAGTTAAGTGGTGCTAAAGTCTTCTCAAAAATCGACTTGCGGTCGGGTTATCATCAAATCCGAGTGAAGGACTCGGATATTCCTAAAACCGCATTCAGGACCCGGTATGGTCACTATGAATACATAGTAATGCCATTCGGTATAACCAACGCCCCTGCTGTTTTCATGAAATACATAAACAGCATTTTCCATCCTTACTTGGATCGATTCGTGGTCATCTTTATTGATGATATATTGGTCTATTCTAAATCACCCGAGGAGCATGAGGAACACCTCCATTCAGTACTTCAAGTGTTGAAGGAGAAGCAACTATTTGCAAAGCTTTCAAAATATGACTTCTAGATGAATGAGATCCATTTCCTTGGACATGTAATTTTTGAGAAAGGTGTCTCGGTAGATCCTGCTAAGGTAGAAGCTGTGATGGCATGGGAGAGGCCCAAGTCGGCCTCGGAAATCAGAAGTTTTATGGGTTTGGTCAGGTATTACCGAAGGTTTATTAAAGGGTTTTCTAAACTAGCATTGCCTCTAACCAAACTGACTCAGAAAAATGTCTCTTTCATGTGGAGTCCCGAGTGTGAAAGAAGTTTTCAAGAATTAAAGGCTAAGTTGACAACCGCCCTAGTATTGGCATTGCCAAATTTACAAGAAGGCTTCATGGTGTACTGTGATGCGTCAGGACTCGGCCTGGGGTGCGTACTGATGCAGAAAGACCGGGTGATAGCCTATGCCTCTCGGTAATTAAGGCCACACGAGCAACATTACCCGACTCACGACTTAGAGTTGGCAGCTGTAGTCTTTGCTTTGAAGATATGGAGACACTATCTTTATGGAACGAGGTTTGAAGTATATAGTGATCACAAAAGCCTCCAATACTTATTCAGTCAGAAAGAGTTAAACATGAGGCAAAGGAGGTGGACAGAATTCTTGAAGGATTACGATTTTGAACTGAAGTACCACCCGGGTAAAGCAAACGTTGTAGCCGACGCGTTGAGTCAAAAATCAATCCATATGGCAGTGATGATGGTGAAGGAGGCAGAGTTATTAGAGCAATTCCGAGACCTGAACTTACATGTGGATGTCTCTTTACCTCAGAAGTTAATGCTTGGAACACTGAAGATAACTAATGACTTTTTGAAGCTAGTTTATGAAGAGCAAAAGTTGGATTCCTACTTAGCTGAGATGATGAAGATGCAGGCTAAGGGAAAAGACTTGTTCCTTACCAAGGGGCCGGATGGAATTATCCGAGTGAAGGGTAGAATTTATATGCTGGGTGCTGGAGAATTAAGACGTGTGGTGCTTGACGAGGCCCATAAAAGCCTATTAAGTATCCACCCGGGGACTACAAAGATGTACCAAACCTGAGACTGTAATTCTGGTGGCCCGGATTGAAAAAGGACGTGGTGAATTATGTGGCCAGGTGTATCATTTGTCAGAAGTCAAAGGTTGAGCATCAGAAGCCTTATGGGAGTTTACAGCCACTCGACATTCCCGTGTGGAAGTGGGATTCTATTGCCATGGATTTCGTTATGGGACTACCTAGAACCCGAGCGGGTTATGATACCATTTGGGTCATTGTTGATAAATTAACGAAGTCTGCCCATTTCTTACCCATGAATATGAGATATTTATTGTAGAAATTGGCCCAAATTTACATCTGAGAGGTTGTCTGATTGCATGGCGTACCATCTTCCATTGTATCAGATAGAGACCCAAGATTCACGTCCTGGTTTTGGACTAGCTTGCATCAGGAACTAGGCACCAAACTTCAATTGAGTTCGGCCTACCATCCTCAATCGGATGGACAAACCGAGCAGACGATATAGAGTTTGGAGGACTTGTTGAGATCATGTGTATTGGAACACGGTGGTAGTTGGGAACAGTATCTTCCTTTAATCGAATTTACGTATAATAATAGCCACCATAGCACCATTGGCATGGCACCATATGAAGCACTGTATGGCCGAAAATGTCGAACCCCACTCTGCTGGCTAGAAACTGGGGAAAGTCTGTTATTGGGACCGGAGATTGTGAAGCAGACTACCGAGATGATTCAAATAATCAGGGAGAAGATGAAAGCATCCCAAGACCGACAGAGAAGCTATTATGATAAGCGTACTAAGCCGCTTGAATTTTCGATCGGTGATAGGGCGTTCTTAAAGATTTCGCCAAATAAAGGAGTCGGGAGAGCTTTGAAAAGTGAGAAATTAAATCCCCGATACATTGGACCCTATGAAGTAATGGAGCGGGTCGGTTCTGTGGCTTATCGAATAGAATTACCGGCTCACCTATCACGATTACATAATGTGTTTCACGTGTCTCAACTGAGAAAATATCTACCCGATTCCATTTATGAAATGCCGGATGACGAAGTTGAGATCAAAGAGGACTTGACTACGGTAGCTGTGCCGACTAAGATTGTGGATCGGTCGGTAAAGCGTTTGAGAAGTAAAGATGTGCAACTGGTCGAAGTGGCATGGCAACAAAATGGATGTCTCTCTTATACGTGGGAACGCGAAGACGCCATGAAACAACAGTATCCCGAGTTATTTACTTGAGGTAAACTCATTTTTGAATTTCTAGGACGAAATTCTTTGAGTGGGGGAGAATTGTAACATCCTAATTTTTGGATTAAGGGTAATTAAGAAATAAATATTAATTAAGGTTAAGTTAAATTGGTATTTGAGGAAAATTGCAAATTAACTAAGTAATAATTCTGATCAACTCCAATTAATGCATGATGGCTGATGGCTGACAGATAGTGACGTGACGGTGCAGCAGCCATCATTATACGTTGGAACACCCACTCTCCATTGGTCCTTGGGGGATATATGTGTTGAAGGCCTTTCATTTCCCTTCTACCTTTCTCATTCTCTCATTTTCTCAGAAATCTCTTGGAGACTCTTCTTCTTCCTCTTTCTTTCGTTGTCTTCTTCTTCCTTTTATCTCTCGTTCAAAACTGCCAGTGTTCGGTAGGAAGTTGTAGTGTGAGACACATAAAACTGTAGGGTTGTTTGTTGAGAGTAACGGTTGAAGAAGAGGTTAACTCTTGGTCTTTCCCAAGTTGGTTCAGAGTTGACATCTGGGTTCAAGGACTGTTCGTGTGAAGGAGTAACTAGTCAAGCGTTTCAACTCGAAGAGCTCTAAGTTCTCCTAGAGGTAGGGGAGAGTTTAACATCTTGAATGCATGGTTTGTGAACGAGCCCAGGATAAAAAGTATCACGTGTGCGTGTGTGTTTGTGAACTTGATGATTGTGTGAAATATTTTAGTGATAACTTATGAATACCGTGTGTGTGTGTGTTAGCTAGGTCCTATTGGTAACTTGTATGTAAATGTATGAGATTGGGATATGTGTTGGGATGTTATATTCAAATATAAAAGGGTACTGGTTATGTATGTATATACCGAGTTTATATTATGGAACAGTTGGTTGACGTATTATGATTATATACATGTGCATGGTGGGATTTCATAATGATTATATGAGATGTATGTACTGCATGGTTTTACCGACTAAAATACTACTGTGTTGCTAATGAATACTTGTTGAATATGATAAAAAGACCTTGGGTTGGGCTTGGGGCAGTGCTGAGTGCACTAAGCGTTGGACGCTTGAAGACCTTGGGTTGGACTCAAGCCAAGCTTACCGAGTTGGACTCAGGGCTGCCCGTAACACTCCCGTTGTTGCTTGGAGCAATTGTGTTACGTGTGAGGGCAAACGGTTTGATACCAGTAAAACGGTCGGATCAGCTTGGAGATGAATAAAAGGCTTGGAGCCTATGTTGCAACATAATAATTGCTAAAAAACCGATCAGAACTGAATGTGTATATGTTTACACTATTGATGAGCTCAATATGATTGCATGTGTATGTGTTGGGGTTGACATGATGGATATAGCCATGTATTAGTTAAATGAATTCCGACTGATTGACACTGTGTGTATAGATATACTTAGTTGTAGTACATAATATGAATTGAGCGAGTTATTGTATTGTGTAATGAAGACTGGAGGATTTCCGAGTCATTAACTATCATTTTATATGTGTAAGCTTACTCCCCTATTGTGGATATATTTCAGTGAATGTTGCTCGGGACAGCGAGTGAAGGAAGAACTCAATTCCGTGCGCAGAGTATCAGAACTGTGGGGGCATACATATTTATATATATATATTGTGTGAAGGATGTGGTCATAGCCTTGGCCGGCTCTAGTATAATCTTTTTTTTTAAATGTATGAGAATTAAATCTCTCGGGTTGAGAGTACAACTTATTAGATACGAATATATATATATATATATATATATGTATATTGATGTGTTTATCTTATTCTATGAGTAATGATTGTAGATGAGCGTCCGAGAGGGGATTTACTTGGAAACCTTCCGAGTCATAATCTATTAGAATTTACCGAGTAATAAGAATCTGAAATATTCCGAGTGAGTGAAGCTACGAAACCCTTAAGCGAGATTTGAACTTGCGGGGAGTTCCTAAGGTAGGAGAGGTCTAATATGCCGAGTGAAAAATATATGTATAGAACCCTTCCAAGTGATGCGAGATCGTGGTGAGACTCCATATCCGAGTGTAACTCATGTGAGAGCCTTTTTCTGAGTGGTGGTAGCTCTAGTGGATTCTGAGTAAAAGACATTATTTGTATATATATATCGAGTGAAAAGTGAGCATCTTTCATGAGGGAATAACATAATATGAATTCCGAATGAATAGATGAATATATATATATATATATGTATATAAGTGTTTATGTTGATTTGATGCTTCTTACCGACTGGAATATAAATGATGTTGTGTGAATAATTCTAAGTTAATGAATCCTGAGAGGAATATAGGAGGTTTAGATCCATTTTTGAGTAAGGCTTAATAATGTGGCCTTTTACCGAGTGAAAATATGGGTAAACCCCGAGCGGGGATGAGTTTGTATATTCCCGAGTGGAAATCCGTGTGTGTGTCACCTTTGTGGTGAGGAGTTATGATGATGGATTAAATCGAATATATTCTAAGTGTATGAGTTATACATGTATTCCGAGTGAACATGGGTACCAATTCCGAGTGAATAAGGTAATGTGTATTCTGAGTGGTTAAGTCTTTCATATGTCCGAGCGATTTACTTGGTGGATAAATACCGAGTGGAGTATGGATGTAGAGACCCCTTCTAAGTGAAGGATGGTCGGAGTATTCTCCGAGTGAGAAATGATGAATATGCCGAGTGGCGTTTGATTGGATGGTAACCCGAGTGAGGGAAGTTATTGGACTCCGAGTGGAGTGAATTCATAGATTCTGAGTGGAATTATTACTGTTTTCCGAGTGGATCGTTACGTGGCCTCTGTGGATAAAATTGAGAGACTAAGTTATGGGCTGCCGTGTGAGGCACGTGTATTGGGGTCGATACCAAGTGAATGGAACCCCTGAATACCGAGTGAAACCCTTTACCGAGTGGTGGAAATACCGAGTGTGGCTTCTCGCTTCAGCGAGTGAGTTCTCACTCCAGCGAGTGTGTCTCCAAGGGAAGGCTTTGGGCCGGATTCGCTCAAGCGAATTGGGCCTCGCTTCAGCTATGTATTTTCCGCTGCGCTGCCTATTGATTGGCTTTTATTTCTTCCCGCCGTGATGCAGGGTGGTCGGCTTTTTATTGCCTTGCCTTCCATTTCTTGTTTTACTTTGTCCCGGTTCTTCATGATTTATTATGGAAAAAAAAAAGAAAAAAATTTCCCGTCCCGGGTTTAACTCTAATTAATTTTTAGGATGTTACAACCCTTATGGGGGATGGCTCTTGAGGAGCAGGTGTCCCTGGTAGTCCTATGCATCACACTGCCATGGTATGAATCATGGTTGACCCGTAACACCTTATATTATTGATTATGTTGTTTATCGCGGTCATGGTGAAAATGGCCGATGTTGCAAAATGGGCGATGCGGTTTGGTACCAGTAAAAATTTGGTGATTATGCATGCATTATGAGATATGTGTACACATTATACTACTACAGTAGGGGCATGATATGTGATCATACTTGAACCCACAATTTGGTGTTTATTACCACAGTCGGATCCACATTTGTTGATGTTTATTCCATTGTGCATATGCATTAGCCTAAGAGCATTTGCATATAGCATGGAGATATGCCAAAAGGTGATGATGATTGATGATGATTGAGATTGAGATGTGATGATGATGAGACGGGTATATGAATTACCTAAAAGACAACATGTAAAATATGAATACAACAAAAATATATTGAATATGATGATGTTGTATGTGATGGCCTAATGTGTTGAAAGGCTTGTTTTTCTATGATTGATGATAATGATGTTGGCCCATTGTGGCATTGAGAATTGATGTGTATATGTGATTGCTTTGCCATGACTTGATAGAGGAATACATTATATGTATATTGTTGGAATGAATGAATATGATTGGGGTATATTGCTTTGCTTTGCTTTGCTAATCGTTGGGGTATTTTGGAAATATTTCAAACATGAAAAATTTATTTGCATTTTTGTTAATTAATTATCTTGATTACATCGGGATTTGGGTCTGGAGAACCAGGGGGTAACAAGCTGGTATCAGAGCGTATTTTGCTCTAAATTAGAGTTACTGGTTATTATCAGAGCATGGTTACTTTGTGATGAATTGGTATTATAACACCCCTGATTTTCTATACTTGAATCCCGATGTGATCGTCATAATTAATAAAAATGCGAGTAAATTTTTCGCGTTTGAAAACATTTCCAAGACACCACCATGATCATATCAAGACCCAAATCACAGAAAACCAAAGAGTGAGATTATATAACCTAAAGCTGGATCGATAGATAAATTGCCCATAACGGTATACAAAAATAATGGAGTTTACAGCGGAAGAATATGTATACCGGGCACACGCCTAGTCCCATATATGACGATATGAGAAAAGGCTCGGCAAAGCATGCAATGGCATATCATAAGCCTAATAGACAACCATCATCATTTTACATAATTACATAAGCATACAATGCCTAAGATATAACTAATTTTATATACATTCGGGAATATACTCCCGACTATCTCAATCATCAATGAACATCATTCAATTTCAATCCTTCTAATGCACATCAAATCATCTCTTACATTCTACATATATATATATTCATCATCCATCAATTCAAAGGATTATCTTATACATACTCAAAATCTCTAAATCATCTATATCATCATATACAATTTATTCATTACATAAGAATCCATAAATGATGCCGGCCAAGGCACTTCCTCTACCGCTATTTACCTTCACCCAAGCTTTAATTAAAATCCAAACTCATCCCATGGCAACCTGCATCACAATGCTAAAAAGGAGACCACATGGGAGAGTGAGTTATACATTCAAAATGATGAATAATATATATATATATATTGTGATCATGTGTATATGCATACAAACGTCATGTGTGCTTTGCTATCAAATCATCAAATTATCATTCATATATCATCTCATTATTATAATAGGCATACAAGCCTCATGAATCACAATTCATAT
The DNA here is from genome assembly GCA_037962975.1 of Clitoria ternatea. Taxonomy (NCBI): domain Eukaryota; kingdom Viridiplantae; phylum Streptophyta; class Magnoliopsida; order Fabales; family Fabaceae; genus Clitoria; species Clitoria ternatea. The sequence goes on from CM075672.1 coordinate 164,034,224, forward strand.
CATAAATAAGCACAACATATACACAATCACATACATAATCTCTTTGCCACTTATCAACAAGGGCACTCATAATCATTATCATCATTAATTCATTATGGTTTCACTCAAATACCTCCTCGCAAGGGGTTTCTCAACACTCGTGGTCATCCCATCTCAAATGTCATGCTCTTATGGCTAATGCACATGTCAACTATTTAATGCATATACAACGGATCCGATTTCATATCACGGGTGATCGCAACCACCATAATCAATCATTCATAATCATTGGTTTCCCGCCTCGCAAGGGGTACTCCCTATAGCAGCCTCGCAAGGTGCTTCTCGTGATCGTAACCACGTTCAACAATTCTCATAGGTTTCCCGCCTCGCAAGGGGTACTCCCGCCTCATGATCGCAACCATGGGCATCATAGGTGCTCGCAAGCCCTTTATCATATCAAATACCAAGTGATCGCAACCACTGGCTCATCATTATACAATGGTCCCCGCAGGGCCTTTCACATTTCACAACAAGGTGATCGCAACCACCGGCACAATATCATATCATCATCACATTGGTTTCCCGCCTCGCAAGGGGTACTCCCTTCATAGAATCCCGCAGGATCTTTCATCACTGTGATCGCAACCACATAATAACAATGTTATGCCATGCCATGAATGCAAAATGCAATAATGCATATGCTCAACAACCTCGCAAGGATATCTCACCCTCTCAATTAGGGATATAATTTAATCTGACATTTTCAAGAATCATGAAATTATTTACAAGGCCCTCAAGGCATATCATTCATATAATTGGCATTCAATGGCCACAAACATCATTCATAACAATCCACACATGGATATCAAAAGGCATAGCAACCAATCATAGTATTTATCCATACATAAAATTATTCGAAGCATATTCATCATTCCACATAAGGTAATCACATTTATGCCCAACACAATCATGTTCTTAGACATGCATTTCATAATTCATCATCAAGCCCTTAATATTGCTTTCACATAATCATCCTTGGTGGTTAAGATTTTATGTTTCTCATTATATGTATTATGGGCATAATCAAGTCATCTCAAGATTTTAATCATTATCCAACACCCCCATATCATTGCCTTAATTATATATCCTTTTACATCCCCTCAAGCATCATACAATATAAGGGAAGAAGAACCCAAGCCATCAGAAATGAGAAAAGAAGGGAAAATTCCATCAGGGGGGGTCACTCGCTCAAGCGAGACCCACATTCACTTGAGCGAGACAGCCCATCTCGCTTGAGCGTCTCAGTTCGCTCCAGCGAAACCATTACAGTAAGCATTTCCAGGTACATTCGCTCGATCGAGGCTCCCTTCAACTAGCCACTCGCTCAGGCGAAATTGCTCCAGTAAGGAATCCCACACTCACTCGCTTGAGCGAGGTATCCACACGCTTAAGCAAAATCCGACTAGAGGTCGTCCTTCCCATCACTCGGTTTTGCACTCGGGGATGTTATTCCAGAACCGATTCCTCTCATTCGGTCCCTCACTCAGAAATTTATATTAAAACCGACTTATCACTCGATTGATTATTCATTCGGTAATTCACCCTCACACCGACTCATCTTGCTTGGTTTTCTACTCGGCAAAATCAATCAAAGCCGACTCGTCTCTCACTTGGCCTTTCACTCAGCAATATATTCTAAATCCGAGTCATCTCTCAATCATTCTTTCACTCTGCAACTTCACTCCAAGTCCGAGTTATCTCAATCAGTTTTTTACTCGACAACTTCGTTCCAAGTCCGAACCATCTCTGATGGTCCTCACTCGGTTAAATCATTCCAGACCGACCCCATACTCGCTCGGTCTTCCACTCGGTTAAGTCATTCCAGACCTAGTCTTTTCTCACTCGGTAATTTATTTCAAAAACTGACTTCCTTTTCATTTTCTCATGAGTGAAGTTATTCCAGAATACTTCTGGACAAACACACCATGTATCCCCAATCAGTGCCATCCTCGCTCAGAATTACACACACGGAGGGACTCCACTCAGAACGAGTTACTTTGAACTCAAAAATTTCCACTCGGAATTTCACTCAAAAATTCACTACATCATAGAATTATTTTCTAAGGTTCCCACTCAAGTGGAATTTCATCCAGAGTCCCACTTACTCACCATACACTCGTCACACTCGGTCAAAACATAACCATACCAGTCACACACTTGAGTGAGCACCATCCCAGCATCAGACTTCACATTTTCGCTCAAGCCACTCACACACGCTTGGGCGAAAAATGTCCAGTGACCATTTCCTCACTAGCTCGCTCAAGCGCGGCCATGCCCGCTTGAGCGAGATTCGTCCAGTAACTCCCCTGATTGCATAATATGCAGCTCGCTTGAGCGGAAACCTCACCCGCTGGGCAAAATTGGTCTAGAGGCCATTATACCAATACAGGGGATTCTCGCCTGAGCGAGATCCCTTCTCGCTTGAGCGAGAATATCAGGATATGCGTAAGAAACATAAGAAACTCACAACCAACCATACCAAAACTTATACCAGCCAAAATCCATCAAGTCTAATATAGAAATTGCTTCACACTAGGCATTTAAAACCTATTCCAGACCTTTACACTCATTGACATTCAATTCAATCTATCATTCATGTCAAATTCAAACTTGTCATCATCTTATATGAATATACATTTTCTTATCAATTCAACACATAATTCTCACACATCATCCTCATTAATCATCAACTTGCCATTTCAATTAATTCAATACATATACATGGCAAGGCAAGCATGAGTATTCATCACATACAATAATCACTCTCAATTTACTCATGCAATTTGAATGTAAACTCCTCTCCTACCTCGAGGGAAGAGCCGAAACGGTTCCAATGCTCCAAATGCTCCATCGCATCATCTGGAATACAATCTACATACCATATGCAAGTATGTTCATATAATTAATAACCATCATAATTTTAAATACTTGATAGCTTATCATAAAGCTCAACCCCAAGTCCTAGACTTGCTAAACACCAACATATGCAGTTGTGTTAGGCTTCGGGAATTCCTTTCCCAAAGCCAAGATCCTCTAGATCATAAAAGGCCAACTAAACCCAACAACATCACCATCACATTGTTACTCAATATTCAACTTAGCTCTCATATCCTTCAATAACCATAATTAATTAATCATATTTAAATGACACACCACAATGGTTTAGGACCTTATCAAGTCACAATCTTATCATACCAATCCCTCACATTCCACATTCATAACAACACTCATCATTAAATATCACCTATTAACATTCAATTCAGCCTTTCAAGCTATATTATATCCTTTTCCCCAAATTCTTAGGGCTAGGGTTTTCATCAAAACCCAACAACATTTACCCATGCTCATTAATCACCACCAATGGCCATTTTTCATCATTAATATCACTCTCCAATATCATTAAACCTATATTCTACTCATATTTCACACTTTCCCCAATTTATTAAACTTAGGGTTTCACTAAAAACCCAACAACACTCATTGATACCCATTTATTTCTCATCACCTTCCAACATTAATCTTAAGTACCTCATTAAATGCTTATAGAGGCACACATTTAAGCCACCCCACCTTAGGGTTTTCCACATTAATGCTCTCCCAACAACCCATATGTCATAAATACTCCCCCAAGCCATAAAACTCATAGTAATGATATTAACTTCATCAAAGATAGTGAGTAGAGCTTACCTCACCATAAAATGAAAATGGAGTCAAGGAAGGGAGAGAGGGAGCATGAAATAGAGTGGGAGAAGGAGAGCTCCATACCACCACCATTGTCTCCTTCAAGCTTGAAACAACAAAAATAGAAGAAAGAGGAAGGGTACACCACATTTGGATTTCTTTGGAGAATGGAAGAAGGAGAAAGAGAAGAGGAGAAGAGATGAAGAAAATGAATGAGGAGGAGGAGAAGAAGTTACGTGAAGCATAAGAGAGGTAGAAGGGTTTATGTTTTAATATTTTGCTTCACATTAAAATTTCACCGTTTTATAATAAACAGGCTCACAGTTCAGGCTCAATACCATATCCAAAAATTATTCCGAATATAGATTCGAATTCCCAATAATATTCTTAACAGCCCTGACCAATGGCATCTCAAGCGGAGATACTTGGTCCGACACCCATATTCTATTCGGGTATAATTTCATCTCACATAAGCTCAATAAATTATAAATATCCATAATAAATCCCAATTTAATCATTGCAATATTTTTGGGACACAAATCCACTCATATACATTTATTTACTATTTATTCTCATCATTTATTCATTTTTATAAAATTCAGGGTGTCACAGGTATTATGGATGATTGGAGCATGATTGCTCAATAGTGAAACATTTTGGTGATCATTGGAATATGGTTGTTCTATATAGATTTAAGAGTGGCAATTATCTTGAGGATGATGTTATGTTAAGTGAAACAACCTGACAAATAAAGGCAAAACCGAGACATAGGAGAATTTTTCTAAAAATTCAAAAGGCAGTCGGGTAAAATAAATCAAACGGGTGACAAGGGAACAGAAAACCGACCAGAGAAAGGAAACTAATTAGATAAACAGAAGACCGGGTCAGGGACCACACACTGGTGACACCCGGCTTCGAATGAACAACGCCAGCGGGAGATAGCTTGAGCGAGCCATACTCGCTGGGGCGAAGCCTCATTCGCTGAAGCGAACGCATGCACTCGGATAATTCGACCACTCGGAATCTAAACTCAAGTCCACTCGGTAACCTCATCACTCGGAATCGGAACCTAAGTTCACTCGGTAATTATTCCCTCGGCCATTACACTCGGATTCTATAAGTTTTCCTCGCTCGGAATATTTTCCACAGTCTCGTATCACTCAAAAATGTTTCACATATTTTTCACTCGGCATATAAAATCTTTCTCACTCGGAGAACTCTCTACAAGGTCAAGTCTCGCTTAAGGATTTCATAGCTTCGTTCACTCAGAATACTCTAGTTTCTCTTCACTCGGGAAATTCTAATAAACTCTTACTCGGGAGGTTTTCAAGTCAATTCCCACTCGGAATTGTATGACCTTCATTCACTCGGGATATATGAGTCTTATCCACCTGAAATAGATTTGAAAGAGGGGGCTCTCTTATAGCACCTTTCAACTATTCTCCTCTCAGAAATAGTCTTAATGAACATCATTCACTCAGAAGTTAGTTTAACTCTTCTTCATTCGGAAGAGGATTCCCCAATTTAGCCTCACACTTCTTCACTTAGCTTTCATTTACTCGGAAACATGCAAGCTCGTTTATTCGGTAGATTATAAGGGCATACAACTCGGGCATTCACCTACATCATTACTCACTGAACAAAATAACCACATAACATAATATAACTTATAAATATTAGTTATGCTCTCAAGTCCGTGAGAGTTCAAATCCTACATATTTAAACAAAACATTATACTAAGAGCCAGCCAAGGCTTTAACAAAATTATTTATACAGTATATACAATTATGTATGTTCCCACTGTATGGTGCACTTCACAGGAATTGGTGTTCTCTCGTCATTCACCGTTCCGAGCAACATCCACTAAAATATAGCCACAGTAGGGGTGAGCTTTTACATATAAAATGACAGATATCGACTCGGAAAATCCTCAAGCTTTCCACAACATAATATTATATTTCAATCAATTTATCACATACACTGTCATTCAATATGTTTACACACAATATCATTCAATCGGAGTTTGTTCAGCTAATACGTGGCCATATTAATCATACTATTCCAAAACACATGCACATACAATCACATCAGCTCATCAACAGTATATGTGTGCACACATTCAATTCAGTCAGATCCGGTTATTTATCATTAATTTTTATGTTGCAACATAGGCTCCAAGCCTTTCCTCAGCTCCAAGCTGATCCGGCCGTTTTACTGGTACCAAACCGTTTGCCCTCTCATGTAACACAGTCACTCCAAGTGACAACGGAAGTGTTACGGGCAGCCCCGAGTCTAACTCGGTAGGCTTGCCTTGAGTCCAACCCAAGGTCTTTCATTAAGCGTCCAACGCTGGTGCACTCGGCACTGCCTTGAGCCCAGTTAAGGTCTTTTATTTTGTTTCACACATGTTCATTAGTACAACAGTGCCCTTTCACTTGTTAACACCACATATTATATGCATCTCATGCAACTATATTAAAATCACAACAGAATCATTCCAGTATTCACATACATATTACATAAGTTAACTATCGAGATTCACCCACTGCCTCTCAGAGTAGGGTGCTCAGCAATTATATCACCATTCTCAGCAACAAGCATCTCATGCTTTCTAGTATAAAGATACCAATGGGAGTTGACTAACAATCCCGCACATATACACTCGGTACTAGCAATGTTAGTAAGATATATTGCATGCATTTAATTATAAAACTACAACGAAACTCAGCATAATGATCCCCTAGCCCATGCACTCAGTATTCGAGAGTTATAAATTAATTATTTCACACAATCATTATATTCATAATCATGAACACATAGAGCACTGTTTTCACCCGGGACCCGTCCATAAACTATGTATTTGAGATGCAAAGCGCCCCCTACCTACTAAAGAGACTCAAGAAGCTTCTCTGTTTTCAACGTTGGTCCGTTGCTCCGTTCGCTTCCTCAACCACTCTCTCTTGCTCAGCCACCTTTGAACCCAGTCGAACTCTTTACTCAACTTGGGGAACAGGGAGCTGTTCTTCTTCCACTCAAACGATTACTCTTCACCAACAGTGGGGAACTTCGAGTCCTCTATAACACCACAGTCGTAAACTGTTGAAGAAGAAGAACAAAGAAGAAGGAGAAGAAGAAAAAGTAGAAGAAAAGGAAGAGTCTCGAGGGGATTTTTGAAAGGATGGAAAAGTGGTTGAGAGCTTCTGAACATGTACCCATAAGAAATGAGGAGAGTGGGTGGGAGAACGTGAAATGGCAGCCACTCAATTGTCACACGTCATAGTCAATCAGTCACAATTAGCAGTCAAGCCTTAATTTAAAATTAATCACAATTAATAAGTAATCTTAATTTACAATTATCCCTTAGTTTAGTGGCTTAATCTCAGTTAGTAATTAATTTTTAAATCAGGATGTTACAATTCTCCCCCTTAAAGAATTTCGTCCTTGAAATTCAACATAAGCTTACCTTATATACATAGCTTGGGAAACTGCTGCCTCATGGCATCCTCACGTTCCCAGATATAAGAAGTACATCCATTTTGTTGCCACGCCACTTTGACCAATTGCACATTCTTTCTTCTCAAGCGCTTTACCGACCGATCCATAATTTTAGTCAGCACGGCCACTATAGTCAGATGCTCTTTGATTTCGACTTCATCATCCGGCATCTCATGAGTGCAATCGGGTAAACACTTCCTCAACTGAGACACGTGAAACACATTATGCAAGTTTGATAGATGAGTCGGCAATGCTATTCGGTATGCCATAGGACCGACCCTTTCCAATATTTCATAGGGTCCAATGTACCGGGGGCTTAATTTCCCACTCTTCAAGGCTCGTCCGACCCCTTTATTCGGCGAAACCTTCAAGAACACTTTATCACCACCGAAAATTCAAGCGGCTTGGTCCGCTTATCATGGTAGCTTTTCTGTCGATCTTGGGACGCCTTCATCTTTTCCCTAATTACTTGGATCTGTTCAGAAGTCTGCTTCACAATTTCCGGTCCTAATAGTAAACTTTCACTGGTTTTCGACCAAGAAAGTGGGGTTCAACATTTCTGGCTGTACAATGCTTCATATAGTGTTATGCCAATGCTGCTATAGTGGCTGTTATTATACGTAAATTCGATCAGAGAGAGGTACTGCTCCCAACTACCACCGTGCTCCAATACACACGACCTCAGCAAGTCCTCCAAACTTTGTATTGTTCGCTCGGACTGCCCATCCGACTAGGGATGGTAGGCTGAACTCAGTCAGAGTTTAGTGCCTAATTCCTGGTGTAAGCTTCTCCAAAATCGGGATGTGAATCTTGGATCCCTGTCCGACACAATAGAAGATGGCACGCCATGCAGTCGGACAATCTCTTGGATATAAATCTGGGCTAATTTCTGTAGTGAATACCTCATATTCATGGGTAGAAAGTGTGCAGACTTCGTCAACCGGTCCACAATGACCCAAATAACATCATAACCTGCTCGGGTTCTAGGAAATCCCATTACAAAGTCCATGGTAATTGAGTCCCATTTCCATACGGGGATTTCAAGGGGTTGCAACGTACCATACGGCTTCTGGTGTTCGACCTTTGACTTCTGGCAAATAATACACCGAGCCACATAATCTACCACATTCTTCAATCTGGGCCACCAGAATTGTAGTCTCAGGTCATGGTACATCTTTGTAGTGCCCGGGTGGATGCTTAACAGGCTCTTGTGGGCTTCATCGAGCACCATCCTTCTTAACTCTCCATCACCCGGCACATATATTCTACCCTTCACTTGGAATATTCCATCTGATCCCTCGGTTAAGGACAGGTCCTTGCCCTTAGCTTGAGTCTCCATCATCTCAGCTAAGTAGGAATCCAACTTCTGCTCCTCATACACTAGCTTCAGAAACTCGTTGGCTATCTTCAATATACCAAGCGTCACCATTCGAGACGAAGAGACATCCGTATGCAAGTTCATGTCTCGAAATTGCTCGAGTAATTCTATTTCCTTCACCATTATTGCTGCCACATAAATGGACTTCCGACTTAAGGCGTCGGCCACAACGTTCGCCTTACCCGGATGATACTTCAACTTAAAGTCGTAATCTTTCAAGAATTTCGTCCACCTCCTTTGCCTCATGCAGTTCTTTCTGATCGAATAAGTATTTAAGGCTTTTGTGATCGCTGTACACCTCAAATCTAGAACCATATAAGTAATGCCTCTATATTTTCAACGTGAAGACAACAGCTGCTAATTCCAAGTCATGGGTCGGATAGTGTTGTTCGTGCGGCCTCAATTATCGAGAGGCGTAAGCTATCACTCGGTCCCTCTACATTAGCACACATCCCAGGCCGAGTCCCGATGTATCACAATAGACCATGAAGCTTTCTTGCAAATTTGGATTCCCAAGTGGATCCTTGAATTATGAGGGGGCGGCTGACAACAAGACAAAAGAGAAAATAATAAAGAATTCCCACTAGCCGCCGTTCCCTATGGTCGTCGAGGTCCAGGCTGTTTCTCCATCACACACCAACGCACCATCCAAGTTGATTTGTTGATCTTATGGGGCGGCTGAAAACAAGACAAAAGAGAAAATAATAAAGAAGTCCTATTAGCCACCGTTCCCCATGATTATTGACGTCCAGATTTCTATAAATACCTCAATGAAAGAGGAAAAAAACTGGGGGGGGGAGAAGGCGTTCAGCGGAGACATTGAGCAGAGGCACAAGAAATTTGGAGGAGTTAGTTAAAATATAGAGAATAGTAAAAATTCAAAAGAGGGCAGAAAAATACAACAGGAAACAGAGGAAGGATATCAGTAGTTTGCGACAGAAACTGGTGACTTTTCCTCTTTATTTTGTAATGTATTCTATGCTTAATTTCACTTTCTGTATGGATATTATTTTCTGTATAAGTAACTAAATTTTTATCTTGGGATGTAGGGGGTGTGACAATATTTTTTCTTAATGTTATTTTGACTTTGATTTAAATAAATTTCTGTTTTTCATTTAGTTCAAATTATGCCCAATGCTCTTAGTGATTCCTAACAAGAACCTAGGTGATAAAACTATATACTTGCGGGTATATTTGTAAGTTTAAGTAATTAATAAAATCGAGAGATTTATTGTTACTGGAAAGTTTTTGAACTAAGCCTAAGGTTTTGAAGTACTTTTTATGATCTTGGTAAAACCATGAAAGTAATCAAAATCTTTTGGGGAATAAATAAGGGATTTTCACAAAACGATAATGGGCCTTTTCTAAGGATTAAGCAGCGCTTTCCATAGGTTAGGTACATTAATAGGATTCTGAGAGGAACATATTAATTAGCTTAAGGAAAATCCGCCTTGGAAAACTTAATTTGATTCTTATTTATGAAAAGTTAAAATTCATTAACATAAAATAGAGTCTTGATCTCCCGAAATCCCAAGATACTCTCAACTCTGATTTTTAAGTGTCAAGTAAATTTTGTTTCTAAATTTATTTTTAATTTGTGTTTTATTTTACAAAAACATTAAACATCAATTGTGTGGATAATTAAATTTCAATATGCTGGTACTTTGAACACAGTCCCTGTGGAGACGATAATATTTTATATTACGCGACAAAACCCGTGCGTTTGCGGGCCCTGTCAGTAACCTATTGTTGATGCGTGAAATGAGACATGGTCCTGATGATCAAAGTGATGAATGATTGAGATATAAAAGCCTTGATGAAAGTCTGATGTTTTCAATGTTTTTGTTCCTTATATTGAGTGATTTTTGTGTCCAAAATGATCCTAAGAAGTGTATAACTTAAGGAACCCAAAAGCAAGGAAAAACGGTGCCAAAGTGAGGTTCTGGTAGAGAGAACCAAAACCTGGTCATGGAACCCTTTGCCAACAAGATGCAAAATTATGGTCTGGCAGGTAGTGAGAACCATGACCATGGACAAAACCATGGTCTGACCGTTGATCACAATGCTAGGTGCCCTAAAATTTTGTATTGCTTGGTCCTTTGCATCCCTTTGGGTATTGTATTTAATCTTTTTGCTTTCCGGCTTAAATATGTAACCTAATGAGTATCATCCCAAAACCAATTGGCAATGGTTGAAGTTGCCCAACAGGTATTTAAACCATGCGAAATATGATGGGGCAGGTGATGTGGGACTTCCAACAATTATAATCTTATATAAGTATGGAAATAAATCATAATAATAAATGATAACTAATAAATGATCTTATATAATTAAAAGCTAGCTCATAGAATAGGAATTACCCTCACCTTATATATTTTTTATTGGTCATATCAATGTAAGACTTTCAACACATCCCCTCATACTTAGAAATGGAGTGCACATAAATATGGGTGGTCTGTAGGGTTTACAACACACCCCGTGCTCAGGAATGAAGTATGGACAAATCTCAGTGGCCCAAATACGGATAGGCTCTGATACTATGTTAAATTTACATATGGGGCCTAACTCAATCCTAAAAGTTAGCTCATAGGATAAGGGTTACCCTCACCTTATAAACTTTTAATTGGTCATATCTCTACAATATGGGACTTTCAAGAATAACTAAAACATGTCATATTCATGCTCAACCATTTATGCTTGAGTATGAATAATCGGACATAATTGTAAGCTTTAGATTTTGTATACATCAATTAGCATAAAATGCATATGTTTATTGAATATATTGACATGGTTTCTAGTAATAAACTATTGGCTTATAGCTAATATGAGCTTATAAATTGAAAATATGCCATTTCTAGTTAGTGGTAGCTCCTAACCATTTCATCAGTGTAGAATACTAAAAATAAGGCTTTTCAATTCAGATGCAACTACTTAAAAAGATCATGATTTCACTAGATTTGCTTCTAGAAATTATAACACAAGAGTCTAACAACTTGCACCAAAAAGGTAGGAAAGATGTGTTAGTAGTATGCATGTGTAGCTCTTCATTACAATGTGAATATGGATAATGACTTTACGCAACAAGCTAGATGTACATGGGAGCTGTAACATCCTAATTTAAAATTAATTACCGAATGGAATTAAGCCATTAAAATAATAATTGCAAAAGTGGAAAATTACTTGTTAATTATAATTAAGTTAATTAATTTAACTTAAGAAAATAATGGCTGATTAATTATGATTAATTAGGCTAATTGCTGATTGGTTAGAAATAAGTGAATAAATAATAATGATGATAATAATGCCAAGTGAAAGGACGCATGTGCCCTTGGTGGTATAAAAGAACTTCAGTTCTCTCTTTCCCTCATTTATTCACGCTGGACATCTCTTTTCTACCGTTTCTCTTCTTCTTCTTCGTTTTTCTTCTCTTCTCCTCTGTTCTTTGTTCCCATGAGCTCGCGACAGAGGTGGCTGAGGACCGGAGTCCTCCTTCCTTCTCGTCGAGTCAGAGAGGGTGTGAGTGTGCATTTCCCCTCTGCATGCAACCTGTCTCCTTCCTTACTGTTCCTTCGTCTTCTTCCATGTCGTCTTCTCCTTCACCCAACTCAGTGACGTTGAGATGCCCTGAGACAGGAACCCTCCATTGTTGGCAAGATCAGATTGTTTGTGGATGAGGAAACAGCTTTGAGTTCTCCATGCGGAGTGATGAGCCCAGCGTCTGAGCCTAGTGGTTGTGTGGGTTGGAGGGAGCGGTCGAAGAACGACTGGTCGGCATTGTTAGCTCGAGGAGCTTCTGGTTCTTCCAAGATGTGAGCAGAGTGGCTCGGTGTTCCTCCAAAGCCAAGCGTAATGGTGGATGACTGATGCTGGGCCGTTCTATTGAGAATCAGTGAATAGGCTGAGCGGAGCAACCGACTGGAGCTGCAAGCCCTCGGAGCCCCTGGAATCTTCATTCCAGGTAGGGGGTATCTTATATCTTAAATGCATGGGTTATGGACGGGTTCCGGGTGTTGATGATTGTTGTTTTTGTGTTCTGAGTGGTGTGTTGTGCTTGCATGAAGAGTGTATGATACCCGGATGCATGATGATTAGGTGTTGAAGCGATGCATGTTTAGTTCCGTCTATGAGTTGTATGTAGATAGTTTTGAGAAGTGTTGAATGTTGAATGAGAGGAATGTGCTAAAGTGCTGTTGATGATTACCGTGTGACTTATGTGCCATGCATGCTATTCTGAGTTTGAAATGTTGACTGTATGTGAGATGTATGTGTTGTTGTATTAATCTACCGAGTTCTGATACCGACCGCATGGAATGTATGTGTTGTTGTATTAATCTATTGAGTATGATGTCGATTGCATGAGATGTTTGTGTGTTGGATTAATTTATTGAGTTCTAAGAATGTCTAATGCAGATTGCATATGATGCATGTATTGTTAAGTGAAAGGTTGTGTATATGAACTCTGTGTTGTGTGATGAATCTGCGTGTGGTGCATGGGATGCGTTAATGCTGGGAGCATGTAGTGTGGGACACTACCATCAGTTATTAAAGCGTAAGACGCAGTGAAATCCTTTTGAGTGAGACTCAAGGTAAGCCTTTGAGTGGGACTCAGGCTGCCCGTGAACACCGTCGTTGGAGCTGAGAGCGTTGGTGTCACATGTGTGGGGAAACGGTTTGGTACCTGTAAAATGGCCAAGTCAGCTGGGAGCTGAATAAAAGGCTGGGAGCCTACGTTGCAATGAATGAAAACCAATTACACACGAATACGGAACCGAGTGAATTAATCTGTGTACATGTACAGTTGATGTGTGTGGAATCTGATTGCATGAGTATATGTTAATGTTATTGAGATGGTGCGTGCATATAGCCGAATGATAATTGATGGATTCTGATCGGTAGATGTCTTATGCGTGTCTTGATTCATTGGCATTATTATGTTACCGGTTGTTGCTATGTTAATGTTATTGAAATGATATGTGTGTATGGCTGAGTGATAACTGGTGGATTCGGATCGGTAAACGTCTTATGTGTATCCTGATTGATTGGTATTGTTCTGACCTTAATTATTGCTATGTATAATTATGTATATATATTGTTGCATAAGTGAGGAATAATCCGAGTCAGTATCTATCATTTAATATTTAAGATGCTCACCCCATACACCATTTTTCAGTATGTGCAGGTCAGACTCGGAAGTGATGATAAGGCCTCAAGTCCGAGTAAGATGCACTCCGACTGTTGAGTGCTTATATTGTATTTATCATGTTTAGTCAGTTGTAGCCTTGGCCGGCTCTCATGTAATATGATAATTTAATATCTTTGTTTATAAGCAATGCCTATCAGAGTTGTAGATAAGTACACGTATATATATATAAATACTTTATATGGGTATGGTGTTAATTACATCGAGTAATAAGTGTTGGTGAATAAATGATGTTAGGATGATGAGTATCCGAATGTATGTTTATATATATATATGTGTGTGTGTGGTTATATTGGTACGTACACTGTATTGATTGTGAAGCGTTGTTGAAGTATCTGAGGATTGTTGATGGGTGAAATAGTGTTAAGTTGATGATTCCGAGTGAGACTATAGTGTTTGGGCTTCTCTTCTGAGTGGAGAAGACTTAAAAGGATTTTGAGTGAGAAATCTCTTTTGATGAACCTACTTTATTTGGGACTTAATGGGAGAATTCCTGAATAATACTAGGCTTGACTATTCCGAGTGAAAAATATGTGTACATCCCGAGTGGGAAAGAGTTTGGGTATCTCCGAGTGGGAATCTGAGTGATCCTCTTCTGAGGAAAGAGTTGTTGTAATAGTTGAGATTGGAATATATTCTAAGTATGTGATATAAGTACAATCCGAGTGAATGAGGTTCCATATCCCGAGTGGGTGAGTCTTAGAGCAAGCCCGAGTGGGACTTACTTAATGTTTCCCCAAGTGAGTAAGATATCACATGCCGAGTGAATCTGGAATGAATATTCCGAGTGGAGTAGGATTGTGGAGACCCCTTCTGAGTGAAGAAAGGTCGATGTGCTTTCCGAGTGAGAGATGTGAAAATATACCGAGTGATCGAATGCCGAGTGTGGCTTCTCGCTTCAGTGAATGTGGGATTCGCTCCAGCGAGTGTGGTTTTGATGGAAGGCTTTTGAGTGGTTTCGCCCAAGCGATTGAGTGCTCGCCCGAGCGAATTGAGCTGTCTCGCCCAAGCGGAGTCGGATCTCGCTTGAGCGAGTGTGCGTGGTGCTGTTAGGTTCGCTTAGGCGTTTTATTATTCCGCTGTGAATGGTTTTCATTTCCCTTGCCTTCCTTTCCCTTCTTTATTGTGCCCGGTCCCTTGTGTTTTGTTTTGGAAAAATTTTTCGGGCTGTTTCTTTTAGTTTTATTTGGGTTTTAAAATTTAAGGATGTTACAGGAGCAACATTAAAATGATTCAAACAAACAAGTAGTGGATGATGATCACACAATTCTTTCTTTTATAACAAAGATGTTAGAGAAAGTCATGTTTACAGTTATTCTTATTGTAACTATATTAGACTTAGCATCCTTGGCAAGCTACCTGCTCCTCCATAAATAGAGTGAGCCTTCTCACTTGTAACTAACTTTCGGAATATACAAATTCAGTTTTTCAGATTTTCTCTTTTTATCTCTCTCCCAATATTTCTGTTTACTCTATGCTTTGCTTTCTTAACACTAAAAGTTAGTTTATAAAATGATGATTACTTTCACTGTATATACATTTAATTAATCATATCACAAGCCAATATGGGACTTTTAACATGTTAGAATATATGAAATTATATTATCATATATGATAATATCTTAGAATATATCAAATTATTATCTACATTAGTATTCTTATTTCCATTGTATCTCCTAGGATTTGTTATCGTATTCTCATTTATTATTATAATTTATTTCTCTAATTATATAAGATCACAATCATAATTAGTATAAACATGACATAATCCTTTATGTTTTAGACACATATTACCCATCAGCATACTGTAATTCTCTCCATATCAATTTGTCTTTCATCTCTTTCTCTCCTTCTATACCTAAGACCTCATAATTTCAACTACATACATACATATGTTAGTCCTCAAATTTTCAATAAAAGCTTTAATAAAAATTTCATAAAAATTACAAAAATTAGTTTAATTTGTTAGAAAATTAGGATTTAAATTCAATAAATGGATGTTGTTGGAAATAATCTGCCCTTGATCAATTTTCTCTAAGTTTTGCAGTGAAAAAGTTAAGAAATCAAGAGAAAATTACACTGGAGGAGCTGACGCGTAGCCTCACCCCACGCGTAGCATCAACAACTATTTTTGATGCTGACGCTACGCGTCACAGCCACACGTAGCATCAGTGCTGCGTGGACTCCATATCCAACTTGGCTAAGCACTCAGCTTTGACCCAATAATGGCCACCCTACTCAGCACCAAGGGCCACCCCACTAAGCGCAAATGGCCAAAATACAGTGGAAACACGTCCAAGTGGCCAGGCATGATCATATTTAATAATTTGAAGTGGCCATTATCAGCTGTTTGATGGAAGCCGAGTCAAGGGTGTGACGCGTAGCGTCACACTAATGCGTAGCGTCAGCACCCTTGCTCAGCCCTATAAATAGGGCCATCCAACACCATTCTATGACATCCCATAGCATCCCATTCTCTTGTTTTCTTTGTTGTGCTTGACTTTGAGTACTTCTTTTGTGAGTTGTAGTTCTAGAATAGTTTTCTAGATACTTGAGTGTGTTTTCAGTGTATTGTGATCGTTGTATCGTGAAGTTCCCATCATCTTCGTAATGTCAAACTCTGTAAGTGTTGTTTTTACTTTCACCATGTGTAACTAATTTGTTTATGTTGGAATTGGTGAACTAATCTATTGAGTATAATGTTGTGAATTCGACCTCTGCATGTTTATGATTCAAGTCCATGTTAGTATTTCAACCTTTTATTAATATGAACGTCAAACGGGATAATGATTTTCATGTGTATTGAAACTTGTTTTATTAGTATGAATGTCAAACGGGAGAATGATTGTTCATGCCGTATTGAAACTTGTTTTGACGAAAGTAAAAAGTTGGAATACCCTTGGTATCTCAATTCTATAGGGGTTGTTAACCATTGTTGCCATAAGGCCAGGTCTTAATGCAAGTTTTTACTGAGAAAGCTCACGAGGGATCGGACTTTACGGTGAATTCTTAGAATTTATATCACGAGGGATCGATTATAATGATTTTAAGCTGCAATGACATGAAACTTGATGATTAAATATGCATGTCTTGAGTTCCTCATTGTTATTCTAGATTAAGGATCCAATTTCCAACATAATTTGTTTATCTGTGTTTATCTCAAGTATCTTACCTATTCTAAATTGCAACTCAACTTTTTAGATAGATTTTATTTTCTTTTATCTTATGAACTACTCAATCATGCTATCCTGTGAATATTGAATAAATTGTATATAAATCATTCTTTTGTCTATAACTTCCTTCACATTTACCATAGTAAATAGAAAATTACTGTTGTTATTGGACTTTCAATCCCAGTGGAACGATATCTAAATTTTGAAAACTACAAATGATTGGTGCGCTTGCCAATTAACAACCCGGTGGTGGAAACGAACTGTTGAGACGCTATCGCCGGGTTAACAAGTTTTCTGGCGCCGTCGCCGGGGATTGAATTGTTTCAGTAAAACAGTAAATTTTTAATTACCGTGGTAAATATTATTTTTACCATAGTTAAAAATTTTTTTATTTTTACTTATTGTTACACTAACTTTCTTTGTCTAGTTTGTGTATGCAAACTCGATCTACTGTAGGTAAAATTTATTTTGATCCTGAGATAGAAAAGTTTGTAAAGAAAATCAAGTCTTTGAAATCTAAAACACAAACTAAATCTTCTTCTACTTCTAATTTTGAAAATTCAAATATGGCTGCTGAAAGGAGAACATTGGGATAGTTTGCTACTATTAATGGTCCACCCTGAGTTTCGGGTATGTTTCAAGGACCTATTGTACCAGTGGAGATTAAACCTGCCACTTTAAATATTATTCAAAACAATCAATTTGCTGGTTTAAATCATGAAGAACCATATGAACATTTAACTATTTTTTATGAGTTATGCAGCACAATTGGTTTTGAACCCAATCAAGAAGAGTCTGTTTACATGAGACTTTTTCCTTTTTCATTGATTGGTAAAGCAAAAGAATGGTTTAAATCTTGTCCACCGGGTAGTTTTGCAAACTGGTCCGATGTTGAAAGAAAATTTTTGGAAAGGTTTTATTCTCCTTCGAAATATTTTGCAGCAATGACAGCCATACACTCTTTTTCTCAAAATAATGATGAATAACTAGGAGAGACATGGGAATGATTCAAGGCACTTTTGAGAAAGTGTCCAAACCACAACCTGAATGATGCCGAAAAGGTAAGAATCGTTTACCATGGTTTATTGCCTCAGTTCAAGATGATGTTAGATGCTTGTGCAGGTGGTTCTTTAATGAACAAAACTGTGGAGGAAGCCATAGAAATATTGGAATCAATGGCTATCAGTGACCGCCAAGCAAAGCATGAAAGAGGTAATGTACAGAGGAAGCCAGGAATGCTCGAATTGGGAGTAAATGATGCGGTGTTGGCTCAGCAAAAATTACTGACCCAACAAATTGAAGTTATGAGCAAGCAATTGGAAAAACTCCAAATTGCTCAAGTAGCATCACCACCCCCTGCTCAACTTAAACAATGTATGCACTGCATGGGAGAACAACCATGTGGTTACTGTGGAAATGAGCAAGAGCAAGCCAATTTCATGAACCATCAAAGAGCACCCTTAGGTAATTTTCCTTTCAATCATGGAAATTCTTTTCCTAACAATTACCTGCAGGGTTGGCAAAATCAGAATATTGGCTGGAGACAGGACACTGGACCTTCCAATAGACCTCCTAACAATCAGGTTAAGCAACAACAAACTGACAGTGCAAGATTGACAAGGATAGAGGAATCTATTCAATAGTTATTGCAGTTTGTGGAAACAAATGAAGCTACCCGAAAAACATCAGACATACAAATGGGACAGCTTGCAAAAGAAATAGCTGAATTAAAGAGTTCTGGGTTTACTGCAAACACTCAAAACCCAAGGGAACAATGTAATGCTGTTTCTTCTGATGTTGTAAAAATTGATTGTAAAGAAAAGAGTGAGAAAAAGAAAGAAGAAGAAGAAAAAGAAAGTGAAAAAATAGAAAAAAATGAAAAAAATGAAAGAGAAAAAAATGTGCAAGTAAATACAGAGTAAGAAACAAACTGTATAACCCCGAAAAAATGTAAAGATCCGGGGAGTTTCACCATTCCTGTAACAATTGGAAATATCAACATCAGGAATGCGTTATTAGATTTAGGGGCTAACATCAACTTGATGCCTTTAGAATTAATAAAGCGCATTGGTGAATATGAGCTAAAAGAAGCAAAGACAGAATTACAGTTTGCGGATTGCTCTGTGAAAAAGCCTTTTGGGATTGTGGAAGATGTACTGGTAAAGGTTGATAAGTACCACGTCAAAGTTGACTTTGTGGTACTGGATATGAAGGAGGATACTGAGATTCCCCTGATCCTAGGAAGACCTTTCATGAAAACTGCAAGGATCAAAGTAGATGTTGATCTAAGTATGGTTGCAGTCAAGGTTTATGAAGAAGAAGTAAGCTTCAGTGCTCATGAACACCTCAGGACAAGTAATGAGGAAAAAGTTTACCCTTCAATCGAATCAGGTATATCTCTTTCCAATCAATTAAATTGTTTTAAATTAACTGATGCCTTGAAAGATGAAAAACAGGTAATTAAGCATCGGAAAAGAAGAAGGAGGAAGAAAAAGACAAGTAATTCCTCAACGAATATTGGGAGACCACGTGATTAATCAGAGGTAATATCTGGCTGGAGACATTAAATCTAGCGCTCAATGGGAGCCAACCCATTCTTTTCTTGTTATTTTCAAATAAAAAAAAATTTTAATCAATTTAAAAAGAAAAGGGGTTTAAAACTCAAAAGAAAAGGTTTTTGAAAATCAAAATTTTGAAAAATCAAAAACAGAAGCCCACGCGTAGCGCCACTGTGACGCATAGCATGGACCCTGAATTTTGGACCTGACGCGTAGCTTCCCATCTACGCGTAGCGTCAGAGCCCACGTTCAGTTTTTAAAACTGAACCAGAGAGGCCCATCTTAGGGTTTAAAACCTAAGATCTCCTCTCTGTCTCACTTAAGTTTTCAAAACCTAATTTTCAAAACCTCCTTTTCTCTCTTCCAAACCTTCTCAATCCTATTTTGCTCAAGGAATCACATGTAAGTGTTCTAATCCTTTCTCTTTAGTTTTGTTTTTAATTTTCGATTCTTAGAAATAAATGTGGTTAGGATTAGGATTAGAAGACTATTAGAATTGATTGCTGTTAGAATTAGGAAATTGAATGGATATAATGTGGTTTGAAAGGGGTTGCTACTGTGCAACCCCTATTTTTTTTTTCTGTTTTGTGCAGTTCACGCGTAGCGTCCCACTGACGCATAGCGTGAGGATGAACTGTGAGCCCACGCGTAGCGTCCCACAGACGCGTAGCGTGGGCAGAACTGGCTTACGCGTAGCGTCCCACCACACGTAGCGTCAGCCTCTGTTTTTAATTTTTGTTAATTTTTGTTTTTATTAATCTGTTTAAACATGCTGTGTGTTTGTTTGTTTTTTGTTTTCTTTTTAAAATTAATAAATTGTCATATTTAATATTTGTTATACTTTCTTGTATAAAAATATAAAAATAAATTTGTATAAATTTTGAATAAATTGTATGAATTTCATTTTGAAAAACTTGATTCAAAATTACTTAAAAATATGTATGTTAACTTTCTTTATAAATCACAAAAATACAAAAATATGTTGTTGTGTGAATTTCATTTTTAGAAAAACCAAAAATATTTATGTTTCAAATTTTGTGTAAATATTTGGTTGATTGTTTAGGATTGATAATGTGTGATTTACTTTTTAACATGTGTTTAATTTTAAAATTTTTACTTTTTGCAGATGGCACCAAGGAAATCCATTCCTACTACTGGTCCCTCTAAAAGACAGAGGAAGACCACAGATACTGACACCACCTCTGAGGATCCTGATCTTCAGGGACAGGAGGTGTTAGGACCGAGGGATCCTACCAGATTTCATACTGATGCGAAGTGGGCACGGTTTCATCAAATCAAAGGCCAGAGACTTATCTGGGAGAGGGTCCTTGATTTGAGTGCTGGAGATTACCCTGAGCTTCAGGATGGAGTTCAGCAGAGGAGATGGGGACCTCTATTCTCTCTACCTACTGAGGGGGATCCCATCTTAGTGATAGAGTTTTATGCGAATGCCTTCAGGACTCGCCAGGACACACCGAATATAGGATAGCAGCGGACAAGTTGGGTGAGAGGCCGACATATTTCATATGTCCGGGACACTATCAGTACCCTATTGGGTAATCCTTGGGAGCCTACTCCCGAGGATGACACTTGTTTCTGGAAGGAAAACAGAAACAAGATTATTGCCGAGGGAGAGTTAGGATACTCCCTCGAGGAGGTTGCTCACTTCTTGAGCAAATATGGAATCTTTTTCAACCTGAGTAAGGTTGGAAGGAGTCCATCTAACCTCCTAAAGACCCAGCTTACCCCTATAGCCCAGGCGTGGTCCCACCTCATGCTTCATAACATGACTCCTGTCACCCATCTTTCATCTCTTCTAGTTGAGCGTTGTTGCCTTCTATTTTCTATCCTCCAGGGTCATACCATTGACATAGCTGAGCTTATATCTGAGCAGATTCACTTGTATGCCCTTGGGTATAAAGTGAACCGCCCCATTCCATTTCCTCTCATTATATCTGCCTTACTGAGGAGGCAGGGAGTCGTCGTACCTTCACCTGAGTTCACTAGTTCTTCGGGGAGAGTCCCCAAAGTTTTAGTGAACAGAGTTCGTCCAGCAGTGCGAGCTTCCACCACTGGAGTAGGAGGCTCAGCCCAGACCTAGGAGGAGGAGACCACCAGTGCAGCCTTCATCTACTGATGCTGTCACACAGGGCTTTGCCCAGATATCACTTGAGCATCAGAATATGATGCAAATGATGGCTGCCACTCATAGAGCTTATATTCATCTTCACGATGAATTTTATCAGTACAGGTTACAGGGAGAGGGAGCACCTTATGTTACCCCGGCCGAGTTTGCAGCACATGTAGCTTGGCCCAGTGATTTACCTACCTACCCTGAGACTGGTGGATCATCTGGCGCACAGGCTGACTCTGACGGCGATGATGAGGAGGAGGAGCAGGATGATCAGATGGAGGATTGATGATGCCATCTTCTTATTTCTTGCATTTACTTTGAGTACAGTTATTTTTAGTTTATATTTACATTTACACTTTATATTATGGTATTTTATTATTGTGTGGTGTGTTCTTACGTAATTATTTGTTTTTGCATATTCTATTCGAAAAATAATCCAAAAATCCAAAAATAAAATTTAGATAAATCAATCAAATTTTTTTGTTAGTAAGTTAATACACTTAGAGTTTTTACACAATGAAACTTAATTTTGTAAAATCAATTATTAGTTCTTTATAACTTAGGAATTTTAATAAATTTAATTACAATAGGTTTATTAACCATCAAGCAGATTTCGATAGCCCGATGAGCAGAGAGATATCGTTTTATATACTTGAGGGTTTAATCGATATATTTTTAATTCGAATTGATTTTGCTTTAATCTCTGATTTGTGTTGTTGTACAGAAAATTCAGGAAAATGATCAAGGCACATTTTTGGTGAAAAAAAAAACCTTGGGCCAAATAGCTTACCTTGGTAAAAATTCTTTTATCCTTTGCAAGCCAATTTGAGCCTAAAATGAAATTCCTTGGTACCCTTAAAAACAAAATCTGTGTTTACCATTCCCTATACTTGATTGATTAAAAGAGCAGTTGAAATAAATGAAAAATATTTTGAGTGTTCTCATAAAAATGGGGAGTGAAAATAAGCAACTTGATTCTTTTCAGAAAAAAAAATAAAGTATGGAAAAGAAAAGTCAAAAATAGTGAAAAGAATCAAGTTGGGGGTATTTATTTTTCATCAACAAAAGAAATGAGAGTTTGGGTCAAGAGAAAGCCTAAAAAATTATAAAATGCTCTTTTATGATTTCAAGTTTTTGAATTCCAAGAAAAACCATTGATTCTTATAAACCAAGCCTCATTACAACCCGTGAAAAGACCTTGTGATTTCTGAACTAATTCTGTATAAATAACCATTGATTAGATGACAAACAAAGTTAAATTCGTTTGATCTTATGATTGATTGAGTGAAACAGTTTACCTATTACATAGAGATAAACACCTGTGAGGTAAGCCTAAAATTCTGCTTGATTGTTAATAGAATATTGTAAATAAATTTTATCATTAAACCTTTGTTATACTTGATACCAATTTTTGATTATTACAAAGTTAGTTAAATTTTGAAAATTACTTTTTGTTATAAATTCTCGGACTAACTCAAAAATTTGATTCCAAATTTTTATTTTTCTTATTTTTTCTCTCTTGCTCGAGGACGAGCAATGTCTCAAGTTGGGGGTATTTGTTAGTCCTCAAATTTTCAATAAAAGCTTTAATAAAAATTTCATAAAAATTACAAAAATTAGTTTAATTTGTTAGAAAATTAGGATTTAAATTCAATAAAAGGATGTTGTTGGAAATAATCTACCCTTGATCAATTTTCTCTAAGTTTTGCAGTGAAAAAGTTAAGAAATCAAGAGAAAATTACACTGGAGGAGCTGACGCGTAGCCTCACCCCACGCGTAGCATCAACAGCTATTTTTGATGCTGACGCTACGCGTCACAGCCACGCGTTGCGTCAGTGCTGCGTGGACTCCACATCCAACTTGGCTAAGCACTCAGCTTTGACCCAATAATGGCCACCCCACTCAGCACCAAGGGCCACCCCACTAAGCACAAATGGCCAAAATACAGTGGAAACACGTCCAAGTGGCCAGGCATGATTATATTTAATAATTTGAAGTGGCCATTATCAGCTGTTTAATGGAAGCTGAGTCAGGGGTGTGACGCGTAGTGTCACACTGACGCGTAGCGTCACACTGACGCGTAGCGTCAGCACCCTTGCTCTGCCCTATAAATAGGGCCATCCAACACCATTCTATGACATCCCATAGCATCCCATTCTCTTCTTTTCTCTCTTGTGCTCAACTTTGAGTACTTCTTTTGTGAGTTGTAGTTCTAGAATAGTTTTCTAGATACTTGAGTGTGTTTTCGGTTTATTATGATCGTTGTATCGTGAAGTTCCCATCGTCTTCGTAATGTCAAACTCTGTAAGTGTTGTTTTGACTTTCACCATGTGTAACTAATTTGCTTATGTTGGAATTGGTGAACTAATCTATTGAGTATAATGTTATGAATTCGACCTTTGCATGTTTATGATTCAAGTCCATGTTAGTATTTCAACCTTTTATTAATATGAACGTCAAACGGGAGAATGATTTTCATGTGTATTGAAACTTGTTTTATTAGTATGAATGTCAAACAGGAGAATGATTGTTCATGCCGTATTGAAACTTGTTTTGACGAAAGTAAAAAGTTGGAATACCCTTGGCATCTCAATTATATAGGGGTTGTTAACCATTGTTGCCATAAGGCCAGGTCTTAATGCAAGTTTTTACTGAGAAAGCTCATGAGGGATCGGACTTTACGGTGAATTCTTAGAATTTATATCACGAGGGATCGGTTATAATGATTTTAAGCTACAATGACATGAAACTTGATGATTAAATATGCATATCTTGAGTTCCTCATTGTTATTCTAGATTAGGGATCCAATTTCCAACATAATTTGTTTATCTGTGTTTATCTCAAGTATCTTACCTATTCTAAATTGCAACTCAACTTTTTAGATAAATTTTATTTTCTTTTATCTTATGAACTACTCAATCATGTTATCTTGTGAATATTGTATAAATTGTATATAAATCATTCTTTTGTTTATAACTTCCTTCACATTTACCATAGTAAATAGAAAATTACTGTTGTTATTGGACTTTCAATCCCAGTGGAACGATATCTAAATTTTGAAAACTACAAACGATTGGTGCGCTTGCCAATTAACAACCTGGTGGTGGAAACGAACTGTTGAGACGCTATCGCCGGGTTAACAACATACATACATATTAGTATTCTTATTTCCATTGTATCTCCTAGGATTTGTTATCATATTCTCATTTATTATTATAATTTATTTCTCTAATTATATAAGATCACAATCATAATTAGTATAAACATGACATAATCCTTTATGTTTTAGACACATATTACCCATCAGCATACTATAATTCTCTCTATATCAATTTGTCTTTCATCTCTTTCTCTCCCTCTATACCTAAAATACATACATACATACATATATACATACATACATACATACATACATATTTTAGAGAATAGAAAAATTGGTCCTCTAAAAATTGATTTGGTCAGCATATTGGTCCTTACACCCTTTTGTACCGATTAAAAAACAGTAAATAATGGTTGTTTTCACTGATGTAAAAGGGTTTAAGGACCAATAAGGTGACTAAATCAATCTTTTAACTTGTGTAAAAGGGTTTAACCGATGTAAAATAGTTGATTTGGAAGACTTATTTGGGGTTTATCATATGATGGATCTAATTAGGGACCACCCTATCTTTGAAGGACCAATTTAAATATTTTTTCTATATATTACAAGTTTACTAGGATGTAAATTGTTTACTTGACCAGTAGTAGGCTTATAGAGATGAAGTAAAAGGTTGAGTAATGTTCTCTTTCCACTACCACTTAGACCAACCTTGGCAAGGAAATGATGTTTAGTTAATCTTTGAGCATCATCAACATCAAATTACTAGGAACAAAAAGATCTTACAATGGCAATGACTTGATTTGCTTCTATTGAGAAGTTTAAATGTTCCAAAACAGGAATCTGTTCAAATGTCAGAAACAATTAAAACTAATTAATCAACTACAAATACACCAATACCTTAGAATTGAGTAGTAAAAGGGATGCAAGGTAAAAAACTGGAAGGATTAAGGAAAAAAGGAAATAAAGATGTTGAATATTTCAAAATGGTCATTAAATGCATGGGATCAAAAGCATTTATAGTGACAAGCCCAATGTACATGATACACATACTACCTGTACAAAGTAAACCAAACTAACTACGTATATGTATTGCAAAGAACCTTGATTAAAAATATATATATGCAACAAATAGGAGTGTTTATGGTTTGGTTTTGAAGCAAAAATAAACCAAACCATATAACAAAAATATACGATTTTTTTTGGTTTGGTTGAAATAAATACAAAAGTCAAATCATTGCGGTTTAGATTGGTTCGGTTAATGCAGTTTTAAGCTTCCTAGTAAATATCAAACACTAGACATTTAATAAACATGTCTTTTTTTCAATCAACATAAAAATTGACCATATAGTAACAAGTAAGCTCATTGTTATTAATGAATATAGAGATTTAAATAATTACAATCAGTATAAACTTATAAAGGCATCAATGCAACAAAAACAAATCATGTAGTCATACTTAAAAGTTGCAAAAAATAAAAGAAAAATATGATTTATCAGTATTAACTTCGTGTTAGTAAATGTATAAAAGGGCATACTAACTAAAATATAACATTCAACCTTGTTTGATGAAATAGGAATTTAAAAAAAATGGTGTATGCAAAAGATAACACAAATGACACTCTTAAATATGCAAATAATAATATAAGGTGAGATACGTAATTTACTAATTTTTAGTTTTTAGAAACAATTGATGACCCATGATACGAGATGTAGAAGCCCAACTATATTTAAGCATGGTTTGGTTTAGTTTGATTCTGTGATAGGAACCACGATCCAAACCGAACCGTTCTAAATATGTGGTGTTTGCATTTAGTGATTTTTGCGACTTACAGTTTGGATAGATTCGGTTTCATGATTAATCACAGATCGGTTCAATTCTTGAGCATCTCTAACAACAAACGGGCCAAGAAAAAAAGTAGAAAACAAACAAAAGAAATTTATTGAATATCATTCCTTCCCCTAATTATGAATCAAGTTAATTGGAGATTCAACAAGGAAAGATAGAATCTGAAGATACAAAATAAAGAACTCTCCGAGTCCCAAGAAATTTAAGAATCCTAGCTCTCTACTCTCCCTCCCAACCTCAATCCCTTTGAGAATATCTTAAGGATTCATTTGATAGTTAAGACAAGGTAAGGATGAATAGCAATAAGGCAAGATAAGGGTACGGATATGATAA
The DNA here is from genome assembly GCA_037962975.1 of Clitoria ternatea. Taxonomy (NCBI): domain Eukaryota; kingdom Viridiplantae; phylum Streptophyta; class Magnoliopsida; order Fabales; family Fabaceae; genus Clitoria; species Clitoria ternatea. Next base: position 164,061,161 of record CM075672.1, read on the forward strand.
AGATAAGTTCTTATCCTATCTAGTGTTTGATGATGAATACCATATAACCTAATAGATAGTTATATAAATTATATCCAAATGACAAAATTATCTTTATGAAAGTGTTGGTGGAAAATGTGCTGGCAATAATGGTTGAGATGAGGGTGACGACAATAAAAGTTGCGGTAAAGGTGGTAGTAGTAGCAGCAGCTTCAACAACAATGGTACTAGTAATGGCAACTAGTGTTATTTAATATCAGCTAAAACGAGGCCATAGTGCCATAGTATAGCAGAATTTTAGGCAGCCGCATTACGCGATGTATAGCGTTGCGTTTTTTCACTACGAAATTTACGGCTGCCACCACTATAGAGGTGTAGCGGTAGGTGTAATGTATGGAAAATGCTTCCATTGGAATTCCACTTTTTAAAATTTTAAAAAACATATTTAGGTGACAATTTTCAGTTTCCAAATTATTAGGATATTGGGAATAGTCCTAGTAATTGTTAGAGAATATGTTAGTATATGTGTTAGCAGGATGTGCAATGTATATGAGCTGTAACTGAATCTGTCATAGATTTGTTATAGCCCGTGTAACTGACTCTGGATTAGTTAGATATGCTAGGCTAGAAGCATCTCCCTCTTGTATAAATATCTTTGTAACCCTCTCTAACAGTACTCAATTGAAAATACATGATATGCTCCTAGTTGGCATACCAAGGTACTAACCAAAAATTACACGAACAGAATAGAAATTTACAAGAGGAGAGGGAGAGAATCAGAGAAAGGGGGAGGAGAAGAGACATAGAGGGAAGGAAACATTTCTTTGATATTTTTCATTGTTTCACACAATACAATAACTATTAATATAGGAATAATAGGCCTAAACATAACGGGACAATAAGGATAGTACTAAAATATAAATCCTAAATATAAACTATAATATTAATAATAACTAAACCAAGATACTAATCTAGTATCCTATCATTATAATGTCTTTTGAAATTGACCTTGTCCTTAAGGTCTAATTATTATTTTTATTATTATTATTATTATTATTATTATTCCTTTTCTTCCAATTGGGCTGGATAAAATTCATAAGCACTTCCATACTGTTTTTGAAAATTGAACCATGTGAGGAATGAAGTAAGCATGCAGGGAAAACAATTGGGTGGGCAAAATGGGTGGCTCCATGGACGTTGGGAATGAGAGTAGAAAAAATTGAAAAAAAATGAATGTCTTGTCCTCTAATGAGGTCCATGGATGAACTTAGTTTAGGCCTCTTTTATTTGTATATTCTTAGGCCTAACTCAAAAGACTTTTGAATTTATTGTATCTCATTATTGTTAAAAGTTCATTAGTAGTTAGGATTGGGCCTTACATGGCCATATTTTTCATTTTGGGCCACTTTTGAGGCTTGTATAGTCATATACTCTGCTTTGGGTCACTTTTGGACAATGTACCTTATTGAAAGTCTCACATTGACTAAAGATATGATCAATCAAAAGTATATAATTATGGAGCGTAATCCTCATCCTATAAGCTAGCTTTTAGGATTGAATTAGGCCCTATACCTAAATTTAAAATGGCATTAGAGTCTATCCTAGATCCCTTGTTCGGTCACCCATATTGTCCACACTCCATTCTAGAGTGTGGGGTGTTTTATAAGTCTCACAGGTCACCCGTATACATCCACACTCTATTCCTGAGTGTGAAGGGGTATGTTAATAAGTTCTGTGGGCTTACCCGTATTCATCCAGGCTCCATTCATGAGCATGAGGGGGTATGTTGAAAAGTCCCACATTGACTAAAGATATAGCCAATCAAAAGTATATAAGGTGGAGGGTAATCCTCATCTTATGAGCTAGCTTTTAGCATTGAGTTAGGCCCTATACCCAAATTTAAGATACCTTGAAGTTTTGGATCTTGGGTGAAGCTTTAACAAACTCACTCAAGTTAAGTCTGTAAATACATCACTTAGGGGGTATATATTGCACATTTCCTTTGTAAATTGCATCAATGAAATCATTTGTGAGATTTTTAGATAAGCTTAGAATTTTCTCTCTCTAAAACTTTGAGAACTTAGACTCCCTCTTGCTCGTATCCTTTAAACTTCTCCAAAGGTAGTGAACTCTCATCTCTCATTCCTTTGAGAATGGGGTCCAACCGAGACTCCATTTCGTCTCCTCTCTTTTCCATTCTAATCCACCCTCCTTTCCTTGTAGGTTAAGAAATCCTAAAATCCATGCCTACTCCATGAGAACTCCAATTTGGTCAAGACCTTTCTATGAGGAGTATTCATTTTCATGTTCAATTCTAATTGAGAAGAGCTTGTATATCTACCAAGGAGTGCAAGACTAGATCCATCCAACCTCATCCTACATCATCCTCATTAGAGATGGAAGACTGCTGGGGAGTGTGCCATTAAAAAGGCCATGCTACTTTTGGAACGTGCTGTGTGAATTGGAAACAGAAAAGTAGGGTGGATTTTTCAAAAACAGCGGTATGTTTATGGTTGAATAGACTATGTGGTAGGGTGTGGTTAGGGTAAGTGAAGAGGCACCGATTGTGCTTGTTGTAAATGGTCTGGATCGCACAATATAAAAGGAAAAAGGATTTGACAAATGAAAAAAAACTCTTTTCAAGTTGCACCTAGCTGGCCAGCATATGGACCTTTGAAAGGACGGTCTAGATGTAGCTTACGAAATAAACGTTCACATCAAAACTTAGGAAATGGTTGAGATTTATTCACTGGAGAAGGCTGGGATTTAGGCATTTCAACTGATGGAGACGAAGAATACGAAGAGGGCATTGAAGGCAAAAGCTCGTCGAACTTGGGCAAATCTGACAGTAGACATGAAGCACCCGAAGAGGACATTCAAGGCAAAAACTCATCAGACTTAGGCGAATCTGACAGTGGAGATGAAGCAGGCGAAGAGGACAGCAGAGGCACAAGCTCAACATTCCCATGGCCAACAGCATCACTACAAGACGTGTTTTGAATGTGCGGTTCAATTTCTCACACAATGATGGTAATGGTAAAGATAATGGTGGTGTTGGGAATGCTGGTGGCACCAATAATAATGATAGTGGTGGTAGTAGGGGAAATAGTGGTTTTCAATATAACGGTGGAATAATTGTGGCATTGCGACAATGCTCATGGTAGCATCAATGGTGATCATGATTCTAGTAATAGTAGTGGTGGGTTGTGGGTGACGACAAGGGTAGAACAAAATAGTTATACAATATACGATTAAGAGCAAAAGCGAAAAAAAGTTTCTTGTACTATCCTATTCATCCTAACCCAACTCCCTCCATAAGATAATATTTAAACAAATGAGTAGGATAAGATAAGCAACCAAGGTAAGTTTATCCTATTATATTGGTTTAGCGAACAATAGATTATAAGACGATAGTATACTTTATCCAATCTTGTTTTATTTTGATCACCAAATGGGCCTTGAAGCTTCTTCAATTGAGCTTCTCAAAGTTCTCTATCCCTTCTTGTGTGCTATATTGGATCATCCTTCATTTTCTCATCAATGCTTCAAACCCCTCCAACAACTCCAACTAAATCACCATTCTTAGGTGTATGTTGATAAACTCCATAGATTTGGGAGCTCTAATACCAATTAATAGAACACATTAGTGGAAAACATAATAGTCAAAACACGGTTTTGTGGCCATGACCACACCACGTTTTTACACCGTGTGAAACACTAGTCGCACTCTCATGCGGGAAGAAAAAATGCACCACCCACAACCCCCTCTCTTCTATTTTTTCCCTTTTCTCGGTAACCCACTTCTCCGACAACTACACCCCATCTTCTCCACAAACTGCAACCCGTGCGACCCATCATCTCCATCAATTACAACCCTCTCTCACATATCTCTCTGCCTCCTCTCTCACTACGAACTCTTTCTTCTCTCTTCCTTCATCTCTGACGAGCTATGTCATAATCTCTAGCGTGCTTTTCTTCTCCGTCGAGGGTTATTCCCTCAGGCATGCATGGTACAGTGGCCAACGAACCTTTCTTCTTCATCTTACTTTCTTTTCTTCCTCCCTATCACTGTTTGGGGCTTTCTCTCACTGTTAGTAGCCTCTTCAATCCTATGAAGATTGTGAATTTGTTTTTTTGCTTGGTAGATTCGATTTAAAGGAATGGGTATAGGTGAATTTTGTTTTTTAGCTCAGTAGATTGGATTTGGAAGACTGAGAAGAAAAGTTATCGAGAATGAATGTATTTGGTAGAAGGTATTTTTTTTCTTTATCGGGAACAAAAGTTAAAAAAGAAAAGATTAACTCATGTTTGGTAGAAGTTATAAAAAATATTCCTGGGTAGATAGAGTACCAAGGATCTTGAAATGTGAAGGATTTATATTTCCAGATTACTCACCTAAATAAGTGGGTAAAGAAAATTTACTTGGGAATCATTAAATTTAGGAACAAATTTCCCTTAGCTCATGTCTAAACTTACATTATAATAGGGTAAGTTTTCTTCACACCATTCATGAGTAGGAAAAGATATAACTTACCTAGGAAAAACTCATTGAGAAATAAACATGTGAAACAATTTACACAGGAATCACTTACCCATGAAAGACATTCTTGGGTAAATAGATAAAAATCATACCTCCTACCAAACACTACCCATGACTAAGCTAACAATAATAACCAAATGTTTCTTTAAAATAGTCAAATAGCATTCGTAGTAATTTTGATTCCCTGTCTTGAGAAGTTACTAAATGTTGTAATAACAAGCTAGTAATTAATGTCACGTTAAATGCCCTAAAAAGCAAAAAACTATAAAAAACCATATGTTTTTTTGTAATTTTAAGCTGGAGTAACCAAAACATGTTTCCTATAACAAATGTAGAAAAAGACACTCACTATATCAAAAACACATACATACCATAATCCTTGTAGGGTAGTGAAATGATACATTTGCAAACAGAATATGCCCCATTAACTTCTGTAACTTCACACCTATATTCAATAACAAGCCCAAGTAAACCATATGTAAGTCCATCCATAGTTATTAGAATCTTACAATTTAAGATTCGAATCCTACAATTTGATTAACAATGCGTATCATGTGATGAATTTTAAACGATTTTGAATCTTATGATACATGAGTAAATCCATGTGATTCTATATCACCAATATGAATCACATGATTCAACAACTTGGTTTTTCAATTTTTACTTTGCTTTTACCATTTCTTATCAAAGAAACTAATTAAGAATGTTTGATAAGCTTAAGTAGTTAAAAAAAATGAACTTACAAAGCAATATTGTTCATTCTATCTTGATTATTCAAATGCTCTATTCTTATTCTATGATGGTTTGATATGCATCTTTATGTTAAAATCATTTTAAATTTATGTTTCTTTAAGCTATTAGTCATGATTCTTTTGCTTTTATATGACCTTTTATGTATGTTATTTTTCAATACAATGCATGATACAGTTTGATTCATGATTCGGATAAGTGGTCTTTCAATTCATGATTTTTGAATCCTGATTTGATAACTCTCCATCATTGAAGAGTAAGGGAAGCAAATGTCTGACAGTTACTTGCCTTTGGTTAAGAATTGGTCACTAGGCAAGAGATTAATCAGTTGAAAAATTTGTTCAGATGCTCCAATGGATTGCAATAATGATGTTAAGCTGTTTATCACCCTCCAAGTGGCATAAATCAACCACTCACAGTATAGTACATACTTGGTAAGTTGTTCTATAGTTAAATAACATGTGAGAAAAGACATCCCTCTTAGCAGCACAACAACTACCTGCAAATTATAATTTAAGAAGCAAAAGATGAATTTGAGATTTATTTATTATATAATATACCATAAAAATTGGGTAAACCATTGATCAGTTATATGAAAATCTATGTTAAAAAACTTTATTTAAATACCCAAGATTGATATCAACCTTAAAAAGCTATATATGATTTAACTGTATAAATAGGTTACAATAATTTGGTCCATCAGATTCCTTGATTCTAAGAAAAATGGACGAATAACTTGGAAGAGGTTCTATACTAATTTAATCACAATTCATAAATAAAACAGAGACACCTATGAGAAAGTGACTTAATAGTTTGTGAAGATGGAGACACTTATGAGAAAGTGAATTAATAGTTTGTGGAAGACTTCATTCATTTTCATGAAGAAGAATTGAAACATCCTAAGTTCAATTTAAGGACAAACCGAGACAAGGAAAATTTTTCCAAAGATCAGGGGATTTGAAGGTAAGGGAATCGGTGGAGGATTAGGAAAAAGGAATTAAGTTAAGAAGGAACCATAAGTCGCATGCAAACGGTGGAAGAAGTTGAACGTGAACAAGCTCGACAACATCCACTCGCTCGGGTGATATTCCGCTTCGCATGAGCGGGACACCACAATGTGCTCGGGCGAACACGCGTCGCTTAAGCGGACTCGACTAGGAACCTTTCTATTCACTCGTACTCGCTGGAGTGAGCGTTCATTCGCTGAGGCGAACAACTCCAATCCTCAGCTTCATTCACTCGGGTCACAGTTGCTGGCCACTCGGGAAATAATTCCCACGGCAATTCCACTTGGGTTTATAAGGGACTTCTCACTCGAAAATACTCAGTCGCTCCTCACTCGGGAAATACTTAGTCACTCCTCACTCGGGAAATACTTAGCCACTCTTCACTCAGGAAATACTTAGCCACTCCTCACTCGGGAAACCTCAACAGTTATCATTCTAAGGGTATCAGGATTGATTCTCGCTCGGTTCCACCTATCCTATTCGCTCGTTCTCACTCGGCATCACTCTGTCTCATTCACTCGGGATTACCTAGACTTCCCTTCACTCGGAGGGAGTCACTAACTCTCTTCCCACGCCAACACTCGACTCCATTTCAACTTACAGTTATACTAACCTCTCACCCACAACAAATACGCGTACATAGGTTACCCGGATTTTCATGCACAATATAGGGTTTCACGCAACATAGTAGATGTAATTAATTACAGGCACCAAAATCATGTCCTCTACCCTAAAGGGTTCAGGTTCTAATAAAAGGAACTAAGGCTAAACATGAGCCGGCCAAGGCTTAACAAAACACATAAACAAAATATACATACCCTCTATCCCTATAGTGCACCAGCATTTCACTCGGCATTCGGCTCCTCCTTCACTCCTCATTTCGAGAGATATTCACTGAAAAATTGCCACAGTAGGGGTGAGTATCTTAAATTTTAAATGATAGATACTGACTCGGATTATCTTTAATCATGCAACAATATAATGCACACGGCTAGTACTAAATATGCATATAACATTTCAATAACATCAACAATCATAAATGGAACAGAATTAAGTCGGTACAGTCAGTGCATGTACACAGAATAGTCTACTCGGTTCCGTATTCGTGTGTAATCAATTTTCAACGTTGCAACGTAGGCTCCCAGCCTTTTTATACATAGCTCTCAGCTATCAATTCAGCTCCCAGCTGCTTGGCCATTTTACAGGTACCCAACCGTTTGCCCACAAGGTGACACCAACGCTCCCAGCGTCAACGGAGGTGTTCACGGGCAGCCCGAGTCCCACTCGGAAACTACCTTGAGTCCCACTCAAAGGATTTCACAGCGTCCCACGCTTTTCAATTAACCGATAGTAGTGTCCCACACTACGTGCTCCCAACACAACACATCCCATGCGCCACACGCGGATTCATCACACAATACAGAATTCATACACACAACTTTTCACTCAGTCATATATACTTCACATACAGTCGGTAACACGTATTCTCAGAACTCAATATATTGATTTAACACACATACTTCCATGCAATCAGTATCATTGCTCAAGTAGTTGAATACAGCAACACGTGCTTCCTATGCAATTGATATCAACCAATATCAGGATTCAATAAAGTATTCCACTCAACACAAGCATAACATGCAATCAGTATTCAGCAATATCAGGATTCAACTATGTATACATCAATATGAATATTATCAGATTCACTACACCAACACTCGATCACATGCAGTCATCATTTTATATTTATAACGACTCACAAGTCACATAAACCATACAGTTATCGTCATCAACAATACAACACACCCTTGCCATGCAATCATTCAACATTCTCTAAGCTATCGGCGTGCATCTCAGGGATAATACTAAACATGCAACACTCAACTCCTACTTATCATGCACCCGGGTATTGCGCACTCCACATGCAAGTATAACACACAAACAGAATACAGAACAACAATCATCAACACCCGGAACCCGTCCATAATCCATGCGTTTAACATATAAGGTACTCCCCCTACCAACTACGAGACTCCGAGAGACTCTTCTGCTTGGGTGTTGGCCCTCTTCCTTGCTGCTTCGCTTGACACCTTCACTCGTTCAGCCTCCACTCGAACACTGTTGTCTTTTGCGCTTAGCTCGGGTACATGGGCTATTTCTTCTTCCGCTCTGACGATCGTCTTTCACTCGTATAAGGGGCTCCGACTCCTCTGCAGCACCATCGACGTGGCCTCCGTAAGCAGAAATAGGGACAGAGAGCAGAGAAAGAGAAGAAGAAGAAGAAGAACGAGGGAGAAAGAGAAGAAGGAAGAAGAAGGGAAATCGCAGAGGGAATTCTGAAGAATGAAAGGCAAGAGACCATCGACCAACTACATATATGCATGCAGAAAGAATGGAAAGGTGGGGTGGGGAAAATGTGAAGCAGCAGTCTGCTCACGTCACCCAGTCCCATCAGCAACCATCAATAGCTAATCCCACTTAATCAGCACTCATTTGATTAATTAAATTAATGGTAATTAATAAACAATTCCCCACTTCTGAAATTATTATTTTAATGGCTTTATTTCACCCGGTACTTTGTTTAAAATCGGGATGTTACAGTTCTCCCCCTCTCAAAAGAATTTCGTCCTCGAAATTCACCCGGTGACTCACCTTAGTAAACAACTCGGGGTACTGTTGCCTCATGGCATCCTCGCGTTCCCAGGTATCAGAGGTATACCCGTTCTGTGGCCACTCGACCTCAACCAGTTGCACGTCCTTATTCCTTAAACGCTTTACCGATCGGTCTACGATTCTAGTTGGTACAGTCACAGTGGTCAGGTCTTCCTTGATTTCCACTTCATCATCAGGCATTGTGTGAGTAGAATCGGGTAAGTACTTCTTTAGTTGGGACACATGAAACACGTTATGCAATCGGGATAAGTGAGTCGGTAGTGCTACTCGGTATGCCATGGAGCCGACTCGTTCCAACACCTCATAAGGCCCAATGTACCGGGGGCTCAACTTTCCACTCTTCAAGGCTCGCCCGACTCCTTTACTCGGTGAAGTCTTCAGAAACACCCGGTCCCCGACTGAAAACTCTAATGGTTTAGTTCGTTTATCATGGTAGCTCTTCTGCCTATCCTGAGACGCCTTCATCTTTTCCCTTATCGCTCGGATCTGTTCTGAGGTTTGCTTTACAATTTCTGGCCCCAATAGCAGACTCTCACCCGTTTCCGACCAGTAAAGTGGGGTTTGGCATCTTCGACCGTATAGTGCTTCGTAGGGTGCCATACCGATACTATTGTGGTGGCTATTGTTGTATGTAAACTCGATCAGGGGAAGATACTGCTCCCAGTTTCCACCGTGCTCCAACACACACACCCTTAGCAAGTCTTCCAAGCTCTAGATTGTTCGCTCGGATTGTCCATCCGATTGGGGGTGGTAAGCAGAACTTAGCTAAAGCTTCGTACCCATTTCTTGGTGCAGGCTGGTCCAAAGCCGAGACGTGAACCTAGGATCCCTATCCGATACGATGGAAGTCGGTATACCATGCAGTCGGACAATTTCGTGAATGTAAATCCGAGCTAACTTATGCAACGGGTACTTCATGTTCACAGGTAGGAAGTGTGCACTCTTCGTCAGTCGGTCAACAATGACCCAAATCGCATTATGGCCCGCTCAGTTTTTTGGCAATCCCATGACCAAGTCCATGGCAATTGAGTCCCATTTCCACACGGGAATCTCCAGGGGTTGCAATGCGCCACACGGCTTCTGGTGCTCGACTTTCGACTTTTGACAGGTGATACACCGAGCCACGTATTCTACCACATTCCTTTTTAATCCGGGCCACCAAAATTGTGCCCTTAGATCGTGGTACATCTTCGTGGTACCCGGGTGGATACTTAGCAAACTCTTGTGAGCTTCATCAAGCACCATTCTTCTCAATTCTCCTCCACCCGGCACGTATATTCTGTTTCTCACTCGGAAAATTCCATCCGATCCCTCGGTCAAGGACAAGTCCTTTCCTTTGGCCTGAGTCTCCTTCATCTCAGCCAAGTAGGAATCTGACTGCTGTTGTTCATACACAGATTTTAGAAATTCATTGGTAATCCTTAACGTACTGATCGTCATTTTCCGAGAAGAGGGGAGGTCAACATGCAAGTTCATGTCTCAGAACTGTTCCAATAACTCCACTTCCTTCACCATCATCACTGCTATATGAAGGGATTTCCGACTCAACGCGTCGGCAACAACGTTTGCCTTACCCGGATGGTACTTCAGCTCGAAGTCATAGTCCTTTAAAAATTCCATCCATCTCCTCTGCCTCATGTTCAGCTCCTTCTGGTCGAATAAATATTTGAGGCTCTTATGGTCGCTGTAAACTTCGAATTTAGAACTATACAAATAATGCCTCCATATCTTTAACGCAAAAATCATAGCTGCTAGTTCCAAGTCGTGGGTCGGGTAATGCTGTTCGTGAGGCCTCAATTGCCGAGAGGCATACGCCATCACTCGGTCTTTCTGCATTAGCACGCATCCCAATCCGAGTCCTGACGCATCATAATAAACCACGAAGCTCTCTTGCAAGTTAGGCAATGCCAATACTGGAGCAGTCGTCAACTTGTCCTTCAGCTCTCGGAAACTGCTTTCGCACTCGGAACTCCACACGAAGGGAACGTTTTTCCGGGTCAATTTAGTTAGTGGCGAAGCTAGCTTAGAAAAACCTTCAATAAACCTTCTATAATAAACGGCCAGGCCCATAAAGCTCCTTATCTCCGAGACTGACTTGGGTCTCTCCCATGCCATTATAGCTGCCACTTTCGAAGGGTCCACCGAGACACCTTCCTCGGAAATCACATGTCCGAGGAAGTGGATCTTATCCATCCAGAAATCGCATTTTGAAAGCTTTGCAAACAACTATTTCTCCTTCAACACTTGAAGTACCGCTCGGAGGTGTTCTTCATGCTCCTCAGGGGTCTTAGAATAGACTAGGATGTCATCTATGAAAACTACTACGAATCGGTCTAGATATGGGTGGAATATGCTGTTCATGTAATACATGAAGACAGCAGGGGCGTTTGTCACACCGAACGGCATCACTACATATTCGTAGTGACCATACCGAGTCCTAAAGGCAGTCTTAGGAATGTCTGAGTCCTTCACTCGGATTTGGTGGTATTCCGATCGTAAATCGATCTTCGAAAAGACTGAAGCGCCATGCAGCTTGTCAATCAGATCATCAATTCTGGGCAATGGGTATCGGTTCTTAATTGTGAGTTTGTTTAGCTGTCGGTAGTCTATACATAGCCTCATGCTGCCATCCTTTTTCTTAACAAGCAGCACAGGTGCACCCCATAGCGATACGCTCGGCCTAATGAACTACTTTCCGAGTAACTCATCCACCTGCTTCTTCAACTCGGCCAATTCTGTTGGGGACATTCTATAAGGTGCACTGGAGACTGGCTCGGTTCCAGGGATCAGGTCTATAGAGAATTCAACTTCTCTACTCGGAGGGACACCTGGTACGTCTTCCGGAAACACCTCGGGGAATTCACAGACAGTCGGAATATCGTTCACTCGGGCTCTTCTCTCACCCTCGGTCAAACAAAGCATCATAAACAGTTGAGCTATACCTTGTACCATGTAATCCTCATTGTTCTGCCTCGGAAAGATTATCCTCCGGTTTCTGTAATCCACTAACACCTTGTTGGCTGAAAGCCAATCTATACCGAGTACAATGTCAAGGTCCTTCAAAGGAATGCACACCAGATCGAAGGTAAAACTCTGATCACCCAATACGAACGTTACGTCTTTACACATTGAGGATGTCAACACCTTAGGGCCAGTCGGGTTGGCCACTTCCAAAATCCGATCCATATCCACAGTCGGTAATCTCAAACGTCTTACACAATCATCAGCTATGAAGGAGTGGGTGGCTCCAGAATCAAAAACTACACTAAGCGTATATTTACCGAGTAGACACTTACTTTGCACTAAGTCGTTCGCCTGCGTAACTTCCTCAGCACTGATGGCGTAGACTCTTCCAGCAGCAGGTTGGTCGGTGTTCCTCCTCCGGTGGTTTGGGGCAACCATCATATTTTCCCTAGCTCCGTTGCCTCCGCGCCCCGGTCTTTGACCATCGTGTCCACGGCTCCTCTCTTGGAAACCTCCCTGACGCACATTTATATTTGCTTGACGGATTTGGGGGCAGTCAGGGCGAATGTGTCCCCTTTTATTACAATGGAAGCACACCATCTCACCATCATTGTTACAGTCTCGAGCATAATGATTTCCTCCACACTTGAAACATTTTCCGTTCCCCATAACTGGTCATCTCTCTGGCTGGTTCCGACCCCCAAATCTGGAAAAAGGTCTGTTCCTACCAGCGTTGTTCGGCCTCTTGAAGCGGGGTTGCTGGGGCCTCAAGTAATGGTTTGCTCTGCTGCTCTGGCCCGAGTGGGCCTTGTCATCCTCCTCAAATATCCTACACTTGTTCACCAATACGGGAAAGCTCCTAATCTCTTGGTATCTGTAGGCTCTCTTAATGTCTGACCTCAACCCGTTCTCAAATTTAAGGCATTTAGAACTCTCCGTTCCATGTTGTTGGAAGGGCGGGTAGAATAAGCACAGTTCTTCAAATCTTGCCACGTATTCTTCCACAGTCATGGATCCCTGCTTCAATTCCATGAATTCCAATTCTTTCTGACTCCTGATGGTGTCGGGGAAATACTTTTCTAAGAAACATGTCTTGAAATTTTCCCAGGTCAGCTGGGTATCGTCGTCAGTTAGTAGGTTTCTGGCTATCTTCCACTAGTTTTCCGCCTCGTCTCGCAGCATATACACTGCACATTCTACCTTCTGGGCCTCGGTGCAGTGAAGGCCCCCAAAAATCCTTTCTAACTCCTGAGTCCGTTTATAGGCTGCCTCGGGGTTACGTCCTCCCTGAAATTCACTCGGCCTCCTCTTCAGGAAGCGGTCCAGCACTTGGCCATCCTCTGCTCGAGGCTGGCCCTGCCTCTCAAACACGTCCGCAAAGCGTTGGAATGCTGTGGCTATAGCCTCCATGCTCTGACGATTCGTCATGACCTATCCTGAAATTCACACCCCTTCAAGGATAAGTTTACAAGGTTACATTCTTCCGATCGGATCTCAGTCTAACGTTCAGTAACTTTAGCTCATTATACTACTTCTATATGTTATACAATCAGTCGGACCAGGAGGAAAACAACCTCCCATCCATAAATCAATATTACAATATCAATCAGATTCAACAATTGCCACAATAATGATGACCACTCGGTCACAATGCACACAACCGCTTACACTCGGTAAGCATACCTTGGCCTTGGACCTTTCGGTCTGCTCTGATACCAAAATGAAACATCCTAAGTTCAATTTAAGGACAAACCGAGACAAGGAAAATTTTCCCAAAGATCAGGGGATTTGAAGGTAAGGGAATCAGTGGAGGATTAGGAAAAAGGAATTAAGTTAAGAAGGAACTATAAGTCGCATGCAAACGGTGGAAGAAGTTGAACATGAACAAGCTCGACAACATCCACTCGCTCGGGTGATATTCCGCTTCACATGAGTGGGACACCACAATGTGCTCGGGCAAACACGCGTCGCTTAAGCGGACTCGGCTAGGAACCTTTTTATTCACTCGTACTCGCTGGAGCGAGCATTCATTCACTGAGGCGAACAACTCCAATCCTCGGCTTCATTCACTCGGGTCACAGTTACTGGCCACTCGGGAAATGATTCCCACGGTAATTCCACTTGGGTTTATAAGGGACTCCTCACTCGGAAATACTCAGTCGCTCCTCACTCGGGAAATACTTAGTCACTCCTCACTCGGGAAATACTTAGCCACTCTTCACTCGGGAAATACTTAGCCACTTCTCACTCGGGAAACCTCAACAGTTATCACTCTAAGGGTATCAGGATCGATTCTCGCTTGGTACCACCTGTCCTATTCGCTCGTTCTCACTCGGCATCACTCTGTCTCATTCACTCGGGATTACCTAGACTCCCCTTCACTCGGAGGGAGTCACTAACTCTCCTCCTACGCCAACACTTGACTCCATTTCGACTTACAGTTATACTAACCTCTCACCCACAACAAATACGCGTACATAGGTTACTCGGATTTTCATGCACAATATAGGGTTTCACGCAACATAGTAGATGTAATTAATTACAGGCACCAAAATCATGTCCTCTACCCTAAAGGGTTCAGGTTCTAATAAAAGGAACTAAGGCTAAACATGAGCCTGCCAAGGCTTAACAAAACACATAAATAGAATATACATAACATCTATCCCCATAGTGCACCAGCACTTCACTCGGCATTCGGCTCCTCCTTCACTCCTCATTTCGAGAGATATTCACTGAAAAATTGCCACAGTAGGGGGTGAGTATCTTAAATTTTAAATGATAGATACTGACTCAGATTATCTTTAATCATGCAACAATATAATGCACACGGCTAGTACTAAATATGCATATAACATTTCAATAACATCAACAATCATACATGGAACAGAATTCAGTTGGTACAGTCAGTGCATGTACACAGAATAGTTCACTCGGTTCCGCATTCATGTGTAATCGGTTTTCGACGTTCCAACATAGGCTCCCAGCCTTTTTATACATAGCTCTCAGCTATCAATTCAGCTCCCAGCTGCTTGGCCATTTTACAGGTACCCAACTGTTTGCCCACAAGGTGACACCAACGCTCCCAGCGTCAACGGAGGTGTTCACAGGCAGCCCGAGTCCCACTCGGAAACTACCTTGAGTCCCACTCAAAGGATTTCACAGCGTCCCACGCTTTTCAATTAACCGATAGTAGTGTCCCACACTACGTGCTCCCAACACAACGCATCCCATGCGCCACACGTGGATTCATCACACAATACATAATTCATACACACAACCTTTCACTCAGTCATATATACTTCACATACAGTCGGTAACACGTATTCTCAGAACTCAATATATTGATTTAACACACATACTTCCATGCAATCAGTATCATTACTCAAGTAGATGAATATAGCAACACGTGCTTCCCATGCAATTGATATCAACCAATATCAGGATTCAATAAAGTATTCCACTCAACACAAGCATAACATGTAATCGGTATTCAGCAATATCAAGATTCAACTACGCATGCATCAATATGAATATTATCAGATTCACTGCACCAACACTCGATCACATGCAGTCATCATTTTATATTTATAACGACTCACAAGTCACATAAACCACATAGTTATCGTCATCAACAATACAGCACACCCTTGCCATGCAATCATTCAACATTCTCTAAGCTATCGGCGTGCATCTCAGGGATAATACTAAACATGCAATACTCAACTCCTACTTATCATGCACCCGGGTATTGCGCACTCCACATGCAAGTATAACACACAAACAGAATACAGAACAACAATCATCAACACCCAGAACCCGTCCATAATCCATGCGTTTAACATATAAGGTACTCCCCCTACCAACTACGAGACTCTGAGAGACTCTTCTGCTTGGGTGTTGGCCCTCTTCCTTGCTGCTTCGCTCGACACCTTCACTCGTTCAGCCTCCACTCGAACACTATTGTCTTCCGCGCTTGGCTCGGGTACAGGGGCTGTTTCTTCTTCCGTTCCGATGATCGTTTTTCACTCGTATAAGGGGCTCCGACTCCTCTGCAGCACCGTCGATGTGGCCTCCGTAATCATAAATAGGGACAGAGAGCAGAGAAGGAGAAGAAGAAGAAGAAGAACGAGGGAGAAAGAGAAGAAGGAAGAAGAAGGGAAATCACAGAAGGAATTCTGAAGAATGAAAGGCAAGAGACTATCGACCAACTATATATATATGCATGCAGAAAGAATGGAAAGGTAGGGTGGGGAAAACATGAAGCAGCAGTCTGCTCACGTCACCTAGTCCCATCAGCAACCATCAATAGCTAATCCCACTTAATCAGCACTCGTTTGATTAATTAAATTAATGGTAATTAATAAACAATTCCCCACTTCTGAATTTATTATTTTAATGGCTTTATTTCACCCGGTACTTTGTTTAAAATCAGGATGTTACAAGAATAGCCAATTTAAATATAGTCTGGTTTATTAACCACATCGCTCCATTGGAAAAAACATAGTCATGCACCCTTTTGCACGCTACTCATGAACCAACAAGACTCTTAGATAGAATAGAGTAAAGAGAGAAAGCATATTTAGAGAGAAGATGTAAATCTGAATTCTATATTGATTGAAATGAAGATAACGATGATAACAAGGTATTTATAGAGTGCCAGCTGGCTAGCTCAAGAAACTACAATCTAACAGAATCAGTTAGGCTTAACAAGCTAAGTTGACTCAGCAACTAACTGAACTACACTAATACTACCATACAATTCCCCCCTTAATTAAACTCGTGAAGGTTTGATAAAGTCAGAGTTATCAAACACTCTGGGTTTGTTTCCAAGAGCTACAAACTTAGGTTCAAATAAGGGCTTTGTAAGACAATCCGCAAGTTAACCATCGGCTGGAACACAAGTGACAATTAGGTGACCAGCAACTACTTTTTCCTTGACAAAGCAAAGGTCTATCTCAAGATGTTTAGTGTGACTGTAAAGAACAGGATTGTGAGCAATGTTGATGGTGCTAAGATTGTCAGCGAAGTGCTAAGGTAGAGAAAGGAACATGAAGCTCAGTGAATAAAGATTGTGTCCAGATAATGTCGGAGACTATGAGAGCAAGGCTACGGTACTCAACCTCTGCTGGAGTGAGCAACAAGGCTTTGCGTCTTGCTCCACCAAGAAATTAAGTTTGGTCCAAGATAACTGAACCTAAGGTGGATCGGCGGCCATCTATATCTTATGCCCAACAGCATCACAAAGGGCCGAGAGGGTGAAGAAGGAAGTAAAGGAAGTGGACTGGAGCATTAGACCATGATGAGAAGTGCTACGCAGGTAGTAAAGAATAGGTTTGACAGTTTTCCAATGAGAAATAAGGGGAGTGGCTACATTGTTGACACAAACTAATTTCAGGACCAGTGATGACTACATATCGTAATGCACCAACTATAGACCTGACAGGGGATCATCCAAAGGTTCACCTCCAAACTTGGATAATTTTTGCGATCTTAGGATAGGAGTGTCGATGAATATTGATTGATGAATATTGGCTTTGGTGAGGAGATCACGAATGTATTTAGCATGAAAGAAAGAAGGAAACTACTAGATAGGCATTGAATCTCAAGCCGAAGAAAGTACTGTAAGTTGTCTGACAGCTTTAAAGCAAAGGCATTACTTAGTTTGGTAATAAGTTATTGGACTATGGGAAGAGAGATATCATCAACGTAGGCAAGTACATAGAAAGCACGGGTAGGAGTAGGGAGGATGTATAATGATTGATCACAACGGCTGGATTTAAACCCAAATGATAGAAGAGTGGATGAGAGCTTGTCAAACCAAGCCTGAGGGGCTTGTTTGAGGTTATACAATGCTTTATAAAGCCTGCAAACAAGACAGAAATTAAAGGACTCAAACCTAGAGGGTTGAGTTATGTAAACTTCCTCTAGAGTATGCCATTGGGGAATGTGTTATTAACATCAAGTTGTTGAATCGACCAAGAAAATGTGAGGGCAAGTGAGAGGAGTATACGAATGGTAACAAGCTTGACAATATGGGAAAAGGTTTCAATGTAATCGAACCCCGATTGTTGTGGAAACCTTTGGCAACAAAGCGCGCTTTAAAGAAATTGACACTACCATCCGGATTTTCTTTCACCCGAAACACTCATTTACAGCCTATGATTGTACAATCGAGGGGTAAGGAGACCAATGACCAAGTTTGATTAGCTATTGTTAGAATTATAAAATATAGCAATAGTATATATTAGGATTAAATATATTGATTTTATCTTTCTGGTAATAAATTTGTTTTTTCTTCTATTTCTACCACTAGTTACTTACCTTCTGTTACTATAGGCAATGGTTCTCAAACATAGTCCCGAGGTATTGGTATTGTCTATCCTCTTCCTTCTCTTTCGGTAGATAATGTGTGATTTGTTTCTAGTGCCCCCTTTAATTTGTTATCCCTTAGTCAGCTTACTCGTACACTTGATTGTGTCATCTCTTTTACTAAAGATTTTGTTTCTCTGTGGGACCAGAAAATGAGGAAAATGATTGGCTTCGAATGTAAGTCTCACGGCCACTATCAACTTAAAAGGTCATCTCTTGTTGGTTCGACATCAACGTCCCCTCTTCTCGTTCATGCTCAGTTAGGACATCTAAGTCTGGATGCATTAAGGAAATTAGTTCTTAGTTATTCTAAATTAGAGTCTTTATCGTGTGACTCATGTCAATTAGGTAAGTATACTCATACCCCTTTTCCTAATTGCATTAATAATTAGGCCTCGTCCCCTTTCGCTATGGTTCATTCGGATGTTTGGAGTCCAAGTCATATTTTATCTTCTTTAGGATCTAGGTATTTTGTAACCTTTATAGATGATTTCTCTCGTTGTACTTGGATATATTTAATGAAAGATCGTTCTAAGTTATTTTCTATTTTTTAGTGTTTTTTATAAAATAAAAACTCAATTTGGGATTTCCATTCATACTTTACAAAGTGAAAATGCTCCAATTTCAGACTTCTATGGCATCTCATGATGTGTTGCATGATACTTTTTACCCTCATACCTCCTCCCCTATAACAGAATGGGGTTGCTCAGCGTAAAAATAGACATCTTCTAGATACAACTCAGACTCTTCTTCATTCTCATGTCCCTTTTCAATTCTGGGGTGATGCAGTTCTTGCTGCGTGCTATCTCATCAACTGTATATCTTCCTCTGTTCTTAAAGGTAAAATTCCTCATCAGGTTTTATATCTACACCACCCACTTGATTCTTTACCCTCTCGAGTCTTTGATTCCACTTATTTCCCTCATGTCCTTCATCTTTAGATCGATAAATTACTTGCTTGATCTCATAAATGTGTTTTTATCAGGTACCCTTACTCTCATAAAAGATACAATTGCTACTCTCCTATTCTTCGCATGTATTTTATCTCTGCAAATGTCACCTTTGTTGAAGATGTTCCCTTCTTTGGGTTTGGAGTACCTCCACCAGAGCCTTCTCTTCCTGTGACTACACCTATAATCCTATTTTCTCTTCCCCGTGAGTCTCCTTCCTCTCCAGAACCCCTTCCTCCCCCTCCTCCTTTGTAGGTTTCTCAACGTCGTCTTCGTCCTGTACTGTCGCCACTTGTAATTGACCCAATTGTAGATTCACATCATGGGTTCACTACCCAACCACTTCTCCATCGCGCCTCCTAAGTTAGATCTTCCCGTTGCACTTTGCAAAGGTATCTGTTCTACTAGTAATCCTTCTCATCATTATACTGCTTTGAGTTATCATCGCATATCTGTTCTACTAGTAATCCTGAACTCTCCATGTAAGGAACATTGGGATGTAGTGACCCATATTGTTTGATATATCAAGAAAGATCCTAGAGAGGGCCTATTATATAGAGATAACACACTCAAGTTGTAGGATACCCTGATGTTAATTAGACAGGCTCCCCCATTGATAGAAGGTCCACTTCCAGATATTGTATTTTTGCTGGAGGTAATCTTGTCTCTTGGAATAACAAGAAGCAGAATGTTGTAGCCAGGTCCAGTACGAAGTCAGATTACCGTGCTATGGCTATAGCTAGACATATGGCTCAAACAGTTGCTTTGGGAACTTCAATTTGGAGAGGTTGCACAAATAACACTTATCTGTAATAATTGGACCGCTAAGCATATTGCCTCGAATCTAGTTTTCCATGAGAGCGAAGCATATTGAAATTGACTGTCATTTTGTCAAAGAAAAGGTCCTATATAATGAAATATGCACTAGTTCTGTTAGTTCTAATGATCAGTTGGCAAATGTTTTCACTAAGTCTCTAAGAGGTCATCGGATTGACTATATATGTAACAAGCTTGGTGCATATGACTTATATACTTCAACTTAAGGGGAAATGTTAGAATTATGAAAATATAGTAACAATATATATTAGAATTAAATATATTGATTTTATCTTTATATAAAATAAGAAACTGTATATCCTATATTTATGTACAAATCCTTATAAATACAAAAGTTCCATTGCGATCACAACACATGGAATTCATATATTCTCTCATTTTCTCTCTTTCGACACCTATCAAAGCTTCGTGGCCTCACGTCACTACAGTTGAGATAAGGCAACTTTGACAATAGGGTGTTCAGTATGAGTTAGGAATAGAGTTGGGTTTATAGGTTTAAAGGTGCATGTCCCCATAAATCTGTAAAGATTAATTCAAGAGGCAAGGTAAACAATGGTAGAAGGGGTAGAGGATGGGTGATGAATTTTGCCCATACAACCTGCAGAACAGAGGTCCAAAGCAGTTTTAAAAGTAAAGGAGATATTACATTGATCAAGTATTTTCTTAACAATGAAAGATTTGGGATGATCCAATCGTCGACGCCATAAGGCATAAGAAGAACAATCAAGATTGCAAATTGCAGTTGTATTATCCGTATTAACAGAAAGAAATCAGAAATCAGAACTAGGAAGAGTATCACAACAGTAGAAAAAACTCTAGGAGAGGAGATTCCATGTTGAAATTAAAGATCAAGAAACTTGTATAAGCCATTAGTGCTGAAGGAACCTTAGCAACACCTCCTTAGTGTCCTGGGATTTTACAACACAATAGAAGGTGTGTGTAGAGAAGATAGAGAGAGAGAGTGGAGAAAAAGACAAGAAAGTGAATTAGAATTCGGTACTCTATAATTTGTAGAGACCCCCATATTTATATAATATGTTAAGGTTCCATAATAAAAGGGTAACTCTTTCTCATCACAACCAGAAAGAAGTTAGGCTCTAGTTTTGATACCATTTTAAAGTTTCATCTTAAAACCAATTGGCAATAAGAGGAGTAGTCTAACATGTATTTAAACCATAACACATATTATGAAGCAGGCGATATGGAACTTCAAACATAATGAACAATGAAATATCATATAGTTGTAACCCTAATGGGTTAGGCCCATCGTCGTAAATATCTAATATAATAATATCTACTCATAACAATATGAAACTAAAAAAGACCAGAAGTAAATTTCTCATGTAGAGTAGTGTGTGGTTGTGTAGGTGACAAAAATTATGAAGAACCTACTAACTACATAGAAATAAATTATGCATTACCCAAGAGAGTTAAACCCAACCAAGATTTTCAACAAGTTGAGGATTAGCAGTCACATAGTATGATGCACCTGAATCTGGATACCACTTATAGGATTGGAGTGGTTGTAGAGTGGAGGATGAAATTACATCATCTTATGTCAAAGAAGGATACTGAGATAGAGCAAATTGAGGTGAAGAGCCAATCAAATGAGGAGGAGGTAAATTATTCTGAGGATGGTAAACAATGTTGCTCACATTGGGAGCCATAGCATAGCTTGCTTGAGGATACTAAGCATACTAACAGGGCAAAGAAGGATTTACCAGTGATTACTAATTGGAAAGTACTAATTGTTCCAAGGTTGTGAAGAAACAAACTGATTTATGGCATAGCCTGCGCGATACTAGTACATTGAGGCTCGTGGCCGAACTTGTTGCAAACACTGTACTGTAGGTACAAACGATAATCTCCACATCCTTCTTTGCCTCCACAAAATCGGCCACCATGGCTACTTTGACCTCTTCCAAATGGAGGTGATAAGTGTAAGCCACCCATAACCATGGTGTACAACCGCAAGCAACGGGAAAAAGAAGCAACAACCCTAGACCACCAGTAGCAAAGCGCACAACACCCAACGGGTGCAAGAACAAGAAGTGCAACCCAGGAGGGTGCAACTTGTAACATCCGGTTAAATTTAATTACCGATTAAGGTTAATTACAGAATTAAAATTTATTAATTTAATAATAATAATGATAATAATGCTAGGAAATCTCCCATGTGCCCTTGGTGTTATGATGGAGTTTCGGTTCTCTCTCTCTTTGGTACGCTGATGGGATTGCATTAAATGAAGATGGGATGTGATGGCTGATGGAGTGGACGTTGGGCAGAGCTATGATAATGGCTTCCCTTTCACGATTTCTACCCACTCTCTGCCTATTTCACCTTGTTATGCTGTAAACACTCCTCCCTTCTCTCTCGAGTTCTTGTGGCTTCTTCTTCCTTGCTGGTTCTTCGTCTTCCCCTTCATCTTCTTCTTCCACTCGCACACTGAGTAGAACCCGAGTGGGAAGTGGGAACACAAAGTGGAACAGCGTGGCTGAGAGAGATCTGTATGGTGTTGACTGTTTTGGAAGCATGGGGTCCTCCACTGTTGGTGAGGACTGGTCTGTTCGTGTGTGGGAACAGCCATGGAATCCTCCACTGGATTGAGTATGGGGGTGACGTTGTGCCTTGGAGGTGTGGAACTCTCCACTACTCTGTGAACAGAGCATGGAGTGTCATGGGGGCAGAGCTGTTCGTGTGTCTGAGTGGCTCGGTGTTCCTCCAAAGGAGATTCCTGTGCTGAATGGCTGGAAGCTGGGTCGTTTTGTCAAGAACAAGTGACTGAACAACGTTCAGTCGGTGCTTCAAGCTGAGGGAGCTTCTGGGATCTTCATTCCAGGTAGGGGGCTAATTTGTGTAACACCCCTGATTTTCAGTACTCGAATCCCAATGTGATCGACATAATTAATAAAATTGTGAATAAATTTTTCGTGTTTGAAAACATTTCCAATACACCATCATGACCACATCAAGACCCAAATCACAGAAAACCAAAGAGTGAGATTAAATAACCTAGAGCTGGATCGATAACTAAATGCCCACAACGGTATACAAAAATAATAGAGTTTACAGCGGAAGAATATGTATACCGGGCACAGGCCTCGTCCCATATATGGCGATATGAGAAAAGGCTAGGCTAGCACGCAATGGCATATTATAAGCCTATTAGACAACCATCATCATTCTACAGTTAATTCATTTAAGCATGCAAAGCCTAAGGTATAACTATATATATATACATATACACACGGGAATCTTCTCCCAGCCTCCGCTATCATTAATATACATCAATTAATTTTTAATCCTTCTAATACACAACAAATCATCTCTTACCTACTACATTTATATCCACAATTCATAATTCCGAAGGATCATTCTATACATGTTCCAAATTCATTAAAATCGCCTACATTCTTATAACCAATTCATTCATTACCTAAGAATTAATAAATGATGCCGGCCAAGGCACTTCCTTTACCACTATTTACCTCCACTCAAGCTTGATCTTTAAATCCGAACTCATCCCATGGTAACCTGTATCACAATGCTAAAAAGGAGACCACATGGGAGAGTGAGTTATACATTCAAAATGACGAATAATATATATATTGTGATCATGTGTATATGCATACAAACATCATGTGTGCTTTGCTATCAAAACATCAAATTATCATTCATTCATTATCTCATTATCACAATAGGCATACAGGCCTCATGAATCGCAATTCATATCATAAATAAGCACAACATATACACAATCACAAACACTATCACTTTGCCACTTATCAACAAGGACATTCACAATCATTATCATCATTAATTCATTAAGGTTTCACTCAATACCTCCTCGCAAGGGGTTTCTTAACACTCGTGGTCATCCCATTTCAAATGCCATGGTCTCAAAGCTAATGCATATGTTAACTGGATGCATATGCAACAGATCCGATTTCATATCACGGGTGATCGCAACCACCATAATCAATCATTCATAATCATTGGTTTCCCGCCTCGCAATGGGTACTCCCTATAGCAGCCTCGCAAGGAGCTTTCTCGTGATCGCAACCACGTTCAACAATTCACATAGGTTTCCCACCTCAAAAGGGGTACTCCCGCCTCATGATCGCAACCATGGGTATCATAGGTGCTCGCAAGCCCTCTATCATATCAAATACCATGTGATCGCAACCACTGGCTCATGATTATACAATAGTCCCCGCAGGGCCTTTCACATTCCATAATCAGGTGATCGCAACCACCATTACAATATCATATCATCATCACATTGGTTTCCCGCCTCGTAAGGGGTACTCCCTTCATAGAATCCCGCAGGATCTTTCATCACTGTGATCACAACCACATAATACCAATGTTATGCCATGCCATGAATGCAAGATGCAATAATGCATATGCTCAACAACGACCTCGCAAGGATATCTCACCCTCTCAATTAGGGGTATATTGTATATTTTAGCTTTATCATCAATGACATATAAATATTCAAAAGGCCCCTCAAGGCACATCATTCAAATAATTGGCATTCAATGGCCACAAACATCACTCATAGTAATCCACACATGGATATCAAAAGGCATAGCAACAAACATAATATTAATCCACACATGTGGCAACAAGGTATTTCAAATTACGTATACATATATAACAATCATAATTGCCTCACACACATGCAAGTCAATTACTTGCACCCATCACAAGAGTATCATAATAATTTTCAATAATTATCAAATTGCCATTTCAATTAGTTCAATACATATGCGTGGCAAGGCAAGCATGAGTATCCATCACATACAACAATCACTATTAAATTTACTCATGCAAATTGAATGTTAACTCCTCTCCTACCTTGAGGGAAGAGCCGAAACTAGTCCAATGCTCCGAATGCTCCATTGCATCACCCGGAATACAATCTACATAATATACATATGCATTCATACAATTAATAAGCCATCTCAAGGCATTCCTCATAATTCTTAAACATTTGCTAGCTTATCATAAAGCCCAACATCAAGTCCTAGACTTGAGGAACACCAACTTATGCAATTGTATTAGGCTTCGGGAATTCCTTTCCCAAAGCCAAGATCCTCTAGATCTTAAATGGCTAACTAAACCCAATATCATCATTAGCTCATCCATTCCATAATGTATTTTCAATTCACCTCAACTCTTCAAATATCCTCATTATAAAATTTCATTCAAATTCATTACAAGCCTCTTGGCCCCAATCAAGACCATCATCAATTAACAAATCCTTATAGCATTTATTATCTTACACAAACTTATGAACATAGTTCAAAACATTATTAACCTCATTAATCAATCCTAATGATTCTAAAGGTTCATTCCCTTCTTACAATTCCTTCTAAGACATCAAAAATCATCAAAATTACTTATTCAGTCAAGAACCCCCAAAACACCATACTTAAGGTTTTCATCAAAACCCAAACAACATTTGCCCATGTTCATGAATCACCACCAATGGCCATCTCTCATCATTAATATCATTCTTCAATGTCATTAAACCCACATTCTATTCATATTTCACACTTTCCCCAATTTATTAGAGTTAGGGTTTCACTAAGACCCAACAACACTCATTAATACCCATTTATTTCTCATCACCTTCCAACATTAATCTTAAGTGCCTTATTAGATACTCATAAAGGCTCACATTTAAGCCACCCCACCTTAGGGTTTCCACATTAATGCTATCCCAACAACCCATATGCCATAAATACTCCCCCAAAACCAAGAACCCAAAATCTAGGGCATAAACTCATAAAGAATGGTGAGGAACTTACCTCACCCAAGAGTTGGCCATGAGCTCCCAAGGAAAAGAGAGATCCGTAAGAAAATAGAGGAGAAGAGTGGAAGAAGATCCAACCATGAGCTTCTCCTTTGAGCCTCCATGAAAACAAATATGGGAGAGGGTAAGAGAGCTCCACACAGTTTTGGTTTTTAGATAGAAGAAAAGAGGAGATGGAGAAGGGAAGAAGACAAAGAAGAAGAGTGAAGAAAGGAGAGGAAGAAGTGATGTGAAAGTGGAAGAAAGTGAGAGTTTATGATTTAATATTTTCTTCCCCATTAAAATCTCATCGTTACTTCATAATTAAGATGGCAGCCCAATAATCCATCATGCCATGTTATATTTACATTAATATCCTTTTACATCCCCTCGGTATCTAACAAAGTAAGGGGAAAAGAGTCCAAGCCATCGGAACCGAGAAAAGAAGGGCCAACATACTCAAACCGAGAGAAAAGAGGGGAAAATACAATCAGGGTGTCACTCGCTCAAGCGAAACCCACATTCGCTTGAGCGAGACAGCCCATCTTGCTTGAGCGTCTCAGTTTGCTCGGGCGGAAACGTTCCAGTAAGCATTCCCAAGTGCATTCGCTCGAGCGAGGCTCCCTTCAACTAGCCACTCGCTCGGGCGAGAATTGTCCAGTAAGGAATTTCACATTCACTCGCTTGAGCGAGGTATCCACTCGCTTAAGCGGAATCCGACCCGAGGTCGTTCTTCCAATCACTCAATTTTACTCAACTTGGGTTTTCAATCAGTAAAGTCCCACCAAAACTGACTCCCATCACTCGGGTTTCAACTTGACAGAATCCCTTAAAACCGACCCAATATTCATTTGGTTTTCACTCGGCAAAGTTCATCCGGATCCGAGTCATCTCAAACTCGGACTCCCTCTTGACATAACAATCTAGACCGATCCACTTTCCATTCAACCAAGTCATTCAGGGCCGACTCATACTCACATAGTCTCTCACTCGGCAATTTCAATCCAAATCCGAGTCATCTCAATCAATCTTTCACTCGGTAATCATTCTAAAACTGACTCATCACTCATTGGGTCTTCTACTTGGTATTCATACCTCCTTTCACTCAGAGAATACCTTAACCATTCATTCCTCAGGAATAAACTCCTTAATCAAGTTCCACTTGGAATTACTTAACACTTAGCCACTCAAAATACATGAAATCTTATTCACTCGGAATTTATACTTAACATTCACTCGGAGTGTATATAACATCAATCACTCAACATTTCATTCCCAAAACTGACTCAACACCTGATTGGTTCTCACTCGGTGAATTATTTCAAAATCAACTCTTCTCTCTTATGGTCCTTCACTCGGTAATTAATTTCAAGACCGACCATCACTCAATCGGTCCTCCACCTGGTAAAACAGCCCAGACCGAGTCCTCTCTTACACAACTACCGCTCGGTAAACTCATTCCAAATCCGAGCCCTCACTCACATGAGATTCCACTTGGTAAATATTCCAGAGACCGACCTTTCGCCCAATAGGTCACTCACTCGAAATAGATTATGCTGAACTCGGAAGTTCCCTATTCGGGACTCCACTCGAAGACTTCATAAACCTCCCTTCCATTAGAAGAGGTCCCCCACAATCTGGTTCCAGTCGGAAATTACTTTGACCTCTACTTACTCGGAGAGATTTACCAAATTAAGTCCCACTCAGACTTACTCACATCTTAACCACTCGGATTATACCTTATTCACTCGGAAGAGAAAGACTAGGACATATGTCACTCGGAATTTCACTCTGAAATTCACCACAAATCATGTATTATTTTCTAAGTCCCCACTCAAGTGGAATTTCGTCCAGAGTCCCACTTGCTCTCTATACACTCGGTGAAAACATAACCATACCAGTCACACTTGCGTGAGCACCATCCGGCATCACTTCACAATTTCGCTCAAGCCACTCACACACGCTTGGGCGGAAAATGTCCAGTGACCATTTCCTCACTAGCTCGCTCAAGCACGGCCATGCCCGCTTGAGCGAGATTCGTCCAGTAACTCCTCTAACTGCATAATATACAGCTCGCTTGAGCGGACAACTCACCCGCCTGGGCGAATTTGGTCCAGAGACCATTCTACCAATACAGGGGATCCTCGCCTGAGCGAGATCCCTTCTCGCCTGAGCGAGAATATCAGCACTTACGCAGAAAATGAAAGCTCTCACCACTCATCATATAAAATCACATTCAAAGCCAGTTTATTCATATCCAACACATCACATACATCATATGGGGTACATCCAACTGGTTCTAAACATTCTTACTCAGAAATTCTCACCCCAACTTATTAATCACACATTTAAATCACATCTTCCACTCTCATATTACATATATATATATATACATCCATACATCCGTCCCATTTCTACACATGACAGCCCTGATAATCATTCAATTTCCAGACATATTTTTTAATCACGACATTAAAATTAAACATGTACATACTTTCATAATATTCAATACATATTCTCATATATCATCCTTATATTCAACCATTTGCCATTCTTATTAATCACTCATTTTTATAAAATTCGGGATGTTACAATCCACCCCACCTACAAAGAATTTCGTCTTAAAAATTCAACATCGATATACATATCGCAGGGCCATACCTCAGGCCACACATCAACAAGGTTCAACGACACCATAGAATAACACTGGACTTCCCAAAGTCCATCAAGTCATGTCCATCATCATATCATCATTCTTAACACAAAATTCCTGCATCAAGTGCGTCATATATCATCGATTACATCTCACCCAACAGAGCTCACAGGTTCATACTCGGTACGTCCAGATAGGTTCAATACATTCACCATAAGCAGCTACAATCCCTACACCTGCCCGGCCTATGTGTTGTTGCATCCGACATACAGGGAGGCGTCCCAATCCTCTAGTGGTTACCAC
This sequence comes from Clitoria ternatea, assembly GCA_037962975.1. Lineage (NCBI taxonomy): Eukaryota > Viridiplantae > Streptophyta > Magnoliopsida > Fabales > Fabaceae > Clitoria > Clitoria ternatea. Next base: position 164,089,987 of record CM075672.1, read on the forward strand.
AAACACATAAAGTCGGCGCATAAGTGCATGCTGCCATAATGCCTATGACATGTAAAACCATATCGGGACCAGTACTTCGTTTTCCCATTACTCATATTGGTCACACCTATTCAAACATTACCAGACCATATAAGACTCGGTGACAATCCTCACTAGTCCACAGCTAACATATTCATACTTCATTATCACTCTACAATTAATTTGGCATGCATAATGCCACATCAATCATCAAATCTTAATTAACTTCACCATCAATCGGTGTACCAACCGTAAATTTTCAACCATCACATGGTAGATACCCCATCCTTGGGTTTTATCCATCCAAATACATGTTCAAATAGCCTAAAATTCTTGTCTCACATACATATTTGTTAGCTATAAATCAATTTGAGTCTTAAAAGATTCACCAAACCCTCATCAAGTAGGTTACTTAATCATACAACAAGCCTTCATAATAGGGATTTTCCTCATAGATCACAATTAAAGTCTATAAATTAAACATATAACTCACATCATATTATATCACTGTGTGGTTTCTATCATCAATATAACACCCTCCAAATAAAATAGGGGGGTAGCGACATGATCAAATTTCTATTCATCGACTCACAATCATACATGTCATCTCTAAATCACATCATCATCCATAATTAATCCAATGATCATAATCTCAATGGCACACAATTTGGCCCAAGTCACTTCGTAAAATCATATCCCATAATCAATTTCAATTATACCTCAATTTCAACATTATTATTCATCAATCATCAGGGATTACCTAGCACCCATTGTGGAGTTCCCACACACAACATCATTAGATATGGCTCACAAAAACAACATAGAGCCTAGACCTCCATAGGGTCTATTAAATTAATTCTCTACAACAATTGAGCATGCAAGATCATACCAAGTCAATCTAGGTCATCACACCTAGTGGGTTATAATCAATTCAATTATTCACTCAGTTTTCACACACCAAAACCGAGACACAACCCAATTTAACACATATTCGAGTTCATATTTAATCACTCATCACATGTCCAAATTCCCAATCTAGGGATATAATAAATCACTTATATCATATAACACATAGGGTTCTTGTGCCAAAGGATGTCAAATTCATCCCACACAAATGGCACAACCAAACATTTAAATTCGAAGATACCCACACTAGGGAATTTCTTCAATATCATTCATTCAACCAACTAAACCATGTGAGTTCATTTCATTTTAACAAGCATGCCTCGGCTAAGAGCCACAAGTATGAATCATACAAGAGGCCTAATCAACAATTTAATTTCGTTGCCCACTTCAAAGTCTTCATCATCCATGGTCTACCACCATGTCGATTCATTTCTCCATATTTTCTATCCATGATCAACACATAGCATGAATTCATCATCATATCAATTCATATCTCATATTCATTAATTCCAATATTTCATTCCCATGATTAAATTTCAATCATGGATCCATCATCAAATTAATTTGCATTATATATATATATATCAACATTAATGCACAATAATAATATATTCATCATTTAAAGGTAATAGGGTAAGGAACTTGGCCGGTCTTACACAATACATACATCCATCACATGTTGAGGAAATTCATTCACTCATATTTAATCCCATAATTCATTCATAATCATCAATGAGCAACTAGGCTCCACAAGTTCATCACACAACCTCTATGATAAAAGGTATACTCTCATAGGCATCAATTATATCTTCTGAATCCATAATCTCATAAAGAGCCATTAATAAACATAAATCCCAACTCAGCATTAATGATTCACAAGAATTCCTCAATAAGCAAGTATGCCCTTATGATCAATTCATAATCCTTAGACAACTAGTCATTCACAAGTCCATATAGGGTAATCAATACTCAAACATGTCATCATCCTTAAATTTATACAAAACAACCATATTCTAATAACGAGCATCTCGCTCCAAAGATCACATAAGTATCTCACCATTAAGCAATCATGCTCCAATCATCCATGATATCAAATCCTCACAGAGCAGCCATGCTCTGGTAATAACCAATAACTTCAATTCAGAGCAAAATATGCTCTGATACCACCTTGTAACACCCCAGATTTTCTGTACTCGAATCCCAATGTGATCGACATAATTAACAAAATTGTGAATAAATTTTTCACGTTTGAAAACATTTCCAATACACCATCATGACCACATTAAGACCCAAATCACAGAAAACCAAAGAGTGAGATTAAATAACCTAGAGCTGGATCGATAACTAAATGCCCACCACGGTATACAAAAATAATAGAGTTTACAGCGGAAGAATATGTATACCGGGCACACGCCTAGTCCCATATATGGCGATATGAAAAAAGGCTAGGCTAGCACGCAATGGCATATTATAAGCCTATTAGACAACCATCATCATTCTACAGTTAATTCATTTAAGCATGCAAAGCCTAAGGTATAACTATATATATATACATGTACACACGAGAATCTTCTCCCAGCCTCCGCTATCATTAATATACATCAATTAATTTTTAATCCTTGTAATACACAACAAATCATCTCTTACCTACTACATTTATATCCACAATTCACAATTCTAAAGGATCATTCTATACATGTTCCAAATTCATTAAAATCGCCTACATTCTTATAACCAATTCATTCATTACCTAAGAATTCATAAATGATGCCGGCCAAGGCACTTCCTTTACCACTATTTACCTCCACTCAAGCTTGATCTTTAAATCCGAACTCATCCCATGGTAACCTGCATCACAATGCTAAAGAAGAGACCACATGGGAGAGTGAGTTATACATTCAAAATGACGAATAATATATATATTGTGATCATGTGTATATGCATACAAACATCATGTGTGCTTTGCTATCAAAACATCAAATTATCATTCATTCATTATCTCATTATCACAATAGGCATACAGGCCTCATGAATCGCAATTCATATCATAAATAAGCACAATATATACACAATCACAAACACTATCACTTTGCCACTTATCAACAAGGGCATTCACAATCATTATCATCATTAATTCATTAAGGTTTCACTCAATACCTCCTCGCAAGGGGTTTCTCAACACTCGTGGTCATCCCATTTCAAATGCCATGGTCTTAAAGCTAATGCATATGTTAACTATTTGATGCATATGCAACGGATCCGATTTCATGTCACGGGTGATCGCAACCACCATAATCAATCATTCATAATCATTGGTTTCCCGCCTCGCAAGGGGTACTCCCTATAGCAGCCTCGCAAGGAGCTTTCTCGTGATCGCAACCACGTTCAACAATTCACATAGGTTTCCCGCCTCGCAAGGGGTACTCCCGCCTCATGATCGCAACCATGGGCATTATAGGTGCTCGGAAGCCCTCTATCATATCAAATACCAAGTGATCGCAACCACTGGCTCATCATTATAGAATGGTCCCCGCAGGGCCTTTCACATTCCATAATCAGGTGATCGCAACCACCATTACAATATCATATCATCATCACATTGGTTTCCCGCCTCGCAAGGGGTACTCCCTTCATAGAATCCCGTAGGATCTTTCATCACTGTGATCACAACCACATAATACTAATGTTATGCCATGCCATGAAAGCAAGATGCAATAATGTATATGCTCAACAACGACCTCGCAAGGATATCTCACCCTCTCAATTAGGGGTATATTGTAACACCCCGGTTTTCCAGACTCGAATCCCGATGTGATCGTCATAATTAATAAAATTATGAATAAAATTTTCGCATTTCAAATAATACCGGTGTCACACCTAAACTCGAATCACAGAGAATCGAAGCGTACAATTAAATAAACTAAAACTGGATCGATAGAATACTGGCCCGTAATGGTATACGAAAATAATAAAGTTTACAGCGGAAGAATATGTATACCGGGCACACGCCTAGTCCCATATATGAGGATATGAGAAAAGGCTAGGCTAGCACGCAGTGGCATATCATGAGCCTATTAGACAATCATCAACATTTTACAATTAATTCCATAAGCATGCAAAGCCTAAGGTATAACTAGCTTATGTACATTCGGGAATATGCCCCCGACTATCTCAATCGTCAGCTTACATCGATCCTTTCCAATTTTTCTAATACACACTTAATCGTCTAGTACATACTGTATTTGCGTCCCCAATTCACAGTTCCAAAGGGGATATCTTATACATATTCAAATTCATTAAAACATCTATATCATCATAAATAACGTATACATTCCATAATTCCAATACATAATAATTCATAAATGATATCGGCCAAGGCATGTCCTCTACCACTATTTACCTTCACCGAAGCTTGATCTTTAAATCCACACTCATCCTATGGCAACCTGCATTACAATGCTAAAAAGGAGACCACATGGGAGAGTGAGTTATACATTCAAAATGACGAATAACATATATATTGTGATCATGTGTATATGCATACAAACATCATGAGTGCTTTGCTATCAAAACATCAAATTATCATTTATTTATCATCCCATCATAATAATAGGCATACAAGCCTCATGAATCGTAATTCATATCATAAATAAACACAACATATTCACGGTCATAAATACCATCATTTTACCATTTATCAACAAGGGCATTCCTAATCTTTACCATCATCAATTCATTAAGGTTTTACTTATACACCTCCTCGCAAGGGGTTTCTCATCATTCGTGGTCATCCTATCTTAAATATACAATTAATCTGATTCTATATCAACGGGTGATCACAACCACCATACTATTCATTTCACAATATTTCTAATAATAATATCATCACTCAGGGATTCACCCTTCGTGGCACCCCGCAAGGTGAATTATTTATCAATCAAACTATCATCATCACTTCGGGTCATACCCGTTGTGGCACCCAGCAAGGTGAATTATTTCCATATATATATCCATGTCATCATCACTCAGGGCTACGCCCTTCGTGGCACCCCGCAAGGTGTTTCATTTCATAATAATAACATAGTACCGTCATCACTCAGGGATACGCCCTTCGTGGCACCCCGCAAGGTGTTTCATTTCATAATAAATAACATAATACCATCATCACTCCGGGATACCCCCTTCGTGGCACCCCGCAAGGTGATTTAATTCACAATAATTCAATATCAATAGAACCACGTCCTCTTCACTCTGGGATATACCCTCAGTGGCACCCCGTAAGATGGTACATTTTACAATAATTATCTCAATACTATCATCACTCAGGGATACACCCCTCGTGGCACCCTGCAAGGTGATATATTCTATATTATTCAACAACAGTAGGACAACATCCTCTTCACTCAGGGTTTTACCCTTCGTGGCACCCCGCAAGGTGATTCATTTCAACATCATTCAATAACAATGCATAACAATACCATGCTATGCCATAAATGCAACAATGCAATAATGCATGTGCTCAACAATCTCACAAGGATTTCTCACCCTCTCAATTAGGGTATATTATTTGGCATCTTAATAATTATTCATAATCATTTTCAAAGCCCCTCTAGGCACATCGTTCATATCAGTGGCATCTCAATGGCCACAAACATCATTCGTAAAAATCCACACATAGTTATCAAACAGTATAGCAATCATTAGAATATTATTCTACACTTGGAATTATCCAAGACATGGTCATCATTCACATATATGGCATTCACACTTATGCCCAGCATAATCATGTTCCTTACTTTGCATCTCAACACAATGCATTTTTATATTTCACATCATATAATGGATCAATATCCATATTCAACTCCAATGGTTTTTTTAATACAAAATCAACAATAATACGATCATCCTTTACGCAAGGAAATGATCCGAAACATTATTCGTTTTTGCCTATTATCATTGTCATATTTGATTTATCGGTTATTAACAACGCCTCATCATATATTCGTTCCCACAATGGGTTTGTATCACCCAAGGGTATATTTCATAACTCGTCGTCAAACCTTAAGAATATCCTCACACGTTTCATTCTTAGTGGTTAAGATTTATATTTCTCATTATATGTATTATAGCATAATCAAGTCATCTCAATAATTTAATCATTATACAACACTAAGATATAATTGTCTTAATTATATATTTCTTTTCATTCCCTCAAGCATCTCATATTATAAGGGAAGAAGGCCCAAAACCATCAAATTAGGAAAAGGAAATAAAATTGCCATCAGGGGCCACTCGCTCAAGCGAGACCCCCACTCGCTTGAGCGAGATTAACACAGCTCGCTTGGGCGAGCTTCCTCGCGTAGGCGAAAACCATCCAGCAGCGTTTTCACGCCCGCTCGCTTGAGCGAGCCACACCCTCGCCTGAGCGAGATTGAAGTGGGTCGCTTGAGCGCCCAAAAATTCTCCTTGAGCGAAAAAGTTTGGAGCATCAGGTCATTATCTCGCTTGAGCTAGTCACTCTCGCTCAAGCGGAATTCTTCCAGTACCAATTTCCACCAACACTCGCTCGAGCGAGGTCCTAGCTCGCTTAAGCGAGATTCAGCCAGAGGCCCTCCCTTCCTTCCACGCACGTCTCGCTTGAGCGAGACTCGCCAGAGCCAGCCACTCGTTTGAGCGAGTATCACCCAGCATCAGACCCCTCTCACTCGCTCAAGCGTCTCACACTCGCTTGAGCGAAATACATCCAGTGTCAAATTCCTCTCTCGCTCGCTCAAGCGCGGCCACTCCCGCTTGAGCAAGATTCATCCAGTGCCTCACCTATTCGCTTCCCACTCGACTCGCTTGAGCGAGTAGTTCACTCGCCTGGGCGAGATTAAACCAGAAACCAAATTTCTGATACAAGGGATTCTCGCTTGAGCGAGAATCCATCTCGCTTGAGTGAGATTATCAGGACTTGTGCAGCAAACAAAAATTCTCACAACTCACCTTATGAAATCTCATTCTAAATCAAATTGATTACATCCAACACATTAGAAACATCACATAAGGCACATAAAACTTGCTCTAATCATTCTTACTTATAAATTCTTATTCTATCTTATTAATCACACCTTAAATTCATATTTATCATCCTCATATAAACATAACCATACAATCCTCTCATTGTTACACATACCATCCTTGGGAATTATTAAACTTCCAATCATATTTTCTCAATAATTGCATTAAACTTTAAACTTATCTTCGTCACCCATGTAGGCATACATTTCAATAACAATCACCACCTATTCTCACATATCATCCATATAGTCAACCATTGCCATTCTCATTAATTCAATACATATATATACATGGCAAGGCAAGCATGAGTGTAGAACATACAACAATCACTATAAATCTACTCATGCAATTTAAATATATGACTCCTCTCCTACCTCGAGGGAAGAGCCAAAACGATTCCAATGCTCCGAATACACGCTCCGAAAGTTCCGCTACATAATTCCGGAACGAATTCTACAGACCACATACATATACATACACATAATCAATAACCATCATAATTCTAACCATTTGCTAGCTTATCATAAAGCCTAATATCAAGTCCTAGACTTGATGAACACCAACTTATGCAATTGTATTAGGCTTCGGGAATTCCTTTCCCAAAGTCAAGATTCTCTAGGTCTAAGAGGGTTAACTATACCCAACAACACCAATATCTCATTCATCCCTCATCTAAAATGCATTTCTTCATTACATCAATCATCCAAATGCCATTATCATCACCTTCAGTTCAACATGAGTTATCTTAGCCCAAATCAATCTTCACTACCTATATATTCTAGATAGTACATGTTATGGTCTAAGACCTTATCAAACTACACTTCCAAGTCATTGATCCATCACCACACTATGACCTTAATATCAACATTCATTCTTGCACATTTCCTAACAACACTCACCCATGAGCTTCATTCTATAAGGTTTGGCATTACTATAATTATCCATCATTATAAATAACAACTTATACATTAATCACCATCAATAGCCATCTCATATCATTAATATCATTTTCTATCTTCATTAAACATGCATTCTATTCACATTTTACACTTTCCCTAATTGATTAGAGTTAGGGCTTCACCAAAACCCAACAACACACATTAATACCCATCACCATCCAACATTAATCTTAAGTACTCTCTTAAATGCTTATAAAGGCTCACACTTAAGCCACCCCACCTTGGAATTTCCAATATTAAAGGCTTCATTCAACCCCCCAATAATTTTTCTAACCTAGGATTAATTCCACTCACCACCATTCATCAAAACAACATCTAACCTCCCATCTTAACACTTCAAAAACCTAAACCTTCAATAAAAACCATGGATGATCAAAAACCATACCTCTCATCCAAGCTTTAGCTCCACAACAAAAAATGAAGTAAAGGAAGAAGGAGAGAGCCAAGCCTTCCTCTAAAGTCCATTCTTGCCTCAAGAATCCATGATGTGAAATTAATTTTGAATGGGTGAGGAGATGGGGAAGGTGACCACGGTTAAACAAGAAAGGAGGAGAAGGAAGATGAATGAAATGAAGAAGGGGAAGGAAGAAAGAAGCTAACGAGAATATGGAGAAAGATGGAGGAGATTTTAATTTTAACTTAACCCATCATAAGTGCTTCTCCGTTTTATAACCAACAGGTTCACTATTCAGGCTCAAAACATTATCCAAAAATTATTTCAAATATAGATTCGGATTCCCAATAATATTCTTAACAGCCCTGACCAACGACATCTCAATCAGAGATACTTGGTCTGACACTCATATTCTAACCGGGTATAATTTTAACTTTTTAAGACCCAATAAATTATGATTTTCCCAAAATAATTCCCAATTTAATCGTTCCAATATTTTTTGACACAAATCAACTCACATTAAATTATTTATTATTTATTCTCATCAATTATTCATTTTATAAAATTCGGGATGTTACATATATTGTATATTTTAGCTTTATCATCAATGACATACAAATATTCACAAGGCCCCTGAAGGCACATCATTCAAACAATTGGCATTCAATGGCCACAAACATCACTCATAGTAATCCACACATAGATATCAAAAGGCATACCAACAAACATAATATTAATCCACACATGTGGCAACAAGGTATTTCAAATTACGTATACATATATAACAATTATAATTGTCTCACAAACATGCAAGTCAATTACTTGCACCCATCACAAGAGTATCATAATAATTTTCAATAATTATCAAATTGCCATTTCAATTAATTCAATACATATGCATGGCAAGGCAAGCATGAGTATCCATCACATACAATAATCACTATTAAATTTACTCATGAAATTTGAATGTTAACTCCTCTCCTACCTTGAGGGAAGAGCCGAAACTAGTCCAATGCTCCGAATGCTCCATTGCATCACCCGGAATACAATCTACATAATATACATATGCATTCATACAATTAATAAGCCATCTCAAGGCATTCCTCATAATTCTTAAACATTTGATAGCTTATCATAAAGCCCAACATCAAGTCCTAGACTTGATGAACACCAACTTATGCAATTGTATTAGGCTTCGGGAATTCCTTTCCCAAAGCCAAGATCCTCTAGATCTTAAAAGGCCAACTAAACCCAATAACATCATTATCTCATCCATTCCATAATGTATTTTCAATTCACCTCAACTCTTCAAATATCCTCATTATAAAATTTCATTCAAATTCATTACAAGCCTCTTGGCCCCAATCAAGACCATCATCAATTAACAAATCCTTATAGCATTTATTATCTTACACAACCTTATGAACATAGTTCAAAACATTGTTAACCTCATTAATCAATCCCAATGATTCTAAAGGTTCATTCCCTTCTTACAATTCCTTCTAAGACATCAAAAATCATCAAAATTACTTATTCAGTCAAGAACCCCCAAAACACCACACTTAGGGTTTTCATCAAAATCCAAACAACATTTGCCCATGTTCATGAATCACCACCAATGACCATCTCTCATCATTAATATCATTCTCCAATGTCATTAAACCCACATTCTATTCATATTTCACACTTTCCCCAATTTATTAGAGTTAGGGTTTCACTAAAACCCAACAACACTCATTAATACCCATTTATTTCTCATCACCTTCCAACATTAATCTTAAGTGCCTTATTAGATACTCATAAAGGCTCACATTTAAGCCACCCCACCTTAGGGTTTCCACATTAATGCTCTCCCAACAACCCATATGCCATAAATACTCCCCCAAAACCAAGAACCCAAAATCTAGGGCATAAACTCATAAAGAATGGTGAGGAACTTACCTCACCCAAGAGTTGGCCATGAGCTCCCAAGGAAAAGAGAGATCCGCACGAAAATAAAGGAGAAGAGTGGAAGAAGATCCAACCATGAGCTTCTCCTTTGAGCCTCCATGAAAACAAATATGGGAGAGGGTAAGAGAGCTCTATACAGTTTTGGTTTTTGGAGAGAAGAAAAGAGTAGATGGAGAAGGGAAGAAGACGAAGAAGAAGAGTGAAGAAAGGAGAGGAAGAAGTGACGTGAAAGTGGAAGAAAGTGAGAGTTTATGATTTAATATTTTTTCCCTATTAAAATCTCACTGTTACTTCATAATTAAGATGGAAGCCCAATAATCCATCATGCCATGTTATATTTACATTAATATCCTTTTACATCCCCTCAGGTATCTAACAAAGTAAGGGTAAAAGAGTCCAAGCCATCGGAACCGAGAAAAGAAGGGCCAACATACTCAAACCGAGAGAAAAAAGGGGAAAATACAATCAGGGTGTCACTCGCTCAAGCGAAACCCACATTCGCTTGAGCGAGACAGCCCATCTCGCTTGAGCGTCTCAGTTCGCTCGGGTGGAAACGTTCCAGTAAGCATTCCCAAGTGCATTCGCTCGAGCGAGGCTCCCTTCAACAAGCCACTCGTTCGGGCGAGAATTGTCCAGTAAGGAATTTCACATTCACTCGCTTGAGCGAGGTATCCACTCGCTTAAGTGGAATCCGACCCGAGGTCGTTCTTCCAATCACTCGGTTTTACTCAACTTGGGTTTTCAATCAGCAAAGTCCCACCAAAACTGACTCCCATCACTCGGGTTTCAACTTGACAGAATCCCTCAAAACCGACCCAATATTCATTCGGTTTTCACTCGGCAAAGTTCATTTGGATCTGAGTCATCTCACACTCGGCCTCCCTCTTGACATAACAATCTAGACCGATCCACTTTCCATTCAACCAAGTCATTCAGGGCCGACTCATACTCACATAGTCTCTCACTCGGCAATTTCAATCCAAATCCGAGTCATCTCAATCAATCTTTCACTCGGTAATCATTCTAAAACTGACTCATGACTCATTGGGTCTTCCACTCGGTATTCATACCTCCTCTCACTCAGAGAATACCTTAACCATTCATTCCTCAAGAATAAACTCCTTAATCAAGTTCCACTCAGAATTACTTAACACTTAGCCACTCAAAATACATGAAATCTTATTCACTCAGAATTTATACTTAACATTCACTCAGAGTGTATATAACATCACTCACTCAGCATTTTATTCCCAAAACTGACTCAACACCTGATCGGTTCTCACTCGGTGAATTATTTCAAAACTGACTCTTCTCTCTTATGGTCCTTCACTCGGTAATTAATTTTAAGACCGACCATCACTCAATCGGTCCTCCACCCGGTAAAACAGCCCAGACCAAGTCCTCTCTTACACAACTACCGCTCGGTAAACTCATTCTAAATCCGAGCCCTCACTCAAAGGAGATTCCACTCGGTAAATATTCCAGAGACCGACCTTTTGCCCAATAGGTCACTCACTCGGAATAGGTTATGCTGAACTCGGAAGTTCCCTATTCGGGACTCCACTCGAAGACTTCATAAACCTCCCTTCCCTTAGAAGGGGTCCCCCACAATCTGGTTCCAGTCGGAAATTACTCTGACCTCTACTAACTCGGAGAGAGTTACCAAATTAAGTCCTACTCAGACTTACTCACATCTTAACCACTCGGATTATACCTTATTCACTCAGAAGGGAAAGACTAGGACATATGTCACTCGAAATTTCACTCTGAAATTCACCACAAATCATGTATTATTTTCTAAGTCCCCACTCAAGTGGAATTTCGTCCAGAGTCCCACTTGCTCTCCATACACTCGGTCAAAACATAACCATACCAGTCACACTTGCGTGAGCACCATCCGACATCACTTCATAATTTCACTCAAGCCACTCACACACGCTTGGGCGGAAAATGTCCAGTGACCATTTCCTCACTAGCTCGTTCAAGCGCGGCCATGCCCGCTTGAGCGAGATTCGTCCAGTAACTCCTCTAACTGCGTAATATACAGCTCGCTTGAGCGGACAACTTACCTGCCTGGGCGAATTTGGTCCAGAGACCATTCCACCAATACAGGGGATCCTCGCCTGAGCGAGATCCCTTCTCGCCTGAGTGAGAATATCAGCACTTACGTAGAAAATGAAAGCTCTCACCACTCAGCATATAAAATCACATTCAAAGCCAGTTTATTCATATCCAACACATCACATACGTCATATGGGGTACATCCAACTGGTTCTAAACATTCTTACTCAGAAATTCTCACCCTAACTTATTAATCACACATTTAAATCACATCTTCCACTCTCATATTACATATATATATACATCCATACATCCATCCCATTTCTACACATGACAGCCCTAATAATCATTCAATTTCCAGACATTTTTTAATCACAACATTAAAATTAAACATGTACATACTTTCATAATATTCAATACATATTCTCATATATCATCCTCATATTCAACCATTTGCCATTCTTATTAATCACTCATTTTTATAAAATTCGGGATGTTACAATTTACATCTCAAATGTATGGTTTATGGACGGGTTCCGGGTGGTTTTGCTTAAATATGTTGTGATATGTTTGAAATATGTTGATTGATGTGTTGTAGTACATGCAACACCTGGATAGCTATGATATTTATGATCTGTCTAGTGGTTTGGTGGTCCCGTCCATGAGATATGTGTTGTTAAGCATGTGAATGCTGAGTGTATGCATGGAAATGTTGGCTTTTAATGAGATGCCGAGTGAATGCATGTGCTGTGAACCAGTGTGAATATTAAACGCATGTGGTGTGTGTGAATGCTGTACTGGTTCTGGTTATGATTCTATGTAAATGTATGATATGTTGTGGCTATTGATGCCGAGTGGGTTTTATATGAAAAGCATGTGATGCTTGTTGTAAATGTTAATACCGAGTGGATCTCATGAAATAGCATGTGATGCTTGTTATAAATGATAATTCTAAGTGGATGGCATTGTGATTGCCGAGTCCATGAGATGTGGGTCGGTTATGTTAATTCCCGTTTGGAATTTTATATTAAAAAGCATGTGATTTGCCAAGTGCATGTGATTGTTGAGTGCATGTATTGTGATATTGCTATGCCGATCCCTGTTTATGAATAATAATGATAAAATGCATTGGATGCATGTTATTGATATTTGAATGCCGAGTGCATATGTGTGGAAAACGTATTGAAAGACCTTGGGTTGGACTCAAGGCAATGCTGAGTGTATTGGCGTTGGACGCCTGATGAATAAACCGTATGCATCTGATTCGCCTTTGGAAATACCAAGTGCATAAAGCATTGGACGCTTAATATTGAATCGGCAATCAGATGAATACGAGTGAAATATAATGAAAGACCTTGGGTTCGACTCAAGGCAATGCTGAGTGCATTAGCGTTGGACGCCTGATTGAATAAGACCGTATGCATCTGATTCGCCACTAGAAATGCTTGGAGCATATAGCGATGGACGCTTAATACTGATCGGCAATCAGATGAACATGTGTTAAAAATATATTGAAAGACCTCGGGTTGGACTTGAGGTAGTGCCAAGTGCACTAAGCGTTGGACGCTTAAAGACCTTGGGTTGGACTCAAGGCAAGCCTACCGGGTTGGACTCGGGGCTGCCCGTAACACTTTCGTTATCGCTTATAGTGACTGTGTTACATGTGAGGGCAAATGGTTTGGTACCAGTAAAATGGCTGAATCAGCTTGGAGCTGAGAAAAGGCTTGGAGCCTATGTTGCAACAATAAAAATTGATAATAAATAACCAGATCCAGGTGAAATGAATGTGTGCACACTTATGATTGTCATTGAGCTCAATGTGGAATGTTTGAACATGTGGATATGAATTGATTAGGGTGAATCCGATTGGATTAATGCATGTATACTGATGCTATACTGAGTGCACACTTGTATCCGAGTGGATGAATGCATGTATACTGATGCTATTGCTGAGTGCACATTTATGTTGTTGATGAGTTCAATGTAATGGTGTATATATATATATATGTAAATGTTGTTGTGAATAGCATGATTAATATAGCCATGAATGATTGGTGTGAATTCCGACTGGGTGAATATATGTAAATTGGTACTGTTGTCGAGTACAAGTAATTATGAATAATATGAATTACTCAGTCTTGATTGAATTGTATGAATCCCGAGTGGATGAAGTTGTTGTAGGGTTCATATTGAATGACAGAGTGCATTATTGCTGATTGAGATATGTTATTGTATGGTTGAGGATTCAAAGATTAATCTGATTCAATAACTGTCATTTAATATGTAAAAGCTCACCCCTACTGTGGCTATATTTTCAGTATATGCAGGTCGGACTGGGAATGAGGAGATGGCCTCAAGTCCGAGTGATGGGAACTCCGATTGTTGAAGTGCACATATAGTATATATATACTGTAAATAGATATGTTAAAGCCTTGGCCGGCTCTCTTGTAATCCGAACGGATTTAATTATATAGGTTGACTATCGGGTTTGTGAACAAGTGTACATTGTATATATATATATATTTTTTATATTGATATGGTGTTACTTGTATCGACTGGGATGTGATGTCGAAAGAATAATGCTAAGTTAAAAAGTTTTGAGTGGAATATTGTTGGGAGAGCCGTTTTCGAGTGAGGGTTTAGTGTGTTGGCCTTTTCCGAGTGATGAAGGCTTAAATTGGTTCTGAGTAAGATGTACTCGAGTGGGCTACTTTCGAGGGAAGACTAGTCCATATGTTACCGAGTGAAAAGTATGAATAAATCCTGAGTGGGGAAGGGTTTGAATATTCCCGAGTGGGAAATCCCGTGTGAACCTCTTTCGA
The DNA here is from genome assembly GCA_037962975.1 of Clitoria ternatea. Classification (NCBI taxonomy): domain Eukaryota; kingdom Viridiplantae; phylum Streptophyta; class Magnoliopsida; order Fabales; family Fabaceae; genus Clitoria; species Clitoria ternatea. The sequence goes on from CM075672.1 coordinate 164,105,157, forward strand.
GGGAAGAGTTGTTGTGATGGTTTTGATAGAGGTGTATTCTAGGAGTCCTCTTCCGAGTGAATGAGGATATATATATTCTGAGTGGATAAGTTTTAATTAAGTCCGAATGACTTAACTTGGTGAATTCCTCCGAGTGATGAGAGGTCAGAGGCATTTCAAGTGGGACTTAATTTTGGAGACTCCTTCCGAGGGAAGGTAGGTTTATGTGATCTCCGAGTGAGGAAGATCAAATTATGCTGAGTGCAGAATGGATAATGTATTCCGAGTGAATTGTGGTTGAATTATACCGAGTGGTATTAGACTGGGGAAATACTCCGGGTGAGGGAAGCTTATGGACTCCGAGTGGAGTATCCGAGGGAATCATTTCCCGAGTGAAATATGCCTGTGTATTTTATAACTGTGATTTGGCTAAGTAAGAGTTTACCAGGTGAAGTATATTCCGATGGGGACCGTTCCTGAGTGAACTTAGGTCCTGAATCCGAGTGATGAAATTACCAAGTGAATGGGTTCGCTTCAGCGAATGAGGTTTCGCTCTAGCGAGATAAGGGCTCGCTTGAGCGCTGCATCTTCCGCTGGTCTGTTTGACCGAAGTTGAGTCTTGCCCATGTGTGGCTTTCTAACTCGGTCTTCCCTTCTCTGATCGGTTTTTGCTTTCCCTTGCCTTACGATTGGTTTATTTTTACCCCGACTGCTTGGTGAATTTTTCAAAAAATTTCCCTGGTCTCGGTTTTGGGTTTATTAAGTCGGGTTGTTTCACAACTGGTGGAGAATAGATGCAACCCTTGGAACCAAATAGTATTAGATCTGGAGTAGTTATAAACGGGAACAGTCACAACCATTCTGAATAATTGTGTCCATTAGGAATGGATATGAAATACAGCATAAAAAGAAGTAAACCTGACTAGGAAAGGGACAACAAAAAATTAGGAGGAATCTAAACTCTGGAGAGACAGGCTCTCGAAAACCTATGTTGTAAAATATTCTAAATTATCTATATAAATTTTTGTTTCATCTTTTCAATTCTGTTTCATTTTCTCTATGCTTATCAGGAGGTCATATAAACTATGAGGAATTGTCATGTGATGGTGTAGGATGGCTATTTGTTGACTTGGAACAATTTGGAGCTCAACTCTAATTAGAGTTTGACTGATAGGCTATGTTAACAAAAAAAAATGAGTCTGGTACACTTTTACAAACTTGCTCTAAACGGGCTTTGAAGGTCATCAACATAGCTTCAACATTATCAATCGAATATAGATTTAGCTTATCAAATTAGCAATGAATGGCTCATATTTCTCTGTTAATCCTTCTAAAACTGAATCCATGCAATCTTGTGAATTAATAGGGGATCCAATTGAGCCTAAAGAATCAGCAAATCATTTTTGTTAAAAGAGAGAAAAACAAGAAGACATATGAATTCTGTGTGTTTTGTGATCACCCGGAGCTTTTGTATTTATAGGGATTTTATACATAAATACAGAATATATAATTAAAGATATGATTGATATATTTAGTCCTAAAATATATCTTACTAGATTTACATCATTCTAACACTCCCTCTCAAGCTGGAGCATATAAATCATATGCACCAAGCTTGTTACATATATAGTCAATCCGAGGGCCCCTTAGAGACTTAGTAAAAACATCCACCAACTGATCATTAGAATTAACAAAGCTAGTGGATATTTCACCAGATAAGACTTTTTCTCTAATAAAATGACAGTCAACTTCAGTGTGCTTTGTCTTCTCATGGAAAACTGGATTCGAGGCAATATGCATAGCGGCCTGATTATCACAGATAAGTGTCATCTGTGAAACCTCTCCAAATTGAAGTTCTTGAAGTAATTGTTTGAGCCATATGAGTTCTTGACTAGCTATAGCCATAGCATGGTATTCTGCCTCCGCACTGGACCTGGCTACAAGAGACAAGATTACCTCTGACAAAAATGCAATATCCAGAAGTGGAACTTCTATCAATGGGAGAGCCGGCCCAATCAGCATCAGAGTATCCCACAATTTGAGTATGTCCTCTATCTTCATATAACAGGCCTTTTCCAGGATCTTTCTTGATATATCTAACAATACGAGTTACTGCATCTTAATTTTCCTTACAAGAAGAGTTTAGGAACTGACTAACCACACTAACTGCAAATGAAATATCTGGGCGAGTGATAGTGAGATAGTTCAACTTGCCAACTAAACGTCTGTATCTCTCAAGATCCGGAAGGGGCTCCCCCTGATTTGGTAGGAGCTTGACATTGGGATCCCTGGGAGTGTCAACTGATTTGGAGTTTAACATCATTGTTTCTTCTAGAATATCCATTGCATACTTTCTTTAGGATATGACGATTCCATTTTTGGATTGTGCTACCTCTATCCCCAAGAAATATTTGAGTTTGCCAAGGTCCTTCATCTGAAAGTGCTTGAAGAGATGTTGCTTTACCTGTGTAATACTAGGGTGATCACTGCCAGTAATAACAATGTCATCCATATATACCACTACGTAAATACAACCAGCAACTGAATGACGATAGAAGACAGAGTGATCTGCTTCACTCCTGATCATGCCAAACTCCTGAATCAAAGTACTGAACCTGCTAAACCATGCCCTGGGAGACTATTTAAGGCCATATAGAGATTTCCGCAAGCGACAAACAAGTCTAGAAAACTCCCCCTAAGCAACAAAACAGGGAGGTTGCTCCATGTAAACCTCTTCAAGCAAGTCACCATGAAGGAAAGCATTTTTGATGTCCAACTGGTATAAAGGCCAGTGACGAGTGGCGGCAATAGAGAGGAAGAGGCGTATTAAGGGCATTTTGGTAACAGGGGAGAATGTATCTCCATAATCTAAGCCATAGATTTGAGTATAACCTTTGGCGACAAGGCGGGCTTTGAGGCGGTCTACTGATCCGTCCGAGCCAACCTTCACCGTGTACACCCATCGACAACCAACAACAGACTTCCCTAGTGGTAGAGGAACGAGATCCCAAAAGAGAATATTTTAATATGGCACTTTTTAAATTTGGGTATTGGGCCTAAATCAATCCTAAAAGTTAACTCATAGGATGAGGATTACCCCCATCATATATACTTTTAATTAGTCATATTTTTAGTCAATATGATATTTTTAACACACCCCCTTGGCTCATGAATGAACATCTGGAGCGTGTATAAATACAGGTGGCCAAAATAACATTGGACTTACAACACACCCCTCCCCCATAGGTGACCCAACAACAAATCTAAGATAAACTCGGATATGATCTTAAGTTTGGGTATTGGCTAACTCAATCCCAAAAGTTAACTCATAAGGATTACCTTCATCATATATACTTTTAATTAGTCATATATTTAGTTAATGTGAGAATCTCAATAACAATAATGTTAACATGGTATCAGAGTCAAAGCCTAACTTCTTTCCGATTGTCATGGATTAAGTATTGCCCTTTCATTATGGGTTGAAAGTTATCCTTTGCCTAGGCTGATAGGCTTTGTTGGAGTGGACGTGTTGGAAGTCTCACATCACCTGCCTCATACTATGGTTTAAATATCTATTAGGATACTCATTTCATTGTCAATTGGTTTTGATATGAAACCTTAACAAATCCTAAAAGTTAGCTCATAGGATGAGGATTACCCTCACCATATATACTTTTTAATTGATCATATCTTTAGTCAATGTAAGACTTACAAACACTAATGTTACTTAGGTATAGCAAAAAAAAATAGAGTAAGCACATTCTTAAATATTTACTTGAGCATTGTGATGTCTTACCATAACATATGTAATATTATTATAAAATTTAAAATACTCACCCAGATTTATATTAAGAATCTTAACTAAAAAAGGAAGCAAATCATAGAATAATAGAAACATGATAACTAAGGAAATAGAAAAATAATCCTAGATATAATTTGTAAGATATTCTAAGAGATAACAGTGGTATAATGAGATATTCCAATAGTAACTGTTAGAATATTGTAAATATTGCAATATGTAATTAGAATTAATTAGGATTGATTGTATAAGATTATTATGATTCTGTATTTATTACATCGTTATTATAAATATGTTACTTCTTTAAGTATTCAACACACGGAATTCATCCAATGCCTCTGGGTTTCCCTCTTCTGAACATAGTATCTAGAGCTTAACGAGAGGCAACCTTGATCTGTTTTTACCAAATGGGACCATTGCTCATCGATGAAAATTTTTTTAAAACCTGTGTTTCTTCTCCAGGTTTTTTGATTTCCTCTCTCTTTTTCGGTCGTGTTTTTCTTTCCAACCACCTTTCCTGGTCATTTTTTCCAATGTCTGTTCCGCTTCTCTCCTCTATTTTCCTTATGGCTATTGCTGCCACATTTAAGGTTGATGCCACTATTACTAGCACTGTAACTGTTCTCAATACTCTAAATGCTAAAAAATTTGACAGGACCAACTATGCCACATAGACTTCGAACGTCAAACTTTGGTTAACTTTGTAGCATTTTGAAATTTACTCGGTCCCCTACTCAAACAAATTTTTTGCCTTTACGACACCTGTGAATCTCTTTGAGCGCAAGTCAAACTTCTTCATACCAATGACACTCAAAGGTTATATGGGTTTTGTGAGACTCTTATACAGCTTCTTACTCCTCAGCAGATTACTAGTCCTATATCCGATTATTTGGGTAGAGTCAGTGGTGTTCTTCATGATTTGAATGAGGTTCTTCCTTTGGCTGAAAATCCATCCACAGATCTTGAGAACCATCGCAAACTCTTTATGGCATTAGTGTTACATGATCTTTCTCCTGAGTATGAAGTTGTTCATGAGAAAATTCTTGGCTCTCCTGTGGTCCCTACAATGGACTCCACTGGGTCAACTCTAATTTGCACCAAGGCCAAGTCTCCCATTCCTATGATTGCTTCTTCGGTGCTTGTTTCTATTAAGTTCTGCTTCGGTTGCTTAGGACCGCAACAACAATCATCGTCTTGGCAGAACTCGACCAAAATGTAAGCACTGTCATAAGCTTGGATACACTATTGATCAATGTTTCTGATTACATGGTCGCCCCCAAGAATTGTGAATGTTGTGCAAGTACCTTCTGAAGTGACTGAGCCACTCATCTCTACCTCTTCATCTGGATCGCCTACTATGCCCACACCTATTTATGGTAATTTTCTCTGGTTGTTTGAGGAGCGTAAGGTTTCAAGTTCCACAGCTTCTGTAGTGCAAATGGGTAATTCTTTTGTTGGTGTTTGTCACTCTCTTGGTCCTTGGGTCCTTGACTCTAGGGCCACTGATCATATTACTGGTAACAAGTCCTTATTCTATACCCTTTCTAGCTCTAATTTTTGACCTTCCATTACTATGGCTAATGGGTCCTAAACTCAATCTCAAGGACTTGGTACTGTTCATCCTCTTCCTTCTTTGTCTGTTGACAATGCTCTTTATGTGCCTGGGTCTCCTTTAATTTTAATATCCATTAGTCGTTTGACTTCCTCTCTTGATTGCATTGTCTCTTTTACTAAGAACTCTGTTTTCATCCAGGATCAGAGTTTAGGGCAGATGATTGACACCAGATGTGAGTCAATGTGCTTTATCAACTACACCTTTCTGCACATGTTGGGTCAACAATGGATTCCAGTCTCCTCCATGCTCGGTTGGGTCATCCATACTCGGTTGTCTACATTATGTTGTGAGTCGTGGCAAATAGGTAAACATAGTCGTACTTCCTTTAATAATGAAGTCTCAGGTCAAGCTGCGTCTCCCTTTAGCTTAGTCCATTTTGATATTTAGCGTCCGTGTTGTACACTGTCTAATTTAGGATATCAATATTTTGTTTCCTTTATTGAGGATCACTTTAGGTGTATCTGGTTATTTTTATTGAAGAATTGTTCTTAGTTATTTTTAATCTTTTAAAATTTTTACAATGAAATTAAAACCCAGTTTGGTGTTCCTATACGTATCTTGCGTAGTGATAATGCCCGTGAGTATTTCTCTAATTCATTTCAATCATTTATGGCCTCTCATGAGATTTTACATCAACCATCTTATGCTCATACTCCTCAACAAAATGGAATTGCAGAAAGAAAAAATTGACATCTTGTGAAACCACTCGAACACTTCTTCTTCAAGGTAATATTCCTTATCGGTTTTGGGGGATGTTGTCCTTACAGCTTGTTATTTAATTAATTGCATGACCTCTTTCATCCTTGATAATCAGGTACCTCAGTGCATCTTGTTTCCTTATTAGTCTTTATATTTCTTAAATTTGGGTATTGGGCTTAACTTAATCCTAAAAGCTAGCTCAAGGATGAGGATTACCCTCCACCTTATATACTTCTGATTGGTCATATATCTAGTCAATATGGGGCTTTTAACAATATTCTTTAACCCTTTGTGTTTTTGGTTCTACTTGTTTTGTCCATAACCTTGGCATAGACACTGATAAACTCTCTACTCAGGCTACTAAATGTGTGTTTCTTGGTTATACAAGGTCTCAAAAAGGTTACAAATGTTACTCTTCTTGTCTTCATTATTACTTTATTTCCGTCGATATTACCTTTTTTGAGTCTAGTCCATATTTTACAATCCCCACCATAGAGAACTATGTGTCTAGTCCTACTTCTGGTGGTCCTGTTTCTGTTTCTCCCATGCATTACAATCCAGCTCCATCCCCCGATAGTAATTTTCCTATTGTTATCTGTTGGAAGTCCCACATTGTCTGCCTCATCATATTTCACATGGTTTAAATACCTGTTGGGCAACTCCAACCATTGCCAATGGGTTTTGGGATGGAACCTTTAACATGGTATCAAAACTCAGTTTGGTGTTCCTATCTGTATCTTTCGTAGTGATAATGCCCATGAATATGTTTCTAATGCATTTTAAACCTTTATGGCATCCTATGGAATTTTACATCAAACATCTTGTGCTTATACTCCTAAATAGAATGGTATTACCGAAAGGAAAAATCGACATCTTGTTGAAACCACCCGTATACTTCTTTTACATGGTATCAGAGCCAGAGTATTTCTTTCTGATTCTTATGGGCCAAGAGTTGCCCTTTCGTTGTGGGTCAAAAGTTACCCTTTGCCTGGTCTAGCAGGCTTCGTTGGAGGGGGCGTATTGGAAGTCACACATTGCCTGCCTCATCATATTTCACATAGTTTAAATACCTGTTGGGAAACTCAACCATTACCAATTTGTTTTGGGATGGAACCTTTAACATTATCCGTACAAGTATTCGTTCCACTCGTAATCCCTCTCCTCATTATGTTGCTTTGTCTTATCATCGTCTGTCACCTTCCCATTATATTGATGTGTCTTCTTTGTCTTCTATTGCCATTCCTAAAAATAAGGTGAAGCTTTGTCTCATCCTGGATGGCGACAAGCCATGATTGAGGAAATAAGTGCACTACAAAGCAGTGGAACTTGGGATCTTGTTCCTCTTCCCTCCGATAAGACAGTGATTGGATGTCGGTAGGTCTACACCATCAAAATTGATCGAGATGGTTCTGTTGATCGATTGAAGGATCGCTTGGTGGCCAAAGGCTATACTCATATTTTTGGCCTTGATTATAGTGATACTTTCTCCCTGGTGGCTAAGATGGCCTCCGTACGCCTTTTTCTCTTTATTACTATTATCCGTCATTAGCCTCTTTTCAGGTTAGATATCAAGAATGCCTTCCTCCATGGTGATCTGATGGAAGAAGTATATATGGAGCAACCACTTGGTTTTGTTGCTTTGGGGAATGTTCAAGATTAGTTTGTTGACTTTAGAAGTCCCTTTATGGTCTTAAATAATCCCCAAGAGTATGGTTTGATAGTGTTAGAATATTATAAATATATTAGAATTGATTAGATTGATTTTATATGATTGTATTATGTCTTGTATTTATTACTTCTTTATTATAAATATGCTACTCCGCTGTGTATTCAAACACACGGAATTCATCCAATGTCTCTCAGTTTCCTTGTTTTAACATGGTATCAGAGTCTATCCTAGATACGTTGTTGGGTTACGAATGTTGTCCACGCTCCATTCCTGAATGTGGGGTATTCTATAAGACCCACGGGCCACCCGTATTCATCCGCACTCCATTCCTAAGCACGAAGGGGTGTGTTAATAAGTTTTACTGGCCACCTATATTCATCCACGCTCCATTCTTGAGTGTGAAGGGGTGTCTTAATAAGTCCCGTGGGCCACCTGTATTCATCCACGCTCCATTCCTGAGCGTGAGGGGGTGTGTTGAAAGTCCCACACTAACTAAAGATACGGTTAACCAAAAGTATATAGGGTGGAGGGTAATCCTAATCCTATAAGCTAGCTTTTAGGATTAAGTTAGGCCCAATACCCAAATTTAAGAGGCAAATTCAGCACTATGGTAAAAGAATTTGGCATGACTTGGAGTAAGGCGGATCATTTTGTTTTCTATCGCCATTCTACCTTCGGGTGTATTTACTTGGTTGTGTATGTTAAGGACATTGTCATCACAGGTAGTGATCACACTGGCATTGTTCTTTTAAAATAATACTTACATCATCACTTCCAGACAAAAGATGTTGGAAGGCTTCGCTACTTCTTAGGGATAAAGGTGGTATAATCTAGATCAGGTATTGTGATTTCTCAGAGAAAGCATGCAATGGATATTTTATAATAGGCCGGCTTGATGGGGACCAAACTGGTAGATACTCCCATGGATCCCAACACTAAGCTTATGCCGGAATAGGGGGAGCCTCTCTTAGATCCAGAGAGATATAGAAGACTAGTTAGAAAGCTAAATTACCTTACTGTCACACGTCCTGATATCTACTTTGTTGTTACTATGGTAAGTCAATTTCTCAACTCCCCTTGTGAAGGTCATTGGGATGCAATCATCCGCATCTTAAAATATATCAAAGGGGCACCAAGTAAAGGGCTCTTGTATGAAGACAAGGGCCATACTCGAATAATTGGATACTCGGATGCCGACTAGGCAGGATTTCCTATTGATATAAGGTCTACAACAGGGTATTGTGTCTTCCTTAGGGATAAATTGGTTTCTTGGAAAAGTAAGAAACAAAGTGTTATAGCTCAGTCAAATGCAGAAGCGGAGTACCGAGCTATGGTTTTGGCAACATGTGAGCTCATATGGCTCAAACACTTGCTTGAAGAACTAAAATTTGGGGAAACTACATCAATGATACTCATTTGTGACAATCAATCAGCATTGCACATTTCTTATAATCCGGTGTTTCATGAGATGACCAAACATATTGAAGTAGACTGCAACTTCACGAGAAGGTTGTATCAGGGGACATTGTTATGAAATTTATAAATTCCAATGATCAACTGGCAGATGTTCTCACGAAGCCTCTTAGGGGTCCTCGTATTAAATACAAATGTGACAAGCTTGGTGCATATGATTTATATGCTCCAGCTTGAGGGGAGTGTTAGAATATTATAAATATTGCAATATGTAATTTGAATTAATTAGGATTGATTGTATATGATTGTATTATGATCCTGTATTTATTACATCGTTATGATATGCTACTTCGTTGTGTATTCAAACACACGGAATTCATCTAACACCTCTCGATTTCCCTATTCTAAACATTAACAATGAAGTCAAAACATAAACTTTTTCCAATAAGAATATTTAGTAATAGAAAACAAACAAAACAAAGCACCTTTCAAATTCTTTATTTTCAGTTCCATAAGCTCGGACAATTCTTATTGAAGATAGTGTTTCCTAAGCTACCTACAATAGAAAAAGTATTGTTTCTTAAAATCAGATTCTGGTCACTATTTCAAAAACATGTACCAGTATAATGTGTATATAATATACATCATTGGCATAAGCTGTGCAATCTTGGATTATCTTGGCTGCTGTTCTTTGATACCTATTAAAACAACATATGCATGCTTTAGACCATCAGCACTGCAAAGGTATCAATAAAACCAGAGAGATAAAGATCTGGCTGATTTAAATCTGTAAACTATTAAGCACATACATTAATTTATCACCTTAGGCAAAAGAAATTTTTCATCTTTAAATACCCGAAGAAAACCCTGCATCTCTTATAAGATGGTCTCTAGAAAAACTTTACTTTCATGAAGTTTATTTATGGTAAGTCCTACTCAATACAAAGTTGAAACATGTTGAAAGTTCCACATTGGCTAAAGATATGGTCAATCAAAAATATATAAGGTGAGGGAACTCCATATCCTATAATAAGCCAGCTTTTAAGATTGAATTAGGCCCAATATCCAAAATCAAGAAAACAAAATGGAACTAGAATGAATGAGAAACTAAAACTGAGACAAACATGATAATGTGGGTCACCAGCAATTAACTAGCATCACTATTCTACAATCTGTGTTTGAATATATTAACAGGTCCAAAAGATGTGCAAGGATTTTGATAATGACAAGTACTCTTGAAGAAACCGATGCAAAAACAAAGACATGAAATCAGAATTGAAGTAACAGCGAAGCTAATCGATTAGCCCATAGATGCTAATCGATTAGGAGCTTTCTGTCTTGGAAGAAATTGCATCAGGGTTGAAGATAATCGATTAGTGAAGCCACACAATCGATTAGATACTCACTGGAATTAAGATAATCGATTGCACACTTGAGACTAATCGATTACAGCAATCAAAAATGGAATTAAATGCATCAGGCACACATGCTAATCGATTAAGGGAGCCATATAATCGATTAGGAAGCCACTGGAATTTAAGGTAATCGATTGCAAGACATGCTAATCGATTAGGATGCTACGAAAACAAATTAAATGCATCAGGTATAGATGCTAATCGATTACAGGTAATGAGATAATCGATTAGTGACTCTCTGACTTGAAGCTAATCGATTACAACGCGAGGGTGTAATCGATTACGCTAGTGGAAAAATAGATTTAAGTGGGAAACCAGGTCATGTCTCCACCATTCTTCAAATTTCCACTAACTGCAACGGCTATGATGGACTAGGGCACTCCTCAACATCTATCTTGGGTCTATAAATTGAAGAGGAAGACAAGCACAAATAAACAACCAAGAAGCAACAATTCATAGCTCTATTTTGTGCTTTGTAAGCCTATTTCTTGCATATTGTACTTTCACTTGTATATCCTCTCATCTTGAGAGATTAGAATTTGGGAGAGCTTTTCATTTGTATATTTGCTCTATTGAGAGAGTGTATTGATTGTAAACAAACACCAAACACACAAGTTATTCACTCTAGGTTGAGTGGTTGTTCACTCTAGGTTGAGTGGTTACAAAGGTTATGGACTCAACCTTTGGGATATTGTGAGATTGAGAGATTGGGTGGGTTGCCCTTATACTTGTGAGGATTGGGTTCTTGAGTGTGGGACACTAGGAAGCCGCAATTGCTCAAAGTTGTATCTCTAGTCTACAATAGTGGAAAATCCTCTAAGTGGGTTGCTTAGAGGCGAGACGTACACCGGATTGGGTGGAACTCGTTACATCGGTTTGCAAGCTTCTCTTCCTTACTCTTTTACTTTCATACATTGCATATTTGTTAATTGGTATTGTTTGGTTGGGAAGAACATACTTGAACTTGCTTAATTTGCTATACCTTAGACATTGCACACCAAGTGTTTGCTAAATTGTCTCAGCAATATTTACCTCTTGTAGTGCATTGCATATCATTGTTACTTGCTTTCACTTGCATAATCTCATAAACTTGGTTATATAAATCAATTTTAAAGGTATTCCAAGCAAAAGTTTTATAACTCAATTCACCCCCCCTCTTGAGTATTGAGGCCACTTGAACAACAAGTGGTATCAGAGCTTGACTCTTGGTAAATCAAGCTTAACAGCCTCAAGAGATTAAATGGCCTCAAGTTCTCAAAATGTTTTTCCCGAGGGTGGTGCGATAAATAGACCTCCCGCTTTCAATGGGGAAGAGTATGCGTTTTGGAAAGAAAGAATGAAAATCTTCATTCAATCAATTGACTTGAGAATATGGAATACCATTGAAAATGGTCCCTATATACCGATGCATACTATAGATAGCAAGAATGTTGAAAAACCTATAGATGAATGGACAAGCGAGGAAGAAAAGAAAGTCCAATATGGCTACAAGGCCAAAAATCTTATTACTATGTCTTTAGGTCAAGATGAATTTTTTAGGATAATGACATGCCAAACTGCTAAGGAAATGTGGGATACTCTTCAAGTAACCCATGAAGGCACTAATGATGTAAAGGACTCAAAGATTAGTACTCTTACTAGTCAATATGAATGCTTTAGATTAAACTCTTATGAATCGATTGTTGATATGCAAAAAGGATTTACTCTCATCATTAATCAACTCATTACACTTGGAAAGACTTACACTAACAAAGAACTCATTCATAAAGTGTTGAAAAGTCTTAACAGAGAATGGCAACCGATAGTTACCGCCATCAAACAATCTCCTAGCATAAACGAAATGTCTCTCGCCACTTTATTTGGTAAGTTGCAGGAACAAGAACAAGAGCTGAAAGAATTAAAGATGGTGGAAGAGGAAGAAAAATCTTCCAAGAAAAAGGGTCTTGTTCTCAAGGCTACTTCCACAAATGAAGAAGAAGAATCCGGAAGTGAACTTGATGAAGAAGAAGAATTTGGACTATTTGTAAAACGCTTCGGGAAATTCATGAAAGGCAAACGCTTTCAAAGAAGCTTCAAAAACTCAGGTAAGAAACCTATCACTAAAGAAAACTCTCCCTCACCCAACTGTTTTGAATGTGGCAAGGAAGGGCACTTCAAAGCCGATTGTCCAAACCTCAAAAAGAAGGGCAAGGACAAACAAAGAAGAAGAAGAGCCTATATTGCCTGGGATGAGAATGATGTGAGCAGCTCCGACGACTCGGAAGATGAGCAAGCCAATCTTTACTTAATGGCAAATCATCAAGAAGAAGATAATGAGTTAAATCTTCTTGACTTAGATAAAAATGAGCTGTTAGAAGCATTTGAAGAATTATATGATAAATTCACAAAAATCTCTAGTAAACTCAAAGCATCTAGGAAAACTAGTGACACTCTAGAGATGCACCTTATGGAAGTTTGCAAAGAGAATGAATGTTTAAAAGAAGAATTGAAAAATGCTCAAGTATGTTCCATTAGTAAACCTTGTAATTTTGCTAAGAAATGTGTTGATCTAGAAAATAAAGTCCTAGATCTAAACAAAACCTTAGAGAAATTCACTAATGGAAGAGATAATTTGAATATCCTACTCGGGCAACAAAAATGCATGTTTAGTAAAACCGGTCTAGGATATGACCAAGAACATAGTAATCATAAAATGGAGAAGCACTATAAAAACTTCTTTGCACCACCAAGCAAATCCTCCTCACCTTTTATGAAATGCAATCATTGTGGTACCAAAGGACATAGTGCTTATAAGTGTAGTGTTAGGAAACTAGGACCAAAGGTCTTAAGAAAGGTGTGGGTTCCCAAAGGAACATCTCCACAAGCTAACCTTAAAGGACCCAACATAAAATGGGTACCTAGTTCTCTAAAATGATTTTGTTTTGTAGGTATGCTTCAAGGCAAGCAACACCCATTGGTACTTGGATAGTGGGTGTTCTAAACATATGACGGGAGACAAAAGTAAGTTCATATCACTTACTCCACGAAGCAAAGGATTTGTTACTTATGGAGATAACACAAAGGGAAGAATACTTGGAATCGGAAATGTCGGTAAAAACTCTTCCACCTCCATAAATGATGTTTTATATGTTGAAGGACTAAAACATAACTTGCTTAGCATTAGTCAATTATGTGACAAGGGCTATAAAATTGTTTTTGAATCAAATGGTTGCATAATTGAAAATAAACTAAACAAGGAGATAAAATTTGTTGGTCAAAGAGTAGATAACATTTACATGATTAATCTAGATTGTCTTGCTTCAAATGATGTACAATGCTTTATAACTAAAGAGGATGAATCATGGCTTTGGCATAGAAGAATCGCTCACATTCATGTAGACCATTTAAATAAACTTGTTTCAAAAGATTTAGTTATTGGTTTACCAAAACTGAAATTTGAAAATAAATTCTGTGACGCTTGTCAAAAAGGAAAACAAGTAAAGGCTTCTTTTCAAGCAAAAAATATTGTTTCAACAACAAGACCTTTGCAGCTTTTACATATGGATTTGTTTGGACCTTCGAAAATCAAAAGTTTTGGTGGAAACTATTATGGTCTAGTGATTGTGGATGATTACTCTAGATATACATGGACATTGTTTCTTACTCATAAACATGAAGCATATCAAGCATTTAAGAAACTTGCCAAGGTTATCCAAAATGAACAAAACTTAAAAATAGCATCCATACGAACGGATCATGGGGGAGAATTTGAAAACCAATCTTTTGAAAAATTTTGTGAAAAGTTTGGCATTGAACATAATTTTTCGGCTCCAAGAACTCCACAACAAAATGGAGTAGTTGAAAGGAAAAATCGATCTTTAGCGGAGCTTGCAAGAACTATGTTAAATGAAGCAAATATTTCAAAACAGTTTTGGGCCGATGCCGTGAACACCGCGTGTCATGTTATGAATCGTTGTTTGATAAGGCCTATATTAAAGAAAACCCCCTATGAACTTTATAAAGGACGAAAACCAAATATTTCCTACTTTCACATTTTTGGATGCAAATGCTTTGTCTTGAACAATGGAAAGGAAAATCTTGGCAAATTTGATGCAAAATCTGATGAAGCAATTTTTCTAGGTTATTCATCTACTAGTAAAGCATATAGACTCTTTAACAAACGGACTTACACAATTGAAGAGTCCATACATGTTAAATTTGATGAACTTAACCAAAATCCTCCGAGAAAGGAAGTTGATGATCTTGTAGGTACCTTCCAAGAAATGAACTTGCAAGACAAAGAAGAAGAAGTCAATAATGATGGAGGTGCAACACAAATAGAGAGACAACAAGATTGGGTAACATTGAAGGATCATCCCTTGGACAAAATCATTGGAGAAATAACCAAAGGGGTAAGTACTCAAAACGCCATTAGAAATGCATGCAATCACTTGGCTTTTGTATCCCAAATAGAACCCAAAAATATTGACGAAGCCATTATTGATGAACATTGGATGTTGGCCATGCAAGAAGAGTTAAACCAATTTGAAAGAAATGAAGTTTGGGAACTTGTGCCAAGACCCAATAATCATCTAATAATAGGCACCAAATGGGTTTTTAGAAATAAGCTAGATGAAAATGGTATAATAACTAGAAACAAAGCTAGACTAGTTGCAAAGGGATACAACCAAGAAGAAGGAATAGACTATGAAGAAACATATGCTCCCGTAGCTAGGTTAGAAGCCATTAGATTATTGCTAGCTTTTGCATGTTGTATGGATTTCAAATTGTATCAAATGGATGTCAAAAGTGCGTTCTTAAACGGCTACATTCAAGAAGAAGTTTATGTAGATCAACCTCCCGGTTTTGAAAATCATATATTTCCAAACCATGTCTTCAAATTGAGAAAAGCCTTATATGGTTTGAAGCAAGCTCCAAGAGCTTGGTATGAAAGATTAAGCAACTTCCTTTTAGAACACAGCTTTGAAAGAGGAAAGGTTGATACTACATTGTTTATAAAACGCAAACAAAATGACATCCTCTTGGTACAAATCTATGTAGATGACATAATATTTGGTGCTACTAATGAAAATCTTTGTCAAGAATTTGCCAAGATTATGCAGAATGAATTTGAAATGTCCTTGATAGGAGAACTCACTTTCTTCCTTGGACTACAAATAAAACAAGCCATTGATGGAACGTTCATTAGCCAAACCAAATACTGTAAGGAACTACTTAAAAGGTTTGGAATGGACAAGGCAAACGAGATAGCTACACCCATGAGCACATCCTGCTATCTAGACAAAGATGAAAAGGGTAAGGACATTGAAATCACCAAATATCGAGGTATGATTGGATCCTTACTGTATTTAACTGCGAGTAGACTTGATATTATGTTTGCGGTATGCATGTGTGCTAGATATCAAGCATGTCCTAAAGAATCACATTTGACTGCCGTAAAAAGAATTTTGAAATATCTTGTGGGTACTCAAAATGTTGGTTTATGGTATCCCAAAGGCGTTGAATGTAATCTTTTAGGATATTCTGATTCCGACTTTGCGGGATGTAAGCTTGATAGAAAAAGCACTAGTGGTACATGCCATTTGCTTGGTAGTTCCCTTGTTTCTTGGCATAGCAAGAAACAAGCAAGTGTTGCATTGTCAACAGCTGAGGCAGAATATGTAGCAGCTGGTAGTTGTTGTGCTCAAATTCTTTGGATGAGACAACAACTTCTTGATTTTGGTATTTCCTTGAATAAAGTCCCCATTAAATGTGATAATACAAGTGCCATTAACATCTCCAAGAATCCAGTAATGCACTCTAGAACCAAACACATTGAAATTAGGCATCACTTTATTAGAGATCATGTGTTAAAAGGGGATTGTGTACTTGAACATGTAGAAACTTCTAAGCAACTAGCTGATATTTTCACAAAACCCTTGGCTAGAGAGCAATTCATTCACATAAGAAGAGAGTTAGGCATTCTTGACATGTCCAGTTGTGTTTGAATCTTTTGATAAGAACCTTGTTGAATGGCATAATGCATGGCATATATCACATTTTATGTTTGGAACCTTGCTGTTTGATATGTTTGAAGTTTTTGACTCCATAATCGATTACATTGTTAATCCCAATCGATTACTAAGCTTCTGTTTCTAAGCTAATCGATTAGAGCTCACCCATAATCGATTACAATCATTCTGTTTCAAAGATAATCGATTATCCATGATCCATAATCGATTACGAAACTTCTGTTTCAAGTTCAAAACGTTTCCTCTTCTTCATAATCGATTACCACATTGCTCCAATCGATTAGGACGATTCTGTTTCCAAACTAATCGATTACCCTAACCCTATAATCGATTACCTTTTGTATAAAACGTTTGAAATTCCCCAGAAACAGTGACCTAATCGATTATCACCTGACACGTAATCGATTAGTCTGCGTTCTGAAGAGACAACTGCAACTCCCTAGGCTCACTCGAAACTCTCCCTCTCTTAACTCACTTCACTCTTCTCTAAACTATCTTTCCTCCTTCCCAAACCTAATTTTCACCTATAAATACCCCCTCATTCCCCTTCTCATCTCACACTACCTCCTTCCTCTCAAACCTCTCAAAAATTCTCTAGCACTCATCTCTCTTCATCTCCTTCTTTTTGCATTTTCCACCATGTCTACCTCAAGGAATGTCAAGAGAGCTAGGTCCTCTGCTGCTCAAGCTCATAATCCCCTTGACTTCTCAAGGTTTTTCTCTTCTCCTAGAGATCTTCAGAATTTTATGAAGAATTTTTCTGAAAAGGAGATTATGACCCCTCATTATACCATTGCTGACACCTTTGACAACCCAAGCCTTACCTTCACCCAAAGCCTCCACCACTACAACCTTTTCCCCTTCCTATCCCTCAAAGAAGAAGAATACTATCCTGAGCTTATGAGAGTATTCTACTGCAACCTCCGCCTTGTCAATGGGATGGTTGAATCCAAGGTGAAAAACACCACCATCAAACTCTCCAATGCCCAGTTTGCAGAGATTTCCAAACTGCCCCTCAACAACGCTGACTTTGATGGAGGCGAACCTGAGGATGAATGGGGCTTCAATGCTCTTACTGCTCGCCAATCTTTATGGAAAGCTGACCGTCCTAGGAGCAACCACAAACTAGTTGGCCACTTGACCATGAACAACCGCCTGCTCCACTTTTTCTTGGTCAAGATGATTGTTCCCCGTGGTGGGAACTATGCTCTAGTTGAAGAGGATGATGTCCTCTTAATGTGGGCCATGCTGAACCACAAAGAGATCAACTGGGTTCAGTTGATCAAGTTCCACATGCGCCATGCCAAGGACCAGCAAAAGCTCCCTTATGGTATCCTCCTCACCAAAATTTTCAAATTCTGTGGAGTAGATTTAGCAGGGGAACTCTCTGAGAAAGTGCCCCCTAGAGCTTGCATTGGCACCCATCACCTCACCAAAATTGGTCTTGTTTTCTCCAATGGAGCATGGTACTCACGAATGGAGGGCGTTTATGCCAACATTCCCTTCCAAGCTCCTGCTGAAGAAGCACCTGCTCCTCCTCCTCCTTCACCTCAACCACAAGCTGCAGCCTCTTCATCTGCCCCACAAGCTGACCCTTTTGCATCTCTCTACGCCCATCTTGATCGCCGCTTCGATCGACTTGAAAACTCCCTCCAAGAGTTTTCCATGACCGAGCAGCAACATTTTGAGATGATGCAGCAGCGTTATGAGGAGCTGGCTCACCAAATTGCAGAAATCCGCTTCTTCAACCCGGATAATTAGATTTTCTGTTTAGTTATGTTCCTTGTTTTGTTTTCTGAATTTTGAATAATTTTACTTCTTGTATTTCCTATTTCTTTAAATTCAATAAAAGTATCTTACTTCAGTTTATATTATTTCTCTTCACTGCTCTAATTATTTTTGATGATTACAAAGGGGGAGAAGAATATATGTTCATATGTTGGATAATGCTCTGATGGATAATATTGATAACATGCTCTGACTACAATTTTGAATATGTTCTGGTGCTCTGGTACTAAGAATATGGATAATAGATGCTCTGTTAACATATTTGAAAAATGTTATCTGTTTGTTAAATTCCTTTTGATAGGGGGAGAATTATAGATAAGAGATAATAAAACAATAGATAAAATGAGATAAGACATTGGCTGCTGAATTGCTTTTTGAAATTGGTCATCTGCTATTTGAAAAAGAGATAATGTAGCAGAGTTGTTTTTGCAAAAGATAAGTCTATATTATTTAAACTAACAACCCTCAAGAGATGAACATAGTTGTCATCATCAAAAAGGGGGAGAATGTGTTTGAATATATTAACAGGTCCAAAAGATGTGCAAGGATTTTGATAATGACAAGTACTCTTGAAGAAACCGATGCAAAAACAAAGACATGAAATCAAAATTGAAGTAACAGCGAAGCTAATCGATTAGGCCATAGATGCTAATCGATTAGGAGCTTTCTGTCTTGGAAGAAATTGCATCAGGGTTGAAGATAATCGATTAGTGAAGCCACATAATCGATTAGATACTCACTGGAATTAAGATAATCGATTGCACACTTGAGACTAATCGATTACAGCAATCAAAAATGGAATTAAATGCATCAGGCACACATGCTAATCGATTAAGGGAGCCATATAATCGATTAGGAAGCCACTGGAATTTAAGGTAATCGATTGCAAGACATGCTAATCGATTAGGATGCTACGAAAACAAATTAAATGCATCAGGTATAGATGCTAATCGATTACAGGTAATGAGATAATCGATTAGTGACTCTCTGACTTGAAGCTAATCGATTACAACGCGAGGGTGTAATCGATTACGCTAGTGGAAAAACAGATTTAAGTGGGAAACCAGGTCATGTCTCCACCATTCTTCAAATTTCCACTAACTGCAACGGCTATGATGGACTAGGGCACTCCTCAACAGCTATCTTGGGTCTATAAATTGAAGAGGAAGACAAGCACAAATAAACAACCAAGAAGCAATAATTCATAGCTCTATTTTGTGCTTTGTAAGCCTATTTCTTGCATATTGTACTTTCACTTGTATATCCTCTCATCTTGAGAGATTAGAATTTGGGAGAGCTTTTCATTTGTATATTTGCTCTATTGAGAGAGTGTATTGATTGTAAACAAACACCAAACACACAAGTTATTCACTCTAGGTTGAGTGGTTGTTCACTCTAGGTTGAGTGGTTACAAAGGTTGTGGACTCAACCTTTGGGATATTGTGAGATTGAGAGATTGGGTGGGTTGCCCTTATACTTGTGAGGATTGGGTTCTTGAGTGTGGGACACTAGGAAGCCGCAATTGCTCAAAGTTGTATCTCTAGTCTACAATAGTGGAAAATCCTCTAAGTGGGTTGCTTAGAGGCGAGACGTACACCGGATTGGGTGGAACTCGTTACATCGGTTTGCAAGCTTCTCTTCCTTACTCTTTTACTTTCATACATTGCATATTTGTTGATTGGTATTGTTTGGTTGAGAAGAACATACTTGAACTTGCTTAATTTGCTATACCTTAGACATTGCACACCAAGTGTTTGCTAAATTGCCTCAGCAATATTTACCTCTTGTAGTGCATTGCATATCATTGTTACTTGCTTTCACTTGCATAATCTCATAAACTTGGTTATAGAAATCAATTTTAAAGGTATTCCAAGCAAAAGTTTTATAACTCAATTCACCCCCCCTCTTGAGTATTGAGGCCACTTGAACAACACAATCATTAATCAACATAATATGTAAGTATGTCTATGTATCTCGAAAAATAAATACCATCAAAGAGAAAGAGGCTTAAGAGAAATTAAATAAAGCTCAAAATGATTTTGAGGATAAAGAAATAATCTCATTAGGATAAAAAAAATGAATATCTAAAAAAAGAAAAAAAAATTAAGGCTTAGGAGAAATTTATTAAGCTCTAAATGCTTTAAAGGATAAAGGAATAACCTCATTAAGACAAAAGAAAATGAATACAACAAGATAGGAGGATAAGGGATCCTTTATCTAAAATGAAAGTACCAAACAAGAGAACTAAAAAATTAACAACAATGAAGTTCCGTATTGAACATAAAGCAGCAACTTTTGATGCTTACTGGCCATAGATCACAAAAATTGTTGATAAAATAGAACAAGTCACCAAAGAAGATAATTCCAGGGGCCAAGATAAAGCCATCAAATTAATTATTGCTCCTGTTCCCTAGATATAAAATAAAACAATAGATGATACCAGAGGGAAAGATGAAGTCATCAAATTAAATAAAATGATTAACACAAATTGTAAGAATTTAGACCTGACAAGTGTTGCGTAATATCAACTGGATATAATTTCCTATAACATGGGACAGTTGTTGACAATCTGTTGCAAGCCTACTTGTCAAGGCACCAACTCTTTCATTATCAAAATAGGACATGTCCTACAACAAAGATAATACCAGTATAGAGTAACCAGAAGACAGGATAGAAATTAGAAATAGAAAAACATCACAAAAAAAATCTAAAGAAAACCCCTTAACCCTGTATATTTTCACTTTGTAAAATACATACCTGAAAAAGAATCACTGTATACAAATTTTCTCGTAGCCTCTTCACCTGAAATATGATGCATGGGGCATTGGATGGTAATTTTCTCTAAATCTTAGATAACATAAATAGTACTTAATGAAAACAACATAATATTGAAGAGAAATGATAGAGTATATGTGGGGTAGTTATTGTAACCATGGTTAGTCAGTTTGCTAGTTCTATATAATGTAATGATTCACCTTGTAACAAACCAATAACAGATTCAGTTTTCATTTTCCCTCTTTTAATTCTCTCTCTCTTGTATGGCCTATGCAACTCTTATATGGTATCAAAGCTTGACTACAATCCTCTTTCATGGCTGCGCTGGTATCAGCATGACACTCTTCTTCTCTATGGTTGTTCCAGCAACGACACCTTTCATCTTCTCCCAAATAATTTCTGACAAGCTTGATGACAATAATTACTTGCTGTGGAAACAACAAATTAAACCTATATTGAAAGGACACAAGTTGCATCACTTCGTTGTGAGTCCAAACATTCATCTGAAATTCGTATCAGAGTGAGATTGAGATACTCATGTTAATGAGCATGTGCCTTGTGGCAACTTTAGGAGAAAATCCACATGCATTTTCATGCTCAAACTAAAGCGAAGGCTTGACAACTTTGTAATGAGCATGAGCTTCGCAACACAAAGAAAGACTCCCATACAATATTAGAGTATCTCTTTCAAAACAAAGCCCTCACAGATTTGCTTATCTTGATTGAAGATCCAGTCACCTTTGGTAGTCAACTTGATTTGATTCTTGATGGACTTTATGAAGATTACAATGTTTTGGTCACTATAATTCAACGTTGTTAAAACGTAGGCTCTATGTTGAGGCAACAGGAATTCTTGAAATGTAGCTTCGTAGTGTCTAAGACGACATGGAAGAATCTACCAAAAATGCTAAATAATATATAAATATAAATATATTAAATCAAACATCTACATAAAACATGATGTGTAGTAAGTCAATTTCTTAACTCCCCTTGTGAAGGTCATTGGAATGCAATCATCCGTATCTTAAAATATATCAAAGGCGCACCAGGTAAAGGACTCTTTTATGAAGACAAGGGTCATACTCGAATAACTGGATACTCAGATGCTGACTGGGCAGGATCTCCTATTGATAGGAGGTCTACTACAGGGTATTGTGTCTTCCTTGGGGATAACTTGGTTTCTTGGAAGAGTAAAAAGCAAAGTGTTGTAGCCCAGTCAAGTGCAGAAGTGGAGTACCGAGCCATGGCTTTGGCCACATGTGAGCTCATATGGCTCAAACACTTACTTGAATAACTAAAATTTGGGGAAACTATAATTTTTCAACCATTGAAGGGGTCACGACTAACAACAACAATATGGACAGCTATGGATTTAATTAAAATAGGAAGAGTAATTTACCGAACATTCACCGTTTGTTTGAAATCCTTCGTCATTCGTCGTCGGTCATCGCCGATCATTCTTATAATCCTTAAAAACTAACATGCATTATTGAACATATAAAAAGGGTCACAGTTTTCATCCAAGGACAACAAGGAATTGACATACAAAGTGCTAAAATTTTAAAGAAGACAAAAAGAAATAAGAATCAAGGATCAAGAGTTAAAATTTTACTTTGACGATTAAAATGGTGGCCATGGTTTTGGGGGGAAATAGACATGTTGACAACGACCATCTGGGTGACAATGTTTTTTTGATGATAAAATGGAAGCTAATTTGGAGTTGGAACAAGATGAGGTACCACGGGTTTGGTGAAGAATGGAAGAAGAAGAAGAAGTAGTAGTAAGTTTTTGGAGGTGATGAGGTTTGGTGGGAGTCATGGTGGGGTGGAGATGGGATTTGTGGTGGTTATGGGTGGCTGAATGGTGGCTAGATGGAAGGTGTTAGTTACTAGAAAATGAAAGAATTAAGAGAGGAGAATGTTGGTGGGCTGTTGCCGTGAGGAAGAGAAAAAGTGATCAATAGAAATTAGAGGAATGATGATAGTTTAGAGTAATTAGATGGAATGAAGGTGTCATGTGCATGGCCTAAGACATGGTGTGATAAAAGAATGGAGTGTTTTGAAGTCTTAGCTTTCTAACTTAGAATTCTGAACGTGGTTGGGCAAGGGAAACATGACAATTTTCAATGAATGTGTGACATAATACATGGCATAGCATAATACATGTGCACTCTTCATGGATGTACATTATGGTGCATGGCATGGTGACTCTTGTTGCATGAAATTTGATTGGAGGAAAGGGAGGTGGTGGCTGAATGAAGGAAGGGGGTGACACCTTTCATGGTAGGTGTCAAGGGCTGGTAATGCATGGAAATGGAGTTTTTAGAGCTAGACAAGTGTCTAATGGGTGGAAGAAAGTGATTGGTTCATGTTGCATGGGAAGCTGGTGTGGCACAACCAGAGATGTCCTCTTGTGCATAGATTTAGGGATCCTTTCCAAATTTCAAAATGGGTTGAACATCAAAGTTGTATAACTTTTTGTTCTCTTTAAATCCATATAAATAACAAAACAATCCATCAATAATTGAGTGAGATATGGCCTAAATACGGAACTAGTGCAGGGCTGTGATGGGATTTTTGTCCCTTGCACAAATAATTTTTTTGGGCCAAATATGCTGTGAATTGGACTTTAGTTTCTTCATAAAAGTTATGGAGAAATGTGTTAGGAAAATTTTCATGAAGACCTTATTCAATTGCATGGTCATATGAGAGAGATATATGGAAAATACTGCACCTAGTTCAAGCTATTGCTGGAGAAACATGAATTGATGTAGTGTTTTAAATTCTGAGATTTATAGAGTGGGAATTTTATTTTTACCTCTGCATGAAGTTTTTACATATTACTTTTCTATTTAATTTGATATATCATTTGCAAAGATCCAAGTTTTTTAGCCCAAGATATACCCGATTTACGACAGGGTGCTCTAGAAGCTTCATGGATCAGCTAGGGCCTTCGAAATAAATTCACCGTTAATTCTCCCTTAGGAATTTCATTTCATGTCCTTCATGAACATTGTAGATATCTACAATAAGGATCCATAGAAAAAAGAACAGAGTGATTCAAGCACTAGAAGAGGGACATATGCAAAGTTTATCAAAGGCTGCCAGCATCAAAATGAAACAGCCAAGGGGTCACAAAGATTTATTAAACTGTACTAATCTAAAAGGATTTAGCTTTTGATGTCTTCATGGAAAATGTAGATAATTTTGTTATGGAGATTTTGACACCAAGTTTTCTCAAATTGAAGGTGGTATGAGAAAGTTAAGAATTTTTTTTTGAACCATGCACAGAGAAAAACGTCCAAACATTGGAAGTTTTAGATAAATATACTTAATCTTCGATTTTTGGGTTGACAGAGTAAGAATTGGAGTTCGAGGCTAGAAACGATGGTTGAAGATCTTTTTAAAACAAAGAGATTGAGACCAAACTCATTCGATTCTAAGATCTTATAAAAATCTGGGTCCAAAACACCAAAGGTATTCAGGTCGAGTTTTAAAGCAATTTCTAAGGAAATTAACTTATTGAAAAACAGAGATGATAGAGTCTGAATCAAGCTTCGGTCCCTTCAGGAAAAATTCCCAAAATATCAAAGTGAGTCATCAGAGACTGACCGTGTCACCATTGGATATTCCGAGGTATATGAACGGTCAAACGTAAGAGACGCCAAAGGTTCTGATTGAGCTTATCAGGCTAAGTCAGACACCCTTGATTCTTCGCAGAGAGATTCTAATAGGACTAGTATCCCTACTGGATCACTAGTCTTGGTTCGAACGGTCAGAGTCTGACCTCAAGCTGAGACCCACAGTTCTAATTCGAGAAACCCGACAATATTTTTGAACTGGTTTGAACCGGGGTATAGAATCCAGTGTAGGAACTAGCCATAAAAGTTGGTGATCTTAGTTTTTGTACACCAGTATAGTGGGTATTCGGTATTATAATCTAACCTCTCAGTGGGAGAGACCGGTCTTGTTGTCTTGGAGATCCTTCACACCAGAGTTTCGCATTGTTGGGGGGCGAAAGGTGGTGTTACTTGCGAAGATTCTCTGACGCTCAAGTTAGAAGAGTGAATAAGAACTCAGAGAACACTTAAGCAATGCAATAGTATAATAATAGTAAGAATAACATAACCTTGCATAAGTTGGAGAATATGCTATTTATAGTTGAACGTGGAAAATGAATTATTGGGTGCAAGTAGGTCCAGAAGTTCTGATGCCGTCTGTCGCTATCAATCAGAGTAGTTCAATGTTCAGTGTGTGACAGAGGGTAGCTCAATGACCAGTGTATAATTATGACATAGGAATGGGGATAATCTACCTTTTTTATATATCACACCTGCAATTGTACTTTGTTCCTTTCAGTGAATAATATAGACATATTTTGCTGTGTAAGGTATCTATCCTGATAAGTAATGACTTCACTTATCTTATCGAGGCACTGAGGCAAATGATTATATGTGACAGAAGAATGAGAACAGATGAAGTATCCAGTATTTCAGATGCAACCTCAGATGACCGGTGAAGGAAAGACTTTTAACATGGTGTCTTTACAGTACGGATATTGACATGTGATACCGGTTGTCCTTCCAGTACAGCCAAGATGACGTCTCATTATTGGGGCCGGTATCCAAACCGGATCATTTGTCCCCTAGCTTGTGTGTGGGACTGTTAAGTTGCTCATATAAGCTATGCTATTTGCAAGAGATCTGGATACCGGCATCGGATGCAAAGTTTCTTGTTAAAATGCGTATAAGTTTCATGCTGAAACTCTGCCTGACGGGCCGTTCTATGGGTGAAGTGACCGTTCTTATGGCATTCCTACAATGGGTTGGGACAATGATTAGTAAGAAAGGAAATCCCAAGAGTTTTTGGAAATCGTAACTCTTGGTATTCGAGTGGTTGCTAGAATGCATTTAATGCGTCTGAAATGATTAGACAATAAATGTCTTTTAACATGTGAGTCATCATTGTTCCAAAAATGTAATCGTCTTTAGGGCTATCTTGGGCCTAGACTTTGGATATTGGGGCCCATTTCACTCGAAACTTTTCGCGAAGCATCCCCATTTCGTTTAAATTCGAAAAGTTACGTTTTGGGGCATGTGACACAAACCTTGGTCGATTGTTGCACTCCTTCGTTACCTATAAAAAGGTGACTTAGCGAGTTTCACAATTCACTTTTGCCTTCAAGCTTAGTGAAACTCTGTAAAAATTTTGAAGACCCTGTTGCTGTCGTTTTTGCAAAGTTCTCATCGCCTTTAACTCCTTTCTTAGGTACTTCCTTCATCCCTAAACTCACATTTCTTTAAGTTTCTTTGCACCACCACCATGCCCCCTAGGCAAAATAGCGCTGGTACCTCGAATAGGGGAAACATAATTCTCGTGCCTCCT
Organism: Clitoria ternatea; assembly: GCA_037962975.1. NCBI lineage: Eukaryota > Viridiplantae > Streptophyta > Magnoliopsida > Fabales > Fabaceae > Clitoria > Clitoria ternatea. Next base: position 164,131,704 of record CM075672.1, read on the forward strand.
CAAGCCACCGTGGTGGGAGAATTCCTGTAAATCTTCCTGTGGCTGGGTCTCATCGCTCAAAGAGGGTTGGAACTTTCTCTTCGCGATTGTCAGTGGTTTGGTACTGCCTTGAGGATTCCTTCAACTCGAGGGCTATCAGTCTCTCTGACAGTGGATCAAGTGCAAAAGGGTACCTCTCTGACGATGTTGCCTTTTATCATAGTACTAAAGCATTTTAGCAGGCATCAGACAAAATAGAGGTTCCAGGTCCCAAAAAATGCTGATCCTTCGTACTGCTGAAGGGTGTGTCAACGTGGTTGCACACCGGCTAAACTGGGAGAGGCTAAACAGGGAGCCCAGTGTAGCCGCGCTTCCAAGTCTACTTCGAGGAAAAATACAAGGGGCGTTTCCTCATTCCCGCACCCCGGCAGATGGAAAAAGTATGCCACCTGGTCCCAGACGAGAGGTCGGTGTATATGTACGACTTCGTTTTTCAGAATCTGGGGGTGTGTTTCCCCTTAACGGAGTTCCAGATGGCCATCCTCCGCTTCTTGGAATGTGCCCCCACATAGCTGCATCCGAATAGTTGGGGTCTGGTACGTGCCCTAGAAGTTCTTGGGGAGCACTACAACTTTAAAGCCACTATGGCAAAACTCTTTTATTATTACCAAATGGTCCGCCGTGCAAATAAGAAAGGCGGCCTCAGGTTCATCACACTTTGAGGTGACTCGAGGATAATAAATTTCAAGTCCTTTACCGAATCTACGAAGATTAACGGTCATTCGTTCAAGCAATACTACACGCTGATTCGGGTGAAGAACAATAAGCCGGTCTTCTGGCTTAATAAAGAGGGGATTTCGAAGTTCCCCACCAGTTGGACGCACGAGTATTTCCTACTAATAAGTCGTGCTTATTATACTGAAGAGGGCGAACTCTCTCCTCACTCCGTAGAGGTGTTGAGTGCCATGAGGTCCTGCTCAGTGGCCCTTAAGGGATTTTCCTGCAAGCGCCTCCTTGGGAGCGCCGTTGTCAGGGATGCATATCTTAGTAAATATCCGTTCTCTTGCTTTTATGTCCGTTTAATATTATATTTCCCATTCCAACCTCTATACTAATGTCTGCCTTTCTTTTTTTGTAGAACAAATTGAAAAAGCCTCCGCCGATATGCTTTCCTTGAAGTCTATGCTGGCGGATGATGACTCCTCTTCAGATGAGAATAACATTCAAGCTAAGAAGAATTCCTTCAAGGCTGAAGCTCCACTAATTCCATTAACTTCCGCTGTGGGAGATGAAGGGTCTCCCAAGAAGCACCAGAGGACCTTGGAGAAGACTGATATGAAGAAAGACAAGGGGAAGAAACTGGTTGAATCCTCCTCTAGTCTTCCTTCCCATACTGACTTGGGAGCGGGGTCAGAGGATGAAACACCTATGATCAGCTTCCCTCCAAAAGGGTCCTTCCTTTCTCCCTTCCTCTGGTTCCAAGGCTCCATGCCTCCAACACTCCCCAAACCAAGATATTGCCTCCGACCTTCTCTTGAGGCTGTTGAAGTAAGGAGTGCTTGCAAGGTCGGCCACTAGCAGCTGGAAGAACTTTCAGGCTTGCTGGACTCCTTAAGCGAGAAAGTGGATTACATGGAACAAGTTGAAAAACTTGAGGCCGATATCGCTATGAAGGAGGCCTGGGCAGCCAAGCAGGAAGAAACTGCAAGGGGAGTTAAATCAAAATTGATAAAGGCTAAGGAGCTGGTGCAAAAGAAGACTGAAGAAATAAGTCATCTCCATATGGCGAACAAGTCTTTGGAGCGGCAAGTTTCTAAGCTTCAACAATAGAACAAGTCAATTTCCCTCCTGCAAGAATAGCTTCAGCTTGAGAAAAAGAAATCTGCCAAGCTGAACGAGGACCTTGCAGTAGCAGAGGCCGGCCACAGCAAGAGCGTGGGAGAATGGGAGGCCAGGAAGAAGGAGTTGCTGGCCCAAATCGAAGAACTAGAGAAGGGGAGTGCACCTGCTGGCTCAATGGAAGAGGAAAATGCCAAGCCTCGGAAAAAGCTGGCTGTTTCCAAGGCTAAGGCAACCGAGGCTCTAGAAATATGCAAAAATGTAGCCTTTGAGTCCTTTGGCCTAGCTCTTCACCAGGTCTTCCATCGCAACTCTGATGTGAGACTCAATTTATATGGGCTTCATCCGTTTTATGAGTTTCACGGAGGGAAACTAGTTGCGGTAAGGAGTGACGGCTCGCACGAGGATCCTCCCAGTTCCCTTTATGAATTGCCTTCTCTCCCTAAAGGTCAGAGCATGGAGCCTCCACCAGTCACTCTGGGCCCTGAAAGTGTTGTTCAAGAAAACATTCTAAAGGATAAGGAGCCCGGAGGTGAAAGAGCCCAAGATCAGAGGAATGAAGGGGGAGAAGAGGAAGTGCCCATAGCGGAGCATCAGATGCCTGCCTCTTAGTTTTGCATTGTTATTTTATTGCTGTGTATTGGGATCAGCTCCAGCTTTATCACACTCATATAATTTTCTTATGAATGAATGAAATTTCCTTCAATCTTCTATCTCTGATATTTACAAGACATGTACTGTTATAACATAATTTGGACATATACATTATGCTTTTGCTTTCGCCGTATCTGCTTAGACCGTTTTGTTCAATTATCTTGATGGCTGATTACAACAAATAGATGATAGAACGGAGAATTAAACATACGAATACTATCCCCAAGCGTGAGTGTGTTAGGAGATGAATATCTGTTGTAGGATGCTGCCCGCTCTGATAATAGATGATGTTATTGAATTAATCGTAGAGTAATATCATTTCAAATAAAAATATCGAATTGCAAGGAGCTGCCTCACTCATAAAGATGATGATTGGGCCCTTAATCACAAGAGTGGTGATTGGAATTGTCCACGCCAGGAGTTACGTCGTCAATTCACAAAATAGGTGATTGAGATCATCCATCCTGGGAAATTACTTTAATTACAAGGATAACGATTGAGTCTTCACCAACGTTCGGCCAAACCTACTAGTTGTACTCAGAGTTTGGTTTATTCCTACAATCCGAGCCTTCGTGTGGGGTTCGGTACAACCTTGAAAAAGGTATGATCCTACAACCCATTTCTTGAGGTTCGGTTTAATCCTACAACTCAAGTCTTCAATAGTGTTCGGCCAAACCTACTAACCGTACTCGGAGTTTGGTTTATTCCTACAATCCGAGCCTTCAAATAGGGTTCGGTACAACCTTGAAAAAGGTTTGATCCTACAACCTATTTCTTGAGGTTCGGTTTAATGCTACAACTCAAGTCTTCAACAGTGTTTGGCCAAACCTACTAACCGTACTCAGAGTTTGGTTTATTCCTACAATTCGAGCCTTTAAATAGGGTTCAGTACAACCTTGAGAAAGGTTTAATCCTATAACCCACTTCACCACTCAAGGAGTTACATCGCCAATCACAGAATAGGTGATTGGGATCATCCGTCCTGAGGGTCTTCATATACAATGGCTTAAGGCTATAAATCATAACATAGAAAGAGAGTGAAGATAGTAAGTTCATGAATTGTATTCTCATTAAATTGAATAGGGATTATAAAGGGAGCGTAGTTGGGGTCATGCCTCGTTAAAACCTTCTTGAGAAAAACCCATTGGGAAAAAGCTCAAGTAAGGAAAAAGAGTATATGCCGTCTTACCAACTAGCTGTAATAAATACGTAAATTTTGTGTATTCCATTTGTTGTGGATCGGCGTGCCATCGAGCTCCTCTAAGCGGTATGATCCTTTGCCAATCACCTCAGAAACTCGGTATAGACCTTCCCACGTTGGTGCTAACTTTCCCTGGTATGCAAATTTATTTCCCACACTTGCTTCCTTAAAACAAGCTCTCCTATGTTGAATGCTCTGTGTTGAATGCACTTGTTGTATCGGAGGGCGTCCTTTGATTTTATCACCTGATCCCTAACAAAAGCCTTTTCTCTTAACTCCTGGAGAACATCTAGCTCCGATGCCAGATTGGCGCTATTATTCTCCATAAAAAAATATTCCACCCTCGTCGATCTAGTCTGGAGCTCCACCAGGATCATCGCCTCGACCCCGTATGTGAGACGATATGGGGATTCATTGGTAGAAGAATAGGGTGTAGTATGATGTGCCCATAAAACGTGACATAGCTGATCAGTCCATCCACCCTTTGCTTCACCAAGGTGCTTCTTCGACCCTTTCAACACTTCTCTATTAGCTACCTCAACTTGGCCATTTATCTGAGGATGTTCAACAGATGAAAAGATTCGGACTATCCCTAGTCCTTCAAGTAACTCTGTGAACTTTCTATCTGTAAACTGGGTGCCGTTGTCGGTTACGATCCGTCCTGGGATGCCGAACCGTGCTATGATACTCTCGTATACAAAACGTCGTGTCCGTGCTGACGTGATATGCACTACTAGCTCCGGTTTGATCCATTTGATGAAATAATCAACTCCCACGATGAGGTATTTAATGCCCCCAGGCGCTGTTGGGAATGGGCTCAAGATATCAAGGCCCCATTGATAGAAAGGCCATGGCACTGCGGATGAAGAAAGTTCTTCGGCCGGTGTGTGATGAAGATTGGAAAATCTTTAGCAAGCATCGCACCTCTTGAAGAAATTAATGGAATCCTGCTTCATCGTGGGCCACCAATATCCAGCCCTGAGGATTTTTCTCATTAAGCTTCTTCCTCCAACGTGGTGCCCATATTGCCCCTCGTGTACCTCTTCCATCATACCTTGTATCTCGTTCTCTTTTAAACAAAGGAGGTACAGCACTGAGAATCCTCTTCTATAGAAAACACTGTCAACCATGGTGAAATATGGCAATTCCGTTTTTATTCTTCTTCTCTTATTCTCGTCAGTGGGAAGCTGTCCGTCAGCCAGGTAACGGATATAAGGGGTAACCCATGAATTCTCGTAGGAAGAATTGACCATTATGGCATTCAGAGAAGGGAACAAAGGAATGCTAGGCGATGTTAGCGTACTCTGGACCACTGTAGTTGTACTGCCAGGCTGTTTCATGCTTACGAGCCTCGATAGAATATCCGCCCTAGTGTTTTCTTCTATCGGCACATGCTTAAACTCCAGCATATCAAATCTTTCTCTCAACTCATTCACACAGTTCAAATATAATTGAAGTTGGGGCTCACGGACCTAGTATTCACCTTGAAACTGTGATATCACCAGCTGTGAATCGTTGCACAATGTCACCTCTGTAGCCCCAATATCAATTTCCGCTTGGAGTCCGGCTAGAGATGCCTCATATTTAGCCTAGTTGTTGAAGGTTTTAAAGTTGAACCGAAGAGAGATCTCTAGATGCACACTGTTATCACTCTCCACAACAACACCAGCTCCATAACCTTTACTATTTGATGACCCATCCACATAAATGGTCCAGTGAGCACGAGGTGTGGCTGGATCTGCCCCTGTCATTTCTACAACAAAATCAGCCAGGACTCGGGCTTTAATGGCTTCTTGTGGTTCATAGGAAACTTTGAATTCAGAAAGCTCGATAGACCACTTGATCATCCTCCCCACGAGGTCCGGCTTCCTTAGCACGAAATAGAGTGGCAAATCCGTTATTACCAGAATTGGGTGTGCATGGAAGTACGGCCTCAACCGTCGTGAAGCCCAGATAACTGCAAGAGCGGACTTCTCAATCTTTTAGTACCTGCTCTCTGCTCCCTGTAACATCTTACTAGTGAAATACACTAGCCTCTACCCCTCTAGGGTTTCCTTGACCAATGCTACTCCCAAGGCTTTATCTTAAATCGCCAAGTACAAAATGAGGGATTCACTAGGGTCTAGCTTTACCAAGATCGGAGGACTCGACAATACTTCCTTGAGCTCTTGGAACGCTTGCTCCTGCTCCTGTCCCCACTCAAACTTCTTAGACTTTTTTAGTACTTTATACAGGGGAAGTGATCTATGTGCCATCTTAGGCATGAATTGAGCCAAAGCTGCCACTTTCCCATTTAAAGACTACACCTCCCTCAAGCTCTTCGAACTCTGCATATCCAATATCGCTTGGCATTTTCCCGGATTAGCCTCAATGCCACGCTGAGTCAACATGAAGCCTAAAAACTTTCCAGTTAGAACAGTAAAAGTACACTTCAACGAGTTCAGTCTCATGTTATATTGCCTCAAGCATGTAAATACCTGGTGCAAGTCTTCAATATGATCACCTCCAGCTGGAGTCTTGGCAATGATATCGTCAATGTACAGCTCCACCAGTTTGGTGTGCATGCCTTCGAACACCTTGTTAATCATACGCTGGTAAGTGGCCCCAGCATTCTTTAAACCGAAGGGCATGACGGTGTAGCAGAAGACACCACGGTTATTGACGAAAGCTGTCTTCTCTTGATCCTCCTCACACATCAGAATCTGGTTGTACCCCAAATAAGCATCCATGAAACTTAGGTACTAGTAACCAGACGAATCGTCCACCATACGATCAATATTTGGGAGAGGATATGGGTCCTTTGGGCAGCAACAATTGAGGTCTACATAGTCAGTTCATATTCTCCACTTGCCATTGGCCTTCTGTACCATCACCATATTGGAAAGCCAAGAGGAATAACAGACCTCCCTAATAAATTCGGCCTTCAACACCTCCGTTGTCTGCTCACAAGCTGCCTTCTGTTTCTCTTGTCCCAATCTTCTCTTCTTTTGAGCAACTAGCCTCATCTCTAAATAGACGGATAATTTGTGGCAGCAGAAATTAGGGTCCATCCCAGGCATATCTGCAGCAGTCCATGCAAAAAGGTCTTTAAATTCCTGGAGGAGTGCTAACAGACGCTGCTCCATAACTGACTCCAGCTTGTCATTAATATGAGTGACCTTCTCTGGGGAATCACTTAAGATGACGTCCCTGGAACCTTCATCCGACATGGGTTTTGAAGGGTTGAGCGGATCAATCTTCAACTCCGCTCTGGGATCAAGATCAATCAAACTAACAGACCCAGCAGCTATTCTTTCGTTATTCAACTTCCTCTTTTTGTTAAATGCCTCCAACTTCACCATATTCAGGCTCAGGTTGTAGCAATACCTGGCCATCTCTTGATCACCTGGAGGGATGACACACTATTGTCCTTGTCAATGAATTTGATAAGGAGGTGTGGGGTGGACACAATTGCTTCCATTGCGTTTAGAGTAGGACGACCTATAATCCCGTTGTAAGGGGATTCCACATCGATCACCAGGATCCTGGACTTTACCGTTCTTGCTCCTGGTTCGCCCTCAAAAGATATAAGGGTGTCAAGATACCCCTTGGTGGGCTGCTTTGCTCTGTTGAAAGTTGTAAGTTCCTGTGTATAGGGATGTAGATCTGCATCATTAAAACCCATTCTTTTGAAGCAATTGTAAAAAATAACATCACAAGAACTTCCCTGATCAATGAGGATCCTCTTGACATATTTGTTGGCTATGACAATGATAATAACTACTGCGTCATCACCTCCTGGAATTGTTGGGCCAAAATCATCATCTGTAAATGATACCACCGGTGCTGTCAAGCCGTCCCTAAAAGGGCGGTTATCTTTGGGCTTTCCTTGGAAAGATAGAATCATCCGATGGTGGTTCTTGCAAGCTGTGATCGACGCTCCTCCCCCAGCAAATCCTCTAGCAATCATATCGATTACCTCGCGCTGGCCTTGCCTTTGTTGTTAGGGCATACCGTCTTGCTGCGTTCCCTCACTGGTTGTAACTCCTTTTTGCTTCTCAGCAGCTATGAATCTCCTGACCAGATTACGACTATTGTCGCCCTCATCATCATGATCTCTTTCTCTCTTTTCCATCCTGTCTGGTTCATCTAAGGATTTCTCCTTAAATAAGTATTGCATCAACTTGTGGGCCGGTGTGGCACAACCAGAGGCGTCCTCTTGTCATGGATTTAGAGATCTTTGTGGGCCGAATTTCAAAATGGGCTGAACATCAAAGTTGTATAACTTTTTGTTCTCTTTAAATACAATAAAGCACAAAAACATCCATCAACAATTGACTAAGATATGGCCCAAATACAGAACTAGTGTAGGGCTGTGATGGGATTTTTATCCCTTGCATAAATAATTTTTTGGGCCAAACGAGGTGCGACTTGGACTTTGATTTCTTTATCAAATTTATGTAGAAATATGTTAGGAAAATTTTGGTGAAGGCCTCATTCAATTTCATGGTCACATGAGAGAGATATGTGGAAAATACTGCACCTAGTGCAAGCTATTGTTGGAGAAACGTGAATTGATGTAGTGTTTTAAATTCTGGGATTTATGGAGTGGGAATTTGATTTTGAGCTCTACATGAACTTTTTAGATATTCCTTTTCTCTTTAATTTGATATATCATTTGCAAAGATCCAAGTTTTATAGCCCGAGATATACCTGATTTACAACAGGGTGCTCTAGAAGCTTCTCAGATCAGCTAGGGCCTTCGAAATAAATTCACCATTAATTCTCCCTTAGGAATTTGATTTCATGCCCCTCATGAACATTGTAGATAACTATGATAAGGATCTATAGAAAAAAGAACGAAGTGATTCAAGCACCGGAAGAGGGACATACACAAAGTTTATCAAAGGCTGCTAGCATCAAAATGAAACAGCCAAGGGGTCTCAAAGATTTATTAAACTGTACCAATCTAGAAGGATTTAGCTTTTTATGTCTTCATAGAAAATGTAGATAATTTTGTTACGGAGATTTTGACACCAATTGAAGGTTGTATAAGAAAGTTATGAATTTTTTTCTAAACCATACGCATAGAAAAAGTCCAAACGTTAGAATTTTGTGATAAATATACTTAATCTTCGATTTTATGGTTGACAGAGTAAGAATTGGAGTTCGAGGCTTGAAACGAGGGTTGAAGATCTTTTTAAAACAAAGAGATTGAGACCAAAATCATTTGATTCTAAGATCGTATAAAAAATCTGGGTCCAAAACACCAAAGGTATTCAGGTAGAGTTTTAAAGCGATTTCTAAGGAAATCAACTTATTGAAAAACAAGGATGATAGAGTCCGAATCAAGCTTCACTCCCTTCAGGAAAAATTCCCAAAAGGTCGAAGTGAGTCATCGTGTCACCATCGGATATTCCGAGGTATATGAACGGTCAAACGTAAGAGACGCCAAAGGTTCTAATTGAGCTTATCAGGCTAAGTCAGACACCCTTGATTCTTCACAGAGAGATTTTAATAGGACTAGTATCCCTACTGGATCACTAGTGTTGGTTTAAATGGTCAGAGTCTGACCTCAACCTGAGTCCCACAGTTTAAATTCGAGAAACCCGACAATATTTTATTATTAAATATAATTATTAAATAATTAATTTAAAATATCTAATTTCAAAATAAATTATTATAATTATTTATATATTAAATATTTCGACAGAAAATAATTATCAAATAAATATAATGATAAATTAATTTGCACCCAAAATAATCGTCGTTAACGTATTATTTTTGATTAAACAGTATTGTCAAATATAATTTATTATTTTGTTATTTCTTCTTTTCTCACTCATTACATTCTCTCGGTATTCTTATCTTTCAGATTAAACTCTATTTCTCTCTATTTTCTCATTCTAAACTATTCGGGGAATAGGCCAAAGCCTCGAGCATCTTACCAAAAGCTCAACAGAGTGTCCTCAGACTCCTGAGGGTCTGGTTTCCTATTGTCAAAAATCAGGGCTGTTACATTCATAGATCTGGGGTATTGAATTAAAACTGTACCACGTTCTTTCTTTGTCTAAAATGATTTATAAAACATGAAAAATTTACCACCAATTTTTCAGGGCATCACAATTTATATGAGGGAAATGATTTTTAGAAGCATTGGAATTGATTATGGATGTTAATGAAATTTTGAGTTAAGCTAAATGTATTATGAATGATGATTTATGTATGTGAAACCTAAATCCTAGGGTAGATGACCATTGGGAACATTGTGTGGTGTTTACAATTGATTGGCACTTTAATAATGGTGATGTTATGCTTGTGATGATACATGAAAATGGTTGGAATTGATAATTATAATTGATGTTTGTCCTTTTGTAAGAAATCCTTAAGAATTGATAATTTTGGGGCTTTTGGTATGGATGGTGAGATTGATGATTTGATTGCCATGAGGATGATTTTGATGTGTAGAAGAGATAATTGGAATAATTGGTATGCTTATTGAGGTTAATGGATTTTAATGAGGTTCCAATCTTGAGGTTTGGAAGATGTATACATGTGAGTATATATGATTGATTAGAGGAATTGATGTTGAGGATGGATATAGGATGTTCATTGTTGGGTGCTAATTATGATGATGATCATAAAGGTAGATGACCATGAGAAATGGAATAATGAATTAGAATGTGATTTGGTGAGGTCTTGAACCATGATGAGTAAAAAGAGGCTAAAAGGCTTATGATGATTTTGGGTGACAATAATGGCATTATGGATAAAGGATGTGATATTATTGTTGTTGTTGGGTAAGGTTAACCCTTTTGGGGCTTAGAAAATCATGGTTTTGGGAAAGGAATTCCCGAAACCTAACATAAGCATGAGAGTTGGTGCTTGGACTAGTCTAGGACTTGATACAAAGTCTTATATGATGTCAACAATTAATTAGAGTTGTGATGGTGCCTTATGATGGCTTTTGATTGAATGAATGCATATATGTGCATTGTGTAGATTGTATTTCGGGTAATGCGGCAGAACAATTGGAGCACTGGAGTTGTGGTTCTTCTCTTGAGGTAGGAGAGGAGTTTACATTTTAATTGGATGGGTGAATAATTGATGGTTGATGTATATGATTGTACTCATGCTTGCCTTGCCATGATTATTCGGAATGATGATTGATAATATGATGGATGATAGGCTTGGCAATTTGTTGAATGTTTAGGAATTTTATATATATGAGATGATGATGAATGCTTAGTGGTCCTTTTGATGAGCATGATTTATTTGTTGATAGAAACCTATGAATAGGTGAATTACTCAAAGATGTGAAGTTATGTTTTATGATTTTCATGCATAATTAAGGAACTAATAGGGCTATATTGAGTTTTAGTGTGATTGAATACCATGGAATAGTTCCAATAGTGCCTATGCATAATTTAAAACTTATAGAAACTAGAATGGGTTAATTTCATTGAGAATTGACCCTTGTGTTGCACAAAATTCCTTAAAACGGGTGAAACATATTTATGCGCGTAAGTCCCTCATTTTTAGGAATTTTTAAGTGTGGCCAGTGGCCACACATCATAAATAAAGTGTATTTACCGGTGTCAAAATTTGGTGGTCATTAGATTTGATACGAGAAAGATAGAATAACTAGAAGTTGGAAAATTTGACAATTGCTGTTGAGTTGCTGTCATGAACTGATATACTGTAGGTGCGAATCGATTCCCCTGTTACCTGAATTGATTCAAACACCTAATTCACCTATTTTTACAAATTGGAACTCATGAATTGATTCCCAGGGGAGGTGAATCGATTCATTCACCTGCTTTCACACTGACTTGGCATTTTCCAACACATGAATCGATTTATACCTGATTTGCACTATTTTTGGGCCCTGGAACGCATGAATCAATTTAGGCAGGGAGTGAATCAATTCCCAACCCTCATTTTTTCAATTTTTGGACTTTAAGGATGCATTAATTGATTCATGCAAGGGCTGAATCGATTCATGGCCCTGTTATGGCCATTGATATGTTATTTTTCCAACTACTGTATTTCCTTTGTTGTTTTTGGCCTGTTTGGGTATCTTAATGACATTTTTGACCTCTGACTTTTTCATGAAAGTTGTAGATACTATGTTATAGAGGTATGAAAATTGGTCTCACCTTAATTGGAGTTTTCTAACTTTCACTAGGCATAAAACACCGGACCCACTGCATGGTAAAACTCACATTTAAGAGGGTTTTAAACCCAACTTTTTATGATTGTCAATTTGGGACTAATAGGTGATATTTGTGACATGTCCCACTATTCTTAAGACTAAAAATGAACTTTTCTCATGTCTTAATGTTGAAATTTGTCATGAGCTTATTACTACCCAAAACCCTTTTTTTGTAAAAACAAGAGATTGTATTAGGGTATTTGATGATGGTGTGTCTTGGTGGTGTTTGATATTGATTGAGACATTGGAAAATATGTACGTACCTATGATTTATTATGAAAACATGAATGTACACCACTAATGACATGTTATAATGTTTGATAATGAAAAATTAAATGATGTGGTTGTATGACATACCATTGTATGATGATAAAACTAATCAGGGATGACTGTTATTATTGGTGATTTATTGAATACCATTGTGTCTGATACAAGTGTGATCTTGTATGTGTGTTTTAAAATTATATTGATGAATTGTTATGATGCAACACTAATATATGAAACAATGGTAATGATCAATAAGATAAAAATCCACTAAGAGATTATCTGGTGATATTGATGAACAATTGATGGATGTTATTGATGTTTGTGATGCCATTGTGATTGTTGCAAGTATTGAATTGCATGTATGATATAAAGTATGTTGAAATAAAATGCCACACTTAAGACTGTAAAACAATGGGTAAAACCAACAATTATAAAATCCACTAAAGATTGTATGGTGGTGTTGGTGTGGATGATGATGATTGATGAGTGGCATGATAGGATGCATAGTGTGAGAATGCATTGATTGGCATTTACATCCATGGCATATTATATGCTACCAGTAAGGAATATTAGGGGATTCCCCCAGTTGGCCCAGTGGGAGGGTGGCTCAATGCACGAGCATTCTTGTTGTTTCCCCTGTGACTCAGTGTGTAAGTCACGAAGCTGCCCTTGCTGAGCTACGAGGAGCTGCATGTGGTTTACCCTTGAAGGTGGTGGCTCTTGAGGAGTAAGTGTCCCCGGTAGTCCTTTGGATCACAACTGCCATGTTGAGAATCATGGTTGGCCCATAACACCTTATATTGTTGATTATGTTGGTTACCGCGGTCATGGTTAAAATGACCGGTGTTGCAAAATGGGCGATGCGGGTTGGTACCAGTAAAATTGGTGATTATGCATACATTATGATATATGTGTACACATTACACTACTACAGTAGGGGCATGGTATGTGATCATGCTTGACCCACAATTTGGTGTTTATTCCTATAATCGGATCCGCATTTGTTGTTGTTATTCCATTGTGCATATGTATTAGCCTAAGAGCATTTGCATATAGTATGGAGATATGCCAAAAGGTGATGATGATTGATGATCATTGGGATTGAGATATGATGATGATGAGATGGGTAAATGAATTACCTAAAAGACAACATGTAAAATATAAATACAGCAAAATGACATTGAATATGATGATGTTGTATGTAATGGCCTAATGTAATGAAAGGCTTGTTTAACTATGATTGTTGACAATAATGTTGGGCCATTGTGGCATTGAGAAAGGATGTGTATATGTGTTTGCTTTGCTATGAAATGATTGATGAATATGTTATATGTATATGTTGGTGAAATGAGCAATTATGATGATTATTATTGATTTTAGCAAAGCATACATGATGTTGATATACATATGCATATAATCTCAATTGTATTCATATTCGTCATTTGAAATGTATAACTCACTCTTTCACGTTGTCTATTTTTAGCATTGTGATGTAGGGTTATCATGGGATGAGATTGAGTCTTTAAACTTAAGCTTTGGAGAAAGTAAATAGCTATAATGGAATGCCTTGGCCGGCAACGAATGTTAATTATGATGTGATGATCAAACTGTATAAGATGATAATTGATAACCATTGATTTGATGATATTGTATAGATGCTAACACATATGATTGATGTATTGATATTTGAGGTATTGGGGTTTATACTCATTTGATGATTAAAATGATGCTGGTTAGGTTATCCATTTTGGGAATGTATAAGTGTTGATGATACATGATTTTAAGATTGAATTGAATATGGTCAATTATGGAATATGGATATTAGAGATGTATGTTGCATGACCGTACATATATATATATACACTTTAGGTGATGCATGTCTATGAATTATGTGTAAGATTGGTTGTGGCTTAATAGGCTTGTGTTGTATGCTTGCATGCCTTGTCGAGCCTTTTTCTATATCTTCATATATGGGACTAGGTGTATGCCCTGTATACATATTCTTTTTCCACTGTAAACTCTGTTATTTTGTATACAATCATGGGTGATTTATTTTACGATCCAGTTATAAACTATCAAATCTCACTCTTTAGTTTTCTGTGGTTCGAGTCTTGACGTAATCGTGGAGGTGTTTTGAAATTATTTCAAATGTAAAAAATTTACTCACATTTTTATTAATTAATTATCTTGGTTACATCGGGATTCGGGTCCAGGAAATCACGGTGTGACAAATATCATGCATCACCATACATTACTTTATGATATAAAATGATCACAAATTCATTTCAAATGATCCTAATGTATCAACCAACATCTGAAAATGTCAAGTCATCTATACCCAATCATCATCATACTTGTAAGGCATTAAACAATAGTGTAGATATATAAAACAAATGTCATATCACTAGTGGAAAAAAGGCTTTTTACACCTGTCCTATTTAGCTTTTTACACCGGTTGTAGGACCGGTGTGGATGAAGCCGGTGAGAAAAATAGGGACTTTTTACACCGGTTTTGGGACTAGTGAGAAAAATAGATTTTACACCAAGCCTTTGGATTGAGACTGGTGTAAAATATTATATTTCACACCGGTCATGTAAGTAACAACCGGTGTAAATATTATATTTCACACCGGTCCTACTTGTAACAACCGGTACAAAAAATTGACTTTTAACACCGATTAATTATTACAACCGGTGTAAAAAAGATATTTTTTATCGCTATTTTTTTAATATTTTGTACTTCCCTTCCCTTTATTCTACTACCAAATCATAATGCTACAATAAATGTCCTCATTTCAAATAGAAAGCTCTAATCATATAACTTTTATTAAAAATTGTCAAATTACAAGATAATACAAAAAAATACAAAGAAAATACAGAATTTGGAAATAATAATTGCTAAGAAAGGAAATGACAACAACATATTCTAATTCAATTTCCAAACACAATAAAAAATCTGTTCCAGATTGAAAATGAAACAAACTATAAAGAACTTAGTACATAATAAAGAAACAAACTATAATCTGCATCCATCTAATTCAACTTTCTTCTTCTGCCACAAGCGATCTAGGGCACTGTCAGTATCACCCTGGAAATTCAAAAAGAGAACATCAAATCATGAGTTGAAGAAACACAAAAAATTCTTCAAAGTATGAATATACCAACAAACATAGTTTCCATCAAAAAATTAAAACTATCAAAACTGGGTGTACTGGTAAGCATAGTTTCCACTTGAGGTTGTACTGTTAAGTTTGTTTCCTAAATTAAAGGGACACATTACAAGTGGATGAATTTAATTGAAAATAAAGATAGAATTAAATAACTAAATTAAAACAAAAGAATGAACAAAATGAAAGCAATATTAACACTTTTGAGGACCGGGGCAATTATTTTTTGCCTAAATGTTATGAGAATGTGTGTAACAAAGTAATGAGAATATAATAATTCTTATACCAATAACTAATCTTTTCCCTTTAATTTAAAAAAACAAACAAAGTTGTATTTAGTAACTTCTTAAATAAAATATTTTCATTCTTAAGTAGGAATGTAAACAGTGTAGAGGTACCAGTATAATACTTGTTTTTGTATTTATATATATGAATATTTATAAGTAGTGAAATGGGTACTTACGACTATTTATTTATGTTTAACATTTTTTAAAATGATAAGAACAATATAAAGAAAATATTATATAATATTTATTTTGCCATGCAACACAAATTTTGTTTGTTAGGAAGGTAAAGGTAACAAATGCGGCTACATAAGTAAAATATTGATTCATACATAGCGTGAAACAAATGAGTCCTGAAAAAAGCATAATTGTGAAACAAATGAGTGGCTACTTTAGCTTGTTTTGTCTATGCAGCTACTTAAATTGAGTCTGTTAATAGGTGGACTAATTTTGGTAGACATTAATTGTGTAGTGTTCAATGGCTTGTCTCCAAAAGGAATACAAGAAAATTGTTGGGGGAAAAGAGCTAGAGTTCTATTATTATGATTATATACACATGTGAATGCACTCTAAATCGTTTGCTAATACTTTTCATTTGCTGATTTTGTATGAATTTTAATATGATTCAATATATTTGTAACATATTCTCATCGTTACTTGCAGAGATAGAGCACTTTAAGAAAGAAGGATGGTGGCAACAATTGAGATATAATGTGTTGTACAACTGACAATTAATTAGTCACTTATTTTCTTTGTGCACTTGATAAACTATTCAAAATGTGATTCTTTTTTGCATATTAATTTTTACTCGAGGAAAGTACTTGTTATACAACTACTGAGTCATAAAGTTTCATCATTGTTTTCAGTTGATAATCGTTGACAAATATATAATAACCAATGGCTTTCTCTTTTTTCTAATTAGAGTTGTGTGTTCTGAAAAAGTGAAGGTTGAATACAAAATCGAAAAGAACAATAACACTTGAAGAAAAGAAAAATCCAAAACCTTCTTTTTGGTGTTCAGCAATTAGTTCAGCAAGCCCACCATTCCTTGACAGATCTACGTGTACAAGAAGGGTTTCCTAAGAACATCAGTACACAATATTGTAACAAGCAGAGTCTATAGATTCAGCTTACATAAAAAATGGCAAATGAATAAAACACAAGAAGACAATGATATAGATGAGCATGCATTACAGGAGGCATACCATTGCATTGCAGGCTATAGGGTAGTCAGCTTTTGCGTCCCTAACAATCTTCTTTGCCATATTTATATTAGCTGATTTGTCAACATATACATGACATATTCCATCTGCATGAAAAAAATAAGAATTTAGTAAATCCTACTTTGAAATTTAAACCAAAAATTGGAAAGTTAGATACATGTACTACCAGAATGACCAAGAATAGGAATCTTTGTTGAGTCCTTGATTTAAGAAACAAGCTTATTACTGCCTCTGGGGACCATAAGATCTATCACATCATCAAGCTGTGGCAGAGTATAATTAGTTGAAAATCATCTCAGACAAATAAATTTTAGGAATTCACTTGCCTTGAGCAAATCTGGAATTTCTTGTCTTGATGTCACAAGCCCAATAAGTCTGTCACCAACTTTATCTGGAATAACTGAAGTAATGACCTGCAATAATTTGTAGAAACTAAAGATGAAAACATATTTATATACTAAAACTACGGCAAAGAAAAAAAACAGAAAATTCTAATTTGTTTTAACCAGGTAAATAGACAACCTGAACAATAAAATACACAAACCTTGTGTAAGACTGCATTTGATCTTTTGGCTTCCTTTCCTCCCTTAAGTAATAAACTATTTCCACTTTGAATTGCCAATGCAGCTATCTATTTATCCATTTGAACAATCATCTTAAAGATCAATATTCAAAATACATAACAAATTTTCAAAACTTACTTGATCAGTATCAATAGACTCAAAATATTAGATTTCTAAATTTTAATCTTGCTAATATCTTGACACTTTTATGGAAGACGTAGGACATATAAGAATTGAAAAAGAATAGGGTATGTTATCTTATCCTGAACAAGGGCATCAGGTCTAGACTCAAATATAACAAGGACGACGCCCAAAGGGCATGATATTTTCTCCAAGTTAAGTTTATCTGCTAGCTAGACACAAAGGGCAGTAATCAGAATTGCAAATATGAACGTTGAGTATAAATTTCAAAGATTCTGATCTATGATCCAAAACACAAAATGATATGCACCTGTAATTCTTATAACTTCCTCAAGAACTGCGGCAACTTCCTCATCATCCCAGGAGCACGCTCCCTCGCTTCCGCAAGAGTCACCACAAACTCAATCGCCAAGTGCCTAGTCCCTTCCTCCAAAGCTTCCGCCTCCGCGACCTGCAACATGGCCCCAACCACATCCACAATCTACCGACAAAGAAACCGTGGCTCGGTGCCAGCAAGTTCAATCAAAAGCTCAATTGGGCGACGACGACTATGCATACATCAGAGGAAGTGGAGGAGTGGAGGCAGCAGAGAAAGACGAAGTAGAGGTTGGGCCAGGAAACGGAGTCGTCACAGAGAAGAAAAAGACTAGGGATTTAAGGGAGAAGAGAAAGACGAGGGCTTCGAGGGAGAGAGAGATAGGGCCTTCGAGGGAGAACAGGGGAGGGGGAGGCGGAGGCGGAGGCGGGCAAAAATACGAAGAGCCTTGAGAGGATAAAGGAGGAGTCACGCACACAGAGAACTTCTGGGGCTAGGGCTTTCAAGGTGGGGAGAGAAAGGAAGTGAAATAAAGGCTTTCTCACCGGTCCTAAACAGAAGACCGGTACAAATTTTGTTATTTCTCACTGGTCCAAAAATTAGCCCGGTACAAACTTTGTTATTTCTCACCGGTCCAAATGTTAGACCGTTATAAACTATATTTTTTTCACCGGTCCTACTTACCAACCGGTATAAAGTTATATATTATTTATAAAATTGCCACCGCCTTATTTTTTACACCGGTCACATTACAACCGGTGTAAAAGGCTTATTTTCCACTAATGTATACAATGATTTCAAAAGGAATATGTCATAGTCAATTAATGCAAAAACATGCCAGCCAAAGCATCTAGACATCTCCTTTTTCACACTATACCTCATCTCTTCAAAAAGCACCACTCCATGATCATGCCCTACAACTTGAGAGCTAAAAAGTAGACAACATGGAGAGTGAGCATATTTTCTCAATGATGAATAATCAAATAAATTCTGATAATATAAATGTATGAGTAAAACCAATCATATTCTCCTATCAAAGAGTTTCAATCCAACAACCATAGCACGCACACACACACATCTATATATATAGGAAAGCTCTAAAAATAATGATACTACCAAATAGAATTATGTCACTAAATCATAACACTATCACATTTATTGTCAAAATCCATAAGCAACATCAAGAGACAACACTAACAACAATAACATAATTAGTTAGTGTTAAATAAGTGGAATTTCATCTCTCAATTCACACTCTCAATAAGTTACCATTTATCTTGGCCATCCCAAATTAAAATTCCATGTCTCTATGGCTAATGCATATGTCATATCATGAAATACACATGCAACAGATCCGATTTGAAATAATTATTCATAACACATGTGTACACAATTTATCAAGTAATCGTAACCACGCATAGTCGCTTAAATATTTATCCCCCTACAAAGGTCCTTTGCACAAGATCTCAAATATTTCAACATATCAAGTGATCACAACCACGTATATTCGTTTAAACATTTATCCCCCACTCAAGGGTCCTTTTCACAAGATCCCGTAAGATCTCAATACAACACAATATGATATGCCATGCATGTCATGAATGCAAGAATGCATATGCTAGCCTCAACTTCACAAGAATCACTCATTCTCTCACGTAGGGGTACATTTTACCCTTAACATCACAGTTAGTGGCATGCAACCAATTATAGTACTCTCCAAGGCATACAATTTGTCACACAATCTCTAAGGCATCCATTCACATTGTTCACAATATAATAGCCAAGGAGTCTCATCAATATCAATCCACACATGGGAGTCAAGAGGGCATATAATAAGTACACTCCAAATATATTTATCATCAACATATTTATCAATCCAAAATTAAACCATCAAGAAGGTTTAATCTTATACAACTTCACAATAGGAGGTAACACATCCATTCAAGAAAAATATACAAGTATGCACCAATATATACGTTATCAACACACAATTGAACATGCATTTTGTCGCGACCGGGATCGCGGCGGCGCGGCCGACCCTCAAAACGATTTTTAAAAATAAACATCGAGTCGCCACCAATATTTTTTTAGGATAAAATAGTGGAAAAACCTTTTGTTAAAGCACTGGTTATAAAAATGAGATTCCATGATTCGGGAGTCTGATTACAGGTGAGGAAGGTGTTAGCACCTCACAACTGTCCGTTATAAAAAACGGTTACCTCAATTTGATAGCGCGCATTATAGTTAACCCGATAATTATTTTAACTTCTTCATGAAAAGAAAAAACGTACGGAATGACAAAATAAACAAAATAAATAAAAATCAATGTAAAATATTTACATGAGATTAACAGGACGTCTCGTCCAAATTAATCTCGCTCCTTCTTTTTCTTTAAAGAGATACTTAAAAATATGAGATTAACAGGACGTCTCGTCCAAATTAATCTCGCTCCTCCATTTTTCTTTAAAGAGATATTAAAAAATATGAGATTAACAGGACGTCTCGTCCAAATTAATCTCGCTCCTCCTTTTGATAGCAAGACAAAAAGGAAACTTTAAAAATTAAATAAAGAAAGGTGGGCCCGACAGGAACTGTTTACCGCTCCTACGTATTCTCGAGCTTTCGAGAAATCAGGGTCACGTAGTTCTTTAAATGTTTTTTTTTTAGGAAAAGATTAGGAAGATATTGATAGGCATCATTTTAGTGAAGAATCCATACAAGGCGAAGTGCTTCGCACGTGCACGGATCTTATAGAGACTGTGTAGACGGAAGTATTTTCTGTACGACACTGATTAAGGAAAATGAATATATAAAAAAACTGAATGGGAGAGGAAAACGAGTGCAAAAAATGAAAAAAACGAGTGAAGAATAAGAAAACCGAGTGAAAAATAAGAAAACCGAGTGAAAAAATGAAAAATCCGAGTGAAAACAGGGAAAACCGAGTGAAACAGTGACAATATGAGTGAAACAGTGAAAATCTGAGTGAAACAGTGAAAAATCTGAGTGAAACAGTGAAAATCCGAGTGGAGCAGTGAAAATCTGAGTAAAAAAATGAAAAATCCGAGTGAAAACAGGGAAAACCGAGTGAAACAGTGACAATATGAGTGAAACAGTGAAAATCTAAGTGAAACAGTGAAAATCCAAGTGAAACAATGAAAATCTGAGTGAAAATAAGGGAAACCGAGTGCAAAATAGTAAATCCTAGTGAAATAATGAGAATCTGAGTGCAAAAATAGTAAATCCAAGTGAAACAGTGAGAATCTGAGTGAAAATAAGAGAAACCGAGTGCAAAATAGTAAATCCGGGTGAAACAGTAAGGATCTGTGTGAAAATAATAGTAAATCTGAGTGAAACAGTGAGGATCAGAATGGAAATATGAGAAAACGAATGCAAAATACTAAATCCTAGTGAAAAGAGGATTACCGAGTGAAAGTGGAGTAGGGGTGCTGGTCTGAGAGGGGAAAAAGGGAATGGGAAGGTGCTGGGAGGGGTTGGTATGGCGCTGGAGTGAGATGGTGGTGTGGAGGATTGTGGATAGTATGGTGAGGGATGATGGAAGGAGAAGAAGAGAAGAGTTGGTGTGAGAGAGAAGAGAGCACGAAGGATTTTGGCAGAGTTTCCTCCTCTGAATGCCTCCCCTCAGCTGTCCTCCCCCTTGCCTATTTATAGGCTGGCTCGAGTGGAATGCCAGCTCAGGCTTCCATTTCCGAGTGGAATGCCAGCTCAGGCTTCCACTCGGTTTGGGTAGTGGGGGGACAACGGCTGGTGGGAATTTTTAATTCCTCCATCTTCGCCCCTGTCTGCCACCCCCAGGATTCCTGGATCCACTTGGGTGGTGGAATCCAGGTCAGCATGGTAAGAAATGGTGGAATTCCGAGTGAAAATGGTGGGATTCTGAGTGAAAATAGTGGAAAACCAAGTGAGAATGGCTCGGATCAAGCTCCCAATCAGTATTCATCCACACTGGCAGTCAAATCCGAGTGAAAATGGTGTAATCCGAGTGAGAATGGCTCGGATCCACCTTCCAATCAGTATTCATCCACACTGGCAGTCAAATCCGAGTGAAAATGGTGTAATCCGAGTGAGAATGGCTCGGATCCACCTTCCAATCAGTATTCATCCACACTGGCAGTCAAATCCGAGTGAGGATAGTGTAAATCCGAGTGAAAATGAAGTAATCCGAGTAGAAATGGGGAATCTGAGTGAGAATCACTCGGATCATCCTCTCAGTCAGCATTTCTCCACATTAGGAGTCAAATCCGAGTGGAAAAGGGGTCGGCTTTCACTTCCTCTCCACAATCCGAGTATAAAATGACTCGGAACCAATTGAAATAGCTCAGAAGTTGATTGTAAAGGTGGACTCGGAATCTGTGTGAGGGTGGTGAGTCAGATTTGGGAGAAAATGGGCTCGGAATTGATTGTTTGAAGAAGGATAACACAGAATTGATTTGAAGAGGGATGACCGACTGTAGTGTCACTCGGTTCCAACTTGAAGACTGGCTCGGAATTGGTTAGAAATGAACGAAGATTGACCAAGAACTGACTGGAGAGAATGATGACTCGGAAATCCGTAAAAATGACTCGGAAATGGGTAAAGGAGCACTCGGATGAGTGAAGATTGGTTCGGAACCGATTGAAATGGCTCGGAAATTGGAATTTTGGCCATTTTTTCGCTCGGAAATAAACTTCTTCACACTCAGAATTAGAAATTGGAATTTCTTCACTCGGAATGGCTCTGACAGGGAAGCTTTCCACTCGGAATTGATTCATTCTGAGTAATTCTACTCGGATTTGATCATGTATGTGTCATTCCGCTCGGATTCCCCAACAGGAGCCTATTCCATTCGGAAATGCTTCATTATTACTCAGTTTTTGATCATTTCTGAGTAGTTCTATTCGGATTTGCTCCATTCTGAGTAGTTCCACTCGGTTTTGATCATTTCTGAGTAGTTCTACTCGGATTTGCTCCATTCTGAGTAGTTCTACTCGGTTTTGATCATTTCTGAGTAGTTCTACTCGGATTTCTCTTCAACAGTGGCATATTCCACTCGGATTTCATATGTTCCGAGTCCTTCCACTCGGAAATGATCATTTCCGAGTCAACCCTTTTTTTTAAAAAAAAAAAATTTTTTTTAAAATTTTTTTTTTTTAAATTCTTTTCATTTGCGGATGGGCTGAAATAGGTGTTCACAGATGCCCCTCTTTACTTCTTTTCCTTAAGAAAAGCATGAAGTTTTCTTCTTGCTTTTGAAATGGAAAGGGAGTAAAGACGTGAACACCTTTGTCAAAGTATTAGATGAAGGGGAAAAAACCCAGGAATTGACACTTGAGCCTTTCAGTTAACAGGAGGTGAGAAGATCGGGGTTGACTCCCGGTAGAAAGGAAAGTAAAGGGTGCCTGAATAGGCGAACAGGAAGTAAAGGATGTGCCTAAATAGGCGGACAGGAAGTAAAGGATGCCTGAACAGACGGAAGGAAAGTGAAGGATGCCTGAATAGGCGGGCAAGAAAGTAAATGGTGCCTGAATAGGCGGCTGGAAAGTAAAGGGTGCCTGAAAAGGCGGAAGGGGAAGGATGCCTGAATAGGCGGATAGGAAATAAATGGTGCCTGAATAGGGGGCTGGAAGATAAAGGATGCCTTGATAGGCGGCTGGAAGATAAAGGATGCCTTGATAGGCGACTGGAAAATAAAAGATGCCTTGATAGGCGGCTGGAAAGATAAAGGATGCCTTGATAGGCGGCTGGAAAATAAAGGATGCCTTGATAGGCAACTGGAAAATAAAAGATGCCTTGATAGGTGGCTGGAAAGATAAAGGATGCCTTGATAGGCGGCTGGAAAATAAAGGATGCCTTGATAGGCGACTGGAAAATAAAAGGATGCCTTGATAGGCGACTGGAAAGATAAAGGATGCCTTGATAGGCGGCTGGAAAAGTAAAGGATGCCTTGATAGGCGAATGAAAAAGTAAAGGATGCCTTGATAGGCGGACAGAAAGTAAAAGATGGGATTAACCCTCAATTGACAGAAAATACAAAGATTGGGGGAGCTAACAGGACGTCTCGTCCGAATTAACCCATTTTGACATGGCTGACGGCTTTTGGGGAATTATTCTTTGACCGAAATAGGGTGAACCTGGGGTGATGTCCCAGTTTGAGATGGAGTAATGCCCCTTGAGTGAAAATAGAAGAAACCTGAGGAAGGTTTCCCCATTTAGGAGGATTGAAGGAATCTCGGGGAACAGCTTCTTGACTGAAAGAAAAGTCTGGGGTCCACTTGGGATGCATGATGGGCTTACTAAAGGAAAGAAATCTGGGGATGATTCAGTTCAAGCTATCTTGGGTGATTCAGGGAACTGCTTTTTGATTGGGAGAGAAAAGAAATGGGGGAAAGGTCTGGGACGATACCCTAATTTTTGGAAAGATTAGAAGATTTAGGGGTACTACCTCAAGGTCGGGAGAAGAATCTGGGGTGATGTCCCAGTTAGGGCGGTTGAAGAGGTTTGGGGTGCATTTCCTTTTGACAGAGTGAGACCCGAGGTGATGTCCCAGTTCAAACTTCCCGGGAGCATGGGGTACTGCCCTTGGGTTGACAAAAGATAACAACCTCGGGAAGATGCCCCAGTTTGACATGATCTAAAGAGCTTTGGGGGAATCTAGGGAGATGCCTTAGTTTGACAAGTTGGAAAGAAGTTTGGAGAAACGCCTCATGACTGGAAAGGAATAAATCTGGGGAGATGCCCCAGTTTGACATGATTGAAGGATTCTTGGAGAATGGTTATAACAAAAGGAATTCGGGAAGATGCCCTAGTTGAGTTTGTTTGGGAAGCGTAGTTCCACTGGGGAGAACTTTGGTGGTTCAGGTACTGCCTCTTGATGGAAAGTTTAGGATTCATTGGGGAGAGAGATCCTGAGAAGTGCCATCTTTGGCGAATGATTCCACTGGGGAGGATATTTCAAGAGGCACGGACTTCAATAATTGAGGGTGAGACTTTGAAGGTGCCTGCTTAGGCGATGAAAGAGTAAAACATTGAAAGGTGCCAACCTTGGCATTTTAAGGAAGGAATTTTGAGAAGTGCCAACTCGGGCGATTCAAGGAAGGGATTTGAAGGGCTTGATTGGGGTGTTAGTGCCTGGCATGACTATCTGTGAGATAACCTGCAGAAAAATGGTAAGTAACGCAAAGATAAGTTTCAAAATCGGGTAAGTCCTGTGAAACCGCGACTCTTATGACAACTCTTGGACGAAGTAGAACGAATGAGGCGACCCTAGCTTCGGAGCGCGTGCCTGGCCAAGTCCCTGCAATGATTACCTAAGATGAGGTTGAGTAGCAGGAGCATCTTGTCCCTTGCGACTTTAAATGTTTACCATTCTTCCATTTTATTTTGTTAAAATACATGTTTTTATCAAATCAACCAAATTCATAACACGTATCGAAGAGAGTGAACTTTATTCATGAACGTTAAACAAGTACAGAGAAAAAAATAAAGAAAGTGAATGAAATGAATGAGGTCACATAGGTCCAGAACAAGTGAAAACTGGGAAGATTCATGGATCCTCCAGTGAATCTCTGAGACTGATGAGAGCCTTAACCCCCAACACGACTTCATGTTCACCCTTCGACCTTGCTTTTGGAAAGGTAAGTTCGACAGTGATTCACGTGCACGAGCTTGGACTCGTACTTCTTTGAGCCAGAGGTCTCATTCGCATTGCCAGAAATTTGACCCTAACTTTTACCTAAGCCGCCCTTTTCGGGTTTTCGACTCACCGGGTCACTCTAACTTTTGCCTAAGCCGCCTTTTCAGGTTTTCAGCTTAGCGAGCATTAATTTTCTTTTCTTCCTCTTTTTTTTTTGTTTTTTTATTATTTTTTTTGTTTTTTTGTTTTTTTGTTTTTTTTTGTTTTTTTTTGTTTTTTTTTTGTTTTTTTGTTTTTTTTTTATTTGCTCTGACATCTCCTCCCTAAGCATAATATTTTTTCACTGCATCTGTGTTTACAGGCATTGACAAATCCTGGCCATCCATATTAGTGAGTATTAAGGCTCCTCCAGAAAAAGCCCTCTTCACAACATATGGTCCTTCATAATTAGGAGTCCATTTGCCTCGATTGTCCTTTTGAATTGGTAAAATTTTCTTGAGTACCAGGTCTCCTTCTTGAAACTGTTGAGGCTGTACTTTCTCGAATGCTCGTTTCATACGCCTCTGATATAACTGACCATGACAGAGGGCAGTCAATCTTTTTCCATCAATCAAGTTTAATTGGTCATGTCGAGCTTGAACCCACTCAGCCTCTTCTAATTTTGCTTCCATCATTACCTGAAGGGACGGGATTTCTACTTCAAAAGGCAAAACTGCTTCCATTCCATATACGAGGGAGAACGGGGTTGCCCCTGTCGAGGTTCGAACCGAGGTGCGATACCCATGCAGAGCGAAAGGGAGCATCTCGCTCCAATCTCTGTAGGTGACTACCATTTTCTGCACTATCGCCGCCTCAACCGCCCCATTCATTTTAGGTCGATAAGGAGAGGAATTGTAATGGTGAATCTTGAAGCTTTCACAGAGTTCCTTCATCATTTTGTTGTTCAAATTCGTACCATTGTCAGTAATGATCTGACTTGGTAGGCCATATCGGCATATCAGTTCTTGCTTGATGAATTTGACCACAATACTCCTTGTTACACTGGTATATGAAGCTGCTTCTACCCATTTGGTGAAATAGTAGATGGCGACCAAGATGAAACGATGACCGTTTGAAGCTTTTGGCTCGATGGGTCCAATGACATCCATGCCCCACATTGAGAAGGGCCATGGTGCCGTCAAGACATTTAGGGATAACGAGGGTGCATGAATATGGTCAGCGTATATCTGACATTTGTGACATTTTCGAACATACGTGAAGCAATCCGCTTCCATGGTCATCCAGTAATAACCAGCCCTCAAGATCTTTCTAGACATGGCATGTCCATTAGCGTGAGTCCCAAAAGATCCTTCATGAACATCCTTCATGATTTCGTGTGCCTCATCAGTATCAACACAGCGAAGAAGGACAGAGTCATAGTTTCTTTTGTAAAGCACATCCCTATTTAAGAAAAAACCCATGGCGAGTCGCCTTAGGGTCTTCTTATCATTTTCTGTAGCACCCTCGGGGTATTCTTGACTCTGGATATATCTCTTAACATCATGGTACCAAGGTTTCCCATCAGACTCCTTTTCCATCATTTGACAGTATGCAGGCTCACAGTGCTTCTTTACTTCGATGAGAGGCATATCGTAGTCACTACTTACTTTGAACATTGAGGCAAGGGTAGCTAAAGCATCAGCCATTTGATTGTCATCCCGAAGAACGTGATGAAAAGAGATCTTGTCAAACTCCTTGATCATTTCCTTGATGTGATCATAATAAGGAATCAATTTACTGTCCCTAGTCTCCCACTCGCCTCTCAATTGGTGAATAACCAAAGCAGAGTCCCCATAAACTTCTAACAACTTTACTTTTGCATCCAACGCTGCTTGGATTCCTAATGAGCATGCCTCATATTCAGCAATATTATTGGTACAGTCACAATCTGGCGTAGATAGGGATAAATTCCTTATCGGGTGAAATCAAGATAGCCCCAATTCCGTGCCCCAATGCATTAGAAGCTCCGTCAAATCTCAGGGTCCATTTCTCCTTT
The DNA here is from genome assembly GCA_037962975.1 of Clitoria ternatea. Lineage (NCBI taxonomy): Eukaryota > Viridiplantae > Streptophyta > Magnoliopsida > Fabales > Fabaceae > Clitoria > Clitoria ternatea. The sequence goes on from CM075672.1 coordinate 164,159,198, forward strand.
TGACCACCTTCTTCATTGAATAATGTCATGATATCTTCATCCGAAAAGTTAAATTGCATCGGCTGATAATCATTGATGGGTTGGTGTGCCAAGTAATCAGCCAGGGCACTTCCTCTTATAGCTTTTTGAGTGACATATATTATGTCGTACTCAGTTAACAGCACTTGCCAGCGAGCGATCCTTCCAGTCAGAGCAGGTTTTTCAAAAATGTACTTGACGGGGTCCATTTTAGAAACTAGCCAAGTGGTGTGACTCAACATGTACTGCCTTAGGCGCTTAGCGGCCCATGCTAACGCACAACAAGTCCGCTCTAAAGCGGAGTACCTCATTTCACAATCAGTGAACTTCTTGCTTAAGTAGTAGATAGCATGTTCCTTCTTTCCAATTTCATCGTGTTGTCCCAACACGCAGCCCATGGATTCGTTCAATACAGTCAGATACAATATAAGTGGCCTTCCTGGGGTTGGGGGCACCAAAATTGGTGGTTCTTGTAGGTACTGCTTAATCTTTTCGAAAGCTGCTTGACAGTTCTCATCCCATCACCCCGGTTGATTCTTGCGGAGTAACTTGAAGATGGGTTCACAAGTTGCCGTCAATTGTGAAATAAATCTGGAGATATAATTGAGCCTTCCCAAAAATCCTCGGACCTCTCTTTCTGTACGGGGAGGAGGCATCTCAAGAATCGCCTTAACTTTGTCGGGATCAACCTCTATCCCCCTTTCACTTACTATAAATCCTAGCAGCTTGCCCGACCTTGCACCAAAAGTGCACTTGGCGGGGTTCAATCTTAGCTTGAACTTTCTCAATCGTTCACAAAGCTTCCTTAGATCGCTAATGTGCTCTTCATCTATTCTAGACTTTGCAATGATGTCATCCTCGTAGACTTCTATTTCCTTGTGCATCATATCATGGAAAAGAGTCACCATTGCTCTCTGATAAGTTGCCCCAGTATTTTTCAACCCAAAGGACATCACCTTATAACAAAATGTACCCCATAGAGTAATAAACGTGGTCTTCTCCATGTCTTTAGGTGCCATCTTAATTTGATTATACCCCGAGAAACCATCCATGAAGGAGAAAATGGAATGCTGAGCTGTATTATCAACCAAAACATCGATCTGTGGTAGGGGAAAATCATCCTTGGGACTAGCCCTATTCAAATCTCGGTAATCCATACACATTCGTACCTTTCCATCCTTTTTAGGGACAGGGACAATGTTGGCTACCCACTGAGGGTATTTTGCCACAGCTAGGAACCCAGCATCAAATTGCTTCTTAACCTCCTCTTTGATCTTTAAAAGCATTTCTGGCTTCATTCGGCGTAATTTCTGCTTTATTGGTGGGCATTCAGGTTTCAAGGGTAGTCTATGCTCGACAATGCTAGCATCGAGCCCAGGCATATCTTGATAAGACCAGGCAAAGACATCACAAAATTCCATTAACAACTTGATTAAATCTTCTCTTTGTTCTCTGCTTAGGGTAGTGCCGATCTTGACTTCCTTCTTATTTTCTTCATTCCCCAAATTAATGACCTCAACTATGTCTAGGTAGGGTTGAATCCCTTCATCCTCTTGCTCTAAAAACCTTGTCATTTCAGGCGGTGGTTCACAATCTTCCCCACCTTCCTCATCGGCGTAATCAACTGGGTGATCGAAGTCAGGAAACGGGATTGCGACCTCACTCTCCTCAAGGGAGTCACTTTCGGATCTACAATTTAGTGTGATATGGCAAATAAAAAGAAAGAACAAGCGAGTAAAAAGAAGGGTTTAAAACAAGGATAAGGGATACACGAAGAGTTTTTTTTTGAATTACGATACGCGTTTATTGATGAAAATGATAAAAACAAGTTTTTTTGCCTTTATTACATGGAAGGGTCCCAAAGCTTTAGGCAGAGCAGAGGGACGAATAAGTACTTAAAGCATAAACAAATTACTTTGGCAAAACATTCAAAGTCGTGGGGAGCTCGATGGCCTCCCAGTTATGAAGTTCTTGGCCCGGTGGACAAGCAATCACAAAATCAACATTATCACAAGGGTTTTCTTCAATGACAACGACTTGGTCTGGAGGCATCAGTCCGGCGCTCCGAAAGTTCTGGTAGAGATCACAGATGGGGACTCTTGCAGTATGAGGATCTCTGCCGGTAAGACGAGCAACCCTTTTTTCTCTCTTCGCTTCCTCTACCCTTTTTCTGTCGGCAGCCGTGGGCCGGTATCCTAATCCAAAACCATTTCTGTTATCAAGTAGGCGTATTGGTTCTATTTCTCCATTCAAAGCACGTCCTAGCCCTCTTCCAGGTTTATACCCTCCATGCAGCATAATCTTTGCCATCATTAAAGATGCACTTGGCATGCAAGCTTTTGCCATTGTGGCTTCTTCCCCCACATAGGTAGCGTTTGCTATCTCTAATGCTTGGAAAGAAGTTTCAAGGGCCTCTTCTGCTGCCTCGATGTAAGGGGTTGACAGAGGTTTGCTGACCAGAAGGTCTTCCTCACCAGAAACAATTATCAGCTTGTTGTCAATTATGAATTTTAATTTTTGGTGCAGGGTAGAGGGCACCACTCCAGCAGAATGGATCCACGGCCTGCCTAATAAACAACTATAGGCTGGCGAGATATCCATGACTTGAAAAAGGACCTGGAACGTGCACGGCCCAACCTGTATGGGCAGCTCAATCTCACCCATAACCTCCCTCCGAGTTCCATTAAAAGCTCGTACTATCGTGGCACTTGGCTTCATAAAAGTCCTATCAAATGGTAATTTGGCCAATGTAGACTTTGGCATGACATTGAGGGACGACCCATTGTCAATAAGTACTTTTGCTAAGATGTAATCTCGGCATTTTACGGAGATATGGAGAGCCTTGTTGTGCCCAATCCCCTCTGTTGGTATTTCGTCGTCAGTAAAGGTCAGATAGTTATCTGCAACAATGTGCCCCACTATTCCTTGAAACTTATCAACGGGAATGTCATGACTGACATGAGCCTCATTCAGGACCTTCATCAACATCTTCCGATGTGGCTCAGAGTTCATCAGCAATGATAACAAGGAGATTTTTGCAGGAGTATGGGTCAGTTGGTCAAGCACTTGATATTCGCTCTGGCGAATAAACCTTAAGAATTCATGGGCTTCTTCATCAGTCACGGCCCTTTTGATTTTGCCATTGGCCCCTTCTTTGTCCACCTTGGCATTTCCGGTAACCTGATCCTTCTTCGGCTCTGGAGGGGTGTATATTCTTCCACTTCGGGTTATACCTCCTACCCCAACAATATTTGTGACGGACGAAGGGGACGGGTCACCTGTTGCCGGGCTTGCAACGACCACATCTGCGTTGTACTTCCAAGGGACAACCCGAGAATCTTTGAACGCAAACGGGGTGGGTGCTTGAATAGTGATGGTTGGTTGTACAGAAACAGGAGCTGCTTGGGGGTTCTTGGTGTAAAAAATTGTCAGGGGCTTAGGGATCCGTGCCCTTGTTTGTTCCTCGATCATGTCGACCTCATCTCCACGGCGTTTACAGACCTGCACAATATAGCTATCCATAAGGCTTTGAAGGACCTCACAGAAACCTTGATGTTCGGCAGTCTATTCGCAATCATGTTTCACACTCCAGGTTCCTTCAATTAATCCCCTTTCAAGCAAAAGGGAATGAACTACCCTTAATGGCATTCTTATGTCAGCAACATTCTTAACGCACTCCTCATCATTCTCAAAGGCGTTGACCTCTGAATTTCCATGGTTGGGCAGGGGATTTGTGGCAACATTTGGGCTACCTTCCTTAAAGTTAATCCAGTCGGCTTTGATCAAATCTCTTACTTTATACTTCAAAGCCAGGCAATTTTTTGTGGAATGCCTTGGTGCCCCAGCATGGTAATCACAATGAGCGTTTGGGTCATATCCCCTTGGGTAAGGAGGTTGCAACGGCCTCATAGGGGATGGAGCTACCAGACCTTTCTGAACGAGGATTGGAAAGAGTTCGGTATATGTTATAGGAATTGGATCGAACTGCACAGGGGAACGTTCATTGTTGGAATTTCTTGTGTTTTGATTATGATTGGGTGGTCGAGTCACTTGTTGCAGGTGATGGTATGGCACGGGTTGCGGTACTGGCGCTCTTACCATGGGTGGACGGAAGTGGGGAGTATAAGCTATCGGGCTCTGAGTGGTAGCGGCCACATAAGGATTGGGAGCTTGAATCATAGTAGGAAAAAATGGTCTTGGCGAAGGCGTCTTTTGATTAGAAGAGATAGAATTAGTTTCTCCATCCTTTTTCCCAGGCGCCGGCCTTCTTGTCATGCTTGCCCCAGATGAGCCCTGAATGATCTTTCCTGTTCGTATTCCACTTTCCACTCTTTCCCCGATAGTCACAATGTCGGAGAAGTTGGATGAAACACTACCAATCATCTTGCCGTAGAAAGGTGATGGGAGCGTATCAATAAACATCGCGACTATTTCTTTTTCCGACAATGGGGGATCCACTTGTGCCGCTGTCTCTCTCCATCGTTGGGCATATTCCTTGAATGTTTCACTGTCCTTTTTCATCATGTTTTGTAAATGAACCCTGTTGGGTGCCATATCCATGTTATACTTGTATTGTCTAAGGAAGGCATCTGCCAGGTCCTTCCAACAACGGATATGGTTCCGATCAAGGTGAGCATACCATGTAAGAGCGGCCCCTGCTAGACTATCTTGGAAGCAGTGGATCAAGAGTTGGTCATTAGAAGAGTAAGATGCCATCTTTCGACAGTACATCGTGAGATGGTTCTTTGGACAAGTCATTCCCCGATACTTATCAAAGTCTGGCATCTTGAATTTGGGTGGGCGGACCACATCTATGACTAAACATAGCTCCGAAGCATCTATTAGTCCAAAACCTCCAGAGCCTTCCATCATCCTCAATTGCTCTTCTAAGATTTCTATCTTTTCCTTTCGAGGAGCTGCGACCATGCGGGTTGCATCTTGGAGATTGGTCCCATAGGGGGTTACGTATCCATACGGATAACCGAGTGGCTGGTTGAACGGAGGCAAAGCATGGGACTGGTTTGTTAGGCCTGTATTTGGTGAAGGACCTTGGGGTTGGGCCATAGTCTGTACAACATAATTCGATTGGGTCACCTGGGCTCGTGTATTTTGGGCTTGTGTGTTGTAGGTCGGCTGGGTCATCGGGGCTTGTATATTTTGAGTTTGGTGAGTTTGTGGGTCATGGGCTTGCGTGTTTTGGGTTTGGTAAATTTGTGGGTCATGAGCTTGCGTGTTTTGGGTTTGGTGGAGTGATGGTATATTTGGCTGGGTAGGGTATGAAGTGTGAGGATTCATCGCTTGCTGGTCTTGGGCGTCTTGGTTAGCGAGCGGGGGATAGTATCCTGGTGGAAGGCCATAAAGTGGAAAAGGTACTGGGTTACCGTTAGGGCCGACAAATGTATGCTGTGCATAAGACTGGCCGTAAGGTAACTGGGTCTCAATGACAGGGTTAGGTCTTCCAACATGAATGGTGACAGGGGGTGTCATTGTGTTTGGTACTTGGGTTCTTGCTGGGTCGGAACCAAGGGGGAGTGGTACAGTGGCAGGTTGCTGTTGGTTGTTCTTAATACCCGCAGAGGAATCCCCTTCTGTGATTCTCTTTTCCAGAAGCTTGGTCAACTCGGCTACTTGTTCTTTCAGCTGATTGAACTCGTTTCTGAAATCTTCATCCCTGATTTCTGCTTCGGCCATGAGTCTCGTTTGGAGTCGGGTCGGATAAGGATGTTTACCCATAGTGTCTATTGTAAGTGAAAACACGAAATTGTTAAAAAGAAAGCATTAAATAAAAATGGTAAACGAAAAATAAACAGTATGGTGCACAAAGTTATCGCGGAACTCGGCCAGTATCCTCCAACCACTCCTCAGAACGTCACATTCAAGAGTAATAAGTATGTGATAAATGGAAATTAACATGAGATGGTTGTGGAGACAAAAGAATCCTTCTTTCTGAATTTCAAAGTACATTACTGCTGCCAATTTTTTATGCAAGAAAAGTAAATCAGCCATTCCTAGCTCGGGAAATCATGGCCCTCATTTTACAAATCCTTTCTCTACAGTAATCAAGGAAGTTTACAATTTCTTTTGGGGTACTAAGAGGGTTAACCATCCCCTCAGCTTGCTTAAGCAAGAGCGGGAGGTCTTCCAGAACTCCATTAGCCAAATGTGCCAAGTGGGTGAAGCGATTCATCCATGAATGAATAACTTCATCTTGTTGTGTCATTTTAGCTTTCAAAATACGGATAGCCTCACGACATTCTTGCTCAGTATCCATCGCGTGCTGTCACTCGCCATTTAGCTCTTGCTGGCAAGCTTCTACCACCTCATTAAGCTGATGCTCTAATTGACCAACTTGCAATTGTAGGAGCTCTTTTTGTACCAAGGCAATTTGCTCATTCACTTTGGCTTTTTCCAACATATCTCTCAAGAGTTGCTTGTCAGCCAACATAGTATCCCTTTGCTTGCTCTTCATCCTCAATTGAGTATTAGCTGTTCGGAGGCATTGACTTTGCTTCCTCAAGTAATCTCTTTCAACTTTCCGCTTTTTTCCAATCTCCTTGATGGTTCGCTTACTTTCTGAGTTCTCCCTTTTTTGAAGGGCACATTCTTGTTGAGATTTTAGCAGGTCTTCCTCCAGCTTCTTATTTTTTACAATTAACTCCTCTATCTTGGCTTTCAAGGCTTCCTCTTCAAGAGTAGGTGAGGGAACAGGTATTCTTGTCGGGAGATAGGAGGGACTTTTGAAAGGCAGCTTGACAATGGAAACTCTATTCAGGATCCATCGGTAGTATTCATCCTTCACGGCATGGCTTCGAGCTCCTAGTTCTTTTCCTTGCCTGTTGACCATCTTCCACGTATTTGCTATATCCCGAATAGCAGAGGTACAATCTCCTTTTGAGTAGTGAAGGACAAAAGGAATAAGTGATTCTTCATCAGGTGGCCCAAGCAATGGATAAGTTAACTGCCGTTTGGCTATGACAGGGTTGTAGTTAATGCATCCTTATGTGCCCATAAGAGGAACATTCGGGTAGCTTCCACAATGATGAATAATGGTGTCACCTTCAACCATTATGGATACCACCTTACTTTGTCAGCTGTGAGCCCCATCAGGTGATTGGCCCATTCACGCCCATTTTTTGTTACTAACTGGCATAATTTCAGATCAGAAATAGGACATTCAACTTTGCCGACTTGGTGGAAAACATGTGATGTGAGCCACACATACAGAGCAGGTAGACAACAAATGATTCTTTTTCCACCTTGTGTAGAACAGAAGTCCATGGTGCAATATATATTTGCCAAGATAGCAGTGACAGGATTTTCAGACTTGAATTTACAGGCAAGGAAAATGCCAATGGCATCATAGTCTATGTAATTGTCAATGTTGGGGAACAAGATAACACCATAAATGGTTAAAGCCAAAGTATCCATGAAGGCTTCCCAATCTCCCTTCTCAGCCAGCAAGTGCATGTGCCTCTCAAAATATTCCCGATCAAACCCCAGGACTTGATTTCTATTTAGCTGCTTACTTCTTTAGACTTCTGGATTAATCCTTAGGATATCAGCGATGGTAAGAACATTCGCATGGCGTCCAAGGTGGCGGTAAGGCATTTGTTCCTCTAGTGGCATACCCAGAATCTGTTCGAACTCCTCAACAGACAGAGCTAATTGAAAGTCTTGGAAAGTGAAACAACGGAGAGGTGGGTCATAAAACTGAATCAAAGCAGTAATTGCTTCGACTTGTACTTCCACTTCTAGCAACTTTAGGATCCTTCCATATCTCCTTGAAAAAAACATTTTCTGATTCATATCCAATTTCTTGCCTAATGCTTGCAGACTAGTTGTATCGACCTTCCTAGCCTTAACATGCAGTATTTTTTTCAACTCAGGTATATTTGTACCACAACTATCCGATCTCATGTTAATTTCCATACTTTCACTCAGAGGTGCTGGCTAAGCTCTTGATAGCTTCCTGCGAGAACATGAAAAATGAGAAAATCAGTCACCAGAACTGACGTGTTTTGTAAATCGATACTCCCCTAGTAACTTTGAAAATATTTTTGTATTCAGGGAAGTTTCGATTTGACAAAACTTATGACAAATCAAAGGTCATGTGAGCTACGGATTTTCTGATCATTGTCAATAAAAAATTTGATTTTTTTTTATTTTTTTTTATACCCTTTTTTTTTTATTCAAAACATCCGTAACTCAAATCCCAAAGACTTGTGCATAGAAGGAAAGGACTACTTGCCCATTAAAGGATCACAGGTTAAAAATATGTTATTTTTGGAAGAAGTAATCCACTAAATGGGTAAGCGGTCCTCTCTAATTTGGATCATAAAAGAAAGCGAGAATGAGGAAAGGTATAAGTAAAGTTTTGCCCCTTTGTGTCTTAATTCAGGTTTTTCTGGAGGTCTCCTAATGGTTCTAAAGTTCATCTATCAGTGATACCTCGCATTAGGTGGCTTGTTCTAAAACTTCTAAAGGTCACTAGAGCCAAGATCCTATTCATGATGTTGATCACAAATAGTAAGAAGTATACTAAGTGTGAGCACCATGAATAAGTCGAACTCTAGCTAAGGTTCTCACAGTAACCAGACAGGAAGTACATCCCAAATGGCTCCGCTATCAACCTCTCCTAATCTTAAGCTTATTTAGGCCCGGGTATAGGGTCCCACTCAAAAGTGTGTGCAAATTGTGAGTGTAGTGTGTGAAAGAGGCATTCAATACCTGTACCTTACTCATCCTGCACATAGAACAAACACAGAGCAACAAAATAAAGTCGACTACCCTAGGGTTCAATGATCATACAGATATTTACAGAACATAAATGATAGAATATAAACAAAACAGGAACTAAACATTGACAAGGAAATAAAATAAAAGAAGAAGTTAAATAATTAATATGCTAATTAAAACATGCGCTATCAAATTGACTGGCTTGACTCTCTAAGTCCCCAGTGGAGTCGCCATCTGTCGCGACCGGGATCGCGGCGGCGAGGCCAACCCTCAAAACGATTTTTAAAAATAAACATCGAGTCGCCACCAATATTTTTTTAGGATAAAATAGTGGAAAAACCTTTTGTTAAAGCACTGGTTATAAAAATGAGATTCCATGATTCGGAGTCTGATTACAGGTGAGGAAGGTGTTAGCACCTCACAACTGTCCGTTATGAAAAACGGTTACCTCAATTTGATAGCGCGCATTATAGTTAACCCGATAATTATTTTAACTTCTTCATGAAAAGAAAAAACGTACGGAATGACAAAATAAACAAAATAAATAAAAATCAACGCAAAATATTTACATGAGATTAACAGGACGTCTCGTCCAAATTAATCTCGCTCCTTCTTTTTCTTTAAAGAGATACTTAAAAATATGAGATTAACAGGACGTCTAGTCCAAATTAATCTCGCTCCTCCTTTTTTCTTTAAAGAGATATTAAAAAATATGAGATTAACAGGACGTCTCGTCCAAATTAATCTCGCTCCTCCTTTTGATAGCAAGACAAAAAGGAAACTTTAAAAATTAAATAAAGAAAGGTGGGCCCGACAGGAACTGTTTCCCGCTCCTACGTATTCTCGAGCTTTCGAGAAATCAGGGTCACGTAGTTCTTTAAATGTTTTTTTTTAGGAAAAGATTAGGAAGATATTGATAGGCATCATTTTAGTGAAGAATCCATACAAGGCGAAGTGCTTCGCACGTGCACGGATCTTATAGAGACTATGTAGACGGAAGTATTTTATGTACGACACTGATTAAGGAAAATGAATATATAAAAAAAAACTGAATGGGAGAGGAAAACGAGTGCAAAAAATGAAAAAAACGAGTGAAGAATAAGAAAACCGAGTGAAAAATAAGAAAACCGAGTGAAAAAATGAAAAATCCGAGTGAAAACAGGGAAAACCGAGTGAAACAGTGACAATATGAGTGAAATAGTGAAAATCTAAGTGAAACAGTGAAAAATCTGAGTGAAACAGTGAAAATCCGAGTGGAGCAGTGAAAATCTGAGTGAAAAAATGAAAAATCCGAGTGAAAATAGGGAGAACCGAGTGAAACAGTGACAATATGAGTGAAACAGTGAAAATCTGAGTGAAACAGTGAAAATCCGAGTGAAACAATGAAAATCTGAGTGAAAATAAGGGAAACCGAGTGCAAAATAGTAAATCCTAGTGAAATAATGAGAATCTGAGTGCAAAAATAGTAAATCCAAGTGAAACAGTGAGAATCTGAGTGAAAATAAGAGAAACCGAGTGCAAAATAGTAAATCCGGGTGAAACAGTAAGGATCTGTGTGAAAATAATAGTAAATCCGAGTGAAACAGTGAGGATCTGAATGGAAATATGAGAAAACGAATGCAAAATACTAAATCCTAGTGAAAAGAGGATTACCAAGTGAAAGTGGAGTAGGGGTGCTGGTCTGAGAGGGGAAAAAGGGAATGGGAAGGTGCTGGGAGGGGTTGGTATGGCGCTGGAGTGAGATGGTGGTGTGGAGGATTGTGGATAGTATGGTGAGGGATGATGGAAGGAGAAGAAGAGAAGAGTTGGTGTGAGAGAGAAGAGAGCACGAAGGATTTTGGCAGAGTTTCCTCCTCTGAATGCCTCCCCTCAGCTGTCCTCCCCCTTGCCTATTTATAGGCTGGCTCGAGTGGAATGCCAGCTCAGGCTTCCACTTTCGAGTGGAATGCCAGCTCAGGCTTCCACTCGGTTTGGGTAGTGGGGGGACAACGGCTGGTGGGAATTTTTAATTCCTCCACCTCCGCCCCTGTCTGCCACCCCCAGGATTCCTGGATCCACTTGGGTGGTGGAATCCAGGTCAGCAAGGTCAGCATGGTAAGAAATGGTGGAATTCCGAGTGAAAATGGTGGGATTCCGAGTGAAAATAGTGGAAAACCGAGTGAGAATGGCTCGGATCAACCTCCCAATCAGTATTCATCCACACTGGCAGTCAAATCTGAGTGAAAATGGTGTAATCCGAGTGAGAATGGCTCGGATCCACTTTCCAATCAGTATTCATCCACACTGGCAGTCAAATCTGAGTGAAAATGGTGTAATCCAAGTGAGAATGGCTCGGATCCACCTTCCAATCAGTATTCATCCACACTAGCAGTCAAATCCGAGTGAGGATGGTGTAAATCCGAGTAAAAATGGAGTAATCCGAGTAGAAATGGGGAATCCGAGTGAGAATCACTCGGATCATCCTCTCAGTCAGCATTTCTCCATATTAGGAGTCAAATCCGAGTGGAAAAGGGGTCGGCTTTCACTTCCTCTCCACAATCCGAGTATAAAATGACTCAGAACCGATTGAAATGGCTCAAAAGTTGATTGTAAAGGTGGACTCGGAATCTATGTGAGGGTGGTGAGTCAGATTTGGGCGAAAATGGGCTCGGAATTGATTGTTTGAAGAAGGATAACACAGAATTGATTTGAAGAGGGATGACCGACTGTAGTGTCACTCGGTTCCAACTTGAAGACTGGCTCGGAATTGGTCAGAAATGAACAAAGATTGACCAAGAACTGACTGGAGAGAATGATGACTCGGAAATCCGTAAAAATGACTCGGAAATGGGTAAAAAAGCACTCGGATGAGTGAAGATTGGTTCAGAACCGATTGAAATGGCTCGGAAATTGGAATTTTGGCCATTTTTTGCTCGGAAATAAACTTCTTCACACTCAGAATTAGAAATTTGAATTTCTTCACTCGGAATGGCTCTGATAGGGAAGCTTTCCACTCGGAATTGATTCATTCTGAGTAATTCTACTCGGATTTGATCATGTATATGTCATTCCGCTCGGATTCCCCAACAGGAGCCTATTCCATTCGGAAATGCTTCATTATTACTCGGTTTTTGATCATTTCTGAGTAGTTCTATTCGAATTTGCTCCATTCTGAGTAGTTCCACTCGGTTTTGATCATTTCTGAGTAGTTCTACTTGGATTTGCTCCATTTTGAGTAGTTCTACTCGGTTTTGATCATTTCTGAGTAGTTCTACTCGGATTTCTCTTCAACAGAGGCATATTCCACTCGGATTTGATATGTTCCGAGTCCTTCCACTCGGAAATAATCATTTCCGAGTCAACCCTTTTTTTTTAAAATTTTTTTCTTTTAAAATTCTTTTCATTTGCGGATGGGCTGAAATAGGTGTTCACACATTTAAAAATATACTTCTCTCCTACCTCAAGAGAAGTATTCTGTCGGGTTAGATGGTCCCGTATCATTAGAATTGTTAAACCCTACATTAAAGAGATGTAAGACCACATCAGTTACTCATTCAAACATCATTCTCAATTCTTGTTATACAATAAAATATGCATACTTGATTCTCATTGCATTGTAAATGTTTTATCGGCTTGATTTTCTCACTCTATTAGATTTGGGGAATTCCTTCCCACTAACCCAAATTCATTATAATTAAATGGCTATAACACAATACCCAAGTCACAGACACGCACCAAAGTTCTTACCCATCATCCTTAATGGGTTTTAATGTCTCAAACACCTTATATCAATTCCATTTATCCAAACACTGTAACATCCCAAATTTTTATGAAGATGAGCAATGTGGTAATGAGAGGTGTTTTAAAACCTTCATTTTATAGTTGACAATCAGAATTTAAAAGAGAGTGATTGATGAGTGGAAATAAAGACTTCTCGAGTATGAATGGATAGAGAGAGTGGTATATATATACCTCATGTAATGTGTATGATATTTTGGAAATGATTCAGTTGGCTTAGAATGAGATTCTGTGTGTTAGGATCTTCATTATTCTATATGTCCTGATATCTCGCTCAGGCGAGACGGTGATCCGCTCAAGCGAGATGCGTGCAAATGACGTTGGTGAAGACACTGGACGGTTCTCGCTCAAGCGGGTGTGGCCGCACTCGAGCGAGAGAAAGAGAGAGGAAATACATACTAAATGTTTTTCGCTCAAGCGAGCTTGGGACGCTTGAGCGAGTAAAGGGAGTCTGATGCTCGGACTCTAGGCGAAATTCACTAAGAGGAAAATAATAATAATGATTATGATAATAAGGCCAAATGACTACACATGTGCATTGTGGTGAGTGTGTGAACTTCGGTTCCCTTCCTCTCCCTTGTCCATGTTGGATGTGGGTAATCATTGCTGAGGGAATGACATTAAATGCTGATGGACTTGTATTAAATGTGAAGGTGATGGCTGATGGAGAGAGTGAGCTGATAGGGCTGTGTGAAGATAAGCTTTACTTTCACATTTTCCCCTCTCACTTCTTCATTTCTCTTTGGTGCATGGAGAACCATTCTCCTCTCCTCTCTTGCGTCTGTTCTTCTTCTTTCTGGTGTTCTCCATCTTCTTCATTTCTTCTTCCACCCAAACACTACGCAGAGCCTTAAGTGGAAGGAGAACAGCGTGGCTGTGTGAGAACTGAGTGGGAACAACGTGGTGGCAGAGTAGTGTGGTGATGGGAGCATACGCTGGCTGTGTGGCCTGTCTCTCTTTTTCTTCGTCTTCTCCTTCTTCTTCTTTTCCTCTGTTCAGCTTTAACGCTGATAGTTGCCTCGTTATGGAAGTGGTCCACTGTGTAAGGCAGTGTTGTTGTGAGGAAGAAGGCATGCATGGATGGTGCATAGAGGTTTGGTTGTCCTCCACTGTTTGTGAGGACTAGCTCTCGGTGCAGCTCGAGTGTAGGACAGCTTTGGGTTGAGCCTTGGTGGCTATGTTGCTCATGTGGAGACAGAGCTGGTTCTCCATGATTAAGAGCAGAGTGGAGTTTGGAGTGTTGATGGCTTGAAGGCTTGAGTGGAGCAGAGTTTAGGACCTCTACTGGGCCGAGTGAGGTCTGTGGTGCCTTGGAAGCTTGGCATGGTGTGCTTGGTAGCTGATCTGCTTTGAGGGAAGCCATGTTGGCTCCTCCCACGATTGGAATGCCGAGCAGAGTGCAGCTGTGGCTGGGCTGAGTGACCTATGTGATTTTTGGAACGTCATTCTAGGTAAGGGGGCTTTGCATCTCAAATGCATGGTTTATGGACGGGTTTCCAGGTGAAATGTTTGTACTGTGATGTGTGATATTTGATGTGTTGCTTGTTGATTTTCGAGTGATTAGTAGCCCGGATATGCATGATGGATATGCTTGGTTTGATGCTATTGTTTTCTTCCATGAAATACATGAAAATATACTTGATGATGTTTTGATATATGTATGAGATGCATGATGTATGAATTTATGAATGCTGAGTGCATGGTGTGGTCCTCTATTAGTCCTTGCGTATAATTATACATTTAAATGTATGTGATGCTTGTTGATGCATATGCTTATGATGAATGAATGAATGGGGACTGTGATGATGAATGCCGAGTAGGCTTTATATATATAAAAGCATAAGAGCTTATGGTAAAGGATACATCCGAGTGATAGAGGACAATTCAAGTGGAATACTATATGTAAGAGCATGGGATGTTTACTGGTGTTAGATTCCGAGTGAAATTATATATAAAATGGTGTGAGGCTTAGAAATGCTAAGGCCGAATGGATCCCATGAATATGAGGCTTGTGGATGATGATAATCCGAGTGGATGGCATATTGATTGCTGAGTGGATGTGTTGTGAGCTGAGTCATCTGATTTACTGTGAAAATACCGAGTGCATAGAGTGTTGAACGCAGAATTCCGAGTGGGCAATCGAATGAATATGAGTTGAATGTATATGCATACGTGTTAAGTATATCACCTTACGGGGTGCCACGAAGGGTATAATCCCGAGTGAAGAGGACGTGGTCCTAATGTTGAATATGATGAGAGACCTCGAGTTGGACTCGGGGCAGTGCCTGGGGCACTAAGCGTGAAATGAGACGCTTGATGAAATGCCGAGTGCATTGGCGTTGGACGCCGAGTGAATGAGACCGTATGCATCCGATTCGCCACTGGAATGCGTTGGACGTTTATTACCGATCGGCAATCAGATGACATTATATGGAATATGATTAAGTCCTGGAGCTGGGCTCAGGCAGACTCCGTGAGCATGGCTCAGAGTGTGGATATTATTTGATATAGAGCTGGGATAAATATAAGGTGAAACCCGATTGGATGAGTAGATGTTTGTTAAGGATGTTAGGCTTTATAGCCGAGTGAAATGGGTAAGAAACCGGATTGGAGATGTTTGTGTTTGCTCATATTTAAATGGCAGTATGTATATTTGATTGATGATATATATATTTGTATGTTATGGATTCAAAGATAAATCTGAGTCAGTAACTGTCATTTAATATGTAGAGGTCACCCCTATACCATTTTTTAGTATGTGCAGGTCGGATTGGATGATGTGATGGCCTTAAACCCGAGTGTTGGGTGTTTATGATGAGGCTGTGTACATAATGTAATGTACCGAGTGTGTTTTAATGTATTAAAGCCTTGGCCGGCTCATATGACCATGTTGTATAACGAATACAAATATGTATATATGGAATCCGAGTGCATGAATATACTTATATATATTCTTGGTTTGTGTTGATAACATGTAATCGTATTGGCTGAGAATTGATGAGGATGGTTAGAATGAATACTGTTAAGGAATTATCCGAGAGTATGTATATATATATAGATGATACATTGATAACATGGTTACGAATCGGTTGAAGAGTATTGCTGAATGGGTAGTCGGATTTGTGAATCAGAGTATATGTATATATAAGTGTTTTATGTTGATTTGATGCTTCTTACTGACTGGAATATAAATGATGTTAGATAGAATAATGTTTAGGTAAAGAATTCCGAGTGAAACATTATTGTGGGAGCCGAACCGAGTGTGGCTAAATATGTGGCCTTTTCCGAGTGAATAAGCTTGAATGATTCCGAGTGAATAATATAATTAAACTCCGAGTGAGGAAGGGAACTTGAATATGCGCGAGTGGAAACCAGAGTGAATCTCTTTCGAGGGAAGATTTGTTGTAATGGGTTAGATTGGAATATATTCTAAGTATGTGATTCATGTATAATACGAGTGAAAGAGATTCCATATCCTGAGTGGTTAGGATCTGAGCAAGTCCGAGTGGGACTTAACTTAATGGTTTCTCCGATTGAATAAGATATCAATTGCCGAGTGAAAGACTGATGGAGATGCTCAGTTTTGGAGTGAGATTACCGAGTGAAGTATGATTGTAGAGACCCCTTCTGAGTAAGGGAAGGTCTATGTGTTCTCCGAGTCAGAAATGTGAGTTTATGCCGAGTGATGAATGTGAAGTACATTCTCGATTGAATTGTGGTTAAATACACCGAGTGGTGTTTGGTTGGGAAATAACCCGAGTGAGGAAGTTTTGTGGAATTTGAGTGGGATGACCCTCTTTTCCCGAGTGGATCATTGAGTGGCCTTGTGGATAAAAATATGGAACTAAGTTAAGGGATGTATGTGCATGGAGTCATTTTCGAGCGATTGAAACCCCTGACTCCGAGTGAATGGAACCCCGATTCCGAGTGTTTGGATAGCCGGGTATGGCTTCTCGCTTCAGCGAATGTGGGATTCGCTCCAGCGAGTGTGGTTCTGTTGGAAGGCTTTTGAATCGGCTTCGCCTAAGCGAAGGGGCGTTCGCCCGAGCGAGTTGGGCTGCCTCGCCCAAGCGTGCTGTATCTCGCTTGAGCGAGTGCACGTTGTATTGTGGGTTCGCTCAGGCGCTGTTTGTCCTTCCGCTGTGAATGGTTTTCATTTCCTTTGCCTTCCCTTCTTCTTGTGGCTCAGTTTTGCATTATTTATATCTTTCTCCAAGCTGTACTTTGGGCAGAGTGTGAATGTTTTGTAAACTCTAATT
Organism: Clitoria ternatea; assembly: GCA_037962975.1. Lineage (NCBI taxonomy): Eukaryota > Viridiplantae > Streptophyta > Magnoliopsida > Fabales > Fabaceae > Clitoria > Clitoria ternatea. The sequence continues at coordinate 164,175,988 of CM075672.1, forward strand.
TTTGGAAGTTTTGGTCCTTATCTGGCCCAGTTTTCATGGTCTATGGACTCGGCTCTCATATCTTCATATATGAGAGTGGCTTATTATAGATCCAGGTATTTTTCTAAATTGGGAAAAATTTCCCCTACTTTGGGTTTTAAAATTAAGGGTGTTACATTTCGGTATCAGAGCAGACCAAAAGGTCCATGGCCAAGGTTTGCCTACTGTGTGGGCAGTTGTATGCAATATGACCGAGTTTCATTATTGCTTGTGAATTCCTATTGGATTTTATGCATGCTTAATTATGATCAGTATGATTATATAGCTATGAGTTCTGTTGGGGGACAGTAGTGAAAGGTACTACTGTTATGATGTTGATTTGAGGGTGGAAGAGTTATTGCTACCCTGACCCGGTTGCCTATGAAATGCTTAGGATAATTCTAAGCTTGAGTCATCTGTAAGGGAATATAATAATGAATGTTGTGACCCATGTATAGGTTAGTTATTGGGTCTTTTGTTTAAGCCGAGCTAGTGGCTCATGGCCAAGGAATGTATGTTGGATGGAATAGAACCCATATATTGAGTTGATTACGTAATAATATTTCAGAGATTCCTCAGTGTGATGAATTTAAATACTGTGTGTGGTAGTGCCATTTGAGAAGGATGTTTTGTACCCTGGCACGTGAACCCTGTGTGATATATATATATATATATATATGATATAAGTGATAGAATATGAACCCTGGTGCAGATTAGATTATGGTAGAGTCTCGGTTTCTGGGTTGTGAAAATCGAGTGAATGATTGGTGGATGTTGGACCACTAGGTGGGGTAACCCAATTGATTGGGCATGATCAAGTATGATTGAATATTATTGAAATGGATATATGAGAGTTTAGTGTGAAATCGATGAAATTGGATACCTGAGGATTTGGGTTAGACTCGGTCTTGTGGTTGAAAGCCGAGTGATTGGATGGTTGAATTATGACCCATAAGGTGTAGTAACCCGATCGGATTCTATATGATCTTATACTGTTAGACCTTGTGGAACTAGACTCTATGTTGATTTTGACTCGGTGATAATTGGATGTTGTGGGGGTACTCGGTAACCCTTGGAATTCCGAGTCGGATAATCTGATTGACCTTATGGATTGTTGAGTCAAGTAATGGTATAACAAATTGTTGAGGTTTGAAGTGTCTTAAGGTTGAAATCCGAGTACACCTTGGTACTGGATATGGTGATAATGGAAATAATATTATCATGATTGTATATCTGACTGGTGGACTGTGTTGATGCTCAGTGAAGAGAGTTACCAATGTAGAAACCTATTGTTATGATTGAAAATCATATTGAAAATTGAGTGGTATATCTAAGAGAATTTGATGAATTCCCTAGGCTTTAATTAATTGATGGCTAGTGATGAATGATGAATTGAGGGATTGATTGGCTGATTGACCATGATCTTGTGATGAGTAAGATTAATGAAGGAATTTTTGCTCGGTTTGGACTGGAAAAGCGATTGCCATTACGCCATTTTATGTTGAGTATGGTTAGCATTTGATGATTATTATCATGAGGATTGCATTAGAATAAGTATATGGATGATATATATGCCTTGTGTGGGTCAGATGTATGCTGTTAGTATGTCATTCTACAGTGATAATGATGAATGATTGCTGGCTGTTAGTGAATGATGCGCCAGTGATTGTGTGTAATAATGCTATTGATGATGGTGTGTTGTTTATAGATTGGTATAAATTGCTAATAAATTTTGGGTAAATCAGTATTATCCGAGTGAATTTGGTCGGTATGAGTGAAAGAATTGTGAGGATGCTGTTTCGGTATGACTCTACATGCCATAGGTATTGTGGCAGTGTGCATTTTGCATTGACTCTATGCAATTGTTGTAACCCTATAGGAATGAGGCATCATCCTATAAGTTGGATGCAGCAGTTCATAGGTCGGGCAAGTGAGACTGTAGCTGCTTATGGGGATGGCTTGAGTCTATCGGACTGCTCCGAGCAAGGTGAGAATTATGCTGAGTGAGGTGAAGTTGTGATGTTCCGAATGAAATACCCTTAAGAGGGTAGAGTTTTCTGAGGCGAAGTGAAGCCTGGAATTTGGTGTACTGCTCGTGTTGGAATGTTTCCGGGCAGTGAATACCCGAGTGGGTGATTTCCGAGTCGGATGTGACATTTCCGAGTGAAAGGTGTTGAATGTGATGTCTCAGAATTTCTTATGGTGCGATCGGTAAACCACTTGAGAGGTGAAACTGTGCCGATTGGAATTGACTGGTCGGTGAATGCTTGGAAAGCATTGGTATATAACTGTTTTAAGTGGCATGCAATGATATTCCGAGCGGTTTATTGTGGTATGTTATGCTTGAATTTCGAGGATGAAATTCTTTGAAGGTAGGGTGGATTGTAACATCCCAAATTTTTATGAAGATGAGCAATGTGGTAATGAGAGGTGTTTTAAAACCTTCATTTTATAGTTGACAATCAGAATTTAAAAGAGAGTGATTGATGAGTAGAAATAAAGACTTCTCGAGTATGAATGGATAGAGAGAGTGGTATATATATACCTCATGTAATGTGTATGATATTTTGGAAATGATTCAGTTGGCTTAGAATGAGATTCCGTGTGTTAGGATCTTCAATATTGTATATGTCCTGATATCTCGCTCAGGCGAGATGGTGATCCGCTTAAGCGAGATGCGTGCAAATGACACTGGTGAAGACACTGGACGGTTCTCGCTCAAGCGGGTGTGGCCGCGCTCGAGCGAGAGAAAGAGAGAGGAAATACATACTGAATGTTTTTCGCTCAAGCGAGCTTGGGACGCTTGAGTGAGTGAAGGGAGTCTGATGCTGGGACTCTAGGCGAAATTCACTAAGAGGAAAATAATAATAATGATTATGATAATAAGGCCAAATGACCACACATGTGCATTGTGGTGAGTGTGTGAACTTCGGTTCCCTTCCTCTCCCTTGTCCACGTTGGATGTGGGTAATCATTGCTGAGGGAATGGCATTAAATGCTGATGGACTTGCATTAAATGTGAAGGTGATGGCTGATGGAGAGAGTGAGCTGATGGGGCTGTGTGAAGATAAGCTTCACTTTCACGTTTTCCCCTCTCACTTCTTCATTTCTCTTTGGTGCATGGAGAACCATTCTCCTCTCCTCTCTCGTGTCTGTTCTTTGTAACACCCCAAATTCTTAAAATAGGAAGTTAAATTAGGAAAATAAATGTTGAATAATTAAATGCGGGCTAATTAATATCCCAAAATTCTTGAAATGATTTAAGCAAGACTTTTTGAAATTGCTGGTGAATTATGGTGATCGATTGAGTTGAAAACTGACCCGGATAAAATATAGGTGTCGGACCAAGTATCTTCGATTGAGATACCGTTGGTCAGGGTCGTAGATAATGTTCGTGGGATTCCGAATTTATATTCGGAATAATTTTTAGAATATGTATTGAGCCCGAACGGCGAACCTGTTTGTTTAAAAAAGAAAGAATTAATGAAGGTTTAATAATTTAAATGTTAAATTCTTATTTTCTCATTCAAAAGTCGGTTGCACTCTTTTGTCTCTCACGTAGACACTTTTCTTCTTCTTATCTTCATATACATATCTTCTTCTTCTTCATAATTCCTCTTCCTCTTTCTTTTGAACTCAAAATTTAAAAGGAGATATCTCTTCCTTCTCCATTAATAACCTTCAAGGACTTCAAGAAAGCTTGGAAACTAAAATATTTTCTCCTCTTGAGGTAAGATTATGATTATTTTCCATGTATATAAGTATATAGTTGAAGTTTAGTTAAAGTTTTGGTGTTAGAACACAATAAATGTGTGAGAAATGCCGAGGAAAATTCAAAAGTGGAAATCCAAAGATGGATTGACATAAATACAAGCTTATGTGTAATTAATGAGGTAGTTGTAATTATGGTGGGAAAAGAAGGAGGTATATAAGCATTTATAAAGGTTGGTGGGTTTGGTGAAAACCCTAAACTTAAATTTTAGGAGGAAAGGTAGAATATTAAAGAATATAGCATTTATTGAAGAAGTTAGCATTTGTTGATGGAAAGAGTGTTATAAATGATGTGGTAGACATTAAATAATGATGATGTTGACTTGAAGTCATAATAAGTGGGAACCTCACCAAGGTGTTGGTGGAGATTTAATAGATGGAATAACCTAACAATTAGGTTGTAACTCTTGATAATAATGGATTGTGATTTAAGGGGAGGAATTCCCGAAGCCTAATTAGGCAAATGAATGAAATTGATAAATAGTTTCCACATGATAAGAATCATGTGTATACCTATATATATATATGTATGTTGAATTGGTGTTTGAATGAATGATTGATGAGGCCCTATGATTGATTGGTGTAGGGCTTGGCAATACTGGTGAGGCGGGAACATCAACCCCAGAGGTCTACTTCTCTTGAGGTAGGAGAGGGGTGTATTTTCTAAATGCATGAGAATTGTGATGATAATGTATGTATTAATGTAGTATGACATGCTTTCTTGGATGAATGTGATATTCTATGTATGTGATGCGAATTGTGTATGGTGTGGTGAATTTGGTGTTTATACAATAAAGCCTAAGTGAGGCTATGAATGACTTATTACGTGTTGATACATGATTGATTACATATGAGACATGATAAGTGCCAAAAACCTTTGGTTGGAATGTTTCTTGAATGTGAGGATTGATACTTGTGTGTGAATTGGTGGAAAATTGTGTGGTTGAAAATGAATGTACCCTAGTTGAGAGGGTAAGATAATCTAAATGAGCTTGAGGTGTGTATGAGCGTTATTGTATACATAGCATGACATGCATATCATGATGATGTCGATAAGTGGTTGCAATCACTTGATGATGGAAATGAAAAAGGGCTTGCGAGTTCCTATGATTGTTAGACCGGTGGTTGCGATCACCTGGTATTGAAATGAAAGGCACTGCGAGGCGGGAAACCTTATGAAATGTTGAACGTGGTTGCAATCACGAGAAGCACCTTGCGAGGCTGCTAGAGGGAGTACCCCTTGCGAGGCCGGAAACCATTAAGAATGAGTATATGAATATGGTGGTTGCGATCACCCGAGGAAATGAAATCGGATCCGTGCATATGCATTTTAATGACATTAGCATGTGCATCAGTCTTGGAGCATGATATAGTGTGATACTTTAATGATGCGATATGAATGGATATTCCCTTTTAATTACTAAAGTATGATGGCGAATTTGATTGATATGATTCTAAGAGAATTAAGGAATAATTGTGTTGAATAAAAATTGTTGATTGAATGTTTGATATTAAATAAACTCCTCTTGAGGAGGAGATAGTTGTATTGCATTCATGCATATATTGTTTTATTTATTAGATTTTCGTCATTGAGAAAGTATACTCACTCTCCCTGTGGTATTTCTTTTTAGCTCCTGTGTTGTAGGTATTACTCTGGAGCTGTTGATGGAGGAGAAGTGTGAAGAAAGTTCCATTTTGGTAAAAGAATGCCTTGGCCGGCAATGTTTTGATATTGTGATTAGGTAGAATGGATGTAAGGTGTATAACACCATCTATATTTTGCATAATCTGGATTTAGAATGGACAATGGTATGATTGATGAATATATATGTATGTATATATAATAGTGATTTTGAGAGGTCATGGAGGAAAATGAGATCTTTTGTTTATGACTCATTTTCAATCATGACCCTATGATTGAATGACTAATGAAACCCTCCAAATCTTGATGAATGAATGAAGTTTACATTTGGAATATTAGATTTGTGAAGTATAAGGATGATTGAGTTGATCTTTAGGTCATAAATGAGTTGTAATGGAAATTTATAGGTATGATTGATTTGAACAAGTTCTAAACATGTAATATGATATGTATGAAGTGTTGAATTTGAGTAAAATTGATTAGAATGAATTTTAGTATAGTGAGTTGGGTGATTTCTACATTCCCCTGTTTTTCTGTCAAACTCGCTCAGGTGAGAGGGCTTCTCGCTCAAGCGAGAATGCCCCTGTTTCGATTTTTGGCCTCTGGATGATTCTCTCTTAGGCGAGAATGGGACTCGCCCAAGCGAGATTGTCCCAGCATCAGTGTTTGGCCACTGGGCCATTTTCGCTTAAACGAGGGTCTATTTCGCCCAAGCAAGAGGGTTTGGTCTCAGGTTTTGCTCTCGGGTTTATCAGGAAATTGCTCTTGGGATGATTTTTGCTTAAGCGAGAAAGGTCTCGCCCGAGCGAGTGGGGAACTTGGCCGAGATTCACTTGAGCGAAAGGCCTTGGGATAGTGCTCGCCCAAGCGAGTGAGCGTGGATGAGTTCTGGGCATTTTCTGCCTCACGCTCGCTGGCTTCGCCCAAGCGAGAATTCCACTACTCGCTCAAGCGAGTTGGGGTTCGCTTAAGCGAAGTGGCCCCTGAACCTTCATTTCCTCCTTTCGCTCAACATTTTCTGTTTCGCCCAAGCGTGCTATGCGAAGCTCGCTTAAGCGAATTGGTATTTCGCTTGAGCGAGGGGGACCTGATTCTCCTAAAATGCTTTAATCATGTTATTTTCCAATTTCTTCATGTTAATCCATGATTCCACCCTACATTATGAATACTTTGGTATAACTTTGGCTTCTTAACCCCAAATGAATAATCTCTTAAGAATCTAGTTCCATAATATTATTTTACTCAAAATACTTCCGCTGTCTTAATTATGGATTTCTTAAGAATTAATTTAATGAACTTACCTTCTCATATCTTCACATATGAGATAGGTCTCTGATAGATCCAGGTGATTAAATATTTGGCTTCACCACTTGTATTTTTCACAAATCAATAATATTAAAATCGTGAAAAATTTACCCCTATTTTTAGGGTGTTATAGCCTGGTATCAGAGCATTAATCGCTCTGTATTACTGTGTTTAGCCATTGTTATTACTGGAAAATAATATGTGATTGATGAATCATTATTATTGTTGATTGATTGTGTATGAATTGATGATGGATTGAATGTGATTGTTATCAGTCCGGCCAAGCTTCTTCACACTATCCTCCCTCAATGATGAATCTTATATATTGCGAATGCATACTATGTTATGATATGATGATGCTGCCATAAGGGATTTAATATGGATTGGTTGATATTGGGCTCCATGGGGGAGGGCCATAATGTAATTTTTATGATAAAGTACTATAGTGTGAGATCATAGGTGAATTTTAGGAATGAGTTTACTGATATTTGTTGAATTTTATGTTGTGGTTTTAGATATTGTGATGGCCCATCGTCGTCGAGATAATGATGACGCTATAGCTAGAGCCTTGAATCATTTTGCGGATCTCCTTGAATCGCAAAACCGTGAAAGACAAGAGGCGGAGAGACCACCTGCTCCTGTTATTGTTCAAGGTACTCAGGGCCTTGACATGTTTCTAAAGCGAAAACCTACTGAATTTCATGGTGGATATAGGCCTGAGCAAGCCTATGGTTGGATCCGGAATGTTGAGCGGATCTTTGATAGTTTTGAATGCAATGAGCTCCAGAAAGTGGAGTATGCTGTTTTTATGCTGAGGGATGAAGCAGAGACTTGGTAGAGACTCGCCAAGAATAGAATGAATGCTGCTGCAATTCCCTTAACTTGGGAGAATTTTAAGCGTGAACTTATGAGGAAATATGTGCCCGAGAGTTACAAGAGCAAGAAAGAACTCGAGTTCATGGAACTCAAGCAAGGCACGATGATGGTGGAAGAGTATGCTTCCAAGTTTGAAGAACTTTGTGAATTCTACCCTCCTTTTCAACAAGAGGGAACTAAAGTCTCTAAATGTGTAAAGTTTGAGAACGGGTTATGTTCCGATATTCAAAGGGCCATATGTCACCAAGAGATCCGAAGCTTCACGGTGCTTGTGAATAAGTGCCGCATCTATGAAGAACATGCGTCTTTTCAACACTCTAAATTTGACTCTAAGCTGAAGGGTCAAGCTTCTAGTTTCAAGAGGCAAGGAAATTTTAGAAAAGGACGTTTTCAGAGGGGTGCCCATTCTAATGTCCAAGCTAGAGGCGGTGGACGTGGTAATACTTTTGGCCGGGGTAATGTAAATGCCAATTGGCAGAAATGCTATAGATGTGGAGGACCTCATTATGTTCAGGAATGTGTGCATCGTGAAGATGTTGTATGCTTTAATTGTGATCAGGTGGGACACATCCGTCCTGCATGTCCCATGCTTGCAAGACCAGCTCCGGTACAAGCTAATATTCCTAATCGTGCTAATACACCTGTTCATGTGAACCATGGAGGCCATAATGGTGGTCGGGGCCGTGGTGATGGAAATAATGGTGGTCGACGTGGTGGTCGAGGTGGCTATAATAGTGGAAGGCATGGTAACGGTCGAGGAAGTGGTAATGGTGCTCGAGGTGGAAATAGGGATGGTGAAAATCTTCAACCCAATGCCGGAAGAGTTTTTGTTGTAACCGGTGAGGAAGCAGCACAAGCCGAAAATCTAGTTGAAAGTAAGTGTGAAATTCTTGGACATTCAGTTCGTGTTATTTATGATTCGGGTGCGACCCACTCCTTTATATCTGAGGATTGTGTTCGGCGATTAAGATTGCCGATGTGTTTAATGAAAAATGCTCTTATGGTTACCACCCCAACCGGTACTTGTCTTAGATCGATTAACCGGTGTGATAATGTTGATATGCTCCTAGATGGGAGAAGGTTTGTTGCATCTTTTATTTGCTTGCCTACGAAGGGACTGGAGATCATACTTGGTATGGATTGGCTTTCTGCTAACAGAGCCATGGTTGATTGTCAACAACGGACTATTATTTTCCCTTCTCTCGATAGGGGACAGTTTGATGTACAAGGTATAATTCAACTTTGCGTACTGCTATCTCTTGCCGATGGGACGAGTGGTCCCGGTCCCATGGATATCCCCGTGGTGTCTGAATTTCTGGACGTGTTTCCTGATAAGATACCTGGCTTACCACCTCCAAGGGAGGTTGAGTTTGCTATTGACCTTGTACCTGGTGCTGAACCAGTGTCTATTGCTCCATATAGGATGTCTCCTATGGAGTTAGTTGAATTAAAGAAGCAAGTTAAGGAGCTGCTTGAGAAGGAGTTTGTTCGACCTAGTGTGTCACCCTGGGGAGCTCCTGTATTATTAGTCAAGAAAAAGGATGGAACCATGCGGCTGTGTGTAGATTACCGCCAATTGAATAAGTTGACGATAAAGAATAGATATCCTTTACCTCATATTGATGATCTGTTGGATCAATTGAGAGGTACGGTGGTATTTTCGAAGATTGATTTACGTTCCGGTTATCATCAAATTCGGGTGAGGGCCGAAGATATTCCTAAGACTGCATTTAGGACGCGATATGGCCACTACGAGTATGTCGTGATGCCATTTGGAGTTACTAATGCTCCAGCGGTATTCATGAGTTACATGAATCACATCTTTCATGAATACCTGGATCGTTTTGTTGTGGTGTTTATCGATGATATCCTGGTATATTCCAAAAGTCGCGAGGAACATGAAGAACATTTGAGAGTGGTACTGAACATTCTTAGAGAGAACCAGTTATATGCCAAGCTCTCTAAGTGTGAATTCTGGATGACGAGGGTCCAGTTCCTTGGACATGTAATATCCGAGGATGGTATTTCGGTGGATCCTTCTAAGGTCGAAGCCGTTATAGCATGGTCTAGACCTACGACAGTTACTGAAATCCGAAGTTTTCTTGGACTTGCGGGTTATTATCGAAGGTTTATTGAAGGTTTCTCTCGTCTTGCAAGACCTTTGACGAGTTTGACAAGGAAGAATCAACCTTTTGTATGGACGGTTGAATGTGAGAGATGCTTTGAAGAGTTAAAGATGAGACTGACTTCTGCTCCTATCTTGGCATTGCCTGATTTACAAGAAGAGTTTGTGGTGTATTGTGATGCTTCTAAGCACGGACTTGGATGTGTGCTAATGCAGAAGGAACGTGTAATAGCTTATGCTTCACGCCAGTTGTGACCACATGAAGTTAACTACCTGACTCACGATTTGGAGTTGGCTGCGGTCGTGTTTGCTTTGAAGATTTGGCGTCATTACTTGTACGGTTCGAGGTTTGTGGTTTTTAGTGATCACCAAAGTTTGAAATATCTTTTCGACCAAAAGGAATTGAATATGCAACAAAGAAGATGGATGGAATTCTTGAAGGATTATGACTTTAAATTGATGTACCACCCGGGAAAAGCCAATGTCGTTGCTGATGCTCTTAGTCAGAAATCCTTACATATATCAGCCATGATGGTCAAAGAGTTTGAATTAATGGAAGAATTTCGGAATTTGAATGTTGGAACCGAGGTTCAATCCTCCAAGAGACTATGTTTTGCTACCTTGAAGATATGCAATGAGTTTTTGGAGTTTGTGAAAGAGAAACAAAAAGACGATGATTATTTACAAGAGATGCGAAGATTACAGGATAATGGGAAAAATGTATTTCTTGTGGAAGGCGTTGATGGTATGTGGCGAGTAAAAGGTTGTGTGTATGTACCTTCATTCGGTGATTTGAGATGCACAGTGCTGGAGGAAGCACATAAAAGCATGTTTAACATCCACCCTGGTGCAACAAAGATGTATCGAGATATAAAGAAGAACTTTTGGTGGCCCGGAATAAAACGTGATGTTGCTAACTTTGTAGCTTCTTGCCTTACTTGTCAGAAGGCGAAGGTGGAATACCAAAGACCTTCAGGTACTTTGAGGCCACTTGATATCCCTGTTTGGAAGTGGGACGCAATTGCCATGGATTTTGTGTCCGGATTACCAAGAACGAGGTCCAGATGTGATGGAATATGGGTGATTGTGGATCGTTTGACAAAGAGTGCACATTTTCTACCAATCAGTATGGAGAGCTCCTTGCAAGATTTAGCACAGTTGTACATTCGGGAGATTGTGAGATTGCATGGTGTGCCGTCAAGCATTGTGTCTGATCGTGACCCCCGATTTACTTCCCGATTCTGGGGAAGCTTACATGAGGCAATGGGTTCAAAACTGAAGCTAAGCTCGGCATATCATCCTCAGACCGATGGGCAGTCTGAGAGGACTATTCAGAGTCTGAGGACTTACTACGCGCTTGTGTTTTGGAGCATGGCGGTTCGTGGGAGAAATATTTGCCTCTGATCGAATTCACCTACAACAACAGTTTTCATTCTAGTATTGGTATGGCACCATACGAGGCCTTATATGGAAGAAGGTGTCGAACTCCTTTATGTTGGTTTGAAATTAGTGAGAATCTAGCCTTAGGGCCTGAGATTATTGAGGAAACTACCGAGCAGATCAAGATAATCCGGGAAAAGATGAAAATTACACAGTATTTGCATACTATTTGTGATTGACTTGAGTCCGGATCTCTAGACCCCGGTTCAGGACAGATCATATACATATATATATTCTTGGTTTGCGTTGATAACATGTAATCGTATTGGCTGAGAATTGATGAGGATGGTTAGAATGAATACTGTTAAGGAATTATCCGAGAGTATGTATATATATATAGATGATACATTGATAACATGGTTATGAATCGATTGAAGAGTATTACTGAATGGGTAGTCGGATTTGTGAATCAGAGTATATGTATATATAAGTGTTTTATGTTGATTTGATGCTTCTTACCGACTGGAATATAAATGATGTTAGATAGAATAATGTTAAGGTAAAGAATTCCGAGTGAAACATTATTGTGGGAGCCGAGCCGAGTGAGGCTAAATATGTGTCCTTTTCCGAGTGAATAAGCTTGAATGATTCCAAGTGAATAATATAATTAAACCCCGAGTGAGGAAGGGAGTTTGAATATGCGCGAGTGGAAACCGGAGTGAATCTCTTTCGCGGGAAGATTTGTTGTAATGGGTTAGATTGGAATATATTCTAAGTATGTGATTCATGTATAATACGAGTGAAAGAGATTCCATATCCTGAGTGGTTAGGATCTGAACAAGTCCGAGTGGGACTTAACTTAATGGTTTCTCCGATTGAATAAGATATCAATTGTCGAGTGAAAGACTGATGGAGATGACTCGGTTTTGGAGTGAGATTACCGAGTGGAGTATGATTGTAGAGACCCCTTCTGAGTGAGGGAAAGTCTATGTGTTCTCCGAGTGAGAAATGTGAGTTTATACCGAGTGATGAATGTGAAGTACATTCCCGATTGAATTGTGGTTAAATACATCGAGTGGTGTTTGGTTGGGAAATAACCCGAGTGAGGAAGTTTTGTGGAATCCGAGTGGGATGACCCTCTTTTCCCGAGTGGGTCATTGAGTGGCCTTGTGGATAAAAATATGGAACTAAGTTAAGGGATGTATGTGCGTGGAGTCATTTCCGAGCGATTGAAACCCCTGACTCCGAGTGAATGGAACCCCGATTCCGAGTGTTTGGATAGCTGGGTATGGCTTCTCGCTTCAGCGAATGTGGGATTCGCTCCAGCGAGTGTGGTTCTGTTGGAAGGCTTTTGAATCGGCTTCGCCTAAGCGAAGGGGCGTTCGCCCGAGCGAGTTGGGCTGCCTCGCCCAAGCGTGCTGTATCTCGCTTGAGCGAGTGCACGATGTATTGTGGTTTCGCTCAGGCGCTGTTTGTCCTTCCGCTGTGAATGGTTTTCATTTCCTTTGGCTTCCCTTCTTCTTGTGGCTCGGTTTTGCATTGTTTATATCTTTCTCCAAGCTGTACTTTGGGCAGAGTGTGAATGTTTTGTAAACTCTAATTTTTGGAAGTTTTGGTCCTTATCTGGCCCGGTTTTCATGGTCTATAGACCCGGCTCTCATATCTTCATATATGAGAGTGTCTTATTATAGATCCAGGTATTTTTCTAAATTGGGAAAAATTTCCCCTGTTTCGGGTTTTAAAATTAAGGGTGTTACAAACACTACTAAAATACACCTTCCATCAAATCCAACACTTAGAACACTAACACCCTTCTTTGGCCTCTTAAATTCCAACACCAACATCCATTATTACTCACTCAAAAGGCATTTCCATATACAAAAACATTTCCAAGGCAATAAAATTCCAATTTTCTCAAGTTCTGCCAAAAGCCCTAATTCCACAAGTCTTAGAGTTTTCACTTAAATTACCAAACATCAATTCTAACCACTTTCATGCACCATTTTCAGCATCTTTAAGCTAACGACATTGTATTCAAATCATCATCAACAACAAGTCCCTATGGTAATTGATAAGTGTTATTTTACATTGATTTAATTCTTCAATTAAACTTATTTTGAAAAGAATGTAATCAATTAAGCATGAATTTTGTTGAAAATAACACATTGCTTAACACAAGCTTGAATTGATAAAATATTGAAGAAAGGTACCAAAAGCATGGAAGAAATCAAGAAGACTATCTGTACGCTTAAGCGAAGGATGGAACGCTTGGGCGAAGGCATCTCACGCTTGAGCGTGAGCTCGAGCGTGCTTAACCGCAGCCATGTTGAATGATCAAAGAAGCACACTGAGTATGGTTTAAACACAACTGAAAGGAGGATCTCACACTTGAGCGTAAGCACGAGCTCGCTCAAGCGTGACCTTAGCCATCAATGGAGCGCTTGAAGCATGGATTTATTCAGCTGAGCGTATAGTAAACGAAGCATCAGGACCCCCTCATGCTCAAGCGTGGGAATGAGTCACTTGAGCGTGAGCCCGAGCGCGCCTAAGTGTGGAGCAAGCGTGAATCAGACATGTTGGATAGGAATGGCAAGCTTGAGCGTGGTTAAGTTAGCTTGAGCGTAGGACAACAAGTGAGCATCAGAACCTTCCACGCTTGAGCGTGGTTAATATTCACCAACGGTATCTTCTTGTGTTTCTGTATGTCTCCAAATATTCCTTCATGGGCTTTATGCAAGTGGCAAGGGAAGCTGAAGCATAACCCCTATAAATAAAGCAAAAAATAAGACATCAAGGATCACCATTCATCCCCTGTATTTCCTGCACAATCCAAACTTTTCCATTATTTTCTGTATTCATATTTTTGAAGGTGAAAATGCAAAGCATGAGTAGCTAATCTTCCCTTATGGGATTGTTTGTAATCCACTCAATCCTAAAGTAACGCTGCTGTAAGTTTTTATGTGTGTAATAAGATTTGATAAGTTTCTGTATTTCCTTCTACGTTTAATGCCTGAAAGTACTTGATCACTATTTTCTTGTTTTAAGTTTTCTCAAGTATGCTGGGAAGTGACTTTTGAAAGCAGATCTGAATGAAATACTTGTTGTGAGTAGGTAGCCAGGGATGGCATCTAATGCAATAAACGTCAAAACAATCGATCGATAATGCTGGGATGATTTCAAAGTGACCGAGGGATCAGCAGTTTGAAATCATTCTTATGAATTTTGTATTCGAGTGATCGATGCAAATGACTTTGATTGTGACGTAGAAATTATCTTTTCAAGTTACTTACATAAAAACTTATGCAACTTACAGAAGGTGAGATGTGATGAAATCAATCCCTATTTTACAAAACTGATTTTTCTCAAAACCATTCACTGTTATCTTTTGCAATTTACTCTATGTTATTTATTCACTTTTTCAATCAGCATCAATTTTTAACAAATCAAAACAAAATCTTCTGTCAACTCAATTCAAAACTAAGACTTTCATGCTAATACCTCCTCAGTGGAACGACAACTATACTATATTACAACCTCTGTGTTTAAACTTGGCACATCCATTCCATTGAGTTCACATTATACAAACTTGATTCTCTTTCTCTGAATACTCTACTTCACTTCTGTACAATACCAAGCTTTGGCTAAACAAGTTTTGTATAAACCCATACAAAAAAAAACCTTATCAAGTTTTGAATATTTTAGCATTGAATTGATAAGACAGTGTAAATAAATTTGTTTTCAAATTTTTTTAATTTTTTTGTGTAGTCACTTTGCTATTTTGAGTACTTGATTTATGATCTTGAGAGGACAGGGTACAAAAGAACAACTTGTATTTGATCCAGAGATAGACAAGTTCCTCAAGAAAATCAAGAAAGCCAAGCAGAACTTCCACGCAGGACAAACTTCCTCTGATACAATGGATGTCAATAGCAACAATCAAAACCCACCAAGAAGAACACTTGGAGATTACATTCTGCAACAAGGACCTAGACACTACTCAAGCATTGCTATACCAAATACAATCAGGGCTATAGAAATGAAACCTGCCTTCCTTAGTTTAATTAGTTCCCACCAATTCCATGGAATGTCCAGTGAAGATCCATACACTCACTTGGCCACATTCTATGATTAGTAGGAACAATGGGCTTTGAACAAGAAGTAATTGAAGCAGCATATCTAAGATTGTTTCCTTTTTCTCTTGCAGGTAAAGCTAAAGAATGGCTCCAGTCGTACCTGAATCAAAGCCTCAACAATTGGGATACAGGGGAAGAAAAGTTCTTACACAGATTTTTCCCACCATCAAGATTTATCAAGGCTAAGTCAGATATTACAACATTTAAACAGAGCCATGATGAACCCTTTTGCGAGGCATGGGAACGTTTCAAAAATCTCCTAAGAAGATGCCCAAACCATGGCTTAGAAGATATTGCCCAATTGAATATCTTCTATAGTGGACTTAAAGCAGACACCAAAATGATACTGGATGCAGCAGCTGGAGGCACTATGATGACAGTGGATGCAGAGCAAGCTACAAGGATCATTGAAGCATTATCATCCACAGATTACCAGGCTCAGCATGACAGAACACAAGTCCAAAAGAAAGGAATGTTGGAACTCAATACAACAGATGCCATTTTAGCTCAAAACAAAATTTTGACACAAAAAATCGAAGCTCTGACACAGCAAATGGTAAAACTCCCTCAACAACTGCATGTTGTATAATCCTCTACAGGCAACCAACAAGCACAAATGAGATGTGACTTTTATGGAAGAGAACATCAGAATAGACACTGTCAAGGAGAGCAAGGAGACCAATCCATCCTATATATGAATAACCAAGGTAAGTAGGGTAACTTCAATAATAATGCTTATTTTAACAATTTTTCATAGGGATGGAGAAATAATCAAAATGGTGGATGGAAGCAAGAAGTAAGCACTTCCAATAGACAACAACCTTATCAGCAAGGTCCTTCCTTGACAGAAAGGACATCAAAATTAGAGGACACTCTAGAAAAATTCATGCACGTCTCAATCACCAATCAGAAAAACACTGATGCTTCAATAAGAAACCTGGAGACTCAAGTGGGTCAATTGGCTCGTCAAATCACAGAACATCATAACTCTCAATTTGGAGCCAATACCCACCCAAATCCGAATGAGCAATGTAAAGCAATCACAACAAGAAGTGGGAAGGTCATTGGACAACAAGAAGAGGGTGACAAGATGGAAGAAAAAGTGGAAGAAAATTATGAAAAAGAGGAGGAAGTTAGTGAAAAGAAAAATAAAAAGAATGATGATGTACATATGAAGGAGGATGAAGTTGAAAAAGAAAAAAAAGAAAGAAATAAAAGAAGGAAAGAAGAAGGTAGACGACCCAGCACCACAGTTGAAAAGTTTGCCGTATCCAAAGAACCCCTCAAAAATAGACAAAGAGAGGCATTTTGCAAGATTTATGGATATCTTCAAAAGGTTGCAAATAAACATACCTTTTGTGGAAGCCATGGAGCAAATGCCAACTTATGCCAAGTTCATGAAGGAGATGTTAACAAAAAAGAGAAGATTTTCTGAAGAAATAGTGGAACTCACCGCAGGATACAGTGCCATCATTCAAAAAGCACTGCCACAAAAAACAAAAGACCCTGGGAGTTTCACAATCCCAGTGACTATTGGTACTTTACCAGTAGAAAAAGCACTCTTAGACTTGGGAGCAAGCATTAACTTAATGCCCCTCTCAATGGTGAAAAGAATTGGAGATCTTGAGGTGAAACCAACACAGATAACTCTCCAACTTGCTGATCGATCCATGAAGGTTCCATATGGCATAGCTGAGGATGTGCTGGTACGAGTGGAAAAGTTCGTATTCCCTATAGATTTTGTCATAATGGATATTGAAGAAGATGCAGAAGTGCCTCTCATTCTGGGAAGGCCCTTCATGAAAACCGCAAAAGTGATTATTGATGTGGACGATAGAAAGCTAAAAGTAAGAGTGCAAGATGAGGAAGTAAACTTCAATGTGTTTGATGCAATGAAGTATCCAAAGGAAAAGCAACAGTGCTTCAAAATTAACATTGAAGAAAAGGCCATCAGAGAACAGACCAGTGAATGGCTCAACAAAGATTCACTGGGTGCGCTAAACGGTGAAGCAATGGGAACAATGGACGAAGACGGGGGAAACTCGAAGAAGGACAAGCATACCATTCAAAAAGAAATTCATTATGAGAAATTGTCAGAGAAGACAAAAGATGTTGTCCAACCAAAAGTGGAGTTAAAAGCCTTACCTCCACATTTGAAATATGTTTTTCTTGATGATGATAACCAAAAACCTGTTATTATTAATAAAGAATTGACAGGTACAGAAGAAAGGCAATTGATTCAAGTCTTGAAAGAGCACTCAACAGCGATTGGATGGAGACTGGAAGATTTGAAAGGAATAAGCCCAGCCTACTATATGCATCACATTTACATGGAACAAGAATTTAAACCAATTGCTCAGCCATAGAGATGCTTGAATCCGACCATGAAGGAAGTAGTGAAAGGGGAGGTAATTAAATTACTAGAAGCTGGTATAATTTATCCAATTTCTGATAGCTCTTGGGTAAGTCCTGTGCAGGTTGTTCCAAAGAAAAGAGGAATCACCGTCATACAAAATGAAAAAAATGAATTGATTCCTACAAGAACAGTCACAGGATGGAGGATGTGCATCGACTACAGAAAACTGAACACTACAACCAGGAAAGATCATTTTCCTCTGCCTTTCATGGACCAAATGCTGGAAAGACTAGCAGGACAAGCAGACTACTACTTTCTGGATGGTTACTCAGGCTACAACCAGATAGCAGTTGCACTAGAAGATCAAGAAAAAATAGCATTCACATGTCCTTTTGGGGTGTTTGCATACAGAAAAATGCCCTTTGGGTTATGTAATGCTCCTGTAACATTTCAAAGATGTATGCTAGCCATCTTTTCTGATTTGGTGGAAAAATGCATTGAAGTCTTCATGGATGATTTCTCTGTTTTTGGTCCATCATTCAATCAATGTTTGAAAAATTTGACCATAGTACTAAAAAGATGTGTGGAAACCAATTTAGTTTTGAATTAGGAAAAGTGCCACTTCATGGTCACCGAAGGCATTGTGCTAGGACATCAAATCTCCAAACGAGGCATTGAAGTGGACAAAGCAAAAGTGGAAGTAATTGAGAAACTACCACCACCAGGGAAAGTGAAAGGAGTAAGAAGCTTCTTGGGCCATGCAAGATTCTATAGAAGATTCATCAAGGACTTTTCAAAAATTGCAAAGCCTTTGAGTAATCTCTTAAACAAAGACACTCCTTTTGTTTTTAATGATTCCTGTTTACATGCATTTGAAACTTTAAAAGATAGACTAACATGTGCACCTGTAATAGTTGCCCCTGATTGGGAATTAGACTTTGAAATGATGTGTGATGCCAGTGATTATGCTATTGGGGCCGTATTAGGACAAAGGAAGGCAAAAATTTTTCATGTTATACACTATGCTAGCAAAGTTTTGAACCCTGCATAAACGAATTATACAACAACAGAAAAAGAACTCTTAGAAATAGTGTATGGCCTGGAAAAATTTAGACCTTATCTGATTGGTTCCAAAATCACTATTTTTACTGACCATGCTACTATTAAATATCTGCTGAATAAACCTGATTCTAAGCCCAGGCTAATTAGATGGATCTTGCTGATGCAAGAATTCAACCTAGTAGTCAAAGACAAAAAGGGCAGCGAAAATTTTATTGCAGATCACTTGTCCCGCCTTGTTAATCAGGAAGTCACACTGCTCCAACCAGAGGTGAAGGAAGAATTTCCTGATGAAAAGCTATTAATGATGAAAGAAAGGCCATGGTTTGCAGACATGGCAAACTTTAAGGCTGCTGGAGTGTTACCTCATGATCTTTCATGGCAACAGAAGAAAAAGTTTTTGAAGGATGCAAAATAATTCATATGGGATGATCCTTACCTGTTTAAACTTGGATCAGACCATATTTTGAGGAGATGTGTGTCCCAAGAAGAAGATAACAACATCTTATGGCACTGCCACAGCTCACCATATAGAGGCCACTTTAACAGGGAAAGGACAACAGCTAAAATCCTCCAATCAGGTTTTTATTGGCCTTCATTGTTTAAAGATGCTAATGTTTTTGTGCAGCATTGTGATGCATGTTAGAAGACAGGTAGCATATCAAAAAGACACGAGATGCCATTAACCACCATCCTAGAAATAGAAGTCTTCGATTGTTGGGGCATAGATTTTGTTGGGCCACTACCAATGTCATTTTCAAATGAATACATTATTCTGGCAGTAAACTATGTCTCAAAGTGGGTAGAAGCTGTAACACCCTTATTCTTAATAAATAATAAATCCAAAAACAGGAAAAATTTTTCACAAATCAACCACTGGTCAATCGGCATAAAAAAAAGAAGGGAGAAGGCAAGGGCAATAAAAGAGCATTCACACTTATAGCAGTCAGCGGAAGGAACAAGGCTAGGACCGACCCATTCGGTTCAACGAAACACATCAGCGCCTGAGCGAAATCCATGACAACTCTGACTCGGTCAAGTGAGGTTCAACGCCGCCTGAGCGAGAGGTGACAATGCAACAGTGGAAAAGGAGATCCTCAGGCGAAGCTCAACACTATTCCCTACTCGCTTCAGCGTAATCCCACATGCTTGGGCGAAACAGCTCCATTCGCTCGGGCGAGGCACGATCTGCTTAAGCGATGCCAACACAAAGGCCTCTCCAAACACACACTCACTGGAGCTAAGTCTAATTCGCTGGGGCGAACACAGGTACAAGGTAATTTCCAAGGTAATTTCTCAATCGGATATGGGCAAAGGTTCACTCGGCAAATCCTCACGCTTGCACTTCACTCGGGAAATCAGGTAGTTAAGTCCCACTCAGACTTATTCGAAACCCAACCGCTCGGGATACCAATCCTTACTCGGACATTACATCTTTTACTCAGATTACCAATACCTTATACTTAGGATCCAATCCACTCTAAACCACTATTCGAACTCCTCTCTCAGAAGGGAATCACTCGAGGTTTTCACTCGGGAAATACAAACACTTCCTCACTCGGGATTTATTTATGATTTTCGCTCGGAGTCACATAACATGTTCACTCAGAAAAGCCACCCAGAAATCTTCACTCAGAACCACTAACTTAACATAATTTCACTCCTCAACGGCCCTCGAGTCATTTAGCAACACTTCCCAGTCGAAAAACGCATCGAATCAGTACGAAGCACATACATGATCACAGAAATACAAATCTGCTAACAAATACAGTCTACCGACCCATAGACATGTAACCACACACTCGGAATATCCATTATCTTGATATTATGCATTTACCAATACTTACGAATACCATACAAGTGACACCATGACCATTCAATCTTTAAAAGTGAATATATTTAATCGTCATTTTACATAAGAGCCGGCCAAGGCTACACGGACAAAACATAATAATGCAATACAAGTGCTCAACAGTCGGAGTGCACCACACTCGGACTTGAAACCCTATCATCATTTCCGAGTACGACCTGCACACTGAAAAATGGTGTAGGGGTAAGCATCTTAGATATTAAATGATAGATACCGACTCAGGCTGTCCCACAATCATATAGCAAAATACATATCCACGCAATTAGACATAGCAACGAGTAAGGTCAAGCATTATCAATCAACCAAGACACACATGGAACACTTACCGATCGGAATTCGTCAGTCGCCACTCGGCCAGGTGCACATACACAGCCAATAACATTAGTATAACAACAATCAACAACATGATATTACCAACGAATCGGAACGCACGTATTCAACACTTTCCGGTTGGAATCTAACAGTTCTCACTCGGCTATACACGCATGACATTTCAATGACATTAACACATATTCATGGAGCAAACTTCAATTAGCATCAGTTACGTATACTCACAGAATACTCTCTCGGTTATATCCATTCATTATCTCCTTAACATCATCACACGCATAGTCAAATTTCAGTCAGCATCAGCAATACATATATATACAGAGTATTTCACTCGGATATACACATTCATCCTTTCATTAACACTATCACACGCATCATCAATTCCAAACAATATCAATCAGTCAATACACACAGAGTATTTCACTCGGTTATAAACATACATCATCTCACTAACACCTTCGCATGCACAACCAATTCCAAACATTGTCAACAGTTAATAAGCATATATTATTTCACTCGGTTCCGCATTCGTGTGTATCAGTTTAGACGTTGCAACGTAGGCTCTCAGCCTTTTTATACATAGCTCTCAGCTATCAAATCAGCTCCCAGCTGCTTGGCCATTTTACAGGTACCCAACCGTTTGCCCACAGGTGACACCAGCGCTCTCAGCGCCAACGGAGGTGTTCACAGGCAGCCCGAGTCCCACTCAAGGGCTACCTTGAGTCCCACTCAAGGATTTCATAGCGCCCCACGCTTTAAAAACCGATGGTAGTGTCCCACACTACGTGCTCTCAGCACAAACGCATCCCATGCGCCACACGCGGATTCATCACACACACAGAGTTCATATACACAGCCATACATGCATCTCATGCAATCGGCATCATCCATCATCAGCATTCAAACGGCACATGCATCTCATGTAATCAATGCTGGACTTTAACAGTACTCAACAACACATGCATCTCATGCAGTCGGTGTTACACATTCTCGGAACTCAATAGCATATGCATCTCATGTAATCAGTGATAGGCATTAACAGTATTCCACAACACATGCATCTCGTGCAGTCGGCATTATACATCATCAACATTCAACAACACACGCATCTCACGTGACTGGTATAACACATCAACAGGACTCAAACAACATACATGCAATCGGCATTAAGCAATGTCAGGACTCAGACAACACATGCAATCGGTATGGTACATTATCAAATTCACTTAGTCATATTCTATCACATGCAGTCAGCATTCTAATCTCATAGCAACTTGCAGGTCATGTAAAACACACGGTAATCGTCAACATCACTACAACACACTCCTTTCATACAATCGTTCAACACTCACAGGCCATCATCATGTAACACTCATCTTTTACTCGTCATGCAACTGGGCAGTACACACTCGCATGCAACACAACACACAATCAGAACACGGAAATAGCAAGCATCAACACTCGGAACCTGTTCATAATCCATGCATTTAAGATAGAAGATACCCCCCTACCTGGACTGAAGCTTTCAGTTAATCAACACGATGTTCAGATCCAGAGGAACACTGAATCACTCTTAGCATTTCTGCATGCCCAAGACGTCCAGCTCTCGGCTCGCTCCCTGGAATGGCTCCATCACAATGTTGTGAACACTCCGACCCCCTTGAAGCTCCTCGCAGTGCAGATCTCTACTGGGACATGGCAGCTTCGAGCAAGGAGAGGAAGAAGGAGGGAAGTCGACGAAGGAATGAAGGAACAAGGAAGGAGACGTGTTGCATGCAGAGGGAATGCACACCCTCATCCTCACGGGTTCGTCAAGTAAGGGAGGAGGACCCCAATCCTCATCCACCATTGCTGCGAGCTCACGGATACAGAGCGCAGAGGAGGAAGAAGAAGATCGAAGTGGAAAAGAAGAAGAAGAAGAAGAAGAAGAAAAAGAAGAGAGAACGGGGGGAAGAGGAGTCTGTAGGGAAGAATGGATGATAGTGTACCCATATATGCATGTACGAAGAGAAGGAAAAGTGGGGTGGGAAAGCGTGCACAGCAGTAGTCCCCCCACACGCGTCACACACACCATCACATCTAATCAGTCATTGACAACCAATCACCATTAATCAACCTTTCATTTCTTAACTTAATTAATTAAACCAATTATAATTAATAAATAATTCTCCCCACACTTATCAATTTATTATTTTAATGATTCATTTCATTCGGTAATAATTATTAAATTGGGATGTTACAGTTCTCCCCCTCTCAAAAGAATTTCGTCCTCGAAATTCAATCGGTAATTTACCTTACATACATAACTCAGAAGATTGCTGACTCAATCACGCACACGACTGTGCTTCCACAAGCATTCACCAATCGGATCGTAATATCACTCGGCAGAGATTCACCACTCAAGCGGTTTATTGATCGCACCATAATTCCAGTCAGTAAGACACAAAGGTCAGGTCCCACCTGATTACCACCTCATCACAGAATCTAATATATTGAGAAATTCAATCTCTAAAACGTACAATTTACCTCATTTTAACTTAGCCCATTCATCAAAATAGTGGTACTTCCAATCTCTTGGCCGCTCGACCATATACTCTCAACACCGTTCGGCATATTCACACCATCGGTTTTCTTGACTCGGACTAGTTACTCGGCACAATAATGAAATCGCATAAAGCATAGGCTCGACATTGTGTCATGGGGACACATCCTTAGAGGTTATTCAACCAGTTGGGAAAAATTTAGTCGATAAACAACACCACTGACTCCCAAAGTACTCACTTCCGACCGATTTCTCTCGGACCAAACCCTCGGTTTTCAAAACCTGACCACAAAATCTCTCTCTTACACCGAAGGGAACACTCAAGGAATTTCCATGCGTTTCAATTAACGCAATTTACTCGGATTAACTTCGCATATGCACTACACTAAATTCTGAAATCTTAGATTTCCTACCCATGCTTCCGGCTAATTCCATGCTTTCGCCCTGAGAGTTCACTCGGTCCTCTTACACCGACATCACTCAGGGTTGAGGGTAATTCTCACCCGGAAATTCTTCCACTTACCAGAAATTCACTCACAACCCGAGTCTACCTTGAAACCAAACCTGAGTTCAAGCTCAATAGTCCCAATTACTGACCTGAGTACGCCTTCAATTAAATTCTTCACTCGGATATCTACTTCCTCTCGGAGCCCTCTTCACTCAGAAACTTGCACACTCTAAGTTTCATTTTCCGACCAGAAGAACTTTTCTCCTGGAAGATCACTCGGTTGGACATCCCAAGGGTATTAGGAATTCTACACTCGCTATCTTACTAGTCAGAATCATTCCGCACGATGCCATTCCACTCGGAAGTGATACACTCCAAGTCACGTTACTCGAATTCCTGCTCTACTCAAAATGTTACGCTCGGACACTGTTCCCTTAACTTGATACTTATCCTCCCTATGAGGTTCTACTCGGAACACCATAAATTTTCACTCAGCAGATCTTTCTCATAAGGACTTCACCCGGAATCGTCTCCACCGTTACACACTCGGAATATACTAATCCCTTCCCAAGCAAGTCCTCACCTTGCAATTTAGTTTGGCTCCAATCCTGGTTCCCTCATTAGGCTTACAGTATCACTCGGTTAACTTTTCAAAACTCCAATTTCAGTGACAGTTTGATCACCCTTCTTATTCCAATACCAATCGTCCTTTTAGTAGCCAATCCGTACCCAGTAACCTCTAATCCTCTCAGAAGCAGACACGCCAAGGTCAAATAAACCCTCTTTCTTCATTTTGATAAACAATCGCATAACACTCATTTAATATAAATCTCATTATCACTCGTAAACGTCTGAAAGACTCATCATCACCATAAGTAGTTACAGCTTCACCTGCCCGACTTATGAATTGTTGCATCCAACTTATAGGATGACGTCTCATTCCTATAGGGTTACAACAATTACATGGTCACTACAACGTGTACGCTGCCACGTTACCCATGGCAGGAAGAGTCATCTCAGAGCAGCGTGCCTCACACGGACCAGACTTCACCCAACTAATACAAATTCACACGGTAGTTAATGGCAGTTCACACACATAAGTAATACACCCACATCAACATCACGCATCACATAGGGTACATCACGTATCAATAATCATGAAAATTATTCATCACTTCTGTAAAACAGAATCAAGGCAATATTTCCTCTAAACCTTATTCCTCACAAAACCATGGCTCGGATTAAATTCTTAACTCTCAGTTATATAATAACATCACTCACTCGGGTTCATACAATTCACTCAGGATTAAGCAATTCACAATCACATATGCTATTATAACACACCATGAACTTCAGCAACAGCACTAATGTACATACAAACACTCAGTCGGATTTCATACCAATTATTCATGGCTATAATATTGTCCACTACATCATGCACCATAACCACAACGTCACATTGCACTTGGTAATAGCATCGACATATACATACGCCCATCCAATCAGATTTACCCAAATCAATTCCAACTACATTACGGGTTTCATTCACAATATCATATTCACACATTCACATAGTTCACACTGAGCTCATTTATCCTCATAAGTGTACACACAGTCATTCAATCAGAAATTGTACTATAACATACATTCTCAATTATAACATTGCATCACACTTGGCAACAGCATCAATACATGTACATTCATTCAGTCAGACCTCATTCATACAACATCATCAAGTCGAAAACTACTCAAATCATTCAAATCCATGCAATTCATGTCAGCCTCAATAATAATACTCTTATACACATGTATTCATGCAGTCGGCGAATCAGATGCATACGATTATTCACCAGGAGTCCCACTCCAATGCACTCGGCATTTGCCTTGAGTCCAACCCAAGGACTTTCATTAAGCATTCAATGCTCATGCTCCAAGCATGGCCTCGAGTCCCACTCAGAGGTCTTTTAGGATTAATCTCAGAATCCTCAATACCCCACGCATTCATCTGATTGCCCACTCTGAAAAACGTTCAATGCTGCTGCATTTCATTATAGATCACACACAGCTTTTATTTGCTGACTCACAACATAAGCCACTCGACATTCTCATTAGCATATATATATATATACACATCTTTCAGACGGGGTATCATCACAATGATTCACAATTAATATCTATCACAATGTCTGGGTGTTGCATGCATCTATAATTAATCACACACAGATCACGTATTTCAATCATCAAACAACGGTCATGTTTCAATTATAGAGCAATACATAAAAGCAGTTCACCCTCAATCACCTATATTATATATATATATATATTACGCAGGGTTCATGTGCTAGGTTACAAAACATCCATCACAAATAGCACTCGGCAGTAATGGTAACACTCCTACTTACAAGTATTTAGTCAGTATTCGCAGAATTATTAGCATGCATTCATGGACGGAGTCATACAATCACTAAACAGTTTACAATACCACAATCTAGGAGTCGCATGTACCATTACGCAATCATAGTACAGCTACCAACACATCTCACACATAACACATCACATGATAATCATTCAAGCCTCAATGAGCTACTACGCAATTGTTCTACTCGGCTCAACAACTCGTAAGGTTAATATCAGATTTAGAATCCCTAAGGGGTCATTATTTATCTAGCACCCCACGATGGGTACCTCACAATATTGTTATAAGGTCTAGTACCATTCACTCGGTTTTTCCACACACCAAACCAAGACAGTATCCAGGTCAAACAGATGTTCTATTTCACATTCATTTGTTCCTGGTCATGCCTAATCAACTAGGTCACTATTCCTATTGGTCCAGTATCTAGCCATCACTCACTGGGTTTCCTCAATCACCACCGAGATGCAAACCCCAATTTTAACATATATCCGACCTCACCTTCACTTACTTATTACACACCCAAATTTTCAACCTAAGAACTACAACCCATCCCTTATACTACAAATCACATACATCATGTACCATTCATTCATCACACATTCAAATTCCTCAACAAGGCACAGGCATACAACCACACCATTCATAGTCAACATATACCAAATCCGATAGAAGTTCATAAGCACATATCATCACCCGAGTCATAATTGAACAGGTATCAACATACAATAGAATATCATAAGCAACTAGGACAAGCTGGCATAATATACTCAACCGCCCATAAACAGTAGGCAAACCTTGGCCATGGACCTTTTGGTCTGCTCTGATACCAAAATGTAACACCCTTATTCTTAATAAATAATAAATCCAAAAACAGGAAAAAATTTTCACAAATCAACCACTGGTCAATCAGCATAAAAAAAAGAAGGGAGAAGGCAAAGGAAATAAAAGAGCATTCACACTTATAGCAGTCAGCGGAAGGAACAAGGCTGGGACCGACCCATTCGGTTCAGTGAAACACATCAGCGCCTGGGCGAAATCCATGACAACTCTGACTCGGTCAAGTAAGGTTCAACGCCGCCTGAGCGAGAGGTGACAATGCAATAGTGGAAAAGGAGATCCTCAGGCGAAGCTCAACACCAGTCCCTACTCGCTTCAGCGTAATCCCATATGCTTGGGCGAAACAGCTCCATTCGCTTGGGCGAGGCACGATCTGCTTAAGCGATGCCAACACAAAGGCCTCTCCAAACACACACTCGCTGGAGCTAAGTCTAATTCGCTGGGGCGAACACAGGTACAAGGTAATTTCTCAATCGGATATGGGCAAAGGTTCACTCGGCAAATCCTCACGCTCGCACTTCACTCGGCAAAATCAGGTAGTTAAGTCCCACTCGGACTTATTCGAAACCCAACCGCTCGGGATACCAATCCTTACTCGGACATTACATCTTTCACTCAGATTACCAATACCTTATACTTAGGATCCAATCCACTCTAAACCACTATTCAAACTCCTCTCTCAGAAGGGAATCACTCGAGGTTTTCACTCGGGAAATACAAACTCTTCCTTACTCGGGATTTATTTATGATTTTCGCTCGGAGTCACATAACATGTTCACTCAGAAAAGCCACCCAGAAATCTTTACTCAGAACCACTAACTTAACATAATTTTACTCCTCAACGGCCCTCGAGTCATTTAGCAACACTTCCCAGTCGGAAAACGCATCGAATCAGTACGAAACACATACATGATCACAGAAATACAAATTTGCTAACAAATCCAGTCTACCGACCCATAGACATGTAACCACACACTCGGAATATCCATTATCTTGATATTATGCATTTACCAATACTTACGAATACCATACAAGTGACACCATGACCATTCAATCTTTAAAAGTGAATATATTTAATCGTCATTTTACATAAGAGCCGGCCAAGGCTACACGGACAAAACATAATAATGCAATACAAGTGCTCAATAGTCGGAGTGCACCACACTCGGACTTGAAACCCTATCATCATTTCCGAGTACGACCTGCACACTGAAAAATGGTGTAGGGGTGAGCATCTTAGATATTAAATGATAGATACTGACTCAGGCTGTCCCACAATCATATAGCAAAATACATATCCACGCAATTAGACATAGCAACGAGTAAGGTCAAGCATTATCAATCAACCAAGACACACATGGAACACTTACCGATCGGAATTCGTCAGTCGCCACTCGGCCAGGTGCACATACACAACCAATAACATTAGTATAACAACAATCAAAAACATGATATTACCAACGAATCGGAACGCACGTATTCAACACTTTCTGGTCGGAATCTAACAGTTCTCACTCGGCTATACACGCATGACATTTCAATGACATTAACACATATTCATGGAGCAAACTTCAATTAGCATCAGTTACGCATACTCACAGAATACTCTCTCGGTTATATCCATTCATCATCTCCTTAACATCATCACACGCATAGTCAAATTTCAGTCAGCATCAGCAATACATATATATACAGAGTATTTCACTCGGATATACACATTCATCCTTTCATTAACACTATCCCACGCATCATCAATTCCAAACAATATCAATCAGTCAATACACATAGAGTATTTCACTCGGTTATAAACATACATCATCTCACTAACACCTTCGCATGCACAACCAATTCCAAACATTGTCAACAATTAATAAGCACATATTATTCCACTCGGTTCCGCATTCGTGTGTATCGGTTTAGATATTGCAACGTAGGCTCTCAGCCTTTTTATACATAGCTCTCAGCTATCAAATCAGCTCCCAGCTGCTTGGCCATTTTACAGGTACCCAACCGTTTGCCCACAAGTGACACCAGCGCTCTCAGCGCCAACGGAGGTGTTCACAGGCAGCCCGAGTCCCACTCAAAGGCTACCTTGAGTCCCACTCAAGGATTTCATAGCGTCCCACGCTTTAAAAACCGATGGTAGTGTCCCATACTACGTGCTCTCAGCACAAACACATCCCATGCGCCACACGCAGATTCATCACACACACAGAGTTCATATACACAGCCATACATGCATCTCATGCAATCGGTATCATACATCATCAGCATTCAAATGGCACATGCATCTCATACAATTAATGTTGGACTTTAACAGTACTCAACAACACATGCATCTCATGCAGTCGGTGTTACACATTCTCGGAACTCAATAGCATATGCATCTCATGTAATCAGTGATAGGAATTAACAGTATTCCACAACACATGCATCTCGTGCAGTCGGCATTATACATCATCAGCATTCAACCATACACGCATCTTACATGACTGGTATAACACATCAACAGGACTCAAACAACATACATGCAATCGGCATTAAGCAATGTCAGGACTCAGACAACACATGCAATCGGTATGGTACATTATCAAATTCACTGAGTCATATTCTATCACATGCAGTCAGCATTCTAATCTCATAGCAACTTGCAGGTCATGTAAAACACACGGTAATCGTCAACATCACTACAACACACTCCTTTCATACAATCGTTCAACACTCACAGGCCATCATCATGTAACACTCATCTTTCACTCGTCATGCAACTGGCAGTACACACTCGCATGCAACACAACACACAATCAGAACACGAAAATAGCAAGCATCAACACTCGGAACCTGTTCATAATCCATGCATTTAAGATAGAAGATACCCTCCTACCTGGACTGACGCTTTCAGTCGATCAACACGACGTTCAGATCCAGAGGAACACTGAATCAATCTTAGCATTTCTGCATGCAAGAGCAGGGGAGGCCCAAGACGTCCAGCTCTCGGCTCGCTCCCTGGAATGGCTCCACACAATGCTGTGAACACTCCGACCCCCTTGAAGCTCCTCGCAGTGCAGATCTCTACTGGGACATGGCAGCTTCGAGCAAGGAGAGGAAGAAGGAGGGAAGTCGATGAAGGAATGAAGGAACAAGGAAGGAGACGTGTTGCATACAGAGGGAATGCACACCCTCATCCTCACGGGTTCGTCGAGTAAGGGAGGAGGACCCCAATCCTCATCCACCATTGCTGCGAGCTCACGGAAACAGAGCGCAGAGGAGGAAGAAGAAGATCGAAGAGGAAAAGAAGAAGAAGAAGAAGAAGAAGAAGAAGAAGAAGAAGAAGAAGAAGAAGAAGAAGAAGAAGAAGAAGAAGAAGAAGAGAGAACGGGGGGAAGAGGAGTCTGCAGGGAAGAATGGATGATAGTGTACCCATATATGCATGTACGAAGAGAAGGAAGAGTGGGGTGGGAAAGCGTGCACAGCAGCAGGCCCCCCACACGCGTCACACACACCATCACATCTAATCAGTCATTGACAACCAATCACCATTAATCAACCTTTCATTTCTTAACTTAATTAATTAAACCAATTATAATTAATAAATAATTCTCCCCACACTTATCAATTTATTATTTTAATGATTCATTTCATTCGGTAATAATTATTAAATTGGGATGTTACAGAAGCCATGGCATGTATTAAACATAATGCCAAGAATGTCATCAAATTTCTTAAGAAACACATTTTCAGCAGGTTTGGCACTCCAAGAGTGCTGATAAGTGACGGAGGCTCTTATTTCTGTAACACTCAACTCCAACGATGCCTAGAACATTATGGAGTCAAGCACAAAGTAACCTCCCCTTACCATCCTTAAGCCAATGGCCAAGTAGAAGTATCCAACAGAGAAATTAAGAGGATACTGGAGAAGACAATTAGTCAAAGTAGAAAGGATTGGTCGTTGAAGCTGGATGACGCTTTATGGCCCTATAGAACAGCTTACAAGGCACCAACTGGATTTTCACCTTATCAGTTGGTATATGGAAAAAATTTCCATCTTCCAGTGGAACTTGAACATAAAGCATTTTGGGCAATGAAAGCCCTCAACTATGACCCAAGGGCATCAGCTGAAGAAAGGAAAATTCAGATGCACAAGTTAGAAGAATGGAGGAATCATGCTTATGACTCATCAAGGATTTATAAAGAGAAAATGAAGGCTCACCATGATAGGCACATCATGAAGAAAAGTTTTCACTAGGGACAATATGTTCTCCTTTTCAATTCAAGGATGAAATTGTTCCCAGGAAAACTCAAATCTAAATGGTTAGGACAAATCATTGTGAAGGAGGTAAAATCTTATGGGGCTGTTAAATTACAGGACCCTAAGTCTGAAAGAACCTGGGTTGTAAATGGACGAAGAATAAAGCCTTGTTTAGGAGTAGAGGTGGAGAAGGTCGCCACCGTTATTCTACTGAAGGATCCATGATCAAACTTAGGCGTCGAGCTAAAGACGATAAACAAGCACTTATTGGGAGGCAACCCAATCTTTTATGCTTTCTTTTCATGTGAATTTTACCTTAAATGGTATTAAGGTTTTTGTCTATTTTGTAGGTCACTCATCCAAAAAGCTCCAAATGTAAAATCAAGTTTCAAACAATGGCAAACATGACGGGAGCTTAAGCTTGATTAACCATGCTCCAGCTTGATCTGTTCAAAGGAGCAAGCATGAAAAGGTAACCATCTCGCCCCAGCGTGAAGACTCTCACTTAGGCGAGATAAAGCAAGTCATGGTCCCATATGTTTCACGCTCAAGCGCCGGATATACTCGCTCAAGCAAACTAAGGTAAGCCATATACTGTCATACCAAGCTTAAGCGAAGGAATCAAGCCCTGAGCGTGGCACCAATACAAAAGAAAGTTTCAACAAAATAAACCTGATCACGCTTAAGCGTGATCTGTTGCGCTTAAGCGAGAGGAATTTTAAAAATAAACAAAGACTGCCACGCTTAAAGCAAGAACACTTCACGCTTAAGCGAGAATTTGATAAAAGCATCAGGTACCAAACTTGTCTATCACGCTCAAGCGTGACAGATACACGCTCAGGTGAGCAACAATTGATTTGATTCTGATTTAAATTCGCTTGGGCGAATGACATTGCGCTTAAGCGAGGAAGCATACTCAAGCGTACCCACCACTAGTCGATCACGCTCAAACATGACATACCTACGCTCGAGCGAGAAAATTTAAAATTGCTCCTGATACTCATAAATGGAGCGTTTTTGTAACTTCCACTCAAGCAAGTGCTCATTACCCTTCCTGATTCTCTAAATTTTGTAACTGACCATCTCCTCTCACTATTTGTTCCTTCCCCTCTCATCTCATAAGGTACACTTTACTGTATTTCATTGAAACTAATCATATCTTCTCTCCTCTGCATCACTCCCTGATTCTCCCAAGTAACCACGAGACCTTCCTCTTTTAAATTGCATCATGTGGTTACTTTATTAGAGAGAAATGATACCCCTTTTCAGGAATACATGCATTGAAGTCTTTAACCATTTTTCTTTTATTCCTACTGAGTACCATGATCTATGCTTGCTTATTTTCTGGGTTGTTTAGAAAAAGGGGATCGGTGCTACTATGTTTCAAATTCCTTGTAATGCATGTTAATTGTTTGTAAAAAGTCCTGGAAAGCACTTGTTTTGCATGATCTTCATCCTACATAAGAAGCATAATTGGTATGAAGTAGTTTTCCTTCATGTTTAGCCTTAGGATTAAAATGCTCTGTTATTCTTGTAATGTTCGAACTATATTCTTCTTCTTAACGTGTGATTGCAGATGGCAAGAACTAAACAGGTTGCACCTAATTCCCCTCCAACCACTTCCCCACCAAGGTCGTCAAGAAGAAATAAAGGGAAACGACCACGCTTAGAAGAGCCTACTTCTGGACAAAAATTTAGGGACAAAGAGCGAAGAAAGAGATATGAAGACATTCAGAACTGGACATTTATTCCTGAACGAAAGGTGGATTTGGGACTAGGAGAATGTGTTGCCTTTTTAGATGTTATCAGAAGAAGGAACTGGTTAAAAATCTGTTACCCAAGAGAAAAATTTGACCCAGAGGTTGTGAGAGAATTTTACGCCAATGCATGGCCAAGAGGAGGGGCAGAAGATCGAAGAACATATGTAAGAGGCCATTGGCTCTCTTATGGAAGGGATGAAATCAAATTTTACTTGGGCAACATCGTGGAACTGGGAGATGGAGAAATTTGTGACTATGCTGCCATGGTTTTAAGAAACCAAATCTTGGCCATCAATGATCTTGAAGCTGCTATATGCCTTCCAGGTCGTCACTTCCAGATGGGGCAAGGGGAGAACCCACTGCGAGTTCTAAGAAAAGACATGACGACCATTTCCCAAGTATGGACTTTGTTCATGCTTACCAACATCGCACCCAATGCACATGTCTCTGATCTCATCTTCAACAGGTATTATTTATTATACTGCATTTTACAAAATAATATCTCAGTTGATCTAGCACAGATAGTCTCTGATGAAATTCATAAATTTGTAAAAGCTGATCAGAAATACTCATAGGCAGGGCAAAAGGTTAAAGGAAGTTTAGGCTTCCCTGCTTTTATTACTGACTTTTGTGCAGCACATGGGATTGAGGTACAAGACCTCAAACCTATCAGGCCATCCATCGATAAACGCTTCATCGAGCGATATTGTAGCACACAAGAAGCCCAGCAAGAGCCACAGCCAGTACGACCACAGGCAGAACCAGAACCTACTCCTTCTTTCAGCACAAAAACAACCATGATTTTACAGGGCATTCACCTCTTGAAGATCCAAATCAGTCACCTTCTGGCACAGCAAAATGCTGATCATAGAGGCTTGATGCATATTCATAATGGCTTATATCATAGCATCCCTGCAAGACAACCCAATCCTTGGATGCACCCTGCCCAATTTGAAGCCCTCATTGCTTGGCTTGGGGACAGGCCTCCTTTTGTGGGAGGGGGTGAGACCTCACAAGATAGGGCAGGACCTTCTTCACAAGGACCTCCAGAAAGGCAACAGGAAGCAGAGGCTAATTCTTCTGAGGATGAGTGATGAATTTAATGATTTAGTTTTTCTATATTTAGTTAGTTTTAATTGTTTCAATCTGCCACTTTAAATTTTCTTTCTTGACATTTTTTTTAGTTTTACTTTAAATTATACTACTGCAGCATACTTTGGAATTTATTTTTTTTTGTGATTTTGTGTTATGAAACCTAACCAAGATTTAACTTTTTGAACAAGAAAAGTTTTTAAGCAGCAAAATAATTTTAGACAGTAACACTGATTTTTAAAAGGCAAATGGCTGAATTAAGAACCAAGGAATTGGAATGAATACACTTTTGATTATTTACATGCTTGAACCTTTTTCTGTTTAAATATGGAAGTAAGCCTTTTATCCTGGTGAGAAGTGAGAAGCTTAAACAGTGAGAGTCTCATAAGAATTTGTCACATTGCATTGCCTGATTTTCTGATTAACAATTTTTTTATGAGAAATTAAGCAAGGAAATGATAAAGGCAATTTTGAAAATAAAATAAACCCAGAGCCAAAAGGCTACCCTTAAGAATATGCCCTAATTTTTGTAGCCCATTTTCGAGCGAAAAATTTTATTCAAACACCCTAAACCAAGCATGAGAAATAAAATCTTACCTTATCAGCATGCTTAAAAATTTTGATAAGAGCATAAAACACTTTTCCTAAAGGGTGATAAAAGAAACTGAGGCTGAAAAAGATAATAAAGTTCTCCAAAAAATTTAAACAAAAATAGAGAACTAGAAAAAGAGAAACAAAGAATTCTGAAGCACAAAGGAAGAAGCCTCATAAAAGTTTGAAAAAAAAACTCAGAACATATGCTCTTCTTCATGCATGCATTTTGAATCCAAGAAAAACCAAGAATTCTTGATAGCCCAGCCCCATTACAACCATGAAAGGACTTTTTTGATCCTTACTTATCTTATGAATTGATTTTGATTGGAAATGACCAGCAATGTTAATTAGGCAGTTTTCATGATAAAAGTGCAACACACACACCTGGTAAGAAATGATGAGAGTTCCTTATTCTTACAGCAATTGGTTACCTGCTTTGAGAACAAATTAATGGTGCATTACATTTTAAGGAATTGGTACTAAGGAGGTTATTTGCCTAAGTAAAAATTAAGATTATGGTCTTTAAGAATTTTTGTCTGCAACTGAATCTGATCTTAGAGAATGCTTGATTTCCTTTCCCAACTTCTTTTACTTGAGGACAAGCAAACATCTAGGTTGGGGAGAGTTTGATAATTGTTATTTTACATTGATTTAATTCTTCAATTAAACTCATTTTAAAAAGAATGTAATCAATTAAGCATGAATTTTTGTTGAAAATAACACATTGCTTAACACAAGCTTAAATTGACAAAATATTGAAGAAAGGTACCAAAAGCATGGAAGAAATCAAGAAGACTACCTGTATGCTTAAGCGAAGGATGGAACGCTTGGGCGAAGGCATCTCACGCTTGAGCGTGAGCTCGAGCGCGCTTAAGCGCAGCCATGTTGAATAATCAAAGAAGCACACTGAGTATGGTTTAAACACAACTGAAAGGAGGATCTCACGCTTGAGCGTGAGCACGAGCTTGCTCAAGTGTGACCATAGCCATCAATGGAGCGCTTGAAGCATGGATTTATTCATCTGAGCGTATAGTAAACGAAGCATCAGGACCCCCTCATGCTCAAGCGTGGGAATAAGTTGCTTGAGCGTGAGCCCGAGCGCGCCTAAGCGTGGAGCAAGCGTGAATCAGACATGTTGGACAGGAATGGCAAGCTCGAGCATGGTTAAGTCAGCTTGAGCGTGGGACAACAAGTGAGCATCAAAACCTTCCACGCTTGAGCTTGACCATTAAGCTCAAGCGTGACTCATGCAGTATGGGATTTTTAATTTAATATTCACCAATGGTGCGATACCAACTTAACCATCTTCTTGTGTTTCTGCATGTCTCTGAATATTCCTTCATAGGCTCTATGCAAGTGGCAAGGGAAGCTGAAGCATAACCCCTATAAATCAAGCAGAAAATAGGACATCAAGGATCACCATTCATCTCTTGTATTTCCTACATAATCCAAACTTTTCCATTATTTTCTGTATTCATATCTTTGATGGTGAAAATGCAAAGCATGAGTAGCTAATCTTCCCTTATGGGATTGGTTATAATCCATTCAATCCTGAAGTAACGCTGCTGTAAGTTTTTATGTGTGTAATAAGATTTGATAAGTTTCTGTATTTCCTTCTGCGTTTAATGCCTGAAAGTACTTGATCACTATTTTCTTGTTTTAAGTTTTCTCAAGTATGCTGGGAAGTGACTTTTGAAAGCAGATCTGAATGAAATACTTGTTGTGAGTAGGTAGCCAGGGATGGCATCTAACGCAATAAACGTCAAAACAATCGATCGATAATGCTGGGATGATTTCAAAGTGACTGAGGGATCAGCAGTTTAAAATCATTCTTATGAATTTTGAAGTCGAGGGATCGATGCAAATGACTTTGATTGTGACGTAGAAATTATCTTTTCAAGTTACTTACATAAAAACTTATGCAACTTACAGAAAGTGAGATGTGATGAAATCAATCCCTGTTTTACAAAACTGATTTTTCTCAAAACCATTCACTGTTATCTTTTGCAATTTACTTTGTGTTATTTATTCACTTTTTCAATCAGCATTAATTTTTAACAAATCAAAACAAAATCTTCTGTCAACTCAAATCAAAACTAAGACTTTCATGCTAACATCTCCTCAGTGGAACGACATCTATACTATATTACAACCTCTGTGTTTAAACTTGGCACATCCATTCCCTTGAGTTCACATTATACAAACTTGATTCTCTTTCTCTGAATAGTCTACTTCAGTTCTGTACATTACCAAGCTTTGGCTAAACAAGTTTTGTATAAACCCACACAAAAAAAAATCTTATCAGTCATCTAGCCTAGGCTTTAGGTTCCACATGTATTTTCTTATCATAATAACACTTAAACCATTATTTTTAAGCTTCAACAACTACAAAACACTAATCTAAATGCCATTAATATTATAAAATCTTACCTGTTTTCCATGCTCAAAGGGGAACATGAAAATAAAGAGATAAGAAGAGAGGATGAGTTGAAATATACCCCAAAGTGCCTTTAATATGATGTTGCAAGCAAAACCATGAAATTTTGAGTGGAAATGGCATAATTTAGGGTTGGACAATTTTTGCCAAGAAGAGAAGAAAAAAGATGAAGAAAAATGTGAATGAGGAGGAGGAGAAGATGACCACACGGAAATGAGAAGAAGAAAGAGAGAGAAATTGTTAAAATTAGGTATTACCCAATGATTATTGCACCCACCTTTTTGTTTTTGCCTTTTGGTCAAGAAAACCTCTTTATCCCTTGGACAAAAAAGAGCAAAGGGAGAGGGAATGAGTACATGACAATTTGAGAGGGAAAAGAATGGAACTTGCATTTTTCTTAAATTTTATTTCGTTCGTAATTTCACCGTTTATTACTGTACACTGTGTCTGAGTAATTATCTCCTCAACACCAAAAATTATTTTGAACATACCACCATAGCCAAAATAAATCCCTTATTATTCTAGACCCATCCAATGCCTAAAATTATTTAATGGGCCCTACGCCTTCCATTAAATTATCCAGTTTTAGTAAATCTTAATTTACCGATAAATCATAATTAACACATAATTAATTATCATTATCTAATAATTTTCTAGATTTTTGGGATGTTACACTTGCCATTGTTTTCAATGTTCAATTGTGGCATTTACTTTCTCTTTTAAAAAATTTAATTTCAACAATCATTACAATTATACAACTTGTACCAATCACAATTGAAACATCCTAAGTTCAATTTAAGAACAAACTGAGACAAGGAAAATTTTTCCAAAAATCAGGGGGGTTCGAAGGTAAGGGAATCGGTGAAGGATTTAGGGGAATGGAATCAAGTTAAGAAGGAACCATTAAGTCACATGCAAACAGTGGAAGAAGTTGACCGTGAACAAGCCCGACAGCCCCTACTCGCTCGGCGAGAATCAACCTCGCCTGAGCGAGACACCACAACACGCTTGGGCTAGCACGCGTCGCTTAAGCGGACCCAGGTTGGAACCTTCCTATTCGCTCGTACTCGCTGGAGCGTACATTCATTCGCTGAGGCGAGCAACTCCAGTCCTCGACTTCATTCACTCGGGTCACAGTTGTTGACCACTCGGGAAAACCTTAACAGTTATCACTCTGAGGGTATCTGGATTGATTCTCACTCGGTATCACACTGTTTTATTCACATATTCTCACTCGGTATTACACTATTTTATTCACACATTCTCACTTTGTATTACACTGTTTTATTCACACATTCTCACTCGGGATTACCTAGACTTCTCTTCACTCGGAGGGAATCACTACTCTCTTCCCACATCAACATTCGGCTCCAATTCGACTTATAGTTATACTAACCTCTCACACACCACGAGTACGCGTACATAGGTTACTCGGATCTTCATGCACAGTATACGATTTCACGCAACATAGTAGATATAAATAATTACAGGCACCCAAATCATGTCTTCTATACCAGCGGGTTCAAGTTCTAATAGAAGGGGCTAAGGCTAAAACATGAGCCGGCCAAGGCTTAACAAAACACATAAGCAGTATATACATAAAATCTATTTTCCCATAGCGCACAAGCATTTCACTCAGCATTCAGCTCCTCCTCCATTCGTCATCCCGAGAGACATTCA
Source organism: Clitoria ternatea (assembly GCA_037962975.1). Lineage (NCBI taxonomy): Eukaryota > Viridiplantae > Streptophyta > Magnoliopsida > Fabales > Fabaceae > Clitoria > Clitoria ternatea. Next base: position 164,214,908 of record CM075672.1, read on the forward strand.
CTGAAAAATTTTCCATAGTAGGGGTGAGCTTATGCATTTAAAATGACAATTAATGACTCGGCATCAGCATCAATACTTGCCCTCACGCTCACTCGGGTTGCATACAATTTGGACTTCAACCATGCAGAACATAATGCTTTTTAAAGACATGCAATTACATACATATTTCAAAGATTCATTTCCAGTCATACGAAATACGCATCAACTCACTAAGAATTCACTCGTATCACTCCAAGCCATCCCACTCATCCTATCCTAACAAACATTTCATCTACATGCATGCCTGCGGATCTGACTAAGCAATGATCTTCAATTACAGGTTCCCTCACTGGCCTCTCGTCCTTTAGCCCTTCGCGCGTGGTACCGGCCTCCCATTGACGTCTCGAGACTTAACTCTAGCTCCTACGGCTACCACGGGCTCTCACAGGATCTAGCCAAGGGTCTGCACCTGGAGATCATTTTGTTGGGCTCCTGACCTTCCACGGGTCATCCCATTTCCTGTACATACAGCCTATACGCGTCAACCACGAGTACCCTCAACTATCCGACTCACTCCTAGTAACCATTAGCGTCACTCCCGAGCCCATATATTTTCTACATTCAATCATTCATCGTACCATCATACACAGCACTCGCACAGTTAATGCATGCAATATCTCAAAGAACCATCCAACAATCAAGCACACGTATTCTCTCGGCATTAACGATAATGAGAACATACTTCACAGGCGTTTATATATAACTAACTATCAGACTTCAACACAACGACCCTGAATAAATGCATGCAAGTGTATAACCATAAGCAGGACTTTGCAACTCATACACATGGCAGTCAAGGATTCACAATCATGCATTGCACACAATTATCACAACACATTCATATGCATGTACGGTAATACGTTCATCCGGTGCCGTCCATCGACCATGCATTTGACATGCAAGCACCCCCTACCTTCTGAAGGGACTCGAGAAGCTCTTCCGTTCTCTGACGTTTGGTCTGACGCCCTTTCTGCCTCATCCAGTCCCCTTCGCACAGTCATACTCTGCAATCGGCTCGGGGATGGGGAGTTGTTCTTCCTCTGCTTCAATGATCATCCTTCACCAGTCAGAGGGGACTCTGACCCTTCTGCAGTACCGTCGCCGTAGGTCTCCTGAAACGAAGAACAAGGACAGGGGAGAAGAAAAGAGGACGAAGAACGAAGAAGGAAGAAAAGAGAGGATGAAGCAGTGAGGAAGGATGAATATCCACGGTGATACAGGGTATATATACGTGCGTGCGAAGAGAAGGAGAGCGGGGTGGGAAAACGTGAATCGCAGTTCCACTCACGCGACTCGCCAATCATAAGCAGCCACCTTTTACCAACTAAGCATAATTAATTTGTCATTATTTCTTAAGTTAAGTTGATTTTAATTAACAATTAATTTCCTACTTGAAATCAAAATTGGGATGTTACAACAATGACGTTAACAATATTTATAAATTTTCATCACTACTCATAGGTGTGTCACAGAATAATAATTCATCTAATTTCATTGTCAATCATCAACATTTAATGTAACACCCTAATTTTTAATAAATAATAACCCAAAAACAGGGAAAAATTTTTCACAAAAACAACCCCTGGTCAATCGGCATAAAAAAAAAGAGAAGGAAGAAGACAAGGGAAAGAAAAGAACATTTACACATATAGCAATCAGCGGAAGGAACAAGGCTTGAACCAACCCATTCGGTTCAGCGAAACACATCAGCGCCTGGGCGAAATCCAAGACAACTCTGACTTTCTTAAACGAGGTCCAGGACGCTTGAGCGAGACAACTCACTCGCTCGGGCGAAGAACCATTTGCTTGGGCGATACCACGACAAAAGCCTTCCAGCAGTACGCACTCGCTGGAGTGGGTCCTTCATTCGCTGAAGTGAGAAGCCTCACATGGTAAATTCATCACTCGGCATCGGGACATCCATACACTCGGTAAACGACTAAGTCCACTCAGAAGTTCATTCCTAAGTCCATTCGGTGTTCCATAACTTAGCCTTTCAATTTTATCCATGCGGCCACACCTCGGACACTATACTCTACTCGGACACTGAGGGTTATGCCACTCGGATTCCAGAACTCCTTCTCACTCGGAATATGTCCTATTCAAACATCACTCGACGTATTCCATCCTTAACACAATCGGGTCACATTACACTTCCATTATTCGGTATACATTCACATTCACTCAGAAAATCAGGTAGTTAAGTCCCACTCAGACTTATTCAGAACTCAACCACTCGGGATACAGACCCTTACTCACTCGGAATATACATCTTTCACTCGGATTATCAATGTTTTACACTTAGAATCCCTTCCATTCTAAGCCACTACACTAACTCCTCTCTCAGGAGAGAATCGCTCAGGGTTTTCACTCGGGAATACGAACTCTTCCTCACTCGGGTTTTACTTATATTTTTCACTCGGTAATGACCGCTCTCATTATCACTCGGGGATTCTCTCATTAGATCTTACGCAGTATAGGTTCATCCAAGGTATTTTACTCAGAATCCATTGAAGTATCATCATTCGAACAAGAAGGCATAGCCATTTGCAGCCCCACTCGGAGTTGACTCCCCAATTACGTCTACTCAGAAATCATTAACTGAGCAATATTCTAACCATCAACACCCCTCAGTCTACCCAGACACAAACCACCCGTATACAACATATGTGTACATACATATTCATACACTCGGAATACCCATTACCTTAACATCATTCATTCCTCAGCACCTGTTATCAACGTGAACTATTACGTATAAAAACATGCACTCGGATCACAATAGCTCAAATTATTTATATATATATGTATCCATATTCCTTACACCACACTGCTATTATGAGCCAGCCAAGGCTACAACTGACGAAACATGACAAATACAAAATAAGCACTCAACGGTCGGAGTGTACCTCACTCGGACCTTAGACCTTATCATCACTTCAGAGTCCAACCTGCACACACTGAAAAATGGTGTAGGGGTGAGCTTTTACATATAAGGTGACAGCTATTGACTCGGACTTTACCTCAATTCTCAATTATATAATTTACCGGGTTCAATCCATAACGATATATATATACTGCCAATTAATATAAGAGCCAGACCACATCATTCAATTGGAATTTTCATAATAACATATATTCTCAATCATAGCATCACACTGCACTCAGCAACAGTATCAATACCTGTCTATTCATTCAATCGGAATTCACTCATACGACATCATCTAGTCGGAGTTCACTCAATTCATTTAATCCATGCAATTCACAATAATCTCACTAACAATGCTCATAGACTCATGTATGCGGATCCGACTTAAACAGTGAGTTCAGTGCAGATTCCTTCTCGGTCCCTCGTCCACTAGCCCTTTCCGTGTGGCACTGATCACCCCGTGACGTCTCGAGACCCAACTCTAGCTCCATCGGCTACCACGGGTCCTTATGGATCTAACCAGGAATCTGACTGGAACTCGTTTTATACGACTCTAGATGCCTTTCCGACCCCCCGTCCACTAGCCCTTTCCGTGTGGCACCGATCACCCCGTGATGTCTCGAGACCCAGTTCTAGCTCCATCGGCTACCACGGGTCCTCATGGAACTGGTCAGGAATCTGGGAATCATCCCACATATGCAATCTCATGCAATTCCACCACAACATCCAAGCTTACCAGACGTGTCTCACACAGCCATCAATGGATCACAACCGATCCCCCACACAGCATTCAGATTCATTCGGAATCCCACATTCCATTACAACAACACATGCATCTATCATAATAACTTACAACAGCAAGCATAGGTAACCATATTACAGCACATCCACTCAACATTTTTAACAGAGTCAGCATACTTTTCCATACAGCATTCAAAATGGAAATCATGTATCAATTCACATCTTATGCATTCGGGGATAATGGTAACGCACACACACATTCACTCAGCAAACTCAGGTTTCAACAACATGCATCACAGAATATTAATAGGCACTTAAAGACAAAGTCACACAACCCTCAACCTTTCACAGATACCCCAGTTCGGGAGTTGCATGCACAATTAGTCAATCACCACACATCGATCTACACATTTCACACCACATATCACATTAAAGCAAGCCCCTGAGACCCAGTCATAAACCATACACTTGACATGCAAAGTGCCCCCTACCTGCTGTCGGGGTTCAGAGACTCCTCAAGTTGCAATGCTGACCGATCGTCCCTCTGTTACTCCTCCTCCAACAGCCTTCGAGCTCAGCGTTGATCCTGGGCCAGAGTTGCTTCTTTCCTCCAATGGGTTCGTCTCCCCCACAGCTCCAAGGCACTTCCAGTACAGCCTTCTAACTGGAATACTAACAGCTCTAGGTAAAAGAAGAAGGAGAGGAAGAAGGCAATGGGGGAAGAAGAGGACAGGGAGTGGAACAGAGCCGCGTTGATGTTCCTCCAGGAGCTCTCGACTCTCTCACTGTTCAACGTGATTGAGAGGGAAGAAGAGAAAACAGGGGAGGAGGGGACCAGACGCACACACAGAGGAGCTGACCAGCGTGAATTAATGGAGGGAAGAGAGAGCTGAGGTTGTCTTATACTCCTAGGGACATATGCGTCCTTTCGCCTGGCACTATTATTATTATTATCATTATTTATCCAATTATTTTCTAACCAATCAGCAATCAGTTAAATTATTCATTAATCTCAATTCTGCAGTTAATCCCTTAATTAATGGCTTAGTCTCAATCGGTAATTAAATTAAAAATTGGGATGTTACATTTAATGCCAATGATGGATCATGCACATTTCCACAACAATACATAGGTATATTCTCACAATACTACATAGGCACACATTTGCCCAATCTTAATAATATTTATCAATCCACCATAACAGACACACCATATATTTTAGATGCATCAAACATATTTGCCAAACAAGAGATGACAACAAAGCCATTCATTACAATAAATCATCACAATCATGGCAAGGAAAATATGATTTATCATACTATATAAGAATCATCAAGTTATTCAATCCATGCATTTAGAATATAAAACTCTTCTCCTACACTACTAAAAAGTATCCATGATAGCTAATTCAACTTAGCGACCAAAACACGTCTTCTCTACTTAGTGACCGTAAGAAAAAAACGACCTTAAAAAGAAAATTGGTTACCATATCTGTGACCACCGAAATCCAATCATTAAATTTTGTACATAATAGAAATGTTGAGTCCACAACGATCTCGACGTAAATAGAAAATATACACAATCAACGTTTCCAATCTGATATCCTTCACTACAGATATTCCAAGTCCTACCCACGTTTGCTTTATCCTTCAGCTGATGATCACAAGAAAGGAAAAACAACACACAACAACAGAAGGGGTGAGTACAAAGCTCTCAACCCATAACATATGCATACAAGGGTGGCTTAAATATTTTAAACTACAGAAAAGATTATACACAATATACCTTAGAATAAACATACAAGGCTGCACAAAGATCACTGACAATTAAAGGGTTAATCATACAATGATGGCATGCTATGCATGTGTTAGGTTCAGTTATTGTAAGTCATAATTTATTACCAGTATGCAATGAGGCCCAACATCCACTAATCAATCTCATATACCAATAATCATGTGCACTGCCAGCCACCCTTATCTCCCATGCCTAACTAGAGCGACTGGAGCTCTCATCGTTCTGGTTTTCATAAATGGGTAACGAGTCATAGTCTAATCATCATAATGAACAAACACACAACTCAACAGAACGGGCACTCCACGATCATAGAAAATCCCACCTCTTGTTGAAGTATACCAGAGTGTGCCAGGGCTGTTCGGCGACGGGCACGAATCTGATGCCAGTTGGAATTCCCGCCTCCGATATACTCCCTAGACTGCTCTCGGGTATCGAGGTGTGACAGATTCTTCAGTGTACCCGTCACTGTATACTCTAAGGGATTATTCCAACATCCCTCCTCAACTCCAAATGCAAAATGCCATGTGCTTGCCTTATTACTAGGGTGCCCAAGTTCTAGACGAAACCTTACTCGTTTGGCATATTTGTACTTAAAGCGTGTAAAGTATGTAACCTATAAATCTTTTTGTGTAGTAGGTACTATGGATCAAGGTCTAAATGCTACCCAACTCATTTCACTAGAAATATCAAGGTTATTCCTAAATGAATTTTTTAAAGGAAATTCTCTAGTATAAAATATTCAATTTATTTATAAGTTTATAATAGATATCTAAGTAAAAAGGAGTAACATAATTTCAATTATTTTTCTTGAAATATAAACTTAAGAAAATCTAAGCTTTTCTTTTAAGAGGAAATTAAGGACAATGTATAATTTTTCCTTATTTTTTTAATTACTAAGGTCGTTTTGTCATATTTACTTATGATGAACGAATTAAATTGATTTTACTTTCTAAAATTTTTCATAAATCCTTTGTTAAAATATTTTATTATTATAAGGTACTTTTTCTAAATCTATATTGAACACAAAAGAATCCTCTTTTTATAAAGTAAAGATACAAAGTAGTAAATTTTCATTTCTTTTATCTAAACATCGATTTTGTCGTATTTTATCTAGAAAATTCTGATTTGGGTGATTCCAAAGTCAAAAGTGGTTAACTTTAAAAATACTAATTAAATATAGTAAAGTTAAATATGGATTCTATCCAGAAACAACCCTACAATTTTCATATTTGGGTAGTTTTCTTATGTTCAAAATTCATCTCTTATGCCACAAAATACTCCAAAACAGTTTTATCAATTTCCTTTATTAACCCACAAAAACACATATTTCTAACGTACCGTTCACGCCTAAACTCAGGTCCCTTTTTATTCTTTATTTAATCATCATATTCATAACAATTTTATGACCATAAATAATACTTAAATATATTAAAATACAACAGCACCAATCATCGCCAATTTTTGCTAAGAAATGCATTCCTAAAATCCTTGTAAATCTTTTTCTTAATGTCATAAACGTATCACTTAACTTCTATAATTAAAAATAACTTATTCCCCTTTTAAAAAATTTCAAGAATTTAATAAATATTACAAACTTCATTTTTAACACATGAATTAAAGAAATCAAGCCATGAAAACAAATCTCCTTCACTAATCTCATTTTACGCTAGTTTGTTAGAATCTAAAATTATTAAGTTGTTTAACTAACCATTAAAAATTTTTCAGCAGAAACAAGAATCCATTATTAGATATGAAAACTCATTAAAAATAGTATTCACACCATAAGCCACTAAATTAAACCAATAACACCCAATATTCAACAATTATATCACATGCATGCCTTTATAACAAGATTTCTGCAGCAATCAAAAATTGAAAGTTTGTAACTTTATCATCAAAATTTCAGAATTTAAAGAATTAAATAGAACTATGGTGCAACCATGTATTTTTCAAGATCTAAGCCATACAAGTAAAGAACTCTAAAGAGATATCAAAGTATAAGTGCTAAGGGACACTTATACTTCACCATGCATGCATCATATTATGGATTTTCAACAAGCCAAGTACTCCCCCCTTACCACCAAATTTTTGTCCTCCAAAAGAAAGGCTAAGGACTCCAAAACTTGCTTCTAGATCATCACCATTTTCTCCATCAAGGAGAAAGAAAATGGAGGCTTGGAGGGTGGTGGTTTCAATGTGAATATGGTGGTGTAAGAGGAAGAAAAATGTTGCTGCTTGGTGGAGAAAAAATAAGGAGACTTGATGATCAAAAGGTGATACTTTCGATTTTGAAGTCTGGGAAAGGTGGTGTAGTGATTTATGATGGATGATTATGGATGGATGATATTGTTTAGATGAAGGAAGTATATGAAAAAAATGGAGGAAGTGGTGCTGGAATTTTTCCTAAGTTAGAGAGAATGGAAAAGCAAGAGAGCATGTAATGTTTTTGGTGAAAAGGGAAATTAACATAGGCTTCACTTGCTCTCCAAGGAGCTCCACAGCCAAGATAGTGGAATGGGAGGTGTCACAATTATTTCATGCAAGTGCTGTGTCACATGCAGCTGATGTGAGGTGGTGAAAGGCTTTTCATGGTCTAAACAAGTGGCAACATGATGGTGTGATTTTATTGGTTAATTTCTATGCAAAGGCTGATGTGTCAAGTGCAGAGATAGTAGTTTGCTCATAGATTTAAGAGAACTTCTATGCCGAATTTGGAAATGGGCCAAAAACAAAAATTATAGAACTTTTTGTTATCTTTAATTTGATATATGGCAAAAAAATCCATTAGGAAATGAGAGAGTTATGGTTTAAATACAAAAGGGGTGTGGGGCTGTGATGGGATTTTTGTTCCTTGCAAACATTGATTTTCTGGGCCAAATTAGTAGGGATTTGGGCTTTGTGTTCTGCATCAAAGTTGTATAGAATTGAGTTAAGACAATATTGGTGAATTAATCATTCAATTTCATGGTCATGTGTGAGAGATATGTGAAAAAGACTGCACCTAGTGCAAGCTGTTGCTGGAAAAACATGGATTAATGTAGTATTTTAATTTCTGGGATTTATGGGATGAAAATTGGCCGTTGTGGTCAACATAAAAGTTGTAGATAAATTTGATACAGAGATTTTGGGACAATAAAGACTCAAATCCAATATCGGGAGAGAAAATTTTACCCAAAATACGTACAGATATGCATTTTGGCTTACCCGGGTAACTTAAAATCAAACTTTTTGGGCTTGGGTGGTTAAAACGGGCATCAGGCTCTTCGTAAAAATTGTTAGTACTGATGTGAGGACATTTTGGGATGCGTTAATTGACTTAAGTCCCTTAGATAATTTCTAGGCCAAAACCGGGGGAGTTACACAATTTAAATAACTTAGTCAAAACAGATAAGTTTCTATTATTACGAGTGTCATTAAACATATTATTGTTATTATTTCTATGGTCTCCATTTTCTCATATAATTAAAATAGAGATATTCATCTCATATTCATAAAATTTTCTAAAACACAATTTAGTTATCACACACGTTAATCGGTCGTAGCCCGAACAGTAGTACATATTAATAATTCATGAAATTAATACAATTAGCCACGAGGGCCCAACACATAAAACGAGGACTGTTACACTCTCCCCTCCTTTTAGAAATTTCATCCCAAAATTTCACCTAGCACTAGCAAACAAATGAGGATAAAGGGTTTGTATCTTCTCCTCAAGCTTCTGTGTAGCATCTCCTTCGTCAGACTGACTCCAGATGACCTTTACCAAGGATACATCCTTTCCCCTCAGTTGCTTCAAACGACTGTCTGAAATCTTCACTGGTATATCCTTATAGGTAAGGTTCTCTTTAAGATAAAGTTGGTCAGGTTTTAGGATATGATCAGAATGTGGCACATATTTTCAGAGTTGAGAAACATGAAAAACATTATAAAGGTTGGACAATTCAGGAGGCAGGGCACTCGGCCCGATTCTTTTAAGAATTTGATATGGTCCTACATACTTGGGGCTTAACTTCTTCGTCTTCAAGGCTCTTCCTACTCCTGTCATAGGAGTAACTCGTAGAAAAACATGATCTACTTCTTTAAACTCGAGAGGTTTTTAACGCTTGTCATAGTATCTTTTCTGACGGTCTTGAGAAGTCTTCATTGCTGCTTGAATTTCCTTAATTTGCTATATGGTCTTCTGAATGAAATCTAGCCCAATCACAACTTTTCTCTTGTCTTGAACCAACATAAGGGCATTTGACACTTTCTTCCATATAGAGCTTCATACGGTGCTATCCGATGCTAGCGTGATAACTGTTGTTGTAGGTGAATTCTACAAGCGGTAGATATTCCTGCCAACTCCCACCGTGCTTAAGTATACACATCCTTAGAAGATCCTTAAGAGTCCTAATGGTGCGTTCAGGCTAACCATCAGTTTGAGGGTGATATGCTAAACTTAGCTTTAATCAGGTTCCTAATGCTTGCTGTAAGCTTTCCTAGAAACGAGAAGTGAAACGGGGATCTTGATCGGATGCGATGGCAAACAGTACCCCATGTAGTCTAACTATCTCCCTGATATAGATCTGTATGAGCTTCTCTAAAGAATACTTCATGTAAACTGGAAGGAAATACACGGTCTCCATAAGTCGATCCATAACTACCCAAATTGCATTATATCCGGCTGGAGTTCTTGGAAATCTAGATACGAAATCCATAGCAATCTCGTCTTACTTCCATTTAGGAATCTCCAAAGGTTGAAGAGTCCCATACGGTCGTTACTGCTCTACCTTTATCTTCTGACAAGTCAAGCATTTACTAACATATTCAACGATATCTCTCTTCATTCCCTGCCACCAGAACACTTTCCTCAAGTCATGGTACATCTTCGTCACTCTGGGACGTACATTATACTTACTTTTATGAGCCTTCTCAATGATGGATCTTCTTAAATCAGCATTCTCATGTACGCATAACCTCTCATGATATCTGATTACTCCCTGCTCATCTCGCATAAATTCTCTAGGCTTTGCTTTCTTGAGTTGTTTCTGTAGAGTCTCATCCGTCAACTAGGCTTCCTTAACCTGATCCAAAAACTCCTTGGAGACTTTTAACATCCGAACCATCAGACTTCCTGTCTAGGTGACAACGAGATTCAAATCGCGGAACTACTCCACTAGCTCAAGCTCCTCAGCCATCCTGTAGGACAAATGTAGTGCTTTTCTGTTGAGCGCATCGGCTACTACGTTCGCTTTACCTGGGTGATAGTGAAGCTCAAAGTCATAATCTTTAATAAACTCCATCCATCATCGTTGCCTCATGTTCATCTCTTTCTGATCGAAGAGATATTTCAGACTTTTATAGTCATTGAAAACTTCAAACTTAGTCCCATACAAATAGTGCCTCTAGATCTTTAAGGCGAAAACAATTACAGCCAACTCTAAGTCATGTGTCAGATAATTGACTTCATGGGGTCTCAACTAACGAGATGTGTAATCCATCACTTTTCTCTCTTGCATCAATACACATCCCAATCCCTGCCCTGATGATTCATAATATACTTCATACGGCTTAGCAGGCTCAGGCAAAATCAAAACTGGCGCGCTGGTTAGCTTCTTTCTAAGCTCCAGGAAACTATTTTCACATTTGTCGCTCCACACAAAGGGTTGATCTTTAAGAGTTAACTTGGTCAAAGGGGAAGCTATCTGGGAGAAGTTCTCGATAAACCTACAATAATAGCCGGTGAGACCCAAGAAACTATGGATTTTTGTTACGCTCTTCGGCCTTTCCCATTATAGCACTACCTCAATCTTGGCGGGATCCACCGCTATACCCTTTGTTGAAATAAGATGACCCAAGAACTGTACCTCTCTCAGCCAGAACTCACACTTGGACAACTTCGCGTACAACTTTCTTGCACGTAACATATTCAGAATAGTCCTAAGGTGCTCTTCATGCTCTTTATCACTCTTGGAGTAAACCAAAATATCATCGATGAACACGACCATGAATTTATCAAGATACAGTTCATATAATGCATGAAAACAGTGGGTGCGTTTGTGACTCCAAAAGGCATGACAAGATACTCCTAGTGACCATAGCGAGTCCGAAACGTCACCTTAGGAACATCTTCCTTCTTTACTCGAATTTGGTGGTAGCCAGATCTTAAATCAATTTTGGAGAAAATGACTGCTCCTCGTAGCGGATCCATCAAATCATCAATGACTGGACAAAGATACCAATTCTTGATCGTAACCTTATTCAACTAACGGTAGTCCACACACAGACGCATATTGTCATCCTTCTTCATTACTAACAACACTGGAGCTCCCCTTGGCAAAATGCTGGGTTGAATCATTCCTTTCTCCAGAAGTTCTTCAATTTGCTTCTTAAGTTCCTCTAATTCCTTTGGCGATATTTGGTATGGAGCGATGGAGATTGGCCCAGTACCAGGTAGAATATCGATGCTGAACTTAATTTCTCTTTCTGGCGGTATCCCAAGTATATCCTCTGGAAAAACTTCAGGGAATTCTTGAATAACTAGAAGCTGATCAGGATCTAACTTCTTCTCACACTTGTTGCTAGCAATGGCCATAAACACTCGTACTCCTACTCAGAACGGAGTTACCTCCTGAGTGACAACAGCAGACTCAGACTTCCTAAGCTGAGAGGGCCCAGGTGTCATAACCCGTGGGATATAGACTTACTGTGCCAATCAATTAGAATGTGATTGGCAGCAAGACAATCCATTCCCAAAACAATATCCAGATCAATCAAGGGTAAACAAATCAGGTCCACCTGATAGGACCTTCTATCAATATTGATAGGGCAATCCATACACACAATAAAAGAACTTATGGGTACATTAGCAGCAATAACAATAATCATTTTACCAGATAAAAGGGTCAAGGGTAAATTTAAATGCTTTACATAATCTTTAGATATGAATGAATGAGTGGCTCCAGAATCATATAACACATTCAAAAGCAATTCACCTATAAAGCATGTACCTTGCACCAGATCATTCTCTTGCATAACCTCTGCTTCATTCATAGTGAAGACTCTAACATTACCTTCATCCCTACCTGCTGCAGCATTCCTCGGTCCTTGTTGAGCGTTACCACCGCCTTGACGGTTCAGATTTGAAATTCAGGGATTATTGACCGATGCACTAGTAGCTGGTCCTTCATTTCCATGACCTGCAAGACATCCTATCTGACCCCTAACTTCCCTCTTCGGGTAGTCCTGATTCTTCTCGGGATAGACGATACTTTTGTGCCAGGTCTTTTCACAGCTGTAGCAAGTCAAGGTCTTCCTAGGGCAATCCCTAGCGAAGTGAGGTCCTTCACAATCACAGCACCTTATAGGTGTCTTGTCACTCTGGGTCCTTGTGAATCCACTTGGTCTGCTGAAATTCAGTCAGGGATAAGGCTGGTCAGACCTGAAGTCTTAGTGGGGTGGTTTGCCAATGGCACATCACTCTGGCCCATAACTGGAAGTTCCCTTTGATTTCTGTGCTAACGTATGCTCATAGATACAGTACCTGTCCACCAAAGTAGTGAACTAAGTAATTTGCTGACAGTAGATCGCCTGACGAATATCCTAACATAGCCCTCCTTCAAACTTAGCACATTGAGAAGCCTCACTCATCTGGGTGTAGTAAGGACAACACCTAGTCAACTTATTGAACTTTGCTGCATACTCCTCTACTATCATGAATCCTTGTGTTAGATAGAAGAATTCTTGCTCCTTCTGCCTCCTGATATCTTCAGGAAAATACCTAGCAAGGAACTCGATCTTAAACTGTTCCTAAGTAATCTCAGCTCCATCAATAGTCATCCTCACCCTCGCATGAGTCCACCAGTGCTTAGCCTCTCCAACTAGCATAAAGGTAACATAGACCACTCTGTCATTATCCCCACACTGCATAGCTGTAAAGATCTTCTCCATCTTCTTGATCTATAGCTGAGCTCCTTCAAGGTGAAAACCTCATTTGAATTGCGTAGGGTAGTTCTTCTGGAAGTCGACATGTCCTTGGTCATGCCTCGATGGAGCTTAGGGAGCATTCGCCCCTTGACGTTCCAGAGCTACCACCATCCTATCCAGTAGAGCATTCAATGTTACGTTATTTCAGTACACCTTGATGACTGAAAGAAAAGCAAAGCTCAACAGAAATTCAAAAACAAGTCTTCCTTTATCAGAAGGCTCCATACACACAGACAAACAATCAAATCCTACCTAGCAATTATCAACACCTCACGAACAACTCTTTTAAGTATGAGGGAACCTTAGCGGTCCACACCCCAAGATTAAAGAATCAACCATGCTCTGATACCACCAATGTGACACCCTCGATTAACTAGGAACAATTCCCTTACTGGAATATCCTACTTAATTAAGGAGTCACTAAAAATAGGAGTTTTTCTATATAATTGGTGATCATCAGTGATTGATTCAAAATAAATATATTACATAGATCAATTCTTTTAACGTGAGAGTACTTAAAAGAGTACGAAGCTCACAGACTCCTAACAACTACTACAAATAACAACATAATAGAAATATCAAGTCTACAATGATCTCGACACAAATAGGAAATATACATAGTCGACGCTTCCAATCTGATGTCTTTCAATGTAGATATTCTAAGTCCTGCCCATGTTCACTTTGTTCTTCAGCTAATGATCACAGGAAAGGAAAAACAACACACAACAACTGATGGGGTGAGTACAAAGCTCTCAACCCATAACATATGTATACAAGGGTGGCTTAAATATTTTAAACTACAGAAAAGATTATACACAATATACCTTAAAATAAACATACAAGGCTACACAAAGATCACTAACAATCAGAGGGTTAATCATACAATGATGGCATGCTATGCATGTGTTAGGTTTAGTTATTATAAGTCATAATTTATTACCAGTATGCAATGGGGCCCAACTTCCACTGATCAATCTCATATACCAATAATCATATGCACGGCCAGCCACCCTTATCTCCCCTGCCCAACTAGAGCCACCGGAGCTCTCCTCGTTCTAGTTTTCACAAATGGGTAAGGACTCAGTCCAATCATCATAATGGCTAAACACACAACTCAACAGAACGGGCACTCCACGGTCATAGAAAATCCTGCCTCTTGTTGAAGTATACCAGAGTTTGCCATGGACTGTCCGTCGACGGGCGCGAATCTGATGCCACTTAGAATTCCCGCCTCCGATATACTCCCTAGACTACCTTCGACTATCGAGACGTGATAGATTCTTCAGTGTACCCATCATTGTATACTCTAGGGGATTATTCCAACATCCCTCCTCAACTCCAAATGCAAAATGCTTGCCTAGGGTGCCCAAGTTCTAGACTGAACCTTACTCATTTGGCGTATTTGTCCTTAAAGCGTGTAAAATATGTAAGTTATAAATCTTTTCATGTAGTAGGTACTATGTGTCACACCTTGATTTTCTAGATCCGAATCCCGATGTAATCAAGATAATTAATTAATAAAAATATAAGTAAATTTTTTACATTTGAAATATTTTCAAAACGCCCCAACGATTACATCAAGACTCGAACCACAGAAGACCGAAGAGTGAGATTTAATAATTTATAACTGGATCGCTAAATAGTTTGCCCATAACAGTATACAAAATAACAGAGTTTACAGCGGAAGAAGAATGTGTATACCGGGCATACGCCTAGTCCCATATATGAAGATATGAGAAAAGGCCCGACAAAGCATGCAACCATACAACACTAGCCCATTAGGCCACAATAGAAATTATAATCATGCAATGCCTAATATATATATATATATATACATCTATATGGTCATGCAGCATCATCTCCAATATTTATATTCATAATTAACCATATTCAATTCATCCTCCAGTCATATATCTTCAACACATATACATTCCAAAAGTGGCTACATAATCGACACCATTATATTCATCAAATGGGTATGAATCCCAATACCCCCAATATTCATACATCATCCATATTTATACATATTCACAAATTTATCCATCAACATCAATAAATAACAACATCATAATATCCATTTATACACGACACATTAAATTACAACACTGTCGGTCAAGGCATTCCAGTATCACTATTTTACCTTCACAAAAGCTTTACTTTAAAATCATCCTCATCCCATGACATTCCTGCATCAATACTAAAAAGTAGACCACATGGGAGAGCTTATACATTTCAAATGACGATATGAATACAATTGAAATTATGTGTATATGCATATCAACATCATGTATGCTTTGCTTAACATATCAATGATCATCATAAATTGTTAATTCAACAACATATACATATTTCATATTCATTAACCAAGTCATAGCAAAGCAGGCATATACACATCTATCACAATGCCATAATGGGCCAACATCATCAACATTGACCATTCAGGCTTTTCTCAAAGCCACCACAGGCTATCATCATTATCATCAATCATAAACAAATATGCCCTACATCACATTGGTCCATAATACACACATCGTCATATTCAATATTGTTTCGTGGTAATTATATCATTTATCAATTTTCTATGGTCTTTTAGGTACTCAATTACCCATCTTATCAACACCATACCACAATCTTAATCATCATCACCTTTTGTCATATCTCCATGCTATATGCAAATGCTCTTATGGCTAATGCATATGCACAATGGAATAGACAACAAATGTGGATCCGACTGTGGGAATAACACCAAGTGTGGATCGAGCATAGGTGTGCTACTATGCCCCTACTGCAGTAGAAAAATATGTACACATATCTCAAAGCATGCATACATATCAACAACATCTTTTACTGGTACCAAACCGCTATTGCCCATCTGTAGCACTAGTCACCCCGTGACTTGTGGATCAACAACATGGCCTCAACTGCCAAAAGTGCTACGGGCCTCCCCTGAACACACATCAAGGGAGCCATGCCCAGTCGGACACCAAGGTACTTGCTCATCACAGAGCTGCTCGCCTACTGGACCAGCCACATAGGGTGCCTCGTCACTAAACTAAGGGCAGCTTAGTGACTCACACACCGAGTCACAAGGGAAGCAACAAGAATGCTCGTGCATTGAGCCGTCCTCCCACTGGGTGAACCGGGCGAACCCCCTAATATTCCTTATCGACAGCGTATGATATGCCATGGATGCAATGCAATGCAAATCAAATGCATTTCTCATACTGTGCATCCTAAATGCCACTCATCAAACATCATCATCATAATCACCAACACCACCATACACACCTTAGTGGATTTTATCATTGTTGGTTTTAGCCATTGTTTTTCAAATTTTATATTTGGCATTTTCATCTCAATATATCATATATTATACATATAAGTCGACACTTACAATCAACCGCAATGGCATCACAGCATAAACATCATTTATCAAATTTTTATCAACATCACAACATAATCAGTTAGTGGATTTTCATTTCATTTATCATTACCATTGTTTCATAACTAGTGTGGCAATACGACAAATTCATCAATATTATAGCAAACCAAGTATACAAGATCATACTTGTATCAAATACAATGGCATTCAACAATCACAATAAAAGCAATCATCCTTTATTTAAGGAAATGATCCATAACATCATCCATCATTATTCAGTATCAATGTTATCTCCAATTCATTAACTTTTTACACATATTGTGTCATTTAGTCATTCACTCGTTGGCTTCATAATCACTCTAGGGTGTATCCTATAACCCCATCATCAAACTCTTATCATCATCCTTTCATTATTCCATTCTAGATGGTAAATGTATCATGAATAATTCATCCCAAATTGTATCAATCAATTTCAATCACCACCAAGCCACGCCATCAGTAAATACCCTATACACATTTCCTAAATTATATCAATGTAAAAAAATGGGGTTAAACATCACCCAAGACAAGAAAATATCATAAAACCTCATACTGGGCAACTCGCTCAAGCGAGACCCACACTCGCTTGAGCCAGATTAAGGTGGGTCGCTTGAGCGCCCACAATTTCCCCTTCGAGCGAAGAAGTTATTAAGCATCAGGCCCGATCTCGCCTGAGCGAGCTACTCTCGCTTGAGCGAGATTCCTCCAGTAACGATTCCATGCTCACTCACTCGAGTGAGACTCCTCTCAACTGGTCACTGGGTCGAGCGAGAACCATCCAGTATCCAATTTTATGCTCGTTCACCTGAGCGAGGCTTCCCAAGGCCAGCTACTCGCTTGGGCAAAAATACTCCAGTATCGATTCCCCGCTGCTCGCTCGCTTAAGCGAGACTCCACATGCTTCATCACTCGCTTAAGCAAGATCCATCCAGGACCATTTTCCTCTCTCACTTGCTCAAGTGCGGCCATGCCTGCTTAAGTGAGATTCATCTAGTATCTCATCCACCTATTCCATACATGTCCCGCTTGAGCGAGACCTCTTCTCACCTGAGCGAGATTAGGCCAGAGGCCACCCCTCTGATGTAGGGGACTTTAGCTTGAGTGAGATCCCAACTCGCTTGAATGAGATTGCCATCATACACTTAAAAACTCTGGTTTTTCACTTCTTACACATACCACCCTCATGATAATGAATAATTTGCCTAAGTTAACAATTTTCATCCATTGTAATCATACATGTGGGCTTAATCCAATAAGTTATAATTCTCAATTTAGGTTCAATTCATCAATTACATAAGGGAGGCTTTAAAATACTTCCCATCACTACACCACTCATCTTTTTGCACAAACATCACACATAATACTTTACACCTCAAGTAATTTGTCCATTCACAGATTTTTATCAACAATTATTCATGTCCAACCAAGGGACAATCAAGCACTCATCTTCATTTCATAATTATATACACATATACAATTTTTTAATATTCAACAAAGCCAAGCCATCATTTATCACATCATCAATTCAACATTTAACACATTCATGGCATGGCATTGCATGAGTTCATACATATACATAATTAACAATTATTCACTCATGTAATTTGAAATGTAAATTCCTCTCCTACCTCGAGAGAAGAACAGGAACGTAATTTTCTCAATCGTTCTGCATCATCATCTAGAATACAATCTACAATTTACACATGTATACATACACTCAATCATTAAGCCATCTCAAGGCATCCATCAAAATTTTTAAGTGATTGACATTATCCCATAAGGTTGAATATTAAGTCTTAGACTTCTCTATGCACCAATTCATACTCTTGTGTTAGGCTTCGGGAATTCCTTTATCAAAACCATGATTCTTTAAATCTTATGGGCTAACTATACCCAACAACATCATTACCTCTTATCCATTAATATCCCAAATCATCTGATGAATCACTCAACTATCATCACAATCTATTCAAATTCATTATAAGAATCTTGGCTCCATTGAAGACCATCATCAATCAACAATTTCTAAATGGCATACATCAAGGCCTAAGACTTCATCAAATACTCATCTTATTCCTTTTATCCATTATTATCATTATCATCATAACTATCAATACCCAACAATGAATATCATGTACTTATCCTTAAAATCAATTTCAATATCCCAAAAATTCATTTTCTTTACATAGTTTATTCTAGAGCATTCATAATCATCAAAATCATCAAGTTGGCTAAAACCCCCAATTTATCATACCTAGGGTTTTTCTCTAGATTTACCAACAACAATCAACTCCCATCCATTTCACTAAATCTATATGAATACAATAATTTCCTATCTATTCTTAACATAAAACCATAAACCAAATCATTTCCCAAACCATCCAAGTCTAGGGTTCACATTTTCATCAACACCCATAAAACCCCACATAAATATTTTAAGCTCCAAAATCATGAAACCATAAATAAAGTAAGAGGGGTTCAAAACCTTACCTCATAACCCCAAGCCAAGCCAAGAATAAAAATGGGGAAGAGGAAGAAGATGATGCTTCAACATTGGCCCCAATGCTCTATATATGTACCACCAATCCAAGCTTAAACATTAATTTTGGCAAGAAATGGAGGAAGAAGGATGTGGTTCGGTTTGGGCAATGGAGAAAGAAGAGAAGAAGAAAATAAGAGTGGAGAATGGTGAGAAGAAAGTGCTAACTAAAAATGGGGAGAGAAATAGTGAAAATTGACCAAAAT
Source organism: Clitoria ternatea (assembly GCA_037962975.1). Classification (NCBI taxonomy): domain Eukaryota; kingdom Viridiplantae; phylum Streptophyta; class Magnoliopsida; order Fabales; family Fabaceae; genus Clitoria; species Clitoria ternatea. The sequence goes on from CM075672.1 coordinate 164,234,542, forward strand.
TGGTCACTACCCATTGAATAAAGTAATGCACCATTGGCCCATTATCCATTGTGCCATAAAACCCTATGTGCATTGGGTAAAAGAGTGAAAGGTGAGAGAGAGAGAGATCACGGCTGAGAGGGAAAGGAAAATGGAAGTTTTCATTTTCTTTTAATCCAATTTGGTTCATAATTTCCCCTGTTTAGTAACATATGTCAAGTCCAATTAACTATTTCCTTAACCCCAAAAATTATTTTAACTATACCACTATAACCACAATAATTTTCTAAGTATCCTAGACCCATCAATTATTTAATTTGACCAAGTGGGTCCCACATCATCTGTTAAATCACTTGGTTTTGGTAATTCTCAATTTACTGATAGTTCACCTTTAGTGTCTAATAAAATCTCCCATAATTATTTGACCATAAATAATTAATTACCATTATTCCATAAAGCGTTTTCTTTAAAATTTAGGGTGTTACACTATGGATCAAGGTCCAAATACTACCCAACTCATTTCACTAGAAATATCAAGGTTATTCATAAACGAATTTTTTTTAAGGAAATTCTCTAGTATAAAATATTCAATTTATTTATAAGTTTATAATAGATATCTAAGTAAAAAGGAGTAACATTATTTGAATTATGTTTCTTGAAATATAAACTTAAGAAAATCTAAGCTTTTCTTTTAAGAGGAAAATAAGGACAAGGTATAATTTTTTCCTTTATTTTTTCAATTACTAAGGTCGTTTCGTCGTATTTACTTATGATAAATGAATTAAATTGATTTTACTTTCTAAAATTTTTCATAAATCCTTTGTTAAAATATTTTATTATTATAAGGTACATCTTCTAAATCTATATTGAACACAAAAGAATCCTCTTTTTATAAAGTAAAGATACAAAGTAGTAAATTTTCATTTATTTTATCAAAACATCAATTTTGTCGTATTTTATCTAGAAAATTCCGATTTAGGTGATTCCAAAGCCAAAAGTGTTTAACTTTGAAACTACTAATTAAATATAGTAAAGTTAAATATGGATTCTCTCCAGAAACAGCCCCTACACGAAAAGTTACTTAATGCCAAAGTTTGTCGTTCTAACGTTCGTAAAAAAATGTTTTAAGGACAAATTGCGCGCCAAAAATTCTCCCAATCAATTTTTCTTATTTGGGTATTTTTCTTATGCTCAAAATTCATCTATTATGCCACAAAATACTCCTCCAAAACAGTTTTAACAATTTCCTCTGTTTACCCACAAAAACACGTTTTATACTGTTTCTAACGTACCGTTCGCGCCTAAACTCGGGTCTCTTTTTATTCTTTATCTAATCATCATATTCATAACACTTTTATGACCATAAATAAAACTCAAATATATTAAAATACAATAGCACCAATCATTCCCAAGTTTTGCCAAGAAATGCATTCCAAAAATCCTTGTAAATCTTTTTCTTAATGTCGTAAACGTATCACTTAATTACTACAATTAAAAATCCCTTATTCCCCTTTTTAAAAAATTTCTAGAATTTAATAAATATTCCAAAATTCATTCTTAACACATGAATTAAAGAAATCAAGCCATAAAATCAAATCTCCTTCACTAATCTCATTTTACGCTAGTTTATACATTAGAATCTAAAATTATTAAGTTGTTTAACTAACCATTAAAAATTTTTCAGCAGCATCAAAAATCCATTATTAGATATTAAAACTCATTTTAAGGTATTTTAGATTCTTAAAAATATTATTCACACCATAAGCCACTAAATTAAACCAATAACATACAATATTCAACAGTTATATTACATGCATGCCTTTATAACAAGATTTCTGCAGCAATCCAAAATTGAAAGTTTGTAACTTTATCATCAAAATTTTAGAATTTAAAGAATTAAATAGAACTATGGTGCAGCCATGATATCTCTTAAAAATCAAAATTTTTCACAAGGATTTTTCAAGATCTAAGCCATACAAGCAAAGATCTCTAAGGAGATATCAAAGTATAAGTGTTAAGGGACACTTCTACCTCACCATGCATGCCTCATATTATGGATTTTCAACAAGCCAAGTACTCCCCCCTTACCACCAAATTTTCATCCTCTAAGAGAAAGGCCAAGGACTCCAAAACTTGTTTCTAGATCATCACCATTTGTTCCATCAAGGAGAAAGAAAATGGAAGCTTGGAGGATGGTGGTTTCAACATGAATATGGTGGCGTAAGAGGAAGAAAAATGTTGCTGTTTGGTGGAGAAAGAATAAGGAGATTTGATGATCAAAAAGTGATACCTTGGATTTTGAAGTCTAGGAAGGGTGGTGTAGTGATTTATGATGGATGATTATGGATGGATAATGTTGTTTAGATGCAGGAAGTATATGAAAAAAATGGAGGAAGTGGTGCTAGAATTTTTCCTAAGTTAGAGAGAATAGAAAAGCAAGAGAGCAAGTAGTGTTTTTGGTGAAAAGGGAAAATTTACATGGGCTTCACTTGCTCTCCAAGGAGCTCTAAGGCCAAGAGAGTGGAATAGGAGGTGTCACAATTGTTTCATGCAAGTGTTATGCGTCACATGCAGATGATGGTGAGGTGGTGAAAGGCTTTACATGGTCTAAACAAGTGGCAAGGTGATGGTGTGATTTAATTGGTTAATTTCTATGCAAAGGCTGATGTGTCAAGCATAGAGGCAATAGCTTGCTCATGGATTTAAGAGACCTTATGGGCCAAATTTGGAAATGGGACAAACATAAAAATTGTAGAACTTTTTGTTATCTTTAATTTGATATATGGCACAAAAAATCCATTAAGAAATGAGAGAGTTATGGTCTAAATACAAAATGGGTGCAGGGCTGTGATGGGATTTTTGTTCCTCACAAAGATTGATTTTCTGGGCTAAATTGGTAGGGATTTAGGCTTTTTGTTCTTCATCAAAGTTGTAGATAATTATGTTAAGAAAATTTTGGTGAAAAAATCATTCCATTTAATGGTTATATGAGAGATATGTGTGAACAATATAGCACCTAGTGCAAGCTGTTGCTGGAAAAAGTGGATTAATGTAGTATTTTAATTTCTGGGATTTATGGGATGAGAATTGGCCTTCATGGTCAACATAAAAGTTGTAGATAAATTTGACACAAAGATTTTAGGACAAGAAGGACTCAAATCCAATATCGGGAGAGAAAATTTTATCCAAAATACGTACAGATATGCATTTTGGCTTACCCGGGTAACTTAAAATCAAAGTTTTTGGGCTTGGGTGGTTAAAACGGCATCAGGCTCTTCATAAAAATTGTTAGTAATGATGTGAGGGACATTTTGGGATGAATTAATTGACTCAAGTCCCTTAGATAATTTCTGGGCCAAAACCAGGGGAGTTACATAGTTTAAATAACTTAGTCAAAACACTTTAAATATTTCTATTAGATTACTGACGTTCCAATTGATAAGTTTCTATTATAACGAGTGTCATGAAACATATTATTGTTATTATTTCAATCGTCTCCATTTTCTCACATAGTTAAAGTACTATTATTCATCTCATACTCATAAAATCTTCTAAAACATAATTTACTTATCACACATACATCAATCGGTCATAGCCCAGACTATAGTACATATTACTAATTCATGAAATTAATACAATTGGCCACGAGGGCCCAACACACAAAACAAGGGCTGTTACAATAGTCACTAACTTTGGGCGCAAACAAAAACCTTAGAGGGAAACTAGAAAATTGATGTAGCGATGATGCATGTACCGTCGCTATGTAGCATTTAAAATATGTGGTCACTATATCCGTCGCTACACCCTAAACCTAAATCCTTACCATTGGAGGGAAACTAAAAAATTGGAGGGAGGTAAAATGTAATGACAGTGTAACACCCTTGGTTAACTAGTACAATCCCCTCCACTAGATTACTCTATTTCATTGAGAGGTTACTATTTTGATAAAAATTTGGAAGTGTAAAAATTTTTATTTATAAAATTAAGTGATTCACTGTAACAACAAAATAAAAATAAACCTAAGTACAATAAAGTGAATAATCAAAAGAAAATAGCAACATCACTCGTGGTGGGTAACATCATCATAATGTATACATCAGTACAAAATACCAGCATCATTAGTCCCATCTTACTAGAAACACAGGGGCACATAGGCTCCCTGACTATATACAGTGAAAACAAAACATAACATAAACTCCCAAGTCTTTAGTCCTTGTCACTCAATGGAGAATCTAGGGGATTAGGTCCAAACATGGATGGTGACTGAGAAGGAAGTGTAGTGCCTGGTAACGGGCCTGAGCTAGAAGAATGCTGATCAGGTATGGGAGAAGGAAGTTGTCTGTATCTTTCATTATACACGTTGAAGGCCTCTCTCATCAAGTCCCTAGCTACGGGGGACATCTCAAGTAGCTACTTGGTCCCTCCATACATATAAGTCCTAAACACGTGCCTGAGAAACCTACGGGACTAATCCCACTGTCGCCTGGAAACAAAGATGTCCATCTATGTAATAATGGAGCTTCAGGTGAAATAAGATCCTCCATTGCCATGTAGGGCTCATACACGCTCATCGGCTCAGCAACTAGAGCAACAAGTGTAGGAGGAAGAATTGAAACTGCTACCATATCCATAAACTCAGAGGGTGGTAACTGCTCTGGTAGGGTTGGGAGGTCGAAAGGGTCAGCTATAACTACATCAGTTGGTGTAGATCCAGTGCCCCCCAGAGGTTGATCTTCAGGACGGTCTTCTAGAACCTTTATGATGACTGGTAGTCGGGTAGGTATTGGTGGGAGGTCAGTAGAATTCGTCATCTCTACGTCAGCAGGAACGAGTTTATGGTCTCTCTCTACTATAATCTTGGTGCGCTCATGCCTATCACGTGAACGAAGGCAGATCGGTGGTCTACAATAGGTGTAAGGGTGAGCTTTCTCTTCCAAACAAATCAGAGGGTGTCATTTCTAACGTCCTCTCATAATCATCACTCAATTACAATCATGGTACTCGCACTCAGGGGGAAACTAATTCTTCTAAGTTATATCACACCTTTTTGACTTTTCTAACGTTCCCAATACCATACCCCAGTTCCACAACTAATCTTTACTACTATCAGAACAGGTTCTATAATAATAGCTATTTAATCACAATCATAGTATATCAATGTTATGTAATGCAATGCATGAGTTCTTTCATTATATTCAAGTTATCCATTCTTCTTATTCGTTTATATGTATGCATGTGGGCCTATTCTTATATCATTAGCTAATCTCATCATTATCATCAGAACCCATCCTGTATAAGATGTCCCTGTACATAATTTTTCTAGACTAGAGTGGTCAGAGCCCACCAAGTCCTTTCTATCACATAACTGGGTATGAAGGACTTACAGATCCTACTCAACATTAGATCCATTTCATCATATCAATCATACTAGGACTTGGCTCTCCACGACCATAGTTACACTTTGTCTTTAGTTGAAGTACATTAGGTTTACCATAGATTGTCTGACATTTGGCACAAATCCAAGTCATTAGATGTCTGACCCAATTGTACTCCCAAGATCATTCACAGGGATCGAACACGAATATCCTCTAGCATACCCCAGTTTATGCTCTAGTTTCTCAACCAATCATGCTCATGTAATGATGCATGTTCCATACATAAATCTTATTCTTTCTCTTGATCCTCATCATTGGTAGGGTCCCACCAATGATTCGTTTTCATTCTCAATACCCTTAGTTTCATAGCTATTGATCAGGTTAAGAAATAGGTCTTATTGGTTGTGTAGGTGAATCAAGAATTATGGTAGTTGAGCTCTTTGAAGGTTGGGTATTTTTTCATAGAGGGTATACAATTATATCACTTTCAAAGTAACTGGGTAGTTGAAAATGAAAATGACCAAGCAATCAGTCCTTCCTTTCACTGGGAACTTCTCATCCCATCCTCACACTCATTTCTTTTCATGTCTTATATCTCATTTTTCATTGTGGGACTCATTACCATGACGGATACATATTATCTTTTATTTTCGGATGCACCATATCATATTACATTGATATATTCTATAGTATAATCAGACAATTACAATATCATCACAACTTAATTAACATTGAAATACAGTCCATCCATTCTTTACTCAACTCATTTTACCTGACTATCATATGAATATCACTTAATTGTCCCTTACTACTCACCCCTATCTAATCTGTTCCTTTACTATTCTAGTTTTGTTTTATGAAGTTTATTATTTTATAAGAGTTGCAGACTTCTTGCCTATAGGCCTCCTTTTAAGTTTACTCAAGTACCTACTCATCTTGGGTGGTATTTGGTCCAAGTCTATTTCCATAACTTATTTTGAGTATAAGTTGATTGTAAGGGTAAGCTTTATTTCTAAATATTTGCAATAATACTTCAATTATAGAATCAAGTGGCATCCCTATATTATTGGAGTTTCCTAGGGTTGACTCCAGATATCCTATCTCTTGTGGTTGTAGTTAATTAAATACTACTCTTAAGTACTATCACTAATTAAAGTGTTACTTATCATAAGGATGTATTGATCTTATCCTAATCTCATAATCAGATGTTGGTTTCTTTTGTAGTACACTAGTCTTATCCTTTTAAGTGTCATTTGTTTATTTTAGTCCAATTTAACTGGTCCAACTAAGTATGTCATTATATACCTTAGTCACCCTTTTATTAATTTGGTTACTTAGAACCTTGTTCTAATGAACTTATTAAAAAGGTCCATAATGAACTTATTCACTTATTGTTATCTTCTTTATTAGACTAAGTAGTACTTATGGATAAGTTTATTTTAACTATGATCATTTCTTTGTTTTAGTTCATGTGCTTACTAGTGATTTACTATGAATTAACTTACTCAATTCTTATACTTTATTATCTACTTGCCTATTGTATTTTTCTATTTTTTTATCTTAGAGACTTAGCTTTTGTTCTAACTTCAAACCTCATGAAGTCCTCAGACTTAGTCTTGGTGACATCTAACCTAAAAATATACCATTGTTGTAAGTTACTTATTGTAACGGCTTAACTATTTGGATTTCTTTTAAGTATAGGTTATTAGTCATGCCATTATTTAGTAATTTCTCTAATTACTATCATATAATTTAATTTATTACCATACTACTTGTTAAATTAAACTTAATTACCATCATTTTTTTTAAAGAACCTTAGGATAATATTTTTGAAAATCTGGTAAAACAAAATAACTGTCGAAAATAACCCGGTCGATAGAATTCCTTGAAAAACATGTTCTTCTTAAACACGACTCTGGCCACTTACCGGTGAATCTAACTTCTAATTACGGGGCTTACCGGACAAATTTACACAAATTACATAAAAATACAAAATTTTATATTACAACTATATTGAATGTCAACCGAGCCTGCCTAACTCTAAAGCCTGTAAATTTTCCGTCTTGTCTCCGATTTTGGTAAAAAAAATTTCGGTTGCCCGATCATCGAGGCATGGATTATGAGATTTTATAAAATACTAAATTTTACTTTTAACATAAAAAATCATCATCAATTATTAAAAATTTCATATTTTAGAATCCGACCATTGGATCGCGACGAAACTTAAAACTATAACCCCCGGATACTAGAATAACGTTACAGGATGATTTTAAGACATAATCAACCAATAATAGGCTCCCCTTACCTCATGGATGCTCACGGTTTTGAAGAAGGAACAAGGGTGGTTTGCTGAAATTCCGCCAAACGCTTCCGATCGTCCACGGATAAACACTGATGGTTCCTGATCCTCAAACAAACAACATGCATCGTTAAGAGAGGAAGAGGTGGCCACGGTTTAGATTCCCAAACAGCAAGGAAATATCTTTTAAATTCCAAATGAAGTCTAACTTTGAGCCAAGAAAACCCAAGAATAAGATTTAAAAGGAAATTTTACCAAACTCATCTTGAAGAGTTCTAGGTGGCTCACAGTTGTAGAGTCCCTAAAACAAGGAGATGGAATTAATTTTTCAAGGTCATTGCATGTAAGAAGGTCTAGAAAATAAAGGGCTGTTTGGTCATGGGTTAGTCACAGTTTAGAGAAGTAAAGGTAAGGAGGAAGTAATTTAAATGATTGGAGGTGGGAGGTGGTGGTGTGGCCGTGATTTAGTGGGTTATGGTGGTTGATATGGTGGTGCACAGTGGTGTTGGAGGAAGAAGAGAGCTGTTGGAATTTGGAATTTCCAAAATGAAGGAGGATTGGTTTTGGTTCTACTGTGGATAGAGAATGAAGAGGTAAAGAGAATATGTTCTCTTTAATTATGGGGAAGTTATCATTTAATGTAGTGGAGGGCAGCTAGTGGGGTGAGGTGGCGGTGTGAATAGGCAGGGCTCTCCTGGGGGGTGACACCTGCCCCAGGAGGTGGCTGGTGGTAGTGGTTGACTAGAAATCGGTGGCCGAAAAATTAATTTGTTACCCGATGGTTTTAGGCATGCAAGATTTTTAGGACCCGGAAATTAGGGATGTTAACAATAAATATAGGATAATTCATAGAGTGAGAATCTCGAAAAATACCTAACATAAAACTTGTCACTCTTCTTTTTCCCTTGAATTTGATATATCATTTGCGACAATCCAATATCAGTAGCCCGAGATATGCCTGAAGCAAGACAAGATGCTCCAATCATTTCCAAATCATGTAGGGCTGTATAAATAAATTTGTATTAATTTTTCCTTTAAGAATTGTTATTTAAGTCCTTCATAAAACTTATAGAGTTCTCTGATATGGATCTAAAATAAAAAGAACAAAATTATTCAAATACCAGAATTAGGTGATATGCCTATTTTTCTAGAAACAGTCAGCATGGTAATATGATGAACATAGGTCCTTAAAGATCTTCAAAACTGTACCGATTTGGGAAGATCTAGCTCTCAATGTCTTCACAAAAATGTAGATAATTTTGATACGGAGATTCTGGCACTAGGTTTATATGAATTGAAGATTATACGAGGAAGTTATGAATATTTAAGTGAACCATAGGCAAAGTAAAAACACGAATGACATAATTTTAAAGTGAACTTTCTTGATCCTTGAATTTGGGCATGATAGAGTAGGAATTAGGGATCAAGACCAGAAATAGAGGTTGAAGGTCTCTTCAAAACAAAGTGAACAAGACCAAAATCTTTCCATTCAAGCCTCGTTTGGAAAAGTTAGGTCCGAAATACTAAAGATGCGCAGGCCGAATTTTAAAACAGAGTTGAAGAAATGAGATAGCATGGAAATAAGGATGATAGAGTCTCAATTGAGTCTTGGCCTCTTCAGGAAATATTCCTAAAACGTCTAAATGAGTCACCAGGGACTGATCGTGCCATCATCGGATGCTCTGAGATATAAGCACAATCAAACATAGGTGATATTAGAGGTTCTGATTGGCTGATTAGGCTGAGTCAGTTACCCTCGATCCACTATAAAAAATCCCATTGTGACTAGTTTCCTTTGTAGGGTCACTAGTCTCAGGTCGAGTTATCAAAAAAGATCAACAACTGGGCCCCACAATATAACACTGGGAAAACCCTTAATATTTTATTATTTAAATATTATTGCTTATTATAAATTAATTAAAAACTTAATAAAATATTATTTTAATATTATAATATATATATTTTTGAATAATTATTAATTATTAATTATAATTATATATTTTAATTAAATCTTCACTAATTTTTCCTGATTAATCTTATTAATCTAAGCATGACTCATTAAAGGGTATTAGAATTTAACAAGGTAAATTAATCATTAACAATTAATTTTTGACACCTATAATATTATATTAATATTCTCTATTTCTTATTTATTTTTATTCTTTCTCACAATCTCTATTCTCCTACCACACCTTTCCTCTTTTTCATACTTAGTTATTTATGAACACCTTGAGGACTTCTTTCCTCATCAAATTCCTTCTTTTTCATAGCCACTTAGGGGATCAGGTAGAAGCCTTAACTTTCACTAAAAGACTTATTAGAGCACTCTCAGAGATCCTGAGAGTTTAGGCCCTTACTCTAAAAACTAGGGCTGTTACAGACAACACCTGTACTGTCGCTATCCAACATGTAAAATCTGTCATCGCTACACTTGTCGCTAACCTCTCTTTGTTTTATGGTTCCCATGTTTAGTAACAGAGTTATTGCGTGGCTAGATGAGTCAGGTTAGCGACCGAGTCATTCGCGTTGCTATGTTGGACACTGCTCATCTTTTTTTAAACTAGCGACTCAATTAGCAGCAGTGCCAGGGTCGTCGCTGAGTCTATTAACTTACTGAGGGATCTCCTCTTCTCCAACAGTTTCTGTTTTGCCCTAAACCCCTTCCTTTTGTTTCTTTCTCTTCCCTTACACCTCTCCATCTTCTAACATTCCCCTCTCTATTTCTAGACCTCCGACAACCTCTGGCACCACCCTTCCTTTTCTATTTCTCTCTTTTCCCCCTATACCTCTCCATCTTCTAACATTCCCCTCTTTGTTTCTAGACCTCTGATGACCTCTGGCACCACTGTCACCTCTGATGACCTGTCCATTTCTAATATTCCCCTCTCTGTTCTGCCCTATTTTGGTCGCCCTTGTTCACATCCTTTGCTTACAAATGCTCATATCCGCCGCTCACGATCTCCGACTCCACTGCTCATGTCCACCACTCTACCGTGGAGGTTGTCCTGCCTCTGCTCGTGGAATATTATAAGTGGCCTTATCCTATAATTTAAGTTAATTCCATAAAGTATAAAGTTACTTTATTTATGTTGTGTAATGTTCATGAGCACTGATATAAAAGTATGCCTAAATGATGTTGTTACCTTGAACATTTATCTGGTATATCCCCTTTTAGCAATCGACAATTGATATTATGTCCTTACTTTCTGTTATTAGTGTTGTGTGCATGTGTATGGTTACACTTGACAAAACCTTCAAATTGCTATATAATTTAATCTTGAAAAACTGTAACTTGATGAATTTTATCACTAATTTGATAATACTATAGTGATAGTGATAATGATTTCTTATAGTCAATGAGTAGAGTATTTACACTAGTGATATTTTTGTTGTGTTCAATATGCCTAGAGGATGTCTGATATTTTCATAGTAGTCCATGGAAAGTTTAGGTTCTAGTTGGATGAATTCTAGCAAAATTTGTATGGATTTCAAAATTTAGGACTGAAATCAGGTACAGTTCCCTAAGTATTTTTAGCATTATTTTCCTCAATTGATAACTTATGATGAGCATTAATTTTGACCTTGGTTACATTGTGAGGAATTATGGTGAAACTGTAATTTTGGTTCTTGGTTCTCTTTTATTTTGTTGGAGGGCTATTGGGAAAACTCTAATTCATGTTGCAAAAAAGTACCAAAAACACCTAAAACAATTACAATCAAGTTTTCATGGAAATTTAACATGATGGGTTACATGTAAGAAGTTGTGTAAACACTTGATAAACCTTAAGTCATATTGAGCCCTAATCATTTATGTGTGTTGGATCTAACTCATTTAAACTTTAATTTTTTTTTTAAAATAACATCCATGTAATGTTAATTTCATTTATTAGTTGTTGAGAATGATTAAGCATGTGGTTGATATAGGCAGTTGGGAACCCTACTCATGTGATTTACATGTACTTTATAATCATGCTTAAAGAAGAAAGAGTATTGTGTTTGACATAACTTGATTAGAGATTTTTTTCCCTCCTGATTGAGTTGTCTAGTTCTGTTTTGAATTATGTTGACAATAAATGGATTTGGCATATTCTTGTTCATTGTGTAGTTGTCTGGTTCTCTTTTGAATTCTGTTGACTATAAATGGAATTTCCATAACATGTCAATAAAACTCTACAAATGTTATGGATACTGTCATTTCTAAGTGGCACTGACCACAAACACAAATTTAGAAAGAATAAAAAACATAATAATTTCTCCTAGATAATTTTATTTGAGTGGGCTTATCAACATATATATTTACATTGTAAGAACGACATCACATGTATGATGCATTATACCAATGTTAGAATTCAGAACATCTCAAAGAACATTAAATAGTTATCTATCTTCGGGGAAACTTCTAAAAACCTTAGTTACTTTCAAGCTTCACAAAAAAAATTATGCACAACATATGTGCACTTTACATAGGTTTCTATTCATGCACGTATTTGTTGTCAAGGGCATTATTGATATAAAATCTATGATGTAAATCAATTGCAAGCATTCAGCTCCTTTTTCTCATTCTCTAGATGAAATTAATTAACTCTATGTTCTAGAGGCTAAGCCACGGAATTAAAAGACACCACTTCATTATTATGTTTAAAGATAATACATTTTTTCGTGTTCTTAGTTTCCATCTATGTTTTACTACTTTGAACAATTTATTTTCATTCTTGCATTGCATTGGATTAGGGAGAATCTAGGACATACTAGTGCAGATAACTAGGTGGACACAATTTATTCTCTCATTTCTGATTCTTTTATTGCTATAATATTTTGTGTTAAATTGGTTGACATAATTTGAGCATCAATAAATTGGTGGTCCTAATAGGGCAAAAATAGAAAAATAATGAACCTAGGAAAAACTAGTATCATTTTAGCTCTCCTAAGTTCTTTCTTTGTCTTGGCTAGTTCTACTCTTGTAGCCTCCAGAGTAATTCTCTCATTTTGTTCCAATTGTGATGTTTCCTTTAGCATAATGAAGCCTTGGATGGACATTGTTTTTAAACCTCTTGGGTGCTCTATTCAACTTAGTACTATGCTCCATTCATGGTTATGATTCTTGCCCATCCTCCTTTGTTTAGTTTCTTTAAGAAAATATAAAAAAGATGACTTTTTCCCATAAGGTTGTTTATGTCTAGTTTTAGGCTTACCCCATTTTTAATATAAAAAAAAGAAAAACAGGGACTATTCTTTATTAAGTTTAGTTTAATTAACTAAATATGATATATAATTTTTGTAAATATATATGTATATGTATATATATATATCAAAAGTGATTAACTTTAATCATTTAAATAACACCATTTGAAAGAAATTTATATAGGTATTACTTATGTTGAATTTTATCGATAATGAGAATATATATATTAGTAATTAAATTATGGTGAACTATTGAGATGAATAGGCATTTATAAAGTCACACAAATGCTTTTTCTTTGGATACAAGAGTTTGATGCGTCGAATAGGGAAACCGGTGCTACCCTATCCTCCTTTGATTTTGAATAAGATGTAGGTCAGGTTGATTATGGATTGCAACCATCTACAACTCTTGCTATCCCACAATTCTATATGTGTATTTTCTCTTATTCAATGAGTTCCAACTTGAGATTTTGAATTCTTACAAATTACCCATAGTCAACTTACCTTGAATGCCTTAGATTTCATTTGTTATTCATGTTAGTTCCTGAAGCATTGCTTCTTTTGGCTTTTGAGTATTAGAACTAGTGGATAGAGAGATTGAAAACAGAATTTAAAATTATGAATTGCATTATTTAAATAACAAGGTACAAAGTTAGGTTCTTCTAGAGATAGGTACAATTTATAATAAAGGGACAAATAACTAACTTATAGCAACGTTAACAGGTTATTCAACTAGTCAATTATTGATTTAATTATTCATCCAGTCAAATGATAAGTTTTTTAGAACATTGAAACAAAAGTGGATGAATTCATAACATGCATACTCAAAGTTTTTAAATATTAATTGTAAAGGAATTGTCTTAGAATATAACTCTAGTGTTTCAAGTTAGATGGTAGGTCTTGAACTTACTTTGTGTATCCCTTGTGACTCTTTTGGTTTTTCTCTATATTCTTTCATTTGGGTTTTACATAGATTGTTGGCTATTGTTTCAAGCTTTGACTTTGGCAAACTATTATTTTAAATTAAGTTCACTTTTAATTCAAATTTAATCTATTAGAATTTTGAAAAATTTTACATATAGTAAATTAAGAAACAAATTGTTTTAGTAATAATACCACTTTGTGATATATGGTCAAATCTTTTTCATTGAAAAGTCAATTACATTATCAATAATCATGTTAATGCTCCATAAATCACGTGTTTTATTGACGTTCTGAGTAGTCTTTACTTCATTAAACATATTTTTGACACAAAATAATCTCCTATGTACCACATGGTTCTAAAAAATAAATGGCAAACAACCTTTGATTTTCTTGACTCTCTTGTGCAACAAAATCATTGGCAACTTGCAAAATTTAAATCCTTGTATAAACCCCTCACAAAACACCCATCTAGTGACATGATTCTTCAAACTTGTGTAAAAATAGCTAGATGAATCGATTCATACATAGATGAATCGATTCCCATGTGACTTTGGTTGCTTACATGTTTTGAATTACTATGTAATCTTTGTTGCATGTTCTTAAAGGGAGTTTCATATGTAAATACCTTCTCTAAAACTATCTTGTATAAAATCATAAGGGAGATTTTTGATGATGCTAAAGGGGGAGAGAATATATTTATCTTATAAAGGGGGAGAGATCTTTCCAATGAATTTTTTTTAATGACATATGTTGAATGATTAAGGGGGAGATCGTTAAAATTACATGTGAAAGGGGGAGTTATTTTTGCAATGTATTTGAACTATTATGATACTAACATCCCAAGAGACAAACATTTGTTGTCATCATTAAAAATGGGGAGAATGTATTTTTATGTTGATGCAGGTTTTGATAATGAGACAACAAATGAAGATATATTAAGGATGTTATCAAGCAAATTAATTATTTTTGATGATGAAATTCAAAAGAATGATTCAAGGCATTTTAAGAAGCTTAAAATCAGTGGAATATACTCATTAAAGTGCCCAAGACTCAAAGGAATTAAACCAATATGCAATTACATATCAAAAGGAACAAAAACAATGCACAAAAATGGAGAATCAGGTGGATGAATCGATTCATCCATGCCTGAATCGATTCATACGGATTTTATGTGCAGCAACTTGAAATTTTCATGCATGAATCGATTCAAATGGGAAATGAATCGATTCATACGTTGGTAATGGCATTAAATCAATTCTGATGCATTTTGAAGGCCATGAATCTATTCATTTTCAAAATGAATCTATTCATTTTCAAAATGAATCCATTCATACGTCTGTCAGGAAGAAAAACAAATTACATGAATCTATTCATTTTCAAAATGAATCCATTCATACGTCTGTCAGGAAGAAAAACAAATTACATGAATCTATTCATTTTTAAAATGAATCTATTCATTTCCAAAATGAATCCATTCATACGTTCTCCAGGAGATTGAATCCATTCATTTCAAGCTTGAATCTATTCATTCCAATTTTGTTACGTAAATACACTAAATGAACCTATTCATTTTGAAAATGAATCAATTCATTTAGTTCAAATGGTTCTAAAATTTGAAATTTGAAAGTCTCGAAAGTTTCAAGTGCCAACAATTTCTGAAATGCTCCACTCACCATACTGCACTATGCTTGAAGTTATAAATTAATTCAGCACTCCATGAAGCACCATGCCATGTCCAAGCTGCCAGAGACAAAAATTGAAAGATACCTTGCTGTTCCAATTTCATTTTGCACGCTGGAAATTTTCAAATGGAAAAGAACCATGCTTGTCCAAGCTGCTGCCAACAGACACTGAATTCCACCTTGTTATTCCAAGTTCCACTATACACGCTGGACTTTAATAAGCAAGGCACCAACAATCTGATGGAATAATTAATTGCAAGTGTCATGCCTTATGTGCCTATAAATAGAGAAGGAGTTTGAAGAAGCATTTACACCAAGCATTGAAGCAGTTCCTTTGCTTTCTCCTTCCCTCATGCTGCTCATCTTCTCTTTTTCTCTTAATTACTCTCTGTTTCCATTTTGGCTTATTATTTGAGAGTAAACTTGGTGAGCAAAATTATTTTCTAAACTTGTAAATTATTTCTTAAGAGAGAAAATATTTTTGAAGTGCAAAAATTTGCATATCCTCTCTTTGAGAGTTACCATTTTTTTAGAGCTTTAATTTGTATATCCACTCTATTGGAGAGTTACTCTTGTATTCTAAACACCAAAATTTCTAAAGTTGTGGGTTGGGTTTCAACCTTGTAATTGTGAGATTGAGAGATTGGGTGGGGTGCCCTTGTACTTGTGAGAATTGGGTTCTTGAGTGTGGGACACTAGGAAGTCGCGATTGCTCAAAGTTGTATCTCTAATCTCCAATAGTGGAAATCCTCTAAGTGGGTTGCTTAGAGGTGAGACGTACACCGGTGTGGTGGAACTCGTATTTATCGGTTTATAAATCTCTCTTCCCTAAACTCATTTAAGTTGTGCACTTAACTTGCTTGCTTGATTTATTATATTATTGCCAATTAATTTGGACTAAGTGCTTGTTATATTAAGTTGTAAATTATTTTGATTAACATTGTTGAAATTAGCCTTAAGTAATATTCTTGAATTAATTTGAGAACCATAAATAGTGTTATGATTAATTTGATTCCACTTCTTGAATATTACTTAGACCTTTTAAGTGCTTATTATTTTGTCTTGTGTATAAATTGTTACTACTTGCCATTAAGTTTATCATCTTCAATAAACATAGTAACTAAAGAATCAACTTCAAAAGCATTCAAAGTAAAAATTTTAAATACTCAATTCACCCCCCTTCTTGAGTACTTGAGGCCACTTAGTTAACACATTTAAGAGCTCATTCCTACATGGCAAATCACTCTAACACTAAGTTATCACTATGTTTTCAAGATTTACCATAAAGCCCAAAATCCCAATCTCTAGGCTTTTCATCAAATCTCAACAATCACTATTATCACTCATCATTTTCCACCATCTAGAATGCCATTTTCGTGTATCATTGCACACCCTCACAAAACCATACATTTATCATACCCCACCTTAGGGCATTGCATAAAAATGACCCCCAATACATAACCCATACACATAGCCTTCTCAAAAATCATAATGACCCATAATCTAGGGCATAAACTTAACAAGATTTGTGAGAAACGTACCTCAACCCAATAAACACACTAGGTTCCCAAGAGGGGGAAGAAGATGACGAAAATGGAGAGGATGGGAAGAGCTCCAAGTCAATGCCATCTCCTTCATGCACCATGGGACAAATGAAAATAGGGGAGGGAAATACACCAAGCTCCTCTAGGTTTCTGAGGAAAGGAAGAAGATAAAAAAGAGAACAGAGATATGAGAAGAAAAGAGGAAAGTGTATTGCTAAGGGGGCGCCAAAACCAACGTGAAAGGAGAAGGGAGAGTAGGGCTTTTGGTTTTAAAATTTCACCCATCATTAAAATCTTACCGTTTTACCACGTACAGGATCTCCGTTTGGGCTCAATACTAAATCTATAAATTATTCCGATTATTTATTCAAACTCCTAATAATATTCTTAACAGCCCTGACCAATAGCATCTCAAAAGGAGATACTTGTTCTGACACCCATATTTTAACCGGGTATAGTTTTAACTCCTTAAATCTTAATAAATTATAAATACCCATAATAAATCCCAATTTAATTATTTCCCAATTTTTGAGACATAAATCAACTCATATATAATTATTTATTATTTATTATCCTCAATTAATCGTTTTTATAAATTTCGGGATGTTACAATCCACCCCACCTAAAAAGAAATTTCATCCTCGAAATTTAACCTCGACACATAAATCATAAAGCCATACTCCAGGCCGCACACCAACAAGGTATAACATCGTCAGAACATAGTATTGGACTTCCGAAAGTCCATCAAGACATGGTCATTATCATCCTATCATTCCTATCATAAAGTTTTCTATATACAAAGTGTGTCATATATCATCGATCACAACTCATCCAACAGAGCTCACATGTTCATACTCACTATCACCAAATAGGCTCAGTACATTTACCATAAGCAGCTACAACCTTGCACCTGCCTAGCCTACGTGTTACTGCATCTGACATACAGGAAGGTGTCCCATTCCCATAGTGATTACCATAAACACATGAGGTCGATGCATAATTTCACGTTGCCACAATGCCTATGGCATGTAAAGTCATATCAGGACAAGTACTTTGTATTCCTATCGCTCACATCAATCACACTTACTCTAACAGCATCAATTCACTCGAGACTTATGACAATTCACACAAGTCCATAACTGTCATACTTATATCAATATGGTTGTCATATATAAATTGGCATAATTCATTCCGCCCAAGTCATCAATCATCCATTACCCTTATCAAAAGTTGGGATATTAACAATAGGCTTCTAAACATCAAAGGGTAAATACCCAATCATCGAGCTTCATCCATCTAGAATTCATGATCAAACATCATAACAATCATTTATCTCATTCACATATTATTGGCTATAAACCAATTCAAGCCTAATTGAATCACCAAACTCACATTAAGTATGTAACCCCAAGGTTAACGTAGGGTTCACAATCATATAATAAGCTTTTTTATTAGTGATTTCCCTCATAAATCATAACCAGAGTCCATAAATTAGGCGTATAACTCATATTGTATCACATTCCTACTTGGTTCCTATCTTCAATATAGCACCTTTCAAATTAAAAGGGAGGTAATGACAAGATCAAATTTCCATCTACCAACCCATAATCACACATGTCATTTCTAAGTCATATCATAATCCATAATTAATATAATGATGATAACATCAAGGGCACACAATTTAGCCCATAGTCATACCACAAAATCATATATCATTGCCAATACCACGTCATACTCTGAATTCAACATTATTATTCATAAATTATTCAGGGGTCATATTCATAATTTGTATTCTATCCCATGATAGCTCTAGTTTCAACAATTTAATTCATAGATAATTTTTTTTTTACTTTGGCTTAACTAACCACGAGGTTTGACCGATCATTAGACTTAGAAAGTCTAAGGGTTACTTAATATCCATGGTGGGACACTCCCACAACATACAAACATCATTAGACATGGCTCATAAAAATAACATAGAGCCTAGACCGCCATAGGGTCTATCCCATAAAGTTCGATCATACAAGATCGCATCAAGTCATCCGGGGTTACCATACCTAGTGGGTTATAATGAAATCAATCATTCACTTGGTTCACAAATTTGAAACCGAGTCATAACCCTAATCTAATGAATCACAATTTCACATTCAATCATTTTATCACGTATTCATGTTCTCAATCTAAGGAGACATAGTACGTCACTTGCATCATAAAATACAAGATTCTCATGCCAAAGGATATGAAATCCATCTTTCACAAATAACATAATTAATCTATTTCAATTCATCTTTCAACAATAACATAATCAATCATTTTGTTCCATGAATTAGGGAGTTCTTTCACTACCATTCATTCAATCAATTCATATGAACCACTCACATTCAATAAGCATACTTCGGCTAAGAGCCACAAGTATGAATCATGCAAGAGATGTAACATCCCAATTTTGAAGTTAAGTGCCGAATGAAAATAAACCATTATGATTTTGATTTCAAAGTAGGAAGTTAACTATTAATCAACTTAACTCAAGGAATAATGATAGATTAATTAGGCTTAGTTGGTAAAAGGTGGCTGTTTATGATTGGAGAGTCGTGTGAGTGGACTGCAATTCACGTTTTCCCATTCCACTTTCCATCTCTTCGCATGCATATACATATACTCTGTGTCACCGTGAATATTCATCCTTCCTTACTGCTTCATCCTCTCATTTCTTCTTCTTCGTCTTCGTCCTCTTTTCTCCTCCCCTGTTTTTGTTCTTCGTTTTTAGAGACCACGACGACGGTGCTGCAGAAAGGTCAGAGTCCCCTCCGACTGGTGAAGGACGATCACTAAAGCAGAGGAAGAATAACCCCCCATTCCCGAGCCGATTGTAGGGCACGACTGTGCAAAGGGAACTGGACGAGGCAGAAAGGACGTCAGACCAAACGTTGGAGAGCGGAGGAGCTTCCCGAGTCACTTCTGTAGGTAGGGGGCGCTTGCATGTCAAATGCATGGTTCACGAACGGTACTGGATGAATGTACTGCTTAAAGTGTGTGCATGTGTCTGTGACGAATGTGTGCGATGCATGATTGATGATCTTGGATTCCATGTGTATGATAGTAGCATCTTGATAGTAGTTATACAATAATTGCATGTAATCAAGGTGATGGAATGTAGTCTGATAGCCTTTCTCATATAGACGAGTATGATGCATGGTTCTATCACTATTAATACCGTGAGGATATGAACGTGTGGCTGTTAATTGATTCGTTCGATGTTATTACCCTGAACTGTCTAATTGATATGCATGCTGGTATGATTGACAAAGTAAATATAGGGACTATGTTGAATCGGTTTCTACCTTGATGGTTACGAAGGATGTGTCGGACGAGTGATGATGCCTGCTGATAAAACGCATAAGCTGCATGTGTAGGAATGGGGTGACCCGTGGAAGGTCAAGAGGCCCGAAGGAATGGCTTCCAGCTACAGACCTTGGTTAGATCCTGTGAGAGCTCGTGGTAGCCGTGGGAGCTAGAGATGAGTCTCAAGACACCAATGGGAGGCCGGTACCACGCAGGAAGAGCTGATGGATAAGAGGCCAGTAAGGGGGAAACTGTAACTGAAAGTCATCACTTAAGTCGGATCCATAGGCGTGCATGTAGATATGATGTTGGTTAGGATAGTAGGTGTGGTATGTCTTGGGGTGATACGAATGAATTCCGAGTGAGTTGATGCATGTGTCGTGTGAATGAGAATGAACTTTATGGGGTATGCATGTGAGTGTATGTCATTGAAATTATCCTAGTCTGCATGGTCATAGTGTAATCTAAATGCGACTGAGTGAACGTAAGTGTGCGTACTAACACTGATACCGAGTCGTTGACTGTCATTTTATATGTAAAAGCTCACCCCTACTGTGTATAAGGTCTTGTTAAGCCTTGGCCGGCTCGTATTTTGGTCTTAGTCTTTTATATCAGAACTTGAATTCTTTCGGGTAAAGAGAATATGACAAAGTGTTTGTAATTATTTGAATACATCCTTATATATATATATATTGTGCGCTTATCCTATGCTATGAGTGATATCCGAGTGATAAATATGGGTGTATGGGTATACTTTCTGAGCGTATGGGGTCAGCGTGGCTATGGGTAGAAGTGGAGCTAAGTTGTTGTTGGGGAAAGAGAGATAATGAGTTATTCCGAGTGATGAGGAGTTGAATAGCACCGAGTGATTGGGGTTATATAGTCTAGAGTAGGGATTGGTTGAATTCTTTAAGTGATATCTGTGAGGTTTTCCCGAGTGGAGAATAATCAACGGTTTTCGAGTGAGAATCCGCCGAGTGAGAGTTCACCGACTAGGGAACGACACCTAAGACTCTAAGTGGACCCATTGTAATAAATCAGTAAGTAGCTAGAGAACCCGAGCGAGTCTTGACTTAGTGGGAAAAATCAGAGTAGGAAGTATTACGGTTACCGAGTGAAAAGTGAGTGAAATGTCTCGAGTGGCGTAATGAACGTGAAAGTTATTCCGAGTGAGAAGTCTTCATGGATTCCGAGTGAGCGACTTTGGGAATCATTTTCGGGTTGCCAATATATATATATATATACATAAATCCCGATCGTGTGGAGCCATAGAGTGTGATATGCTATCTGAATGAAACTGGTATGTATTAGGGTCATCCCGAGTGAATTAAGAAGTAGACCTTCCTGAGCGAACCATACGCCGAAATCCAAGTGGGGGAGATACCGAGTGGGGTGACAGGATACCGAGTATAGTTTCGCTTAAGCGTCTTCTCTTTTGCTATACATAGGTCCATTCCCCTTGTCTTCTTCCCATCCTTCTCCTGGTTGTGCCCGGTTTTGTTAATTTGAGCAGATTATGTACGGTTTACTAACTTTAAATTTGAAAAATTTGTAGACCTTCCCGAGCGAACCATACGCCGAAATCCGAGTGGGGGAGATACCGAGTGGGGCGACAGGATGCCGAGTGTAGTTTCGCTTAAGCGTCTTCTCTTTCGCTGTACATAGGTCCATTCCCCTTGTCTTCTTCCCCTTCTTCTTCTGGTTGTGCCCGGTTTTGTTAATTTGAGCAGATTATGTACGGTTTACTAACTTTAAATTTAAAAAATTTCCCTGTTGGTTTTATTTATTTAATTAAAAATTAGGGTGTTATATTTTGGTATCAGAGCAGATCGAAAGGTCCAAGGCCAAGGTATGCTTACCGAGCGTAAGCGGGTGTGTGTATTGTGACCGAGTGGTCATCATTATTGTGATATTGGTCGAACCTGATTGATTTTGTAATATTGATTTGTGGATAGGAGGTTGTTCCCTCCTGGTCCGACTGATTGTATAACATATAGAAATGGTATAGTGCTAAGGTTACTAAATGTTGGGCTGAGATACGATAGGTAGTAAGTAACTTGGTATACTTATCCTTGAAGGGGTGTTAATTTCAGGATAAGAGATGACGAATCGCCAAAGTATGGAGGCCATAGCCACGGCCTTCCAATGTTTTGCTGACGTGTTCGAGAGACAGGGCCAGCAACGAGCTGAAGAAGGTCAAGTGTTGGACCGCTTCCTAAAAAGGAAGCCGAGTGAATTCCAAGGAGGACGTAACCCTGAGGCAGCTTTTAAATGGACTCAAGAGTTGGAAAGGATTTTTGGGGGTCTTCACTATACCGAGGCCCAGAAGGTAGAATATGCAGTGTATATGCTGCGAGACGAGGCGGAGAACTGGTGGAAGATAGCCAGAAACCGACTGACTGGCGATGACACCCAGCTGACCTAGGAAAATTTCAAGACATGCTTCTTAGAGAAGTACTTTCCTGACATAGTAAGGAGTCGGAAGGAGTTGGAGTTTATGGAGTTGAAACAGGGTTCCATGACTGTGGAAGAATACGCGGCCAGATTTGAAGAATTGTGCCTATTCTACCCACCCTTCCAACAACCCGGGACTGAGAATTCCAAATGCCTCAAATTCGAGAATGGATTGAGATTAGATATTAAGAGAGCCTGCAGATACCAACAGGTCAGGAGTTTTCCTACATTGGTGAATAAGTGTAGAATATTTGAAGAAGACGACAAGGCCCACTCAGGCCAGAATAGTAGAGCAGGTTCCTCCTTGAGGCCTCAACAGTCACGCTTTAAGAGACCAGGTAACATTGGGAGGAATGGACCCTTTACTAGATATAAAGATCGCAGTAATCAAGGGAGACAGATGAGTGGACGACCAAAATATGGCAAGTGTTTTAAATATGGTGGCGACCACTTTGCTCAGAATTGCGATAGTGAAGATGTCAAGTGTTTTCATTGCAAGGAGAAGGGGCACATTCGCCCTGACTGCCCCCAACTCCGTCAAACAAGTACCAATGTGCGTCAGGGAGGTTCCCAAGTGAGGAGCCGTGGAAACGGGGGTCAAAGCTCGGGGGGCGGAAGCAACAGAGCCAGAGGAAATATGATGTTTGCCCTAAATAACCGGAGGAGAAACACCGATCAACCAGCTGCTGGGAGAGTCTACGCCATCAGTGCTGAGGAAGCAACACAGGCGAACGACCTAGTGCAAAGTAAGTGCCTACTCGGTAAATATACACTTAGCGTAATTTTTGATTCTGGAGCCACCCACTCCTTCATAACTGATGATTGTGTAAGACATTTGAGATTACCGACTGTGGATATGGTTTGGATTTTGGAAGTGGCCAACCCGACTGGCCCTAAGGTGTTGACATCATTGATGTGTAAAGACGTAATGTTTGTATTGGACGATCGGAGTTTTACCTTCGATCTTGTGTGCGTGCCTTTGAAGGACCTTGATATCGTACTCGGCATAGATTGGGTTTCAGCCAACAAGGTGTTAGTAGATTGTAGAAACCGAAGGGTAATCTTCCCAAGACAGCACAATGAGAACTACACGGCACAAGGTATAGCTCAACTGTTTATGATGCTTTGCTTAACCGAGGGCGAGAGTAGAGCCCGAGTGAATGATATTCCGACTGTCTGTGAATTCCCCGAGGTGTTTCCAGAGGATGTGCCAGGTGTCCCTCTGAGTAGAGAAGTCGAATTCTCTATAGACCTGATCCCTGGAGCCGAGCCAGTCTCTAGTGCACCTTATAGGATGTCCCCAACTGAATTGGCCGAGTTAAAGAAGCAGGTAGATGAGTTACTCGGAAAACAATTCATTAGACCGAGTGTATCACCATGGGGTGCACCTGTGCTGCTTGTTAAGAAGAAGGATGGCAGCATGAGGCTATGTATAGATTACCGATAGCTAAACAAACTCACAATTAAGAACCGATACCCATTGCCCAGAATTGATGATCTGATTGACCAGCTGCGTGGCGCTTCAGTCTTCTCAAAAATTAACCTACGATCGGGATACCACCAAATCCGGATGAAGGACTCGGATATTCCAAAGACTGCCTGTAGGACTCGGTATGGTCACTACGAGTATGCAGTGATGCCGTTCGGTGTGACAAACGCCCCCGCTGTCTTCATGAATTACATGAACAGCATATTCCACCCCTATCTTGACCGATTCGTAGTAGTTTTCATTGATGATATCCTAATCTATTCTAAGACCCCTGAGGAGCATGAAGAACACCTCCGAGCGGTACTTCAAGTGTTAAAGGAGAAGCATTTGTTTGCAAAGCTGTCGAAATGCGATTTCTGGATGGATAAGATCCATTTCCTCGGACATGTGATTTCCGAGGAAGGTGTCTCGGTGGACCCTTCGAAAGTGGCAGCTATAATGGCATGGGAGAGACCCAAGTCAGTCTCGGAGATAAGGAGCTTTATGGGCCTGGCTGGTTATTATAGAAGGTTCATTAAGGGTTTTTCTAAGTTGGCTCTACCATTGACTAAATTGACTCGGAAAAACATCCCTTTCGTGTGGAATCCCGAGTGCGAGAGTAGTTTTTGAGAGCTAAAAGACAAATTGACGACCGCTCCAGTACTGGCATTGCCTGACTTGCAAAAGAGCTTCGTGGTTTACTATGATGCGTCGGGACTCGGATTGGGATGTGTGTTAATGCAGGAAGACCGAGTGATAACTTACGCCTCTCGGGAATTGAGATCGCACGAGCAGCATTATCCGACCCATGACTTGGAATTAGCAGCTGTGGTGTTCACGTTGAAGATCTAGAGGCATTACTTGTACGGGTCCAGATTTGAAGTATACAGTGATCACAAGAGCCTCAAATACTTATTCGACCAAAAGGAGCTGAATATGAGGCAGAGGAGATGGATGGAATTCTTAAAGGACTATGACTTCAAGCTGAAGTACCATCCGGGTAAGGCGAATATTGTTGCCGATGCATTGAGTCAGAAATCCCTTCATATAGCAGTAATGATGGTGAAGGAAGTGGAGTTATTGGAACAGTTCCGAGACATGAACTTGCATGCTGACATTCCCTCCTCTCGGAAAACAACAATCGGTACGTTAAGGATTGCCAATGAATTCCTAAAATCCGTATACGAGCAGCAGCAATCAGATTCCTACTTAGCTGAGATGAAGGAGACTCAGGCCAAGGGTAAGGATTTGTCCTTGACTGAGGGATCGGATGGAGTCTTCCGAGTGAAAAACAGAATATATGTACCAGGTGGAGGAGAACTAAGGAGAATGGTGCTTGATGAAGCTCACAAGAGCCTGCTAAGTATCCACCCGGGTACCACAAAGATGTACCACGATCTAAGAGCATAATTTTGGTGGCCCGGATTAAAGAGGAATATGGCAGAATACGTGGCTCGGTGTATCACCTGTCAAAAGTCGAAAGTCGATCACCAGAAGCCGTATGGTGCATTGCAACCCCTGGAGATTCCCATGTGGAAATGGGACTCAATTGCCATGGACTTTGTCATGGGATTGCCAAAAAACCGAGCGGGCCATGATGCGATTTAGGTCATTGTTGACCGACTGACGAAGAGTGCACACTTCCTACCTGTGAACATGAAGTACCCGTTGCATAAGTTAGCTCGGATTTACATTCATGAAATTGTCCGACTGCATGGTATACCGACTTCTATCGTATCGGATAGGGATCCTAGGTTCACGTCTCGGTTTTGGACCAGCCTGCATCATGAAATGGGTACGAAACTTTGGCTAAGCTCTGCCTACCACCCCCAATCGAATGGACAATCCGAGCGAATGATCCAAAGTTTGGAGGACTTATTGAGGGCGTGTGTGTTGGAGCACGGTGGAAATTGGGAGCAGTGCCTTCCCCTGATCGAGTTTACATACAACAATAGCCACCATAACAGTATCGGTATGGCACCCTACGAAGCACTTTATAGCCGAAGATGAAGGCATCTTAAGACAGGCAAAAGAGCTACTACGACGAGCAAACCAAACCATTAGAGTTTTCAGTCGGAGACAGGGTGTTTCTAAAGACTTCACTTAGTAAAGGAGTCGGGCGAGCCTTGAAGAGTGGAAAGTTGAGCCCCCGATACATTGGGCCTTATGAGGTGTTGGAATGAGTCGGCTCCATGGCATACCGAGTAGCATTACCGACTCACTTATCCCGATTGCATAACGTGTTTCATGTGTCCCAACTCAAGAAATACCTACCCGACTCTACTCACACAATGCCTAACGATGAAGTGGAAATCAAGGGAGACCTGACCACTGTGACTGTACCGACTAGAATCATGGACCGATCGGTAAAGCGTTTGAGGAGCAAGGATATACAACTAGTTGAAGTGGAATGGCAACAGAATGGGTATACCTCTCATACCTGGGAACGCGAAGACACCATGAGGAAGCAATACCCCGAGTTGTTTACTAAGGTGAGTCACCGAGTGAATTTCGGGGACGAAATTCTTTTGAGAGGGGGAGAACTGTAACATCCCAATTTTGAAGTTAAGTGCCGAATGAAAATAAACCATTACAATTTTGATTTCAAAGCAGGAAGTTAACTATTAATCAACTTAACTAGGGGAATAATGACAGATTAATTAGGCTTTGTTGGTAAAAGGTGGCTGTTTATGATTGGAGAGTCGTGTGAGTGGACTGCAATTCACGTTTTCCCATTCCACTTTCCATCTCTTCACATGCATATACATATACTCTGTGTCACCGTGAATATTCATCCTTCCTTACTGCTTCATCCTCTCCTTTCTTCTTCTTTGTCTTCGTCCTCTTTTCTCCTCCCTTATTTTTGTTCTTCATTTCTGGAGACCACGATGACGGTGCTGCAGAAAGGTCAGAGTCCCCTTCGACTGGTGAAGGACGATCACTGAAGTAGAGGAAGAATAAACCCCCATTCCCGAGCCGATTACAGGGCACGACTGTGCAAAGGGAACTGGACGAGGCAGAAAGGACGTCAGACCAAACGTCGGAGAGCGGAAAAGCTTCCCGAGTCCCTTCTGTAGGTAGGGGGCGCTTGCATGTCAAATGCATGGTTCACGAACGGTACCGAATGAATGTACTGCTTAAAGTGTGTGCATGTGTCTGTGACGAATGTGTGCTATGCATGATTGATGATCTTGGATTCCATGTGTATGATAGTAGCATCTTGATAGTAGTTATACAATAATTGCATGTAATCAAGGTGATGGAATGTAGTCTGATAGCCTTTCTCATATAGACGAGTATGATGCATGGTTCTATCACTATTAATACCGTGAGGATATGAACGTGTGGCTGTTAATTGATTCGTTCGATGTTATTACCCTGAACTGTCTGATTGATATGCATGCTGGTATGATCGACAAAGTAAATATAGGGACTATGTTGAATCGGTTGCTACCTTGATGGCTACGAAGGATGTGTCGGACGAGTGATGATGCTTGCTGATAAAACGCATAAGCTGCATGTGTAGGAATAGGGTGACCCGTGGAAGGTCAAGAGCCCCGAAGGAATGGCTTCCAGCTACAGACCTTGGTTAGATCCTGTGAGAGCTCGTGGTAGCCGTGGGAGCTATAGATGAGTCTCGAGACGCCAATGGGAGGTCGGTACCACGCGGGAAGAGCTGATGGACGAGAGGCCAGTAAGGGAGAAACTGTAAGTGAAAGTCATCACTTAAGTCAGATCTGCAGGCGTGCATGTAGATATGAGGTTGGTTAGGATAGTACGTGTGGTATGTCTTGGGGTGATACGAATAAATTCCGAGTGAGTCGATGCATGTGTCGTGTGAATAAGAATGAACTTTATGGGGTATGCATGTGAGTGTATGTCATTGAAATTATCCTAGTCTGCATGGTCATAGTGTAATCTAAATGCGACCGAGTGAACGTAAGTGTGCGTACTGACATTGATACCGAGTCGTTGACTGTCATTTTATATGTAAAAGCTCACCCCTACTGTGGCTACATTTTTTAGTGAATATCTCTCGGAATGAAGGATAAAGGAGGAGCTGAGTGTAGAGTGGAGCATCTGAGCGCTATTGAATATATGTGTATATGTATATACTCTATATAAGGTCTTGTTAAGCCTTGGCCGGCTCGTATTTTGGTCTTAGTCTTTTATATCAGAACTTGAATTCTCTCGGGTAGAGAGAACATGACAAAGTGTTTGTAATTATTTGAATACATCCTTATATATATATATATTGTGCGCTTATTGTAACATCCCAATTCTGAAGTTAATTACCGAATGAAAATTAAACGATAAAAACCTGAATGCAAAGTAAAGAATTAATTGTTAATCATAATCAATATAGCTTGTGAGTTAGTGACAAGCTGATTGGACTTAGTTGGTGGAATATGGCTGTTTGTGAGTGGCGGAAGGTGTGAGTGGACTGCGACTCACGCTTTCCCATTGTTAGTCCTCAAATTTTTAATAAAATCTAAAATAAAAATTTCATAAAAATTATAAAAATTAGTTTAATTTGTTAGAAAATTAGGATTTAAATTCAATAAATGAATGTTGTTGGAAATAATCTGCCCTTGATCAATTTTCTCTAGTTTTGCAGTGAAAAAGTTAAGAAATCAAGAGAAAATTACACTGGAGGAGCTGACGCGTAGCCTCACCCCACGCGTAGCATCAAGTGCTATTTTTGATGCTGACGCTACGCATCACAGCCACGCGTAGCGTCAGTGCTGCGTGGTCTCCACTCCTACTTTTGGCCAACCACCCCACTTGGACCCAATAATGGGCACTCCACTCAGCCCAAGGGCCACCCCAATCAGCATAAATGGCCAAAAACTCGTGGAAACATGTCCAAGTGGCCAGGCATGATCAAGATTAATTATTGAAAGTGGCCATTATCAAGTGTTTAATGGAGGCTGAGTCAGGGATCTGACGCGTAGCGTCACAGGGACGCGTAGCGTCAGCACCCTTGCTCAGCCCTATAAATAGGGCCATCCAACACCATTCATAGCATCCCATTCCATACACTTCTCTTCTCTTCTCTCTTGTGCTCGACTTTGAGTACTTCTTTTGTGAGTTGTAGTTCTAGAATAGTTTTCTAGATACTTGAGTGTGTTTCGGTGTATTGTGATCGTTGTATCGTGAAGTTTCCATCGTCTTCTTCATAATGTCAAACTCTGTAAGTGTTGTTTTTACTTTTACCATGTGTAACTAATCTGTTTATGTTGGAATTAGTGAACTAATCTATTGAGTATAATGTTGTGAATTCGACCTCTGCATGTTTATGATTCAAGTCCATGTTAGTATTTCAACCTTTTATTAATATGAACGTCAAACGGGAGAATGATTTTCATGTGTATCGAAACTGGTTTTATTAGTGTAAATGTCAAACGGGAGAATGATTATTTATGCCGTATTGAAACTTGTTTTGACGAAAGTAAAAAGTTGGAGTACCCTTGGTATCTCAATTCTATAGGGGTTGTTAACCATTGTTGCCATAAGGCCAGGTCTTAATGCAAGTTTTTACTGAGAAAGCTCACGAGGGATCGGACTTTACGGTGAATTCTTAGAATTTATATCACGAGGGATCGGTTATAATGATTTTAAGCTGCAATGACATGAAACTTGATGATTAAACATGCATGTCTTGAGTTCCTCATTGTTATTCTAGATTAGGCATCCAATTTCCAACATGATTTGTTTATCTGTGTTTATCTCAAGTATCTTACCTATTCTAGGTTACAACTCAACTTTTTAGATAGATTTTTATTTTCTTTTTATCTCATGAATCACTCAACCATGCTATCTTGTGAATACTGTATAAATTTTGTATAAATTATTCTTTTGTTTATAATTTCCTTCATATTTACCATAGTAAGTAGAAGATTACTGTTGTTATTGAACTTTCAATCCCAGTGGAACGATATCTAAATTTCGAAAACTACAAACGATTGGTGCGCTTGCCAATTCACAAAGCCCGGTTACAACCGACGGGCCAACAAGTTTTCTGGCGCCGCTGCCGGGGATTGAATTGTTTCAGTAAAACAGTAAAATTTTAATTACCGTGGTAAATATTTTTTTTACCTTAGATAATTTTTTATTTATTTCTTATCATTATTACACTAACTTTCTTTGTTTAGTTTGTGTATGCAAACTCGATCTACCACAGGTAAAATTTATTTTGATCCTGAGATAGAAAAGTTTGTAAAGAAAATCAAGTCTTTGAAATCTAAAACACAAACTAATTCTTCTTCTACTTCAAAAATTTTTGAAAATTCAAATATGGCTGCTGAAAGGAGAACATTGGGACAGTTTGCTGCTATAAATGGTCCACCCCGAGTTTCGGGAATGTTTCAAGGACCAGTTTTACCAGTGGAAATTAAACCTGCCACTTTAAACATTATTCAAAACAACCAATTTGCTGGTTTAAATCATGAAGAACCGTATGAACATTTAACTGTTTTTTATGAGTTATGCAGCACAATTGGTTTTGAACCCAATCAAGAAGAGTCTGTTTACATGAGACTCTTTTCTTTTTCATTGATTGGGAAAGCAAAAGAATGGTTTAAATCTTGTCCACCGGGTAGTTTTGCAAACTGGTCCGATGTTGAAAGAAAATTTTTAGAAAGATTTTATTCTCCTTCAAAATATTTTGAAGCAATGACAGCCATACACTCTTTTTCTCAAAATAATGATGAATCATTAGGAGAAACATGGGAACGATTCAAGGCACTCTTGAGAAAATGCCCAAACCACAACCTGAACGATGCCGAGAAGGTAAGAATCGTTTACCATGGTTTATTGCCTCAGTTCAAGATGATGTTAGATGCTTGTGCAGGTGGTTCTTTAATGAACAAGACTGTGGAAGAAGCCATAGAAATATTGGAATCAATGGCTATTAGTGACCGACAAGCAAAGCATGAAAGAGGTAATATGCAAAGGAAGCCAGGAATGCTCGAATTGGGAGTAAATGATGCAGTGTTGGCTCAGCAAAAATTACTGACTCAACAAATTGAAGTTATGAGCAAGCAATTGGAAAAACTTCAAATTGCTCAAGTAGCATCACCACCCCCTGCTCAACTTAAAGCGTGTACGCACTGCATGGGAGAACAACCATGTGGTTACTGTGGAAATGAGCAAGAGCAAGCCAATTTCATGAACCATCAAAGAGCACCCTTAGGTAATTATCCTTTTAATCATGGAAATTCTTTTCCTAACAATTACCTGCAGGGTTGGCAAAATCAGAATATTGGCTGGAGACAAGATGCTGGACCTTCCAACAGACCTCCTAACAATCAATTCAAGCAACAACAAACTGACAATGCAAGGTTGACAAGAATAGAGGAAGCTATTCAACAGTTATTGCAGTTTGTAGAGACAAATGAAGCTGCCCGAAAAGCATCAGACATACAAATGGGTCAGCTCGCAAAAGAAATAGCCGAATTGAAGAGTTCTGGGTTTTCTGCAAACACTCAAAACCCTAGGGAACAATGTAATGCTGTTTCTATTGATGTTGTAAAAATTGATTGTAAAGAAAAGAGTGAGAAAAAGAAAGAAGAAGAAGAAAAAGAAAGTGAAAAAATAGAAAAAAATGAAAAAAATGAAAAAGAAAAAAATGTGCAAAGAGATACAGAGCAAGAAACAAACTGTATAACCCCGAAAAAATGTAAAGATCCGGGGAGTTTCACCATTCCTGTAACAATCGGAAATATCAACATCAGGAATGCGTTATTAGATTTAGGGGCTAACATCAACTTGATACCTCTAGATTTAATAAAACGCATTGGTGAATATGAGCTAAAAGAAGCAAAGACAGAATTATAGTTTGCGGATCGCTCTGTCAAAAAGCCTTTTGGGATTGTGGAAGATGTGTTAGTAAAGGTTGACAAGTACCACTTCAAAGTTGACTTTATGGTACTGGATATGAAGGAGGATACTGAGATCCCCCTGATCCTAGGAAGACCTTTCATGAAGACTGCAAAAATCAAAGTGGATGTTGATCAAAGTATGGTTGCAGTCAAAGTTTATGGAGAAGAAGTAAGCTTCAGTGCTCATGAACACCTCAGGATAAGTAATGAGGAAAAAGTTTACCCTTCAACCAAACCAGGTATATCTCTTCCCAATCAATTAAATTGTTTTAAATTAACTGATGCTTTGAAAGATGAAAAACAGGTAATTAGGCATCAGAAAAGAAGAAGAAGGAAGAAAAAGACAGGTGATTCCTCAAAGAATATTGGGAAACCACCTGATTAATTAGAGGTAATGTCTGGCTGGAGACATTAAACCTAGCGCTCAATGGGAGGCAACCCATTCTTTTCTTTTTGTTTTTAAGGTTGTTTTACATAAAAAAAAATAAAAAAATATATATATATATATTTCAAAAATAATTAGATAGAATTTTATTTGGAAGTTTAAAAAAGGGGTTTTAAATTTGAAAAGAAAAAGGTTTTAAAATCAAAATTTTGAAAAATTAAAACAGAAGCCCACGCGTAGCGCCCCTGTTACGCGTAGCGTGGACTCTGAGTTTTGGTTCTGATGCGTAGCGTCCCTACCACGCGTAGCGTCAGAGCCCACGTTCAGTTTTTAAAACTGAACCAGAGAGGCCCATCTTAGGTTTTAAAACCTAAGAACTCTTCTCTGCCTCACTTAAGATTTCAAACTTAATTTTCGAAACTCCCTTTTCTCTCTTCCAAACCCCTTCAATCCCATTGCTCAAGGAATCACAAGTAAGTATTCTAATCCCTTCTCTTTAGTTGTGTTTTTGATTTTTAATTTATAGAAATAAATGTGGTTAGGATTAGGATTAGAAGACCATTGGGATTGATTGCTGTTAGGAGTTAGGGATTGAATGGATGTAGTGCAGGTTGAAAAGGGGTTGCTGCTGTGCAACCCCTGTTTTTTCTTTTTTCTGCGCATCCCACGCGTAGCGTCCCACTGACGCGTAGCGTGAGGATGAACTGTAAGCCCACGCGTAGCGTCCCACTGACGCGTAGCGTGGGCAGAACAGGCTGATGCGTAGCGTCACACCACGCGTAGCGTCAGCCTCTGTTTTTAAATCTTGTTGTTTGTTTGCTGTTTGCTGTTTTCTTTTGAAATTAATAAATTTTCTTAGTTTATATTTATACTTTCTTGCAACTTTGTATGAATTTTGAATAAATTGTATTTTGTTTTGTATATTATTTGAATATATGTATGTTAATTTCTTTAATTATTAAAAATTCAAAAATATGTCGTTGAATTGCATTTTTATTTGTGAAAAATTTTAGAAAACCCAAAAATATTTTACAAATAATTGTTTGCTTGTGTGTGATTTATTTAGTGTGTGTTTAATTTTAAATTTTTACTTTTTGCAGATGGCACCTAAGAAATCCATTCCCACAGCCGGTCCCTCTAAAAGACAGAGGAAATCCACAGACACTGACACCACTTCTGAGGATCCGGATTCTCAGAGACAGGAGGTGTTGGGACCAAGGGATCCTACTAGATTTCGCACTGATGCGAAGTGGGCGAGATTTCATCAGATCAAGGGCCAGAGACTGATCTGGGAGAGGGTCCTTGATCTGAGTGCAGGAGACTATCCTGAGCTGCAGGATAGAGTACAACAGAGAAGATGGGGACCTCTATTCTCCCTACCTACTGAGGGGGACCCCATCTTAGTGATGGAGTTTTACGCAAATGCTTACAGGACCCGCCAGGACGCACCAAATCTTGGGCAGCAGCGGACGAGTTGGGTTAGAGGCCGGCATATCTCTTATGACCGGGACACCATCAGTACCCTACTGGGTAACCCTTGGGAGCCTACTCCCGAGGATGACACTTGTTTCTGGAAGGAAAACAGAAACAAGATTCTTGCTGAGGGAGAGTTAGGATACTCCCTCGAGGAGGTTGCTCATTTTCTGAGCAAGGATGGAATCTTTTTCAACCTGAGTAGGGTTGGAAGGAGTCCATCTAACCTCCTCAAGACCCAGCTTACCCCCATAGCCCAGGCGTGGTCCCACCTTATGCTCCATAATATCACTCCTGTCACCCATCTTTCTTCCCTTCCAGTGGAGCGTTGTTGCCTCCTTTATTCTATCCTCCAGGGCCACACCATTGATATCGCCGAGCTTATCTCCGAGCAGATTCACTTTTATGCCCTTGGGTATAAAGTGAATCGCCCCATACCCTTTCCTCTCATCATATCTGCCTTACTGAGGAGGCAGGGAGTCATTGTACCTTCATCCGAGTTTACTAGTTCTTCAGGGAGAGTCCCTAAAGTTCTAGTAAACAGAGATTATTTTGTGCAGCAGTGCGAGCTTCCACCACTAGAGCAGGAGGCTCAGCCCCGACCTCGGAGGAGGAGACCACCAGTGCAGCCTCCATCTGCTAATGCTGTTACACAGGGCTTTGCCCGGATGACACTTGAGCATCAGCATATGATGCAGATGATGGCTGCCACTCACAGAGCTTATATTCATCTTCACGATGAATTTTATCAGTACAGGTTACAGGGAGAGGGAGCACCTTATGTTACCCCAGCCGAGTTTGCAGCACATGTAGCTTGGCCTGGAGATTTACCCACCTACCCTGAGACTGGTGGATCTTCTAGTGCACATCATGACTCTGATGGTGATGATGAGGAGGAGGAGGAGGATGATGATGATCAGATGGAGGATTGAGGATGCCATCTTCATTTATTTTGAGTACATTTGATTCTAGTTATATTTGGATTTACATTTACATTTATATTTTATATTATGGCATTTTATCATTGTGTGGTGTGTTTATTTGTTTTTGCTCAATTTTCTTTCGAGAAATAATTCTTCTTTTTAAAATAAATGAATCAGATTTTCGTTAGTAAGTTAGTTTATACACTTAGAGTTTTTACACAATAAAACCAATTTTGTTAAAATCAATTTTTGATTCTTTATAACTTAGGAATTTTGATAAATTTAATTACAATAAGTTTATTAACCATCAAGCAAAATTTCAAATAACCCGGTGAGTTGAGAGATCCTTTTTACACACTTGAGGGTTTTAATCGACATATTTTCAATTCGAATTGATTTTGCTTTAATCTCTGATGTGTGTTGTTATACAGAGAATTCGGGAAAATGATCAAGGCACATTTATTGGTGAAACGAAACCTTGGGCCAAACAGCTTACCTTGGTAAAAAGTCTTTTATCCTTTGCAAAGCCCATTTGAGCTTAAAATAAAATTCTTTGGTACCCTGATAGCCTAAATTTGTTTTTACCATTCCCTATACTTGATTGATTAAAAGAGCAGTTGAAATAAATGAAAAATATTTTGAGTGTTCTCACAAAAATGAGGAGTGAAAATAAGCAACTTGATTCTTTTCACTATTTTTGACTTTTCTTTTCCATATTTTCTTTTTGAAAAGAATCAAGTTCATCCTCACGCTACGCGTCAGTGGGACGCTACGCGTGGGATGCGCAGAAAAAAGAAAAAACAGGGGTTGCACAGCAGCAACCCCTTTTCAACCTGCACTACATCCATTCAATCCCTATCTCCTAACAGCAATCAATCCCAATGGTCTTCTAATCCTAATCCTAACCACATTTATTTCTACAAATTAAAAATCAAAAACACAACTAAAGAGAAGGGATTAGAATACTTACTTGTGATTCCTTGAGCAATGGGATTGAAGGGGTTTGGAAGAGAGAAAAGGGAGTTTCGAAAATTAAGTTTGAAATCTTAAGTGAGGCAGAGAAGAGTTCTTAGGTTTTAAAACCTAAGATGGGCCTCTCTGGTTCAGTTTTAAAAACTGAACGTGGGCTCTGACGCTACGCGTCGTAGGGACGCTACGCATCAGAACCAAAACTCAGAGTCCACGCTACGCGTAACAGTGGCGCTACACGTGGGCTTCTGTTTTAATTTTTCAAAATTTTGATTTTAAAACCTTTTTCTTTTCAAATTTAAAACCCCTTTTTTAAACTTCCAAATAAAATTCTATCTAATTATTTTTGAAATATTTTTTTTTTTTTTTTTATGTAAAACCCATCCCACTCCTTCCCCTCACATGCGTATATATATATATGCGTACCCTGTATTACCGTGGGTGCAGAAACTTCTCCCACTACTTCATTCTCTCTTTTCTTCTTTGTCTCTATCTTCTTTTCCTCCCCTGTTTTTGTTCTTCGTGACGACAGTGCAAGAAGAAGGTCAGAGCCCTCCAACTGGTGAAGGACGATCGTTGAGGCAAAGGAAGAACAACGCTTCATTCCAGAACCGAGTGCAGAGTACGACGGGGCGAAGGAAGGCTGAACGAATCGGAAGAAGGGCGTCGGATCCAACAACGAGAGCAGAAAAGCTTCTTGAGGTTCCCTCCGAAGGTAGGGGGCGCTTGCATGTCAAATGCATGGTCCACGAACGGTACCGGATGAATGTACTGCTTGAGTGTGTGCATGTGTTTATGACGACAGGATCTTATGCATGATCGTTGATTTTGGATTCTGTGTGTTTTACAGTGGTTATATAGTAGTTGTATGCAATCAAGGTGGTGGTAATGTGGACTGTTAGCCTTTGATAATGACGTATGAAATGCATGGTTCCATCTTTGTTAACACTGTGAAGTATGAATGTGTGCTCGTTAGTTGATTTATTAAATGCTATTACTTGATCGCCTGATTGTTGTGCATATTGGTATAACTATTAAAGTAAATGTAAAGGTTGTGTTGAATCTGTTCTACTTATGGTTATGAAGGAAGTATCGGTTGTGTGATGGTGCTTACTGGAAAATGCATTAGCTGTATATGTAAGAGTGGGGTGACCCGTGGAAGGTCATGAGCCCGAGGGAATGACTTCCAGCTA
Organism: Clitoria ternatea; assembly: GCA_037962975.1. Classification (NCBI taxonomy): domain Eukaryota; kingdom Viridiplantae; phylum Streptophyta; class Magnoliopsida; order Fabales; family Fabaceae; genus Clitoria; species Clitoria ternatea. Next base: position 164,271,616 of record CM075672.1, read on the forward strand.
TAGACCTTGGCTAGATCCCGAGAGAGCTCGTGGTAGCCGTAGGAGCTAGAGAGGAGTCTTGAGACGCCTATGGGAGGCCGGTACCACACGGGAAGAGTTGAGGGAGGAGGGGCCAGTAGAATATGGATCCGCAGGCATGCATGTAGATATGAGGTTGATTAGAATAGTACGCATAGCACGGGTGGAGTGTTATGAATGATTTTCGAGTGTGTGGACATTTGTATGTGTTGTATGTGTGCCATAGATAATATTCTACTTCCCTAACCTTAATTGACTTGAAAACGATTGAATGAAGTGAGTGTGTGTATTAGTACTGATACCGAGTCCTTGATTGTCATTTTACCTGTGAAAGCTCACCCATGCAGTGGTTACATTTTCAGTGAACATCTCTCGGAATGAAGGATGAAGGAGGAGCTGAGTGTAGAACAAAACAGCCGAATGCTTTTGAATATATGTGTATATGTATATACCGTGTGTAAGGTCCTGTTAAGCCTTGGCTGGCTCATGTTTTGGTTTTAGTCTTTACGTTAGAACTCGAACAGCTGCGGGTAACAGAAGTCATGATGAAACTCTTGTAACTATTTGAATGCTTTCATTTATATATATGTCGTGTATCCTTCTATACTGTGAGTGATGTCCGAGCAGTGAATATGGAGACATGAGTATGTCTTGCGAGCGTAGGAGGTTAGTGTGTTTATGGGTGGTTATGAATCTGAGTGATTCCGAGTGAAAGATTATATGTAAGCCGAGTGAGGAAGAGCTTGTACTCTCGAGTGAAAAGATCCTGAGTGATTCCCCGTCTGAAGGAGGAATTAATGGAGTGGTTTGGAATGGAATGTACTCTAAGCGTAGGATAATTATAATCCGAGTGATCATATTGTAGTATGTCGAGTGAGTTAGCTGCTTTTCCCCGAATGAATATAGGCCTGAGGATTTCTGAGCAAATGTAAGTATGAAATTCGAGTGAGATTCACTCACATGAGTTCCCCGATAGAGAAACACTTAGATAGATTCTTAGGGAAGTTTCCTCCAATGGCATCCTGGTGAGTAACTTAGTGGAAAGAATCTCGAGCGCATAGGCTTAACTGATTCCGAGTGAAAATGTGCATAAGCCCCGAGCGGGAAATGTTCCGAGTGAGAGTCCATAGAATCCGAGTGGAAAATCCCCTACTTACTGGGCGAATCTAGTATGTACCCTGGTGGATAAATATAAGAGACTATGTTACAGAAGGTAGGCGTGGAAGTCGATCCCTGAGTGTTGGAACCCCTCATACCGAGTTGCCTTAGGAGTGAATTCCGAGCGGACTTAGTCGTTTACCGAGTGTATGGATGTGTCGATGCAGAGTGAGGGATTAGCTGAGTGAGACTCCTCGCTTCAGTGAATAGAGGATTTGCTCCAGCGAATGTGGGTCGCTGGAAGGCGTCGTCGCGGTATCGCTCTGGCGAGTTGGGCGTCTCGCCCAGGCGGATTCGTGCTTCGCTTGAGTAAGTGTACGCTGTGTGGTGGTCCGCTCAGGCGCTGTCTGTGTTTCCGTGTGAATGGTTTTTAATTCCTTTGCCTTCCTTTTCTCCTTCTTCTTGGCCATGGGACCAGCTCTCACATCTTCATATATGGGAGTGTTTTATTAAGGGTCCAGGTTATTTCCCAACTAATTCGCGAAATGTTTTTTTTTCTTTCCCTAAAATTTAGGATGTTATATTTGGTATCAGAGCGGACCGAAAGGTCCAAGGCCAAGGTATGCTTACCGAGTGTAAGCGGTTGCGTGCTTTCTGACTGAATGGTCATTATTATTGTGATATTGGTTGAACCTGATTGATATTGGCTTGTGGATAGGAGGGTGTTTCCCCTCCTGGTCCTGTTGATTGTATAATATATATATATATATAGAGATGGCATGATGTGCTAAGTCATTGAGCCTTAGGCTGAAATCCGAATAGCAACGAGTGCCTCGGTATACTTATCCTTGAATGTTAATTTCAGGGTAAGGGATGACGCATCGCCAAAGCATAGAGGCTATAGCCACAGCATTCCAACGCTTTGCAGACGTGTTTGAGAGGCAAGGCCAGACTCGAGCTGAGGATGGCCACGTGTTGGACCGCTTCCTGAAGAGGAAGCCGAGTGAGTTTCAGGGAGGACGTAACCCGGAGGCAGCTTTTAAATGGACTCAGGAACTGGAAAGGATTTTTGGGGGTCTTCGTTGTACCGAGGCCCAAAAGGTGGAATGTGCAGTGTATATGCTGCGGGATGAAGCGTAGAACTGGTGGAAGATAGCCAGAAACCGATTCCTTGATGATGATGCTCAGCTGACATGGAATGATTTTAAGACATGCTTCTTAGAGAACTACTCCCCGACACAGTGAGGAGTCGGAAGGAGTTGGAGTTTATGGAGTTGAAGCAGGGCTCCATGACTGTGGAAGAATATACGACTAGGTTCGAAGAATTGTGCCTATTCTACCCACCTTTTCAACAACCGGGGACGGAGAGCTCCAAGTGCCTTAAATTTAAAAATGGGTTGAGATCGGATATTAAGAGGGCCTGCAGATATCAAGAGATCCGGAGTTTTCCTGCATTAGTGAAGAAATATAGAATATTTAAGGAAGATGACAAGGCCCACTCGGGCCAGAGCAGCAGAGCCAACCAATATTTGAGGCCTCAGCAGTCACGTTTCAAGAGGCCAGGAAACATAGGAAGAAATGAACCCTTCACTAGATATCAGGATCGTGGTGACCGAGGGAGACAGATGAGTGGACGACCCAGGTATGGCAAGTGTTTTAAATGTGGTGGCGACCACTTTGCTCAGAGTTACAATGGTACTGATGTTAAGTGTTTTCACTGCGGGAATAAGGGGCACATTCGCCCTGACTGCCCCCAGCTCCGTCAAACAAATGCTAGTGTGCATCAAGGAGGGTTCCAGGTGAAGAGCAATAGGAATGATGGACAAAGCTCTCGGGGCGGAAACAACAGAGCTAGAGGGAATATGATGGTTGCCCCAAATAACCGGAGGAGAAACATCGATCAACCAGCTGCTGGAAGAGTCTACGCAATCAACGTAGAGGATGTCGCACAAGCAAATGACTTAGTGCAATGTAAGTGCTCACTCGGTAGATACACACTTAGTGTAGTTTTTGATTCGGGAGCCACCCACTCCTTTATAGCTGATGATTGTGTAAAATGTTTGAAATTACCGACTGTGGAAATGGATCGGATTTTGGAAGTAGCCAATCCGACTGGTCCTAAGGTACTAACCTCATCAATGTACAAAAAGGTGACGTTCGAGTTGTGCGATCGGAGTTTCACTTTCGACTTAGTGTGCATACCTTTGAAGGATCTTGATATCGTGCTCGGAGTAGATTGGCTTTCAGCCAACGAAGTGTTAGTAGATTGCAGAAACCGAAGGATAATCTTCCCGAGACAGCACCATGAGGACTGCACAGCGCAAGGTATACCTCAATTGTTCATGATGCTTTGTCTAACCGAGGGTGAGAGTAAAACCTGAGTGAACAAAATCCCGATCGTCTGTGAATTTCCAGAAGTGTTCCCTGAAGACATACTGAGTGTCCCTCCCAATAGAGAAGTCGAATTCTCTATAGACTTGATCCCTGGGGCCGAGCCAGTCTCTAGTGCACCTTATAGAATGTCCCCAACTGAATTAACCGAGTTGAAGAAGCAAGTAGATGAGTTACTCGGAAAGCAAATCATTAGGCCGAGTGTATCACCATGGGGCGCACCTGTGCTGCTTGTTAAGAAGAAGGATGGCAGCATGAGACTTTGTATAGACTACCGACAGCTGAACAAACTCACAATTAAGAATCGTTACCCGCTGTCCAGAATTGATGACTTAATTGACCAACTGCGTGGAGCCTCAGTCTTCTCAAAGATCGACCTGCGATCGGGATACCACCAAATCCGAGTGAAGGACTCGGATATCCCAAAGACTACCTTTAGGACTCGGTATGGTCACTACGAGTATGTAGTGATGCCGTTCGGTGTGACGAACGCTCCTGCTGTCTTCATGAATTAATGAACAGCATATTCCACCCCTATTTAGACCGATTCGTAGTTGTTTTCATTGATGACATCCTAGTCTATTCTAAGACTTCCAAGGAGCATGAAGAACACCTCCGAGCGGTACTCCAAGTGTTAAAGGAGAAGCAGTTATTTGCGAAGCTTTCAAAATGCGAATTTTGGATGGATAAGATCCACTTCCTCGGACATGTGATTTCCGAGCAAGGTGTCTCGGTGGACCCTTCGAAGGTGGCAGCCATAATGACATGGGAGAGACCCAAGTCGGCCTCGGAGATAAGGAGCTTTATGGGCCTGGCAGGCTATTATAGAAGATTCATTGATGGTTTTTCTAAGTTGGCTTTGCCACTGACAAAATTGACTCAGAAAAACATTCCCTTCGTGTGGAGTCCCGAGTGTAAGGGAAGTTTCTGAGAGCTGAAGAACAAGTTGACAGCTGCACCAGTGCTGGCATTACCTGACTTGCAAGAGAGCTTCATGGTTTATTGTGATGCTTCAGGACTCGGATTAGGGTGCGTGCTAATGCAGAAGGACCGAGTGATAGCGTATGCCTCTCGGCAATTGAGACCACACGAGCAGCATTATCCGACCCACGATTTGGAGTTGGCAGCTGTGGTGTTCGCGTTAAAAATCTGGAGACATTATTTGTTCGAGTCCAGATTCGAAGTATACAGTGATCACAAGAGCCTCAAATACTTGTTCGATCAGTAGGAGCTGAATATGAGGCAGAGGAGATGGATGGAATTTCTAAAGGATTATGACTTCGAGTTAAAGTACCACCCGGGCAAGGCAAACATTGTTGCCGATGCATTGAGTCGGAAATCTCTTCATATGGCAGTGATGATGGTGAAGGAGGTAGAACTATTGGAACAGTTCTGAGACATGAACTTGCATGTTGACACCCCCTCCTCTCAGAAAATGACGATCGGCACACTGAGGATTGCCAATGACTTCTTGAAATCCGTGTACGAGCTGCAGCAGTCGGATTCCTACTTGACCAAGATGAAGGAGACTCAGACCAAAGGTAAGGATCTGTCCTTGACCGAGGGAACGGATGGGGTTCTCCGAGTAAGAAACAGAATATACGTGCCGGGTGGAGGAGAATTGAGGAGAATGGTGCTTGATGAGGCGCACAAGAGCTTGTTAAGTATCCACCCGGGAGCCACGAAGATGTATCATGACCTGAGAACACAGTTCTGGTGGCCAAGACTAAAGAAGGATGTGGCAGAATACGTGGCTCGGTGTATCACCTGTCAAAAGTCGAAGGTCGAGCACCAAAAGCCGTATGGTGCATTACAACCCCTGGAGATTCCCGTGTGGAAATGGGACTCAATTGCTATGGACTTTGTCATGGGGTTGCCCAAAAACTGAGCGGGCCATGATGCAATTTGGGTCATTATTGACCGACTGACGAAGAGTGCACACTTCTTGCCTGTGAACATGAAGTATCCAATGCATAGGTTAGCACGGATCTACATTCAAGAGATCGTCTGACTGTATGGTATACCGACTTCCATCGTATCAGATAGGGATCCTAGGTTCACGTCCCGGTTTTGGACCCGCCTGCATCAAGAAATGGGCATTAAACTTTGGCTTAGCTCTGCCTACCACCCCCAATCGGATGGACAATCCGAGCGAACGATTCAAAGCCTGGAGGACTTGTTAAGAGCGTGTGTGTTGGAACACGGTGGAGAATGGGAGCAGTACCTCCCCTTGATTGAGTTTACGTACAATAACAGCCATCACAACATAATTGGAATGGCACCCTATGAAGCGTTGTATGGTCGAAGGTGCCGAACCCCGTTTTGCTAGTCAGAAACGGGTGAGAGTCTGCTTTTGGGACCAGAGATTGTTAAGCAAACTTCAGAACAGATCCGAGTGATAAGAGAGAAGATGAAGGCATCTTAAGACAGGCAAAAGAGCTACTACAACGAGCGAACCAAACCATTAGAGTTTTCAGTCGGAGACAAGGTATTTTTAAGGACTTCATCGAGTAAAGGGGTCGGGCAAGCCTTGAAGAGCAGGAAGTTAAGCCCTCGATACATTGGACCTTATGAGGTGTTAGAACGAGTCGGCTCCGTGGCGTATCGCATAGCACTACCGACTCACTTATCTCGATTGCATGACATGTTTCATGTGTCTCAACTAAGGAAGTATCTACATGACCCCAACCACACAATACCGGATGATGAAGTGGAAGTCAAGGAAGACCTGACCACTGTGACTACACCGATCAGAATCGTGGACCGAACGGTGAAGCGTTTGAGGAGCAAAAACGTACAGCTGGTCGAAGTAGAATGGCAACAAGGCAAGACTACCTCTCGTACCTGGGAACGCGAAGACACTATGAGGCAGCAGTACCCCGAGTTGTTTACTAAGGTGAGTTACCGACTGAATTTCGAGGACGAAATTCTTTTGAGTGGGGGAGAACTGTAACATCCCAATTCCGAAGTTAATTACCGAATGAAAATTAAACGATAAAAACCTGAATGCAAAGTAAAGAATTAATTGTTAATCATAATCAATATAGCTTGTGAGTTAGTGACAAGCTGATTGGACTTAGTTGGTGGAATATAGCTGTTTGTGAGTGGCAGAAGGTGTGAGTGGACTGCGACTCACGCTTTCCCATCCCACTCCTTCCCCTTACATGCGTATATATATATGCGTACCCTGTATTACCGTGGGTGCAGAAACTTCTCCCACTACTTCATTCTCTCTTTTCTTCTTCGTCTCTATCTTCTTTTCCTCCCCTGTTTTTGTTCTTCACGACGACAGTGCGGGAAGAAGGTCAGAGCCCTCTAACTGGTGAAGGACGATCGTTAAGGCAAAGGAAGAACAACGCTTCATTCCAGAACCGAGTAAGAGTACGATGGGGCGAAGGAAGGCTGAACGAATCGGAAGAAGGGCGTCGGATCCAACAACGAGAGCAGAAAAGCTTCTTGAGGTTCCCTCCAAAGGTAGGGGGCGCTTGCATGTCAAATGCATGGTCCACGAACGGTACCGGATGAATGTACTGCTTGAGTGTGTGCATGTGTTTATGACGACAGGATCTTATGCATGATCGTTGATTTTGGATTCTGTGTGTTTTACAGTGGTTATATAGTAGTTGTATGCAATCAAGGTGGTGGTAATGTGGACTGTTAGCCTTTGATAATGACGTATGAAATGCATGGTTCCATCTTTGTTAACACTGTGAAGTATGAATGTGTGCTCGTTAGTTGATTTGTCAAATGCTATTACTTGATCGCCCGATTGTTGTGCATATTGGTATAACTGTTAAAGTAAATGTAAAGGTTGTGTTGAATCTGTTCTACTTATGGTTACGAAGGAAGTATCGATTGTGTGATGGTGCTTACTAGAAAATGCATTAGCTGCATATGTAAAAGTGGGGTGACCCGTGGAAGGTCATGAGCCCGAGGGAATGACTTCTAGCTATAGACCTTGGCTAGATCCCGAGAGAGCTCGTGGTAGCCGTAGGAGTTAGAGAGGAGTCTCGAGACGCCTATGGGAGGCCGGTACCACACGGGAAGAGTTGAGGGAGGAGGGGCCAGTAGAAAGGAAACTGTAACTGGAAGTCATCACTCGAGTCAGATCCGCAAGCATGCATGTAGATATGAGGTTGATTAGAACAGTACGCATAGCACGGGTGGAGTGTTATGAATGATTTCCGAGTGTGTGGACATTTGTATGTGTTGTATGTGTGCCATAGATAATATTCTGCTTCCCTAACCTTAATTGACTTGAAAACGATTAAATGAAGTGAGTATGTGTATTGGTACTGATACCGAGTCCTTGATTGTCATTTTACCTGTGAAAGCTCACCTCTGCAGTGGTTACATTTTCAGTGAACATCTCTCGAAATGAAGGATGAAGGAGGAGCTGAGTGTAGAACAAAACAGCCGAATGCTTTTGAATATATGTGTATATGTATATACCGTGTATAAGGTCCTGTTAAGCCTTGGCTGGCTCATGTTTTGGTTTTAGTCTTTACGTTAGAACTCGAACAGCTGCGGGTAACAGAAGTCATGATGAAACTCTTGTAACTATTTGAATGCTTTCATTTATATATATGTCGTGTATCCTTCTATACTGTGAGTGATGTCCGAGCAGTGAATATGGAGACATGAGTATGTCTTGCGAGCATAGGAGGTTAGTGTGTTTATGGGTGGTTATGAATCTGAGTGATTCCGAGTGAAAGATTATATGTAACCCGAGTGAGGAAGAGCTTGTACTCCCGAGTAAAAAGATCCTGAGTGATTCCCCGTCTGAAGGAGGAATTAATGGAGTGGTTTGGAATGCAATGTACTCTAAGCATAGGATAATTATAATCCGAGTGATCACATTTTAGTATGCCGAGTGAGTTAGCTGCTTTTCCCCGAATGAATATAGGCCTGAGGATTTCCGAGCAAATGTAAGTATGAAATTCAAGTGAGATTCACTCACATGAGTTCCCCGATAGAGAAACACTTAGACGGATTCTCAGGGAAGTTTCCTCCAATGGCATCCTGGTGAGTAACTTAGTGGAAAGAATCTCGAGCGCATAGGCTTAACTGATTCCGAGTGAAAACGTGCATAAGCTCCGAGCGGGAAATATTCCGAGTGAGAGTCTATAGAATCCGAGTGGAAAGTCCCCTACTTACAGGGCGAATCTAGTATGTACCCTGGTGGATAAATATAAGAGACTATGTTACAGAAGGTAGGCGTGGGAGTCGATCCCCGAGTGTTGGAACCCCTCATACCGAGTTGCCTTAGGAGTGAATTCCGAGCGGACTTAGTCGTTTACCGAGTGTATGGATGTGTCGATGCCGAGTGAGGGATTAGTTGAGTGAGACTCCTCGCTTCAGTGAATAGAGGATTTGCTCTAGCAAATGTGGGTCGCTGGAAGGCGTCGTTGCGGTATCGCTCGGGCGAGTTGGGCGTCTTGCCCAGGCGGATTCGTGCTTCGCTTGAGTAAGTGTACGCTGTGTGGTGGTCCGCTCAGGTGCTGTCTGTGTTTCCGTATGAATGGTTTTTAATTCCTTTGCCTTCCTTTTCTCCTTCTTCTTGGCCATGGGACCAGCTCTCATATCTTTATATATGGGAGTGTTTTATTAAGGGTCCAGGTTATTTCCCAATTAATTCGCGAAAATTTTTTTTTCTTTCCCTAAAATTTAGGATGTTATACTTATCCTGTAACACCTTATTATTTGCAACTAATAATTCCAAAAATATGAGAAAATTTTTCACAAACTGTCACGTAACATTTGATATAGAAGGGAGCAGGCAAGGGGAAAAACAATGGGCATTCACGCGCATATAGCAACCTACAGAGAGGCTAAAACTGGGGCCGGCTCAATGGGTTTATCGTAACACACCAGCACTAGGGCGGATTGCACAACACCGTTTATTCGCTTAGACGGGGTCTGACACCGTCCAGGCGGAGTATGGTAATGCAGCAGCGGATAGAGGGGATTTCACAAGGAAGCTTTCCTTCGAGTAGCACTGGTCACTCAATAGGAGGAAGTAGATGAGGGAAAGATGTTAATACATTCACACGCATGGCATTCGGTAGAAGGTCGGAGTTAGAATCATCCTACTTGGCTAGGCGGGGTATATTTATCTTGGGCGGACTACATTACAACATTCACTTACTCAGACGATGTTCAATACCGCCCGGCGAGACAGAATAATGCGACAACGGAGAAAGAAGGTACATAGGCGGAATCTCGAGTTGATATGTACTTGTTTCAGCATAGCTCTACGTGTTTGGGCGAACTGTCCTAGTCACTCGGGCGAGGTATGACACCACCTAAACGAAATCTGCACAACGCCTCTTCAACACAACTACAAGGTAATTTTCTCAATCGGGTATGGACAAGGGTTCACTAGGTAAATCCTCACACTCGCACTTCACTCAGAAAAACGGGAAGTTACAGGGTACATATGCGATAGTAGGTTGTGGAGAAAGGAGGAGTCTGAACCTATTCCGCCCAACTCAACTAATTATGACAACGCCTGGGCGGACTCAACCACCACGCCCAGATCAGGGGGTCAACACCAGGGTCTCGTTCTAACAACTACATCACTCTAGCGCGAATCCTCACGCTGGGCGAATTGCCCCCAAACTTCGGGCGGGGTACGACTCCGCCCAACGTATCCGACATGAATTTTCCTAAGACAATTCTCGATTCACTCAGACTTGGCTATAACCTGCTCGATCATACCGTCCATGCGTATCCATTAAAGCACAATTATGAAACAAGGCAGCACACAGCATCACACACACAAAACCATACATCCATATATACATAAGAGTGTATGTTAATATTTACAACATAAAAATCGGACTTCTTCTTATCCATAAAGTTCTATTCATCCCCAAAACATTAACATCCGGTATGGACCAGTCAGGGCTTAATCTAACAACGTCTTAATTAAACCTTCCAAATGCATCAGCACGCCGCCCAGCATTCCCGCTCTGCTTCTGGTCCTCCTCACGAGAGACATTCACTGAAAATGGCCACTGCAGGGGTGAGCTTTTACATGTAAAATGATACTCACAGACTCGGTATCAGCGTCAGTACACGCTCCTGCTATCATTCAACCTTTCTCAAGTAACCAAGTTCATACAGTTCAAACAACATTCATGACACACATAATATACAGAGTTTATTCCACATCCAAATATATATATTCATGCATTCAAAATCATACACATATACATACATAGACTTATACACCATCACAATCAGCCTTATTTCTATATGCATGCCTGCGGATCCGACTCGGGTAAAGACTCTCAGTTACGGTCCCCTTTCCTTCTGGCCCCTCGTCCCTCAGCTCTTACCAGGTGGCACCGGCCTCCCCACGGCGTCTCGAGACTCTCTTCTCTAGCTCCAACGGCTACCACGAGCACTATTGGGATCTAGCCAGGGTTGGTAACTGGAAGTCGTTTCCCTTGGGGTTCTTGACCTTCTATGGGTCACCCCACTCTCACTCATGCAACTAACATATTCATTAATACACATCATCACGCCACAAACACCTTCGCCGTAGCCATTAAGCAAGAACAGATTTCCCACACTACTTGTAATCAATCAGTCAATCACACCAGCGCATGTTACAATCAGTCATCAAACTATCAACATTGAACAATCCAATTAAGAGCATGCATATACATATTTTCATAGAGACAAGAAAATAGATCCATGCATATCATTCATCATTATCATCTACTAACAGGCTACACCATCGCCACGAAAATCACTATCAGAATCTTAAACCATGCATCAGTTTTAATGATTATAATTACATGCACACACACACATACCCACACTCAGCAGTACGTTCATCCGGTACCGTTCTTAGACCATGCATTCGACATGCAAGCGCCCCCTACCTTTAGAAGAACCTCAGAAACCTTTTCCGTTCTTGTCGTTGGGTCCGATGTCTTTCTCCTGGTTCGTTCGGTCTTCCTTGGCTTTGTCGTATCCTGCGCCTGATTCTGGGATGGAGTGTAGTCTGTTCTTCAGTACTGCAACCAAGGTCTCCAGGAGCGAAGAGTGAGAGAAGAGAAGAAAGATGGAGACGAAGAGAGGAAGTAGAGGATGAAGTGACGGAGGAGGGAGTCTGAAGAAAGAGTAAGTGCGTTCATCACTAAAGGCTCACGATATATATATATGTGTGTACATGCGCATAAATAAGAGAAGAGTGGGATGGGAGAGTGTGTGCTGCAGCAGCCACGTGCACTCCACCCCATCCCTGACCATTACCATTTTCATATTTTAGTGGCTTAAATCTACTTAGTTAAATACAATTAACAATTATTTTCTAGTTGGAATCAAGTCTTAATGGTTTATTCTTCATTCAGCATTTAATTTCAAAACTGGGATGTTACAGTTCTCCCCCACTGAAAAAGAATTTCGTCCCCGAAATTCAGTCGGTACTTACCTAGGTAAACAATTCGGGGTACTGCTGTCGCATGGCGTCTTCGCGTTCCCACGTGTAGGAGGTGGTTTTGCCTTGCTGCCACTCCACCTTAACCAGCCTTACGTTCCTGTTTCTTAAGCGTTTTACCGATCGGTCCACGATTCCAATCGGCGTAGTCACAGTGGTTAGGTCTTCCTTGATCTCTACCTCGTCATCATGCATCGTGTGGCTGGGGTCATGCAAATACTTCCTTAACTGAGACACGTGAAATACGTTGTGTAATCGGGATAAGTGAGTTGGTAACGCGAGGCGGTATTCCACGGGGCCAATCCGTTCTAATACCTCATAAGGTCCGATGTAGCGAGGGCTTAACTTCCCACTTTTTAAGGCTCGTCCAACTCCTTTACTCGGAGAGGTTCTCAGAAACACTCGATCTCCGACTGAAAATTCCAATGGCTTGATGCGCTTGTCATGGTAGCTCTTCTGCCTGTCTTGTGATGCTTTCATCTTCTCCCTTATCACTCAGATCTGTTCTGTGGTTTGCTTCACGATGTCTGGTCCCAATAGTAGACTTTCACCGGTTTCTGACCAGCAGAGTGGGGTTCGGCATCTACGCCCATATAATGCCTCGTAAGGTGCCATGCCAATGCTGTGATGATGGCTGTTGTTGTACGTAAACTCGATCAAGGGAAGGTACTGCTCCCAGTCCCCACCGTACTCTAACACACACGCTCTCAATAAGTCTTCTAGACTCTGAATTGTTCGTTCAGATTGTCCATCCGATTGGGGGTGATAGGCAGAACTAAGCCAAAGCTTCGTCCCCAATTCTCGATGCATGCTGGTCCAAAAACTGGACGTAAATCTAGGGTCCCTATCCGATACGATGGAGGTAGGTATGCCATGCAGTCGGATAATTTCTTGAATGTAGATTCGAGCCAACTTATGCAATGGGTACCTCATATTTACAGGTAAGAAGTGTGCACTCTTCGTCAATCGGTCAACAATGACCCAGATTGCATCATGGCCCGCTCGGTTTTTGGGTAATCCCATGATAAAATCCATCGCAATTGAGTCCCATTTCCACACGGGGATCTCTAGAGGCTGCATTGCACCGTATGGTTTTTGGTGCTCTACCTTCGATTTTTGACAAGTGATACACCGGGCCACGTACTCCGCCACATCCTTCTTTAGTCCGGGCCACCAAAACTGTCTCCTCAAGTCGTGGTACATTTTCGTGGTTCCTGGGTGAATGCTGAGTAGGCTTTTGTGGGCTTCATCAAGCACCATTCTTCTCAATCTTCCTCCACTTGGTATGTATATTCTGTCTCTCACCCGGAAGATCCCATCTGGCCCCTCTGCCAAGGATAAATCCTTTCCTTTGGCTTGAGTTTCCTTCATTTCAGCTAGGTAAGAGTCCGCCTGTTGCTGTTCGTACATGGATTTTAAGAATTCATTGGCAATCCTCAACGTACCGATTGTCATCTTCTGAGAGGAAGGTGTGTCAACATGCAAGTTCATGTCTCGGAACCGCTCCAACAACTCAACTTCTTTTGCCATCATGGCTGCTATGTGGAGGGATTTTCGACTCAATGCGTCGGCCACGACGTTTGCCTTACCTGGGTGGTATTTTAACTCGAAATCGTAGTCCTTCAAAAACTCAATCCATCTTCTCTGCCTCATGTTTAGCTCCTTTTGGTCGAATAGGTATTTGAGGCTCTTATGATCGCTATACACTTCAAATTTGGATCTGTACAAGTAATGCCTCTAGATTTTCAATGCAAAAACTACTGTTGCCAGCTCCAAGTCATGGGTCGGATAATGCTGCTCGTGGGGTCTCAATTGTCGAGAGGCGTATGCTATCACTCGATCTTTCTGCATGAGTACACACCCTAATCTGAGTCCGGACGCGTCACAATAGACCACGAAGCTCTCTCGTAACTCAGGTAATGCCAACACCGGAGCAGTCGTCAACTTATTCTTCAGCTCTTGGAAGCTGTTCTCACACTCCGGACTCTACACAAAAGGAACGTTCTTCCGAGTCAATTTAGTCAGGGGTAATGCCATCTTAGAAAAACCTTCGATGAACCTCCTATAATAACCTGCCAAGCCCATAAAACTTCTTATTTCCGAGACCGATCTGGGCCTCTCCCATGCTATTACAGTAGCTACCTTCGCAGGATCCACCGAGACGCCTCGCTCGGAGATCACATGCCCGAGGAAGTGGATCTCATCCATCCAGAATTCGCACTTCGAGAGCTTTGCAAACAATTGTTTCTCCTTCAACACTTGGAGTACCGTTCTGAGGTGTCCTTCATGCTCCTCAGACGTCTTAGAATAAACTAGAATGTCATCGATGAAGACAACAACAAACCGATCCAGGAAGGAGTGGAATATGCTGTTCATGTAATTCATGAAAACAGCAGGGGCGTTTGTCACACCGAACGACATCACTACATACTCGTAGTGACCATATCGAGTCCTAAAGGCAGTTTTAGGAATGTCCGAGTCCTTCACTCGGATTTGGTGATATCCTGATCGTAAGTCGATTTTCGAGAAGACTGAGGCTCCACGCAGCTGGTCAATTAAATCATCGATTCTAGGCAGTGGGTATCGATTCTTGATTGTGAGCTTGTTAAGCTGTCGATAATCTATACAAAGTCTCATGCTGCCATCCTTCTTCTTAACAAGTAGCACAGGTGCGCCCCATGGTGACACGCTTGGTCTAATGAACTGCTTCTCAAGTAACTCATCCACTTATTTCTTCAATTCTGCCAATTCAGTTGAGGACATCCTGTAGGGTGCACTGGAGACCGGTTCGGCTCCAGGGATCAAGTCTATAGAGAATTCAACTTCTCTATTGGGAGGCACACTCGGAACGTCTTCTGGGAACACTTCTGGGAATTCGCAGACAACCGAAATTTCGTTCACTAGGGTCTCACTCTCATCTTTGGTTAGACAAAGCATCATAAATAGTTGGGTTATACCTAGTGCCGTGCCATCTTCAATGGGTTGTTTTGGGAAAACTATCTCTCGGTTTCTACAATCTACTAATACCTTATTGGCTGAAAGCCAATCTATTCCGAGCACAATATCAAGACCCTTTAAAGGCATGCAAATCAGATCGAAGGTGAAACTCCGATCATACAACTCAAATGCTACATTTTTACATATTGACGATGTGAACACACTAGGGCCAGTAGGGCTGGCCACTTCCAAAGTCCGGTTCATAGACACAGTTGGTAACTTCAACCGTTCCACGCACTCATCAGCTATAAAAGAATGGGTAGCTCCCGAATCGAAAACAACATTAAGCGTATTCATTCCAAGTGAGCACTTACATTGTACTAGATCGTTTGCTGGTGCAACATCCTCTGCATTGATGGTGTAGATCCTTCCTGCTGCTGGCGGACCGGTATTCCTCTCTCGGCTGTTCGGAGCACGCATCATATTTCCTCTGGTTCCGTTGCCTCTGCCACCAGGTCGTTGGTTATCATTCACTCGGGTTCTATCTTGAAATCCTCCTTGACGCACATTGGTGTTTGCCTGGCGGAGTTGGGGGCAGTCAGGACGAACGTGTCCCTTCTCTCTGCAGTGGTAGCATTTAACATTTGTATCGTTGCAATCCTTAGCAAAGTGGTCACCGCTGCATTTAAAGCATCCGCCATATCTTGGTCGTCCACTCATTTGTCTCCCTCGGTCATTATGGTTCTGATATCTGGTGAAGGGTTCATTCCTCCTCACGTTCCCTGGCCTCTTGAAACGTGATTGCTGAGGCCTCAGGTGCTGGTTGGCTCTGCTGCACTGGCCCGAATGGGCCCTGTCATCCTCTTCGAATATTCTACATTTGTTCACTAATGCAGGGAAACTCCGGATTTCATGGTATCTGCAGGCCCTCTTGATATCCGATCTCAATCCGTTCTCAAACTTAAGACACTTGGAGTTCTCCGTTCCTGGCTGTTGGAAGGGCGGATAGAATAGGCACAATTCCTCAAATCTGGTCGCGTATTCTTCCACAGTCATGGAGCCCTGTTTCAACTCCATAAACTCCAGCTCTTTCTGGCTCCTCACCGTGTCGGGAAAGTATTTCTCTAAGAAGCAGGCCTTGAAATCGTTCCACGTCAGTTGATTATCATCTTCGGGGAATCGGCTTCTGGCTATTTTCCACCAATTCTCCGCTTCATCTCGCAGCATATACACTGCGCACTCCACCTTCTGGGCTTCGGTACAGCGAAGACCCCTAAAAATTCTCTCTAATTCCTGAGTCCACTTGAACGCCGCCTCAGGATTCCGTCCTCCTAAGAATTCACTCGGCTTCCTATTTAAGAAGCGGTCCAGCACATGGCCATCCTCAGGTTGAGTCTGGCCTTGCCTCTCAAATACATCAGTAAAGCGTTGGAATGCTGTGGCTATAGCCTCCATACTTTGACGATGCGCCATTCCTTATCCTGAAATTGACATTTAAGGATAAGTATACGGAGCCACTTACTACCGATCTGGTTATCAGTCTAACAATTAATAGCTTAGCACATTATGTCATTCGTCTAAGTTATACACAATCGGACCAGGGGAAAACAACCTCTTGTCCTCAAGTCAATCATCAATCAAGTTCAACTAGCATCAGAACAATTTCAACCATTCAATCAAAAGACACACACACCACCGCTTACACTTGGTAAGCATACTTTGGCCTTGGACTTTTCGGTCCGCTCTGATACCAAAATGTAACACCTTATTATTTGCAACTAATAATTCCAAAAATATGAGAAAATTTTTCACAAACAGTCACGTAACATTTGATATAGAAGGGAGCAGGCAAGGGGAAAAACAATGGGCATTCACGCGCATATAGCAACCTACAGAGAGGCTAAAACTGGGGCCGGCTCAATGGGTTTATCGTAACACACCAGCACTAGGGCGGATTGCACAACACTGTTTATTCGCTTAGACGGGGTCTGACACCGTCCAGGCGGAGTATGGTAATACAGCAGCGGATAGAGGGGATTTCACAAGGAAGCTTTCCTTCGAGTAGCACTGGTCACTCAATAGGAGGAAGTAGATGAGGGAAAGATGTTAATACATTCACACGCATGGCATTCGGTAGAAGGTCGGAGTTAGAATCATCCTACTTGGCTAGGCGGGGTATATTTATCTTGGGCGGACTACATTACAACATTCACTTACTCAGACGATGTTCAATACCGCCCGGCGAGACGGAATAATGCGACAACGGAGAAAGAAGGTACATAGGCGGAATCTCGAGTTGATATGTACTTGTTTCAGCATAGCTCTACGCGTTTGGGCAAACTGTCCTAGTCACTCGGGCGAGGTATGACACCACCTAAACGAAATTTGCACAACGCCTCTTCAACACAACTACAAGGTAATTTTCTCAATCGGGTATGGACAAGGGTTCACTAGGTAAATCCTCACACTCGCACTTCACTCAGAAAAACGGGAAGTTACAGGGTACATATGCGATAGTAGGTTGTGGAGAAAGGAGGAGTCTGAACCTATTCCGCGCAACTCAACTAATTATGACAACGCCTGGGCGGACTCAACCACCACGCCCGGATCAGGGGGTCAACACCGGGGTCTCGTTCTAACAACTACATCACTCCAGCGCGAATCCTCACGCTTGGCGAATTGCCCCCAAACTTCGGGCGGGGTACGACTCCGCCCAACGTATCCGACATGAATTTTCCTAAGACACTTCTCGATTCACTCAGACTTGGCTATAACCTGCTCGATCATACCGTCCATGCGTATCCATTAAAGCACAATTATGAAACAAGGCAGCATACAGCATCACACACACAAAACCATACATCCATATATACATAAGAGTGTATGTTAATATTTACAACACAAAAATCGGACTTCTTCTTATCCATAAAGTTCTATTCATCCCCAAAACATTAACATCCGGTATGGACCAGTCAGGGCTTAATCTAACAACGTCTTAATTAAACCTTCCAAATGCATCAGCACGCCGCCCAGCATTCCCGCTCTGCTTCTGGTCCTCCTCACGAGAGACATTCACTGAAAATGGCCACTGCAGGGGTGAGCTTTTACATGTAAAATGATACTCACAGACTCGGTATCAGCGTCAGTACACGCTCCTACTATCATTCAACCTTTCTCAAGTAACCAAGTTCATACAGTTCAAACAACATTCATGACACACATAATATACAGAGTTTATTCCACATCCAAATATATATATTCATGCATTCAAAATCATACACATATACATACATAGACTTATACACCATCACAATCAGCCTTATTTCTATATGCATGCCTGCGGATCCGACTCGGGTAAAGACTCTCAGTTACGGTCCCCTTTCCTTCTGGCCCCTCGTCCCTCAGCTCTTACCAGGTGGCACCGGCCTCCCCACGGCGTCTCGAGACTCTCTTCTCTAGCTCCAACGGCTACCACGAGCACTATTGGGATCTAGCCAGGGTTGGTAACTGGAAGTCATTTCCCTTCGGGTTCTTGACCTTCTATGGGTCACCCCACTCTCACTCATGCAACTAACATATTCATTAATACACATCATCGCGCCACAAACACCTTCGTCGTAGCCATTAAGCAAGAACAGATTTCCCATACTACTTGTAATCAATCAGTCAATCACACCAGCGCATGTTACAATCGATCATCAAACTATCAACATTGAATAATCCAATTAAGAGCATGCATATACATATTTTCATAGAGACAAGAAAATAGATCCATGCATATCATTCATCATTATCATCTACTAACAGGCTACACCATCGCCACGAAAATCACTATCAGAATCTTAAACCATGCATCAGTTTTAATGATTATAATTACATGCACACACACACATACCCACACTCAGCAGTACGTTCATCCGGTACCGTTCTTAGACCATGCATTCGACATGCAAGCGCCCCCTACCTTTAGAAGAACCTCAGAAACCTTTTCCGTTCTTGTCGTTGGGTCCGATGTCTTTCTCCTGGTTCGTTCGGTCTTCCTTGGCTTTGTCGTATCCTGCGCCTGATTCTGGGATGGAGTGTAGTCTGTTCTTCAGTACTGCAACCAAGGTCTCCAGGAGCGAAGAGTGAGAGAAGAGAAGAAAGATGGAGACGAAGAGAGGAAGTAGAGGATGAAGTGACGGAGGAGGGAGTCTGAAGAAAGAGTAAGTGCGTTCATCACTAAAGGCTCACGATATATATATATGTGTGTACATGCGCATAAATAAGAGAAGAGTGGGATGGGAGAGTGTGTGCTGCAGCAGCCATGTGCACTCCACCCCATCCCTGACCATCACCATTTTCATATTTTAGTGGCTTAAATCTACTTAGTTAAATACAATTAACAGTTATTTTCTAGTTGGAATCAAGTCTTAATGGTTTATTCTTCATTCAGCATTTAATTTCAAAACTGGGATGTTACATATCCTATGCTATGAGTGATGTCCGAGTGATAAATATGGGTGTACGGGTATACTTTCTGAGCGTATGGGGTCAGCGTGGCTATGGGTAGAAGTGGAGCTAAGTTGTTGTTGGGGAAAGAGAGATAATGAGTTATTCCGAGTGATGAGGAGTTGAATAGCACCGAGTGATTAAGGTTATATAGTCTAGAATGGGGATTGGTTGAATTCTTTAAGTGATATCTGTGAGGTTTTCCCGAGTGGAGAATAATCAATGAT
The DNA here is from genome assembly GCA_037962975.1 of Clitoria ternatea. Classification (NCBI taxonomy): domain Eukaryota; kingdom Viridiplantae; phylum Streptophyta; class Magnoliopsida; order Fabales; family Fabaceae; genus Clitoria; species Clitoria ternatea. The sequence goes on from CM075672.1 coordinate 164,291,230, forward strand.
TTCTGAGTGAGAATCCACCGAGTGAGAGTTCACCGACTAGGGAACGACACCTAAGACTCTAAGTGGACCCATTATAATAAATCAGTAAGTAGCTAGAGAACCCGAGCGAGTCTTGACTTAGTGGGAAAAATCAGAGTAGGAAGTATTACGGTTACCGAGTGAAAAGTGAGTGAAATGTCTCGAGTGGCATAATGGACGTGAAAGTTATTCCGAGTGAGAAGTCTTCATGGATTCCGAGTGAGCGGCTTTGGGAATCATTTTCGGGTTACCAATATATATATATATATACATAAATCCCGATCGAGTGGAGCCATGGAGTGTGATATGCTATCTGAATGAAACTGGTATGTATTAGGGTCATCCCGAGTGAATTAAGAAGTAGACCTTCCTGAGCGAACCATACGCCGAAATCCGAGTGGGGGAGATACCGAGTGGGGTGACAGGATGCCGAGTGTAGTTTCACTTAAGCGTCTTCTCTTTCGCTGTACATAGGTCCATTCCCCTTGTCTTCTTCCCCTCCTTCTCCTGGTTGTGCCCGGTTTTGTTAATTTGAGCCGATTATGTACGGTTTACTAACGTTAAATTTGAAAAATTTCCCTGTTGGTTTTATTTATTTAATTAAAAATTAGGGTGTTACAAGAGACCTAACCAACAATTCAATTTCAATATATATTTCATCGTCTCAACATCGATGGTCTACCACCATATCAATCCATCTCTCAATACTTCCTATCCATGATCAACACATGGCATAGGTTCATCATTAAATCAATTCATACTCAATATATCATATCCATGATCACACATGGTATAAATTCATCATCTATTCAACTCATACTCATTATATATCAATATCACTGCATAATAACAATGTATTCGTCAAACAAAGGAAATAGTATAAGAAACTTGGCCGGTCTTACACAAACAAACATATCAACCATAGTGAGGAATTTATCTATATGTATTCAATCTCATGAATCAATCAAGATTAACAATGAGCAACTATGCTCCATAATTATATCACGCAACCTGACAGGGCCCGCAAGCGCACGGGTTATGTCGCGTAATATAAAAGATTATCGTTCTCCACAGGGACTGTGTTCAAAGTACCAGCATATTGAAATTTAATTATCCACACAATTGATTTTTAAGCTTTTTATAAAATAAAGCACAAATTAAAGTTGCACAGAATACGAATAAATATAAAAATAAAATTTACTTGACACTTAAAAATTAGAGTTGAGAATATCTTGGGATTTCGGGGGATTAAGACTCTATTTTATGTTAATGAATTTTAACTTTTCATAAATAAGAATCGAATTAAGTTTTCCAAGGCGAATTTTCCAAAAGCTAATTAATATGTTCCTCTCGGAATCCTATTAATGTACCTAACCTATGGAAAGCGCTGCTTAATCCTCAGAAAGACCCATTATCGTTTTATGAAAACCCCTTTTATTTCCTCAAAAGAATTTTGATTACTTTCACGGTTTTACCGAGGTCACAAAAAGCATTTCAAAAATCTTAGGTTTAGTTCAAAGCTTTCCGGTAAAAATAAATCTCTCGATTCTATTTATTACCTAAACTTACTAATATACCCGTAAGTATACAATTTTATCATTTAGGTTCTTGTTAGGAATTACTAAAAGCATTGAGCATAATTGAACTAAATGGAAAATAGAAATTTATTTAATTCCAAGTCAAAATAACATTTAAATAAAATATTATCATACCCCCCTTTATCCCAAGATAATTAATTTAGCTACTCATGAAATAATTCAAATTCATATATATAATGGAAAAATAAAACATACAAGACATGGTAAAAATAAAGACTTACGGGTTTCTCCAAAAGCTCAGAATAATTTACCACTGTAATTCCTTGTTGCAATAATTTCTCCACCAATTACAAATTTAAATTCTCACTTTTACAGCCCTCACACTCTTACAAAATAAAAAAAAGAAAAGAAAATAAAAAGAAAGAGAAGAAAAACGAACAGAGAAAGAAAAATGGAAAAGAAGAAAACTAAAGAGAAAAAGAGAGAAAGTAACGAAGAAAAGAAAAGAAAATAGAATGAATCTGATGGTAACTGATGGGAAGAGATGATTCATTTGCTGATGGGTTGCTGCTGCTTTTATAGGCAAATGGATAGAGGATTCCAGCTATGAAAACGTGTTCAAATTACAAGTGGAAGAAACTTTCGGTGCATGTGATTCCAGCTGTGCCAACTTGTTTCCAATTTGCATATTTTAATATTTCCAATAATTCGGTGCTTGGATTTTAGTGATGATTGGTGCAGAATGATGAAATTCCGAGTGGAAAAATGTTATTTTTGTAACATCCCGAATTTTGAAATAGAGAATTAATTACCGGAATAAATATTAGAAATTGGTATATGGAGTATTTAATGTCCCAAACTATTGAGAATAATTAAATTAAGATTTTGGGAATTTTTGGTAATTTTTGGAGACCGGTTAAGCTGAAATTAAGCCCGGTTGAAATATGGGTGTCGGACCAAGTATCTCGGAATGAGATGATATTGGTCAGGGTTATTGAGAATATTATTGGGAATCCGAATATGTATTTGGGATAATTTTCAGATGATGTATTGAGCCCGAACTGAGAACCTGTTGGTTATAAAACGATGAAGTTTTAATGAGTTGGGTTAAAAATAAATTGAAAATGTCATTTTCCCCTTCCTTATTCACGTGGGATTGCTGATGGTGTTGGACATTACACTTCACTTTCTTCTTCTTCTCTTTATCATCTTCTCCATTCTCTCATTTCTCCTCCTAAAACCCTAGCAACTTGAACTCATCTTCCACACCTCCCCATTTTCGTTTGAAGGGAGCTTGTAGGAGGCTTGTAGGGCTGCTGTCTTCTCCTCTTTTCTCTTCATTTTTCACAGCTCTCTCTCTCTTGTGAACCCATTTTCGTTTTTGGGTGTAAGGTAAGAAATACTCACTAGTTACTTGGGTTTTTGCCATGGTTATATGATAATATGAGTTTTGAAACCAAGCATGTGAATGGATGTTCATTTAAGGCATTTCATGCAAGAGTTTAGTATGGGTTTGTATGAGAATGAGGTTCCTTTGAGAAGTAATAAAGTGGATGTATTTATTGTTGGAAGGAGAAGAATATTTATGGAGGTGGTTGGAAATTTTATGAAACCCTAACTTCATAAATTTGGGGGAAAATGTATATGGAGGTTGATGAGTATTAATTGTTGGTAATAAATGTGAGTTATGATGCATAAGGGCCAATGGTGATGATATTTGGTTGATGGAAGTCATTAATGGAGAAACCCATGAAAGGGTTGGTTGTTGAGTACATAATAATAAATGGTGGCACCTAACCCATGGTGGTTATAGTGGATAAAATGAAATAAAAGAGTTTTGAGAATTATACTAATAAAAACAGCAAGTATTTATTGATATATATAAGTAATTAAGTCTTAATGAGTAAGTAGAAAATTGATTGTATAATGTATTGTGATGTAGGAAGTGACCCCATTGACGAAGCGGGACCATCGAACCGCGTTGATCACTACTTCACTTGAGGTAGGAGGGGGTAACTTTTCTAAATGCATGATTTCATCCATTGGTGATGTGAAAATATGTATATGTGATTATGGTAATAATTGTTTGAATGGATGATATGATATGTGTGATTTGAATGCATTTAGAATGATGATTGTTATGTGGCATTGTGTTTGGGATAATACTAATGATGTGATGATACCATATTAATGGAGTAGGATGATGGTTTGAAACCATATGTGAATTGAGATTGTGATGTGAATATCCCAAATATGTGTGTATGATTTATTGAATGTGTATGCCACTAACTATTGATGAGAATAAGTCAAAGAAAGTTGGGATTGGATAAGAATGATGAGAATACTGAAATCCACCAAGTAGTGGTGATGAATGATTAAATGTGGAGTGGCATCTAGGATGCATAGTGTGAGGATGCACTTGATTTGCATTTGCATTGCATCCATGGCATATCATAGCTGTTTATGTGGAATATTAGGGGGTTCCACTAGGCAGGCCCAGTGGGAGGGCGGCTCAGTGCACGAGCGTATTATGATTTCCCCTGTGACTCGGTGTATGAGTCACGAAGCTGTCCATAGTTTGGTGACGAGGCACCCTATGTGGCAGGCCCAGTGGGCGGGCGGCTCTATGGTGAGCAAGTTTACCTCGGTGTCCGACGGGACACGGCTCTCTCGATGTGTGTTCGAGAGGGGCCCGTAGCAGTTGTGGTAGTTGAGGCCACGATGTTGATCCGCAAGTCACAGGGTGACTAGTGCTACAGATGGGCGATAGCGGTTTGGTACCAGTAAAATTATGAAGATATAAGCATGCTTGAATTGAGATATATGTGTACACAATTTTTCTACTGCAGTAGGGGCATAGTAGCACACCTATGCTTGTCCCACAATTGATTTAATGATATATTTTCCCACAGTCGGATCCGCATTGTTTGATAAGAAATTCTTGTGCATATGCATTAGCTTTAAGAGCATTTGCATATAGCTGGAGATATGCCTAGGTGAAAGCCCTTGGTGGCAACGGATGAATGAGAGTTGAAAGGGGAAAGAGTTGAATACTAACCCGATGTGTGTGTTTGGCAATCCAAATGATTGATATTGTGAATGTATACTTGAAATTGTAAGATGTATTGTATATAATGTATGATGTGGTGTAATGATTGCTAATTGTGCAAGTATACATGTATTTCATCATAATGTATGACTTTGATTCATTTGGATTATGTTACTCACCTCCCCGTTGCCATTTTTAAAGTTGATGTAGGTATAACTTAAATCCTACAACTTTTGGAGGCCGAGTATGAAGAAGGTAAAATATGGATAGGAATGCGTAAGCCTTGGCCGGCATGAAATCTGTTTTGTAGAGTATATGAGGTCTATATACTCAATTTTGTAATGTTGGTAATTTTGGAGGTCATGGAAGAAAATTGGACATGTTTGGGTAATGACAATTTTCATTCATGACCCAAAAGATGTAAAGAATGAATCTGAATACTTGACTTATTAAATGAATGAATGTTGTGTTTTCATGCTATATTATGGAGCTTGTGGAATGATGTGGAAGATAGATGTATGTAGGGAATGCATGTGATTTGATGATGAATTTAAATTATATGTATGGAATCCATATTAGCATGATGATGTTGGTGGTATTTGATTCAATGAAAGGATTTATGTAGTTTTAGATTATATTATTGTATGAGTTGATACATGCACAATGAAATGAGATAGGATCTTATGTGAGGCCAAATTAGGAGGAATTAATGTTGTAGGTGTGTTGTTCAATTGAATTTTCATTTTCTGCTGAGTTTCTGCAGAACTCGCTCAAGCGAGTAGCAATCTCGCCCGAGCGAGATTGTTGTGGAACAGGGGATTCGTTTCTGCCCCAAATTCGCTCAAGCGGACGTGCATTTCGCCTAAGCGAGATTGCCACAGAATCAGTGTTTTAATTCTGGACAATTTTCGCCCAGGCGTGAAGGGCAGCGCTCAAGCGAGGGAGAAGGAGAGTTGATTCTGGAAGATTTTCGCCCAGGCGAGTGGTGCCTCGCCCAAGCGAAAATCGGCCAGAGAGTTCCCAACGTTTCTGGACCAATTTCGCTCAAGCGAGCCTTGGGCCGCTCAAGCGAGTTGAGCCCTGATACTTATTTCTCTCTCTCGCTTATGGCCACTCAGCGTTCGCCCAAGCGTGTGCACGCTGGCTCGCTCAAGCGACTTTAGTCACGCCTGAGCGAGTATGCCCCTGATTCTCATTTTGTTATTTTAAATTAAATTTTTAAAATGTTATGCATTATTTCTTCCTTAAATATTATTTTAAAGGTATTGAGGAGTATATTTAGGCCTTCTGGATTATATAAATTGCATCCCACATTTTTATGAAACTTCTCCTCTTGAAAATCAATTAGCCAATGATTAAGTCAAATTGGACAATCCTTCCGCTGATTTTGATTGAAAAATTTACATTTAGTTTCACCCTCTCATATCTTCATATATGGGAGTGGTTCATTTTAGATCCAGGAGTTTGGTGAAAAATATTTCACTACTTCGATTGTTGAATTTATTAATATTTTCAAAGACGTGAAAAATTTTCCCCTATTTTAGTTTGGGGTTTGGGGCGTCTCAATTTTCCCACAAATCCGAGTGAAAGCTTGCTGGAGGGTGGTTTGCTGAGTGCTGGACGGTGTGGGTGCAAACTGGACAGCGTGGAGACGAGTTGCTGTTGGATGGAGATCTGTACGGTGTGGAGGGGAAAGTGTTGGAGCCGGTGTGAGTGTGAAGAGTTGGAACGGAAAGGGACAGTGGATAGAAGAGGGAATGAGACGGTGTTGAGAAGTGAGGACGGTTGGGTGTTTTGGAAGAAAGGGACGGTGTTGTGGAGTTTGAGGGACAATAGAGTTGTTGGACGGTGTTCAATTCATCCGGTGTTGGGCCTGTGAAGAGAGTCTGGGCGGTGTTGTGTTGAGTGGGTTGCTGGGCGGTGTGGAGAGTACTACTGGACGGTGTGGTGGATGGAAGGGTGTTGGTTTGGGATGGTGTTTAGAAGAGATGGAAGGAGTCGGTGTGGGTGATGGAGGTAGTGATCCGGTGTTTCATTGTGAAGAATTGGGTCGGTTTTTGGAGGAGAACCGGTCGGTGATGAAGCTGGATGAGTGAAGAGTGACTGAAGAGTAACTCTGATTGAGCCATTCAGTCGGAATTGACTGCAGAAGGACTCGGAACCGACTGAAACCATTCACTCGGCTCAGGTTCATGAAGTTCATTCGGAACTGATTGAAGACTCACTCAGGATCAGAATTTATTCAATCGGTTCCCAATCATTTTCACTCGGCTGTCTCTGAATTTGAACCACTCGGTTAAAACTTTGCTCGGATTTTGCTTTGGAATTCACTCGGAAGTGCCTTCTTACTTCTCACTCGGAATGGCCTCTACTTTTACTCAGGAACTTGCACTTGAAGGGTTGGAATTTGACTGATTGAATTTCTTCTTATGTCCGAGCCTTGCTTTGCTCAGAAATGCATCTTTCTGAGCCAACTCACTCGGATGTGCTTTCCTTGGAGACTTCTCACTCGGGCTCAGTGTGAAACTTGAGAGTCTGCCCGAGTGTGATTCATTTCCGGTCGGATTTTTCCTTCCTTGCTAAGAATTACTCGGAAATGCTTTGTTCTGCTTGAGATTGCCATTTTCTCCGAATGAAACCACTCGGATTCCTCCTTATTCAGCACTTATTCATTCAGTGGCTTCTTCTGCTCGGAATCCATTCACTCGGAATAGCTTTTTGCTCGGATTGGTTGAAATCAGAAAGCTCCCACTCGGATTCACTTCAATCAGCAAGCCTTTCACTCGGAGAATAGCTTTGGACAGCATCTATTCAACGTCAGTCCCCTTTTTCACTCGGAATGGACGCAGTCGGGGAAGCTTCCACTCGGAATCTCCTCCAACCAAGACTCATTCCATTTCAGCATTGGTCCTTCACTCGAGTCAGCCATTTATCACTCGGAATTGCTTTGACAAGGAACATTTCACTCGGATTTTCTCCAACAGTGCAGTATTCCACTCGGCAATGCTCTACTCTGAGTCTTTCCACTCGGATTTGGTCATTTCTGAGTTATCCCACTCGGATTTGGCCATTTTGAGTCAGATTTCAGTGCTCTGAGTCAGATTTCTGCTTTAAAAAGAGAATTCTTTCCACTTTGGGCTTGTTCTTCTTGTTTCTTTATCATTTTATGGTCGTTTTTTCTTGTTTTTGACCCTTTATTACCCTAATTCCTGCAAAATAACATACCCAAGTAGAATAGAGTAGAAAGAAAGCAAAAATCGCAATAAATAAAGGAATTACAGTGGATAATGATAAAAATCCTAAGCAAACTGGATCTAATTTATTGTACTATAAAGCACTTATCAAAATACCCCAAACCAAAGCATTGTTTGTCCTCAAGCAATCACCATATTCACAAGATAAAATATAGAAAACACTAAGCTTAATAAACTAAGAGATCCAAAAACAGAGAAACTGATTTATTCAAATGCCAATTTTATTTTTCTTATGTGAATCAAATTTCAATGTCAAGACTTGAGATACTCTTCTTATAATTTTCACTCAAGTGTTTCAAGGTTTGTGTATCTCTCAAATCATCATAGTCAAAAAACATTACCATAAGCTTGTTAATAAACCAGAAACTCCACAGTTTAGATAGAAAATATGTCAAAGTCTAAAGGTCTTTCAAAGGTTGTAACGTGGCCTTAGGTTATATTGTCAAGGTAGGAATTTCAAGAAAAATGGAATACAAAAGGGCTTTAACAGTCATGAATGATTCAAATCACCATTATAAATTTAACAAAGCAAATTTTTGAACTTTTATGGACTTTTTGGAATTCATTCAATATCATCCTTTTGATTTTCTTTTTCTTTTTCTTGCTTTTCTTTACATTTAATACTATATTTTTTTTCTTAAGTCCTTTTTTTCTTTCTTTGCTCTACTAAATTTCCAACTTTTTCACCATTTAAGAGAATATCAGTCAATGAAAGGTTTCAAAGAAAAATTTTCACTTTCAGGCTCAAAAAGGGCAACTAGGGGTCAAATTGTGCAAAAATTCTGAGGCTTAAGAATAAGACCTAATTGTGCCTTTATCATCCTAAGACATATAATCAAAAACCATTTTGAATCGGTTGAAAAACAAGTTCTAGAATATTAATGACTATGAGATTCACTTAATCAAGAAAATATGGGTTTTGAAAATTTGTTTGATAAATAACCCATGTTGGCTCAAGTCTAATCATGGAAAGTCTTTTCAAAGAAAATTTTAATCATATAAGGTTCATTTAAGCATTTAGTTGGCATTTAAACAATCAAATTTTGAAAATTTTACTCAAAATTTGGGGTCCTTAGATACTTTAGCCTTGTGTTCAAAATAACTTTATCATGCAATAATGGTAAATTACAAGATTACAAACAAGGAAAACACACATGCAAAATAAAATAACAATCACACAACGTAAACAAAACAATTAAGTTTTCTTACCTACTACCCCAAACCAGAATTTGACATTGTCCTCAATGTTAAAATGGATGATAAAAGTATAAGAAAACTTACCTGTAGTAACCCCAAACCAGCATCTGACATAGTTGTTTTTGTTTTTGTTTTTGTTTTTTTTGTTGTTTTTATTTTATTTTATTAAAGCTTAAAAATAAAGACATGGGGTTACCTCCCCACAAGTGCTAAGTTTAACGTCTTCAGCCAGACTCTATCCCTCAATCACAGTCAAGAATCGATTTGGGCCTAGAAACTCATACCTTAGTATGGAAGGTGAAGATTTAAGTTTAACATTTGGGCTCACCATGACCTCAGTGTCATGTCTCAGTGGTATGTTACCTTCACTGCTTTTTGATGTTCCTGCAAACTTATTCAGAAAAATAGATTCAAATGGGTCATTAAGAAGAGTTTCATCCTTCACCACTTGGTCAACAATTTCAATTCCATAGCAAACATCATTAAAAGGTTTTTCTAAAACATTTTTCAAATTAAAATCAACCTTTTGGTCTCCAACAGTTAGAGACAACTTACCATTTTTGACATCGATCACAGTACCTGCAGTTACTAAAAATGGTCTGCCTAAAATAATAGGAATCAAAGAATCTTCGTCCATTTCAAGCACAACAAAGTCCGCAGGTAAAAAAATTTTTCCTATCTTAATAGGAACATCCTCTAAAATTCCTACAGGATATTTGATAGATCTATCAGCCAACTGTAAAGATATCCTAGTAGGTTTTGGTTCTCCCAATCCTAACTTTTCAGCAACAGATAATGGCATTAAACTCACACTCGCTCCCAAATCACACAATGCTCTATCTATAGCTATGCCACCAATCATACAAGGAATAGAAAAACTACCTGGATCATGACGTTTTGGAGGCATTTTCTTCTGAATTAGAGCACTGCACCCCTCAGTGAGTGCCACGGTTTCATCTTCCTCAAGCTTTCTTTTGTTGGACAAAATATCCTTCAAGAACTTCGCATAGATAGGCATTTGCTGCAAAACATCTATGAAGGGAATATTGACATACAATTTCTTTAAAACATCAAGAAACTTACCAAATTATTTGTCCAACTTTGCTCTAGCCAGGCGCTGAGGAAATGGAATAGGAGGTTGATATGGCTTAACCTCTTCTTTCTTTTCTTGTGGTTTTTCTTCCTTATTCATCGGGTGAGATAGAGACTCATCCAATTTCTTTTTCTATTCAGTCTTACCAACTGGACCATCATATTGAGTACCACTCCTAAGAGTGATAGCCATTGCATGGTTGGAAGGTCCAGCCTCAGGTTTCCTAGGAAATGTTCCTGGTGCTCTTTGAGAGTAGGAGGCTTGTTGGGCAATTTGAGTCTCCAATATTTTGTTATGGGTGCCAAGGGAGTCCACCTTTGAAGCTAAGTTCTTTATTGCATCAGAGAATTCATCATTCTGCTTCTGTTGAGTAGCTACAAATGTCTCCATTAAGGACTCTAGTTTTGATTTCTGTGGATTGTAGGGTCCTTGTTGAGGTTTGTAGTTATTTTGGAATTGAGGTGGCCTATTTTGGAAGCCAGGTGGACCTTGTGGGGGTCTGTAATTACCTTGATAATTTCCACCATAGTTTCCAATAGCATCCACCTGATGCGTTTCTTATTCTTGATTAGGAGTCATTGCTAAATGGCAGTTTGTAGCTCCATGTCCTGAAACACCACAAACTTCACAAACAATATTAGTAGCACCTGTTGACCCTATTTTATCAAGTTTTAATGTTAATGCTTCAACTTTGGCAGAAAGTAGGGAAAGAGCATCGACAGAATACTTACCTGGTGTTTTAGAAGGTAATCCTCTTTCAGAGTTCCACTGGTGAGTGTTTTGAGCTATTTCCTCGATCAGGTTCTCAGCTTCATCAACATTTTTACTCATGAAGGCTCCTCCAGCTGCAGCATCTAAAGAGATCTTTTGTGTGGAAGTTAGTCCACTATAGAAAATATGGATTGTCAACCACCTTTCTATCCCATGGTGAGGACATTCTCTTAGCAACTCCCTGTATCTTTCCCAGGCTTCATACAAGGATTCATCATCTTTTTGTGAAAAATTGATGATTTGTTTTCTCAGCACATCAGTTTTGTTCCTTGGGTACCATTTATTGATAAAAGAACTGGACAATTGTTCCCAAGTCGTGATAGATCCTTCAGGAAGAGAGTATAACCACGCTCTTGCTTTATCTCTTAAGGAGAAAGGGAAAAGTCTTAAGCGAATGGCATCATTGGTGGCTCCGTTCATCTTCAAGGTGTCACAGTATTCAAGAAAGATTTGAAGGTGAAGGTTTGGATCTTCAGAGGGTAAACCTCTGAATTGGTTCTGTTGAACCATTGAGAGTAGTGAAGGCTTCAATTCAAAATTGTTAGCCTCCACTGTGGGTCTAAGGATGCTAGATCCTCTCCCATTAGTGCTTGGAGCGGCAAAATCTCTTAAGGGTTTGTGTTGGTCTGCCATTTGTTTTTCTTTTTGTTCTTTTTGTTCTTTTTGTTGTTTTTGTTGTTTTCTTAAAGCTCTAAGGGTACGTTCTATCTCAGGGTCAAATCCTAAGTTTAGATCGACATTACGGCTTCGTCGCATAAATAGAAAATAAATGACCAATAAAACAAACAATTTCAAAAAGAAAATAACAACAGATACACAGAATATAGAACAAAATACAAAATTACAAAGAAAATAAAAATAAAAATAAAAATAACAATAAAAATATTAACAAGTATGATCTAATCGAATTTCAATATTGCCGATATTTGAGGGACAACAGTCCCCGGCAACGGCGCCAAAAACTTGACAGGGCCCGCAAGCGCACGGGTTATGTCGCGTAATATAAAAGATTATCGTTCTCCACAGGGACTGTGTTCAAAGTACCAACATATTGAAATTTAATTATCCACACAATTGATTTTTAAGATTTTTATAAAATAAAGCACAAATTAAAGTTGCACAGAATACGAATAAATATAAAAATAAAATTTACTTGACACTTAAAAATCAGAGTTGAGAATATCTTGGGATTTCGGGGGATTAAGACTCTATTTTATGTTAATGAATTTTAACTTTTCATAAATAAGAATCGAATTAAGTTTTCCAAGGCGAATTTTCCAAAAGCTAATTAATATGTTCCTCTCGGAATCCTATTAATGTACCTAACCTATGGAAAGCGCTGCTTAATCCTCAGAAAGGCCCATTATCGTTTTATGAAAACCCCTCCTCAAAAGAATTTTGATTACTTTCACGGTTTTACCGAGGTCACAAAAAGCATTTCAAAAATCTTAGGTTTAGTTCAAAGCTTTCCGGTAAAAATAAATCTCTCGATTCTATTTATTACCTAAACTTACTAATATACCCGTAAGTATACAGTTTTATCATTTAGGTTCTTGTTAGGAATTACTAAAAGCATTGAGCATAATTGAACTAAATGGAAAACAGAAATTTATTTAATTCCATGTCAAAATAACATTTAAATAAAATATTATCATACCCCCCTTTATCCCAAGATAATTAATTTAGCTACTCATGAAATAATTCAAATTCATATATATAATGGAAAAATAAAACATACAAGACATGGTAAAAATAAAGACTTACGGGTTTCTCCAAAAGCTCAGAATAATTTACCACTGTAATTCCTTGTTGCAATAATTTCTCCACCAATTACAAATTTAAATTCTCACTTTTACAGCCCTCACACTCTTACAAAATAAAAGAAAGAAAAGAAAATAAAAAGAAAGAGAAGAAAAATGAACAGAGAAAGAAAAATGGAAAAGAAGAAAACTAAAGAGAAAAAGAGAGAAAGTAAAGAAGAAAAGAAAAGAAAATAGAATGAATCTGATGGTAATTGATGGGAAGAGATGATTCATTTGCTGATGGGTTGCTGCTGCTTTTATAGGCAAATGGATGGAGGATTCCAGCTATGAAAACACGTTCAAATTGTAAGTGGAAGAAACTTTCGGTGCATGTGAGTTCCAGCTGTGCCAACTTGTTTCCAATTTGCATATTTTAATATTTCCAATAATTCGGTGCTTGGATTTTAGTGATGATTGGTGCAGAATGATGAAATTCCAAGTGGAAAAATGTTATTTTCCCACAAATCCGAGTGAAAACTTGCTGGAGGGTGGTTTGCTGAGTGTTGGACGGTGTGGGTGCAAACTGGACAGCGTGGAGAGGAGTTGCTTTTGGATGGAGATCTGTACGGTATGGAGAGGAAAGTGTTGGAGCCGGTGTGAGTGTGAAGAGTTGGAACGGAAAGGGAAAGTGGATAGAAGAGGGAATGAGACGGTGTTGAGAAGTGAGGACGGTTGGGTGTTTTGGGAGAAAGGGACGGTGTTGTAGAGTTTGAGGGACAATAGAGTTGCTGGATGGTGTTCAATTGATCCGGTGTTAGGCCTGTGAAGAGAGTCTAGGTGGTGTTGTGTTGAGTGGGTTGCTGGGCGGTGTGGAGAGTACTGCTGGACGGTGTGGTGGATGGAACAATGTTGGTTTGGGACGGTGTTTAGAAGAGATGGAAGGAGTCGGTGTGGGTGATGGAGGTAGTGATCCGGTGTTGCATTGTGAAGAATTGGGTTGGTTTTTGGAGGAGAACTGGTCGGTGATGAAGCTGGATGAGTGAAGAGTGACTGAAGAGTAACTCTGATTGAGCCATTCAGTCGGAATTGACTGTAGAAGGACTCAGAACCGACTGAAACCATTCACTCGGCTCAGGTTCATGAAGTTCATTCGGAACTGATTGAAGACTCACTCAGGATCAGAATTTATTCAATCGGTTCCCAATCATTTTCACTTGGCTGTCTCTGAATTTGAACCACTCGGTTAAAACTTTGCTCGGATTTTGCTTTGGAATTCACTCGGAAGTGCCTTCTTACTTCTCACTCGGAATGGCCTCCACTTTTACTCAGGAACTTGCACTTGAAGGGTTGGAATTTGACTGATTTAATTTCTTCTTATGTCCGAGCCTTGCTTTGCTCGGAAATGCATCTTTCTGAGCCAACTCACTCAGATGTGCTTTCCTTGGAGACTTCTCACTCGGGCTCAGTGTGAAACTTGAGAGTCTGCCCGAGTGTGATTCATTTCTGGTCGGATTTTTCCTTCCTTGCTAAGAATTACTCGGAAATGCTTTGTTCTGCTTGAGAATGCCATTTTCTCCGAATGAAACCACTCGGATTCCTCCTTATTCAGCATCTATTCAATGTCAGTCCCCTTTTTCACTCGGAATGGACGCAGTCGGGGAAGCTTCCACTCGGAATCTCCTCCAACCGAGACTCATTCCATTTCAGCATTGGTCCTTCACTCGAGACAGCCATTTATCACTCGGAATTGCTTTGACAGGGAACATTTCACTCGGATTTTCTCCAACAGTGCAGTATTCCACTCGGCAATGCTCTACTCTGAGTCTTTCCACTCGGATTTGGTCATTTCTGAGTTATCCCACTCGGATTTGGCCATTTTGAGTCAGATTTCAGTGCTCTGAGTTAGATTTCTGCTTTAAAAAGAGAATTCTTTCCACTTTGGGCTTGTTCTTCTTGTTTCTTTATCATTTTATGGTCGTTTTTCTCTTGATTTTGACCCTTTATTACCTTAATTCCTGTAAAATAACATACCCAAGTAGAATAGAGTGGAAAGAAAGCAAAAATCACAATAAATAAAGGAATTACAGTGGATAATGATAAAAATCCTAAGCAAACTGGATCTAATTTATTGTACTATAAAGCACTTATCACAACCTCAATAAGCAACAATGCCCCTGTAACACCCTAATTTAAACAAATCAAAGACAATAAAAACAGGGAAAATTTTTCATAATTAAAACCAGGATACCACGGTATAAGAAATGAGAGGAGAAGAATAATAGAAGAACAAAAGAAATTCAAGAAACTAACAACGGAAGAAAGGGAAAATCGTTTGGGCGAATCACACAGCAAAGTGCACTCGCTCAAGCGAAAACTTCACTCGGTATTCGCTCACTTCACTCGGTATTTCCGCACTCAGATTCTAGCTCCCAATTCACTCGGAAGGGTCCAATGTCAGTTCACTCGGATTTAGCTCTTGGACTTACTAGTCCCATTCGGACAATGCAACTTATTCTACGGCCTCATCAATCAGAACATGTACGCGAATAACACGGAAGTGGTCCCCACTATCATTCACTCGGGATCTAGGAGGACTCCTCACTCAGAGTAATCTTCACGTCCTTTTGACACTTGGGTTATTTCACTTAGTTTTCACTCGGTAACCATAATCTTCCGACTCTCAATATTCTACTAAGTTAAGACTCACTCAGATTCTTTCGTTACCAACAGTTTACTACAGTAGGGTCCCCTAGAGTCTAAGGTGTCACACTCCAGTCGGGAAAACCTTCACTCAGCAATTTCTCACTCGGGGATCATTGATTATTCTATGCTTGGGAGGATTCCTAGCAGTTGTCACTTGGAAGCATATCTAGACTCTAAACTCTGAATCCTAACAGCTCGTCGTTGGGGCAGTCTTCTACATCAATCCCTGCTCGGAGCTATTTGATTTCACTCACTCAGAACGTCTGAACCTCCCCACCCGGTGACAGAATCGTAACTCACCCTCTAAACCATAGGTTGGCCTCCTTCATGCTGAGTTGTGACGTTTCCTACACATTCGGGAATATGACCGCACATATACATTTATATATATAGGTTATCCAGGCATCACACATAATAAGATGGACATGCAGCATGGCACAGACGTAGGCACATATATATATAGAAGTTTATATCACAATTTTACAACCACAATATCATGTTCTCATTCCAAGGAATTCAGTTCTGTTTAAAAGACTAACAACAAAACACGAGCCGACCAAGGCTTAACTCAAAACACGATATACAGCATATGCACAGACATAAAATTCCGTAGTGCATCAACACTTCACCCGGCATTTCAGCTCCTCCTCCAATCCTCATTTCGAGAGATATTCACTGAAAAAAATTGCCACAGCAGGGATGAGTATCTTAAATTTTAAATGATAGATGCTGACTCGGGTTGCCTCATATTTGTACAACTAGATATAAATACATACACACAATCATACGTGGCAACAATAAATGTCAGAGTTTTACTAATCAATTCAGAACACACACAAGATCTTTACCGATCGGAATTCCCCAGTTGTCGCTCGGCTCTTTACACACATCAGCTCAATAATGTTAACATACAACAATCCGTGACATAATATTAAGAACCATGAATCAGAATGCATCTATAGGACATTTATCAATCAGGGTACAAATTCTCACTCGGTCATATATTCACAACTCTTCAACAACATAACATACATTTATAGAGTAGATCTCAGTCAGCATTAGCAGCACATGTACACGGAATAATGCACTCAGTCATGAGTATACGTCATCCTACTAGCATCATCACATGCATAATTAATTCCTCACAACATTAGTAGGATTATATATATAGATATACAGATTATTCACTCGGTTCTGCTTTCGTGTGTAATCAGTTTTGACGTTACAACATAGGCTCTCAGCCTTTTGTACATAGCTTCTCAGCTATCATTTCAGCTCCCAGCTGCTTGGCCGTTTTACAGGTACCCAACCGTTTGCCCACAGGTGACACCAACACTCTCAGCGCCAACAGAGGTGTTCACAGGCATCCCGAGTCCCACTCGAGGGCTACCTTGAGTCCCACTCAAGGATTTTACAGCGTCCCACGCTTAATAACCGATGGTAGTGTCCCACACTACGTGCTCCCAGCACAACACATCCCATGCACCACACGCGGATTCATCACACAATATAGAATTCATGCACACAACCTTTCATTCAGTTATACATATTTCACATGCAGTCGGTAATACGCGTTATCAGGACTCCACATATTAATTTAACACACATATAATTCCATGCAATCATCATCATAGCTCCAATAGCAATATATGAGTCCAATGCAATCGGTGTCAATTAATATCAAACTTCTATAAGCATTCTCATCATCTCAAGCATAACATGCACTCGGTATACAGCAGTATCAGAACTTAATCAACGCATGCATCCATATGAAGATCAACAGGTTCAACAAGTATTCCAATCAACACAACATAACATACAATCGGTATACAACAGTGTCAGGACTTAACCAACGCATGCATCCATATGCACATGAACAGATTCAACAAAGCATTCCAATCAACACAACATAACATGCAATCGGGTTCTGTGGTATCGGAACTCAAGCAACGCATGCATCTTCTAGGACGATAATAACATGCAACATTCACTCTCACTTATCTTACACTCGGGTATTCCATATGCAAGCATATCATACAACAGGATAAAGAACCACCATTATCAACACTCGAAACCCGTTCATAACCCATGCATTTAACATGTAAGGTACTTCCCCTACCAACTACGAGACTCCGAGAGACTTTCTGCTTGGGTGTTGGTTCTCTTCCTTGCTGCTTCACTCAACGCTTTCCACTCGCTTAGCCTTTACTTGAATGCTACTGTCCTCCATGTATGGTGCAGAGGCTGTTTCTGCTTCTGCTTCTACACTCGTCCTCTACCTGTATAAGGGATCTCTGACTCCTCTTCAGCACCGTCACTTGGCTTCCACAACAGGGAATAGAACATAGAGCAGAGAAGGAGAAGAGAAGAAGAAGAACAAGAGAGACAGAGAAGAAGGAAGAAGAAGAAGACACTCGCAGGGAATTCTGAAGAATGAATGGCAAGGGAGGCCATCGTCCACTTATAAACACATGCACGAGGGAAGGAATGGTGGGGTGGGAAAACGTGAAGAGCAGTCTGCTCACGTCACCCAGTCCCACCAGCACCCACTAAGGCTAATCGCCCTTTTCAATCAGCACACCCTTTGATTAATTAAGTTAATGGTAATTAATAAACAAATTCCCACTTCTGAAATTATTTTAATGGCTTTATTCACCCGGTACATTATAAAAAAATTGGGATGTTACAGTTCTCCCCCACTTTAAAAGAATTTTGTCCTTGAAATTCAGTCGGTAACTTACCTTGGTCAAACAACTCGGGGTACTGCTGCCTCATGGCATCCTCGCGCTCCCAGGTATAAGAGGTATACCCATCCTGCTGCCATTCCACTTCAACCAGTTGCACATTCTTGCTCCTTAATTGCTTTACCGATCAGTCCACGATCCTAGTCGGTATAGTTACAGTGGTCAGGTCTTCCTTGATTTCCACTTCCTCATCAGGCATTGTGTGAGTAGAATTTAGCAGATACTTCCTTAGTTGAGACACATGAAACACGTCATGCAATCCAGATAAATGAGTCGGTAATGCTATTTGGTACGCCATGGAGCCGACTCGTTTCAACACCTCATAAGGCCCAATGTATCGGGGGCTTAACTTTCTGCTCTTCAAGGCTCGTCCGACTCCTTTACTCGGTGAAGTCCTTAAAAATACCTTGTCTCCGACTAAAAATTCCACTGGTCTGGTGCGTTTGTCATGGTAACTCTTCTGCCTATCTTGAGATGCCTTCATCTTTTCCCTTATCACCCAGATCTGCTCTGAAGTTTGCTTTACAATTTCTGGTCCCAATAGCAGACTCTCACCTGTTTCCGACCAGTAAAGCGGGGTTGGGCATCTTCGACCATATAGTGCTTCATAGGGTGCCATACCAATACTATTGTGATGGCTGTTATTGTACATAAACTCAATCAGGGGAAGGTATTGCTCCCAATCCCCACCGTGCTCTAGTACACACGCCCTTAGTAAGTCCTCTAAGCTCTGGATTGTTCGCTCGGATTGTCCATCAGATTGGGGGTGGTAAGCAGAACTAAGCCAAAGTTTCGTACCCATTTCCTGGTGCAGGCTGGTCCAAAATCGGGACGTGAACCTAGGATCCCTATCCGATACGATAGAAGTCGGTATACCATACAGTCGGACGATTTCGCGGATATAGATATGAGCTAACTTATGTATCGGGTACTTTATGTTCACAGGCAGGAAGTGTGCACTCTTCGTTAGTCGGTCAATAACGACCCAAATCGCATCATGGCCCGCTCGGTTTTTGGGCAATCCCATGACAAAGTCCATGGCAATTGAGTCCCATTTCCATACGGGAATCTCCAGGGGTTGCAATGCACCATACGGCTTCTGGTGCTCCACTTTTGACTTCTGACAGGTGATGCACCGAGCCACATATTCTGCCACGTTCCTCTTTAATCCGGGCCACCAGAACTGGGTTTTCAGGTCATGGTACATCTTCGTGGCACCAGGGTGGATACTTAGCAAGCTTTTGTGAGCTTCATCAAGCACCATTCTTCTCAATTCTCCCTCACTCGGCACGTATATTCTATTTCTTACTCGGAAGATTCCATCTGATCCCTCGGTCAAGGACAAATCCTTACCTTTGGCCTGAGTCTCCTTTATCTCAGCCAAGTAGGAATCTAACTGCTGATGCTCGTACATGGATTTCAGGAATTCATTAGCAATCCTCAGCGTGCCGATCGTCATTTTCCGAGAGGAAGGGATGTCAACATGTAAGTTCATGTCTCGGAACTGTTCCAATAGCTCTACCTCCTTCACCATCATCACTGCTACATGAAGGGATTTCCAACTCAGCGCGTCGGCAACAACGTTTGCCTTACCCGGATGGTACTTTAGCTCGAAATCATAATCTTTTAAATATTCCATCCATCTCCTCTGCCTCATATTCAGTTCCTTTTGGTCGAATAAGTATTTGAGGCTTTTGTGATCACTGTATACTTCAAATCTGGACCCGAACAAATAATGCCTCCAGATTTTTAATGCGTACACCACAGCTGCCAATTCCAAGTCGTGGGTCGGATAATGCTGCTCATGAGGTCTCAATTGCCGAGAGGCGTACGCTATCACTCGGTCTTTCTGCATTAGCACGCATCCTAATCCGAGTCCTGAAGCATCACAATAAACCACGAAGCTCTCTTGTAAGTCAGGTAATGCCAGAACTGGAGCGGTCGTCAACTTGTCCTTCAGCTCTCGGAAACTATTCTCGCACTCGGAACTCCATACGAAGGGAATGTTTTTCTGAGTCAATTTAGTCAATGGCAAGGCCAACTTAGAAAAACCCTCTATGAATCTTCTATAATAGCCTGCCAGGCCCATAAAGCTCCTTATCTCTGAGACCGACTTGGGCCTCTCCCATGCTATTACAGCTGCCACCTTCGAAGGGTCCACCGAGACACCTTCCTCGGAGATCACGTGTCTGAGGAAATGGATTTTATCCATCCAAAAATCACACTTTGAAAGCTTTGCAAACAGCTGCTTCTCCCTCAACACTTGGAGTGCCGCCCGGAGATGTTCTTCATGCTCCTCAGAAGTCTTAGAATAGACTAGGATGTCATCAATGAAAACAACTATGAATCGGTCTAAATACGGGTGGAATATGTTATTCATGTAATTCATGAAGACAGCAGGGGCGTTTGTTACACCAAACGGCATCACTACATACTCGTAGTGACCATACCGAGTCTTAAAGGCAGTCTTTGGGATATCCGATTCCTTCACTCGGATTTGGTGGTATCCCGATCGTAGGTCGATTTTTGAGAAAATTGAGGCTCCACGCAGTTGGTCAATGAGGTCATCAATTCTGGGCAATGGGTAACGATTCTTAATTGTGAGTTTGTTTAGCTGTCGGTAGTCTATACAAAGCCTCATGCTGCCATCCTTCTTCTTAACGAGCAGTACAGGTGCGCCCCGTGGTGATACGCTCGGTCTAATGAATTATTTTCTGAGTAACTCATCCACTTGCTTCTTCAGCTCGGCCAATTCAGTTGGGGACATTCTATATGGTGCACTGGAGACTGGTTCGGCTCCAGGGATCAGGTTTATAGAGAATTCGACTTCTCTATTGGGAGGGACACTCGGTACGTCTTCAGGAAACATCTCTGGGAATTCACAGACAGTTAGAATTTCGTTCACTCAGGCTTTGCTCTCACCCTCGGTTAGACAAAGCATCATAAACAGTTGGGTTATACCTTGTGCTGTGTCGCCTTCATTATGCTGCCTCGGGAAGATGATTCTTCGGTTTCTGCAATCCACTAACACCTTGTTGGCTGAAAGCCAATCTATTCCGAGCATAATGTCAAGGTCCTTTAAGGGTATGCACACCAAATCGAAAGTAAAACTTCGATCACACAACACAAATGTTACATCCTTGCACATTGACGAAGTCAACATTTTAGGGCCAGTCGGATTGGCCACTTCCAAGGTCCGATCCATAAACACAGTCGGTAACTTTAAACGCCTTACACACTCATCAGCTATAAGAGAATGGGTGGTTCCCGAATCGAAAACAACATTAAGTGTATGTCTACCGAGTGAGCACTTACATTGTACCAGGTCATTTGCTTGTGCAGCATCCTCTGCGTTGATGGCGTAGACTCTTCCTACTGCCGGTTGGTCGGTATTCCTCTCTCGATTATTCGGAGCAAGCATTATGTTTCCCCTGGCTCTGTTGCCTCTGCCTCCCGGTCGTTGGTTATCATTCACTCGGTTTCACTCTTGGAAACCTCCTTGTTGTACACTAGTGTTTGCTTGACGGAGTTGGGGGCAATCGGGGCGAATGTGTCCCCTTTTATTGCAATGGAAGCATACCATTTCACCATTGTTGTTGCAGTCTCGGGCATAATGATTTCCTCCACACTTGAAACATTTTTCGTCTCCTACAACTGGTCGTCTTTCAGACTGATTCCGACCCCCAAATCTGGAAAAGGATCGGTTTCTACCAACATTACTCAGCCTCTTGAAGCGGGATTGCTGGGGTCTCAAAGAATGGTTAGCTCGGCTGCTCTGGCCCGAATGGGCCTTGTCATCCTCTTCAAATATCCTACACTTATTCACCAGTGCAGGAAAACTCCGTATTTCTTGGTACCTACATGCTCTCTTAACATCAGATCTCAATCCATTCTCAAATTTAAGGCACTTGGAACTCTCCGTCCCCGGTTGTTGGAAAGGCGGGTAGAACAGGCACAACTCTTCAAATCTGGTCGCATACTCCTCCACAGTCATGGAGCCTTGTTTCAACTCCATAAAATCTAACTCCTTCCGACTCCTTACTGTGTCGGGGAAGTACTTCTCCAAGAAACATGTCTTGAAATCATTCCATGTCAGCTGAGCATCATCATCAGGGAATCGGTTTCTGGCTATCTTCCACCAGTTTTCTGCCTCGTCTCACAGCATGTACACTGCGCACTCTACCTTCTGGGCCTCGGTACAACGAAGACCCCCAAAAATCCTTTCCAGCTCCTGAGTCCACTTAAACGCTGCCTCAGGGTTCCGTCCTCCTAGAAATTCACTCAGCTTCCTCTTCAGGAAGCGGTCCAGCACTTAGCCCTCCTCAGCTCGAGGCTGGCCCTGCCTCTCAAACACGTCTGCAAAGCGTTGGAATGTCGTGGCTATAGCCTCCATGCTTTGGCGATGCGTCATCCCTTATCTTGAAATTACACCCTTCAAGGATAAGTATACCAAGTCACTTGCTACCGATCGGATTTCAGCCTAATGTTCAGTAACTTAGCACATCATACTATTTCTATATGCTACACAATCAATCGGACCAGGAGGGAAACAACCTCCTATCCACAAGTCAATATCAATCAGGTTCAATCATGATGACCACTCAGTCAGAAAGTACACAACCGCTCGCACTCGGCAAGCACACCTTGGCCTTGGACCTTTCAATCTGCTCTGATACCAAAATGTAACACCCTAATTTAAACAAATCAAAGACAAGAAAAACAGGGAAAATTTTTCACAATTAAAACCAGGATACCACAGTATAAGAAATGAGAGGAGAAGAAGAATAGGAGAACAAAAGAAATTCAAGAAACTAACAACGGAAGAAAGGGAAAATCGTTTGGGCGAATCTCACAGCAAAGTGCACTCGCTCAAGCGAAAGCTTCACTCGGTATTCGCTCACTTCACTCGGTATTTCCACACTCGGATTCCAGTTCCAAATTCACTCGGAAGGGTCCAATCTCAGTTCACTCGGATTTAGCTCTTGCACTTACTAGTCCCATTCGGACAATGAAACTTATTCTACAGCCTCATCAATCAGAACATGTACGTAAATAACATGGAAGTGGTCCCCACTATCATTCACTCGGGATCTAGGAGGACTCCTCACTCAGAGTAATCTTCACGTCCTTTTGTCACTATGGTTATTTCACTTAGTTTTCACTTGGTAACCATAATCTTCCGACTCTCAATATTCTACTAAGTTAAGACTCACTCAGATTCTTTCGTTACCAACAGTTTACTACAGTAGGCTCCCCTAGAGTCTAAGGTGTCACACTCCAGTCGGGAAAACCTTCACTCAGCAATTTCTCACTCGGGGATCATTGATTATTCTACGCTTGGGAGGATTCCTAGCAGTTGTCACTTGGAAGCATATCTAGACTCTAAACTCCAAATCCTAACAGCTCATCGTTGGGGCAGTCTTCTACATCAATCCCTACTCGGAGCTATTTGATTTCACTCACTCAGAACGGCTGAACCTCCCCACCCGGTGACAGAATCGTAACTCACCCTCTAAACCATAGGTTGGCCTCCTTCATGCTGAGTTGTGACGTTTCCTACACATTCGGGAATATGACCGCACATATACATTTATATATATAGGTTATCCAGGCATCACACATAATAAGATGGACATGCAGCATGGCACAGACGTAGGCACATATATATATATAGAAGTGTATATCACAATTTTACAACCACAATATCATGTTCTTATTCCAAGGAATTTACCTCTGTTTAAAAGACTAACAACAAAACACGAGCCGGCCAAGGCTTAACTCAAAACACTATATACAGCATATGCACAGACATAAAATTCTGTAGTGCATCAACACTTCACCCGGCATTTCAGCTCCTCCTCCAATCCTCATTTCGAGAGATATTCACTGAAAAAAATTGCCACAACAGGGGTGAGTATCTTAAATTTTAAATGATAGATGCTGACTCAGGTTGCCTCATATTTGTACAACTAGATATAAATACATACACACAATCATACCTGGCAACATTAAAGGTCAGAGTTTTACTGATCAATTCAGAACACACACAAGATCTTTACCGATCGGAATTCCCCAGTTGTCGCTCGGCTCTTTACACACATCAGCTCAATAATGTTAACATACAACAATCCGTGACATGATATTAAGAACCATGAATCAGAATGCATCTATAGGACATTTATCAATCAGGGTACAAATTCTCACTCAGTCATATATTCACAGCTCTTCAACAACATAACATACATTTATAGAGTAGATCTCAGTCAGTATTAGCAGCACATGCACATGGAATAATGCACTCAGTCATGAGTATACGTCGTCCTACTAGCATCATCACATGCATAATTAATTCCTCACAACATCAGTAGGATTATATATATAGATATACAGATTATTCACTCAGTTCCGCTTTTGTGTGTAATCGGTTCTGACGTCGCAACGTAGGCTCTCAGCCTTTTGTACATAGCTTCTCAGCTATCATTTCAGCTCCCAGCTGCTTGGCCGTTTTACAGGTACCCAACCGTTTGCCCACAGGTGACACCAACGCTCTCAGCACCAACGGAGGTGTTCACAGGCAGCCCGAGTCCCACTCGAGGGCTACCTTGAGCCCCACTCAAGGATTTTACAGCGTCCCACTCTTAATAAATGATGGTAGTGTCCCACACTACGTGCTCCCAGCACAACGCATCCCATGCGCCACACGCGGATTCATCACACAATATAGAATTCATGCACACAACCTTTCATTCAGTTATACATATTTCACATGCAGTCGGTAATACGCGTTATCAGGACTCCAAATATTAATTTAACACACATATACTTCCATGCAATCATCATCATAGCTCCAATAGCAACATATGAGTCCAATGCAATCGGTGTCAATTAATATCAAACTTCTATAAGCATTCTCATCATCTCAAGCATAACATGCACTCGGTATACAGCAGTATCAGAACTTAATCAAAGCATGCATCCATATAAAGATCAACAGGTTCAACAAGCATTCCAATTAACACAACATAACATGCAATCGGTATACAACAGTGTCAGGACTTAACCAACGCATGGATCCATATGAACATGAACAGATTCAACAAAGCATTCCAATCAACACAACATAACATGCAATCGGGTTCTATGGTATCGGAACTCAAGCAACGCATGCATCTTCTAGGACGATAATAACATGCAACATTCACTCTCACTTATCTTACACTCGGGTATTCCATATGCAAGCATATCATACAACAGGATAAAGAACCACCATTATCAACACTCGAAACCCGTTCATAACCCATGCATTTAACATGTAAGGTACTCCTCCTACCAACTATGAGACTCCGAGAGACTTTCTGCTTGGGTGTTGGTTCTCTTCCTTGCTGCTTCACTCAACGCTTTCCACTCGCTTAGCCTTTACTTAAATGCTACTGTCCTCCACGTGTGGTGCAGAGGCTGTTTCTGCTTCTGCTTCTACCCTCATCCTCTACCCGTATAAGGGAGCTCTGACTCCTCTGCAGCACCGTCACTTAGCTTCCGCAACAGGGAATGGAATAGAGAGCAGAGAAGGAGAAGAGAAGAAGAAGAACAAGAGAGAAAAAGAAGAAGGAAGAAGAAGAAGACACTCGCAGGGAATTCTGAAGAACGAATGGCAAGGGAGGCCATCGTCCACTTATAAACACATGCACGAGGGAAGGAATGGTGGGGTGGGAAAACGTGAGGAGCAGTCTGCTCACGTCACCCAGTCCCACCAGCACCCACTAAGGCTAATCGCCCTTTTCAATCAGCACACCCTTTGATTAATTAAGTTAATGGTAATTAATAAACAAATTCCCACTTCTGAAATTATTTTAATGGCTTTATTCACCCGGTACATTATAAAAAAATTGGGATGTTACAGCCCCTATAGTCAATCTCATAATTCTTAGACAACTAGTCATTCATAAATCCATATAGGGCAATCAATACTTTAACATGACATCATCCTCTAAATAATAATCACTCTTAAGTATATATAGAGCATCCAAAAATGTCTCACTATTAAGCAATCGTGCTCCAATCGTCCATAATACTAATTCATCACAGAGCAATCATGCTCTGATAATAATCAATAACTCTAATCATGTCCCATTAAGGGGTATATATTATGCATGATAGCATATGTTGTGCACTTGAATTGAAGCATTGTCTCTATGATACAATCACTAGTATCATCTCTTACCCAATTTCATGCTTCTAATTTGTTGTGCCTTTTAAATTTTTCATTTCAAAACAAGAAATTTATAACTGTCATCCTCCTTTCGGTGTGTCATGCAGACTAGCACATCGTGTGGTCCCTGCTTTTCTGTCTTTAACATCATCTTCATCGCTGTGTATCTTTCCCTGGTAATCCCCTGAAAATAACTTTCTCATTATCTGTCTTGTATCTTACTGTGTATGCATCTTGATTATTGTTTATTAGTTAAGAGCCGAGCTTATTAGGCATTGGTTTTGCATGCTGATAACATGTGTTTTATGCATATGTATTGTTGTTTGTTAGTGGAGAGCAGAGCTCAATAGGCATTGGTTTTTGTGCTGATAACATATGTTTTATGCATGTATGTTGTTGTCTATTAGTGGAGAGCAGAGTTCACTAGGCTATTGATTTGTGTTGTTTGCCTTAATTTCATATGCAAGTCGTAGTTATATATTGATTTGTACTGGAATGTTTTCTGTGTGTAATAGGGAATTTTTTAAAAATTTGGAAATGTCTAGTTTACAGGGGAGACTTTGTCGAAATATCGGTAGGCTCCTTGTTTTAGGGTACATAAAAAAGTAAATTAAAGTTTAACAATGTAAGGTTTAGTCGTGTCTGTACCCACTAGGTTCTCGTTCAAGATTCAAGACAACCAATCGACATACCGTGTTATGTTAAATCTTGAATTGTCCTAGTTGACAGTTTGAGATGAATTTGTAACCAATAGAGTGTAACCCATCGATGTTGTTTGTGGTTTATCTTGTGTTGTTGAAGTTCATTTTAAGATATCAGTTACTGTGTTTCGTATTGTCTCCGAGTGCATGTTTGCATGTGGTGTTTCATACCGTACATATCTCTGTGTACTCGAGGATCAATGCAAAATGCTACCAAAATTTCAAATGAACATCAACAACACAAGGTTGATGCAAACACGTAGATAGGTCATGGATGGTTACATACTCATCCTCAACAGGATAGGGCCCCACTTACTTACAACATCAAAGAGATAGAAAGTAATTCATGAATGATAGTCACATAATCTTTAATTAAAATAACTAGTACTGTGCTTGTTAGATATCGTGAATAGAGGTTCTGGTAAATCAATGATGGATGTACAACCGTCTTGATCGCGGTCAGCGAGTGGCTAAGGAGTTTATGATGGGGTTGTTGGAGTTTACTCCGTTCATCATGACGAACACTCCTGATTTTGAAGCAACTCAAAAGATTCATTGTCCGTTCTCAAAATGCAAATGCATGAGTTTTGAATACATGAATGATGTCATGTGCCAACTAAATAAGAAGGGATTCATGGAAAGATACTACTACTGGTACAACCATGGTAAGCAGTTACCGCCCAGGCCACCGACTGTACCCGTGCAATAGTCTTACTACGAGGTTAGGGAACATGTTGGACCCTTCACTAGGTGTATGCTAGAACATGATAACCAAGCTGGGAATGAGGATGACAATGTAGAGGAGGATCCTAATCTGGAGGTGAAGAGATTTTATGATTTATTGGTGGCGGCTCAGACTCCATTGTGGGACGGGTGCCAGAGTCACACAGAATTATATGCCTCCCTAGCTACTTTAAGCCTAAAGGCATAATATAATCTTTTAGGAGATTGTTTTAATAAAATGGTCGATTTGATGGGTTCCACCAAGCCTAGTCATCATCAAATTCCATCAAACCTATACCATGCTAAAAAAAATGGCAAACTTGAGGTTGGGTTATGTGAAGATAGAGTGTTACGTTGGCGGGTGTATGTTGTTCTGAAATGAGTTTTCAGATAAGAGTGTCACAAAATGTGTACACTGTAGTGAAGACCGCTACAAAACCTTTAAAAGTAGAGGAAAAGTAACTAGGATGTCTAGGAAGAAAATGTGGTACTTTCCTATAACACCGCATCTTTAAAATTTGTATGCCTCATTGTCCACGGGAAAACACATGCATAGGCATGCTTTGAATCAAAAACAAGAGGGTCTTTTGTGCCATCCATCCGACGGTAAAGCATGTAGGTGTTTGGGTGAGCTATATCCAAACTTTTCAAGCGAGCCGCACAATGTACGACTTAGCTTATGTACTGATAGGTTTAACCCATTTGGTAAATACGGAAGAGCGTACTCTTGTTGGCCAATCATACTGACCCCATACAATCTGCCACCTGATGTGTGTATGAAGAGGGAGGTGATGTTTCTATCTGTACTAGTTCTAGGACCCAAAAATCCAAAGGTGAAAATAGATGTGTTTTTGGAATCGTTGGTTGAGGAGTTATCATAATTATGGGATATCGGGGTGATGACCTATGATGCATCCTTGAAGAACAATTTAATGATGCGGGCTGTTTTGATGTGGACCATTAATGACTTCCCTTTGTATAGTATACTTTCTGGATAATCAACGTCAGGGAAGCTTGCTTGCTCTGTATGCATGTGAGACGCCCCGAAAATACGGGGGAATTTTTTTTCATGTTTTATAAATCTCAAATATTTAAATATTTAGAGTGGTGAAGCTTTTAAATACAACACCTGGATCTATAAAAGCCACTCCCATATATGAAGATATGAGAGGGTAAGGGTAATTTCATATTAAACTTCTATTTAGAGACAGCAGAAGAATTAATTGATTAATTTAATGTAATTGTTGCAAGATTAAAATTAAAGAGAGAGGATTTCATAAGGTCCAGGGATCCATAATAGGTCCAAACTTATTTTGAAGATGTTGCAAGGAGGGTTTTGATGCAAAGGAAATATAATCATTTAAAACAAAACAAATATGTGCATCAGGGTGTCACTCGCTCAAGCGAGAATCATATTCGCTTGAGCGAGCCATCGTAGGCACGCTTGGGTGAAACCATGAAAGGCTGAGCGAAGGAAAAATTTAGTAACAAGGGCTCCTCTCGCTTGAGCGAGCCCCACCTCACTTGAGCGAGAATCGAGAATTCACCCTGGGCGAGTCAGTGAAACGCTTGAGCGAGAGAAGAGATTTGCATCAGCAGCCAATCTCGCTTGAGCGAAACCCATCTCACTTGAGCGAGATTGCTCCAGAGACGATGGAAACTCTCTGCCCGATTTTTGCTTGGGCGAGGCGTATCTCGCCTGGGCGAAAATCGTCCAGTATCTAATTCCCTTCTTCCTCGCTTGAGCGATCACCAAGCCAGGGCCATTTCGCTTGAGCGAAAATGGTCCAGTAACTAACCTCTGATTCCAGTCCAATCTCGCTTGGGCGAGAAGGCCATTCGCTTAAGCGAATTTCAGCTAGTAGCCACACGCCTGTTTCATAAGCATCTCGCTCGAGTGAGATTCCCACTCGCTTGAGTGAGTTTTGCAGAATTTATGCAGAAACGTGGATTCTTCACGTCATGGCATACCAAACTTCAATTCATGCTATGTAACCTAGTTTAATGCATTATGTCCCCTCTAACCATGTAAATATAACCTCATTCAACTATCATTCATTCAATGCATATAATTTAAAATCATCCTCATCTCACAAACTCCATAAAATGGTACAAGTCATAACGCACACCATTCATTCATTAGAATTAACATCATCGAGCATCATAATTCATCCTTCACATCATTTGGGTCATAATTAAAAATTGGCGATATACACCAAGGTCCAATTTTCCTCCATGACCCTCAAAACCATCATCACTAGTCTAGATAACAAAATAAGCATTCATATACATCACATGCTATACAAAAATCTAGATTTCGCCAGCCAAGGCACTTCCTATACCACTATTTACTTCATCAATCAAAATGTACTTCAAAATGTCCACTCTTCCCACAATTGCCCTGCATCATAAATCTAAAAATGGATAACATGGGAGAGTAAGTCACACATTCGAAAGGAATGAATATGAATACCATGTGATTATATATATATGCATCAAAGCATGTATACTTTGCATATACATATCATTTACCATACTCTTTATCATCACATCACCATCGTACATACATTCACAAGTATCACTACAATTTAAACAAAGCACACAGCATATACATAATCAAGTTCCACCACAATTTGGCTATCAGACAACTATTATTTGGTATTCATGTCTTTTATGTTGTCTTTGTATATCCATACATCCTTAGCATATCCATCATCATATCTCATCACCTTCGGCATACTTCCTTGCTATATGCAAATGCTCTTAAGCTAATGCATATGCACAATAGAATATTTCAATAATTGCAGACCTGACTGTGGGAATATAAATACCAATTGTGGGACTCAAGTATAATCACCCAATCATACCCCTACTGCAGTAGTAAAATGGGTGCACTTATTCTTAAATTTGCATGCATTTCACCAATTGTTTTACTGGTACCAAACCGCATCGCCCATCTCGCAACACCTGGTCATTTTCACCATGACCGCGATATACAACATATTTAACATATGGTGTTGCAGGCCGACCAGATCTCAAATCATGACGGCTGTGATCTCGAAGACCACCGGGGTCACCTGCTCATCAAGAGCCACCCCCTACAAGGGTCGGCCCTATGTAGCTCCCTGAAGCAATACATGGGTGGCTTCGTGACTTACACACCAAGTCATAGGGGAAATAACACTTGCTCGTGCACCGAGCCACCCTCCCACTAGGTCGGCTGGGGGAACTCCCCTAATGTTCCAACAACGGCGGCTATGCAGTATGCCATGGATGCAAATGCAAATCATATGCATTTCTCACTTTATGCATCCTATACATGCCATTCATCAAACCTCATCATCAACACCATTACCAACATTACCACAAGGCTTTTAGTGGATTCATTATTGTTGGTTATTCTTATTAATTTAAACATGTGTGTGGCATTACAATAGTTCTCAATCAACATCATCAACAATCATATTATATTCATGGTGAATACAAGCATAACTTCATATCATTGATCATTCTACACCACCATATAGCACACCATGAATATTCTAAATGCATCAAAGCATGTTGCCAAACACATTATCTATACCATACACCACATTACAATTTCTCATATCTTTCCAAGCAAGGCTAACATGCATACCAATACATATGGAAATCAAATAACATTCAAATTCATGCATTTAGAACATAAGACTCCTCTCCTACCTTAAGAGAAGAATTCCGATTGATAAGACGCACCCGCCTCATCGTTCGGAATAGGTCCTACATTAATATACATGTGAAGCTTCAATCAATCAACTATTCCAAACACAAGTTCAATTCTAATTGACTTATTATTACATCTACAACTCGTAACATGCATAGAACATGTTATAAACATCCTTTTCATCATTTATTAGGCTTTCGGGAATTCCTTCCCATTAAGCCACATTCATTAAATTCAAAGGCCACAAAACAATCATAGCCCAAACCTTCATATAGCTCCATTTATCCATGTTCATATCCATCATTGTCATGAATTCCTTTATAAAACACTCTCTTGCACCACCATTATTCATTTTCCTAATTTCTCATAGTTAGGGTTTTCACCAAAACCCAACCACTTATTAATGCATCATCATCCTTCATTACCTTCCAACCATAAATGCACCTCCATCATTAACCCCTCATAATTACTCACATTTATGACAACCCACTCTAGGGCATAAGCATTAAATGCCCCTAATAAGTACCCATGCACATGCATTACTCCTCTAACTCACATTAACACTTATATATATGAAAAACCCCAACAAAATGATGAGTATACATACCTCACACTCAAAAATAGAATGGGCGTAAGAAAGAGGGAGAGGTAGCACGAAAATGAAGGGGAAGAAGAAGAAAACTTCAACTTCAATGGCCCTTCCAAGCTCCTTGAGAACGAAAATGGGGGAGAGGGTGAAGTTGTGTCACCTTGGCTTAGGGTTTGGAAGAAGAAGATAAGAAGAAGGTATGGAATTGAGGAGTAGATAAAAGGAAAGTGTTTTTCCCAAGTGCTTTAGCAAACTCACGTAAGAAGGGGGAAGTTTGGGGCTTTTGATTTTAATTTTTAGTCCCTCATTAAAAGATCCATCGTTTTATAACTAACAGGCTCTTTATTTAGGCTCAATACTTTATTTGAAAATTATTCTAAATATATACTCGGACTCCCAATATTATTCTCAACAGCCCTGGCCAATATCATCTCAATCAGGGATACTTGGTCCGATACCCATATTTCAATCGGGCTTATTTTCCGCTTAACCGGCCTCATTAAATCACCAACAGTCCCTAAAATTCTTAATTTAATTGTTTACAATATTTTGGGACATCAAATAACTTACATTCAATTTGTCAATATTTATTTTCTTAATTAATCCTCTATTTTAAAATTTGGGATGTTACAATCCACCCACCAAAAAGAAAATTTTATCCTCAAAATTTAACTTACCAGATTTGATCACATCGGGATATCGTTCTCTGATGTCGTCCTCACGTTCCCATGTGAACATCTCCACATTTCCATGTTTCCAAGCGACCTTCACCAAAGGTACCAACTTGTTCCGTAATCTCCTTACGGAATGCTCGACAATGCGAATAGAAATAGGAGGAATAGATAAATCATCTCGTACATCGACACCGTCCATAGGAATTACATGTAGTGGGTCATGGATATATTTCCTCAACTGAGATACATGAAATACATTGTGTAGATCTACGAGATGTGGAGGAAGTTCCATCCAATAAGTAACATCGCCAATCCGCTCCAATACTTCGTAAGGTCCAATAAATCTAGGGCTCAACTTACCACTCTTCAGCGCCCTTCCAATCCCTTTATCACGTGAAACCTTCAAAAACACATGGTCACCCACTTGAAACTCAAGTGGTTTATGCCTCTTGTCATAGTAACTCTTTTGTCGATCCTAAGCAATCTTCATATTCTCTTGTATTTTCTTGATCTGCTCGGTGGTCTCCTGAACAATCTCCGGCCCTAAGGTCAAGTTCTTACCTGTCTCCAACCAATATAATGGAGTTCTACACTTCCTTCCATAAAGTGCCTCATACGGTGCCATACCAATAGAGCTATGGTAGCTGTTGTTGTATGTGAATTCAATCAATGGCACGAATCTCTCCCAACATCCACCGTGTTCAAGAACGCAAGCCCTCAACAAATCTTCAAGGCTTTGTATCCTCCTTTCGGATTGTCCATCGGTTTGCGGATGATAAGCAGAACTAAGTTTCAACTTAGAACCCAACTCATTATGCAAACTTCCCCAAAATTGAGAAGTGAATCGAGGATCACGGTTAGATATGATACTAGACGGCATACCATGCAGCCTAACAATCTCCTTTATATATAATTGTGCCAATTTCTCCAAGGAACTCTTCATATTCATGGGCAAGAAGTGACCACACTTCGTCAACCGATCCACAATTACCCATATGGCATCGTTTCTAGCACGAGTTCTGGGTAGTCTAGAAACAAAATCCATAGCTATGTTATCCCACTTCCAAACAGGGATCTCCAAAGGCCTCAAATAATCAGATGGTCTTTGATGCTCGACCGTCACCTTCTGACAAACAAGGCAAGAGGCTACAAAGTTCGCCACATTATGTTTTATGCCAGGCCACCAAAAATTCTTCTTCAAGTCCTGATACATCTTGGTAGAACCAGGATGAATGGTTAATACATTTTTGTGAGCCTCCTTAAGTACACATTTTCTCACATCATGAAACACCCCCAATTTTCCAGACCCGAATCCCGATGTAATCAAAATAATTAACTAATAAAAAAATGCGAGTAAATTTTTCACGTTTGAAATATTTCCAAAACACAACTACTATTACATCAAAGACCCAAATCATATAAAACTAAAGAGTGAGATTTAATAAAATATAACTGGATCGTTAAATAGTTTGCCCATAACGGTATACAAAATAACAGAGTTTACAGCGGAATAAGAATGTGTATACCGGGCATATGCCTAGTCCCATATATGAAGATATGAGAAAAGGCTCAGCAAAGCATGCAAACATACAACACAAGCCTGTTAGGCCATATCCAATCTTACACGTTAGTCATAAACATACAATGCCTTAAATATAATTATACATATTTATATGGTCATGCCTCATACATCTCCAATACCCATAATCCATAATTGACCATATTCATTTCATCCTTAAAGTCATACATTATACACATTACATCCACCAATAACAATAATCATCAACGTCATAATATTTACCTTATACACAACATAATAAATTATAGCGCTGCCGGCCAAGGCATTCCATTACCACTATTTACCTTCCCAAGAGCTTTACTTTGTAAATATTCTTACTTCATGGTTTTCCTGCATCGATACTAAAAGGTAGACCACATGGGAGAGTGAGTTATACATTTCAAATGACGATATGAATACAATTGAGATTATGTGCATATGCATATCAACATCACGTATGCTTTGCTAAACACATCAATATTTATCATAAATTCTCATATCAACTATATGTATATTTCATATTCATTATTCAAATCATAGCAAAGCAAGCATATACACATAACATCCAACGCCACAACGGGCCAACATCATCAACATTGACCATTCCAGTCTTTTCTCAAGCCGCCATGGGTTAATCATCATTATTATCAATCATAAATAAATACGCCCTTCATTACATTGGGCCATAACATATATATCATCATATTTGATATCATTTCGTATATTCATATCATTTATTACTTTTATGTGGTCTTTTAGTTATATTAATTACCCATTTCACCAACACCACACCTTAATCTCAATCATCATCACCACCTGGCATATCTCCATGCTATATGCAAATGCTCTTAGGCTAATGCATATGCACAAGGGAATAATCAACAACAATTGTGGATCCGACTGTGGGAATAAATACCAAATTATGGGTCAAGCATAGGTGTGCTACTATGCCCCTACTGCAGTAGTAAAAGTGTACACTTATATCTCAATTCATGCATGTTCAACATCATATTTTACTGGTACCAAACCGCTATCGCCCATCTGTAGCACTAGTCACCCCGTGACTTGCGGATCAACATCATGGCCTCACTTACGGGCCCCTCCCGAAGACACATCGAGAGAGCCGTGTCCCGTCGGACACCGAGGTAACTCGCTCACCATAGAGCCGCCCGCCCACTGGGCCCGCCACATAGGGTGCCTCATCACTAACTATGGACAGCTTCATGACTTACACACCAACTCACAGGGGAATTAACAAGAATGCTCGTGCACTGAGCCGCCCTCCCACTGGGCCCGCCTAGTGGAACCCCCTAGTATTCCACATAGACAGCGATCGATATGCCATGGATGCAATGCAATGCAAATCAAATGCATTTCTCACACTGTGCATCCTAAATGCCACTCATCAAGCATCATCATCATAATCACCAACACCACCATACACACCTTAGTGGATTTTATCATTGTTGGTTTTAGCCATTGTTTTTAAGCTTTAAGTGTGGCATTTCATTTAACATCTTTAATATATATCTATATTTATATTTCATATCACACATGCAAGACAATACTTGCAATCAACCTCAATGGCGTCACATCATTACATATCATTCATAAATATCACCACACATTCATTTAGTGGATTTTCATCCCATTATTCATCACCATTGTCTTACATGTTAGTGTGGTATTCACAATGATTCATAAATATAATTTGACCATACATACAAGATCGCGCTGGCATCATAAATTCAATGGCATTCAACAGTTATCATTAATAACATTCACCCATCTATTTAAGGGATGATCACAACATCATTTATTATAACACGATACCAACATCATCGCCGATTTATCGGTTTATAACAACCACCTCGTCATTTAATCATCCTCTCAATGGTTTAATAACCACTCTAGGGTGTATGGGATCGAAAAAAGGTCCACTAATGTCCCATTAAATTGTTAAAATGGCCTAAGTGACTAAGGAATACAAGATAAGTATTCAAGAGTAGTAAAAATTCCATTTCCAAGCTGATCTAATCAATTAAACAAGTGATAATCGATTACGGAGAATAAGATAATCAATTACTACGCTTCTGTAAGTGGTATAATACATCAGGTGTTCAGCCTAATCGATTACAAGGCTAGGATAATCGATTACCTTGGCTCTGTTTGTTACATAATCGATTATAATACTAGGGTAATCGATTACCTAGGTTATGTTTAGTACATAATCGATTACAACCTTGAACGTAATCGATTACAATATTGCGTACAGGGTTGGAATCGATTAAGCTAATCGATTACTATCGAAACAGAATCCTAGTAATCGATTAAGCTAAGGAGCTAATCGATTACAGCCTATTAGGATGCAGAGATTATGCAAGAAAATGCAAGATTTTGGACTTCTAACCCCTCTAACTTTTTCATATCAACTCCAAATGCTACCAAATTTTAACACCAACTAAATTACACCATTTGTGACGCGTGGCCACCGGCCTCACTCAAAAATTCTTTAAAATGTGTGACTTATGCATATAAATACGTTTTACCCATTTTAAGCCATTTTAATGTAACTCAAGGGTCATTTCTCCTTTAAATTGACCCATTCCAATTTCTACAAGTTTTAATTCATACATGGAAGCTATTGGAACTACCCTATGTCATCAAAACCACATAAAACACTATTTGATCCCTTCACTTCCATGATTATGCATTAAAATGCACTTTGTGAACTACAATATGACTCAAATCATCTACCATTCATTTCATTATAGGTCTTTCATTTCAATACATCAATTCCCATTAAGGGACCACTAACCATTCATCACCATCTCATATATATATAGAATTTCCAAAATTCAACAATTTGCCAAGCCTAGCATTTATCACATCATCAATTCAACATTCAACATTCAACATAATTATGGCAAGGCAATGCATGAGTTCATACATATACATAATTTAACAATTATTCACTCATGCAAATTTGAAATGCAAACTCCTCTCCTACCTCAAGAGAAGAACCGCAATCCAAGTGCTCCGATTGCTCCGCTTCATCATTCAACTTTGAATCTACATGTTGCAAACATATGCACATGCAATTAATAAGCCATTATAAGGCATTATCTCTTAAAACTCATTGTTAAGTCCTAGACTTGTCTAAACCCCAATCCATACGCTTATGTTAGGCTTCAGGAATTCCTTTCCCAAAACCAAGATTCTCTAAATCTTAAAGGGCTAAACAAATCCAACAACAACAATACAAAGGCCCTTATCCTTAAGGCTTCCAAATCATCATGTGGATTACTACCCATCATCACAATTCATTCAAATTCATTATAAGCCTCTTGGCTCCATTCAAGGCCATCATCAATCAACAATTTCTAAATGACACATATCAAGGCCTAAAACTTCACCAAATCAAATATTCATCTCCCTAATTCACTATTGATGGGTTGCACCCATTATTAACATCATCATAAATATCAATAATCAACATCAATTTCCCCTAATCACATACATGCTCATATGTACTCATCTCCCAATCATCAAGAATCAACATCAATGTTTCAAACATTCATCTCTTCATATAAAATCATTCTAAGACATCAAAAATTATCAAAATTACCTATTTAGTCAAAACCCCCAATTTATCATACTTAGGGTTTCCTCAAAACTCAACAACCA
Organism: Clitoria ternatea; assembly: GCA_037962975.1. Taxonomy (NCBI): domain Eukaryota; kingdom Viridiplantae; phylum Streptophyta; class Magnoliopsida; order Fabales; family Fabaceae; genus Clitoria; species Clitoria ternatea. The sequence goes on from CM075672.1 coordinate 164,329,183, forward strand.
TTTCTAATAACCACTAATCTCCATCATTAACAATACCCACACACACATTATCATGGGTTTTCACTAAAAATCATCTTTCATGGCATTATTACTCATTTCCCCCAAATCCTAGAGTTAGGGTTCCATTAAAATCAAACAATCACCACTAACAACCATCATCTTCTATCTCTAATCTTGCAATTTTCGTATACCCCTTCACACCCATCCAAAAACACACATAAATCACATCCCACCTTTGGGTTTTACATGAAAATGGCTCCCATTCCTAAACCCATTCATAAGACACTTTCCTAACCAAATAGAAACCAAAACCTAGGGCCAAAAACATCAAAAGAGTAGAGAAATTTACCTCAAGCTCCAAGTTATCCCAAGCCCTAGCATGTACACGAAAATGAAAGGAGAAATAGAGGGCTTCCAAGCATTTGAATCATCTCCAAAATGAAGAAGAAGCATGGTTGGTTGGGTATGGAAGGAGACTCACAAAAATGGTAAGATTTGTAGAAGAAAAGAAGAAAAGAGAGGGTTTGTGTAGGGGAGAAGAGAAGTAACGAAAATAAGGAAGGGGGAGGAGAAGATACCCGTGAAAATGAGGGAGAGAAAGAAGGGAATAAGTTATATCTTGGTCCATCATTAAAATGTTTCCCGTTTTATAATAAACAGGATCTCCGTTCGGGCTCAATCCTAAATCCAAAAATTATTCCGAAGACATATTCGGATTCCCAATAATATTCTTAATAGCCCTGACCAACAACATCTCAACCGGAGATACTTGGTCCGATACTCATATCTTAACCGGGTATAATTTTAGCTCTTAAAGCCTCAATAAATTACGAATAATTCTCATAAATCCCAATTTTATTATTTCAATATTTTTGATACATAAATCAGCTCATGTTTAATTATTTATTATTTATTCCACATATTTAATCATTTTATAAAATTCGGGATGTTACACATCACCATTTAAGGGAACATAAATTCAGCCCTTCACACGCCAAATGCCATCTTGACCTTCCACTAGGAATAAATTCTTCCCTTTCTCTTGGGTTTTCTTCATCTCAATCAAATACTCATCATCGGGTTGTTGTACTTTCACATATTCAAGAAACTCATTCGTGATTTTCAACATTTCAAGCGACATTTTCTTTGAAGTATAAGTCTCCACGCCCACATTCAAATCTCTAAATTGTTCAATCAACTCAATCTCTCTCACCATCATCATAGAGATATGTAACGACTTCCGGCTCAAAGCATCGGTAAACCACATTAGCCTTTCCGGGGTGATACCGCAATTCAAATTCATAATCCTTTAAGAATTCTATCCATCATCATTGGCGCATATTCAGTTCCTTTTAGTCAAACAAATACTTAAGGCTCTTATGGTCACTAAAGACCATGAATTTAGAACCATACAAGTAATGTTGCCACAACTTCAAAGCGAACACCACCACCGCCAATTCAAGATCGTGTATAGGATAATTAACCTCATGCGGTCGTAATTGCCTCGACGCATAGGCTATGACACGCTCCTTTTGCATCAACACGCATCCAAGACCAAGCTTAGACGCATCACAATACACCACAAAGTCATCTATCAAATCGGGTAGCGCTAACACTGGTACGGTAGTAAGTCTTAACTTCAACTCTTGGAATCTTTCTTCACATTCACGAGTCCACACAAAAGGTTGATTCTTACGAGTCAACTTCGTCAGCGGTAAGGCCAAACGGGAAAATCCTTCAATGAACCTCCAGTAGTAACCAGCAAGACCAAGAAAACTCCTTATCTCTGTTATAGATGTCGGTCTTTCCTAAGCCATTACAGTTTCAACTTTTGATCTATCAACGGTAACTCCGTCACCAGAAATCACGTTTAGAAAGCTTAGCATACAATTCTTTCTCTCATAGAATGGCCAATACAAGACGAAGATGCCTTTTATGCTCTTCGCGACTCTTGGAGTACACCAAAATATCATTGATGAACACTACAACAAATTGATCAAGATACTCATGGAAGATGCAATTCATGTAATCCATAAAAATCGCAGGAGAATTCGTCACACCAAATGGCATCACAACGTACTCATAGTGTCCATATCACGTTCGGAAGCCAGTTTTTGGGATATCTTCGGTCTTCACCCGAATTGGGTGATATCCAGAATGCAAGTCAGTCTTAGAGAATACCACAGCACCCTTCAACTGATCTAGAAGATCATCGATTCAAGGAAGAGGATATTTGTTCTTGATAGTTAGCTTGTTGAGTTAGTGATAATCAATGCACAATCTCATACTTCCATCCTTCTTTTTCACCAACAACACAGGAGCACCCCAAGGAGACATACTTGGGCGAATAAACTCCCGCTCCAGTAATTCCTTGACTTGCTTCTTCAGCTCGGTCAACTCCATAGGAGACATCCTATAAGGAGCTCTAGAAACAGGCTCAGCGCCAGGGATGAGATCAACAGAAAATTCCACTTCTTGTGGAGGAGGTAGTCCAGGAATCTCTTCCAGAAACACATTGGGAAACTCCAAAATAATGGGAATCTCACCAGATTGGGATGTACCATTCCCATCAATCAAACAAAACATCATAAGGAGTTGGGAGATACCTTGCACATCAAAGCCTTCAGCATTTGAAGTCGGGAAGATCACCGTCTTGTGATGGAAATCCACCAAGACCTTGTTAGTGGATAACCAGTCCATGCCTAAGATGATATCTAGGTCTTTTATAGGTAGACATACAAAGGATATAACAAACTTCCTACCCTCAAGGTTCATCACAACATTCTCACATTGAGTCACTGATCTTAAACAAGTACCAGTCGGTGTAGTTACCAATATAGAACCTTTCATCATACACATAGGCACCCTCAAGTGCCTCACATAATCTTCAGAAATAAATGAGTGCGTAGCACCAGAATCATAGATAACATTTAATAAAATACCAAGGATTTCACACTCACCACGGATAAGATCTTCAGCTTGAGCAGCTTCCTCACTAGTAACTACAAACACTGTACCTGCAGCTTGTGGTTGATCACCACCATTGCGGTTTCTATTTCTTCCACCATGGCCATTACCTCCACCATTGTCGTTTCTTCCACCGTTATGATTTCCACCACGACCACCATTATAACCGTTACCGTTTCCAAGGCCACGGCCTCCAAAACCACCACGGCCTCCACGGTTAGCATCATAATTCCTGCGGTTAGGAGTGTTAACATTAGCACCTCTTGTGTTCAATGGGCAATTGGGACGAATATGCCCGGGTTGGTTGCATTGGTAGCACACCACATCATCCCACGGACAATCAGGTGCCAAATGGTTAGCACCATATTTGTAGCAAGTTAGGCCTTGGACACTTCCACGGCCTTGGTTACCACCACCGTAACCACCTCCAGGAGCACCACATCCTCTAGTATTTAAGGATCCACCATGAAAAAACTTCTTCTTGAAATGACTTTGCTTCTTGAAACTGGAGAATTGACCCTTCAACTTAGGCTCGTGTTCACCATGACTCGAAGGAGTCACATCATCTTCTTCATAAATTCAACACTTATTCACAAGCGTCAGAAAACTTCGTATCTTTTGATGTCGAATGGCCCACTTAATCTCGGGCCTCAATCCATTCTCAAACTTCACACATTTTGAAGCTTCTGTACCCTCTTGTTGAGAGGGCGGATAGAATGCATATAGCTCCTCAAACTTGGAGGCATACTCCTCCACCGTCATGCCATCTTGCTTAAGTTCCATAAACTTAAGCTCTTTCTTGCTTCTATAGCTGTCCAGAAAATACTTCTTCAAGAACTCCACCTTGAAGTTTTCCCAAATCAACGGAACATCAACAGATACCATGCGTCCCCTAGTAAGACGCCACCAAGCTTCGGCTTCATTGTGGATCATAAAGACCGCATACTCCACCTTTTGTGCTTTAGAACACTCGAAGCTAGCATAAATTCTTTCTAAGTCGTTGATCCACGCATAAGCATCCTCAGGCTTATAACCTCCATGGAACTCTGAAGGTTTCCTCTTGAGAAATAAATCAAGACCTTGGGAGCCTTGTCCTATATTTAGTTGGCCTTGTCTTTCTAAGAGATCGGCAAAGCGATTCAAGGCATTTGCCATAGCAGCAGCCTCACGATTTAGTCTACCAGCCATATTTCAAGCTTATACGTTAAAACATGGCTCACACATGAGTAAACTAGACCAAACAATAACTTTTCAACTTATAAATGTAAAGGTCTTAGCACTCATAATTCTATCATGTACTACATCACATAATCATATTATTTTTAACACATGATCACAACATGTTCATCATTAGAGGTAAACAGTGTAAGGACTCTTGGCCGGACTCAACAACAATTGTATCAATCTCAATTCAATGATAACCATCACCATTCACCCAAATAACCTATAAATCAATCAATCATAGCTCATATAATTCAATCTTGAGTAACAATTACATGAACAACATTAATCATGATCGTATCAAGAGCAAATCAATGCTCTGATACCAGGTTGAGATGCCCAAAAAATATGGGGGAATTTTTTTTCGTGTTTTATAAATCTCAAATTATTTAAATATTTAGAGTGGATTATTTAAATATAAACCCAATTAAACAAAATAATCGTCGTTAATGTATTGTTCTTAATTAAACAGTATTGTCGGACGTTGTTGTTATTATTTTCTTATCGCTGCTTCTCTCATTCGTTATGCTCTTTCTCAATATTCTTATACTTCATTTTAAATATCTTAACTAGTTCCACTTTTCACTATTTTTCTTATGTTGAACTACTTGGGGAACAGGCCAAAGCCTCAAGCTTCTTACTAAAAGCTCAACAGAGTACCTCAGGAGTCCTGAGGGTCTGGTTTCTTATTCTCAAAAATTAGGGTTGTTACATCAAGGACTCTAGGATCCCATCTGGCCACACCACAGCACACCAACACCCCACAATAAACCACGACACCATAGTAGACCCCCACCTTATAACAGACTCCTTCACCACCACAGACTACAACACAACAGACTCCTTCACCGTCGGGTTTGGATGACCCTGACCTCAAGGCAAGCCCACCTCTGACATCCCCCTATCCACTCTAGTCCCACTGCCGGGCAGAGAAGAGTATGTATATTATATAATTTGTTTTAAGTTTCTTAGTTTGTAGCTTGTTAGCTGCTTTGTAATTAAAATTCATATAGCACCTAAATTTGTTTATTGTATGTTAGTTATTTAGTACTTGTATACATTGAACTGGATTGGGAAGTCTTTTGCATATAACAGGGTAGTCGTTCAAATTTGGAAATGTTACATTTATAGGGGAGACTCTACTAAAATTTCAGTTGCCTCATTGTGTCTATATAGTTTTATTTGTTTCTAATTGTTGTTTATTACAGCTTTGTTAATAGTAGTCACACTACAAAAGCGATTACTAAGGTTCTGAAGGCCTAGTGGGATAGTCCATACAACACTTAGACAGATGCTGGTGAGGTTATCCAAGATAGATGGTTAGACACCTTCTCAGTAAGTTTAACACTTCCCTTTGTTGTGAGTTTATGGCCAATTTATACACCTAATTTTAATTTTGAAATTTCATTTCATGTAACAGAGTGATTATTAGTGGACAGGGGGTATGATTAATGAGATTAGGAAGGTCTTTCCCACAAAGGCCTCAAAAAATCATCAAGAGTACCCTTTGGACATTGAGGGACAAAGGTGAGCGCCCTCATTGGATCTCCAAGGCCCACTCGATGAGATGGTGTAGAAGTGGAGGGGTGTCTTGTTCCAGTAGGCCAGTGCTAGTAATTAGGCAAACAGAGCAGCTGATGCTGCAGTCTCTATCTACACCGGGGCAGCATTTCAGTCCTCGAGAAAAAAAAAGATTTGTAAGTATATTTTGTTAAACATTTTTTCATGAATGATGATGCTGAATTCCCGAGCCATTAATTTGGTGCAAAAATCTTAGTAAAATAAAATGTGACTCTCGGATTTACACTTTGGCAAGCGCACCAGTCGTTAAAATTGTAGTGTATTTGATCGTCCCACAGGGATTGTGGTAAGTACCTCAATCTAGGACTAGTACAAGCTGAACCAACAGACAATACATGAAGTTTATTCGGTTTTTATGGTTTTAGTGTTTTATAGTTGTTTTTGTATTTTCAGAAATAGAGTTAAAGTGAAATGTGGAAAGTAATTAATAGAAAACAGGTCAGGATTGCTTCGGCTCACAATTTCCTCAAGAAACATGCAATTAAGTATAATCGAACTTCACAATCTAGAGGACAATCCGCTTGCGGTTATTCCCTAATTCCTTAGGTGAAAAACACTAATCCTTAAGCAATGAACCTTAATTCCTTAAGTGCTCGATTAACCTAAGAATCTAATGCGAAATTGGAGGTTGAACTCTAACTATTCACCTAAATTGATTAGGCCTGAACTAGTTAGAAAGCTGGAAGTTACCTAAGCTTCAACCATGATTCCTCACTGGCGAAGTTCTTCATCGGTTCTGGATTTGTCAATCCAGCGATTCTGAGGATCTTAGAAATCGATCTACTTGCTCACAGCTTCAAGACTCCATTGCTCACCTTCACAATCCCAACCTTAGGGGATTAGAACTCCATCGACGTTGGATTCATCGAAGGAATACAGAGAGACATGGATGGGAGAGTTTAGAGAGATAAAAATGTAGTGAGAGATTGGAAATGGAAAATGAAGTGTATTATGTTGTACACTGTTCTCTGTTCTTCTTTTACAGAGTATGTACATGAATATATATAGGCATCTAACTAAACTAACTAACTTAGCTAATATCTGAAAACTGAGTTCTTAATTAAACTAAACTAACTAATTGAATAATTACAGAATAATTAACTAATCACAGCTCAGCTCGTAGCAGATTCCAGTTCATCATTAGCTAATGTATAGCTCAGCACCAGCTAATTGACAGCTTACTTCTTAAGTTACTTAAGGTTGCAGTAGTAGAGAAGAAGGAAATGGAAGCGGAACAGTACTACACCAAGTGTGTTGTTGGAGGGAAGGAACAGTGTTTAAATTACTGCCTTTATGCTTCAGCTGCTGAGTTTTCATTTGAGCGGATTAAACTCTCGCTTGAGCGGATTGATTATTTAATCGGTATTCTGCAGTTGGCACTCGGGTTCTTCATGCAATATTTCGAGTCCTTGTTCTCTTTTGGAGTCAGTGTCTTTGAAGTCTCACTCAGTCGGTCTTTGGACTCTTTTCAGTCAGAATTGAGAAGTTTCACTCGGATTTTCCAAATCTCGCTCGGCTTTTGTAATTTTCACTCAGATTTGTCATCTTTTCTCAAGTACGCCCTGTTCCTGCACCATTAGACAGCTAATTGCCTAGCATTTATACGCTGGCTGCTTAGTAAATTTGTAAATACTTCAAAATTCCTTATCTAATTATTATTTTCAATCGGTTTCTTACATAAATAGCATACTTTTGAAATAAATAACTAAAACATGAATTATTAACAAATTATTAAATAATAATATCAAGACTAGACAATACTTAGTAAATTATGTTAAATAAACAGTGGAATAATTAAGTCTTTTCAAGACTTATCACATCCCCAAACTTAAAACTTTGCTTGTCCTCAAGCAAATATTCAGACTTATTAACTAACAGCCTTTGATCAACACAATCAACCTTTCCTTAACTTAATTCATACTATAATTATTGAATACCGATCATGCTTTCTTTTCGCAATTTCTAAAAGTATAAATACTTACACCTCCTTTGGAAGACAAGCTGCTGATGCTTTCCTCACTGGTCGGTGTTTAACTCTTCTCTCGGTGTGTAAGGTGACTAGAATGCACTCATCACCTGCATACTAGTTAGATCAACATAGGCTTGCAACAGTTCTAAACATCATGAAATATGCCAACTCAATCGGATCAGTAAGGGCTTTTTAAGCTTATAATGGGGCTCGGCTACAGGCTCAATTATTGTTTTTCCGAGTCATAGATAGGTTACAAGATGTATCCACTGATGCCTTGCCTCAATTCTAACTTAATTGCCTCTACTAACAACTCTCTTTATTTTTCTGACTGAATGCTACTTAATAACTCGTGCTGTTTTGCACCTTCTTTTTCTTTTAGTCCTTCGGACTTTTCCTTTCCTTTTCTTTCTTTTCTTTCCATCTTTTTCAATCGAAATTTTTTTTTTCTTGTGGTGCTTTGCACCTCTTTTTCTTTTCTGACTTTATTCATTTTTTTTTCTCTCGGCTTTGCCTTTTTTCCTTTTATTTTTCTACATATTTATCCATAATTAAGGTCAGAGTGTGTCCTTAATTATTGTTAGGCACACTCTTCATCCCCAAACTTAGAGATTGCTAGTCCCTAGCAATAAGGAAAAACCGAGTAATTCACCAGTGGAACATCCAGGGTACTCTAGTCGGGTTTTTCTTGGATAATTAGGCTTGTAACGTTAGATGTATAAAACGAATGAAAAGGTCTCAGGCTCAAACATAATTATTGGGTCAAAGAATGATTAATGAAATTAGGATGGCAAATTTTTGGCCCTGGCTAAATAATCAAAGAAGGCCTTCATCATTTCCGATTGGCTAGCATACAATCAATTAGTAAGTACTGAAGCAAATTTTGTCTCACTAACCAGCATGCAGATTCACTCGGAAAAGAATAATACAGGCTCAAAAGCTCATATATAATAGTTAATCAGCCAGTCATGTCCCCAAACTTAATGTAAAATTCATACATTCAGATTGCTAACTAGCATGCCGAGTAAACAATTTAAGTAATGATGAAGAATAGTTATGGGCAGGGATCATGAGTTAAGCAAAAACCGATCAATTAATTTATCCGACTACAGCTTAACGAATCAGCAACTTTTAAATTATGAAGACGGAGTGAAAGAAATAATAAGCATACTTTTGCAACTTATAATTAAGAATATTAATTAAAGAATAAGTTGGAAAGAGACTTCCCTTTTTACTTGAGTGGCTGTGGATGGAAAACGCGTAATCGGATTGGGACTCATGGATTTTACCAATACATATGAAAAAACCGAATAAAACAACAAATTAACAGAAAATAAAATTTTCATTACATAATAAAAATAGAAACCAGTTCACTATTCAGAAAGCAGTTACAATAACATTAAATTAATTACATAGGAAACATCATAAAAACGTGGAACAACTGCTTAAACATTCTGATCTTCACCGTCTTTGTCCTGCTGGGAGGGAATCGTGAATCCAATGGAAGCTAACCACGCATTTCTATCCAGTGGGACTCCCATTTCTGTTGAATGTTCAACCCTCAGTTTCGTGGCAATCTTCCTGAGCATCTGATCGTGGTTCAAAACCCGATCATAAATTTCAAGTTGCATCTTCTTCACAACCTGTAATTCCTGTAACACCAAAAGAATGTCAGAAGAAGAAGAAGAAGAACCAGCTCCTACAGATTGCTTGGGACGTTCTGGTTCTGTGGCTTTAAACTTCATAGCACAGTTTTCAACAGCCTTAACACTTTCAACCTCTGGTGATTCATACATCCCTTTGCTCCTGACTTCGACTAGGTACATGTATAGATGAATCAGATATAGTGATGGTTGCCACTTCTCTTTCGTTATCTATTTGTTTCCTTCGCACACTTCCTTCTGCAAAATTTGGTCTAGGTTTCTGCAGAAGTCTTTGTGATCTTCTTTTCATGATTAATGTTAAAATAATGATGATAACCAACCTAAGTAAACAAAAAAATAAGAACAACAATGCAACAGCAACCCAAAACTATAAGACGCATGGCTTGTGAATAGCGAAAAACAATAACAATGAACAAGAAGATAATAAACATGAACTTACAAATGCACGAAATCAGTGAAAGAAGTGGAAAGGTGATACCTTTCTTAGAAACCAGAAAATGTCTTTTCGTCTTCAGCCCAAGTTTAGCATAGGTACTGAGGGTTGGAAGCTGAAAGAGTTTCTCTTTTATATTGTTGAATTCAATTTTCAAGAAACGTGTAAATGTGTTCAGCTTTAATTATTACTTTATTATATGTATTACTACTATTATTATTATGTTGTTTATTATTTATTTATTTATATATATATATATTAGATTTTTTTTTAGAATACTCAATTACTAGAGGGGTAGAAGATCAAGTAAGAGTGGGATGATACCAATGTGATGCCAAATGGACATAGGAGAATGGAAGATGAATAAATGAACAGACGATAAGACAAAATGGGCAAATGAAAACTTTAAATAAATGAAATAGAGCGTATGAGAAACAAGTGAACTATTGTAATGAAATACGAGTGAATCAAGAAGCGAATAATAAAAGAAACGAATAGAAGTATGAACGAATGAAGGAATACCGAGTAAATGAATAATGAGCGAAAAGAGTGAAAAGGGTGAAACGATGATAACCGAGTGAGAATGGAGAAAGGTACCGAGTGATAAAAATCTGAGAAATGAAGAACGAGTTGGAAAAGTAAACAAACAATAATTACAGAGAAGGAATGCGTAAATGGAAATACTGATGAATAACAAATGAACGGAAAACTGAAAGTAAAGCTGAAGAAATGAAACAAGAAGTGGAATGGTACCCGAGTGAATTTAGGAACGAGTGGATTGAGGGTGGTTGAGAAAATCAAGTAATTGAAAGAATAAATTAGGAAATGACTGAGAATATTCCGAGTGGGGATGAGTAAAGGGTATACCGATCGATGAAAGAGATGAGTAAATGAAGGAGCGAGTGAAAGAAACCGAGTGATCTAGCGAGAAACCTAGTGAATGAGGAACTGAGTGATGAGTGAGTGAGAAAAAGTGAATAAAACACTGAATGAAAAGGTACTGAGTGAATGAATACCGAATGGGTCACAGAATGAGTGAAAGAATGAATGAATAAAGAAAAGTGTATGAGAACCGAGTGTGACAATGAATGGATGAGTGAACAACTACCGTGAGATACGAGTGAACAGAGAAGTGCGTGGAAGAAAGAACGAATGAGAGTAAGGCTGAGTGAAAGAAAGAACGAGTGGAGGAAACCGAAAGACCGCGTGCATATGAGACTGATGGATACAATACTGATTGTGATGAGTGAGGAATCCGAGTGATGAAAAGCCGACTGAAGTAAGTCACTTTTCACTATCTGATCCGTTCATTACATCAACGATCAGAAATCCTTCAAAGTCTTCCTTTTATTCGCATCAGAATTTGAAATTTTATTGAAAAATGACGAGTGAAATTCAATCGGGAAGAAGGATTAGAAATAAGTAACAGTTATCCGAGTGCACTATTTTTACTCAAAACTCAGTAATTTCTTGCTTAACTGTGAAACAACACCCAGCAGTGTCTCGCCTAAGCTACACGTGCTTCGCCTGAGCGAAAATAGAAGAATCTAGCTCGGATTTCCTTCTTCAACTTCACAAACTTCATTTATTTATTTTTTTTTATTCATTCTGACTCAAATTTCAAAACAAAACAATCGGAGGGTAGGGCTACCTCCCTAGAGCGCTTCTTTAAGGTTACTAGCTTGACCTTATTGTATCTAAGAAGATGGCTTCAGTAACAAGGAGGTTTTCTGCCTATCAAACTCTCCTCCAAAGTAGAGTTTGAGTCGCTGGCCATTCACCTTGAAAATCCGATCGGTAGTCGGATCTTTCAGTTCGACTGCACCATGAGGAAAAACCTTATTTACAGTAAAAGGCCCGGACCACTTGGATCTAAGTTTTCTAGGGAAGAGTTTCAGTCGGGAATTGAATAACAAAACCTGATCGTCCTTCTGAAACTCTTTCTTATTAATTCGCTTATCATGCCATTTCTTTGTTTTCTCCTTATAAATGGAGGCACTTTGATAAGCGTTGAGTCGGAACTCCTCTAATTCATGGAGTTTCAAAACTCTTTCCTCCTGAGATTGGTCACAGTCCATGTTTAATAGCTTTGTGGCCCACCACGCTTTGTGTTCCAACTCCACAGGGAGATGGCAAGCCTTACCGTACACCAATTGATACGGGGACATGCCAATCGGGGTTTTGAAAGCTGTTCGGTAAGCCCACAATGCATCATCTAATTTTACCGACCAATCTTTCCTGGATTTTCCGACCACTTTTTCTAAAATTCTCTTGATTTCTCTATTTGACAGTTCGACTTGTCCACAAGTCTGTGGATGGTAAGGAGTTGATATCTTATGTAAAACCTTATAGTGACGCAGGGCTTTTTCCATTATCTTATTGCAAAAATATGAACCCGCATCACTAATAATTACTCTCGGAACTCCAAACCTAGAGAAAATATTCCTCTTGATGAACCTAAGCACAACCTGTGCATCATTGGTTCTGGTCGGAATTGCCTCCACCCATTTGGAGACATAGTCTACAGCAACAAGAATATATTCGTTGGAGAGCGACTTAGGGAAGGGTCCCATGAAGTCGATACCCCAAACGTCAAATAATTCCACAATTAGAATATTTGTCAAAGGCATGCCAGCTTTAGTAGAGAGACCTCCACTCCTTTGACATTTATCACACCTTTTGACATATTCTTTGGAATCCTGAAAGATAGTTGGCCAATAAAAGCCACTCTGCAACACCTTTGCTGCGGTACGGGAGGCACCATGATGACCTCCATAATAGGAATCGTGGCAGTGCCACAAGAGCCTTTCTTGCTTGGATTCAGGCACACAGCGCCTGATTACTCCATCTATGCCTATTTTAAACAAAAATGGATCATCCCAAAGAAAAGCCTACTATCATGAAAGAATTTTTTTCTCATTTGGGATGTCCAACCATCAGGTACCACTGAGGCACTTTTAAAGTTTGCCATGTCAGCGTACCATGGCCCAGTTATAATTGCCATCAACTTTTCGTCTGGAAATTCTTCTTTTATTAAGACAGAATCCGACTCAACTTCCAGACGAGACAATTGGTCTGCAACTGAGTTCTCTACTCCTTTTTTGTCTCGTATTTCTAAGTCAAACTCTTGGAGTAACAGAACCCACCTAATCAGTCTCGGTTTAGACTCTTTTTTAGCTAGTAAATACTTGATTGCCGAGTGGTCTGTATATACGATGACTTTGGCACCAATCAAGTATGCACGAAATTTATCAAATGCATACACCACAGCAAGCATTTCTTTTTCAGTCGTGGTGTAATGTATTTGATTTTCATTTAACACTTTACTAGCATAATAGATCACATGAGTTAATTTCCCTTTTTTCTAACCCAGCACAGCTCCGATTGCAAAGTCACTTGCATCACACATCAATTCAAACGGTAAAGACCAGTCGGGTGATGCAAGGATCGGAGCTGAAGTCAAACTTTGTTTCAATTTTTCAAATGCCTTGACACAGTTTTCACTAAATGCAAACACCTGATCTTTCACAAGCAAGTCGGTCAAAGGCTTAGCTATTTTTGAAAAATCTTTTATGAATCTTCTATAGAACCCAGCACATCCTAGAAAACTCCTTATTCCTTTCACGTTGATCGGAGGAGGAAGTTTTTCAATAATTTTAATTTTTGCTCGATCCACCTGCATGCCCTCAGCAGAGATCCTATGGCCAAGGACTATCCCTTCCTTAACCATAAAGTGGCATTTCTCCCAGTTAAGAACGAGATTGGTCTCTTGGCATCTCATCAGCACCTTAGCTAAGTTACTGAGGCATGTGTCAAAATTGCTCCCAAATACCGAGAAGTCATCCATGAATACTTCAATAAATTTCTCCACCATATCCCCAAAAATTGCCAGCATGCACCTTTGGAAGGTTGCTGGAGCGTTGCACAAGCCGAACGGCATGCGCCTGTATGCAAAAATTGCATAGGGACATGTGAATGCAGTCTTTTCTTGATCCTTCGGGTCAACCACAATTTGGTTATAACCTGAGTACCCATCAAGAAAATAATAGTACTCATGTCCTGACAACCTCTCGAGCATTTGATCAACAAACGGAAGGGGGAAATGGTCTTTCCGAGTAAAGTTATTCAGCCTTCTGTAATCAATGCACATCCTCCAGCCTGTAGTTGGCCGAGTGGCAATGATTTCACCCTGGTCATTTCTTACAGTCGTCATTCCTCCCTTCTTGGGCACCACTTGGACTGGGCTAATCCAAGTGCTGTCCGAGATCGGGTAAATGATTCCCGCATCAAGGAGCTTGACCACTTCCTTTCTCACTGCTTCCTTCATAATGGGGTTCAGTCTGCGTTGTGGCTGTACAACAGGGGAATAGTCATCCTCCATCAGGATTTTGTGCATATAAAAGGATGGACTGATTCCCTTCAAGTCAGAAATGTTCCAGCCAATGGCAGATTCATGAGCCTTTAATACCCCAACTAGTTTACTCTCATCCTCTTCTTTTAAGTCGGCATTAATAATGACAGGATGAGTGTCATTTCCTCTCAGGAAAACATATTTCAGATGAGAAGGTAAAGGTTTTAAATTACATTTTTCTTCTGAAAATTCCTTTCCTTTCTCAGCTTCAGTATTTTCCAAATCATTTTTCTTTTCGAAATCACCTACTTCCAAAACTTCCAGTAGGTCCAGTATTTCCGAGTGAGAGTCAATTGACTCGGTCTCGGAGTCAAAGTCATCCTCTAAAAAAGTTCATAGAGCCTCTTCCTTAGTTTTTAACAGTAATGGAGTCTGGTAATTTTCAACCTCTTCAATCATTAGGCAATCCATCCGTTCAGTCGGATGTTTCATGGAATTGAAGACATTAAAAATTACTTGCTCCTCCTGAACTCTCAGCATGAGTTCACCCTTTTCTACATCAATCAATGCTCTGCCAGTAGCTAGGAAGGGTCTACCTAAGATCAAAGGGATCTCTCGGTCAGCTTCCATATCCAACACTATGAAGTCTGCTGGAAAGATAAATTTATCTACTTTTACTAACAAGTCTTCCAGCATCCCTTGGGGATATTTAATGGACCTGTCAGCCAACTGTAAGGACATGCGAGTCGGTTGCAAGTCATTAATTCCCAGTTTTTCATCAAAGATAGAGGCATCAGGTTTATACTGGCTCCTAGATCACAGAGAGCACTTCCTACATGAATATCCCCTATTGCACACGGTATTATGAAAGATCCAGGATCCTCTAGCTTTTGGGGAAGTTTCTTTTGAATGATTGCGCTACACTCTTGAGTGAGAGTAATCATTTCATCCCCCCTAAGCTTCCTCTTCTTAGACAATAGTTCTTTTAAAAATTTTGCATAGGAAGGCATCTCTTGCAATGCCTCAGCAAAAGGGATATTAATGTGAAGTTTCTTGAAGACCTCTAAGAACCTAGCAAACTTCTGCTCCTCTATTTGCTTTTTAAACCTGTGCGGAAATGGAGCATTCCTCAGTTTTTCAGGAGTCAGCTTAGAAGCTTCCTCCAGAATCAGATCAACCTTTTTTCTTTTTCTTTTGATGGACTTTATTTCCTTTTTCTTTTTCTGATTCATTTTTATTTTCTACTTCATCTTTATTGTCCTGCTCGGTTTCTTGTATTATTTCTTTTTCTTTTTCTGAACTTATTTCTTGACCCGGAGATAGAGAAATAATTTTTCCACTCCTAGTAATTAGGGCCTTGCAATGTTCCCTTGGATTTACCTCGATATCTCCAGGGAAATTGCCTGCTTGCCTCTCAGCTAATTGTTTAGAAAGCTGTCCTACTTGATTTTCTAAATTTCTTATGGATGCTTCCTGATTCTTAAAACTGGCCTGAGTGGCCTGGATAAACTGAGAAAGTACATTCTCGAGTTTGGATTTTTCTTTAACAGGAGGGTGAGAAGGTTGTTGTGGTCTATTTGTGGGTTGACTCGGTGGGATATTCTGATTCAAATGTGGACCTTTCTGCCAGGAAAAATTGGGGTGGCTCCTGTAATTAGGATTGAAGGAATTAGAAGGATAATTCCTTTGATACTGTTGCTGCCCCATATAATTCACTTGCTCGGAAGGCACAACTGGATCACACATTCCATTTTCATGGTCTCCACCACAAAAGTCACAACTAATCATAGAAACTTGACTCGGCTTTTGGAGTTCTGAAATCTGAATGCTTAATTTTTCCAAAGCCTGAGTCATCAGTTTGCTCTGAGCCAGATAAGCATCTTGTGCTTCTAATTCTAATATTCCTCTCCTAGGGACTTGGTTCCTCTCACTAATCAGACATTCATTAGAAGCCATCACATCAATCAGCTCTATAGCTTCTTCTACAGTTTTAGTTGTTAATGAGCCTCCAGCCGAGGCATCAATCAAGACTCTGGTAGCTGGCCTGACACCATTATAGAAAATAGTCACCTGCTGTACATCAGAAATCTGATGATGAGGACATCTCCTCAGGCTTTCTTTATACCGATCCCATGCTTCCATCAAGGACTCACCTTCTCTTTGCTGGAAACATGTGATTTCATTGCGCAGCTTTGCATATTTAGAAGGAGGGAAGTATTTAATCAAAAATTTCCTTTGCAAATCCTCCCAGGTGGAAATGCTGCCTCTCGGTTGACTCTGCAACCAGGCTTTTGCTCGGTCCCTTAGAGAAAATGGAAACAACCTTAGTCGGATTGCTTCATCAGGGACCCCATTCATTTTTACTGTATCACAGATTTGGAGGAAGGTTGCTAAATGCAAATTTGGATCCTCAACCTCACTTCCTCCGAATTGTTCATTTCTTACCAGCTGCAGTAAAGCTGGTTTAAGTTCAAAATTGTTAGCTGCAATTGGTGGCCTAAGGATGCTAGCCTGCGATCCTTCTTCAGTCGGTCTGGAGTAGTCACCTAGTGTAACTCTCATCTATTCCGTTTCCTGTTGTTCTTTTTGCTTTTTCTCTTTTCTCAGTTTACGTTCTAACAAATCGATGTCAGGATCAAAGAAGAAAGGTTCTCCTCTGCTCCTTGACTGCATACAACAATTGTTTACACAACAAAGCAACTCACAGCTACGACTACACAAAACAATAACTACTAAAAAAAAATACGTATTGACTACAAACAGAAACAAAAGCAAATGGTTTAGTCCAGTACCGGTCCAAGGATTGTTGATATTACTCAACAATCCCCGGAAACGGCGCCATTAACTTGATGCTGAATTCCCGAGCCATTAATTTGGTGCAAAAATCTTAGTAAAATAAAATGTGACTCTCGGATTTACACTTTGGCAAGCGCACCAGTCGTTAAAATTGTAATGTATTTGATCGTCCCACAGGGATTGTGGTAAGTACCTCAATCTAGGACTAGTACAAGCTGAACCAACAGACAATACATGAAGTTCATTCGGTTTTTATGGTTTTAGTGTTTTATAGTTGTTTTTGTATTTTCAGAAACAGAGTTAAAGTGAAATGTGGAAAGTAATTAATAGAAAACAGGTCAGGATTGCTTCGGCTCACAATTTCCTCAAGAAACATGCAATTAAGTATAATCAAACTTCATAATCTAGAGGACAATCCGCTTGCGGTTATTCCCTAATTCCTTAGGTGAAAAACACTAATCCTTAAGCAATGAACCCTAATTCCTTAAGTGCTCGATTAACCTAAGAATCTAATGCGAAATTGGAGGTTGAACTCTAACTATTCACCTAAATTGATTAGGCCTGAACTAGTTAGAAAGCTGGAAGTTACCTAAGCTTCAACCATGATTCCTCACTGGCGAAGTTCTTCATCGGTTCTGGATTTGTCAATCCAGCGATTCTGCTCCACTCCTCAGCTTGTTCGCCTCGGGATCTTAGAAATCGATCTACTTGCTCACAGCTTCAAGACTCCATTGCTCACCTTCACAATCCCAACCTTAGGGGATTAGAACTCCATCGACGTTGGATTCATCGAAGGAATACAGAGAGACATGGATGGGAGAGTTTAGAGAGATGAAAATGTAGTGAGAGATTGGAAATGGAAAATGAAGTGTATTATGTTGTACGCTGTTCTGTTCTTCTTTTACAAAGTATGTACATGAATATATATAGGCATCTAACTAAACTAACTAACTTAGCTAATATCTGAAAACTGAGTTCTTAATTAAACTAAACTAACTAATTGAATAATTACAGAATAATTAACTAATCACAACTCAGCTCGTAGCAGATTCCAGTTCATCATTAGCTAATGTATAGCTCAGCACCAGCTAATTGACAGCTTACTTCTTAAGTTACTTAAGGTTACAGTAGTAGAGAAGAAGGCAATGGAAGCGGAGCAGTACTGCACCAAGTGTGTTGTTGGAGGGAAAGAACAGTGTTTAAATTACTGCCTTTATGCTTCAGCTGCTAAGTTTTTGTTTGAGCGGATTAAACTCTCGCTTGAGCAGATTGATTATTTGATCGATATTCTACAGTTGGCGCTCGGGTTCTTCATGCAATATTCCGAGTCCTTGTTCTCTTTTGGAGTCAGTGTCTTTGAAGTCTCACTCAGTCGGTCTTTGGACTCTTTTCAGTCGGAATTGAGAAGTTTCACTCGGATTTTCCAAATCTCGCTCGGCTTTTATAATTTTCACTCGGATTTGTCTTCTTTTCTCAAGTACGCCCTGTTCCTGCACCATTAGACAGCTAATTGCCTAGCATTTATACGCTGGCTGCTTAGTAAATTTGTAAATACTTCAAAATTCCTTATCTAATTAATATTTTCAATCGGTTTCTTACATAAATAGCATACTTTTGAAATAAATAACTAAAACATGAATTATTAACAAATTATTAAATAATAATATCAAGACTAGACAATACTTAGTAAAGTATGTTAAATAAACAGTGGAATAATTAAGTCTTTTCAAGACTTATCAAATGACTTAATATATTTTCTACTAACAATCTCAATACATTGTGCACTATAGGAGCAGAGAGAGCACCGCAAGCCATTATTCTTTGAGGTCATGCAAATGACTAAGAAAAACAAAGTCGGTGGTTGGGTTAACCAAAAATCAACAGACATGGTGGTAATTTAATTTAACTTATGCATGCTTAAACTTACAAATTATATTACTGAATTTTATCATTATTTTATATTTATAGGAGGCGTATCTTGCTATGAGGGCCGAGAAAGAGGCAGAGTTGGTGGCCTCCACACATGAGGGGGAGGTACCTCCCACCCTTTCTTGTTTCGATGACAACACCATCTATATGGAGGGTGTTGGCAGCGTGAATAAGAAAAGGAGGGTGTTTGGATTGGGAGGCATGCACATAGCTGGCTAAAAAAGGGAAGACCTCTTCCTTTTCCTCTTCCTTTAGCCTTCTAGTAGATGACGTTCAGGTTCTTGAGAACCTGAACAATAAGTTACAGGAAGAGCGATACCGTAGGCAGCTTTTATAGGAGTGGGCCGAGGAGGATCGACGCTAGAGCCAGCTACTGCAGGAGCAAGCTGCGGAGGATTGACGACGGGCCAAGGAGGAACAACTCAAGACTCGTCGACAGCTTATGGCGTAGTAGAAGATGATCATACAAATGATGGTGAGGCTACCCCCTCTACTTCCCAGCTGTCCCCACCACCACCATAAGATCCCCATGCACCATGATTTTACTTTTCTATGGTTCATTTTTTTGTATATTGTATACATTGTATATATATTTGGTTTACAGTTTATATCATATTCCATATTTCAATATCTGTTTTATGTCATTCTCTTTTTCCATGTGAATTTGCCAATTTAATATTGTATTACTAAAATTAAAATTCAATGAAGAAAACCCTAAATCACAATGATAATAAGCAAAATAATCATTGTAATTATTAACTGATATTTAATATTTAATCGATTCAATTAAAAAATAATTAACAAAAATTAAGTTAAAAAAACCACCAACATATATTAGCGACAGACAAAAAGGACAGGTGTCATCGCTATTATGTAGCAATATAGTAACAGAAATATGTTGTCGCTATATGGCACCACAGTAGTGACAGAATTAGTTAGTCGCTATATGGCAGCATTTAGCGATGGAGCAGCCCGGTCGCTATTTAGCTGTCATATAGTGACAGATTCCGTGGTCGCTAAGAGGTAGTAATTTAGCGACGGGATACCTTGGTCGCTACAATAGAGACGGGGTACGGTGGTCACTACACTGTGACACCAATGACGGGGTATGGTGGTTGTAATAGTATAACACTAGCAATGCGATATGATGATCGCTACATTGTGACACCAGTGACGGGATACAGTGGTCGCTACATTGTGACACCAGCGATGGGGTACGGTGGTCTCTACACTGTAACACCAGTGACAAGACACGTCACCAACCATGGGACAAACGTAACAACGAGGTGACATTGTCGCAGCTCTTGTGACAGAGTGCTTCTCTCGTCGTTGTTGTATCAGTGATGATTGCCATAGTGACAACTTTCTTGTCGTCAAAATTTCCGTCGCTAATACACTTAGCGATAGAATTCATATGCTTTAGTGATGGCTTAGGGCCGTCACTCACTGGCCTTTTTCTAGTAGTTCTACCTCAAGAGAACAAATTTGAACAATTCAATGGTTCTGCCTCACCTACCTAGTTTTGTACTATATTTAATACATGTTTAAACACAATCAATTGCTTATCAAAGCATCACTTTCAGATGTCAAATGCACAAGTTGTTACATTCATGATTTTTAATATGTCTCGAATATTTTCTCGGTATTAGTTTCACATTTTATTAGGTTTCGGGAATTCCTTTTCCTTAATCAATGTTTTCTATCACTTAAATGACCATACCTAGTGTTCTCAAGATACCAATCAACATCATTCTCTTCACCCATTATCCTTAATGTAACACCCCGAATTTTATAAAAATGAATAATTGATGGAAATGAATAATAAATCATTGTATATGAGTGGATTTGTGTCCCAAAAATACTGGAATAATTACAATTGGAATCTACTATGGACATTTATGAATTACTGAGATTTAAGGAGTTAAAATTATACCCGATTAGAATATGGGTGTCGGACCAAGTATCTCCGATTGAGATGCCGTTGGTCAGGGCAGTTAAGAATATTATTGGGAATCCGAATCTATATTCGGAATAATTTTTGGATAATGTATTGAGCCCAAACTGAGAGCCTATTTGTTATAAAACGGTGAGATTTAATGAGAAGCCAAATAATGAAAATATAAACTCCCACATCCTCTTCTCCTTTTCGCGCCACTTTTCTTTTTCTTTGTATTTCCTTCTCTTCATTCTCCTTATCCTTTCTCATTCCTCTCTACTCTTCTCTCCAAAACCTAAGCCATGTGGAGCCTTATTCTCCTCCACCATTTTCGTTTTCATGGAAGCTTGAAGGAGAAGCTTGTGCTGGAACTCCTCCTCCTTCTCCCACTCTATTTTCGTGTGGATCTCTCTCTCTATTGGAAGCTCATGTTGTTTCTTTGGGTGAGGTAAGTTCCTCATCATTTTTATGAGCTTTATGCCCTAGGTTTGGGGTTTTGATTATTGGGTAAAGGTTTAAATGCTAATGGAATGATGAATGAAACTATTTAATAAGGAAACCCTAAGGTGGGGTGGCTTAAATATGAGCCTTTAAGAGCATTTAAGTGGGTACTTAAGATTAATGTTGGAAGGTGATGAGAAATAAATGGGTATTAATGAGTGTTGTTGGGTTTTAGTGAAACCCTAACTTTAATAAATTGGGGAAAGTATGAAATGTAAATAGAATGTAGGTTTAATGATTATGAGAATGATATTAATGATGAAAGATGGCCATTGATGGTGATTAATGAGCATGGGTAAATGTTGTTGGGTTTTGATGAAAAACCCTTGCCTTAAGAATTTAAGAGAATGTATATATTGTGACTTGATGAGGTTCTAGACCATTGTGGTGTGCCATCTAAATTTGAATGATTAATTGTGATTATTGAAGGATATGAGGGCTAAGTTGAATATTGAGTAACAATGATGATGTTTGAAGGATTGAGGAGATTTAAAACTACATTATGTAATGGGTAAGATGATGATGCTGTTAGATTAGTTCGTCTTTAAGATCTAGAGGATCTTTGCTTTGGGAAAGGAATTCCCGAAGCCTAACACAATTGCATAACTTGGTGTTTAGCAAGTCTAGGACTTGGGGTTGAGCTTTATGATAAGCTAACAAATGTTTAGAGCTATGATGGTTATTGATTATGTGTATGCATATGTATGGTATATAGATTTTATTCTGAGACTATGTGGCAGAGCTTTCAGAGCGTGCGTTCAGAGTTCGGCTTTTCCCTCAAGGTAGGAGAGAAGTTAACATTCAAATTGCATGAGTAAATTTGTGAGTGATTTGATGTATGTGTTAAATACTCATGCTTGCCTTGCCTTGCGTATGTATTGAATTAATTAAATTAGTGAGTTGATGATTATTGAGGATGATTCGTAAGAATATGTGGATTTGTTGTGGCAAGGTATGAATACATGTATATAAGATGATGATGAGCTTGAATTCAATATGAATAATAAGTTTGGAATGTAAATTCATAAGTATGAATGTTGAACAGGCTGTATATGCCTTTCATGATGTGTATGAACTGTGGAGTAAATCCAAATTTGGTTTATAATGAGAAATTCTGAGTGAGAATGTTTAGAACAAGTTGTATATATCCCACATATCATATATGATGTGTTGAAAGTAAGTGAATTGGCTTAAAATGTGATTTTATATGTTGAGCTGTGTGAATTTCATTTTCTGATCATGTCCTGGTATTCTCGCTCAGGCGAGATGGGATCTCGCTCAGGCGAGAGTCCCCTGCACCAATATTATGGCCTCTGCGCTAAATTCGCCCAGGCGAGCGAGTGTTCCGCTCGAACGAATAGAGTGTGTTGTGATCTGGTGAGGTTCTGGACGAATCTCGCTCAAGCGGGCGTGGCTGCGCTTGAGCAAGCAAGGGAGGACATTGATTCTGGATGAATTCCACCTGAGTGGGGACTTAGAAAATAATACATGATCTGTGGTGAATTTCCGAGTGAAATTCTGAGTGGGCTATGCCAAGGCAGAACCCTCCGAGTGAGGGAGTGGATAAAATTCTGAGTGAGAGGTCTCCCTGTGTGATATTCCGAGCAGTGGAGTTTCGAGTGGAAATTCCTGAGTTCCAAGTAACTCGTTCCGAGTGGAGCCTCTCTGTGTGTGTAATTCCGAGTGGGGATGCCACCGAGTGGGAAAACATGGTGTGTTGTCCAGGAGTATTCTGGAATAACTTCACTCGTGTGAGAATGAAAGGAAGTCGGTTTTTGGAATGAGTTACCGAGTGGAAAACCGAATGAGAAAAGACTCAGTCTGGAGTATTTTTTCGAGTGGGAACCCGAGGGTGATGAGTCGATTTTGGTATGAATTGCTGAGTGAGGACTGATCGAGTGATGAGTCGGTTTTAAAGAAATTATCGAGTGTAAGACTGATTGTGTTGACTCGGATTTGGAATAAAGTTGCCGAGTGAAAAACTAATTGAGATGACTCGGGTTTGGAATAAATTGCCGAGTGAAAGGTCAAGTGAGAGACGAGTCGGCTTTGATTGATTTTGCCAAGTAGAAAACCAAGTAAGATGAGTCGGTGTTGAGATGAATTACCGAGTGAACGTTCAATCAAATGATGACTCAGTTTTGGAGTAATTAGCCGAGTGATAGACTATGTGAGTGTGAGTCGACCCTGGAATGATTTGGTTGAATGAATAATGGGTCAGTCTTGAGGGATTTTGTCAAGTTAAAACCCGAGTGACAGGAGTCAGTTTTGGTGGGACTTTGCTAATTGAAAACCCAAGTGTTGGGGAGCCTAGTTGAACGAGTGGGTATATGCTTGGCAATGTGAAGTTAGTCCTGGAATGATTTAGCCGGGTGAAGGACCCAATGGAAGGAGTCGGCCCTAGAACAGGTCCACTGAGTAAACCGAGTGTTGGGAAGGACGACCTCTGGTCGGTTTCCGCTCAAGCGAGTGGATACCTTGCTCAAGCAAGCGAGTGTAAAATTAGCTACTGGAGCTATTTTGCCCGAGCGATTGGCTGGGTGTGTATTGTCTCGCCCAAGCGAGCAACCTAGAATTTGGTACTAGCTCGATTTCGCCCGAGCGAGCTGAGACACTCAAGCGAGATGGGCTGTCTCGCTTAAGCGAATGTGGGACTCGCTTGAGTGAGTGACACCCCTGATGGTATTTTCCCCTCTTTTCTCTTAGTTTTGATTATGTTGACCCTTCTTTTCTTGGTCCTGATGGTTTTGGACCTTTTTCCCTTATATTATTTGATACTTGAGGGATGTATAAAGATATATATATATATATATGCCTACAACATGATATGGTGGTGATGGATAACGAATAAGATATTGAGATGACAATCATACTGGTAATAATGAATGAAGTTGTGGATCATTTCCTTAAAACAGGGGTGCTTGTTATTATTAATGATTCTATGACAAAACCATTGTGGTTGAATATGGATATTGAATTCATTATATGATGTGAAATATAAAAATGTGTTGTGTTGAGATGCAAGGTCAAGAATATGATTATGATGGACATATGTGTGATGGCCATATATGGGAATGATGAATATGTCTTCGATAATTCCAAGTGTAGAATAATATGACGATGTTTGCCATGTCTTTGATATCCATGTGTGGATTGTTATGAATGAAGTTGCGGCCATTGAGATGCCAATTATATGAATGATATGCCTTGAAGGGCTTGTAAATAATTATATGATTATTGAAAATGCCAAAATTGAAATATACCCCTAATTGAGAGGGTGAGAAATCCTTGCGAGATTGTTGGGCACATGCATTATTGCATTGTTACATTCATGGCATAGCATGGCATTTGAAACATCCTTAATTTAATTACACTTAAACCGAGACCAGGGGAAATTTTTCCCAAAATTTAGAGTTTACAAATCATTCAATATCTGCCCAGGTTAATAATTGGAATAGAATTAAAACGGCGTAAGGGCAGAGAAGGCAAAAGCCGACCAGAAGAAAGGAAAACCTTCATAAGAAGGCCCAGAGGAAGTCACAGCTCGAACAACCAGTGTTCACTCGCTCAAGCGAGGCCCGGGACGCTTGAGCGAGATAGCCCACTCGCTCAGGCGGAGTACCATTCGCTTAAGCGAACAACCCAGAAGCCTCCCGTGCACACATACTCGCTAGAGAAAATCCTCCATTCGCTGAAGTGAGAAGTCACACTCGGATATCCAAACGCTCGGAATCCAGAGTTCCATTCACTCGGAAACAACCCATTATATCATACTCCTCTCGGAAGCTTACACAACCCCCTATTTTATTCCGCGAGATCATACAATTCATTTACTCAGAAAATGATAGCTAGTTAACTCGGAATCTATGAATTCCCCTTACCCGGACTATTTCCTCTATCAACACCACCTGGTGTGTTTCAACCTGAGATCACTCGGAGGTACATTACTCATCCTTCACTCGGCACATTATCACTTCTTTCACTCGGGAAATACCTAGATCTTCCTTCACTCGAAAAAGGGGTCACAATACTCATTCGTCACTCGGAACATTGCAGCTAGATCCACACGGCATATGACACTTATTTGCTCGGGGAAAATCATTAAGTCAAGCCCCACTCGGGCTTTATCTAATCTTAACCACTCGGGATGTAGAACCTCATTCACTCGGATTATGTAATTGTACACTTGGAATTCATCCTAATCTAACCATTACAATAACTCTTCTTCGGAAGAGGGCCCACTCGGGGTTTCCACTCGGAATTATCTAACCCTTTCCCGCTCGGGATCTATACATATTTTTCACTCGGAATAATCAAGCCTAGCATTACTTGGAAATTCTCCCATTAATCCTACACAGAATAGGTTCACCAAGAGATTTCTCAGAATCCTTTTTAAGTCTTCTCCGCTCGGAAAAGAAGGCCAACATTATAGCTTCGCTCGGAACGGCCCAAACAATAATAATCCACTCGGAATTCATCACCTTAACATTATTTATTCAACATCACTTCACAACCAATACAATGTATATTACCACTACAACCACACACATATGTATATACAGACATACACTCGGATACTTATTATCCCAGCATTATTCATTCACCAACACTTGTTATTCGATGTAATTAACACCATACCCATGTAATATATATATATATATATATATACGTGTACTTGTTTACAATTCTGATAGGTATTGCTCATAAACAATAAGTTAGTTACCCTATTACATGAGAGTCGGCCAAGGCTACACTGACCAGACATAATAAGTACAATATAAGCATACAACATATGACATTAAACAGCAAAAATACGAGTCAAATGGAATTAAAAGAAAAGGAAAAATTAGATTTTTCCTCTCTTTTCCACTGTGACCTCTTTTTCTCCCTCTCACTTAATCCTTTTGCCCATTGGATAATGGGAATCATTACCCATTGGAAAAGTAAAAGTAATGCACCCTTTTACCCATTGGTTATTAACTAATTTGGTCATCTTTTCCCACTCTTGTAACACCTTAAATTTTAAAATAAAGGAATAATTAAGGGGAATAAATACTGGATAATTATCAGTGGAATAATTACTGTCCCAAAATGTAGGAAATGATTAAATTAATATTTTTGGAGACTGTTGGTAATTTATTAAAGTCGAATAAGCTGAAATTAAGCCCGATTAGAACATGGGTATCTGACCAAGTATCTCCGATTGGGATGATATTGGTTAAGGCCGTTAGAAATATTATTGGGAGTCCGGATATGTATTCGGAATAATTTTTAGTTAAAGTATTGAGCCCAAACAGAGATCCTGTTTGCCATAAAATGATGAATCTTTAATGAAAGGGTTAAAATAAAAACAAAAGTCCATGTTTTCCCTTCTTATTTCCGTTGATGCCTTGGTCTCACTTCGCAATACTTGACTTTTTCTTCTTCTTCTTCTCTTATTTTCTCTCCTAAAACCCTAAGCCAAAGGTGACACCTTCCCTTTTTTATTTTGTTTTGTTGGAGCTTGGAAGAAGGCCATTGGAGCTTAAAGTCTTTCTCTTCCCCTCTATTTTCGCAACTCTCTTTCCCCCTTTGATACCCATTTTCATTTTGGGTGTGGTAAGCTATTTTCATGACTTTTGTTTGGTTTAATGCTACAGTTATAAGTTATTATAGCTTGGGAGAGCAATGTTTGTAGGTGGGGTGTTTAATGGAAGCATTTAATGCATGAACCCTAAGGTGGGTTGCCATAAATATGAATTTTTATGAGGGGTTAATGGTGGAGATGTATTTATGATTGGAAAGAGATGAGAGTTATGATGTATTTATGGATATTGGTAAGTTTGGTAAAAACCCCAACCCTAATATTGAGAATATGAATATTGGTAAATGAAATAGTTTTAGGAATGTTGGGCTATGGTTGTTTAGCCTTAGATATAATGAATAGGGTTTAATGGGAAGGAATTCCCAAAGCCTAACAAATAGAAAAAGGGTGCCTATGGCATGTTTTATTGATGTCATGAAATTGTATATACAAGAAAGTCATAATTAGTGTCTTGAATGATTGATTTATGTGGGTTCCTATATGTTGATGTAGGATCCATTCTGAACGACGAGGTGGGAACGTCGTATCGCTCGAAATTCTTCTCTTGAGGTAAGAGAGGAGTCTTTATGTTCTAAATGCATGAATTGGATAGTATTTGATTGTTATATATGACAATATCCATGTGCCTTGCTTGTACTGTTATGAAGAATTGTAATGTGTGTATGATGTTGGTAATGTGTTTTGGCAACATGCATTGATGCATTTAGAATAATTATGGTGTGCTATATGGTGGTGTGGATTGTTTGATGATATGATGTTATACTTATGTCCACCATAAATGTGAGATGATTATAAATGATGTTTGATTGAAAATGGGTGTGAATAATTAGCATACCTTGATTGATAGTGAAAGATTGATGTCATTATGTTTGAGGATGGAATTGAATTATGGTTATGAGAATTATTGAATATGCCACACGAAATTTAAACTAATGATAATAACCAACAATAATAAATCCACTAAAAGCCTTGTGGTGATGTTGGTGATGATAATGATGATGATTGATGAGTGGCATAAATAGGATACATAGAGTAAGAAATGCATATGATTGGCATTTGAATCCATGGCATACTGCATAGCTGCCGGTGTTGGAATTTTAGGGGATTCCCCCGGTTGGCCTAGTGGGAGGGTGGCTCCGTGCACGGGCAATTTGTTGTATCCCCTGTGACTCGGTGTGTAAGTCACAAAGCTTCCCATGTTGTGATACGGGGAGCCACATGTGGTTGACCCTTATGAGGGTGGCTCTTGATGAGCAGGTGTCCCCGATGGTCCTTGGGATCACAGCTGCCATGATGAGACTTATGGTTGGCTCGCAACACCATATAATTGATTATGTTGTTACCGCGGTCATGGTGGAAATGACCAGGTGTTGCAAAATAGGCGATGCGGTTTGGTACCAGTAAAAGATTGGTGAAATGCATGTAATTTGATGATAAGTGTACACATTTTACTACTGCAATAGGGTATGGTTAGATGATCATACTTGAATCCCACAATTGGTGTTTATATTCCCACAGTCAGATCTGCAATTGTTGAAATAATCCATTGTGCATATGTATTAGCTTAAGAGCATTTACATATAGTAAGGAAGTATACCAAAGGTGATGAGATATGATGATGGTTATGTTGAGGATGAGATAATGTATTAAGACAACATAAAAGATGTGGATACTAAATGATAAAATGAGTAAAATGATAAAGTGTGAAGCCTAAATTGTTGAAAGACTTGATTATGTGTATGCTTGTATACCTTGCCTAATCTATGATGTCATTTGTGATATACGTATGATAGTATTATGATGATGAATGAGATGGTGAATGATATGTGTATGCAAAGTATATATGTTTTGATGCATATGTACATAATCACATGGTATTCATATTCATTCTTTTGGAATATATGACTTACTCTCCCATGTTGTCCACTTTTTAGACTTGTGATGCAGGGCACTCATGGGTGGAGTGAATATTTTAAAGTATATTTTGATGAAGAAGGTAAATAGGTGTATAGGAAGCGCCTTGGCCGACAAAATCTGAATTTTTGTATAGCGTGTAGTATGGGTATATGTATATTTTGTAATCTGAATGATTGAATGATGATTTTGGATGGTCAAGTACAAAAATTGGACCTTGATGTGTATGGCCAATTTTCCTTAATGACCTAGATAGTGTATGAGGATGAATTGTGATGTTAATTAATATTGAATACCATGTATGAATAAAGTATTTTACAATTTACAACAATTTATGAGGTTTATGTGAAAAATGATTTAAACATCATGCATTGGATGAATGAGAATTGATCTTGGTGAGTATAAACAAGTAGATGGACTTTTAAATATATGATTGAATGTATCTAATATATTGGTATAGGCTAAAATGACATGAAATGAAATTTAGTATGCTAAGTTATGTGAAATGTTGTATGTTTTTGCTGATTCTGCATAACTCGCTCAAGCGAGTGATAATATCGCTCAAGCGAGATCTCCCTGTAACAGTGGGGTAGCCTCTTGCCCAAATTCGCTCAAGCGAGTGACAATCTCCCTCAAGCAAAATCTCTTTGGATCAGAGGTATGGCTACTAGCCTCATTTCACTCAGGCAGGTAAGGTCTTGCCTGAGCAAGTGTTGGATAAAATGCTACTGAACTGCGAATAGTCGATGACATGGTGGCTCACTCAGACGAGCGAGGATAGGAATGGATACTAGAGCTATTTCATTTAGGCGGGGATCCTCGTCCAAGCAAAAGGGAACCATTTCGCTACTGGAGTGATCTCGCTCAAGCGAGCAGGGCTCGCTCAAGTGAGATGGGTACCTGATGCGTACTACTTCCCTCGCTTAGGCGTGTTCGCTGGCTCGCCCAGGCGTGGCTATTGGAACTCGCTCAAGCAAGTGGGGCATCTCTGACCAACGCTTAATGCAATGGAGGCTATTATTTCAACCCCGCACTTGCTCATCAAATTCATCGACAAAGACAACAATGTGTCTTCTGTCAGAGGAGATTAGAACATGGTCAGGTATTGTTACAACCTAAGCCTCAATATGGTGAAGCTTGAAGCCTTCAACAAGAAGAGGAAGTTGAATGATGGAGGATCCGCGACGGGGTCTGTAAGCCTCATCGACTTGGATCCTAGGGCGGAGTTGAAGATTGATCCGCTCAACCCGTCGAAGCCCACGCCGGATGGGAGCTCTAGGGATATTGTTTTAGGTGATTCCCAAGAGAAAGTTACATATATCAACGACAAGCTAGAACCAGTTATGGAGCAGCAACTGTTGATGCTCCTTCAAGAGTTCAAAGACCTTTTTGCATGGACAGCAGTAGATATACCCGGTATGGATCTGGACTTCTATTGTCACAAGCTAGCTGTTTATCCGGAGATGATGCTGGTTGCCCAGAAGAAGCGTAGACTGGGCCCAGAGAAACAAAAAACTGCTTGTGAACAGACAGAGGAATTGTTGAAGCCTAGATTTATCAAAGAGATCCGCTATTCCTTGTGGCTATCCAACGTCGTGATAGTTTTGAAGGCCATTGGTAAATGGAGAATATGCACTGATTACGTGGACTTGAACTGCTGTTATCCAAAAGATCTGTATCCTCTCCCAAACATAGATCGGATGGTAGATGATTCATCCGGCTACCAATACCTGAGTTTCATGGACGCATATTCAGGATATAACAAATTCCGATGTGGGAAGAGGACCAGGAAAAAATAGCCTTCATCAATGATCGTGGTGTCTTCTGCTACACTGTTATGCCCTTTGGCTTAAAGAACACTGGGGCCATGTACCAGCGCATGATTAACAAAGTTTTTGAAGGCTTACACACTCAGATAGTAGAAGTGTACATTGACAACATCATTGCTAAGACCTCTGCCGGAGGTGACCACGTAGAGGATCTGCGCTAAGTGTTTCTACGCCTGAGACAATACAACATGAGGCTGAACCCTTTGAAGTGCACTTTCACAGTCCCAGCTGGGAAATTCTTGGGTTTTATACTGACGCAGCATGGAATTGAGGCCAATTCGGGGAAGTGCCAGGCCATCCTTAATATGCAGAGTCCGAAGAATCTAAAGGAGGTTCAGTCCTTGAATGGTAAAGTAGTAGCTCTGGCACGATTTATGCCCAAGATGGCTCATAGATCACTCCCTCTGTACAAGGTCTTGAAGAAGACCAAGAAATTTGAGTGGGGGCAGGAGCAGGAGCGAGCCTTTCAAGAGCTTAAAGAGGTGCTATCCAAACTTTCGATATTGGTGAGGCCTGACCCGGGCAAAGTACTCATTTTGTACTTAGCAATTTCTAACAAGGCTCTCAGGGTTGCTCTAGTGAAAGAAACCCCAGATGGACAGAGGCCAGTATATTTCACAAGCAAAACATTGCAAGGCGCTGAGACTCGGTACTAGAAGATTGAAAAGGCCGCTCTCGCCGTCATTTTTGCTTCTCGATGTTTACGTCTATACTTCTACGCTAACTCGATTGTTGTGAGGACGGATCTACCACTCCATTCTGTTTTGAGCAAACCAGACCTCGCTGGGAGGATGATTAAATGGTCCATAGAACTTTCAGAATTTGAAGTTTCTTATGAGCCATGGGGTGCAATAAAAGCCCAGATTTTGGCTGATTTCATAATGGAGATGCTGGGGACAGATCCAACAACACTTCAACGACATTAGACCATATATGTAGACGGATCATCTAATAATAAAGGCTGTGGAGCAGGCGTAGTGGTAGAAAGTGATGATGGTGTCCATCTAGAGATTTCCCTTCGCTTTAATTTCAAGACCTCCAATAACCAAGCTGAGTACGAAGCTTGTCTCACCGGACTGCGAGCTGCAATCGACATCGGAGCGTCCGAAGTCACCCTTTGCAGTGACTCTCAGTTGGTTATATCACAAATACAAGGCGAGTATCAGGTCCGTGAACCTCAGCTCCAGCTATACTTGAACTGTGTGAGAGAGTTAATTAAAAAGTTTTCAACACTTGAGTTCAAACATGTCCCTCGAGAAGAGAATGCAAGGGCGGATATTCTATCCAGGTTACCCAGCATGAAACAGCCAGGAAGCACCACAACTGTAATCCCAAGTATGCTGACGTCGCCTAGCATCCCTCTATTCCCCTCTCTCAACACTGTAGCAATTGATTACAGAAACTTATGGATGGCCCCCTATATCCGTTATCTGGCGGATGGGCAGCTGCCCATTGACGAAAAGGAGAAGAGAAGGGTAAGAAGAGAATTGCCATACTTTACCATGATCGACGGTGCCCTTTATAGGAGGGCATTCTCCGTACCTTACCTGATTTGTTTGAGGGAAAATGAGGTACAAGGAGTAATAGAAGAGGTGCGTGAGGGACAATGTGGGCACCACGCCGGAGGAAGAAGTTTGATGAGGAAAATTCTCAGGGCTGGATATTGGTGGCCCGCGATTAAGCAAGATTCCATCGACTTCGTCAAGAAGTGTGACGTCTGTCAAAGGTTTTCTAACCTTCACCATACACCGGCGGAAGAACTCTTCACATCCGTTGTTCCATGGCCATTCTACCAATGGGGATTGGATATCTTGGGTCCTTTTCCAACTGCGCCTGGGGGGATTAAATACCTCATTGTGGGAGTTGATTATTTTACTAAGTGGATTGAAGTAAAGCCAGTGGTACACATCACTTCAGCCCAAACTCGTCGTTTTATGTATGAAAATATTATAACATGATTCAGGGTCCCAGCGCGAGTTGTTACAGACAATAACACTCAATTCATAGATAGAAAGTTCACAGATTTGCTTGAAGGGTTAGGAATAACCCAGATATTCTCATCTGTCGAACACCCGCAGACCAATGGTCAAGCTGAAGTGGCCAATAGGAAAGTGCTGAAGGGACTGAAGAAGTGTCTGGGAGAGGCCAAGGGAGGATGGACAGACCAATTATGCCACGTCCTTTGGGCATACTGAACTACGCCTCACTCCTCCACATATGAATCCCCATATCGCCTAACTTATGGGGTAGAGGCAATGATACCAATAGAGCTACAAATCAAGTACTTCTTCGAAGGGGATAACAATGCTAACTTGGCGTCAGAGATGGATGTGATTCAGGAGCTGAGAGAGGAAGCATTCATTAGGGATCAGGCCATCAAAGCCAAAGCCGCCCTCCGATACAACAAACGGGTCCAATCTAGGACTTTTAATATTGGGGATTTGGTCCTAAGGAAGGCGAGTGTGGGAAACAAGTTTGCACACCAAGGCAAGCTTGCTCTGCCTTGGGAAGGTCCCTACAGAGTATCCAAAGTCTACAGTAAGGGTTTATACTGCCTGGAGAACCTTGATGGCTCCCCAATCTGCAACAAATGGAATATTCAGAACCTACGTGTTTATTATAGCTAGTTGGTAAGGTGGCATGTACTTTTTTCCTTACTTGGGTTTTTTCCCATCGGGTTTTACCAAGAAGGTTTTAACGAGGCATGACCCCAACTAAGCTCCTCTTGTAATTAACAATTAATGAAATATTCTTTGTGTTCACCAAATTCTTTATTACTTTATTCGTAGCACAACTCTGTTATGACAAAATACTTTCAGGACGGATGATCCTAATTACTTATCCGTTGTTAGTAATGAATTTCTTCAAAGGCATAAAAGGTGAAATATTAGGTGAAGGCTCCGGTGTAGTACGCTGGTTCTTTTCTAAGACCATGCTGGACCCCAAGTAACAGAAGGCTTGGGTGCATTAGGCTGGTTCTTTTCCAAAGCCACGCTGAACCCTGAGTACGGCTAGTAGGATCAACACCGAACTGCCGTTTGAAGGCTCGGAGGGTAAGATTAAAACTGAACTCCGAGTACAGCTAGTAGGACCAACACCGAACTGTCGTTTGAAGGCTCGAAGGGTAAGATTAAAACTGAACTCCGAGTATGACTAGTAGGACCAACACCGAACTGCCGTTTGAAGGCTCAGAGGGTAAGATTAAAACTGAACTCCGAGTACGACTAGTAGGATCAACACCGAACTTCCGTTTGAAGGCTTGGAGGGTAGGATGAAAACCGAACTCCAAGTACAGCTAGTAGGTTCGACCAAACGCTGGTGAAGACATAACACTACTCTTCTAGTTGGGAAATTCTCTTGTAGGATGAAGATTCAGTAAACACCACCACGATTGCTCCCCCTCAGGACGAATACTCCCAGTCACTCTCATGCTAACGACGTGTTTTCTCACGAGGGAAATCGCCATCATGATACTTATAATTTAAAGCCTAATTGTCAAAGGTTACGGTACGCTTCTTGCAAGTTTTGTATATGCAAAATGTTATGTTCACATTTAAACAATGAGGTCGTCATGCTACGATCTCAATGTATTATGGGATGGATAAGCTTCTTCTTTTCTACCAAATCAAAGGTAACATCCCACAAAACGAGCCTTTGTTACTAAAAGTGCTCATACATGGGGACAATATTTATATTTGTGATTATCCATTCTACGTTTTACTTATGTAAATCTGAACTGGTCTGTTACCATACAACAACCTTGTTTAAGTTAATTTCACAAATTAAGACATTCAACAAATTTATCGAAGGATTTTAAGATAAAAGCTAATTCCAAAACACAGTGATATTAATTCAACAAAAATTCACTTCTGAGCCGCTCCCTTGCCACCCTATTTCTCTCCGCCTCTGACCTCACCTTTCTCCCCTCCAGCAGCCTCATTCCCAGTTGTGCTTGTTCCTTCGCCTCCAGGTTGCTTGGCAATAGGGACTAGGAGAGAGGGCCCCATTGATTGGTCCTTGGGAAGGGGAGGCAGCTCATATGGAGTATTGGGCGCTTCCTCATGATGATCATCGACAACTGCAATGAGTTCCCCCCATGAAACTCGTAGAATGGATTAATACCGCTCAAGTTGAGTTTCACTTTAGGACTGCGGTGAAGAATCTGACGCACTGCCAATCCAAAAGATTCCTCAGCAACTTGGACGCAGATGTCAACAGCCTCATCCGCTCTGGTGTTAGCAGCAGCCAGCTCCGCTCTTAGGGCAGCGCCATCGTCATTCGGACTCGCCAATTTTAGGCTTTCAATTTCTAAAAGCAACTCCTTCTCCCTGCAAGCACATTCCTCAGCTTGCTTCTAATAACTATATGTTTTCGCTTTTAGTTCCTCATCTAGCTTGGAGGTATTTTCCTTCTCCGAATAGAGGCTCACGCTGAGGGCGGAGTTAACCTGTTTCTGCTCAGCCAATTGGCCCTCCAGGTCCTTTATGGTCGATTTCTAGCTGAGGGTCTCCGCGTACATCCGCTCCCTGTAATCCTTGGACGTCCTTAACCGATCCTCAAGAAGCTTGATAGCTGCCCTATCCTTAGCAGACGCAACAGTAAGGTCATTGACTTTGCCCATCAATCTGTCAACTTTCGGGTCGTCGTCCGCCAACCTACAGAGTGACCTCAGGAGACTGAACAGCTTATCTAGCTACCATCGTTCGGCCTCGCAAGCTTGCTTGATCTCTTTTGGCTCGAGGGTGGTCTTCAGCTTGTACTTCGGTTCAGGGATGGATTCAAGCACCGGACCCTCATATACCAGGAAGGGAGCGAGGTAGGAATTGTTTAGAGGAGGGCAAGAGACCTTCGACGCAAAGTAAGTAGTCAAAGGTTGAGCATCAGAAGTAGCAGCCTTGCTGGGGGCATCCGGAGTCAGCCCCGCTGTGTCTTTCTCACCCCCAGAGTTAGTTCGCCCTTCCAAAATGTTGATCCTTTTGGAAGGGGGGTTGCGACTCTGTTTGCTTCGAGGGGTCATTTTTCAGCTTTCTTCTTTTCTCCCCAATTTTCTGCCCCTCATTGATAGGGATTGGGTTAGCAGATCCGCCCTCCAGCAAAGGGATTTCATCACCCGCGGACGAGGTAAGAATGATTGTCTCAGCGGTGGCCTTCTTGGAATTTCTCTTTGGCTAAGTGTCATTTTCAGCCGCAACAGATTTTCCTTCAGCCTTCAGAGATTTTAACTTATCCATAGCTTGAGATTCTCTTTCAATGTCAACTACATAATTAATCAGGAAAATGGTAAGCATTAGAAGATTTCAAGGCATGTAAAGAAAGACAACA
Organism: Clitoria ternatea; assembly: GCA_037962975.1. Classification (NCBI taxonomy): domain Eukaryota; kingdom Viridiplantae; phylum Streptophyta; class Magnoliopsida; order Fabales; family Fabaceae; genus Clitoria; species Clitoria ternatea. Next base: position 164,365,180 of record CM075672.1, read on the forward strand.
GCAAAGAGAATGATTGAAGATTACGTAAATATTCTTCACGGGTAGTTTCTGAGCCTAACAAGCGCCTGCAAGAGAAAAATTTATGCGAGGTGGTGTATGCTTCAAGGGTGAAGAGAACGGACGCAGCAGTGGGAGATAATTCGTCCTCATCCGTGAAGTAAGCTTGTGAGGTCAACAAAAAATGCTCGTGTGACCAACTAACAGGGAACTTATTGATACCTTCTCGGTTCACCCAGAAGACCGGCTTCTCAGGTTGAATCCTTATTCTTGTAAAATACTACTTGAAGGATCACCTATCTACCTTCGTCGAGTCAGTGTAGGACTCAAAATTCACAAACTTGGGTAGAGTCCAGAGGGTGATCAAACTTACACCACCGCTCTGTTTATTTGCACGACGGACCACCAGCGTGAAGTAGAACAGCATGGCGACCGTCGGAGTGAAGTTAAAGTGCTCCCCAAGCACTTCCAGAGAGCGAATTAACCCCCATCCGTTAGGGTGAAGCTGGGAGGGAGCACAATCCAAAAATCTTAGTACCCCCATCTGAAACTCCGTCAGAGGGAAACGCATGCCTAAGTTGAGGAATAAGAAGTTGTACATATAAATTGATCTCTCATCCGGAACAGCATAGCAGATCTGTTCTGTGGGAAGAGGCGCCAACACCATAAATCGCTCCTTGTGCTCCTCTTTTGCATAGACTCTGAACCGGGGTTCTAGCCTTGCTCCGTCATCCCTAGCATGACAAGACGGCGTATCCTGAAATTCATCCACTACCCAGCAATAGGGGCGTTTTTCCTGGAGCTTTACCTAATCTATCCGGTGCGCAACCATATTGCATAGTCCCGAAGCTATCTTCAGAATATATTGTTGAGACGCCCCTCCATCACCAGAAGTGCCTTCGCCCGTTATTTTTCAGAGAGCTAATTTAAAAATCTTCACGCTGCCGTAAAAAGCTACATCGTCAGAGAGGTACAAATCAGTGTTCACCTCACTCTCACATGAACGGCTATCCCTTGACTCAGAAGAGGACTCTGAAGAGGGTATACTTACCCTCCACCGTGAGTAAGACGACGCCTCCCTCTCTGAGTGAAGTGGCCTGGTGTTAGAGGAAATTACAAGAATCCTCCCACCATGATACATAGGAGTTCGAGACGAAGTTTTCCCTCCTCTAACCCTAGGGCCAACATGGCTCGAACCAGTATATCTTCTCCCAAACATTCAAAAAAACTTAAAAGGAAAGTATGAGTGAGTGAAGAAGATAGTTACCTAAGAAAGAAATGGATTGTGGAATGAACTTCACAAAGCAAGCAAGCGTTTCCTCATAATTTTTATAGAGTTTCGACAGGGAACCAAAAGTAAGGGATTTCCAGAATTTACTAAGTGTCACTTTTATAGGAGAGGAAGGGTTTCAGTTACTGTTCCAAAGGTTATGTCATTCACGACTAAACTTGTCGATTCATAATCTAAACGACAGTACCGTTTCAAAACCCAAGGCACGAAAGCAGCGTCGATTCATTAAAGGGGGCTCTTAAATGGGCCCTAAGATTTGAATTTTTGGCCCATAAGACCCCTGAGTGACGGTTTCAGAGAAACGTGCATTTGAAACAATCATGAGAAGCGTTTTATACCTCACAGCCATTACGTGAATACCAAGAGTTTCGAGTTTTGAAAACTCTCCAGATTCTCACATATTGAATCTCTGTCCTAATCTGTCGTAGGAACATCACGACAACGGACCCTTCATCCATAAAACGGCTCCTCATAAGGTAACATAATAACGAACCAATACACACGTTAGCAAATATTTTATGTAAAAACAAACCGGTATCAAGACCAATTATGGACGATGTAGCTTATATGAGCAACTCTACTAGTCCCTCACACAAGCTAGGGGACAAATGATCCGGTCTTGATACCGGCCGCAAGACAAGGGTGACGTGTCATCCGGTCTGGCAATGCTACCAATTCCATAGGTAAGACATCGGACCAACGGAACCGTCTGGGCGTTCTCCCAAGACCGGCGAGTCCATGTTGACACCTCCCACATCGGATAAAGCATGCCCCCTACATCGGATCACCAACAAACAATCGTAAGTGGCTTTGGTAACAACGTAACGATTTCAGTCTCCTATGACAAATTCATCCATCAGGGGGCACGCGCTTTGCCAACTAGCCCATACTTGTCTCTTTTGATAAATTAAAAATATATATTTTCCATGCTGCGGCAGGACAAGATGGGCACTTCTCTTCTCTCGATTCTCTATAATCGAGGAATAGTGCTTTGCCTCTTGGCCCAATCAGGCCCATACTCACGCACGCTTATAAATACTTGAACTGTGCACACTATTACTCTATCTTGCTTACATTACAATATTACATGCATATACTCCTTACACACTGCCACTAACTTGATCGTCAGAGAATCTTTGCAGGTTGCACCCCTCTTCGCCCCCATCCAACGCGAAGGTCCGGTGTGTAGGATCTCCAGGACAGCAAGACCGATTTTCTCCCACTGAGAGATCAGACTATAATACTGGATACCCACTGTACCAGTGTACAAAATCTAAATCTCTTTAACTTTTGTGGCTGGCCCGACACCGGATCTATTGACCCTGGTTCAGGACAGTTCAGTAATCATCAAAAATAAATAAGACAACATAGGACAGATATATAATTAAAAGGGAAATTACATTCATTCATTGATAGAAAAGGAAAGTACATAAGGGAAAATGCAGAAAATTAAAATTCCTAACAGAATAGTGAATAATTAAGAGTATCCTAATAGAACATGATAAATGAGGATCTAATTATCTGGATTAAAAAAGTGAAAATCAGAAATCTTGTGAGAAAGCTCTTCATAACGTTGTTCCATGAGTTCAAAATCTTGCTGCTCGGTCATTTGGAACTGCTGAAGAGTGTTGTCATTCGTTCAAAGCGCTGGTCAAGGTAAGCATAAAGAGAGGTAAAGGGGTCAGCCGGAGCGGATGATTCGCCTTAAGTTGTAGGAGTAGGATCAACAATAGGTGAGGGAGGGTTGACAGGATGATCTTCTTCAAATAGACTGCTGCCATGAATCCTATCACTCTTGAAGATCCATCTACCTCCAACAAATACCATGCCTATTTTGTTGAGATAGTGAGTGCCAATGCAAGCTTGGGAGGGTACCTTCTCAGGGAGTTCACCGGCCATGTCCACACCATATGCTTTGAAAATTTTTATGAGGAGAATGGCATAAGGCAGCTTGTGTTGCTCCTTGGATTTGAGCATGTGGAGCTTGAGGAGTTGAGTCAAATTGATCTCCTTTTGATTGATGATGGCCCACATTAAAAGAACATCATCTTCTTCAACTAGTGCATAATTACCACCACGGGGAACAAGAAGCTTAACCATGAAAAAGTGAAGGAGACAGTTATTGAGAGTTAAGTGGCCTACCAGTTTATGATTGCTGAGTGGACAGTTGGCTTTCCAAAGAGATTGGCATGCAGAAATTACATTGAAATCCTACTCATCTTCCGGATTTCCACTGGCAAATTCAACATTAGAGAGGGGAATTTAGGTGATTTCAGCAAGTTGCTCATTTGTGATCTTTAGAGTCACATTCTTGACTCTAGCCTCTAGTACTCCATTAACAATCTTGAGGTTGCAAAAGAAGACCCTCATTAATTTAGGATAGTAGTATTCTTCCTTGAGAGTGAGGAAGGGAAGAAGGTTGTAGTGGTGAAGAAGTTGGGTGAAGGTGAAACAAGGGTTCTCAAAAACTTGGGCATCAATGTAGTGGGGAGTTATAATATCTTTCTCCAAAAATTTCTTGATGAAGTTTTGGAGGTCTCTTGGAGTGGAGAAGAATCTTGAGAAATCAAGGGGGTTATTGGCTTGGGCCATGGAGGATTTAGCTCTCTTCACATTTCTAGAGGAAGACATGATGAAAGATTAAGAAGAAGAAGAAGAAAGAGTAGAAGAATGTGAGATTTTTGAGAGATGGAAGTGGTGTGAGATGGAAGTGGTGAGGGAGGGGGTATTTATAGGATTTAGGAGGGAAAATTAGGGTTAGAGGATGGATTAGGATTGGGTGAAAGAGCTGTCACATGGATTAAGCATTTAATTTTTCAATCCTGGTGCATTGCTAATCGATTAGGCTTAGGGGCTAATCGATTAGTGTGTGTTTCTTTGGGAATCTGAAATGATTTTGCACATGGGTAATTGATTGTGTAATCGATTACGTAATTAATTGCACTAAAAATAGAAACTTGGCAATCGATTAGGAGGAGATGGTAATCAATTATCAGGAAGACTGAACGTCAGTAATCGATTGGACTGAGGTTCTAATCAATTTGGCATGAAACAGGGAGCTAGTGATCGATTAGCTATCAGAGTGTAATCGATTTTATACGAAACAGAAAGTTACTAATCGATTAGGTGAGGCTTCGTAATCGATTAGGGCAGCCCAAAAATACTTAAAACTTACATATTTCAAACAAAGGCACCAGAGGTTCAATATATCATACATCAATCAATCACTTACTCATTAAACATACTGTAAATTAAGGAATTATCAAAATTATTCAATATTCAAACACAATTAGAAATATCTAGGATTCCTAACTCTCTTCTAATATGTATGAATTGTTGTTTTGCAAGTGGTTTTGTGAAGATATCCGCTAATTCCTTAGAGGTTTCAACATGTTCAAGCACATAATCACCCTTTAACACATGGTCTCTAATGAAATGGTGTCTAATCTCAATATGTTTAGTTCTAGAATGCATCACAGGATTCTTAGAAATATTAATGACACTTTTATTATCACATTTGAGAGGCACATGGTCTAACATATCACCAAAATCTAGAAGTTGTTGTCTCATCCAAAGGATTTGAGCACAACAAGTACAAGCTACAACATATTCTGCCTCAGCTATGGATAATACAACACTTACTTGTTTCTTGCTATCCCAAGATACAACAGAACTACCAAGTAAGTGACAAGTATCACTAGTACTTTTTCTATCAAGTTTACATCCTGCAAAATCATAATCAAAATATCCAACAAGAGTGCATTCAACCCCTTTGGAGTACCATAAACCAACATCTTGAGTTCCAACCAAATATTTCATTATTCTTTTTACAGCAGTAAGGTGTGATTCTTTTGGGCATGCTTGGTATCTTGCACACATACAAATAGGAATCATGATATCCGGTCTACTAGCGGTTAACTAAAGTAAGGATCCAATCATACCTCTATACTTTGTGAGTTCTACATCCTTACCTTTCTCATCCTTATCCAAATAACATGAAGTGCCCATAGGTGTAGCAATTTCATTTGCCTTGTCCATGTTGAATTTCTTAAGAAACTCTGCAATATTTGGATTGACTAATGAATGTACCTTCTTTGGTTTGCTTAATTTGTAGCCCATGGAAGAATGTAAGTTCTCCCATCATGGACATTTCAAATTCATCCTGCATTAACTTAGCAAACTCCTTGCAAAGTGATTCATTAGTAGCACCAAAAATGATATCGTCTACATATACTTGCACCAATAGTATGTCATTCTTCTTATGCTTAATGAATAATGTTGTATCAATCTTTCCTCTTTCAAAATTGTTTTTCAAAAGAAATTTGCTCAATCTTTCATACCAAGCTCTTGGAGCTTGTTTTAAACTATATAATGCTTTTCTTAGTTTGAAAAAATGATTTGGAAATTGATAGTTTTCAAAACTAGGAGGTTGATCAACATATACTTCTTCTTGAATATATCCATTTAAGGAAGCACTCTTGACATCCATTTGGTACAATTTAAAATCTTTACAACATGCAAAGGCTAACAATAATCTAATAGCTTCTAACCTAGCTATGGGTGCATACGTTTCTTCATAATCTATGCCTTCTTCTTGATTGTATCCCTTAGCTACTAGCCTAGCCTTGTTTCTAGTGATTATACCATTTTCATTAAGTTTATTTCTAAACACCCATTTAGTACCTATTATTTGGTGATCATTGGGTCTTGCCACTAATTCCCAAACTTCATTTCTTTCAAATTGATTTAGCTCCTCTTGCATGGCCAACATCCAATGTTCATCAATAATAGCTTCATCAATGGTTTTAGGTTCAATTTGAGATACAAACGCTAGATGATTGCAAGAATTGAAAGAGCGTCGGGTACTTACACCTTTTATGATATCACCTATAATGTTGTCCAATGGATGGTCTTTTGAGGTGATCCATTCTTTTTATGTAGTTTCTACACTTTGTGTTGTGTCTCCTTCTTTGTTATCTTCTTCTTTGTCATCCAAGTTCAATTCTTGGAAAGTGCCTACAAGATCATCAAAATCTTCCTTTCTCGGGGAGTTATGGCTACTTTCATCAAATTTCACATGAATTGATTCCTCAATAGTGTTTGTTTGTTTGTTAAATACTCGATAACATTTACTTGATGATGAATATCCAAGAAAGATTGCCTCATCAGCTTTAGCATCAAACTTTCCTAGATATTTTGTATGGATATCTTAAATTTTGGTGTTGGATCTAACTCAATTTTAAAAGTTAGCTCATAGAATGAGAAATAACCTTCACCTTATATACTTTAATCGACCATATTTCTAGTCAATGTGGGACTTTCAACACACTCCTTCATGCTAAGGAATGAAGCGTGGATGAATACAGGTGGCCCGTGGGATAACACCCTCTCATATTTAAGAATGGAGCACGGACAATGGGTGGCCCAATAATGGATCTAGGATAGGCTCTGATACTATCTTAAATTTGGGTATTGGGCCTAATTCAATTCTAAAAGTTAGCATAGGATCAAGATTACCCTCAACTTTTATATACTTTTAATTGGGTATATCTCTAGTTAATATGAGACTTTCAACAGAATATAAAGTTTACTTTTTAATTTAATGGATCATATTGTTAAGATTTCTACCATCATTTAGAAATATGGCCAAAGTGGTAATCCATGGAGAAAGTGGACAATCCTTTCCCCTTAAGTTAGCTTTTGAGATTAAGTTAGGCTTAAATCCAAATCTAATATGATATTAGAGCCTTTTTGAAGGATAGGGTTTATTCAGTTAGGATTAGCTTTAGTCTGTTTTTATCTTTCTGTTTATCTTTAATATTAAAGAAGTTGGTTTTATCTTTCTAGGAGCTGAAAAATTGTGTTCAACACCATGTTTATCACAAAACTTTTTAAATGATTGGTTTTTAAATTCTCCCCCATGATCGGTTCTTATGGATGCAATCTTTGAATTTTGTTCATTTTGGATAACCTTGGCTAGTTTCTTAAATGCATGATGTGCTTCATTTTTGTGAGTAAGAAATAAGGTCCATGTATATCTTGAATAGTCATCTACAATTACTAGACCATAGTAATTACCACCAAAGCTTTTAATTTTGGAAGGTCCAAATAGATCCATGTGTAAAAGTTGTAAAGGCCTTTGAGTAAAAACAATGTTTTAGCTTGAAAAGATGCCTTTACTTGTTTTCCCTTTGACATGCATCACAAAATTTATTTTCAAATTTGAGCTTTGGCAAGCCAATTACTAATTCTTTAGAAACAAGTTTGTTTAGATGGTCTATATGTATATGTGTTATTCTTCTATGCCCTAACCATGATTCATCCTCTTTAGTCATGAAGCATTACACATCATTTGAAGACAAACTATCAACATCAATCATGTAAATATTATCAATTCTTTTACCAACAAACTTAACTTCCTTGTTTAGCTTATTTTCAATTATGCAATAATTAGACTCAAATAATACTCTATATCCTTTATCACATAATTGACTTATGCTAAGCAAGTTTTGTTTGAGTCCTTCAACATATAATACATCACTAATTGAAGTAAAGGAATCTTTACCAATGTTTCCAATACCAAGTATTCTTCCTTTTGTATTATCCCCATAAGTGATGCTTCCTTTTTTTTGGGAAGTGAATGTTGTGAGTTTGCTCATATCTCCTGTCATGTGCTTTGAACACCCATTATCTAAGTACCAATGGGTGTTGCTTGCCTTGAAGCATACCTACAAAACAAAATTAGTTTAGAGAACTTGGTACCCATTTTATATTGGGTCTTTTTTGGTTAGCTTGTGGTAATGTCCCTTTGGGAACCCACACCTTTCTTACCATTTTTGGTCCAAGCTTTCTAATATGGCAATTTAAAGCATTATGTCCTTTAGTACCACAATGATTGCATTTAGTGAATGGTGATGAAGATTTTCTAGGTGGTACGAAAAAGTTTTTGTAATGTTTTTCCTTTTTCGTAGAATTATATCCTAATCCAGTTTTGTCAAACATGCATCTTTGATTTCCAAGTAATATATTCAAATTATCTCTACCATTTGTAAACTTTTCTAAGGTTTTATTTAAGTCTAAAACCTTAGTTTCTAGGATGTCACATTTCTTTACAAAATCACAAGGTTTATTCTTGGAGCATGCTTGAACATTTGCTAATTCCTTTTTCAAACATTCATTTTCTTTGCCAAGTTCTACAAGATGCATTTCAAGAGTATCAATAGTTTTCCTATATAAATTATACTTGTTTGAGATTTTAACAAACTTGTCATACAATTCCTCAAATGCATCAAGGAATTTATCTCTATCTAAGTCAAGAAAGCTTACCTCATCATCTTCATCTTGACGATTTGCCATGAGGCATAGGTTGGCTTCCTTATTTTCGGATCGTCCGAGCTACTTATCTCATTTTCATCCCAAGCAATGTAAGCTCTTTTCTTCCTCTTTTCTCTTTGTTCTTCTTCTTAAGATTTGGGAAATCCACCTTGAAGTGCCCTTCCTTACCACACTCAAAGCAATTTGGTGAGGAAGAATTTTCATTTAAGATTGGATTCTTACCTTGAGGTTTGAAGCTCTTTTGGATGTGTTTGTTTCTTATAAATTTTCTGAAATGCTTCACAAATAGTCCAAACTCTTCTTCTTCATCAAGCTCACTACCGGATTCTTCTTCATTGATAGAAGTAGCCTTAAGAGCTAGACCTTTCTTCTTAGAGGACTTTTCTTCCTCTTCCGCCATCTTCAATTCTTTCAAGTCTTATTCCTGTTCTTGTAACTTACCGAATAGTGTAGCAAGAGACATTTCATTGATGCTTGGAGATTGTTTGATTACGGTGACAAGAGGTTGCCATTCCCTGGTAAGACTTTTTAACACTTTATGAATAAGTTCTTTGTTAGTGTAAGTCTTGCCAAGAGTAATTAGATGATTTATAATAAGAGTGAACCTCTTTTTCATATCAATAATTGTTTCTCTAGAATTTAATCTAAAGCATTCATATTGACTAGTTAAGGTACTAATCTTAGAGTCTTTAACATCACTTGTACCTTCATGGGTTATTTGTAAGGTATCCCACATATCCTTGGCGGATTTACATGTAACTACTCTAAAGAATTCATCAGGGCCTAAAGCTAAGGTGATTAGATTTTTGTCTTTATAGTTATATTGGACTTTCTTTTCTTCTTTGCTAGTCCAATCATCTATTAATTTTTCTACTTGTTTACCATCTACAATATGCATGGGTATGAAAGGACCATTTTTAATTGCATTCCACAATTTAAGGTCAATAGATTGTAAAAAAATTTTCATCCTTTCTTTCCAAAAAGCATAGCCTTTCAGGAAAAAGATTTAGAGAATTAGAGGCCATTGTTCTCTTAAAGCTATGAAGCTTGATCTACCAAGAGTCAAGCTCTGATACCACTTATTGTTCAAGTGGCCTCAATACTCAAGAAGGGAGTGACTTGAGTGTTAAAAACTTTTCGTTGGAATGCCTTTGAAATTGATTCCTCTTTTACAAAATATACTTATATACAATAGATAACAAGTGTAGTGCAAGAATCAATGTAAAACAATGTGCAAATTTCACTTAGGCAATATATCAAACACTTGGTGTGCAATACTTTAACACAAGTTGTTTAAGCAAATATAAGAGGGGCTTTCACAATCAACAACAATAATCAGGCCAAAAATAATATGTAAATACAAGAGAGTAGGGAAGAGAAGGTTGCAAACCAATTTAACGAGTTCCACCAACCCGGTGTACGTCTCGCCTTCAAGCAACCCACTTGAAGGATTTCCACTATTGAAGTTTAGAGATACAAGCTATGAGCAATTGCAGCTTCCTAGTGTCCTACACTCAAGAACTCAATCCTCACTAGCACAAGGGCAACCCACCCAATCTCTTAAACTCTCAATACCCAAAGGTTGAACCCCAACCTTTGTGACCACTCAACCTAGAATGAATAACCTTGGTGTTTTGGTGTTTAGTTTTACAATCAATAAACTCTCTCAATAGAGTGTGTAACACTCTGAATTTTTAAAATAGAGAGTTAAATTAATAAAATAAATATTGAATAATGAAATGTGGGCTAATTAATATCCCAAATGATAAATATAATTTAAATGAGATTTTCGGAGACTGTTAGTGAATTATTGTGACCGGATAAGCTGAAAACTGACCTGGATAAAATATGGGTGTCGGACCAAGTATCTCCGATTGAGATGCCATTGGTCAAGGCTGTAGATAATGTTATTCGGAATCCAAATATATATTCGGAATAATTTTTAGAATATGTATTGAACCCGAACGGTGAGCCTGTATGTCTAAAAACGGAGAAATTTTAATGAAGGCATCAATTTTAATTCTTTTTCCCTACTCCTTCCTCACTCCCACGCTGCCTTCTTCTAAAATTCATTTTTCTTCTTCTTCTTCTTCTTCTTCTTCTTCTTCTTCTTCTTCTTCTTCTTCTTCTTCTTCTTCTTCTTCTTCTTTTTCTTCTTCTTCTTTTCCTTCCAAAAAACTAAGCAAGTGGTTTGCCTATTCTTCTCCCCCATTTTCATTTTCTCCAAGCTTGAAGGAGGACATTGTGGCTTGAAGCTCCTCCCTTTCTCCTCTTCATTTTCGTCATCCTCATCTTCCCTTTTGAATTCCATTTTCATTTTGGAGCAAGGACTTGATAACGCGGGTGAAGCGGGAACATCAAACCCAGAAATTTACTTCTCTTAAGGTAGGAGAGGGGTGTATTTTCTAAATGCATGAGAATTGTGATGATAATGTATGTATTAATATGATATGGCATGTTTTCTTGGATAAGTGTGATACCATGTATATGTAATGGGAATTGCGTGTGGTGTTTTGAAATGATTGTTTATATGATGAAGCCTCAATGAGGCTATGAATGGCATATTATGTGATGATGTGCTACTGGTTTCATATTTGACATAATGAGCACCTAAAATCTTTGGGTGGAATGGTTCTTAAATATAAGGATTGATGTTTATGTATGAATTTATGGATAATAGTGTGGTTGAGTATGAATGTACCCTAGATGAGAGGGTGAGATAATCCTAATGAGGTTGAGGTATGCATGAGCATTTCATCCATGGCATGGCATGCATATCATGATGTTGTTACGATATTGATGATTATATCACCTTGCGGGGTGTGCCACAAAGGGTATATCCCGGAGTGATGATGTTGTTACGATATTAATGATTATATCACCTTGCGGGGTGCCACGAAGGGTATATCCCGGAGTGATGATGTTGTTACGATATTGATGATTATATCACCTTGCGGGGTGCCACAAAGGGTATATCCCGGAGTGATGATGTTGTTATGATATTGATGATTATATCACCTTGCGGTGTGCCACGAAGGGTATATCCCGGAGTGATGATGTTGTTACGATATTGATGATTATATCACCATGCGTGGTGCCACGAAGGGTATATCCCAGAGTAATGATGGTAATTTAAGTGATTGAGATCACTAATGAATTATAAATCGGATCCGTTCATATACATCTTAAACACTAGCATGTGCATTAGCCATAGGAGCATGGCATAGAATGATATCTTGCTGAGGAGATTGTGTAAGGAGTAAATGGGACTCCCTATTTAATACATACTGTGAACGGGTTAATGGTTGGTGTATATTTATGAATCTAAATGGATATATGTGTTCATATTGCATTCATGTATATATTATCGCGTTTGTTAGATTTTTATCATTGAGAAAATATACTCACTCTCCATGTGGTATATCTTTTTAGCTCTTGTGTTGTAGGGCTGCACATGGAGCTCTTGTGCGGAGAAGTGGAGTGAAGGAAGCCTATTTTGTGTAAAGAATTCCTTGGCTGACAATATTTTGATTTTATAGTTGTGTGGAATATTTGTAATGTGTATAGTATTCCGCATATTTTGTATAGCCTTAAATTATCATAGAAACTTGTACGGATGATGAATGTATGCATTGGTGATTTGGAAGGTCATGTAGGAAAATGAGATCCTAGATCTATGGCTCATTTTCATTTGTGACCTTAGCTTGGGTTGGATGTTTGGAAATGAAGTTTGGATATGTTGAAATTCATGAATGAATGATGGTTTATATGAAAGATTGCAATTATTAGATCATGCTATGTAGTAGGCTTGATTGGGATGGAATCCATGGATTAGAAGGTGAATTATGAGTAAGATAGGTTGGAACATGTTTTAAATACCATATAGGATAAATGAGATGTAATGAAATTAAGGGGTATGCAATAAAGTGAGTTTTGGTATGATGTGTTCATTGATCCTTTTGTTTTTTGCGTTTTGCTGATAATCTCGCTCAAGCGAGATGGACTCTCACTCAAGCGAGAATCCCTCCTGTGTGGTATTTGGTTTCTGGACAATTCTCGCTTAGGCGAGAGTGGGCCTCGCTCAAGCGAGACTGTCCTAGCATCAGTGATTGGGTTCTGGGGGAATCTCGCCCAGGCGAGTAGGATCTCGCCCGAGTGTGGGCGAGGGAACTTTGTTACTGGAAGGATCTCGCTTAGGCGAGCAGGGTCTCACCCGAGCAAGAGTGGGGTGTTTAGTTTCTGGATGATTTTTTCCTGAGCGAATGGCCCTTGAAGGTGGTACTCGCCCAAGCGAGCGAGCGTAGGTTTGGCTCTGGATGAATTTTGTAACATCCCGATTTAAAAATTAATTACCAAGTGAAATAAAGCCATTAAAATAATAATTTCAGAAGTGGAAAATTATTTATTAATTACAATTAACTTAATTAATTAAATGATGGCTGATTAAGTGTGATTAATTATTAATTGTTGCTGATAGTGACTGGGCGACGTGAGCAGCCTGCTGCTTCACACTTTCCCACCCCACCTTTCCATTCCTTCGTGCATGCATATATAATTGGTCATTGAGTCACTTTGCCTTGATTCCTTCAGATTTCTCTTCCGCGACTTCTCTCTTCTTTCTTTCTTCTTCTCCCTTCTTTTCTTTTTCTCCGCTCTTCGTTCTTCTTCTCCTTCCTTCGTCAAGCATGAGGGTGAGGAAGTCGAATTGAGAGTTCTCCTTTGACGACACAAGGACGACACGCTGCTCTTTCCCTGTTCTTCATTTCCCTTCGTCGACTTTCCTCCTTCTCCCTCTCCTTTGCTCGAAGCTGCCTGGGTCTCAGTAGAGATCTACACCACGAAGTGCTTCGGGGTGGTTGGAGTGTTCACCAGTGTTGTGATGGAGCTGCTCCAGAGAGCGAACCAAGAGCTGGGTGTCTCAGAGGCTCGAATGGCCTCCCCTGTCCTTGCATGCAGATGTACTAAGAGTTACTCAGTATTCCTCTGGAACAGGGTATTGTGTTGACCGACTGGGAGCTTCATTCCAGGTAGGGGGTATCTTCTATCTTAAACGCATGGATTATGAACGGGTTCCGGGTGCTAATAGCTTACTGATTCTATATTTGATTCTGTGATTTGTTTGCATGTAGAGTTTGTGATACCGAATGCATGATGCTTATGAACCAAGAGTTGCATGTTTAGTTCCGTCCATAGATTGCATGCTAGTAGTTCTGAGAAGTGTGGAATGGTTGCATGAAAAGAATATGCTAAGGTACTGTTGATGATTGTCGTGTGACTTATATGCCATGCATGTTATTCTGAGTTGAAATGTTGACTGCATGAGAGAAGGTGTTGACTTGATGAATTTAATGTTATATAATACTGATTGCATGAGATGCATGTGCTGTTTGAGTTCTGGTGATGTGCTATACCGATCGCATGAGATGCATGTGTTGTTGAGTTCTATTAATGCCTAGTACCGATTACATGAGATGCATGTGTTGTTGAGTTCTGATGATGTATGATGCCGATTGCATGAGATGCATGTATTGCTGTGTATATGAACTCTGTGTTGTGTGATGAATCCGCATGTGGCGCATGGGATGCGTTTGTGTTGGGAGCACGCAGTGTGGGACACTACCATCGGTTATTAAAGCATGGGACGCTATGAAATCCTTTTGAGTGGGACTTAAGGTAGCCTTTGAGTGGGACTCGGGCTGCCCGTGAACGCCTCCGTTGGCACTGAGAGCGTTGGTGTCACCTTGTGGGCAAACGGTTGGGTACCTGTAAAACAGCCAAGCAGCTGGGAGCTGAATTGATAGTTGAGAGCTATGTATAAAAAGGGCTGGGAGCCTACGTTGCAACGTCAAAAACCGATTACACACAAATGCCGAACCGAGTGAAATAATCTGTGTATATGCACTGCTGATGTTGATTGGAATTTGATTATGCATGTGATGATGTTAATGAGATGATGAATGTATATAACCGAGTGAATTATTCTGTGTGCATAAGCTGTTGATGCTGATTGAAATCTGTTCTATGAATATATGTTAATGTTATTGAAATGTTATGTGTATATAGCCGAGTGAGAACTGTTGGATTCTGATCGGGAAATGTTGAATATGTGCGTTCTGATTCATTGGCGTGATAATGTTACTGGTTGTTGTTATGTTAATGTTATTGAAATGATATGTGCATATGGCCGAGTGATAACTGGTGGATTCCGATCGGTAAAGGTGATGCTGAAATCCCGAGTCATTAGATTGATGGTAAAATCTTAGTAAAATGAAATATGACTCTCGGATTCACACTTATGGCAAGCGCACCAGTCGTTAAAATTGTAGTATATTTGATCGTCTCACAGGGATTGTGGTAAATACCTCAATCTAGGACTAGTACAAGCTGAACCAACAGAAAATACATGAAGATCATTCAGTTTTTATGGGTTTAGTGTTTTATAGTTGTTTTTATATTTTGAGAAACAGAGTTTAAGGTGAAAAGTGGAAAGTGATTAAAAGAAAACAGGTCAGGATTGCTCCAGCTCACAATTTCCTCAAGAAACATGCAATTCAGTATAATCAAACTTCACAATCTAGAGGACAATCCGCTTGTGGTTATTCCCTAATTCCTTAGGTTAAAAACACTAATTCTTAAGCAATGAACCTTAATTCCTTAAGTGCTCGATTAACCTAAGAATCTAATGCGAAATTGGAGGTTGAACTCTAACTATTCACCTAAATTGATTAGGCCTGAACTAGTTAGAAAGCTGAAAGTTACCTAAGCTTCAGCCATAATTCCTCACTGGTGAAGTTCTTCATCCGTTCTGGATTTGTCAATCCAGCAATTCTGCTCCACTCCTCAGCTTGTTCGCCTCAAGATCTTTGAAGCCGATCTACTTACTCACAGCTTCAAGATTCCATTGTTCACCTTCACAATCCCAACCTTAGGGATTTAGAACTCCATAGACTTCGGTTCCATCGAAGGATTGTGGAACGTCATGGAGGAGAGAGTTTAAAGAGATGAAAAATGTAATGGAAGATTGGAAATGGAATTTGAAATTGTATTACGTTTCTCTGTGTCTCTACACACGCTACTACTATTAGTCTTGCTACCTCCTACAGAGTATGTACAACCTCTTTATATGTTTCTATCTAACTAACTTAACTGATAACTTCTGACCACCTCAGCTAATGACTAAAACTAATTACACAGTTTACAGAGTAACTAACTAATTACAGCTCAGCTCTTAACAGGATCCAGCTCAGCCTTAGCTAATGTACAGCTCAGCTCCAGCTAATTGACAGCTCTCTTCTTAAGTTAACTTGAGGTTTCAGTAGTAGAGAAGAAGGCAATGGGAACGGAACAGTACTGCACCAAGTGTGTTATTGGAGGGAAGGAACGATGTTTAAATTACTGCCTTAATGCTTCAGCTGCTAAGTATTCGCTTGGGCGGATTAAGCTTCGCTTGGTTGAGTCCGGATTAACCTGCAGTGTTTTTTTCTCTCTTGGGCGTTATGGCGAAGCTGGGCGAGGACGGATTCTTAAAGTTATGTTTGAGTGAGTCCGGATTTTACTAGGACGGATTAAATAATGACTAAGCACATCGGTTTCTTATGTAGTATTCCGTTCTTCTTCTCTTTTATAACCGGTGTCTTGGGCGTTGTCTTCTTAAGTAAGCTTGGCCGTAGTCTTGCTTTGGGCGGAATACTTGAACGGAGTACTTGCTTTGGGCGGAGTCTTGGACCCTCGCTTGAGCAGATTTAATTCCCGCTTGGGCGGATTAATTATTAAATCGGTATTCTGTAGTTAACACTCGGGTTTTACATGTAGTATTCTGAGCCCTTATTCTCTTTTGGAGTCAGTGTCTTTGAGGTCTTACTCAGTCGGAATTGAAGACGTCTCACTCGGCTCTGTAAGATTTTACTCATAATTTTCTTCTTGTCTCGAGTCCGCCCTGTTCCTGCACCAATAAATAGCTACTTGCCTAGCATTTATACACCGGCCGCTTAGTAAATTTATAAATACTTCAAAATTCCTTATTTAATTACAAGTTTCAATCAGTTTCTTACATAGATAACATACTTTTGAAATAATTAACTACAACATGAATTCTTATCCAATTATTAAATAATAATAATAAAACTAATCAATAGTTAGTAAATTATGTTAAATAACTAGTGGAATAATTAAGTCTTTTCAAGACTTATCACATCCCCAAACTTAAAACTTTGCTTGTCCTCAAGCAAATATTCAAATTAATTATCAATCAGTAATTGATCAACACAGTCAATCTTTCCTTAACTTAATTCATACTATAATTATTGAATACCGATCATGCTTTCTTCTCGCAATCTCTAAAAGTATAAATACTTACACCTCCTTTGGAAGACAAGTTGCTGATGCTTCCCTCACTGGTCGGTGTTTAACTCTTCTCTCAGTGTGTAGGGTAAATAAAATGCACTCAGCATCTGCATACTTGTTAGATCAACATAAGCTTGCAACAGTTCTAAACATCATGAAATATGCCAACTCAATCGGATCAGTAAGGGCTTTTTAAGCTTATAACGGGGCTCGGCTACAGGCTCAATTATTGTTTTTCCGAGTCATAGATAGGTTACAAGATGTGTCCACTGATGCCTTGACTCAATTTTTAACTGAACTTGCCTTCTACTAACAACTCTCTTAACTTTTCCGACTGGATGCTACTTAATGACTTGTGCTGTTTTGCATTTCCTTTTTCTTTTAGTCCTTCGGACTTCTCTTTTTTTTTCTTTTCTTTCTTTTCTTTTCTTTTTCCATCTTCTCCGAAATTTTTTTTTTCTTTTTGGTGCTTTGCACCTCTTTTTCTTTTCAGTACTTTGTTCATTTTTCTCTCGGCTTTGCCTTTCTTCCTTTTATTTTTCTACATATTTATCCATAATTAAGCTCAGAGTGTGTCCTTAATTACTGTTAGGCACACTCTTCATCCCCAAACTTAGAGATTGCTAGTCCCTAGCAATAAGCAAAAACCGAGTAATTCACCAGTGGAACATCCAAGGTACTCTAGTCGGGTTTTTCTTGGATAAATAGGCTTGTAATGTTAGGTGCATAAAACAAATGAAAAGGTCTCAGGCTCAAACATATTATTGGGTCAAAGGATGATTAATATATTAGGAAGGTTATTTTTGGCCTTGGCTAAATAATCAAAGAAGGCCTTCATCATTTCCGATTGGTTGACATACAACAATTAGCAAGAACTGAGGCAAATTCTGTCTCACTAACTAGCATGCAAGCTCACTCGGAAAAGGATACACAGGCTCAAAAGCTCATATAATTATAACATTTAATCAGCCAGACTTGTCCCCAAACTTAATGTAAGATCATACATCTAGAATGCTAACTAGCATGCCGAGTAAACATTTTAACTAAGGATGAATAATAGTTATGGTCAGAGAGCATGAGTTAAGCAAAAACCGATCAATTAATTTATCTGACTACAGCTTAACGAATCAGCAAACTTTTTAAATTATGAAGATGGATTTTGAAATTAAATATAATTATCATATTTTATCAAATAAAGACTCAGACAATTAAATAAAGAGTCGGGATACTAGAATACTTCCCTTTTACCAGAATGGCAGTGCTTGGAAATGCATAACCGGATCGGGACTCATGGATTTTACCAATACATACGAAAAACCGAATAACACAACAAATTGACTTGAAAGTAAAATTTCATTACAGAATTAAAAATAAAAATAAATTCAGTGTTCAGCAAACAAATACAATAACTTTAAACTAATACATAAGAAACATTATAAAAATGTGGCACCACTGCTTAAACATTTTGGGCTTCATCGTCCTTGTCCTGCTGGGGGAAAATCGTGAATCCAATGGAAGCTAACCACGCATCCCTATCAGGTGGTGCTCCCATTTCCGATGAATGCTCAACCCTCAGCTTCGAAGCAATCTTCCTGAGCATCTGATCGTGGTTCAAAACCCGATCGTAAATTTCAAGTTGCATCTTCTTCACAACCTGCAATTCCTGTAATATTAAAAGAATGTCAGAGGAAGAAGAAGATGAACCAGCTCCTACAAATTGCTTGGGACGTTCTATTTCTGCGGTTTTAAAGTTCTCAGCACAGTTTTCATCAGCTTTAATGCTTTCCACCTCTGGTGACTCATTTTCCTCACTGGCAGGAGAGACATTCCTTTGCACCAGAGGAGATACATCCCTTTGGTCCTGGCTTCGACTAGGAACCTGGACAGATGAATCAGAAATAGTAATGGTGGCCACTTCTCTTTCAGTATCTAATTGTTTCCTTCGCACACTTCCTTCTGTGAAGTTTGGTCTAGGTTTCTGTAGAAGTCTTTGAGATCTTCTCTTCATGATGAATGTTAAAATAACGATGATAAACAACCTAATCAAACAAAAATAAGAACAGAAATGCAAGAGAAAAACAACAAACCAAACTGTAAGATGCATGACTTATGAACAGTGGAAAACAATAATAATGAAACACGAAGATAATAACCACGAACTGCGAAGTGAAGAAGTGAAAAGGTGATACCTTTCTCAGAAATCAGAAAGTGTCGTTTCGTCTTCAGCTCAAGTTCAACACAGGTACTAAAGGTTGGAAACTGAAAGGACTTTTCTTTTATAACAAAGAATTCAATTTTCCAGAAACGCATAATTGCGGTCAACTTTAATTATTACTTTTATTAAATGCATTACTACTGTTATTATTATTATTATTATGTTTATTATTTATTATTATATTTATATATTTTATTAAATTTTTTTATTTATTATTGTTTATTATTATTTTATTTTATTATTATTTTTGAATACTCAATTACTAGAGGGGTAGAAGATCGAGGGAGATTGGGATGATACCAATGTGATGCCAAATGGACATAGGAGAATGGAAGATAAATAAATGAACAGGCCGTAAGACAACGTAGCAAATGGAAACTTTAAATACCTGAACTAGAGTGCATGAAAAACGAGTGAAAAATGTAATTGAATACGAGTGAATCAAGAGACGAACAATAAAAGAAACGAATAGAAGTATGAACGAATGAATGAAAACTCAAGTAAATAAATGAAAGGGGTGAAAGGATGATAACCGAGTGAGAATGGAAATAGTTGATCAACGAATGAGGTGAACAACGCAAGTCCGAGTAAATAAAAGGGAAAGAATGAATGCATAACTAAAAAGTTAACTGACGGGTGAGGAACGGAAAAGAGGGTGACCGAATGGGAATGAGGAAAGGGTATACCGATCGATGAAGGAGATGAGTAAATGAAGGAACCGAATGAACTAGCGAGAAATCTAGTGAATAAGGAACTGAGTGATGAAAAAGTGAATAAAACACTGAATGAAAAGGGTACCGAATGGATCACAGAATGAGTGAAAGAATGGATGAATGAAGATAAGTGTATGAGAACCGAGTGTGACAATGAATGGATGAGTGAACAACCGTCGTAAGGTATGAGTGAACAAAGAAGTGCGTGGGAGAAAGAATAAATGAGAGTAAGGCTGAGCGAAAGAAAGGACGGGTGGATGAAAATGAGTAATATAGATCGGAGATATGAAGAATGAGTGAATGACAATGAGAGTTCGAGCGAAGAATAAAAATGACAGGAGTGACAAAATGGAATGAATGAAATACCGAGTAAATGAAAGACCGGGTGAATAAAACGAATACAATGGAGAAACTCAGGGAATGAAAAACGCGAAGACAAGAAATTGAGTGCGACAAACACGAGTCGATGAAAACAAAAAATCGACAGCGTGAGAAAACTGAGAAAGAAAAATAAGTGGAATGAAACAACGGGTAAATGAATACCGAGTAGATTAAACCGGGTAAAAGTGAAAAAAAAACAAATGAACAAACAGCAAGAGGTCGGACAATTATGACAACAAGTGAAAGGACAGGAAAGAATAGCTAACCGACCGTGTGAACAAACATGAGTGAAAGATAGACGAAGAAGAATACTGATTGAATGAAAAATGAGAAAATGAAGACGAGTGAAGGATTTACTAGGGAATGAAGAACCGAGTGAATGAAATATCGAGTGAGAATGAAAGAGATGCTGAGTAAATGGAAGAACCGATGAATAAAAGACGAACGGAAAAATGAGAGCAAAGCTAAGTGAATAAAACGACAAGTGGAAGAACGAAAAAGATAGAGTGCGGTAATGAAAGAATGAATGACGGGTGACGAACAGAAAAACCGAGTGACCGAGTGGAAGAGTAAACGAGTAGATTGAGGGTGGATGAAAAAAAAACAGTGGATGGAAGAATGAATGGGAGAACGAATGAGAATATTTTGAGTGAAGGAGATGAGTGAAAGGTATACCGATCGGTTGAAGGAGATGATTAAATGCAAGAGCGAGCGGAAGAAACCGAGTGATCTAGTGAGAAACCAAGTGACTGAAAAAGAGACTGCCGAAAGAGATGCATGAAAAATATACTGAGTGGGGGAACCGAGAAAGAGTAGATTGAAAGAACAACCGGATAAAGAGATCGGGCGAGGGAATAAGAAGCTGAGTGATGAGTGAGTGAGAAAATTACGGAGAAATGGGTGAAGGAACGAAGAAGAAAGAGTAGATTGAGAGAACAAGTGAATCAACGACTGAGAAGAAGAATGGATAACAGAATTCATGAAAAGAAGGACGAGTGAAAGATAAATGAAAGAAACTGAGTGAGGAGTGAGGAAGCCGAGTGGAAGAAACCAACTACTAGAGAAAGCCGAGTGGATGAATGAATAAAAGGCTGCGTGCAAATGAGACTAATGGATATAATACTAATTGTGATGACTGAGGAATCCGAGTGGTGAAAAGCCGATCTGACCCGTTCATTACATCAACGATCAGAATTCTTTCCAAGTCTTCCTTTTTATTCGCAGCAATTTATTAAAAAACACCGAGTGAAGTTCAGTCGGGAAGAAGGGTTACGACGAAGTAACAATTATCCGAGCGTACTATTTTCACTCAACTTAGTACAATTTTCCCTTAAGTGCGAAACAACAATCAGCATTGGCTTGCCTAAGCTACCAGTGCTTCGCCTGAGCGAAAATAGAAGAATCAACTCGGATTTCCTTCTTCAACTTCACACTTTTATTTTATTCAAAGTTCTAAACAAAACAATCGGGACATAGGGCTGCCTCCCTAGAGCGCTTCTTTAAGGTCACTAGCTTGACCTTATTGTATTTAAGAAGATGGTTTCAGTAACAAGGAGGTTTTCTGCCTATCAAACTCTCCTCCAAAATAGAGTTTGAGTCGCTGGCCATTCACCTTGAAAAACCGATCGGTAGTCGGATCTTTCAGTTCGACTACACCA
Source organism: Clitoria ternatea (assembly GCA_037962975.1). Classification (NCBI taxonomy): domain Eukaryota; kingdom Viridiplantae; phylum Streptophyta; class Magnoliopsida; order Fabales; family Fabaceae; genus Clitoria; species Clitoria ternatea. The sequence goes on from CM075672.1 coordinate 164,387,113, forward strand.
TGAGGGAAAACCTCATTTACAGTAAAAGGCCCGGACCACTTGGATCTAAGTTTTCCAGGGAAGAGTTTCAGTCGGGTATTGAATAACAAAACCTGATCGTCCTTCTGAAACTCTTTCTTATTAATTCGCTTATCATGCCATTTCTTTGTTTTCTCCTTATAAATGGAGGCACTTTGATAAGCGTTGAGTCGGAACTCCTCTAATTCATGGAGTTTCAAAACTCTTTCCTCCTGAGACTGGTCACAGTCCATGTTTAATAGTTTTGTGGCCCACCACGCTTTGTGTTCCAACTCCATAGGGAGATGGCAAGCCTTACCGTACACCAGTTGATACGGGGACATGCCAATCGGAGTTTTGAAAGCTGTTCGGTAAGCCCACAATGCATCGTCTAATTTCACCGACCAATCTTTTCTGGATTTTCCGACCACTTTTTCTAAAATTCTTTTTATTTCTCTATTTGACAATTCGACTTGTCCACAAGTCTGTGGATGGTAAGGAGTGGATATCTTATGTAAAACCTCATAGTGACGCAGGGCTTTTTCCATTATCTTATTGCAAAAGTGTGAACCCCCATCACTAATAATTACTCTCGGAACTCCAAACCTAGAGAAAATATTCTTCTTAATGAACCTAAGCACAACCTGTGCATCATTGGTTCTGGTCGGAATTGCCTCCACCCATTTGGAGACGTAGTCCACAGCAACCAGAATGTATTCATTGGAGAACGACTTAGGGAAGGGTCCCATGAAGTCGATACCCCAAACGTCAAATAATTCCACAATTAGAATGTTCGTCAAAGGCATGCCAGCTTTTATGGAGAGACCTCCACTCCTTTGACATTTGTCACACCTTTTGACATATTCCTTAGAATCCTGAAAGATAGTTGGCCAGTAAAAGCCACTCTGTAATATCTTCACTGCGGTACGGGAGGCACCATGATGGCCTCCATAATAAGAATCGTGGCAGTGCCACAGGAGCCTTTCTTGCTCGGATTCAGGCACACAGTGCCTGATTACTCCATCTATGCCTATTTTAAACAAAAATGGATCATCCCAAAGAAAAGCCTTACTATCATGAAAGAATTTTTTTCTCATTTGGGATGTCCAACCATCAGGTACCACTGAGGCACTTTTAAAGTTTGCCATGTCAGCGTACCATGGCCCAGTCATAATGGCCATCAACTTTTCGTCTGGAAATTCTTCTTTTATCAAGACGAAATCTGACTCAGCTTCCAGATGAGACAATTGGTCTGCAACCGAGTTCTCTACTCCTTTTTTGTCTCGTATTTCTAAGTCAAACTCTTGGAGTAGCAGAACCCACCGAATCAGTCTCGGTTTAGACTCTTTTTTAGCTAGTAAATACTTGATTGCCGAGTGGTCTGTATATACAATGACTTTGGCACCAATCAAGTATGCACGAAATTTATCAAATGCATACACCACAGCAAGCATTTCTTTTTCAGTCGTGGTGTAATGTATTTGATTTTCATTTAACACTTTACTAGCATAATAAATCACATGAGTTAATTTCTCTTTTTTCTGACCTAGTACAGCTCCGATTGCAAAGTCACTTGCATCACACATCAATTCAAACGGTAAAGACCAGTCGGGTGATGCAAGGATCGGAGCTGAAGTCAAACTTTGTTTTAATTTTTCAAAAGCCTTGACACAGTTTTCATTAAATGCAAACATCTGATCTTTCACAAGCAAATCTGTTAAAGGCTTAGCTATTTTTGAAAAATCTTTTATGAATCTTCTATAGAACCCAACACATCCTAGAAAACTCCTTACTCCTTTCACATTGATCGGAGGAGGAAGTTTCTCAATAATTTCAACTTTTGCTCGGTCCACCTGCATGCCCTCAGCAGAAATCCTATGACCAAGGACTATCCCTTCCTTAACCATAAAGTGGCATTTTTCCCAATTAAGAACGAGATTAGTCTCTTGACATCTCATCAGCACTTTCGCTAAATTGCTGAGGCATGTGTCAAAACTACTCCCAAATACCGAGAAGTCATCCATGAATACCTCAATAAATTTTTCTACCATATCCCCAAAAATTGCCAGCATGCACCTTTGGAAGGTTGCTGGAGCGTTGCACAAGCCGAACGGCATGCGCCTGTATGCAAAGATTCCATAGGGACATGTGAAGGCAGTCTTTTCTTGATCCTTCGGGTCAACCACAATTTGGTTATAACCCGAGTACCCATCAAGAAAACAATAGTACTCATGTCCTGATAACCTCTCTAGCATTTGATCAACAAATGGAAGGGGGAAATGATCCTTCCGAGTAGAGTTATTCAGCCTTCTGTAATCAATGCACATCCTCCAGCCTGTAGTTGGCCGAGTGGCAATGATTTCACCCTGGTCATTTTTTACAGTCGTCATTCCTCCCTTCTTGGGCACCACTTGGACTGGGCTAATCCAAGTGCTCTCTGAGATCGGGTAAATGATTCCTGCATCAAGGAGCTTGACCACTTCTTTTCTCACTGCTTCCTTCATAATGGGGTTCAGTCTGCGTTGTGGCTGAACAACAGAGGAATAGTCATCCTCCATCAGGATTTTGTGCATACAAAAAGATGGACTGATTCCCTTCAAGTCAGAGATGTTCCAACCAATGGCAGATTCATGAGCTTTTAATACCCCAACTAGTTTATTCTCATCCTCTTCTTTTAAGTCGGAATTAATAATTACAGGATGAGTGTCATTTCCTCTCAGGAAGACATATTTTAGATGAGAAGGTAAAGGTTTTAAATCATATTTTTCTTCCAAAACTTCCCTTCTTTTCTCATCTTCAATAGTTTCCAAATCATTTTTCTCTTCTAAATCACCTACTTCTAAAACTTCCAGTAGGTCCAGTATTTCCAAGTGAGAGTCAATTGACTCGGTCTCGGAATCAAAGTCATCCTCTAAAAACGTTTGTAAAGCCTCTTCCTTAGTTTTTAGCAGTAAGGGGGTCTGGTAATTTTCAACCTCTTCAATCATTAGGCAATCCATCCGTTCAGTCGGATGTTTCATGGAATTGAAGACGTTAAAAATTACTTGTTCCTCCTGAACTCTCAGCATGAGTTCACCCTTTTCCACATCAATTAATGCTCTACCAGTAGCTAGGAAGGGTCTACCTAAGATCAAAGGGATCTCTCGGTCAGCTTCCATGTCTAGCACTATGAAATCTGCTGGGAAGATAAATTTATCAACTTTCACTAACAAATCTTCCAGCATGCCTTGGGGATATTTAATGGACCTGTCAGCCAACTGCAAGGACATGCGAGTCGGTTGCAAGTCATTAATTCCCAGTTTTTTCATTAAAGATAGAGGCATCAGGTTTATACTGGCTCCTAGATCACAGAGAGCACTTCCTACATGAACATCCCCTATTGCACAAGGTATTGTAAAAGATCCAGGATCTTCTAGCTTCTGGGGAAGTTTCTTTTGAATGATTGCGCTACACTCTTGAGTGAGAGTAATCATTTCATCCCCCCTAAGCTTCCTCTTCTTAGACAATAGTTCTTTTAAAAATTTTGCATAAGATGGCATCTCCTGCAATGCCTCAGCAAAAGAGATATTAATGTGAAGTTTCTTAAAGACCTCTAAGAACCTAGCAAACTTCTGCTCCTCTATTTGCTTTTTAAACCTGTGCGGAAATGGAGCATTCCTTAGTTTTTCAGGAGTTAGCTTAGAAGCTTCCTCCAGGATCAAATCAACCTTTTTCTTTTTCTTTTGATGAACTTTATTTTCTTTTTCTTTTTCTGATTCATTCTTATTTTCTATTTCATTTTTATTGTCCTGCTCGGTTTCCTGCATTATTTCTTTTCCTTTTCCTGAACCTATTTCTTGACTCGGAGATGGAGAAATAATTTTTCCACTCCTAGTAATTATGGCCTTGCAATGTTCCCTTGGATTTACCTCGGTATCTCCAGGGAAATTGCCTGCTTGCCTCTCAGCTAATTGTTTAGAAAGCTGTCCTACTTGATTTTCTAAATTCCTTATGGATGCTTCCTGATTCTTAAAACTGGCCTAAGTGGCCTGGATAAACTGAGAAAGTACATTCTCGAGTTCGGATTTTTCTTTTACAAGAGAGTGAGAGGGTTGTTGTGGTTTATTGGTGGGTTGACTTGGTGGTATATTCTGATTCAGATGTGGACCTTTCTGCCAGGAAAAATTGGGGTGGCTCCTGTAATTAGGATTGAAGGAATTAGAAGGATAATTCCTTTGATACTGTTGCTGCCCCATATAATTCACTTGCTCGGAAGGCACAACTGGATCACACATTCCATTTTCATGGTCTCCACCACAAAAATCACAACTGATCATAGAAACTTGGCTCGGCTTTTGGAGTTCTGAAATCTGAATGCTTAATTTTTCCAAAGCCTGAGTCATCAATTTACTCTGAGCCAAATAAGCATCTTGTGCTTCTAATTCTAATATTCCTCTCCTAGGGACTTGGTTTCTATCACTAATCAGGCATTCGTTAGAAGCCATCACATCAATTAGCTCTATAGCTTCTTCTACAGTTTTAGTTGTTAATGAGCCTCCAGCCGAGGCATCTATCAAGACTCTGGTAGCTGGCCTAACACCATTATAGAAAATAGTCACCTGCTGTACATCGGAAATCTGATGATGAGGACATCTCCTCAGACTTTCTTTATACCTATCCCATGCTTCCATCAAGGACTCACCTTCCCTTTGCTGGAAACATGTGATTTCATTACGCAGCTTTGCATATTTAGAAGGAGGGAAGTATTTAATCAAAAATTTCCTTTGCAAATCCTCCCAGGTAGAAATACTGCCTCTCGGTTGACTCTGCAACCAGGCTTTTGCTCGGTCCCTCAGAGAAAATGGAAACAACCTTAGTCGGATTGCCTCCTCAGGGACTCCATTCATTTTTACTGTATCATAAATTTAGAGGAAAGTTGCTAAATGTAAATTTGGGTCCTCAACCTCACTTCCTCCGAATTGTTCATTTCTTACCAATTGCAGTAAGGCTGGTTTTAATTCAAAATTGTTAGCTGCAATCGGTGGCCTAAGGATGCTAGCTTGCGATCCTTCTTCAGTCGGCCTGGAGTAGTCACCTAGTGTAACTCTTCTTTGTTCCATTTCTTTTTCTTCTTTTTGCTTTTTCTCTTTTCTTAACCTACGTTCTAACAAATCGATGTCAGGATCAAAGAAGAAAGGTTCTCCTCTGCTCCTTGACTGCATACAACAATTGTTAACACAACAAAAACAACTAACAGCTACGACTACTTGAAACAATAACTACTAAGAAAAATATGTATTGACTGCACACAGAAACAAAAGCAAATGGTTCAGTCTAGTACCGGTCCAAGGATTGTTGATATTACTCAACAATCCCTGGCAACGACGCCATTAACTTGGTGCTGAAATCCCGAGTCATTAGATTGATGGTAAAATCTTAGTAAAATGAAATATGACTCTCGGATTCACACTTATGGAAAGCGCACCAGTCATTAAAATTGTAGTATATTTGATCGTTTCACAGGGATTGTGGTAAATACCTCAATCTAGGACTAGTACAAGCTGAACCAACAGAAAATACATGAAGATCATTCGATTTTTATTTGTTTAGTGTTTTATAGTTGTTTTTATATTTTGAGAAACAGAGTTTAAGATGAAAAGTGGAAAGTGATTAAAAGAAAACAGGTCAGGATTGCTTCAGCTCACAATTTCCTCAAGAAACATGCAATTCAGTATAATCAAACTTCACAATCTAGAGGACAATCCGCTTATGGTTATTCCCTAATTCCTTAGGTGAAAAACACTAATTCTTAAGCAATGAACCTTAATTCCTTAAGTGCTCGATTAACCTAAGAATCTAATGTGAAATTGGAGGTTGAACTCTAACTATTCACCTAAATTGATTAGGCCTGAACTAGTTAGAAAGCTGGAAGTTACCTAAGCTTCAGCCATGATTCCTCACTGGTGAAGTTCTTCATCCGTTCTGGATTTGTCAATCCAGCAATTCTGCTCCACTCCTCAGCTTGTTCGCCTCAAGATCTTCGAAGCCGATCTACTTACTCACAGCTTCAAGATTCTATTGTTCACCTTCACAATCCCAACCTTAGGGATTTAGAACTCCATAGACTTCGGTTCCATCGAAGGATTGTGGAACGTCATGGAGGAGAGAGTTTAGAGAGATGAAAAATGTAATGGAAGATTGGAAATGGAATTTGAAATTGTATTACGTTTCTCTGTGTCTCTACACACGCTACTACTATTAGTCTTGCTACCTCCTACAGAGTATGTACAACCTCTTTATATGTTTCTATCTAACTAACTTAACTGATAACTTCTGACCACCTCAGCTAACGACTAAAACTAATTACACAGTTTACAGAGTAACTAACTAATTACAGCTCAGCTCTTAACAGGATCCAGCTCAGCCTTAGCTAATGTACAGCTCAGCTCCAGCTAATTGACAGCTCTCTTCTTAAGTTAACTTGAGGTTTCAGTAGTAGAGAAGAAGGCAATGGGAACGGAACAGTACTGCACCAAGTGTGTTATTGGAGGGAAGGAACGATGTTTAAATTACTGCCTTAATGCTTCAGCTGCTGAGTATTCGCTTGGGCGGATTAAGCTTCGCTTGGTTGAGTCCGGATTAACCTGCAGTGTTTCTTTCTCTCTTGGGCGTTATGGCGAAGCTGGGCGAGGACGGATTCTTAAAGTTATGTTTGAGTGAGTCCGGATTTTACTAGGACGGATTAAATAATGACTAAGCACATCGGTTTCTTATGTAGTATTCCGTTCTTCTTCTCTTTTATAACCGGTGTCTTGGGCGTTGTCTTCTTAAGTAAGCTTGGCCGTAGTCTTGCTTTGGGCGGAATACTTGAACGGAGTACTTGCTTTGGGCGGAGTCTTAGACGGAGTCTTGGACCCTCGCTTGAGCGGATTTAATTCCCGCTTGGGCGGATTAATTATCAAATCGGTATTCTGTAGTTAACACTCGGGTTTTACATGCAGTATTCTGAGCCCTTATTCTCTTTTGGAGTCAGTGTCTTTGAGGTCTTACTCAGTCGGAATTGAAGACGTCTCACTCGGCTCTGTAAGATTTTACTCATAATTTTCTTCTTGTCTCGAGTCCGCCCTGTTCCTGCACCAATAAATAGCTACTTGCCTAGCATTTATACACCGGCCGCTTAGTAAATTTACAAATACTTCAAAATTCCTTATTTAATTACAAGTTTCAATCGGTTTCTTACATAGATAACATACTTTTGAAATAATTAACTACAACATGAATTCTTATCCAATTATTAAATAATAATAATAAAACTAATCAATAGTTAGTAAATTATGTTAAATAACTAGTGGAATAATTAAGTCTTTTCAAGACTTATCAAAAGGTCTTATGTGTGTCCTGGTTAATTGGCATTGTTCTGACCTTAATTGTTGTCATGTATAATTATGAGTATATATATTGTTGCATAACTGTGGGACAATCCGAGTCAGTATCTATTATTTAATATTTAAGATGCTCACCCCCCTACACCATTTTTCAGTGTATGTAGGTCGGACTCGGAATTGTGTGAAGGCCTCAAGTCCGAGTGACGTGCACTCCGACTGTTGAGTGCTTGTATTGCATTTATTATGTTTAGTCAGTGTAGCCTTGGTCGGCTCTCATGTAAAATGACGATTAAATATATTCATTTATAAAGATTGATTATAAGAAGTATAGATATGGCGTCACTTGTATGGTATTGTAAGTATTGGTAAATGTATAATGTTAAGATAATGAGTATTCCGAGTATATGGTTACACATATATGGGTCGGTAGATTGGATTTGCAGGCAGGTTTATATTTCTGGGAACATATATTTATACATAAGTGTTTTATGTTGATTTGATGCTTCTTGTCGACTGGAATATAACTGATGTTGAATGAATAACTCTAAGTTAATGAACCCTGAGAGGAATATCAGAGGTTTAGATCCATTTCTGAGCAAGGCTCTAGTGAATGGGCCATCTTTTCTGAGTGGTGAGGACTTAAAAGGATTCTGAGAGAAACCCCTTTGAGGAATTCTGAGTGAATGTTATATATAATCCGAGTGACTGAGGAATTATATTCCGGGTGGTTAAGATTAGACTAAGTCCGAGTGAGGATTGACTTAATGATTTTCCCTGAGTGAATAAGTTGTCATATGCCGAGTGGACTAGCTATCATTTTCTGAGTGAATGAGTTGTATGATAACTCTGGATCCCGAGTTTCTGAATAGCCGAGTGTAGCTCCTCGCTTCAGCGAGCGAGTTGGGTTGCCTCGCTCAAGCGTGTTGGATCTCGCTTGAGCGAGTGGGCGTTGTTTGTGGGAGTCGCCTGAGCGTTTCTTCTTCCGTTGTCTGCCTTTTTGGGTCGGTTTTTGTTCTCTCGCCTTCCTTTCCCTTATTTCTTTTGCGCCCAGTTCTTCTTAGTTTATTTGGGAAAAAATTTCCCTTTTTTTTTATGTTTGTTTATTTATTAAAATTAGGGTGTTACAAATTTTGCTTACGCTAGCTGGCTCCGCTCAAGCGAATCCTGGAGATCTCGCTCAAGCGAGATGGGGCTCACTCAAGCGAGTTAACCCTTGATTCTCCCTTACTTTCCTCGCTCAGCGTGTGGTGTTGCTCGCCCAAGCGTCCAGTTGGGACTCGCTCAAGCGAGTGTGGTTCTCGCTTGGGCGAGGAGCGGCCTGGTCCTCCAAATCACATCGCTTAAATTATTTCCCCTTTTCTTCACATTGAATCATGGTTTTTCATCATCCTATGAATACCTTGGGCATAATTTTGAATCCCTTATTTTCAAGATGGATGACTTCTTCACACTTAATCACATGGCTTAAAATTAATTAAATCTTGCTGACTTTAAATTGGGAATTTCTTATTTGTGAATTTACAACTACTTTTGGGGGTGTCTCAGAGTAGATAAACAAATGAAAGCTCTCACAATTTCTAACTCTCACAAGAGAGGATTTACAAATATAAGCTCTATGTTTCAGAAAATGAAACTTCACAAAGAAATATAACTCACAAGGCACAAGATTTGATTTCCCTTTGATGGATTTTGGATGCTTGAGAAGCTTGAATGAGTCTTGCATTTATAGGCCTTGAAGAGGTGCCCTAAAGTCTTTAGAGCCATTGCACAATATGGGCATTGGAGTAACAATAGAGAAATGAGCTGGTTTCCCACTTAAAAACACTTTCCCCAAAATCTGGCACTAGTGTAATCGATTAGGCCTCGAGCTGTAATCGATTACACTTTGAATTCTTCAATGTAATTAAACAGGTAATCGATTAGACTTTACCATGTAATCGATTAGCTAAGAGACAGAACCTTGCTAATCGATTGTTCTTCATTCTGTAATCGATTGTGAGTGGCATCTGATGCATTTAATTGTGTTACGCAGCATGGTAATCAATTATGACTCATGTGCAATCGATTATTGTACAAACAGAAACTCTATAGTTGATTAGTTCTTTAGCTGTAATCGATTAGCGGCCTTACAGAACTTTGGTAATCGATTGTGTCAACCTTGTAATCGATAGGAGATGTACCTGATGCTTTTAGTTCAAATTCTCTACTTGGTAATCGATTATTTCCATTGATGCAATCGATTAGGTGACAAACAGAACTTAGGTAATCGATTGTGTCAACCTTGTAATCGATTAGGAGATGTACCTAATGCTTTTAATTCAAATTCTCAACTTGGTAATCGATTATTTCCATGGATGCAATCGATTAGGTGACAAACAGAACTTAAGTAATCGATTAGATGTGAATATCTAATCGATTATGTTATGGTCAGAACTCCTGTAATCGATTATGTTGGATGCTGTAATCGATTAGCATACGTGTTTTTGCAGGTCTGATGCTGTTTTCTCTATTTTCATGGTAACTTGAGCCTTTTGCTTTGTGTCTTCAATTGCTTTTGTCATTATCAAAATTATTCAACCTGAAATACATATTCAAACACAACCCACATCCTCTGATACCCCTTTTTCATCAAAATTAACACAAAAGCTTAGATTCATGAAGAATGAAAGGGACATTAGAGCAAAGCTTGGACCATTTCCCTTCATCTTAATTTCATTTTTGTAGAGCATGGATGCGAGGTAAGGGTTTCTTGGCTCTTTGATGATCTATTTATGGTTCTATGATGATTAAGCTTGAAATATTAATGTTGGGAACTATGGGTGTTGAAAGGAATGGCAAAACCCTAGGTTTGAATGACTTGAAAATGTGATTCTTGATTATGGTTTTGTGTTAGAAAGGGATGAGGGTTATGGTTTTCATATGGATTTTAGAAATGGGAAGTTGTTATTGGGTGATTTGGGAGAAAAACCCTAAGTGTTGATAAATTAGGGATTTTGCCAAATTAATGGTTTTAGTGATTTTGGTGCCTTTGGAATGATTTTATATGAGGAAATGAATTTTTAGAAGTAGTGGGATTGATTATTGATGTTGATGAATTTTTTAGCTAAGTTGATGTTATGTGAATGATGATATATGCATATGAAACCCAAACCATAGGGTAGATGACCATTAGGATCATTGTGTGCTATTTACAATTAATTGACACTTTGATGATAATATTAATCTTGTGATGATGTATGAAAATTGTTGAAAATAATGCTTGCTGTAACATCCCGGATTTTTAAATAAAATAAATTTATTGGATGATGATAATTGATTGTTTATGGTCAAATAATTATGGGAGATGTTGTTAGACATTAGAGGTGAATTATCGGTAAACTAAGATTTACCAGAACCGGGTGAATTAACAGATAATATGGGACCCACTTGACTTAATTAGATGTTTGATGGGCCTAGAATGTTTGGAAAATTATTGTGGTTAAGGTGGTATAGTTGGAATAATTTTAGTGCTAAGGAGATAATTAATTGGACTTGACGTATGATAATAAACGGGCAAAACACGAGTCAAATGGAATTAAAAGAAAATATAAATCCCCACCTTCTCCTTTCCACTTAACCGTAGTATCTTTTTCTCTCTATTTTGGCCCTTTTACCCATTGGACAATGAAGGATTATTAACCATTGGTAAAAGCAACATGATACACTCTTTTACCCATTGGGTAATACCCAATTGACACTAAAATTCCTCTATCTTTCTCCTTATCACCGTGGATGCTTTCTCCCTCCATTCACTCTTCATTTCTCTTCTTCTTCATTTTCCATTCATCCCAAAACCGTCCCACACTCCTTCTTCTTCGACCTCTTACTAAAATCAAGAGTTGAGTTTGGAAATGTGAGGCGTCTATGGAGCTTGGTAACTTGCCTTTGGTCATCTCCCTCTTCCTCACTTCATTTTTGTTTTGGTGGAGCTTAAGCTTGAGGTAAAGATTTCTTACCTCCACCTTATTTTATTTATGGTTTTGGGTTATTGAGTTAAAGATGGTGATGTTAGAAACCTTGCATGTGGGTGGAAATGGAAACCCTAGGCTTGAATGTTTGAAAAGGGAACCCTAAGTATTAATAATTTAGGGATTTTGACCCACTTGATGATTTTGATGATTTTGGTACCTTGGAATAATATTATACATAGAAATGTATATTTGAAGGATAGGAGTTGAATATTGATGTGATAAAATGGTGAACAAAGTCATGAGTTGCAAATGAAGATATATGCATGTATATAGGTATGTTGATTTGAGGGATTAATCTTAAGAGTTGATGTTGTTGGATTTGTTTAACCCTTAAGACTTGGAGAATCTTAGCTTTGGGGAAAGGAATTCCCAAAGCCTAACATGGGTATATGGAATTGGAGCTTAGACAAGTCTAGGACTTGATCATAAGTTAAGAGAAGTGATGTTTTGTGATGATTTATTGATTACATGTGTATGTGTAATTATGGATAGGATTGTATTCCAGACGATGATGCATCATGATCAAAGCAATCGGAGCGTTGGAATTTCGATTTCTTCTCTCGAGGTAGGAGAGGAGTTTGCATTTCAAATTGCATCAGTGAATTAATTGCTTATTATGTATATGTTGAACTCATGCAATGCCTTGCCATGAATGTCCTATATGATTAATTTGATGAAGTGATGAATGATGGCTTGGCTTATGTTGATTGTTATGAAAATGTATGTATTTATATAATATTGACAATAAGTGCCGGATGGTCTCGAGGTTGGACATGAACTAAACGAGGGAGACAAATTATGAATGAATGAACCACACGAATTGTAAGGAATTGTTTTGAAGTGGTTATGTGGAAAGATGAATGAGGGAATAATGTGGAGTGTAGTTAAAATCTTCCTCTCGTAAGATTAGATAAGTAAGAATAATTGATAAGTTGGAATGAGGAATTTCCGAGTGTGAATGGGCAGAGAGAGTTATATGCCTTACGTGCTGTGTATGATGTAATAGTGGTGAATCAGTTGGCCTAGAGTGAGAATTCATGAGTTAAGTTGTAAGAATTACTGATTCTGCATATGTCCTGGTAGTCTCGCTCAAGCGAGATGGGATCTCGCCCAAGCGAGAGTCCCCTGCTTCAGAGAATTAGCTTCTGGACCAATCTCGCCCAAGCGAGCTAGCCTTCCGCTCAAGCGAAACGAGTGAGTGGTGAATGGGTGAGGTACTGGACGAATTCTGTCTGAGCTGGAGTCTTAATAACTTCATGAGGTGGTGAATTTCTGAGTGAAATCCCGTGCGAGCTATGTCTGAGACGGGACCTCCCGAGTGGAATATTGTGTGAGCCGTTCTGAGTGAGTCTATAGCCATTGGGCCTTTTTCCTAGTGGTGAAGGCTTAAAAGGAATCTGAGAGAAATGTGTTCTGAGAGAAATCCATTTTAATAAACCTATTCTGAGTGGGATCTTAGCGAAAGAGTTCCCCGAGTAATGATAGGTCTAATTATTCCCGAGTGGAAATGTAACATCCCAATTTAAAAATTGACTACCGAATGAAATTAAGTCATTAAAATAATAATTGCAAGTGGAAAATTACTTGTTAATTATAATTGACTTAATTAATTTAACTTAAGACAATGATGGCTGGTTAATTAAGATTAACTAGGCTAATTGCTGATTAGTTAGAAATGAGTGAATAAATAATAACAAAAATAATGCCACGTGAAAGGACGCATGTGCCCCTGGGTATATATAAACTTCGGCTCTTCTCTTCTCCCCTCGGTTCATCCTCATTCGCATCGCCTGCTTGGAAGAACAGAGGGAGAGTTGAGAGCTTTCCTTTAAAGGAGAAAATGAAGGCACTGTCTGATCCTCTTCTCCTGCCCACTTCCTTCTTTGTTCTCTTCTCCTTCTTATTCCCCTCCATGGCTTTCCTTTACCTCTTCTTCCATTCAAAGCTGTCAGAGTTCGGTGGAGGTTGTGGTGTGAAGTGGTAAGGGACGAATGTTCGAGTAGAAGGGGGAACAGCTTCCAGCCTTCTGAGCTGCGGGTGAGTATTCGACTAGACTCGACAGTTACTAAACAGGAGGGAGTGACTGTGGAAGTGAAGAAGCTATGGAACCGGTGTTGGAGAAATAGAGCACGGGTTAACACTGAAAACAGTGGAGTCTCTTTCGTCTTCTTGAGGTAGGGGGCACTTTGAATGCCAAATGTATAGTTTATGGACGGGTTCCCGGGTGGATCGCTTTAATGTGTTATGTTTGGAAATGTGTTGTTGATGTGTTGTGATCGAGTGATGATGCATGCAACGCCCGGACTTAAGATATCTGTGAACTGTTTGGTGTTGTGTGATTCCGTCCTTGAGCGCTTGTGAATATTTCTGTGATGCATGCTGTTGAATAGGAGAATGCAGAGTGAATGCATGTGTACGTTACCATTATTGCTGAGTTCTGTTGCAGTTTTATGTTTAAAGGTATATGAATGAGAATGCCATGATAATTTCTGAATGCATAAGATGTGAGTTGATCCTTGATTTCCATTTGGGAATGCTGTATTGAAATGCATGCTGATTTCATTAAAATGTCGAGTGGTGTACTGTAATATTGTTACCCTGATTTACTTGTTATGAGTTACTATGATAAACGCTTGTGATGTCGTGATGAAACTGCGGAATCCCGAGTGAATCTGAATGCTGTGTGGAATTGCATGAAATTGCATATATGAGAAAAGGGTGACCCGTGGAAGGTCAGGAGCCCTATGAGGTGACTTTCAATTACAGATTCCTGGCTAGATCCGTGAGGACCCGTGGTAGCCGAGGGAGCTAGAGTTAAGTCTCGAGACGTCTTTGGAAGACCGGTACCACACGGGAAGGGCTAATGGACGAGAGGCAGGGAAGGAATCTGTAACTGAAATCACTGTTTAAGTGGGATCCGTATGCATGTATGTAGGAGCATTGTTATTGAGATTGACATGGTTGGTATAGCTTGGATGACTGAATGAATTCCGACTGAATGTGAATGCACATATTTATATTGTTGATGAGTTCAATGTGATTGTGTGTATATATTTGTATGTGTAAATGCTATTGTGAATGGCATGATTAGTATGGCCATGATTAAGTGGGGTGAATTCCGACTAGGGAATATATGTGCGTTGGTACTGTGGCCGAGCATGAGGCGATGTTATGACTGTGAGTCTATGTTATGATTGTGAGTCTATGTTATGACTGTGAGTCTATGTTATTATGAATGATGTGAATTACTTAATCCTGACTGAATTGTATAAATCCGAATGAGAGATGTTACTATATGTAAAAGCTCACCCCTACACCATTTTTCAGTATGTGTAGGTCGGTCGGGAATGATGTGAAGGACTCAAGTCTGAGTGGGGTGCACTCCGACTGTTGAGTGCATGCCTTGTATATTTATGTTATATTTAGTCAGTGTTAAGCCTTGGCCGGCTCATATAATAATGTTGTATAACAAATGCGAGTATATATGTATTGTAATCCGAATGCGTGTTTATATATATATATATATGGTTTATATTGGTATCAAGTACTTGTATCGGATAATGGGTGTTGGTGAATGAATAATGTTAAAATGCTAAATATTCCGAGTGTATGAATATATAAACATGCATATAAGTGTTTTATGTTGATTTGATGCGTTTTTCCGACTAGAATGTGTTGTTAAATGATTTGAGGGTTGTTGATGAGTAAAATAGTGTTAAGTTGATGATTCCGAGTGAGACTATAGTGTTTGGGCATTTCCGAGTGAAAATCTGAGTAAACCTCTTCCAAGAGAAGAGTTGTTATAATGGTGGAGATTGGAAGATAATCTAAGTATGTAATATAAGTATAATCCGAGTGAACGAGGTTCCATATCCCAAGCGGTGAGTCGTAGAGCAAGTCCGAAAGGGACTTACTTAATGTTTCCCGAGTGAGTAAGGTATCATATGCCGAGTGAAGCTAGAATGAATATTTCCGAGTGAAGCATGAGCGTGACGATTTACCGGGTGAACCTACGTCCCAAATCCGAGTGAGAAATTACCTGGAACCTGTGTTTGCCCCAGCGAATTAGACTTAGCTCCTACGAGTGTGAATGAATGGAAGGCCTTTGTACTGGCTTCGCTTAAGCGAAGGGCTGTCCACCCGAGCGAGTTGGTTGCCTCGCTCAAGCGTGTTGGACCCCGCTTGAGCGATTCAGCGTTGTTAAGGAATTCGCTTAGGCGCTGATGTGTTTCGCTGGACTGAATGGATCGGTTCAAGCCTTGTCTTTTCCGCTGATTGCTATACGTATGAATGTTCTTTTATTTTCCCTTGCCTTCCTCTTCCTTCTTCTGTGCCGGTTGTCCACTGGCTGTTTTTATGGAAAAATTTTCCCGGTTTTGGCACTTATTTATTTATTAAATATGGGTGTTACATTTTGGTATCAGAGCAGACCAAAAGGTCCATGGCCAAGGTTTGCCTACTGTTAGTGGGCGGTTGTGTGCAATATGACCGGTTGTCATCATTGCTTGTGGTATTCTGTTTGAATTGATGCATATTTAATCATGATTTGTATGGTTGTGTACTTGTGTATTTTGTTGGGAGACAATAGTGAAAGGTACTACTATTGTGATGTTAATCTGAGGGTAGAAGGTTTGTTATTATCTTAGCCCGATTGTTCATGAGATACTTAGAGTATTCCTAAGCTTGAGTCGGCTGTGAAAAAATAGAATGATGAAGGTTGAGACTCATATGCATTGAAACTGTACTAGGAGATTTGGTCCCTGGGGTAGACCATACTAGTGGCTCGCAGTAGAGGCATACTGAGTGAATGAGATAGGACTCATAGGTTGAGTTAAGTGAATAATATTGAGGAGTCCCATAGTGTGGTGTTTCCAACTTAACTGATCGGTTGTATTATTTGTGCCAAGGATACAGAATTCATCCTGAGAGTATAAGTGATTTATTGCAGTTTTCTAAGTTGCCAGGTACATATCTTGTGGCACGGGAATCCTATATGGCATATGATGTAATTGATTGGTTACAGATTTTTGAATTGGGAAATTGAGTATATGATAGATGAATGATATATGATGTATACGATATATGGTATAAGTGGTGTGTTGCAGTTTCCTAAGTTGAAAATCTGGGTGTGTGATAAGTGAGTAAAGGTGAGATCGGGTATATGTTAAATTGGGGTTGTGTCTCGGTGGTTGGTGAGGAAACCGAGTGACTGATGGATTAGATGCTGGACCATTAGGTGTACTGACCCAGTTAATTGGGCATAATCGCGAATGAACGAATGTGAAAACGAGTGCTTGTTGATCTGAATACTGTCTTGGTTCGATTGTGTGAAAACCGAGTGGACGATATTAGGCTTTATAATACTTGGGGTTGGGGTGTGACTCACGATGGATAGATAGTAACCCCTTATGAATTCTAAGCCTGATAATTTGCTAATCTTATGAGATGACGAACCCGAGTAAAGCAATTACGTAGTAACTCATGAGACTTGAATTACTATTGTGTGATGATTTTTATTGTGTGATGATTTGGGTTAGACTCGGTCTTGTGGTCGATAACCGAGTGAATCATTGGCTGAATTGTGACCCATAAGGTGTAGGAAACCGATTGGATTTAATGTGGTCCTATATAATCCGACCATGTAGAACTAGACACTATGGTGATTTAGGCTCGGTGAATACTTGGATGTTATGGGTGCACTAGGTAACCACTGGAAATTTCGAGTCGGATAATTTGACTGACCTTATGGATTATTGAGCCGAGCATGTGATGGTATGCTGAATTGTCGAGGCTTGAATTGTCTTAAGGTGAAATATAAATAATACATGGGGTACCTGATTGATGGTGACTGGTAAGGTAGGAACCCGAGTACTTTGGTACTGAGAGTAATGATTATGATGACTGTACTGTACTGGATTGCATTTATGCTCGATGAATCATTAGGCTTAAAATTGATTGGTGGCCTGTGACGAGTGATGAAATGAGGGATTATAACGGTTAAGCCATGGTTGCAACGAATGATATTTTAAGAGACATTTACTCGGTCAGGGCTAAAAAGCCGATTGTTGATATGCCGTTTTATGATGAGTCGTGTGTCTTGTGTAGGTTGGAAACCCATTGCCATTATACTATTTTACAGTAATAATAAATGATATTCATGATTGTTGTTGTGTGATGTGCCTAGGAGGTGCATAATGATGATGTTGATGTAAATGTATTGCATATATATGTGTTTGTGAATTGCCATTAATTTTTGTGAGTTAGTAATAGCTGAGTGAGCTTAGTCTGTGTGGGTGTAAGACCTGCTGCCTGAGACGACACTACAAACCATAGGTATTGTGGCAGCGTACACGTTGCAATGACTTTATGTAATCGTTGTGACCCTATAGTAATGAGACGTCATCTTATAAGCTGGATGCAATAATTAATGAGTCGAGCAAGTGAGGCTGTAACTGCTTATGGTGGTGGTGAGTCTATCAGACTGCTTTGAGTAAAGATGAGAGTGGTAATAAGTGGATAATACGTGGTTATGTATCAAAGTGTGGATAGAGGGTTTGTTTAACCTTGATGTGTTACC
This sequence comes from Clitoria ternatea, assembly GCA_037962975.1. NCBI lineage: Eukaryota > Viridiplantae > Streptophyta > Magnoliopsida > Fabales > Fabaceae > Clitoria > Clitoria ternatea. The sequence continues at coordinate 164,405,061 of CM075672.1, forward strand.
TCCAAGAGGATTAGAGGTTATTGGGTATGAATTAACTACTAAAGCGATGGTTAGTTATTGAGATAGAGGAGTGATCAAGTCTGCCACTGGAATAGGAATTTATAAAGCTAACCGAGTGATACGGTGGGTTTAATGAGGAGAGCAGGACCTTGAATCAAGGTAAATTAGAAGGTGCGGAGTTGATCGGAAAAGATTAGTATATTCCGAGTGCGAGAAAGTAGCAATAATTCCGAGTGAAACTTTCGGGGAGAACGAATTCCCGAGTGAAGTTATGGTGTTTCAAGTAAATCTCATAGAGAGGATCATTACTAAGTAAAGGAATTGTGTCTGAGCGTAACACTTCTGAGTAGGATAGGAATCGAGTGATATGACTCAGAACGTGACAATTCCGAGTGGAATGGTACCAAGTAGACGATTCACCGCGTGAAATTTCTAAGTCTGTAGGGTGTGCCCCTGATTAATCCTTCCCAGAAGAACTTCTGGTCAGAATGTGGGACTATGAATAGGTGAGTCTTCGAGTTAATTATCCCGAGGAAGGGTAAATACCGAAAGGTAAATTTTTCCATAGATGTGTTCGAATTGATATTAGGAGCTGCTGAGTTTGAACTCAGATTTGTATTTGAAGTAGGATTGAATTCCGAGTGAAAATTTGGGGTAAATGGAAGATTTCCGAGTAAGAACTACCTTCAACACTGAACAACCCTTTTGATTGAGAGTTCCGAGTAACCTTTTCAGGGTGTAGGCATGGGATTGGCCGAAGGAATGGATAGAGAGATGAGATTTTAGAACCAAGTGTGGTACCTGTAAAAGACGAGTCTAGGCAAATTATGCTAATTGACGCACACTGGAGCTCTTTTGTGTGTTCGGCTCGGTATTGTTAGGATAATTTCCGATTTAAAGAAGAGATTTAGTAGTCGGATGTTGAATACCCGAGGGATTAAGGCGAGATAAGTCGGATAATAGTGTGTATTTTATGGAAATCGGTAGTGTTGTTTACCGATTAGATTTTTCCAACTGATTGAATAACCCCATAATGTGTCTGGTGTGACATAATTCTGAGCTTATACCTAGCGTAGGTGCATAATTATGCCGAGTGACTCCCACGGAATAGAGGAAATGATGATGAAGGTATGCCGATTGGCTTCAAGGGTATAGGGTCGAGCGGCCAAGGAACTTGAGGTACTATTGGTTATAGTGAACTGGTAGAGCTGAATGGGGCAAGTTGTATATTTTAAAGTTGAATTCCCCAATTATATTGTATTTTATGGAGAGACTGTAATCCGATAGGACCTGACTTTAAGTGTTTTGCCGATAGGAATTGTGGGGCGGTTGGTAAATCACTTGATGAGCAAAACCATGCTGACTGGCGTGGTGAAGCGGTCGGTGAATCACTAGGGGGGAAACGAGATACAATTGGTAGAGTGCATGACAGCGATATTCTGAGTTATTTATTTAAAGGAAGTTACCAATTGAATTTCGGGGACGAAATTCTTTTGAGAGGGAGAGAATTGTAACATCCCGATTTAAAAATTGACTACCGAATGAAATTAAGCCATTAAAATAATAATTGCAAGTGGAAAATTACTTGTTAATTATAATTGACTTAATTAATTTAACTTAAGACAATGATGGCTGGTTAATTAAGATTAATTAGGCTAATTGCTAATTAGTTAGAAATGAGTGAATAAATAATAATAAAAATAATGCCAGGTGAAAGGACGCATGTGCCCCTGGGTATATATAAACTTCGGCTCTTCTCTTCTCCCCTCGGTTCATCCTCATTCGCATTGCCTGCTTGGAAGAACAGAGGGAGAGTTAAAAGCTTTCCTTCGAAGGAGAAAACGGAGGCACTGTCTGATCCTCTTCTTCTGCCCACTTCCTTCTTTGTTCTCTTCTCCTTCTTATTCCCCTCCGTGGCTTTCCTTCACCTCTTCTTCTGTTCAAAGCTGTCAGAGTTCGGTGGAGGCTGTGGTGTGAAATGGTAAGGGACGAATGTTCGAGTAGAAGGGGGAACAGCTTCCAGCCTTCTGAGCTGCGGGTGAGTATTCGACTGGACTCGACGGTTACTAAACAGGAGGGAGTGACTGTGGAAGTGAAGAAGCTACGGAACCGGTGTTGGAGAAATAGAGACCGGGTTAACACTGAAAACAGTGGAGTCTCTTACGTCTTCTTGAGGTAGGGGGCGCTTTGAATGCCAAATGTATAGTTTATGGACGGGTTCCCGGGTGGATCGCTTTAATGTGTTATGTTTGGAAATGTGTTGTTGATGTGTTGTGATCGAGTGATGATGTATGCAACACCCGGACTTAAGATATCTATGAACTGTTTGGTGTTGCGTGATTCTATCCTTGAGCGCTTGTGAATATTTCTGTGATGCATGCTGATGAAGAGGAGAATGCAGAGTGAATGCATGTGTACTTTACCATTGTTGCTAAGTTCTGTTGCAGTTTTATGTTTAAAGGTATATGAATGAGAATGCCATGATAATTTCTGAATGCATGAGATGTGAGTTGATCCTTGATTTCCATTTGGGAATGCTGTGTTGAAATGCATGCTGATTTCATTAAAATGTCGAGTGGTGTACTGTAATATTGTTACCCTGATTTACTTGTTATAAGTTACTATGATAAACGCTTGTGATTCCATGATGAAACTGTGGAATCCCGAGTGAATCTGAATGCTGTGTGGAATTGCATGAAATTGTATATATGAGAAAAAGGTGACCCATGGAAGGTCAGGAGTCCTATGAGGTGACTTTCAATTACAGATTCCTGGCTAGATCCATGAGGACCCGTGGTAGCCGAGGGAGCTAGAGTTAAGTCTCGAGACGTCTTTGGAAGACCGGTACTATACGGGAAGGGCTAATGGACGAGAGGCAGGGAAGGAATCTGTAACTGAAATCACTGTTTAAGTCGGATTCGTATGCATGTATGTAGGAGCATTGTTATTGAGATTGATATGGTTGGTATAGCTTGGATGACTGAATGAATTTCGACTGAATGTGAATGTGTATATTTATATTGTTGATGAGTTCAATGTGATTGTGTGTATATATTTGTATGTGTAAATGTTGCTGTGAATGGCATGATTAGTATGGCCATGATTAAGTGGGGTGAATTCCGACTAGGGAATATATGTGCGTTGGTACTGTGGCCGAGCGTGAGGCGATGTTATGACTGTGAGTCTATGTTATGATTGTGAGTCTATGTTATGACTGTGAGTCTATGTTATTGTGAATGATGTGAATTACTTAATCCTGACTGAATTGTATAAATCTGAATGAGAGATGTTACTATATAACTGAGAATTGTATAAATCCGAGTCAGTAACTGTCATTTTATATGTGAAAGCTCACCCCTACACCATTTTTCAGTATGTGTAGGTCGGTCGGGAATGATGTGAAGGACTCAAGTCCGAGTGGGGTGCACTCCGACTGTTGAGTGCATGCCTTGTATATTTATATTATATTTAGTCAGTGTTAAGCCTTGGCCGGCTCATATAATAATGTTGTATAACAAATGTGAGTATATATGTATTGTAATCCGAATGCGTGTTTATATATATATATGGTTTATATTGGTATCAAGTACTTGTATCGGATAATGGGTGTTGGTGAATGAATAATGTTAAAATGCTAAATATTCCGAGTGTATGAATATATAAACATGCATATAAGTGTTTTATGTTGATTTGATGCGTCTTTCCGACTAGAATGTGTTGTTAAATGATTTGAGGGTTGTTGATGAGTAAAATAGTGTTAAGTTGATGATTCCGAGTGAGACTATAGTGTTTGGGCATTTCCGAGTGAAAATCCGAGTGAACCTCTTCCGAGAGAAGAGTTGTTATAATGGTGGAGATTGGAAGATAATCTAAGTATGTGATATAAGTATAATCCGAGTGAACGAGGTTCCATATCCGGAGCGGTGAGTCGTAGAGCAAGTCTGAAAGGGACTTACTTAATGTTTCCCGAGTGAGTAAGGTATCATATGCTAAGTGAAGCTAGAATGAATATTCCTGAGTGAAGCATGAGCGTGACGATTTACCGGGTGAACCTACGTCCCAAATCCGAGTGAAGCAAATTAGACTTAGCTCCTGCGAGTGTGAGTGAATGGAAGGCCTTTGTACTGGCTTCGCTTAAGCGAAGGGCTGTCCGCCCGAGCGAGTTGGTTGCCTCGCTCAAGCGTGTTGGACCCCGCTTGAGCGATTCAGCGTTGTTAAGGAATTCGCTTAGGCACTGATGTGTTTCGCTAGACTGAATGGATCGGTTCAAGCCTTGTCCTTTCCGCTGATTGCTATACGTATGAATGTTCTTTTATTTTCCCTTGCCTTCCTCTTCCTTCTTCTGTGCCAGTTGTCTACTGGCTGTTTTTGTGGAAAATTTTTCCCGGTTTTGGCATTTATTTAGTTATTAAATCTGGGTGTTACAGGAAAATCCTGAATGAACCTCTCCCGATGGGAGAGTGATTGTGATGGTTCTGATTGAGGTATTCTAGGAGTCCTCTTCCGAGTGAATAAAGTTATATATTCCGAGTGGAAAAGATTTAAATAGGTCCGAGTGAGACGGCTTAGTGAATTCCTCCGAGTGATGAGAGGTCAGAGTAATTCCGAATGGAACTTGATGGTGGAGTCCGAGTGTGCAATTCCGAGTGGGATGGCACCTATGGGGGTATACGGTGTGAGTTTGTCCAGAAGTACTCTGGAATAACTTCACCCATGTGCAATAGAAGGGGAGTCAATTTGGAATAAACTGCCGAGTGAAAGACTGATTGATGACTCAGATTTGGAATGAATTTACCGAGTGGAAGACTGAGTGAGAGAGGACTCGGTCTGGACCGATCTTGCCGAGTGGAGGACTGAGTGAGTGATGGGTCGGTCTGGATTATCTTGCTGAGTGGAAAACCTGAGTGCTTTGAGCCGGTTTCAGGGAAATTCTGCCGAGTGGAAACCTGAATGTTGGGAGTCGGCTTTGACTGATTTTACCGAGTGGACAACCGAATGAGATGAGTTAGTTTTGAATGAATTGCAGAGTGAAAACCGAGTGTTGGTGAGGATAACCCCTGGTCGGATTTTGCTTAAGCGAGTAGGCGCCTCGCTCAAGCGAGTGTTAGAGGAATTGGTTACTAGGTAATTCTCTCTTGAGCGAGTGACCGAGTGTGATGGTGCTTCGCTCGAGCGAGTGAGCGTGAAAACGCTACTGGATGTTTTTCGCTTACGCGAAAGGGAGTCGCCCAAGCGAACCTGGCCTGTCTCGCTCAAGCGGATGTGAATCTTGATGCTAAAATCCCGAGTCATCAAATTGGTGTGAAAATCTCTGTTTAAAAATTGTGACTCTCAGATTTATATCTTGGCAAGCGCACCAGTCGTTAAAATTGTAGTATATTTGATCGTCCCATAGGGATTGTGGTAAGTACCTCAATCTTGGACTAGTACAAGCTGAACCAACAAAAGACATAGGAATTTCATTCAGTTTTTGGTTGTTTTAGTGTTTTATAGTTGTTTTTGTATTTCCAGAAACAGAGTTAAAATGAAATGTGAAAGGTGATTAATAGAAAACAGGTCAGGATTGATGTGGTTCACAAATTCATCAAGAAACATGCAATCACAGTATAACCAAACTTCATAATCCAGAGGACAATCCACTTGTGGTTAGTCCCTAATTCCTTAGGTTAAAAACACTAATCCTTAAGCATCGAACCTTAATTCCTTAAGTGCTCAATTAACCTAAGAATCTAATGTGAAATTGGAGGTTGAACTCTAACTATTCACCTAAATTGATTAGGCCTGAACTAGTTAGAAAGCTGGAAGTTACCTAAGCTTCAGCCATGATTCCTCACTGGCGAAGTTCTTCATCTGTTCTGGATTTATCAATCCAGCGATTTGGATCCACTCCTCAGCTTGTTCGCCTCAGGATCTAGAAGTCAATTTCCTCGCTCACAGCTTCAAGACTCCATTGCTAACCTTCGCAATCCCAACTTTAGGGAATTAGAACTCCATTGACTTCGGTTCCATCGAAGGATTGTGGAACGTCATGGAGGAGAGGATTTAGAGAGAGAAAATTGCGTAGTGAGATGTACGAAGTTATGAATGAATTGTGTTCTATGTATTCTATGTGAATCTGTCTCTTAAACATATATATAGGCATCTACCTACTAACTAACTTAACTGATAACTTAGGAAAACTTAAGTTAACGACTAAACTAACTAACTTATAATTTACAGAATGATCAACTAATTACAGCTCAGATCTTAGCAATTACAGCTCATTCTTAGCTAATCACAGCACAACACCAACTAATTAACAGCTCACTACTTAAATTACTAAGGTGCAGCAGTAGGAGAGAAGGCTGTAGGAAACAACACTGGTGCCGAGTGGATTCTGGAGGGAACAATCGCTGTTTTAAATATCAACCTTTTTCGCTGGAGCGTACTGGGTTCTCGCTTGGGCGAATGAATGATGTTTTGAGGTCACGCTTGAGCGTAAGCTTGCTTTGCTTGAGCGAACTTTGACCCTCGCCCGAGCGAATTTAACTATCGCTTGAGCGAATTGTCTTTTCAATCAGCATTTCTGAATTTGACGCTCGGGTTCTTCTTTTTATTTTCAATCGGTTCCTTGTTCTATTTTGGAGTCGGTATCTTGGAAATCTTTGCAGTTGGATTTTTGTTAATTCTTTTCGGTCAACCTTTTGGGAGGTCTTTTCAGTTAGCCTCTTTGAAGTCTCGCTCAGTCGGTCTTTTGGACTCCTTTCATTCGGATATACGAAGACTCACTCGGATTTGTAAATTCTCGCTCGGCTTTATGATTTCTCAGTCGGCTTTTTGTAATTTTTCACTCGGATTTGTCTTCTTAGTTTGAACACAACCTGTTCCTGCACCAAAAATCAACTAATTGCCTAGCATTTGTATGCTGGCTGCTTAATGAAATTACAAATAATCATAAACTCTTAACTAATTAATGTTTTTAACCATTTTCTTACATAAATAAAACACTTTTGAAATAATTAAATAAATTATAAATTATTATCAATTAATTGAATAATAAGGCTAAACTAATCACTTAAACAATGAATTAATTCAAATAAAAGGCAGAATAATTAAGTCTTTTAAAGACTTATCACATCCCCAAACTTAAAACTTGTTTGTCCTCAAGCAACTATTCAGATTATTTAACTAACAAGCTATTATTTAACACAATCAACCTTTCCTTAACTTAATTCATGGTATAATTATTGAATACCGACCATGCTTTCTTTTTGCAATTTCTAAAAGTATAATAACTTACACCTCCTTTGGGAGACAAGCTGCTGATGCTTTCCTCACTGGTCGGTGTTTAACTCTTCTCTCGGTGTATAGGGTAAATAGAATGCACTCATCACCTGCATACTTGTTAGATAAACATAGGCTTGCAACAGTTCTAAACGTCATGCCATATGCCATCACAATCAGATCAGTAAGGGCTTTTTTAAGCTTATAATGGGGCTGGGCTACAGGCTCAATTATTGTTTTTCGAGTGAATGTCGAGTTACAAGATGTATCCACTGATGCCTTGACTCAATTTTAACTTAACTGCCTCTACTTAGCAAGCTCCATTATTTTCCGAGTGAATGCTAACTTAACACTTTCGGTGCTTTGCACCTTCTTTTTCTTTCAGTCCTTCGGACTTTTCCTTTTCTTTCTCCTTTTCCATCTTTTTCCGATCACATTTCAATCGGTGCTTTGCACTTTTTTTTTTCTTGCTGATTTTTTTCATTTTTCTTCTCAGCTTTTCTATTTTTCCTTTCATTTGCCTCTATTTATTCATCTATAACCAAGGTCGGAGTGTGTCCTTAATTGATGCTAGGCACACTCTTCATCCCCAAACTTAGAACTTGTTAGTCCCTAACAATAAGTAAGACTGAGCAACTCATCAGCAGAACATCCAGGGGTAAATCAGTCAGTTTTTTCAAGATAAAAAGGCTTGTAATGTTAGGTGAATAAACATAATTTTTGGATCAAAAGCTAATTAAGTATATTAGGAAGGCTACTTTTTGGCCCTGGCTGAATTAACAAAGAAGGCCTTCATCATTTCCGATTGGCTGGCATATAAACAATTAGCAAGTACTGAAGCAAATTCTGTCTCACTAACTGGCATGCAAGTTCACTCGGAAAAGAATAAAACAGGCTCAAAAGCTACGAAAATAATAGTTAATCAGCCAGTCATGTCCCCAAACTTAATGTAAGATCATACATTCAGAGTGCTAACTAGCATGTCGAGTAAATAATTAATTAATGATGAAAAAGTTATGGGCAGAGATCCTGAGTTAAACAAAACCGATCAGTTAATTTATCCGACTAAGCTTAAGAATCAGCAACTTTAATTTATTAAGATGGATTTGAAATTAAACAATAAACATATTTTAGCAATTAATAAGTTAAAATATCAATTAAGGAGTGAGTCGGAAAAATACTTCCCTTTTTACCTGAGTGGCTGTGGATGGGAAACACGTGGTCGGATTGGGATGCATTAATTTACCGATACAATCGAAAAACAGAATAAAACAAGCAATTTTAGCAAAGAAAGAAAATTTCGTTACAACTAAAATAAAAGCGAATTCATTGTTTAGGAAACAGTTAAAATAATGTCAAGTTAATTACATAAAAACATCATAATAACACGTAGCAACGACTCAAGCATCCTGATCTTTATTCTCTTTGTCCTGCTCTGAAGGTGGTGAGAGGTCAGCTGCTTGGGATACGTCCTGTGAGGGAATAGTGAATCCAATGGAAGCTAACCACGCATCTCTGTTAGGTGGGGCTCCCATTTCTGCTGTGTGTTCTATCCTCAATTTCGTGGTAATCTTTCTAAGCATGAGATCGTGGTTCAAGACCCGAACATAAATTCCAAGTTGCATCTTCTTCATGACCTGTAATTCCTGCAACACCATAGAAATGTCAGAAGAAGAAGAACCGGATCCTGCAGATTTCCTGGGACACTCAGACTCTTTGGTTTTAAACTTTATAACATAGTCTTCAGTAGCCTTAACACTTTCAACTTCTGGCAATTCATTCCTCTCAACTGCAGGGGATGCATTCCTCTCAGCTTTACTTTGACTGAGTGCATGTTCAGAAGAATCAGATATACTGATGGTTGCTACTTCCTTTTCGTTATCTAATTGTTTTTTCTCACACTTCCTTCTTCAAATGGGGCTGGGCTACAGGCTCAATTATTGTTTTTCGAGTGAATGTCGGGTTACAAGATGTATCCACTGATGCCTTAACTCAATTTTAACTTAACTGCCTCTACTTAGCAAGCTCCATTATTTTCCGAGTGAATGCTAACTTAACACTTTTGGTGCTTTGCACCTTCTTTTTCTTTCAGTCCTTCGGACTTTTCCTTTTCTTTCTCCTTTTCCATCTTTTTTCGATCACATTTCAATCGGTGCTTTGCACTTTTTTTTTTCTTGCTGATTTTTTTCATTTTTCTTCTCAGTTATTCTATTTTTCCTTTCATTTGCCTCTATTTATTCATCTATAACCAAGGTCGGAGTGTGTCCTTAATTGATGCTAGGCACACTCTTCATCCCTAAACTTAGAACTTGCTACTCCCTAACAATAAGTAAGACTGAGCAACTCATCAGCAGAACATCCAGGGGTAAATCAGTCAGTTTTTTCAAGATAAAAAGGCTTGTAATGTTAGGTGAATAAACATAATTTTTGGATCAAAAGCTAATTAAGTATATTAGGAAGGCTACTTTTTGGCCCTGGCTGAATTAACAAAAAGGCCTTCATCATTTCCGATTGGCTGGCATATAAACAATTAGCAAGTACTGAAGCAAATTCTGTCTCACTAACTGGCATGCAAGTTCACTCGGAAAAGAATAAAACAGGCTCAAAAGCTATGAAAATAATAGTTAATCAGCCAGTCATGTCCCCAAACTTACTCGGCTCACCTACTGAATAGGTGGAAGATCGAGTGAGAGTGGGAAGAGATGAGTGATAGTGATGAAGAAGACGAGTAAATTAAAGTGAACGAATGAATGAAAACCGAGTGATCGAATGGGAGACGGCGAATGGAAGACTGCAGAAGAGGAGACCAAGTGAAAGAGTGAAAAGAGTGAAAAGAAAATGACCGAGTGAAAATGGAGATAAATACTGAGTGATTGAGATACTGAGTGGTAAAGGTCGAGTGGAAGAGTGACCAAAAACAACGAGTGCACAGCAGGAATGAGTAAGTAGAGAAACCGATGAGTAAAGACGAACGGAAAAATGAGCAAAGCTGAGTGAATGAAACAACAAGTGGAAGAACGAATGGATAAAAGATAGAGTGCGGTAATGAAAGACTGAAGGATAGGTGAGGAACAAAAAAGAATGAGTGACCGAGTGGAAGAAAGACGAGTAGATTGAGGGTGGATGAAAAAAAACCAGTGGATGGAAGAATGAATAGAAGAACAAATGAGAATATTCCGAGTGAAGGAGATGAGTGAAGGGTATACCGATCGATGAAGGAGATGAGTTAAATGCAGGAGCGAGTGGAAGAAACTGAGTGATCTAGTGAGAAACCGAGTGAATGAAAAAGAGACTGTAGAAAGAGACTCATGAAAGAGATACCGAGTGGATTATACCTAGAAAGAGATCGGGCGAAGGAATAAGAAACTGAGTGACGAGTGAGTGAGAAAATTACGGAGAACTGGGTGAAAGAACAAGAAGAAAGAGTAGATTGAAAGAACAAGTGAATAAAACACTTGAATGAAAAGGGTACTGAGTGAATGAATACCGAGTGGATTTTACAGGAACAAAAAATGAAAAACGAATGAACAAACAACGAGTGGTCGGAAAATGGAAAGACGAGTGAAAGAACATGAAAGAATGACTGAATGACCGGGTAAATAAATACGAGTGAAAGACAGAAGAAGAAGAAGAAAACCTGAGTGGATTATACAGGAACAAAAAATGAAAAACAAATGAACAAACAACGAGTGATCGGAAAATGGAAAGACGAGTGAAAGAACACGAAAGAATGACTGACTGACCGGGTAAATAAATACGAGTGAAAGACAGAAGAAGAAGAAGAAAACCTGAGTGGATAGAACAACTACAGTGGAAACTGAGTGGATAAAAATACTGAGTGGGTGAAAAAGAACAACGGAAGACGAAGCATTCATGAAATAATGAGTGAAAAAGATCGGGTGAATAAGTGATGAATGAAAGAATGAAAGAGTGACTGAGTGAATAGAGAACGAGTGAAAGAGATCGGTCGAGGGAATAAGAGACTGAGTGAGAAAGCCGAGTGGATGAATGAGAAAAATAGAAAACCGACTGTGTAACACCCTAATTTTAATAAGTAATAAACCTAAAAACAGGGAAAATTTTTTCCACAAAAACAGCCACTGGTCAGTCGGCATAGAAAGAAGAGGAAGGCACGGGAGATAAAAGAATATTCATACGTATAGCAATCAGCGGGAGGAACAAGGCTGTCGGTAATCAGTGGAGCACAGCAGCTTAAACCGGTCCAATCAGTTCAGCGAAATACATCAGTGCCTGGGTGAATCCCACGAACAGCGTCCACTCGCTCAAGCGAGGTCCAACACCAGCATCCACTCGCTTCAGCATGATCCCATACGCTTGGGTGAAACAGCTTTGGTCGCTCGGGTGAGGCACGATTCGCTTAAGCGATGCCAACACGAAAGCCTTCCCAAACACACACTCGCTGGAGCTAAGTCTAATTTGCTGGGGCGGACACAGGTACAAGGTAATTTCTCACTCGGATTTGGGACATAGGTTCACCCGGTAAATCATCACGCTCGTACTTCACTCGGGGGTCCTCACAACTCCTCATTTCATTCATATAGGTCACAAGTATAAATCACTCGATCTACAGATCCTCACTCACTCGGATTTTACATCATTCACTCGGATTATAAATATCTTACACTCAGAACCCATTCCATTTTAAACCACTACACTAACTCCTCTCTCAGAAGAGGATCCCTCAAGGTTTTCACTCGGAAATATGAACTCTACCTCACTCGGGTTTACCTATATTTTTCACTCGGGATCACTCAGCGTATTCATTCAGAAATACCCAAATACTATAGTCTCGCTCGGAATCATCAACTCAGCACAATTCATCCATCAACAACCTTCGAATCATTTAACAACACATTCCAGTCGGAAGACGCATCAAATCAACATAGAGTACATATGTACGAATATATGTTCCCAGAAACATAGATATACCCACAATTCCAATCTACCGACCCATAAACATGTAACCATATACTCGGAATACCCATTATCTTGATATTATGCATTTACCAATACTTACGATACCATACAAGTGACACCATGACTATTCTATCTTTATAAATGAATATATTTAATCGTCATTTTACATGAGAGCCGGCCAAGGCTACACGGATAGAACATAATAATGCAATACAAGTACTCAACAGTCGGAGTGCACTACACTCAGACTTGAGACCCTATCATCATTTCCGAGCACGACCTACACACATTGAAAAATGGTGTAGGGGTGAGCATCTTAGATATTAAATGATAGATACTGACTCGGGTTGTCCCACAATTATACAGCAGTATTTATATACACTCAATCATACATGCCAACGATTAAAGTCAAAGCAATACCAATCAACCGAAACACACATCAGACTCTTACCGATCGAAATTCATCAGTCACCACTCGCCCAGGTGCACATATACAGCCAATAACATTAATATAACACAATAAGCAACATGACAATACCAACGAATCAGAATGCACATATTCAACATTTTCCAATCAGAATCTAACAGTTCTCACTCGGCTATATACGTATAACATTTCAATAACATTAACACATATTCATGGAGCACACTTCAATCAGCATCAACTGTGTATACACACAGAATACTCTCTCGGTTATATCCATTCATCATCTCCTTAACATCATCACATGCATAATCAAATTCCAGTCAGCATCAGCAATACATATACACAGAGTATTCACTCGGTTATACACATTCATCCTTTCATTAACATCATCACATGCATAATCAATTCCAAACAATATCAATCAGTTAATACACACAGAGTATTTCACTCGGTTATAAACATTCATCATCTCATTAACACCTTCGCAAGCATAACCAATTCCAAATAATATCAACAGTTAATAGGCACATAGTATTTCACTCGGTTCCGCATTCGTGTGTATCAGTTTAGACGTTGCAATGTAGGCTCTCAGCCTTTTTTTACATAGCTCTCAGCTATCAAATCAGCTCCCAGTTGCTTGGCCGTTTTATAGGTACCCAACCGTTTGCCCACAGGTGACACCAACGCTCTTAGCGCCAACGGATGTGTTCACAGGCAGCCCGAGTCCCACTCAAGGGCTACCTTGAGTCCCACTCAAGGATTTCATAGCGTCCCACGCTTTAATAAGCGATGGTAGTGTCCCACACTACGTGCTCCCAGCACAAACGCATCCCATGCGCCACATGCGGATTCATCATACAACACAGAGTTCATATACACAGCCATACATGCATCTCATGTAATCGGTGCCAGGAATTAACAGAACTCAACAACACATCCATCTCATGCAATCGGTATAGCACATCACCAAAACTCAACAGTGCATGCATCTCATGCAATCAGTATAGCACATCACCAAAACTCAACAGTACATGCATCTCATGCAATCGGTATAGCACATCACCAAAACTCAACAGCACATGCATCTCATGCAGTCGGTATTGGACACTGTCAGATTTACTAATTTCGCATCCTCACACATGCAGTCAGCATTTCAAGCTCACAGTAACTTGCACATCCCATAAACCACACAGTAATCATCAACTACACTGCAACACATTCATTTCATATAATCATGCAATATTCTCAATGCTATTAACATGCATTTCACATACGGAATCAAACATGCATTACTCCACACCAAGTCACCATGCATTCGGTATCATATACTCACCATGCAAGCAAACATAGAATCGGACATAAGGTCAGCAAACCATTGACACCCGTAACCCATTCATAACCCATGCATTTAAGATAGAAGATACCCCCCTACCTGGACTGAAGCTTTCAGTCGGTCAACACGATGCTCAGTTCCAGAGGAACACTGAGTCAGTCTTAATACATCTGCATGCAAGAGTAGGGGAGGCCCAAGACGCCCAGCTCTCGGCTCGCTCCCTGGAATGGCTCCATCACAACGCTGTGAACACTCCAACCACCTTGAAGCTCCTCGAAGCGCAGATCTCCACTGAGACTTGGCAGCTTGAAGCAAGGAGAGGAAGAAGGAGGGAAGCCGACGAAGGAATGAAGGAACAAGGAAGGAGACGGGTTGCATGCAGAGGGAATGCACACCCTCACCCTCACTGGCTCGTCTAGTAAGGAAGGAGGACTCCGATCCTCATCCTCCACTGTTGTGGGCTCACGGAAACAGCGAGCAGAGAAGAAAGAAGAAGAGAAGGGGAGTGAAGAGCAAAGAAGAAAGGAGAGAAAACAGAAGGAAGAGAAGTCTCAACGGAAGAATGAGTGATAGTGTACCCATATATGTATGTACGGAGAGAGAGAAGGGAAGAATGGGGTGGGAAAGCGTGAAGCAGTACACCAATCACAATCAGCCAGCAATTATTAATTAACCACTCTTAACCAGTCATTATTTCTCAAGTTGAGTTAATTAAGTTAATTATAATTAATAAATAATTTTCCCACCTTGCAATTATTATTTCAATGATTTATTTTCATTCGACGATTAATTATTAAATAGGGATGTTACAGTTCTCCCCCTCTCAAAAGAATTTCGTCCTCGAAATTCAATCGGTAACTTACCTTACATACATAACTCAGAAAATTGCTGTCTCAATGACTCACACTGTAACATCCCAATTTTTAATAATGTACCAGGTGAATAAAGCCATTAGAATAATAATTTCAGAAGAGGGAATTTGCTTATTGATTACCATTAACTTAATTAATCAAAGGGGTGTGCTGATTAAAAAGGATTATTGGCTTAGTGGGTGCTGATGGGACTGGGTGACGTGAGCAGACTGCTCCTCACATTTTCCCACCCCACCATTCCTTCCCTCATGCATGTGTTTATAGTGTGGATGATGGCCTTCCTTGCCATTCGTTCTTCAGAATTCCCTGCGAGTTTCTTCTTCTTCTTCCTTCTTCTCTTTCTCTCTTGTTCTCTTTCTTCTTCTTTCTTCTTCTCTTCTCCTTCTCTGCTCTCTGTTCCATACCCTGTTTCAAAAACTGAGTGACAGTGCTGCAGAGGAGTCAGAGCTCCCTCACACGAGTAGAAGACAAGCGTCGAAGCAGAAGCAGAAACAGCCCTGCACCACTCGTGGAGGGCAATAGTGTTGAAGTAAAGGCTAAGTGAGTGGAAGCGTTGGGTAAAGAAGCGAGGAAGAGAACCAACACCCAAGCAGAAAAGTCTCTCGGAGTCTCGTAGTTGGTAGGGGGAGTACCTTACATGTTAAATGCATGGGTTATGAACGGGTCTCGACTGTGTTTATGGATCGGACTTTGGAAGTGGCCAATCCGACTAGCCCTAAAGTGTTGACATCGTCAGTATGTAAGGATGTGACATTTGTGTTATGTGATCGGAGATTCACTTTCAATTTGGTGTGCATACCTTTAAAGGATCTTGATATACAGTGATTATTTGTTTGGGTCCAGATTTGAAGTATACAGTGATCACAAGAGCCTCAGATACTTATTCGACCAGAAGGAACTGAACATGAGACAGAGGAGATGGATGGAATTTTTAAAAGATTATCATTTCGAGCTAAAGTACCATCCGGGTAAAGCGAACGTTGTTGCCGACGCGTTGAGTTAGAAATCCCTTCATGTAGCAGTGATGATGGTGAAGGAGGTAGAGCTATTGGAACAGTTCAGAGACATGAACTTACATGTTGACATCCCCTCCTCTCAAAAAATGACGATCGGCACGCTGAGGATTGCCAATAAATTCTTGAAATTCGTGTACGAGCAACAGCAGTCAGATTCCTACTTGGCTGAGATGAAGGAGACTCAGGCCAAGGGTAAGGATTTGTCCTTGACCGAGGGATCAGATGGAATCTTCTGAGTAAGAAACAGAATATACGTACCGGGTGGAGGAGAATTGAGAAGAATGCCGCTTGATGAAGCCCACAAGAGCTTGCTAAGTATCCACCCAGGCGCCACGAAGATGTACCATGACCTAAGAACCCAGTTCTGGTGGCCCGGATTAAAAAGGAACGTGGCAGAATATGTGGCTCGGTGCATCACCTGTCAGAAGTCAAAAGTGGAGCACCAGAAGCCGTATGGTGCATTACAACCCCTGGAAATTCCCGTGTGGAAATGGGACTCAATTGCCATGGATTTTGTCATGGGATTGCCTAAAAACCGAGCGGACCATGATGCGATTTGGGTCATTATTGACCAACTAACGAAGAGTGCACACTTCTTGCCTATGAACATGAAGTACCCGATACATAGGTTAGCTCAGATTTATATTCGCGAAGTTGTCCGACTGCATGGTATACCGACTTCCATCGTATCAGATAGGGATCCTAGGTTCACATCCCGGTTTTGGACCAGTCTGCACCAGGAAATGGGTATGAAACTTTGGCTTAGTTCTGCTTACCACCCCCAATCTGATGTGTAATCCGAGCGAACAATCCAGAGCTTAGAGAACTTACTAAAGGCGTGTGTGTTAGAGCATGGTGGGGATTGGGAGCAATACTTTCCCCTGATCGAGTTTACGTACAACAACTGCCATCACAATAGTATTGGCATAGCACCCTACAAAGCACTGTATGGTCGAAGATGCCGAACCCCGCTTTGCTGGTCAGAAACGGGTGAGAGTCTGCTATTGGGACCAGAGGTTGTGAGGCAAACTTCAGAGCAGATCCGGGTGATAAGAGAAAAGATGACGGCGTCTCAAGATAGGCAAAAGAGCTACCATGACAAACACACCAGACCAGTGGAATTTTCAGTCGGAGACAAGGTATTTTTAAGGACTTCACCGAGTAAAGGATTCGGGCGAGCCTTGAAAAGCAGAAAGTTGAGCCCTCGATACATTGGGCCTTATGAGGTGTTGAATCCAGTCGGCTCCATGGCATACCAAATAGCATTACCGACTCATTTATCTCGATTGCATGACGTGTTTCATGTGTCTCAACTAAGGAAGTACCTGCCAGATTCTACTCATACAATGCCTGATGATAAGGTGGAAATCAAGGAAGATCTGACCACTACAACTATACCGATTAGGATCGTGGACCGATCGGTAAAGCGATTAAGGAGTAAGAATATGCAACTGGTTGAAGTGGAATGGCAGCAGGACGGGTATACCTCTTATACCTGGGAGTGCGAGGATGCCATGAGGCAGCAGTACCCCGAGTTGTTAGACCAAGGTGAGTTACCGACTGAATTTCGAGGACGAAATTCTTTTGAAGTGGGGGAGAACTGTAACATCCCAATTTTTAATAATGTACCGGGTGAATAAAGCCATTAGAATAATAATTTCAGAAGAGGGAATTTGCTTATTGATTACCATTAACTTAATTAATCAAAGGGGTGTGCTGATTAAAAAGGATGATTGGCTTAGTGGGTGCTGATGGGACTGGGTGACGTGAGCAGACTGCTCCTCACATTTTCCCACCCCACCATTCCTTCCCTCATGCATGTGTTTATAATGGATGATGGCCTTCCTTGCCATTTGTTCTTCAGAATTCCCTGTGAGTTTCTTCTTCTTCTTCCTTCTTCTCTTTCTCTCTTGTTCTCCTTCTTCTTCTTTCTTCTTCTCTTCTCCTTCTCTGCTCTCTGTTCCATTCCCTGTTTCAAAAACCGAGTGACGGTGCTGCAGAGGAGTCAGAGCTCCCTCACACGAGTAGAAGACGAGCGTCGAAGCAGAAGTCGAAACAGCCCTGCACCACTCGTGGAGGGCCATAGCGTTCAAGTAAAGGCTAAGCGAGTGGAAGCGTTGAGTGAAGCAGCGAGGAAGAGAACCAACACCCAAGCAGAAAAGTCTCTCAGAGTCTTATAGTTGGTAGGGGGAGTACCTTACATGTTAAATGCATGGGTTATGAACGGGTCTCGAGTGTTGATAATGATGGTTCTGTATCCTGTTGTATGATATGCTTGCATGTGGAGTACCCGAGTGTAAGATAAGTGAGAGTGAATGTTGCATGTTATTATCATCCTTGAAGATGCATGCGTTGTTTGAGTTCAGATATCACAGAACCCGATTGCATGTTATGTTGTGTTGACTGGAATGCTTTGTTGAATCCGTTCATGTTCATATGTATGCATGCGTTGATTAAGTCTTGACACTGTTGTGTACCGATTGCATATTATGTTGTGCTGATTGGAATGTTTGTTTGAACCTGTTGATCTTCATATGGATGCATGTGTTGAGTAAGTTCTGATACTGCTGTATACCGAGTGCATGTTATGCTGGAGTTGATAAGAATACTGTTAGAAGCTTGATATTGATTGACACCGGTTGCATTGGACTCATATGTTGCTAATAGAGCTATGATGATGATTACATGGAAGCATGTGTATGTTAAATTAATACGTGGAATCCTGGAAATGCGTATTACCGACTGCATGTGAAATATGTATAACTGAGTGAAGGTTGTGTGCATGAATTCTATGTTGTGTGATGAATCCGCGTGTGGCGCATGGGATGCGTTGTGCTGGGAGCACGTAGTGTGGGACACTACCATCGGTTATAAAGCGTGGGACGCTATGAAATCCTTGAGTGGGACTTAAGGTAGCCCTTGAGTGGGACTCGGGCTGCCTGTGAACACCTCCGTTGGCGCTGAGAGCGTTGGTGTCACCTGTGGGCAAACGGTTGGGTACCTGTAAAACGGCCAAGCAGCTGGGAGCTGATTTGATAGCTGAGAGCTATGTATAAAAAGGCTGAGAGCCTACGTTGCAACGTCTAAACCGATACACACGAATGCGGAACCGAGTGAAATGCTATGTGCCTATTAACTGTTGATATTGTTTGGAATTAGTTATGCATGTGAAGGTGTTAATGAGATGATGAATGTTTATAACCGAGTGAATTACTTTGTTTTAACTGTTGATATTGTTTGGAATTGATCATGCAGGTGACAACGTTATTGAAAGGATGAATGCATATAACCGAGTGAATAATCTGTGTTTATATTGCTACTGATATTCTGTAGAATTAATTATGCTTGTAATTGTGTTAGTGAGATGATATATATATATATATATATATATATATATATATGCTCATGACCGAGTGCACTATTCTATGTGTATATGCTGTTAATGCTGATTGAAATCTGTTCTAAGAATGTATGTTATGTATTGGAGAGTTGTATATATATATATAGCCGAGTGAGGATTGTGGATTCTGACTGATAAATGTTCAAAAGGTGCATTCTAATTCACGGGTCTTAGTATAATACTACCGATTGTTGCATGTTGATATTATCGAGTTGATGCGTGTAAAGAGCCGAGTGATATCTGATGGATTCCGATAGGTAAGGATCCTGTGTATGTTCTGGTTGATTGGTATTTCCCTGACTATAATTGTTGCCATGTATAATTGTGTATATATATATGTATATTGTGGTATAAATGTGAGGCAACCTGAGTCAGTATCTATCATTTAAAATTTAAGATACTCACCCCTGCTATGGCAACTTTCAGTGAACATCTCTTGTAATGAGGATTGGAGGAGGAGCTGAAATGTCGGGTGAAGTGCTGATGCACGATGGAATATCATGACTGTGCATATGCTGTATATAGTGTTTTGAGTTAAGCCTTGGCCGGCTCGTGTTTTATTGTTAGCCTTTTAATCAGAGTTGAATCCCTTGGAATGGGAACATGACTTCGTGATTGTAAAATTGTGATATACACTTCTATATATATATATGCTTATGCTTATGCCATGTTGCATGTCTATCTCATGCTGTGAAATGTCGGAGTGATCCTTATATATATGTGCGTTCATATTCCCGAATGTGTAGCAAATAACATAACTCAACATAAAGGAAGCCAATTCATGGTCTAGAGGGCGAGTTTACGATTCTGTCACCAAGTGGGGGAGATTCAGATGTTCTGAGTGAGTGAAATCAGATAGCTCCGAGTAGGGATTGACGTAGAAGACTGCTCCAACGACAAGCTGTTAGGATTCGAAGTTGAGAGTCTAGAGATGTTTTCCGAGTGACAACTATTAGGATTTCCCCGAGTGTAGAATAATTAATGATACCCGAGTGAAAACTAAGTAAAATACCACGAGTGACAAAAAGGGCGTGAAGGTTATTCTGAGTGAGGAGTTCTCATAGATTCCGAGCGAGTGATAGTGAGGACCATTCCCGTATTATTCGTACATGTGTTCTGATTGTTGAAGCCGTAGAATAAATTACATTTCCGAGTGAACTGAGATCAGATTCTTCCGAGTGAATTAGGCGCTGGAATCCGAGTGCGGAATGCGAGTGAAATGAGCGGATACCGAGAGAAGCTTTTGCTTGAGCGAGTATGCGTTGCTGCGTGGTTCGCCTAAGCGATTTCCCCCTTTCTTTCGCTGTCAGCTCCTCTGAATTGGTTTTCTCTCTTTTGTTCTTCTTCTCCTCTCATTTCTTGTGCCAAGCCATTCTGATCTTCTTTTTATTGTGAAAAAAAAATTCTTTTTTCCTCTATTTTACCGTCTATGATTCATTTACATTAGGGTGTTACATTTTGGTATCAGAGCAGACCGAAAGGTCCAAGGCCAAGGTATGCTTACCGAGTGTAAGCGGTTGTGTGCTTTTGACCGAGTGGTCATCCTGATTGTGATGTTAGTTGAACCTGATTGATATTGACTTGTGGATAGGAGGTTGTTCCCCTCCCGGTCTGATTGATTGTGTAGCATATAGAAATAGTATGATGTGCTAAGTTACTGAACATTAGGCTGAAATCCGATCGACTTGGTATACTTATCCTTGAAGGGTGTTAATTTCAGGATAAGGAATGACGCATCGTCAAAGCATGGAGGCTATAGCCACAGCATTCCAACGCTTTGCAGACGTGTTTGAGAGGCAGGGCCAGCCTCGAGCTGAGGAGGGCCAAGTGCTGGACCGCTTCCTGAAGAGGAAGCCGAGTGAATTTCTAGGTGGACGGAACCTTGAGGCAGCGTTTAAGTGGACTCAGGAGCTGGAAAGAATTTTTGGGGGTCTTCGCTGTACCGAGGCCCAGAAGGTTGAGTGTGCAGTGTACATGCTACGAGAAAAGGCAGAAAACTGGTGGAAGATAGCCAGAAACCGATTCCATGATGATGATGCTCAGCTGACATGGAACGATTACAAGACATGCTTCTTGGAGAAGTACTTCCCTGACACAGTAAGGAGTCGGAAGGAGTTGGAGTTTATGGAGTTGAAACAAGGCTCCATGATGGTGGAGGAGTGTGTGACCAGATTCGAAGAGTTGTGTCTATTCTACCCACTTTCCAACAACCTGGGACGGAGAGTTCCAAGTGCCTTAAATTTGAGAATGGATTAAGATCTGATATTAAGAGAGCTTGTAGATACCAAGAGATACGGAGTTTTCCTGCATTGGTAAATAAGTGTAGGATATTTGAGGAGGATGACAAGGCCCATTCGGGCCAGAGCAGCAGAGCTAACCATTCCTTGAGGCCCCAGCAGTCCCGCTTCAAAAGGCCAAGCAACGTTGGTAGAAACAAATCTTTTTCCAGATTTGAGGGACGGAATCAGTCTGAAAGACGACCAGTGGTAGGAGACGGAAAATGTTTCAAGTGTGGAGGAAATCATTATGCCCAAGACTGCAACAACAATGGTGAAATGGTGTGCTTCCATTGTAATAAAAGGGGACACATCCGCCCCGATTGTCCCCAACTCCGTCAAGCAAACATCAGCGTACGTCAAGGAGGTTTCCAAGGGAGAAACCGAGTGAATAATAACCAATGACCGAGCGGCAGAGGCAACAGAGCCAGAGGAAACATAATGCTTGCTTCAAATAACCGAGAGAAGAATACCGACCAACCAGCAGTGGGAAGAGTCTACGCCGTCAACGCAGAGGAGGCTGCACAAGCAAATGACCTGGTACAATGTAAGTGCTCACTCGGTAGACATACACTTAATGTTGTTTTTGATTTGGGAGCCACCCATTCTTTTATAGCTGATGAGTGTGTAAAGCGTTTAAAGTTACTGACTGTGTTTATGGATCGGACTTTGGAAGTGGCCAATCCGACTGGCCTTAAAGTGTTGATATCGTCAGTATGTAAGGATGTGACATTTGTGTTGTGTGATCGGAAATTCACTTTCGATTTGGTGTGCATACCTTTAAAGGATCTTGATATTATGCTCGGAATAGATTGGCTTTCAGCCAACAAGGTGTTAGTGGATTGCAGAAACCGAAGGATAATCTTCCGAGGCAGCACAATGAGGACGACACAGCACAAGGTATAACCCAACTATTTATGATGCTTTGTCTAACCGACGGTGAGGGTAAAACCCGAGTGAACGAAATTCCAACTGTCTGTGAATTCCCAGAGGTGTTTCCTGAGGATATACCGAGTGTCCCTCCCAATAGAAAAGTCGAGTTCTCTATAGACCTGATCCCTGGAGCCGAGCCAGTCTCTAGTGCACCTTATAGAATGTCCCCAACTAAATTGGCCGAGCTGAAGAAGCAAGTAGATGAGTTACTCGGAAAAGAATTCATTAGACCGAGTGTATCACCTTGGGGCGCACCTGTGCTGCTTGTTAAGAAGAAGGATGGCAGCATGAGGCTTTGTATAGACTACCGACAACTAAATAAACTCACGATTAAGAATCGGTACCCGTTGCCCAGAATTGATGACCTCATTGACCAACTGCGTGGAGCCTCAATTTTCTAAAAAATCGACCTGCGATCGGGATACCACCAAATCTGAGTGAAGGAATCGGATATTCCAAAGACTGCCTTTAGGACTCGGTATGGTCACTATGAGTATGTAGTGATGCCGTTTGGTGTGACAAACGCCCCTGCTGTCTTCATGAACTACATGAACAGCATATTCTACCCGTATTTGGACCGATTCGTAGTTGTTTTCATTGATGACATCCTAGTCTATTCTAAGACTTCTGAGGAGCATGAAGAGCATCTCCGAGCGGTACTCCAAGTGTTGATGGAGAAGCAGCTGTTTGCAAAGTTTTCAAAGTGTGATTTCTGGATGAATAAAATCTATTTCCTCGGACATGTAATTTCCGAAGAAGGTGTCTCGGTGGATCCTTCAAAGGTGGCAGCTATAATGGCATGGGAGAGACCCAAGTCGGTCTCGGAGATAAGGAGCTTTATGGGTCTGGCAGGTTATTATAGAAGATTCATTGAAGGTTTTTCTAAGTTGGCCTCGCCACTGACTAAATTGACTCGGAAGAACATTCCCTTCGTATGGAGTCCCGAGTGCGAGAACAGCTTCCGAGAGCTGAAGGACAAGTTGACGACTGCTCCAGTAATGGCATTACCTGACTTGCAAGAGAACTTTGTGGTTTACTGTGATGCATCAGGACTCGGATTAGGATGCGTGCTAATGCAGAAAGACCGAGTGATAGCGTATGCCTCTCAGCAATTGAGACCTCACGAGCAGCATTATCCGACCCACGACTTGGAATTGGCAGCTGTGGTGTTCGCATTAAAAATCTGGAGGCATTATTTGTTTGGGTCCAGATTTGAAGTATACAGTGATCACAAGAGCCTCAGATACTTATTCGACCAGAAGGAACTGAACATGAGACAGAGGAGATGGATGGAATTTTTAAAAGATTATGATTTTGAGCTAAAGTACCATCCAGGTAAAGCGAACGTTGTTGCCGACACGTTGAGTTAGAAATCCCTTCATGTAGCAGTGATGATGGTGAAGGAGGTAGAGCTATTGGAACAGTTCCGAGACATGAACTTACATGTTGACATCCCCTCCTCTCAAAAAATGACGATCGGCACGCTGAGGATTGCCAATGAATTCTTGAAATTCGTGTACGAGCAACAGCAGTCAGATTCCTACTTG
Source organism: Clitoria ternatea (assembly GCA_037962975.1). Classification (NCBI taxonomy): domain Eukaryota; kingdom Viridiplantae; phylum Streptophyta; class Magnoliopsida; order Fabales; family Fabaceae; genus Clitoria; species Clitoria ternatea. The sequence goes on from CM075672.1 coordinate 164,429,066, forward strand.
GCTGAGATGAAGGAGACTCAGGCCAAGGGTAAGGATTTGTCCTTGACTGAGGGATCAGATGGAATCTTCCGAGTAAGAAACAGAATATACGTACTGGGTGGAGGAGAATTGAGAAGAATGGCGCTTAATGAAGCCCACAAGAGCTTGCTAAGTATCCACCCGGGTGCCACGAAGATGTACCATTACCTGAGAACCCAGTTCTGGTGGCCCAGATTAAAAAGGAACGTGGCAGAATATGTGGCTCGGTGCATCACCTGTCAGAAGTCTAAATGGAGCACCAGAAGCCGTATGGTGCATTACAACCCCTGGAAATTCCCGTGTGGAAATGGGACTCAATTGCCATGGATTTTGTCATGGGATTGCCTAAAAACTGAGCGGGCCATGATGCGATTTGGGTCATTGTTGACAGACTAACGAAGAGTGCACACTTCTTGCCTGTGAACATGAAGTACCCGATACATAGGTTAGCTTAAATTTATATTCGCGAAGTTGTCCAACTGCATGGTATACCGACTTCCATCGTATCAGATAGGGATCCTAGGTTCACATCCCGGTTTTGGACCAATCTGCACCAGGAAATGGGTATGAAACTTTGGCTTAGTTCTGCTTACCACCCCTAATCTGATGGGCAATCCGAGCAAACAATCCAGAGCCTAGAGGACTTACTAAGGGCGTGTGTGTTAGAGCATGGTGGGGATTGGGAGCAATACCTTCCCCTGATCGAGTTTACGTACAACAACAGCCATCACAATAGTATTGGCATGGCACCCCACGAAGCACTGTATGGTCGAAGATGCCGAACCCCGCTTTGCTGGTCGGAAACGGGTGAGAGTCTGCTATTGGGACCAGAGGTTGTGAGGTAAACTTTAGAGCAGATCCGGGTGATAAGAGAAAAGATGAAGGCGTCTCAAGATAGGCAAAAGAGCTACCATGACAAACGCACCAGACCAGTGGAATTTTCAGTCGGAGACAAGGTATTTTTAAGGACTTCACCAAGTAAAGGAGTTGGGCGAGCTTTGAAAAGCAGAAAGTTGAGCCCTCGATACATTGAGCCTTATGAGGTGTTGAATCCGGTCGGCTGCATGGCATACCAAATAGTATTATCGACTTATTTATCTCGATTGCATGACGTGTTTCATGTGTCTCAACTAAGGAAGTACCTGCCAGATTCTACTCATATAATGCCTGATGATAAGGTGGAAATCAAGGAAGATCTGACCACTGTAACTATACCGATTAGGATCGTGGACCGATCGGTAAAGCGATTAAGGAGTAAGAATATGCAACTGGTTGAAGTGGAATGGCAGCAAGACGGGTATACCTCTTATACCTGGGAGTGCGAGGATGCCATGAGGCAGCAGTACCCCGAGTTGTTAGACCAAGGTGAGTTACCGACTGAATTTCAAGGACGAAATTCTTTTGAAGTGGAGGAGAACTGTAACATCCCAATTTTTAATAATGTACCGGGTGAATAAAGCCATTAGAATAATAATTTCAGAAGAGGGAATTTGCTTATTGATTACCATTAACTTAATTAATCAAAGGGGTGTGCTGATTAAAAAGGATGATTGGCTTAGTGGGTGCTGATGGGACTGGGTGACGTGAGCAGACTGCTCCTCACGTTTTCCCACCCCACCATTCCTTCCCTCATGCATATGTTTATAAATGGACGATGGCCTTCCTTGCCATTCGTTCTTCAGAATTCCCTGCGAGTTTCTTCTTCTTCTTCCTTCTTCTCTTTCTCTCTTGTTCTCCTTCTTCTTCTTTCTTCTTCTCTTCTCCTTCTCTACTCTCCGTTCCATTCCCTGTTTCGAAAACCGAGTGACGGTGCTGTAGAGGAGTCAGAGCTCCCTCACACGAGTAGAAGACGAGCGTCGAAGCAGAAGCAGAAACAGCCCTGCACCACTCGTGGAGGGCAATAACGTTCAAGTAAAGGCTAAGCGAGTGGAAGCATTGAGTGAAGCAGCGAGGAAGAGAACCAACACCTAAGCAGAAAAGTCTCTCGGAGTCTCGTAGTTGGTAGGGGGAGTACCTTACATGTTAAATGCATGGGTTATGAACGGGTCTCGAGTGTTGATAATGATGGTTTTGTATCCTGTTGTATGATATGCTTGCATGTGGAGTACCCGAGTGTAAGATAAGTGAGAGTGAATGTTGCATGTTATTATTATCCTTGAAGATGCATGCGTTGTTTGAGTTCAGATACCACAGAACCCGATTGCATGTTATGTTGTGTTGACTGGAATGCTTTGTTGAATCCGTGCATGTTCATATGTATGCATGCGTTGATTAAGTCTTGACACTGTTGTGTACCGATTGCATATTATGTTGTGCTGATTGGAATGTTTGTTTGAACCTGTTGATCTTCATATGGATGCATGTGTTGAGTAAGTTTTGATACTGCTGTATACCGAGTACATGTTATGCTGGAGTTGATAAGGATGCTGTTAGAAGCTTGATATTGATTGACACCGGTTGCATTGGACTCATATGATGCTAATAGAGCTATGATGATGATTGCATGGAAGCATGCGTGTGTTAAATTAATACGTGGAATCCTGGAAATGCGTATTACTGACTGCATGTGAAATATGTATAACTGAGTGAAGGTTGTGTGCATTAATTCTATGTTGTGTGATGAATCCGTGTGTGGCACATGGGATGCGTTGTGCTGGGAGCACATAGTGTGGGACACTACCATCGGTTATAAAGCGTGGGATGCTATGAAATCCTTGAGTGGGACTCAAGGTAGCCCTTGAGTGGGACTCGGGCTGCCTGTGAACACCTCCGTTGGCACTGAGAGCGTTGGTGTCACCTGTGGGCAAACGGTTGGGTACCTGTAAAACGGCCAAGTAGCTAGGAGCTGATTTGATAGTTGAGAGCTATGTATAAAAAGGCTGAGAGCCTACGTTGCAACGTCTAAACCGATACACACGAATGCGGAACCGAGTGAAATGCTATGTGCCTATTAACTGTTGATATTGTTTGGAATTAGTTATGCATGCGAAGGTGTTAATGAGATGATGAATGTTTATAACCGAGTGAATTACTCTGCTTTAACTATTGATATTGTTTGGAATTGATCATGCATTATTGAAAGGATGAATGCATATAACCGAGTGAATAATCTGTGTTTACATTGCTACTGATGTTGTATAGAATTAATTATGCTTGTGACGGTGTTAGTGAGATGATATATATATATATGCTCATGGCCGAGTGCACTATTCCGTGTATATATGCTGTTAATGCTGATTGAAATCTGTTCTAAGAATGTATGTTATGTATTGGAGAGTTGTATATATATATATATATAGCCGAGTGAGGATTGTGGATTCTGACTGATAAATGTTCAAAAGGTGCATTCTAATTCACGGGTCTTAGTATAATACTACCGATTGTTGCATGTTGATATTATCGAGTTGATGCGTGTAAAGGGCCGAGTGATATCTGATGGATTTCGATCGGTAAGGATCCTGTGTGTGTTCTGGTTGATTGGTATTGCCCTGACTATAATTGTTGCCATGTATAATTGTGTATATATATATGTATATTGTTGTATAAATGTGAGGCAACCTGAGTCAGTATCTATCATTTAAAATTTAAGATACTCACCCCTGCTGTGGCAACTTTCAGTGAACATCTCTCGTAATGAGGATTGGAGGAGGAGCTGAAATGCCGGGTGAAGTGCTGATGCATGATGGAATATCATGACTGTGCATATGCTGTATATAGTGTTTTGAGTTAAGCCTTGGCTGGCTCGTGTTTTATTGTTAGCCTTTTAATCAGAGTTGAATCCCTTGGAATAGGAACATGACTTCGTGATTGTAAAATTGTGATATACACTTCTATATATATATATATATGCCTATGCTTATGCCATGTTGCATGTCTATCTCATGCTGTGAAATGTCGGAGTGATCCTTATATATATGTGCGTTCATATTCCCGAATGTGTAGGAAATAACATAACTCAACATAAAGGAAGCCAATTCATGGTCTAGAGGGCGAGTTTACGATTCTGTCACCGAGTGAGGGAGATTCAGATGTTCTGAGTGAGTGAAATCAGATAGCTCCGAGTAGGGATTGACGTAGAAGACTGCTCCAACGACAAGCTGTTAGGATTCGGAGTTGAGAGTCTAGAGATGTTTTCCGAGTGACAACTATTAGGATTTCCCCGAGCGTAGAATAATTAATGATACCCGAGTGAAAACTAAGTAAAATACCCCGAGTAACAAAAAGGGCGCGAAGGTTGTTCCGAGTGAGGAGTTCTCATAGATTCCGAGCGAGTGATAGTGAGGACCATTCCCGTATTATTCGTACATGTGTTCTGATTGTTGAAGCCGTAGAATAAATTACATTTCCGAGTGAACTGAGATCAGATTCTTTCGAGTGAATTAGGCGCTGGAATCCGAGTGCGGAATGCCGAGTGAAATGAGCAGATACCGAGAGAAGCTTTCGCTTGAGCGAGTATGCGTTGCTGCGTGGTTCGCCTAAGCGATTTCCCCCTTTCTTCCGCTGTCAGCTCCTCTGAATCGGTTTTCTCTCTTTTGTTCTTCTTCTCCTCTCATTTCTTGTGCCAAGGCATTCTGATCTTCTTTTTATTGTGAAAAAAAAATTTTTTTTTCCTCTATTTCACCGTCTATGATTCATTTACATTAGGGTGTTACACACACGACTGTGCTTCCACAAGCATTCACCGACCGGACCACAATTTCACTCGGTAAGGATTCACCACTCAAGTGGTTTACTGACCGCACCACAATTCCAGTCGGCAATACACAAAAGTCAGGTCCCACCTGATTACAACCTCATCGCAGAATTTAATATATATTTGGGGATTCAATTTCTAAAACGTACCATGTCCCTCATTTAACTTAGCCAATTTCGTCATAAGCAGTGGCACTTCCTAATTTCTTGGCCGCTCGGCCATATACTCTCAACACTATTCGGCATATTCACACCATCGGTTTCCTGACTCGAACGAGTTACTCAGCACAATAATGAAATCACATAAAGCATAGGCTCGACATTGTGTCGTGGGGAACACATCCTTAGAGGTTATCCAACCAGTTGGGAAAAATTCAGTCGATAAACAACACCACCGACTCCCAAAATACTCACTCCCGACCGATTTCTCTCGGACCAAACCCTCAGGTTTCCAAAACCTGACCACAAAATCTCTCTCTTACACCAAAGGGAACACTCAAGGAATTTCCATGTGTTTCAATTAACACAATTTACCCGGATTTGCTTCGCATATGCACTACACTAAATTCTGAAATCTTAGATTCCTACCCATGCTTCTGGCTAATTCCATGCTTTCATCCTGAGAGTTTTACTCGGTCCTCTTACACAAAACATCACTCGGGGTTCGAGGGTAATTCTCACCTGGAAATCCTTCCACTTACTAGAAATTCACTCGTAACTCAAGCCTACCTCGAAACCAAACCTAAGTTTAAGCTCAACAGTCCCAATCACTGACTTGAGTACGACTTCAATTAAATCCTTCACTCGGATATCTACTTCCTCTCGGAGCCCCCTTCACTCGGAAATTTGCACACTCTAAGTTCCATTTTCCGACCAGAAGGACTTTTCTCCTGGAAGATCACTCGGTTGGACATCCCAAGGGTATTAGGAATTCTACACTCGCTATCTTACTATTTAGAATCATTCCACACGGTGCCATTCCACTCGGAAGTGATACACTCCGAGTCACGTCACTCGAATCTTACCTTACCCAGAAGGTTACGCTCAGACACTATTCCCTTAACTTAGTAATGATCCTCTCAATAAGGTTCTACTCGGAACACCATAATTTTCACTCAGCAGTTCTTTTCCACAAGGTCTTCACTTGGAATTCTCTCCACTCTTACACACTAGGAATATACTAACCTTTCCCGAGCAATTCCTAACCTTACAATTTAGTTTGGCTCCAATCTTGGTTTCCTCATTAGGCTTACAGTATCACTCGGTTAACCTTTCAAAACTCCAATTTCAGTGACAGTTTGATCACCCTTCTTATTCCAATACCAATCATCCTTTTAGTAGCCAATCCGTACCCAGCAACCTCTAATCCTCTCGGAAGCAGACACGTCAAGGTCAAACAAACCCTCTACCTTCATTTTGGTAAACAATCGCATAATACTCATTTAATATAACTCTCATCATCACTCGAAATCGTCTGAAAGACTCACCATCACCATAAGCAGTTACAGCTTCACCTACCCGACTCATGAATTGCTACATCCAACTTATAGGATGACGTCTCATTCCTATAGGGTTACAACAATTACATAGTCACCGCAACGTGTACGCTGCCACATTACCTATGGCAGGAAGAGTCTTCTCAGAGCAGCATGCCTCACACGGACCAGACTCACCCAACTAATACTAATTCACACGCTAGTTACTGGCAGTTCACACACATAAGTAATACACCTACATCAACATCATGCATCACATAGGGTACATCACGCATCAATAATCATGAAATTTATTTATCACTTCTGTAAAATAGTATGATGGCAATACAACAATCGGCTTCTAGCCAACACCGAGTAAATATTTCCTCTAAACCTTATTCTTCACAAAACCATGGCTCGGATTAAATTCTTAATTCTCAGCTATATAATAACATCACTCCCTCGGGCTCACGCAATTCACTCAGGATTAAGCAATTCACAATCACATATGTTATTATAACACATCATGAACTTAGCAACGACACTAATGTACATACAGACACTCAGTCGGATTTCATACCAATTATTCATGGCTATACTATTGTTCACTACATCATGCACCATAACCACAACATCATATTGCACTTGGTAATAGCATCGACATATACATATACTCATCCAATCAGATTTACCCAAATCAATTCCAAACTACATTAAGGGTTTCATTCACAATATCATATCCACATATTCATATAATTCACACTGAGCTCATTTATCATCATAAGTGTACACATAGTCATTCAATCAGAAATTGTACCATGACATACATTCTCAATTATAACATTGCATCACACTTGGCAACATCATCAATACATGTACATTCACTCAGTCAGACCTCATTCATACAACATCATCAAGTCGGAAACTACTCAAATCATTCAAATCCATGCAGATCATGTCAACCTCAATAATAATGCTCTTATACACATGTATTCATGCAGTCAGCGAATCAGATGCATACGATTTATTCACCCGGAGTCCAACTCCAATGCACTCGGCATTTGCCTTGAGTCCTACCCAAGGACTTTCATTAAGCATCCAATGCTCATGCTCCAAGCATGGCCTCGAGTCCAACTCGGAGGTCTTTTAGGATTAATCTCAGAATCCTCAATACCCCACGCATTCATCTGATTGCCCACTTTGAAAAACGTTTAACGCTGATGCATTTCATTATAAATCACACACAGCTCTTATTTGCTGACTCACAGCATAAACCACTCGACATTCTCATTAGCATATATATATACACATCTTTCAGACGGGGTATCATCACAACGATTTACAATTAATATCTATCATAATATCCGGGTGTTGCATGCATCAATAATTAATCACACACAGATCACGTATTTCAATCATCAAACAACTGTCATCTTTCAATTATAGAGCAATACATAAAAGCAGTTCACTCGGAACCCGTCCAAATTACATCGTTTCAACTCATATAGATCAGCATATAAATATATCCATCAATCATTCACTCAGCTATCACAAACCAGGAACCAAGACTCTATCATAATCTAATTATTCAATCAGGGTTTACCCTCAATCACCTATATCATATATATATATATATATATATATATATATTATGCAGGGTTCATGTGCTAGGTTACAAAACATCCGTCACAAATAGCGCTCGGCAGTAATGGTAACACTCCTATTTACAAGTATTCAGTCAGTATTCGCAGAATTATTAACATGCATTCACGGACAGAGTCACACCATCACTAAACAGTTCACAAATACCACAATCCAGGAGTTGCGTGCACAACTACTCAATCTTAGTACAGCTACCAACACATCTCACACATAACACATCACATGATAATCATTCAAGCCTCAATGAGTTACTACGCAATTGTTCTACTCGGCTCAACAACTCACAAGGTTAATAAATTATTAGACTTAGAATCCCTAAGGGGTCACTATTTATCCAGTATCCCACGATGGGTACCTCACAATATTCAAATATTGTTATAAGGTCTAGTACCATTCACTCGGTTTTTCACACCAAACCAAGACAGTATCTAAGTCAAACAAATGTTTTATTTCACATTCATTCGTTCATGGTCATGCCTAATCAACTGGGTCACTACACCTATTGGTCCAGCATCTAGCCCATCATTCACTTGGTTTCTTCAATCGCCACCGAGACACAACCCCAATTTTAACATATATCCGATCTCACCTTTACTCACTCATTATACACCCAGATTTTTAACTTATGAACTACAACCCATCCCTTATACTGCAAATCATATACATCATATACCGTTCATTCATCACACATTCAAATTCCTCAACAAGGCATAGGCATACAACCACACCATTCATAGTCAACATACACCAAATCCAATAGAAGATCATAAGCACATATCATCACACGAGTCATGATTGAACAGGTATCAACATACAATAGAATATCATAAGTAATTGTGACAATCTGGCTTAATGCACTCAACCGCCCACTAACAGTAGGCAAACCTTGGCCATGGACCTTTTGGTCTGCTCTGATACCAAAATGTAACACCCTAATTTTAATAAGTAATAAACCTAAAAACAGGGAAAATTTTTTCCACAAAAATAGCCACTGGTCAGTGGGCATAGAAAGAAGAGGAAGGCAAGGGAGATAAAAGAATATTCATACATATAGCAATCAGCGGGAGGAACAAGGTTGTCGGTAATTAGCGGAGCACGGCAACTTAAACTGGTCCAATCAGTTCAGCGAAATACATCAGCGCCTGGGCGAATCCCACGAACAGCGTCCACTCGCTCAAGCGAGGTCCAACACCAGCATCTACTCGCTTCAGCGCGATCCCATATGCTTGGGCGAAACAGCTCTGGTCGCTCGGGCGAGGCACGATTCGCTTAAGCGATGCCAACACGAAAGCCTTCCCAAATACACACTCGCTGGAGCTAAGTCTAATTCGCTGGGGCAGACACAGGTACAAGGTAATTTCTCACTCGGATTTGGGACATAGGTTCACCCGGTAAATCATCACGCTCGTACTTCACTCGGGGGTCCTCACAACTCCTCATTTCATTCATATAGGTCACAAGTATAAACCACTCGGTCTACAGATCCTCACTTACTCAGATTTTACATCATTCACTCGGGTTATAAATATATTACACTCAAAACCCATTCCATTTTAAACCACTACACTAACTCCTCTCTCAGAAGAGGATCCCTCAAGGTTTTTACTCGGAAATACGAACTCTACCTCACTCGGGTTTACCTATATTTTTCACTCGGGATCACTCAGCGTATTCATTCGGAAATACCCAAATACTATAGTCTCGCTCGGAATCATCAACTTAGCACAATTCATTCATCAACAACCTTCGAATCATTTAACAACACATTCCAGTCGGAAGACGCATCAAATCAACATAGAGTACATATGTACGAATATATGTTCCCAGAAACATAGATATACCCATAATTCCAATCTACCGACCCATAAATATGTAACTATATACTCGGAATACCCATTATCTTGATATTATGCATTTACCAATACTTACGATACCATACAAGTGACACCATGACTATTCTATCTTTATAAATGAATATATTTAATCGTCATTTTACATGAGAGCCGGCCAAGGCTACACGGATAGAACATAATAATGCAATACAAGTACTCAACAGTCGGAGTGCACTACACTCGGACTTGAGACCCTATCATCATTTCTGAGCACGACCTGCACACACTGAAAAATAGTGTAGGGGTGAGCATCTTAGATATTAAATGATAGATACTGACTCGGGTTGTCCCACAATTATACAGCAGTATTTATATACACTCAATCATACATGGCAACGATTAAAGTCAAAGCAATACCAATCAACCAGGACACACATCAGACTCTTACCGATCGGAATTCATCAGTCACCACTCGGCCAGGTGCACATATACAGCCAATAACATTAATATAACACAATCAGCAACATGAGAATACCAACGAATCAGAATGCACATATTCAACATTTTCCGATCAGAATCTAACAGTTCTCACTCGGCTATATACACATAACATTTCAATAACATTAACACATATTCATGGAGTAAACTTCAATCAGCATCAACTGCGTATACACACAGAATACTCTCTCGGTTATATCCATTCATCATCTCCTTAACATCATCACACGCATAATCAAATTCCAGTCAACATCAGCAATACATATACACATAGTATTCACTCGATTATACACATTCATCCTTTCATTAACATCATCACATGCGTAATTAATTCCAAACAATATCAATCAGTTAATACACACAGAGTATTTCACTCGGTTATAAACATTCATCATCTCATTAACACCTTCGTAAGCATAACCAATTCCAAACAATATCAACAGTTAATAGGCACATAGTATTTCACTCGGTTCCACATTCGTGTGTATCGGTTTAGACGTTGCAACCTAGGCTCTCAGCCTATTTTTACATAGCTCTCAGCTATCAAATCAGCTCCCAGCTGCTTGGCCGTTTTACAGGTACCCAACCGTTTGCCCACAAGTGACACCAACGCTCTCAGCGCCAATGGAGGTGTTCACAGGCAGCCCGAGTCCCACTCAAGGGCTAGCTTGAGTCCCACTCAAGGATTTCATAGCGTCCCACGCTTTAATAACCGATGGTAGTGTCCCACACTACGTGCTCCCAGCACAAACGCATCCCATGCGCCACACGCGGATTCATCACACAACACAGAGTTCATATACATAGCCATACATGCATCTCATGCAATCGGTGCCAGGCATTAACAGAACTCTACAACACATGCATCTCATGCAATCGGTATAGCACATCACCAAAACTCAATAGTACATGCATCTCATGCAATCGGTATAGCACATCACCAAAACTCAACAGTACATGCATCTTATGCAATCGGTATAGCACATCACCAAAACTCAACAGCACATGCATCTCATGCAGTCGGTATTGGACACTGTCAGATTTACTAATTTCACATCCTCACACATGCAGTCAGCATTTCAAGCTCATAGTAACTTGCACATCCCATAAACCACACAGTAATCATCAACTGCACTGCAACACATTCATTTCATATAATCATGCAATATTCTCAAGGCTATTAACATGCATTTCATATACGGAATCAAACATGCATTACTCCACACCAAGTCACCATGCATTCGGTATCATATACTCACCATGCAAGCAGACATAGAATCAGACATAAGGTCAGCAAACCATTGACACCCGTAACCGGTTCATAACCCATGTATTTAAGATAGAAGATACCCCCTACCTGGACTGAAGCTTTTAGTCGGTCAACACGACGCTCAGTTCTAGAGGAACACTGAGTCACTCTTAGCATATCTACATGCAAGAGCAGGGGAGGCCTAAGACGCCCAGCTTTCGGCTCGCTCCCTAGAATGGCTCCATCACAATGCTGTGAACACTCCAACCACCTTGAAGCTCCTCGAAGTGCAGATCTCCACTGAGACTTGGCAGCTTCGAGCAAGGAGAGGAAGAAGGAGGGAAGCCGACGAAGGAATGAAGGAACAAGGAAGGAGACGGGTTGCATGCAGAGGGAATGCACACCCTCACCCTCACTGGCTCGTCTAGTAAGGAAGGAGGACTCCGATCCTCAGCCTCCACTGTTGCGGGCTCACAGAAACAGCGAGCAGAGAAGAAAGAAGAAGAGAAGGGGAGTGAAGAGCGAAGAAGAAAGGAGAGAAAACAGAAGGAAGAGAAGTCTGAAGGGGAAGAATGAGTGATAGTGTACCCATATATGCATGTACGGAGAGAGAGAAGGGAAGAGTGGGGTGGGAAAGCGTGAAGCAGTGCACCAATCACAATCAGCCAGCAATTATTAATTAACCACTCTTAACCAGTCACAATTTCTTAAGTTGAGTTAATTAAGTTAATTATAATTAATAAATAATTTTCCCACCTTGCAATTATTATTTCAATGATTTATTTTCATTCGGTGATTAATTATTAAATCGGGATGTTACAGACTGAACACAAGACTGACACGAAAATATACTGAGTGAACAGGAGACTAATGGATACAAAACTGACTGTGATAAGTGAGGAATCCAAGTGATAAAAGGCTGACTAAAATAAATCACCCTTCATCATCTGACCCGTTTATTAAATCAACGATCAGAAATCCTTTATTAAAGTCTCCCTTTTTATTCAAGAATGACGAGTGAAGTTCAGTCAGGAAACAAAAGGCTTAAGAATGAGTAACAGTTATCTGAGTATACTATTCTCATTCAAGCTCGGACTTCATTCTTCAAAACTTCAAAAATTTTATTCAAACTTTATTTACTAAATTTTTATAGTTTTCTTTTCATTAAAAATACTCAGAACGTAGGGCTGCCTCCCTAGAGCGCTTCTTTAAGGTCACTAGCTTGACCTTATGGCATCTTAAGAAGATGCCTGCAGTAACAAGGAGGTTTTCTACCTATCAAACTCTCCTCCAAAGTAGAGTTTGAGTCGCTGGCCATTTACCTTAAAAATCCGATCGGTAGTCGGGTCTTTTAGCTCAACTGCACCGTGAGGAAAAACCTCATTTACAGTAAAAGGCCCCGACCACTTCGATCTAAGTTTTCCAGGGAAGAGTCTCAGTCGGGAATTGAATAATAAAACCTGATCATCCTTCTGAAACTCCTTCTTATTTATCCACTTATCGTGCCACTTCTTTGTTTTCTCCTTATAAATGGAGGCACTTTGATAAGCGTTGAGTCGGAACTCCTCTAGTTCATGGAGTTTCAAAACTCTTTCCTCCTGGGATTGGTCACAATCCATGTTTAATAACTTTGTGGCCCACCACGCCTTATGTTCCAACTCCACAGGGAGATGGCAAGCCTTACCGTAAACTAATTGATACGGGGACATGCCAATCAGAGTTTTAAAGGCTGTTCGGTAGGCCCACAATGCATCATCTAATTTTACCGACCAATCTTTCCTAGATTTCCCGACCACTTTCTCTAAAATTCTTTTGATTTCTCTATTTGACAGCTCACCTTGTAAACAAGTTTGTGGATGGTAAGGAATGGATATTTTATGTAACACCTCATAGTGATGCAGGGCTTTTTCCATTATTTTATTACAAAAATGTGAACCCCCATCACTAATAAGTACTCTCGGAACTCCAAACCTAGAGAAAATATTCTTCTTAATGAACCTAAGCACCACATGTGCATCATTGGTTCTAGTCGGGATTACCTCCACCCATTTGGAGACATAGTCTACAGCAACAAGTATATATTCGTTGGAGAACGACTTTGGAAAGGGTCCCATAAAGTCGATACCCCAAACATCAAATAAGTCCATAATTAAAATGTTTGTCAAAGGTATGCCAGCTTTAGCAGAGAGACCTCTGCTCCTTTGACATTTATCGCTCCTTTTGACATACTCTTTAGCATCTTGAAAGATAGTTGGCCAATAAAAGCCACTCTGTAAAACCTTTGCTACTGTACGGGAGGCACCATGATGACCTCCATAATAGGAGTCGTGGCAATGCCACAAGAGCCTTTCTTGCTCGGATTCAGGCACACATCGCCTGATCACTCCATCAACTCCTATTTTATACAAAAATGGATCATCCCAAAGGAAGTTTTTACTATCATGAAAGAATTTTTTCTTCATTTGGGATGTCCAGCCATCAGGCACTACCGAGGCACTTTTAAAGTTAGCCATATCAGCATACCATGGCCCGGTGATAATTGCCATCAACCTCTCATCTGGAAATTCTTCTTTTATTAAAACAGAATCTGACTCTCCTTCCAGACGAGACAGTTGGTCGGCAACTGAGTTCTCTACTCCCTTTTTGTCTTTTATTTCTTAATCAAACTCCTGGAGTAACAGAACCCACCTGATCAGTCTCGACTTAGATTCTTTCTTAGCTAGTAAATACTTGATTGCCGAGTGATCTGTATATACAATGACCTTGGCGCCAATCAAGTAAGCACGAAATTTATCAAATGCATACACCACAGCCAGCATTTCCTTTTCAGTAGTGGTGTAATGTATTTGATTTTCATTCAACACTTTACTAGCATAATAAATTACATGAGTTAATTTTCCTATTTTCTGACCCAGCACAGCTCCGACTACAAAGTCACTTGCATCACACATTAATTCAAACGGTAAGGACCAATCGGGTGCTGCAAGGATCGAAGCTGAAGTCAAACTTTGTTTCAAATTTTCAAAAGCCTTGACACAGTTTTCATTAAACATAAACACATGATCTTTTACAAGCAAGTCGGTCAAAGGCTTAGCTATTTTTGAAAAATCTTTTATGAACCTTCTGTAAAAGCCAGCACATCCTAGAAAACTTCTCACTCCTTTCACGTTGATCGGAGGAGGAAGTTTTTCAATGATTTCTATCTTTGCTCAGTCCACTTGAATGCCCTCAGCAGAGATTTTATGGCCAAGGACTATCCCTCCCTTAACCATAAAATGGCATTTTTCCCAGTTAAGGACGAGGTTAGTTTCTTGGCATCTCACCAGCACCTTAGATAGGTTGCTGAGGCATGAATCAAAACTATTACCAAGAACAGAGAAATCGTCCATGAATACTTTAATGAATTTCTCCACCATGTCCCCAAAGATTGCCAGCATACACCTTTGAAAGGTTGCTGGAGCGTTGCACAAACCGAATGGCAATGTGCCTATAGGCAAAAATTCTGTATGGACAGGTGAAAGATGTCTTCTCTTGATCTTTTGGGTCAACCACAATTTGGTTATAACCCGAGTAACCATCAAGGAAGCAATAGTATTCATGACCCGATAGTCTCTCAAGCATCTAGTCAACAAACAACAAGGGAAAGTGGTCTTTCCGACTGAAGTCATTCAGCCTTCTATAGTCTATACACATTCTCCATCCTGTGGTCGGTCTAGTAGCTATGACTTCACCCTTTTCATTTTTAACAGTTGTCATTCCTCCTTTCTTGGGCACCACTTGGACCGGACTGATCCAAGCGTTGTCTGAGATAGGATAAATGATTCCTGCATCAAGAAGCTTGACCACCTCTTTCCTGACTGCCTCTTTCATTATTGGGTTCAATCTGCGTTGTGGCTGTACTACAGGGGAATAATCATCCTCCATCAGAATTTTGTGCATACAAAATGATGGACTGATTCCCTTCAAGTCAGAAATATTCCAGCCAATCGCAGATTTATGTGCCTTTAAAACCCTGATTAATTTGTCCACATCCTCATCGTTTAAGTCAGCATTAATAATGACAGGATGTGTTTCGTCCTCTCTCAGGAAAACATATTTCAGATGAGAAGGCAAAGGTTTTAAATCATATTTTTCTTTAGAAAATTCCCTTCCTTTCTCAACTTCAGTAATTTTTAAATCATTTTTCTTTTCTTTTTCAAAATCACCTACTTCTAATACTTCCAGTAGGCTCAGTATTTCTGAGTGAGAGTCATTTAACTCCTCAGTCTTGGAGTCAAAGTCATCCTCTAAAAAAGTTTGTAAGGCCTCTTCCTCAGTTTTTAAAAGCATTGGAGTCTGGTAACTTTTAATCTCTTCAATCATTAAACAATCCATCCTTTCAGTCAGATGTTTCATGGAATTGAAGACATTAAAGGTTACCTGCTCCTCCTGAACTCTCAGCATGAGTTCACCCTTTTCTACATCAATTAATGCTCTGCCTGTAGCTAGGAAGGGTCTACCTAAGATTAAAGGAATCTCTCGGTCAGCTTCCATATCCAACACCATGAAGTCTGCTGGGAAGATAAATTTGTCTACTTTAACTAACAAGTCTTCCAGCATCCCTTGGGGATATTTAATGGATCTGTCAGCCAACTACAAAGACATGCGAGTCAGTTGCAGGTCATTAATTCCCAGTTTTTTCATCAAAGATAGAGGCATTAGATTTATACTGGCTCCTAGATCACAGAGAGCACTTCCTACATGAATATCCCCTATTGCACACGGTATTGTAAAAGATCCAAGATCTTCTAGCTTTTGAGGAAGTTTCTTTTGAATGATTGCACTGCACTCCTGAGTGAGAGCAATCATTTCATCCCCCTTAAGCTTCCTTTTCTTAGACAATAGTTCTTTCAAAAATTTTGCATAAGAAGGCATCTCCTGCAATGCCTCGGCAAAAGGGATAATTATGTGGAGTTTCTTGAATACATCTAAGAACCTAGCACACTTCTGCTCTTCTATTTGCTTTTTAAACCTGTGTGGAAATGGAACATTTCTCAGTTTTTCAGGAGTCAGCTTAGAAGCTTCCTCCAGAATCAGATCAAACTTTTTCTTTTTCTTTTGGTGGACTTTATTTTCTTTTTCTTTTTCTGTTTCATTTTCATTTTCAGCTTCATTATTGACCTGCTCGATTTCCTGCACTATTTCTTTTTCTTTATCTTTTTCTGAGCTTATTTCCTGACTCGGAGATGGAGAAATAATTTTTCCACTCCTAGTGATTATAGCCTTGCAATGTTCCCTTGGATTTACCTTGGTATCTCCAGGGAAATTACCTACTTGCCTCTCAGCTAATTGCTTAGAAAGCTGTCCGACTTGATTTTCTAAATTTCTTATAGACGCTTCCTGATTTTTGAAACTGGCCTGAGTGGCCTGGATGAACTGAGAAAGTACATTCTCAAGTTCTGACTTTTCTTTAATAGAAAGGTGAGAGGGTTGTTGTGGTCTATTTGGTGGAATGTTCTGATTCAAATGTGGACCTTTCTGCTAGGAAAAATTGGGGTGACTCCTATAATTAGGATTAAAGGAATTAGAAGGATAATTCCTTTGATATTGTTGCTACCCCATATAGTTCACTTGCTCAGAAGGCACATTTGGATCACACATTCCATTCTCATGGTCTCCACCACAAAAGTCACAATTTATCATAGAAACTTGACTCGGCTTTTGGAGTTCTGAAATTTGTATGCTTAGTTTCTCCAAAGCCTGAGTCATCAGTTTACTCTGAGCCAGATAAGCATCTTGTGCTTCTAGTTCTAATATCCCTCTCCTAGGGACTTAGCTCCTTTCACTAATCAGACATTCATTAGAAGCCATAACGTCAATTAGCTCTATGGCTTCTTCTACAGTTTTAGTTGTTAATGAACCTCCAGCTGAGGCATCGATCAGGACCCTGGTAGCTGGCCTAACACCATTATAGAAAATAGTTACCTGTTGCACATCAGAAATCTGATGATGAGGACATCTCCTCAAACTCTCTTTATACAGATCCCATGCTTCCATCAAAGACTCACCTTCTCTTTGTTGGAAACACGTGATTTCATTACGTAACTTTGCATATTTAGAAAGAGGAAAATATTTAATCAAAAATTTTCTTTGCAAGTCCTCCCAGGTGGAAATACTGCCTCTCAGTTGACTCTTCAACCAGGCTTTTGCCCGGTCCCTTAGAGAAAATGGAAACAATCTCAGTCGGATTGCCTCATCAGGGACTCCGTTCATTTTTACTGTATCACAAATTTGGAGGAAGGTTGCTAGATGCAAATTTGGATCCTCAACCTCACTTCCTCCGAACTGTTCATTTCTTACTAACTGCAGTAGAGCTGGTTTAAGTTCAAAGTTATTTGCTGAAATTGGTGGCCTAAGGATGCTAGATTGCGATCCTTCTTCAGTCGGCCTGGAGTAGTCACCTAATGTAACTCTCCTCTGTTCCATTTCTTTTTGTTCTTTTTACTTTTTCTCTTTTCTCAGTTTACATTCTAACAAGTCGATGTCAGGATCAAAGAAGAAAGGCTCTCCTCTGCTCCTTGACTGCATACAACAAATATCAAACAAAAGGACGATTCACAGCTATGACTACAGCTACACGAAAATATCAACTACTAAAAACAAAATTGAAACTACGTGATAAATGCAAACAAAGTAAACGGTTCAGTCTAGTACCGGTCCAAGGATTGTTGATATTACTCAACAATCCCCAGCAATGGCGCCATTAACTTGATGCTAAAATCCTGAGTCATCAAATTGGTGTGAAAATCTCTGTTTAAAAATTGTGACTCTCAGATTTATATCTTGGCAAGCGCACCAGTCGTTAAAATTGTAGTATATTTGATCGTCCCACAAGGATTGTGGTAAGTACCTCAATCTTGGACTAGTACAAGCTGAACCAACAAAAGACACAGGAATTTCATTCGGTTTTTGGTTGTTTTAGTGTTTTATAGTTGTTTTTGTATTTCCAGAAACAGAGTTAAAATGAAATGTGAAAGGTGATTAATAGAAAACAGGTCAAGATTGCTGTAGTTCACAAATTCATCAAGAAACATGCAATCACAGTATAATCAAACTTCATAATCCAGAGGACAATCCGCTTGTGGTTATTCCCTAATTCCTTAGGTGAAAAACACTAATCCTTAAGCATCGAACCTTAATTCCTTAAGTGCTCAATTAACCTAAGAATCTAATGCAAAATTGGAGGTTGAACTCTAACTATTCACCTAAATTGATTAGGCCTGAACTAGTTAGAAAGCTGGAAGTTACCTGAGCTTCAGCCATGATTCCTCACTGGCGAAGTTCTTCATCAGTTCTGGATTTGTCAATCCAGCGATTTGGATCCACTCCTCAGCTTGTTCGCCTCAGGATCTAGAAGTCGATTTCCTCACTCACAGCTTCAAGACTCCATTTCTAACCTTCGCAATCCCAACCTTAGGGAATTAGAACTCCATTGACTTCGGTTCCATCGAAGGATTGTGGAACGTCATGGAGGAGAGGATTTAGAGAGAGAAAATTACATAGTGAGATGTACGAAGTTGTGAATGAATTGTGTTCTATGTATTCTATGTGAATCTGTCTCTCCTTTTTACAGAATATGTACAAAACATATGTATAGGCATCTACCTACTAACTAACTTAACTGATAACTTAGGAAAACTTAAGTTAACGACTAAACTAACTAACTTATAATTTACAGAATGATAAACTAATTACAGCTCAGATCTTAGCAAGTTATAGCTCATTCTTAGCTAATCACAGCACAACACCAACTAATTAACAGCTCACTACTTAAATTACTAAGGTGCAGCAGTAGGAGAGAAGGCTGTAGGAAACAACATTGGTGCCGAGTGGATTCTGGAGGGAACAATCGCTGTTTTAAATATCAACCTTTTTTGCTGGAGCGTACTGGGTTCTCGCTTGGGCGAATGAATGATGTTTTGAGGTCACGCTTGAGCGTAAGCTTGCTTTGCTTGAGCGAACTTTGACCCTCGCCCGAGCGAATTTAACTATGGCTTGAGCGAATTGTCTTTTCAATCAACATTTCTGAATTTGACGCTCGGGTTCTTCTTTTTATTTTCAATCGGTTCCTTGTTCTATTTTGGAGTCGGTATCTTGGAAGTCTTTACAGTCAGATTTTTGTTAATTCTTTTCGGTCAACCTTTTGGGAGGTCTTTTCAGTCAGCCTCTTTGAAGTCTCGCTCAGTCGGTCTTTTAGACTCCTTTCAGTCGGATATACGAAGACTCACTCGGATTTGTAAATTCTCGCTCGGCTTTATGATTTCTCACTCGGCTTTTTGTAATTTTTCACTCGGATTTGTCTTCTTAGTTTGAACACAACCTGTTCCTGCACCAAAAATCAACTAATTGCCTAGCATTTGTATGCTGGCTGCTTAATGAAATTACAAATAATCATAAACTCTTAACTAATTAATGTTCTTAACCATTTTCTTACATAAATAAAACACTTTTGAAATAATTAAATAAATTATAAATTATTATCAATTAATTGAATAATAAGGCTAAACTAATCACTTAAACAATGAATTAATTCAAATAAAAGGCAGAATAATTAAGTCTTTTCAAGACTTATCAAATCTCGCTTGAGCGAGTTTTCCCCAGAATTAAATTGTTCTGTTTTATTTATGGTGGCAGGCTTAGTTTAGACCCTCGTTCTTGGCATTATGAGGTAAATCTGAGACGAATATAGGGATGTATGAGAGATAACGTGATGAAGGTAAAACATGGTGGTGATTAAGGTTGATTAGTACATGGGAATTAATTAATTAGGTATTTACCACCTGAACTAAAATAATGAATTATGATGAATTTGCCACCTGAGATTGAATGATGAAAGGATGATAATGAGATTGTGATGGCAGGATTATGAGATATACCATTGAATGAATTTGAAATGTATGAAGGGATAAATAAATGACATAGTATGAATTATAAGTAGATAAATTAGAGAAAATGTAATATGAATTTGCAACTAATAATTCCAAAAATATGAGAAAATTTTTCACAAAAATAGTCACGTAACATTTGATATAGAAGGGAGCAGGCAAGGGGGGAAACAAAGAGCATTCACGCGCATATAGCAACCTACAGAGAAGCTAAGACTGGGGCCGGCTCAATGGGTTTATCGTAACACACCAGCACCAGGGCGGATTACACAACACCGTTTGTTCGCTTAGACGGGGTCTGACACCGTCCAGGCGGAGTATGGTAATGCAGCAGCGGATAGAGGAGATTTCACAAGGAGGCTTTCCTTCGAGTAACACTGGTCACTCAATAGGAGGAAATAGATAAGGGGAAGATGTTAATACATTCACACGCGTAGCATTCGGTGGAAGGGCGGAGTTCGAATCATCCTACCTGGCTAGGCGGGGTATATTTATCCTAGGCGGACTCGAGGGCGAAAGTGACCCGCTCATCCGTTGTCCCACACCACCTAAACGATGTGTGACAATGCAACATCAGACGAGAAACTCTTCAAGTAAACCTTACATTAGCGTCTATTCGTTCCTACGGGCTGATCCTTTCTCAGAGAACTCTGAGCGTTCAGCTTCAGAAGATAGATAAAGGAAGAAAAAGGAGATATACACATGCAGGAGTAGTTTATGAAGGAAAGAGGAAGTGATTACACCGCCGTCCAGTTCGGCAAGGCACAACAACACCTGGACGGACTACTTCACAACATTCACTTACTCAGGCGATGTCCAACACCGCCCTGCGAGGCAGAATAATACGACAACGAAGGAGGGAAGTACATAGGCGGAGTCCCACGTTGATATCTGCTTGCTTCAGCATGGTTCTACGCGTTTGGGCAAACTGTCCTAGTTACTTGGGCGAGGTATGACACCGCCTAAACGAAATCTGCACCACGCCTCTTCAACACAAACACAAGGTAATTCCTCAATCGGTATGGACAAGGGTTCACTAGGTAAATCCTCACGCTTGCACTTTACTCAGGAAAACGGGTAGTTACAGTGTACATATGTGGTAGTAGATTGTGGAGGAAGGAGGGGCTTGAACCTATTCCGCCCAACTCAGCTAATTATGACAACGCCTGGGCGGACTCAACCTCAACGCCCAAATCAGGGGTCAACACCGGGGTCTGGATTGCATTAGCATCACAACGGATAGGAGGGATAATGGGCGGTATCTCACTCTGATAATTACTCGCTTTAGTGTGAGTCCTCACGCTTGGGCGAATTGCCCCCCACACTTCGGGCGGGGTGCGACTCCGCCCAACGTATCCGACATAAGTCTTCCTAGAGACAATTCATAATTCACTCAGACTTGGCTGTAGCCTGCTAAATCATGCCGTCCCTGCGTATTCAATAAAGCACAAGTATGAAACAAGGTAGCACATAACATGTCATACACACGAAACCATACATCCAGATATATATATAATAAGAGCATATTTCAATATTTACAAACAAAATCGGATTTCTCCTTGTCCATAAGGTTCTATTCATCCAGAAACACTAACATCCGACATGAACCAGTCAGGGCTTAATCTAACATCGCATTAATTAAGCCTTCCAGATACATTAACACGTCGCTCATCGTTCCAGCTCTGCTTCTGGTCCTCATCTCGAGAGACATTCACTGAAAAATGGCCACTACAGGGGTGAGCATCTTAAATTTCAAATGATAGATACCGACTCAGGTTATCTGCCAATTACACAACAATACATATACGTACAACACGATTAAGATTAGGGCAACATCCATCAATCAAGACATATATGAGTAACACTTATCGTTTTATATTTACCGATCGTCACTCGACTGTAGTCATAGCATTTTCAATGACACGGATACACTTGCATGCATATATATATATATATATATATATATATATACGAATATTCATGAAACAGTTTTCATTCAGCATCTAGGGTACGTACACACGGAATGGATTACTTGGCATACACGTTCAGTATACTCATACACGATATCAAATGCATAATAAATTTTCAGTCAATAACACATGCATAGAGCATCCACTTAGTCCTACGCATTTCACCCATTCACTTCCCACTCGGCATACTTAACCAATTCCAACAACATTAACAGTAGTAGTAATATTAACAATGATAAGCACAGAAGATTTCACTTGGTTCCGCATCGTGTGTATCGGTCCGACGTTGCAACGTAGGCATCACAGCCTTTTTATACATAGCTCACAACTATCAGGTCAGCTCACAGCTGCTTGGCCGTTTTACAGGTACCCAACCGTGTGTCCACAGGTGACACCAACGCTCACAGCGCCAACGGCGGTGTTCACAGACAGCCCGAGTCCACTCAAGGGCTACCTTGAGTCACACTCAAGGATTTTACAGCGTCACACGCTGGATGACCGAAGGTAGTGTCACACACTACGTGCTCCCAGCACAACGCATCACATGCGCCACACGCGGATTCGACGCACAACATTTATTTCATGCATGCATTCTCGCATTCAAGCACACACACATACCATGCAATCCGTAGTACACATTATCCGGACTCAATATATAGCTGCCATGCAATCAGTTATCATTCCATATCCAGATATCCACAACATTTCGTTCGATCAAGACATGCAATCAGTTTATAGCTTCATTCAACACATGCATCATTCTAAAAATCACAACCTATCATGCAATCGATGTAAGACAGTATCAGAATTCTTCTAAAGAAGGCATTTCCTACACGCAAATAATTTATTATAGCAGACGTATCAACATATGCATTTCTATAACCTGGGTAGCTTCAGTCAGACATTCATATCAACACAACTCAACATGCAAACTGAGATCCTGCAACACATACATCTGTGAGAAAGGTGCTAACATGCAATCACTCATTTCTCACTCGTCATGCAACCGAACTATACACACTCACATGCAACGCAATACACCATCAGAGCACGGATATAGCAAGCATCCGCACTCGAAACCTGTTCATAACCCATGCATTTAAGATAGAAGATACTCCCCCTACCAATTACGAAACTCCGAGGGATTTCTTCCTGCTTGGGTAGTGGTTCTCCACTCTGCTGCTTCACTCGGCGATCGTCTTTTCAAGTGTGGGGAGTTCCACTCCACTGTAGCACCATCACTTTGGTTCTCGAAGCAGGGGATGGACTGGAGAGCGGAGAAGGCAAGAGAGAAAACAAGAGGAATGAAGAAGAGAGTTCGTGGAATTCTCTGTGTGAAGAGCATGGCCTCACCTGTATAAATACCCGCGTGGAGTGCAGTATGGTGGGATGGGGAAACGTGATAATCCTGCCCATGTCACCATGCTTCCACGTTAATCATCCTGTTACTCTTAGTTAATTAAATTAAGGGAGGTGTTGACTTGTTGACTTGTTATTTAACTCAGTTGCTTTAATTAAAATGGGGATGTTACAGTTCTCCCCCACTTGAAAAGAATTTCGTCCCCCAAATTCAGTTGGTAATTCATGTGAAGCTTTAGTTGGTAACTCACCTAAATGAACAACTCGGGGTACTGCTGTCTTATGGCATCTTCGCGTTCCCACGTGCAGGAGGTGGTCTTGCCTTGCTGCCACTCCACCTTAACCAGCCTTACGTTCTTGTTTCTCAAGCGTTTTACCGATCGGTCAACGATTCCAATCGGTGTAGTCACAGTGGTCAGGTCTTCTTTGATCTCTACTTCATCGTCAGGCATCGTGTGGCTGGGGTCATGTAAATACTTTCTTAGTTGAGACACGTGAAATACGTTGTGCAATCGGGACAAGTGAGTTGGTAATGCGAGGCGGTATGCCACGGGGCCGATCCGTTCTAACACCTCATAAGGTCCAATGTAGCGAGGGCTTAACTTCCCACTTTTTAAGGCTCGTCCAACTCCTTTACTCGGAGAGGTTCTCAGAAACACTCGATCTCCGACTGAAAATTCCAATGGCTTGATGCGCTTGTCATGGTAGCTCTTCTGCCTGTCTTGTGATGCTTTCATCTTCTCCCTTATCACTCAGATCTGTTCTGTGGTTTGCTTCACGATGTCTGGTCCCAATAGTAGACTTTCACCCGCTTCCGACCAGCAGAGTGGGGTTCGGCATCTACGCCCATATAATGCCTCGTAAGGTGCCATGCCAATGTTGTGATGATGGCTGTTGTTGTACGTAAACTCGATCAAGGGAAGGTACTGCTCCCAGTCCCCACTGTACTCTAACACACACGCTCTCAATAAGTCTTCTAGACTCTGAATTATTCGCTCGGATTGTCCATCCGATTGGGGGTGGTAGGCAGAACTAAGCCAAAGCTTCGTCCCCAATTCTTGATGCATGCTGGTCCAAAATCTGGACGTAAACCTAGGGTCCCTATCCGATACGATGGAAGTAGGTATGCCATGCAGTCGGATAACTTCTTGAATGTAGATCCGAGCCAACTTATGCAATGGGTACTTCATATTTACAGGTAAGAAGTGTGCACTCTTCGTCAATCGGTCAACAATGACCCAAATTGCATCATGGCCCGCTCGGTTTTTGGGTAATCCCATGATGAAATCCATCGCAATCGAGTCCCATTTCCACACGGGGATCTCTAGAGGCTGCATTGCACCGTACGGTTTTTGGTGCTCTACCTTCGATTTCTGACAAGTGATACACCGGGCCACGTACTCCGCCACATCCTTCTTTAGTCCGGGCCACCAGAACTGTCTTCTCAAGTCGTGGTACATTTTCGTGGTTCCTGGGTGAATGCTGAGTAGGCTTTTGTGGGCTTCGTCAAGCACCATTCTTCTCAATCTTCCTCCACTTGGTATGTATATTCTGTCTCTCACCCGGAAGATCCCATCTGACCCCTCTGCCAAGGATAAATCCTTTCCTTTGGCTTGAATTTCCTTTATTTCAGCTAGGTAAGAGTCCGCCTGTTGCTGTTCGTACACGGATTTTAAGAATTCGTTGGCAATCCTCAACGTACCGATTGTCATTTTCTGAGAGGAAGGGGTGTCAACATGCAAGTTCATGTCTCGGAACCGCTCCAACAACTCAACTTCTTTTGCCATCATGGCTGCTATGTGGAGGGATTTCCGACTCAATGCGTCGGCCACGACGTTTGCCTTACCTGGGTGGTATTTTAACTCGAAATCATAGTCCTTTAAAAACTCAATCCATCTTCTCTGCCTCATGTTCAGCTCCTTTTGGTCGAATAGGTATTTGAGGCTCTTATGATCGCTGTACACTTCAAATTTGGATCCGTACAAGTAATGCCTCCAGATTTTCAATGCAAAAACTACTGCTGCCAGCTCCAAGTCATGGGTCGGATAATGTTGCTCGTGGGGTCTCAATTGTCGAGAGGCATATGCTATCACTCGATCTTTCTGCATGAGTACACATCCTAATCCGAGTCCTGACGCGTCACAATAGACCACGAAGCTTTCTCGTAACTCAGGTAATGCCAACACCGGAGCAATCGTCATCTTATTCTTCAGCTCTTGGAAGCTGTTCTCACACTCGGGACTCCACACGAAAGGAACGTTTTTCCTAGTCAATTTAGTCAGGGGTAGTGCCAATTTAGAAAAACCTTCAATGAACCTCCTATAGTAACCTGCCAAGCCCATAAAACTTCTTATTTCCGAGACCGATCTGGGCCTCTCCCATGCTATTACAGCAGCTACCTTCGCAGGATCCACCGAGACGCCTCGCTCGGAAATCATATGCCCGAGGAAGTGGATCTCATCCATCCAGAATTCGCACTTCGAGAGCTTTGCAAACAATTGTTTCTCCTTCAACACTTGGAGTACCGCTCTGAGATGTCCTTCATGCTCCTCAGACGTCTTAGAGTAAATTAAAATGTCATCGATGAAGACAACAACAAACCAATCTAAGAAGGAGTGGAATATGCTGTTCATGTAATTCATGAAAACAGCAGGGGCGTTTGCCACACCGAACGGCATCACTACATACTCGTAGTGACCATACCGAGTCCTAAAGGCAGTTTTAGGAATATCCGAGTCCTTCACTCGGATTTGGTGATACCCCGATCGTAGATCAATTTTCGAGAAGACTGAGGCTCCATGCAGCTGATCAATTAAATCATCAATTCTAGGCAGTGGGTATCGATTCTTGATTGTGAGTTTATTAAGCTGTCGATAATCTATACAAAGTCTCATGCTGCCATCCTTCTTCTTAACAAGTAGCACAGGTGCGCCCCATGGTGACACACTTGGTCTAATGAACCGCTTCTCAAGTAACTCATCCACTTGTTTCTTCAACTCTGCCAATTCAGTTGAGGACATTCTGTAGGGTGCACTGGAGACCGGTTCGGCTCCAGGGATCAAGTCTATAGAGAATTCAACTTCTCTATTGGGAGGCACACTCGGAACGTCTTCTGGGAACACTTCTGGGAATTCGCAGACAACCGGAATTTCGTTCACTAGGGTCTCACTCTCATCTTTGGTTAGACAAAGCATCATAAATAGTTGGGTTATATCTGGTGCTGTGTCATTCTCAGTGGGCTGTCTCGGAAAAACTATCTCTCTGCTTCTACAATCTACTAACACCTTATTGGCTGAAAGCCAATCTATTCCGAGCATGATGTCCAGACCCTTTAAGGGCATGCAAATCAGATCGAAGGTGAAACTCCGATCATACAACTCAAATGCTACATCTTTGCATACTAACGATGTGAACACATTAGCGCCAGTAGGGCTGGCCACTTCCAAAGTCCGGTTCATAGACACAGTCGGTAACTTCAACCGTTTCACGCACTCATCAGCTATAAAAGAATGGGTAACTCCCGAATCGAAAACAACATTAAGCGTATTCATTCCAAGTGAGCACTTACATTGTACTAGATCGTTTGCTGGTGCAACATCCTCTGCAATGATGGTATAGATCCTTCCTGTCGCTGTTGGGCCGGTATTCCTCCCTCGCATCCCGTCTCCTCTGGCTCCGTTGCCTCTGCCACCAGGACGTTGGTCATCGTTCACTCGGTTCCTTTCTTGAAATCTTCCTTGACACACATTAACGTCTGCTTGGTGTAGTTGGGGGCAGTCGGGGCGGATGTGTCCCCTCTTGTTGCAGTGAAAGCACACTACATCACCATCATCCTTGCAGTCTCTGGCAAAGTGATTTCCTCCACACTTGAAACACCTTCCGTCTCCTACCACTGGTCGTCTTCCAGGTTGACTCCGTCCCCCATATCTGGAAAAAGGCTTGTTCCTATTGGCATTGCTTTGCTTTTTGAAATGAGGTCGTTGGGGCCTCAGGGAATAGTGGTTCCTGCTGCTCTGGCTCGAATGGGCCTTGTCATCCTCCTCAAATATTCTACATTTGTTCACTAGTGCAGGGAAACTCCGTATCTCGTGGTATCTGCAGGCCCTCTTAATATCCGATCTCAATCCGTTCTCAAACTTAAGGCACTTAGAGTTCTCCGTTCCTGGCTGCTGGAAGGGCGGATAGAATAGGCACAATTCCTCAAATCTGGCCGCGTATTCTTCCACAGTCATGGAGCCCTATTTTAACTCCATAAACTCCAGCTCTTTCCGACTCCTCACTGTGTCGGGAAAGTATTTCTCTAAGAAGCAGGCCTTGAAATCGTTCCACGTCAGTTGGTTATCATCTTCGGGGAATCGGCTTCTGGCTATTTTCCACCAGTTCTCCGCTTCGTCTCGCAGCATGTACACTGCACATTCCACCTTCTAGGCTTCGGTACAGCGAAGACCCCCAAAAATCCTTTCTAATTCCTAAGTCCACTTAAACGCCGCCTCAGGGTTCCGTCCTCCTAAGAACTCACTCGGCTTCCTTTTTAAGAAGCGGTCCATTACTTGGCCCTCCTCAGCTCGAGGCTGGCCCTGCCTTTCAAACACGTCTGCAAAGCGTTGGAATGTCGTAGCTATAGTCTCCATGCTTTGGCGATGTGCCATCCCTTATCCTGAAATCAACATTCAAGGATAAGTATTCCTAGTTACTTAATCCCAATCGGAATTTAGTCTAACATTTAGTAACTTAACCCATTATGTGTTCTCATATGTCATACAATTAGTCGGGTCAGGAGGAACAACTCCCCCCACCCCTGAGTCAGTAACAGAGTACCAGTCAAGTTAAATTCACACCACAACAATCATGATCATACACACAACCACTTACACTTGGTAGGCTTACCTTGGCCTTGGACTTTTCGGTCCGCTCTGATACCAAAATGTAACACCTTATTATTTGCAACTAATAATTCCAAAAATATGAGAAAATTTTTCATAAAAACAATCACGTAACATTTGATATAGAAGGGAGCAGGCAAGGGGGGAAACAAAGAGCATTCACGCGCATATAGCAACCTACAGAGAAGCTAAGACTGGGGCCGGCTCAATGGGTTTATCGTAACACACCAGCACCAGGGCGGATTACACAACACCGTTTGTTCGCTTAGACGGGGTCTGACACCGTCCAGGCGGAGTATGGTAATGCAGCAGCGGATAGAGGACATTTCACAAGGAGGCTTTCCTTCGAGTAACACTGGTTACTCAATAGGAGGAAATAAATAAGGGGAAGATGTTAATACATTCACACGTGTAGCATTCGGTGGAAGGGTGGAGTTCGAATCATCCTACCTGGCTAGGCGGGGTATATTTATCCTGGGCGGACTCGAGGGCGAAAGTGACCCGCTCATCCGTTGTCCCACACCGCCTAAACGATGTGTGACAATGCAACATCAGACGAGAAACTCTTCAAGTAAACCTTACATTAGCGTCTATTCGTTCCTACGGGCTGATCCTTTCTCAGAGAACTCTGGGCGTTCAGCTTCAGAAGACAGATAAAGGAAGAAGAAGGGAGATATACATATGCAGGAGTAGTTTATGAAGGAAAGAGGAAGTGATTACACCGCTGTCCAGTTCGGTAAGGCACAACAACACCTGGACGGACTACTTCACAACATTCACTTACTCAGGCGATGTCCAACACCGCCCTGCGAGGCAGAATAATACGACAACGAAGGAGGGAAGTACATAGGTGGAGTCTCACGTTGATATCTGCTTGCTTCAGCATGGTTCTACGCGTTTGGGCGAACTGTCCTAGTTACTTGGGCGAGGTATGACACCGCCTAAACGAAATCTGCACCACGCCTCTTCAACACAAACACAAGGTAATTCCTCAATCGGTATGGACAAGGGTTCACTAGGTAAATCCTCACGCTTGCACTTTACTCAGGAAAACGGGTAGTTACAGTGTACATATGTGGTAGTAGATTGTGGAGGAAGGAGGGGCTTGAACCTATTCCGCCCAACTCAGCTAATTATGACAACGCCTGGGCGGACTCAACCTCAATGCCCAAATCAGGGGTCAACACCGGGGTCTGGATTGCATTAGCATCACAACGGATAGGAGGGATAATGGGCGGTATCTCACTCTGATAATTACTCGCTTCAGCGTGAGTCCTCACGCTTGGGCGAATTGCCCCCCACACTTCGGGCGGGGTGCGACTCCGCCAAACGTATCCGACATAAGTCTTCCTAGAGCCAATTCATAATTCACTCAGACTTGGCTGTAGCCTGCTAAATCATGCCGTCCCTGCGTATTCAATAAAGCACAAGTATGAAACAAGGTAGCACATAGCATGTCATACACACGAGACCATACATCCAGATATATATATAATAAGAGCATATGTCAATATTTACAAACAAAATCGGATTTCTCCTTGTCCATAAGGTTCTATTCATCCAGAAACACTAACATCCGACATGAACCAGTCAGGGCTTAATCTAACATCGCATTAATTAAGCCTTCCAGATACATTAACACTTCGCTCATCGTTCCAGCTCTGCTTTTGGTCCTCATCTTGAGAGACATTCACTGAAAAATAGCCACTGCAGGGGTGAGCATCTTAAATTTCAAATGATAGATACCGACTCAGGTTATCTGCCAATTACACAACAATACATATACGTACAACACGATTAAGATTAGGGCAACATCCATCAATCAAGACATATATGAGTAACACTTACCGTTCTATATTTACCGATCGTCACTCGACTGTAGTCATAGCATTTTCAATGACACGGATACACTTGCATGCATATATATATATATATACGAATATTCATGAAACAGTTTTCATTCAGCATCTAGGGTACGTACACACAGAATGGATTACTTGGCATACACGTTCAGTATACTCATACACGATATCAAATGCATAATAAATTTTCAGTCAATAACACATGCATAGAGCATCCACTTAGTCCTACGCATTTCACCCATTCACTTCCCACTCGACATACTTAACCAATTCCAACAACATTAACAGTAGTAGTAATATTAACAATGATAAGCACAGAAGATTTCACTTGGTTCTGCATCGTGTGTATCGGTCCGACGTTGCAACGTAGGCATCACAGCCTTTTTATACATAGCTCACAACTATCAGGTCAGCTCACAGCTGCTTGGCTGTTTTACAGGTACCCAACCGTTTGTCCACAGGTGACACCAACGCTCACAGCGCCAACGGCGGTGTTCACAGACAGCCCGAGTCCACTCAAGGGCTACCTTGAGTCACACTCAAGGATTTTACAGCGTCACACGCTGGATGACCGAAGGTAGTGTCACACACTACGTGCTCCCAGCACAACGCATCACATGCGCCACACGCGGATTCGACGCACAACATTTATTTCATGCATGCATTCTCGCATTCAAGCACACACACATACCATGCAATCCGTAGTACACATTATCCGGACTCAATATATATAGCTGCCATGCAATCAGTTATCATTCCATATCCAGATATCCACAACATTTCGTTCGATCAAGACATGCAATCAGTTTATAGCTTCATTCAACACATGCATCATTCTAAAAATCACAACCTATCATGCAATCGATGTACGACAGTATCAGAATTCTTCTAAAGAAGGCATTTCCTACACACAAACAATTTATTATAGCAGACGTATCAACATATGCATTTCTATAACCTGGGTAGCTTCAGTCAGACATTCATATCAACACAACTCAACATGCAAACTGAGATCCTGCAACACATACATCTGTGAGAAAGGTGCTAACATGCAATCACTCATTTCTCACTCGTCATGCAACCGAACTATACACACTCACATGCAACGCAATACACCATCAGAGCACGGATATAGCAAGCATCCGCACTCGAAACCTGTTCATAACCCATGCATTTAAGATAGAAGATACTCCCCTACCAATTACAAAACTCCGAGGGATTTCTTCCTGCTTGGGTAGTGGTTCTCCACTCTGCTGCTTCACTCGGCGATCGTCTTTTCAAGTGTGGGGAGTTCCACTCCACTGTAGCACCGTCACTTTGGTTCTCGAAGCAGGGGATGGACTGGAGAGCGGAGAAGGCAAGAGAGAAAACAAGAGGAATGAAGAAGAGAGTTTGTGGAATTCTCTATGTGAAGAGCATGGCCTCACCTGTATAAATACCCGCGTGGAGTGCAGTATGGTGGGATGGGGAAACGTGATAATCCTGCCCATGTCACCATGCTTCCACGTTAATCATCCTGTTACTCTTAGTTAATTAAATTAAGGGAGGTGTTGACTTGTTGACTTGTTATTTAACTCAGTTGCTTTAATTAAAATGGGGATGTTACACTGAGTTAGTGAATTTACAAATAAACAAAATTCCTTAACTAATTATCTTTTTTAACTATTTTCTTACATAATTTAAACACTTTTGAAATAAATAAATAGAACTAGAATTAATGACAATTTATTAAATAATAATGTCAAACTAAACAATTTTTAATGGATTAAGTTAAATTA
The DNA here is from genome assembly GCA_037962975.1 of Clitoria ternatea. NCBI lineage: Eukaryota > Viridiplantae > Streptophyta > Magnoliopsida > Fabales > Fabaceae > Clitoria > Clitoria ternatea. The sequence goes on from CM075672.1 coordinate 164,461,268, forward strand.
AAGGTGAAATTATTAAGTCTTTTCAAGACTTATCACTCGCGGGTTTGAGAGAGAGAATATAGTGACTTGATTCCTTAATTCTAAGCTTCTACTATAGCAACTCCAAGTTCCAAGATGAAGAGGGATGGCATTGCCTTAAGGAGATGGAAAGGAAAAACTCTTCCTTTAGTTAGGGTGGTGTCTTTACCAATACAAAGACAAGAGATGGAGAACTTCTAAAATTTCAATGGTGTTGAAATTAGGAGGGACATGACATGCATAAAGGTTTTGAGGTGGTTTAGAGTGAGGGAGAGGCATGAAAATAAGGCATGCACAAGGGGTGTGCTCACGACCTCAATCAAAAGAAAGGGGAAGAGAAGGGTTTTCTTTGTAGCTTTCAAGGAGTAAAGGGTAAGTGAGATAAGATGGAGAAGATGGTGCTGTAGCCATGGAAAATGATGAAAAAATAAAGAGGTGATGGTGGTAGGTGGTGCTCAGCTGTGATGAAGAAAAAGAGAGAGGGTGAAGGTTTGTATTACTTGGTGGAAAAGAAACAATAAGGGTAAAAGTAGAGAGTGGGAAATTTGAAAAATTGAACAAGAGATGGCCCCTTAAATAAAAGAAAGAGAGGGGTATATGTGTGTATCTATGATCGTGGCAATTAAGAGAGAAAAAAAGGAATTGAACTTTTGCTAAAAAATCCAAGTAGATATTAGGAATATCTTATTTTTTGCATGCAACCAATAAAAGGCAAGCATCTGCGTGAAAACAATAATGTGTAAGGGGATGTAATGTTGCATTCTTAGAAATATGAAAAAAGATTAAGAAGTTATTGGATCATTCTTTTATTATGGAAAGATACAAAAGAATTATTTAAATTAATCCAAAGCTGATGGGAGATTAAGGAAACAACTCACGGAATTAATAATAACTTTATGGGCTAGAACTTTGGAAAATGTCCAATATCAAAGTTGTATATCATATTTTTCCCTTTAAAACAAGCTAAAGAACACAAAATTTTGATATCGAGAGTGGGAGATATGGCCAAAATATGAAAGGCTGCCAGGATCGGTTTTGAAGCAGGTATAACGGTCTTAGTTTAAAAATTGGGACCAAACAGTTGGGAATTAGCTTTAGGATTCTTTATAAGAGTTATAGAAAATTATTTTAAGAAATTTTGAGAACAAGATGACTCGATTTTGATATCGAACGAAAAAGTTACAAGTAGCTTACTAAGAGGTGCTTAGGTAATGTTAGGAATTCATGGAATAGGGTAGTTTTTTTGTAAACTGGGATCATATGGCTCAAAACTAGGTTTAGTGATCAACATAAGAGTTATAGAGAATTTTGATAAAAAAATTTAGAAACAAGAATCAGAATTTTTTGACATCAAGAATTAAAGATATGCCAAAATTAATACAGGTAGGTATAGGGCCAAACAAGTACTCAACTCAAGAAAAAGGGTCGAAAGGCTTATGAGTCTAACTGGTTCCTTAGAATTTTAAGTAGACATTGTAGGGAATATTTTTAGACTAAACAACAAGTCTTAGGGTATTCTCCTCATTTCAAGGCTTTTTGATATTTTCCTTTGCTTGTTTCCGGTAATTTCAAGTAGATCCTTCAGTGCGCATATTTCCCAAGAAACCCATTAAAATTTTTATTAAAATTTTAGGATTATTATTCCCATCAAGGTCAATTTCACATTATCTCTCATTATTTTCCTTTAATCATTATTATTAATATCTTATTTATCTTTTAATTTAACATTTTACAAACTATAAATTAATTAATCTTCATTATACTAGTTAATTATTTAATTCACAGTAGTCACCTCATTAACACCTCAAAACTCATTATCCTCACTTCATCATTCAACTATACCATCACACGCATTGGGGCCTCACTACCCTGATAAAATCCATAAATATACCAGCTGAAGCACACAATTCAAATAACACTTTATCGGCCGTAGCCGCAAACATAATAATTAATGTCACACAACCTCATTACATAGCTCATAGTCCTATAGGCCTTTCCTAAACATTCTAGGATGTTATAAGCCCCCTTCTTCCTTTTATATACTTGGTGATGGTTCAAAGGCAGACTTAAAGAGGGGGTTGAATAAGTCTGACACTTTTTTTACGTGAAACTTAAACTTTTTCAAATGTGAAACACAACAGACTTTTGAACCAGACTTTTAAAGATAAGGGAAAATAGATAACACACAGTAGGTTTATACTAGTTCACTTCCAAAGTAGAAGCTACGTCTAATACCTTTATACTTGAAGGATTTTTACTATCTAAAAACTCCTTCTTACAATCATAGCATAGCCCGTGCCATGAGACGCAAAAACTTACTTCTTCTAAATCTGAGTCACTTGAACTGGTTTCTGAGTCCGGGTATATATTAGCCATGACATAGATCTAAGTAGACTAATTTTCCTCCTTAGACTTGCTTGAGTTTGATGAGTCCTCATCATCTCATATAACGAGTTCTTTCTGTTTCTTGAAGAATTTCTTCTTCTTCTTTTTATCTTTCTTAACTTCATTTAAGAGAGGACATTCAACCTTCATATGCCTTGGCTTTTTGTATTTAAAATATTCCAAGGAAGATTTATCAGTTTCAAAATTTAAATTTAGATTTACCTTTATGTTCTTTGCTCTAGAATTTCTCAAATCTGTTTTTCTTTTTCTTCAGCTGCCTATAAAATCTTGTTACAAGAGTAAGCTCCTCATCTGTATATGTACTGCTTTCATCAGAGTTTGAATCTGAGCTTGTAGACTCTATAACTTTAAAAGCTTTGGACTTGCTTGAGTGAGCAGACTTCAAAGCAATGCTTTAGCTTTATGTCATGAACTCTAAGCATTCCAAGGAGTTCATCAAGACTGGGTGCTGAGATCTTTGGCCTCTTCAAGGGCTGAGCACTTGGCATTAAACTTTTCTGGCAGACTCCCAAGGAGTTTGACATTTATGTCCTTAACTGACATAGTTGTCCCCAGAGCTTGAAGCTCATTTAACAGAGTTTGGAATCATCCAAACATCTCATCAACAAATTTGTGTTCCTCTATCTTGAAGTTATCATATTATTTTGTCAACATTATTTTCTTCAATCTCTTGACATTAGAGGTCCCTCCATAGTTTTTTTGTAGAGCATCCCAGACTTTCTTTGCGGTCTTGTAATTGAATACTGTATTGTATTCGGACTTGTTTAGAGCACAGATAAGAAGGAATCTGGCCTTTGTATTGGCTTTAATCTTTCTCATCTCTTGGTTAGTCTAAAGGTCTTCTAGTTTAGGCTTACCATCAGCATCAACAGGGATAAGGTTATCACCATTTATTTTAACCCCAATAGACTGTATTACGTAGACTTGATGAACATCTCTATCCTTTCTTTCCAATATGGATAGTCTTCCCCTAGAAAGGATGGAGGTTTGTTTACGAAGGATCATTTTGCTATGAGCTGGTTGTGTTGAGAAGCTACAATAAATCTTATCATTTTCACTCGTGGGAGTGATCAACCCAAAAGGACAAGCTCTGATACCAATTGATGGTTCAGAGTCAGACTTAAAAAGGGGGTTGAATAAGTCTCAAACTCTTTTTGTGTGGAACTTAAACTTTTTCAAATGTGAAATACAAAAAATTTATGAACCAGACTTTAAGAGATAAAGGAAAGAGGAACAACACACAACAGGTTTATACTGGTTCACTTCCAACGCAGAAGCTACATCCAGTACCTTCAGACTTTAAGGATTTTCACTATGTAAAAACTATTTTTATAATCATACCACAGCTCATGCCATAAGTATTCTTGACTCCAGTTACTTCTAGCGTAAACCCAAGTATGCTTTTAACAAGCCACTCTTAACTCAATACCCAAGTATTCTTACAAAATTTACTTTAGGTCAAACAGTGTTTCCCATAGAAACTAAGACTGGCAACACACCAAACTTTTACAGAGGTAAAGATTTGAGAATTTATGCTTGTATGTCTAAGAACTTAATGTACAAGAAAATGGAATTTAAGAAAGGATACACTAAGTATGAAAGACAAAGACTAAGTCTGCAAGAAGTAGACATACAAGGAAAGTCTATGCTTTTGAGAAGAAACCTTAAGTGATTACTTGAAGATTAATGCTTTCACGCCTGAGTCTCTTAAACTCATTAACTTTTTCAAAGTTTGGATTCTCTTTTTATTTATAGGCCAAAGAAGATGACTGTTGATAATCTGTTGAAGAGAAGTAGCTATTGAAGCTTGCTGACTCTGAAGTTGAGAACAAGAAAAAAGGTTTGAATTGAGCATCTTCAAAACTTACACTGAAATGGAGTTCCTCAAGTGCTTTATAACAAATGTCCTTTTGTAGTATTTCTTTTATTATGAACTCGTATAGAAATGGCATGGTTGACCTTTTGATTGCTTTCTGACAAAAGTATTGTTCTTCGTCAGCTTTTTGATCTATATAGAGTAGCTTTCTCAATTTTTTATCCATGCGATTGTTGGTCTGTGCACTGCCTTGTCTTCTTTCCTTTTTTAATGATAAGCACAGTTTAGCTTGATCTGGATCCAACTTTGGTCATTTTCAAAACTATCCTAGTGCTTGTTTGATGCGAAAATTAGAGTAACGTTCTTAAGCTTCAAACGTATAGGGTCTGATATGTGCTAAATATAAGACATGAATATGTATGAGGTGCATAACTCAACAATCTAGAGGTCAAGAAGGGCACAACCGAATCAGACTCTTTTTGAACGTTGTTTAGTATCAAACTTTTCTTAGGATGGAATTATACGTAAACTATTTTTCATCCCAGTTGTAACATCCCAAAAAATTAGAAAATAAATTATTAGATGATGATAATTAATTATTTGATATCTAAAACGTATAGGAAAATTAATTAAGCATTAATTATGATTTATCGATAAATTGAAAATTACTGAAATCAAATGATTTAACAAATGGTATGGGACCCATTAAGTCAAATTGAATACTGGATGTGTTTAGAATAATAAGATAAATATTATGGTTATGGTGGTATGATTAAAATAATTTTTAGAATTAAGGAGATAATTATATGGATGACGTATGTTAGCCAACGGTGAAATTTCAAGTGAAATTGAATTAAAAGAAAATGCAAATTCCTTTCCTTTTTCCTTCTCATTTCCATACACACTTTTTCCCTCTCATTTTTCACTTTTTTATCCAATGGTTAAAGGGGTTTTGTGAACTAAAAGGCAAAAGCAAAAGTTGGCACTTTATCCAATGAGTAATACCCAATTTCACAAACATTTTTCTCTCTCTCCTTCTTAATTTTTGGTCATTTCTTTTCCTCCACCATTCTCTTCTTATTTTTCAACTCTTATCTGCCTCTCTTAGCCAAAACCGAACTCACCTCTTCTTATGCCATTCTCACGCAAAAATCATTAATTTCCTTGGATTCTTGAGGCATTATTGTCACTTTGGAGTATATCTTCCATCATTTCTCCTTCTCTCTTCAATTTTGTTTTCTCTTAGAGCTTAGTGTTAATGTAAGAGCTCATGTCCTTAATGGCTTTTATTGGGTGTTTTAATGTTGTTGAAGCTTGGAAATGATAGTTTAGGTATTGTTATGACAAGATATGCATGTAGATCCATGAACCCTAGGTTAGGAGACCATTAGGATTTAATGTTTGTTGTGGATAATAGAAACACAAAATTATTGGCTCAAGAATGCTTGAAATAATGTAAGAAAATTATTGGAATTATTGTTTAGATGTTTTGGTGAAACACTAGAATTGAGAAAATTAGGGCTTTTGGAAAAATTTAGGAAAATGGTGATTTATTGTCATTAAAATGATTATTAAGTAAAGAAATGAGTTTAGGATGTTGATATAAATTATTGGTGATGAGAAGTTATGAAGCCATGATAAAGTTTTAGTGAATTAAATGATTAAATATGTTAAAAGGTTATGTTCTTATTGTGGTTAACATGAACAGGTAAAAAAATAGGTGTTATGGAACATTTAGAACCAGTATAGATGATGAGTAGAAAGAATGATGTTGGAATTGGTATGGTTAGACATTGGGTATAACTATTGAAATGTTAGAAAATATTGATTAAGGGAAAAGAATTTTTAAAACCTAATAAAATGCAAAACTAAGGTCCATGAAGTAATTATAGGACTTAAATTAATGTTATTGAATTGATTTAATGTTGTTAGCATGGAAAATAGACTTATTGATAGGTTTTAGAAGTCATGTAATGTAGGACTTTAATGGCTGAGTTATGGAAGGTTGGTAGCTTGGAGGTTTCCATTCTGCGTCAAAAGTCTAGATTGCGTTGGTTGCAGGAAGGTGATTCTAATACTAAATTTTTCATGCAACCATTAATAAGAGGAGGAGGGGTAGTGCAATTCATAGATTGTGGATTAATAGAGGATGGGTGGAGGAACCTAGTTTGATGAAAGATGGGGTGAAAGATTTTTTTGAAAAGAAATTTTAGGAGGATGGGTGGAAAAGGCCAGTGTTGGATGGCGTTGATTTCTCAATGATAAGTGCAGAGGATAATGTGAAGATTAATGAGCCATTTATTGAGGAGGAGATTCGGTCAGCGGTCTGGGAGTGTGATGGTTTCAAGTGTCCAGGACCTCATGGTTTTAATTTCAAGTTTATTAAATTCTTTTGGAATATGTTGAAGGTAGATGTTTGTAAAATGATGAATGACTTTTATTTATCTGGGATTTTACGGAGAGGTACAAATGCTTCCTTTTTAGCACTAATTCCAAAAGGGTTGACTCAGTTGGGACTTGGTGATTTTAGGCCTATTTCTTTGGTGGGGTGCCTTTACAAGATAATTGCTAAAGTTTTAGCAAAAAGATTGAAGAGTGTAGTTAGCAGTTTAATTAGTGAAAATTAATCTGCATTTATGGGTGGAAGGAATATGTTGGATGAGGTGGTGGTGGCAAATGAGCTTATTGATGATGTGAAGTCAAGACATGTGTCTTGCTTAATCTTTAAAGTTGATTTTGAGAAGGCTTATGATTCGGCGTGTTGTGAATTTTTGTTTTATATGTTGAGAAGGATGGGGTTTACTAGTAGATGGGAACGTTGGATAAGGGGATGTTTGATGTCGGTGTCGGTGTCGGTTCTTGTAAATGGGGGTCCAACATCTGAGTTTGTTATGAGAAGAGGTATTAGACAAGGAGATCCAATGGCTCCTTTTTCATTTCTAATTATTGTAGAGGGGTTGAGTGGGTTAATGCGGGAGGCAGTACATCAGAATGTGTTTAAAGGTGTTTGTGTAGGCAAAAAGCAAGTTTGTGTTTCTCATTTGCAATTTATGGATGATACCCTATTTTTTGGGGAGTGTTCTATAAACAATGTTTTATCTTTGAAGAGTATTTTGAGGTGCTTTGAGATGGTATCTGGATTAAAGGTTAATTTTTTTAAAAGTACCTTGGTGTGGGGTTGGAGGAAGCAGAGGTGTCAGGTTATGCTGCTTTGTTGAATTATAAAATTTCACGGGTGCCTTTTGTTTACTTGGGAATTCCTATGGGGGATAGTCCCAGAAGAGTTAGTACTTGGGATCCTGTGGTTGCTTTGTTTCAGAAAAGGTTATCCTCCTGGAATAAGCGTTATCTGTCCTTCGGTGGTCACCTCTGTCTTTTAAAATCGGTACTGTCTTCTCAACCTCTATTTTATTTCTCTTTTTTTAAATCTCTAATTACTGTTATTAATTTACTCACATCTTTGCAAAGATCTTTTATATGGGGTGGTAGTGAGGAGAGGCAAAAGATTTCTTGGGTAAAGTAGGATCAGGTATGTCAGGTAAAAGGAGCAGGTAGGCTAGGGGTGAGGGATTTGAGAAAGTTTAATATTGCATTGTTGGGGAAATGGGTCTGGAGGTTGTTAGCTGGTGAGGAGAGTTTATGGGGTAGAATTATTATGTCAAAATATGGGTCTGGTGCTATTTCTGGGAATGTGGAAGTGTTCTGCAAAGGATCCAGATGGTGGAGAGATTTGGGGTGTGCCTTAAAAGAGTCAAATGAGGGTGAGTGGCTTAGAGACAATGTTAGAAGGGTCGTGGGGGATGGGTCACTTATTTGGTTTTGGTCAGATTCTTGGGTGGGGGACAGAAGTTTAAAATCATGTTTCCCAAGGTTGTTTTCTATTTCTTCTCAGCAGGAAGCATATTTGGTTGAGATGGGTCAGTGGGAAGGGGATCATTGGATTTGGAATTTTAGTTGGCGGAGACAATTATTTGTTTGGGAGCAGGAATTAGTGTCACATTTGTATCAGATGTTGAATGGGTTTGCTGGCGTCCGTGGTACCATTCAAGATTCTTGGTCATGGATGGAGAGCCTTTAGGGTGTTATTCTATTTCTTCAGCATACAAGATTATCTGTCATGCTCCTGAGCTGTGGGAACTGTATTTTGTTTGTTTGTTTTGGAATACAACTGTTCCTCTTAAGGTGGTGTGTTTTGGCTGGCGTTGTTGTTTGACAAGATTCAATCCAAGTTAAAATTAGCTACTCATGGAGTTAATTTGGGCACTACCTCTTTGTTTTGTGTGTCCTGGAATGAGTATGAGGAATCTTCTTGTCATTTGATGTTCTTTTGCAGGATGTCATATTTATTATGGCAAAGTTGTTTCTCCTGGTTGGGAGTTTCCTTTGTTTTACCTGGTGAGGGAAAAGCCTTTTTTGAATGGTTTGTGGGTCTCGGTGGTGGCTCTGTTATGGCACAGGGTCTTGCTGTTATTTGGTTTGCTATTATGGGGAAGATTTGGGATGTCCGTAATAACGTCATTTTTAGGGATCAGTGTGCTTCTATGCAAAAAACGTTAGAATTGGTACAATTTAGAAGTTGGATTTGGCTTAAGTCTTGTATGAAAGGTAATGTGGACATACCCAAGGAAGACCCTCACACTACATTGGAGAAAGGACTTGAAGCATATAGAGGTCCCCTCACAAGGGCAAAGACCAAACGGGCCAAAGAGAACATCCATAAAGCCCTTTTCTCTTTTCTCTCTTCTAGTGGTCCTAAGCCCAATAAGGAACCTATGAGGATCTATATGTACTTTACTTGTAATATACTTTCTAAATAGTTTCTCTAAGGCTTATAGGATAGCTTTGGGCCTTACAAGGTCAAATGGGCCACTTTTGGGCCTTGTACTTTCCCTTTTTGGGCCATGTATAGGCCATTTATTCATTTTTTCTCTTAATGGGCCTTGGATCCATGACCAAGCCCATCTAGCTAGTCCTTGGCCGAAATTCCCATGGCCTATATAAGGGCTTCTCCTTTTGTAATCAAGAACCATTAATTCATTTGCAAAATTTGAGAGCACTTAAGTGTTTCCTAGTGAGAGATTCTCCTCCTTCTCTCTAGAATTTGAGAGCTCTCTCAAGCTCTTATCCAAGGGGTTTCTCCCTCCCTTGGTGGTGAGTGGAGTTATCTTCCTCCACCTTAGGAAGTGGCCTCCAACCTTTTCCTCTCCCTTTTTCCAAGCCTTCCTCCATTGTCCACCTTCTCTCCTTCCATTTCCACTCTCTTTTCCTTTGTTTTTGCGTCACTCTCCTCTAGTTTTAGGCTTTAGTTTTCAGTTTCCCTTGCCTTGAAGAAGAAGTTCTCAAGCTTGTTTTGAAGGAAGATAGGAGAAAGAGCCCTAGATCCATCTCTCTTCAAGAAAGTGCATGAAGAGCCTACATCATGTGGTATCATTGAGCCTTGGGAGGTTCTTTTCTTCTTCTCTTCCATTTTAAATTTCGGTTTTTTCATTTCTTTTGCTGGCTGGAATTCTGTTTCTTAGTCATTCATATGCCTTATTCATGCCATGTTAGCATAGAAAAATCATAAAAAGTCTTGGTTCTTTTGAGTTTTTGTGCTAGTTTCTTTGTGGTTTCAATTTTTGCATCTTGTTATGATCATTTTCGGTTGGTTATTGTTACCATTCTGTTTTGGTCTCTAAAATTTCAGAATTGGCACATGTTAAATTCAGTTATTAGGTGGTTAGGTAGTTGTTACATGTTGGTTAATTGTTAGTAGTTAGTTAGAGCCAATTTAGGAAGTTAGTTAAGTGCCATGTGGAACCTTTTCTAGAGTTCTAGGAAGTTAATTGTTTCTCCTTTTTAGTGTGCAAAACCGTGTGATATAGGGGCAATTCAAGCATCTTGATTAGCTCCTACAAAGGTTCCATTCTTGTTAGGAGGTCTCACATTAAATACACTCCAAAGTCAACTCAATTTTTAGGATTGTTAGTTTCTATTCTTAGTTTGATTCTAGGTTTAATTTTGTTGCACTATTAGGATATCTCTTTTACATTCTTATTTTCATCTTGCTTGCATCAAAAACAAAACTTGTCAAAAAAGATTTGAGTCACCTCCTATACATCAATTTAGGAGAAGGTTGCATAATTTCCCTTAAGCAAGAAGCATTAATTGAACTAGTTGAACCATTTGTGCAATTCGGTTTTGGTATTATAAAATTGGTGTTGTTATCTTGAAATCTTGAGAAGCAAAAGAAAAGAAAAGTATCAAAAGAAAAGAAAAGTACCAAAGAAGAAAAAAAAAAGAGTATTGAAAAGAAAGCCTCATTGCTAAGTTGAATTAGACACACCAAAAACATCATCACCAAATTTCGAAATTACTAATACCAAATGAGAATTGTTTTCATTACTTGACCATTTCTAAGACTTGTTCATTAAGACTTCCTTGCTTATTCTTGCAACTCTAGAGTTTCTAGGCTAGGTTATACCTTAAACTTTGTTTCTTGCATTTGTTTTCTTGTTTGTCTTGTTTTGTCAATTTCAATTCTATTCCAAGTTAGCTTTCATTCTTTTGAACTTTTATTTGCTTTTAGAGTCTTGTCATTCCAAGTTAATTGTTGATCCTTCATTCTATTCCATTTGAGTAGCCTTTATTTCTTGAGCCTTTTTAGTTTGTCATTTTTGCTTCTTAAAGTTTTGTCTTGATTTTGTAGTCTTTTGGACTTCTAAGATCACTCCATTTCGCCATTAAGTGAGGGTAGCATATTGAAACACTTGAGATTGGTGTGGAAATTGATTGAGCTTGAAAATCTCTAAGAGAAGGCATACACTTGAGAGATACACTTTTGTGAGGTTTAAAGTTTCTTTGTGATTTCTATTAACCAAATCTTGTTTGGAGTTGTTTGCCTTGTGTTATCTTGCTAGGTAAAGTTGGAGCTTATACATCAAGAAGGACTTGTGAAGACACTTGTAAAGGAGGCAAAAGCTTTGTAACTAGTAGAACTTAGGCAAAGTTTTTTTCAATTCTTAGGCTTTGTGTAGTAGGATTTTGTCTTGTATTTTGGACACAACAAGGACATTGGACTTTTTGGACATTATAATTTTTCCCTTTTTGCTTGGTAAATTTCGAATTAGGATAGTGCATGTGCATTTGATTGTTAACTACTTTTAGTTAATTGGTTAGAGTTAGTTAGAAGTTACAACTATAATTAGTTAGTTAGTTGGTAGTTAGTTGAGTGTCTTAACTAATTAGTTAGTGGTTGGAACTAATTCTAGTTGTCATAACTAATTGTTAGTTGGGTTAACTAATACATAACCGAATTAGTTAGGTAGTTATAGTGGTTAGACTTTGTTACAACCTCCATAACTAATTAACTACTTTTGGTTAGGGTTGTTAAGACTTGGTTAGTTAGTTGAACTAATTTTGTTAGGTTAACTACTTCTTAAAACCGAATTTGGTTAGGCTTGTCTAGGGTTAGTTAATCACTAGAAACATCCTAGGACAACCATAATCAACTTAGGTTAAGGACAACTTAGGATTTACATAAGCAACATAGGACTAACCTAGTTAAAGACAACCTAGGACTTTGTTTCCCTATAGGATAGAAACCTAGTATTGATATTTTAGGTTTGTTGAAGTGTTTTTTTCACTTATATTGCATTCATCTTCCTCGACTAGCCTGTCTATACATACTTTGTTCTTGTCTTGAATTTCTTTGACAACATTAAAAGATGTCATCTAGTGATAGGGAAAACAAAAGCATGCTTCATAACATAATGGATAGCTTAAACACCATTAATGCTAGGCTAAACAATCTTGAGCATAATGAACCCCCTAGAACTAGGCATAGACAACGAAATCAAAGACATAACACTAGTGATAATGAGGAAGAAACAAGACAAAGAAGGCACCATGACCATAGAAGGGATGACATAGGCTTAAGAGAGGTAAAATTAGAAATTCCCCCATTCAATGGAAAAAGTGACATTGAAGCTTACTTAGAGTGGGAGATGAGGGTAGAACAAATATTCAACTCTCATCAAATAAAAGATGATAAAAAAGTTAGGATTGCAACTCTTTCTTTTCAAAATTATGCCCTAGTTTGGTGGACCCAAATTTGTAAGGAGAGAAAAAGAGACAACTTCCCTCCCATAGATGATTGGGTAGACTTAAAAGCTCTCCTTAGAAAAAGATATGTTCCTAACTATTATAGGGGTGAATTATTAGCAAGGCTTAATAGGCTCACCCAAGGCTCCAAATGTGTAGAAGATTACTATAAAGCCTTAGAGATAGCCATGATTAGAGCCAATCTAGAAGAGGATGAGGAAACCCTAATGTATAGGTTCTTGCATGGGCTTAATAGGAACATCAAAAATAGGGTAGAACTTCTTCCACATGTGGATATAGAAGAGTTACTCCACCAATGCACCAAAGTAGAAAACCAATTTAAGGAAAGAGAATCCTATAGTGGGGATAACAATAGAGCCTATAAGTCAAAATGGGTAGAAAATAAGGGTAAGTTTGAGAGAAACCCTAGAGAGAGAGAAGTGGGCTCTTCCTCCTCTAAACCCCAAAGTGAGTTACACAAAAATGGCAAAGTCTTTCGCAATCAACATGATAAGCATGAACCATCATCAAAACCACAATCCTCTAGATCTTCTTCCATCAAATGTTTTAAGTGCCTTGGAAGAGGACATATTGCTTCAGACTGTCCAACAAAAAGAAGTATGATTTTAAAAACCAATGGAACCTACTCAAGTCAATCAGAGTCTAATTCTGATTTTCACTATTCAAGTGATGACTCTAGTAGTGATTCCAGTGACAGTGAGCATATTTTAGGGGATGATGGTGAGTTGTACATGATTAGAAGGTTGCTTGGTAGTCATGTAAAACTCGATGACATAACACAAAGAGAGAACATCTTTTATACAAGATGTTACATTAATGACAAATTATGTTCTCTCATTGTGGATAGTGGGAGTTGTGCAAATGTTGCAAGCCAAAGACTAGTCAAAAAGATGGGATTAGAGCTTATAGACCATCCAAGTCCCTACAAATTACAATGGTTAAATGAAAAAGGGGAAATGGTAGTCAATAAGCAAGTCCTAATCAATTTCACCATAGGCACATATAGAGATGAAGTCAAATGTGATGTAGTACCTATGGAAGCAACCCATATACTATTAGGAAGGCCTTGGCAATTTGATAGGAAGGTCCTTCATGAGGGGTTCACTAACACCCTCACATTTAAACTAGATGGTAAGAAGATAGTATTACATTCTCTAACTCCACAACAAGTAGCCAAAGACCAAATCCAAATGAAAGCTAAGAGAGAAAAAGAGTTAGGATCTTCTTCCCATGTGAGTTTAGAAAAACCAAAGAAAAACAAAAAAGACAATAAAGGGAAAGGAGTTATTGTCTATAATGACTCCCAACCTAATCTCTTTGCAACTAAATATGATGTGAAACATGCCATGTTTTCACAAAAACATTGCTTGATCATATATCTAAAAGATATCCCTAACACTTCCTTGTGTTCAATGGGCACCTCTCCTCCCCCCTTGCCCAAAGGGATCCAAAATATCTTACAAGAATTTAAAGACCTCTTCCCAAAAGACATTCCAAAAGGGTTACCTCCTATTAGAGGCATTGAGCATCAAATAGACCTTATTCCTGGGGCTAGTTTGCCAAATAGACCTGCCTATAGATGCAACCCTAAGGAAAGTTTAGAAATAGAAAAACAAGTGAATGAACTACTTTCCAAAGGTTGGATTAGAGAAAGTTTAAGCCCTTGTGCATTACCGGTTTTACTTGTACCCAAGAAAGATGGTTCATGGAGAATGTGTACGGATTGTAGAGCCATTAATAACATCACCATCAAGTATAGGCATCCCATACCTAGACTTGATGACATGTTAGATGAGCTTAGTGGATCTACAATCTTCTCCAAGATTGATCTTAAAAGTGGCTATCACCAAATTAGAATAAAAGAAGGAGATGAATGGAAAGCCGCTTTTAAAACCAAGCTTGGACTTTATGAGTGGTTAGTAATGCCTTTCGGCCTAACTAATGCACCAAGTACCTTCATGAGACTTATGAACCATGTTTTAAGGGATTTCATAGGGCATTTTGTTGTGGTATACTTTGATGACATTCTTGTGTACTCAAAGTCCATGACCTCTCATCTAATCCACCTAAGACAAGTTATGCTTGCCTTGAGAACAAACAATCTTTATGCTAACTTTGAAAAATGTTCTTTTGGCATGGATTCCATTGTCTTTCTTGGTTTTGTAGTTAGTTCTAGAGGTGTTGAGGTAGATCACTCTAAGGTTAAGGAAATCCAAGATTGGCCTACACCTAAAAATGTGAGTGAAGTAAGAAGTTTCCATGGTCTCGCAAGTTTCTATAGGAGATTTGTGAAAGATTTTTCAACCCTAGCCTCCCCTTTAAATGAGTTGGTCAAAAAGAATGTTTTTTTTATATGGGGACCTAGGCAAGAAAAAGCCTTTCAAGATCTCAAAGATAGACTCACTCATGCTCCAATTTTAAAACTTCCAAATTTTTCTAAAACCTTTGAGCTTGAGTGTGATGCATCAAATGTGGGCATAGGAGCTGTGCTTTTACAAGAAGGTCACCCCATTGCTTTCTTTAGTGAAAAACTTAATGCGGCCACTATTAACTATCCCACATACGATAAGGAATTTTATGCCTTAATTAGAGCCCTACAAACTTGGGAGCACTACTTAATCCCAAAAGAGTTTGTGATACATAGTGATCACCAATCTTTGAAATTCATCAAAGGGCAACATAAGTTAAACAAAAGGCATGCAAAGTGGGTTGAGTATTTGGAACAATTTCCTTATGTCATCAAGTATAAAAATGGCAAAACCAATACTGTGGCTGATGCTTTATCTAGGAGGCACTCTTTACTTACCTCTCTAGGAGCCAAAGTTATTGGGCTTGATGAAATTAGGTCTTTGTACCCAAATGATCTTGACTTTTCAAATATCTTTAACTCATCTTCCACTTCTACATCTCATAAGGGCTTCTACATTTTAGATGGCTATCTTTTTAAAGCCAATAGACTTTGTATTCCACGAAGCTCTTTAAGAGATCTCCTACTTAGAGAGAGTCATGAGGGAGGACTCATGGGTCATTTTGGAAGAGATAAGACTTTGTCTATCTTACATGAACACTTTTATTGGCCCAAAATGAAAAAGGATGTTCAAAAACATTGCTCTAGGTGTATTGTTTGTAGAAAGGCTAAATCAAAACTTTCACCTAGTGGTTTATATACTCCCTTGCCAACACCTAGTGCACCTTGGATTGATATATCAATGGACTTTGTGTTAGGCCTGCCTAAGACCCAAAGGGGAATGGATTCTATCTTTGTGGTTGTGGATAGGTTTAGCAAGATGGCTCACTTCATCCCTTGCCATAAGGTTGATGATGCTAGTCATATTGCTAAGATCTTCTTTAAAGAGGTTGTGCGATTACATGGTGTACCCAAAACCATTGTTTCTGATAGGGACACCAAATTCCTAAGCCATTTTTGGAAAACTCTTTGGTCAAGGCTAGGAACACAACTCCTCTTTTCCACAACTTGTCATCCTCAAACGGATGGCCAAACAGAGGTAGTAAACAGGACCCTCTCACAACTTCTTAGGGTCTTAGTACACAAAAATGTGAAATCTTGGGATGAGTGTTTACCCCACATTGAGTTTGCATATAATAGGGTACAACACTCCACAACCAAGCATAGTCCATTTGAGGTTGTATATGGCTTTAACCCTCTCACACCTTTGGACCTTTTGCCCATTGAGGTTTCTGACTCTGTCCTTCATATGGATGGAGAGGCAAAGGCCCAATTTATCAAAGATTTTCATGAGAAGGTTAGACACCAAATACAAACTAAAAATGAACATTATGCTCGTTGTGTAAATAAGCAAAGAAAGGAGATCACCTTTGAGGTTGGAGATTGGGTATGGTTACACCTTCGAAAGGAACGCTTTCCCAATTTGCAAAAATCCAAACTCAACCCTAGAGGTGATGGGACTTTTCAAATTCTCAAGAAAATTAATAATAATGCTTATGTCCTAGATCTACCAGGAGATTATGGTGTGAGTGCTTCTTTTAATATAACTGATTTGTCTCCCTTTGATATAGATGATGAGGATGATGCCTTTGATTTGAGGACAAATCCTTTTGAAGAGGGGGAGCATAATGTGGACATACCCAAGGAAGACCCTCACACTACATTGGAGAAAGGACTTGAAGCATATAGAGGTCCCCTCACAAGGGCAAAGACCAAACGGGCCAAAGAGAGCATCCATAAAGCCCTTTTCTCTTTTCTCTCTTCTAGTGGGCCTAAGCCCAATAAGGAACCTATGAGGATCTATATGTACTTTACTTGTAATATACTTTCTAAATAGTTTCTCTAAGGCTTATAGGATAGCTTTGGGCCTTACAAGGTCAAATGGGCCACTTTTGGGCCTTGTACTTTCCCTTTTTGGGCCATGTATAGGCCATTTGTTCATTTTTTCTCTTAATGGGCCTTGGATCCATGACCAAGCCCATCTAGCTAGTCCTTGGCCGAAATTCCCATGGCCTATATAAGGGCTTCTCCTTTTGTAATCAAGAACCATTAATTCATTTGCAAAATTTGAGAGCACTTAAGTGTTTCCTAGTGAGAGATTCTCCTCCTTCTCTCTAGAATTTGAGAGCTCTCTCAAGCTCTTATCCAAAGGGTTTCTCCCTCCCTTGGTGGTGAGTGGAGTTATCTTCCTTCACCTTAGGAAGTGGCCTCCAACCTTTCCCTCTCCCTTTTTCCAAGCCTTCCTCCATTGTCCACCTTCTCTCCTTCCATTTCCACTCTCTTTTCCTTTATTTTTGCGTCACTCTCCTCTAGTTTTAGGCTTTAGTTTTCGGTTTCCCTTGCCTTGAAGAAGAAGTTCTCAAGCTTGTTTTGAAGGAAGATAGGAGAAAGAGCCCTAGATCCATCTCTCTTCAAGAAAGTGCATGAAGAGCCTACATCAAAAGGTTTCTCTAGAGGCTTTATGGAGTGGTATAGGGAACCTTTCCTATGCTTGTCTGATTTATAATTATTTTATTTTTTGTATATGGGTTAAGGTACCCCTTGTACCTATAGCAATATAATTTTATTTCTTTTGCTGATCAAAATAAAATGTAATGTAGGAAAAAGATGTCTCTTTAATATATTGTTGGAACTTGAATGTTGTTGGCTTGATAGATTAGAAATGATTTAAATGTTATTAAATATGGTTGATTAATGTTGGTGAAGTATTAATTGTAGTTTTGGAATGGAACCATTACTTTAAAATTTTTGGAAGTTATGTTCAAGAGCCTTGAATGGTCCATAATTGATGCCAAAATAATTATTGAACTTGAATTGATGTTATAGAATTAATTTAACATTGTTGACATGGAAAATAAATTTGTTAGTAAGCATTGGAATACATTCTAATGTAGGAAAATGGTAGCGAAGTGTCATAAATAATTTCATAAATGCATAAGCCTAGTTAGTGTACTTGAGAAAATATTGTTAGGTATATATTAGTATTTATGGTGGTTATTGTATAATTATTGATTGGAAAAGTATAGCATTTATGGTGACTTCTGGGCATGCATGGTTTATAGAAAATAAATATGCCATTGATTTTGGAAAGCCTTGTTGGGGCATATTAGGAATTATTAAGATAATTATTGAGTCTAAGATGTCATGTTAGAAAGGATGAAGAAAAATTAGTATGACATCTTATTGGAAATCCTGAGTAAAACTTTGAAAGAATATCACTCTTATTCTTTAAAGATATTTCTAATGACTAGAAATAAATTATTAGACATGTGGTAGTATTTATTAATGATAGAGAATAAGTTTAGTTGAAGGGCTAATAGATTAGTAGCCAATAAATAAAATGACCATGGTGTAAAAGACTATGGGTGTGCTAATACTTGTAGGAAAATAATTATTAGACTTGAAACAACAATTGTAAAAGTTATTTGGTATTTATAGAGTTAGTTATATATATTTATTTAAGAAGAAAACTTGGTGTTTATGAGGATATTTAATAAAACCCAGGTGTAGGATGAATGGTAAATGTTTCTAATGATATGAGATGAATTATGGAGGTGTTAGAATACTTGTTGATGAAGATTGATATTTTTAGATATTGAAAAACAATGTTTATAAGATTATAACGTTGAAGAACTTGTTGGTTGTCAAGATAAAAATATCGTAAGTGTTAAGAATAGTGTGGAAAAATCATTTAAAAGCTTTGTGAAGCTAAATGAATAATTATTGAACCCTCGGTGATCTATAGAAATGGTTTTAGACCTTTAAAATATTGTAAAATGTTGTAAAAGGGAAGGAAATCCTCAAAATCGATAAGATAACAATTATACAAGCCTAGAATGATGTTTTTTATGTGATGGTTATAATTATTAGCATCATAGATAAATTTTGATTAGTGTTTGATATAGTTTTGCATTTATTTAATGTAGAATTTGATAATTCTGGCGAAACGGGACCGTCGAACCCTGTGGAATACTTTTCTTGAGGTAGGAGGGGAGTATATTTTCTAAATGCATGTTTAATTCTATGATGATAATATATGCATCGGTTTATGCTTGCGTATTTACCTTTAAGGGGCGTAAATTCCCTTATGTATGTAATTAAATGTGATTGAATCTTATTGGTGAACAATTCTGGATTGGTAAGTGTGCTAATACCACGCATTTGGCATATATTTGTATGATATGCCTTCTTGATTTCCATGTGTGGAACATTATGGATTGATGAATTTGGAGACTGTGTTGGAAACTACATGCCTTAGAAATTATTTTAATTTGATTGTATGCCACTAACTCTGGGAATTTAATATAAAGAGGTCCCTTATGAGTAAGGGTGTGAGACTTGAATGTGGCTGAGACTTGCATGTGCATTGTTGCATTCCAATGCATGCATGGCATATCATAATATAGTTTGCATATCTTGCAAGATATTGTGAAACAAGATCGAATGGGAAGCAACCCTTGCAAGGGAATAAATATTTGAGTGACTATGCGTGGTTGTAATTTCCTTGAAAGATTGTAACATCCCGATTTTAAACAAAGTACCGGATGAAATAAAGCCATTAAAATAATAATTTTAGAAGTGGGGAGTTGTTTGATAATTACCATTAATTTAATTAATCAAATGAGTGCTGATTAAGTGTGATTAGCCATTAGTGGTTGCTGATGGGGCTGGATGACGTGAGCAGACTGCTGCTTCACGTTTTCCCCACCCCACCTTTCCATTCCTTGTGCATGCATATATGTAGTTGGTCGATGGTCCCTCGCCAATCATTCTTCTGAATTCCCTCTGCAATTTCTCTCTTCTTCCTTCTTCTCTTTCTCTCTCGTTCTTCTTCTTCTTCTTCTTCTTCTTCTCCTTCTCTGCCCTCTGTTCATATTTTCTGCTTACGGAAGTCACGTTGACGGTACTGCAGAGGAGTCGGAGCTCCCTTATACGAGTGAAAGACGATCGTCGAAGCAGAAGCAGAAACAGCCCCTGTACCCGAGCCGATCGCGAGAGGCAATAGTGTTCAAGTGGAGGCTGAACGAGTGGAAGTATTGAGGGAAGCAGCAAGGCAGAGGACCTACACCCAGGCAGAAGAGTATCTCGGAGTCTCGTAGTTGGTAGGGGGAGTACCTTATATGTTAAATGTATGGATTATGAACGGGTTCCGGGTGTTGATGATTGTTGTTTTGTATTCTGTTTGTGTGTTATGCTTGCATGTGGAGTGCGCAATACCCGGGTGCATGACAAGTAGGAGTTGAGTGTTGCATGTTTAGTATTATCCCTGAGATGCACGCCGATTATAACACCCTAATTTAACAAAATGAATTAAACCCAAGGACGGGAAAATTTTCCAAAATTAAGTAAACCAAATAGACTATAAGGCAACCGGATAACAAAAGGGGCGGAGTGTAAGGAAGGACAAGGGAAATGAGAGATCATCCACACGCATATGGCAAATAACAGAAGGCTAAGACTGGAACCGGTTCATTTGGTTTAATGTAACACACCAGCGCCAGGGCGGATTACATAATATCGTTGGCTCACTCAGGCGGGGTCTGATACCGCCTGGGCGGGGTATGGTAATGCAGCGGTGGATGGAGGGGGATTCACAAAGAAAACTTTTCCATGAGTAACACTAGTCAACCAGTAGGAGGAAACAGATAAGGGGAAGGAGAAGGGAGATGTACATGTGCAGTAGTGGATTGTGGAGGAAAGAGGGGCCCGAACTCATTCCGCCCAACTTGACTAGATATGACAACGCCTGGGCGGACTCAACCACAACGCCCAAGCCGGGGTCAACACCGTTGTCGGGGACACATTAGCGTCACAACGGAGAGGAAGGGTAATTGGGCGGTATCTCACTCTGACAACTACTCGCTCCAGCGCGAGTCCTCACGCTTGGGCGAACTGCTCTAGTACCTCGGGCGAGGTATGACTCCGCCCAAGCGTATCCGACATAAGTCTTCCTAGTCCGTACTCGCTGGAGCGAGTATACTGCTCGCTGGGGCGAGGGAACTTCACTCGGGAATACAGACTCTCCCCCACTCGGGTTTTACTTATAGTTCTCACTCAGTGGTCATCTCTCTCACCATCACTCAAGGATTTCACTCGTTTCTTACTTGAGGTACGTTGAGGACCTATTCGGAGTACTCATAGCTTATTACTCGGGAAGATCTCCCACATCGATCCCCACTCAGGGTTGCATACTCCCATTCACTCAGATCATTTAAGACTCTCTTCCTAGAGACGATTTATAATTCACTCTGACTTGGCCATGGTATGCTAAATCATGTTGTCCCTGCGTATCCATTAAAGCACAAGTATGAAATAAGGTAGCACATAGCATGTCACACACGAAACCATACATATATATATATATATATATGAGAGTGTATGTTAACATTTACAAACACAAAATCGGATTCCTCTTGTCCATAAGGTTCTATTTGTCCAAAACACTAACATCCAGCATGAACCGGTCAGAGCTTAATCTAACATCGCATTAATTAAGCCTTCCTAATGCATCAACACTTCACTCAGCATTCTAGCTCTGCTTCTGATCCTCATCTCGAGAGACATTCACTGAAAAATGGCCACTGCAGGGGTGAGCATCTTAGATTTTTAAATGATAGATACCGACTCAGGTTATCTCCCAATCATACAACAATACATATACGTACAAACACGATTATACCAGAGCAACATCCATTAGCCAAGACATATATACATAACTCTTACCGTTCGATATTCACCAATCCTCACTCGGCTGTACTCATAACATTTTCAATGACACGGATACGCTTGCATACATATATATACATATATTCATGAAACAGTTTTCATTCAGCATCCAAGGCACGTACACACGGAATGGATCACTCGGCATACACATTCATTATCCTCATACACCATATCAAATGCATAAACAAATTTCAGTCAATAACACATACACGGAGCATTCACTCAGTCCTACGCATTCATCCATTCACTTACCACTCGGCATACCTAGCCAATTCCAAACAACATTAACAGCAGTAACAATATTAACAGTAGTAACAATATTAACAGTAATAAGCACATAAGGTTTCACTCGGTTCTGCATCGTGTGTATCAGTCAGACGTTGCAACGTAGGCATCTCAGCCCTTTTATACATAGCTCTCAGCTATCAAATCAGCTCCCAGCTGCTTGGCTGTTTTACGGGTACCCAACCGTTTGCCCACAGGTGACACCAACGCTCTCAGCGCCAACGGGGGTGTTCACAGGCAGCCCGAGTCCCACTCAGGGCTACCCTGAGTCCCACTCAAGGATTTGGCAGCGTCCCACGCTGGATGACCGAAGGTAGTGTCCCACACTACGTGCTCCCAACACAACGCATCTCATGCGCCACACGCGGATTCGACACACAACATTCGTTTCACGCATGCATTCTCTTATTCAAGCACACATATCATGCAATCGGTAATACACATTATCAGGATTCAGCATGTCAGTTTAACACATATAGCTTTCATGCAATCCATTATCATTCCATTGTAATGTATGAGTCCCATGCAATCGGTATCAATCCATATCAAGCATCCATAAACATTTTCGTTCAATCAAGTGTGACATGCAATCGGTTTACAGCACCATTTAGCCTTGAACAACGCATGCATCATTATGAAAATCACAAGTTCACTCAAGCATTTCAAGTCATCACAACATAACATGCAATCGGTGTAGGACAGTGTCAGAACCCGGTTAAAGCAGGCATTTCCTGTACACAAACAAGTTCATTAAAGCATTCATATCAACACATGCATTTCTATGACATGGATAGCTTCAATCAGACATTCATATCAATGCAACTCAACATGCAATCGAGATCCTGCAACACATGCATTTGTAAGAAAGATGTTAACATGCAACCATTCCTCCTCACTTAACCTGTATTCGGAGATTCTACATGCAAACACGCCACACAGCAGAATACAATACTACAACCATCAGGGTCTCCAACCCGTCCGTAACCCATACATTTAACATGTAAGATACTCCCCCTACCAATTACGAAACTCCGAGGGATTTTTCTGCTTGAATGGTGGTTCTCCTCCTTGCTGCTTCACTTGGCGCCTTCTCTGGAGTGCTACAGTCTCCTGCGAGTGAGGTAGGGGTATTTCTGCTTCCTCCTTGGCGATCGTCCCTTCCCGTGTGGGGAGTTCCACTCCACTGCAGCACCGTCACCTTGGCTCTCGGAGCAGGAAATGGACTGGAGGGCAGAGAAAGGGAGAGAGAAAGCAAGAGAAAAGAAGAACGAAGAAGGAAGTTTGCAGGGGGTTCTCCGCATGAAGAGCATGGCCATCACCCGTATAAATACTCGCGCGGAGAACAGGATGGTGGGATGGGGAAATGTGGAAAGATAATCCTGCCCATGCCACCTTGTCTCCACGTTAATCACCCTATTCCTTCTAGTTAATTAAATTAAGGGAAGTGTTAATTTATTTAATTTGGTTGCTTATAATTAAAATGGGGATGTTACAGTTCTCCCCCACTTGAAAAGAATTTCGTCCCCGAAATTCAGTCGGTAATTCATGCGAAACTTCAGTCGGTAACTCACCTAAATGAACAACTCGGGGTACTGCTGTCTTATGGCATCTTCGCGTTCCCACGTGCAGGAGGTGGTCTTGCCTTGCTGCCACTCCACCTTAACCAGCCTTACGTTTTTGTTTCTCAAGCGTTTTACCGATCGGTCCACGATTCCAATCGGTGTAGTTACAGTGGTCAGGTCTTCTTTGATCTCTACTTCATCATCAGGCATCATGTGGCTGGGGTCATGTAAATACTTCCTTAGTTGAGACACATGAAATACGTTGTGCAATCGAAACAAGTGGGTCGGTAATGCGATGCGGTATGCCACAGGGCCGACTCATTCTAACACCTCATAAGGCCCAATGTATCGAGGGCTTAACTTTCCACCTTTTAAGGCTCGTCCGACTCCTTTACTCGGAGAAGTTCTCAAAAACACTCTGTCTCCGACTGAAAATTCCAATGGTTTGGTGCGCTTGTCATGGTAGCTCTTTTGCCTATCTTGAGATGCTTTCATCCTTCCCTGTATCACTCGGATCTGCTCTGTGGTTTGCTTCATGATGTCTGGTCCCAATAGTAGACTTTCACTCGTTTCCGACCAGCAGAGTGGGGTTCGGCATCTGCGTCCATATAGTGCCTCGTAGGGTGCCATGCCAATGCTGTGATGATGGCTGTTGTTGTACGTAAACTCGATCAAGGGAAGGTACTGCTCCCAGTCCCCACCATGCTGTAACACACACGCCCTTAATAAGTCTTCTAAACTTTGAATTGTCCACTCGGATTGTCCATCCGATTGGGGGTGGTAGGCAGAACTAAGCCAAAGTTTGGTGCCCATTTCTTGATGCAGGCTGGTCCAAAACCGGGACGTGAACCTAGGGTCCCTATCTGATACGATAGAAGTAGGTATGCCATGCAGTCGGATAATTTCTTGAATGTAAATCCGAGCCAACTTATGCAACGGGTACTTCATATTTACAGGTAGGAAGTGTGCATTCTTCGTCAGTCGGTCAACAATGACCCAAATCGCATCATGGCCCGCTCGGTTTTTGGGTAATCCCATGATAAAATCCATCACAATCGAGTCCCATTTCCACACGGGAATCTCTAGGGGCTGCATTGCACCGTACGGTTTTTGGTGCTCCACTTTTGATTTTTGGCATGTAATACATCAGGCCATATATTCCGCCACATCCCTCTTTAGTCCGGGCCACCAGAACTGTTTCTTCAGGTCATGGTACATTTTCGTGGTTCCCGGGTGGATACTGAGTAGGCTTTTGTGGGCTTCGTCAAGCACCACTCTCCTTAATTCTCCTCCGTTTGGTATGTATATTCTGTCCCTCACCCGGAAGATCCCATCTGATCCCTCAGTCAGGGATAAATCCTTTCCTTTGGCCTGAGTTTCCTTCATTTCAGTTAGGTAGGAGTCCAACTGTTGCTGCTCGTACACGGACTTCAAGAATTCATTGGCGATCCTCAATGTACCGATTGTCATTTTCCGAGAGGAGGGGGTGTCAACATACAAGTTCATGTCTCGGAACCGCTCCAACAACTCTACTTCTTTTGCCATCATTGCTGCCATGTGGAGGGATTTCCTACTCAATGCGTCGGCCACGACATTTGCCTTACCCGGGTGGTATTTTAGCTCGAAATCGTAATCTTTCAAGAACTCAATCCATCTTCTCTGTCTCATGTTCAGCTCTTTTTGGTCGAATAGGTATTTGAGGCTCTTGTGATCGCTGTACACTTCAAATTTGGACCCGTACAAGTAATGCCTCCATATTTTTAATGCAAAAACTACTGCTGCCAGCTCCAAGTCATGGGTCGGGTAATGCTGCTCGTGAGGTCTCAATTGCCGAGAGGCATATGCTATCACTCGGTCTCTCTGCATAAGTACACACCCTAATCCGAGTCCTGACGCGTCACAATAGACCACGAAGCTCTCTTGTAACTCGAGTAATGCCAGTACTGGAGCAGTCGTCAATTTGTTCTTTAGCTCTCGGAAGTTGTTCTCACACTCGGGACTCCACACAAAGGGAACGTTTTTCTGAGTCAATTTAGTTAATGGTAATGCCAGTTTAGAAAAACCTTCGATGAACCTTCTATAATAACCTGCCAGGCCCATAAAACTCCTTATCTCCGAGACCTACCTGGGCTTCTCCCATGCCATTACAACTGTGACCTTCGAAGGGTCCACCGAGACACCTCGCTCGGAAATCACATGTCCGAGGAAGTGGATCTTATCCATCCAGAATTCGCACTTCGAAAGCTTCGCAAACAATTGTTTCTCCTTCAACACTTGAAGTACCGCTCGGAGATGTCCTTCATGTTCCTCGGAAGTCTTAGAATAAACTAGGATGTCATCGATGAAAACAACTACAAACCGGTCTAAATAGGAGTGGAATATGCTGTTCATGTAATTCATGAAAACAGCAGGGGCATTTGTCACACCGAACGGCATCACTACATACTCGTAGTGACTATACCGAGTCCTAAAGACAGTTTTAGGAATGTCCGAGTCCTTTACTCAGATTTGGTGATACCCCGATCGTAGATCAATTTTTGAGAAGACTGAGGCTCCACGCAGCTGGTCAATTAAATCATCAATTCTGGGCAGTGGATACCGATTCTTGATTGTGAGTTTGTTTAGCTGTCGGTAATTTATACAAAGTCTCATGCTGCCATCCTTCTTCTTAACAAGCAGTACGGGTGCGCCCCATGGTGATACGCTCGGTCTAATGAACTGCTTTCCGAGTAACTCATCCACTTGTTTCTTCAACTCGGCTAA
Organism: Clitoria ternatea; assembly: GCA_037962975.1. NCBI lineage: Eukaryota > Viridiplantae > Streptophyta > Magnoliopsida > Fabales > Fabaceae > Clitoria > Clitoria ternatea. The sequence goes on from CM075672.1 coordinate 164,487,414, forward strand.
CTCAGTTGAGGACATTCTATAGGGTGCACTGGAGACTGGCTCGGCCCCAGGGATTAAGTCTATAGAGAATTCGATTTCTCTATTGGGAGGGATACTCGGTACGTCTTCAGGGAACACTTCTGGGAATTCACAGACAATCGGGATTTCGTTCACTCGGATTTCACTCTCACCCTCGGCTAGACAAAGCATCATAAACAGTTGGGTTATACCTGGTGCCGTGTCGTTCTCAGTGGGCTGTCTCGGAAAAACTATCTCTCGGTTTCTACAATCTACTAACACCTTATTGGCTGAAAGCCAATCTATTCCGAGCACGATGTCAAGACCCTTTAAGGGTATGCGAATCAGATCGAAGGTGAAACTCCGATCATACAACTCAAACGTTACATCTTTGCACATTGACGATGTGAACACATTAGCGCCAGTCGGGCTGGCCACTTCCAAAGTCCGATTCATAGACACAGTCGGTAACTTCAAACACTTCACACACTCATCAGCTATAAAAGAATGGGTGGCTCCCGAATCGAAAACAACATTAAGCGTATTCATTCCGAGTGAGCACTTACATTGTACTAGGTCGCTTGCTGGTGCAACATCCTCCGCGTTGATGGTGTAGATCCTTCCTGCCGCTGTTGGGCCGGTATTCCTCCCTCGGTTATCTGGAGTACGCATCCCGTTTCCTCTGGCTCCGTTGCCTCTGCCACCAAGGCGTTGGTTATCATTCACTCGGTTCCTTTCTTGAAATCCCCCCTGATGCACATTAACGTTTGCTTGGTGTAGTTGGGGGCAGTCGGGGCGAATATGTCCTCTCTTGTTGCAGTGAAAGCATACTACATCACCATCATCCTTGCAGTCTCTGGCAAAGTGGTTTCCTCCACACTTGAAACACCTTCCGTCTCCTACCACTGGTCGTTTTTCAGGTTGATTCCGACCCCCAAATTTGGAAAAAGGCTTGTTCCTGCCAACATTGCTTGGCTTTTTGAAACGAGATCGTTGGGGCCTCAGGGAATAGTGGTTTCTGCTGCTCTGGTTCGAATGGGCCTTGTCATCCTCCTCAAATATTCTACATTTGTTCACTAATGCAGGGAAACTCCGTATCTCATGGTATCTGCAGGCCCTCTTAATATCCGATCTCAATCCGTTCTCAAACTTAAGGCACTTGGAGCTCTCCGTCCCAGGCTGCTGGAAGGGTGGATAGAATAGGCACAATTCCTCGAATCTGGTCGCGTATTCTTCCACAGTCATGGAGCCCTGTTTTAACTCCATAAACTCCAGCTCTTTCCGACTCCTCACTGTGTCGGGAAAGTACTTCTCTAAGAAGCATGCCTTGAAATCATTCCACGTCAGTTGATTATCATCTTCAGGGAATCGGCTTCTGGCTATTTTCCACCAGTTCTCCGCTTCGTCTCGCAGCATGTACACTGCACACTCTACCTTCTGGGCTTCGGTACAGCGAAGACCCCTAAAAATCCTCTCTAATTCCTGAGTCCACTTAAACGCCGCCTCAGGGTTTCGTCCTCCTAGGAATTCACTCGGCTTCCTCTTTAAGAAGCGGTCCAGCACTTGGCCCTCCTCAGCTCGAGGCTGGCCCTGCCTTTCAAACACGTCTACAAAGCGTTGGAATGCCGTGGCTATAGCCTCCATGCTTTGGCGATGTGCTATCCCTTATCCTGAAATCAACATTCAAGGATAAGTATTCCTAGTTACTTAATTCCAATCGGATTTTAGTCTAATATTTAGTAGCTTAGCCCATTATGTGTTCTCGTATGTCACACAATTAGTCGGGTCAGGAGGAACAACTCCCCTACCCATGATTCAGTAACAGAGTATCAATCAAGTTGAATTCACACCACAACAATCATGACCATACACACAACCACTTACACTCGGTAGGCTTACCTTGGCCTTGGACCTTTCGGTCCGCTCTGATACCAAAATATAACACCCTAATTTAACAAAATGAATTAAACCCAAGGACGGGAAAATTTTCCAAAATTAAGTAAACCAAATAGACTATAAGGCAACCGGATAACAAAAGGGGCGGAGTGCAAGGAAGGACAAGGGAAATGAGAGATCATCCACACGCATATGGCAAATAACAGAAGGCTAAGACTGGAACCGGTTCATTTGGTTTAATGTAACACACCAGCGCCAGGGCGGATTCCATAATATCATTGGCTCACTCAGGCGGGGTCTGATACCGCCTGGGCGGGGTATGGTAATGCAGCGGCGGATGGAGGGGGATTCACAAAGAAAACTTTTCCATGAGTAACACTAGTCAACCAGTAGGAGGAAACAGATAAGGGGAAGGAGAAGGGAGATGTACATGTGCAGTAGTGGATTGTGGAGGAAAGAGGGGCCCGAACTCATTCCGCCCAACTTGACTAGACATGACAACGCCTGGGCGGACTCAACCACAACGCCCAAGCCGGGGTCAACACCGTTGTCGGGGACGCATTAGCGTCACAACGGAGAGGAAGGGTAATTGGGCGGTATCTCACTCTGACAACTACTCGCTCCAGCGCGAGTCCTCACGCTTGGGTGAACTGCTCTAGTACCTCGGGCGAGGTATGACTCCACCCAAGCGTATCCGACATAAGTCTTCCTAGTCCGTACTCGCTGGAGCGAGTATACTGCTCGCTGGGGCGAGGGAACTTCACTCGGGAATACAGACTCTCCCCCACTCGGGTTTTACTTATAGTTCTCACTCAGTGGTCATCTCTCTCACCATCACTCAAGGATTTCACTCGTTTCTTACTTGAGGTACGTTGAGGACATATTCGGAGTACTCATAGCTTATTACTCGGGAAGATCTCCCACATCGATCCCCACTCAGGGTTGCATACTCCCATTCACTCAGATTGTTTAAGACTCTCTTCCTAGAGACGATTTATAATTCACTCTGACTTGGCCATGGTATGCTAAATCATGTTGTCCCTGCGTATCCATTAAAGCATAAGTATGAAATAAGGTAGCACATAGCATGTCACACACGAAACCATACATATATATATATATATATATATGAGAGTGTATGTTAACATTTACAAACACAAAATCGGATTCCTCTTGTCCATAAGGTTCTATTTGTCCAAAACACTAACATCCGGCATGAACCGGTCAGAGCTTAATCTAACATCGCATTAATTAAGCCTTCCTAATGCATCAACACTTCACTCAGCGTTACAGCTCTGCTTCTGATCCTCATCTCGAGAGACATTCACTGAAAAATGGCCACTGCAGGGGTGAGCATCTTAGATTTTTAAATGATAGATACCGACTCAGGTTATCTCCCAATCATACAACAATACATATACGTACAAACACGATTATACCAGAGCAACATCCATTAGCCAAGACATATATACATAACTCTTACTGTTCGATATTCACCAATCCTCACTCGGCTGTACTCATAACATTTTCAATGACACGGATACGCTTGCATACATATATATACATATATTCATGAAACAGTTTTCATTCAGCATCCAAGGCACGTACACACGGAATGGATCACTCGGCATACACATTCATTATCCTCATACACCATATCAAATGCATAAACAAATTTCAGTCAATAACACATACACGGAGCATTCACTCAGTCCTACGCATTCATCCATTCACTTACCACTCGGCATACCTAGCCAATTCCAAACAACATTAACAGCAGTAACAATATTAACAGTAGTAACAATATTAACAGTAATAAACACATAAGGTTTCACTCGGTTCCGCATCGTGTGTATCGGTCAGACGTTGCAACGTAGGCATCTCAGCCCTTTTATACATAGCTCTCAGCTATCAAATCAGCTCCCAGCTGCTTGGCCGTTTTACGGGTACCCAACCGTTTGCCCACAGGTGACACCAACGCTCTCAGCGCCAACGGGGGTGTTCACAGGCAGCCTGAGTCCCACTCAGGGCTACCCTGAGTCCCACTCAAGGATTTGGCAGCGTCCCACGCTGGATGACCGAAGGTAGTGTCCCACACTACGTGCTCCCAGCACAACGCATCTCATGCGCCACACGTGGATTCGACACACAATATTCATTTCACGCATGCATTCTCTTATTCAAGCACACATATCATGCAATCGGTAATACACATTATCAGGATTCAGCATGTCAGTTTAACACATATAGCTTTCATGCAATCCATTATCATTCCATTGTAACGTATGAGTCCCATGCAATCGGTATCAATCCATATCAAGCATCCATAAACATTTTCGTTCAATCAAGTATGACATGCAATCGGTTTACAGCACCATTTAACCTTGAACAACGCATGCATCATTATGAAAATCATAAGTTCACTCAAGCATTTCAAGTCATCACAACATAACATGCAATCGGTGTAGGACAGTGTTAGAACCCGGTTAAAGCAGGCATTTCCTGTACGCAAACAAGTTCATTAAAGCATTCATATCAACACATGCATTTCTATGACATGGATAGCTTCAATCAGACATTCATATCAACGCAACTCAACATGCAATCGAGATCCTACAACACATGCATTTGTAAGAAAGATGTTAACATGTAACCATTCCTCCTCACTTAACCTGCATTCGGAGATTCTACATGCAAACACGCCACACAGCAGAATACAATACTACAACCATCAGGGTCTCCAACCCGTCCGTAACCCATACATTTAACATGTAAGATACTCCCCCTACCAATTACGAAACTCCGAGGGATTTTTCTGCTTGAATGGTGGTTCTCCTCCTTGCTGCTTCACTTGGCGCCTTCTCTGGAGTGCTACAGTCTCCTACGAGTGATGTAGGGGTATTTCTGCTTCCTCCTTGGCGATCGTCCCTTCCCGTGTGGGGAGTTCCACTCCACTGCAGCACCGTCACCTTGGCTCTCGGAGCAGGAAATGGACTGGAGGGCAGAGAAAGGGAGAGAGAAAGCAAGAGAAAAGAAGAACGAAGAAAGAAGTTTGCAGGGGGGTTCTCCGCGTGAAGAGCATGGCCATCACCCGTATAAATACTCGCGCGGAGAACAGGATGGTGGGATGGGGAAATGTGGAAAGATAATCCTGCCCATGCCACCTTGTCTCCACGTTAATCACCCTATTCCTTCTAGTTAATTAAATTAAGGGAAGTGTTAATTTATTTAATTCGGTTGCTTATAATTAAAATGGGGATGTTACACCGATAGCTTAGAGAATGTTGAATGATTACATGGCAAGGGTGTGTTGTATTGTTAATGATGATAACTGTGTAGTTTACGTGACTTGTAAGTCGTTAAAAATATAAAATGATGACTGCATGTGATCAAGTGTTGGTGTAGTGGATCTGATAATATTCATATTGATGCATACGTAGTTGAGTTCTGATATTGATGAATACCGATTGCATGTTATGCTTATGTTGAGTGGAATACTTTATTGAATCCTGATATTGGTTGATATCAATTGCATAGGAAGCATGTGTTGCTGTATTCATCTACTTGGGCAATGATACTGATTGCATGGAAGTATGCATGTTAAATCAATATATTGAGTTCTGAGAATTCGTATTACCGACTGCATGTGAAGTATATATGACTGAGTGAAAAGTTGTGTGTATGAATTCTGTATTGTGTGATGAATCCGCGTGTCGCGCATGGGATGCGTTATGCTGGGAGCACGTAGTGTGGGACACTACTATCGGTTAAATGAAAAGTGTGGGACGCTGTGAAATCCTTGAGTGGGACTCAAGATAGTTTCCGAGTGAGACTCGGGCTGCCTGTGAACACCTCCATTAGCGCCGAGAGCGTTGGTGTCACCTGTGGGCAAACGGTTGGGTACCTGTAAAACGGCCAAGCAGCTGGGAGCTGAATTGATAGCTGAGAGCTATGTATAAAAAGGCTGGGAGCCTACGTTGCAACGTCAAAACCGATTATACACGAATGCGGAACCGAGTGAAATACTCTATGTATATTGATTACCGATGCTGTTTGAAATGGATTATGCAAGTTATGATGTTAATGAGATGATGAATGTATAAAACCGAGCAAACTATTCTGTGTGCACATGTTATTGATGCTGATTGAGATATGTTCTATGAATGCATGTTAATATTATTGAAAAGTTGTGTATGTATAGCCGAGTGAGAATTATTGAATCCTGACTGAGAAATGTTCAATATGTGCATTCTGATTCGTAGGCATTATTATGTCACTGATTGTTGCCTGTTAATGTTATTAAATTGATACGTGCATAAGGCCGAGTGATAACTGGTGGATTCCAATCGGTAAGAGTCTGATGTGGGTCCTGGTTGATTGGTATTGCTTTGACTTTGATCGTTGCCATGTATGGTTGTGTGTATATATATAAAGTTGTATGATTGTGGACAACCTGAGTCGGTATCTATCACTTAATATTTAAGATACTCACCCCCTACTGTGGCAATCTTTCAGTGAATATCTCTCGCAATGAGGAGTGAATGAGGAGCTGAATACCGGATGGAGTGCTGGTGCACTATAGAGACAGATGTTATGTATATTCTGTTTATGTGTTTTGTTAAGCCTTGGCGGCTCATGTTAGTCTTAGTTCCTTTTATTAGAACCTGGACCCTTTGGAGTAGAGGACATGATTGGTGCCTGTAATTAATTATATCTACTATGTTACGTGAAACCCTATATTGTGCATGAAAATCCGAGTAACCTATGTATGCGTATTTGTTGTGGGTGAGAGGTTAGTATAATTATAACCCAAAATGGAGTCGAGTGATGGCGTAGGAAGAGAGTTAGTGTCTTCATCCAAGTGAAAGGAAGGCCAGGTAATCCCGAGTGAACGAGGCAGTGTGATGCCGAGTGAGAGTTTACCGACCAGAAGACGACACCTAAGACTCTAAGTGGATCCATTGTAATAAATTAGTAAATAGCTGGGAAAATCCGAGTGGGTTTTGACTTAGAGGGAAAAACAGAGTAGGAAAGATTACGGGTACTGAGCGAGAATCGATCCTGATACCTTAGAGTGATAACTGTTAAGTATTTCCCGAGTGAGGAGCGACTGAGTATTCCCGAGTGAGAGGTCTTCATGGATTCTGAGTAGAGTGGCAGGATACCGAGTGTAGTTTTGCTTAAGCGTTTCTTCCCTTCACCACGCGAGAGTTCATTTCCCTTGTCTCCTTCCCCTTCTTCTCCTCGATGGGTCGGATTTGTTAATTTGAGTAGGTTGTGTACGGTTTATTAACTTTAAAATTTGGAAAATTCTCCCTGTTAATTTTGTTTATTTAGTTAAAATTAGGGTGTTACAAAGATCAAATCAATGATAGGCCTGTAACACATTTAAGACATGTGTGTAACTTATTGTTTATTACCGCACTCACTTTTGCGAAAATATGAATTGTTACGAAATGAGTGTTGACAGTTTGGTACCAATAAAAGCATGTTGTGCTTGCAAGCACTTGATAAATTGTGTACGCATATGTTTTAAATATTTTCTATAAATTGGACTACTACATATGCATTATTTTGGTGGAATAGCATATGCATTAGCCATAGGAACATGGAATATGACCTTGAGATACCCAAGAGGGATAGAAACCTATTGATGTTAAGAATTGAGAGATGAAATTGGGATTAGTGGACACTAAGTAATTGTGTTGTTGTTGTTAGTGTTATTTCTTTGATGATATATGGAATGTGATAAAAATGTGAATTAGTGGAGTGATATGGCTATTGAAATTATTTATGTATGTGCTTGGTGAAATTTGATATGGATTATGTCTTTATTGTTGGATTGAAACTCCCTGGGAGGAGAATGTGTTGGTTGCACATCAATATATATTATCACATTTTGCCTATTGATTCATGATTGAGAAAATATGCTCTTTCCCCTATGTTGTCCATTTTTGGCTCTTGTGTTGTAGGACATGGCCTTCGGAGTGGATCGTGTTGGAATGAAAAGGTATAGTGTGAAGAAGACGCTTAGAATGCCTTGGCCGACATGTTTTTGAATTTAATTGACCATGACATACTTTTAAAATTATTTGTATATGACATTTGTTTTATATAGATATACTATTACTTAATGCCTTATAATTGTGATGATGACTTGATGTTCCTAAGATATTGGTTGATATATTAGGATCATTTGGGATGCACTTGTGATATTTTGTATCACAAACTTGTATATGACGATGCATGACATTAAATTGGAACTTAGCCAATGATTTTTATGATTTGGATCATGAATGACAGATGCTGAAATTTTCTTACAATTTGATAAATATTGTGATGAATGGGTTGTAAGAAGGATTATTAATCTTAGCTAGTTGTATGTAGTGATACCATGATGATGGGAATTGATTGATAGACAATGATGATATTAATATGTGGAATTTGTTCCAAGTTTAAGTGTTAGAATAATGTTGCCAAATACATGTATATTGAGACTAATATACTTTGTTTCTAGGTTCAAATATATATGTATATGAGATTGTATAAGTAAAACGAAGGATTGTTAATAATGGATTTAGTTACATACTAGGATGACTTTGAATTGCATTTTAAACATAATAGGTAGCATTATACCTAGGTGTATAAATTAAGTGTAATGAGATATGATTATGTGATTATAATCATAGAGATGTTGAGTAAATTTAGAAAAATAGGCAAGTGTTACTAATGAGTCCTTTGGAACCTAGTTCTAAAAATCCATCCTTGCTTTTGGACTAATTTATATATTCTACAAATATATGTTTAGTAATTATGTGATTAATTGTCTTAAGTGGGTATTTATTTGAATCACATACCTTCTTATATCGTCATATATGAGATAGGTCTTTAAATAGATCTAGGTTGATAATTAAAATTATTAATTATGGTGTTCTTCTTCCAACAGTTGTTTTGATCATAAAAAATTTATCCTAATTTTCATTATCTAAATATTGATAACATTAACATTATTTATTGGATTAAGGGCGCCATACTAGACAGACTTGTTCTGAAATATCTTACATAGGCAAGGCTGACTTTTATTGATGGACTCTCCCTTTCACTTATAACAAGTGCATCGCAGACTTGTAACCTGAAACACTTAATTTAACAGGTTAGATAACACATAGGTAGACTTTATGTAATTAAATACCTTGATGTGTGTTATTAACATATCCTAGGGTCTTTGAAATAATAACCAATAATTTCAAAATCCTTTGCAAACCAAAGTTGGTTCTAACAATCTCTCCTTATTTGTTAATAGAAAACATCAACACTTTTATTAAATAGAGTCTATGATAGACGAAAATAACACAGAGAGACCAACAAATCATCAGATTTCACACTAAGTCATAGAATCAAAACACTTTATCAGAATACTATTCATGTATTGATAATATAGCAGACTTTAGAAAAGATTAGAGTTCATACAACTGATGATTTTAAACAATAGCCAGAGCAGACATTCAAACCAAACTTTTAATGATTAAAGCATACTCAGAGAAAGGATTAGAGCATATGAATAGTCAGAGCATAAAATTTTCATGCAATCATCAGAATTTGTATATTCAATTAGACCAGAGCATATTCTTTGAATACAAGCTTACAAGAAAGATCAGGGCATGGCATAAAGAATAGAAGAATGATCATTAGAAGCATACAACCTATATCAAAGTTATGATCATCATACAACATATATTCAAAGCATACAAGAAAACTTGTAATGATCAAAGCGTATCATCTAAATCATCTTCAGAGCCATATATGAGTCAGAATAAACTTTTCATTAAAAACTTATAATATTTACAAGACTCACAAAAAATAAAATTACAAACTTAAAACTTTACTCCTTCACATTAGGAATAATATTCGACGCAACCAACGTCTAAACAATATTAGGAATAATATTCAACGTAACCAACGTCGAAACAATTATGTATAATTCTGGAATATTCTTAATGTGATTGAGGAATCAACATATTTAAGAATATTCTTATAATTTTGTAGTCGAGGGATCGATACGAATGATTTAAGATTGTGATGTAAAAAGTGATAGTTCAGAATTCGTTTATATAAATGTGTGCAACGTATTGAAGGATGAGATTGATAAAATCCAATCCCAAAGTTTATCATTTGATAGTTCATATTTCTTATCGTTGTTTTAGCTTATGTTGGTTAAGGTGCAGTTTCTTCAAATTCCGCATGTTTATGGAATTATCCATTTGTTTCTGCTAAGGTAATGACAAATCAATATTTGAAGATTGTATCCTAATGGAATGACATTCTATTTTTAACATATACTACAACTTGACAGTGGAATTTTCCATGAAAAGGTTTGATCATATCAAAACTTGCATCAATGTTTTTGGCGCCGTCCGTCGGGGATCAGTTTATTTCTAATCTTGATTGTAATTGTGAATATTATATTTATGAATAGTTATACTATTTGTTACTTGTTCTTTTTGTGGGCTAACGTTGCTTGTAGTGAGTTTTTGCTTTATGCACTTAAGATGTTAGGGATCCAAAGATCATTTCGAGCTTGACCCTGAAATAGAAAGATCACTCAGAAAAAGAAAAGGCAAAAACAAGCAAAGGAAACAACAACACACAGGTGAATCTTCTTCCACATACATTCTTGAAAGTACCACAAATTTTGAACAAGAAGATATGGCAAACAACAATAATAACAACAATCCACCTTATCCCCTTAGAAGAACACTTGGGGATTATGATATACAGCAAGGCCCAAGACATTTTTCTAGCATTGCAATTCCAACCACTACAAGAACCTTAGAGATGAAGCCAGCATTCTTAAGTCTTATCAATACACACCAATTCACTGGAATGGAGAATGAGGATCCTTGTACTCATTTAGCAACATTTTATGAGTTGGTAGGAATTATGGGGTTAGGACAAGATGATATTGAATCGGCTTACTTGAGATTATTTCATTTTTATTTAGCAGGGAAAGCTAAAGAATGGTTGCAATCCCATCCTAATCAAAGTTTGCATAATTAGAGTACAATGGAGGAAAATTTTCTTCAAAGATTTTTCCGCCTTCTCATTTTATTAAAGCAAAATATGATATTTCCACCTTCAAGCAAGGCCCTGATGAACCATTCTATGAGGCCTTGGAAAGATTTAAATCATTGCTGAGAAAATGCCCGAATCATGGATTTGAAGATATTGCACAACTTAATATTTTCTATACAGGTTTGAGACCTGACACTAAAATGATTCTGGATGCCACTTGTTACCCCTTCGTTCTTTGGGCCCGAATCCCGATGTAATCAAGATAAACAATTAATAAAAATGTGAGTAAATTTTTCACGTTTAAAATAGTTTCAAAACACCTCAACGATTACATCAAAACCCGAACCCCAAAAAACTAAACAGTGAGATATTAGAATTTATAACTCGATCGTTAAATAAATCGCCCATAAGTGTATACAAAAATAATAAAGTTTACAGCGAGAGAAGAATATGTATACAGGGCACACGCCTAGTCCCATATATGAAGATATGGAAAAAGGCTCGGCAAAACATGCAATTGCACAATACAAGTCTATTATGAACAAGCTTTGCCTAATCCATATTCCATAATTGACTACATTCAATTCAATCTTAATATCATATATCATCGACACTTATACATACCCAAAAGGATCACATATCCAACATCATTTCGTTCATCAATGGGTATAAATTCCAATAACCCAAATATCAATATATCATCCATTTATATTATTATTTACAATACATCCACAAACATCAATGATTATTAACACTATCACATACACTTTATTCATAATATAATAAATACAACCGCTGCCGGCCAAGGCATTCCATTACCACTATTTACCTTCCCAAAAGCTTTACTTTAAAATATACTTATCCCATGATATTCCTGCATCAATGCTAAAAATGGACAACATGAGAGAGTGAGTTATACATTTCAAATGACGAATATGAATACAATTTAGATTATGTGCATATGCATATTAACATCATGTATGTTTTGCTAAAATCATCAACAATCTTCATAATCTATTCATCTTAACAATATACATATCATGTATTCATCCATCCATTCAAAGCAAAGCAATCATATACACATATATTTTCTCATTGCCACAATGGGCCAACACCATCATTATCAATTATACATAAACATGCCCTTCATCACATTGGTCCATCATAACAACATCATCATATACAATGTCTTTTCATTATATTCACGTTATTTATATTTTCATGTTGTCTTTTAGGTATTCATTTACCCATCTCATCATCATCACATCTCAATCTTAATCATCATCACTTTTTGGCATATCTCCATGTTATATGCAAATGCTCTTAGGCTAATCCATATGCACAATGGAATGAACATCAACAATTGCAGATCTGACTATGGGAATAAACCTCAAATCATGGGTTCAAGCATGATCACATACCATGCCCCTACTGCAGTAGTATAATGTGTACACATATCTCATAATTTTGCATGCAATTCACCATGTTTTACTGGTACCAAACCGCATCGCCCATCTTGCAACACCTGGCCATTTACACCATGACCGCGGTAAACACCATAATCAATATAAAGGTGTTACGAGCTGGCCATGATTCATACCATGGCGGCTGTGATCCATAGGACCACTGGGGACACTTGCTCATCAAAGAGCCACCCCCACAGGGTCAACCACATACAGCTCCCCGTTGTTATACATGGGCGGCTTCGTGACTTACACACTGAGTCACAGGGGAAAAATAAGAATACTTGTGCACCGAGTCACCCTCCCACTGGGCCGGCCAATGGAATCCCCTAACATTCCAACACCGACGGCTATGATATGCCATGGATGCAAATGCCAATCAATACGTTCTCACACTATACATCCTATCATGCCACTCACCAATCACCATCATCAACACCAACACCACCATACAATCTTTAGTGGATTTTATCATTGTTGGTTTTAGCCATTGTTTTTAAGTCTTACGTGTTACATTTCATTTCAACATTATTATATCATATATGCAAGCCAATACTTGCAATAATTCACAATGCCATAGCATACATCAATAACATTTATCAATCTTTCATCAATATTAAAGGAATGCCTAGCATCTGTGTTCATGTTTTATTCATCAACATCACCGCATAATTCTTAGTGGGTTTTCATCTCATTTGATCATTACCATTATTTCATAAATTAGTGTGGTATCATAACAATCCATCAATACAATTCAAACCACACATACACAAGATCACACTTGCAATCATTCATAATGGCACTCAACAATCATCAATAATAACAATCATCCTTTTATTCAAGGCATTATCGAACAATAATCATCCATCATTATTCATTATCGATATTATCTCCGATTCATCGATTTATAATAATTACTTTGTCATGAAATCATCCCTCATTAGCTTCATCATCATGCAAAGGTGTGTCATACAACCACATAATTTATTCATTATCTTCTCACTAAGTCATATTACTAGTGGTGGAATATTCATGCGTTTCATGACATATATTAGGCACACACAAATTTTACCAATCTATAACTATATCCCAAACACCACTAAGACACACCACAACTACATACCCCTAACACATTCACATGTCATTGCATGACAAAACAAAACTAGGATAATAACAAGTTTAATTCATTTTCAATACCAAGGTATGTGAGGGACATGACAATGCCATCACGTTTTGATTGCTAAAACGTATTAGAAATGTATGCAATCGAATGTAGAAACATGTCATGGCTTAACCATGTCAAACAACATCAAAATAGAGTGCTAATGAGCCATAAACATACCATGAATCAATTCAGGAAGGTCCTTGAATCGATTCATGCGATTCTGGAGCACCAACCAACAAAACAGGGGTCCTTGAATCAATTTAAATCCCGTATGAATCGATTTAAGCATGGTAAAATTGATGAACAGTGATTCTAGGGAGTCTCGAATCGATTCAAGGCTTCATGTGAATCGATTCAAGCCTATCCAGGGGCCTCTGAATTGATTCAAGCAAACGTGTGAATCGATTCAAAGCCCTGGAAGTCTTTATTTTTGGAAACAGAATGCATTGAATCGATTCAAGCCCTGGCATGAATCGATTCATGCATTCCCAACAACCTTTTTACTCTAAGAAAACAACATCCCATGACCCCATTCATCAAATCCAACATCCATTATGCTTAAACACACCTACACATAAGGTTTTATGTAACACCCCAAAAATAGGGGTAAATTTTTCACGATTTAAAAAATATAATTATAAGTAGAAGAAACTCATGATATATAATACCAAGTAATTACCCCAGATCATTTAATAGCCTATCTCATATATGTAGATATGAGAAGGTATCAGAGTGCTCCTTGGATGATCGGACTCGAGGCCGTCACAAGGGAAAAGCGGAAGATTGAATAAAATTTAAAAGTTAATGAAATATGTACAAATTGAAGATAAAAGATGCCTTATTAATTTATAGACATTAGAAATACAAAATAATAATAATAATATCATTTTCATGATTTAGGGTTTTCAAAACAAACAAGAAAATGGAATAAAGAAGCCAAAATGAGAAAGCTAGAATCAGGGGATCTCACTTGAGCGAGTCCCCATCTCACTTGAGCAAGACCCACAAGGGTCGCTTGGGCGAGGTAGGCGAGCGTGAGCGAAAACGCTTTAGAATTGAAGGCACGCTCACTCGCTTGAGCGAGACAAGCTCACTTGAGCGAAAAAGGGAAGAACCTTACCGCCCTTATTTCGCTCGAGAGAGGCCAGGCCCGCCTAAGCGAATTTCTTCCAGTAGCTAATACCTGATGCATAAGCAATCTCATTTGGGTGATATACTAGTTCACCTAAGAGAATTTCATCCAGTAGCAATTATACCCTATTCTCGCTTGAGCGAAGGCGAACCCGCTTGAGCGAGAAACGTCCAGAATGTATACACTAAGTGTAGGGGTATCTCGCTTGAGTGAGAACCACTCCCGCTTGAGCGAGACTGGGTCAGGGGCCCTATAACTGATACAAGCGAGAATCTATCTCACTTGAGCGAGCTTATCAGATCTTATGCAGAAAACATAAATCCTCAAAACCCAACATACAACATCTCATTCCAAGCCAATTTGATCAAATCCAACACATCAAATACATCATATTGAGCATATAAAACTTGCTCTAAACAATCATACTCATAAATTCTCATTCCAACTCATGAATCACATTCTAATTAAGCTTATTATTTTATATGCTTTATAAAACCCAAAATCTAGATAAATATCCATTCATTCATCAATGTTGGAGGTAATCCACAACAAGTTTATCATTCATACATTGACAAGGTCATAAATGAAAATAAGCCATACACATAAGGGTCTCATTTTCCTACATGACCTCCAAAATCATCATTCATCTATTTGTCATCCTTACAAGCTACCCACATTAATTCATGGCTATACCAAGTATCCATCATGTATATACATTATAAAAGAGTACATATAACCCATAAAATCAAAACATTGCCGGCCAAGGCATCTTTACCAGAAAATGATTTCCTTCACAAAATTCCTCCACACATGAGCTCCATAGTCAAGCCTTACAACACAAGAGCTAAAAAGATAGACCACATGAAGAGTGAGTGTATACTTTCTCAATGATGAAAAATCCAATAATTTATGATAATATACATATGAATGCAAGTTAACATCTTCTCCTAAAAGGAGTTCGAATGACACTCAGATCAATCAATTCACCTAATTCATTGAATAAACATGTTCACCTACTTATCCAGGAATAACAAATCCTTCATCAAGAACATATCAATTTAACCATATCATTCATTTATAATTCCATCACACTCATTGTCATTTCATAAAGTTTTATAAAAGCCAAACTAAGCCAATAACACAAATATATTTAGTGTCTAAAGAGGGTTCTACATACACCTCATATAACCTCCTCAATAGGGTATCACTCAATGCATGCTTCTATAGCTAATGCACATGCTCGTGTTTAAGAATGCATATGCATGGATCCAATTTTATTTCATCAGGTGATCACAACCACCATAGTTATTCATTCTCATTGGTTTCCCACCTCGCAAGGGGTACTCCTGCCTCGTGATCACAACCATGGGCATTCATTCTCAATGGTCCCATAGGGCCTTTCATTTTAAACACCAGGTGATCGCAACCACTGGCTCAATGCCACAAGAACTCATAAGCCCTTTATATTTCAAATATCAAGTGATCACAACCACTTTTCAATATCATCATACTAGTCTCGTAAGACTATCCTTTGTGATCGCAACCATATTCAAATGTCATGATATGCATGCCATGCTATGTATGCAACAATGCTCATGCATGCCTTAACCTCGTAAGGATTATCTCACCTTCTCATCTAGGGTACAACTCAAACTCAATCACAATGTTAATCCCACATAATCTAATATATATACCATTCATAATATTCAAGTGTTATCCTAGCCAAGGATCTCAAATATTCATCAAGCCACACATGGAAACAATAACATGCCATCACATATTATACAACTTATAACCTTTTCAAGGTACCATTTTACAATCAACCATCACAAGATTCAATCTCTATTTCATATCACACACATAAAGCACTACATCCATTTAAGGAAAAACATGCACCATGGCATCAATACATACATTATCAACATACAAGGCATCATACATTTAGAAAATACACCCCTTTCCTACCTCAAGAGAAGTAGACTTCTGGGTTTGATGTTCCTGCCTCACAAGTGTTATCAAATCCTATATCAATCAATTATAGGACCACATCAATCATCCATTCAAGCATCATTATCAATATGTACACATATCTATATATATATATACATGATTCTCATCATGTAGAAACTATTTATAAGTTTTATTCATTTGCCTAATTTAGGCTTCGGGAATTCCTTCCCTTTGATCAAAGTTCATTATTATCAAAAGCCACAACCTAAGTAGTTAAGTTACCCACACATACCATTTTCACACCCAACTCCTTAAGTGGGTTTCTCTTATTAATGGTTCCTAACCACCATCATAAATCATCATCTATGGAAATCTCTCATCATTAATAACATTCTCATCATCATTTAATGTCTTTCTCATTCACATTACATATTTCCCCTAAAATCATAAGTTAGGGTTTTATTAAAAACCTAATCATATCATAAATACACATCAATATTCATCATCCACTATCACCATTTTTGTGCTCCCTAATTAATGCTCATAAAAGTCCATATTTATTTCACCCTACCTTAGGTTTTCATATTTAAAGCTCCCATTCAATACCCATATGCATTAAATACTCTTCCAAGCCTCAACAACCCATAACCTAGGGTCCAAGCAAAATAAAAATGATTAGGAACTTCCCTCAACCAAGAAATGATAGTGGGTATCAAGGGAGGAAAGATGAGCATGAAAATGGAAGAAAAGAAGGAGAAACTTCAAGCCACCATGGTCTTCTTCTTTCACAATGGAGAAACAAAATTAAAGAGGAGAAGAAGCACCAATTTGTTCAAGCTTTAGGAAGTGGAAGAGATGAGTGGAAAAATGAGAGAAAGAAGGAGAAGTGTGTTTGCATAAGGGAGAAGGAGTGTCACGAGAAAATGAGAGTGAAATGGTGAGGTTTTCATTTAAGTTTTTCACCCATCACTTAAATTTCTCCATTTTACAACAAACAGGATCTCTATTCAGGCTCAATACTCATTCTAAAAATTATTCTGAATACATGTTCGGATTTCCAATAATATTATCTACAGCCCTGACCAACGGCATCTCAATCAGAGATACTTGGTTCGACACTCATATTTTAACCGGGTATAAATTTTAGCTTATGAAGCCTAGTAATTTATGAAAAATCATAATAAGCTTAAATTAATTTATTTCAATATTTTTGGGGCATAAATCTTTCCATATATAAGTAGTTGTCATTTATTTCCCTTATTTGGGTATTTATATAAAAGTTGGGATGTTACAATCCACCTCACCTAAAAGAAATTTCATCCTCGAAATTTGACATACCAGATTCGAATACGTGAGGGTACCATTCCCAAATATCATCTTCGCGTTCCCATGTGAGTGTCTCCATATTTCCATGTTCCCATGCTACCTTCACCAAAGGTACCATTTTATTCCACAACCTCTTCATAAAATACTCAACAATACGAACAGAAACAAGAGGAACGGACAAGTCATCTCGCACATCAACATCATCAATAGGGATCACGTGCAAGGGATCGTGAATATACTTCTTCAACTGTGACACATGGAACAAATTATGCAGGTTTGCAAGATGTAACACCCTCGGTTGACTAGGAGAATCCCTTCCACTAGATTATCCTGGTCAACTGAGAGGTTACGAATTTTAGAAAAATGTGGAAGTTTTTTTTTTTGTACAAGGAAACTTGGTGGAATAGATACACCTTATATACAACATATATATAGGACATGGTTATAACAGTAACAGTACATACTGAAAGTGAAGGGGCACGCAGGCTCCCATAAATGAAAATAAAATAATCTATCCTAATCTTCTGGTCCTCAATCCAAGAAGAACTCACAAGATCCTCGATACGAAGTCTGTGTGATCCTCTGCGGTGTATGGTCCAACCTGGAAGTCTGGAAAAATAGTTGTAAAGGTGAGTCTTCACCTCCACAATAATCGGGAAGGTGTCTCATCAACACCTTCTCACATACAACACAAACAATCCAAGATCGAGTCCCACCCGCTCTCTTTGGGATTCCTAAAATACACTTTAAGTTATCTCACCACTCTTCATCTTAGCTGAACATTCCCATCTTCCCAGTCACCTCTCAGGGTTACTAATATCTATAAGATCATATTTGAACAACAAGCAATCACAATTTCAACACAGTAATGCAATGCATGAATTCATTTCATTATTCAAATCTTTTATTAGTCATCACGATGCATGTGGGCCCATCTCCTCCTCAACAATCTCATATACAATATCCATGTGCACAACAATGCCACCCTTATCTCCCCTCCCCAACTAGAGCGACCGGAGCTCTCCTCGTTCTAGTTTTCACAAATGGGTAATGACTCATAGTCCCAATCATCAAAATGGCCAATCACACATATCATACATCACCATAGAACGGGCACTCCACGGTCATAGAAAATCCTGCCTCTTGTCGAAGTACACTAGAGTTTGCTACGGGCTGTTCGGCGACGGGCTCGAATTCGATGCCACTTGGAATTCCCACCTCCGGTTATACTCCCTAGACAGCCCTCGAGTATGGAAGCGTGGCAGATTCTTCAGTGTACCCATCACTGTATGCTCTAGGGTATCATTTCAACATCCCTCCTTAACTTCCATATATGATGCATATAATACATAATTTTCTGTTTACTAGTCATCGGTAGTGTCCTTTTGATAGCTCCAGTTCATTTCTAACGTCGGACTTCTTAAAATTTCAATTTATTCTTTTCCTTGTTTTCTCAAAATTCCTTAATTCATAATAGTCTAATCCGACACTTAAAAATGAAACGAGATCTCATAT
Source organism: Clitoria ternatea (assembly GCA_037962975.1). Taxonomy (NCBI): domain Eukaryota; kingdom Viridiplantae; phylum Streptophyta; class Magnoliopsida; order Fabales; family Fabaceae; genus Clitoria; species Clitoria ternatea. Next base: position 164,506,930 of record CM075672.1, read on the forward strand.
TTTCCAAAAATCATAGGTATATTGGCGTTACCACGCCTATCATTACATCGGATCCGATCCAATCTCATCACATCATTTTCATAACTTATTCATCTCAGGACCCCTACCGAGACATTTCTTCATTCATTCTTTTCTTATTTATTTCAACATATTTATTTAATGCATCATACAATTACAACATCACAGTTCATACACATGTCATCATACCATACTCATCACGTATGATTAACACATATTCATACACACCATTGCATAGCAGTCGCCAAACACAACACTTATCATACAAATATTATACAATAATCATTATACATGTCATGAGAGAATCATACATATAGACATATTCATGGATATCTCCTTATAAGTGATTTAATCTTCGTTTCTTACTCGTATCTTATCAAACTGTTTATCTCGGTTTAATTACGTATGATTACTCTCTTTTTACCCTTATATTTTCTAATGTTCATTTATGAACTTAGCAGCTTCTATCACTGACTTTCTTTAATTAATCTAAATTAAATTCTATTGGTCGTGTACTTATTTCTTTGGTCACTAAACGGGTCGTTAATTCCTTATAATTGGTTGAATTAATGATATTCCTTTAATTCATTCCGTTATTAAAGGTATACTATCACTTGTTTTAATTCTTTATATACCTTCGATTATTTGTTCGTTAAGCATTCTTCACTAAATTAGGTAGAATTATCCCTTTTACTCAATTTAATTTCCTGATGTCTAATTATGAACTCTTAGTCATTGTCAAGCAGTCTTACTGTTGATTTCCTTTTACTATTTCCATTAAGCTTTTATTAGTTGACAACTTACTTCCTTAGTCACTAGAGGGTTACTAATTCTTTATGTATCAATTTAGTGACGTTCTTTCTGATTTTCCAACTACTAATTTTGAGTACCTTTTTCTTTACTTCCCTTGCTACTAATTTGCTTCATTTGTTAATCAACTAAATTTATTTCTTAGGAATGTAGAACTACTCTAACCTTCACATTATGAACTTAGTCAATTATTACTTAGTTTCTAGAAGTCACCATTTAATTAATAGGTCTTTTCCCCCTTTTATAATAAGTCTAAGATCTAAGTCCTAAGGTCTTTTTATTTAACTAAATAATGTTTCTAAGTATGAAACTCCTTTAATTCTTTTCTCTTGCTTCTTAATGATTACCTAGGTTTCTAACTTCTAACATTAATTTCTTTTATTAGATTTCCAAACTTTAAATGTATTTTTTTTATTTAGGTACATAATTCCTTCCTAATTAATTCATTAAAATCCTTTTGCTCCAAGTTAGACTCTAGTTATTCATTACTTTTTATTTTTAGCCTAATTAAAATAGTTAATCCAAAAATTTTGTTTTCTATTCAAATTTTTTTGTTAAATTCCTTTCATTTAATCATGTTTTTAAAATCACTTTTTATTTTACCATAAATGGTCACAAGAGTGGTCACTAAATTAGTTACTAAGACCCTTAAATTCTAATACTCATTTTAATATGCTTTAAAGATTCCTTTTCTTTTTCTTAGCTAAAAATTCATTCGTACACAATTCTTTTTGCTTGTTAATAAAACTCTCTCAAATAATTTCATTTTACTTAATTGTCACTTTTCCAACATCAATTTATTTATTTGGCTAATTCTTAGAAAATTTTATAATAACTTAAAACGGTGCAAATTTTAAAACTTAGTGAAATAAATTGTCGTAATCGTTCGGTCGGTGAATTTTCTTAAAACACGCAATATCATCAAATTAATCCCAGTAATGCTTGGTGATAAATCCAATTTCTAATAGCGGGGCCTACCGAATATGAATCACAAATTACATATTAACACCGTAAATTTAAATATAATAATACAACCATATTGAATCAATCGTGCCCGTCTAACATTAATTTTCTAAATTTTTCATCTTAACACCGATCGCGTTAAAACTTTTTTCGAATATTCCAATTTTGAGATACACTAATTAAATTTATTAAAAATTCATTTTAATGATATATTTGATTAAAGTTAATCGTTGTCGATGGAAATTTCCATAACTTGATATCTAGCCGTTAGATCGTGGTGAAATTCAAAATGGAGATTCTTGAATATACGAGCAATATTATGAAATGGTTAAAAATAATTTTAGACGAGGTGAGACCCCCTTACCACACGGAACAGCTGTTGTCCATAGGAAAAGAATTAGTACGTTCGCCAAAAACCCGCCAAACATTCAAAACGTCTACCGATCGTTCTAGGATCCGCTAAAATTGACATGCAAGAAATTTTGAAACTGTTAAAGGTCATGGACAACAATGGAAAGTCACAAAACAGCCATGAAATCATTCTAAATCAAGAGGTCATTTACCAAAAATTTGTCATTTTGCTCCGTACTTTCCACTGTTCGTCGTCGATCACCGTCGATTATCCCCGATCCTAAAAAATGACAACATGCAGCCTAAAATTTGAAGAGGGTGTCACGGCCAGCAAGGGAAATACTAGTACAACCATGGATTAAATAGAACTCAAGGAATCGAGTGTCAAAATTATACCATTTACTTGAAACTTTTTACCATTTGTCACTTACGGTTCCCGATCCTAAAAGAAAACAACACATGCAACCAAAAGGGAACAATGAAGTCATGATTTTGGGCTTCCAAAATAGAGAGGAAAATGTCACAAAATCAAAAGCACAAACTATTTTAGGCACCAAAGGAAGAGGAGACAAGATCAAGAACCAAAATACAAAAATCTTTACGTTGGTGGCCTAGTATTGGCTCACGGTTTTGGGAGCTTGAAACAAGGGAGATGGGGCTGATCTTTGGGAGTCTGAATCTTGTAGAAAATTTAAGAGAAGATCATTGTTTGGTGGAGGAAGTGTCACAGGTTCAAGAGGAGAAGGAAGAAGGAGAAGAGATCATGGTGATTGGTGATGGTGTAGTGAGTGAGGCCATGAGGGAGGGGAGGTGTGGTGGCTGTTTGTGGTGACTTAATAGAAGGGAATTTGTGATGGTTAGATGAAGTAAAGAGACTTGGAGGGCTGGTTAATTCTTGCCATGAGTTGAAGGAGAGAATGGAGGTGGAATGGTACAAGGAAATGATGACAATTCTTGGTGATGGGTTGGTTGCATGAAATCTGATTGGAGGAAAGAGAGGTGGGCAGCTGAGTGGAGAGGGAAGACATGGGGGTGACACCTCTCTAGTGAGATGGTAAGAGGTCTAAACTTGCTAAAGAAGGAGTTAAGGTGAAGGGGACAAGTGTGCCATGCATGTGCAATATGATTGGTCCACTCATATGCAAAGGTAGAGGTGTCCACTCAAGGGGCGTCAACTTACTTGAGGTTTTAAGGGCCTCTCTGGGCCGAATTAGAGAATGGCCCAAACATAAAAGTTGTAGAAATATGCGTCCTATTTAAATCCATATAATGAACAGAAAAATACATCAAGAATTGAGTGAGATATGGCCCAAAAACTAAAAGGATGTAGGGCTGTGATGGGATTTTTGTCCCTTGCACAAATAATTTTTCTGGGCCAAATGGGCTATGAATTAGAGATTTATTTCTTCATCAAAGTTGTGGAGAAATATGTTAGAAAAGTTTTGGTGAAGGCCTCATTCAATTTCATGGTAATATGAGAGAGTTAAGGGGAAGATACTGCACCTAGTGCAAGCTGTTGCTGGAGAAACGTGAATTGGTGTAGTGTTTTAAACTCTGGGATTTATGGAGTGGGAATTTAATTTTGAGACCTTTATGAAGTTTTTAGATATTCCCTTCCTCTTTAATTTTATATATCATTTGTAATGTTCCAAGTTTTGTAGCTCGAGATATACCTGATTTACGACAGGGTGCTCTAGAAGCTTTCCGAATCAGCTAGGGCCTTCGAAATAAATTCACCATTAATTCTACCTTAGGAATTTGATTTCATACCCCTTATGAAAATTTTAGAAATTTTTGATACGGATCTATATCAAAAAGAACGGAGCGATTTGAGTTCTAGAAGAGGGTGATATAGCTATTTTACTTGGACCCATCAGCATAGTGACATGAATGTCATGGACTAGCAAAGATTCTAAAAACTGTATTAATATGTGAGGATTTAGCTTTTGGGGTATTCATGAAAAACATAGATAATATCGATACAGAGACTGTGACACGATGTTTACAATAAACGAAGGTCGTATGAGAGAGTTATGAATTTTTTAACGAACCATGCGCAAGACAAAAACGCGAATAATCATGGTTCTATGATGAATTTAATAAATTCTTCAATTTGAGCATGACAGGGTAGGAATTTGAGATCGAGGTCAGAAATAGAGTTTAAAGATATCTTCGAAACAAAGTGAACGAAACTAGAATTACCTCAATCAAACATCATTTGAGAAAGTTACGTCAGAAACGTCAAAAACGCGTAGATTAAAGTTTTGAAAGAATAGAATAGCTCATGGGTGAGGTTGGCAGAGTCCAAATCAAGTTTTGGGCTCTTCAGGAACCCTTCCTAAAACATCAAAATGAGTTATCAGGGACTGATCATGTCACCATCGGACATCCTGAGATATATAAATAGTCAACATAAGAGGAGTTGAGGATTTTGATTTGGCCGGTTGGGCTAAGTCAAGCACCCTCGATTCTTTACGAAGCGATCCTATGAGGACTAGTCTCCTTACTGGACCACTAGTCTTGGTTCGATTGGTCGGAGTCTGACCTTAAGCTGGGTCCCATAATTCAAATCTGAGGAACCCGTCAATATTTTATTATTACCGAGTGAAATTAAGCCATTAAAATAATAATTTCAAAGTGGAAAATTACTTGTTAATTATAATTAACTTAATTAATTTAACTTAAGAAAATAATGGCTCATTAATTATGATTAATTGTTAATAGCTGGCTGCTTGTGATTGGTGTGTGACATGAGTGGACTGCTGATTCACGCTTTCCCACCCCACTCTTCTTTTCTTCGTGCATGTATATATACGTTACTGAGCCACTGTTGTCATTCATTTCCCTTCAGACTTCCTCTCCCGCTATTCCTCTTCTCTTCGTTCTCTCTTCTCTTCTTCTTCTTCGCTCTTCTTCTTCTTCTCCCCTGTTCTCTGTTCTCTATTTCTGGAAACCCACGACGAGGGCACTGCAGAAGATTCAGAGTTTTCTTCTGTTACTGAAGGACTATTATCAAAGTGAAAGAAGAAAATTTCCCTATTCCCGAGCCGATTACAGAGTACGATTATGTTCGAGGAAGACTGAACGTGCGAGAGTGGTGAACGAAACAACAGGGCAGCGGACCAACGACAAAACAGAGGAACTTTGTGGATTCTCCTTAGTTGGTAGGGGGTATCTTATATCTTAAATACATGGGTTATGGACAGGTTCCGGGTGTTAATGGTTTGCTGATTCTGTGTCTGATTCTGTGTTTTACTTGCATGAAGAGTATATGATACCTGGATGCATGATGATTAGGAATCGAGTGTTGCATGTTTAGTTCCGTCCATGAAATGCGTGTTAATAGCCTTGAGAATATTGGATGATTGTATGAAAAGAATGTGTTGAAGTGTTGTTGATGATTACTGTGTGACTTATATGGCATGCTGGTTATTATGAGTTTGAAATGCTGACTGCATATGAGAAATGTAGACTTAGTGAGTCTGATGATGTGTTACACCGATTGCATGTGATGCATGTATTGTTGAATGAAAGTTGTGTATGAAACTTGTGTTGTGTGATAAATCCGCATGTGGCCCATGGGATGCGTTAATGCTGGGAGCATGTAGTGTGGGACACTACCATGGGTTATTAAAGCGTGAGACGCTGTGAAATCCTTTTGAGTGAGACTCAAGGTAGCCTTTGAGTGAGACTCAGGCTGCCCGTGAACACCGCCGTTGGCGCTGAGAGCGTTGGTGTCATCTTGTGGGCAAACAGTTTGGTACCAGTAAAACGGCCAAGCAGCTGGGAGCTGAATAGAAGGCTGGGAGCCTACGTTGCAACGAATGAAAACCGATAACACACAAATGCGGAACTGAGTGAATTAATCTGTGTACATGTACAGTTGATGTGTATGAAATCTGATTGCATGAGTATATGTTAATGTTATTGAGATGGTGTGTGTATATAGCCGAGTGATAATTGATGGATTCTGATCGGTAGATGTCTCATATGTGTTTGGATTAATTGGCATTGTTATGTTATTGATTGTTACTATGTATGAACATATATATTGTTGCACTAATAAGGAATAATCTGAGTCAGTATCTATCATTTAATATCTAAGATACTCACCCCCTACTGTTTCTATATTTTACAGTGAATGTCTCTCGGAATGATGAATGAAGGAGGAGCTGAATGCCGAGTGAAGTGCTTGTGTACTATGGAATATCTGTGTACATGTATATACTGTGTATGAGGTTTTGTTAAGCCTTGGCCGGCTTGTATTTTGGTCTTAGTCTCTTTATATCAGAATTTGAACTCTCTCGGGTTGAGAGTATGACAATGTGCTTGTAAATATTTATATACATTCCTATATATGTCATACTATATGGTTATTCTATGCTGTGTGTGAAGGTCCGAGTGGTATATATTCATGCTTTCCGAGTGAGTGTTTTCCGACAGGAGAGTGATCTATAAGGTTCTGAATAAAACCCATTGTAGTAAACTTATTGGAAGTTAGAAGATTCTTAGGTGAGATTTGACTTAGTAAGATAACTTGAGTGAGAAAGGTTTTATATGCCGAGTGAAAAGCGAGTGAAATACTCCGAGTGGTAAAAGACCGTAAAAGATATTCTGAGTGAAGGTACTCTTAGATTCTGAGTGAAATGGCCATGGGAATCGTCTCCCGAGTGGTCAACGTTTGTATCCTGAAAGAATGATGTTAAGGAGTGTGATGTAAACTTCCGAATGAAGCTTGTATGTGTAAGGGTCAATCCGAATGAATCGAGAGTAAAGACTTTTCTGAGTGAACCAGACTCTGAATCTGAGTGAGGGAATAACGAGTGGAGTTGCTCGCCTCAGCGACTAAGTGTTCGCTCCAGCGAGTGTGAGTGAAAGGAAGGTCTCTGTTGGGTTCCGCTTAAGCTATGCGTACTTCGCCCAAGCGTGTTGGGTCGTCTTGCTCAAGCGATGTTGAATCTCGCTCGAGCGAGTGGGCGCTGTTGGGTTCGCTCAGGTTCCGCATCTTCTGCTGTTTGCCTTGTAATTAAATTGTTTTCCTTCCTTCTTATCTTGATTCTACTCTCCTTAACCTCAACTGCCCATTTTGCCCTGGAACTCCCTTTGATTTTTGGAAAAATTTTCCTAATCTCGATTTATTCTCAAATTGAATTTAGGATGTTTCATTTTGGTATCAAAGCTTTTGCCCTGTTCTGCCTTATGTTGGTTTTAGAATCCTAGGTGTTACATTTTGGTACCAGAGCAGACCCAAAAGGTGCAAGGCCAAGGTATGCTTACCGAGTGTAAGCGGTTGTGTGCATTATGACCGAGTGGTCATCATTATTGTGATATTCTGTTGAACATGGTCGATGTTGAGATATTGATTTGAGGATAGGAGATTATTCCCCTCCTGGTCCGATTAATTACATGATATATAGGAATGATATAATGTACTATAGTTATTGAATGTTGGGATGAGATCCGATCGGTAGTGAGTAACTTTGTAAACTTATCCTTGAAGGGGTGTTAATTTCAGGATAAGTAATGACGAATCGTCAAAGCATGGAAGCCATAGCCGCGGTATTCCAACATTTTGCTGACGTGTTTGAGAGGCGGGGCCAGCCTCGAGCTGAAGATGACCAAGTGTTGGATCGCTTCCTGAAGAGGAAGCCGACTGAGTTTTAAGGGGGATTTAATCCCGAGGCAGCATATAAGTGGATTCAAGACTTGGAGAGAGTTTTTGGGGGCCTTCACTGTACTGAGGCCTAGAAAGTTGAGTGCGCAGTGTACATGCTGCGAGACAAAGTGGAAAATTGGTGGAAAATCGCCAAAAACCGACTGACTTATGCGACATCCAACTAGTCTGGGAGAATTTTAGAGCGTGCTTCCTGGAAAAGTATTTCCCCAACACTGTAAGGAGTTGGAAAGAATTGGAATTTATGGAGCTGAAGCAGGGTTCCATGTCTGTGGAAGAATATGCTGCAAAGTATGAGGAACTATGTTTGTTTTATCCGCCTTTCCAACAACCTGGAACTCGGAGTTCCAAATGCATCAAGTTTGAAAGCGGACTGAGATCAGATATTAAGCGAGCGTTCAGGCACCAAGAAATTAGGAGTTTTCCTGTATTGGTGAATAAGTGCAGAATTTTTGAAGAGGATGACAAGGCCCACTCGGGCTAGAGTAGCAAAGCAGACCATTCCTTGAAGCCCCAACAACCTCGCTTCAAGAGGCCGAACAACGCTGGTAGGAACAGACCCTTTTCCAGGTTTGGGGGTCAGAGTCAGCAAGAAAGACGACCAGTTATGGGAGACGGAAAATGTTTTAAGTGTGGAGGCAATCATTACACTCAGGATTACAACAATGATGGTGGGATGGTGTGTTACCATTGTAATGAGAGAGGGCACATTCGCCCTGACTGTCCCCAACTACGTCAAGCAGATGCCAATGTGCGCCACAGAGGTTTCTAAGGGAGAAGCCGTGGAAATGGTGGCCAAGGATCGGGGGGTAGAGGTAATGAAGCCAGAGGAAATATAATGTTTGCTCCAAACAACCGAAGGAGAAATACCGACCAACCGGCTGCTGGGAGTGTCTACGCCATCAGCGCTGAGGAAGCTACACAAGCGAATGACTTGGTGCAAAGTAAGTGCTTACTCGGTAGATATACACTTAATGTAGTTTTTGATTCTGGAGCCACCCATTCTTTTATAGCCGATGAGTGTGTAAGACGTTTAAAGTTGCCAACTGTGTATATGGATCGGACTTTGGAAGTAGCCAATCCGACTGGTACTAAGGTGTTGACATCAACGATGTGTAAGGACATAACCTTTATGTTGGACGATCAGAGTTTCACCTACGATTTGGTGTGTGTGCCTCTAAAGGACCTCGACATTTTACTTGGCCTAGATTGGCTTTCAGCCAACAAGGTGTTGGTGGACTGTCGAAACCGAAGAGTAATTTTTTCGAGGCAGAACAATGAGGACTACACGGTACAAGGTATAGCTCAGCTATTTATGATGCTTTGTTTAACTGAGGGAGAGAGTAGAGCCCGAGTGAGCGATATTTCAACTGTTTATGAATTCCCCGAGGTGTTTCCGGAGGATGTGCCAGGTGTCCCTCCGACTAGAGAAGTTGAATTCTCTATAGACTTGATTCCTGGAGCCGAGCCGGTCTCCAGTGTACCTTATAGAATGTCCCCATCAAAATTGGCTGAATTGAAAAAGCAAGTGGATGAGTTACTCGGAAAGCAGTTCATTCGACCGAATGTATCGCCATGGGGTGCACTTGTGTTACTTGTTAAAAAGAAGGATGGCAGCATGAGATTATGCATAGATTACCGACAGCTAAACAAGCTCACGATTAAGAACCGATACCCATTGCCCAGAATCGACGATTTGATTGACCAACTGCGTGGTGCTTCAATTTTCTCGAAGATCGATTTACGATTGGGATACCACCAAATCTGGGTGAAGGACTCGGATATTCCAAAGACTACCTTTAGGACTTGGTATGGCCACTACGAGTATGTAGTGATGTCGTTTGGTGTGACAAACGCCCCTGCTGTATTCATGAATTACATGAACAACATATTCCACCCATATCTAGACCGATTCATAGTAGTTTTTATTGATGATATCTTAATCTATTCTAAGACCCCGGAAGAGCATGAGGAACATCTCCGAGCGGTACTTCAAGTATTGAAGGAGAAGCAGTTGTTTGCAAAACTTTCGAAGTGCGATTTATGGATGGATAAGATCCACTTTCTCGGACATATAATTTCCATGGAAAGTGTCTCGGTAGATCCTTCAAAGGTGGCAACTATAATGGCATGGAAGAGACCCAAGTCGGTCTTAGAGATAAGAAGCTTTATGGGCCTAGCTGGCTATTATAGGAGGTTTATTGAAGGTTTTTCTAAGCTTGCTTTGCCATTGACTAAATTGACTCGGAAAAATGTCCCTTTCGTTTGGAGTTCCTAGTGCGAGAATAATTTCTGAGAGTTAAAGAATAAATTGACAACCGCTCCAGTGTTGGCATTGCCAAACTTGCAAGAGAGCTTCGTGGTCTACTGTGATGCGTTGGGACTCGGCCTGGGGTGTGTGCTAATGCAGAAAGACCGAGTGATAGCTTATGCCTCTCGGCAATTGAGACCTCACGAACAGCATTACCTGACCCATGACTTGGAATTAGCAGTTGTGGTCTTCACATTAAAGATATGGAGGCATTACTTGTACGGATCCAGATTCGAAGTGTACAACGACCATAAGAGCCTCAAATATTTGTTTGATCAGAAAGAGTTGAACATGAGGCAGAGGAGATGGATGGAGTTTTTAAAAGATTATGACTTCGAGCTGAAGTATCATCTGGGTAAGGCAAACGTTATTACTGACACCTTGAGTCGGAAATCCCTCCATATGGTAGTGATGATGGTGAAGGAGGCAGAGTTATTGGAGCAATTCTGAGACATAAACTTGCATGTTGACGTTCCTTCGTCTCGAAAGATAACGCTCGATACATTGAAGATTGCCAATGAGTTCCTGAAATTGGTATACGAACAGCAGAAGTCAGATCCCTACTTGGCTGAGATGAAGGAGACTCAGGCCAAGGGTAAGGACTAATATTTGACCGAGGGATCGGATGGAATTTTCCGAGTGAAGAATAGGATATATGTGCTGGGTAAAGGTGAATTAAGGAGGATGGTGCTTGATAAAGCCCACAAGAGCCTGCTGAGTATCCACCTGGGCACTACGAAGTTGTACCATGATCTAAGACTGCAATTCTGGTGGCCCGGATTAAAGAGGAATGTAGCGGAATATATGGCTCGGTGTATTACCTATCAAAAATCAAAAGTCGAGCACCAGAAGCCGTATGGTGCATTACAACCCCTGGAGATCCCCGTGTGGAAATGGGACTCAATTGCCATGGACTTTGTCAATAATGAATGTGTTAGTTGCATGAGTGAGAGTGGGGTGACCCATGGAAGGTCAAGAACCCCAAGGGAAACGACTTCCAGTTAACAACCCTGGCTAGATCCCAATAGTGCTCGTGGTAGCCGTTGGAGCTAGAGAAGAGAGTCTCGAGACGCCGTGGGGAGGCCGGTGCCACCTGGTAAGAGCTGCGGGACGAGGGGCCAGAAGAAAAGGGGACCGTAACTGAGAGTCTTTACCCGAGTCGGATCCGCAGGCATGCATATAGAAATAAGGCTGATTGTGATGGTGTATAAGTCTATGTATGTATATGTGTATGATTTTGAATGCATGAATATATATATTTGGATGTGGAATAAACTCTGTATATTATGTGTGTCATGAATGTTGTTTGAACTGTATGAACTTGGTTACTTGAGAAAGGTTGAATGATAGCAGGAGCATGTACTGACGCTGAAACCGAGTCTGTGAGTATCATTTTACATGTAAAAGCTCACCCCTGCAGTGGCCATTTTCAGTGAATGTCTCTCGTGAGGAGAATCAAAAGCAGAGCTGGAATACTGGGCGGAGTGCTGATGCATTTGGAAGGTTTAATTAAGGCGTTGTTAGATTGAGCCCTGACTGGTCCATACCGGATGTTAATGTTTTGGGGATGAATAGAACTTTATGGATAAGAAGAAGTCCGATTTTTGTGTTGTAAATATTAACATACACTCTTATGTATATATGGATGTATGGTTTTGTGTGTGTGATGCTATGTGCTGCCTTGTTTCATAATTGTGCTTTAATGGATACGCAGGGACGGTATGATCGAGCAGGTTATAGCCAAGTCTGAGTGAATCGAGAATTGTCTTAGGAAAATTCATGTCGGATACGTTGGGCGGAGTCGTACCCCGCCCGAAGTTTGGGGGCAATTCGCCCAGCGTGAGGATTCGCGCTGGAGTGATGTAGTTGTTAGAACGAGACCCCGGTGTTGACCCCCTGATCTAGGCGTGGTGGTTGAGTCCGCCCAGGCGTTGTCATAATTAGTTGAGTTGGGCGGAATAGGTTCAGACTCCTCCTTTCTCCACAACCTACTATTGCATATGTACCCTGTAACTTCCCGTTTTTCTGAGTGAAGTGCGAGTGTGAGGATTTACCTAGTGAACCCTTGTCCATACCCGATTGAGAAAATTACCTTGTAGTTGTGTTGAAGAGGCGTTGTGCAGATTTCGTTTAGGCGGTGTCATACCTCGCCCAAGTAACTAGGACAGTTCACCCAAACGCGTAGAACTATGCTGAAGCAAGTAAATATCAACTCTAGATTCCGCCTATGTACCTTCTTTCTCCGTTGTCGCATTATTCCGTCTCGCTGGCGGTATCGAGCATCGCTTGAGTAAGTGAATGTTGTATTGTAGTCCGCCCAAGATGAATATACCTCGCCTAGCCAAGTAGGATGATTCTAACTCCGCCCTTCCACCGAATGTTACACGTGTGATTGTATTAACATCTTCCCTTATCTATTTCCTCCCGTTGAGTGACCAGTGTTACTCGAAGGGAAGCCTCCTTGTGAAATATCTTCTATCCGCTGCTGCTCTACCATACTCCGCTTGGACGGTGTCAGACCCCGTCTAAGCGAATGAACGGTGTTGTGCAATCCGCCCTAGTGCTGGTGTGTTACGATAAACCCGTTGAGCCGGCCCCAGTTTTAGCTTCCCTGTAGGTTGCTATATGCGCGTGAATGCTCTTCGTTCCCCCTTGCCTGCTCCCTTCTATATCAAATGTTACGTGACTATTTGTGAAAAATTTTCTCATATTTTTGGAATTATTAGTTGCAAATAATAAGGTGTTACAGGCCTAGAGTGAGATTTTAGGCGTTAAGTTGTAAGAATTGTTGATTCTACTTATGTCCGAGTGGTCTCGCCCAAGCGAGATGGGATTCCGCCCAAGCGAGATTCCCCTGCTCCAGAGAATTAGTTTCTAGAGGAAATTTGCCCAGGTGAATTGAGCTTCGCCCGAGAGAGGACGAAGGAATTAGCCACTGGTCTGATTTCGCTCAAGCAAATGGCCAGTTCGCTCAAGCGAGAATGTTAGTAGATCAGGGATTTAGCTACTGGATGAAATCTGCCCGAGCGAAGAGTCTTGAGGAATGGCATTCGCCCAGGCGAGACAAGTAAATGGTGATTGGGTAAGTTTCTGAAAAACTTTATCTAAGTGGGAGTTTTGGAAATGAATTAAGAGGTGGTGGAATTTCTGGGTGAATTCCGAGTGACTCATGTCCGAGTCATGACCTTCCGAGTGAGGAAGTGGGCATAATCCGAGTAGAAGGCTCATGAATATGATGATCTGGGCAGTGGAGTCCCTAATGGGGAATTTCCGAGTCCAGTGTAACCTGTGCCGAGTGGAGTGCCTTCTAATGTGCAATTCCGAGTGAGGCTATAGCCATTGGGCTTTTTCCGAGTGGTGAAGACTTAAAAGGACTCTGAGAGAAATGTATTCTGAGAGAAATCCATTTTTATACACTCATTCCGAGTGAGATCTTAGCGAGAGAATTTCCTCGAGTAATGATAGGTCTAATTATTCCCGAGTGGGAAATCCCGAATGAACCTTTCCCGAGGGGAGAGTGATTGTGATGGTTCTGATTGAGGTATTCTAGGAGTCCTCTTCTGAGTGAATAAAGTTATATATTCCTAGTGGACAAGATTTAAATAGGTCCAAGTGTGACAACTTAGTGAATTCCTCCGAGTGACGAGAGATCAGAGTAATTCCGAATGGAACTTAATGGTGGAATCCGAGTGTGTAATTCCGAGTGGGGATTTGCACCTGGGGGGATATACTGTGAGTCTGTCCAGATGTATTTTGGAATAGCTTCGCCTGAGTGAAGGCTGAGTGCTAGGAAACCTAGCCCGAGAGAAAGAAAAAGGAGTTGTTTTAGTGATAATTTCACTGAGTGAAACTGATTAAGAGATAAGTCGTTTTTGAGATAATTATGCCGAGTTAAAACTGGGCGAAAGATGGGTCGGCTTTGTATTAAGCTTACCGAGTGAAAGATTGATTGAGAGACGACTCGGATTTGGAATTAATTGGCCGAGTGAATGATGGGTCGGTCAGGATTATCTTGCTGAGTGAAAACTGAGTGCTTTGAGTGGTTTCAAGGAGATCCTGCCGAGTGAAAACTCGAGTGTTGGGAGTCGGTTTTGATTGATTTTACTGAGTGGACAACCGAGTGAGATGAGTCAGTTTTGAATGAATTGCAGAGTGAAAACCGAGTGTTGGTAAGGACGACCTCTGGTCAGATTTCGCTTAAGCGAGCTGGTGCTTCGCTCAAGCGAGTCTTAAAGGAATTAGTTACTGGATGTATTTCGCTTACGCGAAAGGGAGTCGCCCAAGCGAACCGGGCCTGTCTCGCTCAAGCGGATGTGAATCTCGCTTGAGCGAGTTTCCACCAGAATAGGTTTTACTCGATATTGCTGGTGGCAGGCTCATATTTGACCCTTCTTTTTGGCATGACGAGGTAAAGCTGAGACGAATCAGGGGATGTATGAGAGGTAATGTGTTAATGATAAAATATGGTGGTGATTGAGGTTGGTTGGTACATTGGGACTAATTAATTATAACCCATTACCACTTAAAAATAGAATAATGAAAGGATAATTAGATGATATGGTATATGACATAAAGTGATGAAGTGGTGAGAATGTGACATTGAATAATGTTAGATGAAGATGTTGAACACTCTCTTGCACAAAGAGGTGTATAATTATGTTGATGAATTATTGCGTACCATTATGTGTGATGCAAGCATGGTCTTGTATGTGTGGTATGAAATATGAAATTGAAAATGTTGTAATGCCACACGATTATATATACATATGAGTATACTTGAGAAATGGTAATGAATAATGAGATGAAAATCCACTAAATGAAGTGTGATAATATTGATGAATAATATATGACGTTGAAATGCCATAGTGGCTGTTTGCAAGTATTGACTTGTGTGTATGATGTGAAATATATGTGAAATATGTTGAGATGGAAATGCCACATTAAAACTTGAAAATAATGACTAAGAAACCAACAATGCTGAAATGCACTAAGGTGTATGGTGGTGTTGGTGATTATGATGATGATGATGATGTTTGATGAGTGGCATTTAGGATGCACAAAGTGAGAATGCATTTGATTTGTATTGCATTGCATCCATGACATATCATAGCTACCGGTGTTGGAATATTAGGGGATTCCCCAGGTGGCCCAGTGGGAGGGCGGCTCAGTGCACGAGCAATATGTTGTTTCCCCTGTGACTCGGTGTGTGAGTCACGAAGCTGCCCATGCTGAGCTACGGGGAGCTGCATGTGGTTGACCCTTGTGGGGGGTGGCTCTTGAGGAGCAGGTATCCCCGGTGGTCCTTTGGATCATAGCTGCCATGTTGAGAATCATGGTTGGCCCGCAACACCATATGTTGAATATGTTGTATACCGCGGTCATGGTGAAAATGACCAGGTGTTGCATGATGGGCGATGCGGTTTGGTACCAGTAAAAATATGGTGAATATGCATGCATTATGATATATGTGTACATATTTTACTACTGCAGTAGGGGCATGGTATGTGATCATGCTTGAACCCACAATTGGTGTTATTTCCCACAGTCGGATCCGCATTTATTGTCTATTCCATTGTGCATATGCATTAGCCATAAGAGCATTTGCATATAGCATGGAGATATGCCAGAATATGATGATGATTGATGATGATTGAGATGATGGTATTGGTGTTGATGAGATGAGAAGTTAATATAATGAAAGACCACATAAAAATAATAAATGATATGAATATATGAAATGATGTTGAATATGACGATATGTATGATATGGCCCAATGTAATGAAGGGCGTATTTGTTATGATTGACAATGATGATGTTAGCCCATGGTGGCTTTAATGAAAGACCAGAATGGTCTATATTGATGTGTTGGCCCATTGTGGCGATGTGATAGATATGTGTTGGCCCATTGTGGCGGTGTGATGAATGTGTATATGCTTGCTTTGCTATGATTTGACGTATAAGTATATATATTGATGAGTTAATGATATATGATGATTGTTGATGTGTTTAGCAAAGCATACATGATGTTGATATGCATATGCACATAATTTCAATTGTATTCATATCGTTATTTGAAATGTATAACTCACTCTCCCATGTGGTCTACTTTTTAGCATTGATGCAGGAATGCCATGGGAAGAGGATGTTTCTAAAAGTAAAGCTTTTAGAAAGGTAAATAGTTGTAACGGAATGTCTTGGCCGGCAACATTGTAATGTAACGTGTTATGTATATGATGAATAGTATGATGTTGTAATCATTGATATTGATGGACGAATTGTGAATATAATTATACATTCGGATGATGTACTAATAGTGGAGATATATGAATTGAGATTGGACTGATTATGGTCTATTATGAATATGAACCTTGATGGTGTATGATGCATGACCATATAGATGAGTATATACTTACATCGTAGGCATTGCATGCTTATGTGATTATGTAAATGATGATGGTTGTATATTAGGCTTACCATATGCCATTGCATGCTTGCCGAGACTTTTCTCATATCTTCATATATGGGACTATGCGTGTTCCCGGTATACACATTTTTCTTCCACTGTAAACTCTATTATTTTGTATACCGAATGGGCAAACTATTTATCGATCCAGTTATAGGTTATTTAATCTCACTCTTTGGTTTCCTGTGATTCGGGTCTTGATGTGATCATGGCGGTGTCTTGGAAATATTTTCAAACGCGAAAAATTTATTCACATTTTTATTAATTATGACGATTACATCGGGATTCGAGTACAGAAAATCAGGGGTGTTATACATACATTGACAAGGTCATAAATGAAAATAAGCCATACACATAAGGGTCTCATTTTCCTACACGACCTCCAAAATCATCATTCATCTATTTGTCATCCTTACAAGCTACCCACATTAATTCATGGCTATACCAAGTATCCATCATGTATATACATTATAAAAGAGTATATATAACCCATAAAATCAAAACATTGCCGGCCAAGGCATCTTTACCACAAAATGATTTCCTTCACACAATTCCTCCACACATGAGCTCCATAGTCAAGCCTTACAACACAAGAGCTAAAAAGATAGACCACATCACTAGTGGAAAAAATGGATACAACCACGGGGGTATAATCACGGATTAATGTGGATCCGTGATTAAAAATGACGCGGTGGCATTTTTGAAATTTTTGGGAAAACTTTTAATCACGGTTGTTAGGCAACCGTGATTAAAAGTCTATATAATCACGGTTGTTTGACAACCGTGGTTATATATCAAAACGAGATGGCATTTTTGAAATTTTTGGGAAAACTTTTAATCACGGTTGTTAGGAAACCGTGATTAAAAGTGTCTATAACCACGGTTGTTTGACAAACGTGGTTATATGTCAAAATATTATTCACCTTATTTTTAGAAAAATCGAAAAAAATAGAAAAACATGGAATTTTGATCTGATTTTTTGCGTCATGACTTCTTTTGGTACTTATTAGCTATTCGAGTTGGAATTTTTGAAAAATCAATTTTTGAGTGAGAGATACAAAAATTGTGACGACAAAAATCGGCAAACTTCAAACGAGCATAACTTGAGCTAGAAAACTCAGAATCCTTATTGCTGCATATGATTTTGGGGTAGAAAAAAATCCGCATTCATTCCAACTCGCTACGCCAGTTGGGATTGCTCAGATCTTCAGAAAACCCTTGTTTTCTCAAAATTTTTTATTTTTTGTGATTTATTTGCTTATTTTTTGGATTTTTAGGCTTCTACTTTATCTACCAAATAAATTCTAAAAATTCTAAAATTTTTTATGGTGTTTTCTAATGCCAAAATAAATTGATTTTCACATATAACCACGGGTCCCTTGTTCAACCGTGGTTATATGTCATATATATAACCACGGGTCCTGTAGTAACCGTGGTTATAGGTCATACATATAACCACGGGTACTAGCATAACCGTGGTTATAGGTCATACATATAACCACGGTTGCTTGTGTAACCGTGATTATAGCTTCCTTTTCGTTTTAAATTTCGTAATTTCATGAGCGCGCCTTAGTCTAACTTTCTTTTCTCTCCTTCTTCTCTGTAAGGTTTCTCTTATCTGTTTTCATGTTTCCATTTACATTTCATTATTTACGTTCTAGATTTGTTTATTATGTGAGTTCTTACTATTTTTCTGTTGCCATTTACAGGTTTCCCATCGCACGCCATTGATTATTTACAGGTTTATGTTTTAGATTTATACTTGTGTTCTTCGTTTTGCTATGTGTTCTTCGTTTTACTCTGTGTTCTTCTCGTTCCTTTGTTGTAGTTCTTCTCGTTCCTTTGTTGTAGTAGCATTCTTGTTTCTTGTTTCTTGTGGTTGTTCTGATTTTCATTCATTTACTTATCTTCTGTTTTTGTTTCTTGCGTTCTTGCTGCGTTTCTTATTTCTGGTGTTGGTGTTCATTGTGTTCTTGCTGTTTCTGAATGGTGAAGATGATAACCACGATTTTTAATTTTTTTTTTGGTCCAGTACATTTAATCACGGTTGCCTAAGGCAACCGTGGTTATATCCACTCCACTTTTAACCACGGTTCAAACCCGTGATTAAATATCCTGATATACAACCACGCCCACTTTTAACCACGGTTGTTCAACCGTGATTAAAAGCCTTTTTTAACCGTGGTTAAAGCCATTTTTTCCACTAGTGCATGCAGAGTGAGTATACTTTCTCAATGATGAAAAATCCAACAATTTATGATAATATACATATGAATGCAAGTTACCATCTTCTCCTAAAAGGAAATAACAAATCCAACAATTTATGATAATATACATATGAATGCAAGTTATACATTTCTCAGATCAATCAATTCACCCAATTCATTGAACACACATGTTTACCCACTTATCCAGGAATAACAAATCCTTCATCAAGAACATATCAATTTAACCATATCATTCATTTATGATTCCATCACACTGATTATCATTTCATAAAGTTTCATAAGAGCCAAACCAAGCCAATAACACAAATATATTTAGTGTCCAAAGAGGGTTCTACATACACCTTACATAACCTCCTCAATAGGGTATCACTCAATGCCATGCTTTTATGGCTAATAACATGCTGGTGTTTAAGAATGCATATGCACGGATCCGATTTCATTTCATCAGGTGATCACAACCACCATAATCATCCAGTCTCATTGGTTTCCCGCCTCGTAAGGGGTACTCCCTCTAGCAGCCTCGCAAGGTGCTTTCTCGTGATCGCAACCACGTTCAATAATTTATACTGGTTTCTCGCCTTGTAATGGGTACTCCCGCCTCGTGATCGCAACCACGGGCATTCATTCTCAATGGTCCTGTAGGGCCTTTCATTTTAAACACCAGGTGATCGCAACCACTGGCTCAATGCCACAAGAACTCGTAAGCCCTTTATATTTCAAATATCAAGTGATCGCAACCACTTTTCAATATCATCATACTAGTCCCGCAAGACTTTCCTTTGTGATCGCAACCATATTCAAATGTCATGATATGCATGCCATGCTATGTATGCAATAATTCATGCATGCCTTAACCTCGTAAGGATTATCTTACCCTCTCATCTAGGGTACAACTCATACTCAATCACAATGTTAATCCCACATAATCAAATATATATACCATTCATAATATTCAAGAGTTATCCTAGCCAAGGATTTCAAATATTCATCAAGCCACACATGGAAACAATAACATGTCATCACATATTATACAACTCATAACCTTTTCAAGGTACCATTTTACAATCAACCATCACAAGATTCAATCTCTATTTCATATCACACACATAAAGCACTACATCCATTCAAGGAAAAACATGCAACATGGCATCAATATATACATTATCAACATACAAGGCATCATACATTTAGAAAATACATCCCTCTCCTACCTCAAAAGAAGTAGACTTCTGGGTTTGATGCTCTTGCCTCACAAGTGTTATCAAATCCTACATCAATCAATTACAGGACCATATCAATCATCCATTCAAGCATCATTATCAATATGTACACATATCTATATATATATATATACATGATTCTCATCATGTAGAAACTATTTATAAGTTTTATTCTTTTTCCTAATTAGGCTTCGGGAATTCCTTCCCTTTGATCAAAGTTCATTATTATCAAAAGCCACAACCTAAGGAGTTAAGTTACCCACACATACCATTTTCACACCTAACTCCTTAAGTGGGTTTCTCTTATTAATGGTTCCTAACCACCATCATAAATCATCATCTATGGAAATCTCTCATCATTAATGACATTCTCATGATCATTTAATGCCTTTCCCATTCACATTACACATTTCCCCTAAAATCATAAGTTAGGGTTTTATTAAAAACCTAATCATATCATAAATACATATCAATATTCATCATCCACCAACACCATTTTCGTGTTCCCTAATTAATGCTCATAAAAGTCCATATTTATTTCACCCCACCTTAGGTTTTCATATTTAAAGCTCCCATTCAACACCCATATACATTAAATACTCTCCTAAGCCTCAATAACCCATAACCTAGGGTGCAAGCACAATAAAAATGATTAGGAACTTACCTCAACCAGGAAATGATAATGGGTATTAAGGGAGGAAAGATGAGCACGAAAATGGAAGAAGAGAAGGAGAAACTTCAAGCCACCATGGTCTTCTTCTTGCACAATGGAGAAACGAAATTGAAGAAGAGAAGAAGCACCAATTTGTTCAAACTTTAGGAAGTGGAAGAGAAGAGTGGAAAAATGAGAGAAACAAGGAGAAGTGTGTTTGCATAAGGGAGAGGGAGTGTCACGATAAAATAAGAGTGAAATGGTCAGGTTTTCATTTAAGTTTTTCACCCATCACTTAAATTTCTCCGTTTTAAAATAAACATGATCAATGTTTGGGCTCAATACTCATTCTAAAAATTATTCTGAATATATATTCTGATTCCCAATAATATTATCTACAGCCCTGACCAACGACATCTCAATCAGAGATACTTGGTCCGACACCTATATTTTAATCGGGTATAAATTTTAGCTCATGAAGCCTAGTAATTTATGAAAAAACATAATGATTTCAAATTAATTTATTTCAATATTTTTGGGGCATAAATCTTTCCATATATAAGTAGTTGTCATTTATTTCCCTTATTTGGGTATTTATATAAAAATTGGGATGTTACATTTTAACTTAATAGATCATGCATCTATATACTCACAAACATATTCCATTTTATCATTAGTTATTCACCAAGAACTACATTATATCTTTCAAAGAGACTCAAAACTCTTAATGTCATTGCACATGCATATTCATGTCATTTTCAAGGCCAATAATTTTCCAATCTTATCATTCAACAATAATCACTCAACTTATCATAATTACACAATCATGGCAAACATGAGTATAAATCATATACATTCATCATTAATTACTCAACTCATGTAATTGAAATGTAAACTCCTCTCCTATCTCGAGATAAGAACCACAATTCAATTGCTCTAATCATTTTGCATCATCATCCGAAACACCATATACACATCAAACATATATGCATTCATTCAATCATGAGCCATCACAAGGCTTCCATTATAATTCTAAATAATTGCTCCCATATCATCAAGCTTAGTAACAAGTCCTAAACATGTCAAGACATCTATTCATACTTTTATGTTAGGCTTCGGGAATTCCTTTCCCAAAACCATGACTCTCTAAGCTTCAAGGGGCCAACCAAACATACCAACCACCTTATCACATCCCTTATCAATATGACATCTAATCTTAATATAAATCATCCAATTGCCATCATTATCATTCACATTTAACATAAACCACCTTGGCTTCACTTAAGGCCACTAAAAATTCACAAATCTCAACTGACACATATTATGGCCATCATCAAGCAATAAATTCAAGTCGCACACATCATGACCTAAAACCTCATTGAATCACAAGTCTCATTTCATTTATCCATCACTAAGGTCATCTACCCTTATGATCATCACCATAATCAACAACATCATATATCCATCCTCAAACTCAATTCCTCAAATCTCAAGATATGAACCTCAATAATTTAACATCAACAATTTCCAAACATCATCTCTACCCACCAAATCATTCTCATGACCAATGAATCATCAATTTCTTAAGGGTTTCATACAATCACCAATCATCAATTCCATCAATTCTCATACATCATTACAAATATTATATCATCATCAAAGTGCCAATTAATGTAAACAGCACACAATATTCCCAATGGTCATCTAGCCTATGGTTTAGGTTTCACATGTATAATTCATCATTCAAATAACATCAACTTAGCTCAGAATTCATCAACATCAATAATCAATCCCAATACTTCTAAAATTTTATTTTCCTCTTATAAATTATTCTAAGGCATCCAAATCTTCAAAATCATCATTTGGGCCAAAAATCCCCAAATCACCCCACTTAGGGTTTTTCTTCTAAAATCACCAAATCAACCACTACAACCTATTTCATGAATCCTCATGATTTAATAACCCTCATTCTCATTGATTCACAAAACCATAAAACCATAATCAAAATCACTTCTCAAGCCCTTCAAGCTTAGGGTTTATCATTTCCTTCAACACCCAAGCATTTAACATCACCATTTCAAGCCTAACAACATCAAAACCATAAATGGAGGAAGAAGGGTTTAAAGTCTTACCTCATTTCTAAGCCATGGCAAAAAGAAAATAGTGAAGAGCAAAGAGAGGAGACCACCAAATATTTGCCCCATAATGCCATACAAGCCTTATGAATCCATGCTTAGTTTTTTATTTTTGCAAGAAAATAGAGGTGGGAAGAGTGGAGTTCGGTTTTGCCATAGAGGAGTGAAGGAGAAGAAGAAGAAAAAAATAAAGATGGGTGGAGAAGAAGGAAGTACGGACGGTTGGAAGGGAGAGAGGAGAAAAGATGACCACTTTGGCCATTAACCATTAGACAAAAGGGTGCTTCATGTTACTTTTTCCAATGGGTAATAATTCCCATTATCCAATAGGCAAAAATAGGTATGGAAAATGAGGAAAAGTAGACGGTTGGGTAAGGAGAAGAAAAGGCAGTTTTCATTTTCTTTTTAATTCCAATTGGCTCGTATATTCCCCGTTTAATATCATACGCTGTGTCCAATTAATTATCCCCTCAACACCAAAATTATTTTAACTAGACCATCATAACGACAATAATTTTCTAAGTATTCTAGACCCAACAAATATCCAACTTGACCAAGTGGGTCTCATATCGTTTGTTAAATCATCTGGTTCTGGTAAATCTTAATTTACCGATAATTCACCTCTAATGTCTAATTAATTTTTTCCATAATCATTGGACTATAAATAATTAATTATTTTTATTCAATAAATTTATTTTCTTCAAAATTTAGGATGTTACAATCCACCCCACCTAAAAAGAAATGTCATCCTCAAAATTTGACATCGATACGTATCACAAGGCCATACTTCAGGCCATACACCATTAAGGTTCATCGTCCTTAATAAATAGTAACAGACTTCCTAAAGTCCAATAAGATATGATCATCATCATTCCTTTGTCCCAGGCATAAAATCTCATATCCAAAGTGAGTCACAGCTCATCAATTCTCAATTCATTCGACTCAACTCACACATTCATATCCATAAGTAGTTACAACCTCACTTGCCCGACTTAAGTGTTGCTGCATCCGACATACAGGAAGGCGTCCCAATCTCATAGTGGTTACCACAAACACATAAGGTCGGCGCATAAGTGCACGTTGCCACAATACCTATGGCATGTAGAGTCATATCGGGACAAGTAGCTTCAATTCTAATTGCTCACATTATAAATACTCGTCTAAATAATACCAACTTGCATGAGACTCAGTAGCATTCTACTCGAGTCTACTACCAACATACTCATATCACATTGTCACTATACATATAATCTGGCATCAATCACGCCGTATAAATCATCAAATATCAATCACCATAACCATATATTGGTACATTTACAATAGATTCCCAATAATCATAGGGTAAATACCCTATCATCGGGCTTCATCCATCCAGAAGCCATAGTCAAATAACTTAATAACCTTCCATTTCATTTATACATTGCTAGCCATAATCAATTTAAGCCCAAATGAGTCATTAAACTCACATCAAGTACGTAACTTCAAGGTTATAGTATGATTCTTAATCGTATAATAAGCTTTCACATTAGTGAATCTTCACATAGATCACAACCAAAGTCTATAAATTGAACATATAATTCATATCATATCACATCAATACATGATTTCTATCACCAATATAGCTTCTTTCAAATTAAAAGGGAGGTAATGTCATGGTTAAATTTCTATTTACTAATTCATAATCACACGTGTCACCCCTTCGTTGTAGCCTAATCCATCATCAATCTAATAATCATAACACCAAGGGCACAGCCCAAAGTCACACCACTCAATCATATATCATAGTCAATACCAAGGTATACCTCGAATTCAACATCATTATTCACCAACTACTTAGGGGTTTACATTCATTATTCACATTTCCATTGCACATACCGGCCCTAGCTTTAACAACATATTTCACAATTAATCTTGTTGCGGCTCACTTAATCACAACGTTCGACCGATCATCGGACTTAGAAAGTCCAAGGGTCACCTATTAGCCATTATAAGATTTGTGAGATACACCCACAACATCCAATTCATCATTAAACATGGCTCATAAACAACATAGAGCCTAGACCACCATAGGGCCCAGCTCCCAAAATTTGACTATATAAGATCATGCCAAGTCAAACCGGGGGTTACCACATCTAGTGGGTCAAAATTAAATCAATCATTCACTCAGTCCTCACACATAAGAACTGAGACATAACCCCAATCTAATGAATACACAATCTCCAATTCATCATTTAATTTACTTATTTATGTCCCTAATCTAGGGAGACATAACAAATCACTTGCATCATATAATACAAGGTTTTTATGCCAAAAGATATAAAATCCATCTTTCACAAATTTAGCATAACCAATTATTTTTTATTCATAAATATCCACATCAAGGAATTCTTTCATCATCATTTATTCAATCGGTTCTAGCACATGAAATTCTCACATTCAATAAACATACTTTGGCCATACGCCATAAGCGCAACTCACACAAGAGACCTAATCACACAATTCAATTCTAACATGTATATCAAGGTCTCAACATCTATGGTTTATCACCATAGCAATTCATAATTCAATATATTATTGTAACATCCCAATTTTGAAATTAAATACCGAATAAAATTAAACCATTAAAATTATAATTTCAAAGTAGGAAATTATTTGTTAATTATAATCAACTTAATTAGTCTAACTTAAGAAATAATGGCAGATTAATTATGCTTAATTCTTAATGGTTGGCTGCTTATGATTAGCGGGTCACGTGAGTGGGGCTGCGATTCACGCTTTCCCACCCCACTCTCCTTCTCTTCGTATGCATATACATATACCCTGTGCCACTGTGGTTATTCATTTTTCTCTACTGCTTCATCCTCTCTTTTCTTCTCTTCTTCGTTCTTCGTCCTCTTCTCTTCTCCCCTGTCCTTGTTCTCTATTTCTGGAAACCCACAATGACGGTGCTGCAGAGGAGTCAGAGTCTCCTTCGGTTGGTGAAGGACGATCATCGAAGCGGAGGAAGAACAACTTCCTATCCCCGAGCCGATTGTAGAGTACAACGGTGTGAAGGGGACTGAACGAGGCAAACAGAGCATCAAACTAAACGTCGGGAAACAGAAGAGCTTCTCGAGTCCCTTCAGAAGGTAGGGGGCGCTTGCATGTCAAACGCATGGTTTATGGACGGTACCGGATAAACGTATTGCCTTGCGTGCATATGAATGTGTCTATGATGACTGTGTGCAATGCATGATTGTGAATCCTTGAATACCATGTATGTGATAGCAGAGTCCTGATTATGGTTATACATTTGTATGCATGTATTCAGGGTTGTTGTGCTGAATTTTGATAGTTAGTTATACATTAATACGTGTGATGCACGTTCTTATTACTGTTAATACCGAGAGGATACGTATGTGTGACTGTTGGCTGATTTCATTTGGGATATTGTAAACATGAACCGTTTAAGTGCTGTGTATGATGGTACGATGGACGATTGAATATAGGAAATATGTTGGATTGGTTATGACGCTAATGGTTACGAGGAATGAGTCGGATAATTGAGGATGCTCGTTGTTAAGCACATAGGCTGTATGTACAAGAACAGGGTGACCCGGGGAAGGTCAGGAGCCCCAAAGAAATGATCTCCAGCTACAGACCCTTGGCTAGATCCTGTGAGAGCTCGTGGTAGCCGTAGGAGCTAGAGTTAAGTCTCGAGACGTCAATGGGAGGCCGGTACCACGCGGTAAGGGCTAATGGACGAGAGGCCAGTAAGGGAACCTGTAACTGAAAATCATTGCCTAAGTCGGATCCGCAGGTATACATGTAGATGCAATGTTGATTAGGATAGTACGAGTGGTATGGCACGGAGTGATAGGAATAAATTCCAAATGAGTTGATGCATGCTTTTGTACGAATGAAAATAAACTTCACGTAATATGTATGTAAGTGTATGTCTTTGAAAGTATCATATTCTGCATGGCTCAAATCCAAATTGAATACAACCCGAGTGAACATGAGTGTATGTATTGATGCTGATACCGAGTCACTAACTGTCATTTTATATGTAAAAGCTCACCCCTACTGTGGCTATAATTTTTCAGTGAATGTCTCTCGAAGCAACGAGTAAAGGTGAAGCTGCACGCCGAGTGGAATGCCTGTGCACTATGGAAATATCTGTATATATGTAGATACTGTGTATAAGGTTTTGGTTAAGCCTTGGCCGGCTCGTATTTTGATCTTAGTCTCTTGAATCAGAATTTGAACTCTCTCGGGTTGAGAGTATGACAATGTGTTTGTAATCATTTATATACACTCCTATATATATACTTATGTCATACTGTATGTCTATTCTATGCTGTGCGTGAAATCTGAGTGATACGCCTATATATGTACTTCCGAGCGTGGGACGTTAGTACGACCTTAGGTAAAAATTGAACTAAGTTGTTGTTGAGGGAAGCGAGATAGTGACTTTACCCCGAGTGATGAAAGGTCTAGAAGTTCCGGGTGAATGAGGTCGTATAATTCCGAGTGGGGGGGTTGACCTGAACCCTTCAGAGTAATAAATTGTTAGGAATTCCTCGAGTGGAGAGTAACAACATGTTCCGAGTGAGTGTTCCGACTGAAGAGTGACCTATAAGATTCTGAGTGAAACCCATTGTAGTAAACTTATGGGAAGCTAGAAGATTCTTAGGTGAGACTTAACTTAGTGAGAAGACTTGAGTAAGAAGGATTAGGTGTGCCGAGTGAAGAACGAGTGAAATACCCGAGTGATAATAGACTATGAAGAATATTCCAAGTGAAATGTACGTGTGGAATCCGAGTAAAATGACTATGGGAATCATCTCCCGAGTGGTCAACATCTGTGGCTTGATGGAATGAAGTTATGAAGTGTGTGGTAAACTCCCGAAGAGGAGCTTGTGAGTATAAGTGGGGTTAATCCGAATGAATTATGAGTAAGGACCTTTCCGAGTGAGCATAAATTCTGAAATCCGAGGGATGGGAATACCGAGTAGAGTTACTCGCCTCAGCGGCTAAATGCTCGCTCCAGCGAGTGTGAGCGTAAGGAAGGTCCCTGATGGTTACGCTTAAGCTATACGAACTTCGCCCCAACGTGTCGTGTTGTCTCGCTTGAGTGATATTGAATCCGCCTGAGCGAGTCGGTGCTGTTGGGATCGCTCATGTCCTACACCTTCCGCTGTTTGCCTTGAGGATGGTTGGTACTCCGTCCCTCTCCTTCTTCTCCTAATTCTACCCTCCTCAACTCTCAGCTACTCATTTTACCCTTGCATCTACTCCGATTTTAGAAAAATTTTCCTGGCCTCGGTTTACTCTCAAATTGAACTTAGGATGTTTCAATTATACCCATGGTCACACATGGTACAAATTCATCATAAATTCAAGTCATACTTAATATATCAATATCAAATGCATAATATCAATGTATTCGCCATTAGAAGGAAATAGAGTAAGGAACTTGGCCGGACTTACACAATCAAGCATATTAATCACATTGGATAATTTATCCATATGTATTCAGTTCCATGAGTCAACCATAATCAATAATGAGCAACTATGCTCCATATATGTATCACACGACCTTAATGATAATGGCATATTCCCATAAACAATAATTATAACTTATGAATCATAATTTAAAAGGAACCACCATTGAGAAAACAATGTCTTGATAATTAATTCACCATTTTTAGACAACTAGTCATTCATAAGTCCATATAGGGCAATCAATATTTCAACATATCATCATCCTCTATATAATTATCACTCTTAAGTCTATATAAAACAACCACATTCCGACAATGAGCATCACGCTCCAAGAATCACCAAAAATGTCTCGCTATTGAGCAATCGTGCTCCAATCATCCATAATATTAATTTCAATGCAGAGTAACCATACTCTGATGATAATTAATAAACCTAATTCAGAGCAAAATACGCTCTGATACTAGCTTGTCACCCCCTGGTTCTCCAGACCTGAATCCCGATGTAATCAAGATAAACAATTAATAAAAATACGAGTAAATTTTTCACGTTTAAAATAGTTTCAAAAACACCTCAATGATTACATCAAAACCCGAACCCCAAAAAATTGAATAGTGGGATATTAGAATTTATAACTGGATCGTTAAATAAATCACCCATAAGTGTATACAAAAATAATAGAGTTTACAGCGGAAGAAGAATATGTATACAGGGCACACGCCTAGTCCCATAGATGAAGATATGGAAAAAGGCTTGGCAAAACATGCAATTACACAATACAAGCCTATTATGAACACGCTTTGCCTAAAGTATATATATACATATACATGTATGGTCACGTAACATACATCTCCAATATCCATATTCCATAATTGACTACATTCAATTCAATCTTAATATCATATATCATCGACACTTATACATACCCAAAAGGATCACATATCCAACATTATTTCGTTCATCAATGGGTATCAATTCCAATAACCCAAATATCAATATATCATCAATTTATATTATTATTTACAATACATCCACCAACATCAATGATTATTAACACTATCATATACACTTTACTCACAATATAATAAATACAACCACTGCCAGCCAAGGCATTCCATTACCACTATTTACCTTCCCAAAAGCTTTACTTTAAAATATCTTCATCCCATGATATTCCTACATCAATGCTAAAAATGGACAACATGGGAGAGTGAGTTATACATTTTAAATGACGAATATGAATACAATTGAGATTATGTGCATATGCATATTAATATCATGTATGCTTTGCTAAAATCATCAACAATCTTCATAATCTATTCATCTCAACAATATACATATCATGTATTCATCCATCCATTCATAGCAAAGCAATCACATAAACACATATTTTCTCATTGCCACAATAGGCCAACACCATCATTATCAATTATACATAAACATGCCCTTTATCAAATTGGGTCATCACAACAGCATCATTATATACAATGTCTTTTCATTGTATTTATGTCATTTATATTTTTATGTTGTCTTTTAGGTATTCGTTTACCCATCTCATCATCACATCTCAATCTCAATCACTATCAATCATCATCACCTTTTGGCATATCTCCATGCTATATGTAAATGCTCTTAGACTAATGCATATGCATAATGGAATGAACATCAACAATTGTGGATCCAACTGTGGGAATAAACATCAAATCATGAAATTAAGCATGATCATATACCATGCCCCTACTGCAGTAGTATAATGTGTACACATATCTCATAATTTTGCAGGCAATTCACCATGTTTTACTGGTACAAAAGCACATCACCCATCTTGCAACACCTAGCCATTTACACCATGACTGCGGTAAACACCACAATCAATATAAAGGTGTTGCGGGCCGACCATGATTCATACCATGGAAGCTGTGATCCATAGGACCACTGGGGATACTTGCTCATCAAAGAGCCAGCCCCCACAGGGTCCACTACATGCAGCTCCCCGTAGCTATACATGGGCGGCTTCATGACTTACACACAGAGTCACAGGGGAAAATAAGAATACTCGTGCACTAAGTCGCCCTCCCACTGGGCCGGCCGGGGGAATCCCCTAACCTTCCAACACCGACGACTATTATATGCCATGGATTTAAATTCCAATCAATGCATTCTTACACTATGCATCCTATCATGCCACTCATCAATCACCATCATCAACACCAATACCACCATACAATCTTTAGTGGATTTTATCATTGTTGGTTTTAGCCATTGTTTTCAAGTCTTACGTGTGGTATTTAATTTCAACATACTTATATCATATATACAAGTCAATACTTGCAATCATTCATAATGGCATAGCATACATCAATAACATTCATCAATCTTTCATCAATATTAAAGGAATGCCTAGCATCTGTGTTTATCTTTTATTCATCAACATCACCACATAATTCTTAGTGGGTTTCATCTCATTTGATCATTACCATTGTTTCATATATTAGTGTGGTATCACAACAATCCATCGATATAATTCAAACCACACATACACAAGATCACACTTGCATTCATTCACAATGGCACTCAACAATCATTAATAATAACAATCATACTTTTATTCAAGGCATTGACCAACAATCATCATCCATCATTATTCATTATCGATATCATCACCGATTCATCAATTTATAATAATTACATTGTCATGCAATCATCCCTTATTAGCTTCATCATCATACAAAGGTGTGTCATACAACCACATAAATTACTTTTCATTATCTTCTTACTAAGTCATATTACTAATGGTGGAATATTCATGTGTTTCATGACATATATTAGGCACACACACATTTTGCCAATCTATAACTCAATCCCAAACACCACTAAGACACACCATAACCACATACCCCTAACACATTCACATGTCATTGCATGACGAAACAAAACTAGGATAATAACAAGTTCAATTCATTTTCAATACCAAGGTATGTGAGGGACATGATAATGCCATCACATTTTGATTGCTAAAACGTATTAGAAATATATGTAATCGAATGTATAAACATGTCATGGCTCAACCATATCAAACAACATCAAAACAGAGTGCCAATAAGCCAAAAACATACTATGAATCGATTCAGGAAGGTCCTTGAATCGATTCATGTGATTCTGGAGCACCAACCAACAAAACAGGGGTCCTTGAATCGATTCAAATCCCTTATGAATCGATTCAAGCATGGTGAAATTGATGAACAGTGATTCCAGGGAGTCTTGAATCGACTCAAGGCTTCGTGTGAAACGATTCAAGCCCATCTAGGGGCCTCTAAATCGATTCAACCAAACGTGTGAATCGATTCAAAGCCCTAGAAGTCCTTATTTTTGGAAACAGAATGCATTGAATCAATTCAAGCCCTGGCATGAATCGATTCATGCATTCCCAACAGCCTTTTTACTCTAAGAAAACAACATCCCATGACCCCATTCATCAAATCCAACATCCATTATGCTTAAACACACCTATACAGGATGTTTTAACTCAATAGATCATGCATCTATATACTCACAAACATATTCCATTTTATCATTAGTTATTCACCAAGAACTACATTATATCCTTCAAAGAGACTCAAAACTCTTAATGCCATTGCACATGCATATTCATGTCATTTTCAAGGCCAATAATTTGCCAATCTTATCATTCAACAATAATCACTCAACTTATCATAATTACACAATCATGGCAAACATGATTATAAATCATATACATTCATCATTAATTACTCAACTCATGCAATTGAAATGTAAACTCCTCTCCTATCTCGAGATAAGAACCGCAATTCGATTGCTCTAATCATTTTGCATCATCATCCGAAACACCATATACACATCAAACATATATGCATTCATTCAATCATGAGCCATCACAAGGCTTCCATTATAATTCTAAATAATTGCTCCCATATCATCAAGCTTAGTAACAAGTCCTAAACATGTCAAGACATCTATTCATACTTTTATGTTAGGCTTCGGGAATTCCTTTCCCAAAACCATGACTCTCTAAGCTTCAAGGGGCCAACCAAACATACCAACCACATTATCACATCCCTTATCAATATGACATCATCCTCAAACTTAATTCCTCAAATCTCAAGATATGAACCTCAATAATTTAACATTAATGATTTCCAAACATCATCTCTACCCACCAAATCATTCTCATGACCAATGAATCATCAATTTCTTAAGGGTTTCATACAATCACCAATCATCAATTCCACCAATTCTCATACATCATTACAAATATTATATCATCATCAAAGTGCCAATTAATGTAAACAACACACAATATTCCCAATGGTCTTCTAACATATGGTTTAGGTTTCACATGTATAATTCATCATTCAAATAACATCAACTTAGCTCAAAATTCATCAACATCAATAATCAATCCCGATACTTCTAAAATGTCATTTTCCTTATATAAATTATTCTAAGGCATCCAAATCTTCAAAATCATCATTTGGGCCAAAAATCCCTAAATCACCCTACTTAGGGTTTTTCTTCTAAAATCACTAAATCAACTACTACAACCCATTTCATGAATCCTCATGACTCAATAGCCCCTATTCTCATTCATTCACAAAACCATGAAACCATAATCAAAATCACTTCTCAAGCCCTTCAAGCTTAGGGTTCATTATTTCCTTCAACACCCAAAGCTTTTAACATCACCATTTCAAGCCTAACAACATTAAAACCATGAATGGAGGAAGAGGGGTTGAAAGTCTTACCTCATTTCTACGCCATCACCAAAATGAAAATGGTAAAGAACGAAGAGAGGAGACCACCAAATATTTTCCCCATAATGCCATACAAGCCTTATGAATCCATGCTTAGTTTTTTATTTTGGCAAGAAAATAGAGGTGGGAGGAGTGGAGTCCGGTTTTGCCATGGAGGAGTGAAGGAGAAGAAGAAAAAAATAAAGATGGGTGGAGAAGAAGGAAGTGTGGACGGTTAGAAGGGAGAGAGGAGAAAAGATGACCACTTTGGCCATTAACCATTGGTCAAAAGGGTGCTTCATGTTACTTTATTCAATGGGTAATAATTTCCATTATCCAATGGGAAACAGTGGATATGGAAAATGAGGAAAAGTGGAAGGTTGGGTGAGGAGAAGAAAAGGGAGTTTTCATTTTTTTTAATTCCAATTGGCTCGTATATTCCCCGTTTAATATCATATGCCGTGTCTAATTAATTATCCCCTCAACACCAAAAATTATTTTAACTATAACATCATAACCATAATAATTTTCTAAGTATTCTAGACCCAACAAATATCCAACTTGACCAAGTGGGTCCCATATCGTTTGTTAAATCATCTAGTTCCTGTAAATCTTAATTTACCAATAATTCACCTCTAATGTCTAATTAATTTTTCCCATAATCATTGGACCATAAATAATTAATTATTTTTATTCAATAAATTTAATTTCTTCAAAATTTGGGATGTTACACTACTATCGAAGGTACAATGATGACTGTAGATATGGACCAAGCAACAAGAATCATGGATGCTCTATCTTCTACAGATCACCAAGCCCTACATAATAGATAGCAAATGATTAGAAGATGTGTGTTGGACTTGAACACTACTGATGTAATATTAGCTCAAAATAAGATTTTGACTCAAAAGGTAGAAGCATTGACTCAATAAATGACAAAGCTACCATAACAATTAAATGTAGTTCATTTGCCTGTGGCACCTACCATGAATCATTAGCAATAAATTAAATATGATTTTTATGGAGGAAATCATGCAAATGGCTAATGCTTATTGTAACATCCCAATTTTAAAGGTAAATGCCGAATGAAAAATAAACTATTAAGGTTTGATTTCAAAGTGAGAGGTTAATTGACAATCATAATCGGATTAACTTAAGGAATAATGACAAGTTAATTAAGGCTTAATTGGTGAAAGATGGCTATTTGTGATTGGCAAGTTACGTGAGTGGGCTGCGACTCACGTTTTCCCATCTCACTTCCTTCTCTTCACATGCACATATACCCTGTATCACCGTGGATACTCATCCTTCTTCCCACTACTTCATCCTTTCTTTTCTTCTTCTTCGTTTTCATCTTTCTTTCCCTTCCCCTGTTTTGCCTTTCATTTCTGGAAATCGTAACGACGGTGCTGAAGGAAGGTCAGAGTCCCCTCCAACTGGTAGAAGACGATCCCTGAAGCAGAGGAAGAACAACTTCTCATCCCTGAGCCAATTGCAGAGTACGACGGTGCAAAGGGGATCTAGGCGAGTCGGATAGAGCGTCAAACCAAACGTTGAGAGTAGGAGAGCTTCTTGAGTTCCTTCCGTAGGTAGGGGGCGCTTGCATGTCAAATGCATGGTCCACGAACGGTACCGGATGAGTGTATTACTTTAAGTGTGTGCATGTGTTTGTGACGGTTGAATATTATGTATGATTGTTGATTCTAGATCCTGTGTGTAGGATAGTAGTGATACAATAATTGCATGTAATCAAGATGGTGGTAATGTAGCCTGTTAGCCTTGTTATAGACGAATGAGATGCATGGTCCTATCTCTGTTAACACTGTGAGGACATGAAAGTGTGATTGTTAGTTGATTTGTCAGACGTTATTACCTTGATTGTCCGATTGCTGTGCATGTTGGTGTGGCTGGAAAAGTAAACATAAGGACTGTGTTGAATCTGTTTCTATTATGATGGTTGCAAAGGAGGTATCAGTTGAGTAATGATGCTTGCTGGTAAACGCATTAGTTGCATGTGTATGAATGGGGTGACCCGTGGAAGGTCTAGAGCCCCGAGGGAATGGCTTCCAGCTACAGACCTTGGCTAGATCCTGTGGGAGCTCGTGGTAGCCGTAGGAGCTAGAGATGAGTCTCGAGACGTCAATGGGAGACCGGTACCACACGGGAAGAGCTGATGGACGAGCGGCCAATAAGGAGGAAACTGTAACTGAAAGTTATTACTCAAGTCGGATCCGCAGGCATGCATGTAGATATGATGTTGATTAAGATAGTACGCATAGCACGTGTTGAGTGTTATGAATGATTTCCGAGTGTGTGGATGCATGTGTACGTGTGAATGAAGATGCACTTTATGTAGTATGTATGTTATAGATATTATTCTGATTTGCATGATCTTAGTTTAACCAAATGCAACTGAGTGAAAGTAAGTGTGCGTACTGGCACTGATACCGAGTCTTTGATTGACATTTTACATGCAAAAGCTCACCCCTGCAGTGGCTACATTTTCAGTGAACATCTCTCAGAATGAAGGGTGAAGGAGGAGTTGGGTGCAGAACAAGCAACCGAGTGCTATTGAATATATATGTATATGTATATACTGTGTGTAAGGTTCTGTTAAGCCTTGGCCGGCTCATATTTTGATTTTGTCCTTTCGTTAGAACTTGAACATTTTCAGGTGAACAAAGTCATGATGATACTTTTGTAATTATTCAAGTACCTCTCTATGTGTTTATACTGTGTGAT
Source organism: Clitoria ternatea (assembly GCA_037962975.1). Lineage (NCBI taxonomy): Eukaryota > Viridiplantae > Streptophyta > Magnoliopsida > Fabales > Fabaceae > Clitoria > Clitoria ternatea. The sequence continues at coordinate 164,542,751 of CM075672.1, forward strand.
TATTTTATGCTGTAGGTAATGCCCGAGTGATAGGTATGGATGTATGGGTATACTTTCGAGCATGTGAGATCAGTGTGACTGTGGGTAGGAGTGTAGCTAAGTTGTGGATCGAGGAAAAACGAGATAGTGAGTCATTCTGAGTGATAAGGAGTTGAACAGCCGAATGAGTGTGGTCGTATAGTTTGGAGGAGGAGTTGGGTTGAATCTAGTGAGTGGTAATTGTAAGGTCCCCTGAGTAAAGATTGATTAATGATTTTCGAGGGAGAAGCCGTCGAAGTGAAGGTTTTCCGACTAGAATGTGTTGTATGTCAGTGACTCGTAGCTGGGCCTTTCCATGTGGGAATTGCTTAAAAAGGATTCTGAGAGAAACCCCCCTTCATAAATTTTGAGTAAATCGTATATATATAATTTGGGTGACCAACAATGATATTTCGAGTGGATAGGATTAGGTTAGGTCCGAGAGGATGTAAAATGGGTAAAATAACCGAATAATCCTAGGAGCAAATCTCGTGTGAGCTAAACCAATACCGAGTGAACGATTGTCTCAATCCGAGTGAGCTAAGAGTAGACCTTCCCGAGTGAACCATACGCTAAAATCCGAGTGGAGTGACTGGGTACCGAGTGTAGCTTCGCTTCAGCGAGTGTTGTGTGGATTAGAGGACCTGAGTAGAATCGCCTGAGCGTAGTTCGCTTCGCTTGAGCGAATGTGCCAGGTGCCATTGGATTCGCCTAAGCGTTCCCTTCGTTCACAATGCATGAGCTCTTTTCTTTATCTTCCTCCCCCTCCTTCTCCTTGTTGTGCTCAGTTTTGTTAATCTGGACAGAGTATGCACGATTTGCCAACCTTAAATTTTTTGAAAAATTCCCCTTTAAGAAATTAGGGTGTTATATTTTGGTATCAGAGCAGACCGAAAGGTCCAAGGCCAAGGTATGCTTACCGAGTGTGAGCGGTTGTGTGCATTATGATCAAATGGTCATTATTATTGTGATATTGTTGAACTTGAATGATACTGATATTGATTTATGGATAGGAGGTTGCTTCCTCCTGATCCGACTGATTGTGTAACATATAGAGAAGGCATAATGTGCTAAGTTACTGAATATTAGGCTGAGATACGATCCGTGGTAAGTGGCTCGGTATACTTATCCTTGAGGGGTGTTAATTTCAGGATAAGGGATGACGCATCACCAAAGCATGGAGGCTATAGCCACAGCATTCCAACACTTTGCGGACGTGTTTGAGAGGCAGGGCCAGACTCGAGCTGAGGATGGCCATGTGCTGGACCGCTTCCTGAAGAGGAAGCCGAGTGAATTTCCGGGAGGACGTAACCCGGAGGCAGCTTTTAAATGGACTCAGGAACTAGAGAGGATTTTTGGGGGTCTTCGCTGTACCGAGGCCCAAAAGGTCAAATGTGTGGTGCATATGCTGCGAGACGAGGCAGAAAACTAGTGGAAGATAGCTAGAAACCAATTTTCGGATGATGATGCTCAACTGACCTAGAACGATTTCAAGGCATGCTTCTTAGAGAAGTACTTCCCCAACACAGTAAGGAGTCGGAAGGAGTTGGAGTTTATGGAGTTGAAGCAGGGCTCCATGACTGTGGAAGAGTACGCGACTAGGTTCGAAGAGTTGTGCCTATTCTACCCACCTTTCCAACAACCAGGGACGGAGAGCTCCAAGTGCCTTAAATTTGAAAATGGATTGAGATTAGATATTAAGATGGCCTGCAGATATCAAGAGATTAGGAGTTTTCCTGCATTGGTGCGCAAATATAGAATATTTGAAGAAGATGACAAGGCCTACTTAGGCCAGAGCAGCAGAGCCAACCATTACTTAAAGCCTCAGCAACCACGTTTCAAGAGGCCAGGAAACGTGGGAAGAAATAGACCCTTTACCAGATATCAAGAACACAGTAACCAAGGGAGACAGATGAGTAGACGACCAAAATATGGCAAGTGTTTTAAATGTGGTGGTGGCCACTTTGCTTAGAATTGCAATAGTACAGATGTCAAGTGCTTTCATTGCCAGGAGAAGGGGCACATTCACCCTGACTGCCCCCAACTCCGCCAAGTAAACCCCAATGCACGTCATGGAGGTTTCCAAGAGAGGAACCGAGGGAACGACAACCAAGAACCGAGTGGCAGAGGCAGCAGAGCCAGAGGGAATATGATGTTGGCCCCAAATAACCGGAAGAGAGGCACCGATTAACCAACTGCTGGAAGAGTATACACCATCAATGCTGAGAATGCTGCACAAGCAAATGACTTGGTACAATGTAAGTGCTCACTCGGTAGTCATACACTTAACGTTGTTTTCGATTCGGGAGCTACCCATTCTTTTATAGCTGATGAGTGTGTAAAGCAATTAAAGTTACCGACTGTGTTTATGGATCGGACCTTGGAGGTGGCCAATCCGACTGGCGCCAAGGTGTTAACATCATCGATGTGCAAGGATGTAATATTTGTGTTGTGTGATCGAAGTTTCACTTTCGATTTGGTGTGCATACCTTTAAAGGATCTTGACATTGTGCTCGAAATAGATTGGCTTTCAGCCAACAAGGTGTTAGTGGATTATAGAAACTGAAGGGTAATCTTTCCGAGATGACACAATGAGGACTACACGGCACCAGGTATGGTTCGACTGTTTACGATGCTTTGCTTAATCGAGGGTGAGAGTAAAGCCCGAGTGAACGAAATTCCGATTGTCTGTGAATTTCCAGAAGTGTTTCCCGAGGACATACCGAGTGTCCCTCCCAATAGAGAAGTTGAATTCTCTATAGACCTGATCCTTGGAGCTGAGCCAGTCTCCAATGCGCCTTATAGAATGTCCCCAACTGAATTGGCCGAGTTGAAGAAGCAAGTAGACGAGTTACTCAGAAAACAATTCATTAGACCGAGTGTATCACCATGGGGCGCACCTGTGCTACTTGTTAAGAAGAAGGATGGCAGCATGAGACTTTGTATAGATTACCGACAGCTAAATAAACTCACGATTAAGAACCGATACCCACTGCCCAGAATTGATGATCTGATTGACCAGCTGCGTGGAGCCACAATCTTCTCAAAAATCGATCTACGATCAGGATACTACCAAATCTGAGTAAAGCACTCGGATATCCCAAAGACTACCTTTAGGACTCGGTATGGTCACTACGAGTATGTAGTGATGCCGTTCGGTGTAACAAACGCCCCTGCGGTCTTCATGAACTACATGAACAGCATATTCCACCCATATTTAGACCAATTCATAGTTGTTTTCATTGATGACATCCTAGTCTATTCTAAGACTTCCGAGGAGCATGAAGAACATCTCCGAGCGGTACTCCAAGTGTTGAAGGAGAAGCAGTTGTTTACAAAGCTTTCCAAGTGCGAATTCTGGATGGATAAGATCCACTTCCTCGGACATGTGATTTCCGAGGGAGGTGTCTCGGTGGATCCTTCAAAGGTGGCAGCTATAATGGCATGGGAGAGACCCAAGTCAGTTTCAGAGATAAGGAGCTTTATGGGCCTGGCAGGTTATTATAGAAGGTTCATTGAGGGTTTTTCCAAGTTGGCGTTGCCACTGACTAAATTGACTCGGAAAAACATTCCCTTCGTATGGAGTTCCGAGTGCGAGAGTAGTTTCCGAGAATTAAAGGACAAGTTGACGACTGCTCCAGAGTTGGCATTACCTGACTTGCAAGAGAGCTTCGTGGTTTATTGTGATACATCAGGACTCGGATTGGGATGCGTGTTAATGCAGAAATACCGAGTGATAGCGTATGCCTCTCGGCAATTGAGACCTCACGAGCAGCACTATCCGACCCACGACTTGGAATTTGCAGCTGTGGTGTTCACGTTAAAAATCTGGAGGCATTATTTGTTTGGGTCCAAATTTGAAGTATTCAGTGACCACAAGAGCCTCAAATACTTATTTGACCAGAAGGAGCTGAACATGAGGCAGAGGAGATGGATGGAATTTTTAAAAGATTATGATTTCGAGCTAAGGTACCATCCGGGTAAAGCAAACGTTATGGCCGACGCGTTGAGTCGGAAATCCCTTCATATAGCAACGATGATGGTGAAGGAAGTGGAATTATTGGAACAGTTCCGAGACATGAACTTACATATTGACATCCCTTCCTCTCGGAAAATGACGATCGGTACGCTGAGGATTGCCAATGAATTCCTGAAATCCGTGTAAAAGTAACAGCAGTCAGATTCCTACTTGGCTAGGATGAAGGAGACTCAGGCCAAAGGTAAGGATTTGTCCTTGACTGAAGGATCAGATGGAATCTTCCGAGTAAGAAACAGAATATACATGCCGGGTGAAGGAGAATTGAGAAGAATGGTGCTTGATGAAGCTCATAAGAGCTTGCTAAGTATCCACCCGGGTATGACGAAGATGTACCATGACCTGAGAACACAGTTCTGGTGGCCCGGACTAAAGAGGGATGTGGCAGAGTACGTGGCTCGGTGTATTACCTGTCAGAAGTCAAAACTGGAGAACCAGAAGCCGTATAATGCATTGCAACCCCTAGAGATTCCTGTGTGGAAATAGGACTCCATTGCCATGGACTTTGTCTTGGGATTGCCCAAAAACCGAGCGAGCCATGATGCGATATGGGTCATTGTTGACCGACTAACAAAGAGTGCACATTTCCTACCTGTGAACATGAAGTACCCGTTGCATAAGTTAGCACGGATTTACATCCAAGAAATTGTTCGATTGCATGGAGTGCCAACTTCTATCGTATCGGATAGGGATCCTAGGTTCACGTCCCGGTTTTGGACAAGCCTGCACCAGGAAATGGGCACGAAGCTTTGGCTAAGTTCCGCTTACCACCCTCAATCGGATGGACAATCCGAGCAAACGATTCGAAGCCTAAAGGACTTGCTAAGGGCGTGTGTGTTAGAACACGGTAGAAACTGGGAGCAGTACCTCCCCTTGATTGAGTTCACATACAATAACAGCCATCACAACAGTATCGGTATGGCACCCTACGAAGCACTATATGGACGAAGATGCTGGACCCCACTTTATTGGTCGAAAACGAGTGAGAGTCTACTGTTGGGACCAGAAATTGTAAAGCAAACATCATAACAGATCCGAGTGATAAGGGAATGGATGAAGGCGTCTCAGGACAGGCAAAAGAGCTACCATGACAAACGAACTAAACCATTAGAGTTTTCAGTCGGAGACAGAGTGTTTTTGAAGACTTCTCCGAGTAAAGGAGTCGGGCGAGCCTTGAAAGGTGGAAAGTTGAGCCCCCGATACATTGGACCTTATGAGGTGTTGGGACGAGTCGGCTCCATGGCATACCGTATAGCATTACCGACTCACTTATCCCGATTGCACAATGTATTTCATGTGTCCCAACTGAGGAAGTATCTGTATGACCCCAACCACACAATGCCTGATGATGAAGTGGAAATCAAGGAAGACCTGACCACTACGACTATACCGATTAGAATCGTGGACCGATCGGTAAAGCGTTTAAGGAGCAAGGATGTACAAATGGTTGAAGTAGAGTGGCAGCAAGGCAGGACTACCTCTTGTACCTGGGAACGCGAAGACGCCATGAGACAGCAGTACCCCGAGTTGTTCCAACCAGGGTGAGTCACTGACTGAATTTTGAGGACGAAATTCTTTTGAGAGGGGGAGAACTGTAACATCCCAATTTTAAAGGTAAATGCCGAATGAAAAATAAATTATTAAGGTTTGATTTCAAAGTGAGAGGTTAATTGACAATCATAATCGGATTAACTTAAGGAATAATGACAAGTTAATTAAGGCTTAATTGGTGAAAAATGGCTGTTTGTGATTGGCAAGTTACGTGAGTGGGCTACGACTCATGTTTTCCTATCCCACTTCCTTCTCTTCGCATTCACATATACCCTATATCACCGTGGATACTCATCCTTCTTCCCACTACTTCATCCTCTCTTTTCTTTTTCTTCGTTTTCATCTTCCTTTCCTTTCCCCTGTTTTGCCTTTCGTTTCTGGAAATTACAATGACGGTGCTGAAGGAAGGTCAGAGTCCCCTCCAACTGGTGGAAGACGATCCCTGAAGCAGAGGAAGAACAACTTCTTATCCCCGAGCCGATTGCAGAGTACGACAGTGTGAAGGGGATCTGGATGAGTCGGATAGAGCGTCAGACTAAACGTTGAGAGTAGGAGAGCTTCTTGAGTTCCTTCCGTAGGTAGGGGGCGCTTGCATGTCAAATGCATGGTCCACGAACGGTACCGGACGAGTGTATTGCTTTAAGTGTATGCATGTGTTTGTGACGGTTGAATATTATGTATGATTGTTGATTCTAGATCCTGTGTGTAGGATAGTAGTGATACAATAATTGCATGTAATCAAAATAGTGGTAATGTAGCCTGTTAGCCTTGTTATAGACGAATGAGATGCATGGTCCTATCTCTGTTAACACTGTGAGGACATGAAAGTGTGATTGTTAGTTGATTTGTCAGACGTTATTACCTTGATTGTCCGATTGCTATGCATGTTGGTGTGGCTGGCAAAGTAAACGTAAGGACTGTGTTGAATCTGTTTCTATTGCGATGGTTGTGAAGGAGGTATCAGTTGAGTAATGATGCTTGTTGGTAAACGCATCAGTTGCATGTGTATGAATGGGGTGACCCATGGAAGGTCTATAGCCCCGAGGGAATGGCTTCCAGCTACAGACCTTGGCTAGATCCTGTGGGAGCTCGTGGTAGCCGTAGGAGCTAGAGATAAGTCTCGAGACGTCAATGGGAGACCGGTACCACACGGGAAGAGCTGATGGAAGAACGGCCAATAAGGAGGAAACTGTAACTGAAAGTCATTACTCAAGTCGGATCCGCAGGCATGCATGTAGATATGATGTTGATTAAGATAGTACGCATAGCACGTGTTGAGTGTTATGAATGATTTTCGAGTGTGTGGATGCATGTGTACGTGTGAATGAAGATGCACTTTATGTAGTATGTATGTTATAGATATTATTCTGATTTGCATGATCTTAGTTTAACCAAATGCAACTGAGTGAAAGTAAGTATGCGTACTGGCACTGATACCGAGTCTTTGATTGATATTTTACATGCAAAAGCTCACCCCTACAGTGGCTACATTTTCAGTGAACATCTCTCAGAATGAAGGGTGAAGGAGGAGCTGGGTGCAGAACAAGCAACCGAGTGCTATTGAATATATGTGTATATGTATATACTGTGTGTAAGGTCCTGTTAAGCCTTGGCCGGCTCATATTTTGATTTTGTCCTTTCGTTAGAACTTGAACATTTTCGGGTGAACAAAGTCATGATGATACTTTTGTAATTATTCAAGTACCTCTCTATGTGTTTATACTGTGTGATTATTTTATGCTGTAGGTAATGCCCGAGTGATAGGTATGGATGTGTGGGTATACTTTCGAGCATGTGAGATCAGTGTGACTATGGGTAGGAGTGTAGCTAAGTTGTGGATCGAGGAAAAGCGAGATAGTGAGTCATTCCGAGTGATAAGGAGTTGAACAGCCGAATGAGTGTGGTTGTATAGTTTGGAGGAGGAGTTGGGTTAAATCCAGTGAGTGGTAATTATAAGGTCCCCTGAGTAAAGATTGATTAATGATTTTCAAGGGAGAAGCCATCGAAGTGAAGGTTTTCCGACTAGAATGTGTTGTATATCAGTGACTCGTAGCTGGGCCTTTCCATGTGGGAATTGCTTAAAAAGGATTCTGAGAGAAACCCCCCCTTCATAAATTTTGAGTAAATCGTATATATATAACCCGGGTGACCAAGAATGATATTCCGAGTGGATAGGATTAGGTTAGGTCCGAGAGGATGTAAAATGGGTAAAATAACCGAGTAATCCTAGGAGCAAATTTCGTGTGAGCTAAACCAATACCGAGTGAATGATTGTCTCAATCCGAGTGAGCTGAGAGTAGACCTTCCCGAGTGAACCATACGCTAAAATCCGAGTGGAGTGACTGGGTACCGAGTGTAGCTTCGCTTCAGCGAGTGTTGTGTGGATTAGAGGACCTGAGTAGAATCGCCTGAGCGTAGTTCGCTTCGCTTGAGCGAATGTGCCAGGTGCCATTGGATTCGCCTAAGCGTTCCCTTCGTTCACGATGCATGAGCTCCTTTCTTTATCTTCCTCCCCCTCCTTCTCCTTGTTGTGCTCGGTTTTGTTAATCTGGACAGAGTATGCATGATTTGCCAACCTTAAATTTTTTGAAAAATTCCCCTTTAATTTCATTTATTTAATTAGAAATTAGGGTGTTACACTTATATCAAGGAGATCAGCAAGAAAAGTTTGTACATTATATGAACAACTCAGGGCGACAAGATAATTTCAATTCTAGTAATTATCCTAACAATTTTTTACAGGGTTGGAGAAACAATCAAAATTCAAATCAAGGACAGAGACAACATCCATATCAGTATCATTATCCTTCTTTGCATGAAAAGACTTCCAAATTAGAGGAGACTCTGGAGAAATTCATGTAAGCTTCCTTAACCAATCAGAAAAATGCAGAAGTATCAATCAGAAATTTGGAAACTCAAGATGGACAATTGGTAAAATAGCTGTCAAATCAACAGAGAGGTTCCTTCTCTACCAATACTCATCTGAATGCTAAGGAGCATTGTAACTCAATTACCACAAGAAGCTGTAAGGTCATAGGTGTAACACCCCGAATTTTACAAAGGAATGAATAATTAATGTGAATGGCAAATAGTTGATGCTTATTGAGGAAGATGAGTGAGAATATGTGGAATAAATCTAATTTGATTTATAATGAGGAATTCTGAGTGAGAATACTTAGGAACAAGTTAAATATGTCTTATATGATGTATATGATAGTATGGATGTGATTAAATTGGCTTATGATGAAGTTTCATAAGTTAGACTGTGTGAAATCTGCGTTTCCTACCTCTGTGTTGATAGTCTCGCCCAAGCGAGAAGGGATCTCGCCCAGGCGAGGATTCCCTGTGTTCGTCTTATGGTTTCTGGGTAATTTTCGCTCAGGCGAAGGTTAATTTCGCTCAAGCAAAATTGCCTATGTATCAGTGTTGCTCTCTGGAGGAAATTCGCTCAAGCGAATGGAGTCTCGCCCAAGCGAAGGGTCTGAGAAATGGCATTCGCTCAAGCGAGTGAGGGATCAGCTTGAGCGAGCCAGTGAGGAATTGGTCACTGGATCTTTCTTCGCCCAAGCGAATGTGAGTAGCTTGAGCGAAAGGGGAAGTATGAATACTGGGTGATGCTCACTCAGGTGTGACTGGTACAGTTGTACTAGACCGAGTGTGGTAAGTATATGGTGAGTGTGTGGGATTTTGAACGAGATTTCCCTTGAGTAAGAACCTTAGAAAATAATTCTGTGATGTTGTCAATTTCCGAGTGAAATTCTGAGCAGTTGTGTTCCGAGTGGAAGTATTCGAGTTCAAGGTAACTCATTCCGAGGGAAGTCTCTCTGTGAGTGTAATTTCCGAGTGGAAATGGCACCGAGTGGGGTGTGTTGTCCAGAAGTATTTTGGAATGACTTCACTCGTGGGAAAAACAAAGGAAGTCAGCCTTTGAATTATTTATCCGAGTAGAATCCTGAGTGAGTGTGAAAGCAATAAGCATTCCGAGTGTATGATTATATATGTGGGTCGGTAGATTGGATTTGTGGATAGGTTTGTATGTATGAAAATATACATATATACATAAGGGATTTATGTTGATTTGATGCTTCTTACCGACTGGAATATGAATAATGTTGGGTGAATAATTCTAAGTTGATGAATTCCGAGAGAAATATTGGAGGCTTGGATCCAATTCCGAGTGAGGCTATGATGTTTGTCCTTCTTTTTCGAGTGGAGAATATTTAAATGGATTTTTAGAGAATTGCTATTGATGAACCCATCCGGTGTAGGATTAGATGGGAGAATTTCCCGAGTGATCCTTGTGTGGCCTTTTTCCGGGTGGAAAAGCATGAGTAAACCCCGAGTGGGATGGGTTTAGATATTCCCGAGTGGAATTCTGAGTGATCCTCTTCCAAGGGAGAGTTGTTGTAATGGTTTAGATTGGACTATATCCTAAGTGTAGGAAATATATATATAATCCGAGTGAATAAGATTATATACTCCGAGTGGTTAGGATCTGAACAAGTCTGGGTGAGACTTAATGAATCCCCGAGTGAGTAAGATATCATATGCCGAGTGAATCTGGCTGGAATATTCCGAGTAGAGTATGATTGTGAAGACCCCTTCTGAGTGAAGGAAGGTCTACGTATTCTCCGAGTGAGAAATGTGAAAATATACCGAGTGGTGAATGTGGAATACATTCCGAGTGACTTATAGTGGTGATACACCGAGTGGTATTGACAAGCAAATATTCTAAGTGAGGAAGGATTTAGGATTCCGAGTGGGATGCCCCTCATTTACCGAGTGGAAGACCTAATAAGTGATGGGTCAGTTTTAGAGAAATTACCGAGTGAAGGGTTGATTGAGATGACTCGGATTAGATTGGAATTGCCGAGTGAGAGACTATATGAGTATGAGTCGGCCCAAAATGTCTTGGTTGAATGCAAAGTGGATCGGTTTAGATTGTTATGTCAAGTGGGAAGCCGAGTGTGAGATGACTCGGATTTAGTTGAAGTTTGCCGAGTGAAAATCGAATTAATATTGGGTCGGTTTTAAGGAATCCTGCCAACAGAAACCCGAGTGCTGGGAAAGATGATTTCTGGTTGGATTCGCTTAAGCGAATTAATACCTCGCTCAGGCGAGTGAGTGTGGAAATAGGTACTGGGGTTATTTCGCTTGTGCGAATGGAGAGGCTTATGCGAGATAGAGCTATTCCGCTCAAGCGAATATGGGTTTCGCTTGAGCGAGTGACACCCTGTTTGCGTGTTTCTTCCCTTTTCTCGCGGTTTAATTACGTGGACCCTTCTTTTACTTAGTTCTAAGGATATTAAAGTAAATATGACATGGTATGATGGATTATTGGACTGCCATTTGTAACTATGAGGTAATAGTGAGATATTTTAAAGGGAAACATTTATTAAGACAAAAACTCTTACTTTCTTTCTACCTTTCACGTCACTTCTTCCCCTCCTTTCTTCATTATTCTTCTTCGTCTTCTTCATGCTGTTCCCCATCTCCTCTTTTCTTCTCTCCAAAAACCAAAACCGTGTGGAGCTTTCTTACCCTCTCCCATATTTGTTTTCATGGAGGCTCAAGGGAGAAGCTCATGGTTGAATCCTCTTTCACTCTTCTCCTTTATTTTTGTGTGGATCTCTCTTTTCCTTGGGAGCTCATAGCCAACTCTTGGGTGAGGTAAGTTCCTCACCATTCCTTATGAGTTTATGCCCTAGATTTTGGGTTTTTGGTTTTGGAGGAGTATTTATTGTGTATAGGGATTGTTGGGAGAAGCTTAAAGTGAGGAAACCCTAGGTGGGGTGTTGTTATTATGATTTTAATAGTGGGTTATTATGGAGATGCATGAATTAATATTTGGATGGGTGGAAAATAAATGAGTAATTATGATGTTGATGGGTTTTGGTGAAACCCTAACTTTAATAAATTGGGGGAAGTGTGAAAGGAGAGTAAAATGTATGTTTAATGACATTGGGGAAGGATATTAATGATGGAAGATGGCTATTGATGTGAGTAATGAGTATTGGTAGCAGTTGTTTGGCTAGTTGGCATTTATGATCTAAAGGATCTTGACTTTGGAAAAGGAATTCCCGAAGCCTAATACAATTATATAACTTAGTGTTTAACAAGTCTAGGACTTGATGATAAGCTAGAAAATGTCTAAAAACTATAAGGAATGCCTTGTGATGGCTTATTAATTGTATGAGTGCATATGTATAATATGTAGATCGTATTCCGAATGGTGCAAAGGAACTTTTGGAGCATTGGAATGGTTCGGCTCTTCCCTTAAGGTAGGAGAGGAGTTAACATTTAAATTGCATGATTTATATATTTGATGATTATCGTATGTGATTGATACTCATGTTTGCATTGCCATATATATATATGTATTGAATTAGTTAGAATGGCAATAGCTAATTATTGAGAATTATTATGATACTCTTGTGTTGGGTTGAAAATCCCTAATGAATATATATAATGATATTGATATATAAAAGGAAATATTATGACATTCTAGTGGTGGATACAAGTAGTTGACTTGTATGTATATGAGGCAATGATGATTGCCAAATATGTGAATGGTGAATGTGCCTCGAATGAGTTTATGTGTGGATTAATATTATGTTGTTTGCTATGCCTTTGTTATCCATATGTGGATTATTGTGATAGATGTTGTGGCTATTGGATGCCAATTATTTGAATGATGTGCCTTGAGGGGCCTTGTGAATGTTTATATGCCAATGAATGCTAGTTAAATTGATGATATGCCTTGAGGGGCTTGATAAATGATTTTGTATGATTATTGAAATGCCATTGATGACAAAATACGAAATATACAATATATCCCTAATTGAAAGGGTGAGATGTTCTTGCGAGGTTGTTGAGCATATGCATTATTGCATCTTTCATTCATGGCATGTCATAGCATTGGTTTTATGTGGTTGCGATCACAATGATGAAAGATCCTGCGGGATTCTATGAAGGGAGTACCCCTTGCGAGGTGGGAAACCAAAGTGATGATGATATGATATTATAATGGTGGTTGCGATCACCTGATTGTGAAATGTGAAGGGCCCTGCGGGGACCATTGTATGATAATGAGCCAGTGGTTGCGATCACTAGGTATTTGATATGATAAAGGGCTTGCGAGCACCTATGATGCCCATGGTTGCGATCATGAGGCGGGAGTACCCCTTACGAGGCGGGAAACCTATGATTATGAATGATTGATTATGGTGGTTGCGATCACCCGTGATATGAAATCGGATCCGTTGCATATACATTAAACAGTTGACATATGCATTATTTTAAGACCATGGCATTTGTGATGGGATGACCATGAGTGTTGAGAAACCCCTTGCGAGGAGGTATTTGAGTGAAACCTCAATGAATTAATGATGAAAATGAATATAAATGCCCTTGTTGATAAGTGGCAAAGTATTGATGTATGTGATCGTGTATATGTTGTGCTTATTATGATATTGATTGTGATTTATGAGGCTTGTATGCCTATTCTAATGATGAGATGATCAATGAATGATAATTTGATGATTTGATAGCAAAGCACACATGATGTTTGTATGCATATACACATGATCACAATATATATGTTATTCGTCATTTTGAATGTATAACTCACTCTCCCATGTGGTCTCCTTTTTAGCATTGTGATGCAGGTTACCATGGGACAAATTCGGATTTAAAGATCAAACTTGGGTGAAGGTAAATAGTGGTAGAGGAAGTGTCTTGGCCGGCATCATTTATGAATTCATGTGTAATGAATAAGTTGTGTATGATGATATAGATGATTTAGAGATTTTAAGTATGTGAAAGATAATCCCTTGAATTGATGGATGATGAATAAATATATGTAATTGTGTAAGAGGTGGTTGTTTAATAGGCTTATAATTATACCATTGCCTGCTAGCCTAGCCTTTTCTCATATCGTCATATATGGGACTAGGTGTATGCCCGGTATACACATTCTTCCGCTGTATACTCTATTGTTTTTGTATACCTTTATGGGCGAACTAGTTATAGATCCAGGTTTAATGTATTAAAATTGTACACTTTGGTTTTTTGTCATTCGAGTTTTGGTGTGATGCTGAACTTAGTTTGGAATGCGAAAAATTTATTCGCATTTATATTATTTATGACGATCACATCGAGATTCGAGTACAGAAAATCAGGGGTGTTACAAAGGTGGTATCAGAGCATATGTTGCTCTGAATAAGAATTATTGGTTACTACCCGAGCATGATTGCTTTAAGATAATTGATATTATGAATGGCTAGAGGATGATTTCGCAATGGTGAGACTTTTAAGACGATTTTTGGAGCAGGATGCTCATTATTGGGATCTGGATGTTGGTATAGAATTAAGAATGATAATTATCTAGAGGATAATATTATGTTTTATTGCCCTACATGGACCTATGATGTACTAAGTGTCTAGGAATTGAGAATTGATTATAGGGCATATTTGCTTATTGAGGAATTATCGTGAATGGTTAAAGTTGAGCTGAGATTGGTGCTCAATGAGGACTTTTGTGAGATTGTGATTTATAAGATGTGGTTATTGACTATGGGAAGTATACCCTTTATCATTGGGGTTATATGATAAATTATGGAGCCTAGTTGCTCATTGATAATCATGAATGAAATTTCTTGACATATGATGAATGTATGTATTGTGTAAGACCGGCCAATTTCCTTACCCTATTACCTTCGAATGATGAATATATTGTAATTGTGCATTGATGTTGATATATATAATGCAAATTGATTGATGATGAATCCATGATTGAATGTTAATCATGGAAATGAAATATTGCGATGTGAATGAGATATGAAAAATGAATTGATATGATGATGATTTGATGCCATGTGTTGATCATGGATATGATATGTATATATTGATTTAATGATGGACCTATGCCGTATGTTAATTACGGATAAGAGATATTGAGAAAGAAATTGATATGGTAGTAGACCATATATGTTGAGATCTTGATGTGCATATGCACTTGGAATATGAATTGTGATTAGATTTCTTATATGCATTGTGCTTGTGGCGTTTAGCCAAGGAATGTTTGTTAAATGAAATGAAACTCATATGCTTGAGTTGAATGAATGAATAATATTGAGTAATTCCCTAGTATGGGTATGTTTGAATTTAAATGTTTGGTTGTGCCATTTGTGAAGGATGGATTTTATATCCTGGGCACAAGAACCCTATGTGTTATATGATATAAGTGATTTGTTGTATTTCCTAGATTGGGAATTTGAATATGTGATAAATGATAAAATGTGAAATCAAATACCTGTTAGATTGAGATTGGGTCTCGGTGTTGATGTGTGAAAACCGAGTGAAGGATTTATTTAATTATGACCCACTAGGCGTGATGACCTAGATGGATTTGGTATGATCTTGTATGATCAATTGTTGAAGAGAATTAATTAAATTGGTCCCTACATTTGTGATGGTATGATTAAATGCGTATGATGCTTGTTCATGCATATACTTGTGATAAATGCATGTATGGGGACTGTTATGATGAATGTCGAGTGGACTTTATGGAGGAAAGCATGAAATGCTTACTGTAAAGGGTAAATCCGAGTGAATCGATGATAATTCGAATGAATCCATGATAATCCGAGTGAATGGCATAGGATTGCCGAGTGAATGTGGTATAAGCCGAGTCATCTGACTGTTGTTGAGTTGCCGAATGAATTTAATGTTTAACGCAGATTTCTGAGTGGGCAATCGAATGAATATGAGTTGAATTTCATATGCATACGTGTTATTGTGTATTGAATATGAACACCTTGCGGGGTGCCACGAGGGTGTTATCCCGAGTGAAGAGGACATGGTCCTAATGTTGATTGTGATGAAAGACCTGCGTTGGACTCGGGCAGTGCCTGGGGCACTAAGCGTGAGATGAGACGCTTGATGATATGTCGAGTGCATTAGCGTTGAACGCCGAGTGAATGAAACCGTATGCATCCGATTCGCCACTGGAATGCGTTGGATTTGTATACCGATCGGCAATCAGATGACAGGTGATGGATATGCTTAAGTCCTGGAGCTGGGCTCGGACAGACTCTTGAGCGTGGCTCGGAGTGTGAATATTGTTGACATAGTATTGGAGCAAACTGGAAGTGAAACCCGATTGAGGATGATTGTGATTGATCATATTGAATGACAATGAATGTTGTGTTGAGAGATGTCAATTGTGATCATGAGTTGATGAATAGAAATTTAACCATGTCATTACCCCCTATTTTATTTGAAGGGTGCTATATTGGTGATAGAAACCACATAATGATGTGATATAATGTGAGTTATATGTTTAGTTTATGAGCCTTAATTGTGATCTGTAAAGAGAATACCCAATGCGAAAGCTCATTATTTGATTATGTAGCCTATTTGATAAGAGTTGATGAATCTTTTAAGGTTCGAATTGATTTATAGCCAGCAAATATGTAAGTAAAATAAGAATTTTAGATTAATTGAGCATGGATTTGGACGAATAAAACCTAAAGATGGGGTATTTACCTTGTGAGGATGGAAGAATTATGGTTAATACATTGATTTATTATGATGTTAAACAATATTTAATGATTGATATGGCATGATGGATGCCAAATTATCTATATAATGATGATAAAATATGAGTATTTTGGTTATGGACTGGTGAGGATTGTCACCAAGTCTTACATAAACTAGTATCGTTTGAATATATGTAACTAATATAAGCAATGGGAATACGAGGTACTGGTCCCGATATGGTCTTACATGCCATAGGCATTGTGGCAACATGCACTTATGCGCCGACTTTATATGTTTGTGGTAACCACTACAGGATTGGGACGCCTTCCTGTATATCGGATGCAGCAACACCTAGGCCGAGCAAGTGTAGGGATCGTAGCTGCTTATGGTGAATGTACTAAGCCTATCTGGTCATACTGAGTATGAACATGCGAGCTCTGTTGGATAAGTTATAATTGATAACATATGACATGCTTGATGTAGAAATTTGTTAGGAACAATGGTGTGAGATGAACATGTCTTGATGGACCTTGAGAAGTCCAAGGTCATTTCATGGTGTTGTTGGATCTTGTTGATGTGTGGTCTGAGATATGGCCTTGTGTCATGGGAATTGATGCTGAATTTCGAGGACGAAATTCTTTTTAGGTGGGGTGAATTGTAACACACCCCGAATTTTACAAAGGAATGAATAATTAATGTGAATGGCAAATAGTTGATGCTTATTGAGGAAGATGAGTGAGAATATGTGGAATAAATCTAATTTGATTTATAATGAGGAATTCTGAGTGAGAATACTTAGGAACAAGTTAAATATGTCTTATATGATGTATATGATAGTATGGATGTGATTAAATTGGCTTATGATGAAGTTTCATAAGTTGGACTGTGTGAAATCTGCGTTTCCTACCTCTGTGTTGATAGTCTCGCCCAAGCGAGAAGGGATCTCGCCCAGGCGAGGATTCCCTGTGTTGGCCTTATGGTTTCTGGGCAATTTTCGCTCAGGCGAAGGTTAATTTCGCTTAAGCGAAATTGCCTATGTATCAGTGTTGCTCTCTGGAGGAAATTCACTCAAGCGAATGGAGTCTCGCCCAAGCGAAGGGTCTGAGAAATGGCATTCGCTCAAGCGAGTGAGGGATCAGCTTGAGCG
Organism: Clitoria ternatea; assembly: GCA_037962975.1. NCBI lineage: Eukaryota > Viridiplantae > Streptophyta > Magnoliopsida > Fabales > Fabaceae > Clitoria > Clitoria ternatea. The sequence goes on from CM075672.1 coordinate 164,560,045, forward strand.
AGCCAGTGAGGAATTGGTCACTGGATCTTTCTTCGCCCAGGCGAATATGAGTAGCTTGAGCGAAAGGGGAAGTATGAATGTTGGGTGATGCTCACTCAGGTGTGACTGGTACAGTTGTACTAGACTGAGTGTGGTAAGTATATGGTGAGTGTGTGGGATTTTGAACGAGATTTCCCTTGAGTAAGAACCTTAGAAAATAATTCTGTGATGTTGTCAATTTCCGAGTGAAATTCTGAGCAGTTGTGTTCCGAGTGGAAGTATTCGAGTTCAAGGTAACTCATTCCGAGGGAAGTCTCTCTGTGAGTGTAATTTCCGAGTGGAAATGGCACCGAGTGGGGTGTGTTGTCCAGAAGTATTTTGGAATGACTTCACTCGTGGGAAAAACAAAGGAAGTCAGCCTTTGAATTATTTATCCGAGTAGAATCCTGAGTGAGTGTGAAAGCAATAAGCATTCCGAGTGTATGATTATATATGTGGGTCGGTAGATTGGATTTGTGGATAGGTTTGTATGTATGAAAATATACATATATACATAAGGGATTTATGTTGATTTGATGCTTCTTACCGACTGGAATATGAATAATGTTGGGTGAATAATTCTAAGTTGATGAATTCCGAGAGAAATATAGGAGGCTTGGATCCAATTCCGAGTGAGGCTATGATGTTTGTCCTTCTTTTCCGAGTGGAGAATATTTAAATGGATTTTTAGAGAATTGCTATTGATGAACCCATCCGGTGTAGGATTAGATGGGAGAATTTCCCGAGTGATCCTTGTGTGGCCTTTTTCCGGGTGGAAAAGCATGAGTAAACCCCGAGTGGGATGGGTTTAGATATTCCCGAGTGGAATTCTGAGTGATCCTCTTCCAAGGGAGAGTTGTTGTAATGGTTTAGATTGGACTATATCCTAAGTGTAGGAAATATATATATAATCCGAGTGAATAAGATTATATACTCCGAGTGGTTAGGATCTGAACAAGTCCGGGTGAGACTTAATGAATTCCCCGAGTGAGTAAGATATCATATGCCGAGTGAATCTGGCTGGAATATTCCGAGTAGAGTATGATTGTGAAGACCCCTTCTGAGTGAAGGAAGGTCTACGTATTCTCCGAGTGAGAAATGTGAAAATATACTGAGTGGTCAATGTGGAATACATTCCGAGTGACTTATAGTGGTGATACACCGAGTGGTGTTGACAAGCAAATATTCTAAGTGAGGAAGGATTTAGGATTCCGAGTGGGATGCCCCTCATTTACCGAGTGGAAGACCTAATAAGTGATGGGTCAGTTTTAGAGAAATTACCGAGTGAAGGGTTGATTGAGATGACTCGGATTGGATTGGAATTACCGAGTGAGAGACTATATGAGTATGAGTCGGCCCAAAATGTCTTGGTTGAATGGAAAGTGGATCAGTTTAGATTGTTATGTCAAGTGGGAAGCTGAGTGTGAGATGACTCGGATTTAGTTGAAGTTTGCCGAGTGAAAATCGAATTAATATTGGGTCGGTTTTAAGGAATCCTGCCAACAGAAACCCGAGTGTTGGGAAAGATAATTTCTGGTTGGATTCGCTTAAGCGAATTAATACCTCGCTCAGGCGAGTGAGTGTGGAAATAGGTACTGGGGTTATTTCGCTTGTGCGAATGGAGAGGCTTATGCGAGACAAAGCTGTTCCGCTCAAGCGAATATGGGTTTCGCTTGAGCGAGTGACACCCTGTTTGCGTGTTTCTTCCCTTTTCTCGCGGTTTAATTACGTGGACCCTTCTTTTACTTAGTTCTAAGGATATTAAAGTAAATATGACATGGTATGATGGATTATTGGACTGCCATTTGTAATTATGAGGTAATAGTGAGATATTTTAAAGGGAAACATTTATTAAGACAAAAACTCTTACTTTCTTTCTACCTTTCACGTCACTTCTTCCCCTCCTTTCTTCATTATTCTTCTTCGTCTTCTTCATGCTGTTCCCCATCTCCTCTTTTCTTCTCTCCAAAAACCAAAACCGTGTGGAGCTTTCTTACCCTCTCCCATATTTGTTTTCATGGAGGCTCAAGGGAGAAGCTCATGGTTGAATCCTCTTCCACTCTTCTCCTTTATTTTCGTGTGGATCTCTCTTTTCCTTGGGAGCTCATAGCCAACTCTTGGGTGAGGTAAGTTCCTCACCATTCCTTATGAGTTTATGCCCTAGATTTTGGGTTTTTGGTTTTGGAGGAGTATTTATTGTGTATAGGGATTGTTGGGAGAAGCTTAAAGTGAGGAAACCCTAGGTGGGGTGTTGTTATTATGATTTTAATAGTGGGTTATTATGGAGATGCATGAATTAATATTTGGATGGGTGGAAAATAAATGAGTAATTATGATGTTGATGGGTTTTGGTGAAACCCTAACTTTAATAAATTGGGGGAAGTGTGAAAGGAGAGTAAAATGTATGTTTAATGACATTGGGGAAGGATATTAATGATGGAAGATGGCTATTGATGTGAGTAATGAGTATTGGTAGCAGTTGTTTGGTTAGTTGGCATTTATGATCTAAAGGATCTTGACTTTGGAAAAGGAATTCCCGAAGCCTAATACAATTATATAAATTAGTGTTTAACAAGTCTAGGACTTGATGATAAGCTAGAAAATGTCTAAAAACTATAAGGAATACCTTGTGATGGCTTATTAATTGTATGAGTGCATATGTATAATATGTAGATCGTATTCCGAATGGTGCAAAGGAACTTTTGGAGCATTGGAATGGTTCGGCTCTTCCCTTAAGGTAGGAGAGGAGTTAACATTTAAATTGCATGATTTATATATTTGATGATTATCGTATGTGATTGATACTCATGTTTGCATTGCCATATATATATATGTATTGAATTAGTTAGAATGGCAATAGCTAATTATTGAGAATTATTATGATACTCTTGTGTTGGGTTGAAAATCCCTAATGAATATATATAATGATATTGATATATAAAAGGAAATATTATGACATTCTAGTGGTGGATACAAGTAGTTGACTTGTATGTATATGAGGCAATGATGATTGCCAAATATGTGAATGGTGAATGTGCCTCGAATGAGTTTATGTGTGGATTAATATTATGTTGTTTGCTATGCCTTTGTTATCCATGTGTGGATTATTGTGATAGATGTTGTGGCTATTGGATGCCAATTATTTGAATAATGTGCCTTGAGGGGCCTTGTGAATGTTTATATGCCAATGAATGCTAGTTAAATTGATGATATGCCTTGAGGGGCTTGATAAATGATTTTGTATGATTATTGAAATGCCATTGATGACAAAATACGAAATATACAATATATCCCTAATTGAAAGGGTGAGATGTTCTTGCGAGGTTGTTGAGCATATGCATTATTGCATCTTGTATTCATGGCATGTCATAGCATTGGTTTTATGTGGTTGCGATCACAATGATGAAAGATCCTGCGGGATTCTATGAAGGGAGTACCCCTTGCGAGGTGGGAAACCAAAGTGATGATGATATGATATTATAATGGTGGTTGCGATCACTAGGTATTTGATATGATAAAGGGCTTGCGAGCACCTATGATGCCCATGGTTGCGATCATGAGGCGGGAGTACCCCTTGCGAGGTGGGAAACCTATGATTATGAATGATTGATTATGGTGGTTGCGATCACCCGTGATATGAAATCGGATCCGTTGCATATGCATTAAACAGTTGACATATGCATTGTTTTAAGACCATGGCATTTGTGATGGGATGACCACGAGTGTTGAGAAACCCCTTGCGAGGAGGTATTTGAGTGAAACCTCAATGAATTAATGATGAAAATGAATATAAATGCCCTTGTTGATAAGTGGCAAAGTATTGATGTATGTGATCGTGTATATGTTGTGCTTATTATGATATTGATTGTGATTTATGAGGCTTGTATGCCTATTCTAATGATGAGATGATCAATGAATGATAATTTGATGATTTGATAGCAAAGCCCATTGATTCCAATATTTCTATGGCTTCCTCCACAGTTTTGTTCATTAAAGAACCACCTGCACAAGCATCTAACATCATCTTGAACTGAGGCAATAAACCATTGTAAACGATTCTTACCTTTTCGACATCATTCAGGTTGTGGTTTGGACACTTTCTCAAAAGTGCCTTGAATCGTTCCCATGTCTCTCCTAGTGATTCATCATTATTTTGAGAAAAAGAGTGTATGGCTGTCATTGCTTCAAAATATTTCGAAGGAGAATAAAATATTTCCAAAAATTTTCTTTCAACATCGGACCAGTTTACAAAACTACCCAGTGGACAAGATTTAAACCATTCTTTTGCTTTACCAATCAATGAAAAAGAAAAAAGTCTCATGTAAACAAACTCTTCTTGATTGGGTTCAAAACCAATTGTGCTGCATAACGCATAAAAAATAGTTAAATGTTCATATGGTTCTTCATGTTTTCTTTACAAACTTTTCTATCTCAGGATCAAAATAAATTTTACCTGCGGTAGATCGAGTTTGCATACACAAACTAGACAAAGAAAGTTAGTTATAACAATAAGTAAAAAAAAATTTAACTAAAAAAAATATTTACCACGGTAATTAAAAATTTACTGTTTTACTGATACAATTCAATCCCCGGCGACGGCGCCAGAAAACTTGTTAACCCGGTGATAACGTCTCAACAGTTCGTTTCCACCACCGGGTTGTTAATTGGCAAGCGCACCAATCGTTTGTAGTTTTCAAAATTTAGATATCGTTCCACTGGGATTGAAAGTCCAATAACAACAGTAATTTTCTATTTACTATGGTAAATGTGAAGGAAGTTATAGACAAAAGAATGATTTATATACAATTTATACAATATTCACAGGATAGCATGATTGAGTGGTTCATAAGATAAAAGAAAATAAAATCTATCTAAAAAGTCAAGTTACAATCTAGAATAGGTAAGATACTTGAGATAAACACAGATAAACAAATTATGTTGGAAATTGGATTCCTAATCTAGAATAACAATGAGGAACTCAAGACATGCATATTTGATCATCAAGTTTCATGTCATTGCAGCTTAAAATCATTATAACCGATCCCTCGTGATATAAATTCTAAGAATTCATCGTAAAGTCCGATCCCTTGTGAGCTTTCTCAGTAAAAACTTGCATTAAGACTTGGCCTTATGGCAACAATGGTTAGCAACCCCTATAGAATTGAGATACCAAGGGTATTCCAACTTTTTACTTTCGTCAAAACAAGTTTCAATACGACATGAATAATCATTCTCCTATTTGACATTCATACTAATAAAACAAGTTTCAATACACATGAAAATCATTCTCCCGTTTGACGTTCATATTAATAAAAGGTTGAAATACTAACATGGACTTGAATCATAAACATGCAGAGGTCGAATTCGCAACATTATACTCAATAGATTAGTTCACCAATTCCAACATAAACAAATTAGTTACACATGGTGAAAGTAAAAACAACACTTACAGAGTTTGACATTACGAAGACGATGGGAACTTCATGATACAACGATCACAATACACCAAAAACACACTCAAGTATCTAGAAAACTATTCTAGAACTACAACTCAGAAAAGAAGTACTCAAAGTCGAGCACAAGAGAGAAAAGAAGAGAATGGAATGCTATGGGATGTTATGGGATGGTGTTGGATGGCCCTATTTATAGGACTGAGCAAGGGTGCTGACGCTACGCGTCAGTGTGACACTACGCGTCACACCCCTGACTCAGCTTCTATCAAATAGCTGATAATGGCCACTTCAAATTATTAAATATGATCATGCCTGGCCACTTGGACGTGTTTCCACTGTATTTTGGCCATTTGTGCTTAGTGGGGTGGCCCTTGGTGCTGAGTGGGGTGGCCATTATTGGGTCAAAGCTGAGTGCTTAGCCAAGTTGGATGTGGAGTCCATGCAGCACTGACGCTACGCGTGGCTTTGACGCATAGCGTCAGCATCAAAAATAGCTGTTGATGCTACGCGTGGGGTGAGGCTATAGTCAGCTCCTCCAGTGTAATTTTCTCTTGATTTCTTAACTTTTTCACTGCAAAACTTAGAGAAAATTGATCAAGGGAAGATTATTTCCAACAACATCCATTTATTGAATTTAAATCCTAATTTTCTAACAAATTAAACTAATTTTTGTAATTTTTATGAAATTTTTATTAAAGCTTTTATTAAAAATTTGAGGACTAACAGAGTTATTGACAAAGAAGAAGAGATTTTTTTAAGAAACTGTGGAGTTGGAAGCAGGATGTAGTGCAATTATTCAAAAAGCACTACCATTGAAGACTAAGGATCCTGGCAGTTTTACAATTCCAGTTACCATTGGCACTTTACCTGTGGGAAAAGCTTTATTAGATCTACAAGTTAACATTAATTTGATGCGGTTGTCCATGTTAAAGAGAATAGGAGATATGGAGGTTAGGCCTACAAGGATGACTTTGCAACTAGCAGATAGATCAATGAAATTTTCTTATAGGGTAGCTGAGGATGTGTTGGTCAGAGTTGATAAATGTGTGGTCCTAGTGGATTTTGTGGTGATGGGTATAGAAGAAGACTCTGAAGTACCATTGACCTAGAGAGACCGTTTATGAAGACTGCCAAGATAATCATTGATATTGATGAAGGAAAGTTAAAAGTGAGAGTGCATGATAATGAGGTGAAATTTGATGTTTTTGAGGCAATGAAGCATCCGTTAGATAAGCAGTATATGTGACACCCTAATTTTAATAAATGATAAACCCAAAAAAAATAGGGAAAAATTTTTCACGAATAACCACAGGTCAAACGGCATAGAAAAGGAGGAAGAAGGCAAGGGAATAAAACCATTCACACGGAAGCACCATCGGCGCCTGAGCGAACCACCAAACAACGTACACTCGCCCAAGCGAGACCCACATCCGCCTGAGCGAGACGCCCCAACTCGCTCGGGCGAACTTCCCATTCGCTTAAGCGAAACCGAATACGAAAGCCTTCCAAAACAACATACTCACTGAGCGAGGAATCACTCGCTGAAGCGAGAAGCCACACTCGGCATTGAATCACTCGGAAAACCGAGACATTCATTCACTCGGGGAAGTAGGTAGTTAAGTTCCACTCGGACTTATTCGAAAACCCAACCACTCGGAATACCAATCCTCACTCACTCGGAATCACTCGGTGTATTCGCTCGAAATCTGTGAGGGCTCCTCACTCGGAATAACTCCCACGTCTATTTCGCTACTCGGGGTATCCTACACTCGGTAACCATATTATTTTCTATTCTAGTTTTCCTACTAAGCCAGGACTTACTCGGGTCCTTTAGCCACTTGCTAATCTATCACATTGGGTCCACTTTGAATCTTAGGTGTCTCTCTGGTCAGTGAACTACTCACTCGGAAACCGCTGATTATCCTTTACTCGGGGCGTTTCACGATTTTTACTCACGGGATTCCAGTCAACTCCTATTCCAGGCTATACGACCTCAATCGCTCGGATTATTCAACCCCTCATCACTCGGAATGACTCATTGACTCACTTTTCTCCTACAATAACTTAGCTCCACTCCTGCTCATAGTCATACTGATCTCCTATACTCGGAGAGTATACTTACACACTTATATTTACCACTTAGGCATCACCTACAGCATAGAACAACACAACATATATATATACATAAAGGTATTCAAATATTACAACGCATTAACACGTCTTTACTACCCGAAAGCATTCAAGTTCTGATATAGGGATTAAAATCAAAATACGAGCCGGCCAAGGCTTGACAAGACCTTACACATAATATTTACATATACACATATATTTCATAGCGCTCGGTTCCTCCACTTTACGCCCGGTCTCTTCTTCATCCTTCATTCCGAGGGATATTCACTGAAAAATGTAGCCACTGCAGGGGTGAGCTTTCACATGTAAAATGACAATCAAAGACTCGGTAACAGTGTCAGCACGCACACTTACTTTCACTCAGCTATGTTCAGGATAAACTAAGATCATACAATCGGAATAATGTCAATATCATACATACTACACAAATATATCTTCATTCACACGTACACATGCATCCATACATTAAGAAATCATTCATAACACTCAACACATACTATGCGCACTACTCCAATCGACCTCCTATCTACATGCATGTCTACGGATCCGACTCGAGGGATGACTTTCAGTTGCAGTTCCCCCTTCACTGGCCCCTCGCCCTTCGGCTCTTCCCATGTGGTACCGGCCTCCCATTGGCGTCTCGAGACTTCTCTCTAGCTCCTACGGCTACAACGAGCCCCTTCAGGATCTAGCCAAGGTCTGCAGCTGGAAGTCATTCTCTTGGGGCTCTTGACCTTCCACGGGTCACCCTATTCTTACGCATGCAGCTAATGCATTCACCAGCACGCATCATTATTCAACTGGTGCCTCCTTCGAAACCATCATAGTAGGAATAAATTCAACACAGTCCTCATATTTACTTTGCCAACCATAACAACATGCACAGCAATCGGACAATCAAGGTAACATCATCTAACGAATCAACCAACAATCACACATTCATGCTCTTACAGTGTTAACAGAGGTAGGACCATGCAATTCATTCGTCTATAACAAGATTAACAGGCTACATTATCATCGTCTGGGTCACATGCAATCATTGTACAACTACCATCTTACACACAGGATTCAGAATCAACAACCATGCACATTATTCAATTGCCACACACATGCATACGTACTTAAAGCAATACATTCACCCGGTACCGTTCGTGGATCATGCATTTGACATGCAAGCGCCCCCTACCTACTGAAAGGAACCCAAGAAGTTCTCCTGCTCTCAACGTTTGGTCCGACACTACTCGTTCAGCTCTCTTTCGCACCGTCGCACTCTAAAATGTGGCTCGGGGATGAGAAGTTGTTCTTCCTCTGCCTCAGTAGTCGTCTTCCACCAGTTGGAGGGGACTCTGATCTTCCTTCAACACTGTCATCGCGATCTCCAGAACGAAGAGCAAAACAGGGGAAGAGAAGGAGAACGAGAACGAAGAAGAAGAAAAGAGAGTATGTAGTAGTGGAAGGGATGGGTATCCACGGTGGTACAGGGTATGCATATATGCGCATGCGAAGAAAAAAAAGTGGGATAGGAAGTTGTGAGTCGCAGTCCACTCACACACTTCGCCAATCGCAAGCAGCCACCCTTCACCAACTAAGCCTAATTAACTTGTCATTATTTCTTAAGCTATGTTGATTACAATTAACAATTAATTCCCTACTTGTATTCACTTCTTAACGTTTTATTCTCATTCGATATGTAACTTCGAAATTGGGATGTTACAGTATAGTTTTTGGATAGATGTAGAAGAAGCCGTTAAAAATAAATTATGTGAGTTGAATCATTCTAACACTCTTGAAAAAGTTCTTGTGCATGTTGTTGATAAGCTTGATGGGGATAAAGTAGAAGCTATAAAGGAAATTATGAAAGATTTTGATTCAAATAAACTCATTGCACCAAGCCAAGTATCCATGGAAGACTTGCTTGTGAAGATAGAAGTTGAAGCCCAGAAGCTTGAATTCAAGGCTTTACCTTCCTATTTGAAATATTTCTTCCTGGATGATGACAGTCAAAAACCAGTGGTGATAAGCAGAAAGTTGACCATGTCAGAAGAAATGAAATTGATTAAAGTGTTGAGAAGAAACAAGGGAGCAATGGAATGAACTTTACACAATCTAAAAGGAATCAGTCCTTCATATTACATGCGTCAGATATTCATGGCGCAGAAGTACAAACCAATTGCACAGCCTTAGAGAAGATTGAATCCAACAATGAAAGAGGTAGTAAAGAAGGAGGTGATGAAGCTACTCGAGGCGGGCATGATTTACCCTATTTTAGATAGTGCTTGGGTAAGCCCAGTTCAGTAGTTCCTAAGAAAGGGGGCATGACTGTAATTCAGAATGAAAAAAATAAGTTGATTCCAACTAGAACAGTCACTGGATGGAGGATGTGTATGGATTATAGAAATTTCAATCAAGCCACCAGAAAAGATCATTTTCCTTTGCCTTTTATTGATCAGATGTTTGAAAGGTTAGCAGGTCAAGCATACTATTATTTTCCGGATGGGTATTTAGGCTATAATCAGATAGTTGTTGCTCTAGAAGATTAAGATAAGACCATCTTTACATGTCCCTTTGGTGTTTTTACTTATAGAAAGATATCTCTCAGACTATGTAATGCTCCAGCCACTTTCCAAAGATACATGTTTGCCATATTTACAGATTTAATTGAAAAATGTATTGAAGTATTTATGGATGACTTTTCTGTTTTTGGATCATCATTTGATCACAGCTTGGCTAATCTGGATACTGTGTTAAAGCGGTGTGTGGAAACAAATCTGGTTCTTAATTGGGAGAAGTACCATTTTATGGTCACTAAAGGTATAGTGCTAGGTTATAAAATCTCTTGCAGAGGCATTGAAGTGGAACCAGCAAAGGTTGAAGTGATTAAAAAACTCCCTTCGCCAATTAATGTTAAAGGAATTAGAAGTTTCTTGGGTCATGCAGGCTTTTATCGATGATTCATCAAAGATTGCAAAGCCTTTGAGTAACCTCTTGAATAAGGATACTCCCTTTCATTTTGATGATTCTTGTTTAATTGCTTTTGATTCATCGAAAAAAAACTAATTTCTACCCCTATAATAGTTGCTCTTGATTGGAAACTTGAATTTGAACTAATGTGTAATGCCAGCGACTATGCTATAGGAGCAGTTCTTGGTCAAAGGAAGTCGAAGATTTTTCATGTTATACACTATGCCAGTAAAGTTCTCAATGAAGCACAAATAAATTATCCTACAACAGAAAAAGAACTTTTAGCAGTAATGTATAGCTTAGAGAAATTTTGACATTACTTGATTGGATCCACTAGTGTTGTTTATACTGACCATACAACTTTAAAATATTTACTGAATAAACCTGACTCGAAGCCTAGATTTCTTTGATGGATTTTACTATTGTAGGAATTTGATTTGATTATAAAAGATAAAAAATGAAGTGAGAATTTCATTGTAGATCTTCTTTCTAGACTTTCCAACAAGGCAGTTACGAATACTCAACTTGAAGTAGATGATGCATTTCCTGATGAAAAATTTTTGCTAGTTCAAGAGAGACCATGGTTTGCAGATATTGCAAATTTCAAGGCAGCAGGGATTATACCTGATGATCTTACTTAGCAATAGAAAAAGAAATTCTTAAAGGAAGCTCAACAATATATTTGGGATGATCCATATTTGTTTAAGACTAGATCAGACAGTATTTTAAGAAGATACATATCTCAGGAAGAACCAAGAAGCATTCTATCGCATTATCATAATTTGGCATATGGAGGTCACTTCAACGGTGAAAGAACTGCAACCAAAGTTCTACAATCTGGTTTCTATTGGCCTTTGTTATTTTAGGATGCTTATATTTATGCTCAATCATGTGATAGTTGTCAGAGGACAGGTGGAATTTCAAGGAGAAATGAAATGCCTCTGAATACTATCCTCGAGGTTGAAGTGTTTGACTGCTAGGGGATTGATTTTGTTGGACCAATATCCACTTTATTTGCAAATGAATACATTTTAGTTACCGTGGATTATGTATCCAAATGGGTGGAAGCTACTGCTAGTCCTAAAGCTGATGCTAAAACTGTGATCAAGTTCTTAAAAAAGAATATCTTTGGCAGATTTGGCATACCCAGAGTGTTAATAAGTGATAGAGGTTCTCACTTTTGTAATGCTCAGCTGTAGAAATGTCTGGAACATTATGGAGCCAAACATAAAGTGACATCTCCATATGATCCACAAGCAAATAGGCAAGTAGAAGTTTTAAACCGAGAGATCAAGCGTATTCTAGAGAAGACAGTCTTAATTAGCAGGAAGGATTAGGCTCAGAAGCTTGATGAAGCTCTATGGGCTTACAAGACAACATATAAAGCACCTACAGGTCTTTCTCCTTACCAACTAGTTATTGGTAAAAGTTATCACTTATCGGTGGAACTTGAACGTAAAGTGAGACGCCCCAAAAATAGGGGTAAATTTTTCGCGATTGGATTTTAAAATCATTAATTAATGAAGAAATAAAGTGGTGAAGCTTTAATCAACACCCTGTATCTATAAAGAACCTATCTCATATATGAAGATATGAAAAGGTAAATTAAAAATGAATCATGAGGATCTCAATTAGAGATAGTAGAAAAATCATTTATATTGATGTTATATGATTGGATTTAAAGAAGAGGGATTTTGTGAGATTTAGTAGTTCAAATTATGTTAAATACACCTGTATGGTGATGCAAGAAGAAGCTATGATGCAAGGGAAAACTAAAGTAATTAAGGCAATAATGTTTGGAGAATCAGGGGGCATTTCGTTCAAGCGAATTCCCCACTCGCTTAAGCGAGTTCAACAACCCATGCCTGGACAGAACTAGCAAGCACGCTAGAGCGAGGGGAGAAAATACATCAGGTACAAATCTCGCTTGAGCGAACTTAGCTCGCCTGAGCGAGATTGTTCTAGTGGCTAATTGGCCCTCTTTTGCTTGGGCGAGACATCCTCCCCCAAAGCAAAATCACTCCAGTATCTTCTCCTATCCTTGTTCACTTGAGCGAGCCTCCAAGTATTGACCATTTTTCTCAAGCGTAAATGATCCAGTGGAGCTCCATCCAGTGCTTGCTCGGGTGAAGCGTTGCCCGCCTAAGCGAAATGTTGCCAGTAGCCACACCTCTGATTCAAGGGGATCTCACTTGGGGGAGATTGATACTCGCTTGAGCGAGTTATGTAGTTCAGGCAAAAAACATGGGAATTTCACACAACCTCACATACCAAATCTCATCTCATGCCATTTTAGCCTATACCAATATGTTAGATACATTCAACCATGCATTTAAAAGTTCATCCAATTATTTATACACATCAAGGTCAATTCCCATTCATTCAATGCATGATATTTAAATCATTTTTACATAAACTTCATGAAATGCTGTAAGTTATAAAATACTTCATTCATTCATGGGATTCAATATTAACCAATCATCATAATTCACCCACATACATCATCTAGGTCATTAAGGAAAATTGGCCATACATATCAAGGTCAAATTTTTATGCATGACCCTCAAAATCATCATTCAATCATCTAGATTATAAAATATTCATACATCCATACTATGCGCTATACAAAATTTAGATTTTGCAGGCCAAGACTCTTCCTATACATCTATTTACCCCCTTCATCCAAATATACTTCAAAAGAGATTCACATCCCCATGAATGTCCTACATCACAAATCTAAAAAGTAGACAACATGGGAGAGTGAGTCATACATTCCAAAAGAATGAATATGAATACCATATGATTATGTACATATGCTTCAAAATCATGTATACTTTGCATACACATATCATTCATCATCTCATTCATCATTATAGTACTATCATTCATATATCACAATCAACATTATAGATTAAGCAAAGTATATAAGCATACACATAATCAAGTCCTTCAATAAATTGGACTATTACGGACATCACTATTAGATCATAGACTGATATTCATAACTTTTATGTAGTCTTTATGTGTTTTCTCATCCAAATCACAACCATCATCACATCTCATCATCTTTGGCATACCTCCTTGCTATATGCAAATTCTCTTAAGCTAATGCATATGCACAACAGATTATTTCAACAATTACAGATCTGACTGTGGGAATACAAACACCAATTGTGGGATTTAAGTATGATCATCTAACCATACCCCTACTGCAGTAGTAAAATATGTACATTTATTATCCAATTACATACATTTTCGTTAATCTTTTACTGGTACCAAACCGCATCACCCATAATGCAACACCTAGTCATTTTCACCATGACCGCGGTTACATATATTCAACATATGGTGTTGCGGGCCGGCTATAACATCCCAAATTTTAAAATAGAGAATTAATTAAAGAAATAAATATTGAATAATGTGTAAGTCACAAAGCTGCTCATCAAGAGCCACCCCCTACAAGGGTCAACCACATGTGGCTCCTCTTAGCATAACATGAGCAGCTTTGTGACTTACACACCGAGTCATAGGGGAAATAACAAATTGCTTGTGCACAGAGCCGCACTTCCACTGGGCCAACCGGGGGAATCCCCTAAAATTCCAACACCGACAGCTATGCAGTATACCATGGATCTAAATGCCAATCATATGCATTTCTCACTCTATGCATCCTAATCATGCCACTCATCAATCATCATTATCATCATCACCAACATCACCATAAGGCTTTTAGTGGATTTATTATTATTGGTTATTTCCATTGGTTTAAGTTTTCATGTGGCATTCTCAATAATTCTCATTAACATAATTTAATTCCTTCATCAATCACAATGACATCAATCTTTCATTATCAATCAAGGTATGCTACTCGTTCACACCATTCTCATTCAATCATCAATAACATTCATTCCACATTCATGGTGGATGTAAACACAACATCATATTCAAGGCTTACACTTGCCAAACAATTTAACACGACCATATAGCATACCTCTTATATTCTAAATGCACAAATGCAAGTTGCCAAACACCATTACCGACATCATACACAATATTATAATTCATCATAACATTACAAGCAAGGCAAACATGCATATTGTCATACATGATAATCAAATACCATTTAATTCATGCATTTAGAACATAAAGACTCCTCTCCTACCTCAAGAGAAGAATTTTGATTGATACGACATTTATGCTTCTTCATTTGAAATGGGTCCTACATTAACATATATATGAAATTCTATTCAATTCATCATTCAAGACATGATTTAAAACTCTAATCACTACTCATTACATCTATAATTTCATGACATGAATAAAACATGTCATAGGCAATATTTCATCTATTTGTTAGGTTTCGAGAATTCCTTCCCATCAAACCTCATTCATTATATTAAAGGTTACAAAACGACCCTTAAGCCCCAACATTCACAAAACTTTATTTATCAATATTTACACTCTCAATATTATGTATTTCCTCTCAACTACATTGTTAAATCCATATTTGCCATTTTCCTCAAATCTTTAGAGTTAAGGTTTCACCTAAAACCCAACAACATTTATAAATACATCATAAATCTTCATCTCCTTCCAACCATAAATTCATCTACCCATCTATGTCTCATAGAGTTAGCATTTATGACAACCCACCTTAGGGTTTATACATTTATGACTTCCATTAAATACCCTTTTCACATATATTACTCTCCCAAGCTATAATAACTCAAAACTATAGCAGGAAACCCAAACAAAATGGTGAGAAAGCTTACCTCACCCAAAATTGAAAATGGGTATCAAAGAGGGAGAGAGAGAGAGAGCAAACGAAAATGGAGAAAGAGGGGAAGAGGACTCTAAGCTCCAATGGTTTCCTTCAACTTCTCTCTCAAAAATAAAAATGGAGGAGGAACGGGTCACCACTAAGCTTAGGTTTTTGAAGAGGAAAGATAGAGAGGAAAATGAAGAAGAAGAAAGTGTTTTAGCCAAATGGTCTCAACACAAGAATGAAAATGAGAAGGGAAATTAAGGGCTTTTGCTTTTCATTTTATTCCTCTCATTAATATTTCATCGTTTTACCATAAACAGGATCTCTGTTTGGGCTCAATGCTTTATCTAAAAATTATTCCGAATATGTATTTGGACTCCCAATAATATTCTTAACAGCCCTGATCAATATCATCCTGATCGAAGATACTTGGTCCGACACCCTTATTTTAATCGGGCCACTTTTCAGCTTATTAGACTTCAATAAATCACTAACAGTCCCTAAAAATATTAATTTAACTATTTCAAACACTTTGGGACATTAGATAACCCATATACAACTATTTAATATTTATTTCCTTAATTAATCCTTTATTTTAAAATTTAGGGTGTTACATAAAGCTTATTGGGCAATGAAGTTGTTGAATTTCGATCAGCAAGCAGCAGGTAAAGAAAGAAAGTTACAGATGCAGGAGCTAGAAGAATGGAGGCTTTCAGAATATGAGTCCTCCCATATTTACAAGGAAAGGATGAAAATGTACCATGACAAGAAGATTGTTCAAAAAAGTTTTTATCCTAGCTAATTTGTGCTTCTATTCAATTCAAGGTTGAGATTATTTCCTGGAAAGTTGAAATCTAAGTGGTCTGGACCTTTCCTGGTTAAAGAAGTTAGACCTTATGGAACTGTTGAGTTGCAGGATCCTGTTTCACAAAGAACTTGGACTGTCAATGGGCAAAGACTGAAGCCCTACCTTGGTGGTGAAGTGGAGAGGCTTACCATGCTCATCCACTTGCATGATCCTTGAAAATTTTAAAGGCGCTGAGATAATAATGTCAAACAAGCACTTTCTGGGAGGCAACCCAGCGTTTTATTGCTTTTTGTGTGAATTTTGTGTTTTACCTTGAAAATATTAAAGGCGCCGAGCTAATAACGTAAAATAAGCACTTTCTGGGAGGCAACCCGGCGTTTTATTACTTTTTGTGTGCATTTTGTGTTTTAGTATATAAATTATAGGTTTAGTCATGTTTGAGAGTTGATTTAATGAATTGATGATCAATTGAGAAGTGATGAGAAGGAATAGACAATTTCTAGGAAGATGATATTTGAATGTTAATTTCCATCATTGTTGAAATTATTGAATGATTGATTATATATGTGATGGATTATGAAATAGATTTGATAATGATGAGTAAAACATGAAATCTTGGTGTTAAATTGATAAGTACTTGAAGCTAACAACAAAGGCTAACAAAAGTGTGCTTGCTTGTGAAGTTATGATGGAGTTGATGCTTATTTTAGTACTAAATTAGCCAAAAAGTAGATTTGATCATAAAATCATGAATCAGTTTGCAATTTGATGTTGAATGTAATGAAACATTAGTTGAACTATGGTGATTGTAAGGATAGGATTGAATCTTTCAATTCCTTTGGTACTTTAATTAATGATTTAATGTTGCGAATTTTATGTCAAATGGTCAAGTCTTATGCATCATGAAGGAATTTAATCAGGTACGTAGTTAAAATTCAAGAAAGTGTCTATTTTGCCCAAGCGAAACTATGTTCGTCCAAGCGAATTTTGCAGAAACCTTCATTAAATTCTATTCTGCTAAACTCGCTTAAGCAACATGGTGCTCACTCAAGCGAAATTGATAAAGTTCACTCATGCTTAAGCAGAGCTTATTTCGCCTAAGCAAACTTATGTTAAAAGTGTTCTAGATAAAATTCGCCTAAGCGAAATTTCAGTGCTCAAGCGATGCATAAGTAAAATTGGTTTTGTTAAATTTTAGCTTGAGCAAACCATTCTGGCTTAAGCGAGTGAACTAAGGAAGTATCAGGGACTCAAATTTATTTTTCTCACCTAAGTAGACATTGTTTCGCCTTAGGGAGCTTAAGACATGATCATTCTATTTAAATTTCGCCTAAGCGAGATGGGAATAGCTTAAGCAAATATAATTAAAAAGGTTTTTGTCCAATTTTCACTTAAGTTATTTCTATTCGCTCAAGCAAAAATGCAATGAAGTATTAGCGCTATTCTTTCATATACCTCGCCTAAGCGATTTTTAGCTCACCTAAGCAAAGTTCTTTTGAAAACCAATCTGTGAAAAACTCGCTTTAGCGAATCATTACACTTAAGCAAGATAATTTAATAACTGGTACTGTCCAAATTTTGCCCAAGCCAAGCTAAACCGCTCGAGCAAAAAGGTGACCCCTGATGTTCTCTGTATAAGCTTGCAAGCGAATAGTCATTGCTTAACCGACAGGTTGCGAGAAACATTTTTTAAGCTTTTACAACAAAAGTGAACGGTTACACTTTTATTTTTCAAAAAAGAACCGTTCCTCCCTGTTTTCTTCCTCAAGAGCGGTAAAGCCCTAACCCCCCATTATCTTCTTCCTTGAGCTCTTATTTTCTTCCATTGTTACATAAGTAAGTTCTCTCTCCTCTTTTGTTCTTCTTCCATTCCACATTGTGTATTTTTCTTCTTCTCTTATCTTTTTTCCTTCTTTCCTCCGTCATGCCCTATTTTTCTTGTGAAGTTTAAAAGTAACTTGCATGAGCTTATGATTTAGTTTAATTTCTGTAATGTTTCTTGTAAGTGTTTAAAACTGTGATAAGAAGGTAAATCGAGTCTTATATAATGTGTTTTTAATGGTGGTGTGCCATGTTTCTTGTTTGGAACATCTTAATGGAACCATGATTATGGAGCTAGTTAGTTTTAGGTTATCATTTGCATGTTGGAGTGATAGATTGTTACTTAGTATGTTGATGCTGGTTGAATTGCTAATAGAAGTTTACTTGAAATGTGCAATATGTTTTGAACAACAAGTATGCACCTTTGGTACATTGAACAACATTTGAGTATATAGTTTGTTTTTTCTCATGATTAAAGTTTGATGCTATAGTGTGCTTTTAAATTAGGGACTATTTTTGCACAAGATTCATAATGTGAGAAGGTAGACATTGTTGGTTTTTCATTTGTGTTTAGATTTTGAATTACATAAACTGTATTGGGATACTTTGAGTTTCAAGATGGCTAGAACCATGACTACTGGACTAACTCCCATAACTACCAACCCAAGTTCTTCCAATCCGTCTCGCAAGGAGTGTGCCAAAAGACGATGCACCTCCGAGCCTTCGCCACCTAGAAACCAGAGGTTTAGAGATAAGGATAGAGCAAAGAAGTTAGAGGAAATTTAGCACTGGAACTTTATAAGAGAGAGAAAAGTTGATCTGAAACAAGGAGAATGTGATGATTTTATGAGTATTTTACAGACTAGGAAATGGCTAAGGCTAGCCAATCTTGGTCCTCAGTTTGATCTTGACATTGTAAGAGAATTTTATACCAATGCCTGGCTGAAGGACATATTTGGCAATTATAGGACATTTGTGAGAGGTGTGTGGATCTTTTATAACCGGGAAACTATTGATCAACACTTAGGTGGACCTTTTACTCTGACTGAGTGATGGGTGTTTACTATGCATGGTTTTAGTGGTATTTTGTCTAGGTTTTCTAGGTTATTTGTGTTGTTTTTATCCCTAATTCCAAATGTTTTTCCTTCATTCCGCATTTGTTACTCGGGTGTTTCAAGTTTTGCAGAAATAGCTTGGTTACAGGTGCATACATTCAAAAACAAGAAGCATTTGAGGAAGCATTGGATGAATGGAAAGGAGTCAAGCCATGAAAAGCTAAAAAATAAAGCCTTATCCACCTTTAAAAGCATGATAGAGAAAGGATTTACTAAGATGGACATTCCGGGACCTCAAAGTAGTGAGAAAAGAGCAAAATGGTGAAATCTAGAGAGGTCCACGGCCAGTGGGTTTTGCACGTTCTGCATTTTCGTTATTTTTTGGGAGCGGTTTCTGAGTTATAAGGGGAGTTTTCGAAAAAGGAAAAACACACAGACATTTTGGGAGACTTTTTGGAAGAAAAAGAGAGAACTTTTCAAGGGATTTTGGAGGGAATCAAGACCATAGACATTAAAGAACATCAATTGGCAGATTTCAGAAGGAGATATTGGAAGTAATAGTGAGAGCTTTTATTTTCTTTTCTTCTTTTTCCTTGGGACTTCCCTTTAAATTGTAATCTCTGAATATGATCTCTAATATGGGTTGTGTTGGATTAGGCATGTGTAACTAAACTCCAATCTTGGGTTAAGGGTGTGACATATTATTGTATTGAATTGATCCTGAGACTTGTTCTCTTTATTAATCCTTAGTTTTTATTCAATTTCCATGAGTGCTTAATGCTTTTGAAGATCTAGAGATAGGGTCAATTGAACTTAAACACTAAGATAATCGAAAGATTAATTGGTTGTTTGAATGCATGAAATTGAACTTAGGGTCATGGGTCATGAAAGTGAGCATGACGCTTCAAGGTTACGTGGGATTTCATTGTTCTTAATGAGCCCAAATAATAAATTGAACGTGGTTCTTTATTAGTTGGGATATTAATGTTGTTCCGAGAGGGAGGCTTAATTAAATTCAGAAATCCTACCTTAGAACATGAATTAATAAATAGGAAAGTCTTAGGTGAAATCAATACATGACGTGATCACATGCCGAATCCCAAGAGTTTCACCATTCATTTGTTCTAATTCAAAGTAAACAAGTTTAGTTCTTGAAGTTTACATTTATTTTGATTTTGCTTTTAGAAATCTTCTGAATTAAAAATTGCCTTAAGAATTTTCTAGATAATTGAACCACTGCTATAAACTAGTACTTGGGCACAATCTCTGTGGGAATGATATCTCTTTTTATTACGCGATACCGTGTACGCTTGCGGGTGCCTATCAAGTTTTTTGCGCCATTGCTGGGGATTGTGTTTCCCCAATATTGGCTAAGCGGTGTTTTTGATTAGACTAGATTCCGTTTTATTTTTCTGCATTATTTTTGTTTTGTTTTTCTGTAGAATTACGCTTGGGTTTGGTGTTTTTGTGGATTGTGCAGGTCTAGAACGAACCCTTCAGAAGATCAGAGCGTTTCAAAAATAGCTTGAACAAAATAAGCAACAAGCTTCGACTTCAAACATCGAAGAGCAAATGGACAATCCTAACAACCGAGCACTTCATGATTTTGTAGCACCTAATGCAATGGGTAGGAGGCCTAGCATCATAAGGCCAATCATTGAGGCTAACAACTTTGAATTGAAGCCCTCTTTGCTCTCAATAGTCCAACAAAACCAATTTGGAGGTTTACCATCCGAGGATCCAAATCTACATCTCCAAATTTTCCTTAAGTACTGTGATACACTCAAGGTGAATGGTGTCTCAAGTGATGTAATTCGGCTCCGGCTTTTCCCATTCTTTTTGAGGGACAAGGCTAGAGCATGGTTGTATTCACTTTTGGAGGGATCGATCACTAATTGGGAGCAACTATCTCATGCCTTCCTAAATAAATATTATCCATGAAGAAAAACTGACCAACTGAGGAAGTAGATCATCACTTTCACCCAGAAAGATGATGAGACATTATATGATGCATGGGAAAGGTATAAAGAGTTGCTTTGAGAATGCCCACACCATGGAGTGGAAAGATGGTTGATGGTACACATCTTCTACAATGGTTTGACCCCGCACCAAAGGGTTACATTAGATGTCGCAGCTCGAGGTGCCTTTATAAGCAAGAATATGGAGGAGGGGTATAATCTTATAGAAGAGGTGGCACAAAACACCTACCAGTGGTCATCTGAAAGGAGTTTACCATCAAAAACTCCAGGTAAGTATTCTTTAGATGCTATTTCCCTTCTTACTACTAAGGTAGAAGATCTGTCTATTAAATTTGATAAGTTAGGAAGAGGTGCTTCTAATGTGGTTTATGAATTGTGTGGGGTTACAGGTCATAGCACAACAGGTTGTCAGCTTGGTGTACCCCAAGGCCCCGAGGCCGAAATGTAACAAGTGGATACTATTGGGAGCTATAGTGGAAACTTTGGGAATAATTACAGACAATAAGGCCCACCAGGATTGCAATATAGACCTCCACCATTCCAAGGAAATCAAGGCAACCAGAATAACTTCAGGTCACAACAAGGACCCTATGCTCCACAGAAATCAAAATTGGAGTCCTTGATAGAGACATTTGTTACCACTCAAATTAATCAAATGATGAGTTCTCCAAAGCTATCAAGAAGTTAACCTCCAAGGTGGACTCTCTTGCCACTTATAATAAGATGTTGGAGAATCAAATTGCTCAACAAGCCTCATCTTCAACAAGAATGCCAGGAACTTTTCCTAGAAAGCCCGAAACAGGGCCATCCAATCACACCATGGCTATCACTCTTAGGAGTGGTACACAGTATGATGGTCCGATTGGGATGACTGAAGGGGAGGCCAAGAAAGAGAAAAAAGGGGAAGAGTCTTTTTCTCACCCAGTAATAAAGGAGGAAAAATAGAGTGAAAAAAAGGAGGAGGTGAAACCTTATCAACCTCCCGTTCCATTCCCTCAGCGCTTGGCTAAGGCCAAGTTGGATAAGCAGTTTGGTAAGTTCCTTGAGGTTCTAAAAAAACTATACATTAATGTTCTTTTTACTGATGCTTTGCAGTAGATGCCTACTTACGCAAAGTTCTTAAAGGACATTTTGTCCAATAAGAGGATATTAGAGAAGGATGGAAGTGTAGCACTTACTGAGGAGTACAGTGCACTGATCCAAAATAAGCTACCACCTAAGCTTCAGGATCCAGGTAGTTTTTCTATCCCTTGTGTGATTGGTGACATGGCCATTGATAGAGCCTTATGTGACTTAAGAGCTAGCGTTAGCTTAATTCCATTGTCAATTGTTGAAAAATTAGGATTGGGTGAACTCAAGCCTACTAAGATATCTTTACAGCTTGCTGATAGGTCTGTTAAGTATCCTGTAGGCATTTTAGAGGATGTTCCTATAAAAGTAGGAAAATTTTTTATACCTATTGATTTTATGGTTTTGGAAATAGATGATGATTCGATGATCCCCATTATCTTAGGCAGGCCATTTTTGGCAACCGCGGGCACGGTCATAGATGTCAAAAATGGGAAGTTGTCTCTGACTGTTGGAGACCAAAATGTAGATTTTAATCTGAAAAATGTCTTGAAAAACCTTTTAATGATGATGTTTGCTGTAATGTAGACTATGTTAACCAAGTGGTGAAGGAAGAAACCCTTCCTAATGAACCACTTGAATCTGTTTTCTTAATTGAACCTGCAAGAACATTGAGTTGCTCTGAAGGTGAGGTCCTTTTACCGCATGATACTGAGGTCATGCATGAGAAAGTGATCGGTCCACAAATAGAATTGAAGCCTTTACCGGCTTCACTGAGGTATGAATTCTTAGGCCCAAACTCTACATATCCTGTTATTGTTAGTGCTGATTTGAATGCTGTGGAAACTAAAAAACTCCTTAAATAACTTAGGTTGTATAAGAATGTTATAGGATATACCATGGATGATATCAAGGGAATTATCCCTTCATTTTGTATGCATAGGATCACTGTAGAAGATGAAAGTAGGCCCACAGTAGAACCACTTAGGAGACTAAATCCTAAAATGCAGGAAATGGTTAAGAAAGAAATCCTAAAATTGTTAGATGCTGGTGTCATATATCCTATTGCTAGTAGCAAGTGGGTAAGTCCAGTACATGTGGTGCCTAAAAAGGGGGAATAACTGTGGTAAAAAATGAAAAACAAGAACTGATTTCTACTAGAATAGTTTCTGGGTGGCGCATGTGTATTGATTATATAAAATTGAATAGCGCCACTAAGAAAGACCATTTCCCTCTTCCTTTTATTGATCAGATGCTTGAGAGGCTTACAAAGCATTCTTATTTCTGTTATTTGGATGGGTACTCTGGTTTTCATCAAATCCTCATCCATCCGTCTGATCAAGCGAAAACTACTTTTACTTGCCCTTATGGGACATATGCATATAGAAGAATACCATTTGGCTTGTGTAACACACCTGCGACTTTTCAAAGGTGTATGTAGGCCATTTTTCTGATTTAATTAAGAATTTCATGGAGGTATTTATGGATGACTTTTCTGTACATGGTCTTAATTTTGATAATTGCTTGACAAATTTGTGCAAAGTGTTGCAGCGTTGTAAGGAGACCAACTTGGTCTTAAACTGGGAGAAGTGCCATTTCATGGTACGAGAAGGCATAGTTCTTGGGAACATGGTGTCTGAGAGAGGAATTAAGGTTGATAAAGCTAAGGTGGGGGTGATTGAAAAGTTACCTCCGCCTACCAATGTGAAAGACATTCGGAGTTTTCTTGGACATGCCGGGTTCTACCGGCGGTTCATTAAAGACTTCAGTAAAATCACAAAGCCTCTGACAAATCTCTTGGGTAAGGATATACCTTTTATTTTTGACTCATCTTGTCTTGAGGCTTTTTGCAGGATTAAACAAGCTCTAATTTTTGCTCCTGTGGTACAACTCCCCGATTGGGAACTCCCATTTGAATTAATGTGTGATGCTAGTGATCACGCCGTGGGGGCTATGCTTAGGTAGCAGAAGGACAGAAAAGTGCATGTAATTCACTATGCTAGCCGTACTCTTGATGAGGCTCAGGTAAACTATGCCACCACCAAAAAAGAATTATTGGCCATTGTCTTTGCTTTTGATAAGTTTAGATCATACTTGGTAGGTTCACATGTTACTGTATATACTGACCATTCTGCCATCAAGTATCTTTTAAATAAAAAAGAAGCAAAGCCTAGGCTAATTAGGTGGATCTTGATTTTGCAAGAATTTGATTTAAAGATAAAGGATAAGAAGGGTATCGAGAACCTTGTTGCTGACCATTTATCTAGGTTACCATCTGAAAAAAAGGAGATGGGTGATGTTGTTCCCATCAATGAGTCTTTTCCAGATGAACAACTCTTGAATCTTAGCATTCAACAAGTGCCTTGGTATGCTGATTTTGTTAATTTTCTTGCTTGTGGCATTTTACCTCCTGACATTGGTTTTCAGCAGAAAAAGAAGTTTCTTGCAGATGTCAAACATTACTATTGGGATGAGCCCCTCTTATTCAAGCAGTGTGCAGATGGTCTGATAAGAAGATGTGTTCCTGAGAATAAAGTTTGAGCCATCCTAGACCATTGCCATTCTCTCTCCTATGGAAGCCATATGAGTACATCTAAGACCGCCTTGAAAGTGTTACAAGCAGGGTTCTATTGGCCACATATATTCAAGGATGCACGTTAGTATGTCCTCACTTGCGATGCTTATAACATCCCAAATTTTAAAATAGAGCATTAATTAAGGAGAAATAAATGTTGACAAATTGAAGGTAAATCATTTAATGTCCCAAAATATTTGAAATAATTAAGTTGAGAGTTTTGGGGACTGTTGGTAAATTGAGGAGACCGGATAAGCTGAAAATAAGCCCGGTTGAGATATGGGTCTCGGACCAAGTATCTCTGATTGAGATGATATTGGTCAGGGCTGTTAAGGATAATATTGGGAATCCGAATATGTATTTAGAATAATTTTTAGATGAAGTATTGAGCCCAAACGAAGAGCCTGTTTGTGGAAAAACAATGAAGCTTTAATGAATGGAATTAAAAATAAACCCAAAAGCCCAATTTCCCTTCTAATTTCACATTGGCTTATTCTCATTTCCGTGGCAACCATTCCTCTTTTTCTTTTCTCTACTTTTCCTTCTCCTTTTTTATCTCTTCTTCTTCCAAAACCCTAGACAAGGTGGTGTCACCTTCATCCTTCTCCATTTTCGTTTGAAGGGGCTTGAAGGAAGCTTGAGGCTTGGAATTCCTCTCCTATTTCCCCTCCATTTTCACAGCTCTCTCTCCCTCTATTGAACCCATTTTGTTTTTGGGTGTGAGGTAAGAAATACTCACCCTTATGTTAAGTTTTTGCCATGGATATGTGATAATATGAGTTTTGGGAACCATGCATGTGAATGGGTGTTCACTTAAGGCATTTGATGCATAAACCCTAGAGTGAGTTGTGGTGGATGCATGGGTTTAAGTGAAATGAGTGGAATGAATGCATTTATGTTGGAAGAAGATGGTAAATGATAACCCATTGATGATGGTTGTTGGGTTTTAAGAAACCCTAGCTTTATAAATTTGGGGGAATGTATAATGAGGGTAGATGAGCATTTATTGTTGGTAATAGATGTAGTTTATGATGAGTAATGGCCATTGGCGATGGAAATTGGTTGGTGGAGGTCATTGATGGAGAAACCCATGAATGGGTTTAGCACTAATCTCATAATAATGAATGGTGGTGTAACATCCTAATTTTTAATTGAATGGTGGTGCATAACCTGCCTGAATTGATAAAACCGAGTACAGCAGAAGAGATAACACCCTGAGCGAGCCCTTCAGCATTGCACACGCACTCGCTCACACGAGACTCCACGTCGCTTGGGCGAGGCAGCCCACTCGTTCGGGCAAAGTACCATTCGCTTGGACGATGCCACGACAAAAGCCTTCCAGCAGTACACCTTCTCTGGAGCAGATTCCTCATTCGCTAAAGCGAGAAGCCTCACATGGCAATTTCATCACTCGGCATTCGAACATCCATGCACTCGGTAAACTACTAAGTCCACTCGGAGGTCTTTCCTAAGTCCATTCGGTATTCCATAACTTAGCCTCTCAGATTCATCCATACGGCCACACCTATACTCTACTCGGACACTGGGAGCTATCCCACTCGGATTCCAGAATTCCTTTTCACCCGAAATATACATTCTTCACTCGGATTATCAATGTTTCACACTTAGAACCCATTCCATTCTAAACCACTACACTAACTCCTCTCTCAGGAGAGAATTACTCAGGGTTTTCACTCGGAAATACGAACTCCTCCTCACTCGGGTTTTACTTATATTTTCACTCGGTAATGACCGCTCTCATTATCACTCGGAGATTCTCTCATTAGATCTCACTCAGTATAGGTTCATCCAAGTATTTTACTCAGAGTCCATTGAAGTATCATCATTCGAACATGAAGGCATAGCCATTTGCAGTCCCACTCGGAGTTGACTCCCCAATTACTTCTACTCGGAAATCATTAACTGAGCAATATTCTAACCATCCACACCCCTCAGTCTACCCAGACACAAACCACACATATACAACGTATAGGTATGTACATAATTATACACTCGGAATACCCAATACCTTAACATCATTCATTCCTCAGCACCTGCTATCAATATGAACTATATACGTATAAAAACATGCACTCGGGTCACAATAGCTTAAATTTCTTATATATATATATATATTCGTGTTCATTACACCACACTGATATTATGAGCCGACCAAGGCTACAACTGACGAAACATGACAATTTACAAAAATAAGCACTCTTCGGTCGGAGTGCACCCCACTCAGACCTGAGACCTTATCATCACTTCAGAGTCCAACCTGCACACACTGAAAAATAGTGTAGGGGTGAGCTTTTGCATATAAGGTGACGGCTATTGACTCGGACTTTACCTCCATTCTCAATTATATAATTTACCGGGTTCAATCCATAACGATATATATATTGCCAATTAATTTAAGGGTCAGACCACATCATTCAATCGGAAGTTGTACAATAACATATATTCTCAATCATAGCATCACACTGCACTCAACATCGGTATCAATACCCCTACATTCGTTCAATCGGAATTCGCTCATACTACATCGTCTAGTCGGAGTTCACTCAATTCATTTAATCCATGCAATTCACAATAATCTCACTAACAATGCTCATAGACTCATGCATGCGGATCCGACTTAAACAGTGAGTTCAGTGCAGATTCCTTCCCGGTCCCTCGTCCACTAGCCCTTTCCGTGTGGCACCGGTCACCCCGTGACGTCTCGAGACCCAGCTCTAGCTCCATCGGCTACCACGGGTCCTCATGGATCTAACCAAGAATCTGACTGGAACTTGTTTTACATGACTCTAGATGCCTTTCCGACCCCCCGTCCTCATGGAACTGGTCAGGAATCTGGGAATCATCCCACATATGCAATCTCATGCAAATCCATAACAACATCCAAGCTTACCAAACGCGTCTCACACAACCATCAATGGGTCACAACCGATCCCCCACACAGCAATCAGATTCATTTGGAATCCCACATTCCATTACAACAATCACATGCCTCTATCATAATAACTCATAACAACAAGCATAGGGAACCACATTACAGTACATCCACTCAACATTTTTACAGAGTCAGCATACCTTTCCACACGGCATTCTAAATGGAAATCACGCATCAATTCACATCTCATGCATTCAGGGATAATGGTAACACACACACACATTCACTCAGCAAACTCAGATTTCAACAACATGCATCACAGAAGTATTAACTGGCACTCAAAGACGAGGTCACACAACCCTCAACCTTTCACAGATGTCCTAATTCGGAAGTTGTATGCACAATCAATCAATCACCACACATCGATCTACATATTTCACACACATATTACATTAAAGCAAGCACCAGGGACCCGGTCATAAACCATACGCTTGACATGCAAAGCGCCCCCTACCTGCTGTCGGGGTTCAGAGACTCTTTAAGTTGCAGTGTTGACCAATCGTCCCTCCGTTACTCCTCCAACAGCCTTCGAGTTAAGCGTTGATCCTGGGCTAGAGTTGCTCCTTTCCTCCAACGGGTCCGTCTCCTCCACAGCTCCAAAGCACTTCCAGCACAGCCTTCCAACTAGAATACCATAGCTCTAGGTAGAAGAAGAAGAAGAGGAAGAAGGCAATAGGGAGGAAGGAGAGAACAGGGAGTGGAGTCAGAGCTGTGTTGATGTTCCTCCAGGAGCTCTCGACTCTCTCACTGTTCGAGTGGCGACGTGAATGAGAGTGAAGAAGAAGAGAAACGGGGAAGGAGAGACCATTTACATGCACAAGGAGAGCTGCCAGCGTGAATAATGAGAGAAAGAGAGAGCTGAAGTTGTCTTATACTCCTAGGGACACATGCGTCTTTTCGCCTGGCACTATTATTATTATTTATTCAATTATTTCTACCCAAATCAGTAGTTACTCTAATTAACCATTAATCCTAATTCTGTAATTAACCTTTAATTAATAGCTTAACTTCAATCGGTAATTAAGTTAGAAATCGGGATGTTACAGTTCTCCCCCTCTCAAAAGAATTTCGTCCTCGAAATTCAAACACATGCTTAGCCTTAATAAACCACTCGGAAATCACTGACATACCATAATAAGCAGTTACACATCTATGTTCCTTAAGTATTCATCCATTGCTTAAATCCTAGTCGGCACAATTGGCCTCCAAAGCAATTCACCGATCGCTCCACCCGGAAAACCGGGACATTATGCTTAACACATTTCCACTCGGAAGTGCCACCATTGACTCGGAATAACATTCCTCTCTTTCACTCAGACTTACCTCAACAAACAGATCGGAATACCACAGCCATGTTCCGACTGAAACTCTTCGTCCATCCACGTTTTCGACTGCTTCGTAATTTCTAGTCAGCATAAAACAACTCTTCATAGCCTTCATTACATTCGGGACTCTATTTCCCACGTAGTTACCCCCATTCAGCTCTGCCAGTTCACCCTAGCCATTGGCACTTTCCAGTTCTTTGGCCGCTCGGCCTTACATTCTCAACACTGATCGGCGTATTCACACCATCGGGTCTCCCGACTCAATGTGTCACTCGACACGACCATGCGCTCACACAAAACATAGGCTTGACATTGGGCCACATGGGACACATTCTAGACGTTATTCGACCATTTGGGAGGAATCCAATCGGTAAACAACATTACCGATTCCCTAGGATACCCACTACTGACCGGTTCATTTTGGGTTTAGCTCTCGGATTTCCAAATTTTTGGCCACGAGATTCCTTTCTTAACCAAAATGAACACTCAACGAGTTCCCATAAGCTTCAATTAGCACACTTGTTTGGATTTTCCTCGTACAGGTACCACACTCGGTCCATACATCTCAGCTTCTTAACTATTCCTTTGGCTAACTGCATGCCTATAACCCACGAATGTCACTCGGCCCTCTCACTCAAAAATTTCATTCGGGGTTTTAAGGACAGTTCTTATCCGGGAATCCTTCCACTTGCAGAATTTACTCATAATTCAAGCCTTCCGCGAAACCAACCCGAGTCCAAGCCCAGCAGTCCCAAACGCTGACCTGAGTACGATTTTAAATAAATCCTTCTCTTGGATATCTACTCCTCTTGGAGGTCCTTCACTCGGAGACTTCCCATTTACCAAATTTCCACTCAGAATCCAGGCTTACTCCAAATATAAATCTGAGTTCAATTCAGCAGCTTCACATCACCCGAACACAACTATGAATAAGTTTACCGCTTGGTATTTTCTCTCCCTTGGGTAATTCACTCGAAAACTTGCACACTCGAAGTTCCATTTTCCGACGAGAAGTACTTTTCTCCTGGAAGATCACTCAGTTGGACATCCCAAGGGTATTAGGAATTCTACACTCGCTGTCTTGCTATTCAGAATCGTTCCACATGGTGCCATTCCACTCGGAAGTGATACACTCCGAGTCACGTCACTCGAATTTTGCCTCACCCAGAAGGTTACGCTCAGACACCATTCCCTTAACTTAGTAATGATCCTCTCAATAAGGTTCTACTCGGAACCCCCAAAATTTTCACTCAGCAGTTCTTTCCCACAAGGACTTCACTCGGAATTGTCTCCACCCTCACACACTCGGAATTTACTAACCTTTCCCGAGCAATTCCTAACCTTACAATTTAGTTTGGCTCCCATCCTGGTTTCCTCATTAGGCTTACAGTATCACTCAGTTAACTTTTCAAAAACTCCAACTTCAGTGACAGTTGATCACCCTTCATATTCCATTACCAATCATCCTTTTAGTAGCCAATCCATACCCAACAACCTCTAATCCTCTCGGAAGCAGACACGTCAAAGTCAACAAACCCTCTACCTTTATTTTGGTACACAATCACATAACACTCATTTAAGATAACTCTCATCATCACTCGGAATCGTCTGAAAGACTCACCATCACCATAAGCAGTTACAGCTTCACCTGCCTGACTCATGAATTGCTGCATCCAACTTATAGGATGACGTCTCATCCCTATAGGGTTACAACAATCACATGGTCACTACAACGTGTACGCTGCCACATTACCTATGGCAGGAAGAGTCATCTCAGAGCAGCATGCCTCACACGGACCAGACTTCACCCAACTAATACTAATTCACACGGTGGTTAATGGCAGTTCACACACATAAATAATACACCTACATCAACATCATGCAACACATAGGGTACATCACGCATCAATAATCATGAAAATCATTTATCACATCTGTAAAACAGAATTAAGGCAATACAACAATCGGCTTCTAGCCAGCACCGAGTAAATATTTCCTCTAAATCTTATTCCTCACAAACCATGGCTCGGACTAAATTCTCAGTTCTCAGTTATATAATGGCATCACTCATTCGGCTTCATGCAATTCAGTCAAGATTAAGTAATTCACATTCACATATGTTGTCATAGCACACCATAGACTCGGCAACGACACTAATACACATACAACCACTCAGTCGGATTTTATAACAATTATTCACGGCTATATTATTGTTCACTACAACATGCACCATAATCATAACCACACATTGCACTCAACAATAGCATCAATATATATATATATGTTCATCCGAGCAAATTTACTTAAATCAATTCTCAACTACATTAAGGATTTCATTCACAACATCATATCCAATCGGGAGTTGCACAATAACGTACATTCTCAATTATGACACCACATTACACTCGGTAACAGTATCGGTACATACATATTCATTCATTCGGAATTCACTTATACGTCATCATCTAGTCGGGGTTCATTCAAATCATTCAAATCCATGCAACCCATGTTAGTCTCCCTAACAACGTTCTCACACGCACCGATCAACTCACTCAGCTAATACTAACTCACAAGAATTAATGGTAATTCACATGCATATATATAAGCACATATTCTCATCAACATTATCATGATGCATCACGTAGGGCACGTCGCACAGCAACAATCATGTAATATAATTTACCCCTACGGTAAAACAGTATAATGGCTACAGGCTTCCGACTTGTACAAAAAAAAATCATACACCTCTTCATTACTCATAAGTTAGCGCAACTCTCCTGATGACAATCGTCAAGTAGCAGTTACTATCACCCCAAAATGGTGTAATAACAGTCGGTTTCCGACCATTACCGTGTAATTGCTTCTTCCTTAGATCTTATCCACCATAAACCATACAGTATCATATACACATATATATGTATACGTGTGTACCAACATTCAATACATACACGCTATCATTCAATCAGAATCTATCCAGCCAGCTCTCGGCTATATCACTTACATTATTTACAATCCCATATAATCACAGCCATAGGCTCACCTTGCACTTAGCGACAGCATCAACACATATATATTCAATCATCCAATCGGAATATCAAATTCACATTCGGCCATACAATTCATATCTTTCACCACAGCATGCATTACAGCCACAACATTAATATACATACATTTATTTAATCGGATTCCATTCAATCATGTTATTCTAAATAACATTCCACATATTCATGTAATTCATATTGAGCTCAACAGCCATTATAGTGTGCACACATTCCTTTCACCCGGATTTAAAAAGGACTCCTCACTCTGAATTATTTAGTCACTCTTCACTCGGGAAACGTCAACAGTTATCACTCGAAGGGTATCCGGATCGATTCCCACTCGGTGTCACTCGTCCTCTTCACTCATTCTTACTCAGCAACTATAATCTCTCCACTCTGGTTTTCCCACTAAGTCAAGACTCGCTCGGATTTTCTATCTACTTAATGATTTATTATAATGGATCCACTCAGAGTCGTAGGTGTCATCTTCTGATCGGTAAACTCTTGCTCGGCATCACACTGTCTCATTCACTCGGGATTACCTAGGTTTCCTTTCACTCGGAGGGAGTCACTAACTCTCTTGCCATGTCAACACTCGTCTCCATTTTCGACTTATAGTTAAACTAATCTCTCGCACACAACAAATACGCATACGTATATTACTTGGATCTTCATACACAGTATAGGAGTTCACGCAACATGGAGGGTGTAATTGATTACAGGCACTAATTTATGTCTTCTACTCCAAGGGTTCAGGTTCAAGTAAAAGGAACTAAGGCTAACACATTTCTTGTATCTCAAATCATATACTATTCATTCATCACACATTCAAATTCCTCAGCAAGGCACAGGCATACAACCACACCATTCATATACCAAATCATCAAACACATACAATACCGATTAAGTCAGGGCATACAATGAATCGGACCAGGAGGGAAATGACCTCCTATTCATAAATCAATATCACAATAATGATGACCACTCGGTCATACTGCATACAACCGCTTACACTCGGTAAGCATACCTTGGCCTTGGACCTTTCGGTCTGCTCTGATACCAAAATGTAACATCCTAATTTTTAATTGAATAAATAAAATCAACAAGGGAAAATTTTCCAAATTTTAAGGTTAACAATCCGTGTATAACCTGCCTGAATTGATAAAACCGAGTACAGCAGAAGAGATAACCCTGAGCGAGCCCTTCAGCATTGCACACGCACTCGCTCACACGAGACTCCACGTCGCTTGGGCGAGGCAGCCCACTCGTTCGGGCAAAGTACCATTCGCTTGGACGATGCCACGACAAAAGCCTTCCAGCAGTACACCTTCGCTGGAGCGGATTCCTCATTCGCTAAAGCGAGAAGCCTCACACGACAATTTCATCACTCGGCATTCGAACATCCATGCACTCAGTAAACTACTAAGTCCACTCGGAGGTCTTTCCTAAGTCCATTCGGTATTCCATAACTTAGCCTCTCTGATTCATCCATACGGCCACACCTATACTCTACTAAGACACTAGGAGCTATCCCACTCGGATTCCAGAATTCCTTTTTACCCGAAATATACATTCTTCACTCGGATTATCAATGTTTCACACTTAGAACCCATTCCATTCTAAACCACTACACTAACTCCTCTCTCAGGAGAGAATTGCTTAGGGTTTTCACTCGGAAATACAAACTCCTCCTCACTCGGGTTTTACTTATATTTTCACTCGGTAATGACCGCTCTCATTATCACTCGGAGATTCTCTCATTAGATCTCACTCAGTATAGGTTCATCCAAGTATTTTACTCAGAGTCCATTGAAGTATCATCATTCGAACATAAAGGTATAGCCATTTGCAGCCCCACTCGGAGTTGACTCCCCAATTACTTCTACTCGGAAATCATTAACTGAGCAATATTCTAACCATCCACACCCCTCAGTCTACCCAGACACAAACCACCCGTATACAATGTATAGGTACGTATATAATTATACACTCGGAATACCCAATACCTTAACATCATTCATTCCTCAGTACCTGCTATCAATGTGAACTATATACGTATAAAAACATGCACTCGGGTCACAATAGCTTAAATTTCTTATATATATATATTCGTGTTCATTACACCACACTGATATTATGAGCCGACCAAGGCTACAACTGACGAAACATGACAATTTACAAAAATAAGCACTCTTCGGTCGGAGTACACCCCACTCGGACCTGAGACCTTATCATCACTTCAGAGTCCAACCTGCACACACTGAAAAATGGTGTAGGGGTGAGCTTTTGCATATAAGGTGACGGCTATTGACTCGGACTTTACCTCCATTCTCAATTATATAATTTACCGGGTTCAATCCATAACGATATATATATTGCCAATTAATTTAAGGGTCAGACCACATCATTCAATCGGAAGTTGTACAATAACATATATTCTCAATCATAGAATCACACTGCACTCAGCATCGGTATCAATACCCATACATTCGTTCAGTCTGAATTCGCTCATACTACATTGTCTAGTCGGAGTTCACTCAATTCATTTAATCCATGCAATTCACAATAATCTCACTAACAATGCTCATAGACTCATGCATGCGGATCCGACTTAAACAGTGAGTTCAGTGCAGATTCCTTCCCGGTCCCTCGTCCACTAGCCCTTTCCGTGTGGCACCGGTCACCCCGTGACGTCTCGAGACCCAGCTCTAGCTCCATCGGCTACCACGGGTCCTCATGGATCTAACCAGGAATCTGACTAGAACTTGTTTTACATGACTCTAGATGCCTTTCCGACCCCCCGTCCTCATGGAACTGGTCAGGAATCTGGGAATCATCCCACATATGCAATCTCATGCAAATCCATAACAACATCTAAGCTTACCAAACGCGTCTCACACAGCCATCAATGGGTCACAACCGATCCCCCACACAGCAATCAGATTCATTTGGAATCCCACATTCCATTACAACAATCACATGCCTCTATCATAATAACTCATAACAGCAAGCATAGGGAACCACATTATAGTACATCCACTCAACATTTTTACAGAGTCAGCATACCTTTCCACACGGCATTCAAAATGGAAATCACGCATCAATTCACATCTCATGCATTCGGGGATAATGGTAACACACACACACATTCACTCAGCAAACTCAGATTTCAACAACATGCATCACAGAAGTATTAACTGGCACTCAAAGACGAGGTCACACAACCCTCAACCTTTCACAGATGTCCCAATTCGGAAGTTGCATGCATAATCAGTCAATCACCACACATGGATCTACACATTTCACACACATATTACTTAAAGCAAGCACTAGGGACCCGGTCATAAACCATACGCTTGACATGCAAAGCGCCCCCTACTTGCTGTCGGGGTTCAGAGACTCTTCAAGTTGCAGTGCTGACCGATCATCCCTCCGTTACTCCTCCAACAGCCTTCGAGTTCAGCGTTGATCCTGGGCCAGAGTTGTTCCTTTCCTCCAACGGGTCCGTCTCCTCCACAGCTCCAAATCACTTCCAGCACAGCCTTCCAACTGGGAATACCACAGCTCCAGGTAGAAGAAGAAGGAGAGGAAGAAGGCAATAGGGAGGAAGGAGAGAACAGGGAGTGGAGTCAGAGCTGTGTTGATGTTCCTCCAGGAGCTCTCGACTCTCTCACTGTTCGAGTGGCGACGTGAATGGGAGTAAAGAAGAAGAGAAACAGGGAAGGAGAGACCATATACACGCACAAGGAGAGCTGCCAGCGTGAATAATGAGAGAAAGAGAGAGCTGAAGTTGTCTTATACTCCTAGGGACACATGCGCTCTTTCGCCTGGCACTATTATTATTATTTATTCAATTATTTCTACCCAAATCAGTAGTTACTCTAATTAACCATTAATCCTAATTCTGTAATTAACCTTTAATTAATAGCTTAACTTCAATCGGTAATTAAGATAGAAATCGGGATGTTACAGGTGGCACCTAACCCATGGTGGTTATGGTGGGTAAAATGAAATAAAAGAGGTGGAGAGTTAAAATGATATAAACACCAAGTTATTGAAATATATGAGTATTTGAGTCTTGGTGGGTAAATAGAAAATTGATTGTGTGATGTGTTGTGATGTAGGAAATGACCCCATTAACGAGGCGGAACCGTCAAACGGCGTTGATCATTACTTCACTTGAGGTAGGAGGGGGTAACCATTCTAAATGCATGATTTCATCCATTGATGATGTGAATATATCTATATATATATATATATGTGTGTGTGTGTGATTATGTTGATGTTGTTTGAATGGATGATGTGATAATGTTATGATTTGGATGCATTTAGAATGATGATTGTTGCGTGGCATTGTGTTTAGGATAATGATATGATGTTGTGATTAGATCTTGATGATGAAATATGATGATGGTTTAAGACCATGTGTGAATTGAAATCCATGATATGAAATATCCCAAAGATGTATGCTGAATTGATGAATGTGTATGCCACTAACTATTAATAAGAATAAGTTCTGAGGAGAATTGGAAATAATTGAGGATGATGTGAATATTGAAATCCACCAAGTGGTGGTGGTGAATGATTGAATGTGGAGTGGCATCTAGGATACATAGTGTGAGGATGCACTTGATTCGCATTTGCATTGCATCCATGGCATAGCATAGCTGTCTATGTGGAACATTAGGGGGTTCCACTAGGCGGGCCCAGTGGGAGGGCGGCTCGGTGCACGAGCGTGTTGTGGTTTTTCCCCTGTGACTCGGTTTATGAGTTACGAAGCTGTCCATAGTTTGGTGACGAGGCATCCTATGTGGCGGGCCCAGTGGGCGGGCGGCTCTATGGTGAGCGAGTTTACCTCGGTGTCTGACGGGACACGGCTCTCTCGATGTGTGTTCGAGAGGGGCCCGTAGCACTTGTGGTAGTTGAGGCCACGATGTTGATCCGTAAGTCGCAGGGTGACTAGTGCTACAGATGGGCGATAGTGGTTTGGTACCAGTAAAATTATGATGATGTAAGCATGCATGAATGGAGATATATGTGTACACAAATTTTTCTACTGCAGTAGGGGCATAGTAGCACACCTATGCTTGTCCCACAATTGAATTGATATAGTATTTTTCCCACAGTCAGATCCACATTGTTTTGATGTGAAATTCTTATGCATATGCATTAGCTTTAAGAGCATTTGCATATAGTTGGAGATATGCCTAGTTGAAAGCCCATAGTGGCAACGGATGATTGAGAATTGAAAGGGGAAAGAGTTGAATACTAACCCGATGTGTGTGTTTGGCAATCCAAATGATTGAAATTGTGAATGTATACTTGAGATTATGAGATGTATTGTGTATGATGTATGATGTGTTGTAATGATTAATATGTGAGCAAGTATACATGTATTTCATCATAATGTATGACTTTAATTCATTTGGATTAAGTTACTCACCTCCCCGTTGCCATTTTTAAAGTTGATGTAGGTATGACTTAAATCCTACAACTTTTGGAGGCCGAGTATGAAGAAGGTAAAATATGGATAGGAATGCGTAAGCCTTGGCCGGCATGAAATTTGTTTTGTAGAGTATATGCTGTTTATATACTCAAAATTTGTAATGTTGATAGATTTTGGAGGTCATGGGAGAGAATTGGACATGTTGTATAAGGTCAATTTTCCCACATGACCCAAAAGATGTAAAGAATGAATTTGGATGCTTGACTTTGATCAATGAATGGATGCTGTGTTTTTATGCTAGTTCATGAATGTTGTGAGTCAATGTTGAATTTGGATTATATGCATGAATTAATCTTAGCATGATGATGTTGTTGGTGTTTAATTACATGAGAATCATGTAGTTTTGGATTGTAGCATCATATGAAGTGGTACATGCATAATGAAATAAGATAGGGTCTTAGGTGAGGCCAAATTAGAAGGAATTGATGTTGCATGTGTTTTGTTCAAGTGAATTTTCGTTGCTGTTGAGTTTCTGCAGAACTCGCTCAAGCGAGTGGCATTCTCGCTCGAGCGAGCTTGCTGTGAAACAGGGGATTCGTTTCTGCCCCAAATTCCCCCAAGCGAAGTTGCATTCCGCCCAAGCGAGATTGCCACAGAATCAGTGTTTTGCTTCTGGACATTCTTCGCTCAGGCATGGGAGTGGGCGCTCAAGCGAGGGAGAAGGAGATTTGATTCTGGACGATTTTTGCCCAGGCGAGTGGTGCCTCGCTCAAGCGAAAATCAGCCAGAGAGTCCTCAACGTTTCTGGAATGATCTCGCTCAAGCGAGCCTTGGACCGCTTAAGCGAGATTGGTACCTGATACTCCTCTCCTTCTTCGCTCAAGCGTCTCGCTTCCTTCGCTCAAGCATTCCTTCGTGTCTCGCTCAAGCGAGGCAGGGCTCGCTCAAGCGAGTTGAGCCCTGATACTTATTTCCCTCCCTCGCTCAAGGTCGCTCAGCGTTCGCCCAAGCGTGGGTACGCTGGCTCGCTCAAGCGACTTGAGTCATGCTTGAGCGAGTATACCCCTGATTCTCATTTTGTTATTTTAAATTAAATTTTAAAATGTTATGCATTATTTCTTCCTTAGATATTATTTTAAAGGTATTGAGGAGTATATTTAGGCCTTCTAGATTATATAAATTGTATCCCATATTTTTATGAATGGGCTCCTCTTGAAAATCAATTAGCCACTAATTAAACCAAATTAAATAATTCTTCCGCTGCTTCTGATTGAAAAATTTATATTTAGTTTCACCCTCTCATATCTTCATATATGGGAGTGGTTCATTTTAGATCCAGGGGTTTGGTGAAAAATGTTTCACCACTTTAATTATTTGGATTATTAATATTCTCAAAAACGTGAAAAATTTTCCCCTATTTTATTTGGGGGTTTGGGCGTCTCACAGCGGAGCCCAACAACGCTCAAGCGAGCCCAAGAGAAATAGTGTGCACTTGCTCAAGTGAGTTCCGACTCCGCTTGAGCGAGATAGCACACTCGCTCGGGCGAGCACTCATTCGCCTAAGCTAAACCACCAAAAGCCTTCCATCAAACCACGCTCGCTGGAGCGAATCCTTTATTCGCTGAAGCGAGAAGCTACACTCGGCTATTCAGACACTCGGGATCCAGAGTTATCATATGACTCATTCACTCAGAAAATGATAGCTAGTCCACTCGGCATATAACATCTTGTTCGCTCAGGGAAAAATCATTAAGGAAAATTCCCACTCGGACTTAGTCTAATCTTAACCACCCGGATTACAGATTCTCACTCACTCGGATTTTACATTATTCACTCGGATTATGAATGTCATGCGCTTAGGGTCCATTTCACTTTAAGCCACTGCACTAACTCCTCTCTCAGGAGGGATTACTCAAGGTTTCCACTCGGAAATACTAACTCTTCCTCACTCGGGGTTTACTTATATCTTTCATTCAGAATCACTCAAGCGTATTCACTCAGAAGGCCACTCTCAATCTACTCGGATTGGCCTTTAAACATACCAGCTACAATCAGAAACATAACACACTCCTGATTTCACTCAACCGGAATACATATATGGCAACTCGGAAATGATTCCCATAGCCACTTACTCGGAATCTAAGAAGACTTCTCACTCGGGATAACTTTCACGTCCTTTTTACCACTCGGGGTATGTCACTCATTTTTCACTCAGTAACCATGACTTCTCCACTTTAGCTATCCAGTTAAGTCAAGATTCACCCAGATCCCCTTACTACTAACAATCCGTTACAATGGGGTCCACTTAAAGCCTTAGGTGACACTTTTCTATCGGGGAAACCTTCACTCGGTGGATTCTCACTCGGTAACTACTAATTATTCTACTCTCGGAAAATCTTAGCAGTTATCACTCGGAAAGCACATAGGTCGATCCTCACTCGGTGATCCGGGC
The DNA here is from genome assembly GCA_037962975.1 of Clitoria ternatea. Classification (NCBI taxonomy): domain Eukaryota; kingdom Viridiplantae; phylum Streptophyta; class Magnoliopsida; order Fabales; family Fabaceae; genus Clitoria; species Clitoria ternatea. The sequence goes on from CM075672.1 coordinate 164,599,895, forward strand.
TCTCATTCACTCGGTAGTACCTAAACTCTTCGGTGTACAGAATAAATCATTGTCTCATTTCCCCATCAACTCTTAATCCCATTTCTACCCATGGCCATACCAACCTCACACACTCAGTAAGTGCATATACATATATTACTCAGATCATTCACGCAAGATAGAGCAACACGCAGTATGATAGGTATAAAAGGGTATAAATAATTTACAGGCACAAGGTCACGACTTCTACCCAAGAGGGTTCAAGTGCTAGCATAAGAGACTACGACTGAAATACAAGCCGGCCAAGGCTTAACAAGGCATATACACAGCATATACATGAACACATAATTTCCACAGTGCACCAGTACTTCACTCGGCATTCAGCTCCTCCATCATCCTTCATTCCGAGAGACATTCACTGAAAAGTATAGCCACGGTAGGGGTGAGCTTTTACATATCCAATGACAGTCAAGGACTCGGTATCAGTATCAATACATACACCCATGAGCACTCGGTCATATTCAGATTAAAATAAGGCCATGCAGATTAGAATAATATCAATAATATACACTCACATACATATTACGTGAAGTTCATTCTCATTCATACAATCACATGCATCGACTCACTCAGAATTCTTTCATATCGCCCCAAGTCATACCACGCGTACTATGCTACTCAACATCATATCTACATGCATGCCTGCGGATCTGACTTAGGCAGTGACTTTCAGTTACAGGTCCCCCTTACTGGCCTCTCGTCTATTAACTCTTTCTGCGTGGTACCGGTCTCCCATTGACGTCTCGAGACTTATCTCTAGCTCCCACGGCTACCACAAGCCCTCACAGGATCTAGCCAAGGCCTGTAGCTGGAAATCATTCTTTCGGGGTTCCTGACCTTCCACGAGTCACCCCATTCCTACATATGCAGCTTATGCGTTCTATCAGCAAGCATCATCACTCATTCGACGCATTCTTTGTAACCATCAAAGTGGAAACCGATTCAACATAATTCCTACATTTACTCGTCAATCATACTAGCATGCACAAGATTGTATAACTATTAACAAGTTGCTACTAACATACATATGGAATCTAAGGATCAACAATCATGCATCACAAACATAATCGTTACAGACACATGCACACACTTAAGCAATACATTCATCTGGTACCGTTCATGAACCATGCATTTGATATGCAAGCGCCCCCTACCTACAGAAGGGACTCAGGAAGCTCCTCTATTTCCTGACGTTCGATACGCTGGGTTGTTTGCCTTGTTCAGTCCCCCTTCGATGCGGTCGTATTCTATAATTGGCTCGGTAACAGAAAGCTACTCCCTTCTGCTTCGGTGGTTGTCCTTCACCAACTGGAGGAACTCTGAGTCTTCTACAACACCGTCTTCGTAGGTTTCTAGAAACGGAGAACAGAGAACAGGGAATAGGGAAGAAGAAGAAGAACGACGAGGAAGAAAAGAAGGAACTAAGAGAAAGAGGTAGCAGAAGAGGAATTCTGAAAAGGAATACCTATCAACCGTGGCCAGGGTATATATACATATACGTATGAAGAGAAGAGAAGAGAAGTGGGGTGGGAAAGCGTGAATTGGCAGTCCACTCACGACACCCACCACTTACAAGCGGCCAGCTATCGCAATTACTCAGCCATCATTTCCAAAGTTGAACTAATTAAATCAATTATGGTTGACAAGTAACTTTCCACTTTTATAATTATTCTAATGGCTCAATTTCACTCGGTAATTCGTTTTAAATCGGGATGTTACATGATCACGTCATGTATTGATTTCACCTAAGACTTTCCTGTTTATTAATTCATGTTCTAAGGTAGGATTTCTGAATTTAATTAAGCCTTCCTCTTGGAACAACATTAATATGCACTCAATTTATTATTTGGGCTCATTAAGAACAATGAAATCCCACGTAACCTCGAAGCGTCATGCTCACTTTCATGACCCATGACCCTAAGTTCAATTTCATGCATTTAAACAACCAATTAATCTTTCGATTATCTTAGTGTTTAAGTTCAATTGACCCTTTCTCTAGATCTTCAAAAGCATTAAGCACTCATGGAAATTGAATAGAAACTAGGGATTAATAAAGAGAACAAGTCTCAAGATCAATTCAATACAATAACATGTCACACCCTTAACCCGAGATTGGAGTTTAGTTACACATGCCTAATCCAACACAACCCATAATAGAGATCATATTCAGAGATTACAAATTAAAGGGAAGTCCCAAGGAAAAAGAAGAAAAGAAAGTAAAAGCTCTCACTATTGCTTCCAATATCTCCTTCTGAAATCTGACAATTAATGTTCTTCAATGTCTATGGTTTTGATTCCCTCCAAAATCCCTTGAAAAGTTCTCTCTTTTTCTTCCAAAAAGTTTCCCAAAATGTCTGCATGTTTTCTCTTTTCGAAAACTCCCCTTATAACTCATAAACTGCTCCTAAAAAATAACGAAAATACAGAACGTGCAAAATCCACTGGCAGTGGGAAAAACCCACGGCCAGTGGATCATGACAGAGGGTCCAGGATCCCAATTTTTCACCTCCAGGCAGAGGAAACCATGACCAGTGGGAAAAACCCATGACCAGTGTGTTTCCTGGCAGAGAAAAACACGACCAGTGGGAACAACCCACTGGCAGTGGATTTTTTTATGGCCCAATTTCCCATTCCAGAGAGGTCCACGACCAGTGGGAAAAACCCACTGCCAGTGGATTTCTCTGGATTTCACCATTTTTCTCTTTTATCACTACTTTGAGGTCCCGGAATGTCCATCTTTGTAAATCCTTTCTATATCATGCATTTAAAGGTGGATAAGGCTTTATTTTTTAGCTTTTCATGGCTTGACTCCTTTCCATTCATCTAATGCTTCCTCAAATGCTTCTTGTTTTTGAATGTATGCACTTGTAACCAAGCTATTTCTGTAAAACTTGAAACACCCGAGTAACAAATGTGAAATGAAGGAAAAACACTTGGAATTAGGGATAAAAACAACACAAATGACCTAGAAAACCTAGACAAAATACCACTAAAACCATGCAAACTAAACACCCATCAAAACACCCTAAACTAAAACATTGCTTGTCCCCAAGCGATCATCATCACCACAAACATGAACAATAGGGAATGAAGAACTCAGAACAACTTAAGGAACCCAATTGGAAAAATTAGTAACAGATGATTGCAAGATTATCAAAGTAGGAACCACACAATTATTCATACCATACTCACCAGACCAGGCTATAAATACACATTCTTTCATTTCTCTCTAAGTGTTTAAGCTTGTGTATAAGTATCACTCAAGTCATAGCATTTCAAGACACTACCATAGGCTTGGCAAGTGACCCAAATCTTTACTGTTATTCAGAAAAATAAGTTATGGTCAAAAGGTCTTTCATCTGGTTGTAATGGGGCCAGCAGTTCACAGATGTGGGAATGGATACCAAGAAAAAGGAAATTCAAAGGGTTATTATTATTCAATGAAATACTGAGAATCATTAAGTTTCAGAAGGTACACCAAAGAACACATTTTCTTATTCCTTCTAAAACTTTGACTCTTTTCTCAACCTTGCTTTCAACCTTTTCTTTATTTTTCCCAAATATTTTTCTTTAGTTAGAAACACAAGTTCATTTTGTTGCTTTTGTTTCCTAACTAAAACTAACTTTTCTTTTAGCCTTTCCCTTCTAGCTGCCATCCTTGAATTTTATTTTATTATTTTTTCAGAAATTTAACTACCAAAAGGCTTTGAAAGAAAAATCAACAATTTAGGCTCAACAGGGACAACTAATGGTGAAATGTAGCATTCAAAATTCAGAGGCTAAAGAACAAAACCTATAGTGCCTTTTTCATTCCATAACCTGTTAATCACCAACCATTTTGAATTGGTCGCAAGCCAAGTTCTAGAGCACTTCAAATGTATGACACACTCAATAGAAGTAAATAGGGGTTTTATAAATGTTTATTTTCAATGCATACCCCTTTTTTAGCTCAAAAGCTCTTAAAATAAATGGTGAATAGACCTAGTCAGAGAAAACACGGAATCATAAAGCATAGTACCTCCTGACAAACAAGCAATCATCCATTTTTATTTTTTATATTAAATTTTTTATATATATATACATATATGGATTCCAAAGGGTCCTAAATGATGAACTTTATATGGGTGTCTTTGTTTGATTGTTATTTACTTTTAGTTTTTTATTTACAGTCTTTACTTTTAGTATTTTACTTTAGTTGCATTTACAGTTAAGTATTGCAGTTTATAGTTTTTGGTATATATACCTTGGTTTGGATTATATGATTACCCCGCTAGTGTTATATATATATATATAGGCGCAATATGTCTTTTGATGTTATGTGAATATGTCTTTTTGTATCTAGTTTAGTAGTTAAAAAGTAGTAAAAGTGGATTAAAATGATTAATAATCATAGGATGCATAAGTTAAGAAAGCAAATTTTTTTTGAAATGATAGTATCATGGTTGATCTTAATTGGAATCTAGTGAATCTGAAGTTGTGAGGTAACTGAATAATAGTATGAATGTTAGTACTCTAAGTGTTAGAATTGGTGGTAGTGTATTCCAGTGGTGATGGTATGAATGGAATGATATAAGGTGTTTGAGACATTGAAAACCCACTAAGGGTATTGGGTAAGAAGTTTGAAATGTGTTGGTAACTTAGGTGTTGTGATGTAGCCCTTTAAAAATAATGGATTTTGGTTAATGGGAAAGAATTCCTGAAACCTAATAAAATAAGGAAATGAAACTTATAAACAATTACAACATGATGAGAATCATGTAGATATACATATATTTATTTGTATAACAAGAATTGAGAATGATATTTGAAATAAGTGATTATGTGGTCTTACATGTATTTAATGTAGGGTTTGATAATTCTTATGAGGCAAGATCATCTAAAATGGAGAAACACTTTTCTTAAGGTAGGAGAGGAGTATATTTTCTAAATACATGATCAATTGTATTTTGATAATGTATATATTGATGCATATTTGTATGTTTTTCCTTGAATGGATATACTACCTCTTGTGTGTGATATGAATTGAGATTGACTCATACTGATGATTGGATGTTGGTTTGGCACATTTGATGAGGATATGAATTTAGAGTATATTTGTTGACATGCTCTTTGGTTTCCATGTGTGGATTAACATTGAAATGAATCCTTGGCTAGTATAACCTTGAACCCTATGAGTGGTATGCCTTGGAGAATGTTATATATGATTGTGTGCCACTAACTATAATGTTAAGTGAAAATTATACCCCTAAGTGAGAGGGTGAGGAACCCTTGTGAAGTCGAGGTTACCATATGCATTATTGCATTCATAGCATGCATGACATCTTATATGTGGTTGTGATCAGAAGACAAATCGAAACAATAAAGGTATTGCGGGATCTTAAGAAAAAAAGACCCTTGCGTGGGGGATGTCATACCCCAATTTCCCGGACTCGAATCCTGATGTAATCAAGATAAATAGTTAATAAAAATACGGGTAAATTTTTTGTGATTAAAAGAATTCCAAAACACCCCAACAATTACATTAAGACCCGAACCACAGAAAATCGAAGAGTGAGATATATGAAGTTTACAATTACATTGCAAGATAAATCACCCATAAGTGCACACAAAAATAATAGAGTTTACAGCAGAAGAAGATTCTGTATACAGAGCACATGCCCAGTCCCATATATGAAGATATGAGAAAAGGCTCGACAAAACATGAAAATATATAACATAAGCCTAATAGGCCACAATCAACCTTACACATAAGTCATAAACATGCAATGCCTAGAATATATATATATATATATATATATATGGTCATGCAACACCCATCTCCAACATCCATATTCCATAATTGACCACGTGCAATTCAACCTCAAAATCATGTATCATTAACACTTATACATACTCAAAAGGATCATACATCCAACGTCATTATATTCATCAAATGGGTATAAATTCCAATACCCGAAATATCGATATATCATTCACATATATGGCAGTTTACAATACATCCACCAATATCAATAATTGTTAACACTATCATGTACATTTTATTTACAATACAATAAATTACAATCGCTACCGGCCAAGACATTCCATTATGTTGTAGGAATTTCTTCAATTCCTAGCTTGTTGTTGATGGATCTTCTCTTTTTGAACCTCTTAGATCCAAAAATCCTTCAAGATTTGGAGATGTAGCTCACGGTTTTGTTGTCTTATGAAGGAAGCTAATGGAGTCTTGCAAGGGAAGCTAGAGTATAGAGGAAGCTAAAAGAGGAAAAGGCTTAGATCTAAGGAGAATTTGGTCTAGAAATGGGGGAGATGGAGAGGAAAGGAATGGCTTAGGATTCCATCACTCTCTAGGACTTAGAGAGATAAGGTGTTTAATGTCACCACCTTTGGGAGAAGGTCCAAAGGATAAGACACTAGGAAAGGAGCCTAAAGCTTTTACTTTTCTAGAGAGAAGGGAGAGTTTCTCACTCTAAAATTTCTAATCATTCAAGTTATGATGGAAATACAAAGGAGATGAGCTTATATAGCCCTCTCATTATTTTGGCCAAGACTAGCTAATCATGGCCTTGGATTAATTCCTAAGGCCCAATCCTAAATCCTACTCAAATTGGCCTAATACAAGCCTAAATGCAAAATGGAACAAGGTACAAGGCCCAAAAGTAGCCCAAACTAATTCCTAAAATATAGTCCTAATATACCTAGAATATAAAGGAATGGAAAATATGTATAAGATATATAAGGCCTAATGAAGAGGCCCAAACATCCACACCAAGCCCATTACCCTTCTATAGTGCAAGAGGAAAAGGTAAGGGTCTTCAATGGCTCCTCCTTGGGCTTGGGCCCACTCAAGGAATGAATAAAAGAAGCTAAATGCTTTTGGAGATCTTCCTTGGTTCTCTTGCCCATTGACCTAGTCATAGGGCTCTTGAAAGCATCCAAGGCAACCTCCAAAGACTGTGTAGGGTCCATGGCTTCTTCCTGGGTGATGGCCATGTCACATTACCACTATTTACCTTCTCCAAGCTTTACTTTAAAACACCTCCTCATCCCATGATATTCCTACATCAATGCTAAAAATGGACAACATGGGAGAGTGAGTTATACATTTCAAATGAGGAATATGAATACAATTGAGATTATGTGCATATGCATATCAACGTCATGTGTACTTTTCTTAACTCATAAATAGACATCATAATTTCTCATTTCAACAATATATACGTATATCATATTCATTAATCAACTCTAAGCAAAGCAAGCACATATACACATCATTTCTCAATGTCACAATGGACCAACACCATTATCATCAACCATACACAAGCATACCTTTCATCATATTGGGCCAACACACACATCATCATCATATACAATATCTTTTCATTGTATTCATATTTTACATGTTGTCTTTAAGTATTCATTTACTCATCTCATCATCATCATATCTCAATCTCAACCATCATCATATATCAACATCAATCGTCATCATATCACAACACCTTTGGCATATCTCCATGCTATATGCAAATGTTCTTAGGCTACTACATATGCATAATGCAATTAACAACAATTGTTGATCCGACTGTGGGAAACAATAACATATAATATATGGGTCAAGCATAGATGTGCTAATATGCCCCTACTACAGTAGTATAATATGTACACTTATATCTCAAATCTGTATGCATAACATCATATTATACTGGTACCAAACCGCCAACACTCATATGTAGCACTAGTCACCCCGTGACATGCGGATCAACAACATGGCCTAACTTGCCAAAAGTGCTACGGGCCCCTCCCAAACACACATTGAGAGAGCCATGCCCCGTCGGACACCGAGGTAACTTGTTCATCATAGAACCGCCAGCCCACTAGGCCCGCCACATAGGGTGCCTCGTCACCAAACTATGGATAGCTTCGTGATTCCCGGAATCACTAGGGAACAATAATAATTTTACCCGTGCACTGGGTTGCCCTCCCACTAGGCCCGCCTATTGGAACCCCTAACGTTCCACATAAACAATGTAGGATAAGCCATGGATGCAATGCAATTCAAATCAAATGCATTCTCACATTATGCATCCTATCATGCCACTCTTCAGTCATCATCATCACCAACACCACCATAAAACTTTTTAGTAGATTTTATCATTATTGGTTTTAGCCATTGTTTCAAGTTTTAAGTGTGGCATTTCATATCAACATTCTTCATATCATTCATGCAAGTAAATACTTGCAACAATCACAATGGCATCACAAACATTAATAACATTCAACCATCTTACATCGATATAGAAGGAATGCCAAGCATCCGTATGCATATTTATTCATCAATAACATCACCACTCCTTCTCGCTTGAGTGCTTCGGCTCGTTCAGTCGTAATCACGCCAGTATCAATTCCACGCTTGCTCGCTTGAGCGAGACACCACATACATGGCCACTCGCTCGGGCGAAATTGTTCCAGTAACCATTTCCTCAAACACTTGCTTGAGCGAGGCACCCACTCACTTAGGCGAGATTCAGCCAGAGGCCATTCACCCATTCCACGCACGTCTCGCTTGAGCGAGACTCACCAGTGCCAGCCACTCGCTTGAGTGAGTATCGCCTAGCATCAGACCCCTCACACTCGCTCAAGTGTCTCACAGTTGCTTGAGCAAAAAACGTTCAGTGTCAATTTCCTCTCTCACTCGCTCAAGCACGGCCACGCCCGCTTGAGCGAGATTCGTCCAGTGTCTCACCTGCGCACTTCACACGCTTCTCGCTTGAGCGAGTAGTTCACTCGCCTGGGCGAGATTAGGCTAGAGACCAAAATTCTGATACAGGGGAGCGAGTATCCATCTCGCTTGAGCGAGATTATCAGAACTTAGGCAGAAAATGAAAATTCTCACAACTCATCTTATGAAATCTCATTCTAAGTCAAATTAATCACATCCAACACTTTATAAACATCACATGAGGCACATAAAACTTGATCTAAGCATTCTTACTCAGAAATTCTCATCCCAACTTATTAATCACACCTTAAATTCATATTCATCATCCTCATATATATACATAACCATACAATCATCTCATTGTTACACATACAATCCTTAATAATCATTAGTTTTCCATTCATATTTTCTCAATAACTACATTAAAATTTAACTTATCATCATCACACATATAGGTATATATTTCCATAACAATCATCACCTATTCTCATACATCATCCTCGTAATCAACCATTGCCATTCTCATTAATTCAATATATATATATATATACATGGCAAGGCAAGCATGAGTATCAAACACATACAATAATCACTATCAATCTACTCATGCAATTTGAATGTTAACTCCTCTCCTACCTCGAGGGAAGAGCCGAAATCTGAATGTATGCTCCGAAAGCTCCGCCACATAGTCCGGAACACAATCTACACAACATACATATGCATTCATACAATTAATAATCCATCTTAAGGCATTCCTCATAATTCTAAAAATTTGCTAGCTTATCATAAAGCCTAATATCAAGTCCTAGACTTGCTAAACACCAATTTATGCAATTGTGTTAGGCTTCGGGAATCCCTCTCCTAAAGCCAAGATCCTCTAGATCTTAAAAGGCCAACTACACCCACCAACAACAATATCCCCCTCATCATTCATAATGCATTCATCATTACTCAACCATCCATTTTCCATTCAAGTTCATCATGAGCCTCTTAGCTCCAATCAAACCATTATCCATCAATAATTTCATATGGCATACCCCGTGGTCTAAGACCTCCTTAAGACACATGCTTATCTCACTAACCCCTTACATTGTTCATTTTCAAAATCAATTCCTTTACTCAACCATATACACATGTTCATATCTTCCAAACCTCAAGATTGGGTCCTCACTAAAATCTACTCAATTCAATCATCCTACCAAACATTTCCAAACATTATCTCTATCCACAATACTATTCTCATGACAACCACTTCATTAATTTCACTCTTTATGCTAAAGGCCCAAATCACCAACACTTAAGGTTTCATCAAAATTCAATGACCATTATCAATATTCATCAATCATTACCAATGATCTTTCACCTTCATTAATATCACTCTCAAACCTTATTAAAATATACATTCTACTCATATCTTACACTTTCCCTAATTTATTGAAGTTAGGGTTCCACTAAAACCCAACAACACTCATTAATACCTATTTATTCCTCATTACCATCTAACTATGCATTCATCCTCTTCATTTATTACCACCAATGTTAACATTTATGACAACCCACTCTAGGGTTCCGCATTTAAAGCTTTCATTAAATACCCCATTTACCTACATTACTTCCCCAAGCCTTAAAACTCATAAGCATGATATTAACTTCATCAAAGATGGTGAGAAAAGCTTACCTCACCATGAAAACAAAAATAGAACCAAGGGAGGGAGAGAGACCAAACGAAATTAGAGGAGAAGAGGGGGAGAGTTCCAGCTACAAGCTTCTCCTTCAAGCTCCCAAGAGACAAAAATGGTGGAGGAGGAGAGGGCCACCATGAGCTTAGGGTTTTTAGAGGAGGAAAGAGGAGATGGGTGGAAGGGAAATAAGGAGAAAAGAATAGGAAGGAGAAGAAGAAAAGTGGCGTATAAATGAGAGGGGGAGGAAGAGTTTTATTTTTAAAATTTAACCCCCTCATTAGTAATTTCATCGATTTAGGACAAACAGGCTCATAATTCGGGCTCAATACTAAATCCAAAAATTATTCCGAAGGTATATTCGGATTCCCATTAATACTCTTAACAGCCCTGACCAATGGCATCTTAATCGGAGATACTTGGTCCGACACCCAAATTTTAACCGGGTGAAATTTTATCTCATTTAGTTTCAATAAATTATAATTTTTCATAATAAATCCCAATTTAATTATTCTAATATTGTTGGGACACTCATTAACTCATTCATAATTATTTATTATTTGTTTATCATATTTAATCACTTTTATAAAATTCGAGATGTTACAGCTGCCATGGGATGTGTCATGGCCGGTGAAACACCCCGAAAATAGGGATAAATTTTTTTTACGATTTTAACATTATTAATTAATAAAGATGTCAAGTGGTAAAGCTTAATTCGACACCCTCGATCTAAGAAAGACCTATCTCATATGTGGAGATATGAGAAGGTAGGTTAACAAATAATCAATGAGAAATTCTCAATTAAAAATAGCAGAAATAGTTAGTTAAACTAATGCTATATGATTGCATTCAAGGTAGTTAAACATCATGAGGTTTAATGACCTCATAATATGCTTAAAGCATTTACAAGATGTTACAAGTAGAAGATTTGGTGCAAAGGAAAAGGAGAATAACCAAGACAATGCAATTTGGGGAATCAGAGCACAACTCGCTCAAGCGAGAGTCACACTCACTTGAGCGAGACCGAGTGGGGTGCTTGGGCGAGCCACAACACATGCTGAGTGAAAAGAAGAAGAGGAGGATCAGAGGCTGTCTCGCTTGAGCAAGCCCCATCCCGCTTGAGCTAGATCCTCAGGATTCGCTTGGGCAAGGCAAGCGAGCGTGGGCGAGAATCATCCAAAATCCAAGATACGCTCACTCGCTTGAGCGAGTGCCACATCCAAAGGCCTGTCACTCAAGCAAAAATGGCCCAGTAGCTAAGTGCCTCGATCTCGCTCGGGCGAGACCCTACTCGCCCTGGCGAATTTCCTCCAGTGGCTAACAATTGATGCATGGGCAATCTCGCTTGAGCGAGACCCGCTCTCTCTTGAGTGAGATTTGGCCAGTGGCCACACACCAACACAGGGGATTCTCGCTTGAGCGAGAATACCAGTAAAAATGTAGAAACATGGGAATTTAACAACTCAACATATGAAAATCCCGTCAAAGCAAAATTAAACAAGTTCAATGCATCACCTATGTCATATTAAGTATTTAAAACTTGTTCCAAACATCATATTCCATAAATCCCATTTCAATTCTTTAGATGACATCACAATCAAGCTTATCATGATGTATACTCTATGAAACACAAAATATCGATAGGTATCAATTCATTCCTCAATTCTCACTGCATCATACATCATTTTAAGTATTTGAAACATATCACAATGGATCATACTCTATGATCTCAATTCAAATTCATAAATTATATCCTAACTAGGTCTATCAACTTGGGCACTTTACAAAATTTAGACCCTCATAAAACCATTCATTCATTTATCAAATTATAGATCAATCACACCATATTCATCATTCATACAAAGGTAAGGTCACAAACGAAAATGAGCCACACACCCGAAAAGTCTCATTCTCCAACATGACCTCCAAAATCATCACTATCTATTCATCATCCATACAAGTTGTCCACATTAATTCATTGCTATACAAAATATTCATTATATCTATATGCATTACCAAAGTCCACATAAAAGCCATAAAGTCAAAACGTTTGCCGGCCAAGGCATTCTTTACCCAAAAAGACTTCCTTTACACCATTCCTCCACACATGAGCTCCATGGGCAAGCCCTACAACACACTAGCTAAAAAGATGGACCACGTGGAGAGTGAGTATATTTTCTCAATGATGAAAAATCTAACAATTAGTGATAATATACATGTAAATACAAGTTAACATCTTCTCCCTAAAAGGAGTTCAAGTGACAATAAAATCATTCAATCATCCAATGCATAGCACACTCATATCCATATAATTTCTTTGAGTCACACCAAACCAATAGACACAAATATTGTTAGTGATCAATAGGGTTACACATACACTTTACATAACTTTCTCATTAGGGTATCACTCAATGCCATGCTTCTATGGCTAATGCACATGCTGGTGTTTAAAGATGCATATGCACGGATCCGATTTCATTCTAATAGTGATCATAACTACTTATATTAATTATCATAACATCGGTTTCCCACCTTGCAAGGAGTACTCCCTTCATAGGACCCCGCAAGGTCATTCATTACAATTTCATATCGTCATCACATCGGGTACTCCCTTCGTGGAACCCCGCAAGGTTATTCATATCATAATATTTTAACATCATTACGTCGGGTACTCCCTTCGTGGAACCCCACAAGGTTATTCATATTACAAATGTGCTTATGCATGCCATGCTATATATATATATATGCATTAATGCTCATGCATACCTCAATCTCATAAGGATTTTCTCACCCTTTCATCTAGGGTATAACTCATACTCAATCACAATGTTAGTAACACGTAATTCATCATACATATCATTCTTCCAAAATATATCATTCATAATGCTCAAAAGTAATCCTAGTCAAGGATTTCAAATATTCATCAAGCCATACCTAAGACACTACATCCATTCAAGGAAAACATGCAACTTGGCATCAATACATACATTATCAACATACAAGGCATCATACATTTAGAAAATACACCCTTCTCCTACCTCAAGAGAAGTAGACCTCTAGGTTTGATGATCTCACCTCACAAGTATTATCAAATCCTATATTAATCAATTATAGGACCACATTAATCATCCATTCAAGCATCATTCTTAGTATATACTTTTACATATACATGACTCTTCATCATGTGGTAATTCATTTACAAGCTTCATTCATTTGCCTAATTAGGCTTCGGGAATTCCTTCCCTTTAATCAAAATCCATTATTATCAAAAGCTACAACTTAAGTAGTCAAGTTACCCATATGTGCCATTTTCACACCCAACTCCTCAAGTGGGTTTTTCATTTATGGCTTCCAACCACCATCACCAATCATCATTTATGGTAATGCCTCATCACTAGTAACATTCTCATCATCAATTAATGCCTTTCACATTCACCTTACATATTTCCTCCAATTTCATAAGTTAGGGTTTTGTGAAAACCCAACCATATTCATCATCTTTCAACCCTATTTTCGTACACTCCATTTATTGCTCATAAATGTCTTCATTTATTTCTCCTCTCCTTAGGGTTCATGCATTTAATGTTTCCTTTCACTACCCACATGCATTTAATACTCTCCCAACCATTACAATACATAACCTAGGGCTCTAGCATCATAAAAATGATGATGAGTTTACCTTAAACTAAAAAAAGGGGATGGGTTCCAAAGGAGTGGGAGAGAGCACGAAAATAGGAGAAGAAAGGGAAAAACTTCAAGCTTCCATGGTCTCCTCCTTGCACCTTGAAGAACAAAAATGGAGAAGAGGAAGGGACACTAAGTTTCTCTTTAGGTTTTTGGAGAAGAAAAAGGTAAAGAAGATGGGTGGGAAAAGATAGAAGAAAAGGTGAATAATGTTTGCCCAAAGAAGAGAAAGAGAACGTGAAAAGAGAGTGAGAAGTGGAGTCTTATTTTTAATTCCATTCCCTTTCATATAAAATTTACCGTTTTACCTCAAACAGGATCTTTGTTCGGTCTTAATACTTATTCTAAAAATTATTCTGAATACACATTCGGACTCGCAAATTATATTATCTACAACCCTGACCAACGGCATCTCAATCAGAGATACTTGGTCTGACACCCATACCGGGTCATTTTTCTGATTATTCAGTTCTAATAAATTACTAATAGTCCCCAAAAATCTTAATTTAATTATTTCTAATATTTTAGGACTTTAATAATTCGTACTCAATTATTTAATATTTATTTCTTTAATTAATTCTCTATTTTAAAATTTGGGCTGTTACAGTCGGCCCGCAACACCATATATTGAATATGTGTAACCGTGGTCATGGTGAAAATGACTAGGTGTTGCAAGATGGGCGATGCGGTTTGGTACCAGTAAAAGATTAGTGAAATACATGCAATTTGATGATAAATGTACACATTTTACTACTGTAGTAGGGGTATGGTTAGATGATCATACTTGACTCCCACAATTGGTGTTTATGTTCCCACAGTCAGATCTGCAATTGTTAAAATATTCTGTTGTGCATATGTATTAGCTTAAGAGCATTTGCATATAGCAAGGAAGTATGCCAAAGGTGACGAGATGTGATGAAGGTTGTGTTGTAGGTGAGAAAATGAATTAAGACAACATAAAAGATGTGAATACCAAATAATAATTTGAGTAAAATGATGAGATGTGTAATAGTCCAACTTGTTGAAGGACTAGATCATGTGTATGATTTTATACTTGCTTAATTTACAAAGATGTTTGTATTATGTGATGACAGTTGATGATGAAATGTACATGAATGTGAATATACATGTTGTGATACATATGCACATTATCACATGGTATTCATATTTATTCTTTTGGAATATATGACTCACTCTCCTATGTTGTCTACTTTTTAGACTTGTGATGCAGGGCACTCATGGGTGGAGTGAATCTTTTGAAGTACGTTTTGATGAAGGAGGTAAATAGGTGTAGAGGAAATGCCTTGGCCAGTAAATCTAGATTTTTGTATAGCACATAGTGTATATGTATGCTTATTTTTCCATCTAGATTGTAGTTTGATG
The DNA here is from genome assembly GCA_037962975.1 of Clitoria ternatea. Classification (NCBI taxonomy): domain Eukaryota; kingdom Viridiplantae; phylum Streptophyta; class Magnoliopsida; order Fabales; family Fabaceae; genus Clitoria; species Clitoria ternatea. Next base: position 164,615,399 of record CM075672.1, read on the forward strand.
ATTTTGAAGGTCATGTACGAAAATTGGACCTTGGCGTGTATGACCGATTTTCATTAATAACCTAGATAAAGTAAGATAATGAATTATGATGCTTGTTGATGATAAATTCTATGGATGAATGACGTATTTCATAACTTTTATCATTTCATGAAGTTTACGTAAAAATGATTCAAATATCATGCATTGAATGTATGAGGATTGAATTGGATATGTAGGATCAATAAATTAGCTATTGTATGTATGAATTGCGATAATTGATATGTTAACTTAGGTCATAATTGACAAGAAACAAAATTTGATCAATGAGTTGTATGAAATCTTCACGTTTTTGTTATTCCTGCATAACTCGCTCAAGCGAGTGGAAATCTCGCTCAAGCAAGATCCTCATGAAACAGGGGTGTGGCCACTGGCTACAATTCGCTCAGGCGGGAAGGGCCTCGCTATAGCGAGAGCGAGTAGGAGAGCTACTGGACCATTTTTGCTCAAGCGAAATGGCTAGTGTATGGCAATTCGCCCAAGCGAGCGAGGAGAAAATCAATTCTGGGAGGTTTTCGCTCAGGCGAGCCTAGCTTTGCTCGAGCAAAATATGGACAGTGAGGTTCTATCCCATTTTTGCTCAAGCGGTCGTGCCTCACCCAAGCAAAATGGGTACCTGTTGCTTCTGGGGCAATCTCACTCAAGCGAGCTGAGCCTCGCTCAAGTGAGATTGGCACCTGATGCATTTTTCCCTTTCGCTCAAGCGCCCTTGCAGGCCTCGCCCAAGCGTTACCACGTGAACTCGCTTAAGCGAGTGTGGTACTCGCTTGAGCGAGTGGCACCTGTTTCCTCCAAATGCCCTTGTTTCAATTATTTTAGTTTTTCCTTGCATCAAGCAACTTCTTACAACATCTTAATATTACTTTTGACACATTATGAACCATTAAACCTCATGAAATCCATCCTCTTTAAATCCAATCATACGACCTCAATATAATTGATTCTTCCGCTATTTTTAATTGAAAATTTCTCATGAATCATTTTTAATTCACCCTCTCATATCTCCATATATGAGAGAGGTTTTCATAGATCCAGGGTGTTGATTAAAACTTCACCACTTTAATTCTATATCAAATAATGACATGTAAAACGTGAAAAATTTACCCCTAATTTTCAGGGCGTCTCACATGGAACCGGTACAAGGAACTGACACTGAAGTACTATGGAGTGTATATTTACTTGCAATTGTAGGAACCCAATATAACTAAAACAATAACTTCATTTTATGCTTATGTTGTGTTCTCTAATATTACAAAATAGTTAATCTTATCAGTTTAATTCAAATAATATATATATCCAATAAAAAAACTTAACAGATTATGGTGGAAATTTATTCATTAAAAAATGGATAAATTTTGTAGATAGAGTGGTAGGGGATATATAGCCAAAGTAAAGCTATGTAGGAGGGGGCAGTTTTATTCACACTATGAATGTGAAAGAGTTTCTTAAATGCACTAAATTAGAACTATACATAAGACTATTCCACCAGGACCATAGTCTATTCCAGAAATAGCAAAATCTTTAAGGCCTATTCAAATATCAAAACTTGGATTGAATATATCTCCAGATCCATTAACGATTAACCACCCCTTAAACGAAATTGAGGTCAACACATATTAATTTAATTATGTATCATAAACATCACGATTCATTACCAAACTAATACTACAAGATCAAGAAATGATGGATCATCATCAACCATTTAACTACGCAGTCAATTACCTATACTTGAAAATATTCCAAATGTTTATACAAATATTTGTATGATAACTTTGACGTACCTTCTTAAAAAGAGTTGTTACTATCTGTCACAAAGAGTGTACTAATTATATCCTTCATCACTAAACAAATTTTCTAATAAATTTATAATAGAATATGAAAATGCTTTTTACGGGCTACCAAACTAGGCTAGGGTAAAAGTTTTCAATAGTCTTAGGTACTAATTGCTAATAGCTACACACTTATAAACTTCACCAATTGCTACCTTCATTAAATTCAAACTGATAACATTATCCATACATGTTAGTGTTCTGAAGAAATGGTTAAGAATACAAATAGAAAGTTTTATTGAAGATAAAGCTAATGCATCAGAAATCACAACAAGTAGCATTAATAACATTTTTAATAATAAAAAAATCATTTTCATTTTTCAAACAATGCATAAAATGTATAAATTAGATTTTTTTTGAAGAAAATAGAAAGCAAAAAAAGTAAAAGTCATATTAGCAATTTTCACCAAAGTTGCAGTGGTAGCTTTTGAAAAAAAGGCCATCAGCAATACAGATATTGTATTTTAAAAATCTAAGTTTCAGTTTTAGGGAAACATACAAAATATCATTAAAAACTTTTTAAACAAAAAATTCAAAATGTAATAGCTAAAGGAAAAATAGTTAAAGTACAAACAAATAGATTCTAAATAAAGGTAAATAATCATTTACCAACATATGTTAGCAGCAGAAGATGGTGTTGATCATAATTAGTAAATAAAAGTAAATGTACTTATCCTGATACTTTGGTTAATCAATTAAGTAACTTCCACACCACTAACTTTGGCAATATCATCAGGATATGGACAGATTAAAATTTGTGAAGAAAACAATGTATACCCAACTATCATTGGAATAATGTTCCTAATTTTCAAGCATAGGGGACCTGGTGTTACTACCAGGGACAAATATTGAATATAAAACCAAAAATCAAGCACTTAGTAAGCACAATAGGGATGACAACTTGTTTGTTCATAGTAAGGACTAGTCTTTCTTTATTTGGACAAGGACCCTTTATAATTGTAATTATAATTCAAAGCCTGATTATTCATAGTTGGTTGAGTCAAGAATAGTCCATCACTAAACTGGTTGTGACATCTTAAATAATTAGAAAAATAGAAGGACAGTAATGAAGGAAAAAAAGGATACTACCATTACTAATCACTTATTTTATGGTTTCTAAAGCTTCTAACAACACTTTGGAGTTGGGATCATTATAAGAACAAAATCAAGAGACTTCACAAAACCAGCCAAAGTATGTAAAGTTAATAGGTGAACCTCATTTAGCTTTAACAAACTAAATTGAGTCAATAGACAATGGCAAAAATCCATTAGCAAGAACAATCAAGAATTGATTATACAAACCAAATTACTAATATTCAAAAAGAATGAAACGTAAAAAAATATGGATATAAGAGAGTAGACCACTGAATGAGAAATAAATAAATCAGCAATACTGTGTCATACACTGCCCCTCTTTAAAGTGAAACAAAGCCATGCATTTTTAGTTTTCACAGTTCAAGAAAACTTAGATTGTAGCAGAGATGTGAATCTATTCACAAGATTTAAATGAAGAGCTTTTTGCTTCCCATAAAATACGAGTTCTGAATTTTAATGCTGATATAATTGTTTGTTTCCTGTTTAGAAGGAATATATCACGTCATCCATATATCTATCCACAGACTAATTTTATGTTATTTGGATTAAAGTTTTTGCATACGTTTGAATCTAATTTTATGTCTGGAAAGAATATATCATGCTATCAACTAATTTAAGCATCAAAGAACAGAGAATGGAGTTTCAATATTGATAGCACCCAAGAATTATGAATTTGTAAATAGTTCTAGTGAAACAAGACCACAATAACACTAGATTAATTCCACTTAAGGAATGATTCACAATGCTGGCTATAGCAACAAGAAAGCATGTATAATAAGCCTATAAAATGTATTCTACAAAATTAAATATAATCGAGTAGTGAAAAATAGATCTATAAACTAAGAAAACTTTATATGCATGAAGATCCAACAGAGAAGTTTATATACATTAAGATTCACCAATGTTAAAAAACATATCAATGTATTTGAAACTTAAAAAGAGGGATTAATAAAGAGGCTTAAACAATTATAAATCGAAATAATAGGAACAAAATATGAATAAGCTCAATGAATGCAAAATCAATAGATAAACCATTATACACTTGGAAACAAAACAAAACCTAACAAAATTCAAGGAAGAAATATGAATCCACTAAGGACACGACAAAAAATCAAGAGAGAAATACCTAGAAAACCTTAGGAACTAAGAATTCAGCGAGAGAGCGAAAGTATGACTACGAGAGAGCAAGAGTGAGAGCGTAAACAAGACTACGAGATTGAGACTGCGAGAGAGTGAGTTAAACAGAGAATGAGACTGTTGTTACGAGAGAAAAGTGAGACTGAGAGAGAGAGAGAGAAAAGTGAGACTGCTATGAGAGAGAAGAGTCCAGACTGTGAGAGAAAGTGAAATGGTAAAAGTGACAGAAAAAAGAAAAAAAGAAGTTAAACTATAATTAATAATGGTTTTTAAATTTTTTATTAATAAACTCCCTTTGGTTAATAAAAATATAGTTATTTTTATTAATTTTCAATAGTTATACCAGCCGTAGATAAAAAAGAATAGGAAAAAATATATTTTCTTATTGTGTGTTATATGTCACATCCTAAATATTTATATAAATATCTAATTAAGAGGAATAAATTGTAAATAATTACATATGAGTTGATTAATGTCCCAAAATTTTGAAACAATCAAATTGGGATTTATTATGACTTTTCATAGTTATTGAAGCTTAAAGTGCTAAAAATTAATGCTCTATTAAAGTATGGGTGTCGGGTCAGGTAGATGCTATTGGTTAAGGTTGTTAAGAATATTATGTTGAATTTGAATATACCTTCAGAATAAGTTTTAAATAAAGTATTGAGCCCAAATGGTGATTGTGTTTATTAAAAAATGGGAAATATTCATGAAAAGTTAAAATTAAAACATAAAACACTCTTTTTCTCCTCTCATTCACGTTGCTTCCTCTCCCTTTAAGGCATTTACTCCTTTTTCTCTACACTCTAATTTTCTATTCAACTCCTTCCTCTTTAAAATCTTGCAAGCTTGTATGCCTCCCTTTTCTCCTATTTTAGTTTCCCTCTACAACCAAGAAGGAGGCTATGGTGATTTGAAACTCCCTCTCCCTATCTTACAATTTTCATGCTTCCCCTTTCCTCCCTTTGTGCTCATTGTTGTTTCTTGGTTGAGGTAAGTTCCTCACTATTTTTAATGAGTTTATGCCCTAGGATTTGGGTTGTTGTTGTTGGGAGAGTGATTGGATGTATGTGGGTATTAAAAAAGTATTAAATATGGAAACCGTAAGGTGGGGTGACTTAAATGCAAGCTTTTATGAGCATTAATGTTGATACACGAAAATATGATGATTAATGATGGGAAATGATGGATATTTATAATGGTAGATGGGTTTTTGATGAAACCCTAACCTTAAGAATTGGGAAAAACATTTATTGTTGGTTGGGGAATTGATTTTATGAGGAAATATATGATATTTAGAGTATGGGTATCATTAAATGTGTTGGGAGAATATTTATTGATGATGGTAGATGTCATTAATGATGGTGGAAGGCCATTAATGATGATTGATGGCCATTAGTTTATGAACCCATTAATGGGTGAAGCTATGAATGCTTAATTAATGAACTTAAATACCAAACCCATGGTGGTTGTGGTGAAATTAATGAAATGGAAATTTGTTGATGGCAATAATGTTATATGCACCAAGTATTAAATTTAGAGTATATAAATCTTGATGGTTTAAAATAGAAAGTAATGATATGCTACATTATGCAATGTAGGACCTATTCCGAATGACGAGGCGGGACTGTCGAATCGCTTGGACTACTTCTCTTGAGGTAGGAAAGGAGTTTTATATTCTAAATGCATGAATTGAATATTGATTGATTGTTGTATGTGATATTGCACATGTTTGCCTTGCCTTTGTTGTGTTGATGAATTATGATGTTGAGTATTGCAACATTATGTGCTTGGAAAATGTGTGATATGCATTGGAATATTGGTGGTATACTTTGTAGTGATTGATAATTATTATGATATGTTAAGACAAATATTGTGCTCTATGTTGTTGAGAACATACGTGTATTCACCACAAACATTGATTGATAAATGTGATGATGAATGAAGATGAATGTTGTTGTTGAGCATACCCTTGTGCAATTAATGATTGTTATTATTTGTGATTGTTGGTGCCATTTTAGTTTATACAAGTATGAACTTGTATGTGTGAATTGAATTGCATTGGTGAAATATTGTGATTATCGCACTAAAATATGAAACAATGCCAATAATCAATGAGATAAAAATCTACTACAAATTGTGTGGTGATGTTGATGTTGGTGACGATTGATGAGTGGCATAATAGGATGCATAGTGTGAGAATGCATATGATTTGCATTTGCATTACATCCTTGTACAAGTGAGGGCTGCATACTTGGTTGTGGCATAGGTGCTTGAATGGGATGAGTATGGAATTAAGATGTTATGTTAGTCTTCTTCCTAAAAAATGGATTCAACCTCATGATTCCTACAAAATAATAGAATACAAATTAAGAGAGTTAGTACTAAATTGATGTACAAGTGTAGTTTGGTGTACAGATGCTAGTTTCGTACCTGGTAGAGGTGCAGGTAGAGGTTGGGTACTTGGATGGGGTGCATATGAAAATGGGGGCTGTGGAGCATTACAGGTGGGGGTTACATAGTTGGTTGTGGTATGGGTGCTTGAATAGGATGAAAATGGAATTGAGATGTTATGTTAGTCTTCTTCTTAAAAAAAGTTTCAACCTCATGATTCCTACAAAATAATAGAATACAAATTAAGAGAGATAGTGCTAAATTGATGTGTAGGTGTAGTTTGATGTACAGGTGCTGGTTTGGTACCTGGTTAAGGTGGAGGTTGGGTACATGGATGCGGTGCATGTGAAGATAAGGGTTGTGGTGCATGTACTTGCGGTGGTTGTAGAGCATGTACAAGTGGCTGAGTAGTTAGCTGTGGGGTATAGACTGCATAAAAAAGTTTATATAAATATTAATGGGTAAAAAGTAACTAAAAGAAGAGGTTACTAGATATAGAACTTAGTTAGAAAAGTCACCATTGGTCTCTAGTACTGCTACATTAGTCTTCTTGATGAAAATTTGCTTCATCTTCATAGATCCTGGTAACCATAATTTATTAAAGATATATTTCAAACAAAATGATGTACTTTGGACATGATTACAAAGGATATTTAAACAATTAATAATTTAAATAACAACATAAATTAACACCTAATGGTATATTTCCTTCCCCATCTCGAAATAAAATTTCCAAGTTTTGTTGTTGATATGGTTCACACTCATAATAATTATCCTTATCATCCTCAACCATGATATATAGGTCTAATGGCTTTAGATGCACATGTAAGCTCCAATTTTTATGTAATTCATCTTCTACATAATAAACCATTTAAGCCTCTGAAGCCCGAATATATGGCTCATTATCTACATGATCAGTATTATATATCAAGCGTGAAAAATTTACTAATGTAAATCCTAGGTCATCAATTTTAATCCCCCGATGATTAATTGTATTAGCCCATATACACTTGAACAAAATGATCGAGAATCTGCCATGGTAGTTTATTTCAATGATATCTACCAATTTCCCATAATAAAGGACACCACTAAATCTCATATGATTATCACTCCTACTTGCATAGTTCCTTGCTCCAAAAGAACCAAACACTCTGCTATTTTGTGTTTGAAGACCTTGGTCTCGTTTCAAGATACGAAACTTGAATCCATTAACATTGTATGCATCATATCGCTTTGCACAATCAATTGGACCCATAGCTAAGAATTTTAAGTCATTTGAATATGATCCATTTGTATCATTTATTATCTGAAAATGGGAAAATATTGTAAATAAATTACAAACTCATAATCATACAAAGAGATAAAACCTTAAGGGTATAAATACACTTACACGATAAGAAAACCATTCAACAAACTCCCTATGAACCCTTTTGTCTATCTCAGAGGATGAACGTGTATAACTTCTTAATTGTCTCCATACCATATCTTTAAATTCACTATGTGAAATATATACAATAACAACATTATTATAAGTTGAATGAAGATATATTACATTTATAATAAATCATCAATTAAGATTATTTATCAAAGAAATGGGTCCACCCACTTCTTTACAAGTGTTCAATACATGACGATGTTCTTGTAACCTTTTCTTTGCCAAAAGTGTGAAGTAATCAAAACCGCCAATTGGTCTTCTAATTGGTGGAAACAAAGTGCCTATGCTAGATGATACACAATCAGGACAGTCATCAGCATGACCCGAATGGTTGAATATAGTCTCAATTCAATCTAAATATCTCGAGCAAAATGTTAAAACCTCTTTAGCCATATAGCCTTCAGCTATTGAGCCTTCAAGTTGAACCGTATTACATACATAGGACTTTAATCTTCTAAGGTACCTCTTAATTGAGTACATCCGTCAATATTGGATAGGTTCTCTAAGCTTTGATTCCTCAACTAAGTGCATAACCAAATAAACCATGACTATAAAAAATAAAGGCGGAAAGAGCATATTTCTATTTGGCATAATGTGAGAACAACTCTACTTTGAAGTTGGTCAAGTTCATTAACCTTCAGAACTTTACTACGTAGTTGTTTGAAAAATAAACATAGATCTATTAAAATTGCAAAAACTTCTTTTGGGAGAGTCCTTCTTATTGCTAAAGGTAGAAGTTGCTCCATTAAGATGTGTGAGTCATGACTTTTCAATCCTCCAATCTTTCGTTGTCTGACATCAATGCATCTACTAATGTTACTTACATATCCATCTGGAACAATAATGTCCTTTAATGTCTTAAGAAAAATATCCTTATTTGCATTTGTCAATGTGAATAATGTAGGAAGATATCTACCATTTTCATCAAGCCAAAGATCAGATCTAATGCTCATCTCTTGTAAGCCCTTTCGCGTATACAAATGGTCTTTTGATCTTCTAATTTCATTCAACAATGTAAATATAACATTATCACACACATTCTTTTCAATGTGCATAACCATCAAGATTGTGGTGCAATAAGTTATGCACCTAATACAAAAGTTGAAAGAATATACTCTTCTTTTTCCATTGTAGAATGCCTTCCTCAGCTCTTTGTCATTTCCTTGGTTGCCCTACTACTTTTGGTGGTTTTCCAAATACAACCTTAACATTCTCAACTTGTTGAAATACATCAGCACCTATTAATGTGATAGGGGGTTTCTATCTTCTACATTCCCATCAAATCTCCTACAAGCCAATCTAAATTTATGGCCTTTATCCAAAAAGCAACGATGACCTATGAAACACCACTTTTGACTATGATAGAGGCGTTTAGGATTTGAGACAAAATTGTAAGTAGGACATTATTACAACCCAGTATATATATTCCAACTAAATAAGGCACCAAGACCAAGAAAATCAGTAATAGTCCATAATAGAGTTGTATGCATGTTAAAAATTTGACTACTATATGAATTAAAAGTTCTAACACTGAAATTCCATAATTCTTTCAATTCTTCTATTAATGGCTGCAAATACACATCAATATCATTTCTCAAAGCTAGCTTCCCAAGAATAATCATAGAAAGAATGAATGAGCCTTGTTTCATGCACATCCAAAGAGGAAGGTGTAACACCCCGATTTTGAAAACAGGGGTAAATTTTCCACGTTTTAAAATAAAAATACATACAAGTTATTCTGTATATATATATATAATATGAAGTAATTACCCCGAATCAATGAATAACCGATCCCATATATGAAGATATGAGAACGGTATCAGAGTGCACCTCAGATGACCGGACCGCAGGCCGTTACAAGGGAAAAGTGGAAGATAAAAATAATTTCAAGAGTGATTGAAAACAACTACCAAAAGAAGATAGAAGATGCCTCATCTGTTCATTAAATGATAGAAAATATAATTTAATAATATCAATATCATTCATACATCATAAAGGTCATTAATGAAAATTAGCCGTACACATTCGGTCTAATTTTCCTATATGACCTCCCAAAATCAACCGTTGTCAAATTAATTTCAAAATAAGCATACACACTTTATGCCATACAAAATGAATACATATATGCCGGCCAAGGCTCACCCACATTCCTTTCATATTTACCTTCTCCAATACTTGACCTCTAAAAGGAGTAGGATTCATCACACGTACGTCAACCTTAAAAATGGCAATAGGGAGGTGAGTAACATAATCCAAATGAATCAAAGTCATGAATTATGATGAGATTTGTACATATGTGCATTACATTCATTTTTCAAGAAAGCATCACAAGCTTCACACCCATAATACATTATTCTATTTTAGCATAATACATGTCCGAATAAGCATATTCAGAAGGCAATATCATATATACTATATCCTTAACATTCTCATAACCATCATGCATTTAATGTTAGCACCTCGGTTTACTGTCTCTCTATTCAACAATCATCCATCGCTATCTCCGCTATCAACTAGGCATATCTCGGTTATATGCAAATGCTCTTAAAGCTAATGCATATACACAACAGAATTATTTTCAAGTGCGGATTTGACTGTGGGAAAACATCAACATATCAATTATGGGACAAGCATAGGTGTGCTACTATGCCCCTACTACAGTAGTAAAATGTGTACACTTATATCCAATTTTATGCATGCCCAACATCATATTTTACTGGTACCAAACCGCTCTTCACCCATCTGTAGCACTAGTCACCCTATGACAGTGGATCAACAATATGGCCGTACTTGCCAAAGTGCTACGGGCCTCCCCCGAACACACATCAAGGGAGCCGTGCCCCGTTGGACACCGAGGTCAACTGCTCATCATAGAGCCACCTGCTCATCAACTGCCACATAGGGTGCCTCGTCACCAAACTAAGGGCAGCTTCGTGATTCCCCGAATCACTAGGGAGCAATAACAATATACTCGTGCACTGGGCTACCCTCCCACTGGGCCTGCTTATTGGAACTCCTAACAATCCATATAAGCAGCGAATGATATGCCATGGATGCAAATGCCAATCGATGCATTCTCACACTGTGCATCCTAAATGCCACTCAATCAATCATCTAATTACGACCACCACTTAGTGGATTTTAACATTCTCAACCTTTACAAATTTTTGTTGGAACTCACACATATCAGTAGTTAGTGGCAATCACATTTGTCAATTCGTATACACAACATCGGGATATTTCACGTCAATGATTTCAATTCAAAAACAAGGTCTCAAACCATCATGACATATAACATCAATATATTTAACGTAATGTCTGATCCAGTCTCGATACCGGTACCAGAGTACGGATATCGCTTCATCCGTTCTGTATGTAATACACATTTAGCAAGTAAAAACATCAGACATTAGGATCGATCTCCCCTCACTGGGATACCGGATAATCATACCAGATACATACAGCACTAGTCTAAGAACCTCAGCCACCTACTAACTCTAGTGGCTGATTCCACACCGGGTCATTGGCTCCGGTTTAGACCATTTCATTATCATATTCCATATTCCATATGCATGCCATATAACATCAATCATTCTAAATTCACTCAAATCATGAAATCATCACATCGTCCACACAAGCAGCAAAAAGCATAATCATATACACATATTTTCACACCATTAATGGATGAAATCATGCATTTAGAATAGTTACCCCCTCCTACCTCAAGAGAAGTAGTATTCACCACGGTCAGAAGGTTCCACCACGTACCTGGGGTTGTTTCCTACATCACAATATATCACACAATTCAATTTCCTATTCAACCACATCGGCCTAACGTTCATATTTATTTACTCGATGTCCTCCAGCATCTTAACTCTCAATCCCTTTATTTCATTTGTTCAGCCACCACCCCCACCACGGTTTAGGCGTCTGCATTTATTATTAACCACATTTATTGCCAAACCCATTACCGGGTTCCCACTTTAATGGTTCCCAACAACCACCAAGCTTCATTAATGGCCATTCACCATTAATAACATCATTTTACCTCACCAAAAATAGTTATTTAACACAATAAATGTCTGTCCACTCATATTTTGCATTTCACCCAAATCTTAGGGTTAGGGTTTTCATTAAAACCCAACAACATTTATTAAATCACTCTCCTAACATAAAACTCAAAGATCCATAGTTCATAGTCTTGAGAAATATAAAGATCTTACCTCAAGAGAAGGAATGAGAGAGTTTTTCAGGAGAGGGAAAACCACATGAAAATAAGGAGAAAGGAAGCTGAGACTTCAAGCTCCAAACTCCACCAAGCTTTTTCAAGGATGGAATGGGAGAAGAGAAGAGAACCACCACCCTTTTTGCTTAGGGTTTTTGGAGAGAAGAAGAAAAAATAAAGAGTGATAGGGGAATAAGGAGTGTGTACGGTTTCGAAGAAGGGAAAGAGAAAAAGATGACCATTTTGGTCAATGTCCAAGGGTTAAAAAGGTACGTCATCTCTACTTTTTCCCAATGGTTAATAATTCCTAATACCTAACGGATACAAATACTAATCAAGAGGGAAAAATGCACACGGCTGAGTGAGGAGAAGAAAAGGAAGTTTTTCAATTTCTTTTAATTCCATTCGGCTTGTATTTTCTCCATTTAATAACATATGTTGAGTCCGATTAATCCTTTCCTTAACACTAAAAATTATTTCAACTATACCACCCTAATCATAATAACCTTCTAAACCCTCTAGACCCATCAAATATTTAATTTGACCAAGTGGGTCCCACATCATCTGTTAAATTATCCAATTCCGATAAATCTTAACTCACCTACAATTTACCTCTAGTGTCAAATTAATTCTCCCACATTTATTGGACCATAATTAATTAATTATCTCTATTCAATAAATTTATTTTCTTTAAAATTTAGGGTGTTATAATCCACCCCACCTAAAAAGAAATTTCGTCCCCGAAATTTGACATATCAGATTCGAACAAATTAGGGTACCATGGTCTCATATTGTCCTCGCGTTCCCATGTGAATGTCTCTGTATTTCCATGCTTCCATGCAACTTTCACCAAGTGTACCAATTTGTTTCATAGCTTCTTCACGGACCGTTCAACAATACGAACAGAAACAGGAGGAATGGATAAATCACCTTGTACATCAACATCATCCATAGGAATTACATGTAGAGGATCATGGACATATTTCTTCAACTGTGAGACATAGAACACATTGTGTAGATTAGCCAGGTGTGGAGGGAGTATAATCCGATATGCAACGTTACCAATCTGCTCCAACACCTCGTAGGGTCCAATGAACCTCGGATTTAACTTTTTACTCTTTAAAGCTCTTCTAATACCCTTATCTCTTGATACTCTTAAAAATACATGATCGCCAACTTGAAACTCAAGTGGCTTCTGCCTTTTATCATAATAACTCTTCAGCCGATCTTGGGCAATTTTCATCTTTTCTTGTATCATCTTAATTTGTTCATTTGTTTCAGCAATTAACTCCGGCCCCAAAGCCAAACTCTCCCCAGTTTCAAGTCAACACAACGGAGTTCTACATTTCTGACCATATAACACTTCATAGGGAGCCATACCAATAGAACTGTAGTAACTATTGTTGTATGTAAATTCAATTAGTCGTAGGAAACTTTCCCAAAAACCACCATGCTCCAATATACAAGCCCACAATAAATCTTTAAGTCTTTGAATTATCCCTCAGATTGTCCATCCGTTTGTGGATGATATGCCGAATTGTGTAACAGCCCTAGTTTTCAGAATAGGAACCCAAGCTCTCAGAAACCTTGAGTGTATCAAGCTAAGTATTTTGAGAGAATAAGGCTTAGGCTTGATCCTTAGATCATCGCGAGAATGTAGGAAAATAAGATTTGAGAGGATGTAAGCAACAGATAGTTTAGTTAAACGGAGACGAGTGAGTAAGGAAGGCTGTGTGCAACAGTAACCCCTAGAGAGACTTGCTACATTACTGACGATTTATATGGAGATAATTGTGTTTGATTCAGTAATTAAATTTTTAATGAAGTATTGTATTCATGAATGTATTTTGTTATTGATGCTAGAATTGATGAATTATGATACATATTTAATTCTGATAGATTATAAGTGCGGGTGGTCAATTACTTGATTGGGAACAGATTAAGAATAGGTAGATCCATTTAAGTATCAAGTTAGATTTAGAGGATAAATGATTATTAGATGCCAAGATTTCATAAAACTTAATTAAGCCTCCTTAATAAGATGATCACAGAATAATACGTTAATTGAATACCAGTAGATAAACAGACGTCATTATTGAAGAGTTCAGTTAATTAATATAAAATGAAATAAATAGATAATCCTTATTTTAGTGTTTGACATTATCTGTGATAAGATTTAGATATGAAAAATATATTTATAACATATTTTAGTTAAAGAAATTATTTAATTACTGTATTTTAATGATAAACGACGTTCGGTTCCTCAAGAATTAAACTATGGGACCCAACTTAAGGTCAAACTCTGACCAGTCAAATCGAGACTAATGATCCACTAAGGAAACAAGTCCTCTTAGGATCGCTCCCTGAAGAATCGAGGGTAATTGACTTAGCCTGACCAGCCAAATCAAAATCCTCAACGTTTCTTATGTTTGACTGTTTATATACCTCGGGGTGTCCAATGGTGACACGGTCAGTCCCTAATAACCCATTTCGACATTTTAGGAATGTTTCTTGAAGAGCTCGAAGCTTGATTTGGTCTCTGCCAACCTCATCCATGAGTCATTTCATTTCTTCGGAGGCCCAATCTGCATGTTCCTGACGTTTTTGACATAGTTTCCTCAAACGATGTTCGATTGAGGTAATTCTAGCTTCGTTCAGTTCATTTCAAAGATATATTCAAACTCTACTTCTGGTCCCAATCTCAAATTCCTACTCTGTCATACTCAAATTCAAGAATCTATTAAAATCATCATAGAACCATGATTATTCACGTTTTATCTTGCGCATGCTTCGTTCAAAAATTCATAACACTCTCGTACGACGTCCGTTTCTTGCAAACTTGGTATCAAAATCACCGTACCAAAATTATATACATTTTTTATGTAGACTTTGAAAGCTAGATCCTCACAGATTGGAACAGTTTTTAGAATCTTTGTGTGCCCATCAGTTTCACATCACTATGCTGATAGGCCCTAGAAACATTACTATATCACCCTCTTCCGGGACTTAACTCACTTTTTTCTTTTTGGTATAGATCCGTATCAAACATATCTACAATTATTCTGAAGATCATGAAGGCCAATTCTCAAAGGATAATTAATTACAAATTTATTTCTACAGCTCCACCTGATTCGAAGGCAATTAGAGTATCCTGTCGTATTTTGAGCATATCTCGGGTTACATGTATCGGATTGCCATAAAGGATATATCAAATTAAAGAGGAAATGAAGATCTAAAAGCTTCATGAAGAGCTTGAAATCAAATTCCCACTCCATAAATCCCAGAATTTAAAACACTACACCAACCTATATGTCTCCAGCAACAACTTGCACTTGGTACAGTATTTTCCACATATATCTCACATCTGGCTATGAAATTGAATGAGGCCTTCACCAACATTTTTCTAACACATTTATACTTAACTTTGATGAAGAAACCAAAGTCCAATTCGCAGCCCATTTGGCCCATAAAAATTATTTGTGCAAGGGACAAAAATCCCATCACGGCCTTACACTAGTTCCGTATTTGGTCCATATCACACATAATTATTGATGGATGTTTTTGTACTTTATATGGATTTAAAGAGAACAAAACTTCCTACAACTTTTATGTTTGGGCCATTTTTGAATTCGGCTCAGAAAGGCCCCAAAAGGTCCGCACAAAGTGACGCCCTAAAGCTGGACAACCCAGCTTCTCCATGCAACTTTGGCCAATCACCTCCTCCCACTCATAGGACATTTGTCTAGCTCTAAAACTCCTCTCCCATGCATCACCAGCCCTTGCCACTTCACTAGAGAGGTGTCAACCTCTGCCCACTCCTTTCCACTCAGCCCATAACCTCTCCCTTGGCCAATCAGATTTCATGCAATATTGCTGCCCATCATCCCACTCACTTTGCCCATCACCTCACCATGCCTCCACTTTACTACTCTCTTCTCTCCCTCCAGCCAAAACATCCAGACCCTTCTGTAATCTCTTCTCATTCTTGTAACTCAAAATGTTCCAGCAATCCTCCTCTTCCCCTAACCACCTCACGGCACCACTCAACTTCCAATTTTCTTCCATTTTCAAGAGCATGTCTCACCATCATCCATCTACACTAACCTAGATTCTATTATCTTTTTCTCCTTGCTTCATCATTCCCGTCTAGCCACCTCCTCGCCATTCTTCCAACCTCATCTCACTTGCATGCAAAGGACTTAGAGAAACAAACTCCATCATCCCTTCTTGCAGCTCCAAAACCGTGGGCTCCTCCAAGGATACTCTAGGTGAGTTTACAAAATTTTCTTCTTACTTTTGTTCTTAAAATGCTCTGGTCAAGGTGCTATTTTGTATTCTAAAAAATAATGGCATTTCCTCATTAGATTGAAGATTAGAAAATTCAATCATCCACTCTATTTGTGAAGCTCCAAGACTGTGAGCCATTTAGGGACCTCTCAATTTTTCCTTGGCTGCTACCTTGACTCTTTTAGTGATTTAAATTCTATTTTTATTTTGAAAATTTAGTGGCATTTACCTTGTTGATATGAAGCTTGAAAAAGTAATCATCCACCCCATTGTTGAAGCTTCCAAAATTGTGAGCACTCCTAGAACCATCATAGGTGAATTTGTCACCTTTTTCTTTTGATCATTGCTTTTGATTTCTTGTAGTTAATGTTGTCCTTGTTTTGGAAAAAATTAAAATGCTGGACCCTTGCTAATTGAAGCCAAAACCGTGGCTGTCTTCCTAGATCTAACCATGCATGCCAAAATTTTCTAAAGATCCGGGAGTCTTGACGACGACCGGAGTACGTTAGAACCAATCGGCGGAATTTTTGACAAAATCTTCAAACTTCTCCTCTGGGAAGCAGCAAAACCATGAGGTAAAGGGGGTCTCCATCTCATTGTTTGCAATCCTAGTTGTGTTATGATGGTGATTACGTATTTAGGAACACACGTTCCAAGTTTCGTTGCGATTCGACAGTCGAATTCCAAACCGTAGAAATTTTCATAACCGACAACCTAAAACTTACGTTTTTGAAATAATTAATATTCTGAAATTATTTGGTACAACACGATGTTTGTATACCTGAAAGAATTCTCTCACGATCGGACGTTCAAAAAGGAATTTAGGAAACATTTAGCGTTAAGCGGGCTCGGTTTCATTCGATATAGTTGTAACTAATAAATTTAAATTGTTGGAAGTTATTATGTAATTTGTGGAACACTATCCAGTAAGCCCCGCCATTAGATAGTAAATTCATTATTAATCGTTACTGAATCGTTTTACAAAATATTTCGTACGATAAAAGAACCTTCGATCGTTAGTCGCGAAAAAGTTTCTTATGATCATATGAGTCAAAAATTGAAATGAAGTAATTTAATTTTGAGAGAATTTATTAAGGTGGTAATGAAAAGCTCGACTATTAAAAATGATTTTTTTGGGCAAGTAAATGGGTATACTTTTGTAATTAACTGATTTAACTCAAAAAAATAGCTATGACAATATAGTTAAATAAATTGGAGATTTCTCTTTTGGGCCATGTAAAGATTTTTCTAAGAAATGAAAACAAGAAATAAATGTTAGTAGTAAAAGAGGAAAACATTAGTAATTAACTTTAGCCACCACTTTAGTGACCATTCATTTAGGAGAAGTAAGTGATAAGTTTAGAGATTAAGAAAAAGGGATAGAAGCCTTTAAAGAGAACCAGATTAATAAGAATGAATCTAGAAGTAATTATTTTAAAATATCCATGAGACTTAGAAGTAAAGATAAACAAGTTACAACTTAACATATTAGCCAAGACCCTAAGGAAAAGTTCAAATAGATTGATAAGTTCTTTCTTTAAATAGAAAAGAGTAGGAACCAACATTCTTTTACTTCTTCGGGCAATGAATTAATAAGCGAATAATTTAACCATTATGATAAAAGAAAGAAACCAAAGGGGAAGATAATCTAAATTAAAATGGTTAACGACGAAAGCATGAAAGTTAGCTACACAAAATTTTGGAGTGTGGTAAAAGAGAAAGTAATTAGGCTAAATATTAACTTCCTTAAATGACTAGGATACCTTGACTTAGAGGAGTCCAACGCTCGTGTAGGTAAAGTAAATCATCCCAAGAGAAAAAGGATTAAATATAGTTAGAGAAAGTGGGTTGACTAATTAAGTTATGAAGGAAGAGTTATTTAATCTAGTGAAAAACTAAGTTAAAGAAAATATTGTGATTATGTGTAAGGAACTAAGATAAGATAATAGTTACCGAAGGTAATAAAAAAAAACCAACTAAGAATTTAACAAGGAATATTGAATGGTAAAAATTCCAATGGAATAGTTTTACTCAATAAGATCATGGACAATTATAAATGGTTTTTAATTACACTTAAAAGTCTACCAAGTTGATAAGAATTCGATTCACGTACTACTAGATGACCTAAGACAACGAGACCTTGTGAATACGTACGTGTTTGATATGTGACAGCTAAGTGATTGTGTGATGACTTCTTAAGAACAATGGATGTATGTGTGTGCTAGTTGTGCAAGGTGCAAATGTGATGAGATGTGTGATGTTTGTAACAATGTGTATATGTGATGTGACGAATAGCACTGGTATGATGCTACTGTATACTTGTTGATGTGGTATGGTTGTGAACATTGTATGATGCAAGGATAACTAGATGAGGAATTTGTAAATAAAAGATTTAGAAAATGGTATCGGTAGTGGTCCCGAAATGATTAAATATGAAATTATGTGAGACTCGGATCCGAGATGAAATGTGGGAGTTGAAGCGCCAATGTATCCAAATTGTTGAGAAAGTGTAAAACCTTACTTCATTCCTAAGTGTCGAGCACGTTACTACAATAAAGAAAATGAGAAGACTTGGTTACATTGAGTAAAGAAAAGGACTCGATATTAGAAATGAAGGGGAGTCATTTGGGGGACCCTACCGAGGACCATTGAACAAAAATGAATTATTGAATTGTGCATCATGAATTGGAGTTGAGGAGGGATGTTGGAATGATCCCCTAGAGCATATAGTGATGGGTACACTGAAGAATCTGCCGCGCCTCGATACCCGAGGGCAGTCTAGGGAGTATCACCAGAGGCGGGAATTCCAAGTGGCATCGGATTCACGCCCGTCGCCGGACAGCCCATAGCAAACTCTGGTGTACTTCGATAAGAGGCGGGATTTTCTATGACCGTGGAGTGCCTGTTCTGTGGTGATGTGTGATATGTGTGATTGGCCATTTTGATGTTGGGATTGAGAGTTCTTACCCATTTATGAAAACCAGAACGAGGAGAGCTCCGGTCGCTCTAGTTGGGGCGGGGAGATAAGGGTGGCGTTGTTGTGCACATGGATATGGTATATGAGATTGTTGAGGAGGAGATGGGCCCACATGAATCATGATGACTAACAAAAGAATAGAAATAATAAAATGAATTCATGCATTGCATCGTTGTGTTAAAATTGTGATTATTCATGATTTGAGTATGATTGTATGAATTTTAGTATCCTTGAAAGGTGAATGAGGAATTGGGAATGGTCAGTGAGAACAAGAGTGGTGAGATAACTTAGAGTGTATTTTAGGAATCCTAAAGAGAGTAGGTGGGACTCGATCTTGGATTATTTGTGTTGTATGTGGGCAGGTGTCGATGAGACACCTTCCCGATTGTTATGGAGGTGAAGACTCACCTTTACAGCTATGTTTCTAGACTTCCAGGTTGGACCATACACCGCAGAGGATCATACAAACAGCGTATCGAAGATCATGCGAGCTCTTATTGGATCGAGGATGGGAAGATTAGGATAGATTATTTTATTTTCATTTATGAGATCCTGCGTGCTCCTTCACTTACAGTATGTACAGTTACTGTTACGACCATGTATTATATATGATATGTTGTATATAAGGAGTATCTGTTCCACCAAGTTTCCTTGTACCAAAAAAAGCTTTCACATTTTTCTAAAACTCGTAACCTCTTAGTTGACTAGGATAATCTAGTGGAAGGGATTGTCCAAGTTAACCGAGGGTTACAAACTGAGCTTCAACTTGGAACCCATTGCCTCGTGCAAGCTTCCCCAAAATCAGGAAGTGAATCGCGGGTCGCGATCCAACACAATACTCAAAGGTACACCGTGTAGTCTAACGATCTCCTTTATATACATCTGGGCTAATTTTTCCAATGAACTCTTTATATTCTAGGGCAAGAAGTGAGCACACTTCGTCAACCGATCTACAATTACCCATATAACATCATTGCCAGTACATGTTCTGGGTAGTCTGGAAACAAAGTTCATAGCAATGTCATTCCACTTCCACACCTGAATATCAAGGGGTCTCAGATAACCAGATGGTTTTTGATGCTCAACCTTCACCTTTTTGACAAACAATGCAAGAGGCTACATAGTTAGCCACATCCCGCTTCATACCAAGCCACCAAAAATTCTTCTTCAGATCTTGATACATTTTCGTGGCACCAAGATGTATGCTCAAAACACTCTTGTGAGCTTCTTCAAGTACCAATCTTCTTAGATCACCACCAAATGGGACATAAATTTGGCCTTTCACACACCAAATGCATTACGACCCTCTGTCAAAAATGAATTTTTCCTATTAGGTTGAGTTTCTTTCATCTCGATCAAATACTCATCTTTTGGTTGTTGTAGCTTCACGGTCTCAAGGAATACATTTGCTACCGTCAACACCTCGAGAGACACCTTTTTCGGGGTATATATTTCTACACCCACGTTTAAGTTATAAAATTGCTCGATGAGGTCTATTTCCTTCGCCATCATAGCGGAAACATGCAACGATTTCTGACTTAAGGCATCGGCAACCACATTTGCCTTTCCGGCATGATACCTTATTTCAAACTCAATCCTTTAGAAAATCCATCCATCGTTGTTGGTGCATATTAAGCTCCTTCTGATCAAATAAATATTTGAGACTCTTGTGATCACTAAAGGCCACAAACTTAGAGCCATACAAATAGTGCTGCCATAACTTCAAGGCAAACACCACTGCCGCCAATTCAAGATCATGTGTGGGGTAATTAACCTCATGCGGTCGCAACTGTCTTGATGCATAGGCTATCACACATTCTTTTTGCATCAACACGCAACCAAGACCAAGCTTAGAAGAGTCACAGTAACCACAAAGTCATCTTATAAGTCCGACAAAGCCAACACCAGAGCAGAAGTGATTCTAACTTTTAACTCTTGGAAACTCCTTTCACAATCAAGGCTCCACACAAATGGCTGATTCTTACGGGTTAGTTTCGTCAAAGGCAAAGCCAATCGGGAAAATCCTTTAATAAATCTTCGGTAGTAACCGGCAAGGCCAAGAAAACTTCTCACATCGGTCACAGACGCTGGTCTTTCTCAAGCCAGTACGACTTCAATCTCAGACGGATCAACAGCAACACCATCTTTGGAGATAACATGTCCAAGAAATTAGACCTCGGATAACCAAAATTCACACTTAGAAAGCTTCGCATACAATTCTTTCTCTCAAAGGATATTCAAAACAAGACGAAGATGCTCTTCATGTTCCTCATGGCTCTTGGAATAGACAAGAATATCGTCATAAACACCACAACAAACCGGTTAAGATACTCACAAAAGATGCGATTCATGTAATCCATGAATATTGCAGGAGCATTTGTCACTCCGAATGACATCACTACATACTCATAATGTCCATATCGAGTTCGAAAGGCAGTTTTAGGAATGTCCCAGGTCTTCACCCGAATTTGGTGATATCCAGAACGCAAATCAATCTTTGAGAACACAATGGAATCCTTCAATTGATCCAAAATATCGTCAATACGAGGTAGGGGATATTGGTTCTTAATGGTAAACTTGTTAAGTTGTCGATAGTCCATACATAACCTCATACTTCCATCCTTTTTTTTCACTAGTAAAACAAGCGCACCCCAAGGAGACACACTTGGGTGAATAAATTCTCGTTCCAATAGCTCATCAACTTGTCCCTTCAACTCAGCTAATTCCATGGGAGACATCTGATATGGCGCTTGGGAAACAGGTTCCGCTCCCAGAATAAGATCGATAGAGAACTCCACCTCTCGTGGAGGAGGTAAACTAGGTACTTCATTAGGAAATACATCCGGAAACTCGAACACAATGGGAATATTTAAGGGATCGGGACCATGTGTCCCATTGGATAGAGATAATAGTATACATAGTTGAGTTATACCTTGCGCATCAAATTTCCCAATATCTGAAGGGAAAATGACAGTCTGTTGTTGACAATCAACCAAGACTTTATTGGCGGAGAGCCAATCCATACCAAGAATAATCTCCAAGCCCTTCATAGGTAAGAAAACAAAAGAAGTAACAAACTTCCTTCCTTCTAGGAGTATATCGACGTTATCACATCGGTTAACTGATCTGAGACACGTACCAGTTGGGGTAGTAACCACAAGGGCATTTTCATTAGGCACACCGATAATCTCAACCGCCGTACACAATCCTCGAATATAAAAGAATGGGTCGCACCCGAATCATAGATAACATGCACAGAGTTTTTGAGTATTTCGCACTTACTTTCAACTAGGTTATCAACTTGAGCTGCCTCCTCACCGGTCACACTGAATACTCTTCCAGCAGTCTGTTGATTAGCACCCTGATTATGACCATTCCGACCACCATTACCTCGGCCGTTCCTATTACCACGACCGTTACCACCATTACCGTTGTCATTACCATTTCGACCCCCATTGTGGCCGCCATTATCGTTTCCACGACCACGGCCTCCAAAGCTACCCTGGTTTCCATCATTGCGAATCATCACGTCCGTGGCATTCAAAGGACAATCGGGATGAATATGTCCTGGTTGGTTGCATCTATAGCACACCATCTTCTCTTCATTACTACAATCACGGGCCAAATGGTTTCCGCCACACCGAAAACAACAAAGTCCTTGGCCATTACCTCGGTCACCACTCGTACCATGTCTTCCACCACCTGGTCCGCCTCTAAAAGAAGAGGAACCACGCACAAACTGTCTATTTTTCTTGAAATCACCCCTCTTCTTGAAGCTAGAGGATTGACCCTTCAATCTTTGGTCATGCCCAGCATAACTCTTGGGCACCATATCATTCTCTTCAAAGATTCTACACTTGTTCACAAGAGTAGGGAAACTCCTAATCTCTTGGTGACAAATCGCCTTCTTGATCTCTTGGCGCAATCCATTCTCAAACTTAACACATTTTGACGTCTCAGTACCTTCCTGTTGGAAAGGAGGGTAAAATACACACAGATCCTCAAACTTCGAGGCATATTCCTCCACCGACATGTTTCCTTGTTTGAGCTCTATAAATTCAAGCTCTTTCTTATTCTTGTAGCTCTCTGGAAAATATTTCCTAAGGAACTTCACTTTAAAGTTCTCCTAATCCCAAGAAGTGTGAGCCGTAATCATACGACCACGAGCGAGAATCCACCAAGATTCAGCTTCATCTCAGACCATAAACACCGCGTATTTGACTTTCTGAGTTTTCATACATTCCATACTTGCAAATATCTATTCCAAGTCACGAATCTAAACATAAGCGTCTTCCGGTTTATAGCCTCCATGAAATTCGAAAGGCTTCCGCTTGAGAAATCGGTCAAGACCATGATTTGGCTCGCAGCAGGTTGTTGTTACCGTTCTAGGATATCGGCAAACCGAGTGAAGGCTTCAGCCATAGAGGGTGCGTCAATATTACGCCTATTCACCATCAATTACTTTATACACACAACACAACATAATCAGAAACCTTGTGTTTCTTTCCTCGATATATATATACCAATCATTATCAACTATTATCAATATCAATATCATCATAATATATTCACAATCTGAAGGTAAATATGGAAAGGAAATGCCTGGCCGGGCTTAGTATCAGTCACAATATAAAGTAATGAGCAATTCAAGCTCCAATAATGCTTAATCACAACTGTGGCATGTTAACATTAAGTAACTATCAGTCTCTAATAACATTTTAACTCACCTAATCCATCAGGGAGCAATCAATGCTCTGATACCAGGTTGTAACACCCCGATTTCAAAAACAGGGGTAAATTTTTCACTTTTTAAAATAAAATTACATACAAGTTCTTCTGTATATATATATATAATATGAAGTAATTACCCCGGATCAATGAATAACCGATCCCATATATGAAGATATGAGAACAGTATTAGAGTGCACCTCGAACGACCGGACTGTAGACCGTCATAGGGAAAAACAGAAGATAAAAATAATTTCAAGAGTGATTGAAAACAGCTACTAAAAGAAGATAGAAGATACCTCATCGGTTCGTTAAACGATGGAAAATATAATTTAATAATATCAATATCATTCATACATCGTAAAGGTCATTAATGAAAATTAGTCGTACACATTCAGTCTAATTTTCCTACATGACCTCCCAAAATCAACCGTAGTCAAATTAATTTCAAAATAAGCATACACACTGTATGCCATACAAAATGAATACATATATGCCGGCCAAGGCTCACCCACATTCCTTTCATATTTACCTTCTCTAATACTTGACCTCTAAAAGGAGTAGGATTTATCACACGTACGTCAACCTTAAAAATGGCAATAGGGAGGTGAGTAACATAATCCAAATGAATCAAAGTCATGAATTATGATGAGATTTATACATATGTGCATTACATTCATTTTTCAAGAAAGCATCACAAGCTTCACACCCATAATATATCATTCTATTTCAGCATAATACATGTCCGAATAAGCATATTCACAAGGCAGTATCATATATACTATATCCTTAACATTCTCACAACCATCACCCATTTAATGTTAGCACCTCGGCTTACTGTCTCTCTATTCAACAATCATCCATCGTCATCTCGGCTATCAACTAGGCATATCTCGGCTATATGTAAATGCTCTTAAAGTTAATGCATATGCACAACGAAATTATTTTCAAGTGCGGATCTGACTGTGGGAAAACATCAACATATCAATTGTGGGACAAGCATAGGTGTGCTACTATGCCCCTACTGCGGTAGTAAAATGTATATACTTATATCCAATTTCATGCATGCTCAACATCATATTTTACTGGTACCGAACCGCTCTTCGCCCATCTGTAGCACTAGTCACCCCATGACAGCGGATCAACAATATGGCCGTATTTGCCAAAGTGCTACGAGCCTCCCCCAAACACACATCAAGGGAGCCGTGCCCCATTGGACACCGAGGTCAACTGCTCATCATAGAGCCACCTTCCCACAAGGCCTACCACATAGGGTGCCTCGTCACCAAACTAAGGGCAGCTTCGTGATTCCCCGAATCACTAGGGAGGAATAACAATATACCCGTGCACTGGGCCGCCCTCCCACTGGGCCTGCCTATTGGAACCCCTAACATTTCATATACGCTGCGAATAATATGCCATGGATACAAATGTCAATCGATGCATTCTCACACTGTGCATCCTAAATGCCGCTCAATCAATCATCCATTTACGACCACTACTTAGTGGATTTTAACATTCTCAACCTTTACAAATTTTTGTTGGGACTCACACATATCGGTAGATAGTGGAAATCACATTTGTCAATTCATATACACAACATCAGGATATTTCACGTTAATAATTTTAATTAAAAAACAAGGTCTCAAACCATCATGACATATAACATCAATATATTTAACGTAATGTCTGATCCGGTCTCGATACCGGTACCAGAGTATGGATATCACTTCATCTGTTGTGTATGCAATACAGATTCAGCAAGTAAAAACATCAGACATTAGGATCGATCTCCCCTCACTGGGATACCGGATAATCAAGCTAGATACATACAGCACTGGTCTGAGAACCTCAGCCACTTACTGAGTCTAGTGGCTGATTCCACACCGGGTCATTGGCTCCAGTTTAAACCATTTTATTATCATATTCCACATTCCATATGCATGCCATATAACATCAATCATTCTAAATGCACTCAAATCATGAAATCATCACATCGTCCACACAAGAAGTCAAAAAGCATAATCATATACACATATTTTCACACCATCAATGGATGAAATCATGCATTTAGAATAGTTAACCCCTCCTACCTCAAGAGAAGTAGTATTCACCGCGGTCAGAAGGTTCCGCCATGTAGCTGGGGTTGTTTCCTATATCACAATATATCACACAATTCAATTTCCCATTCAACCACATCGGCCTAACGCTCATATTTATTTACTCAATGTCCTCCAGCATCTTAACTCTCAGTCCCTTTATTTCATTCGTTCAGCCACCATCACCACGGTTTAGGCCTCTGCATTTATTATTAAGCATATTTATTGCCAAACCTATTACCGGGTTCCCGCTTTAATGGTTCCCATCAACCACCAAGCTTCATTAATGGTCATTCACCATTAATAACATCATTTTAACTCACTTAAAATAGTTATTTAACACAATAAATGTCTCTCCACTCATATTTTGCATTTCACCCAAATCTTAGGGTTAGGGTTTTCATTAAAACCCAACAACATTTATTAAATCACTCTCCCAATATAAAACTCAAAGATCCATTCATACTCTTGAGAAATAGCAAGATCTTACCTCAAGAGAAGGAATGAGATAGTTTTCCAAAAGAGGGAATACCACACGAAAATGGGGAGAAAGGAAGGTGAGACTTCAAGCTCCAAACTCCACCAAGCTCTTTCAAGGATGGAATGGGAGAAGAGAAGAGAACTGCCACCCATTTTGCTTAGGGTTTTTAGAGAGAAGAAGAAAAAATGAAGAGTGATAGGGGAAGAAGGAGTGTGCACGATTTTGAAGAAGGGAAAAAGAAAAAGATGACCATTCTAGTCAATGTCTAAGGGTTAAAAGGGTACATCATCTCTACTTTTTCCCAATGGTTAATAATTCCTAATAGCTAATGGATACAAATGCTAATCAAGAGGGAAAAATGCATACGACTGAGTGGGGAGAAGAAAAGGAAGTTTTTCAATTTCTTTTAATTCCATTCAGCTCATATTTTCTCCGTTTAATAACATATGTCGAGTCTGATTAATCCTTTCCTTAACACTAAAAATTATTTCAACTATACCACCATAATGACAATAACCTTCTAAACCCTCTAAACCCTCAAATATTTAATTTGACCAAGTGGGTCCCACATTATCTATTAAATTATCCGATTCTGGTAAATCTTAACTCACCTACAATTCACCTTTAGTGTCAAATTAATTCTCCCACATTTATTGGACCATAATTAATTAATTATCTCAATTCAATAAATTTATTTTCTTTAAAATTTAGGGTGTTACAGAAGGTTGTAAGGTATGAGCACAACTGGCCAAATGCTATAAGTTGTGCTCAAATTTCCAAATGGATTGAACCCATCAGTAGCTAACCCCAAACGTATATTCTAAGGATCTAAAGCAAATTAATGATGTATTAAATCAAATCTCTTCCATGCTTTAGAATCTCATGGATGTGTTAACATCCCTTCATCATTCCTTTCCAATGCATGTCATCACATGTGCTAAGTTATTTTAGAAGACATAAACAACCTCTGTAAACATGGCTTCAAAGGAAAGTATCTCAAAACCTTTACAGGGACCTTTTTCTAATAGTTGGAAGTGTTACATCTGGACACTAGACATTTCTTGAAAATATCCCTATCTTTGTCCTCCCCAAAGTATAACATACAATCATTCTCAGAAGCATGAATTTTGGTGTAATTGAGGCCTAATTTAGTAATGATTTTATTGGCTTCATAGAATCACGATGGAATTTTTTCATGCTCAAAAGCATCTGCCAACAACTCTAGCATCATTGACATAGTCTTGTCACTCATTTTGCATAGGCATTTAATGTGATACAACTTTACCAAAAAGGAAAGTTTTGAATATTTATCACACCCTTCATACAAACTTTGTTGTCCATCCTTCAATAACTCCAAAAACTCTATATTATCATCATGCATCATCTAGCTTGATTGTGGTTGTATTTCCTCATCTTTCTCAATACCCTCACCGTCATAATGATGTTCAAATTCTTTATTAACCACGTCAGATATAGGACTATTATTGAGAATTTTATTCTTAATCCCCTATGACATTAATGGTGTTTCATCTGAAGTCTTTACATGAATTATCTCCCCATGTATAAGCCAAACTACATACCCTTTAGGAAAAGGTTTAAGAATCAGATGGTCATAGACAACTTCTTGAGTTTTCCATTTGCAAAATGAACATTTAGGACATGGACATATTATCTTATCCTCAAAACTTTGATTATCAAATGCAAACTCTAAACATTTATTTAGTCCTTCAATATGTTCAGGAGTATTTCGAGGCAACTCAATCCAAGACTTGTCCATTACTTCTGTAAATAAAATAGATCAATATAGTAATCACCCTAGTTGCTTTATACATCAGTAGGCCGAGAGCTTGAAGCTTATTTAACAGAGTTTGGAATCTTCTAAACATCTGATCAATGGACTCGTGCTCTTCCATCTTGAAGTTATCATATTGTTTTGTCAACATTATTTTCTTTGATCTCTTGACATTAGAGGTCCCTTCATAGTTTTGTTGTAGAGCATCCCAAACATCCGTTGTGGTCTTGTAACTAAATACTTTATTGTATTTATACTTGCTTAGAGCACATATAAGAAAGAATCTGGCCTTTGCATTGGCTTTAATCTTTCTCATCTCTTGGTTAGTCCGAAGGTCTTCTGATTTGGGCTTGCCATTAACATCAACAAGGAACGGATTATCACCATTTATTATGACCCCCAACAAAATGTATTGGGTAAACTTGATGAACATTACAATCCTATCTTTCCAATATGGATAATCTTCCCTTAGAAGGCTAGAGGTTTGTTTACAGAGGATCATTTTGCTATGAACTGGTCGTGTTAAGAAGCTACCATGGATCTTATTTTTTCACTCCTGTGAGTGATCAACCTGAAAGGACAAGCTCTGATACCAATTGATGGTTCAGAGTCAGACTTAGAAAAGGGCATTAAATAAGTCTAAAACTCTTCTTGTGCGGAACTTAAACTTTTTCGAACATGAAACACAGTAGACTTTTGAACCAAACTTTAAGAGATAAGGGAAAGAGAGATATCACACAACAGGTTTATACTAGTTCACTTCCAACATAGAAGCTACGTCCAATACCTTCAGACTTGAAGGATTTTCACTATGTAAAAACTCCTTTTTACAATCACACCACAGCTCGTGCCACAATTCTTGACTCCAGCCACTTCTGGCTTAAACCCAAGTATTCTTTCAATAAGCCACTTCTGTCTCAATGCCTAAGTATTATTTTGAAAGCCTCTTTAGGCCAAACAATGTTTCCCACAGAAACTAAGCTAACAACCCACTAGACTTTTACAAAGGTAAAGATTTGAGAGTTTTTGCTTATGTTTCTGACAACTTAGTGTATAAGAAAATGGAATTTAAGAACAGATACACTAAGTATGAAAGACAAAGATTAAGTCTGCAAGAAGCAGAGATACAAGGAAATTCTTTTCTTTTGAGAAGAATACTTAAGTGATAAGTTCCAGATTGATGCTTTCATGCGTGAATCTTTCAAACTTGTTAACTTCTTCAAAGTCTGGATTTCTTTATATTTATAGGCCAAAGAAGATGACGTTGATAATCTGTTGAAGAGAAGTAGCCATTTAAGCTTGCTGACTCTGAAGTTGAGAATAAAAAAAAAGGTCTGAATCGAAGATCTTCAAAACTTGCACTAAAATGGAGTTCCTCGAGTGGTTCATAGTAAAAGTCCTTTTGTAGTCTTTCTTCTATTTTGAACTTATGTAGAAATGACATCGTTGACCTTCTAATTACTTTCTGAGTAAGTACTTATCTTTGTCAGCTTTTTGATTTGTGCAGAGTAGCTTCCTTAATTTTTTATTCATGTGATCGTTGGTTCTTGCACTGCCTTGTCTTCTTTCTTTTTTCAGTGATAAGCATAGTTCAGCTTGATCAGGATCCATGTAACATCCTAAATTTTAGAAAAATAAATTATTAGTGTGAAATTTATTAATTATTTGATGCTTGAAATTATGGAGTAATTAATTAAATATTAGTTATGATTTATCGATAAAATAAAATTTACTGAAACCGGATAAAATAACAGAATATGTGGGACCCATTAAATAATTTTGGCATTAGATGGATCTAGAATAATATGGAATTTATTATGCATATAGTTCCATGTTCAAAATAATTTTTTGTGTTCAGGAGATATTTATTGTACACGACGTATGTTAATAAATGGTGAAAATATGAGCGAAATGGAGTTAAAAGAAAATGTATATTCCTTGTGTTTTCCTCACATGTGTCATGATATTCCCCCTCTCTCTCCCTTTATGCTTTTTGTCCATTGGGCAATGGGTTTTTATGGACTTTTGGACAATAGATTAGTGCACCCTTTTGGCCATTGGGTAATACCCAATTTTATAAACATTTCACCATCTCTTCTCTCAATTTTGGTAATTTTCCTTTCCTTTCTCCATTGGCATTTTGTTTCATCTTCTCCTTCCCACTGCTAAGGCAAAAACGTCCATACTCCTCCCTTAGCAAATTCCTTGCAAAATTAATACTCAAGCTTGGATTTGTTAAGCATTATTGGCACTTTAGGGCATTTCTCTACTCATTACCTCTTCTCTTCATACCATTTTCATTTTTCACATAGGCTTGGAGGAGAGGTGTGTGTTTTTTACTTTTAATGGGTTTTCTTGTTGGCTTTAGCGTTCTTGAAGCTTAATAATGGACGATTAGATGTTGTTTTGTTAAGAAAATGCATGTGGAACCTAACCCTAGGCTAGATGACCATTGAGATTTGATATTATTGGTTTGAGAATGCTTGAAATGATGCAAAAAAAGTTATTAGAATTGATGTTGGGTAATTTAAGTGAAAACCCTAGAGATTGGAATTTGGGTGTTTTGGCGAATCTTGGGGAAATTATGATTAATTAATGTTTGAGTGATTTTTCATATGGAAATGGATTTTTAGAATGGTAGGCATTGATCATTGATGTTGGGAATTTGAGAAATCAAGAATAGGTAATAAGGCACTAAATTGGTAAAATTGGTAGAAGTGATATTTGATAGTGATGGTATAAATGGAATTGATAATATGGTATTTGAGACATTGACACCAATTAAGGATGACGAGCAAGAAATTTGGTGTGTGTTGGTGGCTTAGGTATTGTGTTATAGCCCTTTAATTATAATGAATATTGGTTAATAGGAAGGAATTCCCGAAACCTAATAAAAATGAGAAAAATAAATCCTACAAAATATTTACAACATGATGAGAATTATGTATATATATACTTATTGTATGACAAGAATTGAGAATGTTGTTTGAGTGGCTGATTGATGTGGCCTACATTTATTTAATGTAGGGTTTGATAATTCTAGTGAGGTGGGACCATCTAACCTAGTGGAATACTTCTCTTGATGTAGGAGAAGAGTATATTTTCTAAATGTATATTCAATTGTGTGTTGATAATGTATATAATGGTGCACACTTATAGTCTTGAATGAATGTGCTACTTCCCATTGTGAAGTTGTGTGAGATTGAATTTTGTTGATGGTTTAATTTTAGATTGACAAATGTGTTGGTGATATACATTTAAAGTATGCTTATTGATATGCCCTCTTGATTCCTATGTGTGGATTTACATCGATAAGACTTCTTGGCTATTATATTATGAACAATGTGAATTAATGCTCTAGAGATTATGTGACAAATTGTATGCCTTGGAGAGTACTATAATTGCTTGCATGCCACTAACTGTAATGAAGTATGAAATTTACCCCTAAGTGAGAGGGTGAGAGATTCTTGTGAAGTTAAGGCTAGCATATGCATTCTTACATCCATGGCATGCATGGCATATCATATTATGTGTGATTACGATCACTTGACATGTTGAAATGATAGAGGTCTTGTAGGATCTTTTGAAAAAGACCCTTGAGGGACAAATATTTAAACAATTATATATGGTTATGATCACTTGACATGTGGAAATAATTGAGGTCTTGCGGGATCTTGTGAAGGGAACCCTTGTGGGGGGACAAATATTTAAGCAACTATGCGTGGTTGCGATTAATTGATAAATTATGCACACATGTGTTATGAATAATTATTTCAAATCAGATCCATTGCATGTGCATTTCATGGTAAGACATATGCATTAGCCATAGGACATGGAATTTGAATTTGAGATGGCCAAGAAAAATGGTAGCTTATTAAGGGTGTGAATCGAGAGATGAAATTCCTCTTATTGGACACCAAACAATTATGATGTTGAGTGTTAATGTTGTCTCTTGATGTTGCTTATGGTTTGTGACAATAAATGTGATGATATGATGATTTAGTGACATGATTTTATTTGGTAGTATCATTGCTATTAGAGCTTGTCCATATATATATATATATAAGTGCCTAATAGAAGTTGATACTATTGTGACCTTGTTGTTGGATTGAAACCCCTTGATAGGGAATATGATTGATTGTACTTATATATTTATGTTATCACAATTTATTTGATTGTTCATTATTGAGAAAGTATGCTCACTCTCCATGTTGCTTATTTTTAGCTCTTGAGTTGTAGGGCATGATCATGGAGTGGAACTTTCCAAAGAGATAAGGTATCGTGTGAAGGAAGAGTTTGTCTAGATGCCTTGGCCGACATGCTTTTGGATTAATCAACTTTTGCATATTTCTTTTAAAATCATTGTATATGGCATTGCTGTGTATAGCTATACCATTGTTTAATGCCTTACAAGTTTGATGATGATTGGATATTGATGACATGACATCTTAGAATGATAGTTGATACATTAGGATCATTGGAATTGAGTTGGTGATCATTTTGTATCACCAAGTGGTGCATGACAATGAATTTGAAGCCTTCTTAATGATTCTAGATAGTGGGATCATGAATTGTAATTGGCCTTGAGGATAATATACATTGTGAATTTGGTAGCCATTTATATTCATGTTAAGGGATAACTCATGGATGGGTGAAATATTGAACTTGATAGATTATGAATTCAATGTTGAAGCATGACTAATGCATGTTTAATTATTTAACTTTGTGCAAGGAATGATGTTATAGAAAGCCTAGATGTTTAGGTTTGATTCTAGGTCAAATGCCATGAAAATGAATGCTTAAATTGTGTCTAAAATGTTTAAGAAAGTTAGAGGTCTCAAGTGTCAATGCATAGCCCTTTGAAAAATAGACTTTTGAGGAACAGGGTATGATCCACAGCCCGTGGATCATTCTATTTTTACAATTACGCAATTTGGGCATGGAACACATGATGCATTCTCATCGGATGATGAATTTTCTGGTAAGCGCACCAATCGTTAAAAAGTAATATATTTGATCATTCTCACGGGGATTATGTTAAGTACTACAATCTTGAGGAGTCTTTAACTGAACCTTACAACAAAGCTATTAAAGTCTTTAAGTTTTCTGAATTTAATATTGTTTTTTGTGAATTTTTAACAGTAGTGTCACTAAGTAGAATTATGTTAACAATTAAACTATACTAAACACACAGATTGAAACTGAAATTAACATAAAATAACTCACAAATTTGCATGAACTCAGCAGCTAACACAAGCAAAGCAGATTTTAATCCCACAGATGGATAACTCCTAATTCCTTAGGTAATTATCACTAATCCAACCTAAGCTAATCCTAATCCCTTAGGTATCAGCTTTCAATTGAATCTAATGTGAAATTACAACAAACCTTAGCATTATCCTAATTCCTTAGGTATAAGCACTAAGTCTGCAATTACGAATATGAATTCCTCACCATGATTTCTCTCTAGTGAGAACTTCAGAATGCCTAGATTTCCCAATCCTAGGGTTGAAGATGAATAATTGTTATGTTCAGAACCTACTCCAATGTATCTTCAGCTTCATTGCTTGATATTCAGAGATATAAAGGCTTCATTCAATCTTAATCCAAGGGAATTATTCACTCATGGAAAGAAAGTGAAAATGGACACAGAGAATGAAGGTAAGAGATAAGCGAATTTAGAGAGAGGAAAGAAATCTAAGAATGAATTAGAATCTCAATTGTTAGTTATGGATCCCCCTCACATTACATGAATATATACTAATCTAAATTAACTAGTTTCCTAGCCTAAATAATACATCTTTTGCCATTAATACCTATGTACAAATAAATAGGCTCACTTAAATTAATTGAAATAAAGCAAGCAACTAACTTAAAACTCTGTTCCAATCCCCCGTAAATGCGTATAAGTACGTTTGGCCACCAGCGTAAGCACGCTGTCTTCTTAGTGCATGGTCCAAGACATGAGGGTAAGTACATGAATATAAGTGTGAGTACGTTGAGCTCCTAGAATAGCATGATACATGGGCCTAAGTATGAGCGTAACAGTGTTGTGAGTACACTGAGCTCCAGGACTTGATACCAATTTGTGCATGACATGGACGTAAGTACGCTAGGAATGAGTGTAGGCACGTTGGGCTACTAGTTGAGCATTTTCTAGTCTAAAATGTGCCTAGCGTAAGCCTGCGCTGGTTGGGCGTAAGTATGCTCAGCCTTTGTGTCCAATTTTTACCAAAAAGCTGCTTCTAGGCATACCAGCGCTGGGTCTAGCGTAACCACGCGTAAAAATATGTGCAACAGGTGCTTCTGGGTGTATCAGCATTGGGTATAGTGTAAACACATGCAAATGTCTGATGCTCCAACTCTGATGCTAAGCGTAAGTACGCTGGTCCTGGGCGTACCCGCATTAGCCTAGCGTAAGAGCCTAGCGTACTTACGCTAGGGTTCTGACAGTATAACTTATTCTTCATCTTTGTTCCCTTTATGCTCCATTTGAAATTTCCTACATAAAATATGCTTAATTTATCAATAATTCTCCACTTTTACTAATCAAAACCAACACTTTATTCTATAAATAATATCATTAGAATTATAATTATTTACCCAAATTTCCTTTAAATAATACTTAAATAAATATTAAATAATGAGTCGTTTAGAGACTCATCACATCCCCAAACTTAAATCTTGCTTGTCCTCAAGCATGCAACTCAATTTCTTAATCAATGCACTGGGTTGATTTTCCATACCAAGCCAAACCTGCACAAGTCCAACTGCAATGTACAATTGATAAACCTTTCAATTGATCCATAATAACTTGAATACAATACTTAATAGTGGAAGTTATGATGACGATGCTTTTAGTCTCACAAGTTAAGTGTATCACTCTCCACACTCAAGTTTATATGGTTCATAAATATGCACACTCACTTGCAAAGCAACATGTAAGCATAGGCTTGCAACTTCCCTAGGCAATCACACATATAAGCAAAAGCAAGGACTTTATTTGGCTTGTAATGAGGTTAAGTTACAGGCTCTATTTTTGTTTTTCTGTTTAATGCAAGATGTAATGGATATGTTTCATTGAACTTTGTCTTGCCTTGACCTTTTTTCCTTTCCTTTTCTTTTTCTTCACAACTAGTTTTTTTTTAAAGCATGATAAAGGATGCTTAAACTTTTAGTGCTTATTCTTTTCATCACAATCAGATTCTTTTTATAGCTTTACTCTTTTTTAGATTTTCTTTTGTCCTTTAGACTATCTTTTTCTTTTGATTTCTTTGGCACCTTATTGTACTTTCATCAATTTCTTGCAACTTTTTAGATTGTCCAATTTTTTTAGAGTGTGCTAGAGTGTACCTTATTTGGGTGTAGAGGCACACTCTATATCCTCAAACTTAAATGTTGCTAGTCCCTAGCAACTAGTCAAGATAAGACAAGCCTTCAATGCTAAATTTCAAGGGTTTAATCATGGTTTTTCTATTAGATAATCAAGCTTGTAATGTTAGGTGTAAAAATTAGAATAAATGGCTCAGACTCAAATATATGATCAATGGATAAATATGCACAAGGTAGGCTATATTTGGCTCTAGTTAATTTATGAAACATGGCCTTTATCATTTCCATGTACAATTTGTAAACATGCATAAGCAAGGAAATGGGTAAGTTCTGCCACATAATTGCTAAACAAGCACACTTACAAAAAAAATTACTTAGGCACAAAACTCACAATATGTACAAGGCTAAGCATTAAACACCACATCCCCAAACTTAAAGCATTGCATTGCTTTCATATTATTATCCTAGGCAATCACAAGTATATTACAATCAAAGCATGGCAAGTATGGCAAACTATTTGTAACAAAACCAGTACAAATATGCAATCATGATTAAGTAATGCCCAAGATAAGCTATCTCAGCATTTGGGGTGTGTAAGTCTGAAACTATTTCATATATTTACAGCTTAATCATGCATCTAAAATATTTTTTTTCAATTTAGACTATAAAGGGTAGGGGTAGGGTACTTCCCTTTATTACCTGTGGTGTGGTGAATGGTTGACTGATGTGTGGTGGAAATGGAATTATTTACAAGGAAATGATAATAACAATGAAACAACATTGAAACACAAAATGAAAAATGGGTGCTGCAATGGTATGAAATACAAAACACACAACTGAAATATTTATATATATATATATTACTGAATTCAAACAGAGGTGTTCAATTTACATGAATTGAAATTACCTAAATGGTGAGAGAGGAATGGTGTAGAGGTTCATACCCTGGTAGGTCTTATTTATAGGAAAAGGATGGTCTAAGAACACTACTTACGAGTGCTTAAATGCTGGTTTTCTGAACCAAGGTAAATGCAAGGGTCAGCATATGGGCGTATAGACGTTATAGATCCAGCGTTTATACGTGTGGCCTCTGGAGTGGGGTCCTGATGAGACTGGTGATCAGCGTGTTGATACGCCCAATATTAGCGTAGAAACACCATAGATGAGCGTAGATACACGGACTCACTATGCCATCCCTGATTCTTCCACTATTACAGCGTACTCATGCTCCATTTCAACGTAATCACGCACAACACTTTAGAAATTTCTTGATCCAACCAGAGAAGTTGCATAAGAGCACTGAATGTGGGCATCGGTACACTCTCTTCTTGGCAGCATACTCCATTTCAAACATGAACTTGGTGTCAGTACGCTATCACTAAGCGTTAGTACGCACAACCTCTGTTTGTTGTTTTCCTATTCCAGAAGACAAGCGTTGGCACGCTAAATTCCAGTGTAGGTACACTCCAAGTCAGCTTCTTATGATCAGTGTTTTAACATAGGCACGCTCAAAGTTAGCGTAGGGATGCTAACATGTTAATCTACAAAACTTCATTATATACATATTTCTTCTTTTCTTCTTTTTTTGGAATTAATTGAGCTTTTCTTTTATCTTTATTTTCACTTTTTCTATCTTTTCCTCTCTTTCTTTTTTCAAAATTTTTTTCTTTCACCACTTTATTTATGTACAAGAAAAACAGACATAGGCTCATCCACCAGGATCCCATTGCCTATGGCCATAGGATCTTGGCCTTTTCGCTCCTACTTTCTCCTTGTTGTGCTTAAGGCAAATGCCCGACACAACTTTCCCTCTATTTTTCTTTTTCCAGGCTTTTTGTTTTTCCCTTTCTTTTTATGCTTTTTCTTTTTCTGATTAGTGTTAGTTTTACTCCTTTTGTTGCCACAAGTGATGTTTCCCTTGAATTGATAATTCCCATTTTCTTGTGGTTTCCATTGCTACAGTAGTTACGACTAGTAAACGTTCCTCATGCCATGACTGAACTTCTTCTATTGTATTTTCAACATTGTAACACCCCTGATTTCTGTATTCGAATCCCGATGTGATCACCATAATTAATAAAAATGCGAGTAAATTTTTCGCGTTTGAAACATTTCTAATACACTCCCATGACCACATCAAGACCTAAGTCACAGAAAACCAAAGAGTGAGATTATATAACCTAAAGCTGGATCGATAAGTAAATTGCCCATAAAGGTATACAAAATAATAGAGTATACAACGAAAGAATGTGTATACTGGGCACATGCCTAGTCCCATATATGACGATATGAGAAAAGGCTAGGCTAGCATGCAATGGCATATCATAAGCCTAATAGACAACCATTATCATTTTCCATAATTATATAAACATACAATGCCTAAGATATAATTACATATACATAAATATATTCATCTACATTCGGGGATCTTCTCCCGACTATCACAACCATCAATTCAAGGGATTATCTTATACATACTTAAAATCTCTAAATCATCTATATCATCTTATACAATTTATTTATTACACAAGAATCCATAAATGTAGCCGGCCAAGGCACTTCCTCTACCACTATTTACCTTCACCAAAGCTTTGATTAAAATCCGAACTCATCCCATGGCAACCTGCATCACAATGCTAAAAAGGAGACCACATGGGAGAGTGAGTTATACATTCAAAATGACAAATAATATATATATATTGTGATCATATGTATATGCATACAAACATCATGTGTGCTTTGCTATCAAAGACATCAAATTATCATTCATTCATTATCTCATTATCACAATAGGCATACAAGCCTCATGAATCGCAATTCATATCATAAATGAGCACAAGCACATACATAATCATATACACAATCACCTGCCACTTATCAACAAGGGCATTCATAATCTTTATCATCATTAAATCATTATAACTTTGCTCAATACCTCCTCGCAAGGGATTTCTCATCACTCGTGGTCATCCTATCTCAAATATACAATGGATCCGATTCCATATCAATGGGTGATCACAAACACCATACCATTCATTTCTCAATAATTCTAATAATAATATCATCACTCAGGGATTCACCCTTCGTGGCACCCCGCAAGGTGATTCATTTCAATAAATATCATAATATCATCATCACTCAGGGCTACACCCTTCGTGGCACCCCGCAAGGTGATATGTTCATTTCAATAATAACTCATGCAATAGCATCTTCACTCAGGGATACACCCTTCGTGGCACCCCGCAAGGTGATTTTCTTCACAATAATTATCACTATACCATCATCACTCGGGGATACACCCCTCGTGGCACCCCGCAAGGTGATATGTTCATTTCAATAATAATTCAATAACAATAGGACAATGTCCTCTTCACTCAGGAATAAACTCCTTAATCAAGTTCCACTCGGAAATTACTTAACACTTAGCCACTCAAAATACATGAAATCTTATTCACTCGGAATTTATACTTAACATTCACTCGGAATGTATATAACATCTTCCACTCAGCATTTCATTCCCAAAACTGACTCAACACCTGATCGGCTATCACTCGGCAATTCATCTCAACACCGACTCATCTATGTTTGGGTCATTCACTCAGAATTTTCATCCCAAGACCGACTCATTACCTGGCTAGCTTTCACTCAGCATTTTATCATAATCTCGACTACCTCTCTTTCACTCGAGGAGAGTTATTCCAAGGAAAATTCTGGACGAACACACACCGAGTATCACCAATCGGTGTTCTCCCACTTGGAGAATACAAAGTCGGGACACACCACTCGGAACAAGTACACTGGACTCGGGAATTCCCCCTTCGGGACTCCACTATCCAGATCATCACACTCAAGAGCCTTCTCACTCGGATTATGTACACTTCCTTACTCGGAAAGTCCTGACTCTGACTTGGGTCACTCGAAATTCACTCAGAAGTTTCACCCTCTCTTAGTTTATTTCCAAAATCCTCACTTAGACAGAATTCATTCATGAACTCACCCACTTACCATCTAATGGTCTCGCCTGGGCGAATGCCATTCCTTAGGCCCTTCGCTTGAGCGGATTTCTTCCAGTAGCCAATACCCTGATTCTCCTAGTATTTAGGCTTGAGCGACTTGGCCATTCGCCTGAGCGAAACCAGGCCAGTAGTTAATTCCCTTCGCCCTCGCTCGGGCGAGACTCCATTTGCCTGGGCGAAATTCCTCCAGAGAGCAAACACTGATACTTGCGAATTTCTTCCAGAGAGCAAACATTGATACTGGGCAAGTTCGCTTGAGCGAAATTCACTCTCGCCTGAGCGAGAATTGCCCAGAAGCTAATTTCCAAACAGGTGAGTCTCTCGCTCGGGCGAGAATCCACTTCGCCTGAGCGAAATTATCAGTACAGAGTCAAAAACAAAAAATTCACACAGGCCATCATATGAAACTTCATCATAAGCCAAATTGATCATATCCAAGCTATCATGTACATCATATAAGGCATATATAACTTGTTCTAAATCTTCCCACTCAGAATTTCTCATTATAAACCAAATTTGAATTTATCCCACAGCTCATACACATCATAAAGGACTTATACAACCTGTTTGAGCATCCCTACTTACAAAATTCGCATTCCAACATATTATCCATGTTAAATTCAAACTCATCTTCATCTTATATATATATATTCATACTTTGCCACAACAAATTCACATATCCCCACACATCATCCTTAATAATCAACCATTTGCCATTCTCATTAATTACTCATTTTTATAAAATTCGGGGTGTTACAATCCACCCCACCTACAAAAAATTTCGTCCTCGAAATTCAACATCGATATACATAACACAAAGCCATACCTCAGGCCACACATTAACAAGATTCAACAACATTATAGAATAACATTGGACTTCTCAAAGTCCATCAAAACATGTTCACTCTCACATCATCATTCTTAACAACATTTCTACATCAAGCGTGTCATATATTATCAATTATAACTCATCCAACAAAGCTCACACGTTTATACTCAGTATGACCAGATAGGCTCAGTACATTCACCATAAGCAGCTACAATCCCTACACCTGCCCAGTCTATGTGTTGCTGCATCCGACATACAGGAAGGCATCCCAATCCTGTAGTGGTTACTATAAACACACAAAGTCAGCGCATAAGTCCATGTTGCCACAATGCCTATGGCATGTATGACCATATCGGGACCAGTACTTCGTATTCCCATTGCTCATGTCGGTCACATATATTCAAACGATACCATTCTATATAAGACTTGGTGACAATCCTCACCAGTCCACAACCAAAATACTCATATTTCATCATCACTATATAGATAATTTGGCATCCATCATGCCATATCAATCATCAAATATTACTTAACATCATAATAAATCAGTGTATTAACCCTAAATATTCAATCATCACCAGGTAAATACCCTATCCTTGGGTTTCATCCATCCAAATCCATACTCAAATAGCCTAAATTTCTTGTCTTGCTTACATATTTGCTGGCTATAAATCTATTCAAGCCTTAAAAGATTCATCAAACTCTTATCAAATAGGCTACATAATCAAATAATGAGCTTTCACATTAGGTATTCTCTTTACAGATCACAATTAAGGCTCATAAACTAAACATATAACTCACATTATATCACATTACTGTGTGGTTCCTATCACCCATTGTGGAGTTCCCACACACAACATCATTAGATATGGCTCACAAAAACAACATAAAGCCTAGACCGCCATAGGGTCCAATTTAATTAATTCTTTACAACATTTGATCATACAAGATCATATCAATCAATGAGGTCACCACATCTAGTGGGTTATAATCAATTTAATTATCCACTCGGTTTTCACACACCAAAAACCGAGACACAACCTCAATTCAACACATATTCGATTTCATATTTAATCACTTATCACATATTCAAATTCCCAATCTAGGGAAATACAACGAATCACTTATATCATATATCATATAGGGTTCTTGTGCCAAAGGATATAAAATCCATCCTTCACAAATGGCACACCCAAACATTTAAATTCGATCGTATCCATACTAGGGAATTATTCAATACTATTTATTCATTCAATTCCTCATGTGAGTTTCATTTCATTTAGCAAGCATTCCTTGGCTAAACGCCACAGGCATAATGCCTATAAAAGACCTAACCAACAATTCAATTTCCAGGTGCATATACACATCAAGGTCTCAACATATATGGTCGACTACTATATCAATTTCTTTCTCAATATTCCCTATCCGTAATCAACATACGGCATAGGTCCATCATTAAATCAATATATATATATATCATATCCATGATCAACACATGGCATCAAATCATCATCATATCAATTCATATCTCATATCTCATATTCACATCTTAATATTTCATTCCCATGATTAACATTCAATCATGGATTCATCATCAAATCAATTTGCATTATATATATGAACATCAATGCACAATAACAATATATTCGTCATTTGAAGGTAATAGGGTAAGGAACTTGGCCGGTCTTACACAATAAATACATCAATCACATATTGAGGAATCTCATTCACTCATATCCAATCCCATAATTTCATTAATGATCATCAACGAGCAACTAGGCTCCACATGTGCATCATACAACCTCTATGATAAAAGGTATACTCTCAGAGGCATCAATTATATCTTCTGAATCCATAATCTCATAAAGAGCCATTAATAAATATAAATCCCAACTCAGCATTAATGATTCATAAGAATTCCTCAATAAGCAAATATGCCCTTATGATCAATTCATAATCCTTAGACAACTAGTCATTCGCAAGTCCATATAGGGCAATCAATACTCAAACATGTCATCATCCTTAAATTTATACAAAACAACCATATTCCAATAATGAGCATCTCGCTCCAAAGATCACCATAAGTATCTCACCATTGAGCAATCATGCTCAATTCATCCATAATATCAAATCCTCACAGAGTAGTCATGCTCTGGCAATAACCAATAACTTCAATTCAGAGCAAAATATGCTCTGATACCACCTTTATAACACCCTTAATTTTCTGTATTCGAATCCCGATGTGATCATCATAATTAATAAAAATGCGAGTAAATTTTTCGCGTTTGAAACATTTCTAATACACTCCCATGACCACATCAAGGCCCAAGTCACAGAAAACCAAAGAGTGAGATTATATAACCTAAAGCTGTATCGATAAGTAAATGGCCCATAAAGGTATACAAAATAATAGAGTATACAGCGGAAGAATGTGTATACCGGGCACACGCCTAGTCCCATATATGATGATATAAGAAAAGGCTAGGCTAGCATGCAATGGCATATCATAAGCCTAATAGACAACCATCATCATTTTCCAAAATTATATAAACATACAATGCCTAAGATATAATTACATATACATAAATATATTCATCTATATTCGGGGGATCTTCTCCCGACTATCACAACCATCAATTCAAGGGATTATCTTATACATACTTAAAATCTCTAAATCATCTATATCATCTTATACAA
The DNA here is from genome assembly GCA_037962975.1 of Clitoria ternatea. NCBI lineage: Eukaryota > Viridiplantae > Streptophyta > Magnoliopsida > Fabales > Fabaceae > Clitoria > Clitoria ternatea. The sequence goes on from CM075672.1 coordinate 164,658,788, forward strand.
TTTATTTATTACACAAGAATCCATAAATGTAGCCGGCCAAGGCACTTCCTCTACCATTATTTACCTTCACCAAAGCTTTGATTAAAATCCGAACTCATCCCATGGCAACCTGCATCACAATGCTAAAAAGGAGACCACATGGGAGAGTGAGTTATACATTCAAAATGACAAATAATATATATATATTGTGATCATATGTATATGCATACAAACATCATGTGTGCTTTGCTATCAAAGACATCAAATTATCATTCATTCATTATCTCATTATCACAATAGGCATACAAGCCTCATGAATTGCAATTCATATCATAAATGAGCACAAGCACATACATAATCATATACACAATCACCTGCCACTTATCAACAAGGGCATTCATAATCTTTATCATCATTAAATCATTATAACTTTGCTCAATACCTCATCGCAAGGGCTTTCTCATCACTCGTGGTCATCCTATCTCAAATATACAATGGATCCGATTCCATATCAATGGGTGATCACAAACACCATACCATTCATTTCTCAATAATTCTAATAATAATATCATCACTCAGGGATTCACCCTTCATGGCACCCCGCAAGGTGATTCATTTCGATAAATATCATAATATCATCATCACTCAGGGCTACACCCTTCGTGGCACCCCGCAAGGTGATATGTTCATTTCAATAATAACTCTTGCAATAGTATCTTCACTCAGGGATACACCCTTCGTGGCACCCCGCAAGGTGATTTTCTTCACAATAATTATCACTATACCATCATCACTCGGGGATACACCCCTCGTGGCACCCCGCAAGGTGATATGTTCATTTCAATAATAATTCAATCACAATAGGACAATGTCCTCTTCACTCAGGAATAAACTCCTTAATCAAGTTCCACTCGGAAATTACTTAACACTTAGCCACTCAAAATACATGAAATCTTATTCACTCGGAATTTATACTTAACATTCACTCGGAATGTATATAACATCTTCCACTCAGCATTTCATTCCCAAAACTGACTCAACACCTGATCGGCTATCACTCGGCAATTCATCTCAACACCAACTCATCTATGTTTGGGTCATTCACTCAGAATTTTCATCCAAAGACCGACTCATTACCTGGCTAGCTTTCACTCGGCATTTTATCACAATCTCGACTACCTCTCTTTCACTCGAGGAGAGTTATTCCAAGGAAAATTCTAGATGAACACACACCGAGTATCACCAATCGGTGTTCTCCCACTCGGAGAATACAAAGTCGGGACACACCACTCGGAACAAGTACACTGGACTCGGGAATTCCCCCTTCGGGACTCCACTATCCAGATCATCACACTCAAGAGCCTTCTCACTCGGATTATGTACACTTCCTCACTCGGAAAGTCCTGACTCGGACTTGGGTCACTCGGAATTCACTCAAAAGTTTCACCTTCTCTTAGTTTATTTCCAAAATCCTCACTTAGACAGAATTCATTCATGAACTCACCCACTTACCATCTAATGGTCTCGCCTGGGCGAATGCCATTCCTTAGGCCCTTCGCTTGAGCGGATTTCTTCCAGTAGCCAATACCCTGATTCTCCTAGTATTTAGGCTTGAGCGAATTAGCCATTCGCCTGAGTGAAACAAGGCCAGTAGCTAATTCCCTTCGCCCTCGGTCGGGCGAGACTCCATTTTCCTGGGCGAAATTCCTCCAGAGAGCAAACACTAATACTTACGAATTTCTTCCAGAGAGCAAACATTGATACTGGGCAAGTTCGCTTGAGCGAAATTCACTCTCGCCTGAGCGAGAATTGCCCAGAAGCTAATTTCCAAACAGGTGAGTCTCTCGCTCGGGCGAGAATCCACTTCGCCTGAGCGAAATTATGAGCACAGAGTCAAAAACGAAAAATTCACACAGGCCATCATATGAAACTTCATCATAAGCCAAATTGATCATATCCAAGCTATCATGTACATCATATAAGGCATATATAACTTGTTCTAAATCTTCCCACTCAGAATTTCTCATTATAAGCCAAATTTGAATTTATCCCACAGCTCATACACATCATAAAGGACTTATACAGCCTATTTGAGCATCCCCTACTTACAAAATTCTCATTCCAACATATTATCCATGTTAAATTCAAACTCATCTTCATCTTATATATATATATTCATACTTTGCCACAACAAATTCACATATCCCCACACATCATCCTCAATAATCAACCATTTGCCATTCTCATTAATTACTCATTTTTATAAAATTCGGGGTGTTACAATCCACCCCACCTACAAAGAATTTCGTCCTCGAAATTCAACATCGATATACATAACACAAAGCCATACCTCAGGCCACACATTAACAAGATTCAACAACACTATAGAATAACATTGGACTTCTCAAAGTCCATCAAAACATGTTCACTCTCACATCATCATTCTTAACAACATTTCTACATCAAGCGTGTCATATATTATCAATTATAACTCATCCAACAAAGCTCACACGTTCATACTCAGTATGACCAGATAGGCTCAGTACAATCACCATAAGCAGCTACAATCCCAACACCTGCCCGGTCTATGTGTTGCTGCATCCGACATACAGGAAGGCATCCCAATCCTGTAGTGGTTACTACAAACACACAAAGTCGGCGCATAAGTGCATGCTGCCACAATGCCTATAGCATGTATGACCATATCGGGACCAGTACTTCGTATTCCCATTGCTCATGTCGGTCACATATATTCAAACGATACCATTCTATATAAGACTTGGTGACAATCCTCACCAGTCCACAACCAAAATACTCATATTTCATCATCACTATATAGATAATTTGGCATCCATCATGCCATATCAATCATCAAATATTACTTAACATTATAATAAATCAGTGTATTAACCCTAAATCTTCAATCATCACCAGGTAAATACCCTATCCTTGGGTTTCATCCATCCAAATCCATGCTCAAATAGCCTAAATTTCTTGTCTTGCTTACATATTTACTGGCTATAAATCAATTCAAGCCTTAAAAGATTCATCAAACTCTTATCAAATAGGCTACATAATCGAATAATGAGCTTTCACATTAGGTATTCTCTTTACAGATCACAATTAAGGCTCATAAACTAAACATATAACTCACATTATATCACATTACTATGTGGCTCCTATCACCCATTGTGGAGTTCCCACACACAACATCATTAGATATGGCTCACAAAAACAACATAGAGCCTAGACCGCCATAGGGTCCAATTTAATTAATTCTTTATAACATTTGATCATACAAGATCATATCAATCAATGAGGTCACCACATCTAGTGGGTTATAATCAATTTAATTATCCACTCGGTTTTCACACACCAAAAACCGAGACACAACCTCAATTCAACACATATTCGATTTCATATTTAATCACTTATCACATATTCAAATTCCCAATCTAGGGAAATACAACGAATCACTTAGATCATATATCATATAGGGTTCTTGTGCCAAAGGATATAAAATCCATCCTTCATAAATGGCACACCCAAACATTTAAATTCGATCGTATCCATACTAGGGAATTATTCAATACTATTCATTCATTCAATTCCTCATGTGAGTTTCATTTCATTTAGCAAGCATTCCTTGGCTAAACGCCACAGGCATTGCCTATAAAAGACCTAACCAACAATTCAATTTCCAGGTGCATATACACATCAAGGTCTCAACATATATGGTCGACTACCATATCAATTTCTTTCTCAATATTCCCTATCCGTAATCAACATACGACATAGGTGCATTATTAAATCAATATATATATATATATATATCATATCCATGATCAACACATGGCATCAAATCATCATCATATCAATTCATATCTCATATCTCATATTCATATCTCAATATTTCATTCCCATGATTAACATTCAAGCTGTTAAAGCAAAAGCCGCCAAACGGTATAACACATGTGTTTCTGAACACCGTTTCAAAGAAGGAGATTTGGTTATGAGAAGGGCCAATATCGGCAACAAATTTGCACACCAAGGCAAATTGGCGCCAACCTGGGAAGGTCCATACCGAGTCACCGAAGCTCTGGGCAAGGGCACATACCGCCTAGAAAACTTAGATGACACTCCAGTCAGGAATAAATGGAACATTTTAAATTTACGCATATATTACAGCTACTTAGGTAATACGGTATGTTCTCTTTCTCCTAACTTAAGGTTCTTCCCAAATGGACTTTCCTTGAAAAGGTTTCGACGAGACATACCCCAACTCAGCTCTTTATGTAGTTCCATCATTAATAAAATTCCTTCCTACATTCAATCTTCATTCTAACTTTCAGTCAATTATCCGTGGCAGAACTTGTTCCCATGCAGATAAGACACCGGCTCCAATAATTGAAGCATAAAAGCATAGCTCTTTATTCCATAAAGACCATCCAATATGCAGCAAAGCTTCACAAACGGAGCCAAAAAACTCCTTGGGGGAAAAGGATTGGTGTCACAGCCTATGCTGCACCATACCGACCCCAAGGTCCAAAAAACTCCTTGGGGGGAAAGGATTGGTGTCACAGCCTATGCTGCACCATACCGACCCCAAGGTCTAAAAAACTCCTTGGGGGGAAGGATTGGTGTCACAGCCTATGCTGCACTATACCGACCCCAAGGTCTAAAAAACTCCTTGGGGGGAAAGGATTGGTGTCACAGCCTATGCTGCACCATACCGACCCCAAGGTCCAAAAAACTCCTTGGGGGGAAAGGATTGGTGTCACAGCCTATGCTGCACCATGCTGACCCAAAGGTCCAACAAACTTCTTACGGAAAGAATTGGTGTCACAACTTATGCTGCACCATACCGCCTCCAAGGTTCAATAAACTTCTTACGAGAAGGACTGGTGTCACAACTTATGCTGCACCATACCAACCCTGGATTCAACAACTTTCATTTGATCAGGAGATACACTCCAATTCCAATTCAAAGGGATGAACGCTCCATCCAAACCTTTACTCCGCCCAACTGCTAATGTTCTGCAGAGTACATAATCAGCAAACTCAAGCACTATAAACAAGTCCAAGTAAGTATAATACTTGTAAAAACTGTGCTTCATTAAAATTCTTAAGAGGCTACTCCGCCTCATTACAGAATTTTACTTCATTAAAATTCTTAAGAGGCTACTCCGCCTCATTACAGATTTTACTTCATTTAAATTCTTAAGAGGCTACTCCGTCTCATTACAGAATTTTACTTCATTTAAATTCTTAAGAGGCTACTCTGCCTCATTACAGAATTTTACTTCATTAAAATTCTTAAGAGGCTACTCCGCCTCATTACAGAATTTACTTCATTAAATTCCCAAAAAGGTTATTCCGCCTCGATTATACTTAGTCATATTTCATTAGTCCTCAAACGATTACTCTACCTTATTAATAGCATTTTACAAGGCACAAATCCTACAAACTCAGACATCGTTTATATGAACAAGTATAAATTTACAGAAATTATATTTTATTAAATATTGTCAAGAAGTGATAAGGGGTCCAGAGCCTATCCTGGAACAAGGCAATATTATTAAAGTGCATAAAAACCTACAAAAAACAAAATTTACAAAGAAACCCCGGAGCTAATCACTAAGACTCGGGTGGCACTCCTTCTTGGTGGACGGAGCTAGGCTGAAACTCACTGGGTTTGGACAAACTCTGTGAGGGGGGCAAGCCCGCCAAGACGTACTCTTCATTAGGCATAGGAACATGACCCCCCTGAGCAGGTACCATTAATTCACCATTGATAAACTCATAATAAGGGTGAATGCCCGCAATATTAAGAGCAACGCCTGGGTTGCGATGACGGACCTGGCGAATAGCCATGCTGAAAGCATCATCAATTGCTGCCTCAGCTGCATCCAAAGCCGATTACAACTCCTGATCAAGCCGTTTATTGCTGGCATCGGAAATGGCTTTCTCAGCTTGCAGCTCTTCGACCTATTTTTCAAGGTCACTATATGCAGTGGCTGCTTGATCCAACTCCGCAGCCCAGGCGTCTTCAGTAAGAGCCTTACTGGTTTCAAAAGAAACCAGTCTCTGCTGAACTTCACTCACATCCTCACCCAGTTTTTGGTTCTGTTGTTTCAAATCTAAAACTTGTTATCCCAGCAGAACATTTTCAGCCTTTACATGGGTCAGCTCGCCCACATCCTCGCCCAGCTTCGAATTCTGCTATTTCAAATCTAAAACTTGTTTGTCCAGCAGAACCTTCTCAGCTTTGACCCGGGCCAGCTCCTCTTCCAGCTTCTTCTTATCAGAGTCGGCGGTGTCAAGGTGTTTATCTTTAGCCTTGATCACCTCCGACAACTGTTCATTGTCGTGCTCCAAGCTTTAAATTTTTTCAACAGAATCATGGAATGATTCTTGAAACATAGCAGCCTCCTCAGCCACCTCGGCAATACGGGGCACTGAAGCAAGGTAGCCATCAATTTCAGCGAGATGCCACCTTGCAGCAGTAGTGGCATCCGTAATTTCTTTGAAGTCAATATCCGGACGGAGAATGAAGCCAGGATCACGCCTCTCTGACTGGCGGGATCCCACATTTGTGAAATACAAGTAAGAGTTCAAACGAGACCCCGCCAGAGGAAGAGAGACAGACCGCCTAGATGGCTCCCCTGGAACGTTGACAAGAAAAACTGTTGTTCCTCGAGCAGTCAAGTCCAGGGCAGGACTCTCAGTTTGGTGAGGTGGAGAACCTTGAACCCCCTCCATCTTGATGTAGGCTCTTCATGCACTTTCTTGAAGAGGGATGGATCTAGGGCTCTTTCTTCTATCTTCCTTCAAAGAAGGCTTCAGAACTTCTTCTTCAAGGCAAGGGAAGCTGAAACTAAAGCCTAAAACTAGAGGAATGTGACGCCAAAACAAAGGAAAAGAGAGTGGAAATGGAAGGAGAGAAAGTGGACAATGGAGGAAGGCTTGGAAAAGAGGAGAGGGAAAGGTTGGAGGCCACTTCCTAAGATGGAGGAAGATAACTCCACTCACCACCAAGGGAGGGAGAAACCCCTTGGATAAGAGCTTGAGAGAGCTCTCAAATTCTAGAGAGAAGGAGGAGAATCTCTCACTAGGAAACACTTAAGTGCTCTCAAATTTTGCAAATGAATTAATGGTGCTTGATTACAAAAGGAGAAGCCCTTATATAGGCCATGGGAATTTCGGCCAAGGACTAGCTAGATGGGCTTGGTCATGGATCCAAGGCCCATTAAGAGAAAAGATGAACAAATGGCCTATACATGGCCCAAAAGGGAAAGTACAAGGCCCAAAAGTGGCCCATTTGACCTTGTAAGGCCCAAAGCTATCCTATAAGCCTAGAGAAACTATTTAGAAAGTATATTACAAGTAAAGTACATATAGATCCTCATAGGTTCCTTATTGGGCTTAGGCCCACTAGAAGAGAGAAAAGAGAAAAGGGCTTTATGGATGCTCTCTTTGGCCCGTTTGGTCTTTGCCCTTGTGAGGGGACCTCTATATGCTTCAAGTCCTTTCTCCAATGTAGTGTGAGGGTCTTCCTTGGGTATGTCCACATTATGCTCCCCCTCTTCAAAAGGATTTGTCCTCAAATCAAAGGCATCATCCTCATCATCTATATCAAAGGGAGACAAATCAGTTATATTAAAAGAAGCACTCACACCATAATCTCCTGGTAGATCTAGGACATAAGCATTATTATTAATTTTCTTGAGAATTTGAAAAGGCCCATCACCTCTAGGGTTGAGTTTGGATTTTCTCAAATTTGGAAAGCGTTCCTTTCGAAGGTGTAACCATACCCAATCTCCAACCTCAAAGGTGATCTCCTTTCTTTGTTTATTTACACAACGAGCATAATGTTCATTTTTAGTTTGTATTTGGTGTCTAACCTTCTCATGAAAATCTTTGATAAATTGGGCCTTTGCCTCTCCATCCATATGAAGGACAGAATCAGAAACCTCAATGGGCAAAAGGTCCAAGGGTGTGAGAGGGTTAAAACCATATACAACCTCAAATGGACTATGCTTGGTTGTGGAGTGTTGTACCCTATTATATGCAAACTCAATGTGGGGTAAACACTCATCCCAAGATTTTACATTTTTGTGTACTAAGACCCTAAGAAGTTGTGAGAGGGTCCTATTTACTACCTCTGTTTGGCCATCCGTTTGAGGATGACAAGTTGTGGAAAAGAGGAGTTGTGTTCCTAGCCTTGACCAAAGAGTTTTCCAAAAATGGCTTAGGAATTTGGTGTCCCTATCAGAAACAATGGTTTTGGGTACACCATGTAATCGCACAACCTCTTTAAAGAAGATCTTAGCAATATGACTAGCATCATCAACCTTATGGCAAGGGATGAAGTGAGCCATCTTGCTAAACCTATCCAATACCACAAAGATAGAATCCATTCCCCTTTGGGTCTTAGGCAGGCCTAACACAAAGTCCATTGATATATCAATCCAAGGTGCACTAGGTGTTGGCAAGGGAGTATATAAACCACTAGGTGAAAGTTTTGATTTAGCCTTTCTACAAACAATACACCTAGAGCAATGTTTTTGAACATCCTTTTTCATTTTGGGCCAATAAAAGTGTTCATGTAAGATAGACAAAGTCTTATCTCTTCCAAAATGACCCATTAGTCCTCCCTCATGACTCTCTCTAAGTAGGAGATCTCTTAAAGAGCTTCGTGGAATACAAAGTCTATTGGCTTTAAAAAGATAGCCATCTAAAATGTAGAAGCCCTTATGAGATGTAGAAGTGGAAGATGAGTTAAAGATATTTGAAAAATCAAGATCATTTGGGTACAAAGACCTAATTTCATCAAGCCCAATAACTTTGGCTCCTAGAGAGGTAAGTAAAGAGTGCCTCCTAGATAAAGCATCAGCCACAATATTGGTTTTGCCATTCTTATACTTGATGACATAAGGAAATTATTCCAAATACTCAACCCACTTAGCATGCCTTTTGTTTAACTTATGTTACCCTTTGATGAATTTCAAAGATTGGTGATCACTATGTATCACAAATTCTTTTGGGATTAAGTAGTGCTCCCAAGTTTGTAGGGCTCTAATTAAGGCATAAAATTCCTTATCGTATGTGGGATAGTTAATAGTGGCCCCATTAAGTTTTTCACTAAAGAAAGCAATGGGGTGACCTTCTTGTAAAAGCACAGCTCCTATGCCCACATTTGATGCGTCACACTCAAGCTCAAAGGTTTTAGAAAAATTTGGAAGTTTTAAAATTGGAGCATGAGTGAGTCTATCTTTGAGATCTTGAAAGGATTTTTCTTGCCTAGGCCCCCACACAAAAGAAACATTCTTTTTAACCAACTCATTTAAAGGGGAGGCTAGGGTTGAAAAATCTTTCACAAATCTCCTATAGAAACTTGCGAGACCATGGAAACTTCTTATTTCACTCACATTTTTAGGTGTAGGCCAATCTTGGATTGCCTTAACCTTAGAGTGATCTACCTCAACACCTCTAGAACTAACTACAAAACCAAGAAAGACAATGGAATCCATGCCAAAAGAACATTTTTCAAAGTTAGCATAAAGATTGTTTGTTCTTAAGGCAAGCATAACTTGTCTTAGGTGGATTAGATGAGAGGTCATGGACTTTGAGTACACAAGAATGTCATCAAAGTATACCACAACAAAATGCCCTATGAAATCCCTTAAAACATGGTTCATAAGTCTCATGAAGGTACTTGGTGCATTAGTTAGGCCGAAAGGCATCACTAACCACTCATAAAGGCCAAGCTTGGTTTTAAAAGCGGCTTTCCATTCATCTCCTTCTTTTATTCTAATTTGGTGATAGCCACTTTTAAGATCAATCTTGGAGAAGATTGTAGATCCACTAAGCTCATCTAACATGTCATCAAGTCTAGGTATGGGATGCCTATACTTGATGGTGATGTTATTAATGGCTCTACAATCCGTACACATTCTCCATGAACCATCTTTCTTGGGTACAAGTAAAACCGGTAATGCGCAAGGGCTTAAACTTTATCTAATCCAACCTTTGGAAAGTAGTTCATTCACTTGTTTTTCTATTTCTAAACTTTCCTTAGGGTTGCATCTATAGGCCGGTCTATTTGGCAAACTAGCCCTAGGAATAAGGTCTATTTGATGCTCAATGCCCCTAATAGGAGGTAACCCTTTTGGAATGTCTTTTGGGAAGAGGTCGTTAAATTCTTGTAAGATATTTTGGATCCCTTTGGGCAAGGGGGGAGGAGAGGTGCCCATTGAACACAAGGAAGTGTTAGGGATATCTTTTGGATATATGATCAAGCAATGCTTTTGTGAAAACATGGCATGTTTCACATCATATTTATTTGCAAAGAGATTAGGTTGGGAGTCATTATAGACAATAACTCTTTTCCCTTTATTGTCTTTTTTGTTTTTCTTTGGTTTTTCTAAACTCACATGGGAAGAAGATCCTAACTCTTTTTCTCTCTTAGCTTTCATTTGGATTTGGTCTTTGGCTACTTGTTGTGGAGTTAGAGGATGTAATACTATCTTCTTACCATCTAGTTTAAATGTGAGGGTGTTAGTGAACCCCTCATGAAGGACCTTTCTATCAAATTGCCAAGGCCTTCCTAATAGTATATCAGTTGCTTCCATAGGTACTACATCACATTTGACTTCATCTCTATATGTGCCTATGGTGAAATTGATTAGGACTTGCTTATTGACTACCATTTCCCCTTTTTCATTTAACCATTGTAATTTGTAGGGACTTGGATGGTCTATAAGCTCTAATCCCATCTTTTTGACTAGTCTTTGGCTTGCAACATTTGCACAACTCCCACTATCCACAATGAGAGAACATAATTTGTCATTAATGTAACATCTTGTATAAAAGATGTTCTCTCTTTGTGTTGTGTCATCGAGTTTTACATGACTACCAAGCAACCTTCTAATCATGTACAACTCACCATCATCCCCTAAAATATGCTCACTGTCACTGGAATCACTACTAGAGTCATCACTTGAATAGTGAGAATCAGAATTAGACTCTGATTGACTTGAGTAGGTTCCATTGGTTTTTAAAATCATTGTTCTTTTTGTTGGACAGTCCGAAGCAATATGTCCTCTTCCAAGGCACTTAAAACATTTTATGGAAGAAGATCTAGGGGATTGTGGTTTTGATGATGTATCATGCTTATCATGTTGATTGCGAAAGACTTTGCCATTTTTATGTAACTCACTTTGGGGTTTAGAGGAGGAAGCGCCCACTTCTCTCTCTCTAGGGTTTCTCTCAAACTTACCCTTATTTTCTACCTATTTTGACTTATAGGCTCTATTGTTATCCCCACTATAGGATTCTCTTTCCTTAAATTGGTTTTCTACTTTGGTGCATTGGTGGAGTAACTCTTCTATATCCACATGTGGAAGAAGTTCTACCCTATTTTTGATGTTCCTATTAAGCCCATGTAAGAACCTATGCATTAGGGTTTCCTCATCCTCTTCTAGATTGGCTCTAATCATGGCTATCTCTAAGGCTTTATAGTAATCTTCTACACATTTGGAGCCTTGGGTGAGCCTATTAAGGTTTGCTAATAGTTCACCCCTATAATAGTTAGGAACATATCTTTTTCTAAGGAGAGCTTTTAAGTCTACCCAATCATCTATGGGAGGGAAGTTGTCTCTTTTTCTCTCCTTACAAATTTGGGTCCACCAAACTAGGGCATAATTTTGGAAAGAAAGAGTTGCAATCCTAACTTTTTTATCATCTTTTATTTGATGAGAGTTGAATATTTGTTCTACCCTCATCTCCCACTCTAAGTAAGCTTCAATGTCACTTTTTCCATTGAATGGGGGAATTTCTAATTTTACCTCTCTTAAGCCTATGTCATCCTTTCTATGTTCATGGTGCCTTCTTTGTCTTGTTTCTTCCTCATTATCACTAGTGTTATGTCTTTGATTTCTTTGTCTATGCCTAGTTCTAGGGGGTTCATTATGCTCAAGATTAGTTAGCCTAGCATTAATATTGTTTAAGCTATCCATTATGTTATGAAGCATGGTTTTGTTCTCCCTATCACTAGATGACATCTTTTAATGTTGTCAAAGAAATTCAAGACAAAAACAAAGTATGTATAGACAAGCTAGTCGAGGAAGATGAATGCAATACAAGTGAAAAAAACACTTCAACAAACCTAAAATATCAATACTAGGTTTCTATCCTATAGGGAAACAAAGTCCTAGGTTGTCTTTAACTAGGTTAGTCCTATGTTGCTTATGTAAATCCTAAGTTGTCCTTAACCTAAGTTGATTATGGTTGTCCTAGGATATTGCTAGTGATTAACTAACCCTAGACAAGCCTAACCAAATTCGGTTTTAAGAAGTAGTTACCCTAACAAAATTAGTTCAACTAACTAACTAAGTCTTAACAACCCTAACCAAAAGTAGTTAATTAGTTATGGAAGTTGTAACAAAGTCTAACCACTATAACTACCTAACTAATTCGGTTATGTATTAGTTAATTCAACTAACAATTAGTTATGACAACTAGAATTAGTTCCAACCACTAACTAATTAGTTAAGACACTCAACTAACTACCAACTAACTAACTAATTATAGTTGTAACTTCTAACTAACTCTAACCAATTAACTAAAAGTAGTTAACAATCAAATGCACATGCACTATCCTAATTCGAAATTTACCAAGCAAAAGGGAAAAATTATAATGTCCAAAAAGTCCAATGTCCTTGTTGTGTCCAAAATACAAGACAAAATCCTACTACACAAAGCCTAAGAATTGAAAAACTTTGCCTAAGTTCTACTAGTTACAAAGCTTTTGCCTCCTTTACAAGTGTCTTCACAAGTCCTTCTTGATGTATAAGCTCCACTTTACCTAGCAAGAGAACACAAGGCAACAACTCCAAACAAGATTTGGTTAATAGAAATCACAAAGAAAACTTTAAACCTCACAAAAGTGTATCTCTCAAGTGTATGCCTTCTCTTAGAGATTTTCAAGCTCAATCAATTTCCACACCAATCTCAAGTGTTTCAATATGCTACCCTCACTTAATGGCAAAATGGAGTGATCTTAGAAGTCCAAAAGAATACAAACTCAAGACAAAACTTTAAGAAGCAAAAATGACAAACTAAAAAGGCTCAAGAAATAAAGGCTAATCAAATGGAATAGAATGAAGGATCAACAAATAACTTGGAATGACAAGACTCTAAAAGCAAATAAAAGTTCAAAAGAATGAAAGCTAACTTGGAATAGAATTGAAATTGACAAAACAAGACAAACAAGAAAATAAATGCAAGAAACAAAGTTTAAGGTATAACCTAGCCTAGAAACTCTAAAGTTGCAAGAATAAGCAAGGAAGTCTTAATGAACAAGTCTTAGAAATGTCAAGTAATGAAGTACTTTTCTTTTGGTATTAGTAATTTCGAAATTTGGTGATGATGTTTTGGTGTGTCTAATTCAACTTAGCAATGAGGCTTTCTTTTCAATACTCTTTTCCTTGTTTGGTACCTTTCTTTTCTTTTGATACTTTTCTTTTCTTTGATACTTTTCTTTTCTTTTGCCTCTCAAGATTTCAAGATAACAACACCAATTTTATAATACCAAAACCGAATTGCACAAATGGTTCAACTAGTTCAATTAATGCTTCTTGCTTAAGGCAAACTATGCAACCTTCTCCTAAATTGATGTATAAGAGGTGACTAAAATTTTTTTTTTTGACAAGTTTTGTTTTTGATGCAAGCAAGATGAAAATAAGAATGTAAAAGAGATATCCTAATAGTGCAACAAAATTAAACCTAGAATCAAACTAAGAATAGAAACTAACAATCCTAAAAGTTGAGTTGACTTTGGAGTGTCTTTAATGTGAGACCTCCTAACAAGAATGGAACCTTTGTAGGAGCTAATCAAGATGCTTGAATTGCCCCTATATCACACGGTTTTGCATACTAAAAAGGAGAAATAATTAACTTCCTAGAACTCTAGAAAAGGTTCCACATGGCACTTAACTAACTTCCTAAATTGGCTCTAACTAACAACTAACAATTAACTAACATGTAACAACAACCTAACCACCTAATAACCGAATTTAACATGTGCCAATTCTGAAATTTTAGAGACCAAAACAGAATGGTAACAATAACCAACAGAAAATGACCCTCCAATATGCAAAAAATTGAAACCACAAAGAAACTAGCACAAAAACTCAAAAGAACCAAGACTTTTTATGATTTTTCTATGCTAACATGGCATGAATAAGGCATATGAATGACTAAGAAACAGAATTCCAGCCAGCAAAAGAAATGAAAACCGAAATTTAAAATGGAAGAGAAGAAGAAAAGAACCTCCCAAGGCTCTGATACCACATGATGTAGGCTCTTCATGCACTTTCTTGAAGAGGGATGGATCTAGGGCTCTTTCTTCTATCTTCCTTCAAAGCAAGCATGAGCACTTCTTCTTCAAGGCAAGGGAAGCTGAAACTAAAGCCTAAAACTAGAGGAATGTGACGCCAAAACAAAGGAAAAGAGAGTGGAAATGGAAGGAGAGAAAGTGGACAATGGAGGAAGGCTTGGAAAAGAGGAGAGGGAAAGGTTGGAGGCCACTTCCTAAGATGGAGGAAGATAACTCCACTCACCACCAAGGGAGGGAGAAACCCCTTGGATAAGAGCTTGAGAGAGCTCTCAAATTCTAGAGAGAAGGAGGAGAATCTCTCACTAGGAAACACTTAAGTGCTCTCAAATTTTGCAAATGAATTAATGGTGCTTGATTACAAAAGGAGAAGCCCTTATATAGGCCATGGGAATTTCGGCCAAGGACTAGCTAGATGGGCTTGGTCATGGATCCAAGGCCCATTAAGAGAAAAGATGAACAAATGGCCTATACATGGCCCAAAAGGGAAAGTACAAGGCCCAAAAGTGGCCCATTTGACCTTGTAAGGCCCAAAGCTATCCTATAAGCCTAGAGAAACTATTTAGAAAGTATATTACAAGTAAAGTACATATAGATCATCATAGGTTCCTTATTGGGCTTAGGCCCACTAGAAGAGAGAAAAGAGAAAAGGGCTTTATGGATGCTCTCTTTGGCCCGTTTGGTCTTTGCCCTTGTGAGGGGACCTCTATATGCTTCAAGTCCTTTCTCCAATGTAGTGTGAGGGTCTTCCTTGGGTATGTCCATATTACATCTCCTCTTCCATAACATCTTCTTCAGGGGCGTTCTCCTGACCGCCCAATTCAGTAGTGATAGCCACAGCTGATGGCTCCGGAATTTCTTCAACTTCTATCACAGCATCAGATGATGCTCCTTCACCCACCTTCCCTTTTCCCTTGCTCTTCCTCTTCTGCAAAGGCTGGGGATCCTCTTCCTCCACCTCGATAGTTTCTGGTTCTTGGCGTTTTTTAGATCGCCTTTCCACATCAACTATCGAGGGTCCCGCACCACCCTCCAACATCACTACCTTGGTGGATGCAGGCAAAGGGAGGGTCCTGGTTAGAGCTGCAGCAAGGTTCCTCCGGGGCTACACATTATTCTCCGTGTTAATTTCCTGGCGACTCATACGGATTTGCTTGATACGCTCCATCCCAGGAAATTCGGCAATCTCTCCTGTAAACATAACATACACGAATGAGATTAGCAGTTGCAAGAAGAACGGAAGTAGTATGTATACAAGCAACAAGTCTTAAAACATTACTTAAATATTCTTCAGCATTACGCCCAAGCAGCCTTCGACACAGAAACTGCTTATGGGCGGAGTTATACTCCTTCAGTGTTCGGAGTACTTCGACAGAGGTAGGCGACAAAGCACTCTCCTCAGCCTCATAAGCTTGTTTAGTCAGGAGGAAGTGCTCATGAGTCCACGCCACTGGGAATTTATCAATCCCCTCCCCATTCTGCCAAAAAATGGACTTATTCTTCCTGACAGAAATTTTTACAAAACTCATTCTGAAATGGAGTCCGCCTTCTTTGGCGGAGTCAGCAAATGCCTTAAAATTTACAATCTTCGGCTCCGCCCGAAGAGTGACGAAACCCATTCCGCCGGTCTTTGCGTTCACCCGCGTCATTATGCGGCAAAAAGCAAAAAACAACGCCAGAGTAGGCGTAAACTCCAAATGCTTCGCCAACACTTCAAAGCTGCGCACTATTCCCAACCCATTAGGGTGCAGTTGAGAGGGGGCGCAATCCAGAAACCTAAGAACACCCATCTGGAATTTGTTCAAGGGAAATCGCACCCCAACTGAGTAAAAAGGATATCGTACATATACAAAGTATGCTCATCCTGAGGGCGATGGCAAATGCGTTCAAACGTCTTTGGCGAACGAACAATAAACCGCCTTTCAAATCTCTCATCCGCCCAGACAGGCACCGACAACTCCATTACCCCACCACTTGTCATTGCATGACGCGAAGAAGCTTCTTTAACGTCTGCCTCAACCCAACAATAGGGATCAGTCTGAAGCATCTTTTCCCAGTCTAACCCATGCAGCACAACGTTTTGACATTCTGCCATTGTTCTTACTTGTATCTGAGGAGTACCTCCTGCTACAAATGAATGTACAGCATTACTAAAACACTCCACGCTGCTGTAAAACGTTGAATCCCTCCCAGTATAGAAGCCCCCATCTTCACTCTCAATATCTGAAAACATAGGTTGAACAGATACCCTAGGGCACGACTCTGATTCTTTTCCTCTCATCCTCGTTTCAACAAACACACATATAAAGAAACCAAAACCAACCCAATAACAACGAAGACAGAAAACAGAGGAAGAAGAAAGTTACCTTAAATCTCTGAAGAAATGATTCGCGAGGAAGCAGCGTTCAAAAGGCTGTTTAAACACTAAAACGTAGAGTGGAAGATGAAGCAAAACGTTCCCTCTCCTAAGAGTTTACCTATTTATAGGCATGGCTTGGGGGGAAATAAGTGAAGCCTCAAAAATTTTAGAAATGCACTTATGGCCGTTGGATGAATCATAATGACGTTCCATTAATTCTGAAACCGTTAGATGAATCTCAAGGCAGACATTTCCTGGGCCGTATTTTCAAAATCCAAGGCCCATGGTAATAACCTCGAAAACGTATTCCAACTACCATCCCACGTATTTATGTCCCATCATTGGAATGACAATCATTACAAAGGCATACGTGGCAATGAGAGATTGAAGCGGCAAAACGCAGTTTCGAGGCGCTTTGATGACAGGCGTGGCAAGTAATGACAAAAACAATAAATGCATGGAAACACTTGTCCATAAATTCAGAACTAGCAAACACCGCCTAAACCCATGCCTATAAAAGCTAAACATAACAAAGTGATATAGCTTATTAAAGCGACTCCGCTAGTCACTCTAACAAGCTAGGGGGCAGATGATCTGGTCCCAACACCGGCCCCTAAGAGCATGGTTTTAATACTTTGCCAGATCAGCATTTTGAACGGAAGAAGTACGTTTCAAATCCCTTATAATTACTCTTATACAGAGTACATACCTTAAAAACGTACTCACCACTCCGCCAAGGAAGCGGTTTGGTTAGACGGAATATATTACACCTTATTGTATAAGTATCTTCTAAGCGAAGTCCATGCCCAAAAGGATATTCACGTTACTCCGCCAAGGCATATGACTCCGCCAAGGCATGTGAATCCGCCAAGGCATGTGACCCCGCCAAGGCTTATTACCCCGCCAAGGCGGAAAGTATTAAACACTTGTACACATGTACATAAAACACTTCCAATGCACACTACTTCGCCAAGCCATAGGCTTAACACAGGCGGAATACTGAAATCCCCATATTGCGAAGCGAGCCCATACTAATAACCCCGGCACGAGATTGACTCTGTCTTGAGAGGTTGGAAATGGGAAACACGCTGTCACGCATAAGAGGGAACAATAAATAAAATAATGAAGCATTAACGCTTCCCAAGTGAGTGGAAATACCCACTACAGTGATGGTGCTTGTAGACGGCACAGGGACCCACTACCTTTCTTGCATTATGCCTGAAAACAAGGAACGGGTCCTACCAATAATAGAGCACCAGTAACAGGTATATAAACCTCAGCAAAAAGGTACCAGGGGATCCCCTCAATTTTTAAACCTTACACTTATACTTGCATAATTCTCTCAGATTTGCTTTCTAAGTCTAACAGTACTTCAAAATACTGACTTGAGCGTCGGAGAATAATTATAGGTACAACCACCAATTGTGTCAAGGCAAAGGAGGCTATTCCAGGCGGACTATTACTCCACCACAGAGTGCACTGTACTACGCCCCAGCATACAAGAGTACTCCGTATTTGTATTTGTATGAGCACCTCCTCATATCAGATTTAACCTTGCATATACATTTTGAATTGTTTGACAATCACACCCTTACACCCCCTGTAAAGAACAGTTCAATAAACCAAATTTGAATTTATCCCACAGCTCATACACATCATAAAGAACTTTTACAGCCTGTTTGAGCATCCCTACTTACAAAATTCTCATTCCAACATATTATCCATGTTAAATTCAAACTCATCTTCATCTTATATATATATATATTCATACTTTGCCACAACAAATTCACATATCACCACACATCATCCTCAATAATCAACCATTTGCCATTCTTATTAATTACTCATTTTTATAAAATTCGGGGTGTTACAATCCACCCCACCTACAAAGAATTTCGTCCTCGAAATTCAACATCGATATACATAACACAAAGCCATACCTCAGGCCACACATTAACAAGATTCAACAACACTATAGAATAACATTGAACTTCTCAAAGTCCATCAAAACATGTTCACTCTCACATCATTATTCTTAACAACATTTCTACATCAAGCGTGTCATATATTATCAATTATAACTCATCCAACAAAGCTCACACGTTCATACTCAGTATGACCAGATAGGCTCAGTACATTCACCATAAGCAGCTACAATCCCTACACCTGCCCGGTCTATGTGTTGCTGCATCCGACATACAGGAAGGCATCCCAATCCTGTAGTGGTTACTACAAACTCACAAAGTCGGCGCATAAGTGCATGCTGCCACAATGCCTATGGCATGTATGACCATATTGGGACCAGTACTTCGTATTCCCATTGCTCATGTCGGTCACATATATTCAAATGATACCATTCTATATAAGACTTGGTGACAATCCTCACCAGTCCATAACCAAAATACTCATATTTCATCATCATTATATAGATAATTTGGCATCCATCATGCCATATCAATCATCAAATATTACTTAACATCATAATAAATCAGTGTATTAACCCTAAATCTTCAATCATTACCAGGTAAATACCCTATCCTTGGGTTTCATCCATCCAAATCCATGCTCAAATAGCCTAAATTTCTTGTCTTCCTTACATATTCGCTGGCTATAAATCTATTCAAGCCTTAAAAGATTCATCAAACTCTTATCAAATAGGCTACATAATCGAATAATGAGCTTTCACATTAGGTATTCTCTTTACAGATCACAATTAAGGCTCATAAACTAAACATATAACTCACATTATATCACATTACTGTGTGGTTCCTATCACCCATTGTGGAGTTCCCACACACAACATCATTAGATATGGCTCACAAAAACAACATAGAGCCTAGACCGCCATAGAGTCCAATTTAATTAATTCTTTACAATATTTGATTATACAAGATCATATCAATCAATGAGGTTACCACATCTAGTGGGTTATAATCAATTTAATTATCCACTCGGTTTTCACACACCAACAACCGAGACACAACCTCAATTCAACACATATTCGATTTCATATTTAATCACTTATCACATATTCAAATTCCCAATCTAGGGAAATACAACGAATCACTTATATCATATATCATATAGGGTTCTTGTGCCAAAGGATATAAAATCCATCCTTCACAAATGGCACACCCAAACATTTAAATTCGATCGTATCCATACTAGGGAATTATTCAATACTATTCATTCATTCAATTCCTCATGTGAGTTTCATTTCATTTAGCAAGCATTCCTTGGCTAAACGCCACAGGCATAATGCCTATAAAAGACCTAACCAACAATTCAATTTCCAGGTGCATATACACATCAAGGTCTCAACATATATGGTCGACTACCATATCAATTTCTTTCTCAATATTCCCTATCCGTAATCAACATACGGCATAGGTCCATCATTAAATCAATATATATATATATCATATCCATGATCAACACATGGCATCAAATCATCATCATATCAATTCATATCTCATATCTCATATTCACATCTTAATATTTCATTCCCATGATTAACATTCAATCATGGATTCATCATCAAATCAATTTGCATTATATATATGAACATCAATGCACAATAACAATATATTCGTCATTTGAAGGTAATAGGGTAAGGAACTTGGCCGGTCTTACACAATAAATACATCAATCACATATTGAGGAATCTCATTCACTCATATCCAATCACATAATTTCATTAATGATCATCAACGAGCAACTAGGCTCCACATGTGCATCATACAACCTCTATGATAAAAGGTATACTCTCAGAGGCATCAATTATATCTTCTGAATCCATAATCTCATAAAGAGCCATTAATAAATATAAATCCCAACTCAGCATTAATGATTCACAAGAATTCCTCAATAAGCAAATATGCCCTTATGATCAATTCATAATCCTTAGACAACTAGTCATTCGCAAGTCCATATAGGGCAATCAATACTCAAACATGTCATCATCCTTAAATTTATACAAAACAACCATATTCTAATAATGAGCATCTTGCTCCAAAGATCACCCTAAGTATCTCACCATTGAGCAATCATGCTCAATTCATCCATAATATCAAATTCTCACAGAGCAGTCATGCTCTCGCAATAACCAATAACTTCAATTCAGAGCAAAATATGCTTTGATACCACCTTTATAACACCCCTGATTTTCTGTATTCGAATCCCGATGTGATCATCATAATTAATAAAAATGCTAGTAAATTTTTCGCGTTTGAAACATTTCTAATACACTCCCATGACCACATCAAGACCCAAGTCACAGAAAACCAAAGAGTGAGATTATATATCCTAAAGCTGGATCGATAAGTAAATTGCCCATAAAGGTATACAAAATAATAGAGTATACAGCAGAAGAATGTGTATACCGGGCATACGCCTAGTCCCATATATGACGATATAAGAAAAGGCTAGGCTAGCATGCAATGGCATATCATAAGCCTAATAGACAACCATCATCATTTTCCATAATTATATAAACATACAATGCCTAAGATATAATTACATATACATAAATATATTCATCTACATTCGGGGATCTTCTCCCGACTATCACAACCATCAATTCAAGGGATTATCTTATACATACTTAAAATCTCTAAATCATCTATATCATCTTATACAATTTATTTATTACACAAGAATCCATAAATGTAGCCGGCCAAGGCACTTCCTCTACCACTATTTACCTTCACCAAAGCTTTGATTAAAATCCAAACTCATCCCATGGCAACCTGCATCACAAAGCTAAAAAGGAGACCACATGGGAGAGTGAGTTATACATTCAAAATGACAAATAATATATATATTGTGATCATATGTATATGCATACAAACATCATGTGTGCTTTGCTATCAAAGACATCAAATTATCATTCATTCATTATCTCATTATCACAATAGGCATACAAGCCTCATGAATCGCAATTCATATCATAAATGAGCACAAGCACATACATAATCATATACACAATCACCTGCCACTTATCAACAAGGGCATTCATAATCTTTATCATCATTAAATCATTATAACTTTGCCCAATACCTCCTCGCAAGGGTTTCTCATTACTCGTGGTCATCCTATCTCAAATATACAATGGATCCGATTCTATATCAATGGGTGATCACAAACACCATACCATTCATTTCTCAATAATTCTAATAATAATATCATCACTCAGGGATTCACCCTTCGTGGCACCCCGCAAGGTGATTCATTTCGATAAATATCATAATATCATCATCACTCAGGGCTACACCTTTCTTGGCACCCCGCAAGGTGATATGTTCATTTCAATAATAACTCATGCAATAGCATCTTCACTCAGGGATACACCCTTCGTGGCACCCCGCAAGGTGATTTTCTTCACAATAATTATCACTATACCATCATCACTCGGGGATACACCCCTCGTGGCACCCCGCAAGGTGATATGTTCATTTCAATAATAATTCAATAACAATAGGACAATGTCCTCTTCACTCAGGAATAAACTCCTTAATCAAGTTCCACTCGGAAATTACTTAACACTTAGCCACTCAAAATACATGAAATCTTATTCACTCGGAATTTATACTTAACATTCACTCGGAATGTATATAACATCTTCCACTCAGCATTTCATTCCCAAAACTGACTCAACACCTGATCGGCTATCACTCGGTAATTAATCTCAACACCGACTCATCTATGTTTGGGTCATTCACTCGGAATTTTCATCCCAAGACCGACTCCTTACCTGGCTAGCTTTCACTCGGCATGTTATCACAATCTCGACTACCTCTCTTTCACTCGAGGAGAGTTATTCCAAGGAAAATTCTGGACGAACACACACCGAGTATCACCAATCGGTGTTCTCCCACTCGGAGAATACAAAGTCGGGACACACCACTCGGAACAAGTACACTGGACTCAGAAATTCCACCTTCGGGACTCCACTATCCAGATTATCACACTCAAGAGCCTTCTCACTCGGATTATGTACACTTCCTCACTCAAAAAGTCCTGACTCGGACTTGGGTCACTCGGAATTCACTTAGAAGTTTCACCCTCTCTTAGTTTATTTCCAAAATCCTCACTTAGACAGAATTCATTCATGAACTCACCCACTTACCATCTAATGGTCTCGCCTGGGCGAATGCCATTCCTTAGGCCCTTCGCTTGAGTGGATTTCTTCCAGTAGCCAATACCCTGATTCTCCTAGTATTTAGGCTTGAGCGAATTGGCCATTCGCCTGAGCGAAACCAGGCCAGTAGCTAATTCCCTTCGCCCTCGCTCGGGCGAGACTCCATTTGCCTGGGCGAAATTCCTCCAGAGAGCAAACACTGATACTTGCGAATTTCTTCCAGAGAGCAAACATTGATACTGGGCAAGTTCGCTTGAGCGAAATTTGTAACACCCTCGGTTAGATAAGACAAATCCTTTTGTAGGTTCATCCTATTTAACTGAGTGTGTTAACAGTTTTCAGAAAAAGTGAATACTTTTTTATTTTTATTTTTTTAAAAAATAATGTATATATCACATAGTCATTCACAAACTGTAAGTAATTGTACTCTTAACAGAATGGGGCACGCAGGCACCCTTAAATATTATACAGTCATCACCCTTAAATATTATACAATCATCCGGTGTCTGATTATAAATATTCTATCCTTAATGGTTATTCTCAATGGGTTCAGCGTATTGCTGATCTTCACACTCGGGTTCTTGAGTTTCTAATTCCTCTGAAAAATGTTCAACAGTAAGGGTGAGTATAACCCAAGACCCTGATTAGTTCATCCGGTGCGGACATAATCCAGTTAACATACAATGTCACATAGATCATACATTTAGCATATTTATAACAATCAAGCATGTTGTCATCACATAATCGTATATTTAGCATGTTCACAATTATAACAATCAAGCATATTACCATGAAATAAATCATACATATAACATATTCACAATTATAACAATCAAATATGATGTAATGAATGCATGAGTTCGGATCCATTATGATTTATCTTTGATTAAGTCTCATGATGCATGTGGGCCCAATAAATCATTTCATCTTCTTCTCATTCTTTGGAATATCACCATTCCAATCATCTAGAGCGATCAGGGTCCGCCCAAGTTCCATGTGGTACAAATGAACTCATTGGTTCTCATCATTGATTTAAATATTTTTGGAACTTGGATCCCTACGATCATAGTTACACTCCGTCATTTAGTCAAAGTACACTAGAATTGCATCGTCTCACCCGGCTATCAGGCGCGACTCTGATGCCATTGGGTTGTCGTTCCAGTTGTACTCCCAAGATTCTTCATGGAGATCGAACGTGAGTGTCCTCCACTGTACCAAGTGTATGCTCTAGAGGTTTTTCTTCTTCAAAAATATTTTCATGATGCGAAATGCATTTATCTTATCAATTGATTCCTTGGGTATCTTATGTATTTCCAGTCTCATCATATCATTCTCAAGTTCTTTGAATTTCCTCAATCATTTAAACCTTGTAAGATATTCGTTTATTATTTTTAGAAATATATCTATTAAATATATTCTTCATAAAGAGTAAAATAATATATTCTTTATGTAATTACGCATAATATCAATGTATAATAATAATAAAACTAATAATAATGATAACAATATTAAGTTTAACAATAAATAATGATAATAATAGAATAAGAATGATAATTATAACTTACCATTAACTTAAAAAGTATTGAAGATTAGTTTTCAATTGAAAATTCAAGTGAAAAACACTAAAAACAGAGTTTTCCGAGTGGAACAAGGGTAAATCCGAGTGAAATCAGTATGATTCCGAGTGGAATCATACAGAGAAGGGTTCTCCAAGCGATCTGGCTAAAAATCCGAGTGAAATGACACTGGAAAAACTGTTTTCTGACTGAAATAAGTTTGGATCCGAGTGAAATGAAGTGGAATGCTGTTTTCCGACTAGAACAGCTTGAATCCGAGTGAAAAATAAGTTTTCCGCATGAGATAGCTATGAATCCGAGTGAAATAAACTGAGCAGAATTTTTTAACTGAAATCAATAAGTAATCCGAGTGAAACAGAAGCTGAAAAATAATTTTCTTAACTAAATATCTTGAATTCTGAGTGAAACAAATTTCTGAGTGAATTAAAATATAAATCCGTGTGAGGTCAGTAGGGAAAATGGTTTCCTGAGTAGCATTGTTTGTAAATCCGAGTGAGAATGAGTCTCTAAGTGAAATAAAGTATATTTCCGAGTGGTCTTTAGTCAAAAAGGAGTTTTCTGAGTGAAATGAAGGTGTTTACCGAGTTAAAATCACTGGAAAAAGGTTTTCATGAGTGAAGCTACTTAAATTCTGAGTGAAAATGAGTTCCTGAATGAAATTAAGTATGATTCCGAGTGGAATCAGTAGGAAAAGAGTTTCCTGAGTAAAAATAAGATATTTTCCGAGTGAAATTAATTAAAAAGGGTTCTGTCTGAATAAGACACATGTGAATGAAGAAAATCCGAGTAAGATAATCCTGATTCCGAGTGGAATCAGGTTGGGAAAGGTCTTCTGGTGAGTTGACTTTATATACCAAGTTACATCAAGTTGAAAGGAGTTCTTTTAGTGAAAATAACTATTTGCTGAGTGAAATAAATTGTTTTGCCGAGTGAAATAAGGTTGGGAAGCTACTGTCCGCGTAAAATATGATGTTTTCCGAGTGCAATAAGACTGGGAAGCTACTGTCCGAGTAAAATAGTGTGTTTCCGAGTGAATTTACTGAAAAAGAGTTCTGAGTAAAAAGTAATTATATTTTCTGAGTGAAATTAAGTCAAGTTCCGAGTGAAATAATGTAAGAAAGTGATTTCCGAGTAAAATAAGACTTGGGAGATGCTGTCCGAGAGAAATAGAGTGTTTTCCGAGTGAATTACTATGTTTTCCGAGTGAAATCAACTAGAAAGATACTATCCGAGTATAAATAAGCAAAACCGAGTAAAATAAGTGTAAAACCGGTCGGATTATCATAAAACATAACCTGTTATCATACTTGTTTCACTGGAAATCACACGGTACCCATGATTCTTAATATTTTCAGTCCAATATTTCACAATTCATCAATGATTATATACACTCGGTAACAGATATATATACATACATGCATATACAGATACAATATAAAGCATTTAATTCATACACACTGAATCTGTCCTCCACTCAGTTTTCCCACAAGGCACCCAAGAATATACCCCCTTACCTCAATGAAGTTCCTGGAGGAGAAGAAAGAGGCTCCCTTCACTGTCCTGCTTCGAATCCGAGTGAAATGGAAGGCAAAAGAGAGAAAGAGACTTGTTGGGAAGGAAAATGATGAAGGATGTTGTGTCGTGTGTGTGGTGTGAGTTCTGAGGACGTTGAGCTTGTTTAAATAGGGAGGAAGTGAGTGGGAAGACAAGTGGGAGACAGCTTTTCTGAGTGGTATGCTGAGTCAGTGCCCATTTCTGAGTGGTATGCTGAGTCAGTGATAATGGAAGGGTCACTAGGGATTAAACAAATATATATGCTGAGTCAGTGTCCATTTCTGGTCGTCCACCATCCATAATGCGCACGATTGGATTTAAATATCATTAAAAGACAAAATTGAAGTCAAAACGCACTTCTATCAGTGAATACCGAGTGAAATTACACTCGGTTAACACTTCTGTCAGTGAATTCCGACTGGAATTCCCACTTCCGAGTCACAATTACAAGGCTCGCTTGAGCGAATCAGCCAATCCTCACTCGGCATTCCCATGAAACCAACTCATCTTTCCCATTATTCACTCGGTAATTCACCCCCACACCGACTCCTAATTTGCTTGGCCTTTCACTCGGTATTATATCCTAAATCCGGGTCATTTCTGATGGTTCTTACTCGGTTAAATCATTCCAAGCCTAGTCTTTTATCACTCGGTAATGTCCTTCAAAAACCGACTCCCTCGCATTCTTTTCCTATGTTTCTTCTACTCGAAGTTTTTATTCCAAATCCGAATCTCTACATACACTGTTCCACTCGGTAAAAGTCATCCACTTACTCGGAATGCTACTTTCCATACCACTCGATGTATTTAACTTCAACACAATCGGGAATGTTCTTCACATTCATCACTCGGCATAGACTTATAATTTTCACTCGGAAGTGTTTCTTCTAGAACCCGACTCTCTCTCCTAATTAGTCAATCACTCGGAATTTATTCAAACTCTAATCACTTAGGATATATTCCAATAACAATTCATATCTTAGAAAGGAATCAATCGGATTTACCACTCAGAAATACTCAAACTTTACTCACTCGGTTTACTCATATTTCTCTCTCGGTTTTAACCAAATTCTTCAACTACAATTCCAATCAGAACATATTAAGGCCCTCACTTCTCGGAAAAGACTTACACATACAAGTCTTCACTCGGAATTGGTCCAATAGAGTACTTCTCACTCGAAAGAGGAGTCATACTCATAGATTCACTCGGAAATGGTTCAGCCTCTCTATATTTCACTCGGATTTTACCTTCCAGGAGCATTTAAGTCCTTCCCCACTCATATTTCACTCGGTTACTCATCTCTTAGGTACACATACACTATCCTTCCTCAAAATATGTTTCGATCGGAATCCTTTAAGGTTTTTATCACTCGGAAAAAGAGTCATAAACATAGCCTCACTCAATAATGGCTCTAAACCTTATATATTCTACTCGGATTGGGTTCTCCTTCCTATATTCCACTCGGAATGAGCTTCCATTACTCTATATTTCACTCGGAATTGCATATTTGGGGTCATGCTTCTTAGAACAGGTTATACTGGATTCAAATATGCCCTTACTCGGAACTCTACTACCCAAAACACCACACTCGAAGATCTTTCTACCCGAAATGTTATTCCCTTCTTCTCTAGGAAGATCTGAGTTGGACAACTCACTCGGATTGCACTTGGTTATAATTCTAATTGAGTCTATTCACTCGGTATACTGTAATTATAACGATTGTTCACTCGAAAAGAAGCGATTGGAAAGGTCTGACTCGGAAATGAGTCTCTCAAGGGTGTTTTCACTCGGAATATTCAACAAGAAGTGGTTCCCTTGAACCTACTTCACTCCAGCTGTCTCTAAGACCAAGATTTCACTCGGTAGTATCCCTTTTTAGAAATGTTTTATTCGGTCATCCTAACTTACACTCGGAATTTCGTTCCTCACTCGGATTTTCTTTCTATCACTCGGAATTGTTAATCCTCCACTCGGAATTTCACTCTGTCACTCGGATCAGAGTCTATTTCACTCA
Organism: Clitoria ternatea; assembly: GCA_037962975.1. Lineage (NCBI taxonomy): Eukaryota > Viridiplantae > Streptophyta > Magnoliopsida > Fabales > Fabaceae > Clitoria > Clitoria ternatea. Next base: position 164,686,809 of record CM075672.1, read on the forward strand.
GAATTTGCATAATTTCACTAATGGTCCATATAAATTCCATTATTATGTACAAAAATGACATTTCTGAGATACCACAGACTATCAACAGGGTGTATATTCACTTATTACCACTTACAGACCTTCTAAACTTCAATTTTTACTAAATAAGACTGCTACTAAAAACAGGGATGTTACAAAATTCACTCTCGCCTGAGCGAGAATTGCCCAGAAGCTAATTTCCAAACAGGTGAGTCTCTCACTCGGGCAAGAATCCACTTTGCCTGAGCGAAATTATCAGCATAGAGTCAAAAACGAAAAATTCACACAGGCCATCATATGAAACTTCATCATAAGCCAAATTGATCATATCCAAGCTATCATGTACATCATATAAGGCATATATAACTTGTTCTAAATCTTCCGACTCGGAATTTCTCATTATAAACAAAATTTGAATTTATCCCACAGCTCATACACATCATAAAGGACTTATACAGCCTGTTTGAGCATCCCTACTTACAAAATTCTCATTCCAACATATTATCCATGTTAAATTCAAACTCATCTTCATCTTATATATATATATTCATACTTTGCCACAACAAATTCACATATCCCCACACATCATCCTCAATAATCAACCATTTGCCATTCTCATTAATTACTCATTTTTATAAAATGCGGGGTGTTACAATCCACCCCACCTACAAAAAATTTCGTCCTCGAAATTCAACATCGATATACATAACACAAAGCCATACCTCAGGCCACACATTAACAAGATTCAACAACACTATAGAATAACATTGGACTTCTCAAAGTCCATTAAAACATGTTCACTCTCACATCATCATTCTTAACAACATTTCTACATCAAGCGTGTCATATATTATCTATTATAACTCATCCAACAAAGCTCACACGTTCATACTCAGTATGACCAGATAGGCTCAGTACATTCACCATAAGCAGCTACAATCCCTACACCTGCCCGGTCTATGTGTTGCTGCATCCGACATACAGGAAGGCATCCCAATCCTGTAGTGGTTACTACAAACACACAAAGTCGGCGCATAAGTGCATGCTGCCACAATGCCTATGGCATGTATGACCGTATCGGGACCAGTACTTCGTATTCCCATTGCTCATGTCGGTCACATATATTCAAATGATACCATTCTATATAAGACTTGGTGACAATCCTCACCAGTCCACAACCAAAATACTCATATTTCATCATCACTATATAGATAATTTGGCATCCATCATGCCATATCAATCATCAAATATTACTTAACATCATAATAAATCAGTGTATTAACCCTAAATCTTTAATCATCACTAGGTAAATACCCTATCCTTGGGTTTCATCCATCCAAATCCATGCTTAAATAGCCTAAATTTCTTGTCTTGCTTACATATTTGCTGGCTATAAATCAATGCAAGCCTTAAAAGATTCATCAAACTCTTATCAAATAGGCTACATAATCGAATAATGAGATTTCACAATAGGTATTCTCTTTACAGATCACAATTAAGGCTCATAAACTAAACATATAACTCACATTATATCACATTACTATATGGTTCCTATCACCTATTGTGGAGTTCCCACATACAACATCATTAGATATGGCTCACAAAAACAACATAGAGCCTAGACCGCCATAGGGTCCAATTTAATTAATTCTTTACAACATTTGATCATACAAGATCATATCAATCAATGAGGTCACCACATCTAGTGGGTTATAATCAATTTAATTATCCACTCAGTTTTCACACACTAAAAACCGAGACACAACCTCAATTCAACACATATTTGATTTCATATTTAATCACTTATCACATATTCAAATTCCCAATCTAGGGAAATACAACGAATCACTTAGATCATATATCATATAGGGTTCTTGTGCCAAAGGATATAAAATCCATCCTTCATAAATGGCACACCCAAACATTTAAATTCGATCGTATCCATACTAGGGAATTATTCAATACTATTTATTCATTCAATTCCTCATGTGAGTTTTATTTCATTTAGCAAGCATTCCTTGGCTAAACGCCACAGGCATAATGCCTATAAAAGACCTAACCAACAATTCAATTTCCAGGTGCATATACACATCAAGGTCTCAACATATATGGTCGACTACCATATCAATTTCTTTCTCAATATTCCCTATCCGTAATCAACATACGGCATAGGTCCATTATTAAATCAATATATATATATATATCATATCCATGATCAACACATGGCATCAAATCATCATCATATCAATTCATATCTCATATCTCATATTCACATCTCAATATTTCATTCCCATGATTAACATTCAATCATGGATTCATCATCAAATCAATTTGCATTATATATATAAACATCAATGCACAATAACAATATATTCATCATTTGAAGGTAATAAGGTAAGGAACTTGGCCGGTCTTACACAATAAATACATCAATCACATATTGAGGAATCTCATTCACTCATATCCAATCCCATAATTTCATTAATGATCATCAACGAGCAACTAGGCTCCACATGTGCATCATACAACCTCTATGATAAAGGGTATACTCTCATAGGCATCAATTATATCTTCTGAATCCATAATCTCATAAAGAGCCATTAATAAACATAAATCCCAACTCAGCATTAATGATTCACAAGAATTCCTCAATAAGCAAATATGCCCTTATGATCAATTCATAATCCTTAGACAACTAGACATTCGCAAGTCCATATAGGGCAATCAATACTCAAACATGTCATCATCCTTAAATTTATACAAAATAACCATATTCGAAATATGAGCATCTCGCTCCAAAGATCACCATAAGTATCTCACCATTGAGCAATCATGCTCAATTCATCCATAATATCAAATCCTCACAGAGCAGTCATGCTCTGGCAATAACCAATAACTTCAATCAGAGCAAAATATGCTCTGATACCACCTTTGTAACACCCCTGATTTTCTGTATTTGAATCCCGATGTGATCATCATAATTAATAAAAATGCGAGTAAATTTTTCGGGTTTGAAACATTTCTAATACACTCCCATGACCACATCAAGACCCAAGTCACAGAAAACCAAAGAGTGAGATTATATAACCTAAAGCTGGATCGATAAGTAAATTGCCCATAAAGGTATACAAAATAATAGAGTATACAGCGGAAGAATGTGTATACCGGGCACACGCCTAGTCCCATATATGACGATAGGAGAAAAGGCTAGGCTAGCATGCAATGGCATATCATAAGCCTAATAGACAACCATCATCATTTTCCATAATTATATAAACATACAATGCCTAAGATATAATTACATATACATAAATATATTCATCTACATTCGGGGATCTTCTCCCGACTATCACAACCATCAATTCAAGGGATTATCTTATACATACTTAAAATCTCTAAATCATCTATATCATCTTATACAATTTATCTATTACACAAGAATCCATAAATGTAGCCGGCCAAGGCACTTCCTCTACCACTATTTACCTTCACCAAAGCTTTGATTAAAATCTGAACTCATCCCATGGCAACCTGCATCACAATGCTAAAAAGGAGACCACATGGGAGAGTGAGTTATACATTCAAAATGACAACTAATATATATATATATTATGATCATATGTATATGCATACATACATTATGTGTGCTTTGCTATCAAAGACATCAAATTATCATTCATTCATTATCTCATTATCATAATAGGCATACAAGCCTCATGAATCGCAATTCATATTATAAATGAGCACAAGCACATACATAATCATATACACAATCACCTGCCACTTATCAACAAGGGCATTCATAATCTTTATCATCATTAAATCATTATAACTTTGCTCAATACCTCCTCGCAAGGGGTTTCTCATTACTCGTGGTCATCCTATCTTAAATATACAATGGATCTGATTCTATATCAATGGGTGATCACAAACACCATACCATTCATTTCTCAATAATTCTAATAATAATATCATCACTCAGGGATTCACCCTTCATGGCACCCCGCAAGGTGATTCATTTTGATAAATATCATAATATCATCATCACTCAGGGCTACACCCTTTGTGGCACCCCGCAAGGTGATATGTTCATTTCAATAATAACTCATGCAATAGCATCTTCACTCAGGGATACACCCTTCGTGGCACCCCGCAAGGTGATTTTCTTCACAATAATTATCACTATACCATCATCACTCGGGGATACACCCCTCGTGGCACCCCGCAAGGTGATATGTTTATTTCAATAATAATTCAATAACAATAGGACAATGTCCTCTTCACTCAGGAATAAACTCCTTAATCAAGTTCCACTTGGAAATTACTTAACACTTAGCCACTCAAAATACATGAAATCTTATTCACTCAGAATTTATACTTAACATTCACTCGGAATGTATATAACATCTTCCACTTAGCATTTCATTCCCAAAACTGACTCAACACCTGATCGGCTATCACTCGGCAATTCATCTCAACACTGACTCATCTATGTTTGGGTCATTCACTCTGAATTTTCATCCTAAGACCGACTCATTACCTGGCTAGCTTTCACTCGGCATTTTATCACAATCTCGACTACCTCTCTTTCACTCGAGGAGAGTTATTCCAAGGAAAATTCTGGACGAACACACACCGAGTATCACCAATCGGTGTTCTCCCACTCGGAGAATACAAAGTCAGGACACACCACTCGGAACAAGTACACTGGACTCAAAAATTCCCCCTTCGGGACTCCACTATCCAGATCATCACACTCAAGAGCCTTCTCACTCGGATTATGTACACTTCCTCACTCGGAAAGTCCTGACTTGGACTTGGGTCACTCGGAATTCACTCAGAAGTTTCACCCTCTCTTAGTTTATTTCTAAAATCCTCACTTAGACAGAATTCATTCATGAACTCACCCACTTACCATCTAATGGTCTCGCTTGGGCGAATGCCATTCCTTAGGCCCTTCGCTTGAGCGGATTTCTTCCAGTAGCCAATACCCTGATTCTCCTAGTATTTAGGCTTAAGCGAATTGGCCATTCGCCTGAGCGAAACCAGGCCAGTAGCTAATTCCCTTTGCCCTCACTCGGGCGAGACTCCATTTGCCTGTGCGAAATTCCTCCAGAGAGCAAACACTGATACTTGCGAATTTCTTCCAGAGAGCAAACATTGATACTGGGCAAGTTTGCTTGAGCGAAATTCACTCTCGCCTGAGCGAGAATTGCCCAGAAGCTAATTTCCAAACAGGTGAGTCTCTCGCTCGGGCGAGAATCCACTTCGCCTGAGCGAAATTATCAGCACAGAGTCAAAAACGAAAAATTCACACAGGCCATCATATGAAACTTCATCATAAGCCAAATTGATCATATCCAAGCTATCATGTCCATCATATAAGGCATATATAACTTGTTCTAAATCTTCCCACTCAGAATTTCTCATTATAAACCAAATTTGAATTTATCCCACAGCTCATACACATCATAAAGGACTTATACAGCCTGTTTGAGCATCCCTACTTACAAAATTCTCATTCCAACATATTATCCATGTTAAATTCAAACTCATCTTCATCTTATATATATATATATATTCATACTTTGCCATAACAAATTCACATATCCCCACACATCATCCTCAATAATCAACCATTTGCCATTCTCATTAATTACTCTTTTTTATAAAATTCGGGGTGTTACAAACATCAGCATTTACTCCTTCTTGTGCATGAACCTATGCTTTTTCCTCAGCATCCATACTTGGCATTATCAAAACTTCAAAATCAGTATTAGATTGCCAAGTTATGGTTTTCGTTTTAGTTGAGACCTCTACTACTCTTGACAATTCTTATTCAACAATAGTATATAATTGAGTCTCCACTTACTCAATGGTTTTTGTTGTCATTTCTTTAATTTGGACCACTTCAACATTTGCCTCATCAAAGTAATTACCCAAGTTCAGGTTAAGCCATTTCATTGTTCCTTTTATCATAAATGTTTTCTAGCTGGTCTTCTTTTTCCCCAAACTTAGTTTCTTCATTGAGACCAGAATCATCATCCCATGGCTCTTCATATTGGTCTTCTTTTTGTACAACCACTATGTTACTTTCCTCTTCAGCTAATTGCTTTGCAATAAAATCCACTTGCTTCTGAATATTCATGATTGAATTATCAAAAAATTTTAGGCCAGTTTAAGTAAACTCCATGAATTGAATCAAAATTCTTTTTAATTCTGATGGCTCTTCCTCAATTGGTTATATCTCTTCCACATGGTTCATGCATAATGTTTGTGAATAGTGAAGAAACTCAGCCAAAGTATCCTCAAGATCCATCACCTGTAACTTTTATTTTTCCCAAACAACTACAAACAATAGAAGTGCAACAACTAACAACAAATAAAACTACTGTAACGGTTAGTGCTAACAACTAACAATAATTTTAAAAAAACTAATAGCAAACACTCAACACAATAGTAACTACTAACAACAATTAAGCAACACTTAACAAAATCCTACTCCTATAACAAAATTCACTAACAACTAACAAAAATTACAGAAACTAAAAAAATGGTTCATTCTAGTGGCTTCCCAAATCCCCGGCACTGGCGCCATTAACTTGATGCATTCTCATCGGATGATGAATTTTCTAGCAAGCACACCAATCGTTAAAAAGTAATATATTTGATCATTCCCACGGGGATTGTAATAAGTACCACAATCTTGAGGAGTCTCTAGCTTAACCTTACAACAAAGTCATTAAAGTCTTTAAGTTTTCTGAATTTTATATTATTTTTGTGAAATTTTAATAGTAGTGTCACTAAGTAGAATTATGTTAACAATTAAACTATACTAAACACACAGATAGGAGCTAAAATTAGGACACCATAAAACTCACAAATTAGCATGAACTCAATAACAGACACGAGCAAAGCAGAATTCAATCTCACAAATGATAACTCTTACTTCCTTAGGTAATTATCACTAACTAACCTAGGCTAATCCGAATCCCTTAGGTATCATCTTTCAATTGAATCTAATACAAAATTATAGCGAACCTTAGCATTACCCGAATTCCTTAGGTATAAGCACTAAGTCAATAATTGTGAATAAGAATTCCTCACCATGATTCCTCTCTAGTGAGAACTTCAGAATGCTTGGATTTCTTAATCCTAGGGTTGAAGATGAACAACTGCTAGGTTCAGAACCTACTCCAATGCATCTTCAGCTTCATCACTTGATATTTAAAGATATGGAGGCTTCATTCAATCCCAATCCAAGGGAATTATGCACTCATAGAAGGAAAACAAAAATGGACACAGAGAATAGAGGTTAGATATAAGAGAATTTAGAGAGAGAGAAAATCTAGATAGAGGAAAAAAATCTAGAATGAATTAGAATCTCAATTGTTAGTTGTGGATTCCCCTTACATTATATGAATATATACTAACCTAAACTAACTAGTTGCCTCAGCTATAATAATAGATCTTTTGGCATTAATACCTATGTACAAATAAATAGGCTCACTTAAATTAACTAAAATACAAAGCAAGCAACTAACTTAAGAGTCTGTTCCAATTCCCCCGCAAACGCGCGTAAGTATGCTGGCTTCTGAATGCATGGTCCAAGACATAAGTGTAAGTACATTGAATGTTAGCATAAGTACATTGAGCTCCTGGAACAGCATGATACATGGGTGTAACTATGAGCGTAACAGTGGCGTGAGTACGTTGAGCTCTTAGACTTGATACCAATTTGTGCGTGACATGGGCGTAAGTATGCTAGGAACGAGCGTAGGCACGCTGGGCTACTAGTTGAGCATTTTCTATTCCAAAAATGTGCTTAGCGTAAGCCTACGCTGGTTCGGCGTAAGTACACTCAGCCTCTTTGTCCAATTTTTACCGAAAAGCTATTTTTGGGTGTACCAGCGTTGGATCTAGCGTAACCACACATGAAAATATGTGTAATAGGTGCATCTAGGCGTACCAACGCTGGCCTAGTATACTTACGCTAGCTAGAGTAAGAGCCTATCGTACTTACACTGGGGTTCTGACAGCATAACTTATTCTTCATCTTTTTCCTTTATGGTCCATTTGAAATTTCCTACATAAAACATGCTTAATTTATCAATAATTCTCTACTTTTACTAATCAAAACACTTTATTTTATGAATGATATCATTAGAATTATAATTATTTTACACAAATTTCCTTTAAATTATACTTAAATAAATATTAAATAATGAGTCTTTTAGAGACTCATGAACATAGTGAATTCCACAGCCTGTGGAATGGTCCCACGACCTGTGGGAATTTCCCACAGCCAATGGAATGCTCTATTTTGAAAACTTAAAAATTTGGGCTCTAGGACCGTGCATTCCATGGCCTATGGAATGAATCCGTGGCGTATGGAATGGTCCATAGCCTTTGCGAATTTCCCACAGCCAGTGGAATGGCCACTGTCAGAAATTTTTCGATTATTGTTTTTCCCTTACTATTTTTTGGCTCTTTTGAGTACCTTAATGACATTTTTGGCCTCTGACTTCTTCATAACAATTATAGATAATTATGTTATGGAGGTATATAAAATGAAACTACCTTAATTAGAGTTTTGTAACACACATTAGGTGTAAAACTCCGGACCCATTATAATGTAAAACTCAAATATAAAAAGGGTTTGAACCTAACTTTTTATGAGTTTCAATTTGGGACTAATAGGTGATATTTATGACATGTCCAATTATTTTTAAGAGTAAAAATGAACTTTTCTTGCCATGGGCTTGTACTCCTTGGGTCCCTATGCTTATACTTCAATCCTTTATCCTTGATTTCTTATAGAACACTTCTTTGACATGTTTTTCTTAATTAAATGCATATACTTCCAATTATGGAATGTTTGTATAGATAAATGTACATGTTTTTATTAAATTTTGGAAATCACCTTATGCTTACTTGAATCATTTCTCATATCCACTCTTACTCTTGAATTAACTTACATGTTCCACCAACACTTGCATGATGATTATGTAATTCATTACTCTAAGTAGACGTTTGTTTAAACTATTCATCTTCTCATATCGTCATATATGAGATAGGATTTTAAAAAGATCTGGGGTTAATTATTAAAGTTTTATTTGTGGTGTTCTTCGTCCAACAATTGTTTAAATCATAAAAAAAATTATCCTCACTTTTAATCTCTAAATAATAATATCTTTAATATCATTTACCGAATTAAAGGCGTCATAATCCAGCTCTAGGCATCTTTGAAAACATTCTTGTGCTTGTTTGATGTGAAAATCAGAGTAACATTCTTGAGCTTCAAAAGTCTGGGGTCTGATATGCGTGCTGAGTTTAAGACGTGAATATGTATGAGGTGCATAACTTAAAAATCCAAAGGTCTGGAAGGGCACAACCGAATCAAACTCTTTTTGAACGTTATTTAGTATTAGACTTTTCTTGGGATGGACTTTTACGCAAATTGTTTTTGGTACTAGGCAGACTTATTCTGAAATATCTTGCATAAGCAAGGCAGACTGTAACACCCTAAAAAAAAATAATTATAAGTAGAAGAAATTCAATATATATATAATACCAAGTAATTTCTCCAGATCATTAAATAACCTATCTCATATATGAGGATATAAGAAGGTATCAGAGTGCTCCTTGGACGATCGGACTCGAGACCGTCATAAGGGAAAAACAGAAGATTGAATAAAATTTAAAAGTTAATGAAATGTGTACAAAAGAGGGATAAAAGATGCCTCATTTGTTTATAGACATTAGAAATACAAAATAATAATAATAATATCATTTTCATGATTTAAGGTTTCTAATCAAACAAGAAAATGGAATAAAGGAGCAAAAAATAGAAAATTAGAATCAGGGGAACTCACTTGAGCGAGTCCCCATCTTGCTTGAGCGAGGTCCACAGGGGTCGCTTGGGCGAGGCAAGCGAGCGTGAGCGAAAATGCTCCAAAATTGAAATCACGCTCACTCGCTTGAGTGAGGCAAGCTCGCTTGAGCAAGATTACTCCAGTAGCTAATAAATCCCCATTCGCCTAGGCGAGACACTCTCGCCTAGGTGAAATAACTCTAGTAAACATTCTGCCATAATTTCGCTCGAGCGTGGCGAAGCTCGCCTAAGCAAATGACCTCCAAAAACTCATACCTGATGCATTACTCATCTTGCTTGGGTGAGACACCAATTCGCCTAAGCGAATCTCGCCCAGGAACGATTCCACACAACACTTGCTTGAGCGGAGACAAGCCTTCCCGAGCGAAAAATGTCCAGTTTGCATACATCTGATGCAGGGTCATCTCGCCTGAGCGAGGACCACTCTCGCCTGAGTGAGAATTGGCCAGAGGCCATATAATTGATGCAAAGGATTCTCGCTTGAGCGAGATTATCAGCTCATGTACAGAAAACGTGGAAAATTCACAACCTTACATACCAAATTCCATACAAAGCAAAATTGATCAAATCCAACACATCACACACATCATATTAAGCATTTAAAACTCGTCTCAAGCATTCATATTCAACAATTTCCATTCCAACTCATTAATCCTATCAAAATCAAGTTTATCGTTTTATATGTTTTATAGAACACAAAATCTAGATAATTATCCATTCATTCACTAATTCTTACATCAAACCATATCGCTTGTCATCCATACATTGTCAAGGTCATTAATGAAAATAAGCCACACACAAGGGTCTCATTTTCCTACATGACCTCCAAAATCATCATTCGTCATATCTAATTACAAAATAAGCATATACACACTATATTCTATACAAAATGAATACATATATGCCGGCTAAGGCTCACCCACATTCCTTCCACATTTACCTTCTCCAATCCTCGACCTCCAAAAGAGTGGGATTTTACATCATACCTACATCAAACTTAAAAATGGCAACTAGGAGGTGAGTAACAAAATCCAAATGAATCAAAGTCATACATTATAATGATACTCTCACATACTTATGCATGATACATTTCTTAACAACATCACACCTTTATTCATAAAGCATATCATTTCATTGCAACATATTACATATTCAAAGGAATACATCCATAACACATATATTCATTTCATTACCATTAATAATATCATCATCATACACATAGTGTTAGTATCACATTTCTTTCCTCTTTATTTCTCAATCATCCATCGCCACTACGGGCTTCCAACCAGGCATATCTCTGGCTATATGTAAATGCTCTTAAAGCTAATGCATATGTACAAAGGATTTATTATCAAATGCGGATCCGACTGCGGGACACAACAACATATCAAATGTGGGACAAGTGTAGGTGTGCTACTATACCCCTAGTGTAGTAGTAAAATATGTACACATATATCTCAATTCATGCATGCTTACAACATTATACTTTTTCTAGTACCAAACCGCTCTCGCCCATCTGTAGCACTAGTCACCCCGTGACTCGCGGATCAACATTATGGCCTTACTTGCCAAGGTGCTACGGGCCTTCCCTGAACACACATTAAGGGAGTCGTGCCCCGTTGGACACCAAGGTAAACTACTCATCATAGAGCCGCCCTCCCACAGGGCCTGCCGCATAGGTTGCCTCGTCACCAAACTAAGGGCAGCTTTATGATTCCCCAAATCACTAGGGAGCAATAACAGTATACCCGTGCACTGCGTCGCCCTCCCACTGGGCCTACCTATTGGAACCCCTAACATTCCATATAGACAGCTTACGATATGCCATGAATGCAAATGCGAATCAATGCATTCTCACTCTATGCATCCTATCATGCCACTCCACAATTAACCATTTACCACTACCACTTAGTGGATTTCAATATTCCCAATATCCGTAATCATTACCAACACTCGTTGGACTTATACACAACAATAGTTAGTGGTAATCACATTTATCAATTCATTGTGTTTGAAAATTATCTCAGGTAAAAATAGCTTGGATGTCAAAGTTTTGATAATGAGAAAGCAATCACTTAAAGAAACATGACAAAGAGATGAAGTGTCAAAGTGCAAGGTTTATAAGAATAAACCTCTGAAGACGAAGATACAGAAGAACAAATAGACTGTAACTTAAATCATACATCAGACTTGTTTTTTTTATGAAGGCTAATCGATTACACCCTTGTCCCAATCGATTACATAGGTTCTGGAACGAAGCCTAATCGATTACATTAACCATACTAATTGATTATGATACTACATAATAAGATTAAGAGTATCAGGTATTTGGCACAATCGATTACAAGGCACACAACAATCGATTATCAACTACAGAGTTTTTGTTTGTTTTACAATCGATTACCTGAAACAAACGATTGATTACAATGTTGAACAAAGGAATTAAATGCATCTGGTACATTTCATAATCAATTACAATAAATAGTATAATCGATTACACTGATATAATTGATTATAGAAGAATCCCTAATCGATTACACAGCTACTGGACAATTAAGTAAACGGTATACAATGAAGCATAATTGATTACAGCTCGAGGCGTAATCGATTACACAAGTATCAAAATTTGGGAAAGTGGCTTTTAAGTGTAAAACCAGCTCATTTCTCCACATATATTCAAATGCCCATATTGTGCAATGGCTCTGAAGACTTTGAAGCTCCTCTCCAAGGCTATAAATGCAACCCTAATTCAAACTACTCTAGCAATCAATTACATCAAAGGGAAATCATTTCTTTTGTCCTATGAGTTCAATTTCTTTATATAGTTTCATTGTTTGAAACTTTTGCTCTTAGATTTGCATATCCTCTCTTGTTGAGAGTTACTATCTTGAGTGAGTTTTCATTTGTACACCCACTCTATTAAGAGAGTTTATCCTTGTAAGTTAAACACCAAACACCAAGGTATTCACTCTAGGTTGACTGGTCATAAAGGTTGGGGTTCAACCTTTGGGTATTGAGAGATTGTGAGATTGGGTGGGGTGCCCATTTACTTGTGAGAATTGGGTTCTTGAGTGTGGGACACTAGGAGATAATTGCTCAAAGCTTATATCTCAAATCTTCAATAGTGGAATCCTTCAAGTGGGTTGCTTGAAGGCGAGACGTACACCGGATTGGTGGAACTCGTTAAATTGGTTTGCATTTCTCTTAACCTTGAACTCTTTGCTTAATTGTGATATATAAACTGTTTGTTGTTTTGCCTAAGCTGATTACTTAGATTGATTTTGCTATTCAAGAAGAAACATAAACTTGCACATAAACTGTTAGTTGAAATTGTTGAATAAACATTTGTTTCTCATCTCTTGATTAAGTTTACTTCAATTATAGAGTTCAATATCTTGATTCAAACAAATTGAAGTGTGATATATATATTGGTTATTTGTAAACTCTTTTATATCTTATTAAAATTGCATAAACAACCAAGTTCAAAGGCATTCCAAGCGAAAGTTTTTAACACTCAATTCACCCCCCGTCTTGAGTATTGAGGCCACTTGAATAACATTCATATATACATATTTGGGATATTTCACATCATTGATTTCAATTCACAACATGGTCTCAAACCATCATGACATATTTCATCAACATATTCAACATAATATCATATTCATCATCCCAAACACATGCCATATAACATCAATCATTCTAAATGCACTCAAATCATGAAATCATCACATCATCCACCCAAGCAATCATCAAACACAATCATATATACATATTTTCATATCATCAATGGATGAAATCATGCATTTAGAATAGTTACCCCTTCCTACCTCAAGAGAAGTAGTAATCAACGCGGTCCGAAGGTCCCGCCTCGTCGATGGGGTTATTTCCTACATCACAATATATCACACAATCAATTTTCTATTCAAACCACCAAGATTTTAATGTTCATATATTCATCAACTTAGTGTCTTCGAGCATCTTAACTCTGAAGTCCTATTTATTCCATTCAATCCACCATAACCACCATGGGTTAGGTGCCTACATTTATTATTATGCATTTTTAATGTCAAACCCATTAATGGGTTCTCACATTAATGGTTCCCAACAACCATTATCAATTATTTAACTTCATTAATGGCCATTCACAATTTATAACATCATTTCACCTCACCACTAACAATTATCTAACACCATGAATGCTTCTCCACTCTTATTTCATATTTCCCCTAAATCATAGGGTTAGGGTTTCTCTAAAACCCAACAACACTCATTAATACCCATTTATTTTTCATCACCTTCCAACCATACATTCACCTTCCTCATAAAAGCTCACATTTATGGCGACCCACCTTAGTATTTACACATTTATGGCTTTTCTACATAACCCATATTTATTAAATCACTTCCCCAACATCAAAACCCAAAAACCCATAGTTCATACTCTTGAGGAATAATAAGAGTTTACCTTGAGAGAAGAAGATGAGTGGGTTTTCCAAAGGGGAATGGAACCATACAAAAATGAAGAGAAAGAAGGGTGAGACTCCAAGCTCCAAGCTCTTCCTTCTTGCTCCAAGGAAACAAAAATGGAAGAGAAAGAGGGCCACCACCTTTTTGCTAGGGGTTAAGGAAAAGAGAAGATGAAATGAAGGAGGGGAATAGAGAATAAGGAGAAGTCAAGTGTTTGCCAAGGGAGACCAAGAAGCTGACGGGAAAAAAAAGAGAGAAATGGGCCATTTAGCTTTATTTTTAATCCCTCATTAAAGATTCATCATTTTATGACAAACAAGATCTCTATGTGGGCTTAATACTATATCTCAAAATTATTCTGAATACATATTCAGATCCCCAATAATATTTTTAACAGCCCTGACCAATATCACCTCAATCGGAGATACTTGGTCTGACACCTATATTTTAATCGGGCATAAATTCAGCCTGTTCGGCTCCAATAAATTATGAGTAGTCCCCAAAAATTTAATTTAATTATTTCTAATATTTTGGAACATTAAATAACCCAAATATAATTATTTAATATTTATCTCCTTAATTAATCCTTTATTTTAAAATTTAGGGTGTTACAATCCGCCCCACCAAAAAGAAAATTTCGTCCTCAAAATTTAACATACCGGATTCGAACGCATCGGGGTATCATTCCCATATATCATCTTCATGGTCCCACATGAACGTCTCCACATTTCCATGTTTCCATGCAACTTTCACCAAAGGCACCAATTTGTTCCGTAGCTTCTTCACAGAATGCTCAACAATACGAATGGAAACAGGAGGGATAGTCAAATCGTCCCGCACATCAACATCATCAACAGGGATCACATGCAAAGGATCATAAATATACTTCCTCAACTACGACACATGAAACACATTGTGCAGATTCGCAAGGTGCGGAGGAAGTGCAATCCAATAAGCCATATCACCAATTCGTTCAAGAATTTTATAAGGTCCGATAAACTTAGGACCTAATTTCTTGCTCTTTAAAGCTCTTCCAATACCCTTATCTCTTGATACTCTCAAAAACACGTGATCGCCAACTTGAAACTCAAATGGCTTCTGTCTTTTATCATAATAACTCTTCTGACGATCTTGGGCAATTTTTATCTTTTCTTGTACCATCTTGATTTGTTCATTTGTCTCCACAATCAACTTCGGCCCCAAAGCCAAACTCTCTCCAGTTTCAAGCCAACACAATGAAGTTCTATATCTCTGACCATATAATGCTTCATATGGAGCCATACCAAAAGAACTATGATAACTGTTGTTGTATGTAAATTCAATCAGTGGTAGGAATCTTTCCTAACAACCACCATGCTCTAATACACAAGCCCGCAACAAATCTTCAAGACTTTGAATTGTTCGTTCAGATTGTCCATCTGTTTGTGGATGATACGCCAAACTAAGCTTTAACTTGGAACCCATTGCCTCGTGCAAGCTTCCCCGAAATCGAGAAGTGAACCGCAGGTCACACTACTAAAAAAACCTCTGATAGCTACTTTAGGTTAGCGACTACCACACGTCGTCTCTAATTAGTGACCGAATTAGCGACCAAAATGGCAAAGGGGACCTTAAAGTAAACATTAGTTACCCACTCAGGGACCACTGAATCCCGTCGCTAAGAATTGCTAAAATACCGTCGTTATACACATCGCCACAACTCATGTCATCACTGCCATGGTCGCTAACTGTTCCCGCCATCTTTTTTTGTTTTCCCTCTATAGTTTTTTGTTGGCGCAAACGTTAGCAACGGCGGGACCGCGTCGCTACCAAGACCCGTCACTACAACCATTACTAAGTGCCCTCATATTATTTTTGGGTTTCCCTCCATCATTTTAAATTTCACGTTAGCGACGGGCGTCTCAGCATCGCTATAATATTCGCGACCGCATTAGCGACCATAGCGTAAAGTAGGACTAGTAACGGGAAGGTGTATTGGTCACTAGTTGGTGATGAATAGCGACGGTATGGCTTTCGTCGCTAAGGTTGTATTTTATATTAGCAACCTTTAGTGTTTGCCTGTCGCTTTATCTGTCAGTTTTAGGGTTTAGTGACGTTGTTAGCGATGAGTTGTGACCATCGCTAAAGTTTAATCTAATTCGAACAACACCTCTTCCCCAATCATTTACCCCAACTCTCTCTCCCTCTGGTTCCCTCTGAGTCTCTCTATCCTTCCCCTTTTCTTCTTTCTCCTTCTGACTTCCTCCCTCTGTCACTCTGACTCCTTTCGTCTATCTTCCTCCCTCCGTGTGTCTCTTTCCCTCCCTAAACTGACTCCCTCCATCTCCGTTCAGGCTCTTTGGAGCTCTCTCCCCCTGTCTCCTTTCTCCTCTACCCGTGTCTTTTACTCCATCATTTTACCCCTCCGACAACCTCTCCCCTTCTTCTCCGTGGTATGCGTCATCTCCGGTGAGGACGTGGTCTTCGAGCAAAGGCCTGTTTGAGCCACAGTCCACAACACAGGTAATGTATTAGCTCTTGTTGTGTTAAGCCTCTACTGTAAAGAGAGTACAAAGTGTTTGGTTTGTAACTGTGACCTCTGTTCTAGAGAGAGTACAGAATGTTATTTAGGTTTCGATTCATAAAATAAGATTATAACTTATGATTTTTTTAGCTGTTAATTTATAAGCCAAATATATATTTTTCAAAATAAGATTTGAATGTGGAAATGCAAATTGTTATGCACACTAAGTTAAAAAAGATGAAGTTGGATAGTGAATCAGACATTCAAAACCTATTTAGTAATTTTATTCATGGTTGTTGTTATCATTAGGATGAGGTTCATGTTTGTGAAAATCTAGGGGACTTTTGGGTGGTTAGAATATAAGTCTTAGGGGCTAACTATGGACAGTATGATGTATTTGGGGTCTTAGTTTAAGCGACTAGTTATGGCCATTGTGCTTTCGTAATACTTACTGTTATATTTAACTTGTGATTGCGTGAGTTCTGCTTGGTGATCAATATAACACTCTAGTTAGTACTTGTTGGTAATCTAGTTACATGACTCCTTATGTTTGAGTCAACCATTTCTAAAGGCCTTCCCTCTTTCCATAAACTCCATGCCTGCACCATGGAATAACAGAACTATTTGTCACAAACTCTAAAAAATAATGTCTACCTAAATTGCATTTGTTTTTATTTCTCACAATTTATAATATTATGTTTTTAGCCCCTCTTGAGACATATAAAAATAAATTATTTTTGTTAAATGTATAAAAACAAAAAGATGTTATATTTTCAAACATGTTTAATCCAACTAATAATTTATGAGACATACATACATGAGTGACAAGGTTAGGAGAGTGGTTTCCAAGATGAAAACCTCTACTTCTTTTTCCACTTATAATCTCTAACAACAGAATACCAAAACTGAAAACATCTGATTTCATGGAGAAGAGTCCATTAGCACCATACACTGGTGCCATGTAGCCACTGCAACATTCAATTGACACCAAAAGCTGTTAAAAAGAAAATCACAAAACATTAACACAACTTGGTATTGAGGTAGTTAGTACTCACTAAGTTCCAACTACTCGCTTTGTGTTTCCTTCCGCCTGATCTCCTCCAAATATTCTTGCAATACCAAAATCTAATATTTTTGGGTTTAGTTTATTATCAAGTAAAACATTGCTTGCTTTTAGGTCCCTATGAATTATCCTCAACCTAGAATCTTGATGAAAATAGAGCAATCCTCGAGTAATTCCACTAATAATGTTGAACCGCTTGGACCAATCTAGTAGTTTACTTTTAGTATCATCTGTATCATATGAATTAAGTTTATTCACCTTTATTGAATTTTAATTTTTATAATTCAAGTTCCGTATGTAACCTCAAAAGTGATATACTCAAATCACTAAAGCATTCAATCAAAATATAATCATGCTCTCAATGTTCATACCAAAAGTCCACCGGTCCAAGCTAAGGTTAGTCATGTATTCATCAACTAGCATTCTGTCTTGTTCCTGAATGCAACAACCCATAAGCTTAACAAGATTTCAGTGCTGAAGTTTTGCTATCAGCTTTACTTCATTCTTGAACTCAATCATTCCTTGTCCTGAGCTTCGTGAAAGCCTCTTCATAGTAATTTCTTGTCCACTTACTAATCTTCCTTGCATAATAAAATATATAAACAAATTAAGATACTCTTTATCAAATGAAATAAAGTTCTTTTCCTAAAAACTGAACCAAAACTTAATCACCTTGTATACAGGTCCAAAACCACCCTTTCTAATCTTGTTCTTTATTAAGAAGTTATTAGTAGAAATTACTATTACTGAATGGTCAAGAAATGAGAGATCTAGATCAACCTCACTAGCTCCCATATTCTGATCACCTTCTATAACATCTGAAAACCCTGATAATATGGAACAATGCAATTAGTTAAGTTAAAACCATAATATATATGGTAGCTTTAGCTTATTCATGTTAATAACTTTACTGCATTGCATTTTTCATGCTTTTATTCAAGAGGTTGACCTAATACACAGTCAAATTTCACCTTTGCAGTTCATTTTGTTCCATCAAAATAGCAAATTTTCACACATTATTCACAGCTTTAACTTTGGATATATGTATGTTGTGTGTGTGACTATCCAATAAAACCAAAAAACCTCAAGCTAATTATTGGGTTATCCCACCTACCCAACTGACACATTAGACATGTAGAGGATGATTAAGAACTATCATTCTATGGTCTAGTAGATATGCAACCTTATTTAGTTTCAATAACTAATTGTATAACTTGAATGAACTTGATTGTGTGAACTAACTCGCCACTTGATTGGCCTAAATTACTTGCTATATTTACTAGGTGAGTTTATTAACCATTATCAGATCCAGCAAAGAAACAGAATAAACATAATCCATCTTGGGAAAATATGGATATATGTATTCTTACCAGTTATGTTGCGCTGGACAATGTAGATATAATAACAACCAATCGAAAGCATCACTAAAATAATAGCAATGGTGACAACAACTATTATTATTACCTTCTTCTTGTGCCTATTTTATCCCCCTTCATGGTTGAATTTGACAAGACTAAATAAACAAACAAATAAAATGTTTTTATTTGTAATTGTATGATGGAAAAATAATTAAGATAATTAAATGTTAACCTTTACCAAATTCTGAAGCATCCATTCTAATATACAAAACCAGTCCATTACTATCAAACTTGATCATAGATCACAACCTTGCATCTTTGTTGGATAGTTAGCTCCTCACAAAGGCTATAAATGGTCCCCGGCTTCAGGAAAACTATATATGGTTAGATGTGTTCTCTTTGATAAGCTCATTTTTCCTCTTAAATACAATCCCCATCTTCCAACCAAACCAACTTCTAAAATTCCAATTGCCTTATCTATCCCCCTATCATTCCAATCGCCAAGTATCACTAGGAGATAGAATTGAACCTTCTAGGATAAGAATCTTCACTGGAGCCAAACAGCCTTGCAGGGGACCACATGCTCATATTCACGAAAATTCTTTGAAGGACCACTAAAGTTGGGATACACTTAGAAATTAAATTAACTTTTTTTTCTTTTATGAGATTATTCCATTCATCTTTATATAAGTAAATATTTATGAAATTACTATATCAAGTGATGGCATAAATTTGTTTAGTGTCAGTCCCTAAATCTTTAACAGAATGATTTAAATAAATTAACTCATCCAAGAAGAGTCTTTATAAACAAGCTTTAGAATGTTTAATAATGCAAATGTAGTCTTTGTTGCATCTCTCATGGACTCATTCTGACGTGGATCCCAAGTCTCTAGATCACTAAGAAGTCGTTGTTGTGTAAACTATGTTGTTGTGCCTATGAGATTGTGTAAATAATGTCAACCACTTCTCGATTTGTCATGCAGACTAGCACACCTTATGCGTGGTCTTTGTTGCCTTTATTAAGCTTCTTCTCCAGCGCTTACTTTCTTTCCCAGGTAATCCCCTAACCCAAACTTTTTTCGTTATGTGTGTTGTATCTTTTGAAGTGTATGCATGTTGATTGTTGTTTGTTAGTGGAGAGAAGAGCTCATAGGTGTTGCTTATGTGTGCTGATAACATGTTTTAAAAGTGTGCATGTGTATTGTTGTTTGTTAGTAGAATTGGTTTTGTGTGCTAATAACATGATGTTTTTATGCATGTGTATTGTTGTTTGTTAGTGGAGAGCAAAGCTCACTAGGTTATTATGATTATCTCTCTCAATTTCATATACAATGTGTAGCATATATAATTTAACTGTATTAGGAAGTTTTCTGTATGTAACAGGGCATTTCTAAATTTTGGAAATGTCTAGTTTACAGGGGAGACTCTGCCAAAATTTTGGCAGGCTCCCTTTGTTAGGGAACTTAAAAAATGAAACTCAACTTTAATAATGTAGGGTTTAGTCGTGTGTGTACCCATTAGATTCCCGTTCAAGTTTCAAAACAACCGGCTGACATACCATGTTGTGTTGGATCTTGAATTGTCCCGGTTGGACAGTTTGGTATGAATTTGTAACCCATAGGGTTTAACCTGAAACAACCCGACTTAATTAAAGAACAAAACCGAGACCAGGAAAATTTTTTCTAAAATTTAAAACGTTCCAAACGTCCATAAATCAGCTTAGAATAGGAGTCGGGTAAATAAAACAGAATGAAGGTAAGGGAAAGCAGAAAACCGATCACAAGGCAGTCGGCAAGTGAAAGCCGACCAGAGAAAGGGGAGACCGGGTCAGGATGCCACGCTGGCAATACCCAGCTTCGGTCGCACAGCCCAGCGGAAGATGTAGCTTAAGCGAGCCGCATTCTCGCTAGAGCGAATCCTCATTCGCTGAAGCGGACCCGGTCACTTAGATATTCCGTCACTCGAAATTGGGACCACGTTCACTCGGGAACTATCCCCCCTGGGGTCATGCTTCACTCGGTAAATTCATACTTAGCCAGATACTAAACTCGTTTCAGGAAGTTCACATTCGCATTTCATTCGGAAGCATTTAATCTCCACTCGGGAAATGATTCCCTCGGTTACTCCACTCGGAGTCTATAAGCTTTCCCCCACCCGGATTGTTTCTCCAGTCCAATACACTTGGTATATTTCAACCTCAATTCACTCGGAAGTACATTACCCATTCTTCACTTGGCATATTTTGATCTTCCTCACTCGGAGATCACTTAACCTCCTTTCCCTCGGAAGGGGCCTCTATAATCAAGTTCCATTCGGAATTCCTCTGACCTCACATCACTCGGAGGAATTCACTAAGTTAAGTCTCACTCGGACTTATTTAAATCTTATCCACTCGGGATATATATCCTTATTCTCTCGGAATATGTATATAACCTTGTTCACTCAAAATATGTATAACCTTATTCACTCGGAATAGGACCCTTGAATACACCTCAATCAACACCATCTCAACCCTTCTTTTCTCGGAAGAGGTTCATTCGGGATTTACCACTCGGAAAAGGCCCACTCACCAAAGCCTCACTCGGAAACGGCTCTCCCAACTATATTCCACTCGGAATTTATGGACTTAGCATTATTTATTCGACAACACATCTCAGTCGATACAAGTAACATCTTATCAATGTAATATATATATGTATATATGTGTATACTTGTTCACATTCCCGATAGTTAACCCATATAAATATATTTAAACAATAGATTACATGAGAGCCGGCCAACGCTTAACATATCTATTTTACAATCGGTATAGCACACTATATACACTACAACAGCTTAGATACCCATCGCTCGGGTTTGAGGCCTCCTCGTCATTCACCACACCGACCTGCACGTACTGAAAAATATAGCCACAGTAGGGGTGAGCTTTTACATTTTAAATGACAGTTATTGACTCAGATTATTTTTCAATTCTCAACCATACAATGACATTATTCAATCAACAATAATACACCCTGCCATTCAATATGAATACTCTAATAACATCATCCACTTGGGATTCATGCAATCCAACCAGGGTTAAGTAATTCACATCATTCACAATCACATATATTCACAGCCATAATATCACCTTGCACTCGGCAATAGTACCAATGTACATATATTCACCCAGTCGGAATTCACTCCAATTATTCATGGCTATATTAATCATCCTATTCACATCAACATTTACGCATATATATATATATACAACCACCTGAGCTCATCAATAGTATATGTGTGCACTCAGCAATAGCATCAGTATACATGCATTCATCCACTCGAATATAAGTGTGCACTTGGCATAACATCAGTATACATGCATTCATCCACTTAGATTTACTCACATCAATTCCAAACCATATCAATGATGTTATTCTCATTAACATATCCACATATACATGCAAATCATATTGAGCTCAATAACAATTATAAGTGTACACACATCATTTCAGTCGCATCCAATTATTAATTATTCATTTTTATTGTTGCAACATAGGCTCCAAGCCTTTTCTCAACTCCAAGTTGATCCGGCTGTTTTACTGGTACCAAACCGTTTGCCCTCACATGTAACACAGTCACTCCAAGCGACAACGGAAGTGTTACGGGCAGCCCCGAGTCTAACTCGGTAGGCTTGCCTTGAGTCCAACCCAAGGTCTTTTGTTATATTTGACACGTATTCATCTGATTCCATACGGTCTTATTCATCAAGCGTTCAACGCCAATGCACTCGGTATTGCCTTGAGTCCAACCCAAGGTCTTTTATTATATTTCATATTCATTATCAAATCACAATGAATTCAGCACAGTATTGCATACACTCGGCAATCCACACATTCATCACATGCATCACATGCTTTTTAACATAAAATCCCAAACGGGGATTATCACAACAGTCCCTATCTTATGCACTCGGCATTCGTATGTACAATGACAAGCATTTCATGCATTTAAACACAAAATTACACGCGGGGATCAGTATAACCACTTCATCCACTCGGCATCAACATGCATTTTAATATAAAACAATAAATGAATATTTATCAACTATCTCTCAGTATAATGCACTCGGCAATCATGATAACATGCACATGCATTCACTCTGTATACATCTCATGGACGGAAATCAACATGCACCACCACATAATTCATCATCAACATATATCTGGGCTATCACTCAATCGGTAAACAACAATCAACACATTACCAATGCAACACAACACAGTGAAGTAATGTCACCCGGAACCCGTCCATAAACCATACATTTGAGATGTAAATTAGCCCCCTACCTGGAATGAAGATTCCAACAGCTCCTCGAGCTTTCAGCACTGACCAATCATCCTTCGGTCATTCGTTCTCAACAGAACAGCCTAGCTTCCAGTCGTTCAGCACAGTACTCTGCTTTGGAGGAACACCGAGCCACTCACTCTCGAACGGCTCTGCCTCCATGCCCTTCATGTAGCCAGTGGAGAGTTCCAAGCCTTCAAGGCACACGCTGTCCTCCCACTCAGTCCAGTGAAGGATTTCGAATGCTGTTCCCACACTTGAATAGCTCAGTCCTTACCAACAATGAAGGACTTCCATGTTTCCAAGCACCCATCACTGTTTTGGCAGATCAGTGGAGGACCTCCAGCCTCCAAGATACACAGCACCACACTGTTCTCTCTCTCAACCACGCTGTTCCCACTTCGTGTTCCCACTTCCCACTCGAGGTTCTGTTCAGTGTTTGGGTGGAAAGAGAAGATGAAGGAGGCGAAGACGAAGAACAACAAAGAAGAAGATGAAGAAGCTTCAGGAAGTTTTAGAGAGAATGCAAGGGTGGTTCAAAGTCTCTGCATATATATCCAAGAGAAAATAAGGGGAGTGGGTGAGAATGTGAAGCTAAAGCTATTATCATTGCTCTGCCCTGCATCAGTCCTCATCTCAATCAACCGTCACATCTTGATTGGACATTAATCTCATCGGCGTGAGTAATGAGGGAGAGAGGGAACCGAAGCCCCTTTCACACCACCAAGGGCACATATGTAATTTCCTGGCATTATTATTGTTATTATTCAATCAATAATCTTAATCCTGTAATTAACCTTAATCGGTAATTAAATCTAAACCAGGATGTTACAATTCTCCCCTCCTTCAAAGAATTTCGTCCTCAAAATTCAAACATATACTTGCCTCTCAAGCGTTTCACCGACCGCTCCAACCCTTCATAGGATTCAACACATTTGGGGTTTAATTTCCAACGTACAAGTTACCCCATTCAACTCTGCCAGCTCACCATAAGCAATGGTACTTCCTAGTCCCATGGCCGTTCGGCCTTATATTCTCAATGCCAATCGGTGTACTTCCACCGTCAGCTCCTCAAATTCAACGGAGTTACTCGGCACAATTATGTACTCACACCGAGTATAAGCTCAAAGTTATGTCACATAAGACACATTATGGATGCTAATTAACCAGCTGGGAAGATCCAGTCGGTAAATAACAATACCGACTCTCCCCAATACACCCTATTGTCCGATATATTTTGGATTAAACCCTTGGCTCTTCAACATCCGACCATTAAAATTCCTCCTTCAATCCGTGTTATACCTTGGCAATACCGAGCCGAACACTCAAAAGAGCTCCAGTGTGCTTCAATTAGCACAGTTTGCCTGGATTTACCTTGTACAGGCACCACACTCGTTCTTGAAATCTCAGATCCCTATCCATACCTTCAGCTAATTCCATGTCCGCTCCTTGAGAATGTCACTCGGAGCTTCTCACTCAAGAATATCATTCAGGGTTTAAGGGCAATTCTCACCCAGAAATCTTTCCATTACAACAATTCACTCAGAATCCAAGTCCACTTCAAAGATGAACTTGAGTTCAAACTCAACAGTTCCAAACACTGACCTGAGTACGATTTCAAAGAAATTCTCCGCTCGGTGATCATCTCCCCTCAGAAGCCATTCACTCGGCAACTTACTCTTCCAGAGTTCTACTTTCCGCCTAGAAATACTTTCCTTTGGAAAAGATTAATCAGGGGGCACCATACAGACTTAGAAATTTATCACTTAATGCCCTTTTCACTTGGAACCGTCCACTTGGTACCATTCAACTCGGAAATGTCACACTCCGAGACACTTCACCCAAAAGTCACACGACTCGGATATTTCACTCGGATTTCGCCTGATACAAAAGTGTCATTCGGACACTGTTCCTTAACTTAGTAATGACTCCCATAATGATGTTTCACTCGAAACATCATAACTTCACTCAGTAGCTCTTTCTCCCAGAAAGATCTCACTCGAAATTATCCCTAATTTCTCACATCCGGAATTATACTAATCTTTCCCGAGCGAATTCTCGCCTTATCGCTCTTCTCAGCTCAAGGCCATGATTCCTTCACTGAATCCACAGTATTACTCAGCTAAACCCATAAAACCTCTAATTTCAGTGACAGACTAGATCACACTTCTATTTCAATAATCAATATTACTTTATTGGTCAATAGCCAATTTACACCAAAGATGACCTCTAATCCTTTCAGAGGCAAATTCACAAGGGTTAAAATAAATCTTCTACCCTCATTTGATACGCTATTACCTACTACTCATTCAACACCACTAACATCATCTTAACAGCCAACTTATACCAAATAACCTCTGATCCTCTCGGAGGTAAGCACATCAAGTCTAAACAAACCTCCTATCCCCATTTTGATACACTACCACTTACAATCCACTCAACACAATTCTCATCATCATTCAAAACAGCCTGATAGACTCAAACTATCACCATAAGTAGCTACAGTCTCACCTGCCTGACTTATGAATTGTTGCATCCAACTTATAGGATGACGTCTTATTCCTATAGGGTTACAACAATTACATAGAGTCGCCACAACAGTGTACGCTGCCACAATACCTATGGTATGTAGAGTCGTCTCGAAACAGGATACCTTATAATCTTTTCGCTCATACTGACCAGACTCACTCAAATAGCACTAATTCACATGAAAATTAATGGAAATTCACACAAATCTATAAGCAACACATTCACATCAACATCATTATTATGCACCATTAAGGGTACATCACGCAACAACAATCATGAAATATCAGTTACCACTACTGTAAAATGGTATGTTAGCAATAGATTTCCGACCCCACAGGTATCTACCTCGTAATTACACATAATCCAGTGTAAATCACACGATGATAATCATCGAGTATCAGTTACTATCACCATAAAATGGCATAATAACAGTCGGCTTCTAATCCTCACCGAGTAAATACCTCGTTATTGGGTCTTATCCATCATAAAACAATAATCTGACAGTCTATTAATCCTTCACGTCATCACTCATCACCGGCTATCAATCAATTAGAGCCTAGATGATTCACCAAACCTCTTAGGTACACAACTCAAGGTCATAATATGATTTCAATCTCACAGCAGGTTTCTGCATCGGTGAACCTTTTCATCAATCATAAGCACAATCCACCAGTGGATGTGCAATCATCATCACATGGGTTCTATCATTACCATACTCAATACAAAAGCATACCCGAATTTCAACCTTACCATTCACCATCTATCCGGTATCACATTTATCACTTGTATTTCATCTTATAACAGTTTTACTCTCAACGGTTTATCACACAATCACTTTACTCGAGTTCAGCAATCCATAATGTTAATCAGATTATCAGACTCGAAAATTCTAGGGGTCACCTGGTACCCATCATGGGATACTCCCACAACATCCAATTATCACCGAGCCTCGACCACCATGAGGTCTAGTTCCATAAGGTCTGACAGCATAAATCATACTAAATCCAATCGGGGTTACTACACCTTATGGGTCATAATTCAATCAAGTATTCGCTCGATTTTGGCTACAAGACCGAGTCTAACCCAAATCCTCAGGTATCCAATTACATCAATTTCCCACAACGTCCAATCATACATGATCATGCCCAATCAACTGGGTCTCCACACCAAGTAGTCCAGCATCTAATCCATCATTCACTCGGTTTCCTCAACCAACAACTGAGACACAACCCCAATCTAACATGTACCTGATTTCACATTTATTTACTTACCATATACTCAGATTTTCAACCTAGGAAATTGCAACACATCACTTATACCATATATATCGTACAGGGTTCTCGTGCCAAGGATATAGAACTCATCCTGTACAAATGGCACAACCGCCCAGTTAAGTTGGAAACACCACACCGGGGGATTCCTTCAATATTATTCATCTAATCAACTCAATTATGTGAGTCCCATCTCCATCAACGAGCAAGTCTCGGCTATGAGCCACTAGCATGGCTTACACAAAAGGCTGAACCAACTAATTCAGTTTTAATACACATGAAGGTTTCAACATCTATCATTCTATTCCCTCTCAGCCGACCCAGGCTTAGAAATACCTCAAGTATTTCGTGCACAATCGGGCCAGGGTAGTAACAAATCTCCTACCCCAAAGGAACGTACCCATGGCAGTACCTTTTGTTTCCAATCTCAAACAAAACACATAGGCATATAGTCACACAATTCATAGTTAAACAGTATCATATCTAATAGAATACCACAAGCAATGATGACAATCGGTCATATTGCACACAACCGCCTACTCTCAGTAAGCATACCTTGGCCTTGGACCTTTTAAGTCCGCTCTGATACCAAAATGAAACAACCCGACTTAATTAAAGAACAAAACAGAGACCAGGAAAATTTTTTCCAAAATTTAGAACGTTCCAAACGTCCATAAATCAGCTTAGAATAGGAGTCAGGTAAATAAAACAGAATGAAGGTAAGGGAAGGCAGAAAACCGATCACAAGGCAGTCGGCAAGTAAAAGCCGACCAGAGAAAGGGGAGGTCGGGTCAGGATGCCACGCTGGCAATACCCAGCTTTGGTCACACAGCCCAGCGGAAGATGTAGCTTAAGCGAGCCCCATTCTCGCTGGAGCGAATCCTCATTCGCTAAAGCGGACCCGGTCACTCGGATATTCCGTCACTCAGAGATGGGACCACGTTCACTCGGGAACTATCCCCCCTAGGGTCATGCTTCACTCGGTAAATTCATACTTAGCCAGATACTAAACTCCTTTCAGGAAGTTCACATTCGCATTTCATTCGGAAGCATTTAATCTCCACTTGGGAAATGATTCCCTCGGTTACTCCACTCGGAGTCTATAAGCTTTCCCCCACCCGGATTGTTTCTCCAGTCCAATATCACTCGGTATGTTTCAACCTCAATTCACTCGGAGGTACATTACCCATTCTTCACTCGGCATATTTTGATCTTCCTCACTCAGAGATCACTTAACCTCCCTTCCCTCGGAAGGGGCCTCTATAATCAAGTTCCATTCGGAATTCCTCTGACCTCACATCACTCAGAGGAATTCACTAAGTTAAGTCTCACTCGGACTTATTTAAATCTTATCCACTCGGGATATATATCCTTATTCACTCAGAATATGTATATAACCTTGTTCACTTGAAATATGTATAACTTTATTCACTCGGAATAGGACCCTTGAATACACCTCAATCAGCACCATCTCAACCCTTCTTCTCTCGGAAGAGGTTCATTCGGGATTTACTACTCAGAAAAGGCCCACTCACCAAAGCCTCACTCGGAAACGGCTCTCCCAACTATATTCCACTCAGAATTTATGGACTTAGCATTATTCATTCGACAACACATCTTAGTCGATACAAGTAACATCTTATCAATGTAATATATATATGTATATGTGTGTATACTTGTTCAAATTCCCGATAGTTAACCCATATAAATATATTTAAACAATAGATTACATGAGAGCCGGCCAAGGCTTAACATATCTATTTTACAATCGGTATAGCACACTATATACACTACAACAGCTTAGATACCCATCGCTCGGGTTTGAGGCCTCCTCGTCATTCACCACACAGACCTACACATACTGAAAAATATAGCCACAGTAGGGGTGAGCTTTTACATATTAAATGACAGTTATTGACTCGGATTATTCTTCAATTCTCAACCATACAATGACATTATTCAATCAGCAATAATACACCCTGCCATTCAATATGAATACTTTAATAACATCATCCACTCGGGATTCATGCAATCCAACCAGGGTTAAGTAATTCACATCATTCACAATCACATATATTCACAGCCATAATATCACCTTGCACTCGGTAATAGTACCATTGTACATATATTCACCCAGTCGGAATTCACTCAAATTATTTATGGCTATATTAATCATGCTATTCACATCAACATTTACGTATATATATATACAACCACCTGAGCTCATCAATAGTATATGTGTGCACTCAGCAATAGCATCAGTATACATGCATTCATCCACTCGAATATAAATGTGCACTCGGCATAGCATCAGTATACATGCATTCATCCACTCAGATTTACTCACATCAATTCCAAACCATATCAATGATGTTATTCTCATTAACATATCCACATATACATGCAAATCACATTGAGCTCAATAATAATTATAAGTGTACACACATCATTTCAGTCACATCCGATTATTAATTATTCATTTTTATTGTTGCAACATAGGCTCCAAGCCTTTTCTCAGCTCCAAGCTGATCCGGCCATTTTACTGGTACCAAACTGTTTGCCCTCACATGTAACACAGTCACTCTAAGCGACAACGGAAGTGTTACGGGCAGCCCCGAGTCTAACTCGGTAGGCTTGCCTTGGGTCCAACCCAAGGTCTTTCATCAAGCGTCCAACGCTAATGCCCTCGGCATTGCCTTGAGTCCAACCCAAGGTCTTTTGTTATATTTCACACGTATTCATCTGATTGCCGATTTGGAATTAAGCGTCCAACGCTACGTGCTCCAAGCATTCCTAGTGATGAATTAGATGCATACGATCTTATTCATCAGGCGTCCAACGACAATGCACTCGGCATTGCCTTGAGTCCAACCCAAGGTCTTTTCTTATATTTCATATTCATTATCAAATCACAATGAATTCAGCACAGTATTGCATACACTCGGCAATCCACACATTCATCACATGCATCATATGCTTTTTAACATAAAATCCCAAACGGGGATCATCACAACAATCCCCATCTTATGCACTCGACATTCGCATATACAGTGACAAGCATTTCATGCATTTAAACACAAAATTACACACGGGGATCAGTATAACCAACTCATACACTCGGCATCAACATGCATTTTAATATAAAACAACAAATGAATATTTATCAACTGTCTCTGATTATAATGCACTCGACAATCATGATAACATGCACATGTATTCACTCTGTATACATCTCATGGACGGAAATCAACATGCACCACCACATAATTCATCATCAACACATATCCGGGGCTATCACTCAATCGACAAACAACAATCAACACATTACCAATGCAACACAACACAGTGAAGTAATGTCACCTGGAACCCGTACATAAACCATACATTTGAGATGTAAATTAGCCCCCTACCTGGAATGAAGATTCCAGCAGCTCCTCGAGCTTTCAGCACTGACCGATCGTCCTTCGGTCATTTGTTCTCAACAGAACAGCCCAGCTTCCAGTCGTTCAGCATAGTACTCTTCTTTGGAGGAACACCGAGCCACTTACTCTCGAACGGCTCTACCTCCATGACACTCCATGCTCTCCATGCAGCCAGTGGAGAGTTCCAAGTCTTTAAGGCACACGCTGTCCTCCCACTCAGTCTAGTGGAGGATTCTGAATGTTGTTCCCACACTCGAATAGCTCAGTCCTTACCAACAATGAAGGACTTCCATGTTTCCAAGCACCCATCGCTGTTTTGGCAGATCAGTGGAGGACCGCCAGCCTCCAAGACACACAACACCACACTATTCTCTCTCTCAACCACGCTGTTCCCACTTCGTGTTCCCACTTCCCACTCGAGGTTCTGCTCAGTGTTCGGGTGGAAGGAGAAGATGAAGGAGGCAAAGACGAAGAACAACAAAGAAGAAGATGAAGAAGCTTTAGGAAGTTTTAGAGAGAATGCAAGGGTGGTTCAAAGTCTCTGCACATATATCTAAGAGAAAATAAGGAGAATGGGTGAGAACGTGAAGCTAAAGCTATTATCATTGCTCTGCCCTGCATCAGTCCTCATCTCAATCAACCGTCACATCTTGATTAGACATTAATCTCATCAGCGTGAGTAATGAGGGAGAGAGGGAACCGAAGCCCCTTTCAAACTACCAAGGGCACATATGTAATTTCTTGGCATTATTATTGTTATTATTCAATCAATAATCTTAATCCTGTAATTAATCTTAATCGGTAATTAAATCTAAACCAGGATGTTACATAACCCATCAATGTTGTATGTGGTCTATCTTGAGTCATTGAATGTTTATTTGAAATTTCAGTTATGGTGTTTCGTATTGTCTCCAGGTGCATGTCTGCGTATGGTGTTTCATACCGTACGTATCTCTATACACTCTGGGACCAATGTAAAATGCTGCCGAAATTCTAAATGAACATCAACAAATCATGATAGACCGTAAACAACATGGATGGGCTACGGATGGTTGCATATTCAGCCCAAATGGGATAGGGCCCCACCTACTTGCTTAGTAATCATATAATGTTTAAATCAAAGTTACTAGAACTCTGGTTGTTAGATACTGTGAATGGAGGTTCTAGAAAATCAACAATGGATGTACAACCGGCTAGATGACAGTTGGCGAGTGACTAAGGAGTTTATCATGGGGCTGTTGGAGTTTATTCCGTTTGCCACAGCGAACACGCCTGGTTTTGAGGCGACTCACAAAATTCGTTGTTCGTGCTCAAGATGCAAATGCATGAATTTTGAATACCCGGGTGATGTCATGTGTCATCTAAGCGAGAAGGGATTATGGAAAGATACTACTGCTGGTACAACCATGGTGAGCAGTTACCACCTAGGCCATTAATCGAAACCGTTCAACAGTTGTATTATGATGTCGAAGGAATCAGGGATGCATATAACAACATGGAGCGGAAGGTGATGGATCATATTGGACCCTCCACTGGGCGTATGCTACAACATGATGACCAAGCAGGGAATGAGGACGACAACATAGAGGAGGATTCTAATCTGGAGGTGAAGACATTTTATGATTTGTTGGCGGCGGCCCAGACTCCATTGTGGGACGGCTACGAGAGTCACACTGAATTATCCGCCTCCCTAACTGCTTTAAGTCTAAAGGTATATTATAATCTTTCAGGAGGTTGTTTTAATAGGATGGTCGATCTAATGGGTTCCACCATGCCTGTTAATCATCAAATGCTATCAAATCTATACCATGCTAAAAAAAGGGTGGCAAACCTGGGGTTAGGTTTTGTGAAGATAGAGTGTTGTGTTGCTGGGTGTATGTTGTTCAGAAATGAGTTTGTAGATAAGAGTGTCACAAAATGTGTCCATTGTAATAAGGAACGCTACAAAACGGTTAAAAGGAGAGGAAAGATAACTAGGACAGCCAGGAAGAAAATGTGGTACTTCCCCATAACACTGCGTCTTCAACACTTGTATGCCTCATTGTCCATGGGAAAACACATGCATTGGCATGCTCTGAACCGAACACTGGAAGGGCTTCTGTGCCATCCTTCTGATGGGAAAGCATGGAAGTGTTTGGATGAGCTATATTCAGACTTTTCTGGCGAGCCGCACAATGTTTGACTTGGCTTATGTACCGATGGGTTTAACCTGTTCAGTCAATACGGAAGAGCGTACTCTTGTTGGCCAGTCATACTGACCCCATACAATCTGCCCTCTGATATATGTATGAAGAGGGAGGTCATGTTTCTATCTGTACTAGTTTCGGGACCCAAAAATCTAAAGGCGAACATTGACGTATTTTTGCAACCGTTGGTTGAAGAGTTATCACACTTATGGGATATCGGGGTAATGACATACGATGCATCTTTGAAGAATAATTTCATGATGCGGGCTGTTTTGATGTGGACTATTAACGACTTCCCGGCCTATGGTATGCTTTCTGGATGGTCAACGTTTAGGAAGCTTGCTTGCCCTGTATATATGGAACATACCGGGGGGAATCACTCCCTGTTAGTGGCAAGACTAGTTTTTTTGACTGTCATAGAAAGTTTCTACCGTTGAATCACCCGTTCAGGAGAAACAAAACCACTTTTAAGAAGAATAGGGTTGTTAATGAACCTCCACCATGTAGGTTATCCGGTGCTCGGGTTTGGAAGAGGGTCAAAGAGTATTCGTACATCTAGGATAAGAGTGTAGGAGTTTGCGGGTTATAGGAATGAGCACCACTGGGTGAAGTAGAGTATCTTATGGGATTTGCCATATTGGAAAGACTTGTTATTGAGACACAACATTGATGTCATACACACTGAACAAAATGTTTTCATGAATATTTTTGATACTGTTATGGACATCAAAGGGAGAATAAAGGATAACGAGAAGAATCGTCTAGACCTTCTGATTTGGTGTTCTAGGAAGGAGTTGGAATTGAAGAATGCGGGTTGTGGAGGAATGTTTAAACCCCATGCAAAATATGTTTTAACTAGACCTCAACAGATTGTTGTGTGTGTTTGGATGAATGGGTTAACCCTGCCTGACGGATTCGCTTCTAACTTGAGTAGATGTGTCAACGTGAAGGAGGGCAGGGTGGTTGGCATGAAAAGTCATGATTGCCATGTGTTTATGCTACAATTACTCCCGTACGTGTTTAATGCCTTACCGAAACCTATTTGGAAACCGTTGGTTGAGTTGAGTCACTTCTTTAAGGAGTTAACGGCAACTTCGTTGACTGTGGAGAAACTTTTGAAGATGGAAGAAACTATCCCGGTGTTGATTTGTAAGTTGGAGCAGAATTTCCCACCAAGTTTTTTTTGACTCGATGGAGCATCTGCCTATCCATCTACCGTATGAGGCCTTGGTTGGCGGCCCAGTGCAATATCGTTGGATGTATCCATTCGAAAGGTGGACACCAGAACTCCTTAATTTTATTGCAAACATGGTTTCCTATATAATAGTATTTTGTAACTTAACATTTGTTTATGTTGTTGAAGATTCTTATGCTCTTTAAAAGACAAAGTGTCAAACAAAGCATGCGTTGAAGCATCAATTTGTGAGGCATACTTAGTTGAAGAAATGATAACTTTTGCCTCTTTTTATTTTTTGATGAAGATAAAAACTAGAATGAGTAGAATTCCCCGCAATCTTGGGGTGGCCACCCGCACAGGGTTGGATGATCAAATATCAATTTTTAACTATCCTGGTCGTCCAGGGGGCAAGGTCACAAAATGTTACATTGATGAGAAAGATCGAAAGGCAGCTTACTTGTACATTCTTTTAAATTGCCCAGAAGTGGAACCCTATCTTGAGTAAGTCACCAACTTTTAGTTTACATTGCTGACGTAGCTTGTATAGGTATCTAAATGTTTTTTCCTTTAAATAGCTTATATGCAGATATGCTAAAACATGAGCAAACTGATATAACTGATGCCCAAATTCATAGTGAGGTATCATCCAAATTCATCGGTTGGTTCGCACAACACGTAAGACCCGCATAGCATGTGTTTTTTATCTGTACTTGGAACGTTAGGTATCTAACGATGACCTATTTGTTATGTTGTACATAGATACAAGACCCTAACAACCATATTAAAGATCCTTTACTCTAAGCCCTTTCTTGGGGGTCGGTGAAAACTGTTAAAAATTGGCCCATTTACTACGTAAATTGCTACAAGTTTAACATTTTTCAATGGTGTGAAGGGATGCGTACCCATAACTACGGGGTTTGTGTTAAAGGCACAGCCGGACAGTTAGAGGAAGACTTTTATAGAGTGCTGACAGAGATTATTGAAGTTTCTTTTTCTAGACGACTAAGAAGAGATATTGTTCTATTTAAATATGATTGGTACGACAACACAATCGATGTAGGAACAAAGGTTGACAATAACTACGGCTTAGTTGAGGTCAAGAAAAATGGTAGATACAAAGGGTTTGATCCCTTCATTTTTGCCCAACAAGCTGAGCAGGTTTATTACATGGAATTCCCGGGAGGGCATCGGGACTGGTACATAGTAATCAAGGCCAAGGCCTGAAGTCAAATCACTGACAATGTCTCCGAGGAAGTCGATGACGCTTATCAGCTTGCACCGAACAAGCTCAACGATAGTTATTTGTTGTTCAACATTGATCCAGTCATAATGGATGGGACACTCGCCACTACGGGGGTGAACACATTGACAAAGACCTTGTCTCCCAATCAAAACAATCTAGGGCTGATTTGGATACTGATGAACTTGTTCAAACAGATAGCCATAATGGTACTGAAAGTAAGGGGGAATTTGAAACTGAAACAGACACAGAGTATGTAGTTGTTAAACATATATACATAGGTTTATATATATCCTGAGACTAACCTTTGTTTTCATGGCTTTATCCACAGATGACGGGACGACGACTACCTTTCAGTAGGGGTGGTGGGTGCAGGACCCTGGCATCCCGTCTGGGGACTCCCACCCCAGAGCAGGGAACCACTCCATCACCACCATAGCACACCACTCCATCACCATGACAGTAGACCACTCCAGAGCAGCTACAGCAAACCACCCCAGAGCAGACTCCTGGAGTAGGTGGTTTGGAGGACCCTGATCTACAGGCCTCCCCACCTCCCGCATCCCCTCTACCCATACTGGTACTAGTGCCAGCCGGAGATGAATAAGTCATTAAAACTCACATACTTTTATGTTATAACACTCACATACTTTTATGTTATTTGTATGGTAGTTTATTTATTACTTTAGTGGAAACACTTTGTTGGTCTATTGTATATTAGTTTAATTAGTACTTGTACAGATTGAATTGTACTGGGAACTCTTCTATTTGTAACAGGGTAACTATTTAAATTTGGAAATGTTACATTTACAGGGGAGACTCTGTCAAAATTTTGGTAGTCTCTCTAGGTTGTATGTTGTTATATTCTCTTATAATTGTTGAAATTATAGCTTTGTTGATAGTAGTCGCACTACCAAAGCAATTACTAAGGTTTTAAAGGCCCAGTGGGATGGTCCATACATATCTTGGACAGATGCTGGGAAGGTTATCCAAGATAGGTGGTTTGACACCTTTTTGGTAAGTTACCACATGAATTTATTGTGAATTGATTTATAAAATAGACCTCTTATTAATTTTGAATTCTAATTTCATTTTACAGCATGATTATCAATGGGCAGAGGGTATGATTGATGAGATTAGGAAGGTCTTTGCCACGAAGACCTCCAAAATCATCAAGAGTACCCTTTGGAAGGTGAGGGACAAGGGCGAGCGTCCTCGTTGGATCCCCGAGGACCATTGGGACAGGATGGTCCAAAAGTGGGGAGGTGTCTTGTTCCAGTAGGTGAGTGCTCAGAACAAGGCAAATAAAACCGCTGATGCTGCAGCGTCAGTTTACACTGGGGGTAGCATTTCAACCCTCGAGCACAAGAAACAATTTGTAAATCTATTTATGTTAAACATTTTTATTATGATTAGTCTGACATGTTTAGGAATATTAACTTTAGTGCTTGTTGTCCACTACGGGAGCTATGGGAGCACCGGGAGCCTTCTTTGTTTGAGGTCATGCAAATGACCAAGAAGAACAAAGCCGGTGCATGGGTAAACCAGAAGACTACAGCTCTAGCGGTATTTGCTTTTAACTTACATGCTTATAATTTATAAATTAGCTTACTAA
Organism: Clitoria ternatea; assembly: GCA_037962975.1. Classification (NCBI taxonomy): domain Eukaryota; kingdom Viridiplantae; phylum Streptophyta; class Magnoliopsida; order Fabales; family Fabaceae; genus Clitoria; species Clitoria ternatea. The sequence continues at coordinate 164,723,882 of CM075672.1, forward strand.
TCCTATCAGTGTTTTTGAATTTACAGGAGGCGTATCAGGCCAGGAGGCTGAGAAGGAGGCAAACTTGGTGGCTTCGACTCCTGAGGGGGAGGTTCCTCCCACCCTGTCTTGTTCTGACGACAACGCCATCTATATGGAGGCTGTTGACAGCGTGAACAAGAAAGGGAGGATCTTTGGTTTGGGTGGCGTCGGCACGCAGTTGGCGAAAAAGGGGAAGACCTCTTCCTCTTCGTCTGGTCTTCTGGCTGAAGTTGTTCAGGTAATTGAAAACCTGAACAACAAGCTACAGGAGGAGCGACGTCAGAGGCTGCTTTTGGAGGAACGGGCCGAGGCGGACCGACAGCGGGCCGAGGCGGATCGACAGCGGGCCGAGGAGCAGCACACCGAGACTCGTCGACAACTTGCTCAGCAGCAGGAGCTACTAATGCAGTTGATGGCGAGGCTACCTCCCCCCACTTCCCAGTCGCCACCACCACCACAGGATCCCCACCACCCTGATTACTTTTATATACTTTTTTATACTTTTTTATTATGTATAGACATTGTATATTTGATTTATAGTTTTTACATTATATCCATTCAGTAATCATTTTATGTCATTGTTCATTTATTATTTTATTATGTCAATATTACATATTTGTAATTAAATCCTAAGAAGAACGCCTTATTGTGATTATCATTAATAATTCAATTTATTTGATAATTAAATTTAATCCATTATTGTGTTTTCAATTACAATTTAATATTAAAATAAAAAATATTCAAAATTTAATTATCAAAGTTTCTAGTTTAAAAAGCAAGCATTCAGCGAATAGAAAATACTATTTAAAATATCTAGTTTAAAATTAAATTAAGAAAACTATTAAAAATAAAAAAAATCATTAGCGACGGCGTATATGTGGTCGTTGTAGTCCTTACTATAGCAACGGTACATGGGTGGTCGTTGTATGTTTACACGTAGCGACAGCGATACGTGGTCGCTGTCTATTTATACATAGCGACGATGATACGTGGTCGCTGTCTGTTTACACGTAGCCACGGCGATACGTGGTCGCTGTCTGTTTACACGTAGCGACGGCGATACGTGGTCGTTGTCTATTTACACATAGCGACGGCGGCACGTGGTCACTGTATGGTTACCATTAGCGATGACGAACGTTACCAAGGTAGGGACCATTTTAGCGACGGCAGTACGTGGTCGAAAAAGTGACGACGGAGTCTTTCCTTGTCGTTGTTTTGTCTGCGACGAATGCTTTAGCGACGGTACTATTGCTGTCTTAAACTCCTCGCTAACATACTTAGCAACGGTGGTATCATAACATAGCGACCGTTTGTTTCCGTCGCTAACAGCTTTTTTTTCAGTAGTGTCGCGATCTGACACAATACTCAAGGGTGCACCATGTAGTCTTACAATCTCCTTAATGTACACTTGTGCCAATTTCTCCAAAGAACTGTTCATATTCATGGGCAAGAAGTGAGCACACTTCGTCAATCGATCAATAATCACCCATATAGCATCATTTCTAGCACGTGTTCTGGGTAATCTAGAAACAAAGTCCATAGCGATGTCATCCCACTTCCACACAGGGATATCAAGAGGTCTCAAGTAACCAGATGGTTTCTGATGCTTAACCTTCACCTTTTGACAAATAATGCAAGAGGCTACACAATTAGCCACGTCCCACTTCATACCGGGCCACCAGAAATTCTTCTTCATATCTTGATACATTTTTGTGGCACCAGCATGTATGCTTAACACACTCTTATGAGCTTCTTCAAGTACCAACCTCCTTAAATCACTACCAGATGGAACATAAATTCGGCCTTTCACATGCCAAATGCCATCATGACCTTCTATCAAAAATGAATTCTTCCCATTAGCTTGAGCTTCCTTCATCTCAATCAAGTACTCATCCTTCGGTTGTTACAATTTCACAGTTTCAAAGAATACATTTGCTACCGTCATCACCTCAAGAGACATTTTCTTTGAAGTATATATTTCTACACCCACGTTCAAGTTTCTGAATTGCTCAATCAGCTCCATTTCTTTCATCATCATAGCAGAAACATGCAACGATTTTCAACTAAAGTCATCGGCAACAACATTTGCCTTTCCGGGACGATATCTCAATTTGAACTCATAATCATTTAGAAACTCCATCCATCTTTGTTGGCGCATATTAAGCTCCTTCTAGTCAAACAAATATTTAAGACTTTTATGATCACTAAAGACCACAAACTTCGAACCGTACAAGTAGTGTCGCCACAACTTCAAAGCGAACACCACCGCCGCTAATTCAAGATTATGCGTGGGGTAGTTAACCACATGCGGTCATAATTGTCTCTACGCATAGGCTATCACACGCTCTCGTTGCATCAGCACGCAACCAAGACCAAGCTTAGAAGCGTCACAGTACACCATAAAATCATCCAATAAGTCAGGCAAAGCCAACACAGGAGCAGATGTGAGTCTAACTTTTAACTCTTGGAAACTCCTTTCACAATTAAGACTCCACACAAATGGTTGATTCTTAGGGTTAGCTTCATCAAAGGCAAAGGCAATCAGGAAAATCCTTCAATAAATCTCTGGTAATAACCGGCAAGACCAAGAAAACTCTTTACTTCAGTCACAGACGTCGGTCTTTCCCAAGCCATCACGGCTTCAATCTTAGATGGATTAACAGCAACATCATCTTTAGAGATAACATGTCCAAGAAATTGGACCTCGGACAACCAAAATTCACACTTGGAAAGCTTCGCATACAACTCTTTCTCACGAAGAACACTCCACACAAGACGAAGATGCTCTTCATGTTCCTCATGGCTCTTGGAATAGACAAGGATGTCATTGATAAACACCACCACGAACTGGTCAAGATACTCATGAAAGATAGGATTCATGTAATCCATAAAAATTATAGATGCATTTGTCACACCAAAAGGCATCACCACATACTCGTAGTGGCCATAGCGAGTGCGAAAAGTAATCTTGGGAATATCATCGGTCTTCACCCGGATTTGGTGATATCCGGAACATAAATCAATCTTTAAGAACACCACTGCATCCTTTAATTGATCCAAAAGGTCATCAATGCGAGGTAGGGGATATCGGTTCTTAATGGTCAACTTGTTAAGTTGTCGATAGCTGATGCTATTTCCCTGAGTCATTAACTTGGTGGTAAAAATCTTAGTAAAACAAAATATGACTCTCGGATTTACACTTATGGCAAGCGCACCAGTCGTTAAAATTGTAGTGTATTTGATCGTCCCACAGGGATTGTGGTAAGTACCTCAATCTAGGACTAGTACAAGCTGAACCAACACAAAATACAAGTAGTTCATTCAGTTTTTAGGATTTCAATGTTTTCTAGTTGTTTTTGGTATTTTCAGAAACAGAGTTAAGATGAATGTGAAAAGTGATTTAAAGAAAACAAGTCAGGATTGCTTCGGTACATAATTTCTTCAAGAAACATACAAATAAGTATAATCGGACTTCACAATCTAGAGGACAATCTGCTTGTGGTTATTCCCTAATTCCTTAGGTGAAAAACACTAATTCTTAAGCAATGAACCTTAATTCCTTAAGTGCTCGATTAACCTAAGAATCTAATGCGAAATTAGAGGTTGAACTCTAAATATTCACCTAAATTGATTAAGCCTGAACTAGTTAGAAGCTTCAGCCATGATTCCTCACTGGTGAAGTTCTTCATCGATTCTAGATTTGTCAATCTAGCAGTTCTGCTCCATTCCTCAGCTTGTTCGCCTCAGGATCTAGAAGTCGATCTACTTGCTCACAGCTTCAAGACTCCATTGCTAACCTTCACAATCCCAACCTTAGGGATTTATAACTCCATCGACGTTGGATTCATCGAAGGAATACAGAGAGACATGGATGGGAGAGTTTAGAGAGATGAAAATGTAGTGAGAGATTGGAATTGGAAAAAATGAAGTGTATTATTTGTTCTATGTATTCTGTCTCTGACCACCTATTACGGAATTTGTATAACCTATATATAAGTTTCTACCTAACTAACTAATTTAAATGATAACTTAGGAGAACTTAAGTTAACGACTAAAACTAATTAATTACATAGTTTACATAATGAACAACTAATTACAGCTCAGCGCTTAACAGGATCCAGCTCATCCTTAGCTAATTCACAGCACAGCAATAGCTAATTGACAGCTTACAACTTAAGTTACTTAAGGTTGCAGTAGTAGAGAAGAAGACAATGGAAGCGGAAACAGTACTGCACAGGTGTGTTGTTGGAAGGGAGGAAGAAACAGAGTTGAGGTTACTGCTTATACGCTTCAGCTGCTGGGTTTTCGCTTAAGCGGATTTGGGAATTGCACTGCAGTGTTACTTTGTCGCTTAAGTGTTATGGCGAAGCTTGGGCAAATTGACAATATGTAATGTGGAATGGCTTTCTCGCTCAAGCGTGATAGAGTAACTTAGGCGAAAGGTGATGTTTTGAGGTCACGCTTGAGCGTAGGCTTGCTTTGCTTGAGCGAACTTTGACCCTCGCCCGAGCGATTTTAACTATCGCTTAAGCGAATTATCTTTTCAATCAGCATTTCTGAAATGGACGCTCGGGTTCTTCCTTTTATTTTCAATCGGTTCCTTGTTCTCTTTTGGGGTCGGTGTCTTGGGAGTCTTCTTAAGTTAGCTTTCCTGAAGTCTCGCTTGGTCAGTATTTGAGCTCCTTTCAGTCGGATTTGTGAAGACTCACTCAGAATTATCAATTCCTGCTCGAATTTGTAGGATTTCACTCGAAATTTTCTTCTTATCTCGAGTGCGCCCTATTCCTGTACCAATAAAAAGCTACTTGCCTAGCAATTATATGCGGGTTGTTTAGTGAATTTATAAATACTTCAAAATTCCTTAACTAATTAATATTTTCAATTGGTTTCTTACATAAATAACATACTTTTGAAATGAATAACTAAAACATGAATTATTAACAAATTATTAAATAATAATATCAAAACTAGACAATACTTAGTAATTTATGTTAAATAAACAGTGGAATAATTAAGTCTTTTCAAGACTTATCAATAGTCCACACATAACCTCATACTTCCATCGTTCTTTCTCACCAATAAAATAGGCGCACCCTAAGGAGACACACTTGGGCGAATAAACTCTCGCTCTAACAATTCTTCAACTTGTCTCTTCAACTCGGTTAACTCCATAGGAGACATCCGATACGGCGCTCGGGAAACAGGATCCGCACCTGGAACAAGGTCAATAGAAAACTCTACCTCTCATGGAGGAGTAAACCGGGTACCTCATCAGGAAATACATCCAAAAATTTGGACACAATAGGAATATCAAGGGATTGAATAGTATTTTCTCCATCCACCATGCATAACATAAGAAGAATTTAGGATATACCTTGCATATCAAAGCGCTCAGTATTCGGAGAAGGAAAGACAATGCTCCGATTCTGACAATCTACCAAGACCTTGTTGGCAGACAACCAATCCATTCCCAAAATAATTTCTAAGTCCTTTATGGGTAGGCAAATAAAAGACACCACAAATCTCCTATCTTTAAGAATCATCTCAACATCACTACATCATGTGACCGCCTGTAAACAAGTACCGGTCGGCGTAAACACCATGATAGAACCCCTCATCATACTTATTGGTAATTTTAATTGCCTTACACAATCTTCTGAAATAAAAGAGTGCGTTGCACCCGAATCAAACAATACATCAACAACATTACCATGTATTTGGCACTTACTTTGGACAAGATCCTCGGCCTGTACAGCTTCTTCACCAGTCATGGCAAAGACTCTCCTAGCAGTTTGTTAGTTAGCACCATGATTGTGACCATTATGGCCACCGTTACCATTACCTCGGCCGTTCCCATTACCACGACCGTTGCCACCATTTCTGTTGCCATTACCATTACGACCACCATTACGGTCGCCATTACCATTTCCATGACCACAGACTCTAAAAGCACCATGGCCTCCACGGTTGCCATTATTGCAAACCACCACGTCTGTGGCATTCAAAGGATAATCGGGATGGATGTGCCCCAGTTGGTTGCATCGATAGCACACTACAACTTCTTCATTTCCATATTCACGGGCTAAATAGTTTCCACCACACCAGAAGCATCGAAGTCCTTGGCCATTACCTCGGCCACCATTTGCACCATGTCTTCCACCACCACGTCCACCTCTAAGAGAAGAGGAACCACGCATAAATTGTCTATTTTTCTTGAAATCACCCCTCTTTTTAAAGCTAGAAGATTGCCCCTTCAATCTATGATCATGCCCCGAATAATTCTTAGGAGCCACATCATTCTCTTTAAAAATTCTACACTTATTCACAAGAGTAGGGAAACTCCTAATCTCTTGGTGACAAATCGCCTTCTTGATCTCTTGGCGCAAACCGTTCTCAAACTTAACACATTTTGAAGCTTCAGTACCTTCCTGTTGGAAAGGAGGGTAAAACACACATAGCTCTTCAAACTTTGAGGCATATTCCTCCACCGACATGCTTCCTTGTTTAAACTCCATAAATTCAAGCTCCTTTTTGTTCTTGTAACTCTCTGGGAAATACTTCCTAAGGAATTCCACCTTAAAGTTCTCCCAATTCAAAAGAGTGTGAGCCGCAAACATACGGCCACGAATGAGAATCCACCAAGATCAGCTTCATCTTGGACCATAAACACCACGTACTTAACTTTTTGAGCTTCTGTACACTCCATGCTAGTAAATATCCACTCTAAGTCACGAATCCAAACATAAGCATCTTCCAGTTTATAGCCTCCATGAAATTTGGAAGGCTTTTGCTTAAGGAATCGGTCAAGACCATGGTTTGGTTGACCAGTGGGTTGTTGTTGCTGTTCTAGGATATTGGCAAACTGATTGAAAGCTTCAGCCATAGCGGCTGCATCAATATTACGCCTATTTGCCATCACTCAATCTAGACACACAACATAAACATAATTAGAAATCTTGTGTTTCTTTCATCAATATATACCAACCATTATTAAATATCATTAATACAAGTATCATCATAATATATTCACAATTTGAAGGTAAATATGGAAAAGGAAATGCCTGGCTGGGCTTAATAACGATCACACAATCATTACCATTCATAATATAAATTAGTGGGCAATCTATGCCCCTACAATGTTCATCTATGGTAACAACATCATAACATTAAGCAACTAGTGTTTTCATGAGGTATATCAATGATTCAATGACAATCAACAACATGTCAATGTCAGACAATCTCAATTCAACAAAAGGGCCACTCAACCTTGGCATTTCATTCACATATAATAAGAAATAAGCATTAACAAATGCTCTGATACCAGGTTGTAACACCACCAAAAATAGGGGTAAATTTTTCATGATTTAAAATAAGTAGAAGAAATTCAATATATATATAATACCAAATAATTTCCCCGGATCATTAAATAACCTATCTCATATATGAGGATATGAGAAGGTATCAAAGCACTCCTTGGATGATCGGACTCGAGACAGTCACAAGGGAAAGGCGGAAGATTGAATAAAATTTAAAAGTTAATGAAATGTGTACAAAATGAGGATAAAAGATGCCTCATTTGTTTATAGACATTAGAAATACAAAATAATAATAATAATATCATTTTCATGATTTAGGGTTTCCAAACAAACAAGAAAATAGAATAAAGGAGAAAAAAAGAGGGAACTGGAATCAGGGGAACTCGCTTGAGCGAGTCCCCATCTCGCTTGAGCGAGGTCCATAGGGGTCGCTTGGGCGAGGCAAGCGAGCGTGACCGAAAATGCTCCAGAATTGAAATCACGCTCACTTGTTTGAGTGAAGCAAGCTCGCTTGAGCGAGATTACTCCAGTAGCTAATAAATCCCCATTCGCCTGGGCGAGACACTCTCGCCTGGGCGAAATAACTCCAGTAACCATTCTGCCATAATTTCGCTCGAGCATGGCAAAGATCACCTGAGCGAATGACCTCTAGAAACTAATACCTGATGCATTACTCATCTCGCTTGGGCGAGACACCAATTCGCCTAAGCGAATCTTGCCCAGGAACGATTCCACACAATACTCGCTTGAGCGGAGATGAGCCCACCCGAGCAAAAAATGTCCAGTATGCATACATCTGATGTAGGGTCATCTCACCTGAGTGAGGACCACTCTCGCCTGAGCGAGAATTGGCTAGAGGCCATATAACTGATGCAGGGGATTCTCGCTTGAGCGAGATTATCAGCTCATGTACAGAAAATATGGAAAATTCACAACCTTACATACCAAATTCCATACAAAGCAAAATTGATCAAATCCAATACATCACACACATCATATTAAGCATTTAAAACTTGTCTCAAGCATTCATATTCAACAATTTCCATTCTAACTCATTAATCCAATCAAAATCAAGTTTATCATTTTATATGCTTTATAGAACACAAAATCTAGATAATTATCCATTCATTCACCAATTCTAACATCAAGCCATATCACTTGTCATCCATACATTGTCAAGGTCATTAATGAAAATAAGCCATACACAAGGGTCTTATTTTCCTACATGACCTCCAAAATCATCATTCATCATATCTAATTTCAAAATAAGTATATACACACTATATGCTATACAAAATGAATACATATATGCCAGCCAAGGCTCACCCACATTCCTTCCACATTTACCTTCTCCAATCCTCAACCTCTAAAAGAGTAGGATTTTACATCATACCTACATCAAACTTAAAAATGGCAACTAGGAGGTGAGTAACAAAATCCAAATGAATCAAAGTCATACATTATGATGATACTCTCACATACTTATGTATGATACATTTCTTAACAACATCACACCTTTATTCACATAGCATATCATTTTATTGCAACATAAACATATTCATTTCATTACCATTAATAATATCATCATCATACACATAGTGTTAGTATCACATTTCTTTCCTCTTTATTTCTCAATCATCCATCGCCACTACGGGCTTCCAACTAGGCATATCTCCGGCTATATGCAAATGCTCTTAAAGCTAATGCATATGCATAAAGGATTTATTATCAAATGCGGATCTGACTGTGGGACACAACAACATATCAAATATGGGACAAGTATAGGTGTGCTACTGTGCCCCTACTGTAGTAGTAAAATGTGTACACATATATCTTAATTCATGTATGCTTACAACATCATACTTTTACTGGTACCAAACTGCTCTCGCCCATCTGTAGCACTAGTCACCCCGTGACTCGCGGATCAACATTATGGCCTTACTTGCCAAGGTGCTACGGGCCTCCCCCAAACACACATCAAGGGAGCCGTGCCCCGTCAGACACCGAGGTAAACTACTCATCATAGAGCTGCCCTCCCACAGGGCCTGCCACATAGGGTGGCTCGTCACCAAACTAAGGGCAGCTTTGTGATTCCCCGAATCACTAAGGAGCAATAACAGTATACCCGTGCACTGGGTTGCCCTCCCACTGGGCCTACCTATATGAACCCCTAACATTCCATATAGACAGCTTATGATATGCCATGGATGCAAATGCCAATCAATGCATTCTCACTCTATGTATCCTATCATGCCACTCCACAATCAACCATTTACTACTACCACTTAGTGGATTTCAATATTCCCAATATCCTCAATCATTACCAACCCTCGTTGGACTTATACACAATAATAGTTAGTGGCAATCACATTTATCAATTCATATATACATATTTGGGATATTTCACATCATTGACTTTATTTCACAACATGGTCTCAAACCATCATGACATATTTCTTCAACATATTCAACATAATATCATATTCATTATCCTAAACACATGCCACATAACATCAATCATTCTAAATGCACTCAAATCATGAAAACATCATATCATCCACCCAAGCAATCATCAAACACAATCATATATACATATTTTCACATCATCAATGGATGTAATCATGTATTTAGAATAGTTACCCCCTTCTACCTCAAGAGAAGTAGTAATTAACGCGGTCCGAAGGTCCCGCCTCATTGATGGGGTTATGCCTACATCACAATATATCACACAATCAATTTTCTATTCAAACCACCAAGATTTTAATGTTCATATATTCATCAACTTGGTGTCTTTGAGCATCTTAACTTTTAAGTCCTATTTATTTCATTCAATCCATCATAACCACCATGGGTTAGATGTCTACATTTACTATTATATATTTTTAATGTCAAACCCATTAATGGGTTCTTACATTAATGGTTCCCAACAACCATTATCAACCATTTAACTTCATTAATGGCCATTCATCATTTATAACATCATTTCACCTTACCACTAACAATTATCTAACACCATGAATGCTTCTCTACTCTTATTTCACATTTCCCTAAATCATAGGGTTAGGGTTTCTCTAAAACCCAACAACACTCATTAATACCCATTTATTCTTCATCACCTTCTAACCATACATTCACCTTCCTCATAAGAGCTCACATTTATGGCAACCCACCTTAGTATTTACACATTTATGGCTTGTCTACATAACCCATATTCATTAAATCACTTCCCCAACATCAAAACTGAAAAACCCATAGTTCATACTCTTGAGGAATAGCAAGAGTTTACCTTAAGGGAAAAAGATGAGTGGGTTTTCCAAAGGGGAATGGAGCCACACGAAAATGAGGAGAAAGGAGGGTGAGACTCCAAGCTCCAAGCTCTTCCTTCCTATTCTAATGAAATAAAAATGAAAGAGGAAGAGGGCCACCACCTTTTTACTAGGGTTTAAGAATAAGAGAAGAGGAAATAAAGAAGGGGAATAGAGAAGAAGGAGAAGTCAAGTGTTTGCCAAGGGAGACCAAGAAGCTAATGGGAAAAAGAAAAGAGAAATGGGTCATTTGGCTTTATTTTTAATCCCTCATTAAAGATTCATCATTTTATGACAAGCAGGATCTCTGTTTGGGCTCAATACTTTATTTAAAAATTATTTTGAATACATATTTGGATCCCCAATAATATTCTTAACAGCCCTGACCAATATCATCCCAATCGGAGATACTTGGTCCAACACCTATATTTTAATCGGGCATAAATTCAGCCTGTTCGGCTCCAATAAATTATGAGTAGTCCCCAAAAATCTTAATTTAATTATTTCTAATATTTTGGAACATTAAATAACCCAAATATAATTATTTAATATTTATCTCCTTAATTAATCCTTTATTTTAAAATTTAGGGTGTTACACAGACTTTTATTTGTGGATTCCCGCTTTCACTTATAACAAGTGCATCACAGACTTGTAACCTAGAACACTTAATTTAACAAGTTAGATAACACGTAGGTAGACTTTATTTAATTAAATGCCTTGATGTGTGTTATTAACAAATCCTGGGGTCTTTGAAATAATAACCAATAATTTCAAAATCCTTTACAAACCAGACTTAGTTCTAACACTTTGCATTGAAGAGACTTCTCCTATCATCTTTTCTCTTCTTCTACCTTTTCATTCTTCACTTAATATAGTTTAATTTTAGTTTTAGTTTTCTTTTCTTCTCTTTCCACCATGATTACTATTACATTCGAGTACGTGTTTACAATTTTACAATTGTGATGGAAGAGTGATTTTTATATTGATCTATGGTTTCAAGCCCGTAAAGTAGTGAGCTAATGTTTTTCGTCTCAATCCAATTCAATCCTTAATTGTTTAACTTCTCAATCTTGTCATAACTATCTTTAATTTGGTCTTGGATCACATCGATACGATTTTGGATAATTTACGCATGTTAAATTTATTACTCGTGTAATTTCAAAACGTGCGTTCGCTTAGTTCAGACTTTTGAGATTGGATTGAGAAGAACCCTATCAAATTGATTGGAAACACTTGTTCAAAGATTCTTCAAGGAATTCAAGTTAAAAATGCTTACTCTTTAACTTGGATTTAACAATTGGATTGAGATTGACTTCATTATTAAATTTATTTTGTGGAGTAGAAATTGTATGTTAATCACTTTTTGCTTATAGATTTATATTTATATTTTAATTCCTCTTACATTCTTGGTTAATCCAAAATCCCCCCTAATTTATGTGTTCTATGTTAAGTTTAGTAACTGAGGACCTCGAGAAAATAACCTAGGTTTGTTTGCTAGTATACTACAATTTTATTTGACCAATTACAACATCAATCAACAATCATGTGCCATCTCTAAGTCATGTCAGGTAATGCCCAAAGAGTCCAACCTACTGAGTATGTAAAACTCGTATAAATTGTGGCGGGTGAATGCATCTTAAAAGAAACAAAAGTCAAGGTCATTATGATCCTAATTGTATAGTCCTTGTTCCTCCAGCTATAGCAACATGGGTACCATCATTAATGGTCCTATTGGTTGACCTTCAATGATGGGGCCTTCTTGCTGGTACTCTGATCCTGTATTTGAAACCTCTGTGTCTTCCCTAACAGGGATATTGACGAGGCCACTAGGCATGTCTTCTATCTAAGGCTCATCGTCCTTACCAGGATACTTGAGCGGTTACAACACGCTAATAAGAGACTCAAGGGGCCATAGGAAGTCCTCATGTAATGTCATATTTAAAGGAGAAACAGATACTAGTAGATGAATGACATTTTCCAAGCTAGTAGTCAGGGTTGGGGTAGAGTGCATGTTCTTGGTGGATGTAGATACTCTCAGTTACCAATTAATTATTCAAGTTTCAAAAGATCCATTAATTTTCATAATATTTTTTTAATAAAGAATAATTAAGAATATCGTTTCAAGCTAAGATATGTGATGATTGAAAAATTAATTTTATAATAAGGGAAACCATAAAAATAAATTACATACTATAAATCAATAACTTATAAAATACCTTATGATTATCATTGATCAATTAAACAAAGTCGTAGAGTAATGTGTTATTACATTGTCTATAATAAAGAAAATAATTATTAGATACACCTTCAACAAGAGAGAAAACTCCATGGCGCAAGAGCAGTTATTCAACAATATAGATACCACTAAATTAGTTTACTCATTGGATCATAATATTTATTCTAAACTCCTTTTCAAAAATATAATATACTTATTGTCCAGATCCTTCAATCCTCTATTCTATACAAACCATCAAATTGAAAACATATGAAACTAAACACAAAGAAAGAAGTAAGAAACTAAATACAATATAAAAAAATAGGAATAAGCAATAAAACATTTTCACAATATCATAATTATATTCTCAATCACAATTACACATGCAAATAATCATGAATGTATGGATGTAATGTAATTCTAATATATTATTTCCATATATGTGGGCCCTTAAAATTTTATTTTGTACTTTTCCAATCAGGAGTTGACACTCTTGCTTAAACGCAGATAATATAATTGTCCTCAAGGAAAAAAAAACAACTTTATTGACATGAAAACACTTAGAGACTAGTTAGAGTGAGAAAGTTTATTGTGAAAGTACTTGACACTAGAGAGCAACCCCAAGTCCCCTAAAGCACCCTTTCACATTTTCTCATTCCAAGGCTTGTAATTTAACCTCCTTTAATGAATCCTCAATTTCTATAATTTGTCTCTAGACAATATCACATCTTTTCTCTTTGAGTCTTCATGATGCATGAACTACTCGTATATTGAGTTAGTTAAGGCTTTTAGAAACTCAATTATCAGATATATTTTTAGGACCTACGAATAGCGACATAGCCATCCCAGTAAACTATATATTCCCATATCTTTTAAAATTAATTTTTGTTATTCATAAGATTTAGTACGGTTCTATAATCTTTCACAAACTAAATTTCATCGAGGTTGAGTTTCAAAGCCTTAAGTATATTAAAACTTTCTTCTGTGAATATGTTGAAGCTCAAAATAATTTACTTTAAAACTTTAATTTACTCATAGATCACTCTAAACTATTTACCAAAATACTTGAAATCTATTGCATTAAATATTTAATAGTATTTATATATAGTTTGAAAATAATACTTTCTGGTTTTCAAGAATTTAAAATAAATTATTAACATTAGAGAAAAAAAATTTTATTCAAAAATCATTTATCTCAAAAATCATTGTAACTTCTTTCTAAAAAAATTATGAATCATTCTAAAAATTTCAATTTAATTAATTGTTCTTAGAACATAAAATAAAGATAAAAGAAATGAGTGTAATTATATAAACTAAGAAATAATTCCTTAAAAGAAATAAACATCAAATAATGGACTAATAAAAATATAAAAGAATAATTTCTCTTAAAGCGGAAATCAAAACTTTAAAGTGTAAGAGGTGGGTAAATTCTTATTGAGTTTTAGCTATTTGTCATGCTTGTTATATGTTCATTCTCCACACCCATACAAAATTATCAAACATAAACAAATCAAGTGAACAATATATCATTCATGAATGTCATAATTCAATTTCAGAAGTGATTTATGTAACAGCCCTTATTTTTGTGTTAGGTCCTCAAGACCAGTTGTCTATATTTTATGATAATTTTTTTATGTACTGATGAATGGTCTACGACCGACTTGTTTATTTGTTTTGTTTTAAAGAGATTTTGTGAGTGTGAGGTAGAGGTTCTGATTTTAATTATGTGAGTAATAGAAATAATTAGGAAAATAATAATGTGTCTAGTAACATTAATAATAACAAAAACTTATAAAATAAAACATTAGGTAATTTAATAGAAATATCTAAGTAATTGTTTTAAGCTAATAAAACTATGTAACTCCCCGGTTTGAGCCTAGAAATAATCCATGGGACTTGAGTAAATTATTTCTATCCCAAAACATCCCTCATATCATTCCTAACAACTTTTATGAAGAGCCCAATACCCAATTTTAAACAACCAAGCCTAAAAACGTTGATTTTAAGTTACCCAGGTAAGCCAAAATGCACATTTGTATATATTTTGGGCGTAATTTTCTCTCCTAATATTGGATTCGAGTCTTTCCTATCCCAAAATATCCATATCAAATTTATCTACAACTTTTATGTTGACCACTAAGACTATTTCTCATCCCATAAATCCCAGAAATTAAAACACTACACCAATTCACATTTTTCCAATAACAGTTTGCATTTGGTGCAGCATTTTCCATATAACTCTCTCATATGACCATGAAATTGAATGAGGCCTTCACCAAATTTTTCTTAACTCAATTCTTCACAACTTTGATGAAGAAAACAAAGCCCAAATTGTAACCCATTTGGCCCAAAAAATAATCTATGCAGGGAACAAAAATCCTGTCACAGCCCTGCATCCCTTTTTTTTATTTTGGCCATAACTTTCCATTTCTCAATGGATTTTTTGTGATTTATATCAATTTAAAGAGAATAAAAAGTTATATAACTTTTATGTTCAGCCCATTTACAAAATTGGCCCATAAGCCCACTTAAAGCCACGATCAAGCTTTTGCCCTGCACTTGACACCTAAGCTCGCATGCACCTTGAACCAATTAAATTGCTTCATCACTTGGCTACTTGTCCCAACCATGCAACACACTTCACCACCTCACTACCAGCTACAATGGACACATTTCACTTGCATGAAACAAGCTTGACACTTTCCCCACTCACTTGCATGGTCGTGTGACCCCTAGGGAGGCAAGAGACTTCCATGCAAAAATCCCATTTTCATTTCTCTTGCCTTGTTCTTGCCTGGTTCTACTTTCTCCTTCCAACTTAGAAAGTTTCCAACAACATTCCTTCTCTTTTTCTCATATCTCCTCTCATCTAAACATCATCCCACACCCATCATCATCCATCGTAAATCACAACACCACACTACAAAATTCAAGATACCACCTTGGATAATCAAATTTCTTCTTTTTCCTTCACCAAACAGCAACATTTTCTTCACCATCCCACCACCAAAATCATGTTAATCCTCACCATCCATGCACCCATTTTTCTTCTCTTGATGAAGCATATAATGAAGTCCTAGGAGAAAGCACTTGAAGTCCTTGCCATTTTTTTGAAGGGTGAAATTTTAGTGGTAAGGGGGGAGTGCTTTGCTTGTTTAAGATCCATGATTTAATACATGCATGGTGGGATATAAGTGTTCCTTAGCACTTATATGCTATCTTAAAGATCTAAGCTTTTATGGTTTAATCTTGAAAATCCTTGGAAAAAAATAAGATCTTTAAGGAGCATCATGGTTGTACCATAGATTTAATTAATTCTTTGAGTTTTGCAATTTTAATGATAAGTTACTAACTTGTGACTTTTATTGCTGCAGATTTTTTGTTGTTATAACTCTATGCATGTGATAACTTGTTAAATCTTGTATTGTTTGGCTTAATTGGTGGCTTATGGTGTTAGTGATATTTTATAAAATATGAGATCTTTAAAAGTGAATTTTATAATAAATAATGAACTAACATTGCTGCTGGAAAAATTTTAAATGGTTAGTAAACAACTTAATAAATTTTAGATCCTAACATATAAACTTGAAAAAAAATGATTTATGGTTGAAAATTGGTAACGTGACTCGATCTTGAAAATTATGTGATAAAAAATTAATTTTTAGTATAAAATTTAATTCTGGAATTTTTATTAAAAATAAAAACAAGTGATTTTTTGTGGTAGCAATTAAATATGTTTATGACGTTAAGAAAATGAATTACAAGGATTTTAGAAGTTAATTCTTGGTAATTATTTGTGATGGATGATGCTGCTGTATTTTAATGTATTTGGGGTATTATTATGATTATAAAAATGTTATGGATATGGTAAATAATAAAAGAACTAAAAGGGACCCAAGTTTAGGCGTCAACGGTACGTTGGAAATGGTATAAAATGAGTTTTTGTGAGTAAACGAATGAAATTGGAAAAACTATTTTGGAGAGTTATTTGGTGGTATTAGAAGTGAATTTTGAGCATAATAAAAATACCCAAAGAAGAAAAATTGGTTGGAAAGAATTTTTGATGCGCGATTTGTCCTTAAAACGTATTTTTACGAACGTTGGAACGACGAACTTTGGCAATTGGTAAATTTTCGTGTAGGGGCTGTTTTCTGGACAAAATTTATTTTTAATTTTACTAAATTTAATTAGTATTTTTAAAGTTAAACACGTTTGGCTTTGGAATCACTCAAATCGGAATTTTCTAGATAAAATACAACGAAAACAATGTTTTGGACAAAGAAACGAAAAATTTACTATCTTGTATCTTACTTTAGAAAAAAAAAAAGGGAGTCTACTTGGAGGATTACCTTATAATAAAGAAGTATTTCATCTATTATTCTATGAAAAGTTTTAGAAAGACAAAATTAAATTAAATAGTTCATTATAAGAAAATACGACAAAAAATGACTTTAGTAATCGAAAAATTAAGGAAGATTTTATACCTTATCCTTAAAATTTCCTTTTAATAGAAGAGCTTAGATTTTATTAAGATTGTATTTCCAAGAAATATATTTAAAATTATGTTACTCCTTTTTACTGAGATATATATATATATATATATATATATATATATATATATATTATAAACTTGTAAATAAATTGAATATCTTACAATAGAGGGTTTTCTTATAAAAATTGTTTAGGAAATAACTTTGGTATTTCTAATGAAATGAATTCTTATTTGAATCTTCAAGTTTTATTACCTACTACATGAAGAGTTTTATGGGTTGGATACTTTACATGTTTTAAGGACAAATGCGCTATGTGAGTTAGGTTCCGTCTAGACTCCGGGCACCCTAAGTAATTGAGATAAGTACATGGCATTTTGCATTTATAGTTAAGGAAGGATGTTGTAAAAATCCCCTAGAGCATACAGTGAGGGGTACACTGAAGAATCTGCTGCGCCTCGATACCTGAGGGTAGTCTAGGGAGTATAACTGGAGGCGGGAATTCCAAGTGGCATCAGATTCGTGCCCATCACTGGACAGCCCATAGCAAACTCTAGTGTACTTCAACAAGAGGTGGGATTTTCTATGACCGTGGAGTGCCCGTTCGGTGGTGATGTGTGATATGTGTGATTGGCCTTTTTGATGTTGGGACTGAGAGTCCTTACCCATTGATGAAAACCAAAACGAGGAGAGCTCCGGTCACTCTAGTTGGGCAGGGGAGATAAGGGTGGCAGATTGTGCACATGATATTGATATATGAGATTGAGGAATGGAAGTTGGGCCCCATTGCATATTGGTAATGAATTATGACTCATAGTAAATGAATCGAACATATGCATAGCATGCCATCATTATATGACTAACCCTCTGATTGTTGTTGATATTTGTGTATGCAAAGCTTTATATGTCTATGGTAAGGTATGTTATATGTAAATCCTCTGTAGTTTAAAATACTAAGCCATCCTTGTATGTATATGTTATGGGTTGAGAACCTTGTACTCACCCCTTTTGTTGTTGGGTGTTGTTTTTCCTTTTCTGTGATCATCACTTAAAGGACAAGGCGGGCTTAGGCAGGACTTGGAATACCTGCAGTAAGAGACGCCAGTTTAGAAGTGTCATATGTGTATATTTTCTTTTTGCGTCGAGATCGTTATAGACTCGACATTTTATTTCTGATATGTTGTTATTTTACAGTAGTTGTCAAGAGCCAGTGAGCTCTGTACTCTTTTAAATACTCTCATGTTACAAGAATCATCCTAGTTAATCGAGGGTGTCACAATTTAATCATTAAATATCCATCTCAAGTCTTAATGGTTGGATCCTTAAATAGGTCTTTCTTAATCCAAATCAAGTCAAAATAGTCCGATCATCATATGATACGGTTTATATTAAGTTTAAATAGTTCAATCATCGCATAGGTCCTTATCCGGTCAATCAAGGTAGATCATACAAGATATTCATACTTTAATTTTTAATATAGTATTTATTTGAAGTAAGAATAAAATTTCTTTAAAATATTATAGTTATCTTGAGTTTAAAAAATAGTAGAAGACTTTTCTCATTATTATTATGTCTTTTCATATTATATTTTTATATTACTTCCTCTTTCCTCTTACAACCTGATTCATTATGAAAAGTCCATGCACACTTCGTCTTCCAGTTCACCTTAAACATATTAATACCAATTCATTTTAGTATAAAAGAGAAGATATATATAAAATTCTCACAAATTAATAACAAAATTATTTCAAATGAAAAATTTTATATAAAAATTTCATCTCTTATTATTTTATTACAAGATATGAAAATAAGTATATCACAATTAAAATACTTAAAATAAAAGTTAAAATGTACAAACTAAAAGTTTTCTTGAGTAGAATAATTATTAGTAAATTTTATTCTAAAAAATTACTATCTTCAAAATAGTAACCAGTAAATATTAAATATTAAATAGTAATTTGTAATAGTAATTTAATAATTACAATAGTAACTTACTATTCAGAATAGTGGCTTGAAATAGTACTACTAGACTTGATACAATAATAAATTTTAAATGATATTGTAATAAACTTGATAATCATAGTGTAAAAGATAGTTATTTTTACCTTACAATTTTGGCAGAATCTCTTTAATCTAGAAAATATTCTCTTCCTTACACCCAATATTTTCTCTCTAACATTACTATATTTCTATTTTTTTATTTTTTATGAATTTCTTTGTTCCATTGAAGCACTATTTATAGAAAAATTTCACTATGTATACCATTATTTTAATATTTTAATTACTATGCAAGAACAAAAACATGAAATACACACTACATTTCACTATGTAGGTTAGTGTGCATCCTTTGAAATTTTATGTATGCATAGTGAGTTTGCATAACAATCGTCAATAGAGTTATTAAAAGAAATAGTAACTTCAATTTTTGTACATTTTAAACATTTAAAATCAATAATTTTCAAAATATAGAGATATCATAATAAACCCCACTAATTTTAGAAGGAGTAATATAAAATTAAAATTTTAAAATTTTAAAATTTTCTACTAATAAAAATCTAATGGTACCTTTTCGGTTCCCTTAGAATTGTAAAAATCAATTTTTTACTCAAACTGGATATTTTTAAATAAATCTACTTGAAATATATTTTCTTAAAATTTTTTGTAATTTAACTTCACACTCCTATGGAAATATTTTATTATAGGTAACCTTATACAAATATAAACCTATTCAAAATGTATCATTTTTCAAAACATTTTTGAAAATTTATAGAAATTTCAAGAAAATAATAAATAATATGACAATCAAAAAGTTCTAAAGAATCTTAGTCAAATTCTATCAAAATTCTTATATAAAAATTTAGTAGCATAGAAAATAAAAGAAATGATAATAGGGGTGTTAAAGTGGACATTCCTACACCATTGCCATTACGATCCTTACATGGTAGGGTTGTCATTCCCATGGGACTCGACATCTTTTGTATAAGGATAAACATGCGAAGAAGAGAGATAAAAAGGGAGTGAGTCTACATTCAAAATCTATGACGACTTAGCTCATATCACGAGGTGATTACCTGATACCAGTACATATATTAGAGAGTCATGTTGGTGCCAAAGATACCACAGCTGGTGTCAATATAAAACCCATTATCACTGGTATCAATAAGAGGAGTAGAATTATTTTGAGGTTGAGAGATTTGCTATGGAGCACATTGATCCATACTTGCAAAAGTGTAGAAATGTCTATGTCTGTAATATTTTTTCTCATACTTTACGGAAAAGTAGGTGATACCTTATTTTTCCCTACAACATGAGATACCGATACGTTGGATGGAATAATATCAAGACCCTAGGATCCCACTAGACTTAGGGAGACAATATTATATCCCTATTAGACCGTCGTAAGAGATAAAACATATAAGACTCGGTTCCTATACTAGAAGTTTATCCTTCAATATTGGACAAATCATTGACACACTTAGTGGGACCTGCTCAAGTTAGTCTCACTTTTATAATTGTTTCTATGTATAGAAATCACCAGGCTCTAAGAACCCTAGAGGGAGGCATGCATGATTTAATGCACATGGAGCTATATTCGTTATATAACCTAGGTTTTGTTAAAATTTCAACGTCAATTACCCAGGTGTCAAAAAGAGCTAGGGTGGTAAAACAACTAGATCCCTAAGATGAGAACATCCGCAAGCTTTACACAAAGTTAAAAAAGTGGAGTAGACCATGCCCATCAATACCTCACCATAAAATGTTAACCTCACTAGATTACTTTAAAATCCCAACATATGATAAGGATTACTTGGTATCTAGGTATCAGATTGAGCGTCATTCACCCCTATATTGGTCTTTACAGACTCGTGGAAATTCTCTTGGTTACAAATTCAACATCCCTTTCATTGATGACTCATATTGGTTCTAATTCATAAAAACCTCCAAACACCCCAAAGCTTACGTATGACAAGGTATACCATTGAAACTCACCCTAGTAAGTAGATGGACACTTATATAAATGAGTTAATATTCTTCGGTAGAGGTGGGGACGTAATATGTAAATTGTTCCCTAGAACCCTGATACTGAAGCCTTAAGTTAGTTCAAAGGCTTAGCAAAATAGTAAATAAATGAAAGGTTAAGCTAGAAGAGGCCTTCGGAAGGCACTTCGTCATTGTAAGAGATACCCCTAAAACCTCCCATACCTTGGCTTATTTCAAGCAAGGAAAGACAAAGTCGTTAAAGGATTTCTTGAAGAGATTTTACAATGAGGCATTAATGGTTCTAAAGTTGACATAGCCTATCTAACTCTACATAGTAGTTAAGGCTCTCCGACTGAAATCAGTTTTCGCTTTATCTTTGGCCATGTGCCCACCCCAGACCCTAGAAGAGTTTAGGAAGAAAGTAGCCAAATACATGGGGTAGGAATACACCTAACTATAATAGAACAACCCCAACTCCCGACTTCCATATCATCCTTGAAAGAAAAGACCAAGCAAGAGAAAATTCCTCAAATGGATCAGGATATGGACTAATCATTCCACTCAAAAGAAAGAAAGGTGTTTAACTTTGATTATTATATGCCTCTTAATGCAAGACCAAATCAAATCTTTATAAAGGTTGACTTTCTTGGGTTTAGTATGTATGGGGTAAGAAAGTCCATGCCTATCAAGAAACTGAGAAACTCAAAGAAGTACCATGAGCAATCAGGTCATATGACTGATGAATGTAAGAAGTTGGAGGATATTGTATAGATTCTAATTAGGGCGGGAAAGTTAAAGCAATATCTCTTCAAAAAAAGTAATGTCTTTTTTAGAAACAAGTTCTATAATAAACCAAATTGGAATAAGAAGAGACAGAGAGATAGATTGCTGGAGAATGATAGAGGACGAGGTCCCAAAAAGGCGACAATGACTGAAAAAGGCAAGGCAAAGGTGGTAGAATCCATTGAAGAAAAGAAGTTTTCTGATCCTCATCCTAGATTGAAGAGAGAGGTCATAGATATAATTTTTGGTGGATTTACCATGGGAAAAGTCTCTAACACTACCCAAAAGAACTATTTGCCATTAATCATCTTCGTTTAAACCAAGCCTAACAATAGACCCTTCTGGGATGACATTTGGACCCTTCCTATTATCTTTTTTTTATGATGATTATAACCTCACCATTCTGAGTAGAAATGATACAATAGTGATTGAGGCTGTTATAACTAACAAGAATGCAAGTAGATTTGATGTAGGATTACCTTGGGATTTTAGATCTTCAATCTTGATCTCCTTAAGATCTAAGCTTTTCTCCTCTTAGCTTGCAACTCAAAACTGAAATTGGAAGTTATCATGTTTGGCCGAAACCTATACCACATGGAAATATGGGGAAATTATTGGAAACTCAAAGGAAAACTCTAGAAAAATGCTAAGGGAAACTAAGGAAAGGAAATAAAGTTATGAAGAGGCAAGAAAGTGAAGGTTTGGGATGCCACTCTGTAGACTAGAGAGATAAGTCAAGTGAGGATCACCACCTTTGGGAGAGGTTCTAAAGGATAAGATCTGAGGAAAAGAGCTAAGCACTCAAGAGAGTTTACAAAAAGGAAAACACTCAATCTTATTAGAAATTTGTCAAATAAATCTTAGCTACCTAATTACAAAAGAGATGAAGCTTATATACCTCCCTTAAATATGTATTTTCAAGCTTGACTTGGGTAGGTGTTAGTCCTCAAATTTAATGTTATTTTCATAATAAAAAGTGTGTTTATTTTAAATAAAATTAGTTTAAATTGTAATAAATTTATGTTTTAAATTCAATAAATGGATGTTATTGGAAATAATCTGCCTTGATCAATTTTCTCTAGTTTTGCAATGAATAATTAAAGAAAATCAAGAGAAAATTGAAGAACTGGAAGTCTGACGCGTAGCATCAACACTACGTGTAGCATAGGAAATTTTGATGCTGACGCTACGCGTCACAGCCACACGTAGCGTCAGAGCTACGTGGACTTCATTTCCAGGTGGACAAGCACTCAGTCAAAAGGCCAAATAACGGTCAATCCAATCAAGCAAAATGCCAAGCCGAATTGGGAGACATGTGGAACCATTGTCTGGGCATTATTGGATTTAATTAATCTTAATCATGGCCACTTAATCACATGTTTATGGTGGCTGAGTCAGGAACTTGACGCTACATGCCAGGCTGACGCTACGTGTCTGGACCCTTTCTTAGCCCTATAAATAGGCTAATTCCAAGGCATTCATGGCATCCCATCTGAGAATTCAGAGCTTCCTTTCTTTTCTTTCACTCGAGTTTCAGTGTTCTTTTGTGAGTTTGTAAGGTTAGAGTGAGTTTTAGATACTTAAGAGTGTTGTGTAGTATTGTGAGCTCTTGTATTGTGAAGTGTTTCCAAGTCCTTGTAATGTCAAACTCTGTAAGTGTTGTTTTTACTTTTACCATGTGTAACTAAATTGTTTATGTTGGAATTTGGTGAATCAATCTATTATATGATGTTGTAATTATCACCTATGCATATTTATAATTCAAGTACATGTCAGTATTTTAATCTTTTATTAGTATGAACGTCAAACGGGAGAATGATTTTCATGCGTATTGAAACTTATTTTATTAGTGTAAATGTCAAACGGGAGAATGATTATTCATGCCATATTAAAATCTATTTTAATGAAAGTAAAAGTTGAAATACCCTTAATATGCCAATTACTAGGAATAGAGTTGGTGATTATTATTGCCATAAGGCCAGTACTTAATGCAAGTTTTTACTGAGAAAGCTCACAAGGGATCGGACTTTACAGTGATAACTTAGAATTTATATCACGAGAGATCGATTATAATGATTTTAAGCTGCAATGACATGAACTTGATAATTAAATATGTATGTTTGTAATCACTTCATTATATTTTAGTGCGAGGATCCTAATTCCAACATAATTTATCAATCTGTGTTTTTACTTCAAGTATTTGAGTTATTCTGAATTACATCTCAATTTTTTAGATAAATTTTATATTTACCATCCTTTTACCACATGAACAAATAAATCGTCAAATTCTGTGAATATTGTATAAATTGTTTATAAAACATTCTTTTGTTAATAACTTTTGATAAATTTACCATTGTAAATAAGAATTAATGTGAGTTACTAGAACTTTCAATCCCAGTGAAACGATATCTAAATTTGAAAACTACAAACGATTAGTGCACTTGCCAATTAAAGACCCAACAGTACCATAGGATTAACAAGTTTTCTGGCGCCATCGCCGGGGATTGAATTGATTCAGTAAAATGGTAAATTTTTAATTACCGTGGTAAAAAAATTTTTACCTTAGTTAAATTTTCAACTTTATTTTATTTTTACTTATTCATTCATTTATTTACTTTTTCTTATCATTGTTACACTAACTTTCTTTGTCTAGTTTGTGTATGCAAACCCAACCTACAGCAGGGAAAATTTATTTTGATCCTGAGATCAAAAAGTTTGTTAAGAAAATCAAGTCTTTGAAATCTAAAACACAAACTAAATCTTCTACTTCATCTTCTTTTGAAAATTTAAATATGGCTGCTGAACAAAGGAGAACATTGGGACAGTTTGCTGCTATCAATGGACCACCCCGAGTTTTGGGAATGTTTCAAGGATCTGTTGCTGCAGTGGAGATTAAACGTGCTACTTTAAATATTATTCAAAACAATCAATTTGCTGCCTTAAATCATGAAGAACTATATGAGCACTTAACTATTTTTTATGAATTATGTAGCATAATTGGTTTTGAACCCAATCAAGAAGAATCTATTTATATGAGATTGTTTCCTTTTTCCTTGGTTGGGAAAGCTAAAGAATGGTTTAAATCTTGTCCACTTGGTAGTTTTACCAACTGGTCTGATGTTGAGAAAAAAATTTCGGAAAGATTTTATTCTCCTTCAAAATACTTTAAAGCTATGACAGCAATTCATTCTTTTTCACAAAATAATGATGAGTCCTTAGGAGAAACATGGGAACGATTCAAAACACTTCTGAGAAAATGTCCAAATCACAATTTGAATGATGCTGAAAACGTAAGGATCATTTATCATGGTTTATTACCTTAGTTCAAGATGAAGTTAGATGCTTGTGCAGGTGGTTCTTTAATGAACAAAACTATGGAGGAAGCAATAGAGATATTGGAATCAATGTCCATTAGTGACCGACAAGCAAAACATAAAAGAAGTAATGCACCAAGAAAGCCAGGTATGCTCAAATTGGGAGTGAATGATGTAGTATTGGCTCAGCAAAAATTATTGACTCAATAAATTGAGGCTATAAGCAAACAATCAGAAAAACTTCAAATTGCTCAAGTATCATCACCACCCCCTGCTCAATTAAAACAATGTATGCATTGCATGGGCGAACAACCATGTGGTTATTGTGCCCCTGATAAAAATGAGCAAGAACAAGCCAATTTTCTGATCCACCAAAGAATACCATTAGGTAATTTTCCTATCAATCTTGGTAATTCTTTTCCTTATAATTATCTGCAGGGATTGCAGAATCAAAATTTTGGTATTGGACCTTCCAACTAACCTCCTAACAATCAATATAAGCAACAACAACAATCACAAGATGGCAATACAAGATTGACAAGGATTAAGAAATCTATCCAATAGTTATTGTAGTTTGTGGAAATAAATGAAGCTACTTGGAAAGCATCAGACTTACAAATGGGTCAGCTAGCAAAGGAAATAGCTAAATTAAAAAGTTCTGGTTTTACTGCAAACACTCAGAACCCAAGGAATCAATGTAATGTTGTTTTCTTAAGTGTTGTAAAAATTGATTGTAAAGAAAATTGTGAAAAGAAAAAGAATGAGGAAGAAGAAAAAGAAAAAGAAAAAGAAAGAGGGCAAGAGAAAGAAGAAGAGAAAAAATAAAAAATAAAAAAATTGAAAAAGAAAAAAATATTCAAGAATCCGTGGAAGTAGAACATGAAACAATTTGTAATGAGGTCTTACAATTTGACACACCAGAAAAATTTAAAGATCTGAGGAGTTTTACCATTCCCATTTCCCTTGGAAATATCAACATCGGGAATGCTTTATTAGATTTAGGGGCTAGCATCAATCTAATGCCCCTAGGTTTGATGAAGCGTATTGGTGATCTGGAACTAAAAGAAACCAAGACAGACTTATAATTTGTGGATCACTCTACCAAAAGACCAATTGGGAATGTAGAGGATGTACTAGTTAAGGTTTACAAGTACCACTTCAAGGTTGATTTTGTGGTGCTTGATATAAAGAAGGATACTAAAATTCCTCTAATTCTTGGAAGACCTTTCCTAAAAACTGCAAAGATGCTGATTGATGTAGAAAAAGGAAAGATTGCAGTCAGAGTCAAGGAAGAGGAGGTAATCTTTGAAATGTTCAATGAACAACATGAATGTTTCAGAATTAATGATTACCAATCAGGTAAAAGTACATCTCATCCCAATCTTTTAAAATTAACCAATTGCTTGCATGATAAAAGACAGGTAATCAAGCATCAGAGAAGAAGGAGGAAGAAAAAGACAGGTGATTCCTCAACCAAAATTGAGAAACCACTTGATTAATCTGAGGTAATGTCTGGCTGGGGACATTAAATCTAGTGCTCAATGGGAGGCAACCCATTATTTCTTTTTATTTTTAACTTATTTAAATATATATATATATATATATATATTAAGTGTTTTTCAAATTTTAGTTTAGAAATTTGATTTTGAAAATAAAAAGAGTTTTAAAATTAAAAGAAAAGGCTTTTTGAAAATTAAAAATTAAAAAAATGAAAAAACAAAATCCCACGCATAGCGTAGATTCTAAATTTTCAACCTGACGCGTAGCGTCCCTACCGCGCGTAGCGTCAGGACCAACGTTCAGTTTTTAAAACTGGACCCCTTAAACAGAGGCCCAGAACTAAAACTTTAACAACATATTTTGCCTCCACATTCACTTTCTTCGGAAACCATATTTTTCAAAACCCTAACCACTTCCAAAACTCCAAACCTCTACATTCTCCTATTTTCTCAAGGATCTCAAGTAAGTTTTTCTAATCCTTTTCTCTTCAATTTTTAATTTCAATTTCTAGAAATGCATGCAGATAGGATTAGGATAGAAGACCACTGGGATTGATTGTTGTTAGAATAAAGACATGAATGGATTGAATGTGGTTAGCAACCCCTATTTTTGAAGTTTTTCATGGGCAGAATAGGGCTGATGCGTAGCGTCCCAACCACGTGTAGCGTCTATCCCTGTTTTGGATTTTTGTTCATTTTTGTGTTTTATTTTCTGTATATATTATTTTCTGTTGTTTTTGAAAAATAAAAATTTTTATTTTGTTTGTTTAATTTTCTTTTAAATTAATAAAATTTCTTAAATTGTATGTTTGTTATACTTTTTTGCCTAAAAATAAATAAATTTGTTAAAATTTTGTAAATATGTATGTTGTGTAATTTTCTCATTTTATATGTAAAATTGCATATTGTGTATGTTATACTTTTAAAAATCTAAAAATATGTATGTTTAATTTTTGTTTTGCATAATTTGTTTTATTAAAATTATAAAATTCAAAAATATGTTGCTTGTGTGCTTGGTGAATATTTTGTTGTGATTAAAATTTTATGTTGTGTGAATTTTGTTTAAAATTTTGCATGAGTTTTATTTTTGATGTTTGAATATAAAAACCAAAAATATGTATGAATTGTTTTGGTAATTTATTGTTTGAATTTTTGTGTGTTTATTTAAATAAATTTTCTTTTTGTAGATGGCACCTAAGAAATCCATTCCCATTACAGGTCCCAAGAGACAAAGGAGAACCACTAACACTAATACCACTTTTGAAGATCCAGATCTTTAGGGTGAGGAATAGCTGGGACCTAGAGATCCCACTAGATTTCGCACTGACGTGAAATGGGCCAGATTTACCAGATTAAGGGCCAGAGATTGATTTGGGAGAGAGTTTTAGATCTGAATGTTGGAGACTTTCCTGAGCTGCAGAATAAGATCCAGAGAAGGAGATGGGGACCCCTATTTTCTCTACTGACTGAGGGGGACCCCATACTAGTTATGGAGTTTTATGCAAATGCCTACAGTGTTAGGAAATCCCTAAACATGAGCAGCGAAAAAAAAAGGGATTCCAAAGGATTTGCAAGGTTCCGTGTTTCAAAGCACAAAACAAACACAAAAATCCTTTTGGATTACCTCTTGAAGAACACCGAAGCAGTCGTAGCCTCGTCCTTTAGGAGTCCACACGAGCACTCCCACCAGAATCGCAACACTTGCCAACTGCTAGTTTAATGGCGTTTAGCTCTTGCAATTTTTGCGAATTTGTGTCTCACTTGAGTGAACGGCCTATAAACATCTTATGCACTATTTATAGGCTTAGGTTTGACCTAATTTGTTCTCTCTAAAATTGGGCTCCTTACTCATTCCAAATGAGTTAGGCCCAATAGCTTTATTTTAGTCCAACTAAAATAAGACAACATTTTCTGATGGGCTTACTTTATGTGTGTGACCCTACAGGTAAAATACTCGGTCATATTAATAATAAATTATTTTATTATTAATATAAAATAAGAGCGGCATCTAGCAATGCGTCATTATGTCCGAATATTATCAACATAACCTATAAGGGATAATTATTTAATATGTTTGTTCCTTTTGTCACGATATCCTAATTGGGCCCAAGGCATGGTCACGTCATCCTTGTACGGCCCAATTTATTTTACTTGATACCGGAGTAGACCGAATCTGAATAAATATCTAATATTTATTCTTTCTAGCATGACCATGTGTTTTCTTAGTCTTACTCCATCAAGTGGCCTATAGATATCACTCCTGTCACATAGGAGAGACAAATCCCATCTACATCACTCACACCCCTCTGCATAATTTGTTCATTGCCTAATCATAACCTTTATAGTCCTCTTGTTACAGAAGACGTTTAATTGTATTAAAACAATAAACTCCTCATGTAGGAATCGTAGTGACTTCAGGTCGAAGGACTACATATACCATTATCACATTGAGAATCGTTTATGACAATCATGTAACGATCCATGCAACGTTCTCATGGTGGGTCTGTCCAGTACATCATTACTCTTAATGTGTACCCGTGTGAAAACTTGATATCATCTATATCTATGATCTATGAGATCAGGTCATCAGTATACTCACACACTAGTCTCAGTGTATTTATATGTCCCCATGTAAATACTTGACTAGGGACATTTTAGGAATAATTTTTATATAACCTATTACTCCAAGGATAAAGACGTTTTAAAACAATTTTAAATGATAAGCATAAAAAATGATACAAATGAAAAAGCATAAAAAGCTCATAGTGCATACACCAACATACAGGACGCGTCAGGATTCACCTAACATTGGATATCAGATGACGAGCTTAGTGAGAGGCAGGCATATCACTTACGACATGGACACTATTAGTACCCTACTGGGTAATCCTTGGGAGCCTACTCCGGACAGCGACACTTGTTTCTAGAAGGAAAACAGAAACAAGGTTGTCACTGAGGATGGTGATCTAGGATACTTCTTGGATCAGGTTGCTCATTTCTTGAGCAAAGATGGAATCTTCTTTAACCTTAGTAAGGTTGGAAGAACTTCATCAAACCTCCTTAAGACCTAGATGACCCCCAGAGTTCAGGCATGGATGTATCTCATGCTCCATAACATCACTCTTGTTACCCACCTTTCTTCTCTTCCAGATGATCGATTCTGCCTTCTTTATTCCAGTCTTTAGGGCCACACCATTGACATCGCTATGCTTATATCTGAGCAGATTCACCTTTATGCCTTAGGGTATAAGGTGAACCATCCTATTCCTTTCCTTCTCATCATTTCTGCCTTACTGAGGAGGTAAGGAGTCGTCGTGCCATCACCTGAGTTCACTAGTTCTTCGGGGAGAGTTCCCAAGGTTCTAGTGAACAAAGATTATTTTGTCCAGCAATGCGAGCTTCCACCTCTGGAGCAGGAGGGTCAACCCAGACAGAGACGAAGGAGACCACTAGTTCAGCCACCTTCTGCTGATGCTATTTCGGATGGATTCGCCGGGATGTGTAACATCCTGGTTTTGATTTAATTACCAATTAAGGTTAATTAGAGAATTAAGATTATTGATTGAATAATAATAATGATATTAATAATAATGCCAGGAAATGATATTGGTGCCCTTGGTGGTGTGATGGAATGCTTCGGTCCTCTCTCCCTCCCTCTCCCTTGTGATTCCCACGCTAATGGGATGGGAGCTGATAGGATGTGATGGCTGATAGGAGTGGGCTATCACGGCAGTGAAGGGATAAGAGCTGCAAACACTCCTCCTTTCTCTTGTGAATTCCTCTGGAGACTTTTCTCCTCCTTCGTTATTCATTTTCTTTTCCTCTTCTTCATCTTCGTGGCTGTTCTTCTTCTTCATCTTCTTCTTCCACTCAACACTGTATAGAACCGAGTGGAACACGAAGAGGAACAGCGTGGTTGAGAGAGAGATTTGTGTGGTGGTTGAGAAAATAGCATGGTGCTGTGTGTTTGGAGGCAAAGATCCTCCCCTATTTTGCCTAACAGCGTTGGGTGCCTGCAAACCTTGGGGTCCTCCATTGTTGGTGAGGACTGGCTATTCGAGTGGAGGAAACAGCCATGGAATCCTCTACTGGACCGAGTGTGAGGGCTGTGTTGTGCCTTGGAGGCTTGGTATGGAGTGCTTGGTGGTAGATCTGCTCAAGAGGAAGCAGTTGTTGGTTCCTCCAAAGCTGAGAGCTGGGTCATTCTGTTGAGAACGAATGACCAAGGAGCGATTGGTCAGAACTGGAAGCTCAAGGAGCTGCTGGAATCTTCATTCCAGGTAGGGGGGCTAAATTACATCTCAAATGTATGGTTTATGGACGGGTTTCGGGTGGTTTTGCTTTAATGTGTGGTGTCATGTTTGAAATACGTTGATTGATATATTGTAGTTAAGTATTGGTGCATGAGACACCCAGATTTATGATCGTTATGGTCCGTGTGATGTTGTTATGATTCCGTCCATGAGATGTATGATGATAAATATGAAATGTTGAGTGTATGCATGGAAATGTTGGCTTATAATGAGATGCCGAGTGAATGCATGTGCTGTGAACCAGTGTGAATATTAAACGCAAGTGGTGTGTGAATGTTGTGCTGGTTCTAGTTATGATTCTATGTAAATGTATGATATGTTATGGCTGTTGATGTCGAGTGGGTTTTGTATGAAAAACATGTGTTGCTTGTTGCAAATGTTAATGCTGAGTGGATCTCATGAAATAGCATGTGATGCTTGTTATGAATGATAATTCCGAGTGGATGGCATTGTAATTGCCGAGTGCATGAGATGTGGGTCGGTTATGTTGATTCCCGTTTGGGGTTTTATATTAAAAAGCATATGAATTGCCAAGTGCATGTGATTGTCGAGTGCATGTATTGTGTTATTGCCATGCCGACCCCTGTTTATGAATAATGATGAAATGCATTAGATGCATGTTATTGATATTTGAATGCCGAGTGCATTGGCGTTGGACGTCTGATGAATAAGACTGTATGCATCTGATTCGCCACTGGAAATGCTTGGAGCATATAGCGTTGGACGCTTAATACCGATCGACAATCAGATGAATATGTGTTGAAAATATATAAAAGACCTCGGGTTGGACTCGAGGCAGTGCCGAGTGCACTAAGCGTTGGACGCTTAAAGACCTTGGGTTGGACTCAAGGCAAGCCTACCGGGTTGGACTCGGGGCTGCCCGTAACACTTTCGTTGTCGCTTGGAGTGACTGTGTTACATGTGAGGGCAAACGGTTTGGTACTTGTAAAACGGCCGAATCAGCTTGGAGCTGAGAAAGGGCTTGGAGCCTATGTTGCAATAATAAAAATGGATAATGAATAACCGGATCCGGGTGAAATGAATATGTGCACACTTATGTTTGTCATTGAGCTCAATGTGAATTGTTGAATATGTGGATATGAATTGATTAGGGTGAATCTGATTGGATTAATGCATGTATACTAATATATTTACGAGTGTAATATGATGTTATGGTTGTGATACATGCTGTGATGAGTATAATTAATATAGTCATGAATGATTGGTGTGAATTCCGACTGAGTGAATATGTGTACATTGGTACTGTTGCCGAGTGCAAGGTAATGTTGTGGCTTTGAATAGGTAATTATGAATGATATGAATTACTCAGTCTTGATTGAATTGCATGAATTGTATGAATCCCGAGTGGATGAAGTTGTTGTAGGGTTCATATTGAATGGCAGAGTGCATTATTGTTGATTGATATATATTATTGTATGGGTGAGGATTCTAAGATTAATCTGAGTCAATAATTGTCATTTAATATGTAAAAGCTCACCCCTACTGTGGCTATATTTTTTAGTATATGCAAGTCGGACTGGGAATGAGGAGATGGCCTCAAGTCCGAGTGGGGAGCACTTAGATTGTTGAAGTGCATGCATAGTACGTATTGTATATTGATATGTAAAGCCTTGGTCGGCTCTCTTGTAATCCGAACGGATTTAACTATATGGATTGTCTATCGGGATTGTGAACAAGTATACATTGTGTATATATATATTTTACATTGTTATAACGTTACCTGAGTTGTTCATTAAGTGGTGTTGAGAGAATTATGCTAAGTTAATGAATTCTGAGTGGAATGTTGATAAGAGAGCCATTACCGAGTGAGGCTATTGTGTGTGTTGGCCTTTTTCCGAGTGACAAAGGCATAAGATAGTTCCGAGTAAGATGTACTCGAGTGGACTACTTCCGAGGGAAGACTAGTCCATAAGTTACCGAGTGAAAATATGAGTAAACCCCGAGTAGGGAAGGGTTTGGATATTCCCGAGTGAACCTCTTCTGAGGGAAGAGTTGTTGTAACGGTTCTGATTGAGGTATTCTAGGTGATCTGTCTAGAACCAGGGTCAAGAGATCCGGTGTCGGGTCAGTCACAAATAGTCAAATGATTACATCTCTAAAGACC
This sequence comes from Clitoria ternatea, assembly GCA_037962975.1. Lineage (NCBI taxonomy): Eukaryota > Viridiplantae > Streptophyta > Magnoliopsida > Fabales > Fabaceae > Clitoria > Clitoria ternatea. The sequence goes on from CM075672.1 coordinate 164,757,245, forward strand.
GGTTATATGAGTATCTGGTTTACGTATCCGATGTCTCTGTATGATGAGAGCGGATTGGGCGTCCTGGAGGTCCTTCACACCATCCTTACGTGTTGATATGGGTGAAAGGTGGTGTCACCTATAAAGATTCTCTGACGTTCAAGTCAGTGATGATATTCCAAGTGAGGAATGTTTTCAGAGAGTAATTGTAAGTTGATAAAGTCAAAAAGATCCCTCCCTTTGTTGATGAAGAGAGTTCATATACCTGATTGGCTCGATATTCGAGGATCCTTTAGTGGGGAACCACTAACCTCCAATAACACCTTTAAATTATTATCTTATTGCGCACTTACCAGTATGATTGGGTCAAGTGGCCATTTTATATTGAGCGTAGGGAGTATAGGCTAGAATTAAGGGACAAATTGACCATTCCCGTGAGCAGATTTTGGCTCGTAGTGTAGGGAATTATTGATCTGTCCCTGTAGCAATGCCTTTTGTTTTCTGCATAATGACGTATATGTTATCCGGTGTCATGGTGTTATCCTGGACAACCGGTATAGGGAGAGCGCCTGATACGGAATTAGAGTCCGGATGTATACCAATGACACCGGTTGCACGTTGACGAATTGACAAAGACGTTGAAATATGTCTTGTAGATCGGATACCGGTATCAAGACCGGATCATATGTCCCCTAGCTTGTGTGAGGGACTGTGTAGTTGTTCATATGAGCTACTCAACTTGCGAAAGGTCTAGATGCCGGTATAGCTTTGCAGGAAACGTTTTTATGCATGTGTGCTATTTAGCATTATTATATCACGAGGAACCGTCCTAGGGTAGAACGTTCCGTTTTCATGATGTTGTTATAACGGTTTCAGACAAAGATTCGCAGCAGGAGAATACCAAAAGTTTTTTGAAAACTGAAGACCCTTGATATTCGAGTGACATCTGTAAAGCATAGATTGCGTCGCATGATTAGACATTAAATGCCTTTAATCACGTGTGCGAGCAGTTATTGCGTTTAAGATGGAAATCTCAGTAACCGTCGTTTGGGGCTTAATGGGCCTACAATTTTTAAAACTTCTGGGCCCAGCGGATAGGCCCTTTGACGAATTGATATTGTTTTGGCGCCCATGAATTTAGAACGACTGTGTCGTTTGACTCGTGAATCAACGCGTTTAGTCGTGAATGTCACAACCTCAAGAGTTGGTAACTGAACCCTTTCGTTTCCTATAAAAGAAACACTTAGTGGATTCTGGGTTCGACTCATTTCTGATTTCTTAGCAAAACTCTGCAGAAATTTTGTAAAGACGCTTGCCGCTTGTTTTGAGAAGTTTTTCTCAGTCTTCATCTTCCTTATCATCTGAGGTAACCATTTTCTTTCCCCTGTTATTTTCGTCTTCTTTTGCTCTGCTATTTTTGCTTGAAAAGAATGTATCTTACTAGGGGGAGATTAACTTCTCGCAACCCTAATTATTGTGGGGGAAGAATCCTTGTGATTCTTCCGAGGGCTGAGTCATGTCGCTCAGAAAGGGGATCTTACTCACGGTAGAGAGTGACTTTTCCCTTCTCAGAGTCGTCCTCTGATTGTAGTCGCTCTGAAAAGTGAGATGAGTAATGATTGTTACCCTTTTGACGATGTGACTTTTTATCGTAGAGCAGAGATTTTTGTTCACGCTACTCAAACGATGACTGGAGAAGGAACCTCTGGGGATCAAATTGTTCTGAAAATAGCAGAAGGTCTGTACAGCGTAGTCGCCTCTCTGCTAAATTGGGAAGAACTCCAGGCTAAGTGGCCCTTCTGCTGGATAGCTGACGAGTTTAAAAACTTAGCCTCCCATCATGCGAATGAGGACGGAGCTTGGATTCAGCCAAGGTTTACAGTTTGCGTTGAGGAGGAAATGAAAAAATGGTTCAGGGTATTTACACCGCTCCCTACAGAACGGATATACCACGTTGTCCCAGATGAGCGTTTGGTATATATGCATGATTTTGTATTTCATCACCTCAGAGTTCATTTCCCCTTATCCGAGTTTCAAATGGGTGTACTAAGGTTCCTAAATTGTGCACCTTCTCAACTTCATCCGAACGGTTGGGGACTCGTTCGTGCTCTAGAAGTATTAGGAGACTACTTCAACTTTACGCCCACCGTAGCGATGCTGTTCTACTACACTCAGGTAGTTCGGAGGGCTAACAAGCAAGGTGGTGTAGGTCTAATCACACTCCGGACTCTATGTTCCTTCGTGAACTTCGAATCCTACACCGATTCAGCTAAAGTTGAGGGGAAATCATTTAAGTCCTTCTTTACCCGGATATCAATTAAAAAGAATAAGCCCGTCTTCTGGAAAAACGAAGAGGGTCTTAATAAATTTCCCCTGAGCTGGACTCATGAGCACTTTCTCCTGAACTCCTCAGCATACTTCACTCATCAGTCCGAGCTATCTACTGAAACGGCGACGGTGTTATTCGCCCTTAAAGCATATTCTACACGCTTTAAAGTATTTTTGTGTAGACTCCTTTTAAGTAGTTCAAGTGCAGTCCGGGATGAATATCTCCGTAATTCTCATTTTATTTTTCTTTTCCTCCTTTGTTAATTGTATTAAGCATTTCCTCATTGCTAACACGTTTTATTTATGTATGTAGGTGAAATAGAGCAAAAATCTCCGGACATGGACAAGTTGAAAAACTTGAAAGCAGGAGGTAAACATGTAGCTGGCGAGAATGAAATCTTGCCTAAGAAGGATTCTGTGAAGGATTGTTCCGAGTTGATCATCCTAACCTCGGATGTAGAAAGGGAGATTCCACTGGTAGAGGGCGGCTCGACTGGTGTTGGCGCAACTACGAGTCAGCCTAAAATAACAGAGAGGAGGAGGAAGATCAAGAATGACCCTTCAGGAGGACCATCGAAGAAACATAAACCTTCAAGGAGTCCGAAAAGGGCAAGGGCTTCAAAAGGTAAAGCTGTAGAGACCTCAGATGCAGCTGAAGTTCCTTCTGGACTCCACAAGGGTATTCTTTTTGGGGTCTCTGGATCTAATCCGATCTCTTTCCCAACTGCTTCATTCCTTACTCCCTTCCTCTCATACCGGGGGAAAACTCCAGCTATTCTTCCTCAGCCTTTATATGAACTCCGGCCCACGCTTAAAACTAAAGAAATCAAGGAGGCGTGTGAGGCCGGAAAATGGCAGTTAGCAGAACTGACTGGGATGCTTCACTCGCTCAGTTTGTTGGCTGATGATGTTGACAAGGTTGATGAGCTGAGTGATAAAGTAGAACAGCTCAACCTCTCGTCGGGGAAGGATAAAGCTGCCTTAAGATTAATGGAAGATCGCCTTGCCAAGTCTAAAGAGTTTGGAGATATTATGAACAAGGAAAATCTCAAGCTCAAAACCATGCTTAAAGACTTGGAGGGTAAATTGGCAGAGAAGGAGGAGATGCTTGGTAAATCACAAGAAGAACTCCATAGCAGTCAAGCTAAACAAGCTGATCTTGAAGCCAAAAGCAAAGCTGCTGCGGAGGATTATTTCAAACAAGCAGAAGAGTGATCCCAGAAGGAGAAGAAGTTCCTCTATGAGATCGAGGGACTGAAGGCTAAGAGTACAGAGTCCCAAGGATCGGATGGAGATCTTTTAAGGTTGTAGGAAGAATTGGCTGTAGCAAGAGCTGAGGCGGAGGAAGCCATTGATATATGCAACCAGGTTGCTGAAGAATCCTTCGGCCTGGCTATACGTCAAGTCTTCTACCGCAATCCCACTGTGAAACAAAACCTTTATGGAATGAATCCATTTTATGAATTTCATGGAGGGAAGCTATTCGTAGTGGTTGAAGATCGTCTTGAAGATCCTCCGGAGTCCTTATACGGTTTGCCCCCTCTTCCCAAGGGTCAAAGTATGGGTTCGGATTCTGCTGTTCCTACACCAGGGGGCATCTCATCTGAAGGAGGTACTGAGGCACCTGAAGAGAAAGCTCCGGAAGAAATCCCAAAAGAAGGGACGCAAGAACCTGGAGAAGGGGAAGGACAAAAAGAGACAGAAGAGAAAGTTCCCCCTCTATAGTTTTGCTATTTTTTTGTATGTAAAGTTGTGTTCTGGGATCAACTCCGGCGTTACATGAAATCTTGCTTTTCACGAATGAATAAAATTCCCTTTCAGAAATTTGTCTTCAATACTTCATGAAGAATAATGTAACTTAGATGTATATATCATTTCAGTGATTGATAATCCGTTCAATATGACTAACGTTGACGTTGGATTGAAATAATCACCTTAGAAAATCATATAATTTTAGAACGGAAAGATACATACATGAATACTGTCCCCAAGTACAGGTATGTTAAGGAATAGGTACCTGTCATAGGGCATCATCCTTAATTCTTTTGAGGAGAAAAGAAGTCAATCTGTTTTTCACAGAACGGATGACTAGACTTAATTGGTGTTATTCTCACAGGACGGTTTACAGAGTTGATCCGTTGTTCAATGTGAGAGTATTGTTCCAAGCTCAACGAACTACAAAGATACATAAAGATGATGGTTGGGTCTTCCATCATAGTGATAGTGATGGGAACTTGTTCACGCCAGGAGTTGTGTCATCAAATCACAGATCAAGTGATAGAGAATATCTATCCTGGGGAAATACCTCTCAATCGTAAGAGTACGGATTGAGCCTTCAAGATCACAGGAGTTTCATCATCAAATCACAGGATAGGTGATTGAGATCATCCGTCCTGGGGAAACACTTTTTAATCGTCAGGATACAGATTGAGACTTCAGAAGCTTCCATCATAAGATGATGATGGGAATTGTCCATGCCAGGAGTTACATAATCAAATCATAGGATAGGTGAATGAGATCATCCGTCCTGGGGAGTACACCATGCCAGGAATTACATCGTCAAATCACAGAATAGGTGATTAATATCATCCGTCCTGGGGAGTACACCATGCCAGGAGTTACATCGTCAAATCAGAGAATAGGTGATTGAGATCATCCGTCCTGGGGGGTACACAATGCCAGGAGTTACATCGTCAAATCACAGAATAGGTGATTGAGATCATCCGTCCTGGGCAAGTACGTTACAATCGTCAGGGTACGGATTGAGTTTTCAATTTCATAATCAAGTCCGGTATCGAGACGAGGTGATCATTCTACTTGTCCCCTAGCTTGTGTGAGGGACTAGTAAAGTGGCTCATATAAGCTATGTCGTTTTAGAAGAAGTGCAGATACCGGATGATACACGTTGTCACGTAGGCATCCGTTCTTGGAACGAAGGTTCCATCGTTGTGGCACTCTCGAGGACAGATATGGACAAAGATTCTTTGTGCGAGAATCCCAAAAGTTTTTGAAACTTGTAACCCTTGGTATTCGAGTAACAGTTGCAACGTTTCTCATGATTGGACATTTAATGCCTTTAATCACGTGGGCGAGCCATTATTGCCTTAAACGCGCACGTCTTTATAACTGTTACTAGGGAGCTTCATGGGCCTGAAATTTAAATTCTGAGGCCCATTTGAGAGGCCTTTTTGACAAATCATCGTTGATTTCGCGCCTTAAGGTTTGAAACGACAGCCTTGGATTTATGAAAATGGCGTCGTTTATTGGCAAACGACATAACCTTCGACTCATAATTGAGTCTGTTGACCCCTTATAAAAGGGATACTTAGTGAATTCAGAAATCACTCAGTCTTGCTTTCCTGACGAAACTGTGCAAAATTTTCTAGAAGACATTGTTTGCTTGTGTGATACTTGATTCTCTACCCTTCTTCATCCTTAGGTAACTTTTCCTTCGTCTTCTCGTATTTTCTTCTAGTTTTTCTAAATGTCTGGGAGAGGTTTCGCTGGCTCGAGCCGCGTTGGCCCTAGGGGGAGAGGAGGAAGAGCGTTGTCTCAAATTTCCTCTAGTGGTGGTGGGAGGATCCCTGTGATCTTCCATTCAAACCCACTTCATTCAGAGAGGGAGGCGTCGCCCTATTCAATGCGAAGGGTGATAATACCCTCTTCAGAATCCTCTTCTAGTGAGAGTGAGGAAAGCGCTGATTTATACCTCTCTGATGATGTGAGTTTTTATCGCAGAGTGAAGGTGTTTAAACTAGCTATAAAGGAGATGACTGGAAAAAGTGCCTCTGGCAGTGGAGGACCATCTCAGCAGTATGTCTTGAAGACTATCTCTGGGCTGTGCAATGTAGTAGCACACCGGATTGATTGGGTTAAGCTCCAAAAGGAGCGTCCTTATTGCTAGGTTACGGGTGAATTTCTTTCAACACCGTCTATCCATGCTCGGGAGGACGGAGCAAGGTTGGAGCCCCGCTTCACAGTTTTCAAAAAGGAGAAATTTAAGAAGCGTTTTATGGTGTTGGCTCCTCTCCCTTCAGAACGGGTGTGTCATACACCGGATGAGAGGTCAATATTCATGTACGACTTTGTATTTTTGAATTTAGGAGTACGCCTTCCCTTTACAAGATTTCAGATGGGGGTGTTGAGATTTTTGGACTGCGCCCCCTCTCAGCTTCACCCTAATGGATGGGGGTTAATCCGTTCTCTTTAAGTGCTTGGGGATCACTTCAATTTCACACCCACAGTGGCCATGCTTTTTTATTTTACACAAGTGGTCCATCGTGTGGATAAGGAGAAGGGAGGAGTAAGTTTGATAACCCTCCGGACTAACTCCAAAGTAGATGGGCGTTCATTCAAATCTTATTTCACCAGGATTCGTGTGAAGCCCAACGACCCAGTTTTTTGGCTGAATAAAGACGGGATTCAAGAATTTCCCGTAGCCTAGACTCACGAACACTTTTTGTTGACGTCCCAGGCTTATTACACCGATGAGGATGAGTTAACCCTCACATCGGTCTCTGTTCTTTCTGCACTTCAATCGTACACCGCCTCGTACAAGTTTTTCTCTTGCAGGCATCTGCTAGGGTCGGAAACTACCCGCGAAGAATACTTGCGTAATTTTCTGTGATTTTTTATTTTCCTTCTTTTTATGTCTTGATGTCTTCTGTTACTGATAATCTTTTCTATCTGATTATGTAGTTGAAATTGAAGCTGAGTCACCAGAGATGGATAAATTGAAGGGCCTCAAAGCTGGTGGGAAATCCGTCGTGGCTGAAACAATATTCAGCCAAAGCGGAATTCTAGGAAGGCTACTGTCGAGACCGTCATACTCACTTCGTCTGCTGGTGACGATATTCCTTTATTAGAGGGCGGATCTGACATACCGAGAACTCAGCCCTCCCCCCAAAAACCAAAGGCCGGAAAGAAGAGGACGAAAGCAGAACATGACTCTTCTAAGAAAACAGAGTCTCAGCCCTCTCCCAAAAAACCAAAGACTTCCGAAGGGGCAGCTGATCCTGGGTCCTCTAAAGGAAAGTGGATTGAAGAGACAACAACGGCTGCCCCCAGCAATGTGATTACCTTTGGCGTCAAGCCAATAAGTTCTTACTTTGCGCCCATGGTTTCCTGTCCTCCTCCAGGGAACTCCAATCTGGCCCCATACCTAGTGTATGAGGGTCCAGTGCCTCAATGCATCCCTGATTCTCTGTATAAGCTAAAGACTTCAGAGCCTGGAGAAGTAACTTGAGCTTGTGACGCTGAATAATGCAACTGGCTGAACTGTCTGGTCTTCTGAGATCAGTTCGCAGGCTGTCAGAAGATAATGAAAAACTTGGCCAGTTAACGGGCAAGGTTAACGACCTGAACGTTGCCGCAGCTAAGGACAGAGCGATCATTCTTCGCTTGGAAAGTCGGTTGGAGGCTTCCAAGGAAGAAGGGTACAAGAAAGACGAAGAAATCTCCAGGCTGAAATATCTTGTTAAAGAGTTAGAGGCTCAAGCACTTGATCAGAAGAAAATAGCCTCTGTACGGAGAAGGAGCATTCGGCCAAGTTGGGAGAGGAACTGAAAGAAGCCAAGGTCGTTTACTCGCAAGGAGTTGAAGACTGGGCCTGTAAGGAGAAGGAGTTATTACTAAAGCTGGCGAGTTTGAATGACGAGGTCAAAGTTCTGAAAGTGGATCTGACTGCTGCAAATACCCGAGCGAAAGAGGCTGTGGATATCTGTGTCTAGGCAGTCGAGGAATCTTTTGGGCTTGCTGTTCGTCAAATTCAATACCGGAATTCTAAAGTGGAACTCAATTTGAACGGTATTGCTTCGTTCTATGAGTTTCATGGAGGGAAACTCATAGCTTTGGTTGATGATCGTCAGGAGGAACCGCCAAACACCATGTATAAGCTAGCTCCTCTTCCCAAAGACCAGTCAATGGGACCTTCTCTTTTGACTCCCATCACCTAGCGGCCTAGAAGTGAAGGAACAAGTCCTGGAACAAGTCAAAGAAGCTCAAGCCAATGATCAGGAGTTTCAAGATCTAACAGAAAAGACAAAAGAAGGAGTCTCAGAGTTTAGCAAAGATGAACATGGGGTGATCAGGTATCAACAGAGACTCTGTATTCCAGTCAACACAGATCTTAAAAGATCCATCCTGGATGAAGCATACAAAAGTAAATACAGTATCCACCCAGGATCAACCAAGATGTATCAGGACTTGAAGAAATTATTCTGGTGGCAAGGAATGAAAAGGGATATCGCTGAGTATGTAATAGCTTGCCTGATGTGTCAGAAGGTAAAGGCGGAACAACAACGACCAAGTGGGACCCTTCGTCCTTTGGATATTCCAGAATGGAAATGGGATGAGATTGCTATGGACTTCGTGAGTGGATTTCCCAGAACATCAGCTGGATATGATGCTATTTGGGTAATCGTGGATCGATTAACAAAAACCGCTCACTTTATTCCTGTCAATATGAAGTATTCCCTAGAAAAACTCACCCAGATCTATATCAAGGAAATCGTACGGTTACATGGGACACCCACTGCAATTGTGTCTGATCGAGATCCTCGTTTCACATCACAATTTTGGAAGAGCCTACAACAAGCTCTGGGAACACGTCTGAAGTTAAGTTCCGCATACCACCCACAGACAGACGGACAATCGGAAAGGACGATCAAGACTCTTGAAGATCTGTTACGTCTTTGTGTCTTGGAACATGGTGGAAGTTGGCAAGAATATCTCCCACTTATTGAGTTCACTTACAACAACAGCTACCATACCAGTATCGGAATGGCCCCCTATGAAGCTTTATATGGAAGGAAATGTCGTACACCTTTATGTTGGTATAAGACTGGTGAAAAGACAATAATTGGACCAGAAATTGTTCAGAAGACTACAGAACAAGTCCAAAAGATTCAAATGGCAATGAAGGCTTCGCAAGATAGACAAAAGAGTTACTACGACAAACGTCGGAAGCCATTAGAATTCGAAGAGGGTGATCATGTATTTCTCAAAGTTACCCCTACCACTGGAGTAGGAAGAGCTTTGAAGGCCAAAAAGTTAAGCCCCAGATACGTAGGACCCTATCAGATTCTGCAAAAGATAGGAACTCATGCGTACCGTATTGCTCTGCCACCAGAGCTGACAAACCTTCACAATGTATTTCATGTCTCTCAACTCCGTAAATATGTACCAAGCCCTGATCATGTTCTAAGTCCTGATCAGTTTGTTCTGAAAGAGAACCTCACCTTTGAAGCATCACCAGTTAAGATTGTTGACCGACGTCTCAAACAACTAAGAGGTAAGGAAATCTCTTTGGTCAAGGTAGTTTGGAGTCGGACAGATGATGGGGATGCTACTTGGGAAATTGAGGAGAAAATAAGAGAATTGTACCCTCAATTCTTTAACTTTGAATTTCGGGACGAAATTCCTAAAAGGGGAGGAGAATGTAACATCCCTGTTTTTAGAAAAAGTTTTACCTTTGTAAATTTTGAATTATGGAGAGTTGTAAGTAAGAATAAGTCAATATATACCCTGTTGATGGTCTGTGGTATCTCAGAAATGTCATTTTTGTGCATAATAATAGAATTTATATGGATCATTAGTGAAATTATGCAAAAACTGAGTGAAAAGGACTCTGTTCCGAGTAACAGAGAGGAATTCTGAGTGAAGGAATGAAATTCCAAGTGAAGGAATGAAATTCCGAGTGTAACGTTACGTTTTCAGAGTAAAACATGACTGAGAGAGCTACCACCGAGTGGAGTCCTGACCTGAGAGGCAATTCTGAGTGAAGTGTGTTCAAGAGAACCACTTCTGGGTGAAATTCCGAGTCAAAACACCCTAGAAAGGCCTGTTTTCGAGTCAAACATTGCCAAATGCTTCTTTTCCGAAGGAAATTCCTCTGATTGAAGCATTCCGAGTGAAAGAATGCATATATACTCATGTTTATGTTGATTTGATGCTTCCTACCGACTGGAGTATGTTGTGGAATCAATTGGGAAGGATTCCGAACGGTTGCATGTGTATTTGCTTAGGAAACCGAGTGGAAAATGGTAGAGGGAGCCAATTCTGAGTGAGATATACTCTACTGGACCAAAACCGAGTGAGACTCGTACGTGTAGGCCTTGTTCCGAGAGGTAATGGCTAAAATAAACCTTAATTGGAAATATATAATTGAAGAAGTTGGCCTAAACCGAGTGAATTAAGTGAATGAAGACTCGGATTTCTGAGTGAAGACTCTGAGAAAGAGAGGACTCGGTCTGGAGAGGTATTACCGAGTGAGAAACTGAGTACCTGAGTCGATTTCAAAGGAATTCCGAGCGAAGACTTGAAGACTCGCTCAAGCGAGTCGGATTCCGTTTGAGCGAGAAGGACCCTGATGCATACTTCGCTCAAGCGAGCAGGCCACGCTCAAGCGAGCCTTGCAATTGTTGACTCGGAAGTGAGAATTCCAGTCGGTATAGTGGTTAACCGAGTGGTAATTTCACTCGGTATTCAGTATCAGTAGTGCGTATTGACTCCAATTTTGTCTTGTAATGATTATTTTAATTCAATCATGCGCATTATAGATAGTGGACGACCAGAAATGGGCACTGACTCAGCCTATCCTCTTAATTAATTCCCACTGACCCTCCATTATCACTCCACTAACAGCCACTCAGAAAAGCTGTCCCCCATCCCACTTACTCTCTCCCTATTTAAACCAGCTTAAGGATTCTCAGAACACACATACGAAACACAGCTGCAAACACACTTCTATTACAATTTTCCTTTCCAGCAAACTTCTGTCTCTCTCCTTTCCCTTCTGTTTCACCCGGAATTCGTGCAGGACAGTGAAAGGGAGCCTTTTCTTCTCCTCCAGTAGCTCCATAAAGGTAAGGGGGTATATTCTTGGGTGCTCTGTGGGAAAACCGAGTGAAGGAAAGGGGTAAGGAACCTGGTTCCTCACCTTTCCAGGACAGATTCAGTGTTATGTGAATTAAATGCTTTAATTGCTATTATTGGTATTTACATATATATATTTGTTACTAAATGCTTATAATCAGTTCAGAGTTGTTTGATTAAATGTTATGGTTATTGTTTTATATTTGAATATATGTATAATAAATTGATAAAAATATATGCTGGTTGTTGGACTGTGAAGATATTAAGGATCCTGGGTGTTTATGTGAGTTCCAGCAAGGAATTATAAAATAGAAGTCGGATTCAATGAGTAATAAGCTCGGATTTTATGAAAAACCGACCTGAGCATTCGGATAGAACATTTTACTCGGAAAATACATTATTTTCACTCAGAAAGTTACTTTCACCCTAATTCTACTCGGAATCTTATTTTATTCCACTCAGAAAAATGTTTCATCATTATGTTTCACTCGGAAGACACTTCTGAGACTGATTGTACTCGAAAAACATCCTATTTCTCTCGGACAGCACCTTCCCAGTTTTATTTCACTCGGACCACTCTTCCAAACACATATTTCACTCGGAAAACAGCTTAGCTTCATTCATGAAACCCTCTTTCAGTGATTTAACTCGGTAAACACCTTAATTTCACTCAGAAAAACTCATCAGTATGATTCTACTCGTATTTATAATTATTTCACGTATCAAACTCCTTTCAGTCAGAATTTACTCAAGAAATAATTAATTTCACTCAGAAAACTCCTTTTTGACTGAATACCACTCGGAATTATACTTTATTTCACTTAGAGACTCATTTTCACTCGGATTTGCAAACAATGCTACTCAGGGAACCATTTTCCTACTGACTTCACACGGATTCATGTTTTAATTCACTCAGAAATTTATTTCACTCAGAATTCAAGATAATTAAATTAAGAAAACCATTTTCAGCTTCTATTTCACTCGGAAAACATATTAATTTCATTTAGAAAACTCTGCTCAGCTTTATTTCACTCGGATTCATAGCTATCTCATGCGGAAAACTCATTTTCACTCGGATTCAAGCTGTTCCAGTCGGAAAATAGCATTCCAGTTCATTTTCACTCGGACCTAAACTTATTTCAGTCAGAAAACAGCTTTCTAGTGTCATTTCACTCGGATTTTTAGCCAGATCGCTTGGAGAACCCATCTCGGTATGATTCAACTCGGAATCATACTTATTTCACTCGGATTTACCCCTGTTCCACTCGGAAAACTCTGTTTTTAGTGTTTTTCGCTTGAATTTTCAATTGGAAACTAATCTTTACTACTTTTTAAGTTATTGGTAAGTTATAATTATCATTCTTATTCTATTATTATTATTATTTATTATCAAACTTAATATTGTTATTATTATTATTAGTTTTATTATGATTATACATTGTTAACATCTTAATTATGCGTAATTACATAAAGAATATATTATTTTACTCTTTATGGAAAATATAATTTTAACCAAGATATAATAGATATATTTCTAAAATAATAAACGAATATTTTACAATGTTTAAATAATTGATGGAATTCAAAGAACTTGGGAGTGATATGATGAGACTGGAAATACATAAGATACCCAAGAAATCAATTGATAAAATAAATGCATTTCGCATCATGAAAATATTTTTGGAGAAGAAAAACCTCTAGAGCATACACTTGGTACAGTGGAGGACACTCACGTTCGATCTCCATGAAGAATCTTGGGAGTACAACTGGAACGGCAACCCAATGGCATCAGAGTCGCGCCTGATAGCCGGGTGAGATGATGCAATTCTAGTGTACTTTGACTAAATGACGGAGTGTAACTATGATCGTAGGGATCCAAGTTCCAAAAATATTTAAATGATGAGAACCAATGAGTTCATTTGTACCATATGGAACTTGGGCGGACCCTGATCGCTCTAGATGATTGGAATGGAGATATTCCAAAGAATGAGAAGAAGATGAAATGATTTATTGGGCCCACATGCATCATGAGACTTAATCAAAGATAAATCATAATAAATTCAATTCATGCATTTTCATGACAATATGCTTGATTTTTATAATTGTGAATAAGCTAAATGTACGATGTATGTGATGACAACATGCTTAATTGTTATAAATGTGAATATGCTAAATGTATGATTTATGTGATATTGTATGTTAACTGGATTATGTCCGCACCGGATTAACCAATCAGGGTCTTGGGTTATACTCACCCTTACTGTTGACAATTTTCAGAGGAATTAGGAAATCAAGAACCTGAGTACGAAGAACACCAATATGCTGAACCAAATGAGAACGCTCCTTAAATAGAATATAAGTATCTGAATATTGACGGATGACTGTATAATATTTAAGGGTGCCCTCGTGCCCCATTCTGTTAAGAGTACAATTACTTGCAGTTTGTGAATGACTATGTGATCTATATAATATTGCTTCCACTGATATGCCATTATTTTAAAAAAAAAATATTCACTTTTTCTAAAAACTGTTAACACTCTCAGTTAAATAGGATGAACCTACAGAAGGATTTGTCTTATCTAACCGAGCGTGTTACACTTTGGACCAAGGTTATGGTGCTGCCTGGCTTTTTGGTGCTTGCCAATCTGGAGAGTATGTCCGCTCTTGTATTCTCTTCGTGTGGAACATGTTTGAATTCCATTTTTGAGAATTTCTCTCTCAAGTCTTTGACACAGTTTAAGTACAGTTGGAGTTGAGGTTCACGAGCTTGATAATCTCCCAGGGTTTGTGAAATCACGAGTTGTGAATCACTGTATAGCGTCGCCTCAGAGGCTCTGATGTCAATCGCAACTCGTAGTCCGGCCAAGCAAGCTTCGTATTCAGCTTGGTTATTGGAAGTTTTGAAATTAAAACGAAGGGAGATCTCCAAATGTACTCCATCGTCACTTTTGAGAACTACACCTGCTCCAGAGCCCTTTTGATTCGATGAACCATCGACATAGATGGTCCAATGGACACAAGGTGTATCTTGATCTATCCCTGTCATTTCCACAATGAAATCGGCCAGGACATGAGCTTTAATAGCGCCTCGAGGTTCATAGGATATATCAAACTCTGAGAGTTCAATGGACCATTTGATCATCCTACCAGCGAGGTCAGGCTTGATTAACACAGAGCGGGGTGGCAGATCTGTTCTTACCAAGATTGGGTGTGCGTGAAAATACGGACGTAGCCGTCGAGAGGCCCAAACAACAGCGAGGGCGGCCTTTTCAATTTTTTGATACCGGATCTCAGCACCTTGTAATGTTTTGCTGGTGAAGTAGACCGGCCTCTGTCCATCAGGAGTTTCCTTTACTAAGGCTACACCCAAAGCTTTATCTGAAATAGCCAAGTATAGGATGAGTGTGTCCTCGGGGTCAGGCTTCGTAAGAATAGGAGGTTTGGACAACACCTCCTTAAGCTCTTGGAATGCTTGTTCTTGTTCTTGTCCCCACTTGAATTTCTTGGACTTTTTCAGCACTTTATACAGAGGGAGTGACCTGTGAGCCATCTTTGGCATGAACTGTGCCAAGGCTGCTACTTTGCCATTCAGGGATTGAACTTCTCTCAGATTCTTAGGACTCTGCATGTTGAGAATTGTTTGGCACTTCCCTGGATTGGCTTCGATACCGCGTTGAGTTAACATGAAACCCAAAAACTACCCATCTGGGACAGCAAAAGTGCATTTCAATGGGTTTAGCCTCATGTTAAATTCTCTCAAGTGAATAAACACTTAGCGTAGGTCTTCAATATGATCACCCCCAACCGATGTCTTGGCTATGATGTCATCAATGTACACCTCAACAAGTTTGGTGTGCATGCCCTCAAACACCTTATTGATCATTCGCTGGTATGTGGCCTCAGCATTTTTCAGGCCGAAGGGCATAACGGTGTAGCAAAAGACACCACGATCATTGACGAAAGCTATTTTCTCCTGATCCTCTTCGCACATCGGAATTTGGTTGTAACCTGAGTACGCATCCATGAAGTTCAGGTATTGGTAACCAGAGGAATCATCCACCATTCGATATATGTTAGGAAGAGGATAAGGATCCTTTGGACAGTAATGGTTGAGGTCCACATAATCAATGCATATTCTCTATTTGCCATTGGCTTTCCGGACCATTACTACATTTGATAGCCAAGAGGAATAACGGATTTCTTTGATAAATCTGGCCTTCAGCAATTCCTCGGTTTGTTGGTACGCTGCTTTCTGTTTCTCTGGTCCCAATCTTCTCTTCTTTTGGGCAACCGATCTCGTCTCTAGGTAGACGGACAATTTATGACAACAGAAACTAGGATCTATGCTAGGCATATCGGCTGCAGTCCATGCAAAGAGGTCTTTGAACTCCTGTAGGAGCATCAAGAGTCGCTGCTCCATTTCTGTATCTAGCTTGTCATTAATATGGGTGACCTTTTCTGGAGAATTTCCCAATACGATGTCCCTGGAGCTTCCATCAGGTGTGGGCTTTGATGGGTTGGACGGATCAATGTGCAAATCCGCCCTAGGGTCCAGGTCGACAAGGCTCACAGAACCAGCAGCTGTCCCACAATCATTGAGTTTCCTCTTTTTATTGGAGGCTTCCAACTTTGTCATATTTAGGCTTAGGTTGTAACAGTACCTGGCCATCTCTTGGTCACCTCGGATGGATGAAATAGCATTGTCCTTATCAATAAACTTGATAAGGAGATATGGAGTTGACACGACTACATCCATAGCATTCAGGGTGGGGCGTCCTATGATTCTGTTGAATGGTGACTCGACATCAATTACCAGTACTCGGGATTTAACCATTCTGGCTCCTGGCTCAACTTCAAAGGAGATAAGGGTATCAAGGTATCCATTCGTTGGTTGCTTTGCATCATTGAAAGCTGTTAGTTCCTGTGTGTAAGGCTGTAAGTCTGAGTCATTAAAACCCATCTTTTTAAAGCAATTATAAAAAATAACATCACAGGAACTTCCCTGGTCAACAAGGATTCTTCAAACGTCCTTGTTGGCTATCACTGCAATGATAACTACAGCATCGTCTCCACTAGGAATGGTAGGACCAAAATCCTCATCAGAGAATGAAATTATTGGAGCTTCAACCCCTCCTCTGTAAGGACGATTGTCTTTAACTTTTCCTTGTACACACAGAATCATTCTGTGATGATTCTTTCGGGCTGTAATTGAAGCTCCTCCCCCAGCGAACCCTCCAGCGATCATATCAATGACTTCACGTCGGCCTTGACGCTGTTGCTGAGGCATGTCATCTCTGTGTGCTGTATCATCAGTCATTGCACCTTTTTGTTTCTCCGCAGCAGAGAATTTTCTAACCGGATTACGGTTATTGTCATCCCCATCGTCTAGATCTCTTTCTCTTTTCTCACTCCGATCTGCCCTATCAAAGGATTTTTCTTTGAACAGGTACTGCTTTAATTTGCCCTCTCTAATTAACGTCTCGACTGCGTTTTTTAGAGCTTGACATTCATTAGTGGAGTGACCTGTCTGTTCATGAAAATCGCAGTACTTATGGGGATTCCCTGGTCTCTTCACAGGGGCCGGTCTCCTAATGCCATAGATGCTAAAAGCTGGCCATCCAACCTCTCTCAAAATCTGAGAAGGCCTGGCTGACAGTGGTGCATAATGGCTAAAGGAATTAACACGTCTTTCTCGAGGTTGAGGAGAGGAGTTATTAACCTTGGGGTTATTGAATGGTCTCTCCATGCGTTCTGGCCTTATTTTCTCCTTATCCTTCCGCGGTTGTGAAGGTGGTGTTGGTGGCTTTTTCTCTGCAACCATAGCCTCTAGGTGCATCTCTATACTCATATATTTTGAGGCTTTTTTCCTGAATTCCTCGAATGTTGTTGGTGGACTTTTTGCTAGTGAGAGAGCAAAGGCTGATCCTGGCTGTAAAGCCTCGATAATGACATGTAGCTTAATGGATTCTGTGAGGTCAGGAACCAGGGATGCTTCCTTGTAAAACCTCTTCAGGAAATCCTTTAAGGTTTCATTTTCACCCTGCTTAACTTGGGCCAAAGTATGAGATGTTCTGGGAACATCTCTAGAGATGACAAAGTGAGTTTCAAAAATAGCTGCCATTTCAGCCTAGGAATCTATGGATCCAGAAGGTAAACCTTTAAACCAACCGAGGGCCTCTTCTGACAATGTTCGTGGAAACATTCGACACATCACATCTTCATCAGCCCCTAAGTACATGGCTTCAAATACGTAAGCATCAAGATGCTTAGTAGGATCAGTTTCACCATTATACTTTCCAATGGAGAGTGGCTGAGTGGTCTGAAGATGTTTGGGGATGTGGATACTCATAAGCCTCCTTGAAAAAAGAACTTTGAGTTTGTAAGTTACCGGGGATGCTGTAATTAGCTCCCTCTTCCCTCGAGTAGCTCCACATCAGAATCGTGGGTTTGTCCTCTTCCCTCAAACGTGGGAATGTTTGAGTATTGGAGAGTTGTGGATTTTTCTCCGTCGGTTGTATGGTGTGTCCCACCAGTTTAGGATGTTGATTTCTCTCCCATGTTCTGTCTTTCGTGTTTTAACTCCACTAACTCCTCCATCAATTTTCGTATCATCTCATCTCTTGGATCGGGTGCAGATACTTACACCATTCTCCTTGAACTCCCGACAGGTGACTCAAAAACCAAGCGTCTGTTCGCTGGTTGTTCTTAGGCCGTCATATCTTCTACATGCCCATCAGATATATTTCTTCCATTGCCTTCCATGACGCATCAGTGTTTGAGGGAATTTGACGTTGACCGGTGAGCCATCTTTGGCATGAACCGTGCCAAGGCTGCTACTTTGCCATTCAGGGATTGAACTTCTCTCAGATTCTTAGGACTCTTCATGTTGAGAATCATTTGGCACTTCCCTAGATTGGCTTTGATACCGCATTGAGTTAACATGAAACCCAAAAACTTCCCAGCTGGTAAAATCCGGATGTATATCGATGACACCGGTTGCACGTTGACAAATTGACAAAGACGTTGAAATATGTCTTGTAGATCAGATACCGGTATCCAGACCGGATCACTAGGAGTCCTCTTCCGAGTGAATGAGGCTATATATATATTCTGAGTGGATAAGATTTAAATAAGTCTGAGTGACTTAACTTGGTGAATTCCTCCTAGTGGGAATGGGTTAATGTATTACCCGAGTGATGAATGGTTAAGATGTGACCGAGTGATTTATAGCCGAGAGATTATGTGTTCTCCGAGTGAGAGAAGTGAAGATATACCGATTGGTGAATGTGTAATACATTCCGATTGTGTTGAGGCTGAAATATACCAAGTGGTATTTGATTGGGAATTATTCCGAGTGGGGAGAGTTTATGGATTCCGAGTGGAATAGCCATCATTCCCCAGTAGATCTTGTGTCTGACCTTCCTGGATAAAAATAAGGAATTATGTATGAGCTTCTGAGGGAGGCATGTGTGTTGGGGTCGATCCCGAGTGAATGGAACCCCTGATTCCGAGTGAAGAATACTGAGTGGAGTTACTCGCCTCAGCGAATAAGGGTTCGCTCCAGCGAGTGTGAATGGAAGGAAGCTTTCTGGTTAGTTTCGCTTAAGCGAATGGGTGCTTTGCCCAAGCGAGATGGGTTCCCGGTCTCGGTTTTTACCTTTATTTAACCCGGGATATTTCAGGATGACCCTAGAGCATCAGCATATGATGCAGATGATGGCTGCTTCTCATCGTGCTTATATTCATTTACATGATGCATTTTACCAGTATTAGGATACAGAGAGAGGGAGCACCATTTATGACACCTGCTGATTTTGCTTCCCATGTAGCTTGGCCTGGTGATTTGCCCACAAATTCTTAGACAGATGGACCGTCTGGAGCACATGTTGATTCTGAGGGTGATGCTGATGAGGAGGATGATGATGAGGATGACCACATGGAGGACTGATGGTGTTATCTTATATATTCTGCACTTTTGTCATTTTACTTATGTTTAGTTTTACATTTATTGGTTTGATATTTGGTATATTTTGATTTTGGGATTATATTATAGTTTATTTTTATTTGTGTGGTTTGATTTTTATGGTTAGTTTTATTATTTTCTATGAAAAATACATTCTGAAAAATTTATGCCCTTAAAGTTTTGAATAATAAGCCAATTCTAAAAAAGAGAAAAATCTTTTTATAACTAAGGCATTTAGGTAAAATTGATTACAATGAGCTTATCAATTATTAAGCTAATTTCGAAAACCCGGCAAGCTGAGAGATCTTTAAACACTTGAGGGTTTCGAGATAACTTCTTTCAAATTAATTTTGCTTAATTCTTTGACTTGTGTTATTGTATAGAGGATCCAATAGCATGATGAAGGCAAATTCTTTGATAAACACAAGAAAGTAGGGCCAAAAGGCCTACCATGGTAAAAATATATTTATCCTTTGAAAGCCAATTTTGAGCCTTAAAATAGTTTCCTTGGTACCCTTAACTCTTAATTAATCTTTACCATTCCCTTTACTTGATTGAATGAAAGAGCATAAAATAAAAGAAAAATATTTTGAGTGTTCTTACAAAAAAGGGGAGTGAAAATTAACAATTTGATTCTTTCAAAAATATCAAAATTATGCATATAAATGAAAAATGAAAAGAAATATATGCAAATCAAAAATAGTATAAAAAAATCAAGTTGGGGGTATTTATCATCAAAAGGGAAGTAAGAATTTTTGGGTCAAGAAAAGCACCCTAAAAGAATTTGTGAAATGCTCTTTTATTCTTTTAGGTGTTTGAAATCCAAGAAAAACCATAATTTCTTGTAACCCAAGCCTCATTACAATCCTTGAAAAGACCTTGTGACTTTTGTGTGACTCTGTATAAATAACCATTGACAAGATGAAAATCAAAATTGAATTTGTTTGATTTTATGATCGATTGAGATTGACAGGTTCCTTTTCACAGAGATAAACACTTGTGAGGTAAGCCTTGAAATAAGCTTGATTTATTGGTATGACATTGTAAAAATTTTATCTTCAAGCCTTAGTTACATAAGATTCCTCATTTTTATTGGTAAAATTGTAAATCACTTTTTGTAGTAAATTTTTAGACTTAACTTTATTTTGATTTTTCTTTCTTTTGCTCGAGGGCGAGCAATGTCTCAAGTTAGGGGTATTTGTTAGTCTTCAAATTTACTATTATTTTCATAATAAAAAGTGTGTTTATTTTAAATAAAATTAGTTTAAATTGTAATAAATTTATGTTTTTAATTCAATAAATGGATGTTATTGGAAATAATCTGCCTTTATCAATTTTTTCTAGTTTTGTAGTGAATAATTAAAGAAAATCAAGAGAAAATTGAAGAACTGGAAGGCTGATGCATAACATCAACACCATGCGTAGCGTAGGAAATTTTGATGCTGACGCTGACTCCATTTCCAGGTGGACAAGAACTCAGTCAAAAGGCTAAATAATGGCCAATCCAATCAAGAAAAATGCCAAGCCGAATTGGGATACATGTGGAACTATTGTCTGGGCATTATTGGATTTAATTAATCTTAATCATGGCCACTTAATCACGTATTTAATGGTGGCTGAGTAGGAACCTGATGCTACGTGTCAGGTGTTGGTGTATGCACTACGAGCTATTAATGTATCAATTTTAACTTATTAATAAAATTAGTATTTTCAGTTTTAGACAAATGCTATTTATCCTGGAATAATAGGTCATATGAGAATTATTCCTAAAACGTCCTTAATCAAGTATTTACATGGGGACATGTAAATACATTAAGATTAGTGTGTGAATGTACTGATGATTTGATCTCACAAATCATGGATATATGATATCAAGTCTTTACACGGGTACACATTAAGAGTAATGTTGTACTGGACAGACCCACCATGAGAACGTTGCATGGATCGTTACATGAGTGTCATAAACGGTTCTCAATATGATAATGGTATGTAGTCCTTCGACCTGAAGTCACTACGATTCCTACATAAGGAGTTTATTGTTTTAATACAATCAAACATTATCTGTAATAAGATGACCATAACGATTGTGATTAGGAAATAGATAAATTATGCAGAGGGATGTGAGTGATGTAGATGGAATTTGTAACACCCTAATTAATTGCAACTAAAAATAAAAATTTCAAAGAAAATAACAGAAAATTTTTCACAAAACAGTCCCGTATTATTCGATATATGAGGGAGCAGGCAAGGGAAGAACGAAAAGCTTTCACACGCACATAGCAACCTACAGGGAAGACTAAAACTGAGGCCGGCTCGATGGGTTTATCGTAACGCACTAACACTAGGGCGGACTGCACAACACCGATTATTCGCTCAGACGGGGTCTTACACCGTCCAGGCGGAGTATGGTAATACAGCAGCGGATAGAGGAGATTTCGCACTGAGGCTTCCCTTCAAGAAATACTGGTCACTCAACAGGAGGAATAGATAAGGGAAATATGTTAATACATTCACACGCATAGCGTTTGGTGGAAAGGCGAAGTTAGAATCATCCTACTTGGCTAGGCGGGGTATATTTATCTTGGGCGGGCTGTCCTAGTTACTTGGGCGAGGTATGACGCCGTCTAAACGAAATCTACATAACGCCTCTTCAACACAACTACAAGGTAATTTCCTCCATCGGGTATGGACAAGGGTTCACTAAGTAAATCCTCACACTCGCCTTTCACTCAGAAAAAGGAGAAGTTACAAGGTACACATACGTTAGTAGGTTGTGGAGAAAGGAAGAGTCTGAACCTATTCCGCCCAACTCAACTAATTATGACAACGCCTGGGCGGACTTAGCCATAACGCCCAAATCCGGGGTTCAACACCGGGGTCCGGATTGCGTCAGTATCACAACGGATAGGAAGGATAATTGGACGGCGTCCCACTCTAACAACTACATCGATCCAACGCGAGCCCTCTCGCTTGGGCGGATTGCTCCCATACTTCAGGCGGGGTACGACTCCGCCCAACGTATCCGACATAAATTTTCCTAAGACAATTCTCGGTTCATTCGTACTTAGCTATAACCTGCTCAATCAGACTGTCCCTGCATATCTATTAAAGCACGATTATAAAACAAGACGGCACATAGCATCACACACACAAAACCATACATCCATATATATACATAAAAGTGTATATTAATATTTACAAGGCAAAATCAGACTTCTACTTGTTCATAAAGTTCTATTCATCGCAAAACATTAATATCCGGTATGAGCCAGTCCGGGCTTCATCTAACAACGCCTTAATTAAACCTTCGAAATGCATCAGCACTCCGCCCAGCATTCCAGCTCTGCTTCGGATCCTCCTCACGAGAGACATTCACTGAAAATGGCCACTGCAGGGGTGAGCTTTTACATGTAAAATGATACTCACAGACTCGGTATCAGCGTCAGTACACGCTCCTGCTATCATTCAACCTTTCTCAAGTAACCAAATTCATACAATTCAAACAACATTCATGACACACATAATTCACAGAGTTTATCTCACATCTAAATATATATATATTCATGCATTCAAAATCATACACATGCACATATATAGACTTATACATCACCACAATCAGCCCTATTTCTATATGCATGCCTGCGGATCCGACTCGGGTAAAGACTCTCAGTTACAGCCCCCTTTTTCTTTTGGCCCCTCGTCCCTCAGCTCTTACCAGGTGGCACCGGCCTCTCCACGGCGTCTCGAGACTCACTTCTCTAGCTCCAACGGCTACCACGAGCTCTATTGGGATCTAGCCAGGGTTGGTAACTGGAAGTCATTTCCCTTGGGGTTCTTGACCTTCCATGGGTCACCCCACTCTTACTCATGCAACTAACACATTCATTATTACACATCATCGCGCCATGAACACATTACCGTAGTCATTAAGTAAGAACGAATATCCTCCACTACTCGTCATCATTCAGTCAGTCACACCAGCGCATGTTACAATTGATCATCAGACTAACAACCTTGAGCAATTCAATTAAGAACATGCACATGCACACTTTTCATAGTGACAACAAAATAGATCCATCATTATCATCCACAAGCAGACCACGCCATCGTCACGAAGATCACTATCAGAATCTCAAATCAAGCATCAGTTTTAGTAATTGTGAATACATGCACACATGCACAGCATCAGTTTTAATGATTATAAAAACATGCACACACACACACGCACTCAGCAATACATTCATCCGGTACCGTTCTTAGACCATGCATTTGACATGCAAGCGCCCCCTACCTTTAGAAGAATCCTCAGAAACCTTTTTCGTTCTTGTTGTCGGGTCCGATGTCCTTCTCCTGGTTCGTCCGGTCTTCCTTGGCTTTGTCGTATCCTGCGCCTGATTCTGGGATGAAGTGTGGTCCGTTCTTCAGTACTGGAATCAAGATCTCCAGGAGCGAAGAGTAAGATGGAAGAAGAAGAAAGATGGAGACGAAGAGAGGAAGTAGAGGATGAAGTGACGGAGGAGAGAGTCTGAAGAAATAGCAAGTGTGTTTTTCTCTGCCAAGGGCTCACGCTTATATATATATGTACATGCGCATGAATAAGAGAAGAGTGGGATGGGAGAGTGTGTGCTGCAGCAGCCACGTGCACTCCACTCCATCCCCTGACCATCACCATTTTTAATATTTTAATGGCTTAATCTTAAGTAGTTAAATGCAATCAAGTCTTAATGGTTTATTTTTCATTCAACATTTAATTTTAAAACGGGGATGTTACAGTTCTCCCCCACTGAAAAGAATTTCGTCCCCGAAATTCAGTCGGTACTTACGTAGGTAAACAATTCGGGGTACTGCTGTCGCATGGCGTCTTCGCGTTCCCACGTGTAGGAGGTGATCTTGCCTTGCTGCCACTCCACCTTAACCAGCCTTACGTTCTTGTTCCTTAAGCGTTTTACCGATTGATCCACGATTCCAATCGGTGTAGTCACAGTGGTTAGGTCTTCCTTAATTTCTACCTCGTTGTCAGGCATCGTGTGGCTGGGGTCATGCAAATACTTCCTTAGCTGAGACACATGAAAAACGTTGTGTAATCGGGACAAGTGAGTTGGTAACGCGAGGCGGTATGCCACGGAGCCAATCCGTCCTACTACCTCATAAGGTCCGATGTAGCGAGGGCTTAACTTCCCACTTTTTAAGGCTCGTCCAACTCCTTTACTCGGAGAGGTTCTCAGGAACACTCGATCTCCGACTCGAAATTCCAATGGCTTGATGCGTTTATCATGGTAGCTCTTCTGCCTGTCTTGTGATGCTTTCATCTTCTCCCTTATTACCCGGATCTGTTCTGTGGTTTGCTTCACGATGTCTGGTCCCAGTAATAGACTTTCACCCGCTTCCGACCAACAGAGTGGGGTACGGCATCTACGCCCATATAATGCCTCGTAAGGTGCCATGCCAATGCTGTGATGATGGCTGTTGTTGTACGTAAACTCGATCAAGGGAAGGTACTGCTCCCAGTCCCCACCGTACTCTAACACACACGCTCTCAATAAGTCTTCTAGACTCTGAATCGTTCGCTCGGATTGTCCATCCGATTGGGGGTGGTAGGCAGAACTAAGCCAAAGCTTCGTCCCCAGTTCTTGATGCATGGTGGTCCAAAACCTGGACGTAAATCTAGGGTCCCTATCTGAGACAATGGAAGTAGGTATGCCATGCAGTCGAATAACTTCTTGAATGTAGATTCGAGCCAATTTATGCAATGGGTACTTCATATTTACAGGTAAGAAGTGTGCACTCTTCGTCAATCTGTCAACAATGACCCAAATGGCATCATGGCCCGTTCGGTTTTTGGGTAATCCCATGATAAAATCCATCGCAATTGAGTCCCATTTCCACACGGGGATTCCTAGAGGCTGCATTGCACCGTACGGTTTTTGGTGCTCTACCTTCGATTTCTGACAAGTGATACACCGGGCCACGTACTCCGCCACATCCTTCTTTAGTCCGGGCCACCAAAACTGTTTCCTCAAATCGTGGTACATCTTCGTGGTTCCTGGGTGAATGCTGAGTAGGCTTTTGTGGGCTTCATCAAGCACCATTCTTCTCAATCTTCCTTCACTTGGTATGTATATTCTGTTCCTCACCCGGAAGATTCCATCTGACCCTTCTGCCAAGGATAAATCCTTTCCTTTAGCCTGAATTTCCTTCATTTCAGCTAGGTAAGAGTCCGCCTGTTGCTGCTCGTACACGGATTTTAAGAATTCGTTGGCAATCCTCAACGTACCGATTGTCATCTTCTGAGAGGAAGGGGCGTCAACATACAAGTTCATGTCTCGGAACCGCTCTAACAACTCAACTTCTTTTGCCATCATGGCTGCTATGTGGAGGGATTTTCGACTCAATGCGTCTGCTACGACATTTGCCTTACCTGGGTGGTATTTCAACTTGAAATCATAGTCCTTCAAAAACTCAATCCATCTTCTCTGCCTCATGTTCAGCTCCTTTTGGTCGAATAGGTATTTAAGGCTCTTATGATCGCTGTACACTTCAAACTTGGATCCGTACAAGTAATGCCTCCAGATTTTCAATGCAAAAACTACTGCTGCCAACTCCAGGTCATGGGTCGGATAATGTTGTTCGTGGGGTCTCAATTGTCGAGAGGCATATGCTATCACTCGATCCTTCTGCATGAGTACACATCCTAATCCGAGTCCGGACGCGTCACAATAGACCACGAAGCTTTCTCGTAACTCAGGTAATGCCAACACCGGAGCAGTTGTCAACTTATTCTTCAGCTCTTGGAAGCTGCCCTCACACTCCGGACTCCACACAAAAGGAACATTCTTTCGAGTCAATTTAGTCAGAGGTAATGCCAACTTAGAAAAACCTTCGATGAACCTTCTATAATAACCTGCCAAGCCCATAAAACTCCTTATTTCCGAGATCGATCTGGGCCTCTCCCACGCTATTACAGCAGCTACCTTCGCAGGATCCACCGAGACGCCTCGCTTGGAGATCACATGCCCGAGGAAGTGGATCTCATCCATCCAAAATTCGCACTTTGAAAGCTTTGCAAACAATTGCTTCTCCTTCAACACTTGGAGTACCGTCCTGAGATGTCCTTCATGCTCCTCAGATGACTTAGAATAAACTAGAATATCATCGATGAAGACAACAACAAACCGATCTAAGAAGGAATGGAATATGCTGTTCATGTAATTCATGAAAACAGCAGGGGCGTTTGTCACACCGAACGGCATCACTACATACTCATAGTGACCATACCTAGTCCTAAAGGCAGTTTTAGGAATGTCCGAGTCCTTCACTCGGATTTGGTGATATCCCGATCGTAAGTCGATTTTTGAGAAGACTGAGGCTCCACGCAGCTGGTCGATTAAATCATCAATTCTAGGCAGTGGGTATCGATTCTTGATTGTGAGTTTGTTAAGCTGTCGATAATCTATACAAAGTCTCATGCTGCCATCCTTCTTCTTAACAAGTAGCACAGGTGCGCCCCAAGGTGACACGCTTGGTCTAATGAACTGCTTCTCAAGTAACTCATCCACTTGTTTCTTCAACTCTACCAATTCAGTTGAGGACATTCTGTAGGGTGCACTGGAGACCGGTTCGGCTCCAGGGATCAAGTCTATAGAGAATTCAACTTCTCTATTGGGAGGCACACTCGGGACGTCTTCTGGGAACACTTCTGGGAATTCACAGGCAACCGGAATTTCGTTCACTAGGGGCTCATTCTCATCGTTGGTCAGACAAAGCATCATAAATAGTTGGGTTATACCTAGTGCCGTGCCATCTTCAGTGGGTTGTTTTGGGAAAACTATCTCTCGGTTTCTACAATCTACTAATACCTTATTGGCTGAAAGCCAATCTATTCCAAGCACAATATCAAGACCCTTTAAGGGCATGCAAATCAGATCGAAGGTGAAACTCCGATCATACAACTCAAATGCTACATTTTTACATATAGACGATGTGAACACACTAGGGCCAGTAGGGCTGGCCACTTCCAAAGTCCGGTTCATAGACACAGTTGGTAGCCTCAACTGTTCCACGCACTCATCAGCTATAAAAGAATGGGTTGCCCCCGAATCGAAAACAACATTAAGCGTATTCGTTCCAAGTGAGCACTTACATTGTACTAGATCGTTTGCTGGTGCAACATCCTCTGCATTGATGGTGTAGATTCTTCCTGTCGCTGTTGGGCCGGTGTTCCTTTCTCGGCTGTTCGGGGTACGCATCATATTTCCTCTGGTTCCGTTGCCTCTGCCACCAGGTCGTTGGTTGTCATTCACTCTGGTTCGATCTTGAAATCCTCCTTGACGCACATTGGTGTTTTCCTGGCGGAGTTGGGGGCAGTCCGGGCGAACGTGTCCTTTCTCTCCGCAGTGGTAGCATTTAACATTTGTATCATTGCATTCCTTAGCAAAATGATCACCGCCGCATTTAAAGCATCCGCCATACCTTGGTCGCCCACTCATCTGTCTCCCTCGGTCATTCCTCCTCACGTTCCCTGGCCTCTTGAAACGTGATTGCTGAGGCCTCAGGTGCTGATTGGCTCTGCTGCACTGGCCCGAATGGGCCCTGTCATCCTCTTCGAATATTCTACACTTGTTCACTAAGGCAGGGAAACTCCGGATTTCATGGTATCTGCAGGCCCTCTTGATATCCGATCTCAGTCCGTTCTCAAACTTAAGACACTTGGAGTGCTCCGTTCCCGGCTGCTGGAAGGGCGGATAGAATAGGCACAATTCTTCAAATCTAGTCGCGTATTCTTCCACAGTCATGGAGCCCTGTTTTAACTCCATAAACTCCAGCTCTTTCCGACTCCTCACTGTGTCGGGAAAGTATTTGTCTAGGAAGCAGGCCTTGAAATCGTTCCACGTCAGTTGATTGTCATCTTCGGGGAATCGGCTCCTGACTATCTTCCACTAATTCTCCGCTTCATCTCGCAGCATATACACTGCGCATTCCACCTTCTGGGCTTCGGTACAGCGAAGACCCCTAAAAATTCTCTCTAATTCCTGAGTCCACTTGAACGCCGCCTCAGGGTTCCGTCCTCCTAAGAACTCACTCGGCTTCCTCTTCAGGAAGCGGTCCAGCACATGGCCATCCTCAGGTTGAGTTTGGCCTTGCCTTTCAAACACATCAGCAAAGCGTTGGAATGCTGTGGCTATAGCCTCCATACTTTGACGATGCGCCATTCCTTATCCTGAAATTGACATTCAAGGATAAGTATACGGAGCCACTTACTACCGATTTAGTTACTAGTCCAACAATTAATAGCTTAGCACATTATGTCATTCGCCTAAGTCGTACACACAATCGGACCAGGGGAAAACAACCCCTTGTCTTCAAGACAATCATCAATCAGGTCAACCAGCCTCAGAACAATTTCAACCATTCAATCAAAAAGACACAAACACCATCGCTTACACTTGGTAAGCATACTTTGGCCTTGGACTTTTCGGTCCACTCTGATACCAAAATGTAACACCCTAATTAATTGCAACTAAAAATAAAAATTTCAAAGAAAATAACAGAAAATTTTTCACAAAACAGTCCCGTATTATTCGATATATGAGGGAGCAGGCAAGGGAAGAACGAAAAGCTTTCACACGCACATAGCAACCTACAGGGAAGACTAAAACTGAGGCCGGCTCGATGGGTTTATCGTAACGCACTAACACTAGGGCGGACTGCACAACACCGATTATTCGCTCAGACGGGGTCTTACACCGTCCAGGCGGAGTATGGTAATACAGCAGCGGATAGAGGAGATTTCGCACTGAGGCTTCCCTTCAAGAAATACTGGTCACTCAACAGGAGGAATAGATAAGGGAAATATGTTAATACATTCACACGCATAGCGTTTGGTGGAAAGGCGAAGTTAGAATCATCCTACTTGGCTAGGCGGGGTATATTTATCTTGGGCGGGCTGTCCTAGTTACTTGGGCGAGGTATGACGCCGTCTAAACGAAATCTACATAACGCCTCTTCAACACAACTACAAGGTAATTTCCTCCATCGGGTATGGACAAGGGTTCACTAAGTAAATCCTCACACTCGCCTTTCACTCAGAAAAAGGAGAAGTTACAAGGTACACATACGTTAGTAGGTTGTGGAGAAAGGAAGAGTCTGAACCTATTCCGCCCAACTCAACTAATTATGACAACGCCTGGGCGGACTTAGCCATAACGCCCAAATCCAGGGTTCAACACCGGGGTCTGGATTGCGTCAGTATCACAACGGATAGGAAGGATAATTGGACGGCGTCCCACTCTAACAACTACATCGATCCAACGCGAGCCCTCTCGCTTGGGCGGATTGCTCCCATACTTCAGGCGGGGTACGACTCCGCCCAACGTATCCGACATAAATTTTCCTAAGACAATTCTCGGTTCATTCGTACTTAGCTATAACCTGCTCAATCAGACTGTCCCTGCATATCTATTAAAGCACGATTATAAAACAAGACGGCACATAGCATCACACACACAAAACCATACATCCATATATATACATAAAAGTGTATATTAATATTTACAAGGCAAAATCAGACTTCTACTTGTTCATAAAGTTCTATTCATCGCAAAACATTAATATCCGGTATGAGCCAGTCCGGGCTTCATCTAACAACGCCTTAATTAAACCTTCGAAATGCATCAGCACTCCGCCCAGCATTCCAGCTCTGCTTCGGATCCTCCTCACGAGAGACATTCACTGAAAATGGCCACTGCAGGGGTGAGCTTTTACATGTAAAATGATACTCACAGACTCGGTATCAGCGTCAGTACACGCTCCTGCTATCATTCAACCTTTCTCAAGTAACCAAATTCATACAATTCAAACAACATTCATGACACACATAATTCACAGAGTTTATCTCACATCTAAATATATATATATTCATGCATTCAAAATCATACACATGCACATATATAGACTTATACATCACCACAATCAGCCCTATTTCTATATGCATGCCTGCGGATCCGACTCGGGTAAAGACTCTCAGTTACAGCCCCCTTTTTCTTTTGGCCCCTCGTCCCTCAGCTCTTACCAGGTGGCACCGGCCTCTCCACGGCGTCTCGAGACTCACTTCTCTAGCTCCAACGGCTACCACGAGCTCTATTGGGATCTAGCCAGGGTTGGTAACTGGAAGTCATTTCCCTTGGGGTTCTTGACCTTCCATGGGTCACCCCACTCTTACTCATGCAACTAACACATTCATTATTACACATCATCGCGCCATGAACACATTACCGTAGTCATTAAGTAAGAACGAATATCCTCCACTACTCGTCATCATTCAGTCAGTCACACCAGCGCATGTTACAATTGATCATCAGACTAACAACCTTGAGCAATTCAATTAAGAACATGCACATGCACACTTTTCATAGTGACAACAAAATAGATCCATCATTATCATCCACAAGCAGACCACGCCATCGTCACAAAGATCACTATCAGAATCTCAAATCAAGCATCAGTTTTAGTAATTGTGAATACATGCACACATGCACAGCATCAGTTCTAATGATTATAAAAACATGCACACACACACACGCACTCAGCAATACATTCATCCGGTACCGTTCTTAGACCATGCATTTGACATGCAAGCGCCCCCTACCTTTAGAAAAATCCTCAGAAACCTTTTTCGTTCTTGTTGTCGGGTCCGATGTCCTTCTCCTGGTTCGTCCGGTCTTCCTTGGCTTTGTCGTATCCTGCGCCTGATTCTGGGATGAAGTGTGGTCCGTTCTTCAGTACTGGAATCAAGATCTCCAGGAGCGAAGAGTAAGATGGAAGAAGAAGAAAGATGGAGACGAAGAGAGGAAGTAGAGGATGAAGTGACGGAGGAGAGAGTCTGAAGAAATAGCAAGTGTGTTTTTCTCTGCCAAGGGCTCACGCTTATATATATATGTACATGCGCATGAATAAGAGAAGAGTGGGATGGGAGAGTGTGTGCTGCAGCAGCCACGTGCACTCCACTCCATCCCCTGACCATCACCATTTTTAATATTTTAATGGCTTAATCTTAAGTAGTTAAATGCAATCAAGTCTTAATGGTTTATTTTTCATTCAACATTTAATTTTAAAACGGGGATGTTACAGAATTTGTCTCTCCTATGTGACAGGAGTGATATCTATGGGCCACTTGATGGAGTGAGACTAATGAAATGCATGGCCATGCTAGGATGAATAAATATTAGATATTTATTCTATAAAGTCTACTCTGATATCAAGTAAAATGAATTGGGCCATACAAGGATGACGACGACCATGCCTTGGGCCCAATTAGATATCGTGACAAAAGGAATAGATATATAAAATAATTATCACTTATAGGTCATGTCGATGATAAATAATATTTGGACATAATGATGTATTGCTAGATACCGCTCTTATTTTATATTAATAATAAAATAGTTTATTATTAATATAACCGAATATTTTACCTATAGGGTCACACACATAGAGTAAGCCCACCAGAGGATAGTTTTATTTTAGTTGGACTGAAAATAAAACTATTTGGGCCTAACTCATTTAGAATGAGTCAGGAGCCCAATGTTTAATAAGAGCTCAGGTCAAGACCTAGGCCTATATATAGAGCATGAGATGCTCATAGGCTGGGGCTCAGAAATTAGATTACACTAAAATTCCATACTAGCATTCGGATCGTTAGTTTTCTGGTGGGAGTGCTCGTGTGGACTCCTAAGGGTGAAGCTACAATTGCTTCGATCAAGGATCTTGTTCTGCGTCTACAAGAGGTAAACCCTAATTAAAATTTTTATTTAGCATAATGCTTTGAGACATACGTGTTTGCAACTCTTTCTTGGGAATCTTTTGTGTTTCCGCTGCCTGACCCTAATAGGATTCCTAACATCAGGACCCTTTATCAGCCCTATAAATAAGCCAATTCCAAGGCATTCATGGCATCCCATCTGAGAATTCAGAGCTTCTTTTCTCTCCTTTCACTCGAGTTTGAGTGTTCTTTTATGAGTTTGTAAGGTTAAAGTGATTTCTAGATACTTGAGAGTGTTGTGTAGTATTGTGAGCTCTTGTATTGTGAAGTGTTTCCAAGTCCTCGTAATGTCAAAGGTAAGTGTTGTTTTTACTTTTACCATGTGTAACTAAATTGTTTATGTTGGAATTTGGTGAATCAATCTATTATATGATGTTGTAATTATGACCTCTGCATATTTATGATTCAAGTACATATCAGTATTTCAATCTTTTATTAGTATAAACGTCAAATGGGAGAATGATTTTCATGCGTATTGAAACTTGTTTTATTAGTGTGAATGTTAAATGGGAGAATGATTATTCATGCCGTATTAAAATTTGTTTTAATGAAAGTAAAAGTTGAAATACCCTTAATATGCCAATTACTAGGAATAGATTTGGTGATTATTGTTGCCATAAGGCCAGTACTTAATGCAAGTTTTTACTGAGAAAGCTCACGAGGGATCAGACTTTATAGTGACTACTTAGAATTTATATCACGAGGGATTTGTTATAATGATTTTAAGTTGCAATGATATGAACTTGATAATTAAATATGTATGTTTGTAATCACTTCATTATATTTTAGTGCGAGGATCCTAATTCCAACATAATTTGTCAACCTGTGTTTTTACTTCAAGTATCTGAGTTATTCTGAATTACATCTCAATTTTTTTAGATAAATTTTATATTTACCATCTTTTTACCACATGAACAAATCAATCGTCAAATTCTATGAATATTGTATAAATTGTTTATAAAGCATTCTTTTGTTAATAACTTTTGATAAATTTACCATAGTAAATAAGAATTACAGTGAGTTACTCAAACTTTCAATCCCAGTGGAACGATATCTAAATTTGAAAACTACAAACGATTGGTGCGCTTGCCAATTAAAGACCCAACAGTACCACAGGTTTAACAGTAGGCTTGTTAAAACTTCACCCAAGGCCTAAAATCTAAAAGTACATGGCCTAAAAGTGGCCCAAAGTAAGTATATACCTATACAAGGCCCAATGGTGCCCTAAAATGAAGATTATAGCCATACAAGGCCCAAACCTAATTACTAAGACTAAAAATGTACAAATAAAATGTCTAATCTAAGTTCACCCATGGACCTCACCAAGATTGCTACCCCTCTTCAAGAGGATTTGCCCTAAAATCCAAGTTCACCCAAAGTAGCTCTCAAGGAAACAGGAATCCTATAAGATGAAGGAAAACAAAGTGAGTCCATAGTAAGAAATTTTTAAAAGAAAACAAAAATAAGAAACAAAAGTAAAAGAAAAGGAAGAAAGGGGAATGGCCACCAGTGAAACATCCTAAGTTCAATTCGAGAATAAACCGAGACCAGGAAATTTTTTCCAAAAATCAAAGGGTGTTCAAGGGCAAAATGGGCAGTTGAGGTTAAGGAGAGTAGAATCAAGATAAGAAGGAAAGCAAATCAATCACATGGTAGACAGCGAAAGATGCAGAACACGAGCGAACCCAACAGCGCCCACTCGCTCAGGCGGGGTTCAACACCGCTTGAGTGTGATGACCCAACATGCTTGGGCGAAGTACGCATAGCTTAAGCGGAACTAATCAGAGGCCTTCATTTCACTCACACTCGCTGGAGCGAACCTTCAGTCGCTGGGGCGAGTAACTCCACTCAGATTCAAGGTCTAAGTTCACTCGGAAAGTCTTTACTCACGAATCATTCGGGTTAACCCTTACACGTACAAGTTTCTTTCGGACGTTACATCACACTCCTCAACATCATTCTTTCAGAATACAAATGTTGACCACTCAGGAGAAGATTCCCATGGTCATTCCACTCGGGATCTAAGAGTACTTTCCACTCGAAATATCTTTCACGGTCCTTTACCAGTCGGGGTATTTCACTCATTTTTCACTTGGCGTATCTAGTCTTTCTCACTCAAGTTATCTTACTAAGTCAAGTCTCACTTAAGGACCTTAGGTATCATTCCTCTATCGGGAAACATTCACTCGGCAAGTTCTCACTCGGAAATATTTAATTATTCTCCACTCGAGCAAATCCTAATGGTTTATCACTCTGAAGGTGTTCAGATTAATTCCCACTCGGGATTATACGACCTCATTCACTTGGAAACATCTAAACCTATCCTCACTCGGGATAAGGTCACTATCTCGCTTCCCACAACAATAACTTAGCTCAATTTACATGAAATCATACAACCTCACACGCTCGGATAAGTTTAAATATATATATATATATATATCCCACTCGGACATTCACACGCAGCACAAAATAAACACACATTAGGGTGCATATACATATATATATAAATATTTACATGCACATTGTCATACTCTCAACCCAAGAGAGTTCAAATTCTGATATAAAGTGACTAAGACTAAAATACGAGCCGGCCAAGGCTTAACAAAACCTTATACATAGTATATACATATACACATATATTCCTATAGTGCACAAGCACTTCACTCGGCATGCAGCTCCTCCTTCATTCATCATTCCAAGAAACATTCACTGTAAAATATAGCCACAGTAGGGGGTGAGTATCTTAGATATTAAATGATAGATACTGACTCGGATTATCCCTCAATTATGCAACAGTATAAATGTACACCGCTACCATCAAACATACACAATACAAATTAATCAGAACACACATACGATATTTTCCGATTAGAATCCATCAGTTATCTCTCAGCTATATGCACATATCATTTCAATAACATTAACATATATTCATAGATCAGATTTTAATCAACATCAACAGTACATGTACACAGATTAATTCACTCGGTTCCGCATTCATGTGTAATCAGTTTTCATTCCTTGCAACGTAGGCTCCCAGCCTTCTATTCAGCTCCCAGCTGCTTGGCCGTTTTACTGGTACCAAACCGTTTGCCCTCATAGGTGACACCAACGCTCTCAGCGCCAACGGCGGTGTTCACGGGCAGCCTGAGTCTCACTCAAAGGCTACCTTGAGTCTCACTCAAAAGGATTTCACAGCGTCTCACGCTTTTAATAACCGATGGTAGTGTCCCACACTACATGCTCCCAGCATTAACGCATCCCATACACCACACGCGGATTCATCACACAACACAAGTTTCATACACAACTTTCATTCAACAATACATGCATCACATGCAATCGGTGTAACACATCATCAGACTCACTAAATCCACATTTTCTCACATGCAGTCAGCATTTCAAACTCATAATAACCAGCATGCCACATAAGTCACACGGTAATCATCAACAACACTTCAACACATTCGTTTTATGCAACCATTCAATATTCTCGAGGCTATCAACATGCATTTCATAGACGGAACTAAACATGCAACACTCGATTCCTAATCATCATGCATCTGGGTATCATATACTCTTCATACAAATAAAACACAAAATCAGACACAGAATCAGCAAGCCATTAACACCCGGAACCCGTCCATAACCCATGCATTTAAGATATAAGATACCCTCTACCAACTAAGAGACTCTAAGAGGCTCCTCTGTTTTGACGTTGATCCTCTGCCTTGTTGCTTTGTCCAGTACTCTCACTCGTTCAGCCCCCTTGAACGCCGTTGTATTCTGCAATCGGCTCGGGAACAGGGAGCTCTTCTTCTTCCGCTTCGATGATCATCCTTCACCAACAGAAGGAAACTCTGAATCTTCTGCAGCACCGTCGTCATGGGTTTCCAGAAACAAAGAACAGAGAACAGGGGAGAAGAAGAAGAGTGAAGAAGAAGAAGAGAAGAGAGAACAAAGAAAAGAGAAGTAGCGGAAGAGGAAGTCAAATGAATAACAACAGTGGCTCTGGACATATGTATATGCGTACGAAGAGAAGAAGAGTGGGGTGGGAGTTCGTGAACGACAGTCCACTCCCGTCACACACCAATCACAAGCAGCCAGCTATTAACAATTAATCATAATTAATCAGCCATTATTTTCTTAAGTTAAATTAATTAAGTTAATTATAATTAACAAGTAATTTTCCACTTCGCAATTATTATTCTAATGGCTTAATTTCATTCGGTAATTAATTTTTAAATCAGGATGTTACAATTCCCCCCTCCTTCAAAGAATTTCGTCCTCGAAATTCCAATATATACTTGCCCCAATCAACCGCTCGGCATATCACTGTCATGCCACTCTAAACAATTACTTACCTATGCTTCTCCAGCATTCACCGACCAGTCAATTCCAATCGGCATAGTTTCGCTTCTCAAGCGTTTTACCGACCTCCCCCACAATTCCAATCGGCATAATCACTAGAGTTAGGTCCTACCTGAGTACAACCTTTTCATAGAATTCAATATACTCGGGGATTCAATTTTTTTTTAAACGTACAATCTACCCCCTTCAACTCTGCCGATTCACTATAACCGATGGTACCTCTAGTTCTTTGGCCACTCGGCCCTACACTTTCAACACCAATCGGTGTACATCTATCGTCATTTCCCCCAATTCTAAGGAATCATTCAATACACTTAAGTACCCATACAGAGCGTAAGTTCAAAATTTATGTCATATAAGGCATACTATGGATGCTAATTATCCAGTTGGGAAAAACCTAGTTGGTAAACAACATTACCGATTCTCACAAAATACTCACCAATGTCCGATTAATCTCGGATTAAACTCTCGAGTATTCAACATCCGACCACAAAATCTCTTCTCTAAACTATAATATATCTTGGCAATACCGAAACCAACACCCAACAGAGCTTCAAGGTGCTCTAATTAGCACAGACTGCCTGGATTCATCCTTTACAGGTATCACACTCAGTTTTAAAATCTCAGATTTCTAACCATTTATTCGGCCAAATCCATGCCTACACCTTGAGACTGTTACTCGGATCACTCAATCAAAAGGGTTGTTCGGGGTTTGGAAGTAATCCTCACCCAGAAAACTCTCCACTTACGAAATTTTCACCCGGAAACTTACCTATTCAAAGCTCCACATTCCGACCAGAAGCTCCTCAGGGAAAGATTAGTCAGGGGCACACCCTACAAACTTAGAAATTTCACACGATGAATCGTCTACTTGGTACCATTCCACTCAGAAACGTCAGGCTCCGAGTCACATCACTCGAATCTTACCCTACTCAGAAGTGTCACGCTCGGACACAATTCCCTTAACTTAGTAATGATCCTCTCTATGAGGTTCTACTCGGAACACCATAACTTCACTCAGTAGTCCTTTCACCTAGAAGGTTTTCACTCGGAATTATATTCCTTCTCCTTACTCAGAATCATCTCTACCTCCTGACACTCAAATTATATTAACCTTCCCTAAGTAAATTTTGCCTCATTAATTATCTCAGCTCGAAAATCATGATCCTTCACCGAGTCCTCAATATTACTTGGCTAAACCCATAAACTTCTTGTAACACCCCCTTATATACATGAGACATATATCTATTCTTCTTGCTTTTTTTTTAAGAAAGATATACATATTTATCACTTCTTATCTCGTGTATACAAGGACGTATATACACCTAATTTTCTTTTAATTTTGAAAGTAAAAAGTTTTTAATTATTCATAATGATAAAATGAACTTTCAGAAAATCATAAGTGATCAAAGATTACAGTATCATATCCAAAGAATAAGGTTTATTGAAGTTTAACCTTTACATTGATTTACAATCATCCAACTTAATATTGTATTAAGGTAAACTAAAACTAAAAATTTAATACCTCTACTTCGACTGTAACCAATTATTTCCTTATCTTCAAACCATGTGATCTTGAATCCTATTCTTGTCACATCTCTTCTCCTATCCGATTGAGGATGAAACCAATTTACCCTATTGTAATTTCATCCTTTCATCTTGAACTGCTAGCTATATATCATATAACATATATTTTGGACACAAAATTCAAACAAGAAGGAGTGAGAAGCAGAATATAATACTTTACAGATAAGACATAAGCATAAGGGTTTTCACAATCTAATATAATAATTTCAATCACAATCATATACATAATCAATTATGAATATAGAGTTTTTATAACATAACAATTATATTTTCATCCATAACCACCCACATAGAATGTCACAATCACATTAATGTCATGCAATGTTTTTAATATTATCATCTCATTCATTCTATGCAGGTGGGCCCTTAAAGTTTTAGTTTGCACTGGGCCAACCAGGAGTTTACACTGTTCCATAAATTCCGGATAATAATAACATAAATGCCTTCATGGCATATGAACAGCTCAACTGGCGTGGAAACACTTAGAGACTAGTCAGACTGAGAAAGTTTTTATTGTGAAAGTACCCGACACTAGGGAGTGACCCCAAGTCACCTGAAGCACCCTTTCACACCCTCTCATCCCAAGGCTCGCAATTAAGCCTCCTCTAATGTATCCTCAGTTTCTATAATCCGTCCCCAGGCAATATCACATCTTATTTCTCTTTAATGATTCATGATGCATGAACTACTCGCATATTTAGTTGGTTAAGACTTTTAGAAACTCAATTATTAAATACCATAAAGGTTCACAAAATCATCATAATAAACTGTACATTCCCATAAGTTCTTCTTTGAACTTCTGTTATACTGAAATAATTTAGTACAGTTTTCAAGTTCAGATCTTACCAAAATTGAGTTTCCAAGCCTTAAATATCTTAAAACTTTCTCTTAAAAATCTTCACATATTTACATAATCTTTCTCAATTTGAATCTTAACTAGATTGAGTTTTAGAAATCTCGACAAAATATTCTTTAGTTATTTCGTTGGGGAAAACCAAAATAATTTACCTTAAACTTCTAATTTCTAAAGAAAATAATTTAAAATCATTAACTAAGAATACTTAAAACTATAAAAACTTTCTTTAATTCAAGAATTAATTATCTCAACCTCTGATTTTCATAAAATAACTTCTTTCTAATACTAGATTTTATTATTGAAATTAAAAATAAAGTTAGTGAAAATTATTTCTAAGAAGAAATAAAAGACTAAAATAATTATAAAATACTTTCTCTTGGAATAAAAATTTAAAGAGTAAGGTAAGAAAATTCTTACTGAGTTTTAACTTTCCGTCATGCTTGCTATATGCTCAAACTTCATATCCCAAGGTCATCAATCATTCATCAACCACAATCAAGTATAGTAATCTCATCAATCACAATCAAATATCATCAATCATAATTGCATATTATCAATCACAGTCTAATACAATATCATTAATCGAAATCAAATACAATTAATTATAATCAAGTCAAATCAACCAAATATCGCTTATAAATATAATTCAAATTTAATGGTTATTTAAATTAGTAGATTTGATTTTGAGTCCTTATAGTCCATTCTTCGCACAGGTCTATATAAGTCCATATATATAATCCAGTCTTTGCATAGGTATAGTTCAGTCTAGACAAGTCATAATAGTCCAAGTCCTTGCATAGGTTTAGTTCGATCCATATAGGATATAAAAGTCCAAGTCCTTGCATAGGTTTAGTCCAGTCCGTATAAGTTATAATAATTCAGATCCATGTATAGATATTTCAGAATAAGTTACACAATATATTAAATTTATTATAAATTTTAAGTTGAGAAGTTATTACTTTAAAATAATAATATTATTAAATTTAAAAGCAGTAGGGGACTCCTCCCTTTATTCTTATGTCTTTCATATTATATTCTTATCTCACTCCCCCTTACCTCTTGTATACCGATTCGTTATTGAAAATCCGTGCGCGCCTCGTCTCCGAGTTCTAAAACATATCAATTTCATTTTAATATAATTACAAGATGAAAAGTAAGATTACTACTTAAAATAAAAATGGTAAATGTTGAATAGTGAATAGTGAATAGTGAATAGTAACAGTAAATAGTAAAACGTGAATAGTAACGGTAAATAGTAAATCGTAAATAGTAACGGTAAATAGTAAAATGTGAATAGTAACGGTAAATAGTAAAATGTGAATAGTAAAGGTAAATAGTAACAGTAAAGGTAAATAGTAATAGTAAATAGTAATTTACTATTTGAATAGTAATTTACTATTGAAATAGTAATTTACTATTGAAATAGTATTTTACTATGCAGAATAGTAACTTAAAATAATATTATTTCCAGTATAATAACAGATTTCTAAAAACGATATGAAAATAACCTAAAAAATATAAAAGTGAGGTATTCATACCTTAGAATTTTAGCATGACCTTCTTCCAAAAAATTATTTCTCTCTCTTACTTCCACCACTATCTCACTAGCACTACTATATTAAGAAAACTTAATCTAAAATTGTGAATTCTAAAGAAGAAATCCTTCGGTATTTATAGGAAAAAAATTTACTATACATTCTATTATTTTAATATAAAAGTACTATA
This sequence comes from Clitoria ternatea, assembly GCA_037962975.1. NCBI lineage: Eukaryota > Viridiplantae > Streptophyta > Magnoliopsida > Fabales > Fabaceae > Clitoria > Clitoria ternatea. Next base: position 164,797,745 of record CM075672.1, read on the forward strand.
CATTTTTGAATTTTTTATTCCTGGTTACTGTACATCTTTTGAAAATTTCATACATGCACAGTGTTTTGCATATTAACTGTCGGCAAAATTATTAAGTCAAATAGTAACCCTTCACTCGGTATATTTTAAATATTCAAAATGAGTCCTTTTTGAAATTTAGCGATATTATATCAGTCCTCACTAATTTTATAATAAGTAATATAAAGCTGAAATTTTAAAAATCTAAAATTTTCTGTTAATAAAAATTTATTGATACGTTTCTAATTTTTTAACGATTAGAAAAAATCAAGATTTTTCTCAAACCGATAATTTTTAGATAAGTCTACTTGAAATAGATTTTAGAAAATTTTCTTATAATTTAACTTTACATTCTTGTAAATATTTTTAATTTTAAGCAACTTTATATGAATTTAAAATTGTTTAAAATATATTATTTTATTAAAATAATTCAAAATTTTCAAAAAATTCCAGAAAATCATAAATATTATGTAGATTAAAAAGTTCTAAAGAATCATAGTCTAATTCTTTCAAAATTTTATTTTAAAATTCTAATAAGAGTTAAATATTAAATATGTAAAAACATAAATATAAGAACATAAAATAAAAATGATGAATAATAAAGATATTAAAAATTCTTAATATAATTTTCTTAATTAGTGAATATTAATTAAGTCATTTTAAAATTCTCATTCAGAAATATTTTTATTTTTTTATTATTATTATTTAAATAAAACAAATAATTAAATATAAATACCAAAATAAAAAAAATGATAATAATAAACTAACTTATAGTAAGTATTTCTCAAGAAAGATATATTAATATCTATTTCCTATTTATGATGAAAATGGGATGTTACACTTCTAATTCTAGTGATAGGTTTGGGTCACAGATATATACACTCAGCAACTAATTGCTCCCATCAGGATTCGGATACCATCAATGAATACTCGTCATACCAATAGCATTACAACATTCCCAAAATGGCTATAGCAAATTATAAACGCTGTTCTAGGTGTATCAGAAACCTTAATCCACTCTAATGGCATTCTAACTGTCAATTGACTCTAAAAGACCGAGTCGCACCTAATTGATCCTCCAAATCTTCAGTACTCGGTAGTGGTTATCATTCCCTATAGTTAACTTACTCAATCGGTGGCAATCAAGGCATGATCACACACCACCGCCACACCTTTCGATCAGTAACATAGAGTACTTATGTCGGCAAGATCCCTTTCTTGTTTCCGACAGTCAACACCACTTCCAGAACCAATTCATACCCCACATAACCTCTGATTCTCTCGGAGGCAAGCACATCAATGTCAACAAGCCTTCTATCCTCATTTTAATACACTACCAATTAATATCCACTCGACCCACTCTCACCTTCACTCAGGACATCCTGATAGACTCAACCATCACCATAAGTAGCTACAGTCTCACCTGCCCGACCTTTGAATTGCTGCATCCGACTTATAGGATGATGTCTCACTCCTATAGGGTTACAACAATTACTTAGAGTCGCTGCAAGAGTGTACGCTGCCACAATACCTATGGTATGCAAAGTCATCTCGGAACAACATAGCTCACACCGACTGTACTCACACAGATAATACTAACGCACATAAAATTAATGACAATTCATATAAATTTATAAACGACACATTTATATCAACATCATTGTTATGCATCGACTAGGGTACCTCACATAACAACAGTCATAAGTTATCAATTACCATTACTGTAAAACTGTATAATAGCAATAGATTTCCGACTCACACAGGGTATACACCTCGTCACCGAATCTCATCCTCATAAAGATATAATCTGACAGTCCATTATTCCATCATGTCATCACTCATCAATCAATTGAAGCCTAAACAATTCATTAAACCCTCTTGAGTATACATCTCGAGGTTACCATATAATTTCCGATTAAATAACAAGTTTTTGCCTCAGTTAACTCTCTTCACCAATCATAAGTACAATCCACCTATTGGATGTACAATCAGCATCATCACACGGGTTCTATCATTACCCTAATCAATACCCAAATGCACCCAGAATTCAACACTACCATTTCTTTATCCATCAGGTATCGTTCATTATTCACACTTCACCATATGACTATTCAATCCTCAAGAGTTACCATACAATTGTCTTACTCGGCTCAACAATTCATAGGGTTAATCAAATTATCAGAATCGGAATTTCTAGGGGTCATCAAGTACCCATCGTGGGTATTCCCACCATATCCAATTATCTCCGAGTCGAAACCACCATAGGTTCTAGTCCACAAGTCTGACAGTATAAGGTCATAATTCAATCAAGTATTTACTCGGTTTTCAACCACAAGCCCGAGTCTAATCCAAATTCTCAGGTATCCAATTACACCAAGTTCTCACCCAGTTTTCTAATCTCTCAGGTACCCATTTCAATAGTATATGTTCATTCATGATCGTGTCCAATCAATCTAGGCCACCATACCTAGTGGTCCAACATCAACCAATCATCCACTCGGTTTTCACACATCAGAAACTGAGACACTACCCGAATCAACATGCATCAAGCTTTATATTTAACCATCTATCACACACCCAGATTTCCAACTTAGGAAACTGTAATAAATTACTTATGCCATAAACCACACACGTCATATATCATTCACTTAACCAACTCGAACATAGGAGTTCTAATCCATTCAACAAGCATGACTCGGCCATGAACCATTAGCATGGCATACACAAGAGTCCGAACCAATTAATCCGTTTCAATATACCTAAAGCTTTTAACACCTTCCATTCTATTCCCCCACAGCCGACTCAGGATTAGAAATATCCCAAGTATTTCATGAGTGATCGGCCAGGATAGTAACAATTCTATCCCCAATCAACATTACAATAGTAGTACCACTCACTACTGTTCCCAACAAACACAGGCACATAATCACACCAATCATGCTCATTCATATATCAAACCCAATCAGGATACCATAAGCAATGATGACAATCAGTCATCATGCACACAACCGCTTACACTCGGTAAGCATACCTTGGCCATGGACCTTTTGGTCTGCTCTGATACCAAAATAAAACATCCTAAGTTCAATTCGAGAATAAACCGAGACCAGGAAATCTTTTTCCAAAAATCAAAGGGTGTTCAAGGGTAAAATGGGCAGTTGAGGTTAAGGAGAGTAGAATCAAGATAAGAAGGAAAGCAAATCAATCACATGGTAGACAGCGGAAGATGCAGAACACGAGCAAACCCAACAGCGCCCACTCGCTCAGGCGGGGTTCAACACCGCTTGAGCGTGATGACCCAACACGCTTGGGCGAAGTATGTATAGCTTAAGCGAAACTAATCGGAGGCCTTCATTTCACTCACACTCGTTGGAGTGAACCTTCATACCTAAATTATCCTACCTATGACAAAGAGTTCTTTGCTTTAATTAGGGCCTTACAAACTTGGGAACACTACTTAATTCCTAAGGAGTTTGACATTCATAGTGACCATGAGTCACTCAAGTATATCAAAGGCCAACATAAGTTAAATAAAAGGCATGCCAAATGGGTTGAACATTTGGAACAATTCCCTTATGTTATCAAGCACCGTAGTGGTAAAGCTAATGTTGTAGCTGATGCCTTATCTAGAAGGCACACCCTCCTTTCTTCCTTGGGTGCCACTCTTCATGGTCTTGATGAAATAAAAGAATTGTATCTAAATGACTTTGACTTTGCTAATGCCTACCACTCTTGTGGTTCCTTACTTGCATCTAGTGGATTCCATAAATTAGATGGCTTTCTCTTTAAAGCCAATAAGATATGCATTCCTAGGGGATCCATTAGAGACCTTTTACTTCATGAGAGCCATAAGGGAGGGCTCATGGGGCACTTTGGGAGGGATAAGACTTTAGCCACCCTTAGTGAACATTTCTATTGGCCCCATATGAAGCGTTACGTGCAAAGACTTTGCTCTAGGTGCTTTGCATGTAAAAAGGCCAAATCTAGGGTGTCTCCTCATGGCCTTTACACTCCCTTGCCTATTCCCACTTCCCCTTGGGTAGATATTAGCATAGACTTTATCCTTGGGTTGCCTAGGACCCAAAGGGGGATGGACTCTATCTTCGTGGTAGTTGATAGATTTAGTAAGATGGCTCACTTCATCCTTTTCCATAAGGTTGATGATGCAAGCCATATTGCTAAACTATTCTTTAAAGAGATAGTTTGCTTACATGGGATCCCTAGAACTATAGTTAGTGATAGGGATACCAAGTTCCTTAGCCATTTCTGGAGGACCCTTTGGGCCAGGCTAGGAACAAAACTTCTCTTTTCTACCACTTTCCATCCACAAACAGATGGCCAAACTGAGGTTGTTAACAGGACTTTTTCTACTCTTCTGCGAGTCCTTGTTAAAAAGAATGTTAAGTCTTGGGATACGTGTCTACCACATATAGAGTTTACTTATAATAGGGTAGTTCACTCCACCATTAAGTATAGTCTTTTTGAGATTGTGTATGGTTTTAATCCCCTCACTCCTTTAGATCTTTTGCCTCTCGAGGTTTCAGATGACATCCTTCATATGGATGGTGAGGCAAAAGCATCTTTTATTCAAAAACTTCATGAGGAGGTTAAACACCATATACAAAAGAAAAATGATCACTATGCTAGATGTGTGAATAAAAAGAAAAAAGAGCTTATCTTAGATGTTGGGGATTGGGTTTGGCTTCACCTAAGGAAGGAACGCTTTCCTAACCTTAGGAAGTCCAAACTTAACCCTAGAGGCTATGGTCCTTTTTAGGTGACTAAGAGAATTAATAATAATGCTTATGTACTTGACCTCCCTGGTGAGTGTGGGGTCAATGCTATATTTAATATCTCTGATCTTACCCCTTGTCTTGCAGATGAGCTGGATGAGGTTGCCTCGGATTTGAGGACAAATCCTTTTCAAGAGGGGGAGCATGACATGGCCATCACCCAGGAAGAAGCCATGGACCCTACACAGTCTTTGGAGGTTGCCTTGGATGCTTTCAAGGGCCCTATGACTAGGTCAAGGGCCAACAAAGCCAAGGAAGGTCTCCAAAAGCATTTAACTTCTTCCATACATTCTTTAAGTGGGCCCAAGCCCAAGGAGGAGCTATTGAAGACCCTTACTCTTTTCTCTTGCACTATAGAAGGGTAATGGGCTTGGTATGGAAGTTTGGGCCTCCTTTGGGCCTCTTCATTAGGCCTCAGATATCTTGTATATATTTTCCATTCCTTTGTATTCTAGGTATATTAGGACTATATTTTACGAATTAGTTTGGGCTTTGTATAGCCATTGAGCTTGGGCCACTTTTGGGCCTTGAACCTTGTTCTATTTTGATTTTGTGCTTGTATTGGGCCAAGTAGAGTAGGTTTTAGGATTGGGCCTTAGGAGCTAATCCAAGGCCCATGATTAGGAAGCTTTGGCCGAAAGTCTCATGGAGCTATATAAGCTCATCTCCTTTGTATTTCCATCATAACTTGAATGATAAGAAATTTTAGAGTGAGAAACTCTCCTTTCTCTCTAGAAAGTAGAAGCTCTAAGCTCATTTCTCTAGTCTTATCCTTGGGTCTTCCCCCATAGGTGGTGACTCTCTATACCTTATCTCTCTTCTCCCTAGAGAGTGGCGGAATCCTACTCTATTCCTCTCTTCTCCATCTCCTCCGTTTCTAGACCAAATTCTCCTTAGATCTAGGTTCTTTCTCCTTCTAACTTCCACCACAAGCTAGCTTCCACCACAAGATTCTCCTACCTTCCTCCATAAGCTTCCAAAACCGTGACTATCCTCTCCATTCTTTTGTGGCCTTATGGATCTAAGAGGTTAAAGAAAAGAAGATCCTTTAACAAAAGCTAGGAATTGAAGAATTCCTACAACAGGGAGAGGAACAAGAAAATAGAAGGGATGAAGGAAAGATCTCCAAGTTTCAAGCTCTTCTTCTTCAAGCTTCCACAAGCAAAAATGAGGGGAAAGGATGGGTGCAACAACTTTTGCTAGGTTTTTGGAAGACAAAGATGAAGAGGAAATGAAGAAGAAGAAGAAGAAATGTATTTTCTACAAAGGCTTCAGCAAGCCAACGAAAAGGAGAAGTGAAAATGAAGGCTTTTGCTTTTAATTTTTATCCTCTCATTAAAGCTTTATCGTTTTAATTCAAACAAGATCTCTGTTTGGGCTCAATACTTTATCTGAAAATTATTCTGAATACATATTCAGACTCCCAATAACATTCTTAACAGCCCTGACCAATATCGTCCCAATCGGAGATACTTGGTCTGGCACCCATATTCTAATCGGGCTTAATTTCAGCCATTCGGCTTCCACAAATCACCAACAGCCCTAAAAATATTAATTTAACTATTTCTGATATTTTGGGACATTAAATAACCTATATTCAACTATCTAATATTTATTTCCTTAATTAATCCTTTATTTTAAAATTTAGGGTGTTACACAAGGTACGCCCACCATCAGACCCAACACCAAAAGCCCAACGTGCCTTCGCCCAAGTCCAGCGTGCCTACGCCCAGTGACTGGTCCACTTAGCTTCTGTTTTATTTTCAAAATTGCAATGCTATATTTTTATTAACTTAAGTTAGTTATTTATTTTGTACCTCTTAATTAATTATATTCTCTATAATTATTTAATTTAGGATTTTTAGTTAAGCCTAGGAAAGCTATATATAGTTGAATTGTAAAGGACCCAATAACTAATTTTTAGATTCTAATTTCACTTCTCAAATTTCTCTCATCTCTCTAGGTCTTCTTTCTCTAAATACTCTCATCCCTAACCTCCATTCTATGTTTCCGTTTTCATTTCCTTCATGAGTGCTTAAATCCCTAGAATTGAGATTGATTAAAGCTGCAACAAGCTAATATTCAGTTGACTGGAGTAGAGGATTCAACCGAAGCAAGTTTTGAACATTAGAATTGTTGGATCACACCTCTTGGATTGGGAAAGGAATCATGATGAGAGCTTCAGATTGCACTTCCTAACCTAGTTGCTTCATGCCTAAGGAATTAGGTGAATAACTAGGGTTCCTTTAATTTCTCAATTGGATTTAACATGAACTAATACCTAAGGAATTAGGATTATTTGTGTTGAGTTAGCAATAATTACATAGGGAATTAGGAGTTATTCATCTATGAGATTCAAGACTTGCTTTGGAGTTAAGGGGTGCAAGATAAACTTTTATTATTACGTACAAACGTAAAGGTGTTGGTTAAACCCCATGGGTGACCTTCTTATAATATTGCCAAGGTCTCCCAAGTAGAATATGAGTGGCATGCATAGGAATAACATCACACCAAACTTTATCATTATATGTTCCTATGGAGAAAAGAAGATGGATTATCTTTTTAACTAGCATTTCACCCTTTTCATTAAACCATTGAAGTTTGTAAGGTCTAGGGTGATCTACTAGTTCACAACCAAGTTTGTGGACTAGCCTTTGACTAGCCATATTGGCATAACTCCCACTATCCACAATGAGAGAACATAGATTTTTCATTTATCTAACATCTTATGTAAATGATGTTCTCTCATTGTGTAGTGTCATCCTGCTTAATATGGCATCCAAGAAGTTTTCTAATCATGTAAAATTCACCTTCATCACCTAAGACATGTTCATTTTCATAGAAACCACTACTTGAGCCATCACTTGAGTGAGACGAGGAAGAATCCTCTTGGCTAGAGTAGTGATCATGTCCCATTAAAATCATTATTTTCTTTATGGGACATTGAGAGACAATGTGTCCTCTTCCTAAGCATTTAAAACATTTAATTAAACTTGTCCTAGAAGATGATGGTGTGGAGGTGGTGTGACAACCTTAATCTAATAAATAATATCAATGATATTAATATTTAGATAATGAAAATTAGGATAAATTTTCACAATTAAAAACAACCATTGGAAGAAGAACACCACAATTAAAAATTTAAACAATCACCCTGAATCTATATAAAGACCTATCTCATATATGATGATATGAGAAGGTATGTGATTTAAGTAAATGCCTACTTAGGACAATCATTCACATAATTACAAATCATATATTTACAGAATATTTAAAATTAGTCCAAAGGCAAGATTCAATTTTTAAGAATAGGTTCCTAAAGGACACATTAGTAACACTTACTCATTTTTCTAATTTGCACAACACTTCAAAGTTTTTAAATTACATGATCAAATCTCATCACATTCACATATATATATCTAGGTACAACACTACCATGGTATGTTCAAAGCATGATCCAAAGTCATCTTAGTATGTCACTAAGTCCATTATCAATAACCTTATATTTTACTTACATAATCTCATGCATATATATGTTTGAAGCTAAAATTAAAGTGTAGTAGTCTCAATGTATATGTAATTTGACAACATCATTCCAAAACTTAAAATTGGGACAAATTCCATATATTCTTATCATTTTTTTCTATCAATTAATTCCCATCATCATGGTATCACTATATGCCACTAGTCAAGATTAACGATCCTTCTTACAACCTATTCATCAATATATTTATCAATTTATAAGAAAAATTCAGCATATATTGTAACACCCCGATTTTCCGGACTCAGATCCCGATGTAATCAAGATAATAATTAATAAAAATGGTGGTAAATTTTTCGCATTTGAAGTATTTCTAAACACCTCGACGATTACATCAAGACCCGAATCAAAGAAAACCGAAGCGTATGATTTAATAAAATATAACTGGATCGATAACTAATTCGCCCATAATGGTATACGAAAATAGTGGAGTTTACAACGAAAGATGAATGTGCATATCGGGCTAACGCCTAGTCCCATATATGACGATATGAGAAAAGGCTCGGCAAAGCATACAAAACACCTAACATAAACCTATTATTATAACTCAGTCATGCACTTACAACAGACACATGCATTGCCTAAGATATAATATAAATATGCATATACATCCGGGGTCATGCCCTAACTATCACCACTGCCCATCATTAATGTATATTATTCAAGTTCAATTCCTTAAGTGTTCATCAAATCATCACTTATGTACTAATACATAGCTTCACCATTTATGCATTCACGATTATCTTATACATAACCAAAATCACTAAATCATCAATATCATTATATAATTTATTCATTACATTACATTTCACAAATGATGCCGGCCAAGGCACTTCCACTACCACTATTTACCTTCCCAAGACTTCAATTTAAAATCTGAACTCATCCTATGGTAACCTGAATCACAATGTTAAAAAGGAGACCACATAGGAGAGTGAGTTATATATTCAAAATGATGAATATAATATATATTGTGATCATGTGTATATGCATATAATCATCATGTGTGCTTTGCTATAAAACCATTAAATTATCATTCAATCATCACCTCATTATTATAATAGGCATACAAACATCATGAATCGCAATTCACAACATAAACAAGCACAAGCATCTACTCAATCACATTGCCACTTATCATCAAGGGCATTCACAATCATCATCATCATTTTATTAAATCTTTATTCACTTCCTCCTCGCAAGGGGTTTCTCATCTCTCGTGGTCATCCCATCTCAAATGCCATGCACCTATAGCTAATGCATATGTCAACTGTTTAATGCATATGCAATGGATCCATTTCATTTCCTCAGCTCGCAAGGGGTACTCCCGCCTCGTGATCGCAACCACGGGCATCATAGGAACTCGCAAGCCCTTTTTCATTTTCAGTAACCAGGTGATCGCAACCACTGGCTCAATATCATATCATCATCAAGTTGGTTTCCCGCCTCGCAAGGGGTACTCCCTTCATAGAATCCCGCAGGATCTTTCATCATTGTGATCGCAACCACATTTCAATGTTATGCCATGCCATGAATGCAAATGTAATAATGCATATGCCCATCAACCTCACAAGGATATCTCACCTATCACATAGGGATATACTTTAATTTGACATTTTCAATCAATAACATACAATCATTTACAAAGCCCCTCAAAGCACATTATTCATATACTTGGCATTTCAATAACCACTATATTGTTCACAAGTTATTCCACGCATGAAAATCAAGAAGCATAGCAGGCATCACAGTATGAGCCCATACATGGGAATCAATCCAAACATGTTGATAAACACATTTCAAATACATAGCATCACATGCTAGCCAACACAATTAATTCTATATGTACAAGATTACACTTGTATTAACCATTTTGAGGTACTTTTGTGCAACTCAAGGGCCTATTCTCATTAGAATTGGCCCACTCCAGTTTCTACAAGTTACAAACTATGAATAGAAGCTATTGGAACTATCCCATGCCATTCAATCCTCATAAAACTCTATTTGGCTCTATTAGTTCCTTAATTATGCATTAATGTCAATACCTAATTTCATATTTTGATCAATTTCTCTACCAATATAAACACTAATGCCATCAAATGGGCCTTAGCCTCTCATTACCAATATTCATTCGTCAAAATCGCATGGAATTCTAAATTCACATGGTATATGTATACTTCAACCCCTCATGGTTATTCATCATCATATATACACATATATTATCACCAATAGACAACAATTTGCTATTCACATCATTTCATTATAATCATGGCAAGGCAAGCATGAGTATCATGACATACAATAATCATCAATTATATAACTCATGCAATTTGAATGTAAACTCCTCTCCTCCCTCGAGGGAAGAGCCGAAATCCAAGTGCTCCAATTATTCCGCGTCATCATCCGGAACACAATTCTACCAATAAATATATATGTATTCATTCAATCATAAGCCATCACAAGGCTTTCATCATAATTCTTAAACAATCACAAACATCCCTTAAGGCTTGGCAACAAGTTCTTAATGTGTCAAAACACTTATTCATATACTTGTGTTAGGCTTCGGGAATTCTTTTCCCAAAACCAAGATTTTCTAAATCTCAAAAGGGCTAACCAACCCAACAACAACAATGTCACATCCTTACCAATATTACTCCTAATCACATATAAGTCATCATATATCCTTTTAGCTTCTTTTAAGACCCTCATCAATCAACCACATATTATGGCCTAAGGCCTTATCAAATTATAATCTTATTCCATTTGTTTACCCTATCACAACCATCATGGTTTTGGTGTTCAAACTTATCGTTATTCATTTAAAGGCCATACTTATCTATAGGTTCCCGTACTAATGACTTTCAACCATCACCATTAACCACTTACCTCTATTAATGGCATCCCTCATCATCCACAAGTATCCTCCCAACATCATCAACAATACCCATATTTTGAATATCATATATTTCCACCTAAAATCAATCCTCAAACTAACATTACATATTTTCCCCAAATTCTTAAGGCTAGGGTTTCATCAAAACCCAACCACCATTATTAATATTCATCAACCATTATTAATGGCTACATTTCTTCATTAATATCATTCCCCCACATCATTAAACACACATTCTACTCATATTTTACATTTCTCCCCAATTCCTAGGGTTAGGGTTTCATTAAAAATCCAACAACCACCAGAAATAATCGTCATCTTCCACCACCACCACACACCATATTTTTGTGTACCCCTCTACATCAACACAAAAACACATATTTATCACACCCCACTTTTTGGTCTTGCCTAAAAATGGTTCCTAATCCATAACCCTTGCATATTTTACACTCCCCAACAAATAAACTCATAATCAATGGCATAAACTCAACAAAATGGTAAGGAACTTACCCTAAGCCAACAAACAAGCGAGCTTCCCAGAGAGGGAGGAGCCACACGAAAATAGGAAGAAGAGAAGAAAAGGAACTTCAAACTCCAAGCTTCCTTGAGAACGAAAATGGAAGGGGGAAAGACCACAAAGCCTTCTCTAGGTTTTTGAGAAGAAGACGAAGAAAAAGAAGAAGAAGAAGAAGAGAGTAATGAGAGAAGAGCAAAGTGTGTTTTGCCCTTGGAGAAGAAGTGCCGTGAGATAGAGAGTGAAAATTAGGTTTTTCATTTAAATTCTTAACTTACCACTTAAACTTCTCTGATTTATTATGAATAGGATCCTCGTTCGGGCTCAATACTAAATCCAAAAATTATTTCGAAGGCATGTTCGGATTCCCAATAATATTCTTAACAGCCCTGACCAACGGCATCTCAATCGGAGATACTTGATCCGACACCCATATCTTCACCGGGTATAATTTAACTCTTAAAGCCCCAATAAATTATAAATAATCCTCATAAATCTCTATTTAATTATTTCAATATTTTTGGGACACTTATTAACCCATTTATAATTATTTAATATTTATTCCTCCTATTTAATCATTTTTATAAAATTCAGGATGTTACATATATCATTCATAGTTCCAATCACAAACATCATATACTAGATTCCAATTTAATGTCATGCATTAACAGTGTCAATTTGTGATACAAAAAGATCACAAGTCCATCCCAATGATCCTAATATATCAATAATGTCTTAAGAATATCAAACCATCATCACAATTATAAGACATTAAAAAATAGTATGTCTATACAAAACAACTGCCATATATAAGTGATTTCAAAAATATGCCATAGTCAATTTAATTCAAAACATGTCGACCAAGGCATTTAAGTATCTCCTTCTTCAAACTATACCTCATCCCTTCAAAAAACATCAACTCCATAACCATGCCTTACAACACAAGAGCTAAAAAAGTAGACAACATGAAGAGTAAGCATACTTTTTCAATAATGAACAATTAAACAAAATATGATAATATAATTATATAAGTGCAACTAAACATATTTTTCCATCAAGGATTTCAACTCAATAATAGAAGACATAATCCACATTAATCACCAAGCACATACATGAACAATTCCATTAGTCATATATCATTATGGGATCAATTTATTGATTCACCTCTTTATCATACCATACATACATGCCATATAATCATATACATATTCAAAGAGGAGATACTAACAACCATAACACAATTAGTTAGTACTCATAAATTCTAATTTCATTTCTCAATTTTATCAACCATAGATTTCAATCCCTCTTAGGTACCTCTACGTCATATGTCATGTCCCTATGGCTAATTCATATGCTATGCCATTAAAATAATGCATAGGCAACAGATCTAATTTCAAGAAAATGTTTATAACACATATGTACACAATTTATCAAGTGCCTGCAAGCACAACATGCTTTTACTGATACCAAATAACCAATGCCCATATTTGTAACATTTATCACTCTGGCAAAAGTGAATGCGGTAACAAACAATAAATAACACGTATGTCTCAATGTGTTATGAGCCCAATATTAATTCCATATATCAAGTAATCACAACCATGCATAGTCGCTTAAATATTTATCCCCCTGTAAGGGTTCTTTTCACAAGATCCCATAAGATCTCAATATATTACAATATGATATGCCATACATGCCATTAGATGTAAGAATGCATATGCTAGCCTCAGCTTTACAATAATTTCACACCCTATTATTTAGGGAGTCCCAATACATATTAAAATTTATAGTCAAAGGCATGCAACCAATTATACTATCCTCTAAGGCATACAATTTATCAAAAAATTCTCTAAGGCATCATTCACATTATCCACAATATAATAGCCAAGGAGTCATATCAATATCAATCCACACATGAAAATCAAGAGGGCATATCAAACAAGTATATTCCAATGTATATTAGTATCAAATGTACCTAACATGGCCATCACCCAGGAGGAAGCCACAAATCCCTCACATACCCTAGAGGTTGCCTAGACAGTTTTAAGGGTCCTTTGACTAGGTGAACGACCAAGAAAGCTAGAGAGGCACCCAAAATCATTTGGCTTCTTTCACGGATACCATGGTTGGGCCCAAGCCTAAGGAGGACCTCTTGAAGACCTTTACCCTTTTCTCTTGCTCTATAGAAGGGTAATGGGTCTTCTTTCATGGTTTGGGCCTCCTTTGGGCCTTTTTGTTGGGCATGGACATTTTTATAAATATTTTCCATATAATTAGTTTTAGGAGTATTTTAGGATATAAAATTAGATTTTAGTTTGGGCTTTGCATAACGTCTGTTATTGGGCCACTTTTGGGCCTTGTACTTAGTATTTTTGCATGTGGGCTTGTATTGGGCCATTTTAGTATAGGATTTAGGATTGGGCCTTAGGAATTAACCCAAGGCCCATAATTAGCTAACATTGGCCGAAAATATAAGAGAGCTATATAAGCTCATCTTGTCACACCCCAATTTTCCATACTCGAATCCCAATATGACCGAGATAAATAGTTAATAAAAATGCTGGTAGATTTTTCATGTTTAAAAGAATTCCAAAACACCCCAACAATTACATCAAGACTCGAACCATAGAAAATCAAACAGTGAGATATATGAAATTTACAACTGGATCGCAAGATAAATCGCCTATAAGTGTATACAAAAATTAATAGAGTTTACAGCAGAAGAAGAATCTGTATACATGGCACACACCTAGTCCCATATATGAAGATATGAGAAAAGGCTTGGCAAATCATGCAAATACATAACATAAGCCTAATAGGCCACAATCAACCTTACACATAAGTCATAAACATACAATGCCTAGAATATATAAATATATATCTATATGATTATGCAACACCCATCTCAAACATCCATATTCCACAATTGACCACGTTCAATTCAACCTCAAAATCATGTATCATCAACACTTATACATACCAAAAAGGATCACACATCCATTGTCATTATATTCATCAAATGGGTATGAATTCCAAGACCCCAAATATCAATGTATCATTCACATATATAGTCGTTTACAATACATCCACCAATATCAATAATTATTAACACTATCATGTACATTTTATTCACAATACAATAAATTATATTCGCTGCCGGCCAAGGCATTCCATTACCACTATTTACCTTCTCCAAGCTTTACTTTAAAACACCTCCTCATCTCATGATATTCCCGCATCAATGCTAAAAATGGACAATATGGGAGAGTGAGTTATACATTTCAAATGACGAATATGAATACAATTGAGATTATATGCATATGCATATCAACGTCATGTGTACTTTGCTTAAATCATCAATAGTCACCATAATTTCTCATTTTAACAATACATACGTATATCATATTCATCAATCAACTATAAGAAAATCAGTACATATACATATCATTTCTCAATGTCACAATGTACCAACACCATCATCATCAACCACACATAAGCATGCCTTTCATCATATTGGGCCAATACACACATCATCATCATATATAATATATTTTCATTGTATTCATATTTTACATGTTGTCTTTTGGTATTCATTTACCCATCTCATCATCATCATATCTCAATCTCAACCATCATCATATATCAACATCAATCGTCATCATATCACAACACCTTTGACATATCTCCATGCTATATGCAAATGCTATTAAGCTAATACATATGCACAATGGAATTATCAACAAATACGGATCCAACTGTGGGAATATAAACACCAAATGTGGGTTCAAACATGATTGTAAACCATGCCCTTACTGTAGTAGTATAATGTGTACACATATCTCATAATGCATGCATATCACTAATTTTACTGGTACCAAACCGCATCGCCCATTTTACAACACCGGTCATTTTCACCATGACCATGGTAAACAACATAATCATTAACATGAGGTGTTACGGGCCAACTATGAATCATATCATGGCAACTGTGATCCAAAGGACCATCGGGGACACCTACTCCTCAAGAGCCACCCCCTACAGGGTCAACCACATGTAGCTCCCCGTAGCTAACCATGGGCAGCTTCGTGACTTACACACTAAGTCACAGGGGAACAACAAGAATACTTGTGCACAGAGCCGCCCTCCCACTGGGCCAACCGGGGGAATCCCCTAACGTTCCTTACCGATAGCGTATGATATGCCATGGATGCAATGCAATGCAATTCAAATGCATTCTCACACTATGCATTATATTGTGGCACTCATCAATCATCATCATCACTAACACCACTATAAAACTTTTTAGTGGATTTTATGATTATTGGTTTAGCCATTATTTCAAGTTTTAAGTGTGGCATTTCATATCAACATTCTCTATATCACTCATGCAAGTCAATACTTGCAACAATCACAATGGCATCATAAACATCAACAACATCAACCATCTTACATCGATATTAAAGGAATGTCTAGCATTTGTATTCATCTTTATTCATCAATAACATCACCACACAATTCTTAGTGGATTTTTATCTCACTGATCATTATCATTATCCATATTTTAATGTGGCACGCATAACGATTTGCTAATATAATTCAAACTACACATACAAGATTATACTTGTATCAAACACAATGGTATTCAACAATCATCATTAATAACAATCATCTTCCATTCAAGGAAATGGCCAATAACATCATCCAAAAATTATTCATTATCGACATCATCTCCGATTTGTCGATTTACCATAAACACATTGTCATTTGAGTGTTCCCTCATTAGTTTCATCATCATATAAGAGTGTGTCTTACAACCACATCATTTAACTTTTCATTATATATCATCATAACATATCATTAATGGTGGAACATTCATGTTTTCATAACATATCCCAGGCATATGTATATTTTGCCAATATCTTAAATCAATAACAACCACCACAAAGGCACACCACAATCATATATCCTTGATACAATCACATGTGATTGTGTGATGAAACAAAGTTTGGATAATAACACTAATCTCATGGTAAACTTCAACATTAAGGTATATGAGGGACATGACAATGTCATCATGTGTCGATTGCTAAATCGTGTTTAAAATATATGCAATCGAATGCATAAACATGCCATGACTCAACCACATCAAACAACATTAAAATATAGTGAAAATTTGCCAAAAACACATCATGAATCAATTCAAGCAGGGCCATGAATTGATTCATGTATGGCTGGAATCCTGACAACATAAATAGAGAGCCATGAATCAATTTAGGGAATTGTATAAATCGATTCATGCAATTCTAGGGGACTCTAAATCAATTCAGGCAATCGTGTGAGTCGATTCATGACCCTGAAAGTTAATCCTTTTGGAAATAGAATGTCATGAATCGATTCAAGCTCTGGCATGAATCGATTCATGCAATTCCAGTAGCCTTTGAATCGATTCACGAGGGCATGTAAATCGATTAAGGAGTTGGGAAAGCCATCAAACAACATTTTTAACTTAGGGAACATCATTCCATACTCCCATTCATCAAACCCAACATCAATCATGATTAAAACATGCATTCTCATGGAATCTTAACTCATCAAACCATACATCTATATATATGATATCAAGTCTTTACACGGGTACACATTAAGAGTAATGTTGTACTGGAAAGACCCACCATGAGAATGTTGCATGGATCGTTACATGAGTGTCATAAATGAATGTGATAATGGTATATAGTCCTTCAACCTGAAGTCATTATGATTCCTACATAAAGAGTTTGTTGGTTTAATACAATCAAACGTTATCTGTAATAAAATAACCATAAAGATTGTGATTAGGTAATAGACAAATTATACAGAGAGATGTAAGTGATGTAGATGGAATTTGTCTCTCGTATGTGATAGGAGTGAGATCTATGGGTCACTTGATGGAGTGAGACTAACGAAATGCATGGCCATGCTAGGACGAATAAATATTAGATATTTATTCTGTAAAGTCTACTCTGGTATCAAGTAAAATGAATTGGGCCATACAAGGATGACGACGACCATGCCTTGGGCCTAATTAGATATCGTGACAAAAGGAATAAATATATAAAATAATTATCACTTATAGGTTATGTCGATGATAAATAATATTCAGACATAATGATGTATTGCTAGATACCGCTCTTATTTTATATTAATAATAAAATAGTTTATTAATATTTTACCAATAGGGTCATACATATAGAGTAAGCCCACCAGAGGATAGTTTTATTTTAGTTGGACTAAAAATAAAACTATTTGGGCCTAACTCATTTAGAATGAGTCAGGAGCCCAATGTTTAATGAGAGCTTAGGTCAAGACCTAAGCCTATATATAGAGCATGAGATGCTCATAGGCTGCTGCTTAGAAATTAGATTACAATCAAATTTTCGTACTAGCATTCGAAACTTTGTTTTTCTGGTGGGAGTGCTCGTGTGGACTCCTAAGGGCGAAGCTACAATTGCTTCGATCGAGGAACTCGTTTTGCGTCTACAAGAGGTAACCTTAAATCAAAAATTTTAATTTTGTATAATGCCTTGAGACATTTGTATTTGCAATCCTTTTTGGGAATCCTTTGTGTTTCCGCTGCCTGACCCTGGTGGGATTCCCTAACAGTGGTATCAGAGCCTGGTTGCAAAGCTATGTTTTGGGCATTTGTTTACGTTTTAAAAATTTTGATTTATGAAATCATTTTCTTGTTATAAGATTTATGTTCTATTTTGTGAAATTTGTTTGCGAAACGTGTTTTGAAAAACATTCAAGCTTGTTATGTATCAAATAATATCATGATTCATATGCTCTTATATTTTCTGTAAATTGTATGAGATACTCTTTATAGGCTTTCTCATTGAAGTATGTGTTTCTGTTATTTTAAAGGCTTGTATGATATTTGCGTTTTCAATTTTCCGTATGTGATATATGTGTTGAATTCGTTAATAATCATTGTCGTCATACAAACTGCATTTTGATAATGCGTTGATCTCCGAGCATGAATAGTTCATGTTATGGGGCGTCAAGTGATAAGGTTTAAGTGTTAAACCTTGACCGTTCCTTAACCTAGGGTTCAAACGTTAAAACCTAGGCAACCGTCATAAGAAAGGTGCAATTTGAATTCTAGGTTTTGAAACCCTAGACGGCGCTGCCTACATGTGCCATCACGGCTACGTTGTGAAGTGTTCACAATAAGGAATTAAGGTTTCAAAGTGGTTGAATCCCTAGCCGAAATTTTAGAGCTGTTAATGGTCAGTGGGACATTCTGGCTAGGAAAGACTTAGTACTTAAGCGGTCATACCGGACCCACCTCTCTTTCCTGGGACCCCCGTACATTCTCTGCGTAGCACCTTATTACCAACCTACGTGTTTAATAGCCTGTTTAAAAAAAATTTAATTTTTTTAATACTTTCAAATGGGTTATAATTAATTAATTAACATATTGCATAGTGAATGGTTATGGTCTTAGTTTTTTTATTTAAATACAGCCTACGTGTTGTGCCTTTCTCCATTCTATTGTATTTCCTTTCTCAACCTTTCACTCGTATGTAAAGCGAGTTTCTTTAAAATCTTGTAATCTTGATCGAGCCAACAAAGTAGAGACGTAGAAGAAAACTAGAGTGGTGACTCTAAGCGCTTTTGACTTTGAAAGGAACCAAGGAGTGGTGACTCCAAGAGGATAGTGGGTTCAAGAAGTAGGACTTCATGAAGCCTTAGTAACATAGTTCCTTTAGGTTTATTTATTTATTTATTTTTCTTCTAGGAAGACCATAACCATCTCACAATTTTGTTTACATGCTTTGGTGATAATTTTATTGCGTTAAAGCGTTTAACAAAGATGGTAAAATAAATTAAAATCCCCAAAATAATATTAAGTTACAAACGCCTTCCAATAAGTACACTCGTCAATACTAATGTCAATGAATAGTGGGTCTGCCAAAGCAGGGTACTTCATTTATATTAGTAAGATGCGATGGGATAATTGTAATATCCAAAATGTTTTATTGGGTTTTAACTTACCAAGTTATCAATTGGATTGAATAAACTTAGAGATGTATAAATTGGGCTAAACTTTCATAAGATGAATGATCGGTAATGGTTACCTAACCCAATGTCTAAGAGTCGTATAAGATACAATTAGAAAGGAGTTTCCTACCTAAATAACCAAATGTTAAGTGATCAGCCAAAGCTGACTTAACATTA
This sequence comes from Clitoria ternatea, assembly GCA_037962975.1. NCBI lineage: Eukaryota > Viridiplantae > Streptophyta > Magnoliopsida > Fabales > Fabaceae > Clitoria > Clitoria ternatea. The sequence continues at coordinate 164,817,721 of CM075672.1, forward strand.
GGCCAAATATGGATCTTTGCCCACTAGAAAATCTTCCAATAGGATTTTCTGATTCGTAGAGGGTGATTTTATTTTGAATCAAAATAGTGGGAGACATGTTTAATTTTAAGACCCAAAATTAAATATGTTTTTAATTGATACTTACTACATATCTTTCTGTTTGAGATAACCATGACATCAAACACGCCTTCAAACCTTTCATTGCGATCGATCCTAGATAAAGAAAAATTGTCTGGACCCAACTTTCTAGACTGGTATAGGAATTTGAGGATTATCCTCAAACAAGACGAAAAAACAATATGTCCTGGAAGATCTGGTTCCAGAACCACCCGCGAATAATGCCTCTAAAGCTGACAAGGATGCTTACAAGAAGCATCAGGGTGACACTTTATATGTCCAATGCCTTATACTGGCAAACATGTCTCCTGAGCTTCAGAAGCAACATGAGCACATGGAGGCTTTCGATATGATCGAAAACCTAAGGAAAGTATATCAAGGTCAAGCTGACCAAGAAAGATATGAAGTTTCTTCAGCCCTATTTAGCTGCAGACTTGAAGAGGGAGGTTCTGTAGGACCTCATGTGCTCAAAATGATTGGGTACTTGGAGAATCTAGCTAGGCTAGGATTCCTCTTCCCTCAAAAGTTAGCTACTGATCTCATTTTGAAGTCATTACCTAACAGTTTTAAGCCAGTCATCATGAATTATAACATGAATGCATTGGATAAAACATTGCTAGAGCTACTCAATATGTTGAGGACTGCTGAGCCCAATATTTCTAAAGGAAAGGGCAAGGCCATAATGATGGTCAATTCTAGAAAAGGTAAAGGAAATGGCGTGACTAAAGGCAAAGGAAAGGCTGTTATGGGAAAAGGCAAGATAATTTGGAAAGGCAAGGATAAGCCAAGTACATCAGCCTTAAAACCTGTGGACGGGGTGGCTAAGGAAGGAAATTGTCACCATTATGGATAGAAGGGACACTGGAAGAGAAACTATCCAAAGTACCTGGAAGAGCTTAAGAAGAAGGGAAGTGAGACTTCCACTTTAGGTATTTTTGTTATAGAAATTAACTTGTCAACTTCAACATCATGGGTATTAGATACTGGATGTGGATCTCACATTTGTCTTAATGTGTAGGATCTAAAAAGGAGTAGGCAGTTAATGAAGGGCGAGGTGGACCTACGCGTTGGAAATGGAGAAAGAGTTGCTGCATTAGCTATAGGGACTTATTTTTTATCCTTACCCTCAGGGTTTTTTCTTGAATTAGAAAATTGTTTTTATGTTCCGGCAATAAGAAAAAACATTATTTCTGTTTCTTGTCTAGATAGGAAAGGGTTTTCCTTTATAATAAAGAACAATAGTTGTTCTGTTTATTTAAATGACATGTTTTATTGCTGTGCAAATTTGAGTAATGGACTTTATGTTCTCGATCTCGAAACCCCTATCTATAACGTTAATACTAAAAGGGTTAAACCAAATGATTTAAACACAACTTATCTTTAGCATTGTCGCCTAGGACATATAAATGAGAAACGTATTTCTAAACTCCATAAAGATGGATATTTAGACTCTTTTGATTTTGAATCAATAGATACATGCGAATCTTGTTTATTGGGGAAGATGACTAAGACCCCAATTACTGGAATGGTTGAAAGGGCGAGTGATCTTCTAAGCTTGATACATAGTGATGTATATGGGCCAATAGGGGCAATGGCTAGGGGAGGTTCTAGCTATTTTATCACCTTTACTGATGATTTCAATAGATATGGATCTGTGTTTCTAATGAAGCATAAATCAGAATCCTTTGAAAAGTTTAAAGAATTCAAACATGAAGTAGAGAACCAACTTGGCAAGAAAATTAAAGTACTTTGATCTGATCGAGGTGACGAATACTTAAGCCTGGAGTTTGATGAATATCTTAAAGAATGTGGGATTGTCTCTCAACTCACTCCTCCTGGAACACCACAATGGAATGGTGTTTTTAAGCAGAGAAATAGAACTTTGTTAGCCATGGTTTGATCAATGATTAGTCAAACTGACCTCCCTAACTCCTTCTGGGGACATGCTTTGATGACAGCAGCTTTCACACTTAACCGTGTTCCATCTAAGGCTGTCATAAAGACACCATATGAGATATGGACTGGGAAACGACCTAGTATGTCTTTTCTTAAGATTTAGGGCTGTGAAGCTTATGTGAAGCATCAGATTTCTGACAAACTTGGACCCAAATCAGATAAATGTCTTTTTGTGGGATACCCAAAGGAAACTAAAGGTTATTACTTCTACAATCCTACCGAGGGAAAAGTGTTTGTCGCTCAGAATACTGTATTCTTAGAAAAGGAATTCATCTTTAAAAGAATCAGTGGGAGGAAAGTAGAACTTGAAGAAGTTCAAGACATGCAAGGAATTAAAGAGCCAATGGTGGAAATGGAGCCGGAACCATAAAATGTTGTGATAACTCTAACTCTAGTAGAACAAGACTTGCATAGATCAGGTAGAATACGTCAACAACCTGAAAGATATGGATTTCTTGTAACTCAGGAAGGAGATGTGTTGCTAATGGATCAAAATAAGCCAACATCTTATGAGGAGGCCATTGCAAGTCCAGAATCTGAGAAATGGCTTGAAGCCATGGGATCTGAAATGGACTCCATGTACACTAATCAAGTTTGGTCTTTGGTTGATACACCCGAAGGGGTAAAACCTATAGGATGCAAGTGGGTTTTCAAAAAGAAAACTGACATGGATGGTAATATAAGTACCTATAAGGCAAGATTGGTGGCGAAAGGTTTCAAGCAAATTCATGGTATAGACTATGATGAAAGCTTTTCTCCAGTCGCTATGCTAAAGTCTGTTCTGATTCTGCTTGCTATTGCTGCATACCATGATTATGAGATATGGCAAATGGATGTCAAGACTCCTTTCCTTAATGGAAATCTTCTTGAGGAAGTGTACATGACACAACCCGAAGGCTTTGTTAAGCCTGAAGCATCCAAGAAGGTGTGCAAACTACAACGTTCCATATATGGACTTAAGCAAGCTTCCAGAAGTTGGAATCTTCATTTTGATAAAGCCGTTAAACAATTTGGCTTTACTAAAAATGAGGATGAACCTTGTGTCTGCAAGAAGGTTAGTGATTGTATAATTTTTTTCTGGTCCTGTATGTTCATGACATACTACTTATTGGAAATGACGTTCCTACCCTTGAGTCTGTGAAGACTTGGTTGGGAAGCTGTTTTTCTATGAAAGACTTAGGTGAAGCAACCTACATGTTGGGAATTAAGATCTATAGAGATAGATCAAGTAAACTTCTTGGCCTAAGTCAGAATACATACATAGACAAAGTGTTAAAAAGGTTTAACATGCAAGATTCCAAGAAAGGAACTTTGCCTATGGCTCATGGCATAAGCCTATCAAAGGCTCAATCTCCTTTCACTAAAGAAGAGAGAGAACGGATGAATAAGATTCCATATGCATCTGCTATTGGATCAATCATGTATGCCATGATATGTACCCGACCAGATGTTTCGTATGCTTTAAGCATGATGAGCAGATACCAGTCTGATCCCGGTGAAAGTCACTAGACTGCTGTCAAGAATATCCTAAAGTACTTGAGAAAAACTAAAGATTCATTCTTGATATATGGAGGGGAAGAAGAGCTCATTGTAAAGGGTTACACTGATGCTAGCTTCCAAACTGATAAGGATGACTCAAGATCGCAATCAGGGTATGTGTTTGGTTTAAATTTAAAAGTTTGAAGCAAGAGACAGTTGCTGATTCTACTACAGAATATGAGTATATTGTTGCCTCAAATGCTGCAAAAGAGTCAGTATGGATCAAGAAGTTTGTTACAGAACTTGAGGTAGTTCCTAGCATTGTGGACCCTATAAGTCTCTACTGTGACAATAGTGGAGCAATTACACAAGCTAAGGAACCTAGATCACATCAGCGATCCAAGCATATACTTAGGCGTTATCATCTCATCCGAGAAATACTTGAACGAGGAGATGTTAAGATATGTAAAGTGCACACCGATGAGAACATTGCTGACCTACTCACCAAACCTCTTGCACAACAAAAGCATGAGGGACACACTAGATCATTAGGCATTAGGCAAATGTCTGATTGGCTCTAGTACAAGTGGGAGATTGTTGGTGTATGCACTACGAGCTATTAATGTATCAAATTTAACTTATCAATAAAATTAGTATTTTCAGTTTTAAGACTAATTTTAATGCTATTTATCCTGGAATAATAAGTCATATGAGAATTATTCCTTAAACATCCCTAATCAAGTATTTACACGGGGACATGTAAATACATTAAGATTAGTGTGTGAATGTACTAATGATTTGATCTCACAAATCATAGATATATGATATAAAGTCTTTACACGGGTACACATTAAGAGTAATGTTGTACTGGATAGGCCCACCATGAGAATGTTGCATGGATCATTACATGAGTGTCATAAACGGTTCTCAATGTGATAATGGTATATAGTCCTTCGACCTGAAGTCACTACGATTCCTACATAAGGAGTTTGTTGTTTTAATACAATCAAACGTTATCTGTAATAAGATGACCATAAAGATTGTGATTAGGCAATAGACAAATTATGCAGAGGGATATGAGTGATGTAAATGGAATTTGTCTCTCCTATGTGACAGGAGTGATATACATGGGCCACTTGGTGGAGTGAGACTAACGAAATGCATGGCCATGCTAGGACGAATAAATATTAGATATTTATTCTGTAAAGTCTACTCTGGTATCAAGTAAAATGAATTGGGCCATACAAGGATGACGACGACCATACCTTGGGCCTAATTAGATATCGTGACAAAAGAAATAAATATATAAAATAATTATCACTTATAGGTCATGTCGATGATAAATAATGTTCAGACATAATGATGTATTGCTAGATACCACTCTTATTTTATATTAATAATAAAATAGTTTATTATTAATATAATCGAATATCTTACCTATAGGGTCACACACATAGAGTAAGCCCACCAGAGGATAGTTTTATTTTAGTTGGACTAAAAATAAAACTATTTGGGCCTAACTCATTTAGAATGAGTCAGGAGCCCAATGTTTAATGAGAGCTCAGGTCAAGACCTAAGCCTATATATAGAGCATGAGATGCTCATAGGCTGCTGCTCAGAAATTAGATTATAATTAAATTTTTGTACTAGCATTCAGAACTTTGTTTTTCTGGTGGGAGTGCTCGTGTGGACTCCTAAGGGCGAAACTACAATTGCTTCGATCGAGGAACTCGTTTTGCGTCTAAAAGAGGTAACCCTAAATTAAAAATTTTAATTTTGCATATTGCCTTGAGACATTTGTATTTGCAATCCTTTGTGTTTAAGAATAGGAAATCAGACCCTAAGGACTCCTAAGAACACTCTATTAAGCTTTTGGTGAAAAGCTTGAGGCTTCGGCCTGTTCCCCGAAAAATTTAGGATGAGAACAATAGGGATAAGCAGAGCTTAACCTGAAATATAAGAATGCCGAGAGAATGTAATGAGTGAGAAAATCAGAAATAAGAAAATAATGAATAATATTTGACAACGCTGTTTAATTAAAAATAATACATAACGATGATTATTTTAGGTACAGATTAATTTATAATTATATTTATTCAATAATTATTTTCTATCGACAATATTTAATAGATAAATAATTATAATAATTTATTTTGAAATTATATATATATATATATTAAATTGTTTATTTATTTGATAATTATATTGAATATAACACCGCTCGGTTCCTCAGATTTGAATTGTGGGACTCAGCATGAGGTCAGACTCTGACCATTCGACCCAAGACTAGTGATTGAGTATGGAAATTAGTCCTGTTAGGATCATTTCCTGAAGGATTAAGTGTGTCTGACTTAGCCTGACTAGCCCAATCAGAACCATTAATATCTCCTATAGTTGACCGTTTATATACCTCGGGATATCCGATGGTGGCACGGTCAGTCTCTGGTGACTCATTACAAGGTTTTAGGAACTTTTCCTAAAGAGGCCGAAACCCGGTTCGGGCACTATCATCCTTGTTTTTCCATAAAATGATTTCCTCAAAAGTTGTTTTAAGACTCGAGCCGAATATCTTCAGTATTTTGGACCCAACTTTGGCATACGAACATGGAATCAGACAATTTTGATGTCAATCTCTTCATTTTGAAAAGATCTTCAATCTCCTTTTCTAGCTCCGAACTCCGATTCTTACTCTGTCAACCCGAAAATCGAAGATTAAGTATATTCATCTTAAAATTCCAACGTTTGGATGTTTTTCTCTGTGCATAGTTTATAAAAAATTCATAACTTTCTCATACAACTTTCAATTTGCACAAACTTAGTGTCAAAATCTTCGTAACAAAATTCTATACATTTTCCATGAAGAAATCAAAGGCTAAATCCCTCTAGGTCAGTACGCTTTAATGAATCTTTGTGACCCCTTGGCTATTCATTTCAATGCTGGTAGCCTTCGATAAAATTCATGTATCTCCCTTGTCCGGTGCTTAAATCACTTTGTTATTTTTGCTATGGATCCTTATTGTAGATCTTTATAATTTTCATGAAGAGCATGAAATCAAATTCCTAAGGGAGAATTAATGGTGAATTTATTTCTAAGACCCTAGCTGATCTAGAAGCTTCTAGAGCACCCTGTCGTAAATTGGGTATATCTTGAACTATCAAACTTGGATCAACACAAATGATATATCAAATTAAATAGGAAAGGAAGATATAAAAGCTTCATAAAGGATTTAAAAGCTAATTCTCACTCCATAAATCCCATAATTTAAAATACTACATTAATTCACGTTTCTCGAGCAATAGCTTGCACTAGGTACAATATTTTTCATATATCTCTTTCATATGACTATGAAATTGAATGATTATTTCACTAAATTTTTTTGAACTCAATCCTATAGAACTTTGTTGAAGAACACAAAGCCCAAATCCCTACCAAATTTTCCTTGAAAATTAATCTCTAGAAGAAACAAAAATCCCGTCACAACCCTACACTAGTTGCATATTTGGGCCATAACTCCTTCATTTCTTAATGGAATGTTTTGTCATATATACCAAATTAAAGATAACAAAAACATCTAGAATTTTTATGTTTGGTCCATTTTCAAATTTGGCCCAGAAAGGCCTTAAAAAGCCGTACAAGATGACGCCCCTGGTTGTGCCATCTCAACTCGTTCATGCAACAAGATCCAATAGCTTTCTGCCAACCACTAGACACTTGTCTCCTTCACCCTAACTCCTTATATAGCCTACCACATGTCCTCTCTATCCTCTATAACACACCACATGCCTCTCTAGGTGTCAATGTTTAGCTTACTCCTTCTCTAGCAAGCTTGCTAACTCGCTCTACAAGGAGTCAACAACTTAGTCAACAAGTTGTTAATTACCCATGTAATATGTGCATGTAATTCTATACCCATTCTAATTCACGTCATTGCACTACTCTTAACAAAAGGAAATTCTTCATTCAGCCAATAACCATTACATGTACATGTACCCATTTCTCTATTTCTTCTACAAGGAACATTAAATGTCATTATGTATCATGCCATGAGTAACATCATGCTTTGACCATACCATACATCCAAATTGATTGTCAAATTCTATCCCATTTACATTAAACTCACGTTTTGCTCCTTTCTTAGCAAGGAGTTTGCTTTCTCTTAATTAAAAAGAATTTCACCATTTCCTTCCTATCCATAATTACACTTCTAAAATTCTAATTCTCATATTTCATCTTTCTCTCGGTAGAAACCATCACTCCATTCTCTTAATTCTTCTTCACCTTTCATCAATTAACACTCTTTATCCAACCACCATTCAACCACCCAAAACCACCATAACTCCCCCCTTCACGGAGTCACCTTCCACCACCACCACAACACCTTTTCTCTTCAAAATCACCATTATTTTCCTTATTTCCCTTAACAACCAACGGTTGTATTCTCCATCAAGATCCTCCATCCACCACCTTAAATCACCACCTAAGGCTATCGCTACTTCCTCTTCCAGATTGTGACCACCCTTTCGAAATTGGTAAGCAATTAGTGACGGTCCTTCGTTGCGGTTTCAAATTCTTTTCCGCTTTATTTTCTCCATTAAGATTTAGTGTTGGATGGATATTTCCCCATTATTCATGTTGACCGTGATTCCTTCTTGCCCAATTTTTTGTTGCACGTATGATTTTTCATAGGATTCAAAGTTTAGACGACGATCGACAGACGTTTCAGAGTACCCGACAAATTTTCGACGAACGGATCATCCTCCTCCTTTGGACAGCAAGTGTTTCATGTGGTAAGGGGGTCTTTTCCTCGGTGGATTGTATTTTTGGTTGTTCTATAATATTGTGTGTGTATTCGGTGACCTCCATTTTAAATTTCATCGCGATCTAACGGTTAGACTTTAAACCGCGAAGATTTTCATAACTAACGGTTAAAATTACTACATTTTTAAATTAATGGGTATTTTATAAATTTAATTGGCGTAACTTGAAGTTCACGTACTCGAAGGAATTTTATCACGACCGGAGTCGTAACAAAAAATTTAGGAATTTTAGTGTTTAAGCGGGCTCGGTTTTATTCGATTTGGTTGTATTATTATTATTTAAATTTTACGATAATGATTTGTAATTTATAATTTGTTTCCGGTAGGCCCCGCTATTAGAAATTAAATTTATCACTAAGTGTCGCCAGAATTATTCCGATGATATTACACGTTTCAAGAAAATCCACCGACCGAACGACTATGACATTTCATTTTACCAAGTTTTAAAAGTAACACCGTTTGAGTTATTATAAAATTTTCTAAGAATTTAGCAAATAAATAAATTGATGTTGGAAAAGTGAATAATTAAGATAAGATTATTTGGGAAAATTTTATTAAATAATAATAATAATAATAATAATAATAAAAGAATTGGATCCAAACGTAATTTTTTTACGAAGAAGGGAAGGAAATTTTTGAAGTATAATAAAATGAACATTAGAATTTAGGAATTTTAGAAACCAATTTTAGTGACCAACTTAGTGACCAATTGAGGAAAAATATGAAAAGGACCTTAGGAACTTAATAAGGTAGAACTAATTTGAAACGTTATTTTACTAGGGAATGAATTTTGAGTTAAGTATTGCAATGGACTAAGTATGCTATATATAAAGAGAAAAGAAATAAAAAGAAGTTTTAGAATCTAATAAATTTTAAGGAGAGGGCTTTAATAATTAAGAGAAAAGAAAGGTGTCTAAATTTAATAAGTGAAATCATTAGGAACCTAAGATTAAGAAATAGATGTTAAGAGTTAAAAATCTTAGGAACTTAGAAAATATTTATATGATACAAGACGCATATAAATTAAGTAAGAATGATTTAAGACATAATGTATATGAAATAAATGGTTAAGCTTTAGAACATTAGTCGTTAAAAAGGATAAAAGATATAGAAAGGATTTTTAGAATTTAAACTTTGAACTAGTAATAAAAAGAGGCAAAATGACTTATAGATTAATTAGTAATTTTAGTGACTAAATAATAGTTGACTAAGTTCATAATATTGGTGTGGTTTCTAGATCTCTAGGCAATAACTAAATGTCATAAACTCTAGTGAATTATATATATATATATATATAACACTAAAGACATAAACTAGTCGTTATAATTAGAAATGTTAGAACTAAAGAAAAAGGTACAAAAATTAGTAGTTGGAAATTTAGAGAGAACGTCACTAAATTAATAATGATACATAAAGAATTAGTAATCCTCTAGTGACTAAGGAAGTAAGTTGTTCAACAAATAAAAGCTTAATGGGACAAGTCAAATAAGAAAATCAACGGTAGGACTACTTGACGATGACTGAGAGTTCATAATTAGATACTAGGAAATTAAATTGAGTAAAGAGATAATTCTACCTAATTTAGTGAAGAATGCTTAATGAACAAATAATCAAAAGGTATATAAAGAATTGAATTAAGTGATAGTATATCTTTAATAACAAACTAAATTAAGGAACTAAATCCATAAATATCATTAGAAATGGTAGGAAAAAAAGTACAAAAGTTAATGACTAGAGATTTGGAGAGAATATCATTAATTCAACCAATTATATATAAGGAATTGACGACTCGTTTAGTGACCAAGGAAATAAGTAACTGACTATTAGAATTTAATTTGAATTAATTGAAGAAAGTCGACAATAGAAGCCGCTTGATAATGATTGAAGAATTCGTAAGTGGACATTAGAAAAATATAAGGATAAAAAGGGAGAAATCATACATAATTAAATAAATCAAGATAAATAGTCTGATAAGATTCGAGTAAGAAACCAAGATTAAAACACTTATAAAGAAATATCCATGAATATACCTGCATGCGTGATTCCCTCATTATAATGATATGTATGAAAATTGTTGTATAATACTTGTATGATGAATGTTGTGTTTGGTGACTGCTATGTAATTGTATGCATAAATGAATATGTGTTTGTTATACATGATGAGTATATGGAATGAAATATGGCATAATGACATGTGTATGGACTGTGATGTTGTACTTGTGTGAGACATTGATTGAATATATTGGAATAAATAAGAAAAGAATGAATAAAGGAATGTCTCGGTAGGGATCTTGAGATGAATAAATTGTGAAAATAATGTGATGAGATTATATCGGATCTGATATGATGATGGGCGTTGTAACGCCAATGTACCCATGATTTTTGGAAAATACGAGATCTCGTTTCATTTCTAAGCATCGGATGAGACCATTATGAATTAAGGGATTTTGAGAAAACAAGGAAAAAATAAATTGAAATTTCATGAAAAGAAGAAGTCCAATGTTAGAAATAAAATGGAGTCATCAAAAGAACCCTGCCGATGACTAGTGAAAAGAAAATTGTGTATTGTATGCATCATATATGGAAGTTAAGGAGGGATGTTAGAATAGTCCCCTAGAGCATACACTGATGGTTACACTGAAGAATCTGCCAGCGCCTCGAAACCCGAGGGCAATCTAGGGAGTAGAACCGGAGGCGGGAATTCCAAATGGCATTGGATTCGCGTCCACTGCTGGATAGCCCGTGGCAAACTCTGGTGTACTTCGACAAGAGGCGGGATTTTCTATGATCATGGAGTGCCCGTTCTGTTGAGTTGTGTGTTTGGCCATTTTGATGATTGTACTATGAGTCCTTACCCATTTGTGAAAACCAAAACTAGGAGAGCTCCGGTCACTTTAGTTAGGCAAGGGAGATAAGGGTGGCTGGCTGTGTACATGATTATTGGTGTATGAGATTGTTGAGGGGGAGATGGGCCCACATGCATCATGATGACTAATAAAGAGAATGGAAATAACAAAAAGAATTCATGCATTACATCATTGTATTATGATTATGACTGTTTATTACTTAAGTATGACTTTGTAGAACTTAGTAACCTTGAGAGATGAATGGGAAAATAGGGATGATTAGCTGAGATCAAAAGTGGTGAGATAACTTAGAATGTATCTCAGGAACCCTAAAGAGAGTGGGTGAGACTCAATCTTGGATTGTTTGTGTTATATGTGGGCAGGTGTTGATGAGACACCTTTGCGATTATTATGGAGGTGAAGACTCACCCTTACGCTAAATTTTTCCAGACATCACGAGAATTGACACAGATTTCGCATCGAGGATCACAAGAGCTCTTCTTGGACCGAGAATGGGAAGATTAGGATAGATTATTTTATTTTCATTTATAGGAGCTTGCATGCCCCTTTACTTTCAATATGTAGAGTTGCTGTTACGACCATGTATTATATATGATTATGTCGTATATAAGTGTATCTGTTCCACCAAGTTTCCTTGTACAAAAAAAACTTTCATATTTTTTAAAACTCGTAACCTCTTAGTTGACTAGGATAATCTAGTGGAAGAGATTGTCCTAGTTAACTGAGGGTGTTACATTGTTGGTATCAGAGCATGGTCGATTCAATAGGCTTGGGGTATGGTTCACTATACCCCGCTGTACTCTGAAAGTCATCTGTCTGACAGTCACTAGGACTTGTATGGTAGGAACTACTTGACTAAACTCGAGTAGTTAAAGCATCAGACATGGACACCAAGGGTCAATGACCAAGGTTACCTCGATGCCAGTAGAACGTGCTGAGAATTTCGGGGGTGAAATTCTTAAAAGGTGGGGAGAGTGTAACAGCCTTGATTTTTGAGAATAGGAAATCAGACCTTTAGGACTCCTAAGGACACTCTGTTGAGCTTTTAGTGAGAAGCTCGAGGCTTCGGCCTGTTCGCCGAACTGTTTAGGATGAGAACAATAGGGATAAGCGGAGCTTAACCTGAAATATAAGAATGCCAAGAGAATGTAATGAGTGAGAAAAGTAGAAATAAGAAAATAATAAATAACATTTGACAATTGTTTAATTAAAAATAATACGTAACGATGATTATTTTAGGTACAAATTAATTTATAATTATATTTATTCGATAATTATTTTCTGTCGACAATATTTAGTAGATAAATAATTATAATAATTTATTTGAAATTATATATATATATATTAAACTGTTTATTTATTTGATTATATTTAATATAATACCGCTCGGTTCCTCAATTTTGAACTGTGGGACTCAGCCTGAGGTCAGAATCTGACCATTCGACCCAAGACTAGTGATCGAATAGGGAAATTAGTCCTGTTAGGATCATTTCCTAAAGGATTAAGGGTGTCTGACTTAGCCTGACTGGCCCAATTAGAACCATTAATATCTCCTATATTTGACCGTTCATATACCTCGGGATATCCGATGGTGGCACGGTCAGTCTCTGGTGACTCATTACAAGGTTTTAGGAACTTTTCCTAAAGAGGCCGAAACCCGGTTCGGGCACTATCATCCTTGTTTTTCCATAAAATGATTTCCTCAAAAGTTGTTTTAAGACTCGAGCCGAATATCTTTAGTGTTTTGGGCCCAACTTTGGCATACGAACATGGAATCAGACAATTTTGGTGTCAATCTCTTCATTTTGAAAAGATCTTCAATCTCCTTTTCTAGCTTGTAACAAAATTCTGTACATTTTCCATGAAAAAATCAAAGGCTAAATCCCTCTAGATCAGTACAGTTTAATGAATCTTTGTGACCTCTTGGCTATTCGTTTCAATGCTGGTAGCCTTCAATAAAATTCATGTATCTCCCTCGTCCAGTGCTTAAATCACTTTGTTCTTTTTGCTATGGGTCCTTATCGTAGATCTCTATAATTTTCATGAAGAGCATGAAATCAAATTCCTAAGGGAGAATTAATGGTGAATTTATTTCTGAGACCCTAGCTGATCCGGGAACCTTCTAGAGCACCCTGTCGTAAATCGGTATATCTCGAACTATCAAACTTGGATCATCGCAAATGATATATCAAACTCAAGAGGAAAGGAAGAACTTCATGAAGGATTTAAAATCTAATTCTCACTCCATAAATCCCAGAATTTAAAATACTACATTAATTCACGTTTCTCGAGCAACAACTTGCACTAGGTACAATAGTTTTCACATATCTCTCTCATATGACTATGAAACTGAATGATTCTTTCACTAAATTTTTCTTAACTCAACCCTGTAGAACTTTGATGAAGAACACAAAGCCCAAATCCCTACCAAATTTGCCCTTAAAATTAATCTCTAGAAGAAACAAAAATCCTATCACAACCCTGAACTAGTTTCAGATTTGGGCGATAAAGCCTTCATTTCTTCATGGAATGTTTTGTCCTATATACCAAATTAAAGATAATAAAAAGATATAGAATTTTTGTGTTTGGCGCATTTTCAAATTCAGCCCAAAAAGGCCCCAAAAAGCCCGTACAAGATGACGCCCATGGTTATGCCACCTCAACTCGTTCATGCAACAAGATCCAATAGCTTTCTCCCACCCACTAGACACTTGTTTCCTTCACCCTAACTCCTTTCTCAGCCTACCACATGTCCTATCCATCCTCTACAACACTCCACATGCCCCTCTAGGTGTCAATGTTCATCTTACTCCTTCTCTAGCAAGCTTGCTAACTTGCTCTACAAGGAGTCAATAACTTAGTCAACAAGTTGTTATGTACCCATGTAATATGTGCATGTAAGTCAATTCCCATTTTATTTCACGTCACTGCACTACTCTAAACAAAAGGCAATTCTTCATTCATCCAATCACCATCACATGTATATGTACTCATTTCTCTATTTCTTCTACAAGGAACATCACACATGTCATTATGTATCATGCCATAAGTAACATCATGCTTTGACAATACCATACATTCAAATTAATTGTCAAATTCTGTCCTATTTACATTAAACTCACGTTTTGCTCCTTCACTACTACAAAAAAGGCCTTTGTCAGCGGTTTCGCTACTGCTATTGTTAGCGGTACAAACGCAGAAAATAAAGGCGCTGATAATAGCAATAAAAACAATGTCAACGCTCAAACCACTGACATTAGTTGACTATTGTCAGCGGTTGTGGTGCGGAACCACTGACAATAGTCAAACAATGTCTGCAGTTAAATATTTAACCACAAACAATATTTGTTTTTTATTTTAGTTTTTTTTAATTTACTAAACCTGTATTAAATATTATAATAAACTAATTTTTACACTAATAGGTTCAGAACTATAGATATAACAATATCAATACCTAAAAAAAGTAAAACACCAACTAACAATTTTTTAAAATAGGTTTAGTTTCATGTACCTATATTACATACTACAATACTAATTCATACTAATTCCTGCACATGATAATTACCAATGAACATTGTTGTAATAAGACATACATTGTATCGTAGTGAATTGTCAACCATCATTAATTAGCAATACTAATGACTAACGCATGGAGCTAGCATTATACTACACCAAAATATAGTGCATTAAGTATGAGTTCTATATATCTACTACTGGCATGATTCATGCAACATGTGCTATCTAAAAAATAGGTGAGTACTATCAACTGTTTGCATAACATATGCAGTCCAAAAAATATGAGTACTATCTACTGCTGACATGATTCATATAACATGTGCAGTCCAAAAAACATGGTGGTACTATCTACTATTGGCATTGTTCATGTAGAGACTTTGACTACAAAGGATTAGTTACTTGGTTTCCTAATTGACAAAAACATAAGCAGATGAATACATATAAGGTAAAATTAGAAAATATGAACAGAGGAACTAAGAAATTATTAAATTTAGAAATTAACCTAATTTAAAAATGTGTTGAAAACATATGAAGACCAATCCTCCTTTACTTCATCCAATTGTTCAGTGTTGTAGGTGGTACACTGATACTCATCAAAATACTGCAAGTGCAAACATTTAAATAGTTGTGGAGATTAAAATACACATACACATAAACATCAAGAAAATGAACTTATAATAAGAGTATAATACACATGGTTAGAGTCATACTGTCCTTGGAATCTTTGTTTGTCTCATTTGCATAATCTCTTTCATGAACCTCATTACATAATATCCATAGTCTATATTATTCTTTTAACGAGGGAACTACACATAGAAAAAAATATTAAAATCATTTGTTGGATTGATAAACCCTAAAAGGTAAAGGATGAAAACATATACCTCCACCTTGCACCATTTCATTTGGGTCTTGAATTTAGGTATCTTGATTCCTCGAAAAGCACGATAAATACATATACCTCTAACAAAATTTATTAGAACAAAAAACATATGTTAATAAATTCTATCATTAGATACGCTCATGAAAATTTCCACTAGATAAATAATATACTCACGCATTAAACAAGTCTCTCATTTCTGGGTACTTATTGAAATTACCATGAAGACTATCCAAATAATACACAATTTCATCCAACACGTTAATGATAATCAATACCCAATGTCCCTTGTATGTTTTTCCATTAAGTATATATTAGTTAAGACAAATCATTAAGAAAGGTTATTGTCAACAAGTTATGATGACCTCACCTTGTATTGTATGGTGCAATAATCAATTTATCTTACTCACGAAATGAACAAAGAGCATCAGCTATATATTGAAAAGGGCGGTCTTTATTGTATTGAGACAACATGTGTGGAGATAGAAAAGAAAACTTTGTTGTTGAATTTCCATGTAAGTACTGATCATATAGAAACCTAGAATTAAAGTATATACAAATATAGAATAAGACTAATTACCAAAGTAAGTTTTTTAAAAATTAGCAAAGCAATAGTAAAGTAATTGTTACAATTATTAAATACCTCATATAAACATAAATACTAGTAGCGCTCAATAAATCCTGATCAAGAATCTCCTTAATGCTTTCAGTGCCAATTTGGTCTTCGAATTCAACATTGAATATTTCAATAGGCATGTTGAGAGAAAATTAGACCCCCTCTAGATGGGATTTCACATAAAACTTCAAAAATTTGCAATAAGGAACTCATGCATTGCATCATTTGCAATAACGAAAAGAACTCATGCATTGCATCATTGTACTGTGATTGTGACTGTTTATTACTTAAGTATGACTTTGTAGAACTTAGTAACCTTGAGACATGAATGGGAAAATGGGGATGATTGAGATCAAAAGTGGTGAGATAACTTAGAATGTATCTTAGGAACCCCAAAGAGAGTGGGTGAGACTCGATCTTGGATTGTTTGTGTTGTATGTGGGCAGGTGTTGATGAGACACCTTTCTGATTGTTATGGAGGTGAAGAGTCACCCTGACACTAAATTTTTCCAAACATCATGGGAATTGACACAGATTTCGCATCGAGGATCACGCGAGCTCTTCTTGGACCGAGGACGGGAAGATTAGGATAGATTATTTTATTTTCATTTATGGGAGCCTGCGTGCCCCTTTACTTTCAGTATGTACAGTTGCTGTTACGGCCATGTATTATATATGATTATGTCATATATAAGGTTTATCTGTTCCACCAAGTTTCCTTGTACAAAAAAAAAACTTCAATATTTTTCTAAAACTCGTAACCTTTCAGTTGACCAGGATAATCTAGTGGAAGGGATTGTCCTAGTTAACCGAGGGTGTTACAAACGGTATTCTAAAACTCTTATTGTCATCTCATATACATATTCATATAATTTCTAAAGCCAATGAATTGCCAATCATTTTATTCAACAACTATCATTCATCTCATCATTTTAACATAATCATGGCAAAGCAAGCATGAGTATAATCATATACATTGATCATTAATCATCCAACTCATGCAATTGAAACATAAACTCTTCTCCTACCTCGAGAGAAGAACAACATTTGAACGCTCCGATTGTTCCTCCGTATTACCTGGAATACAATCTACACAATACACATACATACATTCATTCAATTAATTAGCCATCTCAAGCCATCATTAAAATTTTAAACAATTGCTTACATGTCATCAAGCTTAGTAACAAGTCCTAGACTTGCCAAAACACCATTTAACATACTTGTGTTAGGTTTCGGGAATTCCTTTTCCAAAACCAGGATTCTCTAGATCTTAAAGGGTTAACCATACCCAACAACCACAATATCATATGATTTATTCATAATAAACCCAATCATCATATAAATCATTCAATTGTTATCATCATCATCTAATTTCAACATAAGCCATCTTGGCTTCTTTTAAATCCATTATCAATCAACAAATTCACATGGCACATATCATGGCCTAAGACCTCCTCAAAACACCACTTATTTCATTAATCTATCACAACCATCATAGGTTCCATCATCAATGGTCATCTATCATTATCCTTATCACCTATCCTCATAACTAACAACATTCAACTACAAACACCATATAACCATCCTCAAACTCAATTCCTCTATTTTTCTCATAGACATCATTCCAAAGATTATTCCTACATTCAAAAGTCATCCTCATGATAACAAATCATCAATTCTAGGTTTTTTCATATAACTTGGCAAGCATCAATTTCTAATAATTCATCATACACAAATCAATAATGATTGATAAGATAAGATAAACAAATGATTGCCAAAAGAACAAAGGATTAAGCATGAGAATCAGGTGCTTGGCACGCCCAAGCATGAAGGAAGCTCGCTTGAGTGAGGGAGACAATTGTTAAGCATGAGGAGAGCCGCTTGAGCGTGATGATATGATTGGTTGCTCGCTTAAGCGCGAGTAAAGACACGCTTGAGCGTGGTCGAGGAAGCCTGAGCCTGAGATAAAGTATGCAATGAAATAAAGGAAACTTAAGCAAAAGAATTAAGAATCAGGAAGCGCTTGAGCGCTGGACAAGCTCGCTTAAGCGAGAAGCTATGGAGCTTAAGCGTGAGTCAGCGTGGAAGTATCGCTTAAGCGCTAGACCAGCTCACTTAAGCGCTGGACAAGCCCGCTTAAGCGTGACACTATGGAGCTTAAGCGTGAGTGTAGAGCAAAGCGTGATGCATCAGGAGCCCAAAATCATAAGTCTCGCTTAAGCGTAAACAAGGTTCGCTTGAGCGTGATAGCACGCTTGAGCATGGATTCGAGCATGATGCAAGCGTGAAAAGGAAATCAAGGGAAATATACCTGTTTGCTTAAGTGTGATTAAACTCGCTTGAGCGAGGATGCTATAAAATTAATTACAGCATGTGTTTATGATGTGCAGTTGAATATTAGAAGTTCCAAGAAGCTAATTCAAACATCATGCTACTCTCAGATGATTAAACTACGTCACCATAAGTCAGATAAGTTTACTTAATTCAAATGAATTATGTGAATTTGAATTTGAATCTCTATTGAATATATGACAGCCTTGCATCGCACTTGGACAAACTGAATCACACTATGAATTAGCCAAATACAGCGTTCCAACATTCTCTGAGCAGATTGCATTCTCCAGGTCTCCACTATACAAGTTGCAATTTAAGTAACTAAAAATAGACATACGCTCCACTGTTCCACCTTGTCATGGAAATTAAATACACTGCTCCACCATAAAATGACCATGTTGCTCCAAGTCATCAAAGGAAGTTAAAGATACAAGGAACCATACTACACTATCCTCGGGTGAATATTTTAATGGCAATCACCATGCTTCCATCTACTATAAATAGGGAAGGCAATTGAATTTGCAATTCGTACCAAAGCATTTGAAGCATTTCCATTTACTTTCTTCTCCCTCCATTCTCTTGCTCTTCTTCTTGCTCTCTTTATTCTTTGATTGGCATATTTCTTGAAGTTATTTTTGAGAGTTAATTTATGGGGAAATTATATTGTGTACTTAATTTGCATATCCTCTCTTTGATAGTTATTACTTTGTGAAAGCTTTAACTTGTATATCCACTCTATTAGAGAGTTTCCTTGTATGCTCAAACACCAAGCATCTTAAAATCTTTGGGTTGGGGTTTCAACCTTGTAATTGAGAGATTGAGAGATTGGGTGGAGTGCTCTTATACTTGTGAGGATTGGATTCTTGAGTGTGGGACACTAGGAAGTCGCGATTGCTCAAAGTTGTATCTCTAATCTCAAATAGTGGAAATCCTCTAAGTGGGTTGCTTAGAGGCGAGACGTACACCGGTGTGGTGGAACTCGTATATATCGGTTTGCAAATCTCTCTTCCCTAAACTCATTTAATTTGTGCACTTAAGTTGCTTGCTTGATTCAT
The DNA here is from genome assembly GCA_037962975.1 of Clitoria ternatea. Classification (NCBI taxonomy): domain Eukaryota; kingdom Viridiplantae; phylum Streptophyta; class Magnoliopsida; order Fabales; family Fabaceae; genus Clitoria; species Clitoria ternatea. The sequence continues at coordinate 164,837,359 of CM075672.1, forward strand.
TATTTCATTAACTTGGACTAAGTGCATGTTATACTAAGTTGCAAACTATTTTGATTAACATTGTTGAACTTGAATTTAAGTAACATTCTTCTATTAATCTTTCTAAAAATCTCATAAATTGCTTTGTGGTTAATTTGATTCTATATCTTGAATATTACTTAGACTTTTTAAGTACTTATTATCTTGACTTGTGCATAATTTGTTATCACTTGCCATTAAGCTTATCATCTTCAATAGACATAGTAACTAAAGAATCAATTTCAAAAAGCATTCAAAGTAAAATTTTTAATACTCAATTTACCCCCCCCCCCCCTCTTGAGTAATTGAGGCCATTTGGTTAACATCATCCAGAATATAACCTCTAAGTTTCTTAAAAAATTGAGCAAAAAAAATGTTAGGTCAACTTGTTGACCTTAGGTGCTTTCTACATCAAGTTACCTTGTATTTCTTGTGTTTTCTTGCCATTTGTTTGCATATTGTGGTTGTTATGTGTCATTTACCCAATTTGTGATATAATTTTATTTCTAGCCTTGTTACAAACCGTGTGAAATTAGTGTGCTCCCTAGGTGTTTGATTCATTACTTATGTATTTTTAGCATCCTTAGTAATCGTCTTACGTTAAGGAGCTTGTTTCCATTTGTTTCTAGGTGATTTCTTTTGCATTTGCCTTTGTTTTATGTTGCTGGATTCTAAGGCATTTTAAATTCATTATTTGGAGTGCCTAACAAGCTCCTTGTGTAGTTGTGTTCATCTCATTTTAAGGTGAACTTGTTGCTTGCTTATTGTAGGTTGTTAGATTTCCATTAGGTGTGTTGTTCTAGTTTAATATTTATTTTTACAACAGCTGCATTTCACTCTTTGCATACTATATTTTTTTTTCATTTTGAATTCATTTGAGTCATATTACCTTGCCTTCTATTGCCTTAATGTGTTGGAAGTTGATGCTTACATTTGCCTTTGACTAGTTTCTTAATTGTCTTTTTTTTGTGCACTTGTTTAAAGCATTTGGCAATTCTATTTTTGCTACAATTTTTAGAGAAAAATAGAGGAAAAAAGCAAAAAAATAAGTGAAAAAAGTGTAAAAAGAAAAAGTTTCATAGGTCCCTGTTTAAACAATTGTTTGGGCCATTTTCTTACAAAAAAAGTGTGAAGAATGTAACACCCTAAATTTTTACAAATAGAAATCCCAAAAACAATGAGGAAATTTTTCAAAAAAGCAGCCACGAATCGTCTGACACAGAAGGGAAGAAGAAGGCGAGGGAAGCAGAAGAGCATTCACACGCATATGACAAGCAACAGGGGAATTAGGACAGAGACCGGTCTATTCGGTTCGGTGTGACGCTCCAGCGTCTGGGCGGATTCCAGGACGGAAGGTGACTCACTCATCCGTTGTCCAACACCGCCTGAACGATGCCACAACGAATGGAAACTCCTCAAGCAAACCTCACATCAGCGTCCACTCACTCTCACAGGTGAGGGAAGGATAAGGAAGACACATATGTATGGCAACCTAAGGAAGGGTGAAACTTGAACCACTCCGCCCAGTTCAGCAAAGCGCAACAACGCCTGGGCGAAGTACTCTACAACGTCCACTCGCTCAGGCGGGGTCCAACACCGCCCGAGCAAGACAGGATAATGCACAACGGAGAGGAAGACATTCGGGCGGAGTCCAACACAAGGCCTCTCCAAACACTCACTCGCTGGAGCTAGGTCTAACTCGCTGAGGCGAACACCGGTACAAGGTAATTTCCCATTCGAAAATGGACGAGGTCCACTCGGCAAATCTTCATGCTTGCACTTCACTCGGAAAATCAGGTAGTTAACTCACTCGGCACGCCACGACTTATTCGTTTGGAGTATTTATAACGCCCACTTGGAATTCGTTAAAGGGGGTTTCTCTCAAAATCCTTTACGTTTTCCCCACTCGGAAAGAGCCCAACACAATCCACCAGCATACAACCCAGGTTTATACACAATCACACACTCGGAGTACCTATTATCTTAACAATATATACATGCATATATTCACCAACACTTACAATCCCATACAAGTACCCATATCTATAATTCTCCTAATCAATCTTTATAAACAAATATGCTTAATCATCATTTTACATAAGAGCCGGCCAAGGCTACCCTAACTAAATATAATGAATACAATATAAGCACTTAACACTCGGGGTGCACCACACTCGGACTTGAGGCCCTGACAACACTTCCGAGTCCATCCTGCACATGCTGAAAAATGGTGTAAGGGGTGAGCTTTCACATATACAATGACAGTTATTGGCTCGACTTAGAATACACATTCCCTTTCAACATACTCTACCTATCTTAATCAATACCAGCATTCACTAACATTTAATAAAGCATCTACACAAGTCACTAGTCGGATTACTCACGTCATTCATGGTTATCTAATTTCTACTATTCACAACAACATATCCCTTAACAATAACATCAATAATACTTAGCCTCAGCGTCAAACACACACACAAATCCAGTCGAAATTCATTAATAGCATTCACAGATTTTAAGGAGCATGCTGCTCTCGACAATGATGCCCCTACCTATATGCATGTGGATCCGACTTAACAATAACTCTCAGTTACAGATCCTTTTTCTGGCCCCTCGTCTGATAGCCCTTACCGTGTGGTACCGGTCTCCCAAGGACGTCTCGAGACTTAACTCTAGCTCCCACGGCTACCACGGGTCCTCTCAGAAACTAGCCAAGGGTCTGTAGCTGGAAATCATATCATTGGGTTCCTGACCTTCCACGGGTCACCCTTTAACCATAAATGCAACCTCATGCATGTCCCGGCAGTCATCCATACTCAGCAAGTTCATCTTAAGTAATTCATATCGTATCCACCCAGAAGTCAATAATAGACCACACCATGTGCTTGATATTCACATTACAATTTAACATACAATTCATACATTAACTCCACAACATCACCAATGTCATCATACGTTTCTTAGACAACAATAGTCATACACCACACAGGTAATAATCATCACTCATCCAGACTCCACTCAGCAGCATGTACAACATATATCAAACAACACATTCTGAACGCATGCATGTGAGTACGAAATAATTAACAGGACTCTATTAACACACACATACGATATCCAGTGATCAATAGTCAAACACTTCACAGAGTCATAATCATACAAACACACAAGGTAATACGTTCACTCGGACCGTCCAGAAACCATGCATTGGACATGTAGAGCGCCCCCTACCTGCTGCCAGAGTTCAGAGGCTTCTCGAGTTGCAAGGCTGACCGATCGTCCCTTCGTTACTCCTCCTCTAACAGCCCTCGAGCTCAGCGTTGATTCTGGACCAGAGTTGCTCCTTTCCTCCTACGGGTTCGTCTCCCCCACAGCTCCAAGGTACTTCCCGCACAGCCTGCCAACTGGAATACTAACAGCTCCAGGTGGAAGAAGAAGGGGAGGAAGAAGGCAATGGGGAGGAAGGAGAACGCAGGGAGTGGAACAGAGCCGCGTTGGTGTTCCTCCAGAAGCTCTCGACTCTCTTGCTGTTTAACGCGATTGAGAGGGAGGAAAAGAAAACAGGGGAGGGGAGGTCATATGCACGCACAAGAAGGCTAACAGCGTGAATTAGTGAAGGTAAGAGAGGGAGCTGAAGTTGTCTTATACTACCAGGGGCACATGCGTCCTTTCACGGCATTATGATCATTATTATTTATTCAATTATCCCTGACCAGTCAGCAATTTATTCTAATTAACCACTAATCCTAATTCTCTAATTAACCTTTAATTAATGTCTTAATCTCGACCATAGTTAATTTAAAATTGGGATGTTACAGTTCTCCCCCACACAAAAGAATTTCATCCTCGAAATTCAACGCATACTTAGCCTCAACGAACCGCTCGGAAATTACGGTCATACCACAATAAGCAATTACACCTCTATGTTCCTCATGTATTCATCCATCGCTTAAATTCCAGTCGGTATAATTGGCTTCCAAAGCAATTTACCGACCGATCCACCCAGAAAATCGAGACGTCATTCTTAACACATTTCCACTCGGAAGTGTCACCATTGACTCAGAATAACATTCCTTCCTTCCACTCAGACTACCTCAACAAACGGATCGGAATACCACGGTCCTGTTCTGGCTGCAACTCTTCATTTCTCAACGTTTTCGACTGCTTCGCAATTCTAATCAGCGTAAATAAAACAGCTCTTCATAGACTTCATTACACTCGAAATTCCATTTCCCACGTAGTTACCCTCATTCAACTTCGCCAGTTTACCCTAGTTGTTGGCACTTTCCAGTCTCTTGGCCGCTCGGCCTTACCCTTTTGATACCGATCGACGTATTTACACCATCAGGTTTCCCGACTCAATGAGTCACCCGGCATGACAAAGAGCTCCCACAAAGCATAGGCTCGACATTGGGTCACATGGGACACATTCTAGACGTTATTCGACCATTTGGGTAGAATCCAGTCGGTAAGCAACATTACCGATTCCCTAGGATACCCACCACCGACCGATTCATTTCGGATTTAGCTCTCGGATTTTCAAATTTTCGGCCATGAGATTCCTTTCTTAGCCAAAATGAACACTCAACGAGTTCCCATAAGCTTCAATTAGCACATTTTTCTGGGTTTGCCTCGTACAGGTACCATGCTCGGTCCATACATCTCAACTCCTTAACCATTCCTTTGGCTAACTGCATACCTATAACCCACGAATATTACTCGGCCCTCTCACTCTAAAATTTCAATTGGGGTTTTAAGAACAGTTCTCATCCGGGAATCCTTCCACTTGCAGAATTTACCCATGATTCAAGCCTTCCGTGAAACCAACCCGAGTCCAAGCCCAGCAGTCCCAAACGCTGACCTGAATACGATTTCAAATAAACCCTTCTCTTGGATATCTACTCCCCTTGGAGATCCTTCACTCGGAGACTTTCTATTTACCCAATTTCCACTCGGAATACAGGCCCACTCCAAACATAAATCTGAGTTCAGATTCAACAGCTCAACATCACCCGAACACAGCTATGAATAAGTTTACCGCTTGGTATTTACTCCCCCTTGGGTAATTTGCTCGAAAACTTGCATACTCGAAGTTCCATTTTTCGACGAGAAGTACTTTCCTTCGGGATGTAGATCACGTGGTGGAACATCACACGGCTATTAGGAATTCCACACTCGATGCCTTTCCTCTCAAAACCGCTCCACACGGTACTATCCACTCGGAAGTGGTACACTCCGAGACACTTCACCCAAAATTCACACGACTCGGATATTCCATTTTGATTTTGCCTAACACAGAAGTGCCATTCGGACACAGCTCCTTATGGATAATCAAAACGATGCTTCACTCGGAATTGTCTCCACCCTCACATATTCAGAATTTACCAACCTTTCTCGAATAATTCCTAACCTTACAATTTAGTTTGGCTCCAATCCCGGTTTCCTCATTAGGCTTACAGTAGCACCCGGATAACTTTTCAAAAACTCCAACTTCAGTGACAGTCGATCATCCTTCATATTCCATTACCAATCATCCTTTTAGTAACCAATCCATACCCGGTAACCTCTAATCCTCTCAGAAGCAGACACGCCAAGGTCAAATAAACCCTCTTTCCTCATTTTGATAAACAATCGCATAACACTCATTCAATATAACTCTCGTTACCACTCGGAAACGTCTGAAAGACTCACCATCACTATAAGCAGTTACAGCTTCACTTGCCCGACTCATGAATTGCTGCATCCAACTTATAGGATGACGTCTCATTTCTATAGGGTTACAGCAATTACATAGTCACTGCAACGTGTATGCTACCACATTACCTATAGCAGGGAGAGTCCTCTCAGAGTAGCATGCCTCACACGGACCAGACTCACCTAACTAATACTAATTCACACAGAAGTTAATGGCAGTTCACATACAACTTAGAAGCAATACATCCACATCAACATTATGCATCATATAGGGTACACCACGCAACAAGCAGTATGAAAGTTATTTATCATTCTTGTGAAACCGTTGATGGCAATACCACAATCGGTTTTCAGCCAATACCGAGTAGATATTCCCTCTAAATCCTATTCAACACAAAATCATGGTTCGAATTAAATTCTCAATCCCCAGCTAGATAATGAAATCACTCAGGTTCATGCAATTCAATCAGGTTTAAGTAATTCACCATCACATGCTATCATAACATACTACGGACGCGGCAACGGCACTAATGCACATGCAGGCATTCAATCGGATGTCACCCAATCATTCATGGTTACATCATGGTTCACTACAACATACATCCTAACCATAACATACACTGTACTCAACAATAGTATCAACATACATGTGCTCATTCAATCAGATTTACTTAGATCAATTCCAACTATATTAAGGATTTCATTCACAATATCTTATTCAATCGGAAATCGTACAATAACATGCATTCTCAATCATAACATCACATTACACTTGGCAACAGCATCATCACATGTACACTCATTCAGTCAGGGCTCATTCATACAACATTCTCAAGTCAGAATTAGCCCAATCATGGGTATCCATGCGAATTATGCTAATCTCAATAATAATACTCTTACACACATGCATGCAGACCTGATTTAAACAGTGATTTTACCTCATGCAATTCTCATGTAATTCCTTACAGGCAACCAAGCTACCAGGTGCGTTTCACGCAGTTATTAATAAGTCATTACCGTTTCAACACAGCATACAGATTCACTTGGAATCTCACAGTTTCATCAAGCATCACAGGTGTTTGTCATACAACAAGCAAACAGGGTACCAATACCACATCACATCCTCTCAGTACTTTATAATGAAGTCAGCATGCATCCCTACACAACATTCCGAATGGAAACCAACATATCAATTCACATACCAAGCATTCGGAAATTATCATGGCATTTCCATTCACACGAAATCCACACAGCGTTGCATGCACTCGGTAACCACAATATTCACATGCCATTCAAGTATTTTAACACCACATGGATTTATGCTTTGCCTCCTACCTTAATGCACTCGGCATCAGTGTCATCACACAAGCATTCATCTGATTGCCCACTCTGAAAAACGTTCAATGCTGATACACTTCACCACAATCACACACAGCTCTTATTCGCTGACTCGCAGCATAAGCCACTCGACCTTCTCATTAATATATATATATATATGCACATCTTTCAGACGGGATATTTATCACAACGGTTCTCAATCAATATCTATCACAATATCCGGGTGTTGCATGTATCAATAATTAATCACACGCAGATCACGTATTTCAATTATCAAACAATTGCCATGTCTCAATTATAGAGCAATACATAAAAGCAGTTCTCCCTCAATCACCTATATCATATATATATTACGCAGAGTTCATGGGCTGGGTTACACAACATCCGTCATAAATAGCACTCGGCAGTAATGGTAACACTCCTATTTTACAAGTATTCAGTCAGTATTCGCAGAATCATTAACATGCATTCACGGACAGAGTCACACCATCACTAAACAGTTCACAAATACCACAATCCAGGGGTTGCATGCACAACTACTCTATCTCAGTACAGCTACCAACTCATCTCACACATAACACATTACATGATAATCATCCAAGCCTCAATGAGTTACTACGCAATTGTCCTGTTCGGCTCAACAGTTCACGAAGTTAATAAATTACTAGACTTAGAATCCCTAAGGGGTCACTATTTACCCAGTATCCCACGATGGGTACCCCTCAATATTCAAATATTGTTATAAGGTCTAGTACCATTCACTCGGTTTTTCACACACCCGACAGAGACAGTATCCAAGTCGAACAGATGTTCTATTTCACATTCACTCGTTCATGGTCATGCCTAATCAACTGGGTCACTACTCCTATTGGTCCAGCATCTAGTGCATCACTCACTTGGTTTCCTCAATCGCCACCGAGACCCAACCCTATTTTAACATATATATGACCTTACCTTTACTCACTTATTACACATCCAGATTTTCAACCTAGGAATTACAACCCATCCTTTATACTGCAAATCACATACATCATGTACCATTCATTGTTCACACAATCAAATTCCTCAACAAGGCACAGGCATACAACCACACTATTCATAGTCATCATATACCAAATCCAGTAGAAGTTCATAAGAACATATCATCACACAAGTCATGATTAAACATATATTAACGTTTAATGAAATACCACAAGCAGTTATGATAAGCTGGCATAATGCACTTAACCGCCCACTAACAGTAGGCAAACCTTGGCCATGGACCTTTTGGTCTGCTCTGATACCAAAATGTAACACCCTAAATTTTTACAAATAGAAATCCCAAAAACAACGAGGAAATTTTTCACAAAAGCAGCCACGAATCGTCTGACACAGAAGGGAAGAAGAAGGCGAGGGAAGCAGAAGAGCATTCACACGCATATGACAAGCAACAGGGGAATTAGGACAGAGACCAGTCTATTCGGTTCGGTGTGACGCTCCAGCGTCTGGGCGGATTTCAGGACGGAAGGTGACTCACTCATCTGTTGTCCAACACCGCCTGAACGATGCCACAACGAATGGAAACTCCTCAAGCAAACCTCACATCAGCGTCCACTCACTCTCACAGGACGAACCTTTCTTCGAGGGAACCACTGGGCGCTCAACATAAGGGAACTGGTGAGGGAAGGATAAGGAAGACACATATGTATGGCAACCTAAGGAAGGGTGAAACTTGAACCACTCCGCCCAGTTCGGCAAAGCGCAACAACGCCTGGGCAAAGTACTCTACAACGTCCACTCGCTCAGGCGGGGTCCAACACCGCCCGAGCAAGACAGGATAATGCACAACGGAGAGGAAGACATTCGGGCGGAGTCTAACACAAGGCCTCTCCAAACACTCACTCGCTGGAGCTAGGTCTAACTCGCTGAGGCGAACACCGGTACAAGGTAATTTCCCATTCGGAAATGGATGAGGTCCACTCGGCATATCTTCATGCTTGCACTTCACTCGGAAAATCAGGTAGTTAACTCACTCGGCACGCCATGACTTATTCGTTCGGAGTATTTATAACGCCCACGTAGAATTCGTTAAAGGGGGTTTCTCTCAAAATCCTTTACGTTTTCCCCCACTCGGAAAGAGCCCAACACAATCCACCAGCATACAACCCAGGTTTATACACAATCACACACTTGGAGTACCTATTATCTTAACAATATATACATGCATATATTCACCAACACTTACAATCCCATACAAGTACCCATATCTATAATTCTCCTAATCAATCTTTATAAACAAATATGCTTAATCGTCATTTTACATAAGAGCCGGCCAAGGCTACCCTAACTAAATATAATGAATACAATATAAGCACTTAACACTTGGGGTGCACCACACTCGGACTTGAGGCCCTGATAGCACTTCCGAGTCCGTCCTGCACATGCTGAAAAATGGTGTAGGGGGTGAGCTTTCACATATACAATGACAGTTATTGGCTCGACTTAGAATACACATTCCCTTTCAACATACTCTACCTATCTTAATCAATACCAGCATTCACTAACATTTAATAAAGCATCTACACAAGTCACTAGTCGGATTACTCACGTCATTCATGGTTATCTAATTTCTACTATTCACAATAACATATCCCTTAACAATAACATCAATAATACTTAGCCTCAGCGTCAAACACACACACAAATCTAGTCGGAATTCATTAATAGCATTCACAGATTTTAAGGAGCGTGCTACTCTCGACAATGATGCCCCTACCTATATGCATGCGGATCCGACTTAACAATAACTCTCAGTTACAGATCCCTTTTCTGGCCCCTCGTCTGATAGCCCTTACCGTGTGGTACCGGTCTCCCAAGGACGTCTTGAGACTTAACTCTAGCTCCCACGGCTACCACGGGTCCTCTCAGAAACTAGCCAAGGGTCTGTAGCTGGAAATCATATCATTGGGTTCCTGACCTTCCACGGGTCACCCTTTAACCATAAATGCAACCTCATGCATGTCCCGACAGTCATCCACACTCAGCAAGTTCATCTTAAGTAATTCATATCGTATCCACCCAGAAGTCAACAATAGACCACACCATGTGCTTGATATTCACATTACAATTTAACATGCAATTCATACATTAACTCCACAACATCACCAATGTCATCATACGTTTCTTAGACAGCAATAGTCATACACCACACAGGTAATAATCATCACTCATCCAGACTCTACTCAGCAGCATGTACAACATATATCAAACAACACATTCTGAACGCATGCATGTGAGTACGAAATAATTAACAGGACTCTCTTAACACATATATACGATATCCAGTGATCAACAGTCAAACACTTCACAGAGTCATAATCATACAAACACACAAGGTAATACGTTCGCTCGGACCGTCCAGAAACCATGCATTGGACATGCAGAGCGCCCCCTACCTGCTGCCAGAGTTCAGAGGCTTCTCGAGTTGCAAGGCTGACCGATCGTCCCTTCGTTACTCCTCCTCCAACAGCCCTCGAGCTCAGCGTTGATTCTAGACCAGAGTTGCTCCTTTCCTCCTACAGGTTCGTCTCCCCCACAGCTCCAAGGTACTTCCCGCACAGCCTGCCAACTGGAATACTAACAGCTCCAGGTGGAAGAAGAAGGGGAGGAAGAAGGCAATGGGGAGGAAGGAGAAGGCAGGGAGTGGAACAGAGCCACGTTGGTGTTCCTCCAGAAACTCTCGACTCTCTTGCTGTTTAACGCGATTGAGAGGGAGGAAGAGAAAACAGGGGAGGGGAGGTCATATGCACGTACAAGGAGGCTGACAGCGTGAATTAGTGAAGGTAAGAGAGGGAGCTGAAGTTGTCTTATACTACCAGGGGCACATGCGTCCTTTCACGGCATTATGATCATTATTATTTATTCAATTATCCCTGACCAGTCAGCAATTTATTCTAATTAACCACTAATCCTAATTCTCTAATTAACCTTTAATTAATGTCTTAATCTCGACCATAGTTAATTTAAAATTGGGATGTTACAAAGAAAGTGCTTGAAAAATACTTACAAATAAAAAAAATACAACAGCCATTTTTATGTAGTGTAGTACCTTTATTGCTCTTTTTGTGTATGTTTATGCACTTGTGTTAAGAAAAAACATTTTGGAAACTATAGCAAAAGGTTATGAAGTTGTAAGCATTCTAGAGTTTCTAGTTTGCTCTTTTTGTGTGCTTACTTTTCTGGCATTTAATTTCTTGTTTGTCTTCTATGCATTCTTAGTTTGTCACATAATTTACCACTCTTGTGTGCCTTCTTTCATTTAGCTTTTGTTGCTTGTCAAGTTCTTATTTGTCACCTAACTTTCCTTTTGGTTTAGCTTCCTAATTTACCTTTTCTTGCTTATCCTTTTCTCTCTGGTTTTGTCATTTGAGTATTTTTCTCTTTTTGGCATTCTTGAGACTAAGGATTAGTAGGAACATCATCATTTAGGTAGCATATTAGAAGGATTGAGATTTGACTTCAAGCAATTGACCTAAGGCATTCTATAACTAAAGAGAGAGTTGGACCTTTGAGTGTATACACTTGTGAGCTAGAAGTGCAAACACCATTTCATTTTCTTTTCTATTATTTCTTGTGCTAACCATTAGTTTGAGTTTTCAAGTGTTGTTCTTATAGCTTGGTGGACTCCATTGTTAGACTTGAAGAAGCTTGGTAGCCATTTGTATTGGAAAGCAAACTTTGTAATAGTTTAGGATTTATTTTGAGTGATTTGTATTTTCTTTTGCCTTGTATTTTGGGAACTTATTTTAAGTACCTTATTTAAGTCCTTATATTTAGACATTAAAGACTTTGGACATTAGACTTTAATTTTTTTAATTAGTTAATTAGGAGTAATTTCACTTAGGACTTAGTTTATTTTTATGCACCCGACTAGTGTAAGTACGATTTTGTATGCTAGGTCTAGTTTACATTCCTGCATCAACTGACTAGTTTGCTTTACTTTCTTTCTAGTTAGTATAAGTGTATTTTTACATGCCAGGCTTAGTTTAAATTATACATTCGACTAGTTTTGTCTACTTGCTTTCTGTCTTATATTTTCTTGTTGGCTTGTATGTTATTTTATTTTTCTAGGGTTTAAAACATCTTGAGTGATCCGACTAGTTTCTCATCTCTTGCATCTTGTATTATAACATGTCTTTCATCTAGTGAGAGAGATAGAGATTCAACCGTCCTCACATGAAATTAATTCTAGAAAATTAAATAACATGTCTACTAGGTTAGAAAACCTAGAAAATGGGGTAGGTAAAGATAGAACCACTAGACATCATAGGCATCATAGATAAAGACATAATGATGAAACTAGTGAGGTCGAGGATAGGCACCATAGGAGACACCATAGGTCTCATGAGGAGGGTGGTTTAAGAGAGGTCAAGCTAGAGGTCCCACCCTTCCATGGTAAGAGTGGTGTAGAAGCCTACCTCGATTGGGAGATGAAAATTGAGCAACTTTTCACCTCCCATCAAACTAAAAATGAAAAAAAGGTTAGGATTGCCATCCTTAGCTTCTAAAATTATGCATTAGTTTGGTGGACCCAAATCCTAAAAGATAGAAAGAAAGACCATTTCCTACCCATTAATGGATAGGATGACCTTAAGGCCTTGTTTAGGAAAAGGTATGTTCCCTCCTACTATAGGGGTGAGTTGTTGGCTAAGCTCAATAGACTCACCCAAGGGTCCAAGAGTGTACAGGATTACTACAGGGCCTTAGAAATGGCTATGATTAGGGCCAATGTTAAAGAGGATGAAAAAATCCTTATGCATTAATTTTTACATGGCCTTAATCATAATATAAAGAAAAGAGTGGAACTTCTACCTCATGTGGACATTGAGGAGCTTCTCCATCAATACACATGAGTAGAAGCTCAAGTCATGGATGGAGCCTTTCTATTATAGAGGGGATTTTGAACCATTTAAGCCTAGGTGGAAAGGCAAGGAAGACTTCATCTAAAAAGAGGGTAGTGGTAGAAAGGGTAAGAAGTATGAAGTGGGCACTTCATCTCATAGGATTAGAAGTGAGGTCATAGGGATTATCCCCCTACATAACCTTTAAAGTATACCCTTTCTAGAAATACTAACTCTTCATCCTAACTTACTTCTTCAAGAACAAGTTCAATAATATGTTTTAAGTGTTTGGGAAGGGGTCACATTTTCTCTCAATGTCCCACAAAGACAACTATGATTTTAAAGGGCGTTGATCACTACTCAATCTATAAGGAAACTTCCTCTTCACACTTTAGTGATAGCTCAAGTGATTCTTGTAAGAGTAAACATGTTCTTGGGGATGAAGGTGAGTTATTTAAGCTTCTTGGAAGCCATATAAGAGATGATGACACTACATAACGAGAGAACATCTTTTACACAAGATGTTACATTAAAGACAAACTTTGTTCTCTCATTATGGATAGTGGAAGTTGTACAAATATGGCTAGCTAAAGGTTAGTTCACAAACTTGGTTGTGCTCTAATAGATCACCCTAGACCTTATAAATTACAATGGCTTAATAAAAAAGGTGAGATGTTAGTGAATAAACAAGTTCTTCTTTCTCTTTCCATAGGCACATACCATGATCAAGTTTGGTGTGATGTTGTGCCTATGGAAGTAACTCATGTCTTATTCGGTAGACCTTGGAAATATGATAAAAAGGTTACCCATGAGGGTTTCACCAACACTCTCATACTTGTATATAATAATAAAAAATTTGTTTTACATCCTTTGTCTCCCAAACAAGTTTTGGAAGACCAACTTCAAATGAAGCTGAAAAAAGAAAGGGAGGTTGGGCCTTCCACCCCTTCCTAAAATTCAAAAATATAAAAATAAAAATAAAATTTTAACTTCTTAAGACAAGGGTAAAGGGATCCTCACACTTGAAGATCCCAAGAGGAATTCTTCTTTCTTTGCCTCTAAGCATGATGTGAAGCAAGCCATGCTTCTTCATAGACTTTCTATATGCTTTACCTTTCTTCCTCCTCTAGTGAGGTTTCCTCTAGCTCTTCTAGCTCTCCTAGCCCTTCTAGCATATTTACTCTTTGCACCTTCCTCGGCTCTTCCTCTTCTATGCCCAAGGGAGTGCAAAAGCTTCTCCTAGAATTTTAGGATGTCTTTCCTAAAGACCTTCCTCAAGGGCTTCCACCTCTTAAGCTTATAGAACACCAAATAGATCTTATACCTGGGGCTAGCTTGTCTAATAGACCTACACAAAGGTTGGATTAGGGAGAGTCTTAGTCCATGTGCTGCACCCATACTTTTAGTACTTAAGAAAGATGGCTCATGGAGGTTATGCACTGATTGTAGAGCAATCAACGACATAACCATCAAGTATAGGCATCCTATTCCTAAACTTGATGATATGTTATATGAACTTTGTGGCTCTACCATATTTTCTAAGATTGACCTTAAAAGTGGCTATCATCAAATAAGTATTAAGGAAGGTGATGAATGGAAAGCTATTTTTAAGACCATGCTTGGATTATATGAGTGGTTGGTTATCCTTTTTGGCTTGACCAATGCACCAAGTACATTTATGTGCCTCATGAACTATCTTTTAAGGTACTTCATTGGGCATTTTGTTGTTGTCTACTTTGATGACATAATTGTTTACTCTAAAAACATGGACTCTCACTTCGCCACCTTAGACTTGTCTTACTTGCCTTACAAGCAAATAAAATTTTTGCTAACATTATGAAATGCTCTTTTGGCCTGTATCACATTGTCTTTCTTGAATTTGTAGTTAGCTCCAAGAGGGTCCAAGTTGACCAAGAAAAAGTCAAAGCAATTAGTGCTTGGCCTACCCCCAAGAGTGTGTATGATATTAAAAGCTTCCATGGCTTGGCTAGCTTCTATAGATGGTTTGTAAGAGATTTTTCTACTTCGACTTCTCCCCTTAATGACTTACTTAAGAAAAATGTTCCTTTTAATTAGGGGCCAAAGCAAGAAAAGACTTTTAAAGACCTTAAGCATAGACTCATACATGCTCCCATTCTTGCTCTTCCAACTTTTTAAAAACTTTTAAGCTTGAATCTAATGCTTCTAATGTTGGCATAGATGCGGTTTTGCTTCAAGAGGGACACCCCATTGACATCTTTAGTGAAAAGCTTAATGGGGCATACCTTAATGAACCCACCTATGACAAAGAGTTCTTTGCTTTAATTAAGGCCCTATAAACTTGGGAACACTACTTAATTCCCAATGAGTTTGTCATCTATAGTGACCATGAGTCACTTAAATATATCAAGGGTCAACATAAACTTAATAAAAGGCATGCTAAATGGGTTGAGTATTTGGAACAATTCCCTTATGTTATTCAACATCAAAATGGTAAAGCTAATGTGGTAGTTGATGCCTTATCTAGAAGGCACACCCTCCTTTCTTCTTTGGGTACCACTCTCCATGGTCTTGATAAGATAAAGGATTTGTACCCAAATGACCTGAACTTCTCTCTCCCCTACCACTTTTGTGGTCCTTTTATTTCTTTTAATGGATTCCATAAGTTAGATGGCTTCCTCTTTAGAGCCAATAAGCTTTGCATTCCTAGGGGATCCATTAGAGACCTTTTGCTTCTTGAGAGTCATGAGGGAGGACTCATGAGGTGCTTTAGGAGGGATAAGACCTTATCCACCCTTAGTGACCATTTTTATTGGCCCCATACGAAGTTGATGTGCAAAGGCTTTGCTCTAGGTGCTTTACATGTAAAAAGGCCAAGTCTAGGGTTTCTCCTCATGGCCTTTACACTCTCTTGCCTATTCCCACTTCCCTTTGGGTAGACATTAGCATGGATTTTGTACTTGGGTTACCTAGGACCCAAAGGTGGTAAATAGATTTAGCAAGCTGGCTCATTTCATCCCTTGTCATGAGGTAGACGATGCAAGTTATATTGCTACACTATTCTTTAAAGAGAGTGTTCGATTGCATGGGATCCCTAGAACTATTTTTAGTGATAGGGATACCAAGTTCCTTAACTACTTCTAGAAGACCCTTTGGGCCAGGCTAGGGAAAAAACTTCTTTTTTCCACCACTTGCCATCCATAAACAGATGGCCAAACTGAGGTTGTTAACAGGACTCTTTCTACTCTTCTACGAGTCCTTGTTAAAAAGAATATTAAGTCTTGGGATGAGTGTCTACCACATGTAGAGTTTGCTTATAATAGGGTAGTTCACTCCACCATCAAGCATAGTCCTTTTAAGATTGTGTACTATTTTAACCCCCTCACTCTACTAAACCTTTTGCCTTTAGAGATTTCTGATGATATCATCCATATGGATGGTGAGGCAAAGGGTTTTTTTGTTAGAAACCTTTATGAGAACGTTAAACATCATATACAAAAGAAAAATGAGCAATATGCTAGATGTGTAAATAAAAAGAGAACAAAGGTTATTTTGGATGTTAGGGATTGGGTTTGGCTCCACCTAAGGAAGGAACACTTTCCTAACCTTAGGACGTCTAAACTTAACCCTAGAGGTGATGGTCATTTTTCAGATTCTTAGGAGGCTGAATAATAATGCTTATGTAATTAACCTCCCTAGTGAGTATGGGGTTAGTGCTACTTTTAATATTTCTGATCTTAGCCTTTGTGTTGCAAATGAATTGGATGAGCTTGCCTTGGATTTGAGGACAAATACTTTGAAGAAAAGGGCCTGACATGGCCATCACCCAATAGGAAGCCATAGACCCCTCACATACCCTAGAGGTTGCCTTTTTAGGGGTCCTTTGACTAGGTCAGGGGCCAAGAAAGCTAGAGAGGCACTCTAAAATTATTTGGCTTCTCTCATGGATGCCACAGTTGGGCCCAAGCCCAAGGAGGAGCTCTTGAAGATCCTTACCCTTTTCTCTTGCTCTATATAAGGGTAATGGGCCTACTTTCATGGTTTGGGCCTCCTTTGGGCCTCTTTCTTGGGCATGGACATTTTTGTATATATTTTTCATATTATTAGTTTTAGGAGTATTTTAGGATATAAAATTATATTTTAGTTTTGGCTTTGTATAGCTCTTGTTTTTGGGCTATTTTTGGGCCTTGTACTTAGTATGTTTGCATTTGTGCTTGTATTGGGTCACTTTTGTATAGGATTTATGATTAGGCCTTAGGAATTAACCGAAGGCCTATAATTAGCTAGCCTTGGTCAAATATATGAGAGAGCTATATAAGCTCCCCTCCTTTGTAATTCCTTCATATTTTGAATGTCATTGAGTTTTAGAGTGAGATGCTTCTCTTTCTCTCTAGAAAGTATAAGCCTTAGCTCCTTTTTAAGTTCTTATCCTTTGGCTTTCTCCCAAAAGTGGCGAACCTCCTTCTACCTTATCTCTCCACCTTGGAGAATCGCTGATCCATAGCTCTTACACTTGTCTCTCCATTCCTTTTCCACTTTCTCTTATAACTTTTAAGCTAGATTTGGGTTTCTTACACTACAAGACCTCCATTTCCTCTATTAATTCATTTCAGTCAGCACCTCTTCACTATAATTTCCGTGTGCATACTTCAATTAAAGCATCCTTGTTTGGATCTAAGAGAAGCTAGAGAAGAAGATCAACCTCCTAGCCTTGGATTTGAAGGATTTTCCTATATGAGTACCAATCCAACATCCAACCATCTGTTAGGGAATCCATAGTGCATGAGCAGTGGAAATACAAGGATTCCCATAGGATTTGCAAAGCGCTGTGTTTCAAAGCATAAGACAAACACAAAAAAAAATTACGTTTTAGGATTACCTCTTGAAGAATATCGAAGCAGTCGTAGCCTCGTCCTTTAGGAGTCCACATGAGTACTCCCAATAGAAATGCTACACCTTCTAAATGCTAGTTTGACGGTGTGTAGCTTTTGCAACTTTTGCATTTTTGTGACTCTTTTTGGTTAGCCACCTATGAGTATCTTATGCTCTATTTCTAGGCTTAGGTTTGACCTAATTTTTTCTCTCTAAAGAGTGGGCTCCTTAGGTCCAATAGTTTTATTTTAGTCCAACCCTTAATTCAAATTGTATATGTAATGTGAAATCTGATACGGAAAGGTCTTTGTACAGATACAAATATGGAGTACTCTTTACATACAGGGACGTGGTACAATGCTCTCTGTGGCGGTGTAGTAGTCCGCTTGGAATAATCTCCTTTGCCTTGACACAATTGGTGGTTGTACCTGCAATTATTCTCCGACGCTCAAGTCAGTATTTTGAAGTACTGTTTTTACTTAGAAAGTAAATCTAAGAGAATTATGCAAGTGTATGTGTCAGGTTTTGAATTAAGGGTCCCCCTTATACCTTTTTGCCGAGGTTTATATACCTGTTACTGGTGCTCTATTATTGGTAGGACCCATTCCTTGTTTTCAGGCATAATGCAAGAAAGGTAGTGGGCCCTTGTGCCGTTTACAAGCACCATCACTGTAGTGGGTATTTCCACTCACTTGGGAAGCGTTAATGCTTCATTATTTTATTTGTTGTTCCCTCTTATGCGTGACAGCGTGTTTCCCATTTTCAACCTCTCAAGACAGAGTCAATCTCGTGCCGGGGTTATTAGTATGGGCTCGCTTTGCAATATGGGGATTTTAGTATTCCGCCTGTGTTAAGCCTATGGCTTGGCGAAGTAGTGTGCATTAGAAGTGCTTTATGTACATGTGTACAAGTTTTTAATACTTTCCGCCTTGGCGGGGTCACATGCCTTGACGGAGTAACATGCCTTGGCGGAGTAACATGCCTTGGCAGAGTAACATGCCTTGGCGGAGTAACATGCCTTGGCGGAGTAACATGAATATCCTTTTGGGCATGGACTTCGCTTAGAAGATACTTACACAATAGGGTGTAATATATTCCGCCTAACCAAATCGCTTTCTTGGCGGAGTGGTGAGTACGTTTTTAAGGCATGTACTCCATATAAGAGTAATTATAAGGGATTTGAAACGTACTTCTTCTGTTTGAAATGCTGATCTGGCAAAGCATTAAAACCATGCTCTTGGGGGCCGGTGTTGGGACCGGATCATCTGCCCCCTAGCTTGTTAGAGTGACTAGCGGAGTCGCTTTAATAAGCTATATCACTTTGTTATGTTTAGCTTTTACAGGCATGGTTTAGGCGGTGTTTGCTAGTTCCGAATTTATGGACAAGTGTTTTCATGCATTTATTGTTTTTGTCATTACTTGCCACGCCTGTCATCAAAGCGTCTCGAAACTGCGTTTTGCCGCTTCAATCTCTCATTGCCATGTATGCCCTGCATTTTGCCGCTTCAATCTCTCATTACCACGTATGCCCTCGTAACGATTGCCATTCCAATGATGGGACATAAATGCGTAGGATGGCAGTTGGAATACGTTTTCGAGGTTATTACCATGGGCCTTGGATTTTGAAAATACGGCCCAGGAAATGCCTGCCTTGAGATTCATCTAACGGTCTCAGAATTAATGGAACGTCATTATGATTCATCCAACGGCCATAGGTGCATTTCTAAAATTATTGAGGTTTCGCTTATTTCCCCTCAAGCCATGACTATAAATAGGTAAACTCTTAGGAGAGGGATCGTTTTGCTTCATCTTCCACTCTGCGTTTTAGTGTTTAAACTGCCTTTTGAACGCTGCTTCCTCGCGAGTTGTTTTTTGTTGCCAGTTCATCATTTTTTCAGAGATTTAAGGTAACTTTCTTGTTCCTCTATTTTCTGTCTTCGTTGTTATTGGGTTGGTTTTGTTCTCTTTATATGTGTGTTTGTTGAAACGAGGATGAGAGGAAAAGAATCAGAGTCGTGCCTTAGGGTATCTGTTCAACCTATGTTTTCGGATATTGAGAGTGAAGATGGGGGCTTCTATACTGGGAGGGATTCAACATTTTACAGCAGCATGGAGTGTTTTAGTAATGTTGTACATTCATTTGTAGCAGGAGGTACTCCTCAGATACAAGTAAGAACAATGGTAGAATGTCAAAACGTTGTGCTGCATGGGTTAGATTGGACAAAGATGCTTCAGACTGATCCCTATTGTTGGGTTGAGGCAGACGTGAAAGAAGCTTCTTCGCGTCATACAACGACAAGTGGTGGGGTAATGGAGTTGTCGGTGCCTGTCTGGGCGGATAAGAGATTTGAAAGGAGGTTTATTGTGCGTTCGCCAAAGACGTTTGAACGCATTTGCCATCGCCCTCAGTATGATCGTACTTTGTATATGTACGATATCCTTTTTACTCAGTTGGGGGTGCGATTTCCTTTGAACAAATTCCAGATGGGTGTTCTTAGGTTTCTGGATTGCGCCCCCTCTCAATTGCACCCTAATGGTTGGGGAATAGTCTGCAGCTTTGAAGTGTTGGCGAAGCATTTGGAGTTTACGCCTACTGTGGCGTTGTTTTTTGCTTTTTGCCGCATAATGAGGCGAGTGAACGCAAAGACTGGCGGAATGGGTTTCGTCACTCTTCGGGCGGAGCCGAAGATTATAAATTTTAAAGCATTTGCTGACTCCGCTAAAGAAGGCGGACTCCATTTCAGAATGAGTTTTGTAAAAATTTTTGTCAGGAAGAATAAGTCCTTTTTTGGTGGAGTGCGGAGGGGATTGATAAATTCCTGGTGGCGTGGACTCATGAGCACTTCCTCCTGACTAAACAAGCTTATGAGGTTGAGGAGAGTGCTCTGTCGCCTACCTCTGTGGAAGTACTCCGAACACTGAAGGAGTATAACTCCGCCCATAAGCATTTTCTGTGCCGAAGGCTGCTTGGGCGTGATGCTGAAGAATATTTAAGTAATGTTTTAAGACTTGTTGCTTGTATACATACTACTTCCGTTCTTCTTGCAACTGCTAATCTCATTCGTGTATATTATGTTTGCAGGAGAGATTGCAGTATTTCCTGGGATGGAACGCATCAAGCAACTCCGTATGAGTCGCCAGGAAGTTAATGCGGAGAATAATGTGCAGCCCCGGAGGAACCTTGTTGCAGGTCTAACAAGGACTCTCCCTTTGCCTGTATCCACCAAGGTAGTGATGCTGGAGGGTGGTGCGGGACCTTCGATAGTTGATGTAGAAAGGCGATCTAAAAAACGCCAAGAACCGGAAACTATCGAGGTGGAGGAAGAGGACCCCCAGCCTTTGCAGAATAGGAAAAGCAAGGGAAAAGAGAAGGTGGGTGAAGGAGCATCATCTGATGCAGTGATAGGAGTTGAAGAAACTCCGGAGCCATCAGCTGTGGCTGTCACTACTGAATTGGGCGGTCAGGAGGACGCCCTTGAAGAATATGTTGTGGAAGAGGAGATGGAGGGGGTTCAAGGTTCCCCACCTCATCGATCTGAGACTCCTTCCCTGGACTTGACTGCTCGAGGAACAACAGTTTTTCTTGTCAACGTTCCAGGGGAGCCATCTAGGCGGTCTGTTTCTCTTCCTCTGGCGGGGTCTCGTCTGAACCCTTACTTGTCTTTTGCAAATGTGGGAACCCTCGAGTCAGAGAGGCGCGACCCTGAGTTCATACTCCGCCCAGAGATCGATTTTGAGGAGATTGTGAATGCCATCTAGCTCGATGACGCTTTTTGTAACACCCTAATTTTTAATAAATAATAAATCCAGAAACAAGGAAAAATTTTTCACAAAATCAACCACTGGTCAATCGGCATAAAAAAAAAAGAAAGAAGGCAAGGGAAATAAAAGAGCATTCACACATATAGCAATCAGTAGAAGGAATAATGCTGGAACCGACCCATTCGGTTCAGCGAAACACATCAGCGCCTGGGCGAAACAGCTCTAGTCGCTCGGGCGAGGCACGATCCGCTTAAGCGATGCCAACACAAAAGCCTTCCCAAACACACATTCGCTGGAGCGGATCCTTCGTTCGCTGAAGCGAAAAGCCTCACACGGTAAATTCATCACTCGACATCGGGGCATCCATACACTCGGTAACCGACTAAGTCCACTCGAAAGTTCATTCCTAAGTCCGTTCGGAACTCCATAACTTAGCCTTCCAATTTTATCCACACGGCCACACTTATACTCTACTCGGGAACTAAGGGTTATCCCACTCGGATTCCAGAACTCCTCCTCACTCGAAATATATCCTATTCAAACATCACTCGACGCACTCCAACCTTAACACAATCGGGTCACATTTCCTATCCATTATTCAGAGCACATTCACACATTCACTCAGGAAATCAGGTAGTTAAGTCCCACTCAGACTTATTCGAAACCCAACCACTCGGGATACCAATCCTCACTCGGACTTTACATCTTTCACTCAGGTTACCGATGCCTTACACTTAAGATCCAATCCACTCTAAACCACCATTCGAACTCCTCTCTCAGCAGGGAATCACTCGAGGTTTTCACTCGGGAAATACCAACTCTTCCTTACTCGGGATTTCATACTTACTTTTACTCGGAAATCCTTAGGCCTATATTCATTCGGGGAATAGCGACTGACTCACTCGGCATACTACCATTTGATCACTCGGATTATAATTACCCTACGCTTAGAGTATATTCCAATCCAATTCACCCCATTGACTCCTTCCTCAGACGGGGATCACTTAGAATCTTCCTACTCGGGAGTACGAGCTCTTCCTCACTCGGGTTACATAGAACCTTTCACTCAGAACCACTCGGCTTCATAGCCACCCATAAGCACACTAACCTCCTACGCTCATAAGACATACTCATACATTCCTCTTCACCGCTCAAACATCATTTACAGTATAGAAGAACACACAACATATACATATATAAACAAAAGCATTCATATAATTACAAGAACTTCATCAAGACTTCTGTTACCCGAAGCTGTTCAAGTTTTAACGTAAGGACTAAAACCAAAACATGAGCCGGCCAAGGCTTAACAAAATGTTATACACAGTATATATACATATATACATATATACATGTAGATATATGTTTCAATAGCGCTCGGATTCATTGTCCTGCACTCGTCTCCTCCTTCATCCTTCATTCCGAGAGATGTTCACTGAAAATGTAGCCACTGCAGGGGTGAGCTTTTACATGTAAAATGACAATCAAGGACTCGGTATCAGTGTCAGTATGCACATTCACATCCATTCAATCGTTTTCAGATTAATTAAGGTTAGGCACGGCAAAATAATATTTATGACATACATACAACACACACAGGTATCCCCCACACTCGGAAATCATTCATAACACTCCACACACGTTATACGTACTACTCTAATCAACCTCATATCTACATGCATGCCTGCGGATCCGACTCGAGTGATGACTTTCAGTTACAGTTTTCCCCTCTCCTGGCCCCTCGTCCTTCAGCTCTTCCCGTGTGGTACCGGCCTCCCATTGGCGTCTCGAGACTCTTCTCTAGCTCCTACGGCTACCACGAGCTCCTTTAGAATCTAGCCGAGGTCTGTAACTGGAAGTCATTCCCTCGGGGCTCTTGACCTTCCACGGGTCACCCCACTCTTACACATGCAGCTAAATGCATTTACCAGCAAGCGTCATCACACCATCGATACCTCCTTCGTAACCATTAAGTAGGAACAGATTCAATGCAGCCTTTATTCGCTTTATTATTTACACTAATATGTACAACCATCAGCAATCAAAGTAATAGCATCTGACAAATCAACTAACGAGCACACATTCATATTCTGACAGTGTTAACAAAGATAGAACCATGCATATCATTCGTCATTATCAATACTAACATACTACTTCACCACCATCTAGATTACAAGCATTTACTGTTTAACCACTATAAAACACACGGAATCTAGAATCTTCAATCATGCATAGGATCCAATCATCACAAACACATGCACATACACTCAAGCAGTACATTCATCCGGTACTATTCGTGGACCATGCGTTTGACATGTAAGCGCCCCCTACCTACGAAAGGAACTTCAAGAAGCTTTTTCTGCTCTTCGACGTTGAATCTGACGCCCTTCTACTGAATCGTTCAGCCTTTCTCCACTTTGTCGTACTCTGCACTTGGTTCGGGGTTAGAGTGTTGTTCTTCCTCTGCTTCAACGATCGTCCTTCACCTGTCGGGGCTCTGACCTTCTTCCCGTACTGTCGTCGTGACGAACAAAAATAGGGGAAAGGAAAGAAGATGGAGACGAAGAAGAAAAAGAGAGAATGAAGTAGTGGGAGAAGTTTTGCACCCACGGTGATACTAAATATGCACCTATATACGCATGCGAGGAGAAGGAGTGGGATGGGAAAACGTGAGTCGCAGTCCACTCACACCTTCCGCCAATCACAGACAGCCACATCCCATCAATTAAGTCCAATTAACTTGTCATTAACTCTCAGGCTATATTGATTATGATTAACAACTAATTCTTTACTTTACTTTCAATTTCTTATCATTTAATTTTTATTCGGTATCTAACTTCAGAACTGGGATGTTACACTTTTAGCATGGCTATTTGCCAGATCCGTCATCGCAATCCAGCGTTGTTCTTAATACAACAGGTATTCACCCGTACTATGAGTTTATCAATGGTGAATTAATGGTACCTGTTAAGGGGGGTCATGTTCCTGCGCCTAATGAAGAGTATGTCTTGGCGGACTTGCCCCCTTCACAGAGTTTGTCCAAGCCCAGTGAGTTTCAGCCTAGCTCTGCCCACCAAGAAGGAGCGCCGCCCGAATCTTAGTGATTAACTCTGGGGTTTCTTTGCAAATTTTGTTCTTTGTAGGGTTTTATGCACTTTAATAATATTGCCTTATTCCAGGATAGGCTCTGGACCCTTAAAGAATTTTTAATGAAGTACAAGTTCTGTAAATTTATACTTGTTCATATAAATGATGTTTGAGTCTGTAGGATTTGTGCCTCGTAAAATGTTATTAATAAGGCAGAGTAATCCTTTGAGGACTAATGAAACACGACTTAGTATAACGAAATTCTGTAAAGAGGCGGAGTAGCCTTTTAAGAATTTAATGAAGCGAAATTCTATAAAGAGGCAGAGTAGCCTTTTAAGAATTTAATGAAGTTAGATTCTGTAAAGAGGCGGAGTAGCCTTTTAAGAATTTAATGAAGTTAGATTCTGTAAAGAGGCGGAGTAGCCTTTTAAGAATTTAATGAAGCGAAATTCTGTAAAGAGGCGGGGTAGCCTTTTAAGAATTTAATGAAGTTAGATTCTGTAAAGAGGCGGAGTAGCCTTTTAAGAATTTAATGAAGTTAGATTCTGTAAAGAGGCGGAGTAGCCTTTTAAGAATTTAATGAAGCGAAATTCTGTAAAGAGGCAGAGTAGCCTTTTAAGAATTTAATGAAGTTAGATTCTGTAAAGAGGCGGAGTAGCCTTTTAAGAATTTAATGAAGTTAGATTCTGTAAAGAGGCGGAGTAGCCTTTTAAGAATTTAATGAAGTTAAATTCTGTAAATAGGCGGAGTAGCCTTTTAAGAATTTAATGAAGCGAAAATTTTGCAAGTATTATACTTACTTGGACTTGTTGATAATGCTTGAGCTTGTTGATTATGTACTCCGCAGAACATTAGCAGTTAGGCGGAGTAAGGATTTGGATGGAGTGTTCATCCCTTTGAATTGGAATTGGAGTGTATCTCCTGATCAAGTGAAAGTTGTTAAATCCAGGGTTGGTATGGTGCAGCGTAAGCTGTGACACCAGTCCTTCTCGTAAGAAGTTTGTTGAACCTTGGAGGCGGTATGGTGCAGCATAAGCTGTGACACCAATTCTTTCCGTAAGAAGTTTGTTGGACCTTGGGGTCAGCATGGTGCGGCATAAGCTGTGACACCAATCCTTCCTGCAAGAAGTTTATTGGACCTTGGGGTCGGTATGGTGCAGCATAAACTGTGACACCAATCCTTTCCCCCCAAGGAGTTTTTTGGACCTTAGGGTCGGTATGGTGCAGCATAAACTGTGACACCAATCTTTTCCCCCCAAGGAGTTTTTTGGACCTTGGGGTCGGTATGGTGCAGCATAGGCTGTGACACCAATCCTTTCCCCCCAAGGAGTTTTTTGGACCTTGGGGTCGGTATGGTGCAGCGTAGGCTGAGACACCAATCCTTTCCCCCTAAGGAGTTTTTTGGCTCCGTTTGTGAAGCTCTGCTGCATATTGGATAGTCTTTTATGGAATAAAGAGCTATGCTTTTATGCTTCAATTGTTGGAGCCGGTGTCTTATCTGCATGGGAACAAGTTCTGCCACGGATAATTGACTGAAAGTTAGAATGAAGATTGAATGTAGGAAGGAATTTTATTAATGATGGAACTACATAAAGAGCTGAGTTGGGGTATGTCTCGTCGAAACCTTTTCAAGGAAAGCCCATTTGGGAAGAACCTTAAGTTAGGAGAAAGATAACATACCGTATTACCTAACTAGCTGTAATATATGCGTAAATTTAAAATGTTCCATTTATTCCTGACCGGAGTGCCATCTAAGCTTTCTAGGCGGTATGTGCCTTTACCCAGAGCTTCGGTGACTCGGTATGGACCTTCCCAGGTTGGGGCCAATTTTCCTTGATATGCAAATTTGTTGCCGATATTGGCCCTTCTCAGAACCAAATCTCCTTCTTTGAAACGGCGTTTAGAAACACGTGTGTTATACCATTTGGCGGCCTTTGCTTTGACAGCTTGATCTCGCACAAAGGCTTCCTCTCTCAATTCCGCCAAGACCTCGAGCTCATGGGCGAGGTTCTGTTGATTGGATTCTTCATTGAAGTGGAGGACTCGAGCTGAAGGAGCTGCCAATTCAATGGGAATGATAGCCTCAACTCTATATGTCAGCCGATATGGGGATTCATTTGTGGTGGAGTGAGGGGTTGTCCGATATGCCCATAAAACATGGCATAATTGATTTGTCCAATCTCCCTTTGCTTCACCAAGACGTTTCTTTAGGCCTTTCAAGATTTCTCTGTTGGCAACTTCAGCTTGGCCATTGGTTTGAGGATGTTCCACAAAAGAAAAAACTTGCGTAATGCTGAGATTTTCTAGGAGTTCAGTGAACTTATGATCTGTGAAATGGGTGCCATTATCAGTAACTATGCACCCAGGGACTCTGAAACGTGCGATGATAATTTCATATACGAATCTACGAGTCCTGGCCGATGTAATATGCACCACTGCCTCCGCTTCAATCCATTTGGTGAAGTAATCAACACCAACTATCAAGTATTTGATACCACCCGGTGCAGTTGGGAACGGACCTAAGATATCCATTGCCCCATTGATAGAAAGGCCAAGGTGTTATGGAAGATGATATTTCTTCTGCCGGAGTGTGATGAAGGTTTGCGAATCGTTGACATTGATCGCACTTCTGAACATACAAGGCGGAGTCATGTTTCAGGGTAGGCCACCAATACCCAGCCCTGAGTATCTTTCGCATTAGGCTACGCGCCCCCGGATGGTGTCCACACTGCCCTTCATGGACTTCTTCTAAAACAGCTTGCACCTCATTTTCGTTTATACATATTAAATAAGGAACAGAAATTCCTCGGCGGTATAGCTGTCCGTCTAGGAGCGTATAATAAGGTGCTTCTTTCTTTAGTTTCCGCCGTTCAAGATGATCTATGGGTAATTGTCCATTAACAAGGTAACGAACTATCGGTGCCACCCAGGAATTGTCATTAAAGGAGCAGCTTCTAATCATATACATTGAGGAAGGAAAGGAAATTGTAACACCCCGAATTTTATAAAAATGAATAATTAATGTGAATGGCAAATAGTTGATGCTTATTGAGGAAGATAGGTAAGAATATGTGGAATAAATCCAATTTGATTTATAATGAGGAATTCTGAGTGAGAATGCTTAGGAACAAGTTATATATGTCTTATATGATGTATATGATAGCATGGATATGATTAAATTGGCTTATGATGAAGTTTCATTAGTTGGACTGTGTGAAATCTGCGTTTTCTGCCTCTATGTTGATAGTCTCGCTCGAGCGAGAAGGGATCTCGCCCAGGCGAGGATTCCCTGTGTTGGCCTTATGGTTTCTGGGCAATTTTCACTCAGGCGAAGGTTAATTTCGCTCAAGCGAAATTGCCTATGTATCAGTGTTGCTCTCTGGAAGGGATTCGCAGTATCAGTGTTTGCTCTCTGGAGGAAATTCGCTCAAGCGAATGGAGTCTCGCCCAAGCGAAGGGTCTGAGAAATGGCATTCGCCCAAGCGAGTGAGGGATCAGCTTGAGCGAGCCAGTGAGGAATTGGTCACTGGATCTTTCTTCGCCCAAGCGAATGTGAGTAGCTTGAGTGAAAGTGGAAGTATGAATGCTGGGTGATGCTCACTCAGGTGTGACTGGTACAGTTGTACTAGACCGAGTGTGGTAAGTATATGGTGAGTGTGTGGGATTTTGAACGAGATTTCCCTTGAGTAAGAACCTTAGAAAATAATTCTATGATGTTGTGAATTTCTGAGTGAAATTCCAAGTGGCCTTGTCAAGGCAGAACCCTCTGAGGGAGGGAGTAGATAAAATTCTGAGTGAGAGGCTTTCTGAGTGAAATTCCGAGCAGTTGTGTTCCGAGTGGAAGTATCCGAGTCCAAGGTAACTCATTCCGAGGGAAGTCTCTCTGTGAGTGTAATTCCGAGTGGAAATGGCACCGAGTGGGGTGTGTTGTCCAGAAGTATTTTGGAATGACTTCACTCGTGGAAAAAACAAAGGAAGTCAGCCTTTGAATTGTTTATCCGAGTAGAATCCTGAGTGAGTGTGAAAGCAATAAGCATTCCGAGTGTATGATTATATATATGGGTCGGTAGATTGGATTTGTGGACAGGTTTGTATTTATGAGAATATACATATATACATAAGGGATTTATGTTGATTTGATGCTTCTTACCGACTGGAATATGAATGATGTTGGGTGAATAATTCTAAGTTGATGAATTCCGAGAGAAATATAGGAGGCTTGGATCCAATTCTGAGTGAGGCTATAATGTTTGTCCTTCTTTTCCGAGTAGAGAATACTTAAATGGATTTTTAGAGAATTGCCATTGATGAACCCATTCGGTGTAGGATTAGATGGGAGAATTTCCTGAGTGATCCTTGTGTGGCCTTTTCCCGGGTGAAAAAGCATGAGTAAACCCTGAGTGGGATGGGTTTAGATATTCCCGAGTGGAATTTCGAGTGATCCTCTTCCAAGGGAGAGTTGTTGTAATGGTTTAGATTGGACTGTATCCTAAGTGTAGGAAATATATATATAATCCGAGTGAATAAGACTATATACTCCGAGTGGTTAGGATCTGAACAAGTCCGGGTGAGACTTAATGAATTCCCTGAGTGAGTAAGATATCATATGCCGAGTGAATCTGGCTGGAATATTCCAAGTGGAGTATGATTGTGGAGACCCCTTCTGAGTGAAGGAAGGTTTGCGTATTCTCCGAGTGAGAAATGTGGAAATATACCGAGTGGTGAATGTGGAATACATTCCGAGTGACTTATAGTTGTGATACACAGAGTGATGTTGACAAGCAAATATTCTGAGTGAGGAAGGATTTAGGATTCCGAGTGGGATGCCCCTCATTTACCGAGTGGAAGACCCAATAAGTGATGGGTCAGTTTTAGAGAAATTACCGAGTGAAGGGTTGATTGAGATGACTCGGATTGGATTAAAATTGTCGAGTGAGAGACTATATAAGTATGAGTCGGCCCAAAATGTCTTGGTTGAATGGAAAGTGGATCGGTTTAGATTGTTATGTCAAGTGGGAAGCCGAGTGTGAGATGACTCGGATTTAGTTGAAGTTTGCCGAGTGAAAATCGAATTAATATTGGGTCGGTTTTAAGGAATCCTGCCAACAGAAACCTGAGTGCTGGGAAAGATGATTTATGGTTGGATTCTCTTAAGCGAATTAATACCTCGCTCAGGCGAGTGAGTGTGGAAACAGGTACTGGGGTTATTTCGCCTGTGCGAATGGAGAGGCTTATGTGAGATGGAGGTGTCTCGCTCAAGCGAATGTGGGTTTTGCTTGAGCGAGTGACACCCTGTTTGCGTGTGTCTTCCCTTTTCTCTCGGTTTAACTATGTGGACCCTTCTTTTACTTGGTTCTAAGGATATAAAAGGATATTAAAGTAAATATAACATGGCATGATGGATTATTGGACTGCCATTTTTAATTATGAGGTAATAGTGAGATATTTTAAAGGGAAACAATTATTAAGACAAAAAACTCTCACTTTCTTTCTACCTTTCACGTTACTTCTTCCCCTCCTTTCTTCATTATTCTTCTTCGTCTTCTTCATGTTGTTCTCCATATCCTCTTTTCTTCTCTCCAAAAACCCAAGCCGTGTGGAGTGTCTTCTCCTCCTTTACCATTTTCATTTTATGGATGCTTGAAGGAGAAGCTTATGCTGGAACTCCTCCCTTTCTCCCACTCTATTTCCGTAAGGATTTCTCCCTTTATGGGAAGCCCAATGTTGGCTCTTGGGTGAGGTAAGTTCTCCACCATTCTTTATGAGTTTTATGCCCTAGATGTTGGGTCCTATGTATTTGTGGGAGTGTTTATGGCATATAGGTTGTTGGGAGAGCTTTAAAGTGAGGAAACCCTAGGTGGGGTGTTGTTATTATGACTTTAATAGTGGGTTATTATGGAGATGCATGAATTAATATTTGGATGGGTGGAAAATAAATGAGCAATTATGATGTTGATGGGTTTTGGTAAAACCCTAACTTTAATAAATTAGGGGAAGTGTGAAAGGAGAGTAAAATGTATGTTTAATGACATTGGGGAAGGATATTAATGATGGAAGATGGCTATTGATGGTGATTAATGAGTATTGGTAGCAGTTGTTTGGTTAGTTGGCATTTATGATCTAAAGGATCTTGACTTTGGGAAAGGAATTCCCGAAGCCTAATACAATTATATAACTTAGTATTTAACAAGTCTAAGACTTGATGATAAGCTAGAAAATGTCTAAAACTATGAGGAATGCCTTGTAATGGCTTATTAATTGTATGAGTGTATATGTATAATATGTAGATCGTATTCCGAAATGTGCTAAGGAGCTCTTGGAGCATTGGAATGGTTCGGCTCTTCCCTTAAGGTAGGAGAGGAGTTAACATTCAAATTGCATGAGTAAATTTAATAGAGATTGTGTATGTGATTGATACTCATGCTTGCATAGCCATGTATATGTATTGAATTGTTTGGAATGGCAACTTGATAAATATGGAAAATTATTATGACACTCTTGTGTTGGGTTGGAAATCCCCCAATGAATATATATAAGGATATTGATAGATAAAATAAAATATTATGACATTCTAGCGGTGGATACAAGTAGTTGACTTGTATGTGTGTAAGGCCATGATGATTGCCAAATATGTGAATGGTGAATATGCCTCGAATGATTTTATGTGTGGATTGATATTATTATGTGTGCTATGCCTTTGATATTCATGTGTGGATTGTTATGAGTGGTGTTTGTGGCCATTGAATGCCAATTATTTGAATGATGTGCCTTGAGGGGCCTTGTGAATATTTATACGCCATTGATGTTAAAACTAAAATATATAATATACCCCTAACTGAGAGGGTGAGATATCCTTGTGAGGTTGTTATTGAGCATATGCATTGTTGCATTTTGCATTCATGGCATGGCATAGCATTGATATTATATGGTTGCGATCACAATGATGAAAGATCCTGCGGGATTCTATGAAGGGAGTACCCCTTGCGAGGTGGGAAACCAATGTGATGATGATATGATATGGTAATGGTGGTTGCGATCACCTGATTATGGAATGTGAAAGGCCCTGCGGGGACTATTGTATGATGATGAGGCAGTGGTTGCGATCAGTTGGTATTTGATATGATAAAGGGCTTGCGAGCACCTATGATGCCCATGGTTGCGATCATGAGGCGGGAGTACCCCTTGCGAGGCGGGAAACCTATGAGGATTGTTAAACGTGGTTGCGATCACGAGAAAGCTCCTTGCGAGGCTGCTATAGGGAGTACCCCTTGTGAGGCGGGAAACCAATGATTATGATTGATTGATTATGGTGGTTGCGATCACCCGTGATATGAAATCAGATCCGTTGCATATGCATTTGAAATGGGATGACCACGAGTATTGAGAAACCCCTTGCGAGGAGGTATTGATTAAAGATATAATGAATTGATAAGAATAATGATTGTGAATGCTCTTGTTGATAAGTGGCAAAGTGACAGTGTTAGTGATTATGTATATGTTATGCTTATTTATGATATAAATTGCGATTCATGAGGCTGGTATGCTATTGTGATAGTGAGATAATGACTGAATGATAATTTAATGTTTTGATAGTAAAGCACACATGATGTTTGTATGCATATACACATGATCACAATATATATATATATATTATTCGTCATTTTGAATGTATAACTCACTCTCCCATGTGGTCTCCTTTTTAGCATTGTGATACAGGTTACCATGGGACAAATTCGGATTTAAAGATCAAACTTGGGTGAAGGTAAATAGTGGTAGAGGAAGTGCCTTGGCCGACATCATTTATGAATTCATGTGTAATGAATAAATTGTGTATGATGATATAGATGATTTAGAGATTTTAAGTATGTACAAGATAATCCCTTGAATAGATGGATGATGAATAAATATATGTAATTGTGTAAGAGGTGGTTGTTTAATAGGCTTATAATTATGCCATTGCCTGCTAGCCTAGCCTTTTCTCATATCGTCATATATGGGACTGGGCATGTGCCCGGTATACACATTCTTCCGCTGTATACTCTATTATTTTTGTATACCTTTATGGGTGAACTAGTTATAGATCCAGGTTTAATGTATTAAAATTGTACACTTTGGTTTTTCTGTGATTCGAGTTTCGGTGTGATGCTGAACTTAGTTTGGAACGCGAAAAATTTACTCGCATTTATATTATTTATGATGATCACATCGAGATTCGAGTACAGGAAATCAGGGGTGTTACAGAAATACTTGGCTCCGCCAAGGTACTTTGTACAACCGTAGTCGTGCATCCCGCCTTCTTTGTGGTAGCCAACCTGGAGAGGATATCAGCACGTGTATTTTCTTCCCGGGGTACATGTTTGAACGAGACTTCTTCGAAATGTTGCTTTAACTCATTGACGCAGTTTAGATATTGTTGCAGCAAGGGTTCTTTAGCCTGATACTCGCCAAGAATTTGCGAGATGACCAATTGAGAATCACTGCATAAGGTGACAGTTTTGGCTCCAATATCTTGTGTTGCTCTGAGTCCGGCTAAGCAGGCTTCATACTCCGCCTGATTGTTAGACGTAGTGAAGGTGAAGTGCAATAAAATTTCAAGATGTACCCCGTCATCACTTTCTACAACAACTCCTGCCCCACATCCTTTGCTATTGGAGGACCCATCAACGTATATTGTCCAGTGTGAATGATCTGTATCTGGGCCAGAACCTGTTAACTCAACTACGAAATCTGCTAGGACTTGTGCCTTGATAGCAGTTCTTGGCTCGTAGGATATGTCGAATTCAGAGAGTTCTACGGCCCATTTGATCATTCTTCCAGCCAGGTCTGGTTTGAACAGTATAGTACGAAGTGGCAAGTCTGTGCGAATCAAGATGGGATGGGCATGAAAGTATGGTCTTAGGCGTCGTGAAGCCCAAACAACTGCAAGCACTGCCTTTTCAATCTTCTGATAACGGCATTCTGCACTGTGCAATGTTTTATCGGTGAAGTACACCGGTCGTTGGCCTTCAACTGTCTCCTTAACCAGAGCTACTGCTAAAGCCTCATCTGAAACAGATAAATAAACGATGAGTTGCTCACCTGGGCTTGGTTTTACCAGGATTGGAGGGCTGGCTAAGACATTTTTCAAGCTTTGGAAAGCCGCCTCTTGCTCTGGGCCCCAATTGAATTTCTTGTCTTTTTTTAGCATTTTGTACAAGGGAAGAGAGCGATGAGCCATTTTTGGCATGAATCGTGCTAGAGCAGTGATTTTGCCGTTGAGGGATTGTACCTCTTTTAGTGTTTTGGGGCTCTGCAACTCTTGGATAACGTGGCATTTATCAGGATTAGCCTCTATACCTCTTTGTGTCAACATGAAGCCCAAAAATCTGCCACCAGGGACAGCGAATGTGCATTTCAAAGGGTTAAGTCTCATGTCGTATCATTGTAGGCGCTGAAAAATGAGGCGTAGATCTTCAACATGATCTCCTCCTTCCGGGGTCTTGGCAATAATATCATCAATATAGACTTCCACCAGCTTTGTGTGCATACCCTCAAAAACTTTATTGATCATGCACTGGTAGGTTGCCCCGGCGTTTTTTAACCCAAATGGCATGACGTTGTAGCAAAAGACTCTTTTATCATTAACAAACGCTGTCTTCTCTTGGTCATCCTCACACATTGGAATTTGGTTGTAGCCGGAGTAAGCATCCATGAAAGATAGATACTTGTATCCTGAAGAATCGTCAACCAATCTATCAATGTTGGGGAGAGGATATGGATCCTTGGGACAACATTTATTCAAATCAACATAGTCTATACACATACGCCACTTGCCATTGGCTTTCTGTACCATGACTATGTTAGACAACCAGGAGGAATAACGGAGTTCCCTGATGAACCCCGCCTTGAGGAGTTCCTCTGTTTGCTCACAGGCAACTTTTTGTTTTGCCAGACCTATACGCCGTTTCTTTTGTGTTACAGGCTTAGTTTCAGGATACACCGCCAAGCGGTGACAACAAAAGTTGGGATCCATGCCAGGCATATCTGCGGCGGTCCAAACGAAAATTTCTTTATACTCATGGAGAAGTGCAATTAGTTTTGCCTCCATGCTAGCCTCAAGTTTGTCATTGATGTTTGTAATCTGTTCTGGGGTGTTACCCAAAACAATAGACTTGGAGCCACCATCTGGAGTTGGTTTCAAAGGGTTCAGTGGGTCTACAGAAGACTCCGCCCTGAGGTCAAGATCCACCAAATTGACGGATGTCGCCGCGCTGCTCCCTTCATTCAACTTTCTTTTCTTAGGCATGGTTTCAAGCTTCACCATGTTAAGGCTCAAATTATAGCAATAGCGAGCCATTTCTTGGTTGCCCCTTACAGATGAGACTTGGTTATCTTTGTCAATGAACTTGATTAACAAGTGGGGGGTTGAAACGATGGCTTCCATGGCATTCAGGGTAGGCCGCCCAATGATGCCATTGTATGGAGATTTCACATCAATGACAAGAATCCTGGATTTCACAGTCCTTGCTCCAGGTTCACCGATCAAAAGTAATTCTTGTGTCCAAATAGCCTTTGGTGGGCTGTTTGGCGCCGTTGAAGGCTGTAAGGTCCTGCGTATATGGTTGCAAATCTGCATCAGTTAATCCCATGCGTTTAAAACAATCATAAAAGATAATGTCGCAGGAACTTCCCTGATCAACCAGGATGCGTTTTACGTCCATATTAGCGATTACTGCAATAATCACTATTGTGTCATCTCCTTCAGGAATAGTGGGGCCAAAATCGTCGTCTGTGAAGGTTATAGGCGGAGTCTGTACCCCGTTCCTGAATGGGCGATATTCTTTGCTTTTGTCTTGTACTGACAAGATCATTCGGTGGTGGTTTTTCCTTGCGGTGATTGAGGGTCCGCCCCCGGCAAAGCCTCCAGCAATTATATCTACCACCTACCTTTTTCCCTGCGACTTGGGTTCAGGGCTTGGTTCTCTTTGGGCGGACTCCAGAATAATACTCTTTTGTTTTTCTGTTGCCGCTGTACGTTTTGGCTCCCGAGTGCTATCGGGATCCGTAGAACGATCACGAGGTCGTTTATCGAACCTCTCTGGCTCATCGTGAGATTTACTCCTAAATAAATAATGTTTTAGTTTGCCTTCACAGATAAGCACCTCAATAGTGTTTTTGAGTTGCTTGCACTCTTCCATGGTATGGCCGACCGACTCGTGGAACTCACAATATTTCTTTGGATTCCCACCGCGTCTGAGTGGAGGTGGGCATTGAATCCCGTAAACGTTGAGTGTAGTCCATCCTATTTCGCGCAAGATTTGTTCGTGTGTCGTGTTCAAGGGCGCGTAATGAGAGAAATTGAAAACACGTTTATCTTGCTGTTTGAAGGGTTGGCTCCCTGCCTTATCTTTCTGAAGGAACTTATCATTCTTAGATGATTTATCCTTTTCTTTGTCATGGTGTGGAGCTGAAATAGGTGGTTTATTGCGAGCTGCAGTGGCTTCCAAGTGCATCTCAATACCTACGTACTTGGAAGCTTTTCTGCGAAACTCTTCCATGGTGGATGGAGGTCCTTTTGCCAAAGACAAAGCAAAAGGGGACTTCAGCTGCATGGCTTCGATGAGGATATGCAGCTAGATTACTTCTGTTAAGTCAAGGACCATGGCTGCCTCTTTATAAAATCTCTTCAGGAAATCCTTTAAAGGTTCTTTATCACCTTACTTAATCTGTGCCAAGGTATGGGAGGTTCTAGGCGTATCCCTAGAGATTACAAGGTGGCTGCCAAAAGCTGTGGCCAAGTCCTCCCATGAATCAATGGAACCTGAAGGTAAACTCTTGAACCAGCTAAGAGCCTCACCTGTGAGGGTCCTGGGGAACATTCTGCACATGACGTCTTCTTCCGCACCTAAGAACATAGCTTCATAGATCTAAGCATCTAAATGCTTAGAAGGATCTGTCTCCCCGGTGTATTTTCCTATGGAAATAGGTTGCATAGTTTGCAAATGTCTAGGGACATGCGCATTCATGAGTCTTTTGGAAAATGGGACACTCATCTTGTATCCCGAGGGGGATGTATTTGAAACGACTCTCCTTCCCTCATGATGATGGGCATTTGCCAGTGGAAGGCATCGTTGTTCTTCCATGTAAGTAGGGATGCGAGAATAATTTGGGGTACTCGATTCCTCCTGTACATGCGGTTCATGTTGCGGCTGTTTTGCGGGACCTGCTTTCTCGTGCATGGGATTCACCTTTTCACGTCGAAGCTCTGCGATTTCTTCCCTCAGCATTCTGATCATGTCATCTCTCGGATCTGGAGAGCCAACATGCATTGCCTTTTTGTGAATATCGTTGTCGAAGCTTAGACGTCTAGGATTGCGTGGAGGGGAATCCTCAGTATGCACTTCTGGTCCTGGTCTTTCCATTGATGGCGAACGTAATGGGAATCGATCAAGGATTGTGGGATTACCAAATTTACAGGTCCCACTGGGCGTGCCAATGAACTGTTCTTTACTGGGGGTGTAAAGGGGTGAATACCAAACAATTCAAATTGTATATGTAATGTGAAATCTGATATGGAAAGGTCTTTGTACAGATACAAATATGGAGTACTCTTTGCATACAGGGACGTGGTACAATGCTCTCTGTGGCGGTGTAGTAGTTCGCCTGGAATAATCTCCTTTGCCTTGACACAATTGGTGGTTGTACCTGCAATTATTCTCCGACGCTCAAGTCAGTATTTTGAAGTACTGTTTTTACTTAGAAAGCAAATCTAAGAGAATTATGCAAGTATGTGTGTCAGGTTTTGAATTAAGGGTCCCCCCTTATACCTTTTTGCCGAGGTTTATATACCTGTTACTGGTGCTCTATTATTGGTAGGACCCATTCCTTGTTTTCAGGCATAATGCAAGAAAGGTAGTGGGCCCCTGTGCCGTTTACAAGCACCATCACTGTAGTGGGTATTTCCACTCACTTGGGAAGCGTTAATGCTTCATTATTTTATTTGTTGTTCCCTCTTATGCGTGACAGCGTGTTTCCCATTTTCAACCTCTCAAGACATAGTCAATCTCGTGCCGGGGTTATTAGTATGGGCTCGCTTTGCAATATGGGGATTTCAGTATTCCGCCTGTGTTAAGCCTATGGCTTGGCGAAGTAGTGTGCATTGGAAGTGCTTTATGTACATGTGTACAAGTTTTTAATACTTTCCGCCTTGGCGGGGTCACATGCCTTGGCGGAGTAACATGCCTTGGTGGAGTAACATGAATATCCTTTTGGGCATGGACTTCGCTTACAAGATACTTACACAATAGGGTGTAATATATTCCGCCTAACCAAATCGCTTTCTTGGCGGAGTGATGAGTACGTTTTTAAGGCATGTACTCCGTATAAGAGTAATTATAAGGGATTTGAAACGTACTTCTTCTGTTTAAAATGCTGATCTGGCAAAGCATTAAAACCATGCTCTTGGGGGCCGGTGTTGGGACCGGATCAGATGGGTTTACTCTATGCGTGTGACCCTATAGGTAAAATACTTAGTCATATTAATTATAAACTATTTTATTATTAATATAAAATAAGAGCAGCAACTAGCAATGCATTATTATGTCTGAATATTATTTAATATCAACATAACCTATAAGTGATAATTATTTTATATGTTTGTTCCTTTTGTCACGATATCCTAATTGGGCCCAAGGCATGGTCGTGTGATCCTTGTATGGTCCAATTTATTTTACTTGAGACCAGAGTAGACTTTATCTGAATAAATGTCCAATATTTATTCTTTCTAGCATGGCCATGCATTTCCTTAGTCTCACTCCATCAAGTGGCCTATAGATATCACTCTTGTCATATAGAAGAGACAAATCTCATCTACATCACTCACACCCCTCTACATAATTTATTCATTGCCTAATGACAACCTTTATAGTCCTCTTGTTACAGAAGACGTTTGACTGTATTAAAATAACAAACTCCTTATGTAGGAATCATAGTGACTTCAGGTCGAAGGATATCACATTGAGAATTGTTTATGACATTCATGTAACGTTCCATATAACGTTCTAATGGTGGGTCTATCCAGTACATCATTACTCTTAATGTGTACCTATGTGAAGACCTGATAACATCTATATCCATAATTTGTGAGATCAGATCATCAGTATACTCACACACTAGTCTTAATGTATTTACATGTCCCTACGCAAATACTTGACTAGAGACATTTTAGGAATAACTCTCATATGATCTATTACTCCAAGGATAAATAAAGGTTGTTAAACTATTTAACAAAAAAATGTCTTATTCAAAATGATGCGTCCTATATAGGCTCTTAGTGTATATTTCCAAGAATCTCCCACTTGCACTTAGAGAGATAAGGTTAATGCCCAATAATGCTTACAGTTCCCTCATGCTTTTGCTATGTAAGCGGTTTTACTAGTGGGTTCCCAACAATTTTGTTGGTATGCACATTACATATTTTCACATCTTTCAAAGATGAAACTATTTAAGTATATGCTTGGATTAATCCACTTCTTTATGTTGTTCTATGGTTCCATTGTCATCACAGTGGAAACTCTTAGGGTACAAAACATTTGGAATCATTAAATGTAAATCGACTTCTTTTATGATTGACCATAACAAAATGCTTAGATTTATTAGTAGAACCAATGACTTTTTCTTGCTTTGAACCTTTCAAGCATACATTACAACCATATTGGGAATATATATATATTTTGATTGCAATCTTAAGTCATTCAAACTACTCAGAAGGTTGGGATCGATGTAACCTTTACAACGAGCTCATCTTCCATTTGTCAAGATTAAATCCTTAGTCCTTCTTAAGTGTTTAAGGATATTCTTGACTATAAAATGACAATATTGTTAAGGAATCCCTAAGCATGAGCAGCGGAAAAATAAAGGGATTCCATAGGATTTGCAAGGTTCCGTGTTTCAAAGCACAAAAACAATTTCGAAATTATTTTAGGTTACCTCTTGAAGCACTCCGAAGCAGTCGTAGCCTCGTCCTTTAGGAGTCCACACGAGCACTCCCACCAGAATCGCAACACTTGCCAACTGCTAGGTTGACGGCGTGTAGCTCTTGCAACTTTTTGCGAATTTGTGTCTCACTTGAGTGAACGGCCTATGAGCATCTTATGCTCTATTTATAGGCTTAGGTTTGACCTAATTTGTTCTCTCTAAAAGTGGGCTCCTTACTCATTCCAAATGAGTTAGGCCCAATAGCTTTATTTTAGTCCAACTAAAATAAGACAACATTTTCTGATGGGCTTACTCTATGTGTGTGACCCTATAGGTAAAATACCCGGTCATATTAATAATAAACTATTTTATTATTAATATAAAATAAGAGCGGCATCTAGCAATGCATCATTATGTCCGAATATTATCAGCATAACCTATAAGTGATAATTATTTAATACGTTTATTCCTTTTGTCACGATATCCTAATTGGGCCCAAGGCATGGTCGCGTCATCCTTGTACGGCCTAATTTATTTTACTTGATACCGGAGTAGACTGGATCCGAATAAATATCTAATATTTATTCTTTCTAATGGATATCACTCCTGTCATATAGGAGAGACAAATCCCATCTACATCACTCACATCCCTCTGCATAATTTGTTCATTGCCTAATCACAACCTTTATAGTCCTCTTGTTACAGAAGACGTTTAATTGTATTAAAACAATAAACTCCTCATGTAGGAATCGTAGTGACTTCAGGTCGAAGGACTACATATACCATTATCACATTGAGAATCGTTTATGACAATCATGTAACGATCCATGCAACGTTCTCATAGTGGGTCTGTCCAGTACATCATTACTCTTAATGTGTACCCGTGTGAAGACTCAATATCATCTATATCTATGATCTGTGAGATCAGGTCATCAGTACACTCACACACTAGTCTCAGTGTATTTACATGTCCCCATGTAAATACTTAACTAGGGACATTTTTTTGGAATAATTTTTATATGACCTATTACTCCAAGGATAAATATGTTTAAAACAATTTTAAACTGAAATATTTATTCTATTGATAAGTAGAAAAATGATACAAATAAAAAAGCATAAAGGCTCATAGTGCATACACCAACAATCTCCCACTTGCACTAGAGCCAATCAGACATTTGCCTAATGCCTAATGATCTAGTGTGCCCCTCATGTTTTTGTTGTGTAAGAGGTTTTGTGAGTGGGTCAGCAATATTCTCATCAGTATGCACCTTACATATCTTTACATCTCCTCGGTCGAGGATCTCTCGAATGAGATGAAATCGCCTAAGTATATGCTTGGATCGTTGATGTGATCTAGGTTCCTTAGCTTGTGCGATTGCTCCACTATTGTCACAGTAGAGACTTATAGGGTCCATAATGCTAGGAACAATCCCAAGTTCTGTTATGAACTTCTTGATCCATACTGCCTCTTTTGCAGCATTTGAGGCAGCAATATACTCAGACTCTGTAGTAGAATCAGCAACTGTCTCTTGCTTTGAACTCTTCCAGCTTACAGCGCCACCATTTAGACAAAACACGTACCCAGATTGCGATCTTGAGTCATCCTTATCAGTTTGGAAGCTAGCATCAGTGTAACCTTTTACAATGAGCTCTTCTTCCCCTCCATATATCAAGAATGAATCCTTAGTTTTTCTTAAGTACTTCAGGATATTCTTGACAGCAGTCCAGTGACTTTCACCGGGATCAGACTGGTATCTGCTCGTCATGCTTAAAGCGTACGAGACATCTGGTCGGGTACATATCATGGCATACATGATTGATCCAATAGCAGATGCATATGGAATCTTATTCATCCGTTCTCTTTCTTCTTTAGTGGAAGGAGATTGAGCTTTTGATAAGCTTATGCCATGAGCCATAGGCAAAGTTCCTTTCTTGGAATCTTGCATGTTAAACCTTTTTAACACTTTGTCTATGTATGTATTCTGACTTAGGCCAAGAAGTTTTCTTGATCTATCTCTATAGATCTTAATTCCCAACACGTAGGTTGCTTCTCCTAAGTCTTTCATAGAAAAACAGCTTCCCAACCAACTCTTCACAGACTGAAGAGTAGGAACGTCATTTCCAATAAGTAGTATGTCATCAACATACAGGACCAGAAAAACAATTGTGCAGTCACTAACCTTTTTGTAGACACAAGGTTCATCCTCATTTTTAGTAAAGCCAAATTGTTTAAGAGCTTCATCAAAACGAAGATTCCAGCTTCTGGAAGCTTGCTTAAGTCCATATATAGAACGTTGTAGCTTGCACACCTTCCTGGATGCTTCAGGCTTAACAAAGCCTTTAGGTTGTGTCATGTACACTTCCTCAAGAAGATTTCCATTAAGGAAAGCAGTCTTGACATCCATTTGCCATATCTCATAATCATGGTATGCAGCAATAGCAAGCAGAATCCGAACAGACTTTAGCATGGCAACTGGGGAAAAAGTTTCATCATAGTCTATACCATGTATTTGCTTGAAACCTTTAGCCACCAACCTTGCTTTAAAGGTACTTATATTACCATCCATGTCAGTTTTCTTTTTTGAAAACCCACTTGCATCCTATAGGTTTTACCCCTTCAGGTGCATCAACCAAGTTCCAAACTTGATTAGTGTACATGGAGTCCATTTCAGATTCCATGGCTTCTAGCCATTTCTCAGATTTTGAACTTGCAATGGCCTCTTCATAAGATGTTGGCTCATTTTGATCCATTAGGAATACATCTCCTTCCTGAGTTACAAGAAATCCATATCTTTCAGGTTGTTGACGTATTCTACCTGATCTACGCAAGTCTTGTGCTACTGGAGCTGGTGTTATCACAACATTTTGTGGGTCCTGCTCCACTTCCACCATTGGCTCTTCAATGCCTTGTGAGTCTTGAATTTCTTCAAGTTTTACTTTCCTCCCACTGATTCTTGTAGAGATGAATTCCCTTTCTAAGAATACAGCATTCCGAGCAACAAACACTTTGCCCTCAGTAGGATTGTAAAAATAATAACCCTTAGTTTCTTTTGGGTATCCCACAAAAAGACATTTATCTGACTTGGGCCCAAGTTTATCAGAACTTTGGCGTTTAACATAAGCTTCACAGCCCCAAATCTTAAGAAAAGACATACTAGGTCGTTTCCCAGTCCATATCTCATATGGTGTCTTTATGACAGCCTTTGATGGAACACGGTTAAGTGTGAAAGTTGCTGTCAACAAAGCATGTCCCCAGAATGAGTTAGGGAGGTCAGTTTGACTCATCATTGATCGAACCATGTCCAACAAGGTTCTATTTCTCCGCTCAGAAACCCCATTCCATTCTGGTGTTCCAGGGGGAGTAAGTTGAGATATAATCCCACACTCTTTAAGATATTCATCAAACTCTAGGCTCAAATATTCACCACCTCGATCGGATCGAAGTGCTTTAATTGTCTTGCCAAGTTGGTTCTCTACTTCATGTTTAAACTCCTTGAACTTTTCAAAGGATTCTGATTTATGTTTCATGAAAAACACAAATCCATATCTACTAAAATCATCAGTAAAAGTGATGAAGTAACTAAAACCTCCCCTAGCCATTGTCCCTATGGGCCCACATACATCACTATGTATCAAGCCAAGAAGATCACTCGCCCTTTCACCTTTTCCGGTAAAAGGGGTCTTGGTCATCTTCCCTAATAAACAAGATTCACATGTATCTATTGATTCAAAATCAAAAGATTCTAAATATCCATCTTGATGGAGTTTAGAAATGCGTTTCTCATTTATATGTCCTAGGCGACAATGCCAAAGATAAGTTGGGTTTAAATCATTTGTTTTAACCCTTTTAGTATTAATGTTATAGATAGGGGTTTCGAGATCTAGAACATAAAGTCCATTACTCAAATTTGCACAACAATAAAACATGTCTTTTAAATAAACAGAACAACTATTGTTCTTTATTGTAAAGGAAAATCCTTTCTTATCAAGACAAGAAACAGAAATAATGTTTCTCCTTATTGCCGGAACAAAATAACAATTGTCCAATTCAAGGACTAACCCTGAGGGCAAGGATAAAAAATAAGTCCCTACAGCTAATGCAGTAACTCTTGCTCCATTTCCAACGCGTAGGTCTACCTCGCCCTTCATCAACTGCCTACTCCTTCTTAGATCCTGCACATTAAGACAAATGTGAGATCCACATCCAGTATCTAATACCCATGATGTTGAAGTTGACATGTTAATTTCTATAACAAAAATACCTGAAGTGGAAGTCTCACTTCCCTTCTTCTTAAGCTCTTCTAGGTACTTTGGACAGTTTCTCTTCCAGTGTCCCTTTTGTCCACAATGGTGACATTTACCTTCCTTAGCCACCCCGCCCACAGGTTTTAAGGCTGATGTACTTGGCTTATCCTTGCCTTTCCAAATCTTCTTGCCATTTCCTAGAATAGCCTTTCCTTTGCCTTTATACATGCCCTTTCCTTTACCTTTGCCAAAATTGACCATCATTATGGCCTTGCCCTTTCCTTTAGAAATATTGGGCTCAGCAGTCCTCAACATATTGAGTAGCTCTGGCAATGTTTTGTCCAATGCATTCATGTTGTAATTCATGATGACTGGCTTAAAACTGTCAGGTAATGATTTCAAAATGAGATCGGTAGCCAACTTCTGAGGGAAGGGGAATCCTAGCCTAGCTAGATTCTCCAAGTACCCAATCATTTTGAGCACATGAGGTCCTACAGAACCTCCCTCTTCAAGTCTGCAGCTAAATAGGGCTGAAGAAACTTCATATCTTTCTTGGTCAGCTTGACCTTGATATAGTTTCCTTAGGTTTTCGATCATATCGAAAGCCTCCATATGCTCATGTTGCTTCTGAAGCTCAGGAGACATGGTTGCCAGCATAAGGCATTGGACATCTAAAGCGTCATCCTGATGCTTCTTGTAAGCATCCTTGTCAGCTTTAGAGGCATTGTTCGCGGGTGGTTCCGGAATCGGACCTTCCAGGACATACTGCTTTTTCTCTTGTTTGAGGACAATCCTCAAATTTCTATACCAGTCAAGGAAGTTAGAACCAGACAATTTTTCTTTGTCTAGGATTGATCGCAACGAAAGGTTTGAAGGTGTGTTTGACGTCATGGTTATCTAAAACAGAAAATATGTAGTAAGTATCAT
The DNA here is from genome assembly GCA_037962975.1 of Clitoria ternatea. NCBI lineage: Eukaryota > Viridiplantae > Streptophyta > Magnoliopsida > Fabales > Fabaceae > Clitoria > Clitoria ternatea. Next base: position 164,882,115 of record CM075672.1, read on the forward strand.
TTTCAAAACATATTTAAATTATGGTCATTTAAATTAAATATGTCTCCCACTATTTTGATTCAAAACAAAAATACCCTCCACGAATCAGAAAATCCCGTTGGAAGATTTTCTAGTGGGCTAAGATCCATATTTTGCCAAGCGTTAAGTCAGCTTTGGCTGATCACCTAATACTTGGTTATTTAGGTAGGAAACTTTTTCCAATTGTATCTTTATACAATTCTTAGTCATTGGGTTAAGTAACCATTACTAATTATTCATCTTATGAATATTTAGCCCAATGTTTACGCCTCTAAGTTATATTCAATCCAATTGAAAACTTAGTTAAGTTAAAGCCCAATAAAACAGTTTGGATATTACCATTATCCCATCGCGTCTTACTAATATAAATAATAGTGCCCTGCTTTGGCAGACCCACTATTTATTGACATTAGTGTTGACGAGTGTACTTATTGGAAGGCGTTTATAACTTAATATTATTTTGAGGGATTTTAATTTATTTTAAAATTACCGTCTTTGTTAAACGCTTTAACGTAATAAAATTATCCCCAAAACATGCAAACGAAATTGTGAGATGGTTATGGTCTTCCTAGAAGAAAATAAAAAAAAAATAAATGAATAAACCTAGAGGAACTATATAGCCAAGGCTTCATGAAGTCCTACTTCTTGAACCCACCATCCTCTTGGAGTCACCACTCCTTGGTTCCTTTCAAAGACAAAAGCGCTTAGAGTCACCACTCTAGTTTTCTTCTAGATCTCTACTTTGTTTCCTCGATCAAGATTACAAGATTTTTAAAGAAACTCACTTTACATACGAGTGAAGGGTTGAGAAAAGAAATACAATAGAATGAAGAGAGGCACAGCACGCAGGCTGTATTTAAATAAAATAACTAAGACCATAACCATTCACCATGCAACGTGTTAATTAATTAATTATAACCCATTTGAAATAATTTAAAAAAAATAAATTTTTAAACGGGCCATTAAACACGTGGGTCGGTAATAAGGCGCTACGCAGAGAATGTACGGGGGTCAAGGGGGGGCCGCCCCTTGCGGGGTGCGGGGCAGCGCCCCGGCCCAAAATTTTAGTACTGTAGTCAGGTTGGTTCCCAGGAAAGAGAGGTGGGTCCGGTGTGACCGCTTAAGTACCAAATCTTTCCTAGCCAGAACGTCCCACTGACCATTAACAGCTCTAAAATTTCGGCTAGGGTTTCAACCACTTTGAAACCCTAATTCCTTGTTGCGAACACTTCACAACGCAGCCGTCAAGGCATATGGAGGCAGCGCCGTCTAGGGTTTCAAAACCTAGAATTCAATTTGCGCTAATGCCAACATGCAATGCCTTTCCATGACGGCCGTCCAGGTTTCAACTCTTGAACCCTAGATTAAGAAACGGCCATGGTTTAACACTTAAACCTTATCACTTAACGCCCCATAACATGAACCATTCATGTTCGAAGATCAACTCAATTGATTCAAAGTTTGTACGATGACAATCATATGAGTAAAACACATATCAAAATTGCTTAAACTCATACATCATACAAATTTAAACGGCAACAACATACATACTAAAATTAAGAAACTTTATAACATGCATCATATACAATTTATAAAGAATAACTCAAAATTATATGTATCATGCCAAAACAGAGGTCATACCATATACATGATTAATCATTGTAATAATATGCATCATATGCGATAACTCAAAATAGCAACATAATCATGCATGTTCATTTTCGAATCCTAGTTTCACAAAACATTTTCGCAAAACAAAATTGCAAAGCTTTAAACAACGAAACGATTTCGCAAATCATATTTTCCAAAAGCTCTTGCAAACGAAAACATATCATCATAAAATATAAACAAATGCCCAAAACACGGTTTTGCAACCTAGGCTCTGATACCACTGTTAGGGAATTCCTAAGCATGAGCAGCGGAAAAATAAAGGGATTCCATTGGATTTGCAAGGTTCCGTGTTTCAAAGCACAAAAACAATTTCGAAATTATTTTAGGTTACCTCTTGAAGCACTCCGAAGCAGTCGTAGCCTCGTCCTTTAGGAGTCCATACGAGCACTCCCACCAGAATCGCAACACTTGCCAACTGCTAGGTTGACGGCGTGTAGCTCTTGCCACTTTTTGCGAATTTGTGTCTCACTTGAGTGAACGGCCTATGAGCATCTTATGCTCTATTTATAGGCTTAGGTTTGACCTAATTTGTTCTCTCTAAAAGTGGGCTCCTTACTCATTCCAAATGAGTTAGGCCCAATAGCTTTATTTTAGTCCAACTAAAATAAGACAACATTTTCTGATGGGCTTACTCTATGTGTGTGACCCTATAGGTAAAATACCCGGTCATATTAATAATAAACTATTTTATTATTGATATAAAATAAGAGCGGCATCTAGCAATGCATCATTATGTCCGAATATTATCAGCATAACCTATAAGTGATAATTATTTAATACGTTTATTCCTTTTGTCACGATATCCTAATTGGGCCCAAGGCATGGTCGCGTCATCCTTGTACGGCCCAATTTATTTTACTTGATACCGGAGTAGACTGGATCCGAATAAATATCTAATATTCATGCGTTTTCTTAGTCTTACTCCATCAAGTGGCCTATGGATATCACTCCTGTCACATAGGAGAGACAAATCCCATCTACATCACTCACATCCCTCTGCATAATTTGTTCATTGCCTAATCACAACCTTTATAGTCCTCTTGTTACAGAAGACGTTTAATTGTATTAAAACAATAAACTCCTCATGTAGGAATCGTAGTGACTTCAGGTCGAAGGACTACATATACCATTATCACATTGAGAATCGTTTATGACAATCATGTAACGATCCATGCAACGTTCTCATGGTGGGTCTGTCCAGTACATCATTACTCTTAATGTGTACCCGTGTGAAGACTCGATATCATCTATATCTATGATCTGTGAGATCAGGTCATCAGTACACTCACACACTAGTCTCAGTGTATTTACATGTCCCCATGTAAATACTTAACTAGGGACATTTTTTAGGAATAATTTTTATATGACCTATTACTCCAAGGATAAATATGTTTAAAACAATTTTAAACTGAAATATTTATTCTATTGATAAGTGGAAAAATGATACAAATAAAAAAGCATAAAGGCTCATAGTGCATACACCAACAAATATTAGTTCTAGAAGAAGCATGTCTTCTGCATGTAATGCAGAACTATAATCAATCTATAATCAAACTGTGTCCAACAAGGTTTGACTTTTCCCTATAGAGATGCTATTATTGCATTCCATGAGGAATGATTTAAAAGGTAATCTCTCACTTTATTAGATACTTATCAAACTTGTAGCTCAAATTATTTACTATATTGATCTAATCAAGAGCTTTAATTGTCTTGCTAATTTGTTTTTTCACTTCATTATGAATTCTTTGAACTTTTCAAAGACTTTCTAACTTATGTTACATAAATCCATACTCATTGACTTTTTAATTAGTATGTCAAAGTATTGAAAAACATATCTAGTTATTGTTCCAATAGGCCCACATAGATCGTCATGTATTAGATAATAGATTACTCATCTTTTACTTTTCAATGAATGATGTCTCAACTATCTCTCCAATAAATAAAATTTACATGTCTTAATCGATTCCAAAATCAAGAGTCTAGATAACCACATTAATGGTATTTAGAAATGTGTTTCTCATTTATTTGCCTTAGGAGACTATACCATGTAAGTAAGGTTCAAAATCACTTATTTTAACCTACTTTGACAGTTATGTTATAGATGGGTGTTTTGAGATTTAGGATATGGAATTTATTACTCAATTATGCATCAACATCCTTTTGAAGAAATAAAGTTATTTTATAAAAGAAAACCTTTCTCGTCCAACAAGAAATAAAATAGGTGAAGATTTTATCTTTATTGTAGCAACTTTTACTTAATTTTACACAGATTTCTCCACCCTTAGCAAGTGACCTACTTCCTTGATCTTTCAAAATGTGAGATCTACTACTAATATCTGATATTAATGTCATTGAAGTAAAATAACTTGACTTCTATAACATGACTTGTAGCGGAAGTCTTACTTCCCTTTCTTTTGAACTCCTTCAAGTTCTTTAGACAAATTTTTTCAATGTCTTATTTGGCTAAAACTAGAAACAAGTCATGTAACATCCTAGTTTAAATTTAATTACCGATTAATGGTTGATTAGATTGATTGCTGATTGGAATAATAATAATAATAATAATAATAATAATAATAATAATAATAATAATAATGCCAGGTGGAGATTACATATGTGCCCTTGGTGGTGAAAAAGGAGTTTCGGTCCCCTCTCTCCCTCATTAATCACGCTGATATGATTAGCATTGAATGAAGATATGATTGTTGATTGAGAGGGGTGCTGGCACAGAACAGAGTAATGATAATAACTTCACTTTTATGTTTTCTCACCCACTCTCTACCCATTTCACCTTGGGGATATGCTGAAAACATTCTTGGGTTCTCTCTAGAATTTCCCTGGAGACTCTTCTTCTTCTTTGCTGTTCTTCTTCTTCTTTATCTTCTTCCACTCAAACGTTGAGTAGAACCTTGAGTGGGAAGTGGGAACAGCGTGGTGGAGACAACGGCGTGGTACTGAGTGTCTGGGAGGCTGGGATCCTCCACTGTTCTGCCTGAACGTTGATGGGTGCTTGGAAACATGAAGTCCTTCATTGTTGGTAAGGACTGGGCTGTTCGAGTGTAGGAAAAGCTTGGGAATCCTCCATTGGACCGAGTAAGGACAGCGTTGTGACTTAGAGGCTTAGCATGGAGTGTCTTGGTGGTAGAGCTGCTCGAGGAGGAAACAGCGTTTGGTTCCTCCAAAGCTGAGAGCAGAGTGCTATGGAGGATGACTGAAGCAGGTCGTTCTATTGAGAACGAGTGACCGAAGGATGATCGGTCAGATCTGGAAGCTCGAGGAGCTGCTGGAATCTTCATTCCAGGTAGGGGGGCTGATTTACATCTCAAATGTATGGTTTATGGACGGGTTCTGGGTGAAAATTACCTCACTGTGTTGTGTGGCATTTGTAATGTGTTGATTGTTGTTTGCCGATTGAGTGATAGCCCGGACGTGTGTTGATGATGAATCATGTGGTGCATGTAGATTTCCATCCATGTGATGTATGTAGAGTGAATGCATGTGCATGTTATTATGATTACCGAGTGCATTATGCTGAGAGACAGTTGATAAATATTCATTTGTTGTTTTATATTAAAATGCATGTCGATGCCGAGTGTATGAGTTGGTTATACTGATCCCCGTGTGTGATTTGTGTTTAAATGCATGAAATCCTTGTCATTGTACATGCGAATGTCGAGTGCATAAGATGGGGACTGTTGTGATGATTCCCGTTTGGGATTTTATGATAAAAAGCATGTGATGCACATGATGAATGTGTGGATTGCCGAGTGTATGCAATACTGTGCTGAATTCCTTGTGATTTTATAATGAATATAAGAATATAATAAAAGACCTTGGGTTGGACTCAAGGCAGTGCCGAGTGCACTAACGTTGGACGCTTGATGAATAAGACCGTATGCATCTGATTCACCACTGGAAATGCTTGGAGCATATAGCGTTGGACGCTTAATATAGAGTCGGCAATCAGATGAATACGTGTGTAATTTAATAAAATACCTTTGGTTGGACTCAAGGCAATGCCGAGTGCATTAGCGTTGGACGCTTGATGAAAGACCTTGGGTTGGACTCAAGGCAAGCTTACCGAGTTGGACTCGGGGCTGCCCGTAACACTTCCGTTGTCGCTTGGAGTGACTGTGTTACATGTGAGGGCAAACGGTTTGGTACCAGAAAAACGGACGGATCAACTTGGAGCTGAGAAAAGGCTTGGAGCCTATGTTGCAACAATAAAATTAATAATGAATCATCGGATCCAACTGAAATAATGTGTACACACTTATAATTGTTATTGAGCTCAATGTGAATTGTGTGAATATGTGGATATGTTATTGAGAATAACGGCATTGATATAGCTTGGAATTGATATGAGTAAATCCGAGTGGATGAATGCATGTATATTGATGCTATGCCGAGTGCACACTTATATCCGAGTGGATGAATGCATGTATACTGATGCTATGCCGAGTGCAAACTTATACTGTTGATGAGCTTATGTGGTTGTATATATATATATATATGTGTGTAAATGCTGATGTGAATAGCATGATTAATATAGCCATGAATAATTAGAGTGAATTCCGACTGGGTGAATATCTGTACATTGGTATTGTTGCTGAGTGCAATGTGATGTTATGGCTGTGAGTATGTGAATGAGAATGATGTGAATTACTCAGTCTTGATCGAATTGCATGAATTCCGAGTGGATGATGTTATTAGAGTATTCATATTGAATGGCAGGGTGTATTATTGCTGATTGAATAATGTCATTGTATGGTTGAGAATTGAGGATTAAATCTGAGTCAATAACTGTCATTTAATATGTAAAAGCTCACCCCTACTGTGGCTATATTTTCAGTATATGCAGGTCGGACTGGGAATGATGAGATGGCCTCAAGTCTGAGTGATGAGCACTTAGATTGTTGAAGTGCATGTATGGTATACATTGTAAATACATATGTTAAAGCCTTGGCCGGCTCTCATGTAATCCATTGTCTAAACGTATTTATTTATATGGGATGACTATCGGGATGTGAACAAGTATACATTTATAAAAATATATATATTACGTTCATATGATGTTACTTATACCGACTGTGATGTGTTGTCGAATGAATAAATGTTAAGACTAGCTATTCAAACGGGGATATCGGTGGGAGAGCCATTTCCAAGTGAGGCTTTAGTGTGTGTGGTCCTCTTCCGAGTGATCAAGGATATATATCCCGAGTGGCTAAGTAATAAATAAGTCCGAGTAAGACTTAACTTGGTGAACTCCTCCGAGAGATGAGAGGTTTAAGCGATCTCCGAGTGAGAAAGATCAAAATATGCCGAGTGAAGAATGGGTAATGTACCTCCGAGTGAATTGAGGCTGAAATATACCGAGTGATATATGACTGGGAGAATATTCCGGGTGAGGGAAAACTTATGGATTCTGAGTAGAATAACTGGGGGAATCATTTCCCGAGTGGAGATTAAATGCTTCCGAATGAAATGTGAATGTGAACTTCCTGAAATGAGTTTAGTATCTGGCTAAGTATGAATTTACCGAGTGAAGCATGACCCTAGGGGGGACAGTTCCCGAGTGAACTTAAGCCCAATTCCGAGTGACGAAATATCCGAGTGAATGGGTCCGCTTCAGCGAATGAGGATTCGCTCCAGCGAGAAAAGGGCTCGCTCAAGCGTTGTTTTTTCGCTGGGCTGTTAATTGAAGCTGGGTCTTGCCAGCGTGGCATCCTGACCCGGTCTTCCCTTCCTTTGGTCAGCTTTTGCTCGCCGACTTCCTTGTGATCGGTTTTCTATCTTCCCTTACCTTCATTCTGTTTTATTTACTCGACTCCTATTCTAAGCTGATTTATGGACGTTTGGAATGTTCTAAATTTTGGAAAAAAATTTCCTGGTCTCGGTTTTGTTCTTTAATTAAATCAGGTTGTTTCATTTTGGTATCAGAGCGGACTTAAAAGGTCCAAGGCCAAGGTATGCCTACTCATAGTAGGTGGTTACATGCAATATGACCGGTTGTCATCATTGCTTGTGGTATTCTATTGGATTTGATATATGTTTAATCATGATTTGTGTGATTATATGCTTATGTGTTTTGTTGAGGACAGTAGTGAAAGGTACTACTGTTGAGATGTGGGTTTGGGGGTAGAGAGTTGTTACTACGCTGGTTCGGTTATTCATGAAATGCTTAGAGGTTATTCTAAGCCTGGGTTGATTAGAAGGGAATAAAGTAAGGGATGTTGAGACCTTCTTGTATATTAAGACTGAATTAGTTGGTTCGATCTCTTGTATAAGCCAAGTTAGTGGCTCATAGCCGAGGCATGATTGTTGAACGTGATGGGACTCACATGTGCGAGTTGATTAAATGAATAGTATTGAAGGAACCCCCTGGTGTGGTGTTTCCGATTCAACTGATCGGTTGTGCCATGTATAAGGAACGAGTTTTGTATTCCTTGGCACGAGAACCCTAAGTGATATATGATGTAAGTGAATTGTTGCTGTTCCCTAAGTTGGGAATCCGAGTATGAGATAAGTGATTAGATGTGAAGTCAGATACATGTTAGATTGGGGTAGTGTCTCAGTCCTTGGTGTGTAAAAACCGAGTGAATGATTAGTTGATGCTAGGCCACTAGGTGTGGTGACCCCGTTGGTTGGGCATGATCCTGTATGATCGGATGTTGTTGAGATGGATATCTGAGAAATTAGAAAACCGAGTGAATAGTTGATTGAATTATGACCCATAAGGTGTAGTAAACCCGATTGGATTTAGTATGATCTTGTACTATCAGACTTTGTGGAACTAGGCCCTATGGTGGTCTATCTAGGCTCGGTGATGTTTGGATATTGTGGGAGTGCCCCACGATGGGTGTTAAGAAACCCCTGGAATTTCCGAGTCTGATAATCCGATTAACCTTATGGTTGTTGAGCCCAAGTAAAGTGATTGTGTGGTAACTCATTGAGGATTGAATCGTCTTAAGGTGAAATTCAAATAATGAAGGTAATACCTGAAAGATAGTGAATGGTAAGATTGAAATCCGAGTATGTTTTGGTATTAAGTATGGTAATGATAGAACCCATGTGATGCTGATTGTACATCCACTGGTGGATTATGCTTATGATGGGTAAAAAGGTTTACTGATGCAAAAACCTGCTGCAAGATTGCAAGTTATATTGTAATCCGAGTTATATACCTAAGGGAGTTTAGTGAATCATCTAGGCTTAAATTGATTAATGGTCAAAGATGAATGATGAAATGAGGGATTATTAGATTGTTAATCCATGGTTTTGTGATGGATAAGATCTAAGGAAGAGATATTTACTCGGTGAGGGCTGGAAACTGACTGTCATTATGCCATTTTATGGTGATAGTAATTGCTATTCGATGATTATCATCATGGGATTTGCACTAGATTGTGTGTAATGACGAGGTATATACCCTGTGAGGGTCGGAAATTTATTGCTAAAATACCATTCTACCATAGTGGTAACTGATATTTCATGATTGTTGTTGCGTGATGTACCCTATATGGTGCATAATGATGATGTTGATGTAAATGTGTTGCTTATAGATTTGTGTGAATTGCCGTTAATTTTCATGTGAACTAGTATTATTTGAGAGAGTCTGGTCAGTGTAAGCGATAAGTGTGTAGAGTATCCTGTTCCGAGACGACTCTATATACCATAGGTATTGTGGTGGTGTACACTTTTGCAGCCAATCTATGTAATTGTTGTGACCCTATAGGAATGAGACGTCATCCTATAAGTTGGATGCAGCAATTCATAAGTCGAGCAGGTGAGACTGTAGCTACTTATGGTGATGGTTTGAGTCTATCGGGCTGCTCTGAGTGAAGATGAGAATTGTGTTGAGTGGATAGTAAGTGGTAGTGTATCAGAATGAGGATAGAAGGTTTGTTTAACCTTGATGTGCTTACCTTCGAGAGAATCAGAGGTTATTCGGTATAAGTTGACTGTTAAAGTGATGTGAGTGGTGTTGAATGAGTAGTGGGCAATAGCGTATCAAATGAGGGTAGAAGATTTATTTTAACCCTTCTGAATTTTCCTCCGAAAGGATTAGAGGTCATCTTTGGTTTAAGTTGTCTATTGGCCAATAAGGTAATGATTGATTATTGAAATAGGAGTGTGATCCAGTCTGTCACTGAAATTAGAGGTTTTATGGGTTTAGCCGAGTAATACTGTGGATTCAGTGAAGGAATCATGGCCTTGAGCTGAGAAGAGCGATAAGGCGAGAATTTGCTCGGAAAAGATTAGTATAATTCCGAATGTGAGAAAGTAGAGATGATTCCGAGTGAAATCTTTCTGGGAGAAAGAACTACTGAGTGAAGTTATGGTGTTCCGAGTGAAACATCGTTATGGGAGCCATTACTAAGTTAAAGAACTGTGTCCGAATGACGCTTTTGTGACAGGCAAAATCCGGTGAAATATCCGAGTCGTGTGACTTTTAGGTAAAGTGTCCGAACGTGGCACTTCTGAGTAGGGAAAAATCCGAGCGAAGTGTCTCTGGTGGTGACACTTTTGAGTGGAATTGTACCGAGTGGACGGTTCCAAGTAAAAAGGGCGTTAAGTGATAAATTTCTAAGTCTGTATGATATGCCCCTAATTAACCTTTTCCAAAGGAAGGAACTTCTAGGCAGAAAGTGGGACGTTGAATAGGTAAGTTTCTGAGTGAATAGCCCCGAGGGGAGTAGATACCCGAGAGGAGAATTTATTTGAGTTCGCACTCAGGTTGATGTGTGGAACTGCTAAACTCGAACACAGGTACGATTATGATGTGGACTTGAATTCTGAGTAAAATTATTTGAGAGGAATTTTGGGAATAAATTACCTTCAAACTCTGAATAATATTTTTGAATGAGAAGCTCCGAGTGACATTCACAAGGAGTAAACATGGAATTAGCTGAAGGAATGGATAGGAATCTGAGATGTCAGAACCGAGTGTGGTGCCTGTACGAGGTAAATCCAGGCAAACTCTGCTAATTGATGCACATGGGGAGCTTTTTTGAGTGTCTGTCTCAGTATTGTCAAAATACATCACAGTTTGGAGGAGAAATTTAGTAGTCAGATATTGAATATCTGAGGGTTTAATCCGAGATAAAACGGACAGTAGTGAGTATTGGGGGGGAATCGGTAATGTTACTTATCGACTCTATCTTCCCAGCTTGTTGATTAAGCTCCATAATGTCTCATGTGACATAATGTCAAACCTATAATCTGAGAGAGTCCATGGTTGTGCCGAGTGACTTCCTTTGAATTTGAGGAGCTGACGGTGGATATATACCGATCAGCGTTGAGAATATAAGGCCGAACGGCCATGGGACTAGGAAGTGCCATTGGTTATGGTAAACTGGCGGAGCTGAATGGGGTAAATTGTACGTTGGAATGTGAGCCCCAAATGTATTGAACCCTATGAAGGGTTGCAGCGGTCGGTAAACCACTTGAGAAGCCAAGCTAAGCCGATTGGAATTATGAAGCGGTCGGTGAATGCTAGAAAAATCAAAGATGAGCAATTGTTCTAGAGGGGCATGACAGCGATATTTTGAGCTGTTATTGAGGCAAATATATGTTTGAATTTCGAGGACAAAATTCTTTGAAGGAGGGCAGTAGTGTAACATCCTGGTTTAAATTTAATTACCAATTAATGGTTGATTAGATTGATTGCTGATTGGAAGAATAATAATAATAATAATAATGCCAGGTGGAGATTACACATGTGCCCTTGGTGGTGAAAAAGGAGTTTCGGTCCCCTTTCTCCCTCATTAATCACGCTGATGTGATTAGCATTGAATGAAGATGTGATTGTTGATTGAGAGAGGTGCTGGCACAGAACAGAGTAATGATAATAGCTTCACTTTTACGTTTTCTCACCCACTCTCTACCCATTTCACTTTGGGGATATGCTGAAAACACTCTTGGGTTCTCTCCAGAATTTCCCTGGAGACTCTTCTTCTTCTTTGCTGTTCTTCTTCTTCTTTATCTTCTTCTTTTTCCACTCGAACATTGAGTAGAACCTCGAGTGGGAATTGGGAACAACGTGGTGGAGAGAATGGCGTGGTACTGAGTGTCTAGGAGGCTGGGATCCTCCACTGTTCTGCCTGAACGTTGATGGGTGCTTGGAAACATGAAGTCCTTCATTGTTGGTAAGGACTGGGCTGTTCGAGTGTGGGAAAAGCTGGGGAATCCTCCACTGGACCGAGTGAGGACAACGTTGTGACTTGGAGGCTTGGCATGGAGTGTCTTGGTGGTAGAGCTGCTCAAGGAGGAAACAGCGTTTGGTTCCTCCAAAGCTGAGAGCAGAGTGCTATGAAGGATGACTGAAGCAGGTTATTCTGTTGAGAACGAGTGACTGAAGGATGATCGGTCGGATCTGGAAGCTCGAGGAGCTGTTGGAATCTTTATTCCAGGTAGGGAGGCTGATTTACATCTCAAATATATGGTTTATGGACGGGTTCCGGGTGAAAATTACCTCACTGTGTTGTGTGGCATTTGTAATGTGTTGATTGTTGTTTGCCGATTGAGTGATAGCCCAGACGTGTGTGGATGATGAATCATGTGGTGCATGTAGATTTCCGTCCATGTGATTATGCAGAGTGAATGCATGTGCATGTTATTATGATTGCTGAGTGCATTATGCTGAGAGACACTTGATAAATATTCACTTCTTGTTTTATATTAAAATGCATGTCGATGCCGAGTGTATGAGTTGGTTATACTGATCCCCGTGTGTGATTTGTGTTTAAATGCATGAAATCCTTGTCATTGTACATGCGAATGTCGAGTGCATAAGATGGGGACTGTTGTGATGATTCCCGTTTGGGATTTTATGTTAAAAAGCATGTGATGCATATGATGAATGTGTGGATTACCGAACTGTGCTGAATTCCTTGTGATTTTATAATGAATATGAGAATATAATAAAAAACCTTGGGTTGGACTCAAGGTAGTGCCGAGTGCACTAGTGTTGGACACTTGATGAATAAGACTGTATGCATCTGATTCGCCATTGGAAATGCTTGGAGCATATAGCGTTGGAAGCTTAATATAGAGTCGGCAATCAGATGAATACGTGTGTAATTTAATAAAATACCTTTGGTTGGACTCAAGGCAATGCCGAGTGCATTAGCGTTGGACGCTTGATGAAAGACCTTGGGTTGGACTCAAGGCAAGCTTACCGAGTTGGACTCGGGGCTGCCCGTAACACTTCCGTTGTCGCTTGGAGTGACTGTGTTACATGTGAGGGCAAACGGTTTGGTACCAGTAAAACGGCCGGATCAACTTGGAGCTGAGAAAAGGCTTGGAGCCTATGTTGCAACAATAAAATTAATAATGAATCATCAGATCCAACTGAAATGATGTGTACACACTTATAATTGTTATTGAGCTCAATGTGAATTGTGTGAATATGTGGATATGTTATTGAGAATAACGGCATTGATATAGCTTGGAATTGATATGAGTAAATCCGAGTGGAAGAATGCATGTATATTGATGCTATGCCGAGTGCACACTTATATCCGAGTGGATGAATGCATGTATACTGATGCTATGCCGAGTGCACACTTATACTGTTGATGAGCTTATGTGGTTGTATATATATATATATATATGTGTAAATGCTGATGTGAATAGCATGATTAATATAGCCATGAATAATTAGAGTGAATTCCGACTGGGTGAATATCTGTACATTGCTATTGTTGCCGAGTGCAATGTGATGTTATGGCTGTGAGTATGTGAATGAGAATGATGTGAATTACTCAGTCTTGATCGAATTGCATGAATTCCGAGTGGATGATGTTATTAGAGTATTCATATTGAATGGCAGGGTGTATTATTGCTGATTGAATAATGTCATTGTATGGTTGAGAATTAAGGATTAAATCCGAGTCAATAACTGTCATTTAATATGTAAAAGCTCACCCCTACTGTGGCTATATTTTCAGTATATGCAGGTCGGACCGGGAATGATGAGATGGCCTCAAGTCCGAGTGATGAGCACTTAGATTGTTAAAGTGCATGTATGGTATACATTGTAAATACATATGTTAAAGCCTTGGTCGGCTCTCATGTAATCCATTTTCTAAACGTATTTATTTATATGGGTTGACTATCGGGATGTGAACAAGTATACATTTATATAAATATATATATATATTACGTTCATATGATGTTACTTATACCGACTGTGATGTGTTGTCGAATGAATAAATGTTAAGACTAGGTATTCAAATGGGGATATCGTTGGGAGAGCCATTTTCGAGTGAGGCTTTAGTGTGTGTGGTCCTCTTCCGAGTGATCAAGGATATATATCCCAAGTGGCTAAGTAATAAATAAGTCTGAGTAAGACTTAACTTGGTGAACTCCTCCGAGAGATGAGAGGTTTAAGCGATCTCCGAGTGAGAAAGATCAAAATATGCCGAGTGAAGAATGGGTAATGTACCTCCGAGTGAATTGAGGCTGAAATATACCGAGTGATATATGACTGGGAGAATATTCCAGGTGAGGGAAAGCTTATGGATTCCGAGTGGAATAACTGAGGGAATCATTTCCCGAGTGGAGATTAAATGCTTCTGAATGAAATGCAAATGTGAACTTCCTGAAATGAGTTTAGTATCTGGCTAAGTATGAATTTACTGAGTGAAGCATGACCCTAGGGGGGGACAGTTCCCGAGTAAACTTAAGCCCAATTCCGAGTGACGGAATATCCGAGTGAATGGGTCCGCTTCAGCGAATGAGGATTCGCTCCAGCGAGAAAAGGGCTCACTCAAGCGTTGTTTTTCTGCTGGGCTGTTAATCGAAGCTGGGTCTTGCCAGCGTGGCATCCTGACCCGGTCTTCTCTTCCTCTGGTCGGCTTTTGCTCGCCGAATTCCTTGTGATCGGTTTTCTATCTTCCCTTACCTTCATTCTGTTTTATTTACTCGACTCCTATTCTAAGCTGATTTGTGGACGTTTGGAACGTTCTAAATTTTGGAAAAGATTTTCCTGGTCTCGGTTTTGTTCTTTAATTAAGTCGGGTTGTTTCAGAGTCTATATATGATCGTATCGTATATCTCCATATATTCATATTGCCTTTTACAAGCTCAGAGTTTATGCAGACTCTATAAGGTATTCAATACCCAATGATAGATGATATTGAAATAAGCCAAATATAACACACTACCGCTTCTTCTTTATTGAAGATAATTCTCAAGTCGTGATACCTATGTGGGCATTTTTCCAAATAGAGTGTCTTTCCAAAGGACAGATTGTAACAAAACAATATTTGGTTTGTCATGGTTATTCTAAAACAAATTACATGCAAAACTATCATTTCTATTTAAAACATATTTAACTTTTGGTCATTAAATAAATATGTTGTCTCCCACTATTTTAATTCAAAACAAATACCCTAACTGAATCATAAAAAATTCCGTTGGAAGATTTTTCTAGTGGGCCAAGATCTATAGGTTGCAATTAAATTGATTCTTTTAATCTCGACAATTGACTAAAAATGACTTATTATGATTTCGTATAAGCCGCTATGGTGAAATTGGTAGACACGCTGCTCTTAGGAAGCAGTGCTAAAGCATCTCGGTTTGGCCTAGTGTTGAGTTAGCTTTGGCCGATCGCCCAAACCTTGGTTATTTAGGTAGGAAACACATTTCCAATTACATCTCATGCAACTCTTGGATGATTGAGTGGGTAACTCTTTACCCTTATTCATCTTATGAATTTAAGCTCAATCCTTACACCTCTAAGTTATTTTCAATCCAATTGAAAAACTTAGTTAAGTTAAGGCCCAATAAAAACAATTTTAATATTACAATTATCCCATCACGCCTTACTAATATAAATGATAGCACCCTGCTTTGGTAGGCCCACTATTTATTGACATTAGTCTCGGCG
Source organism: Clitoria ternatea (assembly GCA_037962975.1). NCBI lineage: Eukaryota > Viridiplantae > Streptophyta > Magnoliopsida > Fabales > Fabaceae > Clitoria > Clitoria ternatea. Next base: position 164,897,698 of record CM075672.1, read on the forward strand.
AGTGTTACTTATTAGAAGGCGTTTAAACTTAATATTAATGCTTCTAGATTCTTCAATCTGATTAAAGTTAGCTAGATAAGTCCAATAAGAAATGGTTGGATAATCCAATTATCTATCATCCTTTACTAATATCAATAAAGCACCCTGCTTTGGCAGAACCTACACTTTATTGAAACTAGCATTCATAAGTGTTACTTATTGGAACGCGTTTTAGACTATTTATACCTTTAGGTTTTTCCAATCCAATTGAAAAATGTCTATTTGAATAAAACTTAGTAAGTTATACTTGGATAATCCAATTATCCAATCATGTCCTACTAAACATAAATAAAGGCACCCAACTATGGCGTGACCTGCACTTTATCTATATCAAGTTAGACGTTATTACTTATTGGAAGGTATGATTATCAGACTCGAGGGATTTCAATTTTCTTATTGTTCATTACCGACTTTCATTAAACGCTTTAACGTAAAATAAAACCCCAAAACATTTAAAAAAATGTCAGATGGTTATGGTCTTCCTAGAAAATAAAATAAAATAAAATAAACCTAAAGGTTCTATGGTGTCTTGACTTCATGAAGTCCTACTTCTTGAAACCATCATCCTCCTAGAGTCACCACTCCTTTGTTCCTTTCAAGGTCATATCCATCAAGTGTCATCACTCTAGCTTTCTTCTAGGTCTCTACCTTGTTGGCTTCTTCAAGATTACAATGTAATAAAGAAACTCGTTTTATATCCGAGCGAAGGGTTAAGAGAAGAAATTCAAGAATAGAGAAAGGCACAGCACGCAGGCTGTATTTAAAATTAAATAAAAAAATCTAAGACCATAACCATTCACCATTGGATGTGTTAATTAATCAATTAACAGAATGACCAATTGTATTTAAAATAAAATAAATTTTAAAACACATAATTAAACAGGCGGGGTCATAAAAGGAAAACTACACAAAGAAGTTTGGTGGTTCCATTGATCGTTCAACGGACAGGGTCAAGGGGAGACTACCCTTTATAGGGTGTCGAGTGGCGTTCCAACCCAAAAATTTAGTATTGTAATTAGGTTAGTTCCTAAGAAAGAGAGGTGGGTCCAGTGTGACTGCTTAAGTACTAAGTCTTTCCTAGCCAGAACATCCCACTGACCATTAATAGCTCAAAATATTGGGTTATGATTTCAAACAATTTGAACTCCTAAACCTTATCTTTTAACTTTTAAACCTTATCTTTTAACCCCAACAACTATCCTAAAATAAGAATAGTCAAGGTTTAACTTTTAAGTCTTATCTCTAGAGTCTCAACAATCATCCTATTTTTAGGAATGAACAAGGTTTAAATTTTAAACCTTATCTCTAGAGTTCAAGATATTTTATTTTGAATCCTATTAAATTTGATAAAGATCTTATCTTTAATTTGCAACTTTTGCAAATCCTATCAAATTTATTAAGGATTAAATATTTGATTTTAGAGTTATCAAATTTAATAAAGATCTTATCTCCTATTTGTAACAATTACAAATCATATTAAATTTAATAAATATGAATCAATTTGTAACTCCTACAAATCACATTAAGTTTAAAAAGATCACATACGATGCAAATCCTATTAAATTTGTAACTCTTACAAACTTTAAATTTAACAAACATTTAAAATTTGATTTGTAACTTTTACAAATCGAATTTAAAATATTATATTAAAATCAAATATTTTATTTGTAACATTTACTAATAAATTAAATACCATGGTGGCTAGGTTTCAACTTTTGAATCCTAGTTTTCATTACGGCTAGGATTTAACTCTTAAAATTTCTAAACATAATCTCGCATGAACAATTCATATTAGAAAGAGAAAGCATATAGACATACATTGCATACAACTCTTGATTTCAATTTAATTAAACGAATATAAAACATGCCTTATAATTAGAACACATATAAAACAATCACATTGCAATATACAACATGTTCATATAATAAAGCACATCCCAAAAACATGTTCTTTAATTAAAATGTTGAGAAAAGCAATCAATATATACAAAACAAATAAATTGATACTAGATTTCAAAAAGGTGCAACCTTTGCAACATATCTCATAAAAAATGCAACCTTTACAATTCTTTTCGTAAAAGAAAATTTTTTCACATATTCTTTAAACAAACATTTTCCCAAAACACGATTTTGCAATTAGGCTTTGATACCACTGTTAGGGAATCCCTAGAGCATGAGCAGCGAAAATACAAGGATTCCCATAGGATTTACAAAGCACCGTGTTTCAAACCATTAGACAAACATAAAAAAATATTACGTTTTAGGATTACCTCTTGAAGAATATTGAAGCAGTCGTAGCCTCGTCCTTTAGGAGTCCACACATGTACTCCCACCAGAAACGCTACACCTTCCAAATGCTAGTTTGACGGAATGTAGCTTTTGCAACTTTTGCATTTTTGTGACTCTTCTTGGTTAGCCGCCTATGAGTATCTTATGCTCTATTTATAGGCTTAGGTTTGACCTAATTTGTTCTCTCTAAAGAGTGGGCTCCTTACTCATTCTAAATAAGTTAGGTCCAATAGTTTTATTTTAGTCTAACTAAAATAAAAAGTTATTTTCTGATGGACTTACTCTATGTGTGTGACCCTATAGGTAAAATACTCAGACATATTAATAATAAACTATTTTATTATTAATATAAAATAAGAACGACATCTAGCAATGCATCATTATGTTTGAATATTATTTAATATCAACATAACCTATAAGTGATAATTATTTTATGTTTGTTCCTTTTGTCACGATATCCTAATTGGGCCTAAGGCATGTTCGCGTCATCCTTGTACGGTCCAATTTATTTTACTTGATACCGGAGTAGACTTTATCTGAATATATATCCAATATTTGTTCTTTCTAGCATGGCCATGCATTTCCTTAGTCTCACTCCATCAAGTGGCCTATAGATATTACTCCTGTCACATATGAGAGACAAATCCCATCTACATCCCTCATATCCCTCTGCATAATTTGTTCATTGCCCAATCACAACCTTTATAGTCCTCTTGTTATAGAAGATGTTTGATTGTAATAAAAACAAACTCCTTGTGTAGGAATTGTAGTGACTTCAGGTCGAAGGACTACATATACCATTATCACAGTGAGAATCATTTATGACATTCATGTAACGATCCATGCAATGTTCTCATGGTGGGTCTGTCCAGTACATCATTACTCATAATGTGTACCCATGTGAAGACTTGATAACATTTATATCCATGATCTATGAGATCAGATCATTACTGCACTCACACATTAGTCTTAATGTATTTACATGTCCCCACATAAATACTTGACTAGGGACATTTTAGCAATAACTCTCATATGACCTATTACTCTAAGGATAAATAAAGGTTGTTAAATTATTTAACAAAAAAAATGTCTTATTCAAAATGATGCGTCCTATATAGGCTCTTAGTGCATATTTCCAACACCATCAACAAGATTTAATCTCATTTAATTTCACTCATAAGAGATAGTATATCTATTCAAGGCAAACATGCAAGTATTCACCAACATATATATTATCAACAAACATTGGGCATCCATTTAGAAAATACACTCCTCTCCTACCTTAAGAGAAGGAATCCGTAGGGTTAGATGGTCCCGCCTCACTAGAATAGTCAAAGTCTACATTAAATAAATGTAGAACCACATCAAACACAAAACTAAAAATTATTTTGATGTTAACAACTTTGCCCTTTATATATATAACATCATATTAGGCTTATTAAGATTTTTATCTTTGTAATTCTAGAAACTTGTTCGCTTTTCCAATACTTTAAAGATCTAGAACCTTGTGTATAATTTTCCAAGTGTTAAATAATTATTCATTAAGCTTTACAAAGCTTGTAAGAAATTTCTCACATCATTATAATCATTTATAATACTTTTCTCCTAGAAGGTAACAAGTCCTTTATCACTAACAATTTAGATAACTTTGTTCTTCATCCATTAAAACATATAACTCCTTTGGTAATGGTTTTAAATGCTAAATTAAATCAGTATAAATCTTTAGAAACATTTATCATTCACCCAACACATGATTCATACACAATAACCCTTAAAATACCAAGTCTTTTCCTTCTAAATAATTACTTAATCCTCACTAACACACTAATTAAATTCCTTAAATGCGGTTTCACCATTAACATAATTTTCCACTTTTGTTTTAATTTGTCCACCACTTCCAGCATCATGTTTCCTTCACTTAATAAACACTAACTTCCTATTCATTCAACCATAATTATTTCAAACCATAAACAATTGTTATATCACTTCTAATAATTCATTTTTAGTCACTAAATCATGCCTAAGGTAAAGGGTACCTTTAGTTCTAAAATCTTAGCTTAGGCTCCTTGACAAATAAATATGCTAAAATTACCAACCACTTCCAATAGCATTTCCTAAACTCAATAATTATCCTCTTATGTTCTAATATGTTCCAACAAGGTTTTCTAAATTAGTAACACATTTATTTCTTATAAATCCTTCATGTCCTTCATTTAATTCACCATAAATACTATACTTTTCAATCAATAATTATCCAACAACCATCATAAATATTAATCCACATCCCACAATATTTTCCAAGTACACTAACAAAGCCAATGCATTTGTGGAATCATTTATGACACTTTGATACCATTTTCTTACTTCAAGAAGCATTTAAAGCCTACTAACAATTTCATTTTCATGTCAACAACACCAAATCAATTCAAAACACTAATCTAAGTATCATAAATATTTTAAAGTCATTAGTGAACCATTCGAAGTCTTAAATGAAAAATTTCCCCGTAAATTAAAGTAAGCTTCCAATTCCAAGTTTTGCAATTAATGCATTTCTAACATCAACCAACCACATTCAACAACATTTAATTCATTTTTAATAATCAATTCCAATTAAATTCAAGTTACTAATAATATTCTAACAATAAAAAACAAATCCCAATGGTCTCCTAACCTAGGGTTTTCATTATCATGCAAAAATCCTAAAGTTTCAACACTAATAACATCATTTTCAATAACTACAAGTCACTAATTTAAGGATTAACAAGGGTTCCATAACTTACCCTAATTTGGTTCCAAAGCCCTAACTTTCAAGAATGCTAGAAACTTTGAGAAATGAGGTTTCGAATCTCCAATGCCTTCAAGAACATTCAAATGCACCACAATGTTCTCCGAAGTGATTTTCAGATTTGGCCATGGGGAAATTAAGCAGGAGATGCAAACTTAGAGGAAGAGGAAAAACAAAGATTCAAGGGTCAAGAGGCACCTACCAAGCTTTGTCTCTCAGGAATCTTCAAGAAAACATCACATTTCCATTATGGCTTGCAAGATTCAGTTTTTGGCAATGGAGGAGAGGAAGAGAAGAAGCAATTTCGAATTGGTGAGGGGGAAGAAGGAGAAGATGCAATTTTTCATGTTTATAATATTTACAAGTTTCCCATTCACTTAAGTTTTTTGGTGCAAGCCCATTTTCCCTTACAAAATCTGTTTTGGCTTTAAAAATTTGATGCTATTTCACCCTAAATGTTGCACGACCAGCCCAAGAAAAAAATGGGGAAAAATCGTTGCGCGTTTGGCTTGAAAATAAAGGGTTTTGACTACCTGGGGCCCTTTTTCACACAATTAATTGTCTAAAGATTTTTCCGGCTTTATTTTTATGTTTAACATAATTATTTTAGTATTTTCTAATCTTTTATATTTATTTTTGAAATAGCCCATTTAAAGTCCATTTTTGAACCAGACGTTTTCTGACGCTAAAACTACATTGATAAATTCTGAATAATTCGCGATAAATCCAACAAATGCCCAAATTAGTTTAGCCTTATTCTTGGGATATAAATAATCATTTCTAATATTTATCTAATGTATCTCTACATGTTTAGCTTGTCTCCATACTTTATCTGTACATTCTTTGTTGATTAAATGACACAACAATTACTGAATAAAACGTATTAATTCAAGGACTACCCAAATAATTTACTCTATATGTTTGGACTTTAAATAATTATTTCCTATATTTATTCTATTTATTTCCTCTATTTAATTAATTATACGTAAAATTTAGGATGTTACAAGTGGAGTTATCATTCTTGTAAAGGGTAGACTTATAATGGTCATGTTTATAGACCCTCTTTATGGACCTCACTTTTGACTCTTGGAGAAGTGCCCACTTCATTCTCCCTACCTTTTCTCTAATTTTCTTATCTTTTTTGTTAGGAGCCCTCTTTGCCCTTCCACTTGGGCCTCAAAGGTTGAAAGTCCTATTTATAGTAAGAGTCTCTCTCATTGAGTTGACTTTCTACTCGTGTTCATTGATGGAGTAATTCCTTAATGTCCACATGAGGTAGAAGTTTCACTCTCTTTTTTATATTTTTGTTAAGCCCATGAAGAAATCTATATATGAAGATTTCTTCACCTTTTTCTACATTGGCCCTAATAATGGCCATTTCTAGGGCTTTATAGTAGACCTCCACACCCTTTGTCCCTTGGGAGAGCTTATTAAGCTTAACCAAAAGCTCACCCCTATAGTAGGATGGGACATACCTCTTTCTAAGCAAGGCTTTAAGATCTTCCCATTCATCAATGAGAGCGAAATGGTCTTGTATCCTTTCCTTGCACAATTGGGTCCACCACACAAGAGCGTAGTTTTGAAAAGCAAGAGTAACAACTCTCACTTTCTTGTCATTTTTTGTTTGATAAGAGTTGAACAGTTGTTCAATTCTCATTCCCACTCAAGATAGGCTCCCACATCATTCTTGCCGTGAAAAGAGGGTACCTCAAATTTTACTTCCTTAAGCCCTACCTCTTCATGAGGTTTATTATTTCTCCTATGCCTATCATCCATCTTATTAGTGTCTTCATGGTGCCAAGGTCTATGCCTAGTCCTTCTAATGGTTCACTATCTTTCCCTTTAATCCATATGTTCAACGTTGTCTAGTCTAAGGCTCAGATCATTCAATTTTTCTAATACAGCACGTATATCGGATGAGGTATTATCTCTCTCCCTCTCTCTCTCACTATAAGAATCCATGATATATATATATATATATATGTCAAAATAAGGTAAAACAAGTGAGAAAGATATACTAGTTAGTGTTTAAGAATATAAACTACCTTAAAAACAAAGAAAGCAAGACACTAGTCAGTTTATAAGCAAATAAACTAACCTAAAAGCAAAACAAAGCAAGAACTAGTCAGGGTGCACAAAAGTAAACTAAGATCTAAGCCCACCGCCCTAATTAACTAAATAAAATCTAAAATCCCAAATCCAAAGTCCAAAAGTCTAAAGTCCAAATACAATGACTAAGAAAAATTGAAGTTGAAGGAAAAAAATATATGTATATATATATATTTACACGATCCCAAAATACAAGGAGAAAATCAAATACGAAAGACACATTTAACTAGTATTTATTACACAAATATGCTTTCCAATTACAAGTCTTCAAAGGTCCACCAAACTAGCAAGGAAAAACTTTGAACACAAAAAATGGTTAGCACAAAGTAATATTAAAAAGAAAAAGAAAGACACTCCAAGCTCACAAGTGTGTACACTACACCAACTCTCCATCCACTTTAAAATGCTTAGAGCAATCCCTATCATATAATCTCAATCGCCTCAACACACTACCCAAAAGTGAGGTCACACTTTAACTAATCTTAAAAAAGTCAATAAAAGGAAATACTCTAAAGACAAACAAGAGATCAAAAAAGACAAGCAATAAAAGCACAATTAGGAAGCACTAACCAAAGGGATCAAGAATATGAAAAATAAAAGAATTAGAGAAGTAATAAAGGGAAAGGGAAGGAAGGTACACACAAAAGTAAAATTAATATATGACAAACTTAGAATTAATGAAGACAAACTAGAAACAAATGCAATAACAAAGTAAGCACATAAAAAGCAAACTAGAAACTCTAGAATGCAAGACACACCATAATTTTCTTAACAACTTCATAACTTTTAATTGTTTTTCAAATATATACAATACAAGGCAATACAAACACTTTAAGAGCTGCATAAAAAATTAACAAGGTGCTGGAAATTTGTTTTATAGGGTACACACTCATTTTTACATTAGTTTTGGTAATGAAAGACCTAAAAATTTGTAGTAATACAAGAACCTTTTAAGCCTTTTCTTTTCTCAATTTTTTTTATACTTTTTTATACTTTCCCCCTATTTTTACTCTATTTTTAATGCACCAAAAGTGAAAGGAAACCAGCCCCAAAGATGCCTCATAAAATTGCATAAAAACAACAAATAATAGCAACGAGTATTGTTTTAAACTTGCAACATCTTCTAATATGAAACATAGATGAAAGGACATTATTTATGACATTAAATGAAATTATATGAGAGGAAATACAACATGCACAAGATTACCTAAAGGTGCTGGAAAATTAAACAAACACTAGATAAAAGCCTAGGAAACACTAACAATCCTACAAGAAAATCAACACACAAGTCTAAAAAAAAATATGAAGGACCTAAGACACTCTTGGAGCTTGTAATACACTTTAGAAATGGGTCTAAAATATATTAGAGTCCAACCACTAAACACAAAGAAAATTGCAAGTAAAAACCTAGAAACAACAATAACAAGCTCCAACACTTAAAGATACAACACTAGAAGCACTAAACACTAAAACATTTCAACAAACACATGGACTACACTATCAATTAGATACTAATTAAAAAAGGTACAATGCTGCAATTTTATTCCTAAACATAAATAATACAACAAAGAAAGGTTCTAAGTCAAGAAAACATACTAGACAACAACAATATGCAAAGAAATAAAGATAACTTGCATTAGAAGCAATGTGAACACATAAAGTCAACTTGAATAAAATTTATTCAGCAAATTGCCTAAAAATTTAAGGTTATGTCACGCACAACCTAGGGAACATTATTTGTGAAGCAAGTTTGCCAAAATTGTATAGATCTAAAATCTAAGATTTGACATTTTTTTAGAATTGTTCTTGGAATTTCACATATGATAGTTAAAATGAAAGATAATGAAGAGGAGAATGAGAATATGTTATTGGAATTTCAGAATATAAAATGAAATGGACTAGATCTAAAAAGGAAAAATCAAGAGATAAGGCTCAATGATACCACTTGAGACACCCCAATTATAGGGCCTTAGTGATAATATTCGAATAATAAAACGAGGGTAAATTTTTCACAATTTTAAAGTAATTAAAGAATAGAAGAAACGGTGAGGTAAATATTTAATAAGTAACCCCAGATCATTTAAATAACCTATCTCATATATGACGATATGAGAAGGTGGATAGGTTAAATCAACAGTGGACCTTGGACAATCAATCTCATGATTGTCAACAAGGAATAGCGGAAGTGCACAATTAATTCATGAAGGGTGAATGGAAAGAGGAAAGGTTCAAGAGTATCCCATTTAGTTGTTAAAACGTGTTACTTATATGTATGTTGTTGTATAATCATGTTGTGACCAAACAATACCAATCATACCCTAAAATAGAGAAAAATGTGTGAAAACAGGGCCATGAATTGATTCAAGAACCCCATGAATCGATTCAGACATTTCTGGAGTCCAAATAGTGAAAACAGGGTCCTTTGAATCGATTCAAACGTTCCTGGACCTCATGAACAGTGTTTCCAATGAGCTTTGAATCGATTCATGCGGCGGCTTGAATCGATTCAAACTGCTCAAAATTCAAGAGCAGTAAAATCAGTGTGTCTTGAATCGATTCATGACAGCAAAGAGGCCATTTTCTACAGAAAAAGTCACATTTTTGGAGTTCTAACCCCCCTAACTTTCTCATACAAATTCCAATGCCTACCAAATTTGACAGCAACTAATATATATCATTTGTGACATGTGGCCACCGGCCGCACTCAAAAATTCCTGAAAATGAGAGAGTTATGCGTATAAATGCATTTCACTCGTTTTAAGACATTTTTGTACAACTCAAGAGCCTATTCTCAATAGAATTGGCCCATTCCAATTTCTACAAATCACAAATCATGCATCTAAGCCATTGAGACCATTATATGTCATTCAAATCTCACAAAACTCATTTTGACCCTATTGGTTCCTCAATTATGGATAAAACCATGAAAACTCTTCATATACCTCATGCCAAAATCTTTCATTCAATATACTAACATCCTACTTACACAAGACTCATATGCATTCATATGCATTGTTAATAAACATAAACCTCATGGTATCAATATCCACCCATTGACATGGCATATAATCCTTCAGTTCACAATGAATATCATCCATTGTTAGGGTCGTTACTAAAAATTATCCATTCAAAGACATAGGTATAATTTTTACACATGACCCCCAAATCAATAATCATGACCAACCATTTATCATATACAAAATAAAAATCTATATTTATCAAGTGATTTACAAAAGATGCCGGCCAAGGCTCACACTTTCTTTTCATATTTACCTCCATCATTGCTCACCCTCCAAAAGAGTAGGATTTTCATCATATCTACATCAAACTTTAAAATGGCAACTAGGAGGTGAGTAACATATACCAAATGATTCAAAATCATACATTATGATGATATATATACATATGTGCATAACTTATATTTCTCAAGAAGCATCATAAGCTTCATTCACGCATCATCTCATTCCATTCTAACATCCTACATATCCAAATCATTATATTCACAACTCACACATCAAAATCATGGCATTCTCAATAAAGGTCATCACACATTCAATGTTAGTACCACAACTTCCTTCCTCTTTATTTAACAATCATCTATCGCCACCACGGGCTACCAAATAGGCATATCTCCAGCTATATGCAAATGCTCTTATGGCTAATAAATATGCACAAAGGAATCAATAAAAAATGCGAATTCAACTGTGGGAAACAATATCATATCAAATGTGGGTTAAGCATAGGTGTGCTACTATGCCCCTATTGCAGTAGTAAAAGTATACACTTATATCTCAAATCATGCATGCTTAACATCATATTTTACTGGTACCAAACCGCTATCGCCCATTTGTAGCATTAGTCACCCCGTGACTCGCGGATTCAACAACATGGCCTCACTTGCCATAAGTGCTACGGGACTCTCCCAAACACACATTAAGAGAGCCGTACCCCATTGGACACCGAGGTAACTTGCTCCTCAGCCACTGGGCCTGCCACATAGGGTGCCTCGCCACCAACCTAAGGGCAACTTTGTGATTCCCAGAATCTCTAGGGAACAATAACAATTTACCCGTGCATTAGGTCGCCCTCCCACCAGGCCTGCCTATTGGAACCCTTAACATTCCATATAAGCAGCGAATGATATGCCATGGATGCAATGCAATGCAAATCAAATGCATTCTCACACTATGCATCCTAAATGCCACTCCACCATCAACAATTCATCCTCAACACTTTAGTGGAACTCTAGGTTCTCATCATTCTCAACCATCACCAACATTCATTGGATTTTATACACATACTAGTTAGTGGCAATCACAAATCATTAATTCACATATCATGAGATGTTTAATAACAATGTAATCAATACAATCATGGTTCCGAGCCATCACAACAACTCTCATTAATCATGAGTCAATTCAACATCATAATCAACATCCCACAAACATAAGCCATATAACACTATTCACTTTAAATGCCTTTCAACCAAGTAATGATCAAATCATTCATCCAAGCCAAACTAACATAACACAATCATATACACATATCACTAATGGATGAAATCAAGCATTTAGAGAATGTTATCCCCTCCTACCTCAAGAGAAGTAGAAATCAACGCGGTCCGATGCTCCCACCTCGTCGATGGGGTTGTTTTCTACATTATGCCATATACCAGACAATTAATTTTTATTTTAACCACCAAGATTCAAGTACTCATATATTATTCTTGGTGTTTTATACCACTTTGATTCTTAACCTTATTTTTTTATTCAATCCACCATAACCACCTTTGGTTAGGTGCCTAAATTCATTATTATGCAATTAAAGCTAAACCCATTCATGGGTTTCCATATTAATTGGTCTCCAACCACCTTTACCAATTACCAAACCTCATTAATGGCCATCCATCATCAATGTTACATTCCCACATCATTAAATACCTCCTCTTAACATCAATAAATATTCCTCTACCCATATTTTTCATTTCCCCTAAATCATAGGGTTAGGGTTTCATTAGAAACCCAACAACCATCATCAATGTCCATCCTCTTCCATCACAATAAATGCCAATTTCGTGTACAACATTGTGCCTTCATAAAACTCACATTAAAACACGCCACCTTAAGGTTTCGTATCACAAATTCCTGTACCAAAGCAACCCACATGCATTTCTTTCTCAAAAACCATAATAACCCAAAACCTTGGGCTAGAGCTCAAGAAAATGGAGAGGAAACCTTACCTCAAGCCAAGAGTGAGTGAGTTCTATTAGAGAGAAGGGGAGTAACAAAATTGGAGAGGGAGAAGGAGGAAGAAAGCTTCCAAACCATAAGCTCCTTCTCGCTTGATGAAGATAAAAATGGAACCAAAAGGCATACACACTTCTTGATGGGTTTTTAAGGAAGAAGAAGATGAGTAGGAAAATGGAGAATGAAGAGAAAAGAGAGTATGAAGGGAGAAGAAGAAAAGGCAACATGAATAAGAAGGGAAAAGAAGGGTTTTGTATTTTATTCTATCCTTTCATTAAACCTTCTCCATTTTAATTTAAACAGGATCTCTGTTCGGGCTCAATACATTATCTAAAAGTTATTCCGAATATATATTTGAATTCCTAATAACATTCTTAATAGCCTTGACCAATGGTACCTCAATCAGAGATACATGGTCCGACACCCATATTTTAATCGGGTATAATCTCGGCGTATAAAGCCTCAATAATTTATGAATAACCCCCAAAAATCTTAATTTAATTATTTTCAACATTTTGGAATATTAATTAATCCATGGGTAATTATTTAATATTTATTCCCAATATTTAATCATTTATATAAAATTAGGGATGTTACACCACTTGATGTAGGATCCTCTTGTAGTTTCAATCTTTAATCTTGATCTCCTTTAGATCTAGGCTCTTCTCCTCTTAGCTTGTAACTTAAATCTTAAATTGGAAGTTATCATGTCTTGGCCAATACCTATACCACATGGAAATATGAGGAAATTGTTGGAAACTTAAAGGAAAACTCTAAAAAAGGCTAAGGGAAACTAAGGAGAAAAAGTAGAGTTATAAAGAGACAAGAGAGTGAAAGTTTGGGATGCCACTCTCTAGACTAGAGAGATAAGTCAAGTGAGGATCACCACCTTTGGGAGAGATTCCAAAGGATAAGATCTAAGGAAGAGAGTTAAGTACTCAAGAGAGTTTAGAGAGAGAAAAACACTCAATCTCACTAGAAATTTGTCAAATGAATCTTAGCTACCTAATTACAAAGGAGATGAGGCTTATATACCTTCCTCAAATTTGTATTTTCAGACTTGACTTAGATAGGCTTGTTAAAGCTTCACCCAAGGCCTAAAACCTAAAGGTACATGGCCCAAAAGTGGCCCAAAACAAGTATATATATAAGGCGTAAAAGGGGTCCAAAATAAAAATTATGGCTATGTAAGGCCCAAACTAATTACTAAGCCTAAAAATATATAAATGAAAAGGTCTAATCTAAGATCGCCCATGGACCTCATCAAGATTGTTGGTCATTCATGGAAGTTCTTGTGGTATTATTTTTTAGAAATGTTTTAGAGAGTTAGCCTAACTGATATGGATTTATAGGCTTATATAAAGGACTTAATCGCATTCAATGGAGCCAAACAACTAACTAAGGGTGCCTTGACACTGGATAACTTTTGAAGGTGATCTCAACAGACGAACAGTTAGGACAAGAATCTTCGTGATGGATGTCAAGTCCCCATTCAATGGTATCCTAGGAAGGCTAATATTGAATGCCATGAAGGCTACCGTGTGCCCCCACACCTATGTATATAGTTCATTAACAAGAAGAACAAGGTTTTTTAAGTCCAAGGTGATTAACAAATGGCCCGGTATGTTTACAATCTAAGTTTATCATGGTTAAAAGGGAAGTCACTTTGAAGAAAAAGAAGCCTAATGAAGAGGGAACATGGGTTTGGTCAGTAAGCATGGTAGATTCGGATCTTAGGGAGGAGTTAAAAATCAACCCCTCGAACCTGTTTAAGCCCACACTAAAGGGGGCTTCAAAAACCTTTATCCTTGGTAAACATAAAATTATCAAGGAGATACAAAGCCCAAGAAACATGGTTGAACCAAAGTTGTTATGACTAAAGTCCATGAAAGAACATGTGGGCACAATATTGATAGTAGAAGTCTCATGAGAAAAATTTGCAGTGTAGGATATTGGTGACCCACAATGGAAAAGGACATCATGGAATATATGAAGAAGTGTGAGTTATACCAAATGTTTTCAAGTAAACCCCTTATTTGGTACTTGACTTTGTAAGCATTAGGCACTTAGGTCCCTGAGTCAGTTAATGACCCCGTTAGTCCCCAATGTTGATGACTGTTGAACACTTAGGTCCTTGTCATTAACAGAAGTCATGTAACCGTTATAGTTTGGATCTACCCTGGATGTGGGTGGTAAAGAGATATTATTATGAAGTGACTCTCAGCTTGCCATTTCCCTAGTCTCAGGAGAATATCAAGCTAGAGAGATGTTATTGCAACAATATCTATCTAGGGTAATCTTCTTAAAAGAGAAGTTTGACAATTAAACATAGGCATGTCTCTAAACAAGATTAAACAATATCAAGCTTATTTGTCAGGTTTAAGGACTACCCTGGATGTGGGTGCTAAAGAGATATTATTATGAAGTGACTCTCAGTTTACCATTTCCCTAGTCTCAGGAGAATATCAAGCTAGAGAGATATTATTACAACAATATCTATCTAGGGTAATCTTCTTGAAACAGAAGTTTGACAAGATTAAACATAGGCATGTCTCTAAAGAAGAAAATACTTGGACCAATATCATCTCTAGATTAGCAAGCACCAAAAAGACGGGGTCAATAACAACAGTAATCCAAAGCACATTGGCTGAACCTAACATAAAGGCCCATATCAAGATTTACATGGTTTGTGCTTTTGATGAAGATTCATGGCTAAAGCCTATTATTTGATACAGAGGAAATGGAAAATTGTCTACTGACTCCTTAGAAAAGAAAAAAATTAAAGATCGATTTGCCAAATTGTGCCATGGTGGACAAGATACTATTCGGTGAGGACTTTATATTCCATACTTTAAATTCCTTAATTAAAATGAGACCAAAGTTGTTATGACCAAAGTCCACAAAGGAACATGTGGGCACAATATTGATAGTAGAAGTCTCATGAGAAAAATTTGTAGTGTAGGATATTGGTGACCCACAATGAAGAAGAACATCATGGAATATGTGAAGAAGTGTGAGTTATACCAAATGTTTTCAAGTAAACCCCCCATTTGGTACTTGACTTTGTAAGCATTAGGCACTTAGGTCCCTGAGTCAGTTAATGACCCCGTTAGTCCTAAATGTTGATGACCGTCGAACACTTAGGTCCTTGTCATTAACAGAAGTCACATAACTGTTACGGTTTAGTCACATGGCTTGTCAATGTAAACGTGTGATGCCACGTACCTATTAAACAATGTCATTTTAGCTATTCAATGGAAACATGGATCGTCAATGTAAACGTCTCATCTTTTGCCCCATCTCTCTGTTCATGGTGTATTAGGTTTCATTTTCCCCCACCAAACCCTAACCTCTATGGAGTGTCTATGGAAGGTATGAGTTAAAACCCTAGCCGGTCGTCATCATCCTCGGCCTCTAGTTAACGTCGACCTTGTCTCTAAAGCCTGAAGATGTCACATCATCGTTGTCATTGTGGAGACCCCCCTATGTTGCGGATCTCCTAAATGGTGAACAATCTGAATCGTAAGTTCTAGACATGCCCATAACTCCGCAGTGGACAATACGATTTCTTTGCCTGGGTCTAGGATGGGGAGTTAGTAGCTCATGATGAAGAGTGGAGGAACACTCTCCTGAGCAAGCTGACAAAGATGGATAGGGGTTATTGTAAGATTGAAAAGTGATATTCATAGGGATGTTTGTCAAGGTATCAGTGAAGTTATACAGGATAGACTGGTTGAATGGCAGATGCATATGCAATCGGTGATAAAGAAAATATGCATGGAAACCCAAATACAAGTAGGGAAGTTGAAGATGATTTTGTTGGCTCAAAGTTTTTTTATATTATTTTCTATAATAGGGATTAAGGTTATGTTGCTGAAGATGTAGAGGTTTAGATTTAGGTAGTTTAAGTTGATGAAGTGCATGACTTCTATGAATATATGAAGTGTATGTTTTAGGTAATTAGGCTTCTTAATGTTACCCAAATGGGTTAGATTTCATGTGTGTATAACCTTTGTTAATGTATTTGGTACATGTTTTATGTACTACTATCAATGAAACATATTAACTAATTATATTTTCCATAATGTTCGATACAGTGTTGGTTTCTATTTGAATTTTGTTATATATTAATTGAAACATATTAGTTGATTTTGTGTTGTAAATTCTATTGTATTTTATTTTCTGCTACGTCAGATTTAAAGTCAGCAGTTAAAAGTCATTGTTTATATGAAAACCTGTATATATGAGAAGCATTATGGTTATTTGAATCAGATTGGTGGACACATAAAGACAAAAAAATCACAAACTATCCCAACAATGAAATGATCTATGACTGTAAAATGACAAAGTATCCCAACAGCAACAATGTAACATCCCCGTTTTAAAATTAAATGTTGAATGAAAAATAAACCATTAAGACTTGATTGCATTTAACTACTTAAGATTAAGCCATTAAAATATTAAAAATGGTGATGGTCAGGGGATGGAGTGGAGTGCACGTGGCTGCTGCAGCACACACTCTCCCATCCCACTCTTCTCTTATTCATGCGCATGTACATATATATATAAGCGTGAGCCCTTGGCAGAGAAAAACACACTTGCTATTTCTTCAGACTCTCTCCTCCGTCACTTCATCCTCTACTTCCTCTCTTCGTCTCCATCTTTCTTCTTCTTCCATCTTACTCTTCGCTCCTGGAGATCTTGATTCCAGTACTGAAGAACGGACCACACTTCATCCCAGAATCAGGCGCAGGATACGACAAAGCCAAGGAAGACCGGACGAACCAGGAGAAGGACATCGGACCCGACAACAAGAACGAAAAAGGTTTCTGAGGATTCTTCTAAAGGTAGGGGGCGCTTGCATGTCAAATGCATGGTCTAAGAACGGTACCGGATGAATGTATTGCTGAGTGCGTGTGTGTGTGTGCATGTTTTTATAATCATTAGAACTGATGCTGTGCATGTGTGCATGTATTCACAATTACTAAAACTGATGCTTGATTTGAGATTCTGATAGTGATCTTCGTGACGATGGCGTGGTCTGCTTGTGGATGATAATGATGGATCTATTTTGTTGTCACTATGAAAAGTGTGCATGTGCATGTTCTTAATTGAATTGCTCAAGGTTGTTAGTCTGATGATCAATTGTAACATGCGCTGGTGTGACTGACTGAATGATGACGAGTAGTGGAGGATATTCGTTCTTACTTAATGACTACGGTAATGTGTTCATGGCGCGATGATGTGTAATAATGAATGTGTTAGTTGCATGAGTAAGAGTGGGGTGACCCATGGAAGGTCAAGAACCCCAAGGGAAATGACTTCCAGTTACCAACCCTGGCTAGATCCCAATAGAGCTCGTGGTAGCCGTTGGAGCTAGAGAAGTGAGTCTCGAGACGCCGTGGAGAGGCCGGTGCCACCTGGTAAGAGCTGAGGGACGAGGGGCCAAAAGAAAAAGGGGGCTGTAACTGAGAGTCTTTACCCGAGTCGGATCCGCAGGCATGCATATAGAAATAGGGCTGATTGTGGTGATGTATAAGTCTATATATGTGCATGTGTATGATTTTGAATGCATGAATATATATATATTTAGATGTGAGATAAACTCTGTGAATTATGTGTGTCATGAATGTTGTTTGAATTGTATGAATTTGGTTACTTGAGAAAGGTTGAATGATAGCAGGAGCGTGTACTGACGCTGATACCGAGTCTGTGAGTATCATTTTACATGTAAAAGCTCACCCCTGCAGTGGCCATTTTCAGTGAATGTCTCTCGTGAGGAGGATCCGAAGCAGAGCTGGAATGCTGGGCGGAGTGCTGATGCATTTCGAAGGTTTAATTAAGGCGTTGTTAGATGAAGCCCGGACTGGCTCATACCGGATATTAATGTTTTGCGATGAATAGAACTTTATGAACAAGTAGAAGTCTGATTTTGCCTTGTAAATATTAATATACACTTTTATGTATATATATGGATGTATGGTTTTGTGTGTGTGATGCTATATGCCGTCTTGTTTTATAATCGTGCTTTAATAGATATGCAGGGACAGTCTGATTGAGCAGGTTATAGCTAAGTACGAATGAACCGAGAATTGTCTTAGGAAAATTTATGTCGGATACGTTGGGCGGAGTCGTACCCCGCCTGAAGTATGGGAGCAATCCGCCCAAGCGAGAGGGCTCGCGTTGGATCGATGTAGTTGTTAGAGTGGGACGCCGTCCAATTATCCTTCCTATCCGTTGTGATACTGACGCAATCCGGACCCCGGTGTTGAACCCCGGATTTGGGCGTTATGGCTAAGTCCGCCCAGGCGTTGTCATAATTAGTTGAGTTGGGCGGAATAGGTTCAGACTCTTCCTTTCTCCACAACCTACTAACGTATGTGTACCTTGTAACTTCTCCTTTTTCTGAGTGAAAGGCGAGTGTGAGGATTTACTTAGTGAACCCTTGTCCATACCCGATGGAGGAAATTACCTTGTAGTTGTGTTGAAGAGGCGTTATGTAGATTTCGTTTAGACGGCGTCATACCTCGCCCAAGTAACTAGGACAGCCCGCCCAAGATAAATATACCCCGCCTAGCCAAGTAGGATGATTCTAACTTCGCCTTTCCACCAAACGCTATGCGTGTGAATGTATTAACATATTTCCCTTATCTATTCCTCCTGTTGAGTGACCAGTATTTCTTGAAGGGAAGCCTCAGTGCGAAATCTCCTCTATCCGCTGCTGTATTACCATACTCCGCCTGGACGGTGTAAGACCCCGTCTGAGCGAATAATCGGTGTTGTGCAGTCCGCCCTAGTGTTAGTGCGTTACGATAAACCCATCGAGCCGGCCTCAGTTTTAGTCTTCCCTGTAGGTTGCTATGTGCGTGTGAAAGCTTTTCGTTCTTCCCTTGCCTGCTCCCTCATATATCGAATAATACGGGACTGTTTTGTGAAAAATTTTCTGTTATTTTCTTTGAAATTTTTATTTTTAGTTGCAATTAATTAGGGTGTTACATTTTGGTATCAGAGCGGACCGAAAAGTCCAAGGCCAAAGTATGCTTACCAAGTGTAAGCGATGGTGTTTGTGTCTTTTTGATTGAATGGTTGAAATTGTTCTGAGGCTGGTTGACCTGATTGATGATTGTCTTGAAGACAAGGGGTTGTTTTCCCCTGGTCCGATTGTGTGTATGACTTAGGCGAATGACATGATGTGCTAAGTTATTAATTGTTGGACTAGTAACTAAATCGGTAGTAAGTGGCTCCGTATACTTATCCTTGAATGTCAATTTCAGGATAAGGAATGGCGCATCGTCAAAGTATGGAGGCTATAGCCACAGCATTCCAACGCTTTGCTGATGTGTTTGAAAGGCAAGGCCAAACTCAACCTGAGGATGGCCATGTGCTGGACCGCTTCCTGAAGAGGAAGCCGAGTGAGTTCTTAGGAGGACGGAACCCTGAGGCGGCGTTCAAGTGGACTCAGGAATTAGAGAGAATTTTTAGGGGTCTTCGCTGTACCGAAGCCCAGAAGGTGGAATGCGCAGTGTATATGCTGCGAGATGAAGCGGAGAATTGGTGGAAGATAGTCAGGAGCCGATTCCCCGAAGATGACAATCAACTGACGTGGAACGATTTCAAGGCCTGCTTCCTAGACAAATACTTTCCCGACACAGTGAGGAGTCGGAAAGAGCTGGAGTTTATGGAGTTAAAACAGGGCTCCATGACTGTGGAAGAATACGCGACTAGATTTGAAGAATTGTGCCTATTCTATCCGCCCTTCCAGCAGCCGGGAACGGAGCACTCCAAGTGTCTTAAGTTTGAGAACGGACTGAGATCGGATATCAAGAGGGCCTGCAGATACCATGAAATCCGGAGTTTCCCTGCCTTAGTGAACAAGTGTAGAATATTCGAAGAGGATGACAGGGCCCATTCGGGCCAGTGCAGCAGAGCCAATCAGCACCTGAGGCCTCAGCAATCACGTTTCAAGAGGCCAGGGAACGTGAGGAGGAATGACCGAGGGAGACAGATGAGTGGGCGACCAAGGTATGGCGGATGCTTTAAATGCGGCGGTGATCATTTTGCTAAGGAATGCAATGATACAAATGTTAAATGCTACCACTGCGGAGAGAAAGGACACGTTCGCCCGGACTGCCCCCAACTCCGCCAGGCAAACACCAATGTGCGTCAAGGAGGATTTCAAGATCGAACCAGAGTGAATGACAACCAACGACCTGGTGGCAGAGGCAACGGAACCAGAGGAAATATGATGCGTACCCCGAACAGCCGAGAAAGGAACACCGGCCCAACAGCGACAGGAAGAATCTACACCATCAATGCAGAGGATGTTGCACCAGCAAACGATCTAGTACAATGTAAGTGCTCACTTGGAACGAATACGCTTAATGTTGTTTTCGATTCGGGGGCAACCCATTCTTTTATAGCTGATGAGTGCGTGGAACAGTTGAGGCTACCAACTGTGTCTATGAACCGGACTTTGGAAGTGGCCAGCCCTACTGGCCCTAGTGTGTTCACATCGTCTATATGTAAAAATGTAGCATTTGAGTTGTATGATCGGAGTTTCACCTTCGATCTGATTTGCATGCCCTTAAAGGGTCTTGATATTGTGCTTGGAATAGATTGGCTTTCAGCCAATAAGGTATTAGTAGATTGTAGAAACCGAGAGATAGTTTTCCCAAAACAACCCACTGAAGATGGCACGGCACTAGGTATAACCCAACTATTTATGATGCTTTGTCTGACCAACGATGAGAATGAGCCCCTAGTGAACGAAATTCCGGTTGCCTGTGAATTCCCAGAAGTGTTCCCAGAAGACGTCCCGAGTGTGCCTCCCAATAGAGAAGTTGAATTCTCTATAGACTTGATCCCTGGAGCCGAACCGGTCTCCAGTGCACCCTACAGAATGTCCTCAACTGAATTGGTAGAGTTGAAGAAACAAGTGGATGAGTTACTTGAGAAGCAGTTCATTAGACCAAGCGTGTCACCTTGGGGCGCACCTGTGCTACTTGTTAAGAAAAAGGATGGCAGCATGAGACTTTGTATAGATTATCGACAGCTTAACAAACTCACAATCAAGAATCGATACCCACTGCCTAGAATTGATGATTTAATCGACCAGCTGCGTGGAGCCTCAGTCTTCTCAAAAATCGACTTACGATCGGGATATCACCAAATCCGAGTGAAGGACTCGGACATTCCTAAAACTGCCTTTAGGACTAGGTATGGTCACTATGAGTATGTAGTGATGCCGTTCGGTGTGACAAACGCCCCTGCTGTTTTCATGAATTACATGAACAGCATATTCCATTCCTTCTTAGATCGGTTTGTTGTTGTCTTCATCGATGATATTCTAGTTTATTCTAAGTCATCTGAGGAGCATGAAGGACATCTCAGGACGGTACTCCAAGTGTTGAAGGAGAAGCAATTGTTTGCAAAGCTTTCAAAGTGCGAATTTTGGATGGATGAGATCCACTTCCTCGGGCATGTG
Source organism: Clitoria ternatea (assembly GCA_037962975.1). Classification (NCBI taxonomy): domain Eukaryota; kingdom Viridiplantae; phylum Streptophyta; class Magnoliopsida; order Fabales; family Fabaceae; genus Clitoria; species Clitoria ternatea. The sequence continues at coordinate 164,919,650 of CM075672.1, forward strand.
ATCTCCAAGCGAGGCGTCTCGGTGGATCCTGCGAAGGTAGCTGCTGTAATAGCGTGGGAGAGGCCCAGATCGATCTCGGAAATAAGGAGTTTTATGGGCTTGGCAGGTTATTATAGAAGGTTCATCGAAGGTTTTTCTAAGTTGGCATTACCTCTGACTAAATTGACTCGAAAGAATGTTCCTTTTGTGTGGAGTCCGGAGTGTGAGGGCAGCTTCCAAGAGCTGAAGAATAAGTTGACAACTGCTCCGGTGTTGGCATTACCTGAGTTACGAGAAAGCTTCGTGGTCTATTGTGACGCGTCCGGACTCGGATTAGGATGTGTACTCATGCAGAAGGATCGAGTGATAGCATATGCCTCTCGACAATTGAGACCCCACGAACAACATTATCCGACCCATGACCTGGAGTTGGCAGCAGTAGTTTTTGCATTGAAAATCTGGAGGCATTACTTGTACGGATCCAAGTTTGAAGTGTACAGCGATCATAAGAGCCTTAAATACCTATTCGACCAAAAGGAGCTGAACATGAGGCAGAGAAGATGGATTGAGTTTTTGAAGGACTATGATTTCAAGTTGAAATACCACCCAGGTAAGGCAAATGTCGTAGCAGACGCATTGAGTCGAAAATCCCTCCACATAGCAGCCATGATGGCAAAAGAAGTTGAGTTGTTAGAGCGGTTCCGAGACATGAACTTGCATGTTGACGCCCCTTCCTCTCAGAAGATGACAATCGGTACGTTGAGGATTGCCAACGAATTCTTAAAATCCGTGTACGAGCAGCAACAGGCGGACTCTTACCTAGCTGAAATGAAGGAAATTCAGGCTAAAGGAAAGGATTTATCCTTGGCAGAAGGGTCAGATGGAATCTTCCGGGTGAGGAACAGAATATACATACCAAGTGAAGGAAGATTGAGAAGAATGGTGCTTGATGAAGCCCACAAAAGCCTACTCAGCATTCACCCAGGAACCACGAAGATGTACCACGATTTGAGGAAACAGTTTTGGTGGCCCGGACTAAAGAAGGATGTGGCGGAGTACGTGGCCCGGTGTATCACTTGTCAGAAATCGAAGGTAGAGCACCAAAAACCGTACGGTGCAATGCAGCCTCTAGGAATCCCCGTGTGGAAATGGGACTCAATTGCGATGGATTTTATCATGGGATTACCCAAAAACCGAACGGGCCATGATGCCATTTGGGTCATTGTTGACAGATTGACGAAGAGTGCACACTTCTTACCTGTAAATATGAAGTACCCATTGCATAAATTGGCTCGAATCTACATTCAAGAAGTTATTCGACTGCATGGCATACCTACTTCCATTGTCTCAGATAGGGACCCTAGATTTACGTCCAGGTTTTGGACCACCATGCATCAAGAACTGGGGACGAAGCTTTGGCTTAGTTCTGCCTACCACCCCCAATCGGATGGACAATCCGAGCGAACGATTCAGAGTCTAGAAGACTTATTGAGAGCGTGTGTGTTAGAGTACGGTGGGGACTGGGAGCAGTACCTTCCCTTGATCGAGTTTACGTACAACAACAGCCATCATCACAGCATTGGCATGGCACCTTACGAGGCATTATATGGGCGTAGATGCCGTACCCCACTCTGTTGGTCGGAAGCGGGTGAAAGTCTATTACTGGGACCAGACATCGTGAAGCAAACCACAGAACAGATCCGGGTAATAAGGGAGAAGATGAAAGCATCACAAGACAGGCAGAAGAGCTACCATGATAAACGCATCAAGCCATTGGAATTTCGAGTCGGAGATCGAGTGTTCCTGAGAACCTCTCCGAGTAAAGGAGTTGGACGAGCCTTAAAAAGTGGGAAGTTAAGCCCTCGCTACATCGGACCTTATGAGGTAGTAGGACGGATTGGCTCCATGGCATACCGCCTCGCGTTACCAACTCACTTGTCCCGATTACACAACGTTTTTCATGTGTCTCAGCTAAGGAAGTATTTGCATGACCCCAGCCACACGATGCCTGACGACAAGGTAGAAATTAAGGAAGACCTAACCACTGTGACTACACCGGTTGGAATCGTGGATCAATCGGTAAAACGCTTAAGGAACAAGAACGTAAGGCTGGTTAAGGTGGAGTGGCAGCAAGGCAAGATCACCTCCTACACGTGGGAACGCGAAGACGCCATGCGACAGCAGTACCCCGAATTGTTTACCTACGTAAGTACCGACTGAATTTCGGGGATGAAATTCTTTTCAGTGGGGGAGAACTGTAACATCCCCGTTTTAAAATTAAATGTTGAATGAAAAATAAACCATTCAGACTTGATTGCATTTAACTACTTAAGATTAAGCCATTAAAATATTAAAAATGGTGATGGTCAGGGGATGGAGTGGAGTGCACGTGGCTGCTGCAGCACACACTCTCCCATCCCACTCTTCTCTTATTCATGCGCATGTACATATATATATAAGCGTGAGCCCTTGGCAGAGAAAAACACACTTGCTATTTCTTCAGACTCTCTCCTCCGTCACTTCATCCTCTACTTCCTCTCTTCGTCTCCATCTTTCTTCTTCTTCCATCTTACTCTTCGCTCCTGGAGATCTTGATTCCAGTACTGAAGAACGGACCACACTTCATCCCAGAATCAGGCGCAGGATACGACAAAGCCAAGGAAGACCGGACGAACCAGGAGAAGGACATCGGACCCGACAACAAGAACGAAAAAGGTTTCTGAGGATTCTTCTAAAGGTAGGGGGCGCTTGCATGTCAAATGCATGGTCTAAGAACGGTACCGGATGAATGTATTGCTGAGTGCGTGTGTGTGTGTGCATGTTTTTATAATCATTAGAACTGATGCTGTGCATGTGTGCATGTATTCACAATTACTAAAACTGATGCTTGATTTGAGATTCTGATAGTGATCTTCGTGACGATGGCGTGGTCTGCTTGTGGATGATAATGATGGATCTATTTTGTTGTCACTATGAAAAGTGTGCATGTGCATGTTCTTAATTGAATTGCTCAAGGTTGTTAGTCTGATGATCAATTGTAACATGCGCTGGTGTGACTGACTGAATGATGACGAGTAGTGGAGGATATTCGTTCTTACTTAATGACTACGGTAATGTGTTCATGGCGCGATGATGTGTAATAATGAATGTGTTAGTTGCATGAGTAAGAGTGGGGTGACCCATGGAAGGTCAAGAACCCCAAGGGAAATGACTTCCAGTTACCAACCCTGGCTAGATCCCAATAGAGCTCGTGGTAGCCGTTGGAGCTAGAGAAGTGAGTCTCGAGACGCCGTGGAGAGGCCGGTGCCACCTGGTAAGAGCTGAGGGACGAGGGGCCAAAAGAAAAAGGGGGCTGTAACTGAGAGTCTTTACCCGAGTCGGATCCGCAGGCATGCATATAGAAATAGGGCTGATTGTGGTGATGTATAAGTCTATATATGTGCATGTGTATGATTTTGAATGCATGAATATATATATATTTAGATGTGAGATAAACTCTGTGAATTATGTGTGTCATGAATGTTGTTTGAATTGTATGAATTTGGTTACTTGAGAAAGGTTGAATGATAGCAGGAGCGTGTACTGACGCTGATACCGAGTCTGTGAGTATCATTTTACATGTAAAAGCTCACCCCTGCAGTGGCCATTTTCAGTGAATGTCTCTCGTGAGGAGGATCCGAAGCAGAGCTGGAATGCTGGGCGGAGTGCTGATGCATTTCGAAGGTTTAATTAAGGCGTTGTTAGATGAAGCCCGGACTGGCTCATACCGGATATTAATGTTTTGCGATGAATAGAACTTTATGAACAAGTAGAAGTCTGATTTTGCCTTGTAAATATTAATATACACTTTTATGTATATATATGGATGTATGGTTTTGTGTGTGTGATGCTATGTGCCGTCTTGTTTTATAATCGTGCTTTAATAGATATGCAGGGACAGTCTGATTGAGCAGGTTATAGCTAAGTACGAATGAACCGAGAATTGTCTTAGGAAAATTTATGTCGGATACGTTGGGCGGAGTCGTACCCCGCCTGAAGTATGGGAGCAATCCGCCCAAGCGAGAGGGCTCGCGTTGGATCGATGTAGTTGTTAGAGTGGGACGCCGTCCAATTATCCTTCCTATCCGTTGTGATACTGACGCAATCCGGACCCCGGTGTTGAACCCCGGATTTGGGCGTTATGGCTAAGTCCGCCCAGGCGTTGTCATAATTAGTTAAGTTGGGCGGAATAGGTTCAGACTCTTCCTTTCTCCACAACCTACTAACGTATGTGTACCTTGTAACTTCTCCTTTTTCTGAGTGAAAGGCGAGTGTGAGGATTTACTTAGTGAACCCTTGTCCATACCCGATGGAGGAAATTACCTTGTAGTTGTGTTGAAGAGGCGTTATGTAGATTTCGTTTAGACGGCGTCATACCTCGCCCAAGTAACTAGGACAGCCCGCCCAAGATAAATATACCCCGCCTAGCCAAGTAGGATGATTCTAACTTCGCCTTTCCACCAAACGCTATGCGTGTGAATGTATTAACATATTTCCCTTATCTATTCCTCCTGTTGAGTGACCAGTATTTCTTGAAGGGAAGCCTCAGTGCGAAATCTCCTCTATCCGCTGCTGTATTACCATACTCCGCCTGGACGGTGTAAGACCCCGTCTGAGCGAATAATCGGTGTTGTGCAGTCCGCCCTAGTGTTAGTGCGTTACGATAAACCCATCGAGCCGGCCTCAGTTTTAGTCTTCCCTGTAGGTTGCTATGTGCGTGTGAAAGCTTTTCGTTCTTCCCTTGCCTGCTCCCTCATATATCGAATAATACGGGACTGTTTTGTGAAAAATTTTCTGTTATTTTCTTTGAAATTTTTATTTTTAGTTGCAATTAATTAGGGTGTTACAAACAACACTAGTAGTAAACTGATACTTAATTATAGTTGCTAATATGAATTCAGTCATTATTAAAATAAAGTTAACTAATCAGTCATTAGAGTGGTGTTTGAACAAAAACATAAACATCTTAATTTGCATTAGAAGGTAACCAACATGCCTGGTTACTAACAAAAAAAAAAGCAGTATAAAATATAATCAGTTATTCTTCCTTAACCCACGTGTTTAAACAAAAACCATTTATCCTAGTTTTTTGATTCGGAGCTTGTTTCTCAAATTATAGGTCTTGGTCCCTGGTGATGGAATGTTGTTTGGAGAGGTTTGTGGAGTTGCTAATCTTGGACTCTTTCTAACAAGGGTTATGATTTCTGGTTCTGGTTGAGAAAGTGTTGGACCTTCAGTGACATTAATGACTTCTTGGTTGACTTTAGTTGTAGGTGTTGGGTCACTTGATTTTGCAATTGCACTACTTGTAACCTCTTTGCTTGCCTCACGGTGTATCATTCTTTTTCTCTTTACCACTTGACATAAAATCCTATTATGCTCAAGCTCACCACATTTGCATGGTTGTAGCTTTCTTTTTATCTTCTTAGCAGTCATGTCATTACTCTTGTTTTTCCCTTTATTCTCAACCTGTTTGCTAGTCTCACCCATTTTCCTCCTTTGTTTCTTAGGCCTACCAATGGTACTCTTGATGTTCGGAGGAACTAGTGGGGTAAATAGGGTTTTTTCCTAGAATTCTGACTCAGGGACTGACTCCACATGGTGTTTATAGGTGGCAACCAAAGCAGCCATTATCAGACCAACATGGTATGATCCTTTGTATTTTCTTCTTTATGAGCTATTACTGCACAGACATGTCTACATGGCATCCCAAAAGTAAAAAAGAACACTAGAATGTTGTCAAACTAATTAAAAGTTAACATGGTGTTAAATATATCATCATACCTATTAGTTGCCATATTTTGTAAGTACATTCATTTGTCCACAAGTTCTCTGCAACCTTGTGAGGATAACAACTAACCTCATACTTGTCAATCCCCATCACCTAGAATATGTCATAATCAATATTAAAGTAATATTACTAATTCATAATTACAAAATATGGTAATTTTAAATAGTCCACATGAGAAAGCTAAAATAGTTATGAATAATGACATATCTGTCCAAGTGACAGTTCAGTAATTGCTAGCATTGATTTCTTTGTCTGGCCTACTCTGCTGAATTGGTTGTAGTTTCCTATCATGCCCACTCAACTTGAGCTTGTGATTTCCAATTATTACCATAATGTAACTCCTGACCTCCTCCATCATGGTAACAATTGGCCTGCACCTAGCATGCACCAATTTTGTATTCAACACTTCACAGTTGTTATTTGTGATGTTGTCCACCTTACAATTGACATCAAAAAATGCCTTGCTCCAAGCCTCCTTTAGAAATTTTGTGAGACATGTCCATGCCTTCTCATTGACCTTCCTTATGTTAGTTATACTTGCTTCAAATTGGTTTGTAGTTGTAGACCTGGCAGCTTGCCATAACAATGACCTCAATTATTTCCCTTTCCACTATTTTCCAAAGTTTTGCCATAAACATCCCTGTATCCCTACATCCCTTTAAGCATATAAATAACCTATGAAACACAGGTAGACCTTCAGGTTATGGGTTACAGTCCATCTTAACAGTGGACCTAGGATTCCTCTTTAACAGCTCTGTACTATAGTCCCACGGCATGGCACATTACTGTTTTTTAAATCCTTAATCACTTTTCTAGACCTTTTCATTAATCTGTAAATTATTTTATCTTCCAACTTCACCATGTATTTTTTCCTTAATAACTCAAACACTTCAGAATGTGTGACATTAAGGTGCCTTCTTAGAAAGTTAACTAATTTCCCTATTACCCATTGCTAGTCACATGTTGAATTTTTATGCATCCTAACACAGGAATGATAATCATTGAATGTCTTGATCTGATAGGAGTGTCTAATAGGGTTCAAGCTATAAAATATCTCCCAATCATAGGTTTTGTCCTTGCATTTTGCCCTTGCTCTAACCATATCATTTTTAACCCATGTAATTTGTCTTCCCAATTGTATAGTGTAGTCTTTCACTGCTTGCTTAAACACCTTAAGTGAGGTGAACTCCATCTCACACTCCAATGTAACATGACCAAATATGGCTGTCTTATTAAATTAGGGATGCACCTCCCTGGATTCAACTTCATCATCTGAGCATGTAGGGGTCTTTAGCTCTTCTGAAACCCATGTATCAACATTAGAACCTTTGTTTTCTTTTGTATCCTTATGGCCAACAAATGCAGAATAAAATTCCATGTCACTCTCAAATATGGATGGAATGGTTGGCCTCCTCTTCTCTTATGGTTTCCTCTACTTCTTCTTGTTACTGCCTATATCACCAGTCTTTCTCTTCCTTTTCCTTTTTCCGTTATACTTTTTCCCTTGCACCTGTTTAGAACTATCTCCCACTTCTACCTCTGCCTTAACATTGTTTATATCTCCAGCTTCCATTGAACCTTCACCTACCTCAACCTCATTTTCCTTCTCCAACATATCAATTTCTTCATACATCTTGTCAACTTCTTCTCTAGTAATGAGTGGGGATTTATGGTTGTCCTCTTGGTCTACCCTCACTAGTTATGTCACCACCTTCAACATGATTCCCTTCGTCAACATCCATCAGCCCAATTTCACTAGAGGATGTTGATAATATATATCCATTAACCCCTAATTAGCCTTCACACAAGCAACCATCTCCAATAGCTCAGTATCACCTTTTAGCACCCTTAACCCCTCACTCAAATCAAACCGTGGTCATGCCAGAATATTTTAGACAGTCTATAGTACCCTCGATTCTCAATAAACTTATTGAAAACAAAAAAAAACTATGAAATTGGGGTCTAACTCTTTCCACTCTTCAACTTTCCCCCATTTGTATTTTGTCCCACCTTTATCATCAACAATAAACCTACCACCATAATGTAGTCTAATACGGATATCCTACCAAACACATTCAAATTTCCATTCATTTTCTACTTTAAGTAATAAAGTTATAAAATAAAAAAATTAACATAATACTATAACAGAACCACTGCATTAACATGGGATATTTGTTAACCTAACAAAATAATAACCATTAAATAAATATACTGAGGAAGAACAAGATTAATTACTCACCTCAATTGGCGCTGCCATCTTCGTCAATTATAGTGTGCACCTTCAACTTTGGTGTTTATACTTCTAACATCATCAACCATAGAGGGAAATATAAGGGTCAAGGGCTCCAAGTGTCTAGTAGAATTATGAGAATTGAGAATTGCGAGTTATGAGTTACAATGCTTTGCTCTTTGGGAATTTAAGAATGTAAGGTTTATAGTGAATTCCCTTATTCTCACCCTAATTTTTTAATTTTTCCATGATTTGCATAGGGTTTCCATTGAATGGCCAAAATGACGTCGTTTGATAGGTACGTGGCATTACACATTTACATTGACGAGCCACATCACTAAATCATAACGGTTACGCGACATTCGTTAACAACAAGGACCTAAGTGTTCGATGGTCATCAACGTTAGGGAGGTCATTAACTGACTCAAGGACCTAACTGCCTGATGCTTACAAAGTCAAGGACCATTTCTAACTTGCATCACATCCTAGCATAAGAACTTTCAACATCGATTATGCCCTAGCCATTCCTATTGCCCCAAGCAGTGCCAAGTCCATGATTGTTAGTGTTGACAATTTCCCAAAATAGATTGAGACTGAAGTGATGGTTTGTATCACATTGGCTGAGCTAAACGGCTTATGTATGAGAATGTCATCGTAAGGTTTTATGTCTTGATGAGAATCGCAACTGATAAGGACACTTAATTCATAAAAGCAAATAGGTATTATCCTCTATTGAACATCTCTAGAAAAATGAATAAGCAAAGGTTACAAATAAAAAATCTTGAAAAGCATTAAGAAAAGGCTTGGTGAGCCTAAAAGCGAATGAACAAATCAGCTATGCCATGTGTTATGGACATATCAGACCACACCTTACTTGTCCATGGGTGAATCTCCATACAGGCTCATATACGGTGTTAAGGCAATCATACAAGTTGAAATAAATGGAAATTTATCCTAAATCCAGTAATCCTTTGAAGTCACTAATGGTGATCACTAAAGAAATGAGCTGGATGGATTAGAAGAGTTACATATGGAAGCTTTTTGCCAATATTAGGATATTAAAGCCAAAGTAACATATCGATATAATAAGAAGGTTCAACTCTGGTGTTTCAACGTGGGAGATTTAGTCCTGTGAAAAGCCAACATGAGTAACAAGTTTGTCAATTATGGAAAGCCCGCACTTAACTGGGAGGGACCATACAAAGTAATTAACGTCACTCATGGAGGAGCATACTATCACAAACCAATGGGACATTTTAAACCTAAACGTTTACTGTAGCTACCTAGTTTCAAACAATGTATACTCTTTTTCCTATGTGTTTTTCCCATTGGGTTTTCCTTAAGGAGGTCTTAACAAGACATGCTCCAGTATTGTTTGATGTATATTCAGATAATAAAATAAGAGTTTATCAAATTGTTATGTTTATTTAACTATTAAGTTTTATAGGATGATGTCAACATGAAGATTATGATTTGTGTTAAACCCCACCAAAGCGATAAGGCCAAATGAGATCATTATTACTCTATTGAGTGGCATAACTATATGAGGATAATCATTCGGTATGAGTGTGACGAGCACCTTATCCCCAACAAGTGACGAGACTAGTTATCCACTATAAGTATAACTAGCCAAACCCTGATGAGTGGCAAAACTAATCATCTGATTTGAGCATGATTAGTAGCTTAGCCCCAAAGAGTGACAAGGCTAGTTATATGGTATGCACATAACTAGTCAGACCCCAATGAATAGGAAATCTAACCACTAGATGTAAATGTAATTAGTAACTTAGCCCCGATGAGTGGCGAAGCGAATTGCCTGATATGAGCATAATTAGTGGACCGCCAACGAGTGGCAAAGTTCGTTAGCCAACATAAACATGATCAATATCATAATCTTGACTACTATAAGATCAAGTCACCTGGTATACGAGTGAGTAAGCACATATTCCTAGTAAGATAAGTTACAAATTAAACCATAAAAGAGTTCTGATATACAAATATAAATAACTTAGACAAGTATGCAAGAAATATAAATTGTCATTATAAGAAACACAGGTTTATCGCTTGGAATATAAAAATGTTCAACAAAGTATGGGCATACTGGCCTCAAAGATTCTAGTAATGACAATGGTAAAGCATAATCTTTTTTAATTAATTTAGAGTCTATCTTGGAATAAGGCATTGAAAAAAGCATCGCTTGATTTAGAAAGCAGGATCATCATTGGTTTGAATTACCGATATAATTATTACCAACGTTTTCATTATTAGGTAGATCCTCCTCTCCATACACCTTAGTCTGCCAGAGATCCCTCTGCATCTTCATCTTCATCTTCCTCATTCAAGTACATCCATCTCAAAGTTAAAAAAAAATTAAGCACCCTTGTTTCAAAGTTATTTCAAGGAAATATGACGTTGGCCTTCGCGAAACACATCTTCTACATATGTAAAAAATGTGACCCTACATAATGATAATTTCAATCATTTATTTATGGTGCTATAACCATAAAATCATTTTTTCTTTCTTCAAAGGCATGGATAGGGACTTCGTTCAGCATCACTTTGTCCTTCTTTTCAGCATATTGAGATACCGTTCCTAGTGGCTCCTAGTAAACTAGAAATATTGATTTTTTCTTTTTTTCACTATCCAATCAATATGATCCACTATGACATTGGTGTTGATAGGGTCAGTGAATATTATTTGTTTTCTATCAACATTTGAATGTTTAGATCCTTTAAAAGCTATTGTCCGAACTATATGTTGAGAGAACGAAAAGCGTTGGTAAAAAGGGATGTCATTAGAATAGTAGTAGGAAAAACTAGTATCTAAACCCCATGATGAAGGTTCATATACCAGTAATGCATGAGAAGGTTTTGATATTAGGTGAGATGGTTCTAAGGAAAAGTAAGAGGAAGGCCTTATTTGTTCTATATACTGATGAAGCTTATTTCTAGTAAACTTGCTTATACTAAATGAGGAGGCCCTAGGAAAAAATGTTATGGCTTTTTTTGGTTCCATATCCCACTGACAGTCACAATGATGGCTTAAAATATTTCAAATTACTTGTCACTCGTGTGACCATCTTGCATATTCTAGATTTAGAAAAAAAATTATAAATTTGCAAAATGTACATAGACAGGATGAAGAGAATACCTTGGTAGATGACACAAGCGATTTAACAAGTACGGCCAAGGAACCAATATGCTAGTCTAATATTAGAACAACTTGAAGGCTTTTAGAAAAGAAGTGCCAGATGATTGGAAATGATCCCCATTTTATAGGAGAGCCTTGAGGGGCGAAGAGACGGGAACAATTTCATACAATGATGATAGGAGAGCCTTGAGGGGCGAAGAGCATGCACATCACTTTGCATACCAAACGATTTCTACACAGAAATCAAAGCATCATTCTAGTAATCACATTGGTCAAAAGCTTTGAAACAAACTTTTTTCCACTATGATTTTAAAACACCTAACAGACACAACATATCAGGCCATTAAAGCAACCCTTAAGTCACTTTAACAAGCTAAGAGGTAAATACTCTGGACCTAATACTGGTACATATATTAAAAAGTCTATACGTATGCCTAAGATGTCATAATTAGTGTCAACATAAAACCTATAATAGCAATCCTACAAATGACCCATAATTACCAGTATCGATAAGATAACCAGTATCATTTTGAGGTTGAGAGATTTGTCATGGGGCAGACTAGTCCATACTTGAAAAGGTGTCAGAAAACTCTGTGTTTGTGACAACATTTCTCGTACTCTATGAAAAAGAACTAACATAGGCTACATAGGACATAACAACCACCTAACTCTATAAATACTACTTATTCATTACACTATAAGGTGTGTTTAACCAACCGTAATACTTGGACTTCGATCTTCATATCATATTGACTTGAGTGTTAAAGTGACTTTATAGGTGACACCCTATTTTACCCCACAATATAAGATACCAACGTGTTACTCAAAATACCATAAAGGCCCTAGGGTCCCCACTGGATATAGGGAGACAATACCAAATCTTCACTAGATCGATGTAAGAGATAAAACATATAAGACCTAATTCCCATATCGGAGGTCTACGCCCCCATATCGAACAAATCACAAGGGTTTTACAGGCTTATACATTAATCAATATTTTATGATATGTTTTATTGTCTCTAGTTAACTAATGTTATACATAAGGATCCTAATTTTCAACAACAACTAAGAGTGATCGACAACAAACCTATCCTTACTTATGAGTAAAATTGGGCCTTTGGTTCCTCTATTTTCCAAAGAGGACATCTTTTTTGTCTTCAAAATAATGCACATCAACGTTTATCGTAACCCTTGCCTGAGTCAAAATACCTTAGGGTGCAACAAGGCCCTGGCTCGTGAGCACGACTTTATACCATTGGGCAGCCTTGAACCTGGTGGTATTCCCAAGGCCTAACTTTAGAGGTCGGATGCCAGTGGTCCCTCTTACGTGCCCACGTAGTAGCTCTTGTCACAACCGTGCTTATAAAGCATGTGATGCAACAACTATACTCATCATTTCATATTTGTTTTCTTTTATAGGCATGAGTTCTCTATCAAGAGTCACCCCTCATTATGTATCATGGATATCATTATCCCATCTTATCATCTAACTCTTGTAGCTCATACTTATCTGATTCCATTAGTATTAAGGGTGAGTCTTATTTGTGATTAAAGTCTTACAAAAGGTTACTTTAGATTCTAAGGTTTTCTTAAGTATCTTATTAAGGTGAGTGTTAAAATTAAGGTATATAGAGTTATTTGAAAAGGGATCATGGCATAGTGACACATAGACATGTATATAAATAGGAATATATATACAATATACATATAATGTATCTTACGAGAAAGGTTCTCTAAGTGAGAGATAGCAATAAATTTGAACTTGAGATCTTACCATGGATGATTGAGATTAGAATATATCAATCACAAGAGTTTTTTTGAAAAGTCATGTGACTTTGTAAGTGATCATATGATTTTAAAAACCTTTTAATTATGACCATACATGTATAATTGTACTGCTTAGATTTACCGCTCTCACTTTCACCTAACAGAACCTTTCTCATAAGATACATCATATATATATATATATATATATATATATGTGTGTGTGTGTGTGTGTGTGTGTGTGTGTGTGTGATGATCCAAAGTCTAAATTTCTTGGTTTTGAAATCAAAATAAGGCAAGTACAATTTTCAAGTAGTACAATTTGAGATATATTTATATAAATACCAGAAAACTATTATACTTTGAATCCAGGGTAAGGTAAATATCGATATAGTGAACATCAATAGCATAGGTTGAAATATTCATATACTGGTATAGAAATCTAAAACCATTATACTTTAAAGTTTAAGCAAAGTAGATAATTATTTATTATGGTAGGTGTTAATTGTTTTTCACAAATATCATGAGTAACTGTATACATGGATAGGAATATATATATATATATATATATATATATATGCACACACACACTTAAGTTCAGAACCTTAAAACTCTTCTACTTTAAATCTAAATCAAAGTAAATAACTAATTACTATGCTAAAAAGTAAGTTATATTTCCAAATAACATGGTTCTGAAAATCTAGGTAGGTTTGTAAATCCAATGAAAATAGTAAAATATCTTTAAATTAAATACTATCTTTACAATAGGAGTGTTTATAATTTAAGGGTTTTGTTTACTAAACTTTTATGGAGCAAGAAAATTTTATGAAAATTTGTTTCTCTAGGGCTATCAGGGAGTAGGTACACCCCGCACCCTAATATTTTTAGAAAATCATAAAAATTTATTTCTTATTCAAAATTAATGAAACTTAGGCCAAAAATCACTATCATTCTACACTTTGGTTCCATTTTTGGATTTAAGGGGAAATGGTGTTATATTATATCAAAACGTTTTTTCAATGAACAATTCCAACATACAATATTAACAATAACACTAAACTTTAGGGTCTTCTTAAAAGATTTTTATTCCCAAATATACAAGGTTTAAAATGATATATAGGGTATGGTTTGAAACTTATGGGTGTCTAGAATGTGTTACATCTTCTAGATTATGGCCACAAGTATCATTTATACCATGAAACATTTTATAGGGCAGTTCAAAACATGGTTCCTTGCAAAAATCATACAAAATCAAAAATGTCTCCAAATTCTATGATTCTTGTGCCAGATTACTCTAAACATATAGTAGTATAATATACCAAAGTATCATGAATTAATTCATACAATAACATACCCAGAAACATAATGCAAATAGTAAGTAAAAAAATTCAACATAACATTATACTACTAATAAGGTATACCTTAATCACATAATATCATCTTAGAACCATTTCTTGGTAACCACCAACCATTATTTACATAAAGATATCAAGTTCATAGAAAGGGTTAGTTTATATCCAGAATAATGTTTCATGAGCTAGTATGGTGATGTAGGAAAGCCTACTTGAAGGGGATGAATCTTGGTCTTTGCTTCTCCTTTCTCTTTGATTTTTCTTGACTTTTCTTTCGATATGGCAGCAACATAGAAGCTTATCGATGAAGATGAAAAAGTAAATGGTGACCTTAGGAAAGGAAGGAAGAACTAAGTCCTAAAACAGGTGAAAGGGTGAAGAGGACTTAAGGGATGAAAGGGAATTTATGGAGGTTTGTGGAGGAGGAAATGGTGGTTGTGGGAGACGCCACCCTTGGAAGGATAAGCCAACAAAATTCACTACCTTGGGGAGGAGACCCAAAGGATAAAACTTGAAGATTGCTAAGAGAACTTAGCCAAAAATAAGGGAAACTTTCTCAAGTACTCACAAAATTCTCAATGTTCATTCAAAATTCAAAGTCACTTTTTTACAAAATGAGAAGGCCTTATATAGGTGATAGCACTTGCAAGTGTACGGGTGGTATCATGTAATATAAAAAACTTATCGTTCTCCACAGGGACTGTGTGCTCAAGTACTAATGATTTGGGAACTTATTTATTCAGATTAGTAAGCTTTTAAAACGTAAGTCTGTAAAAAGAATTCATAAACTTGAAAACAGAATAGAAGAAACTTCTAAAGTAACAAACATAAAGCAAGGTATCAGACCCAGACCGTAGTGAAAACAACTTAGAAGGAAAACCAATATTGTAAAACTTGGGATTTAAGGGATTCAAGTATTGATTTATACAAGTATTCTTGTTTATAAAACCTTCCTTCTCAAGAAGAATTAGCCTGTTTTATCAGCTTTCTCTTCTTAGAGTTCCACTGAGTGCCTAATTTATAGAGAACAACCATCGATCCATAAATTAAACCCATTACATTCAATGAAAATTCTTAAAGTCTTCAAAAGATTTTAAAGAGGTTCACCTTTCACTCCTTCCCCAATTAATTTTTATGTCCAATTTACATTTATTAAATAAAAAGGTTCATCTCTCGATCCTTCCCTATTTATTTAGAGATCAATTTAAGCTTATCTCTAAGTCTCAAAATCGTTCCCAAAACATAAAATGAAGAGAATGAATGATTTATAAACAAGAAACACAAACTATAAAATCAACACATCATAAAATCACCTTTAAATCTTAATAAAAAAATTAGCCACTTATTAAGTGGGGTCTGCTACACATGATGACAATCAAAGTTATACACAAAAAATAAATGAAAGAGATTTAAACCACTCAAGAGAGAACACTACTCTTACCAGTCTTCCTTCTTTCGTAATTCTCATTTCCTCTACCTTTCTGTAAGCAAAAACTTCTTCTAGGTTATCTCCCACTGCAACTCTGATTTTGTGGGAATAGGTCAAAGTAAAAGATAAGAAAATTGTAAAAAATAGGTGAATAAAAATCCTCTTCTCGTGGAGGCTTGTTCTTTATTTATAGCTTTCTATTCACCCTAAAACATAAACCTAAAAAGCATTTAAGCTTATGGGTCCATCAGGTCCAAATAGAAAAATTAAGTATATAACATGCTTTTGGGAATCTAGTCCACTTTAGGTGCTGGGGTGTGGTATTAAGGTGATGTCAGCATGGGTCTGTCTAGTCTGTACGCGCGTCTGCTGGCTCGTGCATCAAGTCTTAGTACTTCTATACTTTTAAGGCTTTATGATCTGAAATCATGGAATAAAGACTTGGTTGTTAGAAAGCATAATGATCAGAGAGTTTGGGTCTATAAGTGTTTCTTACGTAAGTTTTATTCATTTTATTCTTGAAAATAGTGCAGACCTAGCAAGTGTGCTATTCTATAATTGGAATCCTAACTTACTAATTTTTGTGAACATTTATTAAACTTGCAAAGAAAAAGACTATTTCTAGGATAACTAATATACTATAAACTAGGTTTTATCCAGACTTATCATATCCTCAAACTTAAGATTTTGCTTGTCTTTAAGCAATAACTAAAGGTTTTCTTTAGAAAGACTGGAAACTTTTACCTTGATTACCTAGATCATTTATGCGTAGACCAAAATTGTAGAACAAACTTAACACCTTTAAATGATCCTTTACAACTGAATGCAATGCCTTTCAAAATGGAAAGTGATGATGATGCTAAAAATTCTCACTAGTAGGTGTTTCACTCAGCACTCAATGTTTAGGTTATACATTATGCTCCTATGCTTGCAAATGATAAATAAACATAGGCTTGCAAGAGTTCTAAGCATTATGCATATACATACAAACATACACACACACATACATACATACATACATACATACATATGTACATATGGATCAACAAGGGCTTTCTGGGCTTGCAACGTGGCTAGGCTACAGATTATTTTTGGTTTTTCTAGGTTCACAGGGTTAGGAGGTTATGTTCATTTTGTGCTTATTTCATACTTTAAGGTTTTTTCTCAATTTAGACTTTTGGCTTCTTTTTTATTTTTCTTTTCTTTTTCTACAGTTTGGGGAGGAAAGAACTTCATTCTCTTCTTATATATATATTGTGTACCAGACCTTGACTTTTGGCTTTTTGGCATAGTGTGCCAGACATTTGATGTTGGCACACTTCCATCCCTAAACTTAAAATGTTGCTAGTCCCTTAGCAACTACGACTGAATCCATTTTATTAAAACAAGACTTATATGACTACTTCATGGGTTCTATCTTTGGTTTTTCTAGGTTCACTCATAGGTTGTAATGTTGGGACAATTCTAAAAAAGAAAGGTTTCTGGCTCAAAATAAGGACAAGGGTCAAACTTTATAGGTTGGCTTTATTTGGCTCTGGGTAAACGTGAATCAAGGCCTTGATCATTTCCATGCATATATAAACATAGGAACAAGCAAGAATTGAAGCAAATCCTATGTCACTATCACTATGTGTGTTCACTCAGAATTAAACACAGGATCGAAGCTGACATTCATAGGTAAAGCATCATTTATCAAATCCTTAAACTTAATTTATTGCAACAGTAGCAAACTTTTTTCCTAGGTAATTAAGAACGGAAGCAATCAAAGCATAACAATTACAGCAAGGACAATCATGGGCAAGACAACATACAAAATTTTTTAGTTTGTTCAATTATACTGAGGATAAATTGTTAAGTCGGGGTATGGAAAGTCTGGATTTATTTATTCATTAATTAATAAATATATTAGCTAAAGAAAGAAAGAACATAACAAGTGACTTCCCTATTTTTGAGGGTCTGAAGGTTAGAGGGCCTGAAGCATACTCTGCTTCAGGGTTAGACTTTCCTTTAACTTCATCTAGTGCTTATTTTTGTTTTCAAACATGGGGTTACCTCCTCATAAGCGTTAATTTAATTGTCTTTAGCTAGACCCTCTCCAGGCATTTGTTCCTTAACTCGGTTCAAATATGTTATGGTTGTTTGCTTGCTGAATTGGGTCTCCAGCCAAATAATGTTTCAGTCTATGGCTATTTACCTTGAAAGTCCTAGACTTTTTACTCCATATGTCTACTACTCCATGGGGATAGGCTTTTATCACTTGGAATAAATGAGACTATCTCATCTTTAACTTCCCAGGGAACAGCTTTAGCATTAAGTTATATAACAAGACCATGTCTCCTGAGTTGAAATTTCTTCTTAGTATTTTCTAATCATGCCATCCTTTTGTCCTATCTTTGTAAAGTTTGGCATTCTCATATACATCTAAACGTAGCTTCTTCAACTTATTAATCTGCAATAATTTTTTCTCTCCTATAGCCTTAAGATCAAGATTAAGCATTTATATGGCCCATAATGACTTATACTCTAGTTCATCAGGCAAATGACATGATTTTCCATGGACAAGTTTAAATGGTGTGGTACCAATAGGGGTTTTGTAGCCAGTTCTACAGGCCCATAAAGAATCATCTAGCTTAGCATACCAGTCTTTACGGGTAGTGTTGACTACCTTAGACAGAATTTGTTTTATCTCCCTATTTCAAACTTCTACTTGTCCATTTGTTTGAGGGTGATAGGATGTGACTACCTTGTGCTTCACCCCATACTTTTTCAATAGATTTTCAAAAGTTCTTTCAATAAAATATGACCCTCCATCACTTATCACTGCTCTAGGGACCCAAAACCTTCAAAAATAATTTTCTTAAACAGTTTTAGTACATTCTTAGGATCCACTTTAGGTGAGGCAATAGCCTCTACCTATTTTGACACATAATATACGGCTACTAAGATTTATTAATTTCCAAAAGATGAAGGAAAAAGTCCCATATAATCTATCTCTCATACATCAAACAACTTTACTTCTAACATGTTATTCAAGGGTAGCTCAAGGTGTTTATAAATGTTACTTGAACATTAACACGAGTCACGAGCAAGCGTATACCTTGAAACGCCTTTTAATATGTGTGGCCAGTAGAATCTAGACTAAAGTACCTTTGTAGCAGACTTAGAGGTACTCATATGCCCTTCACAAGATAGAGTGTGACAATGCTCCAAGATGGGTTGTACTTCACTTTCAGGGACATACCTTCTTATAAGTCTGTCTGCTCCATCTTTTTATAACATCTACAAGGAACTTTTTCTTTTGCTGAAAACTAAGATCAGAAGGTAAAATTCCACAGAAGTTAATAAAATCAGCAAACCAAGGGACTTGCTGGATAGAGATTTAGAAGATGTTCATCTGGAAAAGAATCATTGATGAGAGTAGTTGTATCCTCTTCTCTTTTTCATATGAAAGTCTGGACAAATGATCAACAACTAAATTTTTTGTACCTTTCTTGTCCCTAATCTCATTGTTAAATTCTTGCAAAAACATAATCCACCTTATTAGTCTAGGTTTAGCATATTTCTTTTGTAATAGATACTTAATGGCAGAATAGTTTGTATAAATGATACCATAGATCCTACCAAATAAGACCTGAGTTTGTTAAAGGAAAAGACCACAACTAAAAGTTCCTTTTTTGTAGTGGTATAGTTTATTTGTGCTTCGTCCAAAGTTTTGCTGGCATAGTAAATAACATGAAGCTTCTTCTCCTTCCTTTGTCTAAGTATAGCCCCCAAAGCATGATCACTCGCACCACACATTAGTTTAAAAGGTAATTCTCAATCTGGGGGTTATATAATAGGAGCTGAAACCAATGCTTCCTTGATCCTGCAAAATGCTTCTAGACTCATGAGGGGCTTGGTTATCTTGGAGAAATCCTTGATGAACCTTTTGTAAAAACCTGTGTCCAAGGAAACTCCTTACACCTTTTAAAGTTTATGGAGGTGGCAGTCTCTTAATTACTTTGATCTTGGTTTTATCCACCTTTATGACTCTTTCTGAGATCATGTAACCCAAGACCATGCCTTCATGTACTATGAAATGACACTTTTCCCAATTCAAGACCAAGTTTGTCTCTTTATAGTGTTGCAAAACTTTACAAAGGTTTGTGAGGCAATTTTCAAAGTTCAAACCATAAACAGAGAAAATCATCCATGAACACTTCCATTATATTTTCAATTAAGTCTGAGAATATGGCTTGTATAGAACTTTAAAAAGTCACAAGTGCATTGCAAAGTCTGAAGGGCATATGCCTATAAGTAAAAGTTCCATAAAGACAAGTGAAAGTAGTTTTCTCTTAGTCTGAATGGTGAATGGGTATTTGGTGAAAACTTGAGTACCCATCTAAGTAATAGAAATGAGAGTGCTTTGCCAGTCTCTTAAGCATTTGGTCAATAAAAAAGGGAAATAGAAAATGGTCCTTTTTGGTGGCACTATTTAACTTCTTATAATCTATGTACATCTACCACCCAGATGCTACCTTAGTAGGGACTAATTAATTTTTCTCATTCCTCATGACAGATAAGCATCATTTCTTTGGTACTACATGTACCAGACTTACCCATGTGCTACTAGCAATAGGTAAATGACTCCTGTATCTAAAGGTTTAAGAACTGAAGGCTTACTATTTTCATCTATAGTTATATTGTGCATGTAGAAAGGTGGACTTATACCTTGAATGTCATCCATAGAGTAGCCTATAACTTTCCTATACAACCTGAACTATTCTAAAAGCTTTTCAGTTTGTTCTTAATTCAGATTTGCATCAATTATCACTGGGTAAGTAAAGTTTGGTCCAATGAATTCATACCTTACGTTGATTGGAAGAGGTTTTAGTTCAACATTTAATTTTACCTTTCCTTCAGACTTATCCTCATTGTCATGCTCCAATGATAAAACAACTACAGACTTTGGTGTTATATCCTCAGACTCTTGTGTACTTGCAGACTTAGTTAATTTTTCAGCATCAGTTGTTCCTACAGATTCAAATATTAGCACAGATTGAAGTGGATCATCAGAAATATCATGTTGGACCTCTTCAGCTACCAATTTGCCAACGAATCTAACACTGTAACACACATCATTATAAAAAGGTTTTCTCATGGCATCTTTCAAATTAAATTCGACCTTTTGGTCTCCTACAGTCAAAGACAACTTACCACTCTTCAATCTATTACTACACTTACAATGGCTAAAAATGGTCTACCTAAAATAGTAGGGATTGAAGAATCTTCTTCCATCTCTAGCACTACAAAGTTTGCTGGGATGAAGAACTTCCGTTGTAGGAAATTCTTCAATTTCCTAGCCTTGAATTATTAGATTTTCTCATCTTGCTTGCTTAGATCCAAGAAACTTCTAGCAATGGATATGAAGCACAAATAATTAAGGATGGAAGGACCAAAACCGAAATACAAAGAAAGCTTGGAGGTGAAGTAACTAGTGGAAGGAAAGCCTAGATCTAGAGAGGTTCTTGCATTAGAAATGGAAGAGATGAAGAGACTTGAGTGTGAAGAAAGGTGCCGCCACTCTCTAAGAGGTAGAGAGATAAGGAAAGTGTTGTCACCACCCTTGGGAGAAGGCCAAGGGATAAGACTAGAGAAATGAGCCTAGTGCTTCTACTTTCTAGAGAGAAGGGAGAATTTCTCACTCTAACTATGCTTAACATTTAACTTATGAGAGATTAACAAAGGAGAGGAGCTTATATACTCCTTCTAAAAATTTGGCCAACTCTAACTAACTATGGGCCTTGGATTAATTCCTAAGGCCCAATTCTAAAGCCTACTTAAAAATGGCCCAATACAAGCCCAAATGCAAAAAGGATAAAGTACAAGGCCCAAAAGTGGCCCAAATTCAATGGCTATGCAAAGCCCTAACTAATTCCTAAAATGAAATCCTAATATACCTAGAAATGTATAAGGATGGAAAATATTTACAAAATATATGTGGCCCAATGAAGAGGCCCAAAAGAGGCCCAATCATCAACACTAAGCCCATTACCCTTCTATAGAGTAAGAGAAAAGGGTAAGGGTCTTCAAGAGCTCCTTCTTGGGCTTGGGCCCACTCAAGATATCCATGGAAGAAGCTAAATGATTTTGGAGGCCTTCCCTTGCTTTCTTGGCCCTTGACCTAGTCATAGGGCCCTTGAAGGCTTCCAAGACAACCTCCAAAGATTGTGTAGGGTCTACGGCTTCCTCCTAGGTGATGGCCATGTCATGCTCCCCCTCCTCAAAAGGATTTGTCCCAAAATCTGAGGCAACCTCATCCAACTTATCTACAAAACAAGGGATAAGATCAAAGATATTAAAAGTGGCACTAACCCCATACACACCAGGGAGGTCAAGTACATATGCATTATTATTAATTCTCCTAATGACCTAAAAAGGACCATCACCTCTAGGATTGACACATCTAGCATAGAGGTGAATTTTCTTCCTTAGGTGAAGCGTTTCTTTTTATTGACACATCTAGCGTAGAGGTCAATTTTCTTCCTTAGGTGAAGCGTTTCTTTTTATTGACACATCTAGCATAGAGGTCAATTTTCTTTTTTATATAGTTTTTAACCTCCTCATGAAGCTTTATAAAAAAAGATGCCTTTGCCTCACCATCTATATGAAGGATGTCATTAGAAACTTCTAGAGCTAAAAGGTCTAAAGGAGTAAGGGGATTAAAACTATACACAATCTCAAAAGGACTATGCTTGATGGTGGAGTGAACTACCTTATTATAAGTAAATTCCGCATGTGGTAGACACTCATCCCAAGATTTGGCATTCTTTTTTACAAGGACTCACAGAAGAGTAGAAAGAGTCCTATTGACAACCTCAGTTTGGCCATCAGTTTGTGGATGACAGGTGGTAGAGAAAAGAAGTTTAGTTCCTAGCCTGGCCCAAAGAGTCCTCTAGAAGTGGCTAAGGAACTTGGTATCCCTATCACTAACAATACTTCTAGGGATCTAATGTAAGAAAATAATTTTTCTAAAGAATAGTTTAGCAATATGACTTGCATCATCAACCTTATGGCAACGGACAAAGTGAGCCATCTTACTAAATCTATCAACCACCACAAATATAGAGTCCATTTCCCTTTGGTTCCTAGGTAACCCAAGGACAAAGTCCATACTAATGTCTACCCAAGGGGAAGTAGGAATAGGCAACGGAGTGTAAAGGCCATGAGGTGAAACCTTAGATTTGGCCTTTTTACATGCAAAGCACCTAGAGAAAAGTCTTTGCACATCAAGTTTCATGTGGGGCTAATAAAAATGCTCACTATCCCTCCCAAGTGCCCCATGAGCCCTCCCTCATGGCTCTCATGAAGTAAAAGATCTCTAATGGACCCCTTAGGAATGCATAGCTTATTGGCTTTAAAGAGAAAGCCATCTAACTTGTGGAATCCATTAGATGCAAGAGAAGAACCACAAGAGTGGTAGGCATTGGAAAAGTCAAGGTCATTTGGATACAATTCTTTTATTTCACCAAGACCATGAAGAGTGGCACCCAAAGATGAAAGGGGGGTGTGCCTTCTAGATAAGGCATCAGCTACCACATTAGCTTTTATAACATCCCAAAATTTTAAAATAGAGGATTAAATCAAGGAAAATAAATATTGACAAATTGAATGTAAGTTATTTAATGTCCCAAAATAAAGAAAATAATTAAATGAAGACTTTAGGGACTGTTGGTGATTTATTGAGACCGGTTAAGCTGAAAATAAGCCCGATTGGAATATGGATGTCGGACCAAGTATCTCTGATTGAGATGATATTGGTCAGGGCTGTTGAGGATAACATTGGGAGTCCAAAAATATATTTGAAATAATTTTTAGATTAAGTATTGAGCCCGAACAGAGGTCTTGTTTGTCTTAAAATGATGAATCTTTTAATGAAGGAATTAAAAATAAAACCAAAAGCCATGATTTTCCTTTCTATTTTTCGTTGGCTTCTTGGTCCATTTTGCAAAAACGTTGGTTCTTCTTCTTCTCTACTTCTTCTTCATTTTCCACTTCTTCTTCTCTTCTCCTTCCAAACTCTAAGCCAAAAGGGTGACCCATTTCCACTCTCTTCCATTTTCATTTCTCAAAGGAACTTAAAGGAAGCTTGGAGCTTGATGTATCCTCCCTCTTTTCCTTCATTTTTGTTAGGACTTCCTCCTCTTTTGGAACCCATTTCGTTTTTGGAAAGGTAAGCATCTTTTACCAATTTTTGGATGGGATAATAATGTGGTTATGAGTTTTTGAGGTTTCGGGAGTCATGCATGTAAATGAGTATTTATTAGAAGCATTTAATGTTTGAACCCTAGAGTGGGTCATCATAAATATGAATATTTATGAGGGGTTAATGATGGTAGATGCATTTATGTTGGGAAGAGATGGAGAAAGATGATGCATTAATGAATGGTTGGACTTTGGTGGAAACCCTAGTTATGAGAAATTAGGGGAAAGTGAATAATGTTGGTCCAAGAGTTTATTTTAAGAGGGAATGCATGTCATTGATGGGTATAGGTGTTGATAAATGAGATTGTGTGAATGTTGGGCTATTGTTGTTGATAGCCTTTGAATCTAATGGATGCGGCTTAATGGGAAGGAATTCCTTAAGCCTAATACATAATAAAAATGATGCCTATAACATGTGTGACACCTAGGATTCTAAAACCAACATAAGGCAGAACAGAGCAAAAGCTTTGATACCAAAATGAAACATCCTACAAATTTTTATAACCAAAACCGAGGCAGGGAAATTTTTCCCAAAAATAATCCATAAAAACAACTGGAGAAATTTTTCCAAAATACATCCTTACAATTAGACCATAAAACGACCGGGTAAAATATGGAATGGAAGGCAAGGGAAAAACGAAGCACTCACTCGGCAATTAGCGGAAACACAATAACTTAAGCCGTCCCAAACAGTACACCCACGCTCAAGCAAGACCCAGCGTCGCTTGAGCGAGATATCACAAGGCAGCCAACGGAAGACATAAAACACCTAAGCGAGCCCACAACACAGCGCACACTCACTCGAGCGAGATCCAATACGCCTAAGCGAGACTGCCCAACACGCCTGGGCAAACACCCTTCACTTAAGTGAATCCAACTCGAAAGCCTTCCATGCACTCACACTCGCTGGAGCGAACACGTAGTCGCTGAGGTGAGTAACACACTCGGTAATTCCCATCACTCGGAATCTGGGGTTCCATCCACTCGGGATTGACCCCCAACGTATTATACTTAGTCATTTATTTTTATCCACAAAGGTCACATATACAATCCACTCGGAGTATCATCATTTCTCTCACTCGAGAAACACATAGACCTTCCTTCATTCAGAAGGGGTCTCCACAGTCATACGTCACTTGGAATATCCCAGCCAGATTCACTTGGTATACATCATCATATTCACTTGGGGAAAATCAG
The DNA here is from genome assembly GCA_037962975.1 of Clitoria ternatea. NCBI lineage: Eukaryota > Viridiplantae > Streptophyta > Magnoliopsida > Fabales > Fabaceae > Clitoria > Clitoria ternatea. Next base: position 164,944,826 of record CM075672.1, read on the forward strand.
GAAGTTAAGTCCTACTCGGACTTATTCAAATCTTAACCACTCGGGATATGGATCCTCGTTCACTCAGATTATGTATAGATCATACACTTAGAATTTATCCCAATTAGACCATCATAACAACTCTTCCCTCGGAAGAGGTTCACTCAGCATCTCCACTCGGGCATACCTAGATCTTTCCCCACTCGGGGTTATACTCATAATTTTCACTCGGTATTACTTACGCCTAACATACCTGGGAAATTCTCCCATCGACTCCCACACAGTGTAGGTTCATCTAAAGGGATTTCACTCAGAATCCCTTTAAGTTTCTCCACTCGAAAAAGGAGGCCCAAACACTATAGTCTCACTCGGAACCACCAACTTCACACTATTTCATCCAGAAACACCTCTCAATTAATTCAACAACACTTCTGAATTAACACGGTGTATGCTACCAATATAACCACACACATATATATATATGTAAATTTACACTCGGGTACATATCATCTTAACCTTATACATTCAAAAGCACTTATTATCCGATTCAAGCACAGATTATCAATCGTAAACCATATATATGCTTAACATGCACACGGATCCTAATAACTCAGATTCCTTATATAAAAATTTATATTCGTTATACAACACTATTATTATGAGCCGGCCAAGGCTACAACTGACTAAACGTAATAAATACAATATAAACACTCAACAGTCAGAGTGCACATCACTCGGACTTGAGGCCTTCACACCATTCCGAGTCCTACCTGCATATACTAAAAAATGGTGTAGGGGGTGAGCATCTTAAATATTAAATGATAGATACTAACTCAGATTATTCTTTAATCATGCCACATTATACATATACATAACAATAACCAATAATATATACAGTGCCACTTAATCGAAATACACATAAAACATTTCCGATCAAAATCTACTCAGTTATCACTTGGCTATATGCACATATCATTCTCAATAACCTTAACACATATGCATGCAATCAGGTCTCAATCAACATCAACTGTACATGTACACAGAATTCAATCACTCGGTTCCGCATTTGTGTGTAATCGGTTTTTATCGTTGCAACGTAGGCTCCCAGCCTTCTATTCAGCTCCCAGCTGCTTGGCCGTTTTACTGGTACCAAACCGTTTGCCCTCATAGGTGACACCAACGCTCTTAGCGCCAACGGCGGTATTCACGGGCAGCCTGAGTCTCACTTAAAGGCTACCTTGAGTCTCACTCAAAAGGATTTCACAGCGTCTCACGCTTTAATAACCGATGATAGTGTCCCACACTACATGCTCCCAGCATTAACGCATCCCATGCGCCACACGCGGATTCATCACATAACACAGAGTGCATATACACAACCTTTCCTCAACAATACATGCATCACATGCAATCGGTATTAGACATTCTCAAAACTCAATAAATTAATCCAACACACATGCATCTCATGCAATCGGTATCATAACTCAATAGATTAATACAATAACACATGCTTCCCATGCAATCGGTGTTAGACAGTATCAGAACTCAATAAATTAATCCAACAACACAAGCAGCTCATGCATTCGGTATTAGACAGTATCAGAACTCAATAAATTAATCCAACAACACGAGCATCTCATGCAATCGGTATTAGACAGTATCGGAACTTAATAAATCAACCTTTTCTCACATGCAGTCAGTATTTAAAGTTATAGTAGCATGCATGACACACAAGTCATTTGGTAATCATCAACAGTACTTTAGCACATTCCTTTCATGCAACCATTCAACACTTCTCAAAGTTATTAACATGTAATTCATGGACGGAACTAGACATGCATCACTCAACTCTTACTTATCATACATCCGGGTATCACACACTCTTCATGCAAGCATAACACACCAATCAGAACACAGAAACAGTGATCATCAACACCCGGAACCCGTCCATAACCCATGCATTTAAGATATAAGATACCCCCTACCTGGAATGAAGATTCTAGGAGCTCCTCGAGCTAACAATGCTGACCAATCATCCTTCGACCACTCCCTCCAACTCACACGACCTCTGGGTTCAGACGCTGGACTTAGCACTTAGCATGGAGAACCCGAAGCCATTTCCACACCCACGAATAGTCTAATCTTGCCAACAATAAAGGGTTCCAGCCCCAACATATCCCAACGTCGCTGAGTTGGGTGAAGGAGAAGACGACGAGGAAAGAGACAAGAAACAGTAGGGAAGAAGACTGGTTGCATGCAGAGGGGAATGCACACTCTCACCCTCTCTCGCTCAACGAGGAAAAGAAGGAGTACAGGAGAAAAGAACAGAACAGCGTCTCTACTTCCTTCAAAGAAAGGCCCCTAGCTCTCAACTCAGTGGGTCATTTCCCATAAATGGAGATGCCCCACGCTGCTAACATCTACACCGGGACTCATGCAGCCCCATCAGATGGAAAAAGAAGAGAAGGAGAAGAAGAACAGAGGAGGATCCAACCTCCAGGACACAACACCATGTTGTTTCTTCTGCCACTACGCTGTTCCCTCACAGCCACACTATTCCACTCGGGTCTACACAGTTCTGAGTAGAAAAGAAGATGAAGAGGAAGACAAAGAGAACGAAGAGGGAAGTGGGCAGGAGAAGAGGATCGAACAGTATCTCTGTTTTCCTTTGAAGAGAAGCTCTTAGTTCTCTCGATCTTTGGCAAGTGGAATGACGCGAATGAGGAAGTGAGTGGAGAAGAGAAGAGCTAAAACTCTTATATACTCCAGGGGCACATGCGTCTTTACCGCTGGCCACTAACATTAATTAATTAACCATTAGCTCTCTAATCTATAATTAATCTTAACTTATTCATTAATCTCATTCGGTAGTTAATTTTTTAAATCGGGATGTTACAACATGTCTAGTACATGTTAAGAAATTGTAGATATGATTATGATTAAATAGAAATGAAATGATGTCTTAAATAGTTGATTGATTTGGGATTCTATATGCATGTTAATGTAGGATCCATTCCGAATGACGAGGCGGGTGTGTCTTATCAATCAGAATTCTTCTCTTGAGGTAGGAGAGGAGTCTTATGTTCTAAATGCATGAATTTGAATAGTATATGATTGCTATGTTTATTGAGATGCATGTTTGCCTTGCTTGGAGTGCTATATAATGTTGAGAATGATGTTGACGATATGTTTTGGCAACATGCTTGATGCATTTAGAATAATCTTGGTGCATTGCATGGTGGCGTGAATTGTTGATTTTTATATGATGATATACATGTCCACCGTAGTTGTATGATGAATGATGATGATGTTTAATAGAGAATGATTGGAGCCTTTGTATTGATGATAAAAGTAAATGATATGAATAAGAAACAGTAACAACGCCCATAAAGATTTGAACTAATATGAATAACCAACAATATTGAATCCACTAAAAGCCTTGTGGTGATGTTGGTGATGATATTGATGATGTATGATGAGTGGTATGTATAGGATGCATAGAGTAAGAAATACATACGATTTGCATTTGTATCCATGGCATACTGCATAGCCGCTGTTGTTGGAACATTAGGGGAGTTCCCTCGGCCGACCCAGTGGGAGGGTGGCTCGGTGCACGAGCAATTTTATTTTCTCCTGTGACTCGGTGTGCAAGTCACGAAGCCGCCCATGTAATACTACGGGGAGCTACATGTGGCTAACCCTTGTGGGGGTGGCTCTTGATGAGCAGGTGACCCCGGTGGTCCTTGGGATCACAACCGCCATGATTTAATATCTGGCTGGCCCGCAATACCATATGTCGAATATGTTGTATACCGCAGTCATGGTGAAAATGACCAGGTGTTGCAAGATGGGCGATACGGTTTGGTACCAGTAAAACAATTAGTGAATGCATATAAATTTAAGAATAAGTGTACATATTTTACTACTACAGTAGGGGTAGGGTTAGGTGATCATACCTGAAACCCAAAAATTTGGTGTTTATATCCCATAGTCAGATCTGTAATTGTTGATATATCCCATTGTACATATGCATTAGCTTAAGAGCATTTGCATATAGCAAGGAAGTATGCCAAAGGAGATGAATTATGATGATGGATGTATTGGAGATGATATAATACGTTAAGACAACATGAAGATATGAATACCTAATAATAATTTGTGTAAAATGATGTAATGTGTGATAGTCCAATATTGCTGGACTTGATTATGTATATGCTTGTATACTTTGCTCGACTTAAAATGACGTTGTGGTATGTGCGTGATAATGATATAACGAGGAATGAGATGATGTGTGTATGCAAAGTATACATGTTTAAATGCGTATGTACATAATCACATGGTATTCATATTCATTCTTTTGAAATGTATGACTCACTATCCCATGTTGTCAATTTTTAGACTTGTGATGCAGGGCAATTGTAGGATGAGTGGATATTCTGAAGTACATTTTGTTGAGGAGGTAAATAGGTGTATAGGAAGTGTCTTGGCCGGCGAAATATGGATTTTTGTATAGCATATAGTGCATATGTATGATTATTTTGTTATGTAGATTGTAGATAATGATTTTGAAGGTCATGTAGGAAGATCGGACCTTGGTGTTTATGGCCGATTTTCATCAATGACCCAAAGTATGTAAGATGATGAATTATGATATTTGTTGATGTTTAATTTCCATGTGTGGATGAAGCATTTCTTAAATTATAGCATTTTATGAAGTTTTGTATAAATGAGTTCAAATCCTTTGCATTAGATGAATGGAGATTGTTCTTGAAGTGTATAAGTAATTTGGAGGACTTGTATATGCACAATGGAGTGTAAGCAATGTATTAGGATAGATGAAATTGATAGAAATTGAGAATTCATATGCCATGTTATGTAAAACCTACGTGTCTGTATAAGTTCTACAGAACTTGCTCAAGCGAGTGGCAATCTTGCTCGAGCGAGACCTTTGTGGGATGGTGGTGTGGCCACTGGCAAAAACTCGCCCGAACGGATGGCAGTCTCGCCCAAGCGAGACTTTGCCTGGGAGCAGAGGTTGGTCACTGGACTACCTCTCTCTCGCTCAAGCGTCCTGTTAGCTCGCTCAAGGGTACTCTTCGAATCTCGCTCAAGCGAGGTGGGGCTCGCTCAAGCGACAGGAGCCCCTGATGCTTAATCTTTTCTTCACTCAGCTTTTCCTTGTTTCGCTCAAGCGTGCCTATGCTTGCTTGCTCAAGCGAATGTGGTGCTCGCTTGAGCGAGTAGCTCCCTGATGCACACAATTATTTTGTTTCAAGTGATTAAATCTCCCTTGCATTGAACCTTCTTCTTACATCATCTTAGGAGTATTTTGGGACATATCATGAACCCCTGTACTATATGAAATCCTTCCTCTTTAATTTCAATCATGCAATATCAAAATTAATTATTTCTTCAACTGTTTTTAATTGGAAATTTATTATAAAATCATCTTTTAACCTACCCTCTCATATCTTCATATATGGGAGTGGTTTCTATTGATCCAGTTGTTGAGTAAAAAGCTTTACCACTTTAATTATCTGATTTATAAATGATTAATAAACGTGAAAAATTCCCCCATATTTTTAGGGCGTATCAGCTTTACCACTACGGTGCTTGATAACATAAGGGAATTATTCCAAATACTCAACCCATTTAGCATGCCTTTTGTTAAGCTTATGTTGGCCCTTTATATACTTAAGTGACTCATGGTCACTATGAATGACAAACTCCTTGGGAATCAAGTAGTGTTCCCAAGTTTAAAGGGCCCTAATTAAAGAAAAGAACTCTTTGTCATAGGTAGGGTAATTAAGGTATACACCATTAAGCTTTTCAATAAAGAGAGCAATGAGGTGTCCCACTTGAAGCAAAACCGCACCTATGCCAACATTAGAAGCATCACATTCAAGCTCAAAAGTTTTTGAAAAGTTTCAAAGAGCAAGAATGAGAGCATGTGTAAGTTTATGCTTAAGGTCTTGAAAAGCCTTTTCTTGCTTTCTCCCCCAAAGAAAAAGAACATTTTTCTTAGCAAGTCATTAAGGGGAAAAGCCAACGTAGAAAAGTCCTTTACAATCCTCCTATAGAAGCAAGCCAAGCCATGGAAGCTTCTAATGTCATGCACACTGTGGGGGTAGGCCAAGCACTAATTGCTTTCACCTTATCTTGGTCAACTTACACCCCTTTGGAACTTACTACAAATCCAAGAAAGACAATGTGATCCAAACCAAAAGAGCATTTATCAAGGTTAGCAAAAAGTTGGTTTGCTCTTAAGGCAAGTAAAATATGTCTAAGGTGGTCAAGGTGAGAGTCCATGGTTTTGGAGTAAATAAGAATGTCATCAAAGTAGACAACAACAAAATGCCCAATAAAGTCCCTCAAAACATGGTTCATGAGGTGCATAAAAGTGCTTGGGGCATTGGTCAAGTCAAAATGAATAACCAACCACTCATATAATCCAAGTTTGGTCTTAAAAGCAGCTTTCTATGACACCCCAAAAATAGGGGTAAATTTTTCACGATTTTAGTGTAATTAATTCATGATAATTGCAAGTGATAAGGCTGCTTAATTATTTATTTATTTTTTCATTTCCCCGGACCTATTGTAACATCCCAGTTTTGAAGTTAGATACCGAATAAAAATTTAATAATAAGAAAATTGAAAGTAAAGAATTAGTTAGTCATAATCAGTATAGCCGAGAGTTAATGATAAGATTAATGAGCTTAATTAATGGGACGTGGCTGTCTGTGATGGGTGGAAGGTGTGAGTGGACTGCGACTCACACTTTCCCATCCCACTCCTTTCCCTCGCATGCGTATATAGGTGTGTATTCAGTATCACCGTGGGTGCAAGAACGACTTCTTCCACTACTCCACTTTCTCTCTTTTCTTCTTCGTCTCCATCTTCCTCCGTTTCCCCTGTTCCTGTTCGTCACGACGACAGTGCGGGAAGAAGGTCAGAGCCTTGTCGGGTGAAGGGCGATCGTTGGAGCAGAGAAAGAACGACACCTCAACTCCGGACCAAGTACAGAGTACGACGGAGTGAAGGAAGGCTGAACGAATCAGTAGAAGGGCGTCAGATTCAACATCGAAGAGCAGAAGAGCTTCTTGGAGTCCCTTTCGTAGGTAGGGGGCGCTTGCATGTTAAATGCATGGTCCACGAACGGTACCGGATGAATGTTCTGCTTGAGTGTATGTGCATGTGGTTGTGATGATTGGATTCTATGCATGATTGGAGATTCTGAATCCCGTGTGTTTTATAGTGATTGAACCATAAATGCTTGTGATCTAGATGGTGGTAAAGTAATAGGTTAGCACGGATAATAATGAATGATATGCATGAAAGTATGAATGTGTGCTTGATTGACTTGTCAGATGCTATTACTTGATTACTGATGGTTGATCATATTGGTATAAATAATAAAGCGAGTAAAGGTTGCATTGAACCTGTTCCCACTTAATAGTTATGAAATAGATATTGGTGATGTGATGACACTTGTTGGTAGATGCATTTAGCTGCATGTGTAGGAGTGGGGCAACCCGTGGAAGGTCAAGAGCCCCGAGAGAATGACTTCCAGTTACAGACCCCGGCTAGATTCCGAGGGAGCTCGTGGTAGCCGTAGGAGCTAGAGAGGAGTCTCGAGACGCCAATAGGAGGCCGGTACCACGCGGGAAGAGCTGAAGGACGAGGGGCCAAGAGAGGGGAAAACTGTGACTAAAAGTCATCACTCGAGTCGGATCCGCAGTCATGCATGTAAATACGAGGTTGATTAGAGTGGTACATATAACGTGTGTGGAGTGTTATGAATGATCTTCGACTGCAGGAAATACCTGTGTGTGTTATATGTGCGTCTTAAATATCACTTTGTCGAGTTTAACTTTAATTAATTAGAAACCAATAGAATGGATGTGAATGTGCATGCTGACACTAATACTGAGTCTTTGATGGTCATTTTACATGAAAAGCTCACCCCTGCAGTGGCTATACTTTTAGTGAACATCTCTCGGAAAGAAGGATGAAGGAGGACGAGCACAGGACAATGAATCCGAAGTGCTATTGGAACATATGTCTATATGTGTATATGTGTATATCTGCGTAAATGCTATGTATAACGTTTTATTAAGCCTTGGCCGGCTCATGTTTTGGTTGTAGTTCTTACGTTAAAACTGACAGCTTGGGTAACAGATTTCATGGTGAAGTTTTGTAATTAAATATGAATGTTTTCGTTTATATAAGCACATGTCGTGTGTTCTTCTATACTGTAAGTAAGGTTGAGCGGGGAGAGGACTGTATAAGGGCTTCCGAGTGAATGTAGGCATGAAATCCCGAGTGTAGGAGGCCGGTGTGTCTATGAGTAAGCAGTGGGGATAAGTGTGGGGATTGAGAGGATGAAATAAAGAGCTTGAATATGATTCTAACAATGGAGGAACGAAAAACGAGTGAAAACCTCGAGTGACTCCCTGCTGTGAGAAGAGTTCAATTGGAGGTTTAGGGAGGATTGGATCCTAAGTGTAAGGTATTGATATTCCGAGCGAAAGATGTGAAGTCCGAGTGAGTTAGGATCGGTGTCCAGAGTGGTTGGGTTTGGAGAAGCCGAGTGAGACCTAACTTCCCAATTTTCCGAGCGAAGTTCTTCGCTTCAGCAAGCAATATACTCGCTCCAGCGAGTGTGGGCTAGGAAGACTTATGTTGGATTCACGTGGGCGGAGTCATACCTCGCCGAGGTGCTAGAGCGGTTCGCCCAAGCGTGAGGACTCGCGCTGAAGCGAGTAGTTGTCTGGGTGGGATGCCGCCCAATTACCCTTCCTCACCGTTGTGGCGCTAATGCGACCCCTACAACGGTGTTAACCCCGGCTTGGGCGTTGTGTTTGAGTCCGCCCAGGCATTGCCATACCTAGTTGAGTTGGGCGGAATAAGTTCAGACCCCTCCTTTCCTCCATAATCCACTACCGCACATGTACATCTCCCTTCTCTTTCCCCTTACCTATTCCTCCTACTGATTGACTAGTGTTACTCGTGGAAAAGTTTTCTTTGTGACTTCCCTCCATCCGCTGTTGCATTACCATACCCCGCCCAGGCGGTATCAGACCCCGCCTGAGCGAGCCAGCGATGCCATGTAATCCGCCCTGGCGCTGTTATGTTACACTAAACCAACGGACCGGTTCTAGTCTTAGCCTTCTGTTTTTTTTTTTGCCTTATGCGTGTGGATGATAACTCATTTTCCTTGTTCTCCCTTGCACTCCGCCCCTTTTCTTATCTGGTTGCCTCATAGACCATTTGGTTTACTTAATTTCGGAAAAATTTCCCCGTCTTTGGGTTTATTCCATTTGTTAAATTAGGATGTTACATTTTGGTATCAGAGCAGACCAAAAGGTCCAAGGCCAAGGTATGCTTACCGAGTGTAAGCGGTTGTGTGTCTTCTGACTGAATGATTGAAATTGTTGTGATGATAGTTGAACCCGATTGATGTTGGCTTGAGGATAAGAGGTGGTTTCCCTTGGTCCGATTGTGTGTGTAACCTAGAAGCATGATATAATGTGCTAAGCTATTGAATGTTAGACTGATAACTCGATCGGTAATAAGTGGCTCGGTATACTTATCCTTGAATATCGATTTCAAGATAAGGAATGACGCATCGCCAAAGCATGGAGGCTATAGCCACAGCATTCCAACGCTTTGCAGACGTGTTTGAAAGGCAGGGCCAGACTCGAGCTGAGGATGGCCACGTGCTGGATCGCTTCCTAAAGAGGAAGCCGAGTGAGTTTCAGGGAGGACATAATCCGGAGGCAGCTTTCAAATGGACTCAGGAACTAGAGAGGATTTTTGGGGTTCTTCGCTGTACTGAGGCCCAGAAGGTAGAATGTGCAGTGTATATGCTGCGGGACGAGGCGGAGAACTGGTGGAAGATAGCCAGAAGCCGATTCCCTGAAGATGATAATCAGCTGACATGGAATGATTTCAAGGCATGCTTCTTAGAGAAGTACTTTCCCGACACAGTGAGGAGTCAGAAAGAGCTGGAGTTTATGGAGTTAAAACAAGGCTCCATGACTGTGGAAGAATACGCGACAAGATTCGAAGAATTGTGCCTATTCTATCCACCCTTCCAGCAACCTGGGACGGAGAGCTCCAAGTGCCTTAAGTTTGAGAACGGATTGAGATCGGACATTAAGAGAGCCTACAGATACCATGAGATACAGAGTTTCCCTGCATTAGTGAACAAATGTAGAATATTCGAAGAAGATGACAGGGCCCATTCGGGCCAGAGCAGCAGAGCCAACCAGCATATGAGGCCTCAGCAGTCACGTTTTAAGAGGCCAGGGAACGTAGGAAGAAATGAACCCTTCACTAGATATCAGGGTCGTGGTGACCGAGGGAGACAGATGAGTGGACGACCCAGGTTCGGTAAGTGCTTTAAATGTGGTGGCGACCACTTTGCTCAGAGTTGCAATGATAGCGATGTTAAGTGTTTTCACTGCGGGAATAAAGGACACATTCGCCCTGACTGCCCCCAACTCCGTCCAGCAAATACTAACGTGCGTCAAGGAGGATTCCAGGAGAAGAGCAACAGGAATGATGGACAAAACTCTCAGGGCAGAAACAACAGAGCTAGAGGGAATATGATGGTTGCCCCAAATATCAGGAGGAGAGAGTAAAACCCGAGTGAACGAAATCCCGATCGTCTGCGAATTCCCAGAGGTGTTCCCTGAGGACGTACCGAGTGTCCCTCCCAATAGAGAAATCGAATTCTCTATAGACTTGATCCCTGGAGCCGAGCCGGTCTCCAGTGCACCCTATAGAATGTCCTCAACTGAATTAGCCGAGTTGAAGAAACAAGTGGATGAGTTACTCGAAAAATAGTTTATTAGACCGAGCGTATCACCATGGGGCGCACCTGTACTGCTTGTTAAGAAGAAGGACGGCAGCATGAGACTTTGCATAGATTACCGACAGTTAAACAAACTCACGATTAAGAATCGGTATCCACTACCCAGAATTGATGATTTAATTGACCAACTGCGTGGAGCCTCAGTCTTCTCAAAAATCGACCTACGATCAGGGTATCACCAAATCCGAGTGAAGGACTCAGATATTCCGAAAACTGCCTTTAGGACTCGATATGGCCACTACGAATATGTAGTGGTGCCGTTTGGTGTGACAAACGCCCCTGCTGTCTTCATGAATTACATGAACAGTATATTCCACCCCTATTTAGACCGATTCGTAGTTGTCTTCATTGATGACATCTTAATCTATTCTAAGACTTCCGAGGAGCATGAAGAACACCTCCGGTCGGTACTCCAAGTGTTAAGGGAAAAACAGTTATTCGCGAAGTTTTCAAAGTGCGAATTCTGGATGAATAAAATCCACTTCCTCGGACATGTAATTTCCGAGCAAGGTGTCTCGGTGGACCCTTCAAAGGTGACAGCTATAATGGCATGGAAGAGACCTCAGTCGGTCTCGGAGATAAGGAGTTTCCTGGGCTTGGCAGGTTACTATAGAAGGTTCATTGAAGGCTTCTCTAAATTGGCATTACCACTAACTAAATTGACTCGGAAAAGCGTTCCCTTCGTGTGGAGTTCCGAGTGTGAGAACAGCTTCCGAGAGCTGAAGAACAAGTTGACGACTGCTCCAGTGCTGGCATTACCCGAGTTACTAGAGAGCTTCGTGGTCTTTTGTGATGCGTCAGGACTTGGATTAGGGTGTGTACTTATGCAGAGAGACCGAGTGATAGCATATGCCTCTCGGCAGTTGAGACCTCACGAGCAGCATTAACCGACCCATGACTTAGAGCTGGCAGCAGTAGTTTTTGCATTGAAAATCTGGAGGCATTACTTATATGGGTCCAAATTTGAAGTGTACAGTAATCGCAAGAGCCTCAAATACCTATTCGACCAAAAGGAGCTGAACATGAGGCAGAGAAGATGGATTGAGTTTTTAAAGGACTACGATTTCGAGTTAAAATACCACCCGGGTAAGGCAAATGTCGTGGCCGACACGTTGAGTCAGAAATCCCTCCACATGGCAGCAATGATGGCGAAAGAAGTAGAGCTGTTGGAGCAATTCCGAGACATGAACTTACATGTTGACACCCTTTCCTCTAGGAAAATGACAATCGGTACATTGAGGATCGCCAATGAATTCTTGAAGTCCGTGTACGAGCAGCAACAGTTAGACTCATACTTAATCAAAATGAAGGAAACTCAGGCCAAAGGAAAGGATTTATCCTTGACCGAGGGGTCAGATGGGATTTTCTGGGTGAGAAACAGAATATACATACCGAGTGGAGGAGGATTAAGAAGAATGGTGCTTGATGAAGCCCACAAAAGCCTACTCAGTATTCACCCGAGAACCACAAAAATGTACCATGACCTGAGGAAACAGTTCTGGTGGCCCGGACTAAAGAAAGATGTGGTGGAATACGTGGCCCGGTGTATCACTTGCCAGAAATCAAAAGTAGAGCACCAAAAACCGTACGGTGCAATGCAGCCTTTGGAGATTCCCGTGTGGAAATGGGACTCGATTGCTATGGATTTTATCATGGGATTGCCCAAAAGCCGAGCGGGCCATGATGCAATTTGGGTCATTGTTGACCGACTAACGAAGAGTGCACACTTCCTACCTGTGAACATGAAGTACCCGATGCATAAATTGGCACGGATTTACGTTCAAGAGATTATCCGACTGCATGGCATACCAACCTCCATCGTATCGGATAGGGATCCGAGGTTCACGTCCCGGTTTTGGACCAGCCTGCATCAAGAAATGGGCACCAAACTCTGGCTTAGTTCCGCCTACCACCCCTAATCGGATGGACAATCCGAGCGGACGATTCAGAGTTTAGAAGACTTATTAAGAGCATGTGTGTTAGAGCATGGAGGAGATTGGGAGCAGTACCTTCCATTGATTGAGTTCACGTACAATAATAGCCATCATAACAGCATTGGTATGGCACCCTACGAAGCACTATATGGACAAAGATGCCGAACCCCTCTTTGCTGGTCGGAAACGGGTGAGAGTCTGCTATTGGGGCCAGACATTGTGAAGCAAACCACAGAGCAGATCCGAGCGATACAAGGAAAAATGAAGGCATCTCAAGACAGACAGAGAAGTTACCATGACAACCGCACCAAACCATTGGAATTTTCAGTCGGAGACCGAGTGTTTTTGAGGACTTCTCCGAATAAAGGTGTCGGACGAGCCCTGAAGGGCGGAAAGCTAAGCCCTCGATACATTGGACCTTATGAAGTGTTGGAACGAGTCGGCACCATGGCGTACCGAATAGCACTACCGACCCACTTATCCCGATTGCACAATGTATTTCACGTGTCGTAACTAAGGAGGTATCTACATGACCCCAGTCACACAATGCCTGACGATGGAGTGGAAGTAAAGGAAGACCTGACCACCGTGACTACGCCGATCAGAATCATGGACCGATCAGTGAAGCGTTTAAGAAACAAAAATGTACAGCTGGTAGAAGTGGAATGGCAACAAGGCAAGACTACCTCTTGTACCTGGGAACGCGAAGATATCATGAGACAACAGTACCCCGAGTTATTTGCTAAGGTGAATTACAGACCGAATTTCGAGGACGAAATTCTTTTGAGTAGGGGAGAACTGTAACATCCCAGTTTTGAAGTTAGATACCGAATAAAAATTTAATAATAAGAAAATTGAAAGTAAAGAATTAGTTAGTCATAATCAGTATAGCCGAGAGTTAATGATAAGATTAATGAGCTTAATTAATGGGACGTGGCTGTCTGTGATGGGTGGAAGGTGTGAGTGGACTGCGACTCACACTTTCCCATCCCACTCCTTTCCCTCGCATGCGTATATAGGTGCGTATTCAGTATCACCGTGGGTGCAAGAACGACTTCTTCCACTACTCCACTTTCTCTCTTTTCTTCTTCGTCTCCATCTTCCTCCGTTTCCCCTGTTCCTGTTCGTCACGACGACAGTGCGGGAAGAAGGTCAGAGCCTTGTCGGGTGAAGGGCGATCGTTGGAGCAGAGAAAGAACGACACCTCAACTCCGGACCAAGTACAGAGTACGACGGAGTGAAGGAAGGCTGAACGAATCAGTAGAAGGGCTTCAGATTCAACATCGAAGAGCAGAAGAGCTTCTTGGAGTCCTTTTCGTAGGTAAGGGGCGCTTGCATGTTAAATGCATGGTCCACGAACGGTACCGGATGAATGTTCTGCTTAAGTGTATGTGCATGTGGTTGTGATGATTGGATTCTATGCATGATTGGAGATTCTGAATCCCGTGTGTTTTATAGTGATTGAACCATAAATGCTTGTGATCTAGATGGTGGTAAAGTAGTAGGTTAGCACGGATAATAATGAATGATATGCATGAAAGTATGAATGTGTGCTTGATTGACTTGTCAGATGCTATTACTTGATTACTGATGGTTGATCATATTGGTATAAATAATAAAGCGAGTAAAGGTTGCATTGAACCTGTTCCCACTTAATAGTTATGAAATAGATATTGGTGATGTGATGACACTTGTTGGTATATGCATTTAGCTGCATGTGTAGGAGTGGGGCGACCCGTGGAAGGTCAAGAGCCTCGAGAGAATGACTTCCAGTTACAGACCCCGGCTAGATTCCGAGGGAGCTCGTGGTAGCCGTAGGAGCTAGAGAGGAGTCTCGAGACACCAATGGGAGGCCGGTACCACGTGGGAAGAGCTGAAGGACGAGGGGCCAAGAGAGGGGAAAACTGTGACTGAAAGTCATCACTCGAGTCGGATCCGCAGTCATGCATGTAAATACGAGGTTGATTAGAGTGGTACATATAACGTGTATGGAGTGTTATGAATGATCTTCGAGTGCAGGAAATACCTGTGTGTGTTATATGTGCGTCTTAAATATCACTTTGTCGAGTTTAACTTTAATTAATTAGAAACCAATAGAATGGATGTGAATGTGCATGCTGACACTGATACCGAGTCTTTGATGGTCATTTTACATGAAAAGCTCACCCCTGCAGTGGCTATACTTTCAGTGAACATCTCTCGGAAAGAAGGATGAAGGAGGACGAGCACAGGACAATGAATCCGAAGTGCTGTTGGAACATATGTCTATATGTGTATATGTGTATATCTGCGTAAATGCTGTGTATAACGTTTTATTAAGCCTTGGCCGGCTCATGTTTTGGTTGTAGTTCTTACGTTAAAACTGACAGCTTGGGTAACAGATTTCATGGTGAAGTTTTGTAATTAAATATGAATGTTTTCGTTTATATAAGCACATGTCGTGTGTTCTTCTATACTGTAAGTAAGGTTGAGCGGGGAGAGGACTGTATGAGGGCTTCCGAGTGAATGTAGGCATGAAATCCCGAGTGTAGGAGGCCGGTGTGTCTATGAGTAAGCAGTGGGGATAAGTGTGGGGATTGAGAGGATGAAATAAAGAGCTTGAATATGCTTCTAACAATGGAGGAACGAAAAACGAGTGAAAACCTCGAGTGACTCCCTGCTGTGAGAAGAGTTCAATTGGAGGTTTAGGGAGGATTAGATCCTAAGTGTAAGGTATTGATATTCCGAGCGAAAGATGTGAAGTCCGAGTGAGTTAGGATCGGTGTCCAGAGTGGTTAGGTTTGGAGAAGCCGAGTGAAACCTAACTTCCCAATTTTCCAAGCGAAGTTCTTCGCTTCAGCGAGCAATATACTCGCTCCAGCGAGTGTGGGCTAGGAAGACTTATGTTGGATTCGCATGGGCGGAGTCATACCTCGCCGAGGTGCTAGAGCGGTTCGCCCAAGCGTGAGGACTCGCGCTGAAGTGAGTAGTTGTCTGAGTGGGATGCCGCCCAATTACCCTTCCTCACCGTTGTGGCGCTAATGCGACCCCTACAACGGTGTTAACCCCGGCTTGGGCGTTGTGTTTG
This sequence comes from Clitoria ternatea, assembly GCA_037962975.1. NCBI lineage: Eukaryota > Viridiplantae > Streptophyta > Magnoliopsida > Fabales > Fabaceae > Clitoria > Clitoria ternatea. Next base: position 164,960,685 of record CM075672.1, read on the forward strand.
AGTCCGCCCAGGGGTTGCCATACCTAGTTGAGTTGGGCGGAATAAGTTTGGACCCCTCCTTTCCTCCACAATCCACTACCGCACATGTACATCTCCCTTCTCTTTCCCCTTACCTATTCCTCCTACTGATTGACTAGTGTTACTCGTGGAAAAGTTTTCTTTGTGACTTCCCTCCATCCGCTGTTGCATTACCATACCCCGCCCAGGCGGTATCAGACCCCGCCTGAGCGAGCCAGCGATGCCATGTAATCCGCCCTGGCGCTGTTATGTTACACTAAACCAACGGACCGGTTCCAGTCTTAGCCTTCTGTTTTTTTTTTGCCTTATGCATGTGGATGATAACTCATTTTCCTTGTTCTCCCATGCACTCCGCCCCTTTTCTTATCCGGTTGCCTCATAGACCATTTGGTTTACTTAATTTCGGAAAAATTTCCCCGTCTTTGGGTTTATTCCATTTGTTAAATTAGGATGTTACACCTATCAGAGACCAATCTCATATGTGAAGATATGAGAAGGTAAGTCAAGAGGAGCAACCAGGAATAATTGCCCCAATCAAAAACAGCGGAAGAATTTAGAACAAGATAATGCTATGTGATAGAAATTAAGGAGGACAACCATTGTAAAATTTAATAAATCAGATTTTTCGACCAAAATATTCCAGAAACAGTGTGGGATCAGGGTTTAATGAAAATATAAAAGAAAACATTTCGATCACAGTATTTGGGGACAACAGGGGTCCCCCTCGCTCAAGCGAAATCCCTACTCGCTTGAGCGAGTGCCACACGCACATGGGCGAAGCAGAAGAGAGCTGAGCGAAAGGAATAATTACGCATCAGGGGACGATCTCGCTCAAGCGAATTCCGACTCGCTTGAGCGAGACAGAAAAACTTCGCTTGGGCGAAGCCAGCGGGCCTGGACGAAATTCGTCCAGAATCGAATTCATGATTGACTCGCTTGGGCGAGACTTCCTCGCCTAGGCGAACAACTTACAGAGCTGGGCGTATACCCACTCGTTTAATAAGGCTTTCCAATACTTAAGTTTTCACTCAGCAAAGCCCCTCCAAATCGACTCCTAACACTCGGGTTTTCACTTGGCAGAATCCTCCCGAAACCGACTCAAGCACTCAGGTTCTCACTCAGCAAGATCATCCTGACTGACCCATCATTCACTCAATCCTCTACTCAACAAAGTCAGTCCAGACCGAGTCCTCTCTCACTCTATTTTCCACTCGTTAAATTCATTCCAAATCTGAGTCTTCACCCACTCGGGGTTCTACTCGGAAAACTTCCCAGAAACCGACTTGCCACCTAGATGGACACTCACTCGGAATCTCATTCCACGACTGACTCATTACCTGACCGGCTTTTACTCGGCATTTTATTACAAATCCGACTTCCTCTCTTTTTCACCCGAGTTGAGTTATCCTAGGGGACTTCTGGACAAACTCACACCGATTACTTCCAATCGGTGTTCACCCACTCGGAAATGTACAATCGGGACACACCACTCGAAACAAGTTACACTGGACTCGGACATTCCCCATTCAGGACTCCACTACCCAAAACACCACACTCAAGAGTCTTCTTACTCGGATTATGTACACTTCCTCACTTGAAAGGTCATGACTCAGACATAGGTCACTCGGAATTCATTCGGAAATTACACCACCTCTTAGTTTATTTCCAAAACTTCCACTTAGACAAAGTTTATTCAGGAACTCACCCACTCACCATTTAATTGTCTCGCCTGGGCGATTGCCATTCCCCAAGATCCTTCGCTTGTGCGGATTTCATCCAGTAGCTAAATCCCTGATTCTACTATCATTCTCGCTTGAGTGAACTGGCCATTCGCCTAAGCGAAATCAGACCAGTGGCTAATCCCTTCATCCTTGGTCAGGCGAAGCTCCATTCGCCTAGGCGAATTTTCTCCAGTATCTAAACACTGATACTGGGACAATCTCTCTTGGACGAGATTCACTCACACCTAAGCGAGAATTACCCAGAAGCTAATTTTCATCCATGAGGGACTCTCGCTTGGGCGAGGACCCATCTCGCTCAGGCGAGATAATCAAAAAGCATACAGGACGTGGAATCTGAACAACATATCCTATCAGAACTCCATTTAAGCCAATTCTACTTAATTCATCACATCAAAATCATCTTACTAGCCAATTAAAACTTGCTCCCTATGAGCAGACTCATATATTTACATTATAATTCATTATATAACTACCAAATTACCTCATTACTTACTCTACTCCACAAATTAATACTTAAATACGATTTCTCATTCATTCATCCAAATGTAAGGGAGATTTCATTCCAGGTTCATTCCACATACATTCATAGGGTCAAAAACGAAAATAAGCCCTACACAAAAGCTCTCATTTTCCTTCATGACCCATGAAATTCCCATTACCTATATGTAAACGTTTATCACCCATACAACTATCCTGACAGTTCAAATTTGATCAACATATACAAAATATCAACACATTATAACTATTCCCACAACTACAAAATCATGTGTTGCCGGCCAAGGCATTCTTTACCAAAAAGAGGCTTCCTTCATACTTCTCCTCCACAAAACAGCTCCAAGGCAAGTCCTACAACACAGGAGCTAAAAAGATATACCACAGGGAGAGTGAGTATACTTTCTCAATGATGAAAATCCAACAATTAAGACAGTATATGCATGAATGCAATACAACGTCTCCTCCTCAGGAGGAGTTCATCCAATATTAAATTATTCAACCATCAATTCTTATTCAAGTACAATTATCCCTTAAATTTCTCAGAATCATATCAACCGAGTACACAATCATAGTTAGTAATTAGAAAGGGGAATTTCCACCCACATCTCACTCAACCTCATCAACAGAGTATCACTCTATGCCATGCTTCAAAGTTAATGCACATGCTAGTGTTTAAAATGCATATGCACGGATCCAATTTCATTTCCTCGGGTGATCGCAACCACCATAATCATACAATCATTCTCAATGGTTTCCCGCCTCGCAAGGGGTACTCCCTCTAGCAGCCTCGCAAGGTGCTTCTCATGATCGCAACCACATTCAACATTTCATAAGGTTTCCCGCCTCGCAAGGGGTACTCCCGCCTCATGATCGCAACCACGGGCATTCAATCTCAATGGTCCCGCAGGGCCTTTCAATTCAATACCAGGTGATCGCAACCACCGGTCTAATAATCACAGGAACTCGCAAGCCCTTTTACATTTCCAACATCAAGTGATCGCAACCACTTATCAACATCATCATGATATGCATGCCATGCCATGTATGCAATGTTTATGCATGCCTCAACCTCATATGGCTATCTCACCCTCTCACCTAAGGTACATTCTAACAGGGCCCGCAAGCGCACGGGTTATGTCACGTAATATAAAAGATTATCGTTCTCCACAGGGGCTGTGTTCAAAGTACCAGCATATTGAAATTTAATTATCCACACAATTGATTTTTTTAAGATTTTTATAAAATAAAGCACAAATTAAAGTTGAACAGAATACGAATAAATAAAAATAAAATTTACTTGACACTTAAAAATCAGAGTTGAGAATATCTTGGGATTTCGGGGGATTAAGATTCTATTTTATGTTAATGAATTTTAACTTTTCATAAATAAGAATCAAATTAAGTTTTCCAAGGTGAATTTTCCAAAAGCTAATTAATATGTTCCTCTCGGAATCCTATTAATGTACCTAACCTATGGAAAGCGCTGCTTAATCCTCAGAAAGGCCCATTATCGTTTTATGAAAACCCCTTTTATTTCCTCAAAAGAATTTTGATTACTTTCACGGTTTTACCGAGGTCACAAAAAGCATTTCAAAAATCTTAGGTTTAATTCAAAGCTTTCCAGTAAAAATAAATCTCTCGATTCTATTTATTACCTAAACTTGCTAATATAACCGCAAGTATACAGTTTTATCATTTAGGTTCTTGTTAGGAATCACTAAAAGCGTTAAGCATAATTGAACTAAATGGAAAACATAAATTTATTTAATTCCAAGTCAAAATAACATTAAAATAAAATATTATCATACCCCCTTTATCCCAAGATAATTAATTTAGCTACTCATGAAATAATTCAAATTCATATAAATAATGGAAAAATAAAACATACAAGACATGGTAAAAATAAAGACTTACGGGTTTATCCAAAAGCTCAGAATACTTTACCACTGTATTTCCTTGTTGCAATATTCCTCCGTCAATTACAAATTTAAATAACTCACTTTTACAATTCACAACTCTTAAAATAAAATAAAGAAAAAGAAAGTAAAAGAAAAAATGAGAACGGGACAGAGAAAGAAAATAAGAGAAATAAAACGAAAGAAAAAGAAAAGAAAAGGAGAAGAAAAACAAAGAAGAAAAAGAAAGAAAAGAAAGAAAAGAGAAACGGAAAAGAAACAAAGAAAAGAGAAAGGAAAGAAGAATTGGAACGAAGCTGATGGTAATTGATGGGAAGAGATGATTCATTTTGCTGATGGGTTGCTGCTGCTTTTATAGGCAAATGGATGGAGGATTCCAGCTATGAAAACGCGTTCAAATTGCAAGTGGAAGAAACTTTCGGTGCATGTGAGTTCCAGCTGTGCCAACTTGTTTCCAATTTGCATATTTTAATATTTCCAATAATTCGGTGCTTGGATTTTAGTGATGATTGGTGCAGAATGATGAAATTCTGAGTGGAAAAATGTTATTTTCCCACAAATCCGAGTGAAAGCTTGCTGGAGGGTGTGGGTGCAAACTAGACAGCGTGGAGAAGAGTTGCTATTGGATAGAGATCTGTACGGTGTGGAGAGGAAAGTGTTTAGTGGGTTGTTGGGCGGTGTAGAGAGTACTGCTGGACGGTGTTGTGGATGGAAAGGAGAGTCTGGGCGGTGTTGGTTGGGGAGAAGAGTCTGGGCGGTGTTGGTTTGAGGAGAAGAGTCTGGGCGGTGTCGGTTTGAGGGACAGAGTTGCTGGACGGTGTGGTGGATAGAGCCGGTGTTTAAAGTGGATGGGACGGTGTTGGTTTGGGACGATGTTTAGAAGAGATGGAAGGAGTCGGTGTTTATGGGAGAACCGATCGGTGATGAAGCTGGATGAAAGGACGAGTGAAGAGTGACTGAAGAGTAACTTCTGATTAAGCCATTCAGTCGGAATTGAATGCAAGAGGACTCGGAACCGACTGAAACCATTCACTCGGCTCAGGTTCATGGAGTTCATTCGGAACTGATTGCAGAGTGAATCGAAACTGAGTGAAAAGTGATTCACTCGGAACTGTTTAAAAGGTGACTCAAAACCGACTGGAAAGTGGCTCACTCAGGATTGGGAAGTCTGCTCACTGTTTCACTCGGCTATGTCTATGGAATGTGAACCACTCAGAGAGAGACCTTGCTCGGATTTCTCAGGAATACACTCGGTCACATTCAAATGGTAAAATCACACCTTCATTCGGGAGTCCGAGTTGATTTCCACTCGGAATTGACTTCAGTCGTCAATCAAATCACTCGGAATGGCCTTCACTTTTACTCAGGAACTTGTTCTTGAAGGGTTGGAATTTGACTGATTGAATTTCTTCTTATGTCCGAGGCTTTGCTTTGCTCGAAAATGTATCTTTCTGACCCAACTCACTCGGATGTACTTTCCTTGGAGACTTCTCACTCGGGCTCAGTGTGAAACTTGAAAGTCTTCCCGAGTGTGATTCATTTCTGGTCGGATTTTTCCTTCCTTGCTAAGATTTACTCGGAAATGCTTTGTTCTGCTTGAGAATGCCATTTTCTCTGAGTGAGACCACTCAGATTCCTCCTTAGTCAGCATTTATTCATTTCAGTGGCCTCTTCTACTCGGAATCCTTTCACTCAGAACAGCTTTTCACTCGGATTCGTTGCAATCAGAAAACTCCCACTCGGATTCACTTCAATCAGTAATCCTTTCACTCGGAGAATAGCTTTGGACATATTTATTGGAGGTCAGTCTCCTTTTTTCACTCGGAATGGACGCAGTCGGGGAAGTTTCCACTCGGAATCTCCTCCAACCGAGACTCATTCCATTTCAGCATTGAACCTCAGCCATTTATCACTCGGAATGGCTTTGACAGGGAACTTTCCACTCGCATTTGGCTCCAATAGTGAAGTATTCCACTCGGCAATGCTCCATTCTGAATTGTTCCACTTGGAAAGGCTCCATTCTGAGCCATTCCATTCGGATTACCTTCAACAGTGCAGTATTCCACTCAAATTTGCTCCATTCTGAGTAATGCTACTCAGATTTGGTCCTTTCTCAGTCATCCCACTCGGATTTGGTTAATTTAAATCAGAATTCAGCATTTCTGAGTCGGGTTTCAGCATTCTGAGTCAGAATTCAACATAAAAAGAGAGTTTTTTCTACTTTTTTGGGCTGGTTCTTCTTGTTTCTTTATCATTTTATGGTCGTTTTTCTCTTGTTTTTGACCCTTTATTACCTTAATTCCTACAAAATAACATACCCAAGTAGACTAGAGTGGAAAGAAAGCGAAAATCGCAATAAATAAAGGAAATACAGTGCATTATGATTAAAAATCCTAAGCAAACTAGATCTATTTTATTGTATTAAAAAGCACTTATCAAAATACCCCAAACCAAAACATTGCTTGTCCTCAAGCAATCACCATATTCACAAGATAAAATACAGAAAACACTAAGCTTAATAAACTAAGGAAATCAAAAATAGAGAAACAGATTTATTTAAATGCCAATTTTATTTTTCTTATGTGAATCAATTTTCAATGTCAAGACTTGAGATACTCTTCTCACAATTTTCACTCAAGTGTTTCAAGGTTTGTGTATCTCTCAAATCATCATAGTCAAAAAATATTACCATAAGCTTGTTAATAAACCAGAAACTCCACAGTTTAGATAGAAAATATGTCAAAGTCTAAAGGTCTTTCAAAGTTTGTAACGTGGCCTTGGGTTGTAATGTTAAGGTAGGAATTTTAAGAAAAATGGAATACAAAAGGGCTTTAACAGTCATGAATGATCACCATTATAAATTTAACAGAGCAAATTTTTGAACTTTTATGGACTTTTTGGAATTCATTCAATATCATCCTTTTGATTTTCTTTTCTTTTTCTTGCGTTTCTTTGCATCCAATACCATATTTTTCTTAAGTCCTTTTTTTATTTCTTTGCTCCACTAAATTTCCAACTTTTTCACCATTAAGAGAATATCAGTCAATGAAAGGTTTCAAAGAAAAATTTTTGCTTTTAGGCTCAAAAGGGGTAACTAGGGGTCAAATTATACAAAATTCTAAGGCTTAAGAATAAGACCTAATTGTGCCTTTATCATCCTAAGACATATAATCAAAAACCATTTTGAATCGGTTGAAAAATAAGTTCTAGAATATTAATTACTATGAGATTCACTCAATCAAGAAAATATGGGTTTTGAAAATTTGTTTGATAAATAACCCATTTTGGCTCAAGTCTAATCATGGAAAGTCTTTTCAAAGAAAATTTTAATCACATAAGGTTCATTTAAGTATTTATTTGGCATTTAAACAATCAAATTTTGAAAATTTTACTCAAAATTTTGGGATCCTTAGATACTTTAGCCTTGTGTTCAAAGTAACTTTATCATGCAATCATGGTAAATTACAATATTACAAACAAAATAAAGAAAACAAACATGCAAAATAAAATAACAATCACACAACGTAAACAAAACAGTTAAGTTTTCTTACCTACCACCCCAAACCAGAATTTGACATTGTCCTCAATGTTAAAATGGATGATAAAAGGATAAGAAAACTTACCTGGAGTAACCCCAAACCAGCATCTGACATAGTTGGTTTTTTGTTTTTTTGTTTTTTTGTTTTTTTTTGTTTTTTTTTTGTTTTGTTTTTTTTTATTTATTTATTAAAGACATGGGGTTACCTCCCTACAAGTGCTAAGTTTTAAGTCTTCAGCCAGACTTTTCTGAACCTGCTTCAACTATACAATTCATACCTAAACACAGGTTTTAGTGGTCTGAATTCCACTTTAGGGATCAGTTCTCTTTTAGCCAAAAAATCACAGAAGTGTGTTTTTGAAATGCCTAAAAAGTCATAAGATAAAACAGATTCAAGTGGATCAAAAGGGAGGTTTTGGATTGCCTCTTTTTTTACCACTTGGTCAATAAAATCTATTTCAAGCACAGCAAAGTTAACAGGTATGTAAAATTTTCCTACCTTGATAGGAATAACCTCTAGAATACCTGGATCCTTAAGCTTGGGTAGTATCTTCTTTTGGATTAGTGTATTGCTCTCCTCAATTATCAGATGAGATAGAGACTCATCAAATTTCTTCTCTTCCTTAGCTTCTTCTTTAGTTATGCCAACCGGATCATCATAATGAGTACCACTCCCAAGAGTGATGTCCATGGTGTGGTTAGATGGTTCCACCTTAGGTTTTACAAAAAAATGTTTCTGGTGTTCTTATAGATAAAAAGGTCTGTTGGACAATTTGATTTTCCAAAATTTTGTTATGGGTGGCTAGAGAGTCCACCTTTGAAGCTAAGGTTTTTATGGCATTTGAGAACTCTTCATTTTGTTTTTCTTGGGTGCTCATAAAATTTTCCATCAGTATTTCAAGTTTGGATTTTTGTGGAGGATAGTTTTGGAATACTGGTAAGCTTCTAAAATCACTGCTATGGTTATAGTTCCCAATAGCATCCAACTAATGAAATTCTTGTTCATGGTGGCTTAAGGATATTGCAAAATAGCAATTTGTAGCAACATGTCCTGAATCACCACAAATACAACAATAAAAGTCAGTAGCACCTGTTAAGAATTCCATAACAAAGATCAAATGTGATCTTTGAAAATAAAAATAAAAATAAATAACTAGAAATAAAACAAAATAAAAATATTAACAAGTATGATCTAATCGAATTTCAATATTGCCGATATTTGAGGGACAACAGTCCCCGGCAACGGCGCCAAAAACTTGACAGGGCCCGCAAGCGCACAGGTTATGTCGCATAATATAAAAGATTATCGTTCTCCACAGGGACTGTGTTCAAAGTACCAGCATATTGAAATTTAATTATCCACACAATTGATTTTTTTAAGATTTTTATAAAATAAAGCACAAATTAAAGTTGCACAGAATACGAATAAATAAAAATAAAATTTACTTGACACTTAAAAATCAGAGTTGAGAATATCTTGGGATTTCGGGGGATTAAGATTCTATTTTATGTTAATGAATTTTAACTTTTCATAAATAAGAATCAAATTAAGTTTTCCAAGGCGAATTTTCCAAAAGCTAATTAATATGTTCCTCTCGGAATCCTATTAATGTACCTAACCTATGGAAAGCGCTGCTTAATCCTCACAAAGGCCCATTATCGTTTTATGAAAACCCCTTTTATTTTCTCAAAAGAATTTTGATTACTTTCACGGTTTTACCGAGGTCACAAAAAGCATTTCAAAAATCTTAGGTTTAATTCAAAGCTTTCCGGTAAAAATAAATCTCTCGATTCTATTTATTACCTAAACTTACTAATATACCCGCAAGTATACAGTTTTATCATTTAGGTTCTTGTTAGGAATCACTAAAAGCATTAAGCATAATTGAACTAAATGGAAAACAGAAATTTATTTAATTCCAAGTCAAAATAACATTAAAATAAAATATTATCATACCCCATTTATCCCAAGATAATTAATTTAGCTACTCATGAAATAATTCAAATTCATATAAATAATGGAAAAATAAAACATACAAGACATGGTAAAAATAAAGACTTACGGGTTTCTCTAAAAGCTTAGAATAATTTACCACTGTATTTGCTTGTTGCAATATTCCTCCGTCAATTACAAATTTAAATAACTCACTTTTACAATTCACAACTCTTAAAATAAAATAAAGAAAAAGAAAGTAAAAGAAAAAATGAGAACGGGACAAAGAAAGAAAATAAGAGAAATAAAACGAAAGAAAAAGAAAAGAAAAGGAGAAGAAAAACGAAGAAGAAAAAGAAAGAAAAGAAAGAAAAGAGAAACGGAAAAAAAACAAAGAAAAGAGAAAGGAAAGAAGAATTGGAATGAAGCTGATGGTAATTGATGGGAAGAGATGATTCATTTTGCTGATGGGTTGCTGCTGCTTTTATAGGCAAATGGATGGAGGATTCCAGCTATGAAAACGCGTTCAAATTGCAAGTGGAAGAAACTTTCGGTGCATGTGAGTTCCAGCTGTGCCAACTTGTTTCCAATTTGCATATTTTAATATTTCCAATAATTCGGTGCTTGGATTTTAGTGATGATTGGTGCAGAATGATGAAATTCCGAGTGGAAAAATATTATTTTCCCACAAATCCGAGTGAAAGCTTGCTGGAGGGTGTGGGTGCAAACTAGACAGCGTGGAGAGGAGTTGCTGTTGGATGGAGATCTGTACGGTGTGGAGAGGAAAGTGTTTAGTGGGTTGCTAGGCGGTGTAGAGAGTACTGTTGGACGGTGTTGTGGATGGAAAGGAGACTCTGGGCGGTGTTGGTTGGGGAGAAGAGTCTGGCCGGTGTTGGTTTGAGGAGAAGAGTCTGGGCGGTGTTAGTTTGAGGGACAGAGTTGCTGGACGGTGTGGTGGATGGAGCCGGTGTTCAAAGTGGATGGGATGGTGTTGGTTTGGGACGGTGTTTAGAAGAGATGGAAGGAGTCGGTGTTTGTGGGAGAACCGATCGGTGATGAAGCTGGATGAAAGGACGAGTGAAGAGTGACTGAAGAGTAACTTCTGATTGAGCCATTCAGTCGGAATTGAATGTAGGAGGACTCGGAACAAACTAAAACCATTCACTCGGCTCAGGTTCATGGAGTTCATTCGAAACTGATTGCAGAGTGAATCGGAACTGAGTGAAAAGTGATTCACTCGGAACTGTTTAAAAGGTGACTCGGAACCGACTGGAAAGTGGCTCACTCAGGATTGGGAAGTCTGCTCACTGTTTCACTCGGCTATGTCTATGGAATTTGAACCACTCGGAGAGAGACCTTGCTCGGATTTCTCAGGAATACACTCGGTCACATTCAAATGGTAAAATCACACCTTCATTCGGGAGTCCGAGTTGATTTCCACTCGGAATTGACTTCAGTCGTCAATCAAATCACTCGGAATGGCCTTCACTTTTACTCAGGAACTTGCACTTGAAGGGTTGGAATTTGACTGATTGAATTTCTTCTTATGTCCGAGCCTTTGCTTTGCTCGGAAATGCATCTTTCTGACCCAACTCACTCGGATGTACTTTCCTTGGAGACTTCTCACTCGGGCTCAGTGTGAAACTTGAGAGTCTGCCCGAGTGTGATTCATTTCCGGTCGGATTTTTCCTTCCTTGCTAAGATTTACTCGGAAATGCTTTGTTCTGCTTGAGAATGCCATTTTCTCTGAGTGAGACCACTCGGATTCCTGCTTAGTCAGCATTTATTCATTTCAGTGGCCTCTTCTACTCGGAATCCTTTCACTCAGAACAGCTTTTCACTCGGATTTGTTGCAATCAGAAAACTCCCACTCGGATTCACTTCAATCAGTAATCCTTTCACTCGGAGAATAGCTTTGGACATATTTATTGGAGGTCAGTCTCCTTTTTTCACTCGGAATGGACGCAGTCGGGGAAGTTTCCACTCGGAATCTCCTCCAACCGAGACTCATTCCATTTCAGCATTGAACCTCAACCATTTATCACTCAAAATGGCTTTGACAGGGAACTTTCCACTCGGACTTGGCTCCAATAATGAAGTATTCCACTCGGCAATGCTCCATTCTGAATCGTTCCACTCGGAAAGGCTCCATTCTGAGCCATTCCATTCGGATTTACCTTCAACAGTGCAGTATTCCACTCGGATTTGCTCCATTATGAGTAATGCTACTCGGATTTGGTCCTTTCTCAGTCATCCCACTCGGATTTGGTTATTTTGAGTCGAAATTCAGCATTTCTGAGTCGGATTTCAGCATTTTGAGTCGGAATTCAGCATTTCTGAGTCAGATTTCAGCATTCTGAGTCGGAATTCAGCATAAAAAGAGAGTTCTTTCTACTTTGGGCTTGTTCTTCTTGTTTCTTTATCATTTTATGGTCATTTTTCTCTTGTTTTTGACCCTTTATTACCTTAATTCCTGCAAAATAACATACCCAAGTAGACTAGAGTGGAAAGAAATTGAAAATCACAATAAATAAAGGAAATACAGTGCATTATGATTAAAAATCCTAAGCAAACTAGATCTATTTTATTGTATTAAAAAGCACTTATCACATTCATATCATTCATGGAGTCAATAACACATCATTACATAACATGCCATTCATAGCCTCATTTAGGCTTCATCATATAAACACTCTCTTCAAACACCATACACAATTCTCATTTCAAACACATGATAACACAGCAAATCAAGACAACATGCCATATTACATTAATACATACATTATCATCACAATTTTCATACATTTAGAAAATACACCCCTCTCCTACCTTAAGAGAAGTACGCTTCCGGGTTTGACGTTCCCGCTTCACAAGAGTTATCAAGTCCTACACCAATCATTATAGGACTTTATCAATTATTCATTCAAAAGCCATTTCAATATACATATACATCTCTATGTACACATGATTCTCATCATATGAAAGCTATCACAAGCTTATTTATTTGCTTACTTAGGCTTCGGGAATTCCTTCCCTTAACTCACCATTCATTATTATTAAAGTAACAACCTAAAGTGTTAAGTTACCCATTTACCAAACTTACATTTAATCCCATTTCATGTGGTTTTCATTTATATCTTCCAACTACCATCTCTAATCTTCATTAAATGTCAATGCTTCTTCATTTGTTACACTTCCCCCATCAATAAATGTTAACCCTTTCAATATTATACATTTCCCCCCAATTTCCATAAGTTAGGGTTTCCACTAAACTCACCATCCATCATAAATGCTCATCATTCATCAACCCCAACTTCACATACTTCATTTATTACTTATAAATACCCTTATTTATTTCACCCACACCTTAGGGTTCATGCATTTAATGCTTCTTTCCTCTACCTATAACATTTAATACTCCTCCAAGTTACCATCCTCTATCCTCTAGACTCCAAACGTAAAAGTGGTGGTAAAGAGTTTACCTTGCTCCAAAATGAAAATGGAAGTCAAGAGGGAGGATGAGGTAGACGAAAATAAAGAGGAGAAGGGAGGAGCTTCAAGCTACAGCGTCCTCCTCCAAGCTCATTGATGAACGAAAATGAGAAAGGGAGAGAGCACCAATTTGTTTAAGCTCTTGGGGGAGAAGAAGAAGATATGAAGAAGAGAAGAAGGGAACAGGAAGTGTGTTGGCGTGGAGAAGAAGAGAGTTACGGGAAAATGAGAGTGAATTGGTGAGGTTTTTATTTTATTTTAATTCTGATCACTTAATTCTTCTGTTTTTTCACTAAACAGGTTCACAGTTCGGGCTCGATACATATTCTAAAAATTATTCCGAGTACATATTCGGATTCCCAATAACATTATCTACAGCCCTGACCAACGGCATCTCAATCGGGGATACTTGGTCTGACACTCATATCCTATCCGGGTTAGTTTTTCAACTTATCCGGTCTTAATAATTCACTAGCAGTTTCAGAGAATTTCAATTTAATTATTTCTAGTATTTTGGAATATTAGTTAGTCCACATTCCACATTTAATTATTTAATGTTTATTTTCTTAATTTAACTTCCTACTTTAAAAATTCGGGGTGTTATAATCCACCCCTCCTAAAAAAAAATTTCGTCCTCGAAATTAAACATACCAGATTCGAATACGTGAGGATACCGCTCACGAATATCATCCTCGCATTCCCAGGTGAGTGTCTCAACGTTTCCATGCTTCCACACTACTTTCACCAATGGTACCATCTTATTCCGTAGTCTTTTCACGGAATACTCAACAATACAAACCAAAACAGGAGAGACAGACAAGTTATCCCACACATCAACATCATGAAGAGAGATCACGTGTAAGGGATCCTGAATATACTTCTTTAACTGCGACACGTGAAACACATTATCTAGATTTGCAAGCTGTGGAGGAAGCGCAATCCGATAAGCGACATCTCCAATCCGCTCCAAGATTTCATAGGGTCCAATGAATTTAGGGCTTAGTTTTCTGCTCTTCAAAGCTCTTCCAATACCCTTATCACACGAGACTCGCAAGAACACATGGTCGCCGACTTGAAATTCAAGTGGCTTCCTCCTTTTGTCATAATAGCTCTTCTACTAGTCTTGAGCAATTTTTATCTTCTCCCGAATCATCTTGATCTGCTCGATAGTTTCCTCAACAATCTCAGGCCCTAAGGCTAAGTTCTCACTAACCTCGAACCAGCATAAAGGGGTTCGACACCTCCTTCCATATAATGCCTCATATGGTGCCATACCAATACTAGAATGAAAACTGTTGTTGTAGGTGAATTCAATCAGAGGCAAATATTTCCTCCACGGACCGCCGTGCTCCAAAACACAAGCACGCCGTAAGTCCTCAAGACTTTGAATAGTCCTCTCAGACTGCCCATCAGTCTGAGGATGGTACGCCGAACTTAGCTTCAGTTTTGAACCCATCGCCTCATGTAAGCTTCCCCAGAATCGGGAAGTGAATCGGGGGTCACGATCAGAAACAATGCTTGATGGCACACCATGTAATCTCATAATTTCCCGAATGTATAACTGTGCCAAATCTTATAAAGAACTCTTCATACTGATCGGTAAGAAATGCGCACTCTTCGTCAAGCGATCCACAATCACCCAGATTCCGTCACATCTGGACCTCGTTCTCGGCAATCCAGACACAAAGTCCATGGCAATCGCATCCCACTTCCAAACGGGAATATCAAGTGGCTTCAAAGTACCCGAAGGTCTCTAGTGTTCTACCTTCGCCTTCTGATAAGTAAGGCATGCAGCTACAAAGTTGGCAACATCATGTTTCATTCCGAGCCACCAAAAATTCTTCTTTATATTTTGATACATCTTGGTTGCACCAGGATGAATGCTAAAAATGCTTTTATGTGCTTCCTCTAGCACCGTGTGTCTCCAATCTCTGAATAAAGGTACATACACACAATCTTTTACTCGCCATAACCCATCAATGCCTTCCACAAGAAATAAATTCTTTCCATTATCCTGAGATCTTCTCATCTCTTGTAAATAATCATCATCTCTTTGTTTCTCTTTTACAAGCTCCAAAAACTCATTACATATCTTCAAGGTAGTAAAACATAGCTTCTTGGAGGATTGAACTTCGGTTCCAACATTCAAATTCTGAAATTCCTTAATCAATTCAAATTCTTTGACCATCATGGCCGACACATGCAAGGATTTCCGACTAAGAGCATCGGCAACCACATTGGCTTTTCCCGGATGGTACATTAATTTAAAATCGTAATCCTTCAAGAACTCCATCCATCTCCTCTGACGCATATTCAATTCCTTTTGGTCAAAAAGGTATTTCAAACTTTTGTGGTCACTAAAAACCACAAATCTCAAACCATACAAGTAATGACGCCAAATCTTCAAGGCAAACACAACCGCAGCCAACTCCAAATCATGAGTTGGGTAATTAACTTCATGAGGTCGTAACTGGCGTGAAGCATAAGCTATTACATGTTCCTTCTGCATTAGCACACATCCAAGTCCGTGCTTAGAAGCATCACAATACACCACAAACTCTTCTTATAAATCAGGCAATGCCAAGACAGGCGCAGAAGTCAGCCTCATCTTTAACTCTTCGAAGTATCTCTCACATTCAACTGTCCATACAAAAGGTTGGTGTTTCCTTGTCAAGTTCGTCAAGGGTCTAGCAAGACGAGAAAAGCCTTCGATAAACCTCCGATAATAACCGGCAAGTCCAAGGAAACTTCGGATTTCTGTAACCGACGTAGGTCTAGGCCATGCCATAACGGCTTCAACCTTAGAAAGATCCACCGAAATATCATCCTCGGATATCACATGTCCAAGAAACTGGACAATCATCAACCAAAATTCGCATTTATAGAGCTTGGCATACAACTGGTTCTCTCTAAGAATGTTCAACACCATTTTCAAGTGTTCTTCGTGTTCCTCACGACTCTTGGAATATACTAAGATATCATCGATGAACACCACAACAAAACGATCCAGGTATTCATAAAAGATGTGGTTCATGTAGCTCATGAACATCACTGGAGCATTAGTTACTCCAAATGGCATCACAACATACTCGTAATAGCCATATCGCGTCCTAAACGCAGTCTTCGGAATATCTTCGGTTCTCACCCGAATTTGATGATAACCGAAACGCAAATCAATCTTCGAAAATACCATTGCGCCTCGTAATTGATCCAGCAAGTCATCAATACAAGGTAAAGGATATCTATTCTTTATCGTTAGCTTGTTCAATTGGCGGTAGTCTACACACAACCGCATGGTTCCATCTATCTTCTTAACCAATAAAACAGGAGCTCCCTAGGGTGACACACTGGGTCGAACAAACTCCTTCTCAAGTAGCTCCTCAACTTGCTTCTTTAATTCAACTAACTCCATAGGAGACATCCTATAAGGAGCAATAGACACTGGTTCAACACCAGGTACAAGGTCAATAACAAACTCAACCTCCCTTGGAGATGGTAAGCCAGGTATCTCTTCGGGAAACACATCCAAAAAGTCAAACACCACAGGGATATTAATGGGATCGGGACCACTCGTCCCATCGGCCAGAGATAGTAATATGCAAAGTTGAGCTATACCTTGCACATCAAACTGTCAAATATCAGAAGAAGGGAAAATAACAGTCCATTGTTGACAATCAACCATAACTTTGTTGGTGGAGAGCCAATCCATACCTAGTATGATCTCCAATCCCTTCATAGGTAAGCAAATAAAAGACACCACAAATCTTCTCCCATCTAGGAGCATATCAACATTATCACACCGATTAACCGATCTGAGACAAGTACCGGTTGGGGTGGTAACCACAAGGGCATTTTTCATGAAACATACCGGTAATCTCAATCGCCGAACACAATCCTCGGATATAAAAGAGTGGGTTGCACCCAAATCATAAATGACATGAACTGAGTGTCCAAGAATTTCACACTTACTTTCAACCAGGTTATCTGCTTGTGCTGCATCCTCACTGGTCACCGCAAATACTCTTCTGGCATTGGGTTGAAGATTTCCACCATCCTTGTTTCCACCACGAGCACCATTTCCATTTCCTCGACCGTTGCCATGCCTTCCACCATTATAGCCACCTCGGCCACCATGTCGACCTTCATTATTTCCATTACCACGGCCCCGACCACCATTGTGGCCTCCGCAATTCACATAAGCAGGTGCATTAGCACGGTTGGGAACATTAGCTTGTACCGGAGCCGGTCTTGCAAGCATGGGACATGCAGGATGGATATGTCCCACCTGGTCACAATTAAAGCACACAACATCTTCACGGTGCACGTATTCCCTAACATAGTGTGGTCCACCACACCTATAGCACCTCAGCCCATTGGTATTTGCATTACCCCGGCCAAAAGTATTACCACGTCCACCGCCTCTAGCTTGGACATTAGAATGGGCACCCCTCAGAAAGCGTCCTCTTCTGAAATTTCCCTGCCTCTTGAAACTAGATGATTGACCCTTCAACTTAAAGTCGAATTTAGAATGTTGAGAGGGAGCATGTTCTTCATAAATACGGCACTTATTCATAAGTACTGTGAAACTTCGGATTTCCTGATGGCATATAGCCCTTTGAATATCAGGGCGTAGACCGTTCTCAAATTTCACACATTTTGAGGCTTCAGTTCCCTCTTGTTAATAAGGAGGGTAGAATTCACAGAGTTCTTCAAATTTGGAAGCATATTCTTCCACCGTCATCGCGCCTTGCCTGAGTTCCATGAACTCAAGTTCCTTCTTGCTCTTATAACTTTCGGGCACATATTTCCTCTTGAGTTTAATTTTAAAATTTTCCCAAGTTAAAGGAATAGCAGCAGCATTCATTCTACTCTTGGTGAGTCTCCACTAAGTCTCCGCTTCATCTTTTAGCATAAAAATAGCATACTCCACTTTCTGGAGCTCATTGCACTCAAAACTATCAAAGATCCGCTCAACATCCCAGATCCAAGCATAGGCTTGCTCAGGCCTAAATCCACCATGAAACTCAGTGGGTTTCCGCTTTAAAAACATGTCAAGGCCTTGAGTACATTGAACAACAGGAGCAGGTTGTCTTTCCGCCTCTTGTCTTTCACAGTTTTACGATTCAAGGAGATCCACAAAATGGTTCAAAGCTCTAGCTATAGCGTCATCATTATCTTGACGACAACGGGCCATCTCGATATCTAAAATCATAACATAATATTCATCTAACATTAGTAAACTCATTCATAAAAATTCGTCCATAATCTCACACTATAGCACTTTATCATAAAATTCAATTACGGCCCTCCTTCATGGAGTCCAATATCAACCAATCTATATTTAAGCTCATACAAGAGTATCATCATATCATAATGTAGTATGCATTCACAGTACATAGGATTCATCATTGAGGGAGGATAGTGTGAAGAAGCTTCGCCGGACTTATAACAATCACTTTCAATCCATAATCAGTTCATACTTAACCAAACAATAAGGACAATCATTCCTCAATCACATATCATGTTCTGGTAATAACAACAGCTAATCATAGTAACACAGAGCTAATAATGCTCTGATACCAGGTTGTGACACCCCAAAAATAGGGGTAAATTTTTCACGATTTTAGTGTAAATAATTCATGATAATTGCAAGTGATAAGGCTGCTTAATTATTTATTTATTTAGTCATTTCCCCAGACCTATCAGAGACCAATCTCATATATGAAGATATAAGAAGGTAAGTCAAGAGGAGCAACCAAGAATAATTGCCCCAATCAAAAACAGCGGAAGAATTTACAACAAGATAATGCTATGTGATAGAAATTAAGGAGGACAACTATTGTAAAATTTAATAAATCAGATTTTCTGACCAAAATATTCCAGAAACAGTGTGGGATCAGGGTTTAATGAAAATATAAAAGAAAACATTTCGATCACAGTATTTGGGGACAACAGGGGTCCCCCTCGCTCAAGCAAAATCCCTACTCGCTTGAACGAGTGCCACACGCACATGGGCAAAGCAGAAGAGAGCTGAGCGAAAGGAATAATTACGCATCAGGGGACGATCTCGCTCAAGCGAATTCCGACTCGCTTGAGCGAGACAGACAAACCTCGCTTGGGCGAAGCCAGCGGGCCTGGGCGAAATTCGTCCAGAATCAAATTCATGATTGACTCGCTTGGGCGAGACTTCCTCGCCTAGGCGAACAACTTACAGAGCTGGGCTTATACCCACTCGTTTAATAAGGCTTTCCAATACTTAAGTTTTCACTCAGCAAAGCCCCTCCAAGTCTGACTCCCAACACTCGGGTTTTCACTTGGCAGAATCCTCCCGAAACCGACTCAAGCACTCAGGTTCTTACTCAGCAAGATCATCCTGACTGACCCATCATTCACTCAATCCTCTACTCGGCAAAGTCAGTCCAGACCGAGTCCTCTCTCACTCTATTTTCCACTCGGTAAATTCATTCCAAATCTGAGTCTTCACCCACTCGGGGTTCTACTCGGAAAACTTCCCAGAAACCAACTCGCCACCTAGATGGACACTCACTCAGAATCTCATTCCACGACTGACTCATTACCTGACCGGCTTTTACTCGGCATTTTATTACAAATCCGACTTCCTCTCTTTTTCACTCGAGTTGAGTTATCCCAGGGGACTTCTGGACAAACTCACACCGATTACTTCCAATCGGTGTTCACCCACTCAGAAATGTATAATCGGGACACACCACTCGAAACAAGTTACACTAGACTCAGACATTCCCCATTCAGGACTCCACTGCCCAGAACACCACACTTAAGAGTCTTCTCACTTGGATTATGTACACTTCCTTACTTGGAAGGTCATGACTCGGACATAGTTCACTTGGAATTCACTCGGAAATTACACCACCTCTTAGTTTATTTCCAAAACTTCCACTTAGACAAAGTTTATTTAGGAACTCACCCACTCACCATTTAATTGTCTCGCCTGGGCGATTACCATTCCCCAAGATCCTTCGCTCGGGCAAATTTCATCCAGTAGCTAAATCCCTGATTCTACTATCATTCTCGCTTGAGTAACTAGCCATTCGCCTGAGCGAAATCATACCAGTGGCTAATCCTTTCGCCCTCGCTCGGGTGAAGCTCTATTCGCCTAGGCGAATTTCCTCCAGTATCTAAACACTGATACTGGGACAATCTCGCTTGGACGAGATTCACTCACGCCTAAGCGAGAATTGCCCAGAAGCTGATTTTCATCCAGGAGGGACTCTCGCTTGGGCGAGGACCCATCTCGCTCAGGCGAGATAATCAGAAAGCATACAGGATGTGGAATCTGAACAACATATCCTATTAGAACTCCATTTAAGCCAATTCTACTTAATTCATCACATCAAAATCATCTTTCTAGCCAATTGAAACTTGCTCCCTATGAGCTGACTCATATATTTACATTATAATTCATTATATGACTACCAAATTACCTCATTACTTACTCTACTCCACAAATTAATACTTAAATACGATTTCTCATTCATTCATCCAAATGTAAGGGAGATTTCATTCCAGGTTCATTCCACATACATTCATAGGGTCAGAAACGAAAATAAGCCCTACACAAAAGCTCTCATTTTCCTTCATGACCCATGAAATTCCCATTACCTATATGTAAACGTTTATCACCCATACAACTATCCTAACAGTTCAAATCTGATCAACATATACAAAATATCAACACATTATAACTATTCCCATAACTACAAATTCATGTGTTGCCGGCCAAGGCATTCTTTACCAAAAAGAGGCTTCCTTCACACTTCTCCTCCATAAAACAGCTCCAAGGCAACTCCTACAACACAGGAGCTAAAAAGATATACCACAGGGAGAGTGAGTATACTTTCTCAATGATGAAAATCCAACAATTAAGACAATATATGCATGAATGAAATACAACGTCTCCTCCTCAAGAGGAGTTCATCCAATATTAAATCATTCAACCATCAATTCTTATTCAAGTACAATTATCCCTTAAATTTCTCAGAATCATATCAACCGAGTACACAATCATAGTTAGTAATTGGAATGGGGAATTTCCACCCACATCTCACTCAACCTCATCAACAGAGTATCACTCTATGCCATGCTTCAAAGCTAATGCACATGCTAGTGTTTAAAATGCATATGCACGGATCCGATTTCATTTCCTCGGGTGATCGCAACCACCATAATCATGCAATCATTCTCAATGGTTTCCCGCCTCGCAAGGGGTACTCCCTCTAGCAGCCTCGCAAGGTCCTTCTCATGATCGTAACCACGTTCAACATTTCATAAGGTTTCCCGCCTCCAAGGGGTACTCCCACCTCATGATCTTAACCACGGGCATTCAATCTCAATGGTCCCACAGGGCCTTTTAATTTAATACCAGGTAATCGCAACCACCGGTCTAATAATCACAGGAACTCGCAAGCCCTTTTACATTTCCAACATCAAGTGATCGCAACCACTTATCAACATCATCATGATATGCATGCCATGCCATGTATGCAATGTTTATGCATGCCTCAACCTCATATGGCTATCTCACCCTCTCACCTAAGGTACATTCATATCATTCATGGAGTCAATAACACATCATTACATAACATGCCATTCATAGCCTTATTCAGGCTTCATCATATAAACACTCTCTTCAAACACCATACACAATTCTCATTTCAAACACATGATAACACAGCAAATCAAGACAACATGCCATATTACATTAATACATACATTATCATCACAATTTTCATACATTTAGAAAATACACCCCTCTCCTACCTTAAGAGAAGTACGCTTCCGGGTTTGACGTTCCCGCTTCACAAGAGTTATCAAGTCCTACACCAATCATTATAGGACTTTATCAATTATTCATTCAAAAGCCATTTCAATATACATATACATCTCTATGTACACATGATTCTCATCATGTGAAAGCTATCACAAGCTGATTCATTTGCTTACTTAGGCTTCAGGAATTCCTTCCCTTAACTCACCATTCATTATTATTAAAGTAACAACCTAAAGTGTTAAGTTACCCATTTACCAAACTTACATTTAATCCTATTTCATGTGGTTTTCATTTATATCTTCCAACTACCATCTCTAATCTTCATTAAATGTTAATGCTTCTTCATTTGTTACACTTCCCCCATCAATAAATGTTAACCCTTTCAATATCATACATTTCCCCCCAATTTCCATAAGTTAGGGTTTCCACTAAACTCACCATCCATCATAAATGCTCATCATTCATTAACCCCAACTTCACATACTTCATTTATTACTTATAAATACCCTTATTTATTTCACCCACACCTTAGGGTTCATGCATTTAATCCTTCTTTCCTCTACCCATAACATTTAATACTCCTCCAAGTTACCATCCTCTATCCTCTAGACTCCAAACGTAAAAGTGGTGGTAAAGAGTTTACCTTGCTCCAAAATGAAAATGGAAGTCAAGAGGGAGGATGAGGTAGACGAAAATAAAGAGGAGAAGGGAGGAGCTTCAAGCTACAGCGTCCTCCTCCAAGCTTATTGATGAACAAAAATGAGAAAGGGAGAGAGCACCAATTTGTTTAAGCTCTTGGGGGAGAAGAAGAAGATATGAAGAAGAGAAGAAGGGAACAGGAAGTGTGTTGGCGTGGAGAAGAAGATAGTTACAGGAAAATGAGAGTGAATTGGTGAATTTTTTATTTTATTTTTATTCTCATCACTTAATTCTTCCGTTTTTTACTAAACAGGTTCACAGTTCCGGCTCGATACATATTCTAAAAATTATTCTGAATACATATTCGGAGTCCCAATAACATTATCTACAGCCCTGACCAATGGCATCTTAATCGGGGATACTTGGTCTGATATTCATATCCTATCCGGGTTAGTTTTTTAACTTATCCGGTCATAATAATTCACTAGCAGTTTCAGAGAATTTCAATTTAATTATTTCTAGTATTTTGGAATATTAGTTAGTCCACATTCCACATTTAATTATTTAATGTTTATTTTCTTAATTTAACTTCCTACTTTAAAAATTCAGGGTGTTACACTTTCCATTCACCCCCTTCCTTGATTCTTATTTGGTGATAGCCACTTTTAAGGTCAATCTTAGAGAATATGGTAGAGCCACAAAGTTCATCGAATATATCATCAAGTCTAGGTATAGGATGCTTATACTTAATGGTGATGTTGTTGATTGCTCTACAATCAGTGCATAACCTCCAAGAACCATCTTTCTTAGGAACTAAAAGAATAGGTACAACACATGGACTTAGGCTCTCCCTAATCCAACCTTTGGAAAGTAGGTCTCCAATTTATTTTTCTATTTCTAGACTCTCCTTAGGGTTACACCTATATGTAGGCCTATTGGGCAAGCTAGCCCCAAGTATAAGATCTATTTGGTGTTCTATACCCCTAAGAGGTGAAAGCCCTTAAGGAAGATCTTTAGGAAAGATACCCTCAAACTCTAGTAGGAGTTGTTGCATTCCCTTAGGCAACATAGAAGAAGAGCCCACTAAAGATAGGGAAGTGCAAGGAGGAGGAATACTAAAGGGGCTAGGTGAGCTAGAAAAGGATGAAGAAAGGTAAAGCATGTAGAAAGATTTGTGAAGAAGTAAGGCTTGCTTCATATAATGCTTAGAGGCAAAGAAAGAAGAATGCCCATTGGGATCTTCAAAGGTGAGGATCCCTTTACTCTTATCTTGTTTAGTTATTTGTTCTTTATTTTTTTATTTTTAGGTTTTAGGAGGGGAGGTGGAAGCCCAACCTCTTTATCCCTTTTTAACTTCATTTGAAGTTGGTCTTCCAAAGCTTGTTTAGGAGACAAAGGATGCAAGACAAACTTTTTATTATGCACAAATGTGAGGGTGTTAGTGAACCCCTCATGGGTGACCATTTTATCATATTGCCATGGTATACCAAATAGCACATGAGTGGCTTCCATAGGAACCACATCACACCATATTTGATCATGGTATATGCCTATAGAAAGAGAAAGAAGAACTTGTTTGTTCATTAATATTTCACCTTTTTCATTAAGCCATTATAGTTTGCAAGGTCTAAGGTGATCCACAATGAAGTTTGTGAACTAGCCACATTAGCACAACTGCCACTATCCACAATGAGAGAACATAATTTTTCTTTGATATAACATCTTGTATAAAAGATCTTCTTCCTTTCTGTAGTGTCATCAACCCTTATATGACTTCCTAGAAGTCTTATGATCATAAACAATTCACCTTCATATCCTAGAACATGTTCACTTTTATAGGAATCACTATTGGAGCTATCACTAGAGTGTGAAGAATATGCTTCCCCATAGCTTGAATAGTGATCAATGACTTTTAAATCATAACTTTTTTGTTAGGCATTGAGAGGTAATATGACCTCTTCCTAAACATTTAAAACATTTGATTGAACTTGTTCTTAAAGAATTAGGTTGGGATAAAGAGTTGTTATTCCTAGAAGGGTTATTTCTAGAAGGTCTTGTAGGGGTATGATCCCTATAAACCTCACTTTTAATCATAGGAGTTAAAGGGCCCACTTCATGCTCCTTACCCTTTTTAGCACTACTACCCTCTTTTTGGATAGAGTCTTCCTTGCCTTTCCACCTAGGTCTATAAGGTTTTGACTCTCTATTATAGTAGGAAGCTTCATCCATAAGTTGAGCTTCTACTCTTGTGCGTTAATGGAGTGGCTCCTCAATGTCCATATGAGGTATAAGTTCCACTCTCTTTTTATTATTATGATTAAGGCCATGTAAAAATCTATGCATGAGAATTTCTTCATCCTCCTTAATATTAGCCCTAATCATATCCATCTCCAAGGCCTTATAATAGTCATCCACACTTTTGGACCCTTGGGTGAGTCTATTGAGCTTGGCCAATAGTTTACCCTATAATAGGAGGGCATATATCTTTTCCTAAGTAAGGCCTTAAGATCTTCCCATTTATCAATGGGTGGAAATGGTCTTTCTTTCTTTCTTTTAGGATTTGGGCTTACTAAACTAATGCATAGTTTTGAAAGCTAAGGGTGGCAATCCTAACCTTTTTTTTATTTTTTGTTTCATGGGAGGTGGAAAGTTGTTCAACTCTCATCTCCCAATCTAAATAGGCTTCAACATCACTTTTGTCATGGAAGGGTAGGACCTCTAGCTTGACCTCTCTCAAGCCACCCTCCTCATGATGTCTATTATGTCTCCTATGATGCCTATGTTCAACTTCACTAGTGTCATCATGTTGTTTATCCTCATGGTGTCTATGTCTATATCTATCATGCGTAGTGGTTCTTTCTCTACCCTCCTCATTTTCTATGTTGTCTAACCTACTTGTCATGTTATTAAGTCATTCTAAGATTTTTATCATGTGTGGAGGGGTTGCATCTCTACCTCTCTCACTAGATGAAGACATGTTATAATGCGAAAATGCTAGTGATGAGATACTAGTCATTTCACTCAATTGATTTTAACTTAGAAAAGAAAAATAACACATAAAACAATCAAGAAAAATAAAAGGAAAGCAATTAGACAAGAACTAGTCGTTGTGTAAAAGTTTAAACTAAGCCTAGCATGCAAGAGCGCACTAATGCTAACTAGAAAGTAATTAAAACAAACTAGTCAGATGGTGCAAAAATGTAAACTAGGCCAAGGATATCAAATTGCACTTACACTAGTCGGATGCAAAAAGAATAAACTAAATCCTAAGCACAATTACTTCTAATCAACTAAAAAAAATTTAAAGCCCAAAATCTCTAAAGTCCAAATACAAGGACTTAACAAAGTATCAAAATATAAATTCCCAAAATACAAGGGAAAGAAAATACAATGCAAAAAAAATAATTCCTAATTGATTACAAAATTGCTCTCCAATACAAAAGCTTCCAAAAGTCTTCAAGTCCACTAAGAATGTCCACCAAGCTATAAAAGAAAGACTTGGAAACTCAAAGTAATGGTTAGCACAAAAAATAAGAGAAAATAAAAGAAAGGTGTTTGCACTCAAGCTCACAAATACTTTTACTCAAATGTCCACTTCCCTCAATACTTGTAGATTGCACTAGATCAGATCTACTAGTACAATCTCAATCCCTTCAATATACTACCCAAATAATAGTGAACTCACTAAGCCTTAATCTCAAGAATGCCAAGAAGTGAAATACTCAATGGACAAAACTAGAGAGAAAAAGACAAGTAAGCAAAGGCAAATTCGGAAGCTAAACCAAAAGGATTAGGATGAGACAAACTAGAACTTGACAAGTAATAAAAGGTAAATGAAAGAAAGCACACAAAAGTATAAAATAGTGTGACAAACTTGGAATGCAATAAAGACAAACTAAAAATTAAAGCAAGAAAGAAAGTAAGCACACAAAAGGAAAACTAGAAACTCTAAAATGCTTGAACTTCACCAAAATCTTTGTATAGTTTTCCAAAAGAGTTTTCCTCAAACAAATGGTCAATTAAGCACTAAATGGACACTATAAATTACTGCACAAATGAAAATATAGCTGCTGGAATATTTTTCTTTTTTTTCTATTCCATGTTTTTCAATCACTTTTTCCATTTTTTTTTGCAAGAAAATGACCTAAACAAATATAGGAACAAATGGCCAATGAACTTTTTAACCTTTTTCACTTTTTTTTCTGTTTTTCTAAGCTTTTGACTCTGTTTTTTATGTATTTTAATGCAGCAAGACAGATTTGGCAATTGGTCCAAAATAGTGCATAAACAAGGCATAAAATGGTAAACTACACAAAGTGTAAAGCAAGCATCTACTTCCAAATCAAAGAGGTAATGGAAAGGAAATGTTTTATGCATCAAAATACATCAAAACAAGTACAAAAACAGAATGATAAGATCAAAATACAGCTGCTGGAAACTTGAAATTAAACTAGAAAACTCAACCTAAAAAGGAATGCTAACAACCTACAAATAACAAGGCACTAATGTCACTTAAAGAAAGGTGATCTTGACACTTTAAGAGCTTGTTAGGCACTTTAAAGGAAGACTTTAAAATGCCTAAAGAGTCCAGCCACCACACAATAAGCAAAAGCTAAAGCAAAACTCCTAGAAAACAAAGGAAACAAGCTCCACACGTAAGACAATTTCTAAGAAAACTAATGAACACCTAACAATGGATCAAACACCTTAAGTACACACTCAAACCACACGATTATGAACAAGGTGCGGATCTGAATTCACACTTCTAAATGATTAAATGACACAAAAACAACTCAAGATGCAAAGATAACATAAGAAAAGATGAGGCAATGCATGTTACTTGAAGTAGAAGGCACCTTAAGGTCAAATCTTTAACCAAAAACGTTTTTGCTCCAAATTTAATGAAAATTTAAGGTTATATTTTGGTCATGTTTAGTAATAACATTTATGAAAGCACTTCTCAAAATTCCAATCCAAAAGGTGTAGATCTAAAACTTGAAGTAAGCATAACTTTTGTAATTTTTTGAGTTTTTAAGCATATGAAATATGAAAATTTATCTAAAGAATGAGAAAAATTCAGATTTGGAACTAAAATTGAAAGAAAAATACCATACTAAAATAGATCTAAGAAAAATAAGAAGAGTTGAGACTCATGATACCATATGTTGTAGGGAATTCTTTAATTTCCTAGCCTTGAATTGATGGATCTTCTCCTCTTGCTTGCTTAGATCTAAGAAACTTCTTGCAATGGATATGAAGCACATGGAATTGAGGATGGAAGGACCAAAACTGAAATGCAAAGGAAGCTTGGAGGTGAAGTAACTAGTGGAAGGAAATCCTAGATCTAAAGAGGTTTTTGGATTAGAAATGGAAGAGATGATCAGACTTGTGTGTGGAGGAAAGGTGCCGCCACTCTCTAAGAGGTAGAGAGATAAGGAAAGTGTTGTCACCACCCTTGGGAGAACGCCAATAGATAAGATTAGAGAAAGAAGCCTGGTGCTTCTACTTTCTAGAGAGAAGGTAGAGTTTCTCACTCTAACTATGCTTAACATTCAACTTATGAGAGATTAACAAAGGAGAGAGGCTTATATAATCCTTCTAAAAATTTGGCCAACTCTAGCTAACTATGGGCCTTGGATTATTTCCTAAGGCCCAATCCTAAAGCCTACTTAAAAATGGCTCAATACAAGCCCAAATGCAAAAATGACAAAGTACAAGGCTCAAAAATAGCCCAAATTCAATGGCTATGCAAAGCCCAAACTAATTCCTAAAACAAAATCCTAATATACCTAGAAATGTATAAGGATGGAAAATATTTACAAAATATGTGTGGCCCAATACAAGCCACCCAAAGGAGGCTCAATCATCAACACTAAGCCCATTACCCTTCTATAGAGCAAGAGAAAAGGGTAAGGGTCTTCAAGAGCTCCTTGATAACTTATCTTTTTACCTTTAATTACTTACTCTATTTGTCTATTTTATTTACTATTAAATCCTAATAAATGTGTTTTAGCATAATTTGTCAGATTGTGATCTCTGTTTTTAATTTCTACTATTTCTGTTTATTTTGTATTAATTAGTATGTTTAAATAATTCAAGCTTTCATGAATGTTTAATCTTAAAATAAATTAATTGAATTAACAAAGTTTAATTTGATTTTATTTTATTTTATAGGATATCAAATATTGGAAGCTTCATGATTATTTTGCAAATAAATTACTCTCCTCCAAGTACAAATTCATATTAATTACTTTTTCTTGACAAGTATATTAATGTGAAATTGTTTAAGCCTAATCCATGCTTCAAAGAATAACAAAATAAACCTCCTAATTCTCTTACTTATGCCAACGTGAATTCTTGGAGCTGAAGGGAAAATAAATCAGTTGAAAGGAGTTGTTCCAAGGGGTTCCAGTACTTGTTATTTTAATACAATAATGCAAAAGCCTTCTCCTTTATCTCACTTCAAGTTCACGTGACATGCTTAAGAAAAGAAAGAGTCATTGCCTAGTATTTTGTCTTCTTGCATGCACTTAATCAAAAAGCAAAGACCAAATATTATACTTATTTTCTTCCATTTTGTGTTAGATTTCCATGGCTGCACTAAGTCTCTTTTCTTTGCACAAGGGTCCCATATGGCAATTATTTAATGCAAACTCTTATTTTGCCTATGGATTCCAACAAAAAAGCTTAAGGGGGTACTCCACCAAAAAATTAATTAAGCTTTCTTTTCAAGCATAAAATTCCATCATCCATGCCCAAGATTGCCATGGTTTTGAAGAGAAGAAAAAGGGACCCTTTTAACAATTAATTTCATGTAAAAGCTGGCAGCAAACAACAAATAAATTGGCACATACTAAGGCAATTCAAACATGACCAATGCTGTTGGCTGATGGGCAACGTAAATTGGAGCTGGACAGCAAGAAAACAACATAAAATGGGATAGTAAATAGCAGAATAATGAAGGTAAATGGGGACAACATCTAATGTGAATGGGCTTCCATCTTTTGCTCCATATTGCCAATGAAAAATGAAGGGACAAGGTGGAAAAATAAGTTGGAAAGATTGAAAGGAAATGATAATAAAAACCAGCTAAACCAGTATAAAAGGCACACACAAGACATCTTGAAGAGAGAGGAGAGCAAGGAGAAAAAAAAAAGGCATAGCAGTCAGGAGAAGCAAAGGAGGAATTCTGGAGGAGCTTCATTCCGGGTTCAGTTTTAATTTTTAGTTTGTTTTAGTTATGGAGGGCTAAAACCCTTAGATTGATTTTCTTAGAGATTATTATAATATGATTTTGAGGTTTTTGTTTTTAATATAGTATGCTTTTATTATTGTTTATTTCTTCATAATCTTACTCTGCTTATTTAATTCCATTCTGTTTAATTAAATTTGTATGCTTAATCGGTTTAATTAAACAAATGGAATAAAATGAGATTTAAATTAAAATTGGTTAAGGAAGTATGCATGCTTAATGAATATTTTCATAATCACTTTTAATTATTATGGTTTTCTTAATTCCATAATTTGAGAATAGATTATGTATGTAGGTGATGTTCTTATGTATGCTCAATAATTCCTAGATTTTACGATCTTGACTTCTTTTCCTTAATTAGGACGCTTGATTAAAATATTCATTTTTTAAATGAAAGTAAAGGAATTATGAATTGCAAAAGACGCTTAGTTGATTAATTCAAATTGAGCTAAGAAATCAACATAATAAAAGTATACAAACCATCTTTTGTGAACCAAGGATAAATCTGATTACAATACTCCAAGAAAATCAATCGCTTGTTATTTATTGTTCTAAGTTTCATTATTTATGCTATTTTTAATTTTTGTGATAACCAAACCAAAACCCCCAAATACCTTTGTATGTTTGTTGAGTTTTTATTTGTTAAAATTATTTTAAAACTTAATTTTCCTAAATTTTTGTGTTGATCTTCGAGAAAACGACCTAGGTTGACACCCTAATACTACATTAATTAATTTTAATGTACTAATTTGACGGACCACGACAGTAACGCATCACTCCTCCTTGGGCTTGGGCCCACTCAAGATATCATGGAAGAAGCTAAATGATTTTAGAGGCCTTCCCTTGCTCTCTTGGCCCTTGACCTAGTCATAGGGCCCTTGAAGGCATCCAAGGCAACCTCCAAAGACTGTGTAGGGTCTATGGCTTCCTCTTGGGTGATGGCCATGTCAACTTCCCTACCTTGATGGGAACGTCTTCTAAAATACCAACAGGGTACTTTACAGACCTATCAGCCAACTATAATGACATTTTAGTAGGCTTCAATTCACCTAAGTCTAACATTTTTGCTATAGACAAAGGCATCATACTCACGCTTGCCCCTAGATCACATAAGGCTCTATTGATTTCCATGGTGAAAATCATACAAAGGATAGAAAAACTACCTGGGTCTTGAGGTTTTAGTGATAATATTTTCTATATCAAGGCACTACACTCTTCAGTAAGTGCTATAGTACCATCTTCTTCTAGCTTTCTCTTGTTTGACAAATTATCTTTTATGAACTTTACATATGTGTTCATTTGCTGTAAAGCTTCAGTAAAAGAGACATTAATATAAAGATTTTCCAGAACCTCTAAAAACTTACCAAACTGTTTGTCCAACTTAGCCTTTGCTAAGTGTTGAGTATATGGGATGAGAGGTTGATAAAATTTAACCTTCACTCTTCTTTCTTCTTGTTTCTCTTTCTTAGCAGGTTTAAAAGTAATAGTCTCTTACTTATCAACAACATGATTTTATTTTTTCATAGGTATCAGGTCTGGTAACTCTTTACTGGACCTTAACGAGACTACAATGGTATGGTTTCTGGGCCCTTCTTCAGTTTTTCTAGGGAAAGTTCATAATGCTTTAGTAACATTAGAGGCTAACTGAG
Organism: Clitoria ternatea; assembly: GCA_037962975.1. Taxonomy (NCBI): domain Eukaryota; kingdom Viridiplantae; phylum Streptophyta; class Magnoliopsida; order Fabales; family Fabaceae; genus Clitoria; species Clitoria ternatea. Next base: position 164,992,168 of record CM075672.1, read on the forward strand.
CAATTTGAGTCTCTAACATTTAATTATGGACTGTTATGGCATCAACTTTGGAGGAGATTCTTGATCGCATCAAACAATTCCTCATTTTGCTTCATCTGAGCTTCTACAAAAGTCTCTAGTAGTGACTTGGGTCTGGACTTTTAGGGCGCACATGGAACTTGAGGAGAAAATGATCCTTGGGAGGTTCTGTAGTTGCCTTGTCCTTCTTGGTTGAAAGGACTCGTGTTTTCGAATCCAGGTGGCCCCTAAAATTGTTGCCAAAGTGATAAGTCTTGAGAAGACTTATGTATTCAGTAGTATTTAAATCTTTTTTAGGAGAAAGATTAGATTTACTTATCAAATTTAATGAGTATGTAGAAGATAATTATCAATTGAGCAAAATAAATAGTTATTTATTATTTTAGCAATTATATGCCTAATTAAGCATAAATGGATAGCATCTTAAGAAAAAGTGATTATCGATGTATGATGGATCTTAGCGTGCTAACGGTTTCCTTGAGTGTGCCTACGCTAGGATGTATTTTTGGTTATACAAGATTCCAGAAAGTCAGTGTGCCCACGCTGCCTACTGAGCATGCCAACGCTAGAAAACATAAGAGTCCAAGATAAGACAGGAAGTCACCACTGACACTGAGCGTACTTACGTAGACCTCAGAAAGAATTCAAAGAGTCTAGCGTGTCCACGCCCAGTAGTACGCTGATAGGAATTCATAATAAAGTCCAAGGCAGAAGGTCAGCGTGCCTACGCTGACTGTGAGCGCTCTCACATATAGATAAGCTAGGAAGGAATCATCCAACATAGTAGCCAAGCGTGCCAATGCTAGCCTTTCAGCATGCTCCCGCATAGGTCTATTATCTAGTTGCATTCAACAGAAGACTAGTGTGCCAACGCTGGCCCTGGAAAGTACCTACCGCAAGTGATAATTCAGGAGACATTTCCCGGTAAAAAACCAGCTTACCGACTATGGTTTCAAACGTATTCACGCATAGTTGAAAGCCAAGTTATATTGTCTAGGCAAAGAGACAGCGTCCTGACACTGGTTTCCATCATAGTTACGCGTGATTACGAGGGAGAAATTGAAGCATTTGAAATTTTGTTGTATTTTAGTTAAGTTAATTTGTAATATTTGCTTGTAAGCCCCTTTGGGGCAAGTTTATAATTATTTTAGTGTCAGTTACTTAGTTGAAACAAAAGGCTATATATATGTTTACCACATTGTAATTTATACAGAGATTATTAATCAGATTCATTACTCAATTTTCATTCTCTCTCTACACTTTTATCTTCCCAAATTCTCTACCTTCTCTCTATGGCTCCCATTTCTATAATCATTTCTTCACCTCCCATGGGTTGCTAAACCCTAGGGTTGGAATTGTTGAAGCTTCAATGAAATCCTAACTTTACATTAAGTTAGATCTCAGTTGAATGCATGTGAAGAACAAGCAAGGAAGTTGAAATTCAGTGTTGGATTGAAGAATTTAGATTAATCTCAAGTTCTACTCCATAGAGGAATCATGGCTTAGGGCTCAGGTAACTCTTTCTACTTAGTTAATTCAGGCCTACATTCTAGATGAATAACTAGAGTTCAACCTTTAATTTCGTAAATAGTTCCTTTGTAGATGAATACCTAAGGAATTAGGGTTTAAATGCAAAGAATTAGTGTTAGTCACCTAAGGGATTAGGGGATTAGTCATCTGTGGAATCTATCACATGTTTTTCTACTAGAATTGAGCCTTAATTGCATGAGTTAGGTTGAAATTGAATGCTAAAGTAATCCTAACCTGCTTTAATTCTTTGTTTACACCTTAACTCTGTGCATTCTACCAGAAAATACAAAAATATCAATTTCATCAAAAGCAAAAATATTATGAATTCTTTTTCAATTTGGTTTGGTTCAGCTAGTATTAGTCCTTGGTTGTGGTAAGTGCCTCAATCCCTGTGGGACAATCAAATATATTATATTTTAATGATTGGTGTGCTTGCCATAAATTTCATCACTTCGATGATAATGCATCAAGTTAATGGTGCCGTTGTCGGGGATTGTTGAGTAATATCAACAATCCTTGGACCGGTACTAGACTGAACATTTTCATTTTGTTGATTAGTTGTTAGTTGTGTTGTGTTGTGTTTAGTAGTTTCAATTCTAAAGTAATTGTTGTTTAAGTAGTAGTTGTTTGAGTAGAGTGTATGCAGTTATGGGATAAGGAAGAACGACTCTTCTTTGATCCTATTATGAATATGTTAGAAAGAAGGTTAAGAAAAGAGAAAAAAGTTAAAGAACAGCAAGAAATGGAACATAGAAGGGCTACGTTATGTGAATACTCCAGGCCCACTGATGAAGGATCACAATCTAGCATCCTTAGGCCACCAATTACAGCAAATAATTTTGAACTAAAACCTGCTTTGTTGCAATTGATAAGGAATGAACAATTTGGAGGAAGTGAGATAGAATATCTAAATTTACACTTAGCCAATTTCCTCCAAATCTATGATACAATAAAAATGAGTGATATTCCCAATGAGGCAATCCGGCTAAGATTGTTCCCTTTTTTCTCTTCGGGACAAAGCCAAAGCCTGGTTGTAAAGTCAACCAAGAGGCATTATCTCCACTCCGGAAGACCTTACTATAAAATTTTTAATAAAATACTTCCCTCCTTCCAAATATGCTAAGTTGCGCACTGAGATCACTTATTTCCAGCAGAGAGAGGAGGAATCTCTAATAGAAGCATGGGATCGCTACAAGGAAAGCCTGAGGAAATGCCCTCACCACCAAATTCTTGAAGTGTAGTAAGTTAGTATTTTTTATAATGGAGTCAGGCCAGCCACTAGAGTGTTAATAGACGCCTCAGCTGAAGGTTCTCTAACTACTAAAACTATAGAGGAAGCAATAGAATTCATAGATGTTATCGCTTCCAATGAGTGTCTAGTTAGTGAAAAGAACCATGTGCCTAAGAGAGGTATAATGGAGTTAGAAACTCAGGATGCTTATCTTGCTCAAAGCAAGCTGGTGACTCAGGCTTTGGAGAAATTAAGTGTACAAATTTCTGAACCTCAAAAGCCAAGTCATGTTTATATGCTTTATATGGGATATGTGACTGTAATGGTCAAACTGAACAAGCTAATTACATCGGCCAACAATTTTAAAGGAATTGCCCTTCTAATTCCTTTAATCCTAACTACAGGAACCATCCTAATTTTTCATGGCAAAAAGGACCTTATTTAAATCGAAATATGCCACAAGGCCAACCACCACAGCAATCCATAATTAAATCACAATTTCCACCTCTACCTGTGAAAGAAAAGTCTGAACTTAAGGGTGTATTTGCTCAGTTCATTCAAGCCACCCAAGATAGTTTTAAAAACCAAGAGTCATCCATCTAAAACTTAGAAATTTTGGTTGGACAGCTATCTAAACAACTAGCTAAGAGACAAATAGGAAATTTCCCAAGAGATACTGAGGTTAATCATAGGGAACAATGTAAGGCAATAATGACAAGAAGTGGGAAGACCTTGGTTGATCCTACTCCAAAGTCAAGCGAAATAGAAAAAGAAAAAGACAGTAAGAAAGAAAAGAAAAAAATGAAGATGAGAAAGAATTAGAAATGGAAAAACAAATCCTTTAAAAGAAAAAGAAGAAAATAGACATTGAAATAGAGGAGGCTTCTAAGCTAACTCCTAAAAAACTAAAACAAGCTTCTTTTCCTCAAAGGTTTAAAAAGAAAATTAAGGAGAAAAAATTTGTTAAGTTTCTAGATGTATTCAAAAATACTCCACATAAACATCCCTTTTGCCGAAGCATTGCAAGAAATGTCATCCTATGTAAAATTTATGAAAACGTTATTATCTAAAAAGAGAAAACTAAAAGGGGATGAAATAATTGCTCTCACCCAAGAGTGTAGTGCAATCATTCAAAAGAAAATCTCTCAGAAGTTAGAAGATCTAGGCTCTTTTACAATACCTTATGCAATAGGAGATGTTTATATTGGTAGTGCTCTCTGTGATCTAGGAGCTAGTATTAATCTCATGCCCCTATCTTTGATGAGGAAGTTAGGAATTAATGACCTGAAACTAAATCGCATGTCTTTGTAGTTGGCTGATAGGTCTATCAAATATCCTCATGGCATGTTGGAAGATCTTTTAGTGAAAGTTGATAAGTTCATCTTCCCAACAGATTTTGTAGTATTAGATATGGAGGCTGATAGAGACATTCCCTTAATATTAGGGAGACCATTCTTAGCTATTGGTAAAGCCGTCATTGATGTGGAGAAGGGAGAGCCCATGCTAAGAGTGCAAGAGCAGCAGGTCATCTTTAATGTCTTCAATGTCATGAAACATCCAGCTGAGAGGATGGATTGTTTTATGCTTGAAGAGATTTCAGACTATGGAACTCCTAAATTGCTAAAAGCTGAAGAGGAAGTCTTACAAGCTTTCTTAAAGAATGACTTCAACTCCGATGATGAGGAGTGGAATGACTCTGAATTTGAAGCTAAACCTGCTTAAGAAGGAAGCAGCAGAAGAAAAAAATTAAAGAATTAGAAAAAAAATTAAAAAAGAACCTGGAGAAGAGCAACAAGGTCATAGAAGAGAAACATGAACTTAAGCCTTTGCCTTCTCATTTAAGATATGCCTTCTTAGGATAAAATGAGTCACATCCTGTGATTATCAGTGCTGAGTTAAATGATGAGGATGTTAGTAAATTGATGAAGGTTTTGATTGAATTTAAGTCTGCTATTGGCTGGAACATTTAAAATTTAAAAGGGATTAGTCCATCATTCTGTATGCATAAAATCTTGATGGAAGAGAATTATTCCCCTGTTGTTCAGCCATAAAGGAGGCTTAATCCTATTATGAAAGAAACAGTAAGAAAGGAATTAGTCAAGCTTTTAGATGAAGGTATCATATATCTAATCTCAAACAATGCTTGGATAAGTCTAGTCCAAGTGATGCCTAATGAGGTATGACCATAGTAAACAATGAGAATGGTAAAGTCATTTCAACTAGGCCTACCACAGGGCGGCGAATGTGTATAGATTATAGGAGGTTGAATAACTCAAATAGGAAAGACCACTTCCCCTTGCCCTTTGTTGATCAAATGATAGAGAGATTAAGTGGGCATGAATTTTATTCCTTCCTTGATGGCTATTCTGGATACAACCAAATTGTGGTTGATCCAACAGATCAAGAGAAGACTGCTTTCACATGCCCCTATGGTATTTTTGCTTATAGGTGTATGCCCTTTGGGCTGTGCAATGCACCCGCCACCTTCCAAATGTGCATGTTAGCCATATTTGGGGAAATGGTAGAGAAGTTCATTAAAGTCTTCATGGATGACTTCTTTGTTTTTGGTGATAGCTACGATGTGTATCTCAACAACCTTGCTAAGGTACTGAAGAGATGCCAAGAAACAAATCTCATACTCAACTAGGAGAAATGCCATTTTATGGTAAGCGAGCGGATTGTTCTTGGCCATAAAATCTATGCTGAGGGTATAGCGGTAGACAGGGCTAAAATTGAAATGATAGAGAAACTTCCTCCTCCTATTAATGTGAAAGGAATAAGGAGTTTTCTAGGTTGTACTGGATTCTACCGTAGGTTCATAAAATACTTTTCTAAGGTTGCAAAGCCATTGTTAGATTTATTAGTAAAGGATGCTCCTTTTATTTTTAATGAATAATGTACTATGGGTTTTACAACCTTGAAATAAAAATTGACTACAGCCTCAGTCCTTGTAGCACCAAATTGGTCCCTACCATTTGAATCAATGTGTGATGCAAGTGACTTTACTGTTGGGGCTGTGTTGGGTTAGAAAAAGGATAAATTGACCCATGTCATCTGTTATACGAGCAAGGTCCTGAATGAAAATCAAATTAATTAAACCACCACTAAAAAAGAAATGCTTGCAGTGGTGTATACATTTGATAAGTTCAGGGCATACTTGATTGATGCTAAGGTTATTGTCTATACAGACCATGCAGCACTTAAGTACTTTCTTGCTAAGAAAGAGTCCAAATTAAGGCTGATTAGATGGGTTCTCTTATTATAAGAATTTGATTTAGAAATTAGAGATAAGAAAGGAATAGAGAACTCAGTGGCTGATCAGCTATCTCGTCTGGAAGGAGACTCTCAAAACATTTTGATTAAAGAAGAGTTTCCATATGAGAGTCTGATGTTGGTTGCACAAGGTCCATGGTTTGCTGACATGGCCAATTTCAAAAGTGCAGCTGTTGTGCCTGAAGAGTGGACATCCCAAATGAAGACAAAAAATTTTCATAACAGGAAAAGCTTCCTTTGGGATGATTTATTCCTTTATAAGATAGGTGTAGATGGAGTCATTAGAAAATGTGTGCCTGAACTTGAACAAGAGAAACTTCTTTGGCACTATCATGACTCCTTGTATGGAGGACATCATGGTTCTTCAAGAACTGCTGCCAAAGTGCTTCAAAGTGGCTTTTATTAGCCAACTCTTTTTTAGGATACCAAGAATTATGTTCAAAGGTGTGATAAATGCCAAATAAGTGGAGAACTTTCTGCTAAAGCTGTCATGCCTTTAACTAATATCTTGGTTGTTGAGCTTTTTGATGTCCAGGGAATTGACTTTATGGGACCCTTCCCAAAGTCTTTCTCCAATGAATACATCCTAGTGGTAGTAGATTATGTCTCAAAGTGGGTAGAAGTCATCCCCACTAGAACCAATGATGCACAAGTTGTGTTAAGGTTTATTAAGAAAAACATCTTCTCTACGTATGGAGTTCCAAAGGTTATTATCAGTGATGGAGGGTCTCACTTTTGCAATAAGCTGATGCAAAAGGCCCTTGAACACTATGAGGTACTCTATAAAGCTTCCACTCCATATCATCCACAGACTTGTGGACAAGTGGAACTTTCAACTAGAGAAATTAAGAGAATCCTTGAGAAGGTTGTGGGGAAGTCTAGGAGAGATTGGCCTTTGAAATTGGATGATGCATTATGGGCTTATCAGACTGCCTTTAAGACTCTAACTAGCATGTCCCCTTACCAGCTTGTGTATGGTAAAGCATGCCATCTTCCTATGGAGTTAGAACACAAGGCTTGTAGGCCACAAAGCTCTTAAATATGGAATTTAACCAATCCCAAGAGGAAAGAGTTTTGAAACTCCATGAACTTGATGAATTCAGATTGAGAGCTTATCAAAATGTCTCTTTGTATAAAGAAAGAACAAAAAGGTGGCGTGATAAATGGATCAATAAAAAGGAGTTTCAGAAAGGGGACAAGGTTCTATTATTTAACTCTAGACTAAGACTCTTTCCAGGCAAACACAAATCAAAATGGTCTGGTCCTTTTATCATAACTGAGGTATTCCCTCATGGAGCTATTGAGGTCAAGGAACCAGACTCTGACAAGGCTTTTAAAGTCAATGGTCAAAGACTCAAACTCTACTTTGGAGGGGAGGTTGAGAGACAAAAATCCTCCATTGAGTTGCATGCACCTTCTTAGGTGTTGAACCGTTAAGCTAGTAATGTTAAAGAAGTGCTTAAGGGAGGCAACCCTTTTGTTCATTTTGGCAATTTTAATAATAAGAAAAAAAAGGGAAGAAAGGGTGTAGTAAATAAAGAGTTGATTGTTTTTGGGAAAACATGAATTAAGCGTGTCCACGCTGGCCTCCAGCGTGCCTACGTGCGTGATGGATCAGCCAATTAGAAGAGAAACCAGTGAATGGGCATCTTTACGCTGTGTCAGAGCGTGCCCATGCTACGTTTCTAGATAACTGAAGCGAGTAAGCCAAGTCACCAACGTGTTAACGCAAGTGCAGGGCATATCTACGCCTCTTCTTTATAGCTTCTCTTGAATAAAATAAGAAGAAGACCGTTCTTCGCTTAGAATAAGTGCTCTTATGCACATAGGAATTCTTGGTAGAGATTCCAGTAGTGCTTTGACGTGCTTACACCAACGGTGAGCGTGTTTACGCGTGAAAGGCATTTAGTTTGTCATTAGCTTCAGAATAATGAGCACTTATACGCTAAACTCCTTACGTACCTACGCGTAGGTGGTTTGAATAATTGTGACTCAGTGTACTTACGCTACTAAATGAGCGTTCCTACACCTATTGCAGACAGTTCCCATTTAGCATTGTTCGTTCTGATAAGCATGTCTATGCTCATATAGAGCATGTTTATGCTCATGTTTCTATGTTATTTTTTCAATAAGAGTTCCTACGTGTGTCTTGAGCGTGGGTACGCAGGTTTTTTATGTACAAATAAATAAGTCAATGTTTATGCTTTGTGACAGCGTTCCTACGCATAATATCTGTTAGATTTCCTTGTTTGAGTGTGCTTACATTCACTTCACGGGCGCTCTAATACCCAACCACAAGCACATGGGGTATCGCGTAATAAAAAGTTATCCTTCCCACAAGGATTGTGCCCAAGTACCAGCTCATAGTGATTTAATTATCTAGACAATTTATTTTAAAGTAAAAAGTGCAGTAAAATTAACCAAGAACTAAAGGCTATTGGCAAAAAACTTAAATCGAAATCCCTCTTTTAGAATCAAGATAAAAAGGCTCTTGGAATCAGTAGGTTCATATGCAATGTACCAAATCTAAAATTACCCCTTTCTTTGTTATTCAATTTCTGTTCCTAAGGCGGATTTCCCTTAGCTAATTAGTGAATTCTCTCGAAACCCCACTAACGTACCTAATTACCAAAGCACGTTCAATTTGTTAATTAGGTCCTATAGGCTCTATGAAAATCTCATTATTCCTCAAAGAGCTTTGCTTACTTTCTTAACCCAAATCCCTAGGTTCAATTTCATGCGTTCTAACGATATGTCAATCTCTCGATCATCCATATTGTTTAAATCCATCTAACCTTATTTCTAAGCCATTAGAAGCATTAAAATCTCATGAAATTGAATAAAAAACAGAAATCCAATAACAAAAGAAAATTAGAGTAACCTAATTTGATACACACATATTTCCCCCCAAATCCCAAGAATAAGAAATTAGTTCCTCATGGAAGAGGTTACAAATCCACAAGTTACAAGAATTTGTCCCATCATTCAGAAAATAAGAGTTACAAAAACAAAGGATTAAAGGTAGAAGAAGAGTTCTCACTAATCTTCCAATCTCTTGCTCCAAGCTTGAACCCTTGATCTTCCTTCTTGTTTTTTCCTCAAGATCTTCAAGAAGAACCCTAACTTTTTGGCCCAAAAATTGTCTTGTATGTTCTCTGTCCGTTCTCCCTAATTTTTTCCCACTCTCCTCTTTTAAATTTTAGTGAAAATTGAAAGTAACTGCTGCAGCGTATGAAATTCACTAGTAGTGGATCATATTATGTAACACCCAAAAATGCCTGAAATTAAAAACTGGGCAAAAACCACTGGCGGTGGGAAAATCCACGGCCAGTGGGTTTTTGGTAGGGAAATGCATGGCTAGTGTTTTTTCCCACTGGCAGTGGTTTTCTCTATCTCCATTTTCTCCTTTCCTCCAGTGTATTCCACGGCTAGTGTTTTTTCCCACTGGCAGTGGATTTCTCTGAACCTAGGCAAATGTGTATTTTGAGGGTGCTTTTTGGGTTCTGAGATGCTTTCTCTGGTATATCCTCCTTTAATAATTAGAGTGGCCTCAGTCTTGAGTCTTCTACAAACTTGAACCTTCCTATTTTCATCATTCCATTCAAAAGCTTCCTAGTCCTTGTGCTAATAGACTTATCCAATGAAGGTTCCTACAAAATACAACTACCCAAGTAACATGTGTGGAAATAGAAGAAATATCTTGGAAAATAGGGAAAATTAAGATGAAAATGAACTAAAATTGAAACTAAATGACCCTAAAACTAATGCAAACTAAACTCCTATCAAAATACCCCAAACTAAGGCATTGCTTGTCCTCAAGCAGTCACTGTATCCATACAACATAAAATGATAGACCAGCAAACCTAAACAGACTTGAGGAACCTTGTGTTTTTTTATGTGTTTTATAAGTTATTATTCTTCATCATTTTTTTTGTTAATTGCATAAACTACCAGAATAAACCACAACTACAAATCAAACTATGTAAACTAAGATTTAACTAAAGGTACTCTTTCTCACTGTTCACTCAGTGTTTGTGTTTCAATCACTCAAATCACTACATTATAAGCACTACCATAAGCTTGGCAAATGACCACAAACTCTACAGTTATCAAGAAAACATGCATTAGTCTAAAGGTCTTTCATGTGGTTGTAACGTGGCCAGGGGGTTTATAGCATGGGAATGGAAACCCAGAAAAGGAAATTACAAAGGGTTAATAACATGTGAAGAGTAATGTCATAAGGAGGCAAACCCCAATTCAATAACTCCTTGCAAATTCAAACTATAAGGAGTATGGTTCATGTATTTTTCATTTTCATTTTCCAAACTCAACTCTTTTTTCTTTTTCTTTTTTCTATTTTATTTTTGAATATCAAACCCTAAACCATCACAATTTTTCTCTCAAACCTCCTTTAGTTTGCCTTACCTTTTTTTCCTTCTATATATAAATGACAAACATTGTATCAAAGGCTTTAAAAGAACATCACATTTTATGGCTCAAAAGAGGTAACTAGTGGATTATGCACTTAACAAATTCTGAGGCTAAAGAAATAAAGCCTAATTTACCTTTTTCATCCCAAGCATGCATTCATAAACTGTTTCGAATTGGTCAAAAGCCAAGTTCTAGAGTGCCATCAAATGTGTGAACCACTCAAAGTAAGAAACATAGGTAAGTAAAATTATATGCACTATGTACCCTATTGGCTCAAAAGCTCACAATGGTAACTTAGTTTAATCAGAGAAAATATAGCATCATGAAGAGTGATTATTCTAGCAACAATAGCAATCAAAAACTTTTTTTTATTTTTTATTTTTTTTATTTAATTGATTTTTTTCAAGGTTTCAAGGTTCACCCAAGCAATGCTTAAGATCTAACTAATCTACATCACATGCCATACAGATAACAATAACTGCAATCAACAATCAATGGTAGCCTAAGGCATATGAGCAGACATATAATCATGCAAATGAACGAGGACATAAACATACAATCATGCAAATGAACTAGGAAATAAAGATGAACAAAAATAAGAAAGGATAAAATATGAACAAGCTGAACTTTTGTGTACCTATTACCCCAAACTAAAACTGGACATTGTCCCCAATGTCCATATCAAGGGGACTAAAGAGGCCCGTAATTAAGGAACTAAGGGTAAAAGGACATAAAAGTTCAACTGATACCTGTCATGGAGAAGGGGGTAAGAAGTGGCCCTGCTGGGAATACTAATCGTACATGGCATCAACTCTATAGGAGATATGGGTGAGTTGGGCTCCTTGCCTCTCCTGCTCTCTGGACATGGACTCCATCTGTAGGGACATGGAGTCCATGTGACTGCTCATGCCCTCCATCAGAGAGTACATATGCTCCATGGAGAAACTAGAGCCAGAAGTGGAATGGGATGGGCCAGTGAAATGCTCTAGGGGATGTGGCATATCAGTATCCACATGGTCTTCCTCAGCATCACCTATACCTATAAACACAAAAGTACTCTTGCCCTCCACGCTAGTAAAGTTGGGATCAGGCAAGGGGTGAGGCGTAGAAAATCTAGGAATAATTAAACTATAAATACCCCTTTGCAGTACTATAATTCCCATATTAATCATTTCATCCATATCTACCCTTTTGGGTTGACATAACACGGTATCCTGATCCAAGTCAATGCCAACATAGCGGGCAAGTGGGTTGATATACCCAGCTATAACTATCCTACCAGAGGTGGCTCGACCAACTTGAGTAAATTGGCTGAAAAGCCATTTAGTTGAGTGGATCGGTATTTGATGGGTCATGGCATAAAGAAAGTATAACTCAATAGCCCAAACGGTACCCAGACTGTCGAATCACCCAAAGATGGAACGGGCCATGAACCTTTGGAGGTATTTAAAGATAGGATGATCCATAGATGAGGCTTTGGTGGATGATGGATCGTAGTTTTGTCCAGCCCCAGAAATTTGGGACCAAAAAGATTGACCCCAAAAGTCTCTTGGAATACAGGCAGTATTCGTACGAGCTAAATGAGTACCAATCATTAAGGGAAAACCATAAATGATATCTACATTCGCTAAATCCATTCTATAATCATTGTTGTTTAGCCTAAAAGTAACCTCCCAACCCGAGTCATTTGCACATTGATAAGTCTTGAAAAGACTTAATAATTTCATCTTTAATTTAACTTAATCCATTAAATATTAGTTAGGTTGGCATTATTATTTAATAAATTGTCAATAATTCTTGTTTTAGTTATTTAATTCAAAAGTGTTTAAATTATGCAAGAAAATGGTTAAAAAGATAAGTATATAAGGAATTATGTGTATTGAGAGATTTATTAACCCAGCGTACATACGCTAGGCATTTATTTGTTTCCATGTTGCAGGATCAGGTGCAGGACATCCAGCGTACATACGCTGGAATCCCAGCGTATGTACACGCACAAACAGAACCTGAAAAGAGAAGCATCAAGCTTAAGCGTGAAAGCTTCAAGCTCAAGTGTGAAAGCTTTAAGCTCAAGCGTGAAAGCTCCAAGCTTAAGCGTGAAACCACAATACAATTCACGTAAATGTCACAGCGTGATTAAAACTTCGATCATGCTCAAGCGCCTATGTACCACGCTTAAGCGTGAAGTTGTCCTGCACATGTAAAGACTATTCAAAGGGACGCTCAAGCGCAACAAGTCACGCTTAAGCATGAAGACATCCTGTATGCTTCCAAAGGAAAGGATTCAAGTTCAACTTTGCAATCTTACCATGCAATAATGTAAGTATGCAGCAAGCAAGTATCAAATTATATTTGAAGAGTTAAGCAACCATGTCATGTGAGATTATTGGCACAATACATGATACTCCTTCATCATCAAACTATAATAGTGACCTTTAGTTATGTATCACTTACTGTTTATTTTGTATTTTAAAAACTTAAGTATTGTATGTAATTAGTTTAGTTATTTTAATTATTAATTAGTTTCCTTTGTAATTAATTAGAGTTAGTTAGTTAGTTAGTTTTGCCGTAGCTGTATATATATTTGTAAATACGAGGGAGAACACCCAGAAGCAACATACGATTCATTTTCTCATTTCTAATCTCTCTCTAATTCATTTCTCTCTCTAAACTTTCTCGTCCATGTCTCTTCACATTCCATTCTCTGAATCCATTCCTATGGGTTGCTAAACCCCTAGGGTTGGGATTACTGAAGCTTCCAATGGAATCTTGAAGCTGAATTGAGGAAATTATCTTCTGAAGCAAGAGGAGAACAAGCTGAGAAATGGATCTACGCTACTGAATTGACAAATTCAGATCTAAATGAAGAATCTCACTGTGAGGAATCATGGTTGAGGCTTAGGTAACTTCTGGCTTCCTAACTAATTCAGGCCTAGTAATTAGGTGAATAGTTAGGGTTCAACCCCCAATTTTGTATTAGATTTCTCTGTCATTGAGCACCTAAGGGATTAGGGTTTAATGCTTAGGAATTAATGTTAGTCACCTAAGGGATTAGGGATTAACCAACTGTGAATTGTCCTCTTGTATCTGAAGCTTGATTGAACCTCAATTGCATGTTTCTCGATGAAGTTGTAAGCTGCAGTAATCCTAACCTATCTTTCATTAGTCATATTTTATCTCCTATATTGTTTCTAAAAATACAAAAACATAAGAAAGTATAAAACAACAAAAACAGAATGAATTCTATCTGCTTGTGTTGGTTCAGCCTATGCTAGTCTAAGATTGTAGTAATTACCTCAATCCCTGTGGGACGATCAAATATATTACAAATTTAACGATTAGTGCGCTTGCCAAAAGAATATAAAATCCTCCGAGAGTTACACACCAAGTAATGGCTCAGGATTTATGCATCACACATGGTTTGATATCAATTGAGCTTAGGAACTCTAAAGTAGTGCATTCATAGCAAGGTTCATATAACTCAATGAAATCACCCCACCCCATATTGTTGCATAGTTTTAAAGTATCATGGTAAAGGCCAAGCTCAAGCAAGGAGTTTTTGCAGAAAAACCAGGAGGGAATAATATCCCTCTCGGTTAAAGAAGCAAGTCGCATTCTCTGCTCATCCGAGGTACACCCAATGTCATCAATATCAGCATAATTAGATGACTTACCTTTTGTTTTGCGGTTCTTGCCCATTGTCTTTGTTCTTCCGGAAGACATGTTTTCTTCCTGACAAACATAAAATGGATAAAAAGTAAGGCACACAGGGAGAATCTTCTTCCAACTTAAAGGGGGGATCATAATAAGGAAAAACATGTGAGGAGTGTATAAGTTCATGAATTCAGCAAAAGATTCACCCAAAATGAAAGGAAAAATGCCTAGGTATGGGAAAGTGTCTATGAAGTCATGTATCTTGTATCTAAGGAATAAGTTCCACATGCTATAGTACGAAACAATTCCAAGAAAAATGAAGTGAACATGTTCTAGGCATTTTTACAAACACTTGGTGGGCATATAGTTTAGCAACAAGAGATTCATGAACAATCTTAACAAAATGACTCCAAATCAATCCATATTTTAGGCACCCCAAACTATAATTTTCAATGTAGGATAATCAAAGTATTTCAACACCTTAAAACATAATTCAAACCATTCTTGGTGAACTACTCCTAGAGGCAAAAGGCATTTCAAACATATTACATGTACCCATTCCATTTTAACTCATTAACACTAATAATAACATCATGTACAACAGCAAAAGGGGATGAGTAACAATGCCATGAAGGGGTAGTTATGAATGATTAATGACCAAGAACCCATGAACAACTTATAGTTTGAACCTAAGTTAAGAATAACAATTTTGCTTGAGCATTATAGCAAACAATTGGTGGGCTTAGGAAGAATGAACTATGAAATTCATGAACATGCAACACAAACCCCTCTATTTTCACAATATGCACTCTACACAAGAGTAATCATGAATCAAATTTGTTATATATGCTTCATGGAGTGTAAATTATGAAAAATAACCATATGGGTTTTTGGAAAAAAAAATGAAGAACATGATGAACCTTGCTATCTTGAATCAAAGGTAATATAGCATACCCATATGATTTTGAATCACAATAGTCATATAAGAATGCATATAAACTCCCCCTCATGATTAATTTCCTAAAAAAAAAAAGCAAAATCCAACATGAGAAACCCCAAACTAAAGAAATATCCCAAAATGAGAGTGAGATTTGATACTTAGTTGATGAAGATGAATGTGAGTGAGGATGTTGATGTGGTAGTGAGTGAAGGAAAATTGAAGGTTGGAAATAGGGTTAAGGGTTTCTCAATCTTGAAGGGTCATGTGCAATAGAAGGAAATGGGAAAGAGAAATGGGGTACCATGGGCATGTTGTATATTAAATAAAAAGGGAACATGATTTACCTGTTGCGATCCACGACTAGTGTTTTTTTACACGGCCCGTGGATCTTGCTGTCCGTGGCCCAGAAAAAAAATTTTATTCACACTGTTGAGAACCCATGGCCAATGGAGTTCTCTGACCCTTGATTTTCAAAAAATTCATCATCCTCACCTGTTGAGAACCCATGGCCAATGGAGTTCTCTGCTTGTTCCCCTCTAATTTCATAAGATTTTACCTGTTAGAAACCCATTGGCTATAGGTTTTTCCACTGCCATTGGATCTTGCTGCCTGCCTCCTCCACAATCCTTTAATTTTTAAATCCAAACACAAGTCAGAAGAACCCATAGCCAATGCGAAAAAACACTGCCCGTGGATCTTGCTGTTTCGCACCAAGAATTGCTCTTTTATTTTAAGTCAGAGGATTCCACTGCCAGTGGAAAAAACACTGGCAATGGATCTCACTATTTCCAATACTTCAATCCTTTAATTAAGCACCGGGACTTGCTTTCATTTATGCAACTTACCTATGCCAATAACATATGCATCCAAAATGACCAAATTGAAAAGAGAAATATGTAATAAAATAAAAGAAGAACAATCATGCAATGCATTGGGATTATTCATCTTTATTAATGGAAAATAAACATGCAGCACACCAAATTGGACTTATTTAAATGAAACAAACAAACTTTATTTGAATGATAATAAAAGTATTTAAGGAATATGAAATAGGGTTACCTCCCTACAAGTGCTAATTTTAACGTCTTTAGCCGGACGCTTGGCACCAATTGGGTTTAAGAGTCTGATACATCAAACAAGTCAAAGACACTTGCTTGTTGTATCGGTTCCCCTATCAAGTAGTGCTTAAGTCTTTGCCTGTTTACCTTAAACGGGCCAGACTTCTCACTCCATATGTCAACGGTTCCAAATGGGAAAACCTTTATTACCTTAAATGGTCCCGACCACCAGGACCTTAGCTTACCAGGGGAAAGCTTCAACCGAGAGTTGAAGAGTAGAACCATGTCACCTGGTTGGAATGACCTCCTAAGGATGTGTCGATCATGCCATTGCTTGGTTTTTTCTTTATATATACAGGTATTCTCATAGGCATCCAACCGGAGCTCTTTTAGCTCATTTAATTCCAGTAACCTGTGTTCACCTGTAGCCTTATGATCAAGATTAAGAGTTTTAACTTCCCAAAAGTATTTATACTCAAGCTCTACAGGTAAATGGCAAGGCTTCCCATACACTAGCTTAAAAGGTGTGGTTCCAATGGGAGTTTTATAAGCAGTTCGATACGCCCATAAGGAATCGTCTAATTTAATAGACTAATTACGGGATGTATTAACCACTTTTGAAGAATATTTTTGATCTCCTATTGGATACCTCAACTTGACCACTAGTTTGAGGGTGATAAGGTGTAGAAACCTTATGCCTCATGCCATACTTGTTGAGGAGGGTTTGAAAAGATTTTTCAATAAAGTGTGACCCTCCATCACTGATTATGCATCGCAGGACCCCAAACCTTAGAAATATGATCTTTTTAAAAAGCTTTGTAATAGTCTTAGCATCCGAATAAGGTGAAGCAATGGCTTCTACCCATTTAGACACATAGTCGACTGCTACCAAAATGAATTTATTTCCAAAGGATGCTGGAAATGGTCCCACGAAATCTATACCCCAAATATCAAAAAGTTCAACTTTAAAAATATTATTAAGCGACACTTCATGTCTTTTAGAAATGTTACCTGACCTTTGACATGAGTCACATGTGAGGACATATGTGGCCAGTGGAAACCCGCTTGTAAAACCTTTGAAGCTGTTTTAGAGGTGCTCATGTGGCCTCCACAGGATAAGGACTGGTAATGGTCCAAGATTTGTCGTACTTCCCCTTCTGGTACACATCTCCTTATGATACCATCGGCACACCATTTGAAAAGGAGGGGCTCATCCCAATAATAGTACCTAGCATCTGTAAAAAACTTCTTTCTCTACTGAAAACCAAGGTCAGGAGGTACAATGCCACGTACAAGAAAATTAAAAAAATCTGTATACCAAGGCACTTGTTGGACACCTAGACTCAATAGTTGCTCATCTAGAAAAGATTCATTGATGGGAACAACATCACCTATCTCATCTTTTTCAGATGGTAACCTAGATAAATGGTTAGCAAATTCTTGCAAGATCAAAATCCACCTAATTAGCCTAGGTTTTGCTTCTTTTTTATGTAAAAGGTACTTAATGGCAGAATGGTCATATATATAGTAACATGCGAGCCTACCAAGTACGATTTAAACTTATCAAAAGCAAAAACAATGGCTAATAATTCCTTTTCGGTGGTAGCATAGTTTACCTGAGCTTCATCAAGTGTGCGGCTAGCATAACGTATCATATGCAGCTTCTTATCTTTTCGCTGCCCAAGCACAGCCCCCACTGCGTGATCACTAGCATCACACATCAACTCAAATGGGAGTTCCCAATCAGGGGGTTGTACCACCGGAGCAGAAATCAATGCTTGTTTAATCCTACAAAAAGCCTCAAGACAAGATGAATCAAAAATAAAAGGGACATCCTTACCTAAAAGATTAGTCAGAGGCTTGGTGATCTTGTTGAAGTCTTTAATGAACCGCCGGTAAAACCCGGCATGCCCAAGAAAGCTTCTAATGCCCTTCACATTAGTTGGTGGGGGAAATTTTTCAATCACTTCCACCTTAGCCTTATCCACCTCAATTCTTCTTAGACACCAAGTGTCAAAGAAATATTCCTTCCTTTACCATGAAGTGGCATTTCTCCCAGTTTAAAACCAAGTTGGTCTCCTCACAGCGCTGCAAGACTTGGCACAAATTGGTTAAGCAATTATCAAAATCCAAACCATGCACAAAAAAGTCATCCATGAAAACTTCCATCACATTTTCAATCAAATCAGAAAAGATGGCCTGCATACACCTTTGAAAGGTCGCAGGTGCATTGCATAGGCTAAAAGGCATACGCCTATAAGCATAGGTCCCATAAGGGCAAGTGAAGGTAGTTTTCTCTTGATCAGATGGATGGATAGGGATTTGATGAAAACTTGAGTACCCATCCAAATAACAAAAATAAGAGTGCTTAGCAAGCCTTTCAAGCATCTGATCAATGAAAGGAAGAGGGAAATGATCTTTCTTTGTGGCACTATTTAATTTTCTATAGTCAATGCACATACGCCACCCAGAAACTATCCTAGTAGAAATAAGTTCCTATTTTTCATTTTTTACAATAGTCATCCCTCCCTTTTTAGGCACCACATGAACTGGACTTCCCCACTTACTACTAGCAATGGGATAGATGACACCAACATCAAGCAATTTCAAAATTTCCTTCTTAACTACTTCTTACATTTTTGGATTTAGTCTCCTAAGTGGTTCTACTATGGGCTAACTCTCATTCTCTACAGTTATCCTATGCATGCAAAAAGAAGGGCTAATCCCTTTTATATCATCCATTGTATATCCAATAACCTTCTTATACAACCTAAGTTGTTTCAAAAGCTTTTCAGTTTCACATGGATTCAAGTCAGTATTTACAATGACAGGATATGTAGAGTTAGGTCCTAGAAATTCATACCTCAATGAAGTCAATAAAGGCTTAAATTCAACAGGGGAGCTTCCCACTTTCTCACACATGACTTCAGTATCATGCTTAAATGAGACATTTTCTTTTGAACAATCTTTTGTTCCTGCAGGCTCAATTAATAAAACTGATTTAAGTGGATCCTTAGGAAGGGTTTCTTCCTTCACCACTTGGTTAATAAAGTCTACACAGCAAACATCATCAAAAAGTTTCTTTAAAGCATCTTTCAAGCTAAAATCTACCTTTTGGTCCCCAACAGTTAAAGACAATTTTCCATTTTTAACATCTATTACTGCGCCCGCGGTTGCCAAAAATAGCCTGCCTAGAATAATGGGGATCATAGAATCCTCATCCATTTCCAAAACAACAAAGTCAGTAGGAATAAAAAATTTACCTACTTTAATAGGCACATCTTCTAAAAGACCTACAGGATATTTAACAGACCTATCCGCTAATTGCAATGACATCCTAGTAGGTTTAAGTTCACTCAATCCCAATTTCTCAGCAATTGACAATGGCATTAAACTAACGGTAGCTCCTAAGTCATATAGTGCTCTATCAATGGCCATGTCACCAATCACACAAGGGATAGAAAAACTACCTGGATTCTAAAGCTTGGGTGTTAGCTTGTTTTAGATCAGTGCACTGCACTCCTCAGTAAGTGCTACAGTTCCATCATACTCTAATTTCCTTTTATTGGATAAGATGTCCTTCAGGAACTTCGCATATATCGGCATTTACTGCAAGGCATCTGTAAAAGGAATATTAATATAAAGCTTCTTAAGAACTTCAAGAAACTTACCAAATTGTTTATCAAGCTTGGCTTTAGCCAAGCGTTGAGGATATGGAACTGGAGGCTGATATGGCTTCACCTCCTCCTTCTTCTCACTTTGTTTCTCTTCTTTAATTTTGGGATGAGAATGAGACTCTTCCCCTTTCTTCTCTTTCTTGGCCTCCTCTTCAGTTATCCCAACGGGAACATCATACTGTGTACCACTCCTAAAAGTGATAGCCATGGTGTGATTGGATGGTCCAGTTTCAGGCTTTACAGGAAAAGTTCCTGGCATTCTTGTTGAAGATGAGGCTTGTTGAGCAATTTGATTCTCCAACATCTTGTTATGAGTGGCAAGAGAGTACACCTTAGAGGTTGACTTCTTGATAGCTTCGGAGAACTCATCATTTTGCTTAATTTAGGTAGTCACAAATGTCTCCATCAAGGACTATAATTTTGATTTCTATGGAGCATAGGGTCCTTGTTATGACTTGAAGTTTTCTGGTTGCCTTGATTTCCTTGGAATGGTGGAGGTCTATATTGGAATTCTGGTGGACCTTGTTGTCTGTAATTATTCCCAAAATTTCCACCATAGCTTCCAATAGCATCTACTTATTGCATTTCGGCCTCGGGGCCTTGGGATACACCAAGCTGACAACCTGTTGTGTTATGACCTGTAACCCCACACAATTCACACACCACATTAGAAGCACCTATTCCTCACTTATCAAATTTAATAGAGAGTGCTTCTACCTTAGCAGTAATAAGGGAAATAGCATCTAAAGAATATTTACCTGGAGTTTTTGATGGTAAGCTCTATTTAGATGACCACTGGTAGGTGTTTTGTGCCACCTCTTATATAAGATTGTACCCCTCCTCCATATTCTTGCTCATAAAAGCACCACCATCTGTGGCATCTAATATAACCCTTTGGTTCGGGGTCAAACCATTGTAGAATATATGGACCGTCAACCATCTTTCCACTCCATGATGTGGGCATACTCAAAGAAACGCCTTATACCTTTCCCATGCATCATACAATGTCTCATTATCTTTCTAGGTGAAAGTGATGATCTGCTTCCTCAATTGGTCTGTTTTGCTCTATGGATAATATTTATTGAGGAAGGCATGAGATAGTTGCTCCCAAGTAGTGATCGACCCCTCCGAAAGTGAATACAACCAAGCTCTAGCCTTATCCCTTAAAGAGAATGGGAAAAGTTGTAGCCGGATTACATTACTTGAGACGACATTCACCTTGAGTGTATCACAGTACTCAAGGAAAATTTGGAGGTGGAGATTTGGATCCTCGGATGGTAAACCTCCAAATTGGTTTTGTTGAACCATTGATAGCAAGGAGGGCTTCAATTCAAAGTTGTTCGCCTTAATGGTTGGCCTTGTGATGCTAGGCCTTTTACCCATTACATTGGGTTCTGCAAAATCATGAAGGGCTCGGTTATCAGGATTGTCCATTGGCTCTTCGGTATTCGAACTCGAAGCTTGTTGCTTGCTTTGTTCAAGGTGCTTTCGAAGTGCTCTGATCTTACGGAGGGTCCTTTCAATTTCTTGATAAAAAAATATGCTCAAAGTTGCGACTCCTTCGCATAAATGGACCTGCACAATCCACAAAAACACAATGAAATCGAAGTGTAATTCTATAGAAAAATAGAAACCAAAAATAGAAAATTATGCAGAAAAATAAAATAAATAAATAAATAAATAAAATTTAGTCTAATCAAAAACACTTAGCCAATATTGGGGGAAACACAATCCACGGCAACGGTGCCAAAAACTTGATACCCAACCGCAAGTGCACAGGGTATCGCGTAATAAAAAGTTATCATTCCCACAAGGATTGTGCCCAAGTACCAGCTCACAGTGATTTAATTATCTAGACAATTTGTTTCGAAGTAAAAATGGCAGTAAAATTAACCAAGAACTAAAGGTTATTGGTAGAAAACTCAAATCAAAATCCTTTTTTTTAGAATCAAGATGAAAAAGGCTCTTGGGAATCAGTAGGTTTATATGCAATGTACCAAATCTAAAATTACCCCTTTCTTTGTTATTCAATTTCTGTTCCTAAGGCGGATTTCCCTTAGCTAATTAGTGAATTCCTCTCGAAACCCCACTAACGTACCCAATTACCAAAGCGCGTTCAATTTGTTAATTAGGTTCTTTAGGCTCTATGAAAATCTCATTATTCCTCAAAGAGCTTTGCTTACTTTCGTAACCCAAATCCCTAGGTTCAATTTCATGTTTTCTAACGATATGCCAATCTCTTGATCATCCATATTGTTTAAATCCACCTAACCTTATTTCTAAGCCATTAGAAGCATTAAAATCTCATGAAATTAAATAGAAAACAGAAATCCAATAACAAAAGAAAATTAGAGTAACCTAATTTGATACACACATATTTTCCCCCAAGTCCTAAGAATAAGAAATTAGTTCCTCATGGAAGAGGTTACAAATCTACAAGTTACAAGAATTTGTCCCATCATTCAGAAAATAAGAGTTACAAAAACAAAGGATTAAAGGTAGAAGATGAGTTCTAACTAATCTTCCAATCTCTTGCTCCAAGCTTGAACCCTTGATCTTCCTTCTTATTTTTTCCTCAAGATCTTCAAGAAGAACCCTAAATTTTTCACCCAAAAATTGTCTTGTGTGTTCTCTATCCATTCTCCCTAATTTTTGCCCACTCTCCTCTTTTAAATTTTAGCAAAAACTGAAAGTAACTGTTGCAGCGTGTGAAATCCACTGGTAGTGGATCGCATTGTGTAACACCTAAAAATGCCTGAAATTAAAAACTGGGTAAAAACCACTGGCAGTGGGAAAATCCAAGACCAGTGGGTTTTTTGGCAGGGAGATCCACGACCAGTGTTTTTTCCTACTGGCAGTGGTTTTCTCTTTCTCCATTTTCTCCTTTCCTCTAGTGTATTCCACGGCCAGTGTTTTTTCCACTGGCAGTGGATTTCTCTGAACCTAGGTAAACGTGTATTTTGAGGGTGCTTTTTAAGTTTTGAGATGCTTTCTCTGGTATATCCTTCTTTAATAATTGGGGTGGCCTTAGTCTTGATTCTTCTATAAACTTGAACCTTCCCATTTTCATCATTCCATTCAGAAGCTTCCTAGTCCTTTTGCTAATAGACTTATCCAATGAAGGTTCCTGTAAAATACAACTACCCAAGTAACATGTGTGGAAATAGAAGAAATATCTTGGCAAATAGGAAAAAATAAGATGAAAATAAAATAAAATTGAAACTAAATAGACCCTAAAACTAATGCAAACTAAACTTCTATCACGCTCCTACGCGCACCAGAAATCATGAACTAATTGGGTATCAAGGTCTGAGCGTGCTTACGCTTACCTCCAAGCGTGCTTGCGCGCATGAGGAAAAGTCAGTTCTAGTATGAGAGCGTGGTTACGCTATGCGTGAGCATGGTTACGCTCATCTCAGTCTATATATATATTAGTTCTAGCGTACCCAAACCCTAATTTTATGTTCTTACGCTTATAGAAAGCCGTTTTGGAACTCAAGAGTTGCACCTCTATAGATTTTTGGATTGGTAAGGTTCTTTCATCTTTAATTTCATTTATTGCATGTTTTAAATTCCAAAAATCATAACTATTAATTCTGATTCTTCATCTGGTCTTTTCGTTTTTGCACCTCTTACTTTATCTCATTTCAAGTGTTATATATAGTTGTGTTGTCTCATTGCAATGGCATCTAGACCAACCTGGGTAATTAAGAAAATAGAGAAAGTAATAGAAATGGTTGGAGGAGGAGCATCTCAGAGAGAAAAGGGAAAGAGGGTTCATACTTCAAGCACTCCTATATCTCCTCCACATAAAAAAATGAAGAGTAAGGAAGGCAGGGGAGGAAAATGCTCCAAAAGGCAAGAAGATTTCGATTGGAAAAGGTTCTGGGACTTGATTGTCGCTCATGAGTATGAAAGGAAGTTCAAGAAAAGGGGAGTGATCAGAGACAAAACCATGGCATTAGAAGAATAACGGTCTCTTGACCCTAGTGTTCGTGTTGTAATGATGGCAAAAGGGTGGTTGTACTTCAATCAAATTTTGGGCCATGGCTACCATGAACTCACTAGGGAGTTCTATACCAATCTGAGGGCCAACGATGATCAAGAGGATGTGCCCTATTCCTTCTACTTAAGAGGTATTTTTATCCCTTTGTCTAGGGAAATTCTTAATGACATGCTGTAAATGCCCATTATAGATAAAGAATGCCAGTACACTAGGATTTTGAATGGGTTCAACTGGGAGGATAATGCACATTTAAGGCAGGATGTTCTGAAAGTTTGTTGTGTAAGAGATTTTGCATATGAAACCACAGTGGGTGGTGCTCCTAAGTTTGTGAAAAAGAGTAAGTTGAATGATTTACCCCGCCTGTGGTGTCATTATCTCTTGTCTTCTTTACAACCTGTTGCTCATTCTACTGAAGTGGTGATAAAATGTTTGTTGTTAATTTATTGTTTGATGAAAGATTTGTTTGTTGACTTGGGTGAGTTGATTCTCTTTGAGATGGTAAGAGCAAATGACAAACATGCTCAATTACCCTATTGCTCTATCATTTCTTTACTTACAAAGAAGAATGGTGTAAAATTATAGGACCATGAACTTACAAAGGTAAATCCTGAAAAGGTTATCGACCCGGCTTGGGTGAGAGAGAGGATTAATCATTTCATTGCCCCAAAGCCAAGGCGTCCCAAATAGAAGGATAACCAACCATCTTCTTCACAATCTTTTGCACTAGAATTTTCTCTGATGATGCGTGAACTGCAAGCCATCAAGAAGATGCAATTAGGAACATATGATCTGGTCCTTAGCCATGATGGGATAATCAGAAAGATTGCCACTGCTATGCACCTGGATCCTAATTAAGAGATGTGGGTCCCTACTGAGAAAGACCTTTGGTTGGCATCAATAGGATTCACTATTCCTGCTGAGGACACACCTTTGGACACTGAGTTTCTAAATCCTAAAAATAATCCTATGGTGGATGCAGATGATGAAGATCAGGCCCAAGATGATAAACAAGATGATGAGTAGTGATAGGGTTGTTGTTATTTTTATTTCTGTTAAAAAATATTAGTTGTAATGGTTATCTTTTTCTACATTTTGAGACAATTGTTCTTTTATGATATTCAATTTTTATGTTGGTTTGTTCATTTGTATTCTTGCTTGGATTTCTTATTCTTTGTCTTTCAATTTTTGTATGGTTGTTGTTTATTTCATTTTGTTTGTAATCGTGTGGTTTTTTGCTTGGCACAAATCAATACCATCACAGCGTCACAGGTAAAACAAATGAAAGGAAGTACTCTATCCCTTTGCTCTTTGAAAATTGGAATATAATTGAAACATCTTTCTTTATATGAAAAAGAATTATTAGGAAACAACATAAGACATTTCCATCCCATAATGATAAGATAGTTGTCTTAGGCCATGCTGGATTATGAATATGTACCAGTTTTGTTGGAAATATTTTGCCATGCTTATCATGCTTTGACTGTGAGGTACTTGTGATTGCCTAGGATAATAATCTAAAATTTGTGCAGTACTTTAAGTTTGGGATGTGGTGCTTGATACTCACCCTAAGAATATTATGAAAGTTGGGCCTATGTTCTTGAGAGTGTGCTTGCTAGCAATTATATGACAGAACTTGCTTTATTTCTTGCTTATGCATGTTGCAATATGTTTGTGGAAATGATGAAGGCCATATTTCTTATTTTAACTAGAGCCAAATAAGCCTACCTATGTATATTTATCCATTGACCTTGAATGTTGAACCTGAGACTTTTCTTCTGTGATGATACCTAAGATTACAAGCCTTATTTTCCAATAGAAAAACCATTCAATTAACCTTGATATGCAGCATTTTAGGATGTTTTGCCTTGACTAGTTGGTAGTGACTAGCAACATTTAAGTTTGGGGATGAAGAGTATGCCCCTGTGCCCTACACCAAAATAGGAACACTCCGGAAAAATGAGGAAAGAAAAAGTTTACAAAAAAAGGAAAGTCCAAAGGATAAAAGAAATTTTGAAAAAAAAGCAAAGCTCTGAAAAAATGAGTAGTGAAGAGACAAGCACCAAAGGCTTACATATGCCTAAAGAAAAAAATATATATAGTTGTGAAGTAAAAGCAAAAGCAATAAGTTCAAGGCAAAGCACACTTCAATGAAGCATATCCCGCACCTTATCTTGACTAGAAAAACAAAAATTGAGCCTGTAGTTTAACCATATTACAAGCTAAATGAAGTACCTGTTGATCCATTTGCACTTGTTTATATGTATGATGCTTAGAAAGGTTTCAAGCTTATGATTACATGTTGCTTTGCAATTGAGTATGCATATCCATGACCTATATATACTTGAGTGTAGAGTGATACACTTAACTTGTGAGATTAAAAGCATCATCATCATAACTTTCACTTTTAAGCTTTGTATTCAGGTTATTGTGGATCAATTGAAAGGTTCATCACTTGTGTAATGCAGTTGGACTTGTATAAGTTTGGCTTAGTATAGAAAATGAACTCAATGCATTGATTAATTTGAGTTTTGCTTAAGGACAAGCAAAGTCTTAAGTTTGGGGATGTGATAAGTCTTGAGAAGACTTATGTATTTAGTAGTATTTAACTCTGTTTTAGAAGAAATATTAGATTTACTTATCAAATTTAATGAGTATGTAGAATATAATTATCAATTGAGAAAAATAAATAGTTGTTTATTATTTTAGCAATTACATGCCTAATTAAGCATAAATGGATAACATCTTAAGAAAAAGTGATTATTGATGTATAATGGATCTTAGTGTGCTAACGGTTTCCCTGAGCATGCCTACGTTGGGATGTATTTTTGGTTTTACAGGATTCCATAAAGTCAGCGTGCCCACGCTACCTACTGAGCATACCAATGCTAGAAAACAGAGGAGTCTAAGATAAGACAGGAAGTCAGCGTGCCTACACTAACACTAACCGTACTTACGCGGACCTCAAAGAATTCAAAGAGTCCAACCTGTCCATGCCCAGCAGTACACTGATGTGTGATAAGTGCTTTATAGTACAATAAATTAGATCCAGTTTGCTTAGGATTTTTATCATTATCCATTGTATTTCCTTTATTTATTGCGATTTTTTCTTTCTTTCCACTCTATTCTACTTGGGAATGTTATTTTGCAGAAATTAAGGCAATAAAGGGTCAAAAACAAGAGAAAAACGACCATAAAATGATAAAGAAACAAGAAGAACAAGCCCAGAGTAGAAAGAACTCTCTTTTTATGCTGAAATCTGGCTCAGAAATGTTAAAATCTGACTCAGAAATGCTAAATTTCGACTCAGAATGTTAAAATCCAACTCAAAATGACCAAATCCGAGTGGGATGACTGAGAAAGGACCAAATCCGAGTGGAATTACTCAGAATGGATAAAATCCGAGTGGAATACTTCACTGTTGGATTAGAATCCGAGTGGAAAGTTCCCTGTCTTAGACATTCCGAGTGATAAATAGCTGACTCTGTTGGAGGTTCAATGCTGAAAAGGAATAAGTCTCGGTTGGAGGAGATTCTGAGTGGAAGATCCCCTACTATGACCAATCCAAGTGAAAAAGGGACTGACCTTGAATAGATGTTGCCCAAAGCTATTTTCCGAGTGAAAGGATTGCTGATTGAAGTGAATCCGAGTGGGAGTTTTCTGATTACAAATAATCCGAGTGAAGAAATGCTGATTGAAACAAGTCTGAACTATTTTTCTGTGCCAAACTGCCTCCGATTCGAAAACTCCCGAGTGGTCAAAACTGTTGTCCGAGCAGAAGAAGTCACTGAAAGAGCAACTGTTGAATAAAGGGGAATCCGAGTGGTTTCATTCGGAGAAAATGGCATTCTCAAGCGGAACAAGGCATTTCCGAGTAATGCCTTAAGCAAGCAAGGAAAATCCGACCAGGAGTGAATCATACTCGGACAGATTCTCACAGTTTCACACTAAGTCCGAGTGAGATCTCTACAACAAAGAATACCAAGTGAGTTGGGTCAAAAACCTATGTTTCCGAGCTAAGAGAGATACGGACCCGGAAAAAAATTCAATCAGTCAGATTCCAACCCTTCAAGTGTAAGTTTCTGAGTAAAAGTGGAGGCCATTCCGAGTGAGAAGTAAGAAGGCACTTCCGAGTGAATGTATCCAAATGAATTTGTCCGAGTGAATTCCAAAGCAAAATCTGAGCAAAGTTTTAACCGAGTGGTTCAAATTCAGAGACAGCCGAGTGAAAATGGTTGGGAACCGATTGAATAAATTCTGATCCTGAGTGAGTCTTCAATCAGTTCCGAATGAACTCCATGAACCTGAGCCGAGTGAATGGTTTCAGTCGGTTCCGAGTCCTTCTGCAGTCAATTCCGACTGAATGGCTCAATCAGAGTTACTCTTCAATCACTCTTCACTCGTCCTTTCATCCAGCTTCATCACCGACCGGTTCTCTTCCAAACACCGAACCCCCAACAACACTGACTGGCTTCCACTCGGATTTGTGTCCAAAGTCACCTTTTCACTCGGTCTTTTGCACAAAAGGCCTATTTTCCACTCGGATTCTAGAGAGAAGGTGAAAACCGACCCAATTCTTCACAATGCAACACCAGATCACTACCTCCATCAACACCGACTCCTTCCATCTCTTCACAGGCCCAACACCGGATCAATAGAACACCGTCCAGCAACTCCACTGTCCCTCAAGCCACAACACCGTCCCCTCTCCTTTCAAAACTGACCTACACTCCACAACTCCAAACATCGGATCACTCTACATCGTCCTCAATCCAGAACACCGTCCCATTCCCTCTCCCTTTCCGTTCCAACATAACACCGGCTCCAACACCTCTCTCCATACCGTCCAATACCAACTTCACACCGCCCAGACTCTTCTCTCCAACCAACACCGTCCAGCACTCAGCAAACCACCCTCCAGCAAGCTTTCACTCGGAATTATGGGGAAAACAACACTTTTCCACTCAGAATTTCTCCACCTGCACCAATCATCACTAAATCCAAGCACCGAATTATTGGAAATATTAAA
The DNA here is from genome assembly GCA_037962975.1 of Clitoria ternatea. Lineage (NCBI taxonomy): Eukaryota > Viridiplantae > Streptophyta > Magnoliopsida > Fabales > Fabaceae > Clitoria > Clitoria ternatea. Next base: position 165,021,012 of record CM075672.1, read on the forward strand.
ATAATGCAATTTGGGACAGTTGGAAGTCACATGCACCGAAAGTTTTCTCCCACTTGACACCATCCAGGCTGTCTCCAAGCTGTGATGGTGGGGCGGCTGAGAAGAAGACAATTGCACCAACTGGCAACGCGTTTTCCCAGCTGACTTCTTCCCTTCCTTTGCCTATAAAAGGGAACACGGACAGCACCACCCAACCATCGAATAATCACTTCAATTCAATTTCCTTTTCTTTCTTTTCTTTCTTTTCTCTCTTCCGTCCTTCTCTTTTCTTTTCTTTCTTTCTTTTTCATTTTCTTCTTCGTTCCTTCTCCTTTCTCTTTCATTTTAATTTCTCTTTTCCTTTCTTTTTCTTTATTTTATTTTAAGAGTTGTGAATTGTAAAAGTGAGAATTTAAATTTGTAATTGGTGGAGAAATTATTGCAACAAGGAATTACAGTGGTAAATTATTCTGAGCTTTTGGAGAAACCCGTAAGTCTTTATTTTTACCATGTCTTGCATGTTTTATTTTTCCATCATATATATGAATTTGAATTATTTTATGAGTAGCTAAATTAATTATCTTGGGATGAAAGGGGTATGATAATATTTTATTTTAATGTTATTTTGACTTGGAATTAAATAAATTTTTGTTTTCCATTTAGTTCAACTATGCTCAATGCTTTTAGTAATTCCTAACAAGAACCTAAATGATAAAACTGTATACTTACGGGTATATTAGTAAGTTTAGGTAATAAATAGAATCGAGAGATTTATTTTTACTGGAAAGCTTTGAACTAAACCTAAGATTTTTGAGATGTTTTTTGTGACCTCGGTAAAACCGTGAAAGTAATCAAAATTCTTTTGAGGAAATAAAAGGGATTTTCATAAAACGATAATGGGCCTTTCTGAGGATTAAGCAGCGCTTTCCATAAGTTAGGTACATTAATAGGATTCCGAGAGGAACATATTAATTAGCTTTTGGAAAATTCGCCTTGGAAAACTTAATTCGATCCTTATTTATGAAAAGTTAAAATTCATTAACATAAAATAGAGTCTTAATCCCCCGAAATCCCTAGATACTCTCAACTCTGATTTTTTTTTTTAAGTGTCAAGTAAATTTTGTTTCTAAATTTAGATTTTTAAATTGTGTTTTATTTTACAAAAACCTTAAAAATCAATTGTGTGGATAATTAAATTTTAATATGCTGGTACTTTGAACACAGTCCCTGTGGAGAACGATAATCTTTTATATTACGCGACATAACCCGTGCGCTTGCGGGCCCTGTCAATGTGAATGCATAATAAAGTCCAAGGCAGAAGGCCAGTGTGCCTACACTGACTGTGAGCGCTCTCACGCTCAGATAGGCTGGGAAGGAATCATCCAACACAGTAGCTAAGCGTGCCAACGATGGCCCTGGAAAGTACCTATGGGTAAGTGATAATTCAGAGACACTTCCAGGCAGAAAACCAGCGTACTGACGCTGGTTTCCAACGTATTCACGTGCAGTTGAAAGCCAAGTTATATTGTCCAGACAGAGAGGCAGCGTACTGACGTTGGTTTCCACCATGGTTACGTGTGGTTATGAGGGAGAAATTAAAGCATTTGAAATTTTATTGTATTTTAGTTAAGTTAATTTCTAATAGTTGCTTGTAAACCCCTTTAAGGCAAGTTTATAATTATTTTAGTGTCAGTTAGTTAGTTGAAACCAAAGGCTATATATATGTTTAGCATATTGTAATTTACACATAGAGATTATTAATCAGATTCATTACTCTATTTTTATTCTCTCTCTAGACTTTTATCTTCCCAAATTCTCTACCTTCTGTCTATGGCTCCCATTTCTGCAATCATTTCTTCACCTCCTATGGGTTGCTAAACCCCTAGGGTTGTTGAAGCTTCAATGAATTCCTTACTCTACTTTAAGTTAGATCTCAGTTGAATGCATGTGAAGAACAAGAAAGGAAGTTGAAATTCAATGCTGGATTGAAGAATTCAGATTAATCTCAAGTTCTACTTTAGAGAGGAATCATGGCTTAGGGCTCAGGTAACTCTTGCTACTTAGTTAGTTCAGGCCTACATTCTAAGGGAATAACTAGGGTTCAACCTTTAATTTCCCAATTAGTTCCTCTATAGATGAATACCTAAGGAATTAAGGTTTAAATGCAAGGAATTAGTGTTAATCACCTAAAGGATTAGGGGATTAGTCATCTGTGGAATATATCACATGTTTTTCTACTTGAAGTGAGTCTCAGTTGCATGAGTTAGGTTGAAATTGAATTCTGAAGTAATCCTAACCTACTTTAATTCTTTGTTTACACCTTAACTCTATGCATTCTACTAGAAAATACAAAAATATCAATTTCATCAAAAGCAAAAATATTATGAATTCTTTCTCAATTTAGTTTGGTTCAGCTAGTATTAGTCCTTGGTTGTGGTAATTACCCCAATCCATGTGGGACGATCAAATATACTATATTTTAATTATTGGTGCGCTTGCCATAAATTTCATCACTTTGATGATAAAGCATCACAAAGTTGCCACTCTGGAAGTTCCCGATTACATCAACTTGTTGTTGTTCTGGCTCCTAATAGTGTGGCAGACCTAGCTGACACACGCTAGCCACGTGTCCTGCATTGCCACACAACTCACAAACGATATTAGAAACACCTGTTCCTAACTTATCAAACTTAATAGATAATGCTTCTACTTTTGTAGTTAACAAAGAAATAACATCAACTGAATGCTTACCTGATATTTAAGGAGGTAGACTTCTCTTAGAAGACCATTGATACGAATTTTGAGCAACTTGATCTATCAGATTGTATCCTTCCTTTATGTTTTTACTCATGAAGGCTCTTCCTACTGCAGCATCCAGTGTAACAACGATGGCTGGAAGTCCATTGTAGAAAATGTGGACTATAAGCCATCTTTGTATCCCATGATGTGGGCATTCTCTAAGTAGTTCCTTATACCTTTCCCAAGCATCATATAGTGTTTCATCATCTCTTTGCATAAATAAAATGACCTGTTTCCTTAGTTGGTCTATCTTGCTCCTTGGATAATACTTGTTGAGGAATGCAGTAGAAAGTTCAATCCAGGTGGAAATTAAACCTTCAGGTAGAGAGTACAGCCAAGCTCGTACTTTGTCTCTTAAGGAAAAGGGAAACAACCTTAGTCTGATAGCAACACTTGAGGCATAATTCACCTTTAATATGTCATAGTATTCTAAGAAGACTTGAAGGTAAAGGTTAGGATTCTCAGACTGTAGCCCTTCAAATTGGTTTTACTGCACCGTAAAAAGAAGAGAGGGCTTCAATTCAAAATTTTTTGCCTCTATAGCAATCCTTGTGATACTAGGCCCTCTGTCCATAGCGTTAGGAGCAGCAAAGTCTCACAGTGCTCTATTGTCTTGTTCAGCCATATGTTCAGTTTATTCTTTAGCAAAGAGTCGCCTTCGATGACGTCTTCTAGCTAAGAGAGTGTGTTCAATCTCTTGATCAAAGTCTGCATCAGTATTTAGGCTCTCTCTCATTCCTATAAAATCAATTGCACGGCACAAACACAACAAACCAAGCGTAAAGTATCTCTTTTTTTTTAAAAGATTGAAGACTAAAATTTAAGAAGAATAAAAACAAGAAAATTAAAAAACAAAATTTTTGCCTTATCTAATTAGACCCAAATCAATTAATAATAAGGAGGAAACAGTCCCCGACAACGGCGCCAAAAACTTGATAGTGTCCGTAAGTGTACGCGTGTTATCACGTAATATAAAAGATTTATCATTCTCCACAGGGAGTATGTGCTTAAGTACTAATGATTTGGGAACTTAATTATTCAGACTAGCAAGCTTTTAAAACGTGAGTCCGTAAGAAGAATTCACAAACTTGAAAACAGAGCAGAAAAAACTTCTAAAGTAACAAACATAAAGCAAGGTATTAGACCCAAACCATAGCAAAAGTAACTTAGAAGGAAAATCAGTATGGTAAAACTTGGGATTTAAAAAGGTTCACCTCTCGGTCCTTCCCTAATTAATTCTTAGGTTCAATGTAAGTTTATTGAATAAAAAGGTTCATCTCTCAATCTTTCCCAATTTATTTAGAGATCAGTTTAAGTCTATCTCTAGATCTCAAAATCGTAATGCCCAAAATATAAAAAGAAGAGAATGGATGATTTATAAACAAGAAACACAAACTATAAAGTCAACACATCATAAAATCACCCTTAAATCCGAATACACAAACTTAGCCACTCATTGAGTGGGGTCTGCTACACATGATGATAATCAAAGTTATACACGAAAAACACATGAAAGAGGTTTAAACCACTCAAGAGAGAACACTGCTCTCGCCAGTCTTTCTTCTTTCATAATTTTCCTCTCCTCTGCCATTTTACGTGCAAAAACTTCTTCTAGGTTATCTCTTACCACCGCTCTAAGTTTATGGGAATAGGTTAAAGTATAAGAAAATCATACAAAATGGGTAAATAAAAAATCATCTTCTCATGGAGGCTCATGCTCTATTTATAGCTTTATATTCAGCCTAAAACATAAACCTAAAAAGCATTTAAGCTTATGGGTCCATTAGGCCCAATTACAAAAATTAAGTATGTAAGATGCTTTCGGGAATTCGCTCGACTTCAGGTGTTGGGGTTTGGTATTAGGGTAATGCCAGCATGGGTCTGTCAAGTCTGGTACGTGCGTCTGCTGGCTCGTGCATCAAGTCTTGGTGCTTCCAAACTTTAAGGCTTTATGATCTGCAATCATGGAATAATGACTTAGTTGTTAGAAAGCATAATGACCAGAGAGTCTAGGCCTGTAACGGTTTCTTATGTAAGTTTTATTTATTTTGTTCTTTAAAATAGTGTAGACCTAGCAAGTGTGCCTTTGTCTAATTGGAATCCTAACTTACTAATTTTTATGAATATTTATTAAACTTGCAAAGAAAAAGACTATTTCTAGGATAATTAATATACTATAAACTAGGTCTTATCCAAACTTATCAATAGGCACTGGAATTTTGGCCAAGTAATGGGCCTCACCTAGCTCTTAGGCCTAAAACACCTAAAGCTACTAACAATGATCAAATACAAGGTCCAAACTAAGTACAAGGCCCTAAAGTGGCCCTAAAAAGCAAACATGGTCATGCAAGGCCTAAACCTATGGCCCATTGGCCCTTTTAACCTAATTACAAAACATCTGAAATTATTTACAAGATATGGTGTTGGCCCATAGAAAAATCCACAAGACACTCAAAGACTTCTATCTGTAACTATGGTACAAATATAAAGGGTAAGAGTCTTCAAATTTGTATCATTAGGCTTGGGCCCATGCATGAGCTTGAGGAATAATGTCAAGGCTTTATGGATAGTGTCCTTAGCCTTCTTGGACCTAGTTTTGATTAAGGGCCCACTGAAGCTTTCCAAGCCCTTCTCTAGGATCTTGTTAAGTTCCTCCTAGATGATGTCCTCATTATATAGTGATAGCTCTAAGACAACCATCACCACCCTCACAAATTCTAAGATAATGAAAAAACCCCTCCCACTATCACCGTCGCCAAGACCGCCACCACCACTACCCCCACCACCATTGTTGTTTCTATCATCACCACACCCTTCACACCACCACCATAACCACATGACCACCATTGCCATACCGTCCCCACCCCTACAATAGTTCTCATTATCATCACACCCTCCACTACCATCAAACTCTCACCGTCGCCACTACTACCACCACCTTACCACCATAGCCACCCCATCATTGTCGCCATCATCCCCACCATCATTATAGAAAATTTATTATTAGTATTAATATAATTGCCATTGTTATTTATGTGTAAAATTAATTTTGATTATCATTATGAAAGTTTAACAACAACTTTTTAAATTTTAAAATCACATTAACTACAACATGAAACTAAAAGCTATAAACAAGTTTTGATTTTTAAAAATTTAATTTTAAGACTAAAAACCAAAAACCACTGGGAGCGGTCCTAAACAATAAGAAAGCACTAATTTTATAACATTACACATGAAAAATAATTTTAGATTTCCATTTATTAAATTAAATAGTTTTTTTTAATGAAAATCTAATTTCCAAAACACCCCTCCTCTGATCTCCCAAATCCCCAAGACTATACACACATAATTTCCAACCAATTTTTCTAAACTCTAAATGGGAGGGTGGTTCTTACTCATTTTTAGTAAGTGAAATAGGTGCTTGAATAGGTTGACAAATGATGATTTTGCTTTAGCTTCTGAGTATGCTACTTATCTTAGAGTGTTTAGATGAGGATATTAAGGATGTGTCCGTAGTCATATTTGCATCTCTTCCTTAGTTTTGAGTTTTTTCTTCACTTTATTTTATTTTTAAAATCTTAACACCCTATACGGCAGTTATGAACTGCGAGATTAATTTTTTTACTGGTAGAAAGACGGAGAATGTAGGATCCAAATTCAAACTCCGCTCTCGATAGTTTATGTTCATAATAAAATATCAGCTCTACTAACTTCACATGACCACTAATTTAGATCTAAGCCTAATATCATAGTTATAGGACTTATTTATATTTGTTCAGTTAGTTATCATGCACCAACCTACTATTATCGATCTAGTAGTGACGAGAACTTGAATAATCACTACTAAATTAAAACCTCAAATTTTACCGTGCAAGAAGAAAAACAAATACAATAGTCGTTTTATTTGCATGAGTTATGAAACGTGTGTTCACACTTTATTTAATGAAGTTGGTGCGATGGGAAATAGGTAATAAATGCAAATAACAACTGGATTGTAATTCCCTGCAACACTTGCAGTTTTCAAATTCACATTCTTAATAGTGTCTGGTGGAAAAGAGGACGGATGTGGTCCTAATTCCAAACTCCCCACTTGGAACGAAATCATTTGCATTGCAACATTGCATGGAAAGGAGTAACCAAAGAAGGAACGTGATCTATAGCCCCCCATATAACAAACCAAGAAATATTTACTCTCCAAACTATTACATTTATTAATGTTTACTAAAAAAAAACTAAATAAATAACCTGAAACCACTAACTGAAGCATTCGGGTCTCAAAAGGGGCAACAAAAAAAGCATCAAAATATCATACTCTTCTATATGTAAAACAATAAAAAAAAGAATGCATTGGGAATATAGGTTAAATTACCACAATCACAATACCAAACACTAGTTCTAGAAGATTTCCTCTTCAGTTTCCTCTCCCTTTCTTTATCATCACTTTAATTCTTTCCTCTGTTTTCAAGAGCCAAACCTACATAGAAAAAATTGAACTGTACAAGATGCACAGAACTAATTAAGGTCCCCTCAACCCAATTACCCAACCCACTCTCTTTTCCTTAAAGCCAGCATCCATCTTTAATTTCCTTCAACTTCAATATGGTATCTCATTCTCAAACCCATCCTGACAAGTGAATGATTCCATAAAATTAAATTAAGGTGAAGGGAACCACATTAATGTGAAAATTCTTCCCACCAATTTCCTTTTAAATTTGAATTCGCCATTTAATATTCCACACATTTACACTTATTAAATTGATTTTTTCAATATTCGATATAAAAAATATCTTTTAAAATACTTGTTACATCGACTATTGAAAATAACAAGTTTAATAAGTTTAAATGAAACAAGTACATCAATTGTTAAATACACTAAATCCAATTTTTTTTTCCTTTCTCTCTTTTTGTCCACTTTTCAGTGTATGGATTGTAGGAGCTAGCTAGCACCACTCATATGGTACTACTAGTATAGCATTGTGCATATGTGTGATGCCACCACAAAAATTCCTCCATCTCCATTCAAGTATATATAAATTAACTTTAATCTCTTCACTATAATGGCCAAATTAATCACCACAAAATCATCATGAATTTGATTGTTGTTGCACATTATTAAGTGAGAGAGAAAAAGAAGTACTATGCTTTGCATCAGCTTTCCAACACTTTTCAATATCTTCAGCTATTCTCTTGGCATCCATGGATGCACCAAGTAGTCCACGTTTTGTGAAACCAACTGCATAGAGCCCATTTTCACCCTTCCATCCATTGGGGAATGGCTTCCTAGGGAACCCATCTTCCTTAGAGAACATTTCCCCTTCCTGCACATATACCATTACAATCATATTAAGCTTCGTGTGTTACTTTATACTGTCATTTTTAGAATTCATTTCATTATATGAATTCATTATTCAACTTCAACCTTATGGTCTAGTTACAAATCAACATGAATGTAATATCATATGATTCAACTTTTAAATTTTAAATATAAATATGATTTTCTCATCTCTCTTTCTTTTATTCCATTTTTATATTCTTTTATCATTATTTATCATATCTCTTACTATTTTTCATAACTTTTCTTTTATCTCTTTTTCTCCCACCCATTCACACCCCATTGTATTAATTCTATAGACAACAATGATTCTTCATCGCCTATAAAAATTAGAGATCAATTATGATATATTGTTGGTATAAAGAGCTTTTATATACATTATTACTTTAAATATGACTTTTAAATTCACTAGTACAAACATAAATAATTTTCGAATATATAACAATCTATTATTAAGTTTATTTAGACAAATATAATTGGCAATAATATAAATATAAAATGTCAGAATCAAAACATTTCTTTTACTGATATTCTAAAAGGTAAGGATAATCTATTGTTAGATGATGGTTTTAAAAATATTTATATTAATCATATATTCTAATTAAATTCTGAAAATTCTTTATAAATTAAATGAGCAAAACTTATTTAAAGTAATACTTCACTTCCTTTAATTTTATTTTTGATGATTAAAAGAAAGGGAAAGAGGAATTGATCGTAAGATACCTTTAGCCAATAGGGTACATTGCTTTTGTAACCAGTTGCCAATATGATGGCATCAAAATTCTCTGTCCCGCCATCAACAAATTCAACTGTGTAACGTTTTAACCGCTTGATGCCTGTTCGTACCTGCAGCATTATATTGTGTGTGGCAAAACTCAGTGGACACTGCTGTGTTTCAAACAAACAAACAAATCTATTGAAAATAATTACGCTCCCCAACAACATAATTGAAATAGTGATAATTTCTTTGTCCATTAGCTTTTGTAAAATCTAAGATTTTATGAAAACCTTGTGATTCAGACACGATTTGATTGAAAGCACACAACGATGTAATATGTTGCAAATATAATAAAGAAATGGAAAGCAAATTAAATAGAAGTCATTTCATTGAAAAACCATGGATTGCGATTATGTTATTAGGAGCACGATAAAGGGAACGAAATATGATCTTATGATATATTACAAAGTACCTAAATCTTTCACAAAAAAAAAAAGTACCTAAATCTTGTCACTCGTCGTTATTTAATTAAATCATGATGGCTAAAGAAAAAACATGCTCGTTATCATATAATCAGGTATCAGGAAAAGTAATAAATTGTGTTCTTTTACTATTTAGAAGATTATTTCAATATAAATTAATCATTCTGTTTTGCTTTTAAAGATTAATTGGTATTCTAAATTAATATGTTCATATATATTCAAAAACGTTCACCACTGTATATATATATATATTCAAAAGCAACTTGACATTTATCCTACTAATTAGATGTCAATCCATTCACTTGAATAGATGAATACATACTTTGAGCAAAGCCACACCTTTCAAAGAAACCAAATTGTATATATATTAACTATGTTAAAACAATAAAAGCTGTAAACACCACAAATTATATATGTATTCTCTCCAAAACTTGGAATTTTTCTTCTCACTGAAAATAAAATTTAAATTTAAATGAGGAAGTAAAAGTAGTGTAGCAATAAAGCAAAAAAGAACTAGATGTATAATTGAAAAAAAAAACAAATGAAGATTTATTTACTATTAATTAAATTAAAGCACTAGTAAACCTAACTTATTTAAAATTAGAGATACATAATTCATTAATTATTATCTCATTTTACACATATTACAGTTTTTTTAACCAAAATTAAAATGAGTTGAGTTCAAAGTTCGTCAGGATCACTCTTATAAAAATACCTACATCATAACATTGACCGACCAGTGTGTTATCTTTTCACTTTAAATTGCCTTTCACACAACACAATCTCTGGAGTTAAAAAGAAAAGTAGTGGAATTTGATTTGATAAAAAGGGGACAGTACCTTAATGTGTCCGCTTTTAATCTTGGCAAGGGTACCCACATCAAGCACTGGTGTCTTTCCGGACAGGTTTTTGAGTTGAAGGGGACCCAACTTTGGCCGGTCCAATCCGAACCGAGCCGTGTCACCAAGCATCAGCCATGACACTATGAGAAGAAACCGATCCACAAACCCAATGGGCAACCACTTGAGCAACCACATGGACAACCCAAAAGTTGATTTTCCCAGCATCTCTCGTGGTAAGATATGTACCTTGAAAACAAAAAAAAAAAAAAACAATTAAAACCTATGACATGGATATATATATTTTGGTTTAATACATCTATCCTCCGTAAGATGTTCTTTGAGCTGTGAACCTCCGTAGTATAATTAATTCTAATATAGAGTTTTTTTTACATTTACAATGTTTAAATTTAAAATCTTATATTTAGGAAAAATCAAACATATATTAATTAACTTAACCATTCAATGGTACATAGATATTTAAATTACTGTACGATATATGTGTATTACACAAATCCAATAAAAAAATTTAATTCAAAATTGAAAAGAAAATAATATTAATAATGATTAATAAAATTTAGAGCATATATATCTTGTGGATAGAGTTTTTTTTCTTAACTATGAGTATCTTATGCATGATTTGAAGTAATTTTGTTCATTTATATTTAGTTAGAGTTAAAACCGATTCAATCATAAAATCTATTAAACACCAAATTTTAAACTTGAGATTCTTCCCATAACTTCAGTTTCATGATAGGTACTAGAACGTGTAAATGCATGTTTGTTAAGATATTATTTGACAAAATAAAAGTTATTTTCTACTCCAAAAATATTCTTTGAAGAGCTTACAACAAAAAGTGATTATTAAAATAAACTAGGACTAAACAAGTGCTGAGTGTTTCTCTATCACAACAGCTAAGAATTTAGTATATAGGAAAAGGATACACAGATTCACTCCAAAAAAAGGAGTGGAAGAAAAAGGTGCAAAGGGTAGCAGTTGATGTGGGAGAACTTTAGCACTTGGTAGGCCTTAATTGTTTGCAGGCCATGCTCTATATGTAATAGGGAAAGAGTATCTATCTCTTTTGCTAAGAAAATCATGGGAAGAAAAAAGGAAGGGAAAAAGCAACTGGGTATGGAAAATCAGGGGCCATCTTAGGCCTTCTTCTAACCCTCGATGCGCATGCTTGAGAATCCCAAGAAAGTGAAATATCATAGTTTTTTTTATAATATTGGAGTGCTCGAATATGAAAATTTTGAAAACAAGATAATTAATTACTGTAAATCATATTTAATTATTTATAATTAAACAACCCAGTGATACTATTAAAAGAGGGTTTTGCAATTTGGCCGGAAGTTTTGTTAGAAATTAAAGCCAAACTTTGAATTAGGCGAATTTAACTCTATATGCATACACCATGTCTAGTGTGTATGTGGTCTGATTTACTAATTAATTTCTATTTTCAGAATGAACAAAACAAGGCTTTCAATTTCCATGTTTCTAATTGGGAGATAATATTAGTGACCTAGAATTTGATATAAGAACTTAAAACAGTATCCTATAATTAAAAGTCACAACTCTTGTTATAATAAAAAAAAAATAAAAACCCGCCATCTGGGTTTTACAAAACAAGTAATCCATATATTCAAAAATCCGACAAACCCCAGAAAATAAAAAGACTAGAAATGAAAAATAGAAAAAGGCAAAAGCGCCTGTCTTCTTGTTCCTATGCTTAAATTAGCTTTGTTCATGTAAAATCAGTGTGTAGTTTTTAACCAAAAATACACAACTCTACACTAATTTTGTTGTGTGCGCGCATTTTCAAAGATACTAAAAATAAAGAAAAGAAAGAAAAGCTAAAGCAAACCCCCCAAATCACATCTGAATATTGTAGACAAATTAATGTCTAAGATGTGCAATAATTTGAAAGAGTAAATTATCTTAGGACTAAACTGGGATTTTAGTTTAAAAAACAAGAATAGTGTTTCTTACTGTATCTCTGACGACAAGAGAAGGAGTAGCATTATGGTTGCAAAGATCCAAGCAAACCTCCATGCCAGAATTCCCACAGCCAACGACCAAAACTCTTTTCCCTCTAAACTCCTCTCCACTTTTGTACAAACTTGTGTGCTTTATCGTCCCACAAAACTCCCCCATTCCATCAATCTGAGGCACCACAGCCTCTGCATTCTCTCCGGTAGCAACAATCAACCACCTACACACAAACTCAGTGGCCACAACAACCTCGTCGACCTTGTTGAAACTCTTCACCCTCCAAAACCCAAGCGTGGCATCGAACTCCGCATGTTCCACCGTCTCATTGAACCGCGGCCTAATGTCGAACCGCTCCGCATAGGTCTCTAAATAGTGCACAAACTGTTGCTTTGTAGGGTATGTTGGGAAATCACAAGGAAAACCCATTAAGGGGAGTTCGCAGAATTGCTTTGGCAAGTGAAGGTGTAGCCTGTCGTAGGTTTTCAGTTGCCACAAAGATGCTATGCAATTCGATCTCTCTAGGACTAAACTTGGTACACCTTTTTCTTTTAGGTATGCTGCTGTTGCTAGCCCTGATGGCCCTGCGCCTACTATCACTGGCCCTGGCACGCACACGCATCTCTCACTTTTTCCTGATGATGAAAAATTCTTGCTCATTTTCTCTGTCAGTAAAGGGTCGTGTGCTAGCTTCCCTTCTACCTCTCTCCACCAATTCTCCATAAAAAACATGCAACCAAAAACTACAATAAATAAAATTCTTCAGGTTGTTGTAAACTTCCAATATATATATATATATATGCACTGAAACAATAAAAATTCGGGCTATACTTGTGCTTGGGACTTGAGAGAGTTGGGGGGTTGGGATTGTGAGTAAATTCCTTGAATTTTGGAGGGGATTCAGAAGGGTGGTCTTGTCTACAATTGTGGAAGATGAAAAATGAAAAATGAATAAAATTAGAAAATAAAAATCTTGTGTTTTTTTTTTCGAAGGAGGAGGGTTAATTAAGTGGAAGGATGAGCACCAACTACGGGGCAAAATCAGCATTCATCACAGAGAGAGACTGACACAAGTGGGGACATTAGATTGTAATATTATATATATATATATATATGTATGTATATATATATATATATATATATATCGTGATTGTTGATATTATTGAAAGTGTGAATTTTAACTACATATGTGGAACACGCATGCAAGCATGTGAATTTAAACTCCCAGCTAATCAAAAGTTTGGATATTGGTAACGTATATGGTATATTCAATCTTTTTCATGTGCTAGCGTCACAATTTATGTGTTCGATCGTCAATATTAGCGAAGATTAAGAGTTTGACATTGTGGGGTAGAATTAGATTATGCAAATGATTCCTATGGAGACTTGAGTTGGTTTGCAAATCCGAGAATGATATGAATTACTAGAAGTAAAATTAGCAGAGGATATATAGCTGGTACGTGATCATTTGCATTGGACAGTGTGGAGCACCCCAACATGGGCCTGGTGGAGAATGAATTGTATCCGAGATGTCATCCACATTAGTGGGGTATTTTCAAATGGATTCAAATATTATTTTGAATATATGACTATAGATTATATTTTATTTTGAATATATGAATACAGATTATATTTTATTTTGTAATTTGAAATAATGGTAAAGGATAGGAGAAAGAAACGCATGAAATAAATTTGAATCTTATTTTCAATACTTTTATTATATTCATGTCAATTATCAATCACTACAAGAATTTGATTCTATAACATGAGAGCATGATGTTAGATGTTTTCCACATGTCTCATTATTATTGAGATCCAAAAAGAAATATAAAATTAGTTTTAGGGGTGGGATAAGCTTCGAACACCAATTTCAAATTTAAAAACAGTGTCCGACTGCATTTTCATCATTTTTAGATCCGTATATAATTTACTCATTTAGACATGTGGATGACTAAAATTTTAAAATTCTGGCATGGGAGGTGGCGCAAGACGTCATCTTAAAGCATTTATGGGTGCGACAGCCCCTCTATCTCTCATTTCCTTCAAAAACTTAAAACTTTATCACAAATCCTCTAAATATATCAAAAATTCATTTGTATGATTCTTTGCACAGAGGAGACCATTTCTGTGAGACCTAAAAAAATACAGGTAAATTTTTCACGAATTTGAAATCATTAAATAATTAAAGAAATAAAGTGGTGAAGCTTTAATTGAACACCCTGGGTCTAACAAGAACCTGTTTCATATGTGAAGATATGAGAAGGTAAATTTAAAAATAAAACATGAGTAGTTTTCATTCAAAACAATGGAAGAATTGATTAAATTGTTGTCCTGTGATTGGATTTTAAATGGATAATCGATTAGAGAAATTAATGGGTCAAACCATGATAAATACATTTGTATGATGATGCAAGAAGGAGGTTGATACAAGGGAAAATTAAGATAATTAAAGCAAATGCATTTGGAGGAATCAGGTGCCACTCACTCAAGCGAGTACCACACCCGCTTAAGCGAGTTAGCGTGGTCACGCTTGGGTGAGTTAGGAGACGCGCTTGAGCAAAAGGGAAAAATAGCATCAGGTGCCCATCTCGCTTGAGCGAAATTATTCCAGTATCAAAATGGTTCCCCCCTTCACTCGGGCGAGGCATTCTCGCCTAAGCGGAATTACTCCAGTAGCATCAGGTATTGTTTTCGCTTGAGCGAGGCTCCAAACATTGACCATCCGCTCAAGCGAAATTGGTCCAGTAGCTATCCCCCTAACTCTCGCTCGGGTGAGGCCTTACCCGCTTGCGCGAAATAACTCCAGTAGCCAAACCTCTGATTCCAGGAGATTTCGCTTGGGCGAAATTGTCATTCACTTGGGCGAATCTGGGCCAGAGGCCACACCCCTGATTCATGAAGATCTCGCTTGAGCGAGTTATGCAGAACAAGCAAAAATCATGGGGATTTCACACAACATGACATATCAAACTTCATTTCATACCATTTTAGCCTATACCAACATATTAAATACATTCAATCATTCATTTAAGGGTCCATCCCATTGTTTATATTCATCAAGGTCCATTTTCAAACCATCTAATGCATGACATTTGAAATCATTTTCTCATAAACTTCATAAAATACTACAAGTTATGAAATTCTTCATTCATTCAAAGAATTGATCATCAACAAGCATCATAATTCATTGTCTTACATCATTTGGGTCATTAATGAAAATTGGCCATACACACCAAGGTCCAATTTTCCTACATGACCCTCAAAAATCATCAACTACAATCTAGATGGCAAAATAAGCATACATGTACATTATATGTTATACAAAATCTAGATTTGTCGGCTAAGGCACTTCCTATACACCTATTTACCTCCTTCCACAAAATGCACTTCAAAAGATTCACTCCACCCATGAGTGCCCTGCATCACAAGTCTAAAAAGTGGACAACATGGGAGAGTGAGTCATACATTCCAAACGAATGAATATGAATACCAAGTAATCATGTGCATATGTATCACAACATGTATACTTGCATTCACATACAACTCATCATCGACTATCATCATAAAATACAATCATCTTTGTAAATCAAGCAAGTATAAAATCATACACATGATCTAGTCCTTCAACAATTAGACTATTACATATTTCATCATCTTACTCATATTGTCATTTGGTATTCACATCTTTTATATTGTCTTAATATATTCTCTCATACTCAACTTAACCATCATCATATCTCACCACCTTTGGCATACCACATTGCTATATGCAAATGCTCTTAAGTTAATGCATACGCACAACAGATTATTTCAACAATTGCAGATCTGACTGTGGGAATATAAACACCAAATGTGGGATTCAAGTATAATCATCTAACCATACCCCTACTGCAGTAGTAAAATGCGTACACTTATCCTTAAATTGCATGCATTTCACCAATTCTTTTACTGGTACCAAACCACATCGTCCATTTTGCAACACCTGATCATTTTCACCATCACCGCGGTAACAACTTATTCGACATATGGTGTTGCAGGCCGGCCATGTCTCATATCATGGCGGCTGTGATCCCATGGACCACCGGGGTCACCTACTTATCAAAAGCCACTCCCCACAAAGGTCAGCCACATGTAGCTCCCCGTAGCAATACATGGGCGGCTTCGTGACTTACACACCGAGTCATAGGGGAAAATAAAATTGCTCGTGCGCTGAGCCACCCTCCCACTGGGTCGGCCGAGGGAACTCCCCTAATGTTCCAACATCGGCGGCTATGCCGTATGCCATGGATGCAAATGCCAATCATATGCATTTCTCACTCTATACATCCTATACATGTCACTCATCAAATACCATCATCATCATCATTACCAACACCACTTCACCATTCTTAGTGGATTTTATTATTGTTGGCTTTAGTCTTTATTCTCAAGTTTCAATGTGGCATTTTAACAATTCACTCACCATTTACAATGGCACTCATCATCAATTTCAATCATCAACTTCTCATTATCAATCATGGTATGTTATTCATTTACACCCAATCTCAACCAAACATTAATTTCATTATTTCACATTTAAGGTGGATACAAGCATAACATCTTAATTTAGACACAACCTTGCCAAGTAATTCATACCACCATATAGCACACCACATTCGTTCTAAATGCATGAATGCATGTTACCTACACTATCAATATTAATATATTCAACATCACAATCCATCTCCATAACACAAGCAAGGCAAACATGCATGCCAATACATATGACAATCAAATACCATTCAATTCATGCATTTAGAACATAAAGACTCCTCTCCTACCTCAAGAGAAGAATTCTGACTGATACGACGCACCCGCCTCATCGTTCGAAATGGATCCTACATTAATATACACATAGAATCAAAATCAATCAACCATCTCATATTTATAATTCATAACATGTATAAAACATGTTATAGTCATTATTTTCCTTTATTTATTAGGCTTCGAGAATTCCTTTCTATCAAGCCACATTCATTATATCTAAGGCTACAAACAACCATAGCCTAACATTCCTAAAATTAGTCCATTTACCAACATTCATATTCTCAAAATTATACATTTCCTCTCAAAATGTATTATCCACTTTACATTTGCCATTTTCCCTAAATCTTAAAAGTTAAGGTTTCCACCAAAACCCAACCACATTCATTTAATGTATCATAACTCTCATCTTCTTCCAACCATACCTTTATCTACCATATTTATTTCATTCAAATCTTGCATTTATGACAACCCACTCTAGGGTTCCATATTTAAGGTCTCCATTAAATACCTCATTCACCTACATTACTCCCCCAAGCTATAATAACCCATAACCAATGCATTAACCCATCCAAAAATAGTGATAAAAGCTTACCTCACCCAAAAATGAAAATGGGTTCCAAGAGGGGGAGAGGGGTTACAAAAATAGAGAAGAGAGGAAGACTTCAAGCTTGATGATTTCCCTCAAGCTCAAACTAAACGAAAATAGTGGAGGAAGAAGGAGACACCACTTTGTCTTGGGTTTTTGGAGAGGAAGTGATGAAGAGAATAGAGTAGGAGAAGAAGGAGAGTGTGTTTCCAAATGCACTTAGCAAACCAACGAAAATGATAAAGGAAAAAGAAGGCTTTTGGCTTTATTTTTAATCCCCTCATTAAAAGATTCATCATTTTATGACAAACAGGATCTATGTTTGGGCTCAATACTTTATCTGAAAATTATTCTGAATACATATTCGGACTCCCAATAATATTCTCAACAGTCCTGACCAATATCATCCCAATTGGAGATACTTGGTCCGACACCCATATTTTAATCGGGCTTATTTTCAGCTTATTCGGTCCCAATAAATTACTAACAGTCCCCCAAAATCTTAATTTAATCATTTCCAATATTTTGGGACATTAAATAATTCCACATTCCATTATTTAATACTAATTTCCTTAATTAATCCTTTACTTTAAAATTTTGGGATGTTACAATTTCATTCTCCGTTGATTAGAATGGAATTTGAAACAACTTAAAAACTAGTAACCTATTGAGTTCCTTTACTTTTATGCTTTAAGGTTTGTTAGGTTAGTCTTAGGTGTATCATATTTTATAAAATATTGATATTTAAACATTAGGATGAATAACATATTTTAAGTTTATGTATTACAGTATGCTATACTTATCAGGTAAGATAGAAATTTACATTTGTTTATTATAAATCATAAAATATTAAATTCTTAATTATAAATTATAAAATAAAAATTAAAAACTTTCAAATTTAAAATGTACTTAATTGTTATATAATTAATTTAGGTTTTATAATCATAAAATTATTAATTTCTAATTTTGAATTACAAAACAAATGAATTAGAAATTTCTAATTAAAATTTAGGAAAAATTTAAAAAATGCAATGTTAAACTTAACAAAATGTTGTTATGGAAAGGAAAAACAGAACTATGCAAGAAATGGCCAGAACTATGCTTTGTGAAAATAATCTTCCAAAATATTTCTGGGCAGAAGCTGTCAATACTTCTTGTTATATTCAAAACAGAATTCTAATTAAACCAATACTTAATAAGACTCCCTGTGAATTGTGGAAGGAAAAAAGACACCATCTCATATTTTCATCCCTTTGGTTACACATGCTATATCCTAAACATAAGGGATCAACTTAAAAAATTTGATTCTAAGTTTGACAAAGGGATATTCATGGGATACTCAATAACCTCAAAATCTTACAAAGTCTTTAACATAAGGACTCAGACCATGTAAGGTTTGATGATGTTCAAAAGACTAACAGGAAACTAGTAGATCTTGAAAATGATGATGTAGGTCTAGAGCAGAAAGAGTCTAAACCTGACCAGCAAGAACATGAAAAGGAAGAGAACATAGAACCAAAGTAATAACCAACACCTATGCCTGAACCTTAGAAGCCAAGAGACTGGAAGTTCAAGGCTTACCATTCATCAGACCTTATTATTGGGGATCAAGTTGTAGGAATAAGGACCAAATCAACTCTTGTTCATCAATCATCCATTGCTCTAGTTTTAAAATGAGAACCCAAGTATTTGACTGAAGCTTTAGAGGATGCAGACTGGATCATTGTTATGCAAGAAGAGCTGAACTAGTTCGAAAGGAACAAAGTCTAGAGCCTTGTACCCAGACCTATGAACAAAGGCATTATTAGAACAAAATAGGTCTTTAGAAACAAGCTTGATGAAAATGGAAAGGTGATAAGGAATAAGGCAAGGTTGGTTGCTCAAGGATACAATCAACAAGAAGGTATAGACTTTACTAAAACTTTTACATTTGTATCATTTTTCTGCTTATCAATAAAATAAGTATTTCAATTTAAAATTATTTTAAAACGTATTTATCCTTGGAGTAATAGGTCATATGAAAGTTATTCCTAAAATGTCCCTAGTCAAGTATTTACGTGGGGACATGTAAATACATTGAGACTAGTGTGTGAGTGTACTGATGACTTGATCTCACATATCATAGATATAGATGATATCAAGTCTTCACACGGGTACATATTAAGAGTAATGATGTACTGGACAGACCCACCATGAGAACGTTGCATGGATCGTTACATGAATGTCATAAATGATACTCAATGTGATAATGGTATATGTAGTCTTTCAACCTGAAGTCACTACCATTCCTACATAAGGAGTTTGTTGTTTTAATACAATCAAACATCTTCTGTAATAAGAGGACTCTAAAGGTTGTGATTAGGCAATGAACAAATTATTTAGAGGAATGTGAGTGATGTAGATGGGATTTGTCTCTCCTATATGATAGGAGTGATATCTGTAGGCCACTTGATGGAGTGAAACTAAGGAAATGCACAGCCATGCTAGAAAGAATAAATATTAGATATTTATTCGGATCAAGTCTATTCCGGTATCAAGTAAAATAAATTGGGTCGTACAAGGATGACGTATAGGATATCGTGACAAAAGGAACAAACATATAAAATAATTATCACTTATAGGTTATGTTGATATTAAATAATATTCGGACATAATGATGCATTACTAGATGCCGCTCTTATTTTATATTAATAATAAAATATTTTATTCTTAATATGACTGGCTATTTTACCTATAGGGTCACACACATAGAGTAAGCCCATCAGAAAATGTTTTGTTTTATTTTAGTTGGACTAAAATAAAGCTATTAGGCCTAACACATTTAGAATGAGTAAGGAGCCCACTCTTTAGAGAGAACAAATTAGGTCAAACCTAAGTCTATAAATAGAGCATAAGATGCTCATAGGCCATTCACCCAAAAGAGACACACTTACGTAAAAGTTGCAAGAGCTACACGCCGTCAAACTAGTAGTTGGCAGGTGTAGCGATTTTGGTGGGAGTGCTCGTGTGGACTCTTAAAGGGCGAGGCTAAAACTGCTTCAGTTTTTTTCTACAAGAGGTAATCCTAAAACGCAAATTTTATTTTATTTTTTGTCTTATGCTTTGAAATGTGATGCTTAGCAAATCCAATGGGAATCCTTGTTTTTCTCGCTGTGAATATCAAGAGGGATTCCCTAACACCCAGACCTATGAACAAAGGCATTATTGGAACAAAATGGGTCTTTAGAAACAAGCTTGATGAAAATGGAAAGGTGATAAGGAATAAGGCATGGTTGGTTGCTCAAGGATACAATCAGCAAGAAGGTATAGACTTTACTGAAACTTTTACACCTATAGCCAGACTTAAGGCTATTAGAATGCTTCTTGCATTTGCTGCTTTTAAGAATACAAAATTATATCAAATGAATGTTAAAAGTGTTTTTCTAAATAGTTTTATTGAATAAGAAGTCTTCATAAATCAACCTCTTGGGTTTGAAGACATATCTTTTCCAAATCATGTCTTCAAACTTAGTAAAACATTGTATGGTCTAGAACAAGCATAAAGAGCTTAGTATAACAGGCTCAATACCTTTTTAATCTCAAAAGGCTTTACTAGAGTTAAGGTAAACACTACCTTATTTAGAAAAAAGCTCTAATAGAAACTTTATTATTGTGTAAATTTATATGGATGACATTATTTTTGGTGCTACTGATGAAAGTTTATGCAAAGAGTTTTCAAAAATGATACAGACTGAATTTGAAATGAGTATGATAGGAGAACTTAAGTTTTTCCTAGGTCTGCAAATTAAACAGACTAAAGATGGTATTTTTATCCATCAACGGAAGTACACCAATGAGTTATTTAAAAAGTTTAAAATGGCTGATGTAAAGCCTATGAGTACTCCCATGCTTCCTAGTTGTATAATTAGTAAAGATAAGTCTGGTACTATAGTTGATCAGACTTTATACAAAGGTATGATAGGATCACTATTATATTTAACATCTAGTAGACCATATATAATGTTTAGTATCTGTATTTGTGCAAGATATTAGTCAGACCCCAAGGAATCACACTTGTCTACAACTAGTTCTACTCTCAACCTCTTTCGATGAAGTATCAACTTGAAGACTACTCCATCAAGGAAAAAGAGATCCTAGTATTCTATGACAACACAAGTGTAATCAACTTATCAAAGAATCCCATTCAACATTTAAAAGCAAAGTACATTGGAGTGAAGTATCACTTCATAAGAGATTATGTGTAAAAGGGAATTCTAGACATGAAGTTTGTGGACACAGACCATTAATAGGAAGACATTTTCACTAAGCCTCTAGCTGAGGCTAGGTTTGCTTTTATCAAGATTTTTATTAAATTGGAGCGTTTTTAAAAAAATTAAAGTTTAGTATACTTTCATAAATATTTTTGTTTTGGGGAGAAAAACATCCCATCACTAATTGTATTTTGCATATGAGGGTAAGAAATATTGGTGACATGCATTTCGCATATTCCATGAATGAAATGGTGCAGATTTCGCCATGTGTCAGATCCTGAAGCATTTCTCCCTAGTGAGAAGGAGAAATACTGGTCAATGTCTTTTTATTGGACAACCATACAAAATGTCAGCCATCAGTCACATTTTCATACACCAGTTGTGTGAAATTCTTTTATTTTATACCGTGAAAATGGTTATTTTTCCCTTTATGAGAAAAACTGAAATTTTCACATCTTAGTGAAAGGATTCAACTTTAGAAGGTTGTCTCGTTTCCCTTTTATTATGTTCAGAAGGTATGTATATGTAAAACATGTTTCATTTTTAGTGTTATACTTCAATTTTTAATTTCACTTTGTTACAATGTGTTTGAGTTGTTTTTAAAAATTACAGTTCCTTCATCGTCACATTTTAAGAATTTTTAGTTGATTTTAATGTTCCTTTGTTACAGTTTGATGACGAAGGAGCTGTAATTTTTAAAAATAACTCTAACACATTCTAACAAAGTGAAAATAAAAATTGAAGTATAACACTAAAAATAAAACATGCTTTACATATACATACCTTCCGAACGTAATAAAAGGGAAACGACACAACCTTTTGAAGCTGAATTCTTTCACTAAGATGTGAAAATTTTGGTTTTGTGTATAAAGGGAAAAATAGCCATTTTCATGGTATAAAATGAAAGAATTTTACATAACTGGTGTGCAAAAATGTGACTGATGGCTGACATTTTGTATGGTTATCCAACAAAAAGACATTGACCAATATTTCTCCTTTTTATTAGGTGAAATGTCTGATTGATGGGACATTGACCAGGACTTCTTCTTCTCACTAGGCGAAATGCTTCAGGATCTGACACATGGTGAAATCTGCATCATTTCGTCCATGGAATATGCGAAATGCATGTCACTGATATTTCTTACCCTCATTATGTGAAATACAATCAGTGATGGAATATTTTTCACCCTAGACACAAAAATATTTATGAAAGTATACTAAATTTCATTTTTTTTTAAAAAAAGCTCCAATTTAAAAAAAAACTTTTTATCAAGCATAATTCAAATTTAATAAATATGGCTTGATTTTAGTTAAGTCTGCTCCATATATGATTAAGTCAAGTCTGTTACATGATTATGTTTGTACACATGTTATATGCTTAAGTTTGTGTGTCTACTTGTCTAAGTCTGTGTCTGGGTGTTTATATTTTTTGATATGTCTTAACCCATAAGAGCTGAGCCTACTCTTCTTTAATGCTAAGGGATTTAAATTATCTGGGCCTGTTTTGTTGTAACTATTTTTATTCATTAAGCCCATTAACTTTGAAATGTGCATACGTGGCAGAGTTACTGCTTTGTGTAACCGTATTTGAATAGTTTTTGTCTCTCTTCTATCTATTGCAAACTTTTCCCTTTAAATACATGTTAATGTATTTTCTTTTCCCTCTCTACAACTCTTCATTTCCTTTAGTTTTCCTTATCTCTTTCTTTGTTATTTGTTTTTTGAAAACCCTTATCAAAATCTCTAAAATCTTTTCATCTTCTCTAAACCTCAAACCTTCAACAATGGTCGTGAACTACACAATGGATGACATAGTGGAGTTTGTCTACTTCCTCCTTATTCAACATAAGATGGAAGGAAAGGACGTTACTGCCAAGCTTCAGGGGATCGGGTGGTTTGAGTTTTACACAGACAGGCAACCATACTCTCCCTCCATGGTTCTGGAGTTTTGGAAGTCTATCCAAGTGGACAAGACTAGGTTCATCATCCATGGGAACCTTAAAGGAAAGAAGATTATTGTGTCTAAAGACGTCATTGCTACAGTCCGTGAATGTACACCAGAAGGAATGATGTATATGAAGAACTATGAAGGCTTCATTGTTTCTGCTGTTGAAATGAACAAAGTGCTATATGGGAAGTCTAACCCAGCAAGCAAGACCTCTATGTCTCTCCTCCTTAAAGTGAAGATGCTTCACTTGCTGATGAGGCAAGTCTTCTACCCTAGAAAGAGTGCCAAGGATACAGCGACTAAGTTGTATAGGTTCTGCATGTTTCACATGCTATAGTTACAAAAAGTCAACCTACCCAACATCATTATGACCTACATGATCTCTTTAGTAGGGAAGAACCAGAAGAAGACACCCTACCCAGCTATCCTGGTAAAGGTTTTTACTCCGGCAAATGTTCCCAGTCTGAATGTTTGAGACATGATCTACAACAGTTCCTTGGTGACCAAGCTGTCTCCCTTCTCCACTCTACCCACTCTCAAGGCTCAGGCCGAGGATAAGTCTAATATAGTGGGTGAGTCTGGAATCAAAAGAAAAGCTTCATCTGAACTAAACCAACCTAAGGCTATTGTTGTGAAGAAGCCTAGGTCTGCCTGACCTTCAAGGACTATTAAGCATGAAAATTTTGCTTCACTAGTAAAGGTTGTCCCTCTTCAGGGTGCTCCCTCTACAACTCTGGTCACAGTGCTTGATCCTTTGGTTAAAGTTATGACTATAGAATCCTCAAACTCTAATGATAACAAGCCCATTGGGCATGTTCTGAATTCTCTACCTCCTCCTCTTGTTCAGACCCTGGTTAAGAAGAAAGGTGATCCCAAGTACACAAGGACTGATTATAATATGGTCATCACAAAGAAGAAGATGGTTGCATTCATCAAGTTGTACAAGAAGAAGTGCCCTTAGGTCAACACCACCAAATGGTTTACATACAGATGGAAGGAAAAGTATCACTTCCTTACCCCAGAAGAATTGAGAGATGTTGGCCAAGCAGAAGAAGCTATCTGAATCCAAGTCTCACTTCTCTAACCTTAAGTCTGTTTCCATCTCTTCACCTGTTCACCCTTTTTTATTTCCTCAAGCCTCTCTACCTATACAGCCTGAACCTATAGCTATCCAAATTCCTTTCTCTCAATCCACACCCCAGGCCTCCATCTCTGTTCCTCAACCCAGAAAAAGAAAAACACCAGACCCCTTTATCTTGTATCTTAATCTACACACCCCTCAGACTTTATCTCCTTTAAAAGACCAACTCATCCCATCTCTTAACACCTAGACCTATAAACAAGCTCCTCAGTTCTCTACCTCTCACCCCTGTTGCACCTAGCCTAGAACCCCTCATCCGTACCGGACTTGTGGTGGACACAGCTGAGCAAGGTTTCCACAAAGTTAAGATCTTCACTAACCCATATTTTCCCCTCCCATGCCTCTAGAAGAAGTTCTGTTGAACACTTTTCTCACATTTGCTCAAGACTATGCCATGTTATATGCTTTTCGTCTGGAGCAACAAAAGATCATCTATGATCAGCAACAGGGATGGTTTCCTCGCACGACCACTGATCTCCACTCAGGCCTTATTCTGCCCAACAAGAAGATTTGGTAGCACCTGATAGATTTTGCCCCCTAGTCCACATCTGCCAAAAGGATAAGCTGATGAAGCCAATCCTTGAAAAGTCTGACTCCTTCAAGCTCCCTTGGTATGAACCCAGACCAAAGCAACTATCCTAGGTTGCTCTCAAAAGACTGTTGTCTACCCTTGAGCCTCACAAAGATCATGCTAGAGATATGTGGAATTCATATCCTATGGTTTATTGGCAAAGAAAGCAGCAACTCCTACTCTCCGGATGAAAGATTCTCCTTGGGTCGGCTCTGGTTCAAGCTTGGAAGAGTGTTTAAGGCTCAAGTGTTTCAACATACAAGTTTCAGTGCTCTCTCTATTTGACCCTGTTGTCCTCCCCTGATCATTTTTTCCACTTCATCTGACTTCCAATTTTGGAAGTCTATCCGTGGTCTCTCAGGGTCTACACAATCTTCTGGCTACACTATGGTTTGTGCCACCATCTCTTCCTCTCAGACTTTGATGACGTTTTCAATTCGATCAAGCTCTTCGGGCTAAAGGATCTCAAGGCGATTGGTAGATTCCAACGCAAGTTTAGTACCTTGTAACCCTCGACCCCTTTATGTTATAGGAATTTCTTTAATTCCTAACTTGTTGTTGATGGATCTTCTCTTCTTGAACCTCTTAAATCCAATAATCCTTCAAGATGTGGAGATGTAGCTCACGGTTTTGTTGTCTTGTGAAGGAAAGTAATGGAGTCTTGCAAGGGAAGCTAGAGTATAGAGGAAGCTAAAAGAGGAAAAGGCTTAGATCTAAGGAGAATTTGGTCTAGAAATGGAGGAGATAGAGAGGAAAGGAATGGCTTAGGATTCCATCACTCTCTAGGACTTAGAGAGATAAGGTGTTGAATGTCACCACCTTTGGGAGAAGGTCCAAAGGATAAGACACTAGGAAAGAAGCCTATGCTTGATGCTGGAGTGAACTACCCTATTAAAACCATACACAATCTCAAAAGGACTATGCTTGATGGTGGAGTGAACTACCCTATTATAAGAAAACTCTACATGTGGTAGACACTCATCCCAAACTTAACATTCTTTTTAACAAGGACTCACAGAAGAGTAGAAAGAGTCCTGTTAACAACCTTAGTTTGGCCATCTGTTTATGGATGGCATGTGGTAGAAAAGAGAAGTTTAGTTCCTAGCCTGGCCCAAAAGGTCCTCCAGAAATGGCTAAGGAACTTGGTATCCCTATCATTAACTATAGTTCTAGGGATCTCATGTAAGCGAACTATCTTTTTAAAGAATAGTTTAGCAATATGGCTTGCATCATCAACCTTATGGCAAGGGATGAAGTGAGCCATCTTACTAAATCTATCAACTACCACAAAGATAGAACCCATGCCCCTTTGGGTCCTAGGTAACCCAAGGACAAAGTCCATACTAATATCTACCAAAGGGAAGTGGGAATAGGCAAGGGAGTGTAAAGGCCATGTGGAGACACCTTAGATTTGGCCTTTTTACATGCAAAGCACCTAGAGCAAAGTCTTTGCATATCACGCTTCATATGGGGCCAATAGAAATGTTCACTAAGGATGGATAAAGTCTTATCCCTCCCAAATGAGCCCTCCTTCATGGCTCTTATGAAGTAAAAGGTCTCTAATGGATCCCTTAGGAATGCATAGCTTATTGGCTTTAAAGAGAAAGCCATCTAATTTATGGAATCCACTAGATGCAAGCAAGGAACCACAAGAGTGGTAGGCATTAGAGAAGTCAAGGTCATTTGGATACAATTCTTTTATTTCATCAAGACCATGAAGGGTGGCACCCAAAGAAGAAAGGAGGGTGTGCCTTCTAGATAAGGCATCAGCTATAACGTTAGCTTTACCACTACGGTGCTTGATAACATAAGGGAATTGTTCCAAATATTCAACCCATTTGGCATGCCTTTTGTTTAACTTATGTTGGCCTTTTATATATTTGAGTGCCTCATGGTCACTATGGATGACAAACTCTTTGGGAATTAAGTAGTGTTCCTAAGTTTGTAAGGCCCTAATCAAAGAAAAGAACTCTATCATAGGTGGGATAATTAAGGTAAGCCCCATTAAGCTTTTCACTAAAGAAAGCAATAGGGTGTTGTTGGCCTGGTAATAATGTTTTAACTGTTTGTGTTTACTACCGGGTTATGAATTGGTAAGCGCACCAATCGTTTGTAGTTTTCAAAATTTAGTTATCGTTCCATTGGGATTGAAAGTCCAATAACAACAGTAATTTCCTAGTCACTATGGTAAATGAAAATAAACTTATAGACAAAAGAATGATTTATATACAATTTATACAATATTCACAAGATAGCATGGTTGAATTGTTCATGAGATAAAAAGAAAATAAAAAATCTATCTAAAAAGTTAAGTTTAAATCTAGAATAGGTAAGATACTTGAGAATTAAACACAGATACACAAATTATGTTGGAAATTGGATCCCTAATCGAGAATAACAATGAGGACTCAAGACATGCATATTTAATCATCACGTTTCATATCATTGCAGTTTAAAATTATTATAACCGATCCCTCGTGATATAAATTCTAAGAAATCACCGTAAAGTCCGATCCCTCGTGAGCTTTCTCAGTAAAAACTTGCATTATGTCTGGGCCTTATAGCAACAATGGTTAACAACCCCTATAGAATTGAGATACCAAGGGTATTCCAACTTTTACTTTCGTCAAAACAAGTTTCAATACGGCATGAATAATCATTCTCCTGTTTGACATTCACACTAATAAAACAAGTTTCAATACACATGAAAATCATTCTCCCATTTGACGTACATATTAATAAAAGATTGAAATACTAACATGGACTTGAATCATAAACATGCAGAGGTCGAATTCACAACATTATACTCAATAGATTAGTTCACCAATTCCAACATAAACATATTAGTTACACATGGTAAAAGTAAAGACAACACTTACAGAGGTTGACATTACGAAGGTGATGGAGAACTTCACGATACAACGATCACAATACAATGATCACAATACAACAAAACACTCTCAAGTATCTAGAAAACTATTCTAGAACTAAAAACTCACAAAAGAAGTACTCAAAGTCGAGTACAAAGAGAGAAAAGAATGAGAATGGGATGATATGGGATGCTTAGAATGGTGTTGGATGGCCTTATATATAGGGCTGAGCAAGGGTGCTGACGCTACGCGTCAGTGTGACGCTACGCGTCAGACCCCTGACTCAGCTTCCATTAAACAGCTGATAATGGCCACTTAGGAATTATTTTAATCAATCATGCTCAGCCATATGGACCTGTTCCCCCTTTCGATTTGGACACATGTGCATAGTGGAGTGGCCAATAATGGGTCACTAGCTGAGTGCTTGGCCAAGCTGGCTATGGAGTCCACGCAGCTCTGACGCTACGCGTGGCTGTGATGCGTAGCGTCAGCATCAAAAGTAGCCACGCTACGCGTGGGGTTGATGCTACACGTCAGCTCCTCCAGTATCTTTAATTTTCTCTTAAATTCTCTACTTTTTCACTGCAAAACTAGAGAAAATTGATCAAGGGCAGATTATTTCCAACAACATCCATTTATTGAATTTAAAACCTAATTTTCTAACAAATTAAATTAATTTTTATGATTTTTATGAAATTTATATTAAATCTTTTATTGAAAATTTGAGGACTAACAGGTGTAACATCCCGATTTAAAAATTAATTACCGAATGAAATTAAGCCATTAGAATAATAATTGCAAAGTGGAAAATTACTTGTTAATTATAATTAACTTAATTAATTTAACTTAAGAAAATAATGGCTGATTAATTGTGATTGATTGTTAATAGCTGGCTGCTTGTGATTGGTGGGTGTGGCGTGAATGGACTGACGTTCACGAACTCCCACCCCACTCTTCTTCTCTTCGTACGCATATATACATGTCCAGGGTCACTGTTGTTATGCATTCCCTTCAGACTTCCTCTCCGCTACTCCTCTTCTCTTCGTTCTCTCTTTTCTTTTTCTTCTTCGCTCTTCTTCTTCTCCCCTATTCTTTATTCTCTATTTCTGGAAACCCACAACGACGGTGCTGCAGAAGATTCAGAGTCTTCTTCTGTCGGTGAAGGACGATCATCGAAGCGGAAGAAGAACAACTTCCTATCCCTGAGCCAATTGCAGAGTACAACTGTGCGAGGGAGGACTAAACGAGGCAAACAGAGCATCAGACCAAACATCGGAAAATAGAAGAGCTTCTCGAGTCCCTTCAGTAGGTAGAGGGCGCTTGCATGTCAAATGCATGGTTTATGGACGGTACCAGATGAACGTATTGCCTTACGTGTGTGCGAATGTGTCTATGATGACTGTGTGCAATGCATGATTGTTAATCCTTGGATACCATATGTGTGATAGTAGAGTCCTGTTAATAGTTATACATTTATATACATGTATTCAGGGTTATTGTGCTGAGTTCTGATAGACTTTTACACATAAACGCGTGTGATGCATGTTCCTATTATTGTTAATACCGAGAGGATATGCATGTGTGGCTATTGGTTGATTTCATCTAGGATGTTATAAACATGAACTGTTTGATTGTTGTGTATACTGGTACGATTAACGAGTGAATGTAGGAACTGTGTTGGATCGGTTATGACTCTAATGGTTACGAGGAATGTGTCGGATAATCGAGGATGCTCGTTGTTAGAGCACATAGGCTGCATGTACAGGAATGGGGTGACCCGTGGAAGGTCAGGAACCCTAAAGAAATGATCTTCAGCTACAGACCCTTGGCTAGATCCTGTGTGAGCTCGTGGTAGCCGAGGGAGCTAGAGTTAAGTCTCGAGACGTCAACGGGAGGCCGGTACCACGTGGGAAGGGCTAATGGACGAGAGGCTAGTAAGGGAACCTGTAATTGAAAATCACTACCTAAGTCGGATCCGCAGGCATGCATGTAGATGCAATGTTGATTAGGATAGTACGAGTGGTATAACTCGGAGTGATACGAATGAATTCCGAATGAGTTGATGCATGCTTTTGTATGAATGAAAATGAACTTCACGTAATATGTATGTAAGTGTATGTCATTGAAAATATCATAATCTGCATGGCTTAAATTTAAATTGAATGCAACCCGAGTGAACATGAGTGTGTGTACTGATGCTGAAGCCGAGTCACTAACTGTCATTTTATATGTAAAAGCTCACCCCTATTGTGGCTATATTTTACAGTGAATATCTCTCGGAATGATGAATGAAGGAGGAGCTGCATGCCGAGTGAGGTGCTTGTACACTATGGGGATATGCGTGTATATGTATATACTGTGTATAAGGGTTTGTTAAGCCTTGGCCAGTTCGTATTTTGGTCCTTATCTTTCTATGTCAGAATTGAACTCTCTCAGGTTGAGAGTATGACAATGTGCCTATAAATATTCATATACATTCCTATACATATCCTACTGTATATTTATTCTATGTTGTGTGTGTAAAGGTCCGAGTGATATATATATGTACGCATTTTCCGAGCGTGTGAGGTTGGTATGACTCTAAGTAAAAATGGAGCTAAGTTATGGTTGTGGGAAGCGGGATAGTGACCTTATCCCGAGTGAGAATTGATCTGAACACCTTCAGAGTGATAACCCGTTAGGATTCCCTCGAGTGGAGAATAATTAAATATTTCTGAGTGAGAACCTTTCGAGTGAGTGTTTTCCGTCAGAAGAGTGATCTATAAGATTCTGAGTGAGGCCCATGGTAGTAAACTTATTGGAAGCTAGAAGATCCGTGAGTGAGTCTTGACTTAGTAGCATAACTTCAGTGAGAAAGATTACGTATGCCGAGTGAAAAACGAGTGAAATAACCCCGAGTGGTAAAAGACCGGGAAAGATATTCTGAGTGAGGAGTCCTTATAGAATCCTAGTGGAATGGCTAGGGGAATCATTTCCCGAGTGGTCAACATCTGTGACTCGAGTGAATGAAGTTAAGGAATGTGAGGTAAACTTCTGAATGAAACTTGTACGTGTAAGGGTTAACCCGAATGATTCGAAAGTAAGGCTTTTCGAGTGGACTTAGACTTTGAAATTCGAGCGAGGGAAAATCCGAGTTGAGTTGCTCGCCTCAGCGACTAAGTGTTCGCTCTAGCGAGTGTGAGCGTAAGGAAGGTCTCTGTTGGTTCCGCTTAAGCTATGCGTGCCTCGCCCAAGCGTGTTGGGTTGTTTCGCTCGAGCGATATTGAATCTCGCCTGAGCGAGTAGACGCTGTTGGGTTCGCCCATGCCCTGTATCTTCTGCTGTTGCCTTGTGGATGGCTTGCATTCCTTTCCTTTTCTTCTTGTCCTAATTCTACTCTCCTTAACACTCCACTGCTCATCTTGCCCTTGAATCCCCTTTGAATTTTGGAAAAATTTTCCTGCTCTCGGTTTATTCTCAAATTGAACTTAGGATGTTACAACAGGTACCCCTCTTGAAGCAAAACCGCACCTATTCCAATATTAGAAGCATCACATTCTAGCTTAAATGTTTTTGAAAAGTTTGGTAGAGTAAGAATAAGAGCATGTGTGAGTCTATGCTTAAGGTCTTGAAAGCCCTTTTCTTGCTTTGGCCCCCAAAGAAAAGGAATATTCTTTTTTGAGCAAATTATTTAGGGGAGATGCCAAGGTAGAAAAGTCTCTCACAAACCTTCTATAGAAGCTAGCTAAGCCATGGAAGCTTCTAATATCATGAATGTTTTTGGGGGTTGGCCAAACACTAATTGCTTTGACTTTTTCTTGGTCAACTTGGACCCCCTTGGAGCTAACTACAAATCTTAAAAAGACAATGTGATCCAAACCAAAAGAGCATTTTTCAAGGTTAGCAAAAAGTTGGTTTGCTCTTAAGGCAAGTAAAACATGTCTAAGGTGGGTAAGGTGAGAGTCCATAGACTTTGAGAAAACAAGGATGTCATCAAAGTAAACAACAACAAAGTGGCTAATGAAGTCCCTCCAAACATGATTCATGAGGCGCATGAAGGTACTAAGTGCATTGGTCAAACCAAAAGGCATAACCAACCACTCATATAAACCAAGCTTGGTCTTAAAAGCAGCTTTCCACTCATCACCTTCCTTGATTCTTATTTGGTGATAGCCACTTTTAAGGTTAATCTTAGAGAATATGGTAGAGCCACAAAGTTCATCCAACATATCATCAAGTCTAGGTATAGGATGCCTATACTTGATGGTGATGTTGTTGATTGCTCTACAATCAATGCATAACCTCCAAGAACCATCTTTTTTTGGAACTAAAAGAATTGGCACAACACATAGACTAAGACTCTCCCTAATCCAACCTTTGGAAATTAGGTCTCCAATTTGTTTCTCTATTTCTAGACTCTCCTTAGGGTTACACCTATATGCAGGTCTATTAGGCAAGCTAGCCCCAAGTATAAGATCTATTTGGTGTTCTATACCCCTAAGAGGTGGAAGCCCTTAAGGAAGGTCTTTAGGAAAGACATCCTCAAACTCTAGAAGAAGATTTTGCAATCCTTTAGGCATAGGAGAAGAAGAGCCCACTAAGGATAGGGAATTGCAAGAGCTAGATGTACTAGAAGGGCTAGGAGAGCTATAGGAAGAGGACGTAGGGTAAAGCATGTAGATAGGTTTGTGAAGAAGCAAGGCTTGCTTCACATCATGCTTAGAGGCAAAGAAAGAGGAGTGCCTCTTGGGATCTTCATAGGTGAGGATCCCTTTACCCTTATCTTGTTTAGTGATTTGTTTTTTATTGTTCTTTTGTTTTTGAGGTTTAGGAGGGGAGGTAGAAGGCCCAACCTCCCTATCCTTCTTCAACTTCATTTGAAGTTGGTCTTCCAAAACTTGTTTGAGAGACAAGGGATGCAAGATAAACTTTTTGTTATTATGTACAAAGGTGAGGGTGTTAGTAAACCCCTCATGGGTGACTTTCTTATCATATTTCCAAGGGCGACCTAAAAGTACATGGGTGGCTTCCATAGGAACCACATCACATCATATTTAATCATGGTAGGTGCCTATAGCAAGAGAAAGAAGAACTTGTTTGTTCACTAACATTTCACCCTTTTCATTAAGCCATTGAAGTTTGTAAGGTTTTGGGTGATCTATTAGAGGACAACCAAGTTTGTGAACTATCCTTTGACTAGCCATATTGGCACAACTACCACTATCTACAATGAGAGAACAAAGTTTTTCTTTAATGTAACATCTTGTATAAAAGATGTTCTCTCGTTGTGTAGCGTCATCATCCCTTATATGACTACCTAGGAGTCTTCTAATCATAAATAACTTACCTTCATCTCCTAGAACATGTTCGCTCTCATAGGAATCACTATTGGAGCTATCACTAGAGTGTGAAGAGGATGCTTCCTCATAGCTTGAATAGTGATCAATGCCTTTTAAAATCATAACTTTTTTTATTGGGCATTGAGAGGCAATGTGACCCCTTCCTAGACATTTAAAACATTTGATTGAACTTGTTCTTGAAGAGTTAGGTTGGGATGAAGAGTTGTGATTCCTAGAACGGTTATTTCTAGAAGGTCTTGTAGGGGTATGATCCCTATGAACCTCACTTTTGAGTTTAGAAGTTGAAGTGCCCACTTCATGCTCCTTACCCTTCTTACCCAAACTACCCTCTTTAGGAATGGAGTCTTCTTTACCCTTCCACCTAGTTCTAAAAGGTTTGGATTCTCTATTGTAATAGAAAGCTCCATCCATGAGTTGGGCTTCTACTCTTGTGCATTAATGGAGAAGTTCCTCAATGTCCACATGAGGTAGAAGTTCCACTCTTTTCCTAATATTATGATTAAGGCCATGTAAAAACCTATGCATGAGGATTTCTTCATCCTTCTCAACATTGGCCCTAATCATAACCATATCTAAAGCCTTATAATAATCCTCCACATTCTTGGACCCTTGGGTAAGTCTATTGAGCTTGGCCAATAGTTCACTCCTATAGTAGGAGGGGACATACCTCTTCCTAAGTAAGGTTTTCAAATCCTCCCATTCATCAATGGGTAGGAGATGGTTTCTTTTTCTTTCTTTTAGGATTTGGGTCCACCATACTAATGCATAATTTTGAAAGCTAAGGTGGTAATCCTAACCTTTTTCTCATTCTTAGTTTCATGGGAGATGAAGAGTTGCTCAACTCTCATCTCCCAATCAAGATAGGGCTCTACATACCTTTTCCATGGAAGGGTGGGACCTCTAGCGTGACCTCTCTCAAGCCACCCTCCTTATGGTTTCTACTATGTCTTTTATAGTGCCTATGTTCAACCTCACTAGTGTCATCATGTTGTCTATCCGCATGGTGTCTAGTTCTATGTCTATGATGCCTAGTGGTTCTATCTCTACCCTCCCTATTTTCTATGTTATCTAGCCTAGTAGCCATGTTATTAAGTTGCTCTAAGATTTTATGCATGTGTGGGGGGGGGTGTGCTCTCTAACTCTCTCACTAGATGAAGACATGTTAGAATGCAAGTATGCTAGTGATGAGATACTAGTCGTTTCACTCAATTTGTTTTTCTTTTAATCATAAAACAATGAGGAAAGTAAAAGAAAAGCTTGTAGACAAGACTAGTCGAGGTTCAAGATTCTAAACTAAACCTAGCATGCAAGAGCGCACTATGCTAACTAGAAAGCAATTCAAGCAAACTAGTTGGATAGTGCAAAAATGTAAACTAGACCTAGGATATCAAATCGCATTTACACTAGTCGAAAGCAAAAATATAAACTAAGTCCTAAACGTAATTACTCCTAATCAACTAATCAAAAGAAAGTTTAAAGTCCAATGTCCAATGTCTCTAAAGTCCAAAAACAAGGACTAAACAAAGAATCAAATTTAAAGTCCCAAAATACAAGGGAAAGACAAATACAAAGCAAATGAAAATTCCTAATTTATTACAAAAGGTGCTCTCCAATACAAGAGTCTTCCAAAATGCTCTAAGTTCAACAAGATGCTCCAACAAGCTATAAAAAAGAAACTTGGAAACTCAAAGTAATGGTTAGCACAAAATAGAAGAGAAGGAAAAAATTTGTGTTTACACTCTAAGCTCTCAATGTGTTTCACTAAAGGTCCACTTCTCTCTATTATGATAGATTGCTTTAGGTCAAATCTAGTGATCCAATATCAATCCCTTCAATATGCTACCCAAATATGTAATGACTCACAAGCCTTAATCTCAAGAATGCCAAGAAAGAGAAATACTCAAATGACAAAACTAGAGACAAGAAGACAAGCAAGAAAAGCAAATTAGGAAGCTAAACCAAAGGAGAAGATAAAGTGACAAACTAGAATGTGACAAGCAACAAAAATGTAAAGAAAGAAAGGCACACAAAAGTATGGAATTGTTATGACAAACTTAAAATGAAAACAAGACAAACTAAAATTAAATGCACAAAAGAAAGTAGGCACACAAAAAGCTACCTAGAACACTAGAATGCTCAAAACTTTTCACAAGCTTTAGTATAATGGTTCTAATGCTTTTACCTCAAACAAATGTACAATTAGGCACTAAAAGAAGTCAATAAGGTACTGCAAAAATGAAAATATAGGTGCTGGAATTTATTTATTTTTCTCCAATTCAAGTATTTTTCAACACTTTTTTCACTCTTTTTTGTAAGGAAAAAGGCTTAAACAATTATGGAACAAATGGCCAATGCACTTATAACTTTTTTTCACTTTTTTCCTCTGTTTTTATATGCTTTTTTCTCTGTTTTTTTACAGCCACCTATTGCAGTAACAAGAAATGTACTAATAGTGCACAAAATAGGCAAAAATGGCAACTAAAGCTAGTGTAAAGTAAGCATCATCTTCCAAATCAAATAGGCAATGGAAGGCATGGTTTTATGCAACATATGACATCAAATTAAAGACACAACCAGCATGCAAAGAGTAGTGGACAGCTGCTGGAAAAATCAAAAATAAGCTAGAAAAACTCAACCTAAATGAAATCTAACAACCTACAACAATTAGGCAAAACTTGTCACCTTAAAGAGAGGTGAACAACAAGACTCTAAGGAGCTTGTTAGGTACTTTAAAGATGTGTTTAAAGTACCTTAGAATCCAGCAATAAACTCAAGCAAAGATCAATACAAAAAGTCCTAGAATCAACAAGAAACAAGCTCCACACTTCAAGCAAGGTCTAAGGCAACTAAGAAACACCTAAGCAAGCAACTATATGACACGGATTTAGACAGGTCCAGAACTATTTTTATGCTTTCAAATGATCAAATGACACAAAAAATGACACGAGATGCAAAGAAAAGTCAAAGAAACACAAGGCAAAGCATGTTACTTAAAGTAGAAGGCATCTAAGTTCAACTTTTTGACTTTTAAATTTTTTTTCTCCAAACTTTATGAAACTTTGAGGTTAAGTTTTGGACCTATGCAGTAGCAAGACTTGTGAAGGAAGTTTGGAAAATTCAAAGCCAAAACGTCTAGATCTTAGATTTCAAGCAAGCATAACTTTTGCATTTTTTTGAGTTTTTAGGCATATGATATATGAAAATTTATATAGAGAAGGCAAGGAATTCATATCTAGAATCAAAAATACAAAAATAAAATAGCACCAAAACAGATCTAAGAAAAGAAATTCAAGAAAAGTTGAGATTCATGATACCACATGTTGTAGGAATTTCTTAAATCCTAGCTTGTTGTTGATGGATCTTCTCTTCTTGAACCTCTTAGATCCAACAATCCTTCAAGATGTGGAGACGTAGCTCATGGTTTTGTTGTCTTGTGAAGGAAGCTAATGGAGTCTTGCAAGGGAAGCTAGAGTATAGAGGAAGCTAAAAGAGGAAAAGGCTTAGATCTAAGGAGAATTTGGTCTAGAAATGGAGGAGATGGAGAGGAAAGGAATGGCTTAGGATTCCGCCACTCTCTAGGACTTAGAGAGATAAGGTGTTGAATGTCACCTTTGGGAGAAGGTCCAAAGGATAAGACACTAGGAAAGGAGCCTAAAGCTTCTACTTTTCTAGAGAGAAGGGAGAGTTTCTCACTCTAAAATCTCTAATCATTCAAGTTATAATGGGAATACAAAGGGGATGAGCTTATATAGCCCTCTCATTATTTCGGCCAAGACTAGCTAATCATGGGCCTTGGATAATACCTAAGGCCCAATCCTAAATCCTACTCAAATTGGCCCAATACAAGCCCAAATGCAAAATGGAACAAGGTACAAGGCCCAAAATTAACCCAAACTTAATGGCTATGTAAAGCCCAAACTAATTCCTAAAATATACTCCTAATATACCTAGAATATAAAGGAATGAAAAATATGTACAAGATATATGAGGCCTAATGAAGAGGCCCAAAGAAGGCCCAAACATCCACACTAAGCCCATTACCCTTCTATAGTGCAAGAGGAAAGGGTAAGGGTCTTCAATGGCTCCTCCTTGGGCTTGGGCCCACTCAAGGAATGTATGAAAGAAGCTAAATGCTTTTGGAGACCTTCCTTGGCTCTCTTGGCCCTTGACCTAGTCATAGGGCCCTTGAAAGCATCAAAGGCAACCTCTAAAGACTGTGTAGGGTCCATGGCTTCTTCCTGGGTGATGGCCATGTCACTTTGCGCGGAACCGTCTTCTTGACTTAACCCCTCCTTCTTGCTTTATTCTTGACAATTTTTCTTTCTAGGACTGCATTTCAGATCGTATTGTTCAGAATTTCTGGCTTCTCTATAAAATTCAACGTGTCCGCAGGAACATATGACTCTGTGATGTCCTTATCTTTTGTTGATACCAAAAAGAGGAGAAGCGTTAGTGATAATGCAAAATTTACCATTATTTTCTTACCTTAATGCATCAATTTTATTGGAAATTAATTTTTTTATTAATTACCTCTTAGCATGTTCTACCAATTTGAGCTTTATTTGGTGTTTGATCTTAAATTGAGTTAATTAAGTTAACTTCGTTAAATTTATGTGCAGGCCATTGAGGTTTGGAAAATAACATTAAGGAATGGTGGATCATAAAAGATTTAAAGGGAACATATTTAATGAAAAAAAGATAAATGAAAAAAAATTAATATATATATATATATTAGATGATTTTGTATGCTTAACTCATATATATATATATATATATATTAGTTACGGATCCCAACAATATTATAAATATATTATGGTAGCATTAATAATATATATATGCCACGGTTCTACAATTACTATAATAGGCATGCGTGATATGTTATATATATATATCGAAATTCTCTGTGGCACATAAAGAGGAGCATTGGACGTCCAAAAGAGTTTGGGCCTTGGGCTGCACGAATAGAAATTGGGACGAGAGAAAAAATTGGACAGTGAAAATAGAGAGACAGATTTGAAGAAAATGGGGAACGTTCACTAGATTTGCGACGAAAATTGAGGGATTGACAATGCGCAAAGAAAGAAAAGAAAGACGCACAAATAGAAGAAGTGAGGGTGGAACAGAGAAAAATAACGAAAGAAGTGCAACCAAGAATTCCAAATTTTCCAATTTGTTAATTCCTGGTTTGAAATTCTTGATTTATTTTCCTTTGATTTTGTTAAATCTCTTATTCATGTAAAGCTAAAATCCTTAGACTGAATTTTTTGGATATATTGTAATTTGACTCTTGAGGTTTCTATTCTTATTGTATCATTTCCCTTTTTATTAATTTCTTCATGATCATAGCCCATACTTGTTTGATTCCATTTTGTTTAATTGAATTGTATGCTTAATCAATTGAATTATACAATTGGGATTAAATAGGTTTTAATTAGGATTTGTTACGATAACGTGCATGCTTAATGAATAATTTCATAATTAATCCTATGGTTAGTTTATGGTTGCTTAATTCAATACTCTAAGGCTAGGTTATGTATATAGACGCTTAAATTCAATAATTCCTAGATTTTACGATCTTGACTCCTTTTGCTTAATTAGTAATTAGGACGTTTGATTAATATTTTTATTCAACTTGAATGTAAGTAAAGGAATTGTGAATTGAAAGACGCTTAGTTGATTAATTCAAATTGAATTAGGAATTTGATAATTAGGGAAGTGTAAATCTTTCGTAACCAAGGATAGGATCAATTACAATTAATCCAAGGAAATCAGTCAATTGTTATTCATTTTTTAGAATCCAATTTTAAATCAATTTTTTTGCTATAATCATAAACAAAACCCCTTATTTGAATGATAATTGTATTCCGAACTCCTTAGTTTGTTAGTCCTTGAGAGACGACCTAGACTCACACCCTAGTACTGTATTATTTTTAATTGTTTTAATTTGACCAACCGTGACAGTTAACGTCAGCTAGTTATAGTCTTTTATGGGTTAAGGTCAAGTCTGTAATTTTATTTGAGTCCTGTAATTACACTTTTTTAATATGTTATTAATAAAAAGTCTATTCTCAAAAGTTCTAGTCTGTCTTTTATATTTTCTCATATTAATTATTGTAACATCCTGATTTAAAGTTAATTACCGACTGAGATTAGTCACTAATTAAGGTTAATTGCAGATTAGATTAATGGGTGACTAATACCAAGTGGCCAGAGAAAATGATGCATGTACCCCTGATGGTATAAAAGAGTTTGGCCTCTCTCTTTCGCTCATTTTATTCGTGTTAAGTTAGAGAGGATTGAGAGAGTTGAGAGCTTTTCCTTCGAGGATACAGAGACGTTCTTCTCCTTCCTCTTCGTCATCTTCTCTCCTTCTTCCTTTTCTCCCACTCGAAGCTGTCAGATTCTCAATTGGGAAGTCTGCAGTGTGAAGTGCTTCGGGGTTGTGGAGGTAGTCTACTGTTGTTGAGACGAAACTACTCGAGGAAGAGGATAGCTTTTGGTCTTTCCAAAGCCAAAATTAGAGTCGACGACTGAGTTCGAAGGCTGTCCAGTGGGAAGGAGTGACCGAAAGGAGTGATCGGTCAAGCATTGTAGCTCGAGGAGCTTCTGAGTCTCTACAGTAGGTAGGGGGTATTTTATATCTCAAATGCATGGTTTATGGACGGGTTCCGGGTGATATTGTCGTGTTGGATGCTTATGATTTGAAATGCTTTGATAGTTGTATTCCGATTGAGTAGTAGTTATGTAATGCCCGGATGTGTGATGACTATGAATTGTGTAATGCATGTCGATTTCCGTCCATGAAATGCATGTTGATAATCATGAGAATGCTGAGTAATTGCATAAGATGTATGTGTTAAGGGACTGTTGTCGATTCCCGTGTGTGATTTATATGAGCTAGCATGAGATGCTTGTTATTGTAAATCTGAATGCCGAATGCATGTGATGGGGGCTATCTTAATGAGTTCTATTGGTGTTTAATACTGATTGCATGAGATGCATGTACTGTTAAGGAAGAAGTTGAGTGTATGTGATATATGTTTACCATGGTGATTTTCGTGTGTGGGTTTATATTATGATGCATGGGATGCATGAGTTAATATTGCGAAAGTGGTTATGCCGATTCCTGTTTATGATTTATGATGATAAAATGCATGGGATGCACTATTGGAAATGCTGAGAGCATTAGCGTGAGACGCTTAATTATGAATCGGTAATTATATGCATGAGATGCTATCAAAGACCTTGAGTGGGACTGTGATGGCATTGGCATTGCCGAATTTGCAAGAAAGCTTTGTAGTTTACTGTGATGCATCCGGACTCGGTCTAGGATGTGTGCTGATGCAGAAGGACCGAGTGATAGCATATGCCTCTCGTCAGTTGAGACTCCACGAACAACACTATCTGACTCATCACTTGGAGTTAGCAGCTATGGTCTTCGCGTTGAAAATATGGAGACATTACCTATATGGGTCGAAATTTGAAGTGTATAGCGATCACAAAAGCCTCAAATACTTATTTGATCAGAAAGAGTTGAATATGAGGCAAAGGAGGTAGACTGAATTTTTGAAGGATTATGATTTTGAGTTGAAATATCACCCAGGCAAGGCGAACGTTGTGGCCGACGCCTTGAATCAGAAGTCCATTCATGTGCCATATGGGATTCAATCACCATGGATTTTGTGATGGGATTGCCTAGAACCCGAGCGGGCTATGACGCTATCTGGGTCATTGTAGATCGGTTGACAAAGTCTGCACACTTCTTGCCCATGAATATGAGATATTCACTGCAGAAATTAGCTCAGATTTATATCCGAGAGATTGTCCGGTTGCATGGTGTGCCATCTTCCATTGTATCGGACAGAGATCCAAGATTCACTTCCCAGTTTTGGGGAAGCTTGCACCAGGAATTAGGCTCAAAACTCTGATTGAGTTCAGCCTACCACCCCCAGTCAGATGGGCAGTCCGAGCGGACAATACAGAGTTTGGAGGACCTATTAAGGTCCTGCGTGCTAGAGCACGGAGGTAGCTGGGAGCAGTATCTTCCCCTGATTGAGTTTACGTATAATAACAACCACCATAGCAGCATTGGCATGGCACCGTATGAGGCTTTATATGGCCGAAAATGTCGAACCCCACTCCGTTGGTTGGAAACTGGTGAAAGTTTAATGTTGGGACCGGAAATTGTACAGTAGACTTCCGAGCAAATCCAGATGATTAGGGAAAAGATGAAGGCATCCCAAGACAGGCAGAAGAGCTATTATGATAAGTGGATGAAACCGCTTGAATTTCTGGTCGGTGATAAGGTGTTCCTGAAGGTTTCATCGAATAAAGGGGGCGGTCAAGCCTTGAAAAGTGGGAAGTTGAACCCCAAGTATGTAACACCCCTGATTTTCTGTACTCGAATCTCGATGTGATCATCATAAATAATATAAATGCGAATAAATTTTTCGCGTTCCAAACTAAGTTCAGCATCACACCAAAACTCGAATCACAGAAAACCAAAGTGTACAATTTTAATACATTAAACCTGGATCTATAACTAGTTCGCCCATAAAGGTATACAAAAACAATAGAGTATACAGCGGAAGAATGTGTATACCGGGCATACACCTAGTCCCATATATGACGATATGAGAAAAGGCTAGGCTAGCAGGCAATGGTATAATTATAAGCCTATTAAACAACCACCTCTTACACAATTACATATATTTATTCATCATCCATCAATTCAAGGGATTATCTTGTACATACTTAAAATCTCTAAATCATCTATATCATCATACACAATTTATTCATTACACATGAATTCATAAATGATGCCGGCCAAGGCACTTCCTCTACCACTATTTACCTTCACCCAAGTTTGATCTTTAAATCCGAATTTGTCCCATGGTAACCTGCATCACAATGGTAAAAAGGAGACCACATGGGAGAGTGAGTTATACATTCAAAATGACGAATAATATATATATTGTGATCATGTGTATATGCATACAAACATCATGTGTGCTTTACTATCAAAACATTAAATTATCATTCATTCATTATCTCATTATCACAATGGGCATACAGGTCTCATGAATCGTAATTCATATTATAAGTAAGCACAACCTGTACATAATCACAAACACTGTCACTTTGCCACTTATCAACAAGAGCATTCACAATCATTATTCTTATCAATTCATTATATCTTTAATCAATACCTCCTCGTAAGGGGTTTCTCAACACTCATGGTCATCCCATTTCAAATGCCATGGTCTTTAAACAATGCATATGTCAACTGTATAATGCATATGCAACGGATCCGATTTCATATCATGGGTGATCGCAACCACCATAG
The DNA here is from genome assembly GCA_037962975.1 of Clitoria ternatea. Taxonomy (NCBI): domain Eukaryota; kingdom Viridiplantae; phylum Streptophyta; class Magnoliopsida; order Fabales; family Fabaceae; genus Clitoria; species Clitoria ternatea. The sequence goes on from CM075672.1 coordinate 165,064,011, forward strand.
TCAATCAATCATAATCATTGGTTTCCCGCCTCGCAAGGGGTACTCCCGCCTCATGATCGCAACCATGGGCATCATAGGTGCTCGCAAGCCCTTTATCATATCAAATACCAAGTGATCGCAACACTGGCGCATCATCATACAATGGTCCCCGCAGGGCCTTTCACATTCCGTAATCAGGTGATCGCAACCACCATTACCATATCATATCATCATCACATTGGTTTCCCGTCTCGCAAGAGGTACTCCCTTCATAGAATCCCGCAGGATCTTTCATCATTGTGATCGCAACAACATAATACCAATGCTATGCCATGCCATGAATGCAAGATGCAATAATGTATATGTTCAACAACAACCTCGCAAGGATATCTCACCCTCTCAATTAGGGGTATATTATATATTTTAGTTTTATCATCAATGGCATATAAATATTCACAAGGCTCCTCAAGGCACATCATTCAAATAATTGGCATCCAATGGCCACAAACATCATTCACAGTAATCCACACATGGATATCAAAAGGCATAGCAACAAACATAATACTAATCCACACATGTGGCAACAAGGTATTACGAATTTCATATACATATATAACAATTATAATTACCTCACATACATGCAAGTCAATTACTTGCACCCATCACAAGAATATCATAATAATTCTCAATAATTATCTATTACCATCTCAATTAATTCAATACTTATATATGGCAAGGCATACATGAGTATCACAACATACAATAATCATCAATTATATAACTCATGCAATTTGAATGTTAACTCCTCTCCTACCTTAAGGGAAGAGCCGAACCATTCCAATGCTCCAAGAGCTCCTTAGCACCCTTCGGAATATGATCTACATATTATACATATACACTCATACAATTAATAAGCCATTACAAGGCATTCCTCATAGTTTTAGACATTTTCTAGCTTATCATCAAGTCTTAGACTTGTTAAATACCAAGTTATATAATTGTATTAGGCTTCGGGAATTCCTTTCCCAAAGTCAAGATCCTTTAGATCATAAATGCCAACTAATCCAACAACTGCTACCAATACTCATTAATCACCATCAATAGCCATCTTCCATCATTAATATCCTTCCCCAATGTCATTAAACATATATTTTACTCTCCTTTCACACTTCCCCCAATTTATTAAAGTTAGGGTTTCACCAAAACCCATCAACATCATAATTGCTCATTTATTTTCCACCCATCCAAATATTAATTTATGCATCTCCATAATAACCCACCATTAAAGTCATAATAACAACACCCCACCTAGGGTTTCCTCACTTTAAAGCTCTCCCAACAACCTATATGCCATAAACACTCCCATAAATACATAGGACCCAACATCTAGGGCATAAAACTCATAAAGAATGGTGGAGAACTTACCTCACCCAAGAGCCAACATTGGGCTTCCCATAAAGGGAGAAATCCTCACAGAAATAGAGTGGGAGAAAAGGAGGAGTTCCAGCATAAGCTTCTCCTTCAAGCATCCATAAAATGAAAATGGTGAAGGAGGAGAAGACACTCCACACGGCTTGGGTTTTTGGAGAGAAGAAAGAGGATATGGAGAACAACATGAAGAAGACAAAGAAAAATAATGAAGAAAGGAGGGGAAGAACTGACGTGAAAGGTAGAAAGAAAGTGAGAGTTTTTGTCTTAATAAATGTTTCCCTTTAAAATATCTCACTATTACCTCATAATTAAAAATGGCAGTCCAATAATCCATCATACCATGTTATATTTACTTTAATATCCTTTTATATCCTTAGAACTAAGTAAAAGAAGGGTCCACATAATTAAACCGAGAGAAAAGGGAAGAAACACGCAAACAGGGTGTCACTCGCTCAAGCGAAACCCACATTCGCTTGAGCGGAACAGCTCTAACTCGCATAAGCCTCTCCATTCGCAAAAGCGAAATAACCCCAGTACCTGTTTCCACACTCACTCGCCTGAGCGACGTATTAATTCGCTTAAGCGAATCCAACCAGAAATCATCTTTCCCAGCACTCGGGTTTCTGTTGGCAGGATTCCTTAAAATCGACCCAATATTAATTCGATTTTGACTCGGCAAACTTCAACTAAATCCGAGTCATCTCACACTCGGCTTCCCACTTGACATAACAATCTAAACCGACCCACTTTCCATTCAACCAAGACATTTTGGGCCGACTCATACTCATATAGTCTCTCACTCGGCAATTCCAATCCAATCCGAGTCATCTCAATCAACCCTTCACTCGATAATTTCTCTAAAACTGACCCATCACTTATTAGGTCTTCCACTCGGTAAATGAGGGGCATCCCACTCGGAATCCTAAATCCTTCCTCACTCAGAATATTTGCTTGTCAACACCACTCGATGTATCACCACTATAAGTCACTCGGAATGTATTCCACATTCACCACTCGGTATATTTTCATATTTCTTACTCGGAGAATACGCAGACCTTCCTTCACTCAGAAGGGGTCTTCACAATCATACTCCACTCGAAAAAGAAGGACAAACATCATAGCCTCACTCGGAATTGGATCCAAGCCTCCTATATTTCTCTCGGAATTCATCAACTTAGAATTATTCACCCAACATTATTTATATTCCAGTCGGTAAGAAGCATCAAATCAACATAAATCCCTTATGTATATATGTATATTTTCATACATACAAACCTGTCCACAAATCTAATCTACCGACCCACATATATAATCATACACTCGGAATGCTTATTGCTTTCACACTCACTCAGGATTCTACTCGGATAAATAATTCAAAGGCTGACTTCCTTTGTTTTTCCCACGAGTGAAGTCATTCCAAAATACTTCTGGACAACACACCCCACTCGGTGCCATTTCCACTCGGAAATTACACTCACAGAGAGACTTCCCTCGGAATGAGTTACCTTGAACTCGAATACTTCCACTCGGAACACAACTGCTCAGAATTTCACTCGAAAATTGATAACATCACAGAATTATTTTCTAAGGTTCTTACTCAAGGGAAATCTCGTTCAAAATCCCACACACTCACCATATACTTACCACACTCGGTCTAGTACAACTGTACCAGTCACACCTGAGTGAGCATCACCCAGCATTCATACTTCCCATTTCGCTCAAGCTACTCACATTCGCTTGGGCGAAGAAAGATCCAGTGACCAATTCCTCACTGGCTCGCTCAAGCTGATCCCTCACTCGCTTGAGCGAATGCCATTTCTCAGACCCTTCGCTTGGGCGAGACTCCATTCGCTTGAGCGAATTTCCTCCAGAGAGCAAACATTGATACTACGAATCCCTTCCAGAGAGCAATACTGATACATAGGCAATTTCGCTTGAGCGAAATTAACCTTCGCCTGAGCGAAAATTGCCCAGAAACCATAAGGCCAACACAGGGAATCCTCGCCTGGGCGAGATCCCTTCTCGCTTGGGCGAGACTATCAACACAGAGGTAGGAAACGCAGATTTCACACAGTCCAACTTATAAAACTTCATCATAAGCCAATTTAATTATATCCATGCTATCATATACATCATATAAGACATATATAACTTGTTCCTAAGCATTCTCACTCAGAATTCCTCATTATAAATCAAATTGGATTTATTCCACATATTCTCACCCATCTTCCTCAATAAGCATCAACTATTTGCCATTCACGTTAATTATTCATTCCTTTGTAAAATTCGGGGTGTTACAATTCACCCCACCTAAAAAGAATTTCGTCCTCGAAATTCAACATCAATTCCCATGACACAAGGCCATACCTCAGGCCACACATCAACAAGATTCAACAACACCATGAAATGACCTTGGACTTCTCAAAGTCCATCAAGACATGTTCATCTCACACCATCGTTCCTAACAAATTTCTACATCAAGCATGTCATATGTTATCAATTACAACTTATGCAACAGAGCTCGCATGTTCATACTCAGTATGACCAGATAGGCTCAGTACATTCACCATAAGCAGCTACAATCCCTACACTTGCCCGGCCTATGTGTTGCTGCATCCGACATACAGGAAGGCGTCCCAATCCTGTAGTGGTTACCACAAACATATAAAGTCGGCGCATAAGTGCATGTTGCCACAATGCCTATGGCATGTAAGACCATATCGGAACCAGTACCTCGTATTCCCATTGCTTATATTGGTTACATATATTCAAACGATACTAGTTTATGTAAGACTTGGTGACAATCCTCACCAGTCCACAACCAAAATACTCATATTTCATCATCATTATATAGATAATTTGGCATCCATCATGCCATATCAATCATTAAATATTGTTTAACATCATAATAAATCAATGTATTAACCATAATTCTTCCATCATCACAAGGTAAATACCCTATCTTTGGGTTTTATTCATCCAAATCCATGCTCAATTAATCTAAAATTCTTATTTTACTTATATATTTGCTGGCTATAAATCAATTCAAACCTTAAAAGATTCATCAACTCTTATCAAATAGGCTACATAATCAAATAATGAGCTTTCGCATTGGGTATTCTCTTTACAGATCACAATTAAGGCTCATAAACTAAACATATAACTCACATTATATCGCATCATTATGTGGTTTCTATCACCAATATAGCACCCTTCAAATAAAATAGGGAGTAATGACATGGTTAAATTTCTATTCATCAACTCATGATCACAATTGACATCTCTCAACACAACATTCATTGTCATTCAATATGATCAATCACAATCATCCTCAATCGGATTCCTTACCCATTTCACTCAGCTATAAAACTCAACATCTTCGTCAATAATACAATCCCTCAATCGGATTTCACTTCCAGTTTGCTCCAATACTATGTCAACAATATTCACACTCCGAGCCACGCTCAAGGAGTCTGTCCGAGCCCAACTCTAGGACTTAAGCATATCCATCACCTGTCATCTGATTGCCGATCGGTATACAAATCTAACGCATTCCAGTGGCGAATCGGATGCATACGGTTTCATTCATTCGGCGTCCAACGCCAATGCACTCGACATATCATCAAGCGTCTCATCTCACGCTTAGTGCCCCAGGCACTGCCCGAGTCCAACCCGGGTCTTTCATCACAATCAACATTAGGACCATGTCCTCTTCACTCGGGATAACACCCTCGTCGCACCCCGCAAAGTGTTCATATTCAATACGTAATAACACGTATGCATATGAAATTCAACTCATATTCATTCGATTTCCCACTCGGAAATCTGCGTTAAACATTAAATTCATTCGGCAACTCAACAACAGTCAGATGACTCGGCTTATACCACATTCACTCGGCAATCCTATGCCATTCACTCGGATTATCATCGATTCACTCGGATTATCATCGATTCACTCGGATTTACCCTTTACAGTAAGCATTTCATGCTTTCCTCCATAAAGTCCACTCGACATTCATCATAACAGTCCCCATACATGCATTTATCACAAGTATATGCATGAACAAGCATCATACGCATTTAATCATACCATCACAAATATAAGGACTAATTTAATTAATTCTCTACAATAATTGATCATACAAGATCATACCAAATCCATCTAGGTCATCACACCTAGTGGGTCATAATTAAATAAATCCTTTACTCGGTTTTCACACATCAACACCGAGACACAATCTCAATCTAACAGGTATTCGATTTCACATTTAATCATTTATCACATATTCAAATTCCCAATCTAGGAAATACAACAAATCACTTATATCATATAACACATAGGGTTCTTGTGCCCAGGATATAAAATCCATCCTTCACAAATGGCACAACCAAACATTTAAATTCAAACATACCCATACTAGGGAATTACTCAATATTATTCATTCATTCAACTCAAGCATATGAGTTTCATTTCATTTAACAAACATTCTTTGGCTAAACGCCACAAGCACAATGCATATAAGAAATCTAATCACAATTCATATTCCAAGTGCATATGCACATCAAGATCTCAACATATATGGTCTACTACCATATCAATTTCTTTCTCAATATCTCCTATCCGTAATTAACATACGGCATAGGTCCATCATTAAATCAATATATACATATCATATCCATGATCAACACATGGCATCAAATCATCATCATATCAATTCATTTTTCATATCTCATATTCACATCGCAATATTTCATCTCCATGATTAACATTCAATCATGGATTCATCATCAATCAATTTGCATTATATATATCAACATCAATGCATAATTACAATATATTCGTCATTCGAAGGTAATAGGGTAAGGAAATTGGCCGGTCTTACACAATACATACATCCATCATATGTCAAGAAATTTCATTCATTCATATTCAATTCCACAATTCATTCATGATTATCAATGAGCAACTAGGCTCCACAAATTTATCATATAACTCCAATGATAAAGGGTATACTTCCCATAGTCAATAACCACATCTTATAAATCACAATCTCACAAAAGTCCTCATTGAGCACCAATCCCACCTCAACTTAAACCATTCACGATAATTCCTCAATAAGCAAATGCCCTATAATCAATTCTCAATTCCTAGACACTTAGTACATCATAGGTCCATGTAGGGCAATAAAACATAATATTATCCTCTAGATAATTATCATTCTTAATTCTATACCAACATCCAGATCCCAATAATGAGCATCCTGCTCCAAAAATCATCTTAAAAGTCTCACCATTGCGAAATCATCCTCTAGCCATTCATAATATCAATTATCTTAAAGCAATCATGCTCGGGTAGTAACCAATAATTCTTATTCAGAGCAACATATGCTCTGATACCACCTTTGTAACACCCCTGATTTTCTGTACTCGAATCTCGATGTGATCGTCATAAATAATATAAATGCGAATAAATTTTTCGCGTTCCAAACTAAGTTCAGCATCACACCAAAACTCGAATCACAGAAAACCAAAGTGTACAATTTTAATACATTAAACCTGGATCTATAACTAGTTCGCCCATAAAGGTATACAAAAACAATAGAGTATACAGCGGAAGAATGTGTATACTGGGCATACACCTAGTCCCATATATGACGATATGAGAAAAGGCTAGGCTAGCAGGCAATGGTATAATTATAAGCCTATTAAACAACCACCTCTTACACAATTACATATATTTATTCATCATCCATCAATTCAAGGGATTATCTTGTACATACTTAAAATCTCTAAATCATCTATATCATCATACACAATTTATTCATTACACATGAATTCATAAATGATGCCGGCTAAGGCACTTCCTCTACCACTATTTACCTTCACCCAAGTTTGATCTTTAAATCCGAATTTGTCCCATGGTAACCTGCATCACAATGCTAAAAAGGAGACCACATGGGAGAGTGAGTTATACATTCAAAATGACGAATAATATATATATTGTGATCATGTGTATATGCATACAAACATCATGTGTGCTTTACTATCAAAACATTAAATTATCATTCATTCATTATCTCATTATCACAATGGGCATACAGGTCTCATGAATCGTAATTCATATTATAAGTAAGCACAACCTGTACATAATCACAAACACTGTCACTTTGCCACTTATCAACAAGAGCATTCACAATCATTATTCTTATCAATTCATTATATCTTTAATCAATACCTCCTCGCAAGGGGTTTCTCAACACTCATGGTCATCCCATTTCAAATGCCATGGTCTTTAAACAATGCATATGTCAACTGTATAATGCATATGCAACGGATCCGATTTCATATCACGGGTGATCGCAACCACCATAGTCAATCAATCATAATCATTGGTTTCCCGCCTCGCAAGGGGTACTCCCGCCTCATGATCGCAACCATGGGCATCATAGGTGCTCGCAAGCCCTTTATCATATCAAATACCAAGTGATCGCAACACTGGCGCATCATCATACAATGGTCCCCGCAGGGCCTTTCACATTCCGTTATCAGGTGATTGCAACCACCATTACCATATCATATCATCATCACATTGGTTTCCCGTCTCGCAAGAGGTACTCCCTTCATAGAATCCCGCAGGATCTTTCATCATTGTGATCGCAACAACATAATACCAATGCTATGCCATGCCATGAATGCAAGATGCAATAATGCATATGTTCAACAACAACCTCGCAAGGATATCTCACCCTCTCAATTAGGGGTATATTATATATTTTAGTTTTATCATCAATGGCATATAAATATTCACAAGGCTCCTTAAGGCACATCATTCAAATAATTGGCATCCAATGGCCACAAACATCATTCACAGTAATCCACACATGGATATCAAAAGGCATAGCAACAAACATAATACTAATCCACACATGTGGCAACAAGGTATTACGAATTTCATATACATATATAACAATTATAATTACCTCACATACATGCAAGTCAATTACTTGCACCCATCACAAGAATATCATAATAATTCTCAATAATTATCTATTACCATCTCAATTAATTCAATACTTATATATGGCAAGGCATACATGAGTATCACAACATACAATAATCATCAATTATATAACTCATGCAATTTGAATGTTAACTCCTCTCCTACCTTAAGGGAAGAGCCGAACCATTCCAATGCTCCAAGAGCTCCTTAGCACCCTTCAGAATATGATCTACATATTATACATATACACTCATACAATTAATAAGCCATTACAAGGCATTCCTCATAGTTTTAGACATTTTCTAGCTTATCATCAAGTCTTAGACTTGTTAAATACCAAGTTATATAATTGTATTAGGCTTCGGGAATTCCTTTCCCAAAGTCAAGATCCTTTAGATCATAAATGCCGACTAATCCAACAACTGCTACCAATACTCATTAATCACCATCAATAGCCATCTTCCATCATTAATATCCTTCCCCAATGTCATTAAACATACATTTTACTCTCCTTTCACACTTCCCCCAATTTATTAAAGTTAGGGTTTCACCAAAACCCATCAACATCATAATTGCTCATTTATTTTCCACCCATCCAAATATTAATTTATGCATCTCCATAATAACCCACCATTAAAGTCATAATAACAACACCCCACCTAGGGTTTCCTCACTTTAAAGCTCTCCCAACAACCTATATGCCATAAACACTCCCATAAATACATAGGACCCAACATCTAGGGCATAAAACTCATAAAGAATGGTGGAGAACTTACCTCACCCAAGAGCCAACATTGGGCTTCCCATAAAGGGAGAAATCCTCACGGAAATAGAGTGGGAGAAAAGGAGGTGTTCCAGCATAAGCTTCTCCTTCAAGCATCCATAAAATGAAAATGGTGAAGGAGGAGAAGACACTCCACACGGCTTGGGTTTTTGGAGAGAAGAAAGAGGATATGGAGAACAACATGAAGAAGACAAAGAAAAATAATGAAGAAAGGAGGGGAAGAACTGACGTGAAAGGTAGAAAGAAAGTGAGAGTTTTTGTCTTAATAAATGTTTCCCTTTAAAATATCTCACTATTACCTCATAATTAAAAATGGCAGTCCAATAATCTATCATACCATGTTATATTTACTTTAATATCCTTTTATATCCTTAGAACTAAGTAAAAGAAGGGTCCACATAATTAAACCGAGAGAAAAGGGAAGAAACACGCAAACAGGGTGTCACTCGCTCAAGCGAAACCCACATTCGCTTGAGCGGAACAGCTCTAACTCGCATAAGCCTCTCCATTCGCACAAGCGAAATAACCCCAGTACCTGTTTCCACACTCACTCGCCTGAGCGAGGTATTAATTCGCTTAAGCGAATCCAACCAGAAATCATCTTTCCCAGCACTCGGGTTTCTGTTGGCAGGATTCCTTAAAACCGACCCAATATTAATTCGATTTTCACTCGGCAAACTTCAACTAAATCCGAGTCATCTCACACTCGGCTTCCCACTTGACATAACAATCTAAACCGATCCACTTTCCATTCAACCAAGACATTTTGGGCCGACTCATACTCATATAGTCTCTCACTCGGCAATTCCAATCCAATCCGAGTCATCTCAATCAACCCTTCACTCGGTAATTTCTCTAAAACTGATCCATCACTTATTAGGTCTTCCACTCGGTAAATGAGGGGCATCCCACTCGGAATCCTAAATCCTTCCTCACTCAAAATATTTGCTTGTCAACACCACTCGGTGTATCACCACTATAAGTCACTTGGAATGTATTCCACATTCACCACTCGGTATATTTTCACATTTCTCACTCGGAGAATACGCAGACCTTCCTTCACTCAGAAGGGGTCTTCACAATCATACTCCACTCGGAAAAGAAGGACAAACATCATAGCCTCACTCGGAATTGGATCCAAGCCTCCTATATTTCTCTCGGAATTCATCAACTTAGAATTATTCACCCAACATTATTCATATTCCAGTCGGTAAGAAGCATCAAATCAACATAAATCCCTTATGTATATATGTATATTTTCATACATACAAACCTGTCCACAAATCCAATCTACCGACCCACATATATAATCATACACTCGGAATGCTTATTGCTTTCACACTCACTCAGGATTCTACTCGGATAAATAATTCAAAGGCTGACTTCCTTTGTTTTTCCCACGAGTGAAGTCATTCCAAAATATTTCTGGACAACACACCCCACTCGGTGCCATTTCCACTCAGAAATTACACTCACAAAGAGACTTCCCTCGGAATGAGTTACCTTGAACTCGAATACTTCCACTCGGAACACAACTGCTCAGAATTTCACTCGAAAATTGACAACATCACAGAATTATTTTCTAAGGTTCTTACTCAAGGGAAATCTCGTTCAAAATCCCACACACTCACCATATACTTACCACACTCGGTCTAGTACAACTGTACCAGTCACACCTGAGTGAGCATCACCCAGCATTCATACTTCCCCTTTCGCTCAAGCTACTCACATTCGCTTGGGCGAAGAAAGATCCAGTGACCAATTCCTCACTGGCTCGCTCAAGCTGATCCCTCACTCGCTTGAGCAAATGCCATTTCTCAGACCCTTCGCTTGGGCGAGACTCCATTCGCTTGAGCAAATTTCCTCCAGAGAGCAAACACTGATACTACGAATCCCTTCCAGAGAGCAATACTGATACATAGGCAATTTCGCTTGAGCGAAATTAACCTTCGCCTGAGCGAAAATTGCCCAGAAACCATAAGGCCAACACAGGGAATCCTCGCCTGGGCGAGATCCCTTCTCGCTTGGGCGAGACTATCAACACAGAGGTAGGAAACGCAGATTTCACACAGTCCAACTTATGAAACTTCATCATAAGCCAATTTAATTATATCCATGCTATCATATACATCATATAAGACATATATAACTTGTTCCTAAGCATTCTCACTCAGAATTCCTCATTATAAATCAAATTGGATTTATTCCACATATTCTCACCCATCTTCCTCAATAAGCATCAACTATTTGCCATTCACGTTAATTATTCATTCCTTTGTAAAATTCGGGGTGTTACAATTCACCCCACCTAAAAAGAATTTCGTCCTCGAAATTCTACATCAATTCCCATGACACAAGGCCATACCTCAGGCCACACATCAACAAGATTCAACAACACCATGAAATGACCTTGGACTTCTCAAAGTCCATCAAGACATGTTCATCTCACACCATCGTTCCTAACAAATTTCTACATCAAGCATGTCATATGTTATCAATTACAACTTATCCAACAGAGCTCGCATGTTCATACTCAGTATGACCAGATAGGCTCAGTACATTTACCATAAGCAGCTACAATCCCTACACTTGCCCGGCCTATGTGTTGCTGCATCCGACATACAGGAAGGCGTCCCAATCCTGTAGTGGTTACCACAAACATATAAAGTCGGCGCATAAGTGCATGTTGCCACAATGCCTATGGCATGTAAGACCATATCGGAACCAGTACCTCGTATTCCCATTGCTTATATTGGTTACATATATTCAAACGATACTAGTTTATGTAAGACTTGGTGACAATCCTCACCAGTCCACAACCAAAATACTCATATTTTATCATCATTATATAGATAATTTGGCATCCATCATGCCATATCAATCATTAAATATTGTTTAACATCATAATAAATCAATGTATTAACCATAATTCTTCCATCATCACAAGGTAAATACCCTATCTTTGGGTTTTATTCATCCAAATCCATGCTCAATTAATCTAAAATTCTTATTTTACTTACATATTTGCTGGCTATAAATCAATTCGAACCTTAAAAGATTCATCAACTCTTATCAAATAGGCTACATAATCAAATAATGAGCTTTCGCATTGGGTATTCTCTTTACAGATCATAATTAAGGCTCATAAACTAAACATATAACTCACATTATATCACATCATTATGTGGTTTCTATCACCAATATAGCACCCTTCAAATAAAATAGGGAGTAATGACATGGTTAAATTTCTATTCATCAACTCATGATCACAATTGACATCTCTAAACACAACATTCATTGTCATTCAATATGATCAATCACAATCATCCTCAATCGGATTCCTTACCCATTTCACTCGGCTATAAAACTCAACATCTTCATCAATAATACAATCCCTCAATCGGATTTCACTTCCAGTTTGCTCCAATACTATGTCAACAATATTCACACTCCGAGCCACGCTCAAGGAGTCTGTCCGAGCCCAGCTCTAGGACTTAAGCATATCCATCACCTGTCATCTGATTGCCGATCAGTATACAAATCCAACGCATTCCAGTGGCGAATCGGATGCATACGGTTTTATTCACTCGGCGTCCAACGCCAATGCACTCGACATATCATCAAGCGTCTCATCTCACGCTTAGTGCCCCAGGCACTACCCGAGTCCAACCCGGGTCTTTCATCACAATCAACATTAGGACCATGTCCTCTTCACTCGGGATAACACCCTCGTGGCACCTCGCAAGGTGTTCATATTCAATACACAATAACACGTATGCATATGAAATTCAACTCATATTCATTCGATTGCCCACTCGAAAATCTGCGTTAAACATTAAATTCATTCGGCAACTCAACAACAGTCAGATGACTCGGCTTATACCACATTCACTCGGTAATCCTATGCCATTCACTCGGATTATCATCGATTCACTCGGATTATCATCGATTCACTCGGATTTACCCTTTACAGTAAGCATTTCATGCTTTCCTCCATAAAGTCCACTCGACATTCATCATAACAGTCCCCATACATGCATTTATCACAAGTATATGCATGAACAAGCATCATACGCATTTAATCATACCATCACAAATATAGGGACCAATTTAATTAATTCTCTACAACAATTGATCATACAAGATCATACCAAATCCATCTAGGTCATCACACCTAGTGGGTCATAATTAAATAAATCCTTCACTCGGTTTTCACACATCAACACCGAGACACAATCTCAATCTAACAGGTATTCGATTTCACATTTAATCATTTATCACATATTCAAATTCCCAATCTAGGAAATACAACAAATCACTTATATCATATAACACATAGGGTTCTTGTGCCCAGGATATAAAATCCATCCTTCACAAATGGCACAACCAAACATTTAAATTCAAACATACCCATACTAGGGAATTACTCAATATTATTCATTCATGCAACTCAAGCATATGAGTTTCATTTCATTTAACAAACATTCTTTGGCTAAACGCCACAAGCACAATGCATATAAGAAATCTAATCACAATTCATATTCCAAGTGCATATGCACATCAAGATCTCAACATATATGGTCTACTACCATATCAATTTCTTTCTCAATATCTCCTATCCGTAATTAACATACGGCATAGGTCCATCATTAAATCAATATATACATATCATATCCATGATCAACACATGGCATCAAATCATCATCATATCAATTCATTTTTCATATTTCATATTCACATCACAATATTTCATCTCCATGATTAACATTCAATCATGGATTCATCATCAATCAATTTGCATTATATATATCAACATCAATGCACAATTACAATATATTCGTCATTTGAAGGTAATAGGGTAAGGAAATTGGCCGGTCTTACACAATACATACATCCATCATATGTCAAGAAATTTCATTCATTCATATTCAATTCCATAATTCATTCATGATTATCAATGAGCAACTAGGCTCCACAAATTTATCATATAACTCCAATGATAAAGGGTATACTTCCTATAGTCAATAACCACATCTTATAAATCACAATCTCACAAAAGTCCTTATTGAGCACCAATCCCAGCTCAACTTTAACCATTCACGATAATTCCTCAATAAGCAAATATGCCTTATAATCAATTCTCAATTCCTAGACACTTAGTACATCATAGGTCCATGTAGGGCAATAAAACATAATATTATCCTCTAGATAATTATCATTCTTAATTCTATACCAATATCCAGATCCCAATAATGAGCATCCTGCTCCAAAAATCGTCTTAAAAGTCTCACCATTGCGAAATCATCCTCTAGCCATTCATAATATCAATTATCTTAAAGCAATCATGCTCGGGTAGTAACCAATAATTCTTATTCAGAGCAACATATGCTCTGATACCACCTTTGTAACACCCCTGATTATCTGTACTCGAATCTCGATGTGATCGTCATAAATAATATAAATGCGAATAAATTTTTCGCGTTCCAAACTAAGTTCAGCATCACACCAAAACTCGAATCACAGAAAACCAAAGTGTACAATTTTAATACATTAAACCTGGATCTATAACTAGTTCGCCCATAAAGGTATACAAAAACAATAAAGTATACAACGGAAGAATGTGTATACCGGGCATACACCTAGTCCCATATATGACGATATAAGAAAAGGCTAGGCTAGCAGGCAATGGTATAATTATAAGCCTATTAAACAACCACCTCTTACACAATTACACATATTTATTCATCATCCATCAATTCAAGGGATTATCTTGTACATACTTAAAATCTCTAAATCATCTATATCATCATACACAATTTATTCATTACACATGAATTCATAAATGATGCCGGCCAAGGCACTTCCTCTACCACTATTTACCTTCACCCAAGTTTGATCTTTAAATCCGAATTTGTCCCATGGTAACCTGCATCACAATGCTAAAAAGGAGACCACATGGGAGAGTGAGTTATACATTCAAAATGACGAATAATATATATATTGTGATCATGTGTATATGCATACAAACATCATGTGTGCTTTACTATCAAAACATTAAATTATCATTCATTCATTATCTCATCATCACAATGGGCATACAGGTCTCATGAATTGTAATTCATATTATAAGTAAGCACAACCTGTACATAATCATAAACACTGTCACTTTGCCACTTATCAACAAGAGCATTCACAATCATTATTCTTATCAATTCATTATATCTTTAATCAATACCTCCTCGCAAGGGGTTTCTCAACACTCATGGTCATCCCATTTCAAATGCCATGGTCTTTAAACAATGCATATGTCAACTGTATAATGCATATGCAACGGATCCGATTTCATATCACGGGTGATCGCAACCACCATAGTCAATCAATCATAATCATTAGTTTCCCGCCTCGCAAGGGGTACTCCCGCCTCATGATCGCAACCATGGGCATCATAGGTGCTCGCAAGCCCTTTATCATATCAAATACCAAGTGATCGCAACCACTGGCTCATCATCATACAATGGTCCCCGCAGGGCCTTTCACATTCCGTAATCAGGTGATCGCAACCACCATTACCATATCATATCATCATCACATTGGTTTCCCGTCTCGCAAGAGGTACTCCCTTCATAGAATCCCGCAAGATCTTTCATCATTGTGATCGCAACCACATAATACCAATGCTATGCCATGCCATGAATGCAAGATGCAATAATGCATATGTTCAACAACAACCTCGCAAGGATATCTCACCCTCTCAATTAGGGGTATATTATATATTTTAGTTTTATCATCAATGGCATATAAATATTCACAAGGCTCCTCAAGGCACATCATTCAAATAATTGGCATCCAATGGCCACAAACATCATTCACAGTAATCCACACATGGATATCAAAAGGCATAGCAACAAACATAATACTAATCCACACATGTGGCAACAAGGTATTACGAATTTCATATACATATATAACAATTATAATTACCTCACATACATGCAAGTCAATTACTTGCACCCATCACAAGAATATCATAATAATTCTCAATAATTATCTATTACCATCTCAATTAATTCAATACTTATATATGGCAAGGCATACATGAGTATCACAACATACAATAATCATCAATTATATAACTCATGCAATTTGAATGTTAACTCCTCTCCTACCTTAAGGGAAGAGCCGAACCATTCTAATGCTCCAAGAGCTCCTTAGCACCCTTCGGAATATGATCTACATATTATACATATACACTCATACAATTAATAAGCCATTACAAGGCATTCCTCATAGTTTTAGACATTTTCTAGCTTATCATCAAGTCTTAGACGTGTTAAATACCAAGTTATATAATTGTATTAGGCTTCGGGAATTCCTTTCCTAAAGTCAAGATCCTTTAGATCATAAATGCCGACTAATCCAACAACTGCTACCAATACTCATTAATCACCATCAATAGCCATCTTCCATCATTAATATCCTTCCCCAATGTCATTAAACATACATTTTACTCTCCTTTCACACTTCCCCCAATTTATTAAAGTTAGGGTTTCACCAAAACCCATCAACATCATAATTGCTCATTTATTTTCCACCCATCCAAATATTAATTTATGCATCTCCATAATAACCCACCATTAAAGTCATAATAACAACACCCCACCTAGGGTTTCCTCACTTTAAAGCTCTCCCAACAACCTATATGCCATAAACACTCCCATAAATACATAGGACCCAACATCTAGGGCATAAAACTCATAAAGAATGGTGGAGAACTTACCTCACCCAAGAGCCAACATTGGGCTTCCCATAAAGGGAGAAATCCTCACGGAAATAGAGTGGGAGAAAAGGAGGAGTTCCAGCATAAGCTTCTCCTTCAAGCATCCATAAAATGAAAATGGTGAAGGAGGAGAAGACACTCCACACGGCTTGGGTTTTTGGAGAGAAGAAAGAGGATATGGAGAACAACATGAAGAAGACAAAGAAAAATAATGAAGAAAGGAGGGGAAGAACTGACGTGAAAGGTAGAAAGAAAGTGAGAGTTTTTGTCTTAATAAATGTTTCCCTTTAAAATATCTCACTATTACCTCATAATTAAAAATGGCAGTCCAATAATCCATCATACCATGTTATATTTACTTTAATATCCTTTTATATCCTTAGAACTAAGTAAAAGAAGGGTCCACATAATTAAACCGAGAGAAAAGGGAAGAAACACGCAAACAGGGTGTCACTCGCTCAAGCGAAACCCACATTCGCTTGAGCGGAACAGCTCTAACTCGCATAAGCCTCTCCATTCGCACAAGCGAAATAACCCCAGTACCTGTTTCCACACTCACTCGCCTGAGCGAGGTATTAATTCGCTTAAGCGAATCCAACCAGAAATCATCTTTCCCAGCACTCGGGTTTCTGTTGGCAGGATTCCTTAAAACCGACCCAATATTAATTCGATTTTCACTCGGCAAACTTCAACTAAATCCGAGTCATCTCACACTAGGCTTCCCACTTGACATAACAATCTAAACCGATCGACTTTCCATTCAACCAAGACATTTTGGGCCGACTCATACTCATATAGTCTCTCACTCGGCAATTCCAATCCAATCCGAGTCATCTCAATCAACCCTTCACTCAGTAATTTCTCTAAAACTGACCCATCACTTAGTAGGTCTTCCACTCGGTAAATGAGGGGCATCCCACTCGGAATCCTAAATCCTTCCTCACTCAAAATATTTGCTTGTCAACACCACTCGGTGTATCACCACTATAAGTCACTTGGAATGTATTCCACATTCACCACTCGGTATATTTTCACATTTCTCACTCGGAGAATACGCAGACCTTCCTTCACTCAGAAGGGGTCTTCACAATCATACTCCACTCGGAAAAGAAGGACAAACATCATAGCCTCACTCGGAATTGGATCCAAGCCTCCTATATTTCTCTCGGAATTCATCAACTTAGAATTATTCACCCAACATTATTCATATTCCAGTCGGTAAGAAGCATCAAATCAACATAAATCCCTTATGTATATATGTATATTTTCATACATACAAACCTGTCCACAAATCCAATCTACCGACCCACATATATAATCATACACTCGGAATGCTTATTGCTTTCACACTCACTCAGGATTCTACTCGGATAAATAATTCAAAGGCTGACTTCCTTTGTTTTTCCCACGAGTGAAGTCATTCCAAAATACTTCTGGACAACACACCCCACTCGGTGCCATTTCCACTCAGAAATTACACTCACAGAGAGACTTCCCTCGGAATGAGTTACCTTGAACTCGAATACTTCCACTCGGAACACAACTGCTCAGAATTTCACTTAGAAATTGACAACATCACAGAATTATTTTCTAAGGTTCTTACTCAAGGGAAATCTCATTCAAAATCCCACACACTCACCATATACTTACCACACTCGGTCTAGTACAACTGTACCAGTCACACCTGAGTGAGCATCACCCAGCATTCATACTTCCCCTTTCGCTCAAGCTACTCACATTCGCTTGGGCGAAGAAAGATCCAGTGACCAATTCCTCACTGGCTCGCTCAAGCTGATCCCTCACTCGCTTGAGCAAATGCCATTTCTCAGACCCTTCGCTTGGGCGAGACTCCATTCGCTTGAGCGAATTTCCTCCAGAGAGCAAACACTGATACTGCGAATCCCTTCTAGAGAGCAATACTGATACATAGGCAATTTCGCTTGAGCGAAATTAACCTTCGCCTGAGCGAAAATTGCCCAGAAACCATAAGGCCAACACAGGGAATCCTCGCCTGGGCGAGATCCCTTCTCGCTTGGGCGAGACTGTCAACACAGAGGTAGGAAACGCAGATTTCACACAGTCCAACTTATGAAACTTCATCATAAGCCAATTTAATTATATCCATGCTATCATATACATCATATAAGACATATATAACTTGTTCCTAAGCATTCTCACTCAGAATTCCTCATTATAAATCAAATTGGATTTATTCCACATATTCTCACCCATCTTCCTCAATAAGCATCAACTATTTGCCATTCACGTTAATTATTCATTCCTTTGTAAAATTCGGGGTGTTACAAAGTACATTGGACCCTATGAAGTACTAGAACGGGTCGGTCCCGTAGCATACCGAATAGCATTGCCGGCTCATCTATCGAATTTGCATAATGTGTTTCACGTGTCTGAGTTAAGGAAGTGTTTACCCGATTGCACTTATGAGATGCCGGATGATGAAGTCAAAATTAGAGAGAATCTGATTACAGTGGCCGTGTCGACTAAAATTGTGGACTGGTCGGTAAAGCGCTTGAGAAGCAAGGACGTTCAATTGGTTGAGGTGGCATGGCAACAAAACCGATGCACCTCTTATACATGGGAACGTGAGGATGCCATGAGGCAATAGTATCCCAAGCTATTTTATTGAGGTAAGCTCGTGTTTGAATTACGAGGATGAAATTCTTTGAGAGGGGGAGAATTATAACATCCTGATTTAAAGTTAATTATCGAATGAGATTAGTCACTAATTAAGGTTAATTACAGATTAGATTAATGGGTGACTAATACCAAGTGGCCAGAGAAAATGACGCATGTACCCCTGATGGTATAAAAGAGTTCGGCCTCTCTCTTTCGCTCATTTTATTCGTGTTAAGTTAGAGAGGATTGAGAGAGTTGAGAGCTTTTCCTTCGAGGATACAGAGACATTGTTTTGTTTCACCTCCCAGGTTCTTCTCCTTCCTCTTCGTCATCTTCTCTCCTTCTTCCTTTTCTCCCACTCAAAGCTGTCAGATTCTCAGTTGGGAAGTCTGCAGTGTGAAGTGCTTTAGGGTTATGGAGGTAGTCTACTGTTGTTGAGACGAAACTACTCGAGGAAGAGGATAGCTTTTGGTCTTTCCAAAGCCGAAATCAGAGTCGACGACTGAGTTCGAAGGCTGTCCAGTGGGAAGGAGTGACCGAAAGGAGTGATCGGTCAAGCATTGTAGCTCGAGGAGCTTCTGAGTCTCTACAGTAGGTAGGGGGAATTTTATATCTCAAATGCATGGTTTATGGACTGGTTCCAGGTGATATTGTCGTGTTGGATGCTTATGATTTGAAATGCGTTGATGGTTGTATTCCGATTGAGTAGTAGTTATATAATACCCGGATGTGTAATGACTATGAATTGTGTAATGCATGTCGATTTCCGTCCATGAAATGCATGTTGATAATCATGAGAGTGCTGAGTAATTGCATGAGATGTATGTG
Source organism: Clitoria ternatea (assembly GCA_037962975.1). NCBI lineage: Eukaryota > Viridiplantae > Streptophyta > Magnoliopsida > Fabales > Fabaceae > Clitoria > Clitoria ternatea. Next base: position 165,084,447 of record CM075672.1, read on the forward strand.
TTAAGGGACTATTGTCGATTCCCGTGTGTGATTTATATGAGCTAGTATGAGATGCTTGTTATTGTAAATCTAAATGCCGAATGCATGTGATAGGGGCTATCTTAGTGAGTTCTGTTGGTGTTTAATACTGATTGCATGAGATGCATGTACTGTTAAGGAAGAAGTTGAGTGTATGTGATATGTGTTTACCATGGTGATTTCCTTGTGTGGGTTTATATTATGATGCATGGGATGCATGAGTTAATATTGCGAAAGTGGTTATGCCGATTCCTGTTTATGATTTATGATGATAAAATGCATGGGGTGCACTATTGGAAATGCTGAGAGCATTAGCGTGAGACGCTTAATTATGAATCGGTAATTATATGCATGAGATGCTATCAAAGACCTTGAGTGAGACTCAAGGCAAGCCGACTGAGTGGGACTCAGGGCTGCCCGTAACACTGCCGTTGACGCTGAAAGTGTTTGTGTTACTTGTGAGGGCAAACGGTTTGGTACCAGTAAAACGGTCGGATCAGCTGAGAGCTGAATAAAAGGCTGAGAGCCATGTTGCAACATAAAAAGCTATTAATGAGTAATCGGATCCGACTGAATGTATATGTGCACATTTATAATTGTTGCCGAGTTTAATATGACTTATATGTATAGGTATTAATGTTGTTGAGAATAACATGTTTAATATAGCCGAGAGTTAGCTGAGTAGATTCCGATTGAATGATGTTATGTGTGTAACCATATTGAATGGCAGGGTGTGTTTTATTGATTGTTGTCATATGATATTGCATGGTTGAGAACATGAGGATTAATCCGAGTCAATAACTGTCATTTAATATGTAAAATACTCACCCCTACTATGGCTATATTTCAGTGGATATTATTCGGGATGGTGAATGATGGGAGTGTAACACCCCGGTTTACTGTACTCAAATCCCGATATGATCGTCATAGTTAATGAAAATGCGAGTAAATTTGTCACGTTTCAAAAGAATACCGGTGTCACATCGAGACTCGAATCACAGAAAACTGAAGCGTACAATTAAATAACCTATAACTGGATCGTTAATTAGTTGGCCCATAATGGTATACAAAAATACTAGAGTTTACAGCGGAAGAATATGTATACGGGGCACACGCCTAGTCTCATATATGATGATATGAGAAAAGGCTAGGCAAGCATGCAAATACATATATATATACATCATAAATTTAATAAATTAATGCCAATCCTTCACTTACATCATATACATGCATTGCCTAAGATATACTATAAATATATATATATATATATATATATATATATATATGTATACACCTGGGTATCTTTCCCCAACATTCTCTACCATCAATATATATCAATCATTTTCAATCCTTCCAATATACATTAAATTAACTCCTACATTTAACTTATTCATCATCCATCAATTCAAAGAATTATCTTATACATACTTAAAATCTCTAAATCATCTATACAATCATATACAATTTATTCATTACACAAGAATCCATAAATGATGCCGGCTAAGGCAGTTCCTCTACCGCTATTTACCTTCACCCAAGCTTGATCTTTAAATCCGAACTCATCCCATGGTAACCTGCATCACAATGCTAAAAAGGAGACCACATGGGAGAGTGAGTTAAACATTCAAAATGACGAATAATACATATATTGTGATCATGTGTATATGCATACAAACATCATGTGTGCTTTGCTATCAAAAACATCAAATTATCATTCATTCATTATCTCATTATCACAATAGGCATACAAGCCTCATGAATCGCAATTCATATCATAAATAAGCATAAGCACATACATAATCATATATACAATCACCTGCCACTTATCAACAAGGGCATCCTCAATGATTATCATCATCGATTCATTTTATCTTTTATACAATACCTCCTCGCAAGAGGTTTCTCATCACTCGTGGTCATCCTATCCCAAATATACAATAGATCCGATTCTACATCAACGGGTGATCACAACCACCATACCATTCATTTCTCAATAATTCTAATAATAATATCATCACTCAGGGATTCACCCTTCGTGGCACCCCGCAAGGTGATTCATTTCGATAAATATCACAATATCATCATCACTCAGGGCTACACCCTTCGTGGCACCCCGCAAGGTGTTTCATTTCACAATAAATAACATAATACCATCATCACTCAGGGATACACCCTTCGTGGCACCCCGCAAGGTGATATGTTCATTTCAATAATAATTCATGCAACAACATCTTCACTCAGGGATACACCCTTCGTGGCACCCCGCAAGGTGATTCAATTCACAATAATTCAATAACAATAGGACCACGTCCTCTTCACTCTGGGATTTACCCTTCGTGGCACCCCGCAAGGTGATTCTCTTCATAATAAATATCACAATACCATCATCACTCGGGGATACACCCCTCATGGCACCCCGCAAGGTGATTCATTCAACACAATATGATCAACATCATCTTCACTCCGGGATTTACCCGTCGTGTCACCCCGCAAGGTGATATATTCACATTATTCAACAACAACAGGACAACGTCCTCTTCACTTAGGGATATACCCTTTGTGGCACCCGCAAGGTGATATATTCAACATTATTCAATAACAATAGGACAATGTCCTCTTCACTCAGGGATTTACCCTTCGTGGCACCCCGCAAGGTGATTCATTCAATAATAATGCATATCAATGCCATGCTATGCCATAAATGCAACAATGCAATAATGCATGTGCCCAACAATCTCACAAGGATTTCTCACCCTCTGAATTAGGGTATATATTTTAATTTGGCATCTTAATAATTATTCATAATCATTTACAAAGCCCCTCAAGGCACATCGTTCAAATAATTGGCATCCAATGGCCACCACCATCATCCATAACAATCCACACATGGATATCAAATAGGCATAGCAACAAACATAATATTAATCCACACATATGGCAACAAGGTATTTCAAATTACATATACATATATAACAATCATAATTGCCTCACACACATGCAAGTCAATTACTTGCACCCATCACAAGAGTATCATAATAATTCTCAATAATTATCAAATTGCCATTTCAATTAATTCAATACATATACATGGAAAGGCAAGCATGAGTATCCATCACATACAACAATCACTATTAAATTTACTCATGCAATTTGAATGTTAACTCCTCTCCTACCTGGAGGGAAGAGCCGAAACGGTTCCAATGTTCCGGAAGCTCCATCGCATCACCCGGAATACAATCTACATAATATACATATGCATTCATACAATTAATAAGCTATCACAAGGCATTCCTCACAGCTTTTAGACATTTTCTAGCTTATCATCAAGTCCTAGACTTGTTAAACACCAAGTTATATAATTGTATTAGGCTTCGGGAATTCCTTTCCCAAAGCCAAGATTCTTTAGATCATAAATGCCAACTAACCCAACAACATCATCATTGTTACTCAATATTCAACTTAGCTCTCATATCCTTCAATAACCATAATTAATCATTCAAATTCATTACAAGCCTCTTGGCCCCAATTAAGGTTATCATCAATTAACAAATCCTTATAGCATTTATTATTTTACACAACCTCATGAACATAGTTCAAAACATTATTAACCTCATTAATCAATCCCAATAATTCTAAAGATTCACTCCCTTCTTACAATTCCTTCTAAGACATCATAATCACCAAAATTACTTATTTAATTAAGACCCCAAATCACTCCACTTAGGGTTTTTCATCAAAACTCAATAACCATTTCAAGTAACCACCAATCTCTATCATTAACAACACCCACACACATATTATCCTGGGTTTTCACTAAAAATCCTTTTTCATGGCATTATTATCCATTTCCCCCAAATCTTAGGGTTAGGGTTTTGTTTCCTCAAGTCATGTTCTATCAAAACAATACCCAATCTCCCATCACAACACTTAAATAGGCTCAAAACCATAAACTAGAACCATGGGTGTTCAAGATCATACCTCTCCTCCAAGCCCAAAGCCAAACTCAAAAATGAGGGAAAGAGAAGAAGAGGAGAGCCAATCCTTGCTCTTATATCCCATTCATGCTTCATGAATCCATGATATCCAATTAATTTGGTGTGGGTGAGGAAGTGGAGGTAGTAATCACGGTTTTGGGTGTGAAGAAGGAAGAAGACGAAGAAGAAGAGTGTAGAAAGGAGAGGAAGAAGTGACGTGGGAGTGGAAAGAAAGTGAGAGTTTTATGTTTTAATATTTGTTTCCCCTTAAAAAAAATCTCACTGTTACTTCATAATTAAAAATGACAGCTCAACAATCCATCATGTCATGTTATATTTACATTAATGACCTTATATGCCTCCTCGGTATCTAATAAAATAGGGGAAGAGGGTCCAATGCCATCAGAACCGAGCATAAGAAGGGTCAGCATAATCAAACCGAGAGAAAAGAGGGGGAAAACACTATCAGGGTGTCACTCGCTCAAGCGAAACTCACTTCGCTTGAGCGAGACAGCCCATCTCGCTTGAGTGTCTCTGTTCGCTCGGGCGAAATACCTTCAGTATCTATTTCCACACTCGCTCGCTTGAGCGAGGTATCCATTCGCTTAGGCAAATCCTTCCCAGCACTCGGGTTTCTGTTGACAGAATTCCTCAAAACCGATCCACATTCATTCGGCTTTTACTCGGTAAAATTTATTTGAATCCAAGTCATCTCATACTCGATTCTCACTTGGCATAACAATCAAGACCGAGCCACTTTCCATTCAACCAAGTCATCCAGGGCCGACTCACACTCACATAGTCTATCACTTGGCTAATTACTTCCAAAACTGACTCAGCACCTGATCGGCTATCACTCAGCCATTCATCTCAACACCGACTCAACTTACTTGGTTTTCTACTCGGCAAAATCAATCAAAGCCAACTCGTCTCTCACTTGGCCTTTCACTCGGCAAATTGTTCCAGATCCGAGTCAACTCTTAACCAGCCTTTCACTCGGCAATGCATTCCAATTCCGAGTAATCACAATCAATCTTACACTGGGTAGTTTCTCTAAAACCGACTCATCACTCATTCGGTCCTAACTCAGAAAAATACTCCAGACCGAGTCTTCACTCACATAAGATTCCACTCGGTAAATATTCCAGAGACCGACTTTTCACCTAATTGGTCACTCACTCAGAATTATGTCCACTCCACACTTAACTAAACACTTAATTCATTCCAGAAACCCACACACATGCTTCATTTGGAAGCGTCATAATCTCCACTCGGAAATGGTTCCACGATTACTCCACTCGGAGTCAGGGGGTTTTAATCGCTCGAAAATAACTCCACGTACATACATCCCATAACTTAGTTCCATATTTTTATTCACAAGGTCACACAATAATCCACTCGGGAAATGAGGGTTATCCCACTTGGGTTCCACAAACCCTTCACTCAGGATATCACCCAATCAAACGTCACTCACCTGAGTGAGCATCACCCAGCATTCACACTTCCCACTTTCGCTCAAGCCACTCACACTCGCTTGGGCGAAAAAGGTCCAGTGACCATTTCCTCACTGGCTCGCTCAAGCGCGGCCATTCTCGCTTGAGCGAGATTCGTCCAGAACGTTACCTAATCACAATACACTATACTCGCTCGAGCTGATTCCTCACCCGCCTGGGTGAATGCCATTCCTCAGACCCTTCGCTCGGGCGAGACTCCATTCGCCTGAGCGAATTTCCTCCAGAGAGCAAACACTGATACTGCGAATTCCTTCCAGAGAGCAATACTGATACTTGGGCAATTTCGCTTGAGCGAAATTCACCTTCGCCTGAGCGAAAATGGTCTAGAGACCATTATGCCAATACAGGGGATCCTCGCCTGGGCGAGATCCCTTCTCACTCGGGCGAGACTATCAGCACAGAAACAGGAAACGTAAATTCCACACAGCTCAACTTATGAAATCTCATTTTAAGCCAATTTAATCATATCCAAGCTATCATGTACCTCATATAAGGCATATATAACTTGTTCTAAATATTCCCACTCAGAATTTCTCATTATAAACCAAAATTGAATGTATCCCACAGCTCATACACATCATAAAGGACTTATACAGCCTGTTTGAGCATTCCTACTTACAAAATTCTCATTCCAACATATTATCCATGTTAAATTCAAACTCATCTTCATCTTATATATATATATTCATACTTTGCCACAATGATTCCACATATTTTCACACCTCATCCTCAATAATCAACCATTTGCCATTCTTATTAATTACTCATTTTTATAAAATTTGGGATGTTACAGGGAGAGCACCAGTCCTTGTGAAGTGCACCTGTACAGTGGAAGTGTACATATATGTATATACTGTGTAAATGGTTTTGATATAGCCTTAGCCAGCTCTTAGTATAATGTTTTGTTTAAATGTGTACGAATTGAACTCTCGGACTTGAGAGCATAATTATACATATATATATATAATGTTATGTGTTAATTTTGTTTAGTGAGTGTTGATGTAGGGAAATGTCCAAGTTATATATATATATATATATCTATATTTTGCCAAGCAAATAAGGCTTGCATGATTCCGAGTAAAGGAGAGCTAAAGTAATTCGGTGTGAGGCGAGATTAGAGACCCTCTTCCGAATGAAGAAGGGTTAAACTAATTCCGAGTGAGTGATGTTCAGTAAGATTATTTTCGAGGGAAGGCGAGTCAATGTGTTGTCGAGTGATGTCGAAAGATTAATGTTAAGTCAATAAGTTTCTGAGTGGAATATAGTTGTGAGCCTGCCCCGAGTGTTGAAGGCTTAAAACGGTTCCGAGTGAGATGTGCTCGGGTGGACTTCTTCCAAGGGAAGAATAGTCATGATGCCCGAGTGAGATATAGCTGGAGAACCTCTTCCGAGGGAAGAAAGGTTTAATACTCCCGAGTGAGAATTGACCGAAGTAAGAACGGTTAAAATGGTTCTGAGTGAATAAGGTTGTATATTCTGAGTGAATAAGGTGGTATATTCTGAGTGAATAAAGTGGTATATTCCGAGTGAATAAGGTGGTATATTCCGAGTGAATAAGGTTGTATATTCCGAGTGAAGAGGGGTTGGAGTATTTCTGAGTGGAACTTGATTAGGGAGCTCACCTCCGAGTGAAGAGAGGTTAGATTACTTCTGAGGAAGACTTGGTTAAGGAGATCGTTTATGAGAAATGAAGGGTTAAGGTGTTCTCCGAGTGAGGAAGATTAAAATATGCCGAGTGGAGAATGCGCAAGACATTTCCGAGTGATTTGAGGTCGAAATACACCGAGTGGTGTTAGACTGGGAATAATATTTCCGTGTGAAGGAAAGTTTATAGATTCCGAGTGGAATAACCGAGGGAATCATTTTTCGAGTGGAACATATGTGTGACCTTCTAGAATAAAAATAAGGAACTGTGTATAAACTTCCGAGGGAGGCATGTATGTAGGGACCGTTCCTGAGTGAACGTGGTCCCGATTCCGAGTGACGGAATCCCCGAGTGCATGGGTTCGCTTCAGTGAATGAGGAATCGCTCCAGCGAGTAGGGCTCGCTCAAGCGTTATCTTCCGCTGGTTTTGTTAACCGAAGCTGGGTCTTGCCAGCGTGTGGCATCCTGACCCGGTCTCCTCTTTTCTTGATCGGTTCTTTGTCTCCCTTGTCTCCACTTTGTTTTATTTTGTACCGACTGCCCTATGAACGTTTGGGAAAAATTTCCCCTGTCACGGATTTACTGTTATTTCAGTCGGGTTGTTTCAATTATCAGTCTGAAGATCATATGCTATGATAAGTCTGCTCTGATATTAATATAATAAGTCTTCTTTGTCATCAATCTTCTATGCTTTGATAAATTTGTTTTGCTCTTATCATTTTTGTAAGCTCTAATCATTTTGGTATTTACTCTAATCATTAATAAAAGTTTGTATTGTATATTTGCTCTAATTATTACTTAAGTTATCAGTTTGTATGAGCTTTGATATTTCCCGAGTCTCCTATAATCATAGTTTGTTGAACTACATGTCTATCTTCATTTTGATTTTATTCAATTACTCTAATGATATGACAACATGTGAGGTCTGATCATTTGATGGTCTCTCTATAAAATAATTTTTATCACAGTCTTTGTAAATTTTTTATGTTTAAAACCCATATTGATTCAAGGGGGAGCCTAAAATAAAAGCTCTCTCAAGACTCTATTTAATAAAAGGATTGATGTTTGCTACAACAAATAGTGGGAGATTGTTAGAACCAAGTCTATTTCATAAAGGACTTTGGAGGTTTTAAATATTATTTTAAAGACCCCAAGATTTGTTAATAACACACATCAAGGTCTTTGATTAAATAAAGTCTGCCTATATGTTATTTAACCTCTCTATTTGAGTGTTTTAGGTTACAAAGTCTGTGATGCATATGTTATAACACAAAAGGGGAGTCCATCATTTAAAGTCTGCTTTGTGCAATGCAGACCGAGTCTGTGTGGGATCAAATCAAATTTATCCAAATTTATCCAAGTCTATCCTAACTCAAGTTTGTTACAAGGCAACGATCAAGAGAAAATTTATTAAGTATGCCTATCCCAAACTCAAGTCTGCTGAGTCACGCTCTTCAACAGATTCACTATTTAGACTCAACACCTATATTTTCTCTCATATCTTCATCTATCCAAACTTCAAGTTATCAGACTTAGACTCATCTTTATAGAACGGTCCTATGATTCAGATTCAGTCTACACAAGGATATTTTAAAGATACCTTAGACCTAGTTTTCTTCAAGCAAGGCTACTCCTAACCTGAAATGGAAAAGAAGACAAGTTCATAAATAAAGGCTCGCATAGAAATCGAGGAAACTACTCTGCACAAATTGAAAAGCTGACGAAGACCAATACTTAAGTCAAAAAGCTTTGAAGGTCAACCAAGCCTATTTTGTAAGAGTCCATGATAGAGAAAGACAACAAAGAGGACTTTTACACTACAATGCTCGAGGCATTCTTTTTTAGTGAAAAATCTATATATCCTTAAACCAAGACTTTGTCTTCATCTCTTCTCTCAAGTCTGCATGCTCAAACATATAAGGCCACAATTTCCATAACCCGAATCCGATGTAATTAAATAATTGATTAAATAAAAATATGAGTAAATTTTTCACGTTTAAAAAGAGGTTCATCACTCTATCAATTACACCCAGATCCAAATCATATAAAACGAAGAGTGAGATTTAAAGATTTTTAACAATCTGGATCGATAAAGTAAAGCCTTATTGTGTATACGAAATAGTTTAAGTTTACAGCGGAAGGAATGTGCATATAGGGCAATACTCCTAGTCCCATATATGGAGATATGAGAAAAGGCCCAAAAACAAAAAAGGAAATCAAGAAAATGAAAGAAATCACAAAAGCTGTTAGCGTACCTACGCCAAATACTGTCATGACCTTCTAATAGAAACGAATTCTTTCCATTAGCTTGAGCTTCTTTCATCTCAATCAAATACTCATCATTTGGTTGTTGCGCTTTCACACATTTAAGGAATACATTAGCTACTTTCAACATCTCAAGGGACATTTTCTTTGGGGTATATAACTCCACACCCACATTCAAATTATTCAATTATCTCCATCTCTTTTACCTTCATAGCGGAAACATGTAACGACTTTCGACTCAAAGCATCGGCAACCATGTTTGCCTTTCCGGGATGATATCTCAATTCAAACTCAGTCCTTTAGAAACTCCATCCATCTCCGTTGGCGCATATTAAGTTCCTTCTAATCAAATAGGTACTTAAGACTTTTGTGATCACTAAAGACCACGAACTTTGAACCATACAAATAGTGCCACCATAACTTTAAAGCAAACACAACCGCCGCCAATTCAAGATCATGTGTAGGGTAATTAACCTTATGCGTCCGTAACTGTCTCAAGGCATAGGCTATCATACGTTCATTTTACATCAATATGTAACCAAGACCAACCTTAGAAGCATCACAGTGTACCACAAAATCATCCAACAAATTAGGCAAAGCTAATACTGGTGCGGTAGTAAGTCCTAATTTCAATTCTTGAAAACTTTCTTCACATTCGAGGGTTCATACAAATGGTTGGTTCTTACGAGTCAGTTTCGTCAATGGCAAATCCAGACCAGAGAAACCCTCAATAAATCTCCAGTAATAACCGGCAAGACCAAGAAAACTTCTTATTTCCATCACAAACGTCGGTCTTTCCCAAGCCATAACAGCCTTAACCTTTGATGGATCGATAACAACACCATCATAAGAAATCATATGACCAAGAAATGAGATCTCGTTCAACTAGAATTCACACTTAGAGAGCTTAGCATACAACTTTTTTTCTTGAAGAATAGTCAACACAATACGAAGATGCTTTTCATGCTCTTCATGACTTTTAGAGTACACCAAAATATCATCAATGAATACAACGACGAACTGGTTAAGATACTTATGGAAGATGAGATTCATGTAGTCCATGAAAATTACAGGAGCATTTGTCACACCGAATAGCATCACCATATACTCGTAGTGGCCATATCGCATTCAGAAGGCAGTTTTTGGAATATCTTTGGTCTCCACCTTGATTTAGTGATATCCAAAATGCAAATCAATTTTGGAAAATACAACAACACCTTCAATTGATCCAAGTGATCATCAATGCGAGGAAGAGGATATTTGATTTTGATAGTTAATTTGTTGAGTTGGTAATAGTTAACACACAATCTCATGCTCCCATCCTTCTTTATCACCAACAACACAGGTGCGCCCCAAGGAGATACACTTGGGCGGATAAATTCTCTTTTAAGTAATTCCTCAACTTGCTTTTTAAGCTCAGACAACTCCATAGGAGACACCCTATAACAAGCTCTAGAAACAGGTTCAGTGACAGGAATAAGATCAATAGAGAATTCTACTTCACGTGGAAGAGGCAATCCAAGAACCTCATCTGGAAAAACATCAGAGAATTCTGAAACAACAAGGATTTCACTAGATTAGGAAGTACTACTCCCATCAACCATACAGAACATCATAAGAAGCTGAGAGATACCTTACAGGTCAAAGCGTTCAGCATTTGGAGTCAGAAAGATCACCGCCTTATTATGACAATCCACTAAGACTTTATTGGCAGATAACCAATCCATGCCTAGGATAACATTCAGGTCTTTAATAGGTAAGCACACAAGGGATACAACAAACTTTCTACCCTCAAGAGTCATCTCGACATTCTCATATCGAGTCACCGATGTTAAACAAGTACCGGTCGGTGTAGTCACCATTTTAGAACCTCTCATCATGCAAATAGGCACTTTCAAGCGCCTCACACAATCCTCAGAAATAAATGAATGAGTAGCACCAGTATCATAGATAACACAAACTGATGCACCAAGAATTTTACACTCACCATGAATAAGATCTTTCGCTTGAGCGGCTTCTTCACTGGTAACAATAAAAACTCTTCTAGCAGCTTGTTATTAATCACCACCATTATGATTACCATTTCTTCCACCATGGCCATTTCCTCGACCATTACCATTACGCCCACCATTATGGTTTCCACCACGACCACCATTTCGGATACCATTATGTCCATTATCGTTTCCACGACCACGACCTCCAAAACCACCATGGTGCTTCCACGGTTATCATTATGATTCACACGAGCAAGAGCTTCAACGTTGGCGTTTCTTGCATTCAATGGGAAATTAGGACGAATATGCCCCGGTTGGTTGCATTGGTAGCATACCACATCATCTTGAGGATAATCACGTGCCAAGTGATTAGCACCACACTTGAAGCAAGTAAGGCCTTGGACATTGCTGCAACCTTGATTACCATTACCACCTCTAATGTACCATGTCCTCTTACGTTGGAGGATCCACCACGAAAGAACTTTTTCTTCTTAAATTGACCATGTCTCTTGAAGCTAGAGAATTGACCCTTCAACTTGGATTCATGCTTGTCATGACTCAAAGGAGTCACATCATCTTCTTGATACCGGATTGCCCGCTTGGTCTCGGGCCTCAAACCATTCTCAAACTTCACACACTTTGAAGCCTCGATACCCTCTTATTGATAAGGAGGATAAAATGCACATAGCTCTTCAAACTTGGAGGCATAATCTTCCACCGTCATGTCACCTTGCTTAAGCACCATGAACTCAAGCTCTTTCCTACTCTTGTAGCTTTCTGGGAAATACTTCTTCAAGAATTCAACTTTGAAATTCTCCCAAACTAGGGGAACATTAGCAGCTAGCATACGCCCTCCAGTAAGGCACCACCATGCTTCAGCTTCATCACGGACCATGAAGACCGCATACTTAACCTTTTAAGCTTCAGTACATTCAAAGCTCGCAAAGATCCTTTCTAGATCGTTGATCCAAACATAAGCATCCTCGGACTTATACCCTCCATGGAACTTGGTAGGTTTCCTCTTGAGAAATCGATCAAGACCTTGGGCACCTTGCCCCACATTCTGTTGACCTTGTCTCTCCAAGAGATCCGTAAAGCGATTCAAAGCAGTTGCCATAGCGACAACTTCACGGTTATGTCTACCAGCCATGTTTCACGCCTATAAGTTAAGACATGGCCCATACATAAGCAATTAGACCAAACAATGAACTTTAAACCTCTATATACATAAGGTTTCAACATTCAATGGTCTATCATGCATCATTTCATAATGAACATATCAATCTTAATGCATAATCACAAAGTATTTGTCACTGAAGGTAAATAGTGTAAGGAATCTTGGCCGGACTCACACAACAAGCATATCAATCATAATTCAATGTCAAACAACCATAATCCAGTCAAGGAACCCATACTCCCATAAAGTACAATGCACAAGACATAGTTATAAGCACAATTGCATGTATAATGTCAATCAGGTCGTTATCAAAGAGCAATTAATACTCTGATACCAGGTTGTGAGGCCACGATTTCCATAACCCGAATCTGATGTAATTAAAATAATTGATTTAATAAAAATATGAGTAAATTTTTCACGTTTGAAAAGAGGTTCATCACTCTATCAATTACACCCAGATCTGAATCATAGAAAACAAAGAGTGAGAATTTAAAGATTTTTAACAATCTGGATCAATAAAGTAAAGCCCTATTGTATAATCGAAATAGTTTGAGTTTACAATGAAAGGAATGTGCGTACAGGGCAATATGCCTAGTCCTATATATGGAGTTATGAGAAAAGACCCAAAAATGAAAAAGGAAATCAAGAAAATGAAAGAAATCACAAAAGTTGTTACTAGACCACCAGCGTAGGTACGCTGGTTCTTGGCGTACCCACACCCAGCAACCAGCCACCAACAAAGACCAAGCGCTCCAACGCTCACCCCCAGCATGCCAACGTGCAAGACCCCCAACGTGCTTACGCTGAATCCCAGCATAAGTACGGCCAACCATTGTCTAGGCACCGTCTAATCACCCAGTCATGCGATGTGCCCATGTTGAGAATCAGCGTGCTTAAGCTGAAGGGCACACCATCAGACCCTGAGTCCAGTGAATCAGCATGCCAACGCCCAGGACTGCACCAAGGACCAGTATACCAGTGTGTCTATGCCCAAAACCAGAGTAGGTACGCCCAGTTACAGGCCACAGACCCTTTTGTAGCTTTTCACACCCTATGTTTTCGCTAACTTTGGATCCCCTTTTCACTAGGCTATTCAACTTTGATTTGCGTAAAATTTTATACACAACATACCTACCCCAATACTAATTATGTGGAAAAGTTTCAAGTCCAAATTCCATCCCCATCAGAATCTAAGCTATAGGGTAATTTTATACGTATTTCAGGCATTTTACTGGATATACCAAAACACAAACGACTACGTTTAAGTCCAAATTCTCTAGAGACCTACATTTATATGTGTATAGGTGACTTGTTCCAACAAGTCTCATCCAATAACTCCATTCCTAAATCAAGATACACTCTTACGGTAATTTATGCCTTTTTCTAGTTAAATCAAACATGCAATATTACAAACTAGGCCTAATTGGCCGCAACCAAACATACACATAAGTCATATGTATCCAATATAAGCTATGAGTGACCCCTACTTAAGGTCTTTGTCATCCCATAGGATTACGATCTATCCACTTCTTAATATTCATACACATTAGTATTACAAACATCATAATTACTCACACATGCCTCATAAATGGTTGTAGTTCATGATCAACATCATCCATCCATCATATCAACATAAATCAAGTATTACAATTGTCAATGTATGTTGTTAAGGTCATAATCAAAAATTAGCCATACAACACATGGGTTTTATTTTCACGAATGACCTACAAAATGAATAAGTCACCATCCGAATACATAATGAGCATATATCAATATCATATGCTATACAAAAATCATTTGTTACCGGCTAAGGCACTTCCTATACAACTAATTTACCTTCATCATCAAAACATACACTTCCAAAACTAGGTGTATCTCACCCCATACGTACCCCTGCATCACAAGGCTAAAAGTAGACAACATGGGAGAGTGAGTTATACATTCCAAGTGATGAATATGAATACTTTTGTGATTGTGTGCATATGCATTGAACATGTATACTTTGCATCAACATATCAATTATCATCATAATTACATCATTCCGTCAGCATACCCATATTGCAATCATACTCTATGATTCATAGCAAAGTATATAAGCATACACACATTTATGCCCCTCATCATATTGGGCTAACACATACAACATCGCTATACACAAAGCCATTTCTTTATATTCATATTGTATATGCTGTCTCTAGGTATTCTTTCACCCAATCTCAATCATCATCATATCTCATCACCTTTGGCATATCTCTATGCTATTTGTAAATGCTTTTAAGCTAATACACTTGAACAACAGAATTGACAACAACTGCGGGTCCAACAGTGGGAATATAAACACCAATTTATGGGTTCAACCATGGATTCATAACCTTACCCTTACTACAGTAGTAAATATGTACACTTATCATAATAGTTGCAAGTATATCACCATATTTTATTGGTACCAAACCACATCGCCCATCTTGCAACACCGGTCATTTTCACCATGACCGCGGTAAACAACATAAATAACAAACGGTGTTGCAAGCCAACCATGAATCATACCATGGCAGCTGTGATCCAAAGGACCATCGGGAATCCTTGCTCCTCAAAGAGTCACCCTCCACAGGGTTAACCACATGCAGCTCCCATAGCTAAACATGGGCAGCTTCATGACTTACACACTGAGTCACTAGGGAAACAATAATAATGCTTGTGCACAGAGCCGCCCTCCCATTGGGCCAACCAGAGGAACCCCTAACATTCCCTTGCCGGCAGCTATGCAATATGCCACGGATGTAATGCAAATACAAATACAAATGCAAATTATATGTATTCTTACACTATGCATCCTATCATGCCACTCATCAATCATCATTATCACTAATATCACCATACAATTCTTAATGGATTTTCTTATCATTGGTTATTGCCATTGATTCAAGTTTTAAGTATGGCATTACAATAATTTTCCATCAACACATTTCTCATCTCACGCATATAAGTCAATACTTGCATCAATCATAATGGCACCACAATCATCAACCATACTTATCAATCTTTCATCAACATTCAAGGTATGCTCAACATCCATACTCATACTCATTCATCATCAATAATGATCATTTTATATTTATGATGAATATATACACATCCTTAACATATCAAGGCATAACATTTGCCAAACAATATATCACCACATAGCATACCATCAATATTCCAAATGCACAACACACATTGCCAAGCACAATTAACATCATCATGTTCAGCATCTCAATTTGTCATCACAACATAAGCAAGGCAAACATGTATATTATCACATATGACAATCAACCAATACTCAATTCATGCATTTAGAATATAAAACTCATCTCCTACCTTAAGAGAAGTAGTCTGAGTGATTCGACGTTCCCGCCTCGTTATTCAGAATAGGTCATACACCATATGGTATAGCAAAATATTCTTTTGTACTCAAAATCACCTAGACTTACACATTCTAAATCTAATACTTGGTGTTTATAACATTATCATTAGCAAACCATGGGTTTGGTGTTTAAGTGCATTATTAAGCATTTATAGCTACACCCACACTCTCAATATTATGTATTTCCTCTCAAAATACATTCTCCAACCAATATTTATTATTTTCCCTAATTTTTAGAGTTAAGGTTTCACCAAAAACCCAACAACCATCATAAATAATCATCATTTTCCATCATTAAAAACCATACTTTTGTGTACCACCTTAAATACACATAAAGGCTTGCATTTAATACACCCCACCTTAGGGTTTCCATATTTAATGTTCCCATTTAATATCCTCATGCATTCAAACACTTACCCAACAACTAAAACCCATATTCTAGGGCATAAACTTATTAGAAATAGAGAATGACTTACCTCAACCAACAAACCACAATGAGCTTCAAGGGGAGGAGATGGGTGATGAAAATTATGGGAGAGGAAGAGGAAAGGGCTTCAAGGTACAAGCTTCTCCTCCTTGTCAATGGAAAATGAAAATGGACAAGGGAGAGATCACAACCCTTGCTAGGTTTTAGAGAGGGAGAAGAAGAAGAGAAAGAGTAAAGGAGAAAAGAAAAAAGAGTGAATGCCCTTTGGAAGCAAGAAGCCAACGTGAAAATAAAGAGAAGATAGTGGGTTTGTGTTTTAATTTTTAACCCCTCATTAAAACTTTACCATTTCATAACAAACAGGATCTCTATTCTGGCTAAATACTTATCCAAAAATTATCCTGAATATATATTCAGATCCACCCTGACCAACGGTACCTCAATCAAAGATACTTGGTCCGACACTTATATTTTAATCAGGTATAATTCTAGCTTATTAAGTGTTAACAAATTATGAATACTCATAATAAAGCCCAATTTAATTATTTCAAGATTTTTAGGACATTAACTAACCCATATGTAATCATTTAATATTTATCCCTCTCAATTAATCATTTATATAAAATTTAGGATGTTACAAAATGACTATCTCTTCTCAATGAAACTGTAAAAGCTATTTGAAATGGAGTATAATAAGAAGAGACGTCAGACCTTGAAGAAGAAAAACTGAGCGTGAACAAAGTGATTCTATCAAAAATAAAGACTTTCATTCTCAATTCTTACATCTGTTTCTTGCAGACTTAGTCTTTGTTTTCTACTTAGTGTATCTATTCTTAAGTTCAATTCCTTTGTACATTAAGTTATCAAACACAAACACCTCCTAATAATTTCTCGTGCCCAAGTCTGGTGTGTTACCAGTCTTAGTTTCAGTGGGAAATAGTTTGGCCTGAAGAGGCTTTAGAAAGAATACTTGGGTTATGAGCCAGAAATGGCTTGTTGAAAGAATACTTGGGTGTTAAGCCAGAATTAGCTAGAGTCAAGAATACTTAAGGCACGAGAAGTGTAGTTTGTGTAAAAAGGCATTTTTACATAGTGAAAATTCATCAAGTCTAAAGGTACTAGATGTAGCTTCATCGTTTAGAAGCGAACCTGTATAAATTTGCTAGGCCTTTCTCTCTACCCCTTATCTTTTTAAGTATGAATCTTTATTTGTTAAAGTATGCTACCATTTTTGTTTAAAAAAGTTCTATTTCACAAAAGAGTTACAAACTTACTCAACTCATCCTTCTAAGTCTATCTTTGAACCTTCAAAAGTCTTTCTTAGCAGTTCAGGTCCTTCTAAAACTGCTAAGAAAGGTGTATTTTTCTTAGCGGTTGTAACTAAAAATCGCTAAGAAAGTGTAATAGGCCTGTCCTCACTTGAAAGGAATTTTGGATCTTGCCTTCTTTCCTTCTCTTTAAATCTTATTAAAGGGAATCTTTGGAGATGTAATATGAATTCAAAAATGGAGTTAAGGAAAGGAAACTGAATGATAAACTAAAAGGAAAATGCAAAGACTAAAACTACTTATAGGAAAGATGGAAGAGGAAATATGGAAGGATAGATGGAAGGGTTTAAGAAATAGAAGAAATCATGGACAATGAAGGTTTGGATATGCCACCTTGGAGGGATAAGTCTCTCAACTCGCCACTCTAGGGATGGAAACCTAGTGATGAGAGCTTGAAGAAGGCTAAAACATAATCTAGCCTAAGAAAGAGAAGTATGCATTCACTTCTCACAAATTCCAATTTCATTCAAAATCAAAGTGTAAGGAATACATGGAAATGCAAGCCTTATATAGGATTCAAGGGAATTCGGCAATGGCTAAGCATATTGGGCTTCTAACAGTCTCCTAGGCCCAATTAGCTCAAACTACAGAAGGATGGTCCAAATACAAGCCTTAAGTAGTGTAGAAGGCTCAATAGTGGTCCAATGACCATGAAAGGCCCAAATCCTATCTCTAATACATAAGGAACCATAATATACACTTAAAAACCTATTCTTCTAAAATTGTACATGTAGAGACTGTATAGGCCTTCAAG
Source organism: Clitoria ternatea (assembly GCA_037962975.1). Classification (NCBI taxonomy): domain Eukaryota; kingdom Viridiplantae; phylum Streptophyta; class Magnoliopsida; order Fabales; family Fabaceae; genus Clitoria; species Clitoria ternatea. The sequence goes on from CM075672.1 coordinate 165,102,949, forward strand.
TGGTCCTCCTTGGGCTTAGGCCCATATAGAGTGGTTAGGAAGGAAACTAGGGTTTGTTAGGTGATGTCTTTGGTCCTTTTTGTCAAAGAAGACAAATTAGAGACATTAAAGGTAGCACTAACCCCATAATCAGCAGGTAAATCTAGGACATATTCATTATTACTAATCTTTTCAATTATTTGAAATGGACTATCACCTCTTAGGTTTAGTTTGGATTTGTTAGATTAAGAAATCTTTCTTTTCTTAAGTGTAACCAAACCCAATCCCCAACTTTAAAGATAACTTCCTTTCTTTTCTTGTTAGCACAATGGGCATAATGCTTATTTTTTAATTGTATTTGATTTTTAACCTTCTCATGAAAGTCTTTTATAAAACTTATTTTTGCCTCTCCATCTATATGAAGGAAGGAATCAAAAACCTCAATGGGCAAAAGGTCAAAAGGTCAAAAGGTGTGAGAGGGTTAAAACCATAGACAATCTCAAATTGACTATGTTTAGTTGTGGAGTGTTGTACCCTATTATATGAAAACTCTATGTATGGTAAACACCCATCCCATGACTTAACATTTTTATTTTCTAAGACCCTAAGCAAAGTAGAAAGAGTTTTGTTTACTACCTTTATTTGTCCATCCGTTTGGGGATGATAAGTAGTGGGAAATAGAAGCTTAGTTCTTAGCCTTGCCCAAAGTGTTTTCCAAAAATGGATAAGGAACTTGGTATCCCTATCAAAAATAATGGTTTTAGGGATGCCATGCAATCTCATAATTTATTTTAAAAATAGTTTAGCAATATGGCTTGCATCATCTACTTTATGAGAAGGAATGAAGTGCGCCATCTTACTAAGTCTATCCATTACAACAAAGATAAAATACATTCCCCTTTGGGTTCTTGGCAATCCAAGCACAAGGTCCATAGAAATATCAATCCAAGGAGAACATGGAGTAGGTAAGAGAGTATAAAGACCATTAGGTGAAGTTTTAGATTTAGCCATAATACACCTAGAGCATAGTCTTTCAACATCTTTTTTATTTTAGGCCAATAGAAATGTTCATGCAAAGTAGCTAATGTTTTACTCTTACAAAATGACCTATTAATCCTTCCTAATGGCTTTCTCTAACCAATAATTCTCTTAAGGAACTCCTAGGAATGTAGATCCTGTTAGCTTTAAAAAGATAGCCATCTAAAATGTAGAATCCCTTACGAGATGTGTTTGAAAAATCAAGATCATTTTGATACAATTCGCTTATTTCATCAAGTCCAAGAATTTTAGCCCTAAGAGAAGCTAACAAATTATGCCTTCTTGACAAAGCATCAGCCATAATGTTAGATTTGCCATTCTTGTACTTAATAACATATGGAAATTGTTCCAAAAATTCAACCCGTTTAGCATGTCTTTTGTTTAACTTATGTTGCCCTTTTATATGCTTTAGTGATTGATGATCACTATGAATTACAAACTCTTTAGGGACCAAGTAATGCTCTCAAGTTTGTAAGGCTCTAACTAATGCATAAAATTCTTTATCATAAATAGGGTAGTTGAGGGCATCCCCATTGAGTTTTTCACTAAAAAATACAATAGGGTGACCTTCTTGTAATAAAACTACACTTATTCCTACATTGGATGCATCACACTCTAGCTCAAAATTTTTAGAAAAGTCAGGTAATTTCAAAATTGAAGCAGGAGAGAGTTTATCCTTAAGGTCTTGAAAACTTTTTCTTGCCTTGGACCCCAGATAAAATATGCCTTTTTCTTAACCAACTCATTGAGTGGTAAGGCCAAGGTAGAAAAATCCTTTACAAACCTTTTGTAAAAACTTGCCAAACCATGAAAACTTCTAACCTTATTGACATTTTTAGGTGTTGGCCAGTCTTGTATAGCTTTAATCTTATTATGATCAACGTCTACCCCTTTAGAACTCATTACGTATCCAAGAAAGACAATACTATCCTTGCCAGAAGAACATTTTTCAAAATTTATATAAAGGTGATTTGTTCTCAAGGCAAGCATAACTTGTCTAAGATGTTCAAGATGAGAGGTCATGGTCTTAAAGTAAATCAATATATCATCAAAGTAGACCACAAAAAAATGCCCTATGAATTCCCTTAAAATATAGTTCATTACTCTCATAAAAGTACTTGGGGCATTTGTTAAGTTAAAAGGCATAACTAGCCACTCATATAGTCTAAGTTTGGTTTTAAAAGTAGCTTTCCATTCATCACCCTCTTTGATTCTTATTTGGTGATATCCATTTTTGAGGTCAACCTTGGAGAATATGGTGGAGCCAGTTAGTTCATCAAGCATATCATCAAGTCTAGATATTGGATGCCTATACTTGATGGTAATATTATTAATGGCTCTACAGTTAATGCACATTCTCCATGAACCATTTTTCTTGGGAACAAGTAAAATAGGTAAGGAACAAGGACATAAAAAGTTAAACTCTCCCTTATCCATCCCTTAGATAATAGTTTATTCACTTATTTTTCTATCTTAATGCTTTCTTTAGGATTACATCTATATGTAGGCCTATTAGGTAAGCTAGATCCTGGGATTAAATCTATTTGATATTCAATGCCCTTAACAGGTGGTAATCCATTAGGTATGTCCTTAGGAAAGATGTCCCTAAATTCTTCTAAGAGATTTTAAACTCCTTTGGCAAGCTAGAAGGGAAGGAGCCCATTGAGCACATAAAAGTTCTAGGAGTATCGATAGGGTGCATGACATACAAGGGTTTGCGAAGAAGCAGGGCTTGCTTCACATCATGTTTAGTTGCCAAAAGACTAGATTTAGAGTCATCATGGATGACAACTCCTTTACCTTTATTATCCTTTTTAGTTTTCTAGATTTTTCTTTTTGTTGAGAAAAGGAATAACCTACTTCTTTGTCCCTTTTTAACTTCATTTGAAGCTGATCCTCCAAAACCTATTGAGGAGTTAAGGGATGCAAAACAATTTTCCTATCTTTATGTTTGAAAGTGAGGGTGTTAGAGAACCCCTCATGGGAGACCTTCCTATCATACTACTAAGGTCTACCTAATAGGATGTGGGTTGCTTCCATAAGAACTACATCACATTTAACTTCATCTTTATAGGATCCTATGGTGAAGGCTATTAAGACTTGCTTGTTAACTAGCATCTCACATCTCTCATTTAACTATTAAAGCTTATATGGCATAGAGTGATCTATTAGAATTAAGCCTATTTTATGTACTAGCCTTTGGCTTACAACATTGGCACAACTTCCAACGTCCATAATTAGAGAACATAATTTTTCATTTATATAACATATTGTATAAAAGATGTTCTCGCTTTATGTACAATCATCAACCTTTACATGGCTTTTAAGTAACCTTCGAATCATGTAAAGTTCACCATCGTCCCCCAAAATATGCTCACTGTCATATGAGTCACTACTAGAGTCATCACTTGAAGAGTGAACATCAGAATCAGAGTCTGATTGACTTAAGTAGTTCCCATTGTTTTCCAAAATCATTATTCTCTTAGTAGGACAGTTTGAAGCAATATGTCCTCTGCCTAGACATTTAAAACATTTAATGGTAGAAGATTTGGAAGATGAAGGTTTTGATGTGAAATGATGCTTATCTTTATTAGTCCTATATACTTTTCCTTCTTTGTGAAACTCACTCATAACATATGGAGAAGAAGTGCCCACTCCTTTCTCCCTAGGTTTTCTCTCGAACATATTTTTCTTAAGGTCAGAATCCTCCTTTCCCTTCCACTTAGGCCTAAAGGGTTGGTAGTCTCTTTTATTATAGGAGTCTCTCTCACTAAGTTGGCTTTCTAGCTTGGTATAATGGTAGAGTAATTCCTCTATATCTACATGTGGTAAGAGCTCTACCCTATTTTTAATGTTCCTTTTAAGACCATACAAAAACCTATGTATTAGGGTTTCTTCATCTTTTTCTAGGTTTGCCCTAATCATGGCTATTTCTAAGGTCTTATAGTAATCTTCTATAGATTTGGTGCCTTGGGTGAGCTAGTTTAGCTTTGCTAATAGTTCCCCTCGGTAGTAGTTTGGAACACATCTCTTTTTGAAAAGGGCTTTTAAGTCTAACCAATATTCTATTTGAGGAAAATTATATTTTCTTTTTTCCTTACAAATTTGGATCCACCAAACTAAAGCATAGTTTTGAAAAGATAGGGTTGCTATTCTAACCTTTTTTCATCTTTTATTTGGTGGGAGTTGAAAAGTTGTTCAACCCTCATCTCTCACTCCAAATAGGTCTCCACATCACTCTTACCATGGAAGGTAGGATCTTTAGTTTAACTTCTCTTAGACCTATATTATCCCTTTTATGATGTCTCCTTGACCTAGGTTCATCCTCACTTTCACTCTTTTGATGTTTACTATGTCTGTGATTCCTATCCCTGTTTCTCTACCTAGATTGATCATTTTTATTTTCTAGGTTATCTAACCTAGTGTTGATTTTATTAAGATTTTCCATGATTAACCTAAACGGGGACATATTATCTCTATCACTAGATGACATATTTAGAATTCAAAGAAGCAGACAAGAAAAACAGATAAGAGATATACTAGTCAAGGCTGTATACAAGACAACAAAATGCAAAATGAAACTATGATGCAAGGGAAATACTAGGATGTTTATACTAAGTTGTCTACCTAATTTGTTATACTAGGATTATGCTATACTAGGTTGTAGGACTAGGCTGCTTTTGTTTTATGAGACCAAATACTTTAGTCCTAGGTTGTTTTCTAGTTAGTTATGAATAGGAAAACTAACTTAGTGAGGTATAACTACTAACAAACCTAGTTGGTTAAGTAGGTTATTAGTTGAAACTACTTAAGCTGGTTAAGACAAAAATCCTAATAAGTAACTAAATTTAGTTTTAATAACCCTAACTAATAGCAACTCTAGATATAAAAACCTAACAACTAACAATGTTAGTTATAACAAGCCCAACAAAATTAACAAATTAACTAATAGTGGTTAAGAGGTTAAAACTTCCTAACAACTTAACTAATTTTGTTAAAACAACTAATTAACCCTAGAATTAGGTAAAAATACAAGTAAAATGATGAATGGGAATATACTAGATGAAAATTACCCTAGTGATAATTAGAAAATTAACCAAAGTCCAATGTCCTTTTTGCTTGAAATTTAAAAGTCCAAAATACAAAGACTAAAAAGTAATACAAAAGAATTGAAAAAATAGATTGAATTTTAGGGTTACAAGGCTTTGATCTCCTACATAGTCTTCACTTGTTATCTTTAAATCCTCCTCCACATTGGTCTTGAGCTACATAATTAAGAAACTCAAAGTATTTGTTAGAGAAAAATTTATAAAATCGAATGCTACTCTCCCTCACAAAGTGTTTCACTCACTTCCACCCTTAAGCCATCAAGCCTTTTTCACATTCTTCAATTTCCAACCCATCTCTTATTTTCTAAAATTTGTTCCCCTTGGAGTGTAGAGTAAGAGAATATCCAAGAATTTCAAAGGTAAAAGAGACTCTAGACAAAACTTAGAGTAGAAGAAAGATAAACAAGTAAAAGAAAATTGAAGGAAAACACAACTTAAAAAGGAATTTATGATTAGACAAGTGATTAAACCCTAAAAAGCAATAAAAGGTGTTACTCTAAGTGGCCTCTAGGAAACTCAAGAGGGGGGGTGAATTGGGTTTCTAAAAACTTTCGTACTCATAAAGTATCATTTCTAATAATGAGTTCTCTCTTTAAGATTTAATAAGCAAGAAGCAGATGCTCTGTATATCAATGCATGAAACTAATATATGAACAACTAATGCAATCAATGATAATGCTTGAAACGTAAAGAGTTTAAGGGAAAAGAGATTACAAACGGGAATTTTATACTGGTTCGGCTAATCCTACCTACATCCAGTCTTTAAGCAACCCTTGAGATTTTCACTAGTCTTTCAACACCTCTTTATAAGAGACAAAGTACTTCCACCTTGGGAACCCTCCCCCTGATGCAAAGCCTTCTTACAACATTAGAGAAATCTTTCTCTTGCAATACTTTCACCCTTGGGTAATCCCACCCAAGTTAAAACTACAAAGGAACTTGAAAACAACTTAAGAATTTACTCTCTCTTAGAGTATATGAAACAAATTGAAGCACTTCTAGAACGCCTTAAAGTATTATTTAAGAAAAGATGGAAAGAATTGGTGTGTTTTTCCAAATGAAATGCATCTCTATTTATAGTGGAGAAAAATCCTTGAAAGGATGCCATTTGTAACATCCCAATTTTTAATTTAATTACCGATTGAGACTAAGCCATTAATTAAGGGATTAACTGCAGAATTGAGATTAATGAATAATTTAACTGATTGCTGATTGGTTAGAAAATAATTGAATAAATAATGATAATAATAATAGTAGTGCCAGGCGAAAGGACGCATGTGTCCCTAGGAGTATAAGATAACCTCAGCTCTCTCTTCCCTCCATTAATTCAAGCTGGTCAGCTCATCTGTGCGTGCGTCTGGTCCCTTCCTCCCCTATTTTCTCTTCATCTCTCTCAATCACGTTGAACAATGAGAGAGTCGAGAGCTCCTGGAGGAACATCAACGCGGCTCTGTTCCACTCCCTGTCCTCTTCTTCCCCCCTTTGCCTTCTTCCTCTCCTTCTTCTTTTACCTAGAGCTGTTAGTATTCCAGTTGGAAGGCTGTGCTGGAAGTGCCTTGGAGCTGTGGGGGAGACAAACCCGTTGGAGGAAAGAAGCAACTCTGGCCCAGGATCAATGCTGAGCTCGAAGACTGTTGGAGGAGGAGTAACAGAGGGACGATCGGTCAGCATTGCAACTTGAGGAGTCTCTAAACCCTGATAGCAGGTAGGAGGCGCTTTGCATGTCAAGTATATGGTTTATGACCGGGTCCTGGGTGCTTGCTTTAATGTGATATGTGGTGTGAAATGTGTAGATCGATGTGGGGTGATTGACTGATTGTGCATGCAACTCCCGAACTAGGGTATCTGTGAAAGGTTGAGGGTTATATGACTTCCTCTTTGAGTGCCTATTAATATTTCTGTGATGCATGTTGTTGAAACCTGAGTTTGCTGAGTGAATGTGTGTATACATTACCATTATCCCTGAATGCATGAGATATGAATTGATACGTGATTTCCATTTTGAATGCTGTGTGGAAAAGTATGCTGACTCTGTTAAAAATGTTGAGTGGATGTGCTGTAATGTGGTTACCTATGCTTGCTGTTGTAAGTTATTATGATAGATGCATGTGTTGTTGTAATGGAATGTGGGATTCCAAATGAATCTGAATGCTGTGTGGGGGATCGGTTGTGATCCATTGATGGCTGTGCGAGACACGTCTGGTAAGCTAGGATGTTGTGGTGGAATTGCATGAGATTGCATATATGGGATGATTCCCAGATTCCTGACCAGTTCCATGAGGACCCGTGGTAGCCGACGGAGCTAGAGTTGGGTCTCGACACGTCACAGAGTGACCGGTGCCACACGGAAAGGGCTAGTGGACGGGGGGTCAGAAAGGCATCTAGAGTCGTATAAAACGAGTTCCAGTCAGATTCCTGGTTAGATCCATGAGGACCCGTGGTAGCCGATGGAGCTAGAGCTGGGTCTCGAGACGTCACGGGGTGACCGGTGCCACACGAAAAGGGCTAGTGGACGAGGGACCGGGAATGAATCTACACTGAACTCACTGTTTAAGTCGGATCCGCATGCATGAGTCTATGAGCATTGTTAGTGAGATTATTGTGAATTGCATGGATTAAATGAATTGAGTGAACTCTGACTAGATGATGTCGTATGAGTGAATTCTGACTGAATGAATAGACAGGTATTGATACTGTTGCTGAGTGCAGTGTGATGCTATGATTGAGAATATATGTTATTATGCGAATTCCGATTGAATGATGTGGTCTGACTCTTATATTAATTGGCAGTATATATATATCATTATGGATTGAACCCGGTAAATTATATAATTGAGAATTGAGGTAAAGTCCGAGTCAATAGCTGTCACCTTATATGTAAAAGCTCACCCCTACACCATTTTTCAGTGTGTGCAGGTTGGACTCTGAAGTGATGATAAGGTCTCAGGTCCGAGTAAGGTGCACTCCGACCGTTGAGTGCTTATTTTGTATTTGTCATGTTTCGTCAGTTGTAGCCTTGGCCGGCTCATAATAACAGTGTGGTGTAATGAATATGGACTCATATATATATATATATATATATAAATAATTTGAGCTATTGTGATCCGAGTGCATGTTTTTATACGTAATAGTTCACGTTGATAACAGGTGCTGAGGAATGAATGATGTTAAGGTAATGGGTATTCCGAGTGTATGAATATGTATGTACACATATGTTGTATACGGGTGGTTTGTGTCTGGGTAGACTGAGGGGTGTTGATGGTTAGGATATTGCTCAGTTAATGATTTCCGAGTAGACGTAATTAGGGAGTCAACTCCGAGTGGGGCTGCAAATGGCTATGCCTTCTTGTTCGAATGATAATACTTCAATGGATTCTGAGTAAAATACCTTGGATGAACCTATACTGCGTAAGATCTAATGAGAGAATCCCCGAGTGATAATGAGAGCGGTCATTACCGAGTGAAAAATATAAGTAAAACCCGAGTGAGGAAGAGTTCGTATTCCCGAGTGAAAACCCTGAGCGATTCTCTCCTGAGAGAGGAGTTAGTGTAGTGGCTTAGAATGGAAGGGATTCTAAGTGTAAAATATCAATAATCCGAGTGAAAGATGTATATTCCAAGTGAGTAAGGGTCCGTATCCCGAGTGGTTGAGTTCTGAATAAGTCTGAGTGGGACTTAACTACCTGATTTTCTGAGTGAATGTGAATGTATACCGAATAGTGGAAGTGTAATGTGACCCGATTGTGTTAAGGATGGAATACGTCGAGTGATGTTTGAATAGGACATATTCCGAGTGAGAAGGAGTTCTGGAATCCGAGTGGGATAACCCTCAGTGTCCGAGTAGAGTATAGGTGTGGTCTCATGGATAAAATTGAAAGGCTAAGTTATGGAACACCGAATGGACTTAGGAATGAACTTCCGAGTGGACTTAGTCGTTTACCGAGTGTATGGATGTCCCGATGCCGAGTGATGAAGTTGCCGTGTGAGGCTTCTCGCTTCAGCGAATGAAGGATCCGCTCCAGCGAATACGTACTGCTGGAAGGCTTTTGTCTTGGTATCGCCCAAGCGAATGGTACTTCACCCGAGCGAGTGAGTTGTCTCGCTCAAGCATCCTGGACCTCGATTAAGCGAGTCAGAGTTGTCTTGGATTTTGCCCAGGCGCTGATGCGTTTCGCTGAACCGAATGGGTCGGTTCAAACCTCGTTCCTTCCGCTGATTGCTATATGTGTAAATGTTCTTTTCTTTCCTTTGTCTTCTTCCTTCTCTTTTTTTTATGCCGTTTGACCAGGGGTTGTTTTTGTGAAAAAAATTTCCCTGTTTTTGGGTTATTATTTATTAAAAATTAAGGTGTTACATTTTGGTATCAGAGCAGACCGAAAGGTCCAAGGCCAAGGTATGCTTACCGAGCGTAAGCGGTTGTGTGCATTGTGACCAAGTGATCATCATCATTATGGTATTTGTTGAACCTGATTGATAATGTAGTATTGAGTTGTGGATAGAAGGTTGATTCCCTTCTGGTCCGACTGATTGTATAACATATAGAAATGGTAAAATGTGCTAAAGTTACTGAGTGCTGGGCTAAGATCCGATCGGAAGAATGTAACCTTGTAAACTTATCCTTGAAGGGGGTGTGAATTTCAGGATAGGTAATGACGAATCGTCAAAGCATGGAGGCTATAGCCACAGCATTTCAACGCTTTGCGGACGTGTTTGAGAGGCAGGGCCAGCCTCGATCAGAGGATGGCCAAGTGCTGGACCGTTTCCTAAAGAGGAAGCCGAGTGAATTTCAGGGAGGACGTAACCCGGAAGCAGCTTTTAAATGGACTCAAGAGCTGGAAAGGATCTTTGGGGGTCTTCACTGTACCGAGGCCCAGAAGGTAAAATGTGCAGTGTATATGCTGCGAGACGAGGCGGAGAACTGGTGGAAGATAGCCAAAAACCGATTTCCTGACGATGATACTTAACTGACCTGGAACAATTTCAAGACATGCTTCTTAGATAAGTACTTCCCCGACACAATCAGGAGTCGGAAAGAACTGGAGTTCATGGAGTTGAAGCAGGGGTCCATGACTGTGGAAGAATACGCGACAAGATTTGAGGAATTGTGCCTATTCTACCCACCGTTCCAACAGCCGGGGACGGAGAATTCAAAGTGTTTAAAATTTGAGAACGGATTGAGGTCGGATATTAAGAGAGCCTGCAGATACCAAGAGGTTAGGAGTTTTCCTGCATTGGTGAATAAGTGTAGGATATTTGAAGAAGATGACAAGGCCCACTCGGGCCAGAGCAGCAGGGCCAACCCCTCCTTGAAGCCTCAGCACTCTCGCTTCAAGAGACAGGATGACTCTGGTAGGAGCAGACTCCCTTCTAGGCTCGAAGGCAGGGGTAATCAAGATGGTCGTGCTGGTAGTCGCCCAAAGTACGGTAAGTGTTTTATATGTGGTGGTGATTACTTTGCCCAAGACTGTGAAGAAGGAGATGATGTCGTGTGCTTCCATTGCAATGGGAGAGGGCATATTCGCCCTAACTGCCCACTGCTGTGACGATCGAATGTTGATGCACCCCGTGGAGGTTTCCGAGAGAGAGACTGCGGAAATGATGGTCGAGGGAACGGTGGCAGAGGCAATGGAACTAGAGATAACAGGAGATTTACCCCAAATAACCGTGGGAGGAGCGCGGATCGACCAGCTACAGAAAGAGTTTAAGTCATCAGTACTGAGAAAGTTGTACAAGCGAGTGACTAGGTGAAAGGTAAGGGTAAGAGTAAACCATTCTGGAAGCCGATTGTTAATATGTCATTTTATAACTAGGTGTATACTTGTGGGGTCGGAAATCTACCCCCATTGCACCGTTTTATAGTAGTAGAAACCTATGTTGCGTGATTGAATGCCTGTGTACACGCTTATGATGGGCATTGGACCCAATGTGAATTATATGAACATGTGGATATGATATTGTGAATGAAACCCCTAATATGGTTTGGACTTGATTTGGATAAATCCGATTGGATGAGTACATATATATATATATATATATATATCGATGCTATTGTTGAGTGCAATATGTGGTTATGGTTATGGTGCATGCTGTGATGAACAATGACATAGCCATGAATAATTGGTATGAATCCGACTGAGTGTCTGTATGTACATTAGTGCCATTTCCTAGTCCCTGGTGTGTTATGACAGCGTGTGTGATTGTGAATTACTTAATCTTGATTGAATTGCATGAACCCGAGTGAGTGATGTTATCATATAACTGAGAATTGAGAATTTGATCTAAGCCATGGTTTTGTGATGAATAAGATTTAGAGGAAATATCTGCTCGGTGTGGGCTAGAAGCCGATTGTTGTGTTGCCACCATATTGTTTTACAGAAGTGATAAATAATTTTCATGATTATTGATACGTGATGTAGGTGTATTACTCATGTGTGTGAACTGCCATTAACTACCGTGTGAATTAGTATTAGTTGGGTGAGTCTGGTCCGTGTGAGGCATGCTGCTCTGAGATGACTCTTCCTGCCATAGGTAATGTGGCAGCATACACGTTGTAGTGACTATGTAATTGTTGTAACCCTATAGGAATGAGACGTCATCCTATAAGTTGGATGCAGCAATTCATGAGTCGGGCAGGTGAAGCTGTAACTGCTTATGGTGATGGTGAGTCTTTCAGACGATTCCGAGTGATGATGAGAGTTATATTAAATGAGTGTTATGCGATTGTTTACCAAAATAAAGGTAGAGGGTTTGTTTGATCTTGACGTGTCTGCTTCCGAGAGGATTAGAGGTTACTGGGTACGGATTGGCTACTAAAAGGATGATCGGTATTGGAATAAGAAGGGTGATCAAGCTGTCACTGAAGTTGGAGTTTTGAAAGGTTAACCGAGTGATACTGTAAGTCTAATGAGGAAACCAGGATTGGAGCCAAACTAAATTGTAAGGTTAGGAATTGCTTGGGAAAGGTTAGTAAATTCTGAGTGTGTAAGAGTGGAGACAATTCCAAGTGAAGACCTTGTGGGAAAGAACTGCTGAGTGAACATTATGGTGTTCCAAGTAGAACCTTATTGAGAGGATCATTACTAAGTTAAGGGAGTAGTGTCTAAGCGTAACCTTCTGGGTAAGGTAAGATTCGAGTGACGTGACTCATAGTGTATCACTTCCGAGTGGAATGGCACCGTGTAGAATGATTCTGAATGGTAAGATAGCGAGTGTAGAATTCCTAATACCCTTGGGATGTCCAACCGAGTGATCTTCTAGGAGAAAAGTCCTTCTGGTCGGAAAATGGATCTTAGAGTGTGCAAGTATCTGAGTGAAGGATTTAATTGGAGTCGTACTCAGGTCAGTGATTGGGACTGTTGAGCTTGAACTCAGGTTTGGTTTTGAGGTAGGCTCGAGTTACGAGTGAATTTTTTGTAAGTGGAAGAATTTCCGGGTGAGAGTTACCCTCAAACCCCGAGTGATGTTTGTGTAAGAGGACCGAGTGAAACTCTCAGGATGAAAGCATGGAAATTCCTTGAGTGTTCCCTTTGGTGTAAGAGAGAGATTTTGTGGTCAGGTTTTGAAAACCCGAGGGTTTGGTCCGAGAGAAATCGGTCGGGAGTGAGTATTTTGGGAGTTGGTGGTGTTGTTTATCGACTGAATTTTTCCCAACTGGTTGAATAACCTCTAAGGATGTGTTCCCCATGACACAATGTCGAGCCTATGCTTTATGTGATTTTATTATTGTGCTGAGTAACTCGTTCGAGTCAGGAAACCGATGGTGTGAATATGCCGAATGGTGTTGAGAGTATATGGCCAGGCGGCCAAAGAACTGGAAAGTGCCAATGGCTAGGCTGAACTGGCAGAGTTAAATGGGGTAACTACGTGGGAAATGGAGTCCCGAATGTAATGAAGGCTATGAAGAGTTGTTTTATGCTGATTAGAAATTACGACGCAGTCGAAAACGTGGAGGAGCGAAGAGTTGCAGTTGGAGCGTGACTGTGGTATCCCGATCTGTTTGTTGGAGGTAAGTCTGAGTGAAAGAAAGGAATGTTATTCCGAGTCAATGGTGCCACTTCCGAGTGGAAATGTGTTAAGCATAATGTCTCGGTTTTCTGGGTGGAGCGGCCGGTGAATTGCTTTGGAAGCCAATAGTACCGACTGGGATTTAAGCAATGGATGAATACTTGAGGAACATAGATGTGAAATTGCTTATTGTGGTATGACAGTGATTTTTCGAGTGGGACATTAAGGATAAGCATGTGTTTGAATTTCGAGGACGAAATTCTTTTGAGAGGGGGAGAACTGTAACATCCCGATTTTTAATTTAATTACCGATTGAGACTAAGCCATTAATTAAGGGATTAACTGCAGAATTGAGATTAATGAATAATTTAACTGATTGCTGATTGGTTAGAAAATAATTGAATAAATAATGATAATAATAATAGTAGTGCCAGGCGAAAGGACGCATGTGTCCCTAGGAGTATAAGACAACCTCAGCTCTCTCTTCCCTCCATTAATTCACGCTGGTCAGCTCCTCTGTACGTGCGTCTGGTCCCCTCCTCCCTTGTTTTCTTTTCTTCCCTCTCAATCACGTTGAACAGTGAGAGAGTCGAGAGCTCCTAGAGGAACATCAACACGGCTCTATTCCACTCCCTGTCCTCTTCTTCCCCCCTTTGCCTTCTTCCTCTCCTTCTTCTTTTACCTAGAGTTGTTAGTATTCCAGTTGGAAGGTTGTGCTGGAAGTGCCTCGGAGCTGTGGGGGAGACGAACCCGTTGGAGGAAAGAAGCAACTCTGGCCTGGGATCAACGCTGAGCTCGAAGACAGTTGGAGGAGGAGTAACAGAGGGACGATCGGTCAGCATTGCAACTTGAGGAGTCTCTGAACCCCAACAGCAGGTAGGGGGCGCTTTGCATGTCAAGTGTATGGTTTATGACCGGGTCCCGGGTGCTTGCTTTAATATGATATGTGGTGTGAAATGTGTAGATCGATGTGGGGTGATTGACTGATTGTGCATGCAACTCCTGAACTGGGGTATCTGTGAAAGGTTGAGGGTTATGTGACTTCGTCTTTGAGTGCCTATTAATATTTCTGTGATGCATGTTGTTAAAACCTGAGTTTGCTGAGTGAATGTGTGTATGCGTTACCATTATCCCCGAATGCATGAGATGTGAATTGATACGTGATTTCCATTTTGAATGTTGTGTGGAAAAGTATGCTGACTCTGTTAAAAATGTTGAGTGGATGTGCTGTAATGTGGTTACCTATGCTTGCTGTTGTAAGTTATTATGATAGATGCATGTGTTGTTGTAATGGAATATGGGATTCCGAATGAATCTGAATGCTGTGTGGGGGATCGGTTGTGATCCATTGATGGCTGTGCGAGACACGTCTGGTAAGCTAGGATGTTGTGGTGGAATTGCATGAGATTGCATATGTGGGATGATTCCCAGATTCCTGACCAGTTCCATGAAGACCCGTGGTAGCCGACGGAGCTAGAGCTGGGTCTCGAGACGTCACGGGGTGATCGGTGTCACACGGAAAGGGCTAGTGGACGGGGGGTCGGAAAGGCATCTAGAGTCGTATAAAACGAGTTCCAGTCAGATTCCTGGTTAGATCCATGAGGACCCGTGGTAGCCGATGGAGCTAGAGCTGGGTCTCGAGACGTCACGGGGTGACCGGTGCCACACGGAAAGGGCTAGTGGACGAGGGACCGGGAAGGAATCTGCACTGAACTCACTGTTTAAGTCGGATCCGCATGCATGAGTCTATGAGCATTATTAGTGAGATTATTGTGAATTGCATGGATTAAATGAATTGAGTGAACTCCGACTAGATGATGTCGTATGAGTGAATTCCGACTGAATGAATAGACAGGTATTGATACTGTTGCTGAGTGCAGTGTGATGCTATGATTGAGAATATATGTTATTATGCGAATTCCGATTGAATGATGTGGTCTGGCTCTTATATTAATTGGCAGTATATATATATATTGTTATGCATTGAACCCTGTAAATTATATAATTGAGAATTGAGGTAAAGTCTGAGTCAATAGCTGTCACCTTATATGTAAAAGCTCACCCCTTCACCATTTTTCAGTGTGTGCAGGTTGGACTCTGAAGTGATGATAAGGTCTCAGGTCCGAGTGAGGTGCACTCCGACCGTTGAGTGCTTATTTTGTATTTGTCATGTTTCGTCAGTTGTAGCCTTGGCCGGCTCATAATAACAGTGTGGTGTAATGAATATGGACTCATATATATATAAATAATTTGAGCTATTGTGATCCGAGTGCATGTTTTTATACGTAATAGTTCACATTGATAACAGGTGCTGAGGAATGAATGATGTTAAGGTAATGGGTATTCCGAGTGTATGAATATGTATGTACGCATATGTTGTATATGGGTGGTTTGTGTCTGGGTAGACTGAGGGGTGTTGATGGTTAGGATATTGCTCAGTTAATGATTTCCGAGTAGACATAATTGGGGAGTCAACTCCAAGTGGGGCTGCAAATGGCTATGCCTTCTTGTTCGAATGATAATACTTCAATGGATTCTGAGTAAAATACCTTGGATGAACCTATACTGCGTAAGATCTAATGAGAGAATCCCCGAGTGATAATGAGAGCGGTCATTACCGAGTGAAAAATATAAGTAAAACCCGAGTGAGGAAGAGTTCGTATTCCCGAGTGAAAACCCTGAGCGATTCTCTCCTGAGAGAGGAGTTAGTGTAGTGGCTTAGAATGGAAGGAATTCTAAGTGTAAAACATCGATAATCCGAGTGAAAGATGTATATTCCGAGTGAGTAAGGGTCCGTATCCCGAGTGGTTGAGTTCTGAATAAGTCTGAGTGGGACTTAACTACCTGATTTTCCGAGTGAATGTGAATGTATACCGAATAGTGGAAGTGTAATGTGACCCGATTGTGTTAAGGATGGAATATGTCGAGTGATGTTTGAATAGGACATATTCCGAGTGAGAAGGAGTTCTGGAATCCGAGTGGGATAACCCTCAGTGTCCGAGTAGAGTATAGGTATGGCCGCATGGATAAAATTGAAAGGCTAAGTTATGGAACACCGAATGGACTTAGGAATGAACTTCCGAGTGGACTTAGTCGTTTACCGAGTGTATGGATGTCCCGATGCCGAGTGATGAATTTGCCGTGTGAGGCTTCTTGCTTCAGCGAATGAAGGATCAGCTCCAGCGAATGCGTACTGTTGGAAGGCTTTTGTCGTGGTATCGCCCAAGCGAATGGTACTTCGCCCGAGCGAGTAAGTTGTCTCGCTCAAGCGTCCTAGACCTCGATTAAGCGAGTCAGAGTTGTCTTGGATTTCGCCCAGGCGCTGATGCGTTTCGCTGAACCAAATGGTTCGGTTCAAGCCTTGTTCCTTCCGCTGATTGCTATATGTGTAAATGTTCTTTTCTTTCCCTTGTCTTCTTCCTTCTCTTTTTTTATGCCGTTTGACCAGGGGTTGTTTTTGTGAAAAAAATTTCCCTGTTTTTAGGTTATTATTTATTAAAAATTAGGGTGTTACACCATTGGATTGTCATGAGTCATGAAAAGATACATTTTCATCTGACGCATAATGATTCATGAAGGCCATGGCTTTTGGATTTCGAAATAGGAAGAGATACGATGGTTCATGTGTTTTAGGCACGTGATAATCGATTACACTAATGATGTAATTAATTACATTATTCAAAATTTCAACTATTTTCCCAACGTTCACTTATTCAACTATTTTTGTCAAATGGTAATCGATTACAATAATGAGGTAATCGATTACAATAAATCAGGATGTGTAATTTTTTAAGTTTAAAATGTTTTTGAGGCCATATACACTTAATTAAGCCTTACATTGAGTCCTATGATTTTATCTTGATTCTTCATGAGTTGATCTTTAATTGTTTGTCATTTGTCTTGATCATTCATAAGTTGGACGTTGATTTATTTATCATTATCAAAACACTTTTGGTCTTCATTCTCCCCCTTTTTAATGATGACAATTTACTTCCTAAAAAATGATGACAAACAAGTACCTATTTCCAAAGACTTACTTTAAAGGAGTACTTCCCCTTAGTTTTGTAATTTAATATTTCTCCTTTGGATTAATCCTATTTTTTAATATTGTAGTTTTTTCATTTGGTATTTTACTGAGTCGGTATTTACTCCCCCTTTGTCATTATTAAAAAGAAAAAAGACAATAAAGTAAAGGAGACATAACAAGATAATTATATGGAAAAAGCATGTGAACATGAGTGCGTAGGTACAAAATAGAAAATATTAATAACATAAGGAGACATGAACGAGTCAAGAAGAGTCAGATGGAGGGAGACGACTTAAGATGGTTTGCATGGTGGTGTCAACATAGTCAAAATGGTCACGGACATAGGAGCGGAGAGACTGAATTTCAATGGCCAGATCGGTCATAGAGAGGGAACTAGGAACAGGATCGGGATCGGCAAGTGGATTGGTGACCTTTGGAACCCAGTCGCCATCGATATCTTGTTTATATATAAAGGAGAAGAGAGCTGTTTTCCCAATGACATAGGAGTGTTGAGGCTTGAGGCACAAGTCTTTAAGAATAAGAATGTTGAAGTGGCAGATGAAGCGTGTGATAAGACTTGTACAGGGAAGATGAGCATTATCCTTGAGAGCTTTCTTCATGCGATAATGAACCAAATATGCCCAATTAAGTGGGTGCACAATCATGAGAGCCCATATAAGTATGAGATCGGCTTCGGTTACTTAGGCTAAGTTTGTGGTACGAGGCATGATGATTCATGTAATAATATAGTGCATTATGTGACATTCAAAAGAGAGTGACCAAAAAAGGAGACGACTTCTGAGATTAGCATTGTCATGACACACAAGGTGTCGTGCATCAAGACTATTATACTCATCAACCTAGGCTTCAGAGATTTTTTCGTCAAAGACTTCACTGAAGGAGTCCAAAGTGGAGAGTTTAATAAAGAGATCTTCATCAATGTAGATAGGCACTTTCTTGAGTTGTGAGACAAGGCACTTATTGTAAAACTTGAGGTTGGAGTAGAAGAGACTTACAAGATCAGGAAAATGGTCTTCTTTCATAGTGAGGAAGGGAAGAAGGTCTTGATATTGGAAGAATCGGTAGCAGTCTAGGCGTTGAAGGCATTGATCATCAATGTATTTGGGATCAATGTGTCACGGGAATGAAATAGAGAATATTAATGTTCTTGTTGGTCTGAAGTGGAGAAGAATTTGGTGAAGGTGTGAAGAGAGGGGTTGCAAGGAATAGAATCATGAGAGGAAGTAGAAAGACCTCTCACTTGTTTTTTGGTGAAACGAGGAGAAGGAGAAGGAGAAGAGGAGGGAGGAGGCCATGGAGAACCTGATTTTCACAGAATGAGGCAAGGAAAAAGGCAAGTGGAAGTGAAATTCATGAATTTAAAGGAAATGAAGGGTATGGTAATCGATTACCGAAAGTGAGTAGTCAATTACTAAAGGCAGTTGGTAGGGGTACAGAGTGTCGTCAGTTGTGCAGATGTGAGAAGATATGTGCTCAGTTTTTGTGTGAGAATCAAGGGTCATGGGAAAGTGAATAGATATGCCTTTTTGAAAAAATTATATTTTAATAAAGGGAATTAATGAGGAGATAGTATTAGAATAAGAAGGAGATTTAATGATAGTGTTTTAATTATTTGATTGCTGATTTAAAGGAAAACTGAATCTGATTAACAGAAGAACATTTAATTTAGGAAAGGTTTAAAACAAAATAAATTAAGAGAATTTTAAAAGTTTTGACCTTTAAAATAAGATATGAAAATATTTTATTTATCTTTGAGAGGAAAATATGATTCATGATCTTAAAATTTTTAAAAAAATTCAGAATGATTTTAAGTTTAGATTGCTTCCAAAATATTATTTGGAATTAAAAGGTTTAATATGAGTTTTGAAATTTGAATTTTGAAACTTTGAAATTTTAAATTTGAAAAGGTGGTTGAGAAGGAAAAAGGGAAAGGATATGCAGCAATTGACACATGGCAGAGAGAGAAAAGGAGAGGATGTGACCATTGACTAACTCTGCCAAAGTCCAGAACGTGTAGTAATCAATTAAATACATGTTGTAATTGATTACAAGTTGAGTAAAAATAATTTTAAGCATGCACATACATTTTAATTAGGGTTTATGATACCTAATTCAATTCTAATTTGGAAGAATTGATCCTTTGGTAATAGTTTTGTGAAGATATCAGCTAATTGTTTTAAGGTTTCAACAAACTCTAGAGTGCAATCCCATTTTTGAACGTGATCTCTAAGAATGTGATGTCTTATTTTAATGTGCTTTGTCCTAGAGTGTTGTATAAGATTTTTAGAGAGGTTGATGGCGCTTGTAGTGTCGCACTTAATGGGGATATTATCTAGGGTTATACCATAGTTAAGAAGTTGTTGCTTCATCCATAAGATTTGTGCACAACAGCTACTAGTAGCAATATATTCTACTTTGGCAGTGGACAAGGCAACACTATTTTGCTTTTTACTATTCCAAGATACTAAGGTAGAACCTATTAGATGACATGTACCACTTGTATTTTTCCTATCGGTTTTACATCTAGCAAAATATCAATTTGAATATCCTATTAAGCTATAAGAAAAACCTCTAGGATACCATAATCCTAAGTTTATAGTTCCTAAAAGATATCTCATAATTCTTTTTACAACCTTGAGGTGAGATTCTTTAGGGTTAACTTGAAATCTAGCACATAAGAAAATAGAGAAAATTATATATGATCTATTTGCGGAAAGATAAAGAAGGGATCCGATCATAACTCTATATTGCTTGACATCCACGGATTTTCCAATTTTATCTTTATCTAAGTAGCAAGCTGTGTTCATTGGTGTTGCTATTGGATTTGTATTAATCATTCCAAACTTTGTTAGAAGCTCTTCGTAGTATTTGGATTGATGGATGAAGATACCTTCACTTGTTTGCTTTATTTGAAGTCCAAGGAAGAAGTTTAATTCTCCCATCATATGTTAGAGAATTTGCTACACAGAGATTTATTAGTGGCACCAAATATTATGTCATCAACATAGATTTGTACTAGAAGAATGTCATGCTTTTTCTTCTTAATGAACAAAGTAGTATCAGCCTTTCCTTTTGTGAATTTATTTTCCAAAAGGTATGTACTTAATCGTTTATACCATGCCCTTGGAGCTTGTTTTAAACCATACAAGACATTTTTCAACTTGTAAAGATGAGTGGGCAAATCTGAGTTTTCAAATCCAGGAGGTTAATCTACATAAACTTCTTCTTGGATGTATCCATTTAAGAAGGCACTTTTAACATCCATTTGATAAATCTTGAAGTTCATTATGGAAGCAAAAGCAAGCAGCATTCTAATGGCTTCTAGTCTGGCTACTGGGGCATAGATTTCTTCATAATCTGTTCCTTCTTCTTGGTTATACCCTTTAGCCACTAATCTAGCTTTAGTTCTTACCACTATGCCATTTTCATCCAATTTATTTCTAAATACCCATTTAGTACCAATGATTAGATGATTTTTAGGCTTAGCCACTAATTCCCAAACTTTATTTCTTTCAAATTTATTTAATTCTTCTTGCATGGCAACGATAGCTTCATTTACATTCTTAGGTTCTATTAAGGAAACGAAAGCCATGTTATTGCATGCATCTCTGAGAGAGTTTCAAGTAGTTACCCCTTTTGAGATATCTCCAATGATGTTGTCGATAGGATGATTTTTTATGAATCTCCATTCCTTAATAAGTTCATTATAAGGTGTATCCTTTTTAGAGTCATCTTCTTTTATTTTGTCTTCATCTTGAATAGTGGTTTTCTCCATCAAGTCTATAACATCAATGGCTTTAAAATCTTAACGAGAGCAACTAGGCCCTTTAGAAGGCAGAGGGTGAACTAAAAAATAAGAATGACAGGCTCCACCAGGAGGTGGATGATCTAAAGAATAAAGTGGTCGGGCTTCTAAAGGATAATGAGGGCCTCTCCACCTCGGTTAAGGATGAGCAAGCAAAATATCACAAAGATATAGAGTTGTTTACATGTGCCACTCTGGATGCCTTTATCCATGCGGTTTGGCAAGTCATCTACCGTAACTATGGTACCAACTTAAACCTGAACGTAATTAGGATTTATAACAAGTTATATGGTGGGGAGTTGGTTATCGTGGTCAACGATGAGGCCTATGTTCCTTCCAATGTTTCCTTCCAGTGCACCCTTTTGGCGACAAATAAGGATGACACCCCCCAGAAATTATCGCATCAAGTGAATAACAATGATGAAGAAGACAACCACTGGGAGGAAGAAGAAGATGACAACGGGGAGCATATGGACCACTGATTTTTATGCTTTTACTTGCTTGCCCCTTTTTTTATCTTTTTGATAGTCAGGGTATAACTTTTAGCTATGAATGATTTATGATTTTTCGAATGAAAATTATCCTTGTTTGCTTACTTCCATATCAGTTTCTCGTATGATATTTACAACTTTAGACTTATTTCTTGAACCATTGATATTGTCCATAAGTAGACTTCGTAACTTAGAAATATTTGTCTTTTGCAATTGCTTCTGATATTAAAATTAAAATGATATTTGGATTCCGTTTCTCGTATAAACTTTGAAATGTCAGAGTAAATAACCGTACTATTTTTTTTTGTCCACTCTGGGGTTTTACACCACTCTTGGAGACTTAGAACTTTTACATCCTCGTTGGGATTTTTCAACCGCTCCGGGTTTATAATTACTTTAATCCCTCTGGAGTTTTTCAGCCACTCTGGGGTTTATAATTATTTTAACCTCTCTAAGGTTTTTTGATCGCTTCGGGGTTCTGTAACATCCTAATTTTTAATTGAATAAATAAAATCAACAAGGGAAAAAAATTCCAAATTTTAAGGTTAACAAACCGTGCATAACCTGCCTGAATTGATAAAACCGAGTACAGCGGAAGAGATAACCCCCTGAGCGAGCCCTTCAGCATTGCACACGCACTCGCTCACACGAGACTCCACGTCGCTTGGGTGAGGCAGCCCACTCGTTCGGGCGAAGTACCATTCGCTTGGACGATGCCACGACAAAAGCCTTCCAGCAGTACACCTTCGCTGGAGCGGATCCCTCATTCGCTGAAGCGAGAAGCCTTACACGGCAATTTCATCACTCGGCATTCGAACATCCATGCACTCGGTAAACGACTAAGTCCACTCGGAGGTCTTTCCTAAGTCCATTCGGTATTTCATAACTTAGCCTCTCGGATTCATCCATACGGCCACACCTATACTCTACTCGGATACTGGGAGCTGTCCCACTCGGATTCCAGAATTCCTTCTCACCCGGAATATACATTCTTCACTCGGATTATCAATGTTTCATACTTAGAACACATTCCATTCTAAACCACTACACTAACTCCTCTCTCAGGAGAGAATTGCTCAGGGTTTTCACTCGGAAATACGAACTCCTCCTCGCTCGGGTTTTACTTATATTTTCACTTGGTAATGACCGCTCTCATTATCACTCGGGGATTCTCTCATTAGATCTCACTCAGTATAGGTTCATCCAAGTATTTTACTCAGAGTCCATTGAAGTATCATCTTTCGAACATGAAGGCATAGCCATTTGCAGCCCCACTCGGAGTTGACTCCCCAATTACTTCTACTCGGAAATCATTAACTGAGCAATATTCTAACCATCCACACCCCTCAGTCTACCCAGACACAAACCACTCGTATACAATCGTATAGGTACGTACATAATTATACACTCGGAATACCCAATACCTTAACATCATTCATTCCTCAGCACCTGCTATCAATGTGAACTATATACGTATAAAAACATGCACTCGGGTCACAATAGCTTAAATTTCTTATATATATATATATATTCGTATTCATTACACCACACCGATATTATGAGCCGACCAAGGCTACAACTGACGAAACATGACAAATTACAAAATAAGCACTCTACGGTTGGAGTGCACCCCACTCGGACCTGAGACCTTATCATCACTTTAGAGTCCAACCTGCACACACTGAAAAATGGTGTAGGGGTGAGCTTTTGCATATAAGGTTATGGCTATTGACTCGGACTTTACCTCCATTCTCAATTATATAATTTACCGGGTTTAATCCATAACGATATATATATATTGCCAATTAATTTAAGGGTCAGACCACATCATTCAATCGGAAGTTGTACAATAACATATATTCTCAATCATAGCATCACACTGCACTCAGCATCGGTATCAATACCCATACATTCGTTCAGTCAGAATTCGCTCATACTACATCGTCTAGTCGGAGTTCACTCAATTCATTTAATCCATGCAATTCACAATAATCTCACTAACAATGCTCATAGGCTCATGCATGCGGATCCGACTTAAATAGTGAGTTCAGTGCAGATTCCTTCCCGGTCCCTCGTCCACTAGCCCTTTCCGTGTGGCACCGGTCACCCCGTGACGTCTTGAGACCCAGCTCTAGCTCCATCGGCTACCACGGGTCCTCATGGATCTAACCAGGAATCTGACTGGAACTCGTTTTACATGACTCTAGATGCCTTTCTAACCCCCCGTCCTCATGGAACTGGTCAGGAATCTGGGAATCATCCCACATATGCAATCTCATACAAATCCACAACAACATCCAAGCTTACCAGACGCGTCTTACACAGCCATCAATGGGTCATAACCGATCCCCCACACAGCAATCAGATTCATTCGGAATCCCACATTCCATTACGACAATCACATGCCTCTATCATGATAACTCATAACAGCAAGCATAGGGAACCACATTACAATACATCCACTCAACATTTTTACAGAGTCAGCATACCTTTCCACACGGCATTCAAAATGGAAATCACGCATCAATTCACATCTCATGCATTCGGGGATAATGATAACACACACACATATTCACTCAACAAACTCAGATTTCAATAACATGCATCACAGAAGTATTAACAGGCACTCAAAGACGAGGTCACACAACCCTCAACCTTTCACAGATGTCCCAATTCGAAAGTTGCATGCACAATTAGTCAATCACCATACATCGATCTACACATTTCACACACATATTACATTAAAGCAAGCACCAGGGACCCGGTCATAAACCATACGCTTGACATGCAAAGCTCCCCCTACCTGCTGTCGGGGTTCAGAGACTCTTCAAGTTGCAGTGCTGACCGATCGTCCCTCCGTTACTCCTCCAACAGCCTTTGAGTTCAGCGTTGATCCTGGGCAAGAGTTGCTCCTTTCCTCCAACGGGTCCGTCTCCTCCACAGCTCCAAAGCACTTCCAGCACAGCCTTCCAACTGGAATACCACAGCTCCAGGTAGAAGAAGAAGGAGAGGAAGAAGGCAATAGGGAGGAAGGAGAGAACAGGGAGTGGAGTCAGAGCTGTGTTGATGTTCCTCCAGGAGCTTTCGACTCTCTCACTGTTCGAGTGGCGACGTGAATGAGAGTGAAGAAGAAGAGAAACAGGGAAGGAGAGACCATATACACGTACAAGGAGAGCTGCCAGCGTGAATAATGAGAGAAAGAGAGAGCTGAAGTTGTCTTATACTCCTAGGGACACATGCGTCCTTTCGCCTGGCACTATTATTATTATTTATTCAATTATTTCTACCCAAATCAGTAATTACTCTAATTAACCATTAATCCTAATTCTGTAATTAACCTTTAATTAATAGCTTAACTTCAATCAGTAATTAAGTTAGAAATCGGGATGTTACAGGTTCAATTTTATTTAATAACCGCTCTTAGGGTTTTCCTAGCCACTCTGGGTTTATAATTAGTCATAATGTGTTAAGTCCTTAGACCGTAGTTGGAGATAAAGCAAGAAAAGAAAAGACCACATCTTTTGGAATTGATTTCATTTCTGGATAAAGTACCTCGACTGCATGTCTCGTTAAAAACCTCTTAGGCAAAACCCTGTGGGAAAAAACCTATGTAGGAAAAAAGAGTGTGTGGCTTGTGACGCCGGTTAGCTATAGTACATGTATAGATTTTTGACATTCTACTTGTTCTTGAACACTTCTCCCTATAATGTTTCCAAAAGATAAGCTCCTCTCGAAGTGATGTCATTTACACAGTATGGACCCTTCCAATTGGGTGTTAGCTTTCCTTGATGGGCAAAACGGTTCCCCACTGAAGCCTTTCTCAAGACCAGGTCACTGATGTTGAATCTTTGTCTTTATAACTTTATATTATACCGCAATGCGGCTTTAGCAATAAACACTGCCTCTCTGACTTCATGGAGTGAGTCCAGTTCGTTCTTCAATTTTAAATTGTTGTCTTCCTCATTGAATTGCTGGACTCTTGGAGAAATCTGGTTGATCTTAACTAGTATCACTACATCTACATGATATACTAACTGGAATGGGGCTTCACCCATTAAGGAGTGGGGCATGGTTCGATAGGCCAAAAGGACGTGACACGACTGATTTACCCACTCTCCTTTTGCATCCCCAAGTGACTTTTTTGGACCTCTTAAGATCTATCT
Source organism: Clitoria ternatea (assembly GCA_037962975.1). Lineage (NCBI taxonomy): Eukaryota > Viridiplantae > Streptophyta > Magnoliopsida > Fabales > Fabaceae > Clitoria > Clitoria ternatea. Next base: position 165,128,586 of record CM075672.1, read on the forward strand.
ATTTGCCACCTTAGCCTACCCATTAGTTTATGGGTGCTCAACTGATGAAAAGATTTATCAGATCTAAAGCCCCACAAGAAGGCTTACCAACTTCGTATTTGTAAATTACATTCCATTATCAGTAACAACCAGCCCCGGAATGCAAAATCGAGTAATAATGTTCTCGTATAGGAATCTACAAGTTTAGGCAGACGTTATGTGAACCACGACTTCTTCTTCAATCCATTTGGTGAAATAATCAACACCAATAATTAAGTACTTTACTCCTCCCAAGGCTTTTAGGAACGAACCCAAGAAGTCCATACCCCACTGATGGAATGGCCATGGAACAACTAATGTGAACAGTTCCTCTACTAGGACATGGTGTTCATTGCTATTTTTCTTACATGCATCGCACTTTCTAACATATTCAATTGCATCCTTAGTTATCGTAGGCCACCAATATCCAACCCACAGTATCTTCCTTGCTAAACTTCTTCCACCGTAGTGGTGGCCACAAGCTCCTTCATGTACCTTGGCAATGACCTCGTCCACCTCTACCTCATTCAAACATTTCAAGTAAGGGACCGATATTCCCTTTCGAAATAAATTTCCATCCACCTAAACAAATTTTGGGAGCTTATTTTTTAACTTTTTCTTCTCATGCAGGTCAGTTAGGAGTTGTCCATTGACCATATATCAGATGATTGGGATGACCCATGAATCCTCAAGGTAAGCTTTAGACTGGATGGCGTAGACTTTAACTAGTGCCGATATGCTTGGGGATGCCAAGGTACTTTGGATGACCGTAGTCGTGGATCCTACTTTTTTAGTGCTTGCTAATCAAGATAGCACACCGGCTCTCACATTCTATTCCCTTAGAACATGCTTGTGTTAGGGAATCCATCAGAGTCAGGCAGCGAAAACACAAAGGATTCCCAAAAAGGATTGCAAAAACAAATGTCTCAAGGAATTATGCAAAACTAAAATTTTGATTTAGGGTTTACCTCTTGTAGACGCAAAGCGAGTTCCTCGATCAAAGCAATTATAGCTTCGCCCTTAGGAGCCCACACGAGCACTCCCACCAAAAAATGGAAGTTCTGAATACTAGTACAGAAATTTGAGAGTAATCTAATTTCTAAGCAGCAGCCTATGAGCATCTCATGCTCTATATATAGGCTTAGGTCTTAACCTGAGCTCTCATTAAACATTGGGCTCTTGACTTATTCTAAATGAGTTAGGCCCAATAGTTTTACTTTTACTCCAAGTAAAATAAAACTATCCTCTGGTGGGCTTACTCTATGTGTGACCCTATAGGTAAAATATTTGGTTATATTAATAATAAACTATTTTATTATTAATATAAAATAAGAGCGATATCTAGCAATACATCATTATGTCTGAATATTATCATCGACATGACCTATAAGTGATAATTATTTTATATATTTATTTCTTTTGTCACAATATCTAATTAGGCCCAAGGTATGGTCGTAGTCATCCTTGTATGGCCCAATTCATTTTACTTGATACCAGAGTAGACTTTACAAAATAAATATCTAATATTTATTCGTCCTAGCATGGCCATGCATTTTGTTAGTCTCATTCGATCAAGTGGCCCATAGATATCACTTCTGTCATATTGGAGAGACAAATCCCATCTACATCACTCACACCCCTTTGCATAATTTTTCCATTGCCTAATCACAATATTTATGGTCATCTTATTACAGATAACGTTTAATTATATTAAAACAACAAACTCCTTATGTAGGAATCATAGTGACTTCAGGTCAAAGGACTATATACCATTATCACATTGAGAATCGTTTATGACACTCATGTAACGATCCATGCAACATTCTCATGGTGGGTCTTTCCAGTACAACATTACTCTTAATGTGTACCTGTGTAAAGACTTGATATCCTATATCCATGATTTGTGAGATCAAATCATCAGTACATTCACACACTAATCTTAATGTATTACATGTCCCCATGTAAATACTTGATTAGGGAAGTTTTAGGAATAATTATCATATGACCTATTATTCCAGGATAAATAGTTTTAAAACAATCTTAAAACTGAAAATACTAATTTTATTAATAAGTTAAAATAGATACATTAATCACTCGTAGTGCATACACCAATAACTTGTACATAACATTTTTGAACTTTTCTCTGAAGTCCTTCACCTTGGCTAAGTATTATTGCAACAATGGTTCCTTGGCCTGATAGCTCCCGTTAATCAACAAAATAACCAACTACAAATCACTGCAAAGAACAGCAGTTTGGGCTCCAACATCTATTGCCGCCCTTAATCCTGCCAACTCTTAATGGTTGGTCTCATAATTACCAAGAAAGGTATATTCTTAGCATTTAAAGGCCCTAAGAAATACCATTTTTTGTTGTAGTGTGCCTTATTGGAATCACTAGTTGTTAAGGCTCAACATAGATGTCATGCACACTGAATTAAATATTTTCATGAATATTTTTGACATAGTGATGGATATAAAAGGAAGGATAAAGGATGGTAACAAAACTTGTTTAGACTTACCAATCCTGTGTTCTAAAAAAGAGCTAGAGTTGAAGGATGTGAGATACAAAAAGATGTTCACACCGTATGCTAAATATGCTTTGACAAAGTCACAAGAGCTTACACTGGTGGAGAAAGGGGATATAAACTCGGTTAAATAAGGCTTTTAAACATGGTTCTGCAACAGTGTTTGTTCCCATCGTGGTAATAGATAAGGACTTTTAACCACAGTTTTAAACCGATCGAGTTTATATAAGATCTTTAAACTCAGTTTTAAATCGTGTTTAAAAGCACTGACATTTAAACACGTTTAAAATTTTCCAAATTTAACCACGGTTAGTTACATAACCGTGTTTAAAAGTTTGGACATTTAAACATGGTTATAACAATAATCATGTTTAAATGTAGTGTTTTTCTTAAATGCAAGTTCTATTTTATTGATTTCCCAAACTTCCACTGTTACAAACCAAACACAATATATCCTAGGAAGTTCATTTCATGCACAATATTCACCCATTAATGAAAACAAATGAAATAACATTAATATGCTATAAACAACATAATAAAAAAATGATCTATATACAATGAATATTATATACATGAATGAAATAAAATAAAATCCTAAAACCTAGGTAGAATCCTACACTAGGTACAATGAATAAAAAAGAATAAAAATCCTATATTATGTCTTGACTCTATTTTAGATCTAATTAAGATAAGATCTTAGTCTAACCTTAGAAATAGACTGAAGGGTTTTAATGTGTCTTATGTAGATCGGTATAGAGACCCCGTCCTTTGTCTTATGTTTGATATAAAATGTAATTGTTTTATAATTTATTGAAATTCATATAGATTTTTATCAAATTTTATAGATCATTTTTAATATATTGTAGAAATTATGATAAAGATAGAAGAAAGAAATTATGAAGTAGCATGCGAAACACAAGAATGATGTAATGGGTTTATTTTGAAAATGGTAGTAGTCTATACATCACACATGGAATGGAAGTGCATCTCTGAGTGAGAACATACATAGTTAATTATATACTCATATGACTATATATAGTCATATGGGTACCCTTAATTTTTTTAAAAATATCATATCCCTACGAATAGGTTCCTATCGTCAATAAAAGTTACTTGGAATATGACAACTACTACTAGGCTTCGATAGTGTTCTTTTCTTACTAATAATAGGCTTCAATAAAAATAAACTTACAACAAAGAAATAAAAATAAGCATATAAGAATAAAATTAACATCAAAGCAGAACCATATAAAAAGAAATAAAAAGTCATAAATCACCAGACTCAATCAGGACAATAAGAAGCTTTACATAATTGTTGGAGACGCGGTGGCGTGGTGGCACGATTGTGACGCCTGAGACGATGGTGTACGAGAACATAGACAAAACCTCAATGGTGCATGACGGGAACAACCAACTCAATGGGGAAATAGAGACAAAACCTTACACAGATAAAAGCCACAAATCTTAGACAGACACTTAGGGAAAATGAAAACAACAAGCAGAATAATAAGCAGTACATGGGGCCAAGAATAGGACAGTGAGAACCTTTACTTACTTGTTGGAGTAGCAATGACGTGGTGGCACGATTATAATTCCTAACGGTGACATACGCGACAAGAATAGGCAAAGCAAAGAGAAAACTAGAGAGGATAAAAGGAAAATGTTATAATGTAAAACACTTTCAATGAGGCGCGTTGTTTCAATGAGGCGTAATGTAACGAAATATGAAAAACAAAAACGCTCCAGTTAAAATATATAAGCAAGGCTAATGTTGTAACCGTGTTTATATAAGACATATAAACACAATTACAATAGTAACTATGTTTAAATATTTGTCACGTAAACTCTATAACCAGTTGCCCCCATAACTGTATCTATATCTGTGCAGATAAAACACATTTACAGGGGAAACCATGATTATTTATTTACCAAAATAAATAAACCCTAAGCCATAAACCATATAAACATGTTTGTTTATGTAACTGTGGTTATATTATATTTTAACCATGGTTACCTTCTAACCATGTTTATATTAGTTTTTTAAAATTTTCAAAAATACCACCTGTAACACCCTCGGTTAACTAGGACAATCCCTTCCATTAGATTGTTCTACTTAACTGAGAGGTTACTGTTTTGATAAAAATGTGGAAGTTTAAAAATTTTTGTTCCATAAAATCAAACTACAAACTGTAATGACATCATAAGATAAAACTAAAATACCATAAAACAAATAACTAAAATCAAGGTAACAACATTATGTACAACAAAGAGTAAAATCAAAAGAAGATAACATCCTCAAGTGGTGGGCAATACCGTTAGGATATATATACATCAGTACACAAGACCAGTATCATCAGTCCCATCCGACTTGAACTACAGGGGCACACAGGCTCCCCAACTATATACAAACAAATAAAATAAAACATTAGCTCCAGCTCCCTAATCATCGTCACTCCAAGGAGAATCTAGGCGGTCTGGTCCAAAGGCGAGTAGTGATGGAGATGGAATTCCAACGCCTAGTAACAGTCTTGAACTCGAAGAAGGCTGATCTGGTGTGGGTGAAGAAAGCTGTCCATATCTCTCGTTATAAGCTTCAAAGGCTTCCCGCATCAAGTCTCTCGCAGCAGAGGACATTTCCTGAAAATACTGAGTACCCTCATACATGTAAGTCTAGAACACATGTTTGAGGAATCTGTGAGACTGGTCCCACTGTCTCCTAGCAAGGAAAATATCCATCCGGGTGGTGACAAAAGCAACGGGGGAAACCAAATTCTCCATCATCATATCTGGTACATCCATCCCTACTGGCTCATCTGCCAACGCTATTGGAGCAGGAGTAGGTACTGATGCTGCCACTGCATCAAGTAACTCTGCAGGTAGAAGCTGAACAGGCAGGGGAGAAAGATCTATCTGGTCGACCATAGCCACATCAATTAGGGCAGTTCCAGGGCCTCTTAGAGGTTCGTCCTCTAGTTTTTCATTCTCTTCTAGAACCTCCATGATAACTGGTAGTCGGACGAGTATCAGTGGGAGGTCAGTAGAATCAGTCATTATTATGTCAACAGGAACGAGTCTATGGTCTTTTTCGGATACAATCTTGGTGCGCTCATGCCTAACACACGAACGAAGGAGAATCGGTGGTTTGTAATAGGCGTAAGGGTGAGCTCTCTCTTTCAAACAAATTAAAGGGTGTCATTTCCGTCGTCCTCTCACAATCATCAGTCAAACATAACACAAGATAATCACACTCAGGGGAAACCTACTATCCCTAAGTTATCTCACACCTTTCCTATCTCCTAACATTCCCGATCTCATACTCAGTTATCCGACTAAACTTTAGCATTTTCAAGAGATACCTTATCATAACAGTTAATCATTCATAATCACAATATATATTCATGTTATGCAATGTAATACATGGGTTCTTTCAACATATTCACGCTACTTGTCTTTCTTATTAGTTCTTATGAATGCATGTAGGGCCATTCTCATTTCATCAATTATTCTCAGAACCCGTCTTATACAGGCTGCCCTTGTACACAACGTTTCTAAACTAAAGCTGGTCGGAGCACACCAAGTCCTCTCATCGGGTACGGACTCTTAAGTTCATTCAATATTGGCCATATCATATCAATTATACTAGGACTTGGCTCTCCACGACCACAGTTACACTCTGTCTTTAGTCGAAGTACATTAGGCTTGCCACGGACGATCCAACATTGGGCGTGAATCCAAGCCATTAGAGGCCCGATCCAATTGTACTTCCAAGATCCTTCATGGGGATCGAACGTGAATGTCCTCCAGTGTACCCCAGGTGTCAGCTCTAGTTTCCTCAATCAATCATTATTACATATGATGCATGGTTGACACATAAGTTCTCATTCTTTCTCTTGATCCCCATCACCGGTAAGATCCCATTAATGATTTATTTTCATTCTCAACACCCTTAATTTCATAGGTACTGTTCAAGCCTGAGGGTAGGTTTATAGGCTATATGGATAAATCAAGCATCACGGTAGTTGGGCTTTTAAAGATTGGGTATAGTTTCATATATTATCACATCCACATGCATACATTCGTATTACTTCTTTAGTGACTAGTAATTGAGAATGAAAATAACCCAACGTATCATTTCTATACTCATTGGGTACGAATCATCACTTTCCATATTCATCACTTTCCACATCTTATACCTCGCTTTTCATTACGGGACTCATTACCGTGATAGGTACATATTAATGTTTCCTTTAAGATGCATCAATAATACCTCATATTACATAATGTATTTTCACAGTATAATCAATCATCAAAATATTATCACTGATGAATTCATACAATTTATCACCACCAAACAATACCAAATCATTCACTTATCTATAATTTAGTTTTCACTTATTCATTTCTTTTCTCTCACCTCTATAGGTCCGCTCCGGAAGGTTGAATTATAATTTATGAAGTTGGTTATTTTCTAAGTGTTATGGTCCCTTCATCTATAGGTATAATTTCTACGTTCAGTTATGTGCCCTTTTTGGAATAGTCTTGTATATATCCTTTCTTCCACTTCATATTAATTAGATATCTTATGCATGAAATATTACTACTTAAGGTGTCGCTCGTTCTTAAGACCTATTTACTTCATCCTAACCTCCTAATCAATTATTAGTTATTTCCTGAATATACTAATTTTCTACTTCTTTGGATGTCATTCATTTATTCAAGGCTAATCTAACCAGTTCAAATAATTGTTATCTACCTTAATCATTCAATAATTCATTTAATCATTTTAACCCTTAGTCTAATGAACTTATTAAGGTGGTCTATAAATTAAAACTAGTATTACAAATCCTTATTACTCATTATTTTCCTCCTTATTAATCCAAGTAGTAATTATTTCTAAGTCCATTTTAACTAACTCATTTTCCTTGTCTTAGTTTATTTTCTTGCTAGTAACTCACCAGACATTAATTTATTTAATTCTTATACTCATAATTTACTCTAATTTTTTTATCTTAGTAATTTAACCTTATTTCTAACATGAACTCTATAAAATTACCATACTTATTTCTAGTGATATTTAGCTTATAAATATTCAACTGTTCTAATTTAAATATTCTAGTTGTTTTATTATTACTGTTTCTATCTAAGTATTTTAACCTTTACTAAACCATTAATCACATAATTACTTATTAATTTCTTTAACCTCTATTATTATTTAATTTATTTTTATATTACCTTTTAACTTAATCGTAACTACCTTATCATCTTTAAAAAAAAACCTTAGAAAATTATCATTGTAAATCTGGTAAAATAAAATAACTGTCAGAAACGTCTCCAAGGTGGAAGTTTTAATAATAATAATAATAGTAATAATTATGAGGCGGCACAGCTGACCATTATATCTGGTAATATAAATGACACAATTTAAGGAAAATACTAAGAGCGACAGCAAAACTGGTCATTATGCTCAATAATATAGTAACGGAAAATTAAATAAGAGTTTGTTAAGAGAGACGACAGAGCCGACCACTATGCTCAATAATATAGTAACATTAATAAAGAAAATATTTAAGAGCGGCGGCAGAGCCGACCATTATGCTCAGTAATCTAATAGTAAATAGTTGTCGTGACCAGGAATGTGGTGGGAGGCCGACCGAAAAAGATAAATTGTTTTGAAATCCTTTCGAAAAACAGGGAGTCGCCACCAATATTTTTTAAAGGTAAAATACCAGAAAAAACTTTTTAAAAGCATAAGTCATAAAAAATAAGATTTCATGTTCGGGAGTCAGGTGAGGAAGGTATTAGTACCTCACACTGTCTGTTGTAAAACGGTTACCTCAAATTGATTGCGCATATATTAAATCGCTTAGAAATTAATTTAATTCCTTGAGAATGGGTCAAACAAAACACACAAGAAAAAAGAGAATTTTTTAGAATAACGTTAACAAGACGTCCTGTCCAAATTAACCTTAAATCGAGCAATTTTAATAATAATAAAATAAAACGGAAGATTAACAGGACGTCTCATACAAATTAACCTTGATTTCTACATATTAAAGAAATAAGAAAGTTGACATAAAATTAAATAAACAAAGTGAAGTCAAATAGGATTAGATGGAATAGAGCGAGATAAAATAAATTTTAACGAAAACAGAAGCACTAGTGCAAAAAAGGGATTTAATCACGGTTAAAATGAGCTTTTAATCACGGTTCATGAACTGTGGTTGTTCCAGCCATGGTAATAGATTAGGGCTTTTAATCACGGTTCATAACTGCGGTTATAAATCACATTTAATCGCGGTTGTTTGAAACTGTGATTAAATAAGACCCTATTTAATCACGGTTGCCAACCACAACCGTGATTAAAAACTAACCTTCTATAATCTTCCATGCCATAATCCAAACCCAACTCACCACCACCACCATTCCTTTTGATTAGAGAACGTGATTAAAAGTTCTGCGCATATCTCTGCAGTTGCCACCAACATCCTCCTCAAAATAACCCCAACGTTGACCTTCAAAATAGGAAACCTCCATTATAGGAACAAACAGAAGCAAAACGTAGAGAACAAAAACAAATAGAATAACTAATAGAAACTTATAAAACCTTCATTATAATGCAAAGAAATAGAAAAGAAGAGATGTACAAAAGAGAAGCCTTATATGGTTGAACGAGAAAATAAGAGAAAGGTCACGTGGTGGTCGTCAATGGCGCGCAACGAGAATAGCAAAAGAAAACCTGCAAAATATACATACAGAACCACGTTAGATCTAGAACACAAACAAATGCAAACGGCAAAGGTAATGGGAAAACAGAGAGGAGAAATCTTAGTGAGAAAGATGGGAAAAAGCTAACAAAGAAAGAGAAGGAGCGCGCGACGTTCAAAATTTATATTTCAAAAACACCTATGACCACGGTTCCCAAACATCCGTGATTGTAGGGTATCTATAATCACGGCTTTCTTCTTAACGGTGAATGTAGGTTATAATCACGGTTTCCCATAAAACTGTGATTATAGATGCCCTACAATCACGGTTTCCTCTCAACCGTGATTGTAGGTATATTTTTTAAAAGTATAAAAATTAAAATAAAAAAATCTTGTTCCTATGACCACGGTTACGTCAGAACCGTGATTAAAAACCTTCCTCATATTTACAAAAATGTCACCGCATATTTTTTAAACACAGTTTTTCCTGGACCATGATCATATCCCGTCGTCGTAGCCATTTTTTGCACTAGTGAAGATTAACAGGATGTCTCGTCCTCTCTTTTTATAAGAAATATTATTATTTAAATGAAATGAAAGCAGATTTAAAATTTGAAAAGATTAACAATACGTTTCGTCTAAATTAACCTTCTCGTGGTAAAATAGTGTTTTAAAATTAAATAGTGATGATATGCAATTAATCGAGATAATAACAGAGACACAGAAATTGAACAAAGGAAAGTGTGACCGACAGGAATGATTCCCGCTCCTACGTATTCTCGGACTTTCGAGAAATCAGGGTTACGTAGTTCTTTGGTCAAAAATTAACCTTCGAAAATATTATAGGGATATTCTAGATTTGAATTAATTTTAGTAGCTAGAGGAATATTCAATAAGAAGGAAAAATACAAGACGAAAAAATTTTGTACATACATAAACCTTCGAAATCTTGTATCGCAAATGTAGGCAAAAGTAATTTTGCACGACATTGCTTATAAGATTTTGTGGTATTTATTCTAAAAGAAACATATATTTAATAAGATTTTGTGGTATTTATTCTTAAAGAAATATATTTAATATTTTTCATTTAATAAAAATATTCACTTTTTATGCTAAAAAATATTTAGATTTTTAATTTTTTTATTTTTTAGATTTGACATAACTAAGAACAATTTACTTTTATTCAAAAAGGTATTTAGATTTTGATATTTTTATTATCCTACATTTAACAAAAATAAGAATAATAAACTATTGATTTTTTATTCAAAAGTTTTTAAATAGAAGAAACCTAATAACAACTAAATAATAGTAAATAATGACAAAAAGAGAAGTATTTATTTTCTTATTTATGAGTTTTTATTAGAAAAAAAGAATATTAACCATAACAAACATATTTTGTGTTTTTTTTTTTTTTGTGAAAACATATTTTGTGTTTATGATGATTTTTTTTTAAAAGAAAGGAACAAAAACCTTTGGGCTTCTAAAAGCCCAATACCTAAAAAGAAACAAACCCTAATGGTTTGAATTTGAAAAAAAGGGAGTCAATGAGGCAAGGTAGTGGGCGGAAGAGTGCAAGAGAGAGAGAGAAAAAGTTGGAGGATAGAGAGAAGAGACCGGCGTTCGCAGAGGCGGTGATTGCAGTCAGAGGCGTTCACGGTCGGCAAACGGGAGGGGCCAGTTGACGTACGGGTGCAGTCCGGTAGGGGTCGTGCTCGGGCGGCATCAGGGTCGCCGACGTCGGGCTCGAGGGCGCTGGTCGGAGGCGGTTCGACGGTGGTTCAGAAGCCTTCCTTCTTCCTTCTCCCTTGTTCTTCTACTGTTTGGCTATTCTCTTGTTGTTTGGGTTGCTATTTATTTCTTGTTGGGCATTGCTTTGTTTAATTTTGTGTATATAGATTGTTGTCCATGTATGCTTTGGTTGTTGGTAGAATGACAATAAAATTGTAGGAGATGAAGATGGTGATTCCTAGAGAAGAAGATTGATCTGGTTGATTTTTTTTCGAAGAAGAGATTCTTTGGTTATTATTTTTCCACTGTTCTTATATTTCCTTAAAGCAAATGGTCCCCTCCTCTCCACCATTGATGTTCCCTCAAGAGCTGACTTTGTGACATAAATCCCCCAAAGCATCCCTCTGTAATTGCTCTTTCATGCTTACAAAACTTGTTCGCCTAAAAATAGGTAAAATCCCAACAAAAAGGAAGAACGAGACAAAAAAATAAAGTAAAATACAAAATAGAAAATAATAGTTAATAACAATATAAATTTGAAAAGCAAAAGAAGGAACAGAGTCTGTTCCACGTTTATTTTATATATATTTTTTAAAATTTCATTTTTCTTATTTTATTATTTTAGTTATTTCATTATTTTTTTTAAAATCCAAATTTGATTTGGTTTTGATTTCCTTATTTAAGATGGAAAAAATAAGGTGTTCACAGCTACCCCTCTTTACTTCTTTTTCACAGAAATATGAATGTTTCATTTATATCATAGAAAGGAAGTAAAGACGTGAACAGCTTTGCTCGGGTCGTGCTCTTGGAATCCACACCGATAACAAACTCAAAAATAATTTACTTTGATTACAAAGAATTTAAAATGATGTCAGCTTTGACAACCAAGAAAGTTTAAAGGGAATCTAGAGAAGAGCCAACTTTAGTAACAAAGAAATTTAAAAGTGTCAACTTTGAGGATAAAAGTTTAAAGAGGTGTCAGCTTCCACAAATAAGAAATTTAAAAGTGCCAACCTTGGCGATAAAAGCTTAAAGATTGATGAATTTCGGTAATAAGAAAGCTTAAAAGGTGTGATGAAAACTTAAAGAGGTGCAAACTTTGGCAATGAGAAAGCTTAAAAGGTGTGATAAAACTTAAAGAGGTGTCAACTTCAGCAATGAGAAAACTTAAAAGGTGCAATGAAAACTTAAAGAGGTGCCAACTTCGGCAATGAGAAAGCTTAAAAGGTGCGATAGGCAATGAGAAAGCTTAAAAGGTGCGATAAAAACTTAAAGAGGTGCCAACTTCAGCAATGAGAAAGCTTAAAAGGTGCGATGAAAACTTAAAACGGTGTCAACTTTGGCAATGAGAAAGCTTAAAAGGTTTGATGAAAACTTAAAGAGGTGCCAACTTTAATAATGAAAAAGCTTAAAAGGTGCGATGAAAACTTAACGAGGTGCCAGCTTTGGCAATGAGAAAACTTAAAAGGTGCGATGAAAACTTAAAAAGGTGCCAACTTCGGCAATGAGAAGGCTTAAAAGGTGTGATGAGAACTTAAAGAGGTTCCAACTTCAACAATGAGAAAGCTTAAAAGGTGCGATGATAGCCTAAAGAGGTGCCAATTTCGGCAATGAGAAAGCTTAAAAGGTGCAATGAAAACTTTAAGAGGTGCCAACTTCGGCAATGAGAAAGCTTAAAAGGTGCCAACTTTGGCAATGAGAAATTTGAAAGTATCAACTTTAGGGATAAAAGTTTTAAGAGATGCCAGTCCTGGCTACAAGGAAAACTTAAATGGAGCTAACTTTGGCAATAAGAAAACACAAAAGTGCCAATCCTTGGTGATAAAAGCTTGAGGAGGTGCCAACTTCGGCAATGAAAAAACTTAAATGGTATGAAATTTGGATATTAAGGTATCGAGACTTAACACGACTGTATGCTACGAAAACCTTTAGAAATGGGTGAGCAGTGCAAAGATAAAAGAAAATTAAATTTGAGGAGACTGCCTTTGAAACCGTGACTGCTGAGGCGACTCACGACTGAAACAGAATGAACGAGGTAGTTTTAACTTCAGAGCGCGTGTTTGGCTTAGTCTTTGTAATTAAATCTTGAGGCGAGATCGAGTAACAAGAGTATCTTGTCCTTACGACTTTAAATGGTTATTACTTTCTCATTTTATGTATTAGGGAAAAACATATGTTCTTTTACATCAATGAAACTCACAACATGAACACGTATCGAAAAGAGTGTAATTTTATTTGTGTATATCAAACATGTACAGAGAAAGGAAAGCAGAGAAAGCAAATGAAACAAACAGAGTCAAATAGAAAGGGTCAAGAGTAGGTGAATCAGGGAAGGTTCACATCCTCCAGTGAATCCCTAAGAATAACGCACATCTCAATCCCATACCACGACTTTGGGTTCACCTTTTGACTCTGCCTTTGAGAAGGTAGTTCGACCACCATCCACGTGCCCCAGTTTGGACTTGTACTTCTTGTGTGGGATGTTTTAGTCAAATTACCAGAATTTTGACCCTAATTTTTTCCTGAGCCGCCTTTTCAGGTTTTCGACTTACCGGGTTGCTCTAACTTTTGCTTAGGCCACCCTATTAGGTTTTCAGCCTAATGAGCCTTTCTTTTTTTATGACATGTTTTTTTCAAATCAAGGTTGTGTCCTTTACAACAAAAGGTTTAAGTTGATTTAATTGAAACTGAACCTGTTTGGCCTTCCTTGATTTAATTTCATCCTTTAGGGGGAACAGATGTCACTAGGAAACTTTGCTCCAATGCCATGTACGAATGAGAGGGGACCATTCTGAGTTTTCTTTCTAGCTTTTATTTTGTTCTTTTTGTTTATCCTTTCCTCTTTTTTGACTTTTCTTTGTTGTTGATTTCTTTTTCTTCTTTTTCTGTTTTTTTTGTTTTGACCTTTGAGCAACCTCCCTTGGTACCTTATTTATGCTCTAGCCGCTTTATTTGCCCTTAGCCGATGTGGCAAAGAACTATGAAGCTAATGGTGTTGTTAGAAATTACTTAACATAGTAGACCATTTCCTTGGTTACATTGGCATGAGAAGTATCTTCCCGTTGTTTTTCCTTAAGAGATGCCGACTTTTGGTGTGGTGGTTGGAACCTTGTGAAAGACCAAGCAAGAATTGCCCTTTTAGCCACTCGAGAATAGGGCTATAACTGAAAGACCAAAAGGGACTAGTGATACAACTGGAACCCCATGCCCTCGATCGGACCTTACTTAGTCTTAATCTCAACAAAAAGAAAATACGCCAAAGATTTTATTTGCTCAAGGGTAGAAGTCAGTCTTTTTCTTTAGCGGTCTTTGGAAGGCTTAGCTTAAGCTTCCTTTCTTCCTTTAGATAAGGGGTATGCACCACTTGTGGATAACAGGAGCAACAGAAAGACTATGTACCAGAGCCCTAACCATCGGGACTGATACAGAACTTATGTTGACCCAGCCTTTTTGATTAGAAACAGCTTAGCAAACTCTAGGCATCCACAATCCCCGGTCAGATATCAGAGACCTTGATTTTGATATGGTCATCTGAAGCTTATCGAAGGGAGGAATGGAAGCTGCTCTGCTAATGCCCTGGCCAAGAGATGATTTACACCCTCTTAAGGATGGGGTGTTGATTGCGGCAAGGATAAAATATTATTTTTCTCGCATTCTTGACTTGATGACATCTATGCCCTTCATGTAGAAAGGTGACAGCCTACTCGATGATTTGAACGTGGCTCGATATAAGAATGCGAGGGCATCAACTTGCCCCTATTGGTATGTGCGTAGGGCAGCAACCTTGATTCTTTTGTTTTTTTGGTTTTTCTTTTTTTTTGTTATTTTTTTCCTTTTGTTTTTGGAAAAGTATCTCTTGATTGCACTTGCGTTTATGGGCATCGACAAGTCATCCCTCCATGTTAGTCAATACTGAAGCTTTCTTGAATGATTGATATGGCCCTGCTCTTCTCAGGACATGGCGGTGTTGTCATCCATATAAACATCTATTTCATTATGTCATCAGGGCTACCATCTCCCTTTAATAAATTGCCCTAGTGTTTTTTAGGGTATTAACAACAGCCCCTTGCCCCAACAACCTTGTTAACGCGGGCGGCAGCTCACAGACTTACTCACCCTCTTTGTTAGCGTAATCAACCGAGTGGTTGAAGTCGTGAAATGGGACCGTGATCTCACTATTCTCAGAAGGATCATTTTCAGATTTGCATTTATTTAGTATATGATGGCGAACAAAAAAGGAAACAAATTAACAAAGGGAAAAGGATTCAAAGTAGAGATAAGGAAAGCGAGAAAAGATATTTTGAAATTCGACACGTATTCATTGATGGAAACTTGAAATGATAAAAACACGTTTTTTCCCTTATTACATGAACATCCCATTGCCTTAAGCATAACAATACAGTTAAAAGGTCATTGAACTTTTAAAGTCGTAGGGAGTTCGAAGGCCTCCCAATCACAAAGCTTTTTGGCTGGCGGGAAAGCAACCACAAACTCTGATTATCATAGGAACCATCTTCAATGGCGATGACATCCCTCACATACCCCTCGTCCTCTTTGGGTTTTGGTTTTGGTTAGAGGTGGAATGTTGGCCCCATTATTGTGGAGGATGGTTTGGCATTGGTTGTGGATTTGGTGCTCGGGTGATAGGCGGGCGAAAATGGGATTGTGGTGGGCTAGGATAAGGGGTCTGGTTATGGGCGACAGTAGCCACATATGGGTACGATGCATAAAGAAAGAGGTTGGCAAGTTAAAAAATGGTAGGGGCGAATGGTCTCGGCTGGGCCTTCCTCTGGTCATAAGAAATAAAGTTGGTTTCCCTATTTCTTCTTCTTTCGTCTCCTGGCACAGGCCTTCTTACAGTAGGTTCCCCAGGTGGGCTTTGGGTGATTTTCCCTTTCCTCAAACCATTCTCAATCCTCTCCTAATAACAACAATGTTGGAGAAATTGGACGACACACTACCAATCATCCTATCATAGAAAGGAGACTAGAGTGTGTCAATAAACATTACGACCACTTCCTTTTCTGAGAACGGGGGGTCCACTTATGCAGCTATTTCTCGCCATCGCTGGGTATATTCTTTGAATGTCTCATTATCTTTCTTTGCCATATTCTACAACTGAATTCTGTCAGGTGCTGTGTCTAGGTTATACTTGCACTGCTTCATAAAGGCGCTCGCCAGGTCTTTCCAATAGCGAGTACAAGTTCACTCCAAATGAGTATACCAAGTGAGGACGGCCCTGACCAGACTGTCTTGAAAATAGTGAATTAACAGCTTGTCATCGAAAGCATGAGATGCCATCTTCTAGCAATACATTGTTAGATGACTTCACGGGCAAGTCGTCCCCCGATATTTGTCAAAATCTAGCACTTTGAACTCAGGATAACGACATCTGGGACCAGGTAGAGTTCAGAGGCATCAGTTGAGCTAAGACTTACCATACCTTCCACAATTTGTAGCTGCTCCTCCAAGATCTCTATCTTCACTATTTACTAGGAAGCCATGATTGTGCTAGGATCAGCAGCCGGGTTTACCGTCTTGGCAGCGCACGAGTTCATGTACTCATAAGGATATCCATAGTGTGGGTAGAAAGGTGCGCTCGAGTGCGCTTTGTACATCAGACTCGTGTTTTGTGTGGGACCTTATAGTTGGGTTGTAGCTTAAGCAATATGGATTGGCTGGGCTATCTGGGTGGTTTGAGCTTGGCCGGCTTGTGGCTCAGAGAGTTATGGGTTTGATGTGGTAGGGTTTGTAGCATGGAGATTCATCATTTGCTGATCATTGGTATGTTGTAGGTTGGTGAGAATTGGGGGAGAGTACCCTGGGGTAGGCCGTATGGTGGGAAAGGCACAGGGTTATCGTCTGGGCCAATGAAAGTGTGTGGTAGTGCCTAACTATAAGGCATTCATAGGATGGTAGGGGATCTGTGTTAGGTTTCCCAATGTTGATGGTGAAAGAAGCGGTCGTGGGGTTCGTAACTTGGGCTTGTGTTGGACCGAAACCCGGGGGATGTAGTGGGGTAGTCGATTGCCCCTCATTACCCGCAGAAAAATCCCCTTTTATGACTTTCCTTTCCAAGAGTTTTGTTAGTTCCACTATTTGCTCTCTCAACTGGTTTACCTCATCCCTGAGATTTTTGTTCATATGTTCTGTTTCAGCCATGAGTCTCTTTTGAAGTTGGGTTCCATAAGGGTGCCTCCCCTTGGTGTCTTTTGTTAAAACAAAACGTGTTAGACAAAAATAAAAGGAAATAAAACAGCAAGATTGTAAAATACATTAAAATAAAATGGTGCGTGAAGCGATGACGGGTCTTGACGAGTGTCCTTTGACTATTCCTCAGAACGTCTCGTTTAAAAGTACTACGTAGAGTAAATATGGAAATTAATATGGAATAATCATGGGCACAGAAGAATACTTCATTTCGATGTACCACAAGAATCATTACTGCCATAAATGTTCATTACAATTGAAGGAAATTAATCAGCCATTCCTAGCTCGGGCAATCGTAGCCCTCGTCCTACTAATCTAGTCCAATAAAAGTCACAATTTCGTTGGGAGCAGTAAGAGGGTTTGCCATTTCTTTGGCTTCCCTTAATAAGGATCCTGCCCCCTCACGTGGTCCCATGACTATCTGATCCCATATTAATTTTCACATTCTCCCATGAAGACACTTACCAAGTCCCGGATAGCTTCCTGCAAGAGTGAAAGGAGAAAAAAAATCAATCATCAGAATTTAACGTGCCTCGTAAATCGATACTTCCCAAGTAACCTTCTTGGAAAACATTTTCATACCCAAGGAAGTAACGGTTACCAACATTCATGACAGATCGAGGGTTATATGGGTTATGGACCTTCTAATCATCGTCATAAGACCCAATGTTTTTTTTATTTTCTCGATTCTTTTGATTTTTTTTGATTTTTTGATATTTTTTATTTTTGATTTTTGATTTGTTTGATTTTTAAAATTTTTTAAGTTTTTTTTCGACACAGAAAATCCGCAACTCAGGACCCAAAAACTTATGTGAAAGCGTACAAAAGGAGAGGACTACTTGCCCGTTAAAGGAATTGGCAGTTAAAAAAAGGATATCATTTAAAAACAATCCACGAAACAGGCAAGTGGTCCACTAATTTACATTAAAAGGGAAAGTGAGAATGAGAAAATGTAGAGGGAAAGTCTGCCCCTTTGTGCCCTAAGTTGGGTTCATTTTAAAGGCTTCATACCGGTCCAAAGGTTTGTTTAACAGTGATACCTCACCTTAGGTGGGTTGAACTAACTGTCTTAAGGTCACTAAAGCAAAGATCCTACTCATGATGTTGACCACAACAGTAGGAAGTCTACTAGGTGTGGGACACCATGAATAAGTCAAACTCTAGCTGAGGTTCTCATGATAGCCAGATAGGACGTACATCCCAAATGACACCGCTAATAACCTCTTCTAATCTTAAACGTCATTAGGACCCGGGTATAGGGCCCCACTCGAAAGTGTGTGCAAATCGTGAGTGTGGTGTGTGAAAGAGGCATTCAATACCTGTACCTTACCCATCTTTCACAGAGAACAAACGCACAACAAAATAACAAAGTCGTCTACCCTAGGATTCAACAACAACATACATTGAAAAAATAAATATCGAAAATACAAATAAAGCAAAAATTGCATTGACAGAAAATAAAATAAAGAAATTAAATAATTAATGGCTAAATAAATATGCGCAATCAATTTATTAGGCTTGACTCTCAAAGTCCCTAGTGGAGTTGCTAGGTGTCATGACCAGGATCTTGGCAGGAGGCCAACTGAAAAAGATAAATTGTTTCAAAATCCTTTCGAAAAACAGGGAGTCAACACCAATATATTTTAAAGGTAAAATACCTAGAAAACCTTTTTAAAAGCACAAGTCATAAAAAATGAGATTTCAAGTTTGGGAGTCGAATTACAAGTGAGGAAGGTATTAGCACCTCACACTATCCATTGTAAAACGGTTACCTCAAATTGATTGTATACATATTAAATAGCCTAGAAATTAATTTAATTCCTTGAAGAACGGGTCGAACAAAACACACAAGAAAAATAAGAAATTTTCATAATAAGGTTAACAGGATATCCTGTCCAAATTAACCTTAAGTCGAGCAATTTTAATAATAACAATAAAATAAAATGGAAGATTAATAGGACATCTCATCCAAGTTAACCTTGATTTTCACATATTAAAGAAATAAGAAAGTTGACATAAAATTAAATAAACAAAGTGAAGTCAAATAGGATTAGATAGAATAGAGCGAGATAAAATAAATTTTGATGAAAACAGAAGGTTAAGAGGACGTCTCGTCCAAATTAATCTCTTTTTATAAAAAATATTATTATAAAATGAAATGAGAGTGGATTTAAAATTTGAAAAGATTAACAAGACGTCTAATCTAAATTAAACTTCTCGTGGTAAAACAGTGTTTTAAAATTAAATAGTGACGATATGTAATTAATCGAGATAATAACAGAGACACGGAAATTGAACAAAGGAAAGTGGGCCCGACAGGAATGATTCCTGCTCCTACGTATTCTTGAACTTTCGAGAAATCAGGGTTACATAGTTCTTTGGTCGAAAATTAACCTTCAAAAATATTACAGGGATATTCTAGATTTGATTTGATTTTAGTAGCTAGAGGAATATTCGTTGAGAAGGAAATATACAAGATGAAGAATTTCATACGTGTATAACCCTTTGAAATCTTGTATCGCAAATATAAGCAAAAGTAATTTTGCACGACATTGCTTATAAGATTTTGTGATATTTATTCTAAAAGAAAGATATATTTAAGAAGATTTTGTGGTATTTATTCTTAAAGAAATATATATTTAATATTTTTCATTTAATAAAACTATTCACATTTTATGCTAAAAAAATATTTAGATTTTTAATATTTTTCATTTTTTAGATTTGACATAACTAAGAATTATTTACTTTTATTCAAAAAGGTATTTAGATTTTGATATTTTCTTATCCTACATTTAACAAAAATAGGAATAATAAACTATTGATTTTTTATTCAAAAGTTTTTAAATAGAAGAAACCTAATAACAACTAAATAATAGTAAATAATGACAAAAAGAGAAGTATTTATTTTCTTATTTATGAGTTTTTTTAGAAAAAACAATATTAACCATCACAAACATATTTTGTGTTTATGATGATTTTTTTAAAAGAAAGGGACAAAAACCTTTGGGCTTCTAAAAGCCAATACCTAAAAAGAAACAAACCCTAATGGTTTGAATTTGAAAAGAGTGAGTCAATGAGGCAAGGTAGTGGACAACAGAGTGCAAGAGAGAGAGAGAGAAGAGACCGGTATTCGCAGAGGCGACGATTGCAGTCGGAGGCGTTCACGGTTGGCAAACGGGAGGGGCCGGTTGACGTGCGCGGTGCAGTTCGGTAGGGGTCGTGCTCGGGCGACATCAGGGTCACCGACGTCGGGCTCGGGGGTGCCAGTCGAAGGCGGTTCGACAGTGGTTCAGAAGCCCTCCTTCTTCCTTCTCCCTTTTTCTTCTACTGTTTTGCTATTCACTTGTTGTTTGGGTTATTGTCTATTTCTTGTTGGGCATTGCTTTGTTTAATTTTGTGTATATAGATTGCTGTTGGTGTATGCTTTGGTTTTTGGTAGAATGAAAAAAAAAATTGTGGGAGATGAAGATGGTGATTCTTAGAGAAGAAGATTGATCTGGTTGATTTTTTTCCGAGAAGAGATTCTTTGGTTATTATTTTTCCACTGTTCTTATATTTCCTTAAAGTAAATGGTCCCCTCCTTTCTGCCATTGATGTTCCCTAAAGAGCTAACTTTGTGAGATAAATCCCCCAAAGCATCCCTCTGTAATTGCTCTTTCATGCTTACAAAACTGGGTTGGCCTCAAAACAGGTAAAATCCCAACAGAAAGGAAGAAGTCAAAAAAATAAAGTAAAATACAAAATAGAAAATAATAGTTAATAACAATATAAATTTGAAAAGCAAATGAAGGAATAGAGTGTGTTTGACATTTATTTTATATATATATTTTTTAAAATTTCATTTTTCTTATTTTATTATTTTTATTTCATTATTTTTTTAAAATCCCAAATTTGATCTGGTTTTGATTTCCTTATTTAAGGTGGACAAAATAAGGTGTTCACAATAGTAATAATAATAATAATAATAATAATAATAATAATAATAATAATAATAATAATAATATTTAGTGATAATTTTAACATTACTTATTTACTCATTTTTTTTATGAATGCCCAATTAAATTTATAAGGCTCATAACCCTATCAATTAAAAGACGAGTCGTAGTTAGTAAAATTTCTTCTAGTCACGCGATTATTAAGGCACATATTACGAGATTTTGATAAAATACTCATTTTAATCTATTTTCATTTTTAATATGATAAAATAGTTATCGGTTACCAAAAATTATATAATACCGTTGGATCGCAGCGAAACTTAAAACTATAATCGCCGGATACTAGACTATCATAACGGGACAATTCTAAGACACAATTAACCGAAGAACTCCCCTTACCTCATAGTAGCTCATGGGTTTGGTGGACAAACAAGGGTGGTTCTCCAAAATTCCACTAAACGCCTCCGATTGTACGCCGATAATTACCGATAACTCCCGATCCTAAAATGATTAACATGCATGGTTATAAAGGGGAAGGATTGGCCACGGTTTTGGCTCCCATACAGCGAGGAAATACCATTTAATTTTTAACATAGAAGTTGATTTTGAACCTTAAAAATTCAAGAATAAGTTTTCAAGAGCAAAATTGTCAAACTCACCTTGAATGGGTCCTAGAGGGTTCATGGTTTTGGAGTCCTTATAACAAGAGGATGGAATTGATTTTCATAAGCCATTGCATGTAAGGAATGTTGGAAATGAAAGTTGTTTAGTGATGGGTTTGTCTTTTAAGAAGTAAGGAAAAGAGGTATCAAAATTTAAGTTGTTGGAGGTGTGTTATGGTGGTGTGACCGTGAATTAATGAAAGAGGATTGGCTGTTTTGGGTTGATTTTAGAAGCTTAAGAGAAAGGGAATGTTGATGTTTAGATGAAGAGAAGAAGATTGGGAGGCTTGGCTAGTTTCTGGCCAAGAATAAAGAGCAAGGAATTGTGATGAAAGAGGTTTAAGGAATATTTGGTCATTATGGGAGGTGAAAGGCATTTAATGAAGTTATTGAGTGCAGCTGTGGTGAGGTGTAATTCGTGAGTGGGGTGGGCTCTCTTGGGGGCTGAAACCTACCGTGGGAGGTGGCTGGTGGTGGTGGTTGATTGAAAACCGGTGGCCGGAAAATTAAATTGTTACCCGATGGTTTTACGTGTGCAGGACTTTTAAGAACCGAAAACTAGGAACGTTAAAAATAAATACATGATAATTCTTGGAGGAAGAATCTCGAAAAATTCCCAACATAAAACTTGTAGATCTTATTTTTCCCTTTGATTTGATATATCATTTGTGATGATCCAATATTGGTAGCCCAAGATATGCTCAAAAGAAGACAGGATGCCTATTCGTCCCCGAATCAGGTAGGTTTGTAAAGATAAATTTGTAGTAATTTTTCCTTTGAGAATTAGGCTTTGTTCCCTTCATAAGACTTATAGATATCCTTGATACGGATCACAAAAAAAGGAACAAAGTAATTCTAATAATGAAAGAGGGTGATATGCCTATTTTTCTGAAACTAGTCAGCATAGTGACGTGATGAATAGAGGTTGGAAAAGATCCTAAAAAATGTACCAATCTAGGAGGATTTAGCTTTCAAGTTCTGTATGAAAAATGTAGATAATTTTGTTACAGCGATTTTAACACTAAGTTTGTAGGAATCAAAGATCGTACAAGAGAGTTATGAATTTTTGAGTGAACCATGTGCAAAGTAAAAATGCGAATGACATGGTTTTAAAATGACTTTACTTAATCCTTGAATTTGAGCATGACACAGTAAGAATTTAGGGTCGAGACCAGAAATAGAGATTGAAGATCTCTTCAAAACAAATTGAACGAGACTAGAATCATTTGAATCAAGCATTTTTTAAGAATGTTAGGCCCGAAATGCCAAGGATGCGTAGATTGAATTTTTGAAGAAATGAGGTAGCATGGAAATGAGGTTGATAAAGTTCGAATCAAATCTCGGCCTCTTCAGGAAACATTCCTAAAACGTCAAAAACGAGTCACCGGGGACTGACCGTGTCACCATCAGATACTCCGAGGTATATGCACAATCAAACGTAGGTGACATTGAAGGTTCTGATTGGTCCAATCAGACCAAATCAGTTATCTTTGATCCGCTACAAGGAAACCCTACTGTGGCTAGTTTCCTTTATGAGCCACTAGTCTCAAATCGAGTTACTAGAAAAGTTTGACAACTAGGCCCCACAATACAATACTGGGAAAACCCTCAATATTTTATTATTAAAATATTATTATACATTATAATTTAATTAAAGATTTAATAAAATATTATTTTAATATTATTATATATATTTATATATATTACCGAATAATTATAATAATTATTATTATATATTTTAATTATATCTTTACTAATTACCCCTAATTAACTAATTAATCTACATATAGTTTACTAAGAGAATAATCTAAACAATTAATTGTGACTTAACAGGATAATTTAGTTATTTTAATAATTAATCATTAACATCTATAATATTTTACGAATACTCACACTCACTCATTTCTTACTCTTCCTTTAGCATTCCTTCCCACATTTCTCTTTCTATAGTACTCTTTACCTTTTCATAAATCTCTATTATCTTATTACACTTTTCCTTTTACTCATACTTAGCTTATTTGCTAGTACCTTGAACACTCCTTTCCTCATCATTTCTAATTTCTCATAGTCACTCGGGATCAGGCCGAAGCCTCAACTTCCACTAAAATACTTATTGAAGCACTCTCATAGATTTTGAGAGCCTAGGCCCTTGTTCTAAAAACTAGGGCTATTACATCACCGTATATTTTATTAATTCTCTTACCTTTTAACTGTGTTTACATCCAGTGTTTATAATTACATTTCCACTAGTGTTACTATTTATGAATGGGTGAAAGACTTAACCATATTTGATGGGTTTGCTTCAAACTTAAGCAGATACGTCAACATGAAAGAGGCTAAGTTGTTTGGCATGAAAAGTCATGATTGTCATGTTGTTATGCAACAACTATTACTGTACACATTTGATGCATAACTGAAACTAGTTTGGAAGCCACTTGATGAGTTGAGTCATTTTTTTAAAGAGTTGACAACGACTTCCTTAAAAGAGCATAAACTCATATACATAAAGGAAAACATGTTTGTGTTGCTTTGTAAGTTAGAATAGATTTTCCCTGAGTTTCTTTGACTCAATGGAGCATTTGTCAATTCATTTGGCTTCTAAGGCTAGAATAGGTGGTCCATTGCAATACCATTGGATGTATCCATTTGAAAGGTGATTTTAAGCCAAATATCTTAATTATTTCAATTACTTCCAATATTTATCTAAACTGAATTAGTAATTCTAATATGTGGTTATGTTTTAGGTTCTTTCGTTCTTTAAAGGAAAAAGTTAAAAATAAAGCGTGTGTTGAGGCATTAACCTATGAAGTGTATTTAGTAGAAGAATTGACCATTTTTGCTTCATTCTACTTTTTAATCGAGATTGACATAAGAAGACTATAATTTGTCGCAACCTTGAGGTTGGTGAAAGTTCTACCTTAAACAAACAATTCTCGATATTTAACTACCTAGGTTAACCTGTTAACAAGGCCACAACTACTTACATAAAAGAGAAAGACCATAAAGTAGCTCATTTATACATCCTTCAAAATTGTAAGGAAGTTAAGTCAAATCTCGAGTAAGTTATTCACTTATATGTGGGTGGGTGTGTTTCAATTTCTTTTGATAAGTGTTCATCTAGTTTCACCTGAACTTGTATAATTTGTAGCATGTATTGGATTAACTAAGGGAACTATAACATGATATAACTAATGACTAATAAGTCATGAGATATCATCCGATTTCACCGCTTGATTTACATAACATGTAAATTATTTTTCATTTATAATCAAATTCAATACCTTAGTAATGTATTCAGTTAACTATCTATTATGATTCCATTTAATTAGATTCAAGACCCATAAAATCAAATTAAAAATCCTTTACTGGTTAGGCTATCCTAAGGACTATTAGAAATTATTAGAAAATGATCAATTTACTCTGTAAAAGGTTACAAGTTTAACATCGTCAATTGAAGTCAAGGAATGTGAGCGACTAACTATAGGGTTTGTGTGAAAAACATAAATGGGCGGTTGGAAGAGGACTTCTATGATGTGTAAATCGATATTATTAAAGTTGAATTTATTTAAAATGTCACTTCTAAAATTGTTCTATTCAAGTGCGATTAGTTTGATAACACAATTGGTCAAGAAACAAAAGTTGACAATCATTATGGTTTAGTTGAATTCAGCCAATTTGGTTGATACAAAACGTATGATCCTTTCAATTTTGCCTAACAAGCAAAGTTTCTTGGACATGTAATCTCTAAAGATGGAGATTGTTGATCCATTTAAAGTTGAAGCTGTTATGACATGGGAAGAGACCAAAATATGTTACTGAAATTCAAAGTTTTCTTGGTCTAGCAGGCTATTATAGAAGGTTCATTGAAGGATTTTCTTGTATCGCCTCATTATTGACCAAATTGACTCATAAGAAGTAACTATTTACTTGGACTCTGAGTGAGAGAAAAGTTTTCCAGACTTGAAATTGAGACTCACTTCTACACTTGTATTGGCTTTACCCAATTTACAAAAAGAATTTATGGTGTATTGTGATGCTTCCAAGATAGGACTTGGATGTGCTCTCATGGGAGAAAAGTGTGTGATAGTGTGTGCATCAAGACAATTGTGACCGCATAAAACTAATTATCTAACTCATGACCTTGAATTTGCAGCAGTGGCCTTTGCTTTGAAATTGTGGAGACACCATTTGTATGGATCAAAATTTGTGGTCTTTAATGACCATAAAAGCCTTAAGTATTTATTTAACTAAAAAGAATTGAATATGCGCCAAAGGTGGTTGATGGAATTCTTGAAGGACTATGACTTTGAGTTAAGATACCATCTAGGAAAAGCAAATGTTGTTGCGGACGCCTTGAGCCGAAAGTCCTTACATGTTTCAGCTATAATAGTGAAGGAGATGGAATTAATTGAAAAGTTCCAAAATTTGAATGTTGGCATGGAGATTCATACTCTAGAGAAAATCACCTTGGAGACATTGAAAGTTTGCAATGAATTTCTTGAGTTGGTGAAAACTTGACAAATGAATGACAAGTATTTGATTAAGATGAGTCTCAAGCTGATGGGAAAAATTTGTTCTTGTCTGAAGGTTTAGATGGTATATGGCGTGTGAAAATTCATTTTTATGTTCCCCCTGGTAGCAATATGAAAGAAGTCATTCTCAAAGAGGCTTATAAAAGCATGTTTAATAGACAGCCTAGCGCTACAAAAATGTACTAAGATCTGAAGAAGAATTTTTTGTGGCCCGTCATGAAGCGTGATATGGCTAATTTTGTTGCATCTTGCCTTATTTGTCAAAAGGCTAAGTTTGAACATCAAAATCCATAAGGATTATTAAGACCTCTTAATATCCCGATTTGGAAATAGGATGTCATTGTTATGGACTTTATTTCTAGTTTACCAAGAACCCGTGTTGGAAATGATGCAATATGGGTGATTGTTGATTGATTAACAAAGTGTGCTTATTACTTACCCATGAACATCAAAAGTCGATTGTAGAAATTGGCACAATTGAACATTAAGAAGGTTTTTAGATTATATGGTGTCCCATCGAATATTGTGTTTGATCATGATCCTCGATTTACTTCTCAATTTAGGGGAAGCTTACATTAGGAGTTAAGCTCTAAGCTAAAGCTTAACTCAACTTATCATCCATAAACCGGCAGACAATCTGAATGAACTATACAAAGCCTAAAATATTTATTGAGGGCTTATGTTCTGAAGCATGATGGCTATTGAGAAAGATTCCTTAACAGTTACCACAACAATATTGGTATGACTTATTATGAGGCACTTTATGGTAGAAAATGTAGAACGCCTTTGTGTTGGTTGGAAACTAGAGAGAATTTGACCTTGGAACCAAAAATTATTCAAGAAACCCCTGAACAAATTGATATGATTTAAGAAAAGATGAAAATTGCTTAAGACTAACACAAAAATTATTATGATAAGAAGAGGAAACCACTTTAATTTCAAGTTGGTGATCATGTGTTTTTGAAGGTATCTCATGATAAAAGGTATTGGTAAAGCTTTGAGGAGAAAAAAGTTAAGTCCTAAGTTCATTGGACCGTATAAAATACTTGAGCGAATTGGTGAAGCTGCATATTGGATTGAACCTTCTCCGCATCTTGTGAATTTACATAATGTATTTCATATGTCATAGTTGAGGAAGTATATTCATGATCCCTTGCATGTGCTATATGTTAATGATATCGAGGTTAGAGAAGATCTATCTATTCCTCTTGTCTCTACTCATATTGTTAAGCATTTTGTCAAGAAGTTGCGGAACAAGTTAATTGCATTGGTGAAAATGGCTTGGAGACATGGTAATAAGGTGACTTTTACATGGGAATGCGAGGATGATATGCGAAGTGGTTCCCTGAGATGTTTGAATCAGGCGTGTTTGAATCCTAAGGCAATTTTCCAACAACAACACATTCTTTGATTTATAACTTCAAAAACTCATTTTTCAAGCATGTCAATTCATCAAGATTTAAGGAAATTAAAGGTATAATGTGCAGCCACTAAATTAAAAAGGAAAACTCATTTCTTCAACATTTTCAACAACATATAAGTGATGTTTTGTGATTTATCAATTTTGTCTAGTTTTTAGAAAAAATGCTTATTTTGCATCAAAACTTATGTTTAAAGTATCTAGATTTTGCATTAACCCATGGGATGGTGTCACGTTAATTTTGGCCTTAAAGAATCATGATTTTATAGCTTTATACTTAGTAAAATAGGTATGCATGTACTCCTTTATGAAATAAAATTTTTCTGCAGTACAAGATCATTAGAAATAAACAACTCACAATTTAAAATTCATAGAAATCAAGGGTTTAATATGAACATGATGCAGCCATGGTACCACCCAAGAATAACATAAATTTCATCAAGTGATTTTCGTAATCAACGATTAGAAAAAAGAGGTTTTCAAGGGGGTACCAAGGTGTGAATATTAGGGGTATTCATACTACACCACGCATTTGAAACCAAGGGCTAAAATGAGAATATATCCCCCTACCTTGATGGTAGTTTTGGCTAAGGCAAAGGAATGAGCAAGGATCTAAGTTCTTTACTTTAGATCCACCACAATATAGCACCAAGATTAAGGAGAGTGAAAGCTTATTTGGTGTGTTAAAGATGTGATTTTTTAAAGAGAAGAAGTAGATAGAAGTTGTTGTCTTGGAGAAAAGCTTAAAAATGATGAAGTGTTTAGATGGTAATCATTTTCTTGCATGAAAATTAAGAAGGATAATGAGTCCTTAAGCTAGCATAAAGGGAATTAAGATAGTAAATGACATGAAAGAGAGAAGAAAGAGTGAATGGGTGATTTGGTTTTGATGGTGTTTGATGTGTTTTGGAAGAAGAGATTTTGCAATAGTTGTTTCCTTGGTGACCAAGTCCTCACGACAGTATGGAGGGGAGTGGAGAGTTCAGAAAAGTACTGTATGGACGAAGATGTCGAACCCCTCTCTGCTGGTCGGAAACGGGTGAAAAGTCTACTATTGGGACCAGACATTGTGAAACAAACCACAGAGCAGATCCGAGTGATACAGGGAAGGATGAAAGCGTCTCAAGACAGGCAAAAGAGCTACCATGACAAACGCACCAAACCATTGGAGTTTTCGGTCGGAGACAGAGTGTTTTTGAGGACTTCTCCGAGTAAAGGAGTCGGACGAGCCTTAAAAAGTGGAAAGTTAAGTCCTCGATACATTGGACCGTACGAGGTGTTGGAGCGAGTCGGCTCCGTAGCATACCGGATAGCATTACCGACCCACTTATCCCGATTGCACAACGT
The DNA here is from genome assembly GCA_037962975.1 of Clitoria ternatea. Taxonomy (NCBI): domain Eukaryota; kingdom Viridiplantae; phylum Streptophyta; class Magnoliopsida; order Fabales; family Fabaceae; genus Clitoria; species Clitoria ternatea. The sequence continues at coordinate 165,157,667 of CM075672.1, forward strand.
GTTTCACGTATCTCAACTAAGGAAGTATCTACATGACCCCAGCCACACAATGCCTGATGATGAAGTAGAAATCAAAGAAGACCTGACCACTGTGACTACACCGATTGGAATAGTGGGCCGATCGGTAAAGCGCTTAAGGAACAAAAACGTGGGGCTGGTTAAGGTAGAGTGGCAGCAAGGCAAGACTATCTCCTGTACCTGGGAGCGCGAAGACGCCATGAGACAGCAGTACCCCGAGTTGTTCACTTAGGTGAGTTACCGACTGAATTTCGCATGAATTACCGACTGAATTTCGGGGACGAAATCCTTTTGAGTGGGGGAGAACTGTAACATCCCCGTTCCAACTATGATTAATTATCTTCATATGTGTAACATCCCCATGGGAAGTGACCGGATAAAATAAAAAAAGCCAATAAAATAACACCCCCTTAACTTAATTAACTAGAAAAAGTAAGGGATTAACGTTAAAAGATACTGATGGAGTCAAGGTGGCATGGGTAGGACTACCACTCCACATTTCCCCATCCCACCGTTCTGTTTCTCGTGCGAGCACTTATAATGGGTGATGGCCCCTGTTCTTCACGCTGGAGAGTCCTCCTCTGCGAACTCCCTTCTTCCTTTCTCTTTTCTCTTACCCTTCTCTCCCCTTCTCTGCTCTCCAGTTCCTTCCCTGCTCCGAGGGCCAAGGTGACGGTGCTGCAGTGGAGTGGAACTTCCCCACACGGGAGGGGACCAGCGTCAAGGCAAGAGTAGAAACACCCCTGCACCACTCGCAAGAGACGGTAGCACTCCAGAGAAGGTGCCGAGTGAAGCAGCAAGGAGGAGAACCATCACTCAAGCAGAAGAATCTCTCGGAGTTTCGCAGTTGGTAGGGGGAGTATCTTACATGTTAAATGCATGGGTTACGAATGGGTTGGAGACACTGATAGTTATAGTATTGTATCTTGTTGTGTGGTGTGTTTGCATGTAAAATCTCCGAATGCAGGTTAAGTAAGAGTGAGTGATTGTATGTTAGCATCTTCCTTAAAAATGCATGTGAACCAGACTGCATGTTGTGTTGTGTCGATGTGAATGTTTGATTAAATCTATCCATGTCATAGGAATGCATGCGTAGATTTAGTTCCGATATTGCCATGTACTGATTGCATGCTGTGTTATACTGATTTGAATGCTTGTGTGAACTCACGGATCCTTCGATAAATGCGCAAGTTGTTTAAAGTTGATGGTGCTGTAAACTGATTGCATGTCATACTTGAGTGAATGAAAATGATCATGGATGCTTGGTATGGGTGGATACCGGTTGCATGGAACTTACACATTGTTAATGATGATGATGATTGCATGAGAACTGTATGTGTTGAACTAACATGCTGGGTCTTGACAATATATCACCGATTGCATGCGAAATATGTGTGTGTGAGGATGTATGTGTAAAATGAATACTGTGTGTTGAATCAGCGTGTGGCGCATGAGATGCGTTGTGCTGGGAGCACGTAGTGTGGGACACTACCCTCGGTTATTCAGCGTGGGACGCTGCCAAATCCTTGAGTGAGACTCAAGGTAGCCCTGAGTGGGACTCGGGCTGCCTGTGAACACCTCCGTTGGCGCCGAGAGCGTTGGTGTCACCTATGGCAAACGGTTGGGTACCTGTAAAACGGCCAAGCAGCTGGGAGCTGATTTGATAGCTGAGAGCTATGTATAAAAAAAAGGCTGAAAGCCTACGTTGCAACGTCTAACCGATACACACGAGTGCGGAACCGAGTGAAACACTATGTATTTATTACTGTTAATATTGTTTGAAACTGGCTATGCATGCGAAGTTGTAAGTGAAAGGATGAATGTGTATAACAGAGTGAATACTCCGTGTATGTGTTGTTGATACTGACTGGAATTTGATCATGCATCCGATAGTGTGGGTAAGGATAATGAATGTGTATGCCCGAGTGAGCCATTCCGTGTGCATGAAATCTGTTCGTGAATGTATATATATATATACAAGTGTATCAGTGTCATTAAAATGTTATGTGTACAGCCGAGTGATGAAATGGTGAAGATCGGTCGGTAAGAGTTATATGTGCCCCTGGTTAACTGATGTTGCTCTGTCTATAATCGTGTTTGTATGTATATATATATTGTTGTATAATTGAGAAATAACCTGAGTTGGTATCTATCATTTAAAATTTAAGATGCTCACCCCTGCAGTGGCCATTTTTCAGTGAATGTCTCTCGGGATGAGGATCAGAAGAAGCGCTGGAACGATGAGTGAAGTGCTGATGCACTAGGGAGGCCTAACGACTGCGTACATGTCATACATGTTGTTCTAGATTGAGCTCTGACCGGCTCAAGCCTGATGTTCGTGTTTTGGGATAAATAGAACTCTTAGGGGCTAGAAGAAGTATGATGATGTGTTTGTAAACGTAATACACGCTCTTATGTATATATGTATATATATCTATGTGTGTGCCATGCTGCATGATACCTTGTTCCATGCATAAACATAATCATGCTCTGTTGGGTATACAGGGATAGCATGACTTAGCACGAAGAAAGCCAAGACAGGGTGAGATTGTGAAATGTCACTAGAGGAGGGAGTCCTAGACGTTCTGAGTGGATGAGGGTATGCAACCCCGAGTGGGGATTGACGTGAGAGACTTCCCCAAGTATCAAGTTGTTGGTACTCCGAGTAGAGCCTAAACGCACTTCAGTAAGAAACGAGTGAAATCCCCGAGTGGTCATGGGAGAGATCACCACCGAGTGAGAAATGTAAGTAAAAGACCGAGTGAGGAAGAGCTCGTATTTTCCGAGCGAGATCATAAATAAATCCCGAGTGAGGCAGAGTTTGTGTCCCCTAAGTGAAAACCTCGAGTGATTCCTTCCTAAAAAGGGGTTCGAACAGCGGGTTAGAGTGGGTTAGACCCTGAGTATAAGGTAGTGATAATCTGAGTGAAAGACGTAAAGTCCGAGTAAGGATTTGTATCCCGAGCGGTTGTGTCTCGAATAAGTCCGAGTGGGACTTAGCTACCTGACTTCCCGAGTGAAGTGCGAGTGTGAGGATTTGCCGAGTGAACCCTTATCCATACCCGATTGAGGGAATTTCCTTGTATCTGTGATGGAGGGGCCTTTGTGTTGACCTCGCCTAGGCGGTGTCACACCTCGCCCAAGCGACTAGGGCGGTTCGCCCAAGCGTGTGGAATCGTGCTGAAGCGAGCCGATATCAACGTTGAACTCCGCCCAAGTACCTTCTTCTCCCGTTGTTGCATTATCATGCCTCACTCAGTGGTATAAAACCCTGCTTGAACGGATGGGCGTTGTAGGTGAGTCCGCCCGGCGTTGTCACGCTTCGCTGGAATGGGCGTAGTTGGTTCAAGTCCCATTCCTTCCGTAGATGGCCACGCATGTGTGCCTCTCTATCCTTTCCTTGCCCATCCCCATTACGATGTATGTCTAATAGTTACTCCATGGAAAGTTTACTCCCGTTGACTCTCTTAGGGAAGCAAAGGGATACTGGTGAGGGGTCTCGCTAGGAAAGTTCTTCTATCCGCTGTTGCACCATCGTACTCCGTTCAGACGGTGTTGAACCTCACCAAGCGAGTCAGCGTTTGTCCTGGACATCGCCCAGGTGCGGACGTACTTGTTGAATCGAACAGGTCGGGCCAAGCCTTACTTCCTCCTCCAACTGCTATACGTGCTAATTAATTCCTTTATTTCCTTTGCTTTCTTCCTCCTTCTCTATACCGATTGACTAGAGGCTGACCCTGTGAAAAAAATTATCCCTATTTTTGGAATTATCACTTATTTAAAATTTGGGTGTTACATTTTGGTATCAGAGCAGACCGAAAGGTCCAAGGCCAAGGTAAGCTTACCGAGTGTGAACGGTTGTGTGTTCCTAACTAAATGGTTGTAATTGTTGTGATGTGAGTTGAACCTGATTGGCACTTTGACACTGAATTATGGATAGGAGATTGTTCCTCTTGATCCGACTGATTGTGTGATATACGAGAATACATAATATGCTAAGCTAATGAATATAAGACTGAAGTCCGATTGATAGTAAGTGGCTAGGTATGCTTATCCTTGAATGTTGATTTCAGGATAAGGGATGGCGCATCGCCAAAGCATGGAGGCTATAGCCACAGCATTCCAACGCTTTGCAGATGTGTTTGAGAGGCAGGGCCAGCCTCGAGCTGAGGAGGGCCAAGTGCTGGACCGCTTCTTGAAGAGGAAGCCGAGTGAATTCCTAGGAGGACGGAACCCTGAGGCAGCGTTTAAGTGGACTCAGGAGTTAGAAAGGATTTTTGGGGGTCTTCGCTGTACCGAGGCCCAGAAGGTGGAATGTGCAGTGTATATGCTACGAGACGAAGCAGAGAACTGGTGGAAGATAGCCAGAAGCCGATTCCCTGAAGATGACAATCAACTGACGTGGAACGATTTCAAGGCATGCTTCTTAGAGAAGTACTTTCCTGACACAGTGAGGAGTCGGAAAGAGCTGGAGTTTATGGAGTTAAAACAGGGCTCCATGACTGTGGAAGAATACGCGACAAGATTCGAGGAATTGTGCCTATTCTATCCACCCTTCCAGCAACCTGGGACGGAGAGCTCCAAGTGCCTTAAGTTTGAGAATGGATTGAGATCGGACATTAAGAGAGCCTACAGATACCAAGAGATACGGAGTTTCCCTGCATTAGTGAACAAGTGTAGAATATTTGAGGAGGATGACAAGGCCCATTTGAACCAGAGCAGCAGAAACCACCATTCCCTGAGGCCCCAACGATCCCGCTTCAAAGGACCAAGCAACGTTGGCAGGAACAAGTCTTTTTCCAGATATGGGGGTCAAAACCAACCTGAGAGACAACCGGTGGTAAGAGACGGAAGGTGTTTTAAATGCGGAGGGAGTCACTATGCCAGAGACTGCAAGGATGATGGTGAGGTAGTGTGCTTTCACTGCAACAAGAGAGGACATATTCGCCCCGATTGCCCCCAACTCCATCAAACAAACACTAATGTACGTCAGGGGGGATTCCAAGAAAGAAACCGAGTGAATGATAACCAACGCCCTGGTGGCAGAGGCAACGGAGCCAGAGGGAACATGATTCGTGCTCCAAACAACCGCGAGAGGAATACCGACCAAACAGCGGCAGGAAGAATCTACACCATCAACGCAGAGGATGTGGCACCAGCCAACGACCTAGTACAATGTAAGTGCTCACTCGGTATAAATACGCTTAATGTTGTTTTCGATTCGGGAGCCACCCATTCTTTTATAGCTGATAAGTGTGTAAAGCGTTTGAAGTTACCGGTTGTGTCTATGAATCGGACTTTGGAGGTGGCCAGCCCGACTGGCAGTAACGTGTTCACATCGTCAATGTGCAAAGATGTAACGTTTGTATTGTATGATCGGAGTTTCACCTTCGATCTGGTTTGCATGCCTTTAAAGGGTCTTGACATCGTGCTCAGAATAGATTGGCTTTCAGCCAATAAAGTGTTAGTAGATTGTAGAAACCGAAGGATAGTTTTTTCGAGACAGCACACTGAGAACGACACGGCACCAGGTATAACCCAACTGTTTATGATGCTTTGTCTAACCGAGGGTGAGAGTAAAATCCGAGTGAACGACATCCCGATTGTCTGTGAATTCCCAGAAGTGTTCCCTAAAGACGTACCGAGTGTCCCTCCCAATAGAGAAATCGAATTCTCTATAGACTTGATCCCTGGAGCCGAGCCAGTCTCCAGTGCACCCTATAGAATGTCCTCAACCGAATTGGCCGAATTGAAGAAGCAAGTGGATGAGTTACTCAGAAAACAGTTCATTAGACCGAGTGTATCACCATGGGGCGCACCTGTATTGCTTGTTAAGAAGAAGGACGGCAGCATGAGACTTTGCATAGATTACCGACAGCTAAACAAACTCATAATCAAGAATCGGTATCCACTACCCAGAATTGATGATTTAATTGACCAACTGCGTGGAGCCTCAGTCTTCTCAAAAATCGATCTACGATCGGGATATCACCAAATCCGAGTGAAGGACTCGGACATTCCTAAAACTGCTTTTAGGACTCGGTATGGTCACTACGAATATGTAGTGATGCCGTTCGGTGTGACAAACGCCCCTGCTGTTTTCATGAATTACATGAACAACATATTCCACTCCTATTTAGACCGGTTCGTAGTTGTTTTCATCGATGACATCCTAGTCTATTCTAAGACCTCCGAGGAGCATAAGGGACATCTCCGAGCGGTACTGCAAGTGCTGAAGGAGAAACAGTTGTTTGCGAAGCTTTCAAAGTGCGAATTCTGGATGGATGAAATCCACTTCCTCGGACATGTAATTTCCGAGCGAGGTGTCTCGGTGGACCCTTCGAAGGTAACAGCTGTAATGGCATGGGAGAAGCCCAGGTCGGTCTCGGAGATAAGGAGTTTTATGGGCTTGGCAGGTTATTATAGAAGGTTCATCGAAGGTTTTTCTAAACTGGCGCTGCCACTAACTAAATTGACTTGGAAAAACATCCCCTTCGAGTGGAGTTCCGAGTGCGAGAGCAGCTTCCGAGAGCTGAAGAACAAGTTGACGACTGCTCCAGTGCTGGCATTACCCGATTTACAAGAGAGCTTCGTGGTCTACTGTGACACGTCGGGACTCGGATTAGGGTGTGTACTTATGCAGAGAGACCGAGTGATAGCATATGCCTCTCGGCAATTGAGACCTCACGAGCAGCATTACCCGACCCATGACTTGGAGCTGGCAGCAGTGATTTTTGCATTGAAAATATGGAGGCACTACTTGTACGGGTCCCGGTTTGAAGTATACAGTGACCACAAGAGCCTCAAATACCTATTCGACCAGAAAGAGCTGAACATGAGGCAGAGAAGATGGATTGAGTTCTTGAAAGATTACGATTTCGAGCTAAAATACCACCCGGGTAAGGCAAATGTCGTGGCCGACGCATTGAGTCGGAAATCCCTCCATATGGCAGCAATGATGGCAAAAGAAGTAGAGTTGTTGGAGCGGTTCCGAGACATGAACTTACATGTTGACACCTCCTCCTCTCGGAAAATGACAATCGGTACGTTGAGGATCGCCAATGAATTCTTGAAGTCCGTGTACGGGCAACAACAGTTAGACTCCTACTTAACCGAAATGAAGGAAACTCAGGCCAAAGGAAAGAATTTATCCTTGACCGAGGGGTCAGATGGGATCTTCCGGGTGAGAAACAGAATATACATACCGAGTGGAGGAGAATTAAGAAGAATGGTTCTTGATGAAGCCCACAAAAGCCTACTCAGTATTCACCCGGGAACCACGAAGATGTACCATGACCTGAAGAAACAATTCTGGTGGCCCGGACTAAAGAGGGATGTGGCAGAATACGTGGCTCGGTGTATTACTTGTCAAAAATCAAAGGTGGAGCACCAAAAACCGTATGGTGCAATGCAGCCCCTGGAGATTCCCGTGTGGAAGTGGGACTCAATTGCTAAGGATTTTATCATGGGACTACCCAAAAACCGAGCGGGCCATGATGCGATTTGGGTCGTTGTTGACCGACTGACGAAGAGTGCACACTTCCTACCTGTAAACACGAAGTACCCGTTACATAAATTGGCTCGGATCTACATTCATGAGATTGTCCGACTGCATGGTATACCCACTTCTATCGTATCAGATAGGGATCCTAGGTTCACGTCCCGGTTTTGGACCAGCATGCATCAGGAATTGGGGACGAAGCTTTGGCTTAGTTCTGCCTACCACCCCCAATCGGATGGACAATCCGAGCGGACAATTCAAAGTTTAGAAGACTTATTAAGGGCGTGTGTGTTAGAGCACGATGGGGATTGGGAGCAGTACCTTCCCTTGATCGAGTTTACATACAATAACAGCCATCATCACAGCATTGGCATGGCACCCTACGAAGCACTGTATGGACGAAGATGTCGAACCCCACTCTGCTGGTCGGAAACGGGTGAAAAGTCTACTATTGGGACCAGACATTGTGAAACAAACCACAGAGCAGATCCGAGTGATACAGGGAAGGATGAAAGCGTCTCAAGACAGGCAAAAGAGCTACCATGACAAACGCACCAAACCATTGGAGTTTTCGGTCGGAGACAGAGTGTTTTTGAGGACTTCTCCGAGTAAAGGAGTCAGACGAGCCTTAAAAAGTGGAAAGTTAAGTCCTCGATACATTGGACCGTACGAGGTGTTGGAGCGAGTCGGCTCCGTAGCATACCAGATAGCATTACCGACCCACTTATCCCGATTGCACAACGTGTTTCACGTATCTCAACTAAGGAAGTATCTACATGACCCCAGCCATACAATGCCTGATGATGAAGTAGAAATCAAAGAAGACCTGACCACTGTGACTACACCGATTGGAATAGTGGGCCGATCGGTAAAGCGCTTAAGGAACAAAAACGTGGGGCTGGTTAAGGTAGAGTGGCAGCAAGGCAAGACTATCTCCTGTACCTGGGAGCGCGAAGACGCCATGAGACAGCAGTACCCCGAGTTGTTCACTTAGGTGAGTTACCGACTGAATTTCGCATGAATTACCGACTGAATTTCGGGGACGAAATCCTTTTGAGTGGGGGAGAACTGTAACATCCCCGTTCCAACTATGATTAATTATCTTCATATGTGTAACATCCCCATGGGAAGTGACCGGATAAAATAAAAAAAAGCCAATAAAATAACACCCCCTTAACTTAATTAACTAGAAAGAGTAAGGGATTAACGTTAAAAGATACTGATGGAGACAAGGTGGCATGGGCAGGACTACCACTCCACATTTCCCCATCCCACCGTTCTGTTTCTCGTGTGAGCACTTATAATGGGTGATGGCCCCTGTTCTTCACGCTGGAGAGTCCTCCTCTGCGAACTCCCTTCTTCCTTTCTCTTTTCTCTTACCCTTCTCTCCCCTTCTCTGCTCTCCAGTTCCTTCCCTGCTCCGAGGGCCAAGGTGACGGTGCTGCAGTGAAGTGGAACTTCCCCACATGGGAGGGGACCAGCGTCAAGGCAAGAGCAGAAACACCCCTGCACCACTCGCAAGAGACGGTAGCACTCCAGAGAAGGTGCCGAGTGAAGCAGCAAGGAGGAGAACCATCACTCAAGCAGAAGAATCTCTCGGAGTTTCGCAGTTGGTAGGGGGAGTATCTTACATGTTAAATACATGGGTTACGAATGGGTTGGAGACACTGATAGTTATAGTATTGTATCTTGTTGTGTGGTGTGTTTGCATGTAAAATCTCCGAATGCAGGTTAAGTAAGAGTGAGTGATTGTATGTTAGCATCTTCCTTAAAAATGCATGTGAACCAGACTGCATGTTGTGTTGTGTCGATGTGAATGTTTGATTAAATCTATCCATGTCATAGGAATGCATGCGTAGATTTAGTTCCGATATTGCCATGTACTGATTGCATGCTGTGTTATACTGATTTGAATGCTTGTGTGAACTCACGGATCCTTCGATAAATGCGCAAGTTGTTTAAAGTTGATGGTGCTGTAAACTGATTGCATGTCATACTTGAGTGAATGAAAATGATCATGGATGCTTGGTATGGGTGGATACCGGTTGCATGGAACTTACACATTGTTAATGATGATGATGATTGCATGAGAACTGTATGTGTTGAACTAACATGCTGGGTCTTGACAATATATCACCGATTACATGCGAAATATGTGTGTGTGAGGATGTATGTGTAAAATGAATACTGTGTGTTGAATCCACGTGTGGCGTATGAGATGCGTTGTGCTGGGAGCACGTAGTGTGGGACACTACCCTTGGTTATTCAGTGTGGGACGCTGCCAAATCCTTGAGTGAGACTTAAGGTAGCCCTGAGTGGGACTCGGGCTGCCTGTGAACACCTTCGTTGGCGCCGAGAGCGTTGGTGTCACCTATGGCAAACGGTTGGGTACCTGTAAAACGGCCAAGCAGCTGGGAGCTGATTTGATAGCTGAGAGCTATGTATAAAAAAAAGGTTGAAAGCCTACGTTGCAACGTCTAACCGATACACACGAGTGCGGAACCGAGTGAAACACTATGTATTTATTACTGTTAATATTGTTTGAAACTGGCTATGCATGCGAAGTTGTAAGTGAAAGGATGAACGTGTATAACAGAGTGAATACTCCGTGTATGTGTTGTTGATACTGACTGGAATTTGATCATGCATCCGATAGTGTGGGTAAGGATAATGAATGTGTATGCCCGAGTGAGCCATTCTGTGTGCATGAAATCTGTTCGTGAATATATATATATATATACAAGTGTATCAGTGTCATTAAAATGTTATGTGTACAGCCGAGTGATGAAATGGTGAAGATCGGTCGGTAAGAGTTATATGTGCCCCTGGTTAACTAATGTTGCTCTGTCTATAATCGTGTTTGTATGTATATATATATTGTTGTATAATTGAGAAATAACCTGAGTTGGTATCTATCATTTAAAATTTAAGATGCTCACCCCTGCAGTGGCCATTTTTCAGTGAATGTCTCTCGGGATGAGGATCAGAAGAAGCGCTGGAACGATGAATGAAGTGCTGATGCACTAGGGAGGCCTAACGACTGCGTACATGTCATACATGTTGTTTTAGATTGAGCTCTGACTGGCTCAAGCCTGATGTTCATGTTTTGGGATAAATAGAACTCTTAGGGGCTAGAAGAAGTATGATGATGTGTTTGTAAACGTAATACACGCTCTTATGTGTATATGTATATATATCTATGTGTGTGCCATGCTGCATGATACCTTGTTCCATGCATAAACATAATCATGCTCTGTTGGGTATATAGGGATAGCATGACTTAGCACGAAGAAAGCCAAGACAGGGTGAGATTGTGAAATGTCACTAGAGGAGGGAGTCCTAGACGTTCTGAGTGGATGAGGGTATGCAACCCCGAGTGGGGATTGACGTGAGAGACTTCCCTAAGTATCAAGTTGTTGGTACTCCGAGTAGAGCCTAAACACACTTCAGTAAGAAACGAGTGAAATCCCCGAGTGGTCATGGGAGAGATCACCACCGAGTGAGAAATGTAAGTAAAAGACCGAGTGAGGAAGAGCTCGTATTTTCCGAGCGAGATCATAAATAAATCCCGAGTGAGGCAGAGTTTGTGTCCCCTAAGTGAAAATCTCGAGTGATTCCTTCCTAAAAAGGGGTTCGAACAGCGGGTTAGAGTGGGTTAGACCCTGAGTATAAGGTAGTGATAATCTGAGTGAAAGACGTAAAGTCCGAGTGAGGATTTGTATCCCGAGCGGTTGTGTCTCGAATAAGTCCGAGTGGGACTTAGCTACCTGACTTCCCGAGTGAAGTGCGAGTGTGAGGATTTGCCGAGTGAACCCTTATCCATACCCGATTGAGGGAATTTCCTTGTATCTGTGATAGACGGGCCTTTGTGTTGACCTCGCCTAGGCGGTGTCACACCTCGCCCAAGCGACTAGGGCGGTTCGCCCAAGCGTGTGGAATCGTGCTGAAGCGAGCCGATATCAACGTTGAACTCCGCCCAAGTACCTTCTTCTCCCGTTGTTGCATTATCATGCCTCACTCAGTGGTATAAAACCCTGCTTGAACGGATGGGCGTTGTAGGTGAGTCCGCCCGGCGTTGTCACGCTTCGCTGGAATGGGCGTAGTTGGTTCAAGTCCCATTCCTTCCGTAGATGGCCACGCATGTGTGCCTCTCTATCCTTTCCTTGCCCATCCCCATTACGATGTATGTCTAATAGTTACTCCATGGAAAGTTTACTCCCGTTGACTCTCTTAGGGAAACAAAGGGATACTGGTGAGGGGTCTCGCTAGGAAAGTTCTTTTATCCGCTGTTGCACCATCATACTCCGTTCAGACGGTGTTGAACCTCGCCAAGCGAGTCAGCGTTTGTCCTGGACATCGCCCAGGCGCGGACGTACTTGTTGAATCGAACAGGTCGGGCCAAGCCTTACTTCCTCCTCCAACTGCTATACGTGCTAATTAATTCCTTTATTTCCTTTGCTTTCTTCCTCCTTCTCTATACCGATTGACTAGAGGCTGACCCTGTGAAAAAATTTATCCCTGTTTTTGGAATTATCACTTATTTAAAATTTGGGTGTTACAGTATTAATATATGTTGTCTAAATTTTTGTAAATGTTTAGTTACATATCTATGGCTACCCTTGCATATAAGTCATGTGGGTTAAGAGCTTATACTCACCCCTCTTGTGTTGTGTGTCTATTTTCCTTTATCGTGATCATCAACTGAAGGGCAGAATGAGCGTGAGTAAGACCTGAACTACCTGCAGTAGAGGACGTTAAGTTATGGACGTAGACTGCTAGTATATGCTGTTTGTGTTGAGATCGTTGTAGGTACCGACATTTAGTTTATATTATGTTATTATAGTAGTTATTATTGGGAGCCTGCGATCCCCGTATCTTTTGAGTACACTACTTCCATGAAAAATTGACCTACTTTATTATAATATTTAGGCTAAATACACCTTTTGGTCCCCTATCTCTTAAGTTATTTTCAGATTGGTCCTTTATTATTTTTTTATTTTAAAATAGTCCCTTAACTTTCTAAAAATGTGTCAATTTGGTCCTTTTTAAAAAAGTTAGGGGACCATTTTGAATCAAAAAAAGGACCAAACTGATACCTTTTTAGAAAGTTAAGGGACTATTTTAAAATAAAAAAATGATAGGGGACCAATCTGGAAAAAACTTAAGAGATAGAGGACCAAAAGGTGTATTTAGCCTAATATTTATTTCAAACTATGCGTTAATAATTGTAACAGCCCTAATTTTCTAGAATAGAAGCCCAAGCTCTTAGGACCTCCGAGAATACCTTACTAAGTATTTTAGAAGGATAGGCTTAGGCTTGATTCCTAGATCATCATGAAAGTGTGAGAAAGTAAGATTTGAAAGAATATGAGTAGTGGGTAACTCAGTTAAATAAAAATGAGTAAGGGAGGCTGTGTGCTATCGATTTAAAGAGAAAAAGAAGATCTACAACTTTTATGTTGGGATTTTTTCGTAATTCTAACCCCATGAATTAATCCCTATTTATTTTTAACGTCCTTATTTTTCCGCTTCATAAAAATCCTACAAGTTTTAGTTTCTTACTCGACGAGTTAATTTCCCGGCCACCTATTTTTTTGACCACCTCATTACCTTTTGCCACTCTCTGGAAAGGTTTCGCCACCCTGCCTCCTTCCTCTACTCAATTGGCTACCTCCCCCCTTAACCAATTAAATTTCATGCAAGGTTAGCCACCATCATTACTTCTAAACCTACCATCACTTCATCCTAATCACTCATCATCTCTACATTTCCTTCTCCCCACTTCACGGCGGCAGCTTTATCCTTTCTCCTCTCCATTTTCTTCTTCTCCTAGATACCATTCTAGCCACCACAACATTCACCCTACACCATCTTCACGACCGGTATAAAGATTTGTTTTAAAGATTCAAATTAGAAATAAAAAAGAAATAGGAAATAAAAACAATTCCAATGCATTTCAAATTAATGCAAAATGTTTTTCCATTTCTAAAATATTTAATATATGTTTTACATCTTCTACGTGAAAATGTTCAATTTTTATAAGATCTTCTTGATTGTTATCTAAAAGTTCTAATAATGTATGAATATTGGATTTTTTGAGACAATTATAGATCCTGGGAGGCAATTCTAATTGGTCAATAAAAATGGATTTCAATGCTATTTCTTTTTTATTTTTCCTTAGTTTAGCCCTAGAAAATATATTATGAAAAGTCAAAAGTGGTAAAATAACTTTATGTTGATTGTTTTCTAAATTCAAGTTTTCTTCTTCTACATATAAATGGGAATAAATAAATCAATCAAATTTCGTGAGGCTTCATAAAGTGCTTCCTTAGGAGTTAAACTTCCATTTGTCCATATTTCTAGAAAAAGTATCTCTTGTTTTTCACTTCCATTCACATAAGAATGAATACTATGATTTATATTTTGAACAGGCGTGAATACAACATCTATAGTATAACTTCCGTCTTGAGAGTTTTTTAGTGTTTTTACACGATAGCCATGAACAACCACCATCAACCATTAAAAATTTTCTTCTCCCTCTTTTTTACTCCTACCAACCTACGGCCCAACCCTTTCAAAACAACCATCCTCTCCTTATTTTTTTCATGTCTTGAACCCCTAAAAATCAGCTGGACTCTCCTTGTCTTGAAACTTCAAAACTGAAAACCATTCAAGCCATTCAAAGGTGAAAACTTTAGTATTTTCTCTTGAATCTTGTTCTTAGATTCCTTTGGCTCAAAATTAGTTTTCACTTAGGAATTTGTGATAATTTCCTTGTTATTTAAAGGTCAAAACCATGACCCCCTTTTTGTGCTTCTTGGTGGATTATTGGTTGCTTTAGGAATCGGGAGCTTAGGCGACGATCGGAGGGTGTTAGGAACGTTCAGCGGAATTTTTGGCAAAATCACCAATTTCTTTCTCCGGGCAGCGACCATATCATGAGGTAAAGGGGGTCACTTCCTTATTTGATTGTGTTTTTGGCTGTCCTATATTGTTGTTTGTGTATTGGGGGACCTTCATTTCAAATTTCGTCACGATCCAACGATTAAATCTCAAATCGTGAAGACTTTCGTAATCGACGGCTAAAAAGTTTATGTTTTGAAATTTGTAGATATTTTTAAAACTTATTTGTCGAAACTCGACGTTCACATACTCCAAAGGGTTTTATTGCGATCGGGCAAATGAAAAGAAATTTAGAAAATTTAGCCTTTAGGCGGGCTCGGTTTCATTCGATATGGTTGTCTTAATTAATTTTTAATTTCAAGATGTTATTATGTAATTTGTAGATTATTATCCGATTAGTCCCACTATTAGAAATTTAATTGACCGTTTAAGCGTCATTGGAGTTGTTTTAAGAATATTGCACATGTCAAAAGGAATTATGATCGGACGTTTCAAAGTATTTTCTTTTACTAAATTATAAAAAGTAATGTCATTTTTTTTAGAAAATATAATGAAGGAGTTAAATAAAGAAATTAATTTTTAGAAGGTTACTCAAAATGATCTTATTGAAAAGTGTTTTTTTTAATTTTAAAGATCAAAGAAAAAGAGAACATAGTAAGTTAACTAAATGAATTGATTTTTTTAAAAAAGTTTTACTTATGAGGACTTTTCAAAGTTTTGTGACTAAGGCCCAATAAAGTTTCATAAGTTAAGAAAGAAATGGAGTTTTAGTGTTAGAAATTATAAGAGAATTTTGTGACAAATTTAGTAACCACTTTTGTGACCACTTAGAGCAAAAAGAAATAGAAACTTTAGATATTGAAGGAAATGAAACAGATTTGGCAAAAGAAACTTGATTAAAGAAAAATTTTGTAGTTAATCATTTTAATAGATGAAATAAGCTTAAAAAAAAGAAAAGATTAATTTGAATCTAAATTTTTGAGTAAAGTTTTAAGAAGGATCCTAATAAATTAATCAAGAATAGGATTATTTACTTAAATGAATTAAGTCTAAAATTTGGAATTTTGAAAGGAAATAATGCTATACTAGAAATTTAGGTAGCCATCAAGAGTAGGAAAAAGAAATTAAAGGAAATTTTATGCCTAGAACAAATTAGTTAGTTAACTAAGAAAAGAATTTTTGGGTATGAGACGCCCCAAAAATGAGGGTCAATTTTTCGCGTTTTATGAATCATTATTCGACACAGAAATAAAGTGGTGAACTTTTCATCAACACCCCAGATTTATGAAAAACCTATCTCATATATGGAGATATGAGAAAGTGAGTTAAAAATGATTAATGAGAAAATTTTAATTAAAAATAGTGAAAAAAACCATTTAAATTGATGTTGTATGATTGGGTTCAAGAAATTAGGCATCATGAGGTTTAATGATTTTATAATATGTCAAAGGTATTATTAAGATGATGCAAAAGATGATTTGATGCAAAGGATCATGAACATCGTCCCGCACATTGTGTAGATTCGCGAGATGCGGAGGGAGTGTAATCCGATAAGCAACGTTGCCAATCCGCTCCAAAATCTCATAGGGTCCAATGAACCTAGGGCTTAACTTTCCACTTTTCAACGCCCTTCCAATACCTTTATCACACGAGACTCTCAAGAATACGTGATCACCAACTTGAAATTCAAGTGGTTTATGCCTTCTATCATAATAACTCTTCTGTTGGTCCTTAGTAATCTTCATATTCTCTTGTATCTTCTTAATTTGTTTGATAGTCTCCTGAACAATCCCCGGCCCTAAAGCCAAATTCTCACCAGTCTTCAGCCAACATAGAGGCGTTCTACATTTTCTACCATAAAGTGCCTCATAAGGAGCGATACCAATACTACTGTGGTAACTGTTATTATAAGTGAACTTGATCAATGGGAGAAATCTCTCCCAACATCCGCCATGCTCAAGAACGCAAGCCCTCAACAAATCTTCAAGGCTTTGGATAGTCCTTTCAGATTGTCCGTCGGTCTGAGGATGATAAGCAGAACTAATCTTCAACTTAGAGCCCAACTCATGATGTAAACTTTCCTAAAATCGAGAAGTAAACCGAGGGTCACGATCATATATAATACTAGACGACACACCATGCACCCTAACAATCTCTTTTATGTACAATTGGGCTAATCTCTCCAAAGAACTCTTCATATTCATGGGCAAGAAGTGAGCACACTTCGTCAACCGATCCACAATCACCCATATGGCATCATTTCCAGTATGAGTTCTAGGTAATCTAAAAATAAAGTCCATAGCAATGCTATCCCACTTCCAAAAAGGGATCTCTAAAGGTCTCAAATAATCAGATGGTCTTTGATGCTCGACCTTAGCCTTCTGACAAACAAGGCAAGATGCAACAAAGTTCCCCACATCACGTTTCATACCGGGCCAGGAAAAATTCTTCTTCAAGTCTTGGTACATCTTGGTGGAACCAGGATGAATGCTCAATATATCTTATGAGCTTTCTCAAGTACACATTTCCTCAAATCACCACTCGAGGCAACATAAATTCGGCCCTTCACACGCCAAATGCCATCATGACCTTCCACTAGAAACAAGTTCTTCCCTTTTTCTTGAGTTCTTCTCATCTCAACCAAGTATTCATCCTTCGGTTGTTGCAATTTCACGGTTTCAAGAAACACATTAGCAACAGTCAACATTTCAAGGGACAATTTCTTTGGAGTATATGTTTCCACTCCCACATTCAAGTTTCTAAATTGATCAATTAATTCCATCTCTTTCACCATCATTACGAAAACATGCAATGACTTTCGGCTTAAAGCATCAGCAACCACATTTGCCTTTTCGGGATGATACCTCAATTCAAACTCATAATCTTTTAGAAACTCCATCCATCGTTATTGGTGCATATTAAGTTCTTTTTGATCAAACAAGTACTTAAGGCTCTTGTGATCACTAAAGACCACAAACTTAGAACCATATAAGTAATGTCACCACAACTTCAAAGCAAACATCACCGCCGCCAATTCAAGATCATGTGTAGGATAATTAAACTCATGCGATCGCAACTGTCTCGATGCATAGGCTATCACATGTTCACACTACATCAACACACAACCTAGACCATGCATAGAAGCATCACAATATACCATAAAGTCATCCAACAAATCAGGTAATGCTAACACTGGTGCAGTAGTAAGCCTAAACTTCAACTCTTAAAAACTTTCTTCACATTCACGGGTCGACACAAACGGTTGATTCTTATGAGTCAACTTCGTCAATGGTAAAGCTAAGTGGGAAAATCCTTCGATAAACCTCCGATAATACCCCGCAAGACCAAGAAAACTTTTTATTTCCGTCACGGACATTTTTCTTTCCCAAGCCATAACAACTTCCACTTTTGATCTATCAACGACAACTCTATCACCGAAAATCACGTGACCAACAAAAGAAATCTCATTCATCTAGAATTCACATTTAGAGAGTTTGGCATACAATTCTTTCTCTCGAAGAATGGACAACACAAGGTGAAGATTGTGTTTGAATATAATTACAGGTTCAAGGATTTTGATAATGACAAAGCACTCTTGTAGAAACTCTTGCAAAAACAAAGACTTAGAATCAGACCCAGAAAAACTGCGCAGCTAATCGATTAGGGAGTCTAAGCTAATCGATTAGACAGCTTCTATTTTGAATTAAATGCATCAGGAAAATAAGCTAATCGATTAGATGGAGAATGCCAATCAATTACCAAGCTACTGGAACGATACTAATCGATTACCCAAATGACATAATCGATTACCAACATCAAAAACTGAATTAAATGCATCAGGTACATATGCTAATCGATTACAGGACTTCAGCCAATCGATTACCAAGCTACCGGAACATTACTAATCGATTACCCAAGTATCATAATCGATTACCAAGTCAAGAATTGAATTAAATGCATCAGGTGCTATAGCTAATCGATTACTGGGCAAGATATAATCGATTACCAGGGTTCTGACTTGAAGCTAATCGATTAGGTGGTGAATGCTAATCGATTACAGCACAAACTGGACTGAAAAATTTGAAATGTAATCAATTACAGCAAGAGGCGTAATCGATTACGATAGTGGGAAAACACATTTTAGTGGGAAGACAGTTCATTTTTTCACCATTTCTCAGATGCCCACTACATGCAACGGCTAGGAACTTTTGCAGCTCAACCATGGCTCTATAAATGCAAGGAAAACATAAGAACAACAACATACAAGAAGAGGCAATCAAGCTTTACTTACCTTTGTGCTTAGAAATTCTATAATCCTTGTATATTCATCATTCTTTGAGCTAGAACTTGTATATCCTCTCTTTTGAGAGTTAGATTTTGTGTGAGCTATCACTTGCTTATCCACTCTTTTGAGAGAGTAATTTTTGCTTGTAAACACAAACATCAAACACCAAAGTTCACTCTAGGATTGAGTGGTTATTCACTCTAGGTTGAGTGGTTACAAAGGTTGGGGTTCAACCTTTGGGATATTGTGAGATTGAGAGATTGGGTGGGTTGCCCTTGTACTTGTGAGGATTGGGTTCTTGAGTGTGGGACACTAGGAAGCCGTAATTGCTCAAAGTTGTATCTCTAATCTACAATAGTGGAAATCCTCTAAGTGGGTTAATTAGAGGTGAGACGTACACCGGGTTGGTGGAACTCGTTAAATCGGTTTGCAATCTCTTCTCCCTTACACTTTTACTTTCAGATATTGCTCTTGATCGATTTGTGTTGGTTGATTGTGATTTGCATATTTTAGCTTGCTTGATTTGGTTAATATTGTACATTGCACACCAAGTGTTTGATAAATTGCCTTATCCATATTTGCCTCTTGTTTTGAATTATCTTGTGTACTTTACTTGATCTTACTTTCATAATCTCTAAACTTAGGTTAAAAGAATCAAGTTCAAAGGCATTTCAAGCAAAGTTTTAAAAACTCAATTCACCCCCCTCTTGAGTATTAAGGCCACTTGAATAACAAGTGGTATCAGAGCTTGACTCTTGGTAGATCAAGCTTAACAGCTTCAAGAGATTAGATGGCCTCAAGTTCTCAAAACCTTTTTCCCGAGGGTGGTGCCATAAATAGACCTCCCGCTTTCAATGGGGAAGGCTATGCCTTTTGGAAGGAAAGAATGAAAATCTTTATTCAATCTATTGATTTAAGAATTTAGAATGCCATTGAAAATGGTCCTTATATACCCATGCATACTGTCAATGACAAAAATGTTGAAAAACCTACGGAAGAATGGACTGGTGATGAAGAGAAGAAAGTGCAATATGGCTATAAGGCTAAAAATCTCATCACTATGGCATTAGGTCCAGATGAATTTTTTAGAATAATGACTTGTCAATCCACTAAGGAAATGTAGGATACTTTACAAGTAACTCACGAAGGTACTAGTGATGTAAAAGACTCCAAGATTAGTACCTTGACTAGTTAATATGAAAGTTTTAGAATAAATTCAGGGGAAACCATAGTAGAAATGCAAAAGAGATTTACTCTTATAATTAATCATCTCATTACTCTTGGTAAAGTTTACACTAACAAAGAACTTATGCACAAGGTCTTGAAAAGTCTTAGCAGGGAATGGCAACCACTCGTCACCGCCATCAAACAATCCCCAAGTATCAATGAAATGTCACTTGCCACACTCTTCGGAAAACTACAAGAACAAGAGCAATAACTAAGAGTTTTGAAGCAAGTAGAGGAAGAAGAAAAATCCTCCAAGAAGAAAGGCTTAGCTCTCAAGGCCACCTCTATACATGAAGAAGAATCATGTAGTGACCTTGATGAAGAAGAAGAATTTGGATTGTTTGTGAAGAGATTCGAAAAGTTCATGAAAAACAAACGATTCCAAAAGAACTTCAAACCTCAAGGTAAGAGACCTATTCCAAATGAATCATCTTCTTTACCTAATTGTTTCGAATGTGGCAAGGAAGGGCACTTCAAGGCGGATTGCCCAAATCTTAAGAAGAAAGGCAAGGAGAAAAGAGGAAGAAGAAGAGCTTACATCGCGTGGGATGAAAACGAAGTAAGTAGCTCCGATGAGTCTGAAAACAAAGAAGTGAATCTTTGTTTAATGGCAAACCACCAAGAAGAAGATAATGAGGTAAGTCTCCTTGATTTAGATAAGAATGAATTACTAGATGCTTTTGAAGAGTTGTATGATAAATTTATCAAGATCTCTAGTAAATACAAATTGTCAAGAAAAACCATTGACACTCTTGAAAAGGATCTCATAGAAGTTTGTAAAGAAAATAAATGTTTGAAAGATAAATTAGAAAATGTTCAAGCATGCTCTAGGACCAAACCATGTGAATTTGTGAAGAAGTGTGATATTCTTGAAACCAAGGTTGTAGACTTAAATAGGACACTAGAAAAGTTCACTAATGGTAGAGATAACTTAAATATATTACTTGGAAACCAAAGATGCATGTTTGATAAAACCGGTCTAGGATACAACTCTACCAAGAAAGAAAAACACTATAAAAACTTTTTTGTGCCACCTATGAAATTATCTTCACCCTTTATGAAATGCAATCATTGTGGTTTCAAAGGTCATAGCTCATCAAATTGTAATGTTAGAAAATTAGGGCCAAAGGTCATAAGAAAAGTGTGGGTTCCCAAAGGAACATTACCACAAGCTAACATTAAAGGACCCAACATACAATGGATACCTAGTTCTCTAAATTAATCTTGTTTTGTAGGTATGCTTCAAGGCAAGCAACACCCATTGGTATTTGGATAGTGGGTGTTCAAAGCATATGACGGGAGACATAAGTAAATTCACCTCATTCACTCCCAAAAGAAAAGGAAGTGTCACCTACGGAGACAACACCAAAGGAAGAATTCTAGGCATTGGAAACATTGGTAAGAATTCCTCTACTTCTATTAGTGATGTGTTGTATGTTGAAGGACTAAAACACAATTTGCTCAGCATAAGTCAATTATGTGACAAAGGATATAGAGTTTTATTTGAATCAAATTGTTGCATAATTGAACACAAGATCAATAAGGAAATCAAGTTTGTAGGTCAAAGAATTGATAATATTTACATGATTGATATGGATAGTTTCTCCTCAAATGATGTATAATGCTTCATGACTAGAGAGGATGAAACTTGGCTATGGAATAGAGGAATAGCTCATATACATGTAGACCATTTGAATAAACTTGTTTCTAAAGAATTAGTAATTGGTTTACAAAGCTTAAATTCGAAAACAAATTTTGTGATGCATGTCAAAAGGGAAAACAAGTAAAGGCATCCTTTCAATCTAAAAACATTGTTTCCACCCAAAAGCCTTTACAACTTTTGCACATGGATCTATTTGGACCTTCCAAAATCAAAAGCTTTGGTGGTAATTACTATGTGTAACACCCTAATTTTTAATAAATAATAACCCAAAAATAGGGAAAATTTTTTCACAAAAACAACCCCTGGTCAAACGACATAAAAAAAAGAGAAGGAAGAAGACAAGGGAAAGAAAAGAACATTTACACATATAGCAATCAGCGGAAGGAACGAGGCTTGAACCGACCCATTCGGTTCAGCGAAACGCATCAGCGCCTGGGCGAAATCCAAGACAACTCTGACTCGCTTAATCGAGGTCCAGGACGCTTGAGCGAGACAACTCACTCGCTCGGGCGAAGTACCATTCGCTTGGCGATACCACGACAAAAGCCTTCCAGTAGTACGCATTCGCTGGAGCGGATCCTTCATTCGCTGAAGCGAGAAGCCTCACACGGCAAATTCATCACTTGGCATCGGGACATCCATACACTCGGTAAACGACTAAGTCCACTCGGAAGTTCATTCCTAAGTCCATTCGGTGTTCCATAACTTAGCCTTTCAATTTTATCCATGCGGCCACACCTATACTCTACTCGGACACTGAGGGTTATCCCACTCGGAATGCAGAACTCCTTCTCACTCGGAATATGTCCTATTCAAACATCACTCGACGTATTCCATCCTTAACACAATCGGGTCATATTACACTTCCACTATTCGGTATACATTCACATTCACTCGGAAAATTAGGTAGTTAAGTCCCACTCAGACTTATTCAGAACTCAACCACTCGGGATACGGACCCTTACTCACTCGGAATATACATCTTTCACTCGGATTATCAATGTTTTACACTTAGAATCCCTTCCATTCTAAGCCACTACACTAACTCCTCTCTCAGGAGAGAATCGCTCAGGGTTTTCACTCGGGAATACGAACTCTTCCTCACTCGGGTTTTACTTATATTTTTCACTCGGTAATGGCCGCTCTCATTATCACTCGGGGATTCTCTCATTAGATCTTACGCAGTATAGGTTCATCCAAGGTATTTTACTCAGAATCCATTGAAGTATTATCATTCAAACAAGAAGGCATAGCCATTTGCAGCCCCACTTGGAGTTGACTCCCCAATTACGTCTACTCGGAAATCATTAACTGAGCAATATCCTAACCATCAACACCCCTCAGTCTACCCAGACACAAACCACCCGTATACAACATATGTGTACATACATATTCATACACTCGGAATACCCATTACCTTAACATCATTCATTCCTCAGCACCTGTTATCAACGTGAACTATTACGTATAAAAACATGCACTCGGATCACAATAGCTCAAATTATTTATATATATATGAGTCCATATTCATTACACCACACTGTTATTATGAGCCGGCCAAGGCTACAACTGACAAAACATGACAAATACAAAATAAGCACTCAACGGTCGGAGTGCACCTCACTCGGACCTGAGACCTTATCATCACTTCAGAGTCCAACCTGCACACACTGAAAAATGGTGTAGGGGTGAGCTTTTACATATAAGGTGACAGCTATTGACTCGGACTTTACCTCAATTCTCAATTATATAATTTACCGGGTTCAATCCAAAACGATATATATATACTGCCAATTAATATAAGAGCCAGACCACATCATTCAATCGGAATTCGCATAATAACATATATTCTCAATCATAGCATCACACTGCACTCAGCAACAGTATCAATACCTGTCTATTCATTCAGTCAGAATTCACTCATACGACATCATCTAGTCTTAGTTCACTCAATTCATTTAATCCATGCAATTCACAATAATCTCACTAATAATGCTCATAGACTTATGCATGCGGATCCGACTTAAACAGTGAGTTCAGTGCAGATCCGTTTCCCTCGTCCACTAGCCCTTTCCGTGTGGCACCGGTTACCCCGTGACGTCTCGAGACCCAACTCTAGCTCCATCGGCTACCACGGGTCCTCATGGAACTGGTCAGGAATCTGGGAATTATCCCACATATGCAATCTCATGCAATTCCACCACAACATCCCAGCTTACCAGACGTGTCTCGCACAGCCATCAATGGATCACAACCGATCCCCCACACAGCATTCAGATTCATTCGGAATCCCACATTCCATTACAACAACACATGCATCTATCATAATAACTTACAACAGCAAGCATAGGTAACCACATTATAGTACATCCACTCAACATTTTTAATAGAGTCAGCATACTTTTCCATACAGCATTCAAAATGGAAATCACGTATCAATTCACATCTCATGCATTCGGGGATAATGGTAACGCATACACACATTCACTCAGCAAACTCAGGTTTCAACAACATGCATCACAGAAATATTAATAGGCACTCAAAGACAAAGTCACACAACCCTCAACCTTTCACAGATACCCTAGTTCGGGAGTTGCATGCAAAATCAGTCAATCACCCCACATCGATCTACACATTTCACACCACATATCACATTAAAGCAAGCACCCGGGACCCGTTCATAAACTATACACTTGACATGCAAAGCGCCCCCTACCTGCTGTCGGGGTTCAGAGACTCCTCAAGTTGCAATGCTGATGATCGTCCCTCTGTTACTCCTCCTCCAACAGCCTTCGAGCTCAGCGTTGATCCTGGGCCAGAGTTGCTTCTTTCCTCCAACGGGTTTGTCTCCCCCACAGCTCCAAGGCACTTCCAGCACAGCCTTCCAACTGGAATACTAACAGCTCTAGGTAAAAGAAGAAGGAGAGGAAGAAGGCAAATGGGGGAAGAAGAGGACAGGGAGTGGAACAGAGCCGCGTTGATGTTCCTCCAGGAGCTCTCGACTCTCTCACTGTTCAACGTGATTGAGAGGGAAAAAGAGAAAATAGGGGAGGAGGGGACCAGACGCACGCACAGAGGAGCTGACCAGCGTGAATTAATGGAGGGAAGAGAGAGCTAAGGTTGTCTTATACTCCTAGGGACACATGCGTCCTTTTGCCTGACACTACTATTATTATTATCATTATTTATTCAATTATTTTCTAACCAATCAGCAATCAGTTAAATTATTCATTAATCTCAATTCTGCAGTTAATCCCTTAATTAATGGCTTAGTCTCAATCGGTAATTAAATTAAAAATCGGGATGTTATAGTTCTCCCCCTCTCAAAAGAATTTCGTCCTCGGAATTCAAACACAGGCTTATCCTCAATGTACCACTCGAAAAATCACTGTCATACCACAATAAGCAATTTCACATCTATGTTCCTCAAGTATTCATCCATTGCTTCAATCCCAGTCGGTACTATTGGCTTCCAAAGCAATTCACCGGCCGCTCCACCTAGAAAACCGAGACATTATGCTTAACACATTTCCACTCGGAAGTGGCACCATTGACTCGGAATAACATTCCTTTCTTTCACTCAGACTTACCTCCAACAAACAGATCGGGATACCACAGTCACGCTCCGACTGCAACTCTTCACTCTTCCACGTTTTCGACTGTGTCGTAATTTCTAATCAGCATAAAATAACTCTTCATAGCCTTCATTACATTCGGGACTCCATTTCCCACGTAGTTACCCCATTCAACTCTGCCAGTTCACCCTAGCCATTGGCACTTTCCAGTTCTTTGGCCGGCTGGCCATATACTCTCAACACCATTCGGCATATTCACACCATCAGTTTCCTGACTCGAACGAGTTACTCGGCACAATAATGAAATCACATAAAGCATAGGCTCGACATTTGTCGTGGGGAACACATCCTTAAAGGTTATTCAACCAGTTGGGAAAAATTCAGTCGATAAACAACACCACCGACTCCCAAAATACTCACTCCCGACCGATTTCTCTCGGACCAAACCCTCGGGTTTTCAAAACCTGACCACAAAATCTCTCTCTTACACCAAAGGGAACACTCAAGGAATTTCCATGCTTTCATCCTGAGAGTTTCACTCGGTCCTCTTACACAAACATCACTCGGGGTTCGAGGGTAATTCTCACCCGGAAATTCTTCCACTTACCAAAAATTCACTCATAACTCGAGCCTACCTCAAAACCAAACCTGAGTTCAAGCTCAACAGTCCCAATCATTGACCTAAGTACGACTCCAATTAAATCCTTCACTCGGATACTTACACACTCTAAGATCCATTTTCCGACCAGAAGGACTTTTCTCCTGGAAGATCACTCGGTTGGACATCCCAAGGGTATTAGGAATTCTACACTCGCTATCTTACCATTTAGAATCATTCCACACGGTGCCATTCCACTCGGAAGTGATACACTCTGAGTCATGTCACTCGAATCTTACCTTACCCAGAAGGTTACACTCAGACACTACTCCCTTAACTTAGTAATGATCCTCTCAATAAGGTTCTACTCGGAACACCATAATGTTCACTCAGCAGTTCTTTCCCACAAGGTCTTCACTTGGAATTGTCTCCACTCTTACACACTCGGAATTTACTAACCTTTCCCGAGCAATTCCTAACCTTACAATTTAGTTTGACTCCAATCCTGGTTTCCTCATTAGACTTACAGTATCACTCAGTTAACCTTTCAAAACTCCAACTTCAGTGACAGCTTGATCACCCTTCTTATTCCAATACCGATCATCCTTTTAGTAGCCAATCCGTACCCAGCAACCTCTAATCCTCTCGGAAGCAGACACGTCAAGATCAAACAAACCCTCTACCTTCATTTTGGTAAACAATCGCATAACACTCATTTAATATAACTCTCATCATCACTCGAAATCGTCTGAAAGACTCACCATCACCATAAGCAGTTACAGCTTCACCTGCCCGACTCATGAATTGCTGCATCCAACTTATAGGATGACGTCTCATTCCTATAGGGTTACAACAATTACATAGTCACTGCAACGTGTATGCTGCCACATTACCTATGGCAGGAAGAGTCATCTCAGAGCAGCATGCCTCACACAGACCAGACTCACCCAACTAATACTAATTCACACGGTAGTTAATGGCAGTTCACACACATGAGTAATACACCTACATCACGCATCAATAATCATGAAAATTATTTATCACTTTTGTAAAACAGTATGGTGGCAACACAACAATCGGCTTCTAGCCCACACCGAGCAGATATTTCCTCTAAATCTTATTCATCATAAAACCATGGCTTAGATCAAATTCTCAATTCTCAGTTATATGATAACATCACTCACTCGGGTTCATGCAATTCAATCAGGATTAAGTAATTCACAATCACACACGCTGTCATAACACACCAGGGACTAGGAAATGGCACTAATGTACATACAGACACTCAGTCAGATTCATACCAATTATTCATGGCTATGTCATTGTTCATCACAGCATGCACTATAACCATAACCACATATTGCACTCAACAATAGCATCGATATATATATATATATATGTATTCATCCAATCGGATTTATCCAAATCAAGTCCAAACCATATTAGGGGTTTCATTCACAATATCATATCCACATGTTCATATAATTCACATTGGGTCCAATGCCCATCATAAGTGTGTACACAGGCATTCAATCACGCAACATAGGTTTCTACTACTGTAAAACGGTGCAATGGGGCTAGATTTTCGACCCCACAAGTATACACCTAGTTATAAAATGACATATTAACAATCGGCTTCCAGAATGGTTTACTCTTACCCTTACCTTTCACCTAGTCGCTTGCTTGTACAACTTTCTCAGTACTGATAACTTAAACTCTTTCTACAGCTGGTCGATCCGTGCTCCTTCCACCGTTATTTGGGGTAAATCTCCTGTTATCTCTAGTTCCATTGCCTCTGCCACCGTTCCCTTGACCATCATTTCCATGGTCTCTCTCTCAGAAACCTCCACGGGGTGCATCAGCATTCAATCATCGCAGCAGTGGGCAGTTAGGGCGAATATGCCCTCTCCCATTGCAATGGAAGCACACGACATCATCTTCTTCTTCACAGTCTTGGGCAAAGTGATTACCACCACATATAAAACACTTACCGTACTTTGGGCGACTACCAGCACGACCATCTTGATTACCCCTGCCTCCGAGCCTAGAAGGGAGTCTGCTCCTACCAGAGTCATCCTGTCTCTTGAAGCGAGAGTGCTGAGGCTTCAAGGAGGGGTTGGCCCTGCTGCTCTGGCCCGAGTGGGCCTTGTCATCTTCTTCAAATATCCTACACTTATTCACCAATGCAGGAAAACTCCTAACCTCTTGGTATCTGTAGGCTCTCTTAATATCCGACCTCAATCCATTCTCAAATTTTAAACACTTTGAATTCTCCGTCCCCGGCTGTTGGAAGGGTGGGTAGAATAGGCACAATTCCTCAAATCTTATCGTGTATTCTTCCACAGTCATGGACCTCTACTTCAACTCCATGAACTCCAGTTCTTTCCGACTCCTGATTGTGTCGGGGAAGTACTTCTCTAAGAAGCATGTCTTGAAATTGTTCCAGGTCAGTTGAGTATCATCGTCAGGAAATCGGTTTCTGGCTATCTTCCACCAGTTCTCCGCCTCGTCTCGCAGCATATACACTGCACATTCTACCTTCTGGGCCTCGGTACAGCGAAGACCCCCAAAGATCCTTTCCAGCTCTTGAGTCCATTTAAAAGCTGCTTCCGGGTTACGTCCTCCCTAAAATTCACTCGGCTTCCTCTTCAGGAAGCGGTCCAGCACTTTGCCATCCTCTGATCGAGCTGGCCCTGCCTCTCAAACACGTCCGTAAAGCGTTGAAATGCTGTGGCTATAGCCTCCATGCTTTGTCGATTCGTCATTACCTATCATGAAATTCACACCCCCTTCAAGGATAAGTTTACAAGGTTACATTCTTCCGATCGGATCTTAGCTCAGCACTCAGTAACTTTAGCACATTTTACCATTTCTATATGTTATACAATCAGTCGGACCAGAAGGGAATCAACCTTCTGTCCACAACTCAATACTACATTATCAATCAGGTTCAACAAAGACCATAATGATGATGATCACTTGGTCACAATGCACACAACCGCTTACGCTCAGTAAGCATACCTTGGCCTTGGACCTTTCGGTCTGCTCTGATACCAAAATGTAACACCCTAATTTTTAATAAATAATAACCCAAAAACATGGAAAATTTTTTCACAAAAACAACCCCTGGTCAAATGGCATAAAAAAAAGAGAAGGAAGAAGACAAGGGAAAGAAAAGAACATTTACACATATAGCAATCAGCGGAAGGAACGAGGCTTGAACCGACCCATTCGGTTCAGCGAAACGCATCAGCGCCTGGGCGAAATCCAAGACAACTCTGACTCACTTAATCGAGGTCCAGGACGCTTGAGCGAGATAACTCACTCGCTCGGGCGAAGTACCATTCGCTTGGCGATACCATGACAAAAGCCTTCCAGTAGTACGCATTCGCTGGAGCGGATCCTTCATTCGTTGAAGCGAGAAGCCTCACACGACAAATTCATCACTCGGCATCGGGACATCCATACACTCAGTAAAGGACTAAGTCCACTCGGAAGTTCATTCCTAAGTCCATTCGGTGTTCCAAACCACCCGTATACAACATATGTGTACATACATATTCATACACTCAGAATACCCATTACCTTAACATCATTCATTCCTCAGCACCTGTTATCAACGTGAACTATTACGTATAAAAACATGCACTCGGATCACAATAGCTCAAATTATTTATATATATATATGAGTCCATATTCATTCAGTCGGAATTCACTCATATGACATCATCTAGTCGGAGTTCACTCAATTCATTTAATCCATGCAATTCGTAATAATCTCTCTAACAATGCTCATAGACTCATGCATGCGGATCCAACTTAAACAGTGAGTTCAGTGCAGATTCCTTCCCGGTCCCTCGTCCACTAGCCCTTTCTGTGTGGCACCGGTCACCCCGTGACGTCTTGAGACCCAGCTCTAGCTCCATCGGCTACCATGGGTCCTCATGGATCTAACCAGGAATCTGACTGGAACTCGTTTTATACGACTCTAGATGCCTTTCCGACCCCCCGTCCACTAGCCCTTTCCGTATGGCACCAGTCACCCCGTGACGTCTCGAGACCCAGCTCTAGCTCCGTCGGCTACCACGGGTCCTCATGGAACTGGTCAGGAATCTGGGAATCATCCCACATATGCAATCTCATGCAATTCCACCACAACATCCCAACTTACCAGATGTGTCTCGCACAGCCATCAATGGATCACAACCGATCCCCCACACAGCATTCAGATTCATTCGGAATCCCACATTCCATTACAACAACACATGCATCTATCATAATAACTTACAACAGCAAGCATAGGTAACCACATTATAGTACATCCACTCAACATTTTTAATAGAGTCAGCATACTTTTCTATTAAGCATTCAAAATGGAAATCACGTATCAATTCACATCTCATGCATTCGGGGATAATGGTAACGTATACACACATTCACTCAGCAAACTCAGGTTTCAACAACATGCATTATAGAAATATTAATAGGCACTCAAAGACGAAGTCATACAACCCTCAACCTTTCACAGATACCCCAGTTCGGGAGTTGCATGCACAATCAGTCAATCACCCCACATCGATCTACATATTTCACACCACATATCACATTAAAGCAAGCACCCAGGACCCGGTCATAAACCATACACTTGACATGCAAAGCGCCCCCTACCTGCTGTCGGGGTTCAGAGACTCCTCAAGTTGCAATGTTGACCGATCGTCCCTCTGTTACTCCTCCTCCAACAGCCTTCGAGCTCAACGTTGATCCTGGGCCAGAGTTGCTTCTTTCCTCCAACGGGTTCGTCTCCCCCACAGCTCCAAGGCACTTCCAGCACAGCCTTCCAACTGAAATACTAACAGCTCTAGGTAAAAGAAGAGGGAGAGGAAGAAGGCAAAGGGGGGGAAGAAGAGGACAGAGAGTGGAACAGAGCCGCATTGATGTTCCTCCAAGAGCTCTCGACTCTCTCACTGTTCAACGTGATTGAGAGGGAAGAAGAGAAAACAGGGGAGGAGGGGACCAGACGCACGCACAGAGGAGCTGACCAACGTGAATTAATTGAGGGAAGAGAGAGCTGAGGTTGTCTTATACTCCTAGGGACACATGCGTCCTTTCGCCTGGCACTACTATTATTATTATCATTATTTATTCAATTATTTTCTAACCAATCAGCAATCAGTTAAATTATTCATTAATCTCAATTCTGCAGTTAATCCCTTAATTAATGGCTTAGTCTCAATCGGTATTAAATTAAAAATCGGGATGTTACACTATGTTCTAGTAATTGTAGATGACTATTCTAGATATACATGGACCTTGTTTCTTGCTCATAAGAATGAAGCATATCATGCATTTAAGAAACTTGCTAAGATTATCCAAAATGAGAAAAAATTCTAAAATTGCATCCATTAGAACCGATCATGGGGGAGAATTTGAAAACCAATCTTTTGAAAAATTTTGCGAAAAACATGGTATCAATCATAATTTCTCAGCTCCTAGAACTCCACAACAAAATAGAGTAGTTGAAAGGAAAAATAGATCCTTAGTAGAACTTGCAAGAACCATGTTAAATGAAAATAACATTGCAAAACATTTTTGGGCCGATGCGGTGAATACCGCTTGTCATATTATGAATAGATGTTTAATAAGGCTTATCCTAAAGAAAACCTACTATGAACGTTACAAGGGAAGAAAACCCAACATTTCATACTTTCATATTTTTGGATGCAAATGCTTTATGCTCAATAATGGAAAAGATAATCTAGGAAAGTTTGATGCTAAAGCTGATGAGGCAATCTTCCTAGGATATTCACAATCTAGTAAATCTTATCGAATCTTTAATAAACAAACAAACACCCTTGAGGAGTCCATTCATGTCAAATTTGATGAAAATCGCCATAACTCCCCAAGAAAAGAAGATGTTGATGATATTGCAGGTACTTTTCAAGAATTAACCTTGAATGACAAGGAAGAAGAGAACAAAGACAAAGATGCAACACAACATGAGGAACCACAACAATGGATCACTTTGAAGGACCATCCCTTAGATAAAGTCATAGGTGAAATGACTAAAGGTGTAAGTACTCAAAACGCCATTAGGAATGCATGTAATCATTTAGCCTTTGTATCACAAATAGAACCCAAATGCATTGATGAAGCTATTATTGATGAACATTGGATGTTGGCCACGCAAGAAGAATTGAATCAATTTGAAAGAAATGAAGTTTGGGAATTAGTGCCAAGACCCAATGATCACCAAATAATAGGAACAAAATGGGTGTTTAGGAATAAATTAGATGAAAATGGCATAATTACAAGGAACAAAGCTAGGCTAGTAGCTAAGGGTTACAATCAAGAAGAAGGCATTGATTATGAAGAGACGTATGCTCCCGTAGCTAGGCTAAAAGCCATTAGATTATTATTAGCCTTTGCATGTTGCAAGGACTTTAAATTGTACCAAATAGATGTCAAGAGTGCTTTCTTGAATGGTTATATTCAAGAGGAAGTGTATGTTGATCAACCTCCAGGTTTTGAAAACTACCAATTTCCAAATCATGTTTTCAAACTAAAGAAAGCCTTGTATGGCTTAAAACAAGCTCCAAGGGCTTGGTATGAAAGATTGAACAAATTTATTTTAGAAAATAACTTTGAAAGAGGAAAGGGTGACACAACATAATTCATAAAGCACAAAAAGAATGACATGCTATTGGTGCAAGTATATGTTGATGATATAATCTTTGGTGCTACTAATGAGTCAATGTGCAAAGAGTTTGCTAAGTTAATGCAGGAAGAATTTGAAATGTCCATGATAGGGGAACTTACTTTCTTCCTTGGACTACAAATCAAGCAAACTAATGAAGGCACATTCATTAGTCAATCAAAGTACTGCAAAGAATTGCTTAGGAAATTCAACATGGACAAGGCAAATGACATGGCCACACCTATAGGCACTTCATGCTATTTAGACAAGGATAATAAGGGTAAGGATGTTGAACTTACAAAATATAGAGGTATAATCGGATCCTTACTTTACTTAACCGCTAGTAGACCGGATATCATGTTTGCTGTTTGTATGTGTGCAAGATATCAAGCATGCCCAAAAGAATCACACCTTACTGCAGTAAAAAGGATAATGAAATATCTTGTTGGAACTCAAAATGTTGGTTTATGGTACCCCAAAGGGGTTGAATGCACTTTAGTTAGTTATTCTGATTCAGATTTTGCAGGATGTAAACTTGATAGGAAAAGCACTAGTGGAACATGTCACTTACTTGGTAGTTCTCTTGTTTCTTGGCATAGCAAGAAACAAGTAAGTGTTGCACTATCCACAGCTGAGGCAGAATATGTTGCAGCTGGTAGTTGTTGTGCTCAAATCCTTTGGATGAGACAACAACTTCTAGATTTTGGTGTTATGTTAGACCATGTGCCTCTCAAATATGATAACACAAGTGCTATTAATATTTCAAAGAATCCCATTATGCATTCAAAAACCAAACATATTGAGATTCGACATCATTTCATTAGAGATCATGTATTAAAGGGTGATTGTGTGCTCGAACATGTTGAAACTTCCAAGCAATTAGCAGATATTTTCACCAAACCTCTAGAAAAAGATCAATTCATACATATTAGGAGAGAATTAGGAATCCTTGATATAACCAATTGTGTTTGAATAAAAGGATGATTTTGATAATTGCTTGATTCTGATTATGTTTCATTAAGTTTGAAATGTTCTAAGGAATAACTTAATAGATTTCTAGTCTTCTGAAACAAAATCAGCAAAATCTGGGCGTTTTTAAGCAAAATAATCGATTACAAAGATTGAAATAATCGATTAGTAAGCTTCTGGTTCTTACCTAATCGATTACTCCTTGACATCTAATCGATTACCAAGCTTCTGTTTTCTGCCTAATCGATTACCACTTGGTCCATAATCGATTATAAAGCCTCTGTTTCAGGTCCAAAATGTTTCAACTTTCCACTAATCGATTAACAGCGTTCCTTAATCGATTAGTACGATTCTGTTTCTCAACCTAATCGATTACCCATCTTCCCTAATCGATTACCCACTGTACGAAACGATTCAAATTCCTCAGAAACAGTGAACTAATCAATTACCTATGCCTCGTAATCGATTAGCCTCGAGTCTGTGACAGTCAAACGCTGTTTTCCAAGGTCTGCTCATTTTCTTCTCACATTAAATCACTTTCTCTCCTTCCTAAACCTACTTTTTCCCTATAAAAACCCACCTATTCACTCTCTCAACTCACACTACCTCTTCTCCTTTAAACTCTCTCAAGTTCCCAAAGAACTCTCTCCTTCTCTTCATCTTCCCTCTACACTCTTCTTCTTCCACCACCATGTCTACCTCAAGAACCACCAAGAGGGCAAGGTCTTCAATGGCCCAAACAAATAATCCCCTTGATTTCTCCAGGTTTTTCACAAGCCATAGAGACCTTCAATACTTTATCAACCATTTTTCTAAAAAAGACATCATAACCCCCACTACACCATTGCTGAAACCTTTGACAACCACAGCCTCACCTTCACCCAATGCCTCCACCACTACAACCTCTTCCCCTTCCTCACCCTTAAGGAAGAACTTTACTATCCGGAACTCATCCGGGTATTTTACTGCAACCTCAAGCTTGTCAATGGGGTGATAGAACCAAAGGTTAAAAATGTGACCATTAAGCTTACAAATGCCCAGTTGGCAGAAATCTCTCTTCTGCCACTCAATGATGCAGAGTTCGACGGAGGAGATCCTGAGGACGAATGGGGTTTCAATGCTCTCACTGCCCGACAATCCTTATGGAAGGCTGATCGCCCAAGAAGTAACCATAAGCTGGTGGGCCACTTGACCATGAACAACCGCCTCCTACATTTCTTCTTGGTAAAGATGTTGGTTCCCCGTGGTGGGAACTATGCTCTGGTAGAAGAGGATGATGTCCTCTTGATGTGGGCTATGCAGAACCAAAAGGAGATAAATTGGGTTCAAATCATCAAGCTCCACATGCGCCAAGCCAAGGATCAGAAAAAGCTTCCCTACGCCATTCTACTCACTAGAATCTTCAAACATTGTGGAGTAGACTTGGCTAGAGAGCTGTCAGAGAAGGTGCCTCCAAAGGCTTGCATTGGCACCCATCACCTCACCAAGATGGGTCTCGTTTTTCTGAATGGAGCTTGGTACTCAAGGATAGAAGGCTATCATGCCAATATTCCTTTTGAAGCCCCTGCTGATGAGCCAATCCCTCCTCCTCCTGAAACACAACCTGCACCGGAAGCCCCCTCTGATCCATTCGCATCTCTCTACGCTCACCTTGACCGCTGCTTCGACCGCATTGAGAACTCTCTTCAAGAGTTTTCAATGACTGAGCAGCAGCACTCTGAGATGATGCAACAGAGCTATGATGAGCTCTCTCACCAAATCTCCGAGATTCGCTTTTTTAATCCAGATAACTAAATCCGTTTTTCATGTTTTGGTTAATGTGTTTTTCTCAATTCTGCATAAGTTTTTTTTTTTAATTCTACAATGTTTCCTTTGATGTACTTTCCCTTAGTTTGAATTGAATAAAGATTTACCTTTCAATACATGCCTCTATTTGCTTTATTATTTTTGATGATTCCAAAGGGGGAGAAGAAATAATTGTTCATCTGTTTTGGCTGCTAAAAACAAATATGCTAAATGATTAATTATCTCTAAGTGGTTAATTATCTCCAAAGGCATAGATTCCTAAAGATAGGGGGAGATTTGATAATGTTTCAGAGATAATGTAATGAGATATATTTAAGAGATAAGAGATAACTTGCAAATTCTGAAAATCTAGTTAAGAGATAAGACATCATGCAAAATTCAAATGTTTTTGCAGAGATAAAATTAAAGATAAGCTTGTTGTTTAAACTAACAACCCTCAAGAGATGAACATTGTTGTCATTATCAAAAAGGGGAGAATGTGTTTGAATATGATTACAGGTTCAAGGATTTTGATAATGACAAAGCACTCTTGCAGAAACTCTTGCAAAAACAAAGAGTTAGAATCAGACCCAGAAAAACTACGCAGCTAATCGATTAGGGAGTCTAAGCTAATCGATTAGACAGCTTCTGTTTTGAATTAAATGCATCGGGAACATAAGCTAATCGATTAGATGGAGAATGCCAATCGATTACCAAGCTACTGGAATGACACTAATCAATTACCTAGATGACATAATCGATTACCAACATCAAAAACTGAATTAAATGCATCAGGTACATATGCTAATCGATTACAGGACTTCAGCCAATCGATTACCAAGCTACTGGAACATCACTAATCGATTACCCAAGTATCATAATCGATTCCCAAGTCAAGAATTGAATTAAATGCATCAGGTGCTATAGCTAATCGATTACTGGGCAAGATATAATTGATTACCAGGGTTCTGACTTGAAGCTAATCGATTAGGTGGTGAATGCTAATCGATTACAGCACGAACTGGACTGAAAAATTCGAAATATAATCGATTACAGCAAGAGGCGTAATCAATTACGATAGTGGGAAAACACATTTTAGTGGGAAGACAGCTCATTTTTTCACTATTTCTCAGATGCCCACTACATGCAACGACTAGGAACTTCTGCAGCTCAACCATGGCTTTATAAATGCAAGGAAAACACAAGCACAACAACATACAAGAAGAGGCAATCAATCTTTACTTACCTTTGTGCTTAGAAATTCCATAATCCTTGTATATTCATCATTCTTTGAGCTAGAACTTGTATATCCTCTCTTTTGAGAGTTAGATTTTGTGTGAGCTATCACTTGCTTATCCACTCTTTTGAGAGAGTAATTTTTGCTTGTAAACACAAACATCAAACACCAAAGTTCACTCTAGGATTGAGTGGTTATTCACTCTAGGTTGAGTGGTTACAAAGGTTGGGGTTTAACCTTTGGGATATTGTGAGATTGAGAGATTGGGTGGGTTGCGCTTGTACTTGTGAGGATTGGGTTCTTGAGTGTGGGACACTAGGAAGCCGCAATTGCTCAAAGTTGTATCTCTAATCTACAATAGTGGAAATCCTCTAAGTGGGTTGCTTAGAGGTGAGACATACACCGGGTTGGTGGAACTCGTTAAATCGGTTTGCAATCTCTTCTCCCTTACTCTTTTACTTTCAGATATTGCTCTTGATCGATTGGTGTTGGTTGATTGTGATTTGCATATTTTAGCTTGCTTGATTTGGTTAATATTGTACATTTCACACCAAGTGTTTGATAAATTGCCTTATCCATATTTGTCTCTTGTTTTGAGTTATCTTGTGTACTTTACTTGATCTTACTTTCATAATCTCTAAACTTGGGTTAAAAGAATCAAGTTCAAAGGCATTTCAAGCAAAGTTTTAAAAACTCAATTCACCCCCCCGTCTTGAGTATTGAGGCCACTTGAATAACAAAGATGTCTTTCATGTTCTTCATGGCTCTTAGAATACACCAAAATATCATCAATGAATACAATAACAAATTGATCAAGATATTGATGGAAGATGCAATTCATGTAATCCATGAAAATTACAGGAACATTTGTCACTCTGAATGGCATCACTACATACTCATAGTATCCATATCGTGTTCAAAAGGAAGTTTTAGGAATGTCCTCGGTCTTTACCCGAATTTGGTGATATCCGAAACGTAAGTTAATCTTAGAAAACACAACGGCGCCCTTCAATTGATCCAAAAGATCATCAATATGAGGAAGAGGATATTTGCTCTTGATAGTTACTTTATTGAGTTGGCGGTAGTCAACGCACAATCTCATGCTTCTGTCCTTCTTTTTCACCAATAGCATAGGAGCACCCCAAGGAGACACACTTGGGTGGATAAACTCCCATTCAAGTAATTCCTCAACTTGCTTCTTCAATTCGGCCAACTCTATAGGAGACATCCTATAAGGAGCTCTAGAAACAGGTTCAGCACCAGGAATAAGATCGACAGAGAATTTCACTTCACGTGGAGGAGGCAAACCAGGAATCTCATCTGGAAAAACATTGAGAAATTCAGAAATAACAATGATTTCACCAGATTGGGAAGTATCACTCCCATCAACCATGCAGAACATTAGAAGAAGCTGAGAGATACCTTGTAGATCATAGTCTTCAGTGTTAGAAATCGGGAAGATCACTATCTTGTTGTGACAATCCACGAAGACTTTGTTGGCAGATAACCAATCCATGCCTAGAATAATGTCCAGGTCTTTCATAGGTAAGCACACGAGGGATATAACAAATTTCCTTCCCTCAAGAGTCATCTCGACATTTTCACATCGAGTCACTGATCTCAAACAAGTACCGGTCGGTGTAGTCACCATTATAGAACCTCTCATCATGCAAACAAGCACTTTCAAGTGCCTCACACAATCCTTGGAAATAAATGAATGCGTAGCACCATAATCAAATATAACATCTACTGAAGTGCCAAGGATTTCACACTTACCACGAACAAGATCTTCAGCTTGTGCAGCTTCTTCACCAGTAACGGCAAAGACTCTTCCAGCTGCTTAAGGTTAATCACCACCATTTCGATTACCATTTCTTCCACCATGGCCATTGCCTCGACCATTGCCATTCCTTCCACGATTATGATTTCCACCACAGCTAGCATTGCGGCCACCATTTTGACCATTACCGTTTCCACGACCACGGCCTCCAAAGCCACCATGGTCTCCACGGTCACCATTATGGTTCACACGAGCAAGAGTATCAACATTGGCATTCCTTGCATTTAATAGGCAATCAGGACGAATATGCCCGGGTTGGTTGCATTGATAGCATACCACATTATCTCTTGGGCAATCACGGGCCAAGTAGTTAGCACCACATTTAAAGCAAGTAAGGCTTTGGACATTGCCACAACCTTGGTTACCACCACCATAACCACCTCTAAAAGCACCATGTCCTCTTACATTTGAGGATCCACCACAATAGAATTTCTTCTTCTTGAATTGACCATGTCTCTTGAAATTAGAGAATTGCCCCTTCAACTTAGACTCATGCTTGCCATGCCTCGAAGGAGTCATATCATCTTCCTCATAAATACGACACTTGTTCACAAGCGTCAAAAAGCTTCTTATCTCTTGATGCCGAATAGCCCACTTGGTCTCGGGCCTCAAACTATTTTCAAACTTCACACACTTTGAAGCCTCGGTACCCTCTTGTTGATAAGGAGGATATAACATACAAAGCTCATCAAACTTGGAGGCATACTCCTCCATAGTCATATTACCCTGCTTAAGCTCTATAAACTCAAGCTCTTTCTTGCTTCTGTAGCTATCTGGAAAATATTTCTTCAAGAACTCAACCTTGAAGTTTTCCTAAACCAAGGGAATATCAGCAGGTATCATGCATCCTCTAGAAAGAAGCTACCATGCTTCGGCTTCATCGTGGATCATAAAAACTACATACTCCACCTTTTGTGCTTCAGAGCACTTGAAGCTAGCATAAATCCTTTCCAAATCGTTGATCCATGCATAGGCATCCTCAGGTCTATAACCTCCATGAAATTCATAAGGTTTCCTCTTGAGAAATTGATCAAGACCTTGGGCACCTTGTCCCACATTCAGTTGGCCTTGTCTTTCTAAGAGGTCAACAAAACAATCAAGGAATTTTCCATAGCAGCAGCCTCAAGATTAGGCCTACCAGCCATATCTCAAGCCTATACATTAAAACATGGCTCACACGTGAGTATATTAGACCAAACATTTAATTTTCAACCTATAAATCCAAGGTTTTAACATTCATCAATCTCTTATGCATCACATCACATAATCATGCTAATCTCAAAACATAATCACAACATATTCATTATATAAGGTAAATAGTGTAAGGAATCTTGGTTGGACTCAACAACATAGACATCAATCACAATCCAATAACAAACAACCATAATTCAATCAAAGAAATCCCTAACTCAATCAATTATAGCTCATATGATCCAATCATAAGTAACAATTACTTATACAACATCAATTATGTTTGTATCAAGAGTAATCAACGCTCTAATACCAGGTTGAGACGCCCCAAAAATGGGGGTAAAGTTTTCATGTTTTATGAATCATTATTCGACACAAAAATAAAGTGGTGAACTTTTAATCAACACCCTGGATCTATGAAAAACCTATCTCATATATGGAGATATGAGAAGGCGAGTTAAAAATGATTAATGAGAAAATTTCAATTAAAAACAACGGAAAGAACCATTTAAATTGATTTTGTATGATTGGGTTTAAGAAATTAGGCATCATGAGGTTTAATGATTTTATAATATGTCAAAGGTATTATTAAGATGATGCAAAAGATTATTTAATGTAAAGGAAAGTGAAAATAATTAAAACAAGGCATTTGGGAGGAAACAGGTGCCACTCGCTCAAGCGAGTACCACACTTGCTTAAGCGAGTTCACGTGGTCACGCTTGGGCGAGATACGAAATACGCTTGAGCGAAGGAGAGAAGAGCATCAGGTGCCCATCTTGCTTGAGCAAAGCCTTGCTTGCTTGAGCGAGATCACTATACTAGCTAATTAAACCTCATTCGCTTGGGTGAGGCATCCCTGCCTAAGCGAAATAACTCCAGTGGCCATTCTCATCCTCGCTCGCTTGAGCGAGCCACCAAGTCACTGACCATTTGCTCAAGCAAAAATGGTCTAGTAGCATTTTATCCAATGCTTGCTCGGGCGAGACCTTACCCGCCTGAGCAAAATGTGGCCAGTAGCCATACCTCTGATTCAAGGAGATTCCGCTTGAGCAAAATTGTCACTTACTTGAGTGAATTTGGGCCAAAGGCCACCCCACTATTATAGGGAGATCTCACTTGAGTGAGATTCATACTCGCTTGAGCGAGTTCTGTAGAACAAACGAAAAAGCATAGGGATCTCACACAACTTGACATACCAAATTTCATTTCATGCCATTTTAGCCTATACTGATGCATTAGATACATTCAACCATGCATTCAAAGGTTCTTCCAATTGTTTATACACTTCAAAATTAATTCCCACTCATTAAATGCATTGGATTTATATCATTTTTACATAAACTTCACAAAATGCTACAAGTTATAAAATACTTCATTCATTCACAAAATTTATCATCAATAAACATCATAGTTTATCATCACACATCAACTAGGTCATTAATGAAAATTGGCCATACACACCAAGGTCTAATTTTCCTACATGGCCATCAAAATCATCAAACTACAATCTAGATGGCAAAATAAGCATACATATACACTATACGCTATACAAAAATCTAGATTTGCCGGCCAAGGTGCTTCCTATACACCTATTTACCTCCTTCAAAATATACTTCAAAAGATTCACTCCACCTATGAGTGCCCTGCATCACAAGTCTAAAAAGTGGAAAACATGGGAGAGTGAGTCATATATTCCAAAAGAATGAATATGAATACCATGTGATCATGTGCATATATATCACAACATATATACTTTGCATTCACGCATATTTCATCATCAACTATCACCACATAATACAAACATCTTTGTAAATCAAGCAAGTATAAAATCATACACATGATCTAGTCCTTCAACAAATTGGACTATTACACATCTCATCATTTTACTCAAATTATTAGTTGGTATTCACATCTTTTATGTTGTCTTAATTCATTTTCTCATTCTCAACATAACCATTATCATATCTCATCACCTTTGACATACTTCCTTGCTATATACAAATGCTCTTAAGCTAATGCATATGCATAATGGAATATTTCAACAATTATAGATGTGACTGTGGGAATACAAACACCAATTATGGGATTCAAGTATGATTATCCAACCATACCCCTACTGCAGTAGTAAAATGTTTACACTTATCGTCCAATTGCATGCATTTTACCAATCTTTTACTAGTACCAAACTGCATTGCCCATTTGCAACACCTGGTCATTTTCACCATGACCGCGGTAACACATAATCAACATGTGGTGTTATGGGCCGGCCACGACTCATTTCATGGCGGCTGTGATCCAATGGACCACTGGGGTCACCTGCTCATCAAGAGCCACCCCCCATAAGGGTGGGCCACATGTAGCTCCCCGTAGCAATACATAGGCAGCTTCGTGACTTACACACTGAGTCATAGGGGAAAATAAAATTTGCTCGTGTACCAAGCCACACTCCCACTAGGTCGGCCGAGGGAACTCCCCTAACGTTCCAACATCGGCGGTTATGTAGTATGCCATGCATACAAACGCCACTCATATGCATTTCTCACTCTATGCATCCTATTCATGCCACTCATCAATCATCATCATCATCATCACCAACATCACCATAAGGCTTTTAGTGGATTTATTATTGTTGGTTATTATCCTTAGTTTAAATTTTCGTATGGCATACTCAATAATTCTCACAAACATAATTCAATTCCATCATCAAACATAACAACATCAGTCTTTCACCATCAATCAAGGTATGTTATTCACTCACACCCATTCACAATCAAACATCACTTATAATTATTTCACATTTATGGTGGACGTAAGTATAACATTATATTCAAGACACCACATTGTCAAACAATCCACACCACCATATAGCACACCACAAATATTCTAAATGCATCAATGCATGTTGCTAAGACACATCACCACATCATACATAACATCATAATTCTTCATATCATTACAAGCAAGGCACATGCATATTGTCACATATGACAATTAAATACTATTCAACTCATGCATTTAGAACATAAAGACTCCTTTCCTACCTCAAGAGAAGAATTCCGATTGATACGATGTTCTCACCTCGTCGTTCAGAATGAGTCCTACATTAACATACATGTACAATCCCAATCAATCATCCATTCAAGACACAACTTCAACTATAATTAACCATTATTATATCTACAATTTCATAACATGTACAAAACATGTTATAGACATCATTCCCTTATTTATTAGGTTTCAGGAATTCCTTCCCATCAAACCTTATTCATTATATTTAAAGGCTACAAAACAACTTTAGCCTAA
This sequence comes from Clitoria ternatea, assembly GCA_037962975.1. Taxonomy (NCBI): domain Eukaryota; kingdom Viridiplantae; phylum Streptophyta; class Magnoliopsida; order Fabales; family Fabaceae; genus Clitoria; species Clitoria ternatea. Next base: position 165,200,456 of record CM075672.1, read on the forward strand.
CATTCACAATACATCATGTATCACTATCATACTCATCAATGTCATGTATTTCTTCTTAAAACATATTCTTGAGTCAACCTTAATCATTTAACCAAATTTCTCATAGTTAGGGTTTCACCATAACCCAACAACATCATAAATGATCATTAATCTTCCTCATCTACCAACATGAATTTCGTATACCCTTAACAACCTATCATAAGTGCTATATTAACAACACCCTAACTTAGGTTTCCACATTAAATGCCTCTCCCAACAACCCATAAATACATTAAATGCTCGCCCAACACCAAAACTCCAAGCTTAAGGTTCATATTCTTGAAAATGACAAGTAACTTACCTCAAGAGTAGAAAAAAGTGAGTCCTCAAAAAAGAGGGAGAGGAACACGAAAATAGAAGGGATGAAGGAAAGATCTCCAAGTTTCAAGCTCTTCCTCTTCAAGCTTCCACAAATGAAAATGAGAGGAAAGAATGGGTGCAACAACTTTTGCTAGGGTTTTTGGAAGAGAAAGATGGAGAGGAAATGAAGAAGAAGAAGAAGAAATGTATTTTCTACAAAGGCTTCAGCAAGCCAACGAAAAGGAGAAGAGAAAAAGAAGGCTTTTGCTTTTAATTTTTATCCTTTCATTAAAGCTTCATCATTTTAATTCAAATAGGATCTCTGTTTAGGCTCAATACTTTATCTGAAAATTATTCTGAATACATATTTGGACTCCCAATAATATTCTTAACAGCCCTGACCAATATCATCCTAATCAAAAATACTTGGTCCGACACCCATATTCTAATCGGGCTTAATTTTAGCCTATTCGGCTTCCACAAATCACCAACAGTCCCCAAAAATATTAATTTAACTATTTCTGACATCTTGGAACATTAAATAACCTACATTCAACTATCTAATATATTATTTCCTTAATTAATCCTTTATTTTAAAATTTAGGGTGTAACAGGGTACACTAGATTTTAGACTTATAATAAAAAGAAATAGGACTTACCCATTTAATTAGTGACTTTTAGGTGATCAAACAATATTAGACCAAATTATGACATTTATAATTAATGTGGTTTCTAAGTCTTCAAATAGTAAATGGACAACTATAAAGCTAAAGAAGCTTAAATATAGTTAAGAAAATGAACTAACTAATTTAGTCACTAACAGTTCTAAAAAAGCCCTGATAGCTACCTCTACTTAGCGACCGACTAACTCTGTCGCTAATTAATGACTGAGTTAGCGACCACAATATGAAAAAGGGACCCAAAAAAAAGATTAGTACTAACTTAGCGACCACCTTAACTTTGTCGCTAGATGTAGCAAATTTTCGTTGCTACCTTTGTTCGCTAACGTCTAGACCGTCACTAATCTCGTTGCTATAGTCATCTCCCTCAAATTTTATGGTTTGGCTCCAAATTTTTATAGGCGCGCAGAGTTGCGACATCACTAGCTTATCAACCGTCATTAATTCTGTCACTATTGTTATCTCCCTTCAATTTTGTGATTTTCCTCCAAATTTTATTTGGGCACGCAGAGTAAAGACCATGAATTTTTGTCGCTACATCTAGTAAACAGGTAGCGATGGGGTTGTGAGGTGTCAATAACCATAAAATTAAAAAACCCGTCGCTAAACCAAACATGTCATCACTAACGTTTCCTTCATTCTTTTTTGGGTTAACCCAAAGAAGTGATGGTGTTCGATCATCGCTAATTGAACCGTCTGTTAACGACGGATAGTTGTCCCCATCGTTGAGTTAGAACAGTTGGATTAGTGACGAATGGCGACCTGCCACATGGATTATTTCATTTCTTTGTGATGACCTTAACCATGGGTAATAATCTGTCGCTAAATTTAAGTGATCATGCTCGATCAGTTCCCAAATGATTGCCCTAGACTTAGTTGTTTCCCTCTCCATATCTTTTTCTCTTGTTTCTCGCGCACCCCGGTTCGCCACCGTTCACCAATGTTCGCCACCGTCCCCCATTATCTAAAGTTGTTCTTGTCCCCCAACCTACGTTTCCATTCTGAAGGTGCTCTCCATTAGTGTGTATCTCCCTATGTCTCTTGCTTCGTCTCTTTGTCCATCTTTCCCCTAACCCCCAATGTAAGTATCTTTGATTAAAAAATTTTACTTGAGCATGTTTGCTTTTGCCCTAATAATTGGTAAAGGTGAAATAAAGGCTTTGAATGAATATGGTTTCTTTCGCCTTCGTCTCTATGTCCGTCTCTCATTGTTTCATTTATTTTTCTCAACTTCAGCTCTTCCCTGATTTATGTAGTGTTGTTTAAGTTTTGTGTGTATAGCTCTTCCCTGATTTGTGTATAGCTATTTTGAGATAGAAGAGAGGCTACATAATGATACTTAGTCAACCAAATTTATTAGGGTTGTGGAATTATGTGAATCATTGTAATAATGTAAAGGGATTAAATCATGAGTTCAAGAAACACTTGTTTTGGTTTTTGGGTGTTGACTATTTAGGACTTGATTTGGAAAATTGTAATTGTTATATACATCCTTTAATTGTGTGTAATGATGTTTTCTAGTGAGTGAAGGTAATTGCACCTTAGTGAAATCAACTTGTGTACTGTGATTTTATTATGGTGGTTTAGTCAAATAGATATTTAGTTTCACAATTTTGATGAATATTTAATTTTAGTCTTTTTTTAAGAGCTAATGTTTTTAGTTCATTAGTTTTAGTCCCAATGTTTTTTGTTCATTGGTTTTAGGTCCTATGTTGAATCATCTATTAGATGAGTTAGCATACTTCAATAATGAGGTTTATATTATATATTGTAGAATAATCTTTTATAAGGTTAAGGAAATTGTTAGATCCAACCCCCTACAGCTTCATATTAGAAAACTTAACACCATAATCATAGTAGTATGAAAAAAAACATAATCATGTATCATAATAAATAAGGAAGAGAAAAATGAAACTATCAAGGATGATAAAAATAATCACTGAGCATTATGAGTCTTAACCTGTAACATATATAATATTGAGAAAATGATCCAATCTCATCCTGTTACAGTCACCTAGGTCCGAATCATTCCAGGTTTAGGATAGCTTAAAAGGAAAAATGAGAGAATCCTAATATTAACTCTCAGCGCCTCTCACTCAGTACTATATTGATGAGATTAGGAATATTTGAATTTGGTTTTTTGAAAAACTTTGTTGTTTTTTTAAAATTTTCATTATTAGTGAGTGTTGATTAGAATGGTGTGAATTTTCTAGCTTGTCTGTTAGCTTGGATTGGATGATTTCATTATGAGGTTCATGAATTTTATAGTGTCAGGATGGTTACATTATAAAATTTAACCATGTACTTGTTCCTTTTGTTGTTCATTCATTCTTGATAATCATTTTTTTGTTTATGTGATTGGGCAATTGAGTGTGATGAAGGATGAAACGTGCTCTTTGGTAGTTGGAGCAGTATGGTATAATGGAGAGTGTAGTGTGGTAGAAAGGGGGTATTGAATTGAAGAAGAAGCTTTGGGCGAGCAACGTAGACCATTATTATCGAAACTTATTTAAATAAGTCTAATCAATTTAACTATGAATTAATTAAGTCATTAGTCCAACTATAATTTAAATACTAAAATTAAATTAAGATCTTAATGATGATCAAATTTAACTATGAATTCTCATCTTATGTATATACACCTTGCAAATTAAATCAATTATCCTATTTGTGTCAGTAACGTAGAAAGTTGAAGATATAATATGGTGTAGCTTACTACACTATTGAGGCTATCAATGTTCTAAAGTTAATTGGTTAGGTTCATGCCTGTTTTTTTAGCATGTTTTATCTTTACATTGTTTTTGACCTTTTATGCTTTACACTGCCTAGTTTCCCCTTGCCTTAATTGTGAAGTAGATATCCCTAGAACATCAAGACATTTAGGTACAAACTTGTCAAAAATAATGCTAGTGAATGTCGGTACTAGTGAACTTCATTTTTTGGGGGTGAAGGTGACAAATATTTTGCATATATCAGGCTTTGAAACTATATCTTTTGTGTTTGTTACATGTTAAACTCTTTAATTGTTTAAGATCTTTCATTCAAAAATAAATCATAGTCAATTAATTTTAAGATCTATCATTCAATGATTCATAATTTGTCACATGTTAAACTCTTTAATTATTTAATAGTTTTAAAATAAATTTATAAGCATTAAAACTTTGTAGGACTAAACTAACAGAAAACAAATTGAACTGTATTGGATAGCTAAAAATAAGGATGAGTCTAATTGATCTGACATATTTTCATGGGTAGGCCAATGACTCATAATTTTGATTGAAACACTAAACACAAACGCTCGATCCAGTCCCCTTCTCACTCTTTAATCCTTTGTTCCTTCATCTTTAATGGCAAAGACTACAACTACCTTTTTTCAAACAACTACCATCTCCAATGACCTATTTCTTTCCCTATTTTTTTATTTGTATGTGTGTGTTTTCATCCCCCTTCTTTCTTTTTCTCCTCTATTTTCCTTGGAACCATCTCCATCTCTTATCTCTTTCTGTTTCTAGTTTTAACTGATTCTGTGCTCTATATTTTTATTTTGTTATTTTTTTTCAGTCCCCTTCTATCATTTTTCACAAAAGATCCGGTTTTATCACTTTTTTCTTGACCAACTAATAAGCATACACATGGCATGATGAGGACATCATTGGGAGAAGGAAAGGTCATTAGGGAATTGATATTTGGTTTAAAATGTATAGGATGAATCTGTAATTTTGGTTATACTTAGTAATTTTGGTTGTTTTCATTTTTGTTATACTTGTTTAGAACTTTTTAATAACATGTAGAGGGATATCAAACTTTTGTTATACTTGTTTAGTAATTTTGGTTGTTTTCATTTTTTTTGTGTTTAGTAGCAAAACTGTTTTCACTTGTAAAGCCCTAAACCCTTATTTTGTCCCCTCTCTGAGTTCCTCTACTTTCTCTCATTTCAAATTTTAGAGTCGTGCCTCCCTCTCTTGTGGCTTCTTATTTTCTGTGGTCTCTTGGATTTCAGAGTTACTTCTCCCTCTCTCGTCTATCTCGTCTCTGGTTAGGCCAGTTTCTTACTTGGTTATGCTTTTCTGTTAACTGCTTATTTGCTATCATAGGGAGGTCAAAAATATCCGCACCCGCGGGTACCCACGGATAAAAACCCGTCACGGGTATAAAAACCCGCGGGTATGGGTACCCGTGGAGGAAGAAGGGCGGGTTTTGTACTACCCGTTAAGAAACGGGCACTGTAACACCCTAAATTTCCAGACTCAAATTTGGATGTGATCAACATAATGATTAATAAAATGTGAGTAAATTTTTTTTTTGCCTTCCAATATAATACCAGTGTCACACCGAAACTTGAATCACAAAAAACCGAAGCATACAATTTTAATAAACTAAACTTGGATCTATAGCTAGTTCGCCCATAACGGTATACAAAAATAATAGAGTTTACAGCGGAAGAATGTGTATATCGGGCACACGCCTAGTCCCATATGTGACAATATGAGAAAAGGCTAGGCTAAGCATGCAATGGCATATCATAAGCCTAATAGACAACCATCATCATTTTACATAATTACACAAGCATGCAATGCCTAAGATATAATTATATACATTTTCATATACATTCGGGGATGATCTTCCGACTACCACAATCATCAATGAACTTCAAATCATCACTTACATATTACCTTTATATTCACCATTCATAAATCCAAAGGATTATCGTTATACATATCCAAATCTATTAAAACATCTATATCATTATAAACAACTTATTCATTTCATAAGTTCAGTACATAATAGTTCACAAATGATGCCGGCCAAGGCATTTCCTCTACCACTATTTACCTTCACCAAAACTTGATCTTTAAATCCAAACTCATCCCATGGCAACCTGCATCACAAGGCTAAAAAGGAGACCACATGGGAGAGTGAGTTATACATTCAAAATGACGAATAATATATATATATTGTGATCAAGTGTATATGCATACAAACATCATGTGTGCTTTGCTATCAAATCATCAAAATTATCATTCATTAATCATATCATTATTATAATAGGCATACAAGCCTCATGAATCACAATTCATATCATAAATAAGCACAACATATACACAATCACATACACAATCTCTTTGCCACTTATCAACAAGGGCATTCTCAAATTATTCTCATCAATTCATTATATCTTTAATCAATACCTCCTCGCAAGGGGTTTTTCATCACTCGTGGTCATCCCATCTCAAATGCCATGCTTTTATGGCTAATGCACATGTCAACTGTTTAATGCATATACAACGGATCCGATTTTAATCCAATAATAATCTCAATTACTTAAATTAACATCATCACTCCGGGATATACCCTTCGTGGCACCCCGCAAGGTGATTCAATTCAATAATAATTCACATGATCATCTTCACTCAGGGATACACCCTTCGTGGCACCCTGCAAGGTGATATATTCAACAATAGGACAATGTCCTCTTCACTCCGGGATATACCCTTCATGGCACCCCGCAAGGTGATATATTTAACAATAGGACAACGTCCTCTTCACTCCGGGATATACCCTTCGTGGCACCCCGCAAGGTGATTCATTCAAAAACAATAGGACAACGTCCTCTTCACTCCGGGATATACCCTTCGTGGCACCCCGCAAGGTGATTCATTCAACAACAATAGGACAATGTCCTTTTCACTCCGGGATATACCCTTCGTGGCACCCCACAAGGTGTTATATTCAACAATATGATCAACATCATCTTCACTCCGGGAATTACCCATCGTGGCACCCCGTAAGGTGATATATTCAACATTATTCAATAACAATAGGACAACGTCCTCTTCACTCAGGGATATACCCTTTGTGGCATCCCGCAAGGTGATATATTCATTTCAATAACAATTCATGCAATAACATCTTCACTCAGGGATACACCCTTTGTGGCACCCCGCAAGGTGATATATACAACAACAATAGGACAACGTCCTCTTCACTCCGGGATATACCCTTCGTGGCACCCCGCAAGGTGATATATTTAACAATAACAACCTTTATCAATGCCATGCTATGCAACAATGCAATAATGCATGTGCCCAACAACCTTGCAAGGATATCTCACCCTCTCAATTAGGGATAAATCGTATATTTAATCTTATTATCATTGGCATATAAGAAATCATAAGGCCCCTCAAGGCACAACATTCATAACCACATCAAACCACGCATGGTAATTAAAATCATATCAAGCATCATGGCATTTATCCACGCATGGAAAACAACAAGGTATTTCAAAAGTATATGTTTAGCAATCATCATTGCCACCATTTGAAATCCATTGATTTATACACTCGTGGCCATTCAATTTTCCCTTCATTGGTTTTATTATCACACAAGGTGTCTCATATAACCACATCATTTACTTTTTATTATGATTCATAATATATCAATAGTGGTGAGGCACACATGTATTCATAACATAGTATAGGCATACACGTAGCTCTCCAAGGCCTTAAGCCATTCCTCAATCACCACTAAGACACACCACACATGGACCCCTAATAAAATCACTTGTTGTTACATAATAAAAAGGGTTTTGGGCAACCATAAGCCCATGATAAATTTCAGTACTAAGGCATGAGGAAATCTTACTTTTAGTCTTAAAAATAGTAGGACATGTCACAAATATCACCTATTAGTCCCAATTTGGCCACCATAAAAAGTTGGGTTCAAAACCCTCTTAAATTTGAATTTTATGACACAGTAGGTCTGGTGTTTTATGTCTAATGAGAGTTAGAAAACTCCAATTAATGTGAGACCAATTCCCACACCTCCGCAACATAATTATCTACAACTTTCATGAAGAACTCAGAGGCCAAAAATGTCATTAAGATGCCCAAACGAGCCAAAAACAGCAAAGAAAACAGACCAGTTGGAAAAACAGCACAACAGCGGCCATAATAGGGCTCTGAATCGATTCAGACTCGTGTGAATCGATTCAAGCGTCCTAAAATCTCAAAATTTGACAAACAGAGGGCCTTGAATTGATTCAAACTCGTATAAATCGATTCAAACGCCCCTGGATCCCAAAATAGTGAAAACAGCACCTCTTGAATCGATTCAAAGGGTCTCGAATCGATTCAAGACAGCCCTGCTGCTGTTTTTATGCAGAAACGCAAGATTTTTCAACTCCTAACCCTCCTAACTTTCTCGTATGAACTCTAAATGCTACGAAATTTTAACCACAACAAATACACATCATTTGTGACGCGTGGCCACCGGCCTCACTCAAAAATTCCGAAAAATGAGGGACTTACACGCATAAATGCGTTTTACCCAATTATGCATAAACCTCAAACTTATCACCAATACCATCACAATGGCTATCACATTCAATGCCAATCATCCACATAAATTCTCAATTCACAAAACACATACTTCATCCCCTCAAGGATGGTTCATTAACATGTACATATTTCAACCCCTCATGGGTTATTCATCATCATATACACACATACATTATCATTAATAGCCAACAATTTGCCATTCATATCATTTCACTATAAACATGGCAAGGCAAGCATGAGTATCAAGACATACAATAATCATCAATTATATAACTCATGCAATTTGAATGTAAACTCCTCTCCTACCTCGAGGGAAGAGCCGAAACGGTTCCAATGCTCCGAATGCTCTATCGCATCACTCGAAATACGATCTACATACCATACACAAGTATATTCACATAATCAATAACCATCATAACTCTAAACATTTGTTAGCTTATCATAAAGCTTAACCTCAAGTCCTAGACTTGCTAAACACCAATTTATGCAATTGTGTTAGGCTTCGGGAATTCCTTTCCCAAAGCCAAGATCCCTTAGATCTTAAAAGGTCAACTAAACCCAACAACATCATCATCTCATCCATTCCATAATGCAATCCCATATTACATCAATCCTTCAATATCATCATTGTCACTTAGAGCTCAACATAGATTATCCTTGCCTCTTCAAAGCCATCACCAAATTAACAATTTCAACTCATCCATCTATGGCCTATCAATTCACCAACCAAAAGGTATATCCCATTGATTCCACCATTAAGGGTTATCTACTATGTTCACCATTATTCATCATTATAATTAACAACACACATACTAAATATCACCCATTTACATTCAATTCAACCCTTCAAGCCATAATATATCCATTTTCCCAAATTCTTAAGGCAAGGGTTTTCATCAAAACCCAACAACTATTACTAATACTCATTTATCACCACCAATGGCCATTTTTCATCATTAATACCATTCTCCAATATCATTAAACTTATATTCTACTCACATTTTACACTTTCCCCAATTTATTAGAGTTAGGGTTTCACTAAAACCCAACAACACTCATTAATACCCATTTATTTCTCATCACCTTCCAACTATGCATTCATCCTCTTCATTTATTACCACCAATGTTAACATTTATGACAACCCACTCTAGGGTTCTACATTTAAAGCTTTCATTAAATACACCATTTACCTACATTACTCCCCCAAGCTTTAAAACTCATAATAATGATATTAACTTCATCAAAGATGGTGAGAGAAGCTTACCTCACCATAAAATGAAAATGGAACCAAATATGGGGAGAGACCCAACGAAATTGGAGAAGAGGGGAAGAGGATCAACACCCAATGGCTTCCTTTAAGCTTCCTTGAGAATGAAAATGGATGGGAAAGAGTACAAAGCCTCTTATAGGTTTTTGGGAGAAGGAGAAGAAGAAGAAGAGAAGGAGAAAAGATGAAGTGAAAAGAATAGGAAGGAGAAGAAGGAGAGTGGCGTGAAAATGAGGAGAGGAAAAGAGTTTTGTTTTTAAGTTTTTACCTTTCATTTAAAACTTTACCATTTTATAATATACAAGCTCTCAATTCGGGCTCAATACATCATCTAAAAATTATTCCGAATATAGATTCGGATTCCCGATAATATTCTTAACAGCCCTGACCAACGGCATCTCAATCGGAGATACTTGGTCCGTCACCCATATTCCATTCGGGTAAAATTTTAACTCTTAAAATCCCAATAAATCATAAGTAATTCCTATAAATCTCAATTTAATCATTTCTATATTTTTGGGACACAAATCAACTCACATACAATTATTTATTATTTATTCTCATCAATTATTCATTTTTATAAAATTCGGGATGTTACAATCCACCCCACCTAAAAAGAATTTCGTCCTCGAAATTCAAATCGATATACATGCCATAAGGCCATACATTCAGGCCGCACACCAATAAGGTTCAATGACACCATATAATAAGGTTGGACTTCCCAAAGTCTATCAAGACATGTTCATCATTATTTTATCATTCTTATCATAGAACTTTCTACATACAAGTGTGTCATGTATCATTGATCACAACTCATCTAACAGAGCTTACATGTTCATACTCAGTATGTCCAGAAAGGCGCAGTACATTCACCATAAGCAGTTACAATCCCTACACTTGCCCGGCCTATATGTTGCTGCATCCGACATACAGGAAGGCGTCCCAATCCCGTAATGGTTACCACAAACACATAAAGTCAGTGCATAAGTGCATGTTGCCACAATGCCTAGGGCATGTAAGGCCATATCGGAAACAGTACTTTGTATTCCCACTGCTCACATCGATCACACATTCTCAAACAATACCAATCCACATAAGACTTAGTGACTATGCTCACCAGTCCACAACTAACATATTCATATCTCATCCTCATTGTACAATTAATTTGGCATACATCAAGCCATACCTATCATCAAATATCAGTTAACGTCACCATAAATTGGTGTACCAACCATAGATTTTTAATCATTGCGGGACAATTACCACATTATCGGGCCTCATCCATCCCGAGGTCATGATCAAATCACCTAATAATCCTTTACTTCATTCATACATCGCTGGCTATAGATTGATCCCAGCCTAAACAAGTCACTAACTCACAGGAAGTACGCAACTCTAAGGTTAACATAGGGTTTCCAATCATATACTGTGCTTTCATATTCAAAATTCTCTTCTCTATTCATAACCCAAGTCCATAATTTGGACGCACAACCTATATTGTGTCACATCATTACATGGCTTCTATAATCGATATAGCACTTTTCAATTAAAGTGGAGGGTAATGACATAATTAAATCTCTATTTACCGGCTCACAATCACGTTGTCATTTCTAAATCATATCATCATCCATAATTAATCCAGCGATCATAATCTCTTGGGCACACAGTTTAGCCCAAAGTCATACCATAAAATCATGTACACCATGGCCAATACCAATCATACCCCAAATTCAACATTATTTTTCATCAATCATCAGGGTTTACATTCATTTTTCACATTCCATTACATATCGGCTTTAGCTTCAACAACGTATTTCACAATTAATTTCGTTATGGCTCAACCATTCATAAGGTTCGATCAATCACTAGACTTAGGAAGTCTAAGGGTTACCTAGTACCCATTGTGGAATTCTTCCACAACAAATAAAATCATTTAACATGGCTCATAGGAGCATAGTAGAGCCTAGACCGCCATAGGGTCAAATTCCAAAAGGTTCGATCATACAAGATCGCATCAAGTCATCTGAGGTTACCACACCTAGTGGGTCAAAATCAATTCAACTATTCACTCAGTTTTCACACACCAAAAACTGAGACACAACCCCAATCTAACATGTATTCGATTTCACATTTAATTATTTATCACATATCCAAGTTCCCAATCTAGGGAGATATAATAAATCACTTATATCATAGGACATATAGGGTCCTTGTGCCAGAGGATATAAAATCCATCCTTCACAAATGGCATAACCAATCATTTAAATTCGAAAATACCCACACTAGGGAATTCTTTTAATATCACTCATTCAATCAACTCAAGCATATGAAGTGCTTATATTTAACAAACATACTTTGGCCATGAGCCACAAGCATGAATTACACAAGAAACTCAATCAAATTAATTCAATTTCAATATATGCATTTCATGGTCTCAACAACCATGGTCTACTACCATATCCATTCACCTTTATTACCTCCTATTCGTAATCAACATATGGCATAGGTCCATCATTAAATCAATACATAACTAACATATCATATCCATGATCACACATGGTACAAATTCATCATCAATTCAAGTCATATCTCATATTTTATATTCATCAACTTGTATTTCATTTCCATGATTAACATCCAACATGGATCTATCATCAAATCAATTTGCATTTTATATATCAACATCAATACACAATAACAATATATTTGTCATTTGAAGGTAATAGGGTAAGGAACTTGGCCGGTCTTACACAATAAATACATTCATCACATATTGAGAAAATCCATTCACTCATATTCAATCTCATAATTCATTCATGATTATCAATGAGCAACTACGCTCCATAAGTGCATTATACAACCCAGGGATAAAGGGTATACTCCCAATAAACAACAACCACGTCTTATGAATCACAATCTCATAAAAGTCCTCATTAAGCATCAATCCCGACTCAACTCTAATGATTCACAATAATTCCTCAATAAGCAATTATGCCCTCATAATCAATTCATAATCCTTAGACAACTAATCATTCATAAGTCCATATAGGGCAATCAATACTCAAACATATCATCATGCTCTAGATAATCATCATCCTTTAATCTATACAAAGCAACCATATGTCAATAATGAGCATCCCGCTCCAAAGATCACCATAAGTATCTCACCATTGAGCAATCATGCTCCAATCATCCATAATATCAAATCCTCACAGAGCAGCCATGCTCTGGCAGTAACCAATAATTTCCAATTTAGAGCAATTTATGCTCTGATACCACCTTTGTAACACCCCAAATTTCCAGACTCAAATTTGGATGTGATCAATATAATGATTAATAAAATGCGAGTAAATTTTTTTTTTGCGTTCCAACATAATACCAGCGTCACACCGAAACTTGAATCACAAAAAATCGGAGCGTACAATTTTAATAAACTAAACCTGGATCTATAGCTAGTTCACCCATAACGGTATATAAAAATAATAGAGTTTACAGCGGAAGAATGTGTATACCGGGCACACGCCTAGTCCCATATGTGACGATATAAGAAAAGGCTAGGCTAAGCATGCAATGGCATATCATAAGCCTAATAGACAACCATCATCATTTTACATAATTACACAAGCATGCAATGCCTAAGATATAATTATATACATTTTCATATACATTCGGGGATGATCTTCCGACTACCACAATCATCAATGAACTTCAAATCATCACTTACATATTACCTTTATATTCACCATTCACAAATCCAAAGGATTATCGTTATACATATCCAAATCCATTAAAACATCTATATCATTATAAACAACTTATTCATTTCATAAGTTCAGTACATAATAGTTCACAAATGATGCCGGCCAAGGCATTTCCTCTACCACTATTTACCTTCACCAAAACTTGATCTTTAAATCCAAACTCATCCCATGGAAACCTGCATCACAAGGCTAAAAAGGAGACCACATGGGAGAGTGAGTTATACATTCAAAATGATGAATAATATATATATATTGTGATCAAGTGTATATGCATACAAACATCATGTGTGCTTTGCTATCAAATCATCAAAATTATCATTCATTAATCATCTCATTATTATAATAGGCATACAAGCCTCATGAATCGCAATTCATATCATAAATAAGCACAACATATACACAATCACATACACAATCTCTTTGCCACTTATCAACAAGGGCATTCTCAAATTATTCTCATCAATTCATTATATCTTTAATCAATACCTCCTCGCAAGGGGTTTTTCATCACTCGTGGTCATCCCATCTCAAATGCCATGCTCTTATGGCTAATGCACATGTTAACTGTTTAATGCATATGCAACGGATCCGATTTTAATCCAATAATAATCTCAATTACTTAAATTAACATCATCACTCTGGGATATACCCTTCGTGGCACCCCGCAAGGTGATTTAATTCAATAATAATTCACATGATCATCTTCACTCAGGGATACACCCTTCGTGGCACCTCGCAAGGTGATATATTCAACAATAGGACAACGTCCTCTTCACTCCGGGATATACCCTTCATGGCACCCCGTAAGGTGATATATTTAACAATAGGACAACGTCCTCTTCACTCCGGGATATACCCTTCGTGGCACCCCGCAAGGTGATTCATTCAACAACAATAGGACAACGTCCTCTTTACTCCGGGATATACCCTTCGTGGCACCCCGCAAGGTGATTCATTCAACAACAATAGGACAACGTCCTCTTCACTCCGGGATATACCCTTCGTGGCACCCCGCAAGGTGATTTATTCAACAACAATAGGACAACGTCCTTTTCACTCCGGGATATACCCTTCGTGGCACCCCACAAGGTGTTATATTCAACAATATGATCAACATCATCTTCACTTCGGGAATTACCCATCGTGGCACCCCACAAGGTGATATATTCAACATTATTCAATAACAATAGGACAACGTCCTCTTCACTCAGGGATATACCCTTTGTGGCACCCCACAAGGTGATATATTCATTTCAATAACAATTCATGCAATAGCATCTTCACTCAGGGATACACCCTTCGTGGCACCCGCAAGGTGATATATACAACAACAATAGGACAACGTCCTCTTCACTCTGGGATATACCCTTCGTAGCACCCCGCAAGGTGATATATTTAACAATAACAACCTTTATCAATGCCATGCTATGCCACGAATGCAGCAATGCAATAATGCATGTGCCCAATAACCTCGCAAGGATATCTCACCCTCTCCATTAGGGATAAATCGTATATTTAATCTTATTATCATTGGCATATAAGAAATCATAAGGCCCCTCAAGGCACAACATTCATAACCACATCAAACCACGCATGGTAATTAAAATCATATCAAGCATCATGGCATTTATCCACGCATGGAAAACAACAAGGTATTTCAAAAGTATATGTTTAGCAATCATCATTGCTACCATTTTAAATCAATTGATTTATACACTCATGGCCATTCAATTTTCCCCTCATTGGTTTTATTATCACACAAGGTGTCTCATATAACCACATCATTTACTTTTTATTATGATTCATAATATATCAATAGTGGTGAGCCACACATGTATTCATAACATAGTATAGGAATACACGTAGCTCTCCAAGGCCTTAAGCCATTCCTCAATCACCACTAAGACACACCACACATGGACCCCTAATGAAATCACTTGTTGTCACATAATAAAAGGGGTTTTGGGCAACCATGAGCCCATGATAAATTTCAGTAATAAGGCATGAGGAAATCTTACTTTTAGTCTTAAAAATAGTGGGACATGTCACAAATATCACCTATTAGTCCCAATTTGGCCACCATAAAAAGTTGGGTTCAAAACCCTCTTAAATTTGAATTTTATGACGCAGTAGGTCTGGTGTTTTATGTCTAATGAGAGTTAGAAAACTCCAATTAATGTGAGACCAATTCCCACACCTCCACAACATAATTATCTACAACTTTCATGAAGAACTCGGAGGCCAAAAATGTCATTAAGATGCCCAAACGAGCCAAAAACAGCAAAGAAAACAGACTAGTTGGAAAAACAGCACAACAGCGGCCATAACAGGGCTCTGAATCGATTCAGACTCGTGTGAATCGATTCAAGCGTCCTAAAATCTCAAAATTTGACAGAGGGCCTTGAATCGATTCAAACACCCCTGGAGCCCAAAATAGTGAAAACAGCACCTCTTGAATCGATTCAAAGGGTCTTGAATCGATTCAAGACAGCCCTGCTACTGTTTTTATGCAGAAACGCAAGATTTTTCAACTCCTAACCCTCCTAACTTTCTCGTATGAACTCCAAATGCTACGAAATTTTAACCACAACAAATACACATCATTTGTGACACGTGGCCACCGGCCTCACTCGAAAATTCCCAAAAATGAGGGACCTACGCGCATAAATGCGTTTTACCTATTTAGAGGCACTTTTATGCAACTCAAGGGCCTATTCCCAATGGAATTGGCCCATTCCAATTCCTACAAGTCATAAACTACCTATATAGGCTATTGGAACTATCGCATGCCATCAAGACCACATAAAACTCTATTTGGCTCTATGAACTCCTCAATTATGCATAAACCTCAAACTTATCACCAATACCATCACAATGGCTATCACATTCAATGCCAATCATCCACATAAATTCTCAATTCACAAAACACATACTTCATCCCCTCAAGGATGGTTCATTAATATGTACATATTTCAACCCCTCATGGGTTATTCATCATCATATACACACATACATTATCATCAATAGCCAACAATTTGCCATTCATATCATTTCACTATAAACATGGCAAGGCAAGCATGAGTATCAAGACATACAATAATCATCAATTATATAACTCATGAAATTTGAATGAAACACCTCTCCTACCTCGAGGGAAGAGCCAAAACGGTTCCAATGCTCTGAATGCTCCATCGCATCACCCGAAATACGATCTACATACCATACACAAGTATATTCACACAATCAATAACCATCATAACTCTAAACATTTGTTAGCTTATCATAAAGCTTAACCTCAAGTCCTAGACTTGCTAAATACCAATTTATGCAATTGTGTTAGGCTTCGAGAATTCCTTTCCCAAAGCCAAGATCCTTTAGAACTTAAAAGGTCAACTAAACCCAACAACATCATCATCTCATCCATTCCATAATGCAATCCCATATTACATCAATCCTTCAAATATCATCATTGTCACTTAGAGCTCAACATAGATTATCCTTGCCTCTTCAAAGCCATCACCAACTTAACAATTTCAACTCATCCATCTATGGTCTATCAATTCACCAACCAAAATGTATATCCCATTGATTCCACCAATAAGGGTTATCTACTATGTTCACCATTATTCATCATTATAATTAACAACACACATACTAAATATCACCCATTTACATTCAATTCAACCCTTCAAGCCATAATATATCCATTTTCCCAAATTCTTAAGGCAAGGGTTTTCATCAAAACCCAACAACTATTACTAATACTCATTTATCACCACCAATGGCCATTTTTCATCATTAATACCATTCTCCAATATCATTAAACTTATATTCTACTCATATTTTACACTTTCCCCAATTTATTAGAGTTAGGGTTTCACTAAAACCCAACAACACTCATTAATACCCATTTATTTCTCATCACCTTCCAACTATGCATTCATCCTCTTCATTTATTACCACCAATGTTAACATTTATGACAACTCACTCTAGGGTTCTACATTTAAAGCTTTCATTAAATACCCCATTTACCTACATTACTCCCCCAAGCTTTAAAACTCATAATAATGATATTAACTTCATCAAAGATGGTGAGAGAAGCTTACCTCACCATAAAATAAAAATGGAACCAAATAAGGGGAGAGACCCAACAAAATTGGAGAAGAGGGGAAGAGGATCAACACCCAATGGCTTTCTTTAAGCTTCCTTGAGAATGAAAATAGAGGGGAAAGAGTACAAAGCCTCTTATAGGTTTTTGGGAGAAGGAGAAGAAGAAGAAGAGAAGGAGAAAAGATGAAGTGAAAAGAATAGGAAGGAGAAGAAGGAGAGTGGCGTGAAAATGAGGAGAGGAAAAGAGTTTTGTTTTTAAGTTTTTACCTTTCATTTAAAACTTTACAGTTTTATAATATACAGGCTCTCAATTCGGGCTCAATACATTATCTAAAAATTATTCCGAATATAGATTCAGATTCCCGATAATATTCTTAACAGCCCTGACCAACAACATCTCAATCGGAGATACTTGGTCCATCACCCATATTCCATTCGGGTAAAATTTTAACTCTTAAAATCCCAATAAATCATAAGTAATTCCTATAAATCTCAATTTAATCATTTCTATATTTTTGGGACACAAATCAACTCACATACAATTATTTATTATTTATTCTCATCAATTATTCATTTTTATAAAATTTGGGATGTTACAGGCACGGGTACGGATATAATGATATCCGTACCCGCGGGTACTCGTATATAAAAAATTACATTAATTTCCTTTATTATTAATAATATATAATTATATTTAGTGGGCCTTTTTGGTATTTCCTATGGCTAGATATTTAATTTGTAATTTAGTTTAATGTTTTTATATTTTTATTTTTGAGTTTTTCGTTTTAATTAGGTACCTGTGGATACTAGTGGATACCCGCGGGTAGTAACTACCCGAAAAAAACCCGTAAACGGGTACCCACACGGGTAACAGGCGGGCACAGATTTTATTTTTATCCGCGAGCACGGGTAGCGGGAAAAAGGTACCCGTGCCCGCCCCGCCCCGTTGACATCCCTAGCTATCATAGTGAAGTTATAAATTGAGTTCATAAATTGATTCCATTGTGAAGTTATAATATTTGGAATATGAGTAATAAACTGAGTTCATAAACTGATTCTATAATGTTACTCTAGTTCAATTTAAATTGTATATGCTAATGAAAATTATTGGGTGATTTAATTTAAACTGATTTAATTGGGTGATGCTAATGGAAGTTAGTTCAAGTATATGTTGCAATTAATAGAGAATTAGAGTCAGTCCAAGAAGAGAATTATGACTTGTGTGTTTAAAGAATAGTAGTATATTATTAGGAATCTTTACATGCTAATAACATAACTACAACAATTTTAAATTATTAGGTCATTGTTTATCCCAGAAAAATAAAATAAATTCTGTACTTTTTTCTCGATGAATATTTCATTCTTCCTCATCAGTGATTTATAAATCTTGCTTGTTCTTGGTTTTACCCATGTTCAAATTAAGATACTTTGAAGAAAAACAAAGTGTCCTTTAGATTAAAAATTTGATTAATTAGTTATTTTATATAATGCATTATATTACCTTCCATGTCACAAAGATGACAAGAATTTGACCAATCTATGAAATAATAGTGTAGATAAATAGTTAACATGTATATTTATCAATTCTACCTAAGCTTAAGTTAAGGTATAGGTCCAGTCAAATGATTAAACAACAACAAAACTACAGATACATTGTAATTACCTAAGCTTAATCCGTGATGTAACAAAAAAAATAATTGTTTTAATCCTTTAAGAAAAAACTAAAATGATTGATTCTTTATAAAATGAAGGACTAAAATGATTGATTTTTAAGTTAAGACTACACTAATTTTTCTTTTCTTCTGCAGTTCTGCTCTTGTTGTTCTATTTATTTCTTCTTTAATTTACAGCTTCTGAAATAACCCCAAAATGATTTCAATTTTTTTAGTGGTTTAATGTTAGTGCGTCTTGTAACAGTCTTTATTGATTGTTCCATTTCCAATTTTGCATGCATATTCAAATTGAAGTTATTAATATTTATTTTAAAAGTAGCAAAGAGGCTGTCACATCCCAAATTTTATAAAAATGAATAATTGAGGAGAATAAATAATAAATAATTGTATATGAGTTGATTTATGTCCCAAAAACCTTGCAATAGTTAAGTGGGGATTCATTATAGATATTTATAAATTATTGAAATTTAAGGAGTTAAAATTTTACCCAGTTAAAATATGGGTGTCAGACCAAGTATCTCCGATTGAGATGCCATTGGTCAGGGCTGTTAAGAATATTATTAGGAATTCGAATATGTCTTCAGAATAATTTTTGAATTTAGTATTGAGCCCGAACATGGGTCCTGTACATTATAAAACGGTAAAATTTTAATGAGAGGTAAAAACTTAAAAACAAACTCTCATCACTCTCTTTTGTTTTCACGTTACTTCTTCTCCTTCTTCCTATTCTCTTTCCCTTCATCTCTTCTCCTTCTCTTCTCCTTCTTCTTCTTCCATTTTCCAATGCCCAAGAGTGGTGTGTCCTTCCTCCTTCTTCCATTTTGGTTGCTTCAAACTTGGAGGGCATAACAATGGTGGTATGGAGCTCTCTTTCTCCACCTCTAATTTCGTGCTCCCTCTCCTTCTCTTGGAAACCACTCCTTTTCTTAGCTTGAGGTATGTCCCTCACCATTTATGATGAGCCCATGACATTAGTTATGATTTCTTTTGTTGGGAGAGTGTATGGTATGCATAGGGGTTATGAGTGGAAGCATTTATAATGGAAACCCAAAGGTGGGGTATTGTTATTATGGCATTAATGATGGGTTGTTGTGGGTGCATGAAATTAATACTTGGATAGGTGGAAAATTAATGAGCATTTATGATGGTGATGGGTTCTAGTGAAACCCTAACCTTAATATATTGGGGAAAATGTAAAATGTGAGTAGAATGTATGTTTAATGATGTTAGAGAATGATAGTAATGATGAGAGATAGCCATTAATGATGGTTGATGAATATTGATAATGGTTGTTGGGCTTTCATGAAACCTTAGCCCTAAGAATTTAGGGTAAATAGATATATAATAACTTGGGAAGTTGAATTGAATGTGGATAGATGATATTTAAGGTGGAAGGTTATTTAAAAATGATAGGGGACCATTGATGGTGAAACCTATAGATAGATGTCATTATAAATATGGGATGTGAGGGAATGGTATAATAAAATTATGACTTGATGAGGTTCTAGACCATTTTTGGTGTGCCATCTAAATTTGATTCATTAATTATGGTTATTGGAGGATATGAGTGATTGTTGTTGGCCCTTTAAGATCTAGAGGATCTTGGTTTTAGGAAAGAAATTCCTGAAGCCTAACACAATTGCATAAATTGGTGTTTTGACAAGTTTAGAACTTGTTCATAAACTTTACAATGTGTAAGTCATTATTTAGAATTTATGAGGAATGCCTTGAGATGGTTATTGATTCTATGAATGCATATGTATGTGATATATAGATTGTGTTCCGGATGATGGTGCGAAATGATCGGAGCATTCAGATTTTGGCTCTTCCCTCGAGGTAGGATAGGAGTTTACATTCAAATTGCATGAGTAGATTGATGGTGATTATTGTATGTGTTTAGTACTCATGCTTGCCTTGCCATGTAGTTAGTGAGATAATATGAATGGCAATTTGATGATTATTGTGAACGGTGTGTGAGAGTATGTGATGATTATTATGGAAGTATATACATATATGTGTTAAATGATGATAAGTATAATTTTATTATGGTTAATGAGTTTGGAATAAGACATTATGAGTATGAATGTGTGAGCAATTTTACATGTCCCATATGATGTATATGATGTGTTGGATGTGATTAAATTGGCTTAGAATGAGATTTCATATGTTGGGTTGTGAGAATTTTTATTTTCTGCATAAGTTCTGATAATCTCGCTCAAGCGAGATGGATTCTCGCTCAAGCGAGATGGATTCTCGCTCAAGCGAGAATCCCCTGTACCATTATTATGGCCTCTGGCCCAATCTCGCCCAGACGAGTGAGCGTCCCACTCAAGCGAGACGTGTGTGGTGATAAGTGCTTTATAGTACAATAAATTAGACCCAGTTTGCTTAGGATTTTTATCATTATCCACTGTATTTCTTTTATTTATTGTGATTTTTGCTTTCTTTCCACTCTATTCTACTTGGGTATGTTATTTTGCAGAAATTAAGACAATAAAGGGTCAAAAACAAGAGAAAAACGACCATAAAATGATAAAGAAACAAGAAGAACAAGCCCAAAGTGGAAAGAACTCTCTTTTTATGCTAAATTCCGACTCAGAATGCTGAATTCTGACTCCATATGCTGAATTCCGACTCATAGTGCTGAAATCCGACTCAAAATGACCAAATCCGAGTAGAAGGACTCAAAAATGATCGAATCCGAGTGGAATAACTCAGAATGGAGCATTGCCGAGTGAAATACTTCACTGTTAGAGGTGATTCCGAGTGAAAAGTTCCCTGTCAAAGCAATTCCGAGTGATATAAATGGCTAACCCAGTTAGAGGTTCAATGCTGAAAAAGAATGTCTCGATTAAAGGAGAATCCGAGTGGAAGACCCCCTACTGCGACCAATCCGAGTGAAAAAAGGGACTGACCTTGAATAGATGCTCCCAAAGCTATTTTCCGAGTGAAAATATTGCTGATTGAAGGGAATCCGAGTGGGAGTTCTCTGATTACAAATAATCCGAGTGAAGAAATGCTGATTGAAACAAGTCTGAACTGTTTTTCTGTGCCAAACTGCCTCCGATTGGAAAACTCCCGAGTGGTCAAAACTGTTGTCCGAGGAGAAGAAGTCACTGAAAGAGCAACTGTTGAATAAGGGGGAATCCGAGTAGTTTCATTCAGAGAAAATGGCATTCTCAAGCGGAACAAGGTATTTCTGACCAGGAGTAAATTATACTCGGACAGATTCTCACAGTTTCACACTAAGTCCGAGTGAGATCTCTGCAACGAAGAATAACGAGTGAGTTGGGTCAGAAACCTATGTTTCCGAGCTAAGAGAGATACGGACCCGGAAAGAAATTCAATCAGTCAGATTCCAACCCTTCAAGTGCAAGTTTCTGAGTAAAAGTGGAGGCCATTCCGAGTGAGAAGTAAGAAGGCACTTCCGAGTGAATGTATCCAAATGAATTTGTCCGAGTGAATTCCAAAGCAAAATCCGAGCAAAGTTTTAACCGAGTGGTTCAAATTCAGAGACAGCCGAGTGAAAATGGTTAGGAACCGATTAAATAAATTCTGATCCTGAGTGAGTCTTCAATCAGTTCTGAATGAACTCCATGAACCTGAGCCGAGTGAATGGTTGCAGTAGGTTCTGAGTCCTTCTGCAGTCAATGCCGACTGAATGGCTCAATCAGAGTTAATCTTCAGTCACTCTTCACTCGTCCTTTCATCCAGCTTCATCACCGACCGGTTCTCCTCCAAACACCGACCCCCAACAACACTGACTGGCTTTCACTCGGATTTGTGTCCAAAGTCACCTTTTCACTCGGTCTTTTGCACAAAAGGCTTTTTTTTCACTCGGATTCTAGAGAGAAGGTGAAAACCGACCCAATTCTTCACAATGCAACACCGGATCACTACCTCCATCAATACCAACTCCTTCCATCTCTTCACAGGCCCAACACCGGATCAATAGAACACCGGGCACAATCAACAACACCTCTCTCCATACCGTCAATATTAACTTCATACCGCCCAGACTCTTCTCTCCAACCAACATCGTCCAGCACTCAGTAAACCACCCTCCAGCAAGCTTTCACTCGGATTTTGGGGGAAAAGTGAAAACCGACCCATTTTCCACTCAAAATTTGCCCGGCTGAATAAATCCAAGCACCGAATTATTGGAAATATTAAAATAATGCAATTTGGGACAGTTGGAAGTCATATGCACCGAAAGTTTTCTCCCACTTGACACCATCCAGGCTGTCTCCAAGCTGTGATGGTGGGGCGGTTGAGAAGAAGACAATTGCACCAACTGGCACCGCGTTTTCCAAGCTGACTTCTTCCCTTCCTTTGCCTATAAAAGGGAACACGGACAGCACCACCAAACCATCGAACAATCACTTCAATTCAATTTCCTTTTCTTTCTTTTCTTTCTTTTCTCTCTTCCGTCCTTCTCTTTTCTTTTCTTTCTTTCTTTTTCATTTTCTTCTTCGTTCCTTCTCCTTTCTCTTTCGTTTTAATTTCTCTTTTCCTTTCTTTTTCTTTATTTTATTTTAAGAGTTGTAAATTGTAAAAGTGAGAATTTAAATTTGTAATTGGTGGAGAAATTATTGCAACAAGGAATTACAGTGGTAAATTATTCTGAGCTTTTGGAGAAACCCGTAAGTCTTTATTTTTTTACCATGACTTGTATGTTTTATTTTTCCATTATTTATGTGAATTTGAATTATTTCATGAGTAACTAAATTAATTATCTTGGGATGAAGGGGGTATGATAATATTTTATTGTTAATATTATTTTGACTTGGAATTAAATAAATTTATGTTTTCCATTTAGTTCAATTATGCTCAATGCTTTTAGTAATTCCTAACAAGAACCTAAATGATAAAACTGTGTACTTGCGGGTATATTAGTAAGTTTAGGTAATAAATAGAATCGAGAGATTTATTTTTACCGGAAAGCTTTGAACTAAACCCAAGATTTTTGAGATGCTTTTTGTGACCTCGGTAAAACCGTGAAAGTAATCAAAATTCTTTTGAGGAAATAAAAGGGATTTTCATAAAACGATAATGGGCCTTTCTGAGGATTAAGCAGCGCTTTCCATAGGTTAGGTACATTAATAGGATTCCGAGAGGAACATATTAATTAGCTTTTGGAAAATTCGCCTTGGAAAACTTAATTTGATTCTTATTTATGAAAAGTTAAAATTCATTAACATAAAATAGAGTCTTAATCCCCCGAAATCCAAAGATACTCTCAACTCTGATTTTTTAAGTGTCAAGTAAATTTTATTTTTGTACTCTGTGCAACTTAATTTTGTGTTTTATTTTACAAAAACCTTAAGAATCAATTGTATGGGTAATTAAATTTTAATATGTCGGTACTTTGAACACAGTCCCTGTGGAGAACGATAATCTTTTATATTACGCGACATAACCAGTGCGCTTGCGGGCCCTGTCATGTGGGGTAAGTGAAAGAGTTTCTGGGCGAATCTCGCTCGAGCGGGCGTGGCCGCGCTTGAGCGAGCGAGAGAGGAATTGATTCTGGAGATTTTTCGCTTAAGCGAATGACGAGGAAAACTGGACCTCGCTCAAGCGAGCCAGCCTTGAGGAGGTACTGGACATTTCTTGTTCGAGCGAGTGGCTAGTTGAAGGGAGCCTCGCTCGAGCGAATGCATGCGGAAATGGTTACTGGAACAATTTCGCCCGAGCGAGTGGCCAAGTATGAGGTGTCTCGCTCAAGTGAACGAGCGTGGAAACGTTGCTGGACAATTTTCGCTCGCGCGAAGGGGCTCGCCCAAGTGAGCTATGTTAATCTCGCTCAAGTGAGTTGCCCAGAATTGAATGTTGTTTCATTTTCTTTATTTTGATGGTGTTAGGCCCCTTTCCCTTATATTGTAAGATACTTGAGGGGATATATAGGGATATATATATATATAATTATGAAATAATATGGTGGTCTTGGATAATGATTAAAACATTGGGATAACTCATTTATGCCTATAATATATAATCAGAAACATAAATGTTGATCACCAAGATGGAATACAAAAGAATGACAAATAGGATTTGACAATGGGGTTATGAGATATACCCTTGGCTGACTATGAACCCATTAAAAGAATGATTAAATGATGAGGTGTTTGTTAACAACCGATGAATCGGAGAGGACAATGATAATGTGTAATAACAAATAATGTTATGGATCATTTCCTTGAGTAAAGGATGATCGTTATTATTGATGATTTTGTCGTATACCATTGTGAGTGGTATAAGTGTTGTCTTGTATGTGTGGTTTGTATTATATTGACGAAATGTGTAAATGCCATATCAATATATATGTATATATAGAAGAAACAATGGCAATGAATAATAATATTAAAAGAATCCACAAATTAAGTATGTGGTGATAATGATGAAAATTTAATGAATGATGATCATATATGATGCCATTATGGATGATTTCAAATATTGACTCGCCGGTTTGATGTGAAACATATATATACAAGAGATATATTGAGCGGTAATGCCAAGTATATGAATAATGTGCCTTGAGGGGCCTTGTACACGATGGTGTAATGATTATTGAAAATGCCAAAGTAAAATAAACCCCCTAATGGAGAGGGTGAGATATCCTTGTGAGGTTAAGATTGGCACATGCATTATTGCATTGTTGCATTTATGGCATAACATGGCATTGATATGATTTGTTATTGGAATGAATCACCTTGTGGGGTGCCACAAAGGGTGTATCCCTGAGTGATGATGATATTATGATAATTGTTATTGAATGAATCACCTTGTGGGGTGCCACGAAGGGTGTATCCCTGAGTGATGATGATAATTGATATTTGTTATTGGAATGAATCACCTTGCGGGGTACCATGAAGGGTGTATCCCTGAGTGATGATGATAATTGATATTTGTTATTGGAATGAATCACCTTGCGGGGTGCCACGAAGGGTGTATCCTGGAGTGATGATAATGTTGTGATACAATGTATGTGACATGAATAACCTTGCTAGGTTCCACGAAGGGAGTAACCGACGTGATGACAATTGATATATAGATTATGAAATGATTGATATGGTGGTTGCAATCACCTAATTGAATAAAATGGATCCATTGCATATGCATTAAACAGTTGACATATGTATTAGCCATAGGTGCATGGCATTTGAGATGGGATGACCATGAGATGAAAAACCCCTTGCGAGGAGGAATTGAGTAAAGATTTGATAAATTAAAGATGATGATTTGTGAATGCCCTTGATGATAAGTGGCAATGTGATTGTGTATATGCTTGTGCTTGTTTATGTTGTGAATTACGATTCATGATGTTTGTATGCCTATTATATTAATGTGATGATGATTGAATGATGATTTAATGGTTTTATAGCAAAGCACACATGATGATTATATGCATATACACATGATCACAATATATATTATATTCGTCATTTTGAATGTATAACCCACTCTCCCATGTGGTCTCCTTTTTAGCATTTTGATGCAGGTTGCCATGGGATGAGTTTGGATTTTAAATCGAAGCTTTGGCGAAGGTAAATAGTGGTAGTGGAAGTGCCTTGGCCGGCATCATTTGTGAATTATAATGTATTGAACGAATTGTATAAGATGATATTGAGGATTTAGGGGATTAGTATATGTATAAGTTAACCTCTGTATTTATGAATAGATAGGCCAATTATGTGATATGGGCAGTGGCAATAATTGGGGCATGACCCCGGATGTATATGCATATTTATATTATATCTCAGGCAATGCATGTGTATGTTGTGAGTAAATTAGACGGGTTTTGTTCTATTAGGTCTATGTCAGATATTCGTATGCCTTGCCGAGCCTCTTCTCATATCGTCATATATGGGACTAGGTGTATGCCCGGTATACACATTTTTCTTCCGCTGTAAACTCTACTATTTTGTATACCGTTATGGGCAATTTAGTTATCGATCCAGTTTTAGTTTATTAAATTTCACTCTTCGGTTTTCTGTGATTCGGGCTTTCGGTGTGACATCAAACTTATTTTAAAATGCGAAAAATTTTCTCGCATTTTTTATTAATTATTATCTTGATCATATCGGGATCTGAGTCCCAAAAAATAAGGTGTTACAAAGGTGGTATCAGAGCATGGTCTGCTCTGTATGATGTTATTGATTTTGCTAGAACATGTTTACTTGTATAGAAGCTATAAATCATTGTTCGAGCATGGGTGCTCTGTATAAATTGGCATTATGGATGTTTGGAGCATAATTGCTCGATTGGGAAACATTTTGAGGATCATTGTAATATGGTTGTTCTGTATAGATTTAAGAGTGACAATTATCTTGAGGATGATATTATGTTAAGCATTGATTACCCTATATGGATTGGTGAAGGGCTAATTGTCTAAGAATTGTGAATTGATTATAAGGGCAATGCTTTCTTAATGGCTATTCTTGTGAATTATTAGTATAGGATTGTAATATTCATAAGTTATGATTGACGTTTATGGGACTATGCCCAATATCATTAAGGTCGTGTGATGCACCTATGGAGCCTAGTTGCTCATTAGTAATCATGAATGATTCGTGAGATTAAATACTGTGGATAAATTATACGATGTGACTAATATGTTTGATTGTGTAAGTCCGGCCAAGTTCCTTACCCTATTTCCTTCCATTGACGAATATATTGTGATTATGCATTGATGTTTATACATTAAGTATAAAATTGATTTGATGATCCATGTTGAATATTAATCATGGAAATGAAATATTGAATTGATGAATATGAGATATGAAAGATGAGTTGATATGGTAGTAGACCATATATGTTGGGACCTTGATGTGCATATGCACCTTGAATTTGAATTGTTGGTTAGGTCTCTTACATGCATTATGCTTGTGGCGTCTAGCCAAGGAGTACTTGTTAAATGAAATGGAACTCATGTGCTTGAGTTGATTGAATGGATGATATTGAGAGAATTCCCTAATATGGGTATTTTTTAAAGTTAAATGATTGGTCGTGCTACTTGTGAAGGATGGGTTTTATATCCTTGGCATGAGAACCTTGTATAGTATATGATACATGTAAATTGTTATATCTCCCTAGATTGGGAACTTGAATATGTGATAAAATGATAAGGTAGTGAAATATGAAACTGCATATGCACCCATTAGGTTGAACTCAGTTTTGTAAGAGAGGACCGAGTGAATGATTGATTTGATTTTAAGCCACTAGGTGTGGTGACCCCGTTGATTTGGCATGATCTTGCATGATCAAACCTTATGGATGATTGATTTAATTGACCCTATGGTGGTCTACGCTCTATGTTATTTTTATGAGCCATATCTAGTGATGTTGTGTGTTATGGGAATATTCCACAATGGGTACTAGGTAACCCTTAGACCTTCTAAGTCTAGTGATTGATCGAATCTTATGAATAGTTGAGCCATAACGAAATTAATTGTGAAATACGTTGTTGAAGCTAAAGTCGATATATGATGGAATACGAATAATGAATATAACCCCTAATGATTGATGAATAATGATGTTGAATTTGGGGTATGATTGGTATTGGCTATGGTGTACATGATTTTATGGTATGACTATGGGCTAAATTGTATGCCCTCGACGTTGTGATCATGAAACTAGCTATGGATTATGATATGACATAGGGATGACATGTGTCGTTGCGGGTTAGTAGATGGAAAATTTAATCATGTGATTACTTCCCGTTTAGTTTGAAAGATGACATTGGTGATAGAAATCACATAATGAAGTGATACGATATGTGATGTATGCCCAATTTATGAACTTTGATTGTGAATTGTGAGGAGAATCCCTAATATGAGAGCTTGTCATATGATTGGGAGCCCTATTTGACCTCGAAGTTGCGTACTTCCTGCGAGTTTAGTAACTCGTTTAGGCTTGAATCGATTTATAGCCAACGATGTATGAATGAGACAAAGGATTATTAGACGATTTGACCATGACTTCGGGATGGATGAGGCCCGATGATGCGGTATTTACCCTGTAATGATTAAAAATCTATGGTTGGTACACCAATGTATGGTAATGTTAATTAAGAGTGAAGATTAGTATGGCTTGATGGATGCCAAATTAGTTGTAGAATGACGATGAGATATGAATATGTTAGCTGTGGACTGGTGAGGATTGTCACTAAGTCTTATGTGGACTGGTATCGTTTGAATATGTGTGACCGATGTGAGCAATGGGAATACAAAGTACTGGTCTCGATATGGCCTTACATGCCATAGGTATTGTGGTAACATGCACATGAGCGTCGACTTTATGTGTTTGTGGCAACCACTATGGGATTTTGACGCCTTCCTGTATGTCGGATGTAGCAACACGTAGGCCAGGTAGGTGTAGGGTTGTAACTGCTTATGGTGAATGTATTAAGCCTACCTGGTCGCACTGAGTATGAACATGTGTGCTCTGTTGGACGAGTCATAATCGGTGACATATGACACGCTTGGATGTAGAAAGTTTTATGTTAAGACTAATGAAATGATGATGAACATGTCTTGATGGACTTTGGGAAGTCCGATGTTATTTCATGGTGCCATTGAACTCTGTTGGTGTGTGGCCTAAAGTATGGTCTTACGTTGTATATATCGAGGTTAAATTTCGAGGACGAAATTTCTTTTAGGTGGGGTGGATTGTAACATCCCAAATTTTATAAAAATGAATAATTGAGGAGAATAAATAATAACTAATTGTATATGAGTTGATTTATGTCCCAAAAACCTTGCAATAATTAAGTGGGGATTCATTATGGATATTTATAAATTATTGAAATTTAAGGAGTTAAAATTTTACCCGGTTAAAATATGGGTGTCGGACCAAGTATCTCCGATTGAGATGCTGTTGGTCAGGGCTATTAAGAATATTAGTGGGAATCCGAATATGTCTTCAGAATAATTTTTGGATTTAGTATTGAGCCCGAACAGGGGTCCTGTACATTACACAATGGTAAAATTTTAATGAGAGGTAAAAACTTAAAAACAAACTCTCCTCACTCTCTTTTGTTTTCACGCCACTTCTTCTCCTTCTTCCTATTCTCTTTTCCTTCATCTCTTCTCCTTCTCTTCTCCTTCTTCTTCTTCCATTTTCCAACATCCAAGAGTGGTGTGCTCTTCCTCCTTCTTCCATTTTGGTTGCTTTAAACTTGGAGGGGATAACAATGGTGGTATAGAGCTCTCTTTCTCCCACTCTAATTTTATGCTCCCTCTCCTTCTCTTGGAAACAACTCCTTTTCTTAGCTTGAGGTATGTCCCTCACCATTTATGATGAGCCCATGACATTAGTTATGATTTCTTTTGTTGGGAAAGTGTATGGTATGCATAGGAGTTATGAGTGGAAGCATTTATAATGGAAACCCTAAGGTAGGGTGTTGTTATTATGGCATTAATGATGGGTTGTTGTGGGTGCATGAAATTAATACTTAGATGGGTGGAAAATTAATGAGCATTTATGATGGTGATGGGTTCTAGTGAAACCCTAACCTTAATATATTGGGGAAAATGTAAAATATGAGTAGAATGTATGTTTAATGATGTTAGAGAATGATAGTAATGATGAGAGATAGCCATTAATGATGGTTGATGAATATTGATAATGGTTGTTGGGCTTTCATGAAACCCTAGCCCTAAGAATTTAGGGTAAATAGATATATAATAACTTGGGAAGTTGAATTGAATGTGGATAGATGATATTTAAGGTGGAAGGTTATTTAAAAATGATAGGGGACCATTGATGGTGAAACCTATAGATAGATGTCATTATAAATATGGGATGTAAGGGAATGGTATAATAAGATTGTGACTTGATGAGGTTTTAGACCATTTTTGGTGTGCCATCTAAATTTGATTCATTAATTATGGTTATTGGAGGATATGAGTCATTGTTGTTAGCCCTTTAAGATATAGAGGATCTTGGTTTTGGGAAAGGAATTCCCGAAGCCTAACACAATTGCATAAATTGGTGTTTTGACAAGTTTAGAACTTGTTCATAAACTTTACAATGTGTAAGTCATTATTTAGAATTTATGAGGAATGCCTTGAGATGGTTATTGATTCTATGAATGCATATAAATGTGATATATAGATTGTGTTCCAGATGATGGTGTGAAATGATCGGAGCATTCAGATTTTGGCTCTTCCTTCGAGGTAGGATAGGAGTTTACATTTAAATTGCATGAGTAGATTGATGGTGATTATTGTATGTGTTTAGTACTCATGCTTGCCTTTCCATCTAGTTAGTGAGATAATATGAATGGCAATTTGATGATTATTGTGAACGGTGTGTGAGAGTATGTGATGATTGTTATGGAAGTATATACATATATGTGTTAGATGATGATAAGTATAATTTTATTATGGTTAATGAGTTTGGAATAAGACATTATGAGTATGAATGTGTGAGCAAGTTTTACATGTCCCATATAATGTATATGATGTGTTGGATGTGATTAAATTGGCTTAGAATGAGATTTATTATGTTGGGTTATAAGAATTTTTGTTTTCTGTATAAGTTCTGATAATCTCGCTCAAGCGAGAATCCCCTGTACCATTATTATGGCCTCTGGCCCAATCTCGCCCAGGCGAGTGAGCGTCCCGCTCAAGCGAGACGTGTGTGGGGTGCGTGAAAGTGTTTCTGGGTGAATCTCGCTCGAGCGGGCGTGGCCGTGCTTGAGCGAGCGAGAGAGGAATTGGTTCTGGAGATTTTTCACTTAAGTGAATGACGAGGCAAACTGGACCTGGCTCAAGCGAAAAAGCCTTGAGGAGGTACTGGACATTTCTCGCTCGAGCGAGTGGCTAGTTGAAGGCAGCCTCGCTCGAGAAAATGCATGTGGAAATGGTTACTGGAACAATTTCGCCCGATCGGGTGGCCAAGTATGAGGTGTCTCGCTCAAGCGAACGAGCGTGGAAACGTTACTGGACAACTTTCGCTCGCGCGAAGGGGCTCGCCCAAGCGAGCTATGTTAATCTCGCTCAAGCGAGTTGCCCAGAATTGAATGTTGTTTCATTTTCTTGATTTTGATGGTGTTAGGCCCCTTTCCCTTATATTGTAAGATGCTTGAGAGGATATATAGGGATATATATATAATTATAACATAATATGGTGGTGTTGGATAATGATTAAAACATTGGGATAACTCGTTTATGCCTATAATATATAATGAGAAACATAAATGTTGATCACCAAGACGGAATACAAAAGAATGACAAATAGGATTTGACGATGGGGTTATGAGATATACCCTTGGGTGACTATGAACCCATTAAAAGAATGATTAAATGATGAGGTATTTGTTAACAACCGATGAATCGGAGAGGACAATGATAATGTGTAATAACAAATAATGTTACGGATCATTTCCTTGAGTAAAGGATGATCGTTATTATTGGTGATTTTGTCGTATACCATTGTGACTGGTATAAGTGTGGTCTTGTATGTGTGGTTTGTATTATAATGATGAAATGTGTAAATGCCACATCGATATATATATATATATAGAAGAAACAATGGCAATGAATAATAATATTACAAGAATCCACAAATTGAGTATGTGGTGATAATGATGAAAATTTAATGAATGATGATCATAATGTGATGCCATTATGGATGATTTCAAATATTGACTCGCCGGTTTGATGTGAAACATATATATACAAGAGATATATTGTAACATCCTGATTTTTACTAATTGAGATTAAGCCATTAATTAAGGGTTAATTGCGGAATTGAGATTAATGATTAATTAGACTAATTGCTGATTGGTTAGAAAATGATTGAATAAATAATGATAATAATAATAATAATGCCAGGCGAAAGGACGCATGTGTCCCTAAGGGTATAAGACAACTTCAGCTCTCTCTTTCCCTCATTAATTCACGCTGGACAGCTCTTCTTATGCGTGCGTCTGGTCTCTCCTTTCCCCTGTTTCTCTTCTTCTTCACTCTCATTCACGTCGCCACTTGAACAGTGAGAGAGTCGAGAGCTTTCTGGGAGGAACAATGACACGGCTCTGTTTCACCCCCTGTCCTCTTCCTCCTCTTTGTCACCTTCTTCCCCTTCTTCCTCTTCTTCCACTTAGAGCTGTTAGCATCCCAGTTAGAAGGCTGTGCTGGGAAGTGCCTTGGAGCTGTGGGGGAGACGAATCCGTTGGAGGAAGGAGCAACTCTGGCCCAAAATCGACGCTGAGTTCGAAGGCTGTCGGAGGAGGAGTAACAGAAGGGCGATCGGTCAGCATTGTAACTCGAGGAGTCTCTGAACCCCGACAGCAGGTAGGGGGCGCTTTGCATGTCAAGTGTATGGTTTATGGACGGGTTCCGGGGAGATTTGCTTTAAGGTGTTGTATTGTGTTTGAAGCGTGTTGGTAGATGTGTTATGACTGAGTATTTGTGCATGCAACTCCCGGATTTTGTGATATCTGTGAATTGTTTTATGTTGTGTGATTCTGTCCATTAGTGCGTGTTAATGTTCCTGAGAATGATGACTGAATACATGTGAATATGAGTATCACTATAATTTCTGAATGCATGAGATATAAGTTGATATGTTGATTTCCATTTGGAATGTTGGGTTAAAATGCATGCTGATTTCATTACAAGTGTCGAATGGATGTATTGTAGTGTTGTTACCCTGATTTACTTGTTATGAGTTACTATGATAAACGCATGTGATGCTGTGATGAAACTGTGGAATTCCGAGTGAATCTGAATGCTGTGTGGAATCGGTTGTGACCTGTTTTTCAGTATATGCAGGTCGGACTCGGAAGTGATGATAAGGCCTCAAGTCTGAGTGAGGCGCACTCCGACTGCTGAGTGCTTATATTGTATTTATTATGTTTAGTCATTATAGCCTTGGCCGGCTCTCATGTAATATGATAATTTAACATCT
The DNA here is from genome assembly GCA_037962975.1 of Clitoria ternatea. Lineage (NCBI taxonomy): Eukaryota > Viridiplantae > Streptophyta > Magnoliopsida > Fabales > Fabaceae > Clitoria > Clitoria ternatea. The sequence goes on from CM075672.1 coordinate 165,234,538, forward strand.
TTGTTTATGAGTAATGCCTGTCAGAGTTATAGATAAGTACACGTATACGTATATATAAATACTTTATATGGGTATGGTGTTAATTACTTCGAGTAATAAATGTTGGTGAATGAATAATGTTAGGATGATAAGTATCCGAGTATATGTTTACATATATATATGTGTGTGGTTATATTGGTAACATACGTTGTATTAATTGTGAAGAGTTGTTGAATTATTTGAGGGTTGTTGAAGGGTAAGATAGTGTTAAGTTGATGATTCCAAGTGAGACTATAGTGTTTGGGCTTCTTTTCTGAGTGGAGAAGACTTAAAAGGATTCTGAGAAAAATTACTTTAGATGTACTTACACTATGTGGGGTTCGATGGGAGAATTTCCCGAGTAATGTTAGGCGTAAGTAATACCGAGTGAAAGATATGGGTAAATCCTGAGTGGGAAAGGATTTGATTAATTCCGAGTGATAAATCCGAGTGAACCTCTCCCGAGGGAAGGGTTGTTGTAATGGTCTAGATGGAGATGAATTCGGAGTGTATGATATTTATAATCCGAATAAATGTTATGTATATATAATCTGAGTGAGTGAGGAGGATCTACACCCCGAGTGGTTAAGGTTCAAATGAGTCCAAGTGGGACTTAACCTTCTGATTTTCCCCAAGTGAATATGATGATGTATACCGAGTGATAAATGATTGTGGAGACCCCTTCTAAGTGAAGGAAGGTCTATGTGTCCTCCGAGTGAGAAGTGTAGATATACCGAGTGATGAGTGTGTAAGGGAATCCCGACTGTATCGAGGTTGAAATATACTGAGTAGTGTTGATTAGGAGGTATTCCGAGTAGGGAAGTCTTATGGGCTCCGAGTGGGATAGTTATCACTTCCCGAGTGGATTTTACGTGACCCTTATGGATAAAAATAAATGACTAAGTATAAAATGTTGGGGTCAATCCCGAGGGAATGGAACACCGATCCCGAGTAATGGGAATTACCGAGTGTGTTACTCGCCCAGCGACTAAGTGTTCGCTCTAGCGAGTGTGAGCGAAAGGAATGTCCCTGATGGGTTACGCTTAAGCTATGCGTACTTCGCCCGAGCGAGCTGGGTTGTCTCGCCCAAACGTGTTGAATCTCGCTTGAGCGCATGTGTACTGGGTGGCTGTTTCGCTTGAGCGTGGTTGTGGGCTCGCGTAGGCCCTTGTTCTCCCGCTGTATGCCTTACGAATGTCTTTATTTCTCTTGCTTCATTCCCTCCATATTATACCTGGTTGTGTTATAGTCCATTTGTTTATTTTTATGCAAAAATTTTCCTTGTTTTTGGTATTAATTTATTTATTAAATTAGGGTGTTACATTTTGGTATTAGAGCAGACCAAAAGGTCCATGGCCAAGGTATGCTTACCGAGTGTAAGCGGTTGTGTGCGATATGACCGGTTGTCATCATTGCTGGTGGTATCCTGTCGGATTTGATATACGTTGAATTATGAATGGTGTGATTATATGCTTGTGTGTTTGTTTGAGATTGGGAACAAAGGGTACTGCCAGGGGTATGTTCCCTAGGGAATAGAGATTTGTGACGACCCTGGCTGATTGTTCACGAAATACTGAGAAGTATTTCTAAGCCTTGGTCGGTAGAGAGGAAATAGAATAATAGATGTGGAAACTTTCATGTGTATTGAAACTGAATTAGTTGGTTCAGCCTCTTATGTAGGCCATGCTAATGGCTCATAGCCGAGGCATGCTGTTGGACGGATTTGAACTCACACGTCTGAATTGATTGAATGAATGATATTGATGGAACCCCTAGAGTGGTGTATTCAAATTCAACTAACGGGTTATGCCATCGTGAAGAATAAGTTTTATATCCCTGACACGAGAACCCTGTATGATGTATATGGAATAAGTGATTGTGTAGTCTCCTAGGATGAAGAATTTGAGTATGAGATGTATATGTTAAGGAATTTTTGCTGGTTACTGTGTGTGAATTATATGAGTTGTGGGCTATTGTAAGTATGAATGCTGATTGCATGCGGTAAAAGACTATCTCATTGAGCCTCAATGGTGTTTAATACTGACTATATATGATGCATGTATTGTTAAGGAAAAAGGTTGAATATATGTGATAGGTACCTGCATGGTGATTTCCGTGTGTGGTTTATAATATGATGCATGTGATGTCTAAATTAATAGTGTGGAAGTGGTTATGGCCCAATGATAAAGTCCTGCATGAGATGTGGGCCGGTTATATTAATTCCCGTGTGGGATTTTATATTAAAAAGTATGTGATTTGCCGAGTGCATGTATGGTGTTATTGCTATAATGACCACTGTTATGAATAATAATGATAAAATGCGTTGGATGCATTTATTGATATTGAATGCCGAGTGCATTGGCGTTGGACGCCAGGTGAATAAGACTATATTCATCTGATTCGCCACTGGAAATACTTGGAGCATATAGCGTAGGCGCTTAATACCGATCGGTAATCAGATGAATATGTGTTGAAAGTCCTCGGGTTGGACTTGAGGCAGTGTCGAGTGCACTATAAAAAGACCCTGGGTTGGACTTGGGGCAGTGCCGAGTGCTTTAAGCGTTGGACGCTTAAGGACCTTGGGTTGGACTCAAGGCAAGCCTACCGGGTTGGACTCGGGGCTGCCCGTAACACTTCCGTTGTCGCTTGGAGTGACTGTGTTACATGTTAGGGCAAACGGTTTGGTACCTGTAAAACGGCCGAATCAGCTTGGAGCTGAGGAAAGGCTTGGAGCCTATGTTGTAACAATAAAAATGGGTAACCGGATCCGGGTGAAATGAATGTGTGCACACTACGATTGTTGTTGAGCTCAATGTGAATTGCATGAATATGTGGAATGTTATTTAGAATAACATGATTGAGTGGAATCCGATTGGATGAGTGTATGTATATTGATGTTATGGCCGGGTGCAATATAATGTTGTGGTTGTAATACATGCTGTGGTGAATGATATGAATTATATGGCCAAGTGTGAATTTAATATTTCGATTGGATGATTGAATATATATATGTGTTGATGTTGTCGCTGAGTGCAAAGTGAGCCTATGGCTGTGATTATATGTGATTGTAAATAATGTAAGTAATATAACCGAGAGCTGGCTGGATAGATTCTGATTGAATGACGCTTGAATGTGTTCTGATTGAATGACAGCGTGTATGTTATTGACTGTTGGTATATATGAGTATATATATATATATATGATATTGTATGGTTTTGAGGTGGATAGGATCTAAGGAGGAGATAATTACTCGGTAAGGGTCGAAAACCGACTGTTATTATACCATTTTAGGGTGATAGTCACTGCTACTTGACGATTGTCATCAGGAGAGTTATGCTAACTTATGAGTAATGATGAGGTGTGTGATTCTTGTGTGGGTCGGAAGCCTATAGCCATTATACTATTTTACAGTAGCGGTAAATTATATTTCATGATTGTTGCTGTGTGACGTGCCCTATGTGGTGCATCATGATAATGTTGGTGTGAATATGTGCTTATATATGTATGTGAACTGCCATTAATTCTTGTGAGTTAGTATAAGTGGAGTGTGTTAGTCGGTGTGTGCGAGAAGAGTGTAATGTATGCCGTTCCGAGAGGACCCTTCATACCATAGGCACTGTGGCAGTGTACACTCTTGTAGCGACTCTATGTAATTGTTGTAACCCTATAGGAATGAGACGTCATCCTATAAGTTGGATGCAGCAATTTGTAAGTCAGGCAGGTGAGGCTGTAACTATTTATGGTGATGGTGAGTCATTCGGGCTGTTTGAGTCAAGATGAGAGTAGTATCGAGTGAACAGTAAGAGGTTGGGTATCAAAACGAGGATGGAAGGTTTGTTTAACCTTGATGTATTGCCTCAGAGCGGATAGAAGGTTATTGAGTATGAATTGGCTATTAAAATGATGATTGGTTATTGAGATTGATAGGTGATCAAGTTTGTCACTGGAATTGGAGGTTTAAGAGTTTAGCCGAGTGGTATTGTGGATTAGTGGGGAAACCATGACCTTGAGCGGAGGTAATCGGAAAGGTGAGGATTTGCTCAGGAAAGATTAGTATATTCCGAGTGTGAGAAAGTGGAGACAGATCCGAGTGAAATCTTTCTGGGAGAAAGGATTCCTAAGTGAAATTATGGTGTCCCGAGTAAGATCTCATAAAGGGGTTCATTACCAAGTTATGGGAATTGTGTCCGAGCGTGACACTTCTGAGTAAGGTTAGATTCGGGTGATGTGACTCGGAGCGTGACATTTTCGAGTGAATGGTACCATGTAGACAGTCCCCATCGTATGAAATTTCTAAATCTGTAGGATGTACCCCTGACTAATCTTTACAAGAGGAACTTCGGGTTGGAATGTGAGGCTATGAATAGGTAAGTATCCGAGTGAATTATCCCGAGGAAGAGTAAATACCCGAGAGGTAAATTTATCCATATTTGTATTCGAGTTGATGTTTTGAGCTGCTAAGTTTGAACTCAGATTTGTATTTGGGGTAGGCTTGTATGCCGAGTGAAAATTTTGTAAGTAGAAAGTTTTCCGGGTGTGAATTGCTTTCAAATCCCGAATAAACCTTTTTAAGTGAGAGGTCCAAGTGACACCCTCTGGGTGTAGGCATGGAATTAGCCGGATGAATGGTTAGAAATATGAGGTTTTGAGAACCGAGTGTGGTGTCTGTAGAGTATGAATCCAGGGAAACCGTGCTAATTGGGGCACATTGGAGCTCTTTTGAGTATTTGACTCGGTATTATTAAGATATATCATGGTTTAAAGGGAGATTTTAGTGGTCGGATGTTGGAATAACCGAGGGTTTAATCCGAGATGAATCGGTCGGTAGCGAGTATTATAGGGAGTCGGTAATGTTGTTTACCGACTAGACTTTTTCCACTGGTTGGTTAATACCCAGAATGTGTCTCATGTGACACGATTTTGAGCCTATGATCTGTGTAGGTACTTAATTGAGCCGAGTGACTCCTTTGAGTCGGGGAATCTGATGATGAAAGTACACTGATCGGTGTTGAGAATGTAGGGCCGAGTGGCCAAAGAACTAGGAGTGCCTTGGTTATGGTGAATTAGCAGAATTGAATAAGGTGACTTGTACGTGGGAGATTGAATCCCAAATGTATTGAATCCTTTGAAGGGTTGGAGTGGTCAGTAACCCACTTGAGGAGCCGATTGGAAATTATGAACCAGTCGGTAAATGCTTGGAGAGCATAGATGTATAGCTGCTTAAAGTGGCGTGACAGTGATATGCCAAGCGGTTTATTGAGGCTACGCGTGTGTTTGAATTTTGAGTATGAAATTCTTTAAAGGAGGGGAGAATTGTAACATCCTGATTTTTACTAATTGAGATCAAGCCATTAATTAGGGGTTAATTGCAGAATTAAGATTAATGATTAATTAGACTAATTGCTGATTGGATAGAAAATGATTGAATAAATAATGATGATAATAATAATAATAATGCCAGGCGAAAGGACGCATGTGTCCCTAAGGGTATAAGACAACTTCAGCTCTCTCTTTCCCTCATTAATTCACGCTGGACAGCTTTTCTTATGCATGCGTCTGGTCTCTCCTTTCCCCTGTTTCTCTTCTTCTTCACTCTCATTCGCGTCGCCACTTGAATAGTGAGAGAGTCGAGAGCTTTCTGGGAGCAACAACGACGCAACTTTGTTTCACCCCCTGTCCTCTTTCTCCTCTCCGTCACCTTCTTCCCCTTCTTCCTCTTCTTCCACTTAGAGCTGTTAGCGTCCCAGTTGGAAGGCTGTGCTGGGAAGTGCCTTGGAGCTATGGGGGAGACGAATCTGTTGGAGGAAGGAGCAACTCTGGCCCAGAACCGACGCTGAGTTCGAAGGCTGTCGGAGAAGGAGTAACAGAAGGGCGATCGGTCAGCATTGTAACTCGAGGAGTCTCTGAACCCCGACAGCAGGTAGGGGGCGCTTTGCATGTCAAGTGTATGGTTTATGGACGGGTTCCGGGGAGATTTGCTTTAAGGTGTTGTGTTGTGTTTGAAACATGTTGGTAGATGTGTTGTGACTGAGTATTTGTGCATGCAACTCCCGGATTTTGTGATATCTGTGAATTGTTTTGTGTTGTATGATTCCGTCCATGAGTGCGTGTTAATGTTCCTGAGAATGATGACTGAATGCATATGAATATGAGTATCACTATAATTTCCGAATGCATGAGATATAAGTTGATATGTTGATTTCCATTTGGAATGTTGGGTTGAAATGCATGCTGATTTCATTACAAGTGTCGAATGGATGTATTGTAGTGTTGTTACCCTGATTTACTTGTTATGAGTTACTATGATAAACGCATGTGATGTTGTGATGAAACTGTGGAATTCCGAGTGAATCTGAATGCTGTGTGGAATCGGTTGTGACCTATTGATGGCTGCGTAAGACGCACTTAGTAAGCTTGGATGCTTGTTGTAGAATTGCATGAAATTGCATATATGAGATGACTTTCAACTACAGATTCCTGGCTAGATCCGTGAGGGCCCGTGGTAGCCGAGGGAGCTAAAGTTAAGTCTCGAGACGTCTTTGGAAGACCGGTACCACGCGGGAAGGGCTAATGGACGAGAGGCAGGGAAGGAATCTGTAACTGAGATTACTGTTTAAGTCGGATCCGCATGCATGTGTGTGAGAGTATTGTTATTGAGACTAACCTGATTGCATGGATTTGAATGATTGAGTAAATTCTGACTAGATGATGTTGCATGAGTGAATTCCAACTGAATGAATATGTATGTATTGATGCTGTTGCCGAGTGCAATGTGATGTTATGATTGAGAATGTATGTTATTGAGCAATTTCCGATTGGATGATGTTGTGTGACTCTTATATTAATTTGCAGTATATATATATTTGTGGATTGAGCCGTGTACATTGTATAATTGAGGATTGAGGTATAATCCGAGTCAATAACTATCATTTTATATGTAAAAGCTCACCCCTACACCATTTTTCAGTATGTGCAGGTCGGACTCGGAAGTGATGATAAGGCCTCAAGTCCGAGTGAGGCGCACTCCGACTGCTGAGTGCTTATATTGTATTTATTATGTTTAGTCAGTATAGCCTTGGCCGGCTCTCATGTAATATGATAATTTAACATCTTTGTTTATGAGTAATGCCTGTCAGAGTTGTAGATAAGTACACGTATACGTATATATAAATACTTTATATGGGTATGGTGTTAATTACTTCGAGTAATAAATGTTGGTGAATGAATAATGTTAGGATGATAAGTATCCGAGTATATGTTTACATATATATATGTGTGTGGTTATATTGGTAACGTACACTGTATTAATTGTGAAGAGTTGTTGAATTATTTGAGGGTTGTTGATGGGTGAGATAGTGTTAAGTTGATGATTCCGAGTGAGACTATAGTGTTTGGGCTTCTTTTCCGAGTGGAGAAGACTTAAAAGGATTCTGAGAAAAATCCCTTTAGATGTACTTACACTGTGTGGGGTTCGATGGGAGAATTTCCCGAGTAATGTTAGGAGTAAGTAATACCGAGTGAAAGATATGGGTAAATCCCGAGTGGGAAAGGATTTGATTAATTCCGAGTGATAAATCCGAGTGAACCTCTCCCGAGGGAAGGGTTGTTGTAATGGTCTAGATGGGGATGAAGTCGGAGTGTATGATATTTATAATCCGAATGAATGTTATGTATATATAATCCGAGTGAGTGAGGATCTACACCCCAAGTGGTTAAGGTTCGAATGAGTCTGAGTGGGACTTAACCTTCTAATTTTCCCTGAGTGAATATGATGATGTATACCGAGTGATAAATGATTGTGGAGACCCCTTCTAAGTGAAGGAAGGTCTATGTGTCCTCCAAGTGAGAAGTGTAGATATGCCGAGTGATGAGTGTGTAAGGGAATCCCGACTGTATCGAGATATACTGAGTAGTGTTGATTAGGAGGTATTCCGAGTAGGGAAGTCTTATGGGCTCCGAGTGGGATAGTTATCACTTCCCGAGTGGATTTTACGTGACCCTCATGGATAAAATAAATGACTAAGTATAAAATGTTGGGGTCAATCCCGAGGGAATGGAACACCGATCCCGAGTAATGGGAATTACCGAGTGTGTTACTCACCCAGCGACTAAGTGTTCGCTCCAGCGAGTGTGAGCGAAAGGAATGTCCCTGATGGGTTATGCTTAAGCTATGCGTACTTCGCCCGAGCGAGCCGGGTTGTCTCGCCCAAGCGTGTTGAATCTCGTTTGAGCGCATGTGTACTGGGTGGCTGTTTCGCTTGAGCGTGGTTGTGGGCTCGCGTAGGCCCTTGTTTTCCCGCTGTATGCCTTACGAATGTCTTTATTTCTCTTGCTTCATTCCCTCCATATTATACCCGGTTGTGTTATAGTCCATTGGTTTATTTTTGTGCAAAAATTTTCCCTGTTTTTGGTATTAATTTATTTATTAAATTAGGGTGTTACATATATTGAGCGGTAATGCCAAGTATATGAATAATGTGCCTTGAGGGGCCTTGTACACGATGGTGTAATGATTACTAAAAATGCCAAAGTAAAATAAACCCCTAATGGAGAGGGTGAGATATCCTTGTGAGGTTAAGATTGGCACATGCATTATTGCATTGTTGCATTCATGGTATAACATGGCATTGATATGATTTGTTATTGGAATGAATCACCTTGTGGGGTGTAACGAAGGGTGTATCCCTGAGTGATGATGATATTATGATACTTGTTATTGAATGAATCACCTTGCGGGGTGCCACGAAGGGTGTATCCCTGAGTGATGATGATATTATGATAATTGTTATTGAATGAATCACCTTGCAGGGTGCCACGAAGGGTGTATCCCTGAGTGATAATGATAATTGATATTTGTTATTGGAATGAATCACCTTGCGGGGTGCCATGAAGGGTGTATCCCTGAGTGATGATGATAATTGATATTTGTTATTGGAATGAATCACCTTGCGGGGTGCCACGAAGGGTGTATCCCGGAGTGATGATAATGTTGTGATACAATGTATATGATATGAATAACCTTGCTAGGTTCCACGAAGGGAGTAACCGACGTGATGAAAATTGATATATAGATTATGAAATGATTGATATGGTGGTTGCAATCACCTAATTGAATGAAATGGATCCATTGCATATGCATTAAACAGTTGACATATGCATTAGCCATAGGTGCATGGCATTTGAGATGGGATGACCACGAGATGAAAAACCCCTTGCGAGAAGGAATTGAGTGAAGATTTGATAAATTAAAGATGATGATTTGTGAATGCCCTTGATGATAAGTGGCAATGTGATTGTGTATATGCTTGTGCTTGTTTATGTTGTGAATTGCGATTCATGATGTTTGTAAGCCTATTATATTAACGTGATGATGATTGAATGATGATTTAATGGTTTTATAGCAAAGCACACATGATGATTATATACATATACACATGATCACAATATATATTATATTCGTCATTTTGAATGTATAACTTACTCTCCCATGTGGTCTCCTTTTTAGCATTTTGATGCAGGTTGCCATGGGATGAGTTCGGATTTTAAATCGAAGCTTTGGCGAAGGTAAATAGTGGTAGTGGAAGTACCTTGGCCGGAATCATTTGTGAATTATAATGTATTGAATTGTATAACATGATATTGAGGATTTAGGGGATTAGTATATGTATAAGTTAACCTCTGTATTTTTGAATAGATAGGCCAATTATGTGATATGGGCAGTGGCTATAATTGGGGCATGACCCCGGATGTATATGTATATTTATATTATATCTCAGGCAATGCATGTGTAAGTTGTGAGTGAATTAGACGGGTTTTGTTCTATTAGGTCTATGTCGGATATTCGCATGCCTTGCCGAGCCTCTTCTCATAGCGTCACATATGGGACTAGGCGTATGCCCGGTATACACATTTTTCTTCCGCTGTAAACTCTATTATTTTGTATACCGTTATGGGCAATTTAGTTATCCATCCAGTTTTAGTTTATTAAATTTCACTCTTCGGTTTTCTGTGATTCGGGCTTTTGATGTGACATCGAACTTATTTTAAAACGCGAAAAATTTTCTCTCATTTTTTATTAATTATTATCTTGATCACATCGGGGATCCGAGTCCGAAAAAATGGGGTGTTACAGAGGCTGTTAAATCACTTAATAAACAGGTCATCTTGGGATTCCTATGGGATAATTATTCTAGCTAGCCAAGGGATTAAGACCATCACTTTGTTCTTAGCCCACGACCCAACATATTATTTATTTTTACGTGGTTCATATAATTAATAGAAAATTTCATGAATTTAATTTTATTGAAAAATGTTATTCACTTAAAAAAATACTGATATTATCCATTTCTAAAAGATAATATAATGATACTTTTAGTAATTTTATTTATATGGCAAACTCCATAATTTTAGAAGATTCAATATTTTGTTTGGTCAAATTTTTTTATTAACTCTAATGTCTTGGCCATTGATTTGGTCTTGTATGCCTGGTCATTATGATATTTTCATTATGATTTGCTTTAAATTTGTATTGGATGGCTAAATTTTCAGTTTTTCACTATCTTTCTTGGATGGCTGAATATGATTCAAACAATTCTAGATAGAAACAACTAGTAATTCACCATTCATTTACTTCACATTTGATTTCTGGTGATCTGTCTGACTTGTTTTCATTTTGGTATCTCTCTAATTTTCTGTTTGATTTCAACTCCTTGGTATTGATTTTTCATAAACCCCAACATCATTTCTCATTTGAGTCAAGACTATTTTTATTTAAGTTCAAAACTCATTAGTGCTCATTGATAACTCTGTTTATTCTTTTAGATTGTCAGTAGTTTGTTTAGTGTACATGCCATTTTCTACTATATTAGTACTCACAGAATGTACTTGATAGAACCATGGAAAAAAATAGGTTAATGAAGAAGTAGTGTCATAATACCATGCTGAGAATATGTGTAGTCCTTTCTTTCTAGACTTTAGACGTAGTGAAGAAGTAGTAGCTACATATCACAATAAGGCTTATTCCATCACTTAAATTCACACAATCTAGGATGTAAAGGATGAATCTAAACTTATTAGACGTAGTGAAGAAGTAGTAGCTACATATCACAATAAGGCTCATTCCATCACTTAAATTCCCACAATCTAGGATGTAAAGGATGAATCTAAACTTATTAAGCTATTAATTTATGTTTTTACCCTACCAATGTCACACCCCGGTTTTCTACGCTGAATCTCAATGTAATCAAAATAATAATTACTAAAAATACGGGTAAATTTTTTTGCGTTTAAAATAATTTCAAAATACTACAATGATTACATTAAGACCCAAACCATAGAAAACCGAAGAGTGAGATTTAATAATTTAGAAACTAGATCGTAAATCAAAATGCCCATATATGTATACAAAATAATTTGAGTTTACAGCGGAAGAAGAATATGTATACAGGGAACCCGCCTAGTTCCATATATGAAGATATGGAAAAAGGCTGAAGCAATCATGCAATTTCATAACATAAGCCTATTAGGCCACAATCGACTACACACCTAAATCGTGATCATACATCATTAATTATAAGTAGCCTATACTTGAGACATCCTTCACCAAATGGTATCAATTCAAATATCACCATGATCATGTTTATAAATCTCTATTTATCAACATTATTATACATAAATCAATCATTACATCCTATTTAACAAATGTTACCGGCCAAGGCATTCCATTGTATCTATTTACCTTCTCCAAAGCTTTAGTTCAAAGAATCAATCTCATCCCATGATAACCCTGTATCACAATTCTAAAAATAGACAACATGGGAGAGTGAGTTATACATTTCAAATGACGAATGTGAATACAAATGAGATTATGTGCATATGCATATTATCATCATGTATGCTTTGCTAAAATCATCAACAATCCTCATAATCTATTCGTTTTAACAATATACATATCATATATTCCTCCATTAATTCATAGTAAAGTAATCAGATACACACATCTGTTCTCATTGCCATAATGAGCCAACACCATCATTATCAATCATACATAAACGTGCCCTTCATCACATTAGGCCATCATATACAACATCATTATATTTAGTATCTTTTCATTGTATTCATATTTTTCATGTTATCTTATAGGTATATACTTACCCATCTCATCTTCATCATATCTCAATCTCAATCATCATCAATCATCATCACCTTTTGGCATATCTCCATGCTATATGCAAATGTTGTTAGGCTAATGCATATGCATAATGGAATGACAACAACAAATATGGATCCAACTGTGGGAGTAAACATCAATTATAGGTCAAGCATAGGTGTGCTACTATGCCCCTACTGTAGTAGTATAATGTGTACACATATCTCATAATGCATACATAATCACCAATTTTACTGGTACCAAACCGCTATCGCCCATATGTAGCACTAGTCACCCCGTGACTTGTGGATCAACAACATGGCCTTACTTGCCAAAAGTGCTACGGGCCTCTCCCAAACATACATTGAGAGAGTCATGCCCCGTCAGACACTGAGATAACTTGCTCATCATAGAGCCACCCGCCCACAGGGCCTACCACATAGGGTGCCTCGTCACCAAACTAAGGGCAGCTTCGTGACTTACGCACCGAGTCACAGGGGAACAACAGAATACTCGTGCACTAAGCCATCCTCCCACTGGGCCAACCGGGGGAATCCCTTAATATTCCTTACTGGCAGTGTATGATATGCCATGGATGCAAATGCCAATCAATGCATTCTCATACTATGCATCTTATCATGCCACTCATCAATCATCGTCATCAACACCAACACCACCATACAATCTTTAGTGGACTTTATCATTGTTGGTGATCCAGTCCCAACACCGGTTCCCAATAGCATGGTTTTAATGCCTTGCCAGATCAGTATTTCGAACAAGAGAAATACATTTCAAATCCTCTACGATTACTCTTATACAGAGTACATACCGCCTAGGCATATGACTCCGCCAAGGCATGTTACTCCGCCAAGGCATGTTACTCCGCCAAGGCATGTGACTCCGCCAAGGCATGTGACTCCGCCAAGGCTTATCACTCCGCCAAGGTGGAAAGTATTAAAAAGATTGTACACAAACATAAAGCATTTCCAATGCACACTACTCCGCTAAGCCATAGGCTCAATACAGGCGGAATACCAAAATCCCCATACTACGAAGCGAGCCCATATTTATAACCCCGGCACGAGATTGACTCTGTCTTGAGAGGTTGAAAATGGGAATCACGCTGTCACGCATAAGAGGGAACAACAAATAAAATAATAAAGCATCAACGCTTTCCAAGTGAGTGGAAATACCCACTACAGTGATGGTGCTCGTGAACGGCGCAGGGACCTACTACCTTTCTTGCATTGTGCCTGAAAATAAGGAATGGGTCCCACCAATAATAGCGCACCAGTAACAGGTATATAAACCTCAGCGAAAAGGTATAAGGGATCTCCCTAATTCTGAACCTTACACATATACTTGCATAATTCTCTCAGATTTGCTTTCTAAGTCTAACAGTACTTCAAAACACTGACTTGAGCGTCGGAGAATAATTGCAGGTACAACCACCAATTGTGTCAAGGCAAAGGAGGCTGTTCCAGGCGGACTGCTACACCGCCGCAGAGTGCATTGTACTATTCTTCAGTATACTAGAGTACTTTACATTTGTATCTGTATAAGGCCCTCCTCACATCAGATTTTACTTTGCATGTACATTTTGAATTGTTTGACAATCATACCTTTACACCCCCTGTAAAGAACAGTTCAGTTGGTATTAGTTATTGTTTCAAGTTTTAAGTGTGGCATTTCACTTCAACATACTTATATCATACATGTAAGTCAATACTTGAAATATTCACAATGGCATCACAACATCAACAACATTCAATAATCTTTCATCAATATTAAAGGAATACCTAGCATCCGAATTCATCTTTATTCATTGACATCACTACATAAATCTTAGAGGATTTTCACCTTATTTGATCACTACCATTATTTCATATATATTAGTGTGGTATCGCAACAAATCATCAATATAATTCAACCCACACTTACACAAGATCACACTTGCATTTATTCACGATGGCATTCAACAATCATCAATAATAACAATCATCCTTTACTCAAGGAATTGATCAATGACATCCTCCATCTTTATCCATTATCGATATCATCTCTGATTCATCGATTTATAATAATTACATTGTCATGCAATCATCCCTCACTAGTATCATCATCATCAAGGGGGTGTCATATAACCACATCATGTAACTTGTCATTATCAAACATCATAACATATCATTAGTGGTGTACAATTATGTTTTCATAACCTATCATAGGTACATACCTATTTTCCAACATCTCAATCAATATCAAACACCACCAAGACACATCATCATCATATACCTCTAACACATTCACATGTCATTGCATGATGAACAAAATTAGGATAATAACAAGTTCAATTGTAACACCCCAAATTTTAAAGAAAACAATTTATTGAATAATGGTAATTAATTATTTATGGTCCGATAATTGTGAGAGATTTTAGTAGACATTAGAGGTGAATTATCGGTAAATTAAGATTTACTGGAATCAGATGATTTAACAAATGGTGTAGGACCCACATGGTCAAATTAAATAATTAATGGGTCTAGGATGTTTAGAAAATTATTATGGTTACGGTGATATGTTTAAATAATTTTTGGTGATGAGGAAATAATTATTCAGACTCGACGTATGTAAATAAACAGGGAAAATACGAGCCAAATGGAATTAAAAGAAAATGTAAATTCCCATTTCCTCTTTTCCACTTAACCGTAGCATCTTTCCCTCTCTCTTTTTGGTCCTTTTATCTAATGGACAATAGGGAATTATTAACCATTGGTAAAATCAACTTGGAGCACTCTTTTGTCCATTGGGTAATACCTAATTTACACTAAAATTCTTCTTTCTTTCCCTCTATCACCGTGGGGCCTTTTTCTTCTCCTATCTACCTTTACTTTTCTTCTTCTCCCTCACTCCTTCATGGAAAACCGTCCACCCCTCTTCTTCATTCGATTCTCTTGCAAAAATCAACAACAAAACTTGGATTCATGAAGCTTGGATGGTATTTTGGGGGAAAAATCAGATGGGTTCTCCATCCTCTTCCTTAATTTTGTTTTTGACCTAAGCTTGGGACTTGAGGTAAGATTTCTAACTCCTTTTGCCCATTGATAAATTTTAATGATGTTAAACTTAAAATGGTAGTGCTAGAAACTATAGGTGTTGATGAGAATGGAAACCCTAGGCTTCAATGGCTTAAGATATACTCTTGATTATGGTTTTATGATATATGAGGATGAGGGTTATTGAGTTTATGAGGATTCATGGAAATGGTGGAAGTTGATTGTTATTGGAAGATTTTAGAGGAAACCCTAAGTGTTAATGATTTTGGGGGTTTTAGTTCAAAATGATGGGTATTGATGATATTGCACTCTAGAATGCGTTTTGTGGTATATTGAAGTTGGTTTTGATGAATGACAATATTAATCTTGTAATAATGTTAGTAAATCATTGGTGTTCCTTAAGATGATGATCATAATGGAAGATAACTATGAGTGATAGACCAATGGAGTAGAAATTGATACAATGAGGTTTAGGACCATGATAAATATCATAAGAGATTAACAGTTGATGATGGTCTTAAATAGAGCCAAGAGGCTTATGATGAATTGTAGTGATGGTTAAATGATTCATGTGATGATTTGGAAGGCTTATGGAATAGAGGTAATGAGGTTGTTGGGTATAGTTAGCCCATAAGACTTAGAGAATCATGGCTTTAGGCAAGGAATTCCCGAAGCCTAACACGATGGTATGAATTGGAGTTTAGACAAGTCTAGGACTTGATGATGAATTTTATGAGATGATGCCTTATGATGGCTTATTAATGGCAAGTATATATGTGTTTATTGATAGGATTGTATTCCGGGTGATGATGCGGAACAATCGAGGCAATCGGAGTGTTTGGATTGCGGTTCTTCTCTTGAGGTAGGAGAGGAGTTTGCATTTCAAATTGCATGAGTGAATAATTGTTAGATATGTATATGTATGAACTCATGCATTGCCTTGCCATGAATGTGTTAAATGTTGAATTGATGATGTGATGAATGATGGCTTGGCCTTTGTTGAATGTTATGGAAATATATATATATATATATATATATATATATAATGATGATGAATGATTAGTTGTCCCTTTTGTTGCACATGAATAAATTGATGACATAGGCTTATAAATGGATGAATTTCCTAGAGTGTGGAAATATGTTTATGATGATTATGCATAAAGATATGTATAGTTATATTGAAAAATAGTTTAGAAACCTCTCTCATGTAGTTGATAAATTAGCAAAAAAAATGAAGAAGTATGGCTCATTGAATCAGGTCTAAAGCTGTGATTTATTATGTGTATGATATTGAATTGGGCAAATTCTACCTAGGATGGACATAGATTTGTGTTATGGAATGAAAAACTTGATTTTTGGACGTGTGATGATGATCTCGCTCAAGCGAGATGGATTCTCGCTCAAGTGAAAGTCCCCTGTATTAGAGGAGTGGCCTCTGGCCCAATCTCGCTCAGGCGAGAGGAGGTCTCACTCAAGTGAGATGTATGTGGAATAGGTGGATGAGCTACTGGACGAATCTCGCTCAAGTGGGTATGGCCACGCTTGAGCGGGCAAGAGAGGAAATGGTTCTGGACGGATCTCACTTAAGCAAGTGGTGAGGCATGTTGGGTCTCGCTCAAGAGAGCAAGCATGAAAGATACTGGAGTATTTTTGCCCGAGCGAGTAACTGGCCTTGGAAAGCCTCGCTCAAGTGAGCGTGTCAGAAAATGACACTAGAGGAATTTCGCCCAGGCGAGCGTGGCTCGCTCAAGCGAGTGGCAATGATCTCGCCCAAGCGAGTTGCCCAGAATGGAATTTTATTTCATTTTCTTTGTTTTGGGCTTATGTTGGACCCCTTCCTTTGTGTTATGAGATGATTGAGGGAATGTACAAGGGGTATATAATGATGATATAGCATGGTGGTGATTAGAATTGATGGATACACTTGGGATAATTTAACCATGATATATTCACCCCCAAGAATGGGATATGAAAGAATGATAATGAGACTTTGATGATGGGGTTATGAGATACACTCAAGAGTGATTATGAAACCAATGAGAGAATAGTTAAATAATGTAGTATTTGTTACAAACTGTTGAATCGGAGATGACAATTGTAATGTGTAATGATGAATGATGTTGTGGATCATTTCCTTGAGTAAAGGATGATCCTTATTATTAATGATTTGTCGTATACCATTGTGTGTGATACAAATGTGATCTTGTATGTGTGGTTTGAATTATATTAATGAAATGTTATGAATGCGACACCAATATATAGATGAAACAAT
Source organism: Clitoria ternatea (assembly GCA_037962975.1). NCBI lineage: Eukaryota > Viridiplantae > Streptophyta > Magnoliopsida > Fabales > Fabaceae > Clitoria > Clitoria ternatea. The sequence continues at coordinate 165,252,029 of CM075672.1, forward strand.
GGTGATGAATAATGAGATGAAAATCCACTAATTGATTATGTGGTGTTGTTGATGAATAATTGATAAATATTAATAATGTGTGTGATGCCATTGTGGTTGATTGTAAGTGTTGACTTGCATGTATAATATATGATGTATCAAGATGAAAATGCCACATATAAAACTCAAAACAATGGCTAAAACCAACAATGATAAAATCCACTAAGGTGTGTATGGTGGTGTTAGTGATTATGATGATGATGTTTGATGAGTGGCATTTAGGCTGCACAGTGTGAGAAATGCATTTGATCTGCATTGCATTGCATACATGGCATATTATAGCCGCTGATGTTGGAATGTTAAGGGAGTTCCCTTGGCCGACCCAGTGGGAGGGTAGCTCAGTGCATGAGCATTCTTGTTGTTTCCCCTGTGACTCGGTGTGTGAGTCATGAAGCTACCCTTAGTTTGGTGATGAGGCACCCTATGGGACTGGCCCCATGGGCGGGCGGCTCTGTGATGAGCAAGTACCTCGATGTCTGACGGGGCACGACTCTCTCGATGTATGTTCGGGAGGGGCCCGTAGCACTTTTAGAAGTTGAGGCCATGTTGTTGATCCGTAAGTCACGGGGTGACTAGTGCTACAGATAGGTGATAGCGGTTTAGTACTAGTAAAATATGTTGTTGATATGCATGCATGCTTTGAGATATGTGTACACATTTTTCTGCTACAGTAGGGGCATAGTAGCACACCTATGCTCGACCCACAATTTGGTGTTTATTCCTACAGTCGGATCTGCATTTGTTGTCTATTCCATTGTGCATATACATTAGCCATAAAAGCATTTGCATATAGCATGGAGATATGCTAGATGATGATGATGATTGATGCTGATTGAGATTATGGCATGGTGTTGATGAATGGGTAATTGAGTACCTAAAAGACCACATAAAATTGATAAATGATATAATTACCATGAAACAATATTGAATATGACGATGTGTATGTTATGGCCAAATGTAATGAAGGGCATAATTATTTATGATTGATGATAATGACGTTGGCCCATAGTGGCTTTGAGAAAAGACTTGAATGGTCAATGTTGATGATGTTGGCGCATTGTGGCGTTATGATAGATGTGTATATGCCTGCTTTGCTATGACTTGATTAATAAATATGAGATATGTATATGTTGTTGAATTAATAATTTATGATGATCAGTGATGTGTTTAGCAAAGCATACATGATGTTGATATGCATATGCATATAATTTCAATTGTATTCATATCGTCATTTGAAATGTATAACTCACTCTCCCATGTGGTCTACTTTTTAGTATTGATGCAGGAATGTCATGGGAAGAGGATATTTTTAAAGTAAAGCTTTTATAAAGGTAAAATAGTGGTAATGGAATGCCTTGGCCGGTAGCGTTTGTAACTTAATGAGTCGTGTATAAATGGATATTATGATGTTGTTAATTATCGATGTTGATGGATGAAATGTAAATATGTATAAATAGGGAAGATGTATTAATATCGAAGGTATTAGGATTCATACCTACTTGGTAAATATAAAGATGTGATTATGTAATCATTCTGGGAACAAATAGGATTTTGATTTATTAATCCTCTGAGTGTGTACAAGTATTAAAAATACATAAATCGAGGGTGAAATGATATGGTCAATTATAGATTATGAATATTGGAGATGTATGATGCATGACCATATAGATATGTATATGCATATATCTTAGGCATTGTATGTTCATGAAGTTATGTGAAAAGATGATGGTTGTCTATTAGGCTTATAATATGCCGTTATATGCTTTGCCGAGCCTTTTTCCATATCTTCATATATGGGACTAGGCGTATGCCCGGTATACACATTCTTTTTCCACTGTAAACTCTGTTATTTCTGTATACCGTTATGGGTAAACTATTCAACGATCCAGTTATAGATTATTAAATCTCACCCTTTGGTTTTCTGTGGTTTGAGTCTTGATGTAGTCATGGTGGTGTTTTGAAATCATTCCAAACGTGAAAAATTTACTCGCATTTTTATTATTTAATTATCTTGATTACATCGGGATTCGAGTTTAGAAAATCAAGGTGTGACATCAATTCATTTTCAATACCAAGGTATGTGAGGGTCATGACAACACCCTCGCATTTCGATTGCTAAAACATATTAAAAATGTATGCAATCAAATGTATAAACATGTCATGGCTCAACCATATCAAACAACATCAAAACAAAGTGTAAATGAGCCAAAAACATACCATGAATCAACTCAGGAAGGTCCTTGAATCGATTCAAACCCCATATGAATCGATTCAAGCATGGTGAAATTAATGAACAGTAATTCTAGTGAGTCTTGAATCGATTCAAAGCTTCGCATTAATCGATTCAAAGCCCTGGAAGTCCTTATTTTTGGAAACAGAATGCATTGAATCGATTCAAGCCCTGGCATGAATCGATTCATGCATATCCAACAAACTTTTTACTCTAAGAAACATCATCCTATGACCCCATTCATCAAACCTAATATCTATTATGCTTAAACACACCCTCTCATGGGATTTTAACTTAATAAATCATGTATCTATATACACACATACATAATTCATTTCATCATTGATTATTCACTAAGAGTTACATTATATCCTTCAAAGAGATTCAAAACTCTTAAGGCCATCTCACATACATATTCATATCATTTTCAAGGCAAATAAATTGCCAATCTTTTCATTCAACAATCATCACACAACTTATCATATTATCACAATCGTGGCAAGGCAAGCATGAGTATAAATCATATACATTCATCATCAATCATTCAACTCATGCAATTGAAATGTAAACTCCTCTCCTACCTCAAGAGAAGAATCACAACTCGAATGCTCTGATTGTACTGCCTCATTGCCCAAAATACAATCTACACACATTCATTCATTCAATCAATGAGCCATCATAAGGCATCATCACAATTCTAATAAACTGTTAACATCATATAGGGCTTGTAATAAGTCTTAGGCTTGCTAAAACACCAATTCATATACTTGTGTTAGGTTTCAGGAATTCCTTTCTCAAAATCAAGATCCTCTAGATATAAAAAATCCAACTATACCCAATAACAACCTTACCACATTCATCACTCATGAGGTATCCAAAGCACCATCTAAATCATCCCCAATTACGATCAATGTCAAATTCATTACAAGTCCTCTTAGCTTCACTCAAGGCCATTAATAATTAACAATTTCACATGGAAACATCATGGCCTAAGTCCTCATCAAATCCTCATAAAAATTCAACAACCTCAAATATCAACTCCTCTAATTCTCATTTATCCTCATATACATATATCTCTCAAACTTTGAGATTAGAACCTCATCAAATCCTCATCTTAACTCATCTATTCATCATCAATGGTTATCCACCATCATCATTATCATTTTTCCTTATAAACAACAACATCCAACTACAATATCACCCAACCATTCTCAACTAAATTCCTTTATTTTTCTTGTATAGATCATTCCAAATATCTCTTCCACACACCAAAATCATCCTCATGACCAATGAATCATCAAAATGTTAAGGGTTTCATACAATCACCAATCATCAATTCCAACAATTTTCATCTATCATCACAAGCATATTATCATCATTAAAGTGCCAATCAATTGTAAACAACACACAATGATCCCAATGGTCTTCTAACCTATGGTTTGGGTTCCACATGCATAGATCATCATTTAAACACATTGAACTTAGTTCAAAATTTCATCAACATCAATAATCAATCCAATTAATTTTAAAATTTCATTTCCTTATATAAAATTATTCTAAAGCACTAAAATCATCAAATTCACTAATTTTGCCAAAACCCCAAAAATTTAACACTTAGGGTTTTTCATCAAGATTTTCCAACAACATCAACATTCACCATTTTCCATAATTCATAATAAACACAATAATCTCACACCATTTTCCATTATCCAACCAAAATCAAAATCATCTCCCAAGCCATTCAAGCCTAGGGTTTTACATTTCCATCAACATCCTTAGTTTCTACAACTACCATCTCAAACCCAACATCATTAAAACCATAAATAGAGTAAGATGGGTTCAAAATCTTACCTCAAGAACCTAAGCTTTCATAAAAATGAAAATAAGTGGGGAAGATGGAGAACCCATAAAATATTTGCCCTAAAGTGCTATGTAAGCTCCATGAATCCATGCTTGGATTTTAATTTTGGCAATGAGTGGAAGGAGAAAGGTGGTGGACGGTTTGGTGGAGAGGGAGGAGAAGAAGAATAAAAATAAAGGTTGGGGGGAAGAAGAAGAAGAATGGACGGTTAGGAGAAAGAAAGAGTGAGAAGATGACCAAAATTGGTCATTGCTCCTTGGATAAAAACCATGCACCTTTTGCTTTTTGTCCATTGAATCATAAAATCTTTTAACCATTGTGTAATAGAGTGTAAAGTGAGTGAAGGGAGAGAGGAAGAAATGGACAGCTACAACAAGAGGAGAAAAAGGGATTTTTGGTTTTCTTTTAATTCTAATTAGTTCATATTTTCCCCGATTAATATCATACGCCTTGTCCAATTAATTATCTCCTCAACACCAAAAATTGTTTTAACTATACTACCATAACCACAATAATTTTCTAAGTACTCTAGACCCAACAAATATCTAACTTGATGAAGTGGGCCCCACACCGTCTGTTAAATCATCTGGTTCTGGTAATTCTCAATTTACCAATAATTCACCTCTAATGTCTAACTAATTTCCCCATAATTGTTGGACCATAATTAACTAATTATCTTACCCAATAAATTTATTTTTTCCAAATTTGGGATGTTATATCCAAGAATTATCCAATTAGTCTACTAAATATGTAATACTGTAACAGCTATAATTATGTTGTAACAACTATAATTATGTTATTATTTCATTGATTATGATAACCCAACTGTTAGTGATTTTCTTAAAAAAATAAAATAAAATTGGGGCTGTGTTTTGTTAATGCGGTTTGGATTCATTGTCTACACGATATGGGTAATGATGAATTATTTTTTTGAGAGCTGACTGTTAAAATGTTTTAGGAATATGATTTGATTCATTCTTCTACATATTTGACTTACATATCTGTTGAGTTTAAAGGTTTATCAAGTTAATATGTGAAATAGTGATCGACAGTGTTTGAGTAGAGCCTAAAAACCATTGTTTGAGATATTTAGACAAACGAGTACTTCTACACAAAATCATTGGATTAGATTTTTATTTTTAAAATCTAAAAATTATTTCTCAAAACAAACACCAGACAAACTCTATATATGTTGCTTGATGATTGTTAGATACTCCTAACTATGGTATTTATGAACCATTTTGTTAGAAGTTAGTAATTAATTGTATACCAGTCCTTGAAAATTTTTACAGAATCTAAGATTTTCATGTAAACTTTATACGTGTGTATTTAACAATTGACAGAATACTTTATACCATCCATAATACAACTATTGCTATATTTGAACTTTAATCCATTACCTCTCTTATAAGTTATAACCTTTAATACATGAAGTAATTTCCATACAAACAGATTTATATTCTTTAATGGTATGGCCAATAGAGAGAGAACCATTATTGAATATAGTTTATGTTTAATACTATGTCATGAGAGTTTATTCCCCTTTAATATTGAATTACCCGTGGGTATCTGATCTTACCAACTTTTTTATTACAAAAGATGAAATTCTACTAATGAGTTATAAGGGAGTTTAGTCGTTTATCAGGGTTCTGGTTGAGGTGGGGTTGACAAGATCTTTAGAAGTAAAATTTTACCTATTAGTTAAATGAAATTTATATTTTTAAAAAATATATAAAATTTATATTAACTGTTAAAAAATTTAATATCATTAAATCTAGTTTTTATAATTAGATAGCAGATACACCCTTAATCTTTTATTATTTTCCAAATGATAATGAAAAACATGTAGAATTGCTAGTTACAAAATATGTTAATATTTTAATCCTATTGATGTGCATGTGATATATCTGTATTGAAAAGTCACCTATTCTGATTTTGACCTTATCATAACGTATGTGTTGCTTTCATTTTGTGTAGTTCTTCTCCGACCTTTCCTTTTATTTCTGTTGTCACTCTCTGCGGACCCTTGACTCTTCTCTTCTTCCATGGTAAGTTTTGTTGTTCTGATCTTTTAGTTGTAAATTTGTAAAAAGTAATCTATTTTAAGAAGCATGCTATTGTTTTCTTTGTTTTGATGATGAAACAAGTTGTGTATTATGTATGTTGATTGTTTTGATAATGAAGTCACTCAAATTGATTATGTTAAACTGTACTGGGAACTTTGCTGCATGTAACTGCCCATTTTCTAAAATTTGGAAATGTTTAGTTTACGAGGGAGACTCTACCGAAATTTTGGTGGGCTCTTTGTTTTAGGCATTGAATGCATGTCGATTGTTGTTTGTTAGTGAAGAGCGGAGCTCATTAGGAATTTCTTTTGTGTGCTGGTAACAAGATGTGTGTTGCATGTGTATTGTTGTCTGTTAGTAGAGAGTAAAGCTCACTAGGTTGTGGTGATGTTTGCCTAAATTTCATATGCATGTTATACTGTATATATTGAACTGTATTGGAATTTATCTGTGTGTAACAGGGCATATTCTAAAATTTGGAAATCTTTAATTTACAGGGGAGACTCTACCAAAATTTCGGTAGGCTCCTTGTTTTAGGTTATAGAGAAAAGTTTATTAAAATTTAATTATGTAGGTTTTAGCCGTGTCTGTACCCACTAGGTACCCATTCAATATTCAAGACAACCGGCTGGCATACCGTGTTGTGTTGGATCTTGAATTGTCCCGGTTGGACAGTTTAGGATGAATCTGTAACTAGTAGGGTATAACCCATAGATATTCGTGTTTGTGTGAGACTTGTGTTATTGATGTGCAATTTGAATTTTGGTTTTTCCATTTTGTGTGTCTCTAGGTGCATGTCTGCCTGAGGTGTTTTGACCCCCAGGTACCTCTATGTACTCGAGGACTGATATGAAATGTTGTCAAAATTCTGATTGAACGTCAAGACACAAACTTCACGCAGACACCAAGATGGGTTACGAATGGTTACATTTTCATTCTGAATAGGATAAGGCCCCACCTACTTACAATATCAATGAGGTAGAGAGTGATTCACAAATGATAGTTAAGTCTTATTTAATTAAACTAACCAATCCTATTCTCGTTAGACATCGTGAATGAAGGTCCCGCCACATTGACGATGGATGTACAACCGGCTGGATCGTAATCGACGAGTCACTGAAGAGTTTTTGTTGGGGTTTTGCAAGTTCATTCCATTTGCTACGGCCAACACCCTTAAGTTTAAAGTGACCCAGAAGATCTGTTGCCCTTGCTCTAAGTGCAGATGCATGAATTTTAAATACGCGGATGACATGATGTGCCACTTACAGCAGAAGGGATTCATGAAAGGATATTATTAGTGGTACAACCATGGTGAGTAGTTACCGCCCAGGCCACCGAGCATATCTGTGCAAACGTCTTATTATGAAGTAGGGGGCAACAGGGATAACTACAACAACATGGAGCAGATGGTGATAGACCATGTTGGACCTTCTACCGGGCATGTCATACAACATGATGATGAATAAGGGATCAGAATGATGGTGTAGAAGAGTATGCTAATCCAGATATTAAGAGATTTTATGATTTCTTGGCGGTGGCGCAGACCCTGTTATGGGACGGCTGTGAAACTCATACCGAATTATCTGGCTCCCTAGCTGCTTTAAGCATAAAGGCAGACTATAATGTCTCGAGTGGCTATTTTAATAGAATGGTGGATTTGATGGCGTCTACTATGCCAAACAAAAACAAAATACCGTCAAACCTATATTATGCTAAGAAAAGTATGGCGAATCTAGGATTGGGATGTGTCAAGATAGGGTTTTGTGTTGATGGGTGTATTTTTTTTGGAACGAGTTCATGGACAAGAGTGTGGACAAATGTCTTTACTGTAGCAAGGATCATTACAAAACCGTCAAGAGAAGAGGGAAGGTAACTAGAATGGCAAGGAAGAAAATATGGTACTTTTCAATTACTCCACGGCTTCAACGTTTATACGCCTCGTTGTCGATGGCAAAACACATGTGTTGGCATGCTTTAAACTGAACATAAGAGGGTCTTTTATGTCATTCATCTGATGGGAAAGCATGGAAGTATTTGGATGGGCTTTACCCATACTTTTCACATAAGCCACTTAATGTACGGCTTGGCCTATGTATTAACGGGTTCAACCCGTTTGCTAAATACAGAAGAGCGTACTCTTAATGGCCAGTGATACTGACCCTGTACAATCTGCCTCTTGAGACGTGTATGAAGAGGGAGGTGATGTTTCTATCTATACTGGTCCCAGGACCTAAAAATGAAAAGGCGAAAATAGATGTCTTTTTGCAATTGTTGATTGAAGAGTTGACAGAATTGTGGGATGTTAGGGTGATGACTTACGATGCATCCTTAAAAAATAATTTCATGATGAAGGTTGTTTTGATGTGGACCATTAATGACTTCCTTACGTATGGCATGCTTTCTGGATGGTCAACGTCTGGGAAGCTTGCTTGCCCTATATGAATGGAACATACCAGGGGGAATCACCCCCTTTAGTGGGAAAACAAGTTATTTTGACTGTCATCATAAATTCCTCCCGTTGGATCACCCTTACAGGAGATCAAAAACTGCTTTCAAGAAAAACAAGGTCGTCAATGAACCTCCACCCTGTAGACGTTTGCTTAAACCGCAAGCGAAATATGCATTAAGACTCAATGGATGACTGTTTGTGTGTGAATGAATAGGTTGACCATGCCTAACGGGTTTGCTTCGAATTTGAGTAGATGTGTTGACCTGAACGAGGGCAGACTGTTTGGCATGAAAAGTCATGATTGTCATGTGTTTATGCAAAGAATACTTCCATACGCATTTCATGCCTTACCGAAACCCATCTGGAAACTGTTAGTTGAGTTGAGTCATTTTTTTAAAGAGTTAACAAAAATAGTCTTAACAGAGGAGACTCTTGTGAGGATGGAAGAAAGCATTCCAGTGTTGATTTGTAAGCTGGAGTAGATTTTCCCCCTTAGTTTTTTTTAATTCTGTGGAGCACCTGCCAATTCATCTACCATACGAGGCTAGGGTTGGTAAACCCATCCAGTATCGTTAGATGTATCCATTTGAAAGGTTAGACACTAGAACAACATCAAATCCATTAATTCACATTCTTGAAAAATTGTAAAATTGATTGTAACTCAATAATTCTTTATGTTTCACTAGATTTGTGCGTTCTTTAAAAGACAAAATCAAACAAGGCATACGTTGAGGCATCGATTTGTGAGGTATACTTAGTGGAAGAAATAACCACTTTTGCTTTATTTTACTTTCCAATGGAGATAGAAGCAAGAATGAATAGATTCCCTTGCAACCTTGCAGTGGCACCAAACCCTGGTGTGGGCGAACAAAACTCAATATTTAACTATCCTAGTCGTCCTGGAGGCAAGGTCATAGAATGTTACATTGATGAGAAACATCGAAAGGCAGCCTACTTGTACATTCTTTTAAATTGTGAGGAAGTTGAACCATACCTCTAGTAAGTCACATACTTTTACATTTTTCCAACTTTACTTCCATAGGGTTTTCGTGTAGTTAAACTTTTTGTTCTTTAAATAGTATATATGCAGATATACTTAGACAATAGCAAAATGATACAACTGACGACCAAATCCACAGTGAGGTATCATCCAAGTTCGTCGACTGGTTTGCACAACATGTAAGGCCATACACTATATGTTTTTTTTACGTTGTATAGTTATGTATATTCTAACATAATGCATAATGTTATGCTTTGAATAGATTCAAGATCCAGATAATCAAATTGAAGACCCTTTACTCCAAGCTCTTTCTTGGGGGCCTGTGAAAACTGTTAAAAAATGGCCAATTTACTACGTAAATGGCTATAAGTTTAACGTTTTCCAATGGAGTGAAGGAATGCGAACACATAACTTTAGGGTTTGTGTTAAAGGCACAACTAGACATTTAGAGGAGGACTTCTATAGTGTGTTAAAAGAGATCGTTCAAGTTTCTTTCTTCGGACGGGATAAAAGAGATTTAGTTTTATTCAATTACGATTGGTACGACAACATAATCAGAGTAGGTACAAAAGTCGACAACCATTACAGATTGGTTGAGGTGAAAAAGAATGGTAGATATAAAGGGTTTCATCCATTTATCTTTGCCCAGCAAGCCGAGTAGGTTTATTACACAGAATTCCCCAGATGGCACCAGGACTGTTATGCAGTCATCAAAGCCAAGACTCGTAGTCAGATCACTGATAACGTCTCCAATGAGGTTGAAGATGCTTAATAGCTGTTAGTCCTCAAATTTTCAATAAAGGCTTTAATAGAAATTTCATAAAAATCATAAAAATTAATTTAATTTGTTAGAAAATTAGGTTTTAAATTCAATAAATGGATGTTGTTGGAAATAATCTGCCCTTGATCAATTTTCTCTTGTTTTGCAGTGAAAAAGTAGATAATTTAAGAGAAAATTAAAGATACTGGAGGAGCTGACGCGTAGCATCAACCCCACGCGTAGCGTGGCTACTTTTGATGCTGACGCTACGCGTCACAGCCACATGTAGCGTCAGAGCTGCGTGGACTCCACAGCCAGCTTGGCCAAGCACTCAACTTTGACCCAATAATGGCCACTCCACACAGCACCAATGGCCATTCCACTAAGCACAAATGGCCAAAACACAGTGGAGACACGTCCAAGTGGCCAAGCATGATCAAATTTAATAATTTGAAAAGGCCATTATCAGCTGTTTAATGGAAGCTGAGTCAGGGGTTTGACGCGTAGCGTCACACTGACGCGTAGCGTCAGCACCCTTGCTCAGCCCTATAAATAGGGCCATCCAACACCATTCTAAGCATCCCATATCATCCCATTCTCATTCTTTTCTCTCTTTGTACTCGACTTTGAGTATTTCTTTTGTGAGTTTTTAGTTCTAGAATAGTTTTCTAGATACTTGAGAGTGTTTTGTTGTATTGTGATCGTTGTATCGTGAAGTTCTCCATCACCTTCGTAATGTCAACCTCTGTAAGTGTTGTCTTTACTTTTACCATGTGTAGCTAATCTGTTTATGTTGGAATTGGTGAACTAATCTATTGAGTATAATGTTGTGAATTCGACCTCTGCATGTTTATGATTCAAGTCCATGTTAGTATTTCAATCTTTTATTAATATGAACATCAAACAGGAGAATGATTTTCATGTGTATTGAAACTTGTTTTATTAGTGTGAATGTCAAACGGGAGAATGATTATTCATGCCGTATTGAAACTTGTTTTGACGAAAGTAAAAGTTGGAATACCCTTAGTATCTCAATTCTATAGGGGTTGTTAACCGTTGTTGCTATAAGGCCCGGACATAATGCAAGTTTTTACTGAGAAAGCTCATGAGGGATCGGACTTTACGGTGAATTCTTAGAATTTATATCACGAGGGATCGATTATAATGATTTTAAGCTGTAATGATATGAAACTTGATGATTAAATATGCATGTCTTGAGTCCTCATTGTTATTCTAGATTAGGGATCCAATTTCCAACATAATTTGTGTATCTGTGTTTAATTCTCAAGTATCTTACCTATTCTAGATTTAAACTCAACTTTTTAGATAGATTTTTATTTTCTTTTTATCTCATGAACAATTCAACCATGCTATCCTGTGAATATTGTATAAATTGTATATAAATCATTCTTTTGTCTATAAGTTTATTTTCATTTACCATAGTGACTAGGAAATTACTGTTGTTATTGGACTTTCAATCCCAGTGGAACGATATCTAAATTTTGAAAACTACAAATGATTGGTGCGCTTGCCAATTAATGACCCGATAGTAAACACAAACAGTTAAAACATTATTACCGGGCCAACAATAGCTAGCTCTGAGCAACCTCCACGACAGTCACTCAGTGTTGAATATTGATCCAGTCATATTGGATGAGACACTTGCGGCCTCAGGCGGTGAACACATTGGCACACAAGTTGTCTTGTCATTAAAATGGTCCAAGGCCAATTTAGATAATGATAACACTTCTGAAACAAATTCTGAGTGGCACACTGACACTGAAGGGGACTTCCAAATTGAAACAGACACAAAGTATATAGCTGTATATAAAATTATGTATATATATGTTATTGTTAAGAAATTGCTTAATGCTTAGATTGTTTGATTGACAGATGACTAGACGTAGAGGACACTTTGGTTGGGGTGGTGGTAGGCACTCCCCAGTTACATGGCTAGGTACCCCTACCTCGTAGAGGAAGACCACACCAACCGATGACACTATATACGTGATATAACACCCCTGATTTTCTGTACATCAAATCCCGATGTAATCGTCATAATTTGTAAGAATGCGAATAAATTTTTCGTGTTTGAAAATATTTCCGAGACACCACCATGATCACATCAAGACCCGAATCACAGAAAACCAAAGAGTGAGATTAAATAACCTATAACTAGATCAATAGATAGTTTGCCCATTCGGTATACAAAATAACAGAGTTTACAGTGGAAGAAGAATGTGTATACCGGGCACACGCCTAGTCCCATATATGAAGATATGAGAAAAGGCTCGGCAAGAATGCAATGGCATATCATAAGCCTAATATACAACCATCATCATTTTACATAATCGCATAAGCATGCGATGCCTAAGATATAAGTATATATACTCATCTATATGGTCATGCGTCATACATCATCAATGTTCATCTTCATAATAGACCATAACCAGTCTAACCTCAATTCATATATCTCCACTATTAGTACATCATCAAAATGTATAATTATATTCACAATTCGTCCATCAATATCAATAATTACAACATCATGCTATCCATTATATACATAACACATTACATTACAATGCTACCGGCCAAGGCATTCCATTACCACTATTATACCTTCACAAACGCTTTATTTTAAAAACATCCTCTTCCCATGGCATTCCTGCATCAATACTAAAAAGTAGACCACATGGGAGAATGAGTTATACATTTTAAATGACGATATGAATACAATTGAAATTATGTGCATATGCATGTCAACATCATGTATGCTTTGCTAAATGCATCAATAGACATCATAGATTATTAATTCAACAATATATGCTTATTTCATACTTATTCAACAAGTCATAGCAAAGCAAGCATATACACATTATAACACCGCCACAATGGGCCAACACGTATCTATCACATCGCCACGATGGGCCAACATCATCAACATAGACCATTCAGGTCTTTCATCAAAGCCACCACAGGCTAACATAATCATTATCAATCATAAACAAATACGCCCTTCATTACATTGGACCATATCATACATGTCGTCATATTCAACATCATTTCGTATATTCATAACATTTATTACTTTTATGTGGTCCTTCGGTATATTAATTACCCATCTCATCAACACCATACCATCGTCTCAATCATCATCAATCATCATCATATTCTGGCATATCTCCATGCTATATATAAATGCTCTTATGGCTAACGCATATGCACAATGGAATAATCAACAACAAATGCGGATCCGACTGTGGGAATTAACACCAAATTATGGGTGCAAGCATGATCACACACCATGCCCCTACTGCAGTAGTAAAATGTGTACACATATATCATAATGCATGCATATTCACCATATTTTTACTGGTACCAAACCGCATCGCCCATCGTGCAACACCTGGTCATTTTCACCATGACCGCGATATACAACATATTCAATATATGGTGTTGCGGGCCGGCCAGATATCAAATCATGGCAGCTGTGATCCCAAGGACCACCGGGGTCACCTGCTCATAAAGAGCCACCCCTACAAGGGTCGGCCACATGTAGCTCCCCGCAGCAATACATGGGTGGCTTCGTGACTTACACATCGAGTCACAGGGGATACAACAAATTGCTCATGCACTGAGCCACCCTCCCACTGGGTCGGCCGAGGGAACTCCCCTAATGTTCCAACATCGGTGGCTATGATATGCCATGGATGCAATGCAATGCAAATCAAATGCATTCTCACTCTGTGCATCCTAAATGCCACTCATCAAACATCATCATCATAATCACCAACACCACCTTACACCTTAGTGGATTTCATCATTGTTGGTTTCTTAGTCATTATTTTCAAGTTTTAATGTGGCATGATCATCTCAACATATTTCACATACATACCACATCATATATGCAAGTCAACACTTGCAATCAACCATAACGGCATTACAATATTATATAATATTCATCAATAATACATCACTTTCATTTAGTGGGTTTTCATCTCATTATTCATTACCATTGTGTGGCATTCACAACATTTTCAATTTCGTAATTCATACCACACATACAAGACTATGCTTGTATCACACACAATGGCACACAACAATTTATCACTGTCAATATACCTTCTTTGTGCAGGAGAGTGCTCAACCTCATCATTTAACATTATTTAATATTACATTTTCTCTAATTTATCTACTTATAATTCTTACTATGTCATTTATTTATCCCTTCATACATTTCAAATTCATTCGATGGTATATCTCATAATCCTGCCATCACAATCTCATTATCATCCTCTTATCATTCAATCTCAGGTGGCAAATTCATCATAATTCATTATTTTAGTTCAGGTGGTAAATACCTAATTAATTAATTCCCATGTACTAATCAACCTTAATCACCACCATGTTTTACCTTCATCACGTTATCTCTCATACATCCCCATATTCATCTCAGATTTACCTCATAATGCCAAGAAGGAGGGTCTAAACTAAGCCTGCCACCATAAATAAAACAGAACAATTCAATTCTGGGGAAAACTCGCTCAAGCGAGATTCACATCCGCTTGAGCGAGACAGGCCAGATTCCCTTGGGTGACTCCCTTTCACGTAAGCGAGAAACATCCAGTAGCGTTTTCACGCTCACTCGCTCGACCGAAGCGCCATCACACTCGGTCACTCGCTCAAGCGAGGATTATCCAGTAACCAATTCCTCTAACACTCGCTTGAGCGAGGCGTCTACTCGCTTAAGCGAAATCCGACCAGGGTCATCCTTACCAACACTCGGTTTTCACTTTGCAATTCATTCAAAACCGACTCAACTCACTCGGTTGTCCACTCGGTAAAATCAATCAAAACCGACTCCCAACATTCAGGTTTCCACTCGGCAGAATTTCCCTAAAATCGGCTCAAAGCACTCAGGTTTTCCACTCAGCAAGTTAATCCAGACCGACCCATCACTCACTCAGTCCTCCACTCGACAAGATAAGTCCAGACCGAGTCCTCTCTCACTCAGTCTTCCACTCGATAAATTCATTCCAAATCCGAGTCATCAATCAGTCTTTCACTTGGCAGCTTATTCCAAACCGACTCCCCTTCTATTGCACACGGGTGAAGTTATTCCAGAGTACTTCTGGACAAACTCACACCGTATACCCCCATAGGTGCCATCCCACTCAGAATTGCACACTCGGACTCCACCCTCAAGTTCCATTCGGAATTACTCTGACCTCTCATCACTCGGAGGAATTCACTAAGCTGTCTCACTCAGACCTATTTAAATCTTTTCCACTCAGAATATATAACTTTATTCACTCGAAAGAGGACTCCTAGAATACCTCAATCAGAACCATCACAATCACTCTCCCCTCGGGAGAGGTTCATTCGGGATTTTCCACTCGGGAATAATTAGACCTATCATTACTCGGGGAATTCTCTCACTAAGATCCCACTCGGAATAGGTTTATTAAAATGGATTTCTCTCAGAACACATTTCTCTCGGATTCCTTTTAAGCCTTCACCACTCGAAAAAAGGCCCAATGGCTATAGCCTCACACGGAACGGCTCACACAATATTCCACTCGGGAGGTCCCGTCTCGGACATAGCTCACTCGGATTTCACTCAGAAATTCACCACGTCTTAGTTTATTTTCACAATACCCACTCGGACGGGATTCGTCCAGGGTCTCACCCATTCTCCGTTCGCTCATCTCGCTTGGGCGAATACTATCCCCAAGATCCTTCGCTCGGGCGAATTTTGTCCAGTGGCAAATCCTTTCACCCTGGCTCGGGTGAAGCCTCATTCGCCTGGGCGAATTTCCTCCAAAAGCTATAATACTGATACAGGGATCCTCGCCTGAGCCAAATCCCATCTCGCTTGAGCGAGACTACACGGGCATATGCAGAATCAGCAATTCTTACAACTTAACATATGAAATCTTACTCTAGGCCAACAGATTCACCACCAATACATCATACGCATCACATGAGGCATATAAACTCTCTCTGCCCATTCACACTCGGAAAATCCTCATTCAAACTTGTCAATTATTCCTTTAAATTCCAATTCATCAACTATAATCACTCATCTCAAAACAATCCTCTATATTTTAACTCATTCATTCATAAATTTTCACCATCATTTAGTTCACGTCCAACCAAGGAACCATCAAACACTTATCATCAACATCATATATATATATACATACATTTTCATAACAATCAATATAGCCAAGCCATCATTCATCACTTCATCAAATTAATCATATAAGACATCCATGGCAAGGCATTGCATGAGTTCAACATATACATATTTAGCAATTAATCCACTCATGCAATTTGAAATGCAAACTCTTCTCCTACCTCAAGAGAAGAACCGCCACGCGATTACATCGATCTTTCCGCATCACCATCCAGAATACAATCCTAGCAACAATTATACATACACATGTAATCAATAAACCATTACAAGACAACACCTCTCTTAACTTATGATTAAGTCCTAGACTTGTCTAAGCTCCAAATTCATATGCCTATGTTAGGCTTCAGGAATTCCTTCCCCCAAAGCTAAGATCTTGTAAGTCTCAAAGGGTTAACTATACCCAACACTCATCAAGATCATCAAGTGGGTCAAAACCCCCAAATTATTAATACTTAGGATTTCTTCTCCAAAATCACCCAATAACCATCAACAATCTCTATCAATCTTCAATCCATTTTATCTTATCATAATGACCTCATCAACCTCTAAATCTCACATAATCATAAAGCCCTAAATCAAGGGTTTCTCTTCCAAACATTCAAGCCTAGGATTTCCATTTCCACCCACATGCAAGGTTTCTAACATATACAACTTCACTCAACAACCCAAAACCATAAATAAAACAAGGTGGAGGTAAGAAATATTTACCTCAAGCTTAAGCTCCACCAAAACAAAAATGAGAGTGAAGAAGAGAAAGGAGATGATCCCACAAGCTCCCAAGCTCCATAAATGCTTCACAAATCCAAGCTTAGCTTTCGTTTTTGGCAAGAGAAAGAAGAAGAATGGAGGTGGGCGGTTTTTAGGATGAAAAAAGATGAAGAAGAAGAAAATGAAGAGTGAATGGAGGGAGAGAGATGGCTGCTGAGAATGAGAGAAAGAGAGAGGAAAAGGTGACCATAATTGGTCATTACCCAAGATGCCACCATCTACTTTTACCATTGGTCCATATTTGTTTTGCCCATTGTGTAAAGCAGGGTATAAAGTGTGTAAAACTCACACGGTTAAGAAAGAAGAGAAGGGAAGATTTCACATTTTCTTTTTAATCCCATCTGGTTCGTATTTTCCCCGTTTTACATCATACGTCGTATCCAATTAATTATTTTCTTAACACTAGAAATTATTCTAACTATACCACCTTAACCATAATAATTTTCTAAACGTTTTAGACCCATCAAACATCTAATTAAATCAAGTGGGTCCCACATCACCAGTTAATTCATCCCGTTCTGGTAAATCTTAATTTATCGATAATTCACCTCTAATGTTTAATAACATCTCCCATAATTATTTGACCATAAATGATTAATTATCATTATCCAATAAATTTATTTTTCTTAAAAATCCGGGATGTTACACGTGATGCCCTCACCGACCATCCCAGGTGATTCTATAGGCACTTCCACCACCCCTTTCCACTATGGTCCTATTGTCAGATGTCAACAAGTAAGTATCACTATATATCCTGACATTTACGTGTTTTTATATTGATTTAAGTGTTGGTCACATTACTATTGCATGAGTTGAGATTCATATATGATTATTGTTTGTTAGTGGAGAGCAAGGCTCACTAGGATGAATCTGTGTGTGTTTTATGCTTATGTTAATTTAGGGGTGTTGATGTTCGTCATGATTTATGCTTATGTTAGTGGAGAGCAAAGCTCACTAGGGTTTGTTGCTGTTTCTTTACATTGAACTGTATTAGGAAGTTTTTTGTGTGTGACAGGGTTTTTGTAAAAATTTGGAAATGTTCAGTTTATAGGGGAGACTTTGCCAAAATTTTGATGGACTCCCAAGGTTTATGTTTGTTTGATTCATTCTATTTTGTTGATTAATTATTCAATTGTTTGAACTACAATTTTTTGAACTACAGTTATGTTGATAGTATTCGCACTATGAAGGTGATTACTAGGATTCTTAAGTCCAGTAGGATGGTCCTTGCATCTCTTGGGCAGATGCTGGTAAGACTGTCCAAGATAGATGGTTTGACATATTCTCAGTGAGTTTAGCACAACTATTCTAATTTCATGTAACTTTTATTGTTGAACATTGCTTGCTTACATTTTAATTTGGAATTGATATTAATTTACAGCGTGGCTTTCAGTGGGAGGAGGGTATAACTAATGAGATTAGGAGGATCTTTACTGTAAAGACCTCCAAAATTATCAAGAATACCTTCTGGAAGGAGAGGGCGAAGACAGAGTATCCCCGCTAGACCCCCGAGCCCCACTAGGATGGCATACTGCAGAAATGGGGAGTTGTCTTGTTCTAGCAGGCCAGTGCTCGAAACAAGGAAAACAGGCAGGTTGATGTTGCAGCCTCCATCTACACTAGAGGTTCCATGTCAGTTATTAAGCATAAAAGGAGATTTGTAAGTACATTTTCTTAAATATGTTTATTATTACAATGACTTCAAAGCTTTTTCACTAACAATTTTAATATATTATAAATTCTAGGAGCAGAAAGAGCACTGTAAGCCTTCGTTATTTGAGGTGATGCAAATCACCAAGAAGAACAAGGCTGGTAACTGGGTTAACCAGAAGACCACCGACATGGTGGTACTTTATCTAAATTTACAATATTTTTAAATTTTTTATACATTAACATTTACTAGCCTATTTGGATTTTTCTAAACATATGCAGGAGGCGTATCAAGCTATGCGGGCCGAGAAGGAGGCTGAGTTGGCCTCTCAGACTCTTGACGGGGAGGCACCTCCCACCCATTCTTCTACCAAAGACAATGTCATCTATTTAGAGGCTGTCAAAGGTGTCAACAAGAAGGGAAGGGTGTTTGGCCTCAGTGGAGTTGACACCCAGATAGCCAGGACTGGGAAGGCCTCTGCCTTTTCCTCTGCTTCCTGACCACCACCCCAGAATCTCCCCTATTATATTTTATATTCGTTTGTGTTTGATGATGTTATATTTTTTATTTTTATTACCGGTTATGTTTATTACCTATTAAATAAAAGCATTATAAAAAAGTTATCATATATATAAAAATATTTGATGAAACTTTATAAAATAACCTAAAATCATAAAATTTTATAGAAAGAATTAAAAAATAATTTTTTAATATTAGCGACAGATTATAGCTTGTCGCTAATTTGTAAGTACGTTAGTGAGGGAAAAAAATGGTCGCCAACATAGCTACGAACCGACTCTGTCACTAAGTTTAGTCCCTCTTTAGCTACACCTCAGCGATGGAACAGTCACCTGATTAGCTACACAAGAAGACCTATCACTAAGTCTGGTCTCTATTCAGCTATGGATGTTCTCTGGTTCTAATGTTGTCACTATTTAACTACCCCGCAGCTACGAACGATGTCCGTCACTAACTAGGTGCTGTCAGCTACGACGTTAACGACGGTGTTTTAGAAAAAAAAGCTACAACTGTAGCAATGACGAGACTTAATTTTTGACAGCAACCATGTCAATCCCATCGCTAACTGGGTGTTGTCAGCTACGACATTAGGGACGGTAGTTTGGAAAAAGTAGCTACGGCCTTAGGACGGCAGCAACGTCCTGCCCATCGCTAACGTTACGACAGACGTCAGAGATTTGGGAACCAACATTCAGTGACAGCATGACGTTGTCACTAAGTTTGCCATGGTCTTTAAATCTGTCATTGAGATGTTAGCAACCAAGATTAGAGCGATGGGATTCTGCCATAGCAAATTCAGTCTCTAATACGTGTAGTGACGAGGTTATATCTCTTAGCGATAGGCTTTTTTCGTCGTTAATCCACCTATTTTTAGTAGTGTAAAGAAAGGAGTTATCGAACTTAGTAATTTCACAATCAAGAAAGATATCACTAAACCGTTATGGGAAAATAAAGGATTAGTGGCCCATTTAATGATTAATAAAATTAATTAATTAATAACAAAACCCACCCAGATTAGAAAAAGAGAAATAACTAATGAGGTCACCTAACAATAAACTAAGAGTTCACAATGGTAGGATAAGATACTCAATTTCAAAACCAATAAATTCACAAGGGTTATAAACGACCCTAATATAACCAAGAACTTAATGATGACACGGAACACCAGATCAGATGTATTATTCAAACATTTAGGGATGACACGGTGTATAACTTGTACGATAATTCTAATATCAATGAGTATATAGTTTATATAACCCATATGGATGTCGACTAGAGTAATGCAATGATTGAAATGTTATAGTATCACTAATTGATGGTTGGCGTGATGTGTTAGTGAATGTATGAATTTAAGTGAATTGCTTCTTAAGTGTATTCTGTTGATAAATGTTGTATGCAATGCATGGATAACCGAATTATAAAAAGTCCTAGCTGAGATGTATGAATATGGAATGGTAGTATCGGTAAGGGTTCCCATATGATTGAATATAAAAGTACACGAATATGGATCCAAGGATGTTTAATGGGCACCGTAGCGCCGAAATACCCCATGGTTTCTAGAAGTGTGGAATCTCATTTCATTTCTAAAGAGTCGGGAAAAGATATTATGAACTTTCATTAAGAGAAGGGAGAAATTAAATGACAGTCAATAAGAAAAAAAGAACTTGACGTTAGAAATGAAATGAGAAGGAACCTACCAAGAACCATACAGTAATAAATGTATAGTTAAACTATTCATCATATCTGGAGGATAAGAAGGGATGTTTGAGTAACTCCCTAGAGCATATAGTGATGGGTACACTAAAGAAACAGCCGCGCCTCGACCCCCGAGGGTAGTCTAGGGAGTATACCAGGGGCGGACCTCCAATGGCTTAGATTCACGCCCGAAGTCGGACAACCCGTGGTAAACTCTGATATACTGTGACGAGAGGTGGGGGTTTCTATGGCCGTGTAGTGCCTATTCTGATCAGATATGTTTTGGATCCTTTGTTAATGGGGCTGCAAGTCCTTACCCTTTTGTGAAAATAGAACAAGGTGAACTCCAGTCGCTCTAGAGGATAGGAGGATAAGGCGGGACTTGACCAATGATGTATTGTGATTAATGGAGTTTCATGTATCATATCAATCAATTACATTAGTAAAGACATGAAATTCATGTATTGCATCCTCATATTAAGATTGTGGCTACTTGTGACTTAATTGTGATAATGTGAACCTTAGTGATTTGAGCGGACTAATGAGGAGCGGAAATGGTCTGATAGGACCAAGACGGTGAGATGACTTAGAATACACATTAGGGACCCCAAAGATAGTCAGAAGGGACGATTGAAATTGATTGATTTATGTGGGGCAAGTGTCAGAGATGACACTCCCTGATTGTTTAGAGGCAGAGACTCACCTTTACACTTAATCATTCCAGATCCCCAACCTGGCATGTGTACCGTACAAGTAGAGCACTACACTAGGAGGACCAGGCAGGTCCCAGCCATCTGCCTATAATCCCCAAGGACGCTCCAGTCGATGTACCCTTACGACCTCAGCCAAAGGCAGAGAGACCCTATGACCAGGATGTAGAAGTTATAGAGAGTTTATTCAGGTGATATGGCGATCCATCATTTCCTTTAAATGTAGAGGAGCTCGATAAGTTATTGGGTAGGGAAGCAGCCTTAGAGGCAGACCCTTTTAGCTTCCATCCCTTGCCGATTCCACCTATAATTCCACTCCCCATTCAGTAGGTAGAGATCCTAGCCACATCGAGTCCATTCAGAGTACCACCGAGAGAGCCAACTTTAGAGTATGTTCCCCTCCCTATTAAAGATTTGGAATTAGCTGTAGTTGTAGTTGTTTTCACCTTAAAGATCTGGAGGCATTATTTGTACGAGACTAAGTTGAAGTCTTCAGTGACCATAAAAGCCTGAGGTATCTTTTTTATCAAAAAGAGCTAAACATGAGGCAATGATGGTGGATTGAGTTTATTAAGTACTACAACTTTAAGCTTCACTATCACCTTGGAAAAGCAAACGTGGTGGCCAACACATTTAGTAGAAAAACGTTGCATTTGTCCTACATGATGACTAAGGAGCTGGAGTTAGTAGAGCAATTCGGCGACCTGAATCTCGCCATGTCACCTAGAGTAGGAAGCATGAAAGGAATACCTCTCTAATGGATTTATGGATCAAGTAAAGGTAGAATAGCAGTGACTGCACAGCACTCTTCAGCTTTGGGAGATTCTATATTAGAAATGGGATGAGATCACCATGGACTTCGTGTTTGGGTTTCCAAGAACCCCAATGGGATATGATATGATTTGGGTAGTCGTTGATTGACTCATGAAGACCGTGCACTTTATCCTGATCAACATGAAGTATTCCCTAGAAAAGCTTACATAGATTTATAGCAGAGAAATAGTCAGATTACATGGTGTACCATCCGTAATTGTGTCTGATCGAGATCCCCATTTTACTTCACATTTCTGGGAGAGCTTGCAATGGGTGTTAGGGACCCAGTTAAAGCTAAGTCAACGTATCATCCTCAGACCAACAGTTATTCTGAACGCATCATCAGAACTCTTGAGGATCTTCTACGAATGTGTATGCTAGAGCATGGTGGGAGTTGGAACGAGTATTTGCCAATTGTGGAATTCACCTATAACAACAGTACCACACTAGCATCAGACTGGAACCATACAAGGCTTTGTGTGGAAGGAAGTGTTGTATGCCTTTGTGTTGGTTCGAAACAAGAGAAAAGCGGTGGTTGGACCAGGGGTTATTCAAAAAACCACCGAATAGATTAAGGAAATCTAAGTAGTAATGAAGACTTCTCAAAATCGTCAAAAAGCTACTATGACAAGCGTCGGAAGCAACTCAAGTTAGAAGAAGATGAGCATGTTTTCTACGAGTTATTCTCGTGACAAGAGTAAGGAGAGCCTTGAAGACCAAGAAGTTAGATTTTAAGTATGTTGGACCATACCAGATCCTTGAAAGAATTGGGTCAAATGCTTACCGCATAGCCTTACCTCCTGAATTGTCTAACCTTTATAATGTCTTCCATGTGTCTCAACTTTGAAAATATGTATCGCATTTTGTCCATATTCTGAAGCTTGATCAGTTTAACCTTAAAGAAAATCTTACCTATAAAGTAGTACTAGCGAAGAGTTACAAACAGTCATCTAGAGCAACTTAGAAGGAAAGATTTACCTTTGGTAAAGGTGATTTGGAGCCAGTTTAATGAGGGAGACGCTACGTGGGAACTTGAAGAAAAGATGCAAACTCTTTATCCTTATTTGTTTGCTAGCACTAGGTGAAATTTCGGGACAAAATTTCTAAAAGAAGGGATGTAACATCCCAAAATTTATATACAAATGATTAATTAAGTGGGATAAATGGTAAATAATTACATATGGGCTGATTAATGTCCCAAAAATTTAGAAACAATTAAACTGGGATTTATTTTGATTGTTCATAATTATTGAAACTTAAAGAGCTGACATTAATACCCGATTAAAATATGGGTGTCAGACCAAGTATCTCCGATTGAGGTACTGTTGGCTAGGGTTGTTAAGATTATAAGCTTTTATGTGCATTAATGGTGGTGCATGAAAATAATTATGAAGATGGTGGAAGTTAATATACATTAATGATGATTATTGGGTTTTTGATGAAATCCTAACCCTAAGAATTTAGGGAAAACATTTAATGTTGTTGGAGAATTGATTTTAAAGGGAAATATGTGATATTTAGAGTGTGGGTGTTGCTAATGATGTTGGAAGAATATTCATTGATGATGAGATATGACATTAATGACATTAGATGGTCATTAATGGTGGTTGATGACCATTGGTGGGAGAACCCATTCATGGGTGTAGCTTTGAATGAATAATAATGAACTTGAACACCAAACCCATAGTGGTTATGGTGAAATAAATGAAAAGGAAAATGGTTTAATAATGATAATGTTATAAACACCAAGTGTTTAATTAAGAATATGTAAATCTTGGTGGGTAAATAGAAAGTAATGGTATAGTATATTGTGTGGTGTAGGATCTATTCCGAACAATAAAGCAGGATCGTCAAATCGCTCAGATTACTTCTCTTGAGGTAGGAGAGGAGTTTATATTCTAAATGCATGAGTTAAATATTGGTTGATTGTTGTATGTGGTATTGCACATGTTTTCCTTGCCTTTATTGTATTATTGAATTGTGATATTGAGAATTACAATGTTATATGCTTGGTAAATGTATGTTATGCATTTGGAATATTGGTGGTATGCTTTGTGGTGATTGATAATTATCATGAGATGTTGGGACAATTATTGTGTCCTAAGTCTTTCAAAATATATGTGTATTCACCATAAGTATTGATTGTTGAGTATTGATGATGAATGAAAGTGAATGTTGTTGGTGAGTGTACCATTGAACAATTGATGATTGTAATTATTAATGATTATTGGTGCCATTGTGGTTGATACAAGTATGAACTTGTATGTGTGAATTGACTTGCATTGGTGAAATATTGTGAATGCCACACTAAAATGTGAAAGAATAGCAATAATCAATGAGATAAAAATCCACTAAAAATTGTATGGTGATGTTGATGATGTGATGATGGATGAGTGGCATGATAGGATGCATAGTGTGAGAATGTATATGATTTGCATTTGCATTGCATCCATGGCATATTGTATAGCTGTCGGTAAGGGAATGCTAGGGGTTCCTTCGGTTGACCCAATAGGAGGGCAGCTTTGTACACGGCATTATTGTTGTTACCCTAGTGGCTTAGTGGTGGAGTCACGAAGCTGCCCATGCTTAGCTACGGGGAGCTGTATGTGGTTGACCCTGTAAGGGATGGCTCTTTGAGGAGTAGGTCTCTCTAGTGGTCCTGTGGATCATAGCTGCCATGGTATGATTCATGGTTGGCCTGCAACACCATATGTTGTTTACCACGGTCGTGGTGAAAATGATTGGTGTTACAAGATGGGCTATACGGTTTGGTACCAGTAAAATATGATGTTATGCATGCAAACGATGAGACAAGTGTACACATTTTACTACTGTAGTAGGGGCATGATTATATATCTATGCTTGAACCCATAAATTGGTGTTTTAGATTCCCACAGTCGGATCCCTAATTGATATTAACTCCACTATGCATATGCATTAGCCTAAGAGCATTTTTATATAGCATAGAGATATGCCAAAAGAGGATGAGTTGTGATGATGGTTGAAATGGATGAAAGACAACCTAAAGACAACAAACAAAATGTATATGTAAAGAAAAAACTTGTGTATGGTGATGATATTGTGTTAGCCCAAAATGATGAGGGGCGATGATGTGTATGTGTATATACTTTGCTATGGATTATAGTTGATGAATATGGTGTATATATATATATGTATATGTATGTTGTTGAAATGATGTAACCATGATGATAATTAATGTTGTTGATGTAAAGTATACATGTCATTGTAGGCATATACACATAATCATAAATATATTCATATTCATCACTTGGAATATATAACTCACTCTCCCATGTTGTCTCTTTTTAGCATTGTGATGCAGGATATGCATGGGGTGAGGTGCATCTATTTTTTAGTGATAAAGGTAAATTAGTTGTATAGGAATACCTTGGCCAACAAACGTTTTGTATTGCATATAATGGATATATGCATAATATGTATTTGGATATTGGATGATTAGATATGTATATTTTTGTAGGTCATGTGTGAAAATTAGGCCTTGCTATGGAAAGGCTGATTTTTTGTTGAGACCTTAACATTGATGGATGACCATTGTAACACCTTGGCTTTATGCTACATGATGAATGAATGATATTATTTATGGATTATGATCCTTGGTCATTCATATTATATATTCATATGTAATTGGAATGTTGAAATGTATGAGTATCGGGAAATGGATAGGCCATATTCCCATTTGATGGTTAAGACCTTACGTAGAGGTTACTCATAGCTCATAATGCAGGTATATGACTTGTAAGTGTAAATAAGAGTGGCCAAATAGGCCTACATTGTATGTTATCTCTCCCTAAGGCAAATCTGAGCTCGCTCAAGTGAATGCTCATGATCTCGCTTAGGCGAATGGTGCTTTGCTTAAGCGAATTGGTCAGGATTCTATTTTCTTGTTCATTTCCTTATTTTTAGGTCTCTTCTCATATCTTCATATATGGGACTAGGCGTGTGCCCTGTATACATATTTTTCTTCTGTTGTAAACTTAATTAATTTGTATATATATTCAGGCCATTTATTCACCAATCTAGTTTATAAATTCCTAAATCTCACTCGTTGGTTTTCCATGGTTTGAGTCTCGGTGTAATATTTAATGTTTGGACTTCCTTTTAAATGTGAAAAATTTACTCGTACTTTTATTGATTTAATTATATTATTATATTAGGATTCGGGCCTGAGAAATCAGGGCGTGGCACGGGAGGAGTGTAACAGCCCTGATTTTATGTAATGGGTCCCTGAAACCGAATGCCTTGTTTGTGTGTTAAATTTTATGTGTAATAATGATTGGGCTATGGCTGACATGCTTGTATGATAGCTGACTAATATTCTAGAAGAATTTAAAGAATTAAAGGATGATTCTTTTCAATTTAATTATGTGATTAATGATAATAATAGTAATGATAATTTATTAATTAAGAGAACTTAGTAATTTAATAAGAAAATTTAGATTATGTTATTTTAAAATTATTAATTTTGTGCGTATTCCCCGGTTTTAGCCAATAGGTTATTTGGAGTATTTGAGTTAAGTCATTCTATCTCGATACATCCCTCATAGAGTTTACATGAAGGGCTAGATTCCCGTTTTCCGTCACCTAACCCCAAAAGGCTTATTTTCAAGTCAATCATATAAGCTAATTTGCGCTCTTGTATATATTTTGGGTATAATTTCTTCTCCCTTTATTGAAATTAAATTGTTATTGTCCCAAAATTTCCTTATCAAAATTATTTGCAACTTTGATGTTGACCATGAAAACCCATTCTTACTCAGTAAATCCCAGAATTTAAAATACCACACTGATTAACATTTTCCTGGTGACAACCTACACTATGTCCAATGTTTTCCACGTTTCTCACTCGTATAACCATGAAATTGAACGATTATTTTGCCAAAATTTTCTTGACTCAATTCTCTCTAACTTTGATGCAGGGTAGCAAGGAAAATCCCTTACCAATTTGGCCTGAAAAATTATTTCTTGTGACTAACTAAAATTGCGTAATAGCATTGAACAGTTTTCGTAAAACGACCATATCTCTCTCGTCCAATGATGGAGTTTTTCATGACATATATCATTTTAAAGATAAAAGAAAGATCTACAATTTTTATGCTTGTCATTTCTTCTAATTCAGCCTACAACATCCCTTAAGAACCATGACAAGTTACTAGACCTGATGTGGACACCTCAGCTTTGCATGATAAGTGGACCAATTACATTGCAACAGCTCTTAGATAGTTGCCTTGCCCTTGATAACTTGTTCCTCCATACTCTAGTAGCTGAGTTTGACACATGGACATGAATGGTGAGCACTTGACACCTCTCTTCCTTCTCTCTTTAGCCATCAACTCCTTAGCCAATAAAGAGATCCATTACAACAAAACTCCTTCTTCCAAAGTATAACAGAATTTTCTAAGTGCCAAAGGAACTAAAACAACCATTCATTCTCCTTTTTCTCTTTACGCCATTCACCATCCTAAAACACTCATCATCACATTTCATTTTCATGTAAGAAAATAATCAACCTTTAAACACTTCACCTTTTAAAACACTTCATCCAAAAAAAGTAGAAATTGAACACCATTTTTCCTTCTCCAAATTATGCTTCCATATCACTAAAAAGCCTTCTTGTCTCTATTATTTCTTGGAGCCGCACCTTAGAAGTCAAGAGGCCAAACCTTGCAATTTCAAGAAGCCAAAGACTTTGCACTCTTTTCCTCTCTTGACTGTGAACATTACGTTTAAGGTAGGGGGAGTAAGCTTCCTTTTAACCCTTGATCTTGCATGCATAGGTGTAGTGTGAATCTCCCTAAGATTCATACATTGGTACCACTCTCAAAAAGCTAAGTTTTTAACTTTTAATCATGAAAATAACTTATTGAAATTAATGTTTAGTTTGGGAGATACCATGACTGCATCATGCTTTAATATTTCTCTTAATTCTTGTTAAATTTAAGTTATAAAACCTTGTATAAAATTGTGTTGTGGCTGTATCAAAATTGTGACCCTTGGAAGATCCATGCATGTCCATTGTGTTAAAGATTTTTTGACAAATTCTTGCTTTTGGTTATGGCCAAAATTAACGAGACCTACTCCCCTAATTTCATGCAAGAAATTAACCTTGAAAAATATGAATTTTGATGGATAATAATTATAAAAATTAGATAGAATTAATAAGTCATAAAATATTAATTGCATGTTGTTAAAAATGTTAAAAAATGAGTCTTTCTTTTAATTTAATGACCACATGTTACCCCTTTAATTTCCTTAAATTTAGATGGATTAATATTCTTGAAAAATGAGTTTTTTTGAAGTATAGATCACAAATGTGTTGCTGTTGGAAAATTGCTTTTGGATAAATAACTTAAAGTTTATAGAGTATTGCATGAAAAATTTATTTTTAGTGGCTTAAAATTATGAGTAACATGCATGGCTTAATTCTTAAAATTTTGTTGAGAAAAATGAGTTTTAGATGTAACTACACATTCTGGAAATTTTCTAAAAATAAAAGATTTAACATTTAATTATATAATAGTTACCTTGTGTACTTAATTTAATAAAATTAACTTATGAAATATGCAAGGTATGATTTTAAGAGAAGTAATAATGTGATGGAGCTGTTGTATTTTGTTATTGTGATGATGGAATTAATTATGAAAATATGTACAAATGTGATATTAGATAAGGAATTAAAAGGGGACCCGAGTATAGCGCGAACGTTGAGTTAGAAACGAAATAAGACATATTTTTGCGAGCAAATGGGAGAAAATGGTCAAACTGTTTTGGCTGTGTATTTTGTGATATGTGAGGTGAATTTTGAGTATTGGAAAATTACCCAAATGAGGAAAATTAATTTGAAGAAATTCCGACGAACTTTAGGACTTTACTTTGTTTTCGTGTAAGACCTATTTCTAGATAGAATTGACACTTAATTTTACTATATTTAATCAGTATTTTAAAAGTTAAGCACTTTTGGCTTTGAAATCGCTCAATTTGGAATTTTCTAGACAAAATACGACAAAGACAAAGTTTTCGACGAACCAAAAGAATTAACAATTTTAATAACTCCCAATCGCCCAAGAAAATTTCATTTTTATGTATAAACCTAGAAAGGATTTTAGTAATTGTAATAAGGTACTTTTTTTTAGGTTCTAGCGATTTTAAGAGTTACGGCCAATCTAGTCAGTTTCATCGTAAAACAATACGACAGTGCGATATTGATAAATTAAATATTTCCATATAAATTCACATTATTAGAAGTGAAAACAAAGGAAATTAGAAATTTTATTTTGTGGATTTATCAACCAAATATTTTACAATATTTCCTTAAAACGGAGATTTAAAAACTCGTTAGGCGTTAAGATCTTAGAAATCGTTGGTATTTAAATTTACTTGAGGCCAAATCTCAGTGCTCCTAAGAAGGACTATTAGGTAGCACCTAGGCCTTGGCTCATAATATTCTCCTCATTAAAAGAATTTATAAGGAATAGTTTACACGCTTTAAGGACAAATACATCGAGGGAGTAAGGTTCCATCTAGTACTCGATACCCTTATGATAAGACAACGTAGATTGCATATTGCATATGGAGTATAAGGAGGGATGACAGAGTGATCCCCTAGAGTATACAGTGATGGGTACACTGAAGAAACAACAAACGTCTCGATCCCCTAAGGGCAGTCTTGGGAGTATATCGGAGGCGGACCTCCAATGGCTTGGTTTCGCACCCAAGACCGGATAAACCATGGCAACTCTGATGTACTTTGACTCTAGACGAGGGTTTTTATGACCGTGTAGTGCCCGTTCTGACAAGATATGTGTGGGATCCGTTATTGATGGGACTGTAGGTCTTTACCCTTTTATGGAAATAGAACAAGGCGAGCTTCGGTCACTCTAGTTAGGTAGGAGGATAAGGTTAGATTATTGTGCACATGGATATTGATATATGAGGTTGATGAGTGGGAGTTGGGCCTTATTGCATACTGGAAATTAATCAAGATGAATCATAATAAACCTAACACATGTATAACATACTGTAATTGTGCGACAAACTTTCTCAATGTGTGTTATCTCTTTATATGTTCTAAACTTTGGTGAATGTATTAATATATGTTGTCTAAATTTTTGTATATGTTTAGTTACATATCTGTGGCTACCCATGCATGAGAGTCATGTGGGTTGGGAGTTTATACTCACCTCTCTTGCATTGTCTGTCTATTTTTCTTTATCATGATCATTAGCTGAAGGGCGGGATGAGCGCGAGTAGGACCTAGACTACCTGTAGTAGAAAATGTTGAGTTGTGGATGTAAACTGCTAGTATTGTTGTTCGTGTCGAGGTTGTTGTAGGTCTCGACATTTAGTTTATATTATCTTATTATAGTAGTTGTTATTGGGAGCCTGCGAGCCCCGTATCTTTTGAGTACACTACTACCATGAAGAATTGACCTACTTTATTATAATATTTATTTCAAACTATGCGTTGATAATCACTGAATAAAAAAGACTCCTATTTTCTAAATAACTTGTGACTCCTTAATTAAGTAGGATGTTCCAATGTAGGAATTAGTCCTAGTTAATCAAGGATGTCACAGAATTTGCTTTTGTGCCCTTCATTAAAGTTGTAGAAAGATGAGTCTAGAAAATTTGACGAATCGTTCGATTCCATGATCATATGAGTGAGAAAAGTGAAAAATACTGAACATAGGGCAAGTTGTGACAGTGAGCACGCAAGTCAGTGGAGTATTTTAAATTCTAGGAACAAATGAGCAAGAATAGGCTTTTATGGTCAACATAAAAATTATAGATAATTTTGATACGGAAATTTTGAGACAAAATAACTCGATTCTAATAACGGGAGAAGAAATTATACCCAAAATACAAATAGGTGCGTAGATTGACTCTTATGGTTAACTTGATTTTCAATGAAATAAATTTTCAGGGGATTGAGCGATGGAAAACCAGACTCTAGATCTTCATAAAATCATTAGATATGATATTAGGAATATACTGAGATAAAAATTAGCTCAACTCTGACATCTCAGCTATTCTTTTGGCCTGAACTATTAATGTACATAAAAATTCACTTAATTAAAATTATATGATTTATATACTTAGAATTTAATTGTTAAGTTTTTCTAACAACTTAATGAACCTTACTACTTAATTAAATTACAATCAATTATTCTAACTCTTAAATTCTCTTAAAAATATATTACAAGCATATAAATCGAAGACAAAGATATTGCACACATAAAAATAAATCATAGAAAACAAGTACTTGGTCGAGGGACCTATTACACAGAATTAAGGGATGTTACATCTTGGGTGTGTGGTGGTCAGGAACGGAGTCGCAAGGTTAGAAATGGTGGCTTTTCGGCACAGTGTGGCAATAAAAGACCGTGGTGGTGAGTTATGGGTGTTGTTGGGGTCATTGCTGCTCATGGTGGTAGAGCCATCCTCTGTCTTCACTGCCTCTTTGGGCGTCGTCCTCCAACATTGTCCTCTATTGTTGTCTTATTATCGAGGGTAAGTTATATCTTTATAATACTCTTCCTATTTTTTTTCCTTCTTCCTCATTTCAATTTTCCCCTAAAAATCAAAACCCCTAAAACCCTAACCCCAAAAAACATCATCAAGCTTTCTCAATCAAGATGTTGGAAACCATCAAGGAGTTTTTAAATAGTATGAAGTTTGACTCCACTAGGCCCATCAAACTCATGGATTTTAGCTTGGGTGTTAGTACTTAGTTAGTTACCTAGAAGCAAGGTTGAAGTGTGGGATGTCATGTCCAAGAATAGATAAGGATTTGATGAGGTTAAGGTTAGATTTAAGATAACCACTTTAGGTTTAACTATTTCTTTAATGCTAGCGTATAGGTGACATCAATTTCCAGCCTATGGAGAAAGTTTGTTTCTCTCTTTTGAACTTGATACTTAAGGTTTGACCATTTTTAGTTTGGGTGGACAAATAACTAAGATTAGTTCACTTACTTATTTTTGTAAGTTATGGAAACAGGGCTTGACTTGTAGTAAGAATGGAACTTCATAATTTATTTATAGATTATGAACTTAAATTTCAGTTCAACTAGCTATTAATCTAACAATTTATATGCACAAGTCATTGGGGTGGCAAGTCCCAATAACTTGAAACATGACAGTTAAAGACATATGAACATTGCAGGACACTAAAATAATTAAATTCCTACACCAGATCATACTAGACTTGTAGACTCTTTTTAATAAAGAAATCACAGTGACATATTTGTAGAGAAACTCATATGGTAAAATAATCAATTAAAAATTTTCATTTAATTTGAATGGTCTACAATAAAAATAAATCAAATGCATTATAACTGTGAAACTTTATATTAAATAAATTACATTAAAAAAAACTTATAGAAACTTTCCTTAAAATACATAACATTTTAAAAAAAATAACTGACTCGACAAGACTAAAGCATAACTCCATATCATTAGGTTCCAAATGAAACCCCAAAGATCTTCTTATAAGAACTTGGATATGCTGAAAAAAACCCAAAATAAAATAATAATGAGTAAAACTCACTTACAATAGTGAATTATAAAATAAGTTGAACTACTACATATCCAGTCATAACTTGGGTGAAAGTTATGAAAAATCCCCCCTTATGCATTTATAAATATAACATGCGTACAATCTATGTAAAAATAATAAAAGTTTTTTGATTTATATTGCCTTTTCACTTATCCTCTAGCTAACTAGAGCTCGTATTCATACAAGAGCATTCCTTTATGCCAATTAATGTTCTGTCTTATTCTATTTTAGTCATAAAGACCCTTCTCCAAGAGAAAGCTTGATCTTTTGGTCAAAAAGACTCATCTCCAAGAGAAAACTTGGCATTTTCTTTAATCTTCTTTATAATTTAGGTTATATATATATACATATATATATAAAGGTTGGAGAAATTATAAAATTTATGCATAACAATTTCATGAAAAATCTCAAAACCCGTAAAAGCCAAAACAATTGCAATCAGTATATGAAATTGACACACAAAGCATGAATGTTATTGGAGGAAAGAAATAAGAACATAATGGTTACCAAGTTTTCACATAGAATATAACTTTAACATTTCATCATGCATAAAATCATACATTTGCACATGGAAAGGCATACATATTATGTTAGGGTTGTTAATTGGTTATTAGTTTGTTATAGTTTGTTATATTGTTTAGTTAAGTTTGTTATGGATAGTTTCTCTTTAGGGTCTATAAATACCCATGTAGTTGTCTATTGTAATTATCTTTTTCAATATGAAGTTACACTATGTTTAGGTCTCTTCTCTCTTTTCCTTCAACTTAGAAAATTGTTATCGTATCAAAGCTCTCATTTGAGGAAAGTTGTGATCCTAAGAATCTTTTTCTGTTGGGCAACCATTTTTTATTCAAGCTTCTATTACCACCAAATGTATCAAGCAACACTGCTCGAACCTTCCGCTACTGCACACCATTATTTACAATCCCCAATCATTTCTTCTTATTCATACTATTATCTCATATCTATGGAGATTATCAAAGAAAGAAAAGTTTGATCCTTTCTACAATGGCTTGATCAAAATCATAGAAGTTGCACCGAAATAAAACTCTTATTTTCCCTCTTAATATTGTCACCAAAACTATCAATTTTTATGGAAAATAAGAGAAATCCTTCACATCTAGGGAGGCTAATACAACAACAAGATCAAACCAAGCTTTGGGAGGACTTTTGTAATGAGCACGACATCAACTACACTAAAAAGTACAATGGCAACTCTGGTTGAAGGTACATCCGTTCTTATGAATCTCGAACCCAGCACCATGGATTCCATCAATTTTGGCTCCTACAGCCAAACCTTTTACCCTAAAAACTCCGTTCTTGACCAATCTAGTATCGGTATCAACTGGGCTAAAGGTGCTAAACTCATCAATTCCATTCTCAATGTTGTTCGTAAAGATGCCGAGAAGTGTGATTGCTTTCATGGGTTTCAAGTCTATGATTCTTTAGGGGTGGTACTAGTTCTGGCAAGGGAAGGTTTTTGTTCACCACACTTTCCGCACCTTAAAGCCTCCTACCCTTATCTTCAGTGACCTTATCCACCTGATTTCTATCTCCA
The DNA here is from genome assembly GCA_037962975.1 of Clitoria ternatea. Classification (NCBI taxonomy): domain Eukaryota; kingdom Viridiplantae; phylum Streptophyta; class Magnoliopsida; order Fabales; family Fabaceae; genus Clitoria; species Clitoria ternatea. The sequence goes on from CM075672.1 coordinate 165,286,946, forward strand.
TGAGTGGAGTTACTTATTGTTTATGTTTCCTGGGCAACTGAACTCTGATCTTTGTGAGTTTGTTGTCGATCTCATACCCATCCCCTTATCTCTATTTCTTTATGGATGGGTTTGCATTCTTGACACCAAGAGGATCCTAATAACATTATGTTTTGACTATTCCGAAGTGGACTCAACAGATGTAGAAAAATAATGATGCCAAAGGTCAAGTACTTATTGATGAGTATGCTATTAAGGAGGAGTCAAAGGGAAAATTGAAATGAGATCTTAGGTACACTAAAGATGTTATGGCCTTTACTTACTTTATTGGTGATAGCAGGTCAAGTGCAAATTATGCTTACAACGTATTTGATGGTTTAGGTGTGAAAGACTTGGCAGCCCTTATAGGCTAGTGGTAATAAGGGTTAGAGGTAAAGGTTTGGTTGCTAGTCTAGTGGAAAGGGGTAGTCGTTTGAGGGAAGCGGAAGCTAGTTGTGTAATTGTAAGTGAGAGGGTAGAAGGGTTTGGTGTTTGGCTTTTTGTGGCTTAAGGAACAAAGATGGAGAAGGGTTCAGATAGTGTGGGTTTAGAAGATTTAGAAGGAGAAGAGAGATGGTTGGGGGACACAAACCTCACTAAGTCTTCTAAGAAAAAAATAGACTCAGACCTTGATTTCTCCTTCAGCTCTTCCTTCTTTTTCTCTTTCTCTTCCCTTTTCTTCTCTTCCTTCTTCTCCTTCTTGTTTTTCTTGTATAGCTTGTGCAGAGAGCGGTATTTTTCAACCCAGTCATACATAAACCATTTCTTGGTGTTGACATATGGATATATCTATTTATGATACATGATGAAATAAGTCAACTTCTCCTAAGATGGGATCTTCTTAGACTCGGTCCTAATGTACTTAGGATCATTGATCCTTATAGACTTGGGAGGAGAATAAGGATGAAGCGCCTTCTTCTTGACCATATGCCTAATGGTCTTCTGATCTTCAAATCATCAGAGTTTGATGATTCCACCACCATAGTGAGTGGTTCATCAACAGACTCTGTAACACCCCAATTTTCCAGACTCAGATCCCGATGTAACCAAGATAATAATTAATAAAAGTGCAGGTAAATTTTTCGCGTTTAAAAACCCTCAACGATTATATCAAAACCCGAATCACAGAAAACCGAAGCGTACGATTTAATAAACTAAAACTGGATCGATAACTAAAATGCCCATAATGGTATACAAAGATAATAGAGTTTATAGCGGAAGAAGAATGTGTATACCGGGCAAATGCCTAGTCCCATATATGACGATATGATAAAAGGCTCAGCAAAGCATGCAAATACCTATTGAAACAAAGCTTGTCTAATTCACTCACAACATACACGTGCATTGCCTAAGACACAATTATATATATATATATATATATACATATACATACGGGGATCTTCTCCCAACTTCCATAATCACCAATGTTCATCATTCAATTTCAATCCTTCTAGTACACATTAAATCATCTCTTACATACTACATTTATATTCACCATTCACAATTTCAAAGGATTATCTTATACATATCCAAAATCACTAAATCCTTTATATCATCATAAGCAACTTATTCATTTTATAGATTCAATACATGATAGTTCATAAATGATGCCGGCCAAGGCACTTCCTCTACCACTATTTACCTTCACTAAAGATTTGATTTAAAATCCGAACTTTTCCCATGGCAACCTGCATCACAATGCTAAAAAGGAGACCACATGGGAGAGTGAGTTATACATTCAAAATGACGAATATAATATATTGTGATCATGTGTATATGCATATAATCATCATGTGTGCTTTACTATAAAACCATTAAATCATTATTCAATCATCATCACATTAATATAATAGGCATATAATCCTCATGAATCGCAATTCATAACATAAGCAAGCACAAGCACATACACAATCACATTGCCACTTATCAACAAGGGCGTTCACGAATTATCATTATCAATTTATTAAATCTTTACTCCATTCCTCCTCGCACGGGGTTTCTCATCTCTCGTGGTCATCCCAACTCAAATGCCATGCATCTATCGCTAATGCGCATGTCAACTGTTTAATGCATATACAACGGATCCAATTTTAATCCAATAATAATCTTAATCACTTAAATTAACCTCTTCACTCAGGGATACACTCTTCGTGGCACCCCGCAAGGTGATTCAATTCAATAATAAAACATATGATCATCTTCACTCAGGGATACACCCTTCGTGGCACCCCGCAAGGTGATTTAATTCAATAATAAAACATATGATCATCTTCACTCAGGGATACACCTTTCGTGACACCCCGCAAGGTGATTCAATTCAATAATAAAACATATGATCATCTTCACTCAGGGATACACCCTTCGTGGTCTGACACCCTTGATTTTCTGTACTCGAATCCCGATGTAATCGTCATAATTAATAAAAATGTGAATAAATTTTTTGCGTTTAAAAATATTTCCAAGACTCCACCATGATCACATTAAGACCCGAATCACAGAAAACCAAAGAGTGAGATTAAGTAACCTATAACTGGATCGAGAAATAGTTTGCCCATTCAGTATACAAAAATAACAGAGTTTTACAGTGGAAGAAAAATATGTATACCGGGCACATGCCTAGTCCCATATATGAAGATATGAGAAAAGGCTTGGCAAGCATGCAATGGCATATCATAAGCCTTATATACAACCATCGTTATTTTACATAATCACATAAGCATGCAATGCCTAAGACATATGTATGTACATATCTATATTGTCACGCAACATACATCTCCAACATTCATATTCAATTCAACCTCAAGACATCTGTCATCAACATTTATACATTCGTCAAGCAGGTGAGAGTCCATATACTTCCAAATACCAATACTATATCCAATTAAGTCATTATTCATAATACATCCAAAAATATCATGAAATATCAGCACTATAACATACATTCATTCACAACTCAATAAATTACAATCGCTGTCGGCCAAGGTATTCCATTACAACTATTTACCTTCCCAAAAGCTTTACTTCATAAACGTTCTCATCCCATGGTGTTCCTGCATCAATACTAAAAAGTAGACCACATGGGAGAGTGAGTTATACATTTTAAATGACGATATGAATACAATTGAAATTATGTGCATATGCATATCAACATCATGTATGCTTTGCTAAACACATCAACGATCATCATAGACTATCAATTCAATAATATATACTTATTTCATACTTGTTCATCAAATCATAGCAAAGCTAGCATATACACCTCTATCACATCGCCACCATGGGCCAACATCACCAATACCGACCATTTAGGTCTTTTCATAAAGCCACCACGGGCTAATATCATCATTATTAATCATAAACAATCATGCCCTTCATTACATTAGGCCATAACATACATATCGTCATATTCAACATCTTTTCATATATTCATATCATTTATTACTTTTTATGCAATTTTCGGTATATTAATTTCTCATCTCATCAACACCATACCACCATCTCAATCATCGTCAATCATCATTATATTCTAGCATATCTCTATGCTATATGCAAATGCTCTTATGGCTAATGCATATGCACAATGGATTAGACAACAAATACGGATCCGATTGTGGGAAATAACACCAAATTGTGGGATCAAGCATGATCACATACCATGCCCCTACTGCAGTAGTAAAATCACACATATCATAATGCATGCATATTCACCATATTTTTACTGGTACCAAACCGCATCGCCCATTATGCAACACCTGGTCATTTTCACCATGACCGCGGTATACAACATATTCAACATATGGTGTTGTGGGCCCACCATGATTCTCAATATGGCAGCTGTGATCCAAAGGACCACCGGGGACACCTGCTCCTCAAGAGGCACCCTCCACAAGGGTCAACCACATGTAGCTCCCCGTAGCTCAGCATGGGCAGCTTCGTGACTTACACACCGAGTTACAGGGGAAACAACAGAAATGCTCGTGCACTGAGCCGCCCTCCCACTGGGCCAACCGGGGGAATCCCCTAATATTCCAACACCGGCAGCTATGATATGCTATGGATGCAATGCAATGCAAATCAAATGCATTCTCACTCTGTGCATCCTAAATGCCACTCATCAAACATCATCATCATAATCACCAACACCACCATACACCTTAGTGGATTTCATCATTATTGGTGTCTTAGTCATTATTTTCAAGTTTTAATGTGGCATTTTTATCTCAACATATTTCACAAATATTTCACATCATACACGCAAGTCAATACTTGCAATCAATCATAATGGCATCACAATAACACACAATATTCAACAATATTATCACACTTTCATTTAGTGGATTTTCATCTCATGATTCATTACCATTGTCTCATGTATACTTTCATATGTATATATATATATATATATATTTGTGTGGCATTCACAACATTTTTAATTTTATATTTCATACCACACATACAAGACCATGCTTGTATCACACACAATGGCACACAACAATTCATCAATATAAATATACACCTCTTTGTGTAAGAGAGTGCTCAACATCATCATCTATCATTATTTAATGTCATTTAATTATCCCTCCTTTAATTTCAAATTCACCCTAGGATATATCTCATAATCCTGCCATCATAATCTCATTATCGCCCTTTCATTATTCTATTTCAGGTGGCAAATACATCACAATTCATTATTCTATCTCAGGTGGTAAATACATCATAATTAATTAGTCCCCATGTACCAATCAACCTCAATCACCACCATGTTATATCGTCATCACATTATCCCTCATACATCCCTATAATCGTCTCATGTTTATCTCATAATACCAAGAAGGGGGGTCTAACATAAGCCTGCCACAATTAAAATTGAGTAAATTCCATTCTGGTGGAAACTCGCTCAAGCGAGATTCACCTCCGCTTGAGCGAGGTAGATCAGGCTCGCAGGGCAACCCCTTTCGCGTAACCGAAATGCCCCCAGTAGCGTCCCCAAAGCCCACTCGCTCGGGCGAAACACTTTCACACTCGGCCACTCACTTGAGCGAGAATCATCCCTAACAAAATCCACATGCATTTGCTCGAGCGAGGCTCTCTTCAACTAGCCACTCGCTCGGGAGAGAATTGTCCAGTAAGGAACCCCACTAACGCTCGCTTGAGCAAGGCACCCACTCGCTTAAGCGAAATCCGACCAGAGGTCGTCCTTACCTTCTACACTCGCTCGCTTGGCAAGGCTTCCCAGCACTCGGTTTCTCACTCGGCAAAACCATTCCAGAACCGACTCATCTCGCTTGGTTTTCCACTCAGCAAAATTAATCCAAACCGACTCATCTCTCGCTCGATTTTCCACTCGGTAAAATCATTCCAAACCGACTCATCTCTCGCTCAGTTTTCCACTCGGCAAAATCATTCCAAAACGACTCATCTCTCGCTCGGTTTTCCACTCGGCAAAATCATTCCAAATCCGACTCATCTCGCTTGGTTTTACACTCGGCAAAATTACTCTAAAACCGACTTCCTTTCTTTTTCACTCAAGCGAAGATATTCCAGAGTATGTCTGGACAGACTCACACCGTATACCCCCATCGCTGCCATCCCACTCGGACTTACACACTCAGAGGCATTCCACTCGGAACACCACTGCCCGGAATATCACACCTCGGAAACTTTTCACTCGGAATCATATCCACTTCCTCACTCGGAAGGCCCTGTCTCGGACATAGCTCACTCAGAATTTCACTCAAAAATTCACCACATCATAAATTATTTTCAAAGATTCCCGCTCAGACAGAATTCGTCCAGCATCAATGTCCTCCCTTGCTCGCTCAAACGCGGCCACACCCGCTTGAGCGAGGTTCGTCCAAAATCTCACTTGTTCACATTCACTCGTCTCGCTTGAGCGGAAAGCTCGCTCGCCTGAGTGAGTTTGGCCCAGAGGCCATAATACCGAGATAGGGGATTCTCGCCTGAGCGAGATCCCATCTCGCTTAAGCGAGAATATCAGGACATAGACAGAAAATAAAAATTCACACAGGCCGTCATATGAAACCTCATTATAAGCCAATTTAATTACAACTAATACTTCATACATATTACATGAGGCATATAAAACTCTCTCTACCCATTCATACTCGGAAATCCTCATTCCAACTTATCAATCACTCTTACTTATTTAATTTTTCGAGAGAAGGGTTTCAACTATATCCCACATCACTCCCTCTTTCGTTTTTTCTACACAATCTCTTCAAAACAGTTTTCTACAATTTATGTAGTTCACCCATTTATAGATTTTTCATACTCAACTAATCTTATGTCCAACCAAGGACCATCAAACACTTATCATCAACATTATATATTAAACATACATTTTCATACAATCAATATAAGCCAAGCCATCATTCATCACTTCATCAAATTAATCATATAAGACATTCTTGGCAAGGCATTGCATGAGTTATACATATACATAATTAGCAATTAATTCACTCATGCTATTTGAAATACAAACTCCTCTCCTACCGCGAGAGAAGAACCGCCACGCGATTACATCGATCTTTCTGCATCACCGTCCGGAATACAATCCTATCAACAATTATACATACACATGTAATCAATAAACCATTACAAGACATCACATCTCTTAACTTATGATTAAGTCCTAGACTTGTCTAAGCTCCAATTTCATATGCCTATGTTAGGCTTCGGGAATTCCTTTCCCCAAAGCAAAGATCTTCTAAGTCTCAAAGGTTAACTATACCCAACAACATCAACACTTTAAGCTTAATCCCTCAAATCAACATACCTATATACATGCATACATCTTCATTTGCAACTCATAACTTAGTTCACCATTTTATCAACATCAATATTCAACTTCTATCCTTCAAATATTCATTTCTATGTATAACATCATTCCAAGGTACCAAAAAATTATCAAGATCCTCAAGTGGGTCAAAACCCCTAAATTATTAATACTTAGGGTTTCATCTCCAAAATCACCCAACAACCATCAACAATCTTTAGCAATCTTCAATCCATTTTATTTTATCATAATGACCTCATCAACCTCTAAATCTCACATAACTATGAAGCCCTAAATCAAGGGTTTCACTTTCAAACATTTAAGCCTAGGATTTCCATTTCCACCCACATGCAAGGGTTCAACATCACCATCTTCAACCCAATACCCCAAAATCATAAATGAGATAAGGAAGAAGTGAGAGATCTTTACCTCAAATCCAAGCTCCACCAAAAACGAAAATGAAGTGAGGAAGAGGGAGATGACCAATGCAAGCTCCCAAACTCCATAGATGCCTCACATATCCAAGCTTTTGTATTAGTTTTGATGAAAATGGGTATAGAAGAGGGTGGGTCACGGTTTGGGCAAAAGAAGAATGGAGGAGAAGAAGAAAATGACAAAGATAAAGTGGAGGAAAAGAGTGTACCGAGAATAAGGAAGAGAAGGGAAAAATTAGACCAAAATTGGACATTGTCCAATGGTTAAAAGGATGTCACATTTTGCTTTTACCAATGGGTAATAGTTCCCCATTATCCAACGGGTAAAAGAATCAAGTGATAAAGAGAAAGAGGTCACGGTGATAATGGAAGGAGAAATGGGATTTTTGGTTTTCTTTTAATTCCAATTGGTTCGTATTTTCCCCGTCTATTATTATACTTCGAATCCAATTAATTATTTCTTTAGCACTAAAAATTAATCTGACTATACCATCTTAACCACAATAATTTTCTCAACATTCTAAACCCATCAAATACTCAATTTGATCAAGTGGGTCTCACATCATCTGTTAATTCATCCGGTTCCAGTAAATATTAATTTACCGATAATTCACCTCTAATGTCTAACAACATCTCCCATAATTATCCGATCTTAAATAATCAATTGTCATCATTCAATAAATTTAGTTTCCTTAAAATTCGGGATGTTATATGTGGCACCCCGCAAGGTGATTCAATTCAATAATAAAACATATGATCATCTTCACTCAGGAATACACCCTTCGTGGCACCCCACAAGGTGATTCAATTCAATAATAATTTATATCAATGCCATGTTATGCCATGAATGCAACAATGCAATAATGCATGTGCCCAACAACCTCGCAAGGATATCTCACCCTCTCACATAGGGGTATAATTTAAATTTGGCATTTTCAATAATTATATACAATCAACTACAAAGTCCTCAAGGCACATCATTTATATACATGGCATTTCAATATCCACCAAATCATTTCATAACAATCCACGCATGGAAATCAAAAGGCATAGCCAACATCATAATATTAATCTACACTTGGAATTATCCAAGACATATTCGTCATCCCATACATATATATAGCAATTACACTTATGCCCAACACAATCATGTCCTTGACATTACACCTCAACACATCACATATATATATTCCATATCATATGGCGAGTCAATATTCGTATTCAACCACAACGGTTTTACAATAAGGTCGTCAATAATAACGATCATCCTTTACTCAAGGAATGATCCGCGACGTTATTTGTTATTGCCCATTATCATTGTCATCTTCGATTTATCGACTATTAACAACACCTCATCATTTATTCATTCCCACAATGGGTTTGTATCACCCAAAGGTACATCTCATAGCTCATCGTCAAACCTTAACATTGTTCTCACATGTCTCATTCTTGGTGGTTAAGATTTATATTTCTCATTATGTATATTATGAGTGTAGACGAGTTATCCGTATGTTTCAATCATAATTCAACACCACCATAATATGTCGTGATTATATATCCCTATATATTCCTTCAACCTTCATACAATATAAGGGAAGAAGGCCCAACACCATTAGAATTGAGAAAAGAAGAGAAAATTCCATCAGGGGTAACTCGCTCAAGCGAGATCCCCATTCGCTTGAGCGAGACACGTCCATCTCGCTTGAGCGCCTCTGCTCGCTCGGGCGTAATCACGCCAGCGTCCCTTCCACGCTCGCTCGCTCGGGCGAAACACCTTCACACTCGGTTACTCGCTCGAGCGAGAATTATCCAGTATCTATTCCAAGGCTGGCTCGCTTGAGCGAGGCTCCCTACAACGAGCCACTCGCTTGAGCGAAAAACGTCCAGCATCAGACTTCTCATACTCGCTCAAGCTTCTTACACTCGCTTGAGCGAAAAACCTCCAGTACCAATTTCCTCTCTCGCTCGCTCAAGCGCGGCCACGCCCTCTTGAGCGAGACTTGTCCAGTGTCTCACCTACTCAGTTTTCACTCCTCTCGCTTGGGCGAGTATCTCATTCGCCTGGGCGAATTCGGGCCAGAGGCCCTGTAACCAACACAGAGGATTCTCGCTTGAGCGAGAATCTCTCTCGCTTGAGCGAGAATCTCTCTCGCTTGAGGGAGAAGATCAGAACTTGGGTAGAAACATGATATCTCAATAACTTCACATATCAAAATCTAACCAAAGCCAATTTGACCCAATTCCATACTTCATATACCTTACAATAGACATTTAAAACTTGTCTCAAATGTTCATACACAACAATTTCCATTCTAAGTCATTTACCACATTAAAACTTAACTCATCATCATCACACAAATAGGTATACATTTCCATGACAATCATCACCTATTCTCATATATCATCCTCATAATCAACAATTTCCATTCACATTTCAATATATACATGTATATATGGCAAGGCAAGCATGAGTACAAAACACATACATCAATCACTCTCAATTTACTCATGCAATTTGAATGTAAACTCCTCTTCTACCTCGAGGGAAGAGCTGAAATCCGAATACACGCTCTGAAAGCTCTGCCACACAATCCGGAATGCAATCTACATGCCATACACACGTGTATTCACATAATCAATAACCATCATAATGCTAAACATTTGCTAGCTTATCATAAAGCTCAACATCAAGTCCTAAACTTGCTAAACATCAACTTATGCAATTGTGTTAGGCTTCGGGAATTCCTTTCCCAAAGCCAAGATCCTCTAGATCTTAAAGGCTAACAACCCAACATCATCATCATCTCATCCATTACATAATGTAATTCCCAAATCACTCCAATCCTTTAAACATAATCATCATCATCGTCTATTATCGTATCTAATGATACCCAACGTTGAATATTTTGTATATCCATCCTTAAAATCAATTCTTCTACTCCTTCGTATTCCATATTCATAATAACACCTATCTCTAGATTTTACCATCAATGGTCCTCTACCATTTTTAAGCAACCTTCAACCTTAAATATCACTTATTGACTTTTAATTCAACCCAACAAGTCACAATATATACATTGTCCCCAAATTCTTAAGGCAAGGGTTTTCATTAAAACCCAACCACCATTATTAATATTCATCAACTATTATCAATGGCTACATTTCCCCGTTAATATCATTCTTTAACCTCATTAAACATACACTCTACTCATATTTTACACTTTCCCCAATTTATTAGAGTTAGGGTTTCCACTAAAACCCATCAATACTCATTAATACCTATTTATTCCTCATCACTTACCAACATTAATTTTAAGTACCATATTAAATGTTCATAAAGGCTCATATTTAAGCCACCCCACCTTAGGGTTTCCATTAATAATTAACAATCATCAATTCCACCCATTTATATGCATCATCTCAAGCACCTATAGGCTATTGTCATAGGATTCTAACCATCACCAACAATATTAACAATCCTCAAGAGTTTTTCTAAGCTAGGGTTTGGTTCCTTAAGTCATTTTCCATCAAAACAATATCCAATCCTACATCACAATACATAAATAGGCTCAAAACCATAAATAAGAGCCATGGGTGTTCAAGATCTTACCTCATTCTCCAAGCTTAAACCCCAACACAAAAATGAAGGAAGAAGGAAGAAGGAGAGAGCCAAGCCTTCCTCCAAAGTCCATTCTTGCTTCATGAATCCATGATGTCCAATTAATTTTGAGTGGGTGAGGAAATGAGGGAGGTGGTCACGGTTTGGTGGAGGAGAAAAGGAAGGGAGAAGGAGAAGAAAATGAAATGTTTAGAGAGGAAGGAAAAGCTACCGAGAAAATGAGAGGGGAAAAGAAGGAGTTTGTGTTTTAACTTAATCTCTTTATTAAATCTCACCGTTTTATAACATACAGGATCTCCGTTCGGGCTCAATACTAAATCCAAAAATTATTCCAAAGATATATTCGGATTCCCATTAATATTCTTAATAGCCCTGACCAATGGCATCCCAATCGGAGATACTTGGTCCGACACCCATATTTTAACCGGGTGAAATTTTATCTCATTTAGTTTCAATAAATTATAATTTTTCATAATAAATCCCAATTTAATTATTCTAATATTTTTGGGACACTTATTAACTTATTTGTAACACCCTCATTTTAATAATTAAATGAGATCCAGAACAGGGAAAATGTTTCCCAAAAAAAGCCAACCCAGCAACCGGGTAGAATTAGACAATAATAAAGGAAGGCAAAGAGCTGACCAGAAGCTCGGAAAACCGATTAGAACAAGGAAAAACATTCACAGTGGAAGAATAAAATAGCGCCTGAGCGAGACCCCAAAACAGCGTGCACTCGCTCAAGGGAGATACAGCACGCTTGAGCGAGCAGCCCAACTCGCTCGGCGTACACCCCATCGCTTAAGCGAAATCAACCAACAACCTTCCCTTGCGCTCACGCTCGTTGGAGCGAATGTCTCATTCGCTGGGGCGGACACAGGTACAAGGTAATCTTTCACTCGGATTTGGGACATAGTTTCCCCCAGTAAATCATCACGCTCGAACCTCACTCGGGAATCTACACAGCTCCTCATTTCATTCATATAGGTTACAAGTATAAACCACTCGGGAAATTACTTCCCCACCAAGCCGACCCAAAGCCTTCCATTGAGGACATACTCGCTGGAGCGAGAACTCACTCGTTGAAGCATGAAGCCAGACTCGACATTCCCATCACTCGGTAAAGGGTTTCACTCGATATTCAGGGGTTTCATTCACTCGGGAACAGCCTCAATACTTGCCTCCCTCGGAAGTTCGTAACTTAGTCTCTCAATTTTGTCCACAGAGGCCACGCAATGGCCCACTCGGAAAATATTAATAATTCCACTCGGAATCTATGAAGTTACTCCACTCGGAGTCTAATAATTTCCCTCACTCGGCTTACCACCCAACCAAACACCGCTCGGTGTATTCCAACCACATTCAATCAGAATGTGCCACACACCTATCACTCAGTAAACTAACTCCAAGACCGACCAATACCTATTCGGTCTTCCACTCAGAATACATTTATAACTTCACTCGGATTATATATAAAACACTTAAAATATGTCCAATCTAATCCATCGTAATAACTCTTCCCTCGGAGAAGTTCACTCGGATTCCACTCGGGCCTATACAAAATAATTCCCCACTCGGGGTTTCCTTATAATTTCACTCGGCAACGATCATTCTTAATATTACTCGGGAGATTCGCCCATCAGCTTTTACACAATATAAGTTCATCTAAGGTATCTTACTCAGAATCCAATTAAGCATCACCGCTCGGAAAGGAAGGCCCAGCCATTTATAGTCTCACTCGGAGATGGCTCCCACAACTAAGTTTACTAGGAGAATCATTAACTTAGCGATATTCTATCCACCATTCTCTCTCCATCTACTCAAACCCAAGTCACCAGTATACAACATATATGTACCTACATGATCATGCACTCGAGATACTCATTACCTTCCATCATTCATTCGTCAGCACCTGGTATCCGATACAAGCACAGGTTATCATCATAAACCATATACGTATATAAACATGCACTCTGGTCATAATAGTTCAGATTACTTATATATATAAATTTATATTCATTATACAACACTGTTATTATGAGCCGGCCAAGGCTATAACTGACTTAAACGTAATAAATGCGATACAAGCACTCAACAGTCGGAGTGCACGTCACTCGGACTTGAGGTCTTCACACCATTCCGAGTCCGACCTGCATACACTGAAAAATGGTGTAGGGGTGAGCTTTTACATATGAAGCAATAGTTATTGACTCGGATTTTACCTCAAACCTCAATTATATAATTTACCTGGCTCAATCCACAAATATATATATCTACTACCAATTAATATAAAAGTCACACAACATCATCCAATTGGAAATCACACAATAACATACCTTCTCAATCACACATCACATGGCACTTGGCAACAGCATCAATACATACATATTCATTCAGTCGGAATTCACTCATATGACATCATCTAGTCGGCATTCATTAAAATCAATCTATCCATGCCAATCATGTTGGTCTCGATAACCATGCTCATACACACATGCATGCGGATCCGGCTTAAAGCATGATTTCAGTTACAGATTCCTTCCTGGCCCCTCATCCATTAGCCCTTCCCGCGTGGTACCAGCCTCCCATTGGCGTCTCGAGACTCTTCTCTAGCTCCTACGGCTACCACGGGCCCTCATGGAACTAGCCAGGACTGGAAGGCACCTCGTATGTGCAACCTCATGCAATACCACACAGTATTCTAAATGGAATCAAGCATCAACTCACATCTCGAGCATTCTGAAATCATTATGGCGTTCTCATTCCAATACATTCAACATAACAGCATACAGAACCCAGCAAATCACCACCCTTTTTAACTCATAGTTACATGCATTCGGTCAACATGCTCAGAAACATTAACATGCACTAATAGATGGAATCACACCACAAAGCAGTTCACAACATCACCAACCCGGGAGTTGCATGCACAATTACTCAATCACAACACATCGAACTACACATCTCACACATAACACATCACATTAAAGCAAGCACCCGGAATTCGTCCATAAACCGTACACTTGACATGCAAAGCGCCCCTACCTGTTGTCAGGGTTCAGGGACTCCTCGAGTTGCAATGCTGACTGATCGCCCTTCTGTTACACCTCCTCCAATAGCCTTCGAGCTCAGCGTTGATCCTGGGCCAGAGTTGCTCTTTCTTCCAACGGGTTCGTCTTCCCCACGGCCCCAAGGCACTTCCCAGCACAGCTTCCAACTGGGACACTAACAGCTTCAAGCGGAAGGAGAAGAAGAAGAAGAAGAAGAAGAAGACAGAGGGGATGAAGAGAACAGGGAGTCGAAACAGGGCCACGTCACTGTTCCACCCAGAAAAGCTCTTCAACTCTCTCCCTGTTCTATCCACGCGGGTGATGCGAATGAGGGTGAAGAAGAAGAGAAATAGTAAAAGGAAGAGACCAGATGTACGCATGAAGGAGAGCTGTCCAGCGTGACTAATAAGGGAAAGAAAGAGTTGAAGTTCTTTTATACCTTCAGGGGTGCATGCGTCCTTTCACCTGGCATTAACATTATTTATTCAATTATTTCTAACCAATCAGCAATTACTCTAATTAACCATTAATCCTAATTCTGCAATTAACCCTTAATTAATAGCTTAATCTCAATCGGTAATTAAATTAAGAATCGGGATGTTATAGTTCTCCCCCTCTCAAAAGAATTTCGTCCTCGAAATTCAAACACATGCTTAGCCTCAATGAACCACTCGGAAAATCGCTGTCATACCACAATAAGCAATTACACCTCTATGCATCTCAAGTATTCGTACATTGTTTAAATTCCAGTCGGTATAATTGGTTTCCAAAGCAATCTACCGACCGCTCCACCCAGAAAGCCGAGACATCACTCTTAACACATTTCTACTTTGGAAGTGTCACCATCGACTCAGAATAACATTCCTTTCTTTCACTCAGACTTACCTCAACAAACAGATCAGAATACCACAGTCATGCTCTGACTGCAACTCTTCGCTCTTCCACGTCTCCGACTGCTTCGTAATTTCTAATCAGCATAAATAAAACAACTCTTCATAGTCTTTATTACATTCGGGATTCCATTCCCCATGTAGTTACCCCCATTCAACTCTGCCAGTCCACTATAACCAATGGTACATCAAGTTCCTTGGCCACTCGGCCTTACACACTCAACGTTAATCGGTGCACATCCACCAACTGTTCCTTCAGTCCCAATAGAGTC
The DNA here is from genome assembly GCA_037962975.1 of Clitoria ternatea. Taxonomy (NCBI): domain Eukaryota; kingdom Viridiplantae; phylum Streptophyta; class Magnoliopsida; order Fabales; family Fabaceae; genus Clitoria; species Clitoria ternatea. The sequence continues at coordinate 165,302,025 of CM075672.1, forward strand.
ACTCAGAATAATTATGTATCCACACAGGGTATAAACACAAAGTCGTGTCGATTACAGTGTTGGGGCAGTTTAATCGGCAAGAAGCATTACCGATTCCCACAGAATACTCACCAATGTCTGATTCACCTTGGATTAAACCCTCGGGTAGTCAACATCCGACTCCAAAATTTCTTCTCTAAATCATGATATATCTTGACAATACCGAGACAAACGCTCAAAAGAGCTTCAAGGTGCTCCAATTAGCACAGACTGCCTGGATTTTCCCTTTACAGGCATCACACTCGGTTCTAGAATCTCCGATTTCTAACCATTCCTTGGGCCAATTCCATGCCTATACCCTGAGAAGGTCACTCGGGACTCTCAATCAAAAGGGTTGTTCAGTGTTTGAAGGAAATTCTTACCCGGAAAACTTTCCATTTACCCTAGTTTGCACTCGGAATTCAAGCCCACTCTGAATACAAATCTGAGTTCCAACTCAGCAGCTTCGAACATCAATCCGAACACATCTATGGATAAATTTACCCCTCAGGCATTAACTCTTCCTCGGGATAATTCACTCGGAGACTTACCCATTCATAGCCCCACATTCCAACCAAACGTCCATTTGGTAAGATTAGTCAGGAGCACATCCTACAGACTTAAAATTTTCGCACGATGAATCATTTACTTCGTACCATTCCACTCGGAAACGTCACGCTCCGAGTCACACCACTCGAATCTTACCCTACTCAGAAGTGTCACACTCGGACACAATTCCCTTAACTTAGCAATGATCTTCTCTATGAGGTTCTACTCGGAACACCATAACTTCACTCAGTAATCCTTTCTCCCAAAAGGTTTTACTCGAAATTACATTCCTTCTCTTCACTCATAATCATCTCTACCTCCTGTCACTCAAATTATATTAACCTTTCCTAAGTAAATCTTGCCTCATTAATTATCTCAGCTCGCAAATCATGACCCTTCATCAAATCCTCAACATTACTCGGCTAAACCCATAAACCTCTAATTCTGGTGTTAGGTTTGGGTCATGGATATATACACTCAGCAACTAATTGCTCCCATCGGGATTCGGGCTACCATCAATGAATACTTGTCATTCCAACAGCATTACTACATTCCCAATAATGGCTGTAGCAATTTCTAAACGTTGTTCTAGGTATATCAGGGACCTTAATCTGCTCTAATGGCATTCTAAGCGTCAATTGACTCTGGTAAACCGAGTCGCACATAATTAATCCTCCAAATCTTCAGTACTCTGTAGTGGTTATTATTTCCTATAGTTAACTTACTCAATCGGTTGGCAATCAAGGCATGACCACACACCACCACCACACCTTTCGATCAGTAACACAAGGTACATATGTTGGCAAGATCATCTTCTTGTCCCCGACAGTCAACACCACTTTCACAATTAACATACTCCACATAACCTCTGATTCTCTCAGAGGTAAACACCTCAATGCCAAACAAGTCTCCTATCCTCTTCTGAATACACTATCAATTACCATCCACTTGACACACTCTCACTTTTACTCAGGACAGCCCGATAGACTCACCATCACCATAAGCAGCTACAACCTCACCTGCCCGACTCATGAATTGCTGCATCCAACTTATAGGATGACGTCTCGTTCCTATAGGGTTACAACAATTACATAAAGTCACTACAAGAGTGTACGCTGCCACAATGCCCATGGTATGTAGAGTCGTCTCGGAACAGCATAGCTCACATTGACTATACTCACACAGGTAATACTAAAGCACATGAAATTAATGACAATTCACATAAATTTATAAATAACACATTTATATCAACATCATTGTTATGCACCGACTAGGGTACATCACACAACAACAGTCATAAGTTATCAATTACCATCACTATAAAAGTGTACAATAGCAATAGATTTCCGACTCACACAGGGTTCATACCTCGTCGCTGAATCATATCCTCATAAAGCTATAATCTGACAGTTTATTATTCCATCATGTCGTCATTCATCAATCAATTGGAGCCTAACAATTCATTAATCCCACTTGAGTATACATCTCGAGGTTACCATATAATTTCCGATTAAACAATAAGTTTTTACCTTAGTGGACTCTCTTCGCCAATCATAAGTACAACCCTCCTATTGGATGTACAATCAACCTCATCACACGAGTTCTGTCATTACTCTACTCAATACCCAATCGCACCCAGGACTCAACACTACCATTTCTTTATCCATCAGGTATCGTTCGTTATTTGCACTTCATCATATGGCTATTCAATCCTCAAGGAGTTACCATACAATTGCCTTACTCGGTTCAGCAATTCACAGGGTTAATCAAATTATCAGAATCGAAATTTCAAGGGGTCATTAAGTACCCGTCGTAGGCATTCTCACAACATCCAATTATCACCGAGCCTAGCTCACCATAGTGTTGATTCCATAAGTCTAACAGTATAAGGTCATGCTAAACCTAATCGGTTTTCTACACCTTATGGGTCACAATTCAATCAATAATTTACTCGGTTTTCAGCCACAATACCGAGTCTAACCTAAGTCATCACACAATAAAATCATCACACAATGGTAATCCGAGCCTCAATGAGTTACTACGCACTTGCTTTACTCGGGCTCAATAACTCACAAGATTAATAAATTATCAGACTTAGAATTTCTAATGGGTCACCACTTACCCATCATGGGTCACACCCAAAATATCCAAATATTATAAAGCTCAATGCCATTCACTCAGTCTTCACACACCAAAACCGAGACAGTATTCAAATCAAACAGGTATTCTATGTCACATTCATTCATTCATGATCATGCCCAATTAACTGGGTCACCACACCTAGTGGTCCAGCATCTAGTCCATCATCCACTTGGTTTCCTCACCAACCACCGAGACGTAATCCCAATTTAACATATACCCGATCTCGCCCTTGTTTACTTATCACACACCCAGATTTTTAACTTAGGAAACTGCAACACATCACTCATACCATATATCGTATACATCATATATCGTTCATTCATCGCTCACTCAATTTCCCAATTTAGGAATCTGCAATCAATCAATTACATCCTATACCATATAGGATTCACGTGCCAAAAGATATGTACCTGGGAACTTAGAAAACTGCAATAAATTACTTATGCCATAAACTACACACGTCATACATCATTCACTTAATCAACTCGAACATAAGAGTTCTAATCCATTCAATAAGCATGACTTGGCCATGAACCATCAGCATAGCGCACCCAACAGTCCTAACCAATTGATCCGACCTCCACCTGTACCAGGGTCCCAACATTTATCATTCTATTTCTTCTGACTGACCCAGGCTTAAAATAACCCCTAGGTAGTTCATAAACAATCAGGCTAGGGTAGCATCCAGTCTTCTATCCCCCAATCAACGTCACAACAGTAGTACCCTTCACTACTGTCTGCAACAAAACACATAAGCATAAAATCACACAAATCATGATTAATCATGTATCAATTTAATAGAATACTACAGGAAATGATGACAATCGGTCATATTGCACACAACCGCCCACTAACAGTAGGCAAACCTTGGCCATGGACCTTTTGGTCTGCTCTGATACCAAAATGTAACACCCTCATTTTAATAATTAAATGAGATCCAGAACAGGGAAAATTTTTCCCAAAAAAAGCCAACCCAGCAACCAGGTAGAATTAGACAATAATAAAGGAAGGCAAAGAGCTGACCAGAAGCTCGGAAAACCGATTAGAACAAGGAAAAACATTCACAGTGGAAGAATAAAACAGCGCCTGAGTGAGACCCCAAAACAGCGTGCACTCGCTCAAGGGAGATACAGCACGCTTGAGCGAGCAGCCCAACTCGCTCGGGCGTACACCCCATCGCTTAAGCGAAATCAACCAACAACCTTCCCTTGCGCTCACGCTCGTTGGAGCGAATGTCTCATTCGCTGGGGCGGACACAGGTACAAGGTAATCTTTCACTCGGATTTGGGATATAGTTTCCCCCAGTAAATCATCACGCTCGAACCTCACTCGGGAATCTACACAGCTCCTCATTTCATTCATATAGGTTACAAGTATAAACCACTCGGGAAATTACTTCCCCACCAAGCCGACCCAAAGCCTTCCATTGAGGACATACTCGCTGGAGCGAGAACTCACTCGTTGAAGCATGAAGCCAAACTCGACATTCCCATCACTCGGTAAAGGGTTTCACTCGATATTCAGGGGTTCCATTCACTCGGGAACAGCCCCAATACTTGCCTCCTTGGAAGTTCGTAACTTAGTCTCTCAATTTTGTCCACAGAGGCCACGCAATGGCCCACTCGGAAAATATTAATAATTCCACACGGAATCTATGAAGTTACTCCACTCGGAGTCTAATAATTTCCCTCACTCGGCTTACCACCCAACCAAACACCGCTCGGTGTATTCCAACCACATTCAATCAGAATGTGCCACACACCTATCACTCAGTAAACTAACTCCAAGACCAACCAATACCTATTCGGTCTTTCACTCGGAATACATATATAACTTCACTCAGATTATATATAAAACACTTAAAATATGTCCAATCTAATCCATCGTAATAACTCTTCCCTCGGAGAAGTTCACTCGGATTCCACTCGGGCCTATACAAAATAATTCCCCACTCGGGGTTTCCTTATAATTTCACTCGGCAACGATCATTCTTAATATTACTCGGGAGATTCGCCCATCAGCTTTTACACAATATAAGTTCATCTAAGGTATCTTACTCAGAATCCAATTAAGCATCACCGCTCGGAAAGGAAGGCCCAGCCATTTATAGTCTCACTCGGAGATGGCTCCCACAACTAAGTTTACTAGGAGAATCATTAACTTAGCGATATTCTATCCACCATTCTCTCTCCGTCTACTCAAACCCAAGTCACCAGTATACAACATATATGTACCTACATGATCATGCACTCGAGATACTCATTACCTTCCATTATTCATTTGTCAGCACCTGGTATCCGATACAAGCACAGGTTATCATCATAAACCATATACGTATATAAACATGCACTCGGGTCATAATAGTTCAGATTACTTATATATATAAATTTATATTCATTATACAACACTGTTATTATGAGCCGGCCAAGGCTATAACTGACTTAAACGTAATAAATGCGATACAAGCACTCAACAGTCGGAGTGCACGTCACTCGGACTTGAGGTCTTCACACCATTCCGAGTCCGACCTATATACACTGAAAAATGGTGTAGGGGTGAGCTTTTACATATGAAGCAATAGTTATTGACTCGGATTTTACCTCAAACCTCAATTATATAATTTACCTGGCTCAATCCACAAATATATATATCTACTACCAATTAATATAAAAGTCACACAACATCATCCAATTAGAAATCACACAATAACATACCTTCTCAATCACACATCACATGGCACTTGGCAACAGCATCAATACATACATATTCATTCAGTCGGAATTCACTCATATGACATCATCTAGTCGGCATTCATTCAAATCAATCAATCCATGCCAATCATGTTGGTCTCGATAACCATGCTCATACACACATGCATGTGGATCCGGCTTAAAGCATGATTTCAGTTACAGATTCCTTCCTGGCCCCTCGTCCATTAGCCCTTCCCGTATGGTACCGGCCTCCCATTGGCGTCTCGAGACTCCTCTCTAGCTCCTACGGCTACCACGGGCCCTCATGGAACTAGCCAGGACTGGAAGGCACCTCGTATGTGCAACCTCATGTAATACCACACAGTATTCTAAATGGAATCAAGCATCAACTCACATCTCGAGCATTCGGAAATCATTATGGCGTTCTCATTCCAATACATTCAACATAACAGCATAAAGAACCCAGCAAATCACCACCCTTTTTAACTCATAGTTACATGCATTCGGTCAACATGCTCAGAAACATTAACATGCACTAATAGATGGAATCACACCACAAAGCAGTTCACAACATCACCAACCTGGGAGTTGCATGCACAATTACTCAATCACAACACATCGAACTACACATCTCACACATAACACATCACATTAAAGCAAGCACCCGGAATTCGTCCATAAACCGTACACTTGACATGCAAAGCGCCCCCTACCTGTTGTCGGGGTTTAGGGACTCCTCGAGTTGTAATGCTGATTGATCGCCCTTCTGTTACACCTCCTCCAACAGCCTTCGAGCTCAGTGTTGATCCTGGGCCAGAGTTGCTCTTTCTTCTAACGGGTTCGTCTTCCCCACGGCCCCAAGGCACTTCCCAGCACAGCTTCTAACTGGGACACTAACAGCTTCAAGCGGAAGGAGAAGAAGAAAAAGAAGAAGAAGACAGGGGGGATGAAGAGAACAGGGAGTGGAAACAGGGCCACGTCGCTGTTCCACCCAGAAAAGCTCTTCAACTCTCTCCCTGTTCTTTCCACGCGGGTGATGCGAATGAGGGTGAAGAAGAAGAGAAACAGTAAAAGGAAGGGACCAGATGTACGCATGAAGGAGAGCTGTCCAGCGTGACTAATAAAGGAAAGAGAGAGTTGAAGTTCTTTTATACCTCCAGGGATGCATGCGTCCTTTCACCTGGCATTAACATTATTTATTCAATTATTTCTAACCAATCAGCAATTACCATTAATCCTAATTCTGCAATTAACCCTTAATTAATAGCTTAATCTCAATCGGTAATTAAATTAAGAATCGGGATGTTACATTATTCATAATTATTTAATATTTGTTTATTATATTTAATCATATTTATAAAATTCGGGATGTTACAATCCACCCCACCTAAAAAGAAATTCATCCTCGAAATTTAGCATTGATATACATATCCCAAGGCCATACCTCAGGCCGCACATCAACAAGGTTCAACGACACCATAAAATAACATTGGACTTTCCAAAGTCCATCAAGACATGTTCATCATCATTTCTTTTCCCAAATGTAAAATTTTCTACATTTCAAAATGTGTTACATATCTTTGATCACAACTCATCCAACATAGTCTGCATGTTCATACTCAGTACGACCAGATAGGCCCAATACATTCACCATAAGCAGTTACAACCCTACACCTGCTTGGCCTATGTGTTGTTGCATCTGACATACAGGAAGGCGTCCCAATCCCGTAGTGGTTACCACAACACATGAAGTCGGCGCATAAGTGCATGTTGCCACAATGCCTATGGCATGTAAGGCCATATCGGGACCAGTACTTCGTACTCCCATTGCTCACATCAGTCATACATATCCTAATAACATCAATTCACATGAGACTTAGTGACAATTCTCACAAGTTCCTAATTAACATATTCATATCTCATGGTCATTATTCAATTAACTTGGCATAACTCACACCATACCAATGATCAAATATTAGTCAACATCACCATATATTAGTGTACCAACCATAGATTCTCAATCATTATGGGGTAAATCCCGCATTATCGGGCTTCATCCATCCCGAGGTCATGATCAAATCACCTAATAATCCTTTACCTCATTCACATATCGCTGGCTATAGATCGATTCCAGCCTAAACAAGTCACTAACTCGCAGAAAGTACGCAACTCCAAGGTTAACATAGGGTTTCCAATCATGTAATGTGCTTTCACATTAGGAATTCTCCTCACAGATCACAACCAAAGTCCATAAGAAAGACGTATAATTCATATCACATTACATCTCTACATGGTTTCTACCTTCGATATAGCACCTTCAATTAAAGAGGGAGGTAATAACATGATCAAATTTCCATTTACCGACTCACAATCACGCATGTCATCCCTATGTCATATCATAATCCATAACTAGTTTCATGATCACAACGTCGACAGCATACAATTTAACCCAAAGTCATACCATAAAATCATGTACACCATAGTCAACACCAATCATACCCCAAGTTAAACATTATTATTCATTAATCATCAGGGGTTACATTCATTATTCGCATTCCATCTTATGACAATTCTAGCGTCAACACTTTATTTCCCAATCAGCTTTACCATAAGTCAACTAGCCACAAAACTTAGCCAATCATCATACTTGGTAATATCAAAGGGTTATTTAGTACCCATTGTGGAACACCTCTACAACACCTATCATTAAGTATGGCTTATGAATAGTATAGAGTCTAGATCACCATAGGGTCCAATTAAATCAATTCCCCATAACGCTTGATCATACAAGATCTTGCCCAGTTAACCCGGAGTACCACGTCTAGTGGGTCATAATTAAATAAATCATTCCCTCGGTGCTCACATACATAAAATCAAGTCATCACCCCAATCTGACAAGTATAAAATTTCACATCTAATCACTTTTCACATATTCAAGTTCCCAGTCTAGGGAGGTACAACAAATCACTTATATCATATAACATATAGGGTTATTGTGCCAAAGGATATAAAATTCATCCCATACAAATGGCACAACCGATCATTTGAATTCAAACATACCCATACCAGGGGATTCCTTCAATATCATTCATTTAATCAACTCAAGCGTATGAGTTTTATTCCATTCAACAAGCATACCTCGGCTAAGAGCCACAAGTATGAATCATACAAGAGACCTACCAAACAATTTCATTACATACTTCATGGTTTCAAAATCCATGGTCTACCACCATGTCAATTCATTTCTCAATATTCTCTATCCATGATCAACACATGGCATAAATCCATCATCATATCAATTCATACCTCATATTTCATATTCATCAACTCATTATTTCATTCTCATGGTTAACATCAAACATGGATCTATCATCAATTCAATTTTATACTCAATATATAAGCATCAATGTATAATCACAATATATTCGTCAATGGAAGGAAATAGGGTAAGGAACTTAGCCGGACTTACACAAATAAACATATCATTCACCTTGAGGAATTCATCTATATACATTCAATCTCATAATTTTGTTAAGCTTTCCAATGAGCAACTATGCTCCACAAGTGCATCATATAACCTCAATGAAAAAGGGTATACTCTCAATAGACAACAACCACATCTTATGAATCACAATCTCATAAAAAGTCCTCATTGAGCATAAATCCCAACTTGATTCTAATGATTCACAATAATTCCTCAATAAGTAATTATGCCCTCATAATCGATCCACAATTCTTAGTCAACTAATCATTCACAATTCTACATAGGGCAATCAATACCTTAACATATCATCATTCTCTAGATAATTATCACTCTTACTCTATACAAAACAACCATATTCCATTGATCACAAAAAGGTTTCAATATTGAGCTATCGTGCTCCAAACATCTTGTAATATCAATTCAATGTAGAGCAACTGTGCTCTGATAATAACCAATAACTCTAATTTAGAGCAAAATATGCTCTAATACCACCGCTGTAACACCCTGGTTTTCTAGACTCAGATCCCGATGTAACCAAGATAATAATTAATAAAAGTGCAGGTAAATTTTTCACGTTTGAAAACCCTCAACGATTACATCAAAACCCGAATCACAGAAAACCAAAGCGTACGATTTAATAAACTAAAACTGGATCGATAACTAAAATGCCCATAACTGTATACAAAGATAATAGAGTTTACAGCGGAAGAAGAATGTGTATACCGAGCAAACGCCTAGTCCCATATATGACGATATGAGAAAAGGCTCAGCAAAGCATGCAAATACCTACTGAAACAAAGCTTGTCTAACTCACTCACAACATACACGTGCATTTCCTAAGACACAATTATATATATATACATATACATACGGGGATCTTCTCCCAACTTCCACAATCACCAATGTTCATCATTCAATTTCAGTCCTTCTAGTACACATTAAATCATCTCTTACATACTACATTTATATTCACCATTCACAATTTCAAAGGATTATCTTATACATATCCAAAATCACTAAATCCTTTATATCATCATAAGCAAATTATTCATTTCATAGATTCAATACATGATAGTTCACAAATAATGTCGGCCAAGGCACTTCCTCTACCACTATTTACCTTTACTAAAGCTTTGATTTAAAATCTGAACTCATCCCATGGCAACCTGCATCACAATGCTAAAAAGGAGACCACATGGGAGAGTGAGTTATACATTCAAAATGATGAATATAATATATTGTGATCATGTGTATATGCATATAATAATCATGTGTGCTTTGCTATAAAACCATTAAATCATCATCACATTAATATAATAGGCATATAATCCTCATGAATCGTAATTCATAACATAAGCAAGCACAAGCATATACACAATCACATTGCCACTTATCAACAAGGGCGTTCACGAATTATCATTATCAATTTATTAAATCTTTACTCAATTCCTCCTCGCACGGGGTTTCTCATCTCTCGTGATCATCCCAACTCAAATGCCATGCATTTATGGCTAATGCGCATGTCAACTGTTTAATGCATATGTAACGGATCCAAGTTTAATCCAATAATAATCTCAATCACTTAAATTAACCTTTTCACTCAGGGATACACCCTTCGTGGCACCCCACAAGGTGATTCAATTCAATAATAAAACATATGATCATCTTCACTCAGGGATACACCCTTCGTGGCACCCCACAAGGTGATTCAATTCAATAATAAAACATATGATCATCTTCACTCAGGGATACACCCTTTGTGGCACCCCACAAGGTGATTCAATTCAATAATAAAACATATGATCATCTTCACTCAGGGATACACCCTTCGTGGCACCCCGCAAGGTGATTTAATTCAATAATAAAACATATGATCATCACCCCGCAAGGTGATTCAATTCAATAATAAAACATATGATCATGTTCACTCAGGGATACACCCTTTGTGGCACCCCGCAAGGTGATTCAATTCAATAATAAAACATATGATCATCTTCACTCAGGGATACACCCTTCGTGGCACCCCGCAAGGTGATTCAATTCAATAATAATTTATATCAATGCCATGTTATGCCATGAATGCAACAATGCAATAATACATGTGCCCAACAACCTCGCAAGGATATCTCACCCTCTCACATAGGGGTATAATTTAAATTTGGCATTTTCAATAATTATATACAATCATCTACAAAGTCCTCAAGGCACATAATTTATATACATGGCATTTCAATATCCACCAAATTATTTCATAACAATCCACGCATGGAAATCAAAAGGCATAGCCAACATCATAATATTAATCTACAGTTGGAATTATCCAAGACATATTCGTCATCCCATACATATATATGGTAATTACACTTATGCCCAACACAATCATGTCCTTGACATTACACCTCAACACATCACATATATATATTCCATATCATATGGTGAGTCAATATTCGTATTCAACCACAACGGTTTTACAACAAGGTCGTCAATAATAACGATCATCCTTTACTCAAGGAATGATCTATAACACCCTGATTTAATAAATAAATAATTAACAAAACAGAGGAAATTTTTTTTACCAACTAAACCAAGGAGAACCGGGCAAGAAAGAATAAGGGAAAGGGAAGCAAGAGGAATAAAACTGACTCAAGGAGGCTGCCAGCGGAAGAAGAAAAACGCTCAGGCGGATCACACAACAACGCCCACTCGCTACAGCGAGAAGCTACACTCGGCATTCGCTCACTCCACTCAGCATTCCCGCACTCGGATTTCGGCGCCTGGCTCACTCGGAAAGGTCCACTCTTAATTCACTCGGATTGGCACTTATACATACCAGCCCCAATCAGAAAGCATAACACATTCCATGACTTCACTAATCGGACACTTATACGAACAACTCGGAAATGATTCCCATCGCCACTCACTCGGAATCTATGAAGAACTCTCACTCGGAATAATTTTCATGTCCTTTTCGCCACCCGGGCATTTCACTCATTTTTCATTCGGTAACCATAATCTTTCCTACTCTAGTTATCCTACTAAGTCAAGGCTCACTCAGATTCCCTTGTTACTAATAATTTACTACAATGGGGGTCCACTTAGAGCCTTAGGTGTCACTTTTCTGTCGGAAAACCTTCACTCGGCGGATTCTCACTCGGAAATCGTTAATTATTCTACACTCGGGAAAATCCTAACAGTTATCACTCAGAAAGTATCTAGATCAGTCCTCACTCGGTGTTCCATGCTCTCATTCACTTGGTAATACTTAAACTCTTCGGCACTCAGAATAAATCACTGTCTCACTTTCCCCTATCAACTCTTAATCCCATTTCTACCCATGGTTATACCAACCTCACACACTCAGTAAGTACGCATACATATACTACTCGGATCATTCACACAATATAGAACAAGACACAGTATGATGGATAAAGAGAGGGATATAAATAAGTACAGGCACACGGTCTAGTCTTCTACCCAGGAGGGCTCAAGTTCTAGTATAAAGAGACTACGACTGAAATACGAGCCGGCCAAGGCTTAACAAGACATATACACAGCATATACATAAACACATAACTCCACAGTACACCAGCACTTCACTCGGCATTCAGCTCCTCCTCCACTCTTCATTTCGAGAGATATTCACTGAAAAATTGCCATAATAGGGGTGAGTATCTTATATATTAAATGATAGATACTGACTCAGATTATCCTTAATCATGCAGCATTATACAGTACACGGCTACTATCAAATAAACACAATACCAATTTAACCAGGACGTATACATTCAACATTTCACGATCAGAGTCTATCAGTCTCACTCGGATATATGCACATAACAATACAATGACATAGACAATTATTCACAGGATAGATTTCTATCGGTATTAACAATAAATACACACAGAATAATTCACTCGGTTCCGCATTCGTGTGTAATCGGTTTTTGACGTTGCAACGTAGGCTCCCAGCCTTTTTATACATAGCTCTCAGCTATCAACTCAGCTCCCAGCTGCTTGGCCATTTTACAGGTACCCAACCGTTTGCCCACAAGGTGACACCAACGCTCTTAGCGCCAACGGAGGTGTTCACGGGCAGCCCGAGTCCTACTCAGAGGTTACCTTGAGTCCCACTCAAAAGATTTCACAGCGTCCCACGCTTTTTAATTAACCGATGGTAATGTCCCACACTACGTGCTCCCAGCACAATGCATCCCATGCGCCACACGCGGATTCATCACACAACACAGAATTCATATACACAAGCATATCATGCAATCGATACTCAGCAATATTAGGACTCAGACAACACATGCATCAGTGTGATATATTACCAGATTCACTACGTCAATATTCGATCACATGCAGTCAGTATTTTATATCCGTAACACTTACATGTCACATAGACCACACGGTAATCATCATCAACAATTCAACACACCCTTTCGATGCAATCATTCGACATTCTCAAGGCTATCAGCATGCATTTCAAGGACGGAACTAAACATGCAACACTCAGCTCTCACTCATCATGCACCCGGGTATTACACACTCCTCATGCAAGCACAACACATAAACAGAATACAAAACAACAATCATCAGCACCCAGAACCCGTCCATAACCCATGCATTTAAAATATAAGGTACTCCCCCTACCAACTACAAAACTCCGAGAGACTCTTCTGCTTGGATGTTGATCCTCTGCCTTGCTGCTTCGCTCGTTACTTTCACTCGTTCAGCCTCCTCTTGAACACTGTTGTCTTCCATGATTGACTCAGGAACAGGGGTTGTCTCTTCTTCCACTGCGACGATCGCCTTTCACTAGCATGAGGGAGCTCCGACTCCTCTGTAGTACCGTCAACGTGGCTTCCGAAAGCAGAAAATAGAAACAGAGAGCAGAGAAGAAGAAGAAAAACGAAGGAGAAAGAGAAGAAGGAAGGAGAAGAGAGAAGTCGCAGAGGGAAATCTGAAGGAATGAAAGGTAAGAGACCCATCGACCAATTATATACGCATGCACGAAGGAAGGGGAAGGTGGGGTGGGAAAGCGTGAAGCAGCAGCCCACTCACGCTATACCCAATCATAAACGGACAATCATCAATAATCAATCATACTTAACCAGCCATTATTTTCTTAAGCTAACTAATCAAGTTAATTATAATTAATGAATAATTTTCCCACTTTGCAATTATTATTCCAAAGGCTCAATTTCACCCGGTAATTCATTTTAAATCGGGATGTTACAGTTCTCCCCCTCTCAAAGAATTTCGTCCTCGAAATTCAATCGGTAACTCACCTTGATCAAACAACTCGGGGTACTGTTGCCTTATGGCATCTTCGCGTTCCTAGGTATAAGAGGTATACCTGTCCTGCTGCCACTCTACTTCAACCAGTTGCATATCCTTACTCCTTAAACGCTTTACCGATCGGTCCACTATTCTAGTCGGTATAGTCACAGTGGTCAGGTCCTCTTTAATCTCTACTTCATCATCCAGCATCGTGTGAGTGGAATCACGTAAGTACTTCCTCAATTGAGGCACATGAAACACGTCATGCAACCGAGATAAGTGAGTCGGTAATGCTACTCGGTACGCTACGGGACCGATCTGCTCTAATATTTCATAAGGTTCAATATATCGGGGGCTTAGCTTTCCACTTTTCAAGGCTCGTCTGACTCCCTTGCTTGGTGAAGTCTTCAGAAACACCTTGTCTCCGACTGAAAACTCTAGCGGTTTGGTTCGTTTGTCATGGTAGCTCTTCTGCCTATCCTGAGACGCCTTCATCTTTTCCTTTATCACTCGGATCTGTTCTGAGGTTTGCTTCACAATTTCTGGTCCCAATAGCAGACTCTCACCCGATTCCAACCAACAAAGTGGGGTTCGGCATCTTTGACCATATAATGCTTCGTAAGGTGCCATACAAATACTGTTGTGGTGGCTATTATTGTATGTAAATTCGATCAGGGAAAGGTACTGCTCCCAATCTCCACCGTGCTCCAACACATACGCCCTCAGTAGGTCCTCCAAACTTTGTATCGTTCGCTCGGATTGTCCATCCGATTGGGGGTGGTAAGCGGAACTTAGCCAAAGCTTCGTACCCAATTCCTGGTGTAGGCTGGTCCAAAACCGAGACGTGAATCTAGGGTCCCTATCCGATACGATAGAAGTCGACACACCATGCAGTCGGACAATTTCATGAATGTAAATCCGGGCTAACTTATACAATGGGTATCTCATGTTCACAGGTAGGAAGTGTGCACTTTTTGTCAGTCGGTCAACAATGACCCAAATCGTATCATGGCCCACTCGGTTTTTTGGCAATCCCATGACAAAGTCCATGGCGATTGAGTCCCATTTCCACACGGGGATCTCCAGGGGTTGCAATGCACCATACGGCTTCTGGTGCTTGACTTTCGATTTTTGACAGGTGATACACCGAGCCACATATTCTGCCACATTCCTCTTTAATCCAGGCCACCAGAATTGTGTTCTTAGATCGTGGTACATCTTCATGGTACCCGGGTGGATACTTAGTAGGCTTTTGTGGGCTTCATCAAGCACCATTCTCCTTAATTCTCCTCCACCCGGTCAAGGACAAATCCTTACCTTTGGCCTAAGTCTCCTTCATCTTAGCCAAGTAGGAATCTGACTACTGCTGCTCGTACACGGATTTCAGGAATTCATTGGCAATCCTCAATGTACTGATTGTTATCTTCCGAGATGAAGGCACATTAACATGCAAATTCATGTCTCGGAACTATTCCAATAGCACCACCTCCTTTACCATCATTACTGTTATATGGAGGGATTTCTGACTCAACACGTCGGCAACAACGTTTGCCTTACCCGGATGGTACTTCAGTTCGAAGTCATAATCCTTTAAAAATTCTATCCATCTCCTCTGCCTCATGTTCAGCTCCTTCTGGTCGAATAAATATTTGAGGTTCTTGTGGTCGCTGTACACTTCGAATTTAGAACCATACAACTAATGCCTTCATATCTTCAATGCGAAAACTACAGCTGCCAGCTCTAAATCATGGGTCGGGTAATGCTGTTCGTGAGGTCTCAATTGCCAAGAGGCGTAAGCTATCACTCGGTCCTTCTGCATTAGTACGCACCCTAATCCAAGTCCTGACGCATCACAATAAACCACCAAGCTCTCTTGCAAGTTTGGTAGTGCCAACACTGGAGCAGTCGTCAACTTGTCTTTCAGCTCTCGAAAACTGCCCTCGCACTCGGAACTCCATACGAATGGGATGTTTTTCCGAGTCAATTTAGTTAGTGGCGAAGCAAGCTTAGAAAAACCTTCAATCAACCTCCTATAATACCCAGCCAAGCCCATAAAGCTCCTTATCTCTGAGACCGACTCGGGTCTCTCCCATGCCATTATAGCTGCCACCTTTGAAGGGTCTACCGAGACACCCTCCTTGGAAATCACATGTCCGAGAAAGTGGATCTTATCCATCCAGAAATCGCACTTTGAAAATTTTGCAAATTGCTGTTTCTCCTTCAAGACTTGAAGTACCGCTCGGAGGTGTTCTTCATGCTCATTAGAGGTCTTGGAGTAGACTAAGATATCATCAATAAAAACTACTATGAATCGGTCTAAGTACGGGTGGAATATGCTGTTCATGTAATTCATGAATATGGCAGGTGCATTTGTTACACCGAACGGCATCACTACATACTCGTAGTGGCCATACCGAGGCCTAAAGGCAGTCTTGGGAATATCTGAGTCCTTCACCCAGATTTGGTGGTATCCCGACCGTAAATCGATCTTCGAGAAGATTAAAGCACCACGCAGTTGGTCAATCAGATCGTCGATCCTGGGCAACGGGTATCGGTTCTTAATCGTGAGTTTGTTTAGCTGTCACTAATCTATGCATAGTCTCATGCTGCCATCCTTCTTCTTAACAAGTAGTACAGATGCGCCCCATGGCGACACACTCGGCCTAATGAATTGTTTTACGAGTAACTCATCCACCTGCTTCTTCAACTCGGCCAATTCTATTGGGGACATTCTATAAGGTGCACTGGAGACTGGCTCGGCTCTAGGGATCAGGTCTATAGAGAACTCAACTTCTCTAGTTGGAGGGACACCCGGCACATCATCCGGAAACACCTCTGGGAATTCACGAACAGTCGTAATTTCGTTCAGTCGGGCTTTAGCCTCCCCTTCAGTTAGACAGAGCATCATAAATAACTGGGCTATACCTGGTACCGTGTAGTCTTCACTAGTCTGCCTCAGAAAGATTATTCTTCTGTTCCGACAGTCCACCAATACCTTGTTGGCTGAAAGCCAATCCATGCCGAGTACAATGTCGAGATCCTTTAAAGGCATGCACACCAAATTGAAGGTGAAATTCTGATCGCCCAACACAAACGCTACGTCTTTACACATCGCTGATGTCAACACCTTAGTGCCAGTCGGATTGGCTACTTCCAAAGTCCGATCCATATACACAGTCGGCAACTTTAAACGCCTTACGCATGCATGAAGGAAGGGGAAGGTGGGGTGGGAAAGCGTGAAGCAGCAGCCCACTCACGCTATACCCAATCACAAACGGACAATCATCAATAATCAATCATACTTAACCAGCCATTATTTTCTTAAGCTAACTAATCAAGTTAATTATAATTAATGAATAATTTTCCCACTTTGCAATATTAATCCAAAGGCTCAATTTCACCCGGTAATTCATTTTAAATCGGGATGTTACATGATCCGCGACGTTATTTGTTATTGCCCATTATCATTGTCATCTTCGATTTATCGGCTATTAACAACACCTCATCATTTATTCATTCCCATAATGGGTTTGTATCACCCAAAGGTACATCTCATAGCTCATCGTCAAACCTTAACATTGTTCTCACATGTCTCATTCTTGGTGGTTAAGATTTATATTTCTCATTATGTATATTATGAGTGTAGACGAGTTATCCATATATTTCAATCACAATTCAACACCACCATAATATGTCGTGATTATATATCCCTATATATTCCTTCAACCTTCATACAATATAAGGGAAGAAGGCCCAACACCATCAGAATTGAGAAAAGAAAAGAAAATTCCATCAGGGGTAACTCGCTCAAGCGAGATCCCTATTCGCTTGAGCGAGACACGTCCATCTCGCTTGAGCGCCTCTGCTCGCTCGGGCGTAATCACGCCAGCGTCCCTTCCACGCTCGCTCGCTCAGGCGAAACACCTTCTTACTCGGTTACTCGCTCGAGCGAGAATTATCCAGTATCTATTGCAAGGCTGGCTCGCTTGAGCGAGGCTCCCTAAAACGAGCCACTCGCTTGAGTGAAAAACGTCCAGCGTCAGACTCCTTACATTAAACATAATGTAATTCCCAAATCACTCTAATCCTTTAAACATAATCATCATCATCGTCTATTATCGTATCTAATGATACCCAATATTGAATATTTTGTATATCCATCCTTAAAATCAATTCTTCTACTCCTTCGCATTCCATATTCATAATAACACCTATCTCTAGATTTCACCATCAATGGTCCTCTACCATTTTTAAGCAACCTTCAACCTTAAATATCACTTATTCACTTTCAATTCAACCCAACAAGTCACATATATACATTGTCCCCAAATTCTGAAGGCAAGGGTTTTCATTAAAACCCAACCACCATTATTAATATTCATCAACTATTATCAATGGCTACATTTCCCCGTTAATATCATTCTTTAACCTCATTAAACATACACTATACTCATATTTTATACTTTCCCCAATTTATTAGAGTTAGGGTTTCCACTAAAACCCATCAACACTCATTAATACCTATTTATTCCTCATCACTTACCAACATTAATTTTAAGTACCATATTAAATGTTCATAAAGGCTCATATTTAAGCCACCCCACCTTAGGGTTTCCACTAATAATTAACAATCATCAATTCCACCCATTTATATGCATCATCTCAAGCACCTATAGGCTATTGTCATAGGATTTTAACCATCACCAACAATAATAACAATCCTCAAGAGTTTTTCTAAGCTAGGGTTTGGTTCCTCAAGTCATTTTCCATCAAAACAATATCCAATCCTCCATCACAATACATAAATAGGCTCAAAACCATAAACAAGAGCCATGGGTGTTCAAGATCTTACCTCATTCTCCAAGCTTAAACCACAAAACAAAAATGAAGGAAAAAGGAAGAAGGAGAAAGCCAAGCCTTCCTCCAAAGTCCATTCTTGCTTCATGAATCCATGATGTCCAATTAATTTTGAGTGGGTGAGGAAATGGGGGAGATGTTCACGATTTGGTGGAGGAGAAAAGGAAGGGAGAAGGAGAAGAAAATGAAATGTTTAGAGAGGAAGGAGAAGCTGCCGAGAAAATGAGAGGGGAAAAGAAGGAGTTTGTGTTTTAACTTAATCTCTTCATTAAATCTCACCATTTTATAACATACAGGATCTCTGTTTGGGCTCAATAATAAATCCAAAAATTGTTCCGAAGATATATTCGGATTCCCTTTAATATTCTTAATAGCCCTGACCAATGGCATCCCAATTGGAGATACTTGGTCCGACACCCATATTTTAACCGGGTGAAATTTTATCTCATTTAGTTTCAATAAATTATAATTTTTCATAATAAATCCCAATTTAATTATTCTAATATTTTTGGGACACTTATTAACTTATTCATAATTATTTAATATTTGTTTATCATATTTAATTATTTTTATAAAATTTGGGATGTTACAGACACAAGAGCCTGTGAGATAGACCCTTTTATGGATGAGATGGGAATTTCCTTTATGGTTGAAGTGGATTCTTCACACTTAAACAACTTTATCTAAAGTTTGGTCTAGGAGAGGAGACAAGGTGGGCGGCAACTTTGTCACTAGAGAGCTATTATAAGTCATATCCCCAACGATCTGGGATAGAACATTCTTTAAAGCAAAGATTTTTGCTAAGACAATAGGGTAAGGAATCTTTTTCTAGTTCTTTCCATCAAAAGAAATCATGAAAGTCTTGATTATGTTGGCCAGACTCACTTTCTCCAGCAGCATCATATGGTACATGCAGAACCTTTCCAACTTTGTTATAGTGTCTTTTGCACTCTTCTTGGGGTAAAAGACCTACTTTATCAGCAAATAAAGCATCTTCACTTTTGGGAGAAGATTCCTAGAGATCAATCGAGTTAGGTTGGACTTGCCATATAGAAACTTGTTCGCTTCAGAAGCAGAGACCTCAGACCCTTCAAAATCATCCATGTACATTGTCCCCTTAGGTGTACACTTATAGACTGTTGTTATGATATCCTTAGAGATTTCAATATGCTTTCCCTTCAAGCTTCCTATGATGATGAACCTACTCATGTCCACCTGGACAGATTTCTAAAACTTTAGGACCAAAGAGGGAGAGAAAGGTTCAAGGTCTATGCAGAACTTGTTCCATCCAATCCCTTTAAGCTTTGTCATAACATCTTTTCCATCTAACTTGTGTTGCAAGGGGAAGAAATAGGCAGACTCCATAATGTTTTCCATGGTGAAGTTAACAACCATTGATGAAGGTTTGAGGTTTGAAGAAGGTGAAAAGACTCTTAGGGTTTTAGGAGAGATTTATCACAAAAATAGAGAGCACAAAGAGAGGGAAAAACTCAAAGAAATGAAAGGTTGCAGAGAAGGAAAACAAATACATAAACTTGTATTTAAGAGAAAAAATATTGTAACATAGAGAGGAGAAAGAAAAAATAGTTCAGATACAGTTACATAAAAGCAACATCTTTGCCATGTATGCACGTTTCAAAGTTAGTGGACTTTAAAGGTGAAGTAGTTAAGATCAAAAACAGACCTAAATGATTTAATCTCTCAACATTAAGAAGAGAAGACTTAGCTCTTATGGATTGAATCATGCACAACATACAAGTATAAACATATTTACACGTAGACTTAACATGCATACACACAGACTTGGCATACATCTTGTAAAATATTTAAACATACAATAGACATAGGCGAACTTAATCAAGCAATGTTTATCAAATTTAAATTGTACTTGATAAAAGTCGTAGCCTCTGTCAGAGGCTTAGTAGAGATGTCTTCCTATTGATGGTCTGTGTCTATAAACTTCTGGTACAGAACTCCCTTTTGCACATAGTCTCTTATGAAGTGGTACTCCACTTCTATGTGTTTAGCCTTCAAATGCTATATGGGATTCTTTGATAGATTGATGGAACTTCTGTTGTCACAGAACACCGGGATCTCTTTTTCCTTGATGGAGTAGTCTTTAAGCTAATACTTCATCTAAAGAAGTTAAGAGTAGCAACTTGCTGCAGATATGTACTCAACCTCAAAAATAATATCATCAGTCTATTTAATTTGTAGACCTAGGAAGAATTTAAGTTCTCCTATCATACTCATTTCAAATTCAGCTTGCATCTTTTCTGAAAATTCTTTACACAAACTTTCATCAATAGCACCAAAAACAATATCATCCATATATATTTACACAATTATATAGTGTCTATTAAAGCATTTTATGAATAGAGTAGTATCTACTTTTCCTCTAGTAAAGCCTTTTAAAATAAAAAAGGTGCTGAGGCTGTGGGTTTTTTTAAGAATAATGTAAATAATAAAAATCATTGGCGCTTTAGGGTTCTTCCCAAAATATTTCTTTGTCTGGGGTAGAAAGGGTCTTGTCAAGCATTTCATTTTATACATTCAATAGACAATATGTCAAGTTGTTAGAATTTTGCACATTCAGTTGGAAAAATCAAGGAAAAGATGCCACATGTAGGATTCTAGGCCATTTTACATATCAGGTTACAAAATGTCAGGTTGTCACGCCAGTCCTATTTTTCATTGGTCAAGTGTGTGAAATGTCAGCACACGTGTCAGAATTTCACTGAGTGACCATGTGAAATGCCAGGCTAGATGTTAAGTTTTCATCCAATGATCATGCAAAATTTATGGGGTAATGACACGTGGAAACAGAAAAAATTAAAAAACAAAATATTTTTTGCCTTTATAACCGAGAGAAAGAATTGATCTCCTTCTAGGTTTTGATGTCTTATAAGTGAGCAATTTCCTTTTATACCTTATAAGTAAGTAATGTAAATACATCGGATGATGATTTTTATGGTAAGCGCACCAATCGTTAAAAAGTAATATATTTGTATCGTTCCCACAGGGATTGTAGCAATTACCACAAGATTGATACTAGCTGAACCAAGCAAGAGATGTGGACAATTCATGAAAATTTTTCTTTAAGTTTCTAAATAAATATTTTTTTGCTTTTCAAGATACAATTTCAAAATCTAAAAGCAATTGATAAAATGAAGCACTGGTTTAAGAATAGGTTGGAACTAGCTTCAGCAATCAATTTCAGGCAAAACTCAATAAATGGAATACAATCCCCTATATTAGAGCATACACAACTTCACAGATGACTAATCCTTAATTCCTTAGGTGATTAATGCTAATCTTAATGCAAATAAACCTTAATCCCTTAGGTGATCATGTACACTAAAACCTAATGTGAAATTAAGAGAATGAACCATAATTATTCACCTAAAACCTTAGGCCTAAAGTAATTAGGTAGCAAGGAGAATACCTAAGCTCTCAACCATGATTCCTCTCTAAAAAGAACTCAAAATTAGATCTGAATCTTCCAATTTAACAATGAAATCCACTCCTTGCTATGTTCAACATGCTCTAATATAGTGAATACTCTAACCACAAAGCTAAACTTCCATTGAAGCTTCACCTATTTCCAACCTTATGGATTTAGCAATCCGTGGAAGGAGAAGAAGTGAAGGTAGAGTTGGAATGCATAATGGAGTGTAGAGAATTTAGAGAGAAGAAAAATGTAGAGAGAAAAGTAAATCTGAAGAATGAATCTATATTAATTTTTGTGTGTATAATTAACTCATTAAGCTATTTATACTCTCACAATAATTACTAAATTATTCCTAAAATCTACCTCTAATAAACTTACAAAATAAATAGAAAACATAAATTAAGTAATTTACAACTGAAGTTTAGAAGGTTGGGTTGTTTCCCTCGTAATCACGCGTAAGCATGCCCTCTACCAGTGTTAGCACGCTGGTCCTCTGCCTTGGAATTGCTCCCTGAAGTGTCACCCACGCGTAGGCACGCACATGGTCAGCGTAGACACGCTGACCCTTTAGTTACTTCAGAGCTTTTGTTCTCCACATACACATCTATATGCTTGTGACCAGTGTAGGTACGTTGGGTTCCTGACTTGACTCTCCTTTCAATACTTTTCCTGCATGTAACTACGGTCGAGGTCAGCATAAGTATGCTGACATTCTGGAATAGCACCTGATGCTTCTTGATTCCAGTGTAAATATGGGCGTAGGTATGGCGTGGGCACGTTGATCCTCTGGATCTTTTCTCCTTATGCACACGTAAACACGTTGAGACACAACGTCGGTACGTTGTTCTTCTGTCATCCTCTTAGGCTTGAACGTAATTATCAACGTTGGTATACTAGTCTCAATGTAGGCATGCTCCTGGTTAGCGTAACTATGTTGAGCATCTGGACCTTTTCCTTCCAAGTAGGCGCCAGTACGCTGGATAGAGCGCAGGTACGCTGACCTCCTGTAAACCTACAATTGATCACATGACAAGCCTAGCGTAGGCACGCTGAGGTTGAACGTTAGTACGCCCGGGAGACTTTTAACTCAACAAAACAGCCTTTCATAATTTGTTATCTTTTTATTCTTAATTCAAAGGTAATTACTAAAATAATAATTAATTAATTAAACTAAACAAATAACAAATACTTCCTAATTTACATCCAATCTTACTAATTAAACTTAATCTTTCACATAAAATAGAGTTAGATATTATCAAATAATTAAGTCTTTTCAAGACTTATCAGTAAGCAATTTTCTTTTAGGAGTGAAAGGTATGCTTCTATATCTTATTTTCTTTTTAATGCTATACTATTTATTATTGTAGTATATATTCTAAAATTATTATAATACGTTAGTGTTATTGGTTTTGAAGAATTAGGTTTCTTAAATTTGCTACATGTAGTTGGGTACCTGATTTTTTTATTACAATAATGGCTCCTAAAATTAGGGTGATTTTGTATATGAATGGATGAAAATTTGAAGGCCTAGATGGTTTTTATTTGATGGGGACACCAGATTAAAGTAATTATTGGTATTTTGTAAGTATAGTTTGAAAGTTATATAGTGTTAATATTTTTTAAAGTAATTGTTGGTATTTTGTAAGTAACAAAATTTTAACATTTTGTTGTTGAAAGATGAAATGGATGTTAGCTTATCAGATGATAAAGATCCAGATTTTGATGTTCAGCTGGAGTGTGAAAGTAGCGACAAGGAAGGCATCAATGAAGCTTTTGTTCCCGATGATAATGATGTGGACGTAGAGGTTGAAGGTGACTTCGATTCCATACCAGACTCGCCGATTTTAGCAAATTCATGCAGTGTTGGCACCATTGTACCTAGTTAGTAATGTTTATAATGTCATGGATTACATTAGCTTATTAAGTAGGGTAATGACAATTGATGATGACATGGAATTATAGGGGATGGAGGAAAGGAATTTTGGATGTCGTTGTTGCATTTTAATGATGTTAATTAGGAGTACCTAAATGAGGAAGATAATTATGCAGGTTTTGATAATGAAACTGAATAGCGCATTGGAGATGAACTTTATACGGGATTGAAATTTCAATCAAAAAGTGTTGTTCAAAGTGTGTGGAAACAATATTCTATGAAGATGCACCAGACGTATATCGTGGTTGAATCCAAACCAACATTTTTTAGTGTAAAATGCCTAAATCAAATTGATGGTTCCCCTTGGAAGATAAGGGCAATGTTATCTAAAAAACGTGTGGGTGGTAAGTAAGTGGGAGGCCCATAATTGTGTAAGTGTTAGACACTCCCAAGATCATGCAAAATTGGATTCAAGGTTCATTTGCTCGTACATTCTAGGTTAGTGAAGGACATGGTGATTATCCGTTATGTTCATTTATGGTGTTGTTATGTTTACAATCACATAATTTGGAATGGTGCTTGTTTATGTAGGTGTGGTCAACCAAGATCCATCGGTTACTATTATGTTGATACAAGAGCATATTGCCACTCAATTTAGGTTCGAAGTGTCTTACAGTAAGGCATGGAAGTAAAGGAACTACGACTCTCCACCCTTTTGAACCTTACAAACAAATGGACGATAATATTTGTAACAATTCTTGACTGTATGAGGTCTAAACAATTTGTTCATCAATTTCACACATCCTTGTTAGATGCCAAACATAACCAATTTAAAATCACTCAGGTTAGAAAGTGTTGATGTGTCCAGTTAAGACTACTCACATAGGTTCGTTTCATTTGATCGAATGCACATCGATAGAAATCTATGTCTTATCTGACTACCTTGAAGGTTTTACTTCCCAACCACCTACAATTGACAAAATTATTACCATCAGTAAACACTAAACCCTAAAGCTCATACTAATACTGAATATAGATATACAATCAGTTCTTAATCCACCTACCTCGTAGCATATAGTGTGCCCGGTAATCTACCATTATGAGGGGCGTTTGGAGAAATCTCAGAAAACCTATCCCATGCCCAGACTTGTACTAGTAAAAGAAGGCCAGAGATTGAGACACGTTCATGCTTAGTTGATAAACACAATTCTTGATACAAATTACTAAGTGTTGCAAATCCCTAGCTATATTGGCCACACAAATCAAGGTCTTCAACTAATGGTAAATACTTTAACGAAACCCTACTACTAGATTGATCTGGAAATACAACACCACCAATCAATCACATGATATATGCTCTCGTGAACCTTAATAGTTGCACTTCATCACTTAGGTGATCTTCAACATTAGCAAAGTTATCAGACAACCATTTCAACTTTAAGAAACCAACATGAAATGCATCATCAAGAGGGTATATGCCAAACAGGTTCTGAACCATTGCTTTCCAGTCATGAGGAGATATGTCTGTTATTAGTGCTAAACCATCCACACGTAGTCCAACCTGTATCACAATGTCTTAAAGTGTAATTGTACACTTACCAGGTGACATGTGGAATGTATGCGTCTTAGGCCCTCATGTTTCAACAAGAGTGGATATAAGGGATGCCTCCAAAGTAAAAAATGGTAGTTGTGCAACACTAAGAAATCCTGCCTATGCAAAAATGGTATAATCTGTTGCAGGACACCCGCTTTACGAAAAACCAAAGCATGTCTACATTGCAAAATCCTATTTGGTCTCCCATTCCAAACAGACTCATACATAGGCACTTTGGAATTTTAATAATGAAGGATCTTACGGACCAGGGTTCACTTCACATGACCCAGACATTGATGAAAATGATGAATCCATCCAACAATGACAAATTAACTAATAAACATTAAAATTATAAACAAATTTATAATATTTTTCATAAAAACTAAAATAAAAACTAACATAAAAACTAATATCATATATTCTTTGTTATCATCATTTTATAAATAAATTTTATGACTATTAATATATATTATTTCATGGACATTAATTTATAAAAATTATTTCATGAACATTAGTTTATAAAAAATAATAACAATTTGTATACTTTAATGAACATTATTTTATAAATAATTTTTTAATTTTTATTGATAAAAAGTTATATTTTAATCAACATTAACTTAGAAATAATTTTATCAACATTAATATATATTAACTAACGTTAACTTTAATGAATATTAATTTATGAATACTTTTTTCAATGTTATGTAAAAACTAATTATTTCCTAATTTTCATATCTTCTAATTAGTTTATAAACATTAGCAACAATTTGCATACTTCAATGAAAATTATTTTGTAAACAATTTTTAATTTTTGTATAAAAAGTTATATTTTAATCAACATTAACTAAGAAATAATTTTATGAACAATTTTTTCAATGTTATGTAAAAACTACTAATTAGTTTATAAATATTAATCAACATAAGACACACCTTAAACATAATAAACTAACACATTAATATTATTTTAGTTAAATATACCTACATAAATACAATAAACATTATTCTACTATAGTAATAAAAATAAAACACAGTTTGTATACATATACCTTTCACCCAGTTTCAAGACTTCACAAACTGATTTCAAAATCTTCCAAAACCTTAACACAAAATATGCAAAATATATGAATTGGAATACACTAACACAATGGAAGATGAAAGGAGGGCAAGAGCAGGTGAAATTGGTTTGGAAAAAGATGTTATGCACAGTTAAATGATTAAAGAAAGGTAGTAATTTTTTTCATTTTTTCCCACCCTGCCACGTGTCAGCAGCAGAGTGATTTCGCATGTCTACCCTGCGAAAACCTGACACAACCCTACACATGGTAGCCATTTATCAGCCATGCACGTATTTTGCATAGCTGACCTACGAAAATACGACAGCGTGATTTGATTCAAGCACAACGCATTTAACTTTGACATTTTGCACATTAGATGTGTGAATTCATGCGTTTGACTTTAATATTTCACATGTTCTTCTTGTGAATTCATGCTGAATTTTTGCCTCACCAGGCCACATGTTGCTCTTTCAATGCTTTCTCAGTTCCTCTGATATTTCATATATTCAGAGTGCGAAATATAATGCATGACATGATAGATTCCACCCTAGACAAGTAAATATTTATGAAACAACCCCAAATCAAAAATTATTTTTATTATTTACACCATTTAAAAAACCAATGTTCTATCATACCAAGCTCTAGGTGCTTGTTTAGACCATACAATACTTTACTTAGTTTGAAGACATGGTTTGGAAAGGTTGCGTCTTAAAACCTAGGGGGTTGTTTAACAAAAACTTCTTCTTCAATATGCCCATTCAGAAAGGCACTTTTAACATCCATATGATATAATTTTATACCTTTAAAAGTAGCAAATGCAAGAAGCATCCTAATAGCCTCAATTCTGGCTATAGGTGCAAAGGTTTCACTAAGTATATATCTTCTTGTTGATTGTATCCTTGTGCAACTAGTCTGGCTTTGTTTCTAACAACTTTCCCATCTTCATCAAGCTTGTTTCTGAAGACCTATTTTTTTCCTATGATTCCTTTATTCTTGGCTTTAGGTACAAGGGTCCAGATTTCGTTCCTCTGAAACTAGTTTAGCTCTTCTTGCATAGCAATGATCTAGTCTCTATCCTTCAAAGCTTTTGTAACAGACTTTGGTTCTAATTCTGAGACAAGAGCAATGGTTGATTGATTAAGGAGTTTTGATCTGGTCCTTATTCATGTACCTTGATCTCCAATGATTAGGTCTGAAGGATGGTAAGCCTTGAACTTCTAGTCTTTAGGCTTTTCTTATTCAGACACATGGTTGTTGTTTGGCTTCTTTGTTTCTATCCTCTACAGATTCTTGCTGAGTAGGTTCAGACTCTTTTTGCTATAGATCTACATCATCATTTTCAAGATACGTCAGTCTCCTGTTAGTCTTTTGTATATCATCAAATCTCACATGCATTGATTCCTCAATGGTCTGAGTCCCTATATTAAAGACTCTGTAAGATTTGGAGGTGGTTGAGTACCCCATGAATATCCTTTTCTCATACTTAGAATCAAATTTCCCAAGTTAATCCCTTGTGTTCAGGATATAGCATGTGCACCCAAAGGGATGAAAATATGAAATGTTGGGTTTCCTTCTCTTCCATAATTCATAAGGAGTCTTATTCAGTATTGGTTTGATCAGAATTTTGTTTTAAATATAACAAGAAGTGCTCATAGCCTTTGCCTAGAAATATTTAAAAAGATTGTTTTCACAATGCATTATTCTGGCCATTTCTTATAGAGTTCTGTTTTTCCTTTCCATAACACCATTTTGCTGGGGTGTTCTAGGAGAAGAAAAATGGTGACTAATGCCAAACTCATTGTAGAATTTTTCAAAATGCTCATTTTTATTTTCATTGCCATGATCACTTTTTATTGTACCAATACACAATTCTTTCTTATTTTGGATTTTCTTAGAAAAAAATCTTAAATACTTTAGTAGACTCATCCTTGTGGGCTAAGAAATATACCTTCTTTTAATTCAAAAATTTTGTTTTCATAATTAGTGACCATTTCAACTTGTTTCTTTTTCAAAATCTTATAGTTCTTCATAAATGTTGAAAAATATTTGAATAAAAATATCATAGTTTTCTTTGAGTTCAGGGTAACTTATGTGGCGCCCTTAATCCAATAAATAATATTAATGTTATCAATATTTAGATAATGAAAATTAGGATAAATTTTTCATGATTAAAACAACCGTTGGAAGAAAAATACCACAATTATAAATTTTAACCATTTACGTCGGATCTATTTAAAGACTTATCTCATATATGACGATATGAGAAAGTATGTAATTCAAATAAATACCTACTTAAGATAATTAATCATATAATTGTTAAATATATATTTGCGGAATATTTAAATTGATCCAAAAGGAAGGATGGATTTTTAGGAGTAGGTTCCAAAAAGATTCATTAACAACACTTGCCTATTTTTCTAAATTAACTCAACATCTCTATGATTTTAATCACATGATCATATCTCATCACACTCAATTTATACACCTTGGTACAACGCTACCATATTATGATTAAGATACAATTTAAAGTCATCCTAGTATGTCACTAAGTCCATTATTAACAATCCTCCATTTTATTTATACAATCTCATATATATATATATATGTGTGTATGTGTGAACCTAGAAAGCAAAGTATATTCGTATCAATATACATGTAATTGACAACATTATTCTAATACTTAACTTGGGACGAATTCCACATATTCATATCATCATTCTCTATAAATTAATTCCTATCATCATGGTACCATTACATGCAAATAGCTAAGACTAATAATCCTTCTTACAACCCATTCATCATAATATTATAAGAAAAATTCAGTATTTGTCATTCATGATCCAAATCACCAAAAATCATTGGCTAAGTTCTGATTTAATGTCATGCATCATCATATACTAGTTTGTGATACAAAAAGATCACATGTCGATCCCAAATGATCCTAGTATATCAACCAATGTCTTAAGAATATCAAGTCATCATCCCAATTATAAGGCATTAAGTAATAGTATATCTATACAAAATAAATGTCATATACAAATAATTTCAAAAAATATGTCATAGTCGATTATTTCAAAAACATGTCGGCCAAGGCATCCAAAACATCTTCTTCTTCATATTATACTCTTCCTTTCAAAAAAGCATCACTCCATAACCATGCCTACAACACAAGAGCTTAAAAACAGACAACATGGAGAGTGAGCATACTTTCTCAATGATAAACAATTAAACAAAATGTGATAATATATATATATATAAGTAAAACTAAACATATTCTCCTATCAAGGATTTTCGACTCATAATAAAGACATAGTCTATATCAATACTACCAAGCACATACATAAACAACATCATTCATATTGCAATATTATCAATAAATATTGCACATGCATTTAAAAAATATGCTATTCTCCTACCTTAAGAGAAGTACTCCGTAGAGTTAGATGGTCCCACTTCGTTTTAATGGTCAAATCTTACATTAAGTAAATGTAACACTACATCAAACACCAAGCTAAAATTACTTTGATGTTAACTGTAACAACCCTGATTTTCTAGAATAGGAGCCCAAGCTCTCAAGACCTCTAAGAGTGCCTTACTAAGTACTTTAGGAGAATTAAGGCTTAGGCCTGATCCCTAGATCACCATAAGAATGTGAGAAAGTAAGATTTAAGAGGATGTGAGTAGTAAACAACTCGATTAGATGAACTAAGCGAGTAGGAGAGACTGTGTTTAATAATGGTATTTAGAGAATTTATTGAATTGATAGTAATTTATTTGAGGAGATAATCATGTTTTATTTAAAATTGAGATTGTTAATGAGGTGAATATATGTATATTTTGTCAGTAATGCTGAATTGATGAAATATTGAATAATGTTTAATTTCGGTAATTTATAATGATGTTAGTCAGTTATCTACTAATTTTAGCAATAACTAATTTAAAATATTTAGATTTAATTAAGTGTTAAGTATAACTTTAAGGTTAAATAATTGTTAGAGCCCAAGATCTTATAAGACATTAATTAGCCCCTTTAATAAAGGTGATCAGTAGCTAATGCTTTATTTGGGTGTTGACCGATTAACTATTTTGATTAAATTATATGTAATAAAATAATTAGATGATCTTTATTTTGATACTTAATATCATCAATGATAAGTTTAAAATATGAAAGTATATTTATAATGAGGTTTAGTTCAGAAACTAATTAGTTATTATTAATATTTTAACAATAAATGTCACCCGATTCCCCAGATTTGAACTGTGGGACCGAGTCTAAGGTCAGACTCCGACCGTTTGACTCGAGACTAGTGATCTAGTAGGGAAACTAGTCCTGTTAGGATTATTTCGTAAAGGATCAAGGGTATCTGACTTTGCCTGACCGGGCCAATAAGAACCTTTAACGTCTTCTACATTTGATCGTTCATGTACCTCAGGATATCCGATGGTTGCACAGTCAGTCTCTGGTGACTTGTTTTGATGTTTAAGAAACTTTTCCTAAAAAGGTTGAAGCCCGGTTCGGACTTTATCACTCTCATTTTTCCATAAATCAGTTTCTTCATAAATCATTTTCAAACTCGACTTGAATACCTTCAGTGTTTTGGACCCAACTTTTGCATACGACCTTGGAATCGAATGATTTTGGTCTCAATTTCTTTGTTTTGAAAATATATTTAATCTTCGTTTCTAGCCCCAAACTCTGATTCCTATTCTGTCAACCCTAAAATCGAAGATTTAGTATGTTCGCCTCAAAATTCCACCGTTGGGACATTTTTCCCTGCACATGATTCAAAAAAAATTCATAACTTCTTCATACAATCTTCGATGCACACAAACTTAATGTCAAAATCTTCGTAATAAAATTATCTATATTTTTTTGTAAAGGCATCAAAGGCTAAATCCTTCTAGATTGGTACAGTTTAATAGATCTTTGCAACCCCTTAGTTGTTCTGTCATCATTCTGGCAGCCTTCATTAAAATTTACATATCTCCTTCATTTGGTGCTTGAATTGCTTCATTCTTTTGGCTATGGATCTGTATTGTAGACCTTTAAAATGTTCATGCAAGGCATGAAACCCAATTCTCAAAGGAGAATTAATGGTGAATTTATTTTTGAAGCTATTGTTGATCTAGGAAGCTTCTAGAGACCCCTATTGTAAATTAGGTATATCTCGGGCTACCGATCTTGGATCGTCGCTAATGATATATTAAGTTAAAGAGAAAAAAAGATCTACAAACTTTGTGAAGGGCTCAAAAGCCAATTCTTGCACTATGTTCAGTATTTTTCATGTTTCTCACTCGTATGACCATGAAATCAAACGATTCTTTCACCTAAATTTTCTAAACTCAACTCCCTACAACTTTGATGATGGTCACAAAGACCCATTCTCCACCAATCTTACCTAGAAAATTAATTCTTACAAGAAATATTAATCTTGTCACAGCTTTTCACTGTTTTCAAAAAATGGCCATATCACCCTCATTTCTTAATGAACATTTTCATGCCATATACCATTTTAAAGATAAGACAAAGATCTACAATTTTTATGTTTTTCATTTTTCCTAATTCAGCCTCAAACACCCTCTAAAAACTATGACAAGTTGATACCCCAGAATTTTGACACATCAGCCCATGCAACTTAGGATCAATCAACTTCTACCACCTAAGGCACACATGCCTTCCTCTCCTCAACTCCTTCTTCAATAAGTTCAAATCACTTAATCACCATGTGTCGTGACCAATTCTTCCCCTCTCATGCATCACACCACATGCCCCCTATGTGTGAATGCTTAGCCAACCCCTTATCCAACAAGTTGAATTTTGCATACCACCCTTCTATCACACACTTCATCTACCCATCTTTCCCTTGCTCTTTACGGCAGTATCTCCCCTTTTCTCCCCTCCATCTTCTCTTCTTTCTAAATCACAAATTCAGCCACCACATCTCTTCCCTTAACCACCACATCTATGGCAACACCTCTACCAAACCACCATCAACTATAATATTTTTTATTCTCCTTCCTCTTTCACATATAACCCACAGCCAACCTCAACTCAAACAACCCCTTTCTTCCAATTTTTCTACATGCATTAGACTCTTAAAAACCCACTCCAATTCCTTGCCTTGGCTGTCCAAAAAACTGTGAGTATCACTTGCCAAGATAAGGTGAGGTTTTGATTTTCTTACTCTTAAAACCTATGTGTTCTTTTTTTGTAGATTTCTTCACATCCATGCATGCATTTTGGGCTTTTTCCTTGTTGTTCTAGAAGCCCAAAATTGTGACCCATTGCCCTCTCTTGATTGACTATTAGTTTTTTTTAGATTCGGGAGCAACCGGTGATGATCAGCGACGAAACGACAAAGGATTTGGAGTAAACGAGGAGCCATCGGTAACTAATCTCTTTTAATCCAATGAATGTATAGCTGTTGTGATTTTCTATCTGCTGGCCGTGACCCCTTTAATGGTTGAAAACTCTTACATGTTGATTTCTTACGGTTCCAGGCATGATTGAGCGTGATCGGAAGCAATCGGGACGTTTAACAATTTTTTCGGTGAGCTCACCATTTTTCTTCCTCCAGGACAGCCGCTATCCAGCAAAGTAGGGGGTGTCTTACCTCGTTTAAACTTGTTTTTAATCATTCCATAATATTGTTGTTATGCCCAGGAATCTCTGTTTTAAGTTTCGCTACGATCCAACGGTTAGATTTCGAGTTAGGTAAAATTTTGTCGACAGTGGCTAATTTTAATGGAATGTGTCACTAAAAAGAAATTTTAATAAATTTAATAAGCATATCTCGATAATGGTGTATCAGGAAGAAAGTTTTATCGCGATCCGTATTAGAACGAAGAACTTAGAAAAATATAGCGTTAGGCGGGCTCGGTTTAATTCTATGTGCTTGCATTATTATTTTTAAGTTTTATAGTGTTAATATGTAATTTGTAATTTATTTCGGGTAATCCCCGCTATTAGAAATTAAATTTATCACTAAACATCGCTGGAATTATTTTGATGATATTACGCATTCCAAGAAAATTCACCGATCAGACGGTCACAACATTTTATTTTACTAAGTTTAAAAAAGGGCACTATTTTTAAGTTATTATAAAAATTTTATGAGAGTTAATTAAATAAATAAGTTGAATTTGAAAATGGATAATTTAATGGGATAGGATTACTTGGAAAAGTTTTTTTATATAAAATGATTTAGGCCCAAATAAGTTTTATAAGCTAGGAAAAAGAAAAAGAGATAAACGAAATTTTTGAAGCATAACAAAGAAATGGATATTAGGATTTAAAAATGTTAGTGACCACTTAAGGTAAAAGTATAGAAAGGGACCTTAGGAATTTTTTAAGTGCATCGTATAAATGACTAAATAATGTAAGAATAAGTTTAGAAGTTTGAGTGAGAAACAAGCATTAGAATTTTAGAACACTAGTAACTAATGATAGTAAAAGACATGGAAGAGATTTTGAATTTAAACCTTAGACTAGTAATAAAAATGATTAACTTATAAATTAGATGACAATTTTTAAGGAAAAATCTTAATTAAGTTTAAAGCATAGAGGTTAAGATAATGACTAAATCCTTAAGTAATAAATTGTCATAAAAGATAATCAATCTTAGTTGATTAAATGGAAGTGACTAAACAAATTAAATTAGTTAGTATGATGGAATAGAAAAATGGTACTAAAGGTCAACAATTGAAAACCTAGAAAGGATATCTCTAAGGGTAAACTTATGTTCATAAGGAATTACTAACCAACCTAGTAACAAAGGAAATAAATTGTTCAATTAGTAAAGTTTATGGACAAAAGAAAATAATGGACAATAAGACCACTAAATGGCAACTTAAATTTCTTAATTTAAGAGTAATTTGAATTTCCCAATCACTAAGGATTAGAATCGGGTAATGAAAAGGAATGTACCAATAAATAATTAGAGGAACAATAGTTCAAGGACATAAGAAAAGCTAAGCTATTCCATAAAACATTCTCAGTTAAAATATAAGATCTAACAATCTAAGTTGATAATAAGCAATAAAGGCCACTTAGTAGTGATTTAGACTTCATGATTGGACATGAAGAGTTAAAATCATGTAATATAATGATTAGTGCACTAATAATAATAGAAGAATAAATGACTTAAGGGGGGAGTAAAAGAATCCAAGCTATCTCATAAGGTATTTTGATTAAACGCGTACGATCTAATGTCTAAATTAGTGGTAAATTAATGTACGAGCTAGTATGCAAGTTTAAAGTCAACAATTACGTTTGATTTTTTATGAATCATGCTAAGTGGAGTTAGAAAAGTATGTTGTTTTCTTGAATGTTGTAATGCTACTGAAAGAATATTGGTATAATATGGTTGTAAATATGTGAATTGAGTAAAGTACCTTATAAGTATATCGTATTGATGAATGTTGTGTTTGGTGACTGCTATGTAATTGTGTGCATGAATGAATATGTGTTAAATATATGTGACGAGTATGTGTGATAAAATATGTGATAAGTATGGTATGATGACATGTGTATGGACTGTGATGTTACACTTAAAGAATATCATGAGTTAACAAAATGAATTGTGTGATGAACGACACTTTTATGATGCATTGAGTAAGTATATTGAAATAAACAAGAAAAGAATGAATGAACAAATGTATCGGTAGGGATCCTAAGGTGAATAAATTGTGAAAAATGATGTGACGAGATTAGATCGGATCCGATGTGATGGTGGGCGCTGCGGTGCCAATATTACCCTGAGATCTTATGGATAATCAGAACTCATTTCATTCCTAATTATCGAGTGAGCTGTGTTGTGAATTGAGTAAATACAAAAAGAGTGATGACTAAAGAAAAATGTTTAATCGAGGATTTTACAAAACGAACCCAATGTTAGGAACGAAATGGAGTCTCTGAAAGGACCCTACCAATGACAAATGAATTAATAGAAGGAATGTATGTTACATGCATCATGTCCATCATGTCCATATGTCCATATGACTTGATATGGGTGCTTGCATGCCTGTTTACCTTCAGTATGTACAGTTACTGTTACGACCATGTATTATATATGATTATGTTGTATATAAGGTTTATCTATTCCACCAAGTTTTCTTGTACCAAAAAAAACTTCCATATTTTTATAGAACTAGTAACCTCTCAGTTGACCAGGATAATCTGGTGGAAGGGATTGTCCTAGTTAACCGAGGGTGTTATATTAACAATTATACCCATCACATATACAATATACTAAACTTATAAAATTTTTATCTTTGTGATTTTAGAAACTTTGTTCCCTTTTTCAATATTTTCCAACACTTTAAAGGTCTAAAACCTTGTCTACAATTTTTTAAGTGTTCAATAATTATTCATTAAGCTTTACAAAGCTTCTAACTAATTTTCCATATCATTGTAATCATTTGTAATATTTTTATCCTAGAAAGTAACAAGTTCTTCATTACTAACAATTTTGCAAACTTTGTTTTTCATCCATTAAATATCCAACCTGATTTATAGGGATCTTTATGCTAAATTAAATCATTCTAAGTTATTAGTAACACTTATCATTCACCCAACACACGACTCTTACACAACATCACCTAGAACACTAAGTCTTTTCCTCCTAAACAACTATCCAATCCTCATTAACATACTAATTGAGTTCTATAAATGTTGTTTCACCATTAACAAAAATTTTCACACTTGTACTAGCTTATCCATAATTTTCAATACCATTTTTTCCTCACTTATTAGATACTAACTTCTTATTCATTCAACCATAATTGTTTCCAACCACTAACAAATGCTATAACACTTTCAATAATTCATTTTTAGTTACTAACAACATACATAAGGTAAAGGGTACCATTAGTTCTAAAATCTTAATTTAGATTCTTTGATAAAGTAACATGTTAAAATTACCAATCAAGTTCAATGGTATTTCAAGCTCAATAAATATCCTTTTAGATCCTAATGTGTTCTAACAAGGTCTTCTAAATCAATGACATTTATTTCCTATAACTCATCCATGTCTTTCATTAAATTCACCATAAATACTACACTTTTCAACCAATATTTGTTCAACAACCATCATAAATACTAATCCACATTCAACAATATTTTCCCAAGCATTCTAACTAAGCTTATGCACTTATAAAATCAATTATGACATTTTGCTACTATTTTCTCACTTCAAGAGACATTTAAAGCTTACCAACAATTCCATTTTCCATGTCAACAACACTAAATTAATTTAAAAACATTAATCCAAGTCCTATAATTATGCTAGTATCATTAATGAAACATCCAAGCTTTTAAATGAAATTTTCCCCGAACTTAAAGTAAGGCTTCTGATGGTTCAAAGTCAAACTTAGAAGGGGGGTTGAATAAGTCTTAAACTCTTTTTCTTCGTAAATTCTCAAATCAGAACAAATATAAGTAATCAAATGATAAGAAAAGAAAATAAGACACACATAGTTTGTACTGGTTCACTTCCAACACAGAAGCTATGTCCAGTCCCTTCCAACTTGAAGGATTTCTATTATTGTAAAAACTCCTTTACAATATCAGCACCAGACTCGTGCTTCAAGTATTCTTTCAACAAGCCACTTCTGGCTCAACCTAAGTATTCTTTCAATAATCCACTCTTGGCTCAACCCAAGTATTCTTTCGTCAACCTCTTCAGGCCAAAGTGTTTCCCAACACTTAAACTAGTCCTGGCTGGTAACTTACCAAACTTATACAATCAGTAAAAGGAAGATGTTCTAAGAACTTAGTGTACAAAGATGATAGACAAATTTTGAGATCGAACACTAAGTATCTTTGACACAAGACTAGAGTCTGCTAGAAGCAGAGCTAGAAAATAATAAGAGTCTTTATCTTTTTACAAGAAAGTAAACTAAGATTGAATGATGAATTAAAGAACTTCCTTCTCAAATTTTTCTCTGCTGCATAAATGTTTAGACTTCCTTGTTATTTATAGAGGCTTAAAGATTATAGTCGTTGATGCTTCTTGAAAGGAGATATATACATTAGAAATCCTTTGAAGGTATTTTGCCATAGGCTTCTGGAGATCAGACCTCGAAATTGAGTCTAAGCTTGAGAGAGTTTGAAACATATTTCAATGTTTTCATAAAAATAGTTTCTCATGTATTTCGATGCATAAAACTTTTCATGAGTGTATTCTTGATTGAGCGAGAGGTTGCTTTCAGAGATGTCC
Organism: Clitoria ternatea; assembly: GCA_037962975.1. Classification (NCBI taxonomy): domain Eukaryota; kingdom Viridiplantae; phylum Streptophyta; class Magnoliopsida; order Fabales; family Fabaceae; genus Clitoria; species Clitoria ternatea. Next base: position 165,340,261 of record CM075672.1, read on the forward strand.
TGGTGAGGTTTCTGACTTGCAATTAGAGTTCGCAAAAGTAGGTACGCTAGCTGCTACTCATGTTGATTTTGTTCTTTGATGATAAGCACACAAATATGGTATGATCATTTCTTTTGAAGCATCACCAAAATAGATTTTCAAATACTGACAAAGAGTTCTTTATACAAGATGCTTCCATCAGACTTTTGTTGATCTACCAAACTTTTTAGAGCATATATCCGTTCCCCCTTAGTTTTTACAACTTAATCTTCATATCCTAAAAATTACTTTTGTACTTAAAAGAAAATGTTATAAGTAGTTTAGACTATATTCTTTTAGCGAAAATACTTGATGATTGATATAAACAAATCATAAAGTCTGGGGTCTGATCCAATAATACTTAAAGCTTATATTTTTTACCAAACTTTTTCTCAATAACTTCCATTTTAATTTTACAATTAATACATCACCAACATCAACCAACAATATTGAATAACATTTAAATCATTTCTAAACTACCAATTTCAACCAAATTTAAGTCTCTAACAATATTCCACAAAGTCACCTAACCTAGGGTTTTTGCCATTATGCATAATTTCAAAGTTTCCAACACTAATAACATTATTTCTAACAACTTCAAGCCATCCATTTAAAGGCAAGCAAGTGTTTTAGAACTTAACTCAAATTGCTTCAAACCCTAACTCAAGAATTCAAGAAAATTGGAAAAGAAGGAATTCCAAGCTTTCCAATGCTTCCAAAGGTCCAACAATGTCTTCATTGCCTTAAAATTTCGAAATAGTCAAGAGGAAAATGAGAGGGTGATTTTTGGTTTTGGACCATGGACATGGAGGGGAAGATACAAATGTAGAAACAAGGAGAAGAAGAAGAAGATCAAAGGTCTCAAGGGTTCCTTGGCACTAACCAAGCTTCTTCTTCATGAAACTTCAAAAATGCTTCAAGAATTTTCCATGGCTTGCTATGGTTTTTGGTTTGCTCATGAAGGAAGGAAAAGAGAGTGGCATTTTCAATCTTGAGATGGGGAGAGGGATGTTTCATGAAAATGAGAAGGATGGAGGAAGAGGGAAATGTAATTTTTCATGTTTTGGTATTTACAACATTGCCACTCACTTAAAATTTTTGGCTCTAAAGCCCAAATTGTTGGCACTTAGCATTTTAGGCCCAAAAATCTGTTATAGAATTAGCCCATAAACACCACACGGCCAACCTAACAGAAATGGAAGAATTCGTCATATTTTGGCTCGGAAATGAAGCGTTTTGGCTACCTAGGGCCCTCTTTCGCATAATTAATTGTCTAGAAATTTTTTTGGGTTTATATTTTTGTTTAACATAGTTATTTTAGTGTTTTCTAATTCTTAATATTTATTTTTAAAATATCTCATTTAAAGTCTATTCTCAAACCGAATGTTTCCTACATTAAAACAATGTCGATAAATCCTGAATAATTCGCGATAAATCTAATAAATACTCAAATTAATTTAGCTTTATTTTTGGGGCATAAATAATTATTTCTAATATTTTTCTAATGTATCTCTATACATTTAACTCATCTCCGCACTTTATCCGTAGATTTTCGTCTGTTAAACGATGAGGGTAATTCTCGAATAAATGGTATTAATTCAAGGGATGCCCAAATAATTTTCTCTACTGGTTTGAGACTTCAAATAATTATTTCCTATACTTATTATATTTATTTTCTCTATTTAATTAATTATACATAAAATTTGGGATGTTACAACTTATTCCTGAGTCTGAATCTCTTGAACTGACTTCAGAGTCTGATTTTGTATTAGCCATGAAACAGATTAGAGCAGACTCAGTCTCCTCTTTAGACTCACTTGAATTGGATGAGTTCTCATCATCCCATGTGATGAGTCTTTTTTGCTTTTTGTAGAGCTTCTTCTTCTTTCTTTTGCCTTGTTTTAAGATAGGATATTCTACCTTTATGTGTCCAGGCTTTTTACAATTGAAACACTCCAAAGTTGATTTATCAAATTTAGATTTATATAGAAATTTACCTTTCTGATCTTTTTTTTTAAATCTCTCGGGTCTTCCTTTCTTTTTCTTTAGTAGCCTATGAAATCTCTTGGTCATAAGGGTCGACTCTTCATTAGTATCTTCACTGCATCCTTTAAACTCTGAGTTTGAACTTTGTAAATTTGCAGCTTTGAGGGCCTTGGACTTCTTGCTCGAGTCAGCAGACTTTAGAGTAATACTCTTGGAGAAGGAAGGTTTGGTGACTTCCTTCTGTTTCATCTTTATCTCATGAACTCTGAGCACTCCAAGAAGTTCATGAATGCTGAAGGTGCTGAGATCTCTAGCTTCTTAAGAGCTAAGCACTTGGCATCAAACTTTTTAGGCAGACTCCCAAGGAGTTTGACATTTATGTCCTCAATAGCCTAGGTTGTTCCCAAAGCCTGAAGTTTGTTTAACAGAGTTTAGAATCTTCCAAACATCTTGAAATTCCCTCATAGTTTCTTTAAAGAATGTCTCAGACTTCCTTTGCAATCTTATAACTAAAAACCTTATTGTATTTAGACTTAAAGCACATATGATAAGGAATCTGGCTTTTACATTTGCCTCTAGTTTCTTTGTTTTAGCTATAATCAATAACTCTTCGGGCTTTGGCTTCTTATAAGCATCAATAGGCATAAGATTATCACTATTTGTAATGACTCCTCACAGACCATACTGGGTGGACTTGATGAACATCTCCTTCCTATCCTTCTAGTAAGGGTAGTCTTCTCCAAGAAAGGTTGGAGGTCTGTTCACTAAGAAGCCTTCATATACAAGCTGATCATGTTGTTGAGCTGCCATAGATCTTATCCTTTACACTCGTTAAAGTGTTGAACCTAAAATGACCAAGCTCTGATACCAATTGATGGTTTAGAGTAAGACTTAAAAGGGGGTTGAATAAGCCTGAACTCTTTTTACGGAATTAAAACTTTTTCAAACAAGAAAGGCAACAGACTTTGATTAACATTGATTTAGACTTTAAGAGATAAAGGATAGAGAGATTATGCATGAAAGACTTATACTGGTTCACTTCCAATACAAAAACTATGTCCAGTATGTAGCATCCCAGATTTTAAAGAAAATAAATTTATTGGATGAGGATAATTAATTATTTATGGTCAAATACTTATGGAAGAATTAATTTGGAGCTAGAGGTAAATTATCGGTAACTTAAGATTTACCAGAACCGGGTGATTTAACAGATGATGTTGGACCCACTTGGTTAAATTAGACATTTGATGGGTCTAGAATGTTTAGAAAATTATTGAGGTTACGATGGTATAGTTGGAATAATTTTTAGTGTCAAGGAAATAATTAATCGAACACGACGTATGTTATTAGACGAAGAAAATACGAGCCAAAATGGGATTAAAAGAAAATGAAAATTTCCCTTTTCTCCCTTCTCATGACCGTGTGACTTCCTCTTCACTTTTCTATTCTCTTTTCTCCATTGGACAAAGAGAAACATTGACCATTGGGAAAAGCATTGTGGGGCACCCTTTTGTGCAATGAATAATGACCAATTTTAGTCATCTTCCCTTTCTTTCTCTCCTCATCACCGTGGCTTTCCTTCTCCTCCATACACTCTCATTTTTCTTCTTCTTCTTCTCCCATTCTCCACCTAAACCGAACACCACCTCCTTCCATCTTCATTTCTTGCCTAAAATTAAAGCTAAGCATGGAAATGTGAAGCATTTGAGGAGCATGGAGGCTTTACTTGGACAATCTTCTTCTTCCCCTCTTCCTATTTTTGTTTTTGGCTTAAGCATGGAGATGAGGTAAAGGTTTCCTACCTCTTCATTATTTTATTTATGGTTTTGGGTTGTTGGGTTAGAGTGATAATGTTAAGAACTTGGATTGTTAAGGGAAATGATGAACCCTAGGTTGGATGGTTAGAGGATATGATTATTGACAATAGTTTTGTGCTATAAATAGATATGGGTTAATGAAACTATAATGAATCAAGGGAGATGTAAGTATTAATTATTGTTGGGTGATTTGTGAGAGGAAACCCTAAGTATGATAAATTGGGGGTTTTGGCTAAATAGGTGATGTGGATGATTTTTGATGCCTTAGAATGATTTTATATGAGGAGATGAATGTTTGAAGCATTGGTGTTGATTATTGAGGTTTGGGGGATGAGTGCATGTGAGTATGTATGGGATTAGAGGAATTTATTTTGACAATGAATATATGATGTTCAATGTGTGATATTGTTATTGTGGTGATAATGGTGTTGGTAGATGACCATTAATGATAAATAGATGAGTTAAGAGAAGGGATGAAAGAGATATTGTTGTTATTGGGTTGGTTGACCCTTTAAGATCTAGAAAATCTTGGTTTTGGGAAAGGAATTCCCGAAGCCTAACACAATGGAATGAATTGGTGTTTTAGCAAGTCTAGGACTTGATATTGAGCTTTATGATAAGCTAGTATTTGTTTAGAATTGTGAAATGATGCCTTATGATGGCTTATTAATTTCATATACAAAAACGTGTTTGTTGGTAGGATTGTGTTCCAGACGATGATGCGGAATAATCGGAGCACTTTGATTGCGGTTCTTCTCTCGAGGTAAGAGAGGAGTTTACATTTCAACTGCATGAGTGAATAATTGTTAATTATGTTGATGTGTGACTCATGCATTGTCTTGCCTTGAATATATATTAAATGTTGAATTGGTGATGTGATGAATGATAGGCTTGGCAAATTGTTGAATTTTGAAATTTTATATATATATATATATATGCGATGGTGATGAATGGTTAGTGGTCCCTTGATGGGAATTAATGCATTGTAATGAAAGACCCATAATGAAATGAAATACGAATGGCTTGGGTCTAATTATAGCTCACAAAGTGCATTTTATGCATAATCAAGGAAGTGGATAGGTGATATTCTCATTCAATAGGATAAACTTCATGTAGAGGTCACCTACAAGTCATAATATATGTATTCAATAGGATAAACTTCATTTAAAGGTCACCTACAAGTCATAATATATGTATGAAACTTGTGTGCATGGTTGGATGTGGCCAAATAGGCTTAGTTTGAAATTTGGTATGCTTGGTTTAGCTAAAAAAGGCTTGAATTACCACTAGAGCATATCTTAATCTAGAAAATGAGGTATGGAATGAGACTTGTCGGATCAAGTCACATATATATATATATATATGAATATAGGTCCATGGAAAGTTTGGACAAAAACTTAGCCAATTTTATTTTGGTATGTCATGTAAAATGCCCAAAATATGCATAAAACTACCCTATAGCTTATATTTTGATTGAGATGGAATTTGGGCTTGAAACTTTGCCATATAATTGATATTAGGGTAGGTAAGTTTTGTATAAAATTGCATGCAAATCGGAGTTGACTAGCCTAGTAAAAAGGGGTCCCAAAGTTGGCAAAAAACTTAAGGGTTAAAAAGCTGCAGAACAGAGCCTACAGCAGCGAGATCCACGGCCAGTGGGAATTCCCACGGCCAGTGGATCATCCTGCCTCAAAAAGTGGTAAAAATGACCATTTTGGGTGGTTTGGGCAGTGGGATCCACGGCCAGTGGAATTTCCCACGGCCAGTGGATTTCCCCACTGTCAGAAATTTCCAACTGCTCTGTTTTCTTTGCTGTCTTTGACCCGTTTGGGCACCTTAATGACATTTTTGGCCTCCAACTTTTGCATCAAAGTTGTAGATAATTGTGCTGTGGAGGTGTGAGAATTGGTCTCACTTTAATCGGAGTTTTCTAACTCTCATTAGGTGGAAAATACCGAACCCACTGCATTGAAAAATACAAGTTTAAGAGGGTTTTGAACCCAACTTTTTATGGTTATCAAATTGGGACTAATAGGTGATACTTGTGACATGTCCCACTATTTTTAAGACTAAAAATGAGTTTTTCTCATGTCTTAATGTTGAAAGTTGTCATAACCTTAATGGTATACAAAACCCCTTTATTAGGTGAAAATAAGAGATTTTATTAGAGGTATGTGATGATGGTGTGTATTAGTGGTGTTGATATTGATTGTGGCATGTTATGGAAACATGAATATTCACCACTAATGATATGATAAGATAATACTAATGAGGGGATGATTGCATGACAATCTATTTGTTTTAAATCAATGAATCGAAGATGATATCGATAATGAATGATGATGGGTAAGATTGTTAATCATTCCATGAATAGAGGATGGTTGTTATTATTGATGATTTGTTGAATACTATTGTGTTTGATATAAGTGTGATCTTGTATGTGTGGTTTGAATTATATTTGTGAATTATTGTGAATACCATACTAATATGTAAGACAATGGTGATGAATAATGAGATAAAAATCCACTAAATGAATGTGTGGAAATATTTATGAATGATATGTAATGATGTGATGCCATTGTGGTTGATTGCAAGTATTGTCTTGCATGTGTGATAGGAAATATATATATATATATATATATGTATGAAAGATGTTAAATGAAATGCCACATATAAAACTTGAAAGCAACGACTAAAACCAACAAAGATAAAATCCACTAAGGTGTATATGGTGGTGTTAGTGATTATGATGATGATGTTTGATGAGTGGCATTTCAGATGCACAGAGTGAGAATGCATTTGATTTGCATTGCATTGCATCCATGGCATATCATAGCCGCCGATGTTGGAACGTTAGGGGAGTTCCCTCGGCTGACCCAGTAGGAGGGTGGCTCAGTGCACGAGCAATATGTTGTTTCCCCTGTGACTCGGTGTGTAAGTCACGAAGCCGCCCATGTATTGCTACAGAGAGCTATATATGGCCGACCCTTGTGGGGGTGGCTCTTGATGAGCAGGTGACCCCGGTGGTCCTTGAGATCACAGCCGCCATGATTCGAGATCTGGCCGGCCCGCAACACCATATATATTGATTATGTTGTTACCGCGGTCAAGGTGAAAATGACCAGGTGTTGTATTATGGGCGATGCGGTTTGGTACCAGTAAAAATATGGTGAATATGCATGCATTATGAGATATGTGTACACATTTTAATACTGTAGTAGGGGCATGGTATGTGATCATGCTTGAACCCACAATTTGGTGTTGTTTCCCATAGTCAGATCCGCACTTGTTGTCTATTCCATTGTGCATATGCATTAGCCATAAGAGTATTTGCATATAGCATGGAGATATGTCAGGTGGTGATGATAATTCATGATGATTGAGATTGTGGTGTAGTATTGGTGAAATGGGTAATTAATATACCTAAAAGACCACATAAAAGTAATAAATGATATGAATAAATGAAATGATGTCGAATATGACGATATGTATATTATGGCCCAATGTAATGAAGGGCGTATTTGTTTATGATTGATAATAATGATGTTAGCTCGTGGTGGCTTTAAGAAAAGACCGGAATGGTCTATGTTGATGATGTTGGCCAGTTATGGCGTTGGAACATTTATGTATATGCTTGTTTTGCTATGAATTGATGAGTGAATACATGATATGTACATTGTTAAATGAATAAATTATGATATTTATTGATGGTTTAGCAAAGCATACATGATGTTGATATGCATATGCACATAATTTTAATTGTATTCATATCGTCATTTGAAATGTATAACTCACTCTCCCATGTGGTCTACTTTTTAGTATTGATGCAGGGATGTCATGGGAAGAGAACATTTTTAAAGAAAAGCTTTTGTGAAGGTAAAATAGTGGTAATGGAATGCCTTGGCCGGCAGAGATTGTAATTTATTAAATTATGAATGAATGTACATGATAGTGTTGATATTTATTGATATTGGTGGATGTATTGTGAATAATGATATAAATGGATATTGTATTGGTATTTGGGGGTATTCGGATTCATACCCACTTGATGAATAAAATGGTGTTGAATATGTATCCCATTTTGGGAATGTGTAAGTGCTGATGACATATGTCTTGAGGTTGAATCGGATATGACCAATTATGGGATATGGGCATTGGAGATGTATGATGCATGACCATATAGATATGTATATACATATATATATTAGGCATTGCATACTCATGTGATTATGTAAAATGATAATGGTTGTCTATTAGGCTTATGATATGCCTTTGCATGCTTTGTCGAGCCTTTTCTCATATCTTCATATATGGGACTAGGCGTGTGCCCGGTATACATATTCTTCTTCCACTGTAAACTCTGTTTATTTTGTATACCGTTATGGGCAAACTATTTATCAATCCAGTTATAGGTTACTAAATCTCACTCTTTGGTTTTTTGTGGTTCGAGTCTTGGTGTAGTTGAGATGGTGTTTAGAAACTATTTTTGAACGTGAAAAATTTACTCATGTTTTTATTATTTAATTATGACGATTACATCGGGATTTGAGTCTGGAAAATTAGGGGTGTTATACAGTACCTTCAGACTTGAAGGATTTTCAGTATGTAAAAACGTCGTTTTACACAACACAACACAGCCTGTGCCTCAAGTATTCTTGACTCCAGCCACTACTGGCTTAAACCCAAGTATTCTTTCAATAAGCCACTCCTGGCTTAATACCCAAGTATTCTTTTAAAAGCCTCTTCGGGCCAATAATGTTTCCCAAATGAAACTAAGACTGGAAACACATTAGACTTTGACATAGGTTATTATTTAAGAGAGAATTTACACTTTTGATAACTTATTGTACGAGAAGATGAATCTTAAAGAATAGATACACTAAGTGGAAAAATAAAGAATAAGTCTGTAAGAAGCAGAGATGTAAAGAAAATCTCTATATTTGAAATGCAAGCTAGACTTAATCACTTGAGTTTTTCAGATTATTACTTTCACATGTATCTCATATACTTCTTCAAGGTCTAAAGTCTCTTCATATTTATAGGCCAATGAAGATAGTTGTTATTGATCTATTGAAGAGAGATAGTTGTTTGAAGTATGCAGACCCTTAAGATGAGAAAAGGACAAAAGTCTGAATCAAGGATTTCCAAATTTTACATTAAAATATAGCGCCTCGATCAAAGTAGGGTAAAAGTCCTTTTATAGTCTTTCTTCTATCATGAACTCATGCCAAAACAGGCATGGTTGACCTTTTAATGCTTTCTGACGCAAGTGCTGATCTTCATCAGCTTTTTGATTTATGCAGAGTAGCTTCCTCAATTTCTTCTCCATGGAAGCATTGGTTCTTGAATGAGCTTGTCTTATTTCCTTTTTTAGTGATAAGAGTAATTTAGCTTGAGAAGGATCTAACTCTAGGGCATCTTCAAAAGTATCCTTGTATAGACTAATGCAAGGTCAGAGTAAGGTTCATATATACCAAAAGTCTAAAGTCTTATTATTTGAGAGAGAGAAAGAGAGATGATGTTCGTGCTAAGTCTAAAGAAAAATATAGATGAGGAGCATTACTTGACAGTCCTAAGTCTAGAAAGGCATACTTGATAAATTCTCTTCTTGAACATTGTCTTGTATCAGACTTATCTTGGGACAAACTTGGATATCAAATTGTTTTAGTATCACACAGACTTGGTTTTAAAATATTTTGCATAGCTCAAGGTAGACTTTATGTGATGGACTCCCGCTTTCATTTATAACATATATGTTCACACAAAGAGTAGTAAGCATAAAACCCTAGGAAAATCCTCCTAGGAATTAGGTCTATTAATCTCTATAATGTGTCACTTAATCACAATAGATGAATAACATGTGCTTTTATACAAAAGTTATCAAGTGGGCTTCGGCCCATTAGACTAAGATATAAACTAATCTATTATCTGATATTAGAGAGAGATATGAGGGATTGGTGGGGACCACCCATCATATTGAGGGGGGAACAATATACATCACAAACTTGTAACCTAAAATACTCAATTAGAGAGATTAGATAACACGTAGACAAACTTTAGTTAATTAAATGTCTTGATGTGTGTTATTAACAAATCTTTAAATAATAATAAAAAACTCCAACGTCCTTTATAAAAGAGAATTGATACGAAACTCTTACCTCCTTTTCAAAGCTACCACGATAGGTTAGTCTGCTTGCTAACATTCAACAAATATCCAATATATTGATGGACTAGCAAAAATCACTTATCGTGCAACTTATGGTGTGAAGTTACCCATAATCATGTTTTTATTTCTTTTCACTTTTTTTGGTTTGGCTACTTTGTAATTAGATGAGTAAAGATATTTAGGTTAGTTATGAATTAGTTTGGAGTTAGACAAGGTCAAACACACTATGCAACAGATTTGTTTAGAGATGACTTGAAAGGATCATATTGAAGGCATCATAGGTTCTTATCTTTTCTCAAGAACACGAATTGGTTTGATCTTACCATTTCTTTTTCTTATTTGCCACATTATGTAGATGATGGGTATGAATCCTTTTGTGCTTTTCATTATCATATGTGAGTAGTTTCTTTTCACTCTTAAGGATTTAAGAGCTTCTAATTAGAGAAACAATGTGATGTAATTTTATTTTGGATTTAATTCTAATACTATAGTTATCTTTATGTTTGTAATTTCTGTTCTTTAATTTTATTTTTTAGACTGGTGATATTTATGGAGCCCTAATGAGGACATACTAAGGGAGGAACTTTACACTACCCTAGAGAAAGGACTTGAAGCTTACAAAGGTCCCCTCACAAGGGCCAAGACCAAAAAGGCCAAAGAGAGCATCCATCGGGCCTTATCTTCCTTCCTCTCCTTGAGTGGGCCCAAGCCCAATGAAGATTTCTTGAGGATCCATTCATACTCTACTTGTAATATACTTCTTAGTTAGATTCTCTAGGCTTATAGGTTTCATTTGGGCCTTACAAGGTCAATTGGGCCACTTTTGGGCCATGTATAACATACCCTTCTCTAGAAGCTCTATTGGGCCTAGGCGTTATGAAGAGGCCCATTTAGATATCCCTTGGCCAAATTCCCCAAGCTCTATATGAAGAGCTCTCCCTTTGTAAATTGACACACATTAATGCCATTTGAGATTTTCACACTTTCAAAGTGAGTTTTTAGTAAGAGAAGCTCTCCCTTCTCTCTAGGTTAGAGTGAGCTCTAGCAAGCTCTCATCCAAGGGGCTTTCCTCCCTCTTGGTGGTGAGTTCTAGGGAGTTATCTCCCCTTGGAGTGGCCTCCCATTCATCTCCTCCATTCCTTCCTTCATTCTCCTCCTTTCTCCCTTCCATTTCTACCTTTTCTTTCTCTTTTCCCCTTCCAAATCCATGTAGTTTAGTGTCTTTCTCCTCCTTTTTCATTTTGGTTTTCAAGTGCAAGGAGCTTCATCAAAGGCTTGTGGAGGTTAGAAGAAGAAGAGAGCCCTAGATCCACCCTTCTTCAAGGAGATAGAAGAAGATCCTACATCACGCCCTTAGCCTGGTAAATAATATTAAAGATATTAATACTTAGATTATGAGAATTAGGATAAGTTTTTTGTGATTAAAAACAACCGTTGGAAGAACACCACAAATAAAAACTTTAACATTTAACCCCAGACCTTTTAAAGACCTATCTCATATATGACGATATGAGAAGGCATGTAGTTTAAACAAACGTTTACTTAGGACAATCAATTTCATGATCATTATACAAGTATTTGCAGAATATACAAGTTAATTCAAGAGCAAGAGTGGATATAAGAAATGATCCACGTACGCACAAGGTTATTTCCAAAACTTAATAAAAACATGTACATTCATCTCTACAAACATTCCATAATTAGAAGTATATGCATTTAATTAAGGAAATATGCCAAAGAAGCTTTCTATAAGAAATCGAGGTTAAATGATAATAGTACAAGCATAGGGGCCCAAGGAATACAAGTCCCATAGCAAGAAAAGTTCAGTTTTAGTCCTAGGAATAGTGGAATATGTCATAAATATCACCTATTAGTCCCAAATTAAAAATCATAAAATGTTGGGTTGAAACCCCTCTTAAATTTGAGTTTTTTACTACATTAAGTCTGGTATTTTACATCTAATGAGAGTTAGAAAACTTTAATTGAGATGAGGCCAAATTCTATACCTCCCTAATACATTTATCTACAACTTTCATGAAGAAGTCGAAGGCTAAAAATGTCATTAATGTAACACCCTCGGTTAACTAGGACAATCCCTTCCACTAGATTATCCTGGTCAACTGAAAGGCTACGAGTTTTAGAAAAATGTGTAAGTTTTTTTGTACAAAAAACTTGGTAGAAGAGATACATCACATATATAACATAGTCATATATAATACATGGTCGTAACAGTAACTGTACATATTGAAAGTAAAAGGGCACGCAAGCTCCTATAAATGCAAATAAAATTAACCTATTCTATATGTCCTTGGTCCAAGAAGAGCCTAGCTGATCCTCTATGTGAAGTCTGTATCCATCCTCATGATGTTTGGAAAAATTTAGCATAAGGGTGAGTCTCCACCTCCACAACAATCAGGGAGGCATCTCATCAATACCTGCCCCACATACAACACAAACAATCCAGGATCGGGTCCCTCCCACTCTCTTTAGGGTCCCTTATCTTACCACTCTCGGTCTCTGCTAACCATTCCCATTCTTCCATTCAACTCTTAGGATTTTGAAGTTTTATAAGGTCAAACAGACATAATTTCAGTACAATGATGTAATGCATGAGCTCATTTCATTATTTCCATTCTCTTTATTAGTCATCATGATGCATGTGGGCCCATCTCCTCCTCATAAATCTCATATACCAATATCCATGTGCACAATAATCCTGCCTTATTCTTCCTGCCCAACTAAAGAGACCGGAGCTCTCCTCGTTCTGGTTTTCATAAATGGTAAGGACACGCAGCCCTATCATCAAAATGGCCAATCACACGTCTCAATAGAACGGGCACTCAACGGTCATAGAAACCCCTACCTCTCATTGAAGTATATTAGAGTTTGTCACGGGCTGTCTGGAGACGGGCGCAAATCGGAACCATTGGAGTTCCCGCCTCCTATATACTCCCTAGACTACCCTCGGGTATCAAGGCGTGGCAGATTCTGCAATGTACCCATCACTGTATGCTCTAAAGGATTATTCTAACATCCCTCCTTAACTTCCAAATATGATGCATACAACATAAAATTTCTTTTACTAGTCATCGGTAAGGTCCTTTCAATGACTCCATTTTATTTCTAATGTCGGGTCTATTTCAATTTATTTATTCTTTGTTTTCTCAAAATTCCTCAATCTATAATGGTCTTACTCGACACTTAGAAATAAAACGAGATCTCATATTTTCCAAAAATCATGGGTATATTGGCATTACAATGCCCATCATCACATCGGATCCAATCTCATCTCATCACATCATTTTCACAATTTATTCATCTCAGGATCCCTACCGAGACATTTATTCATTCATTTATTTCTTATTTATTTCAACATATTCATTCCATGCATCATACAAATACAACATCACAGTCTATATGTATGTCATCGTACCATAGTCATCCTACATATCACACATACTTATCATGTATAATTAACACATATTCATGCACACAATTACATAGCAATCACCAAACATAACAGTTATCATACAAGTATTATACAACAATCATTATACATATCATGAGAGGATCATACATATAGGCATACTCATGGATATCACTTTATAAGCGTTTTAATCTTAGTTTCTTACTCGTATCTTATCAGACTATTTATCTTTATTTATTTAAGATGTCCAATTTCCCTTCATTGTTTCTTACTTACTGCTATTGGTTTTATCCTTGGTTTACTCGTATGTCGTTTAAGTCGGTGCTTAGGTCCTGTTGACATTGGTGTTTCTACATTTGTTAAACTTCTTTAGCGTATATTTTTATTATCCAATTATCAATTTCTTTTCTTCAATAATTCTTAATATTTGTAATATATATATATATATATATATATATATTCTTGACTCATTCTTTTTGTACGTTGTTAAGTCATTCGTCTCTTTATCTATTTTAATCATGTATGGTTACTTCTTTATTTCCTTGGTTACGAAATGAGTTACTAATCCTTTATACATATAATTAGTACTATCCTTTCTAAATTTCTAGTTACTAGCTTTTGTACTTTTCCTTTGCTCCCATTAGCTCTAATTATATTAATAGATTGGTTTCCTTACTTGCATTCTTTTAGTCAACTAGAGTTTATTTTCTTTATGACATTAAATTATTGCCTAGAAATCTAGAATCCACACCAATATTATAAACTTAGTCAAATATTATTTAGCCACTAAAATTACTAGTTAATCTATAAGTCATTCTACTTTATTTTATTACTAGTTCAAAGTTTAAATTCTAAAATCCTTTCTATATCTTTTATCCTTTTTAGTGACTAATGTTCTAAAGCTTAACCGTTTATTTCGTATACGTCATGTCCTAAAATCATTCTTACTTAGTTAATTAAATATGTCATGTTCTATATAAATATCTCCTAAGTTTCTTATCACTTGTTTTATTGATTACTAAAATTTTTAACTCTTAATACCTATTTCTTAACTTGGATTCCTAATGATTTCATTTATTTCATTTAGACACCTTTCTCTTATCTTAATTTATTAAAGTTCTTTCTCTATAATTTATTAGATTCTAAAATTCCTTTTAATTTATTTTGTTTTTCTATTTAGCATACTTAGCCCATTATAATGCATAAACTCAGAATTCATTCCCTAGTAACATCTTATTTCTACCTCGCTAAGTTCCTAAGGTCCTTTTCATATTTTTCCTCAATTGGTCACTAAAGTTGGTTGTTAAAATTCTTAAACTCTAATGCTCATTTTATTATGCTTCAAAGATTCCTTTTTATATCCTTTTCTTTTCCTTAGCTAAAAATTCGTCCGGACCCAATTATTTTTACTTATTAATAAGACTTTCTCAAGTAATCTTATTTTACTTTAATTGTCACTTTTCCAACATTAATCTATTTATTTGGTTAATTCTTAAAAAAAATTATAATAACTTAAAACGGTGTTACTTTTAAAACTTGGTAAAATAAAATGTCGTAACCGTTTAGTCATGAATTTTCTTGAAACGTGTAATATCATCAAAATAATTCCGGCAATGCTTGGCGATATTTAATCTCTAATAGCGGGGCTTACCAAAAACAAATTACAAATTACATATTAATGCCCTAAAATTTAAGATATAATGATACAACCATAACGAATCAATCGTGCCCGCCTAATGTTAATTTTCTTAAGTTTTTCGTCTTAACACCCATCGCGATAAAATTTTCCTCCGTCTATGCAATTATCAAGATATGCTTAATAAAATTTATTAAAATATTTTTAACAACATGTTTCATTAAAATTAACCACCGCCAGTGAAAAATCACGTAACTCAAAATTTAACCGTTGGATCACGACAAAATTTAAAATGGAGGTTCCCGGATATTAAGGCAATATTATGGGACGATTAAAAGCAAGATCAAACGAGGTGAGACCCCCTTACCTTGCCAGACAGCCACTGTCTGGAGGAACAAAACGGTGGTCTCATTGAAAATTTACTGAACGTTCCGAAACGCTTACCGATCATCGTCGACAGTCGTAAATCCTGAGATAAAAACAACATGCAGCCCAAGATTGGAAGAAAAAGTCACGGCTAGAAAAAGGAAACAATAGGAAAGCCATTGGTTTAATTAAAGTTGAAGGAGTTTATTACCAAAGGTTCATTGTTTGTTTGGAATCCCTCGCTGTTCGCCGCTGATCATTCTCGGTACCTTAGAAACAACACATGCAACTTCAACTAAGGAAAAGGGGGTCATGGTTTTTAAAAGAAACCAACAAGAACAGCCATGCAAAAATTCCAAATTTTAAGAGGATTGAAAGGATCATGAGCCAAGAGTCAAAATTTAAAAACCTTTCTTACCTTTGTCAAAGAGACTTATGATCATAAATGGTGATACAAGAGAGGAGTCTAGCTGCAAGATTTTGGATTTTTGAAGAGGAGGAATGAAGAAGTTAAAGGCTGATTTGGTGAGGTGATGCCATGGTTTAAGTGAAAAAGGAAAGAGAGGAGTTAAATTTGTGGTTGATGTTGTGGAAGTATGGTGTTTCCGAGAAGGAAGTGGAATGGTGGTGTGTCTTGGATGATGTAATTTAGATGAGGGAAAAAGAATAGATTATAAAAATAATTAAGGAGGATTGGCAATGGTAGCTGCTGGATTTTTTTAGAAAAAGAGAGCAAGTGATGGTTGTTGTGAGAACAGAATGTCTTAGCTTAAGAATTATGATGGCATGGCATAGCATGATGAGTGATAGAATGAAATAATAAAAAGAAGGAACCCCTTGCTAAACAAAGAGTGTGCCATGAATTGAAGGGGTAATTTGAAGTGGAGTAGCTTGGTAGGCACACGGACATGGCATCATGATGGATGCATATTATGGTTCATAACATGATAACAACTTGTTGAGCAAGAAGTGTAGCTGGTTGTGACAAGTGGTGGGTTGTAGTCATGCATAGGAGAGGAGTTTAGGAGAGGAGGGCATGTGGTAAACTTGCTGAACAAGGGGTGAGGCTGAGTGGGACAAGTGGCCATTGGTGTTGCAAGCTTATTGGATCATGTTGCATGAAGGCTAAGGTGTCAAGGTTCTGGGTGTCACTTTGTTTGGGCTTTTAAGGGATGATGCAGGCCGAATTTGGAAAAGTGACCAACATAAGAACTGTACGCCTTTTTCTTATCTTTAAATTTATATAAGGCATAAAAATTTTCATTAGAAATGAGAGATTTATGGCACAAATACAAAAGTAGTTCAAAGCTGTGATAGGATTATTATTTCTTGCAAATATTAATTTTTTGGGAAAATTGGTGAAGAATTTGACTTCATGCCCTGCATCAAAGTTGTAGGGAATTAAGTTAAGAAAATTTTGGCGAAATAATCATTCTATTTCATGGTCGTACAAGGGAGAAACACAAAAAATACTGAACATAGTGCAAGTCGCCACTAGGAAAACGTGAATGAGTGTGGTTTTTTAAATTCTGGGATTTATAGAGTAAGAATTAGTTTTCAAGACTTGCATGAAGTTTGTAGATATTCCTCTTCTTTTTAATTTGATATATCATTTGTGACAATTCGAGTTTGGTATCCTAATATATACCCAATTTACGACAGGGTGCTCCAGAAGCTTCCTAGATTAGCTACGGCTTCGGAAATAAATTCACCATTAATTCTCCCTTGAGAATTGGGTTTTGTGACCTTCATGAACATTGTATAGGTCTATGATACGGATTCATAGCAAAAAGAATAGAGTGATTCATGCATCGGACAAAGTAGATATGCAAATTTTAATAAAGGCTGCCAACATTGAAACAAAATAGCCAAGGGGTTGCAAAGATCTATTAAATTGTACCGATCTAGAAGAATTTCGCCATTAATATTCACACGAAAAATGTAGATAATTTTGTTATGGAGATTTTGACACCAAGTTTTCATGAATCAAAGGACGTATAAGAGAGTTGTGAATTTTTTTGGAACCATGCGTAGGGAAAAACGTCCAAACGTTGGAATTTTGAGACGAATATACTTAATCTTCAATTTTGGGGTTGACAGAGTGAGAGTTGGAGTTTGGGGCTAGAAACAAAGATTGGAGATATTTTCAAAACAAAGATATTGAGACCAAATTCATTCCATTCTAAGGTCGTATGCAAAATTTAGGTCTAAAACACCGAAGGTATTTGAGTTGAGTTTGAAAACGATTTATGAAGAAACTGATTTATGGAAAAACGAGGGTGATAGAGTCCAAACCAGGTTTTAGCCTTTTCAAGAAAAGTTCCTAAAATGTCAAACTAATTCACCAGAGACTAACCGTGCCACCATCGAATATCCCGAGGTATATGAACGGTCAAACGTAAGGGACGTTAAAGGTTCTGATTGGGTCGGTTAGGCCAAGTCAGACACCTTTGATCCTTTACGAAACAATCCTAACAGGACTAACTTCCTTACTGGATCACTAGTCTCGGGTCAAACGGTCAGAGTCTGACCTCAGGCTAGGTCCCACAGTTCAAATCCGAGGAACCTACCAGTATTTTATTATTAAATATAATTATCAAATAAATAAACAATTTAAAATATATAATTTCAAAATAAATTATTATAATTATTTATCTATTAAGTATTATTGACAGGAAATAATTATCAACTGATATAATTATAAATTAATTAGTACCCAAAATAATCGTCATTAATGTATTATTTTTAATTAAACAGTATTGTCGAACGTTATTTATTATTTTCTTATTTCTGCTTCTCTCACTCGTTACATTCTCTCGGTATTCTTATATTTCATATTAAATATCTTAACTAGCTCTGTTCTTCACTATTTTTCTTATGCTTAACTACTCGGGAATAGGCCAAAGCCTCAAGCTTCTTACTGAAAGCTTTACAGAGTATCCTCAGGAGTCCTGACGGTCTGGTTTCCTATTCTCAAAAATCAGGGCTGTTACAATTAAGATTCTAAAAAAGCCAAAAGCAACAAGGGAAAAGCAGCAATTGGAAAAATCCTGACAGTGGCCATTCCACTGGCCGTGGTTACACTCCACTGGCCATGGATGGCATTGTTTTTAACACCAAAATTGCAATTTTTTCCACATTTAGAGGTAACACCATCCACTAGTCGTGGAAGGCTTTGCTGCAAGCACCATTCTACTGCTTTTTGGCCCTTAAGTTTTTGCCAACTTTGGGACCCATTTTCACTAGGCTATTCAACTCCAAATTGCATGAAATTTTATAAATAACTTACCTACCCTAATATCAATTATGTGGCTAAATTTCAAGCCCAAATTCCATCCCAATCAAAATCTAAGCTATTTGGTAGTTTTATGCATATTTTTTGGCATTTTACATGACATATCAAAATACAATTGGCTAAGTTTTGGCCTAAACTCTCTATGGACCTATATTCACATATGTAAATGTAACTTGCTCCAACAAGTCTCATCCAATAGCTCATTTCCTAGATCAAGATATCCTCTAGTGGCAATTCATGCTATTTTTTAGCTAAACCAAGCATGTCAAATTACAAACTAAGCCTATTTGGCTACAACCAACCATGCACACAAGTTTCATACATATATTATGGGTTGTAGGTAGCGTCTTCATGAGGTATTGATCATCCGATGGGGAAATGGCCTATCCATTCCTCATTACACATACATTTCAACATTCCACATGCTTATCAATCATGCATTATGCATCATCATATGTCATAATTTAGAGATAACATCATTCATTCATCAATGTGGCATAGAACCAATATACTATAATAGTCATTCATCAATGTTGAGGTCATAACCAAAAATTAGCCTTCTAACAACAACGCCTAATTTTCACACATGACCTACTAATAATATACATCCATAATCATTCAATATTCATATACAAAATAATCATTCATAAATATCATATGCTTTACAAAATGATTGCCGACCAAGGCATTTCCATACAACTATTTTACCTTCTTCACCAAAATATTTAATTCTA
Organism: Clitoria ternatea; assembly: GCA_037962975.1. NCBI lineage: Eukaryota > Viridiplantae > Streptophyta > Magnoliopsida > Fabales > Fabaceae > Clitoria > Clitoria ternatea. The sequence continues at coordinate 165,359,706 of CM075672.1, forward strand.
GAACAAGATACATCTCACCCTATGCATATCCTACATCACAATGCTAAAAAGAGACAACATGGGAGAGTGATTTATACATTCCAAGTGACGAATATGAATACATTTGTGATTATATGCATATGCATACAATGACATGTATACTTTGCATCAGCTACATCAATTATCATTATGGTTACATCATTTCAACAACATATACATATGTATACCATATTCATCTACTATAATCCATAGCAAAGTATATACACATACACATTATTGCCCTTCATCATTTTAGGCTAACACAAGTATCAACATTAAGTTTTTACATAGGTTATCATTTTTCTTGGCCATCTCCAACTCAAATGCCATATTCTTATGGCTAATGCATATCTCATAACATGAAATACATATGCAACAGATCTAATTTATAACACATGTGTACAAAGCATATCAAGTAATCGCAACCATGCATAGTTGCTTAAATATTCATTCCCCCGTAAGGGTCTCTTTCACCGGATCCCGTAGGATCTTAATTAATTTAACATGTCAATATGATCACAACCACGTATAATCCTTTGAATATTTGCCCCCCGCAAGGGTATTTTTCATAAGATCTCGCAAGATCACAATCATTTCGGCATGTCACGTGATCGCAACCACACATAAACATTTGAATATTTTTCCCCCGCAAGGGACTTTTTTCACAAGATCTACAAGATCTCAATCATTTTAACATGTCAAGTGATTACAACCACTTATAATCATTTAAATATTTGCCCCCCCGCAAGGGTCCTTTTCACAAGATCCCAATTATTTCAACATATCGAGTGATTGTAACCACACATAATATGATATGTCATGCATGCCATGAAATGCAAGAATGCACATGCTAGCCTCAGTTTCGCAAGGATATCTCACCCTCTCATTTAGGGGTATATTTTACACTTAACGTTATAGATAGTGGCACGCAACCAACTATAGCATTCTCCAAGGCATACAACATGTCATATAATCTTTAAGGCATCACTTCACGTTGTTCATAATACAATAGCCAAGGAGTCTCATCAATATCAATCCACACATGGAAATCAAGAAGGCATATCAACAAGTATACTTCAAATGTATAACACTAACATATACATTGTCTCAATATTTTCATCAATACTCATGGGTGTGTCACATAACCACACCATTCAATTCTCATCACCAATCATCATATCTCATCAACAATGGTGAAACATACATGGTTTTCATAGTATGATATAGGCACACTCACTTTGCCAAAATCTCAAGTCATTATCAATCACCACCAAGGACACACCACATACATATATTCTAAATGCAATTATATGTTTGCCAAGGACGCCATCAACATAATACCAATCATCACATCATTCCAACATAACTATAACAAGGCAAACATGAGCAACATCATATACATTAATCATCAATTATTCAAATTATGCATTTAGAATATAAACTTCTAATGTGGACATACCCAAGGAAGACCCTCACACTACATTGGGGAAAGGACTTGAAGCATATAGAGGTCCCCTCACAAGGGCCAAGACCAAACGGGCCAAAGAGAGCATCCATAAAGCCCTTTTTCTCTTTTCTCTCTTCTAGTGGGCCTAAGCCCAATAAGGAACCTATGAGGATCTATATGTACTTTGCTTGTAATATACTTTCCTAAATAGTTTCTCTAGGTTTATAGGATAGCTTTGGGCCTTACAAGGTCAAATGGGCCACTTTTGGGCCTTGTACTTTTCCTTTTGGGCCATGTATAGGCCATTTGCTCATCTTTTCTCTTAATGGGCCTTGGAGTCATGCTCAAGCCCACTCTTCTAGTCCTTGGCCAAAATCCTCCATGGCCTATATAAGGGCTTCTCCTTTTGTAAACAAACACCCTTAATTCATTTGCAAAATTTGAGAGCACTTAAGTGTTTCCTAGTGAGAGATTCTCCTCCTTCTCTCTAGAATTTGAGAGCTCTCTCAAGCTCTTATCCAAGGGGTTTCTCCCTCCCTTGGTGGTGAGTGGAGTTATCTTCCTCCATCTTAGGAAGTGGCCTCCAACATTTCCCTATCCTCTTTTCCAAGCCTTCCTCCATTGTCCACCTTCTCTCCTTCCATTTCCACTCTCTTTTCCTTTATTTTTGCGTCACACTCCTATAGCTTTAGGCTTAGAGTTTTGGTTTCATTGCCTTGAAGAAGAAGTCATCAAGCTTACCTTGAAGGAAGATAGGAGAAAGAGCCCTAGATCCATCCCTCTTCAAGAAAGTGCATGAAGAGCCTACATCATGTGGTATCATTGAGCCTTGGGAGGTTCTTTTCTTCTTCTCTTCCATTTTAATTTTCAGTTTTGACTTCTTTTGCTGGCTTGAATTCTGTTTCTTAGTCATTCATATGCCTTATTAATGCCATGTTAGCATAGAAAAAATCATAAAAAGTCTTGGTTCTTTTGAGTTTTTGTGATAGTTTCTTTGTGGTTTCAATCTTTGCATCTTGTAATGGTCATTTTCGGTTAGCAATTGTTACCATTCTGTTTTGGTTTCTAAAATTTCATAATTGGCACATGTTAAATTCTGTTGTTAGGTGGTTAGGTAGTTGTAACATGTTAGTTAATTGTTAGTTGTTAGTTAGAGCCAATTTAGGAAGTTAGTTAAGTGCCATGTGGAACCTTTTCTAGAGTTCTAAGAAGTTAATTGCTTCTCCCTTTTTAGTGTGCAAAAACCGTGTGGAGTAGGGGCAATTCAAGCATCTTGATTAGCTCCTACAAAGGTTCCATTCTTGTTGGGAGGTCTCACATTAAAGACACTCCAAAGTCAACTCAATTTGTAGGATTATTAGTTTCTATTCTTAGTTTGATTCTAGGTTTAATTTTGTTGCACTATTAGGATATCTCTTTTACATTCCTATTTTCATCTTGCTTGCATCAAAATACAAAACTTGTCAAAAAGAAATTTAGTCACCTCCTATACTTCAATTTAGGAGAAGGTTGCATAATTTCCCTTAAGCAAGAAGCATTAATTGAACTTGTTAATACCATTTGTGCATTTCGGTTTTGGTATTATAAGCTTGGTGTTGTGACCTTGAAATCTTGTGAGGCAATAAGAAAATAAAAGTATCAAAAGAAAAGACAAGTATCAAAAGAAAAGAAAAATACAAAAGTAGAAAAAAAAAGAGTATTGAAAAGAAAGCCTCATTTCCAAGTTGAATTTGAGACACCAAACATCATCACTAAATTTCGAAATTACCAATACCAAAAGAAAAGTATTTCATTACTTGACATTTCTAAGACTTGTTCATTAAGACTTCTTTGCTTATTCTTGCAACTCTAGAGTTTCTAGGCTAGGTTATACCTTAAACTTTGTTTCTTGCATTTGTTTTCTTGTTTGTCTTGTTTTGTCAATTTCAATTGTATTCCAAGTTAGCTTTCATTCTTTTGAACTTTTATTTGCTTTTAGAGTATTGTCATTCCAAGTTAATTGTTGAACCTTCATTATATTCCATTTGAGTAGCCTTTATTTCTTAAGCCTTTTTAGTTTTGTCATTTTTGCTTCTTAAAGTTTTGTCTTGAGTTTGTATTCTTTTGGACTTCTAAGATCACTCCATTTCGCCATTAAGTGAGGGTAGCATATTGAAACACTTGAGATTGGTGTGGAAATTGATTGAGCTTGATAATCTCTAAGAGAAGGCATACACTTGAGAGATACACTTTTGAGAGGTTTAAAGTTTTCTTTGTGATTTCCATTAACCAAATCTTGTTTGGAGTTGTTGTTTTGTTCTCTTGCTAGGTAAAGTTGGAGCTTATAAATCAAGAAGGACTTGTGAAGACACTTGTAAAGGAGGCAAAAGCTTTGTAACTAGTAGATCTTAGGCAAAGTTTTTCAATTCTTAGGCTTTGTGTAGTAGGATTTTTTGTCTTGTATTTTGGACACAACAAGGACATTGGACTTTTTGGACATTATAACTTTCCTTTTGCTTAGTAAATTTCGAATTAGGATAGTGCATGTGCATTTGTTTGTTAACTACTTTTAGTTAATTGGTTAGAGTTAGTTAGAAGTTATAACTATAATTAGTTAGTTAGTTGGTAGTTAGTTGAGTGTCTTAACTAATTGGTTAGTGGTTGGAACTAATTCTAGTTGTCATAACTAATTGTTAGTTGAGTTAACTAATAGATAACCGAATTAGTTAGGTAGTTATAGTGGTTAGACTTTGTTACAACTTCCATAACTAATTAACTACTTTTGGTTAGGGTTGTTAAGACTTGGTTAGTTAGTTGAACTAATTTTGTTAGGTTAACTCCTTCTTAAAATCGAATTTGGTTAGGCTTGTCTAGGGTTAGTTAATCACTAGCAACATCTAGGACAACCATAATCAAACTTAGGTTAAGGACAACTTAGGATTTACATAAGCAACATAGGACTAACCTAGTTAAAGACAACCTAGGACATTGTTTTTCCCTTAGGATAGAAACCTAGTATTGATATTTTAGGATTGTTGAGGTGTTTTTTTCACTTGTATTGCATTCATCTTCCTCGACTAGCTTGTCTATACATACTTTGTTTTTGTCTTACATTTCTTTGTCAACATTAAAAGATGTCATCTAGTGATAGGGAAAACAAAAGCATGCTTCATAACATAATGGATAGCTTAAACACCATTAATGCTAGGCTAAACAATCTTGAGCATAATAAACCCCCTAGAACTAGGCATAGAATACGAAATCAAAGACATAACACTAGTGATAATGAGGAAGAAACAAGACAAAGAAGGCACCATGACCATAGAAGGGATGACATAGGCTTAAGAGAGGTAAAATTAGAAATTCTCCCATTCAATGGAAAGAGTGACATTGAAGCTTACTTAGAGTGGGAGATGAGGGTAGAACAAATATTCAACTCTCGTCAAATAAAAGATGATAAAAAAGTTAGGATTGCAACTCTTTCTTTCCAAAATTATGCCCTAGTTTGGTAGACCCAAATTTGTAAGGAGAGAAAAAGAGACAACTTCCCTCCCATAGATGATTGGGTAGACTTGAAAGCTCTCCTTAGGAAAAGATATGTTCCTAACTATTATAGGGGTGAACTATTAGCAAAGCTTAATAGGCTCACACAAGGCTCCAAATGTGTAGAAGATTACTATAAAGCCTTAGAGATAGCCATGATTAGAGCCAATCTAGAAGAGGATGAGGAAACCCTAATGCATAGGTTCTTACATGGGCTTAATAGGAACATCAAAAATAGGGTGGAACTTCTTCCACATGTGGATATAGAAGAGTTACTCCACCAATGCACCAAAGTAGAAAACCAATTAAAGGAAAGAGAATCCTATAGTGGGGATAACAATAGAGCCTATAAGTCAAATAGGTAGAAAATAAGGGTAAGTTTGAGAGAAACCCTAGAGAGCGAGAAGTGGGCACTTCCTCCTCTAAACCCCAAAGTGAGTTACACAAAAATGGCAAAGTCTTTCGCAATCAACATGATAAGCATGATCCATCATCAAAACCACAATCCTCTAGATCTTCTTCCATCAAATGTTTTAAGTGCCTTGGAAGAGGACATATTGCTTCGGACTGTCCAACAAAAAGAACAATGATTTTAAAAACCAATGGAACCTACTCAAGTCAATCAGAGTCTAATTCTGATTCTCACTATTCAAGTGATGACTCTAGTAGTGATTCCAGTGACAGTGAGCACATTTTAGGGGATGATGGTGAGTTGTACATGATTAGAAGGTTGCTTGGTAGTCATGTAAAACTCGATGACACAACACAAAGAGAGAACATCTTTTATACAAGATGTTACATTAATGACAAATTATGTTCTCTCATTGTGGATAGTGGGAGTTGTGCAAATGTTGCAAGCCAAAGACTAGTCAAAAAGATGGGATTAGAGCTTATAGATCACCCAAGTCCCTATAAATTACAATGGTTAAATGAAAAAGGGGAAATGGTAGTCAATAAGCAAGTTCTCATAAATTTCACCATAGGTACATATAGAGATGAAGTCAAATGTGATGTAGTACCTATGGAAGCAACCCATATACTATTAGGAAGGCCTTGGCAATTTGATAGAAAGGTCCTTCATGAGGGGTTCACTAACACCCTCACATTTAAACTAGATGGTAAGAAGATAGTATTACATCCTCTAACTCCACAACAAGTAGCCAAAGACCAAATCCAAATGAAAGCTAAGAGAGAAAAAGAGTTAGGATCTTCTTCCCATGTGAGTTTAGAAAAACCAAAGAAAAACAAAAAAGACAATAAAGGGAAAGGAGTTATTGTCTATAATGACTCCCAACCTAATCTCTTTGCAACTAAATATGATGTGAAACATGCCATGTTTTTACAAAAACATTGCTTGATCATATATCCAAAAGATATCCCTAACACTTCCTTGTGTTCAATGGGCACCTCTCTTCCCCCCTTGCCCAAAGGGATACAAAATATCTTGCAAGAATTTAACGACCTCTTCCCAAAATACATTCCAAAAGGGTTACCTCCTATTAGAGGCATTGAGCATCAAATAGACCTTATTCCTGGGGCTAGTTTGCCAAATAGACCGGCCTATAGATGCAACCCTAAGGAAAGTTTAGAAATAGAAAATCAAGTGAATGAACTACTTTCCAAAGGTTGGATTAGAGAAAGTTTAAGCCCTTGCGCATTATCGGTTTTACTTGTACCCAAGAAAGATGGTTCATGGAGAATGTGTACGGATTGTAGAGCCATTAATAACATCACCATCAAGTATAGGCATCCCATACCTAGGCTTGATGACATGTTAGATGAGCTTAGTGGATCTACAATCTTCTCCAAGATTGATCTTAAAAGTGGCTACCACCAAATTAGAATAAAAGAGGGAGATGAATGGAAAGCCGCTTTTAAAACCAAGCTTGGCCTTTATGAGTGGTTAGTGATGCCTTTCGGCCTAACTAATGCACCAAGTACCTTCATGAGACTTATGAACCATGTTTTAAGGGATTTCATAGGGCATTTTGTTGTGGTTTACTTTGATGACATTCTTGTGTACTCAAAGTCCATGACCTCTCATCTAATCCACCTAAGACAAGTTATGCTTGCCTTGAGAGCAAACAATCTTTATGCTAACTTTGAAAAATGTTCTTTTGGCATGGATACCATTGTCTTTCTTGGTTTTGTAGTTAGTTCTAGAGGTGTTGAGGTAGATCACTCTAAGGTTAAGGCAATCCAAGATTGGCCTACAGCTAAAAATGTGAGTGAAGTAAGAAGTTTCCATGGTCTCGCAAGTTTCTATAGGAGATTTGTGAAAGATTTTTCAACCCTAGCCTCCCCTCTAAATGAGTTGGTCAAAAAGAATGTTTCTTTTATATGGGGGCCTAGGCAAGAAAAAGCCTTTCAAGATCTCAAAGATAGGCTCACTCATGCTCCAATTTTAAAACTTCCAAATTTTTCTAAAACCTTTGAGCTTGAGTGTGATGCATCAAATGTGGGTATAGGAGCTGTGCTTTTACAAGCAGGTCACCCCATTGCTTTCTTTAGTGAAAAACTTAATGGGGCAACTATTAACTATCCCACATACGATAAGGAATTTTATGCCTTAATTAGAGCCCTACAAACTTGGGAGCACTACTTAATCCCAAAAGAATTTGTGATACATAGTGATCACCAATCTTTGAAATTCATCAAAGGGCAACATAAGTTAAACAAAAGGCATGCTAAGTGGGTTGAGTATTTGGAACAATTTCCTTATGTCATCAAGTATAAGAATGGCAAAACCAATACTGTGGCTGATGCTTTATCTAGGAGGCACTCTTTACTTACCTCTCTAGGAGCCAAAGTTATTCGGCTTGATGAAATTAGGTCTTTGTACCCAAATGATCTTGACTTTTCAAAAATCTTTAACTCATCTTCCACTTCTACATCTCATCAGGGCTTCTACATTTTAGATGGCTATCTTTTTAAAACCAATAGACTTTGTATTCCAAGAAGCTCTTTAAGAGATCTACTACTTAGGGAGAGTCATGAGGAAGGACTCATGGGTCATTTTGGAAGAGATAAGACTTTGTCTATATTACATGAACACTTCTATTGGCCCAAAATGAAAAAAGATGTTCAAAAACATTGCTCTAGGTGTATTGTTTGTAGAAAGGCTAAATCAAAACTATCACCTAGTGGTTTATATACTCCCTTGCCAACACCTAGTGCACCTTGGATTGATATATCAATGGACTTTATGTTAGGCCTGCCTAAGACCCAAAGGGGAATGGATTCTATCTTTGTGGTTGTGGATAGGTTTAGCAAGATGGCTCACTTCATCCCTTGCCATAAGGTTGATGATGCTAGTCATATTGCTAAGATCTTCTTTAAAGAGGTTGTGCGATTACATGGTGTACCCAAAACCATTGTTTCTGATAGGGACACCAAATTCCTAAGCCATTTTTGGAAAACTCTTTGGTCAAGGCTAGGAACACAACTCCTCTTTTCCACAACTTGTCATCCTTAAACGGATGGCCAAACAGAGGTAGTAAACAGGACCCTCTCACAACTTCTTAGGGTCTTAGTACACAAAAATGTAAAATCTTGGGATGAGTGTTTACCCCACATTGAGTTTGCATATAATAGGGTACAACACTCCACAACCAAGCATAGTCCATTTGAGGTTGTATATGGTTTTAACCCTCTCACACCCTTGGACCTTTTGCCCATTGAGGTTTCTGACTCTGTCCTTCATATGGATGGAGAGGCAAAGGCCCAATTTATCAAAGATTTTCATGAGAAGGTTAGACACCAAATACAAACTAAAAATGAACATTATGCTCGTTGTGTAAATAAACAAAGAAAGGAGATCACCTTTGAGGTTGGAGATTGGGTATGGCTACACCTTCGAAAGGAACGCTTTCCCAATTTGAGAAAATCCAAACTCAACCCTAGAGGTGATGGGCCTTTTCAAATTCTCAAGAAAATTAATAATAATGCTTATGTCCTAGATCTACCAGGCGATTATGGTGTGAGTGCTTCTTTTAATATAACTGATTTGTCTCCCTTTGATATAGATGATGAGGATGATGCCTTTGATTTAAGGACAAATCCTTTTGAAGAGGGGGAGCATAATGTGGACATACCCAAGGAAGACCCTCACACTACATTGGAGAAAGGACTTGAAGCATATAGAGGTCCCCTCACAAGGGCCAAGACCAAACGGGCCAAAGAGAGCATCCATAAAGCCCTTTTCTCTTTTCTCTCTTCTAGTGGGCCTAAGCCCAATAAGGAACATATGAGGATCTATATGTACTTTGCTTGTAATATACTTTCCTAAATAGTTTCTCTAGGTGTATAGGATAGCTTTGGGCCTTACAAGGTCAAATGGGCCACTTTTGGGCCTTGTACTTTTCCTTTTGGGCCATGTATAGGCCATTTGCTCATCTTTTCTCTTAATGGGCCTTGGAGTCATGCTCAAGCCCACTCTTCTAGTCCTTGGCCAAAATCCTCCATGGCCTATATAAGGGCTTCTCCTTTTGTAAACAAACACCATAAATTCATTTGCAAAATTTGAGAGCACTTAAGTGTTTCCTAGTGAGAGATTCTCCTCCTTCTCTCTAGAATTTGAGAGCTCTCTCAAGCTCTTATCCAAGGGGTTTCTCCCTCCCTTGGTGGTGAGTGGAGTTATCTTCCTCCATCTTAGGAAGTAGCCTCCAACCTTTCCCTCTCCTCTTTTCCAAGCCTTCCTCCATTGTCCACCTTCTCTCCTTTCATTTCCACTCTCTTTTCCTTTATTTTTGCGTCACACTCCTATAGCTTTAGGCTTAGAGTTTCGGTTTCATTGCCTTGAAGAAGAAGTCATCAAGCTTACCTTGAAGGAAGATAGGAGAAAGAGCCCTAGATCCATCCCTCTTCAAGAAAGTGCATGAAGAGCCTACATCAACTTCTCTCCTACCTTAAGAGAAGTAATCCGAGCGATTTGACGGTTCTGTGTTATCGTTCAGAATAGATCCTACACCATACAATATACCATACCATTACTTTCTATTTAAACCACCAAGATTTACATATTCTCAATTAAATACTTAGTGTTTATAACATTATCATTATCAAACTATTTTCCTTTTCATTTATTTCACCATAACCACCATGGGTTTGGTGTTCATGTTTATTATTATACATTTAAAGCCATACCCATTAATGGGTTCTCACACCAATGGTCATCAACCACCATTAATGACCATCCAATATCATTAATGTCATTTCTCATCATCACTAAATATTCTCCCAACACATTTAATGATACTCGTACACTAATTATCATACATTTCTACTTAAAATCAACTCTAAAATCAACATTACATGTTTTCCCCAATTCTTAGGGCTAGGGTTTCATCAAAAACCCAACAACCATTATTAATAACTATCAACCATCATCATTAACAACACCCACACACAAAATATCATGGGCTTACACTTAAAATAATTTATCATAGCATCCTTACTTATTTCCCCCAATTTCTAGAGTAAGGGTTTCATTAAAACCCAATAATCACCATCATGACACTCTCTTCAAGCATAATAACTCTTAATCTAGGGCTTAAGCTCATGAAAATGGTGAGGAAAACTTACCTCAAGCCAATACTGAAGTGAACACCAATAGAGAGGGAAACGAAAGTGCAAGGGAGAGGAGAAGCTTCCAAAAATCACAAACTCTTCTTACTTGATGAAGGAAGATGAAGATAAAGATGGATGCAAATGGGCACGCACTCCAATTGGTGGGTTTAGGAAGAAGAAGAGAAATGAGAATGGGAAGAGCAATGTGCAATTGCCTTTGGGAATGAAAGGTTACGTGAAAATGAGAGTGGAGAGTAAGGTTTTAGTTTTAAAAATTTAACCTAACACTAAAACTTCTCCATTTAAAAACAAACAGGATCTCCGTTCGGGCTCAATACTTTATCCAAAAATTATTCTGAAGACATATTCGGATTCACAATATTATTCTTAGCAGCCCTGACCAACGGTATCTCAATCTGAGATACTTAGTCCGACACCCATATTTTAATCGGGTATTAATTTCAGCACATTAACCCTCGATAATTTATGAATACTTATAATAAATCCCAATTTAATTATTTCTAAATTTTAGGGACATGAATCAATTCATATATGATTATTTAATATTTATTCCTCTCAATTAATCATTTTTATAAATTTTGGGATGTTACAACACTCATTAGTGACTATAGAGGAGGTACTAGGAGGTAAACTCTTGGTTAGATTAATGGTGGTTTCAAACAACATGGAAGTATCGAGAGGTGAACTCAATAGGATAATCAAATTGGAATTGAATCCAAAATCTTAACCACTTAGTTTCAATACTTGGATGAAACAAAATCTCTAATAGTGCTATAAAATTTGATTTCCCTAAACATAGTTGAATATTGCTTTTTCTTATGTTTAGTTTTTATTTTAACTTTAATTTCTTAAATTAAACCACCTTTTTTCACTCAAACTATAACTCAAGAATGACCTGATGCTTAGTGTACTAGTCCCAGTGAGTTTTGATATTTTATCACACAATAAACTCGTGCTTTTGGGACCCTATCAAGTTTTTGGTGCCATGTCATGGACTACAGTCAATTGAAATTTGTGATTTTACAAACTCTAGGATTGAGCTAGTTTTTCTTTAGGGGTGTATGGTTTACAGTTAGGAAAACGGAGTTGAGTTGAAGTGAAAAATTTAAAGGTTGATATTAATTCTTCATGTCATTTGAGACAATCAAAACTCTGTTGACTTGTAGGATCAAAAAACTCCCCCCATTTAACAGAGAAAAACTCCATTGGAGGAAGTAAGCAAACATCCTCTTTGTCTTTGTCTTTTAAGTCTTTGAATTTTATGTTTGAGAAAAATATATATTTAATTTTTATCTTTCTTATTTTTGTTTTGATATTGTTAGGATTTTAGTTATTAGGATAGTTGTTTCTGGATTTTGGTTTGATTAGGATTATTTAAGTTTTTATTCTTAAATTTTTTGACATTGTGTCACTATTTTGTTTTTATTTTGGGTGGTTTATTTTAAAAAAAAGTTTTTGACAAGGCCACCTTAAACTTAGGATTTTTCTGTACTAAAATTTTATAAAAATATTTGAGCATGATGGGCTTGGAAATTTTGGCTCAAGAAAAGATTTTATACATGTGTACTCATTCCAATGTAAAGAGCATGAAGCTATTATACCAATTATTAAAATAAATGAAACATGGCATGCACGACTAGTCGAGAATCTAATTGTATCTAAGAGTAAAATAAACAAAAGTAAGAAAAAAAAGAAAATACGTGTCTAATTTATAAGTAAACCAACAAAATCAAAAGTAAAAGGAGATCAAAGTACAAACTTAAAATGTCATAAAAAATCTTAGTCAACTTAACTGAGGGACTTAATCCACCTTTACTCATCATTTAAGTCAAAAATCTTCTGGCTTCTGAATCATCAGATTACTCATGCTCTTGTTCTTCTTCAAATGCATCCCCTGCCTCATCTTATGGCTCTTTATCTTCCTCCTCATCTGAAATGCTGGTCCTATCCCTTAGCCATGCCACCACAATATTGAACACCTCATCAGTAGCCCAGATGAAGGGTGCCTAGGCTTGTCTCACGAAGGTCTGCGGTGACCTACTTGTTGAGAATAAAGAAAAGAAATTTATAAGTTAATTTAGGCCTCTATCTGTGCAATTCATGCTGGCGCGTAAGTTCTCCCTATGGTTGTGGTGGTGCAAATAGATCTTCAAGGTTTGCTACAAATACCTAATGAGGGTACTTCTAATCGAGGCAACTTCAACTACTCTCTCTATTTTGATTGCCCAAGCACTGGCATTAAGGGCCCGTTTGTTTAAGCTTATTTTTAAGTGCTTTTTAAAAAAGTACTTTCTTTATAAGTTCTTTTTTGATAAGAAAATCAGAGTTCCTTATTAAAATAAGTAGAAATTAGCTTATTTTCAGTTTCTGCTTATTTTTAAAACTTTAAACAAACACATCAAAATTTAAAATAAGTACTTTTTATTTAAAAAAGAACTTATCTCTTAAAATAAGTATAAACAAATGAGCCCTAAATTCTCTTAAAGCAAACTCATCAATAATTCCAGGTGTAGCTAGAAGTTTGGATATTCTCCATTTGGTAACAAGACAAGTCTCTCAAGTACCAGTTTCCTAGATAGAGACTTGTAAAACCTGTAATTCTTGCTTAGGTTGATGAAGTAACTTTTGTCTAGTGGAGGGAAGCGAGCATCAGAGGAAGGTGGTTCCACTTTAAGATGTGGGTCGAATTGTTTCTCAACCCTTTTTTCATTTAAGGATTTTCCTTTCTGAGTTCTAGCTCATTTTGTTCCCCTTCTTGGAGCCATCATGCAAAATAGTGAAAATAATTTTTTTATATAAGATATGGCATTAAAAACAACAATTTAAAAGAAATACATAAAATTTTAAATTGAAGGAATAGGGTATGCGCTTAAATGACAGAGTTTTTGCTTTAGCTTCATTGGGTTCACTTAAGCCTAATCCTTTTGGCTTCAACACATATCAAGGTAGAGACCAACCTTTTTTTCCTCGGGTCTAGAGGCTTAAGGGAGATTACTTTACTTCATCCTTCATTTTCTATTTTTTCCTATTTTTAAATAAAATTTTAAGTTTGAAAAGTCTTAATATTTACTCTATTATAGAAATACCAAAAGTTTTTGCTTTAGCTCAGAAGTCCACTAAAGTGTGGCTTCATCTTAACCTTAGTTCAGTAGGGCATCCTTAACACGTGATCGATATTATAATTGGTTAAATAAAAAAACTTAAATGTAGTAAACTAGGGAATAAAACTAGGTTGTTCTCTCAATAACCTTTTTTACTAGACTCAAAATAAAACACAAATTAGATTGGATTGAGCAAAACACAAGCAGAATTAAACAAACAATGAACTTAATTAATAAAAAATATCAACCCATAATTTCTACTCTGTATAATAGCTTCAAAAAACGTAACTAATCTCAATTCAATTTGTGAGTTCAGATTTAAAGAACAAATGACTTTAATCTGAATTCCCTAAATGACCATTGAATAAGTGTCTTCAATCGATTCAATAAAATTCTTATCAATATGGTCCTAAAAGTTTGAACTAAGTAAACATACATTTGAAATCGCATGAGTAATGAATTCGACAAACATGAATTGTCTAGAATTTTATCAAAGCGATTGAGTCTGAATTAAAAGTATAGTGAAAGGATTAAGAAGGTAAAAGTAAGATTTGAATATTAAATGGTTACCTTATTACCTTGCGGGCTCAAGATCGTGGATCAATCAAAGGGGAAGCACAAGCACAATTTGAATTCAATCGTGATAGAAAACATAAATAGAAGTGCAAAATGCAAAAGAGAAGACAGAAAAATCTCAAATTAAAATTATAATTAACTTGTAAAGAAAAAGTGTGTGAAATTCCTCTAATGCCAAATATCTATATGGAGGCAAGGAGGCTAAACCCAATCAACCTAAACTAATAAGTTCTTAAACTTTAATTGGCTACAAGACATAATTAAGCCCAAATCCTAAATGAAAACTACTAATAGTCACATGAATCCTTGTAATTCCTGTAATAACATCAGGTGGCCAACTTCAAATGCTTATAACATTCAGCTTAGAACTCAAAATTCAACAAATGAGGTGTCTACTTCAAGCTTTTTAGTTTTCTTTCCACACCACAAAAATCATTGAAAAATACACTTGTATCAAATGTTATGACTAAATTGGTGAACATAAGTCAAAAGCTCTAAAATGAAACAATTAACTAGAATTACAAATAAAGGCCTAAATTGGTACAAACCAATAAAACTAGTCTAAATTAAAGTAGTAATCCTAGAATAAATACCAACATAATATGACCAATCAAAGCAAAATAGATCTATTTTAGCATTTTTTGACGTGCAGAACAAAATGCAACCTTAAAGTTTAGTTTTTGCTATCTATCACATACAAAACCTTATTCTAATGTTCTTTATCATGCAATACTAAGGTTTTTGTATCAATAAATTCTTGTTCACTTAAAAAGCTAATATGATCCCCAAAATACTCAATGAACTAAAGATTTTTTTCAACCAAATAAATCATGTTCTCTAAGTTCTAATTGTTAGGGAATCCCTCAATAGCCCAACAGTAAAACTACAAGAATTCTCAAAAGTCCTTGCAAAATTATGTGATTGAAAACAAAACCAACCATGAAAATTATTGTTCAAGAATACCTTAAAGCTTACCTCTTGTAGCATAGAACCTTTAATAGCAAGCCAAAATAGACTTATCTCCATAGAAATCCACACAAGCATTCCCACTAGATCACCATGCCCCTGAATGCTATTACGACTTGACATAATATTTTCACAACATTGTTGTTTTGTGTTTCACATGCCTATGCACCTCTGATGCTTTATTTATATGCTTAGGTCTAACCTAATATGCACGCATTGCTTATTCAGCTACTTACTCATCTTAAATTAGTTGGGCCCAATTGTTTTATTATTTTTATTTCAACTGAAATAATAAAACTCTCTAGTGGGGTTATATTATGTATGTGACTCTATAGGAAATATATTTGGTTTATATTAAATATAAACACTTTATATTTAATATAATATAATGAGCGGAATCTAGCAATACATTATTATCCAAATATAAATTTATATCAAATTGATATAACTTAGAAGTGATAAACTTTATATGTTTGTTCCTTTTGTCATGATATCTAATTGGGCCCAAGGCATGGTCGTTATCCTAGTATAAGCTAATTTATTTTACTTAATATCGAAGTAGACTTTACTTAAATAAATATCCAATATTTATTCATCATAATATGACAATGCATTTCTTTAGTTTCACACTATCAAGTGACTCATGGATATCACTCCCATTATATATGAGAGATAAATCTCATCTACATCACTCATATCCCTCTACATGATTTGTTCACTACCTAATTACAACCTTTATAATCATCTTACTATAGATGAAGTTTGATTGTATTAAAACAAAAATCTTCTCATGTAGGAATCATAGTGACTTTAGGTCAAAGAACTACATATACCATTATTACATTGAGAACTATTTATAATACTCATGTAACAATCCATGCAACATTCTCTTGGTGGGTCTTCCTGGTACACCATTACTTTTAATATGTACCCATATGAAGACGTGTTATCCTCGATATCTATGATTTGTTAGATCAAATCATCAATACATTCACACACTAGTCTCAATGTATTATATGTTTCCATATTAATACTTGACAGAGGACAACTTAGGAATAGTTCTCATTTTCACCTACTATTCCAAGGAATAATAAAGATTCTTAAACTATTTAAATGAATGTTTTTATTCAACGAAAGTGATTTGTTCTAACCATATAGGCTCTTAGTATATACTTCCAACAATCTCATACTTTCACTTAGAGTCAACTAGACTTACATCAACAGACTTCAATGCCCTTATGCTTTTGCAACACAAGAGGTTTCACTTGTGGGTTCCTAACATACTTGACGGTATGCACATTACATATTCTCATATCTCTTTAAGATGAAACTATCTAAGTATATGCTTGGATCGACCCACTTCCTTAACTTGTTCATTGGTTCTATTGTCTTCACAATGGAGACACATAGAGTCCACAACGTCTGGAATAACCCTAAATCTCCCAATGTAAATTACCTTCTTCATAATTTAACACAATAATATACTTATATTTTATAGCAGAATTAGCAACTGCTTCTTGCTTTGAACCTTTCAAGCCTATAGTACAACCATGTTGACAAACATATATATATTCCAATTGCAATCTCAATCCATTCAAATCAATTGGGAGGTTGGCATTGGTGTAACCTTTACAATGAGCTCATCTTCCATTCATGAAGGTCATATCCTCAACCCTTCTCAAGTACTTAAGGATGTTCTTGAGTATAGTTTAGTGACTTTTACTGGGATTATACTAGTGTCTAGTCATCATGCATAAAGCGTATGAGACATTCTATTGAATACATAGCATGGCATAAAAAATTGGCCCAATAGCCGATGCATATAGAATCGTATTCATACATTCTCTCTTTTCTTTAGTAGAAGGTGATTTAGAAAGACTCATATGATATTGTATAAGTGAGAACAATTTTTTATAACATGTCAAATAAAAACACTTTGATATCATGAGAGTGATAGTTCTATAGGAATAGGAAACATTTCTTGTGAGAATGATAGTTCTATATGAAATTGAGAATGATATTAAAAAAATCAGTGATTTGTGGTAGTCAAATTATTTTTGACAGTTTATGACTACCACAACTTTATTTTTCCAACACTCTAAAAATCTACAAAACCAAGGTGTCAAAAAATATTTTTGATTATTTCTGAGTGAATGCTGGAAGGCCTGCTATAAAATTGTTAAATTTTTCCTGGTGGTTTATAGCATATTGTGGCAGCTTCCAACCTCTACAAATGTACCAATTAAAGTCTGCAACATTTCAATGTTTTAGGGTCTTTAAGCGCTACAATGATTTTTAAAAAATTATTAAATATTCTTTTTCAAAACTAGTTATTTGGAAACCAACGCATTAGACATCAAAAACCAAACCAAGCCATTACCATGCATAAACTTAACAGCAATAAACACATAAAATTTCCAAACAGAATATGGAATAAAACTTAACAATCGAATAGAGAATTACAAAAATAATGTAGCAGCAATAGTTTTGAGCTTATTATATATGGTTCTGTTATATTATAAGATACAAGAGATAAATTAAACGTTGCAGATTAAGAGAACCTTAAACACTATAGAATCTTAAAATTCAAACGAAAAAATTAGAATTATAGCAGTAACATTGTAGTTTTGAGCTTATGTATGGTCTTGTTACATTAAAATACAAGAGACTAATTAACACTGTAGATAATTCCTGGGATTGTTTGTTTAGACCCACTAGTGTATGGAATTGTTTATTTTCTTCTACGTTCAACATTCTTTCAATTGAAAAGAAAACTGAAAATCAAACCAACAACCTATGTAGAATGTACGCCAACATGTAAAATGAGTTCAACTTGTGTGTATGAAATGTTCAGCTCATGAAATAACTTCTGTTAAGATTTGGGAAGGCTCTAATTAATTCTAGATAACTAATAAACATTGAAGTGGTAAATCTATCAAATGTTACAACTATGCGTTCACCTTGAGACATCTCAAAGACCCCTGGTTTAGTCAATTGAATCTTTTTGGCATTTCCTTGTTCACCTGTAAATAAAAAAAAGGCCATTAGCTTGATTACAAGTATAATGATCTTTAACTAAACATAAATAAATTTTTTTATCTTATTTTATTAAAAAGGGGAGAAATGGAGCAAATCATGAACTATGATAATGTCAAAATTTTTGTCAAAGTGAATCACTGATAGGTAATTATTCATTAGTGCTTTTCTTTAATCATAATTCCCATTAAGTCAATCATGGGTGTTACACAAAAGAGACAGTAAATAAGGTTGAATATAAGAATAATAATTTAAAAACAAAAACAAAAATATGATCACTGATTAGTGCTTGGATCATAGAAATATTGAGTCAACCTATACAAGGATAAGTTTGTAATTTAGATACGAGAAATAAATAACACATGCGGTCTTCCTGTTACAAAATTTGCTTACTGGTGTGTAATATATATATATATATATATATATATATATATATATATATATATATATATACATATATATAGGGGATGGTTGAGCGAATCTGGACCGTATAACCATGCATGGATGGTTGAGATTAAAAGGTTTTAAAAGTCACATAATCACTTAAAAAGTCACAAGACTTTTTTAAAAACTCACATGATTAATTTCAACCATCCATTGTATGCTTGTAAAGTCCATATTTGCTATTCTCACTCTCACATAAGAAAGCTTATTTCATATGATACATCCTCTCTCTATATATATATATATTCTTTAATATAAAACCCCTTAACTAATTTCAATTTTTTTTAAAATTGGTTAGTTAATAATATAATTAAAGTCATTTAATTTCTGTATAATTTATATTAATTTTCTAAAAATATGCTTTTACTTTTATTGAGACTCAAAAATCTTATTATCTTTTTACTTAATTGATGTTTATTTCCATTAATGTCTAATAAAAGTATTTTTGTGAAAAATTAATTAATGTTGTAAATCTCTCAAAAGGTTTTTGTATCAAGGACAGAGATAATATTCCCTCCATTTCTTTTTATCTAGATTTGATTTATTTCAAAATATATATTGTTTTAAAATTAAGGCATAAATAAAATGGAAGGACTAATGATATTTTGTGTTGTTACAAAGAACAATAAAAGCAAGAAACTGATAATGGAACAAATTATGCAGTATCAGAGATTGACTGCACTAATATGTATTTACTTTGACAGGCAAGCTAAATAATTATAGTAGGCTTTGAAATGGATGATATATCAACATTCCTAACATGAAAGTGAAAATAAATTCCAATGGCTTACTATCAACAAAATAAATAAAATTGCCAAGGCTAGGCAGTAGAGTGACTAGACTTAAGTGAAATCCTTAGATGGATGTGCACTGCACAAGCAGAGTATATATACTTTTTAATCATCATACGATCCTTCCCTCTTCACCAGCAACATCATAATGTTTCCACTCAGTCCTCTTGGAACTTTTATATTTAGCACTATGCATACATATCACAACAGTCCAAAAATCCAAATTTTAGACACAAAACAGAAATACCTAACATTGAATCTAGTTAACATTTAAGACCGATACTGTCAGGTAAACCTCCAGTCATCTCAAATTGCCTCCAAAGTCTAAACCTCAACCAAACAAAAACTTCTATACTTTATTTGCTTATGTGACACTTTGAAAGAGGGCAAGTAGAATATTCCTAGTTAGCAATTTACAATGTACTACAAATGAATTAAATTTATATCAAAAGCTACATAATCAAGTTGAACATGAATGCATTAAGTATTTACTCAAGACATTTTAATGTTCCATTCAGAAAATGAACTTCAATACACATTTAACATTGAGCAACTCACAAGAACTTGCATTTAGCATTGCAAATAGTGTTATGCCAAATTATATGTACAAAGATAATATAGAGTGTCTTAATCTTTTTTAATATGTCCACCA
This sequence comes from Clitoria ternatea, assembly GCA_037962975.1. Lineage (NCBI taxonomy): Eukaryota > Viridiplantae > Streptophyta > Magnoliopsida > Fabales > Fabaceae > Clitoria > Clitoria ternatea. The sequence continues at coordinate 165,379,848 of CM075672.1, forward strand.
GTGTTGTAGAAATTAGTGTCAAGATATAGAAATGTCCCTTTCTACGTGTCATTGAGTGCTTGACATGCTACGTTCCAAGCAGAAACGTCGTATAGTGGAAACGGGGTGGAGATGGGGTGTTATGACTTTGAGTTTGCTTTAATATTATGAGTTGAGTTTAGTTTGATATTTAATTTAGTATTTCTAGTAGATACGTTCATGTCATCTTACAACGCCACAAATTTATGTTTCTTCAATCACCTCTGTCTCAAGGTAGAATCTACATTTTAATAACCTTGATGTCTACTTCATTGTTCTAGCCTTCATTTCATACCCTGGTGGTGGAAATGGAAAACAGCCCGACATTGCACAAAATCCAGATAGGCCTAGTATGAAATTCGTCTAAAATGAAGAGTGCTTCAATTAATTTCCAATAGGTTTTTCTTTTATGAATGGTGCTATTAAGGAAAAAAATACAGAAATGAGGCACTTTTGAAAGAACTTATGTGTCTGGGGTTATTTATTATGAGTCGTAAATAGAAGGGACGATATAGGAGTCGTCTTTAGCAAAGCCGACACAAGGGGAATGAACCACGTGGCTAAGTTGTCTCCTGCATGGACGACATAAATGTGGTGTAGGCACAATGGACGATACAAGAGTCGTCTCCCTGACATGCGACATGGCGGGGTAACGCCATGTGGAAAACAGGAGCTGTGGTGCCTATGCCTGAGACGACACATGTAACATCCTAAATTTTGAAATAGAGAATTAATTAAGGAAATAAATATTGAATAATTGAATGTGGATTATTTAATGTCCCAAAATATTGGAAATAATTAAATTAAGATTTTTGGGGACTATTAGTAAATTATTGGGACCGAATAATTAGAAAACTGACCCGGTTAAAATATGAGTGTCGGACCAAGTATCTCTGATTGAGATGTCGTTGGTCAAGGTTGTAGATAATATTATTGGGAATCTGAATGTGTATTCGGAATAATTTTTAGAATAAGTATTGAGCCCAAACAGAGATCCTGTTTGTGGCAAAACAGAAAAATTTAAATGAATGAGGTTTAAATTAAAACAAAACTTCACTTTCACTCTCATTATTCACGTTATTTTTCTGCCCAAAAAGGGGAAACACTCTTGTTCTCCTTTCTTCTTATTTTCTTATTCCCATTCACTACATCTTCTTCATCTTCTTCTTCTCCAAAGAGCTTGACCAAGTGGTGCCCCTTCCCCTCTTATTTTCGTTCACCATTGGGCAAGGAGAAGACAATGGGTGCTTAAAGTTTTTCCCTTCTTCTCCTCTATTTTTGAGCTCACCTTCCTCTCCCTAGCAACCCATTTTCGTTTCTTGATTGAGGTAAGCTCTTCCTCATTTTAATGGTATTTGAACCCTAAAATATGGATTATTAAGGCTTGGGAGAGTATTGAGTGCATATGGGTTGTTGGGAGAAGCTTTAAATATGAAAACCTAAGGTGGGTGAAATAAATATGGACTTCTCTAGAGCATTAATTAGGGTACACGAAAATAAGGTTGAAGAATGATGAATATTGATGTGCATTTATGATATGGTTGGGTTTTCATAAAACCCTAACTTATGAAATTGGGGGAAATGTGTAATGTGAACGGGAAAGACATTAAATGATGATTAAAATGTCATTTATGATGAGAGATTTCTATAGATAATGATTTATAATGGTAGTTGGGAACAATTAATAAGGAAAACCCACTTAAGGAGTTAGATGTGGAAATAATATGTATGGGTAACTTATGTTGTGACCCTTTTAACCATAATGAGCCTTGATTTAAGGGAAGGAATTCCCGAAGCCTAATTGGGCAAATGAATAGAACTATAAATAGTTTCTACATGATAAGAATCATGTGTATATATAAATGTATGTATATTGAAAATGGTGCTTGAATGAATGATTATTGTGGTCTTATAATTGAATGGTATAGGACTTGATAAGACTAGTGAGGCGGGAACATCAAACCCGGAAGTCTACTTCTCTTGAGCTAGGAGAGAGGTGTATTTTCTAAATGCATAAAACCTTGTATGTTGATAATGTATGTATTGATGCCATGTTGCGTGTTGCCCCTTAAGTAGATGTAGTGCTTTATGTATGTGATATGAAATAAAGATTGAATCTTGCGATGGATGATTGTGAAATGGTATATATATATATATATATATATATATATTTGATTATGTGGGATTAATATTATGATTGAGTATGAGTGGTACCCTAGATGAGAGGGTGAGATAATCCTTAAGAGGTTAAGGCATGCATGAGCATTGTTACATACATAGCATGGCATGCATAACATGATACTTGAAAAGTGGTTGCGATCACTTGAGATTTGAGATATAAAGGCCTTGCGAGTTCCTATGATATTGAGCCGGTGGTTGCGATCACCTGGTGTTTTGAAATGAAATGCCCTATGGGACCATTGAGATTGAATGCCTGTGGTTGCTATCACGAGGCGGGAGTACCCCTTGCAAGGCGGGAAACCATTATGAATTGTTGAACGTGGTTGCGATCACGAGAAAGCACCTTTTGAGGCTGCTAGAGGGTGTAACCCTTGCAAGGCAGGAAACCAATCAGAATGAATGAATGATTATGGTGGTTGCGATCACCTGATGGAATGAAATCGGATCCGTGCATATGCATCTCTAAACACCAGCATGTGCATTAGCCATAGAAGCATGGCATTGAGTGATATCCCAATGAGGAAGTTATGTGAAGTGTATGTGGAATCCTCTTGATCACTAACTATATTTGTGTTCATTGGTTTGGTGTGACTTAATGGATTTTATAGATGTGAGTGCTCTATGAATTGGATGATTGATTGATTTTAAGTGTCACTTCATCTTCTTTTGGGAGAAGATGTTAAACTTGCATTCATATGTATATTATCACTAATTGTTGGATTTTTCATCATTAAGAAAATATACTCACTCTCCATGTAGTCCATCTTTTTAGCTCTTGTGTTGTAAGGCTTGACCATGGAGCTCATGTGTGGAAGAATGGTGTGAAGGAAGTCCTTTTGGGTAAAGAATGCCTTGGTCGGTAATTGTTTTGATTTTATGGCTTTTACGTATACTTTTGTAATATATATATACATAATAAATATTTGGTATAGCCATGAATTAATGTGGATAACTTGTATAGATGATAAATAGATGATGATGATTTTGGAGGTCATATAGGAAAATGAGACCCTAGTACTTATGGCTTATTTTCATTAGTGACCTTGATATTGGTTGGATAATGAAAATGATGTATGATGCAGTTAGAATTAGTGAACGAATGGATATCCATCTAGATTTTATGCTTTATAGAGCCCATAAAATGATAAGTATGATTTGGATGTGATTAATAGATTAAAAAGGGGAATTGTTGAATGTGACATTCAAAATAAGTTCTAAATGCCTAATATGATGCAATTGATATATTAAACTTGTTCAATTTGGTTTTATATGGATTTTCATATGTTAAGTTGTGTAAATTTCTTGCATTTTGCGCATGTCTGATAATCTCGCTCAAGCGAGACGGATTCTCACCCAAGCGAGACGGATTCTAACTCAAGCAAGAATCCCCTGTGCTGGATATTTGGCCACTGGCCAAATCTCGCTTAGGCGAGAGTGGGTCTCGCTCAAGCGAGACACCTCTACGTTGGGTATTTGTATACTAGACAATTCTCGCTTGAATGAGCTTACCTTCGCTCAAGCGAGAGCCCGTGTCAAAATGTCCTTGGGCGTGATTCGCTCAGGAGAACGAGCATCTCACCCAAGCGAGACTGCCCATGCATCAGTTGTTGGCCACTGGAGGAGATTCGCTCAGGCGAGTAAGGCCTCGCCCGAACAAGAGCGAGGTAAATTTCCACTAGACCAATTTTGCTTGAGCGGAAGGCCTTTGGGTGTGGCACTCGCTCAAGCAAACAAGCGTATGTTGGATTCTGGGGCACTTTCACCCACGCTCGCTTGCCTCGCTTAAGTGAATCCTGAGGATCTCGCTCAAGCGAGATGGGGCTCGCTCAAGCGAGATGGGGCTTGCTCAAGCGAGATGGCCCCTGATACTCTTTCTTTCCTTTCGCTCTGCATGTTTTGTGGCTCGCTCAAGCGCCCCACTCGGACTCGCTCAAGTGAGTGTGGCTCTCGCTTAAGCGAGTGGAGCCCTGAAGCTCCAAAACACATTTTTCTCATTCACTTGGCCTTTCCTTGTATCAAATCTACTTCTTGCATCATCTTAGAAATATTTTAGACATATTATGAAGTCATTAAACCTCATGATGTTTACCTTTTTAAATCCAATCATATAGCATTAATTTAATTAATTCTTTTCGCTGTTTTTAATTGAGGATTTCTCATTAATCGTTTTTAACTTACCTTCTCATATCGCCACCATATTGACTAATAACCCACTTGAGTGATTTTTTAGACAGAATTACACACATTCACAAACCACATCCAGTACCTTGATTGGGACACTTCACAAAAAACTTATTTGACTTTGACTCCACAACAATATACGATTGATGCATTTTCATCAAATATTGTTTTAGTGCATTTTCCACTTCACTTTTGCTTTCAAATTCTAACCCCACAGACAACTCATCCCCAATATTCCAGCTACTACAATCATCAAAATCCATTTCTTCATTAATATGCTCCAAATTAGTATTTTGATAATATGGTATCACGTTCCAAAACGACGTCTCAACAGTACATATGTTAAGTAAAATAAACAAGTGTAAACCAAATTTAATTTCAAAATAATTTACCAGAGGGTTGAGTAGCTATCATATTAGACAATCCACCAATTCTTAATAGAGCTCCCAAACTAGCATCATCATCAGTATCTGAATCTGCCATTAATAACTTGTCATCATTGCATGTGTAACATCCCTCAATTTTGTGTAATTGGTCCCTGGACCAAGGTGTTTATTTTCTGTATTAATTTTATGTGCAATGATATTTTGGCTGAGGCCAACTTGATTTATATGCTTGTGATTAATATTTTTAGAAGGATTTAAAGGGCAAAAATAATTATTGGTGATTTAATTGAGTAAGGAGACTGATTAATTGATTAAAGAAAACTTATAATTAAATAGTAGTATATAAACTATATAGTTTCAATTATTAATACGTATTTTACCGGTTCTGGCCAAGCAAGCCCCCGAAGTACTTAAGTTGAGTCATTTTTGTCCCAAAGTGTCTGTATCCCCATACCCTATGTTTTTCGTGAAGGGCCTGAAGCCCATTTTCCGTCACTTGACCTTCCAAGAATTTATTTCAATAAAATTAAGTTAATCATTAGAGGCATTCTATGCACCTGTTCGTATTTTAAGCATAACTTTCTTTTTCGTTAATGGAATTAAACTGTTCTTATCTCAAAATTTCCCTATCCAAATTTCCTACAACTTTCATGTTAACCACGAAGCCCATTCTTGCCCGTTTGTTCCCAAAATTAAAAATACTACACTGCCCCATATGTTCACTATTACAGCTTAACCTATGTGTAGTAATTTCCATTTTTCTCACTTATATGACCATGAAATTGAATGATTCTTCCTCCAAAATTTTCTAGACTCATTTCTATACAACTTTGGTGAAGGACACATGATAAGTGCTTTATAGTACAATAAATTAGATCCAGTTTGCTTAGGATTTTTATCATTATCCACTGTATTTCCTTTATTTATTGCGATTTTTGCTTTCTTTCCACTCTATTCTACTTGGGTATGTTATTTTATAGAAATTAAGGCAATAAAGGGTCAAAAACAAGAGAAAAACGACCATAAAATGATAAAGAAACAAGAAGAACAAGCCCAAAGTGGAAAGAACTCTCTTTTTATGCTGAATTCTGACTCAGAATGCTGAATTCTGACTCAGAATGTTGAAATCCGACTCAGATATGACCAAATTCGAGTAGAATGACTCAGAAATGACCAAATCCGAGTGGAAGGACTCAGAATGGAGCATTTCCGAGTGGAATACTGCACTGTTGAAGGTAAATCCGAGTGGAAAGTTCCCTGTCAAAGCCATTCTGAGTGATAAATGGCTGACTGTTGGAGGTTCAATGCTGAAATGGAATAAGTCTCGGTTGGAGGTGATTCCGAGTGGAAGCTTCCCCGACTGCGTCCATTCCGAGTGAAAAAAGGAGACTGACGTTGAATAGATGCTGTCCAAAGCTATTCTCTGAGTAAAAGGATTGCTGATTGAAGTGAATCCGAGTGGGAGTTTTTTGATTGCAAATAATCCGAGTGAAGAAATGCTGATTGAAATAAGTCTGAACTGTTTTTCTCGGCAAATCTATCCCGAGTGAGTTGATTCCGAGCAGATAGAAGCCACTGAATGAATAAGTGCTGAATAAGGAGGAATCCGAGTAGTTTCATTCGGAGAAAATGGCATTCTCAAGCAGAACAAGGCATTTCTGACTAGTGTCTTAATCAAGCAAGGAAAAATCTGACCAGGAGTGAATCACACTCGGGCAGATTCTCACAGTTTCACACTAAGCCCGAGTGAGATGTCTCCAAGGAAGACTACCGAGTGAGTTGGGGCAGAAACCTATATTTCCGAGCAAAGCAAGGCTCAGACATAAGAAGAAATTTAATCAGCCAGATTCCAGACTCTCAAAGTTTCTGAGTGAAAGTGAAGGCCATTCTGAGTGAGAAGCATGAAGGCACTTCCGAGTGAATGTGTCCGAATAAATTTGTCCGAATGAATCCAAAGCAAAATCCGAGCGAAGTTTTAACCGAGTGGTTCAAATTCAGAGACAGTCGAGTGAAACAGTTTGGGAACCGATTGAATAAATTCTGATCCTGAGTGAGTCTTCAATCAGTTCCGAATGAACTCCTCTATCAGTGTCAAGTGAATCATCATTCAATCGGTTCCGAGTCACTCTTTACTCGGTTCCGATTGAATGTTTTAATCATTCGTCCAGCTCTCTTCACAACCACAACATCAATATCGACTCCTTCCATCTCTTCACTGGATCACTCCAACACCGGATCAATCAGCAACACACTCCTCTCCACACCGTCCCCTCAACTCAACACCGACTCCATCAATTCCACACCGTCCAGCCCACAACGTCCAGTCTCTTCACCACCAACACACCGACTCTCCATCAACACTCAACTCTCCAGCAACCCAAACACCATCCTTTCAAACCAATACCGACCGGCTTTTTCCTAAACACCGTCCCTTTCCTCTCCATCACCCACACCGTACTTCTTCCTCACATATCAAGTCAACACAGCTCTCCACCTCACCTAAAACACCGTCTCCCTTTCTTCTTCTAACCCATACCACACACCGTCCCTCTCTTCTATCCGCTGTCCCTTTCCTCTCTCTCCTTCACCGTTCTCTTCACATCGTCCAGTACCAACTCCGCCCAGCAACCAACACCTTCCAGCAAGCTTTCACTCGGTTTTGTGGAAAAACAACACTTTTTCACTCGGAATTTCTCCACTTGCACCAATCATCACTAAATCCAAGCACCGAATTATTGGAAATATTAAAATATGCAAATTGGAAACAAGTTGGCACAACTGGAACTCACATGCACCGAAAGTTTCCTCCCACTTGCAATTGCAACGCGTTTCTTAGCTGGATCCCCTCTTTCCATCGCCTATAAAAGGAGAAGAAGTTGTAAGCATCCAGCATCAATTAGCATCATTTCCAACAGCTTCAATTCCTTTTCTTTTCTCTTTTCTCTTTCGTTTTCTCTTTTCTTCTTCCATCCTTTCTTTTCTTTGTTTCTTTTTCTTCATTTTTCTTCTTCGTTCTTTTTTCTTTCTTTTTCATTTTCTTTCTCTTTTTTATTTTCTTTTTCTTTATTTTATTTTAAGAGTTGTGAATTGTAAAAGTGAGTTATTTAAATTTGTAATTGGTGGAGGAATATTGCAACAAGGAATTATAGTGGTAAATTATTCTAAGCTTTTGGAGAAACCCGTAAGTCTTTATTTTTACCATGTCTTGTATGTTTTATTTTTCCATTATATATATGAATTTGAATAATTTCATGAGTAACTAAATTAATTATCTTGGGATAAAGGTGGTATGATAATTTTTTATATTAATGTTATTTTGACTTGGAATTAAATAAATTTTTGTTTTCCATTTAGTTCAATTATGTTTAATGCTTTTAGTGATTCCTAACAAGAACCTAAATGATAAAACTGTATACTTGCGGGTATATTAGTAAGTTTAGGTAATAAATAGAATCAAGAGATTTATTTTTACCGGAAAGCTTTGAACTAAACCTAAGATTTTTGAGATGCTTTTTGTGACCTCGGTAAAACCGTGAAAGTAATCAAAATTCTTTTGAGGAAATAAAAGGGATTTTCATAAAACGATAATGGGCCTTCCCGAGGATTAAGCAGCGTTTTCCATAGGTTAGGTACATTAATAGGATTCCGAGAGGAACATATTAATTAGCTTTTGGAAAATTCGCCTTGGAAAACTTAATTCGATTCTTATTTATGAAAAGTTAAAATTCATTAACATAAAATAGAGTCTTGATCCCCCGAAATCCCAAGATACTCTCAACTCTGATTTTTTAGTGTCAAGTAAATTTTTATTTTTATATTTATTCGTATTCTGAGCAACTTAATTTTGTGCTTTATTTTACAAAAAACCTTAAAAATCAATTGTGTGGATAATTAAATTTCAATATGCTGGTACTTTGAACACAGTCCCTGTGGAGAACGATAATCTTTTATATTACGCGACATAACTCGTGCGCTTACGGGCCCTGTCAAGTTTTTGGCGCCGTTGCCGGGGACTGTTGTCCCTCAAATATCGGCAATATTGACATTCGATTAGATCATACTTGTTAATATTTTTATTGTTATTTTTATTTTTATTTTTATTTTGTTTGTAATTTTGTATTTTGTTCTTTATTTTATATATCTGTTGTTGTTTTATTTTTGTGATAATTTGTTTATTTGTCATTTATTTTCTTTTTATGCGACGAAGCCGTAGTGTCGATTTAAACTTAGGATTTGACCCTGAGATAGAACGTACCCTTAGAGCTTTGAGAAAACAACAAAAACAACAAAAAGAACAAAAAGAAAAACAAATGGCAGACCAACACAGACCCTTAAGAGATTTTGCCGCTCCAAGCACTAATGGGAGAGGATCTAGCATCCTTAGACCCACAGCGGAGGCTAACAATTTTGAATTAAAGCCTTCACTACTCTCTATGGTTCAACAGAACCAATTCGGAGGATTACCCTCTGAAGATCCAAATCTTCACCTTCAAATCTTTCTTGAATACTGTGACACCCTGAAGATGAACGGAGCTACCAATGATGCCATTCGCTTAAGACTTTTCCCTTTCTCCTTAAGAGATAAAGCGAGGGCGTGGTTATACTCTCTTCCTGAAGGATCCATCACGACTTGGGAACAATTGTCTAGTGCTTTTATCAATAAATGGTACCCAAGGAACAAGATCGATGTGCTGAGAAAACAAATTATAATTTTTTCACAAAAAGATGATGAATCCTTATATGAAGCCTCGAAAAGATACAGGGAGATGCTAAGAGAATGTCTTCACCATGGGATAGAAAGGTGGTTGACAATCCATATTTTCTATAATGGACTAACTTCCACACAAAAGATCTCTTTAGATGCTGCAGCTGGAGGAGCCTTCATGAGTAAAAATGTTGATAAAGCTGAGAACCTGATTGAAGAAATAGCTCAAAACACTCACCAATGGAACTCTAAGAGAGGATTACCTTCTAAAACACCGGGTAAGTACTCTATTGATGCTCTTTCCCTACTTTCTGATAAAGTTAAAGCATTAACATTAAAACTTGATAAAATAGGGTCAACAGGTGCTACTAACATTGTTTGTGAAGTTTGTGGTGTTTCAGGACATAGAGCTACAAACTGCCATTTAGCAATGACCCCTAATCAAGAACAAGAAATGCATCAGGTGGATGCTATTGGAAACTATGATGGAAATTATCAAGGTAACTACAGACCCCCACAAGGTCCACCTGGCTTCGAAAATAGGCCACCTCAATTCCAAAGTAACTACAAACCTCAACAAGGAACCTATATTCCACAAAAATCAAAGCTGGAATCCTTGATGGAGACATTTGTAGCTACTCAACTTAAACAAAATGATGAATTCTCTAATGCAATAAAAAACTTGGCTTCAAAAGTGGACTCTCTTGCCACTCACAACAAAATACTGGAAAATCAAATTGCCCAACAAGCCTCCTATTCTCAAAGAGCACCAGGAACATTTCCTGGAAAACCAGAAGCTAGACCATCTAACCAAACCATGGCTGTCACTCTTAGGAGTGGTACTCAATACGATGGGCCAGTTGACAAGACTGCAAAGGAGGAAAAGAAAGTAGATGAATCTTCATCTCATCCAGTAATTAAAGAAGAGAAACCACAAGAGAAGAAGGAGGAGGTTAAGCCATATCAACCTCCCATTCCATTTCCTCAGCGCTTAGCTAAAGCAAAGTTGGACAAACAATTTGGTAAGTTTCTTGATGTTTTAAAGAAATTGTATATTAATATTCCTTTTACAGATGCTTTACAGCAAATGCCCACATATGCAAAATTCCTGAAGGACATTCTGTCCAACAAAAGAAGACTAGAGGAAGATGGTATAGTTGCACTTACTGAAGAGTGCAGTGCTCTAATTCAAAAAAAACTTCCACCCAAGCTCCAAGATCCAGGTAGTTTCTCTATTCCTTGCATGATTGGTGACATGAATATAGATAAAGCATTATGTGATTTAGGAGCGAGTGTGAGTTTAATGCCATTATCTGTTGCTGAAAAGTTAGGATTGGGTGAACTGAAACCTACTAGGATGTCTTTACAATTAGCTGATAGATCTGTAAAATATCCTGTAGGAATTTTAGAGGATGTTCCTATTAAGATAGGAAAATTTTTTATACCTGCTGACTTTGTTGTGCTTGAAATGGACGAAGATTCTTTGATTCCTATTATTTTAGGTAGACCATTTTTAGCAACTGCAGGTGCTGTGATTGATGTCAAGAATGGTAAGTTGTCTCTAACTATTGGAGACCAAAAGGTTGATTTTAATTTGAAAAATGTTTTAGAAAAACCTTACAATGATGTTTGCTGTACTGTGGATTTTGTCGAACAAGTGGTAAAGGAAGCAACCCTTCCTAATGACCCACTTGAAACTGTTTTCATGATTGAGCTGACAGAAACATCTGATTGCTCTGAGGCCCCACTAAAACATGATACTGAGGTCATAGGTGACAAAGTGGTAAGCCCCATGTGGAATTAAAGCCTTTACCAGCTTCTTTAAGGTATGAGTTTCTTGGTCCTAATTCCACATATCCTGTGATTATTAATGCTAAATTGAATCCATGTGAAACTGAAAAACTTTTGAAACAACTTAGGTTGTATAGAAAGGTAATAGGTTATACAATGGATGATATCAAAGGGATTAGCCCTTCTCTTTGTATGCACAAGATTACTGTAGAAGATGAAAGTAGACCCACAGTAGAACCACTTAGGAGATTAAATCCTAAAATGCAAGAAGTGGTTAAAAAGGAAATTTTGAAATTGCTTGATGCTGGAGTCATATATCCTGTTGATAGTAGTAAATGGGTAAGTCCTGTCCATGTGGTGCCTAAAAAGGGGGGAATAACTATGATTGAAAATGATAAACATAACTTGATTCCTACAAGGATTGTCTCTAGTTGGCGCATGTGCATTGATTATAGGAAGTTAAATAGTGCCACAAAAAAGATCATTTTCCCCTCCCTTTTATTGATCAGATGCTTGAAAGACTTGCAAAACACTCTTATTTTTGTTATTTGGATGGGTATTCAGGTTTTCATCAAATTCCCATTAATCCATCTGATCAAGAAAAGACTACCTTCACTTGCCCTTATGGGACTTATGCTTACAAACGTATGCCTTTTGGTTTATGTAATGCACCTGCGACTTTTCAAAGGTGTATGCAAGCAATTTTTTCTGATCTTATTGAAAATGTGATGGAAGTCTTTATGGATGATTTTTCACTGCATGGTTTGGATTTTGATAATTGTTTAACAAATTTGTGCCAAGTCTTGCAGCATTGTGAAGAAACCAATTTGGTTCTAAATTGGGAAAAATGCTATTTTATGGTAAGAGAAGGCATAGTTCTTGGACACCTGGTGTCTGAGAGAGGTATAGAAGTTGATAAGGCTAAAGTGGAAGTGATTGAAAAATTGCCTCCACCTACAAATGTGAAAGGTATTCGGAGTTTTCTTGGACATGCAGGGTTTTACCGCAGGTTCATTAAAGATTTCTCCAAGATCACAAAGCCTCTTACAACTCTTCTGGGTAAGGATGTGCCTTTCAATTTTGATTCATCTTGTATGGAAGCTTTTTGCAAGATTAAGCAAGCTCTAATCTCTGCCCCCATCGTGCAACCACCTGATTGGAAACTCCCGTTCGAGTTAATGTGTGATGCGAGTGATTACGCAGTGGGGGCTGTGTTGGGGCAAAGAAAGGATAAAAAGCTCCATGTAATTCATTATGCCAGCCGGACGCTAGATGATGCTCAGGTAAATTATGCCACAACTGAAAAAGAACTGTTAGCTATTGTCTTTGCTTTTGATAAATTTAGATCTTACTTGGTAGGTTCACATGTTACTGTTTACACTGACCACTCTGCCATTAAGTATTTATTGAATAAAAAGGAAGCAAAGCCTAGGTTAATTAGGTGGATTCTAATATTGCAAGAATTTGACTTGGAAATTAAGGACAAGAAGGGTACAGAGAACTTGGTCGTTGACCACCTATCTAGGTTGACATCTGAAAAAGAAGAAACAAATAATATTCCCATCAATGAATCTTTTCCAGATAAACAACTCTTTAATCTTAGTATCCAACGTGTTTCTTGGTATGCTGATTTTGTAAATTTTCTTGCATGTGGTATCTTACCTCCTGATCTTAGCTTTCAGCAAAGGAAAAAGTTTTATGCAGATGTCAAGCACTATTATTGGGATGAACCACTCCTTTTCAAGCAATGTGCAGATGGTATGATTCGGAGATGTGTTTCACAAGATGATGTCCATGCTATCTTGGATCATTGCCATTCTCTTTCCTGTGGAGGACACATGAGCACCTCTAAGACAGCCGCTAAAGTATTGCAAGCTGGGTTCTATTGGCCAAATATTTTTAAGGATGTACGTAAGTATGTTCTAACTTGTGATGCTTGCCAAAGAACAGGTAACATCGGTAAGAGACAAGAAATGCCATTGAATACCATTTTAGAAGTTGAATTGTTTGATGTATGGGGTGTTGATTTTATGGGACCTTTTCCTTCCTCTTTTGGAAATCAGTTCATATTAGTGGCAGTTAACTATGTGTCAAAATGGGTGGAAGCCATTGCTTCACCCCATTCTGATGCTAAGACTATTATTAAACTTTTTAAGAAAATAATATTTCTAAGGTTTGGGGTCCCAAAATGTGTTATAAGTGATGGAGGGTCTCATTTTATTGAGAAAACTTTTCAGACCCTTCTAAAGAAGTATGGAGTTAGGCATAAGGTTGCTACACCTTATCACCCACAAACTAGTGGACAAGTTGAGGTATCCAATCGGGAAATTAAAAATATTCTTCAAAAAGTGGTGAATACATCACGTAAGGATTGGTCTATTAAGTTAGATGATTCCTTATGGGCGTATCGAACCGCATACAAAACTCCCATTGGAACCACACCTTTTAAGCTAGTATATGGGAAGCCATGTCATTTACCTGTTGAGCTAGAATATAAATCTTTTTGGGCTATTAAAACTCTTAACTTTGATCATAAGGCTGCAGGTGAACGTAGGTTGTTGGAATTAAATGAGCTTGAAGAACTCCGTCTAGATGCATACGAAAATGCCAGAATTTATAAAGAAAAAACCAAACAATGGCATGATCGTCACATCCAACGGAGAACATTTAATCCAGGAGATATGGTTTTACTGTTTAATTCCAGACTGAAGCTTTTTCCAGGTAAACTGAGATCCCGATGGTCGGGACCATTCAAGGTAACAAAAGTCTTTCCCTTTGGAGCTATCGAACTATGGAGCAAGAAATCCGGTACATTTAGGGTAAATGGATAGAGAGTAAAGCACTATCTGACAGGTCAACCAATACAACAAGCAAGTGACTTGGACTTGTTTGATGCTCCTGATGAGTAAATCCAAACGGTGAGAAGTCTGGCTGAAGACTTAAAACTTAGCACTGATAGGGAGGTAACCTATAAAAAGTTGTTATTTTATTTTAAGCTTTAATTCTAAAAAAAAAACAACTATGTCAAACGCTAGTTTGGGGTTACTCCAGGTAAGTTTTCTTATCCTTTTATCATCTATTTTTAACATTGAGGACAATGTCAAATTCTGGTTTGGGGTGGTAGGTAAGAAAACTTAACTGTTTTGTTTACGTTGTGTGATTGTTATATTTTTCATGCATGTGTGTTTTCCTTATTTTGTTTGTAATCTTGTAATTTACCATGATTGCATGATAAATTTACTTTGAACACAAGGCTAAAGTATCTAAGGACCCCAAAATTTTGAGTAAATTTTTCAAAATTTGATTGTTTAAATGCCAAATCAATGTCTAAATGAACTTTATGTGATTAAAATTTTATTTGAAAAGACTTTCCATGGTTAGACTTGAGCCAAAATGGGTTATTTATCAAACAAATTTTCAAAAACCCATATCTTCTTGATTGAGTGAATCTCATAGTCATTAATATTCTAGAACTTGTTTTTCAACCGATTCAAAATGGTTTTTGATTATATGTCTTAGGATGATAAAGGCACAATTAGGCCTTATTCTTAAGCCTCAGAATTTTGCACAATTTGACCCTAGTTGACCCTTTTGAGCCTAAAAGTGAAAATTTTTCCTTGAAACTTTTCATTGACTGATATTCTCTTAATGATGAAAAAGTTGGAAATTTAGTGGAGCAAAGAAGAAAAAAGGACTTAAGAAAAATATGGTATTGAATGCAAAGAAAAGCAAGAAAAAGAAAAAGAAAATCAAAAGGATGATATTGAATGAATTCCAAAAAAGTCCATAAAAATTCAAAAATTTGCTCTGTTAAATTTATGATGATAATTTGAATCATTCATGACTGTTAAAGCCCTTTTGTATTCCATTTTTCTTGAAATTCCTACCTTGACAATACAACCCAAGGCCACATTACAACCCTTTGAAAGACCTTTAGACTTTGACATATTTTCTATCTAAACTGTGGAGTTTCTGGTTTATTTAACAAGCTTATGGTAATGTTTTTTTGACTATGATGATTTGAGAGATACACAAACCTTGAAACACTTGAGTGAAAATTGTGAGAAGAGTATCCTCTGTCTTGATAATGAAAATTGATTCACATAAGAAAAATAAAATTGGCATTTAAATAAATTTGTTTCTCTATTTTGGATTCCTTAATTTATTAAGCTTAGTGTTTTCTGTATTTTATCTTGTGAATATGGTGATTGCTTGAGGACAAGCAATGCTTTGGTTTGGGGTATTTTGATAAGTGCTTTATAGTACAATAAATTAGATCCAGTTTGCTTAGGATTTTTATCATTATCCACTGTATTTCCTTTATTTATTACGATTTTTGCTTTCTTTCCACTCTATTCTACTTGGGTATGTTATTTTACAGAAATTAAGGCAATAAAGGGTCAAAAACAAGAGAAAAACGACCATAAAATGATAAAGAAACAAGAAGAACAAGCCCAAAGTGGAAAGAACTCTCTTTTTATGCTGAATTCTGACTCAGAATGCTGAATTCTGACTCAGAATGTTGAAATCTGACTCAGATATGACCAAATCCGAGTAGGATGACTCAGAAATGACCAAATCCAAGTGGAAGGACTCAGAATGGAGCATTTCCGAGTGGAATGCTGCACTGTTGAAGGTAAATCCGAGTGGAAAGTTCCCTGTCAAAGCCATTCCGAGTGATAAATGGCTGACTGTTGGAGGTTCAATGCTGAAATGGAATAAGTCTCGGTTGGAGGTGATTCCGAGTGGAAGCTTCCCCGACTGCGTCCATTCCGAGTGGAAAAAGGAGACTGACGTTGAATAGATGCTGTCCAAAGCTATTCTCCGAGTAAAAGGATTGCTGATTGAAGTGAATCCGAGTGGGAGTTTTCTGATTGCAAATAATCCGAGTGAAGAAATGCTAATTGAAACAAGTCTGAACTATTTTTCTAGGCAAATCTGTCCCGAGTGAGTTGATTCCGAGCAGATAGAAGCCACTGAATGAATAAGTGCTGAATAAGGAGGAATCCGAGTGGTTTCATTCAGAGAAAATGGCATTCTCAAGCGGAACAAGGCATTTCTGAGTAGTGTCTTAATCAAGCAAGGAAAAATCCGACCGGGAGTGAATCATACTCGGGCAGATTCTCACAGTTTCACACTAAGCCCGAGTGAGATGTCTCCAAGGAAGACTACCGAGTGAGTTGGGGCAGAAACCTATATTTCCGAGCAAAGCAAGGCTTGAACATGAGAAGAAATTCAATCAGCCAGATTCCAGACTCTCAAAGTTTCTGAGTGAAAGTGAAGGCCATTTCGAGTGAGAAGCATGAAGGCACTTCCGAGTGAATGTGTCCGAATAAATTTGTCCGAATGAATCCAAAGCAAAATCCGAGCGAAGTTTTAACCGAGTGGTTCAAATTCAGAGACAGCCGAGTGAAACAGTTTGGGAACCGATTGAATAAATTCTGATCCTGAGTGAGTCTTCAATCAGTTCCGAATGAACTCCTCTATCAGTGCTGAGTGAATCATCTTTCAATCGGTTCTGATTGAATGTTTTAATCATTCGTCCAGCTCTCTTCACAACCACAACATCAACACCGACTCCTTCCATCTCTTCACTGGATCACTCCAACACCGGATCAATCAGCAACACACTCCTCTCCACACCGTCCCCTCAACTCAACACCGACTCCATCAATTCCACACCTCCAGCCCACAACGTCCAGTCTCTTCACCACCAACACACCGACTCTTCATCAACACTCAACTCTCCAGCAACCCAAACACCATCCTTTCAAACCAATACCGACCGACTTTTTCCTAAACACCGTCCCTTTCCTCTCCATCACCCACACCGTACTCCTTCCTCACATATCAAGTCAACACAGCTCTCTACCTCACCTAAAACACCGTCTCCCTTTCTTCTTCTAATCCATACCACACACCGTCCCTCTCTTCTATCCGCTATCCCTTTCCTCTCTCTCCTTCACCGTTCTCTTCACATCGTTCAGTACCAACTCCGCCCAGCAACCAACACCTTCCAGCAAGCTTTCACTCGGTTTTATGGAAAAACAACACTTTTTCACTCGGAATTTCTCCACCTGCACCAATCATCACTAAATCCAAGCACCGAATTATTGGAAATATTAAAATATGCAAATTGGAAACAAGTTGGCACAACTGGAACTCACATGCACCGAAAGTTTCCTCCCACTTGCAATTGCAACGCGTTTCTTAGCTGGATCCCCTCTTTCCATCGCCTATAAAAGGAGAAGAAGTTGTAAGCATCCAGCATCAATTAGCATCATTTCCAACAGCTTCAATTCCTTTTCTTTTCTCTTTTCTCTTTTCTCTTTCGTTTTCTCTTTTCTTCTTCCGTCCTTTCTTTTCTTTCTTTCTTTTTCTTCATTTTTCTTCTTCGTTCTTTTTTCTTTCTTTTTCATTTTCTTTCTCTTTTTATTTTCTTTTTCTTTATTTTATTTTAAGAGTTGTGAATTGTAAAAGTGAGTTATTTAAATTTGTAATTGGTGGAGGAATATTGCAACAAGGAATTACAGTGGTAAATTATTCTAAGCTTTTGGAGAAACCCGTAAGTCTTTATTTTTACCATGTCTTGTATGTTTTATTTTTCCATTATATATATGAATTTGAATTATTTCATGAGTAACTAAATTAATTATCTTGGGATAAAGGGGGTATGATAATATTTTATATTAATGTTATTTTGACTTGGAATTAAATAAATTTTTGTTTTCCATTTAGTTCAATTATGTTCAATGCTTTTAGTGATTCCTAACAAGAACCTAAATGATAAAACTGTATACTTGCGGGTATATTAGTAAGTTTAGGTAATAAATAGAATCGAGAGATTTATTTTTACCGGAAAGCTTTGAACTAAACCTAAGATTTTTGAGATGCTTTTTGTGACCTCGGTAAAACCGTGAAAGTAATCAAAATTCTTTTGAGGAAATAAAAGGGATTTTCATAAAACGATAATGGGCTTTCCCGAGGATTAAGCAGCGCTTTCCATAGGTTAGGTACATTAATGGGATTCCGAGAGGAACATATTAATTAGCTTTTGGAAAATTCGCCTTGGAAAACTTAATTCAATTCTTATTTATGAAAAGTTAAAATTCATTAACATAAAATAGAGTCTTGATCCTCCGAAATCCCAAGATACTCTCAACTCTGATTTTTTAGTGTCAAGTAAATTTTTATTTTTATATTTATTCGTATTCTGAGCAACTTAATTTTATGCTTTATTTTACAAAAAACCTTAAAAATCAATTGTGTGGATAATTAAATTTCAATATTCTGGTACTTTGAACACAGTCCCTGTGGAGAACGATAATCTTTTATATTACGCGATATAACCCGTGCGCTTGCGGGCCCTGTCAGCACAAAACCCAATTCCCCACCCATTTGCCCTAAAAAATTTATTTTTTTCACAAATTTATTTCCCGTCACAACTTGGAACAGTTTTTGTATTTGGGGCATATCTTCCTTATCCGATGTCGGATTTTCGTGTACCATACCTCGTTTTAAAGAGGAGATATAGATCTACAACTTTTATGTTTTGTGTTTTTCCAAATTTACACTGTAACACCTTCAAAATCTCCTCATAAGTTTCTGCCCCTGATTGTGCCACATCAACCCTCATGCAAAAAATGGTCCAATTACCCTCTCCCACCCATGAGACATTTATTTCCTCCTTATCAACTCCTTGTCTTTCACTCTAAACTGCTAGAGAACACTTGTAACACATTCCATAAGCCTTGATTTCTCATCTTTCTCCTCCATACAGTTGTGAACCACCTTAGCTTCCAAGGATAGCATGCAAAATTATTCATTCCCAAAAACACTTCAGTATTTTCTAAGTCACCAAGACAACAAATCAGCCATTCCTCCTCTCTTCTTTCACCTTACATGAATAACCATTCATGATAGCCTAAAACACTAAGTTGCTTCCTATGTTCTTCATGCAAAGAAATGACCATCTCTTAAACACTTCACAAATTCCTACCACCTTTCCAAAAACAACACCTTCACCTCACTTTCTCCTTTTTATAATCATGCCCATAACTTACTAAAAAGCCTCCATTCCGTTACTCTTGGTGCTGCCCTTATGGTGAACTTGAAGTAAGAACCTTGATCCTTGTATTTTCCTTTCTCTTGGTTATGATCCTCATAGAGGTAGGGGGAGTACACTCTCTTTTTGCTCCTTGATTTTGCATGCATGGTGTATTTTGAATCTCCCTAAGATTCACACCTTGGTACCATTCCCAAAATATGTCCATTTGAACCTTTGATCATTAAAAGAACTTGTTAAAAATAATATTTATTTTGGGAATCACCATGGCTGCACTAAGTTTTAATTTTTCTCTTGATTCTTGTTGAATTTTAAGTTGCAAAATGTTGTCTTTCTAACATTTTTAAGTGTTGCAGAAAATTCTGCTATAGGGAGAATGCATGCATGTTGATGTTGTCACCATTCACTTGAAAAAACTTTACTCTCTTTATGGCCAAATTAACATGACTTGTCCCCTTTGTTTTCATGCAAGATTTAAAACATATAAAACATAATCCTTTGTGAACACTAATAAATTCCTAAGATGGACAGATTTATTACCTTACAAAAATTTGCATGCATGTTGTTAAATGAGCTAAAAATTGAATCTTTCTTCTTAAACTTGGTAGCCGTATATTGTGCCTCCATTTTATTTAACTTTGTGTAAATTAATATGCTTACAAATATGATTTTGAAGAGGTATTTGTGATGGGTATTGTTGCTGGAAAATTTTATCTTTAGAAGAAATAGTCATAAATTTAATATATTGTATGAAAGCCTTAATTTTAGTAAGTTAATAGTCATGGATGGTGTGCATGGTTGGATCTTAAATTTTTGGTGATGAATATAAAGTTTTAAGTATGATTAGTAATTCTAGAATTTTATGAATTAAAGTGATTAAAATGTCATTTTTATGATAATTGCTCTATGTGCTTGATTTAGCGAAAATGGCTTGTAAATATACGATAACTTTGGCTCTTAAAAATGAAGTGGTATAGTTGCTTCCTTATGTATCTTGTGACTCTAAAATTAATGATGAAAATGTGTATGAGGTGTTGTTTTGGAAAAGAATTAAAAAGAGTCTCAAGTGTAGGCGTGAACGATGGTCGGAAACAGTTAAAACACGCTTATGTGGGTGAAAAAGGAAAATTGGGCACTCTGTTTTGAGCACGAATTTTGTGATGAATTATGTGAATTTTATGAGTATTGGAACTACTCAGTTGAATGAAAATTTGGTTGGAAATATTCCCACACAATACTTGTCCTTAAACACGATTTTTACGAAAGATAAAACGACGAAATATGGCATTTTGAGCATTTTCATGCAAATTTATTTTCTGGGAAGAATTGGCATCAAATTTTATTTTATTTAGTTAGTATTTGAAAAGTTAAGCAATTTTTCCTTTGGAATCACTCAATTTAGAGTTTTCTAGAAGAAATACGACAAAAACAAAGTTTTCAACAAAATGACAAGAAAAAGAAAATTTGGGGTCTTATTGGCTTGCAGAAAATTATTTTCTTTAGTAAGGCTTAGAAGAAAATTTTGATAGTTATAATAAGACATTTTTAACTAGAAGTTTTGTAACTATGAACTTAAAGGCCAACGAATTAGGTTCTGTCGTAATTTAATACGATAGGACAATACCGTTATATGGCCTGAGATGTCATAAGGACCACTAGGTATTTTTATGAACACTTTCCTTAGAGAAAGTTTAATGTTTTCAACTTAAAACCAATTCTTGAAGTAAAGTTAAAAAGAATGGAGTTAGAGAATTATTTTGAAAATAACATTAAGTAAACAAAAAATTTCACTATATTTCTATAAGAAAACTTAGAAATATTTAGGCTACGTTTAGTCACAAAATTATTCTAGTTTTCTGGGAAAAGTTTTCTGCTTGTTTTCTAAAATTTTCATTTCCTAGAATAGATAAAAAAAATTCTTGAAATTTTTTTCCACTTTTTAGTTTTCTTGGAAAACTTCTTTAAAGACTTCTTTATTTTTCATAAAAGAATAGAAAATCTGGTTTTCAGTTTTCTATAAGTTTTCTTTGAATATTTTGTAAACAAATACCTTTTCTATTTTTTCAACTTTTTCAAGAATAGTTTTCCATTTTTCTTAAAAACTTACGAACTAAACACGACCTTAGATACTTACGACTTTGGAAAACTTTCCGATATAGGCTTATTTTAAAGCCTAACCTCAAGTACTTCTAAGAAAAATTATTAGATAGCATCTGAGGCTTTTGGTACATAAATTTTACTTGTTAAAAAGGATTCATAATGATTGATCTTAAAAACCCTAAACCCTAAAACCCTAAACCCTAAACTCTTTAAGGACAAGTATATTGAATAGGAAGGTTTCGTCTAACACTCGAACACTCTTATGATAAGACGAGTAGATTGCATATTGCATGTGGAGTATGAGCAGGGATGATAGAGTGATCCCCTTGAGCATACAGTGATGGGTACACTGGGGAACAACAACATTTCGACCTTGCAGGAGGTCTTAGGAGTATATTGGAGCAGACGTCCAACGGTTCGGAGTCACGCCTGAGACTGGATAGCCCGTGGCAACTCTGGTATACTTCGACCTAGAGCGAGTGTTACCGGGACTGTGGAGTGCCCGTTCTGCTAAGATGTGATTGGCCATTTTTTATGATAAGGCTGCGTGTCTTTACCCATTTGTGAAAACCAGGACAGGGCGAGCTCCGATCGCTCTAGTTGGGCAGGGGGATAAGGTGGGATTGATGTGCACAGTGGGTATTGATATTTGTGAGATTGATAAGATGAAGTTGGGCCCCATTGCATAGTGGCATTTAATCAAGATAAATTATAATGAGCCTAACACATGCATAGCATGTCATAGTTGTGTGACTAACTCTGTTGATGTGTACTATCTCTATGTACATTCCTGATTACTGTCTGGTTGTGTTGGTAAGTGTTATACGAATTCTTTGTCTCTGTCTAATATATATATATATATATATATATATATATTTGTATAATAATTACGGCTACCCTTGCATGTGAATCATGCAGGTTGAGAGCTTTTACTCACCCCTCTTGTGTTGTGTGGTTGTTTCCCTTTCTTGTGATTATCAGCTGAAGGACAAAGTGAACGTGGGCAGGACCTGGACTACCTATAGTAGTGGACGTCGAGCCGTGGATGTTGGACTTTTCCTCTGACATCGATACTGTTGTAGGTCCCGATGCATAGTTATAGAGTTTATGTGTTTTGTTGGGAGCCTGCGAGTCCTGTATCTTTTGAGTACACTACTATTCTAAAGAATTAATCTATGTTATTATTATGTTTATTTCAAACTATACGTTGATGATCACCGAATAAAAAAAACTTTTATTTTTCTAAACAACTAGTGACTCCTTAATTAAGTAGGACGTTCCGGTGAGGGGATTTGTCCTAGTTCATCGAGGGTGTCACAACATGAATCACTACTATCTACCTCAGAAGGTAAATTATAATCAGAATCTTCATCTGACATATAATTCATATTGAATATTTTAAAAAGCCTCAAAATAAATTCTTGAAATTGTGTTGAACGTTTTTGAATTTCAAATGGTACGTATTTATAGGCGGATCGGCGAGTGAACAAGAACCTGTGGTGCCTATGGAAGATGTACCATACAAATGTGTGGTGCCTATATAACATGCACCACAACATGAGTGTCGTATATGCATTGTGCACCACAACATGGGTATCGTCCTTTGCAGATGCACCATAAGTGTGTCGTAATTTCATGGGGCGACACAACCACGTGGAGCCTTGTGCATGTGTCTCCATCCTAAAGGCTACACCCCTATCGCATTTCCCACTAGCGACACATAAAACTGCCCTAGACACGTAAAACTTTCAAAAAGAACCCCAAATTCGTAATTTTTTTAAAACTGCCCTATTAATAAAAAACTCAGTTTCCAGTAGCAGTGGTCCAAAAATGGAAACAAACTAGCAAATATGCTCCTGTCCATGCACCATGTCGCCGCAATCATTTTCAGCTTTAATATTCCTCCATAAGCCTCTTATTCACTACAAACATAAGTTGTGGAAACCACCAAGGTTTACTACTCTTCACCAAAATACTCAAACAGCTCAAACTATTATTACTGGAAATTGATTTAAAATCAATGCACATCACATCAACCACTCAGTCCATCAGCAAATGGTTCAACAGGATCTCAGTCAGTATACTGTAGGAGAACTATAGTACTGCGTTAAGCTCAAACTAGCTAGCTAACTATGTCAATTCAAAAGGCTGCTTCCTAAACGAAAATGGATCACCGAAATCAGACACTTTCTGTTTGCTTGAGGGCCAACAAAGAATCATCAACTTTGCCTGTGTCAATGCCCAAAACCAAAATTACCCCCAGCAAAGGACAACAAAAAAAAAACAAAGAAGACCAAAAATGAAGACCCAGAAAGAAGGCTTTTGTAGTGTCAAAAAAGGCTCTCCAAATCCATTCTGAGAAAGGCCCAACACTGATATTATAACTAATTCCACATCCCCGTTACATATTAACAACAGGAGCACCCATATAACCTGCTCTTAATTATGTTCTCTGCATAAAAAACAGCAGTGCAGAGCACGAACTACAGAGCAAAAAGTTCCTGCCAAACGCAGATCAGATTTATTTCCCTCGTTACTAAGATAGGCAAACGAGAGGGAGAGAAGTGCAAGAACCAAGTTCAAACCCGCTCCTAACACTTTTATCCATTTCTCTCTTTAAAATCAAAGTTTTTAAGTGTCACCAAAGTCTTGACTTCTCTGAAAAAAAAAGACTGGTCCTCTCACAACAGAACACAGTTCAAATTCTACTTAAAAGTCCAATGACTCTAATCTCTGCAGTCCTTTGGGGGAAAAGATAGGTAAATTTTAACGACTTAATATAATTTTGACAACTGCCAGTCTAAGAGATTAGAGTAGGAAGAAAGAGAGGAAAGCTAAAGAGAATCAAGGGAGAATTTTAACTTTTCATTATTACATCAGTATTGTAGTGTGATTGTACAGTGTTAATTACATTTGCTAATGCTATGGGGTAAATTTAATTAATACTCAAAAGAGAAGGCTTTCGGAATGGGGTTGGAGAGGATGAGGAATAGGAAGATGAAAAGCGAAATAGCAAGAGATAAAAGGAGATGAGATAACAGGAATCCTTTAAAAATAAATTATTTTAAAAAATTTAGGTCTATTTTGAAAAAATAGGGGTGTTAACAGGATTGAACCTTCAATTTAAATGAATTTTATATTAAAAAAACCCAGGTGAAATTTGTATTTTAAAAGAATAAGTTGTGCAAATTTAATTTTGTTGTTAAGATAGAAAAATAAAAAATCATGCATTGCGTATGTTTCTGTAAATATTATTTTAATGGCAAAAATAAATAAACTCGACCATAATGCAGAAGCACCCAAAAAAAGATAACTTGTGTAAAACATTGTTAGTTTGCCCCCAAATTAATTTTGGAAAGTATAATACATTCAAGCCATCCAAAAATGCATGCAAGAATGATAACCAAACATGTTTTGAAAGAATAATTAGTCGTATACACCTGTTGCGAAAAAAATGTTAGAACCTGTGAACAAGCTAAAATGTACATAGCAATCAGCACCAAGATGTTTATCACAGAGACCAACTAGAGCGAAGCATTAAAGCAGCTAATTTAGAATTCCCATCCTTTACCAATGCAAGACCTGGCTTCAAGCAAAATTTGTCCCCCATGTTAAATTTTATAAGGATTCAGCCTGAAAATCATTCCCGTTTACCGAATCTCCAATCATCCCACTAAGACTTGTTCCCCAGCCAAATGAATCTTCAAAAACACCAGACATGGTTACAGCCCATTGTAAAGACTTGGGACTTAATTTGTTCATCTCGACCCAACCTCCAATTTTCATAAAGCCATCAACTTCAGACTCCACCATCAGAGCAATAGAACCTGTTGAGATGCTAGTCTTTGTTCCTATTGATGTCAATGCTTCTCGTACTACCTCAGAGACTTCATGTGGTTTGGACAAGACTATTGGAATTGTAGGAGCTCCAAAATTTCCAAGCTTCCTTGATAACAAAGGAAAATGGCAGAGACCAAGAACAGAGAGTTTTGTTCCTCTAGGATGTAGACACACAAATTGTGCAAAAGTGCTGGATCTATTCCCCATTGTACTCGAACCAGGCGGTATTCCAGGTCCAGCAACAAATTGAGCCAATGAAGCAATAACATTTGACTTTCTCAAAGTTATGCCAATAGCGCTACCATTATGCAGGTTCAGAAGAGGTGGTCCAAAAGATGAAATGTCTGTAAGACCCTATCCAAGCCAAACAGGAACAACACCATGTCAGCATATCAATGGCCTAATTAACAGAGTGTAAGGAGAAAACCAAAAGAATGTACACATTAGACTCATACGACATTGTAGTTTTAATGTTTTTCAAGTTCTACTCTAAACAAAAAGGATATCTCAACAAGCTAAACATAATACAGTCCTTGACTCCTTCTGGCCATAAAGATGAGAAATCAGAAAAGTATATTTATCCAGTAGCTAAGCTGTGATTGTAAAAGGACTGTATCGTAAGTAAGCAATATACAGTTCCATCTGCAGGTAAGAAATTTGGGAATCCAGATGCAAATAAAGTAAACAATTTGTAATTCATCTAGATACCCATACCAGATAAACACATCACTTGATCTCAGGGTAATGAACTCAATGTTCTTGGGACAAACCACAATCACATAACAAACACACATTTGTGGCAAAATTAAAACTGCTAGTCTTTACGTTTCTAACAAACAGCATGTTGTTTAAATGTTTTTCCAATACTCTATGTACCAGTCATGGCAGAGAATAAAAGATTACAAAACAGTTGAACTTGCAATCTTGTAAAATTTTCATCTCCAAGTTTTGGGAATACCAACTAGCTGCTAGTTGCCACAAATTCTAACATTGAATATAATCAAATTAATAACAGAAACATATCAGCTTAAAAAATACCTGGTCAAGAGAAGTGGAAGTAATAGCAACATCTCTGCATTGAGCACTGACTGGCACAACCAACTGAGATAACCAATCATTGACATTAGCTGTATAACAAAGTTTGGCAAGAGAAAGTAGCATTTCAACAACATCATCACAATGTTCCTTCCCTTTCTGAGAAGCCACAAACTCTGCAGCAACAGTGTTCCTCTGTCCAATAGTTGTTTCAAATATGAACCTGGAATCAACGCCTGTTCTAATCCCTGCCCTATGCAGAGCATCTCGTTTGTGGTAATTAAGGTTATCCAAGACCAAGAAAGCCCCCAAGAGATCCATGTGTCCCCTCACATGAGTAGTAGCTTCTTGGAAGGGACCACCTTTGGATGATTTATAGAAAGAAAGAATCTTTTCAACCTTTTCTTGCCTGTCTCTAAGTTTCATGAGATGTGAGAAAGCTTCTCTATGCAATCGTTTAAGGATTTCAATCTGGAATTTCAATTATAATTAAACAACACCAAAGAACTACGTTCTTAAGCTCTATACTTCAGTATAATGAAGAGAAGTAGGAGAGAAAAAGAGAAAGAAAGGATACCGGGTTGTTGTTGCGATTGAAAAGGCCGCCAAAGAAGTGTTGGCCGGAATTCGCAAAGGCTTTAAGTTGGTCCAACACTACACCCACGGGCTCCATTGTTATTATCACACACCAAGGCCACTAACAAAACTGCTTTATGGGCAAACAACTAACTTAGTGAGTGGGGCAGAACAAGGAGTGAGGTTTTCATTTTCTAGGGGGAATTAATCAACACTTGTTACTTCATCCTTCTTCAGTTCTTCTCCTTTTCTCTTTTTTTGAGTTGGGTCTAACATTGGCCCACAAAGCTGGCAAGATGGAAGCCAAATAACAGCATAAACAAAAGGCTAATAAAGCAAGGCCCAAATCTGTAGCAACAGCGAAAAGCAAGAAATCGATTGGTGGTCCGAAATGAAAGTGCTAACCCTTATCACACAAGGAGGATTCTTTTAACACCCCTTTTTCTCAATTTCTATTCCCTTCCATTTTGTTTTTGAATGTTTTTATTCCTAAAAAAATATCCCTCTAATCTTGTCAATATCTGCACTGCATCCCCTTTATCTATAAAAGCATACACCCCTTTTTATCTCTGTAAAAGCATAGAATATGGAAATTTGTTGATGAAAATCACGGCCTTTATGAACTTCCTGGAACAAATTGCCCAGAAAGTTTATGCAATATCCTTGGCTGCCAGTATGATTGAAGCTACACAGATTATTTTGCATAACATGCTCAGGAATCTTTAGTCACTTCTTCATGTTCATATTTATTAGTGACAGGTATTAAGAGATTGTTTGATCTTGTAGCAATTATAGAGTTAAAACAAGTGAAGAAGACAAGACAAATATGGAATCCAGAAGATTATCAGAAACAAGGCATGGTAATATTTATTATAGGAGGATAAAATAAGAAAGTAAAATGAATAAAACTGTATTTGCATGTGATAACAGGTTTTGATAATGACAAAGGAAACCAGAAATGCAAAGTCTTCGAAGAATCAAAAAGTATTAGAGGTATCATATAAACAAAGATGCAACAAGAAAACGGTTTCACAAAGGTTCAAGAAATCAAGAAACCAATAAACCAAGACACAGGAAAGCAACCATGCATCACAAGATTCAAATGGATGACCAACAGGCATGAAAAGTCTCAAAATGCAAAGCCTGAATCGATTCAAGCATGAGTGAATCGATTCACAGCCCTGGAAGTCACAAAAATAGGAAACAGAATGGGTCGAATCGATTCACCATGACCCTGAATCGATTCGAACACCTGGGAGTCACTTTAATTGAAGAAAGAATGTCTTGAATCGATTCAAAGAAGCCTCGAATCGATTCACACGTATCAGAAACTCCAAACTGCAGAAACAGAATGACTCGAATCGATTCAGACAATGCTCGAATCGATTCACACGATCTGAAACTTAAATCTGCACACATCAGAATGCTTCGAATCGATTCAAGGCACTACGAATCGATTCGAGAAGTGGGAAACAACACTAAAAAGACAGATTTAAGTGGGAAACATGGACCCAATCTTATAATACGCAGAGACAAGCTGGAGCCATCATCTTGCAACGGCTAGGAACCCTCATACTGCACAAATGAGCCTATATAATGAAGAGGAACCCAAGCACAACAAGTGGAACTAAGAAGCTACAATCCTTTGCTTTCTCTTGTGCTTTGTAAGCCCTATTTCTTGTATCTTGAAATACATTTGTATATCCTCTCATCTTGAGAGTTAGAATTTGTTAGAACTTTTATTTGTGTATCTGCTCTATTAAGAGAGTGTATTGATTATAAACACAACACCAAACACAAGGGATTCACTCTAGGTTGAGTGGTTGTTCACTCTAGGTTGAGTGGTCACAAAGGTTGGGGTTCAACCTTTGGGTATTGAGAGATTGTGAGATTGGGTGGGTTGCCCTTTGCTTGTGAGGATTGAGTTCTTGAGTGTGGGACACTAGGAAGCTGCAATTGCTCAAAGCTTGTATCTCAAATCTTCAATAGTGAAATCCTCTAAGTGGGTTGCTTAGAGGCGAGACGTACACCGGATTGGGTGGAACTCGTTACATCGGTTTGCAAGCTTCTCTTTCTTACTCCTTACTTTCATATACTGCTTGCTAATTGATTATTGTTGTTGATTGTTTGTGAAGAGCACACTTGAACTTGCTTAATTTGTTACTCTTCAAATACTGCCCACCAGGTGTTTGAGAAATTGCTTCAGCAATACTTCTCATTATTGTGCTTTGCATATTATCCTCTTATTAATTTCACTTGCATATTCTCATTAACTTGGTTATAAAAATCCATTTCAAAGGCATTCCAACCAAAAGTTTTAAAACTCAATTCACCCCCCTCTTGAGTATTGAGGCCACTTGAACAACAAGTGGTATCAGAGCTTGACTCTTGGCAGATCAAGCTTAACAGCTTCAAGAGACTAGATGGCCTCAAGTTCTCAAAATGTTTTTCCCGAGGGTGGTGCGATAAACAGACCTCCCGCTTTCAATGGGGAAGGGTATACCTTTTGGAAAGAGAGAATGAAAATCTTCATTCAATCAATTGACTTGAGAATTTGGAATGCCATTGAAAATGGCCCTTTTATACCAATGCATGTTGTAGACAGTAAGAATATTGAAAAACCAATAGATGAATGGACAAGCGAGGAAGAAAAGAAAGTTCAATGTGGCTACAAGGCCAAAAATCTTATTAATATGGCTTTAGGTCAAGATGAATTTTTTAGAATCATGACTTGCCAAACTGCTAAAGAGATGTGGGATACTCTACGAGTAACTCACGAAGGTACCAACGATGTAAAGGACTCAAAGATTAGTACTCTTACTAGTCAATATGAGTGCTTTAGATTAAACTCTCATGAATCGATTGTTGATATGCAAAAAAGGTTTACTCTCATCATTAATCAACTCATTACACTTGGAAAGACTTACACTAACAAAGAGCTCATTCATAAAGTGTTGAAAAGTCTCAACAGAGAATGGCAACCGCTAGTTACCGCCATCAAACAATCTCCTAGCATAAACGAAATGTCTCTTGCCACTGTATTTGGTAAGTTGCAGGAACAGGAACAAGAGCTGAAAGAATTAAAGATGGCAGAAGAGGAAGAAAAATCTTCCAAGAAAAAGGGTCTTGCTCTCAAGGCTACTTCCACAAATGAAGAAGAAGAATCCAGAAGTGAACTTGATGAAGAAGAAGAATTTGGACTATTTGTGAAACGCTTCGGGAAATTCATGAAAGGCAAACGCCTTCAAAGAAGCTTCAAAAACCCAAGTAAGAAACCTATCACTAAAGAAAATTCTTCCTCACCCAATTGTTTTGAATGTGGCAAGGAAGGGCACTTCAAAGCGGATTGCCCAAATCTTAAGAAGAAGGGAAAAGAGAAAAGAGGAAGAAAGAGAGCATATATAGCATGGGATGAAAATGAGGTAAGCAGCTCGGATGACTCAGAGAATGAAGAAGCAAACCTTTGCCTCATGGCCAATCACCATGAAGAAGATGATGAGGTAAACTTCCATGACTTAGATAAGGATGAATTACTTGATGCTCTAGAGGAATTGTATGATAAATTTACAAAAGTCTCCAATAGACTTAAGGTATCTAGAAAAACTAGTGACACTCTAGAGATGCACCTTATGGAGATTTGCAAAGAGAATGAATGCTTAAAGGAAGAATTGAAAAACGCTCAAACATGTTCCAATAGCAAACCATGTGATTTTGCAAAGAGGTGCATTGTGTTAGAAACCAAGGTTGAAGACCTAAATAGGACACTAGAGAAGTTCACTAATGGAAGAGATAATTTGAATATCCTACTTGGGCAACAAAAATGCATGTTTAGTAAAACCGGTTTAGGATATGACCAAGAACATAGTAATCATAAAATGGAGAAGCACTATAAAAACTTCTTTGCACCACCAAGCAAATCCTCCTCATCTTTTATGAAATGCAATCATTGTGGTTCCAAAGGACATAGTGCTTATAAGTGTAGTGTTAGGAAACTAGGACCAAAGGTCTTAAGAAAGGTGTGGGTTCCCAAAGGGACATTACCACAAACTAACCTTAAAGGACCCAACATAAAATGGGTACCTAGTTCTCTAAACTGATTTTGTTTTGTAGGTATGCTTCAAGGCAAGCAACACCCATTGGTACTTGGATAGTGGGTGTTCAAAGCATATGACGGGAGACATAAGCAAATTTACATCATTCACTCCCAAACGAAAAGGAAGCGTCACCTATGGAGACAACACTAAAGGAAGAATCCTAGGCATTGGAAATATTGGTAAGAATTCTTCCACATCCATAAATGACGTATTGTATGTTGAAGGCCTCAAGCATAATCTACTTAGCATAAGTCAATTATGTGACAAAGGATATAGAGTCATATTTGAATCCAATTGTTGCATAATTGAGAATAAGCTAAATAAAGAGGTCAAATTTGTTGGAAAAAGAATTGATAACATTTACATGATAGATGTGGATAGTTTGTCTACAAATGATGAACAATGCTTTATTTCAAAAGAGAATGAAACTTGGCTATGGCATAGAAGAATAGCTCATATACATGTAGACCACCTGAACAAACTTGTTTCTAAAGATTTAGTGATTGGTTTACCAAAGCTTAAGTTTGAAAATAGATTTTGTGATGCATGTCAAAAGGGAAAACAAGTAAAGGCATCTTTTCAATCCAAAAACATTGTTTCTACTCAAAGGCCTTTACAACTTTTGCACATGGATTTATTTGGACCATCCAAAATCAAAAGATTTGGAGGAAATTACTATGGTCTAGTTATAGTAGATGACTATTCTAGATATACATGGACATTGTTTCTTGCTCATAAAAATGAAGCATATCATGCATTCAAGAAACTTGCAAAGATTATCCAAAATGAGCAAAACTCAAAAATTGCATCCATTAGAACCGATCATGGGGGAGAGTTTGAAAATCAATCTTTCGAAAAGTTTTGCGAAAAACATGGTATCAATCACAATTTTTCAGCTCCTAGAACTCCACAACAAAATGGAGTAGTTGAAAGAAAGAATAGATCTTTAGTGGAGCTTGCTAGAACCATGCTAAATGAAAACAATATTGCAAAACACTTTTGGGCCGACGCGGTAAACACCGCATGTTATGTTATGAATAGATGTTTAATAAGGCCTATTTTAAAGAAAACTCCCTATGAGCTTTACAAGGGTAGAAAACCCAACATTGCATACTTTCATATTTTTGGATGTAAATGTTTTGTGCTCAACAATGGAAAGGATAATCTAGGGAAGTTTGATGCAAAATCTGATGAGGCAATATTCCTAGGATATTCACAATCAAGTAAATCTTATAGAATTTTCAACAAACAAACAAATACTATTGAAGAATCCATTCATGTTAAGTTTGATGAAAATAGCCATAACCCTCCGAGAAAGGAAGATGTTGATGATCTTGTAGGTACTTTCCAAGAAATGAACTTGGAAGACAAAGAAGAATTCAAAAATGAGGGAGGTACAACACAAATTGAGAGACAACAAGATTGGGTAACCTTGAAGGATCATCCCTTGGACAAAATCATTGGAGAAATAACCAAAGGGGTAAGTACTCGAAACGCCATTAGAAATGCATGCAATCACTTGGCTTTTGTATCCCAAATTGAACCCAAAAATATTGATGAAGCCATTATTGATGAGCATTGGATGTTGGCCATGCAAGAAGAGTTAAACCAATTTGAAAGAAACGAAGTTTGGGAACTCGTGCCAAGACCCAATGACCATCTAATAATAGGCACCAAGTGGGTTTTTAGGAATAAGCTAGATGAAAATGGTATAATAACAAGAAACAAAGCTAGACTAGTTGCAAAGGGATACAATCAAGAAGAGGGAATAGATTATGAAGAAACGTATGCTCCCGTAGCTAGGTTAGAAGCCATTAGGTTATTGCTAGCTTTTGCATGTTGTATGGATTTCAAACTTTATCAAATGGATGTCAAAAGTGCATTTTTAAACGGCTTCATTCAAGAAGAAGTTTATGTAGATCAACCTCCCGGTTTTGAAAATCATAAATTTCCAAACCATGTCTTTAAATTGAGAAAAGCTTTATATGGTTTGAAACAAGCTCCAAGAGCTTGGTATGAGAGACTAAGCAAATTCCTTTTAGAACACAATTTTGAAAGAGGAAAGGTTGATACTACACTGTTTATAAAACGCAAAAATAATGACATTCTTTTGGTACAAATTTATGTGGATGACATGATATTTGGTGCTACTAATGAAAATCTTTGTCAAGAGTTTGCCAAGATTATGCAGAATGAGTTTGAAATGTCCTTGATGGGAGAACTCACCTTCTTCCTTGGATTGCAAATAAAACAAGCAAATGATGGAACATTCATTAGCCAAACTAAGTACTGTAAGGAACTACTTAAAAGGTTTGGAATGGACAAGGCAAACGAGATAGCTACACCCATGAGCACATCCTGCTATCTAGACAAAGACGAAAAGGGTAAGGACATTAAAATAACCAAATATCGAGGTATGATTGGATCCTTACTATATTTAACCGCTAGTAG
This sequence comes from Clitoria ternatea, assembly GCA_037962975.1. Lineage (NCBI taxonomy): Eukaryota > Viridiplantae > Streptophyta > Magnoliopsida > Fabales > Fabaceae > Clitoria > Clitoria ternatea. Next base: position 165,413,271 of record CM075672.1, read on the forward strand.
GCCCGATATTATGTTTGCAGTATGCATGTGTGCTAGATATCAAGCATGTCCTAAGGAATCACATTTAACTGCCGTAAAAAGAATTTTGAAATATCTTGTGGGTACTCAAAATGTTGGTCTGTGGTATCCCAAAGGCGTTGAATGTAATCTTTTAGGATATTCCGACTCTGACTTTGCTGGCTGTAAACTTGATAGAAAGAGCACTAACGGCACATGTCATTTACTTGGTAGCTCCCTTGTTTCTTGGCATAGCAAGAAGCAAGCAAGTGTTGCATTATCAACGGCTGAGGCAGAATATGTAGCCGCCGGTAGTTGTTGTGCTCAAATTCTTTGGATGAGACAACAACTTCTTGATTTTGGCATTGTTTTAAACAAAGTACCCATCAAATATGATAATACTAGTGCCATTAACATCTCAAAGAATCCAGTAATGCACTCTAGAACCAAGCACATTGAGATTAGGCATCACTTTATTAGAGATCATGTGTTAAAAGGGGATTGTGTACTTGAGCATGTTGAAACATCTAAGCAACTAGCAGATATTTTCACAAAACCCTTGGCTAGAGAGCAATTTATTCACATTAGAAGAGAATTAGGCATTCTTGATATGACAAATTGTGTTTGAATGATCTCTTAATCTTGTGTATTGATTGCTTGATAACTTTTATTAAGGAAAAAGGACCCCTTGGAAATGTAGATTTGATGATCCTATATGAAATTCCTCATGCCTTGAATAAATTGGAATGGATAGAAGTGAAATTAGGAATGAAACAGCCCTTCGAATCGATTCAGCATTCCCTCGAATCGATTCAAAGACCTGATGGCTCAAAATTCCTCAAAACAGCAACGTTCGAATCGATTCACACTCCCCTCGAATCGATTCAAACACCTGTTGGTTCATATTCCTTCAAACAGAGAGGTTCGAATCGATTCAGCTCATCCTCGAATCGATTCACGCGACTGATTCTCCAATTTCTCCTAAGTCAGTAACTCTCGAATCGATTCAACCATCCCTCGAATCGATTCACGTGTCAGTTTCTGCGTAATAACGCTGATTTAAGCCACTTAATCATGCATTCCCTCATTTCACTCTCCCACTATCTCCCACTCTCTCTTCTCAAACCTCTCAACTCCCTCTCTAAACCTTCCATTCAACTCCTCCACCTTCAATGGCTTCCTCCTCTCAACCTCGCAAGAAGCAACGTGCAAACATTGCTGCAGCCTCCATGCCTCAACATTCTGATTTATCAAGATTCTTTAACACTCACAAGGAACTAGAAAGGTACCAATCCTCCTTTTCTGAGAAAAATATCATTTCACCTCATTGGATTGATCTTCCATTTTTTGAAACTTCTGGACTTCCTCTACTCACTACTCTGCATCAACAAGAGCTTGTTGGTTTCATGGCTCTTGAGGAAGTAGCAATATACCCCGAATTGATTCGTGTATTTTACTCCACTCTACGCCTTCAAGATGCTCGCTACATTGCCAAAGTGAAAGGTAAAACTATCATTCTTGATAATGAAGTTATGAATCAAGTTGGCTTACTCCCTCTTAGCAATGCTTCCTTCCATGGCAAAGAACCTCCTCTTGCATGGAATTACAATCCATTGGAGGCAAGATCCTTCTTTAATCTTGCAGGTCCCTCTAGCACGGTTGGCATTTTAAGTCTTCATCACCGCCTCCTACATTTTGTCCTTGTCAAAATTCTCCTCCCTTCCGGTGGAAATTATGCAAGGCTCAATGAGGCCCAAATCTTGCTGCTCTGGGCAATCGTCAATGAAAAGGACATCAATTAGATTGACTTGATCAGGCATCATATGATTGAAGCTCAAAACCTCGCTCATCTTCCATATGCCATACTCATTACCAAATTGCTCCGCCATTTTAAAGTGGATTTGAAGAATGAAATCAAAGAGATGGTTGGTCCCAAAGCACCTATTGGCAAACCTCATCTCACCAAGATGAATATTATAGAGTACCATGGCAGGTGGCAGTTTCTTAGACGTCCACGTCACGAAGCTGAAGATGACGCTCCTCCTCCTCCACCCGCTCCTACTGATGATCTGTTCACCAGACTCACTGCCCATCTAGACCAGCGCCTCAACTCTATGGAAGCTAACATCAACGCTAGACTGGACAAAATTGAAGCCAATATGGAAGAGCGATACACCGAGTTAGCCACCCAGATTTCCAGCATCCACTTCCCACAGCCTTGACTGTTTTTACTTTCTTTGCTTATATTTCATGTTAAGACTTGGTTGTTTTTCTGCCATTTTACTCTGGTTTATGACTATGTTGGTTAATTATTTGCCTTATTGGCTCCCCTTTGATGATTAAATTTCAACTGCGTTACCTGCGATTATTACTCGATTTTCTGCATATTCTCAACTGTTTGTTTTTGATAATGACAAAGGGGGAGAGATATAAAAGAAATGCGATAAATATGTATGCATGTATGTATTTTTTAACGCTTAAAAAATTTGATGGTTTTACTGAAAAACAAAGGGGGAGACAAATTGTATAAACAAGCAGAGACATTATTTTTCATAACTTGTTATTGGTTATCAAACACCCCAAGAGATGGCCATTGGTTGTCATCATCAAAAAGGGGGAGAATGTATTTGCATGTGATAACAGGTTTTGATAATGACAAAGGAAACCAGAAATGCAAAGTCTTCGAAGAATCAAAAACAGTTAGAGGTATCATATAAACAAAGATGCAACAAGAAAACGGTTTCACAAAGGTTCAAGAAATGAAGAAACCAATAAACCAAGACACAGGAAAGCAACCATGCATCACAAGATTCAAATGGATGACCAACAGGCATGAAAAGTCTCAAAATGCAAAGCCTGAATCGATTCAAGCATGAGTGAATCGATTCACAGCCCTGGAAGTCACAAAAATAGGAAACAAAATGGGTCGAATCGATTCATCATGACCCTGAATCGATTCGAACACCTGGGAGTCACTTTAATTGAAGAAAGAATGTCTTGAATCGATTCAAAGAAGCCTCGAATCGATTCACACGTATCAGAAACTCCAAACTGCAGAAACAGAATGACTCGAATCGATTCAGACAATGCTCGAATCGATTCACACGATCTGAAACTTAAATCTGCACACATCAGAATGCTTCGAATCGATTCAAGGCACTACGAATCGATTCGAGAAGTGGGAAACACCACTAAAAAGACAGATTTAAGTGGGAAACATGGACCCAATCTTATAATACGCAGAGACAAGCTGGAGCCATCATCTTGCACTAGGAACCCTCATACTGCACAAATGAGCCTATATAATGAAGAGGAACCCAAGCACAACAAGTGGAACTAAGAAGCTACAATCCTTTGCTTTCTCTTGTGCTTTGTAAGCCCTATTTCTTGTGTAACACCCCGAATTTTTAAAATAGGAAGATAAATTAGGAAAATAAATGTGGAATAATTAAATGTGGGCTAATTAATATCCCAAAATTCTTGAAATGATTTAAACAAGACTTTTCAAAATTGCTGGTGAATTATGGTGATCGGTTGAGTTGAAAAATTGACCCGGATAGAATATGAGTGTCGGGCCAAGTATCTTTGATTGAGATGCCGTTGGTCAAGGCGGTAGATAATATTATTGGGAATCTGAATGTGTATTCGGAATAATTTTTAAAGTATGAATTGAGCCCAAACTGGGAGCCTGTTTATTTAAAAACGAAGGAATTTAAGTGAGAAGGAAAAGATTAAAACATAATCTCACTATTTTTCATTCTCATTCCCGTAACTTCTTCTTTTTTTTTTATGGAGACACTTTCCCTTTCTTCTTCATTTCATATTCTACTCCTCCTCTTATTCTTCCCCTTCCATAGAACTTAAGCAAAAGCTAGTGATTCTTCTACTTCCTTCATTTTCGTTGGTAAGAGCTTGGAAGAGGACATGGAAGTTTGAAGCCTTCTCTTTCCCTCTCCTATTTTCGTGTGGCATCTCCCTTCTTCTTAAACCCACTTTGTTTTTGGGTGTGAGGTAAGAAATACTCACCCTTTAGTTGGGTTTTTGCCATGGTTATATAATAATATGAGTTTTGGGGACCATGAATATGAATAGGTGTTCCCTTAAAGCATTTGATTCACAAACCCTAGAGTGAGTTATTGTGGATTCATGGGTTTAGGTGAGATGAGGGGAATGAATGCTTTTATTGAAGGAAGAAGATGAGAATGTATGATTAATTTGAGTATTGATGGGTTGGTGAAACCCTAATTTCAAAAATTTGGGGAAATGTATAATGGGAGTAGATGGATATTTATTGTTGGTAATAAAGGTAGTTTATGATGATTTAAGAATATTGGAGCAAAAACCCATTTATGGGTGTGGCTATAAATGCCTAGAGAATGAACTTGAACACCAAACCTATGGTGGTTATGGTGGTTTAGTGTAATAAATGAGAAATAAACCTTGTAATAGCATGACACCAAGAAATTAAATTAAGAGCATTTGAATCTTGGTGGTTTGTGATTGAGAATAATGGTATGGTATGTGTTGGAATGTAGGTAATAACCCCATCGACGAGGCAGGACCTTCGGACCGCGTTGATCACTACTTCACTTGAGGTAGGAGAGGGGTGTATTTTCTAAATGCATGAGAATTATGATGATGATGTATGTATTAATGTAGTATGACATGTTTGCTTGGATGAAGGTGATATTATGTGTATGTGAAATGAATTGTGTATGGTGATGTGAATTTAGTGTTTATATGATGAAGCCTAAGTGAGGCTATGGATGGCTTATTATGTGTGATATATGATTGAGTTTATATGAAGATTGATTATTGTGTATGATTTGGTGGAAAATTGTGTGGTTGAGAATGAATGTACCCTAGATGAGAGGGTAAAATAAGCTAAATGAGCTTGAAGCATGTATGAGCATTGTTGTATACATGGCATGGCATGCATATCATGATGATGTTGATAAGTGGTTGCGATCACTTGATGATGGAAATGAAAAGCCCTGCGGGACCAATGAGATTGAAGGCCCATGGTTGCGATCATGAGGCGGGAGTACCCGTTGCGAGGAGGGAAACCTATATGAAATGTTTATGAGGTGGGAGTACCCCTTGCGAGGAGGGAAACCTATATGAAATGTTTATGAGGTGGGAGTACCCCTTGCGAGGAGGGAAACCTATATGAAATGTTTATGAGGTGGGAGTACCCCTTGCGAGGAGGGAAACCTATATGAAATGCTTATGAGGCGGGAGTACCCCTTGCGAGGCGGGAAACCTTATGAGATATTGAACGTGGTTGCGATCACGAGAAGCACCTTGCGAGGCTGCTAGAGGGAGTACCCCTTGCGAGGCGGGAAACCATTGAGAATGAGTATATGATTATGGTGGTTGCGATCACCCGAGGAAATGAGAACAGATCCGTGCATATGCATTTTAACGATATTAGCATGTGCATCAGTCTTGAAGCATGATATAGTGTGATACTTTGATGATGCGATATGTTTGGATATTCCCTTTTAATTGCTAAGGTGTGATGGTGAGTTTGATTGATATGATTCTAAGAGAATTAAGGAATAATTGTGTTTGAATAAGAATTGATGATTGAATACTGATATAAAATAAACTCCTCTTGAGAAGGAGATGGTTATATTGCATTCATGCATATATTGTTTTATTTATTGGATTTTCATCATTGAGAAAGTATACTCACTCTCCTTGTGGTATATCTTTTTAGCTCCTGTGTTGTAGGTTTAGCTTTGGAGCTATTTGTGGAGGAGAAGTGTGAAGGAAGCCTCTTTTTGGTAAAGAATGCCTTGGCCGGCAACATTTTAATTTTATGGTTTGTGTAGAATGTTTGTAATGTATATAGTTTTCTGCATATTTTGTATAGCCACAAATTGGTATGAATGATGTATAATGATTATGTAGGTCATGTGTGAAAATTGGAACCCACCTATAAGACCAATTTTCAGTTATGACCCTGGTGATGTAAGACGCTAATGTGTGGGTGCTTGAATCTTGCTCACTTGATGATCAAATGATGAGAATTGTGAATGATGATTTTATGTGTTGTTTAATTGATGATATTTCATGATTGTTATGCATAAGTAGGGAACTAGTAGGGTCAAAATGAGTTTTATAAATTGTGGGTAGTGTGTGATGGTCTCAATAGCTTAAATACATGAGTTGTGACTTGTAGAAACTAGAACGGGTCAATTCCGTTGAGAATAGACCCCCTAAGTTGCTCAAAAAGGCTCAGGAATGGACTGAACACATTTATTTGCATAAGTTCCTCATTTTTGAGAATTTTTGGGTGAGGCCGGTGGCCACACGTCACAATTGATGTGTCTTAGTTGGTGTCAAAATTTGGTAGCGTTTGGAGTTGATATGAAAAAGTTAGGGGGGTTAGAAGTCCAAAAATATGGCCTTTTCTGCATAAAAACAGCAACTGTGCTGTCTCGAATCGATTCGAGGATCCCTGAATCGATTCGAGAGCTGCTGTTTTCACTGTTTTTGGTTCCAGGAAGGCCTGAATCGATTCATACGATCCTGAATCGATTCAAGGACCCCTGTTTGCATAATTTTGAGTTCCAGAAGCGTCTGAATCGATTCATACGAGCTTGAATCGATTCAAGGGGTCCTGTTTTCACTGTTTTGCATTCCAGAATCATTCGAATCGATTCATAAGGTGTTTGAATCGATTCATGACCCTGTTTTTCATATTTTTCCACTATTTTGAGACATCATTGGTATTGTTTGACTATAATATGATTGCACAACACCCCACACGCATAATTAAAGCATTTTATCCAATCGATAGACCATCCTTTAACCTTCTACCATTTCCCTTCAATTCCTTAATGTAATTGCATACTTCCGCTACTCCTTGTTGATGATCATGAGATAAATCATCCAAGGTTCACTCTTTGACTTAATTGTTCACCTTCTCATATCTTCACATATGAGATAGGTTATTAAATTAGGTCCGGGGATTACTTGCCAAAGTTCCCATCTCGCGATCTCTTCCATCCTTTAATTGTATTAAATCGCGAAAAATTTACCCCTATTTTTGGGGCGTCTCAATCTGGTATCAGAGCATTATTCGCTCAGTATTACTGCTATTAGCTGTTGCTATTACCAGAACATGATATATGATTGATGAATGACTGTTATAGTTATTTGATTGGTGTATGAATTGATTATGGATTGAATGTGATTGTTATAAGTCCGGCCAAGCTTCTTCACACTATCCTCTCTCAATGATGAATCCTATATATTATAAATGCATACTATGTTATGATATGATGATGTTGCCATATGGGCTTTAATATGGATTGATTGATATTGGACTCCATGGGGGAGGGCCATAATTTAATTTTTATGATGAAGTACTATAGTGTGAGATTATAGAGAAAAGTTATGAACGAGTTTACTGATGTTAGTTGAATTTTATGTTGTGGTTCTAGATATTGTGATGGCCCGTCGTCGTCGAGATAATGATGACGCTATAGCTAGAGCCTTGAATCGTTTTGCGGATCTCCTTGAATCGCAAAACCGCGAAAGACAAGAGGCGGAAAGACCACCTGCCCCTATTGTTCAAGGTACTCAAGGCCTTGATATGTTTCTAAAGCGAAAACCCACTGAATTTCATGGGGGATTTAGGCCTGAGCAAGCCTATGGTTGGATCCGGAATGTTGAGAGAATCTTTGACAGTTTTGAATGCAATGAGCTCCAAAAAGTGGAGTATGCTGTTTTTATGCTGAGAGATGAAGCAGAGACTTGGTGGAGACTCGCCAAGAATAGAATGAATGCTGCTGCAATTCCCTTAACTTGGGAAAACTTTAAGCGTGAACTTATGAGGAAATATGTGCCTGAAAGTTATAAGAGCAAGAAAGAACTTGAGTTCATGGAACTCAAGCAAGGCACGATGACGGTGGAAGAGTATGCTTCCAAGTTTGAGGAACTTTGTGAATTCTACCCTCCTTTTCAACAAGAGGGAACAGAAGTGTCAAAATGCGTGAAGTTTGAAAATGGTTTACGCCCTGATATTCAAAGGGCCATATGTCACCAAGAGATCCGAAGTTTCACGGTGCTTGTGAATAAGTGTCGTATCTATGAAGAACATGCTTCTTTTCAACACTCTAAGTTTGACTCTAAGTTGAAGGGTCAAGCTTCTAGTTTTAAGAGGCAAAGAAGTTTTAGAAGGGGACGTTTTCTGAGGGGTGCTCCTTCTAATGTCCAAGCTAGAGGCGGCGGACGTGGTAATGTTTTTGGCCGGGGTAATATAAATACCAATGGGCCGAGATGTTATAGATGTGGAGGACCTCATTACGTTCGGGAATGTGTGCATCGTGAAGATGTTGTATGTTTTAATTGTGATCAGGTGGGGCATATCCGTTCTGCATGTCCTATGCTTGCAAGACCTGCTCCGGTACAAGCTAATATTCCCAATCGTGCTAATGCACCTGTTTATGTGAATCGTGGAGGCCATAATGGTGGTCGGGGCCGTGGTAATGGAAATAATCAAGGCCGGAATGGTGGTCGAGGTGGCTATAATGGTGGAAGGCGTGGTAATAATCGAGGAGATGGTAATGGTGCTAATGATGGAAATAGGGATGGTGGAAACCTTCAACCCAATGCCGGCAGAGTTTTTGCGGTAACCGGTGAGGAAGCAGCACAAGCAGAAAATCTGGTTGAAAGTAAGTGTGAAATTCTTGGACATCCAGTTCATGTTATTTATGATTCGGGTGCGACCCACTCCTTTATATCCGAGGATTGTGTTCGGCGATTGAGATTGCCGGTATGTTTAATGAAAAATGCTCTTGTGGTTACCACCCCAACCGGTACTTGTCTTAGATCGATTAACCGGTGTGATAATGTCGATATGCTCCTAGATGGGAGAAAGTTTGTTGTGTCTTTTATTTGCTTACCTATGAAGGGACTGGAGATCATACTTGGTATGGATTGGCTATCTGCCAACAGAGTCATGGTTGATTGTCAACAACGGACTGTTATTTTTCCTTCTCTTGATAGGGGACAATTTGATGTACAAGGTATAATTCAACTTTGTGTACTGCTATCTCTTGTCGATGGGACGAGTGGTCCCGGTCCCATGGATATCCCCGTGGTGTCTGAATTTCGGGACGTGTTTCCTGATGAGATACCTGGCTTACCACCTCCAAGGGAGGTTGAGTTTGCTATTGACCTTGTACCTGGTGCCGAACCAGTGTCTATTGCTCCATATAGGATGTCTCCTATGGAGTTAGTTGAACTAAAGAAGCAAGTTGAGGAGCTGCTTGAAAAGGAGTTTGTTCGACCCAGTGTGTCACCCTGGGGAGCTCCTGTTTTATTAGTTAAGAAAAAGGATGGAACTATGCGGTTGTGTGTAGACTACCGCCAACTGAACAAGCTGACAATAAAGAATAGATATCCTTTACCTCGTATTGATGACCTGTTGGATCAGCTGAGAGGTGCGGTGGTATTTTCAAAGATTGATTTGCGTTCCGGTTATCATCAAATTCGGGTGAGAGCCGCAGACATTCCGAAGACTGCGTTTAGGACGCGATATGGCCACTACGAGTATGTCGTGATGCCCTTTGGAGTAACTAACGCTCCAGCGGTGTTCATGAGTTACATGAACCATATCTTTCATGAATACCTGGATCGTTTTGTTGTGGTGTTCATCGATGATATCCTAGTATATTCCAAGAGCCGGGAGGAACATGAAGAACATTTAAGAGTGGTGTTGAACATTCTTAGAAAGAACCAGCTGTACGCCAAGCTCTCTAAATGTGAATTCTGGTTGACGAGCGTCCAGTTCCTTGGACATGTAATATCCGAGGATGGTATTTCGGTGGATCCTTCTAAAGTTGAAGCTGTTATGGCATGGTCTAGACCTACGACGGTCACTGAAATCCGAAGTTTCCTTGGACTTGCGGGTTATTATCGAAGGTTCATTGAAGGTTTCTCTCGTCTTGCGAGACCTTTGACAAATTTAACAAGGAAGAACCAACCTTTTGTATGGACGGTTGAATGTGAGAAGTGCTTTGAGGAATTAAAGATGAGGCTGACTTCTGCTCCTATCTTGGCGTTGCCTGATTTACAAGAAGAGTTTGTGGTGTATTGTGACGCTTCTAAGCATGGACTCGGATGTGTGCTAATGCAGAAGGAACGTGTAATAGCTTATGCTTCACGCCAGTTGCGACCTCATGAGGTTAATTACCCAACTCATGATTTGGAGTTGGCTGCGGTTGTGTTTGCTCTGAAGATTTGACGACATTACTTGTATGGATCAAGATTCGTGGTTTTTAGTGATCATAAAAGTTTGAAATATCTTTTTGACCAAAGGGAAATGAATATGCGTCAGAGGAGATGGATGGAATTTTTGAAGGATTACGACTTTAAATTGATGTACCACCCGGGAAAAGCCAATGTTGTTGCCGATGCTCTTAGTCGGAAATCTTTGCATGTATCAGCTATGATGGTCAAAGAGTTCGAGTTAATGGAAGAATTTCGGAATTTGAATGTTGGAATCGAGGTTCAATCCTCCAAGAGACTATGTTTTGCTACCTTGAAGATATGCAATGAGTTTTTGAAGCTTGTGAAAGAGAAACAAAAAGATGATGATTACTTACAAGAAATGCGGAGGTCTCAAGATTATGGGAAAAATTTATTTCTTATGGAAGGCGTTGATGGTATATGGCGAGTAAAAGGTCGTGTGTATGTACCTTCATTTGGTGATTGGAGGCGTACGGTGCTAGAGGAAGCACATAAAAGCATTTTTAGCATCCATCCTGGTGCAACCAAGATGTATCAAGATATAAAGAAGAACTTTTGGTGGCCCGGAATGAAACGTGATGTTGCTAACTTTGTAGCTTCTTGCCTTACTTGTCAGAAGGCGAAGGTGGAACACCAAAGACCTTCAGGTACTTTGAGGCCACTTGATATCCCTGTTTGGAAGTGGGACGCGATTGCCATGGATTTTGTGTCCGGATTACCAAGAACGAGGTCTAGATGTGACGGAATATGGGTAATTGTGGATCGTTTGACAAAGAGTGCACATTTTCTACCAATCAGTATGGAGAGCTCCTTGCAAGATTTAGCACAGTTGTACATTCGGGAGATTGTGAGATTGCATGGTGTGCCGTCAAGCATTGTTTCTGATCGTGACCCCCGATTTACTTCCCGATTCTGGGGAAGCTTACATGAGGCGATGGGTTCAAAGCTGAAGCTAAGCTCGGCATATCATCCTCAGACCGATGGGCAGTCGGAGAGGACTATTCAGAGTCTTGAGGACTTACTACGCGCTTGTGTTTTGGAGCATGGCGGTTCATGGGAGAAATACTTGCCTCTGATCGAATTCACCTACAACAATAGTTTTCATTCTAGTATTGGTATGGCACCATACGAGGCCTTATATGGAAGGAGGTGTCGAACTCCTTTATGTTGGTTTGAAGTTGGTGAGAACTTGGCCTTAGGGCCTGAGATTGTTGAGGAAACTACTGAACAGATCAAGATGATCCAAGAGAAGATGAAAGTCGCTCAAGACCGGCAGAAGAGCTATTATGATAAAAGGAGAAAGCCACTTGAGTTCCAAGTCGGCGATCATGTGTTATTGCGTGTCTCGCGTGATAAGGGTATAGGAAGAGCTTTGAAGAGCAAAAAACTAAGCCCTAAATTCATTGGACCCTATGAGATCTTGGAGCGGATTGGAGATGTCGCATACCGGATTGCACTCCCTCCCCAGCTTGCAAACCTACATGACGTATTCCACGTGTCACAGTTAAGAAAGTATATACATGATCCTCTGCACGTGATCTCTATTGACGATGTTGAGGTGCAGGATGACTTAACCATCCTTCCCGTTTCTGTTCGTATTGTTGAATATTCTGTGAAGAGACTGCGGAATAAGATGGTACCATTAGTAAAAGTGGCATGGAAGCATGGAAACGTGGAAACACTTACTTGGGAACGTGAGAACGATATCCGTAAGCGATACCCTCATGCATTTGAATCCGGTAAGTCGAATTTCGAGGGCGAAATTTCTTTTAGGGGGGGTGGATTGTAACACCCCGAATTTTTAAAATAGGAAGATAAATTAGGAAAATAAATGTGGAATAATTAAATGTGGGCTAATTAATATCCCAAAATTCTTGAAATGATTTAAACAAGACTTTTCAAAATTGCTGGTGAATTATGGTGATCGGTTGAGTTGAAAAATTGACCCGGATAGAATATGAGTGTCGGGCCAAGTATCTTTGATTGAGATGCCGTTGGTCAAGGCGGTAGATAATATTATTGGGAATCTGAATGTGTATTCGGAATAATTTTTAAAGTATGAATTGAGCCCAAACTGGGAGCCTGTTTATTTAAAAACGAAGGAATTTAAGTGAGAAGGAAAAGATTAAAACATAATCTCACTATTTTTCATTCTCATTCCCGTAACTTCTTCTTTTTTTTTTATGGAGACACTTTCCCTTTCTTCTTCATTTCATATTCTACTCCTCCTCTTATTCTTCCCCTTCCATAGAACTTAAGCAAAAGCTAGTGATTCTTCTACTTCCTTCATTTTCGTTGGTAAGAGCTTGGAAGAGGACATGGAAGTTTGAAGCCTTCTCTTTCCCTCTCCTATTTTCGTGTGGCATCTCCCTTCTTCTTAAACCCACTTTGTTTTTGGGTGTGAGGTAAGAAATACTCACCCTTTAGTTGGGTTTTTGCCATGGTTATATAATAATATGAGTTTTGGGGACCATGAATATGAATAGGTGTTCCCTTAAAGCATTTGATTCACAAACCCTAGAGTGAGTTATTGTGGATTCATGGGTTTAGGTGAGATGAGGGGAATGAATGCTTTTATTGAAGGAAGAAGATGAGAATGTATGATTAATTTGAGTATTGATGGGTTGGTGAAACCCTAATTTCAAAAATTTGGGGAAATGTATAATGGGAGTAGATGGATATTTATTGTTGGTAATAAAGGTAGTTTATGATGATTTAAGAATATTGGAGCAAAAACCCATTTATGGGTGTGGCTATAAATGCCTAGAGAATGAACTTGAACACCAAACCTATGGTGGTTATGGTGGTTTAGTGTAATAAATGAGAAATAAACCTTGTAATAGCATGACACCAAGAAATTAAATTAAGAGCATTTGAATCTTGGTGGTTTGTGATTGAGAATAATGGTATGGTATGTGTTGGAATGTAGGTAATAACCCCATCGACGAGGCGGGACCTTCGGACCGCGTTGATCACTACTTCACTTGAGGTAGGAGAGGGGTGTATTTTCTAAATGCATGAGAATTATGATGATGATGTATGTATTAATGTAGTATGACATGTTTGCTTGGATGAAGGTGATATTATGTGTATGTGAAATGAATTGTGTATGGTGATGTGAATTTAGTGTTTATATGATGAAGCCTAAGTGAGGCTATGGATGGCTTATTATGTGTGATATATGATTGAGTTTATATGAAGATTGATTATTGTGTATGATTTGGTGGAAAATTGTGTGGTTGAGAATGAATGTACCCTAGATGAGAGGGTAAAATAAGCTAAATGAGCTTGAAGCATGTATGAGCATTGTTGTATACATGGCATGGCATGCATATCATGATGATGTTGATAAGTGGTTGCGATCACTTGATGATGGAAATGAAAAGCCCTGCGGGACCAATGAGATTGAAGGCCCATGGTTGCGATCATGAGGCGGGAGTACCCGTTGCGAGGAGGGAAACCTATATGAAATGTTTATGAGGTGGGAGTACCCCTTGCGAGGAGGGAAACCTATATGAAATGTTTATGAGGTGGGAGTACCCCTTGCGAGGAGGGAAACCTATATGAAATGTTTATGAGGTGGGAGTACCCCTTGCGAGGAGGGAAACCTATATGAAATGCTTATGAGGCGGGAGTACCCCTTGCGAGGCGGGAAACCTTATGAGATATTGAACGTGGTTGCGATCACGAGAAGCACCTTGCGAGGCTGCTAGAGGGAGTACCCCTTGCGAGGCGGGAAACCATTGAGAATGAGTATATGATTATGGTGGTTGCGATCACCCGAGGAAATGAGAACAGATCCGTGCATATGCATTTTAACGATATTAGCATGTGCATCAGTCTTGAAGCATGATATAGTGTGATACTTTGATGATGCGATATGTTTGGATATTCCCTTTTAATTGCTAAGGTGTGATGGTGAGTTTGATTGATATGATTCTAAGAGAATTAAGGAATAATTGTGTTTGAATAAGAATTGATGATTGAATACTGATATAAAATAAACTCCTCTTGAGAAGGAGATGGTTATATTGCATTCATGCATATATTGTTTTATTTATTGGATTTTCATCATTGAGAAAGTATACTCACTCTCCTTGTGGTATATCTTTTTAGCTCCTGTGTTGTAGGTTTAGCTTTGGAGCTATTTGTGGAGGAGAAGTGTGAAGGAAGCCTCTTTTTGGTAAAGAATGCCTTGGCCGGCAACATTTTAATTTTATGGTTTGTGTAGAATGTTTGTAATGTATATAGTTTTCTGCATATTTTGTATAGCCACAAATTGGTATGAATGATGTATAATGATTATGTAGGTCATGTGTGAAAATTGGAACCCACCTATAAGACCAATTTTCAGTTATGACCCTGGTGATGTAAGACGCTAATGTGTGGGTGCTTGAATCTTGCTCACTTGATGATCAAATGATGAGAATTGTGAATGATGATTTTATGTGTTGTTTAATTGATGATATTTCATGATTGTTATGCATAAGTAGGGAACTAGTAGGGTCAAAATGAGTTTTATAAATTGTGGGTAGTGTGTGATGGTCTCAATAGCTTAAATACATGAGTTGTGACTTGTAGAAACTAGAACGGGTCAATTCCGTTGAGAATAGACCCCCTAAGTTGCTCAAAAAGGCTCAGGAATGGACTGAACACATTTATTTGCATAAGTTCCTCATTTTTGAGAATTTTTGGGTGAGGCCGGTGGCCACACGTCACAATTGATGTGTCTTAGTTGGTGTCAAAATTTGGTAGCGTTTGGAGTTGATATGAAAAAGTTAGGGGGGTTAGAAGTCCAAAAATATGGCCTTTTCTGCATAAAAACAGCAACTGTGCTGTCTCGAATCGATTCGAGGATCCCTGAATCGATTCGAGAGCTGCTGTTTTCACTGTTTTTGGTTCCAGGAAGGCCTGAATCGATTCATACGATCCTGAATCGATTCAAGGACCCCTGTTTGCATAATTTTGAGTTCCAGAAGCGTCTGAATCGATTCATACGAGCTTGAATCGATTCAAGGGGTCCTGTTTTCACTGTTTTGCATTCCAGAATCATTCGAATCGATTCATAAGGTGTTTGAATCGATTCATGACCCTGTTTTTCATATTTTTCCACTATTTTGAGACATCATTGGTATTGTTTGACTATAATATGATTGCACAACACCCCACACGCATAATTAAAGCATTTTATCCAATCGATAGACCATCCTTTAACCTTCTACCATTTCCCTTCAATTCCTTAATGTAATTGCATACTTCCGCTACTCCTTGTTGATGATCATGAGATAAATCATCCAAGGTTCACTCTTTGACTTAATTGTTCACCTTCTCATATCTTCACATATGAGATAGGTTATTAAATTAGGTCCGGGGATTACTTGCCAAAGTTCCCATCTCGCGATCTCTTCCATCCTTTAATTGTATTAAATCGCGAAAAATTTACCCCTATTTTTGGGGCGTCTCATCTTGTATCTTGAAATACATTTGTATATCCTCTCATCTTGAGAGTTAGAATTTGTTAGAACTTTTATTTGTGTATCTGCTCTATTAAGAGAGTGTATTGATTATAAACACAACACCAAACACAAGGGATTCACTCTAGGTTGAGTGGTTGTTCACTCTAGGTTGAGTGGTCACAAAGGTTGGGGTTCAACCTTTGGGTATTGAGAGATTGTGAGATTGGGTGGGTTGCCCTTTGCTTGTGAGGATTGAGTTCTTGAGTGTGGGACACTAGGAAGCTGCAATTGCTCAAAGCTTGTATCTCAAATCTTCAATAGTGAAATCCTCTAAGTGGGTTGCTTAGAGGCGAGACGTACACCGGATTGGGTGGAACTCGTTACATCGGTTTGCAAGCTTCTCTTTCTTACTCCTTACTTTCATATACTGCTTGCTAATTGATTATTGTTGTTGATTGTTTGTGAAGAGCACACTTGAACTTGCTTAATTTGTTACTCTTCAAATACTGCCCACCAGGTGTTTGAGAAATTGCTTCAGCAATACTTCTCATTATTGTGCTTTGCATATTATCCTCTTATTAATTTCACTTGCATATTCTCATTAACTTGGTTATAAAAATCCATTTCAAAGGCATTCCAACCAAAAGTTTTAAAACTCAATTCACCCCCCTCTTGAGTATTGAGGCCACTTGAACAACAAAAACCTCTCCCCATAGAAGTTTAAATCAACTTATGCATCTCAACTTTTGAAGAAGTATAAAATGAGAATGCTTTTAAAAGAGGTGAGATGTATGATTATAATTTAGTTTTAACTAATGGCAGAAGTTCGATTCATTTTACCTTCTCATTTTCTACTCCTACAAGTACTTCAGAGAAGTATAATATATCGAAATAGGAAGTGAGAAGAACATGTGTTACAAACACATTCAAACCATTTTGGTTTCTTCCATCATGTTCATACTTCATAGTTAAAAGGGGCAAAACTACAAATAAAATCCTTCAGTCTTGTCTGTTACTAGTTACAATGAACTGGCTTAAACAAACAAACAGAAATATAAGACAAATAACATTGCCAAAATGGGTCAATGAAAACTGACGTATCCAGGATTTCAGAGCAATCAAATCTCAAATATCTAAAACTAGGAAAACAAAAAGGGGGAAAAACTAAGCAAATTTCATAGTGCGGAAAAGAGAAGAGAATGACCAAATAGAAATAATAGAAGAGAAAACAACTATTTGAATGATACATTTGGTGATAATGGAAGCAAATCAGCGAAACAATTTACCAGCAGGAATCAGCAAAACATTTGACAGGGACAAGGTGAGTTTTGGGATTCATCAGTACTTTGATTATGCATTTTGTTTTGGGAGAATACAGGGTTTTACACCAACAACATACAGGGTGTGAGAGAACATAAATATTGGATAAAAAATATAAAGGGAGTTTAAAAAAGAGAATGGAGGCGCTAAAAGAAGTTATGGAACAGGCTCCAGCTTTATACCGGAACAAACTATAATCTGCACCGCTGCAGAATACACAAGAAACAATGTAACGCAGCTTCCACAGCTTACAACTCTTCAAATCCTAGGGTAGACTTCACAAACAAAGCCAATTCTTCTTTTAAAAAAAATATGAAAAATTCAAAGCCCTGCTTACTTCCTAAAGCAATAAAAGGCATCCACTTCATGATTTAGTATTCATTTAGAATTCATTTACGTTTCATAGAAACTAGTAAAATGCCACAGATCCTAGTTCGAAATCAACTCTAATTTTGTAACCAATGCTTCTAGCAATTTTGAAGTGTCAAGCAAGACGACAATCAGCCCACCTTTTTACTGTGGGTTAGCATTTGAAGAGGTATTTCTGGATTGTATCTCCATCATTGACACCAACGGCAATTGCAGGGAGAAGATGAACGACCTTCGATCTTCTCCATTGGATTCCGTTCAACAGAATCATTCCCCCCACACTGCCTTTCTTCCTCACCGATTCTTTCTCTCTACTCTGCTGGCTGCTGCTGTCGTGTTGCGCCGCCTGCGGATGTGGCAGTGACGCCGTTCGTCTTCACCCGCCCTCCGCCTCTCTGCTCGTCAGTTTGTCTCTCCATTTCGCCGGTCACCCCCTTCGCGTCCACGAGGGCTTGTTCGTCGCCTCTGGTCGTTCCCGACGCTTGTCGCCTTGCCGTGCCGGCGGCCACCATGGATGCGGCGTCTGTGTCTCTAAATGGCGGTTGGCGTTCGAAGAATATGACTCGCTAACTGGCTTGCTCGATGGCGTTCGAAGAAGAGACGCTTGAAGAAGAAACTTAGAGAGCGTGAGACGGAGGCAGAGAGAATGGAAAACGTCTCAGAGAAATGACTAATAAGTTATTAGGCTTGGGAGCATGTAGGATTTTTGGATTTGGGCTGGACACTTTTGCTGGGCCATACCCTTAGTCAATCATTTAAGCTATGTGATTAACTTGTAAAAAAAAAAAAATAGTTCACGCATGTTCGAGGAAAATAATCTCTTGGTCTTGAGGGCATTTCTTCTACAGCTAATGGTGCAGTACGTCGTACACAAACATTTTATAGAGGTTATTTTAAAAATTACTTTAAGAAGTATATTTTATATTGATCATAAAAAAAATGTAAAAAATATATTTTTTATACTAGTTATTAAAACATTAATGTAGTTAATCCTGCTTTACCATCTACTATACACAAAGTATCGTGGATGATCATTTCTCCATGGTAGTTGATTTAGTGCCCGTTTAATATTCCATTTGGGCCTTTTTATAAGATTCTATTACATCATTTTACATTTATCAAAATATTTAGTAATGTCTGGTAAATGTATTAATTTTATTGATTATTCTTAATATACTTTTAAAATGAACTTGCCTAGACCGGAGTATAGAATCTGATATGCAGAACAACCCTCAAGTTGTGTTGTATGAGTTTGTGTTACGTTGGTCCAGTGGGGATTTGGTATTTTACCTGCTATTCTAGTGGAGGATAGAAGTCTTGGAGTGTTCCTTGAGAAATCTCACTAGTCCTATGCGTTGTAGGGCGAAGGAGGGTATCACCTACAAAGACACTCCGATGCTTAAGTAAGTAGGATATTCAGAGAGAATAACAGTGCTCAAGTGTAAGTTTAGCCAAAAATGTTCTACCTTTTCCTTGTTGATTCCTATGTATTTTATATCAGATAGTAGTGGAAGAGTTGTTTTTCCCTGTGGGAATATTGCGTACGTGGTGTCAGTACGACTCTAAGTAAAGCAGAAAAGCTAGCACACGGGCGCCCTTACGACTTTACCTTCCTTTCAATCATTCTGCAGGTTACTTTTCAGCATGCGGTTACAAAAGTCAACTCTGATCTACTGGTGACGCGTACCGAAGTTAGATCGTGGGTCTCGCACACGCAATGCCGGTGTAGGATCACATTTTTAAGCGAGACGTGGATCATCTATTGCGTTTATGGATGCATATTACCGTCCTGCCCATAGGCCAGTATGGAGACTAGATCATTTGCCTCCTAGCTTGTTTGAGAGACTATACCGATTACTCAAATGAGCTATATCATCTACTCTAGTCACCTATTATAGGTACGGGTAAGAGAAGAGATTCTAACTTAGAAAAATTTTCAAAAATTTCAATTTCTCTTCTTCGTAATTGACATTTATTGTGCAGTAACTAAAACGCAGCATTTTCTATAACATAACCCATGCGAACTGTTGCGTAATGGTAACTATTCAAAAATTGGACCTGGCAGACTGATAGTGAAACGCCGTGACCCTTTAACTTTGAAACGACACGGCCTGTTTAATCTTAAAACGACGCGTCATTGCATTTGCCCCCAACCACGTCTATAAGAGGTGGTTCTAGAAGGCTCTGTGGAGTATTTGCCCTTTTCACATACTAAAACTCTGCTAAAACTGCGAAGAGACTCTTTACTACTATGGAAGATTTCTTTGTTCATGACAAGTGCACTTTAAACCCTTCCCCCTAACTCAGGTAGCCATCCTCATCCCTTCTTTTCATGTTTACACCCTTTGCAGCATTCATTTATTGTGAGAAGAAAATGAGGGCTCGGGGAGCACAGAGGGGGGTCGTGGCGGGCGCATCACCATTAGGCCTCATAGGTCAAGGTCACATCTTCCAAAAATGGTTATGCCCCCTGGAATGAGGCAACAGAGATGGGAAATCTCTTTAGGGTCCAGTATGGATTCTAGGGTCGCTGGAGGTTTAGTGGGGAAGGGTAGCTTTGAAAAGTACCTTTCTGATAATGTGACCTTTTACAGCAGTGAGGGCGGATTAAAGCACATGATTACTACAATGGCAACCGAAGAGGCACAATCAAAAGTTGTCAAGGCTGTTCTAGGATGCTCAACCGTTATTGCACACCGGATAGATTGGATAAGGCTGGGAGCCGAGAAGCCGTACATCTGAGTGCAGAAAGAAATATCGAACATTGCCTTGCGCCATGCACAAAAGAACGGGGGAGGAATGGACGCCAAATTCACTGTCCACTCTGAGGAAAGTTACAAAAAACGCTACACTGTGCTTGCACCCCGACCAAACGATCATGTTTGTCATATACGGGAGGATGACAGAACCATCTTCATGTATGACATCCTCTTCTCCAACCCCGACATCTGGTTTCCTCTGATAGAGTTTGAGATGGTTGTTTTATGATTTTTGGACTGTGCCTCCACTCAGCTACACTTGAATGGATGAGGCTTAGTGCGCGACCCCAAGCTGTTAGGGAACACTTCAACTTCACACCTATAGTGGCAATGTTTTTCTTTTATTGTCGGGTCCTACATCAGGCAAACAAGGACGGCGATCTCAGTTTTGTCACCTTAAGGTGTGATTCCAAAATAATCAACTTTGAGGCCTTTACAGAATCTGCTAAGACAGATGGCAGAAGTTTTAAAAATCCTTCACAAAAAATCTATGTGAACCTTAACAAATCCGTGTTCTGTGATTGCGGGAACGGGATCACCAAATTCCCGGTCTCATAGACACATGGGCATTTCTTATTGACTGGGGTGGCATATTATACTGAAGAGAAGAAACTATCCCTCACCTTGGTCAAGGTTATCAATGTCATGCATGAATACTCCAACACTCAAAATTTCGCACAAGCGTCTCTGATAACTGAACCGCAAGCGCCTGAGGTATCGAAGTAATATAAAATATTATCGTTCTCCACAAGGATTGTGCCCAAGTACCGGTTTACTATGATTTAATTATCCAGACAAATTGGTTCAATTAAAGGAAAGTTAACTTTATATCAAACTAAAAACAGAAACATTAAACTTAATGCCTTTCGGAATGGAAATCAAATGCTTTCTAAGAATCAATCAAAGGAAAACTCTTGGGAATTAAAAAGGTTCATATGCTAGTATCAAATTTCATGTAATTCACTTTCCCAATTATGAAATTTAGTTTTTAAGGTAGATTTTCCTAATGTAATTCAAAACCATAGGTTTTGTGAAAACCCATTAGCCCTTAAATGGTTTCGCTTACTCTCGTAACTCAAAACCATAGGTTCAATTTCATACTTTCAAACAATATACCTACTCTTGTAGCCTACATCATTTGGAATCAACTACGCTCCTCTCGAAGTCTTGTAGAGGCATTAAGCATTCATGAAATCAAATAATAAACATAAATTTCATAAAGGGAGAAGATGAAAAACAATCAGTTCAATACATATGCATACTACCCCCTTAATCCCAAGATAAAGGGTTTAGTTCAACATAGAATCAATTACACAACCAAAAACTAAGAAGCCCATTCCCAATATATAAGAAAAAACCCAAATATAGAAACTAAGTTCAGAAAATAAAAGACAAGCTCTCACTAACTCTTCTTAATCTTCCTCCCAATCTGTAAATCTGAGTGTTCTTCGTGTTGGTCCTTGAATCTCCTCTAAAATCCCTTGAGAAAGCTCTCAATTTTCTCCTCCCAAAAAGTGCCTAAAGCCTTTGTCCCTTTCTCCAATACGTGCCCATTATTTTCCTCCCTTAGAAATTGCTCCTAAAATTAAGGAAAAAGCAGAACGTGCAAAATCCACTAGCAGTGGAAAAACTCACGACTAGTGGTTTTGGAACAACAAGGTCCATGCCTAATGGGAATTTCCTACTGGCAGTGGGGTTTTTTTTTTTGCCAAAATTCCATCTTTCCAGCAAGGTCCACGACCAGTGGGAATTTCCCACTGGTAGTGGATTTCTCTCAACTTCACCAACATGCCTTTTAAGAATGTGTTGAGGCCCCGGAGTGTTTTGTTTGATGTATGCTTCCTTCAAAAGGTATTCCATGGGTCGAGATGGCTTCATTTTTGTGTTTTTAGCGGCTTGAAATCTTTTCCATTCATGCAATGCTCCTCAAATGCTTCTTGTTTCCTTGCACATAAACCTAAAACAAAGCAATTTCTGCAAAACAGAGATACCTTAGTAGCATGTGTGGAATGAAAGAAAGCAACAAGGATTAAGGGGGGAAAACTGTAAAGACCCGACATCACATAATCTGGTAATTAATAAAAATGAGGGTAATTTGATAATAAAAAGTAGAGTAAATTTTTTGTGATTTAAATAATTGTTGGAATAAGGACACTGCGATTAAAAGTTTGATATGTAACCCCGGATCATTTTAAAGACCTATCCCATATATGAAGATATGAGAAGGTGTGTAATTTAAATCAAGAGTACTCCTTGGACAACCAATCATATGATCATCAACTAGGAATAACGGAAGTATAAGTTATTTCACGAGTTATAGAAGGGTATGAAAAGAAACCCAAAAATACCCTCATTGGTACCCAAAAATATGAGAAATATGTATGCATGTTGTTGTATAATCATGTCATGACTCAACAATACTAAATGTACGTCAAAACTTATGAATTTTTGGGAAAACAGGGCCAGGAATTTATTCAAGCAGCCTGGGAATCGATTCCCACATGTTTAGAATTTAAAATAGTGAAAACAGCAGCTCAGGAATCGATTCCCACCTTGTATGAATCAATTCCCACGATTCTGGAATTCAAAATAGTGAAAACAACAGCTCGAGAATCGATTCCTAGATTGTGTGAATCGATTCCCATCAACAATTATGCAGAAAAAAAAGCACAATTTTCAACTTCCAACCACCCTAACTTATTCATACGAAATCCAATGACCACTAAATTTTAACACCAACTAAAATACATCATTTATGATGTGTAGCTATTGGCCGCACTAAAAAATTCCCAAAAATGAGAGACTAATGCGCATAAATGTGTTTAGTCCATTTTAAGGCATTTTTGTGCAACTCAAGGGTCAATTCTCAATAGAATTAGCCCATTTCAATTTCTACAAGTCAAAAACCATACATGGAGACTATTGGAACTATCACATGCCATTCAATTCTCATAAAACTCTATTTGACCCTATCAGTTCCTCAATTATGCATGAACATCAAAACATAACTTCATACATGCCTCATAAGAGATTGTAATTCATGAATAACATCATCCACTCATCATTTTGGGTAATAATCAAGTATCATAATTGTCATCATACATTGTTAAGGTCATAATCAAAAATTAGCCATACATATAAGGGTCCAATTTTCATATATGACCTTCAAAATGAATGTTCATCAATCCAAATACATAATAAGCATATATCAACATCATATGCTATACAAAATCAATGGTTGCCGGCCCAGACACTTCCTATACAACTGATTTACCTTCATCACCAAAACATACACTTCCAAAAAGTGATATAACCTCACCCCATGGATGTCCTACATCACAAGGCTAAAAATAGACAATATGGGAGAGTGAGTTATACATTCCAAAGGACGAATATGAATACAATGTGATTATATGCATATGCATTCAATGCCATGTAAACTTTGCATCAACATATTATTCAATATCATGATTTCATCATCTCATCAACATACATATATCTTAATCATCTCTATGATTCATGGAAAAGTATATAAACATACACACATTCATGCCCCTCATCATATTGGGCTATCACACCTATCATCACCATACATAAATTTATTTCTTTGTATTCATATTTTATATGTTGTCTTTAGGTATTCTTTCACCCAATCATAACCATCATCATATTTCATCACCTTTGGCATATCTCCTTGCTATATGCAAATGCTCTTAGGCTAATGCATATGCACAACAGAGTTAATATCAATGTAGCTCCGACTGTGGGAATATAAACACCAATTTGTGGGTTCAATCATGGATTCATAACCATACCCTTACTATAGTAGTAAAATGTGTACACTTCTCATCAATTTGCATGAATATCACCATATTTTACTGGTACCAAACCACATCGCCCATCTTGCAACACCTGGCCATTTTCACCATGACCGCAGTATACACCATAATCAATATAAAGGTGTTGCAGGCCAACCATGATTCATACCATGGCAGCTGTGATCCAAAGGACCACCGGGGATACTTGCTCCTCAAAGAGCCACCCCCCACAGGGTCAACCACATGCAGCTCCTTGTAGCTATACATAGGCAGCTTCGTGACTTACACACCGAATCACTAGGGAAACAATAATAACGCTCATGCACAGAGCCACCCTCCCACTAGGCCAACCGGAGGAACCCCTAACATTCCATCACCGGCAGCTATGCAATATGCCATGGATGAAATGCAAATGCAAATCATAATGCATTCTCACAACTATGCATCCTATCATGCCACTCACCAATCATCACCATCTCCAATACCACCACACAATTCTTGGTGGATTTTATTATCATTGGTTGTTGCCATTGTTCTAAATTTTAGTGTGGCATTTTCAACAATTTTTCATCATATAATTCAATACTTTCATCATTCACAATGGAATCAAAATCATAAACTACATTCACCAATCGTTCATAACATTCAAGGTATGCTAATCATCTATATTCATCCTCATTCATCATTAATAATGATCATTTCACGTTCATGGTGAATATATCACAACCATATCACATCAAGGCATAACACTTGCCAAGCAAACAACATCACCATATAATATACCATAAATATTCCAAATGCACCATACATATTGCCAAGAAAAATTATCATCATGTTCAACATCTCAATTAGTCATCACACACAAGCAATCCAAACATGTATATTGTCATATATGACAATCAACCATTACTCAATTCATGCATTTAGAATATAAAACTCCTCTCCTACCTCAAGAGAAGAATTTTGAGCGATACGACGTTCCCGCCTCCTCGTTCGAAATGGGTCCTATATTTCATAAGGCACCACATAATTATTTTCTACTCAAGATCACCAAGATTTACATATTTTAATTTAATACTTGGTGCATTCAACATTTTCATTATCAAACCATTTTCCATTTCATTAATTTCACCATGTATTTATAACTCTACCCATCAAAGGGTTCATACACCAATGGCCATCAATCACCATTAATGGCCATCCACCCTCATTAATGTTATCCATCATCATTAATAACTGTTCTCCTAACACATTTACTCATATCCACCATTCAAATATCACACAATTCCTTTCAAAATATACTCTCCAATTAACATTCATTATTTTCCTTAATTTTCTAAAGTTAGGGTTTCACCATAAACCCAACAACATCACAAATCCATCACCTTCCAACATAAATTTTGTGTACCCCATTAAAGGCTCATAAAAACTTACATTCAAGCCACCCCACCTTAGTGTTTCCATATTAAATGATTTTCCCAACAACCCATATACATTAAATACTCACCCAATCACCAAAAATCCAAAACCCAGGGCACAAGCTCTTGAAAAGTGATGAGGAACTCACCTCAAGTCAAGAGAAGAGTGAGTTTCCAAGAGAAGGAGAGGTGGATATGAAAATGAGAGAAGAGAGAGAGAGAGGAGCTTCAAGCCAAGCTTCTCCTTCAAGCCTAATGAAAAACAAAAATGGGGAAGGAAGATGCATACACCACTTTGCTTAGGTTTTTAGAGAAGGAAGATGGAGAGGAAATGAGGAAGAAAGAGAAAAGAAAGATTGGTTGTTGTTGAGAGTGAAGAGAAGAGAGGGAGTTTTGTGTTTTAATTTTTCCCTCTCATTAAAATCTTATCGTTTTATGACAAACAGGATCTCCATTCGGGCTCAATACTTTATTCAAAAATTATTCTGAGTATAGATTCAGATTCCCAATAATATTCTTAACAGCCCTAACCAACAGTACCTCAATCCAAGATACTTGGTCCGACACCTATATTCTAACCGAGTATAATTTTAGCTCTTAAAGCCTCAATAAATTATGAATAATCTTCATAAATCTTAATTTAATCATTTTCAACATTTTGGGACATTCATTAACCCATGTGTAATTATTTAATATTTATTTCCCATATTTAATCATTTATATGAAATTTGGGATGTTGCAAAAACTAACACAAATAAATTAAAAGTGATGACAAAATGACCCTAAAACTAATGCAAACTAAACACCTATTAGTCTCTTGGGGTCCTGAGCCCAATGGGAAGCTTATTTAAGTAATACTTTTCGCATGCATATTTCTTCTTTACTTATTCGTGTTGATTTACTGCTTCTGGTATCTAACTGTTCCTCATTTCTTTGACAGAATAAATTGAAGCTTACGAGGCTGTGGAGAAGTTAAAAAAATTACAAGTAGAAATGGCTGCCACAATCACCGAAAATAACATTCAGCCAAAGAGGAACATTCCCAAGGCTGTGGTTCAATCCATCACCTTCCCCAAACAAGACGCTGGGGAAATCCCATTATTGGAAGGTCAAGAGCAGGAGCCAATCATCTTGGAGAAAAAGAAGAAGAAAAAGCATACCCCAGAGAAGGAGAAGACTCTCACTTCTGCCAAAAAATAAAAGGTTCCGGAGGAAGACGATACCGAAAAGGATAAGACGTCAGTTCAGTCCATCTCATCTCATGAGGAGCCTACCCTAGTTGCTATTGATGTAAAGATGGAGCAACCAGTTGAACCAACTCCGACCAAAGTGTCTTCACCTACTCTGAGGTCCCATCTTGCTTTGTTTATTATCTTCTGGATCAAAACAAACTTGAGCCTCCAACATACAACCTTTGCAATACCCTTGAAGTCTCTAAAATAAAATAAGCTTGTGAAACTACTTGGTGGCAACTAGCTGAGGTCAGCGGAGTCATTGACTGCCTGTCATAGATGACTTACAACGTTGAAAAAGCCAACACATTCTTCAACCAAGCTCAACATGCTCACCTCGAGGCATAAAGGGCACGGAGAGAGTATGATCGTGCTGAGAAGAGGTTTAAGGTTGAAAGGAAACTGTGGAGGGACATAGACCTTGAAACCATCCAGCTGAAATGAGAGATAGAGAAATTGAGGGCAGAGAAGTAGAAGCTGGAGCAGCTGAAGGAAGAAAACATTTGTGTGAAGAAGGAGGCTGCTAAAGCAAAAGCTGGTGCTGAAACTCTCCTAGCCAAGGTGGAGAAGCTGACCGCTAAAAATGTTGAAGCCAAAGGAGCTTGGGCTATGGAGAAAGACCAACTTACCACCGAGATGGAGGCCATCTGAAAAGAAAATAGGGAAATGGCTCCACTCCATAAGGCAAACCAATAACTTTGAGGGGACCTGGTGGCATCCCAAGCTAGGGACACTGAGGCTCTTCAACTCTGTGACATTCTTGTTAGTGAGTCTTTCAGTGTCTCTATTAGGTAAATCCAATATCAAAATCCCGATGTCAACCTCAACCTCAATGGAATTCACCCTTACTATGAATTTTATGGTGGAAGGTTATTTTCTCTAGTTGATAGTGGATATGAGGAACCTGCGCGTGTGCCCTACGAGTTAACTGCCCTGCCAAAATCACAAAGTATGGATCCTAAGGCGATCTCCGATGAAGATGACACACCTCATTCCTAAACTTACTAGTTCTTCTTCTCACGCTTACTGTTTCACATCTCTTATTTTTAATTTGTCCTAGCCTTATATCGAGATAGGCTCCGACTTCAAAATGTACCTTTTAAACTTGAAATACAACTTTCATTATTTTAATTTCATATCAAATTATGACAATGGTTTATGTTAGCCTTTGCTTTTACACGTTTCTGTATAATGTGTGTGTATGCCACTCGTTGGAGTTTGGAACGGTTTCTTTTAATATGGATCTAATCATCACTACTCATTTGGGCTAAGAAGTTTGTTACCGAGGTAATGACTTTGTCATTCCTCATCATAAGATTCTAATTACACCGCTCATTGGGGTCCGGTATGGTCTTGAAAGAGATCCAATCCTCGTTACTCATTGGGGCTAAGTAACCAGTCCCTCTTCAAGAGACTGGGGTGCCACTCATCGGGGCTAAAAGTTTTACTTGCGCCGCTTGTTATGGTCCAGTACAGCCTAAATAGAGGTCCAATCCTTGTTGCTTGTTGGGGCCAAGTATCCAATCCTTTTTTAAGGGACTGGGTATCGCTTGTTGGGGTCCGGTATGGCCTTAACAGAGGTCCAATCCTCGCCACTCATTGGGGAAATTTTTATATAAGTCGCAGAATTGAAATCCAAAAGTAATGAACTTTGTAAATAAAACTTTTATTAATTACTAAATATACATCAAAGTTATGCTGGGACATGCCTTGTTAAAACCTTCTTGAGGAAAACCCAATGGAAAAAACCTCAAATTAGGAAAAAACAAGTACATGTCGAACATCCAGCTAGCTGTAATAAACTTGTAAGTTCTGGATATTCCACTTATTTCTAATGGGCGTTTCATCTAACGATTCCAAATGATAAGTTTCTTTTCTAGCCACCTTAGATATACGATATGGACCTTCCCATGTCAGTGCAAGTTTACGTTGATAGGAAAATTTATTTCCAATATTGGCACATCCTAATACCAAATCTCTAACCTTAAATTGTCATTGTGAGACATGTTTATTATACCAAAGTACAGCTTTGGCTTTAATGGCTTGATCTCGAACAAAAGCTTCCTTTCTAAGTTCATTGATCAATTCCAGCTCATTTCAAAGATGTTGTTCATTGTTCTGATCAGAGAGGTGGTGTACCCTTGAGGACCATGTTTGGAGCTCTACCGGGATTAAGGCCTTAACGCCATATGTTAACCGAAATAAAGACTCATTAGTGGATGAATGAGGGGTAGTCCTATATGCCCATAGTACATGACATAACTGATTGGTTCAGTCACTTTTTGCTTCACCCAAGCGTTTCTTTAACCCCTTCAACACCTCATAGTTGGCTACTTCAGCTTGGCCGTTGGTTTGTGGGTATTCTATGAAAGAAAACACTTGCATAATCTTCAAACCTTCCAGCAACTCAATGAATTTACAATCAGTAATCAGGTGTCATCACCACTAAAATAACAACTGATGGCTACTGAAAATTAACGACCAACAGCTGTCGTCGCTAATTAGTGACCATAATAATGATGACACAGGAAAAAGGATGACACTAAGGAAATCAGTAACCACACGAGACGCCGTCATTATTTTTGGCAAATAACCATCGCAAACACCATATCTATTCATAAGGAATGAAACACCTTCATGGACACCGTCATTAGGAGTAACAAATCTAGCGACAGGAATAGGATCCTGTAGCTATTTTTTACCTTCCCTCCAATATGTTATTTTTTCCCGCCAACATTAACGATAACTACGGTACTTGTCACTCAAATATAAGTAACCCTATCCTTAACCATGTAGACCACGGTATGCTCGGGGTGATGGTAGACAGACCCTGCCATATCGTCTTGGTACCTCCAGTACACCCAGGGATTCAGTGCCAAAGAAGATTACACAGGAGACGCCCCCAACAATGGTTCATGGTGATGTGTACCCATGGATAGCTTAGACGCATTAAAGGGTCAGCAACAGGTCCGGGCCTATGAGGCGAGCCTATCCTCTATACCTGACAACCTTCCCTCTCTAGTCCCACTGTTGGCCGGGAACGAGTAAGTATTACTATATTTCCTAAAGTTTATTCATTTGTATTATTGTATGGTAATTGAGACATACCTTGTAATGTCCTAAGTAAATTTACAATTTTTTTATTCGTTTAATTAAAATTTACGATAAATTTTTCACAATTTAATTGGTAAATGGCTCCATAATGATCGAAATAATTATTTTCTATATATAAGGTCAGAATATAAGTTACATTACAATTTAGAGACTTCCCTAATAGCCATTTAAGAAAGGAAACACAACTAAAATAGGGGGCCTGATGTTGCGTGTCAGCCCCACACTACGCGTGGCACCCAACGTAGCCTTGACGCCATACGCCAGGTTGACGCTCAGCGTCAGCATGACAGTAACAGCACTTGATGCTGTTAACCATTTTAGGCCAATCAGCCAACTTCTAACCTACTTAAATGGCCCGTTTTAGGTCCGATTGCCATGAAACTTCACGGACCACATGTTTTCCCCATTCCAGAACTGTTGGCATTGTCCTCTTGCCAAGATTCCATCATATGCGCAAGTTATACGCAAAATACAGTTTAACTTGCTTAGGTGCAAAACCCTTACACCAAACTACCTAAAAGGACTCCAAATGGCCTAAGGCTAATACAAACAATTTCTAAATGACCTAGGGAACCTACTAGTCCCTTCCGGGGGTTCTGAAACCCACTGGATCTCAAAACCACCTATTCAGTTCCTTAAAATCATGAATACCCACTATATACATGATTCCTAAAATCAATCAAATCATCCATACATTACTCAATTGCATCACACACATCATATACCTATCATACATCTACGCAGTACCTGCCCATCCTACTCAATCATACTACACTAGCTTCGTGCCAAGATTCATCCATCCAACACATTAAAATAGTTATGAATGTCTAATTATTTCATCCCAATTCAATCCTCATTATCAACAATTTAACATGCAATCACACTTCACATATCATTCAAGCACGTAGATATCGCAAGACCTAATCATATCATGCAATCATACAATGGCTCTGTGCCACCCAACACACAAATATAATGAAATGCTACACTACTAGATCAATACACATTCATGCCAACAAAGTAACATAATTCCACATCTTTATAATTCAACAACAAACACACAGCTACATATATCTATCTTTTCTTCCGGCTTCTATGTCGCTCTGGCCTCATTTAGCTCTCGCCTCCGTGGTGTGCATTCATACCTGCCAATAGTCACTAAAACCACAATATAGGGGGTGAGTGACTGGAATTAAGAATTAATACAGAAATGGACATCAAAACTAGGAAAAGTGTAATCTAGCTACCCCCTAGTTATAAGCGTCAATTATTATTAGTTACCATCTTTGATACCCCTTACTCACCCTTCCAATCTTCATACTTTCACAATCATGTTAATTACCAACTTGACGCCATCATTATATACTATTATCACTTAAATTCAGGCATACATGCTTAGTCATTTATCCTCTAATTCATTATCTAACTCCATTACACACAAATCAACATATTAATTAGCCCTAAGCCCTATATTCATTATCATCAAGTAAATCAACATCACGTAGCACATACATCTCAATAACTCAATCATCATATAATACAAGCATCATCATAAACATATAAATAAGTCAAGGACCGTAAAACACAACTGACTCTCATGTATAGCAGACTCCTAGTATCCGGATACTAAAGGATCGGCCTTCAGTTGGGGGTCCTACTTGACACCCCGTGGACCCTGCTTGGTCCACGAGTCCTGCTTGACTCCCTACCTCAACCACTGGGTCCTACTTGACCACTGGGTAGCTCAACTAGGCACAAAAACAACGGGAGCTAGAAAACGAGGGGCTACATATACCGTCAATCGTCCCACACCATATAATCACATATAGAAGCATATCATACCTTGATCAACATCATCAAACTCTTTCATAATTGTCAGAAGTTGACATTTCTTAACTCCACAGGGCGGCCACGCAGACCTGGCCCATAAATCTCTACCTAGGCGGCCACACAGGCCAGGCCCTAAATATATCTCCTCAGGACGGCCACACAGACCCAGCCCAAATAAACATCACATACATCTCACCATTATGGATCACAATCATAAATATTAATTAACAAATACAATAATTCATCAGCATCAATTACTACACAACTTTATGACAAATATTTTATTCATTTAAGGACAAGGTCACATCATTACATGCATATATCATCTTATAGATCATCATCAATGAAGACCAAATTCATGATATCCATATACCTACACATATACATATAAAATTACTATCATTATTAGTAACATGCCATTTGCTTTCTCTTTGCTTATTAACTCGAAATCCATCATTATTTTGATTTTATCATTAACTTGTGATCTTTATTCATAATTTATAATCACACTATCTTATTATAAACTCTTTCCACATTTGTTCCTTACCAAAGCCATCCCTTATGATTTATAACATTACACTCTCTCACATAATCTCTCTATCATACTAATGTCATTCATATACGTATTATCAATTACAATCAGTCTTATTTCTAATTATGGATTTCACACTCTCCTACCTCTTGTTTATGTATTCTTATGAATGTACCTAGGCCTACCTACCTCCCATTTCATACTATAATCTACCATATACATGTTTCACCCTTTATCATGTCACTTCATTAATTCTACTTATTCTATACAAACTATTCGATAATTTTCGTGATCAAGACATACCGACATATTCAATTACTCACTTATTCATTTATTTCCTATCCATCATCTTCAAGATTCCTAGTTTACCCTCACTTCCTATTTCCAAATATCTCCTTATCATAATGCTATTACACCTTTTAATCATTTATCAATTTATTAGTTAGCCTACCCTCTTTACTTTAATAACTTTTATACTTCCATTTCACATACTAAATCATCTGAATTAATTTAGAATAATTAGAAGCGTCTATAATACATCTTTTTTCCTATACGCCAATTACGTAATTATATTTCTATATTAACCTTAACCTAACACACCCCCTTACCTCGATTCCAAGCTTTCTAAATCTTCGAATTGATTGCCGGGTTCTGTCTGAAATCCTTAAAACTCTAAAATAAAATTTAACGAAGCTTCAATAAATATTATAACTACCAAAACTATAACCCATAATCCTTAAATAACTCTAAACCTCAATCTTAAGTTATCGAAGCTTACCATTCCATTTTCTATCTTCGTTTCCAAGACCCACGATGTCGAACAGGCTTCGATCCTTGCTTCAAAATACACTTCAACTACCATTTGCCTCAAGCTCCTTATTTAAGCCTCAAACATTTGTTCAATTCAAGAATTAAGCTCCCATTATGTATGCTAACTTTGCGTAGAGAGAGAAAACAAGAATGAGGAGAAAGAAACTATGAAATTGAGGGTCTCCAAGAGCTTACCTCACTTCCCTGATGCCATCAACGTGATTCCCTTCAAGAATCCACCATCAATCCTCTTTAATTAGGCCTCCATAGCTTGGGAGAAAAAGGCAAGGAAGAAGGAAATATATTTTGCATGCCTCGGGTCTATCTCAGTTTTAGCTTTTAATCTTGATTCGCTATGTTGATGCTACGCATCAACTCATTAATTCGCACCTGACGCTACGCGCCACATGAAACATCCTTAATTTAATTACACTTAAACTGAGACTAGGGGAAATTTTTCCCAAAATTTAGAGTTTACAAATCATTCAATATCTGCCCAGGTTAATAATTGGAATAGAATTAAAACAACATAAGGGCAGAGAAGGCAAAAGCCGACCAGAAGAAAGGAAAACCTTCACAAGAAGGCCCAGCGGAAGTCACAGCTCGAACAACCAGTGTTCACTCGCTCAAGCGAGGCCCAGGACGCTTGAGCGAGACAGCCCACTCGCTCGGGCAGAGTACCATTCGCTTAAGCGAACAACCCAAAAGCCTCCTGTGCACACACACTCGCTGGAGAAAATCCTCCATTCGCTGAAGCGAGAAGTCACACTCGGATATCCAAACGCTCGGAATCCAGAGTTCCATTCACTTGGAAACAACCCATCATATCATACTCCTCTCGGAAGCTTACACAACCCACTATTTTATTCCGCGAGATCATACAATTCATTTACTCGGAAAATGATAGCTAGTTCACTCGGAATCTATGAATTCCCCTTTCCCGGCCTATTTCCTCTATCAACACCACCCGGTGTGTTTCAACCTGAGATCACTCGGAGGTACATTACTCATCCTTCACTCGGCACATTATCACTTCTTTCACTCGGGAAATACCTAGATCTTCCTTCACTCGGAAAGGGGTCACAATACTCATTCGTCACTCGGAACATTCCAGCTAAATCCACATGGCATATGACACTTATTCGCTCGGGGAAAATCATTAAGTCAAGCCCCACTCGGGCTTTATCTAATCTTAACCACTCGGGATGTAGAACCTCATTCACTCAGATTATGTAATCGTACACTTGGAATTCATCCCAATCTAACCATTACAACAACTCTTCTTCGGAAGAGGGCCCACTCGGGGTTTCCACTCGGAATTATCTAACCCTTTCCCGCTCGGGATCTACACATATTTTTCACTCGGAATAATCAAGCCTAGCATTACTCAGAAATTCTCCCATTAATCCTACACAGAATAGGTTCACCAAGAGATTTCTCAGAATCCTTTTTAAGTCTTCTCCGCTCGAAAAAGAAGGCCAACACTATAGCTTCGCTCGGAACGGCCCAGACAATAATAATCCACTCGGAATTCATCACCTTAACATTATTTATTCAACATCACTTCACAACCAATACAATGTATATTACCACTATAACCACACACATATGTATATACAGACATACACTCGGATACTTATTATCGCAGCATTATTCATTCACCAACACTTGTTATTCGATGTAATTAACACCATACCCATGTAAAATATATATATATATATATACGTGTACTTGTTTACAATTCTGATAGGTATTGCTCATAAACAATAAGTTAGTTACCCTATTACATGAGAGCCAGCCAAGGCTACACTGACCAGACATAATAAGTACAATATAAGCACTCAACAGTCGGAGTGCACCTCGCTCGGACTTGAGGCCCGATCATCACTTCCGAGTCCAACCTGCACATGCTGGAAAATGGTGTAGGGGTGAGCTTTCACATATAAAACGATAGCTATTGACTCGGATTATACCTCAATCCTCAATTATACAATTTACATGGCTCAATCCACAATAATATATATACACGGCCAATTAATATAGAGTCACACAACATCACCCAATCGGAAACTGCACCATGACATACATCCTCAATCATAACATCATATTGCACTCGGCAACAGCATCAATACATGCATATTCATTCAGTCAGAATTCACTCATACGACATCATCCAGTCGGAGTTCACTCAAATCATTCAATCCATGAAAATCATAATAATCTCAATAACAATGCTCATACACTCATGCATGCAAATCCGACTTAAACAGTGATTTCAATGCAGATTCCTTCCCGGCCCCTCGTCCACTAGCCCTTTCCGTGTGGCACCGGTCACCCCGTGACGTCTCAAGACCCAGCTCTAGCTCCATCGGCTACCACGGATCCTTATGGAACTAGCCAGGAATCTGACTGAAAATCATCTTATACGACTCCAGATGCCTTTCCGACCCCCCGTCCACTAGCCCTTTCCGTGTGGTCCCAGTCACCCCGTGACGTCTCGAGACCCAGCTCTAGCTCCGTCGGCTACCACGGGTCCTCATGGAACTGGTCAGGAATCTAGGAGTCATCTCATATATGCAATCTCATGCCATTCCACAACAAGCATCCAAGGTAACCACGTTACAACACATCCACTCGACATTTTTAACGGAGTCAGCATGCATTTCAACACAACATTCAAAATGGAAATCACGTATCAATTCACATCTCATGCATTCGGGAATAATGGTAACGCACACATGTGTTCACTCAGCAGTCTCAGGTTTCAACAACATGCTTCACAGAAATATTAACAAGCACTCAAGGACGGAGTTACACAACCCTCAACCATTCACAGATACTACCAATCCGGGAGTTGCATGCACAATCGCTCAATCACAACACATCGATCTACATCTTTCACACAACATATCACATTAAAGCAAGCACCCAGGACCCGGTCATAAACCATACACTTGACATGCAAAGTGCCCCCTACCTGCTGTCGGGGTTCAGAGACTCCTCGAGTTGCAATGCTGACCGGTCGCCCTTCTGTTACTCCTCCTCCACCAGCCTTCGAACTCAGCGTTGATCCTGGCCAGAGTTGCTCTTTCCTCCAACGGGTTCGTCTCCCCTACGGCTCCAAGGCACTTCCCAGCACAGCCTTCCAACTGGGACACTAACAGCTCCAAGTGGAAGAAGAAGGAGGGGGAAGAAGGCGACGGAGAGGAAGAAGAGGATAGGGAGTGGAACAGAGCCGCGTTGATGTTCCTCCCAGAAAGCTCTCGACTCTCTCACTGTTCGACGCGAATGAGAGTGAAGAAGAGAAAACAGGGAAAGGAAAGACTAGACGCACGCACAAGAAGAGCTGTCCAGCGTGAATTAATGAAGGAAAGAGAGAGCTGAAGTTGTCTTATACCCTTAGGGACACATGCGTCCTTTCGCCTGGCATTATTATTATTATTATTATCATTATTTATTCAATCATTTTCTAACCAATCAGCAATTAGTTTAATTATTCATTAATCCCAATTCTGCAGTTAACCCTTAATTAATGGCTTAGTCTCAATCGGTAATTAAATTAAAAATCGGGATGTTACAGTTCTCCCCCTCTCAAAAGAATTTCGTCCTCGAAATTCAAACACATACTTAGTCTCAATGAACCACTCGGAAAATCACTGTCATACCACAATAAGCAATTACACATCTATGTACCTCAAGTATTCATCCATTGCTTAATTTCCAGTCGGTATAATTGGCTTCCAAAGCAATTTACCGACCGCTCCACCCAGAAAACCGAGACATCATTCTTAACACATTTCTACTCGGAAGTGTCATCATTGACTCAGAATAACATTCCTTTCTTTCACTCAGACTACCTCAATAAACAGATCAGAATACCACAGTCATGCTCCGACTGTAACTCTTTGTTTCTCAACGTTTCTGACTGCTTCGCAATTTCTAATCAGCATAAATAAAACAAGTCTTCATAGTCTTCATTACATTTGGGATTCCATTTCCCACGTAGTTACCCCCATTCAACTCTGCCAGTTCACCCTAGCCATTGGCACCTTCCAGTTCTTTGGCCGCTCGGCCTTACACTCTCAACACCGATCGGTGTGTTTACATCATCGGGTTCTCTGACTCAATGAGTCACTCGGCACGACCATGAACTCACACAAAGCATAGGCTCGACATTGTGTCACATGGGACATATTCTAGATGTTATTCACCCAGTTGGGAAGAATCTAGTCGGTAAACAACATTACCGATTCCCACCAATACTCACTTCCGACCGATTCATCTCAGATTAAACCCTCGAATTTTCAAAATCTGACCACAAAATTTCTTTCTTAACCAAAATGAACACTCAAATGAGTTCCCATATGCTTTAATTAGCATAACTTTCCTGGATTTACCTCGTACAGGCACCACACTCGGTTCTAACATCTCAGATTCCTAACCATTCCTTCGGCTAACTTCATGCCTAGAACCCAAGAATGTCACTCGACCCTCTCACTCAAAAATATTAATTGGGGTTTTAAGGGAAGTTCTCATCCGGAAATCCTTCCACATGCAAAATTTACTCGTAATTCAAGCCTACCTCGAAACCAACCTGAGTTCAAGCCCAGCAGTCCCAATCGCTGACCTAAGTACGATTTCAAATAAATCCTTCTCTTGGATATCTACTCCCCTTGGAGACCCTTCACTCGGAAACTTTCTATTTACCCAATTTCCACTCGGAATACAGGCCTACTCCAAATATAAATCTGAGTTCAAACTCAGCAGCTCAACATCACCCGAACACAGCTATGAATAAGTTTACCGCTCGGTATCTACTCCCCCCTTGGGTAATTCACTCGAAAACTTGCACACTCGAAGTTCCATTTTCCGACCAGAAGTACTTTTCTCCTGGATAAAGATCACTTGGTGGAACATCACACGGGTATTAGGGATTCTACACTCGATATCTCTCCACTCAACATCATTCCACATGGTACCATTCCACTCGGAAATGGTACACTCCGAGACACTCCACCCGAAATTCACACGACTCGGATATTTCACTTTGATTTTGCCTAACACAGAAGTGTCATTCAGACACAGCTCCTTATTGATGACCAAAACGATGTTTCACTCAGAACATCATAATTTTCACTCAGCAATTCTTTCTCCCAGAAGGATTTCACTCAGAACTATCTCCACTTTCACACACTCGGAATATACTAATCTTTCCTGAGCAAATCCTCACCTTATAATTTATCTTGGCTCAAGATCCTGGTCCCCTTGTTAAACTTACAATATCACTTGGTTAACCTTATAAAACTCCAATTCCAGTGACAGGCTTGATCACCCATCTATTTCAATAACTACCATCATTTCAGTAGTCAATTCATACCCAATAATCTCTGATCCTCCCGGAGGTAAACACATCAAGGTTAAACAAACCCCCTTATCCATATTTTGATACATAACCACTTATTATTCACTTAATACAACTCTCATGTTCACTCACAACAGCCTGATAGACTCACCATCACCATACCCAGCTACAACCAATTGCTGCATCCAACTTATAGGATGACGTCTCATTCCTATAGGGTTACAACAATTACATAGTCACTGCAACGTGTACGCTGCCACAATACCCATGGTATGAAGAGTCATCTCAGAACGGTATGCCTCACACTGACTAGACTCACTCAACTAATACTAATTCATACGGAAATTAATGGCAATTCACACACACACATTGTAATCAATACATCTACATCAACATCATCATTATGCACCACGTAGGGTATATCACGTAACAACAATCATAAAAATCATTGATCACTTCTGTAAAATAGTACAATGGTAATATTCTTCCGGCCTATACAGGACATATACCTCATCATAAAATGGCATATCAACAATCGGCTTTTCAGCCCATACCGAACAAATACCTCTTTTCTTTAAAATCTCATTCATCACCAACCATGACCCCACAACCTTATAATCCCTCATTTCATCGCTCGTCACAGGCCACTGATCACTTTTAAGCATAATGATTCATCGAGCATAAACACAATCCAGTGGGGTTCAATCATCATAATCATTACTCTCAGTGCCAAAAGTACTCGGATTTCAACCCTACCATCACTATCAATCGGGTGTCCCATTTACTATCTACACTTCACCTTAAGACAATTCAAGTTTCAGCAATTCAACATACCATTACATGCTCGACTCAATAATCCATAAGGTCAGTCAGATTATCTGACTCGGAATTTCCAGTGGTTACCTAGTACACCCACAATATCCAATTATCACCGAGCCCAGATCACCATAGTGTCTAATTCCACAAGGTCTGATTATAGAAGGTCACATTAAATCCAATCGGTTTTCTACACATTATAGGTCACAATTCAATCAATAATTCACTCGGTTGTCAACCATAACACTGAGTCTAACCCAAATCACCACACAATAAAATCATCACATAATGGTAATTCAAGCCTCAATGAGTTACTACGTAATTGCTTTACTCGGGCTCAACAACTCAGAAGATTAATAAATTATCAGACTTAGAATTCCTAAGGGGTCACCATTTACCCATCGTGGGTCACACCCAAAATATCCTAATATTATAAAGCCTAACACCATCCACTCGATTTTCACACACCAAAACCGAGACAGTATTCAAATCAAACAGGTATTCTATTTCACATTCATCCATTTATGATCATGCCCAATTAACTGGGTCACCATACCTAGTGGTCCAGCATCTAATCCATCATTCACTCGGTTTCTTCAATCACCACCGAGACACAATCCCAATTTAACATATACCCGATCTCACCTTTACTCACTTATCACACACCCAGAGGTTCAACTTAGGAAACTGCAACACATCACTAAGACTATATATCGTATACATCATATCTCATTCATTCATCACATACTCAAATTTCCCAATTTAGCAATCTGCAACCAATCATTTACATCATATACCATATAGGATTCACGCGCCAAGGGTATAAAACATCCTTTAAAAATGGCACAACCAATCACAAAATTTAAATTCAACCCACTAGAGGATTCCTTCAATATTATTCACTCAGCTAGCTCAACATATGAGTTCTAATCCATTCAATCAATATGTCTCGACTACGAGCCACTATTCATGGCCCACCAAGAGATCAAATCAATTAATCAGTTTCAATATACCTGAAGGGTTCAACACCTTTCCTTCCATTTCCTCTCTCATTCAACCCCACACTTAGAACAATTCTTATTTAATAAATGGTCGAACCAGGGCAGTAACAATCCTTTACCCTCAAATCAACATCCCCACAGTAGTACCCTTCACTACTGTCCACAACAAAACACAGAAGCATAGAATCACACAAATCATGATTAATCATGTATCAAATTCAACAAAATACTACAGGCAATGATGACAATCGGTCATATTGCACACAACCGCCTACTCACAGTAGGCAAACCTTGGCCATGGACCTTTTGGTCTGCTCTGATACCAAATTGAAATATCCTTAATTTAATTACACTTAAACCGAGACCAGGGGAAATTTTTCCCAATATTTAGAGTTTACAAATCATTCAATATCTGCCCAGGTTAATAATTAGAATAGAATTAAAATGGCGTAAGGGCAGAGAAGGCAAAAGCCGACCAAAAGAAAGGAAAACCTTCACAAGAAGGCCCAACGGAGGTTACAGCTCGAACAACCAGTGTTCACTCGCTCAAGCGAGGCCCAGGACGCTTGAGCGAGACAGCCCACTCGCTCGGGCGGAGTACCATTCGCTTAAGCGAACAACCCAGAAGCTTCCCGTGCACACACACTCGCTGGAGAAAATCCTCCATTCGCTGAAGCGAGAAGTCACACTCGGATATCCAAACGCTCGGAATCCAGAGTTCCATTCACTCGGAAACAACCCATCATATCATACTCCTCTCGGAAGCTTACACAACCCCCTATTTTATTCTGTGAGATCATACAATTCATTTACTCAGAAAATGATAGCTAGTTCACTCGGAATCTATGAATTCCCCTTACCCTGACTATTTCCTCTATCAACACCACCCGGTGTGTTTCAACCTGAGATCACTCGGAGGTACATTACGCATCCTTCACTCGGCACATTATCACTTCTTTCACTCGGGAAATACCTAGATCTTCCTTCACTCGGAAAGGGGTCACAATACTCATTCGTCACTCGGAACATTCCAGCTAAATCCACATGGCATATGACACTTATTCGCTCGGGGAAAATCATTAAGTCAAGCCCCACTCGGGCTTTATCTAATCTTAACCACTCGGGATGTAGAACCTCATTCACTCGGATTATGTAATCGTACACTTGGAATTCATCCCAATCTAACCATTACAACAACTCTTCTTCGGAAGAGGGCCCACTCGGGGTTTCCACTCGGAATTATCTAACCCTTTCCCGCTCGGGATCTACACATATTTTTCACTCGGAATAATCAAGCCTAGCATTACTCAGAAATTCTCCCATTAATCCTACACAGAATAGGTTCACCAAGAGATTTCTCAGAATCCTTTTTAAGTCTTCTCCGCTCGAAAAAGAAGGCCAACACTATAGCTTCGCTCGGAACGGCCCAGACAATAATAATCCACTCGGAATTCATCACCTTAACATTATTTATTCAACATCACTTCACAACCAATACAATGTATATTACCACTATAACCACACACATATGTATATACAGACATACACTCGGATACTTATTATCGCAGCATTATTCATTCACCAACACTTGTTATTCGATGTAATTAACACCATACCCATGTAATATATATATATATATATATATATATATACGTGTACTTGTTTACAATTCTGATAGGTATTGCTCATAAACAATAAGTTAGTTACCCTATTACATGAGAGCCAGCCAAGGCTACACTGACCAGACATAATAAGTACAATATAAGCACTCAACAGTCGGAGTGCACCTCGCTCAGACTTGAGGCCCGATCATCACTTCCGAGTCCAACCTGCACATGCTGGAAAATGGTGTAGGGGTGAGCTTTCACATATAAAACGATAGCTATTGACTCGGATTATACCTCAATCCTCAATTATACAATTTACATGGCTCAATCCACAATAATATATATACACGACCAATTAATATAGAGTCACACAACATCACCCAATCGGAAACTGCACCATGACATACATCCTCAATCATAACATCATATTGCACTCGGCAACAGCATCAATACATGCATATTCATTCAGTCGGAATTCACTCATACGACATCATCCAGTCGGAGTTCACTCAAATCATTCAATCCATGCAAATCATAATAATCTCAATAACAATGCTCATACACTCATGCATGCAAATCTGACTTAAACAGTGATTTCAATGCAGATTCCTTCCCGGCCCCTCGTCCACTAGCCCTTTCCGTGTGGCACCGGTCACCCCGTGACGTCTCAAGACCCAGCTCTAGCTCCATCGGCTACCACAGATCCTTATGGAACTAGCCAGGAATCTGA
This sequence comes from Clitoria ternatea, assembly GCA_037962975.1. Lineage (NCBI taxonomy): Eukaryota > Viridiplantae > Streptophyta > Magnoliopsida > Fabales > Fabaceae > Clitoria > Clitoria ternatea. The sequence goes on from CM075672.1 coordinate 165,455,708, forward strand.
CTGAAAATCATCTTATACGACTCCAGATGCCTTTCCGACCCCCCGTCCACTAGCCCTTTCCGTGTGGTCCCAGTCACCCCGTGACGTCTCGAGACCCAGCTCTAGCTCCGTCGGCTACCACGGGTCCTCATGGAACTGGTCAGGAATCTAGGAGTCATCTCATATATGCAATCTCATGCCATTCCACAACAAGCATCCAAGGTAACCACGTTACAGCACATCCACTCGATATTTTTAACGGAGTCAGCATGCATTTCAACACAACATTCAAAATGGAAATCACGTATCAATTCACATCTCATGCATTCGGGAATAATGGTAACGCACACATGTGTTCACTCAGCAGTCTCAGGTTTCAACAACATGCATCACAGAAATATTAACAAGCACTCAAGGACGGAGTTACACAACCCTCAACCATTCACAGATACTACCAATCCGGGAGTTGCATGCACAATCGCTCAATCACAACACATCGATCTACATCTTTCACACAACATATCACATTAAAGCAAGCACCCAGGACCCGGTCATAAACCATACACTTGACATACAAAGTGCCCCCTACCTGCTGTCGGGGTTCAGAGACTCCTCGAGTTGCAATGCTGACCGGTCGCCCTTCTGTTACTCCTCCTCCACCAGCCTTCAAACTCAGCGTTAATCCTGGGCAGAGTTGCTCTTTCCTCCAACGGGTTCGTCTCCCCTACGGCTCCAAGGCACTTCCCAGCACAGCCTTCCAACTGGGACACTAACAGCTCCAAGTGGAAGAAGAAGGAGGGGGAAGAAGGCGACGGAGAGGAAGAAGAGGATAGGGAGTGGAACAGAGCCGCGTTGATGTTCCTCCCAGAAAGCTCTCGACTCTCTCACTGTTCGACGCGAATGAGAGTGAAGAAGAGAAAACAGGGAAAGGAAAGACTAGACGCACGCACAAGAAGAGCTGTCCAGCGTGAATTAATGAAGGAAAGAGAGAGCTGAAGTTGTCTTATACCCTTAGGGACACATGCGTCCTTTCGCCTGGCATTATTATTATTATTATTATCATTATTTATTCAATCATTTTCTAACCAATCAGTAATTAGTTTAATTATTCATTAATCCCAATTCTGCAGTTAACCCTTAATTAATGGCTTAGTCTCAATCGGTAATTACATTAAAAATCGGGATGTTACAGTTCTCCCCCTCTCAAAAGAATTTCGTCCTCGAAATTCAAACACATACTTAGTCTCAATGAACCACTCGGAAAATCACTGTCATACCACAATAAGCAATTACACATCTATGTACCTCAAGTATTCATCCATTGCTTAATTTCCAGTCGGTATAATTGGCTTCCAAAGCAATTTACCGACCGCTCCACCCAGAAAACCGAGACATCATTCTTAACACATTTCTACTCAGAAGTGTCATCATTGACTCAGAATAACATTCCTTTCTTTCACTCAGACTACCTCAATAAACAGATCAGAATACCACAGTCATGCTCCGACTGTAACTCTTTGTTTCTCAACATTTCTGACTGCTTCGCAATTTCTAATCAGCATAAATAAAACAAGTCTTCATAGTCTTCATTACATTTGGGATTCCATTTCCCACGTAGTTACCCCCATTCAACTCTGCCAGTTCACCCTAGCCATTGGCACCTTCCAGTTCTTTGGCCGCTCGGCCTTACACTCTCAACACCGATCGGTGTGTTTACATCATCGGGTTCTCTGACTCAATGAGTCACTCGGCACGACCATGAACTCACACAAAGCATAGGCTCGACATTGTGTCACATGGGACATATTCTAGATGTTATTCACCCAGTTGGGAAGAATCTAGTCGGTAAACAACATTACCGATTCCCACCAATACTCACTTCCGACCGATTCATCTCAGATTAAACCCTCGAATTTTCAAAATCTGACCACAAAATTTCTTTCTTAACCAAAATGAACACTCAAATGAGTTCCCATATGCTTCAATTAGCATAACTTTCCTGGATTTACCTCGTACAGGCACCACACTCGGTTCTAACATCTCAGATTCCTAACCATTCCTTCGGCTAACTTCATGCCTAGAACCCAAGAATGTCACTCGGCCCTCTCACTCAAAAATATTAATTGGGGTTTTAAGGGAAGTTCTCATCCGGAAATCCTTCCACATGCAAAATTTACTCGTAATTCAAGCCTACCTCGAAACCAACCTGAGTTCAAGCCCAGCAGTCCCAATCGCTGACCTAAGTACGATTTCAAATAAATCCTTCTCTTGGATATCTACTCCCCTTGGAGACCCTTCACTCGGAAACTTTCTATTTACCCAATTTCCACTCGGAATACAGGCCTACTCCAAATATAAATCTGAGTTCAAACTCAGCAGCTCAACATCACCCGAACACAGCTATGAATAAGTTTACCGCTCGGTATCTACTCCCCCCTTGGGTAATTCACTCGAAAACTTGCACACTCGAAGTTCCATTTTCCGACCAGAAGTACTTTTCTCCTTGATAAAGATCACTTGGTGGAACATCACACGGGTATTAGGGATTCTACACTCGATATCTCTCCACTCAACATCATTCCACATGGTACCATTCCACTCGGAAATGGTACACTCTGAGACACTCCACCCGAAATTCACACGACTCGGATATTTCACTTTGATTTTGCCTAACACAGAAGTGTCATTCAGACACAGCTCCTTATTGATGACCAAAACGATGTTTCACTCAGAACATCATAATTTTCACTCAGCAATTCTTTCTCCCAGAAGGATTTCACTCAGAACTATCTCCACTTTCACACACTCGGAATATACTAATCTTTCCTGAGCAAATCCTCACCTTATAATTTATCTTGGCTCAAGATCCTGGTCCCCTTGTTAAACTTACAATATCACTTGGTTAACCTTATAAAACTCCAATTCCAGTGACAGGCTTGATCACCCATCTATTTCAATAACTACCATCATTTCAGTAGTCAATTCATACCCAATAATCTCTGATCCTCCCAGAGGTAAACACATCAAGGTTAAACAAACCCCCTTATCCATATTTTGATACATAACCACTTATTATTCACTTAATACAACTCTCATGTTCACTCACAACAGCCTGATAGACTCACCATCACCATACCCAGCTACAACCAATTGCTGCATCCAACTTATAGGATGACGTCTCATTCCTATAGGGTTACAACAATTACATAGTCACTGCAACGTGTACGCTGCCACAATACCCATGGTATGAAGAGTCATCTCAGAACGGTATGCCTCACACTGACTAGACTCACTCAACTAATACTAATTCATACGGAAATTAATGGCAATTCACACACACACATTGTAATCAATACATCTACATCAACATCATCATTATGCACCACGTAGGGTATATCACGTAACAACAATCATAAAAATCATTGATCACTTCTGTAAAATAGTACAATGGTAATATTCTTCCGGCCTATACAGGACATATACCTCATCATAAAATGGCATATCAACAATCGGCTTTTCAGCCCATACCGAACAAATACCTCTTTTCTTTAAAATCTCATTCATCACCAACCATGACCCCACAACCTTATAATCCCTCATTTCATCGCTCGTCACAGGCCACTGATCACTTTTAAGCATAATGATTCATCGAGCATAAACACAATCCAGTGGGGTTCAATCATCATAATCATTACTCTCAGTGCCAAAAGTACTCGGATTTCAACCCTACCATCACTATCAATCGGGTGTCCCATTTACTATCTACACTTCACCTTAAGACAATTCAAGTTTCAGTAATTCAACATACCATTACATGCTCGACTCAATAATCCATAAGGTCAGTCAGATTATCTGACTCGGAATTTCCAGTGGTTACCTAGTACACCCACAATATCCAATTATCACCGAGCCCAGATCACCATAGTGTCTAATTCCACAAGGTCTGATTATAGAAGGTCACATTAAATCCAATCGGTTTTCTACACATTATAGGTCACAATTCAATCAATAATTCACTCGGTTGTCAACCATAACACTGAGTCTAACCCAAATCACCACACAATAAAATCATCACATAATGGTAATTCAAGCCTCAATGAGTTACTACGTAATTGCTTTACTCGGGCTCAACAACTCAGAAGATTAATAAATTATCAGACTTAGAATTCCTAAGGGGTCACCATTTACCCATCGTGGGTCACACCCAAAATATCCTAATATTATAAAGCCTAACACCATCCACTCGATTTTCACACACCAAAACCGAGACAGTATTCAAATCAAACAGGTATTCTATTTCACATTCATCCATTTATGATCATGCCCAATTAACTGGGTCACCATACCTAGTGGTCCAGCATCTAATCCATCATTCACTCGGTTTCTTCAATCACCACCGAGACACAATCCCAATTTAACATATACCCGATCTCACCTTTACTCACTTATCACACACCCAGAGGTTCAACTTAGGAAACTGCAACACATCACTAAGACTATATATCGTATACATCATATCTCATTCATTCATCACATACTCAAATTTCCCAATTTAGCAATCTGCAACCAATCATTTACATCATATACCATATAGGATTCACGCGCCAAGGGTATAAAACATCCTTTAAAAATGGCACAACCAATCACAAAATTTAAATTCAACCCACTAGAGGATTCCTTCAATATTATTCACTCAGCTAGCTCAACATATGAGTTCTAATCCATTCAATCAATATGTCTCGACTACGAGCCACTATTCATGGCCCACCAAGAGATCAAATCAATTAATCAGTTTCAATATACCTGAAGGGTTCAACACCTTTCCTTCCATTTCCTCTCTCATTCAACCCCACACTTAGAACAATTCTTATTTAATAAATGGTCGAACCAGGGCAGTAACAATCCTTTACCCTCAAATCAACATCCCCACAGTAGTACCCTTCACTACTGTCCACAACAAAACACAGAAGCATAGAATCACACAAATCATGATTAATCATGTATCAAATTCAACAAAATACTACAGGCAATGATGACAATCGGTCATATTGCACACAACCGCCTACTCACAGTAGGCAAACCTTGGCCATGGACCTTTTGGTCTGCTCTGATACCAAATTGAAATATCCTTAATTTAATTACACTTAAACCGAGACCAGGGGAAATTTTTCCTAAAATTTAGAGTTTACAAATCATTCAATATCTGCCCAGGTTAATAATTGGAATAGAATTAAAACGGCGTAAGGGCAGAGAAGGCAAAAGCCGACCAAAAGAAAGGAAAACCTTCACAAGAAGGCCCAGCGGAAGTTACAGCTCGAACAACCAGTGTTCACTCGCTCAAGCGAGGCCCAGGACGCTTGAGCGAGATAGCCCACTCGCTCGGGCGGAGTACCATTCGCTTAAGCGAACAACCCAGAAGCCTCCCGTGCACACACACTCGCTGGAGAAAATCCTCCATTCGCTGAAGCGAGAAGTCACACTCGGATATCCAAACGCTCGGAATCCAGAGTTCCATTCACTCGGAAACAACCCATCATATCATACTCCTCTCGGAAGCTTACACAACCCCCTATTTTATTCTGCGAGATCATACAATTCATTTACTCAGAAAATGATAGCTAGTTCACTCGAAATCTATAAATTCCCCTTACCCTGACTATTTCCTCTATCAACACCACCCGGTGTGTTTCAACCTGAGATCACTCGGAGGTACATTACGCATCCTTCACTCGGCACATTATCACTTCTTTCACTCGGGAAATACCTAGATCTTCCTTCACTCGGAAAGGGGTCACAATACTCATTCGTCACTCAGAATATTCCAGCTAGATCCACACGGCATATGACACTTATTCGCTCGGGGAAAATCATTAAGTCAAGCCCCACTCGGGCTTTATCTAATCTTAACCACTCGGGATGTAGAACCTCATTCACTCGGATTATGTAATCGTACACTTGGAATTCATCCCAATCTAACCATTACAACAACTCTTCTTTGGAAGAGGGCCCACTCGGGGTTTCCACTCGGAATTATCTAACCCTTTCCCGCTCGGGATCTACACATATTTTTCACTCGGAATAATCAAGCCTAGCATTACTCGGAAATTCTCCCATTAATCCTACACAGAATAGGTTCACCAAGAGATTTCTCAGAATCCTTTTTAAGTCTTCTCCGCTCGGAAAAGAAGGCCAACACTATAGCTTCGCTCGGAACGGCCTAGACAATAATAATCCACTCGGAATTCATCACCTTAACATTATTTATTCAACATCACTTCACAACCAATACAATGTATATTACCACTATAACCACACACATATGTATATATAGACATACACTCGGATACTTATTATCCCAGCATTATTCATTCACCAACACTTGTTATTCGATGTAATTAACACCATACCCATGTAAAATATATATATATATATATATACGTGTACTTGTTTACAATTCTGATAGGTATTGCTCATAAACAATAAGTTAGTTACCCTATTACATGAGAGCCGGCCAAGGCTACACTGACCAGACATAATAAGTATAATAAAAGCACTCAACAGTCGGAGTGCACCTCGCTCGGACTTGAGGCCCGATCATCACTTCCGAGTCCAACCTGCACATGCTGGAAAATGGTGTAGGGGTGAGCTTTCACATATAAAACGATAGCTATTGACTCGGATTATACCTCAATCCTCAATTATACAATTTACATGGCTTAATCCACAATAATATATATACACGACCAATTAATATAGAGTCACACAACATCACCCAATCAGAAACTGCACCATGACATACATCCTCAATCATAACATCATATTGCACTCGGCAACAGCATCAATACATGCATATTCATTCAGTCGGAATTCACTCATACGACATCATCCAGTCGGAGTTCACTCAAATCATTCAATCCATGCAAATCATAATAATCTCAATAACAATGCTCATACACTCATGCATGCGAATCCGACTTAAACAGTGATTTCAGTGCAGATTCCTTCCTGGCCCCTCGTCCACTAGCCCTTTCCGTGTGGCACCGGTCACCCCGAGACGTCTCGAGACCCAGCTCTAGCTCTATCGGCTACCACGGATCCTCATGGAACTAGCCAGGAATCTGACTGAAAATCATCTTATACGACTCCAGATGCCTTTCCGACCCCCCATCCACTAGCCCTTTCCGTGTGGTCCCGGTCACCCCGTGACGTCTCGAGACCCAGCTCTAGCTCCGTCGGCTACCACGGGTCCTCATGGAACTGGTCAGGAATCTGGGAGTCATCTTATATACGCAATCTCATGCCATTCCACAACAAGCATCCAAGGTAACCATGTTACAGCACATCCACTCGACATTTTTAACGGAGCCAGCATGCATTTCAACACAACATTCAAAATGGAAATCACGTATCAATTCACATCTTATGCATTCGGGAATAATGGTAATGCACACATGTGTTCACTCAGCAGTCTCAGGTTTCAACAACATGCATCACAGAAATATTAACAAGCACTCAAGGACGGAGTTACACAACCCTCAACCATTCACAGATACCACCAATCCGGGAGTTACATGCACAATCGCTCAATCACAACACATCGATCTACATCTTTCACACAACATATCACATTAAAGCAAGCACCCGGGACCCGGTCATAAACCATACACTTGACATGCAAAGCGCCCCCTACCTGCTGTCGGGGTTCAGAGACTCCTCGAGTTGCAATGCTGACCGGTCGCCCTTCTGTTACTCCTCCTCCACCAGCCTTCGAACTCGGCATTGATCCTGGCCAGAGTTGCTCTTTCCTCTAACGGGTTCGTCTCCCCTACGGCTCCAAGGCACTTCCCAGCACAGCCTTCCAACTGGGACACTAACAGCTCCAAGTGGAATCCTTATATTATTAGACCATAATTAGGAGAGACTCTACCGAAATATCAAGTTTATAGGAGAGGCTCTACCGAAATTGTGACACCCTAATTTTAATAAATGATAAACCCAAAAAAAAAATAGGCAAAAATTTTTCACGAATAACCACAGGTCAAACGGCATAGAAAAGGAGGAAGAAGGCAAGGGAATAAAACCATTCACACGGAAGCACCATCGGCGCCTGAGCGAACCACCAAACAACGTACACTCGCCCAAGCGAGACCCACATCCGCCTGAGCGAGACGCCCCAACTCGCTCAGGCGAACTTCCCATTCGCTTAAGCGAAACCGAATACGAAAGCCTTCCAAAACAACATACTCGCTGAGCGAGGAATCACTCGCTGAAGCGAGAAACCACACTCGGCATTGAATCACTCGGAAAACCGAGACATTCATTCACTCGGGGAAGTAGGTAGTTAAGTTCCACTCGGACTTATTCGAAAACCCAACCACTCGGAATACCAATCCTCACTCACTCGGAATCACTCGGTGTATTCGCTCGGAATCTGTGGGGGCTCCTCACTCGGAATAACTCCCACGTCCATTTCGCTACTCGGGGTATCCTACTTACTTCTCACTCGGTAACCATATTATTTTCTGTTCTAGTTTTCCTACTAAGCCAGGACTTACTCGGGTCCTTTAGCCACTTGCTAATCTATCACATTGGGTCCACTTAGAATCTTAGGTGTCTCTCTCTGGTCGGTGAACTACTCACTCGGAAACCGCTGATTATCCTTTACTCGGGGCGTTTCACGATTTTTACTCACGGGATTCCAGTCAACTCCTATTCCAGGCTATGCGACCTCAATCGCTCGGATTATTCAACCCCTCATCACTCAGAATGACTCATTGACTCGCTTTTCTCCCACAATAACTTAGCTCCACTCCTGCTCATAGTCATACTGATCTCCTATACTCGGAGAGTATACTTACACACTCATATTTACCACTTAGGCATCACCTACAGCATAGAACAACACAACATATATATATATACATAAAGGTATTCAAATATTACAACGCATTAACACGTCTTTACTAGCCGAAAGCATTCAAGTTCTGATATAGGGATTAAAATCAGAATACGAGCCGGCCAAGGCTTGACAAGACCTTACACATAATATTTACATATACACATATATTTCATAGCGCTCGGTTCCTCCACTTTACTCCCGGTCTCTTCTTCATCCTTCATTCCGAGGGATATTCACTGAAAAATGTAGCCACTACAGGGGTGAGCTTTCACATGTAAAATAACAATCAAAGACTCGGTAACAGTGTCAGCACGCACACTTACTTTCACTCAGCTATGTTCAGGATAAACTAAGATCATGCAATCGGAATAATGTCAATATCATACATACTACACAAATATATCTTCATTCACACGTATACATGCATCCATACATTAAGAAATCATTCATAACACTCGACACATACTATGCGCACTACTCCAATCGACCTCCTATCTACATGCATGTCTGCGGATCCGACTCGAGGGATGACTTTCAGTTGCAGTTCCCCCTTCACTGGCCCCTCGCCCTTCGGCTCTTCCCATGTGGTACCGGCCTCCCATTGGCGTCTCGAGACTCCTCTCTAGCTCCTACGGCTACCACGAGCCCCTTCAGGATCTAGCCAAGGTCTGCAGCTGGAAGTCATTCTCTCAGGGCTCTTGACCTTCCACGGGTCACCCCATTCTTACGCATGCAGCTAATGCATTCACCAGCACGCATCATTATTCAACTGGTGCCTCCTTCGAAACCATCGTAGTAGGAATAAATTCAACACAATCCTCATATTTACTTTGCCAACCATAACAACATGCACAGCAATCGGACAATCAAGGTAACGTCATCTAACGAATCAACCAACAATCACACATTCATGCTCTTACAGTGTTAACAGGGGTAGGACCATGCAATTCATTCATCTATAACAAGAATAACAGGCTACATTATCATCGTCTGGGTCACATGCAATCATTGTACAACTACCATCTTACACACAGGATTCAGAATCAACAACCATGCACATTATTCAATCGCCACACACATGCACACACTCTTAAAGCAATACATTCACCCGGTACCGTTCGTGGATCATGCATTTGACATGCAAGCGCCCCCTACCTACTGAAAGGAACCCAAGAAGTTCTCCTGCTCTCAACGTTTGGTCTGACACTACTCGTTCAGCTCTCCTTCGCACTGTCGCACTCTGAAATGTGGCTCGGGGATGAGAAGTTGTTCTTCCTCTTTTTCAGTGGTCGTCTTCCACCAGTTGGAGGGGACTCTGATCTTCCTTCAACACTGTCGTCGCGATCTCCAGAACAAAGAGCAAAACAGGGGAAGAGAAGGAGAACGAGAACGAAGCAAAAGAAAAGAGAGTATGTAGTAGTGGAAGGGATGGGTATCCACGGTGGTACAGGGTATGCATATATGCGCATGCGAAGAAAAGAAAGTGGGATGGGAAGTTGTGAGTCGCAGTCCACTCACACACTTCGCCAATCGCAAGCAGCCACCCTTCACCAACTAAGCCTAATTAACTTATCATTGGATATCTCGTTCGTACACATCTTCTCTTTGTTTCTCGAGTCTATAGTGAGTTACATACAGAGTTCGAGAAAGTCAAATCTTTGATAATTCCATCATACATGATTGAGTTTCGAAAACTTCTGGATAGGTATCCTACATCTGAACTGAATTCTTTCTGGTTAAAGAATCTCTTTGTCGTTGCTCTGGAACAATTAGGAGATTCTCTAGAAGAAATACAGGGTTTTGCTTATGGTGGCAACATGCTATGGGGTGGTGGTCCCGCTTATCGGGTCAAATCAATACGTTCTAAGAAGAAATATTTGAATCTCATCGATCTTATAAGTATCATACCAAATCCCATCAATCGAATCGCTTTTTCTAGAAATACGAGACATCTAAGTCATACAAGCAAAGCGATCTATTCGTTGATAAGAAAAATAAAAAACGTGAATGATCATTGGATTGATGATAAAATAGAATCCTGGGTCTCGAACAGTGATTCGATTGATAATAAAGAAAGAGACTTCTTGGTTCAGTTCTCTACCTTAACGACAGAAAAAAGGATTGATCAATAACACCAGCTTTGAACCCAACACTTACTTTAGTCTCTGTTTGTGGTGACATAAATCCCTCCCTACAACTCATAAATTAAAAATTTTCGAAACAACAAGGTCTACTCGACATGACTTAGGAGTTAATGAAATCCTTCACTTCACAGGAATCTTTCACAAATAATCAACGAATATTATCAATTAATCCGAATAGTTCCTTATTAAACCATTCACTTCTTAACGTTTTATTCTCATTCGATATGTAACTTCGAAATTGGGATGTTACAGTTCTCCCCCTCTCAAAAGAATTTTATCCTCGAAATTCAGTCGGCCACTCACCTTGGTTAAACAACTCGGGGTATTGCTGCCTCATGGCGTCCTCGTGTTCCCAGGTATGAGAGGTAGTCTTGCCTTGTTGCCACTCCACTTCAACCAGTTGTACGTCTTTGTTCCTCAAACGCTTTACCGATCGGTCCATGATTCTGATCGGTGTAGTCACTGTGGTCAGGTCTTCCTTGATTTCCACTTCATCATCAGGCATTGTGTGGCTGGGGTTATGTATATACTTCCTTAGTTGGGACACATGAAACACGCTGTGCAATCTGGATAAGTGAGTCGGTAATGCTATACGGTATGCCATGGAACCGACTCGTTCCAATACCTCATAAGGTCCAATGTATCGGGGACTTAGCTTTCCACCTTTCAAGACTCGCCCGACTCATTTACTCGGAGAAGTCTTCAAAAACACTCTATCTCTGACTAAAAACTCTAATGGTTTGGTTCGTTTGTCATGGTAGCTTTTCTGCCGGTCCTGAGATGCCTTCATCCTTTCCCTTATCACTCGGAATTGTTTTGATGTTTGTTTTACAATTTCCGGCCCCAGCAATAAACTTTCACCCATTTCCGACCAGCAGAGTGGGGTTCGGCATCTTCGCCCATATAGTGCTTCATAGGGTGCCATACCGATGCTGTTGTGATGGCTGTTATTGTATATAAACTCAATCAAGGGGAGGTACTGCTCCCAGTTTCCACCGTGTTCCAACATACACGCCCTTAGCAAGTCCTCAAGGCTCTGAATCGTTCGCTCGGACTGTCCATCCGATTAGGGGTGGTAAGCGGAGCTTAGCCAAAGCTTCGTGCCCATTTCCTGGTGTAGGCTGGTCCAAAACCGGGACGTGAACCTAGGATCCCTATCCGATACGATAGAAGTTGGCACTCCATGCAGTTGGACAATTTCTTGGACGTAAATCCGTGCTAACTTATGCAAAGGATACTTCATGTTCATAGGTAGGAAGTGTGCACTCTTCGTCAGTCGGTCAATAATGACCCAAATTGCATCATGGCCCGCTCGGTTTTTAGGCAATCCCATGACAAAGTCCATGGCAATGGAGTCCCATTTCCACACGGGAATCTCCAGGGGTTGCAATGCACCATACGGCTTCTGGTGCTCCACCTTCGACTTCTGACAGGTAATACACCGAGCCACATATTCTGCTACGTTCCTTTTTAATCCTGGCCACCAGAACTGGGTCCTCAAGTCATGGTACATCTTCGTGGTACCCGGGTGGATACTTAGCAGGCTTTTGTGAGCTTCATCAAGCACCATTCTTCTTAATTCTCCTCCACTCGGCACGTATATTCTGTTTCTTACTCAGAAGATTCCATCCGATCCCTCAGTCAAGGACAAGTCCTTACCTTTACCCTGAGTCTCCCTCATTTCAGCCAAGTAAGGATCCGACTGCTATTGCTCGCACACGGATTTTAGAAATTCATTGGCAATCCTCAGCGTGCCGATCGTCATTCTCCGAGAGGAGGGGAGGTCAACATGTAAGTTCATGTCTCAGAACTATTCCAACAGCTCTACCTCCTTCACCATCATCACTGCCACATGGAGGGACTTCCGACTCAACGCGTCGACAACAACGTTTGCCTTACCCGGATGGTACTTTAGCTCGAAATCGTAATCCTTTAAAAATTTCATCCATCTTCTCTACCGCATGTTCAGTTCCTTTTGGTCGAATAAGTATTTGAGGCTCTTATGATCACTGTACACTTCAAATCTGGAACCGAACAAGTAATGCCTCCAGATTTTTAACGTGAACACCACAGCTGCCAACTCCAAGTCGTGGGTCGGATAATGTTGCTCGTAAGGTCTCAATTGCCGAGAGGCGTACGCTATCACCCGGTCTTGCTACATTAGCACGCATCCTAGTCCGAGTCCTGATGCATCACAATAAACCACGAAGCTCTTTTGCAAGTCAGGTAATACTAACACTGGGGCAGTCGTCAACTTGTCTTTCAGTTCTCGGAAACTGCTCTCACACTCGGAACTCCACACGAAGGGAATGTTTTTCCGAGTCAACTTGGTTAGTGGCAAGGCCAACTTGGAAAAACCCTCAATGAATCTTCTATAATAACTTGCCAGGCCCATAAAGCTCCTTACCTCCGGGACCGACTTGGGTCTCTCCCATTCCATTATGGCTGTCACCTTCGAAGGGTCCACCGAGACACCTTGCTCGGAAATCACATGTCCGAGGAAGTGGATCTTATCCATCCAGAATTCGCACTTTGAAAGCTTCGCAAACAACTGCTTTTCCTTTAACACTTGAAGTACCGCTCTGAGGTGTTCTTCATGCTCCTCAGGGGTCTTGGAGTAGACTAGGATGTCATCTATAAAGACTACTACAAATTGGTCTAAATACGGGTGGAATATGCTGTTCATGTAATTCATGAAAACAGCAGGGGCGTTGGTTACACCGAATGGCATCACTACATACTCGTAGTGACCATACCGAGTCCTGAAGGCAGTCTTTGGGATATCCGAGTCCTTCACTCGGAATTGGTGGTATCCCGATCGTAAGTCGACTTTTGAGAAGACCGAGGCTCCATGCAGTTGGTCGATCAAGTCATCAATTCGGGGCAATGGGTATCGGTTCTTAATCGTGAGTTTGTTTAGCTGTCGGTAATCTATGCAGAGTCTCATGCTGCCATCCTTCTTCTTAACAAGTAGCACAGGTGCGCCCCATGGTGATACACTTGGTCTAATGAATTGTTTTCCGAGTAACTCATCTACTTGCTTCTTCAGCTCGGCTAATTCAGTTGGGGACATTCTATAAGGTGTACTGGAGACTGGCTCGGCTCTGGGAATCAAGTCTATAGAGAATTCAACTTCTCTATTAGGAGGGACACTCGGTACATCCTCAGGAAACACTTCTGGGAATTCGCAGACGGTCAGAATTTCGTTCATTCGGGTTTCACTCTCACCCTCGGTTAAACAAAGCATCATAAACAGTTGAGCTATACCTTGTGTTATGTCGTCCTCATTGTGCTGCCTCGGAAAGATTATCCTCCAGCTTCTACAATCCACTAACACCTTGTTGGCTGAAAGCCAATCTATACCGAGCACGATATCAAGGCCCTTCAAGGGCACGCACACAAGATCGAAGGTAAAACTCTGATCGTCCAACACAAACATTACGCCTTTACACATTGTTGATGTCAACACCTTAGGGCCAGTCGGGTTGGTCACCTCCAAAATCCGATCCATATCCATAGTCGGTAATCGCAGTCGCCTCACACACTCATCAGCTATGAAGGAGTGGGTGGCTCCAGAATCAAAAATTACATTAAGTGTATATTTACCGAGTAGGCACTTACTCTGTACCAAGTCATTCGCCTGTGCAGCATCTTCCGCGTTGATTGCGTAAACTCTTCCAGCAGTTGGTTGATCGGCGTCTCTCTTCCGGTTATTTGGGGCAAACATCATATTCCCTTTGGCTCTGTTGCTTCTGCCGCTCGGTCCTTGGTTATCGTTCCCTCGGTTCCTCTCTTGGAAGCCTCCATGACGTGCATTGGGGTTGGCTTGACGAAGTTGGGGGCGGTCGGGGCGAATGTGCCCCTTCTCCTGGCAATGAAAGCACTTGACTTTTGTACTATTGCAATCCTGAGCAAAGTGGTCACCACTACATTTAAAACACTTGCCATATCTTGGTTGTCCGCTCATCTGTCTCCCTTAGTTACTGCGACCTTGATACCTGGTAAAGGGTCCATTTCTTCCCACGTTCCCTGGCCTCTTAAACCGTGACTGCTGAGGCTTCAAGTACTGGTTGGTTCTGCTGCTCTGGCTCGAGTGGGCCTTGTCATCTTCTTCAAATATTCTACATTTGTTCACCAGTGCAGGGAAATTCCTGATCTCTTGATATCTGTAGGCCATCTTAATATCTGATCTCAACCCATTTTCAAATTTAAGGCACTTGGAGCTCTCCGTCCCTGGTTGTTGGAAGGGTGGGTAGAATAGACACAATTCTTCGAATCTAGTTGCATACTCTTCCACAGTCATGGAGCCTTGCTTCAACTCCATAAACTCCAACTCCTTCCGACTTCTTACCGTGTCGGGGAAATACTTCTCCAAGAAGCACGTCTTGAAATCATTCTAAGTCAACTGAGCATCATCCTCCAGAAATCGGTTTCTGGCTATCTTCCACCAGTTCTCCGCTTCATCTCGTAGCATATACACTGCACATTCCACCTTTTGGGCCTCAGAACAAGGGAGACCCCCAAAGATCCTCTCCAGCTCCTGAGTCCATTTAAAAGCTGCCTCCGGGTTACGTCCTCCCTGAAACTCACTCGGCTTCCTCTTCAGAAAGCGGTCCAGCACGTGGCCACCCTCAGTCCGAGTCTGGCCCTGCCTTTCAAACACGTCCGCAAAGCGTTGGAAGGCTGTGGCTATAGCCTCCATGCTTTGGCGATGCGTCATCCCTTATCCTGAAATTAACACCCTTCAAGGATAAGCATACCGAGCCACTTATTACCAATCGCATCTCAGTCTAATATTTAGTAACTTAGCGCATCATGCCATTCCTACATATTACACAATCAATCGGACCAGGGGGAATAACCTCCTATCTGCAACTCAATATCATAACATCATTCAGGTTCAGCAATATTACAATAATCCTGACCATTCGATTAGAAGTACACAACCGCTCACACTCGGTAAGCATACCTTGGCCTTGGACCTTTCGGTCTGCTCTGATACCAAAATGTGACACCCTAATTTTAATAAATGATAAACCCAAAAAAAAAAAACAGGGAAAAATTTTTCATGAATAACCACAGGTCAAACGGCATAGAAAAGGAGGAAGAAGGCAAGGGAATAAAACCATTCACACGGAAGCACCATCGGCGCCTGAGCGAACCACCAAACAACGTACACTCGCCCAAGCGAGACCCACATCCGCCTGAGCGAGACGCCCCAACTCGCTCGGGTGAACTTCCCATTCGCTTAAGCGAAACCGAATACGAAAGCCTTCCAAAACAACATACTCGTTGAGCGAGGAATCACTCGCTGAAGCGAGAAGCCACACTCGGCATTGAATCACTCGGAAAACCGAGACATTCATTCACTCGGGGAAGTAGGTAGTTAAGTTCCACTCGGACTTATTCGAAAACCCAATCACTCGGAATAACAATCCTCACTCACTCGGAATCACTCGGTGTATTCGCTCGGAATCTGTGGGGGCTCCTCACTCGGAATAACTCCCACGTCCATTTCGCTACTCGGGGTATCCTACTTACTTCTCACTCGGTAACCATATTATTTTCTGTTCTAGTTTTCCTACTAAGCCAGGACTTACTCGGGTCCTTTAGCCACTTGCTAATCTATCACATTGGGTCCACTTAGAATCTTAGGTGTCTCTCTCTGGTCGGTGAACTACTCACTCGGAAACCGCTGATTATCCTTTACTCGGGGCGTTTCATGATTTTTACTCACGGGATTCTAGTCAACTCCTATTCCAGGCTATGCGACCTCAATCGCTCAGATTATTCAACCCCTCATCACTCGGAATGACTCATTGACTCGCTTTTCTCCCACAATAACTTAGCTCCACTCCTACTCATAGTCATACTGATCTCCTATACTCGGAGAGTATACTTACACACTCATATTTACCACTTAGGCATCACCTACAGCATAGAACAACACAACATATATATATACATAAAGGTATTCAAATATTACAACGCATTAACACGTCTTTACTACCCGAAAGCATTCAAGTTCTGATATAGGGATTAAAATCAGAATACGAGCCGACCAAGGCTTGACAAGACCTTACACATAATATTTACATATACACATATATTTCATAGCGCTCGGTTCCTCCACTTTACTCCCGGTCTCTTCTTCATCCTTCATTCCGAGGGATATTCACTGAAAAATGTAGCCGCTACAGGGGTGAGCTTTCACATGTAAAATAACAATCAAAGACTCGGTAACAGTGTCAGCACGCACACTTACTTTCACTCAGCTATGTTCAGGATAAACTAAGATCATGCAATCGGAATAATGTCAATATCATACATACTACACAAATATATCTTCATTCACACGTACACATGCATCCATACATTAAGAAATCATTCATAACACTCGACACATACTATGCGCACTACTCCAATCGACCTCCTATCTACATGCATGTCTGCGGATCCGACTCGAGGGATGACTTTCAGTTGCAGTTCCCCCTTCACTGGCCCCTCGCCCTTCGGCTCTTCCCATGTGGTACCGGCCTCCCATTGGCGTCTCGAGACTCCTCTCTAGCTCCTACGGCTACCACGAGGCCCTTCAGGATCTAGCCAAGGTCTGCAGCTGGAAGTCATTCTCTCGGGGCTCTTGACCTTCCACGGGTCACCCCATTCTTACGCATGCAGCTAATGCATTCACCAGCACGCATCATTATTCAACTGGTGCCTCCTTCGAAACCATCGTAGTAGGAATAAAATCAACACAGTCCTCATATTTACTTTGCCAACCATAACAACATGCACAGCAATCGGACAATCAAGGTAACGTCATCTAACGAATCAACCAACAATCACACATTCATGCTCTTACAGTGTTAACAGGGGTAGGACCATGCAATTCATTCGTCTATAACAAGATTAACAGGCTACATTATTATCATCTGGGTCACATGCAATCATTGTACAACTACCATCTTACACACAGGATTCAGAATCAACAACCATGCACATTATTCAATCGCCACACACATGCACACGCACTTAAAGCAATACATTCACCCGGTACCGTTCGTGGATCATGCATTTGACATGCAAGCGCCCCCTACCTACTGAAAGGAACCCAAGAAGTTCTCCTGCTCTCAACGTTTGGTCCGACACTACTCGTTCAGCTCTCCTTCGCACCGTCGCACTCTGAAATGTGGCTCGGGGATGAAAAGTTGTTCTTCCTCTGCCTTAGTGGTCGTCTTCCACCAGTTGGAGGGGACTCTGATCTTCCTTCAACACTGTCGTCGCGATCTCCAGAACGAAGAGCAAAACATGGGAAGAGAAGGAGAACGAGAACGAAGAAGAAGAAAAGAGAGTATGTAGTAGTGGAAGGGATGGGTATCCACGGTGGTACAGGGTATGCATATATGCGCATGCGAAGAAAAGAAAGTGGGATGGGAAGTTGTGAGTCGCAGTCCACTCACACACTTCACCAATCACAAGCAGCCACCCTTCACCAACTAAGCCTAATTAACTTGTCATTATTTCTTAAGCTATGTTGATTACAATTAACAATTAATTCCCTACTTGTATTCACTTCTTAACGTTTTATTCTCATTCGATATGTAACTTCGAAATTAGGATGTTACAGAAATTTTGGTAGAATCCCTATGTTATTAGACCATAATTAGGTTATGTAAAAAACTATATTAGGTTGTTTAAGTTACAGTTTGTTTAATTATTTTTATCGTAGTCTTATTGATTATTTGCTTGATTGAATGTTTGATTGTCTTTACTACAGTTATGTTGATAGTACTCATATTTCAAAAGTGATTACTAAGGTCCTTAAGCCTCAATGGGATAGTCCTTACATCTCTTGGACAGATACTGGTAAGGCTGTCCAACATAGATGGTTTGACACTTTTTCTGGTAAGTTTAACATTCCCTTTTAATTTCATTTATCTTTTAGATTCTTGTATACACTTGTTTTTTAATTTGGAATTACATTTTATTTTACAACATGACTATCAGTGGAAGGAGGGTATGACTGATGAGATTAGAAGGATCTTTACCATAAAGACCTCCAAAATCATTAAGAGTACCCTCTGGATAGTGAGGGAGAAGAAGGAACGCCCCCACTAGATCCTAGAACCACACTGGGAAGGGATGTTCAACAGTGGGGAGATGCCAAGTTCCGGCAGGCTAGTGCTAGGAACAAGGCAAATAGACAGCCTGATACTAGTGCCTCCATCTATACTGGGGGTTCCATTTCAGTTATTGAGCATAAAAAAGATTTGTAAGTATACTCTATTAAATATGTTTATTAATTAAATGACTTAAAAGGTTTTTAACTAACAGTTTTAATGTCTTGTGAATTACAAAAGCAGAAGGAGCACCATGATCCTTTGTTGTTTGAGGTGATGCAAATCACCAAGAAGAACAAGGTTGTGAATGAGTTAACTAGAAGACCACTAACATGACGATAGTTTATTTAAACTTACAAATATTTAGAGTTTCTTCAAAGATTTACAAATCAAATTACTAACTTGTATCATTATCTTACATGTGTAGAAGATGTATCTTGCCATGAGAGCTCAGATAGAGGCTAAGTTGATGGCCTAAACACCCGATGGGGAGGTACCTTCCACATTTTCTTCTGTTAGAAAAATGGCCTCTAATACTCAAGAGGAAGGGGGTGAATTGAGTATAATAAGTTTTTTCGAATAATACTAATTTAAGAATTATTTTAAGCAAGCAAGAATTATAATCTTAAACTTAAGGTAATTGAAAATAAAATAGTAAGGGTAAGAGAAGTGAAAACTCAATTATATACTGGTCGGCCAACCTTTTGCCTACGTCCAGTTTCTCAAGATCCCACCTGAGAAGTTCACTATAACAATGAGATTGTACACAAGTTGAGCACTCCAACACTTAGGAATTTCTTTTCCTCTTATAAAGTCTCCAAGCACCTTATCAAGAGAATCCTTTCTCTTTTCTCACTAACTTGTTAGGATATCACCCAACTACAATCTTATGAAGGATAGAAGATAGAAAAAACTCTCAAAAGAGAGGATAAACAACTTGAAGTACTAATGGCTTAATAGAAAGATAGAATGACCTTTATTGCTTATTACTTTTACAAGTGATAGAAAGAATTATTATGTTTTGGAAAAATAAATTTCTTCTCTATTTGTAGTTTATGGAAAGATGTAATGGAAGCATTTGGATCATCACAAGTCACTTGAAAAGATGCCTTTTCAGAGGGATGTAATGATTCATAAGTTTGGATTCAAAAGCCATGTCTTTCCATGTAAAATTCATGAAGAAATATGGTGGTTTATCAATTCTGACAGTGATGTAATCGATTACCACAAATATATAATTGATTACATTGCTTAAATATTTAAAAATTATGGAACGTTCATTCTGGTAATTGATTACAAGTATCCAGTAATCGATTACTACTTTTTTAAGACTTAAATTTTATAAACATTTAAAAACTGTCACGTTTTCTAACTACTGTAATCGATTACATTGCTTATCAGAATTTGAATATTTAAATGTGCAATGTTTCAAAACTCATGTAATCGATTACACTTATAATGTAATCGATTACTTGGATGTCAGAATTGAAAAAATCATACGTTTGGGTTTTGTTTTCCAAGTTTTAGATCAAACTATATTTCTTTTAAACCTTACATTGTGATCTAGGCTAAAATCTTGATCTTGCAATGTCTTGGCCACTTGATCTTGTTTGGCTTGCATTTTATATTTGTCATTGACAAAATCATAAATCTTTATCTTCTAACGATGATAATGTCATCTATTTAAAGGCTGTCAGTGACGTCAACAAGAAAGGAAGGGTGTTTGGCCTGGGAGGGATCGACACATAGATTTCCAGGAAGGGGAAGGCCTCTACCTCTTCCTCTGAGTTGTTACCAGATGTTATTTAGGTTATTCAGAACCTAAACAATGAGCTAGCACAAGAGCACTGACAAAGGTAGCTTTTGGAGGAGCGAGCTAAGGTGGACCAATGAGAGACTCGTAGGCAGCTGACGAAGTAACAAGATATGATCTGCTAGATGATAAATGCTCTTGGAAATCGACTCATACCTTCCTCTGCTTGCCAACCACCCCCACCACCATAGGATCCCCCTAGTAGCCCCCCACATTGACTATCCTACATATTTTTGCATTCATTTATTCTATCATTAGAATTGTATATATTTTTGGATATTTATTTCTTTTTTTATCTCATTCTCTTTTTTATGTGTCTATTCTTAGAATTGGATAAATAAGGAAATATCAATTCGTGTTAATAATAAAAAAGGGAAAATAATTTTTATATACAAATATTTAATTCAAACTTATAACATATTATATATAATTTTATATCAAAATATTAATATTAATTATAAATAATAGTATAGTTTAACTAAAAAAATCAAATTTCATTATTACTGACGGACATACGCCGTCACTCACTACAACGACAAATTAGCTACGACTATTATTTCTTCACTAATGTGGTTGTACAATAGCGACGGGGTCAACAACGCACAATCAGCAATCACATAGTTACAATATGCGTCTGTCGTTGTTTTGGTTATCCATTAGTGATGGTATTAGCAACGCAGTTTCATCAACCCTGTAGTTATGTAGCTGTAACCGTTGCTGTCCATTAGCGACGGGGTTAGCGATGAGGCCTCAACAATCTTATAGCTACGTCCATCATTCTGTTGCTATTTTGGTCTTAAAACAATGACAAACTTGATGAAAAAGGGGACCACTTTTATGTCACCCCTAGTGATGACATCTAACCTAAGATTTCTATCATAAACATTGTGACGATTTGCTTTTGCTGTCACTAATGTGTTAGCAATGGGCTTATTAATGATGAAATCCTGGTAATCGCTGTATCCGCCGTTGATTACCTTTAGCGACAAATTTTTGTTGTCACTATAGCGACTTTTTTTAGTAGCGCATTGTTTGTCACAATTCTCCCTGGAACACCAAACCTCACGATTATAATATTATACACAAACCATTCAGTCGTTGTAGAAGTAATATGAATAATTGGTTGGGCTTTAATCCGCTTGGTAAAATAATCTACCCCAATGATTAAATACTTAATACCTCCCAGAGCCACAGGAAAGGGACCCAGAATGTCCAAACCTCATTGGTTATAGATGTGAACAACTCTTCCACCAGTGTGTGATGTAGGTTGGAAAACTTTTGGCATAGATCATACTTTTTAACATACTATGTAGTATCCCTATTCATCGTAGGCCACCAATATCCAAGCTAGAGTATCTTTCGCATCAAGCTTTTTTCTCCTGAATGATGTCTACACTACCCCTCATGGACTTTTTCTATGACCTCTCAAACCTCATTTTCATTAAGGAACCCGAGGTATGGAACTGAGAGACCATGCCGAAACAAGATCCTATCAGCCATGGTGAAGAATGGTAGCTTTGTTTTTACTATTTTTCTTTGACTCGTCAGTAGGAAGCTGAACATTTACTAGGTACGGAATATAGGGCACAACTCAGGAATCTTCATTAAAAGCACGCGTGTGGATAACAAAATAAGATGGTGGGTGAGGAACGCTAGGCTTCATTAGCGTGTTCTACACCACAGTCATTGTATAACAAGTTTTCTTCATACTAGCCAACCTTGAAAGAATATCTACCCATGTATTTTCCTCCCTCAGGATGTGCTTGAAAGTTATGGTTTGAAACCTGTCATTCATCTCATTGACACAGAGCAAGTACTAGTGAAACAAGGGCTCTTTTTCGTAGTATTCCCCCAGGATTTGAGAAATAACCAGCTAAGAGTCGCTGCATAGAGTTACTGACGTTGCTCCAATGTCCAAGGCCGCCCTTAGGCTTGTAAGCTGTAAGATCCAAAATTTTATATAAGTACGTAATTAAGAGGAATAAATAATAATTAATTACATATGAGTTAATTAATATCCTAAAATTAAGAAATGAGTAAATTAGGATTTATTATGATTATTCATAATTTATTACAGCTTAAAGAGCTAAAATTAAGCCTGAACAGAGATCCTGTTTGTTATAAAATGGAGAAGTTTTAATGATGGGTTAAATTTTAAACTAAAACCTCACTCTTCACTCTCATTTTCACATTATATTTCCCTCTCAAAGGCAAGAATACATTGCTCCCTTCTCCTTTATTCCTACTCTCTTTATCTTCTTCCTCTCTAAAACTCAAAGTAAGTGGTTGTGTTCATCTTCCCCTCCTCATTTTAATTTTCACCATTGATCAAGAAGGAGATGATGTTGGCTTGAAGCTCTCATTCCTCCTCTCAATTTTCATCACTCTCTCTCCTTCTCTTGAAAGCTCATTGTGTTTATTGGTTTGAGGTAAGTTCCTCACTCATTTGTTTAGCTTGTGCCCTTGATGATGGGTTATTGTTGTTGGGAGAGTGTTAATGCATATAGGTTATGGAAAAGGAGCTAGTTATATGTAAAGCCCTAAGGTGGGGTATGATAAAAGTATGGTTTTATGTGGTGCACATGGGTATAAGAAAATAACATATAATGAAGAGGAATATGATGTGTGCTAATGATAAGCATTGAGATTTGATGAAACCCTAACTCTAGAAATTGGGGAAAATAAGTAATGATGCTATGAGAAATGGTTTTAAGTGTGAACCCATGATATTTGGTGTGTGGGTGTTCTTAATGATGAGGGGGATTAATGTTAATAATGATTTATGAGCATTAAAGATGAAACCTATGAATGGGTGTTGCCATAAATGCATAATAAATGCTTAGTAATATCAAACCCATGGTGGTTATGGTGGTTTAGTGTAATAAATACTAAATAAGCTTGTAATAACATAAACACCAAGTAGTTTAGCATAAACAATTAAATCTTTATGGGTTAAATGGTAATAATTATGTTATACATGTGTGTGGTGTAGGAAATGACCCAATTGACGAAGCAAGACCTTCAGACCATGGTGATTTCTACTTCTCTTAAGTTAGGAGAGAAGTATATTTTCTAAATTCATGATCAATTATGTTTTGATAATACATATATTGATGCATATTTGCATGTTTTTCCTTAAAAGAATATACTACTTCTTATGTGTAATGTTAATTGAGATTGATTCATG
The DNA here is from genome assembly GCA_037962975.1 of Clitoria ternatea. Classification (NCBI taxonomy): domain Eukaryota; kingdom Viridiplantae; phylum Streptophyta; class Magnoliopsida; order Fabales; family Fabaceae; genus Clitoria; species Clitoria ternatea. Next base: position 165,479,850 of record CM075672.1, read on the forward strand.
ATTGATGGATGAATGTTAGATTAGCACATTTGATATGGATATGAATTTAGAGTATAACTGATGAAAAACTCTTTTGATTCCTATGTGTGGATTGATGTTGATATAAATCCTTGGCTATTGTAATCTTGAACAATGTAATGGTATGCCTTTAAGAGTTTAATAAATGGTTGTGTGCCACTAACTATAATGTTAAGTACAAATTATACCCTAAAGTGAGAGGGTGAGGAATTCTTGTAAAGACGAGGCTAGCATGTGCATTATTGCATTCATGGCATGCATGACATAACATATTATATGTGGTTACAATCACTTGGTATATTGAGATAATAAAGATCTTGCGGGATCTTGTGAAAAATGGACCCTTGCGTGGGGGACAAATATTTGAATGATTATAAGTGGTTGCGATCACTCGACATATTGAGATAATAAAGGTCTCGCAGGATCTTATGAAAAAATGGACCTTTGCATGGGGGATAAATATTTAGATGACTATATGTGGTTACGATCACTTGATATATTAAAACAATAAAGGTCTTGCAGGATCTTATGAAAAAATGGACCCTTGCATGGGGGATAGATATTTGGTTGACTATATCTGATTATGATCACTTGATATATTGAAACAATAAAGGTCTTGCGGGATCTTGTGAAAACCACCCTTGCAAGGGATAAATGCTTAAGCAACTATGCATGGTTGTAATTGGTTGATAAATCATGTGCGCATAAGCTATGAATAAATGTTTCAAACCAGATCTGTTGCATATGCATTTTTTTAGTATGACATATGCATTAGCCATAGGGACATGGCATTTGAGTTGGAGAAGATTAAGAAGAATGACACCTTATTGAGAGTGTTAATTGAGAAATAAAACCCACTTTTGGTCACTAACTAATCATGTATTGTTGTTGGTGTGACCTCTTGATGTTGCTTATGAATATGGGTGTGGTAATATTGTGAATTGATGACATGGTTCTATTTGGTAATATTCTTGATAATAAGCTTGTTATATATGAATATGTATATTCAATGGAAGTTGATAAGATATGTGACATTATTACTGGATTTAACTCCTTTGTAGGAGAACATGTTGAATTGTATTCATATATTTATGTTATCATAATTTGATTGATTATTCATCATTGAGAAAGTATGCTCAGTCTCTATGTTGTCTACTTTTTAGCTTTTTTCCTATAGGCATGACCATGGAGTAGAGCTCTTTAAAGAGATGAGGTATGGTGTGAAATAAGTTATGGTCTAGATGCCTTGGCTGGCATGTTTTATGATAAACAACTTTTTTATATCCCTTTTGAAATGGTTAATATGGCATTGTTTTGTATAATTAGGTTATTGTTTAATGCCATATTTGAATGATGATGTTTGGATATTGATGACTTGACATTCTAAGATGGTAATTAATACATTAGGATCATTTGAATTGAGTTTGTGATTATTTTGTATCACTAAGAGATCTATGATGATGCATGACTTGGTGAAATTGAACCATAATATATGTAAAGAATGATATTTGGATTCATGCTTGATGAAATTATGATTACTATGATGATTGGAGATAATATATGTGATGTATAGTTCAATGAAGTGATGGATCTACATGTATATTGAGGAAGTGGATGGGTTATATTTTGATCCAAGAGGTTCTAGGACATGGGACTAGGGTGTATAAACTGTATTACATATTTGAAACTTGTTGGCATTGGTTTGAAACATAATTGAAGTGGTTTGAATAGTTTTAGGTATGCCATTACTCCTAAAATGCATTTTATGCATAATCCCATGTATATGTCAGCTTTGGGATTGATTTTTGATCAATTTAATCAATTAAGCTCGGTACTTAATCGATTAACATTCTGTTTGTATGTTAATAGATTAAGCTTGGTACTTAATCGATTAACATCATTCTGTTTGTCTATTAATAGATTAAGCCTTCCTGATAATCAATTAAGGCACAATGTTTGGGCTAGTGTCTTTTCTAGGCCGAGTTAGCTCTTAGGTTCTTCATGAAAGTTGTAGATAAGTGAGTTATTAAAATTCTCTAGCTAGAATCAACCTATTTTGAGGTATGTAGCTCTAGATATGGCCAAAATACTATAAGGTGTTCATGTTGCAATTCTGTTACATAATAGTTTTAGTTTTTCATGACTTGAGGTATTTTAGGGGCATAATTGGCCTTTGACTTCTTCATGAAAGTTGTGGATAAATATGTTAGGGAGGTGTAGAATTTGGTCTCACCTCAATTAAAGTTTTTTAGCTCTTATTATGCGTAAAACATGAAACCCACTGTAGTGTAAAACTTAAATCTAGGAGTGATTTTAACCTAACTTTTTATGATTTTCAAATTGGGACTAATATGTGACATTTATGACGTGTCCCACTATTCCTAGGACTAAAAATGAATTTTTCCCATATCGCTTCTTATATCTTCATATATGGGAAGTGTGACTCATCAAAGATCTAGGGCGCGTTGTTAAATAATTTTCTTTGAATTTGTGGTGTCCCTTAGGCAAGGAAATGAAATTTAAAACGCAAAAAATTTATCCTAGTTCCCTTTATGAAAATATTAATATATCTAATATTATTTATAGGATTAAGGGTGCGACATTGGGTGGTATCAAAGTATAACATGCTTTTAGTGAATCATTGTCATTGTTGTTTGATCTTGTATGAATTGATTGTGATTAATATTTGATTTATATAAGTCTGACCAAGCTTTCTTCACACTATTGTCTCTCAATGATGAATTCTTATGGTTTTATAATGCTCATGACATTATAATATGATCACATACCTTTGATTGGTATTACCACTAATTGATTGATGTTGAACTCCATGATAGAGAACCAAGGTTCATTTATGAGATGAATTGCTATAGTGTAAGACTATAGACATGTCCATGATTTAGCTTACTAATAATAGTTAAACTTAATGTCATGGTTACATATTTTGAGATGGCTCATCATCGCCATGATAGTGATGATGTTACATCCCGAGCTTTGAACCGTTTTGCTAACCTTCTTGAATCGCAAAACCGGGAGAGATAAGATATGAAAAGGCAAGCCACTCTAGTTGTGCAAGGCACTCAAGGCCTTGAAAAATTCTTGAAGTGAAAACCCACTGAGTTTCATGGTGGAGTTAGGCCCGAACAAGCCTATGTTTGGATTTAAGATGTTGAGAGGATCTTTGATAGTTTTGAATGCACTAAACTCCAGAAAGTGGAGTATGTTGTCTTTATGATGAGAGATAAAGCTGAGACTTGGTGGAGACTCGCAAAGAGTAGAATGATTATTGTTGCTACTCTCTTGACTTGGGAGAATTTCAAGTTTGAACTTATGAGGAAATATGTGCCAGAAAGTTATAAGAGCAAGAAGGAGCTTAAGTTCATGGAACTTAAGCAAGGCACCATGACTGTGGAAGAGTATACTTTCGAGTTTGAAAAGCTATGTGAGTTCTACCTTCCTTACCAGCAAGAGGTGACTGAAGCCTCTAAATGTGTGAAATTTAAGAATGGTCTATGCCCTGATATCCAAAGGGCCATTTGTCATCAAGAGATCCAAAGCTTCATGGTACTTGTGAATAAGTGTTGCATCTATAAGGAACATGCTCCACCTCATCATTCTAAATTTGACTCTAACCTAAAGGGTCAATATTCTAGCTTTAAGAAGCATGGGAATTTCAAGAAGGGACATTTCCAAAGGGGTGTTCACTCTAATGCCCAAGGTAGGGGCGGTGTCCATGGTAACACTTTTGGTCGAGGTAACGCAAATACTAATGGGCCAAGATGCAATATATGTGGTGGACCTCATTATGCTCCTGAGTATGTTCAGTGTGATGATGTGGTTTGTTTCAATTATGATCAAGTGGGACATATTCGTCTTGCATGTCCTTTACTTTCAAGGCGGGCTTCTGTGCAAGCCAATACTCCTACACATGCTATCACTCCCGCTCATGTGAACCATGGAGGCAACAATGTTGGTCAGGGATGCGGTAATGGACATAATGACGGCCGAATTGGTGGCCGTGGTAGATGTAATAGTGGAATAAATGGCAATGGTCGTGGCAACCACAATGGTGCCCACAATGACAATGGCAATGGTACTCGTAATGGTGATGGAAATGGTGGGAATCACCAACAAACTCTTGGAAGAGTATTTGTTGTGACTGGTAAGGAAGCAACATAAACTGGTGACTTAATTGAAAGTAAGTATGAGATACTCAGTAATTCTGTTCATGTTATTTATGATTCGGGTACTACCCATTCTTTCATATCCGAGGATTGTGTGTGGCGATTGAAATTACCGGTGAACTTAATGAAAAATGCTCTTGTGATTTCTACCCCAACCAGTTCTTGTTTTAGATTGGTTACTCGTTGTGGCGATGTTGACATGTTCCTAGAAGGGAGAAGATTTGTTACTTCCTTTATTTTCCTGCCCATGAAAGGCTTGGAGATCATTTTTGGCATGGATTGGCTTTTCGCCAAGAAAGTCATGGTTGACTGTCAACAAAGAACTATCATCTTTCTTTCTCCTAGCATTGGGAAATTTGATATGCGAGGTATAACTCAACTTTGCATGCTATTATCTCTTACCGATGGGACTAATGGTCCCGATCCCTTTAGCATTCCGATGATGTCTGAATTTTTAGATGTATTTCCTAGAGTGGTTCCCGGTTTGCCACCTCCATGGAAAGTTAAGTTCACTATTGATCTTGTTCCTGGTACGAAACCTGTTTCTATGGCTCCTTACAGGATGTCTCCTATGGAGTTAGCTGAATTAAAAGAGCAAGTTAACGAGTTGCTTGAAAAGGAATTTGTTCAACCTAGTGTATCACCTCTTGTGTTATTGGTAAAGAAGAAAGATGGAACTATGCGGTTATGTGTTGATTACCGCCAACTAAATAAGATGACAATCAGGAACAAATATCCTTTACCTCGCATTGACGACCTGCTAGATCAGTTGAAAGGTTTTGTTGTATTTTTAAAAATTGATTTATGTTTTGATTATCACCAAATCCAGGTGAAGATCTAAGGCATTCTGAAATCTGCTTTTAGAACTCGATATGGCCATTATGATTATGTTGTGATGCCATTCGAAGTAATTAATGCTCCAATTGTATTCATAGACTACATGAATCATATCTTTCATGAATATCTCGATCGATTCGTGGTGGTATTCATTGATGACATCTTGGTGTATTCTAAGAGCCGCGAGGAACATGATGAACATTTGCGACTAATGTTGAACATTCTTAGGGAGAAACAGTTATATGCTAAGCTTTCTTAATGTGAATTCTGGTTAGAGAGTATCCAATTTCTTGGACATGTAATATCTGAAAAAGGTGTTTTTGTTGATCCTTCTAAGGTTGAGGCAGTTATGGCATGGTCTAGACCTACATCTGTTACGGAGATCATAAGTTTTCTTCGTGTTACCAGTTATTACTGGAGATTCATCGAAGGATTTTCTCATCTTGCTAGACCTTTGACGAAATTGACTAGAAAGAATCAACCTTTTGTGTTGAATGTTGAATGTGAGAAAAGTTTTGAAAAATGTCAAATGAGACTCACTTCTATGCCTATTTTGGCATTACCTGATTTGTAGGAAGACTTTGTGGTGTATTGTGATGCTTCCAAGCATGGTCTTGGATGTGTGTTAATGTAGAAAGAATGCATCATTGTTTATGCTTTGCACCAATTGAGACCTCATGAAGTTAATTACCCCACTCATGACTTAGAGTTAGCGACGATTTTATTTGCCTTGAAAATTTGGCGTCCTTACCTCTATGGTTCGAGGTTTGTGGTCTTTAGTGATCATAAAAGCTTAAAATACCTCTTTGATTAGAAGGAATTAAATATGCGTCAAAGGAGATGGATGAAATTCCTAAAGGACTATGACTTTGAATTAAAGTATCATCTAAGAAAGGCTAATATGGTTGCGGATGCTCTTAGTAGGAAATCCTTACATGTATCGACCATGATGGTCAAAGGGCTGGAATTGATTGAAGAATTTCAGAATTTGAATGTCGGGACTGAAATTCAATCTTCCAAGAAATTATGTTTTTCTACCTTGAATATATGCAATGAATTTCTAGACCTTATGAAGTGGAAACAAGTAGACAATGATTATTCAAATTAAATAAAGAAATCCCAGGAAGATGGGAAGAATCTAATTCTTGTTGAGGGTGTTGATGGCCTCTGGCGTGTGAAAGGTCATATATGTGTACCTTTCTTTGGTGACTTAAGGAGTACAGTACTCGAAGAGGCTCACAAAAGCATTTTTAGTATCCACCCTGGTGCGACCAAAATGTACCAAGATATGAAAAAGAACTTTTGGTGGCCTCAATTGAAGCGGGATATTGCTAACTAATGTGGTTTCATGCCTTGTATGTTAGAAGGAAAAAGTAGAGCATTAGAGACCTTCTAGTACTTTGGAACCTCTTGATATCCCCGTTTGGAAGTGGGATGCGATTGCTATGGACTTTATGTCCGATCTGCAAAAGACAAGATCTAACTGTGATGGAATCTGAGTGATTGTGGATCATTTGACAAAGAGTGCATATTTTCTCCCGATTAGCATAAAGAATTCTGTATAGAATCTAGCATAATTATATATTAAGGAGATAGTGAGACTTTATGGAGTACCATCTAGTATTATTTCAGATAGAGACCTACGTTTTACTTCCAAGTTTTAGGGAAGCTTGCATGAAGCAATAGGTTCTAAATTGAAGTTGAGCTCGGCGTATCACCCTTAGATGGATGGACAATCTGAGAGGACTATTCAGAGTCTTGAGGACTTGTTACGTGTATGTGTCTTGGAACACGGTGGTTCATGGGAGAAATATTTACCTATGATCGAATTTACTTATAATAACAACTTTCATTCCATTATTGGTATGGCACCATATGAGGCATTGTATGAAAGGAAGTGTAGAACTCCTTTATGTTAGCTTGAGGTTGGTGAGAATTTGGCTTTAGGGCCCGATATTATTGAGGAGACCACTACAAATCAAGATGATCCAAGAGAAAATAAAGATCGCTCAACACCGATAAAAGAGCTATTATGATAAGAGAAGGAAGCCACTTGAGTTTCAAGTAAGTGACCATGCGTTCTTGTGAGTTTCTCATGATAAAGGTGTCCGTAGGGCTTTGAAGAACAAAAAATTAAGTCCTAGATTTATTGGTCCCTATGAGATACTTGAGCGGATTGATGAAGTTGCTTATCATATTGCTTTACCTCTACACTTAGTGATATAACAGCCCTGGTTTTTGAGAATAGGAAACCAAACCCTCAGAACTCCTGAGGACACTCTGTTGAGCTTTTGGTAAGAAGCTCAAGGCTTCGGCCTGTTCCCCGAACAGTTTAGAATGAGAAAATAGAGAGAAGCAGAATTTAATTTGAAAGATAAGAATACCGAGAGAATGTAATGAGTGAGAAAGGCAGAAATAAGAAAATAATAAATAACATTCGACAACACTGTTTAATTAGAAAAAAATACGTAACGATGATTATTTCGGGTACAAATTAATTTATAACTATATTTATTCAATAATTATTTTCTGTTGACAATATTTAATAGATAAATAATTATAATAATTTATTTTGAAATTATATATATATTAAATTATTTATTTATTTGATAATTATATTTAATATGATACTGCTTGGTTCCTCAGATTTAAACTGTAGGACCCAGCCTGAGCTCAGACTCTGACCGTTCAACCTAAGACTAGTGATCCAGTAGGGATACTAGTCCTGTTAGAATCTCTCTACGAAGAATCAAGGGTGTCTGACTTGGCCTGATAAGCTCAATTAGAACCTTTGGCGTCTCTTACGTTTGACTGTTCATATACCTCGGGATATCCAATGGTGACACAGTCAGTCTCTTATGACTCATTTCGATGTTTTAAGAATTTTTTGTGAAGGGACCAAAGCTTGATTCGGACTCTATCATCCCTGTTTTTCAGTAAGTTTATTTCCTTAGAAATCGCTTTAAAACTCGACCCGAATACCTTTGGTGTTTTAGACCCAGATTTTTCATACAATCTTAGGATGGAAGGATTTTGGTCTTAATCTCTTCATTTTGAAAAGATCTTCAATCTCTATTTCTAGCCCTGAACTCCGACTCTTACACTGTCAACCCCAAAATCGAAGATTAAGTATATTCATCTCAAAATTCCATTGTTTCAACATTTTTCTCTGCGCATGGTTCAGAAACAAATTTATAACTTTCTCAAATGACCTTTGATTTATGTAAACTTGGTGTCAAAATCTCTGTAACAAAATTATCTACGTTTTCCGTGAGACATCAAAAGCTAACTCCTTCTAGATTGGTACAGTTTAATAAATCTTTGTGACCTCTTAGCTGTGTCATTTCAATGCTGGTAGCCTTTGATAAAATTCACGTATGTCCATCTTTCTGTGCTTGAATCACTCCATTATTTTTTCTGTGGATCCTTATCATAGAAGTCTATAATTTTCATGAAGGCCATAAAATCAAATTCCTAAGGGAGAATTAATGATAAATTTATTTCGAAGGCCTTAGCTGATCCAGGAAGCTTCTAGAGCACCCTGTTGAAAATCGGGTATATCTTGGGCTACAAAATTTAGATCATTACAAATGATATATCAAATTACAGAGGAAATAGAGATCTAAAAACTTCATGAAGGGCTCAAAATCAAATTCCCAGTCCATAAATCCCAGAATTTAAAACACTACACCAATTCATGTTTCTCTAGCAACAGCTTGCACTAGGTGCAATATTTTCCATATGTCTCTCTCATATGACCATTAAATTGAATGAGGCCTTCACCAATGTTTTCCTAACTCAATTCTTCATAACTTTCATACAGGACTCAAAGCCCAAATCGTAACCCATTTGGCCCAAAAAATTAATCTATGACAGGGATAAAAATCCCGTCATAGCCCTTCACTCTTTTAGTATTTGGGATGTAACACCCTAATTTTTAATTAAATAAACAAAATCAACAGGGAAAATTTTCCAAATTTTAAAGTTCATAACCGTACAAAATCTACTCAAATTAATAAATCCGACCCACCAAGGAGAAGAAGGGGAAAGAGACAAGGGAAATGAACTCTCGCGCATCGAAGGGAAGAAACGCTTAAGCGAAACTACACCCGGCATCTGTCACTCCACTCGGATTTCAGGGTATGGTTCGCTCGGGAAGGTCCACTTCTTAGTTCATTCGGATTGACCCTAAGGCACCCCAGTTTCCCCCAGGCAGTATATCACACTCCACGATTCCACTCGATTGGTTTATATATAGGTATATATATTGGCAACCCGCAAATGATTCCTAAGGCCGCTCACTCGGGATCTATGAAGACCTCTCACTCGGAAATACTCAATCGCTCCTCACTCGGGAAATACTTAGTCATTCCTCACTAGGGAACCTTAACAGTTATCACTCTAAGGTATCAGGGTCGATTCTCGCTTAGTACTCGTAATCTCTCCTACTCTAATTTTCCCTCTAAGTCAGGACTCACTCGGACTTTCCCAGCTATTTACTAATTTATTACAATGGATCCACTTAGAGTCTTAGGTGTCGTCTTCTGGTCGGTAAACTCTCACTCGGCATCACACTGCCTCATTCACTCGGGATTACCTGGCCTTCCTTTCACTCGGATGAAGACACTAACTCTCTTCCTACGCCATCACTCGACTCCATTTCGGCTTACAAGTATACTAACCTCTCACCCACAACAAATACGCGTACATAGGTCACTCGGATTTTCATGCACAATATAGGGTTTCACGCAACATAGTAGATATAATTAATTACAGGCACCAAAATCATGTCCTCTACTCCAAAGGGTTCAGGTTCTAATAAAAGGAACTAAGACTAACATGAGCCGGCCAAGGCTTAACAAAACACATAAACAGAATATACATAACATCTGTCTCCATAGTGCACCAGCACTCCATTCGGTATTCAGCTCCTCATTCACTCCTCATTGCGAGAGATATTCACTAAAAGATTGCCACAGTAGGGGGGTGAGTATCTTAAATATTAAGTGATAGATACCGACTCAGGTTGTCCATAATTATATAACTTCATATATATATATACACACAACCATACATGGCAACGATCAAAGTCAAAGCAATACCAATCAACCAGGACCCACATCAGACTCTTACCGATCAGAATCCACCAGTTATCACTCGGCCTTATGCACGTATCAATTTAATAACATTAACATACAACAATCAGTTACATAATAATGCCTACGAATCAGAATGCACATATTGAACATTTCTCAGTCAGGATTCAACAATTCTCACTCGGCTATACATACACAACTTTTCAATAATATTAACATGCATTCATAGAACATATCTTAATCAGCATCAACAGCATGTGCACACAGAATAGTTTGCTCGGTTATATATATTCATCATCTCATTAACATCATCACTTGCATAATCTATTTCAAACAGCATCGGTAATCAATATACACAGAGTATTTCACTCGGTTCCGCATTCATGTGTAATCTGTTTTGACGTTGCAACGTAGGCTCCCAGCCTTTTTATACATAGCTCTCAGCTATCCATTCAGCTCCCAGCTGCTTGGCCGTTTTACAGGTACCCAACCGTTTGCCCACAGGTGACACCAACGCTCTCAGCGCCAACGGAGGTGTTCACAGGCAGCCCGAGTCCCACTCGGAAACTACCTTGAGTCCCACTCAAGGATTTCACAACGTCCCATGCTTTTCATTTAACCGATAGTAGTGTCCCACACTACGTGCTCCTAGCACAACGCATCCCATGCGCCACACGCGGATTCATCACACAATACAGAATTCATACACACAACTTTTCACTCAGTCATATATACTTCACATGCAGTCGGTAATACGAATTCTCAGAACTCAATATATTGATTTAACACGCATACTTCCATGCAACCAGTATCATTGCTCAAGTAGATGAATACAGCAACACGTGCTTCCCATGCAATTGATATCAACCAATATCAGGATTCAATAAAGTATTCCACTCAACACAAGCATAACATGCAATCGGTATTCATCAATATCAGGACTCAACTACGCATGCATCAATATGAATATTATCAGATCCACTACACCAACACTCGATCACATGCAGTCATCATTTTATATTTTTAACGACTCACAAGTCACGTAAACCATACAGTTATCATCATTAACAATACAGCACACCCTTGCCATGCAATCATTCAACATTCTCTAAGCTATCGGCGTGCATCTCAGGGATAATACTAAACATGCAACACTCAACTCCTACTTGTCATGCACCCGGGTATTGCGCGCTCCATATGCAAGCATAACATACAAACAGAATACAGAACAACAATCATCAACACCCAGAACCCGTTCATAATCCATACGTTTAACATATAAGGTACTCCCCCTACCAACTACGAGACTCCGAGAGACTCTTCTGCCTGGGTGTAGGTCCTCTGCCTTGCTGCTTCGCTCAATACTTCCACTAGTTCAACCTTCACTTAAGCACTGTTGCCTCTCGCGATCGGCTCGGGTACAGGGGCTGTTCCTGCTTCTACTTCGACGATCGTCTTTCACTCGTATAAGGAAGCTCCGACTCCTCTGCAGTACCGTCAACGTGACTTCCGTAAGTAGAAAATGTGAACAGAGGGCAGAGAAGGAGGAGAAGAAGAAGAGGAAGAAGAAGAAGAATGAGAGAGAAAGAGAAGAAGGAAGAAGAGAGAAATCGCAGAGGGAATTATGAAGAATGAATGGCGAGAGACCATCGACTAACTACATATATGCATGCACAAAGAATGGAAAGGTGGGGTGGAGAAAACGTGAAGCAGCAATCTGCTCACGTCACCCAGTCCCATCAGCAACCACTAATGGCTAATCACACTTAATCAGTACTCATTTGATTAATTAAATTAATGGTAATTATCAAACAACTCCCCACTTCTAAAATTATTATTTTAATGGCTTTATTTCATCCGGTACTTTGTTTAAAATCGGGATGTTACATGGGACATATCTCACTCAATTCTTGATGGATTTTTGTATGATTTATATGGATTTAAAGAGGACAAAAATTTCAACAACTTTTATGTTTGGGTTATTTTTGAATTCGGCATAGAAAGGCCTGAAAAGGTCTGCATAAAGTGACACCCAAAGCTGACCACATCAGCTTCTCCATGCAACCTTAGCTAATTAACTTCCACCCCTCAAGGCACACTTGTCTACTCCACCTTAGCTCCTTCTCCCATGCATTACTCTAGCCTACCACCAGCCCTTCTAGGTGTCCACTCATGGTTAACCCTTTCTTCAACAAAAACCAATAGCTTGTCTCACAAGGAGACATATGTGCTATGTTATCACATCATGTCCTATGACCATGTATCATGACATACCCTACAACATGCCACACCATTCATTAAGATTGTCTTATTTTCCTTGCCCATTCACATTTAGAATTACAAGATTAGGACCAAGACTTTAACACACCACATTCTTTTATTACACCATGCCTTATGCCATACACATGATGCCTTCACTTCATCCAACACACTTCCCACTAACTTACTCTCTTCTCTAAAATTTCAACAACCACCTCCTCTCTATTCCAGCCACCACATCTCCTCCTTAATCACCTAAATCAGCCACCACACTTCTCCTCCCTCACGGTTACATCACCACTATCACCATTACTCTAAACCAACACACATTGCCTTGCTCTTTTTCTCTCTTTCTTGGCCAACGTGTGAACTCCTTCCAGGCAGTAAGAACTTCTTCATTTCCTCATCATCCAAGAGTTCAAAATCCAACATTCAAACCCCTTTGTTCATCATTTCTAGGCCGTGACTTCCTTGGCCCAAAGGTATGGCCTTAGCACTTGGATCTTTGGTTTATGATCATCTATTTCCTTCTAATTTTTCTACAGCCATGCATGCTTATTGATCATCATTATTTTTCTATTTTTGGGACTTAAAACCGTGTATGATGGCTACTCTTGGAGCTGCATGTTTGATCTCACACTCCTCAAAAATCACCGATAGGAACTGGCATCTAAACGACGAAGGACTCAAAGGTTATTAGAACTTTAGAAAGGTTAAATCTTCCACTTTTCTTGGCAAAACCCTTGCTATTTGTTGACTATCCATGGCTCCTAAATTCTTGAAATTGTTGCATGACATTATTTTAGTATTCAAGAGGCAATCCGCGGTGATTGGTGGCAAGAACGGTGATCGAAATTTTTTTTAAGCAAACCATCTTTTTCCCCCTTTAAGGCCGTGAGGTTCAATGAGGTAAGGGGGGTTCCATCTCATTTTAAATTGATTCCGATTCCGCTATAATATTTCTCACGTTGTTAGAAACCGTTATCTTAATTTTCGTTACGATCCAATGGTTGAATCGAAAGATCCAAGCTTTTTCTTGCCACTGTATTTTGGACATTTAAATATATATATTTTCTAATTTGATATCCCATAAAAATATATATATATATATATATATACCAGTTCACTAAAAAGGAAAAGATTACTAAATAAAAATTTTACGCAATTTAATAAGCGGTAGAAAACGACGTGGGTATGGTGGGATGATTCGATATGGTTGTATTAATTATTTTTAAGTACTTATGTAATTTGAAATTTAATTTTTCTGGTAACTCCCACTGCTAAAATTTAATTTACCGATTATACGTTGCCGAAGTCGTTTTAGGAATATTGTGTACTTTCAAGTAAATTTACTGTTCGGGCAAGTAAAATATTTTCTTTTACTAAATTATAATAAGAAGTATAAAAAAAATTAGTAAGATAATAATTCTGAAGAAAAATATGTGTAACCATATAATAGTAGTTAAATAAACAAATTGGAAATTTCTTTTAGATAGAAAAGAACTTTATTAAGGATTTCTATAACTTAGGCACAAATGACACTTTAGGAGTTAAGTAAAGAAAATAAAATAAGTGAAGTTTTAGTATAATGGATGTTAGGAGTAAATTTTTAACAACCATTTTAGTGACCAACTTAGTGATCAATTGAGGAAAAATATAAAAAGGGATTTTAGGAATTTAATTAAAGAATAAGGCTTGATTTAAATATTTTAATGAACTAAGTTAGCCTAGTAGAAAAAGAAAAGGAAATTTTAGGTCCAATTTGGAATTTAATAAATAATAAAAAAAGAGAAGAAAGAAGAAAAAGAGAGACTAAATTAGTGACCGAAGGAATAAATTAGGAACTTAGAAATTTAAAGAGTTTCACCTTAGCATAAGATAAGAAAAATGATATTGAAAAGTTAGAATAGGTAAGAAATATTCATTAGAAATTTAAATATTTTAGTAAACTATGGAATTAAAGTCATAGAAAGGGTATTGAAATTTGGTGTTAATAAATGGATAAAAGAAGTTAATGTAACTTATAAGATAACAATTATTTTGATTAAATTTGGCATTTAGGAATTAGAATAGGGATTAGATTTAAAGCATTTTCCTAAGGAAAGTACATTAAATAGAATATAACAAAAATAAGAATTTTACAAGAAGTGATAATTAGATTTAGTAAGTTGGATAAAGCCTTAGGAAAATAATGAGACTTATGTAATAAAAATATTTTTAGAGAAATATACTATGGGTTATTTGAATTAGTGAGTAAAATTTAGAGACAACAACTTTTATACCAAGAACTAAAAAGAAAGAGTAAGGAGATTTTAGAAAACAAAGATAGTTTAGAAAATCTTAAGAAAAGTTCTGCGATATAGTGACAAACCAACTAAGGTAATCATGATCTAAAAATTTAAGTATATGTATACCAAGGATGCTAAAATTCAATGAGAATTAAAAGGTAATACCATGCGATAATCAATATAAGTACATTAAAGTTCTTAAAAACGTTATTTAGAAGAAGAATTTAAAGGAAATTAATGAATACTTATATCGGTAATATATAGTGACATTTAGCAAAGTTGAATACCAACTTAAAAGGTAAATGAATAATTTAAAGAAAAACTAACTCGGTGGTAGTAAGTAAAGGATAGTAAAAGGTGTTACTAGCACCTTAAATATATTTAATAAGTACTTTTGTTAGTAATTTAAGGTTAAGTCATTCAAAGCGTATTTCCAAGAAACCAAGTTCATATAGTAATATACTAAATAGTTACATAAGATCACTCAGTAACAAGAGATAAGTCATGCCTAAGGAAACATAACCCATGAATAAACTTTACTATTGATAAGTCGATTAATTAAAAAGGATAATCAAGATAAATAGTCTGATAAGATTTAAGTAGGAAACCTAGATTAAAAAACATTTATAAAGAAATATTCATGAGTATACTGGTATACATGATCCTCTCATTATAATGATATATATCATGATTGTTGTATAATATTTGTATGATGAATAATATATGTGGCGACTGTTATATAATTGTGTACATGAATGAATTATGTTAATTATACGTGATGAGTATGTGTGATGAGATGTATGATAAGTATGGTAAAATGACATGTGTATGGACTATAATGTTGTACTTATATGATGCATTAAATGAATATGATGAAATAAATAAGAAAATAATGAATAAATGTCTCGGTAGGGATCTTGAGATGAATAAATTTTGAAAATGATATGATAAGACTAGATCAGATCCGATGTGATGATGGGTGTTGTAGCGCCAATATACCCCATGGTTTTATGGAAAATGTGAAGTCTTGTTTCATTTCTAAGTGTCGAGTAAGATCATTATGAATTATGAAATTTTTTAAAATAAAGAACAGATTAATTGAAATAGATCTGACGTTAGAAATAAAATGGAGTCATTAAAAGGACCCTACCGATGACTAGTGAAAAGAAAATTGTGTATTGTATGCATCATATATGGAGTTAAGGAGGAGTGTTGGAATAATCCCCTAGAGCATACAGTGGTGGGTATACTGAAGAAACAACAGGCGTCTCGATCCCCTGAGGGCAGTCTTGGGAGTATATCAGGGGCGGACCTCCAATGGATCAGATTCACGCCCAACACTAGATAGCCTGTGGCAAACTCTGATATACTTTGACAAGAGGCGGGGGTTTCTATGACCGTGGAATGCCCGTTCTGTAGTGATGTGTGATATGTGTGATTGGCCATTTTGATGTTAGGACTGAGAGTCCCTACCCATTTGTGAAAACCAGAACGAGGAGAGCTCTGGTCGCTCTAGTTAGGCAGAGGATATAAGGGTGACGGATTGAGCACAGGATTGATGAGATTGTTGAGGAAGAGATGAGCCCATATGCATCATGATGACTAATAAAAAGAATGGAAATAACGTAAAGAACTCATGTATTGCATCATTGTACTGTGATTGTGACTGTTTATTACTTAAGTATGACTTTGTAGAACTTAATAGTCCTGAGAGATGAATGGGAAAATGGGGATAATTAACTGAGATAAAAAGTGGTTAGATAACTTAAAATATATTTTAGGAACCCCAAAAAGAGTGGGTGGGACTCGATCTTGGATTGTTTGTGTTATTTGTGGGTAGGTGTTAATAAGACACCTTCCCAATTCTTATGGAGGTGAAGACTCATCCTTACGCTAATTTTTCCAGACATCATGGCGATGGTCACCGATTCTACATTAAGGATTAGTCAGACTCTTCCTGGACCGAAGACGAATAGAATAGGTTAATTTTGTTTTCATTTACGGGAGCCTGCGTGCCCCTTTTTCTTTCAATTGTACAGTTGCTGCTTTGACCATGTGTTGTATATGACCATGTTATATATTCGATGTATCTATTCCACCAAGCTTTATTGTACAGAAAAAAAACTTCTATATTTTCTAAAACTCGTAACCTCTCAATTGACCAGGATAATCTAGTGGAAGGGATTATCCTAGATAACCGAGGGTGTTACAGGCGGATCTTCACAACATGTTTCATGTTTCTTAGTTGAGAAAATATGTACTTGACCCCTCACATGTACTCAGTATTGATGATGTGGAAGTCAGGGATGATATGATTGTCCTTCTTGTCTCTACGAAGATTGTTGGACATTTTGTCAAGAGATTGTGGAACAAATTAGTTCCACATGTGCTAGTGGCTTGGAGACATGGAAATGAAAGTACCATTACTCAGGAGCGTGAGGATGATATGCGGAGACAATATCCTAATATATTTGAATCATGTATGTCAAATTTTAAGGATGAAATTTCTTTTAGGTGGGGTGGATTGTAACATCCTAAATTTTATATAAGTACGTAATTAAGAGGAATAAATAGTAATTAATTACATATGAGTTAATTAATATCCCAAAAATTTAGAAATGATTAAATTAGGATTTATTATGATTATTCATAATTTATTGCGACTTAAAGGGCTAAAATTAATAGCTGGTTAAAATATGGGTATCAGACCAAGTATCTTCGATTAAGGTACTATTGGTCAGGGTTGTTAAGAATATTATTGTGAATCTGAATAAATCTTTGGAATAACTTTTAATAACGTATTGAGCCCGAACAGAGATCCTGTTTGTTATAAAACGGAGAAGTTTTAATGATGGGTTAAATTTTAAATTAAAACCTCACTTTTCACTCTCATTTTCACATTATATTTCCCTCTCAAAGGCAAGAATACATTGCTCGTTTCTCCTTTATTCCCAATCTCTTCATCTTCTTCCTCTCTAAAACTCTAAGCAAGTGGTTGTGTTCATCTTCCCCTCCTCATTTTCATTTTCACCATTAATTAAGAAGGAGATGATGTTGGCTTGAAGCTCTCTTTCCTCTTCTCTTAATTTTTGTCACTCTCTCCCTCTCTTGAAAGCTTATTATGTTTATTGGTTTGAGGTAAGTTCCTTACTCATTTGTTGAGATTGTGTTCTTGGTGATGGGTTATTGTTGTTGGGAGAGTGTTAATGCATATGGGTTATAGAAAGGGAGCTAATTTTATGCAAAGACCTAAGGTGGGGTGTGATAAATGTGTGGTTTTATGTGGGTGCACATGGGTACATAAAAATAGCATGTAATAAAGAGGAAGATGATGTGTGCTAAGGATAAGCATTGAGATTTGATTAAACCCTAACTCTAGAAATTAGGAAAAATAAGTAATGATGCTATGAGAAATGGTTTTACGTGTAAACCCATGATATTTGGTGTGTAGGTGTTGTTAATGGTGATGGGGATTGATGTTAATAATGATTTGTGAGCATTAAAGATGAAACCTATGAATGGGTGTTGCCATAAATGCATAATAAATGCTTAGTAATATCAAACCCATGATGGTTGTGGTGGTTTAATGTAATAAATGCTAAATAAGCCTTGTAATAGCATAAACACCAAGTAGTTTAGCTTAAACAATTAAATCTTGGTGGGTTGAATGGTAATAATTATGTTATACATATATGTGGTGTAGGAAACGACCCTATTGACGAAGTGGGACCTTCAAACCGCGGTGATTTCTACTTCTCTTAAGGTAGAAAAGGAGTATATTTTTTAAATGCATGATCAATTATGTGTTGATAATGTATATATTGATGCATATTTGCATGTTTTTCCTTAAATGGATATACTACCTCTTGTGTGTGATATTAATTGAGATTGATTCATGATTGATGGAAGGATGTTAGATTGACACATTTGATGTGGATATGAATTTGGAGTATAATTGATGAAATGCTCTTTTGATTCCTATGTGTAGATTGATGTTGATATAAATCCTTGGCTATTGTAATCTTGAACAATTTGAATGGTATGCCTTAAAGAGTTTAATAATGGTTATGTGCCACTAACTACAATGTTAAGTACAAATTATACTCCTACGTGAGAGGGTGAGGAATTCTTGTAAAGTCGAGGCTAGCATGTGCATTATTGCATTCATGGCATGCATTACATAACATATTATATGTGGTTGCGATCACTTAGTATATTGAGATAATAAAGATCTTGCGGGATCTTGTGAAAAATGGACCCTTGCGTGGGGGACATATATTTGGATGACTATATATGGTTGCGATCACTTGATATATTAAAACAATAAAGGTCTTGCAGGATCTTATGAAAAAATGGACCCTTGCATGGGGGACAAATATTTGGATGACTATATGTGGTTGCGATCACTTGATATATTGAAACAATAAAGGTCTTGTGGGATCTTGTGAAAAGCACCTTTACGGGGGATAAATGCTTAAGCAACTATGCATGGTTGCAATCGATTGATAAATCATGTGCGCATAAGCTATGAATAAATGTTTCAAACCAGATCCATTGCATATGCATTTTTATGGTATGACATATGCATTAGACATAGGGACATGGCATTTGAGTTGGAGAAGATTAAGAAGAATGACACCCTATTGAGAGTGTTAATTAAGAAATAAAACCCACTTTTGGTCACTAACTAATCATGTATTGTTGTTGGTTTGACTTCTTGATGTTTCTTATGGATTATGGCAATAGGTGTGGTAATATTGTGAATTGATGACATGGTTCTATTTGGTAATATTCTTGATAATGAGCTTGTTATATATGAATATGTATATTCAATGGAAGTTGATAAGATATGTGATATTACTGTTGGATTGAACTCCTTTGATAGGAGAACATGTTGAATTGTATTCATATATTTATGTTATCATACTTTGATTGATTTTTCATCATTGAGAAAGTATGCTCAGTCTCCATGTTGTCTACTTTTTAGCTCTTGTGTTGTAGGGCATGACCATAGAGTAGAGCTCTTTAAAAAGATGAGGTATGGTATGAAGGAAGATATGGTCTAGATGCCTTGGTCGTAGGGATGGAAATGGGCTAGGTCAGGCCAAGCTTTAAAAGGCCTAAGCCTGGCCTACATCAAATTTTCAAGGCTTGAGCCTGGCCTATTAGCCCGTCATAGGCTTTTTATTAAGGCATGGTCTGGCCTGTTTGAAGGCCTGGCCCCTTTAAAACCTGTTTAAAAAACTCGTTTATAATGAGACTTTTAAAATGTCAAAACCAATCTAAAAAATTTGTGTTCCATTCCCTTCTAATTTTTTTAATTGTAAACTTGTAATGTTAATTTATATTATATAAATATAAATATGTAATATATATATATGTATTATTTTATGTTATGAATATATTATATATAACTAATTAACAATTAATGTAATTAAATAGGCCGACCTATTGGGTTTCAAAGGCTTTTTAGAAAGCTTATGGCCTGGCCTGTTTAGTTAAAAAGGCCTTTTTAAAAGCCTAAGGCTGGGTTTCTAGCCCGACAAGTCTGGCCTATATAGGCTTTAAACGAGCCAGGTCCTAGGCCCCCGACTGACAGCTTGGCCCATTTCCATCCCTACTTGGTCGGCGTGTTTTATGATAAACAACTTTTGTATATCCCTTTTGAAATGGTTGTATATGGCATTGTTTTGTATAATTAGGTTATTGTTTAATGCCTTATATGTTTGATGATGTTTGGACATTGATGACTTGACATCCTAGGATGGTAATTGATACATTAGGATCATTTGAATTGAGTTTGTGATCATTTTGTATCACTAAGAGATGTATGATGATACATGACTTGGTGAAATTGAACCATAATATATGTAAGAAATGATATTTGGATTCATGCTTGATGAAATTATGATTATTATGATGATTGGAGATTATATGTGAGATGTATAGTTGAATGAAATGATGGATTTACATGTATACTGAGGAAGTGGATGGATTATATTATGAATCCTTGAGTGTGATTGAGTGTAGCAAGCCTTAATTGGTGTGTTTTAACTCCCCACAAAGTTTGGTGATAATTGGATATGATTAGGATGAGTTTTGGTAGGCTAGAAACTCACAAAATCTGGTTTTTCTACATAATTAATCAATTAGGTAGTTCTTGGAATCAATTAAAGGTTTACTGTCAACTCGAATTAATTTTTGATCAATTTAATCAATTAAGCTCGGTACTTTATCGATTAACAACATTTTGTTTGTCTGTTAATAGATTAAGCCTTCCTGTTAATCAATTAAGGCACTGTTTTTGAGCTAGAGGCTGTTCTAGGCTAAATTAGCTCTCGAGTTTTGCATAAAAGTTGTAGATAATTGAGTTATGAACATTTTCCCACTTGAATCAACCCATTTTGAGGTCTGTAGCTCTAGATATGGCCAAAATACTATAAGGTGTTCATGCTGAAATTCTGTTACATAATAGTTTTATTTTTTTGTGACTTAAGGTATTTTTAGGGAATAATTGGCCTTTGACTTCTTCATGAAAGTTATAAATAAATGTGTTAGGGAGGTGTATAATTTGGTCTCACCTCAATTAAAGTTTCCCAGCTCTCATTAGGCTAAAACATCAAACCCACTGCAGTGTAAAACTTAAATCTAAGAAGGGTTTAAACCCAACTTTTTATGATTTTCAAATTGGGACTAATAGGTGATATTTATGACATGTCCCACTATTCCTAGGACTAAAAAAGAACTTTTTTATATCACTTCTCATATCTTCATCTATGGGAAGTGTGACTAATCAAAGATCTGGGCGCGATGTTAAATAATTTTCTTTTAATTCGTTGTGTCCCTTAGGCAAGGAGATGAACTCTAAAATGTGAAAAATTCATCCTAGTTGCCTTTATGAAAATATTAATATCTCTAATATTATTTATCAGATTAAGGGCGCCACACAAGCCAAGCCTTGTATTCAACTTGATTATTCGAGGTGGTAAAGTTGAAATGTAGTGAAATCTCGAGGTGGATCCCGTCATCACTTTCCCCCACGACTCCAATTCCACACCCCTTATTGTTGGAGGATCCATCAACATAACCGTCCAGTAAGAACGAGATTCCCTAGGATCTATTCCAGTGAGATGTATAATGAAATCTGCCAAGACTTGTGCCTTGATTACACTCTGGGGCTCATACGTGATGTCAAACTTAAATAATTCCGCTACCCATTTAATCATCCTATCAGCGAAGTCCAACTTGAACAAGACAGTCCATAGTGGAAGATCAGTTCTAACCACTATCAAATGAGCATGGAAATAGGGTTTCAACCGATGGGATGCCCAAATAACTGCCAAAGCTGTATTCTCAATCTTCTGATATTCGCTCTCTGCCCCTTGCAGTGTGTTGCCACTGAAGTATACCATCTTTTGACCCTTAGGGGTCTCTTTCACCAAAGCAACACCAAAATCTTCATTTGAAATAGATAAATAAATGATCAGACATTCTCTAGGTCAGGTCTTACTAAAATAGAAGGCTTAGAAGCACTTCCTTGAGACTTTGGAAAACAGCCTCTTGCTCTGGTCCCCACTCATACTTTTTGATCTTTTCCAAAATCTTGTAGACGGGGATGGAACAATAAGCCATCTTGGTCATGAAATGTGCCAAGGCCACGATCTTTCCATTCAGAGACTACATCTCACGTAGGTTCTTTGGACTCCAAAGCTCTTGGATGATCCAACATTTTTCTAGGTTAGCCTCAATACCTCTTTGTGTCAACATGAATCCCAGGAATCTTCCTCTAGGAACCGCAAAGGTATACTTCAAAGGGTTAAGGCGTATGTTGTACTACCAAAGCCGCTGAAAGATCTTATGAAGGTCCTTGACATGATCTCCCCTAACTAAGGTCTTTATGATGATGTCATTGATATAGACCTCTACCAACTTTGAGTGCATACCTTTAAAGACTTTATTGATCACTTATTGGTATGTGAATCTGGCATTCTTCAAATTGAATGACATGGTGGTGTAATAGAATACCCCTCTATCATTCACGAACACCGTCTTCTCTTGATCGCCTTCTCATATTGGAATCTGGTTATAGTCAGAGTAGGTGTTCATAAAGGATAAAAACTGATAACCCAAAGAATCATCAACCATCCTATTAATGTTAGGAAAGAGATAGGGTCTTTAGGGAAACATTTATTTAAATCAACATAATTTGTACACATACACCACTTCCTATTTGACTTCTGGACTATGACAACATTTGAAAGAAATGAGGAATACCAGATTTCCCTGATGAAGCACGTGGCTTTTTGCTTTTCTAGGCCCCAACGTCTCTTCTTCTGGGCCACTAGTCTAGTCTCTGGATACACAGATAATTAATGGCAGTAAAAGTCTAGGTCTATGCCTGGCATGTCAGCGACTGTCGAGGCAAACACTTCCTTAAAATCCTTGAGCAATACCAACAATCATTGCTTCACCCCAGGCTCAAGCTTCTCATTTGTGTGAGTCACTTTGGCCGGGGTATCACCCAAGATGACTTATTTAGAATCCTCATCCATTGTTGGCTTCGACATGTTGAGTGGATCAATCTTTAGCTCAGCTCATTAATCTAAGTCAATAAGGTTGACTAAGCCAGATGTGGCTCCTCCATCATTCAACTTATGCTTCTTATTGATTGCCTCTAGCTTCACCATGTTTAGGCTAAGGTTATAATAGTACCTGGCCATTTCTTGGTCAGCCCCAGACTAACGACACTATATTGTCCTTATTTATTTACTTGATGATAAAGTATGGTGTGGAAACTATGGCCTCCATAGCGTTCAGAGTTAGACTATGATGTTGTTGTAATAAGACTGGACACTAATGACTAGGATTCTTGACTTGACCATCCTAGCCCTAGGCTCACCATCAAACGTACTACATGTATCAAGAATACCCTTAGTGGGTTGCTTAGCTCCATTAAAAGCTGTAAGATCTTGTGTATACGGTTATTAGTCTGCATTTGTCAAA
Source organism: Clitoria ternatea (assembly GCA_037962975.1). NCBI lineage: Eukaryota > Viridiplantae > Streptophyta > Magnoliopsida > Fabales > Fabaceae > Clitoria > Clitoria ternatea. Next base: position 165,503,535 of record CM075672.1, read on the forward strand.
CCATCCTCTTGAAGCAATCATAGAAGAAGACATCATAGGAATTTCCCTAATCAACCAAGATCCTCTTGACATCCATATTAGCAATAACTACTATTAGCAGGGTTTATACTCTATCTCGAAAAGGACGGTTATCCTGCTTCTTCCCTTGGACCGACAAAATCATGCGGTGGTGGTTTTTCCAAGCCATGTTTAATACACCACCACCAATAAAACCTCTATTGATAATATCTATTACCTCCCACTTACTCTGGTGCAGAAAGGAAGGTACCTCCTCTTCTTGTACCGATTCTACTAGAAGCCGCTTCTGCTTTTTAGCGAGGGTGAATCTTTTCAGACCTCGATTGTCATCAGTATCTGGAGATCGATCTTGGTGTCTCTTCTTGAACCTCTCTAGCTCATCTTGAGACTCATTCTTAAAGAGGTACTGCTTTAACTTTTCCTCTCTTATCAGGACCTCAATGGCATCCTTTAACTATCTATACTCATCAGTTGAATGGCCAGTTTGCTCATGGAAATCATAATATTTCCACGGGTTACTAGGTCTCTTCATTAGGTCTAGCTTTTTGACCCTGTATACGCTAAACAACACCCAACCAACTTCCCTAAGGATCTAGGAAGGCTTTGTGTTGAGCAAGGCATAATGCCTAAAAATAGATACATATTTGTCCTGCTGCCTAGGCTGCTGCTCTTTGCCCCATTCCTTCTCGGGCATCTTTTCACCCCTCGGCTTGTCCTTCTCCTTTTCAAACCGAGTTGAAGAGGATGATGATTTACTCCTTGTGGCTATAGCCTCTAAATGCATCTTTATTCCCCCATATTTAGAGGCACTACAATAAAATTGGCCTTTCTTAACACCTTTTTCTTAGCGGTTGTCAAAGATTATGCTAAGAAAGGGTCTTTCTTAACGGTTAAACACCCAACTGCTAAGACTAGTTGACTTTTCTTAACGGTTTGATAAAGTAACCACTTTAAAAAAGTAATTAAGTGATGCTTTCTTAGGGGTTTTCTAAGACACCGCTAAGAAAGAATTAAATTTTAATTCCCAATATATAAAGGTTGGAAGTTTTCATGGTTTGGCTAGTTTCTACAAAAGGTTTGTAAGGGATTTTTCTACCTTGGCCTCTCCATTCAATGAGGTGGTTAAGAAAAATGCTCCTTTTATTTGGGTTCCAAGGCAAGAAAAAGCTTTTCAAGACCTTAAGGATAAACTCACTCATGCTCTAATTTTTGCATTGCCTAACTTTTCTAAAACATTTAAGCTAGAGTGTGATGCATCCAATGTAGGAATAGCAATCTTGTTGCAAGAAGGCCACCCTATTGCATTTTTCAGTGAAAAACTCAATGGGGCTGCCCTTAACTACCTTACCTATGATAAAGAGTTCTATGCATTAGTTAGAGCCCTACAAACTTGGGAGCATTACTTGATCCCTAAAGAGTTTGTAATTCATAGTGATCATCAATCACTAAAGCATATTAAAGGGCAACATAAGTTAAACAAAAGACATGCTAAATGGGTTGAATTTTTGGAACAATTTCCATATGTTATTAAGTACAAGAATGGCAAATCTAATATTGTGGCTGTTGCTTTGTCAAGAAGGCATATTTTCTAGCTTCTCTTAGAGCTAAGATTCTTGGACTTGACGAAATAAGGGAATTATATCAAAATGATCTAGATTTTTCAAACATATACAACTCATCTAGTTTAAACATATCTCATAAGGGATTCTACATTTTAGATGGTTATTTTTTTAAAGCCAACAGGATCTGCATTCCTAGGAGTTCCTTAAGAGAATTATTGATTAAACAAAGCCATAAGGGAGGTTTAATGGGTCATTTTAGAAAATAAAAATGTTAGAAACTTTACATGAACACTTCTATTGGCTTAAAATGAAAAAAGATGTTGAAAGACTATGTTCTAGGTATATTGTGTGTAGAAAAGCAAAATCTAAAATTTTACCTAATGATCTTTATACTCCTTTACCTATTCCATGTTCTCCTTGGATTGATATATCTATGGACTTTGTGCTTGGCTTTCCTAGGATCCAAAGGGGAATGAATTCTATCTTTGTTGTAGTGGATAGATTTAGTAAGATGGCTTACTTCATTCCTTGTCATAAAGTGGATAATGCAAGCTATATGGCTAAACTATTTTTTTGAAGAAATTATGAGATTGCATGGCATCCCTAAAACCATTATTTCTAAAAGGGATACCAAGTTCCTTAGCCATTTTCGAAAAACACTTTGGGCAAGGCTAGGAACTAAGCTTCTCTTTTCCACTACTTGTCATCCTCAAACAAATGAACAAATAGAGGTAGTAAATAGGACTCTTTCTACTTTGCTTAAGGTCTTAGTGAATAAAAATATAAGTCTTGGGATGAGTGTTTACTACACATAGAGTTTTTCATATAATAGGGTAATAACACTCCATAACTAAAAATAATCCATTTTAGATTGTCTATGGTTTAAACCCTCTCAAACCTTTTAATCTTTTTCCCATTGAGGTTTCTGATTCCTTCCTTCACATGGATGAAGAGGAAAAAATAAGCTTTATAATGGATTTTCATGAGAAGGTTAAAAATAAAATACAATCCAAAAATAAGCATTATGCCTATTGTACTAATAAGAAAAGAAAAGAAGTTATCTTTGAGATTGGGGATTGGGTTTGGTTACACTTAAGAAAAGAAAGATTCCTTAATATAAGAAAATCCCAACTAAACCCACGAGGTGATGGTCCATTTCAAACAATTCAAAAGATTATTAATAATGCCTATGTCTTAGATTTACCTGGTGATTATGGGGTTAATGCTACAATTAATGTCTCTGGCTTGTCTCCTTTTGACTTAGAAGATAATGATGACAGTCTAGATTTAAGGATAAATCCTTTTGAAGAAGGGGAGTATAATAAAGACATGAGCAAGGAAGATCCCATCATAATCCTAGACAACGCTTAGAGATTTACAGAGGTCCCTTAACAAGGGCAAGGACAAAAAGGGCCAAAGACATCACCCAGCAAACCCTGGCTGCCTTCCTGACCACTCTACATGGGCCTAAGCCCAAGGAGGACCACTTGAAGGCCTACACATTCTCTTCTTGTAATATTTTAAAATAATAGATTTTTAAGTATACTATAGGGTTCCATATGTGTTAGAGATAGGATTTGGGCCTTGCATGGTCAATGGGCCACTATTGGGCCTTATACATCACTTTGGGCCTTGTATTTGGCCATCCTTCTCTAGTTTGAGCTAATTGGGTCTAGAAGAGTGTTAAAAGCCTAATAAGCATGCCATTACTGAATTTCTCCTAAGCCTATATAAGGCTTGCATGTCCCTTGTATCATTACCTTTTATCTTGAATGAAATTACATTTTGTGAGAAGTGAGTGCATACTTCCCTTCCTTAGGCTAGATAGGATTTTAGCCTTCTTTAAGCTTTCATCACTAGGTTTCCATCCCTACAGTGGTGAGTTTAGAGACTGATCCATCCATGGTGGCGTCTCAAATCCTTCCATTTCCATAATCCATTTCCACTTTCCCAATCCTTCTACCATCATCACCTTTTCCCTTCTATTTTCCCTTTAAATAGCCTTAGTCTTGCATTTCCTTTTAACTTTTAAGTTTTAGTTTCCATTTTGTATCTTGCATTCTGAATTGAATTTCTTACATCCAAGGCTTCAATCACAAGTTTGAGAAGAGGAAAAGAGCGAGATCCAACATTTCCCTTTTAAGAAGATTAAAGGGCTACATCATACATACATTTATATTTAGTAATGAAATTAATTAATTTACATATTTGGTTATCCTTGAGTATAGTAAAATATATTTATATGAGATTTTATTTGTTTATAATATATACTAATTATATAAAACAAGAAAATAAATGAAGTATAATCAATAGTAAAAAAAACACATATTAGACGTCTATATTAGCGGTTAAACACAAGAAACCGCTACCAGAGAGCTAAGACATGACCATTTCTTAACGGCTACTTTTGACCAATTGCTAAGAAAGACTTTCTTTGCGGGGGCTAGGGGTGTTAAACGGATGGTTTGGATAAATTTCGAGTTAAATTTTATTGGATCGATAAAATCCATCCATTAATCCATTTATGATTTATTTCAAAACTCTTGAAATATTCATCCAATCCATAACCTTAATTAACTAAATCCACCCATTCATCTTTTAACATCTTTTTTGTAGATGGATATCCAACCATCCATTTAAAAAATAATGTTATTTTTTAATTTATTTTTTATTTTCTTACTTTATATTTTATATACACTTTAATTTTTTTCTCTCTAAACTTTTTCTTTTAATTTCTCTCCATATTCTTCATTTAATTTTTTTACCTCCAAATTTTCTCTTTCAATTTTTTTATTTTCTCCCTTCATATTCTTACATTATACTTTTTCCTTTTTATTCTCCAATTTTTTAATTTTTTAATTTTTTAATTTTCTCACTTAATATTCTTATACTTTAATTTCTTTTTTTTTCTCTCTAAATTTTTTCTTATAATTTCTCTCCATGTTTTTCATTTAACTTCTTTTTCTTACCCTCCAAATTTTTTAATGGGAATTTTTTCCGCATAGATTATACACTTTTTGTTTATAAATATATAGATTATTCTCCCACACATATTAAAGATAAGCATAAGGGACACATATAAAAAGAAAAGTTACTGTATCTAGTTGAACAAAATCAAATGATTAAAAATCTAATTAATGATTTAGCCTCCAGTAATTTTACATCAAAAGTTGATTTTACCAAAGAAAATGCAGTAGATTACATTACTAAAAAAATAAAGTAGATTAGAGAAATTGCAATCTCGTGATAATTTCATTGGATTGACTAAATTGAACTATAAATAAGCCAATGCACCTTGTACTCATACGTCTCTCTACAGACCCGCTTAAAAGGTTGTACGTTACAAACTTTATAAAATAATTCAATAGATTTTAATAAAAAACAAAAGTAAAATCCAATGAATTAAAATTATAATGGATTTATCCATATCCATCCAATAAATAAATGAGATCCAATTCATTAAATCTATTATATTTTTATTTTATAAAGGATGGATTGGATGAATTATGTATGAATGGATTGGATACTTGATGGATAAATGGATGTAATTGACACCCTAACGAAGGCTAACAAAGCGGTTCTAAACTGCTAAGAAACGTCAAAAATAACCGCTAAGAAAGGTGACTTTTGTTGTAGTGAGGCCTTCCACCTAAACTTCTCAAAAGTGGTAAGGGGTCTTTTCACTAAAGACTGGGTGAAAAGAGACTTAGGCTATAGGGCTTTGACTATAATGCACAACTGAATAGCCCCCTATAAGGTTAAGAACCATCGCTACTTCTTTATAGAATCTATTCAGGAAGTCCTTCAGAGACTTTGATTCACCTTGCTTAATCTGAGCTAAGGTGTGAGATGTCTTGGGCACATGAGACACGTCACATCAGCTTCTACCGCCAGGAATATAACCTCGTACGCATAAGCATCAAGGTACTTGTTTGGGTCCGTTTCTCCTATATACTTGCCGATAGAGAAGGGTTGAGTGGTCTGCAGGTGTCTTGGGATAGGGACACTCATGAGCCTTCTAGAGAAGAGGATACTTAACTTACACCCTGAAGGACAAGTGCCTGTGGGAGGACTCTTCTGTCGAGGAGTATGTTGTTCAGCATGAAACTGTGACTATAGCTCCTTGTCACACGTAGTTATCTTCAAATAGTAAGGCGTGTAAGACACCCCCGGTGTAACATCCCAATTTTGATTTCAAGTAGGAAATTAATTGTTAACTAAAATCAACTTAACTTATGAAATAATGACAAATTAACTATGCTTAGTTGGTAAAAGGTGGCTGCTTATGAATGGCGAGTCGCGTGAGTGGGACTGCGATTCACGTTTTCCCACCCCGCTCTCCCTCTCTTCGCATGCATGTACATATATCCAGTATCACCGTGGATATTCATCTTTCCTCACTGCTTCATCCTCTCTTTTCTTCCTTCTTCGTTCTTTGTCCTCTTTTCTTCTCCCCTGTCCTTGTTCTTCATTTTTAGAGACCCACGGCGACGGTGCTGCAGAAGGGTCAGAGTCCCCTCCGACTGGTGAAGGACGATCATTGAAGCAGAGGAAGAACAACTCCCTATCCCTGAGCCGATTGCAGAGTACGACTGTGCGAAGGGGACTGGACGAGGCAGAAAGGGCGTCAGACCAAACGTCGGAGAGCAGAAGATGTAACATCCCGATTTAATAATTAATTGCCGAATGAAAATAAATCATTAAAATAATAAATTGATAAGTATGGGGAGAATTATTTATTAATTATAATTGGTTTAATTAATTTAAGTTAAGAAAAGAAAGGCTGACTGATGGTGATTAGTTGTCAATGACTGATTAGATGTGACTATGTGCGTATGACGCGTGTGGGGGGCTGCTGCTGTGCGCGCTTTCCCACCCCACTCTTTCTTCTCTTTGTACATGCATATATGGGTACACTATCCTTCATTCTTCATTTCAGATTCCTTTTCTTCCGTTCTTTCTTCTTCTTCTTCTTCTTCTTCTTCACTCTTCGATCTTCTTCTTCCTCCTCTGCACTCTGTTCTTGTGTGCTCGCAACAATGGTGGCTGAGGATTAGAGTCCTCCTTCTTGACTCGACGAGCCAAAGAGGGTGCGGGTGTGCATTTCTTCCTGCATGCAACCAGTCTTCTTCCCCACGGTTCCTTCGTCGACTCCCTCTCCTTGCTCGAAGTTGCCAAGCCTCAGTGGAGATCTGCGCTACGAGGAGCTTCAAGGTGGTTGGAGTGTTCACAGCGTTGTGATGGAGCTACTCCAGGGAATGAACCGAGAGCTGGGCATCTCAGAAGCCCGAATGGTCTCCCCTGCTCCTGCATACAGATGTGCTAAGTATGACTCAGTGACCCTCTGGAACTGGGTGTCATGTTGACCGACTGAAAGCTTCAGTCCAGGTAGGGGGGTATCTTCTATCTTAAATGCATGGGTTATGAACGGGTTCCGAGTGTTGATGCTTGCTGTTTTCGTGTTCTGATTGTGTGTTGTGTTGCATGCGAGTGTGTACTGCCCAGTTGCATGACGAGTGAAAGTTGAGTGTTGCATGTTGATGGCCTGTGAATGTTGAACGATTGTGTGAAAGGAATGTGTTGAAGTGATGTTGATGATTACCGTGTGTTTTACATGACCTGCAAGTTGTTATGAGTTCAGAATGCTGACTGCATGTGATAAAATATGACTTAGTGAATCTGATAATGTACCTTACCGATTGCATGTGTTGTCTGAGTCCTGACATTGCTTAATGCCGATTGCATGTATGTTGTTTGAGTCCTGATGATGTATTATACCAGCCACATGAGATGCGTGTATTGTTGAATGCTGATGATGTATAATGCCGACTGCATGAGATGCATGTGTTGTGGAATACTGTTAATGCCTAGCACTGATTGCATGAGATGCATATGCTATTGAGTTCTGAGAATGTGTAACACCGACTGCATGAGATGCATGTGTTGTTGAGTTTTGTTAATGTCCAGCATTGATTGCATGAGATGCATGTGCTGTTTGAATGCTGATGATGTATGATGCCGATTGCATGAGATGCATGTATGGCTGTGTATATGAACTCTGTCTTGTGTGATGAATCCGCGTGTGGTGCATGGGATGCGTTTGTGCTGAGAGCACGTAGTGTGGGACACTACCATCGGTTATTAAAGCGTGGGACGCTATGAAATCCTTGAGTGGGACTCAAGGTAGCCCTTGAGTGGGACTCGGGCTGCCTATGAACACCTCTATTGGCGCTGAGAGCGTTGGTGTCACCTGTGGGCAAACGGTTGGTACCTGTAAAACGGCCAAGCAGCTGGGAGCTGATTTGATAGCTGAGAGCTATGTATAAAAAGGCTGGGAGCCTACGTTGCAACTTCTAAACCGATACACATGAATGCGGAACCGAGTGAAATACTATGTGCCTATTAACTGTTGATATTGTTTGGAATTGGTTATGCATGCGAAGGTGTTAATGAGATGATGAATGTTTATAACCGAGTGAAATACTCTGTGTGTATTAACTGATTGATATTGTTGGAACTAATTATGCATGTGATGATGTTAATGGAAGGATGAATGTGTATAACCGAGTGAATACTCTGTGTATATGTATTGCTGCTGCTGACTGGAATTTGACTATGAGGGTGATGATGTTAAGGAGATGATGAATGTATATAACCAAGTGAACTATTCTTTGTGCATGTACTGTTGATACTGATCGAAATCTGCACTGTGAACGTATGTTAATATTGTTGGAAAGTTGTGCATATATAGCCGAGTGAGAATTGTTGGGTTCTGAGTGAGAAATGTTCAATGTGTGTTCTGATTCATGGGTATTATTATGACACTTATTGTTGTATGTTAATATTATTGGATTGATATGTGCATAAGGCCGAGTGATACTGGTGGGTTCCGATCGGTAAGAGTTCCATGTATGTCTTGGTTGATTGATATTGCTTGACTTTACTCGTTGCTATGTATAATTGCGTGTATATGTATATTGCTGTATAATTGTGGGATAACCTGAGTCGGTATCTATCATTTAATATCTAAGATGCTCACCCCTACACCATTTTTCAGTGTGCAGGTCGTACTCGGAAATGATGATAGGGTCTCAAGTCCGAGTGTAGTGCACTCCGACTGTTGAGTACTTGTATTGCATTATTTTGTTCTGTCCGTGTAGCCTTGGCCGGCTCTTATGTAAAATGACGATTAAATATATTCATTTATAAAGATTGAGTAGTCATGGTGTCACTTGTATGGTATCGTAAGTATTGGTAAATGCATAATATCAAGATAATGGGTATTCCGAGTATATGGTTACATGTTTATGGGTCGGTAGATTGGATTTGTGGGCAGATTTATGTTTCTGAGAACATGTACTCATTTGTATGTGCTTCGTACTGATTCGATGCGTTTTCTGACTGGGATGTGTTGCTAAATGACTCGAGGGCCGTTGATGAATGAAATCATGTCAAGTTGGTGGTTCCGAGTGAAGATTTCTAGGTGGCTTTTCTGAGTGAACATGTTGAGTGACTCCGAGTGAAAATTTTAAGTAAATCCCGAGTGAGGAAGAGTTTGTATTTCCCGAATAAAAACCTTGAGTGATTCCCTTCTGAGAGAGGAGTTAGAATAGTGGTTTAGAGTGGATTGGATCTTAAGTGTAAGGTATTGGTAGTCCGGGGGGATGATGTAAAGTCCGAGTGAGTGAGGATTGGTATCCCGGGTGAATGTATTCCGAATAATGGATGGGTAATGTGACCCGATTGTGTTAAGGTTGGAGTGCGTCGAGTGATGCTTGATTAGGATATATTCTAAGTGAGAAAGAGTTCTGGATTCCCGAGCGAAGTGCGAGCGTGATGATTTACCGGGTGAACCTTTGTCCATATCTGAGTGAGAAATTACCTTGTACCTGTGTTCGCCCTAGCGAAATAGACTTAGCTCCAGCGAGTGTGTGTTTGGGAAGGCTTTTGTGTTGGCATCGCTTAAGCGGATCGTGCCTCGCCTGACCGACTAGAGCTGTTTCACCCAAGCGTGTGGGATCGCGCTGAAGCGAGTAGATGCTGGTGTTGAGCTTCGCTTGAGTATCCCCTTTTCCACTGTTGCATTGTCACCTTTCGCTCAGGCGGCATAGGACCTCGCTTGAGCGAGTCTGAGTTGTCATGGATTTCGCCCAGGCGCTAATGTGTTTCGCTGAACCGAATGGGTCGGTTCCAGCCTTGTTCCTTCCGCTGATTGCTATATGTGTGAATGCTCTTTTATTTCCCTTGCCTTCTTCTTTCTTTTTTCCATGCCGATTGACCAGTGGTTGATTTTGTGAAAAATTTTTCCCTGTTTTTGGGTTTATTATTTATTAAAATTTAGGGTGTTACATTTTGGTATCAGAGCAGATCAAAAGGTCCATGGCCAAGGTTTGCCTACTGTTAGTGGGCGGTTGAGTGCATTAAGCCAGATTGTCGCGATTGCTTATGATATTCTATTGTATGTTGATACCTGTTCAATCATGACTCATGTGATGATATGTGCTTATGATCTTCTATTGGACTTGGTATACGTTTGACTATGAATGGTATATGATGTATATGATCTGCGGTATAAGAGATGTGTTGCAGTTTCCTAAGTCAAAAGCTGGGTATGTAATAAGTGAGTAAAGGTGAGATCGGGCATATGTTAAAATTGGGGTTGTGTCTCGGTGGCGATTGAAGAAACAAAGTGAGTGATGGACTGGATGCTGGACCAATAGGTGTAGTGACTCAGTTGATTAGGCATGACCATGAACGAATGAATGTGAAATAGAACATCTGTTTGACTTAGATACTGTCTTGGTTGGGTGTGTGAAAAACCGAGTGAATGGTACTAGACCTTATAACAATATTTGAATATTGTGAGGTACCCATTGTAACACCCCAAATTTTATAAAAATGAATAATTAATGTGAATGGTAAATAGTTGATGCTTATTAAGGAAGATGGGTGAGAATATGTGGAATAAATCTAATTTGATTTATAATGAGGAATTCTGAGTGAGAATGCTTAGGAACAAGTTATATATGTCTTATATGATGTATATGATAGCATGGATATGATTAAATTGGCTTATGATGAAGTTTCATAAGTTGGACTGTGTGAAATCTACGTTTCCTGCCTCTGTGTTGATAGTCTCGCCCGAGCGAGAAGGGATCTCGCCCAGGCGAGGATTCCCTGTGTTGGCCTTATGGTTTTTGGGCAATTTTCGCTCAGGCGAAGGTTAATTTCGCTCAAGCGAAATTGCCTATGTATCAATGTTGCTCTCTGGAAGGGATTCGTAGTATCAGTGTTTGCTCTCTGGAGGAAATTCGCTCAAGCGAATGGAGTCTCGCCCAAGCGAAGGGTCTGAGAAATGGCATTCACCCAAGCGAGTGAGGGATCAGCTTGAGCGAGCCAGTGAGGAATTGGTCACTAGATCTTTCTTCGCCCAAGCGAATGTGAGTAGCTTGAGCGAAAGTGGAAGTATGAATGCTGGGTGATGCTCACTCAGGTGTGACTGGTACAGTTGTACTAGACCGAGTGTGGTAAGTATATGGTGAGTGTGTGGGATTTTGAACGAGATTTCCCTTGAGTAAGAACCTTAGAAAATAATTCTGTGATGTTGTGAATTTCCGAGTGAAATTCTGAGTGGCCTTGTCAAGGCAGAACCCTCCAAGTGAGGGAGTAGATAAAATTCTGAGTGAGAGGCTTTCTGTGTGAAATTCTGAGCAGTTGTGTTCCGAGTGGAAGTATCCGATTCAAGGTAACTCATTCCGAGGGAAGTCTCTCTGTGAGTGTAATTCCGAGTGGAAATGGCACCGAGTGGGGTGTGTTGTCCAGAAGTATTTTGGAATGACTTCACTCGTGGGAAAAACAAAGGAAGTCAGCCTTTGAATTGTTTATCCGAGTAGAATCCTGAGTGAGTGTGAAAGCAATAAGCATTCCGAGTGTATGTTATATATGTGGGTCGGTAGATTGGATTTGTGGACAGGTTTGTATTTATGAGAATATACATATATACATAAGGGATTTATGTTGATTTGATGCTTCTTACCGACTGGAATATGAATGATGTTGGGTGAATAATTCTAAGTTGATGAATTCTGAGAGAAATATAAGAGGCTTGGATCCAATTCCGAGTGAGGCTATGATGTTTATCCTTCTTTTCCGAGTAGAGAATACTTAAATGGATTTTTAGAGAATTGCCATTGATGAACCCATTCGGTGTAGGATTAGATGGGAGAATTTCCTGAGTAATCCTTATGTGGCTTTTTCCCAGGTGAAAAAGCATGAGTAAACCCTGAGTGGGATGGGTTTAGATATTCCCGAGTGGAATTTCGAGTGATCCTCTTCCAAGGGAGAGTTGTTGTAATGGTTTAGATTGGACTGTATCCTAAGTGTAGGAAATATATATATAATCTGAGTGAATAAGACTATATACTCCGAGTGGTTAGGATCTGAACAAGTCCGGGTGAGACTTAATGAATTCCCCGAGTGAGTAAGATATCATATGCCGAGTGAATCTGGCTGGAATATTCCGAGTGGAGTATGATTGTGGAGACCCCTTCTGAGTGAAGGAAGGTCTGCGTATTCTCCGAGTGAGAAATGTGGAAATATACCGAGTGGTGAATGTGGAATACATTCCGAGTGACTTATAGTTGTGATACACAGAGTGGTGTTGACAAGCAAATATTCTGAGTGAGGAAGGATTTGGGATTCCGAGTGGGATGCCCCTCATTTACCGAGTGGAAGACCCAATAAGTGATGGGTCAGTTTTAGAGAAATTACCGAGTGAAGGGTTGATTGAGATGACTCGGATTGGATTGAAATTGCTGAGTGAGAGACTATATGAGTATGAGTCAGCCCAAAATGTCTTGGTTGAATGGAAAGTGGATCGGTTTAGATTGTTATGTCAAGTGGGAAGCCGAGTGTGAGATGACTCGGATTTAGTTGAAGTTTGCCGAGTGAAAATCGAATTAATATTGGGTCGGTTTTAAGGAATCCTGCCAACAGAAACCTGAGTGCTGGGAAAGATGATTTCTGGTTGGATTCGCTTAAGCGAATTAATACCTTGCTCAGGCGAGTGAGTGTGGAAACAGGTACTGGGGTTATTTCGCCTGTGCGAATAGAGAGGCTTATGCGAGATGGAGCTGTCTTGCTCAAGCGAATGTGGGTTTCGCTTGAGCGAGTGACACCCTGTTTGCATGTGTCTTCCCTTTTCTCTCGGTTTAACTATGTGGACCCTTCTTTTACTTGGTTCTAAGGATATAAAAGGATATTAAAGTAAATATAACATGGCATGATGGATTATTGGACTGCCATTTTTAATTATGAGGTAATAGTGAGATATTTTAAAGGGAAACAATTATTAAGACAAAAACTCTCACTTTCTTTCTACCTTTCACGTCACTTCTTCCCCTCCTTTCTTCATTATTCTTCTTCGTCTTCTTCATGCTGTTCTCCATATCCTCTTTTCTTCTCTCCAAAAACCCAAGCCGTGTGGAGTGTTTTCTCCTCCTTCACCATTTTCATTTTATGGATGCTTAAAGGATAAGGTTATGCTGGAACTCCTCCTTTTCTCCCACTCTATTTCCGTAAGGATTTCTCCCTTTAAGGGAAGCCCAATGTTGGCTCTTGGGTGAGGTAAGTTCTCCACCATTCTTTATGAGTTTTATGCCCTAGATGTTGGGTCCTATGTATTTGTGGGAGTGTTTATGGAATATAGGTTGTTGGGAGAGCTTTAAAGTGAGGAAACCCTAGGTGGGGTGTTGTTATTATGACTTTAATAGTGGGTTATTATGGAGATGCATGAATTAATATTTGGATGGGTGGAAAATAAATGAGCAATTATGATGTTGATGGGTTTTGGTAAAACCCTAACTTTAATAAATTGGGGGAAATGTGAAAGGAGAGTAAAATGTATGTTTAATGACATTGGGGAAGGATATTGTCGCGACCAAGATCGCGGCGGCGCGGCCGACCCTCGAAACGCTTTTAAAATGATAAACAGGGAGTCGCCACCAATATTTTTTTAGGATAAAATAGTGGAAAAACCTTTTGTTAAAGCACCGGTTATAAAAATGAGATTCCATGATTCGGGAGTCTGATTACAGGTGAGGAAGGTATCAGCACCTCACAACTGTCCGTTATAAAAAACGGTTACCTCAATTTGATAGCGCGCATTATAATTAACCCAATAAATATTTTAACTTCTTCATAAGAAGAAAAATGTACGGAACGACAAAATAAACAAAAAAAAATAAACAAAGATCAACACAAAATATTTACATGAGATTAACAGGACGTCTCGTCCAAATTAATCTCGCTCCGCCTTTTTAAAGAGATAAAAAAATGAGATTAACAGGACGTCTCGTCCAAATTAACCTCGCTCCTCCTTTTTAAAGAGATATTTAAAAAAAATAAGATTAACAGGACGCCTCGTCCAAATTAACCTCGCTCCTCCTTTTTAAAGAAATATTTTAAAAAATAAGATTAACAGGACGTCTCGTCCAAATTAACCTCGCTCCTCCTTTTTAAAGAAATATTTTAAAAAAATGAGATTAACAGGACGTCTCGTCCAAATTAACCTCGCTCCTCCTTTTTAAAGAAATATTTTAAAAAAATGAGATTAACAGGACGTCTCGTCCAAATTAACCTCGCTCCTCCTTTTTAAAGAAATATTTTAAAAAAATAAGATTAACAGGACGTCTCGTCCAAATTAACCTCGCTCCTCCTTTTTTTAAAGAAATATTAAAAATATGAGATTAACAGGACGTCTCGTCCAAATTAATCTCGCTCCTCCTTTTGATAGCAAGACAAAAAGGAAACTCTAAAAATTAAATAAAAAAAGGTGGGCCCGACAGGAACTGTTTCCCGCTCCTACGTATTCTCGAGCTTTCGAGAAATCAGGGTCACGTAGTTCTTTAAAATGTTTTTTTTAGGAAAAAGATTAGGAAGATATTGATAGTTATTATTTTAGTGAAGAATCCATACAAGGCGAAGTGCTTCGCACGTGCATGGATCTTATAAAAACTGTGTAGACGGAAGTATTTTCCGTACGACACTGATTAAAAAATGGAAATCTTTAGGCTAGAAAACAAAACATGTGCAAAACTTATTACTCATTTTTTATCATTATTTTATTATTTTTATTATTTTTTATTTATTTTTATTTTTATTTTTATTAAAAAAGCATACTATATTTAAAATAACATGGAAATGAAAAACTTGGAAATGAAATGAAACTTGCTGGAAGAAGAAATGAAACTACATAATAACAACTACAAAGAAAAGAGAAGAAAAGAAAAGAACATAATAACCTGGAAATGAAAAAGACTTGCTGGAAGGTGCAACAGAGAAGAGGAGAAAATGGAAACAGGGAGCAACGGAGAAGGAGAAAAGAACCAGTTCCCTGCTTCTGCTTGATTCATCTCTATTTATAGCCAAGGAAAGACTTTGCTTTTCCATTTAATAATCTTAATGGAGCCATGATCCTTGCATAATTGGTTGTAGTGGAGCATTATCATGTCTGCTTAGTGGTGAATGATTAACATGGTGCGATGCAAGGCTGTCCCATTCAATCTGGAACTCAAATTTGAACTAAATGAATAGATTCATTTTCCAAATGAATAGATTCATTTAGTGTATTTGTTCATCAAAATTGAAATGAATTGATTCATGGAAGAAATGAATAGATTCATGGTGATTAATCATTGATTTTCCATGTGTCCAGTCGCATGAATCGATTCAAAAATCATATCCTGGGCCATAATTCACGTGTGAATCGATTCAAGTGGGCTATGAATCGATTCAAACCACTTGAAATTGAATTTTTGGGGCTGTTTCACGCATGAATCGATTCATGCATGTGTTGAATCGATTCATGATGCTGTTTGGTGCTTTTTCATTCTCCTTTTTACGCATCACAAACTTGCTCGCGTATTTGAGGGATGATGCGTGCCAAATTTGAAAAAGAGTCCAACATGAAAGTTGTAGATCTTTCTCTTAGCTTTAATTTGATATATGGCACAAAATGTTTCATCAAGAAATGAGGGAGATATGACCCATCTACGAAAACTGCTCCAGAGTGTGACAGAAATACATTTGAAAGCAAAATAAATTCACTGGGCAAAAAGGGTGGAGAATTAGCTTTTGTGGCCTTCATGAAGTTTGTAGATATCTCTGATGTGGAGCCATAGGAAAAAGAATGGGGTCATTTCAGTATCATATGAGGGAGATATGAATTTTTTCTTAAAGATGTGCAGAGCAGTCCTGAAACTGGAGCAAGTCTAGGAAGATTATTAAAACTGTACCAATTGGTAAGGATTTAGCCTTCAAGGTCTTCAGAAAAGTCGTAGACAATTTTGTTACGAAAATTTAGAGACCGGGTTTGCGCAAATCAAAGATCGTATGAAGGAGTTATGAATTTTCAAATGAACCATGCGCATAAAAGAGTGCTCAAAGGACGGAACTGTACCAATTGGCCGGACAAAAAGAGGTGTTCACAGATGCCCCTCTTTACTTCTTTTTCACAAAAGAAACACGAAGCTTTCCGTGTTTTGAAGTGAAAATGAAGTAAAGATATGAACACCGATGTAGGGGGCCAAGTGGGACCTCTTGATCGGTATGGCAACTGATGGTGTGGGCAATCCACTTCTGTTTCTCTTCTTTTCTCCTCTCCTTTTTTTTGTTTTTTTGTTTTCTTTTTTTTTTTTTTTTCTTTTTTTTTTTGAACTCTGAATTGATCGGAAAAAATTCTTTCAGTGAGAAGATCAGGATTGATCCCCGGTAGACTAGAAGGTAAAGGGTGCCTGCATAGGTGAACGGAAAGTGAATGGGTGCCTGAATAGGCGGACAGGAAAGTGAAAGGTGCCTGAATAGGAGGAAAGGAAAGTAAAGGGTGCCTGAATAGGCGGACGGAAAGTAAAGGATGCCTTGATAGGCGACTGGAAATGCCTTGATAGGCGAACGGAAAGTAAAGGATGCCTTGATAGGTGAGTGGAAAATAAAGGATGCCTTGATAGGCTACTAGAAAATAAAGGATGCCTTGATAGGCGGCTGGAAAATAAAGGATGCCTTGATAGGCGGCTGGAAGATAAAGGATGCCTTGATAGGCTGCTGGAAAATAAAGGATGCCTTGATAGGCGGCTGGAAGATAAAGGATGCCTTGATAGGTGGCTGGAAAATAAAGGATGCCTTGATAAGTGGCTGGAAAATAAAGGATGCCTTGATAGGCGGCTGGAAAATAAAGGATGCCTTGATAGGCGGCTGGAAAATAAAGGATGCCTTGATAGACGGCTGGAAGATAAAGGATGCCTTGATAGGCTGCTGGAAAATAAAGGATGCCTTGATAGGCGGCTGGAAAATAAAGGATGCCTTGATAGGCTGCTGGAAGATAAAGGATGCCTTGATAGGCTGCTGGAAAATAAAGGATGCCTTGATAGGCGGCTGGAAAATAAAGGATGCCTTGATAGGCGGCTGGAAAATAAAGGATGCCTTGATAGGCGGCTGGAAGATAAAAGATGCCTTGATAGGCTGCTGGAAAATAAAGGATGCCTTGATAGGCGGCTGGAAGATAAAGGATGCCTTGATAGGCGACTGGATGGAAGGGATTGAAGGGATCTCGGGAAACAGCTTCTTGACTGAAAGAAAAGTCTGGGGTCCATTGGGGATGCATGATGGGCTTACTAAAGGAAAGAAAATCTGGGGATGATTCAGTTCAAGCTATCTTGGATGATTCGGGGAACTGCTTTTTGATTAGGAGAGAGAAGAAATGGGGGAAAGGTCTGGGACGAATACCCCAATTTTTGGAAAGATTAGAAGATTTAGGGGTACTACCTCAAGGCCGTGAGAAGAATCTGGGGTGATGTCCCAGTTAGGGCGGTTGAAAAGGCTTGGGGTACATTTCCTTTTGACGGGGTGAGACCCGAGGTGATGTCCCAGTTCAAACTTCCCAGGACCATGGGGTACCGCCCTTGCGTTGACAAAAGATAACCACCTGGGGAAGATGCCCCAGTTTGACAAGACCTAAAAGAGCTTTGGGGAATCTAGGGAGATGCCTCAGTTTGACAAGTTAGAAAAAAGTTTGGAGAAACGCCTCATGACTGGAAAGGAAGAAATTTGGGGAGATGCCCCAGTTTGACATGATTGAAGGATTCTTGGAGAATGGTCATAAAAGGAATTCGGGAAGATGTCCCAGCTGAGTTTATTTGGGAAGCGTAGTATCACTGGGGAAGAATTTGGTGGTTCAGATACTGCCTCTTGATGGAAAGTTTAGGATTCATTGGGGAGGGAGGTCTTGAGAAGTGCCATCTTTGGCGAATGATTCCACTGGGGAGGATATTTCAAGAGGCACGGACTTTAGTAATTGAGGATGAGAGTTTGAAGGTGCCTGATGAAAGAGTAAAACATTGAAAGGTGCCAACCTTGGCGTTTTAAGGAGGGAATTTTGAGAAGTGCCAACTCGGACAATTCAAGGAAGGGATTTGAAGGGCTTGATTGGGGTGTTAGTGCCTGGCATGACTATCTGTGAGATAACCTACAGAAAAATGGTCAGTAACGCAAAGATAAGTTTCAAAATCGGGTAAGTCCTGTGAAACCGCGACTCTTACGAGAACTCATGGACGAAGTAGAACGAATGAGGCAACCATAGCTTCGAAGCGCGTGTCTGGCCAAGTCCCTACGATGATCACCTATGATGAGGTCGAGTAGCAGAAGCATCTTGTCCCTTGCGACTTTGAATGTTTACCATTCTTCCATTTTACTTTGTTAAAATACATGTTTTTATCAGATCAAACAAATTCATAACACGTATCGAAGAGGGTGAACTTTATTCATGCACGTTAAACAAGTACAGAGAAAGAAAGAAAAAAAAATAATAATAATAATAAAAAAAATAAAAAATAAAGAAGGTAAATGAAATGAATGAGGTCACATAGGTCCAGCATAAATGAAAACTGGGAAGACTCATGGATCCTCCAATGAATCTCTGAGACTGATGAGAGCCTTAACCCCTAACACGACTTCATGTTCACCCTTCGACCTTGCTTTTGAAAAGGTAAGTTCGACAGTGATTCACGTGCACGAGCTTGGACTCGTACTTCTTTGAGCCAGAGGATCATTCGCATTGCCAGAAATTTGACCCTAACTTTTGCCTGAGCCGCCCTTTTCGGGTTTTCGACTCACCGAGTCACTCTAACTTTTGCCTAAGCCGCCTTTTCAGGTTTTCAGCTTAGCGAGCATTAATTTTCTTTTCTTCTTTTTTTTGTTTTTTTTTTGTTTTTTTTGTTTTTTTGTTTGTTTTTTTTTTTTTTTTTTTTTTTTTTTTTGCTCTGACATCTCCTCCCTAAGCATAGTATTTTTTCACTGCATCTGTGTTTACAGGCATTGACAAATCCTGGCCGTCCATATTAGTGAGTATTAAGGCTCCTCCAGAAAAAGCCTTCTTCACAATATATGGTCCTTCATAATTAGGAGTCCATTTGCCTCGATTGTCCTTTTGAATTGGTAAAATTTTCTTGAGTACAAGGTCTCCTTCTTGAAACTGTCGAGGCCGTACTTTCTTCTCGAATGCTCGTTTCATACGCCTCTGATACAACTGACCATGACAGAAGGCAGTCAATCTTTTTCCATCAATCAAGTTTAATTGGTCATGTCGAGCTTGAACCCATTCAGCCTCTTCTAATTTTGCATCCATCATTACCCGAAGGGACGGGATTTCTACTTCAAAAGGCAAAACTGCTTCCATTCCATATACGAGGGAGAACGGGGTTGCCCCTGTCGAGGTTCGAACCGAGGTACGATACCCATGCAGAGCGAAAGGGAGCATCTCGCTCCAATCTCTGTAGGTGACTACCATTTTCTGCACTATCTTCTTGATGTTCTTATTGGCCGCCTCAACCGCCCCATTCATTTTAGGTCGATAAGGAGAGGAATTGCAATGGTGAATCTTGAAACTTTCGCAGAGTTCCTTCATCATTTTGTTATTCAAATTCGTACCATTGTCAGTAATGATCTGACTTGGTAGGCCATATCGGCATATCAGTTCTCGCTTGATGAATTTGACCACAATACTCCTTGTTACACTGGTATATGAAGCTGCTTCTACCCATTTGGTGAAATAGTCGATGGCGACCAAGATGAAACGATGACCGTTTGAAGCTTTTGGCTCGATGGGTCCAATGACATCCATGCCCCACATTGAGAAGGGCCATGGTGCCGTCAAGACATTTAGGGATAACGGGGGTGCATGAATATGGTCAGCGTATATCTGACATTTGTGACATTTTCGGACATACTTGAAGCAATCTGCTTCCATAGTCATCCAGTAATAACCAGCCCTCAAAATCTTTCTAGACATGGCATGTCCATTAGCGTGAGTCCCAAAAGATCCTTCATGAACATCTTTCATGATTTCATTTGCCTCATCAGCATTAACACAACGAAGAAGGACAGAGTCATAGTTTCTTTTGTAAAGCACATCCCTATTTAAGAAGAAACCCATGGCGAGTCGCCTTAGGGTCTTCTTATCATTTTCTGTAGCGCCCTCGGGGTATTCTTGACTCTGGATATATCTCTTAACATCATGGTACCAAGGTTTCCCATCAGACTCCTTTTCCATCATTTGACAGTATGCAGGCTCACAGTGCTTCTTTACTTCGATGAGAGGCATATCGTAGTCACTACTTACTTTGAACATTGAGGCAAGGGTAGCTAAAGCATCAGCCATTTGATTGTCATCCCGGAGAACGTGATGAAAAGAGATCTCGTCAAACTCCTTGATCATTTCCTTGATGTGATCATAATAAGGAATCAATTTACTGTCCCTAGTCTCCCACTCGCCTTTCAATTGGTGAATAACCAAAGCAGAGTCCCTATAAACTTCTAACAACTTTACTTTTGCATCCATCGCTGCTTGGATTCCTAATGAGCATGCCTCGTATTCAGCAATATTGTTGGTACAGTCAAAACACAATCTGGCACAGATAGGGATAAATTCCTTATCGGGTGAAATCAAGATAGCCCCAATTCCGTGCCCCAATGCATTAGAAGCTCCGTCGAATCTCAGGGTCCATTTCTCCTTTTGACCACCTTCTTCATTGAATAATGCCATGATATCTTCATCTGGAAAGTTAAATTGCATCGGCTGATAATCATTAATGGGTTGGTGTGCCAAGTAATCAGCCAGGGCACTTCCTCTTATAGCTTTTTGAGTGACATATATTATGTCGTACTCAGTTAACAGCACTTGCCAGCGAGCGATCCTTCCAGTTAGAGCAGGTTTTTCAAAAATGTACTTGACGGGGTCCATCTTAGAAATTAGCCAAGTGGTGTGACTCAACATGTACTGCCTTAGGCGCTTAGCGGCCCATGCTAACGCACAACAAGTCCGCTCTAAAGCGGAGTACCTCATTTCACAATCAGTGAACTTCTTGCTCAAGTAGTAGATAGCGTGTTCCTTTTTTCCAGTTTCATCGTGTTGTCCCAATACGCAGCCCATGGATTCGTTCAATACAGTCAGATACAATATAAGTGGCCTTCCTGGGGCTGGTGGCACCAAAATTGGTGGTTCTTGTAGGTACTGCTTAATCTTTTAGAAAGCTGCTTGACAGTTCTCATCCCATCGCCCTGGTTGATTCTTGCGGAGTAACTTGAAGATGGGTTCACAAGTTGCCGTCAATTGTGAAATAAATCTGGCGATATAATTGAGCCTTCCCAAAAATCCTCGGACCTCTCTTTCTGTACGGGGAGGAGGCATCTCGAGAATCGCCTTAACTTTGTCGGGATCAACCTCTATCCCCCTTTCACTTACTATAAATCCTAGCAGCTTGCCCGACCTTGCACCGAAAGTGCACTTGGCGGGGTTCAGTCTAAGCTTGAACTTTCTCAAACGTTCAAAAAGCTTCCTTAGATCACTAATGTGCTCTTCATCTGTTCTAGACTTGGCAATGATGTCATCCACATAGACTTCTATTTCCTTGTGCATCATATCATGGAAAAGAGTCACCATTGCTCTCTGATAAGTTGCCCCAGCATTTTTCAACCCAAAAGACATCACCTTATAACAAAATGTACCCCATAGAGTGATAAACGTGGTCTTCTCCATGTCTTCAGGTGCCATCTTAATTTGATTATACCCCGAGAAACCATCCATGAAGGAGAAAATGGAATGCCGGGCTGTATTATCAACCAAAACATCGATCTGTGGTAGGGGAAAATCATCTTTGGGACTAGCCCTATTCAAATCTCGGTAGTCCACACACATCCGTACCTTTCCATCCTTTTTAGGGACAGGGACAATGTTGGCTACCCACTGAGGGTATTTTGCCACAGCTAGAAAGCCAATATCAAATTGCTTCTTAACCTCCTCCTTGATCTTTAAAAGCATTTCTGGCTTCATTCGGTGTAATTTCTGCTTTATTGGTGGGCATTCAGGTTTCAAGGGTAGTTTATGCTCGACAATGCTAGCATCGAGCCCAGGCATATCTTGATAAGACCAGGCAAAGACATCACAAAATTCCCTTAACAACTTGATTAAATCTTCTCTTTGTTCTCTGTTTAGGATAGTGCCGATCTTGACTTCCTTCTTATTTTCTTCATTCCCCAAATTAATGACCTCGACTATGTCTAGGTAGGGTTGAATCCCTTCATCCTCTTGCTCTAACAACCTTGTCATTTCAGGCGGTGGTTCACAATCTTCCTCACCTTCCTCATCAGCGTAATCAACTGGGTGATCGAAGTCGGGAAACGGGGTTGCGACCTCACTTTCCTCAAGGGAGTCACTTTCGGATCTGCAATTTAGCGTGATATGGCAAATAAAAAGAAAGAACAAGCGAGTAAAAAGAAGGGCTTAAAACAAGGATAAGGGGTACACAAAGAGTTTTTTTTTTTTGAATTACGATACGCGTTTATTGATGAAAATGATAAAAACAAGTTTCTTTCGCCTTTATTACATGGAAGGGTCCCAAAGCTTTAGGCAGAGCAGAGGGACGAATAAGTACTTAAAGCATAAACAAATTACTTTGGCAAAACATTCAAAGTCGTGGGGAACTCGATGGCCTCCCAGTTATCAAGCTCTTGGCCTGGTGGACAAGCAATCACAAAATCAACGCTATCACAAGGGTTTTCTTCAATGACAGCGACTTGGTCTAGAGGCATTAGTCCGGCACTCCGAAAGCTCTGGTAGAGATCACAGATGGGGACTCTTGCGGTATGAGGATCTCTGCCGGTAAGACGAGCAGCCCTTTTTTCCCTCTTCGCTTCTTCTACCCTTTTTCTATCGGCAGCCGTGGGCCGGTATCCTAACCCAAAACCATTTCTGTTACCAAGCAGGCGTATTGGTTCTATTTCTCCATTCAAAGCACGTCCTAGCCCTCTTCCAGGTTCATACCCTCCACGTAGCATAATCTTTGCCATCATTAAAGATGCACTTGGCATGCAAGCTTTTGCTATTGTGGCTCCTTCCCCCACATAGGTAGCGTTTGCTATCTCTAATGCTTGGAAAGAAGTTTCAAGGGCCTCTTCTGCTGCCTCGATGTAAGGGGTTGACAGAGGTTTGCTGACTAGAAGGTCTTCCTCACCAGAAACAATTATCAGTTTGTTGTCAACTATGAATTTTAATTTTTGGTGCAGGGTAGAAGGCACCACTCCAGCAGAATGGATCCACGGCCTGCCTAACAAACAACTATAGGCAGGCGAGATATCCATGACTTGAAAAAGGACCTGGAACGTGCACGGCCCAACCTGTATGGGCAGCTCAATCTCACCCATAACCTCCCTCCGAGTTCCATCAAAAGCTCGTACTATCGTGGCACTTGGCTTCATAAAAGTCCCATCAAACGGTAATTTGGCCAATGTAGACTTTGGCATGACATTGAGGGACGACCCATTGTCAATAAGTACTTTTGCTAAGATGTAATCTCGGCATTTTACGGAGATATGGAGAGCCTTGTTATGCCCAATCCCCTCTGTTGGTATTTCGTCATCAGTGAAGGTCAAATAGTTATCTGCAACAATGTGCCCTACTATTCCTTGAAACTTATCAACGGGAATGTCATGACTGACATGAGCCTCATTCAGGACCTTCATCAACATCTTCCTATGTGGCTCAGAGTTCATCAGCAATGATAACAAAGAAATTTTTGCAGGAGTATGGGTCAGTTGGTCAAGCACTTGATATTCGCTCTGGCGAATAAACCTTAAGAATTCATGGGCTTCTTCATCAGTCACGGCCCTTTTGATCTCGCCATTGGCCCTTTCTTTGTCCACCTTGGCATTTCTGGTAACCTGATCCCTCTTCAGCTCTGGAGGGGTGTATACTCTTCCACTTCGGGTTATACCTCCTACCCCTACAATATTTGTGACGGACGAAGGAGACGGGTCACCTGTTGCCGGGCTTGCAACGATCACATCTGCGTTGTACTTCCAAGGGACAGCCCGAGAATCTTTGAATGCAAACGGGGTGGGTGCTTGAATAGTGATGGTTGGTTGTACAGAAACAGGAGCTACTTGGGGATTTCTGGTGTAAAAAATTGTCAAGGGCTTAGGGATCCGTGCCCTTATTTGTTCCTCGATCATGTTGACCTCATCTCCATGGCATTTACAGACCTGCACAATATAGCTGTCCATAAGGCTTTGAAGGATCTCACAGAAACCTTGATGTTCGGCAGTCTGTTCGCAATCATGTTTCTCACTCCAGGTTCCTTCAATTAACCCCCTTTCAAGCAAAAGGGAATGAACTACCCTCAATGGCATTCTTATGTCAGCAACATTCTTAACGCACTCCTCATCATTTTCTAAAGCGTTGACCTCTGAATTTCCATGGTTGGGCAGGGGATTTGTGGCAACATTTGGGCTACCTTCCTTAAAGTTAATCCAGTCGGCTTTGATCAAATCCCTTACTTTATACTTCAAAGCCAGGCAATTTTCTGTGGAATGCCCTGGTGCCCCAGCATGGTAATCACAATGAGCGTTTGGGTCATATCCCCTTGGGTAAGGAGGTTGCAACGGCCTCATAGGGGATGGAGCTACCAGACCTTTCTGATCGAGGATTGGAAAAAGTTCGGTGTATGTTATAGGAATTGGATCGAACTGCACAGGGGAGCGTTCATTGTTGGAATTTCTTGTGTTTGGATTATGATTGGGTGGTCGAGTCATTTGTTGTGGGTGATGGTATGGCACGGGTTGTGGTACTGGCGCTCTTACCATGGGTGGACGGAAGTGGGGAGTATAAGCTGTCGGGCTCTGAGTGGTAGCGGCCACATAAGGATTGGGAGCTTGAATCATAGTAGGAAAGAATGGTCTTGGCGAAGGTGTTTTTTGATTAGAAGAGATGGAATTAGTTTCTCCATCCCTTTTCCCAGGCACCGGCCTTCTTGTCATGCTTGCCCCAGATGAGCCCTGAATGATCTTTCCTGTTCGTATTCCACTTTCCACTCTTTCCCCGATAGTCACAATGTCGGAGAAGTTGGATGAAACACTACCAATCATCTTGCCGTAGAAAGGTGATGGGAGCGTATCAATAAACATCGCGACTATTTCTTTTTCCGACAATGGGGGATCCACTTGTGCCGCTGTCTCTCTCCATCGTTGGGCATATTCCTTGAATGTTTCACTATCCTTTTTCATCATATTTTGTAAATGAACCCTGTTGGGTGCCATATCCATGTTATACTTGTATTGTCTAAGGAAGGCATCTGCCAGGTCCTTCCAACAACGGATATGGTTCCGATCAAGGTGAGCATACCATGTAAGAGCGGCCCCTGCTAGACTATCCTGGAAGCAATGGATCAAGAGTTGGTCATTAGAAGAGTAAGACGCCATCTTTCGACAGTACATCGTGAGATGGTTCTTTGGACAAGTCATTCCCCGATACTTATCAAAGTCTGGCATCTTGAATTTGGGTGGGAGGACAACATCTGTGACTAAACATAGCTCCGAAGCATCTATTAGTCCAAAACCTCCAGAGCCTTCCATCATCCTCAAACGCTCTTCTAAGATTTCTATCTTTTCCTTTCGAGGAGCTGCGACTACACGGGTTGCATCTTGGAAATTGGTCCCATAGGGGGTTCCGTATCCATACGGATAACCGAGTGGCTGGTTGAACTGAGGCAAAGCATGGGACTGGTTTGTTAGGCTTGTATTTGGTGAAGGGCCTTGGGGTTGGGCCATAGTCTGTGCAACATAACTCGGTTGAGTCACCTGGGCTCGTGTATTTTGGGCTTGTGTGTTGTAGGTCAGCTGGGTCATCGGGGCTTGTATATTCTGAGTTAGGTGAATTTGTGAGTCATGGGCTTGCGTGTTTTGGGCTTGGTAAATTTGTGGGTCAGGGGCTTGTGTGTTTTGGGTTTGGTGGAGTGATGGTATATTTGGCTGGGTAGGGTATGAAGTGTGAGGATTCATGGCTTGCTGGTCATGGGCGTCTTGGTTAGCGAGCGGGGGATAGTATCCTGGTGGAAGGCCATAAAGTGGAAAAGGTACTGGGTTGCCGTCAGGGCCGACAAATGTATGATGTGCATAAGACTGACCGTAAGGTGATTGGGTCTCAATGACAGGGTTAGATCTTCCAACATGAATGGTGACAGGGGGTGTCATTGTGTTTGGTACTTGGGTTCTTGCTGGGTCGGAACCAAGGGGGAGTGGTACAGTGGCAGGCTGCTGTTGGTTGTTCTCAATACCTGCAGAGGAAACCCCTTCTGTGATTCTCTTTTCCAGAAGCTTGGTCAATTCGGCTACTTGTTCTTTCAGCTGATTGAACTCGTTTCTGAAATCTTCATCCCTGATTTCTGCTTCGGCCATGAGTCTCGTTTGGAGTCGAGTCGAATAAGGATGTTTACCCGTAATGTCTATTGTAAGTGAAAACACGAAATTGTTAAAAAAGAAAGCATTAAATAAAAATGGTAAACGAAAAATAAACAGTATGGTGCACAAAGTTATCACGGAACTCGGCCAGTAACCTCTAACCATTCCTCAGAACGTCACATTCAAGAGTAATAAGTATGTGATAAATGGAAATTAACATGAGATGGTTGTGGAGACAAAAGAATCCTTCTTTCTGAATTTCAAAGTACATTACTGCTGCCAATTTTTATGCAAGAAAAGTAAATCAGCCATTCCTAGCTCGGGCAATCATGTCCCTCATTTTACAAATCCTTTCCTTACAGTAATCAAGGAAGTTTACAATTTCTTTTGGGGTACTAAGAGGGTTAACCATCCCCTCAGCTTGCTTAAGTAGGAGTGGGAGGTCTTCGAGGACTCCATTAGCCAAATGTGCCAAGTGGGCGAAGCGATTCATCCATGAATGAATAACTTCATCTTGTTGTGTTATTTCAGCTTTCAAAACACGGATAGCTTCATGACATTCTTGCTCAGTATCCATCGCGTGCTGTCGCTCGCCGTTTATCTCTCGCTGGCAAGCTTCTACCACCTCATTAAGCTGATGCTCTAATTGACCAACTTGCAATTGTAGGAGCTCTTTTTGTACCAAGGCAATTTGCTCATTCTCTTTGGCTTTTTCCAACATATCCCTCAAGAGTTGCTTGTCAGCCAACATAGTATCCCTTTGCTTGCTCTTCATCCTCAGTTGAGTATTAGCTGTTCGGAGGCATTGACTTTGCTTCCTCAAGTAATCTCTTTCAACTTTCCGCTTCTTTCCAATCTCTTTGATGATTCGCTTACTTTCTGAGTTCTCCCTTTTTTGAAGGGCACATTCTTGTTGAGATTTTAGCAAGTCTTCCTCCAGCTTCTTATTTTTTACAATTAACTCTTCTATCTTGGCTTTCAAGGCTTCCTCTTCAAGAGTAGGTGAGGGAACAGGTATTCTTGTCGGGAGATGGGAGGGACTTTTGAAAGGCAGCTTAACAATGGAAACTCTATTCAGGATCCATCGGTAGTATTCGTCCTTCACGGCATGGCTTCGAGCTCCTAGTTCCTTTCCTTGCCTATGGACCATCTTCCATGCATTTGCTATATCCCGAATAGCAGAGGTACAATCTCCTTTTGAGTAGCGAAGGACAAAAGGAATGAGTGATTCTTCATTAGGTGGCCCAAGCAATGGATAAGCTAACTGCCGTTTGGCTATGACAGGGTTGTAGTTAATGCATCCTTGTGTGCCCATAAGAGGAACATTCGGGTAGCTTCCACAATGATGAATAATGGTGTCAACCTTCAACCATTGTGGATACCACCTTACTTTGTCAGCTGTGAGCCCCGTCAAGTGATTGGCCCATTCACGCCCGTTTTTTGTTACTAATTGGCATAATTTCAAATCAGAAATAGGACATTCAACTTTGCCGACTTGGTAAAAACATGTGACGTGAGCCATACATACAAAGCTGGTAGACAACAAATGATTCTTTTTCCACCTTGTGTAGAACAGAAGTCCATGGTGTAATATATATTTGCCAAGATAGCAGTGACGGGATTTTCAGACTTGAATTTACGGGCAAGGAAAATGCCAATGGCATCATAATCTATGTAATTGTCAATGTTGGGGAACAAGATAACACCATAAATGGTTAAAGCCAAAGTATCCATGAAGGCTTCCCAATCTCCCTTCTCAGCCAGCAAGTGCATGTGCCTCTCAAAATATTCCCGATCAAACCCCAGGACTTGATTTCTATTTAGCTGCTTACTTCTCAAGACTTCCGGATTAATCCTTAGGATATCAGCAATGGTAAGAACATTCGCATGGCGTCCAAGGTGGCGGTAAGGCATTTGTCCTTCTAGTGGCATACCCAGAATCTGTTCGAACTCCTCAACAGACGGAGCTAATTGAAAGTCTTGGAAAGTGAAACAACGAAGAGGTGAGTCATAAAACTGAATCAAAGCAGTAATTGCTTCGACTTGTACTTCCACTTCTAGCAACTTTAGGATCCTCCCATATCTCCTTGAAAAAAACATTTTCTGATTCATATCCAATTTCTTGCCTAATGCTTGCAGACTGGTTGTATCGACCTTCCTAGCCTTGACATGCAGTAATTTTTTCAACTCAGGTATATTTGTACCACAACTATCCGATCTCATGTTAATTTCCATACTTTCACTCAGAGGTGCTGGCTAAGCTCTTGATAGCTTCCTGCGAGAACATGAAAATGAGAAAATCAGTCACTAGTACTGACATGTTGTGCAAATCGATACTCCCCTAGTAACTTTGAAAATATTTTTGTATTCAGGGAAGTTTCGATTTGACAAAACTTATGACAAATCGAAGGTCATGTGAGCTACGGATTTTCTGATCATTGTCAATAAAAAATTTGATTTTTTTTTTGACCCTTTTTTTTACCCTTTTTTTTTTATTCAAAACATCCGTAACTCAAATCCCAAAGACTTGTGCACAAAGAGAAAGAACTATTTGCCCCTTAAAGAATCACTAGTTAAAAGTATGTCATTTTTTTGAAAAAAAGTAATTCACTAAACGGGCAAGTAATCCTCTATTTTGGATTAGAAGGAAAAGTGAGAATGAGAAAAGGTAGAAGTAAAGTTTGCCCCTTTGTGCCTTAAGGTGGGTTTTTCTGGAGGTCTCCTAATGGTTCTAAGGTTCATCTATCAGTGATACCTCGCATTAGGTGGCTTGTTCTAAAACTTCTAAAGGTCACTAGAGCCAAGATCCTATTCATGATGTTGATCACAAATAGTAAGAAGTATACTAAGTGTGAGCACCATGAATAAGTCGAACTCTAGCTGAGATTCTCACGGTAACCAGACAGGAAGTACATCCCAAATGGCTCCGCTATCAACCTCCCCTAATCTTAAGTTTTATTTGGGCCCGGGTATAGGGTCCCACTCAAAAGTGTGTGCAAATTGTGAGTGTAGTGTGTGAAAGAGGCATTCAATACCCGTACCTTACTCACCCTGCACATAGAACGAACACAGAGCAACAAAATAAAGTCGACTACCCTAGGGTTCAATGATCACACAGATATTTACAGAACATAAATAATTGAATACAAACAAAACAGAAACTAAACATTGACAAGGGAATAAAATAAAGGAAGAAGTTAAATAATTAATATGCAAATTAAAACATGCGCTATTAAATTGACTGGCTTGACTCTCTAAGTCCCCAGTGGAGTCGCCATCTGTCGCGACCGGGATCGCGGCGGCGCGGCCGACCCTCGAAACGCTTTTAAAATGATAAACAGGGAGTCGCCACCAATATTTTTTTAGGATAAAATAGTGGAAAAACCTTTTGTTAAAGCACCGGTTATAAAAATGAGATTCCATGATTCGGGAGTCTGATTACAGGTGAGGAAGGTATCAGCACCTCACAACTGTCCGTTATAAAAAACGGTTACCTCAATTTGATAGCGCGCATTATAATTAACCCAATAAATATTTTAACTTCTTCATAAGAAGAAAAATGTACGGAACGACAAAATAAACAAAAAAAAATAAACAAAGATCAACACAAAATATTTACATGAGATTAACAGGACGTCTCGTCCAAATTAATCTCGCTCCGCCTTTTTAAAGAGATAAAAAAATGAGATTAACAGGACGTCTCGTCCAAATTAACCTCGCTCCTCCTTTTTAAAGAGATATTTAAAAAAAATAAGATTAACAGGACGCCTCGTCCAAATTAACCTCGCTCCTCCTTTTTAAAGAAATATTTTAAAAAATAAGATTAACAGGACGTCTCGTCCAAATTAACCTCGCTCTTCCTTTTTAAAGAAATATTTTAAAAAAATGAGATTAACAGGACGTCTCGTCCAAATTAACCTCGCTCCTCCTTTTTAAAGAAATATTTTAAAAAAATGAGATTAACAGGACGTCTCGTCCAAATTAACCTCGCTCCTCCTTTTTAAAGAAATATTTTAAAAAAATAAGATTAACAGGACGTCTCGTCCAAATTAACCTCGCTCCTCCTTTTTTTAAAGAAATATTAAAAATATGAGATTAACAGGACGTCTCGTCCAAATTAATCTCGCTCCTCCTTTTGATAGCAAGACAAAAAGGAAACTCTAAAAATTAAATAAAAAAAGGTGGGCCCGACAGGAACTGTTTCCCGCTCCTACGTATTCTCGAGCTTTCGAGAAATCAGGGTCACGTAGTTCTTTAAAATGTTTTTTTTAGGAAAAAGATTAGGAAGATATTGATAGTTATTATTTTAGTGAAGAATCCATACAAGGCGAAGTGCTTCGCACGTGCATGGATCTTATAAAAACTGTGTAGACGGAAGTATTTTCCGTACGACACTGATTAAAAAATGGAAATCTTTAGGCTAGAAAACAAAACATGTGCAAAACTTATTACTCATTTTTTATCATTATTTTATTATTTTTATTATTTTTTATTTATTTTTATTTTTATTTTTATTAAAAAAGCATACTATATTTAAAATAACATGGAAATGAAAAACTTGGAAATGAAATGAAACTTGCTAGAAGAAGAAATGAAACTACATAATAACAACTACAAAGAAAAGAGAAGAAAAGAAAAGAACATAATAACCTGGAAATGAAAAAGACTTGCTGGAAGGTGCAACAGAGAAGAGGAGAAAATGGAAACAGGGAGCAACGGAGAAGGAGAAAAGAACCAGTTCCCTGCTTCTGCTTGATTCATCTCTATTTATAGCCAAGGAAAGACTTTGCTTTTCCATTTAATAATCTTAATAGAGCCATGATCCTTGCATAATTGGTTGTAGTGGAGCATTATCATGTCTGCTTAGTGGTGAATGATTAACATGGTGCGATGCAAGGCTGTCCCATTCAATCTGGAACTCAAATTTGAACTAAATGAATAGATTCATTTTCCAAATGAATAGATTCATTTAGTGTATTTGTTCATCAAAATTGAAATGAATTGATTCATGGAAGAAATGAATAGATTCATGGTGATTAATCATTGATTTTCCATGTGTCCAGTCGCATGAATCGATTCAAAAATCATATCCTGGGCCATAATTCACGTGTGAATCGATTCAAGTGGGCTATGAATCGATTCAAACCACTTGAAATTGAATTTTTGGGGCTGTTTCACGCATGAATCGATTCATGCATGTGTTGAATCGATTCATGATGCTGTTTGGTGCTTTTTCATTCTCCTTTTTACGCATCACAAACTTGCTCGCGTATTTGAGGGATGATGCGTGCCAAATTTGAAAAAGAGTCCAACATGAAAGTTGTAGATCTTTCTCTTAGCTTTAATTTGATATATGGCACAAAATTTTTCATCAAGAAATGAGGGAGATATGACCCATCTACGAAAACTGCTCCAGAGTGTGACAGAAATACATTTGAAAGCAAAATAAATTCACTGGGCAAAAAGGGTGGAGAATTAGCTTTTGTGGCCTTCATGAAGTTTGTAGATATCTCTGATGTGGAGCCATAGGAAAAAGAATGGGGTCATTTCAGTATCATATGAGGGAGATATGAATTCTTTCTTAAAGATGTGCAGAGCAGACCTGAAACTGGAGCAAGTCTAGGAAGATTATTAAAACTGTACCAATTGGTAAGGATTTAGCCTTCAAGGTCTTCAGAAAAGTCGTAGACAATTTTGTTACGAAAATTTAGAGACCGGGTTTGCGCAAATCAAAGATCGTATGAAGGAGTTATGAATTTTCAAATGAACCATGCGCATAAAAGAGTGCTCAAAGGACGGAACTGTACCAATTGGCCGGACAAAAAGAGGTGTTCACAGATATTAATGATGGAAGATGGCTATTGATGGTGATTAATGAGTATTGGTAGCAGTTGTTTGGTTAGTTGGCATTTATGATCTAAAGGATCTTGACTTTGGGAAAGGAATTCCCAAAGCCTAATACAATTATATAACTTAGTATTTAACAAGTCTAAGACTTGATGATAAGCTAGAAAATGTCTAAAACTATGAGGAATGCCTTGTAATGGCTTATTAATTGTATGAGTGTATATGTATAATATGTAGATCGTATTCCGAAGGGTGCTAAGGAGCTCTTGGAGCATTGGAATGGTTCGGCTCTTCCCTTAAGGTAGGAGAGGAGTTAACATTCAAATTGCATGAGTAAATTTAATAGAGATTGTGTATGTGATTGATACTCATGCTTGCATAGCCATGTATATGTATTGAATTGTTTAGAATGGCAACTTGATAAATATGGAAAATTATTATGATAGTCTTGTGTTGGGTTGGAAATCCCCCAATGAATATATATAAGGATATTGATAGATAAAATGAAATATTATGACATTCTAGCGGTGGATACAAGTAGTTGACTTGTATGTGTGTAAGGCCATGATGATTGCCAAATATGTGAATGGTGAATATGCCTCGAATGATTTTATGTGTGGATTGTTATGAGTGGTGTTTGTGGCCATTGAATGCCAATTATTTGAATGATGTGCCTTGAGGGGCCTTGTGAATATTTATACGCCATTGATGTTAAAACTAAAATATATAATATACCCTAACTGAGAGGGTGAGATATCCTTGTGAGGTTGTTATTGAGCATATGCATTGTTGCATTTTGCATTCATGGCATGGCATAGCATTGATATTATGTGGTTGCGATCACAATGATGAAAGATCCTGTGGGATTCTATGAAGGGAGTACCCCTTACGAGGCGGGAAACCAATGTGATGATGATATGATATGGTAATGGTGGTTGCGATCACCTGATTATGGAATGTGAAAGGCCCTGCGGGGACCATTATATGATGATAAGCCAGTGGTTGCGATCACTTGGTATTTGATATGATAAAGGGCTTGCGAGCACCTATGATGCCCATGGTTGCGATCATGAGGCGGGAGTACCCCTTGCGAGGCGGGAAACCTATGAGGATTGTTAAACGTGGTTGCGATCACGAGAAAGCTCCTTACGAGGCTGCTATAAGGAGTACCCCTTGCGAGGTGGGAAACCAATGATTATGATTGATTGATTATGGTGGTTGCGATCACCCGTGATATGAAATCGGATCCGTTGCATATGCATTTGAAATGGGATGACCACGAGTGTTGAGAAACCCCTTGCGAGGAGGTATTGATTAAAGATATAATGAATTAATAAGAATAATGATTGTGAATGCTCTTGTTGATAAGTGGCAAAGTGACAGTGTTAGTGATTATGTATATGTTGTGCTTATTTATGATATGAATTGCGATTCATGAGGCTGGTATGCTATTGTGATAGTGAGATAATGACTGAATGATAATTTAATGTTTTGATAGTAAAGCACACATGATGTTTGTATGCATATACACATGATCACAATATATATATTATTCATCATTTTGAATGTATAACTCACTCTCCCATGTGGTCTCCTTTTTAGCATTGTGATGTAGGTTACCATGGGACAAATTCAGATTTAAAGATCAAACTTGAGTGAAGGTAAATAGTGGTAGAGGAAGTGCCTTGGCCGGCATCATTTATGAATTCATGTGTAATGAATAAATTGTGTATGATGATATAGATGATTTAGAGATTTTAAGTATGTACAAGATAATCCCTTGAATAGATGGATGATGAATAAATATATGTAATTGTGTAAGAGGTGGTTGTTTAATAGGCTTATAATTATGCCATTGCCTGCTAGCCTAGCCTTTTCTCATATCGTCATATATGGGACTGGGCGTGTGCCCGGTATACACATTCTTCCGTTGTATACTCTATTATTTTTGTATACCTTTATGGGCGAACTAGTTATAGATCCAGGTTTAATGTATTAAAATTGTACACTTTGGTTTTTCTGTGATTCGAGTTTCGGTGTGATGCTGAACTTAGTTTGGAACGCGAAAAATTTACTCGCATTTATATTATTTATGACGATCACATCGAGATTCGAGTACAGGAAATCATGGGTGTTACAAGGTGGTATCAGAGCATATGTTGCTCTGAATAAGAATTATTGGTTACTACCCGAGCATGATTGCTTTATGATAATTGATATTATGAATGGCTAGAGGATGATTTCGCAATGGTGAGACTTTTAAGATGATTTTTGGAACGGGATGCTCATTATTGGGATCTGGATGTTGGTATAGAATTAAGAATGATAATTATCTTGAGAATGATATTATGTTTTATTGCCCTACGTGGACCTATGATGTACTAAGTGTCTAGGAATTGTGAATTGATTATAGGGCATATTTGCTTATTGAGGAATTATCGTGAATGGTTAAAGTTGACCTGGGATTGGTGCTCAATGAGGACTTTTGTGAGATTGTGATTTATAAGATGTGGTTATTGACTATGGGAAGTATACCCTTTATCATTGGGGTTATATGATAAATTTATGGAGCCTAGTTGCTCATTGATAATCATGAATGAATTGTGGAATTGAATAGGAATGAATAAAATTTCTTGACATATGATGGATGTATGTATTGTGTAAGACCGGCCAAGTTCCTTACCCTATTACCTTCGAATGACGAATATATTGTAATTGTGCATTAATGTTGATATATATAATGCAAATGGATTGATGATGAATCCATGATTGAATGTTAATCATGGAAATGAAATATTGCGATGTGAATATGAGATATGAAATATGAATTGATATGATGATGATTTGATGCCATGTGTTGATCATGGATATGATATGTATATATTGATTTAATGATGGACCTATGTCGTATGTTAATTACGGATAGGAGATATTGAGAAAGAAATTGATATGGTAGTAGACCATATATGTTGAGATCTTGATGTGCATATGCACTTGGAATATGAATTGTGATTAGATTTCTTATATGCATTGTGCTTGTGGCGTTTAGCCAAAGAATGTTTGTTAAATAAAATGAAACTCATATGCTTGGGTTGAATGAATGAATAATATTGAGTAATTCCTTAGTATGGGTATGTTTGAATTTAAATGTTTGGTTGTGCCATTTGTGAAGGATGGATTTTATATCCTTGGCACAAGAACCCTATATGTTATATGATATAAGTGATTTGTTGTATTTCCCTAGATTGGGAATTTGAATATGTGATAAATGATTAAATGTGAAATCGAATACCTGTTAGATTGAGATTGTGTCTCGGTGTTGATGTGTGAAAACCGAGTGAAAGAGTTATTTAATTATGACCCACTAGGTGTGATGACCTAGATGGATTTGGTATGATCTTGTATGATCAATTGTTGTAGAAAATTAATTAAATTGGACCCTATGGCGATCTAGGCTCTATGTTGTTTTGTGAGCCATATCTAATGATGTTGTGTGGTGTGTGAGAACTCCACAATGGGTGCTAGGTAACCCTTGATGATTAATGAATAATGATGTTGAACTTGGGGTATGATTAGAATTGATTATGGTATATGAATTTACGATGTGCTCTCGAGCTAAATTCTGTGCCTTAGAAATTATGATCAATGGATCAAGTATAGATGATGATGTGATTTAGAGATGTCAATTGTGATCGTGAGTTGATGAATAGAAATTTAACCATGTCATTACTCCCTATTTTATTTGAAGGGTGCTATATTGGTGATAGAAACCACATAATGATATGATATAATATGAGTTATATGTTTAGTTTATGAGCCTTAATTATGATCTGTAAAGAGAATACCTAATGTGAAAGCTCATTATTTGATTATGTAGCCTATTTGATAAGAGTTTGATGAATCTTTTAAGGTTCGAATTGATTTATAGCCAGCAAATATAAAAGTAAGACAAGAATTTTGGATTAATTGAGCATGGATTTGGATGAATAAAACCCAAAGATAGGGTATTTACCTTGTGATGATGGAAGAATTATGGTTAATACATTGATTTATTATGATGTTAAACAATATTTATTGATTGATATGGCATGATGGATGCCAAATTATCTATATAATGATGATGAAATATGAGTATTTTGGTTGTGGACTGGTGAGGATTGTCACCAAGTCTTACATAAACTGGTATCGTTTGAATATATGTAACCAATATAAGCAATGGGAATACGAGGTACTGGTCCCGATATGGTCTTACATGCCATAGGCATTGTGGCAACATGCACTTATGCGCCGACTTTATGTGTTTGTGGTAACCACTACAGGATTGGGACGCCTTCCTGTATGTCGGATGCAGCAACACATAGGCCGGGCAAGTGTAGGGATTGTAGCTGCTTATGGTGAATGTACTGAGCCTATCTGGTCATACTGAGTATGAACATGCGAGCTCTGTTGGATAAGTTGTAATTGATAATATATGACATGCTTGATGTAGAAATTTTGTTAGGAACAATGGTTTGAGATGAACATGTCTTGATGGACTTTGAGAAGTCCAAGGTCATTTTATGGTGTTGTTGAATCTTGTTGATGTGTGGCCTGAGGTATGGCCTTGTGTCATGGGAATTGATGTTAAATTTCAAGGACAAAATTCTTTTTAGGTGGGGTGAATTGTAACACCCCGAATTTTATAAAAATGAATAATTAATGTGAATGGCAAATAGTTGATGCTTATTGAGGAAGATGGGTGAGAATATGTGGAATAAATCTAATTTGATTTATAATGAGGAATTCTGAGTGAGAATGCTTAGGAACAAGTTATATATGTCTTATATGATGTATATGATAGCATGGATATGATTAAATTGGCTTATGATGAAGTTTCATAAGTTGGACTGTGTGAAATCTGCGTTTCCTGCCTCTGTGTTGATAGTCTCGCCCGAGCGAGAAGGGATCTCGCCCAGGCGAGGATTCCCTGTGTTGGCCTTATGGTTTCTGGGCAATTTTCGCTCAGGCAAAGGTTAATTTCGCTCAAGCGAAATTGCCTATGTATCAGTGTTGCTCTCTGGAAGGGATTCGCAGTATCAGTGTTTGCTCTCTGGAGGAAATTCGCTCAAGCGAATGGAGTCTCGCCCAAGCGAAGGGTCTGAGAAATGGCATTCACCCAAGCAAGTGAGGGATCAGCTTGAGCGAGCCAGTGAGGAATTGGTCACTGGATCTTTCTTCGCCCAAGCGAATGTGAGTAGCTTGAGCGAAAGTGGAAGTATGAATGCTGGGTGATGCTCACTCAGGTGTGACTGGTACAGTTGTACTAGACTGAGTGTGGTAAGTATATGGTGAGTGTGTGGGATTTTGAACGAGATTTCCCTTGAGTAAGATCCTTAGAAAATAATTCTGTGATGTTGTGAATTTCTGAGTGAAATTCCGAGTGGCCTTGTCAAGGCAGAACCCTCCGAGTGAGGGAGTAGATAAAATTCTGAGTGAGAGGCTTTCTGTGTGAAATTCTGAGCAGTTGTGTTCCGAGTGGAAGTATCCGAGTTCAAGGTAACTCATTCCGAGGGAAGTCTCTCTATGAGTGTAATTCCGAGTGGAAATGGCACCGAGTGGGGTGTGTTATCCAGAAGTATTTTGGAATGACTTCACTCGTGGGAAAAAGAAAGGAAGTCAGCCTTTGAATTGTTTATCCGAGTAGAATCCTGAGTGAGTGTGAAAGCAATAAGCATTCCGAGTGTATGATTATATATGTGGGTCGGTAGATTGGATTTGTGGACAGGTTTGTATTTATGAGAATATACATATATACATAAGGGATTTATGTTGATTTGATGCTTCTTACCGACTGGAATATGAATGATGGTGGGTGAATAATTCTAAGTTGATGAATTCCGAGAGAAATATAAGAGGCTTGGATACAATTCCGAGTGAGGCTATGATGTTTATCCTTCTTTTCCGAGTGGAGAATACTTAAATGGATTTTTAGAGAATTGCCATTGATAAACCCATTCGGTGTAGGATTAGATGGGAGAATTTCCCGAGTAATCCTTGTGTGGCCTTTTCCCGGGTGAAAAAGCATGAGTAAACCCTGAGTGGGATGGGTTTAGATATTCCCGAGTGGAATTCCGAGTGATCCTCTTCAAGGGAGAGTTGTTGTAATGGTTTAGATTGGACTGTATCCTAAATGTAGGATATATATATATAATCCGAGTGAATAAGACTATATACTCCGAGTGGTTAGGATCTGAACAAGTCCGGGTGAGACTTAATGAATTCCCCGAGTGAGTAAGATATCATATGCCGAGTGAATCTGGCTGGAATATTCCGAGTGGAGTATGATTGTGGAGACCCCTTCTGAGTGAAGGAAGGTCTGCGTATTCTCTGAGTGAGAAATATGGAAATATACCGAGTGGTGAATGTGGAATACATTCCGAGTGACTTATAGTTGTGATACACAGAGTGGTGTTGACAAGCAAATATTCTGAGTGAGGAAGGATTTGGGATTCCGAGTGGGATGCCCCTCATTTACCGAGTGGAAGACCCAATAAGTGATGGGTCAGTTTTAGAGAAATTACCGAGTGAAGGGTTGATTGAGATGACTCGGATTGGATTGAAATTGCTGAGTGAGAGACTATATGAGTATGAGTCAGCCCAAAATGTCTTGGTTGAATGGAAAGTGGATCGGTTTAGATTGTTATGTCAAGTGGGAAGCCGAGTGTGAGATGACTCGGATTTAGTTGAAGTTTACCGAGTGAAAATCGAATTAATATTGGGTCGGTTTTAAGGAATCCTGCCAACAGAAACCTGAGTGCTGGGAAAGATGATTTCTGGTTGGATTCGCTTAAGCGAATTAATACCTCGCTCAGGTGAGTGGGTGTGGAAACAGGTACTGGGGTTATTTCGCCTGTGCGAATGGAGAGGCTTATGCGAGATGGAGCTGTCTCGCTCAAGCGAATGTGGGTTTCGCTTGAGCGAGTGACACCCTGTTTGTGTGTGTCTTCCCTTTTCTCTCGGTTTAACTATGTGGACCCTTCTTTTCTTAGTTCTAAGGATATAAAAGGATATTAAAGTAAATATAACATGGCATGATGGATTATTGGACTGCCATAATAGTGAGATATTTTAAAGGGAAACAATTATTAAGACAAAAACTCTCACTTTCTTTCTACCTTTCACGTCACTTCTTCCCCTCCTTTCTTCATTATTCTTCTTCGTCTTCTTCATGCTGTTCTCCATATCCTCTTTTCTTCTCTCCAAAAACCCAAGCCGTGTGGAGTGTCTTCTCCTCCTTCACCATTTTCATTTTATGGATGCTTGAAGGAGAAGCTTATGCTGGAACTCCTCCCTTTCTCCCACTCTATTTCCGTAAGGATTTCTCCCTTTATGGGAAGCCCAATGTTGGCTCTTGGGTGAGGTAAGTTCTCCACCATTCTTTATGAGTTTTATGCCCTAGATGTTGGGTCCTATGTATTTGTGGGAGTGTTTATGGCATATAGGTTGTTTGGAGAGCTTTAAAGTGAGGAAACCCTAGGTGGGGTGTTGTTATTATGACTTTAATAGTGGGTTATTATGGAGATGCATGAATTAATATTTGGATGGGTGGAAAATAAATAAGCAATTATGATGTTGATGGGTTTTGGTAAAACCCTAACTTTAATAAATTGGGGGAAGTGTGAAAGGAGAGTAAAATGTATGTTTAATGACATTAGGGAAGGATATTAATGATGGAAGATGGCTATTGATGGTGATTAATGAGTATTGGTAGCAGTTGTTTGGTTAGTTGGCATTTATGATCTAAAGGATCTTGACTTTGGGAAAGGAATTCCCGAAGCCTAATACAATTATATAACTTAGTATTTAACAAGTCTAAGACTTGATGATAAGCTAGAAAATGTCTAAAACTATGAGGAATGCCTTGTAATGGATTATTAATTGTATGAGTGTATATGTATAATATGTAGATCGTATTCCGAAGGGTGCTAAGGAGCTCTTGGAGCATTGGAATGGTTCGGCTCTTCCCTTAAGGTAGGAGAGGAGTTAACATTCAAATTGCATGAGTAAATTTAATAGAGATTGTGTATGTGATTGATACTCATGCTTGCATAGCCATGTATATGTATTGAATTGTTTGGAATGGCAACTTGATAAATATGGAAAATTATTATGATAGTCTTGTGTTGGGTTGGAAATCCCCCAATGAATATATATACGGATATTGATAGATAAAATGAAATATTATGACATTCTAGCGGTGGATACAAGTAGTTGACTTGTATGTGTGTAAGGCCATGATGATTGCCAAATATGTGAATGGTGAATATGCCTTGAATAATTTTATGTGTGGATTGTTATGAGTGGTGTTTGTGGCCATTGAATGCCAATTATTTGAATGATGTGCCTTGAGGGGCCTTGTGAATATTTATACGCCATTGATGTTAAAACTAAAATATATAATATACCCCTAACTGAGAGGGTGAGATATCCTTGTGAGGTTGTTATTGAGCATATGCATTGTTGCATTTTACATTCATGGCATGGCATAGCATTGATATTATGTGGTTGCGATCACAATGATGAAAGATCCTGCGGGATTCTATGAAGGGAGTACCCCTTGCGAGGCGGGAAACCAATGTGATGATGATATGATATGGTAATGGTGGTTGCGATCACCTGATTATGGAATGTGAAAGGCCCTGCGGGGACCATTGTATGATGATGAGCCAGTGGTTGCGATCACTTGGTATTTGATATGATAAAGGGCTTGCGAGCACCTATGATGCCCATGGTTGCGATTATGAGGCGGGAGTACCCCTTACGAGGCGGGAAACCTATGAGGATTGTTAAACGTGGTTGCGATCACAAGAAAGCTCCTTGCGAGGCTGCTATAGGGAGTACCCCTTGCGAGGCGGGAAACCAATGATTATGATTGATTGATTATGGTGGTTGCGATCACTTGTGATATGAAATCGGATCCGTTGCATATGCATTTGAAATGGGATGACCACGAGTGTTGAGAAACCCCTTGCGAGGAGGTATTGATTAAAGATATAATGAATTGATAAGAATAATGATTGTGAATGCTCTTGTTGATAAGTGGCAAAGTGACAGTGTTAGTGATTGTGTATATGTTGTGCTTATTTATGATATGAATTGCGATTCATGAGGCTGGTATGCTATTGTGATAGTGAGATAATGACTGAATGATAATTTAATGTTTTGATAGTAAAGCACACATGATGTTTGTATGCATATACACATGATCACAATATATATATTATTCGTCATTTTGAATGTATAACTCACTCTCCCATGTGGTCTCCCTTTTAGCATTGTGATGCAGGTTACCATGGGACAAATTCGGATTTAAAGATCAAACTTGGGTGAAGGTAAATAGTGGTAGAGGAAGTGCCTTGGCCGACATCATTTATGAATTCATGTGTAATGAATAAATTGTGTATGATGATATAGATGATTTAGAGATTTTAAGTATGTACAAGATAATCCCTTGAATAGATGGATGATGAATAAATATATGTAATTGTGTAAGAGGTGGTTGTTTAATAGGCTTATAATTATGCCATTGCCTGCTAGCCTAGCCTTTTCTCATATCGTCATATATGGGACTGGGCGTGTGCCCGGTATACACATTCTTCCGTTGTATACTCTATTATTTTTGTATACCTTTATGGGCGAACTAGTTATAGATCTAGGTTTAATGTATTAAAATTGTACACTTTGGTTTTTCTGTGATTCGAGTTTCGGTGTGATGCTGAACTTAGTTTGGAACGCGAAAAATTTACTCGTATTTATATTATTTATGACGATCACATCGAGATTCGAGTACAGGAAATCAGGGGTGTTACACCCATCGTGGGATACTGGATAAATAGTGACCCCTTAGGGATTCTAAGTCTAATAATTTATTAACCTTGTGAGTTGTTGAGCCGAGTAGAACAATTGCGTAGTAACTCATTGAGGCTTGAATGATTATCATGTGATGTGTTATGTGTGAGATGTGTTGGTAGCTGTATTAAGATTGAGTAGTTGTGCATGCAACTCCTGGATTGTGATATTTGTGAACTGTTTAGTGATGGTGTGACTCTGTCCGCGAATGCATGTTAATAATTCTGCGAATACTGACTGAATACTTGTAAAAAGGAGTGTTACCATTACTGCCGAGTGCTATTTGTGACGGATGTTTTGTAACCTAGCACATGAACCCTACGTAATATATATATATATATGATATAGGTGATTGAGTGTGAACCCTGATTGAATAAGTAGATTATGATAAAGTATTGGTTCCTGGTTAATGATAACTGAGTGAATGATTGATGGATATATTTA
This sequence comes from Clitoria ternatea, assembly GCA_037962975.1. Taxonomy (NCBI): domain Eukaryota; kingdom Viridiplantae; phylum Streptophyta; class Magnoliopsida; order Fabales; family Fabaceae; genus Clitoria; species Clitoria ternatea. The sequence goes on from CM075672.1 coordinate 165,546,074, forward strand.
TATGCTGACCTATATGAGTTGAAACGATGTAATTTGGGCGAGTTCTGGGTGAACTGCTTTTATGTATTGCTCTATATTTGAAACATAACAGTTGTTTGATGATTGAAATACGTAATCTGTGCATGGTTGATTATTGATGCATGCAACACCCGGACATTGTGATAGATATTAATTGTGAATCGTTGTGGTGATACCCCGTCTGAAGGATGTGTATATATATATATATGTATGCTAATGAGAATGTCGAGTGGCTCATGCTGTGAGTCAGCAAATAAGAGCTGTGTGTGATTTATAATGAAATGCATCAGCGTTGAATGTTTTTCAGAGTGGGCAATCAGATGAATGCGTGGGGTATTGAGGATTCTGAGATTAATCCTAAAAGACCTCCGAGTTGGACTCGAGGCCATGCTTGGGGCATGAGCATTGGATGCTTAATGAAAGTCCTTGGGTTGGACTCAAGGCAAATGCCGAGTGCATTGGAGTTGGACTCCTGGTGAATGAATCGTATGCATCTGATTCGCCGACTGCATGAATACATGTGTATGAGAGCATTATTATTGAGGCTGACATGATTTGCATGGATTTGAATGATTTGAGTAGCTTCCAACTTGATAATGTTGTATGAATGAGGTCTGACTGAGTGAATGTACATGTATTGATGTTGTTGCCAAGTGTGATGCAATGTTATAATTGAGAATGTATGTTAGGGCACGATTTCTGATTGAATGACTGTGTGTACACTTATGATGATAAATGAGCTCAGTGTGAATTATACGAATATGTGAATATGATATTGTGAATGAAATCCTTAATGTAGTTTGGAAGTGATTTGGGTAAATCTGATTGGATGAATATATGTATATGTCGATGCTATTACCAAGTGCAATATGATGTTGTGGTTATGGTGCATGATGTAGTGAACAATAATATAGCCATGAATAATTGGTATGAAATCCAACTTAGTGTCTGTATGTACATTAGTGCCGTTGCTGAGCTCGTGATGTGTTATAATAGCATATGTGATTGTGGATTGCTTAATCTTGAGTGAATTGCGTGAACCCGAGGGAGTGATGTTATTATATAGCTGAGAATTAAGAATTTAATTCGAGCCATGGTTTTGTGAGGAATAAGGTTTAGAGGAAATATTTACTCGGTGTTGGCTAGAGGCCGATTATTGTATTGCCATCATACTATTTTACAGAAGTGATGAATAATTTTCATGATTATTGATGCGTGATGTACCCTATGTGATGCATGATGTTGATGTAGGTGTATTACTTATGTGTGTGAACTGCCATTAACTACCTTGTGAATTAGTATTAGTTGGGTGAGTCTGGTCTGTGTGAGGCACGCTGCTCTGAGATGACTCTTCCTGCCATAGGTAATGTGGCAGCGTACACGTTGCAGCGACTATGTAATTGTTGTAACCCTATAGGAATGAGACGTCATCCTATAAGTTGGATGCAGCAATTCATGAGTCGGGCAGGTGAAGCTGTAACTGCTTATGGTAATGGTGAGTCTTTCAGGCGATTCTGAGTGATGACGAGAGTTATATTAAATGAGTGTTATGCGATTGTTTACCAAAATGAAGGTAGAGGGTTTGTTTGACCTTGACGTGTCTGCTTCCGAGAGGATTAGAGGTTGCTGGGTACGGATTGGCTACTAAGAGGATGATTGGTATTGGAATAAGAAGGGTGATCAAACTGTCACTGAAATTGGAGTTTTGAAAGGTTAACCGAGTGATACTGTAACCCTAATGAGGAAACTAGGTTTAGAGCCAAACTAAATTGTAAGGTTAGGAATTGCTCGGGAAAGGTTAGTAAATTCCGAGTGTGTAAGAGTGGAGACAATTCCAAGTGAAGACCTTGTGGGAAAGAACTGCTGAGTGAAAATTATGGTGTTCTGAGTAGAACCTTATTGAGAGGATCATTACTAAGTTAAGGGAATAGTGTCTGAGCGTGACCTTCTGGGTAAGGTAAGATTCGAGTGACGTGACTCGGAGTGTATCACTTCCGAGTGGAATGGCACCGTGTAGAACGATTCTGAATAGTAAGATAGCGAGTGTAGAATTCCTAATACCCTTGGGATGTCAAACCGAGTGATCTTCCAGGAGAAAAGTCCTTTTGGTCGGAAAATGGAACTTAGAGTGTGCAAGTTTCCGAGTGAAGGGGGCTCCGAGAGGAAGTAGATATCCGAGTGAAGGATTTAATTGAAGTCGTACTCAGGTCAGTGATTAGGACTGTTGAGCTGGAACTCAGGTTTGGTTTCGAGGCAGGCTCGAGTTACGAGTGAATTTCTGGTAAGTGGAAGGATTTCTGGGTGAGAATTACCCTCAAACCCCGAGTGATGTTTTGTGTAAGAGGACCGAGTGAAACTCTTAAGATGAAAGCATGGAATTAGTCGGAAGCATGGGTAGGAATCTAAGATTTTAGAATTTAGTGTAGTGCATATGCGAAGTAAATCCGGGTAAATTGTGCTAATTGAAACACATGGAAAATTCCTTGAGTGTTCCCTTTGGTGTAAAAGAGAGATTTTGTGGTCAGGTTTTGAAAACCCGAGGGTTTGGTCCGAAAGAAATCGGTCAGGAGTGAGCATTTTTGAGAGTCGGTGATGTTGTTTGCCGATTAGATTATTCCCAACTGGTTGATTAACCTCCGTAATGTGTCTCATGAGATACAACGTTGAGTCTGTACTCTGTGTAAGTTATGGTTGTGCCGAGTGACTCTTTTGAGTCGGGGAGCCCGATGGTGTAAATACACCGAGCGGTGTCGTGAGTATAGGGCCGAGCGGCCAAGAAATTAGGAAGTGCCACTGCTTATGACGAAATTGGCTAAGTTAATGAGGGACATGGTACGTTTTAGAAATTGAATCCCCAAATATATATTAAATTCTGCGATGAGGTTGCAATCAGGTGGGACCTGACTTTTGTGTCTTGCCGACTGGACTTATGGTGCGATCAGTAAACCGCTTGAGTGGTGAATCTCTGCCGAGTGGAATTGTGATCCGATCGGTGAATGCTTGAGGAAGCACAGTCGTGTGAGTGATTGAGACAGCAATCTTCTGAGTTATGTATGTAAGGTAAGTTACCGATTGAATTTTGAGGACGAAATTCTTTTGAGAGGGGGAGAATTGTAACATCCCGATTTAATAATTAATTGCCGAATGAAAATAAATCATTAAAATAATAAATTGATAAGTGTGGGGAGAATTATTTATTAATTATAATTGGTTTAATTAATTTAAGTTAAGAAAAGAAAGGCTGATTGATGGTGATTAGTTGTCAATGACTGATTAGATGTGACTATGTGCGTCGTGTGGGGGGCTGCTACTGTGTGCGCTTTCCCACCCCACTCTTCCTTCTCTTTGTACATGCATATATGGGTACACTATCCTTCATTCTTCCCTTCAGATTCCTCTTCTTCCGTTCTTTCTTCTTCTTCTTCTTCTTCACTCTTCGATCTTCTTCTTCCTCCTCTGCACTCTGTTCCTATGAGCTCGTAACAATGGTGGCTGAGGATCAGAGTCCTCCTTCTTGACTCGACGAGCCAGAGAGGGTGCGGGTGTGCATTTCTTCCTGCATGCAACCAGTCTTCTTCCCCGCGGTTCCTTCGTCGACTCCCTCTCCTTGCTCGAAGCTGCCAAGCCTCAGTGGAGATCTGCGCTACGAGGAGCTTCAAGGTGGTTGGAGTGTTCACAGCGTTGTGATGGAGCTACTCCAGGGAATGAACCGAGAGCTGGGCATCTCAGAAGCCCAAATGGTCTCCCCTGCTCTTGCATGCAGATGTGCTAAGTGTGACTCAGTGTCCCTCTGGAACTAGGTGTCGTGTTGACCGACTGAAAGCTTCAGTCCAGGTAGGGGGGTATCTTCTATCTTAAATGCATGGGTTATGAACGGGTTCCGAGTGTTGATGCTTGTTATTTCCGTGTTCTGATTGTGTGTTGTGTTGCATGCGAGTGTGTACTGCCCAGTTGCATGACGAGTGAAAGTTGAGTGTTGCATGTTGATGGCCTGTGAATGTTGAACGATTGTGTGAAAGGAATATGTTGAAGTGATGTTGATGATTACCGTGTGTTTTACATGACCTGCAAGTTGTTATGAGTTCAGAATGCTGACTGCATGTGATAAAATATGACTTAGTGAATCTGATAATGTACCTTACCGATTGCATGTGTTGTCTGAGTCCTGACATTGCTTAATGCCAATTGCATGTATGTTGTTTGAGTCCTGATGATGTGTTATACCAGTCACATGAGATGCGTGTATTGTTGAATGCTGATGATGTATAATGCCGACTGCATGAGATGCATGTGTTGTGGAATACTGTTAATGCCTAGCACTGATTGCATGAGATGCATATGCTATTGAGTTCTGAGAATGTGTAACACCGATTGCATGAGATGCATGTGTTGTTGAGTTCTGTTAATATCCAGCATTGATTGCATGAGATGCATGTGCTGCTTGAATGCTGATGATGTATAATGCCGATTGCATGAGATGCATGTATGGCTATGTATATGAACTCTGTGTTGTGTGATGAATCCGCGTGTGGCGCATGGGATGCGTTTGTGCTGAGAGCACGTAGTGTGGGACACTACCATCGGTTATTAAAGCGTGGGACGCTATGAAATCCTTGAGTGGGACTCAAGGTAGCCCTTGAGTGGGACTCAAGGTAGCCCTTGAGTGGGACTCGGGCTGCCTGTGAACACCTCCGTTGGCACTGAGAGCGTTGGTGTCACCTGTGGGCAAACGGTTGGGTACCTGTAAAACGGCCAAGCAGCTGGGAGCTGATTTGATAGCTGAGAGCTATGTATAAAAAGGCTGGGAGCCTACGTTGCAACGTCTAAACCGATACACACGAATACGGAACCGAGTGAAATACTATGTGCCTATTAACTGTTGATATTGTTTGGAATTGGTTATGCATGCGAAGGTGTTAATGAGATGATGAATGTTTATAACCGAGTGAAATACTCTGTGTGTATTAACTGATTGATATTGTTGGAACTGATTATGCATGTGATGATGTTAATGGAAGGATGAATGTGTATAACCGAGTGAATACTCTGTGTATATGTATTGCTGATGCTGACTGGAATTTGATTATGCGGGTGATGATGTTAAGGAGATGATGAATGTATATAATCGAGTGAACTATTCTGTGTGCATGTGCTGTTGATACTGATCAAAATCTGCTCTGTGGACGTATGTTAATATTGTTGGAAAGTTGTGCATATATAGCCGAGTGAGAATTATTGGGTTCTGAGTGAGAAATGTTCAATGTGTGTTCTGATTCATGGGTATTATTATGACACTGATTGTTGTATGTTAATATTATTGGATTGATATGTGCATAAGGCCGAGTGATACTGGTGGGTTCCGATCGGTAAGAGTTCCATGTGTGTCTTGGTTGATTGATATTGCTTGACTTTACTCGTTGCTATGTATAAATGCATGTATATGTATATTGCTGTATAATTATGGGACAACCTGAGTCGGTATCTATCATTTAATATCTAAGATGCTTACCCCTACACCATTTTTCAGTGTGCAGGTCGTACTCAGAAATGATGATAGGGTCTCAAGTCCGAGTGTAGTGCACTCCAACTGTTGAGTACTTGTATTGCATTATTATGTTCTGTCCGTGTAGCCTTGGCCGTCTCTTATGTAAAATGACGATTAAATATATTCATTTATAAAGATTGTGTAACACCCTTATTTATAATTATTAATTAACCCTGTTTAATAATTAATTAACCCAAACACAGAAAATTTTTTCACGAAGACCACCACTGGTCAGTTGGCATAGAAGAGAAGAGGAAGGCAAGGGAAGGCTAAGGAACACACACATGCATGGCTACCTGCGGAAGGAATGGATTATGGACCAACTCTACCCAGTTCAACGAAGCACGACAACGCCTGGGCGAATTCCACCACAACGTCCATTCGCTCAAGCGGGTCCAACACCGCCGAGCGAGACATGATAATGCAACAACGGAAGAGGGAGGTAATTGGGCGGAGTCCCACATTAACATCTACTCGCTTCAGCGCGATCCCACACGCTTGGGCGAACCGTTCTAGTCGCTCGGGCGAGGTATGACTCCGCCTAAGCGAGGCCATCACAAGCCTTCTCAAAACCGCACTCACTGGAGCGAGTATCCTGCCCGCTGGAGCGGGGAGCCACACTCGGCTAAGCAGACGCTTGGACCCAGAGTCATCCTTCACTCATTCCCTCGGAAAATGACATCTAACTCACTCGGATTATAAATATCTTACACTCGGAATCCATTCCATTCTAACCCACTACACTAACTTCTTTTTCAGGAGAGGATCGCTCAGGGTTTTCACTCGGGAATACGAACTCTTCCTCACTCGGGTTTTACTTATAATTTCCACTCGGTAATGACTGCTCTCATGATTACTCGGGGATTTTTCTCGTTTCTCACTCAGCGATATAGCCCTTTCGGCCCAAGCTCTCCTGCTAACTTAAACCTCTTTAAGAGTTTCATGGCTTCCTTCATACTAAGTCATACTATCCCTGCGCACCCAACAGAGCATGAATATGTATATGCTACTCAATCATCACACACGGAATGAGATAAACATGCAGCATGGCATACACGTAGCTATATATATAAGAGTGTATATTGATGTTTACAAACACGTTGTCATACTCTTTCCGTCCCATAAGGATTTTGTTTGTTCAAAACACTAACATCAAACATGAGCCGGCCAAGGCCTAACTTAAAATATTTTATGCGACATGTACACAGTCATAAAGCCTCCATAGTGCATCAGCACTTCATCCGGCGTTCCAACTCTACCTCTGATCCTCATCCCGAGAGACATTCACTTAAAAAAATTGCCACTGCAGGGGTGAGCATCTTAAATTTTAGATGATAGATACCGATTCAAGTTACTTCACATTCATACAACCACATATACCCATACATACACACAATCATACATCAACTCAATAATATTAACATTCCACAGTCAGTGACACAATGCTAAGGGTCCTTGAGTCAGGATATCTCTACATAACATTTATCAATCAGAATACACAATTCTCACTCGGATGTAAATGTATTCACAACTCCTCAACAACATATTATACATTCACGGAACAGGTTTCAGTCAGCAATTATAGCACATGCACATGGAATAACGCACTCATTCACAAGTAAACACCACTTCACTAACATCATCACATGCATAATTAATTCCACATAACATCAATAGCCATATATGCACAGATTATTCACTCGGTTCCGCATATGTGTGTAATCGGTTCTAACGTTGCAACGTAGGCTCTCAGCCTTTTATACATAGCTCTCGGCTACCGTTTCAGCTCCGAGATGCTTGGCCGTTTTACAGGTACCCAACCGTTTGCCCACAGGTGACACCAACGCTCTCAGCGCTAACGGAGGTGTTCACAGGCAGCCCGAGTCCCACTCAAGGGCTACCTTGAGTCCCACTCAAGGATTTTGCAGCGTCCCACGCTGAATAACCGATGGTAGTGTCCCACACTACGTGCTCTCAGCACAAACGCATCCCATGCGCCACACGCGGATTTGACACACAGCATTGAATTTATACACACATCCTCTTATTCAATCACACATATTTCACATGCAGTCGGTAATTCACATTCTCAGAACTCCGCATGTTAATTTAACATATACAAACTTCCATGCAATCATCATCATAGCAGCATATGAGTCTAATGCAGTCGGTGTCAATCAATATCAAGCTTCCATGAGCATTTTCATCAACTAGAGTTTAACATGCACTCTGTTCATAGCAGTATCAGAACTTAATCAACGCATGCATTTACATGAAGATTAACAGGTTCACACAAGCATTCCAATCAACTGTAACACAACATGCAAACGGTATATGACAGTGTCAGGACTCAATCAACGCATACATTCCTATAAACACGAACAGATTCAATAAAGCATTCTCATCAACACAACACAATCATGCAATCGGGTTCTATGGTAACATATGCATCCTCAAGGACGATGATAACATGTAACACTCACTCTCACTTGTCATGCACTTGGATATTCTACATGCAAGCATATTATACAACAAAATACAGTTCCACAATTATCAATGTCTTCCAAACCCGTTCGTAACCCATGCATTTAATATGTAAGGTACTCCCCCTACCAACTGCGAGACTCCGAGAGATTCTTCTACTTCGACACTCGTCCTCCACCCGTATGAGGGAGCTTGACTTCTCTGCCGCACCGTCACTTGGCTTTCGAACAGGGAATGGAGTAGAGAGCAGAGAAGGAGAAGAAAAAGGGGAAGAAGAGAATAAGAAGAAGAGAGAAGAGGGAGTTCGCAGAGAGAGTTCTCGAGAGTGAAGGGCAAGGGGCCATCACCTAATATAAACACACGCAGGAAGAACAGGATGGTGGGGTGGGGAAACGTAAAGCAGCAGTCCTGCCCACGCCACCCTGTCCCATCAGCATCTTCTAATGCTAATCACCTCACACCTTTTTAGTTAATTAAGTTAAGGGTAATTAGTGAACAGATTTCCTCTTCTGACTTGTCATTTTAAATGGCTTTTATTTTTCCCGGTTCCTTATTATTAAAATTGGGATGTTACAGTTCTCCCCCACTCGAAAAGACTTTCATCCTCGAAATTCAGTCGGTAACTCATGCGAAATTCAGTCGGCTACTCACCTAAGTAAACAACTCGGGGTACTGCTGTCTCATGGTGTCTTCGCGTTCCCAGATACAAGAGGTAGTCTTGCCTTGCTGCCATTCCACTTTAACCAGCCCTACGTTTTTGCTCCTCAAGCGCTTTACCGATCGGTCCATGATTCTAATCGGTGTAGTCACAGTGGTCAGGTCTTCCTTGATTTCCACTTCATCATCAGGCATTGTGTGGCTGGGGTCATGTAAATACTTCCTTAGTTGAGACACATGAAATACGTTGTGCAATCGGGATAAGTGGGTCGGTAATGCTATTCGGTATGCCATGGTGCCGACTCGTTCCAACACCTCATAAGGTCCAATGTATCGAGGGCTTAACTTTCCACCTTTCAAGGCTCGTCCGACTCCTTTACTCAGAGAAGTCCTCAAAAACACTCTGTCTCTGACTGAAAACTCCAATGGTTTGGTGCGTTTGTCATGGTAACTCTTCTGCCTGTCTTGAGACGCCTTCATCTTTCCCTGTATCACCCGGATCTGCTCTGTGGTTTGCTTCACAATGTCTGGTCCCAATAGCAGACTCTCACCCGTTTCCGACCAGCAAAGTGGGGTTCGGCATCTTCGTCCATATAGTGCTTCGTAGGGCGCCATGCCAATGCTGTTATGATGGCTGTTATTGTACGTAAACTCAATCAAGGGGAGGTACTGCTCCCAATCTCCACCGCGCTCTAACACACACGCTCTTAATAAGTCTTCTAAACTTTGAATCGTCCGCTCGGATTGTCCATCCGATTAGGGGTGGTAGGCAGAACTAAGCCAAAGCTTCGTGCCCATTTCCTGGTGCAGGTTATTCCAAAACCGGGACGTGAACCTAGGATCCCTATCCGATACGATAGAAGTGGGTATACCATACAGTCGGACAATCTCATGAATGTAAATCTGAGCTAACTTAGGCATCGGGTACTTCATGTTCACAGGCAGGAAGTGTGCACTCTTCGTCAGTCGGTCAACAATGACCCAAATCGCATCATGGCCCGCTCGGTTTTTGGGCAATCCCATGACAAAATCCATAGCAATCGAGTCCCATTTCCACACAGGAATCTCCACGGGCTGCATTGCACTGTACGGCTTCTGGTGCTCCACTTTTGATTTCTGACAAGTAATACACCGAGCCACGTATTCTGCCACATTCCTCTTTAGTCCGGGCCACTAGAACTGTTTCCTCAGGTCATGGTACATCTTTGTGGTACCCGGGTGAATACTGAGGAGGCTCTTATGAGCTTCATCAAGCACCATTCTCCTTAATTCTTTCTCACTCGGCACGTATATTCTGTTTTTCACTCGGAAGATCCCATCTGACCCCTCGGTCAAGGAAAAATCCTTTCCCTTGGCCTGCGTCTCCTTCATCTCAGCTAAGTAGGAGTCTGACTGCTGCTGCTCGTACACGGACTTCAGGAATTCATTAGCGATTCTTAATGTACCGATTGCTATTTTTCGAGAGGAGGGGGTGTCAACGTGTAAGTTCATGTCTCAGAACTGCTCCAACAACTCCATTTCTCTTGCCATCATTGCTGCCATATGGAGGGATTTCTGACTCAACGCGTCGGCAACGACATTTGCCTTACCCGGATTGTATTTCAGCTCAAAATCGTAGTCCTTTAAGAATTCTATCCATCTCCTCTGCCTCATGTTCAGCTCCTTTTGGTCGAATAGGTATTTGAGGCTCTTGTGATCACTGTATACTTCAAATCTGGACCCGTACAAATAATGCCTCCAAATTTTTAGTGCGAACAACACAGCTGCCAACTCTAAATCGTGGGTCGGATAATGCTGCTCGTGAGGTCTCAATTGCCGAGAGGCATACGCTATCACTCGGTCTTTCTGCATGAGCACGCATCCTAATCCGAGTCCTGATGCATCACAATAAACTACAAAGCTCTCTTGTAAGTTGGGTAATGCCAGCACTGGAGCAGTCGTCAACTTGTTCTTCAACTCTCGGAAGCTGCCCTCGCACTCGGGACTCCACACGAAGGGAATGTTTTTCCGAGTCAATTTAGTTAGTGGTAACGCCAGCTTAGAAAAACCTTCAATGAACCTTCTATAATAACCTGCCAGGCCTATAAAACTCCTTATCTCCGAGACCGACTTGGGTTTCTCCCATGCCATTACAGCTGTCACCTTCGAAGGGTCCACCGAGACACCCTGCTCGGAAATCACATGTCCAAGGAAGTGGATCTTATCCATCCAGAATTCGCACTTTGAAAGCTTCGCAAACAATTGCTTCTCCTTCAACACTTGAAGTACCGCTCGGAGATGTCCTTCATGCTCCCCGGAAGTCTTAGAATAGACTAGGATGTCATCAATGAAGACAACTACGAACCGGTCTAAATAGGAGTGGAATATGCTGTTCATGTAATTCATGAAGACAGCAGGGGCGTTTGTCACACTGAACGGCATCATTACATACTCGTAGTGGCCATACCGAGTCCTAAAGGCAGTTTTTGGGATATCCGAGTCCTTTACTCAGATTTGGTGATATCCCGATCGTAGGTCGATTTTCGAGAAGACTGAGGCTCCACGCAGTTGATCAATTAAATCATCAATTCTGGGTAACGGGTACCGATTCTTAATTGTAAGTTTGTTCAGTTGTCGGTAATCTATACAAAGTCTCATGCTGCCATCCTTCTTCTTAACAAGCAGCACAGGTGCTCCCCATGGTGATACACTCGGTCTAATGAATTGTTTTCCGAGTAATTCATCCACTTGCTTCTTCAGCTCAGCCAGTTCAGTTGGGGACATTCTATAGGGTGCACTGGAGACTGGCTCAGCTCCAGGGTCAAGTCTATAGAGAATTCGACTTCTCTATTGGGAGGGACACTCGGTACATCTTCAGGGAACACTTCTGGGAATTCACAGACAATCGGAATTTCGTTCACTCGGACTTTACTCTCACCTTCGGTTAGACAAAGCATCATAAGCAGTTGGGTTATACCTGGTGTTGTGTCGTCCTCATTGTGCTGCCTCAGGAAGATTATCCTTCGATTTCTACAATCCACTAACACTTTGTTGGCTGAAAGCCAATCGATTCCGAGTACAACATCAAGGTCCTTTAAGGGTATGCACACCAAGTCAAAAGTGAAATTCCGACCACACAACACAAATGTTACATCCTTGCACATTGACGATGTCAACACCTTAGGGCCAGTCAGATTGGCCACTTCCAAAGTCCGATCCATAAACACAGTTGGTAACTTTAAACGCTCTACACACTCATCAGCTATAAAAGAATGGGTAGCTCCCGAATCGAAAACAACATTAAGTGTATGTCTACCGAGTGAGCACTTACATTGTACTAGATCATTTGCTTGTGTAACATCCTCTGCGTTGATAGTGTAAACTCTTCCCGCTGCTGGTTGGTCAGTATTCCTCTCTCGGTTATTTGGAGTAAGCATCATGTTTCCTCTGGCTCTGTTGCCTCTGCCACCAGGTCGTTGGTTATCATTCACTCGGTTTCTCTCTTGGAATCCTCCTTGACGTACACTGGTGTTTGCTTGGCGGAGTTGGGGGCAATCGGGGCGAATGTGTCCTCTCTTATTACAGTGAAAGCACACCACTTCACCATCATCCTTGCAGTCTCTGGCATAGTGACTTCCTCCACACTTGAAACATCTTTCGTCTCCTACCACTGGTCGTCTTTTAGGTTGGTTCCGACCCCCAAACCTGGAAAAAGATTTGTTCCTACCAACGTTGCTTGGTCTTTTGAAGCGGGATTGTTGGGGCCTCGGGGAATGATGGGTTCTGCTGCTCTGGCCCGAATGGGCCTTGTCATCCTCCTCAAATATCCTACATTTGTTCACCAATGCAGGGAAACTCCGTATCTCATGGTATCTGCAGGCCCTCTTAATATCTGATCTTAATCCATTCTCAAACTTAAGGCACTTGGAGCTCTCCGTCCCGGGTTGCTGGAAGGGTGGGTAGAATAGGCACAATTCCTCAAATCTTGTCGTGTATTCTTCCACAGTCATGGAGCCTTGTTTCAACTCCATAAACTCCAACTCTTTCTGACTCCTCACCGTGTCAGGAAAGTACTTTTCTAAGAAGCATGTCTTGAAATCGTTCCACGTCAGCTGATTATCATCGTCAGGGAATCGGCTTCTGGCTATCTTCCACCAGTTCTCCGCTTCATCTCGCAGCATATACACTGCACATTCCACCTTTTGGGCCTCGGTACAACGAAGACCCCCAAAAATTCTCTCCAGCTCCTGAGTCCACTTAAACGCTGCCTCAGGGTTCCGTCCTCCTAGAAATTCACTCGGTTTCCTCTTCAGGAAGCGGTCCAGCACTTGGCCCTCCTCAGCTTGAGGCTGGCCCTGCCTCTCAAATATGTCTGCAAAGCGTTGGAATGCTGTGGCTATAGTCTCCATGCTTTGGCGATGCGTCATTCCTTATCCTGAAATCAACATTCGAGGATAAGTATATCGAGCCACTTACTACCGATCAGGTTTCAGTCTAACATTCAATAACTTAGCACTTTATATCGCTCCTCCAGGTTACACACTCAATCAGACCAGGAGGAAACAACCTCCTATCCACAAGCCAATATCAATTAGATTCAACTAACATCACAACAATTATGACCATTTAGTCAGAAAACACACAACTGCTTACACTCGGTAAGCATACCTTGGCCTTGGACCTTTCGGTCTGCTCTGATACCAAAATGTAACACCCTTATTTTTAATTATTAATTAACCCTGTTTAATAATTAATTAACCCAAACACAGAAAAATTTTTCACGAAGACCACCACTGGTCAGTTGGCATAGAAGAGAAGAGGAAGGCAAGGGAAGGATTGGATTATGGACCAACTTTGCCCAGTTCAACGAAGCACGACAACGCCTGGGCGAATTCCACCACAACGTCTATTCGCTCAAGCGGGGTCCAACACCGTCGAGCGAGACATGATAATGCAACAACGGAAGAGAGAGGTAATTGGGCGGAGTCCCACATTAACATCTACTCGCTTCAGCGCGATCCCACACGCTTGGGCAAACCGTCCTAGTCGCTCGGGCGAGGTATGACTCCGCCTAAGCGAGGCCATCACAAGCCTTCTCAAAACCGCACTCGCTGGAGCGAGTATCCTGCCCGCTGGAGCGGGGAGCCACACTCGGTTAAGCAGACGCTCGGACCCAGAGTCATCCTTCACTCATTCCCTCGGAAAATGACATCTAACTCACTCGGATTATAAATATCTTACACTCAGAATCCATTCCATTCTAACCCACTACACTAACTTCTTTTTCAGGAAAGGATCGCTCAGGGTTTTCACTCGGGAATACGAACTCTTCCTCACTCGGGTTTTACTTATAATTTCCACTCGGTAATGACTGCTCTCATGATTACTCGGGGATTTTGCTCGTTTCTCAGTCGGCGATATAGCCCTTTCGGCCCAAGCTCTCCTGCTAACTTAAACCTCTTTTAAGAGTTTCATGGCTTCCTTCATACTAAGTCATACTATCCCTGCGCACCCAACAGAGCATGAATATGTATATGCTACTCAATCATCACACACGGAATGAGATAAACATGCAGCATGGCATACACGTAGCTATATATATAAGAGTGTATATTGATGTTTACAAACACGTTGTCATACTCTTTCCGTCCCATAAGGATTTTGTTTGTTCAAAACACTAACATCAAACATGAGCCGACCAAGGCCTAACTTAAAATATTTTATGCGACATGTACACAGTCATAAAGCCTCCATAGTGCATCAGCACTTCATCCGGCGTTCCAACTCTACCTCTGATCCTCATCCCGAGAGACATTCACTGAAAAAAATTGCCACTGCAGGGGTGAGCATCTTAAATTTTAAATGATAGATACCGATTCAAGTTACTTCACGTTCATACAACCACATATACCCATACATACACACAATCATACGTCAACTCAATAATATTAACATTCCACAGTCAGTGACACAATGCTAAGGGTCCTTGAGTCAGGATATCTCTACATAACATTTATCAATCAGAATACACAATTCTCACTCGGATGTAAATGTATTCACAACTCCTCAACAACATATTATACATTCACGGAACAGGTTTCAGTCAGCAATTATAGCACATGCACATGGAATAACGCACTCATTCACAAGTAAACACCACTTCACTAACATCATCACATGCATAATTAATTCCACATAACATCAGTAGCCATATATGCATAGATTATTCACTCGGTTCCGCATACGTGTGTAATCGGTTTTAACGTTGCAACGTAGGCTCCCAGCCTTTTATACATAGCTCTCGGCTACCGTTTCAGCTCCCAACTGCTTGGCCGTTTTACAGGTACCTAACCGTTTGCCCACAGGTGACACCAACGCTCTCAGCGCCAACGGAGGTGTTCACAGGCAGCCCGAGTCCCACTCAAGGGCTACCTTGAGTCCCACTCAAGGATTTTGTAGCGTCCCACGCTGAATAACCGATGGTAGTGTCCCACACTACGTGCTCTCAACACAAACGCATCCCATGCGCCACACGCGGATTTGACATATAGCATTGAATTTATACACACATCCTCTTATTCAATCACACATATTTCACATGCAGTCGGTAATTCACATTCTCAGAACTCCGCATGTTAATTTAACACATACAAACTTCCATGCAATCATCATCATAGCAGCATATGAGTCTAATGCAGTCGGCGTCAATCAATATCAAGCTTCCATGAGCATTTTCATCAACTCGAGTTTAACATGCACTCTGTTCACAGCAGTATCAGATCTTAATCAACGCATGCATTTACATGAAGATTAACAGGTTCACACAAGCATTCCAATCAACCGTAACACAACATGCAAACGGTATATGACAGTGTCAGGACTCAATCAACGCATACATTCCTATAATCACGAACAGATTCAATAAAGCATTCTCATCAATACAACACAATCATGCAATCGGGTTCTATGGTAATATATGCATCCTCAAGGACGATGATAACATGCAACACTCACTCTCACTTGTCATGCACACGGATATTCTACATGCAAGCATATTATACAACAAAATACAGTTCCACAATTATCAATGTCTTCCAAACCCGTTCGTAACCCATGCATTTAATATGTAAGGTACTCCCCCTACCAACTGCGAGACTCCGAGAGATTCTTCTACTTCGACGCTCGTCCTCCACCCGTATGAGGGAGATTGACTTCTCTGCCACACCGTCACTTGGCTTTCGAATAGGGAGTGGAGTAGAGAGTAGAGAAGGAGAAGAAAAAGGGGAAGAAGAGAATAAGAAGAAGAGAGAAGAGGGAGTTCGCAGAGAGAGTTCTCGAGAGTGAAGGGCAAGGGGCCATCACCCAATATAAACACACGCACAAAGAACAGGATGGTGGGGTGGGAAAACGTGAAGCAGCAGTCCTGCCCACGCCACCCTGTCCCATCAGCATCTTCTAATGCTAATCACCTCACACCTTTTTAGTTAATTAAGTTAAGGGTAATTAGTGAACAGATTTCCTCTTCTGACTTGTCATTTTAAATGGCTTTTATTTTGCCCGGTTCCTTATTATTAAAATTAGGATGTTACAATTGAGTAGTCATGGTGTCACTTGTATGGTATCGTAAGTATTGGTAAATGCATAATATCAAGATATTGGGTATTCCGAGTATATGGTTACATGTTTATGGGAAGGTAGACTGGATTTGTGGGCAGATTTATGTTTCTGAGAACATGTACTCATTTGTATATGCTTCGTACTGATTCGATGCGTTTTCCGACTGGGATGTGTTGCTAAATGACTCGAGCACCGTTGATGAGTGAAATTATGTCAAGTTGGTGGTTCTGAGTGAAGATTTCTGGGTGGCTTTTCCGAGTGAACATGTTGAGTGACTCCGAGTGAAAATTTTAAGTAAATCCCGAGTGAGGAAGAGTTTGTATTTCCCGAATGAAAACCTTGAGTGATTCCCTTCTGAGAGAGGAGTTAGAATAGTGGTTTAGAGTGGATTGGATCTTAAGTGTAAGGTATTGGTAGTCTGGGTGGATGATGTAAAGTCTGAGTGAGTGAGGATTGGTATCCCGGGTGAATGTATTCTGAATAATGGATGGGTAATGTGACCCAATTGTGTTAAGGTTGGAGTGCGTCGAGTGATGCTTGATTAGGATATATTCTGAGTGAGAAAGAGTTCTGGATTCCCGAGTGAAGTGCGAGCGTGATGATTTACCGGGTGAACCTTTGTCCATATCCGAGTGAGAAATTACCTTGTACCTGTGTTCGCCCCAGCGAATTAGACTTAGCTCCAGCGAGTGTGTGTTTGGGAAGGCTTTTGTGTTGGCATCGCTTAAGCGGATCGTGCCTCGCCCGAGCGACTAGAGCTGTTTCGCCCAAGCGTGTGGGATCGCGCTGAAGCGAGTAGATGCTGGTGTTGAGCTTCGCTTGAGTATCCCCTTTTCTACTATTGCATTGTCACCTTTCGCTCAGGCGGCATAGGACCTCGCTTGAGCGAGTCAGAGTTGTCATGGATTTCACCCAGGCGCTGATGTGCTTCGCTGAACCGAATGGGTCGGTTCCAGCCTTGTTCCTTCCGCTGATTGCTATATGTGTGAATGCTCTTTTATTTCCCTTGCCTTCTTCTTTCTTTTTTCCATGTCGATTGACCAGTGGTTGATTTTGTGAAAATTTTTTCCCTGTTTTTGGGTTTATTATTTATTAAAATTTAGGGTGTTACAAAAGAGCTTCCCGAGTCCCTTCAGAAGGTAGGGGGCGCTTGCATGTCAAATGCATGGTCGAAGGACGGCACCGGATAAACGTATTACCGTGCATGCATATGAATGTGTTTGTGATAATTGTGGGCAATGCATGATTATGAATCCTTGACTTCCATGTGTGTGATTGCAGAGTCCTGATTATGGTTATACACTTGCATGCATGTATTCAGGGTCGTTGTGTTGAAGTCTGATAGTTGGTTATATACAAACGCCTACGACGCATGTTTCCATTGTTGTTGATACCGAAAGAATATGTATGCTTGATTGTTGACTGGTTCCTTGAGATATTGCATGCATTAACTGTGCGAGTGCTGTGAATGATGGTACGATGAATGATTGAATGTGGAAGATATGTGGGCTCGGGAGTGACGCTAATGATTACTAGAAGTGAGTCGGATAGTTGAGGGTACTCGTAGTTGACGCATATAGGCTGTATGTACAGGGAATGGGATGACCCGTGGAAGGTCAGGAGTCCCAACAAAATGATCTCCGAGTGCAGACCCTTGGCTAGATCCTGTGAGAGCCTGTGGTAGCCGTAGGAGCTAGAGTTAAGTCTCGAGACGTCAATGGGAGGCCAGTACCACGCGGGAAGGGCTAAAGGACGAGAGGCCAGTAAGGGAACCTGTAACTGAAGATCATTACTTAGTCGAATCCGCAGGCATGCTTGTAGATGAAATATTGGTTAGGATAGGACGAGTGGGATGGTTTGTAGTGATACGAGTGAATTCCGAGTGAGTTGATGCATATTTCGTATGACGGGAAATGAATCTTTGTAATATGTATGTAATTGCATGTCTTTAAAAGCATTATATTCTACATGGTTGAAATCCAAATTGTATGCAACCCGAGTGAACGTGAGGGTAGGTATAGATGCTGATGCCGAGTCACTAACTGTCATTTTAAATGCATAAGCTCACCCCTACTGTGGCAAATTTTTTAGTGAATGTCTCTCAGGATGACGAATGGAGGAGGAGCTGAATGCTGAGTGAAATGCTTGTGCGCTATGGGAAAATAGATGTTATGTATATACTGCTTATGTGTTTTATTAAGCCTTGGCCGGCTTATGTTTTAGCCTTAGTCCCTTTTATTAGAACCTGAACCCTCTGGGGTAGAAGACATGATCTTGTGCCTGTAATTATTTATATCTACTATGTTGCGTGAAATCCTATACTGTGCATGAAGATCCGAGTAATCTATGTACACGTACTTGTTGTGTGTGAGAAGTCAGTATAACTATAAGTCGAAATGGAGCCGAGTGTGATGTGGGAAGAGAGTTAGTGATTCCCTCTGAGTGAAGAGAAGTCTAGGTAATCCCGAGCGAATAAGACAGTGTGATACCGAGTGAGAATGAGTGAATAAGACAGCGCGGAACACCGAGTGAGGATTGATCTAAATATTTTCCGAGTGATAACTATTAGGATTTTCCGAGTGCGGAGTAAATCACAATTTCCGAGTGAGAATCCACCGAGTGAAGGTTTCCCGACAGAAAGGTGACACCTAAGGCTCTAAGTGGACCCCCTGGTAGGAAATTATTAGTAGCAAGGGAATCTGAGTGAGTCATGACTTAGTAAGAATAACTAGAGGAGGAAAGGTTATGGTTACCGAGTGAAAAGAATGAGCGAAATATCCGAGTGGTAAAAAGGAAGTGAAAGTTATTCCGAGTGAGAAGTCTTCATAGATTCCGAGTGAGTGGCGATGGGAATCATTTCTGAGTTGTCGTACATGTGTTCCGATTGAATGAAGTCGTGGAATATGCTATGTTTTCTGAATGAGGCTGGTATGTATAAGGGCCGATCCGAGTGAATAGAGAGTGGACCCTTCCGAGTGGACCAGGCGCTGAAATCCGAGTGCGGGAATGCCGAGTGGAGTGAGCGAGTGCCGAGTGTAGTTCTCGCTGTAGCGAGTGCGCGTGGTTGTGTGATCCGCCCGAGCGTTTTCCTTCTTCCGCTGACAACCTCCTTGAGTCGGTTTAATTCCTCTTGCCTCCTTTTCCTTATTTCTTTTGTGCCCGATTGATCTGGTTTAATTGTGAAAAAAAAATTTCCTCTGTTTTGTTAATTATTTATTTATTAAATTAGGGTGTTTCATTTTGGTATCAGAGCATACCGAAAGGTCCAAGGCTAAGGTATGCTTACCGAGCGTAAGCGATTGTGTGCATTGTGACTGAGTGGTCATTATTATTGTGATATTTGTTGAACCTGATTGATATTGTAGTATTGATTTGTGGATAGGAGGTCGTTTTCTTCCTGGTCCGACTGATTGTATAACATATAGAAATGGTATAATGTGCTAAAGTTACTGAATGTTGGGCTGAGATCCGATCGGTAGTGAGTAACTTCGTAAACTTATCCTTGAAAGGGGTGTGAATTTCAGGATAAGCCATGGCGAATCGTCGGAGTATGGAAGCCATAGCCACGGCATTCCAACGCTTTGCAGACGTGTTTGAGAGGCAGGGCCAGCCCCGAGCTGAAGATGGCCAAGTGTTGGATCGCTTCCTGAAGAGGAAGCCGAGTGAGTTTCAGGGAGGACGTAACCCCGAGGCAGCTTACAAATGGACTCAAGAGTTAGAAAGGATTTTTGGGAGTCTTCATTACACCGAGGCCCAGAAGGTGGAGTGCGTGGTGTACATGCTGAGGGACGAAGCAGAGAACTGGTGGAAGATAGCCAGAAACTGACTAACTGACTGACGATAATACCCAGCTGACCTGGGAAAATTTCAAGACATGCTTCTTAGAGAAGTACTTCCCTGACACAGTAAGGAGTCGAAAGGAGTTGGAGTTTATGGAGTTGAAACAGGGTTCCATGTCTGTAGAAGAATATGCAGCCAAATTTGAAGGGTTGTGTCTGTTTTATCCACCCTTCCAACAACCTGGGACTGAGAGCTCCAAATGCCTCAAATTCGAGAACAGATTGCGATTGGACATTAAAAGAGCTTGCAGATGCCAAGAAATTAGAAGTTTCTCAGTACTGGTGAATAAATGTAGGATTTTCGAGGAAGATGACAAAGCCCATTCGGGCCATAGCAGTAGGGCAGAACCCTCCTTGAGGCCTCAGCAGTCACGCTTCAAGAGATCAGGTAACGTTGGGAAAAGTGGACCCTCCGCTAGATATAAAGGTCGGAACAGTCAAGGGGGCAGACTGGTGGACGTCCAAAATTTGGCAAGTGTTTTAAATGTGGTGGTGACCACTTTACTCAGAATTGTGATGGTGGAGGAAGTGTCGTATGTTTTTATTGCAATGAGAAGGGGCATATTCGTCCCGACTGCCCTCAATTACGCCAAGCAGACGCCCCTGTGCGTCGTGGAGGCTTCCAAGGGAGAGGCCGTGGGAATGGTGGCCAACGATCGGAGGACAGAGATAATAGAGCCAGAGGGAATATGATGTTCGCTCCAAACAACCGAAGGAGAAATACCAACCAACCAGCCATTGGGAGGGTATACGCCATCAACGCGGAGGAGGCTGCACAAGCGAATGACCTAGTGCAAAGTAAGTGTTTACTCGGTAGATACACACTTAATGTAGTTTTTGATTCGGGAGCCACCCATTCTTTTGTAGCTGATGAGTATGTAAGGCGTTTAAAGTTACCGACTGTGTACATGGATCGAACTTTGGAAGTAGCCAATCCGACTGGCACTAAGGTGCTGACGTCATCGATGTGTAAAGACGTAACGTTTGTATTGGACGATCGGAGTTTCACCTTTGATCTGGTGTGCGTGCCTCTGAAGGACCTTGATATCATGCTCGGCATAGATTGGCTTTCAGCCAACAAGGTGTTAGTGGACTGTAGAAATCGAAGGATAATCTTCCCGAGGCAGAACAATGAGGACTGCACGGCGCAAGGTATAGCTCAACTGTTTATGATGCTTTGCTTAACAGAGGGTGAGAGTAGAGCCCGAGTGAACGATATTTCGATTGTCTGTGAATTTCCAGAGGTGTTTCCGGAGGATGTGCCGGGTGTCCCTCCAAGTAAAGAAGTTGAATTCTCTATAGACTTGATCCCTGGAGCCGAGCCAGTCTCCAGTGCACCTTATAGAATGTCCCCAACAGAATTGGCTGAGTTGAAGAAGCAGGTGGATGAGCTACTCGGAAAATAATTCATTAGGCCGAGTGTGTCGCCATGGGGCGTGATAAGTGTTTTATAACATAATAAATTAGATTTAGTTTACTTAGGATTTTAATCATTATGCACTGTATTTCCTTTATTTATTGTGATTTTTGCTTTCTTTCCACTGTATTCTACTCGGGTACTTTTATTTTGCAGAAATTAATAGATTTGGAATTATTGATGATCCATTTTAAGAATGAATGAATATAAATGGAAAATGGATTCAAGAACCCAAAAAGATGATCAAAGTGTCAAAGGATGAAAACAATCAAGAACCATGAGCTATACTGTCCAAAACGCCTCAAAAATGCAAGAAAACACTTCCAGGAAAGGGTAGGAATCGATTCACCCTTACAGGAATCGATTCCCATGTGAAACATAGGCTAGGAATCGATTCAAGGCTGTTGGGAATCGATTCATAGGGCTGGGAATCGATTCCCCCCTTATAGGAATCGATTCATTGATGTTTGGAAGGCTGGGAATCGATTCATGAAGGCCAGGAATCGATTCATCATGCTGGGAATCGATTCCCACCTTTAGGAATCGATTCACACGCTGTTTTGAAGGCAAAAATCAACTGGAGGAATCGATTCATCAGTGAAATCATGCGCCGAATTATTGGAAACAACAAAAATACGCAAATTGGAGACAACTGGAACAGCTGGAAATCACATGCACCGAAAGTTTCCAACTTGCAACGCGTTTTCTTAGCTGGCTTCCTCCCTTCCTTCGCCTATAAAAGGAGAAGCAATCCAAGCAGAGAAAGCATTCAAAAATCCAGATCAGAATCCCATTCTTCATCAGCTTCATTCCTTTTCTTTTCTTTCTCTTTCGTTTTCTTTCTCTGTTTTATTTTCTTTCTCTTTTTATTTTCTTTTTCTTTCTTTTATTTTGTGTAAGAGTTGTGAGGATTGTGAAATTGAGTGTTCCAATTTGTAATTGGTGGAGGAATATTGCAACAAGGAAATACAGTGGTAAATTATTCTGAGCTTTTGGAGAAACCCGTAAGTCTTTATTTTTTACCATGTCTTGTATGTTTTATTTTTCCATCATGTGTATGAATTTGAATCCTTTCATGAGTAGCTAAATTAATTATCTTGGGATAAAGGGGGTATGATAATATTTTATTTTAATGTTATTTTGACTTGGAATTAAATAAATTTCTGTTTTCCATTTAGTTTAATTATGCTTAATGCTTTTAGTAATTCCTAACAAGAACCTAAATGATAAAACTGTATATTTACGGGTATATTAGTAAATTTAGGTAATAAATAGAATCGAGAGATTTATTTTTACCAGAAAGCTTTGAACTAAACCTAAGATTTTTGAAATGCTTTATGTGACCTCGGTAAAACCGTGAAAGTAATCAAAATTCTTTTGAGGAAATAAAAGGGATTTTCATAAAACGATAATGGGCCTTTCTGAGGATTAAGCAGCGCTTTCCATAGGTTAGGTACATTAATAGGATTCCGAGAGGAACATATTAATTAGCTTTTGGAAAATTCGCCTTGGAAAACTTAATTCGATTCTTATTTATGAAAAGTTAAAATTCATTAAACATAAAATAGAGTCGTAATCCCCCAAAATCCCAAGATACTCTCAACTCTGATTTTTTAGTGTCAAGTAAATTTTATTTTTATTTTTATTCATATTCTGTGCAACTTTAATTTGTGCTTTATTTTATAAAAACCTTAAAAATTAATTGTGTGGATAATTAAATTTCAATATGCTGGTACTTTGAACACAGTCCCTGTGGAGAACGATAATCTTTTATATTACGCGACATAACCCGTGCGCTTGCGGGCCCTGTCAAGTTTTTGGCGCCGTTGCCGGGGACTGTTGTCCCTCAAATATCGGCAATATTGAAATTCGATTAGATCATACTTGTTAATATTTTTATTTTTATTTTTATTTTTATTTTCATCGTAATTTTGTATTTTGTTCTATATTCTGTGTATCTGTTTTATTTTTGTAATTGTTTGTTTTATTTGTCATTTATTTTCTATTTATGCGAAGAAGCCGTAGTGTCGATCTAAACTTAGGATTTGACCCTGAGATAGAACGTACCCTTAGAGCTTTGAGAAAACAACAAAAACAACAAAAAGAACAAAAAGAAAAACAAATGGCAGACCAACACAGACCCTTAAGAGATTTTGCCGCTCCAAGCACTAATGGGAGAGGATCTAGCATCCTTAGACCCACAGTGGAGGCTAACAATTTTGAATTGAAGCCTTCACTACTCTCAATGGTTCAACAGAACCAATTCGGAGGTTTACCCTCTGAAGATCCAAACCTTCACCTTCAAATCTTTCTTGAATACTGTGACACCCTGAAGATGAACGGAGCCACCAATGATGCCATTCGCTTAAGACTTTTCCCTTTCTCCTTAAGAGATAAAGCAAGAGCGTGGTTATACTCTCTTCCTGAAGGATCCATCACAACTTGGGAACAATTGTCCAGTGCTTTTATCAATAAATGGTACCCAAGGAACAAGACTGATGTGCTGAGAAAACAAATCATCAATTTTTCACAAAAAGATGATGAATCCTTGTATGAAGCCTGGGAAAGATACAGGGAGTTGCTAAGAGAATGTCCTCACCATGGGATAGAAAGGTGGTTGACAATCCATATTTTCTATAATGGACTAACTTCCACACAAAAGATCTCTTTAGATGCTGCAGCTGGAGGAGCCTTCATGAGTAAAAATGTTGATGAAGCTGAGAACCTGATCGAGGAAATAGCTCAAAACACTCACCAATGGAACTCTGAGAGAGGATTACCTTCTAAAACACCAGGTAAGTACTCTGTTGATGCTCTTTCCTTACTTTCTGCCAAAGTTGAAGCATTAACATTAAAACTTGATAAAATAGGGTCAACAGGTGCTACTAATATTGTTTGTGAAGTTTGTGGTGTTTCAGGACACGGAGCTACAAACTGCCATTTAGCAATGACCCCTAATCAAGAACAAGAAATGCATCAGGTGGACGCTATTGGAAACTATGGTGGAAACTATCAAGGTAACTACAGACCTCCACAAGGTCCACCTGGCTTCCAAAATAGGCCACCTCAATTCCAAAGTAACTACAAACCTCAACAAGGAACCTATATTCCACAAAAATCAAAGCTAGAATCCTTGATGGAGACATTTGTAGCTACTCAACTTAAACAAAATGATGAATTCTCTGATGCAATAAAAAACTTGGCTTCAAAAGTGGACTCTCTTGCCACTCACAACAAAATACTGGAAAATCAAATTGCCCAACAAGCCTCCTATTCTCAAAGAGCACCGGGAACATTTCCTGGGAAACCAGAGGCTGGACCATCTAACCAAACCATGGCTGTCACTCTTAGGAGTGGTACTCAATACGATGGGCCAGTTGACAAGACAACAAAGGAGGAAAAGAAAGTCGATGAATCTTCATCTCATCCAGTAATTGAAGAAGAGAAACCACAAGAAAAGAAGGAGGAAGTTAAGCCATATCAGCCTCCCATTCCATTTCCTCAGCGCTTAGCCAAAGCAAAGTTGGACAAACAATTTGGTAAGTTCCTTGATGTTTTAAAGAAATTGTATATTAATATTCCTTTTACAGATGCTTTGCAGCAAATGCCCACATATGCAAAGTTCCTGAAGGACATTCTGTCCAACAAAAGAAGACTGGAGGAAGATGGTACAGTTGCACTTACTGAAGAATGCAGTGCTCTAATTCAAAAGAAACTTCCACCCAAGCTCCAAGATCCAGGTAGTTTCTCTATTCCTTGCATGATTGGTGACATGAATATAGATAAAGCATTGTGTGATTTAGGAGCAAGTGTGAGTTTAATGCCATTATCTGTTGCTGAAAAGTTAGGATTAGGTGAGCTAAAACCTACTAGGATGTCTTTACAATTGGCTGATAGATCTGTAAAATATCCTGTAGGAATTTTAGAGGATGTTCCTATTAAGATAGGAAAATTTTTTATACCTGCTGACTTTGTTGTGCTTGAAATGGACGAAGATTCTTTGATTCCTATTATTTTAGGCAGACCATTTTTAGCAACTGCAGGTGCTGTGATTGATGTCAAGAATGGTAAGTTGTCTCTAACTGTTGGAGACCAAAAGGTTGATTTCAACTTGAAAAATGTTTTAGAAAAACCTTATAATGATGTTTGCTGTACTGTGGATTTTGTCGAACAAGTGGTAAAGGAATCAACCCTTCCTAATGACCCACTTGAAACTATTTTCATGATTGAGCCGATAGAAACATCTGATTGCTCTGAGGCCCCACATGATACTGAGGTCATGTGTGACAAAGTGGTAAGCCCCAATGTGGAATTAAAACCTTTACCAGCTTCATTAAGGTATGAGTTTCTTGGCCCTAATTCCACATATCCTGTGATTATTAATGCTGAATTGAATCCATCTGAAACTGAAAAACTTTTGAAACAACTTAGGTTGTATAGAAAGGTAATAGGTTATACAATGGATGATATCAAAGGGATTAGCCCTTCTCTTTGTATGCACAGGATTACTGTAGAAGATGAAAGTAGGCCCACAGTAGAACCACTTAGGAGATTAAATCCTAAAATGCAAGAAGTGGTTAAAAAGGAAATTTTGAAATTGCTTGATGCTGGAGTCATATATCCTGTTGATAGTAGTAAATGGGTAAGTCCTGTCCATGTGGTGCCTAAAAAGGGGGGAATAACTGTGATTGAAAATGATAAACATAATTTGATCCCTACTAGGATTGTCTCTGGTTGGCGCATGTGCATTGATTATAGGAAGTTAAATAGCGCCACGAAAAAAGATCATTTTCCCCTCCCTTTTATTGATCAGATGCTTGAAAGACTTGCAAAACACTCTTATTTCTGTTATTTGGATGGGTATTCAGGTTTTCATCAAATTCCCATTCATCCATCTGATCAAGAAAAGACTACCTTCACTTGCCCTTATGGGACTTATGCTTACAGACGTATGCCTTTTGGTTTATGTAATACACCTGCGACTTTTCAAAGGTGTATGCAAGCAATTTTTTCTGATCTTATTGAAAATGTGATGGAAGTCTTTATGGATGATTTTTCAGTGCATGGCTTGGATTTTGATAATTGTTTAACAAATTTGTGCCAAGTCTTGCAGCGTTGTGAAGAAACCAATTTGGTTCTAAATTGGGAAAAATGCCATTTTATGGTAAGAGAAGGCATAGTTCTTGGACACCTAGTGTCTGAAAGAGGTATAGAAGTTGATAAGGCTAAAGTAGAAGTAATTGAAAAATTACCTCCACCCACGAATGTGAAAGGTATTCGGAGTTTTCTTGGACATGCAGGGTTTTATCGTAGGTTCATTAAAGATTTCTCCAAGATCACAAAGCCTCTTACAACTCTTTTGGGTAAGGATGTACCCTTCAATTTTGATTCATCTTGTATGGAAGCTTTTTGCAGGATAAAGCAAGCTCTAATCTCTGCCCCCATCGTACAACCACCTGATTGGAAACTCCCATTTGAGCTGATGTGCGATGCGAGTGATTACGCAGTGGGAGCTGTGTTGGGGCAAAGAAAGGATAAAAAGCTCCATGTAATTCATTATGCCAGCCGGACGCTAGATGATGCTCAGGTAAATTATGCCACAACTGAAAAAGAACTGTTAGCTATTGTCTTTGCTTTTGATAAATTTAGATCTTATTTGGTAGGTTCACATGTTACTGTTTACACTGACCACTCTGCCATTAAGTATCTATTGAATAAAAAGGAAGCAAAGCCTAGATTAATTAGGTGGATTCTAATATTGCAAGAATTTGACTTGGAAATTAAGGACAAGAAGGGTACCGAGAACTTGGTCGCTGACCACCTATCTAGGTTGACATCTGAAAAAGAAGAAACAGATAATATTCCCATCAATGAATCTTTTCCAGATGAACAACTCTTGAACCTTAGTATCCAACGTGTTCCTTGGTATGCTGATTTTGTAAATTTTCTTGCATGTGGTATCTTACCTCCTGATCTTAGCTTTCAGCAAAGGAAAAAGTTTTATGCAGATGTCAAGCATTATTATTGGGATGAACCACTCCTTTTCAAGCAATGTGCAGATGGTATGATTCGGAGATGTGTTTCACAAGATGATGTCCAAGCTATCTTGGATCATTGCCATTCTCTTTCCTGTGGAGGGCACATGAGCACCTCCAAGACAGCTGCTAAAATATTGCAAGCTGGGTTCTATTGGCCAAATATTTTTAAGGATGTACGTAAGTATGTTCTAACTTGTGATGCTTGCCAAAGAACAGGTAACATTGGTAAGAGACAAGAAATGCCATTAAATACCATTTTGGAAGTTGAATTGTTTGATGTATGGGGTGTTGATTTTATGGGTCCCTTCCCCTCTTCTTTTGGAAATCAGTTCATATTAGTGGCAGTTGACTATGTGTCAAAATGGGTGGAAGCCATTGCTTCACCTCATTCTGATGCTAAGACTGTTATTAAACTTTTCAAGAAAATAATATTTCCAAGGTTTGGGGTCCCAAAATGTGTTATAAGTGATGGAGGGTCTCATTTTATTGAGAAAACTTTTCAGACCCTTCTAAAGAAATATGGAGTTAAGCATAAGGTTGCTACACCTTATCACCCACAAACTAGTGGACAAGTTGAGGTATCCAATCGGGAAATTAGAAATATTCTTCAAAAAGTGGTGAATACATCACGTAAGGATTGGTCTATTAAGTTAGATGATTCCTTATGGGCGTATCGGACCGCATACAAAACTCCCATTGGAACCACACCTTTTAAGCTAGTATATGGGAAGCCCTGTCATTTACCTGTTGAGCTAGAATATAAATCTTTTTGGGCTGTTAAAACTCTTAACTTTGATCATAAGGCTGCAGGTGAACAAAGATTGTTGGAATTAAATGAGCTTGAAGAACTCCGTCTAGATGCATACGAAAATGCCAGAATTTATAAAGAAAAAACCAAACAATGGCATGATCGTCACATCCAACGGAGAACATTTAATCCAGGTGATATGGTTTTACTGTTTAATTCCAGATTGAAGCTTTTTCCAGGTAAACTGAGATCCCGATGGTCGGGACCATTCAAGGTGACAAAAGTCTTTCCCTTTGGAGCTGTTGAACTATGGAGCGAGAAATCTGGTGCATTTAGGGTAAATGGACAGAGAGTAAAACATTACTTCACCGGTCAACCAATACAACAAGCAAGTGACTTGGACTTGTTTGATGCTCCTGATGAGTAAATCCAAACGGTGAGAAGTCTGGCTGAAGACTTAAAACTTAGCACTGATAGGGAGGTAACCCTATAAAAAGTTGTTGTTTTATTTTAAACTTTTATTCTAAAAAAAAAAAAAAAAAAAAAAAAACAACTATGTCAGATGCTGGTTTGGGGTTATTACAGGTAAGTTTTCTTATCCTGTTATCATCCATTTTAACATTGAGGACAATGTCAAATTCTGGTTTGGGGTGGTAGGTAAGAAAACTTAACTGTTTTGTTTACGTTGTGTGATTGTCATTTTATTTTGCATGTGTGTTTTCCTTGATTTGTTTGTAATCTTGTAATTTACCATTTTTGCATGATAAATTTACTTTGAATACAAGGCTAAAGTATCTAAGGACCAAAATTTTGAGTAAAATTTTCAAAATTTGATTGTTTAAATGCCAAATCAATGCTTAAATGAACCTTATGTGATTAAAATTTTCTTTGAAAAGACTTTCCATGGTTAGACTTGAGCCAAAATGGGTTATCTATCAAATAAATTTTCAAAACCCATATTTTCTCGATTGAGTGAATCTCATAGTCATTAAATATTCTAGAACTTGTTTTTCAACCGATTCAAAATGGTTTTTGATTATATGTCTTAGGATGATAAAGGCACAATTAGGTCTTATTCTAAGCCTCAGAATTTTGTATAATTTGACCCCTAGTTGCCCCTTTTGAGCCTAAAAGTGAAAATTTTTTCTTTGAAACCTTTCATTGACTAATATTCTCTTAAATGGTGAAAAAGTTGGAAATTTAGTAGAGCAAAGAAATAAAAAAGGACTTAAGAAAAATATGTATTGAATGCAAAGAAAAGCAAGAAAAAGAAAAAGAAAATCAAAAGGATGATATTGAATGAATTCCAAAAAAGTCCATAAAAGTTCAAAAATTTGCTCTGTTAAATTTATAATGGTGATTTGAATCATTCATGACTATTAAAGCCCTTTTGTATTCCATTTTTCTTGAAATTCCTACCTTGACAATACAACCCAAGGCCACATTACAACCTTTGAAAGACCTTTAGACTTTGACATATTTTCTATTTAAACTGTGGAGTTTCTGGTTTATTAACAAGCTTATGGTAATATTTTTTGACTATGATGATTTGAGAGATACACAAACCTTGAAACACTTGAGTGAAAATTGTGAGAAGAGTATCTCAAGTCTTGACATTGAAATTTGATTCACATAAGTAAATAAAAATTGGCATTTGAATAAATCTGTTTCTCTATTTTGGATTCCTTAGTTTATTAAGCTTAGTGTTTTCTGTATTTTATCTTGTGAATATGGTGATTGCTTGAGGACAAGCAATGTTTTGGTTTGGGGTATTTTGATAAGTGTTTTATAACATAATAAATTAGATTTAGTTTACTTAGGATTTTAATCATTATGCACTGTATTTCCTTTATTTATTGTGATTTTTGCTTTCTTTCCACTGTATTCTACTCGGGTACTTTTATTTTGCAGAAATTAATAGATTTGGAATTATTGATGATCCATTTTAAGAATGAATGAATATAAATGGAAAATGGATTCAAGAACCCAAAAAGATGATCAAAGTGTCAAAGGATGAAAACAATCAAGAACCATGAGCTATACTGTCCAAAACGCCTCAAAAATGCAAGAAAACACTTCCAGGAAAGGGTAGGAATCGATTCACCCTTACAGGAATCGATTCCCATGTGAAACATAGGCTAGGAATCGATTCAAGGCTGTTGGGAATCGATTCATAGGGCTGGGAATCGATTCCCCCCTTATAGGAATCGATTCATTGATGTTTGGAAGGCTGGGAATCGATTCATGAAGGCCAGGAATCGATTCATCATGCTGGGAATCGATTCCCACCTTTAGGAATCGATTCACACGCTGTTTTGAAGGCAAAAATCAACTGGAGGAATCGATTCATCAGTGAAATCATGCGCCGAATTATTGGAAACAACAAAAATACGCAAATTGGAGACAACTGGAACAGCTGGAAATCACATGCACCGAAAGTTTCCAACTTGCAATGCGTTTTCTTAGCTGGCTTCCTCCCTTCCTTCGCCTATAAAAGGAGAAGCAATCCAAGCAGAGAAAGCATTCAAAAATCCAGATCAGAATCCCATTCTTCATCAGCTTCATTCCTTTTCTTTTCTTTCTCTTTCGTTTTCTTTCTCTGTTTTATTTTCTTTCTCTTTTTATTTTCTTTTTCTTTCTTTTATTTTGTGTAAGAGTTGTGAGGATTGTGAAATTGAGTGTTCCAATTTGTAATTGGTGGAGGAATATTGCAACAAGGAAATACAGTGGTAAATTATTCTGAGCTTTTGGAGAAACCCGTAAGTCTTTATTTTTTACCATGTCTTGTATGTTTTATTTTTCCATCATGTGTATGAATTTGAATCCTTTCATGAGTAGCTAAATTAATTATCTTGGGATAAAGGGGGTATGATAATATTTTATTTTAATGTTATTTTGACTTGGAATTAAATAAATTTCTGTTTTCCATTTAGTTTAATTATGCTTAATGCTTTTAGTAATTCCTAACAAGAACCTAAATGATAAAACTGTATACTTACGGGTATATTAGTAAATTTAGGTAATAAATAGAATCGAGAGATTTATTTTTACCAGAAAGCTTTGAACTAAACCTAAGATTTTTGAAATGCTTTATGTGACCTCGGTAAAACCGTGAAAGTAATCAAAATTCTTTTGAGGAAATAAAAGGGATTTTCATAAAACGATAATGGGCCTTTCTGAGGATTAAGCAGCGCTTTCCATAGGTTAGGTACATTAATAGGATTCCGAGAGGAACATATTAATTAGCTTTTGGAAAATTCGCCTTGGAAAACTTAATTCGATTCTTATTTATGAAAAGTTAAAATTCATTAAACATAAAATATAGTCGTAATCCCCCAAAATCCCAAGATACTCTCAACTCTGATTTTTTAGTGTCAAGTAAATTTTATTTTTATTTTTATTCATATTCTGTGCAACTTTAATTTGTGCTTTATTTTATAAAAACCTTAAAAATTAATTGTGTGGATAATTAAATTTCAATATGCTGGTACTTTGAACACAGTCCCTGTGGAGAACGATAATCTTTTATATTACGCGACATAACCCGTGCGCTTGCGGGCCCTGTCAGGGCGCACCCGTGCTGCTTGTTAAGAAGAAGGATGGCAGCATGAGACTATGCATAGATTACCGACAGCTAAACAAACTCACAATTAAGAACCGATACCCGTTGCCCAGAATTGATGATCTGATTGACCAGCTGCGTGGCACTTCAGTCTTTTCGAAGATCGATTTACGATTGGGATACCATCAAATCCGGGTAAAGGACTCGGATATTCCCAAGACTACCTTTAGGACTCGGTATGGCCACTACGAGTATGTAGTGATGCCGTTCGGTGTGACAAATGCACCTGCCATATTCATGAATTATATGAACAGCATATTCCACCCGTACTTGGACCGATTCATAGTAATTTTTATCGATGATATCTTGGTCTACTCCAAGACCTCTGATGAGCATGAAGAACACCTCCGAGCGGTACTTCAAGTCTTAAAGGAGAAGCAGCTGTTTGCAAAATTTTCGAAGTGCGACTTCTGGATGGATAAGATCCACTTTCTCGGGCATGTGATTTCCAAGGAGGGTGTCTCGGTAGACCCTTCTAAGGTGGCAGCTATAATGGCATGGTAGAGACCCGAGTCGGTTTCAGAGATAAGGAGCTTTATGGGCCTGGCTGGTTATTATAGGAGGTTTATTGAAGGTTTTTCTAAGCTTGCTTCGCCACTGACTAAATTGACTCAGAAAAACGTCCCGTTCGTATGGAGTTCCGAGTGCGAGAGCAGTTTCCGAGAGCTAAAAGACAAGTTGACGACTGCTCCAGTGTTGGCATTACCAAACTTGCAAGAGAGCTTCGTGGTTTATTGTGATGCGTCAGGACTCGGATTAGGATGCGTACTAATGCAGAAGGACCGAGTGATCGCTTACGCCTCTCGGCAATTGAGACCTCACGAACAGCACTATCCGACCCATGATTTAGAGCTGGCAGCTGTAGTTTTCGCATTGAAGATATGGAGGCATTACTTGTACGGTTCTAAATTTGAAGTGTACAACGACCACAAGAGCCTCAAATACCTATTCGACCAAAAGGAGCTGAACATGAGGCAGAGGAGATGGATGGAATTTTTAAAGGATTATGACTTCGAGCTAAAATACCATCCGGGTAAGGCAAACGTTGTTGCCGACGCGTTGAGTCGGAAATACCTCCACATAGCAGTGATGATGGTAAAGGAGGTGGAGCTGTTGGAACAGTTCTGAGACATGAATTTGCATGTTAATGTGCCTTCGTCTCGGAAGATAACAATCAGTACGTTGAGGATTGCCAATGAATTCCTGAAATCCGTGTACGAGCAGCAGCAGTCAGATTCCTACTTGGCTGAGATGAAGGAGACTCAGGCCAAAGGTAAGGATTTGTCTTTGGCCGAGGGATCGGATGGAATCTTCCGAGTGAAAAACAGAATATATATACCGGGTGGAGGAGAATTAAGGAGAATGGTGCTTGATGAAGCCCACAAGAGCCTACTCAGTATTCATCCGGGTACCATAAAGATGTACCAGGATCTAAGGACACGATTCTGGTGGCCCAGATTAAAGAGGAATGTGGCAGAATATGTAGCTCAGTGTATCACCTGTCAAAAATCGAAAGTCGAGCACCAGAAGCTGTATGGTGCATTGCAACCCCTGGAGATTCCCGTGTGGAAATGGGACTCAATTGCCATGGACTTTGTCATAGGATTGCCAAAGAACCGAGCGGTCCATGATGCGATTTGGGTCATTGTTGACCGACTGACGAAGAGTGCATACTTCCTACCTGTGAACATGAAGCACCTGTTGCATAAGTTAGCTCGGATTTACATTCACGAAATTGTCCGACTGCATGGTATACCGACTTCTATCGTATCGAATAGAGATCCTAGATTCACGTCCCGATTTTGGACCAGCCTGCACCAGGAATTGGGTACGAAACTTTGGCTAAGTTCTGCCTACCACCCCCAATCGGATGGACAATCCGAGTGAACGATCCAGAGCTTGGAGGACTTGCTAAGGGCGTGTGTGCTGGAGCACGGTGGAGATTGGGAGCAGTACCTTCCTCTGATCGAGTTTACATACAACAATAGCCACCACAACAGTATCGGTATGGCACCCTACGAAGCATTATATGGTCGAAGATACCGAACCCCACTCTGCTGGTCAGAAACGGGTGAGAGTCTGCTATTGGGGCCAGAAATTGTGAAGCAAACCTCAGAACAGATCTGAGTGATAAGGGAAAGGATGAAGGCGTCTTAGGATAGGCAAAAGAGCTACCATGACAAACGAACCAAACCAATAGAGTTTTCAGTCGGAGACAGGGTGTTTCTGAAGACTTCACCGAGTAAAGGAGTCGGGCGAGCCTTGAAAGGTGGGAAATTGAGCCCCCGATACGTTAGGCCTTATGAGGTGTTGGAACGAGTCGGCTCCATGGCATACCGAATAGCATTACCGACTCACTTATCCCGATTGCATAACGTGTTTAATGTGTCCCAACTAAAGAAGCACCTACCCGATTCTGCTCACACAATGCCTGATGATGAAGTGGAAATCAAGGAAGACCTGACCACCGTGACTGTACCGACTAGAATCGTGGACCGATCGGTAAAGCGTTTGAGGAACAAGGATGTACAACTAGTTGAAGTAGAATGGCAACAAAACGGGTATACCTTTTATACCTGGGAACGTGAGGATGCCATGAGGCAGCACTTCCCCGAGTTGTTTAACCAAGGTGAGTTACCGACTGAATTTCGAGGATGAAATTCTTTTGAGAGGAGGAGAACTGTAACATCCCAGTTTTGATTTCAAGTAGGAAATTAATTGTTAACTAAAATCAAGTTAACTTATGAAATAATGACAAATTAACTATGCTTAGTTGGTAAAAGGTGGCTGCTTATGATTGGCGAGTCGCGTGAGTGGGACTGCGATTCACGTTTTCCCACCCCGCTCTCCCTTTCTTCGCACGCATGTACATATATCCAGTATCACTGTGGATATTCATCTTTCCTCACTGCTTCATCCTCTCTTTTCTTCCTTCTTCGTTCTTCGTCCTCTTTTCTTCTCCCCTGTCCTTGTTCTTCATTTCTGGAGACCCACGGCGATGGTGCTACAGAAGGGTCAGAGTCCCCTCCGACTGGTGAAGGATGATCATTAAAGCAAAGGAAGAACAACTCCCCATCCCTGAGCTGATTGCAGAGTACGACTATGCGAAGGGGACTGGATGAGGCAGAAAGGGCGTCAGACCAAACGTCGGAGAGTGGAAGAGCTTCCCGAGTCCCTTCAGAAGGTAGGGGGCGCTTGCATGTCAAATGCATGGTCGAAGGACGGCACTGGATAAACGTATTACCGTGCATGCATATGAATGTGTTTGTGATAATTATGGGCAATGCATGATTGTGAATCCTTGACTGCCATGTGTGTGATTGCAGAGTCCTGATTATGGTTATACACTTGCATGCATGTATTCAGGGTCGTTGTGTTGAAGTCTGATAGTTGGTTATATACAAACGCCTGCGACGCATATTTTCATTGTTGTTGATACCGAAAGAATATGTGTGCTTGATTGTTGACAGGTTCCTTGAGATATTGCATGTATTAACTGTGCGAGTGCTGTGTATGATGGTACGATGAATAATTGAATGTGGAAGATATGTGGGCTCAGGAGTGACGCTAATGATTACTAGGAGTGAGTTGGATAGTTGAGGGTACTCGTAGTTGACGCATATAGGCTGTATGTACAGGGAATGGGATGACCCGTGGAAGCTCAGGAGTCCCAACAAAATGATCTCCAGGTGCAGACCCTTGGCTAGATCCTGTGAGAGCCCGTGGTAGCCGTAGGAGCTAGAGTTAAGTCTCGAGACGTCAATGGGAGGCCGGTACCACGCGGGAAGGGCTAAAGGACGAGAGGCCAGTAAGGGAACCTGTAACTGAAGATCATTGCTTAGTCAGATCCGCAGGCATGCTTGTAGATGAAATATTGGTTAGGATAGGACGAGTGGGATGGTTCGGAGTACTACGAGTGAATTCCGAGTGAGTTGATGCATATTTCGTATGACGGGAAATGAATCTTTGTAATATGTATGTAATTGCATGTCTTTAAAAGCATTATATTCTGCATGGTTGAAATCCAAATTGTATGCAACCCGAGTGAACGTGAAGGCAGGTATAGATGCTGATGCCGAGTCACTAACTGTCATTTTAAATGCATAAGCTCACCCCTACTGTGGCAAATTTTTCAGTGAATGTCTCTCGGGATGACGAATGGAGAAGGAGCTGAATGCTGAGTGAAATGCTTATGCGCTATGGGAAAATAGATGTTATGTATATACTGCTTATGTGTTTTATTAAGCCTTGGCCGGCTCATGATTTAGCCTTAGTCCCTTTTATTAGAACCTGAACCCTCTGGGGTAGAAGACATGATCTTGTGCCTGTAATTATTTATATCTACTATGTTGCGTGAAATCCTATACTGTGCATGAAGATCTGAGTAATCTATGTACGCGTACTTGTTGTGTGTGAGAAGTCAGTATAACTATAAGTCGAAATGGAGCCGAGTGTGATGTGGGAAGAGAGTTAGTGATTCCCTCTGAGTGAAGAGAAGTCTAGGTAATCCCGAGAGAATAAGACAGTGTGATACCGAGTGAGAATGAGTGAATAAGACAGCGCGAAACACCGAATGAGGATTGATCTAAATATTTTCCGAGTGATAATTATTAGGATTTTCCGAGTGCGGAGTAAATCACAATTTTCGAGTGAGAATCCACCGAGTGAAGGTTTCCCGACAGAAAGGCGACACCTAAGGCTCTAAGTGGACCCCCTGGTAGGAAATTATTAGTAGCAAGGGAATTTGAGTGAGTCATGACTTAGTAAGAATAACTAGAGGAGGAAAAGTTATGGTTACCGAGTGAAAAGAATGAGCGAAATATCCGAGTGGTAAAAAGGAAGTGAAAGTTATTCCGAGTGAGAAGTCTTCATAGATTCCGAGTGAGTGGCGATGGGAATCATTTCCGAGTTGTCGTACATGTGTTCCGATTGAATGAAGTCGTGGAATGTGCTATGTTTTCTGAATGAGGCTGGTATGTATAAGGGCCGATCCGAGTGAATAGAGAGTGGAGACCAGGCGCTGAAATCCGAGTGCGGGAATGCCGAGTGGGGTGAGCGAGTGCCGAGTGTAGTTCTCGCTGTAGCGAGTGCGCGTGGTTGTGTGATCCGCCCGAGCGTTTTCCTTCTTCCGCTGACAACCTCCTTGAGTCGGTTTAATTCCTCTTGCCTCCTTTTCCTTATTTCTTTTGTGCCCGATTGTTCTGGTTTAATTGTGAAAAAAAAATTTCCTCTGTTTTGTTATTTATTTATTTATTAAATTAGGGTGTTTCACCCGGTCTAGAAGCCTCAAGTTGATGATGTCCATATGGACTTACCCTTTTAATTGGCATGGAATGCTCACACCTAAGCTCAGCTATTTCTTCCCGAAACAGCCTTATAATCTCATCTCTAGGATCAGAAGTGACCATTGTAGCCACTCTCCTCAAGGATGCATTTGTACCTTCAAAGGCTAAACGCCTTGACTCAAAGTACGTCAAGTCCTCCATGTGCCCTTCAAGGATCCTTGTGTTATCCTTCATGAGAACTTTTTAGTAAATATGAAAGTATGAATCAATTTACAAAGTCCTACCAGGCGTGCCAGTAAATTGGTCTAGGTGGTGTATAGAATCTGGTATACGGACCAACCCTCAGGTTGTGTTGTATGAGTTTGTGCACTAGTGGAAAAAAAGGATATAATCACGGTTAAAAAAGGCCTTTATTCACGGTTAAAGAACCGTGGTTGTTGCAACCGTGGTAGTAGATGATGGTCTTTAACCACGGTTAACAACCGTGGTAATAAATCACATCTAACCACGGTTAAGAACAACTGTGAATATAACTTACTATTTATATTTACGGTTATCGAGTATAACCGTGGATATAGATACATTTTATCCATGGTTGTCCATCACAACCGTGAATATAAGTAGTTTGTAACTGAAACTAAACCATACTTATATTCACGGTTATGATGGACAACCGTGGATATAGATACATTTTATCCACGGTTGTCCATCACAACCGTGAATATAAGTATGGTTTAGTATTACAAACTACTTATATTCACGGTTGTGATGGACAACCGTGGATAAAATGTATCTATATCCACGGTTATGGTAGTAACCGTGGATAAATATTGTCTTTATTCACGGTTGTTGCCATAACCGTGAATAAATACTGAGGTTTTTTTTTTAATATGGATTCTGTGTTATCATTTCCCAACCCTACATTCAGACAAACCAGTACAGTATACAGTATGCCACAGCAACACTATGCCGAAAGAATGGTATGTATATATATAACAATTTATTTTCTATATCAATTCATAACAACGTAAAAAATGAAAGTATATACAATTAAGTTGAATGTAATCTAATAAAAGTAAACCCTAAATCCTACTAGATACATATATAAAAGAATAAAGATCCTATATCTAGCTTTGCTTAAGTTCAATGAAGTGTGAGGCCCATTGCCTTCTAACATCATCCACAAGTTCCTTTGGGAAATATGACCGGTCATTAAAGTACTGCAAACAATGCACAAAACAATTAGAACAAAAGCTTTATTTATTACATGAAATTGATGAAATTGGAGAAATTGACACGGTGATGAGAATTACCTCTGTCCATCCATCTACTAAATGATGTTGGACAATGGTCAGCATAGTGTGCATGACGAAATAGCCACACTCAAAGCTACCCTTCTGCCTGTAAGACTACAATGGACATATAGTATAGAATAAGTGAATTCGGAACTTAAAAAATATGTACTGAAGATTTGAATGAATACGATTGACTTACTTTTGGGTACACCCATACAACTGTTTTTCCTTTGGGCTTGTTTCCAATCAGTACATTGTATCCAACCACCGCCCTGCGTCAAACATAAAACACAAGATAAGTTAGAATTATATAGTTCTAAAAATGATGTAATCGAATTTGTGGTTATTGTTTAGGGATGAACTTACCGGTCTACTATATCTTTCAGGTCTTGTGGAGCTGTCCGATGCAAACTATCAAAGTACAGAGCAAGATAGTCCTTCAGACAGATCACCAGAAGCGTCCAGTGAGCCCTGCAGTTACGAGTGATAAGTGAGACTTCAAAATGCAAAATATCATGACAATAATTATGGAATAGAGTATTACCCTTCAAAATGCATCAATGCAGTGTCTTACATCAAGCTCCTTCCAATATGGCAGGTCAAAAAACCCGTTTATGGCCTTCAAATTAAACAACCGCAAAACAGCTGATAACCTCGTGAAATTGACGCAGTTTGGATACAATGGCTGCTCAGAGTCCTGACACAGAGTTGTATATACATGAGCTTTCTTAAAACCTTCTACCCCTACATCACGGATCATATCCTCGAGTCGGTCATCCATGTCGACATCGTTGTCATGCATCGAGCTTCGATTTTTAGTCTGAGAGCTGTTACTTGGCACCACCACATCTTCACCATGCCATATCCAACGCGTATAACTACGTAGAAAACCGTCACACAGTAGATGTTCTCGCACCTCTTCCAAGTCTACCCGACGCAGGTTGAAGCATTTAACACAAGGGCAAAAATACTTTCCATTCACCCCCACTGCATTCCTCGCTACGAATTCTATAAATGATTCAACTCCCCCCTCGTACTCCAGACTTAGGCGTGACACAGAAATCCAACTCCGATCCATACCAACTGTTTACAAGGTGCTATGATCAACCTCACTTTTTATACAAAGGTGGTGGTCCTATACCCATTCAGCATGACAATTATTTTTATACGTCATTCATATATACAGGTTAGGACTTATTTTAAAATTTGATGAAATTTCGGCAGCATTTCGCATTGGTCTCTAAGTACACAAAATGAGAGTGGTCAAATCAAATTCAACCACAACCAAATATGCACCCAGAGAACAACACAAAATACAAGTTACCGAAATTTTATCAAATTTTAAAATAACTCCTAACTTGTACATACTAACAATGACGTATAAAAAATAATTGTTCATCCCAAACTGTCCAAACGGACAATTCAAGATTCAACACAAACGATGACATTAATTGATTTAATGACCATTTGTGTCGAATCTCAAACGGGGAACTACGGTTCACTCATATGCACAACAACTTTCATACTAGTTAACTAGTATGAGCCTACGAGTTTGTAAGATTGAAAACCACATACATACAATAGACATAAATAACATTATATACAGGTTACCAACAACAACAACAATAAAATTAAATAAAGGTTGAGCTTGCACACAAGGTAAAAATAGCAATAACTACTAATTCACCAAATGGATTTATTTACGATTTATGCTTGAAAAATGATTCTCCTTTACCATCCAAAGTGTTAGGAGATAGGATAGAAGGGAATGTGTCAATGTAATTGGTAAGCTAGTTTATTAAAACTTGAATGGTTTACTTAGATGTATTTAAGGGGAAGGGTATAAGAATTCATTCAAAGATTTGAGTAGATTCAAAGCTATATTTTTAAAGTTTTATGGTGTTTTGAATATCTGCTTTGAAGTAATAAAACAAATATTTAGAATATAAGTTCTGAATATCTACTCATGGTGTGATATGCTTCAAATTTCTTTATATCACATTCTACTGATAGGAGGCTTACTAAATTTTAGATTGATATTTGGACTTTCTGAAACAGATTGAGTTGATCCAGAAAAGGTTGACTTATGACAGCAATGGTGAACTCATGTAAATTGTGTT
This sequence comes from Clitoria ternatea, assembly GCA_037962975.1. Lineage (NCBI taxonomy): Eukaryota > Viridiplantae > Streptophyta > Magnoliopsida > Fabales > Fabaceae > Clitoria > Clitoria ternatea. The sequence goes on from CM075672.1 coordinate 165,586,738, forward strand.
TTATTCTCTTTATAGTAGAGTTATTTGTCACTTATTCTGATTCAAGTTCAACATGTAATTGGTCGATGATTACTGTACCCAATCAGATGAATATCAACTCTAAAATTCTTGTTCAATTTTTTCTACTTGTCGTGCAAAGTGCTTACATGCTTAACTGATTGCATTCTAAACCTGTTACTAAAGGTAGCAAAATTATTGAAGGTAGAAAATTTTTTTATCTAATTGGATTCTTTTTGAAACCTAGAAATTTGGGAGAGTTGAACATTGACCTATAGAGTCATTTTGCAGTTCTTCTAGATCATGCAGTCTACAGGGAATTGGATGAAGACTTCAGAAAAGACTTCTGTTAGTTATGGGAAGCTTTGATTCTCAAGGATGTGAAAAAAACAATGTGGCTTGGTGAGCGATTTGGTGCTGGGAGGTTTTCCAGATACTTACCCATCATTTTCACTGGAAAAACTATTGAAAGGTTCCTGCCTAACAACTAAGTAATTATACACATACAGCCAGAAGAAAATAGAACAGGCACATTATACATACAACCAGCAGAGGCAATGATGAACGAAGGGCAACGAAGCACTTACCTGACAATGGTGAACGAAGAAGAAGAAGGGCACGCGAAAGAAGAAGGAAGTGAACCCAGAAGCCTACGACCAACAAAGAGGAGGACGAGGAAGAAGACGATAACCAGCGCGAAAGTAAGGAGAAAGTGAAAAAAGAGTGAAAGGCGCGGCTTTTGAAGTTTCAGAAAGGATATATATTCACGGTTCCCCTTGAAACCGTGAATATATTAAATATATATTCACGGTTTAACAAACAACCGTGGATAAAAGTTAACTATATATCCACGGTTACGATACCAACCGTGGATAAATATTAAATCTATATTCACAGTTATAGAAACAACCGTGGACATAGAGTACCCAGTGATTAAACCCTAAAACCTGAACTATATATCCACGGTTGGAAATACAACCGTGAATATTGACATCTATATTTATCCACGGTTAACATCATAACCGTGAACGTACCCATCAATATATATTCACGGTTGTGATTAAAACCGTTGATATATATTTCAGGTACTATATATCCACGGTTGACTCCTCAACCGTGAATATATATTGATGGTTACGTTCACGGTTATGATGTTAACCGTGGATATATAGTTTTCTCTGATTAAAACGTTCACCTTATAATTTCAAAAATGCCACCGCGCATGTTTTTATCACTGATCCTCTTCTACCCGTGAATATATCTCCGTTGTTATATCCATTTTTTCCACTAGTGGTGTTACGTCGGTCCAGTAGGGATCAAGTATTTTACCTTCTATTCTAGTAGGGAGATAGAAGTCTTGGAGTGTTCCTTGAGAAATCTCACCAATCCTATGCGTTGTAGGGTGAAGGAGAGTATCACCTGCAAAGACACTCCGATGCTCAAGTCAGTGGGATATTCAAAGAGAATAATAATGCTCAAGCATAAGTTTAGTCAAGAATGTTCTACCTTTTCCTTGCAGATTCCTGAGTATTTTATTTAAGAGAGTAGTGGAAGAGTTGTTTTACCCCAAGGGAATATTCCATACATGGTGTCAGTACGACTCTGATTAGAGAAAAAAAGGTGACACGCGGGTGCCCCCTACGGATATACCTTCCTCTTAGTCATTTTACAAGTTATTTTCTAGCATGCGGTTACAAAAGTCAACTCGGATCTACCAGTATCGAGAGAATGACTCGTACCGAAGTTAGATTGTGAGTCCTGCGCATGCGATGCCGGTTTAGGGTCACATCTTCAAGCGAAACGTGGATTGTCCATAGTGTTTATGGGTGTATATTACCATCTTTCCCATAGGCCGGTATGAAGACCAGATCACTTACCATTCATATCAATGAAAAGAGATAAATGAATTTTCTAAATTTCATTGATATCAAGAGAGAAGATATAATTAATAACGATATATGATGCAAAAAAGATAATAAATACACATTGTAAATTAAAAATGGTCCTTCAGAAAGGACAAAGAAAACTCAAAACATGGTCATAGAAAAAAGATCAGGGGGAGTACTTAATTGTAAAAATGAAATTGTGAAACTAGAAATAAAATTATCCAATAGCTAATATTAATTATACATGTTGTTCAATATTGATATAACTTCATTTGGCCTATAAATTACTCCTTCTGTTTTATTTTCTTTGTCACTTTTTATAGTTTTTCTTGTTTTGAAAATAAAAATATTTTTCACCCTTAAAAAGTTAAGAAAGTATTGATTACTACTTTTTCAATAATAGTCATATTTACTATCTACTGTAAGAAGGGTGAGAAAAGGTTAAAAAGTAATTAATGAAGAGATTATGGACAAATACAAATATTTTGTTATACTTAATTGTGCATCTAATAAATTTTTTAAGACTTGTACATAACCTTAAAATGATAGAAAAAATTATAAATTAGTATTTAATCAACTTCCCTAACTAAAAACCTAAAATGCCCCTACTCACTTTATGATGATTAAATATTTGCTCTCCTAATGTCTGTTTTCGAAAGTGTAGATATTTTTACTATTATGTCAATACCTTAGTTGAAGTGTACTTCAATTAATTCATTGTTTTCAAATGAGCTATTATTATTGGTGATAATTTTCTATTTTATTCAACTTCAACAAAATTATACTTTTAGATACTTAAATTTTATATCACAAGTTTAGTAAGAATAAGTTTTCAGCTAGTGAATAAATTCGCTAATTTCCTAAGTAAACTTAGTTTTTTTGGTATACATATAAACTTTTAGTATTGCATCTTGTGATAATTAAGCTGGCTAAAAAATTTTAAAATATAAATTATTTAACATTTATTTTTAAGAAGTTAATTACATTAGTAAAATGTTATTTCTACTTTTGTTAAAGTTAATTTGGTGGATAATATGAGATAATCTATTAAATAAGATCGATTATTATTATATTATTATTATTATTTATTTTCATGTACACTGGACGTGAAAAAACATAAAAACCTTGACATAGTATATAACTGTATGCCAAATTTTAACAGAAGTAGACATATCACAAGATCGATATTGGGAGAACTGAATGTGGTGGAGTCATAAAGAATTCAAAGGGTGGTTGGATTAAAGGTTTTGCCAAATGAATTGGCTTTACAATGGCATTCCTAGCTGAGATATAGGCTATGTTTGAAAGACTCAGAAAGACAGACCATAATTAAATCAAAAGAATTGAGATACAAATTGATGTAGTTGTGATTTTTATCAAGAAAACCTGAAGGTGTTTCGGCAAGAAAGATATCATACAAAGTATAAGGAACATGTGATACAATATAAGGAACATGTATACTTCATTTAAGTTTGTTAGATTCAAAAACATCTATAGAGAAGCAAATAGTGTAGCACGCGCTACTTGACTATTATAAGATGTGACCAAGAGTTTGGTTTAGTGTATTTTGATGAGCCATCTACGTAAGTTAGAACTAAGTGGCAATATGATGGAATGAGACTCACTGCTTCCATATTGAGTTAATAATACAAATTTGTAATGTTTTTAGAATCAGACCAGTCATTGAACCGGTAAAGATACCGGTTCAAGCAAATCATGATCAAACTGGGGTCTAACTGTGATTGAGCCGGTAGTATTAAAGTATTGACCTAAACCGGTCACCTAACTAGTTCACAATTCAACGGACCACACTGATTGAACCGGTTCGGTTTTGATAACAATGCAAATTTGGGCTTGTCCTACCTTTTCAATATATACACACACACACATATATATATATATATATTGCTCATGTAAAATTAGTGATTTTTAATTTTCTCCTCTAGAATTTTGTTATGTTTTTCATCCTTCAATATATATAAAACATTCAAAAGGCATCTTTTATTAAGTTAATTATTTTATTTTAGTCCCTAATTTTTCTTTTGATGGTAATTTGTCCAATAAGTTCTCATGTTATCTTCCCCTATATTGTATAATCATCTTACATATGTGTTAGTATTGGGATGTCAACTACGTACAATTTGGCATAGTAATTATACCCGAACCCGTAGGGGGAATTTACTTATCTTTATACTTATATGATAGCAATAAATTTATATATTTTTCTTAATATAACATATAATCATAAAGTTTATTAGTTGTAAAGAATTTTATTGTCTATTTTATATATTATTTTAATTAAAATGTATTAGATATATAATTTATTTGAAATTATATATTTAAGTTATAAAAACGGAAGAAAAATAAAGTATGGTAAGATGCACATGAGTTTTCTTGAATCTAACAGGAACTCACGAGAATGAGAATGTGTTCTACAATTTCAAATCCACCTAATTTAATCCAACCCCAATCCTGTCCTGACTTTTATGAAAACGTGGATAGGGAGGACAATCCTTGCCCGAGACCGCCACACTGTCATGCCTATGTATAATTCTAACACATTACATTATACCCGGTGTGTATTAAATTTGACAATAGAAATTTAAAATGTGTCATCGTTATATCATCATAACACATATTTTACTCAAGGCATGGATTTACCAATGGAAAGCTAGCAACTAATGGTTAAGTAACTATCTACAAATGTTAAAACAAATCAAACAAAAATATAGTCGAAGCGAAATTACTCAAATTTCTCAATATAAGAATATTACTTTAGCAACATGATTTTCTCTGATTATATTGTCCGATGTTACTAAAGATGGTGGATGTGGATTGGGGACCATAACTGTTTAGAGTGCTAGATTGTTGGTTGCAACAACTTGAATTCAAAGCTTTTGTAGAAGAGACATGGAATAATTTGAATGTTAAAGGGTAGGGAACTTATGTGTTGAAAGAGAAATTTAAAAGATTGAAGATGTCATTGAAGGAGTGGAATCAAAAAAGTTTTGATATGCTGCAAGTGAGACTAGGGGAGGTGAAGAATAAAATAAAGGCTTTGGATTTATAGGAGAAAAATGGTGGTTGAATGAAGATGATGTGATGGCTTGTAAGAATCTTATGGCAGAATGATGGGAAGTTGTTAGAATGGAGGATTCTATTTTGTTACAAAAATCTAGAGTAAAATGGTTACAAGATGGGGACTTAAATTCTAAGTACGGTCATGCAGTTATAAATAAGAGGAGGCGTGGTAGCGCAATTCGTGGCTTATGGTTAGATAGGAAATGGGAGGAGGATCCAATAAGGATCAAGGGGGGTTAAATCTTTCTTCGAGAAGAAATTCACTAGAGATACTTGGAATAGGCCTATGTTCGATGAGGTTGATTTTATGGTGTTAGGGGAGGATCTTAATAATAATATCAACGATAAGTTTACTGACGAAGAGATTCGGTTGGCTATCTAGGAGTGTGGTGGATCAAAAAGTCCTAGGCCTAATGGGTTTAATTTCAGTTTTATTAAATCTTTTTGGGACACGTTGAAATCAGATATGTGTAGAATGATGAAGGAATTTTATGAAAATAGAGCTTTACCAATAAGATCAAATTCATCCTTCTTAACGCTAATTCCAAAAGGTGCTACTTAGGCAGGGTTAGGTGATTATAGGCCTATATCATTGGTGGGATGTGTTTATAAAATTATTGCTAAGGTTTTGGCTCGTCGGTTGAGGAGTGTTGTTGGTGGGATTGTTAGAGAGAATTAATCAGATTTTGTACTACTAAAAAAACCCATGACAGCTACCACAGATTAACGATCGAGACAAGCCGTTGCTATTTAGTAACTGAGACAAGCTATCGCTATTTAGCCATCGATTTAGTGATGGAGCATGGAAAAGGGACCTTCAAGAGAGAATTTGCTACCACTTTAGCGACCAATAGAACACCCATCACTAAAATATGCAACATTCTGTCGCCAACCTCATCGTGAACTACAAATCGTCATTACCACAGTCGCTATTTTCACTTCCCTCCAATTTTTATGATTTCCCTCCAAATTTTTAAGTTGGTGCCAAAGGTAGTGACGACGATAAGCGGTCATTACTTGCAGCAAAACGTAGCGACGGCTTGCAGCGTCACTATTATGCATTAAATATAGTGATGGAAGTCTAGGATCGTCACAGATACCGTTGCTATATCTACTTCTCTCCATTATTTTACTTTCCCTCTATTTTTTTGCGCCAAATGTAGCGACCAACGCACGCTGTCGCTATCTAAGAATAAAACACGGTGGTCAATGTGTCCATAGCTAACACGAATAAAAATTTGTCAAGCCAGCGAGCGTGTCCTCCGTCGCTATATTACCTCCTTTAATTTTTTACTGTCCCTCCAAATTTTTTATTCATAGTCAAGTTGTGATAGATTGCGACTGTCACTATAGGTGGGCTATTTAGCGAAGAAGGTGGACGTCGCTGATGTGGTCCCTGTTGTGACGGTGTTAGTTTTACCGTCGCTGATGTTGGTCCAAGTGGATTAGTGATGAATAGATTTGTCCACGTGGCTTAGTTGTGACTTCTATAGCGACGGTTTTTTGCCGTCGCTAATTCTAAATGTTACTCGAACCAATGTCCCTTTCAATCATTTGCCCTAGCTTTCCACTCCCTTCTTCCTTCTCCCTTCTCCATTCTCTGTTCGAGTAACCCCCTCCACTGACGTTCGAGGAAGTCCGTTCGAGCAAGCCCCCTCTATTCTCTATTCGAGTGACCCTCATCCACCTTGCGTCACATGATGAGACTGGAAGTATTGTAGTTATTCATTTGTCCACTAATATTTAGATATCATAATCACGGTAACTGGAACATGCCCCAAATTACTATACACCGGTAAATGCATTCATCAAATAACAATACCCTTAAAAAGAAACTAAAAGATTAAATTATGTTGATTATAATTATAGGTAGAAACAAATATTATACAGGAATGTATTTCTCTGAAGTATAACTGGAATATGTAATAGTGTTGCTGTTGATTAAAGTATCATATAAAATTTTGATGCATGTGACGTAAAATGAAAGTAAACTTGATTATCTTTAATGTCTACATATAATCTCTAGCATTTTTATTATGTATCATTACATTGATAAAAAAACGTTTTACAACAAGATATGTGTAACAGTAAAACCAATTTTATGTCTTCAGTCTTCATATATTAGTTTACGCTTAAGAGTTGTCTCCTTTAGATTTCCACCTATGAACTCACTGTTAAAAATTTGCAAGACAGGGCTTTTTGTAGAAACACCTGATAATTTATTCATTTGATTTCATGCCATCAAATAACAATGTTGTAGCCAACACAAAAACATGCACAAAATGATTGAATGAACAACACTTCTCTTTGCTTTGTTAGTTTTTCTCATCTCATCATGTCTTCATACTAAGATCCCCTTCAATAGTGGACCTTTAATTGATTGTTGCATCTTGATTGATTGTTGCAATTTCAAAATAGTAGGCCATCCAAATATTCAGCTTCCCTTGATAGGAATCGAAGATGTATTAGGGAGTTTATATCGACTCACACATCTTGCTCAACCAATTAGGCTACTTGAAGGTTTAGCTTACTTTGAAGAAGCAAACACTTTTCTTTCATAATTTTCAGAAAAAACCCAAAAGAAAGATTATTTTCCTACTAGTATTTGTGATATCAATCTGGTATACATAGTCACAACTATACAAATTGCTAGATTGGTAAAAACATAACAAATGATACAATTCCAACAGACATACATCCAAAACAACAGAATTAAAAACTTGGAAAGATGGTGAACTGGGTTGCATGTCCTTTATCCAACAATTGTTCAACTCGAACCAATTCCCTATCGGCCGCAAGTTGGTCTGAAATCTCAAATGAAAAAAGCTTTAGTTGGCCACAAGAGTCTCCATTAACTGATTGAGATCCAAAGGCACTCTACCATGGAGTTGACTGTCCAACAAAATTGAGAACAACTCCTTCATGTTCTTTCAGACACAGTTTGAATCGCCATAGCCTCCAAAAGATATAACTTATCACCATGTTAATAAACTAAACCACTCCCTACAAGCAAATAATGAAAACTAGTAGTTTCCAACAAAAGTGAACCAAACAAGAGTAAAAGACTAAATTAAATTCCAAGAAAAATAACTCGGAGGCCACTTTAACTATCACAAACTTCACTTAGCCTTCGGTGTGAACACAAGAAAACAGAAGCTGAAAGAAAGAGACATCAATTCAAAACATAAATTTCCATAACATGTCAATAAAGCTGTATAAAGAGAAGATTAAGATTACTATTACATAGAAGGTAAATTATAAGGACTAAAGAGTTTAGTGCTCCAAAATAACATGAATATTCATCTAGCGTGAGAGTCACCAGTGAGGCTGAATCCTTGTTGTCATTCTGGTTTTTAGCTGATTCACTCTTTTCCAAAGTTGCGATTGCATCTCTGGCCAACATCTCAGAAGCCTTAGTTGCTTCTATATCCTTCTATGCTACCAATAAACTATTTTCCAATGCAACTGATCTGGCCTTGGCTTCTTCAACCTCTTGTTATGCTTCAAGCAACTCTGCCTGAGCAGCCTGAGCTAGTGATTTTGCCTCATTAGCCTTTTGTGCCACCTTCTGCAATTTCTTGGGCAACTCACTCATCATTTCTCTCACTTTTTTCTCATTCATCTCATGGAAAACTCTTGCAGCCCTGCACTTGTCCACTTCCAGTTGGAGAGTTATAGCTGCAGCCGAAGCCATTTGCCCACTTTGCTTCAAGGCGGCCAGAACCAACTTCTCTTCTTCTAGTTTTAATTTAAGAGACGTACAAGCCTCCCTCAAGATGTTAACCTCAGCACTTGCTAAAATTGACCCCTTGAACAATCAAACTAAAATTGATAATTGAATCTGTGCTGAATGAAACAGATTTAATGATGAAACTTTGGAATATTAGTGGTAGCCATACGCTTACATGCGGTGAAATTAAGTGAGTTAATCACGGTAGGTGTGGGTGGGGTCACGTTGTGATACATAGGCAAGGTATGAAATCTAAATCAAAAAGAATCACATTCAATAATTCTAATTTAGATGTGTTTATTAGCTTTAGAAGAAGGAAGCCCCATCTTTCTTTATTGAAAAAACTATGCAAGACTAATAGAATCATATCTCAAAGTGTGATGCTGCTAATGAGATTAAAAGATGGGGAAAAAGGCTATTACCTTTCTCTGATATTTTTGTCAAACCTTTCAGTCCCAACCAAAACGCTGATTAACACTAATATTGAGACATTTATTCTCTTTTCACTAACTTCCAGGTAATAAGAGAACATGGGCTTCTAATTAGAGAAGGAGACAACTCTAATACAAACTTGAGAACCTTAATCTCACTCATTTTCAATCTATCAATCATTCTTCTCATAGTGAATTTTATAAAATTAAAAATTATATGCTATATCGAAGGATATGAAAACAAAAATATCAAACTCGGCTTGAATTAGTTAATTTAACCATGATACAACTAGATATCTGATCCGAAATATTTCATTATTGTTCCTTATTCAATCACACATCGATTTTAAAAACATTACACTTACCTACTTCATTTTTTTGTCAAATTTTATTTTTATATTCTAAATTCGTTACTCAGCCAATTAGGTAAAATGATCCCGGTAATATCGAGTTTAAATCGAAAAGATAGTTAGCTTAAATTCGACAAGGATACATAAAAATACACGGATGAGATGAGATCAGGACTAGTAGTACTTTTTATAAGGCGGGCCAGAATGAGAAATGAGAATACAAAAATCTCTGAAATCGAAAAAATATAGTGTATGATTATTCTCATGTTCACCACTTGGTTCAACATTGAATGAGCTTCTAACATTATTTAAGCTCTTAATAAGGTTGGTATCGATTCCAAGAAATTTAATTGTGACATCTTTGGGAATATGTTTAAGACTAAGATCTTATTTTAACTGAGATTTTATTTTAACTGAGATCTTATTCCAAGAAATTGATATCATTTTAACTGAGATCTTATTCCAAGAAATTGATATTATTTTAACTGAGATCTTATTTTAAATGCCTTGTTGCTAGGCAGAATGTGAATGCCCTGTTGGTAGGTAGAATGTGAATGCCTGGTTGCAAATTGATATTGCCTCACCAGTATTGGTCTTGTAACTTAAATGCATTCTGAATTGAGTTTTGCCACTACCGCATCAATTGTATCCATAAATTTTATACTACCTTGTTGATGTATGATGTAGAGACTTCATTTAGCCAATCAACTAATTCCCTCTTTACATATTATGTTTTATGATCAAATGTAGACTTGGGTATGTTGTCTAAATTCATATGGGACAATATGATTATCTATTTGTTTTCAAAGAATTTAGTGATTCGACAACTTAACAATTCCAGTCAAGAAATTGTGTGCCATAATTCTTGAAATTATTTATTTCCTAATTTAATGTTGTTTTTTTATTGATAAGATCAAATAAGAAAATATACAGACTATCTAATTATCTACATTTTGAATTCCTACATTGGCTATTGTCTGCATTTTGAATTTCTGCATTTTGAATTTCCTAATTTAATGTCTACATTCTGAATTTCTACAATTTTGTTTCTCTGGTCAGGTAACTCTGTTTCTCTGGTCAGGCATTGCACTCATTCCCTCACCGGTGGCCCACCCATTTCCCTCTAAGCTCAAGTCAGTTCTCTGCCTAATTTTAGTTACTTATATTTAGAGGTCAAAAGTTATTAATCATTCATTAGGAAAAGAATGAATATCAAGTGTTTTTTTTAATGTTTAGTTTGAGACTACAATTCCTGACAACTATTTATGCTAAGTTCCTGAAAAAAGAGATAATCTTATGTACTTGATTTTATTTCAAATATCCCTTTCAACAGCAAGATATTTCATGTTCAAGACCATTTTTTTCTAGTTGCAGTTATCATATTACCCTGACCAGTTGATCGTTAATGACATCTTATTTAATTTAAGTATACGATAACATTATTTATATCAAGCAATCCTTTTATTAGATAGTCAAGGTCCCATGTTACTTTCAAAAAAAGATTATCAAAGATATACTTTTACAAAAGTTAATTTACTTGATCATAAGCTAGATGTGTAGAGGGTTAAATTTTATGCATATATTGTGGGAAGATTCCAAATATGCAAACATGGCAAGGTGAAACCTCCAAGAGGCATATGCATGTAGACCTATCTTTCTAGAGATTATATATTTGCTTATGAGCCTACAAGGAATGGTGGCTCAGAATGCCAAGGAAAACTCTCAAAGAGAGAAAACTCGAATGAGTTATGAAATGAAACTTGTATTGATTGGTTGATGGAAATGGCTTACAATGCTTGGCTATTTATAGAATTTAGAATGCTAATAATCAGAATAAATAAACACCACTTGCAAGGAAAATGAGCTGGAGATGGGTTGGATGTTGAAAAGCTCCCATTGCATTTGTCAACAATGGCTGCACCGTTTTGGGAGTTGGTGGAGAGGAAGCTTCTGGTTCATTCTCCCCAGGTTGGAAACAACTCGTCCTCAAGTCTAAGCATCTTCTTCTTCAAAGTACGGTGAGAGATCAGCAATGTTAAAGGTAGCTGATACACCATAGGAACCTGGTAGCTCAATCTTGTAAGCATTATCATTGATCTTTTGAACTACCCGAAAGGGTCCATCTTCTCTAGGGGACAACTTGGCATTGGGTTGCTTTGGAAATCTTTCCTTTCAAAGATGAATCCATACCAAGTCTCCTTCTTTAAACACTTGTTGCTTTCGATGCTTGTCTCGTTGAGCTTTGTATTTTTCATTTTTCTTTTCGATTGAAGCTCGAACTTGTTCATGAAGCTTCTTGATTTCTTTGGCTCTTTGTGTTGGAAATATGCACTAAAAGCCTATATAGGACATATCATTTTGAATAAGTCATTTTTGTTAAATAGTTTAACAACCTTTATTTATCCTTGGAGTAATAGGTCATATGAGAGTTATTCCTAAAATGTCCCTAGTCAAGTATTTACGTGAGGATATGTAAATACATTAAGACTAATGTGTGAGTGTACTGATGATCTGATCTCACAGATCATGGATATAAATGATATCAAGTCTTCACAGGGTACACATTAAGAGTAATGATGTACTGGACAGACCCACCATGAGAACGTTGCATGGATCGTTACATGAATGTCATAAACGATTCTCAATGTGATAATGGTATATGTAGTCCTTTGACCTGAAGTCACTACGATTCCTACATAAGGAGTTTGTTGTTTTAATACAATCAAACGTCTTCTGTAACAAGACGACTATAAAGGTTGTGGTTAGGCAATGAACAAATTATGCAGAGGGATCTGAGTGATGTAGATGGGATTTGTCTCTCCTATGTGACAGGAGTGATATCTATAGGCCACTTGATGGAGTGAGATTAAGGAAATGCATGGCCATGCTAGAAAGAATAAATACTGGATATTTATTTAGATAAAGTCTATTCCGGTATCAAGTAAAATAAATTGGACCGTACAAGGATGACGCGACCATGCCTTGGGCCCAATTAGGATATCGTGACAAAAGTAACAAACATATAAAACAATTATCACTTATAGGTTATGTTGATAATAAATAATATTCGGACATAATAATGCATTGCTAGATGCCGCTCTTATTTTATATTAATAATAAAATAGTTTATTATTAATATAACCGAGTATTTTACCTATAGGGTCACACACATAGAGTAAACCCATCAGAAAATAGCTTTTTTATTTTAGTTGGACTAAAACAAAACTATTGGGCCTAACTCATTTAGAATGAGTAAGGAGTCCACTCTTTAGAGAGCAAATTAGGTCAAACCTAAGCCTATAAATAGAGCATAAGATGCTCATAGGCGGCTACCCAAAAAGAGACACAAAATACACAAAAGTTGCAAAAGCTAGATGCCGTCAAACTAGCATTTGGAAGGTGTAGCATTTTTGGTAGGAGTACTCGTGTGGACTCCTAAAGGACGAGGCTACAATTGCTTCGATATTCTTCAAGAGGTAATCCTAAAACGCAATTTTTTTTGTGTTTGTCTTATGCTTTGAAACACGGCGCTTTGTAAATCCTATGGGAATCCTTGTATTTCTGCTACTCATACACTAGGGATTGCCTAACAGTGGTATCAGAGCTAGGTTGCAAAACCGTGTTTTGGGCAAATATTTGTTTTAAAAAAAACATGTAAAAAAATTATTTTATGAAAAGAATTGTAAAAGTTGAATCCTTTTGGAAAGGTTGCACCTTTTTGAAAGTTAGTATCAATTTAATTTTATTTTGTGTATATTGATCATTTTTCTCAACATTTTAATTAAAGAACATATTTTTTAGGATTTGCTTTATTATATGAACATGTTGTAGTTGCAATGGTGATTGTTTTATATGTGTTCTAATTATAAGGCATGTTAATTTTATGTTCGTTTAATTAAATTGAAATGAAGGGTTGTATGCAATGTATGTCTATAGCTTTCTCTTTCTAATATGAATTGTTCATGTGAGATTGTGTTTAAAAAGTTTACGAGTTAAACCCTAGCCGTAATGAAAACTAGGATTCAAAAGTTGAAACCTAGCCGTCGTGGTATTTTATTTATTTGTAAATGTTACAAATAAAATATTTGATTTTAATATTATATTTTTGATTTGTAAAAGTTACAAATCAAATTTTAAATGTTTGTTAAATTTAAAGTTTGTAAGAGTTACAAATTTAAATAATTTATTCTTATTAATTTTAATAGGATTTACATTGTATGTGATCTTTTTAAAATTAATGTGATTTGTAGGTGTAACATCTTTGTTTTTAGTAATAGTCTTAATCTTGTAAATTATGAAGTTTGGAAGTTCTGTAAGAGTTAATAAGTAAATAAAATACCCTGTGGATGGTCTGTAATATCCCAAAAATTTCATTTTTGTGTATAATCATGGAATTTATATAGACCATTAATGATATTATCCATTTTCCGAGTGAAACATGTCTTAAATAAGACTTTCCGAATGAAGAAAGGGATCTGTTCCGGGTGACCAAGAGAAATTCCGAGTGAAGGTTGAAATTCTGAGTGAAGATTACGTTTTCTGAGTAAGACATGACCGAGAGAGCCACTACCGAGTGGAGTCCTGGCCTCGGAGACATTTGAAGTAAAGTGTGTTCGAGAGAACCACTTCTGGGTGAAAGGTCCGAGTTCGAATAACTCGTTTCCGAGTCAAACGTCTCTGAGTGACTCGTTTCTGAGTCAAAACCTTCGAATGACTCGTTTCCGAATCAAACATCTCCGAGTAACTCGTTTTCGAGTCAAACATCTTCAAATGACTCGTTTCCAAGTCAAACATCGTCAAGTGCCTCATTTTCGAATAAAACTTCTCTGAGTGAAACGTTTCCGAGAGAAGTACGTCCAACCGAAGGAAAATTCATTTCCGAGTAATAAATATCCGAGTGGGTTATCTCCGAGTTGAGTATAACTTTCCTGACGCCGACTGAAATATATACCGAATGAGTCATTTCAGGTGAGATACTTCTGGAACAGATAAAGGTTGACTCCGAATGACCTTAGTTGTAACATTTCCGAATGACAAATTCCGAATGATCCTTCCAGTCATATGAATTCCGAGTTATGCACCTCCGAGAGAAGTATTTCGAGTGATAGGAAGCCTCGCCGAGCGAGCGAGTGTGGAAGGGAAGGATGGCCTCTGGTCAGATTTCACTTAAGCGAGAGGGTGCCTCGCTCAAGCGAGTGCTTGAGAAAATGATTACTGGAACAATTTCGCCCGAGACACATACAGAGACTTTTACTCTAATCATAGCATCTTTTACATATTTTAATATATCTACTCCAATCATACAAGCTTCTACAAGTAGGCTACGGAAATAGACAAAAATACAGCTCACTTCTTATCTAAATCTCCATTATTCCCATAATTAACGCACCTAACCTTCAATCACTAAAAAGCTTGTCCCCCACTTGTCTTTTGCATTATTAAACCAATACCACAACTCATTCCCAAGTCTGAACTCTCAAAACCAATGAAAATTAGCAAAGGCCTCTCTTTCTTATTTCTTCTCTACGTACAAGCCTCTTTCTCTCTCATTTTCCTTTTCTCCTCACTATGAGCTGAAGCAAGGATAATAAAAGAACGTCACCTACTAATCAAAGATCTTCAATTAAGGTTAGGGGGTCTATTCTCTGGTATTTCTGGGGGGAACCGAGTGTTAGGAAAGGGTTAAGGTACTTCTAGTCCTCACCTTTCCAGGACAGGTTCAGGAATTGCTGTTAAATTAAATGTTTTAATGTTTATATATTTGTTTTATATATTTTTATGTATATGATTAATTGGCTGTGTTGATTATTATTAACCATGATGAATTAAATGATATGATTGGTGTTGAATTGTGAAAATATTAAGAACCATGGGTGTCTATGTGAATTCTGAAACATCCTAACTAAATTAAATAAAATCTGAGACAAGGGAAAAAAATTTTCAAAAAAAATTTTGAACGGCTAAAAGGGGGAAATTGGAACAGGAATCCGACCAAAGAAAGGAAGAACCGGGTCAGGATGCCCCCATGTTGGCAAGACCCAGTATCGATTAAACAGTAACCAGCGGAAGAAAGCGCCTAAGCGAACCGTGATCGCTGGAGCGAAACCTTATTCGCCAAAGCGAACAAGGCACTCGATAATGTAACATCCCGAATTTTATAAAAGGAATAATTGACGAGAATAAATAATAAATGATTGAATGTGAGTTGATTTATGTTCCAAAAATATTGGAATGATGAAATTGAGATTTATTGAGGATATTTATAAATTATTGAGATTTAAGGAGTTAAAATTATACCCAATTAAAATATGGGTGTCGGACCAAGTATCTCCGAGTGAGATGCCATTGGTCAGGGCTGTAGATAAAATTGTTGGGAATCCGAATGTGTATTCGGAATAATTTTTAGAATATGTATTGAGCCCGAACCGAGAGCCTGTTTGTTATAAAACGGTAAAATCTTAATGAGGAGTAAAAAACTTAAAAATAAAACTCTCTTCATCCTCTCATTTTTCCACGCCACTTTCCTTCTTCTTCCTTCTATTCTTTTCCTTCATCCTTCTTCATTCTTCTCCTCTTTTTCTTCTTCTTCTTCCTAAAAACCTAAAGGAGGTTGATGCCCTTTTCTTTCCATTTTCATTCTCATGGAAGCTTGAAGGAAACCATTGGGTGTTGATCTTCTTCCCTTCTTCTCCAATTTCGTTGGGTCTTTCTCCCTCCCTTGGCTCTATTTTCGTTTCCATGATGAGGTAAGCTTTTCTCACCATCTTTGATGAAGTTAATGTTATGTTTTTGGGTTTTAAGGCTTGGGGGAGTAATATAGGTAGATGGGGTATTTAATGGAAGCTTTAAATATGGAACCCTAACTTCAATAGATTGGGGAAGATATAGAATATGAATTGAATGTATGTTTAATGAATATTGAGAGTGATGTTGATGAAAGAGAATGGCCATAAGTGATGATTGATGAATATTGAAAATGATCATTTAGTTTTGGTGAAACTCTATGTGTATGTGATTTGGCTTTTAACATAGAGAGTGAAATTAATGATGTGGTTGGCATGAAAATAGTATTGTGGATAGAAATAATGCTTGGAAATGTTTGGTAGGATGATTGAATTGAGTAGATTTTAATGGGGACCCAATCTTGAGGCTTGGAAGGTGTGAGCAAGTGAGTACACATGTATATGATTGAGTAAAGGATAGGATTTTGAAAATGAATATGAGATGTTCAAAGTGAAAGGTTAGTAAGATAAACATGTGTTTAATGAGGTCTTAGACCATTGGGTATATATATAAAATTGTTAAATTGGTGATGGTTTTGAAGAGATTATGTTGGGTCATGATGAACCTTGAGTGGTAAAGAGGACAAATTGGATGAGTTAAAAAGAAAATGGATGTTTTTTGATGAGGAGTATGATTTGTTGTTATTGAGGGTAGTGGCCCTTTTAGATCTAGAGGATCTTGGCTTTGGGAAAGGAATTCCCGAAGCCTAACACAATTGCATAAGTTAGTGTTCTTCAAGTCTAGGACTTAGGGTTAAGCTATATGATAAGCTAGCAAGTATTTGAGTTATGATGGTTATTAATTATGTGAATATACTTGCGTATGGTATGTAGATTGTATTTTGGGTGATGCAATGGAGCGTTCGGAGTTTGGGAATCATTTTGGCTCTTCGCTCGAGGTAGGAGAGGAGTTTACATTCAAATTGCATGTTGTATAATTGACGATTATTGTATGGCTTGATACTCATGCTTGCCTTGCCATGTTTATAGTGAAATGATATGAATGGCAAATTGTTGGCTATTGATGATAATGTATGTGTATATATGATGATGAATAACCCATGAGGGGTTGAAATATGTACATGTTAATGAACCATCCTTGAGGGGATGAGGTATATGTTTTATGAACTGAGAATTTATGTAGATGATTGGCATAGAATGTGATAGCCATTGTGATGGTATTAGTGATAAGTTTGAGGTTTATGCATAATTGAGGAACTCATAGAGTCAAATAGAGATTTATGTGATTTTGATGGCTTGGGTTAGTCCCAATAGCTTCTATGTGTAGTTTATGACTTGTAGAAATTGGAATGGGCCAATTCCATTGAGAATTGACTCTTGAGGTCCCCAAAAACATTTTAAATCGGGTAAAACACAATTATGTGCATAAGTCCCTCAATTTTGAGAATTTCTGAGTGAGGCCGATGGCCACACATCATAAATAATATATTTTAGCTTGTGACAAATTTTGAAGGTCATTGGATTTGAATTGAATGAGATTGGGTGATTCGAAGTTGAGATTTTGGTGTTGTTCTTCATAATAAAAGCAGCAGGGCTGTCTTGAATCGATTCAAGACCCTTTGAATCGATTCAAGAGGTACTGTTTTCATTGTTTTGGGCTCCAGGGGTGTTTGAATCGATTCATGCGAGTTTGAATCGATTCAAGGCCCTCTGTCTGTCAAATTTTGAGATTTTAGGACGCTTGAATCGATTCACACGAGTCTGAATCGATTCAGAGCCCTGTTATGGCCACTGTTGTGCTGTTTTTCCAACTGGTCTGTTTTCTTTACTGTTTTTGGCCCGTTTGGGCACCTTAATGACATTTTTAGCCTCCGAGTTCTTCATGAAAGTTGTATATAATTGTGTTACGGAGGTGTGAGAATTGGTCTCACATTAATTAGAGTTTTCTAACTCTCATTAAGCGAAAAATACCGAACCTATTACATTGAAAAATTCAAGTTTAAGGGGGTTTTGAACCCAACTTTTTATGGTGGCCAAATTAGGACTAATAGGTGATATTTGTGACATGTCCCACTATTTTTAAGACTAAAAATGAGATTTACTCATGCCTTAGTGCTAAAATTTATCATGGGCTTATTGTTGCCTAAAACCCCTTTTATTATGTAACAACAAGCGATTTCATTAGGGGTCCATGTGTGGCGTGTCTTAGTGGTGATTGAGGAATGACTTAAGGCCTTGGAGAGGTACATGTATGCCTATACTATGTTATGAATACATGTGTGTCTCACCACTATTGATGTATTATGAATCATAATAAAAAGTAAATGATGTGGTTATATGACACACCTTGTGTGATAATAAAACCAATGAGAGGAAAATTGAATGGCCACGAGTGTATAAATCAATGGATTTGAAATGGTGGCAATGATGATTTTCTAAACATATACTTTTGAAATACCTTGTTGTTTTCCATGCGTGGATAAATGCCATGATGCTTGATTTGATTTTAATTACCATGCGTGGTTTGATGTGGTTATGAATGTTGTGCCTTGAGGGGCCTTATGATTTCTTATGTGCCAATGATAATAAGATTAAATATACGATTTATCCCTAATTGAGAGGGTGAGATATCCTTGCGAGGTTGTTGGGCACATGCATTATTGCATTGTTGCATTCATGGTATAGCATGGCACTGGTATGCATTATTATTGGATAAATCACCTTGCGGGGTGCCACGAAGGGTAAATCCCTGAGTGAAGAGGACGTGGTCCTATTGTTATCGAATAATATGGAATATATCACCTTGCAGGGTGCCACGAAGGGTATATCCCTGAGTGATGACGGTATTATGTTATTTATTATGAAATGAAACACCTTGCGGGGTGCCACAAAGGGCGCAGCCCTGAGTGATGATGACATGGATATATATATGGAAATAATTCACCTTGCGGGGTGCCATAACGGGTATGACCCGAAGTGATGATGATGGTTTGATTGATAAATAATTCACCTTGCGGCGTGCCACAAAGGGTATATCCTTGAGTGAAGAGGACGTTGTCCTATTGTTATTGAATAATGTTGAAATATACCACCTTGCGGGGTGCCACGAAGGGTATATCCCAGAGTGAAGAGGACATGATCCTATTGTTATTGGATTATTGTGAATTGAATCACCTTGCGGGGTGCCACGAAGGGCATAGCCCTGAGTGATGATGATATGATATTGTGCCGGTGGTTGCGATCACCTGGATTGTGAAATGTGAAAGGCCCTGCGGGGACCATTATATGATGATGAACCAGTGGTTGCGATCACTTGGTATTTGATATGATAAAGGGCTTGCGAGCACCTATGATGCCCATGGTTGTGATCATGAGGCGGGAGTACCCCTTGCGAGGCGGGAAACTAATGATTATGAATGTTTGATTATGGTGGTTGCGATCACCTATTATGATTATAAAAGATTGATTATGGTGGTTGAGATCACCCATTATGGTTATGAATGTTCGATTATGGTGGTTGCGATCACCCATTGATATGGAATTAAATTTATTGTATATTTGAAATAGGATGACCACGAGTATTGAGAAACCCCTTGTGAGGAGGTACTGAATAAAAGATAAAATGAATAGATGATGTTAATGATTGAGAATGCCCTTGTTGATAAGTGGCAACATGATAGTGTTCATGAGTGTGCATATGTTGTGTCTATTTATAATATAAATTGTGATTCATGAGGCTAGTATGCCTATTGTGATAATGAGATAATGAATGAATGATAATTTGAGGTTTTGATAGCAAAGTACACATGATGTTTGTATGCTTATACACTTGATCACCATATTTGTTATTCGTCATTTTGAATGTATAACTCACTCTCCCATGTGGTCTCCTTTTTAGAATTGTGATGCAGGTTGCCTTGGGATGAGTTTGGATTTAAAGATCAAGCTTTGGTGAAGGTAAATAGTGGTAGAGGAAATGCCTTGGCCGGCAGCATTTATGAATTATTATGTATTAAAATTATAAAATGTATAATTTGTTTATGAAGATATAGATGTTTTAATGAATTTGAATATGTATAGGATATCCCCTTTTGGAACTGTGAATTAGGGACGCAAATATAGTATGTATTAGATGATTAAGTGTGTATTAGAAAAATTGGAACTGATCGATGTAAGCTGATGATTGAGATAGTCGGGGGTATATTCCCGAATGTACATAAAGTTAGTTATATCTTAGGCTTTGCATGCTCATGTAATTATGTAAGATGATGATGGTTGTCTATTAGGCTTGTAATATGCCATTGCATGCTTGCCTAGCCTTTTCTCATATCTTCATATATGGGACTAGGCGTGTGCCCGGTATACATATTCTTCCGCTGTAAACTTTATTATTTTCGTATACCATTATGGGCCATTATTCTATCGATCCAGTTTTAGTTTATTTAATTGTACGCTTCGGTTTTATGTGATTCGAGTTTCGGTGTGAATCCGGTATTATTTGAAATGTGAAAAATGTATTCACAATTTTATTAATTATGACGGTCACATCGGGATTCGAGTCTGGGAAACCGGGGTGTTACAGATAACCTCACCACTCAGAATTGGAACCTAAGTTCACTCGGGAAGGCCCCTACACATACATGCTTCCTTCGGAAGTTTACACAATACTCTCTATTTTCATTCTTGAAGGTCACAGATGTTAACTACTCGGGAAATGATTCCCTCAGCCATTTCACTCGGAATCTATAAGTTTTCCTCACTCGGAATATTTTCCACAGTCTAGTATCACTCGGAAATGTTTCACACGTTTTCACTCGGCATATTTAATCTCCCTTACCCTGAGGACTCTCTACAAGGTCAAGTCTCGCTTAAGGATTTCATAGCTTCGTTCACTCAGAATACTCTAGTTTCTCTTCACTCGGGGAAATTCTAATAAACTCTTACTCGGGAGGTTTTCAAGTCAATTCCCACTCGAAATTGCATGACCTTCATTCACTCGGAAGTTAGTTTAACTCTTCTTCATCCGGAAGAGGATTCCCCAATTTAGCCTCACACTTCTTTACCTATTTTTCATTCACTCGGAAACTCTTCCTCAATCACGTTTCACTCGGAAAACATCTTCTCAGTCTGATTTCACTCGGAATCATATTTATTTCACTCAGAATCAAACTCATTTTACTCAGAAAAACATCTTCTCAGTCTGATTTCACTCGGAATCATATTTATTTCACTCGGAATCAAACTCATTTTACTCGGAAAATCTGGTTTTCGACATTTCCACTCGGAATTTCATTCAGAAATTCTTCTTTAATCCTTTTAAATTATTTTTATAAAAATCATAAAAATTGGGATGTTACAATTATCATTATTATTCTTATTTCTATTATTATTATCATTATTATTGTTATTATTATTATTATTATTAACTATTATTATTGTTTTCATTATAAGTAATGAAATAAGGAACATATTACTTACTCTTTAAACGAAGCATTATTTTAGCCAAGATATAACTGATATATTTTCTAGAATAATAATAAAAATGACTTACAACGTCTGAAAAAAAATTGATGGGACCCAAGAACTTGTGAATAAATATTATGAGATTGGAAACACATAGATACCCAAGGATCAAATGGTAAAAAAATAATGCATTTTGCATCATGAAAATATTTTGAGGGAGTAAAACTAGAGCATACACCTGGTACGCTGGAGGACATTCACGTTCGATCTCTGAGGAGAATCTTGGGAGTACAACCGGAACAGAAACCCAATGGCATCAGAGTCGCACCTGGAGCTGGGTCAGACGATGCAATTCTCGTGTACTTTGACTAAATGATGGAGTGTAACTATGATCGTGTAGAGCCAAGTCCCAAAATAATATATTGATGAGAACCTATGAGTTTATTCGTACCTTGTGATAATGAATGGAGGACTTGGTGAGCTCCGATCGCTCTAGAATGGAAATATTGTGCCAAGAGGCAACTTGAGCAGGACGAATGCAAAAGAATGAGGTAATGGTGATGGTGGATTGATTTATTAGGCCCACATGCATCATGAGACTTAACTAAAGATAAATCATAATAAATCAAATTCATGCATTCCATGATAACATCCTTGATTGTTATATTTGTAAATATGTTAATTGTATGATTTATATGATATTATCTGTTGACTGGATATGTCCGCACCGGGAACCTTCAGGGTCTGGGGTTTATACTCACCCTTTCTGTTGATTAATAACAGAGGAGCTAGGAAACCAGGAACCAGAATACGAAGAACAGCAATACGTTGAACCAACTGGGAGCCCTCATTAAATGATGAATATATGTAGTGGAATATTTATTAATGAATAATAAGACCATGGATGACTGTATAATTATTTAAGGGTGCCTGCGTGCCCCATTCTGTTAAGAGTACAATTACTTATAGTTTGTGAATGACTATGTGAACTATCTATTATTTGCTTCCACTGATCTACCACTATTTTATAAATAAAAAATAAAAAAATATATTCACTTTTTCTGAAAACTGTTAACACTCTTAGTTAAATAGGATGATCCTACAGAAGGGACTATCTTATTTAACCGAGGGTGTTACAGTAGGAGTTACAAACTGATTTATATTTATTAAATTTAATATGATTTGTAATTGTTACAAATAGAAGATAAGATCTTTATTAAATTTAATAATTTTAAAATCAAATATTTAATCCTTAATAAAATTGATAGGATTTGCAAAGGTTGTAAATTAAAGATAAGATCTTTATCATATTTAATAGGATTCAAAATAAAATATCTTGAACTCTAGAGATAAAGTTTAAAATTTAAACCTTGATCATTCCTAAATATAAGATGATTGTTGATACTCTAGAGATAAGGTTTAAAAGTTAAACCTTGACTATTCTTATTTTAGGATAGTTGTTGGGATCAAAAGATAAAGTTTAGAAGTTAAACCTTAGTCATTCCAAAATTTATGATTCAAGAGTTGAAACTTAAAATTAGGATTTTAAATTGTTTGAAATCATATCCAAATATTTTTAGCTGTTAACGGTCAGTGGGACGTTTTGGCTAGGAAAGACTTGGTACTTAAGCGGTCACACCGGACCCACCTCTCTTTCCTGGGAACTAACCTAATTACAGTACTAAATTTTTGGGTTGGAACGTCACTCGACACCTTATAAAGGGTAGCCTCCCCTTGACCCTGTCCATTGAAAAGTCAATGGAACCGCCAAACTTTTTTACGTAGTTTTCCTTTAATGACCTCGCGTGTTTAATTATGTGTTTTAAAATTTATTTTATTTTAAATATAATTAATCACTTTATTAGTTGATTAATTAACACGTCCAGCGGTGAATGGTTACGGTCTTAGATTTTTTTATTTTGAATACAGCCTGTGTGCTGTGTCTTTCTCTATTCTTGAATTTCTTTTCTCAACCTTTCGCTCGTATGTAAAACGAGTTTCTTTATTACATTGTAATCTGGAAGAAGCCAACAAGGTGGAGACCTAGAAGAAACCTAGCATGGTGACTCTTAATGGGTATGACCTTAAAAGGAACAAAGGAGTGGTGACTCCAAGAGGATAGTGGTTTCATCATGCCTGACAATCATACCTTCCAATAAGTAATAACGTCTAACTTGATATAGATAAAGTGCAGGTCACATCATAGTTGGGTGCCTTTATTTATGTTTAGTGGGACATGATTGGATAATTAGATTATCCAAGTATAACTTATTAAGTTTTATTCAAATAGACATTTTTCAATTGGATTGGAAAAGCCTAAAGGTATGAACAGTCTAAAACGTGTTCTAATAAACAACAGTCATCAATTCTAGTTTCAATAAAGTGTAGGTTCTGCCAAAGTAGGGTGCTTTTATTGATATTAGTAAAGGATGATGGATAATTGGATTATCCAACCATTTGTTATTGGACTTATCTAGGTAACTTTAATTAGATTGAAGAACCTAGAACCGTTAATATTAAGTTTAAATGCCTTCTAATAAGTAACACTCGTCGAGACTAATGTTAATAAATAGTGAGCCTGCCAAAGAAGGGTGCTATCATTTATACTAGTAAGGAGTGATGGGATAATTGTAATATCTAAATTGTTTTTATTAGACCTAAGCTTAACTAAGTTTTTTAATTGGATTGAAAATAACTTAGAGGCGTAAGGATTGAGCTTAAATTCATAAGATGAATAAGGGTAAAGAGTTACCCAGTCAATCATCCAAGAGTTGCATGAGATGCAATTGGAAATGTGTTTCCTACCTAAATAACCAAGGGTTGGGCGATCAGCTAAAGCTGACTCAACACTAGGCCAAATATGGATCTTGGCCCACTAGAAAAATCTTCTAACGGGATTTTTTATGATTCAATGAGGATATTTGTTTTGAATCAAAATAGTGGGAGACAACATATTTATTTAGTGACCAAAATTTAAATATGTTTTGAATAGAAGTGATAGATTTGCATGTAATTTGTTTTAGAATAACCATGACAAACCAAATATTATTTTGTTGCAATCTGTCCTTTGGAAGGACACTTTATCTCGAAAAATGCCTAGATAGGTATCGAGACTTGAGAATTATCTTCAATAAAGAGGAAGTGGCAGTGTGTCATGTTTGGCTTATATATGATCTATGGTTGGGTCTTGAGTACCCTATGGAGTCTGCATAAACTCTGAGCTGTAAAAGGCAATATGAATATATGGGAGATATACGATATGATCATATATAGACTCTATTAAGGCCGAGTTGGTCTGGAAGTCTAAAAGATGATCAAAAAAGGAAATTGTTTCCAGTTTTAGCTAAATAAGACATTAAAATAATGTCTAAAGAACTTGAAGGAGTTCAAAAGAAAGGGAAGTAAGACTTCCACTATAAGTCATGTTATAGAAGTCAAGTTATTTTACTTCACTAACGTTAGTATCAGATACTAGTAATAGATCTCACATTTTGAAAGATCAAGGAAGTAGATCACTTGCTAAGGGTGAAGAAATCTGTGTAAAATTGAGCAAAAGTTGCTACAATAAAGATAAGATCTTTACCTATTGGGCTAGTTAGTGAACTAGACATTGTGCATATTGTTTCTTGTTGGAAAAGAAATGTTTTTTTATATAAAATAACTTTATTTCTTCAAAAGGATGTTGATGCACAATTGAGTAATGGATTCTACATCCTAAATCTCAAAACACCCATCTATAACACAACTGTCAAAGTAGGTTAAAATAAGTGATTTTGAACCTTACATGGTATTGTCTCCTAAGGAAAATGAATAAGAAACACATTTCTAAATACCATTAATGTGGTTATATGGACTCTTTTGATTTTAGAATCAATTAAGACATGTAAATCTTATTTATTAGAGAGATAATTGAGACCTCATTCATTGAAAAGATGAGTAATCTATTATTTAATACATGATGATGTATGTGGGCCTCTTGGAACAATAACTATATATGTTTTTCAATACTTCAACATACTAATTGAAAAGTCAATGAGTATGGATTTATGTAACATAAGTTAGAAAGTCTTTGAAAAGTTCAAAGAATTCATAATGAAGTGAAAAACCAAATTGGAAAGACAATTAAAGCTCTTGATTAGATCAAGATAGCAAATAATTTGATCTACAAGTTTGATAACTATCTAATAGAGTGAGAGATTACCTCTTAACTCATTCTTCATGGAATGCCATAATAGCATCTCTAGGGGGAAAGTCAAACCTTGTTGGACATAGTTTGATTATTGATTATTATCAAACATCTCTAACACCTTCAACGTTCCTTTATTAACAAAATTTCCACACTTAACCATGTTCCATCTTAGACTTTCTTAAAGAAACCATATATGATATGGACTAGGAAGAACCTAGTATATCTTTACTAATAATTTGGAACTATGATGCTTCTATAGAGCATCCAACTCTGATAAGGTCAGATCCAAATTAGATAAATGTCTTCTGTGAGATACCCAAAGAAAGCTAAGGGTTATCATTTCTACAATCCATCTGAGAACAAAAGGCTTGTTGCTTTGTATGTTGTATTCTTGAATAAGAGTACACCTCTTAAAGAATCAGTGGGAGGATAGTAGAACTTGAAGAAATTCAAGTATCATAAAGCATTCAAAAGTCAAGGATGGACTTGGAGAAGAAATCATAAAATGTTGTGACATCATTAGCTCCGGTAGCATAAGACTTGCGTAAGATCAAATAGGATATGTAACCAAATCTGAAAGATATGGATATCTTATAAATCAGGAAGGAGGCATATTGCTAATTGATCAAGTTTCTTATGAAGAGGCCAATGCAAGTTTAGATTCTAAGACATGGCATAAGACCATGGGATTTGAAATGGGCTCCATGTATATTAACAAGGTACAAACCTTGGTTGACGCACCTAAAGGGTAAAACCTATAGGATGCAAGTGGGGTTTCAAAAGGAAAACTAAACATGGATGGTAATAAAAGTACCTTTAAAAGCAATATTGACAAAATTCAATTAGCTTAAAAACCATTTAGATCCTGCTTGTTGTAGCAGTATACCCCCATTATGAGATATGGTAGATAGATGTCAATATGGAAATCATCTTAAGGATGTGTATGTGACACAACCTAAAGGCCTTTTATGCCTGAAACATCTAGGAAGGTATGTGAACTGCAAATGTTCCATTTATGGACTAAAGCAAGCTTTTAGATGCTAGAATCTTCATTAAAGAATGAAGATAAATCTTGTGACTATAAAAAGGTTAGTAACTGCACAATTATAGTTCTAGTATTACATGTAGAAGACATGCTTCTTCTAGAACTAATAATATTCTCATTCTATAGTCAAGAGTATCCTTAAACACTTAAGAAGGACTAATGATTTGCTCTTGATAAATGGAAGATGAGCTCGTTGTAAAGGTTACATCGATGCCAATATTTTGATTAATTTGAAAGACTTAAGATTGCAATCAAAATATATGTGTTGTCAAGATGGCTGCGATGTATGCTTGAAAGGTTCAAAGCAAGAAACAATCGTTGGTTCTACTAACAAATCTAAGTATTTTGCTATGTTAAATTACAAAAGAAGTCAATTTACATTTAATTATTCCAAATATTTTGTATCCTATGAGTTACCACTGTGATGATAATGGAACCATAGAATAATATAAGGAAGTGGATTAATCCAAGCATATACTTAAATAGTTCCATCTTTGGAAGATGTGAAAATATGCAATGTGCATACCAACAAAATTGTTGGGAAGCCACTAGTAAAACCGCTTATGTAGTAAAAGCATAAGGGCACTGTAGACGTCATTGGGCATTAACCATATCGGCTCTAAGTGCAAGTGGGAGATTGTTGGAAATATCCACTAAAAGCCTATATAGGACGTATCATTTTGAATAAGTAATTTTTGTTAAATAGTTTAACAACCTTTATTTATCCTTGGAGTAATACGTCATATGAGAGTTATTCCTAAAATGTCCCTAGTCAAGTATTTACGTAAGGATATGTAAATACATTAAGACTAGTGTGTGAGTGTACTGATGATCTGATCTCACAGATCATGGATATAAATGATATCAAGTCTTCACACGCGTACACATTAAGAGTAATGATGTACTGGATAGACCCACCATGAGAACGTTGCATGGATCATTACTTGAATGTCATAAACGATTCTCAATGTGATAATGGTATATGTAGTCCTTTGACCTGAAGTCACTACGATTCCTACATAAGGAGTTTGTTATTTTAATACAATAAAACGTCTTCTATAACAAAAGGACTATAAAGGTTGTGGTTAGGCAATGAATAAATTATGCAGAGGGATCTGAGTGATGTAGATGGGATTTGTCTCCCTATGTGACAGGAGTGATATCTATAGGTCACTTGATGGAGTGAGACTAAGGAAATGCATGGCCATGCTAGAAAGAATAAATATTGGATATTTATTTAGATAAAGTCTATTCCGGTATCAAGTAAAATAAATTGGACCGTACAAGGATGACGCGACCATGCCTTGGGCCCAATTAGGATATCGTGACAAAAGGAACAAACATATAAAATAATTATCACTTATACGTTATGTTGATAATAAATAATATTCGGACATAATAATGCATTGCTAGATGCCGTTCTTATTTTATATTAATAATAAAATAGTTTATTATTAATATAACCGAGTATTTTACCTATAGGGTCACACACATAGAGTAAGCCCATCAGAAAATAACTTTTTTATTTTAGTTGGACTAAAATAAAACTATTGGGCCTAACTCATTTAGAATGAGTAAGGAGCCCACTCTTTAGAGAGCAAATTAGGTCAAACCTAAGCCTATAAATAGAGCATAAGATGCTCATAGGCGGCTACCCAAAAAGAGACACAAAATACACAAAAGTTGCAAAAGCTAGATGCTGTCAAACTAGCATTTGGAAGGTGTAGCATTTTTGGTAGGAGTACTCGTGTGGACTCCTAAAGGACGAGGCTACGATTGCTTCGATATTCTTCAAGAGGTAATCCTAAAACATAATTTTTTTTATGTTGGTCTTATGCTTTAAAATATGACGCTTTGTAAATCCTATAGGAATCCTTGTATTTTCGCTGCTCATACACTAGGGATTCCCTAACACTTTGGTCAGAATCAGCACTGAACTGATTCTTTGTAGAACAAAGAACCATATCCAATGGACTGCTAGGTCGTACACCATACACTACTTCAAAAAGGCACATTCCAGTAGCCGAATTTGTGGAATTGTTGTAAGCGAACTCTAGCTGGGCTATGACTTGATCCCATTGACGAAGATTTTTATCGACAAAACTTCGTAATAGGTTTCGTAGCAATCAGTTGATTGCTTCTGTTTGGCCATCTATTTGAGGATGACTATCACTGCTAAATTGTAGCTTCGTACCTATCTTTTTCCATAGAGTTCTCCAAAAGGGACTTAGAAATTTGACATCTCTATTTGATGTGATAGTTTTGTGAATTCCATGGAGTTGTACAATCTTTTTGAAGTATAAGTTAGCTATGTAGACAGCATCATTAGTCTTTTGACAAGGTATGAAATACACCATTTTTGAAAACTTGTCTACGACCACCATTACAGAATCCTTCTGATGTTGTGTTCGTGGTAGCCCAAGAACGAAATCCATGCTAACATCTTCCCATGGTGCTGTGGGTACTGGCAATGGTAAATATAATCTAGTATTTTGACTCTTGGATTTGTCAAGGTGACAGATACGAAATCGTTGGATATGTCGAATGACATCCCTTTCAAGCTTAGGCCAGTAGAAGTTCTCCTTGATCAGTGCAACTGTTTTGTCTCTGCCAAAGTGACCAGCTAATCCTCCATCACGTGCTTCCCAGATAATGGCTTCTCTTAAAGAACAACGAGGAATGCATAAAACATTGTTCTTAAATAGAAAGCCTTGTTGACGATGGTAACTTTGAAAAGGTTGGTTCTCAGTTGACTACCAAATACTGGTGAAGTCAGGATCATCTTGATACAATTCCTTTAGAATCTCAAAGCCAATAACTTTTATTTACAAAGTGGATAGTAGAATATGACATCGGCTGAGAACATCTGCAACAGAGTTTTGTTTCCTAGACTTATGTTTGATTAGGAATGGATAAGCCTGTAGAAACTCGATCCATGAAGCATGCCTATGATTGATTTTTTGTTGAGAATTTAAGTATTTGAGAGCTTCATGATCTGAATAGAGAATGAATTCTTTTGGAAGCAAGTAATGACTCCAATGTTGCAAAGCTCGTACAATGGCATGAAATTCCTTATCATAAGTGGAGTACCTCAGCTTAGCATCATTTAGCTTTTCACTAAAGAAAGCTATTGGTCAGCCTTCCTGACTGAGTACTGCACCAATACCAATGTTAGAAGCATCACAACTTATCTCAAACACTTGGTCAAAGTTAGGTAGTGCTAGTACAGGGGCTTTCGTCAAGTGCTCCTTTAATTCATCAAAATTCATCAAAACTCTTTTGTACTTGTTCTGACCATTGAAACTTATCACCTTTGATGTAACTCGTGAGCGGAGCTGTAATGGTACTGAAATTGTTGATAAACCTACGATAAAAAGAGGCTAGCCCATGGAAACTTCTGATGTCATAGATTGACTAAGGAATAGGCCAGTTGTTGATTTCCTCGATCTTGTAAGGGTCTACACGGATGCCTTCAGCACCAACAATATAACCAAGAAACATCACTTCTTTGGTCATGAAAGAGCATTTCTCCAGGTTGGCATAGAGTTTCTATTCTTCAAGAACTTCTAACACCTTTCTTATATATTTTAAATGCTCCTCCTTACTTTTGTTGTAAATTAGGATATTGTCATAGTAAACAACCACAAATTGTCCATTGAAATGGCATAATACTTGATTCATAAGGCGCATGAATATGCTGGGGGTGTGGGATAACCCAAATGGCATGACTGTCCATTCACACAGACCATCTCGTGTTTTAAAAGCGGTATTCTGATAGGTATTCAATTTGCATTGTTTTGTGATGTTTTTACTTAGGATTTCTAGGTAATCTGTTCTATTTTCCTCTTGTTTCCCATATGATTTCCTTCATTCCGCACATGTCACTTGGGTGTTTGAAGTTTTGCAGGAATAACCTTGATTTAGGTGCATAAATGCAAGAATGCAATGCATTTGATGAAGCATGTGATGAATGCAAGATAGTCCAACCACTTGAAAGCTCAAAAAGAAGAAAGGATTCACTCTTGGAAGTGGCATAAAAGAAGGAAAAACCAAAGAAACACTTCGGGGCCTTGAAATAGTAAAAGAAAAGGCATCTTGTGAAGTTTAGAAAAATCCACTGCCAGTGGGTTTTTGCACGTTCTACACTTGGCTTAATTTTTGGAGAAGTTTTCTGAATAAAAGGGGTGGTTTTTGAGAGGGAAAATACACAGAGACATTGAGGGACATTTTTTGGGAGAAAAAGAGAGAGCTTTGCCAAGGATTTTCAAAGGGGATCAACGTCAAAACGTCAAAGGAGATCAAATTCTGCAGATTTAGGAGAAGGATTTTGGGAGATTTAGTGAGAACTTCTTCTTGTATTTTCTGAATCCCTCTTCATCTTTTGATTTTTCTTTTATGTTTGGTTTGAATTCCTTGTATTATGGTATTGTTATAGTTGTTTCCATGGCACATTAAACATTTCTCTTGGGAATTAAGGTGTAGCATTTATGTGAACCCATATGTAATGTTCTTCGTTCTTGATTATTGAATTATGTTCTTATTCGATTTTGTGAGTTCTTAATGCTTCCATTAAGCTTAGAGATAAGTATGGATGATTGTAAACGGTATGGGTAATCGAAAGATTGACGTATAGTTTAAATTACACAAAATCGAACCTAGGGATTCGGTTTACGAAAGTGAACGAAACTCTTTGAGGGATATTTGACTTTTCATAAAGCTTAAAGGACCTAATTAGTGAATTGAACGCGGTTATTCAATAATTAGGTACGTTAGTGAGGTTTTGAGAGAAAGTCACTGATCAATTTAGGAAAACTCGCCTTAAGAAACATGATTTAATGATCTAGAAATCGAATTGCATTAAATATTGGCACCCACATTTATGTGAACCTTTACCTCCCAAGAAATTAATCTCCATCGTTTCCAAGTCAATCCTTTTATTGTCGTTGCTTAGTGTTCTCTGTTTATGTCATTTAGTTCTTTGCGTTATAAATTTCTGAACCAACAAATGATTTGTCTAGATAATCAAAATGCTATAAACTAGTAATGGGGAACAATCTCTGTGGGACGATAATTTTATTACTACAATACCCCGTGCGCTTACGGTAAGCTATCAAGTTTTTGGCGCCGTTGCCAGGGATTGTCCCCCAATATTGGCTAAACGGTTTTTTGATTAGACTAGATTCTTTTATTTTATTTTTTCTGCATTATTTTATTTTTTTGCATAATTTTTCTTGTTTTTGTTTTAATTTTTTTGTAGAATTACGCTTGGGTATTTGTGTGTTTGTGGATTGTGCAGGTTCCTTTATGCGAAAGTGCTCTAGCTTCGAACACATCTTCGACCTGAAATCAAACGCACACTAAGGAAAATCAGAGCACTTTGGCAGCGACTAAAGCAAAGCAAACAGCAAGCTTCAAGTTCAGCTACCGATGAGCAAATAGATAATCTAGACAACAGAGCACTCCGTGATTTTGCAGTGCCTAATGCAATGGGTAGGAGGTCTAGCATCACAAGGCCAACCATTGAGGCTAACAACTTTGAATTGAAGCCATCCTTGCTCTCAATGGTCCAACAAAACCAATTTGGAGGTTTACCATCTGAAGATCTGAATCTACACCTCCAAATCTTCCTTGAGTACTATGATACACTCAAGGTGAATGGCGTCTTAAGTGATGCAATCTGGCTTCGGCTTTTCCCATTCTCTTTGAGGGATAAGGCTAAAGCATGGTTGTATTTACTTCCGAAGGGATCGATCACTACTTGGGAGCAGCTATCTCATGCCTTCTTAAACAAATACTATCCAAGGAGCAAAACTGACCAACTGAGGAAGCAGATCATCACTTTCAATCAGAAGGATGATGAGACCTTGTACGACGCCTGGGAAAGGTACAAGGAAATACTCTGGGAATGCCCACATCATGGCATTGAATGTTGGTTGATGGTGCACATTTTCTATAATGGGTTGACTCTGAACCAAAAAGTAACCTTGGATGGCTGGTGGTGCCTTCATGAGCAAAAACATGGAGGAAGGTTACAAACTCATTGAGGAGGTCGCCCAAAACACTTATCAGTGGTCGTCAGAATAGAGTATGCCATCCAAAACTCCAGGTAAGTACTCTATTGATGCTCTTTCTTTATTAACTACTAAAGTAGAAGCACTATCTGTTAAATTTGATAAGTTAGGAACATGTGCTTCTAATATAGTGTGTGAATTGTGTGGGGTTACAGGTCATAGCACAACAGGTTGTCAGCTTGGTGTATCCCAAGGCCCCGAGGCTGAAATGCAACAAGTGGATGCTATTGGGAGTTATGATGGAAATTTTGGTAACAACTACAGACAACAAGGCCCACCTGGTTTCCAAAATAGACCACCTCCGTTCCAAGGCAACCAGAATAACTACAGACAACCACAAGGACCCTTCATTCCTCAAAAATCAAAATTAGAGTCCTTGATGGAGACGTTTGTAGCTACTCAACTAAAGCAGAATGATGAGTTCTCCAATGCCATCAAGAACCTAGCTGCAAAGGTGGACTCTCTTGCCACTCACAACAAGATATTGGAAACTCAGATTGCTCAACAAGCTTCCAGCTCTACCAGAATTCTAGGGACATTTCCAGGAAAACCAGAAGCAGGTCCATCCAACCACACCATGGCTGTAATGCTTAAGAGTGGTACACAATGTGAAGGTCCAATGCCGCCAAAGGAAAAACAAGTTGAGAATGACCCTAAAAAGGATGAGACCGTATCACCTCCACCTGCTATGGAAGAAGAGAAACAAGAGAAGAAGGGGGAGGTTAAGCCATATCAACCTCCAATTCCATTTCCTCAGCGCTTGGCTAAGGCCAAGTTGGACAAACAGTTTGGTAAGTTTTTAGAAGTTTTGAAAAAACTATACATTAATATTCCTTTCACAGATGCTTTATAGCAAATGCCTACATACGTAAAGTTTCTGAAGGATATCTTATCCAATAAAAGAAGGTTGGAAGAGGAGGGTACTGTAGCACTTACTGGAGAGTGTAGTGCACTTATCCAAAGAAATCTACCACCCAAGCTTTAGGATCCAGGTAGTTTTTCCATCCCATGCATGATTGGTGATATGCCAATAGATAGAGCTTTATGTGATTTAGGAGCTAGTGTTAGCCTGATGCCTCTGTCTATTTCTAAGAAGCTGGGATTGAGTGAATTGAAACCTATGAGGATGACCTTACAATTGGCTGATAGGTCTATTAAGTATCCTGTAGGTATTTTAGAGGATGTTCCTATTAGGGTAGGAAAAATTTTTATCCCTGCTGATTTTGTTGTGCTAGAAATAGATGAGGATTCTATGATCCCTATTATATTAGGCAGGCCATTTTTAGCAACTGCAGGTGCCGTGATTGATGTTAAAAATGGTAAGTTGTCTCTGACTGTAGGGGACCAAAAGGTTGAATTTAATTTGATAGATGCTTTGAAAAAGCCTTTTCATGATAATGTTTGCTGTAGCTTTGAATTAGTTGACCAAGTGGTGAAGGAAAAGATTCTTCCTAAGGACCCACTTGATTTTTTTTTTTCTGAATGAGCCTACAGGAACATCCAAATTCAGTAAGGGTTATGCACCATTGAACAATGATACTGAAGTCATGTGTGACAAAGTGGTGAACCCAAATGTGGAACATAAGCCGTTAAATTCCACATTGAGGTATGAATTTCATGGCTCTAATAGATTTTTGGTTGTAATTTAGGTATAGTGTCCGACTGAAGACATTAAACTTAGCACTTGTGGGGAGGTAACCCCATGGTTCCATGGTAATCTTAAATTTCTTTTTCTTATTTGAATTTGTGTGTTTTGTTTCACAAAAATAAAAAATTTAAGAAAAAAATCTCTTTATTATTTCTTGATTTCCTTCTATGATTTGTTTTGGGGTTATTACATATTGATTTATCTTTAATGAACAATGATGTGTAATCCCATCTCAATTGCATGATTGATTGTCTTTGTTGCATGTTTCTCTTGTATTTTTTCTATTTTGAATGCATGCATGTGATTCCTAGGACAAG
Organism: Clitoria ternatea; assembly: GCA_037962975.1. Taxonomy (NCBI): domain Eukaryota; kingdom Viridiplantae; phylum Streptophyta; class Magnoliopsida; order Fabales; family Fabaceae; genus Clitoria; species Clitoria ternatea. Next base: position 165,621,689 of record CM075672.1, read on the forward strand.
TGCCAACAAATGCAACTAAGTTTTTGTGCAAATTAAAGGAGTTTCATGTTTAAAAATAGTGAAGTCCACTGCCAGTGGGTTTTTCCCACTGGCAGTGGGATTTTTACCAGGGTCACATGTACAAAGAAAAAATTTTTCTGGGCAAAAAATAGAGAAACCCACTGGCCGTAGGAATTTCCCATTGGCCGTGGGTTTCACACAAGTTCAATGTGGCAATTTATTTTTCCAAGACAGCAAGACCCACTGGCCGTAGGTTTCGAACAGGTCCAACGTGTAACTTTTAGAGCCCAAGGCAGCGAGACCCACTGGCCGTGTGTTTTTCCCACTGGCCGTGGGTTCTCATACAGCTGCAGTTTTTGTTATTTAATGCACACATTGGGCGTGGGTTTCCTCCACTCTTGCACTCTCCCTCATTCCATCACACTACCATTGCAAATCACTCTTAGGTTAAGAAATTGCTTGAACCCCACTCATTTTCCCCCAATTTCTTTTACTCATCACAAACTCTACATCACTCCTTTCTACATCTTTCATCAAAGTAAGTCTCATTTTCTATTCAGATTTGGGGTTCTCTCTCTTAGTTTGGGGTTGTCTTCTACTTGCTATATTGGGTATTTTTGATGAAATTGATCATGTAAAAGTGTTTATATATATTCATATGTGTTTATTTTGATGAAAAATTCATGTGGGTATGCTATCAATTTCTTGTTTGGCTTTATCATGTTCATCATGTTCATCATTATACAGTGAAACCCACATGCACTTTTTCTTCATGATTGAGACTCCATGACACATAATGGACATTTATTGCATTATTATTCATGTGTGAAGTGTGATATGTGAAATTGGAAGACTTGGTGGTGCATGTTTCATGATTTCTTAGTTCATATTTTTATGCCCACCAAGTGTTTGACAAAATGCCAAAAATAACTCTTTGTTCTTCCTTGTACATACTTATAGGTTATTTTATCCTCTTTGGGCCTTCATATGCCTACCTATTATAAAACTTCCATTTTGTTGCCCATATTGACATGCTAGGTGGATGAACTTGAATTTAGGTACCAAAAACATGTCTTCTGGAAGAACCAAGAATGTTTGCAAAAAGAGAAAGAACAAAGGTAAGTCATCTAACTATTCTAGTATAGATGATATTAAGTGCACATCGGATGACCAAAGAATGCGCTTAGCTTCTTTGGCCTCTAGGGAAATTATCTCCTCAAGGTTCTTTTGCAAACAATCTTTACTTGAACTTGGGCTATATGAGGACACTTACAAACTTTGTCAAAATGTGGGATGGGAAACTTTTATTGAACTATTTGAACCAAGTTATGATGATACTCTGTTGTGTCAACCTAAGAGGGTTGATATTGATGAAATGATGCACATGGGTATGATTGTGATGGAACGTAACATTTATTGTTTGGTTATTCCTGGAATTTTTATGCCTCACCCCTTTCCTGAACCTAGCTTCACTAGCCTGGAGGGCAAGACTCTTTTCTTGTTTTCAGGTACTGAAGAGGATACCCCTTTGGACACTGAGATGCCCCTTCCTCACGACCACTCAGCTGGCCCATCCCGATCCATTTTCGACTCCGGCTTTTCTATGGAACGGATGTATTCCTTGATGCAAGGAATGAACACCCGTCTAGAGTCCTTGTCTATTGAGCAACTTCGGCAAGGGAGTAGGATCGATGACATAGCCCAGCGAGTGGATGCTATGTATACGTGGCACTCACAGCAGGGGCATTTTCCCCCCTTCTCCATGACTAGTGAGTTCATCCAGATAAGTTTCACTGTACATTGCTCTCCCTCTTCTGAACAGTGAGGACACTACTCACGTTTAGTTTAGGGTGGTAGGTACGATGAAACTTATTCCAAGCCTTTTGTAGTTTGTCATTTCACTTGATTTTGTTTGATTGCCTGTTGTATTTTCCTTTCGGTTTCATTTTATCATGTTAGGATGTAGTTTGCATGCATTCTATTTTTAATGTGTTTTCATTTAGGATAACATAGCTAGTTTTCTAGTGATCATTGTTGCGGTAAATTGTTTCAGTTTGGATTGACGTAATTTTAGGGCCTTGTGGAATCCAAATAAAATAATAATCATTTGTTATGATGATTGCTTGATTGTCTGGAGGTACTATGCTTTATGATTTTGTGTTTTCTCTGACTAGGTCTATTTCACCCACCATGTATTTTGAGAGCTTTTGAGCCAAAATGGGGTAGCCTTTGAACATAAACATTTAGAAAACCCTTATTTTCTTCTATTGAGTGGGTCATACGTTGAAAGCGCTCTAGAACTTGGCTTGCAACCAATTCAAAATGGTTGGTGATTACTCGTTATGGAATGAAAAAGGCACCGTAGGTTTTGTTCTTTAGCCTCCGAATTTAGAAAGTTATAATACACCATTAGTTGCCCTTTGTTGAACCTAAACTGTTGGTTTTTGTTTTTGAAACCCTTTGGTAATTAGTTTGATAAATTCCTGAGAAAATAACATAAATTTAAGGATGGCAACTAGAATGAAAATGGCTAAGTGAAAAGTGAGTTTTAGTTGGGAAAAAAAATAAACAAAATGAATTTGTGTTTCTAACTAAAGAAAAAAATTGTTGGGAAAAACAAAGAAAAGGATGAAAGCAAGGTAGAGAAAGGAGTTAAGTTTAAAAATGAAAACAAAAAGGACTCCTTAGCAGTTTTTGAAGGAATAAGAAAATATGTTTTCTGGTCTGCCTTCCGAAACTTAATTATTCTCAGTGATTTCATTGGATAATAGCCCTTTGAATTTCCTTTTCCTTGGTATCCATTCCCGCATCTGTGAACCCATGGCCCCATTATAACCAGATGAAAGACCTTTTGACCATAACTTATTTTCTGGATAACTGTGGAGATTAAGGTCACTTTCCAAGCCTATGGTAGTGTCTTAAAATGCTATGACTTGAGTGATACTTATACACAAGCTTAAACACTTAGAGAGAAATGAAAGGATGTGTGTCTATAGCCTAGTCTTGTGAGCATGGTATGAATAATTGTGTGGTTCCTGTTTGGGTAATCTTGCAATCATCTGTTAACTTTTTTTTTTCTAATTGGGTTCTTCAAGTTGTTTTGAGTTCGTCATTCTCTATTGTTCTTATTTGTGGTGATGATGATTGCTTGGGGACAACCAATGTTTTAGTTTGGGGTGTTTTGATAGGTATTCAATTTGCATTGTTTTGTGATGTTTTTACTTAGGATTTCTAGGTAATCTGTGTCATTTTCCTCTTGTTTCCCATATGATTTCCTTCATTCCACACATGTCACTTGGGTGTTTGAAGTTTTAAAGGAATAACCTTGATTTAGGTGCATAAATGCAAGAATGCAATGCATTTGACGGAGCATGTGATGAATGCAAGATAGTCCAACCACTTGAAAGCTCAAAAAAAAAGAAAGGATTCGCTCTTGGAAGTGGCATAAAAGAAGGAAAAACCAAAGAAACACTTTAGGGCCTTGAAATAGTAAAAGAAAAGGCATTTTGTGAAGTTTAGAAAAATCCACTGCCAGTGGGTTTTTCCCATTGGCCGTGGAACTCTCTGGAGTGGGTGATATTGTGCATAAAAAGACCCACTTCCAGTGGGTTTTTCCCACTGGCCGTGGGTCTTGCTATTGGAAACCCACTGCTAGTGGGTTTTTCCCACTGCCAGTGGGTTTTTGCACGTTCTGCACTTAGCTTAATTTTTGGAGTAGTTTTCTGAATAAAAGGGGTGGTTTTTGAGAGGGAAAATACACAAAGACATTGAGGGACATTTTTTGGGAGAAAAAGAGAGAGCTTTGCCAAGGATTTTCGAAGGGGATCAACGCCAAAACGTCAAAGGAAATCAAATTTTGCAAATTTGGGAGAAAGATTTTGGGAGATTTAGTGAGAACTTCTTCTTGTATTTTCTGAATCCCTCTTCATCTTTTGATTTTCCTTCTATGTTTGGTTTGAATTCCTTGTATTGTGGTATTGTTATAGTTGTTTCCATGGCACATTAAACATTTCTCTTGGGAATTAAGGTGTAGCATTCATGTGAACCCATATGTAATGTTCTTCATTCTTGATTATTGAATTGTGTTCTTATTCGATTTTATGAGTTCTTAATTCTTCCATTAAGCTTAGAGATAAGTATGGATGATTGTAAACGGCATGGGTAATCGAAAGATTGGCGTATAGTTTGAATTACACAAAATCAAACCTAGGGATTCGGGTTACGAAAGTGAACGAAACTCTTTGAGGGATATCCAAGTTTTCATAAAGCTTAAAGGACCTAATTAGTTAATTGAACGCGGTTCTTCAATAATTAGGTACGTTAGTGAGGTTTCGAGAGAAAGTCACTGATCAATTTAGGAAAACTCGCCTTAAGAAACATGATTTATTGATCTAGAAATCGAATTGCATTAAATATTGGCACCCACATTTATGTGAACCTTTACCTCCCAAGAAATTAATCTCCATCGTTTCCAAGTCAATCCTTTTATTGTCATTGCTTAGTGTTCTCTGTTTATGTCATTTAGTTCGTTGCGTTATAAATTTCTGAACCAACAAATGATTTGTCTAGATAATCAAAATGCTATAAACTGGTAATTGGGAACAATCTCTGTGGGATGATAATTTTATTTCTACGATACCCCATGCGCTTGTAGTAGGCTATCATATTCCACTCATCTCCTGGCCTGATTCTGATCTGATTGTATCCACTACGGAGATCAATCTTGGAAAAGATAGTGGCACCATGTAATTGGTCCAACAAGTCATCAAGTCATGGTATCGGGAATCGATACTTGATGGTGATCTTATTCACAGCTCTTCTATCCATGCACATCCTCCATATGCCATCCTTTTTAGGGACTAATATAACAGGAACAACACAAGGACTGACATTTTCCTGAATTAATCCTTTCTTCAGTAATCATTCAACCTGTCTTTGTACTTTAGCATGCTCTTGAGGATTCATTCGATAAGCAGGTTTATTTAAAATAACTGCTCCTGGAACAAAGTCTATAGCATGTTGAATATCACGTATAGGTGGTAGTCCTAGAGGAATTTCTTTTGGAATAACACCTGGGAATTCTAATAAAAGTGGCATAATTTCTGGTGGTATATTGGTTCCATAATTCTCCTCAATCAATAATAAAAAGCCCAAATGATTAAGTTCATCTATAGCCACCTTAAATTGATTCTTGGTGACTAAGGACACCAACCGCTTTTCTTCTTTTGGTCTTGGTTGAATTCATCAGGCGGTAGTGAAGCTAATCTAATTTTCACTTTGTCCTTCTCAAATGAGTAGGTGTTTGTATAACCGTCATATTGGGTATGATGATAATATTACCAAGGCCTTCCAAGAAGAAGATGGTAAGCATCCATAGGAACAACATCACACCAAACTTCATCCTGGTATTTCCTGCCAATTGAAAAAGACACAAGACATCTTTTAGAAACTTTTACCTCATTGCCTTCATTAAGCCACTACAATTTGTAAGGATGTGGGTGACTTTGTATTGGCAACTTGAGCTTTTCCACCATGTAGTTTGATACTACATTCTCACAACTTTCACTATCAATGATGACATTACAAATCTTTCCTAGCGAGGTACAACACGTGTGAAAGATATTGTATCTCAACCAGGAGTTCTCTTTTATTTATGCTGTGTGTAGACTTCTCCTGACAACTACTAACTCACCATGATCAGCAGGCGTAAGTTCATTGTCATACACTGGCTCTCCTAGTTCTACTTCTAGCTCTTCTTCTGAAGCTTTAAAAGGTTCTCCTTTAATGATGGTAACAACCTTTCGGTTTGGACAATCAGAAGCTATATGGCCAAAACATTGACATCTAAAGCATTTTATAGTGGACTTGGATTGGTAGGTAGGTTTAGGGTTGTTATCTTTGTATGGTTTGGCTGGTGTTTTGTTTGGGATAGGTGGTTGGGTGGTTTGTGTTTTTCACGGAAATAAAGGGTTTCTAGAAGAAGAAGGTTGTAAAGGTAATCTGGAAGAAGAAGGATGAAACTGGTTTTTCTTGGGGAGTTGTTTTTCTATCCTGATGGCAAGTCGAATGACATCATCTAGGGTGAAATTGTTGTAGCTGGACTAGATGAGAAATCTTTGTATTTAGCCCTCCAAGGTAACGAACTATGGTATGTTCTTCTTCTTTAATCAGCTCACATTTTATCTTTAGCTGCTCATATTCCCTGGTATACTTCTCAACTGTCATTGTCTTTTGTTGAAAATTAATAAGCCATAGATAATTATCTTAACGATAATTAGCAGGTAAGAATCTAGCTCTGAGCTGCTTTCGCATTTTCTCCCAAGTCTTAATCTTACTCTTCCTGTCTTTTGTGCGATTCTTCTGTAGAGTCTCCACTTTAGTTTGATGGCGATGATTTTAACCTTTTGCTCATCTGGAATATCCTTCAGATTGAATATTCTCTCAACAGTGCGAATCCAATCCAAAAACTCATCAGGTTCTAATGTCCCTTCGAATTCTGGTATATTCATTCTAAAGTCATGGCCTTGTTGTCGTGACCTTCTCACTCTATAATTGTTAAAGGAGGAAGAATTACTATCATCAGAGTCACTTTCAACAGAATTGGTATTTCTTTGCTGGTTGAGCTGGGCTTGTTGGGCTTCAACTATCTCCTGCAACCTTTGAATTTGTTGTCGTAAGTCATCTAGTCCGATGTCTTGGAGATTTCTTTCAAATTGTATTCTAGGAGGCATTTTAAAGGTAGTGGTAAAAGGATAATTTTTTTGAAAGTTGGGTAAAAGTGGTAATTCTAGACGGACAGAGGTAAAATGATAATTTTAGATGAATAGGGGTAAAATGGTAATTTTTGGAAGGAAGGGGCAAAATGGTAATTTTAGATAGATAAGGGTAAATCTATAATTTCAAAATATTTAGGGATAAAAAGAGAATTTAATAAAACTACAAGGGCCAATGTGTAATTTAGAAAAGGGTATGGGCTACTATAAAATATATAGAAATATAAGGGGCTAATATGCAATAAAAAAAGTATCTGGTCAAACCTGGGTCAATGGGACATGTGGCAGGATGTGGTGCAAGATACTTTTAACAGCAACTTGAAAGAAAAACTGCTATAGAAAGTCCAAACTTTTAACAACGGCTGTTCAAACTTTTAACAGCGGTTGTAAAACCGGTGTTAAAAGTATCGTCTTCAACCTCTGGATTTTCCGGCGAAGCCTGATTTTCCAGCGAATTTTCCAGCGAGGCTGTTCTATCCTTAAATGTGTTCCGTTTTACACGAAACTTAGTATCCGAAGGTTTTGGGACCTTCTGAACACTTCTACGATGGCGGTTTTGTCAAAAACAGACTGGAAAAGGGTGTTTTGTGGTGACCCAAACATTTCCGGTGAGGGAACGACTACCCACTCACAGTTTCCGCTCTCTCTAACTCAACCTAAGGTGCCGTAAGTTCTGGGAACCTTGCTCTGATGCCAAGATGGCTCATAATGCCAAGGGAAAACTCTCAAAGAGAGAAAACTCAAATAAGTTATGAAATGAAACTTGTATTGATTGCTTGATGGAAATGGCTTATAATGCTTGGCTATTTATAGAATTCAGAATGCTAATAATCAGAATAAATAAACATCACTAGCAAAGAAAATGAGCTGGAGATGGGTTGGATGTTGAAAAGCTCCCATTGCATTTATCAACAATGGTTGCACCGTTTTGGGAGTTGGTGGAGAGGAAGCTTCTGGTTCAAATGGTTTTCAAAATGTAAATTATGTAATGCTTCTATTCTAGCTAACTAATGCAAATTATGTACTAGAGCATTTTCTGTGTGTAACAAGGCGCATGTTAAATTTTGAAATGTCTAGTTTATAGGGGAGACTCTGTCAAAATTTTGGCAGGCTCCCCGTGTCGGTAGATTGCGTGTGTACCCAAATAGGTTCCCGTTCAAGACTCAACACAACAGGAGGATACATCGTGTTGTGTTGGATCTTGAATTATTCTGGTTGGACAGTTTAGGATGAATCTGTAACCAGTAAGGCGTAACCCATAGATATTGGTGTTTGTGTGAAACTTGTGTTGTTAATGTGTAATTGGAATTCCAGTTTTCACATTTCATGTTGTCTCCGGGTGCATGTTTGTGTGGGGTGTTTTAACCCACACGTACCTCTGTGAACTCGGGGACCAATACAAAATGCTGCCAAAATTCTGATGGAACGTCAATACATAAAGTTAACGTAAACATGCAAATAGGTTATGGATGGTTACATTTTCATTCTGAATGGGATAAGGCCCCACCTACTTACAACATGAAAGAGATAGAGAGTGATTCATGAACGATAGTTAAGTTTTGTTTAATTAAACTAACCAATTTCATTGTCGTTAGATATCATGAATGGAGGAGGTTCCAACATATCGACGATGGTTATACAATCGGCTGGATTGTAACTGGCAAGTTTATTCCATTCGTTATGGCCAATACCTTGAGTTTGAAGTGACCCAGAAGATCCTTTGTCCTTACTCTAAGTGTGGATGCATGAATTTTGAATACGCGGATGACGTCATGTGCCACCTAAGTGAGAAAGGTTTCATGAAAGGATATTATTAGTGGTATAACCATCGTGAGCAGTTACCGCCCAGGCTATCGAGCATACTTGTGCAACTGTCTTAGTATGAAGTAGGGGCATTAGGGATAATTATAACAACATGGAGCAAATGGTGATGAATCATGTTGGACCTTCCACTGGGCGTGTTCTACAACATGATGACAAACATAGGGATCAGACCGGGGGTGTAGAGGAGGATCCTAATCCAGATGTTATGAGATTCTATGATTTATTGGTGGCGGTGTATACCTCTTTTGTAGGACGGTTGTAAGAATCATACCAAATTATCTGCCTCCCTAGCTTCTCTAAGCATAAAGGCAGAGTATAATCTCTCAGGTGGCTATTTTAATAAAATAGTGGATTTGACGGGGTCTACTATTCCAAATAGAAACAGAATGCCATTAAACCTGTATTATGCTAAGAAAAGTGTGGCGAACCTGGGGTTGTGATGTGTTAAGATAGAGTGTTGTGTTGACGAGTGTGGACAAATGTCTACACTATAGCAAGGATCATTACAAAATTGTCAAGATAAGAGGAAAGGTAACTAGAAGGGCAAAGAAGAAAATGTGGTACTTTCCAATTACTCCACGTCTTCAACGTTTATACGTCTCCTTGTCCACTGTAAAACACATGTGTTGGCATGCTCTAAACCAAAGACAGAAGGGTCTTTTATGTTATTTATCTAATGGGAAAGCATGGAAGTATTTGGATGGGCTTTACCTTGACTTTTCATATAAGCCGCGTAATGTACGGCTTGGCCTATGTATTGACAGATTCAACTCGTTTGGTCAATACAGAAGAGCGTACTTTTGTTGGCCAGTGATACTAACCTCGTACAATCTGTCTCCTTAAATGTGTATGAAGAGAGAGGTGACATTTCTATCTGTACTGGTCCCAGGACCCAAAAATCCAAAGGCAAAAATAGACATCTTTTTGCAACCATTGATTGAGGAGTTGACAGAATTATGGGATGTTAGGGTTATAACTTACGATGCATCCTTAAAAAACAATTTCATGATAAGAGTTGTTTTGATATGGACCATTAATGAGTTCCCTGCGTATGGTATGCTTTCTGGATGGTCAACGTCTGAGAAGCTTGCTTGCCCTATATGCCTGGAACATACCGGGGGGAATCACTCCCCTTTAGTGGCAAGATAAATTATTTTGACTGTCATTGTAACATCCCAAAATTTATATAAATAATTAATTAAGAGAAATAAATAGTGAATAATCAAATATGAATTGATTAAAGTCCCAAAATATTGAAATGATTAAATTGGGAATTTTTGTGATTTTTCATAATTTATGGGGACTTAAATAGTTGAAAATAATACCCGGTTAAAATATGGGTGTCGGACCAAGTATCTCTGATTGAGGTACTGTTGGTCAGGGCTATTAAGAATATTATTGGGAATATGAATCTAACTTCAAAATATTTTTTAGATAAAGTATTGAGCCCGAACTAAGATCCTGTTTAAATTAAAACGATGAAGCTTCAATGAAAAGATTAAAAATAAAACACAAAAACCCCATTTTTCCTTTGCATTTCATGTTAGCTTCTGTTTCTTTTGGCAAAGCACATTCACTTTTTTCTTCTTCATTTCCTCTTCACCTTCTTCTTCTAAAAACCTAAGAAAAACATTGAACCCATCTCCTCCCACTATTTTCGTTTTCATGGAGCTTGAAGGGGGAGCTTAAAGCTTGAGGTCTCTTTCTCTTTTCCTTCTATTTTCATGCTCCACTCCCCCTTCCTTGGAAATCCACTCTTTTCTTCTCTTGAGGAAAGCTTTCCATCACCTTTCAAGAGTTTAAACCCTTGGTTATGGGTTATGATTGTTGGGAGAGTGTTTGGTTGCATATGGGTCATTAAAGAGATGCATTTATGATGGAAGACCCCTAGGTGGGGTGACATTGATAAGAGTTATAAATAGGTATTTATAAGTGTGTGTATATAGCAAGGGAGATGATGGAAAATGATGGGCATTGATTATGGTTGTTGGGTTTTTAATGAAACCCTAACCCTATGATTTGGGGGAAAATGTAAAATATGAGTAGAGAAGCATTTATTGTGTTAGATAAATGTTATTAATGAGGTGAAGTAATGTTATTGATAGTGGATGACCATTAATGAAGTTTGATGATTAATGATGGTTGTTGGGAACCATTAATGTGGGAACCCATTAATGGGTTTGATATTAAAGATGCATAATAATGAATGGAGGCACCTAACCCATAATGGTTATAGTGGAATTAATGAAATAAATAAGGTTTGGGAATTTAAAGTGTTATAAACACCAAGTAAATAAATATGAGCATTAAGTCTTGGTGGTTGAATAGAAAATAATCATGTGGTATATTGTATGATGTAGGAAATAACCCTATCGACGAGGCGGGATCTTCGGACCGCGTTGATTACTACTTCTCTTGAGATAGGAGGGGGTAACTATTCTAAATGCATGATTTCATCCATTGATGATGTGAATATATATGATTGTGTTATGATATATTGGCTTAAGTGGATGATGTGATGATTTTATGATTGAAATGCATTTAGAATGATTGATGTTATGTGGCATATGCTTTTGGGATGATGAGTATGGTGTTGTTTTTGATTCATGTTAATGAATTTGTTATGAATGGCTTGAGACCATGGTTGTATTGAGTGATACGTTATTAAACATCCCATAATATGTGAGCCAATAAATGTTGATTGCCACTAACTAATTGTGTGTATAAAATCCAATGAATGTTGGTGGTGGTGGAGAATGATGAGTATACAAAATCCACTAAGTGGTTATGGTGAATTATTGAATGTAGAGTGACATGATAGGATGCATAGAGTGAGAATGCATTGATTGGCATTTGCATCCATGGCATATCATACGCTGTCTATGTGGAATGTTAGGGGTTCTACTAGGCGGGCCTAGTGGGAGGGCGACCCAGTACAAGGGTATAATGTTGTATTTCCCTAGTGATTCTGGGAATCACGAAGCTGTCCATAGTTTGGTGACGAGGCACCTTATATGGCGGGCCCAATGGGCGGGCGGCCTTGTGATGAGTAAGTTACCTCGGTCTCCAACGGGGCACAGCTCTCTTGATGAGTGTTCGGGAGGGGCCCGTAGCACTTTGGCAAGTAAGGCCATGATGTTGATCCGCAAGTCATGGGGTGACTAGTGCTATAGATAGGCAAGAGAAGTTTGGTACCAGTAAAATATGTTATTTAGCATGCATGAATTGGGGTATATGTGTACACATTTTTCTACTATAGTAGGGGCATAGTAGCACATCTATGCTTGACCCACATTTAGTATGTTGTGGTTTTCCCACAGTCAAATCTACATTTGATAATAATTCCTTTGTGCATATGCATTAGCTATAAGAGCATTTGTATATTGCCGGAGATATGCCTAGTTGAGAGCCCGTGGTGGCGATGGATGATTGATAAATAAAGGGGAAAGAAATGTGGTACTAACATTATGTGTATGATGATGTTATTGAGAATGCCAATGATGTGGATAAGTGTGTTGTGGATGTATTGCTTTAAATAGGTAACACGTTGAAATGAAATCATATAGTATGTGAACGGAACTTGTGATGCTTCTTGAAAAATGTATTATATGTAGGCATGTATAAGTATCATCATAATGTATGACTTTTATACATTTGGGATTATGTTACTCACCTTCTAGTTGCCATTTTTAAGTTTGATGTAGGATGATGCAATTCCTACTCTTTTGGAGGTCGAATATTGATAAAGGTAAATATGGAATGAAAATAGGTGAGCCTTGGCCGACATGTTGTCATTTTGTAGAGTATATGATGTATATATGCTCAATTTTGTAATTTAATGTGATGGATCATGATTTTGGAGGTCATGCAGGAAAATTAGACCCTTGTATGTATGGCTAATTTTCATTAATGACCTTGACAATGTATGGATGACAAACATAAGGTGGAAAGCTGTTAGAATTGATGAATGAATGAAATATTTCTCTAGATTTTGTGCTTTATAAAGTATATAAGGTGATAAGCTTGATTGTGATATGATTCATGAATTGGAATGGAAATTATTGAATATGGATACTTGACACAAGTTTTAAATACTTAATATGATGTATGTGACATGTTAATTTTGATCAATTTTGCTTGGGATGAGTTTTTGTATATTAGGTTATGAGATTTTCATGTTTTTTGCGTATGAACTGATAATCTCACTCAAGCGAGATGGATCCTTGCTCAAGCGAGATATGTGAGTAACAGGTAGGCACTTACTAGATGGATTTCGCTTAGGTGAGCGTGCCTCGCTCAAGCAAAATGTGGGTAGTGAGTTTCTGTCCCTTTTTTGCTTAAGCGAGTGTGCCTTGCTCAAGTGAGCAAGCGTAGTCATGGTTCTGGAGTGTTTTCACTCACGCTTGCTGGCCTCGCCCAAGCGACCCATGTGGGTCTCGCTCAAGCGAGTCAGGGCCTTGCTCAAGCTAGATACCCTGATTCCACTTTCTTCATTTTTGCTTCTTCTATTCAATTTCCTTGTATGTTTTGGGTTCTATGACCTCTAGAAACATTATTACTATTATAAAATTATATTACCAATGTTTAAACAAATTAATGGTGCATCTTTCAATCTCTCTTCACATAAATTTTTATAATCCTTAATTTTAATTGTATCTTCCACTTTTCCCTTGTGATGATCTTGAGTTCGATCGTCCAAGGAGCACTCTGGTACCTTCTCCTATCTTCATATATGAGATAGGTTATTTATGATCCAGGGTATTTGTTAAGTTTTGCATCGCGGTTTCTTTTATATTTAAACTTTTCAAAAATCACAAAAAATTTACCCCTATTTTCAGGGTGTTACAGTTATCATAAATTCCTATCGTTGGATCACCCTTATAGGAGATCAAGAACCGCTTTTAAGAAAAACAAGGTTGTCAATGAACCTCCACCCGTAGATTATCCAGTCCACAGGTGTGGCAGAGAGTATCTGAGTATCCTTACATCTAGGATAAGAATGTTAAGGAGTTTACAGGTTACGAGAAGGAGCACCACTGGGTGAAGCAAAGTATATTATGGGATTTGTCGTATTGGAAAGACCCCTTGTTAAGACACAATATAGATGTCATGCACATTGAACGAAATGTCTTCATGAACATATTTGACACTGTGATGGACATTAAAGGGAGAACGAAGGACAACGAGAAAAGCCAATTAGACGCTGCAACTTTGTGTTTAAGGAAGGATCTGGAATTAAGGAATGCAAGATGTGGCAAAATGTTTAAATCGTAAGCCAAATATACATTAACAAAAAATCAATGGATGGTTATCTGTGTGTGGGTGAATGGGTTGACCATGCCTGACGGGTTTGCTTCAAATTTAAGTAGATGTGTCGACCTAAAGGAGGGCAGGCTATTTGGCATAAAAGTCATGATTGTCATGTGTTTATGCAACGACTACTTATTTCGTGCCTTACCAAAACCCATCTAGAAACCGTTGGTTGAGTTGAGTCATTTTTTTAAAGAGTTGACAGCAATAGTCTTAACAGAGGAGACTCTTGTGAGGATAGAGGAAAGCAATTCGATGTTGATTTGTAAGTTGGAGCAGACTTTCCCCCTAGTTTTTTTATTCTATGGAGCACCTGCCGATTCATCTACCATACGAGGCTAGGGTTGATGGTCCAGTGCAGTATCGTTGGATGTATCCATTTGAAAGGTTAGACGCTAGAACAACTTTACTTCCATTCCAAAATTTGTTGTAAAAATTAATGTGTACATCACTCAATAATTTCTTTATGTTTCACTAGATTCCTACGTTCTTTAAAAGATAAAGTGTCAAACATGGCATGCATTAAGGAATCGATTTGTGAGGCATACTTAGTAGAAATAACCACTTTTGCTTTATTCTACTTTCCAACGGAGATAGAAACAAGAGTGACTAGAATCCCTCATAACCTTGTGGTGGCACTAAACCCCGGTGTGGACGAATAAACCTTAATATTTAACTATCCCAGTCATCCTGGTGGCAAGGTCATAGAATGTTACATTGATGAGAAACACCGAAAGGTGGCCCACTTGTACATTCTTTTAAACTACAAGGAAGTTGAACCATATCTCGAGTAACTCACCTACTTTTACATTTTTCCGATTTCAACATAGGATTTTTGTGTAGTTAAACTATTGTTCTTTAATTTGGAATTGCAATTTAATTTATAGTGTGACTTTAAATGGGAGGAGGGCATCACTGATGAGATTAGAAGGATCTTTACCGTAAAGACTTCCAAAATCATCAAGAGTACCTTCTGTAAGGTGAGGACGAAAACAAAGCGCCCCTACTGGATCCCCGAGCCCCACTTGGAAGGCATGTTGCAGAAGTGGGGAGGAGTCTTGTTCTAGCAAGCTAGTGCTCGGAAAAAGGCAAATAAGCAGGTTGATGTTGGAGCCTCCGTCTACATTGGGGTTTCCATTTCAGTGGTAGGGCATAAAAAAGATTTGTAAGTACACTTTATTAATTATGTTTATTAATACATTGACTTGAAAGCTTTTTCCTAACAATTTTAATATTTGCAGGAGCAGAAGGAGTATCGTGATCCTTCGTTAGGTTAACTAAAAGACCATGGAGATGGCGGTACTTTATCTAAACTTCTAAGTGTTTCCAAATTTTTTTTATACATTTAGATTTGCTAACTTATTTGACCTTTCTAAACATATACAAGAGGCGTACCAGCCATGCAGGCCTAGAAGGAGGCTTAGCTGGCCTCTTAGATTCTTGATGAGGAGGTACCTTCCACCCTTTCTTCCACCGATAACAACGTCATCTATTTAGAGGCTGTCGGAGGTGTTAACAAGAAAGGGAAGGTGTTTGGCCTCGGTGGGGTTGGGACCTAGATAGCCAGGACTGGGAAGGACCCTGCCTCTTCCTCTACATTGCAAGATGTTGTTCAGGTTATTAAGAACCTGAACAACAAGCTCGTAGAGGAGCGCAGATAAGGGCAGCTGGCGAAAGAGCAAGCAGAGCAGGATCGAGACGCCGACTGATGGCTCAGTAGGAGGCTCTGATCAACCGGTTGATGGAGTCTTTATCGGCTCAACCTGACGACGCAGCCTCTACTTCCCGGCTAGACCCACCACCCCAGGATCCCTCCCTAGTTGATGGACCCATTTTTCTATTTATTTTTTTTACTGTTACATATTTTTATATTTATTCTTTTTTATTGTTTGAGTTGTAAATAATATAACATCTATTACTATATTTTTTATTCGACTGTGTTTATTACTTATTAATGTTATATCTTTTTCTATTTATTATGAGTTTATATATGCGTTTGTTAGCTAATAAAAGCATTATAAAAAATTAATATATATTTTAATTTTATGAAAATATTTAATCCAACTTTATAAAATATACCTAAATCATAAAATTATAAAATTACCTTAAATCATAAAATTTTATGAAACTTTTTTAAAAAATAATATTTATTATTAGCGACGGCCAAATTTGCGTGTCTTTAATGTGTCCACAATGTAGGACAGTCCGTGTTCGTCGCTAACCTTGGTCCCTATTCAGCTACGAGTCAACGACGACAAACACTTGTCCCTGTTTAGCTACGACCCACGACCGTCGCTATTCTTAGTCTTTGTTCAACGACGAGTCAGCGATAAAAAAACTGGTACCTATTTAGCTACGAGCCCCCTCTGTCACTATACTTGGTCCCTGTTTAGCGATGACACATGTCCGTCGCTACAACTGGTCCTTGTTCAGCTACGACATTAGCGACGGTACCTATGAAAAATAACTATGGTATTAGCGATGGCTTTTCGTCATCCAATTAGCTACGACTATATGGTGATCGCTACGTAGCCTATATAGTGACGGTGGAACTTAATTTCGACAGCAATGACCATATTTTCGTCGCTTACGTAGCAACAGATATCGCAGAAAGGGGACCACCTTTAGCGATGGTATATGGCAGTCACTAAGTTTGCTAACATGTTAGCCACCAAAATTATAGTGACGGTATACAGCCGTAGCAGATGTCGTCACTAATATCTTTAACGATGGAAATCTGGCTATTAGCGATGGATTTTTACCGTTGCAAATAGGGCTTTTTTTAGTAGTGTCATAGGCGAGAAAAATATGTTAGATAGGGTGGTTATTGCAAATGAGTTAATTGATGATGTGAAGAGGAGTCATAAATCTTGTTTATTTTTAAAGTGAATTTTGAGAAGGCGTATGATGCAATTTGTTAGGATTTTATTCTATATGATGAGACGATTGGTTTTTACTAATAGGTGGATTCAGTGGATCAGAAGTTGTTTAATGTCCTCTTATGTGTTTGTTCTTGTGAATGAGAGTTTGCCAAAGTTCCTTATTAGGTGGGGTATAAGGCAGGGTGACCTTATGGGCCCATTTTTATTTCTGTTTGTGGCTGAAGGGATTAGTGGGCTAATGAGGGAAGCGGTGAAGAAGAATATGTTTATTGGCATTCTTGTGGGGATGTATAAGTATGCATATCTCATTCACAGTTTGCTGATGATACTTTATTTTTTAATGAATTGTCTTTTAGGAATGTTATGACTTTGAAAAGTGTGTTGAGATGTTTTGAATTGGCTTATGACATGAAGGTTAACTTTTGTAAAAGAAAATTGGGAGCTATTTTAGGGAAAAGAGAGGAAATGACTCGATATACAAACTTGTTGCAGTGTAATATTATGAGGTTACCATTTATGTATCTTAGCATCCCTTTGGGGGCGAATCCAGGAAGGAAGTGTACTTGGGATCCAGTTGTCTTGAAGTTTCGAAAAAAGTTATCCCTTTGGAACCAACGTCATCTATCATTTAGTGGTTGTCTCTATCTTCTTAAATCAGTACTATCCTTGCTTCCTCTCTTTTCCTTCTCTTTTTTAAGGCACCTGTTTCTATTTTAAACTTACTAACTTCTTTGCAAAGGTCATTCTTGTGGGGAGGGGGTGAGATGAGGAAAAAAAATATGTTAGGTTAAATAGGATCAAGTGTGTATGAGTAAGAAGACAGGTGGGTTGGGTGTGAGGGATTTGGAAAAATTTAATTTTGCTTTCTTAGGAAAGTGTATGTTGAGGTTGATGGGAGATCATGAGTGTTTGTCAGGTAGAGTATTAGAGTCAAAATATGGTAGTGGTGTTCGATCTGGGGATTAAGAGGTTTTTAGGAAAGGTTCAAGATGGTAAAGGGATTTAGGGAGTGTTCTGAAAATGTCTGATGAGTTTGGGTTGTTTCGTGTTGGAAATATGCACTAAGAGCCTATATAGGATGTATCATTTTGAATAAGGCATTTTTTGTTAAATAGTTTAACGGCCTTTATTTATCCTTGGAGTAATAGGTCATATGAGAGTTATTCCTAAAATGTCCCTAGTCAAGTATTTACGTGAGGACATGTAAATACATTAAGACTAGTGTGTGAGTATACTGATGATCTAATCTCACAAATCATGAATATAGATGATATCAAGTCTTCATATGGGTAAACATTAAGAGTAATTATGTACTGGACAGACCCACCATGAGAATGTTGCATGGATCGTTATATGAATGTCATAAACGATTCTCAATGTGATAATGGTATATGTAGTCCTTCGACCTGAAGTCACCATGATTCCTACATAAGGAGTTTGTTGTTTTAATACAATCAAATGTCTTCTGTAACAAGAGGACTATAAAGGTTGTTATTAGGAAATGAACAAATTAATGGGAATCCTTGTATTTCCACTGCTCATGCACTAGGGATTCCCTAACAGTGGTATCAAAGCTTGGTTGCAAAACTGTTGTTCTATCCTAGAACCGGGGTCAAGAGTTGACTGTCTTGATCGGTGTCCAGAGTTACCTCACAAGCTCTTAATTTTACACCGTCTCAGTGGAGTACGGTATTTTATACTCAGGTCCAATAAGGATCCTAAGTCCTTCACGTAAAGAGTGAAATTGATGTCGAGTCCGTACCGAAGCTAATGGGACACACCGGAGGTGCATCTGTAAAAGATTCTCTGATGCCTAAGTCAGTACAGGTATTACATGGAACTACAATATTATGGAGGGTAACTCTCTGATTAGTCCAGATCCTTTTATAGTAATAAATAAGTAGTATTTATAGAAGTTACATAGGTAGGAGAAGTGATTTGACATTTCTCCTAACTTATTGTAGCCACAGTGTTTGTAGGAACATGCTACCCATACTAATTTTGACTCGTTGTCTGGCTGTCAGAAAGTGACCGGGGTCTCTATCATGGGTCCGTGGTTGCTCTGGTTCTAGACTCCAGTTAAGGCAATTTAATCAGGTATTCCTTGTAATCCTGATGACATGGCTCCTTCTTAGTAACACCCAGGCCAGGGTCTTGGAGTCCGGTTAGCACCCCGGATTATTTGCCCCTAGTTTATTGTTATGATGATGTCACTATAATGAACTACTTTGGGTGCGGTGGAAAAGATGCATTTTGGAATTCTCTTTTCTAGATTTGGAAAATTATAGACTAGTATGACACTGTGACCGATGTGTGAACATTCCCCATACCGATGTGCTTTCTAAGTTAGGTGGGCATTTAATATGCGCCACCTGAAAAAAGCTGTCTTGTGGCAGGTGTTGCTAACATGGCATGCTCCAATTAGTCCGTGCCTTTTACGTGCCATCAAATGACATCAGAAAAAGGTGAAACAGGGCCTTTTACGGGCCACGTCATTTTGGTCTCCATCATGTCCGTGGGCCACGACGGTTGAACTTTGGCCCATGAGTTTTCGATGCTTATATAAGGAGGAAGACTTTATTAATTTTTCACTTTACGTTTTCCATCCAGAGATTATGTCCATTCATAGTCTTTATCTTTCTCTTCACTTCGTCCTGGCCCGTACTAGAAGAACAGTCCACACCATAAACACAGGTAACCTTTTGACCCCTTCTTTTATTTATGATGTTTGCTTTTTCTACTAACCACGGCTAAGATCAAGACAACTACTGTGAAATAATTTCAAACCCTTCTATTTCTTAGCCACCCGAGGTTCCTCGTCAAAGACCTCGGCTTACACAAATGGACATCTATAGGTGGATGACTCTAGGTAACCAGGGTAATCCAAATCCCTAAGAGTTGGAGTCTTCTTCCTCTGAAGTTCGGAAACCTAAATCACCCTTACCTCTCTTGTCTCTGGATCAGGGTGAGGATTCTAGTGTAGTGCACTACTACGCTGACGATACTGACTTTTATTCCACTATACCATTTTTAGAACACGTAATCACCATGGATGTTGTTGGCTCATCCGTACTAAGGAATAACCCCGATGACACCTTCATGATAGCTGACAAAATAAATTGGCTGGCCCGGAGAACTGAAGACCCATATTTTTGGGTTTTTCAAGACGTGTTGGCCGTTTATAGGCGCCATGCCAAGCCTACTGATGATGTGGAGCTTGAGGTTGAGTATCACTAGCCTGCTAAGAAGTATGCCAACTCTTTTGCTTTCTTCGCCCCCAACACTCACAGAGCGGATCTATCACATCCCAGAGACCACTTCTTATACTTCCATAACTACACTATATCAAAGGTGGGAGTCCGGTTCCCACTAAATAAGTTCGAGATGAGGGTGTAGCGTTTTTTACACATCGCCCCCAGTCAGCTTCATCCCAATAATTAGCCCCTGATCCTCGCCCTTGAAGTCCTTGGGAAGCATCTAGGCCTCACCCCGACCGTCGCCATTTTTTTATATGCCCGGGTGATGCACCGTGGTGGTACTGAGATGAGTTTTATGAAACTAAGGTGCCAAAGCGACATCAACTTTGAGGTGGTTCGTTGAGTCCTACAAGATAACGGGAGCCTATTTTAAAAATTCTTTCATTAAACTTTTCACCAAGGGGATGGATCCCCCTTTTTGAAAGAACGAGGAAGGCCAGTTCTTGATCCACACCGGCTGGACTCATAAATACTTTTTTTTGGAGAGTACAACATACGCAGTCGAAGAGGGCTCTCTTTTTGACTCTTCTAAGGCCGTAGTAGATACCCTTCATACTCTCTCTTGAGGTGCTCCCTTCAAATGTCGCTCCCTTTTTAGGCATTACGGAGACACAAAATGAGTATCTTACTCATTTGGGTATTTAACTTTTCTTTATCTTTTCTTTAATGTGCTCTTTACTTCGGTGGTTCTAATAACTTGTCTTTTCTAGAAAACATGAGTTCCAACACCTTGGAGGCCCTCGTCAGCTTATGGAGGGTTCGGCGGCCATTGTTACAGGGGAAAACAATGTCACCCTAAAAATGAAGAAAGCCTCTCAACTTCAAATCCCGGGAGGTACGATCGCAGTGGAGGATGCCCCTAGCAAGAAGAAGGGGAAGAAGCAGGACGGCGGTGCCTCCAAGCGACAAAAGATGGACACCCTCCAAAAGGCTCTGGACAAGGGGAAAGCATTTGCCATTGAGGTGGTCGAGAAGGAGCCTGAGGTTTCTGTCTCTAGCTTGGAAGCCCTAGAGGAACTCCTTGTCAAGACTACCCCTCCCAACACCGGGTTTGCTTTCCCATGGTGTCTCAAAGAAGGCCTGAATCCTAATGACCTTGAATTTTCCCTAGAGACTACCATGTAGTATAACATCAAGACTCTCTTCACCATCTACTCCGCGCCGCTGACGGTCCCAAGCGAGAAATAAAGCGGTTGAAGGAAAAGAACACCCGCCTCTCTGAGGACTACGGACAGGCCCACCAGAGGATCAAGACTCTTAATGAAACAAATCAAGATCTTTTGAAGTCTGATGAGGGCTTAAAGAAGGAGAGGGATGGATTCCGTAACAAGGTGGGCGATCTGGAGAAGCTCATGGCCGACCTTCAGAAGAAGAACGAGGATCTGTCCACAGCGGTTGTGAGTGAGCAGGCCAAATACAAGGATGACATGGTTAAATTTGCTCATGCTGCTATGGACTCCTTTAGCCATGTTGTCTACCAGGTTGCCTTTCGGAATCAAGGTACTCCACTCAACCTTAACAGCATCAGTTTCTTCAACAGGTTTCGTAATAGAGAGCTGGTAATCGAGGTTGGTTGTTAATCCTACATCCCCTTTGACGAGCCCTTCCAGTTCTCTCCTTTGGTAGCGGAAGAAGATGATACTCCTCAAGAGAAGAACCAGAATAAAGATGAAGAGGCTGGAGATGATAGTGCTGGTTTAGAGAGGGAGGAGGAAGACACCGGTGGCCTAGCTGACCCTTGAAGTTTCCTTTTTGCTCTGTAGATGGGATGAGCTCTCATAAGTGTTATTATACATTGATTTAATGTTTCAATTAAACTCATTTTGAAAAGAATTTAACTAAATCAATAATTGATTGAGCATGATTTTTATTATAAATAACACAAACTTGATTTGTCAAAATATTTGAAGCAAGGTACCAAAAGTCTTGAAGAAACCAAGAAGAATCAGCATAAAGGCCAAGGACACTTAAGCGTGACAAGTTCCACGCTTGAGCGTGTACTTAAAGAAAATAAAATAAGCATCAGAACCTTCACGCTTGAGCAGGAGATAGCATGCTTGGGCGAGGACACTTCATGCTCGAGCGTGAACCCAAGTACGCTTAAGCGCAGCCCTGGCATAACCTGCGCGCTTGAGCGAGGATCAAGAAGGATTTCACGCTTAAGAAGCACGCTTTGAGCGTGGTTTAAGCGCAGCATCAAGAAGGATTTCACGCTTAAGCACAAGAATCCCACGCTTGAGCGAGAATAATGAAAAGCAAAGCCTGAACCCTAGCTCGCTTGAGCGTAGCTGAGCTGGGCTTAAGTGTAACAGAAACAGGACTATCAGGCCCCTCACGCTTGAGCGTGACCATTAAGCTCAAGCGTGACTCATGCAGCATGGGATTTTCAACTTTATATTAACCAATGGTGCGATGCCAACTCACCCACTTTGGTGTGTTTCTGTATGTCTCTTAATGATTCTTCATAGGCTCTACGCAAGTGGGGAAAGGAAAGTTGAAGCATAATCCCTATAAATCAAGCAGAGAACATGGATTGAAGATCATCAGTTAGATCATCAGCTGCATTATCTCCTTCATATCAACAAACACTTTTTCTGCATTTCACTTTGTATTCTTATTTCCAACAATTCTTGAGTGAAAATGCAAAGCATGAGTAACTAATTTTCCTTTATTGGGATTGGTTGTAATCAATTCAAACCTAAAGTAATGCTGCTGTAAGTTTTTATATATGTTAATGAGATTTAATACTTTCTGTATTTCATTCTGCCATTAATGCGTGAAGATACTTGATCACTATTTTCTTGTTTTAAGTTTTCTTAAGTATACTGGGAAGTAACTTTTGAGAGCACATCTGAATGAAATACTCGTTGTGAGTAGCTGACTAGGGATAGCATCTAACGCAATGAACGTCGAAACAATCCATCGGTAATGCTGGAATAGTTTCAAAGTGGCTGAGGGATCAGCGGTTTGAAATCATTCTTATGAATTTTGTAGTCGAGGGATCGATACAAATGACTTTGATTGTGACATAGAAATTATTATTTCAATTTACATACATGCAAATTTATTTAGCTTATGAAAGGTGCGATGCGATGAAACCAATCCCTGTTTTCCAAATCTGATTTTTACCTAAACACTTTAGTATCATTATTTTCATTCAACACTTGCTGTTTCTTTTGTATTCAATCTTTTGTACAACAAAATCAAACCAAACCTTTTGTCAAAATCAATTCAAGAACTAAGATCTTCAAACCAACACCTCCTCAGTGGAACGACATCTATACTATACTACAACCACTGTGTTTAAACTTCGCACAAATATTCCATTGAGTTCATATTATACAAGCTTGATTCTCTTTCCTTGAACACTTCATTTCTTTGTATGATTTTTATAAATATCTTATCAAGTTTTGGCTCCGCAGCTGGGGAGGTGGTTTAAGTTTGAACATTTTAGCATTGAATTGACAAGACTTTGTAAATAAATTTCAATTTGTTTGCATTTTTCATTTTTGTGTGGTAACATTGCTAGAGTGAGTGCTTGATTTATGATCTTGAGAGGACAGGGACCAAAAGAACAACTTGCATTTGATCCAAAAATAGATAGGCTCTTCAAGAAAATCAAGAAATCCAAGCAAAAGCATAACTTCCACACAAGAGAAACTTCCTCTAACAGAATGGTGGATGTCAATAGCAACAATCAAAATCCACCAAGGAGAACACTGGGAGATTACACTTTACAATAAGGACCCAGACATTACTCAAGCATTGCTATTCCAAACACAATAAGGGCTATAGAAATGAAACTTGCTTTTCTTAGTTTAATTAGTTCCCACCAATTCTATGGAATGACAAGTGAAGATCCATATACTCACTTGGACACATTCTATGAATTAGTAGGAACAATGGGCTTTGAACAACAAATAATTGAAGCTGCATATCTAAGACTATTTCCTTTTTCTTTAGCAGGTAAAGCAAAGGAATGGCTCCAATCTCACCCAAATCAAAGTTTGAACAGTTGGGACATAGTGGAAGAAAAATTCCTACACAGGTTCTTTCCACCATCGAGATTTATCAAAGCCAAATCAGACATCACAACATTCAAACAAGGCCAAGATGAACCCTTCTGTGAAGCATAGGAACATTTTAAATCCCTTTTGAGAAAGTGTCCAAATCATGGCTTGGAAGATATTGCCCAACTTAATATCTTCTACAGTGGACTCAAAGCAGATACCAAAATGATACTGGATGCAGTAGCTGGAGGCACTATGATGACGGTGGATGTAGAACAAGCTACAAGAATCATTGAAGCATTATCATCCACGGATTACCAAGCCGAGCATGATAGAACACAACTCCAGAAGAAGGGAATATTGGAACTGAATACAATAGATGCCATTTTAGCTCAAAACAAAATTTTGACTCAGCAAATTGAAGCTCTAACACAGCAAATGGCAAAACTCCCACAGCAATTATATGTAGTACAAACCTCTACAAACAATAAACAATCACAATTGAACTGTGACTTTTATGGAGGAGAACATCAGAATGGACACTGTCAAGGAGAGCAAGGAGACCAATCCATCCTCTATATGAATAGTCAAGGCAAGTAGGGTAACTTCAATAACAATGCTTATTCTAACAATTTTTCACAGGGATGGAAAAATAATCAAAATGGTGGATGGAAGCAAGAGGCATGCACTTCCAACAGACAATAACCTTATCAACAAGGTCCTTCCTTGACAGAAAGAACATTAAAACTAGAGGATACTCTAGAAAAATTCATACAAGTCTCAATCACCAATCAGAAAAACACTGATGCTTCAATAAGAAACCTGGAGACTCAAGTGGGGCAATTGGCTCGTCAAATTGCAGAACATCATAACTATCAATTTAGAGCTAATACCCACCCAAATCCAAAGGAGCAATGCAAAGCAATCACAACAAGAAGTGGAAAGGTCATTGGACAACAAGAAGAAAAGGGTGAAAAGGTGGAAGAGAAGAATTATAAAAAAGAAACAAGAGAGGAAGTCAGTGAAGAGAAAAAAAAAGAATGATGATATACATATGAATAAGGATAAAGTTGAAAAAAAGAAATAAAAAAAGAGAAGAAGAAGGTAGACGACCCAGCACCACAGCTGAAAAGTTTGCCGTATCCAAAGAACCCTTCAAAGATAAACAAGGAGAGGCAATTTGCAAGATTCATGGACATCTTCAAAAGGTTACAAATAAACATACCTTTTATGGAAGCCATGGAACAAATGCCAACGTATGCAAAATTCATGAAGGAGCTGTTAACAAAGAAGAAAAGATTTTCTAAAGAAACAGTGGAACTCGGAGCAGGATGCAGTGCCATTATTTAGAAAGCATTGCCTTAGAAAACAAAAGACCCAGGGAGTTTCACAATTCCAGTAACTATTAGTACTTTACCAGTAGAAAAAGCACTCTTAGACTTGGGAGCTAGCATTAGCCTAATGCCCCTCTCAATGGTAAAAAGAATTGGAGATCTTGAGGTGAAACCAACACGAATGACCCTCCAACTTACTGATCGATCTATGAAGTTTCCATACTGCATAGCAGAGGATGTACAGGTACGAGTTGACAAATTCGTGTTCTTGGTAGATTTTGTCATCATGGACATTGAAGAAGATACAGAGGTACCTCTCATTTTGGGGAGGCCCTTCATGAAAACTGCAAAGGTAATTATTGATGTGGACGATGGGAAGCTAAAGGTGAGAGTGCAAGATGAAGAAGTAGATTTCAATATGTTTGATGCAATGAAGTACCCAGCAGAGAAGCAACGGTGCTTCAAAATCGACATTGAAGAAATAGCCATTAGAGAACAATCCAATGAAGTGCTCAACAAGGATCCACTCAACGAGTTAATGGCAGACACTGAACCAAGTGGAAAAATAATAGAAGAAGATGTGAAGAACTTGAAGGAGGATAAGCATGACATCTAAAAAGAAATTCATTATGAGAAGCTGCCAGAAAAAGCAAAAGAAGTCACAGCATCAAAAGTAGAGCTAAAGGTGTTGCCCTCACATTTGAAATACATTTTTCTTGACGAGGATGGTCAAAACCTGTTATCATTAATAGGCAATTGTCAGAATCAGAAGAAAAACAATTGATTCAAGTATTAAAGGAGCATTCAATAGTAATTGGTTGGAAACTAGAAGACTTGAAAGGAATAAGTCCAGCTTACTATATGCATCGTATTTACATGGAACAAGAATTCAAACCAATTGCCCAGCCGCAGAGACGTTTGTATCCAACCATGAAGGAAGTAGTCAAACGGGAGGTAATTAAATTACTAGAAGCTGGTATAATTTATCCAATATCTGATAGTTCTTGGGTGAGTCCTGTGCAGGTTGTTCCAAAAAAGGGGGAGTAACTGTCATACAAAATGACAAGAATGAATTGATTCCCACAAGGACAGTCACTAGATGGAGAATGTGCATTGACTACAGAAAGTTAAACACAGCAACTAGGAAAGATCATTTTCCTCTACCCTTCATGGACCAAATACTAGAAAGGCTTGCAGGACAAGCATACTATTACTTTCTAGATGGATACTCAGGTTACAACCAAATAGCTGTTGCACCAGAAGATCAAGAGAAAACAATATTCACATGTCCCTTTGGGGTGTTTGCATACAGAAAAATGCCTTTTGGGTTATGCAATGCCCTTGCAACATTCCAAAGGTGCATGTTAGCTATTTTCTCAGATTTAGTGGAAAAATGCATTGAAGTCTTCATGGATGACTTTTCGATTTTTGGACCGTCATTTAATCAATGCTTGGAAAACTTGAGTATAGTATTGGAAAGATGTATGAAAACCAATTTAGTTTTAAATTGGGAAAAGTGTCATTTTATGGTTACTGAAGGAATTGTGCTGGGACATCAAATCTCCAAAAGAGGCATTGAAGTGGACAAAGCCAAAGTGGAAGTAATTGAGAAGCTGCCACCACCAGGGAATGTGAAAGGAGTGAGAAACTTCTTGGGCCATGCAGGTTTTTATCGAAGGTTCATCAAGGACTTCTCCAAAATCGTAAAGCCTTTGAGTAATCTCTTGAACAAAGACACCCCTTTTATTTTTGATGATTCTTGTCAACATGCATTTGAAACTTTAAAACATAAATTGACTTGTGCACCTGTGATAGTTGCTCCTGATTGGGAGTTAGATTTTGAAATAATGTGTGATGCCAGTGATTATGCCATTGGGGCCGTATTAGGACAAAGGAAGGAAAAAGTTTTTCATGTTATACACTATGCTAGCAAAGTTTTAAACCCTGCCCAAACAAATTATGCAACAACAGAAAAAGAGCTGTTAGCAATAGTGTATGGCCTGGAAAAATTTAGACCTTATCTGATTGATTCCCAAGTCACTATTTTTACTGACCATGCTGTTATTAAATATCTGCTAAATAAACCTGACTCTAAGCCCAAGCTAATTAGATAGATCTTGCTAATGCAAGAATTCAATCTAGTAATCAAAGACAAAAAAGGCAGCAAAAATTTTATTGCAGATCATTTGTTTCGCCTTGTTAACAAGGAAGTCACACTACCTCAACCAGAAGTGAATGAAGAATTCCCTGATGAGAAGCTACTGATGATAAAGGAAATGCCATGGTTTGCAGACATGGCAAACTTTAAAGCCGCAGGGGTGTTGCCTTAGGATCTTTCATGGCAACAAAAGAAAAAGTTTCTGAAAGATGAAAAGCAGTTTATATGGGATGACCCGTACTTGTTTAAACTTGGATCCGACTACATTTTAAGGAGATGTGTTTCTCGACAAGAAGCCAACAACATTTTATGGCACTGTCACAGCTCCCCATATGGAGGACACTTCAATGGGGAGAGGACTGCAGCTAAGGTCCTCCAATCAGGTTTTTAATCAGGTTTTTATTGGCCATTATTGTTTAAAGATGCTAATGTTTTTATGCAGCATTATGATGTATGTCAGAAAACAGGTAGCATATCAAAAAGGAACAAAATGCCACTAACTGTCATTCTTGAAATAGAAGTCTTTGATTTCTAGGGTATAGACTTTGTTGGACCTCTACCTATTTCATTTTCTAATGAGTACATTGTTGTAGCAGTGGACTATGTATCAAAGTGGGTTGAAGCCTTGACTTGTGTTAAAGCTGATGCCAAAACCGTTATCAAATTTCTCAAGAAAAACATTTTCAGTAGGTTTGGCACTCCAAGGGTACTGATAAGTGACGAAGGTTCTTATTTCTACAACACTCAACTTCAAAAGTGTATGGAACACTATGGAGTAAAGCATAAGGTAACCTCTCCATACCACCCTTAAGCCAATGGCCAAGTGGAAGTATCCAACAGAGAGATCAAGAGGATATTAGAAAAGACAATCGGCCTCAACAGGAAGGATTGGTCCTTAAAGCTGGATGATGCTTTATGGGCATATAGAACAACCTACATAGCACCAACTGGATTTTAACCTTACCAGTTGGTGTATGGAAAGAATTGCCATCTTCCAGTAGAGCTTGAACACAAGGCATTCTGGGCAATGAAAATTCTCAATTATGACCCAAAGGCATCAGTTCAAGAAAGAAAAATTCAGATGCAAAAGTTAGAAGAATGGAGGATGGATGCCTATGAATCATCAAGGATCTATAAGGAGAAAATGAAGGCTTACCATGATAGACACATTATGAAAAAGAGTTTTTTCCTAAGACAATCTATGCTCTTTTTCAATTCAAGGATAAAATTGTTTCTAGGAAAACTAAAATCCAAATGGTCAGGACCATTCATTGTGAAGGAAGTAAGATCTTATGGGGCCATTGAATTACAAGACCCTAAATCTGAAAGAACCTGGGTTGTAAATGGTCAAAGACTCAAGCCTTATTTAGGACGAGAGGTGGAGAAAGTCACCATATTCATTCAACTAACAGATCCATGATCAAACAAATCAGGCGTCAAGCTAATGATGATAAACAAGCGCTCTTGGGAGGCAACCCAACCTTTTATGTTCTCTGATTAATCTTGTTAGTTTCAATTTAAGAAATTTTTATGTTATGTTTAAAAATCTCTCTTATTTTTCAGGAACACTCATCACCATCACCATCCATCATCCAAGGACCAAAGAGCAAATGGTCAAAAGGAAAACAAGTGTCTTCAATTCGCTCAAGCAAATGGGGTCAAGCTCAAAGCAAGACCAGAAATCAAAGTGTCAGGTTTGTACAAGCTCAAGCATGACAATTCATGCTCAAGCGTGGGCATTCTGTTTGAAGTCACGCTCAAGCGTGATCTTCCCAGCTTAAGCGTGAATTATTAAAAGCATCAGGGGTCATTCCACAAGTAACCACACTCAAGCGTGACAGATACACGCTTAAGCGAGAAACATGTAATTTGATTCTGACTTAAATTCACTTAGGCGAATAACTGTGTGCTTAAGCGAGGGAGTATAAATTGCATAGGCCCAAATTCCTTCATGCACGCTTGAGCGAGTGTTGAGAGTGCTTAAGCGCCTGTTCTAAAAATTTCACTCACACTCAAGCGTGATTTAGCCCAACATAAGCGCAAGTTTCATTTTCTAAGGGAAAATTCCACAAAACCGACCACACTCAAGTGTGAAAAGTTTCCCCGGACAAACGCTCAAATGCACTTGAATTAACCATTGTTGGACGATCACGCTTAAGTGTGATATACCCACGCTCAAGCGAGAGGTTTAAAAATTGCCCCTGATACTAATAAATGGAGCGTTTTGTAACTCCTCACTCGTGTAACCGCCCATTACCCTTCCTGACTTTCAAAGCTTTATAACTGAAAATTCCATTTTCATTACTTGTCCTATTCTCTCTTAATTTAATCTAGCATTTTCACTATCTTCTATTCATTATTCATTTCAAGGTCACTGTATTTTCTGTTCTCTGCATCACTTTCGATTCTTCCAGGTAACCACTGAACTTTCCCCAATTAAATTTTATCATGCTGTTACCTTGTTACGAAGCATTAATAACCTCTTTTAGGAATGCATGCGAAACTTCTAGATTTCTTTATACTCATTCCTAGTGTGTTACCATCATAATGTAAAATGCTTCATGGTTGACTTCTCTTTTTGGGAATTTAAAGGGAAGATTAGTGTTACTATTCTTAACTTCTTTGTAGTGCATGTGAACTATTTGTGAAAAATCCTAAAAGAAGTTAATTTGCATACTGATCATCATACATGATAAGCAATAACATTTATATGGCCTACAATCTTGACACAGGACACTACACATATGGTTTTCCCTTGCCATCCTTATTATATCATCATTTGAAGTTATGCTCTTTTGCAGAGAATGGCCAGGACCAAGTAAGTTGCACCAAGTTCTCCTACAACCACTTCCCCACCAAGAAGTTTTAGAAGAAATAAGGGAAAGAGGCCAAGGACCAAAGACCAAGATAACGCCCCAAAATTCTGAAACAAAGACAAGAGCAGGCGTTATGAGGATATTTCCAAGTGGACATTCATCCCAGAAAAAAAGGTAGATTTGGCTTTAGGAGAATGTGATGCGTTTTTACAGGTTGTGAGAAGAAGAAACTGGCTCAAGATCTGCTATCCAAGGGAGAGGTATGACCCAGGGATAGTCAGAGAATTCTATGCTAATGCTTGGCCCAAGGAGGGAGAAGGTGACCAAAGGACATGGGTAAGAGGTCATTGGCTCTCATATGGCAGGGATGAGATTAACTTCTACTTGGGCAGCATCATGGAACTAGGAGAAGGAGAAATTTGTGACTATGCTGCTATGGTTTCAAGAAACCAATTCATTGCCACCAATGATCTTGAGGCCGCCATATGCATTCCAGGTCGTCACTTCCAGATGGGGCAAGGGGAGAACCCACTGTGAATTCTAAGAAAAGACATGACTACCATTTCTAAAGTATGGACTTCTTTCATGCTTGCCAACATCGTACCTAATACACATGTTTTTGATCTCATTTTCAGCAGTGTTATTTATTATATTGCATTTTACAAAATGACATCTCCGTTGATCTAGCACACATAATCTCTGATGAAATTCACAAATTTGTAAAAGGTGATCAAAAGTTCTCCCAGGCAGGGAAAAAGGTTAAAGGAAGTTTAGGCTTCCCTACTTTTATTACTGATTTTTATGCAGCATATGGGATTGAGGTATAAGACCTCAAACCTATCAGGCCATCTATTGACAAACGCTTCATTGAGCGGTATTGTAGCACTCAAACTACACTAGAAGTATCCCCTTCACCTACCACAGAAGCACAACAGCAAGCACCATCACCAACAGGATCAGAACCTGCCCCTCCTCCTCTCAGCACAGAAACATCAATGATCCTACAAGCCATCCATCTTCTTAAGATTCAGAACAGCCACCTCCTGGCACAACAAAATGCTAACCATCGAGGATTGATGCATATACATCATGTTTTATATTATAGCATTCCTGCAGGACAACCCAAACCTTGGATAGATCCAGTCCAATTTGAAGCCTTCACTACTTGGCCTGGGGACAGGCCTTCTTTTGTGGGAGGGGGTGAGACTTCACAAGCTAGGCCAGAACCTTCTTCACAGGGACCTCCAGAAAGGGAACAGGAGACAAAGGATGACTCTTCTGAGGATGAGTGATGAGTTTACTGCTTTAGTTTTTAATTACTTTAGTTACTTTGAGTTGGTTTTCTTAGTCTGATATTACTGTAGCATACTTTGAAAATTTTTAAATTTTTCATGCTTTTGTTATGATTGTTTTGATGCAAAGTTACATGCTTAACTCTAAAGCAGTTTTGAAAAACCCAACCAGGATTTAAACTTTTTTTCAAGAAAAGATTCTGAGTTAGCAATTATTTTGAGGCAGTAACATTGGTTTTGAGAAGGCAAATTAACTGATTTAAGACCATGAAAATAAAGGAAATAAACCATTAAAATTTGTTTGCATGCTTGAACCCTTTTAGAATATGGAAGTATGCCTTATAACCAGGTGAGAAGGGAGAAATTTAAACACTGAGAGTCTCATTAGAATTTGCTAAGTTTGCATTGCCTAATTTTTTGATTAACAATTTTTTCATAAGAAATTAAGCAAGGAAAGGATAAAGGCAATTTTGAAAATAAAATAACCTAGAGCCAAAAAGCTACCCTCAAAAATAAGCCCTATTCTTTGATAGCCCACTTTTGAGCCAAAATGTTTTTTATTCTATAAAAACACCCTAACCCAAGCATGAGAAATAAAAATCCTACCTTATCAGCATGCTCAAATTTGATAAGAGCTAAAATATTTTTCCAAAAGAATCATGAAAGAAACAGAGGCAGAAAAAGAGAATGCTAAAAACAGTAAATTCTTCAGAGATTCAAACAGAAATAGAGAACTAGGAAAAAGGAACTAAAGAATTCTGTAGCTCAAGAAAACTTTGAAAAGTTTCATAACTTATGCTCTTCCTTATGAATGCATTTTGAACTCAAGAAAAACCAAGAATTCTTGTTTAGCCCAGCCTCATTACAACCCTTAAAAGACCTTTTGATCCTTACTACTCTTATGATTTGATTTTTGATTGGAAATGACTGGCAATGTCAATTAGGCAGTTCTCATGATGAATGTGT
This sequence comes from Clitoria ternatea, assembly GCA_037962975.1. NCBI lineage: Eukaryota > Viridiplantae > Streptophyta > Magnoliopsida > Fabales > Fabaceae > Clitoria > Clitoria ternatea. The sequence continues at coordinate 165,654,311 of CM075672.1, forward strand.
GACACAGACACCTGGTGAGAAATAATGAGAGTTCCTTATTCTTAATTGGTTACTTGCATTGTGAAAAATCGAATGGTGCATGGCATTTCAAAGGATTGGTATTGAGGATGTTATTTGCCTTAAGTTAAAACTGAGATTATTGTCTTTTAAAATGTTGTCTGAATCTAATCTTATTAAATGCTTGATTTCCTTTCCAAACTTCTTTTACTTGAGGACAAGCAAAAATCTAGGTTGGGGAGAGTTTGATAAGTGTTATTATACATTGATTTAATGTTTCAATTAAACTCATTTTGTAAAGAATTTAACTAAATCAATAATTGATTGAGCATGATTTTTATTATAAATAACACAAGCTTGATTTGTCAAAATATTTGAAGAAAGGTACTAAAAGTCTTGAAGAAACCAAGAAGAATCAGCATAAAGGCCAAGGACACTTAAGCGTGACAAGTTCCACGCTTGAGCGTGTACTTAAAGAACATAAAATAAGCATCAGAACCTTCACGCTTGAGTAGGAGATAGCACGCTTGGGCGAGGACACTTCGCCTGGAGCGTGAACTCGAGCGCTCTTAAGTGCAGCCCTGGCATTACCTGCGCGCTTGAGCGAGGATCAAGAGAGATTTCACACTTAAGAAGCACGCTTTGAGCGTGGTTTCAGCGCAACATCAAGAAGGATTTCATGCTTGAGCACAAGAATCCCATGCTTGAGCGAGAATAATGACAAGCAAAGCCTGAACCTGAGCTTACTTGAGCGTAGCTGAGCTGGGCTTAAGCGTGACAAAAACAGGACTATCAGGCCCCTCACGCTTGAATGTGACCATTAAGCTCAAGCGTAACTCATGCAGCATGGGATTTTCAATTTTATATTAACCAATGGTGCGATGCCAACTCACCCACTTTGGTGTGTTTCTGTATGTCTCTTAATGATTCTTCATGGGCTCTATGCAAGTGGGGAAAGGAAAGCTGAAGCATAATCCCTATAAATCAAGCAGAGAACAGGGATTGAAGATCATCAGTTAGATCATCAACTGGATTATCTCCTTCATATCAACAAACACTTTTTCTGCATTTCACTTTGTATTCTTATTTCCAACAATTCTTGAGTGAAAATGCAAAGCATGAGTAACTAATTTTCCTTTATTGGGATTGGTTGTAATCAATTCAAACCTAAAGTAATGCTGATGTAAGTTTTTATGTATGTTAATGAGATTTAATACTTTCTGTATTTCATTCCGCCATTGATGCCTAAAGATACTTGATCACTATTTTCTTGTTTTAAGTTTTCTTAAGTATACTGGGAAGTAACTTTTGAGAGCAGATCTGAATGAAATACTCCTTGTGAGTAGCTGACCAGGGATGGCATCTAATGAAATGAACGTCGAAACAATCGATCGGTAATACTGGAATGGTTTCAAAGTGACTGAGGGATCAGGGGTTTGAAATTATTCTTATGAATTTTGTAGTCGAGGGATCGATGCAAATGACTTTGATTGTGACGTAGAAATTATTATTTCAATTTACATACATGCAAATTTATTTAGCTTACGAAAGGTGCGATGCGATGAAACCAATCCCAGTTTTCCAAATCTGATTTTTACCTAAACACTTTACTGTCATTATTTTCATTCAACACTTACTGTTTTTTTTGTATTCAATCTTTTGTACAACAAAATCAAACCAAACCTTTTGTCAAAATCAATTCAAGAACTAAGATCTTCAAACCAACAGCTCCTCAGTGGAACGACATCTATACTATACTACAATCACTGTGTTTAAACTTCGCACAAATATTCCATTGAGTTTATATTATACAAGCTTGATTCTCTTTCCTTGAACACTTCATTTCTTTGTATGATTTTTATAAATATCTTATCAAGCTCCACCCCTTTTTTTGGATACTTTTAATTTTGTTTGGCCGAGGTGCCTTTCTTGTAATTATTTTGATATTTTAATGAACTTAATATTTTTCTACCAATATTGTCTTTATGTTACTACCTTGTCATCATTTTTTTATTGCTTGTATCAACTGAAATTATAATATTATTAAGTGGACCTCGGTAATATTTAGGCATTATCACCTCGATATGTATTAATTACTTCTGCAATCTATACTTAATCGCTTTTTGGATTTTCAACCACTTTGGGGTTTAACATAAACGAACCGCTCTGGGGCTTTTCAACCGCTCTGATGTTTAACGCAAATGAATTGCTCTGGAGTTTTTCAACCACTCTGGGATTTAAGGTAAACGAACTGCTCTGGGGTTTTCTAACTACTCTAGGGTTTAAGGTAAACGAACCGCTCTGGGGTTTTTCAAACACTCCGGTGTTTAAGGTAAATGAACTGCTTTGGGGTTTTTCAACCGCTTCGGGGTTTAAGCTTGGAATAACCATTCTGGGGTTTTTTAACCACTCCTGGGTTTAAGGTAAACAAACTGCTCTAAGGTTTTTCAACAGCTTCGGGGTTTAACGTAGATGAACCGCTCTGGGGCTTTTCAACCGCTCAGGGGTTTAACCTAAATGAACCGCTCTAGGGTTTTTTAACCACTCCGGGGTTTAAGGTAAACAAACCGCTCTGGGGTTTTCCAACTGCTCCAGGGTTTAAAGTAAACGAATCGCTCTAGGGTTTTTCAACCGCTCCAGGGTTTAAGGTAAATGAACCGCTCTGGGGGTTTTCAACTGCTCTGGGGTTTAAGCTCAGAATAACCACTCTAGGGTTTTTCAACCACTCCGGGGTTTCAGTTTGAAATAACCGTAATTTTGAAATAAACTAGCGAGCAATAATTACTTTCAAATTTACTATTTATTTGAGTAAGCACCCTAGTTTCATGCCTCATTAAAAACCTTCTAAGTAAACCCTATGGGAAAAACCTTAGGTTGGGAAAAAGAGTGCATGGCTTGTGACGCCGGTTAGCTGTAGTACACACATAAGTTTTTTACATTCCATTTAATCTTAAATACTTTGCCTTGTAGTATTTCCAAAAGATAAGCTCCCCTGGGGGTTACTTCATTCACCCGGTACGGTCCTTCCCATATCGGTGCTAACTTTCCTTGATGTGCTAGACGGTTTCCTATTGACGCTTTTCTTAAGACGAGGTCGCTTACATTGAATCTTCTTTTCTACACCTTTATATTGTAATGCAGTGCAACCTTGGTGTTGACCACTTGATCCCAAACAAAAGCTGTTTCTCTCACTTCTGGCAGTAAGTCCAACTCATTTCTTAACTTCATACCATTGTCATCCTCATCAAACTTCCAAACTCTTGGTGAGATCTGATTAATTTCAACTTGTATGACTAGATCAATGCCATACACCAACCAAAATGGGGTTTTTCTTGTAGACAAAGTTGGTGTAGCCTGGTATGCCCACAAGACATGGCAAAGCTGGTTGGCCCATTCTCCTTTCGCATCACCAAGCCGCTTCTTCAAACCCTTTAAAATTTCTCTATTTGCCACTTCAGCTTGCCCATTAGTTTTAGGATGCTCAACTGATGAAAAGACTTGTTTAATCTAAAGCTCCTCAAGAAGGATTTTCAACTTGGAGTCCGTCAACTACATTCTATTATCTGTGATGACCCTTCCTGGTATTCTAAACCTGGTAATTACTTTCTCATAGAAAAATCTTTGAGTTCGCGCCACAGTGATGTACACCACTGCCTCTGCCTCAATCTATTTTGTGAAGTAATCCACCCCGACTATTAGATATTTGACTCCGCCAAGTGCCTTCGGAAAAGGTCCCAAAATATCCATACCCCACTAGTAGAAAGGCCATGGAATAGCCAATGTAAACAGCTCTTCGGCTGGGATGTGGTGCTCATTGTTGTGCTTCTGGCATGCATCACACCTTTTGACATACTCTACAACGTTCTTAGTTAAAGTGAGCCACCAATATCCTACTCGTAAAACCTTTCTGGCCAAACTTCTTCCCCCACAATGGTGGCCACACATCCCCTTATGTACCTCGACTAAAACCTCCTCAACTTCAGCTTTATTCAAGCATCTTAAGTATGGAGCTAACATCCCTCTTCTGAATAAACTTCCGTCTACTAAAACAAAATTTGGTAGCTCTTTCTTCAACTTCTTTTTTTTCAACGGGCACTCCAGAAGTTGTCCGTTCACTATATACCGGATTATTGGAATGCCTAGGAGTTTTCTAGATGAGCTTTGAACTAGATGACATAGACTTTAAGTAGAGTTGAGATACTTGTAGTAGCTAAGGTGCTTTGTATGACCATAGTGGTGGATCATGCCTTCTTAGTGCTAGCTAACCGAGATAAAATATCTGCCCTAACATTTCCTTCTCTTGGGACATACTTAAACTCAATATTTATAAACCTTTCTCCTATTTCCTTTACCTTGGCTAGATATTGATGCAACACGGCTCTTTAGCCTAATAACTTCCATTGATCTATGAAATCACAAGTTGTGAATCATTGTAGAGTATTACAGTTCGTGCTCCTACATCCAAGGCTGCTCTCAGTCCTACCAAACAGGCTTTATACTCTGCCTGATTGTTCGATGCCTTGAAATCAAACTAGAGAGAAATTTTGATACTCACTCCATCTTCGCTTTCTATTACTACGTCGGCCCCGTATCTTTTCCATTTGACAATCCATCTATATAAATAACCAGTGCTCCCGTACTCTTGTTAGCTCTGTCACAAAATTAGCCAGTATTTGAGCCTTGATGGCCCCTTGAGGTTCATATGAGATGTCAAACTCTGAAAGCTCTATGGCCCACTTCTTCATCCTCCTGCCAAGTCTGGCTTGTGAAATGCTCTTAGAGGAAGATCGGTCTGAACTACGATGGGATACGCATGGAAATTTTGCCTCAGACGTCAGGACATCTAGACTAATGCTAAAGCATCCTTTTCCAATTTCTGATATCAGCACTCCGATCCCTAAAGGACCTTCCCAAAAAAATACACTTGTCGCGGACCCTCAGCCGTCTCTTTCACCAGTGCGGCTCCCATAGCTTCATCTGATACAGAAAGGTAAGCAAATAGCTTTTCACCGGGGTCTGGCATTGTTAGTCCTGGTAGATTGGCTAGGACTTCCTTCAATTCTTGAAACGCCTTCTCCTGCTCTTCTCCCCATTTGAACTCCTTATTCTTCTTTAATGCCTTCTAGAGGGGTAATGACCGGTGTGCCATTTTTGGCATGAACCGAGATAATGCTGCCACTTTTCCATTCAAATTAGTTGGACTTCAAAGTTCTTTCACCACTTTGCATTTATCGGGGTTGGCCTCTATGCCCCTCTAGGTGAGCATGAACCCCAGGAACTGTCCTGCTGGTACTGCGAATGTACACTTTAATGGGTTCAGTCTCATGTTGTACAGCTGGAGTCTCTGAAACATTTTCCTCAAATATTCAATGTAGTCACCTCCTACTGGGGTCTTGGTTATGATATCGTCAACATACACCTCCACCATCTTCGACATCATACCTTAGAAAACTTTATTTATCATCCTCTGATAAGTGGCACAGATATTCTTTAGTCTGAATGACATAACCATGTAGCAAAAATCTCCTTTATCATTTATGAACTCCATCTTATCTTCATCTTCCTTCCATATTGGGATTTAGTTGTACCTAGAGTACGCATCCACGAAGGACAGAAATTGGTAGCCCGAAGAATCATCCACCATCTAATCAATACTTGGAAGGAGATATGGGTCTTTAGGGCAACACTTGTTCAGATTCGTGAAATTTGTACATATCTGCCATTTGTAATTTTCCTTTTTTACCATTACTACGTTGGAGACCCAGGAATAGTATTAGACTTCTCATATAAATCCAGCCTTTAACAATTCTTCAGTTTGCTCACAAGCCACTTCTACTTTTTTGGCCTTAGTCTTCTCTTTTTTGTGTAACTGCCCTTGACTCCGGATAGACTGCTAGTTTATGACAACAAAAGTTTAGATGAATCTCTAATATATCAATTGTAGTCCAACCAAACAGATGTGTGAATTTTCTCAACATCTTAACCAACCGTCCCTCTATTCTGGTATCTAAGGAATCATTAATTTTCATGCCCCTGGTAGGATCTTCCTCCAACATAACTTTATTCACTCCTTCTTCCGGTGTGGGACTCTAAGGATTCTCAAGAGTTAGCACCAACTCTTCTCTTGGGTCTAGATCTTTTAGGTTTACAGACTCCAATACTGGTCTACCGTCATTCAACCTTTTTCTCTTGATAGATTCTTTCATCTTAGTTATTTGCACACTAAGGTTATAACAACACCTTGCCATTTACTGGTCACCCGGACTGAGGACACCTGGTTATCCTTGTTAATGAATTTTATCAATAGATGCGGGGTTGACACCACTACTTCCAAAGCATTAAGAGAGGGGCGCTCAATAATCCCATTGAATGGGGATTTCACATCTATTACTAACACCCTTGTGCGCATCGTCTTCGACCCCGGCCCTTCTTCAAATGTTAGTCTGGTGTCCAAATAACCTTTAGTAGGCTGCTTAGCCTCGTTGAATACCGTCAACTCCTGTATATAAGGTTGCAAGTCGGAGTTTGAGAGTCTCATCTTCTTGAAGCATTCATAAAAGATTATATCACATGAACTCCCTTGGTCTACCAACATTCTCCTAATCCTTTTATTCGCCACAACGACCTCAATTATTACCGCATCTCCTCTAGGCACCGTTAGACCGTAGTCATCATCAGTGAAAGTAATAATAGGGGTTTAAACTCTATCTCAGAATGGTCTATTGTCTGCCTTTGTCTAGACCGATATAATAGTCCTTAAATGATTCTTTCGTGCTGAGTTTGACACTCCGTCCCCAGCAAAACCTCCTGTAATCATATCAATTACGTCCCTTTTGCCCAAACTTGGTGGGGGTTTCATCCATGACTCATCATTCTCATCGATATTATCGACCACAACCTTTCCCTTGTCTATAATAGGCTTCTTGGAACTCTAGGCTTCCTTCTCTTTAACCAGGTTGCTCTCTTTTCTTCTTGGGGCTATTTTTTGACTCTAGATTAGGTCTCTGTCTAAATGGATATTGCTTTAACTTTTCTTCTCTTATCAACGCTTCAATAGCTTCCTTCAACTGTAGAAATTCATCAGTGCTATGCCTGGCCTGTTCATAAAACTCACAGTATTTACTTGTATTCCCAACTCTCTTTATAGGCAAAGGCTTCCTTACTCCAAACAACATTATTCCTTTTAAGCCGACCTCCCTTAGAATCTGGCTAGGCCATACTGCCAGTGGAGTATATTACACAGAATTCATATTCCTTATCTCTCTTGGTCTTGCGAATATGTCCCTACCCGGACTTCTACGCTCCAACTTCGGTGTTCTTCTGTCCGACGTCTGGACCTTTTCTGGTGTTATACTCTTCTGGTTAGCAGTTGCGAGATGTATCTCTCTCCCTATGTATTTTACAGCCTTATTTCTGAACTCTTCAAGAGTTCAGGGTGGTCCCTTTGCCAAAGACAAGGCGAAAGGTGATTGTGGTTGCAAAGCTTCTACCATAATATGTATTTGAATTTCCTCTGTCAACCCTAGTACCAACACAGCCTCCTTATAAAATCTCTTCAAAAAGTCTTAAGCTTTCCTCCAACCCTTGCTTAATTTGCGCTAAAGTATGAGACATTTTGGGAATGTCTCTTGACACCACAAAGTGTTGCAAGAATGCATGGGCCATATCGTCCCATGAGTCAATTAATCTAGTTGGAAGACTCTTAAACCATCCCAAGGCCTCAACAAACAATGTTCTTGGGAACATTTTACACATAACATCCTCCTCAGCTCCTAAGAATAGAGACTCATTTACGTATGCATCCAAATGACTGTTGGGGTCAGATTCCCCAGTATACTTCCTAACTGACAAAGGCTGTAGGGTCTGAAGGTGCCTTGGTATGGGGACGCTCATCAACCTCCTAGTGAATGGTATTTTAAATCGATATTTACCTCCCTTACCGTGTTGCATGGCCTTTCTCTTGCTACTCATCTCCTCAGTCTGGTATGTGGACTCCTGCTCATCATAAGCTTGAGTTTGGGACCGCTCCTGCTGATATTGGACATCCTATCATCCTTTATTTCCACCAACATTCTCTCTTCTGTCCACTCTTTTGAAGCTCTTGAATCTCTTGTCGTAATTGCCTGATAATTTCATCATGGGGATTTGGCTGCACCATCATCTGCATCCTTAACTCCATCCTCGGGGTCTCTACTATACCCTTGTTATAATCCAGAGTCCTTGCCATATTTTGGATGTGTCTTTCTAGGGTTTTGCTCATGTTGCGATCCATAACTTACTTTCCGTTGTGATATGGGACTCAATTTACACGGTCCCATTGGGCGTGCCAATGTTTTGTCCTAGAACCAGGGTCAAGAGTTGACTGTCTTGACCAGTGTCCAGAGTTACCTAACAAGCTCTCAATTTTATACCGTCTTAGTGAAGTACGGTATTTTATACTCAGGTCTAGTAGGGATCCTAAGTCCTTCTCGTAAAGGGTGAGATTAATGTTGAGTCCATACCAAAGTCAATGGGACACACCAGAGATGCACTTGTAAAAGATTCCCTAATGCATAAGTCAGTACGGGTATTATAAGGAATTGTAGTATTATGGAGGGTAACTCTCTGATTAGTCCAAATCCTTTTATAGTAATAAATGAGTAGTATTTATAGACGTTACCTGGGTAGAAGAAGTGATTTGACCCTTCTTCTAACTTACTGTAACCACAGTGTTTGCAGGAACATGCTACTTATACTGATTCTGACTCATTGTTTGGTTATCAGAAAGTGACCGGAGTCTTGGTCATGGGTCTGTAGTTGCTCTGGTTCTAGACTCCGATTGAGGTAATTTAATCAGGTATTCCTTGTAATCCTGATGATGTGGCTCCTTTTTAGTAACACCCCAGCTAGGGTTTTGGAGTTCGGTCAGTACCCCGGATCAACTGTGTTTTGGGAAAATGTTTGTTTAAAGAACATGTGAAAAAAAAATTTCTTTTACAAAAAGAATTGTAAAGGTTGAATCTTTTGTAAGGGTTGCATATTTTATTAGATATGATACAAACTTTGCATTTATAATGAGATATTATGCAAAGGTTGCATTTTTTATGAGATTTGTTGCAAAGGTTACACCTTTTTAGAAGCTAGTATCAATTTAATTTTGTTTTGTGTATATTGATTGCTTTTCTCAACATTTTAATTAAAGAACATGTGTTTTTTGGAAGTGCTTTATTATATGAACATGTTGTATGTTGCAATGGTGATTGTTTTGTATATGTTCTAATCATAAAGCATAATTTTATGTTCATTTAATTAAATTCAAACCAAAGGTTGTATGCAATGCATGTCTATATGCTTTCTCTTTCTAATATGAATTGTTCATGTGAGATTGTGTTTAGAAAGTTTTAGAGTTAAACCCTAGCCGCAGTGAAAACTAGGATTCAAAAGTTAAAACCTAGTCATCATGGTATTTTATTTATTTGTAAATGTCATAAATAAAATATTTGATTTTAATATTATAGTTTAAATTTGATTTGTAAATGTTGCAAATCAAATTTTAAATGTTTGTTAAATTTAAAGTTTGTAAGAGTTACAAATTTAAATAATTTATTCTTATTAATTTGAATAGGATATGCATCGTATATGATCTTCTTAAAATTAATGTGATTTGTAGGAGTTACAAATTGATTCATATTTATTAAATTTAATATAATTTGTAATTGTTACAAATAGATGATAAGATCTTTATTAAATTTAATAATTTTTAAAATCAAATATTTAATCCTTAAGAAATTTGATAGGATTTGCAAAAGTTGCAAATTAAAGATAAGATCTTTATCAAATTTAATAGGATTCAAAATAAAATATCTTGAACCTTAAAGATAAGGTTTAAAGAAGTCGTGACTCCAAGAGGATGGTGGTTTCAAGAAGTAGCACTTCATGAAGTCAAGGCACCATAGTTCCTTTAGGTTCATTTTATTTTTTGGGAAGACTATAACCATCTCACAATTTTGATTGCATGTTTTGGGGTTTTATTTTGTGTTAAAGCATTTAATGAAAGTCGGTAATGAACAATAAGAAAATTAAAATCCCTCAAGCCCGACAATCATACCTTCCAATAAGTAATAACGTCTAACTTGATATAGATAAAGTGCAGGTCACATGTAACATCCCAAGTTTTTGAGGAAATGAATTTATTGGATGAAGATAATTAATTATGTGTGGTCCAATATATGTAGGAAAATTAATTAGACACCAAAGGTGAGTTATCGGTAAATTAAGATTTAATGAAACTAGGTGATTTAACAAATGGTGTGGGACCCACTATGTCAAATTGGATATTTGATGGGTCTAGGATACTTAGAAAATTATTGTGGTTATGGTAATATGATTAAAACAATTTTTGGTATTAAGGAGATCATTATTCAAACACGACGTATGTTAATAAATGGAGAAAATACGAGCCAAATGGAATTAAAAAGAAAATGGCAAATTCCTATTTCTCTTTCCTCATCACCGTAACCTCTTTTTCTTTCTCTCACTTGGTCTTTTTACCCATTGGACAATGGGGAATTATTAACCATTGGTAAAAGCAAATTGGAGCATTCTTTTAACCATTGGGTTCCCAATTTTGCCAAATTTCCCTCTCTCTTTTTCTTATTTTTGACAGCTTTCTTTCTCCCTCCAATCACCTTGCTTTTTTTTTCTTCTTCTTCCTCCACTCTCCACCTAAACCGTCCACCACCTTTTCACCTTCCATAATCATTTTTCCACTCAAAAGCTTGGGTTTTCATGGATTCATGGGGCATGGATGGTACATTAGAGCTAAGCTTTGGTTGTCTCATCTTTTTTCCCACTCATTTTTATTTTTATGGAGCTTGGGTTATGAGGTATAGATTTCTTGTCCTTGTTGTTCCATTGTTGGTTTTAATGTTGTTTAAGCTTGAAATAGTGGCATTGAGTGTTATGGGTATTGATGGGCATGGTGAAACCCTAAGCTTAAAGATGACGGTTATTGTATTTGTAAGGTTTTGAGAAAATGGTTAAGGATGTTGTTGGGTGATTTTTGATAAAACCCTAAGTGTGGGTATTTTAAGATTTTTGGCCAAATTGGTGGTATTGATGATATTATGCTCTTAGAACAATTTTATATGAAGAAAATAAGTTTTTGGAGGATTAGAATTGGTTATTGATGTTGATGAGGTTTTGAACTAATTTAATGTTATTGTGGATGATAATGTATGCATGTGGAACCTAAATCCTAGGTTAGACGACCATTGGGATTATTGGTTGTTGTTTACAATTGATTTGTCACATTGATGATGATGTTATGCTTGGAATAATGCATGAAAGTTATTAGAATTGATGATTTGGGAATTTTTATGAAAAACCCTAGAATTGTAATTTGGGGCTTTTGGCAAATATTGAGAAATTGGTGATTTAATTGTCATTAGAATGACTTTGGTGTATAAAAATGATGGTTGGAGTGATTGATATTGTTTATTATTGTTGATGAGTTGAGGAATAATGTTTAAGTGTTGGTAATTAAGGTTGTTGATTGCTGTTGAGGTATGGTATCATCATAAAGGAGATTGGAATGATGTATATGTGAAAATAGAGGTTATTGGATCCTGATGAAATTCCAACTTAAGATTTATAAGATATAAATATATATATATATATATATATATACATTATGGCTAGAGGAGTTGATTTTGAGAATACGTATATGATGTTTAAAGTTGGGTGTTGTCAGTTATGATGATAGATGACAAGGATAATGGTGGATGACCATTGGTGATGGAACCTATAATGGGTGTGATGGACTAATGAAATATACATTATGATTTGATGAGGTCTTAGACCATGATAAATGCTATTTGGAATTCGTTGATTGATGATGGTTTAAAAGGAGTTAAGAGGCTTATGTGGAATTTGGATAACAATGATGATATTTGGATATTTTATAGAGATTGGAAGCATTATAGTTGAAGGATATGGTATTGTTGTTGTTGGGTATGGTTAACCCTTTTAGACTTAGAAAATCTTGGTTTTGGGAAAGGGATTCTCGAAACCTAACACAATCATGTAAATGGATATTTTGACAAGTCTAGGACTTGATATTAAGCTTTATGATATGCTAGCAATTCTTTAGACTTGTGATGATTCCTTAAGATGGCTCATTGATTAAATGCAAGTATATATGTATGTTGGTGTAGATTGTATTCCGGGCAATGTGGCAAAACGATTAGAACGTTCAAGTCGTTGTTCTTCTCTCGAGGTAGGAGAGGAGTTTACATTTCAAATGCATGAGTTGAACAATTGGTGATTTATGTATATATGACAATGCTTATGTTTGCCTTGCCATAGTTGTGTTAGAATGATGTAATATTTGGTGTGTGATGAATGACATGCTTAGGAAACTATTAATTTTAAGAATCATATATGTATTTGATGACAATGAAAGTTTTTGAGTCCCTTTGATGGGAATGATGCATTTGTTGATAAATAATCCATGATGAAATGAAGTATGTAAGCATCTTGTTAAGATTCCATGGGAATGCATGTTTTTAGTCTTGGTTGATGTTGATTTGATAAATTGAAGTGTGAGGATGTTTCTTAAATTAAAATTGTGATTTGATTGTATTTCCCTGTTATTGAATCGATTCAGGAGTCCCCTTGAATCGATTCATAGGCCACTAAAATTGCATGAATTGGTTCATGGTGTGACTTGAATCGATTCATGGATCACTGACTTCCAAGGGGGATTTTCCAGAAACGCATGAATCAATTCATGGTAGGGCATGAATCGATTCATGGCCTGCTGGACTGTTGGGTTTGATTTCTCATTCGCATGAATCAATTCATGAGGGATCTTAAATCAATTCATGGGCTTCTGTTTTATTGTGATGGACTCTTTTCACGCATGAATCGATTCATGGACTTGCTTGAATCGATTCATGGCTGTTGTTAGCTAATTTTTCATGAGTTTTGATGTTTGCTTGAGGTGTGTTGAGTCAAGGCTTGTTCCTTCATTTTTCAAGCATATTTTTCTTGGATTTTCTTCAAGAAACATTGGCATTTGGCTTGCTTTGAGTCTTTGTGTTGTTGATGATGACATTGTCATGAAATGGTTAATTGTTGTATATGATATTATGCATGTTTGCCTTATCCTTGATGTATCGATGATTTGTGATGATGGACATGGTGATGTTAGTATGTTTGGCAAATATGTGACATGCATTTGGAATGACAATGGTATGCTTTGTGGTGGTGTTATTGATTGGCAAACGTTATGCCTTGAAATGTTTGGAATGTATTTATTGTTGGTGTATGCACTATGAGCTTTTATGCTTTTTCATTTGTATCATTTTTTATGCTTATCAATAAAATAAATATTTCAGTTTAAAATTGTTTTAAAACGTATTTATCCTTGGAGTAATAGGTCATATAAAATTATTCCTAAAATGCCCCTAGTCAAGTATTTACATGGGAACATGTAAATACACTGAGACTAGTGTGTGAGTGTACTGATGACCTGATCTCACAAATCATAGATATAGATGATATCAAGTCTTCACACGGGTACACATTAAGAGTAATGATGTACTGGACAGACCCACCATAAGAACGTTGCATGGATCGTTACATGATTTTCATAAACGATTCTCAATGTGATAATGGTATATGTAGTCCTTCGACCTGAAGTCACTATGATTCCTACATGAGGAGTTTATTGTTTTAATACAATTAAACATCTTCTGTAACAAGAGGACTATAAAGGTTGTGATTAGGCAATGAACAAATTATGCAGAGGGATGTGAGTGATGTAGATGGGATTTGTCTCTCCTATGTGACATGAGTGATATCTACAGGCCACTTGATGGAGTAAGACTAAGAAAACGCATAGCCATGTTAAGACTAAGAAAACGTATAGCCATGCTAGAAAGAATAAATATTAGATATTTATTCGGATTCAGTCTACTCCGGTATCAAGTAAAATAAATTGGGCCGTACAAGGATAACGCGACCATGCCTTGGGCCCAATTAGGATATCGTGACAAAAGGAACAAACATATTAAATAATTATCACTTATAGGTTATGTTGATAATATTCAGACATAATGATGCATTGCTAGATGCCGCTCTTATTTTATATTAATAATAAAATAATTTATTATTAATATGACCGAGTATTTTACCTGTAGGGTCACACACATAGAGTAAGCCCATCAGAAAATGTTGTCTTATTTTAGTTGGACTAAAATAAAGCTATTGGGCCTAACTCATTTGGAATGAGTAAGGAGCCCAATTTTAGAGAGAACAAATTAGGTCAAACCTAAGCCTATAAATAGAGCATAAGATGCTCATAGGCCGTTCACTCAAGTGAGACACAAATTTGCAAAAGTTGCAAGAGCTACACGCCGTTAAACTAGCAGTTGGCAAGTGTTGCGATTCTGGTGGGAGTGCTCGTGTGGACTCCTAAAGGACGAGGCTACGACTGCTTCGGTGTTCTTCAAGAGGTAATCCAAAATGATTTTTGTGTTTGTTTTGTGCTTTGAAACACGGAACCTTGCAAATCCTTTAGAATCCCTTTTTTTTTCCGCTGCTCATGTTTAGGGATTTCCTAATAGTGGTATCAAAGCCAGGTTGCAAAAACCGTGTTTTGGGCATTTGTTTCTGTTTTATGATGACATATTTTTGTTTGCAAGAGCTTTTGGAAAATATGATTTGCGAAATCGTTTCTTGTTGAAAGCTTTGCATTTTTGTTTTGCGAAAATGTTTTGTGAAACTAGGATTCGAAAATGAACATGCATGATTATGTTGCTATTTTGAGTTATCGCATATGATGCATATATTACAATGATTAATCATGTATATGGTATGACCTCTGTTTTGGCATGATACATATAATTTTGAGTTATTCTTTGTAAATTGTATATGATGCATGTTATAGAGTTTCTTAATTTTAGTATGTATGTTGTTGCCATTTAAATTTGTATGATGTATGAGTTTATGCAATTTTTGTATTTGATATGTGTTTTACTCATATGATATTCATCGTACAAATTATGAATCAATTGAGTTGATCTTCGAACATGAATGGTTTATGTTATAGGGCGTTAAGTGATAAGGTTTAAGTGTTAAACCATGGCCGTTCCTTAATCTAGGGTTCAAGAGTTGAAACCTAGACGGCCGTCATGGAAAGGCATTACATGTTGGCATTAGTGCAAATTGAATTCTAGGTTTTGAAACCCTAGTCGGCGTTGCCTACATGTGCCTTGACGGCTGCGTTGTGAAGTGTTCGTAACAAGGAATTAGGGTTTCAAAGTGGTTGAAACCCTAGCCGAAATTTTAGAGTTGTTAATGGTCAAGGGACGTTCTGGCTAGGAAAGACTTGTTATAGAAATTAACATGTCAACTTCAACATCATGGGTATTAGATACTGGATGTGGATCTCATATTTGTCTTAATGTGCAGGATCTAAGAAGGAGTAGGCAGTTGATGAAGGACGAGGTAGACCTACGCGTTGGAAATAGAGCAAGAGTTGCTGCATTAGCTATAGGGTCTTATTTTTTATCCTTGCCCTCAGGGTTAGTCCTTGAATTGGACAATTGTTATTTTGTTCCGGCAATAAGGAGAAACATTATTTCTGTTTCTTGTCTTGATAAGAAAGGGTTTTCCTTTACAATAAAGAACAATAGTTGTTCTGTTTATTTAAAAGACATGTTTTATTGTTGTACAAATTTGAGTAATGGACTTTATGTTCTAGATCTCGAAACCCCTATCTATAACATTAATACTAAAAGGGTTAAAACAAATGATTTAAACCCAACTTATCTTTGGCATTGTCGCCTAGGACATATAAATGAGAAACGCATTTCTAAACTCCATCAAGATAGATATTTAGAATCTTTTGATTTTGAATTAATAGATACATGCGAATCTTATTTATTAGGGAAGATGACTAAGACCCCATTTACCGGAAAAGGTGAAAGGACGAGTGATCTCCTTGGCTTGATACATAGTGATGTATGTGGGCCCATAGGGACAATGGCTAGGGGAGGTTTTAGTTACTTCATCACTTTTACTGATGATTTCAGTAGATATGGATTTGTATTTCTCATGAAACATAAATCAAAATCCTTTGAAAAGTTCAAGGAGTTTAAACATGAAGTAGAGAACCAACTTGGCAAGACAATTAAAGTACTTCGATCCGATCGAGGTGGTGAATATTTGAGCCTAGAGTTTGATGAATATCTTAAAAAGTGTGGGATTATATCTCAACTTACTCCCCCTGGAACACCAGAATGAAATGGGGTTTCTAAGCGGAGAAATAGAACCTTGTTGGACATGGTTCGATCAATGATGAGTCAAACTGACCTCCCTAACTCATTTTGGGGACATGCTTTGTTGACAGTAACTTTTACACTTAACCGTGTTCCATCAAAGGCTGTTATAAAGACACCATATGAGATATGGACTAGGAAACGACCTAGTATGTCTTTTCTTAAGATTTGGGGTTGTGAAGCTTATGTTAAGCGTCAAAGTTCAGATAAACTCAGGCCCAAGTCAGATAAATGTTTTTTGTGGGATACCCAAAAGAAACTAAGGGTTATTATTTTTACAATCCTACCGAGGGCAAAGTGTTTGTTGCTCGGAATGCTGTATTCTTAGAAAAGGAATTCATCTCTACAAGAATCAGTGGGAGGAAAGTAGAACTTGAAGAAATTCAAGACTCATAAGGCATTGAAGAGCCAATGGTGGAAGTGGAGCAGGACCCACAAAATGTTGTGATAACTCTAGCTCCAGTAGCACAAGACTTGCGTAGATCAGGTAGAATACGTCAACAACCTGAAAGATATGGATTTCTTGTAACTCAAGAAGGAGATGTATTCCTAATGGATCAAAATGAGCCAACATCTTATGAAGAGGCCATTGCAAGTTCAAAATCTGAGAAATGGCTAGAAGCCATGGAATCTGAAATGGACTCCATGTACACTAATCAAGTTTGGAACTTGGTTGATGCACCTGAAGGGGTAAAACCTATAGGATGCAAGTCGGTTTTCAAAAGGAAAACTGACATGGATGGTAATATAAGTACCTTTAAAGCAAGGTTGGTGGCTAAAGGTTTCAAGCAAATACATGGTATAGACTATGATGAAACTTTTTCCCCAGTTGCTATGCTAAAGTCTGTTCAGATTCTGCTTGCTATTGTTGCATACCATGATTATGAGATATGGCAAATGGATATCAAGACTGCTTTCCTTAATGGAAATCTTCTTGAGGAAGTGTACATGACACAACCTGAAGGCTTTGTTAAGCCTGAAGCATCCAGGAAGGTGTGCAAGCTACAACGTTCTATATATGGACTTAAGCAAGCTTCCAGAAGCTGGAATCTTCGTTTTGATGAAGCTGTTAAACAATTTGGCTTTACTAAAAATGAGGATGAACCTTGTGTCTACAAGAAGGTTAGTGACTGCACAATTGTTTTTCTGGTCCTGTATGTTGATGACATACTACTTATTGGAAATGACGTTCCTACTCTTCAGTCTGTGAAGAGTTAGTTGGGAAGCTGTTTTTCTATGAAAGACTAAGGTGAAGCAACCTACGTGTTAGGAATTAAGATCTATAGAGATAGATCAAGAAAACTTCTTGGCCTAAGTCAGAATACATACATAGACAAAGTGTTAAAAAGGTTTAACATGCAAGATTCCAAGAAAGGAACTTTGCCTATGGCTCATGGCATAAGCTTATCAAAAGCTCAATCTCCTTCCACTAAAGAAGAAAGAGAACGGATGAATAAGATTCCATATGCATCTGCTATTGGATCAATCATGTATGCCATGATATGTACCCGACCAGATGTCTCGTACGCTTTAAGCATGACGAGCAGATACCAGTCTGATCCCGGTGAAAGTCACTGGACTGCTGTCAAGAATATCCTGAAGTACTTAAGAAAAACTAAGGATTCATTCTTGATATATGGAGGGGAAGAAGAGCTCATTGTAAAAGGTTACACTGATGCTAGCTTCCAAACTGATAAGGATGACTCAAGATCATAATCTGGGTACGTGTTTTGTCTAAATGGTGGCACTGTAAGCTGGAAGAGTTCAAAGCAAGAGACAGTTGCTGATTCTACTACAGAGTCTGAGTATATTGCTGCCTCAAATGCTGCAAAAGAGGTAGTATGGATCAAGAAGTTCATAACATAACTTGGGATTGTTCCTAGCATTGTGGACCCTATAAGTCTCTACTGTGACAATAGCGGAGCAATTGCACAAGCTAAGGAACCTAGATCACATCAATGATCCAAGCATATACTTAGGCGATTTCATCTCATTCGAGAGATCCTTGACCAAGGAGATGTAAAGATATGTAAGGTGCATACTGATGAGAATATTGCTAACCCACTCACAAAACCTCTTACACAACAAAAACATGAGGGGCACACTAGATCATTAGGCATTAGGCAAATGTCTGATTGGCTCTAGTGCAAGTGGGAGATTGTTGGTGTATGCACTATGAGCTTTTATGCTTTTTTATTTGTATCATTTTTTATGCTTATCAATAAAATAAATATTTCAGTTTAAAATTGTTTTAAAACGTATTTATCCTTGGAGTAATAGGTCATATAAAATTATTCCTAAAATGCCCCTAGTCAAGTATTTACATGGGGACATGTAAATACACTGAGACTAGTGTGTGAGTGTACTGATGACCTGATCTCACAGATCATAGATATAGATGATATCAAGTCTTTACACAGGTACACATTAAGAGTAATGATGTACTGGACAGACCCACCATGAGAACGTTGCATGGATCGTTACATGATTGTCATAAATGATTCTCAATGTGATAATGGTATATGTAGTCCTTCGACCTAAAGTCACTACGATTCCTACATGAGGAGTTTATTGTTTTAATACAATTAAACGTCTTCTGTAACAAGAGGACTATAAAGGTTGTGATTAGGCAATGAACAAATTATGCAGAGGGATGTGAGTGATGTAGATGGGATTTGTCTCTCCTATGTGACAGGAGTGATATCTACAGGCCACTTGATGGAGTAAGACTAAGAAAACGCATAGCCATGCTAGAAAGAATAAATATTAGATATTTATTCGGATTCAGTCTACTCCGGTATCAAGTAAAATAAATTGGGCCGTACAAGGATAACGCGACCATGCCTTAGGCCCAATTAGGATATCGTGACAAAAGGAACAAACATATTAAATAATTATCACTTATAGGTTATGTTGATAATATTCAGACATAATGATGCATTGCTAGATGCCACTCTTATTTTATATTAATAATAAAATAATTTATTATTAATATGACCGAGTATTTTACCTATAGGGTCACACACATAAAGTAAGCCCATCAGAAAATGTTGTCTTATTTTAGTTGGACTAAAATAAAGCTATTGGGCCTAACTCATTTGGAATGAGTAAGGAGCCCAATTTTAGAGAGAACAAATTAGGTCAAACCTAAGCCTATAAATAGAGCATAAGATGCTCATAGGCCGTTCACTCAAGTGAGACACAAATTTGCAAAAGTTGCAAGAGCTACACGCCGTCAAACTAGCAGTTGGCAAGTGTTGCGATTCTGGTGGGAGTGCTCGTGTGGACTCCTAAAGGACGAGGCTACGACTGCTTCGGTGTTCTTCAAGAGGTAATCCAAAACGATTTTTGTGTTTGTTTTGTGCTTTGAAACACGGAACCTTGCAAATCCTTTGGAATCCCTTTTTTTTCCGCTGCTCATGTTTAGGGATTTCCTAACATTTATATCACCATAATATAGAATGATGATTATTAGTGATGAATGAGAATGAATATGGATGTTGAGCATACCTTAAATGTTGATGAAAGAGTGATGAATATTAATGGTGATTGTGATTGATGCAAGATGAATTTGCATTTATGAGTTAAAATTATAATTGATGGAAAATGTTGATGATAAACAAAGATAAGTGTTGTTATGGGTGTATGTATGTTTACCACATATATTGAATGATGAATATTGATGTTGAATGAAAAGGGATATTGTTGTTGAGCATACCCTTGAACAAATGATGATGTTATTGTTGATGATTGTAATGCCATTGTGATTGATATTGACTTGTATGTATGAGATAAAGTATGTTGATGGAAAAAGATTATAAAATGCCACACTTAAAACTTGAAACAATGGAAATAACCAACGATAATAAAATACACTAAGAATTGTATGGTGTTGTTGGTGATGATGATGATTGATGAGTGGCATGATAGGATGCATAGTGTGAGAATGCATATGATTGGCATTTGCATTGTATCCATGGCATATCATACGCTATCTATATGGAATTTTAGGGGTTCCAATAGGCAGGCCCAGTGGGAGGGTGACCCAGTGCATGGGTAAAATTATTGTTGTTCCCTAGTGATTCTTGGAATCACGAAGCTGTCCATAGTTTGGTGGTGAAGCACCTTATGTGGCAGGCCCAGTGGGTGGGTGGCTCTGTGATGAGTAAGTTACCTCGGTGTCCCTATAGGGGCACGGCTCTCTCGATGTGTGTTCGAGAGGGGCCCGTAGCACTTTTGGCAAGTGAGGCCATGTTGTTGATCTGCAAGTCACAGGGTGACTAGTGCTATATATGGGCAATAGCGGTTTGGTACCAGTAAAATATGGTGTTATGCATGCAAGATTTGAGATATAAGTGTACACATTTTCTACTATAGCAGGGGCATAGTAGCATACCTATGCTTGACCCACATATTGTATGATGTTGTTTCCTATAGTCGAATATGTAATTGTTATTGATTCCATTGTGCATATGCATTAGCCTAAGAGCATTTGTATATAGCATGGAGATATGCCAAAAGGTGGTGATTTGTGATGATGGTTGAGATGGGTAAAAGAATATCTGAAGACAACATGTAAAATATGAATACAAAGAAAAGACCTTGTGTATGGTTGATGATAATGGTGTTAGCCTATTGTGATATTGAGAAATGATATGTATGTGTAATTACTTTGCTAGGAGTTGATTGATGAATATAATATATGTTTATATTGTTGGGATAAGGAAATTGTGATGATTATTGATAATTTAAGCAAAGTATACATGATGTTGATACGCATATGCACATAATCTCAATTGTATTCATATTCGTCACTTGGAATGTATAACTCACTCTCCCATGTTGTCCATTTTTAGCATTGTGATGCAGGAATATCATGGGATGAGGATGTATTTTAAATTAAAGTTTTTGGAGAAGGTAAATAGTGGTAATGAAATGATTTGGCCGACAACAACTGTTAACATGATGTAATGAATGAATTGTGTATGTTGATGTTGATAAATAGTGATTTATGGATATGTATATAACAATCTTTTGTAATGCATATGGTAGATGTATGCTTAATATGTAAGAGAATGATTAGTCAAAACACTTATGGATTTGACCTTGGTAATGTATACATATTGGTGATGGTGATATTTAGATTGATACCGATTCGATGAATGAATAAGGTCAATTATGAAATGTGATTATAGGAATTGTGTGTCGCATAATATTATATATATTTGAGGCATAGGGGATGTATGAACGTTGGATGTGGATAGTCCATATTCCCATTTGATGATTAATACCTCATGTAGATGCTACTTACAGTTTACAATGCATACATATGATTTATGTGTGAGGTTGGTTGTGGCCTAATAAGCCCACGTTATGTATTTGCATACTTTGTCGAGCCTTTTCTCATATCTTCATATATGGGACTAGGTGTGTGCCCTGTATGCACATTCTTCTTCCGCTGTAAACTCAATTATTTTGTATACATATATGGACGATTTATCTATCAATTCAGTTTGTGAATTTTTAAATCTCACTCTTCGGTTTTCTATGGTTCAGATCTTGATGTAATGTTGAGGTGTTTTGGAATTCTTTTAATCACGAAAAATTTACTTTCATTTTTTATTAATTATTTATCTTGATTACATCGGGATTCAGGTTTAGGGAAATCGAGGCATGCCATCGCGCCATAGTTGGGTGCCTTTATTTATGTTTAGTAGGACATGATTGGATAATTAGATTATCCAAGTATAACTTATTAAGTTTTATTCAAATAGACATTTTTCAATTGGATTGGAAAAGCCTAAAGGTATGAATAGTCTAAAACGTGTTCCAATAAGAAACATTCATCAATGTTAGTTTCAATAAAGTGTAGGTTCTGCCAAAGTAGGGTGCTTTTATTGATATTAGTAATGGATGATGGATAATTGGATTATCCAACCATTTGTTATTGGACTTATCTAGGTAACTTTAATCAAATTGAAGAACCTAGAAGCGTTAATATTAAGTTTAAACGCCTTCTAATAAGTAACACTCGTCAAGACTAATGTCAATAAATAGTGGGTTTACCAAAGCAAAGTGCTATCATTTATATTAGTAAGATGTGATGGGATAATTGTAATATCTAAATTGTTTTTATTGGGCCTTAACTTAACTAAGTTTTTCAATTAGATTGAAAATAACTTACAGGCATAAAGATTGAGCTTAAATTCATAAGATGAATAAGGGTAAAGAGTTACCCACTCAATCATCCAAGAGTTGCATGAGATGAAATTGGAAATATGTTTCCTACCTAAATAACCAAGGGTTGGGCGATCGGCCAAAGCTGGCTCAACACTAGGCCAAATATGGATCTTTGCCCACTAGAAAAATCTTCCAACGGGATTTTTTCTGATTCAGTGAGGGTATTTGTTTTGAATTAATATAGTGGGAGACAACCTATTTATTTAATGACCAAAAGTTAAATATGTTTTAAATAGAAGTGATATATTTGCATGTAATTTGTTTTAGAATAACCATGACAAACAAAATATTGTTTTGTTGCAATTTGTCCTTTGGAAGGACACTCTATCTGGAAAAATGCCCAAATAGGTATCAAGACTTGAGAATTATCTTCAATAAAGAGGAAGCGACAGTGTGTCCTGTTTAGCTAATTTCAATATCATCTATCATTGGGTATTGAATACCTTATGGAGTCTGCATAAACTCTGAGTTATAAAAGGAAATATGAATATATGGAGATATACGGTATGATCGTATACAAACTCTAAAAGGTGATCAGGAAAGGAAATTGTTTCTAGTTTTAGCCAAATAAGACATTAAAATAATTTGTCTAAAGAACTTGAAGGAGTCCAAAAGAAAGGGAAGTAAGACTTCCGCTACAAGTCATGTTATAGAAGTCAAATTATTTTACTTCAAACATTAGTATCAGATACTAGTAGTAGATCTCATATTTTGAAAGATCAAGGAAGAAGATCACTTGCTAAGGGTGGAGAAAAATCTGCGTAAAATTGAGTAAAAGTTGCTACAATAAAGATAAGATCTTCACCTATTGGGCTAGTTAATGAACTAGACATTATGCATATTGTTTCTTGTTGAACAAGAAAGGTTTTATTTTATAAAATAACTTTATTTCTTCAAAAGGATATTGATGCACAATTGAGTAATGGATTCCATATCCTAAATCTCAAAACACTCATCTATAACATAACTGTCAAAGCAGGTTAAAGTAAGTGATTTTAAACCTTACTTATATGGTATTGTCTCCTAAGGAAAATGAATGAGAAACACATTTCTAAATACCATTAATGTGGTTATCTAGACTGACGTGTAAATCTTATTTATTGGAGAGATAGTTAAGACCTCATTTATTGAAAAGTGAAAGATGAGTAATCTATTATCTAATACATGACGATGTATGTGGGCCTATTGGAACAATAACTAGATATGTTTTTCAATACTTCGACATACTAATTGAAAAGTCAATGAGTATGGATTTATGTAACACAAGTTAGAAAGTCTTTAAAAAGTTTAAAGAATTTATAATGATGTGAAAAACTAAATTGGCAAGACAATTAAGACTCTTGATTAGATCAAGATAGCAAATAATTTGAGCTACAAGTTTGATAACTATCTAATAGAGTGATAGATTACCTCTTAACTCATTCCTCATGGAATGCTATAATAACATCTCTACGGGGAAAGTCAAACTTTGTTGGACACGGTTTGATTATTGATTATTATCAAACATCTCTAACTCCTTCAATGTTTCTTTATTGACAAAATTTCCACACTTAACCATGTTCCATCTTAGACTTTCTTAAAGAAACCATATATGATATGGACTAGGAATAAACCTAGTATGTCTTTACTAATAATATGGAACTATGATGCTTCTATAGAGCATCCAACTCTGACAAGGTAAGATTCAAATTGGATAAATGTCTTCTGTGAGATACCCAAAGAAAGCTAAAGGTTATCATTTCTATAATCCATCTGAGAATAAAAGGCTTGTTGCTTAGAATGCTATATTCTTGAATAAGAGTACATCTCTTAAAGAATCAGTGGGAGGATAGTAGAACTTGAAGAAATTCAAGTATAACAAAGTATTCAAAAGTCAAGGATGGACTTGGAGTAGAAATCACAAAGTGTTGTGACATCATTAGCTCCGGTAGCACAAGACTTACATAAGATCAAATAGGATATGTCACCAAATCTTAAAGATGTAGATATCTTATGAATCAGAAAAGAGGCATATTGCTAAATGACCAAACTTCTTATGAAGAGACCAATGCAAGTTTAGATTCTAAGACATGGCATAAGACCATAGGATTTGAAATGGGCTCCATGTATATTAACAAACTATGAACCTTGGTTGATGCACTTAAAGGGTAAAACCTATAGGATGCAAGTGGGTTTTCAAAAGGAAAACTAAACATGGATGGTAATAAGAGTACCTTTAAAAGCAAAATTGACAAAATTCAATTAGCTTAAAAACCATTTAAATCCTGCTTGCTGTAGCAGTATACCACCATTATGAGATATGGTAGATAGATGTTAAGATGGAAATCATCTTGAGGATGTGTATATAACACAACCTAAAGGCCTTTAGCCTAAAACATCTAGGAAGGTATGTGAACTACAAATGTTCCATTTATGGACTAAAGCAAGCTTTTAGAAGCTAGAATCTTCATTAAAGAATGAAGATAAATCTTGTGACTATAAAAAGGTTAGTAACTGCACAATTATAGTTCTAGTATTACATGTAGAAGACATGCTTCTTCTAGAACTAATATTGTCATTCTATAGTCAAGAATATCCTTAAACACTTAAGAAGGACTAAGGATTTGATCTTGATAAATGGAAGATGAGTTCGTTGTAAAGGTTACATCGATGTCAATCTTTTGATTAATTTGAAAGACTTAAGACTGAAATCAAAATATATGTGTTGTCAAGATGGTTGCGATGTATGCTTGAAAGGTTCAAAGCAAGAAAGAGTCATTGGTTCTACTAACAAAACTAAGTAGTTGACTTCGTCAAATTACAAAAGAAGTCGATTTACAAATGTTTTGTACCCTATGAGTTTCCACTATGATGACAATGGAACCATAGAATAATATAAGGAAGTGGATTAATCCAAGCATATACTTAAATAGTTCCATCTTTGGAAAATGTGAAAATATGCAATGTGCATACCAACAATATTGTTGGGAACCCACTAGTAAAACCACTTGCATAGCAAAAGCATGAGGGCACTGTAGATGTCAGTGGGTATTAACCTTATTGGCTCTAAGTGCAAGTGGGAGATTATTGGAAATATGCACTAATAGCCTATATAGGACGCATCATTTTGAATAAGGCATTTTTTTGTTAAATAGTTTAACAGCCTTTATTTATCCTTAAACTAATAGGTCATATGAGAGTTATTCTTAAAATGTCCCTAGTCAAGTATTTACGTGGAGACATGTAAATACATTACGACTAGTGTGTGAGTGTACTGATGATCTGATCTCACAGATCATGGATATAGATGATATCGAGTCTTCATATGGGTACACATTAAGAGTAATGATGTACTGGACAGACCCATCATGAGAACGTTGCATGGATCGTTACATGAATGTCATAAACGATTCTCAATGTGATAATGCTATATGTAGTCCTTTGACCTGAAGTCACTATGATTTCTACATAAGGAGTTTGTTGTTTTAACACAATCAAACGTCTTCTATAACAAGAGGACTATAAAGGTTGTGATTAGGCAATGAACAAATTATGTAGAGGAATGTAAGTAATGTAGATGGGATTTGTCTCTCCTATGTGACAGGAGTGATATCTATAGGCCACTTGATGGAGTGAGACTAAGGAAATGCATGGCCATGCTAGAAAGAATAAATGTTGGATATTTATTCGGATAAAGTCTACTCTGGTATCAAGTAAATAAATTGGGTCGTACAAGGATGACGTGACCATGCCTTGGGCCCAATTAGGATATCGTGACAAAAAGAATAAAAATATAAAATAATTATCACTTATAGGTTATGTTGATATTAAATAATATTCATACATAATGATGCATTGCTAGATGTCGCTCTTATTTTATATTAATAATAAAATAGTTTATTATTAATATGACCATGTATTTTACGTATAGGTCACACACATAGAGTAAGCCCATCAAAAAATAGCTTTTATTTTAGTTGGACTAAAATAAAGCTATTGGGCCTAACTCATTTAGAACGAGTAAGGAGTCCACTCTTTAGAGAGAGAAAATTAGGTCAAACCTAAGCCTATACATAGAGCATAAAGATGCTCATAGGTAACTCACCAAAAGAGACACAAAATGAAAAAGTTCTAAAAGCTACTCACCATTAAACTAGCATTTGGAAGATGTAGTGTTTTTTGTGGGAGTACTCGTGTGGACTCCTAAAGGACGACGCTATGACTACTTCGATTTTCTTCAAAAGGAAATCCTAAAACGCTTAAATAAAATATTTGATGTTTGTTTTATGCTTTGAAACATGAAGTTTTGCAAGTCCGATGAGAATCCTTGTATTTTCGCTGCTCATGCACTAGGGATTCCCTAACATTTCGGTCTAGAGTGAGGATGGTGGTGGGTGATGGGTTAAAAATAAGAATTTGGGTGGACTGCTGGTTGGGGGGACAACGTTAAAATCTAGGCATAACATGTTATTCTAAATTTCTTCATAACAACATTCTTTTATAGCTGATATGGGTGTATGGGTGGATCGTGAGTGGGTCTAGGATCTAAAATGGCGTAAGGAGTTTTTTGTCTGGGAATGTTAGTTGTTGTCCTCTCTACTTAAAGATCTTAGAAGTTTTACCGGTATGCGTGTGGATGCGCCTGATTCTTGGCTATGGTTAATGATGGTTCAGCGTCAAACTTAAAATGGGGGGTTGAATAAGTCACACAGTCTTTTTGTGGAAATTAAAACCAAATAAAAACTTGTAATAAGATAAAGCAAAAGGGTAATGAGAAAAGATTAACACCAAGAGATTATACTAGTTCACTTCCAACACAAGTTACGTCTAGTCCCTACTAACTTGAAGGATTTCCAATATTGTAAAATCTCCTTTACAATAAGAGCACCAGAATAGTGCCACAAGTATTATTGACTCCAGCCACTTCTAACTTAAACCCAAGTATTCTTTCAACAAGCCACTTCTGGCTCAGACCCATGTATTCATTCAAAAGCCTCTTTAGGCCAAAAGTTAAATATTGGGAATAAATATTAAATAATTACCCTAGATTAATTAATATACCAAAAATATTGAAAATAATTAAATTAAGATTTTTGGGGGTTACTCATAAATTATTGAGGCTTTATACACTGAAAATATACCCGATTAAAACATGGGTTTCAGACCAAGTATCTTCGATTGAGGTACCGTTGGACAGAGCTGTTAAGAATATTACTGGAAATACGAATATGTATTCTGAAAAAATTTTAGATGAAGTATTAAGCCCGAACAGATATCCTATTTGATTTAAAACGGAGTGAAGGGCCCAATTAAAACACTAAAATCCTTTCCCTTCCTTTCATATTCACGTTACCTCTTCAACTCTCCCTTTCTCTCCAATTTATATCACATTCTTCCTCCCTCACATAAACCCTCTCATTTCTTCTCTTCTCCCTCAAAACACCTCAAAATTATGAGCCCCATTGCACATCCATCCATTGTTGCACCTCCTCTCCACTTTAGAAGATGGTCTTGGTACTTGTAAGCTCTTCCCTCACTCTTTACATTTCATGTTTGGGCTAGGGTTTGGGATTTCTTGGAGCTTGGGGTAAGTTCCTCTATTCTTTTGATATTATAAGCCCTAGGTTTTGGGTAATGGTTGTTGGGAGAGAGTTTAATGCATATGGGTTATTAATGGGAAGCATTTATGATGAGAAACCCTAAGGTGGGGTGCATTAATGTGAGTTTTATAAGGGCATGATAAGGTACACAAAAATAGCATGGAAGATGATGGGAAATATTGAACATTGATGTTGGTTGTTGGGTTTCCAATGAAACCCTAGCCCTTGGAAATTGGGGGAAATGTGAAATGTGGGTAGGAGAGTATTTATTGATGTTAGGAGGATGTATTTAATGATGTGGGAATGCAACATTGATGGTGGATGGCCATTAATGAGGTCTGGTGGTTGGAAAAGGTGGTCGAAACCCAATTAATATAGAAACCCATGAATGGGTTTAGCTTTAATTACATAATAATGAATTTAAGCACCTAACCTAAGGTGGTTATGGTGGATTGAATAAAAGAAATAAGGTTAAGAATTGAAATGGTATAAAACACCAAGAAATAAATATGAGCACTTGAATCTTGGTAGTTGAATAAAAATTAATTATATGGTATATGGTATAATGTAGGAAACAACCTCATCGATGAGGTGGAACCTTCGGACCGCATTGATTTCTACTTCTCTTGAGGTAGGAGGAGTAACATCTCTAAATGCTTGATTTCATCCATTAGTGATATGTGTGTATATGGTTTTGTTATATTGGATGAATGATTTGATGATTACTTGATTAAAATGCATTTAGAGTGAATGGTGTTATATGGCTTATGTTTATGGGATGATGATTATAGTGTTGAATTGACTCATGATTAATGAGAGTTGCTATTAATGGCTTGGAACCATGATTGTATTGATTGCAATATTATTGGACATCCCATGATATGTGAATTAGTGAATTGTGATTGCCACTAACTAGTTATGTGTATGGAATCCAATGAATGTTGGTGATGGTTGAGAATGATAAGTATATGGAGTTCCAGTAAGTGTTGTCGTAAATTGTGATGGTGGAGTGGCATTTAGGATGCATAGTGTGAGAATGCATTTGATTTTCATTGCATTGCATCCATGGCATATTATTCGCTCCTTATATGGAATGTTAGGGGTTCCAATAGGCAGGCCCAGTAGGAGGACGACCCAATGCACAGGTAAATTGTTGTTGTTCCCTAGTGATTCTGGGAATCACAAAGATGCCCTTAGATTGGTAGCGAGGCACCCTCTGTGGAAGGCCCTGTTGGCGAGCGGCTCTGTGAGGAGCAAGTTACCTCGATGTCTGAAGGGGCACGGCTCTATCAATGTGTGTTTGGGAGAGGCCCGTAGCACTTATGGCAAGTGAGGCCATGTTGTTGAATCCGCAAGTCACAAGGTGACTAGTGCTATAGATGGGCGATAGCGGTTTGGTACCAGTAAAATGTAATGTTAAGCATGCATAATTTGAGATATAAGTGTACACTTTTACTATTGCAGTAAGGGCATAGTAGCACACCTATGCTTGACCCACCTATATGTTTATGATGTCGTTTCCTATAGTCGGATCCGTAATTGTTATTGATTACTTTGTGCATATGCATTAGCTATAAGAACATTTACATATAGCCAGAGATATGCCTAGTTGGTAGCTCATGGTGACGATGAATGACTGTTAAATAAAGAGGAAGGAAGTTGGGGTACTAACATTGAATGTATGATGACCTTTATTGAGAATGCCATGATATTGATGTGTGAGTTATGGATATAATGTTTTGGACATGTATGATGTTAAAATAGAATATGATGATGTATGAATGAAGCTTATAATGCTTCTTAAGGAATACTTGTTATGCACATATGTATAGGTATCATCATAATGTATGATTTTGAATCATTTGGTATATGTTACTCACTTTCTAGTTGCCATTTTAAAGTTTGATGTAGGTATAATGAAAATCCTACTCTTTTGGAGGGTGAGAAATGATGGAGGTAAATATGGAAAGAGAGTGTGAGCCTTGGTCAGCATTTTTTTGTAAATCACTCGATAGACGTTTATTTTGTATATGATATTTTGATGGGTCTTGAATATTGATTTGTGAGTCATATGTAAAAATTAGACCTATGTGTTATGAATGGCTAATTTTTAGTAATGACCCTAACAATGGATGATGTTGATTGTAAATTAAAGGTTTTTGTTTGTTGACAATGCATATGAGACTTGTGTATGAATGAGAATATGAGTAGGGCATTAGAATGTTGAATGAACGATTTTGGCATGAAGAATATGATGAATTTTCATGGTTTTATGCATAAGTGAGAAACCAATAGGGTTAAAATGAGTTTTGTGAGATTTGAATGACATATAATGGTCCCAATGGCTTAAATGCATGATTTGTGATTTGTAAAAATTGGAATGAGTCAATTCTATTGAGAATAGGTCCTTGAGTTACATAAAAATGTCTCAAAACGAGTGAAATGCATTTATGCACATAACTCTCTCGTTTTCGGGAATTTTTGAGTATGGATGGTTGCCACACATCACAAATGATGTATATAAGTTGGTGTCAAAATTTGGTAGGCATTGGAATTCATATGAGAAAGTTAGGGGGTTAAAAGTCCAAAAATATGACTTTTCTACATAAAATGGCCTCTGTGTTATCATGAATCGATTCACAACAATGCATGAATCGATTCAAGACACACTATTTTTACTGTTCCTAAATTTTAAGCACTTTGAATCAATTCAAGCCCCCGCATGAATCGATTCAAAGCTCACTGGAATCACTGTTCATGAGGTCCAGGAAAGTTTGAATCGATTCATGTGAGCTTGAATTGATTCAAAGGGCCCTGTTTTCACTGTTTGGACTCTAGAAGCGCCTGAATCAATGCATGGGGTTCTTGAATCGATTCATGGCCCTGTTTTCACACAATTTCCTCTGTTTTGGGGTATAATTGGTATTGCTTGGTCATGACATGATCACACAACATCATATGCACATAATAAACACACTTTAACAACTAAATGGGATACCCATAAACCTTCCCTTACTAGTGTAGAAAAGGGATTTAATCACGGTTAAAATAGGCTTTTAATCACGGTTCATGAACTGTGGTTGTTATAGTCGTGATAATAAATGAGGGCTTTTAATCACGGTTAACAACCGTGATGATAGATCCCATTTAATCACGGTTGTTTATAACCGTGATTAAATAAGACCCTATTTAACTGTGATTAAATAAGACCCTATTTAATCACGGTTGTTTACAACTGTGATTAAATAAGACCATATTTAATCATGGTTGCCAACCATAACCGTGATTACACGTGGTCATAAATGTCCATTTGCATTACTATATATAATCCCAGTTATGGTAACAACCGTGATTAAAGTGTATCTATCACCACGGTTATTATAATAACCATGATTAAATATGAGGTTTTTTTTTAATGTGAGCTCTGTTTTATTGATTTTCCAAACCTGCAATATGATACAGCCAGCATAGTATATCCCCAGCATATGCAGCAACAAGAAATGAAAACAAATGGTATGTATATATATTAGTTTGCTATCAAATCATAACAATGTAGAAAATGAAACTATATACAATTATATAACATTAATTTGCTATCAAACCCTAAACCCTAAACTATATACAATTGACATGAATGTAAACTAATACACCCTAAACCCCTAACCCTACAATAGGTATAACTATAAGAGAGTAAAAATCCTATATCTATCTAAGTCCTTGTGTCACTTCAATGAATTATGCGGCCCATTGCTTTCTAACATTATCTACAAGTGTCCTAGGGAAGTATGACCGGTCCTGAAAGAACTGCAAACAATACACAAAACAATTAGAACAAAAGCTATATTTTATGCATGAATTTGATCAAATTGGTAGAAAACTAGGCAAGTGAGACTTATATTTGTCCATCCATCTACTAAATGTTTTTGGACAATGGTCAGCATGGTATGCATGACGTAATAGCCATACTCATAGCTACCCTGCCTATAAGACTACAATGGACATAAAATATAGAATAAGTTAAATCAAGTTTTCAAAATATAATAAAGATTTGAATGAATTTGATTCACTTACTTTTGGGTGCACCCACACGAGTTTTCTTCCGGTGGACTTACTTCTATGCAGTCGACTGTATCCAACCACCACCCTACGTCAGAATAAAACACAAGATAAGTTAGAATCATAGAAGAACAAAAATGATGTAATCGAATTTATAGAAAGTTATTTTATTTTTTAGGGATTAACTTATGCGTCTACTATTGTTTTGAGGTCTTATGGAACAGTCCCATGCACAGAATCAAAGTATAAAGCTACATAAGCTCAGGGACAGATCAACATGAGCGTCCAATGAGCGCTGCAGTTACCAGTGATAAGTAAGACTTCAAAATGCAAAAATTAATGGACAATAATTATGGAATAGAATCTTACCCTTTATGATACGGGCCAGGTATACCGTCTTCCTAGACTTATACATCCAATTCTGGATGTATGTCTGGATGTCCTCCTTGTTATTTCCTCTCTTCTATATGAAAGAGGGCACTAAGAAACCATAAGTTCCATCGAAACCCAAGTCCACATAGATTTTATACAGAAACCTAAATAAGTTTAGACATGGTTTGCGATAAATAACTTGTATAATGAAATAATTGGACATAAAATGATATACTTACAGCTCCCATAGCTGAATGATGGTTATGTTCAACATCGTTGACTCCATCATAATCTTGCATAAGTCACTCCGCGTAATGTAAACCAATAGTGAACTTGGACTGCTGAACACCAATGGCTGCCATGGTACCTTAAGAGCGTCCTGTCCTAGGTCAGCCTTGACCTTCTATAGCATCTAGATCAGATCGTCGACAGGGTCTAGCTTCTTCAATGCCGGTCCTGCTTCCTGTTGAACAATTAAAACATAGGGTTTATACCATAATTGACAATATAACAAAATCAGTTAGTGTTTTAGGTTTATACTTGTGGAGGAGCAACTGACAAGAGTCTGTTGGGCCACATAAGAAAGTGTCCCACCGCCTGACCAATGGTCTGCACCTCTAGAGTTGCCACTGGCACAACAACATCCTCCTCAAGGATAAGTTCAACAGAGACCCTAGACATACCATCAGGTAATGACTGATGGTGAACCATAGGACCTAAGTTGTATACCATGCCAGTATCTACTGGCCACTCTGACCCATTAATGAACAAGTCACATTGATGGGTATCTGCAGCCTTGACCCTATCATCGTCAGGGTCAGCTGCAGCTCACGACCCCTTAGTGCTAACCCTCCATACCTACATATTTACACATTAAGAAGAAGTTATTCAACAATTAAAGAAACAAATTACAAACAACTAACAGTTAAATACTATAAGGAATCCAACCTGTGGGTCCATAGCTAGGACAGTAGGCTCTTGGTGATGGCTAAATGAGGCCTTCATCTCCTCCTTGAATCGGGCCATATCTGCGTAAAGCGCCATCGTATGCTCCTGGCACTCAACCTTCACAGCAGCCACCTTCGACTCAACCCTCTACTCCACTAACTACTCGACGGAGGGCGCCAGGTCGGGAGCACCGTAATAGTTCCAGAGGCCTATGAAATGTGAATGATTAAACCATCATTGTTTAATAGAAAACAAAATGACAGGGTACAGTTATTTACAACTTACCGTGACCTCGACCAATAGCACGCACCCTTCCTGGGTGCTCTGGCCTACCGATGGCGGTAGTCAAAATATCCTGCCTACCATGGGCTACAAAAGACCCTTGGGTTGATTGCTCAACCAAGGAATCCTAAAACCAAACAAGTTAGTGTTTAGTGCTTCATGTAAACCAGAATACTAAAAACTTTATAAGGCAAATACTTACTATCCGTGAGGCAACCTCCTGAGCTTGTGAGGAAGTGGGATCCACAACATCGGTGTCAGGTTGGCTAGCCGGACACTGACTGCCTTCTCCTAGGCCATGTACTCCTCTAATCGTCAGTAACCCCCACGTGACAATCTGTGGGGGCAGTCATTCAGGTTCCTGATGCTTTGTGTCTTCGTTCGTATGGCCTGCAACAAGAAAGAAAATAGGTTAGAGTTACATTTAAAATAATTTAATCATGTTAAATACCAACGTACCATCCACTGTTCGGTATGCCTATATGCAACGAAAGCATCCCAAGTCTCCTGATCTATGAAGGTATATTTCTCTCCGGGGAACTATCCTCGCTCATCGCCGAATATATACCTATAATTCACCAATGACAGTAAGGATTGGTAAAAATTGGTAAGACAATTGGTAAACTATTTATTAAGAATTTAAAGTCCTTACATACCTTCTGGTGAGTGAGGACTTGAATGTCCTCCATCGCTCAGCAATAATATTGAGGATCTTCCTCCTTAGTGTGTCATGTGCTGGTAACTCCCAAGAGTCCTACAAGTGGGAATTAGTCTGTATAAGATAGTTTATTATGAATTACTTGAAATAATACACTTAAATAAAACTTAAATGATATCTAACTTACCAGAATATCTGACCAAATGTTGTTCTTCACGACCTCCTCGACATTATCCCAGTCGGGAATAATAATGGACACCTTCGTACGAGCCACAACTCCCAAGTAACTGCTAAACTTTGAGGCATATGGTCCACCAAGTCTACCAGTGTTGACATCAACGTCAACACGCAACCTCTTTCCCCGATGACACCAGAGTGCAATATCCTGCATCCGGGTAACACCTCTACTCTTCTGAGTAGAGGAACCTGTAGCCTGTGAGTTGGACCTAGAATGTGGATCCTAGTCAGCCATGAGTATCTGTCCAAACAAGGAAAAACTAAATGTTAATATATAGTACTTGTAACATGATTAATACAATGAATAATTAATATAACATTTAATACAATGATTCATTAACATAACATTTAATACAATTAATCATACCCTATGAAGATGGTATATTTTCCCATAAGCCTTCATGGTGGTCATGACGACTGGCAACTACATCATCTATGTCATGTTCCACTATAGATGACGGAATACATGTTGTGGCAGATGAAATTTCCATAACATCAAGACTGGGGTCTCAAATGTTGTGTCTACCTTGGATAACAATTGACCACCGTTTGTCAGCTGGGTCAGTAACATAAAAAACTTGCTTCACTTACGTTGCCATGATGAATGGTTCCTCCTTATGACTTATCTTGTTGAGGTCCACCAATGTAAATCCAAAATCATCAATTTTGACACTATTCTTATTGTCAACCCATTTGCATTTAAACACAGGAACGGTGAAAAGATCGTAATCGACTTCCCATATATATTCAATCACACCAAAGTAACACTAGTCAGCCATGACAGGGTTGTTGTCCTTTGAAGTTGAGAAATGCATTGATTGAGCCACAACCATAACTCTACTATTTTGATTTATACTCTTCTCATCCTGTGTCCTTGTATAAAACAAATAGTTATTTATGTCATACCCATAAAAGCTGAAGACATCAAAGTTCGGGCCCTGTGCTAGTTAATGTAATGTCACAGAAGCAGATGTATCTTTCAGAACGATCATTTGGAACCACTACATGAATATCTTGTTGTGTTTATTCAACACCCACTTTTCAGTCATTCTAGGGTTGTTTCTCTTGACTAGCTCTTTATGAGCGGTTAGATATGGTTGCATGTCATCCGTGTTGTTTAAAATATACAAGTGTACTTGAAGGAAATCATCACGTGGCATGCTCTTCAGTTTTCTACCAATCGTACCTTTCCCATCCAATCGCCCATCATGACGAGTCTTCGAAATACCAATGCTTTCAGCATGTGACATATAATTAGTGCAAAACTCAATAGCTTCCTCTACAATATACCTTTCCACAATCGAAGCTTCAGGATGACGTTGATTCTTCATATACCCTTTCAATATCTTCATATATCGCTCAACGGGATACATCCACCGCAAGAACATTGGACCATACAAACGGACCTTTCTCACCAAATGGATGATTAAGTGGACCATTATGTCAAAAAAAGAA
Source organism: Clitoria ternatea (assembly GCA_037962975.1). NCBI lineage: Eukaryota > Viridiplantae > Streptophyta > Magnoliopsida > Fabales > Fabaceae > Clitoria > Clitoria ternatea. The sequence goes on from CM075672.1 coordinate 165,690,460, forward strand.
GGTGGGAAATGCATTTCAAGCTGACATAGTAGAAGAGATGCTTCTTGTTCTAACACATCCAATTTGTCGGGGATGATTACTTTGCAACATATGGCATTGAAAAACAAACACAATCTTGTTATAACATTTCTCACATTTTTAGGAAGAATGTCATGAATGGCAATAGGTAGAAATTGTTGCATCAACATATGACAATCGTGAGACTTCAACCCATCTAACTTCAAGTCTTTCATGGAACACACAAGTGTTGATGTTTGAACCATAACCGCAAAACTATTGATAATCTTATGAAATTGACACAGTTTGGATACAATGGCTTCTCAGAATCCTCACACATAGTCGTATATACATGAGCTCTCTTAAAACCTTCTACCCCACATCACGGATCATATCCTCAAGTCGGTTATCCATGTCGACATCGGTGTCATGCATCTGGCTTTGGTTTTCAGTTTGAGACTGTACTTGGCACCACCACATCTTCACCGTGCCATATCCAACGAGTATAACTACGAAGAAAACCATCACACAGTAGATGTTCTCGTTCCTCTTCCAAGTCTAGCCGATGCAAGTTCAAGCATTTAACACAAGGGCAAAAATACTTTATATTCACCTCCTCAACATTCCTCGCTACGAATTCTATAAATGTTTCAACTCCCCCTCGTACTCTAGACTTATATGTGATATAGTTATCCAACTCTGATCTATACCAACTATTTATAAGGTGCTATGATCAATCTCACTTTTTCTACAAAGGTGGTGATTCTACCCATTCAGGATGACAATTATTTTTATACGTCATTGATATATATAGGTTAGGAGTTATTTTAAAATTTGATCAAATTTCGGCAGCATTTCACATTGATCTCTAAGTACACAAAATGAGAGCGGTCAAATCAAATTCAACCACAACCAAATATGCACCCAGAGAATAACACAAATGCAAGTTACCGAAACTTTATCAAATTTTAAGATAACTCCTAACTTGTACATACCAACAGCATATAAAAACAATTGTTCATCCCAAATTGTCCAAACTGACAATGAAATCAATTAATTTATTCACTGTTTGTGTTGAATCTCAAACGGGGAACTACGATTCACTCATACAAAGCAACTTTCATACTAGTTAACTAGTATGTGCCTACGAGTTCGCAACATTAACAACCACACACATACAACAACAAAAGAAATAACATTATATATTGTACAGTGAAATGTAAATTTTGATTAAAAATAATACTTTAAAATGGTAAATAATACTTTAAAAATGGTAAATTATTTTTAAAGTATTATTTCATGTTGGATTGGATTATGGATTATGGATTATGGTGTTTTATTATAAGACTTTTAAAGTTTGGACTTTTATTTAGTAATTAGTATGATGTTTTTAATTTGTGTTATTTTCAAGTAGAATTTGGTGTTGGATGATGGATTATGGATTATGAGACTTTTGAAGTTTAAACTTTTATTTTATAGATTATGGATATGGTGTAGGATTATGACATTTTTCAAGTTTTGTTTGGTATTGGAATGTGAACAAAAAATAAAAAAAAATTGGTATTAGATTTTTATTTTTTTAAAAAGTGTCAATAGTAATTATGTAACTTAAAATATATGTAACAAATGTTAGACCTTGTTTTTAATAATATTATTATAATAAGTTAAGTTTTATTCTTTTGATTTTGCCTTGTTTTTTCTTTTTTATATTATACCCATCACTTAGGTTGATTTCTTCTTTTATTTGAATATGTATACAAACTAGGACTTCCCTAATCTATTATAGCATTTTCCTAGGATGATAGGCACAATAAAACTTATTAATAATCAAGCATTTTCCTATGACTTCCTTAATCTATTATAGCTGTTTCTTATTTCTATCATATAACATACCTAAATCATTAAAAGAATATAACTAAATACAATAAAGATAACGGTTTGACATTGATAGAAGCTCTTAAGGAGGGAAAACAAAGAACATTTGTAAGGAAAATTATGAAAAAAGAAAAACCAAATGCCATGAATCTTCATCTCTAAATGGAAACAAGTAAACAATCTAACAATACAATATGACAAAATGAGATAAACACAAAACCTGAACAAACACTAAACCTGAACAAACACATAGCCTATGAGCAGTAAAACATATACGCATTGTTTATGAAAACACAACGTGCAATAAATCAAACTAAACAGCAAAACAAGAAAACCAGTTTATAAGTTCACAACACGCAGAATAGCATACCATTACTTGAAATATAAAACGAGTTTTCAGAAGGCAGTCACTGAAGCTTTCAGGGGAGGACTTACCATAGAAGAAGCTGAGGACGATGACAAGAAGAGGACAAAAGGGGGAAGACAAGCAACACGAATGCGAGAGCGAGCAAAGAAAAGACAAGGACAAGCAGAGAAAGACCAGAGCAAAAGAAGGAGAAACAAAAAAAGGCTAAAAGGCACGGCTTTTGAAGTTTCTAAAAAGATATACAATCACGGATCCCCTTGAAACCGTGATTATATTACGAATATAATCATGGTTAAAGTAATACCCTTGGTTAAATATTAAATCTATATCCACGGTTAAAGTGATAACCATGATTGTATCCATCAATATATAATCACAGTTGTAGTGTCAACCGTGATTATACAGTACCCAACGAATAAACCCTAAATCCTAAACTATATATCCACGGTTGGAAATACAACCGTGATTATATATTTAAGGATACGATCACGTTTATGATGTTATCTATGGTTATATAATTGCCCATGAACCTACAATCACGGTTGTTAACCACCCGTGATTATATAATTACCTTATAATTTCAAAAATGCCACCGTGCATTCTTTTATCACTGGTCCATTCTAACCCGTGATTATATCCAGTTGTTATATCCACTTTTTGTACTAGTGCCTCGTTCCCATTCACCCTTCATAAATTAATTGTGTACTTCCGTTATTCCTTGTTGATGATCATGAGATTGATTGTCCAAGGTTCACCCTTGATTTAATTTATTCACCTTCTCATATCTTCATATATGGGATAGGTTATTTAAAATGATCTGGGGTTACTTATTAAAGAATCATCTCACGTTTTCTTCTATTCTTTAATTACTTTAAAATTGTGAAAAATTTACCCTCATTTTTGGGGTGTCTCAACCTGGTATCGAAGCATTGATTGCTCATTGATTAATTATATGAGTTAAATCTAATTGAATGATGACTTCCCCTAATAAATTAAGGTTATTTGCCATTGAAGTGTGATTGTTATTGTTGAAATATTGTTGTGCCTTGTGAGGATACTTGTCACTTTATATTGTGAATGATGGTGATAAGTGTGTGATTGATATTAAGCCCGACCAGGCATTTCCATTTACCTTCAAATTGTGAATATATTATGATGATACATATATTGATGATAATTGTTAATGATTGATAAATCTTGAGGAAAGAAACATAAGGTTTCTGAATATATTTGAATCGTGTGTCTACATTGGTTGATGACGAATAGATGCAATGTCGATGCAACCGCTATGGCTGAAGCTTTTAACCGGTTTGTCGATATTTTTGAATGGAAACAACAACCCGTTGGTCAACCAAATCATGGTCAAGCCTTCCGAATTTCATGGGGGTTATAAATTGGAAGACGCCTATGTTTGGGTCTGTGACTTGAAGCAGATATTTGCTAGTATGAAGTGTACCGAAGCTCAAAAAGTTGAGTATGCGGTATTCATGGTCCGAGATGAAGCTGAATCTTTATGGATTCTTACTCGTGGGCGTATGATGGCGGCTCACTCCCCTTTGAATTGGGAGAACTTTAAGGTGGAGTTTCTTAGGAAATACTTTCCTGAGAGTTACAAGAATAAAAAGGAGCTCGAGTTTATGGAACTCAAATAAGGAAACATGTCGGTGAAGGAATATGCCTCAAAATTTGAAGAACTATGTGTGTTTTACCCTCCTTTTCCATAGGAAGGTACCGAAGCTTCGAAATGCATTAAGTTTGAGAACGGATTGCACCAAGAGATTAAGAAGGCTATATGTCATCAAGAAATTAGGAGCTTTCCTACTCTTGTGAAAAAATGTAGAATATTTGAAGAGAATGATGTGGCTTCCAAGAGTTATTCGGGGCATGACTAAAAGTTGAAGGGCCAATCTTCTAGTTTCAAGAAGAGAGGCAATTTTAAGAAGAATAGACAATTTGTATGTGGTTCCTCTTCACTTAGAGATGGATGTGGTGGTGGAAGGTGTGGTGCTAATGGTGGCCAAGGTAATGGCCAAGGTCTTTATTGTTTCCGATGTGGCAGAAACCATTTGGCTCGTGAATGTGGTAATGAGGAGATTGTAGTGTGCTATCGATGCAACCAACCGGGTCATATCTGTCCCAATTGTCCTTTGAATGCCATGGATATGATGGCATGTAATGATGGAAATCATGGAGGCTATGGTGCTTTTAAAGGCTGTGGTCGTGGAAACGGTGATGGCGGCCACAATAGTGGTTGCAATGGTAATGGTAATGGTAACGGTGGCAACGGTCGTGGTAATGGTGACGGTCGAGGTAATGGCAATGGTGGCCGAAATGGTCATAACAATGGTGCTAATCAACAAACTGCTGGAAGAGTATTCACTGTGACGAGTGAAGAAGCTGCCAAGCCAGTGATCTAGTTCAAAGTAAGTGCCAAATACTTGGTAAATATGTTGATGTACTATTTGATTCGGGTGCAACACACTCCTTTATTTTAGAAGATTATGTGAGGCAATTAAAATTACCGATAAGCATGATGAAAGGTTCTATCATGGTGTCTACGCCAACCGGCACTTGTTTGCGGATGGTTACTCAGTGTGATGGTAATGAAATGATTCTTAAGGATCAGAGATTTATCGTATCCCTTATTTGCTTGCCCATGAAGGACTTAGAAGTTATTTTGGGAATAGACTAGTTATCTACCAATAAGGTATTGGTGGATTGTTTAAAACGAAGCATTGTTTTTCCTTCTCTGACTATCGAGTGCTTTGATGTGCAAGGTATATCTCAACTCCTTGTTATGCTATGCATAGTGGATGGAGAAAATACCATTCAATCCCTTGATATCCCTGTCATATCCAAATTTCCAGATGTATTTCCTGATGAGGTACCTCGTCTACCTCCTCCACGAGAGGTGGAATTCTTTATTGACCTTGTTCCGGGTATGGAGCCTGTTTCTCGAGCACCATATCGGATGTCTCTTATGGAGTTAGCTGAGTTGAAGAGACAAGTTGAAGAGTTGTTAGAGTGAGAATTTATTTGCCTAAGTGTGCCTCCTTGGGGTGCACCTGTTTTATTGGTGAAAAAGAAAGATGGAAGTATAAGATTATATGTAGACTATCAACAACTTAACAAGTTGACCATTAAGAACCGATATCCCCTACCCCGCATTGATGATCTTTTGGATCAATTGAAGGATGCAGTGGTGTTCTCAAAATTTTGATTTGCATTCTGGATATCACTAAATCCGGGTGAAGATCGACGATATTCCAAAGACTACTTTTTGCACTCGCTATGGCCACTACGAGTATGCGGTGACGCCTTTTGGTGTGACAAATGCACCTATAATTTTCATGGATTACATGAATCGCATCTTTCATGAGTATCTTGACCGATTCGTTGTGGTGTTTATTGATGACATTCTTGTCTACTCCAAGAGTCATGAAGAGCATGAAGAACATCTTCGCCTTGTTTTGAGTATTCTCCGTGAGAAAGAGTTGTATACGAAGCTTTCTAAGTGTGAATTTTGGTTGTCAAAGGTCCAATTTCTTGGACATGTTATCTCTAAAGATGGTGTTGCAGTTGACCCATCTAAGATTGAAGTCGTGGTGGCTTGGGAAAGACCGACGTCCGTGACCAAAATAAGAAGGTTTCTCCCATTTGGCTTTGCCATTGATGAAGCTAACCCATAAGAATCAACCATTTGTATGGAGTCTGGATTGTGAGAAAAGTTTCCAAGAGTTGAAAGTTAGACTGACTTCTGCTCCTATGTTGGCTTTACCTGACTTATTGGATGACTTTGTGGTGTATTGTGATGCTTCCAAGCTTGGTCTTGGTTGTGTGTTGATGCAAAGTAAGCGTGTGATAGCCTATGCATCGAGACAGTTGCAACCGCATGAGGTTAATTACCCCACGCATGATCTTGAATTGGCGGCAGTGGTATTTGCTTTGAAGTTATGGCGATAATACTTATACGGCTTGAAGTTTATGGTCTTTAGTGATCACAAGAGTCTTAAATACCTATTTGATCAGAAGGAGCTTAATATGCGCCAATAATGATGGATGAAGTTTCTAAAAGATTATGAGTTTGATTTGAGATACCATCTCGGGAAGGCAAATGTGGTTGCCGATGCCATGAGTCAAAAGTCATTGCATGTTTCTGCAATGATGGTAAAAGAGATGGAGCTAATTGAGCAATTTAGAAACTTAAATATGGGTGTAGAAATATATACCCCAAAGATGTCCCTTGAGGTGTTGATGGTTGCTAATGTGTTCCTTGAAACTGTGAAATTGTAACAACCAAAGGGTGATCATTTGATTGAGATGAAAAAAGCTCAAGCTAATGGGAAGAATTGATTTTTGACGGAAGGTCATGATGGTATTTGGCGTGTGAAGGGCCGAATTTATGTTCCATCTGGTGGTGATTTGAGAAGGCTGGTACTTGAAGAAGCTCACAAAAGTGTGTTGAGCATTCATCCTGGTTCCACAAAAATATATCAAGATTTGAAGAAGAATTTTTGGTGGCCCGGTATGAAGCGTGATATGGATAATTTTGTAGCATCTTGCCTTATTTGTCAAAAGGCTAAGGTTGAGCATCAAAAACCATCTAGTTATTTGAGATCTCTTGATATCCCTGTTTGGAAGTGGGAAAATATTCCTATGGACTGTGTTTCTGGATTGCCCAGAACACGTGCTGGAAATGATGCAATATAGGTAATTGTTGATAGATTAACAAAGTGTGCTCACTTTTTGCCCATGAGCATGAAGAGTCCTTTAGAAAAGTTGGCATAATTATACGTTAAGGAGATTGTTAGGCTACATGGTGTGCCTTCAAGTATTGTGTCATATCACGACCCGCGATTCACTTCCTGATTTTAGGGAAGCTTGCATAAAGAACTAGGTTCTAAGTTCAAGCTTAGTTTGGCATATCATCCGCAAACTGATGCACAATCTAAATGAACAATTCAAAGCCTTGAAGATTTGTTGCGTGCTTGTGTATTGGAGCATGGAAGTTGTTGGGAGAGATTCTTGTCATTGATTGAGTTCACGTACAATAATAGTTATCATAGTACTATTGGTATGGCTCCCCATGAAGCTTTGTATGGCCAGAAATGTAGAACTCTGTTGTGTTGGCTTAAAACTGTTGAGAACTTGACTTTAGGGCCAGAGTTGATTGCAGATACAGATGAACAAATCAAGATGATACAAGAAAAGATGAAAATTGCCCAAGATCATCAGAAGAGCTATTATGATAAGCGACGGAAGCCATTTGAGTTTCAAGTTGGTGAGCATGTGTTTTTTAGAGTATCCCGAGATAAGGGCGTTGGAAGAGCTTTGAAGAGCAAGAAATTAAGTCTGAAGTTCATTGGACCATTTGAAATCCTCGAAAGGATTGGCAAGTTAGCATATAGGATTGCTCTCCCTCTGCATTTATCAAATTTGCATAATGTGTTCCATGTCTCACAGTTGAGGAAGTATGTGCATGATCCTACGCATGTGGTAGCCCTTGATGATGTTGAAATCAGGGAGAATTTATCTATTCCTCCGGTGTCTGCTACTATTGTGGAGCTTTCCATCAAGAAATTATGGAACAAGTTGATTCCTTTGGTGAAGGTATCTTGGAGGCACGGAGATGTGGTTACTACCATGTGGGAGCGTGAGGACGATTTATGGAAGTGACACCCTGAGATATTCAAATCAGGTTGGTAAATTTCGGCGATGAAATTTCTTTTAAGGTGGGGTGGATTGTAACATCCCTAATTTTATATAAATGATTAAATATTGGGAATAAATATTAAATAATTACCCATGGATTAATTAATATACCAAAAATGTTGAAAATAATTAAATTAAGATATTTGGGGGTTACTCATAAATTATTGAGGCTTTATACGTTGAATATATACCTCATTAAAATATGGTGTCAGACCAAGTATCTCCGATTGAGGTACCGTTAGTCAGGGCTATTAAGAATATTATTGAAAATCTGAATATGTATTCAGAAAAATTTTTAGATGAAGTATTGAGCCCAAATGGACATCCTGTTTAATTTAAAACAGAGAACTTTAAGTGAAGGGCCCAATTAAAACACTAAAATCCCTTCCCTTCCTCTCCTATTCATGTTACCTATTCAACTCTCCCTTTCTCTCTAATTTTCGTCAAATTCTTTCTCCCTCACATAAACCCTCTTATTTCTCCTCTTCTCCCTCAAAACACCTCAAAATTGTGAGCCTTATTACACACCCATCCATTATTGCACCTTCTCTCCACTTTAGAAGGTGTTCTTGGTACTTGGAAGCTCTTCCCTCACTCTCTAAATTTCATGTTTAGGCTAGGGCTTAGGATTTCTTGGAGCTTGAGGTAAGTTCTCCATTCTTTTGATATTATGAGCCCTAGGTTTTGGGTAATGGTTGTTGGGAGAGAGTTTAATGTATATGGGTTATTAATGGGAAGCATTTAAGATAAGAAACCCTAAGGTGAGGTGCATTAATGTGAGTTTTATAAGGGCATGATGAGGTACACAAAAATAGCATGGAAGATGATGGTAAATGTTGAACATTGATGTTGGTTGTTGGGTTTCCAATGAAACCCTAACCCTTGGAAATTGGTAAAAATATGAAATATGGGTAGGAGAATATTTATTGAAGTTAGGAGGATGTATTTAATGATGTGGGAATTCAACATTGATGGTGGATGGCCATTAATGAGGTTTGGTGATTGGAAAAGGTGGTCAAAAACCAATTAATATGGAAACCCATGAATGGGTTTAGCTTTAATTGCATAATAATGAATTTAAGCACCTAACCCATGGTGGTTATGGTGGATTGATTAAAATAAATGAGGTTGAGAATTGAAATGGTATAAAACACCAAGAAATAAATATAAGCACTTGAATCTTAGTAGATGAATAAAAATTAATTATGTGGTATATGGTATAATGTAGGAAACAACCTCATCGAAGTGGCGGGACCTTCAGACCGCGTTAATTTCTACTTCTTTTGAGGTAAGAGGGGTAACATCTCTAAATGCTTGATTTCATCCATTAATGATGTGTGTGTTGACACGCTGTCGTTGTCGGGTCAAATAAAAAGTTAAATTAATATAGTATAAGGTGAACAACCTTAGTCATCTCTCGAGGACCTTAGTTCAATTAGTTACACTCAATTTAGTTATAATAAAGGGGGGGTTTGTGTTGATATTGAAAGGAAAATTAAGTGATTATATAATAGTGCAAAAAGTAAATTTATGAGTAAGAATAATCAAATTTAGAAACAACCAACCCAAAGAATTAATAAATCTTTTAGTTAACTAATCATTAATCACAAATATGATTAAATATAATTAATTTCTCAACCTTGAATCATTTGGAATCCCTAAATGATTATATTCTAGAAAATCTTCTAGAATTGAATTAATGAACTAATAAGAATAATCAATCGATATATTCTTATTAATTACTAAAATAACTTTAAAACTATAATTTGATTGAGTTAAGAAACTAAATAGAAATCTCTTATTTAGTAACTTAATCTTTGTTCTCAAATTGATTATTGATTAACCAACCAACATCAGTTTAGATTATAGATTGTTTAATTATACACCAACCGGTTATACACTTAAATAATCTACCATCATAAGTGCTTGAGAAACAAAGAAAAGTAATTATCTTCAATCAAAATATTAAGAGCAAGAACTCAAAGTTAACATAAAGAAAAATTAAATTCCTTGAGTTGATTTTAAAAGATTAAGCTTCCATGATAATTTTTAACAATGAAAGCTAATATTAAATTTACTAAAACTTTGATTATAAAAGTAAATAACAAATAATAAAATTAACTTACTTGATATTGAGGAAGGGAAATGAAAACCATAACTTGAAGGATGGAATATAGAACAAGGAGATAAAGCAAAAGAAAGAACTAAAACTTAAGAAGCTAAAACAAAGATATAGAATTATAATGGAAACTAAAGCATGTATTTCTTATGTATTTCTTGTGTATCTCCCTTACAACTTCAAGCATCTATTTATAGGCAAGATATGATGATACTATACATTCATTTTCTGATTATTAATGCATTTTTTCAACATTGGTGGGCTTGAAATTACAATAATTCAAAAGAAGATAATGGTAGGTGTTGAAATTCATTCTCCTCTTTATCTTCTCCACCTTGCGAGTCCAATATGACCTTCTAGATGGTCGAATTTTGAAAAACCTTCAACATGAAAGTTGTAGATCTCTGTCTTATTGAGAATTTGGCGCAAGAATCAGGTCATTTGGACATCTAGAGCTTCAGATATCTGTATTTTGGAACTATGTCAATGCTGGTGGGACACATAAGGGCTGATTGATTCAAGCTCCATTTCTTTATTTTTTCCAGATGTAAAATAACCAAATTTGATCATCATGATGTAGCCCTCTATCTTAGCTTTCCATGGGCTCTAAGATTATCCCATTTGGATCACAAAAGCCCAAGTTATGACCAAAATAAGGCAAGATACTCAAGATACATACAAAAAACGAAAATTGAAACATATATACATAATACTTCAATTTAACTAAACAACATAAAACTTAATTAAAATACTATTATTAAACATAGTAATTATATAATAAACCCCAAGTGTAAAACTATAAGAAGTGTATTAAAATTGATTTATCAAATTCCCCCACACTTAAGCTTTTGCACTCCAGGGCAAAACCAAACCAAAAACTAAAATGAGAAACAACAGAAAAAGGTTTTTTTTTTTTTTAGAAGTCTAAAATAATAAGTAATACACATCATCCCTTATATCAAGAGGTCATGATAAGTGTGAATAAGAAGCATTACATACTAGTTTCACAAATTGAGTGATCAAATCAAAGAGTGGATGAAAATGTGATAGATGTTCTCTTTATGCTCTTTATATCTCAATTGTTTGGGTTTGAGTATACTCTCAGAACTCACCCAAATAAATTAGCACTACCATAGGCTTGACAAATTTCTAATTTCCATATTTGAACACATATGCATGCAGAGATCAAAAGGACTTTATTAAGGTTGTAATGGGGCCAAGGTGATATAGGGTGGATAAAATGAAATAGTATGGCTAAACTTAGGGTTGAAAAAGAGCAATGGAGTAAGTGATTTAGTGATTGTGGAAGTACATTTTGAAACTCAATACTTAGCAAAATGAAACATGATGGAGGATAAAACATGAGAATAAATCCTCCTGATTATTTTCATAGATATATTCATCACTTCTTCTTTTTCTTCTTTTTTTCTCTTTTTTTAATTATTTTTTTACTTTCTTTTTGAATAATGAAACAACAACATATATATCTTGGGTACATTTCCACAATCATCAAGAATCTTTATTCATAGTAATTCCAAAACTCCTAATCAATTCCTAAGCAAAGGTGATCATGTTTTTTTTTTGGGGCTATTGGTAAATTATGTGGCTGAATCAAGAAATGGATATAGGCTCAACGTGGGTAACAATGGAAAGTATGTAAGGTAAGGCATATGGCTAGTGGCTAGTTAAAAAATGGCCTTAATCACATCAAAGCATGCACATGGAACATAATACATCAAAAAGAAACAAGTCAAGTTCTAAAGTACTAATAAATAAGGGTTAATCAAGAAAAAGGAAAGATGGCATAATATGATCCATCCAATTAAGCTCAAAATCTCACCGAGGGTGGTCAATCTATCACAATTCATATACAATTTGATCTTCACAAACAACATATTAAATTACTATGAACATGTCATGAAATATTGGACAAGGGTGATGCAATTACTCATTACTTAGACAAATTTAAAAAACAAATTTAGTGAAAAGCATGTAGAATTTAAAATAAAAAACTGGAAATGATATTTTTTTTTGTGAACAAGAAACAAAAAAGGAAAAATAAATCATAACCAAATATTGGTGTCAAGATCCGATTCCTTATGCTTCTTGCTCTGTACTTTTTTTTTTAAGGGCGCTTAGTAACGAAGATACCTACAACAAATTGGTCAGTTCAATTGCATGTGAAATGATTAGTTTAACTGAACAATTTGATTGTGTCATACAACCCAGTTTCATAGGCCTTGTGTTAGAACCCATAAGAAAAATATCATCAACACAACCATGAGTAGCATCAAGAGCAATAACATACATCTTAATTCATTCGTATGCCTATAGAAAGACTCTGCTATATCATCCATTAAGAGAAAATAAAGAACCTGATGATTGACTAGTGGTGAGGTATGGCTCCGATCTGAAAGAAAAGGATGAAGGCAAAGTGTGGCGGCTGAAGAATGATGAAGATGATGTTTATGGTTGCAGAATGGTTGATGTCGAATAGAAATGATTCGGGTGAAGGTAAAGGCAAAGGCGCGGCACTAAAGTAAATATAGTGGCTATGTGTGTGTGTGTGTGTGTGTGTGTGTTTTTATTTTTTATTTTTATTTTTTTTTTTTATTTTTTATTTTTTATTTTTTATTTTTTATTTTTTATGAAAAATGGTTTTGATAAGGAAGGTGAAACGATTGTGGTTATCCGAGTGAGATTTGTTATGAGGATGCGTCTCAAGAGTTTGGACTCTTTACTCAGTCCATCCCAACAAAAGTACTCATGAAAGAAAAGAAAAGAAAAAAATTATTTTTAAAAAAAAAAAATTAAACAAAAGTGATACTGACACTATATAGTGAAGGATACGTCTCAAGACTTTGGTTCTCAAAGATGCATCTTTATGACTTTAGATACAACTTTCCCAAATTAATCTTTACTCTGTCTATCCCTCACAAAAAATAATAAAATATATATATATATAACTCAGACCCCCCCACACTTATTCAAGACATTGTCCTCAGTGTCTTATATGATTTCCACAGTCTATTTTTTTTCTTTTTCTTTCTCTTTTTTTAATGATTTTTTTTAAAAATATAGATAAAGGTGAGAAAGAAGTTATAACCGAAGAGTGGTGTCTAGTTCTGGATTCTTTCGCTTGTGTGTGTGATCCTTATCTTGCTTCAAGAGGGGTTGAGGTTGGGGTAAAAAGCTCTGCAAAATATCAATTAATTCATCTGCATCTGATGAAGCATGAATGAATGATCGATCATCTTGAGTTATAAGGCCCTGTTCCATAGCTTTATCTAAAAACATTAACAAACTGTCATAAAAACCATTAATATTTAATAATCCTAATGGCCTTTTATGAAAGTTCATGCTACACCATGATAAAATGCAAAATATTTCCTCAAAAGTACTAAAACCTCCAGGAAGTGCGATATAGGCTTCAGCACCTATAACCATACGAGCCATTCGTTGATAGAGGCTTGTAACTTTTACCTCAGTTCCTACAGCAATATCTGGTGTAATACCAACATGATGTAGGATGATACTAGAGACGTTGCTTCCTTCAACTAGTGTAGATAGTGCCATGGAGCCTCTCAAACCCTGTACTCCTCCTCTATACAAGACCTTTATTTCTTTCGCAGCCAATAGTTTTCCCAACTTAGTAGCTGCTATTAGGTACTCCTTACAACTACCATTGTTGGATCCACCAAACACACAAATGGATTTGATTTTTTTCATCTATTTTTTTTTTGTGTTTTCCATATAGAGTTATGCGCCCTTATATAGATAAAAACTGAGATGAAATAATTGATGAAAGATAAAAAGTTTACATAATTATTATTATATAAAAATAAATGACGGTAATGAAGAAATTTGAAAAGACATGATTGAAGAAAATAAAAATAGGTAATTTTAAAAGTCAAAGTAAATTCAGAAAAGTAAAACATTAAAAACAACAGTAAATATGTACAGTATTTGTGATTATGGCTCACATCTTCCTCTGGTTTTACGTCTAGTAACGGCTTAAACGCCTTCTATGAGTCGAGGTTTTTGCTACCCATCCAGTTTTCTTATAAACTGGCAAACAGGGTCGTTTAACGCCAGATTCCCAAGGCTATAGTTTTCTTTTTGTTGAATGAATAGATCATATAATTTCAGAAGGACTCCTTGAACCGTTCCACATGGATGCGTCTCAAGAGTTTGGATTGAGTTATCCAAGTTCTCTTTACTCAGTCCATCCTTTATAAATTTAATTTTGTCCTCCCGATTTATAAATACCATTCCAGGGTTCCTACAACGTGTATCACAATTCCATCTTGCACACTTATGGCAAACTCCCATCCTTTTAGCTCTTCGTTTTTTAGAATAAGAACTACGTCCCATACCTGGTAAATGTTTTATATAGGACTTATGTAATTCACCAGAGAGACGTACCTTTGCTTCAATAAGCCAACGAACATCCTCTGGAATGCCAAAATATGTGAGTAGTTTTAACCTTTGAACTCGAGCTTTGTAAATTTTTACAATCACATCGCGTGGAAGTGTAGGGAATCTTTCCTTAAGTTTTGCAAGGGTTTGTTCCATTTTCAGATTACTTTGAAGTTGTGGCTGTTTAGAAAAGAGAGAATAGAAAACGAGGTTATAGAGAATAGTAGAGATGAAGAAGATGAAAAGGTGATAGGTTGCCTTCTATCAAGCGCTTGTTTAACGTCATGAGCCTGACGATGACCTTTTAACTACTGCAAGAAAATGATAATAATGCCAAAACAATAATAGTAATAATGATTAAGATAAGTGTTAGCACCGAAAAGAATGATGATGTAATTAACTGATATCTATTGTTTTATTTTTTATTTTTTATTTTTATTTTTATTTTTTTTAAATATTGTTATTAGGAAAAATTAGTCAAAATATTTGGCATCACACAAATACACCTCCGTATCTATGTGCTCTTGGAACCTTTGAAAGAAAGGTTTAAGTCGGTGCCCATTTACCTTGAAAACCTTGTTTGTCGCTTTATCTGAAATTTCAATCACACCATAAGGAAAGATATTAGTTATTTCAAATGGGCCTGCCCATTTAGAGCGAAGCTTACCAGATATGAGCTTTAGACGTGAGTTGTACAATAAAACTTTTTGTCCAATGAAAAAGTTTTTTCTCAAGATCTGTTTGTCATGAAAGGATTTGGCTTTCTCTTTATAGGTTTTAGAACATTCATAAGCTTCCAAACAAATTTCTTTCAGTTCCTGTAGTTGGGGTTTCCTTTCTTTACCGGCTTCATTTAAGTCCAAGTTACATTGTTTTACTGCCCAATAAGCTTTGTGCTCAATTTCCACCGGTAAGTGGCATGATTTTCCATAAACAATCCTATAGGGTGACATTCCAATAGGTGTTTTATAAGCTGTTCTATAAGCCCAAAGAGCATCTTCTAACCTTTTGCTCCAATCTTTCCTATTTGGTTGTACTGTTTTTTGAAGGATCATTTTTAATTCCCGATTGGACACTTCAGCTTGCCCATTTGTTTGGGGGTGATAAGGCGTTGAAACCTTATGCATAACTCCATATTTTTTAAGAAGGGACTCTATTTTACGGTTGCAAAAATATGATCCTTGATCACTAATGATGGCTTTAGGAACACCAAACCTGTAAAATATGTGTGATTTAACAAAATCTGCAACAACTTTAGAATCATCAGTTCGAGTAGCTTTAGCTTCAACCCATTTAGACACATAATCGACTGCAAGTAGTATATAAACAAAACCAGAAGATACAGGAAAAGGTCCCATGAAATCTATGCCCCAAACATCAAAAATTTCACAAAATAACATGGGTTGTTGAGGCATCTCATTTCTACGAGATATGTTTCCCATTCTTTGACATTGTTCGCAAGATTTACAAAACGTATATGCATCACGAAAAATTGTTGGCCAATACAAACCAGATTCTAATACTTTCCTTGCTGTACGTTGAGGTCCAAAATGTCCACCACATGCATATGTATGACAAAATGTAAGAATGGAATGAAATTCATTTTCAGGTACACACCTTCTAATGACTTGATCACTACAAAGTTTCCATAAGTAAGGATCATCCCAAACATAGTATTTAGAATCACTTTTTAGTTTTATTATTTGTTGTTTAGATGCATGTATGGGAGTAACAGAAGCAACTAAGTAGTTTACCAAATCAGCAAACTATGGAGTGGAATCATGTATTCCCATAAGTTGTTCATCAGGGAAATCATCTCTAATGGAAATTGGGTCAAGTTCTTTTTCAATTCTGCTTAAGTGATCAACCACCAAATTTTCTGCTCCAATTTTATCCCTAATTTCAATATCAAATTCTTGGAGCAGCAATATCCACCTGATCAATCTTGGTTTTGCATTTGGTTTCTTTAAAAGGAACTTTAATGCTGCATGATCTGAAAATACAACTACTTTTGAACTGAGCAAATAAGATCTAAATTTATCAAGTGCAAACACAATAGCTAGTAGTTCTTTTTCTGTGGTAGTATAGTTTATTTGTGCAGTATCCAAAGTTTGTGAGGCATAGTAAATAACATGTTGTACTTTACCTACTCTTTGAGCAAGAACAGCTCCTAATGCATAATTTGATGCATCACACATAAGTTCAAATGGAAGTGACCAATCTGGTTCCTGAATGATAGGAGTGGTAGTTAAAGCTTTCTTTAAGCAATCAAAAGCCTCCTTACATTTGTCATTAAAGTCAAATGTTATATTTTTTTGTAGTAAGTTAGACAATGGAAGGGCTATCTTACTAAAGTTTTTTATAAACCTTCTATAGAAACCTGCATGACCAAGAAAAGAACGAATATCTCGCACACAAGAAGGATAAGGTAGTTGAGAAATTACAGTAATTTTTGCAGGATCTACTTCTATGCCTTTTTTAGATATCACATGGCCTAAAACTATTCCTTCTTCTACCATGAAGTGACATTTCTCATAATTAAGAACAAGGTTAGTTTCAATGCATCTATGTAATACTTTATCTAGACTATTTAAGCAAGCATCAAATGATGAACCATATACTGTGAAATCATCCATAAATACTTCCATGCAATTTTCAAGAAAATCAGCAAAGATACTAATCATCCATCGTTGAAAGGTACCAGGGGCATTGCATAAGCCAAAAGGCATCCTCCTATAAGCAAAAGTGCCAAAAGGACATGTAAATGTTGTTTTTTCTTGATCTTATGGTGCAATATAAATTTGGAAGTAACTTGAAAATCCATCTAGAAAGCAGTAATGTGACTTACCTGCCAGTCGTTCCAACATTTGATCAATGAAAGGTAAAGGAAAGTGATCCTTTCGAGTTGCTTTGTTAAGTTTCCTGTAGTCAATGCATACTCGCCAACTATTTTGGATTCTGGTAGGAATTAGTTCATCATTTTCATTTTTAACCACTGTGATTCCAGACTTCTTGGGAACCACTTGTATAGGGCTGACCCAAGTGCTATCTGATATAGGGTAAATAATGCCAGCTTGTAATAATTTTGTTACCTCTTTTTTAACTACATCAAGGATTTAGGGATTAAGTCTTCTTTGTGGTTGCCTTACTGGTTTAACTTCTTCCTCTAATAGAATTCTATGCATACACATGGAAGGGCTAATACCTGGGATATCTGCCAAAGTCCAACCAATTGCTTTCTTATGCTTCCTAATAATCTGCAACAACCTTGTTTCTTGATCAACATTTAATTTGTTAGAAATAATCACTGGAAGGTTCTTATCTTCCTCTAAATATGCATACTTTAAATGTTCAGGAAGAGGTTTTAACTCTAACATAGGAGGCTGCATTATTGAAGGAATCAACTTGGTTGAATTTGTCTCAGCAACTTGTACTTCAACATAATCAGATGTATTTGTAACTACTTTAATCAAATTATCACACTCTGATTCTTTTGAAACAACATCTGAAACTATATTTTCTGTTTTAAGGGAGTTTGGATCATTATTATCATTAAGCAGATATTTCTCAATTTCAGCACACACATTGCATTGATGAGAATCCATGCATGAATCACAAATAAATGAATCATAAAAATCAGACAATACAGGAAAATCAACATCATTAGACAACTTAATAATATTATCCTCAACTAAATCAGTTATTAAGTCAATTTGAAAAATAGAATGATCCTCAGTAGGATGCTTCATAGCATCTAAAATGTTGAATTTAACCACACTATCTCCAAATTCCATAGAAAGTGTTCCTGCATGCACATCTATCTTTGTTCTAGCTGTTTTTAAGAATGGTCTACCTAAAATTATTGGAGCTTTATTGGTGGAATTCTCACTTTCCATATCTAGAACATAAAAATCTGCAGGAAAAATTAAATCATTAACTTTAACAAGGACATCTTCAACAATTCCTGCAGGATGTGCAGAGCTTCGATTTGCTAATTGTATAACCAAACATGTAGTTTGCAAAGGTCCAAGGGAAAGTGAAGTAAATACAGTCATAGGCATAACATTAATAGATGCACCTAAGTCTAGCATGGCATTTTCAAATTTGTTATTGCCTATTATGCATGGAATGGTAAACATCCCAGGGTCTTTACATTTTTCTGGTATATGTGACAAAGGTTTTTCAATTAATGCAGACACATTTCTACTTATATTAATCCTTTCATTGCCTTTTAGTCTTCTTTTATTAGTGCATAGTTCTTTAAGGAATTTGGCATATCTTGGGATTTGCTTGATGGCTTCTAATAAAGGTATATTTACCTCTACTTTTCTAAATGTTTCCAAGATCTCCTCATCCATTTTCTTATTTTGTATAGATTTTTGTCTCTGTGGAAATGGAAGAGGGATATGTTGCTTATCAGGACCAGCTGCAGAAGGAGGATTTGTAAGAGATATATCATTACTATTATTACTTGAACTATCTAAAACTTCTTCTGCATGTTTTTCTATGACAATAGTATTTTTAGTTTGTTGTTGTTTTTCTGGTCCTTGGATAGCTTTACCAGATCTTAAAGTAATTGCACTTACATTTTTAGGATTGACAATTGTCTGAGCGGGCAACTTATCTGAACCTTGAGACTGCAAATGGTTTAAAGATGTAGCCAATTGACCAATCTGATTTTCAAGAGTCTGAATTGTAGCCTCAGTTCTTTTTTGGAAGTTCAGATTATCTACTGACATTTGCTTTATCAATTCCTCCAAATTTGATTTCTTAGTGGAAGGTGCAACTATTTGTGTAGCTTGTTGTTGTACATGAGGAGGTTGATATGGTCTACTTGGTCCGGTATTTTCCTGAAAAGGTGCATGAGGTTGTTGTGAGGAATTACCCCATCTTAAATTAGGGTGATTCCTCTAACCAGGATTATATCTGTTAGAAGAAAGATCATAATTATTTTGTTATTGTGGCGGTCTGTTATTGTATAAGTTGGCAGCACATACTTGAGGATTTTCATCGGGAATTTTAGCTTCCTGCAGTGAAGGACAACAATCGGTATAATGATCTGATGAAGTACAGATAGAACATACCTTAGCAGGGGTTACAGGTTGTTGTTTTTGAGACACAATAATATTTTTCATAAGTGTTGCTAGTTCAGCAAATTTACTTTCCCATTTTTTATCTCCATCATTAGTAGCTTCAATTTTATGGACTCCTCTAATTACTACAGAATTATTTCTAGTGGCATGTTGTTGAGCATTAGCAGCCATGTTCTCAATTAAAGTTTTTGCTGCATTTGTAGTTTTATTTTGCAAAGCACCACCACTAGCTGCATCAACCAAAGTTCTATCCATTGGATTAAGACCTTCATAGAAATATTGTATGAGAAGTTGGTCCGTAATTTGGTGATGGGGACAACTAGCACATAATCTTTTAAATCTTTCCCAGTATTCATAAAGATTTTCCCGGTCATGTTGCCGGATGCCACATATTTCTTTTCTAATTGAGGAAGTTCTTGAAGCGGGGAAAAATTTTTCAAGAAACATTTTCTTTAAGTCATCCCAACTTGTAATAGAGCCAGGAGGAAGGTAAAATAACCAATCCTCAGCAATATCTGCTAGGGAGAAAGGAAAAACTTTAAGTTTTACATGTTCTTCTGAAACCCCTTCAGGTTTCATGGTAGAGCAAAGGATATGAAATGCTTTTAAGTGTTTATGAGGATCTTCACCTGCACGACCATGAAACTTTGGTAACAAATGAACTAAACCAGTTTTAAGCACAAAAGGAACATCTTCCTCAGGATATAAGATGCATGATGTTTGATTAGTGACATCTGGTGTAGCTAGTTCTTTTAATGACTTTTCAGCCATGTTATGCAAATACTCAGAAGTTGAAGGTTTAGTTTCACTATTTATGCTATTAGGTAGAGTATTATTATTATTATTATTATTATTATTATTATTATTTAATAGTTTCTTAGATGATCTAACTAATTGATGAAATGTTCTATCTATTTCAGGATCAAAAGAATATAGTGGCTCGGGATTAGATCTAGTCATGCACAATACATCTACATATATTGTCACAAAATACTACAACTATGTAATAAAAGGAAAAAGTTATCATTTTAATTATGAAATACTTAGAACATATATTTAAAAATTTAAAGATTTTTTATATTTATATTTTTTTCAATGGTTGAAAATGAGATTACTAGAAAATGAATAAGAATATAATAAAGTGGAATTTTTTTTTATTTTTTATATGCTCACATTCAACCAAACCTTAATATCTTCAATACACCTACAAAAAAAATGTAAAATATATTGAATGTAAATAATTAGGACCAAAGGTCCCCGGCAACGGCGCCAAATTTGACACGCTGTCGTTGTCGGGTCAAATAAAAAGTTAAATTAATATAGTATAAGATGAACAACCTTAGTCGTCTCTCGAGGACCTTAGTTCAATTAGTTACACTCAATTTAGTTATAATAAAGGGGGGTTTGTGTTGAGATTGAAAGGAAAATTAAGTGATTGTATAATAGTGCAAAAAGTAAATTTATGAGTAAGAATAATCAAATTTAGAAACAACCAACCTAAGGAATTAATAAATCTTTTAGTTAACTAATCATTGATCATAAATATGATTAAATATAATTAATTTCTCAACCTTGAATCATTTGGAATCCCTAAATGATTATATTCTAGAAAATCTTCTAGAATTGAATTAATGAACTAATAAGAATAATCAATCGATATATTCTTATTAATTACTAAAATAACTTTAAAACCATAATTTGATTGAGTTAAGAAACTAAATAGAAATCTCTTATTTAGTAACTTAATCTTTGTTCTCAAATTGATTATTGATTAACCAACCAACATCAGTTTAGATTATAGATTGTTTAATTATATACCAATCGGTTATACACTTAAATAATCTACCATCATAAGTGCTTGAGAAACAAAGAAAAGTAATTATCTTCAATCAAAATATTAAGAGCAAGAACTCAAAGTTAACATAAAGAAAAATTAAATTCCTTGAGTTAATTTTAAAAGATTAAGCTTCCATGATAATTTTTAACAATGAAAGCTAATATTAAATTTACTAAAACTTTGATTATAAAAGTAAATAACAAATAATAAAATTAACTTACTTGATATTGAGGAAGGAAAATGAAAATCATAACTTGAAGGATGGAATATAGAACAAGGAGATAAAGCAAAAGAAAGAACTAAAACTTAAGAAGCTAAAACAAAGATATAGAATTATAATGGAAACTAAAGCATGTATTTCTTATGTATTTCTTGTGTATCTCCCTTACAACTTCAAGCATCTATTTATAGGCAAGATATGATGATACTATACATTCATTTTCTGATTATTAATGCATTTTTTCAACATTGGTGGGCTTGAAATTACAATAATTCAAAATAAGATAATGGTAGGTGTTGAAATTCATTCTCCTCTTTATCTTCTCCACCTTGCGAGTCCAATATGACCTTCTAGATGGCCGAATTTTGAAAAACCTTCAACATGAAAGTTGTAGATCTCTGTCTTATTGAGAATTTGGCGCAAGAATCGGGTCATTTGGACATCTAGAGCTCCAGATATCTGTATTTTGGTGAACTATGTCAATGCTGGTGGGACACATGAGGGCTGATTGATTCAAGCTCCATTTCTTTATTTTTTCCAGATGTAAAATAACCAAATTTGATCATCATGATGTAGCCCTCTGTCTTAGCTTTCCATGGGCTTCAAGATTATCCCATTTGGATCACAAAAGCCCAAGTTATGGCCAAAATAAGGCAAGATACTCAAGATACATACAAAAAACGAAAATTGAAACATATATACATAATACTTCAATTTAACTAAACAACATAAAACTTAATTAAAATACTATTATTAAACATAGTAATTATATAATAAACCCCAAGCGTAAAACTATAAGAAGTGTATTAAAATTGATTTATCATGTGTATATGGGTTTTTTATATTAAATTGGCTTGGTTGAATGATTTGATGACTACTTGATTGAAATTCATTTAGAGTGAATGATGTTATGTGGCTTATGTTTATGGGATGATGATTATGGTGTTGAATTGACTCATGATTAATGAGAGTTGCTATTAATGGCTCAGAACCATGATTGTATTGATTGCAATATTATTAGATATCCCATGATATATGAATTACTGAATTGTGATTGCCACTAACTAGTTATGTGTATGGAATCCAATGAATGTTGGTGATGGTTGAGAATGATAAGTATATGGAGTTCTACTAAGTGTGGTGGTAAATTGTGATGGTGGAGTGGCATTTAGGATGCATAGTGTGAGAATGCATTTGATTTGCATTGCATTGCATCCATGGCATATTATTCGCTGCTTATATGGAATGTTAGGGGTTCCAATAGGCAGGCCCAGTGGGAGGGTGACCCAGTGCATGGGTAAATTGTTGTTGTTCCCTAGTGATTCTGGGAATCACGATGCTGCCCTTAGATTGGTGGCGAGGCACCCTTTGTGGCAGGCCCTGTGGGCGGGCGGCTCTGTGAGGATGAAGTTACCTCGGTGTCTGAAGGGGCACGACTCTGTCAATGTGTGTTTGGGAGAGGCCTGTAGCACTTATTGCAAGTGAGGCCATGTTGTTGAATCCGCAAGTCACGGGGTGACTAAGCCTACAGATGGGCGATAGCGGTTTGGTACTAGTAAAATGTAATGTTAAGCATGCATAATTCGAAATATAATTGTACACTTTTACTGCAGTAGGGGCATAGTAGCACACCTATGCTTGACCCACATATATGTATATGATGTCATTTCCCACAGTCGGATCCGCAATTGTTATTGATTCCTTTGTGCATATGCATTAGCTATAAGAGCATTTGCATATAGCCGGAGATATGCCTAGTTGGTAGCCCGTGGTGGCGATGGATGACTGTTAAATAAAGAGGAAGGAAGTTATGGTACTAACATTGAATGTAGGATAACCTTTATTGAGAATGTCATGATTTTGATGTGTGAGTTGTGAATATAATGTTTTAGACATGTATGATGTTAAAATGGAATATGATGATGTGTGAATGAAGCTTATAACGCTTCTTAAGGAATACTTGTTATGCACATATGTATAGGTATCATCATAATGTATGATTTTGAATCATTTAGTATATGTTACTCATCTCCTAGTTGCCATTTTAAAGTTTGATGTAGGTATAATGAAAATCCTACTCTTTTGGAGGGTGAGCAATAATGGAGGTAAATATGGAAAGAAAGTGTGAGCCTTGGTCAACATTCTTTTGTAAATCACTCGATAGACGTTTATTTTGTATATGATATTTTGATGGGTCTCGAATATTGATTTGTGGGTCATGTGTAAAAATTAGACCTATGTGTTGTGAATGGCTAATTTTTAGTAATGACCCTAATAATGGATGATGTTGATTGTAAGTTAAAGGTTTATGTTTGTTGACAATGCATATGAGACTTGTGTATGAATGAGAATATGAGTAGGGCATTAGAATGTTGAATGAATGATTTTGGCATGAAGAATATGATGAATTTTCATGGTTTTATGCACAAGTGAGAAACCAATAAGGTCAAAATGAGTTTTGTGAGATTTGAATGATATATAATGGTCCCAATGGCTTAAATGCATGATTTATGATTTGTAGAAATTGGAATGGGTCAATTCTATTGAGAATAGGTCCTTGAGTTGCATAAAAATGTCTCAAAATGAGTGAAATGCATTTATGCGCATAACTTTCTTGTTTTTGGGAATTTTTTAGTGTAGCCGGTGGTCGCACGTCACAAATGATGTATATAAGTTGGTGTCAAATTTTGGTAGGCATTGGAATTCGTATGAGAAAGTTAGGGGGTTAGAAGTCCAAAAATGTGACTTTTCTACATAAAATGGCCTCTGTGTTGTCATGAATCGATTCACAACAGTGCATGAATTGATTCAAGACACACTGTTTTTACTATTCCTGAATTTTGAGCACTTTGAATCGATTCAAGCCCCCGCATGAATCGATTCAAAGCTCACTGGAATCACTATTCATGAGGTCTAGGAACGTTTGAATCGATTCATGCGAGCTTGAATCGATTCAAAGGGCCCTGTTTTCAATGTTTGGACTCTAAAAGCGTCTGAATCGATTCATAGGGTTCTTGAATCGATTCATGACCCTGTTTTCATACAATTTCCTTTGTTTTGGGGTATGATTGGTATTTCTTGGTCATGACATGACTACACAACATCATATGAACATAATTAACATACTTTGACAACTAAATGGGATACCCATAAACCTTCCCTCATTCCCATTCACCCTTTATGAATTAATTATGTGCTTCCGTTATTCCTTGTTGATGATCATGAGATTGATTGTCCAAGATTCACCCTTGATTTAATTTATTCACCTTCTCATATCTTAATATATGGGATATGTTATTTAAAATGATCTGAGGTTACTTATTAAAGAATCATCTCTCATTTTCTTCTATTCTTTAATTACTTTAAAATCGTAAAAAATTTACCCTCATTTTTGGGGTGTCTCATCTTTCATGGAAATGGTTTCTTGTAACAGCCCTTATTTTTATGTGATAGGTCCTTGAGACTAAGTATGTTATTCCCGTGTTAAAATATTATGTGCAATGATAATTCGGGCTGAGGCCGACTTGATTATATAACTGAGTTAATATTTTTAGAAAAATCTAAGGAACTAGAATAATGAATTGTGATTTAATTGAGTGAAAAGAATAAATAATTAGTTGAGAAAACTTAGTAATTAAATGAAGATATTTAAGCTGTGTTATTTTAAATAATTAATTTTGTGTCTGGGCAAGAGGTTATCCGAAGTATCTGAGTCAAGTTATTTTTATCTCAGTATGTCCCTTATATCATGTCTTATAACTTTCATGAAGGGCTCGAGGCCCATTTTCCGTCACTTAACCCTCCGGGGATTTATCTTCAAGTTAACCTGTATGAGCAAATCTGCATACCTATACGTATGTTGGTTATAATTTCTTCTACCGTTATTAGAATTGAGTCATTCTTGTCCTAAAATTTCTGTATCAAAATTTTCCACAACTTTTACGTTGACCACGAAAGCCCATTCGCGCTCAATTAATTCCGGAATTTAAAATACCACACTGATTTATGTTTTCCTGGTGACAGCTTGCACTATGTTCAGTAGTTCCCATATTTTCATTCATATGACCATTAAATCGAATGATTCTCTCTCTAAAATTTTCTAGACTCATTTCTCTACAACTTTGATGAAGGGCACAAAAGCTAATTCCATACCCATTTGTCCCAGAAAATTGTTCTTTGTAACTAACTTAAATCGCGTAATAGCTTGGGACAGTTTTTGTAAATGGGCCATATCTCCCTCGTCTGATATTGGATTTTCACGTGACATATACCGTTTTAAATAGAAGACATGGATCTACAATTTTCATGTTTGGTATTTTTCCTAAACCACACTACAACACCCTCTAAAAACTGAGACAAGTTGTTGCCTCTAATGGTGACACCTAAGCCATGTAAAGAAATGGTTCAATCATGTTGCAACATCCATGGGACACTTGCGTCACCCTTGTTAAATCCTTCCTCCATACTCTAGGCAGCTGAACATGACACTTGGTGGGCATTCCAAGCAAGCTTGACACCTCTCCTTCCACTCCTCCATCCATGAGCTCATTGGCTTCCAAGGGAGGGCACATGCAAAACAGTTGTTATCTCAAAACACCTTCATAATTTCCTAAGACCAAAACAACACCTTATTCTCTTGTCTTCCTTACGTGAACAGCCAAGCCTGGGTGGTCTAAAAACCAAAAATTTTCCTATTTTTCATGCACTAGTATTGACCAAACTTCTTAATACTTCACCACCTTTTAATATCTTCCAAAAATAACAGCTCTTATTCATTTTATTTTCCTCAAAAATCACATTACTTCCTCACTCAAAAAGCCTTTATCTTTTCCTTGCTCTTGGTGCTACAACTTATGGTGGTCTTAAAACAAGGTTTTGAGCACTTATTGTTTCCTTCCCCCTTGGCCAAAGCTACCTAAGGTAGGGGGAGTATATGTTCATCTTTCAACTCTTGAATTCACATACATGGTGAAGTGTGAGTATCCCTAATATTCACACCTTGGTACTTCCCTTGAAAATCTCTATTTTGTGGCCTTGATCATGAAAGTCACTTGCAAAAAAAAATTTATGTCATCTTGGGTGGTACCATGGCTACACCATAATCATGCTAAACCTTTAAATTTCGTGAGCTTAAAATTGTGAATTGTTCAATTTTTAAATGGTCTTGTTGTTGCAAAAAAATTTTAAATGCATGCATGTTTAATCCACCAAGTGATAAGCCATAAAATCATAGTTCCTTAAGGCTTAAAGTAACATGACCCTTCCCCATGGTTTGATACAAATTTTAGATTCTTGAAATATGAATTTTGATGCATAATAATCATTTCTTTAAATTTGGACAACTTTGATAAATTGCCTAAATCACTTGCATGTTAATAATGTTAAAAGAATAAGTTTTTCTTTTAATTTAGTGGCTGCATGTTATACCTTTAATTTTTTAGAATTTAAATGGACCAAAATACTTGAAAATGACTTTTAAAAGTTATTAATTAAAAGGTATGTTGTTGTTGGAGAAGTTGCCTTGAACTTAATAACTTTGCTTAGGGATTTTTGTGTGAAAGATTGATTTTTAGTAACTTGGTGATTATGAGTAACATGCCTAATTAAATCTTTAATTTCTAATGAATAAAAATAAGTTAGATATGAATTATTTTTAATTCTGGAATTTTTGTGAATTAAGTGATTTAATATTTATATTCACGGTAATTCTTTTTATACTTGATTTAGTGAAATTAGCTTATGGATATATGAATAAGTTATGGTTTTTTTGAATGACGTGTTATGATTTCTGTTTGGTATGTTTATAATTATGAGAGTATGATGAAAATGTGTATAAAATGTGGTGTTGGAAAAGAATTAAAAAGGGACCCGAGTATAGGCGCGAACGATAGTAGAAACGGTTAAAAACGTATTTACGTGAGCAAATGGGAAAAAATAACCAAACTGTTTGGGACGTGTATTTTGTGATAAATAATGTAAATTTTGAGTATTAGAAAAATTATCCAATTGAAGAAAATTTATTTGAAGATGTCACTACGCGTTATTTGTCCTTAAACGCATTTTTATGAAAGTTAAAACAACAATTTTTAGCACCTTAGTGCATTTTCGTGTGGAACTTGTTGCTGGGCAGAATTGACATTTAATATCATTATATTTAATTATTATTTTAAAATTTAAGCACTTTTGGCTTTGGAATCGCTCAATTTGGAGTTTTCTAGACAAAATACGACTAAAACAAAGTTTTTGACAAACGATAAGAAATAGCGATTTTATGACTTTGTTGACTTGTAGAAAAAATTCATGTCTCTAATAAAGTTTAGAATGGATTTTATTAGTTGTAATAAAGTATTTTTGAAAGATTTTAGTACTCTAAAATTTAAGGTAAATATATCAGGTTTCGTCGTAAATGACTACGACGAGACAATATCGTTAAAAGGCCCAAAATGTCATAGGAATGCCAAGTATTTTTATATTCACTTTTCTCTAAAGAAGCTTAATATTTTAAATGTAATTACCTATTGTAGAAGTGAAAATAAATATGGTTAAAGAATTATTAAACAAATATGTTTACAAAGTTTTCCTTAAAAAGAATTTAGAAAACTAGACGACTAAAGTCTTGAAAAACTTTTCATACAAAACGTGTGTTTTAGGCCTAGCCTCAGTGCTCCTAAAGAAAAATCTTTAGGTAGCATCTAGGCTCTGGTATGTAAGAGTACTTATTAGAAGTTTTCATAATAATTGGTTTTAAACACCTTAAGGACAAGTACCGTGGATAAGCAAGGTTTCGTTTAGTACTCGGACACCTTTATGATGAAATAAGTAAATTGCATATAACATATGGAGTATGAGGAGGGATGATAGAGTGATCCCCTAGACCATACAATGATGGGTAAACTGAAGAACATCGGCGTCTTGATCCCCTGAAGGCGGTCTTGGGAGTATACTGGGGGAGGACCTCCAATGGCTTGGATTCGTGCCCAAGACCGGACAGCCTTGGCAACATTGGTATACTTTGACTCCGGACGAGGGTTTCTATGACCGTGTAATGCCCGTTCTAACGAGATATATTTTGGATCCATTATTGATAGGACTGTGTGTCCTTACCCTTTTGTGAAAACAGAACAAGGCGAACTCTGGTCGCTCTAGTTGGGCAAAAGGATAAGGCAGGATTATTGATATATGTGAGATTCATGAGCGGGAGCTGGGCCTCATTGCATAATTGGTATTTGATCAAGATAAATCATAATGAATCTAACACATGGCATAGCATGCCATCGTTATGTGACTAACTCTATTAGCCTGTATCATTTCTATGTACGCCTTTGATGGTACAGAGTTAGACTTAGAAGGGGGGTTGAATAAGTCTTAAACTCTTTTTCAAAATATTTTGCGAACAGACCGCTCAAGATAAAAACCAATTTTACGGACCAGAGACAAGGAAAGGAAGAAATGCACAACGAAAATTTATCATGGTTCACTTCCAACATAGAAGCTAGTCCAATCCCTTCAGCACAAAGGATTTTCATTATTATAAAACACCTTTACAATCTGCACCAACACAGTGCACCAAGTATTCTTGACTCCAACCACTTCTGGCTTATTCCCAAGTATTCTTGACACTAGTCACTCCTAGCTAAAAACCTAAGTATTCTTCCAAAAGCCTTTTCCGGTCACACGTGTTTCCCAACACTTAACAAATTTTGGCAACACACCAGAACACAGAGTAAAGGCAGTAAAGAATTTTAAGTTACAAACAAATAACTCAACATACAAATATATGAAATGAGTATAGGCACACTGAGCTATGGACTACTATAAGTCACGGTTTTCACAAGACAGAATGACAAAGAGGACTTATGTAGCGAATACAAGAACTTAAAGACTTTTCAAGAAAAGTCTTTACAGACTTAGGTTTCTAGATAGAAAACAAGAGAGAGTTCAAGAAAAGAATTAACAGCATTGCACTCTTGGATTCAAATGCTTCTTGTATTTATAGTTCTTTTAAAAAGATCCGTTGGTTCATCTTGAAGGACGTTGATCTCTTCGAGTGTTGTGCCATTAGTGATTGCAGAGACTTGCTTCTGAGGAGTTCCTAAAATGGACAACTTTGAAAGTCTTTCAGCATAAGATCCCTTTTTGGTTATCCACTTTGAGGAAGCACGTACATATCATAGCAGTTGACCTTAGGCTTTTCATACTAATCCGATTCATCTTTTCTGACATCTTGAGATGTGTAAAGCAGTTTTCTTGAGGCATGCGAGAAAGCTAATCAACTTTTCTGTTGATGTCCTTGTTAGTGCAAACTTCAGAGATGATAGGAGAAAGTTCATGCAGCATTATTTCTGGAAATGAGAGATCATTTTCTCGAGTACTTCGAAGAGTGAAGTTACATCATGGTCTGTAGATTCACTTGACTTGATTCAAGGATGTTTTGAGTGAGTACAGACTTTTTCATATTTGAAACGTATTGAGTTTCAGTGTCTTCCCCTATCATTTGCAAGTGGAGCTCTACAGACTCCTGGCACACTTGAACAGAATTGTTAGACATCAAAATGGTATCGACTTCATTTTAACTGAGAGTCTTGATGTATATTATTAACAAATCACTTGGGGTTCAGACTGCTCAATCATGAGTTCAGACTTTACTCTAACAACCTTTAATTACTGTATGGTTGTGTTAATAAGTGTAGTATGAGTTCTCTGTTTCTATCTGATATACGTTGCATAATAATTACGGCTACCTTGCATGTGAGTGATTTGGGTTGAGAGCTTATACTTACCCTTTTCATGTTGTGTGTGGCTTTCTTTTACTATGATCATCAGCTGAAGGATAGGATGGGCACGGGCAGGATCTGGACTACTTACAGTAGTAGACCTTAAGCTGTGGACGTAGACTATTTCTACTCAACATTCGTGTTGAGACTGTTGTAGGTCCCGACGTTTAGTTTTATGTTATGCTATTATTATAGTAGTTGTTATTGGGAGCCTGCGAGCCTCGTACCTTTTGAGTACACTGTTGTTATGAAGAATTGATCTATGTTATAATGTTTATTTGAACTATGTGTTGATGATCACCAGTAAAAAAAACTCCTATTTTTCTAAAAAACTTGTGACACCTTAATTAAGTAGGATGTTCTAGTGTGGGAATCAGTCCTAGTTAATTGGGGGTGTCACATTTCTCATGCATATCCAATGCATATTCTTATTTTATTTCTGAATTGAGCAAAAGATCAGAAGTCAGCACCAAAAAGGCTTTTACATTATTTTTGAATATGCTCAGTTTTCTCTGATTATGCGTAGAGGTAGGTACGCTGACATTTGTTGCTGAGCTTGATTTTGTTCCTTGCGTTTTTTTATGATAGGCATGCATATATGATAAATGCATAAGTCCCAATGCATCATTTAAATAGAATTAAGAACATTGAGAATGAATCAATGATTTTTTGAGTGAAAACGTTCCAAATACAATAGTATGCATTTACCAGACTTTTGATCATCCTACCAGACTTTTAGAGTGCTGGTACTCCCCTTTGTTTCATAGCCTAAGACTTGTATCCTAAAACACTTAGGCACACAAATTAGTCATAAGATGTATAGACTTGCACTTGCTAACGAAAATTCTTGATGTGTGATATCAACAAATCTAAGGGTACTAAAACCAAGATTTGGTCCAAAATGACTTAATGAAATTCCTTTCATACAGACTTTTCTTCAACAGTTGGAAACTTCCTCTGGTCAGTTCTTTATGAAGTCTGCTTACAATGTATTGCTTCAACGATCTGATTTGTGGGATTCATACTTTGTGCGTTTCTTCTAGAATAATGTTGTGCCTATAAAAGTAGGAGCCTTTCGATGAAGATTAATACTTGATCGTATTCAAACTAAAAATAATTTAGTTACGTGTGAGATTGTATTTGATAATTCTTCTGTCCTATGTGTCTTTTGTGGAGAATGTGAGGAGACTTGTTCTCATTTGTTCTTTTTGTGTAAGGTATCTTATTCTTTATGGCCGATGTGCTTTGATTGGTTGGTTTTTTTCCTTTGTTACGCATCATTGTGGTAAGGAAAAATTTGAATGTACTATAGGATATGGTTTTGACAATGGAACTAAACTTGGTATGGCTGTGATGTGGTTTGCTATTATTTGGACTATTTGGGATGTAAGGAATGAGGTAATTTTTCAAGGAGGGAATGTATCTGTTAAGAACATGTTTGAGTTGGTTCAATACAGGTCTTAATTTTGGTTAAAGTTTCGACTGAATGAATTTTTTAGAAGTTATGTAGAATGGTATAAAGAGCCTCTTTTTTGCCTATCCGAATTGTGAATAATATCTTCTTGTATATGGGTTAGGGTACCCCTTATACTCTTATTTAATATCCTTTTAAATTGAAAGATAAACGAGGAATACATGGTTGCTTGGATGCTGTTTTTCAAGGAGGGAATGTATCTGTTAAGAACATGTTTGAGTTGGTTCAATACAGGTCTTAATTTTGGTTAAAGTTTCGACTGAATGAATTTTTTAGAAGTTATGTAGAATGGTATAAAGAGCCTCTTTTTTGCCTATCCGAATTGTGAATAATATCTTCTTGTATATGGGTTAGGGTACCCCTTATACTCTTATTTAATATCCTTTTAAATTGAAAGATAAACGAGGAATACATGGTTGCTTGGATGCTGTCATGCATTGCTGAAATGGACAATAGCAATATATGCTTATATCATATATGTGCTATTCAGTGTCTGTATAAATTTGAGACAGAACAGAAATATCATTGTCCGGACGTCCCTATTTCTGTTTCTGGTACAAGATGAAGGGTACTAGGGAATAATAAAATCAGCAACAAAAAACTAACGAAATCTTTTATCAATGAAGAATATTGAACGCAATTTGGAAAAATAAAATGTATTTACGGGAAGATATAAAATTATTCTTCTTTCAGCAAAGATATAAGCAGGTTCGGTTACAGTTGAAAACAAGAAATTTGGACCTTCATGATACTTTTTGTAGCATCTTAAATTTTTTTCTTGTAAAAAAAAGGTACATTGTTGAGGATAAGCACCTCTAATTTCATAAGATGACTTGATAAAGGCAAATGAAATCAAGGAGAATGAACTGCATAAACCAAACATCTGGCTAATGGTTAATTTATACAATAAAGATGGAATTTGGCTCCATTACACATCTAACTCAATCAACTGTACTTGACAACTTGACCCATTTGACTTTTTTATATTCCTTTGACACTTTACTCGTTGGCTGACAATTACATTAGATGGCTTCCTGGTGTAATAATTAAGGAGATGAATGGAGCTTATCTTTGTGATCATCACATGAGCCATTATGCTAATCCAACTGATTTCATGTCTTCTATCACTGAATCAACTCTTCCCAGCAAGTTTACTCTTCTATAGCCAGATATCAACAAATCATAAGTTGATTTACCAGGCACATAACTACAACTCCTTAAGCATTCCAAGAATATGTCAAGCCTATCATAAGCTTCCCTTCTGAAGTACGAGCAGATAACCTTTTCAACATCATCTGCACTTGTGAATGAGAGCCCTTGTTTCAGCATTCTACCCACAGCAGACTCCACATCATCCAACCTATCTAACATGGCATACATCCTCACAATCCCATAGTGAATTCGTCTAAGAACATCAGTGGTAAGTACTCTGGGCCTCGTCATAGTTTCAAGTAGTTCCTCCAACTTTTCCACCTGCCCTTGTTCTTGATACAATGCAACTAACTTATCAACCATGTTTTCATTAATTTCCCATCCAGCATTTATCACAAACTTAAAAAACTCCGCTGCTCGCACCAAATTCTTTTGTTTACAAAACCCTTTAAGCATATTTTCCAGTATGGATGCACTAGGCACAATTTTAGAAACCATCATTTCTTCAAAAATTCTATCAGCAATCTCAAACTTTCTTGAATCAATGCAGCCGGATATAAGGGATTCAAACATTTGAAGATCAGGACCATGTCCAGCAGCCTTCTTTGCCGAGTGCCAAGCCAACATGGTTTCAACATTCCCTGACTTGGAAAATGCTGAAATAAAGATATTATAAGTTTGAAAATCAGGTTTATAGCTCTCTGAACACTCCATGATCTCAAATAAACTAAGTGCTGTAACAACATCATGGGAAGATAAACAAACACTTATGAGGGAATTGAAAACCAGGGAAGTGGGTTTAACTCCATTAGCTTCCATAGAACTAAAGACGCGCATTCCTAGCTGCACATTCTTTGCCTTGCCACATAGAAATATGAGTTTAGAAAAGAGATCATAGTCCTTTTCTTTTTCTTTCAGCATCTTCTCCAAAATCCATTCCAAAACCTGACCCATTCAATAATACATGTAAGAATATTGATCTTCACAATCTCTGTAATCAATCCACCAAGTATAATAGGATACAGAATAATAACAACAATATAGTTTAATTTTAACTCACTCATAGTATAAAGATTTTTGCACCGTTACCCAATTAAAAATTAAAAATAACTCTACATATGACTTTTAGTGTATTTGTTACAAAAGTCAATAATTCTAATTTGGGTTATACAGTTGGGGAAATGAAATTATAAAATCTGTTTTTGGAACCTCAATGGGAAACAAACACCCCTCATTCAGTGTAAGAACCTTTCACACACTTTAAATGTACGTTAGGGTTTTTACTTAAAGATTCTTCTTTTTTTTTGCGGTTTCAGGATGCAATAAACTAGGTATTTACAACAACTCAATATAATTTATCTCAAATTTCAACACTAATTGCCCATATTGTTAACTGGTGGGGACAAACATAAAAAGTTAAAATAATGCTGACAAGGTGAGCCCTATTTGCTCGATTTTTCTTTTGTCAAATACCAATCAATTTATTTAATTGTTTAAGGGAAAACTAATTGATGAAATGAAAAACAGAGATAAGACAACAGTTTTAAGTACCAATCGGGCTTTGTCGGAAGAAGAAGGGGAGAGAGAGGCAATAAGGAAGTCCCAAGAATGGTGTGAGCGTTGAAAGGAAGGTATTTCCTGATCCAGCGTAGTTTTGATGCGTGAATTTGGAACCTGAAGTAGTTTCAGGAGAAGGGGTTTTGAATTTGAATTTGAATGTTCGCATAAACAGAAATGGCGTGCATTTGGGAAGAGGTGAAGATTTCCTCTGCAATTCTTTCGCACTGTCCATAAAACCCTAAGGGCCATTCTCTCATCTCGCTACTTTAGTTGCAATCACGACTGTGCCTCTTCTGGATCGATTTCACCAGTTTGATTATGCTCTCCAAACTTTAACCCAGATAAATACTCGTTTTTATTGGCGATAATTTTAAAGTTTGATATAATACTTCTAACCGCGGTAATGCCAATGTTTTTAAAACTAGAATGGTCATTAAACTGGTGAAAATACCACCATTTCAAGTAAATCGCGACTAAACTGAGATTCAACCGTAGTTGAACTAGTACTATTAAAGAATTGATCTGGACCGGTCACCTAGCCGGTTAATGGTTCAATCGGTCGGACCAACCAGACCAGTTCAGTTTTGATAACAATGGGTAATACGTGTCTACAGCCGAACCAAACTTATAGGTCGAGTTAAAATAGAAAATGGATTAGAAATATCGGCTCAGTCCGTACTTTATGTGACCCGCGGATCAGCTTGTTTTTCTTTTTTATTTTAAGCATATCATTTTTTAATTTAAATTTATATTATTGTTAAGCCTTTTTTTTAAAAACCTTAGATATAGAAATTATATTTCACTTTTTTTAAAACTAGTTTTTTCATAATCAATTCAATTTATTTCATTCAAAGTTTAAATAAATTATATTTGTATTATTGAAAACAAAATTTTATTATTTATATTTTATAATGTTATATTATTATAATAACATACAATATAAGTTATACAACTATCATAAAAAATTTTAATCAAATAATCAACCAATATTTAAAACAAAAATCAAACATACAAACATAATGATACATATATATTAATATAAATATTTTTTAATATTTTATTATTAGCCCATCGGGCCAAGCTTATTAAAAAAAGGGGTTCGAATTTTGAACCCAACTCACGCACACAACCCAAATTACCATTCTTAATACTTCTATAAAATATTTATTATTTATTTTTATTAATTAAAAGTAATAATAAATTATTTAGGGAGAGATGATAATGTAAACTTGCCAAGAGAAGGGATGAGTTAATATTTTTATCCTTATTAAACATATTAATATTAATTAAGTTTATGAGAGGAAAGTTAGAATTATATATTATTTTTTAATAAACTAATAAATTTAACTCCTAATTACCCATTTTTATTAGTATTAATATTTCGATTAATATTATATATTAATTTTTTCCATATAAAATAGCGCTTTTTACTTTCAGTTCATATAAAATATTTATTCGTGGAGTATTTTTTAGTTTCTATTTTGAATTTAAAGTATTTAGGGCACTAATAATTAATACATGACCTTCAGAAATTTAAATACAATTTTTAGTCATTAAAAATTCCAACAATTTTATTTGTTAATAATTT
The DNA here is from genome assembly GCA_037962975.1 of Clitoria ternatea. Taxonomy (NCBI): domain Eukaryota; kingdom Viridiplantae; phylum Streptophyta; class Magnoliopsida; order Fabales; family Fabaceae; genus Clitoria; species Clitoria ternatea. Next base: position 165,726,647 of record CM075672.1, read on the forward strand.
TCAAATTGATTTTAACTATTACTAAAAAACGTATTTTAACTTGTTGGATTCATGTGTTAACAATTAGTTAAACATGCTAAAACAATTTAAAATAATGTATAATTTAGTTACTCATTTTAACAATTAACAAATTTAAGTCTAAAGTTGAAACTAAAAATTAAAATATTTAATATAAGAGGATAAAAAAAATATTTTATAGGATCAAAACTAAAAACTTTTATTTTAAAGGGACCAAAATTTTAATATAAAAATTTAATTGATATGCACTCACTAAACATTTTTTTTATTGTCGCCTGAATATATATTGTAATGGAAACAAAAGCTGTAAAGTAACTTACGCAATAGGTATGTAAAAAAAATATAGTTGTGTAACAAATTAAAAGTCATGTATGCAACATCCCATGGAAAATAAGAAATACGAAAGATAAATAAGTAGAATATAAAATAGTTTTTAACAATAATCAAGAAACACATATCTAATTATCTTGTTTTTAAAAAGTATTATGAAATATTCCTTATACCATTTATATAATTTTACTTTTATTTTAATTACTTATTTTCATTTCCCTATAATAATTATCTAAATGATAAAATTAAAAACCATTATTTTTGATCCGGTCTCGATACCGGTACCAGGACAAGGACGTAATTTCATCCATCCTCATTGTGCTACCAACACTGCAGGTATACTCCGGAATGTAAACCCCGTATCAGGCGCCCTCCCTATACCAGTATGTCCAGGTTAACACCTCGCACACTGGAAAGCATCCACGTTACCCGACAGAAGGTACAAGGTACAGCTGCCAGGGGATGTTCGCAGGAGACGCGGCTCCTCCCTTGTCGCGTGTTAGAATCGTACACTGTACAGTTTACTATTTGTCCCCTGGCCCCACCTGTATCTGACTATTCATTCTCCATGCTCACCTATAAATAGTGGATTGTCGTACGCAGAAAGTTTAGGTGGTTCTTACTCACTATATACTGTTTCATTGCTCAAGCTCTAAGAACTCGAATCCCTGTTCTTGTTTACCAACTTGAGCGTCAGAGAATCTTTACAGGTGACACCACCTCTCGCCTTGTCAACACGAAAGCTAGGTGTGTATGATCACCAGGACTCCAAGGTCAGTGTTTCCCATTGAGATATCGGATCATAATACTGGATACCCACTGTACTAGTGTACAAACACTCTCTGTTTGACTCTTGTGGCTGGTCCCACACCAGATCATTGACCCCGGATTAGACCAGTTCATTGGCAGGCCCAGTGGGACTCGAACCCATAATCCGAGGTGACTAGCAAAGGCTCATACCGCATGGAGAACCTCGATGGCATACCCATCCGCAATAAGTGGAATACTTAGAATTTATGCATTTATTACAGCTAGTTGGTAAGACGGCATGTACTCTTTTTCCTAACTTGAGTTTTTTTCCCATTGGGTTTTCTAAAGAGGGTTTTAACGAGGCATGACCCCGGCTACGCTTCATTTGTACACATTCAATTAAATAAGAAAGTTTGTCAATATTTTCACTTCTTTTCTGTGTCTGTGAATTTTAGTTTTACGATTGATATGCAAGCTTACCCTCAGGATGGATGATCTCAATTACCTATTCTATAATTGACGATGTAACTCCTAGAGCGGTCCGATGGGTTGTTGGATTGGACCCTCTTCAGGGCCATACCGAACCCCAGTGAAAACTCACCCTCAGGACGGATGATCTCAATTACCTATTCTATAATTAACGATGTAACTCCTAGAGCGGTCCGATGGGTTGTAGGATTGGAGCCTTTTTAGGGCCATACCAAACCCCAGTGAAAACTCACCCTCAGGACGAATGATCTCAATTACCTATTCTGTAATTAACGATGTAACTCCTAGAGCGGTTCGATGGGTTGGAGGATCGGACCTTCTTCAAGGCCGTACCGAACCCCATCAAAAGATCATCCCAATTACCCATTTTGTAATCGGGTGCGAAGACCGACCCTCTGGGCAGGTAGTCTCAGTCATTCGTTTTTGAAGCTAACGGCACAAGCCCGCAAGAAAGACTTTAATTATGTCAACAATGGACACAAGTACAAAGTGATACATGTTTGACGATATACGCCCTTAGAACGTGATACCCTATCATTCTGTTCTAAGTTCAAGTTCGAAGGGCGGCTAGTAATTATTACGACTTAAAGTTAGATAGCCCCTACAAAGAACTTAAAAGGCAAAATATTGCACAAACGACTTAGTAAAATAAACAGCTTAGGGCCGGAGAGATTATCAGTGCAGAAGCAAATTCTTATATTGGTAGTAAAATTGTTCAAATACCGGAGCTGATCCTGAAACAAAGTGCTATAATTTGAAGAAAAAGGAAATATAACTACGAAGGTAGAGCATCTTTTCGGGCTTCCTCATCTCCGGCCTGGCCTTTAGGGACCCTACGGCCTCCGGTACCGCCCCCGGAGGTTCCCTCCTCAGCACTTCAAGACCAGGAGTGGCTGGGGAAGGCTCCATACTTTGTCTGTCGAGAAAGGGCGACAGTTTATATAAAGAATCAGCAGGTTCCTCGTGTTGGTCATCTTTCACAATAACCAATTTCCCTCCGTGAAACTCAGAACAGATGGATTCCATATAAGTTGAGCTTCACACTGGGGTTGCGGTAGAAGACGTGGCGGATTGCCAGACCAAAGGAATCATGAGCAACTTCAGTGCATATCTCCAGGGCTTTCTTAGCCTTAGCTTTCGCTTCAGCGAGACCCTTCCTTAGTTTGGCACTCTCATCCTTTAGTGATCTAGTGCTGCCACTCCCCTGCTTAAGCTCCTCGATCTATTGAAGCAGATCCTTCTCCCTCGAAGCCCATTCTTCGGTTTGTTTTGAGCGTCCGGCCTTAAAAGCCTGCGGCTCATCACTAAGCTTGGCAGAATGTTCTCTCTTTCTTTTCAGTTCCTCCTTCAGTTGAGGAACTTCCTTCGCTTCCTCTTTCAGCTCAGACATGCTCTCCTCCAGCACCCTTGCAGCTATCTTTAGGGTCGAAATCTCACCAAATTTTTCATTATTCTCATCTTTGAGCTTCTTCAGCTTTTCTTCTGCAGTTTTCAAATTTACCCGATCTTTAGCCGAAGATATGGTGATTTCTTCGACTTTAGCACTCAGCTTGTCGACCTTGTCGATGTTATCGATTATTTTACTTAGGGAGTGGAGGAGACGGGACAATTCAACCAGTTGCCATCGACTGGCCTGACAAACTTCCTCGATCTCAGATACCTCCAAGGTATGGCTGAGTTTGTAGGTTGGTTTTGTAACATCCCAAATTTTATAAAAATGATTAAATATGATAAACAAATATTAAATAATTATGAATGAGTTAATGAATGTCCCAAAAATATTAGAATAATTAAATTAGGATTTATTATGGATATTTATAATTTATTGAGATTTTAAGAGATAAAATTTTACCCGGTTGAAATATGAGTGTCGGACCAAGTATCTCCGATTGAGATGCCATTGGTCAGGGCTGTTAAGAATATTACTGGGAATCCGAACATGCCTTCGAAATAATTTTTGGATTTAGTATTGAGCCCAAACGGGGATCCTGTTCATAATAAATCGGAGAAGTTTAAGTGGTAAGTTAAGAATTTAAATGAAAAACCTAATTTTCACTCTCTATCTCATGACACTTCTTCTCCAAGGGCAAAACACACTTTGCTCTTCTCTCATTACTCTCTTCTTCTTCTTCTTTTTCTTCTTCTTCTTCTCAAAAACCTAGAGAAGGCTTTGTGCTCTTTCGCCTTCCATTTTCGTTCTCAAGGAAGCTTGAAGGAAGCTTGGAGTTTGAAGTTCCTTCTCCTCTCTTCTTCCTATTTTCGTGTGGCTCCTCCCTCTCTTAGAAGCTCACTTGTTTGTTGGCTTGGGGTAAGTTCCTTACCATTTTTGTTGAGTTTATGCCATTGATTATGAGTTTATTTGTTGGGGGAGTGTAAAATATGCAAGGGTTATGGATTAGGAACCATTTTTAGGCAAGACCCAAAGGTGGGGTGTGATAAATATGTGTTTTTGTGTTGATGTAGAGGGGTACACGAAAATGTGGTGTTTGGTGGTGGAAGATGATGATTATTTATAGTGGTTGTTGGATTTTTAATGAAACCCTAACCCTAGGAATTGGGGGGAAATGTAAAATATGAGTAGAATGTGTGTTTAATGATGTGAGAGAATGATATTAATGAGGAAATGTAGCCATTGATGATGGTTGATGAATATTAATAATGGTGGTTAGGTTTTGATGAAACCCTAGCCTTAAGAATTTGGGGAAAATATGTAATGTTGGTTTGAGGATTGATTTTAGGTGGAAATATATGATATTTAAAATATGGGTATTGTTGATGATGTTGGGAGGATACTTGTGGATGAAGAGGGATGCCATTAATGGAGGTAAGTGGTTAATGGTGATGGTTGAAAGTCATTAGTATGGGAACCTATAGATAAGTATGGCCTTTAAATGAATAATGATAAGTTTGAATACCAAAACCATGATGGTTGTGATAGGGTAAACAAATGGAATAAGATTGTGATTTGATAAGGCCTTAGGCCATAATATATGGTTGATTGATGAGGGTCTTAAAAGAAGCTAAAAGGATATATGATGACTTATATGTGATTGGGAGTAATATTGGTAAGGATGTGACATTGTTGTTGTTGGGTTGGTTAGCCCTTTTGAAATTTAGAAAATCTTGGTTTTGGGAAAGGAATTCCCGAAGCCTAACAAAAGTATGTGAATAGGTGTTTTGACACATTTAGAACTTGTTACCAAGCCTTAAGGGATGTTTGTGATTGTTTAAGAATTATGATGGAAGCCTTGTGATGGCTTATGATTGAATAAATACATATATGTTTATTGGTAGGATTGTGTTCCAGATGATGACGCGGAATAATCAAAGCACTTGGATTTCGGCTCTTCCCTCGAGGTAGGAGAGGAGTTTACATTCCAAATGCATGAGTTATATAATTGATGATTATTGTATATGATAAAACTCATGCTTGCCTTGCCATGATTACATTGAATGATGTGATAATTGATAATGTGATGAATATTATACTTGGCAATGGTGGATTCTTGAGAAATATATATATATATATATATATATATATATATATATATATATGAATTGATAATGAATGTTTGAGTTCCTTTGATGGGAGTGATGTTTATGTTGATAGAGAAATTGTTTAAAGTGTGAGGCTATGCCTTGATATTAGTGCATAATTAAGGAACTAACAGAGCCAAATAGAGTTTTACGAGAATTAAATGGCATGGGATAGTCCCGATAGCTTCTATGCATAGTTTATAACTTGTAGAAACTGGAGTGGGCAAATTCTAAGAGAATAGGCCCTTGAGTTGCACAAAAGTGCCTCAAAATGGGTAAAACGCATTTATGCACATAAGTCATTCATTTTAAAATATTTTTGAGTGAGGCCGATGGCCACGCGTCACAAATGGTGTAATTTAGTTGGTGTCAAAAATTGGTAGTATTTGGAGTTGATATGAAAAAGTTAAAGGGGTTAGAAGTCCTAAAATATGCATTTTCTGCACAATTTCTACATTCTGGTATGGCGTAATCGATTACGGAGGTAAGCGTAATCGATTACAGGCATTCTGTTTTAAGCGTAATTGATTAGCTTCAGGTGTAATCGATTACAGAGGCGAGTGTAATCGATTACAAGAGTTCTGTTTCAGCTGTAATCGATTAGCGTAATCGATTACGACAGGATTTGCCCAATAGGTGACCTTTGATGTTTTTGGCCAGTCTGGGCATTTTAATGACGTTTTTGGCTTCGACTTCTTCATGAAAGTTGTAGATAATTATGTTATGGAGGTGTGAGAATTGGTCTCACTTTAATTGGAGCTTTCTAACTCTCATTAGGCGTAAAATACCGAACCTACTACATTGAAAAATACAAGTTTAAGAGGGTTTTAAACCCAACTTTTATGGTGGTCAAATTGGGACTAATAGGTGATATTTATGACATGTCCCTCTATTTTTAAGACTAAAAGAGAACCCTTCTCATGTCCCAATGTTGAAATTTATCATGGGCTCATTGTTGCCCAAAACCCTTTTTATTATGGAAAAACGAGCGAAATCACTAGGGGTATATATCAAAGCCTTGGCAACGTATGTGTATACCTATGCTACGTTATGAAAGCATGTATGTTTCCCCTCTATTGATATATTATGAATTTTGATAAAAAGTAAATGATGTGATTGTATGACACACCTTGATTGACAATGGAACTAATAAGGGGACGAATTGAATGACAATGAGTTATTATAACTCAATGAATTTTGAAAAAGTGCCAACGGTAATTTTTAGTATTGTTATGCCATTGTGTTTGATGCAAGTGAAATCTTGTATATGTAACTTGAATTGTATTGGCTAGCATGTGATGCTATGAACTTGAAACGTATTTGTTAACATGCCTTGTTGAACTCCATGCATGGATTAATGTGAGAATCATATTGTGGCTATTGAGATGTCAAATATATGAATGATATGCCTTGAGGGGCTTTGTAAATGATTATATGTTATTGATTGAAAATGCCAAATTAAAATATATCCCTATGTGAGAGGGTGAGATATCCTTGCGAGGTTGATTGGCATATGCATTATTGCATTCTGTATTCATGGCATGGCATAATCTTGAAATGTGGTTGCGATTACAATAAATAACCTTGCGGGGTTCCACGATGGGTGTATCCCAGAGTGATGATAATGTTATGATATTTGTTGTGAAATGAATCACCTTGCGGGGTACCACGAAAGGTGTATCCCTGAGTGATGATGATGTTACGATGTTTGATGAATGTATAACCTTGCGGGGTTCCATGATGGGTGTATCCCGGAGTGATGATAATGTTATGATATTTGTTGTGAAATGAATCACCTTGCGGGGTGCAACGAAGGGTGTATCCCTGAGTGATGATGATGTTACGATGTTTGATGAATGTATAACCTTGCAAGGTTCCACGAAGGGTGTATCCCTAAGTGATGAGCATATTATTATACTTGTGAACTGAATCACCTTGCAGGGTGCCACGAAGGGTGTATCCCAGAGTGATGAAATCGTTATGGTATTTGTTGTTGAATGAATCACCTTGCGGGGTGCCACGAAGGGTGTATCCCTGAGTGATGATGATGTTATGGTGATGATGAATATATAACCTTGCGGGGTTCCACGAAGGGAGTACCCGACGTGATAATGAAATGAAATTATAATAAATGACCTTGTAGGGTCCCATGAAGGGAGTACCCCTTGCGAGGCAGAAAACGGACGTGATGACAATTGATATATAGATTATGAAATAATTGATATGGTGGTTGCGATCACCTAATTGAATGAAATGGATCCATTGTATATACATTAAACAATTGACATATGCATTAGCCATTGATGCATGGCATTTGAGATGGGATGACCACGAGAGATGAGAAACCCTTTGCAAGGAGGAATTGAGTAAAGATTTAATGAATTGATGATGATAATTTGTGAATGCCCTTGTTGATAAGTGGCAATGTGATTGTGTATGTGCTTGTGCTTTCTTATGTTGCGAACTATGTTTCATGAGGTTTGTATGCCTATTATATCAATGTGATGATGATTGAATGTTGAATTGAGGATTGTGTAGCAAAGCACACATGATGAATGAATGCATGTACACTTAATGACAATATATGTATATTCGTCATTTTGAATGTATAACTCACTCTCCCATGTGGTCTCCTTTTTAGCATTGTGATGCAGGTTGCCCTGGGATGAGTTTGGATTTTAAATTGAAGTTTCAAGAAGGTAAATAGTGGTAGTGGAAGTGCCTCGACCGACATCGTTTGTGAATTATAATGTATTGGGTAAATCGTATATAATGATATTAATGAATTAGTAATTTTAGATATGTATGAGATAATCTTTCATATTTGCTTTGATTCCACGGGGAGTTGATGAGCACTAAAAGAATTGAAATTTGAATAATGTATATTGACGATGGTGATGCTTGTATTAATGCCACTAGGTGAATAAATGGGTACATATGAAACATGGGTAGTGGCAATAGTGTGGGCATGATCCCGAATCTACATGTGTATATATATATATATATATATTCATGTCTTAGGCAATGCATGTGCACATTGTGAGTAAATAGACGGGTTATGACTTAATAGGTATATGTCGGGTATTTGAATGCCTTGCCGAGCCTTTTCTCATATCGTCATATATGGGACTACGTATTTGCCCGGTATACATATTATTCTTCCGCTGTAAACTCTACTATTTTTGTATACCGATATGGGAAAGTTAGTTATCGATCCAGTCATATCTTATTAATTCGTACTCTTTGGTTTTCTATGATTCGGGTTTCGGTGTGACATCGAACTTACTTTAGAACGCAAAAAATTTACCCGTATTTTTATTAATTATTATCTTGATTATATCGGGATCTGAGTCCGGAAAACTGGGGTGTTACAGGTTTGGGAAGGGTAGCGGGCATAGGCCCTTCATACTTCAAGAAGGGTGAGAGGAAAGAGATGTTTAGGGGAGAGCAAGTCATAACCGGCATGGTAATTCTCATATTGGGAGTCGACCGGGTTTCAGCCTCAGAATCAGAAGGTGCCCCTTCGACAATGATAACCTTTTCCCCCTTCTGAGAAGTCATTATCCCTGTCTCCTCCAGAGTCTTTTGCTTCTTAACTAGCTTGGGAGAGGTCGGCTTTGATGCTCCAGCATCCCAGTGATGTCTTTTCTTTTTCTTCTTCTCTTTTTCTAGTTCTTTTTCACTCTCTGTTTCAGGCTGTGCCTCGCCAGCTTGTCCAGTGTTTTCTAGTAACGGTACCTCACCGGTAACAATGGATGTCAAGGGGATGGTCTCAACCCACGCCTTGACGGCGTTCCTCTTGGGCTGGATGTTATTCTCCTCGCTAGAAGAGTCCCCATCCGCCAGTAAGCCTTTCAATTTATCCATAGCCGAACAACCTTCTATTTCCCCTACATAAACAAGAGAAAGGTGTTAGGGTTAGACGCAATGTATACCAGATTTCAAAATAATGACAGATGACAACAGAATTTTACTTGTACGGCGTGAGATCCTAGAAGGCGTTTACAAGAAAACTTCTTGTATGCCTTGGTGTATGCCTCTAGAGCGGCCACCACCATCATAGAATGAGGAGACAATTCGCTCTCCTTCGTGAAGTATGCCTTGGAGGCCAGGAGGAAGTGCTCATGGGTCCACTCCACTAAAAATTTTGTGAGACCCTCTCTAGTCTTCCAGAAGATCAGTTTGTTGGGCTGGACATAAATTTTTGTATAATAATGTTTGAAAGACTTTCCGTTCACCTTTGCAGATTTAGTGAAGGCATTGAAGTTGACCAGGTTTGAGTCACAACTCATGCCGCCCTTTTTGTTTGTCCGGCGTACCACCTGGCAGTAATAAAATAGCATTGCCATGGTAGGTTTAAAGTTGAAGTGCTCACCCAGGACCTCCAGTGCACGGATTAGACCCCATCCGTTTGGGTGCACTTGGGAGGGGGCACAGTCTAAGAATCTCAATACCCCCATTTGGAACTCCGTAAGGGGAAAGCGGACTCCGAGGTTGAGAAAAACGTAATAGTACATATATACAGATCATTCATCTGGCAGGCGGTGGCAAATTCTATCAGTTGGCCAGGGTGCTAGCACCATGAACCGCTCATTAAGCATTCTTCCGAGTAAACTCTGAAGTTTGGAGATAACCTTCTCCTGTCATCTTTGGCATGTCGAGATTCAGCCTCACGTATCTCCTCCTTCACCTAGCATAAGGATATTTTGCATTGACTTTCACCCAGCCCAGCTGGTGTGCTACTACGTTTATGCACCTCTTTACAGTCTGGAGAATGAGGGGATTCCCGGAAGTCCCTTCGGTGGCCATTCTGTTGGTTGTAAGATTGAAGGCGTCTGTGTTACTATAAAAAGTCACGTCATTAGAAAGGTAACACTCAACACTCACTTCGTTCTCAGAAGAGTAGCTAGCCCCAGAGCTAAAAGAGGAGTCAGATGGGGGCAGTACTACCCTCCGCCTTGAGTGAGAAGCTTTACCCCTTTCTGAACAGTGGGACTCGACCCTTGGAGGATTTATGGAGATTCTTCCTCCTTGGTAACCAGAGGCCCTTGCAGGGACTCTTCCCCCTCTATAAATAGAACCAGTGCGGCCTTACTTAAAGCGCATGGTGAAAATCTAGAATATAGAAGAAACTGAGAAGAAGTGGGAGATTGGTTACCTAAGAAGGGTGGTGAGATTAGTTGAGGAAGGGTAACTTTGTAGAAGTCACAGTAGCAGCTCTCTCAGAAGAAGATTTCGGCAAAGGTTTCTTAATTCATAAAGCAAGGTGGTTTCTATAAATGCCTAAGTTCCCCTTTTATAGCTATCGAAGGGGTACAACCACCAGACAAAGCAACACGTCGTTTGTCAAGAATCGCAACTCTTTAAAGTTTAAACGACGCCGTCGTTTCGATCTTTATACGCGTAAGAAGTGTGATGCTTGGCATAAAGGTTAAATCGAATGGGCCTAAAATTCAAATTTAGAGCCCAATACCCGCACCCGCGACGGTTAAAAAACCACGTGGTTAGAAATCATCATTATTCACGTGTTAATGGCAATAAATGCTTATCATTGATGGCGTCTCAAGGCACAGATATTACAAAACTTAAACGCGAGAAGTTACAAATATCAAAAAATCTTGGGATTCTTTCATAGAGTGAAATACTATCTGAATCCGACTTCCACACCGTCAGGATGACTTCAGAAGTGTGTGTTTCTGGTCCGGTATCCATACCCATCAAATGGAGATTTCGGACTCTTTACCGGTATCAACATTCATAAGAAGACAGCTTAGCATATATGAGCAACTCTACCAGTCCCTCACACAAGCTAGGGGGCAAATGATCCGGTCTCGATATCGGTATCGGGACAAGGACGTAATTTTATCCATCTTATTGTGCTACCGATGTTGCAGGTATACTCTAGACTGTAAACCCCGTATCAGGCGCCTTCCCTATACCGGTATGTCCAGGTTAACACCTCGCACACTAGAAAGCATCCACGTCACCCGACAGAAGGTACAAGGTACAGCTGCCAGGGGACGTTCATAGGAGACGCGGCTCCTCCCGCGTCGTGTGTCAGAATCATATACTATACAGTGTACTATTTGTCCCTTGACCCCACCTGTACCTAACGATTCATTCTCCATGCTCACCTATAAATAGTGGATTGTCGTACGCAGAAAGGTTAGGTGGTTCTTACTCATTATATATTGTTTCATTGCTCAAGCTCTAAGAACTCGAATCCCTGTTCTTGTTTACTAACTTGAGCGTCGGAGAATCTTCGTAGGTGACACCACCTTTCGCCCTCTGCCAACGCGAAAGCTAGGTGTGTAGGATCTCTAGGACTCTAAGGCCGGTGTTTCCCACTGAGATATCGGATCATAATACCAGATACCCACTGTACCAATGTACAAACACTCTCTGAAGTTGACTCTTGTGGCTAGTCCCACACCAGATCATTGACCCCGGATTAGACCAGTTCAATTTTGAAACCATATAATAACTATTATTTTGAAGAAAATAAAATTAACTAATATATATTTTTTCAAAAACAAAGAAAGTAATTACAACGTATGTTTGGAATTAGGATTAGAATAGACCAAGTTAAATTAGACTTTAGTTAAAAAGACTTGAACTAATATACATAATGTCATAGCTATATGTTTAAAATATAGAAAATTAAATTTAATATTCATATTAATTACATATTTAATTAAATTTAATATTCATATTAATTACATATTATTTTTTTTTGCGAAGGGAAAGAATAAACTAAGATATTCCAAGCCAAAGCTTGGATCACAACTAAAGGAGAAGTACTCCAAATCTTGAAAGGTGAATTTAGAAACCTAGCTTGCTCAATCCTAAGGCAATTATAAGTAAGCATCGCCTTATTCGTAAAAGACATCATGGCAATTTATCTCATAAATAATAGTAATATCTATATACTCCAAGTCCTAGTAAAGATGAAATTAAAAGTTGCCACGATGGTTACATAAAATGCCCCTACATTTTAAAGGTTACCATAGCCAAATTTAGACGTTGAGGAGATGATTTGTCTTAAAACATAATGCACAGGTCAAATTGTGTCATCAAATACCGCATATTATTTCAAAATTTCCAAGCCCACTAAAGAGTTGAAATGGTCGACAAAGATCTACAATTGAGGAAATCCAAATATAGCGACATCACCATGAAACTTTGTAGTACATATCTGATACACTTAAATGAATCCAAGGGAGGGTCCCGTGTAGAATTTGTCAAATAAAAGATCTTGTGAGTCTCTATAATCTTACATATATATTTTAAGTAGACAAGAGACAGTGTGCAAAATAGATTTAGCCAAACAGGTTCAACCAACTTTATTAAGAAATTTGCTCTTCAATGAAACTAGTCCTTCTTGAACCTTCTCAATTATGGCTCTTTGTAGCCTTCCATGCATCAAGGGATATCTAGATATATTGCCAAAATTGCTACTTCTCCCACCAATTTGAGTGACCAAAACATTTGCATCTCTTAGCGAAACACCTTCTTAGAGAAAAGAACTATTTTTCCATATCGACTTTATTAAGCCCTGAAGCTTGACAAATTTGGTCCGTAATTGTTGAAACAATTTTATTTATGGCTTTGTTGCTCTACAAAAGCGTAAAAAATATCATATGCAAGAAAAGAGATAATGGCACCTTCTCTGAAACTTGAATTGGAGCCCATTGTATCTCATTAACAGCTCTTTGGATAGAGATTAGAAACTTTTCCATGTAAAGAACAAGTAAATACGGTGAGAGTGAATCACCTTCTTTAAGGCCTCCGGATGAAGCAAAAGCTGGAAGATGAGCCTTATTCTAGAGAATAAAAAGACCAACTACTTTTACACCTACAGAATAAGACTCACTATTTGACCAAAAAACCAAAGTTCACCAATTTATGTTGGGGAAATTCCTAGCTAAACCTGTCTTAGGCCTTTTGGATTTATTAGGAAGGTTATACAAGTTTACACTACAAGAGGGTTGGATAATGTGATTAAAAGTTTTAGTAAATTCTTTTTACGAAACAGATATTTAGACATTTGTCTGAGTTTTTTTTCAAAGATTTAGTTAAAACATGAAAATAAATAACTAAGTATTCAGACACTTATATGAGTTTTTGTAAAATTTAAAAATAGAGAACAACACAAGAGAAACTTTTAAGATAGTGAAGAGAGAGAGAGAGAGAGAGAGAGAGAGAGAGAGAGAGAGAGAGAGAGAAAATAGGACACAAACAACTATTATACTAGTTCATCTCTCAATCAAGGCTACGTCCAGCCCCCGTTCGAGCTTGACAGGATTTTGTATTAACTGATCAAGAAGTTAAGTGCAGCACGTGTAACATCCTGGTTTAGAATTAATTACCAATTAAGGTTAATTACATGGTTAAGGTTATTGATTGAATAATAATAATAATAATAATAATAATAATAATAATAATAATAATAATAATAATAATAATGCCTGGAAATTCCTTAAATGCCCTTGGTGGGTGAAATAGGGGTTCGGTCCCCTCTCTCCTTCAATTCCCATGTTGATGGGAGTGGCTTTAATGGTGATGTTCCTTAAATGCCCTTGGTGGGTGAAATAAGGGTTCGGTCCCCTCTCTCCTTCAATTCCCACGCTGATGGGAGTGGCTTTAATGGTGATGTGATGGCTGATGGGAATGACATTAAATGTGGATGGACTGTTGATTGAGAGGGAGAGTGGACGCTGGGCAGAGCCATGATGAAGGCTTCAGCTTCTCATTTTCCACCCACTCTTTGCTCATTACACTTTGGTACAAGAGGAACCACTCCTCTGTTCTCTCTTGAGTTTTCAGAAGCTTCTGCTTCTTCTTTTTGCTGTCCCTTCATCTTCTTCTTCCACTCGCACGCTGAGTAGAGCCCGAGTGGGAAATGGAACACGAAGAGGAACAGCGTGGTTGAGAGAGAGATCTGTGTGGTACTGAGTGTTTTGATGGCTGGATCCTTCCCTGTTCTGCCTAACAACGATGGGTGCATGAAAGTCTGGGAGTGCTCTTCCACTGTTGGTGAGGACTGGCTATTCGAGTGTGGAAGCAGCCTTGGAATCCTCCACTGGACCGAGTGTGAGGGCTGTGTGGTGCCTTGGAGGCATGGGACTCTCCACTGTCTTGCAAACAGACATGGAATGTCATGGAGGCAGAGTTATTCGTGTGTCCGAGTGGCTCGGTGTTCCTCCAAAAGAGGTTCCTGTGCGAAACGGCTGGTAGCTGGGTCGTTCTGTTGAGAACGAGTGACTGAAGAACGTTTAGTCGGTGTTGCAAGTTCAGGGAGCCTCTGGGATCTTCATTCCAGGTAGGGGGCTAATTTATATCTCAAATGTATGGTTTATGGACGGGTTTCCAGGTGGTTTTGCTTTAATGTGTTGTGTCATGCTTGAAATATGTTGATTGATATGTTGTAGTTGAGTATTGGTGCATGAAACACCCAGATTTGTGATCATTATGGTTTGTGTGATGTTGTCATGATTCCGTCCATGAGATGTTTGATGATAAATATGAAATACCGAGTGATTGCATGTAAATGTGAATGGCATTATGGTTGCCGAGTGTATTAAACTGGGGCAGTGGACAAATATTCATGTGTTTATACTAAAATTCATGTTGATGCCGAGTGCATGAGTTTGTTATATTGATCCCCGTGTGTGATTGTGTTTAAATGCATGAGATGCTTGTCATTGAACATGCGAATGCTGAGTGCATAATATGGGGGACTGTTATGTTATTCCTGAGTGGATATTATATGAAAAGCATGTGATGCTTGTTGTAAATGATAATTCCGAGTAGATAACATTGTGATTGCCGAGTGCATGAGATGTGGGTCGGTTATGTTAATTCCCGTTTGGGATTTTATATTAAAAAGCATGTGATTTGCCAAGTGCATGTGATTGCCGAGTGCATGTATTGTGTTATTGCTATGCCGACCCCTGTTTATGAATAATAATGATAAAATGCATTGGATGCATGTTATTGATATTTGAATGCCGAGTGCATTGGCGTTGGACGACTGATGAATAAGACCGTATGCATCTGATTCTCCACTGGAAATGCTTGGAGCATATTGCGTTAGGCGCTTAATACCGATCGACAATCAGATGAATATGTGTTGAAAACATATTGAAAGACCTCGGGTTGGACTCGAGGCAGTGCCGAGTGCACTAAGCGTTAGACGCTTAAAGACCTTGGGTTGGACTCAAGGCAAGCCTACCGGGTTGGACTCGGGGCTACCCGTAACACTTCCGTTGTCGCTTGGAGTGACTGTGTTACATGTGAGGGCAAACGGTTTGGTACCAGTAAAATGGCCGAATCAGCTTGGAGCTGAGAAAAGGCTTAGAGCCTATGTTGCAACAATAAAAATTGGTAATAAATAACCGGATCCGGGTGAAATGAATGTGTGCACACATAATTGTTATTGAGCTCAATATGATTTGCATGTATACTGATGCTATGCCGAGTGCACACTTATATCCGAGTGGATGAATGCATGTATAATGATGCTATTGCTAAGTGCACATTTATCTTGTTGATGAGCTCAATGAGATGGTATATATATATGTGTAAATGCTGTTGTGAATAGCATGATTAATATAGCCGTGAATGATTGGTGTGAATTCCGACTGGGTGAATATATGTACAGTGATACTGTTGCCGAGTGCAAGGTGGTTATGAATGTTGTGAATTACTCAGTCTTGATTGAATTGCATGAATCCCGAGTGGATTAAGTTGTGGTAGGGTTCATATTGAATGGCAGAGTGCATTATTGCTGATTGAGATATGTTATTATATGGTTGAGGATTCAAAGATTAATCTGAGTCAATAACTGTCATTTAATATGTAAAAGCTCACCCTACTGTGGCTATATTTTTCAGTATATGCAGGTCGGACTGGGAATGAGGAGATGGTCTCAAGTCTGAGTGATGGGCACTCAGATTGTTGAAGTGCACATATAGTATGTATATTGAAAATAGATATGTTACGCCTTGGCCGGCTCTCTTGTAATCCAAACAGATTTAATTATATGGGTTGTCTATCGGGATTGTGAACAAGTATACATTGTGTGTGTGTGTATATATATATATATATATATATATATATATATTACATTGTTATAAAGTTACCCGAATTGTTCATTATGTGGTGTTGAGAGAATAATGCTAAGTTAATGAATTCCGAGTGGAATATTGATGGGAGAGCCATGTCAGAGTGAAGCTTAGCGTGTCTGAGTGACGAAGGCTTAGAATGGTTTCGAGTAAGATGTACTTGAGTGTGCTACTTCCGAGGGAAGGTTAGTCCATAAGTTACCGAGTGAAAATATGAGTAAATCCCGAGTGGGGAAGGGTTTGAATATTTCCGAGTGGGAAATCCCGAGTGAACCTCTTCCGAGGGAAGAGTAATTGTGATGGTTCTGATTGAGGTATTTTAGGAGTCCTCTTTCGAGTGAACGAGGATATATGTATTCCGAGTGAATTGTGGTTGAAATATACCGAGTGGTTTTGGACTGGGGAAATAATCCGTGTGGGGGAAAGCTTATGGACTCCGAGTGGAGTATCCGAGGGAATCATTTCCCGAGTGGAGATTATGACACTTCCGAATGAAGCATGTGTGTGGGCTTCTTGAATAAACTAAGATTTTGGCTAAGTATGAGTTTTCCGAGTGAAGCATGACCCTATAGGGATAGTTCCCGAGTGGACGTGGTCCCAAATCTGAGTGATGAAATTACCGAGTGAATGGGTTCGCTTTAGCGAATGAGGATTCGCTCCAGCGAGAAAGGAACTCGCTTAAGCGCTGCATCTTCCGCTGGTCTGATTGACCGAAGCTGGGGCTTGCCCATGTGTGGCTTTCTGACTCGGTCTTCCCTTCTCTGATCGGTTATGCTTTCCCTTGCCTTTATTGTGTTTTAATTTACCCCGACGCCTAATTGGGAATGATTGTGAACGTTTGGAACGTTCTAAATTTAAAAAAAATAAATTTTCCCTGGTCTTAGTTTTATTCTTTATTAAGTCGGGTTGTTTCAGCACGCACTTACTTACAATAATCCTAATGCAACACACACTTACTTACAACGATCCTAAGTATTTTTTTCTTAGCTTGGCCTCTACGAGTTAATTACTAAAGTATTCTTTCTTAAACAAGCCTCTTCAGGTTCAACTAACTTCATAAAGAAGATAAAGATTTCCTAGGTCTTTATAAAAGACCTTTGGGTTGTTTGAGATTACAAATCTAAATTGATTGTTTAGGATATAAAACAATGAAAAGCTCCAAGTAATTTACAAGTAAAAATCAAAGAGTTTTTTTGCACAGCTTGTAGAATGCGTAGAGAAGGGATATAAGAAGTTGATGTCATTTCATTCTTTAAATAAGCTTCTTTATATAGGCTTCTTAAGGATAGTCATTGAGAGACAAAAGGCCTTTATCCAAAAGCAATATGACATCTAGGTAGAGCCTTTTGAGATGTCTTGCAAAATGTTTTTGTCCTTTTGTTAGCCTGTGATCCTCTGGTTGTTTAACTTTCCTTTGTTGATACATAAGCAAGATGCTCCTCATACTTAGGTAGTCCTTTTAATGCTTGGATTGGATGAAACATTAGACTTAAAGCCAGAACAATTATAATCAATATTAAAGCATGAGTTTTGACTTGTAGTTTGTATTTACTTTCAATATGCTGAGTCTCACTTCTTATTTAAATACCCTTTCTCCTAATATATTGGGTCTTATATGAATTTTAATTAATAGTAAAGATTGTGATAGAAAGAATATATTGTTAGATAATAAATTTTTAACATATTTGTTTTGAAAATTCTTAAACTATGCATTCATTCTAGCTACTAGTCTCATCATAACTATAGAACTATAACAACTATAAACTATTTTGTTTACTAGGCCACTTATGGATGGCAAACCACAATGGAAGCAAGTTTTCACACCTACTTCTCATCATTCGACCAATCTATCTTTGGCTTTGGAGGATATCCAAAGCCTATGTTCTTACCCATGATTTGAGGTTATCATGAACTAATAACATTACTAAAATAACTACTAACAGATACAAAAACTTAGTGATCGAAGATGGTCGTCACTAATTGGTGACCGAATTAGTGACGACAATGAAAAAGTGACCACCCACACACTTGGGAAGAAAATTAACTACCAAATCTATGATAACAAGAAACCTCGTTGCTAATGTTTATCAGAATGTCGTCACTAATGTTACATAGACCCAACAACGACGGGCTCTGTGACACCCTCGATTAACTAGGACAAATTCCCACACTAGAACGTCCTACTTAATTAGGGAGTCACTAATATTTGTAAAAAGATGGGAGTTTTTTTTGATTGGTGATCATCAGCTCATGATTTAAAATAAGTTCATTAAATAGTTCGATTCTTTTAACATTAGTGTACTTGAAAGAGTACGGGGCTCGCAGGCTCCCAATAACGACTACTACAAGAAAATAACATAAAAGCGTCGAGGTCTGTAACTATCTCGACACAAGCAGGAATATATACACAATTGACACTTTCGATCTGATGTCTTCTACTGTAGGTAGTCCAATTTATTTTTCAAATCTAGAAGATTTTTTAGTATAATACGTTTATTAAATTTTTAGAGAGTAACATTCTTAACTTATTTTGCTCCTGTATTTAAAAGTATGATCTTAAAGTTAGATATCACTTCTAAGAGAAAATAAGAACAAAATATATTTCTTACAATTTTTCAATTCTTTACCAATATCGTTTTGTCATATTAACTTACGATGAACGAATTAAATTGTTTTCAACTTAAATTTTTTTTATAAAACCTTAGGTAAAATACTTTATTATTATAAAATATTTTCCTAGTCCTATATTAAGAATAAAAGAAATCCTTTTTCCTAAATTAAGGATATAAAGCGGTTAATTTTTGTTGTTTGTCAAAACTTTATTTTTGTCGTATTTTATCTAGGAAATTCTGAATTAGATGATTCCAAAGCCAAAAGTATTTAATTTTCAAAATACTAATTAAATATAGTAAATTTAAATATAAATTCTTCCAAGCAACAGCCCCACACGAAAAAGGTTGCAAAGTGCCAAAATCCATCATTCTAACATTCGTAAAAGCGCGTTTAAGGACAAATCGCACGTCAGAAATTCTCCCTATCAATTTTACTCATTTTGGTATTTTTCTTATGATCAAAATTCATCTCTCACATCCCAAAATACTCCTCCAAAATAGTTTTGCCAAACTCCTTCATTTACCCACGAAAACACGTTTCTCACAGTTTCAAACCATTTGTGTCTAAGCTCGGGTCCCTTTTTAATTCTTTCATTAATGATTCCATTTACCAAAAATTTCATCATCAAATATAGAAATAAACATTCACAACACAACAGCTCCCATGCCTAAAAATTTCGTCAAGAATAAACTTTAAATGTTCCTAAAATAACTTTTTCCGGATTAAAGTACATCGCGTAATTATCATAAATGTAAACCAATTATTCTCTTTTTTTTAATAAAATTATAGAATTTAATATATGTCTAAAAGCTCATTTCTAACACAAAAAATTTAAGGATCAAATCATGCAAACACATATCAAGCTTTAATTCTTTTTAAGCAAGTTCCTACATTAGAATTTATTTGACGCTTAACCTTTTAGCTAACTATAATTAATTTCCAACAACAACAATCTTTTATATTTAGTTACCAAAACTCATTTTAAAATATTTTAGATTTCCAAGATAATACCAACACCACAAGCCGCCATTCAAATCAAGAACACACATTATTTGACAACTATATCACATGCATGCATTTCTCAATAAAAATTCTACAACCACCAAAATTCATAAGTTAGTAACTTCATTATTAAAATTTTGCAATTCAAAGGATTTAATAAAATCATGGTGCAGCCATGATATCACCCAAAGATCTCACTTTTTCCAAAGAAATTTTCAAGATTTAAACCATGAAAACAAAGATCTCTAAGGAGGTACCAAGGTATAAATGCTCAGGGACATGTATACCTCACCATGCATATGTCATTTTATGAATTTAAACAAGCTAATTACTTCCCCCCTTACCACAAAATTTTGCCTTTCAAGAAAAGATGGCAAGGGTTCCAAGACTTGCTCCTAGACCTTCATTATATGCTTCATCAAGGAGAATAAAAATGGAGGCTTGGATGGTGATGGATCAATGTGAGTCTAATGGTGGAAAGAGGAAGAAAACGTTGCTGTTTGGAGGAATTTAAGAAGAAGGTTTAATGATTGGAAGGTGGTAACTTGAGTTTAGAGGTTAGGAATGGTGGTGGAGTGGTTTACGCTTGATGAGGGAGGATGGATGATGATGTTAGATATGTGTGGAAGAGGTGAAATGAAGAAGAATGTTGCTGGAAAATTCTTTTCTAAGTTAGATAAAAATGGAGAAGTAAGAAGAACAAGCAATGTTTTGTTGAAAGGTTAAAATTTGCATGGATTTCCCTTGCTCACCAAGGAGCTCCACGGCCAAAGAGAGAGTGTGATAGGTGTCAACATGTTTTCATGCACAATATAGGTGTCACATGCAGATGGTGGAGTGATGGAGAAGGACCTTGCATTGCCTTGGCAAGTGGCAAGGTGGTGGTTCAACATGATTGGTTAATTTCCATGCAAATTTGATGTGTCAAGTACAGGTGTAACAACTTGCTTATGGATTTACGGTCCTTTTTGGGCCGAATTTGAAAATGTACCAAACACAAAAGTTTTAGATCTTTTTGTTATATTTAATTTGGTATATGGTACAAAACTTTTCATTAAGAAATGAGGGAGCTATGACCCAAACACAAAATTAGTATAAAGCTGTGATAGGATTATTGTTTCTTGTAAAGATTAATTTTCTGGGAAAATTTGGTGGGGATTTGGACTTCATGTTGTTCATAAAAGTTGTAAGGAATTGAGATAGGAAAATATTTTCAAATGAATCATTTGATTTCATGGTCATACGAGGGAGAAACGTGAAAAATACTAAACATAGTGCAAGCTGCCACTAGAAAAACGTGAATCACTGTGGTGTTTTCAATTATGGGATTTATGGGGTAAGAATTAGCCTTCACGGTCAACATCAAAGTTGTAGATAAATTTGATAGAAATATTTTGGGACATGAACAACTTCAATCCAAATATGGGAAAGGAAATTACGTCCAAAATACATACAAATGCGCATTTTGACTTACGCGGGTAACTTAAAATCAAAGTTTTTGGGCTTGGGTGATTGGAAACGGGCATCGGGCCCTTTGTAAAAATCGTTATGGATGATATGAGGTATGTTTTGGGGTAAAAATAATTGACTCGAGTCCCTCAGATAATTTCTTGGCCAAAACTGGAGGAGTTACACAGTTTAAATGTCTTAAACAAAAATACTTAAATAACTTTATTAAATCACTAATACTCTAATTAATTAATCCTTGTTATTATGAGTATTAGTAAACACACTTATTGTTTTTATCCAAATCATTATCATTATTCACACAATTTAGTAAAAATACCCTCCGTTAGCTCATAAAACCTTTCTAAAACACTAATCAATCATCACGCGACAAGTCGGCCGTAGCCCAGTCATTAGTACAAACAAAATTATCATGAAATCAAGACAATTAACTTCAAAAATCTAACACACAAAATGAGGGATATTACACTCTCCCCTTTTTTTAGAAATTCCAACCCGAAATTTCACCTTGAGCTAGCAAACCAATGAGGATAAAGAGTTTGCATCTTCTCCTCAAGTTCCCATATAACGTCTCCTTCGTCAGACTAACTCCAGACTACCTTTACTAAGGGTACATCTTTCCCTCACAGTTGCTTCAGACGACTGTCTGTAATCTTCACTAGTACTACCTTATCGGTAAGGTTTTCTTTAAGATCAAGTTGCTCGGGTTTCAGGATATGATCAGAATATAGTACATATTTTCAGAGTTGGGAGACATGGAAAACATTATGAAGGTTAGACAATTCAGAAGGTAGGGCGATGCGATAAGCACTCGGCCCAATTCTTTCAAGAGTTTGATATAGTCCTACATACTTAGGGCTTAACTTCTTCATCTTCAAGGCTTTCCTTATTCCTGTCACAGGAGTAACTTGCAGAAAAACGTGATCTCCTTCTTCAAACTCAAGAGGTTTTTGACGCCTACCGTAGTAGTTTTTCTGATGATCTTGAGAAGCTTTCATTACATCTTGAATTTCCTTAATTTGCTTTTTAGTCTTCTGAATGACCTCTGGCACAATCATAGCTTTCTCTCCTATCTCGAACCAACACAAGGGTGTGCAACATTTTCTTCTATACAAAGCTTTATACGGTGCCATCCCAATGTTGGTGAGATAACTATTATTGTAGGTGAATTCTACAAGCGGTAGATATTCCTGCCAACTCCCACCGTGTTCAAGAATACACATCCTTAGAAGATCCTCAAGGGTCCTAATAGTACATTCAGATTAGCCATCAGTCTGAGGGTGATATGATGAACTTAGTTTCAATCGGGTTCCTAACGCTCGTTGCAAACTCTCCCAAAAACGTGAAGTGAAGCAGGGATCTCGATCAAACACAATGGCAGATGGCACTCCATGTAGTCTAATTATCTCTCTGATGTAGATTTATGTGAGCTTCTCCAAGGAATACTTTAGGTTGACTGGAATGAAGTGTGCGATCTTCGTAAGTTGATCCCTGACTACCCAAATGGCATCACATCCAGTTGGGGTTTTTGGAAGTCCAGACACAAAGTCCATGAAAATCTTGTCCCACTTCCATTCAGGAATCTCTAAAGGTTGAAGGGTTCTATATGGTCGTTACTGTTCTACCTTTATCTTCTGACAAGTCAGATATTTAATAACATAATCAGTAATGTCCCTCTTCATTCCCTGCCACCAGAACATTTTTCTCAGGTATTAGTACATCTTTGTCGCTCCTGGGTGTACATTGTACTTGGTTTTGTGAGCTTCCTCGAGGATGGATCTTCTCAAATCAGCGTCCTCAGGTACACACAATCTTCCATGATGCCTGTTACCCCTTGTTCATCTCACACAAATTCTTCCAGTTTTGCTTTCTCGAGTTGCTTTTATAGAGTTTCGTCAGTCAATTGAGCTTCTTTAACTTGATCCAAAAACTCATTACAGATGTTTAGCATCCTAACCATTAGGCTTCCCATTCTAGGTGACACAACTAGATTCAAATCGTGGAACTGCTCTACTAGCTCCAGCTCCTTAGTCATCATGTAGGACAAATGCAATACTTTCCTATTGAGCGCACCGGCTACTATATTTACCTTACCCGGGTGATAATGAAGCTTGAAATCGTAATCTTTAATAAACTCCATCCATCGTCGCTGCCTCATGTTTAGCTCCTTCTGATTGAAGAGATACTTTAAGCTCTTATGGTCGCTGAAAACTTCAACTTAGTTCCACACAGATAATGCCTCCAGATTTTGAAGGCTAAAACAACTGTAGCCAATTCCAAGTCATGTGTCAGATAATTTACTTCATGGGGTCTCAACTGACGAGACGCGCAAGCCATCAATTTTCTTTCTTGCATAAGTACACATCTTAATCCTTGTCTAGACGCATCATAATATACCTCATACAACTTAGCAGGACCGTGCAAAATCAGAACTGGCACGCTGGTCAGCTTCTTCTTAAGCTCCAGGAAACTATTCTCGTACTTGTTTCTCCATACAAAACGTTAATCCTTATGAGTCAAATTGGTCAAAGGTAAAGCTATCCAAGAGAAATTCTTGATAAATCTATGATAATAGCCCGCAAGACCCAAGAAATTTCGAATCTCTATTACATTCTTCAGCCTTTCCCACTTTAGTACTGCCTCAATCTTAGCGGGATCCACTGCTATGCCTTCTGCTAAAATGACATGACCCAGGAACTACACCTCTCTCAGCCAAAACTTACACTTGGACAACTTCACGTATAACTTCCTTGCACGCAACGTATTCAGAACAGTCCTAAGGTGCTCTTTATGCTTTTCATCACTTTTCGAGTATACCAAAATAACATCGATGAACATGACCATAAATTTGTCAAGGTACGGGTGAAAGATGTGGTTTATATAATCCATGAAAACAATGGGTGTGTTCGTGACTCCAAAAGGCATGACGAGATACTCGTAGTGACCGTCGCGAGTTCGGAATGTCGTCTTAGGGACGTCTTCTTTCTTTACTCATATCTGGTGGTAACCTGACCTCAAGTCAATCTAAGAGAAGACAATTGCTCCTCGCAGCTGATCCAACAAATCATCAATGCACGGAAGAGGATACCGATTCTTGATCGTAACCTTATTCAGCTAGTGGTAGTCCACACACAGACGCATACTATCGTCCTTCTTATTTACTAACAACACTGGAGCTCCCTATTGTGAAACGCTGGGTTGAAACATTCCTTTTTTCCAAAAGTTCTTTAATTTTCTTGAGTTCCTCCAATTCTTTTGGCGACACTCGATTTCTCTTTCTGGTGGGATTCCAGGTATATCTTTTGAAAAAACTTTAGGGAATTCTATAACAACCAGAAGCTCATCAGGCTCTAACCTCCTCTCACCCTTGGCATTGGCAAGGACTATAAACACTTGCACTCCTGATTGGAACGGAGTTACCTTGTAACAGACCTGATTTTTTAGAATAGGAAACCAGACCCCTAGGATTCCTGAGGATACTTTGTTAAGCTTTAGCTAAGAAGCTCGAGGCTTCGGCTTGTTCCCCGAACAATTTAGAATGAGAACAAAAGGGATAAGCAGAGCTTAACATAAAATATAAGAATACTGAGAGAATGTAATGAGTGAGAAAAGCAGAAATAAGAAAATAATGAGTAACATTTGACAAAACCGTTTAATTAAGAATAATACATTAACAAAGATTATTTTGGGTACAAATTATTTTCTGTCAATAATATTTAATAGATAAATAATTGTAATAATTTATTTTGAAATTATATATATTAAGTTGTTTATTTATTTGATAATTATATTTAATATAATACCACTCGATTCCTCGAATTTGAACTATGGGACCCAGCCTGAGGTCAGACTTTGACCGTTCGGCCTGAGACTAGTCATCCAATAGGGAAACTACTCCTGTTAGGATCATTTCCTAAAGGATTAAGAGTGTTTGACTTAGCCTGACCGGCCCAATCAGAACCCTTAATGTCTCCTACGTTTGACCGTTCATATACCTCGGGGTATCCGATGGTGGCACGGTCAGTCTTTGGTGACTCGTTTTGACATTTTAGGAACTTTTCCTGAAGAGGTCGAAACCCGGTTTGGACTCTATCACCTTCGTTTTTCCATAAATCAGTTTCTTAATAAATCATTTTCAAACTCGACTCGAATACCTTCAGTGTTTTAGACCCAAATTTTGCATACAATCTTAGAATTGAACAATTTTGGTCTCAATCTCTTCGTTTTGAAAATATCTTTAATCTCTGTTTCTAGCCTCGAACTCCGATTCTCACTCTGTCAACCCCAAAATTGAAGATCAAGTATGTTCGCCTTAAAATTCCAATGTTTGGACGTTTTTCCCTGCGCATGGTTTAGAAAAAAATTCATAACTCTCATATGACCTTTGATTCGTGCAAACTTGGTGTTAAAATCTCCGTAACAAAATTACCTATATTTTTTGTGAAGACATCAAAGGCCAAATCTTTCTAGATTAGTACAGTTTGTTAGATCTCTACAACCCCTTGGCTGTTTCGTTTCAATGATGACAGTCTTTGGTAAAATTCATATATCTCCTCTGGCCGGTACTTGAATCACTCCATTCTTTTTACTATGGATTTGTATCGTATACCTATTCAATGTTCGTGAAGGGCATGAAACCAAATTCTCAAAGGAGAATTAATGGTGAATTTATTTCCAAAGACGTAACTGATTCGGGAAGCTCTTAGAGCACCCTGTCGTAAATTGAGTATATCTCAGGCTACCAAACTCGGATTGTTGCAAATGATATATCAAATTAAAGAGAAAAGAAATATATACAAACTTCATGAAGGGCTCAAAAACCAATTCTTAATCCATAAACCCCAGAATTTAAAATACCATACTGATTCACGTTTTCCTAGTGTCAGCTTGCACTATGTTCAGTATTTTTTACGTTTCTTCCTCGTATGACCATGAAATTGAACGTTTGTTTCATAAACATTTTCATAACTCAATTCTATACAACTTTGAAGAAGGGAACAAAGTCAAATTCCTTACCAATTTTTCCCAAAAAATTAATCATTGCATGAAACAATAATCGCGTTACAGCCTTGCACTATTTTTGTATTTGGACCATAACTTCCTCATTTCTTAATGAAATGTTTTGTATCATATACCAACTTAAATATAACAAAAAGATCTAAAACTTTTGTGTTTAGTATAATTTCAAATTTGACCCATAAAGATCCCTAAACCCATGCTCAAAGTGATACCCCTAAATGTGCCACCTCAGTCTTTATGTAACAAGATCCAATCACATTGTACCACTCATAGGTCACTTGTCTTCTTCACCCTAACTCTTTCTCCCATGTATTACTTCAGCCTACCACTTGCCCTTCTAGGTGCTGACTCGTGGTTAAACCCCTTTCTCAATAAGCTACAACAATTTGCTTCACAAGGAGAAGCAATGACATGATGTGTTATACCATCATGACTATGTCATTGCCTACATACATGTTGTCATAACCTAGCCCATTCAATTCATCCTCACATGCACCATTTATAAGTCAGGAAAAGCCAATTTCAATTATGCTTTTCTCATGCAAATTCATAAATTCCTTCCATAAGATTCTAATGAATTCCAACCACACTTCACTTATATTTCCTTATCTCTCTTAGAATTACCATAACATTCCACTTGCCTCTTTTCTTATCTTTTCTTCTTCAAAAAAAATTCCAGCCACCACCACCAGTCTATGCTTCCTTAGCCTTCAGCCCTCACCACTCAACATTAATCTCCCTCCCTCCCCCTTCAAACTCACGGTCATAACACATATACAACACACCAACTTCAAGCTTTAATTTCTTCCTTCTCCTCCTCCTTATTTCACAGTTCCACTTCCACCTTGGGCAGCTTCAACACCTTCATTTCATTCATGCAAGACTGCAAGGATTTCCAACAAAAATTTCCGTTTTGCTATCCCTCTTGGCCGTGATCACCAAAGGCCA
This sequence comes from Clitoria ternatea, assembly GCA_037962975.1. Classification (NCBI taxonomy): domain Eukaryota; kingdom Viridiplantae; phylum Streptophyta; class Magnoliopsida; order Fabales; family Fabaceae; genus Clitoria; species Clitoria ternatea. The sequence continues at coordinate 165,753,946 of CM075672.1, forward strand.
CCAAGGTGAGAAACTTAGCATTTTGGGCTTTTGATTTTGTTTATTCTTGCTCATATGACCAAAACAGTTTGTATCCTTGGTTTTATGACATTTTTCTTATTGTTTGAAAAGGCTAAAACCATGACTTCTTGTTCCCTCTTGGCCATGCATGTTGTTTGCCTTTAAGATCGAGATCTTAGGCGACGATCGGCAGGCGTTCGGAGCGTTTGACAAAATTTTCAGTGAAGCCACCATTTTTTTCCTCCGGGAAGCGGCTGCCCAGCAAGGTAAGGGGGGTCTTACCCCATTTAATCTTGCTTTTAATTATCCCATACTATTGCTTTAGTATCCGAGAACCTTCATTTTAAATTTGTCATGATCCAACGGTTAAATTTCGAGTTACGTAATTTTTTTCATTGGTGGTTGTTAATTTTAATGGAATATGTTGTTAAAAAATATTTTAATAAATTTTATTAAGCGTATCTCGATAATCGTGTATATAGAAGAAAATTTCATCGCGATCGGTGCCAAACGAAGAACTCAGAAAAGATTAGCGTTAGGCGGGCTCGGTTGATTCAATATGGTTGTATTATTATTTTTTAAATTTTATGGTGTTATTATGTAATTTATAATTTGTTTTCGGTAAGCCTCGCTATTAGGAATTAAATTATCGCTACGTATCACCAGAAGTATTTGGACGATGCTATGCTTTTTAAGAAAATTTACTGACCGAATGATTTTGACGTTTTATCTCACTAAGTTTTTAAAAGTGGAATTGTTTTTAACATTATAAGGTCTTATGAAAGATGATTAGATAAATTAATTGATTTTGAGAAGTGGAAAATGTTACATAAAAAAGGGTTTTATCGACAAATGATAAAGTTAGGCCCAATAAGTTTTGTAGACTAAGAATAGGCAAAAAATTTTGGAAGGTAATACGATAGGACTTAGAAAATATTTGTGTCAAATTTTAGTGACCAAATTTAGTGACCAACTGAGGTGAATTTTAAGGATTAGATTTTAATAAGTTTTATAAGCTAAGAAAAAGGAAAATAGATAAAATTTTGATACATTATAAAGAAATGGATATTCAAATTTAAAAAATTTAGTGACCACTTGAAGTAGAATAAAAAGTGACTTCAGGAACTAGATTAAATAAAATGAATTTGGCAAAAGAAATTTGAGTAAGAAATTAATATTTAGGGTTAAATATTTTAATAGCTTAAATAGGCTAATAATAAAAAGAAATGAATAGCTAGAGTCTAACTCGAAGTAAGTTATAGGAAAGGATCTTAATAAATTAATTAGGGAAAGGGTCATGCACCTAAATAAAATAGATTTAAAATTTGGGATTCTAATAAAAGAAAATGATGTTAAGAATTAGAAACCTAGGTAACCATTAAAAAGTAAAAGAAAAGAAATAAAAGAGTTTTATACCTAGAAATATTAATTAGCTAAATAAGAAAATATTTTTAGACTTAGACTTATAATAAAAAGGGACAAGACCTATTAATTAAATGGTGACTTTTAGTAATTAAGTAATAATTGGCTAAGGAGACGTAATTTCAGAACATGATATACATGAAATAAATATTTAAGCTATAGATGAAGAATCAAAATTTGGACTTGAACTAAGTAATAACAAGAAGTAAAATAAATTAGATAACAACTTTTAGTGACTAAGGAATAAAATGACCAAGTTCATAACATAGAGGTTAGAGCGGTATCTAAATTCTTAAGCAATAAATCAACACCATAAGAAGTAAAATTTAGTCAATTAAGAGAATGTAACTAAGGAAGCAAATTAGTTAATAAGGGGGAATAAAGAAAAAGGTACAAAAAGATAAGTAGTCATGAATCTAGAAAGAACATCACTAAATTGATAAAGAATTAGTGACCCTTTTAGTGACCAAGGAAATGGGTCATTCATTTAATAAAATTTAATTAGATCAGTAAAGGAAAATCAATAGTGAGACCGCATGACGATGATTAAAAAGTTCATAATTGGACCTTAGGAAATTAAATTGAGTAAAGATATAATCATACCTAATTAAGTAAAGAATAATTATTAAATAAATAATTGAAAGTTACATAAAGAATTAAATTAAGTGACAGTATATGCCTTAAATAACGAACTAAAATAAAGGAATGCTAATGACGTGAACTAGATCAACGGGAAGGATATAATGTGAATGTTTACATCTAGTTGTACATATATAAGTAAACTTCTAGTGACATAATTTGTTAAGTTATGGTAAATGGTGAGTGTTGATATACATATTATGTGGTATGTCTAATAAATATTGTGGATGATTTTGTATATAGATACACGTGTGTTAATTACGTGATGAACGTTGTGATGAAAGTGCGTGATGAATGTGGTATAATGAATTGTATGTTGTGATGCCATTGAATACTTATTGGTCTGACATAGTTGTGATGCATGGATATCTGAATAAGGAAATTCATAAATAAGAAATATGGGAGGTGGTATCAGTAGGGATTCTGAAATTATTAAATTGTGAAAGTGTAAGGAATTTGGATCTGAGATGAATTATGGGCGTTGTAGCGCCAATGTACCCCTGATTGCTGAGAAAGTATGAAATCTCATTTCATTCCTAAGTGTCGAGTAATGTTACTAAAACAAAGAAAAAGAGAAAAATTTGATTATACAAAATAAAGAAAAAAAAGAACTCTACATTAAGGATGGAATGAAGTCATTTAGGGAACCTTGCCAAGGACAATTGAATAAAAATGAATTGTTGAATTATGCATCATACCTGGAGTTAAGGAGGGATGTAGAATGATCCACTAGAGAATACAATGATGGGTACACTGGGGAACAATTAGCGTTTTGACCTTACGGGAGGTCTTGGGAGTATGCTAAAGTGGTTGTCTAATGGTTCAGATTCGCACCCGAGACCGGATAGCCCGTGCCAAATCAAGTATACTTTAACTCAGAACGAATGTTGTCAGGACCGTAGAGTGCCTGTTCTGAAGAAATATGATTAGCCATTATGATGATAGGACTGCGGGTCCTTACCCATTTATGAAAACCAGAATGAGGAGAGCTTCGGTCGCTTTAGTTGGGCAAGGAGAATGAGGTCGGATGGTTGTGCACATGGTTATTGATATGTGAGATTGATAAGTTGAAGATGGGCCCACATGTATCATGATGACCAATAAAGAAAATGGAAATAATGAAATGAACTCATGCATTGCATCATTGTATTGAGATTGTGACTATTTGTTGTTTAAGTATGATTGTATAACCTTAGTAATCCTAAGAGGTGAATGGGAAAATGGGAATGATTATCTAAGATCAAGAGTGGTGAGATAACTTAGAATGTATCTTAGGAACCCCAAAGAGAATGGGAGTGACTCGAACCTGGATTGTTTGTGTTGTATATGGGACGCCCCAAAAATTGGGGGTAAATTTTTCGCATTTTATAAGTCATTATTTGATACAGTAATAACGTGGTGAAGTCTTAATCAACACCCCGGATCTATGAAAAACCTATCTCATATATGGAGATATGAGAAGGTGAGTCAAAAATGATTAATGAGAAATTTTCAATTAAGAACAGCAGAAATAATCAATTAAATTGAGGTTGTATGATTGGATTTAAAAGGATGGATTTCATGAGGTTTAATGGTTCAAAATGTGTCAAAAGTAATATTAAGATATTACAAGATGGGGCTTTGACGCAAATAAAAACTAAAATAATTGAAATAAGAGCGTTTGGAGGAAACAAGTGCCACTCGCTCAAGCGAGTACCACACTCGCTTAAGCGAGTTCACGTGGTCACGCTTGGGCGAGGCCTGCAAGGGCGCTTAAGCGAAAGGCAAAAATCCATCAGGAGTCAATCTCTCTTGAGCGAATCCCTGCTCGCTTGAGCAAGATCACTCTAGTAGCTAATTAAACCTCATTTGCTTAGGCGAGGCATCCTCGCCTAAGTGAAATAACTCCAGTGGCCATTCTCATCCTTGCTCGCTTGAGCAAGACACCAAGTCATTGTCCATTCGCTCAAGAGAACATGGTCCAGTAGCATTTTATCCAATGCTCGCTCGGGCAAGACCTTACCTGCCTGAGCAAAATGTGGCCAGTAGCCACACCTTTGGTTCAAGGAGATTTTGCTTGAGCGAAATTGTCACTTGCTTGAGTGAATTTGGGCTAGAGGCCACCCCATTATTACAGGGAGATCTCGCTTGAGCGAAATTCACACTCGCTTGAGTGAGTTATGCAGGAAAAACAAGGAACAGGAGAATTTCATGCAACTTAACATGCCAAAACTCATTTCATGCTATTTTAACCTACACCAATGCATTAGATACATTCCATCATGCATTTAGGAGTCACTCCAATTAGTCATACATATTAAGTTCAATTCCCATTCCTTTAATACATGACATTTAACTCATTTTTACATAAACTTCACAAAATGCTACAAGTTATAAAACACTTTATTCATACATATAATTTATCATCAACAAACATCCTAGTTCATCATCATACATCAATTAGGCCATTAATGAAAATTGGCCATACACTCCAAGGTCCAATTTTCCTACATGACCCTCAAAATCATCAAACTACAATCTAGATGGCAAAATGAGCATACATGTACACTATATGCTATACAAAAATCTAGATTTGCTGACCAAGGCACTTCCTTTACACCTATTTACCTTCTTCATCAAAATATACTTCAAAATATTCACTCCACCCATGAGTGCCCTGCATCACAAGTCTAAAAAGTGGACAACATGGGAGAGTGAGTCATATATTCCAAAAGAATGAATATGAATACCATGTGATTATGTGCATATGTATCATAACATGTAGACTTTGCATTCATATATATTTCCTCATCAACTATCATCATATAATACAAACATCTTTATAAATCAAGCTAGTATAAAATCACACACATGATCTAGTCCTTCAACGAATTAGACTATTACATAACTCATCACTTTACTCAAATTATTATTTGGTATTCACATCTTTTACGTTGTCTTAATTCATTTTCTCATTCTCAACACAACCATCGTCATATCTAATCACCTTTGGCATACTTCCTTACTATATGCAAATGCTCTTAAGTTAATGCATATGCACAACGAATTATTTCAACAATTACAGATCTAATTATGGGAAATAACCACCGATTGTGGGATTCAAGTATGATCATCTAACCATACCCCTATTACAGTTGTAAAATGTGTACACTTATCATCAAATTGCATACTTTACACTAATCTTTTACTGGTACCAAATCGCATCGCCCATTTACAACACCTGGTCATTTTTACCATGACTGCGGTAACACATATTCAATGTATGGTGTTGCGGGCCAACCATGAGTCTTGTCATGGCAGTTGTGATCCCAAGGACCACCAGGGACACCTACTCATCAAGAGCCACCCCCTACAAGGGTCAACCACATGTGGCTCCCTATAGCACAACATAGGTAGCTTTGTGACTTACACACCGAGTCTCAGGGGAAAATAACAAATTGCTCGTGCACAGAGCCACCCTCCCACTGGGCTAACCAGGGGAATCCCCTAAAATTCCAACACCGGCAGCTATGCAGTATGCCATGGATGCAAATGTCAATCATATACATTTCTCACTCTATGCATCCTAACTTTGCCACTCATCAATCATCATCATCATCATCATCACCAACATCACCACAAGGATTTTTTAGTGAATTTATTATCGTTGGTTATTGTCATTGGTTTAAATTTTCATGTGGCATTCTCAATAGTTCTCATTAACATAATTCAATTCTATCACCAAACACAACGACATCAATCTTTCACTATCAATCAAGGGATGCTATTCATTCACACCCATTCTTAACCAAACATCAACAACACTCATTTCATAATTATAGTGGACATAAGTATAACATCATATTGTCAAACAATCCACACCACCATATAGCACACCATAATTATTCTAAATGCATCAATGTATGTTGCCTAAGCACATCACCAACATCATACATAACATTATAATTTTTCATAATATTACAAGCAAGGCACATGCATATTGTCACATATGACAATCAAATACTATTCAATTCATGCATCTAGAACATAAAGACTTCTCTCCTACCTTAAGAGAAGAATTCCAATTGATACGACGTTCCTGCCTCGTCGTTTGGTATGGGTCCTATATTAACACATATAGAAAACCTCAATAAATCAATCATTCAAGATATGATTAAAGACTCTAAACATAACTCACTACTTATACAACTTTATGACATGAATAAAGCATGTCATAAACACCATTTCTTTCGTTTATTAGGTTTCAACAATTCCTTGCCATCAAACCTTACTCATTATACTTAAAGGCTACTAACAACTATAGCCTAACATTCACAAGAATGCCTCACCAATCAATACCCATACTCTCAATGGCTTATATTTGCTCTCAAACACATTATTCAACCAATATTTATAACCTTTCCCAAATCTTAAAAGTTAGGGTTTTCACTGAAACCCAACCATATTCATTTAATACCCATAAACTTTCCTCACCTTCCAACCATAATTGCATCTACCCCATTTATTATCATTAAAGCTTACATTTATGATGCCCATATTTGGGTTCATGCATTCATGACTTCCATTACTACCCCCTTTACATACATTGCTCTCCCAAAATACAATGACTCATACTCATGGCCATAAACCCAACGAAATGATAAGAATGACTTACCTCACACCAAAAGCGAAAATAGAGTCAAAGAAGGAGAATGGCCAAATGAAAATAAGAAGAGGAAGGGAGAGGGAACTTCAAGCTCTAAGTCTTCTTCAAGCTTTCCCAACGAAAATGAAAGGGATGGAAATGACACCACCTTTTGCTTAGGGTTTCTTTGTAGAAGAGGAGAAAAAGTAAAATAGAGGAGAAGGAGAATGAGTATGTTTTTGCCAAATGATCTCTGAGGCCAATGAAATTAAGAAGAGAGACAAGGGCTTTTGGTTTTATTTTTAAACCTACTCATTAAGATTTCATCATTTTACCATAAACAGGATCTCTGTTTAGGCTCAATACTTTATCTGAAAATTATTCCGAATACATATTCGGACTCCCAATAATATTCCTAATAGCCCTGACCAATATCGTCCCAATCGGAGATACTTGGTCCGGTACCCATAGTGTAATTGGGCTTAATTTCAACCTATTCGGCTCCAATAAATTATAAGTAGTCCCCAAAAGTCTTTATTTAATTATTTTCAATATTTTGGGACATTAAATAACCTACATACAACTATTTAATAATTATTTCCTTAATTAGTCCTTTATTTTAAAATTTAGGGTGTTACAGTATGTGGGCATGTATTGATATGTCACCTTCCCGATTGTTATATAGGTGAAGACTCACCCATACGCTAAATTTTTCCAGACATCGTGGGGATGGAGATAGACTTCGCATCAAGGATTGATAGGGCTCCGCAAGCGTACGGGTTATGTCGAGTAATATAAAAGATTATCGTATCCACAGGGATTGTTTTCAAAGTACCAGCATATTGAAATTTAATTATCTACATAATTGATTTTCAATGTTTTTGTAAAATAAAACACAGAATAAAAATAAATTCAGAAACAAAATTTACTAGACACTTAAAAATTAGAATTGTGAGTATCTTGGGATTCCGGGGGATCAAGACTCTATTTTACGTTATTAAATTGGCTTTTCATAAATAAGAATCAAATTAAGTTTTTTAAGGCAGATTTTCCTTAAGCTAATTAATATGTTCCTCTCAGAATCCTATTAATGTACCTAACATACGGAGAACCTTGTTCAATCCCTAAGATAGGCCCTTTACTATTTTATGAAAATCCCTTTTTATTCCTTAAAAGATTTTTGATTACTTTCACGGTGTTACCGATGTCATAGGTTTAGTTCAAAAACTTTCCAGAAACAATAAATCTCTCGATTTTGTTAATTACCCAAACTTACTAATATACCCGCAAGTATATAGTTTTATCACCTAGGTTCTTGTTAGGAATCACTAAGAGCACTGAGCATAATTTGAACTAAATGGAAAACAAAAATTTATTTAATTCAAAGTCAAAACAATATTAACATAAAATATTATCATTCCAACATCATCCCAAGATAATTAATTTAGTTACTCATGAAATAATTCAAATTAATACACATGATGGAAGGAAAATAATACATACAACACATGGTAAAAATAAAGACTTACGGGTTTCTCCAAAAGCCCAAAAATACTTTCATCACTGTATTTCCTTGTTGTAATATTCTTCCACCATATACAAATTGAAACACTCAATTGCACAATCCTTACAACTCTTATACAAAAATTTAAAAGAAAGAAAAGAATAAATAAAAGAGAAAGAAAGGAATGGGAGAAACAGAAAGGAAAGGAAAAGAAAGAAACAAAGCCTTCGAATGGAATTGGATGCCTTCCCTGCTTCAATGCTTCTCCTTTTACAGGTGAGAGAAAGGAAACAACGTGGGCAACAACATGCTTGATTTGAGGAGTGAGTGGAAATTTTTCGGTGAGAGAATCCCGTAATGCTGTTTCCACTTCCATAGTTTTCGTATGGCTGTTTCCACTGCATGAATCGATTCATATAGTTAATTTTTGCCTCTGATCATGCGCAGGAATCGATTCATTTGAATGGAGAATCGATTCATGGAGAAGGAATTGATTCATTTGAGTGAGGAATCGATTCATGGAGCAAGAATCATGTAGGAATCGATTCATTGAGGTGGGGAATCGATTCAGGGAGGCAGGAATCAATTCATGTAGTGGGGAATCAATTCCTGGAGCATTTTTTTGCAATTCTTGGCCAATTTTAACGTGTGAATTGATTCCCATCAGTGGTGAATTGATTCACACCCCTGTTCTTGCCAATTTTTTTGCTATTGTTTCCTTTTTTCACCATGTAACCTTTGGGGCTTGTTCTTCTTGCTTCTTTGTCATTTGATGGTCATTTTTCTCTTGTTATTGACCCTTGGATTATCTTTGTACCTGTTCCTTAATTTTATTAATTTCTACAAAATAAAAATACCCAAGCAAAATATAGTGGAAAGAAAGCAAAAATCATAAAAAATAAGGAAATACAGTGCACAATGATTAAAATCCTAAGCAAACTAAATCTAATTTATTATGTTATAAAACACTTTATCAAGGATTGACTAGACTCTTCTTGGACCGAGGAGAAATAGAATAGGTTAATTTTATTTCCTTTTACAGGAGCCTGTGTGCCCCTTTACTTTCAGTATGTACAGTTGCTGTTACGACCATGTATTATATATGATTATGTTGTATATAAGGTATCTGTTCCACCAAGTTTCTTTGAACAGAAAAAACTTACACATTTTTCTAAAACTGGTAACCTCTCAGTTGACCAGGATGATCTAGTAGAAGGGATTGTCCTAGTTAATCGAGGGTATTACATACCTCCTGAGTAACAATAACAGACTCAGACTTCCTGAGCTGAGAGGGCTCAGGTGTCGTGACTCTATAGGATATAAACTTATTGTGGTAGTTAATTAGAAGGCGATTAGTAGCAAGCTAATCCATTCCCAGAACAATATCCAGGTCAATCAAGGGTAAACAAATCAGGTCCACCTAATAGGACCTTCCATTAATAGTAATAGGGTAATTCATACTTACAATAGAAGAACTTATGGGGTTGTTGGCAATAGTAAATTCAAATGGTAAATTCAAATGCTTCGCATAATCTTCAGATATGAATAAATGAGTAGCTCCAGAATCATATAACATATTTAGAAGCACTTCACCTATAAAGCATGTACCTTGCACCAGGTCATTCTCTTATGTAACCTCTGCTCCGTACATGGTGAAGACTCTAGCATTGCCTCCACCCTTGCCTACTGTAGCATTCCTCGGTCCTTGCTGAACATTACCACTGCCTTGACAGTTTAGATTCGCCACTCTATGATTATTAACCGACGCACTAGCAACTGGTCTCCAGTTCCACGGCCTGTAGGACGTCCTATTGGACCTATAACCTCTCTCTTCAGAAAATTTGAGTTCTTCTCAGGGCAGACAAAGCTCTTATGTCTGGTCCTTCCATAACTATAGCAAGTCGGGATCCTTCTAGGGCATTCCCCAGTAAAGTGAGATCTTCCATAATCATGAACCCACTAGGCCTGCTAAAATTTGATCGGGAACAAGGCTTGCCTGACCTGAAGTCCTTCTGGGGTCGCTTGTCAAAAGCGCGCTGCTCTAGCCCATAACTAGAAGTTCTTTTTGACTTTTGTACTGACGTATGCTCACAGTTATGACACCTATCCACTAGCGTAGTGAACTGGGTGATTTACTGACAATAGATTGCGAGACGAATGTCCTGACGTAGTTTTCCTTCAAACTTGGCACATCGAGAAGCCTCACTCATCTGGGTCTAGTAAGGACAACACCTAGCCACCTCATTGAACTTCACCGTATATTCCCCTACTGACATAAATCCTTGTCTCAGATTGAAGAACTCTTGCTCCTTCTGCCTCCTGATGTCTTTAGGAAAATAGTTAGCCAGGAACTCAGTCTTAAACCGCTCCCAAGTTACCTCAGCTCCATCAGCAGTCATCCTTAACCTTGCATGAGTCCACCAGTGCTCAGCCTCTCCAACTAGCATGAAGGTAGCATAGACTACTACTCTATTATTGTCTCCATATCGTATAGCTGTAAAGATCTTCTCGATCTGCTCAATCCATAATTGAGCCCCCTTAGGGTCAAAACCTCCCTTGAACTACGTAGGGTGATTATTTTGGAAGTTGACAAGTCCTTGATCGTGCCTCGGTAGAGCTTGGGGAGCATTTACCCCCTGACGTTCCAAGGCTTCTACTATCCTATCTAGTAGAGCATTCAACGTTGCATTATTTCGGTGCGCCATAATGACTGAAAGAAGAACAAAGCTTAACAAGAATTCAATGAGTCTTCCCACATTTGAAGGCTCCATACAAGCAATTAAATTCTACTAAACGAGTACCAATGCCTAGCGAACAACTCTTTTGAGTACGAGGGAACCTTAACGGTCCATACCCTAAGTTGAAAGAATCAACCATGCTCTGGTACCACCAATGTGACACCCTAGATTAACTAGGACAAATTCCCACACTAGAACATCCTACTTAATTAGGGAGTCACTAATATTTGTAAAAAGATGGGAGTTTTTTTTATTGGTGATCATCAGCTCATGATTTAAAATAAGTTCATTAAATAGTTCGATTCTTTTAACATTAGTGTACTTGAAAGAGTACGGGGCTCGCAGGATCCCAATAACAACTACTACAATAAAATAACATAAAAGCGTCGAGGTCTGTAACAATCTCAACACAAGCAGGAATACATACACAGTTGACGCTTTTGATCTGACATCTTCTACTACAGGTAGTCCAATTTATTTTTCAAATCTAGAAGATTTTTTTTAGTATAATACATTTATTAAATTTTTAGAGAGTAACATTCTTAACTTATTTTGTTCCTATATTTAAAAGTATGATCTTAAATTTAGATATCATTTCTAAGAGAAAATAAGAACAAAATATAGTTCTTACAATTTTTCAATTCTTTACCAATATCGTTTCATCGTATTAACTTACGACGAACGAATTAAATTGTTTTTGTAAAACCTTAGGTAAAATACTTTATTATTATAAAATATTTATCCTAGTCCTATATTTAGAATAAAAGAAATCCTTTTTCCTAAATTAAGGATATAAAGCTGTTAGTTTTTGTTGTTTGTTAAAACTTCGTTTTTGTCGTATTTTATCTAGAAAATTCCAAATTAGATGATTCCAAAGCCAAAAGTATTTAATTTTCAAAATACTAATTAATTATAGTAAATTTAAATATAAATTCTTCCCAGAAATAGCCCCCACATGAAAATGGTTGCAAAGTGCCAAAATCCGTCGTTCTAACGTTCGTAAAAGCGCGTTTAAGGACAAATCGTGCGTCGAAAATTCTCCCTATCAATTTTACTCATTTGGGTATTTTTCTTATGATCAAAATTCATCTCTCACATCACAAAATACTCCTCCAAAATAGTTTTTCCAAACTCCTTTATTTACCCACAAAACACATTTTTCACCGTTTCAAATTGTTCATGTCTAAGCTTGGGTCCCTTTTTAATTCTTTCATTAATCATTCCATTTACCAAAAATTTCATCATCAAATATAGCACTAAACATTCACAACACAACATCTCCCATGCCTAAAAATTTCATCAAGAATAAACTTTAAATGTTCCTAAAATACACTAGTGCAAAAGTACCATTTCGCATTGTCAGGTTCATAACGGTTTAACAAAAACATATGTGAAATATCTGGGTGGTGGCATTTTTGAAAATATATGTAACATCAGAAGACATTTCACATCAGTTTTTTAAGAAAACCGATGTGGAATCCAACTTACAACATCGATTTTTTAAAAACGATATTAGATATTTACATGGTGGCAATTTTGAAAATATATGCAAAGTTTGCTTGACAATATTAGACAACGCTTTTTATAAAACCGCTTAAAATATTAGAAAAACACCAAACGCCACACAACAACATATAAGGTAAAAGCTAAAATTAAAAATTAAATTTGGTAATGGGAATTAACATTGGTTTTTATAAAAAACCGATGTGGTAACCTATTTTTCACATTGGTTTTTATACAAAACCGATGTGGTATCTTAAAAATTAAAAACCAACACTCACATTGCAAAGGACATTAGGATATGCCTAATTCTTAAGAGCATTATTTTTAACATCCATTTTTTATAAAATGATATCAAAAAATGAAAACAATAAATAAAAAAATTTTAAAAATTTATATTTTTAACATCGGTTTTATGAAAACCGGTGTGGTTTTTGGTTTTAACATCGGTTTTTAATTAAAATTGATGTGGTATCCTAGAAATTTTCATTTTTTAAATCATAAATTTTAAACACATATACTTTTAACATCGGTTTTTGTAATAAACCGATGTGGTATCTTAAAAATTAAAAACCGACACTCACATTGCAAAGGACGTCAGGATATCACTAATTCTTAACAGCATTATTTTTAACATCCATTTTTTATAAAATGAAAAAATTAAAACAATATCAAAAATGAAAACACTAAATAAAAAAATTTAAAAAAATCTATATTTTTAACATCGGTTTATGAAAACCGATGTGGTTTCTGGTTTTAACATCCGTTTTTTATTAAAACCGATGTGGTATCCTAGAAATTTTCTTTTTTTTAAATAAAAAATTTTAAATACATATACTTTTAACATCAGTTTTTGTAATAAACCGATGTGGTATCTTAAAAATTGAAAACCGACACTCACATTGCAAAGGACGTCAGCATATCACTAATTCTTAACAACATTATTTTTAACATCCATTTTTTATAAAATGAAAAAATTAAAATGATATAAAAAATGAAAACACTAAATAAAAAAAGTTTAAAAAGTTTATATTTTTAACATCGGGTTTATGAAAACCGATGTGGTTGTTAGTTTTAACATTAGTTTTTTTATTAAAATCGATATGGTATCCTAGAAATTTTCATTTTTCTTAAATCAAAAATTTTTGGGCAGCATTTGACGCACTAGAAATTAGAGATACCACATCGGTTTTTGAAAAAACCGATGTGGAAAGTTGCTTCCTTTTTATCCACAAAAACAATGTCATTATTTTTACAGTGCCTTATGCGATAGCTGTTCCTTACACGATAGCTATTCCTTACACGATTACAGTGCCTTGTAGCTTGCGGTTTGCTCTCCACTTGCTTTATGCTCTCATCTTATGTTGTGTTCTCCAACAGTGTGCTCTCACTTGCGTTTTGCTCTCCAATATTGTGCTCTCAACTTGTATTTTGCTCTCCAATATTGTGTTCTCAACTTGTATTTTACTCTCCAACATTATGCAATGACAGTTTATTAAGCTCTCCATATCTCCATTATTTGTTGTTCTCTCCATTATTGCGTTGTGCCTCCATCATTCGTTGTTCTCCAACTCGTGTGCAACCTTCTCCAACTCCATCTTCTTCAAGTCCACATGTTAAAATCCATTATTGTAAGCTTCTTCAACAACCTATCTTCTTCATGTGTTAGATATGACTTTTCTTTTATGTTGAAAATGAGTTTTTGGCTTGAATATGTGTATGTGTGTATGGTAGAAGTGGACCATTAATTTTTTCCATTAACATATTTGTTAAAATACCCAAGAGAACTTATGGTTGAGGTAGACCACTAATATTTGCCTTGAATATGTTTGTTAAAAGGCCTAAGAGAGCTTCAATATGATTGATTGTTACATATGATTTTAATTGGTGTTGATACATTTGTTTTGTATATGTGTTGTATAAATGTATGTATAGGAATTGTCATAAAAAATGAATATATTTGGGATGAATATTGAAAATTAATTTGTCCAAGTTTTGTTAACAAAATTAAAATGTCATTATAAAAAATAAAAAATTTCAAAAAAAGCTAGTTTTCACATTGATTTTTAAAAAAACCGATGTTATAAATACTGTATTTCACATCGATTTTTTAAAAAATCGATGTTAGAAGTCCCTATTTTCCCAACGGTTTTTAACAAAACTGTTGTTAGATGTCCCTTTTTTCATATTATTTTTTGAAAAAATCGATGTTAAATCTCTTTTTCACATCGGTTTCAAAACCGATGTGAGATATCCCTATATTTCACAACGGCCAGATCTACATCGGTTAGAAAACCGATGTGAAATGTCCAAAAAAGCTGATATTAAATCCTATTTTTGCACTAGTATAACTTTTTTCTAAATTAAAATACATCGCGTAATTATCATAAATGTAAACCAATTATTTTCTTCTTTTTAATAAAATTTGAGAATTTAATATTTATCTAAAAGCTCATTTCTAACATAAAAAATTTAAGGATCAAATCATGCAAACACATCTCAAGCGTTAATTATTTTTAAGCAAGTTCCTACATTGGAATTTATTTGACGCTTAACTGTTTAGCTAACTATAGTCAATTTCCAACAACAACAATCTTTTATTTATAGTTACCAAAACTCATTTTAAAACACTTTAGATTTCCAAGATAATACCAACACCACAAGCCGCCATTCAAATCAAGAACACACATGATTTGACAACTATATCACATGCATGCATTTCTCAATAAAAATTCTACAACCACCAAAATTCATAAGTTAGTAACTTCATTATTAAAATTTTGCAATTCAAAGGATTTAATAAAATCATGGTGCAGCCATGATACTACCCAAAGATCTCACTTTTTCCAAAGAAATTTTCAAGATTTAAACCATGAAAGCAAAGATCTTTAAGGAGGTACCGAGGTATAAATCACCATGCATGTGTCATTTTATGAATTTAAACAAGCTAATTACTCCCCCTTCACCATAAAATTTTTCCTTCAAGAAAAGATGGCAAGGGTCCAAGACTTTCTCCTAGACCTTCATTATATGCTTCATCAAGAAGAAGAAAAATGGAGGCTTGGATGGTGATGGATCAACGTGAGTATGATGGTGGAAAGAGGAAGAAAATGTTGTTGTTTGGAGGGAATTTAAGAAGAAGGTTAGTTTGGAGGTTAGGAATGGTGGTGGAGTGGTTTAGGCTTGATGAGGGAGGATGGATGATGATGTTAGATATGAGTGGAAGAGGTGAAATGAAAAAGAATGTTGCTAGAAAATTCTTTTCTAAGTTAGAGAAAAATGGAGAAGTAAGAAGAACGAGCAATGGTTTGTTGAAAGGTTAAAATTTGCATGGATTTCCCTTGCTCACCAAGGAGCTCTACGACCAAAAAGAGAGTGTGATAGGTGTCAACATGTTTTCATGCACAAGATAGGTGTTACATACAGCTGGTGGAATGATGGAGAAGAACCTTGGATGGCCTTGGCAAGTGGCAAGGTGGTGGTGCAACATGATTGGTTAATTTCCATGCAAAGCTGATGTGTCAAGTGCAGGTGCAGCAACTTGCCCGTGGATTTTTGGTCCTTTTTGGGCCGAATTTGAAAATGGCCCAAACATAAAATGTTTTAGATCTTTTTGTTATCTTTAATTTGGTATATGACACAAAAATTTTCATTAAGAAATAGTCATTTGATTTCATGGTCATACGAGGGAGAAACGTGAAAAATACTGAACATAGTGCAAGTTGCCATTAGAAAAACATGAATCAGTGTAGGGTTTACAATTATGGGATTTATGGGGTAAGAATTGGCCTTCATGGTCAACATCAAAGTTGTAGATAAATTTGATGTAAATATTTTGGGACAAGAACGACTTCAATCCAATAACGGGAGAGAAAATTACGTCCAAAATACGTACAGATGCGCATTTTGCCTTATGTGGGTAACTTAAAATCAAAGTTTTTAGGCTTGGGTGGTTGGAAACGGGCATTAGGCCTGTTAAGGATGACGTAAGGGATGTTTTGGTATAAAAACAATTGACTTGAGTCCCTCAGATAATTTCTTGGCAAAAACCGGGGGAGTTACACAGTTTAAATGTCTTAAACAAAAATACTTAAAATAACTTTATTAAATCACTAGTACTCTAATTAATTAATCCTTGTTATTATGAGTATTATTAAACACACTTATTGTTTTTATCCAAATCATTATCATTATTAACATAATTTAGTAAAAATACCCTTCGTTAGCTTATAAAACCGTTCTAAAACACTAATCAATCATCACGCGATAAGTCGGCCATAGCCCAGTCATCAGTACATACAAAATTATCATGAAATCAAGACAATTAACTTTAAAAATATAACACACAAAGCTAGGGCTGTTACAGTCTCTAAATCATCGCTAATTATTTTTTGATAGTTCAGAGAACAGACTTAGAAAGGGGGGTTGAATAAGTCTGTTCACTTTTTTAAACCAAAATGTGATATTTAAACATTATTGCGTTACGCATAGTGGACCAGACCTTGGTGAGACGGAGAGCGTAATATTTTGATTGAGTAAGCGTATTTTTGCCAAACTTTTACTATCGAGTATAACAATGATAATGCACCAAACTTTTGATAGTAAAGAGTAAGGGAGAAATAGACAACACATAAGCAATTTATACTAGTTCACCTCCAACTCGGAGATTACAACTAGTACCTTTAAATTTAAAGGATTTCCATTATGTAAAAACATTTTACATCAGGTGTTGAGTACTATTGACTCCAGCCACTCCTGGCTTACACATAACCAATGCTTCAAGTATTCTTG
Organism: Clitoria ternatea; assembly: GCA_037962975.1. NCBI lineage: Eukaryota > Viridiplantae > Streptophyta > Magnoliopsida > Fabales > Fabaceae > Clitoria > Clitoria ternatea. Next base: position 165,771,164 of record CM075672.1, read on the forward strand.
ACACTGGACACTCCTATCCCCAAGTATTCTTGACACTGGCCACTTGTGGCCCTGAGTATTCTTGACTCTGGCCACTCCTGGCTTTAGCACAACTCATGCTCTGAGTATTCTTGACTCCAGCCACTCCTGGCTTAAGCATAAACCATGCTTCAACAAACTAGACCCCTTTGGATTCCTATAAGTATTATTTTATAGCACCCACTCCTGGGACAGACCCAAGTATTCTTTCATGAGCCACTCCTGGCTTGAACCTTAAGTATTCTTTCAAAAGCCTCTCCAGGCCAACAGTTTTTCCTACACTAACAAAGTTTAGCAACACACTAGACCTATACTACCAGAGGATTGGAAGAATTAGCTTAAATAAAATAAACCCCTTGACTTAGTAGAGCTAAGTTATAAACCACGAAAATGGGTTTATAAAGAAGGAGGAGGCTTATTTTCCCATAGGGCTCAATACATTCAGAGAGTGAAAGATGATTGGAAAATGTACTGAGCGAGAAAGCATGACTTGGGGTAATATGCATTTAGGTCCACAAAGGCATATCCCAAGTTACTATGGCATCTAAGTAGAAAGATGAGTGCACATAACTTTGAGCTGGTTATAGCCTTGAGCTATAAGTCTAGCTTTGTTTCTAATAACTTTTCCATCTTCATCAAGCTTATTTCTGAAGACCCATTTTGTTCTAATATTACTTTTATTTTTAGGTATTGGAACAAGGCTCCAAACTTTGTTTCTCTCAAACTGGTTTAACTCCTATTGTATGGCAATGATCCAATTAGTGTCATCTAATGCTTCTACAATATTCTTTGGTTCCAGTTCTGAAACTAGAGTAATTGAAGATTGGTTATGAAGTCTGGATCTAGTTTTAACTCTAGCTGCTTGATCCCCAATTATAAGATCTGAAGGATGATAAGCCTTGAACTTTTAGTCTTTTGGTTTTTTAGGTTTAGTCATTGACTGAATCTTTATCTTCATGTTCAGTAGGTTTTGATTGATCATGGTTCACTCCTTGCTTTTCTTGTTAAGCTTCTTGTTGTAGTATTCCTACATCATCAGAATCTAGATCTGCCAGTTTCCTGTTAATTTTTTGAAGATCATCAAATCTTACATGCATTGACTCCTCAATAGTCTGAGTTCTAGAATTGAAGATTCTGTAAGATTTTGATGTGGTTGAGTATCCCATGAATATTCCTTTGTCACGCTTAGAATCAAAATTTCCAAGATGATCCTTAATGTTAATCAAAATTTCCAAGATGATCCTTAATGTTAAGAATATAGCAGGTACATCCAAATGGGTGAAAATATGAAATGTTGGGTTTCCTTCCTTTCCATAGTTTATAAGGAGTCTTATTCTATATAGGTCTAATGAGAATTCTATTTTGAATATAACAAGAGGTGCTCATAGCCTCTACCTAGAAATATTTTGGAAGATTGTTTTCACAAAGCATTATTCTGGCTATTTCTTGTAGAGACCTATTTTTCCTTTCCACAACACCATTTTCTTTTCCTGTATGGGTAGTATTCTCCAAAGAAGGCTAAAGGTCTATTGATTGAGGATTCTTCTACAATTAGTTGATTACTCTGTGAGGCTGTCATAGATCTTTATCTTTTTCACTCGAGGGAGTGATTAACCCAACGGAGAAGCTCTGATACCAATTGATGGTTAAGAGTCTAACTTAGAAGCGAGAGGTTAAATAAGTCAGGGACTTTTTTCTGAATAATGAATCAAGCTCAACAAGTAATCAATCTGTACAAAACTAAATTTTAAAGAGCTAGAGAAGGAAAAAACACAAAATTTAGATTGGTTCACTTCCAACACAGAAGCTACCTCCAGTCCCATTTAACTTGAAGGATTTCCATTATTGTAAATTCTCCTTTACAATAATAGCATCAGATGTGTGCCACAAGTATTCTTGACTCCAACCACTCTTAGCTTAAACCCAAGTACTCTTTCAACAAGCCACTCCTGGCTCAACCCAAGTAATCTTTATAAAGCCTCTTTAGGCCACAAAGTGTTTCCTACACTCACAAAGGCTGGTAATAAACCAAACTTTATAGATTATTTATAAGAAATGGAAAGTAACTCACAGAACTTAGTGTATAAAAGATATACAATAAAGAGATTGTACAAATGACACAACGTAACAACCTTAATTTCTCAAAATAGGAACCCAGGCTCTTGGGACACCTAATAGTACCTTTCTTAAGTCGTTTAGGAGAGTTGAAGCCTCAACCTGATCCCCAGATTGCTCTAAGTGTGAGAAAGTGAGACCTCAAGAGAATGTGAATGGTGAACAGCCCAGTTAGATGAAATAAGCAAGTGATAGAGGTTGTGTTAGATAGTGATGTTAAGTTAAAAAGAGAATTTATTGACGTGGTAGTAATTTATATGAGGAGACGATCATGTCTGATTTAACATTAATATTGTTGATGAAATGAATATATTCTTGTTAGTGATGCTGAAGTGATGAAATAATGATTAATGAGTTATGTTTAATTTTAATAATTTATAAATGATTTTTTTAGTCAACCATCTGTTAATTTTAGTAATAGCTGATTTAGGATATTTAAATTTATTTAAGTGTCGAGTTTAATTTTAAGGCTAGATAATTGTTAGAGCTCAAGATTTCATAAGACAATAATTAACCCTTTAATGAAGGTGATTAGTAGCTAGTATCTTATTTTGGGTATTGACCGGTTAATGAATTTTATTATTAATAATTTTAATTAATTAAGGTAAGATAAAATAATTAGACAATATTTATTTTGATGTCTAATATTTTTAATAATAAGTTTAAAATATGAAAGCTTATTTATAATGGGGCTTAGTTAAAAGATTAATTAGTTATTATTAATATTTAAATGATAAATATTGTCTAGTTCCTCAGATTTGAACTATAGGACCCAACCAGAGGTTGGACTCTGATCGTTCGACTTGAGACTAGTGATCTTGTAAGAGAACTAGTCCTGTTAGGATCCCTTCGTGAAGAATCAAGGGTGTTTGACTTGGCCTAACCGGCCCAATCAAAACCTTTAACACCTTATATTTTCGATTGTGCATATCTCGATCAGTCTCTGGTGACTCGTTTTGAAATTTTAGGAACTTTTCTTGAAGAGGTTGAAGTCTGATTTGGACTTTATCATCCCCGTTTTTCCATAAATTGGTTTTCTCAGAAATCACCTTAAGGCTTGACCTGAACACCTTTGGTGTTTTAGACCCAACTTTTGCATACGATCTTAGAATCGAAGGATTTTTTTCTCAATCTATTTATTTTGAAAGGATATATAACCTCCATTTCTATCCCCGAACTTCGATTCCCGCTCTGTCACCCCTAAAATTAAGGATTAAGCATGACCACCTCAAAATTTCATTATTTGCATGTTTTATCCTGCACATGGTTCACTCAAAAATTCATAGCTCCTTCGTACGACCTTCAATTTACATAAACCTAGTGTCAAAATCTTTGTAGCAAAATTATCTACATTTTCCGTAAAGGTCCTGAAGGCCAAAGCCTTCCCAATTGGTACAATTTTCATAATCTTTGTGGACCTATTTCAATTTCACGACTACACTGCACAATTTTAGGAAAAAATTCATCTCTCCCTCATTCGGTATTGAAATAACTCTATTCTTTTTGCTATAGTTCCCTATCAAAGATATCTACAAACTTCATGAAGGGCATGAAAGCTAATTCCTTACCCATTTTTCCTAGCAAATTTATTTTTTTTTACAAATTCATTCTATCATAGCCTGGAGCAGTTTTCATATTTTGGGTATATCTCCCTCGTCCGATGTTGAATTTTCGCGTACTATATATTGTTTTAAATAAAAAATAGAGATCTACAAGTTTTGTTTTGGGAGTTTTTCCAAATTCCCACTCTATAAATTATTGTATATTTATTTTAAATGTGTTCCGAATAGGTCGCTAGTTACCCGTCAGGTATTTGATTTTCGACACCCTAAATCATTTCTCTGGTGCCGCCATTACGCGACACCTACCCTCCATACCTTACCACCTCACGCCACCTGCACATCACCCTCTGGTTATCTTAGCCCCTCCACCTCCCAATTCTACCAAGGAGATTACATGCAAACTAATCTCCCTTCTATCTTCCAATTTCCATTTCTTCTCTAGGCAACAAGTGCAGCAAGCCATATTCTTTTCCTCCTCTTCATTTCCTCTTCTCCCTAGTCACAAAAAACCAGCCACCTTATACCACCACAAGAGCCACCACCAACCACTATATTCATGGCCACACCTCCACCCACAATTACCAACCATCAAAATTCTTCTTTTTCTTTCTTTTTCCTCTTGAACCCGTGACCTCTCTTCACCAAACAGCCACATTTTCTCAACTTCTCTATAAGAATTAGCCTCTCAAAATTCAGCCCTATTTCCCTTTCTTCAAGCTCCCAAACTATGAACCAATCTAAGCTGCTTCAAGGTGAGATTTTGTGTTTCCTTCTCTTAATCATGTTCTTAAAAATTCTTGGGTCAAAACTAGTTTGTATCCTTGAAAATAATTGTTTCTCCTTGCTATTTTGGGAGCCCAAAACCATGGCCTCATTGTAGAAATTTTGGGTTCCATGTTGTCTATTTTAGGATCGGGGACCGTAGACGACGATCGAAGGGTGAATCAGAGCATTTAGCGCGATTTCGGTGAGCTCACTGTTTTTCCTCTTTGGGGCAGCGGCTATCCGATGAGGTAAGGGGGTCTTGCCTTGTTTGATTTTGTTTTTAATCGTCCCATAGTATTGCTTTAGTATCCGGGAACCACCGTTTAAAGTTTCATCATGATCCAACTGTTTAATTTTAAGTCACGTAATTTTTCGTAACCGACGGTTAAAATTATCACATATATAAGTTAATGAGTATTTTATAAATTTTATATGGCGTACCTTGTAACATTCCAAATTTTAGAGAAAAATAAATTTATTGGATAATGATAATTAAGTATTTGTGGTCTAATGTATAAAGGAAAATTTATTTAACACTAATTATGATTTATTGGTAAATTAAAATTTACTAAAATCAGATAATTTAACAGATGATGTAGGATCCACTAAGTCAAATTGGATATTTGATGGGTCTAGAATGTTTAGAAAATTATTATGGTTACGGTGGTATGATTAAAATAATTTTTGGTATTAAGGAGATAGTTATTCGGACACAGCATATGATAATAAATGGTGAAAATACGAGCCAATTAGAATTAAAAGAAAAATGTAAATTCCTATTTTCTCTTCTCTACTCAACCGTCCACTTTTTCCCCTTTTCTCTACTTTCTTTTATCCAATGGATAAAGGGGTTTTGTTAACCAAAAAGCAAAAGCAAAAGCATGTGTATGGACCAATGGACAATGGGCTAAAATTCCACTTTTCTCTCTCCTTTCTCTCCTCATTTTCGGTGGAGCCATCTTCTCCCTCTCTCATTCATTTTCATTTTTTCCATCTTCTTCTTCCTCTTTAGAAGCCACCCACTCTCTCTGCCCTCTCCATTAGTCATATTCACTTAAAAAGCTTGAGATTTCTTGGATTCATGAGGCGTGGAAGGCATATTGGGGCATATCTTCCATCATCTCTTCATCTTTTAATCCCAATTTCATTTTTCACATTGGCTTGGTGAAGAGGTATGTATTTGTGGTATTTAATGATTTATATTGGTGGTTTTGAGATTGTTGGAACATTATAATAGAAGATTAAGGGTTATTTTGATAGACAAATGCACATGGAACAAAACCCTAAGGTAGATGACCATTGGAGATTATTATTGATGTTGATGATAATTGGAATACAATGTTGTTAGCCTAAAGGTGTTTGAAATGATGCATGAAATTAGTTGGAATTGATGATTGGGAACTTTTATGAAAACCTTAGAAAATTGGAATTTAGGGTTGTTGGCAAATCTTGAGAAAATTATGATAAATTGATGTTGGGGTGATTTTGTATGTGGGAATGAGTTTTAAGTAAGTGACATTAATTATTAATGTTGAGGAATTATGAAATCAAAAGAATAAGGTGATGACTCTAAGTTGATAAGTGTATTAGAAGTTGTGATATTGTTATGAAAAGCTTGAACAATGAGAATGTGAGAATGGTGGTTATTGAATTTTAAAGAATCTTGACCCTAAGATTTGGAGAAATGTATATATTATGAATAGAAGGGTTGAATTGAAAGTGAATAGATGATATTTAATGCGGGTGTTGTTAGTTATGATGGTAGATGATAATAAGAATGGTAAGTGACCATTGATGATGGAACTCATAGATGAGTGTTGCCGTAAGATGTATAGAGATGACTATGAACATTAAAACCATGGTGGTTGTGATGGATTAATGAAATAAAATTATGGTTTGATGAGGTCTTGGACCATGATGAGTGCTATTTGGGTTTATTGATTGATGATGGTTTAAAATCATGTTGAATTTTAGATGGCAATGATGATATATAGATAATTTATACAATGTTGGATGCATTTTAGATAATGGATGTGATATTGTTGTTGTTGGGCATGCTAACCATTTAAAACTTAAAAAATCTTGGTTTTGGGAAAAGAATTCCTGAAACCTAACACAATTATGTAAATTGGTATTTTGACAAGTTTAAGACTCGTTATTAAGCATTATGATATGCTAACAAATGTTTTGACTTGTGATGATGCCTTGAGATGGCTCATTGATTGAATGCATGTATATATCTATGTTGGTGAAGATTGTATTTCGGGCAATGAGGTGAAACGATCGGAACATGAGAATCATTGTTCTTCTCTTGAGGTAAGAGAGAAGTTTACATTTCAAATGCATGATTTGAATAATTGATGATTAATGTATATGACAATGCTTATGTTTTCCTTGCCATGGTTGTATTGGAATGATGTAATAATTAATTTTGTGATGAATAATGTATATGACAATGCTCATGTTTGCCTTGCCATGATTGCATTTAGAATGTATGCAAGTGGTGTGTCCTTAGTGGTGATTGACAATGACTTAAGATTGTGGCAAGGTGTGTCTGCCTAAGTCATCTTATGTAAACCTTGTATGTTACACCACTAATATTAAGATATGATGGTTGATGACAACAATTGAATGATGTGGTTGTATGACACACACGTGAGTGATGATGAGGCTAATGAGACATCAATTGAATGTTATTATGTTTATTGCCAATCAATGAATTAGAAATTTGTTTAAAAACCAAGACGATCGAAGACATTATGAATGTTATACCAAAACTTGAAAATAATGGCAAGATAATGAAGATTAAAATCCACCAAGAATTATGTGTTGGCAATGTATATCTTGGTGCCCACTTACGTTTGTCTTAAATAAATGTGATACTTTATCTGTGAAGTTGTGTGAGATTGAATCTCGATGATGACTAAATTTTGGATTGGCAAATATATGGTGCTATGTATTTGAAGTATACTTGTTAATATGCCTTATTGATTTCCATGCGTGGGTTGATGTTGATGTAAATCCTTAGTCATTGTAATGAAAATGATATGAATATTATGCCTTGAAGGGCTTTGTAACTGGTTGCTTGCCACTATTTGTAATGCTAAATGTAAAATATATACCCCTAAGTGAGAGGGTGAGAAATTCTTAAGAGGTTAAGACTAGCATATGCATTGTTGCATTCATGGCATGCATGACATAACATTTCATATGTGGTTGCGATCATAATGATGATGATCTTACGGGACTATGAAAGGAAGTACCCTTGCGTGGGGTAACCAATATGAGAATGAATGAATGTGGTTGCAATCACAAGTGAATTGAAATGATAAAGGTCTTATGAGACTATGAAAAGAGTACCCTTGCATGGGGGAAACTAAAATGAGAATGACTATATGTGGTTACAATCACAATGAAAGTCTTGCAGGACTGTATGAGAAGGAGTACCCTTGCATAAGGGGAAACCAATAAGTGGATGATTATATATGGTTGCGATCACAATAAAAAGTCTTGTGGGACTATATGAAAGAGGACCCTTGTGAGGGACTTGTGTTTGAATACTCCTCAGTGGTTGTGATCACTTGATATATGGAGATGATACAGATCTTGCGGGATCTTGTGAAAAGCACCCTTACAAGGGATGATGGCTTAACCAACTATACGTGGTTGCAAATGTTTGAGAAACCATGTGTGCATGGGTGATATGGAAAAGTTATGAATTTGATCCCTTGCCTATGCATTAAATAGTATGACATATGCATTAGCCATAGGAACATGACATTTGAGATGGAGATGACCAAAGAAAAATGATAACCCCTTGAGAGTATAAATGGATTAAAGATGTAACGACTTGATGATAATATTTATGAAAGCCCATGTTTATGAAGGGAAAAGTGAATGCTATGTGCTTGTATATATGCTTATTATGAATTATGAATAACGAGGCTTGTATGTCCTAGATGATGTCTTAATGATGGCTTAATGATGAATTGATGAATTTATTGTAAAGTACACATGTTGTTTATATGCATGTACACATGATCACAATGTATTTGAATTCATCATTTTGAATGTATAACTCACTCTCCCATGTTGTCTCCTTTTTAGCATTGTGATGCAGGATTGTCATGGGATAAGATTGTGTCTTTGAACTAAAGCCTTGAAGAAGGTAAATAGTTGTAATGGAATATCTTGGCCAGCAACGAATGTTAATTATGGTGTAATGAATAAATTGCATATGATAATAGTTGACAATTATTGGTTTGTATAACTGAATGATGATGTTGGTGTAAATTTGGAGAATTTCATCCCTATTCCTTTGGTAATATGTGTTAGCCATTCCTTATATGGAGTTTTATGTAATAATTGATATAATTGAATGCCATTATGTTAGGGTTGAACATTCATGTCAATGAGAAATTAATGGATTATGATCATTATGATGATTAGAGATTTTACATGCGATATGTGGTTAAATTGCAATAGTAAACTCATGTGGTGAGTTAGCATGATTGGTTGAGCCTTTTTTCATATCTTCATATATGGGACTAGGCGTGTGCCCTGTATACACATTCTTCTTCCATTGTAAACTCAATTATTTTGTATACATATATAGGTGATTTATCTATCAATCCGGTTTGTAAATCCTTAAATCTCACTCTTCGGTTTTCTATGGTTCAAGTCTTGATGTAATGTTGGACCTTCTTTTAAACGTGAAAAATTTACCCATATTTTTATTTATTATTTATATTGATTACATCGAGATTCAGGTCCAGGAAATCAGGGTGACATACCTCGATGTTCGTGTGCTTGGAAGAATTTTTATCACGGTCAGAGTCGTAACGGAAAAATTTATGAATTTTAGTATTTAGGCGGGCTCGGTTGTAATTTAATATGGTTGTATTATTTAATTTTAAATTTTATGGTGTCATTATGTAAATTGTAATTTATTTCCTTGATAAACCCCGCTATTAGGAATTAAATTTATCGTTAAGCATCACCAGAATTGATTTGATGATATCACGCACTTCGAGAAAATTCACCGACCAGACAGTTGTGACATTTTATTTTGTTGAGTTTTAAAAGTGGCATTGTTTTTGAATTATTATAAAATTTTATAAGAGTTAATCAAATAAATAAGTTGATTTTAAAAAGTGAATAATTTTACTTGTAAAAGTTTTATCAACAAGTGACATAATTTAGGCCCAAACAAATTCTATAAGCTAAGAAAAAGAAAAGGAAACAAAAGGAATTTTTGAAGCATAATAAAATAGGCATTAGAATTTAGAAATTTTAGTGACCAACTTTAATGACCAATTGAGGTAGAAATGTAAAAAGGACCTTAGGAACTTAATGAAGTAGAGCTAATTTAGAAAAAAGATTTCACTAAGGAATAAAAATTTTGGGTTTATGTATTTTAATGGGCTAAGTAAGCTAAGTAGTAAAAGAAAAGATATCAAAAGGAATTTTAGAGTCCAATTTGGAATAAGTTATAGAGAAATGACTTTAATAAATTAATTGAGATAAAAGATAAGTGTTTAAATGGAATAAATGTAATCTTTAGGAGTCCAAATAAAGAAATAGGTGTTAGGAGTTGAAAATTTTAGTAATCAATAAAACGTGTAAAGAGGAACTTAGGAAATTTTTATGTGGTACATGACATAAATAATTAACTAAGCAAGGATGCCTTTAGGACATGTTATGTAAGAAATAAACATTTAAGTTTTAGAACATTAATCACAATTAAGGATAAATGACATGGAAAGGATTTTAGACTTTAGGCTTTGGACTAAGAAACAAGAAGAAGTATGATGACTTATAAATGACAACTTTTAGTGACTAAGGAATGTATGACTAAGTTCATGATATAGGGGGTAAAATCGATATCTAGATCCTTAAGCAATAAATGGACAATCATAGAGAAAATAAATTTTAGTTAGTTAAAAGAATGTAACTAAGTAAACAATTAGTTGATATAATTAGAAATAGTGGAAGTAAAGAAAAAGGTACAAAAAGTTAGTAGTTAGAAATCTAGAAAGAACATCACCAAATTGATAATTATGCATAAAGAATTAGTGACCTATTTAGTGACCAAGGAATTAAGTTATTCAACTAATTAAGCCTATTTTTGGATTAGTAAAAGAAAATAAACAATAAAACCGCTTGGTGATGACTTAAGAGTTCATAATTGGACATTAGGAAATTAAACTAAGTAATGAGATAATCATACATAATTAAATAAATAGAGATATAAATGACTTAATAAGAAAATCCAACTGTTTCATAAGACAACCTGACTAGATATAAAATTTAAAATGTTTTAGTGGCGAATTAACGTGTAAGTTAGTATATCAAATTTAATACCGATAAGTATGTTTGTTCACATAAAGTCCATGAATAAGAATTAGAGACACGTGTTATTTTGTATATTGTGGTGCTTCTAAATGATTATTGATGTGATATGGTGGTGAATGCATGAATTAAGTGAAGTATCTCATAAGTATATTGTACTGATAAATGTTGTGTAATGCATGGATGACTGAATAGTAGAAATTCTGAATAAGATAAATAAATATGGGGAGTGGTACCGGCAGGGGTTCCAAGATGATTAATTTTGAAAGTGTATGAATTTGGATCCAAGGATGATTAATGGGCGTTGTAGCGCCAATATACCCTGTGATTTTCTGGAAATCGTGGAATCCCATTTCATTCCTAAGTGTCGGGAAAAATCATTGAAAATTTCCAATAAAGAAAGAAAGGAATTGAACGATACTTGATAAAAAGAAAAAAAAAAGAACTCGACATTAGGGGTGAAAAGGAGTCATTGAAGCAACCCTGCCAAGGACCAATGAATGATAGATGAATTGTTGAGTCATGCATCATACATGGAGGATAAAGATGGATGATTGAGTAACTCCCTAGAGCATCCAGTGAAGGGTACACTAAAGAACTGGGGCCTCTCAATCCCCTGCTGGCGGTCTTGGGAGCATACCGGGGCAGACCTCTAATGGCTTGGATTCGCGCCCAAGGCCGAATAGCCTGGTAACTCTGGTATGTGTTGACTCTGAGCGAGAGTTTCTATGGTTGTGTAGTGCCTGTTCTGATGAGAACTGTTTTGGATCCATTGTTGGTAGGACTGTGAGTCCTTACCCTCTTTTGTGAAAATAGAACGAGGCGAGCTCTGGTCGCTCTAGTGGATATGAGGATAAGGCAGGATTTGGTGGATAATATGTTGCGACTGATAGGACCTCATGCATCATACTAATTAATTATACTAATTAAGAAATGAAATTCATGCATTGCATCATTATACTGAGATCATGATCTCTTGTTGATTATTTGTGATTGTATGACCCTTAGTGATTCTGGGGGACGAGTGGAAAGTGGGAATGGTCCGTTGAGACCAAGAGTGGTAAGACAACTTAGAGTACATACTAGGGACCCCAAAGAGAGCAAGGAAAGGTTGAATTCTGATTGATTGAATTGTAAGGGGTGAGCGTCAGTAATGACACTCTCTGATTGTTGTGGAGGCAGGGACTCACCTTTACAACTATTTTTCAAACCTCCAGGTAGGCATACTTATCGAATGAGGGATGCTCCATATAGAAGAGATGCCAGTTGCACTAGGACCAGTAGGAGTAGACCTTCAAAGAGAGCCAACTTTTGAGTATATACCCTTGCTAGTGGACGATGATGACGAGAACGAGAATCTCTAGAAATTCTTGTTTGATGTGCTAATGGACCCAATAGTTGTGGACACGATCGCACTTCTAGCTTTACCCTAGTAGTTTCCACCGGCAAAGCCTCTAGCTGTGTATGAGTAGGAGAGACCACTAGACGTTCCGTACAGTAGGGAGTACTAATGATGACACCGATAGAGATGTATCGTGCATGGCATCAGTGGGACCAGCCCCACACCTTCCTCCAACACATCTTTAGGAGTTACATGTATGGGGATACCAAGGGCTATACAGTCATGTCTTTAGAGACTTAGGGTCTCTTAGCAGAGGCACATAAGGTTTACAGTAACCATAGGCACGAGTTAGTTCCACAGGTCAGTGATCCACTACCTTCGAGCATAACTTGTGCTGGGTCATCATGTCCCCTGGACCTGACACAGTTAGCAACTACCATAGGTGCTCCACAGTCGCTTTAGTCTGACAACGAGTTCATAGGAGGATAAGCTTAGTCGGTAGGGTTATTTGTTTATGCTCCTATGTATTTTGTATAGGGTGCCTGTGTGCCCCTCTTTTATTTTAGTTGTATAGATCTGATGAGACCACTTTATATATATATGGTACAGTATGTATACATATAATGCTTTATTTCTACCATGTGTTATCTTATACAAAAAAAACTTCCATATTTTTCTAAGAATAAGTAACCTCTCAGTTAACCCAGATACTCTAATGGAAGAGATTATCTTAGTTAACCGAGGGTGTTACATACAAGACCAAGGTCTATTAGAGGTAGAACAAGCAAGAAAGGTCTTTGTCTAAAAAGAAAGATTGAATAAGTTACAGAGAAGAATGATTTGACTTAAAAGATTTTTGAATAATTTCTTGCACATTCTAATTCAATCTTCTTTAGTATAAATAGTTGCTAGAATATGATTGTTGCTGATCCTTGAAAGTAGATATAGATATTGGAAATCCTATGAAGGTATTTGTGTTAAGCTTGAATTACCAGACCTTTGATAATCAAAAAGGAGTTCAAGAGTCTGGTAACAGGCTTCTTCTGTTTTAGCACGGTAATTGTAGTGTATATATTGAACTGTATTGGAAACTTTTCTATGTGTAATAGAGCAATTGTAAAAATTTGAATTGTGTAGTTTGCAGGGGAGACTCTGCCAAACTTTCGGTAGGTTCCCTATGTCATTACACCGTGTCTATACCCAGTAGGGTGAACATACCGTTTAGGACGAATGTGTAACCAGTTAGGTGTAACTCATCAATATTGTTTGTGTTAAGCTTATGTTGCTGATGTTCAATTGGAATTCTGGTTAATGCATTTTGTGTTGTTGATAAGTCTTGAAAAGACTTAATTATTTAATAATATATATCCCTATTTTATGTGAAAGTTTCAAATTAATTATTAAGTTTAAAGGTAAATTAGAAAGTATTTGTCAATTATGCAATTTCATTAATTAGTTTGTATTTTAGCAATTATCTCTAGAATTAAGAATAAAATGATAACAAATTAAGAAAGGTTGTTTCTTGAGTTAAAAGGCTCCTAAACATACTAACGCCACACTCAGCGTACATACGTTAGTGTGATTTTCATGTTGAATTACAGGACCAGGAGACCATCGTATCCGCGCTCCGTTTAGCGTAGGGACACCCACTTGGAAGGAAGAGGTCCAGAGGCTCAACGTAGTTATGTTGACCATGAGCGTGCCTACGCTGAGACCAGCATACCAAAATTGAATGAGTATGCTTAAGACCAAGAGGATGCCAGAACAACAACGTACTGACGCTGTGGCACAACATGTCTACGTGTGTGTAAGAAGTGAAACTCTAGAGGACTAGCGTGCCTACGCCACCTCTACGCCTTTATTTACATTGGAATCAGGAAGCATTAGGTGCCATTCTAGAAGGTGGGTGTACTTATGCTGACCTCGACCGTAGTTATGCGTAGATAAAGCATCGAAAGGATAGTCAAGTCAGGAACCCAGCGTATCTATGCTGGCCACAAGCGTACTGGCGCGCACGTGGAAAATATAAGCTTAGATGTAACTAGAGGGTTAGCGTGCCTACGCTAACCACGATCGTGCCTATGTACGAGTTATACTTCAGGGAGCAATTCCCAGGCAGAGGACCAGCGTGCTAACGCTGGTAGAGGGCATGCTTTCTATTTATTTTGTAAGTTTATTAGAGGTAGATTTCGGGATTGATTTAGTAATTATTGTAAGAGTATAAATAGCTTTTATGAGTTAATTATACACACAAAAATTAATATAGATTTTTCTTCAGATTTACCTCTCTCTCTACACTTTTCTTCTCTCTAAATTCTCTGCACTCCATTATGCATTCGAACTCTACCTTCATCTGTTCTCCTTCCATGGATTGCTAAATCCATAAGGTTGGAAATAGCTGAAGCTTTAATGGAAGTTTAGCTCTATGGTTGGAGTATTTGCTGTATTAGAGCATGTAGAATACAACAAGAAGTGGATGTCACTGCTGAATTGGAAGATTTAGATCTAATTTTGAGTTATCTCCAGAGAGGAATCATGGTTGAGAACTCAGGTATTCTCCTTACTACCTAATTACTTCAGGCCTAAGGTTTTAGGTGAATAATTAGGGTTTATTCTCTTAATTTTGCATTAGGTGTCAGTCTACAGGATCACCTAACGAATTAGGGTTAATTTGCATTGAAAGTAACATTAATCACCTAAGGAATTAGGGATTAGTCATCTATGAAGTTGTGCATGCTCTAATATAGGGGATTGTATTCCATTCATTGAGTTTTGATTGAAATTGATTGCTGAAGTTAGTTCTAACCTATTCTTAAACCAGTGTTTCATTTTATTAATTGCATTTAGATTTTGAAATTGCATCCTAAAAAGCACAAAAATATTAATTCAGAAACTTAAAGAAAAATTTTAATGAATTGTCCACATCTCTTGCTTGGTTCAGCTAGTATCAGTCCTTGGTTGTGGTAATTTCTACAATCCCTGTGGGAATGATACAAATATATTACTTTTTAACAATTCATGCGCTTGCCATAAAAATCATCATTTGATGAAATTGCATTAAGTTAATGGCGCCGTTGCCGGGAATTGTTTAGTAATATCAACAATCCTTGGACCGGTACTAGACTAAACCACTTTTATTTTGTTGGTTAGTTTAGTTATGTTTTGTGTGTTAGTTTTAATTTTTAGGTAGCTGTCTTTTTACATTTTTTGTGTGATTTAGTATATGCAGTTAAGGGATAAATAGGAGACATTCTTCTTTGATCCCGATATCAATTCGCTTGAGAGAAGGTTAAGAAAAGAAAAGAGATAAAAAGAGAAATTTAAAATGGAAAATAGAAGAGTTACATTAGAAGAATATTCTAGGCCAACTGATGAGGGAATGCAATCTAGCATCCTCAGGCCTTCAATTACAACAAATAATTTTGAACTTAAACCAGCATTGCTACAATTGGTAAGGAATGATTAGTTTGGAGGAAGTAAGGTTGAGGACCTAAACTTATATCTAACTAGCTTCCTTCAGATTTGTGATACAATTAAGATGAATGGGGTTCCCGATGAAGTAATCCAGCTAAGATTGTTTCATTTTTCTCTTTGGGATAGAGCTAAGGCTTGGTTGTAGAGCCAACCTAGAGGTAGTATTTCCACTTGGGATGATCTAACTAGAAAATTTTTGATCAAATATTTCCCTCATTCTAAGTATACTAGGCTGCACAATGAGATTACTTGTTTCCAACAGAGAGAGGGTGAGTCTTTGTTAGAAGCATGGGATAGGTATAAGGAGAGCTTAAGGAAGTGCCCTCATCACTAAATACTTGAAATGCAGCAGGTTACCATTTTTTATAATGGAGTCAGGCCAACAACTAAAGTGTTAATAGATGCCTCAGCTGAAGGTTCTCTAACTACCAAAACTATGGATGAGGCTAATAGACGTGATGGCCTCTAATGAATGCTTAGGTGAAAGGAATAGTGTCCCCAAGAGGGGAATTATGGAATTAGATATGCAAGATGCTTATTTGGCACAAAACAAGTTAATAACTCGGGCTTTACAAAAATTAAGTGTGTAAATCTTTAAAATTCAAAAGCCTAGTCAAGTCTGTATGATGAACTGAGATTTTTGTGGTGGTGACCATGAGAATGGCTTGTGTGATTCCAATAGTTCAACTAAGCAAGTGAATTACATGGGCAACAAAGAAGTTACCCATCAAATTTATTTAATCCTAACTATAGGAATCACCCAAACTTTTCTTGGCAGAGAGAGCATCATCTCAATCAAAATTTGAATCAAAACATGGCCCAAGGTCCACATCACAATAGTCCATTAATAAACCACAATCCCAACCCACACTTGTAAGAACCCTAATTTTTCAGGATAGGAATCCAGACTCTCGGACCTCCAAGAAGTACCTTACTAAGTCTTTTAGGAGAGTTGAGGCTTTGACCTAACCCCTAGATTGTTCTGAGCACGAGGAAGAAAGACCTGAGAGAATGTGAGCAGGGAATAGCTCAGTCAAATGAAATAAGTGAGTGAGAGAGAGGCTGTGTGTAATATTGACATTTAGAGGAATTTATTGACTAAGCAGTGATTTATGTGAGGAGATAATTGTGTTCAATTTAACATTAGAATTGTTAATAAGATGTGTATATATATGTATATTCTTGTTATTGATGCTAGAAATAATGATTTATGAATGATGTTTAATCTTGGTAATTTATAAATGATGTTAGTCAATTATCTACCGATTTTAGCAATAACTGATTTAGAATATTTGGATTTAATTAAGACTTAAGTATAATTTTAAGGTTAGATGATTATTAGAGCCCAAGATTTCATAAGACATTAATTAGTCCCTTTAATAAAAGTGATTAGTAGAGAATACCTTATTTTGATATTAACTGGTTAATGGATTTTATTATTAATGATTTTAATTAAGTAAGATAAAAAGAAATGAGTAGATAATATTTATTTTGATGCGTAATGTTATCAATAATGAGTTTAAAATATGAAAGTATATTTATAATGAGGTTTAGTCAAGAAATTGATTAGTTATTATTAATATTTTAATAATAAATGTCGTCCGATTCCTTAGATTTGAATAGTGGGACCCAGCCTGATGTCAGACTCTGACAATTCAACTCGAGACTAGTGATTCGATAGGAAAACTAGTCCTGTTAGGATCCCTCCGTGTAGAATCAAGGGTGTCTGACTTGGCCTAGCTGGCCCAATCAAAACCTTTAACGTCCCCTATGTTTGACCGTTCATATACCTCGGGATATCCGATGGTGGCACGGTCAGTCTCTGGTGACTCGTTTCAACGTTTTAGGAACTTTTCCTGAAGCGACCGAAGCCCGGTTCGAACTCTATCACCCTCGTTTTTCCATGAATCAATTTCTTCATAAATCGTTTTAAAACCTGACCCAAATACCTTTAGTGTTTTGGACCCAACTTTTACATACAATCTTGGAATCAAATGATTTTGGTCTCAATCTCTTCGTTATGAAAAGATCTTCAATCTTTGTTTCTGGCCTCAAACTCCAATTCCCACTCTGTCAACCTCAAAATCAAAGATTAAGTGTGTTCACCTTAAAATTCCATTGTTGGGCGTTTTACCCTGCACATGGTTCAAAAACAATTCATAACTCTTTCATACTACCTTTGATTCATGTAAACTAGATGTTAAAATCTCCGTATCAAAATTATCTACATCTTTTATGAAGACATCAAAGGCGAATTCCCTCTAGATTGGTACAGTTTAATGGATCCTTGCAACCCCTTAGCTGTCTCATCACTATGCTGACAGTCTTCAGTAAAAGTCTCATATATCCCTTATGTGTTGCTTGAATTGGTTTGTTCTTTTTGGTATGGATCCATATCAAAGAGATCTACAATTTTTATGAAGGGAACAAAACCTAAATTCTCAAAGGAGAATTTATGGTGAATTTATTACTGAGACCCTAGCTGATCCGGGAGCTTCTGGAGCATCCTGTTGTAAATCAGGTATATCTCGGGCTACCAATCTCTGATCGTCGTGTATGATTTATCAAATTAAATAGAAAAAAATATCTACAAACTTTGTGTTCATCATTTTTCTAGATTCGCATCCCATGAAATAACCCGTATTTATTTTTAACGTCCTTATTTTTCTGATTCATAAAAAATCTGCACGCTTTAATTCTTCGTGTAACAAATTAATTTTTTGGCACCGCCATCGTGTGTCACCTGCCCTCCACACCTTACCACATCACGCCACCTTAATAGAGAGGTGTCAACCTCTGCCCACTCCTCTCCACTCAGCCTTCCCGCCTCCCACCTCCCATTTCCACCAATCACACTTCATGCAAGTTAACCTATCTAATCACCAAGGCCTAACTTCTTCTCTTGTAAGCTAATTCATTCAGCCATCTTGCTCTCCCTTTTCATTCCATTTTTCTAGCAAAGCACTCTCCATCTCACAGCCCTTGATCACCCAAAATAGTCACCAAAACTCTTCCCTAAACCGTCCAAAATCATGGCAACCCAAAGGGCCACTATCACCAACAATCACAACCTCTTTTCTTCCTCTTTTCCCCTCCCTAACCCGTGGCTGTCCTCCACCCAAGCCAGCCCTATTTCTTCAATTTTCCTCCAAGCTTTGACCTCTCAAAAAATTGTCCTCCTCTCCCTTTGATCAACCTCCAAAACCATGAGCATCTCTAGCCAAGATAAGGTGAAATTTGATTTTCTTACTCTCAAAACCCTTATTTTCCTTTTCTCTAAATTTCTTCACTTACATGCATGCATTTTGGGCTTTTTCCTTGCTGTCCTAGAGGCCCAAAACCGTGACCCGTTGTCCTCTCTTGGATGATTGTTGTTTGTTTTTAGGATCGGGGAACTTAGACAACGATCAGGGGATGTTCAGAGCGTTCGGTGAATTTTTCGGCGAGGTCATCATTTTCTTTCCCTGGAAAGCAGCTGTCTCATGAGGTAAAGGGGTCTCTTCATCATTTGATTGCGTTTTTAGTTGTTCTATAATATTGCTTGTGTATTTGGGGACCTCCGATTTAAATTTCATTGTGATCCAACAGTTTGATTTTAAACCGTGAAGATTTTTGTAACTGATGGTTAAGGTTTTCAAATTTTCAAATTAATAAGTATTTTATAAATTTAATTGGCGCAAGTCAATGTTTATGCATTCAGAAAGATTTCATCACGATCGGAGTCGTAACGAGAGATTTAACAATTTTGGTTTAGGCGGGCTCGGTTTTATTTGATATGTTGTATTATTTTAAATTTAAAATTTTTGTGATCTTGTGTAATTTGTGGTTACTTTATCCCGGTAAGCCCCGCTTTAGGAAATTAAGTTATCGTTGAGTGTCGTTGGAATTATTTGGAGAAATCACGTATTTCAGGGAAGCTTACCAACCGAACGGTTACGACGCGTTATGCTGCTAAGCGCTAAAAATGGTATTGTTTAAGTGGTTGTAAGATTTTATAGAAATTTACTAAATAAATAAATGAATTTTTTTATGAAAAGTTTTACTTGAAAAACTTTACCAATAAGTAACTTGATTTAGGTCTAAATAATTATGTAAATTAAGAAAATGAAATGGAAATAAAGGAAGTTTTTTTTAGTGTAACGAATATTGGAATTTAGAAAGAAAATTTCTCGACAAATTTTAGTGACCACTTTCATGACCCCTTGAGGTAGAGAATAAAAAGAAGGCTTTAGGAACTTGATAAACTAAAATGAATTTGACAAAAGAGATTTTGTTAGGAATTGAAATCTTGGGGGTTTAAACATTTTAATAGACTAAGTAGGCTAAGAATAAAAAGAAATAAATAGATAGAATATAATTTGGAGTAAGTTATAGAAAAGGACCCTAATAAATTCATTAGGAAGGGAGTTGTATGCTTGAATAAAATAGATGTAAGAATTTAAATTTTAATAAGAAAGATATTAGGAGTTAGAAATTTAAGTAGTCAATAAAAAGTAGGAGAAAGGAACTAAGGAAATTTTATACATAGAAAAAATGAAAATTTCTTAGCTAAGCAAGACAAGTTTTAGAACTTCAGATTTTAGTCCTATAATAAGGAGAAACAGGACTCATTAATTAAATGGTGACTTCTAGTAACTAAGTAATGCTAGACTAAGTTTATGATATCAAGGTCAAGGTGGTACCTAGATCTCTAAACAGCTAATGAACACTTATAGAGGAAATAAATTTAGTTAATCAAAAGAATACAGTTAAGGGAATAATTTAGTTAATGTAGTTAAGAATAATAGAAATAAAGTAAGAGTTACAAATGGTAATCTTAAGTTGAAGAAAAACATCGCTAAAACACTACTGGAACATAAAGAATTAGTGACCCATTTAGTGACTAAGAAAATAAGTTATTCAACAAATAAAGCCTAATTTGGCTGGTGAAATGAAATAGACAATGAGGTCACTTGAAGATAACCTAAGAATTCATAATGGGACATTAGGGAATTAAATTACAAAATAAATCAATTCTACCCGATTAAATTAATAGGAACATAACTGGTTCAAGAGAACCCAAATATCTCGAAAAACAACCTAACCTGATGTATAACTTCAAACGTCTAATAATAATCCGACATAAAGGCTAGCACCTCAAATTTAATACCGATAAATATATCGTTCACATCACGCCCATAAATAGTAAAATTTGAGGCACGTGTTGTTGTATATGTCGTGGTACCACTGTATAATTATTGATGTGATATGTTGATGAATGGTTAAGTAAAGTTTCTCATGAGTATGTTGCCTGTACACGTTATTTGGGTAAGCATTAGGAATATGTATTGTCTTGGATGATGTGATACTATTAAGTGGTTATTGATATGATATGATTATGAATGTATTGATTGAGTGGAGTATCTCATAAACATATTATGCTGATGGATGTTATGTGATACATGGATAACTAGATAAGAAAATTTGTGAATAAGAGATATGGAAAATGGTATCAGTAAGGGTTCTGGAATGATTAAAATATGAAAGTGTGTGAGACTCGGATTTGAGATAAATTATAGGCGTTGTAGCGCCAAAGTACCCTAATTTTTGAGAAGGTATGAAACCTTTTTCCATTCCTAAGTGTCGGGTAAGATTACTAAAATAAAGAAAAAGAGAAAATTTGATTATACCAGATAAAAAAAAAAGAACTCGACATTAGGAATGGAAGAAGGTCATTTAGAGGACTCTGCCGAGGACCAATGAATGGTTGAATCATGCATCATATATGAAGGATAAGGGTGGAGAACGAAATAATCCCCTAGAGCCTACAATGATGGGTACATTGAAGAAACAGCTACGCCTCGACCACTGAGGGTAGTCTTAGGAGTATATCAGATTCGGCCCTCCAATGGCTCAGATTTGCGCCTCATGCCGAATTGCCATGGCAAACTCTGACATGTTTCGACGAGAGGTGGGGGTTTCTATGGCTGTTGAGTGCTAGTCTGATGAGATGTGCAATTGGCCATTATGATGATAGGACTGTGAGTCGTTACCTATTTGTGAAAACCAGAACAAGGAAAGCTTTGGTCACTCTAGTTGGGAAGGAAGGATAAGGTGGGATTATTGTGCACATGGATATTGGTATATGAGATTGATGAGTGGAAGATGGGCCCATATACATCATGATGACTAATAAAGAAAATTGAAATAACGAAATAGACTCGTGTATTATATCACTGTACTGAGATTGTGATTGTGTGTTGATTGTATAGATGTTAGTAACCCTGAGAGGAGGATGGGAAGAATAAGAGTGGTGAGATGACTTAGAAGGTAACTTAAGGACCCCAAAGAGAGTGGGTGGGAATTGATTTTGAATGATTGTATTATGTGGGGTGAGTGTCAATGACAACACTCCCGATTGTGTTAGAGGCAGAGACTCACCTTTACAACTATCCATTCTAGAGCTTTGGCCAAGCACGGGTACCATACCAGGAGTGTAATTCATCAGGAGGACCAAGCAAGTCACAAGAACCTAAAGGAGATTCCCTCCGACATGCCAATGGAACCGTTACCTATAGATCCAGTGGACTCAGTTATCCCTCTAGTTGCACCTCAGCGGTTTTTCCCTTCTCAGCCTCCAGCACCCCACATACCACGAGGTCTATTGGAGGTACAACCTAGAGTCTTCATCATGTCCCCGATCGAGCGTTATCTGGCCCGACGTCGATGGGATCATTCCAGAGGATTTCTTCACCACATACTCAGGAGCTTCAGATATAGAGAGATAGAGATTTATGATCATATGTCAGTAGAGGCTCAAAGTCTTCTACTTGAGGCCTATGAGATTTACATCATTTGTTCGTACGAGTAGATCTGACCACCCACCGATCAACCATCGCCTAGCTTAAATTCTACAGGACCATCTCACTAGTTTGACCCGACTCAAAGGGCATCTACTTCAGCTCAGCCAGAGTCAACTTGGCCGGACGAGAGCTTCACAGGAGACCTAGATTAGTGGTTAGGGTTAGTTTATATCATTTTGACATTTTGTAATGATGTGTTTAGGGTGCTTGTCTGCCCCTCTTTTGTTTCAATTGTATAGATCTAATGAGACCGTTGGATGTATATATAGCACTTTATGTATATATATATTATGCTTTATTTCCACCATGTTTTATTGTGTACAAAAAAAACTTCCACACTTTTCTTAAAATTGGTAGCCTATCAATTAACTGAGATAATCTAGTGGAAGAGATTATCTTAGTTAACCAAGGGTGTTACAACACCTGTAAAAGAAAAATCTGAGTTAGAAAGTGTCTTGTCTCAGTTTATACAAGCTACTCAAGCTAGCTTTAAGAACCAAAAAGCTTCTATTAGAAATTTAGAAAATCAAGTAGGATAATTGTCAAAGCAATTGGTTGAGAGATAAGCTGGAAATTTTCTAGCAGACACAAATTAATCCAAAAGTGCATTATAAGGCTATCGTGACAAGGAGTAGAAAAACTTTGGTTGATCCTACTCCAAGTAAAATTAGATGCCAGGAAGAAAAAAAAAGAATCAAGAAAATGAATTTGAAATAGAAAAACCAATAGAAATTGGAAAAGAAAAATCAATTGAAACTAGGAAAAAGAAAAAGATAGACATTGAATTAAAAGAAGCAACAAAAATAACATCTAAAAAACTGAAACATGCTTTATTTCCTTAGAGGTTTAAAAAACAAATAGAGGAGCAAAAGTTTTCTAAGTTCCTAGATGTCTTTAAGAAACTCCACATAAACATCCCATTTGCTTAGGCATTGCAAGAGATGCCCTCATATGCAAAGTTTATGAAAGATCTTTTATCTAAAAAAAAGGAAATTGAAAGAAGATAAAACAATTGCCCTCACTCAAGATTGTAGTGCAATTATTCAAAAAAATTACCAAATAAACTTGAAGATCTAGGCTCTTTCACTATACCTTGTGTAATTGGTGATGTACATGTAGGGAGTGCCTAATGTGACTTAAGAGCTAGCATAAATCTAATACCATCGTCCTTAATGAAGAAGTTAAGGTTAAAAGATCTTCAACCAACTCACATATCTTTATAGTTGGCTGATAGATCAATCAAATATCCTCATGGCATGCCGGAAGATTTGTTGGTAAAAGTTGATAAATTCATATTTCCAGCAGATTTTATTGTGTTAGACATACAAGTTGACGAGGAAATACCTCTAATATTAGGAAGACCATTCTAAGCAATAGGTAGAGCTTTGATAGATGTAGAAAAAAGGGAATTGATGCTAAGAGTTCAAGAGGAATAAGTAGTCTTTAATATGTTTAGCGCCATGAAGCATCTAATTGGACGCTAGAATGATTGAGGAGTTTTCCACTTTCAAGACTTCCATGTTGTTAAAAGCTGAAGAGGAAGCTTTGAAAGCCTTCCTTGAGGATGATTTTGACTCTGAAAGTGAAGAATTAAATGAGGAAGAAATAGAGATATTGCAGTCACTTGAGGCTTTAGAAGTGATGGAAGAGAAGGAAGAAATAAAAGAGGAATTGAATGAGAAGCCTAAAGAGGTTAGAGGAAAAACATGATTTAAAACATTTGCCTTCTCATTTGAAATATGCCTTCTTAGGAGAGAATGAATCACATCTTATTATCATAAGTTCTGAACTTAGTGATGAGGATGTTGAAAAGTTGATGAGGGTTCTGCTGAAACATCAATCTGCTATAGGTTGGAAAATTTTTGACTTAAAGGGGATTAGTCCATCATTTTGTATGCATAAAATTTTGATAGAAGAGAATTATTCCCCGGTTGTCCAACCACAGCAGAGGCTGAATCCTATTATGAAAGAGGCTGTTAAAAAGGAAGTGGTCAAACTTTTAGATGCAGGGATCATATATCCTATCTCGGATAGCGCTTGGATCAGTCCGGTTCAAGTGGTACCTAAGAAAGGAGGTATGACCACTATAAAAAATGAGAAAGGGGAAGTCATTTCAACTAGGCCTACCACAGGTTAGAGGATGTGTATAGACTATAGGTAGTTGAATGACTCCACTAGAAAAGATCACTTTCCTTTGCCATTTATGGATCAAATGCTTGAAAGATTGTGTGGCCATGAGTATTATTGTTTCCTAGATGGATACTCAGGGTACAACTAGATTATGGTTGACCCAAAAGACCAAGAAAAACTACTTTGACTTGCCCATATGGAATATTTTCTTATAGGCACATGCACTTCGAGCTATGCAATGCACTAGCTACCTTTCAAAGGTGTATGGTAGCGATTTTCGGAGACATGGTTGAGAAGTTCATAGAGGTTTTCATGGATGACTTCTCTGTGTTTGGAATAGATTATGATATATGCCTAGGTAATTTGGCCAAGGTTTTAATGAGATGTTAAGAGACTAATCTCGTCCTCAATTAGAAATAGTGTCATTTTATAGTAAGAGGAGGAATAGTCCTTGGCCACAAAGTCTCTACTGAAGGAATTGTAGTGGATCGTGCCAAAATAGAGATGATAGAAAAACTTCCTCCCCCTGTTAATGTTAAGGGGATAAGGAGTTTTCTAGGTTGTGTGGGTTTTTACCGTAGATTCATAAAATATTTCTCTAAGATTACAAAACCATTAACTGATTTATTAGTGAAGGATGTTCCTTTTGTCTTTGATGAGAATTGCTCAATGGCTTTGGTAAGTCTGAAAGAGAAACTAATTTCAGCCCCTGTCCTTGCTGCACCAGATTGGTCTTTACCTTTCAAACTTATGTGTGATGCAAGTGATTTTACAGTGGGGACTGTGTTAAGGAAAAAGAAGGGTAAACTGACCCATGTCATTTATTATGCAAGTAAAGTGTTGAATGAGGCACAAGTTAATTACACCATTGAGACGCCCCAAAAATTAGGGTAAATTTTCACGATTTTAAAGTAATTAAATAATGGAAGAAACCGCGAGATAAATCATTAATGAGTAACCCCAGATCATTTTTAAATAACCTATCCCATATATGAAGATATGAGAAGGTAAATAAATTAAATCAAGAGTCTTCCTTGGACAATCGATCATAGGATCATCAATAAGGAATAGTGGAAAGCATAAATTATTTGAGAGTTATGGAAAAGAATGGAAAATGGATTTAAAGAAACTTGAATTAATGGTTAAAAAGTAGTAAATGAAGTTACACATGGATATATAATTGAACCATGGCGAAATGGAACCCATCTATCAACAAAACACATGAAATATTAAAGAATCAGGGGTATGAATCGATTCAAGCACCTCATGAATTGATTCAAACACTACTGGAGTCCAAAAAGTGAAATCAGGCCCCTTTGAATCAATTCAAGCTCGCATGAATCTATTCAAACATTCCTGGACATCATGAATAGTAATTCTAGAAAGCTTTGAATCGATTCATATGGGGACTTAAATCGATTCAAGCTGTTCTGGAATTAGGAACAGTAAAAATAGTGTGTCTTGAATCGAATCTAGCACTGTTGTGAATCGATTCATGACAGCACAGAGGCCAATTTATGTAGAAAAATCTTATTTTTGGACTTCTAACCCCCTAACTTTTTCATATGAATTCCAATGCCTACCAAATTTTGACACCATCTTATATACATCATTTGTGATGTGTAGCTACCAGCCACACTCAAAAATTCCCAAAAACGAGAGAGTTATGCACATAAATACATCTCACTCATTTTGAGGCATTTTTGTACAACTCAAGGACCTATTTTTAATGGAATTGATCCATTTCAATTTCTACAAGTCACAAATCATGAATTTAAACTATTGGAGTCATTACATACCATCAAAACCACTTAAAACACAATTTGACCCTATTGGTTCCTCAAATAGGCATAAACATCAACACACAACATCATATATTTTCTATAAAACATTGTAATTCATGAATTAACATCATCCATTCATCACTTGGGCAATAATTTTAGCCTTATAATTAGCATCATACATTGTCTAGGTCATAATAAAAAATTAGCAATACATATAGGGTCCAATTTTCACCTATGACCTCCAAAATGAATATACACTAATCTAAGTACATATTGAGCATACACCATTCATCATATGCTATACAAAATCAATACTCACCGGCCAAGGCACTTCCTATACACTAAATTACCTCCACCCTCAAAATGCACATTTCTAAAATATCCAATCTCACTCCCATGAATACTCTACATCGTAAGGCTAAAAATAGAATACATGGGAGAGTGAGTTATAATTCCTGTCGCGACCGGGATCGCGAGGACGGCGAAAAAGGTTGAAACGCTGCAGGGAGTCACCACCAACATTTTTATCCATAGGAAAAATGGTTGAAAAAAACTTTGTCAAAGAACTGGTAAAAAGTGTGAGATTCGAGTTCAGGAGTCGGTTACGAGTAGGGAAGGTATTAGCACCCCACATCGCTTGTTAAAAATAATACTAAAGTTGAAAATGCGCGTCATGAATAGCCTTAAAATTATTTTTCAGTTCTTCCTTTTTCTTGAAAATGAAGGAAACAGATAAAATAGATGAACAAGCCCAAAGCAAAATTAACAGGACATCTCGTCTGAATTAACCCTGGCTTTGATGGAGGGAAAACATGGAAAAGAGGAAAGAAAGCTAACAAGACATCTTGTCTAAATTAGTCATCCTTTCGTCAAGATACCAAATCGGGAAAAAAAGGGGTTAACAAGACGTCACGTCCAAATTAATCCCGGCTTTTAGTGGAGGAATGTATGAAAGAGAGAGAATGCTAATAGGACGTCTCGTCCAAATTATTCATTTTCCATCAAGGTACAAAGTTAACGGTGAAAGGAGTTAACAGGACGTCACGTCCAAATTAACTTGATTTTTGTGAAGAATGATAACGGCAAGGAAAAAGGAAGAAAACCAATAAGACGTCACATCTAAATTGATTTCTATGAAGATGAAATTAATTTTGAAAGAAGAATGGGCCCGACAGGAGCTATGTCCTGCTCCTACGTATTCTCGAGCTTACGAGAAATCAGGGTTATGTAGTTCTTGATAAGGAATGTTCTTAGAATGAATTTATGGGATTGGTGATGGATGAGGTCTACGAAAAAAGTGCATACAAGGCGAAGTTCTCCGCACGTGTATGGGTCTTAGGGATAGTGTAGGCAGAAGTACTTCTGCATGACACTAACTTAAATCACCACTGTACTAGTTTAAAGAGATATCAAAAATACATATTTTTGTTATTTTGCATTATGAATAAGGATGAGGGAAAATTTAACAAGAAAAAAGAAAAGTAAAAAGGTAGAACAGTAAAGAAATAAAATGAATAGAACAACAAAAATGAGTGATGAAGGATTGTAACTGGTGTGGGCGTAGATACTAGGAGAGCCGATGTCCATAGCAGCTCCGGTGTGGGCTAGAACAGCAGCAACCAGAGTGACAGCGGCAAGACTGGATCGATTGATTACTGGATCTGATGTGGGAACTCTGTGTAGACCCGGTGTAGGAGTTCGGTGCGGATCCGATGTAAGGCTGGTGAACATGAAGTCTCTTGGGGAAAAGGAGTTGATATTTCACTGAGTTACAATGTAGGGGAAATTTTTGGGGGATCTGGATGGAGTTTGGGTAACGGGGAAAGGTTTCTTCTTAGGAAATTCAAGGAACGAAGTTTGAACCAGTTCTCTTCAGGAATCGGATTCCGAAGTCTAGGCCAACACTCTCTTTTGATGGATTTAAAGATTCAGGGATCAGACCAATTCTTTAGGGGGTTCTTGGATTTCAAAAGTCGGACCATTAGACCTCTTCAAGTGAGGCTTTTGTAGAGGTTCCCACTATAACACCCTCGGTTAAATAAGATAAACCTTTCTGTAGGATCATCCTATTTAACTAAGAATGTTAACAGTTTTCAGAAAAAGTGATTTTTTTTAAAACAAATTAATGGCAGATCAGTGGAAGCAATTAGTAGATAAATCACATAGTCATTCAAAAACTATAAGTAATTGTACTCTTAACAGAATGGGGCACGCAGGCACCCTCAAATATTAATACAGTCATTCTTGTCTAATTATTCATTAATAGATATTCAACTACATGAATTCTATTTTTAATGAGCACTCTCAGTTGGTTCAGCGTATTGCTGTTCTTCGTACTCTGGTTCTTGATTTCCTAATTCCTCTGAAAATATCAACAGTAAGGGTGAGTATAAACCCCAGACCCTAAAGAATTCCCGGTGCGGACATATCCAGTTAACAAATAATATCACATAAATCATACAATCAACATATTTATAAATATAACAATCAAGCATGTTGTCATGGAATGCATGAGTTTGGTTTATTATAATTTATCTTTAGTTAAGTCTCATGATGCATGTGGGCCCAATAAATCAATCCTCTATCACCATTATCTCATTCTTTGGAATTCATCCTGCTCAAGTTGCCTCTTGGGCACAACGTTTCCATTCTAGAGCGATCGGAGTCCACCAAGCTCCCATTCATTATTTCATCATAAGGTACGAATGAACTCATTGGTTCTCATCATTTATATATATATATATATATATATATATTCTTGGGACTTGGATCTCCACTATCATAGATACATTCCGTCGTTTAGTCAAAGTACACCAGAATTGCATCGTCTCACCCGGCTTCAGGCGCAACTCTGATGCCATTGGGTTTCCGTTCCGGTCGTACTCCCAAGATTCTCCTCAGAGATCGAACGTGAATGTCCTCCAGCGTACCAGGTGTATGCTCTAGTTTTACTCCCTCAAAAATATTTTCATGATGCGAAATGCATTATTTTTATCATTTGATCCTTGGGTATCTTATGTGTTTCCAGTCTCATAATATTTATTCTCAAGTCCTTGGGTCCCATCAATTTTTCAGACGTTGTAAGTCATTTTTATTATTATTCTAGAAAATATATCGGCTATATCTTGACTAAAATAATGCTTCGTTTAAAGAGTAAGTAATAAGTTTCTTATTCCATTACTCATAATTAAAACAATAATAATATCAATAATAATAATAATAGTTAATAATAATAATAATAATAATAATAATAATAATAATGGTAATAATAATAGAAATAAGAATAATAATGATAATTGTAACATCCCAATTTTTATGATTTTTATAAAAATAATTTATAAAGGACTAAAAAAGAATTTCTGAATGAAAATCCGAGTGAAAAATGTCGAAAACCAGATTTTCCGAGTAAAATGAGTTTAATTCCGAGTGAAAATGTTGAAAACCAGATTTTCCGAGTAAACTGAGTTTAATTCCGAGTGAAAATGAGTTTTCCGAGTGAAATAACCATGATTCCGAGTGAAATCAGACTGAAAAGAGTTTTCTGAGTGAAATAACTATAATTCCGAGTGAAATCAGACTGAAAAGAGTTTTCTGAGTAAAATAACTATAATTCCATGTGAAATCAGACTGAGAAGAGTTTTCTGAGTGAAATATATCTGGGTGGATGGTTTACCGAGTCAAATCATGTATTTTGTTTTAAACGATCCGGTCGGTTTACATAAAACAGATATTTAATTCAAAATCTGTTTGAAATTTAAATAATTTATTTGTATTTTTAGGTAACCGATCAGATTGTTAAAAACCGAGCTTGTTATCATTGATTCCGACTTCTGTTTATAATTCTTCACTGGAATTCACATAGACACCCATGATTCTTAATATTTTCACAATTCAACACCAGTCATATCCATTTAATCATCAAGATTAATAATAATCAACACATCCAGTCAAACATATACATAGCAATCAAAATATATAAAACATACATGTAAAAATTTAAAGCATATTGATATAACAGCAATTTCCGAACCTGCCTTGGAAAGGTGAGGACCAAAGGTACCTTAACCCTTTCCTAACACTCGATTTTCCCCCAGAATACCCGAGAATATACCCCCCTTACCTTAATGGAAGATCTCGTTATTTTCTTGCTGCAGAGGAGAAAGGAAAATGAGAGAGAATGAGGCTTGTACGAAGAGAAAGTAATAAAAAGGGTGTGTCTGTTGCTAAGTTCCGTGTGTATGTGTTCTGAGAGTCTAAGAGTTAATGAGTGGTATTGGGTTAATAATGAGAAAGGCAAGTGGGAGACAGCTTTCTGTTGATTGAAGGATTAGGTAGAATAATGGAGATAATGGAGACTTTTGGACAAAAGGTGAGCTATTTTTGACCATTTCTGCCACTTACGTACAAGAGTTAGTGAGATTTGAAGAGGATATATATATAAAATATGTAAAAGGTGCCCTGATTAGAGTGAAAAGCGTTTCACGTGAGTGCAGAAAAGGGAATCCGGACCCTACACGCTTGAGCGTAATACGTTCGCTTGAGCGTGAGTTCCTGTTAGCAAGGAAAGCTCCATCTCGCTCAAGCGAATACCGACTCGCTTGAGCGAGTCATACCGTCCTCGCTTGGGCGAAGTAAGAAGAACTGAGTGAAATGAATGATTATGCATCAGGGGTCCTTCTCGCTCAAGCGAATTCCGACTCGCTTGAGCGAGTCATCCAATCCTTGCTCAGAATTCCTCCGAAACCAACTCAAGTACTCCTGTTCTCACTCAGTAGAATCTGTCCAGACCGAGTTCCCTCTCAGTCAGACTTTCACTCGGTAATTTGTTCCGAATCTAAGCCTTCACTCACTCGGGTTCCACTCAGTAAAACCTTCCAGAACCGACT
Organism: Clitoria ternatea; assembly: GCA_037962975.1. Taxonomy (NCBI): domain Eukaryota; kingdom Viridiplantae; phylum Streptophyta; class Magnoliopsida; order Fabales; family Fabaceae; genus Clitoria; species Clitoria ternatea. The sequence continues at coordinate 165,802,433 of CM075672.1, forward strand.
CCCACCTAATTGGACACTCACTCGGAACTGTGTCTTCTTGAAACACTCGGTCAGATCTTCCTTCCCTTGAAGTGACTCAATCAGAGTTCGCCCACTCGGAGTCACTCAGAAAACATCTCACTCAGATATATATGTCTGAAAACATTCTCAGTCGGCCACATCTCCTTTCCGAATGGACCCACTCGGGATGCTTGCAATCAGAGAAATTTTACTCAGAAAAGGAAGCACTTGGCAAGGTTTGACTCGAAAATAAGTCATTCGAGGTTGTTTGACTTAGATTTTCACCCAGAAGTGGTTCTCTTGAACACATTTCACCCAAATGTCTCCGAAGCCAGGATTCCACTCGGTAGTAACCCTCTCGGTCATATTTTACTCGGAAAACATAACCTTACACTCGGAATTTCATCCTTCACTCGAAATTTCTCTCTGTCACTCGGAACAGAGCCCTTTTTCACTCGGAATTTGCATAATACCATTAATGGTCTATATAATTTCCATAATCATACACAAAAATGAAATTTCTGAGATATCACAGACCATCTACAGGGTATTTATTCACTTATTCTTACTTACAAACTTTCCATACTTCAAAATTACAAGATTAAAACTGTTTCTAAAAATAGGGATGTTACACCCACGAACCCCTTCCATTGCTCAGTGCTTAGACAGCTCATGATTCCACTCGACCCATATGCGTAGAGGAAAGACAGCCTAGCCACTAACAGCTGTGGGGAACAATGGCTAGTGGAGAGGTTTTTATTGTTTTCATTCTCTATTTCCTGTCTGCCATTGCTGGTTTTTAGGATTGAATCTGGTAGTGTGATTCCAAGTCACAACATGGGCAACTGGTGTCACAAGAGTCCGATATTAGGTTCCAGGAGAACTTCACATCGGAAAATAGGGGACATCGGTCACTGCTTTGACACCAAATTTTCCTGGGAAATTGGCGTCCCTCCTTGACACTAGACTGATGTAGATGATGATGTCCATCCTTTGTTACTTTTTGTCTTAACACCGAATTTGGAGTGGGACGGTGTTCCATTCCTGTTACTTATTAATTGCTGATGGTGTTTTTGGCATTGAAACTGGCCGGACCGAAATAGGTGTTCACAGATGCCCCTCTTTACTTCTTTTTTGTGAGAAAAACATGAAGTCCCTTCATGTTTTTGAAGTGAAAAGGAAGTAAAGACGTGAATACCGATGTCAGGGTCAAGTGAATAACGCTACCCACAAGAAACCAAAACGATGTGATGGATTACGATGTGTAAATAAGCTTTAAACCAAAGTAACCTTCTGAATGGACGACGTTCTTTTGAAGTGTTGCTGAACCTTTACACGTGTCACTGTCTGATTCGTCATGTCATTTTCTCCTTTTCGTGCCTTCTGGCTAGAATGCAAACTGTCACTGCTAATAGGCCTCTTTTCATGGGCTTGGGCCAGAATATGGAACGTTCTAGATTCCCCCTAGCTGACGTCCCTTCACTCCCTATAAAAGCAGGCATGGGGGGTCAGTCATTTTCACTTGTTTCCTTGTTCTGAAGTTCTACTGCTCTGACGTTCTACATAGAATTCTGGCTCGCACTCGCAGAACAACCCGCATCATCTTGGTAGGTACATCCATACCTTCCTTTTCATTCTTCAATTTTAGACAGGGTATAGGGGACAACGGCTCAAGCGCTGACTCCTTCGAGGTTTTGTCTAGACCTCCTTCAATCCAATCCCGGCGTCAGTCGGGAGGAGTCATGAGCCGGGGTCAGCATCACCATGGTGAAGCTGCCTCTGGGGTTTCACACCGGTAAAGAACTTCAGGACACAATCATTTCTCCATAATTCCTTTGTAGGAAATAAGGGAGCTAGACATATCGTCTGGCACCCACACATCGTCCTCTTTTAAATTGGGCTCTACTAGTGAACATGGCAGCAGTGCCGATCTTTACTTATCTGATGATGTGGCTTTTTACAGCTGCATTCTGTTTTTCCTCCACACCATCCATATGGCTTTCGATGGGAACTCCAGTACCGATATCCCTATTGTTGCAACCAACGTTGTCGAGACCAACGTGATCATACATCGGATTGATTGGCTTGCTGAAAAGGCCAAGGACCCTTATTTTTGGGTCCATGATGAGCCAAGGAACATTGTTTCTCACTATGCCGAAGACGCCGTCGATGTCACCATCGAAGATGTCATTGTCCACTCCGGAGAGGAGTTTAAAGATGATTTCACAATTCTTTGCCCCTCGACATCGGAACGCATCTTCCACCAGTCGGGGTCTAGATATCTCTTCATGCATGAGATATTATTTTCGAAGGTTGGCATTCGCTTCCCTTTGACGGAGTTTGAGATGGGTGTACTCCGGTTCTTGGACTGCTCCCCCAGCTAACTACATCCCAACAGGTAGGGTTTTGTGAAGGCTTTAGAGGTATTGGGGGAATACTTCCACTTCGTCCCTACTGTGGCTCTCTTCTTCACCTACTGCAGGGTGATGTACTGGGGTAATCCAGGTGGTGGCCTTGGTGAAGACCATGAAGGATTTTGATAATGACAAGGCCAATGCCAGAGATCAAGAATGAAGATCCAAGACCAAGGCATAATTAAAGTAAGACTCTATAAAAAGAAAGTACGGCCATTAATATAAAAAGGTTTTAAAATTTCATACATTCTGATGGAATGTAATTGATTACCTCATTAGTGTAATCGATTACAATTAAATGAATTTTAAATTGTATGATTTCAAATAAATGTAATCGATTACCTTAGCAATGTAACCGATTACCATGTTTAAGTAATCAATTACCCTCATTACATAATCGATTATAATATGAACGTTATGTTTTAAAACAGATTTTAAAAGGAAGTAATCGATTACCTCTTCTATGTAATAAATTACAACGTGACCAGAAAGCATGAAACATTGCATCCTTTCATGAAAAATCATGTTGAAACATTATAACTTTCCACAAAATATTATTTTATCCAAGAGGTACCTTTCCAATTATTTTAATCAATAATTTCACACCTCTTGAAGGCATTTCTACTCTTATAAATAGGGATGCCCATGATTTGCAAAAGAACACACCAAATAATTCCAATCTTTTCTTAAGAGCAATAATGGCCATATTCTCTTAATAGAGTTATTACTCTTTCTTGTTCCTCAATTTATTCATCATACTCTTTAAGAGAGTTTTCTTGTAGAGTTCTTTATCTCTAAATTGAGACTGATACTCAGAGTGGTGTATCTCTGAGGGTGTTCTTCTTGGATATGGTGTAGCATCTAAGGGTGATGTTCTTGGATGTGGTGAAGCATCCAAGGGTGATGTGCTTGGGTGTGGTGTAGTATCCAAGGCATTTGTGATCGGGGTATGAGTCCCCATTGTGGTGTAATCAAGGGATTTAATTATAGTGAATTTCCTCAAGGGTGTCTTGAGAAGACTGGACGTAGGCAGTGGTTGGCCGAACCAGTATAAATCTCTGTTTGCACTTCTCTAACCCTTAAACTTTTTATGTTTTAAGCATTATTATTCAAATCACATATCATTGCATATTGAGTTTTTAGAGGAGAAATTTATTAGCAAAAAAAATTCCTAACTACTCAATTCACCCCCCCTCTTGAGTTTCGTAGAGACCACCTGGGCAAACAAGTGGTATCAAAGCTAGTTTCTTGGAAAAGGTTTAACAACCTCAAGAAGATCCATGGCCTCTTTCAATCCCATTTTTCCTGAGGGAAACTCCATACATAGACCTCCTATATTTAACGGAGTAGGATATCAATATTGGAAAACCCGTATGCAAATATTCATAGAAGCTACTAATATAGACATATGGGACTCCATTGAAAATGGTCCATTTATACCAACCAAAGTAGTTGGAGAAGTAACCATGATTAAACCAAGAAGTGAATGGACTGATGCGGATAAAACAAAAATCCAATATAACCTAAAGGCCAAAAAATAATAACTTCTACCTTAGGAATGGATGAGTACTTTAGAATATCCATATGCAAAATAGCAAAAGAAATGTGGGATACTCTAGAAGTAACTCATGAAGGAACGAGTGAAGTGAAAAGGTCTAGAATAAACACCCTGACTAGGGAGTATGAGTTGTTTAGAATGAACAACAATGAAAGCATACAAGACATGCAAAAGAGATTCACTCATATAATTAATTATCTTGTATGCTTGGGAAAAACCTTTTCAAATGAAGATTTGATTGATAAAGTATTAAGATGTTTGAACAGGGAATGGCAACCAAAAGTAACTGCTATATTAGAATCAAAAGATTTGTCAAGCATGTCCCTTGCAACACTCTTTGGAAAATTATAAGAGCATGAACTCAAGCTTAAAAGATTGAATCAACATGAGGAAAGCAACAAAAAGAAGAAAAGTATTGCTCTAAAAGCATCATCATCAACCATTGAAGAAAGTGGTGAAGAAGATGATGAAGAAGATGATGAAGAAGGTATAAATGATTATAATGACCTTAAATTATTTGTTAAACAATTTAACAGGTTTCTAAAGAAAAAGGAAGGGCAAAGGAAGCCAAACTTCAAGAATTCCTTAAAAAATGATGAATCTAACCAAGGTCCAAAATGCTTTGAATGCGAAAAATATGGACATATGAAAATGGAGTGTCCGACACTAAATAAGAAGTCTGACAAGCAAGAGAAAAAGTATCTTAAAAATAAAAGAAGAGCATATATTGCCTGGGCTGAAAATGATCTAAGTTCGTCCGAGGAATCAGATCATGAAGAAACGAATCTCTTCCTGATGGTAAATACTGAAGAGGTAATAGATTCAAACCCTACTTTTGATGAATTGCAAGATGCATTTGAAGATCTTCATAATGAGTATCAAAAGTTAGCTAAAAAAATTTTGAACATCAAAAGCACTAACCTGAGCTTAAAAGAAAACTTATCAAAACTCAATCAAGAACTAGGACATGTTAAAATAGAAAAGGAAAACTTAGAAACTAAGTATAAGACTGAAACTACTAATAGTCATACATGCTCAACATGTCAAAAGCATATTCTAGAGATAAATGACTTAAAAAATAAATTAGCTAAATTTACTATGGGAAGAGACAACCTAGATATACTCCTTGGAAAACAAAAATGTCATTTTAAAGCAGAACTAGGATCTGATCCTTCCAAAAAGCAAAAGCTGCAGAAAAATTTCTTTATTTCACAAAAGACCTCAACTAGCCCATTTGTTAAATTCTTTCATTATATGAGAAAAGGTCACAGTGCATCAACAAGTCATATAAGGAATAAAAGTTATACTGAGACAAAAATGATTTAGGTTCCTAAGAATATATTATCCACGTCTAACCCACAAGGACCCAAGAAAATTTGGGTACCAAGATCAAATGTTTATAATGGTGCAGGAATTATCATTGATGGGAGGCACTTAAGGATTAACTCTTACCCACAAGAAAAGTCAACACATTTCTTGAAGCATCTATCAATCAACAAGTAACAAAGAGCAATATCAAAATAACAAGTGACATCAAACAACAAGGTGCATCACTCTCTGCTAAAACTTTATGCTCTTATATTCTTTTTGCCATTGACAAAGGGGAAGTAATATATGAGAAGCAAAATAAGAGAAAAATCAATCAAACCTTGTCAACTAAACCAAAATTAAGGGGGAGAAAATCTTGTATCTTGCATGCTGTTTATTTTTCTTCTCATGAAATGTTGTCAATATCAAAAAGGGGGAGAATGAAGAACTAAGGTTTTGATATCAACAACATATATGCAAGACATGATTAACAACATGGACGCAAGACTTGAAGATTCAGTATACCATGTCAAGCACAAAAAGAGTCATGAAATCAATAAAATATTGTCATCATCAAAAAGGGGGAGAATGAAGACCATGAAGGATTTTGATAATGACAAGGCCAATGCCGGAGATCAAGAATGAAGATCCAAGACCAAAGCATAATTAAAGTAAGACTCTATAAAAGGAAAGTACGACCATTAATATAAAAAGGTTTTAAAATTTCATACATTCTGATGGAATGTAATCGATTACCTCATTAGTGTAATCGATTACAATTAAATGAATTTTAAATTGCATGATTTCAAATAAATGTAATCGATTACCTCAGCAATGTAATCGATTACCATGTTTAAGTAATCGATTACCCTCATTACATAATCGATTACAATATGAACGTTATGTTTTAAAACAGATTTTAAAAGGAAGTAATCGATTACCTCTTTTATGTAATCGATTACAACGTGACCAGAAAGCATGAAACATTGCATCCTTTCATGAAAAATCATGTTAAAACATTATAACTTTCCACAAAATATTATTTTATCCAAGAGGTACCTTTCCAATTATTTTAATTAATAATTTCACACCTCTTGAAGGCATTTCTACTCCTATAAATAGGGATGCCCATCATTTGCAAAAGAACACACCAAATACTTCCAATCTTTTCTTAAGAGCAATAATGGCCATATTATCTTAATAGAGTTATTACTCTTTATTGTTCCTCAATTTGTTCATCATACTCTTAAAGAGAGTTTTCTTGTAGAGTTCTTTATCTCTAAATTGAGACTGATACTCAGAGTGGTGAAACATCCAAGGGTGATGTGCTTGGGTGTGGTGTAGCATCCAAGGCATTTGTGATCGGGGTGTGAGTCCCCATTGTGGTGTAATCAAGGGATTTGATTATAGTGAATTTCCTCAAGGGTGTCTTGAGAAGACTGGACGTAGGCAGTGGTTGGCCGAACCAGTATAAATCTCTATTTGCACTTCTCTAACCCTTAAACTCTTTATGTTTTAAGCATTATTATTCAAATCACATATCATTGCATATTGAGTTTTTAGAGGAGAAATTTATTAGCAAAAAAAATTCCTAACTACTCAATTCACCCCCCTCATGAGTTTCCTAGAGGCCACCTGGGCTAACACTTGGCTTCATCAATCTCCGGTGTGATGCCAAGGTGGTGAATTTTGAAAGCTTCACCGAATCGGTCAAGATGGACGAAGTGAGCTTCAGACACTCTTATGTCAAGGTCCAAGTTAATGCAGGCAGGCCGGTGTTTTGGGAGAATTCAGATTTTTCCAAGAAGTTCTACACCGACTGGACTCACGAGCACTTCCTCCTGACCAGTAATGCCTACTCCGTCAGTGAGTGTGTTCTGTCAACGGAGTCCAAGAAGGTGTTGGACACCCTGAAGGCTTACTCCACCTTCTCTAAGATCTCCTGCAAAATCCTCTTAGGGGAGAAGTCTCGTCGGGATGGCTACCTAAGCAGGTCTTTTCTTCTTTTTTTTTAGTCTGATTTTTTTTCTTTTTTTTGACATCGTCCTTTTACCAGTGTTAACAACGGTTTCTATTTTTTTAGGTGAAATGGATCGGATTGATATCCTAAAGAAACTCTAGGAGCAAGTCGAGGCCTGGAATGTGTAACATCCCAATTTTAAAGGTAAATGCCGAATGAAAAATAAACTATTAAGGTTTGATTTCAAAGTGAGAGGCTAATTAACAATCATAATCGGATTAACTTAAGGAATAATGACAAGTTAATTAAGGCTTAATTGGTGAAAGATGGCTGTTTGTGATTGGCAAGTTACGTGAGTGGGCTGCGACTCACGTTTTCCCATCCCACTTCCTTCTCTTCGCATGCACATATACCCTGTATCACCGTGGATACTCATCCTTCTTCCCACTACTTCATCCTCTCTTTTCTTCTTCTTCATTTTCATCTTCCTTTCCCTTCCCCTATTTTGCCTTTCGTTTCTAGAAATTGCAACGACGGTGCTGAAGGAAGGTCAGAGTCCCCTCCAACTGGTGGAAGACGATCCCTGAAATAGAGGAAGAACAACTTCTCATCCCCGAGCCGATTGCAGAGTACGACGGTGCGAAGGGGATCTGGACGAGTCGGATAGAGCGTCAGACCAAACGTTGAGAGTAGGAGAGCTTCTTGAGTTCCTTCCGTAGGTAGGGGGTGCTTGCATGTCCAATGCATGGTCCACGAACGGTACCGGACGAGTGTATTGCTTTAAGTGTGTGCATGTGTTTGTGACGGTTGAATATTATGTATGATTGTTGATTCTAGATCCTGTGTGTAGGATAGTAGTGATACAATAATTGCATGTAATCAAGATGGTGGTAATGTAGCCTGTTAGCCTTGTTATAGACGAATGAGATGCATGGTCCTATCTCTGTTAACACTGTGAGGACATGAAAGTGTGATTGTTAGTTGATTTGTCAGACGTTATTACCTTGATTGTCCGATTGCTGTGCATGTTGGTGTGGCTGGCAAAGTAAACGTAAGGACTGTGTTGAATCTGTTTCTATTGCGATGGTTGCGAAGGAGGTATCAGTTGAGTAATGATGCTTGCTGGTAAACGCATTAGTTGCATGTGTATGAATGGGGTGACCCGTGGAAGGTCTAGAGCCCCGAGGGAATGGCTTCCAGCTACAGACCTTGGCTAGATCCTGTGGGAGCTCGTGGTAGCTGTAGGAGCTAGAGATGAGTCTCGAGACGTCAATGGGAGACCGGTACCACACGGGAAGAGCTAATGGATGAGCGGCCAATAAGGAGGAAACTGTAACTGAAAGTCATTACTCAAGTCGGATCCGCAGGCATGCATGTAGATATGATGTTGATTAAGATAGTACGCATAGCACGTGTTGAGTGTTATGAATGATTTCCGAGTGTGTGGATGCATGTGTACATGTGAATGAAGATGCACTTTATGTAGTATGTATGTTATAGATATTATTCTGATTTGCATGATCTTAGTTTAACCAAATACAACTGAGTGAAAGTAAGTGTGCGTACTGGCATTGATACCGAGTCTTTGATTGACATTTTACATGCAAAAGCTCACCCCTGCAGTGGCTACATTTTCAGTGAACATCTCTCAGAATGAAGGGTGAAGGAGGAGCTGGGTGCAGAACAAGCAACTGAGTGCTATTGAATATATGTGTATATGTATATACTGTGTGTAAGGTCCTATTAAGCCTTGGCCGGCTCATATTTTGATTTTGTCCTTTCGTTAGAACTTGCACATTTTCGGGTGAACAAAGTCATGATGATACTTTTTGTAATTATTCAAGTACCTCTCTATGTGTTTATACTGTGTGATTATTTTATGCTGTAGGTAATGCCCGAGTGATAGGTATGGATGTGTGGGTATACTTTCAAGCATGTGAGATCAGTGTGACTATGGGTAGGAGTGTAGCTAAGTTGTGGATCGAGGAAAAGCGAGATAGTGAGTCATTCCGAGTGATGAGGAGTTGAACAGCCGAATGAGTGTGGTCGTATAGTTTGGAGGAGGAGTTGGGTTGAATCCAGTGAGTGGTAATTGTAAGGTCCCCTGAGTAAAGATTGATTAATGATTTCCGAGGGAGAAGCCGTCGAAGTGAAGGTTTTCCGACTAGAATGTGTTGTATGTCAGTGACTCGTAGCTGGGCCTTTCCATGTGGGAATTGCTTAAAAAGGATTCTGAGAGAAACCCCCCTTCATAAATTTTGAGTAAATCGTATATATATAATCCGAGTGACCAAGAATGATATTCCGAGTGGATAGGATTAGGTTAGGTCCGAGAGGATGTAAAATGGGTAAAATAACCGAGTAATCCTAGGAGCAAATCTCGTGCGAGCTAAACCAATACCGGGTGAACGATTGTCTCAATCCGAGTGAGCTAAGAGTAAACCTTCCCGAGTGAACCATACGCTAAAATCCGAGTGGAGTGACTGGGTACCGAGTGTAGCTTTGCTTCAGCGAGTGTTGTGTGGATTAGAGGACCTGAGTAGAATCGCCTGAGCGTAGTTCGCTTCGCTTGAGCGAATGTGCCAGGTGCCATTCGATTCGCCTAAGCGTTCCCTTCGTTCACGATGCATGAGCTCCTTTCTTTATCTTCCTCCCCCTTCTTCTCCTTGTTATGCTCGGTTTTGTTAATCTGGACAGAGTATGCACGATTTGCCAACCTTAAATTTTTTGAAAAATTCCCCTTTAATTTCATTTATTTAATTAGAAATTAGGGTGTTACAGAACGCTGCTGCAGCCGATACGGAGAACAGGGTCACTCCAAAGAGGATAGCGGCTAAAGTTGTCAGCATCCCGGCTGACAAAGTTGGTGATTTGGCCTTGGCTCCGGAGGATGAGGCCCAAAATAAACAGAAGAAGCATCACCACTCCGGCCAAAGTTCCAAAGGCAATAAGCATAAGGCCCAAAGGACAGAGGCCGGGGTGGAGGTTCATGGCAAGGAGGAGGGTGTTGCTAATGTAAATAATGCTCTTGATCAGACTCAGCCAACTGATGCCAATGCCCCCCACTACAACTCCAGCATTTTGGAGTTTTTGGACTGCATCCGGGAGACTCCGGCGAGGTTCCAAATCCCCTTCAAGCTCAAGAAGGATCTTCCTGTGACCGAGGCCAGGAGTGCTGCTAAGGGAGCAATCTTCAATTTGATTGAGGCTGCCGGGGTCCTTCATTCTTTGGAGTAGTCTTACTACTCCGGTCTCGAGGCTAAACAATGCCTAGACCGGATGAAAGAGGCTGAAGCCCTTAGAGTGGAGGCTCAAACTGCCTTGGCCAAGAAAGAAGGAGATCTGACCAAACTCATGACGACATACACTTCGGCTGCTAACAGGGCAAAGGAAGCTGAGGTCAAACAAAAAAGCCACGGAGGATGCCCTTAAAGTTCTTCAATCAAAATTGGATGAGGCCCTTGCTGGACGGGCCGATGTGGTGAAGAAAAATGAAGAACTTTCAGCCAAAGTTACGTCCTTGAAGGAGGTTCAACTTCAGGAGCAGCAGGAGTGGGAAGAGGAAATGGCCGAATTTTCAAAGTTGGCCGATATCGCCTTCAGCGTCGTCGTTTGTTAAGTGGTACACCGAAACTCCACTGTATAACTCAACTTGAACGATATAGGTGTTTACTATGTATTCTATGGTGGACACCTGTATGCTATGGACCGGGATCAGGCAGTGGAGCCTGAGGACGTTCCTTACATACCTTTGCCTCTCCCTGAGGTCCAAAGTATAGAGCTGAGGACGGTGTTGAAAGATTCTGAGAGGACAGCCACCGTCACCGGACAGGACTCCCCTACCACCGGTGTTTAAAATAGTTCTTTTTTGTTTTCCTTGTTCTGGGATAGGCTCCAGATTTGACAGTTTTATAAGGTCGTAGTGCCACTTTCAGTGAATAAAATGACTTTTCCATATCTGCCTTTACTCTCCTTAATTGTAATCTGGTGTTATTGAACTCTTATCTGATGTCTAACTAATGATACAACTTGAAACAACATCGTCCATTGAACACTTAACCGATGTCTATCTAATGATACCACTTGAAATAACATCGTTCATTGAACACAACTGATATCTATCTAATGATGCAACTTGAGACAACATCGTCCATTCTATCCTCTTCATACACCCTGGCTCCTTTGTCAACTAAAAAGCAAGTTTACTGAATTTTATCTGAGGTTCGAATGACAAAAATCATTCTTCACTCTTATACATCGCCTATTAGAACAAGTCCGTCGATACTTAACCGATGTGAATTAAATCATCATTAACCTTCATTCTTTCACATTGGTCATCGAGGCCTCTTGGCCTACACCGGTGCTGGTATCCTATGAATTTCTTGGTTATGACGGTGTCAAGGAGATGACCTCGGTACAACTCTCCCCATCAAATCTATTCCAGTGAAAAACACCAGGTTGAACTTGAACCTCCTTCAGGACCAGTGTCCACATTGGATCCATACCATTTTTTTGACCCATGGGTATGTACACCCAAAGCTCTAAACCTGGAAATGAAAAGGTTGGGGGTGTTGCCCCTCGGTTGACAGGAAAGCAAAAGGTTAGGGATGTTGCCCCTCGGTTGATAGGAAAGTAAAAGGTTGCGGGTGTTGCCCCTCGATTGACAGGAAAATAGAAGAATTGGGGGTGTTGCCCCTCGGTTGACAGGAAAGTAAAAGGTTGGGGGTGTTGCCCCTCGGTTGACAGGAAAGTAAAAGGTTGGGGGTGTTGCCCCTCAGTTGAAAGGAAAGTAAAAGGTTGGGGGTGTTACCCATCGGTTGACAGGAAAGTAAAAGAATTGGGGGTGTTGCCCCTCGGTTGACAGGAAAATAAAAGATTGGGGGTGTTGCCCCAGTTTTGAAAAGGAGTGTACATAGTTTGGGGTGCTGCCCCGGGTTCGAGAGACTTGGGGTGACGCCTCAGGTTTGAGAGACTTGGGGTGATGCCCCAGGTTTAAGAGACTTAGGGTGATGCCCCAGGTTTGAGAGACTTGGGGTGATGCCCCAGGTTTGAGAGACTTAGGTTGATGCCCCAGGTTTGAAAGACTTGGGGTGACGCCCTAGGTTAGAGAGACTTAGGTTGACGCCCCAGGTTTGAGAGACTTGGGGTGATGCCCCAGGTTTAAGAGACCAGGGGTAATGCCCTAGGTTTTGAAATACTTAGGGTGATGACCTGGGTTTTGAAAAAAAAGAATGTAGAAAGTCTGGGGGGCTGCCCCAGATTCGAGAAGGAGAAGAGACTTTGGATAATGCCCCAAATTTGAAAAGGGAATGTAGAGAGTTTGGGGTGATGCCCCAGTGTTTAAAAAAGAGGAGAGGGACTCGGGGTAATGTCCCGAGTGTGAAAAAGGAGCTCTTGGTAATGCCCCAAGTTGAGACTATTTGCTGGTGGGGAGGATTCGATGAAGGAATACAAAATGCCAATAGAGGATTTTGTAATTGGCACCACCTTTGTGGTAATTGTAATCTTAATGGGGTAGGGAAGCTAATTAGAGTCTGTTTCTGGAGTGTTATTCCACTGGGGAAGAAAGGTTTGGTTGGCCCCTATTTAGTGGTAACCGTGGTTTCACTGGGGAAAGGATTTGGTGATTCCGCTTGGGGAGAGAGGCCTGCTTGAGGTTGATTTCTGGATTGTATGCTGCTGGGATAGGGATATACTTGATTGCTAAGTTGCGTTTCCACTAGGGAGGAAGAGTTTTGATTGATTTCATCATATGGCAAGGTGGTTATACTTGAGGGAAGGGGATTTTGGTGGAGTTCTCTTTTCTGAATCAAAACTCAGCTGAAGAGAAGGGGTTCAATTGAAGGCGTTTTCCAAGGTTTGTAGTTCTATTAGGGAGACAGACTTATCCTAAGCCTGATTAGGAAAATGATTCCACTGGGGAAAATCTAGCTTAGATTATAGGCTCACTCGGGAGGAGATCTTGATTTGTGTTCTTTTGGATGAATTGTAATCCTGCTGGGGGAACCGCTCGGTGAAATTTTACTTCTGGACCAGGAATCTCAGCCAACCTTTAGAAAAAAAATGAGTAATGCAGAGATAAACAAATTGACAATTTCGAGAAAATTTCCTTGGAAGCAGGCCTAGAGATAACTCATGGACGAGATAGAAGCAATTTCTGACTTTGATAAGCGTGTCTAGCTGAGCTGATCATGCTTGCCTAAAGCAAGGCCCGGTGCTGGGAGCTTTTTGTTCCTCACGACTCTAAACTTTACCATTTCCATTTCGAACATTTTAGGAAAACTTGCTTTGTTATAATATTTAGTCATGAACATGTATAGAAGGAAAGGTGGAATTTTATTTATGGATATCAAGTATGTATAGTGGTAAAAAAGTAATGTAAAACAGATGGAATGAATGGAATAAAGTGCAAGAGACTGAAGTTAAATGGAACAAGGGAGGCTCATGGATCCTTCAATGATTCCCTGAGAGCGACGAGAATCTTGATCCCTTATCACGATCTCATATTCATCTTCTGACCCAACCTCTGAGAATGTAATTTAACGATGACCCATATGCCCCAGTTTGGTTTCGTAATTTCTACCCAGGGAATTCAGTCGCACTGCCAAGACTTTAGACTTTTGCTTGAGCCGTTGCTCTAACTTTTGCCTAAGCCGCCCTTTTGGGATTTTAGCCTAGCGAGCATTTTTTTAAGCATAATATTTTTTCACTGTATCCATGTTTACTGGCATTGGTAAGTCATCTCCGTCCATGCTGGTGAGTATCAAAGCTCCCCCAGAAAAAGCTTTCTTCACGACATATAGCCCTTCGTAATTAGGCATCCACTTTCCTCGGTTATCCTTATGGATTGGCAGAATCTTTTTGAGGACTAGGTCTCCTTCTTGGAATTGTCGAGGTCATACCTTCTTTTCAAACGCTCGCTTTATGCATCGTTGATACAACCGACCATGGTAGAGGGCGGTCAATCTCTTTCTGTCAATCAAGTTTAATTGGTCATGTTTAGCTTGGACCCATTCAGCTTCTTCCAGTTTGGTCTCCATTATTACCAGGAGGGACGAGATCTCCACTTCAAAAGGTAATATTGCTTCCATTCCGTAGACCAGGGAGAAAGGGGTTGCCCAGTCAAAGTTCGAACCAAGGTCCGATATCCGTTCAAAGCAAAAGGGAGCATTTTGCTCCAATCTTTGTAAGTTACCACCATCTTTTGCACTATCTTCTTGATATTCTTATTGGCTGCTTCAACTGCTCCATTCATCTTCGGCCAATATGGAGAGGAATTATGATGGGCTATCTTGAAGTCCTTACAGAGATCTTTCATCATCTTATTGTTTAGATTAGTGCCATTGTCGGTAGTGATCTGGCTTGGCAAGCCGTACCGACATATCAGCTCCTTCTTGATGAATTTGACAATGACGTTCTTCGTCATATTAGTGTATAAGGATGCTTCCACCTATTTAGTGAAGTAATCGATGGCAACAAAAACAAAGCGGTGGCTGTTTGAAGCTTTTGGCTCAATAAGCCTAATGACATCCATACCCCACATTGAAAAAGTCCATGGAGCTGACAAGACATTCAAAGATGATGGAGGTGCATGGACGTGATCAGCATATATCTGACATTTGTGACACTTTCACGCATAAGCAAAATAATCTGCTTCCATAGTCATCTAGTAGTATCGGGCCCTTAAGATCTTCCTCGATATGGCATGCCCGCTTGTGTGAGTTCCAAAGGACCCCTCGTGGATGTCTTTCATGATTTGATTTGCCTCAGCGGTGTCAACACAATGGAGGAGGACAGAGTCATGGTTTCTTTTGTACAATATATTTCCATTCAAGAAATAACCCATAGCAAGCTTTCTCAGAGTTCGTTTGTCATTGTCTGTGACATCTTTGGGATATTCCTGGCACTGGAGGTACCTCTTGATATCATGATACCAAGGCTTGCCGCCTGGCTCTCCTTCTATGACTTAGCAATATGCCGGTTCCTGTCGCTTCTTTACCTCAATAAGAGACATCTCGTATTCACTACTCACTTTAAACATTAAAGCTAGAGTGGCCAAGGTGTCCTCCATCTGGTTATTGTCTCGAGGAATGTGATGGAAGGTGATCTTATCAAACTCTTTGACCATTTCTTTAATATGAGCGTGATAGGGAATTAGTTTGTTGTCCCTAGTTTCCCATTCACCTCTCAATTGATGAATAACCAAAGCAGAATCTCCGTAGACCTCCAAGGATTTTACACCTGTATCCAAAGCTGCTTGTATCCCTAAAGAGCATGCTTCATACTCAGTGACTTTATTGGTACAATCAAAACATAGCCGAGTGCAACTAGGGATGAACTCCTTGTCTGGTGAAATCAGGACGACTCCAACCCCATGCCCCAGTACAGTAGAAGCTCCGTCGAATCTCATCACCCATTTATCGTGATGGCCACTTTCTTCGTTGAAAAGGGCTAAGATATCTTCATCCGGGAAGTCATGTTGCATTAGTTGGTAGCTATTGACAGGCTGGTGCACCAAGTAGTCTGCTAAAGCACTACTCTTTATGGCTTTTTGGGTGACATATGTTATGTCATACTCGGTTAGTAGCACTTGCCATCTAGCGATCCTTCCGGTCAAGGCAGGTTTTTCAAAGATGTACTTGATGGGGTCCATCTTGGAAACCAACCATGTCGTGTGAGAAAGCATGTATTGCCTTAACCGTCGGCAGCCCAGGCTAACACGCAGTAGGTTCATTCAAGGGAGGAATATCTCATTTCACATTCGGTGAACTTCTTGCTCAGATGGTAGATGGCATGTTCCTTCTTTCTAGTGTCATCATGTTGACCCAACACGCATCCCATGGACTCGTTTAACACAATTAAATACAAGATTAGTGGTCTCCTAAGAATTAGCGGCACTAGGATTGGTGGTTCCAGTAGATACTGTTTTATCTTTTCGAATGCTATTTGGCAATCCTCATTCCATTGCCCTAGTTGGTTCTTACAGAGCAGCTTGAAAATTGGTTCACAGGTTGTAGTCATTTGTGAAATAAATTGGGCGATATAGTTTAGCCTTCCCAGGAATCCTCAAACTTCTTTCTCTGTATGGGGAGGAGGCATTTCAAGAATGGCTTTAACTTTGTCGGGATTAACCTCTATCCCTTTTTGGCTTACTATAAACCCGAGCAGCTTTCCAGACCTCGCGTCGAAGGTACACTTGGCTGGGTTTAACCTGAGCTTAAATTTCCTTAATCGTTCGAAGAGCTGGCCCGATTCAAATCTCGATAATCCATGTTCATCCTTACTTTCCCGTCTTTCTTTAGAACGGGGACTATGTTCGCCACCTATTAGGGATACTTTGCTATGGCTAGGAAACCGGCATCAAATTGTTTCTTGACTTCATCCTTAATTTTAAGGAGCATCTCTGGTTTCATCCGATGTAGCTTTTGTTTAATCGGTGGACATTCTGGCTTTAAAGGTAATCTGTGCTCCACGATATTGTTATCCAAACCCGACATATCTTGATATGACCATGTGAAGATATCACAGAATTCCCTGAGCAATCTAATCAACTCTTCCTTCCGCCCCTTGTTAAGAGAAGTGCCAATTTTGATCTCTTTCACCTCTCTTTCGTCTCCCAGGTTGATGGTTTCGACCTCTTCTTGATGGGGCTGAATTTCCCTATATTCTTGCTCTAATAACCTTGCTAACTCAGGAGAAGGCTCAAAGTCTTCCTTACTTTCTTTATCAACATAGTCGTTTAGATGATCAAAGTCGTGAAACAAAACCATAGTCTTGCTACTCTCAGGGAAATCATTTTTGGATTTGCATTTTATTATATTATAGCGAATGAAAAAGAAAACAAGGAAGCAAAAGGATCAAGTGGAAAGGATATAAAGCGAAAATGAGATATTGGATTGCAATACGTGTTCATTAACAGAATAAATAACAAACAAGTTTTGCCTTTATTACAAAGAAAAGGGTCCCAAAGCCTTAGGCATAGCGAAAGGACCAACAAGCCACAAATACATTGTTAAATTACTTTAATAAAACATCTAGATTCGTGGGGAATTCCATGGTCTCCCAATTACTCAGCTCTTGGTTCGATGGGCAAGCATACACCAGCCCAGCATCATCATTGAGATCTTCTTCGATTGCAGCCACTAGATTTGGAAGCATCATCCCTGCACTCCGAAAGCTTTAGTAAAGGTTACAGATAGGGATTCATGTGGTGTTAGGTTCTCGACTGGTGAGACGTGCAATCCTTTTTTCTCTCCTTTCTTCCTCCACTCTTTTTCTATTAGCGGCCGTTGGTTGGTATCCCAGGCCATATCTGTCTTTATTTTCTGGGAGGCACACGGGTTCGATTCTCCCTTCCAAGTCTCACCCTAGCCCCTTTCCTAGCTCATACCCCTCGCACAGCATTGTCCTTGCTATCGCTAGAGACACATTTGGGAAGGATGTCTTCGCAATGCCTTTCCCTATGTGCATCATGTTAGCTATCTCTAATGCCTGGAACGAGGTTTCAAGAGCTTCCTCTGCTGCTTGACATATAGGGTAGTGACAGGCTTACTAATCAGAAGGTCCTCTTCCCCAGAAACAATCACCAACTTGTTATTGATGATGAACTTCAATTTCTGATGCAATATGGAAGGGACAACCCCAGCAGAATAGATCCATGGCCAGCCTAGTAAACAACTATAGGTGGGCGATATATCCATGACATGGAAGAGAATCTGGAAGGTACAGTGTCCAACCTGTATCGGCAATTCAATTTCACCCATAACCTCCTGGCGAGTCCCATCAAAGGCTCGCACTATCATGGAGCTTGGCCTCATGTACGTCCCATCGAAAGGTAACTTTGCCAATGTTGATTTTGGCATGACATTAAGGGACGACCCATTGTCGATAAGTACTTTTGCATGAATATGATCTCGGTATTTAATAGAAATATGAAGGGCTTTGTTGTGCCCTATCCCTTCCACGGGTACCTCGTCATCTGTGAAGGTCAAATAATTATTAGCGACGATGTGCCCCACTATGCCTTCGAATTTATCGACAGGTAGGTCATGCTTGACGTGTGCCTCGCTTAATATTTTCATTAACATGTTCTGGTGTGGTTCGGAACTCATCAATATGGATAACAAAGAAATCTTAGTAGGGGTGTGATTCAACTAATCCAACACCTGATACTCGCTATGGTGAATAAACTTTAAAAACTCCTGGGCTTCTTCATCAGTCACCGCCCTTTTTGTTTCACCATTAGTTCCTTCCTTCCCTGTTTTGACTCCTTCAATCTTATCAAGTTTTGGTTCTGGAGGAGCATATACTCTCCCACTCCGGGTCATGCCTCTAACCCCGGTAATATTCGTGACAGATGACAGTAAAGGATCATTTTCCACGGAGCTAGTAATGACTACGTCTGTATCGTACTTCCATGACACAGCTCGGGAATCTTTGAAAGGAAACGAGGTTGGTGCTTGCACCGTAATGACGGTCTTGGTGGGAGCTGGAGCTGCTGGCGTATTTTTGTTATAGAATATGACCAGGGGCTTTGGAGCTTGTATCCTGGGCTGTTCTTGTACCATGTTGACTTTACCCTCTTGGTGCCTGCAATCCTCCATAGTATGACTATCCATAAACCCTTAAAGGATTTTACAGAAGCTTAGTTGCTTAGCAGATTGTTCATCATTGTGCCCCTCCTCCCATGAGCCTTCAATCAACCCCCTTTCAAGCAAGTGGGAGTGAATTATTTTCAAAGGCATCTTTATATCGGCAACTTCTGTAACGCGCTCTACATCTTCCCCAACAGTGTTGACCCCCGGCCCTCTATAGTTGGGCAAAGGGTTTGTAGACATATTTGGGCTCCCCTCACGAAAGTTTATCCAGTCAGCCCTGGTTAAATCCCTTACTTTAAACTTCAACGCCAAGCAATTCACCGTGGAATGCCCCGGTGCACCAGCGTGGTAATCACATCGCGCATTCAGGTCATACCCTCATAGGTAAGGTGGCTGAAGTAGTCTTAGAGGATAAGGCACTACCAAAGTATTTTTGATGAGGTAAGGTAAGAGCTCGGTATATATCATAGGAATGAGATCAAACTGTATCTGGGTACGGTCATTGTTTGACCTTCTTGAGTTTGGATTGGGTGGTTGGCTTACTTGCAGTGGTTGGTGTGGTGCTTGCGGTGTGTTGGTGGTCGTATAACAGGAGGTCGGAAGTGAGGTGAGTTTGGATTTTGAATTACCGCTACGCATGGGTATGGCGTGTAAGGGTGGGCTAGTGGAAATGTGACAGGGGTAAATGGCCCTGTTTGGTTTCTTTTCTGGTCGTAAAAGGCGACGTTAGTTTCTCCATCTCTTCTTCTGCCTTCACCTGTCGTCGGTCTCTTCATAGTGCCTGCCCTAGACGGACCT
The DNA here is from genome assembly GCA_037962975.1 of Clitoria ternatea. Lineage (NCBI taxonomy): Eukaryota > Viridiplantae > Streptophyta > Magnoliopsida > Fabales > Fabaceae > Clitoria > Clitoria ternatea. The sequence goes on from CM075672.1 coordinate 165,822,068, forward strand.
CAAGTGATCTTTCCAGTTCTTATCCCATTCTCTATTCTTTCTCCAATAGTGACGATATCAAAGAAATGAGATGAAGCGCTCCCAATCATCCTATCATAGAAAGGAGATTAGAGTGTGTCAATGAACGTGGAAACTACTTCCTTTTCCGATAATACATGGTGAGATGGTTCTTTGGGCAAGTTAGCCCCCGGTATTTGTCCAACTCTGGCACTTTGAATTTAGGAGGAATGATGACATCCAGGATTAAGCCAAGTTCTGCGGCATTTCCTAACCCAAAACCTTCTGCTTCTTCCATTGCTCTCAATCTCTTTTACAAGGATCTCTATCCTCCCTTCTTGAATGACAGCAGCGCCACTGGGACCAGAGGTAATACGAGGGTTCATGTATCCATAAGGTTGGTGGACATACGTAGCTATACAAGAGGGGTTCATTGGATCTATAGAGATCTATGGCCAGGTTATGGTTTGGATTGCATAGGTAGGCTGTGTAACATAGGCTTGAATGGGTTGTGTTTGGACTTGGGTTGTACAGAATTCACGACAAGGTGGTATGTTTGGTTGAACAGGTGAGAATCTTGGTGGTTCGGGTCTGCTTGTGAATTGGCGTGGAGAGGAGGAAAATACCCCAGAGGTAAACTATACAATGGGAAGGGGATAGTATTGCCATCTGCATCTATGAAGGTATGTTGTTGGGTTTTAACGGGGTTTGGCCTCCTAATATGGATAGTGAAGGGAGGTGCCGTAGGATTAAGGCCTTGTTCTCCAACTAGGCCAGGAGAGTTTCGCGGGGTAGGCGGTTGCTGTCTAGCGTCTTCAACACCGGCAGAGGAACCCCCTTCCCTGACCCTCTTTTCCAAATGCTTGGCCATCTCGGCCATTTGTTCCTTTAGTTGACTGAGCTCTGCTCTCAAACTCTCATTTTCTTGTTCTATTTCTACCATGAGTTTCTTCCTAAGCCTGGTCCCGTAAGGATGCTTACCCATAATGTCTAAAGGAACATGGATATTTGTTAGTGAAAAAAGAAGATAAACGGTTAACAGAAATGATAAAAAAGTAGAAAGATGTTACGCGAGATGCGATTCAGGATTCAGCGCGTGTCCTCTGACCGTTCCTCAGAATGTCTCGTTCAAAAGTACTAGGTAAAGTAGTAAAATGGAAATTAACATGAGACAATTGTGGAGGCAAAATACTTCATCATTCCATACTTCCATAAAGATACAATGTCACTGTAAAGGTTTGATTACAACATTTTAGCCATTCCTGGCTTAGGCAATCATAGCCCTCATTTTACAAATTCTTTCGTGACAATAATTCAAAAATGATAAAATCTCTTTTAGGGTAGTGAGAGGATTTGCCATCCCTTTGGCTTGTTTAAGCAATAGTGGAAGATCTTCCAGAACTCCATTGGCCAAATATGCTAGATTGGCGAAGTGATTCATCCATGAATGAATGATTTTATCTTGTCGAGCCAATTCAGCTTTTAAAAGGCGTGTGGCCTCTTGACAATATTGCTCTATATATATGGCACTCCACCGTTCCTCATTTATCTCCTGCTCACAGGCTCTCATTACCTCGTCAAGCTGTTGCTCCAACCTGTGGACTTGAGATTGTAGCAACTCCTTCCCCACCAAAGCCTCCTTTTCATTTTCCTTGGATTACGTCAACGGATCTTTTAGAAAATGCTTCTCAGCCAGGATGGTGTCCCTTTGCTTGCTTTTCATTTTCAGTTGAGAATTGGCTGCTTGGAGACACTGATCTTGCTTTACCCTGTAGTCTTCTTTAATCTTCCATTTTTTCCGAATCTCATCCATGGCCTACTTATTCTCCAAATTTTCCCTCTTTTAGAGTGTGCATTCTTATTGACACTTCAGCAGGTCTTCTTCCAGCCTTTGATTCTTAGCTGTCAACTCTTTTATCTTGGCCTTCAAAGCCTGGGTTACTTTATCTTCCATGATAAGTGGTGGAGCGGGAGTGCTTGCAGCTTGATACGAGGGACTCCTGAAGGGTAATTTAACAATGGAGACCCTATTCAGGACCCATTCTTGATACTTCTCTCCCACAACATGACTTCGTGCTCCCAACTCTTTACCCATCCTGGAAACTCTTTTCCATTCATTCACTATATCTTGCACAGCAGACATATAGTCCCCTTTCACATAATACAGAATGAAAGGAGTGAGCAAATCTTCATTTGGTGGCCCAAGCAAAGGATAAGCCAACTGTTTGGCTATAACGGGATTGTAGTTGATACATCCTTGTGTGCCAAAGAGAGCAACATTTGGATAACTCCTACAGTAATAGATGATCGACTCTACCTCCAACCATTGGGGATACCATCTGACCCTCTAGGCTGTGAGCCCTATAAGATGATTTGCCCATTCGTGCCCACTCTTTATTGCCAATTGGCACAGTTTTAGATCAGAAATAGGATATTCAACCATGCAAATTTGATGAAAAACATGAGTGCACGAGCCATACATACAGAACAGGTAGACAACAGACAATCCTTTTCCCACCTTGCATATGGCAGAAGTCCATGGTGCAGTACACATTGGCCAATATGGCTGTGACGGGATTCTCAAGCCTGTGTTTGCGAGCTAAGAAGATAGCAACGACATCATAATCCACGTAGTTGTCCATATTAGGGAACAAGACAACTCCGTAGATAGTAAGGGCTAAAGTATCCATGAAGGCCTCCCATTCTTCTTTATCTACTAAGATGTATATATGTTTCTCAAGAAATTCTCGAGTGAACCCAGGAACTAGATTTCTATTCATCTGTATATTCTTCAATGTCTCAGGACGGATTCTCAAAATACGGGCGACTGAAGTGATGGTTGCATGATGATCAAGATAGCGGTAGGGAATTTTCCCCTCTAAAGGCATCCCCAATATTTGTTCAAATTCCTCTATGGCGGGGCCAGTTGAAAGTCTCTAAATGTGAAACATCTGAGAGGTGGGTCGTAGAACTATGCCAAGGCTATGATCGCCTCAGTTTGCACTTCAACTTCCAAGAGCTTTAAAATCCTTCCATACCTTCGGGTAAAAGCCATCTTTTGTGTCAGGTTTAATTTCCTCCCCATTGCCTGCAGACTACCAGTGTCAATTTTCTTAGCCTTAACATGTAGTATTTTCCTCAATTCTGTCATATCTGTACCACAATTTTCATGTCCTATGTTAATTTCCACACTTGCTCAGAGGTATTTGCTAAATCCCAAATAGCTTCCTGTGAAAACAAAGAAAGAGAAATCAGTTACAACTATGTTTTGACAAACCGTTACTTCCTTAATGATTTACTGAAAAACATTTTTGCTTTGGGAAGTAGCGGTTGGAAAAACTCGTGCCAGACTAAAGTCATGTGGGTCCTAGATTGTCCAATCATCGTTATTGCCCCATTTGAAGGAAAACAGAACTATATTTCACTTTTCATTTTTTTGCCTTGACGATTGGGAAAATCTAAGACTCAGAGGTGCACGATGACGAAGGAACTACCTATCCGTTAAAAGATTACCAGTCCTTTCCAAAAAAGTGAGTTATTTTGAAATGAAGTAATCCTTTGACGGGTAGGTGGTTCATCAATTTGGATACAAAAAGGGAAAGCAAGAATGGCATAAGGTAAAGTAAAGTCTACCCTTTCATGACCTAAACCAGGTTTTTCTAAAAGTCTTTTCTGGGCCCTACGGCTTGTCTAAGAGTGACTCCTCACATTGGGTGGCTTGCACTAGACTTCTAAAAGGTTACTAGAGCCAAGATCCTAATCATGATGTGATCACAACAGTAGGGAATCTACTAGGTGCGTACATCATGAAAGGTCAAACTCTAGTTGAGGTTCTTACGATATCCGGATGGGAAGTACATCCCAAACGACACCGCTACCAACCCCTCCTTTCTTAAGTTTCATTTGGGGCCCGGGTATAGGGTGCCACTCATAAGTGTGTGCAAAAATGTAAGTGTAGTGTGTGACAGCGCATTCAATACGTGTACCTTACCCCATCTTGTATAGTGAACAAACACAAAACAATAACAATAAAGTCATCTACCCTAGGGTTCAATAATTATACAGAAATATAACACAGAGTCACCTACCCTAGGGTTCAATAATCATGCAAAAAAAATATCAACAGTGCATAATTGATAAAACATGATTGGAATCAAAAGCAAGCCTCTACAGCATCAACTAAAAAATAAAACAAAAGAAGAAATTAAAACAAACAAAAGGCTACATAGGAAACACATGTGCTTCCAACCTAAATGGCCTGACTCTCAGATTTTCCCCAGCGGAGTCGCCATTTGTCACGACCGGGATCGTGGCGGTGCAGGGAGTCGCCACCAACATTTTTATCCATAGGAAAAACGTTGAAAAAAAAACTTTGTCAAAGCACTGGTAAAAAGTGTGAGATTCAAGTTCGGAAGTCGGTTACGAGTGGGGAAGGTATTAGCACCTCACATCGTCTGTTAAAAACAGTACCAAAGTTGAAAATGCGCGTCATGAATAGCCTTAAAATTATTTTTCTCTTCTTCTTTTTTCTTGAAAATGAAGGAAACAGACGAAATAGATGAACAAGCCCAAAGCAAAATTAACAGGATGTCTCATCCGAATTAACCCTGGTTTTGATGGGGGAAAACGTGGAAAAGAGGAAAGAAAGCTAACAAGACATCTTGTCTAAATTAGTCATCCTTTCATCAAGATACAAAATTGGGAAAAGGACGGGTTAACAGGACGTCGCGTCCAAATTAATCCCGACCTTTAGTGGAGGAATGTATAAAAGAGATAGAATGCTAACAGGACGTCTCATCCAAATTAGTCATTTTCCATCAAGGTACAAAGTTGAGCGGTGAAAAGAGTTAACAGGACGTCACGTCCAAAATAACTCAATTTTTGTGAAGAATGATAACGACAAGGAAAAAGGAAGAAAACTAACAAGACGTCACGTCTAAACTGATTTCCATGAAGATGAAATTAATTTTGAAAGAAGAATGGAAATGGAAGAGGAATGGGCCCGACAGGAGCTAAGTCCTGCTCCTACGTATTCTCGAGCTTACGAGAAATCAGGGTTACGTAGTTCTTGATAAGGAATGTTCTTAGAATGAATTTATAGGATTGGTCATCGATGAGGTCTATGAAAAAGGTGCATACAAGGCGAAGTTCTCCACACGTGTATGAGTCTTACGGATAGTGTAGGCAGAAGTACTTCTGCACGACATTAACTTAAATTACTACTGTACCGGTTTAAAGAGATATCAAAAATACTTATTTTTATTATTTTGCATTATGAATAAGGACGAGGGAAAATTTAACAAGAAAGAAGAATAGTAAAAAGGCAGAATAGTAAAGAAACAAAATGAATAGAAGAATAAAAAGGAGTGATGAAGGGATTGTAACCGGCGTGGGCGTTGATACTGGGAGAGTCGATGTCCGTAGCAGTTCCGGTGTAGGCTGGAACAGTAGCAATCAGAGTGACAGTGGCAAGACTGGATTGATTGATTACTGGATCCGATGTGGGAGCTCAGTGTAGACCCGGTGTTGGAGTTCAGCACGGATCTGGTGTAAGGCTGGTGAACACGAAGTCTCTTGGGGAAAGGGAGTTGATATTTCACTGAGTTACAATGCAGGGGAAATTTTTGGGGGATCTGGATGGAGTTTGGGTAACGGGGAAAGGTTTCTTCTCAGGAAATTCAAGGAACGAAGTTCAGACCAGTTCTCTTCAGGAATCGGATTCTGAAGTCTGGGCCAACACTCTTTTTTAATGGATTCAAAGATTCAGGGATCGGACCAATTCTTTAGGGGGTTCTTAGATTTCAAAAGTTGGACCATTGGACCTCTTCAAGTGAGGCTTTTATAGAGGTTCCCTCAAACCCCTTCCATGTTGCTCAGTGCTTAGACAGCACATGGTTCCACTCGACCCATATGCGTAGTGGGGAGACAGCCTGGCCACTAACAGCTATGGGGAATAGTGGCGAGTGGAGAGTTTTTTATTGTTTTCATTCTCTATTTCTTGTCTGCCATTTCCTGGTTTTCAGGATCGAATCTGGTAGTATGATTCCAAGTCACAGCATGGGCAACCGATGTCACAAGAGTCTGATATTGGGTTTCGTGAGAACTTCACATCAGACAATAGGGGACATCGGTCACTGCTTTAACACTGAATGTTTTGGGAAATCAACGTCCCTCCTTGACACTAGACCGATGTAGATGACGATGTCCATCCTTTGTTACTTCTTGTCTTGACACCAGATTTGGAGTGGGACGATGTTCCATTCCTGTTACCTATTAATTGTTGACGGTGTTTTTGGCATTGAAACTGGCCGGACCAAAATAGGTGTTCACAATTCCAAAGGATGAATATGAATACAATGTGATTGTGTGCATATGCATTCAACATCATGTATGCTTTGCATCAGCATATCATTCACCATCATCATTATCAACATCTCACCAATATACACATAATTCAATCATCCTTATGGATCATAACAAAGTATATATGCATACACACAATCAAACCCTTCATCATATAGGGCCATCACACATAAATTTACTATATACCATATATGGGTTTGTATTCATATCTTTTATGTTGTCTTTAGGTATTTTCTCACCCAATCACAACCATAATCATTTCTCATCACCTTTGGCATACCTCTTTGCTATATGCAAATGCTCTTAAGCTAATGCACATGCATAACAGAGTAATTTATCAATTGTGGATTTGACTGTGGGAATAAACACCAATTTATGGGTTAAATATGATCATATAACCATACCCCTACTGCAATAGAAAAATGTGTACATATATATCATCAAATTGTATGCATATCATTAGGTTTTACTGATACCAAACCGCATCGCCCATCCTACAACACCTGGCCATTTACACCATGACTGTGGTAAACACCATAATCAATATAAAGATGTTACGGGTTGGTCATGATTCATACCATGGCGGCTGTGATCCATAGGACCACCGGGGACACTTGCTCATCAAAGAGCCACCCCCACAGAGTCAGCCACATACAGCTCCCCATAGCTATACATGGGCGGCTTCATGACTTACACACCAAGTCACAGGGGAAAATAAGAATACTCGTGCACCGAGTCGCCCTCCCATTAGGCCGGCCGGGGGAATCCCCTAATATTCAAACACCGACGGCTATGCAATATTCCATGGATGCAATGCAAATGTAAATCATAATGCATTTTCACAACTACGCATGCTAATTATGCCACTCACCAATCAACATCACCAACATCTCCACCATACGTTTCTTAGTGGATTTTATTATCATTGGTTGTTACCATTGTTCATGTTTTAGTGTGACATTTTCAACAATTCCTCATTGTCACAAGGGCATCAGATCATCAATTTTAATCATCAACCTTTTATCATCATAAAGGCATGCTAATCATCCATTTTCATTCTCATTTATCATTAACAATGACCATTCCATATTTATGGTGAGCATAACACAATCACATCATCATCAAGGCATTACACTAGCCAAACAATTCAACATCACCAATTAGCATACCATAACATTCCAAATGCATATTACATGTTGCCAAGCATATTCATCATCATCATGTTTAACTACCACAAATCATCATTACCACTCAAACAAGGCAAACATGCATATTGTCACATATGACAATCAAACACTACTCAATCCATGCATTTAGAATATAAAACTCGTCTCCTACCTCAAGAGAAGAATTTTGAGCGATACAACGTTCCCGCCTTGTCATTTAGAATGGGTCCTACATTTCACAAGGCACATATCATTATTTTCTACTCAAGATCACCAAGATTTACATATTCTAATCTAATACTTGGTGCTTACAACATTTTCATCATCAAGCCATTTTCTATTTTATTAATCTCACCATAACCACCATAGGTTTGGTGTTCATATTTATTATCATGCATTTATAACCATACCCATCAATGGGTTTACCTACCAATGGCCATCAATCACCATTAATAGCTATCTACTCTCATCAATGCTATCAACCATCATCAATAACTACTCTCCTAACACATTTACTCATACCCACCATTCAAATATCATACAATTCCTCATTAAATCACCTTTCCACCCAACATTAATCATTTTCCCCCAATTTTCACAAGTTAGGGTTTTACTATAACCCAACAACATTATAAATACGCATCAACCTCCCATTATTCCAAGCATTAATTTTGTGTACCTCGTAAAAGGTTCATAAAGCTTGCATTTAAAACCACCCCACCTTAGGGTTTCCATATTAATGGCTTCTCCCAACAACCCATACACATTAAATGCTCACTCAAACATTAAAAACCCAAAACCTAGGGTCTATACTCTTGGGAAATGACAAGAGCTTACCTTAAGAGAAGAAATAAGAGAGTCTTCAAGAGAGGGAGAGAGGAACACGAAATTAAGGAGGAGAAAGGAGAAAGAACTTCAAGCTTCAAGCTCCTCCTTTGCCAATAGGGAAAACAAAAATGGAAGAGAGAAGAGGCACCACCAATTTGCTTAGGTTTTTGGAAGGAGAAGAAGAAATGAAGAAGAAGAAGAAGAAGAAGAAGAAGAAGGGAAATGTGTTTGCCTAAGAAGTAGAGAGCTAACGTGAGAGTGAAGAGAGTTAAATGAGTTTTGTGTTTTAATTTTACCCCTTTCACTAAAATTTACCGTTTTACAACAGACAGGGTCTCTGATCGGGCTCAATACTTTATCTAAAAATTATTTCGAATACATATTCAGACTCCTAATAATATTCTTAATAGCCCTGACCAATAGCACCTCAATCGGAGATACTTGGTCCGACACCTATATGTTAATCGGGTCTAATTTCAGCTCACAGAGCCTCAATAAATTATGAATAATCCATAAAAATCTCAATTTAATTACTTTCAACATTTTCGAACATTAATTATTCCACGGGTAATTATTTGGTATTTATGCCTCATATTTAATCATTTATATAAAATTTGGGAGGTTACAACCATCACTGAAAAAGAAATGCTTGTTGTGGTGTATGCCTTTGATAAATTCAGATCATATCTGATTGGTGCCAAAGTGATAGTTTATACTAACCATTCAACACTTAAGTACTTGCCAAAAAGTCAAAGCCTAGGCTGATAAGATGGGTCCTTTTTCTACAAGAGTTCAATTTAGAAATTAGAGACAAAAAGGGAATAGAAAACTCTATAGCTGACCAACTCTCTCGTTTAGAAGGAGATAATGAAATTGTTCCTATCAAGGAAGAATTTTTAGATAAGAGCTTGATGAAAATAGAACAAAGTCCATGGTATGCTAACATGGCAAACTTTAAAAGTGCAGCCATGGTGCCTACAGGAATGACATCCTAAATAAGAAAGAAATTCTTTCATGACAACAAGAGTTTTCTATGGGATGATCCTTTCCTGTATAAGGTTGGATTAGATGGAATAATTAGGAAATGTGTGCCTGAAAGTGAATAAGAGAGAATTCTTTGGCATTGCCATGATTCTCATTATGAGGGCACCATCGTTCCTCAGGAACTGCTGCCAAGGTGCTGCAATGTGGCTTTTATTCGCCAACCATCATTCAAGTTGCTAAGAGTTATGTTCAAAGGTGTGATAAATGCCAAAGGAGTGGAGGACTCTCTGCTAAAGCTGGCATGCCTTTAACTAACATTGATGTAGGATCTTCTTCTATCTTCTTGAATAAGGGTGGATCTAGGGTAGTCTTCCTCTTCTAAACTCTTCAAGCCTTAATCAAGCTTCTTGCTTGTGGGAAAACCGAAATGGAGAAAGTGGAAAAAGGACTCAAACTACACAGATTTGCAAAAGGGAAAAGAGAAGGAAATGTGGAGATGGAAGGGAGAAAGGAAAAGGATGGTGGATGGAAAGGAGGAAAGGGATGGGAGGCCACTCCAAGAGGAGATAACTCCCTTAGAACTCGCCACCAAGAGAGAGGAAAACCCCTTGGATGAGAGCTTGCTAGAGTTCACTCTCACCTAGAGAGAAGGGAGAGCTTCTCTCACTAAAACTCACTTTTGTAAGTGTGAAAATATCAAATGGCATTCAAGTGTGTCAATTTACAAAAGAAGAGCTCCTTATATAGAGCCATAAGGAATTCAGCCAAAGGACTCCCACATGGGCTTCTCTATGATGTCTAGGCCCGATAATGAAAAAGGAGAAGAGTATGGCCTATACATACCCCAAAGTACATGGCTCAAAAGTGGCCCTATTGACCTTGCAAGGCCCAAATAAACCCTATAAGCCCAGAGAATCTAACTAAGAAGTATATTACAAGTAAAGTATGAATAGAGCCTCAAGCATTCTTCATTGGGCTTAGGCCCACTCAAAGCTAGGAAGGAAGATAAGGCCCGATGGATGCTTTCTTTAGCCTTTTTGGTCTTGGCCCTTGTGAGAGGACCTTTGTATGCTTCAAGTCCTTTCTCTAGAATAGTGTGAGGGTCCTCCCTTAGTGTGTTCTCATTATGCTCCCCCTCTTCGAAAGGATTTATCCTCAAATCTAAGGCATCATCCTTTTCATCTAAATCAAAGGGAGACAAATCTGAAATATTAAAGGAAGCACTCACTCCATAATCGCCTAGCAAATCAAGGACATAAGCATTATTATTCATTTTCTTAATGATTTGGAAAGGCTCATCACCTCTAGGGTCAATTTTGGATTTGTGTAAGTTTAGAAATCTCTCCTTTTGAAGGTGTAACCAAACCCAATCTCCAACCTCAAAGGTGATGTCCTTTCTCTTTTTATTGGCACAACGAGTATAGTGTTCATTCTTAGTTTGAATTTGGTTTTTAACCTTCTCATGAAAATCTTTGATAAATTTGGCCTTTGCCTCTCCATCCATATAAAGGATAGAATCAGAAACCTCAATAGGCAAAAGGTCCAAAGGAGTGAGAGGGTTAAAACCATAAACAACCTCAAATGGACTATGCTTGGTTGTGGAGTGTTGTACCCTATTATATGCAAACTCAATATGGGGCAAACACTCATCCCAAGATTTAACATTTTTGAGCACTAAGACCCTAAGAAGTTGAGAAAGGGTCCTGTTTACTACCTCTGTTTGTCCGTCCATTTGAGGATGACAAGTGGTGGAAAAGAGAAGCTTCTTTCCTAGCCTTGACCAAAGAGTTTTCCAAAAACGGCTTAGGAATTTGGTGTCCCTATCAGAAATTATGGTTTTAGGAACACCATAAAGTCTTACAATCTCTTTGAAAAAGAGTTTAGCAATATGACTAGCATCATCTACCTTGTGACAAGGGATAAAGTGAGCCATCTTACTAAACCTATCCACAACAACAAAGATAGAATCCAATCCCCTTTGGGTCTTAGGCAATCCCAACACAAAATCCATAGATATATCAATCTAAGGTACAGTGGGTATTGGTAAAGGAGTATATAAACCACTAGGCAAAAGTTTTGATTTTACTTTTCTACACATAATACACTTAGCACAATGTTTTTGAACATCTTTTTTCATTTTTAGCCAATAGAAGTGTTCATGTAATATGGATAAAGTTTTATCTATTCCAAAATGGCCCATTAAGCCTCCCTCATGGCTTTCTCTAAGTGAAAGATCTCTTAAATAACTTCTAGGAATCCAAAGTCTATTGGCTTTGAAAAGATAGCCATCTAAAATGTTAAAGCCTTTATGAGATGAAGAAGTGGAAGATGAGTGGAAAATGTTAGAAAAATCAAGGTCATTTGGATACAAAGACCTAATCTCATCAAGCCCAATAACTTTGGCTCCTAGGGAGGTTAGTAAAGAGTGCCTCCTAGATAAAGCATCAGCCACAGTATTGGATTTTCCATTCTTATACTTGATGACATAGGGAAATTATTCCAAATACTCAACCCACTTAGCATGCCTCTCATTTAGCTTATGTTACCCTTTAATGAATTTGAGGGATTGATGATCACTATATATGACAAACTCTTTGGGAATCAAGTAGTGTTCCCAAGTTTGTAGGGCTATAATTAAGGCATAAAATTCTTTATCATATGTGGGATAATTGATGGCTGCCCCATTAAGCTTTTCACTGAAGAAAGCAATGGGGTGACCTTCTTGTAAAAGAACAGCTCCTATACCCACATTAGATGCATCACACTCAAGCTCAAAGGTTTTGGAAAAATTTGGAAGTGACAAAATTGGAGCGTGAGTGAGGCGATCTTTGAGATCTAGGAAAGCTTTTTCTTGCCTTGGCCCCCAAATAAAAGAAACATTCTTTTTCACCAATTCATTCAAAGGGGAGGCTAAGGTGGAAAAATCTTTCAAAAATCTCTGATAAAAACATGCAAGACCATGAAAACTTCTTATGTCACTCATATTTTTGGGTGTGGGCCAATCTTGGATGGCCTTCACCTTTGAGTGATCTACCTCTACACCTTTTGAACTAACTACAAATCTAAGAAAGATAATTCTATCCATGCCAAAAGAATATTTTTCAAGGTTTGCATAAAGATTGTTTATTCTTAGGGCAAGCATAACTTGTCTAAGATGGTTTAGATGAGAGGTCATGGTCTTTGAATAGATTAAAATATCATTGAAATAGACCACAACAAAATGCCTAATGAAGTCCCTTAAAACATGATTCATTAATCTCATGAATGTGCTTGGTGCATTAGTCAAGCCAAAGGGCATAACTAACCACTCATATAATCCAAGTTTGGTTTTAAAAGCGGCTTTCCATTCATCTCCTTCTTTGATTCTTATTTGGTGATAGCCACTTTTACGATCAATCTTGGAAAATATTGCAGAACCACTAAGCTCATCAAGCATATCATCAAGTCTAGGTATGGGATGCCTATACTTGATGGTGATGTTATTGATGGCCCTACAATCGGTGCACATTCTCCATGAACCATCCTTTTTAGGAACAAGTAAAACAGGCAAAGCACATGGGCTTAAACTTTCTCTAATCCAACCCTTAGAAAGTAGTTCATTCCCTTGATTCTCAATTTCAAGGCTTTCCTTAGGATTACATCTATATGCAGGCCTATTAGGTAAACTAGCACCAGGAATTAAATCTATTTGATGTTCAATACCCCTAATAGAAGGTAAGCCTTTTGGGATTTCTTTTGGAAAGAGGTCTTTAAATTCATTTAATATATTTTGAATCCCTTTGGGCAAAGGAGGGGGAAGGTTGCCCATTGAGCACAAGGAAGTGCTAGGGATGTCTTTTGCATACATGATCAAGCATTGTTTATGTGAAAGCATTTTCATATCATATTTGGTGGCCAAAAGATTGACACTAGAGTCGTCACAGACAATAACTCCTTTTCCTTTATCATCTTTTTTATTTTTCTTAATTTTTCCTAGATGAGTTGAAGAAGATCCTAACTCTCTATCTCTTTTAAGCTTCATTTGTAGTTGATCTTTAGCTACTTGTTATGGAGTTAGGGGGTGTAAAACTATCTTCTTACCATCTAGTTTGAAAGTGAGGGTGTTAGTGAACCCCTTATGGATGACCTTACTATCAAATTGCCAAGGTCGTCCTAGCAATATATGAGTTGCCTCCATAGGGACTACATCACAATTAACTATATCTTTATATGTGCCTATGGTGAAATTTATTAAGACTTGCTTATTAACTAACATCTCTCCCTTTTCATTTAACCATTGTAACTTATAAGGTCTAGGGTGACCTATTAGTTCTAAGACCATCTTATGCACTAGTCTTTGACTTACTACATTAGCACAACTCCCACTATCCACAATGAGAGAACATAATTTGTCATTTATGTAACATCTTGTATAAAAGATGTTCTCTTTTTATGTAGTATCATCTAGCTTAACATGAATACCAAGTAATCTTCTAATCATGTAAAGCTCACCATCATCCCCTGAAATATGCTCACTGTCATATGAAACACTACTTGAGTCATCACTTGAATAGTGAGAATCAGAATTAGACTCTGATTAACTTGAGTAGGTTCCATTATTTTTCAAAACCATGGTTCTTTTTGTTGGACAGTCAGAAGCAATATGACCTCTACCAATACATTTAAAATATTTAATGGTAGATGATCTACAGGATTGTGGTTTAGATGTGGATTCATGCTTTTCTCTTTGATTCCTAAAAACCTTTCTATTTTTATGCAACTCACATTGAGGTTTGGAAGATGAAGTGCCCACTTCCCTCTCCCTAGGGTTTCTATCAAACTTGCCCTTATTATCTTGTCCTACCCACTTAGATTTATAGGCTCTATTTTCCTCACTATAGGCTGCTCTCTCTTTGTATTGGCTCTCTACCTTAGTGCATTGGTGAATTAGTTCCTCAATATCTACATGTAGAAGGAGTTCTACTCTATTCTTAATGTTCCTATTAAGGCCATGTAAGAACCTATGCATTAGGGTTTCCTCATCTTCTTCTAGGTTTGCCCTAATCATAGCTATCTCTAAAGCTTTGTAGTAGTCTTCTACACTGTTTGACCCTTGGGTGAGTCTATTTAGCTTTGCTAATAGCTCCCTTCTATAGTAATTAGGAACATAACATTTTCTTAATAAAGCTTTTAAATCCAACCAATCATCTATTGGTGGAAAATTATCTTTCTTTCTCTTCTTACATACTTGAGACCACCACACTAAGGCATAGTTTTGGAATGAGAGGGTGGCTATCCTAACCTTCTTTTCATCTTTTATTTGATAAGAGTTAAAGATTTGTTCTACTCTCATTTTCCATTCTAGATAAGCCTCTATGTCACTCTTGCCATGAAATAGGGGTATTTCTAATTTGACTTCTCTTAAGCCTATATCTTCTGTTTTATGCTCATGGTGTCTTCTTTGTCTAGGCTCCTCTTCACTATCACTATTATTATGTCTATGATTTCTTTGATTTCTATGTCTAGTTCTAGGGTTTTCATTATGCTCAAGATTTGTTAGCCTAGCATTAATGTTATTCAAGCTATTCATTATGTTATGAAGCATAGTTTTATTCTCCCTATCACTAGAAGACATCTTTTAAGGTTGTCAAAGAAATTGAAGACACAAACAAGGAATGTGTAGACAAACTAGTCGAAGAGGATGAATGCAAAATAAATGAAAGAAAACACACAACAATCCTAAAATATCAATACTAGGTTTCTAACCTAAGGGAAAACAAGATCCTAGGTTGCCTTTTACTATGTTAATCCTATGTTGCTTATGGAAGTCCTAGGTTTGGATTTAACCTAAGTTGTTTATGATTATCCTAGGTTGTTTCTAACAATTAACTTACCCTATACAAGCCTAACCAAATTCAATTCACTAGTTAACCTAACAAAATTAGTTCAACTAACTAACCAACACCTAACAAACCCTAACTAGAAGTAGTTATTTAGTTATGGAAGTTACAACAAAGTCTAACAACCCTAACCAACAACTAATTCGGTTATGATCAAGTTAAGACCTAAACTAATTTCAGTTATGATTAGTTGAAGTAACTAGAATTAGTTCCAACCACTAACTAATTAACCTAATTAGTTAAGGCAAGCAACTAACTAACCACTATTAGTTATAACCAACAAGTAACTAACTAAAAGAATTAACAACCAAATGCAAATGCTCTACCACTAGCTGAAATTACCAAGTGCAAATAAAAGTTAATAGTGTCCAAAAGTCCAATGTCCAAAGGTGTGTCCAAAATACAAGACAAAAACCTAATACACAAGACCTAAGAATTTGAAAATTTGCCTAAGTTCTACTAGTTACAAGGCCTTTGCTTCCTTTACAATTTTCTTCAAGCTCTTCCTTGATGTGTAAGCTCTACCTCACCTAGCAAAATAAGGCAATACAATACTCCAAACAAACTTTGTTAATGAATTCAACAAAAATTAAACCTTACAAGTGTATCTCTCAAGTGTCTCCTCACAACTCTTACCCTTTCTTTTAGTGTCAAGTTCACCCAAGCAATTTACGCTCTCACCTCAAGTGTTCCAATAGGCTACCCTCAAGGTATAGAGAAGGGAATTATCAAGAAGTTTGAAAGAAAGGCAACTTCAAAGACAAAACTTGAGAAGGAAAAATGACAAACTAAAAATGCTTAAGAAGGAAGGCTACTCAAAGTGGAAGATATTTTTGGATTTTTGATTGACAAGACACTAAAGCTATACTATGGATAAAAACTATACTATGGATAAGGATTTCAAAAATGATGATGGACAAAACTAGACAAACAAGAAATTAAAATGCAATCAACAAAAGGAAAGTACAACCTAAACCTAGAAACTCTAAAGTTGCAATCATAACTAAGCAAGAAAGGTTCAAATGAAACTATATGAAGGCTTAAGCAAACAACTCATTTCAAGTACAAAGGGAATTTTGAAATTTGATTTTGATTCTTGGTGCCTTACTTCACACTTTTCTTAATGAGGCTTCCTTTTCTTTTCAACACCCTTTTTTAATTTTAGGAATATAGGGCTTTTCTTTTTCTTTTTCTCTTTTGAATACTTTCTTTTCTTTTTAATGCCTCTTGTATTTTTCAATGCAAAACACCACCAATGAAAATCCCCAAAACCAAAATGAAACTATACCAAAACAAGTTCAAATGTCTCTTTCTTACTTAAGGGAAAACACTTGCAACCTTCTTCCAAAAGGAGTGGAAGGATTATGTTCAATACATTTTGACAAAATTTTCTTTGATGCAATAATATGAAAACCAAATATAAGATGTGTTCCTAATGTGCATTCACAAACAAAATCAACCTAGAAAGAAACTAAGAGTGAGAACTAACAATCCTAAAAATGAGATGACTTTTGGAGGGTCTTAAAGTGAGACCTCTTAACAAGACAAGGATGGAACCTTTGGGAGATTAGTCAACGTGCTTGAACTAACTCCACTTCACATGGCTATGCACTTGCTATTAAAGAAAAATCAACACAAAGCCTAGAACACTAGACAAAGGTTCCACATGGCACAACAACTAATTCCTATTTGGCTCTAACTACCAACTAACAATGAACAAACTTCTAACAACCAAGTAACAACTCCTAACTGAATTACCAATGTGCCAAATCTAAATTTTTGGAAGAAAATACAACAAGAAACCGAATACTCAAAGCAATATGCAAGAAAGTTGAAGAAATGGAACAACTAACACAAAAACTCAAAAGAACACTAACTTTTTATGAATTTTCTACTTTAACATGGCATCAATAAAGCAAGTAAGTAATAAGAACACAAAATTCCAGCCAGCAAATAAAGGAAAAACCAAAAACTAAAGGAGGAAGAAGAGTAGAAAAGAACCTCCCAAGCTCAAGAGATACCAAATGATGTAGGATCTTCTTTTATCTTCTTGAAGAAGGGTGGATCTAGGGCACTCTTCCTCTTCTAACCTCTTCAAGCCTTGATCAAGCTTCTTGCTTGTGGGAAAACTGAAATGGAGAAAGTGGAAAAAGGACTCAAACTACACAGATTTGCAAAAGGGAAAAAAAAGGAAAGGTGGAGATGGAAGGGAGAAAGGAGAAGGATGGTATATGGAAAAGAAGAAAGGGATGGGAGGCCACTCCAAGGGGAGATAACTCCCTTAGAATTCACCACCAAGAGGGAGGAAAACCCCTTGGATGAGAGCTTGTTAGAGTTCACTCTAACCTAGAGAGAAGGGAGAGCTTCTCTCACTAAAACTCATTTTTGTAAGTGTGAAAATATCAAATGGCATTCAAGTGTGTCAATTTATAAAAGAAGAGCTCCTTATATAGAGCCATAAGGAATTTGGCCAAAGGACTCCCACATAGGCTTCTCTATGATGCCTAGGCCCAATAATGCAAATGGAGAGGAGTATGGCCTATACATGGCCCAAAGTGAGTGTACATGGACTAAAAGTGGCCCTATTGACCTTGCAAGGTCCAAATAAACCCTATAAGCCTAGAAAATCTAACTAAGAAGTACATTACAAGTAAAGTATGAATAGAGCCTCAAGGATTCTTCATTGGGCTTGGGCCCACTCAAAGTTAGGAAAGAAGATAAGGCTCGATAGATGCTTTCTTTGGCCTTTTTGGTCTTGGCCCTTGTGAGAGGACCTTTGTATGCTTCAAGTCCTTTCTCTAGAATGGTGTGAGGGTCCTCCTTTAGTGTGTCCTTATTAAACTTTCTAATAGTTGAGCTATTTGATGTGTAGGGAATAGATTTCATAGGACCTTTCCCAAAGTCTTTCTCCTGTGAGTACATTCTTGTGGTAATGGACTATGTGTCAAAGTGGGTGGAAGCTTTACCCACTAGAACCAATGATGCACATGTGGTGCTGAGGTTTTTTAAGAAAAACATCTTCTTAAGGTATTGAGTACCTAGAGTTATCAATAGTGATGGAGGGTCTTATTTTTGTAATAAGATAATGGAAAAGGCCCTGAAACATTATGAGGTACTCCATAAGGTGTCAACTCCCTATTATCCATAAACTTGTGGACAAGTAGAGTTATCTAATAGGGAAATCAAGAAGATCCTTGAGAAAGTTGTAGGTAAATCTAGAAGAGATTGATCTGCAAAATTAGATGATGTTTTATGGGCTTACCGCATAACTTTTAAAACTCCAATTAGCACGTCCCATTATCAACTTGTGTATGGTAAGGCTTACCATCTTCTTCTGGAGATAGAGCATAGAGCCTGGTGGGCTACAAAGTTATTAAATATGGAATTTAACCAATCTCAAGAGGAAAGAGTTCTGAAACTTCATAAGCTTGATGAGTTTGGATTACAAGCTTACTGTAGTGTCTCTTTATACAAAGAAAGAACAAAGAGATGGCATGATAAGAAGCTAGAAAGGAAAGAGTTTCAAGAGGGGGACAAGGTTCTACTATTCAAATCTAGGTTGAGACTCTTCCTAGGAAAACTTAAATCTAAATGGTCTGGTCCTTTTGTGGTTAATGAAGTGTTTCCTCATGGTGCTATTAAGGTAAACGAACCAAAAACAGGAAGAATGTTTAAGGTTAATGGTCAAAGACTCAAACTCTATTTTGGGGGTAAGTTTAATAGGCAAAAGGCCTCAGTTGAACTGCATGCTCATGCTTAGGAGTCATACGTCAAGCTAATGACGTTAAAGAAGCGCTTTAAGGAGGCACCCTTGCAACTTTGTTTTTCTTTCTTTCTTTAAATTGTTGTGTTAATTCATCTTGAAAAATAGATGAATGCCTTTGAAAAAAATAATATACAATCAAAGAGAAGGGCAAGGAAGAAATTTTAAAAAAAATTATAATATTGGTCAGGAATAAAGGTCAAGTAAGAGTATTTTTCTAAGAGTCTGGCGTACCTATGCTGGAATAAGGGCTTTTTACCCTCATTTTCCCGCTTAGCTCAATAGCTACCTGTGGTTACGCTCTACTATAGCACACTTACGCTTCCACTCTGAGGTATTAGGAATGATGTGCGCATACCTACGCTTCATCATAGCGTGCTTACGCTGGCTTTTTATCCATCGTCTTAGTCTCAAATCTCTGTGGTGCATCTTTATGCTGCATGCCAACATTCTTACGTGAACATGTTGTGGTTCTTAAAGTTAAAATTTTGGAACGAATCTGATAATTATTTGTTTCAATTTTTTCTTCCAGTTCTTTCAATTTGTCAATAAATTTATATGACCATAAAGGAACCTCTTTACTTATTTCATTTATTCCAATACATTTTTTTGTTCTATTTCCATTTATCATTGTTTTATCATTCAGATCAGTTCTAATTACATTGAATAAAATTAGTACACTTTTCTCTAGCATCTATGCAACTTCCCTGATTCTAGTTTCCATTTTCCATAAAGGTTGAGCATGCCAAGGCTGAAACTGGTGTACCTACACCAGCAACCCTGGCTATCTTTGGATCTATCTTTTTAATTACACGTATTCATGCTTCTTTCTCGCGTTCTTATGCTAGTTCCATATGAGCATCAGGTGGTGTGAATTACTTAACCATACTTACGCTTTAATGGAGTGTACCTACGCGTGAGTCTTGTCGTGGCAGGTAGTTGGGAGTTCCTTTGAGCGTACTAACGCTCTACATACGTACTTACATGTAGGTCCTGCCTAGTTTCCTCTGTTGTTCTCCCTTCAAAGCGTGATTATGCTCTGACTGAGCGTCCTTACGGACAGTGTAGACAGTGCCCATTTGGCATTGTTCATTCTGATAGCGTCACTACGCTACTCAATAAGCGTGTTTACACTAGTGTTGTATTCCTTGGTTAATAAATTCCAGGAGCCTTCTGTGGGTACGCTTAGGGTGAGTGTTCTTAAGCAGCCCTTCTATTCTTGTTCACTATGTTTTAACAATAATTAAGCGTTCATACGCTGTAGTGAAGCATTCTTACGCTTGTTCTCTATCTTGCTCATCATTGTCAATATTTAATAAGTGTATCTGTGCTTCTTTTAAGTGTGCTTACACTCGTTCCTTGCCAGGAATGAGGTTCATGAATCAGTGTTTTAGCGTACTAACGCTCTACTAGAGCATGGTTACACGTGTTTTCATAGCATCAACTATTGCCTGTTTGATTGAGCATCCTTACACGCATTTTCTATTTTGATCCAACACGTTAACACTTACAATAAGCATGCTTACACCTGGGTTGGACGTTCCTACGCTAACCCCTGGTCTATACATACCTGTTCCAGCGTAGGAACCCTAACCCTAACTGATTTACGCAAGTGCTTTACCCCTTTTCAATTGTAACAATCATAATCTTCCATTTCTTCAAATTGGCAACTATTTTTCACATATTATTATCATTTACTTCACTTTACCATTTCAATTTCCTATAACACCTTCAATTATCATATTTCACGTCACCTTTTCATATTTTACCCACCATTTAGTAGTTCATACACCTTTCCACTTGCTATATATAGTGCATTCTATTTGCTTGCCATGGCATCTAGGCATTCCCGCTCTATTCATAAAACTGAGAGATTGATTGAAATGGAACAAGCAAAAGCATCTCGTAAAGAGAAGGGAAAGGGAGTGGCCACTACTACCACTCCTACTTCCCCTCTTCTTATTAAGAAGAAGAAGTTTGAAAAAGAAGAGAAGCGTTCCAAATGCCAAGAGAACTTCGATTGGAAGTGTTCCAGATATGCCAAGGCTACTCAGGACTATGAAAGGAGATTCAGAGAGAGAGGTGTGATTAAGGACAAGGTGATATTGTTGAGTGAGGAAGATTGTCCTGACCTAAATATGAGGGATACTATGTTTGCCAGGGGTTGGCAAAATTTTAATAAAGTGTTGGGTCATGGCTATCAAGAACTCACCAGTGAGTTCTATGCCAATTTAAGGGTCAATGATAGTGATGATGATACCCCCTATTCTTCCTATCCAAGGGGTGTTGTCATCCCATTTTCCAATGAAATTATTAATAAAGCTTTGTGACTGCCTGTGGTGGAAGATATTGAATGTCAATACACCAAATTACTGAATGAGTTCACATTGGAGGAGAATGCTAATTTAAGGAAGAAAGTGTTGGAGGTATGCTATCAAGAAGGGACCATCTTTGAAACTATTGTTGGTGGTGCGCTAAAATTTATAAGGAAAAATACTCTTCTTGATCCCCTATGATATGGTGCCAATACTTGCTCTCTTCACTGCAACCGGTGGCTCATGCTACTGAAATTGTGGTGAAAAAGTTGGTCCTAATTTACTGTTTAATGTAAGAATTATATGTTGATTTGGGTGACTTGATTCTGTTTAAAATGGTTAAGGCTAATGAGAAATATGCCCAATTACAATATTGTTCAGTCATTTCATTATTGGCCAAGAAAAACTCAGTAAAGGTACCGGAGGAGGAGTTTGTTGGCGTATGCACTATGAGCTTTTATGCTTTTTCATTTGTATCATTTTTGTGCTTATCAATAAAATAAGTATTTTAGTTTAAAATTGTTTTAAAACATATTTATCGTTGGAGTAATAGGTCATATGAAAGTTATTCCTAAAATGTCCCTAGTCAAGTATTTACATGGGGACATGTAAATACATTGAGACTAGTGTATGAGTGTACTGATGACCTGATCTCATAGATCATAGATATAGATGATATCAAGTCATCACACGGGTACACATTAAGAGTAATGATGTACTAGACAGACCCACCATGAGAACGTTGCATGGATCGTTACATGAATGTAATAAATGATTCTCAATGTGATAATGGTATATGTAGTCCTTCGACCTGAGGTCACTACGATTTCTACATAAGGGGTTTATTGTTTTAATACAATTAAACATCTTCTGTAACAAAAGGACTTAAGCAATGAACAAATTATGCAGAGGGATGTGAGTGATATAGATGGGATTTGTCTCTCCTATGTGATAGGAGTGATATCTATAGGCCACTTGATGGAGTAAGACTAAGAAAATGCATGGCCATGCTAGAAAGAATAAATATTAGATATTTATTTGGATCAAGTCTACTCCGGTATCAAGTAAAATAAATTGGGCCGTACAAGGATGACGCGACCATGCCTTGGGCCCAATTAGGATATTGTGACAAAAGGAACAAACATTAAATAATTATCACTTATAGGTTATATTGATATTAAATAATATTCGGACATAATGATGCATTGCTAGATGCCGCTCTTATTTTATATTAATAATATAATAATTTATTATTAATATGACCGGGTATTTACCTATAGGGTCACACACATAGAGTAAGCCCATCAAAAAATGTTTTGTTTTATTTTAGTTGGACTAAAATAAAGTTATTTAGCCTAACTCATTTAGAATGAGTAAGGATCCCACTCTTTAGAGAGAACAAATTAGGTCAAACCTAAGCCTATAAATAAAGCATAAGATGCTCATAGGCCATTCACAAAAGTGAGACATAAATTCGCAAAAGTTATAAGAGCTACACGCCTTCAAACTAGCAGTTGGCAAGTGTTACGATTCTGGTGGGAGTGCTCGTGTGGACTCCTAAAGGACGAGGCTAAGACTTCTTCAGTGTTCTTCAAGTGGTAATCCTAAAATGAATTTTTTTATGTGTTTGTCTTGTGCTTTGAAACACGGCGCTTTGCAAATCCTATGGAATCCTTGTATTTCCGCTGCTCATGTACTAGGGATTCCCTAACAGAGTTTACTAAGGTAAAAATGGAAAGGGCCCTGGACCATGCCTAGGTGAGGGATCGGATTGATCACTATGTTCCCACGGAACCCAAGCGTTCCAAGTCCAAACTAATCAAATCATCATCTTCTCACCAAGAACAATCCTCTGCTCTAATCCTAACCACTATCTTGGGTGAACTACAAGCAATCAAGAAGATACGGCTTTGGACGTATGATTTGGTGATGAACCATAATATACTACTAAGGAAAATGGCCACTACAATGAACTTGGACCCTACTGAAGAGATGGGGGTTCCAGCTGAGATTGATCAATGGCTGGCTTCTATAGGCTTCACCATCCCTCTAGTTGATACACCCTTAAGCATAGAAATTCCACTACATGCTGATCAGGCTGTTGATGATGAGGCAGTTGATGAAAAGATGGTTGACACTACTAAAGAGGGAGATGACACTGTTGCTGAGTAGATTATGAGTTTTATTTTGTTTTTCTTTGTAATTTAGTCCAAACTCTGTTATTCTATTTTAGGTAAATGCACCTTTTGGTCTTTTATTTTGCACAAAAGTGTTATCCCGGTCCCTTAGCTTTTTTATTCAAGTTAGTCCCCTATGTGGTTTAAAATGTTTCAATGTGGTCCTTCCACTAAATGGATGCTAACTCCATTTGCACTATGCTGTCAAATAAGGACATCACTATACACATGTCAATTAGTGATTCGTTATCGCATCAAACACTAAAATGATGTGGTTTTGATAATTGATAGGGAAAATAGAAAACTGTGGATCTCATAGTCCTTCTTCATTCATCTTCCTTTTCCGTTCATCTTCCTTTGAGGCTTGCACAAAGCAAATATAGGGCTTTATATCAGCAGCAGGAAGTTGCCATGAAGGCCCAAAGGGGGTTCATTTAAAGTTGGCACCAAAAGGGGAATCATTATGACCAAAAGTGGGGAAAGAAATTAACAAGGGGAAATTTCAATGATTGACATACGAATTTTGCATTACATCAAAAAATAATAGGGAAAATGAAAAAGAGTCATAGACCCGAATGATCAAATGATTCCTATAGCAATTGCTGTTATTGAATATGAGAACACAGAGTCATAAACCTGCTCATAGGGGATATAGGTGGAGTAGAGGCTTGCAAGGAGTTCATCTTTATATCAGACCATAAAGTATAATTGTTTCAATTTGGTCCCTTATGTTATGTTAGTGATTTCAATTTAGTCCGCATTGAATATTTAATTGTTTCAGTTTAGTCACCTGACACAGACAATTGCTTACTCTATTTTACTTACAATGAGCAGGGTCTGAAACATGCCTTAGAGGAAGTTATATCTGGTGTTGAGCAAAGATTCTGTGTTACAAAGAGTTGATTATGTTCTCTATAATTTCAACAAAGCAAGATGTTTTAATTTTTCCTAATGTTTTTTCTAATGTTTTAAGAATAAAGTGTTGCAGCAGAGATTCTGTTTATATTCATTCTTTATTCCTAATTCTTGTGTCCTTTTCCTCCTCATTATGGTCATTTTCACTTCCTTCATGGAACAATGTTTTGCTATCTCTCTTATTTTCATCAACCTTAAATTCACGATGAATGATTCATCTTACATCAATATTTTGTCTCTTTTAAATTTTTTGTTTGTGTTTTTGGGTTCTCCTGCTTCAGGGGGTTTTATCCCCATTCCTTTCCAATTTTACTACTAACTGTTCAGATTCATATGCTTTGAGTATCAATGAAAATAACAAAATGAAAAATTACTTTATTCTCCAATCTTCAAAAGCTGTTATTTTTTTATTTGTTTGTTGATTTGTGTTTGCTATTAGGGAGCATATGGTTTTACTTTAGAAGCATCAGGGAAGAATATGATGACAACAGTGTAAACGGTGTTAGCATCCATTTGACGAAAAGACCACATTGAAACATTTTAAACCACATAGGGGACTAACTTGAACCAAAAAAAAAAGCTAGGGGACCAGGATAACACTTTTGTGCAAAATAGAGGACCAAAGGGTGTATTTACCCTTCTATTTTTGGGTTGTAAAATTTGAACTACTTGTTTTCATTTTATTTCATCTGTTATTTCAGTTACAGTTTTCCATTTCCACATTGTTTGTTTTGGTTTCCATTCTATGTCTTCTTAATTCACTAGTCGTCATTGGAAGATGCACATATACCTGCCTACATAGGTAAAGAGGGAAGTTCCTTTACCTCTTACTCTTTGATGATTGTTCTAATGAAAAAGAAAGAGAAAAAAATATAGAATATGAATAATAGGACTTTCGCATTCCAAAAGTTGAAACTATTATCCTAGGTAATTGCTTGAATAGAGTTACTTATATATGCTACAATCATGATAATCTTCAGATCATTCATATCATAATCTGTTGTGGTGCATGTTTGAAGACCTAGGATGATAATTTGATATCACTGCATTGTTTTAAGTTTAAGGATGTGTTAATTGATGCTTAAGCTTTGTCTTTGTAGTGAGATTTGCGCCTGAATTTTTGTGAGTGTACTTGCTTACACTACAAGAAACACGCTTTTGCTGGCGGTTCAGTAGTGGCGGTAAGTTGTAACCGCCGCAAAAATTATTTATTTTGGATATTGACGACGTTTTAGAAAACCACCGACATTTATTACCCTATTTTTCACTTTGGCGCGTTTCAATTTCTTTTCCCCACGTGAGATTATTCCCCCTATTTTTTTACCACTTACTATTTTTAATTTCAAAAAACACTGTGAAAACTTTTCCTTTCTTCAATCGTTCTTCTCCCTTTCTTCAACCCTTACTCCCTTCAAAAAACATTGTGCAAACATATTGAAATTTTGTTCTCTACGTGCATTGTGAAATCTATTCTCTGGTGGGTTCTAGGGAGGCGTGGTGACACAGGTAACATTCTTCAATCGATTTTAATTAAATTCTCTGTGTGCATTGTGAAAATTAGATTTCGTTTTCTGTAAAGTATAACCGAGGATAGAAAAATCTAGCAATTGGCATGAATCTCTAGCTTTTCTTATTGTTATTCATATACCGTGGTGTTTTTTTTCATTTTTCATTTTTTTTGTTATTGATAACAATTTCGTAATTCTTTCTGACTTTGAAGGCATAGAGTGAAAGGAAGTGATTTATTCGTAATGGGTTTTGGGGCACACAGAAAGCAAAATAATAGAGAGAGAGAGAGTAAGAGTGCCGCAAAATGGTGAAACGGGCTTTTACTTTGCTGACTGTAATCATGGGAGTTTTCTCTTTCATTTTGTTTGCGAAGAAAGGGACGAAAAGGATAGGAATCTTAATGGAAAAAGAAATGGGTTAAAAGATACATTATTATGGTTTCTTTGACCACTTCTATCACGATGCCATACATAGGAAAGCTTTAAGGGCGCTATCAAACAATGCCCACCGCTCCAATCATAAAAACTTCAACTTAATTAATTTAATTAACTAATCCATAATCTTGATAAAAGGAGGCCCCCATTGCAATCCATGAAGAATGTGGATTGGCTGCAAGTAGCAGCAATACCAAAAGTTAGGTTCCCCAAGTACTATCTAACATTCTTTTTTCCTTTTTTTAATTGTTTCTTTTTTATATTTTCTCTACCCGTGGCATGTATTTTAATTTTCAAGTACAATTAAGTCTTCCAATGTAGTAGTAGTAATGTACGTATTGGATCATGCGTATGGTGGGGAATGAAAAATTTGATTTGTAAGAGGAGTGACTGTTTATTATTCTATGGGGTAGCTATGTTGGGTGATAGTTCACACCATCTCATTTGAACCATGATTTATTGGTGTATAAGGTTTTTATTGAGAGTAACCCTATCTTGTGACAAAGGTTAGGTGTAGGGGCAAAGAATCTTCATCATGATCAACTTGACTTTGAATTTGTAATTATAATTTGACAATTCTATTCTTGGAACTGACATTTGATACATTCTTTGTGGCCTTCAATATTGCAATCGATGTGGAACCATTGGATTCAGGTGAATTGGGTTGGCCAAGGGAAGAAAACAAGCAAAGAAGCTGTATCCACTACTAATCCTGTCTTGTTAGATTTGGCCATTTGGGGGAGCCACATATCAAGTACTACTCTAACCTTTTGTGTCTCTTTACATTCTTAATTTATAGTATTCTATTCAGTATTTAGTCATGAGAATTTTTAAGTCCGCGAGAGAAAATGAATTAGGGAACTAAGTACCGATCCTAAAAAGCTATTTGTTAGCTGTTGGTAAGAAAAGTAAATGGACAATGAAGATACATTTCACGTAACTAGCCACTTTTTTTTTTTTCATTAATAATTAAACTTGTATCACAACATACATTTTCAACAATTAATACACTATGTATAACCAACTGAATTGTTCTCTTTTATAATGTAGCCATTGAACATGTGTCTCACATCTCAAACAACAATATGATAATTATATATGAAAGGGAAAAACTATAATTTTGAGAGCTAAATTTAGGAGTGATCATGCAGTGTTTATTTAATTTCTAGTTGGGATTACTTAACTGGGGATTGACTAAAAAGTAATTTTTAATGTATTGATTGAAAAAATTAAAAAAAATATCTTAAATGACATGTAAAATTAATATGTAAAATTAATAATAATTATTGTATAATATCATTATTCAAATTCTATTTGCGTAACTGAATTATTAAACATGCATAAAATAACTAGCTAAGTGAGATTAAAATACATTAAGTTTGGGTTATCTTTTTTATTTTTCAACTTTATTAAACCAAAATATGTTTGGGTTGGATGGATGTCAAAAGTTGTGAGATTTCACTCATTTAGTGTTACATTTATTATTGCACAAAATTACCTAGCAGAAAGAAAAGAACAGGGACAAAAATAAAAACCCATCCAAAGACCAAAAATAATAATAGAGATAAGTTCCACTATAAAGAATTTTAGGTATTTATAATAGTGCACATGAAACGAACAAATAATCCATAATTAAACAAAATTTCCCATGTAATTTCCTAATAATCTTGTTGATTAGATTAAGGCCAAACCCAAACCATTTTTACAAAATTGTCATTACCTTAATTTGCATGGGCCCTTGTCTTGTGAGTTGTGAGATAGTTATTCTCTCGACTTGTATAGGATTGGGTATCAATTTGCTATTTATGGAATTTATACTCTTTATTTTTTGGATGTACTAGTAATTCTACGATTTGTTCATTTTTCCTTTTTATTTTATAAAAAGAAGGTTTATTAAATTATATGATGGATTATAAGTTACACTTGATTCAGTATTATCACAAAGGCACAGTGTGCAGAAGTTTACATCCATATGAAATGTATTGTATACATTGATTGGCTCAGAGAATTAAAGAAATAATAATATAATTAAAAGCCGTAAATTAAATATATGATATGATAAGATACAAATTATAAGTTGTTATATAGTTTATTTGAACTCTTACCTTACTATTGGAGTATATTTATAGAGAATTGTTATGTCCATATATATATATATATTAATGTCTTAAAAACTTAATGTAGTGGAAACTACAAATGGAGTGGAAAATAAAGTCTTGAAAACTTAATTGTATTTTTTTTGTCTCTAATATTATTAATGTTTGATTTTCTTCCATCAATAACTTTTTTTTTGAATTTTTCTTTTAATTTCTTAATTATTATCATCAAGTCTTTTTATTAAATTTTGTCCCATAACGATAGTTTTTTTAATTGTTCTCCATATACTGAACTAATAGTTCAATGTTATTTGTACTCAGTGATGGATAAGTCACGAATTAAGATGCAACGTAATACACCTGAGTATGAAGTTGGGTTGAATGAGTTTTTAGATTTTGCTTTTCAACATAGTGCGAGAGCCGGTAGTGTAACATCCCGAATTTTATAAAAATGATTAAATATGTGGAATAAATATTAAATAATTATATATGAGTTGATTTATGTCCCAAAAAATTTGAAAATAATTAAATTAGGATTTATTATGGATATTTATAATTTATTGAGATTTAAAGAGTTAAAATTTTATCTGGTTAAAATATGGGTATTAGACCAAGTATCTTCGATTGAGATGTCATTGATCAGGGCTATTAAGAATATTATTGGCAATCCGAGTATATCCTCGGAATAATTTTTAGATAAAGTATTGAGCTGAACGAAGATCTTGTATGTTATAAAATGGTAGAGTTTAATGAAGGGATTAAGATTTAAAACAAAAACCTATTCTTTTTTCTCCTCCATTCCCTCATATTTTCGTATGGCCCTTCTCCCTTTCCACTTCATCCCATTTCTTCTTCTCTTCTTCTTTCTTCTTACCCAAACCGTGGCACTCCTCCCATGGATATTGTTCACTTAAGTTTCTTGGGCCCCATGGATGCATGAAGCTAGAAGACACATGGAGCAAAAGCTTGGTTCTACCCTTCCTCCCTTT
Organism: Clitoria ternatea; assembly: GCA_037962975.1. Classification (NCBI taxonomy): domain Eukaryota; kingdom Viridiplantae; phylum Streptophyta; class Magnoliopsida; order Fabales; family Fabaceae; genus Clitoria; species Clitoria ternatea. The sequence continues at coordinate 165,851,483 of CM075672.1, forward strand.
CTCTCCATTTTCGTGTTCCTCTTTGGACTAGGAGAAAGAGGTAAGATCTTGAACACCCATGGCTCTTATTTATGGTTTTGAGTCTATTTAAGTATTATGATGGAAGATTGGGTGTTGTTTTGATGGAAAATAGCTTGAGGAACCAAGCCCTAGGTTGGATAATCCTTGGGGATTCATTGTTGTTGTTGATAAGGAATAGGATATGTTGTGGTTAGCCTAAGGATGTTTGAAATGAGACATAAATGTAGTTGGAATTGATGATGGTGGATTTTGATGAAAACCGTAGAAATTAGGAATTGGGGCTTTTGGCAAAAATTGAGGAATTGATGATTTATTGTCATAGGGATAACTTTTGTGTGTGGAAATAATGTTTGGAATGATGGGCATTTCTTGTTGTTGATGAGTTGATGTATAATGTTTAAGTTTTGGTAATTGAGGTTGTTGATTGATGTTGGAATATTGTATTATCATAAGGGAGATTAGAATTAGGTATGTGAGAAAATGATGGATATTGGATTTTGATGGGATCCTAATCTCAAGACTTGGGACTATATATGTTGTGGTTAGAAGGATTGAGTTGAGAATGAGTATGTGATGTTTAGGGTGGGGTGTTGTTGTTTATGATAATGATAATGATAATGATGATGGTGGATAACCATTGATGATAAATAGATGAGTTAAGATGAGGATTTGATGAGGCCTTAGGCCATGATGTGTGTCACTTGAAATTTGTGAATTGTTGATGGCCTTGAGCGAAGCTAAGAGGGCTTATAATGAATTTGAGTGATAATAATGGCGTTTGAATGATTGAGGTAATGTGGAATGCAATCTAGATGAGTGATGAAAGAGATATTGTTGTTATTGGGTTGGTTGACCCTTTAAGATCTAGAGAATCTTGGTTTTGGGAAAGGAATTCCCGAAGCCTAACACAATGGTATGAATTGGTGTTTTACCAAGTCTAGGACTTGATATTGAGCTTTATGATAAGCTAGCAAATGTATGAATGCATATGTATGTTGTGTAGATGATATTCTGGGCAATGTGGCAGAGCATTTGGAGCGTGCATTGATTGTGGTTCTTCCCTCGAGGTAGGAGAGGAGTTTATATTTCAATTGCATGAGTTGAATAATTGATGGTTGATGTATATGATTGTACTTATGCTTACCTTTCCATGATTATCTTGAATGGTGATTGATAATTTGATGGATGATAGGCTTAGCTATTTATTGAATGTTTGGGAATTGCATATATATGAGATAATGATGAATGTTTAGTGATCTTTGATGAATATGATTTATTTGTTGATAGAAACCCATGAATAAGTGAATTACTCAAAGGTGTGAAGTTGTGTCTTCTGATTTTTATGCATAATTGAGGAACTCATGGGGTCAAAATGAGTTTTATAAAAGATTGATAGCTTAGGATGGTCATACTAGCATGCATACATGAATTATGACTTGTAGAAATTGGAATGGGTCAATTCCATTGAGAATAGACCCTTCAGTTGCATAAAAATGTCTTGAAATGGTCTAAATGCACTTATATGCATAAGTCCCTCACTTTTTGGAATTTTTGAGTGCGATTGGTGTATATAAGTTGGTGTTAAAATTTTGTAAAGTTTGGTGTTGGTATGAAAGAGTTAGGATGCTTAGAAGTTGAAAAATTGAGCAAAATCTGCATAATTACTGTCTTGAATCGATTTAGAATAGTCTTGAATCGATTCAAAGGTCACTGGATGTGTTTGAATCGATTCACACGAGTTTTGAGTCGATTCAAAGCTCTCTGTAAGTGCTTGAATCGATTCACATGAGCTTGAATCGATTCAAAGCCCTATTATGGCCACTGCTATACTATTTTTCCAATTGCTCTATTTTCTTTGCTGTTTTTGGCCCGTTTGGGTATCTTAATGATGTTTTTGGCCTCCGACTTCTTCATTTGTAGATAATTATGTTACAGAGGTGTGAAAATTGGTCTTGCCTTAATTAGAGTTTTCTAACTCTCATTAGGCGTAAAACACCAGACCCACTGTATTGTAAAATTCAAATTTAAGAGGGTTTTGAACCCAACTTTTTATGGTTATCAAATTGGGACTAATTGCCACATCCCAAAAATAGGGGTCAATTTTTTTCGCAAAAATAATAACATTCCTGGATCTATAAATAAATCACTCCCATATATGAAGATATGAGAGCTGGTCCCATGGCCAAGAAGAAAACCAGCAGCGCGAAGCAGAAAAATGAAATGCCATTCAAGGAAAAGACAATGCAAAAAGGAGAGAAGGCAAGGGAAATAAAACCGAGCACAAAGCCCAGCGAAAACCACACAGCGTCAGAGCGAGGCCCGCAACACAACGCCCACTCGCTCAAGCGAGATCCAACTCCGCTTGGGCGAGACAGCAAAACTCGCTCGGGCGAAAGCCCCTTCGCTTGGGCGAAACTAATATCAAGCCTTCCCTTAGAACCAAACTCGCTAGAGCGAATCCTTTAATCGCTGAAGCGAGGAGCCATTCGGCATTCAATCACATGAGAAACCGAGACATTCACACACTCGGTAAATGATCAGGTCGAGTCGGAATTCATACCTAAGTCCTCTTGGAATTTAATATTTTAGTCCACTCAGCATAATGGAATTCCATCACCCGGGAAACAACCTCAACACTCATACATTTCATAACTTAGTCGTTAAATTTCCTACACCAAAGCTCACATACGATCCACCCGGTAACTGAGGGTTATCCCACTCGGATTCCATAAACCCTCACTCGAAATTTCTACCAATCAAGTGCCACTCGGTAACCATCAATCATTTAGCTCTCAGTATATTGAACTCCATCACACAGATAATACATATGCTTCCTCTCGGCCATAAATCTCTCGGTTTAATCATTCTTAACTAACTCATCATCAAAGTGGTGTTCCACTCGGAATAATATCATTGCTCAGAAATAGTCTACACAATCAATTCCACTCAGAATAATCCAAACTCCTCAACACTCAGAGGAATTTCCCAAGTATTTCACTCGGACATATGAGATACTTAACCACTCAGAGAAACCAATAAGTCAAGTCCCACTCGGACTCATCCCATGCTTAAACACTCGAAATATAAGCATAACTTATATTTAGAATATTTCAAGCTAAACCATTACAAGCACACTTCCCTTAGAAGAAATTCACTTGGGTTCCACTCGGGAAAAACTTATATTTCTCTTCACTCGGGAAAATCACAACATCATGTTACACTCGGACTCATTTTATAAATTAGCCCCTCAAATTACATATTACCTTATTCACTCGGAATAGGTCCCCATAATCACTCGGAATACATTCATAAATCATACACTTAGAATATAATCAATCCGAGTCATTACAACAACACTCCTCCTAGAAGAGGATCACTCGGATTTCCACTCAGGATTCATCAACTTAGAGGTTTATACATCCTAATTTCCTAGTAACTAGGAAGCATCAAATCAACATAAATCACTCTTACTTATATATTCTCTAATTCCAAGTCCGACTACCACTACAGCAATACCCTTTCACCGATTCCTAACCATGTTATCAACATAACAGGTATATATATATATATATATATATATATATATATATACGCATACACTCGGATACTTATTAACTTTATACTTCTCATTCACCAACACATTCAGTCGGCATGCATATAAGACCAACACTCGAAGTATATATATATATATATATATATATATTAACATGCACTCGGGTTTCCAATAACCCAACTTCAATACATATATAAAGAGTATTCTTTATACAACGTTAATATGAGTCGGTCAAGGCTTAATACATCAAAGACACTCGGTACATTACATTATATACACAACCACATCAATAAACACCCAACACTCGGGTTTAAGACCACCATATCATCCAAGCCGACCTGCATACACTGAAAAATGGTGTAGGGGTGAGCATTACATATTAAATGACAGATATTGGCTCGGATTAATCATAGAATCCTTAACATGTCATAACACATACATTAATCAGCTCAACATTCACTGCCATTCAACATAAACAATCACAAGCGTTCTCAATCGGGTTTCTTACCCTTTCCACTCGGCTATAAAGCCTAATAACCTTATCAATAATACAATCCCTCCATCGGATTTCACCTCAAGTCTACCCCAAGACTATATCAACAACACTCATACTCCAAGCCATGCTCAAGGAGTCTGTCCGAGCCTAGCTCCAGGACTTAGTCAAATTCACCATATGTGGTCATCTAATTACCGATCGATATAAAAGTCCAACGCATTCCAGTGGCGAATCGGATGCATACGATTTCATTCACTCGGCATTCAAAGCCATTGCACTCGGCATTTCATCAAGCGTCTCATTTCACGCTTAGTGCCCCAGGCACTGCCCCGAGTCCAACTCGAGGTTTTTCATCACATGCATCATTAGGACCTCGTCCTCTTCACTCGGGATAACACCCTCGTGGCACCCCGCAAGGTGTTCATATTCAATACACAATAACACGTATGCATGTAAATTTACTCATATTCATTTGATTGCCCACTCGGAATATGCGTTCAACACTCTATGCACTCGGCAATTCAACAATAATCAGATGACTCGGCTTATATCATATCCGCTCGGCAACCCTGTGCCATCCACTCGGAAATTCTATGCCGTTCACTCGGATTATCATCTATTCACAAGCCTCATAGGCTGTTTCATGAGATACACTCGGACTTAGCATTTTTTTAAGCCTCACACCATTGTATATGAAATTTCCACTCGGAAATCTACTCTATCAATCATCCCATGCCAATATTTCACTTAACATTCATTATCATAGTCTCTATTCATCCATTTATCACACATAAATTTAATAACAAACATCACATGCCCTTTTGAATACATAATTACATACGGGGACTCATGAATGGCCATACAATGCACTCAGCATACATCATACAAGTACATGCATCTCATGCATTAACTCACATCATCACAAATATCTTTATACATCTCTTGGACAGATAAACATGCACCATGTAACAATAATTAATCATACATCCGGGTTCAACTCAACAACAGCACACAATACACATCAAACACAACATAATGCAATCATGCCACCCGGAAATCCGTCCATAAGCCATGCATTTGAGATGCAAAGCCCCCCTTACCTGGGTGAAGCTTCCAGGAGTCACATGGGCACTCGGCCCAGCCATAGTAACACTCTGCTCAGCTTCCAGCAGTGAGAAGAGCCATCATGACTTCCATTCGTCCCAGTAACGTCCTCAGCTTGAAGAACCAGCCACTATTTCCACTCAAGTCTTCAAGCCATCAACACCCAAGTTCCACTCTGCTCACAGCCATGGAAGAATCCATGCTGTTTACTCAAGCAGCAACCTCCAAGGCTTAGTACAAGGTTGTTCCTCACTCATACAGCATCATCCTCCCCACCCTGGAGGACCACCAACTTCCATGCATGCCTTCTTCCTCACAGCAGCACCATACACCTTCAACAACAGTGGAGGATCACCATGCCTCCATGCAACATGCATGTCTTCATCTTCACAAGATCAGCACAGCCTCACCAACAGTGAACCATCATTCATCACAAATCGAGGCATGCACACACACCCAGCTGCTGCAGGCTCTCAGAACTGAGTCTCATACAACCCATCACATGGAGGAAGAAGGAGAGGAAGAAAGAGAAGCACCAAGAAGCAAGGTGTAACCCAACTTACACGCACAGCCACACGCTGTTTCACTCACCAAGCTGTTCCTTACACAGCCACACTCTTCCACTCGGTTCTACACCAAGCACGAGTGGAAGAAGAAAATGAAGGAGAAGAGGAAGATGAAGCAGAAGCTTCAATGAACTCTAGAGAGAATGAGGAGCATTTCTCCCTTCAGAACATGCACCCACAAAGAATAAAGGGAAGATAAGAAGAAACATACAACCAAGGCCTTATCATCTCAGCCTCATCAGCATCCAACTCATCACAACATCCCATCTTCATTTAATGCAAGTCCATCAATATTTAATGCACATTCTCTCAGCAATGATTACACAAACACACGTGGACAAAGAAGGAGACAAAATCAGACCCATTTGACCATCAAAGCACCTAAGTCATCACCATGGGGACCACACAGAAGAAGAAAAGAGAAAAGGAAAACCGGGCCCTACAATGATCCAAGAGCATCAGTGGTCCCTCTTTAATCAATTGCCTCGCCTGAGCGAATGCTACCCTTAAGATCCTTCGCTCGGGCGGATTCCATCCAGCAACTGATTCCCTTCGCCCCCGCTTGGGCGAAGTTCCATTCGCCTGGGCGAATTCCCTCCAGTGTCTAAACACTGATATTAGGTCAAGCTCGCTTGAGCGAGACTTACCCTCGCCTGAGCGAGAATTACTCAGAAGCTAAATTCCCAACATGAGAGTCTCTCGCTCGGGCGAGAATTCACTTCGCCTGAGCGAAATGATCAACACTGGCGTAGAAACTGAGAGCTCTCACCTCACTCACAATTTTATTCAACTCAGCCCATGTAATTACACTTAAGCCAGCTCAATTATTTCCAGTATACCATATACAACCTACGAGGCATATTTTTGTCCAATCATCCATTCTTATAAAATTCTCATTCCAAGCATATTAATCATATGAAGTTCAAACTCATCTTTATCTTATATATATTCATACCTTGCCACAATGATTCCATATTTTCCCACACATCCTCACTAACCAAAGATTTTCCATTCATACTAATTACTCATTTTTTTTATAAAATTCGGAGTGTTACAATTCTCCCCACCTTCAAAGAATTTCGTCCTCGAAATTCAAGTATGAACCTACCTCAATAAACAACTTGACATTTACTATATACCAAACAAATCATTTACATACCAATACTTTTCAAGTATTCACCGACTGCCAAATCCAGTCAGCACAATTTTACTTCTTAAGTGGTTACTGACTACACCACAAGAAATTCCAAGACACCATACTCTTAGCATCTTCCACTCGGAAATGTCACCAATTGGCTCAGAAATCACCCACTCGGTTATCCACAATTCCACATCACTCAGCAACTCTTTCCCTTGCCCATTATTTTAATACTTAACCTCATACTCATCTATTCAGATTCAAATCCTCACCTTGCTCGGAGCAATCCAATAGACTCAAGCCATTCCCATAAGCAGCTACAGTCTCATTTGCTGACCTATGAACTGTTGCATCCAACTTATAGGATGACATTTTATTCCTATAGGGTTACAACAATTGCATAAAGTCATTACAAAATGCACACTGCCACAATACCTATGGGATGGAGAGTCTCTCGGAACAGCATCCTCACATCCTGTTTCACTTATCCCGACCAAAATTCACTCAATTATCACCAATCTATGTGAAAATAATGGCAATTACTAAAATTCTATAAGCAACACTTCTGAATTATATTCATCACTAAGCACCAACAAGAGTATATTACTTACCAATAGCCAGCAATTATCACTCAACATCACTATAAATTGACATACTAACAGCATAGTTCTGACTCATACAGGCATGAAAGCATTCGGTTTCCAGTCCAAACCGAACCAATGCTCCTCCTTAAGTCTTATCCATCACAAACTATTGGCCAAACTACCTAATATTCCTTAATATCACCATTCATTACAGGCCACAACTCTGATTTAAACTCATAAATTCACTACTCATACTGTGACATACAGATTCGGGTCATCATTCAATCAACAATTTAGTCGGTTGTCAACCATAAAACCGAGACACTACTCAAACCAATCACGTACCAGGGTTTAAAATCAATCGGCTATCACACGCCCAGATTTACAACCTATCAGTCGTTTGTTTCATTACTCATCACTGGCCAACAATCAAATTGAGTCTAGATAATTTATCAATTTTCCTTTCTATGATATACAGCTCGGTTTACCATATGATTTTCACTTATAGTAATAGCCTCTACATTGACGAATCTTCTTACTGAGTAGCAACACAGTCTATCAATCGGACATACAATCACCATAATATCATTTTCATTATTCCTATATCCAATACCAATGTGTATTCGGATTTTAAACTTAAGACACTTCAAATCTCAACAATCCCCATGATCAATCAGATTCTCTGACTCGGAATTCCAAGGGTTACTAAATACCCCACAACATCCAATTATCACCGAGTCAAAATCAACACAGAATCTAGTTTCACAAAGTCTAACAGTATAAGATTATACAGATTCCAATCGGGTTACTACACCTTATGAGTCATAATTCAACCAACCACTCACTCGGTTTTTCAGTCATAAAACCGAGGCAGCACCCAAACTAACAGGTACATCACCATATCAATCCTCATAACACCCAATCACACATAATTATGCTCAACCAATTGGGTTACCACACTTTGTGGCCCAGAACTTAATCCAATCATCTACTCTATTTTCACACTTCAAACCAAAATATAATTCCAGCCAAGCAGGCATCAGGTTTTATAGTCAATCACTTATCACATATTAGAATCCTTACATCATGGGATTTCCCCAACATTACTCACCCAGCCAACTTAGCATATGAGTTCAAATTCCTTCACAATCATGATTCGGTCATGAACCATTAGCATGGCATACACAAGAATTCAAATCAATTAACACAGTCTTAATACTTATGAGAGCTTCACTATCATCAATTAATCCATCACTCGGTTTTAGCACATTAAAACTGAGACACAATTCCAACATAACATATACCTGATTTCACATTTATACATTCATGATCATATTCAAATTCTTGAATTAGGAATCTACCATGAATCAACTTGATCATATATATATTAATCAAACAGAGCTCTCATGCCAAGGGTATAAATCATCATTTAAGAAATGGCACAATCAAACATCCAAAATCCGAATTCAACACACTAGGAAATTCCTTCATTATCATTTCACATATTTCATTATTAAAGTATCACAATGGCATACCAGTTTTCACGAATCGCAATTCGTATCATAAATAAGCACAACATATACGTAATTACTAACACTGTCACTTTGCCATTTATCCATAAGAGCATTCATAATTATTATCATCAATAATTCACTAAGGTCTCACTCAATACCTCCTCGCAAGGGGTTTCTCAACACTCGTGGTCATCCCATCTCAAATGCCATGGTCTTTAAACAAATGCATATGTTAACTGTGTAATGCATATGCAGCGGATCCGATTTCATATCACAGGTGATCGCAACCACCATAATCAATCAATCATAATCATGGGTTTCCCACCTCGCAAGGGGTACTCCCTCTGGCAACCTCGCAAGGTGCTTCTCGTGATCGCAACCACGTTTCAATAATTCATATAGGTTTCCCTCCTCGCAAGGGGTACTCCCGCCTCATGATCGCAACCATGGGCATCATAGGTGCTCGCAAGCCCTTTATCATATCATCATCACATTGGTTTCCTATCTCGCAAGAGGTACTCCCTTCATAGAATCCCGCAGGATCTTTCATCTTTGTGATCGCAACCACATAATATCAATGCTATGCCATGCCATGAATGCAATGCAATAATGCATATGCTCAACAACAACCTCGCAAAGATATCTCACCCTCTCATTCAGGGGTATATTATGTATTTCAGTTTATCATCAATGGCGTATAAATATTCACAAGGCCCCTCAAGGCACATCATTCAAATAATTGGCTTTCAATAGCCACAAACACCATTCATAATAATCCACACATGGATATCATAGGCATAGCAACCATAATAATATCAATCCACACATAAAATCATTTGAGGAATATTCACCATTTATATATTTGGCAATCATCATTGCCTTACACACATACAAGTCAACTACTTGTATCCACCGCTAGAATGTCATAATATTTTTTTTATCTATCAATATCCTTATATATTTTTATTGGGGATTTCCATCCCAACACAAGAGTATATATCATAATAATTATCCATTAATCCATATACATAATTCCTGGTCAATTAATCCGACTTCCACAAATATAAGGACACAACATTATGTCACTTCATTTTTCAAATCAACCTTCACAACAGTAGTATCTTTCACTACTGTCCCAGCAAAGCACATAGGCATACAGCCATACAAACTATGCATAGGCATGCATCAACCAATAAAATACTACCAGCATTAATGACAACTAATCATCATACATCCAAATGCTTACACTCGGTAAGCATACCTTGACCATCGACCTCTCTATTTGCTCTGATACCAAATTGCGACATCCCAAAAATAGGGGTCAATTTTTTCGCAAAAATAATAACATTCCTGGATCTATAAATAAATCACTCCCATATATGAAGATATGAGAGCTGGTCCCATGGCCAAGAAGAAAACCAGCAGCGTGAAGCAGAAAAATGAAATGCCATTCAAGGAAAAGACAATGCAAAAAGGAGAGAAGGCAAGGGAAATAAAACCGAGCATAAAGCCCAGCGAAAACCACACAGCGTCAGAGCGAGGCCCACAACACAACGCCCACTCGCTCAAGCGAGATCCAACTCCGCTTGGGCGAGACAGCAAAACTCGCTCGGGCGAAAGCCTCTTCGCTTGGGCGAAACTAATATCAAGCCTTCCCTTAGAACCAAACTCGCTAGAGCGAATCCTTCAATCGCTGAAGCGAGGAGCCATTCGACATTCAATCACACGAGAAACCGAGACATTCACACACTCGGTAAATGATCAGGTCGAGTCGGAATTCATACCTAAGTCCTCTTGGAATTTAATATTTTAGTCCACTCAGCATAATGGAATTCCATCACCCGAGAAACAACCTCAACACTCATACACTTCATAACTTAGTCATTAAATTTCCTACACCAAAGCTCACATACGATCCACCCGGTAACTGAGGGTTATCCCACTCGGATTCCATAAACCCTCACTCGTAATTTCTACCAATCAAGTGCCACTCGGTAACCATCAATCATTTAGCTCTCAGTATATTGAACTCCATCACACAGATAATACATATGCTTCCTCTCGGCCATAAATCTCTCGGTTTAATCATTCTTAACCAACTCATCATCAGAGTGGTGTTCCACTCGGAATAATATCATTGCTCAGAAATAGTCTACACAATCAATTCCACTCAGAATAATCCAAACTCCTCAACACTCAGAGGAATTTCCCAAGTATTTCACTCAAACATATGAGATACTTAACCACTCAGAGAAACCAATAAGTCAAGTCCCACTCGGACTCATCCCATGCTTAAACACTCGGAATATAAGCATAACTTATATTTAGAATATTTCAAGCTAAACCATTACAAGCACACTTCCCTTAGAAGAAATTCACTTGGGTTCCACTCGGGAAACACTTATATTTCTCTTCACTCGGGAAAATCACAACATCATGTTACACTCGGACTCATTTTATAAATTAGCCCCTCAAATTACATATTACCTTATTCACTCAGAATAGGTCCCCATAATCACTCGGAATACATTCATAAATCATACACTTAGAATATAATCAATCCGAGTCATTACAACAACACTCCTCCTAGAAGAGGATCACTCGGATTTCCACTCAGGATTCATCAACTTAGAGGTATTTATACATCCTAATTTCCTAGTCACTAGGAAGCATCAAATCAACATAAATCACTCTTACTTATATATTCTCTAATTTCAAGTCCGACTACCACTACAGCAATACCCTTTCACCGATTCCTAACCATGTTATCAACATAACAGGTATATATATATATATACGCATACACTCGGATACTTATTAACTTTATACTTCTCATTCACCAACACATTCAGTCGGCATGCATATAAGACCAACACTCAAAGTATATATATATATATATATATATATATATATATTAACATGCACTCGGGTTTCCAATAACCCAACTTCAATACATATATAAAGAGTATTCTTTATACAACGTTAATATGAGTCGGTCAAGGCTTAATACATCAAAGACACTCGATACATTACATTATATACACAACCACATCAATAAACACCCAACACTCGGGTTTAAGACCACCACATCATCCAAGCCGACCTGCATACACTGAAAAATGGTGTAGGGGTGAGCATTACATATTAAATGACAGATATTGGCTCGGATTAATCATAGAATCCTTAACATGTCATAACACATACATTAATCAGCTCAACATTCACTGCCATTCAACATAAACAATCACAAGCGTTCTCAATCAGGTTTCTTACCCCTTCCACTCGGCTATAAAGCCTACTAACCTTATCAATAATACAATCCCTCCATCGGATTTCACCTCAAGTCTACCCCAAGACTATATCAACAACACTCATACTCCAAGCCATGCTCAAGGAGTCTGTCCGAGCCTAGCTCCAGGACTTAGTCAAATTCACCATATGTGGTCATCTAATTACTGATCGATATAAGAGTCCAACGCATTCCAGTGGCGAATCGGATGCATACGATTTCATTCACTCGACATTCAAAGCCATTGCACTCGGTATTTCATCAAGCGTCTCATTTCACGCTTAGTGCCCCAGGCACTGCCCCGAGTCCAACTCGAGGTTTTTCATCACATTCATCATTAGGACCTCGTCCTCTTCACTCGGGATAACACCCTCGTGGCACCCCGCAAGGTGTTCATATTCAATACACAATAACACGTATGCATGTAAATTTACTCATATTCATTCGATTGCCCACTCAGAATATGCGTTCAACACTCTATGCACTCGGCAATTCAACAATAATCAGATGACTCGGCTTATATCATATCCGCTCGGCAACCCTGTGCCATCCACTCGGTAATTCTATGCCGTTCACTCGGATTATCATCTATTCACAAGCCTCATAGGCTGTTTCATGAGATACACTCAGACTTAGCATTTTTTTAAGCCTCACACCATTGTATATGAAATTTCCACTCGAAAATCTACTCTATCAATCATCCCATGCCAATATTTCACTTAACATTCATTATCACAGTCTCTATTCATCTATTTATCACACATAAATTTAATAACAAACATCACATGCCCTTTTGAATACATAATTACATACGGGGACTCATGAATGGCCATACAATGCACTCAGCATACATCATACAAGTACATGCATCTCATGCATTAACTCACATCATCACAAATATCTTCATACATCTCTTGGACAGATAAACATGCACCATGTAACAATAATTAATCATACATCCGGGTTCAACTCAACAACAGCACACAATACACATCAAACACAACATAATGCAATCATGCCACCCGGAAATCTGTCCATAAGCCATGCATTTGAGATACAAAGCCACCCTTACCTGGGTGAAGCTTCCAGGAGTCACATGGGCACTCGGCCCAGCCATAGTAACACTCTGCTCAGCTTCCAGCAGTGAGAAGAGCCATCATGACTTCCATTTGTCCCAGTAACGTCCTCAGCTTGAAGAACCAGCCACCATTTCCACTCAAGTCTTCAAGCCATCAACACCCAAGTTCCACTCTGCTCACAGCCATGGAAGAATCCATGCTGTTTACTCAAGCAGCAACCTCCAAGGCTTAGTACAAGGTTGTTCCTCACTCATACAGCATCATCCTCCCCACCCTGGAGGACCACCAACTTCCATGCATGCCTTCTTCCTCACAGCAGCACCATACACCTTCAACACAAGTGGAGGATCACCATGCCTCCATGCAACATGCATGTCTTCATCTTCACAAGATCAGCACAGCCTCACCAACAGTGAACCATCATGCATCACAAACCGAGGCATGCACACACACCTAGCTGCTGCAGGCTCTCAGAACTGAGTCTCATATAACCCATCACATGGAGGAAGAAGGAGAGGAAGAAAGAGAAGCACCAAGAAGCAAGGTGTAACCCAACTTACACGCACAGCCACACGCTGTTTCACTCACCAAGCTGTTCCTTACACAGCCACACTCTTCTACTCGGTTCTACACCAAGCACGAGTGGAAGAAGAAAATGAAGGAGAAGAGGAAGATGAAGCAGAAGCTTCAATGAACTCTAGAGAGAATGAGGAGCATTTCTCCCTTCAGAACATGCACCCACAAAGAATAAAGGGAAGATAAGAAGAAACATACAACCAAGGCCTTATCATCTCAGCCTCATCAGCATCCAACTCATCACAACATCCCATCTTCATTTAATGCAAGTCCATCAATATTTAATGCACATTCTCTCAGCAATGATTACACAAACACACGTGGACAAGGAAGGAGAGAAAATTAGACCCATTTGACCATCTAAGCACCTAAGTCATCACCATGGGGACCACACAGAAGAAGAAAAGAGAAAAGGAAAACCGGGCCCTACAATGATCCAAGAGCATCAGTGGTCCCTCTTTAATCAATTGCCTCGCCTGAGCGAATGCTACCCTTAAGATCCTTCGCTCGGGCAGATTCCATCCAGCAACTGATTCCCTTTGCCCCCGCTTGGGCGAAGTTCCATTCGCCTGGGCGAATTCCCTCTAGTGTCTAAACACTGATATTAGGTCAAGCTCGCTTGAGCGAGACTTACCCTCGCCTGAGCGAGAATTACCCAGAAGCTAAATTCCCAACATGAGAGTCTCTCGCTCGGGCGAGAATTCACTTCGCCTGAGTGAAATGATCAACACTGGCGCAGAAACTGAGAGCTCTCACCTCACTCACAATTTTATTCAACTCAGCCCATGTAATTACACTTAAGCCAGCTCAATTATTTCCAGTATACCATATACAACCTACGAGGCATATTTTTGTCCAATCATCCATTCTTATAAAATTCTCATTCCAAGCATATTAATCATATGAAGTTCAAACTCATCTTTATCTTATATATATTCATACCTTGCCACAATGATTCCACATTTTCCCACACATCCTCACTAACCAAAGATTTTCCATTCATACTAATTACTCATTTTTTTTATAAAATTCGGGGTGTTACACTAATAGGTGATATTTGTGACATGTCCCACTATTTTTAAGACTAAAAATGAGTTTTTCTCATGTCTTAATGTTGTAAATTGTCATGATCTTAATAGTATCCAAAACCCCTTTATTATGTAAAAGTAAGAGATTATGTTAGGGGTATATGATGATGATGTGTCTTGGGGTGTTTGATATTAATTAAAACATGTTATGAAAACATGAAAGTTCACCACCAATGATATGATATGATGATTGACAAATAAAAGTAAATGTTATGGTTGTGTGACACACCCTTAAATGATGATGAGACTACTAAAGGGACAATTGCTTGATAATGCATTTGTGGTAAATCGATGAATCGGAGATGATATCGATAATGTATAATGATGGATGATGTTGTTGATGTTTGTGATGCTATTATGAATGTTGTAAGTATTGACTTGCATGTATGATATAAGTATGTTGAAATGAAATGCCACACTTAAGACTTGAAAACAATGGCTAAAACCAACAATGATAAAATCCACTAAAGGTTGTATGGTGGTGTTGGTGTTGATGATAATGATTAATAAATGGCATGATAGGATGCATAGTGTGAGAATGCATTGATTGACATTTGCATCCATGGCATATCATACATTGTTTATATGGAATGTTAGGGGTTCCAATACCTAATGAGAGGGTGACCTAGTGCACGGGTAAATTGTTGATGTTCCCTAGTGATTCTGGGAATCACGAAGATGCCCTTAGATTGGTGGTGAGGCACCTTATGTGGCAGGCCCAGTGGGCGGGCGGCTCTGTGATGAGCAATTTACCTCGGTGTCTGACGGGGCATGACTCTCTCGATGTGTGTTCGGGAGGGGCCTGTAGCACTTTTGGCAAGTGAGGCCAGGTTTTTGATCCGCAAGTCATGGGGTGACTAGTGCTACATATGGGCGATGCGGTTTGGTACTAGTAAAATTAGTGATTATGCATGTATTATGAGATATGTGTACACACTATACTACTACAGTAGGGGCATAGTAGCATACCTATGCTCGACCCATAATTTGGTGTTTATTCCCACAGTCAGATCCGTATTTGTTATTGATTTCATTATGCATATGCATTAGCCTAAGAGCATTTGCATATAGCATGGAGATATGCCGAAAGGTGATGATGATTGATGATGATTAAGATTGAGATGTAGTGATGATGATGAGATGGGTAAATAAATATCTAAAAGATAACATATAAAATATGAATACAATGAAAAGATATTGAATATGATGACGTTGTATGTGATGGCCCGATGTGATGAAGGGCTTGTTTGTCTATGGTTAATGACAATGATGTTGGCCCGTTGTGGCATTGAGAAATGATGTGTGTATGTGATTGCTTTGCTATGAGTTGACGGATGAATACATAATATGTATATTGTTAAAATGAATAGATTATGATGATTGTTGATGATTCCAGCAAAGCATACATGATGTTGATATACATATGCACATAATCTTAATTGTATTCACATTCGTCATTTGAAATGTATAACTAATTCTTCCATGTTGTCCATTTTTAGCATTGATGAAAGAATATCATGGGATGAGGATATTTTAAAGTAGAGCTTTGGGAAGGTAAATAGTGGTAATGGAATGCCTTGGTCGGCAGCGATTGTAATTCATTGTATTGTGAATAAAATATATATGGTAGTGTGAATAATTATAGATATTGGTGAATGTATTGTAAATGGCTAGATATGTGAATGATATATTGATATTTGGGGCATCGGGAATTCATACGCATTTGATGAATATAGTGACATTGGACATGTAACCCATTTTGGGAATGTATAAGTGTTGATGATACATGATATTGGGATAGAATTGAAAGTGGTCATTTATGGAATATGGATATTGAAGATGTATGTTGTATGACCATAATGATGCATGTGTATATATTTTAGGGCAATGCATGTTTATGATTTATGTGTAAGATTGGTTGTGGCCTAATAGGCTTGTGTTGTATATTTGCATGCTTTGCCGAGCCTTTTCTCATATCTTCATATATGGGACTAGGCGTGTGCCCTTTATACATATTCTTCTTCCACTGTAAACTCTGTTATTTTTTTGTATACGATCATGGGATTTGAAATATTAAATCTTTTTACGATCCAGTTATAAAATATTAAATCTCACCCTTCGATTTTCTGTAGTTCAAGTTTTGATGTAATCGTTGAGGTGTTTTGAAACTATTTTAAATATGAAAAATTTACTCGTATTTTTACTAATTATTTATCTTGATTACATCGGGATTCGAGTCCAGAAAATCAGGGTGTTACACGTAGAATAGTTTGTCCTTGTGGTAAATACAATTTCAGGAAATGGCGTATGAGGGATGAAGCATTTGATGACTTACTATATAAGCCATTTCATGAACATTATACATTCTGGTGTCGCCATAGAGAAACATTAGGAGAGGAGGTTGGCATCGTGCATGAAGTTGGAGAAAGTACGCCAATAAATGAAGATGTTATACAAGAAGATGATGAAACACCAACTGAAGATCCAATTCATTGTATGTTAAATGACGCATTTGGATTTCCTTTAATGAATGGCGAAACAGAACCCGTTCTATTGCTTACTAATCAAGATGAAGATAAAGAAAGTGGGTCACATCTCCATTTTGATGGAAATTTTGAAGCGAAGGAATTTTATGACTTACCCAAGGATGGCGAACAACCCTTGTTTGAAGGATGTAGCAAGTTCTCAAAATTTTCTTTCTTAGTCAAATTGTACCATATTAAGTGTTTGTGTGGTATTAGTGACAAAGGAATGACAATGATTCTTGAATTGTTGCATGAAGCATTCGAATTTGCAAAGATTCCTTCAAGTTGTTATGAGGCACACAAAGTAATCAAAAAGTTGAGTCTTGGATACCAAAAATTTGACGCATGTCCTAATGATTGTATGTTATATTGGGGGCATGACAAAGACAGAGAAGAATGTAAAGAATGTCATATGTCTAGATGGAAGAAGCAAGGTAATGAAGATGAAATCAACATAGGTAAGCTACAGAAAAAATTTCCTGCTAAAATTTTACGATACTTTCCATTGATTCCAAGGTTGAAAAAGATGTTTATGTGTTCAAAGACTTCAAAGAATATGGTGTGGCATGATGAGGCATCGGGAATTGATGGAATGATGAGACATCCAAGAGACTCAAGCATGGAAAGTTTTCAATAATACATATCCTGATTTTACTGCTGATCCTCGAAATGTTCGACTTGACCTGACAAGTGATGGATTCAACCCATTTGGTAATATGAGTGTTAGTTATAGCATTTGGCCAATAATACTTATTCCATACAAGACTCCTCCATTGATGACTATAAAGCTAACAAATTTTATACTTTTGGGGTTGATTCCTGGTAAAAATAGTCCGAGGAATGATATTGATATTTACATGCAACCTCTTATTGCAAAGTTGAAGGAGTTATGGGTAAAAGGTGTGGAAACATATGATGCTTCCAAAAATGATTTATTCATGATATGAGCATGCCTTTTATGGACTATAAGTGACTTTCCCGAGCTTCAGAGGCTATCTGGATGGAACACTCATACAGGTCTTGCTTGTCCAAGTTGTAACTTTGATGCGAGTCCTTTTTGTCTTCCATGTAGTAAGAAGAACTGCTTTATTGGTCATCGTCAATTTTTGTCAAGAGGACACAAGTTTCGATTGAATCGATTTCGATTTGATGGAAAAACTAAGGAGAGGAATCCACCAAGACAATTGTCAGGCTCTAAAATTTTGAAGCAAGTTGAGAATATTAAAGTGATGTTTGGGAAAAAGATAAAGCCATCAGTGAAGGGACAGAGAAAGAGAACACGAACAAAGAATACAAATGACAATAAAACTAAACAATGGAATAAGAAAAGTATATTTTTTGAACTTCCATATTGGAAGTTTAACTTGTTGCGGCATAACTTGGATGTAATGCACATTGAAAAAAATGTTAATGACAACATACTTTTCACTTTGATTAACGACAAAGACAAAAGGAAAGATCACGTTGAAGCTTGCAATGACTTGCAAAAATTGGGTATAGCCACCAAATAATGGGAAAAGGTATCCTATAGCTCTTTTTACTATGACTAAGGAAGAGATAGAAGTGATGTTGACTATATTGAAAGATGTGACTATACTAGATGGTTACTCAAGTAACATCTCAAGATGTGTTGACATAACACAACATAGGATCTTTGGGTTAAAGAGTCATGATTGTCATGTTCTTATAGAACAATTACTACCTTTCTCAACTCGAAATGTGTTGCCAACCCCAGTGGCTAAAGTAATAGTTGATGTGTGTACATTTTTTAAGCTAATATGTGCTAAAGTGTTAAACCCTGCGCAGCTAGATAGTTTAAAAGATGAAATTGTTCTCACTTTATGTCATTTGGAAATGATATTCCCCCTTTATTTTTTAAGGTCATGGTTCACCTTATGGTGCATTTGGTTGATGAAGCCAAATTTGGAGGGCCGGTACATTATCGATGGATGTATCGCATTAAAAGGTATATCAAATTACACTATGAGCTTTTAAGATTTAGTTTATGTTTTTGTTACTTATTCTTTTATATATTATATAGGTTTCTGGGAAAGTTGAAAAATTTTATGCGTAATAAACCACAACCAGAAAGGTTAATTGTAGAATGTTGGATATCAGATGAGATCCTTACATTTCATTCAAGATATTTAGACACAAATATTGAGATAAGATTCAATCAAATAGGTCGTAGTGATGACAATCTCTTTGACTCAATATCATCAATGTTTCCCAATGTTGGTAAACCTATTGGAAGTGCATCATATTTTAATCTAACACCCGTTGAGATGTTACAAGTGCATCGTCATGTTCTGATCAATTGTTAAGAAATTAAAGGGTTTATTATGTAAGTCTTGATCAATAACTTCATATTAGTTCTAAAGGAAATATATTCTAACCATAATGCTTTAAATAGTGAATTTAGGAAATTCATAAAATGGAGGCTACAGAATTCAATAAGGTCATTAAATGAGATAGAAAAGGAAGTACATCGAGGACTTGTGCCATGGTTTAGTCGTCGGGTGAGTGTATTTTTTTGTCTTACACTAAAACTATTAATCAGTTTGAAACATTTTTAAAATATTTTTGATTTCATTGTTAATAGATTCTTAATGATGATAGATAACAACACTCTGATGACATTCATGCCCTAGCTCAAGGTTCGCTTCAACAAGCTAGAAGGTTCACTGCATATAATGTGAATGGATATAAATTTTGAACCTTGCATTGAGAGCAAGGGTTTAAAACTCAAAATAGTGGTGTCTTTTGTAACTTTGGAACTAAGAGCTATGCTAGTATAAAGGATAACAGACCGGTTGAAGGTGTAGTTCCATATTATGGAACGTTAATTGACATTATTGAATTAAACTACCATGGCCATTTTGTAGTCACTTTGTTCAAATGCCAATGGGTAAATACCATAAATTCAAGATACATTAAACAAGATGACCTAGGCTTTACATCAGTGAACTTTTCTCATTCGATTCATAATGGTGAACGGGAAGATGATGAGCCTTATATAAAGGCAGCTGAAGGGCAAATGGTTTATTATGTGGAAGATAAAGTGAATACAGGATGGTGCACCCCAGTACATCTCAAACCAAGGGACTTATATGATATGGGTGTTGAAAACTTCTCTTATGAAAGTGAGCCTTCTCAAGGACAACTTCCCGTCTTTTGGTCAGAAGAGGACACTGATGTTCATTTGGCTAGGCCCGGTGTACTTGTTGAATTTAACTAAAAAACTTTATTAGGTTTTTTATGTAATTTTTAGTTCTTATTAAAAAAATTTCTTCTAAATGTTAGTTTTGATTATGTCATCTTATTAAATTATATTGCAGTCCTTGGTATCAATTAAGTCCTCAATTCTTCTATATGTTAGTTACACCAAGTTTTTGTGTTATTTCTCATTTTACTCTGATCATAAAGTATGTCACAAGGTGTTTCCATCCCGGTAACAAATGTTGATTCATTTACACAAGCTCAAAGTAGATCAAATGAGTTTAATCTGTCAAGTGATTCTACTAGAGATTCCATTAGTGTTGGAAAAAGACAAAACTGGCTTGTGCAATTGATAAGTATGTGTTTTACTTGGTTTCCTTTACTTTATTAAAACATGTATCAATGTAATTTTATGGAGTTTCTACTCTTTTTAAACATATGACGAAGGAGTGCTTAGAGAAGATACATTGAAGGCATGCGATATTTGGTTACTTGGACCTGGAGACAAGGTGGTTGTCCCTTGGGATGGTGCTCAACCTGTTGGCACACCTGATAGTAGTTTATTGACCCGTTTTCTTAGGTTATTAGTCAGGACGGCAAATATTTTCCCATTAATTTTAAAACTTGGAAGAAAGTTCTATTGAGCTTTAAAGATGAAGCATGGCAGAAAGTGATTAAGGTATAAAGTATATAATGATGCTTATTAATTTGTTGGTCAAGATATAGTTCTCATTTATAAATTTGAATGATCATATAGCCAAAATTTTTATGGGAACCGGTGCATGATGCGGCAGCAAAATCATATGCGTTCAAGGATTACAGCAAGAAATTAAAGGATTATAGATTAGAGCTATATCAACAGTTTTATGACCCAACCAAAAGCCGACAAGAAAATATAAGTAATTCTCCTTTGTCTATTACAGAAACTGAGTGGGCTTTATATATTGATTATAGAGCAGAAAAAAAACTCAGGTAACATAAACTTAAATAATTGCATAACTTAAATAATTGCAGTGATACAAAGTCTTAACAACCCTGTTACTAATACAACTTCTTTATCTTTTTGTAGGATATATGTGAACAAAATGCAAGAAACCGTGCAAAACTTACAATCCCACATACCGGAGGTTCCAAAAAACTTAAGAAAAAGGCCGCAAAGATTGTGAGAATTTATAAACTTTGCATTCTAACTGACATTTGATGTTTTAACAATATTTTATAAGAATAAAACTAGAAAACTACCTATTGAATGCAACAGACAGCTGAGACAGGGCAGCAAGTGAGTCAGGGCAAATTATATATTGAAACTAATAAGAAGAAAGACGGGAAATATATCAATGAGGCTGCTAAAATTGTTTGTGTAAGTATTAGACCTTTTATGGTTATTTAAGGTATTAATGTATGCATATGCTTTATCTAATATTTATATGTCTTAATTGATTGTGATGCAGAAAAAGATTATCGAGATTGAGAGTCAGGGGAATGTTTCTACATATATCTCACCAAATGATTCGCTTGGCCAAGTTATGGGGAAAAAGCATCTAGGTCGAGTTCGAGGTTTAGGAGGAGGCATTTGTCCCACTTAGGCATTTAGCACAAATTACCAACAATACAATACAACTTCTTCTGCCCCTAGTGCAAGTGCTTCTAATATAGAATTGCAGCAAAAAGTGGAAACATTGGAACTTATTTTGTAATCAAAGAGTGAGAAGATAAAAAGGATGGAGATGTTGATTGCCAAGTTATACAAGAATGCAAACATGCCTTTACCTGAAGAGGTAGCTAATGATAACAATGGTTTGGTTAGTTATTATCTTTACTGTATTTCATATACTATTTATAACTAACTTGTTTCTTGTTATTTTACAGTCTGTGGAACCATCTCCAAGAAACCAACCATTTACATCTCAGTCTGGCACACATCTCACAAACTAGACAAGTCACCATTTAGTCCAATTTTATAAGAATTATAGTAGAGGCGTTATAGTATTAGGTTTTGTTTCAAATGTAATATGGATTATCATGTTAGACCTTAATGTGATTTGTAGTTTTTTTATGAATTATAGTGAAACGTT
This sequence comes from Clitoria ternatea, assembly GCA_037962975.1. NCBI lineage: Eukaryota > Viridiplantae > Streptophyta > Magnoliopsida > Fabales > Fabaceae > Clitoria > Clitoria ternatea. The sequence goes on from CM075672.1 coordinate 165,874,310, forward strand.
TATGCTGTTTACCGTTTATGGTTAATATAATTTGGATTCTCTTTATAGAGTGGCATAATTGAATGTGTTTCATAGTTTGGAAAAAGATAAGTGGCTTGTTCTTGTCCCATCTCTTATGTCTGCCTTACTTTATTTCCTTTATCTTCTTTAATGTATTATGTGCCATTGTAAGTAGTGTGAATGGATATTATCAGTAATTTTATATATCTTTTTAATTGCTACTGCTTTGAACTTCTTAAAGTGAAACAAGACAAATTCTTTATTGTATTTAGTAGATCTACATTGAAGACAAAGTATGATCACAGGATTTTGGGTGTGAAATAGGAATTTATTCTTCATCATGAATAGAGGTATGTTGGGTTATTCATATGATTAAAGCTTTTAGTAAGCACCTTTGACTGTTCTTGATCTGTCTTTATTTTTGTAAGTCTGGGAAGTTGGTTCTTTCTTCCACTTGGTGCTCGGATCTACAACAAACTCATGGAGTTCATTCGAAATCAGTACAGAGATAAGGGCTATCAAGAGGTTAAGTTTTAATGAGTTTTTTGATGTGATTAGAAGCAACTTTTTTCAAAGTACTTGATACTTATTTGCAAACAACAGGTCATATCTCCAAATGTATTTAACATGGATCTAAGGGTGCAATCTGGTCATGCTGCAAATTATAGAGAGATATATTTATTTTAAAGGTATGTTTTTTATTTTCATTTTTTACGTATAGAAGTTCATTTCAAATAGTATATAGATTCATGCAATACCAATTAATCCATTTTCATGCCTGTAGGCTTTAGTTTGACCAGATTCTGCCATGCATGAATGAATTCTAATTACAGAAAATGTATGGAGTGCCGTGTCTTATATAATCACTGCTGTCATTGGTTATGGTGTTTTGTCTCTTGCATGGAGCACTGCTCAATTGGGATGGGTTGGTGGCCCAGTTACCTTATCTTTTTTGTGCAGTCATCTCATATATTTCTTCATGCCTCCTTTCAGAATGTTACAGATCTCCTGATCCTTCCATGTTAATAATTAAATTAAAAGACAGAGCTGAAAATAAAGAAGAAGAAATAGAAAGATGGAGGTGGGTTCATGATGACATATGCTAAGATTTGAATTGAAGTTGAATCTGAGTAGTAACTAGCTGTTGTGTCTAACTCTACATCCAAGGACCAGCTTGGATTTCCATTTATCTAGTCCTTTTCACATAACCAGCCATTTCTCTTCAACTTTCATTTTCCATTTACCTCTCTCCTTGTCCACTACCACCATAATATTCTTTCCATCTCAAGCGGTGTAACCCACAACCATCTTTTTCTTCTTCTCCCTTTTCCACCATATATTCTGTGCTATCATTCTTCATCATATTCATTCAACTCTTCTTCTGATATGCTGCTTCATTCATTCTGGATCATTCAGCTACATCTTTTAATGTGTGTATATATATATATATATATATATATATATATATATATATATAAAGGTTTGATCTTAAGTTACCATGATCATTGATGTAATGATTCTTATTTTTTGGTTCTAAGTTGATCCTGCTGGTGCTTATTGGAATTGTTTGTGAAAGTTGACAACTGGGTATGAGTTGTAATTTGTGTTCTTATATTTTGAAAATTTTAATTATGAGAACTTGAAAACATGAACTTTACAAGGGTCTCAAGACTAGGAAAGCTTCAATTCCAATTCAATAGCACATGAAAAAGTAATTGAAAGTTGCCAAAGTCAGAAGTCAGATAAGGTACAATTAAATTTCATGTCGTATGTGTGTTTTGAAAAACAATTTGTATAGTAGCCAAAGTTCATTACTTTTATTATTCATAAAGTACTTGAAGTCCAAGAGCGTAACAACTTTGATCACAAACATTGCCTTCAGTTTCCATGACAAACTTTGCCGAAAGATCCCAAAATTTCTGAAAAGGTTTGCATTTTTTGTGATTATAAAAAAGTATGTGTGACACATATTGAACTTTGGATAATTCATGATCAGTTATTGATTCTAATTTCTAAAAAACATTTAGACTTTTTTTTTTTCTGGTTTCCAATTTCCAATGGTTTGATACTTCTTGTTGTCTATTTATTTTCTCTTTAATGGATTCTAATCTCTTTGGTCTTTGATTGAATGAGAAGGTAAATGATGCAGGGGAGCTTGAGAAATGCAACTAAAAGTGGAAAAGCATCTAGCAGAGAAAGAAAATTGGCATTGCAACAAGATGTAATGAATTGGCATTGGCGTTGTTTCTTTTCCATATCCTTATTTGAGTACATGACTATGTTGTCTATAATTGGTAAATGAGTTTAGTTCTCCAAATTTTCAGGTAGATAGGTTGAAGAAGCAGCTTAGGCATGAGGAGAATATCCACAGGGCATTAAAGAGGGTTTCAATAGACCTTTGGGAGCTTTGCCTTGTCTTCCTCCATATCTCCCTCCCTATGTTAGTATATGAATTTCTTTGACTTTGTCAAGTCCTTTTTCTGAAAAAGTACTCTCTGTTTGTTGTAAACTTAGGGCGAAGTTTTACTATTGAATTTCAATGTTGGAAACTATAGGCACTGGCACTTCTGGCTATTTCTAGAATGTTACAGATCTCATGCCTTCTTTCATGTTATTTTCAAGATAAATACTATATAATTTCAAGTATAAATGTTTTATTTTTTTTATACTATGTAATCTTGCATAGGTTAGATAAACTCAAATATATACACAGGCTTCTAAGGCACGATCATAACAACTGTAGTTTTTCTAATTTCATTTTGTGTTATTTCAGGTGTTAAATGGATAGTGTTAGCTAGCTTCCTACAGTTTTTGGCCTTGTATGAGACTACTATTGCCTACGTTATTACCGCAGCAACTAGTATACAGTACTTCCCTTTTTCTGTTTTCTTCATGTGAAATTACTATTAGGATAAATTACACATATCATTTCTATCTATCCTTTAAATTAATGCAAATTATATGGATTTTAAAAAGTTTGGAAGTGGTTTGTATAATTTAGCATTCCATACAGGGCAATCCGGAGGTCAAATTGTTATCATGAGAAAGGGCATGATGCTCCTTTCGAATTCGGGGGAAATTTGTATATGATAATTTTTGCAGCTGTTCAGATTACAATGTCATTCATACCGGACCTCCATAACTTGGCCTTTGTTTCAGTTCAGGCAGCAGTTATGTACATTTTGAGTAGTTAATTTTATAATGTAATATCATGATTCAACTGTCTCAACAGCTTAGTTAGATAAATCACAAATACTATATCATATAAATCAATGACGTAGATATTTTAAGTTTACCTAGTCTGAAGGTAATTTTAGCAATGTACATGTAATCTCCAATAAAGTCTAGAACCCATGCATACAAGTTGTCACTAGTGTAAAAAAGGGATTTAATCACGGTTAAAATTGGCCTTTAATCACGGTTTATGAACCGTGGTTGTTCCAGCCGTGGTAATAGATCAGGACTTTTAATCACAGTTCACAACCGTGGTTATAGATCATATTTAATCACGGTTGCCAACCACAACCGTGATTAAAAGCCAACCTTCTATAATCTTCCACGCCACAATCCATACCCAACTCACCATCACCACCACCGTTCCTTTCAATCAGAGAACATGATTAAAAGTTCTGTGCACATCTCCACAGTTGCCACCCAATCCTCCTCAAAATAACCCCAACGTTGACCTTCAAAACAGAAAACCTCCATTATAGGAACAAACAAAAGCAAAACGTAGAGAACAAAAACAAAAAAAATAACTAAGAAACATGTAAAGCCTTCATTATAATCGAAAGAAATAGAAAAGAAGAGATGTATAAAAGAGAAGCCTTACATGGTTGAACGAGAAAATAAGAGAAGGGTCGCGTGGGGTCGTCAATGGCGCGCAACGAGAATAGCAAAAGAAAACCTGTAAAATATATACGTAGAACCACATTAGATCTAGAACATAAAAAAATGCAAACATCAATGGTAATGAGAAAACAAAAAGGAGAAATCTTTAGAGAGAAAGATGAGAGAAAGCTAACAGAGAAAGATGGGAGAAAGCTAACAGGGAAAGAGAAGGAGCGCGCGACGTTCAAAATTTATATTTTGAAAACACCGATGACCACGGTTCCCAAACACCCGTGATTGTAGGGTATCTATAATCACGGTTTTCCTCTCAACCGTGAATGTAGGTACATTTTTTTAAAAATAAAAAAATTAAAATAAAAAAATCTAGTTGCAGATATAATCACGGTTTCCCATAAAGCCGTGATTATAGATGCCCTATAATCACGGTTTCCTCTCAACCGTGATTGTAGGTGCATTTTTTAAAATATACAAATTAAAATAAAAAAACCTGGTTGTAGATATAATCACGGTTTCCCATAAAGCCGTGATTATATATACCCTACAATCACGGTTTCCTCTCAACCGTGATTATAGGTACATTTTTAAAAAATATAAAACTTAAAATAAAAAAACCTTGTTCCTACGACCACGGTTACTTCATAACTGTGATTAAAAAACTTCCTTATATTTACAAAAATACCACCACGTATTTTTCAAACACGGTTTCCCCTGGACTGTGATCATATCCCCTTGTCGTAGCCATTTTTTGCACTAGTGTGTAGTCTCAAGGTACAACATTTTTTATTACAAAGTGTCCATCTTAGTTAGTTTGAGTCCAAAATTGATAACTCTGTCAAAGGAAAATAATACAAATATTAGACCCTTTTTAGATTAATACATGACTTGTCCTTCAAAGTTCAAGAAATTAAATATCATTGGCTTCAAACTGCTAAATAAGAGAATAGGTTTTCTATAAACAAAAGGGCGTAGTTTCAAATGTGCGACCAATTTTTTTTTGTTAATAAATTTAGTGGCGATTCTAGTTGCCGATAAAAAGGTATATTTTCATAAAAATACCATAATTTAGTGGCGGTTCAAAACGCCGGTAATAATTAACGTTTTACGATGGTTTACCCGATGTTATTCCAATTTTTAAACTCCAATAGAGTAGAAATCTTAAAGGTGGTTGGAACATTCCAAAACGACGCCAAGTAACCGTCGTTACATTCCCGTTGTCACACCCCGATTTCTATAACCCGAACCCGATGTAATTTAAATAATTAATTTAATAAAAATACGAGTAAATTTTTTGTATTTGAAGAGAGGTTCATCACTCTATCAATTCCACCTAGATCTGAATCATAGAAAACGAAGAGTGAGAGTTTAAAGATTTTTAACAATCTGGATCGATAAAGTAAAGCCCTATTATGTATATGAAATAGTTTGAGTTTACAGTGGAAGGAATGTGCATACACGGCAATACGCCTGGTCCCATGTATGGAGATATGAGAAAAGGCCCAAAAATGAAAAAGGAAATCAAGAAAACGAAAGAAATCATAAAAGTTGTCACTAGATCAACCAGTGTAGGTACACTGGTTCCTGGCGTACTCACGCCCAACAACCAGCTACCAACAGGGGCCAAGCGCTCCAACGCTCACCTCAATGTGCTAGTGCGTAGACCACTAGTATGCTTATGCTGAATCCCAGTGTAAGTATGCCCAACCACTGTCCAGGCACTATCCAATCACCCAGTGATGCAGTGCTCCCACGTTGAGAATCAGCATGCTTACATTGAAGGGCACACCGTCAAACCCTGGTCCAGTGAATCAGCATGCCAACGCCCAGGTTAGGCGTGCCTACGCCCAGGGTTGCACCACGAATTAGTATGCCAATGTGCCTATGCCTAAAACAAGCGTAGGTACACCCAGTCATGGGCCATCAAACCCTTCTATAGCATTTTGCACCTTATGTTTTCGCCAAATTTGGATCCCCTTTTCACTAGGCTATTCAACTCTAATTTGTGTGAAATTTTATACACAACATACCTACCCTAACAAAAATTATGTGGCAAAGTCTCAAGCCTAAATTCCATCCAAATCAAAATCTAAGTTGTAGGGTTGTTTTACGCGTATTTTGGGCGTTTTACCCGGTATATGAAATCACAAATGACTAAGTCTTAATCTGAATTCTCTAGGAACCTATATTCACATATGTATAAGTGACTTGTCCCAACAAGTCTCATCCAATAACTCCATTCCTAAATCAAGATATAGTCTTGTGGCAATTTATGCACTTTCTAACTAAACCAAGCATACTAAATTGCTAAATAGGCCTAATTGCACATAACCACACATGCAACAAGTCATATGTATCCCATATAAGCTATGAGTGACCCCTACTTAAGGTCCTATCCATTCCATATGAATACGACCTATCCACTTCTTGATATTCATACCCATTAGCATTTCAAACATCATAATTATTCATACATGCCTCATAAACGGTTGTAATTCATGATCAACATCATCCATTCATCATATCAGCATAAATCAAGCATCATAATTGTCAATATATATTGTTATGGTTATAATAAAAAATTAGCCATACAACACAAGGTCGAATTTTAACAAATGACCTATAAAATGAATATCCACCATATCAATACATAATGAGCATATATCAACATCATATGCTATAAAAAATCATCAGTTCCCGGCAAAGGCATTCCTATATCAACATCATACGGATCATTACAAAATCGTTAAGAGAAAGGGGAAAGTTACTAGGACGACAAGGAAGAAAATATGGTACTTTTCAATAACACCATATCTTCAACGTTTATACGCCTCATTGTCCATGGCAAAACACACACATTGGCATGCTCTAAATCAAACAAGGGAGGGTCTTTTGTGTCATCTAATTGATGGGAAAGCATGGAAGTATTTGGATGGGCAGTACCCAAACTTTTCACACAAGCCGCGTAATGTACGGCTTGGCCTATGTACCAATGGATTCAACCTCTTTGGTAAATACGAAAGAGCATACTCTTGTTGGCCAGTCATACTAACCTTATACAATTTGCCTCCTGAGATATGTATGAAGAGGGAGGAAATGTTTCTATCTGTACTAGTTCTAGTAATCAAAAATCCAAAGGTAAAAATTAATGTCTTTTTACAACCGTTGATTGAGGAGTTGACACAATTATAGGATGTTGGAGTTATGACCTACGATGAATCCTTGAAAAACAATTTCACGATGAGGGCTACTTTGATATGGACCATTAATGACTTTCCTGCCTATGGTATGCTTTATGGATGGTCGACGTCTAGGAAGCTTGCTTGCCTTATATGCATGGAACATACTGGGGGGAGTCCCTCCCCGTTAGTGGTAAGACAATTTATTTTGACTGCCATTAAAAATTCCTATCGTTGGATCACCCATACAAGAGAAACAAAATCGCTTTTAAGAAGAACAAGGTTTTCAATAAACCTTCACCCCATATAATATCCAGTACACAGGTGTGGCATGGAGTATTCGACTATTCGTACATTTGGGATAAGAATGTTAAGGAGTTTATAGGTTATAGGAAGGACACCACTGGTGAAGCAAAGTATATTATGGGATTTATGATATTGGAAAGACCTGTTGTTAAGAAACAATATAGATGTCATGCACATTAAATGAAATGTTTTCATGAATATATTTGACATTATGATGGACATCAAGGGGAGAACAAAGGACAACCAGAAAAGTCAATCAGACATTTCGAGTTTGTGTTCAAGGAAAGATCTAGAATTGAGGGACGTGGGAAATGTTTAAACCACAAGCCAAATATGCATTAACAAAAGCTTAACAGATGACTGTCTATTTGTGGGTGAATAGGTTGACTATGCTTGACGGGTTTGCTTCAAATTTGAGTAGATATGTCGACAGTAAGGAGGGTAGGGTGGTTGGTATGAAATGTTATGATTGTCATGTGTTTATGCAACGACTAATACCATACGCATTCATGCCTTATCGAAACCCATCTGGAAACCATTGGTTAAGTCATTTTTTTAAAGAGTTGACAGCAACAGTCTTAATAGAGAAGACTCTTTTGAGGATGGAGGAAAATATTCCAGTGTTGATTTGTAAGTTGGAGCACATTTTCCCCCTAGTTTTTTTGATTCTGTGGAGCACCTACTGATTCATCTACCATACGAGGCTAAGGTTATGGTCTACTGCAGTACCGTTGGATGTTTCCATTTGAAAGGTTGGACGTCAGAACAACTTTATTTCCATTTCAAATTTTATAGTAAAAATTAATATATATGTATCTCAACATTTCTTTATATTTTACTAGATTCATACACTTTTTAAAAGATAGAGTGTTAAACAAGGCATGCTCCCTTGCAACTTTGGGGTCGCTAAAAAACCCGGTGTGGACAAACAAAGCTTAATATTTAACTATTCTGTTCATACTGGGGGCAAGGTCATAGAATGTTACATTGATGAGAAACATCAAAAGGCGGCTCACTTATACATTCTCTTAAATTACGAGGAAGTTGAACCATATCTCTAGTAAGTCACCAACTTTTTTGGTTCATTCCAAACATAGGATTTTCTTGTAGCTAAACTATTATTCTTTAAAATAGTATATATGCAGATATGCTGAGATAAAAGATAAATGATATAATTGATGACCAAATACGTTATGAGGTATCATCCAAATTCATCGGTTAGTTTGGACAACACGTAAGGCCCGTATACCTTATGTTTTTTTAAACTTGTATACTTATAATATCTAATATTGTTGTAGCTATGATTTAAATAGATTCAAGACCCAAACAACCAAATTGAAGACTCTTTACTCCAAGCTCTTTCTTGGGGGACTACAAAAACTGTTAAAAATGGCCAATTTACTATGTAAATGACTATAAGTTTATCATTTTCCAATAGAGTAAAGGAATACGAACACATAACTATGGGGTTTATGTTAAAGGCACAACTAGACATTTAGAGGAAGACTTTTATGGTGTCTTAAAAGAGATTATTCAAGTTTTTCTCTAGCTTGGTTAAAGAGATTTAGTTATATTCAACTGTGATTGGTATGACAACACAATCGGTATGGGTACAAAAGCTGGAAATCGTTACGTTTTAGTTGAGGTGAAAAAAAGTGGTAGATATAAAGGGTTTGATCCCTTTATCTTTGCCCAGCAAGCCAAGCAGGTTTATTACATAGAATTCCCTAAAGGGCATTGGGATTGGTATGCAGTCATTAAAGCCAAGGCTCGTTGTAAGATTACTGATAATGTTTCTGATAACGTTGAAGATGCTTATCCATTAGCTCTGAATAAACGTAACGGCAGTCATTCAGTGTTGAATATTGATTCAGTCATAGTGGATAAGACACGTGTGACTTCAGGTGGTGAACACATTGACACAGAGTTTGTCTCCCAATTAAAATACTGATGACACACCTGAAACAAATTTCAAGTGTGATATTGACACCGAAGGGGAATTCCAAACTTAAATAGACACAGAGTATGACTTCATACAGTTATTCTTATTAAATAACTATGTAGTTATATATATATGTTTTATTCTTTTTACTGAAACTTGTTTACATTGTTTTATTGACAGATGACTAGACGTACACCATGGTACGCTCAGGGTGGTGGTAGACAGACCCCGGTTACTCATCTTGGTACTCCTAGCACACCGAGGGAGCTAGTCATAAATGAAACTACACAGTATATGCCCCTAGTGAAAGTTCTTCGTGATGTTGTACCCACGGACAACCTAGACGCATTACAGGCTTAGCAGCAGGTTTTGGTCCATGAAGCGACCCATTCATCTATAGCCGACACCCTTCCCACTCTGGTTCCACTGTCGGACAGAGACGAGTAAGTATTACTATATTTCCTAATGTCTTAAATATTTTTTGTATTGTTGTATGGTAGTTAAGGCATACCTTAATAAGTTGTCTACATTTTCATTTGTATTGTTGAGATTGATTTGATTGTTGTTTATTAGTGGAGAGCAAAGCTCACTAGGTACTGTGTGTGTGCTGATAACATACAAAATTATACATGTTTCTTGTTGTTTATTTACATTGAACTGTACTAGAAAGTTTTCTATGTGTAACAGGGTGTTTGTAAAAATTTAGAAATATGCAGTTTACAAGGGAAACTCTACCAAAATTTTGGTAAACTCCCTATTTCATAAATTATTGATAGTACTCGCATTTCAAAAGCGATTACTAAGGTCCTTAAGGCCTAGTGGGATAGTCCTTACATCTCTTGGACACATACTGGTAAGACTGTCTAATAGAGATGGTTTGACACTTTTTCGGTAAGTTTAACATAACCCTTCTAATTTCATCTATCTTTTGCATGATTCTATACACTTATTTTTTAATTTGGAATTGCATTTTAATTTATATCATGACTATCAGTGGGAGAAGGATATGACTGATGAGATTAGAAGGATCTTTAACATAAAGACCTCCAAAATCATCAAGAGTACTCTTTGGAAGCCGAGGGCGAAGAATGAGCGCCCCCGATGGATCCTAGAGCCCTACTGGGAAGGGATGCTTCAGAAGTAGGGAGATGCCATGTTCCAGTAGGTCAGTGCTAGGAATAAGGAAAATAGAAAAATTAATGTCGAAGGCTCCAGGTACACTTGGGGTTCCATTTCAGTTATAGAGCATAAAATTATATTTGTAAGTATACTTTGTTAAACATGTTTATTAATTAATCCACTTGAAAGCCATTTTCACTAACAATTTCAATATGTTGTGAATTCCAGGAGCAGAAAAAACACTGCGAGCCTTTATTTTTTAAGGTGATGCAAATCACCAAGAAGAACAAGGTTGGTGATTGGGTTAACCAGAAGATAACTGACATGGTGGTACTTTATTTAAACTTACAAATGTTTAGAGTTTCTTCAAAGGTTTACAAGTCAAATTACTATCTTGTTTCATCTATCTTTTACATATACAGAGGATGTATATAGCCATGCGAGCTCAAAAGGAGGCTGAGCTGGCGGCCCAAACACCCAATGTGGAAGTACCTCTCACCCTTTCTTCTATTAACGATAATACCATCTATTTAGAGGCCTCAGCTGCGTCAACAAGAAAAGAAGGGTGTTTGGCGTTGGAGGGATCGGGACACAGATCGCCCGAACAGGGAAGGCCCTTACCTTCTCCTCTATGTTGTCAGCAAATGTTGTTCAGGTTATTCAAAACCTGAATAACGAGCTAGCAGAGGCGCGCTAACAGAGGCAACTGGCAGAAAAACGAGTTGAGGCGGACCGCCATTGAGTTATATTAGCGGAGCAGCAAGCTGAGAAGGACCGCCAACGAGTTGAAGAGGATCGATAAGAGACTCATAGGCAGCTGGTGTAGTAAGAGGCTATGCTCCACTGGATGATGGAGGCTCTTAGGACTTGTGTCACACCTTCATCTACTTCCCAACCGCCCCATCACCCAAGGATCCCCCTAGCAGCCCTTCCCCTAACACTAAGATGCTCTTGTATTCATTTTTTTATTGTTATACATTTTTGTATTTATTTTTTTATTATTAGAATTGTATATCTTTTTTGGATTAATTTTATTTCTTTTATTCTTTTTTATGTGCCTATACTAAGAATTATCATAAAAACCATTATCATAAAAAATCATATATAAGTTTTTATATCTAAATATTTAATTCAACTTTATAAAATAAATTCTACAATTTTATATTAAAATAGTAAATTTACATTACAAACAATAATACAGTTTATAAAAAAAGTCATTTTTTAGTATTAGCAACAGAAGCATACCGTCGTTAAATACATCACAATACATTGATGGACACAGGATCTGTCACTAACTTGGTCGCTAAATAGCGACGGCTATAGTGACAAACTATGATCAACTCCTCAGCTACGGAATAGGACTGTCGCTGAATTGGTTGCCCTGTAGCGACTGACTTCTGTTAACTCTGTAGCTACGCCAGTCTAGTCGTCGCTAACTAGGTTGTGCTTTAACAACGAATTCAGCAACGGCCGCACTACAATTCAACAGCTATGACTCTTTATCGTTGCTATTTTGGGACCCAAACAACGACAGACGTGATCACAAAGGGGAAAACCACTTTATCACCCTTCAACAATGACTATAGGTCAATATGTTTATCGCAAACAGTGCGACGACATTCTGTTGCCATTGCTGAGGAGTTAGTGACCAGCGTTTCAGCGACGTAGGACTCCCGTGGCTGTGTCTGTCGCTAATACCAATTAGCGACAATTTTTTCCGTCACTATATGGACTTTTTGCAAAATACTTAAGATTTGATAACTTTTTTTTGTTAGTTAAGAAATGTTTAAGAGAGCTTATTTGAATTTATAATTGACAGAAGTGGATAATGACTTTCTTACAAGTCTTTTCTTTACTTTATTCAAATAAATTACATATTTCAAGCTTATGGATAAACATTCATTCATTTATATGTTCAATTACTTATTTATCAAAAAATATATGTCTCTACAATACCAAGCACATGTAACTTTTTTTTAAGAAGCAAATTCTAAGCACATGTAACTTTTCTTTGTAGGTTGAGAGTTCACTGAGCAAACACTTTTAGAGTGTTTTCCACCACAAATTCAAGAAACCTTGGTGACAATACAACAAAAATAAGAAAAAGATGTGTTACTTTTTTCTTCTATTTTAGTGCCTAAAATTGCAAGTATTAGGATTGAAACTATGGATAATTGGTAACTTTAGGACTAGAATGATTTATTTAAATGTTAGTGAAAAATTAATGAGTTAATTGTTAATTGTAAATTTAAGGACTGATTTGGTGTATTACTTTATGATTGTTTGTTGAAAATTTCTTATCCTGGTTTTTTCCCCTTGTCTAGTCAATAGCTGTAAACATGTTCCACTACTTCTTAAGTTTGAATTCTAAATATATAATTCTTGCTACTGTAAGACTATATATAATTCTTTACAATGTGCCTATTTCTTTCTCATTTCATGATTATAAAATTTATGTTGTAAAGAATCTCTACTTTAATGTTTAATGTTTTATTGTATTGGATGAGTGATGTTACTTTTTAGTATTACTAAAGAAAATCAATATATATATATATATATATGAAATAAAAAGAAAGTATTACTATTTTCACAGTTCAAATGTTTAATCGTGGACTTTAGGTATATGATTGTAAGAGTTTAAATATTTAATTCATAGACAAAGATAGTGTTAAGCATGCAGTTATGTTATTTAACTGCAAATAATGAAGCGTTAGTGTCTGCGGTTAGAAGCGCTGACATTGTAATCAAGATGTTTATCAACGCATACATTTTCTATGCGTGGAACCACTGTTAATGGTAGGGGTGGAACCGTTGTCAAATGCCTTTTTTATGTAGTAGTGAGCATACCTTAAAGGATCCTTCAATCCATTAGTTAGTTATCAATTTCATCTTCTATTAATTCACTATTTCTTACATCGAGTATAACTAATAATTCATTATAGTTGCATTTAGGTACCAGGTTTGGCTAAAGGCTATTTTTTGGGTAATGCCTTTTGAACCTTAGCTAGCCAATATCTTAATCTAGGTGTAGTTGTCATGTATCTTTATTTGTAGGATTGATTCATGCATGATTATCCATCCATCCTAGCTTATTAGCGTGGTACGGTATATTACTCACGGACATATTCATTTTAACGTGTTTTATGTCAGACAGGTGTTTGACATCGACACTTATTTAACACGTATTAGATATTCCTTTATAAGTGTTTATATAAAAATTATTTATTATTAACCCAAACATTTAAGTTTAATACTTTGACATTTTTATATTACTCAGACATTTAAGTTGACACTTTCAAATAGATGAACACACATTCATATTATTAGAAACACATTTATTTTTAATTTTTATAAAATGTTAAACTTAGAATATAATATAAAATATAACATATATGTGTGTAACGTCCTTGTATCCTGTATTTTAAACATTAGTCGTGTCAAAGTGTTTGTTTTTATGATTATTGTCTGCGTCAATAATTAGGTTTCATAGTTCAACCTCGAATAACTTTAGCATTGACTGCGTGTTAGACTCATCAAAGCAAATTTTATGGTGTCAACACGGTCGATATAATTAATGTCTAATGTACTTTATTTCATTGGACATGACGTTGACTGACTCCACTTAGTGAAATAAAGCTTTTTTTGTACTTTATTTCATTTGAAATCCATGATATAGGGTTACAAAATATATTGAATTCAATATAGAAAGAGCATTATCAATAAAAGTGAACTGTTCTTTACAGGGGTATAAAAGTATGGTTGATGAACAATTCAAAATGTACATGTAATGTCAATCTGGTACAAGGAGATATTTATAAATGTGCAAGTACGGAGTATCCTTGTATACTGGGGCGGAACACAATGCACTCTGGGCGGTGTGACAGTCCGCCTGAAGTAACCTTCTTTGCCTTCACACAATTGGTGGTGGTACCTGCAATTATTCTCCGACGCTCAAGTCAGTATTCTGAAATACTGTAAGACTTAGAAAGCAAATCTGAGAGAATTATGCAAGTAAAAGTGTAAGGTTCAGAATTGAGGGGGGATCCCTCTATACCTTTTTGCTGAAGTTTATATACCTGTTACTGGTGCTCCATTATTGGTAGGACCCTTTCCTTGTTTTCTGGCATAATGCAAGAAAGGTAGTGGGTCCCTGTGTCGTTCACGAGCACCATCGCTGTAGTGGGTATTTCCACTTACTTGGAAAGCGTTAATGCTTTATTATTTTATTCATTGTTCCCTTTTATGCGTGACAGCGTGATTCCCATTTTCAACCTCTCAAGACAGAGTCAATCTCGTGCCGGGGTTATAAGTATGGGCTCGCTACGCAATATAGGAAATTCAATATTCCGCCTATGGCTTGGCGGAGTAGTATGCATTGGAAATACTTTATGCATGTGTATAAGATATTCAATATTTTCCACCTTGGCGGAGTAATAAGCTTTGACGGAGTAGCTTTGGCGGAGTTACGTGCCTTGGCGGAGTAACGTGCCCTGGCGGTATGTACTCCATATAAAAGTAATTATAAGGTATTTGAGACGTACTTCTCCTGTTCAAAATGCTGATCTGGCAAAGCATTAAAACCATGCTCTTGGGGACCGGTGTTGTGACCGGATCATATGCCCCCTAGCTTGTTATAGTGACTGGCGGAGTCACTTTAATGAGCTATAACACTGTTATGTTTAGCTTTTATAGGCATGGGTTTAGGCGGTGTTTGCTAGCTCAGGATTTTCAGACAAGTGTTTTCGTGCATTTAATGCTTTCATCATTACTTGCCACACCTGTCATTAATGCGCCTAGAAACTGCATTTTGTCGCTCCAATCTCTCACTGCCACGTATGCCCTCGTAACGATTGCCATTCCAATGATGGGACATAAATGCGTGGGATAGCAGTTGAATACGTTTTCGAGGTTATTACCATGGGCCTTGGATTTTGAAAATACGGCCCAAAAAATTCCTGTCTTAAGATTCATCCCACGGCTGTAGTTGCGTTTCTGAGATTAGTGAGGCTTTACGTGTTTCCCCCCAAGCCATGCCTATAAATAGGTAAACTCTTAGGAGGGGAAACTTTTCGCTTCATCTTCTTCTTTGCGCTTTCGTATTAGAACTGCCATTTGAACGTTGCTTTCTTGCGAGTCGTTTGTTGTTGCAGTTCTTCAGTTCTTCAGAAACTTAAGGTAACTTTCTTCTTTCTCTGTTTTCTGTTTTTTTTTCTCATTGGGTTGGTTCTGTTTTCTTTATATGTGCGTTTGTTAAAGCGAGGATGAGAGGAAAAAAGTCAGAGTCATGCTCTAGGGTTTCTGTCCGTCCCATGTTTTCGGATATTGAGAGTGACGATGAGGCTTTCTATACTGGGAGGGATTCGACGTTTTACAGCAGCGTGGAGTATTTTAGTAATGTTGTACATTCGTTTGTATCAGGAGGTATTTCCCACACACAAGTGATAACGATGGCAGAATGTCAGAATGTTGTGTTGCATGGATTGGACTGGAAAAAGACGCTTGAGACTGACCCCTATTGTTGAGTTGAGGAAGATGTTAAAGATGCTTCCTCTCATCATGCAACAACGAGTGGAGGGGTGATGGATTTGTCTGTGCCAATTTGGAAGGATGAACGGTATGAAAAGAGGTTCATCATTTGTTCGCCCAAGACGTTCGCACGTATATGCCATCGTCCTCAAAATGAGCGTACCATATATATGTATGATATTTTATTTACCCAGTTGGGGGTGCGCTTTCCACTGAATAGATTCCAGATGGGCGTACTTAGATTCCTGGATTGCGCCCCTTCTCAGCTGCACCCTAATGGTTGGGGGATAGTTCGCAGCTTCGAGGTACTGGCTGAATATCTGGAGTTTACGCCCACTGTGGCGTTGTTCTTTGCCTTCTGCCGCATCATGAGGAGAGTGAATGTGAAAACGGGCGGCATGGGCTTTGTAACCCTTCGGGCGGAGCCGAAGATTTTAAATTTCAAGGCGTTTGCTGACTCCGCCAAGGAAGGCGGACTTCACTTTAGGATGAGCTTTGTGAAGGTTTCCGTTAGGAAGGACAAGCCTGTCTTTTGGCGGAATAAGGAGGGAATTGATAAAATTCCCAGTAGCGTGGACGCATGAGCACTTCCTCCTGACTAAACAAGCGTATGAAGTTGAGGAGAGTGCTTTATCAGCTGTTTCTGTGGAAGTACTCCGGACGTTGAAGGAGTACAACTCCGTCCATAAGCTGATTCTGTGTCGAAGGCTGCTTGGGCGGGATGCTCAGGGATACTTAAGTAATATTTTATCATTATCAATTCCCATGTTGATTGAATATTACTTCTATTTTTTCCTGCATCTTCTAACCGTATTCATATATGTTATTTTGCAGGAGAAATCGCTGAATTTCCTGGGATGGAGCGTATCAAGCAAATTCGCATGAGTCGCCAGGAAATCGATGCGGAAAACAATATGCAGCCTAGGAGGAATCTGGCTGCTGCTCTGACAAAGAGTCTTCCTTTCCCTGCATCCACTAATATAGTGACTTTGGAGGGTGGTGCGGGGTCCTCAACAGTTGATGTTGAAAGGCGTTCTAAAAAACGCCAAGAACCAGAAGCTGTTGAGGTAGAGGAAGAGGAAGTGGATCCCCAACCCTTGCTAAAAAGGAAGACTAAGGGCAAGGAGAAGGTTGGGGAAGTGGCAGGGGCATCATCTGATGCTGCCATTGATGTGGAAGAGATTCCAGAGACACCAGCTGTGGATGTCAATGCTAAAGTGGGCGGTATGGAGGGAGTTCCTGAAGAAGATATTGTGGGGGAGGAGGCGGAGGGAATTCAAGCTTCTCCAATCCACCCAGCTGAGAGTCCCGCCCTGGACTTGGCTACTCGAGGGACACCAGTTTTCCTTATTGATGTTCCATTGGAGTCATCCAGGTGATCCGTCTCTTTGCCTCTGGCGGGGTCTCGACTGAATCCCTTTTTGTATTTTACAAATATGGGATCCCGCCAGTCGGAGAGGCGTGATCCGGACTTCATCCTCCGCCCCGACATCGACTTTGAAGAGATTCCAGACGCTGCTGCAGCTGCAAGGTGGCACCTCGCAGAAATTGATGGTTTCCTTGCCTCTGTGCCACACATCGCTGAAGTTGCTGCAGAAGCCGCCATGTTTCAAGAATCGTTTCATGAATCTGTGGAAAAGATACGCAGCTTGGAGCATGACAACGAACAACTGTCGGAGGTGATCAAGGCCAAAGATAAACATCTTGACACCGCCGACTCTGATATAAAGAAGCTTGAGGAGGAGCTGGCTCGAGTGAGAGCTGATAAAGTCTTGCTGGAAAAGCAAGTTTCTGGCTTGAAGGAGCAGAATGTAAAACTGGGCGAAGAGGTGGGCGGACTATCCCAGGTGAAGGCTGATAATGTTCTGCTGAAACAACAAATTTTAGATCTGAATCAGTAGAACAAAGAACTGGGCGAAGGTGTGAGCGAACTTCAGCAGAGGTTGGTTTCCTTTGAAATAAATAAGACCGTTGCTGAAGACGCCTGGGCGGCGGAGTTGGACCAAACAGCCACTGCATACAGTAACCTTGAAAAACAGGTTCAAGAGCTGCAAGTTGAAAAAGCCACTTCAGATGCTACCAGTAAGAGGCTTGATAAGGAGTTACAATCTGCCTTGGATGCAGCTGAGGCGGCAATTGATGATGCTTTCAGCATGGCTGTTCGCCAACTCCGTCATCACAACCCAGGCGTTGCTCTCAACACTGCAGGCATTCATCCTTACTATGAATTCATCAATGGCGAACTGATGGTGCCTGTTCAGGGGGGTCATGTTCCTGCGCCCAATGTAGAGTATGTCCTGGCGGACTTGCCCCCTTCGCAAAGTTTATCCAAGCCTGGTGAAAGTCAGCCCAGCTCCGCCCAGCAAGAGGGGGTGCCATCCGAGCCTTGAAGACTAGCTCCGGAGTTCGTTTGCAAGTTTTGTTTTTCTTTGAATTTTAATGATATTGCCTTGTTCCAGGATAGGCTCTGGATCTTTATCAACTTTTGACAATATTCAATAAAATATATTTGTTGTAAATCAATACTTGTTCATATAAACACTGTCTGAGTCCGTCGGATTTATGCCTTGTAAAACGATTTTAAGAAGGCAGCGTAATCATTTGAGGACTTAATGAAATATGACTAAGTATAATGAGGCGGAATAACCCCTTTAGGAATTTGGTGAAGTAAAATTCAGCAATGAGGCGGGATAGCCTCTAAGGAATTTCAATGAAGTAAATTCAATAATGAGGCGTAGTAGCCTCTTAGGAATTTCATTGAAGTGAATTCTGTAAGGAGGCGGAGTAGCCTCTTAAGAATTTCAATGAAGTAAATTCAATAATGAGGCGTAGTAGCCTCTTAGGAATTTCATTGAAGTGAATTCTGTAAGGAGGCGGAGTAGCCTCTTAAGAATTTCAATGAAGTAAATTCAATAATGAGGCGTAATAGCCTCTTAGGAATTTCATTGAAGTGAATTCTGTAAGGAGGCGGAGTTACGTCTTAAGAATTTCAATGAAGTAAATTCAATAATGAGGCGTAGTAGCCTCTTAGGAATTTCATTGAAGTGAATTCTGTAAGGAGGCGGAGTAGCCTCTTAAGAATTTCAATGAAGTAAATTCAATAATGAGGCGTAGTAGCCTCTTAGGAATATCATTGAAGTGAATTCTGTAAGGAGGCGGAGTAGCCTCTTAAGAATTTCAATGAAGTAAATTCAATAATAAGGCGTAGTAGCCTCTTAGGAATTTCATTGAAGTGAATTCTGTAAGGAGGCGGAGTAGCCTCTTAAGAATTTCAATGAAGTAAATTCAATAATGAGGCGTAGTAGCCTCTTAGGAATTTCATTGAAGTGAATTCTGTAAGGAGGCGGAGTAGCCTCTTAGGAATTTCAATGAAGTATAATTCCGTAAGTAGGCGGAGTAGCCTCTTAGGAATTTCAATGAAGCACAATTTTTACAAGTGTTGAACTTACTTGAACTTGTTGACAGTGCTTGAGTTTATTGATTATGTACTCCGTAAAATATTGGTAGTTAGGCGGAGCCAAGTTTTGGATGGAGTGTTCATCCTTTTGAATTTGGACTGGAGTGTATCTCCTGATCACGTGACAATTGTTGAATCCAGGGGTGGTATGGTGCAGCGTATAGCTGTGACACCAATCCTTTCCGCAGGAAATTTGCTGGACTTTGGGGTCGGTATGGTGCAGCATATAGCTGTGACACCCACTCTTTCCACAAGAAGCCTGCAGTATCTTGGGGTCAAAATGGTGCAGCATATAGCTGTGACACCGATTCCTTCCACAGGCGGCCTGCAGGACCTTCGGGTCGGTATGGTGCAGCATATAGCTGTGACACCAATCCTTTCCCCCCAAGGAGTTTTTTGGACCTTAGGGTCGGTATGGTGCAGCATATAGCTGTGACACCAATCCTTTCCCCCCAAGGAGTTTTTTGTTGACTCCGTTTGTGAAGCTGTGTTGCATTTTGGTTGATCTTTATGGAAAAGAGTTATGCATCTATGCTTCAATTTTTGGAGTCGTTGTCTTATCTGCATGGGAACAAGTTCTGCCATGGATAATCAATTCAAAGTTAGAGTGAAGATTGAATGTAGGAAGGCATTTCATTAATAATGGAACTACATAAAGGGCTGAGTTGGGGTATGTCTCTTCGAAACCTTCTCAAGGAAAGTATATCTAGGAAGAACCTTGAGTTAGGAGGAAAAGATCATACAATATTACCCAACTAGCTGTAATATATGCGTAAATTTAAAATGTTCCATTTATTCCTAACCGGAGTGCCATCTAAGTTTTCTAGGCGGTATGTGCCTTTGCCCAGAATTTCGACGACTCGGTATGGACCTTCCCATGTTGGTGCCAATTTGCCTTGGTGTGCAAATTTATTACCGATATTGGCCCTTCTCAAGACCAAATCTCCTTCTTTGAAACGGCGTTCAGAAACACGTATGTTATACCGTTTGGTGGCCTTTGCTTTAACAGCTTGGTCCCTTACAAAGGCTTCCTCTCTCAACTCCGCCAAGACCTCGAGTTCATGGGCGAGGTTCTGTTGATTGGCTTCTTCGTTGAAATGGAGGACTCGAGCCGATGGGGCTGCCAATTCAATGGGAATAACAGCTTCGACTCCATATGTCAGTCGATATGGAGATTCATTTGTGGTGGAGTGAGGGGTTGTTCTATATGCCCATAGAACGTGGCACAATTGATTTGCCCAATCTCCCTTTGCTTCACCAAGGCATTTCTTAAAGCCTTTCAAGATTTCTCTGTTGGCAACTTCAACTTGGCCATTGGTTTGAGGGTGTTCCACAGAAGAGAAAATCTGCGTAATGCTGAGATTTTCCAGGAGTTCAGTGAACTTTTGATCTGTGAATTGGGTGCCATTATCAGTGACTATGCATCCAGGGACTCCGAAACGTGCAATGATATTTTCATATACGAATCTTTGAGTCCTGGCTGGCGTTATATGCACCACTGCTTCTGCCTCAATCCATTTGGTGAAGTAATCAACACCAACTATTAAGTATTTGATACCGCCGGGTGCGGTTGGGAATGGACCCAAGATATCCATGCCCCATTGATAGAAAGGCCAAGGCGTTATTGATGATGACATTTCCTCTGCTGGAGTGTGATGAAGATTTGCGAATCGTTGACATTGATCGCATTTTTGAACATATAAGG
Organism: Clitoria ternatea; assembly: GCA_037962975.1. Classification (NCBI taxonomy): domain Eukaryota; kingdom Viridiplantae; phylum Streptophyta; class Magnoliopsida; order Fabales; family Fabaceae; genus Clitoria; species Clitoria ternatea. The sequence goes on from CM075672.1 coordinate 165,895,390, forward strand.
CGGAGTCATACTTCAGAGTGGGCCACTAATACCCCGCCCTGAGTATTTTTCTCATTAGACTCCGTGCCCCTAGATGGTGTCCACACCGCCCTTCATGGACTTCTTCTAAAACAGCTTGCACCTCATTTTCGTTTATACAAATTAAGTAAGGAACAGAAATTCCTCGGCGGTATAACTGTCCGTCTAGGAGTGTATAATAAGGTGCTTCTTTCTTTAGTTTCTTTCGCTCAAGATCATCTGTGGGTAATTGTCCATTAACAAGATAACGAACTATTGGTGCTACCCAGGAATTGTCATCAAAGGAGTGGCTTTTAATCATATGTACTGAGGAAGGAAAGGAAATGCTTGGCTCCGCCAAGGTACTCTGTACAACCGTAGTTGTGCATCCTGCCTTCTTTGTGCTGGCTAACCTGGAGAGGATATCAACACGTGTATTTTCTTCACGGGGTACATGCTTGAAAGTAACTTTATTGAAGCGCTGTTTTAACTCATTGACGCAGTCTAGATATTATTGCAGCAGAGGTTCTTTGGCCTGATACTCACCAAGAATTTGTGAGATGACCAATTGAGAATCACTGCATAGGGTAACAGTTTTGGCCCCAATATCTTGTGTTGCTCTGAGTCCGGCCAAGCAGGCTTCATACTCCGCCTGATTGTTAGACGTAGTGAAGGTAAAGTGCAACGAAATTTCAAGATGTACCCCGTCATCACTTTCTATAACAATTCCTGCTCCACATCCTTTGTTATTTGAAGATCCATCAACGTATATTGTCTAATGTGAATGATCTGCATCTGGGCTAGAGCCTGTTAATTCAACTACGAAATCTGCTAGGACCTGTGCCTTGATAGCAGTTCTTGGTTCGTAGGATATGTCGAATTCAGAGAGTTCTATGGCCCATTTGATCATCCTTCCAGCCAGGTCTGGTTTGAACAGTATAGTACGAAGTCGCAAGTCTGTGCGAATCAGGATGGGATGGGCATGGAAATATGGTCTTAGGCATCGTGAGGCCCAAACAACTGCAAGTGTTGCCTTTTCAATCTTCTGATAACGGCATTCTGCACCATGCAGTGTTTTACCAGTGAAGTACACCGGTTGTTGGCCTTCAACTGTCTCCTTGACCAGAGCCACTGCCAGTGCTTCATCTAAAACAGACAAATAAACAATGAGTTGCTCACCTGGGCTTGGTTTTACCAGGATTGGAGGGCTGGCCAAGACATTTTTCAAGCTTTGGAAGGCCGCCTCTTGCTCTGGGCCCCAACTGAATTTCTTGTCCTTCTTCAGCATTTTGTACAAGGGAAGAGAGCGATGAGCCATTTTTGGCATGAACCGTGCTAAAGCAGCGATTTTGCCATTGAGGGATTGTACCTCTCTCAATGTTTTGGGGCTCTACAACTCTTGGATTATGCGACATTTGTCAGGATTAGCCTCAATACCTCTTTGTGTTAACATGAAACCCAAAAATCTGCCTCCTGGTACAGCAAATGTACATTTTAATGGGTTGAGTCTCATGTTGTATTGCTGTAGGCATTGAAAAATGAGGCTTAGGTCTTCAACATGGTCTCCTCCCTCCGGGGTTTTGGCTATAATATCATCAATATAAACCTCTACTAGCTTTGTATGCATACCCTCAAAAACTTTGTTGATCATGCGCTGGTAGGTTGCCCTGGCGTTCTTCAGCCCAAATGGCATGACGTTGTAGCAAAAGACCCCTTTGTCATTAACAAATGCTGTCTTCTCTTGATCATCCTCACACATTGGAATTTGGTTGTAACCGGAGTAAGCATCCATAAAAGATAGATACTTGTATCCTGAAGAATCGTCAACCAATCTGTCAATGTTGGGGAGAGGGTATGGATCCTTGGGACAACATTTATTCAAGTCAACGTAGTCTATGCACATACGCCACTTGCCATTGGCTTTCTGTACCATAACCACGTTGGACATCCAGGAGGAGTAACGGAGTTCCCTGATGAACCCCGCATTGAGGAGCTCCTCCGTTTGTTCACAAGCAGCTTTTTGCTTAGCAGGACCCATACGTCGTTTCTTTTGTGCCACTGGCCTAGTTTCAGGATACACCACCAGGCGGTGGCAACAAAAGTTAGGATCCATGCCAGGCATGTCTGCAGCGGTCCAAGCAAAAATCTCTTTGTACTCAAGGAGAAGTGCAATTAGTCTTGCCTCCATGTTAGCCTCAAGCTTGTCATTGACGTTTGTAATCTGTTCCGGGGTGTTACCCAAAACAATAGACTTGGACCCGCCATCAGGAGTTGGTTTCAAAGGGTTCAGGGGGTCTATAGAAGACTCCGCCCTGGGGTCAAGATCCACCAAATTGACGGATGCCGCCGCACTGCTTCCTTCGTTTAATTTTCTTTTCTTAGACATGGTTTCAAGCTTCACCATGTTAAGACTCAAATTGTAACAATAACGAGCCATTTCCTGGTCACCCCTTACAGATGAGACTTGATTATCCTTATCAATGAACTTGATTAACAAATGGGGAGTTGAAACGATGGCTTCCATGGCATCCAGGGTAGGCCGCCCAATGATGCCATTGTATGGAGATTTAACATCAATGACAAGAATCCTGGATTTCACAGTCCTTGCTCCAGGTTCACCATCAAAAGTAATCCTTGTGTCCAAATAGCCTTTAGTGGGCTGTTTGGCGCCATTAAAGGCTGTAAGGTCCTGTGTATAAGGCTGCAAATCAGCATCAGTTAGCCCCATGCGTTTAAAACAGTCATAAAAGATAACGTCGCAGGAACTTCCCTGATCAATTAGGATGCGTTTTACATCCATATTAGCGATTACCGCAATAATCACTACTGCATCATCTCCCTCAGGAATAGTGGGGCCAAAATCATCATCTGTGAAGGTTATAGGCGGAGTCTGGACCCCGTTCCTGAATGGGCGATATTCTTTGCTCTTGCCCTGTACAGACAAAATCATACGATGATGATTTTTCCTGGCGGTGTTTGAGGGTCCGCCCCCGGCGAAGCCTCCAGCAATCATATCTACAACCTGCCTTTTGCCCCGCGATCTGGGTTCAGGGCTTGGTTCCCTTTGGCCGGACTCCAGAACAACGCCTTTTTGTTTTTCTGTTGCCGCTGTACGTTTTGGCTCTCGAGTATTATCAGGATCCGGAGAACGATCACGATGTCGTTTTTCAAACTTTTCTGGCTCATCATGAGTCTTACCCTTAAACAAATAGTGTTTCAGTTTGCCTTCACGAATAAGCACCTCAATGGTGTTTTTGAGTTGCTTACACTCCTCCGTGGTATGGCCAACTGACTCGTGGAACTCATAATATTTCTTTGGGTTTCCACCGCGCCTGATTGGAGGTGGACGTTGGATCCCATAAACGTTGAGGGTAGTCCATCCTATTTCACGTAAGATTTGTTCATATGACGTGTTCAGGGGTGCATAATGAGCAAAATTGAACACCTATCTTGCTGTTTGAAGGGTTGGTTCCCTACTTTGTCTTTTTGGTGGAACTTGTCATTCTTGGATGATTTTTACTTGTCTTTGTCATGATGTGGAGCTGCAGTGGGTGGTTTACTGCGAGATGCAGTGGCTTCCAGGTGCATCTCAATACCCACATACTTGGACGCCTTCCTGCGAAATTCCTCCATCGTGGATGGAGGTCCCTTTGCCAATGACAGAGCAAAAGGTGATTTTGGCTGCATAGGCTCGATGAGGATATGCAACTGGATTGCTTCTGTCAGATCAGGAACCATGGCTGCCTCTTTATAAAATCTCTTAAGGAAATCCTTCAGAGATTCTTTGTCACCTTGCTTGATCTGAGCCAAGGTATGAGAGGTTCTAGGCGCATCCCTAGAAATCACGAAGTGGCTACCAAAAGCTGTGGCCAAGTCCTCCCATGAATCAATGGAACCTGAAGGTAAGCTCTTGAACCAACTAAGAGCTTCACCTGTGAGGGTCCTGGGGAACATTCTGCACATGACATCCTCTTCTGCTCCTAAGAACATAGCCTCGTAGATGTAAGCATCTAAATGCTTAGAAGGATCTGTTTCCCCAGTGTATTTTCCTATAGAAATGGGCTGCATAGTTTGCAAATGTCTGGGTACATGTGCATTTACGAGCCTTTTAGAAAATGGGATACTCATCTTGTATCCCGAGGGGGGTGCATTTGAACCTGCTCTCCTTCCTTCTTGATGTTGAGCATTTGCCAGTGGGAGGCTTCGTTGCTCTTCCATGTAAGTAGGGATGCGAGAGTAGTTAGGAGTACTTGATTCCTCCTGTGTGTGTAATTCATGGTGTGGCTGTCTTGCAGGGCCAGCTTTCTCGTGCATGGGGTTCGCCTTTTCACGACGAAGCTCTGCGATTTCTTCTCTCAACATTCGAATCATATCATCTCTCGGATCTGGAGAGTCAACATGCGTTGCTTTTTTATGGGCCTCGTTGTCGAAGTTGAGACGTCTAGGATTGCGTAGAGGAGAATCCTCATTCTGCACTTCTGGTCCTGGTCTCTGCATTAATGATGAGTATGATGGAAATTGATCAAAGATTGTGGGACTACCAAATTTACAGGTCCCACCGGGCGTGCCAATGAACTGTTCTTTACAGGGGGTATAAAAGTATGGTTGATGAACAATTCAAAATGTACATGTAATGTCAATCTGGTACAAGGAGATATTTATAAATGTGCAAGTACGGAGTATCCTTGTATACTGGGGCGGAATACAATGCACTCTGGGCGGTGTGACAGTCCGCCTGAAGTAACCTTCTTTGCCTTCACATAATTGGTGGTGGTACCTGCAATTATTCTCCGACGCTCAAGTCAGTATTCTGAAATACTGTAAGACTTAGAAAGCAAATCTGAGAGAATTATGCAAGTAAAAGTGTAAGGTTCAGAATTGAGGGGGGATCCCTCTATACCTTTTTGCTGAAGTTTATATACCTGTTACTGGTGCTCCATTATTGGTAGGACCCTTTCCTTGTTTTCTGGCATAATGCAAGAAAGGTAGTGGGTCCCTGTGTCGTTCACGAGCACCATCGCTGTAGTGGGTATTTCCACTTACTTGGAAAGCGTTAATGCTTTATTATTTTATTCATTGTTCCCTTTTATGCGTGACAGCGTGATTCCCATTTTCAACCTCTCAAGACAGAGTCAATCTCGTGCCGGGGTTATAAGTATGGGCTCGCTACACAATATAGGAAATTCAATATTCCGCCTATGGCTTGGCGGAGTAGTATGCATTGGAAATACTTTATGCATGTGTAAAAGATATTCAATATTTTCCACCTTGGCGGAGTAATAAGCTTTGACGGAGTAGCTTTGGCGGAGTTACGTGCCTTGGCGGAGTAACGTGCCCTGGCGGTATGTACTCCATATAAAAGTAATTATAAGGTATTTGAGACGTACTTCTCCTGTTCAAAATGCTGATCTGGCAAAGCATTAAAACCATGCTCTTGGGGACCGGTGTTGGGACCGGATCAAAAAGTTTTAAAAAATATATTGTTGTTTCTAAAATAAGAGTAATATAGGAGTAAAAAGTTATAATCTATTTTACTTTGTTTACTATTCAAAAGTGAAATTAAAATTTTCATTAAACAATGAAATGAAATCCTTTCTATTTCAATCCACTCTACTTTATCTCATTTTATTATTTATCTATATGTAAGGACTATTTTTATACCTACTAGACAAAATGTATTAGGTTTCTCACGAGTTGTGGTGGTTGATAGAAACAAAGCTGTTAGTTTTATGTGGAGATACACCAATTTGGCCTATGGCAACTTGGAAACCCAAACAAATTGTATATGGATGTGATGGTTTGCCCTAAACAAATAGAACCCAGGCTAATGTAGGACTTGAAGATTTGGATCTAGCCTTGCTCTTCTCCATAGATCTTGAATTTTTATCTTTTTTCTTGAATTTTCAAAGCCTTAAGGTGTTAGATGAGGTGCTAGACGTGAGAAATTAGAAGGTGGAAGCATGGAAATGGGATACAAAAATGATAGAAAATGGGAGAGGAATGAGAGGAATTTGAGAGGAAATGGATAAATGGAACTAGAAACGGTTCTATGGTGTTTTAGGCATATAAAGGATTAAGCCAAATACTCGCTACCTATGGAGGGTTCTAAAGGATAACAGTTGAGAGAAAATGCTAAGCACTTCCTTAAGCTAGAGAAAGTCAACAGGTGTATCTCTATCTACATCAGTAATCTTTGGTGGGAGAGTTTCATGCACTGAATAATGCTATTTTTTTTGTTATAAAAGCAAGTCAAATTGGTGTGGGTCATTAATCAAAGTCCATTTATAGCAAGGTTTTGGCTGACATTTGGCAAACTAACCATGGTAAGACAGTTTACATAATGAATATTCTCTCACATTATTTTGTTATGAATAGTCATAATAATTTACTATAAAATATATAAATTATTGCAAAAGTAATAACACATTGTATAAAAAATAGAAGAAAATAGTTTTCTCTTTTTTTATTTATATTTTATTGTAAAGGTTTTTACTGTTAAAGAATTAACGATAAAAATTGGTTTTGGTGTGGATAAACGTAGAACTTTTATATCTTTAAAGTATAAAATTTTAAAGTACAATAAACTATTACCGGGTCAATTTCATATTCTCTTTCATATATTTTTGTCATTTAACATGTGTAATTTAAGCATAAATAAATTCTTTGATTTCTCTTATAGGTGTTGTGCACACAATTTTTTTTACAGGGTATCGATAAAGTTGATATGATGACAAAAGAAAACAAAGCATACTATGAAAAAATGATGAAAATTGAATGTATTTGACACAATTAGTAAGTCCAAAGTTTCATCTTTTTGAAATGACATATTTAAATGAGGTATTTAATTTTTGAGAATGAATGATTATTTAGTTTTTTTCGTCTTTTTGACATAAGCTAATAGTAAGCACACTTTAATCGTAATATTGATTTATAAGATTGTTGTATCATTATATTATGACTTCCTGATTATAGTATAAGTGTCGTTTAAATTTCTTTATAGCTTTAAATGAAGTTTTAGAATAAAAAAAAAGGATACACTTGACGTCGAAGAACACCGGGAGGTCTTTCTTTTGCTTTGGCTAAATGAATAACAAAGGTAATTGATTTCTTTAAAACGGAATTTGTGACCAAATCAGCGACTGACAGAGCTTCATCGCTACTATTGGCCACTTTCCATCTCCAACACCGTTGCTATAACAGTCGCTACCTTCACTCCCTCCAATCTGGTTTGGATTCCCTCTAATTTTTTTTGTTGGTGCCTCATATAGCGACAAAAAACTTAGCGAAAATAGTATGAACCGTAGCTAGTTTTAGTTTCCCTTCCAATTTTTTAACCTCCCTCCCAAATTCAACATAACGCCGGTGTGTTACAGTCGCTAAGTCCAAAAACGTAGTGACGGAATCATCTCTGTAGCTACTATCACCTCTTTTTTTTCCTACCCTCCAAATCCAACTTAGAATGTAGCGATGACTATCCTTGGTCACTAATAGCGACGACAATTGATACGTCGTCGCTAGTTTGATTCTAGCGATGACGTATCAATTGTCGTCGCTATTAGTGACAGAGATGTTTGGGTTGCTAGTTTGGCCACGTGTCTACATTTTTAAGTTATCCACGAGTTTAGCAATGGTCTTTGTTCTATCGCTAAGTCTAGTATGTCACTTAACTATTTCCCTTTCAAAATCCTAAACCCTCTCTTCCCTCTCAATCTCCCAGTCTCTCTCAGTATAACACCCTAAATTTTAAATAAAACAATTTATTGAATAATGGTAATTAATTATTTATGGTCTAATAATTATGGGAGGATTAATTTGACATTAGAGGTGAATTATCGGTAAATTAAGATTTGCCGGAATTGGATGATTTAACGAGTGACGTGGGATCCACTTGGTCAAATTAAATAATTGTTGGGTCTAGAATACTTAGAAAATTATTGTGATTATGGTGGTATAGCTAAAATAATTTTTAGTGTTAAGGAAATGATTAATTGGACTCGACATATGCTATTAAACGGGGAATATACGAGCCAAATGGAATTAGAAGAAAACTAAAAATCCCATTTCCCTCTACAATTCAGCCGTCCACTTCTTTCTTCCCTTCCATATTACTTTTTATGCTTGTACCGAATGGATATAGGGTTTTAGGACACAATGGATAATGGGATAATGGTGCATTATTTTGACCAATGGTTAAAGGGTAACAAAATGCATTTTCTCTCCCCTCTCTTTTGATTTTTGGTGGGGACTTCTTCTTCTTCTCTATATTCCCTTTTCTCTTCTTCTCCTTCATCCTTCCAACCCCTAAACCGTGACCACCTTTCCTACTCCCATTTTTGCCAAAATTAAAGATCAAGCATGGATTTGTGGAGCATTTATGGACATGGAAGCGTATGTTGGGTCATCTTCTTCCTCCCACTCTCATTTTCATTTTGATTTGAAGCATGGATGTGAGGTAAGGATTTCTTGCCTCTTTGCTATTTCCTTTATGATTTTTAAGTTATTTAAGTTGAAATGGAAAGGTTAGAAGTTATGGGTGCTAAAGAAAATGATGAACCCTAGGTTAGATAGTTAGAGAATATGGTTCTTGATAATGGTTTTGTGTTGTAAATAGATGTGGGTTATTGAGTTTATGAGGATTCTTGAAAAATGGTGGATATTGAATGTTATTGAGTGATCTAGACAAAAACCCTAAGTGTTAATGATTTTGGGGGTTTTAGTTAAGAATAATGAGTATTGATGATATTGCACTCTAGAGTGAGTTTTGTGGTATATTGAAGTTCGTTTTGATGAATGACAATATTAATCTTGTGATAATGTTAGTAAATCATTGGTGTCGCTTAAGATGATGATCATAGTGGAAGATGACTATGAGTCATAGACCAATGGAGTGGAAAAATTGATACAATGAGGTTTAGGACCATGATATATGTCATTTAGGTTTATTGATTGATGATGGCTTAAAAGAGTCCATGGAGACTTAAGTTTAAATTGGATGCATTGTGGATAAGGGGATATGATCTTGTTGTTATTGGGTATGGTTAGCCCTTTTGAAAACTAGAGAACCCTAGTTTTGGGAAAAGAATTCCCGAAGCCTAATATAAGCGTGTGAATTGGGGTTTAGACAAGTCTAGGACTTGATAATGAGTTTTAAGAAAATGATGCCTTATGATGGCTTATTAATTTCATGTACAAATATGTGTTTGTTGATAGGGTTATCTTTCGGATGATGACGCAGAATAATCAGAGCGTTTGGATTGCGGTTCTTCTCTCGAGGTAGGAGAGGAGTTTGCATTTCAAATTTGCATGAGTGAATAATTGTTAATTATGTATATGTATTGAGACGCCCCGAAAATACAGGGAAATTTTTTGCGATTTTGAAATCATTATTCAATGAAAAGAAATTGAGTGGTGAAGCTTTCAAATTCGACACCTGGATCTAGAACAGCCACTCCCATATATGAAGATATGAGAGGGTAAATTAAAGGATGATTTTTATAATAAAATTTTCAATTAAAAACAGCAGAAGAATTAATGAATTTAATTATTGTATGATTGATTTTGAAGAGGAGGATTTCATAGAGTTCAAGATCCCTTAATATTTCCAAAATAACGTTTAAATGATGTAAGAAGGGGTTTTATTGCAAAGGAAATGCAATCGTTTAAAACAGGACAAAATATGTGCATCAGGGTACCACTCGCTCAAGCGAGTCCCACAATCGCTTGAGCGAGCCAACGTAGGCACGCTTGGGCAGAAACGAGAAAGACTGAGCGAAGGAAAATTTGAGCATCAGGGGCTTCTCTTGCTTGAGCGAGCCCCATCTCGCTTGAGCGAGACTCAAAAGTCACATCTGGGCGAGCCAGCTAAACGCTTGAGCGAGAGAGGGAAGTCTGCATCAGGGGCCAATCTCGCTTAGGCGAGTTCCACCTCGCTTGAGCGAGATTGCTCCAGTACCATTTGAAGCTCTCTGCCCAATTTTTGCTTGGGTGAGACTAGACACGCCTGAGCGAAAATCTTCCAGTGTCCAAATACCCTTCCTCTCGCTTGAGCGGTCACCAAGCCAGGGCCATTTCGCTTGAGCGAAAATGGTCCAGAGACCAACCACTGCTTCCAGTTCATTCTCGCTTAATCGAGAAAGCCATTCGCCTGAGCGAATTTTGACCAGTGACAACAACACTGATGCAGGATGATCTCGCTTGGGCGAGATCATCCCTCGCTTGAGCGAGTTATGCAGAAAACGACCAAACATGGGAATTTCATGTAACTCAACATACCCAACAACATTAGATCTAACTTCCTATCATCCATCACATAGCATTCAAACCATTCATTCAATGCATATAAATTGAAATCATTTCCTCATACACTCCATAAAATACTTCAAATCACAATGCACATCATTCATTCATAAGAGATAACATCGTCAGACAACATGATTCATCATCTTACATCATTTGGGTCATAAATGAAAATTGGCCATACATACTAAGGTTCAATTTTCCTCCATGACCCCCAAAATCATCATCACCAATCTAGATAACAAAATAAGCATTCATATACATTATATGCTATAAAAAATCTAGATTTCGCTGGCCAAGGCACTTCCTATACACCTATTTACCTCCTCAACCAAAATGTACTTCAAAAGGTCTACTCTTCCCACAATTGCCCTGCATCACAAATCTAAAAATGGAAAACATGGGAGAGTGAGTCACACATCCCAAAGGAATAAATATGAACACCATGTGATTATGTACATATTCATCAAAACATGTATACTTTGCATGCACATATCATTCACCATCGTATTTATCATCATATTACCATCACATATATATCGCAGTTTAAGCAAAGTATATAAGCACATACATAATCAAGTCCCTCACTATTACACAACTATTGTTTGGTATTCATATCTCTTATGTTGTCTTAATATATTATCTCATCTTCATCACATCCATCATGATAACTCAACACTTTTGGCATACTTCCTTGCTATATGCAAATGCTCTTAAGCTAATGCATATGCACAATAGAACTTTTCAACAATTGCAGATCTGACTGTGGGAATATAAACACCGATTGTGGGTTTCAAGTATGATCATCTAACCATACCCCTACTACAGTAGTAAAATATGTACACTTATTCTTAAATTTGCATGCATTTCACCAATTGTTTTACTGGTACCAAACCGCATCGCCCATCTTGCAACACCTGGTCATTTTCACCATGACTGTGGTACACAACATATTCAACATATGGTGTTGCGGGTCAACCATGAGACATATCATGGCAGCTGTGATCCCAAGGACCACCGGGGCCACCTGCTCATCAAGAGCCACCCCCCACAAGGGTCAACCACATAAGGCTCCCCGTAGCACAACATGGGCAGCTTCGTGACTCACACACCAAGTCACAGGGGAATACAAATTTCTCGTGCACAGAGCTGCCCTCCCACTGGGCCAACCGGGGGAATCCCCTAAAATTTCAATACCGGCAGCTATGTAATATGCCATGGATGCAAATGCAAATCATATGCATTTCTTACTCTATGCATCCTATACATGCCACTCATCATACATCATCATCAACACCATTACCAACATTTCCACAAGGCTTTTAGTGGATTTATTATTGTTGGGTTATTCTTATTAATTTAAATATTTATGTGGCATTACAATAGTCCTCAATGAACATCATCAACAATCACATTACATTCATAGTGGATACAAGCATAACTTCATATCATTGATCATTCTACACCACCATATAGCACACCATGAATATTTCTAAATGCATCAAAGCATGTTGCCAAACACATTATCTACACCATACACCACATTACAATTTCTCATATCATTTTAAGCAAGGCTAACATGCACACCAATACATATGGCAATCAAATAACATTCAAATTCATGCATTTAGAACATAAGACTCCTCTCCTACCTTAAGAGAAGAATTCCGATTGATAAGACGCACCCGCCTTATCGTTCGGAATGGATCCTACATTAACATACATGTAAAATCCCAAATCCATCAACTATTCCAAACGCAATTTCAATTTTAATTGGCTATTATTACATCTACAACTCATAACATGCATAGATCATGTTATAGACATCATTTTCATTATTTGTTAGGCTTCGGGAATTCCTTCCCATTAAGCCACATCCATTAAATTCAAGGGCTGCCAACAACAATAGCCCTAACCTTCATGTAACTCCATTCATCCATATCCATGTTCATTAATGTCATGCATTTCTTTATAAAACATGTTCTTAAATCAATATTAACCATTTTCCCTAAATCTCAAAATTAGGGTTTCCACCAAAACCCAACCACATTCATAAATACATCTATCTCTCATCTCCTTTCCATTATAAGTGCATCACCATTATTAAGCCCTCATTAAAACCTCACTTTTATTACCAACCACCTTAGGGCATAAGCATTAAATGCTTCTCTACAACCACCCATCCACATATATTACTCCCCAAAGAATAAATACACATACCCATGGCCAAAACTCAACAAAAAAGTGAGTATATCTTACCTCACACCCAAAACAAAATGGGTTTACAAGGGAGAGGAAGGCCACATGAAACAAAGGGAAAGAAGATGGGAAGAACTCCAAGTTTCCAAGTCCTCTTCAACGAAAATGTAGAGAGGGGAGAAGTCACCACTCAAGGTTAGGGTTTTAGAAAGAAGAAGAAGAAGAAGAAATGAAGAAAAGGTGAAGAGAAGAAGAAGTGAAGTGTTTTTCTTATTCCCTTCAGCATGCCAATGAAAAAATAAGAGAAAGAATGGGTTTTTAATTTACTTTTATTCCCATTCATTAAAATTTCATCATTTTACCACTAACAGGCTCTTTATTTGGGCTCAATACTTCATCTAAAAATTATTCTGAATATATTATCGGACTCCCAATATTATTCTTAATAGCCCTGACCAATATCATCTCAATCAGAGATACTTGGTCCGACACCCATATCCCAATCGGGCTTATTTTCAGCTTAACCGATATCAATAAATCATTAACAGTCCCTAAAATTCTTAATTTAATTGTTTTCAATATTTTAGGGCATTAAATAACTTACATTCAATTTATAAATGTTTCTTTTCTTAATTAATCCTCTAATTTAAAATTTAGGATGTTACATGTATGAACTCATGCATTGCCTTGCCATGGATGTGTTATATGTTGAATTGATGATACGGTGCTTGATGGCTTAGCTTTTGTTGATTACTAAGGAATGGTATATGTATATATGTATATATAGATGTGAAATGAAGATGAATGCTTGATTGTCCCTTGATTGGACATGAATTGATTGTTGATGAAAATCTATGAGTAGACAAATTATTTAAGGTGTAAAGTATTGCTTGTGATAATTATGCAGAACGATGAGTGAGGTAGTAGTGAAAAGCATTTTAAAACCCCTTTTATGTAATTGAAGAATTGGATTAAAAATAAGAGTATGGCTTGTTGGGATAGGCCTAAATACATGATTAAGTATGTGTAAGGTGTTAAATTAGGCCAACCATATATACAAGGTGGATTGTGACATGCAAGTGGAGTGGAAAACCCAAGTTTGGGCGTGTCCTGATGATCTCGCTCAAGCGAGTTGGGATCTCACTCAATCGAGTTGGGATCTCACTCAAGCGAGAGTCCTCTACATCAGATGGGTGGCCTCTGGCCCAATCTCGCTCAGGTGAGAAGAAGTCTCGCTCAAGCGAGACGTGTGTGGAATAGGTGGATGAATTACTGGATGAATCTCGCTCAAGCGGGTATGGCCATGCTTGAGCAAGCAAGCACTAGTGCATATTGGGGCTTTAATCAGGGTTAAAATTGACCTTTAACCACGTTTCTACAACCGTGGTTGTTCCCAGCGTGATTATAGGTGGGGACTTTTCACCACTGTTTTAAACCGTGATTAAATAGGTGATATAACCACGGTTCCTACCACCGTGATTAAAAGGCGGATACGACCACGGTTAAAACAACCATGATTAAAAGGGGGATACGACCACGGTTCCATCCAACCGTGATTAAAAGTGGGATATAACCACGATTAAAATAACCATTATTAAAAGGGTTTTACGACCACGGTTCCAGCCAACCGTGATTAAAATGGTGATACAACCACGGTTCCAAACAACCGTGATTAAAAGGGGGTTTTAACCACGGTTATGGTCATAACCGTGGTTAAAAGTTACTTTTTTTTAAAATACAGGATTTGTTTTATTCATTAGCCACACTGCAATCAGAGATATATATATACCAGCCAGCCACACAATAAGTGATGAAAAATAATAAATTTTAATAAAACTATATAAACAACAAATATGGTACAAAAATGCATAATATAATATCTAAAGCTACACTAATAGATATAAATCCTATAAAGTAACAATAATAAACAATAAAGACACTAGTAGAGTCCTTCCTTGACTTGAAGAAGGCTGGTGGCCCAATAGGTTCTGATTTCATTAATGTATTTTTCAGGGAACTTTGAGGAGTCTTGAAAGTGCTGTAAAGAAGAGACAATCATTAATAGTAGTGATGAGCAACTAACTTAAGTAGTAGTATGTAAAAACGAAATAAAATAATGTAGGCAGTGAAAACTTACAGTTGTCCATCCGTCTGTTATACCAGATTGGACAATGGTGAGCATCGTCTTCATCACGAAGTACCCACACTCAAAGGTGCCATCCCGCCGATAAGACTACAAGGTAGCGTACATTGAATTCCCAATTGGTTATTGTTTTTGTTATTAATTGAGAAAACTTTAAAAGTATGCTTATTAATTAATCTGTGCTTACTTTTGGGAAAGCCCAATGTAGTTTTTTCTTGGTCACTTTGCTTTGTAGTCGATGGTACCCAATTAAAGCCCTGTAAGTGAATAAAACACCAGTTCAGTTAATAGAAAGACTTAATCAAAAATGTGCAGTTGCAACAAATTTTGAAAGCATCTTACGCATCGATTATTTTCTGGTAGTCAACACCAGGACTCCCATGCAAGGAACAAAAGCATGCGGCAATACCATCCTTCGGGTAAATGACCAATAGTTGCCAGTGAAGGCTGCAATGAACATTGATTAGTAACTATGTAATTCATGATTAATTTAACAACAGTAACTAATTATTGACTAGACTTTTACTCTATGATATGGTGCTAGGTACACAGTCTTTTTCGAGGAATGCATCCAATTCTGGATGTATGCCTGAATCTCCTCCTTACTGTTCCCTCGAAGTTGTATTAGAGAGGGCTCCAGGAAACCATAAGTGTCATGGACACCCCTCTCTATGCAAAGTCTATGTAAAAACCTAATAAAAGTTACAGACGTTTAGTTAGTGAAAAATAACATTTTGCTTGACACAATCATTGGACGAAAAACATTATACTTACAGCTCCCAACACTGAAGCACTAAAATGTTCAACATCGTCCTCCCCATCAGGACCTCACACAAGTTAGGCCGTGCAATGTACACCGGCAACAGACTTGGGCAACCAAAAAGGGATTCCTCCCATGGTACCGGGATAGTATCATCGTGTAGCGAGGCCGATATTGCCCATAGTCGTTCAATCAGATCAATGGGGGGCTGTGGCTCCTTTAATGGGCCAACACCCTATGAAAACAGTTAAAAAATTAGAAGCAATTTCAGATTATTAAAACCATAACTTAACATACAATTGATGCTAGTTTAGGGAGCATACCTGGGGACCAGAATCTGACAGAAGTCTGGTCGGCCACATAAGGAAGTGTCCTACAGCCTGGCTGATGAGTCGTACCTCAAAAGTTGGAATGGGCATAGCTGCATCGGCGTCGAGGACCTGTACAACGGAGACCCTTGACACACCATCAGGCATTGGCTGATGGTGAACCGAATGGCCTAGGTTATACACTGAACCAACAGTAACTGGCTCCTCTACTCCATCAACAAAGAGGTCACACTGACGGTAGTCTCCAAGTTGTACGTCCTCATCATCACCGTCAGGTGCAGCACATGACCCCTTTGTACTGACTCGCCTAGCCTGCATATTTAGGGAACATTTGAAGTTAGTCAAGAAATAATGATAGCAAATTACAGGTAATTCAATTAAATCATGGGCAATCCAACCTGTGGAGAGACCACCGGTGGTGTAGGTTGATGTTGTTGACTGAATGAGGCTATCATCTCACTCCGAAACCGTCTCATCTCCTCTTGTAGCAGCTTCTACATCTCCGCTCTGGCCTCTGCCTTCACTGCAGCTACCTTTTCCTTAAAGCTCTTCTCCAAATCAGAGATGGACTGGGAGGGGGTCATAGGATGACCAAAATAGGTTCGAAGACCTGTAGAGAATGAAGGATTAAAAACAAAATGTTACCATAAATGTACCATGTATAAACGTACCATAAACAAACAAAAATGATTACAAACAAAAATGTATAAACGTACCATGTTCGTGACTAGCTGCACGGACTCGTCCAGGGTGCTCCGGTTGGCCGATGGCGGTGGTCAGGATATCATCTCTTCCGTAGGACACAAACGACCCTTGGGTCGACTGCTCCACCAAGGAATCCTATAATCAAAACCCAGTGATTAGTGCAGTTAGTAATAGAGACAATACAAAATGTCATAAATAATGTTAAGAAGTATTGTACTTACAATACGTTGGGCAACCTCCTCAGCATGAGATGAAGTGTAGTCACCACTCTTCCTCGTCCTGGCCTGCTTCCATTTTTCATGGCGTGCAGGTGGGGATGGGGGATCCACAATAATGATGTCAGGGTGGCTACTCTGGCACTTACTGCACTTCTTTTGGACCATCTTATCCTCCAGCAATCGGTAACCCCCACGTGACAACTTGTGAGGGTAGTCATTCTTCGAACGAATTTCCTATGCTTTCATGCGTCTGGCCTGAAACAAAAACAATTCAGTTACTAACTTAAACCTTATATATGCTTGTATAAAAACATTCAACGTCAATTTCAATAACATCATAAGTAGAAAGTACTTACAATAAACTCGTCTGTCTGCCTAGATACAACAAACAAATCCCAAGTCTGCTGATCTATAAATGTGTAAGTCTCTCCAGGAAACTCTCCCTGCTTCTTCCCAAAGACATACCTAAAATTCAAAACACTTGAAGTAAGCAACTAATGGCATAAGACAGGACAATTTTAAACACTTGATTTATAACATGCATGCATACATGGAAGTCAGTTTGGTCTTGAATGACCTCCACACAGCAACGATCTTAGACATGATCTTCCTACGTAGTATATCGACTGCAGGAATATCCATGCATCCTACAAGTGGCAAATTAAACATGGTTAATTGTATTATGCAAAACAGAGGGCAATACAAGTAAATTAACAAATTTGCAATTAAAGTACTTACAAGAACATCAGCCCAAATTGCATTCTTCATGACCTCCTCAACACTATCCCAATCAGGGATAATGATGGACACCTTCGACCGTGCCAATACGCCAAGTAACTCTGAAAATTGGTGGCGTTAGGTCCGGAGGGCCTCCCCGTGGAGATATCAATGTCAACATGGCTCCTCTGACCCTGATGGTGTCGAAGAGCAACACTGGTCATTTGGGTAACACCTCTCCTGCTAGCTGAGGAATTTGTTCCCTGGGAGTCAGATCTCGCATGTGGGTCCTGGTCAGCCATATGTATCTATTCAAAAAACCGATAATATAATTCATGAGTACAATAATTAGTGAGAACAACAAACACATTTAGCAAACAAGTTCAGTTAAAAAACATAATGAATGATATATACCCACAGCCATACCCTATGTTTCCCACAAACTCTCCTGGTGGTCATTACGAGTAGCAACTATATCATCTATGAGATCTTCCACAATGCCGGTTGGTGTACGTGTTGTTAGACAAGGTATATCAAGGACATCAAGAGTTGGATCCCCAATGTTATGTCTACCTTGGAAAACAACTGACCATCATTTATCTGATGGGTCAATAATGTAAATAACTTGTTTTACTTGAGTTGCCATGATAAAAGGCTCCTCCTTATGACCGACCTTGTTTAAATCCATTAACGTAAATCCAAAACCATCTATTTTTACACCACTTTTACTATCAACCCATTTACATTTAAACACAGGGACTGTGAAACGACCATAATCAACTAGACATATATCTTCAATGACACCAAAATAACATAACTCAGCCATGATAGGGTTTCTGTCCTTTGAAGTGGAAAAATGCATTGATTCGGCCACAACCATAACTCCACTGTTCTGCACCGTAGTCTTGTCATCTTGGGCCCTTGTATAGAATGAATAATTATTTATGTCATAGCCACAATAAGTGATTACATTAAAGTTGGGTCCTAGAGCTAGTCGATGCAATGTCTTAGAAGCAGATGTATCTTGGAGAAGGGTCATTTTGAACCACTGCATGAACGTTTTATTATGTTCGTTCGACACCCACTTTTCAGCCATTCTAGGGTTGTTTCTTTTGACTATGTCTTTATGTGCAGCTAAATACGGGAGGACAACATCTGTGTTATTCAAAATATAAAAGTGTGTTTGGAAGACTTCATCACGTGACATGCTTTTGATTCTTTTCCCAATAGTACCTTTCCCATCCAATCCCCCTTCATGACGAGTCTTTGGGATCCCAATGCTCTCAGCCTGTGATATATAATAAGTGCAAAACTCAATGGCTTCCTCTGTAATGTACCTTTCTACAATCGATGCCTCGAGGCGACGTTGGTTCTTCATATAGCCTTTCAATATTTTCATATATCGCTCAACAGGATACATCCACCTCAAGAACACTGGCCCACACAAACGGACCTCCCTCACTAAATGGATGATTAAATGTACCATTATATCAAAGAATAAAGGTGGGAAATACATTTCTAACTGACATAGTATAAGAAACCCTTCCTGTTCCAATGCTTCTAACTCCTCATGGGTGATTACTTTGCCACATATGGCATTGAAAAACAAACACACCCTTGTTATCACATGTATGACATTTTGAGGGAGAATGTCACGAATGGCAATGGGCAGAAATTGTTGCATCAGCATATGACAATCATGCGACTTCAAGCCAACTAACTTCAGATCCTTCAAGGAAACACAACTGTTGATGTTGGAACCGTACCTAGATAGAACTTTGACACCACGCAACGATTCACACAAACTTTGTTTCTCTTTTCTGGACAAGGTATAACATGCTGGAGGCAAATATGTTCATTTTCCCTTTGCTTGTGGGTGCAACTCCTCACGTATACCCAACAACTCCAAGTCTAGACGCGAATTCAGACCATCCTTCATTTTTCCAAGTATGTTTAACAGGGTTCCAACCAAACTATCGCACATATTTTTCTCCACATACATCACATCAATACAGTGTCTCACATCAAGCTCTTTCCAATATGGCAGATCAAAAAATATTGACCTTTTCTTCCAGCTGTTTTTTGTAGTGGACTGCTTCTCAAACTTACCAAACACCACATTGACGTCTTTAACCTTTTCATATACTTGACGACCAGATAGTGTTGGAGGAGGCTCTTCAAACTCTTGCGTACCATTGAATGACTTCTTTAACCTACGAAGTGGATGATTAGCCGTAAGAAACCTACGATGTCAAAGATAAATATTCTTCCTTCCATGATGCAGTCGATCAGAACTAGTTCCCTCCTCACATACAGGACATGCTTTATGTCCTTTGACGCTGTAGCCTGAGAGGTTACCATAAGCAGGGAAATCATTTATCGTGCAGAATAACATGGCTCTTAATTTGAATGACTGTCCTGCAAACCCGTCAAACACGTCAACCCCCTCTTCCCATAACATTTTCAAGTCTTCAACTAACGAACTTAAGTATACATCAACGTCGTTGCCTGGTTGTCGTGGACCAGAAATCATCATTGATAACATAACATATTTTCGCTTCATGCACAGCCATGGCGGCAAGTTGTAAACAAACAACAAAACAGACCACGAACTGTGGTTTATGCTTAGGTTCCCATATGGGTTCATGCCGTCTGTGGCTAGTGCAAGCCTAACATTTCTTGGGTCACACATAAAATCTGGGAACATCGTATCCATTTTCTTCCACTACAATCCATCTGCCGGATGCCTAAGTAGTCCGTCAACATGCCATCTCATAAGCTTTGCATCATCCAAATTGGCAAATAGACGCTTTAGTCTTGGAACTATGGGGAGATACCACAACACCTTTGCAGGAGACCCTTTAGTGTAGACTTCATCAGAATCAACCTGTTTCTTCTTATATCGTGACACCCCATACCTAGGACATCGATGCAACATTTCATACTGACCACGGTATAATACACAATCATTTGGGCATGCATGTATTTTGGTATACTCCAATCCCATAGGACACAACACCTTCTTAGCCTCATAGTTACGATTTGGCAAGGTGTTACCAACTGGGAGTATTTCTTTCAACAACTTAAGCAAGTCAGTGAAGCTTTTATCTGTCCACCCATTTATCGCCTTCAAATTAAACAATCGTAAAATAGCTGACAACCTCATGAATTTGGCGCAATCCGGATACAATGGCTTCTCAGAATCCTCACACAGACTTGTATATACATGAGCTCTCTTAAAATTGTCTACCCCCACGTTACGTATCATATCCTCAAGTTGGTCATCCATGTCGTCATCAACTTCATGCGCAAAGCTTTGGTCTTTTGTTTGAAAATTGGCACTTGGCACCTCAACATGTTTACCATGCCATATCCATCGCGTATAAGTCTGAAGAAAACCATCACACAACAAATGTTCTCGCACCTCATCCAATTCTAGTCGGCGCATGTTCAAGCATTTAACACAAGGGCAAAAATACTTTCCATTAACCTCCTCATCATTTCGTATCACGAATTCTATGAATGTTTCGACTCCACCCTCATATTGTGGACTTATACGTGATGCAGTTATCCAACTTCGATCCATACTCACTGTTTACAATATTAGTAAATTTAATGATGCTATGAATCTTACTTTCTTCACAAAGGTGGTGGTCTTACCCATTCAGGATGAACATTTTTCTATACAACATAAGTATATACAACTTAGGAGTTATTTTAAAATTTGATAAAATTTCGGCAGCATTTCGCATTGGTCTCTAAGTACACGAAATGAAAGTGGTGACATCAAATTCAACCACAATCAAATATGCACCCAGAGAACAATACAAAATTTAACTAACCAAAACTTGATCAAATTTTAAAATTACTCCTAACTTGTACATAGGAATGATGTATACAAAATTGTTCATCCCAAACTGTCCAAATGGACAATTCAAGATTCAACACAAATAATGAAATCAATTAATTTAATTACCATTTGTGTCGAATCTCAAACGGGAAAACTATGGTTTACTCTTATACAATTTAAAAAATCATAAACTCATTTAAAACGGACTAAAATATTAACATTAGTACCCAATTCAAATTCAAATTAAAGACAATAAACAAAGGATTATATTACTTAGCTATTAGTAATTTTTTTATTTTGTCGAGTAGTATTTTGATTTAACATATGCTATTTTCGGATGTTCTATAATAAACATAACTAGTTATTATTATTATTATAATAATAATAAAATTATTTACAATTAAAGAACAAAAATAATTTTAGGATTCATTTATTATGTAATCATAATTTTAAACTACCTAATCAATAATTTAAACACATACTACCATTAAATTATAACTTAAATCATCCTTTGTAGGGATTGTGTATAATTTTTATTTACTTTAAAATATCACCTTTTTGTATTTAATTTTTTAAATAGTGCAAAAAATATTACTAATTTTATGTATTTAATCTAAGTATTTAATCTAAGTTGATTAATCTATAACTTTTAATCTATAACTAAGTAACAATCAATCTAAGTTGAATTAATCTATAACTAAGTAACAATCAATCAAAGTATTTAATTTATTGCTAACAAAATTCTAATTTCCTAATATATAATATTCTCATTTTCATAAAACTATGCCTAACATTAACAGAGTATATACAAAATAATTTCCATATTCAATATCTAACCATTTAATCTATAGTTAACAACTAATTTTACTAACATATAACTAATAACATTTTAATTATCTTAACACTAAGTAAGCCTAACATTGCATAATCTCAACATAAGCATTAAAAATGGGAAATGTGGGGTTTTAGAAAAATTACCTCTTACAGAAGCCTAACGTCAATGGAGATTGAGGGAGGAGGAGGGAAGACCAACCACTTGAGAATATGGAGGGAGGAGGATGGAAGAAGAACAGAAGTGAAAGAGGGAGGAGGGACACCCAACAGCGTGCGTGCTTCATTTAGAACGGAAGTGAAGAGAGGAAGAGGGAGACTAGCATGCTGGACGACGGAAGTGACGAGAGGAGAAGTGGAGTGCTGGATGACAGAAGTGACGAGAGGAGAAGTGGAGTACTGGATGACGGAAGTGACGAGAGGAGAAGTGGAGTGCTGGACGATGGAAGTGACGAGAGGAGAAGTGGAGTGCTGGATGATGGAAGTGAAGAGAGGAGAAACGGAAGAGAGGAAGAGGTCATAAGACTAGCGTGCTGGAGGGAAAAATTTTGGGTGAAGGGGGAAATGAAATAGAGTGGAGGGAAACGAAACAGAATAAGAAGGGTCACTATACGACCATGGTTATCAATGAACCATGGTAATAGACCCCTAAGATCACGGTTCCACTCACAACCGTGGTAATAGCCTGACCTATGATCACGATTCTGATACAATCGTGGTAATAGCCTGACCTACGGTCACGGTTCTAATACAACCGTGGTAGTATCCTGACCTACGATCACGGTTCCAATACAACCGTGGTAATAGCCTTCTTAAAATTTAAATTTAAAAATTTTTAGCCTACCTATGACCACGGTTACAATTTATCGTGATTAAAAACTTTGCTCATAATTTTAAAAATGCCACCGCATTTTTGCTACCACGGTTATACTATAACCGTGATTATATCCTGTGGTCATAACTACTTTTTGCACTAGTGAAGAGAGGAAATGGTTCTGGATGGATCTCGCTTAAGCGAGTGGTGAGACTTATTTGATCTCGCTCAAACGAGCGAGTATGGTATTGGGTACTGGGCGTTTTCCACCCGAGCGAGCATGAGGGTGAGAGGAGCCTAGCTCGTGCGAGCGAGCCTGAAATAAAACACTGGAGGAATCTCACCCAAGCGAGAGTGGCCCGCTCAAGCGAGATTGGGGTCTGACACACAAATGCTTCTTTGCTCGAAGGGAAATTGGGGGCGCTCAAATGACCCACCTCAATCTCGCTAAAGTGAGTGTGGGTCTCGCTTGAGCGAGTTGCCCAGTATGAGATTTTGTTATTTTCCTATCTTGGATGATGTTTAACTCTTATTTCTTTATGTTATGAGACAATTGAGGAAATATGTATGGGGTATTTAATGATGGTATGGCATGGTGGTGATTTAAATTGATTGTTACATTTGGGATGGATTATTTATGATATATTCACCACCTAGAATAGAATAATGGAAGAATGACAATAAGAGTTTGTGGTGGGGGTTATGAGATACACCCTAGAGTGATTATGAAACCAGTGAGAGAATGATTAAATGACAAAGTGTTTGTTATAAACCGATGAATCGGAGATGATATCGGTATCGTGTGATGATAAATGATGTTGTAATCATTCCTTGAATAAAAGGATGAATGTTATTATTGATAACTTGTGAGATGCCATTGTACTTTATACAAGTGTGATCTTGTATGAGTGGTTTAAAATTGTATTGATGAATTGTTGTATTGCCACACTAGTTATGAAACAATGGTAATGAATAATGATATGAAAATCCACTAATTGATTATGTGGTGATATTGATGAAAGTTTGATGAATGATGTTTATGTTGTGATGCCATTGTGGTTGATTGCAAGTATTATCTTGCATATATGATATGTGATACATAAATGAAAGATGTCAAAATTAAATGCCACATAACAAACTTGAAACAATGGCTAAGAAACCAACAAATGATAAAATCCACTAAGGTGTGTATGGTGGTGTTGGTGATTATGATGATGATGATTGATGAGTGGCATTTAGGATGCAAAGTGTGAGAAATGAATTTGATTTGCATTGCATTGCATCCATGGCATATCGTACACTGTCTAAGTGGAATGTTAGGGGTTCCACTAGGTGGGCCCAGTGGGAGGGTGACCCAGTGCACGGCTATATTGTTGTTGTTGTCCCTAGTGATTCTGGGAATCACGAAGCTGTCCATAGTTTGGTGACGAGGCACCCTATGTGGCGGGCCCGGTGGGCGGGTGGCTCTGTGATGAGCACTTGTGGCAAATGGGACATGGCTCTCTCGATGTGTGTTTGAGAGGGGCCCATAGCACTTGTGGCAAATGAGGCCATGTTGTTGATCTGCAAGTCACGGGGTGACTAGTGCTACAGATGGGCGAGAGCGGTTTGGTACCAGTAAAAGTATGTTGCTGAGCATGCATGAATTGAGGTATATGTGTACACATTTTTCTACTACAGTAGGGGCATAGTAGCATACCTATGCTTGACCCACAATTTGGTGTTTATTCCCACAATCGGATCCGCATTTGTTGTCTATTCCATTGTGCATATGCATTAGCCATAAGAGCATTTGAATATAGCATGGAGATATGCCAGATGATGATAATGATTATTGAGATTATGGTATGGTGTTGATGAGATGAGTAATTGAGTACCTAAAAGACCATATAAAAATTAATAAATGATAAGAATACAACAAAACGATATTAAACATGACGATATGTATGATATGGCCCAATGTGATGAAGGGCATAATTATTATAATTTATGATAATGATGATAGCCCATGGTGTCTTTAAGAAAAGACCTGAATGGTCGATATTGATGACGTTGGCCCATTGTGGCGTTATGGTGGATATGTATATGCCTGCTTTGCTATGACTTGATTAATAAATATGAGATATGTATAAGTTGTTGAATTTATAATTCATGATGATCATTGATGTGTTTAGCAAAGTATACATGATGTTGATATACATATGCATATAATTTCAATTGTATTCATATCGTCATTTGAAATGTATAATTCACTCTCCCATGTGGTCTACTTTTTAGTATTCATACAAGAATATCATGAGATGAGGATGTATATAAAGTAAAGTTTTTGGGAAGGTAAATAGTGGTAACGGAATACCTTGGCCAACAGCGTTTGTAAATTATAGAGTTGTGTATAAAGTAGATATTATGATGTTGTTAATCACTGACATTGATTGATGAACTATGAATAAGGTATATATATATGGATGATATATCAATATTGGAAGTATTGGTTTTTTACCAATTCGGTGCATAATAGGATGTCAATTTATTAATTATCTAAGTATGTACAAGTATTGAAAATATATAAATTGAGAGTTGAAATGATATGGTTAATTATAGATTATGAATATTAGATATATATGATGCATGACCATATAGATATGTATTTGCATATATCTTAGGCATTGTATGTTCATGAAATTATATGAAAAGATGATGGTTGTCTACTAGGCTTATAATACGCCACTACATGCTTTGCCGAGCCTTTTTCCATATCTTCATATATGGGACTAGGCGTATGCCCGGTATACACATTCTTCTTCTGCTGTAAACTCTGTTATTTCTGTATACTGTTGTTATGGGCAAAATATTTACCAATCCAGTTATAGATTATCAAATCTCACCCTTTGGTTTTCTGTGGTTTGAGTCTTGATGTAGTCGTGGCGGTGTTTTGGAATTATTTCAAACGCAAAAAATTTATTCATATTTTTATTGTTTAATAATTTAGATTACATCGGGGTTCGAGTCTGGAAAATCGGGGTGTTACAACCTGGTATCAGAGCGTATTTTGCTCTGAATTAGATTTATTAATTAACATCAGAGCATGGTTTCTCTGTGATAAATTAGTATTATGGATGATTGGAGCATGATTGCTCAATAGTGAGACATTTATGGTGATCTTTGGAGAGGGATGCTCATTGTTTGAATATGGTTGTTTGTGTGGACTAAAGAGTGGTAGTTATCTAGAGGATGATGATATATTAAAGTGTTAATTGCCCTATATGGATTATGAATGACTTGTTGTCTAAGAATTGTGAATTGACTATCAGGGCATTGTTTTCTAAATGGTGATTTCTTATGAGCCATTAGCATTGGATTATGAATATAGCTCATTGAGGATTCTTGTGAATTTTATTCATGAGTTATAATTGTTGTTTATGGAAGTATGATCATTGTCATTGAGGTTATGTGATGCACAAAGGGAGCATAGTTGCTCATTGTTGATTATGGTTAATACATGAGGATTGAATATATATATGAATAAATTCCTCAATGTGATCGATATGGTTATTTTTGTAAGTCCGGCCAAGTTCCTTACACTATTTCCTTCTAATGACGAATACATTGATATTATGCATTTGAATATTGATATATTGAGTATGACTTGAATTGACGATGAATTTGTACCATGTGTGGTCATGGATGTGATATATTGAATATGAATTGATTTGACGATGAACCTATGTCGTGTGTTGACCACGGATAGGAGATATTAAATATGAATTGATATGGTGATAAACCATCAAATGTTGAGACCTTGATATGTATGTATATTGAAATTGAATTATTTGATTAGGTCTCTTGTATGAATTATGAGGTGACTTATAGTCATGGTATACTCATTGAATGTAAAATTGTGTTGGCACATGATCGGGGTTATGTCTCGGTTTTATATTTGTGAACCGAGTGAATGATTGATTTAATTATGACCCACTAGGTGTGGTAACTTCGGATAACTCAATATGATCTTGTATGATCGAATCTTGTAGAATTAGACCCTATGGCGGTCTAGGCTCTATGCTATTTTATGAGCCATGTTTAATGATTTTATGTGTTGTGGAGGTATTCTACGATGGGTGCTAGGTAACCCTTGAACTTTCTAAGCCTAATGATAGATTGAATCTTATGAATGATTGAGCCGTAGTGAAATAAATTGTGGAATGAGTTGTTGAGGCTAGAACTGATGTGTGATTAGATTAGAAATGTAAACGTAAACCCCTAAGTATTTGGTGAATAATGATGTTGAATTTGGGGTATGACTTAGCATTGGCCATGATAAAAATTTTATGTTATGACTTTGGGCTAAATTGTGTGCCCTTGACATTTGATTATTAGATCAATTATTGATTATGATGTGACGTATGTAACACCCCCGGTTTTCTAGACTCGGATCCCAATGTAATCATGATAATAATTAATAAAAATGCGAGTAAATTTTTTGAGTTCAAAATAGTTTCTAAACACCATCTCAACTACATCAAGACCCGAACCATAGAGAACCGAAGAGTGAGATTTATCAACATATAACTGGATCGATAACTATTTCATCAATAACGGTATACAAAAATAGTAGAGTTTACAGAAGAATGTGTATACCAGGTATACGCCTAGTCCCATATATGACGATATGAGAAAAGGCTCGGCAAAACATGCAAACACCTAACATAAACCTATTAGATCATAACCCATTCATGCACTTACAACAGACACATGCATTGCCTAAGATATAATATAAATATGCATATACAGCCGGGGTCATGCCCCAACTATCACCACTGCCCATATCTCATAATTGGCCTACTTATTTACCTATTGGCATTAATCCAAACACCACCATCATCAATGTATATTATTCAAGTTCAATTCCTCAAGTACTCCTTAAATCATCACTTATGTACTAATATATGTTCACCATTCATACATTCATGATTATATTATACATGACCAAAATCACAAAATCATCAATATCATCATATACAATCTATTCTTTACATTCAAATTCACAAATGATGCAGGCCAAGGCACTTCCACTACCACTATTTACCTTCCCGAAACTTCAATTTAAAATCCGAACTCATCCCATGGCAGCCTACATCACAATGCTAAAAAGGAGACCACATGGGAGAGTGAGTTATACATTCAAAATGACGAATATACATATATTATGATTAAGTGTACATGCATTCATTCATCATGTGTGATTTTCTATAATATTATCAATTCATCATTCAATCATCATCACATTGATATAATAGGCATACAAGCCTCATGAAACGTAGTTCACAACATAAGCAAGCACAAGCACATACACAATCACATTGCCACTTATAAACAAGGGCATTCACAAATTATCATCATCAATTCATTAAATCTTTACTCAATTCCTTCTTGCAAGGGGTTTCTCATCTCTCGTGGTCATCTCATCTCAAATGCCATGCACTTATGGCTAATGCATATGTCAACTATTTGATAATGCATATGCACGGATCCGATTTCATTTCAACAGGTGATCGCAACCACCACATCATTCATTCACATGGGTTTCCCGCCTCGCAAGGGGTACTCCCTCTAGTAACCTCGCAAGGTGCTTTCTCGTGATCACAACCATGTTCAATAATTCATATTGGTTTCCCGCCTCACAAGTGGTACTCCCGCCTCGTGATCGCAACCACGGGCATCATAGGAACTCGCAAGCCCTTTTTCATTTCAACAACCAGGTGATCGCAACCACCGGCTCAATATCATATCATTATCAAGTTGGTTTCCTACCTCGCAAGGGGTACTCCCTTCATAGAATCCCATAGGATCTTTCATCATTGTGATCGTAACCACATTTCAATTCTTGCCATGAATGCAAAATGTAATAATGCATATACCAATCAACCTCGCAAGGATATCTCACCCTCTTACTTAGGGATATATTGTTTATTTAGTTTTATTATCATTGGCATACAAGAAATCATAAGGCCCCTCAAGGCATAACATTCATAGTCACATCAAACCACGCATGGTAATTAAAATCATATTAAACATCATAACATTTATCCATACATGTAAAACAACAAGGTGTTTCAGAATATACATTTAGCAATCACCATTGCATCTCACACATATAAGTCAAATACTTGCATCATTCATATGGCATCGCACTCATTAACAATAACCATCACTGTTTGTCCAAGGGTATGTTCAATGATAACATCCCTTTTTAATCAACATTATCATTCATCATTACCATTGTTTCATAACTAATGGAGTAATACAACAATCCATTATTGTAATTTCAACCACACGTATAAGTCTATAATTGTATCACACACAATGGCATTCTACAATTCGATCAATAATAAAAATCACCCTTTATTCAAGGGAGTGAACAACATCACCATCTATCATTATCCATTATTAGTTTCATTTCCAATTTATCAATTTATAACAAATACTATGTCGTTTATCCATCCCCCTATTGGTCTCATTATCTCATGAGAAGGCATCTCACAACCCATCATTTCACTCTTATTGTCCTTATCATATCATGTCATTTATGGGGGAAAATCATGTTTTTCCTAACATATCATGCGTATATATATGTATTTATATTTCAATATCTCAACTTATATCAACACCCCCACATATATTGTCCTCATATACCCTACACTTACATACATATTTCCTTAATTATCCATAAAAGAATAGGGTTCAACACTATTAAAATCAAGAAAATGAAATAAAATCCCATCAATGCATTCCGTCATTATTTCATAACCATTATATGCCTCCATATATATATATATATATATATACATATATTTCATTAATTTTCCATAATTAGAATGGGGCCCATCGCTAGCAAACTAAAGAAAAGAAAATTTCAATCAGGGTCACTCGCTCAAGCGAGACCCTTACTCGCTTAAGCGAGACAACTCCTTCTCGCTTGAGCGCCTTGGCTGGCTCAGGCGTCATCACGCCAATGTCTGTTTCCATGCTTGCTTGCTCAAGCGAGACATCTATTCGCTTGAGCGAGATTCCCACAGAAGCTCTCATTATGCATGCGCGCTTGAGCAAAGAAGAGGGGAACCATCAGGTGCCAATCTCGCTTGAGCGAGCCATTCTTGCTTGAGTGAGATTCCACCAGTGCCTTATTCATGCTCACTCGCTCAGGCGAGACTCCACCAATTTTGTCACTCACCCAAGTGAGGTCCATCCAGAACCCCATCTACATCATGCTCGCTCAAGCGCGGCCACTCCTGCTTGAGCAAGGATCCTCGAGTAGCCAACTTTTCCATGTTATACACATCTCGCTCGAGCAAGATACTCACTCACTTGAGCGAGATACTCACTCGCTTGAGCGAGATACTCACTCGCTTGAGCGAGTTCAGGCCAGAGGCCATGTAACCAACATAGGGGATTCTCACTAGAGCGAGAATCCATCTCGCTTGAGTGAGAATACCAGACCATATGCAGAAAGCATCGGAAATTCATAACTCATCATGCCAAAACTCACCCTAAGCAAAATTGATCAAAATTGATATAACACATACATTCTATTAGGCATTTAAAACTTGTCTCACACCTTCATACTCAATAATATTCATTCCAATTCATTAATCATATTAAAATTAAACTTATCATCTTTACACATATGTATTTATATATATTTCCATAACAATCATCACATGTTCTCATACACCATCCTCAATAATCACAGATTGCCATTCACATTATTTCATTATCTACATGGCAAGGCAAGCATGAGTACTAATCACATAGAATAATCACTATCATTCTACTTATGCAATTTGAATGTAAACTCCTCTCCTACCTTGAGGGAAGAGTCGCATTCTGAATGCTCCGATCGTTCCGTCACATTACCTGAGACACAATCTACACCAACATAGATACATGTGCATACATACAATCATCAAGCCATCACAAGGCATTTATCACTATTCTAAGTAATTGACAATATTTCTTAATGTTCAATACCAAGTCCTAGACTTGTTAAAACACCTATTCACATACTTTTGTTAGGCTTTGGGAAATCTTTTCCCAAAACCATGATTCTCTAAATCTTAAAGGGCCAATCATACCCAACAATAACATCTCTTTCATCATTCTTAATGCATTTATCATTACTTAAACCATCCATTTGCCATTATTTCATTCAAATCCATTATGGGCCTCTTAGCTCTTTTCAAACCATTATCAATCAACTAATTCATATGGCATAAATCATGGACTATCAATTTATCAACCAATATGTATATCTCATTGATTCTACCATTAATGGTCATCTACCATTTTCATTATCATTCATCATTATTCAAGCCCAAACAACAATATCATAACCCTTAACACACTTACCTATCTTAGAGCCATTACTCTATTTCCTTGATTTCACAATCCCTCAACATCAACCATCAATATTACTCATTCAAAACTCTTTCTAAGGGCATAAATCATCTTTAGTTATCAATTAAGTCAAAAGCCCCAATTTCCATGCTTAGGGTTTTCCTCTAAAATCACCCAACAACCATTATTAATAACCATCTACCATTATCATAAACAACATCCTCATGTAAAATATCATGAATTAACACTTAAAATCATTTCTCACAACATCTTTATTTATTTCCCCTAATTCCTTGAGTTAGGGTTTCATTATAATCTAACATTCATCATTAATAATCATCATCTTCCACCACCAAACATCACATTTTCGTGTACCCCTCAATATCAACACAAAACACATATTTATCACACCCCACCTTTAGGTTTTGTTTGAAATTGGTTCCTAATCCATAACCCATGCATACCTACACTCTCCCAACAAATAAAATCATAACCAAAGGCATAAACTCATCATAAATGGTAAGGGACATACCTCCACCCAAGAAAAGAAGGTGGTTGCCAAGAGAGGGAGAGAGAGCATGAAAATAGAGTGGGAGAAGGAGAGCTCCAAGGCACCATTATCATCTCCTCCAAGCTTGATGCATAATAAAAATGGGAGGAGAAGAATGCACACCATTTTTCTTTCTTAGGTTTTGAAAGGAAGAGGAAAAAGATGAATGAGGAGGATAGAAGAAGAAGAGAATGGTTTTGTTTTTAAAGGAAGAAGGCAACGTGAGATATAAAGAAAGAATGTGGGTTTTGTGTTTAATTTCATTTTCTTTCATTAAACTCTATCGTTTTATAACATACAGGATCTCAGTTTGGGCTCAATACTTTATCCAAAAATTATTCCGAAGATATATTTAGATTCCCAATAATATTCTTAATAGCCCTAACCAATGACATCTTATTCGGAGATACTTGGTCCGACACCCATATTTTAACTGGTATAATTTTAGCTTCTAAAATCTCAATAAACTATAAATATCCATAACAAATCCCAATTTAATTATTCCATTATTTTTGGGACACTCATCAACTCATTTATAATTATTTAATATTTATTCCTTATATTTAATCATTTTTATAAAATTTTGGGATGTTACAACGTAGAGGTAATACATGTAAACATGAGTTGGTAAATGGAGTTTGATCCTGTAGATACCTCCCTTTTTGTTTTGAAAGGAATTATATTGGTGATAGAAACCACGTATTGATGTGACACAATGTGGATCGTATGTCCAGTAAATGGACTTTGGCTATGATAAATGTGGAAATCCACTAGTGTTGAAGATTATTATATGATTGTGGACCTTATTTTAACCTTGGGAGTGTATACTTGACGTGAGTTTTATGATTCATTTAGGCTTGAATCAAATTATGGCCGACAATGTTCGAATAAAACAAACGATTTTTGAGTTACTTGGCTATGACTTCGAGATGGATGAAGTCCAATGGTGGGGTGATTACCCTATGATGATTGGAAATTTATAGTGGATATGTTAATATATGGTTGAGGTGGCCGACGATTGATGAATTATATTGCATAATTTACACCAGATCATAATTAAATGATGATGTGATGTGAGTGTAGTACTCATAGACTTGTGTGACTTCTCACAAAGTCTCGTATATGAAGAGATATTATCTGGATTGATACGAATAATGTGAGCCATAAGACATGAAGATACTTATCCGGGTATGACTTTACATGCCATAGGCATTATGGCAACGTTCACTATGCACCGATCTCATGCGCTTGTGGTAACCACTATGGGATTGGGATGCCTTCTTGTATGTCGGATGCAGCAACACATAGACCGGGCAAGTATAGTGTTGTAATTGCTTACAGTGAATGTATTGAACCTATCCGGTGGTACTGGATGAGAATGTGAGAGTTGTAATGAATAAACTGAGAATTGATAAGTGGTGACTCACTATGAATATATGAGGCATTATGCTTGGACAAAGGAATGATAATAATCATGTCCTGCTAGACTTTGGAAAGTCCGATATTACTTTATGGTGTCATTGAACCCTATTGGTGCATGGCCGAAGTGTGGCCTTACGATGTATGTCGATGTTAAACTTCGAGGACGAAGTTCCTTTTTGGTGGGGTGGATTGTAACACCCTAAATTTTAAATAAAACAATTTATTGAATAATGGTAATTAATTATTTATGGTCAATTAATTGTGGGAGGATTAATTTGACACTAGAGGTGAATTATCTGTAAATTAAGATTTACTAGAATCGGATGATTTAACGAGTGATATGGGACCTACTTGGTCAAATTAAGTAATTGTTGGGTCGAGAATACTTAGAAAATTATTGTAATTATGGTGGTATAGCTGAAATAATAGGAAATGATTAATTGGACTTGACATATGCTATTAAACGGGGAATATACGAGCCAAATGGAATAAAAAGAAAATTAAAAATCCTATTTCCCTCTACAATTCAGCCGTCCACTTCTTTCTTCCCTTCCACATTGCTTTTTATGCTTTTACCCAATGGATATAGGGTTTTAGGACACAATGGATAATGGGAGAATGGTGCATTATTTTGACCAATGGTTAAAGGGTAACAAAATGCATTTTCTCTCCCCTCTCCTTTGAATTCTGGCGGGGACTTCTTCTTATTCTCTATATTTATTTTTCTTTTCTTCTCCTTTATCCTCCCAACCCCTAAACCGTGACCACCTTCCCTACTCCCATTTTTACCAAAATTAAAGATCAAGCATGGATTTGTGGAGCATTTATGGACATAAAAGCTTATGTTGGGTCATCTTCTTCCTCCCACTTTCATTTTTGTTTTGATTTGAAGCATGGATGTGAGGTAAGGATTTCTTGCCTCCTTGCTATTTCATTTATGGGTTTTAAGTTATTTAAGTTGAAATGGAAATGTTAGAAGTTATGGGTGCTAAAGAAAATGATGAACCCTAGGTTGGATAGTTAGAGAATGTGATTCTTGATAATGGTTTTGTGTTGTAAATGGATGTGGGTTATTGAGTTTGTGAGGGTTCTTTGAAAATGGTGGATCTTGAATGTTATTGAGTGATCTAGACAAAAACCCTAAGTGTTAATGATTTTAGGGGTTTTAGTTAAGAATGATGAGTATTAATGATATTGTACTCTAGAGTGAATTTTATGGTACATTAAAGTTGGTTTTGATGAATGACTATTAATCTTGTAATAATGTTAGTAAATCATTGGTGTCCCTTAAGATGATGATCATAATGGAAGATGACTATGAGTGATAGACAAATGGAGTGGAAAAATTGATACAATGAGGTTTAGGACCATGATATATGTCATTTGGGTTTATTGATTGATGATGGCTTAAAAGAGTCCATGGTGACTTAAGTTGAAATTGGAGGCATTGTGGATAAGGGGATATAATCTTGTTGTTATTGGGTATGGTTAGCCCTTTTGAAAACTAAAGAACCCTAGTTTTGGGAAAGGAATTCTCGAAGCCTAATATAAGCGTGTGAATTGGGGTTTAGACAAGTCTAGGACTTGATAATGAGTTTTAAGAAAACGATGCCTTATGATGGCTTATTAATTTCATGTACAAATATATGTTTGTTGATAGGATTGTGTTCCAGACGATGACGCGAAATAATCAGAGCGTTTGGATTGCGGTTCTTCTCTCGAGGTAGGAGAGGATTTTGCATTTTAAATTTGCATAAGTGAATAATTATTAATTATGTATATGTATGAACCCATGCATTTCCTTGCCATGGACGTGTTATATGTTGAATTGATGATGTGATGTTTGATGGCTTGGCTTTTATTGATTACTAAGGAATGGTATATGTATATATGTATGTATAGATGTGAAATGAAGATGAATGCTTGATTGTCCCTTGATTGGACATGAATTGATTGTTGATGAAAATCTATGAGTAGACAAATTATTTGAGGTGTAAAGTATTGCTTGTGATAATTATGCAGAAAGATGAGTGAGGTAGTGGTGAAAAGCATTTTAAAACCCCTTTTATGTAATTGAAGAATTGGATTAAAAATAAGAGGTATGGCTTGTTGGGATAGGCCTAAATACATGATTAAGTATGTGTAAGGTGTTAAATTAGGGGCACTCAAGCGACCGGCCTCAATCGCGCTCAAGTGAGTATGGTCTCGCTTGAGTGAGTTGCCCAGTGTGAGATTTTATGTTATTTACCTATCTTGGCTGATGTTTAACCCCTATTTCTTTACATTATGAGACAATTGAGGAAATGTGTATGGGGTATTTAATGATGGGATGGCATGGTGGTGATTGAAATTGGTTGTTACATTTGGGATGAATTATTTATGATATATTCACCAACTAGAATAGAATAATGAAAGAATGACAATAAGAGTTTGATGGTGGGGGTTATGAGATACACCCTAGAATGATTATGAAACCAATGAGAGAATGATTAAAGGACGAAGTGTTTGTTATAAACCGATGAATCGGAGATGATATCGGTATCGTGTGATAATAAATGATGTTGTAATCATTCCTTGAATAAAAGGATGAATATTATTATTGATAACTTGTGAGATGCGATTGTACTTTATACAAGTGTTATCTTGTATGAGTGGTTTAAAATTGTATTGATGAATTGTTGTATTGCCACACTAGTTATGAAACAATGGTAATGAATAATGATATAAAAATCCACTAATTGATTATGTGGTGATATTAATGAAGGTTTGATGAATGATGTTTATGTTATGATGCCATTATGGTTGATTGCAAGTATTATCTTGCATATACGATATGTGATACATAAGTGAAAGATGTCAAAATTAAATGCCATATATAAAACTTGAAACAATGGCTAAGAAACCAACAAATGATAAAATCCACTAAGGTATGTATGATGGTGTTAGTGATTATGATGATGATGATTGATGAGTGGCATTTAGGATGCACAGTATAAAAAATGCATTTGATTTGCATTGCATTGCATCCATGGCATATCGTACGTTGTCTAAGTGGAATGTTAGGGGTTCTACTAGGCGGGCCCAGTGGGAGGGCGACCCAGTGCATGTGTATATTGTTATTGTTATTCCCTAGTGATTCTGGGAATCACGAAGCTGTCCATAGTTTGGTGACGAGGCACCCTATATGGCGGGCCCAGTGGGCGGGCGGCTCTGTGATGAGCAAGTTACCTTGGTGTCTGACGGGACATGGCTCTCTCGATGTGTGTTCGGGAGAGGCCCGTAGCACTTGTGGCAAGTGAGGCCATGTTGTTGATGCATAAGTCACGGGGTGACTAGTGCTATAGACGGGCGAGAGCGGTTTGGTACCAGTACAAGTATATTATTGAGCATGCATGAATTGAGATATATGTGTACAAATTTTTCTACTGCAGTAGGGGCATAGTAGCACACCTATGCTTGACCCATAATTTAGTGTTTATTCCCACAGTCGGATCCACATTTGTTGTCTATTCCATTGTGCATATGCATTAGCCATAAGAGCATTTGCATATAGCATGGAGATATGCCAGATGATGATGATGATTGAGATTGTGGTATGGTGTTAATGAGATGAGTAATTAAGTACCTAAAAGACCATATAAAAATTAATAAATGATAAGAATACAACAAAACGATATTGAACATGACGATGTGTATGATATGGCCCAATATGATGAAGGGCATAATTATTATAATTGATGATAATGATGATAGCCCGTGGTGGCTTTGAGAAAAGGCCTGAATGGTCGATATTGATGACGTTGGCCCATTGTGGCATTGTGGTGGATGTGTATATGCCTGCTTTGCTATGACTTGATTAATAAATATGAGATATGTATAAGTTGTTGAATTTATAATTCATGATGATCATTGATGTGTTTAGCAAAGCATACATGATCTTTGATATGCATATGCACATAATTTCAAATCGTCATTTGAAATGT
The DNA here is from genome assembly GCA_037962975.1 of Clitoria ternatea. Taxonomy (NCBI): domain Eukaryota; kingdom Viridiplantae; phylum Streptophyta; class Magnoliopsida; order Fabales; family Fabaceae; genus Clitoria; species Clitoria ternatea. Next base: position 165,932,598 of record CM075672.1, read on the forward strand.
ATAACTCACTCTCCCATGTAGTCTACTTTTTAGTATTCAAGCAGAATATCATGGGATGAGGATGTATATAAAGTAAAGTTTTGGGGAAGGTAAATAGTGGTAACGGAATGCCTTGGCCGACAGCGTTTGTAAATTATAGAGTTGTGTATAAAATGGATATTATGATGTTGTTAATCACTGACATTGATTGATGAACTGTGAATAAGGTATATATATATATGGATGATGTATCAATATTGGAAGTATTGGATTTTTACCAATTTGGTGCATAATAGGATGTCAATTTATTAATTCTCTAAGTATGTACAAGTATTAAAAATATATAAATCGAGGGTTGAAATGATATGGTCAATTATAGATTATGAATATTGGATATGTATGATGCATGACCATATAGATGTATTTGCATATATCTTAGGCATTGTATGTTCATGAAATTATATGAAAAGATGATGGTTGTCTATTAGGCTTATAATACGCAGTTACATGCTTTGCCGAGCCTTTTTCCATATCTTCATATGTGGGACTAGGCGTATGCCCGGTATACATATTCTTCTTCCCCTGTAAACTCTGTTATTTCTGTATATCGTTATGGGAAAACTATTTACCGATCCAGTTATAGATTATCAAATCTCACCCTTTGGTTTTCTGTGGTTCGAGTCTTGATGTAGTCGTGGCGGTGTTTTGGAATTATTTCAAACGTGAAAAATTTATTCATATTTTTATTGTTTAATCATTTAGATTACATCGGGGTTCGAGTCCAGAAAATCGGGGTGTTACAACCTGGTATCAGAGCATTTTGCTCTGAATTAGATTTATTAATTAACATCAGAGCATGGTTGCTCTGTGATGAATTGGTATTATGGATGATTGGAGCATGATTGCTCAATAGTGAGACATTTATGGTGATCATTGGAGAGGGATGCTCATTGTTGGAATATGGTTGTTTGTGTGGACTAAAGAGTGGTAGTTATCTAGAGGATGATGATATGTTAAAGTGTTAATTGCCTATATGGATTATTAATGACTAGTTGTCTAAGAATTGTGAATTGACTATCAGGGCATTGTTTTCTAAATGGTGATTTCTTGTGAGCCATTAGCGTTGGATTGTGAATATAGCTCATTGAGGATTCTTGTGAATTTTATTCATGAGTTATCAAATCTCACCCTTTGGTTTTCTGTGGTTCGAGTCTTGATGTAGTCGTGGCGGTGTTTTGGAATTATTTCAAACATGATAAATTTTTTCGTATTTTTATTGTTTAATCATTTAGATTACATCGTGGTTCGAGTCCAAAAAATCGGGGTGTTACACTTAGTCTCCTCCCTTCCCTCTCAGTCTCGTCTCTCCGACCACTACTAATTAAAACTACTAGCGACCTCCGAAACCCATTGCTAAATCATGAAATCTATGTCACTGAACATATTAGCGATGAAAATTATGACAGACAAGATGTCGTCGCTACCACCATCCTTGCTGAAACAACAACGATGAAGAGAGCACCCCGTCACAGACGTTTTAATAGGGTCACGCCATCGCTAATCGGGTCCCTATGTTGGTGAGAACCTCGTCGTTATTACTGGCTAGACAGCAACCACATCAAGCCGTCGCTAGAGTGCTATTTATTAGCAACCACATTAAGTCGTCGCTATTACTGGTTATATAGCAACCACATAGTGCCGTCGCTATAACTGGCTATACAGCAACCACGTTAAGTCTTCGCTAGTACTGGCTACACAGAGACCACATTACACCATCTCTATTACTTGTAATATAGCGACCACTTCTAGTCATTGCTATTGCTGGCTACACAGTGACAACGTCATGCCATCGTTTATACTGGCTACGTAGCGACCACTTAATGTCGTCGCTATGTTACCAGTATTAGCGACCACTATTACCCGTCGCTAGTGTGCTATTTATTAGTGACGAGGCCTATCTCTTTTTCCGTCGCTAATATTTGTATTTGGTTTTTTTAATAAAAGTTTTGTTTATTAATTTTTAATTGAATTAAATATTGTTTATTTTTTTAATTGAATCGATTAAATATTATTAGTTAATAATTACAATAATATTGTGATTTAGGATTATCTTTGTTGAATTTTAATTTTCAGTAATACAATATTAAATCAACAAAAATTCATATAGAAAAGAAAAATGACATAAACATATACTGAAATATCAAATAATATAAACTATAAACCAAATATATAGAATGTATACAATATACAAAAAAATGAAGCATGGGAAAATAAAATCATGGTGGAGGGGTATCCTGTGGTGGTGGTGGTAAGGAGGGTTGGGAAGTAGAGCGGGGTAGCCTCACCATCATCTACATGATAAGCTCTTGCTGCTGCACTAGCTGTTGACGAGTCTCGACTCGTTCCTCCTCGGCCCATCGTCGATCCTCGGCAACTTGCTCCTGCAGTAGCAGGCTCTGGCGTTGGTCTTCATCGGCCCGCTCCTCCAAAAGCTACCTATGATGTTGCTCCTCTTGTAGCTCATTGTTCAGGTTCTCAATAACCTGAACAACATTTGTGGAAGTCCAGAGGAGGAAGAGGAAGAAGTCTTCCCCTTTTTATCCTGCTACGTGCCTACATCGCCCAATCCAAACACCCTCCCTTTCTTGTTCACGCCGCCAACAGCCTCCATATAGATGGTGTTGTCGCTGAAACAAGAAAGGGAGGGAGGTATCTCTCCCTCAGGTATAGAGGCGACCAACTCTGCCTCCTTCTCGGCCCTCATGGCAAGATACACCTCCTAGAAATGTAAAATAATGATAAAATTCAGGAATATAATTCATAAGTTTAAGCATGTGTAAGTTAAATTAAATTACTGCCTGTCTGTCAATTTTTAGTTAACCCAAGCATCAACTTTGTTTTTCTTGGTCATTTGCATGACCTCAAACAATGATGGCTTACAGTGCTCCTTCTGCTCTTGTTGTTCACAAAATATTTAAATTGTTAATAGAAAACATATTAAGTCATTCATAAAAAAATGTTTAATAAAATATACTTACAAATCTCTTTTTCTGCTCAAGGACTAAAATACTACCCCTGGTGTACATAGAGGCTACAACATCAGCCGCTCTGTTCACCTTGTTCCGAGCACTCGCCTGCTAGAACAAGACATTCCCCACCTATGGACCATCCCGTCCCAGTGGTCCTCGGGGATCCAATGACGGCGCTCGCCCTTATCCCTCACCTTCCAAAGGGTACTCTTGATGATTTTGGAGGTCTTTGTGGAAAAGATCCTCCTAATCTCATTAATCATCCCTGTGTCCATTGATAATCATGCTGTTACATGAAATGAGATTTCAAAATAAAAAACAGGTGTATGAATTATCCATAAATTCACAACAAATGGGAGTGTTAACTTACCAAGAAAGTGTCAAACCACCTATCCTAGACAGCCTTCCCAACATCTGTCCAAGAAATGTATGGACCATCCCACTGGGCCTTCAGAACCTTAGTAATCACTTTGGTAGTGCGACTACTATCAATAAAGCAGTAATAAACAACAGTTAGAAATAAATAAAACAACTTACACATAGGGAGGGTACCAAAATTTTGGCAGAGACTCCCCTGTAAATGTAACATTTTTCCAAATTTAAACGGTGTCCCTGTTACAAATAGAAGAGTTCCCAGTATAGTTCAATGTATACAAGTACTAAATAACTAATATACAACAAACCAATTTGGGTACTATATGAATTATAATTATAAAGAAACTAACAAGATACCAACTAAGAAACTTAAAACAAATTATATAGTAATACATACTCGTCTCCACCCCGTAGTGGGACCAGAGTGGGTAGGAGGATCCCGGAGGTGGGGTTGCCTTAACGCCAGGGTCATCCAAACCCTGCGGTGAAGGAATCTGTTATGCTGTGGTACCTGGTTATGAAGGAGTCTGTTGTGTTGTGGTGGTCTGTTGTGGTGTGATGTGCTATGATGCTATGGTTTGTGGTAGTGATGGAGTTTGCTATAAGGTGAGGGTCTGCAGTGGTGTAGTGGTGTACTGTGGTCTGCACAGACGGGATGCGGGAGTCCTCAAATCCCCACCCCGGTTGAATGGTAATCGACGTCCTGTCATCTGTGCATAAAACCATGAAAACAAATGTTAGTCTCAAACTATAAAAATATGTATATATGTATATATGTTGAATAAATGCATACTGTGTCTATTTTAGTTTGAAATTCCCCCTCAGTTTTAGTACCACTATGGCTATCTGTTTCAACAGGGTCCTCAATCTACAAATCAACCCTAGACCATTTTGATTAGGAGACCACCTCTTTGTTAATGTGTTTACCCCCTGTAGTGGCAAGTATCTGATCCAGTATCACTAGATCAATGTTGAACAACAAATGACTGTCATTGAGGTCGTTCAAAGTGAGATGATAAGCATCCTAACCTCATCAGAGACATTATTAGTGATCTGACTTCGGGTCTTCACCTTGATTACTGTGTAACAGTCCCGCTGCCCTCCAAGGAAGTCCGTGTAATAAACTTGCTTGGCTTATTGGGCAAAAATGAAGGGATCAAACCCTTTATATCTATCGCTTTTCTTGACCTTAACTAAACTATAGTTGTTGTCCTTTGTTCCTACACCGATTGTGTTGTACCAATCACACTTGAATAGAACGATATCTCTTCTTAGTCGTTTAGAGAAAGAAACTTCAACAATCTCTGTCAAGACTCCACAGAAGTCTTCCTCTAATTGTCTATTGGTGCCTTTAACACAAACCCCGTAGTTATGGGTACGCATCCCTTTACTCCATTGAAAAATGTTAAACTTGTAGTCATTTACGTAGTAAATGGGCTAGTTTTTAACAGTTTTCACCGGCCCCCAAGAAAAGGGCTTGGAGTAAGGGATCTTCAATATGGTTATTAGCGTTGAATCTATTTACAGCATAACACATGGGTCATTATTAGATACATAAAATTTGAAGTTCAACTAAAAAATAGAAGGTATACGGGTCTTACGTGTGGTGCACACCAACCAATGAATTTGGATGACACCTCATTATGAATTTGGTCATCAGTTATATCATTTTGCTCTAGTTTCAACATATCTACATATAAGCTATTTAAAGAACAACAACTTAGCTACAATAAAAGCTAGCTTTAGAACTAAGTTTGTGACTTACTCAAGATAGGGTTCCACTTCTGGGAATTTCAAAAGAATATAAAGGTGAGCCACCTTTCGATGTTTCTCATCGATGTAACATTCTGTGACCTTGCTCCCAGGACGACCGGGATAGTTGGAAATTGAACTTTGATCATCCAACCCTGCATTTGTAGCCACCCCAAGGTTTCGAGGAATTCTACTTATTCTAGTTTCTATCTCCGTCGGAAAATAGAAAGAAGGAAAAGTGGTCATTTCCACTAAGTATGCCTCACAAATTGATGCTTCAACACACACTTTGTTTGACACTTTGTCTTTTAAAGAGCATAAGAATATAGAAAAAAATAAACACATGTTAAGTTACATAACACTTTTACAACAAAAAAATTGTTCAACAAAATTAAATAGTTCTTACGGTCACCTTTCAAATGGATACGTCCAACGATACTGCCTTGGACCACCAACTAAGGCCTCATATGGTAGATGGATAGGCAGATGCTCCATCGAGTCAAAAAAACTAGGTGGGAAAATCTGTTCCAACTTACCAATCAAGACCGGAATACTTTCCTTCATCTTCACAAGTTTCTCCTCAGTTAATGAAGTTATCGTCAACTCTTTAAAGAGGTGACTCAACCCAACCAACGGTTTCCAAATAGGCTTCGGTAAAGCATGAAATGCGTACGACAGTAGTTGTTGCATAAATACATGACAATCATGACTTTTCATGCCAAACACCCTACCTCCTTCACGTCAACACATCTACTCAAGTTAGAAGCAAATTCGTCAGGCAGGGTCAACCCATTCATCCACACACATACAACAATCTATTGAGGTCTTAAAACATATTTCGCATATGGTTTAAACATTCTTCCACGTCCTGCATCCCTCAATTCCAAATCGGAAAGTCTAGTCAACTTTTCTCATTGTCCTCTATTCTCCCTTTCATGAAAACATTTCGTTTAGTGTGCATCTCATCAATATTGTGTCTTAACAATAAGTTTTCCAATGTTGCAAATCCCATAAGATACTTTGCTTCACCCAGTGGTGTTCCTTCCCATAACCCACAAACTCCATAACATTCTTATCCCAGATGTACGGATACTCTTGGACTCTTTGCCAAACCCGTGTACCGGATAACCTATGGGGTGGATCATCATATCTATCTCAACTATCATCATACATCATCATTAATCATTATCATATCACAACACCTTTGGCATATCTCTATGTTATATGAAAATTCTCTAAGGCTAATGCATGTGCACAATGGAATTAACAACACCAAATGTGGATCTAACTGTGGGAATAAACACCAATTGTGGGTTCAAGCATGACCACATACCATGCCCCTACTGCAGTAGTATAATGTGTACACATATCTCATAATGCATACATAATCACCAATTTTACTGATACTAAACCGCATCGCCCATTTTACAACACCGGTCATTTTTACCATGATCGCGGTAAACAACATAATTAACAATATAAGGTGTTGCGGGCCAACCATGACTCATATCATGGGAGCTGTGATCCAAAGGACCACTGGGGACACCTGCTCCTCAAGAGCCACCCCTACCAAGGTCAACCACATGTAGCTCTCCATAGCTTAGCATGGGCAGCTTCATGACTTACACACCGATTCATAGGGGAACAAAAAGAATGCTCATGCACAGAGCCGCCCTCCCATTGGGCCAACTAGGGGAATCCCCTAATATTTCTCATTGGCAACGTATGATATGCCATGGATACAAATACTAATCAATGCATTCTCACACTATGCATCCTATCATGCCACTCATCAATCATCACCATCAACACTAACACCACCATACAATCATTAGTGGATTTTATAATTATTTGTTTTAGCCATTGTTTTCAAGTCTTAAGTGTGGTATTTTATTTCAACATACTTTATATCATACATGCAAGTCAATACTTGCAACAATCACAATGGCATCACAAACATCAATAACATCCATCAATCGTTCATCAATATCACCACATAATCTCTTAGTGAATTTTCATCTTATTGATCATTACCATTGTTTGATATATTAGTGTGGCATCACAATAATTCATCAATATATTTTTAAACCACATATACAAGATCACACTTGTATCAAACACAATGGTATTCAACAAATCACCAATAATAACAATCATCCTTTATTCAAGGAAATGATCAACAACATCATCCATCATTATCCATTACCGATATCATCTCCGATTCATTGATTTATAATAAATACATTGTCATGCAATCATCCCTCATTAGTTTCATCATCATACAAGGGTGTGTATACAACCACATCATTTAACTTTTCATTATCAAACATCATAACATATCATTAGTGGTGTACATTCATGTTTTCATAAGATATCATAGGTACATACATATTTTTCAATGTCTCAATCAATATCAAACACCACCAAGACACACCATCATCATATACCCCTAATATAATCTCTTGTTTTTATATAAAAAGTGGTTTTGGGTAATAATAAGCTCATGACAAATTTCAACATTAAGACATATGATAAAAGTTCATTCTTAGTCTTAAAAATGTGGGACATGTCATAAATATCACCTATTAGTCTCAATTTGACAATCATAAAAAGTTGGGTTCAAAACCCTCTTAAATTTGAGTTTTTCAATACAGTTGGTCCGGTGTTTTATGCCTAATGAGAGTTAGAAAACTCTAATTAAGGTAAGACCAATTTTCACACCTCCTTAGCATAATTACCTACAACTTTCATGGGAAAATCGGAGGCCAAAAATGTCATTAAGATATCCAAACGGGCCAAAAAGAACAAAAGAAATACAGTAGTTGGAAAAATAGCATAATAGTGGCCATAACAGGGCCATGAATCGATTCATCCCTTGCATCAATTGATTCATGCATCTTGAGAGTCCCAAAATTGACAAACAGAGGGTGTTGAATTGATTCACACCCCTTGAATTGATTCACACAAAGCTGAAATGATATTTTTGCAAAACAAAGAGGCCTGAATCGATTCATGCACCCTTGAATCGATTCACATGAATTCCAGTGGCCTCTAAATCGATTCAAAGATCCTTCTGAATCGATTCAAGAGTCCCTGCATCGGTTTTATAAATTTGTCAGCAACTAAGGCTAAATCATGCATTTCCATGGAATTTTCACAAGACATTTACACATATAATTCATTCCATCATGGATCATACAACAACAATCAATTGCTTATATCATTCCTATCAAAAGGGATCTAAACATTCATCATCATCTCATATATAAGAAATTCCTAAACATTCTACAATTTTCCAAGCCTTTGATCCATCACACTATCAATCATTTCATCATTCACAATAGTCATGGCAAGGCAAGCATGAGTATATTCATATACATTAACCATCAATCATTCACTTATGGAATTGAAATGTAAACTCCTCTCCTACCTCGAGAGAAGAACCACAACTTGAATGCTCCGATCATTCCGCACCATCATCCGGAACACAATCTACACATTACATATATATGCATTCATTCAATTATGAGCCATAACAAGGCTTCGCCATAATTTTAAACAATCATAAACATCTCTTAAGGCTTGGTAACAAGTTCTAAACTTGTCAAAACACCAATCTATACCATTGTGTTAGGTTTCGAGAATTCCTTTCCCAAAATCAAGATTTTTTAAATCTCAAAAGGGTTAATCTTACCTAACAACAACAACAATATCACCATCCCCAATAATGCATCAAGTATCTCATGGATCATCCAATTCATCATAAGCCACCTTGGCTTCATTTAGACCATCAATTAACAATTTCAAGTGGCACACATCATGGCCTAAAACCTCATCAAAACACAATCTTATTTCATTAATCCATCACTCATGGTCATTCACCATTATTAGTATCCTCTATCATCATAACCAACAACATCCAAGCATAAACATCATATAACTATTCTCAAACTCAATTCCTCTACATCTCAAGATTGGAACCTCATCAAAATCTAATAACCTCAATAATCAACACCAATGATTTCCAAACATCATCACTACCCATAAAAATCATTCTCATGATAACCAAATCATCAATTCCTTAAGTTTTACTAAAGGCCCACACATCATCAATTGTTAAGGGTTTTTCATAAATTTAACAATCAACAACTCTACTAATTTTCATCCATCATCACAAGATTAATATCATTATCAAAGTGCCATTCAATTGTAAATAGCACACAATGATCCCAATGGTCATCTAACCTATGGTTTGGGTTTCACATGCATATATCATCACTCAAATAACATCAATTTAGCTCCTAACTTCACCAACATCTATAATCAATTCCAATACTCTAAAAAATTCAGGAAAAAACTCATATGAATCATTCTAAAGGCACCATAATCATTAACATCATCAATTTGGCCAAAACCCCTAAATTTCCAACACATAGGGTTTTCATTAAGATTTTCCAACAACAATCAACTTCCATAATTTTCCATGATTCATCATAAGCTCAATAATCCCATATCTATTTATACCACAAAACCATAATCAAAAATCATATCTCAAGCCATTCAAGCCTAGGGTTTATCATTTTCTTCATCACCCGTAAATCCCAATATCCATATTTCAAGCTTAACATCATAGAATCATAAATGGAACATTAAAGAGGCAAGAAATCTTACCTCACAACAAGCTCCAACCCAAACAAAAATAAGGGAGGGAATGGAGAAGATGACCCAATATTAGTTCTAAAGTTCCTTCCAAGCTCCATGAATCCATGTTCAAGTATTAATTTTGGTAAGAAAATGGAAGGAAGAGATTGGGGTTTAGTTTTTTGCCATGGAAGGGGAAGGAAAAAGAAGAAAATGAAGAATGGTGAGAGAAGAAGAGAAGCCACAAGGTTTGGAGGAGGAGAGAGGAAAAGATGACCAAAATTGGTCATTGCCCATTGGATAAAGTCATGCATCTTTGCCTTTTTGTCCATTGAATTATAAAACCTCTGAACCATTATATAATAAAGTGTAAAGTAAGTGAGGAGAAAGAGGGAAAATGGACGGTTGAATGGAGAAGGGAAAATGAGATTTTTGGTTTTCTTTTAATTCCATTTGGCTTGTATTCTCCCCGTTTAATAACATATACCGTGTTTAATTAATTATTTCCTTAACACCAAAAATTACTTTAACTATATCACCATAACCACAATAATTTTCTAAGTATTCTAGACCCATCAAATATCCAATTTGACAAAGTGGGTCCTACATCATCTATTAAATCATCCGGTTTCAGTAATTCTTAATATACCGATAATTCACCTCTAATGTCAAATTAATTTTCCCATAATTATTGGACCATAAATAATTAACTATCATTATTTAATAAATTTATTTTCTTTAAAATTTGGGATGTTACAGGTTTGGTAGAAAGTCTTTGAGTATCCATACATCTGGAATAAGAATGTTAAGGAGTTTGCGGGTTCTGGGAAGGAACACCACTAGGTGACGCAAAGTATATTATGGGATTTGCCATATTGGAAAGAGTTATTGTTATGACACAACATAGATGTGATGCACACTAAACGAAATATTTTCATGAATATTTTTGACAATATAATGAACATCAAGGGGAGAAAAAAAGAGAGAGAGAAAAGTCAACTAGACCTTCCAAGTTTGTGTTCCAGGAAGGAGTTGGAATTGAAGGAAGCGGGATGTGGAAATATATTTAAACCGCATGCGAAATATGTATTAACAAGACCTTAACAAATTGTTGTATGTGTGTAGATGAATGGGTAGACCCTGCCTGGAAGATTTGCTTCTAATTGAGTAGATGTATGGACATGAAGGAAGGCAATGTGTTTGGCATGAAAAGTCATGATTGTCATGTGTTTATGCAACAACTATTGCCATATGCGTTTCATGCTCTACCGAAACCCATTTTGGAAACCGTTGGTTGAGTTGAGTCACTTCTTTCAATAGTTGATGTGACATCCTTCATCATTTTCCATTTATTCTACACATTTTATTGATTTTTTCACTATAAAGTTTTCACAATTAAATAAGTTTATTAGTCCAAAATAGGAAAAATACCCATCTTCGTTAAACTTTCCCAAAATATAAAATATATACTTAATTAAGAAACCTAAAAACCATTTAATTCGAAAGGAAATAAAAAACCAGGAATAGGGGCGTGACGCTGCGAGCCAGCCCCACGCGTAGCGTCAATCCAACACTACGCACCCCACGTTACGCGTCAGCCTCACGCGTAGCGTGATCATGACAGTAGCAGCAACTGCTGCTGTCATGGGTTTTAGGCCAATCGGCCAACTTCTAACCTACCCAATTGGCCCGTTTTAGATCCGATTGTTAGGGAACTTCATGAGCAAAGTGTTTTCCCCTTCCAGAACGGTTGGCGCCGTTCGTTTACCAAAATTGCAATATATGCGCAAGTTATGTGTAAAATACAGTTTAACCCCTATTTGTGCAAAACCTTGCCCCAAATACCTAAATGGGTTCTAATTGGACTAAGGCCATTACACAGTTTCTAGATGTCCTAGAGGACCTATCAGTACCTTCCAGGGGTCCCGAAATCCACGGGATCTCAATTTCACCTATTTAGTTCATCAAATCCATAATTAATCACTATATGCATAATTTTCTAAATCAATTAAATCATCAATCGATTCCTAATCACATGGCACACAACAATCACACATTTTGACAGAACCTGCCCATAGCACTCATCATTCACGCAATGTTGGCTCTATGCCACAATTCACATTATGCATCACATCAATCATCATCATCAATAATTCACAACACCACATAATCATCATCGCATTATCAATATACCACATTAATTCAATAATTCTTTTAGACAAGCATAACATAATCATATTACATAATTCTGCTTATTTTACAATTCTTTCACATTCCTTGGCATCAGTCCTCTGCTTGGCGCACCTCCGAAGCATTGGCATCCTCCATGTCACTGGTTACTAAAATTAAATAAACCATAACAAGGGTAAGTGTTTGGCATATCATAATTAACATAGGACGATAAGTAAACATTAAAATACCTGATTAACTAAAGCATTATAACTCTTATTAATTTATCACCTTAATTTTACGTGTATAGATCCATTTATCATCATCATTAACTCATATTTACAATCACCTGAACTCCAACTCAATATCCTTGACATCCACTATCACATACTATAATTACCATAAGTCCTAAAACTCATCACGGTACGTTATAAACAATAATTCATATTTCATCATCAAACATTTATCAATCATCAATTCTATCATGAACATCATAAGTATTAATTTACAATGCATCATCAAACATATATCCATATATTTCACAACTGACTCACATGCATCTGACTCCTAGTATGGGATACCTAAGGATTGGCCTTCAGCTGGGGGTCCTACTTGACACCCGTTGGACCCTGCTTGGTCCACCGAGTCCTGCTTGACTCCCACCTCAACCATTGGGTCCTACTTGACCATTGGGTAGCTCAACTGGGCACAAAGGCCACGGGAACAGAAATGAGGAGCTATACATACCGTCAGCCTTCCCACACCACATAATCACATAACAAATTAATCATACATGGTATATCTTAAACATATCTCATACACAATGTTAGAAGCTGACATTTACTCATTACTCGAGCGGCCTACTTGTCAAGCCCATCAATATTAGTCATGTTATATATTTTCTATCATCATTATTTCATTCTTCATATCAGTTTATGCATATTTTGAATAACATATGCCACACTACACATCATCAACACTCATAACAATTTGAGTTTTGCTCAATATCATTCATACATATAATTCATATACTTATTTCCTTACTTTCTAACACATAACTAATTAAATTAATGCATTTATGTGTCTATATGTTGTAGCAAGTTTTGATAATGACAAACAAGAATCAAGATCAAACATAATTATGGAAAAATTAATTATATTTGATGATGCAAATATGATAAACTTCAAAGGAATGATTGAAGGCATTTAAAGAAGCTTAAAAAAAGTGTATTATATTCATCAACCCAAGAATCAAAGGAACCAAACCAATACGTAAATACATGTCAAAAGGAATAAAAAGCACATGAAAAATAGAGGATCAGCATGTTGAATCGATTCATGCCCATCCCCGAATCGATTCATACGAAATAGTATGTCCAGGATGTGAAATTTTTGTAACTGAATCAATTCATCACAGCCCTGAACCAATTCATGCGTGACAGAATGTGCCCAGGATGTGTTTTTCATAATTTGAATCGATTCACACCACATTGAATCGATTCATACGTTCTCTAGAAGGTGCTTTTGCCCATTGAATCCATTCATTTCAAGTTTGAATCTATTCATTTTGATTTTGTAACGGAAATACATTATATGAATCTATTCATTTGAAAAATAAATCTATTCATTTAGTTCAAAATGCAATCTGAACATGGAAATTCAAAGCATCAGACATGGCACAAACAACAACGCAAATTGAATCAGAAAATCAACTTTGCGCAAGACATGGTAGCCAGAAAACATGGAAATCTGAAGACATGGATCATTGGAAATATGCATTGGAGACACAAACAACATGAATTAACGATCTGATTTTGAAAATGTCCTTAAGACTTTGCCTATAAATAGAGAGAAGCTGAGGACATTCAAACCACCACAAGCAAGCAACGAAAATCATATAGCTTCTCCTTCTCTGTTCTTAAATTCTTGGCAAAATACTTTCTATCTCATTTTCTTTGAAATTATTTTTGAGAGTTACTCAGTGAGCAAAATTAATTTTGAGTGCTAAAACTTGCATATCCTCTCTTTGAGAGTTATGTTTTGTGAAAGCTTTAATTTGTACATTCACTCTATTGGAGAGTTATCTTTGTACACTTAAACACCAAATATCCTAGAGTTTTGGGTTGGGTTTCAACCTTGTAAAATTGTGAGATTGAGAGATAGGGTGGGGTGCCCTTGTACTTGTGAGAATTGGGTTCTTGAGTGTGGGACACTAGGAAGCCACAATTGCTCAAAGTTGTATCTTTAATCTCCAATAGTGGAAATCCTCTAAGTGGGTTGCTTAGAGGCGAGACGTACACCGGTGTGGTGGAACTCATATATATTGGTTTGCAAATCTCTCTTCCCTAAAACTCATTTAATTTGTGCACTTAACTTGCTTGGTTAATTTATTTTTCATATACTTAGTACTTGTAAATTTGCTTTGTGTAAAAGTTGTTACCATTTGTGATTAAATTTATAATCTTCATTAAGCATCATTATTAAAGAATCAATTTCAAAGGCATTCCAAGTAAAATTTTTAATACTCAGTTCACCCCCCTCTTGAGTAATTGAGGCCACTTGGTTAACAATTTCTCCAATGATTAATTATTTAATCACATATAAACATACATATATAATTATATTAATTACACTTAACTAACCTACATCCTTCGCAACAATTTCTAAATAAATTCTAAGCCTCCCAAAGCTATCATATATCTGAATCCTAATTAATTATGACCTGAACACCCTCTTACATTTAATCCAAGCTTCAACAATTTGTTCTTGGTGTCGGTTACGTCCTCCGGTCACTTGATTCACCGTTCCTCTTCCGAATTCCACGCCCACTTCATCAATCGCTCATTCTGGAATCTACAGTTACCGAAACATCAAACCAATTAATACATTATCCTCTTCACACCTCCAAACTCATAACCCAAGCTTACCAACCCATGAAAACACAAAATCAAGATTCCATATACTATATGCAACTCGCGGTTTCAAGAGAGGAAAGAGAAGGAGGAGAGGAAACGTGAGATTGAGGGTCCCATAAGCCTTACCTTGGTCCTTTATGCTCAAAACTTCAAGAATCCAAGGCTCCCACCAAGTTCCAAGTAGAATCGCACCAGAGAAGGAGTAAAAATAGGAGAAAATGTCTTTCTGTTCAACTATTTTGCGTGTCTCGTTTAAAAGCTGATCGTGATGCTAACGCTATGCGTCAGAATGACATTACGCATCAGCTCATTGATCCACTCCCGATGCTACGCGTCAGGGTCCTGATTCCATTTTCTTTAAAATTTTATTTTAAACTCCATTTTCTTCTTTTATTTCTTATTTATTATTATCCTAAGCTCTCATTCATATTTTTGTTTAATTTTCAAATTATAAATATTAAGGATGTTACATCCACTCCCCCTAAAAAGATATTTCGTCCCTAAAATCAACATATCTTTTTAGAAAAGATTTGGATACATCTGCCTCATATCAGACTCCAACTCTCAAGTATAGGTTACTCCATTTAGATTTTTCCACTTCACTTTACCAAGGATACTTCTTTGTTTCTTAATCGTTTGGTTTGATATTCCTCAATGCAAATAGGTGCCACCTCCACAGTCAAATCTTCCTTTAACTCAATGGAATCTTCCGACACAATCATCGAATCACAAGGAATGTACGCTTACAATTGTGACACATGAAACACATTGTGGATGTTGGTTAACGATTAGGGAAGATCCAAGCTACATCACTAATCCGCTCCAAGATCTAATACGGTCCAATATATCTCAGATTAAGCTTCTGACTCTTCAATTTCCGACCCACACCTCGCATAGGTGTTACCTTCAGAAATACCCAATCTCCTACCAGAAACTCAAGTGGCCTATAATGAATACTAACTCTTCTGACGATCTTGGGCAATCTTTATTTTCTCACAAATCAATGTTACCTGATCATTCATTTCCTGAATTAATTTAGGCCCAAATGGACTGCATCACCATTCTCATTCCAACATAAAGGCGTACGACACCGCCTACCATACAAATCTTTATAAGGAGCCATTCCAATGCTACTATGATAGCTGTTGTTATAGGCAAATTCCACCAATGGTAGGTATCTATCCCATGAACCACCTTGTTCCAACACACAATCATTTCCCATCTCATGGAAAACCTTTTTTACTCCACTTAGCCCTACCCCTCCCTAGGGCTATTTTAGTGATAGGTTCTATACAACAATCATAGAGAAACAAAAAGTGAATAAGCTTTCATTTATTTTTCATTTGAATGATTACCCCATCTAATTGTACGTTAAAAAAATGAAAATCATATAAATCACATTCTATATATATATGAATAATATGAATTTGGAGAATAATAAAATATTACTATTATTAATAGTATTAATATTACTAATAGTAATATTTAAAAATTATATTAAAAAATTATATTAACTATTATTATATATATATTTATTATATATATCTCAGATTGGCCATCCGTTTGAGGGTGATAAGTTGAACTCAACCTCAACTCAGTACCCAATTCCTACTATAAACTTCCCCAGAATCTGGAAGTGAATCAGGGATCACAGTCCGAAATTATACTTAAAGGAACACCGTGTAGTTCCATAATCTCAGTTAAATACAATCTGGCTAACCTGTCTAACGACCACTTCATATTCATAGCTAGAAAATGGGGACTCTTGGTCAACCTATCCATAATTACCCAAATAACATTACATCCAGAATGGGTTCGAGGTAACCCCAATACAAAATCCATTGTAATGCTCTGCCATTTCTAAATCGGAATCTCAAGAGGTTGGAGCAAACTAGGATGTCTCTGGTGCTCAACCTTACACTTCTGACATATTACACAAGATCTCACATATTCATATTGCTTTCTTCATTCCTGGCCACCGGAATTCTTTCTTCAAGTCATGGTACATCTTAATAATACCAGGATGAATACTCAAAGAACTCTTTGCACTTCAGATAACAGAACTTGCCTAAAATCTCCTTCTGCAGGCACCACTACTCAGTCTCTGAATCGCCAAATACCATCATTACCTTTGGTCAATTCCATATCTTTACCCCTTGCTTGAGTGTCAAGCAATTTCAGCAACTCTTCATCGCCTTCCTGAGCCATAGCTAAAGATTCCAGAAACTCATTAGAAATCTTTAACATTCCAATAACCATCTGATCTGGGGCTTGCATAACAACCCCAATATTCATATCATGAAAGTCCTCCAACAATTCTTGTTCTTTGCTTATCAAGAAAGCTGCATGTAATACCTTTCTGCTTAGAGCATCAGCCACAATATTCACTTTACCAAGATGGTACCTTAAATAAAAATCATAATCCTTCAGGTATTCTACCCACCGCCTTTGCCTCATATTCAATTCCTTCTGGTCAAACAGATACTTCAAACACTTATGGTCACTGAACACAAAAAAATGAGAACCATACAAGTAATGACGCTAGATTTTTAATACAAATACCATAGCAGCAAGTTCCAAATCATGAGTTGGATAATTCTGCTCATGCGGCCTTAATTTCCTTGAAGCATAGGCAATCACCCGATCATCCTGCATCAACACACATCCCAAACCAAACTTAGATGCGTCACAATATACCACAAATTCTTTCGTCGCCTCAGGTAATGCAAGTATAGGTATTGTAGTCTAACATTGCTTCAAGGTTTGAAAACATAATTCACATTTTTCTATCCATACAAACGGGGTCTCTTTCCTTGTCAGCTGAGTCAAGGGAAGCACAATGCGAGAAAATCCCTCGATGAATTGGCGATAGTAACCTGCCAATCCAAGGAAGCTCCTAATTTTATTCATCGACTTAGGTCTCTCCCAAGCCTTAACCGCCTCAATCTTGGATGGATCAACAGGTACATCATCACAAGAGATCACATGCCCCAAAAATTGCATACTTGCTTCCCAGAAATCACACTTCGATAACTTAGTATATAACTTTTTCTCACGTAACACATGAAAAACAATTTGAAGATACTATGTATGCTCCTCAATAGACTTTGAATATACCAGAATGTCGTCAATGAACACCACGACGAACTGATCCAAGTAGGGTTGGAAAATCCGATTCATGTAATCCATAAAGATGGCTGGAGCATTAGTTACTCCAAATGGCATTACAAGATACTCAAAATGTCCATAGCGAGTTTGGAACGCCATCCTCGGAATATCCTCCGACTTTACTTGAATTTGATGATATTCAAATCTCAAATCGATCTTAAAAAATACCACGGCACCTCTCAACTGGTCCAACAAATCATCAATTCGTGGTAAGGGATATTTATTTTTAACAGTTAATTTATTTAATTACCAGTAATCAATGCACATTCGTATGCTACCATCTTTCTTTTTCACCAAAAACACCCGAGTGCCCCAAGGTGAAGCACACGGTCGAATAAACCCTTTTTCTAGCAACTCATTCACTTGCTTTTTTACTTCAGCCAACTCCATTGAAGACATTCTGTAAGGTGTAGGGACATAGGTTCCGCCCCAGGAATCAAATCAATAGCGAAATCGATCTCCTTGCCAGGAGGTAATTCCGGAATATCTTCCAGGAACATATCGGGGAAATCACACACCACTGAAATATCACTGGGTTTAAGTTTATACCTCCCTTCTAAAACAAACAGAATGACATAAGTTGCGAAAACATCACTCCCCACATTCTTAGTGTCAAGCTCTTGAGGGAAGATTATAGCCTTTCGATAACAGTCTACCATGACATGGTTAACAAACAACCAGTCAAGATCGAGAATAACATCCAAGTTCTTCAAGGGCATACATATTAGATTCACCAAGAAAGAACGGTCCTCAACTTGCATTGGCGATTCCTTACACATAGTGGTTGCCCGAAATGTAGAACCAGTAGGAGTGGAGACACTATGTGCATTCTCCATTAATACCACCGGTAAGCCAAGTCACCGAACATAACTTTCAGAAATAAAGGAATGTGTAGCGCCAAAATCATAAATAACATTTACTAGATAGCCAAAAATAAGACACTTACCCTGCACTGGATTATCATTTCTTGCAACCTCTGAAGCATCAAAAGTAAATACACATCCAACCATCCCATTCTGAGCACCACTAGACTGTGCATCAGATCTCCTTGGATGTTGGCCTCCATGGCCACCGTCGCCCTGGCCTCCATGCTGAAAGTTACCACCACAGATCACATAAGCATTTGCCTGGTTACCATGTCCTCCTTGCTACTGCCTCTATGGGCAATCAGGCCTAACGTGTCCCGGTTGTCCACTTTGGAAGGAAACAATTTGGTTACCAAGATAATGTTTAGCAATATGGCCTTCTTGACCACAGTTATAACATGCACAACCTCCCGAACAACTAGTAGATCCACGCCCAGAAGAAGAAGATAATGTGGCAGAAGACTTGCCACCACCGAAAAACTGTCCCATTTTCTTAAAACTGAAACCCTTAGCCTTCAATGGTTTCTTGTCCATTGATTGGGATGCTTTCTGTAATTGTACTTCTTCAACAATTATGGCCTTGCATACCAGAGTAGGATAGTCACGGATAAAAGGAACAATTGTACTTCAGAGTTCAATCCTATGACCAGCTTCATATTTAGCACATTTACTGCCCTCAGTTCCTTCAAGAGAAAAAGGATGATAGAAATCACACAACTTATCAAACTTTGTTGTGTATTCAGCCACTGACATCCTGCCTTGTTCAAGCTTCAGGAATTCCATCTCTTTACGGATTTTATAATTATTAGGAAAATATTCGGCAAGAAAGCTCCGCCAAAAATTCATCCACACCAGTGGTTCACCTGCAGCATTCATTTGAAACTTGGTTCTTGACCACCACACACGGGCTTCATCCTTCAATTGATAAGTGGAAAATTACACCTTCTGTTCTTCGGAGCACTCACAATACTCGAACGCCTGTTCCACATCATGCAACCACATATGTGTATCATCATAGTCATGCCCTCCTTTGTAAGTAGGTGGGTTCCTCTTCAAAAATTTATAAAGAGTCAGGCCAAATTCAGCCTTTCTCATCATTTGGGAAAACCTAGCAAAGAAATCATCACCACCACCACCTGAAACTAGTTCCTTCTACCATAACTGAATTCTACAATATCCAAACACATCACCATTAGCAACCAATAATTGACTAGGGAGTAAAATAATTACCTCACATATACATATATAATGAGATGTTGCCGGAGTGCCAAGGGAATGATGGCGGGTTAACCTGTTAATAATGCAAACAACTACAAACATAATGTACTAAAATACAAGAACAGTCCACCTTAGGACTCACATAATTCACCATCTCTACCCATCTACCCGACTCTGGAAAGAACCGCTCTGATACCACCTGTGATGTCCTTCGTTATTTTACATTTATTCTACCCATTTTATTGATTTTTTAACAATAAATTTTTCAAAATTAAATAAGTTTATTAGTCCAAAATGGGAAAAATACCCATCTTCATTAAAATTTCCTAAAATATAAAATATATACTTAATTAAGAAACCTAAAAACTATTCAATTCAAAAGGAAATCAAAAACTAGGAACAGGGGCCTGACGCGTTAGTCCAAGACTGCACACCCCACACTACACGTTAGCCTTACGTGTAGCACGAGCATAATAGTAGCAGCAACTACTGCTACCATGAGTTTTAGGCCAATCGGCCAAATTCTAACCTACCCAATTGGCCCGTTTTAGATTCGATTGCCACGAAACTTCACTGGCTACATGTTTTCCCTATTCCAGAACTCTTGGTGTCGTTCGTTCACCAAAATTCCAACATATGCGTAAGTTATGCGCAAAATGTAGTTTAACCCCTATTTGTGCAAAACCCTTGCACCAAATACCCTAAATGGGTTCCAATTGGCCTAAGGCCATTACATACAGTTTCTAGATGTCCTAGGGGACCTATCGGTACATTCCAGGAGTCCCAAAACCCACCGGATCTCAATTTCACCTATTTAGTTCATCAAATCCACAATTATTCACTATATGCATAATTTTCTAAATCAATTAAAACATCAATCGATTCCTAATCACATGGCACACAACAATCACATGTTTTGATAGAACCTGTCCATAGCACTCATCATTCACGCAATATTGGCTTTGTGCCACAATTCACATTATACATCACATCAATCATCATCATTAACAATTCACTACACCACATAATCTTCATTGCATTATCAATATACCACATTAATTCAACAATTAGACAAGTATAACATAATTATATTACATAATTCTGCTTATTTTACAATTGTTTCACATTCCTTGGCATCAGTCATCCGCTTGGCGCACCTCCAGAGCACTGACATCCTCCCTGTCACTGGTTACTAAAATTAAATAAACCACAACAAGGGTGAGTGTTTGGCATATCATAATTAACATAGGACGATAAGTAAACATTAAAATACCTAATTAACTAAAACACTATAACTCTTATTAATTTATCACCTTAATTTTACGTGTATAGCTCCATTTATCATCATCATTAACTCATATTTACAATCACCTGAACTCCAACTCAATATCCTTAACATCCTTTACCACATACTATAATTACCATAAGTTCTAAAACTTATTAGGGTACGTTATAAACAATAATTCATATTTCATCATCAGACATTTATCAATCATCAATTCTATCATGAACGTCATAAGTATTAATTCATATTCCATCATCAAACATATATCCATATAATTCACAACTGACTCACATGGATCTGACTCCTAGTATCTAGATACCTAAGGATTGACCTTCAGCTGGGGGTCCTACTTGACACCCCGTGGACATTGCTTGGTCCACCGAGTCCTGCTTGACTCCCACCTCAACCACTGGGTCCTACTTGACCACTGGGTAGCTTAACTAGGCACAAAGGCCACGGGAGCCAGAAATGAGGGGATACACATAACGTCGGCCGTCCCGCACCATATAATCACATAACAAATTATATCATACATGGCATATCTTCAATATATCTCATACACAATGTCAGAAGCTGACATTTACTCATCACTCGGGCGGCCTACTTGCCAAGCCCATCAACACAAGTCATGTTATATATTTTTTATCATCATTATTTCATGCTTTATATCAGTTTATGCATAATTTGAATAACATATGCCACACTACACATCATCAACACTCATTACAATTCGTGTTTTGCTCAATATCATTCATACATATAATTCATATGCTTATCTCCTTACTTTCTAACAGATAACTAACTAAATTAATGTATTTCTCCAATGATTAATTATTTAATCACACATAAACATATATAAATAATTATATTAATTACACTTAACTAACTTACACCCTTTGCAACAATTTCTAAATAAATTCTAAGCCTCGCAAAGCTATCATATATCCGAATCCTAATTAATTATGACCCGAACACCTCCTTACCTCTATTTTCAAGCTTCAACAATTTGTTCTTGGTGTTGGTTGCATCCTCCGGTCACTTGATTCACTGTTCCTCTTCTGAGTTCGATGCCCACTTCATCGATTGCTTGACCAACGCTCGTTCTGGCACCTACGGTTACCGAAACATCAAACTAATTCATACATTATCCTCCTCATACCTTCAAACTCACAACCCAAGCTTACCAACCCATCAAAACACAATCAGGATCCCATATATCACATGAAACTCGCGGTTTCAAAAAGGGAAAAAGAAGGAGAGGAAACATGAGATTGAGGGTCCCATAAGCCTTACCTTGGTCCTTTATGCTCAAAACTTCAAGAATCCAAGGCTCCCACCACGTTCTAAGTAGAATCACACCAGAGAAGGAAGAAAAATGGGAGAAAATGTCTCTCTGCCTAACTGTTTTGCATGTCTCGTTTAAAAGCTGATTGTGACACTGACGCTATGCGTCAGCTCATTAGTCTACTCCTGACGCTATGCGTCAGGGTCCTGATTCCATTTTCTTTAAAATTCCATTTTAAACTCCATTTTCCTCTTATATTTCTCATTTAATATTATCCTAAGCTCTCTTTCATATTTTTGTTTATTTTCAAATGATAAATATTGAGGATGCTACAGTTGACAACAACTTCATTAACTGAGGAGAAACTTGTGAAGATAGAGGAAAGTATTTCGATCTTGATTTGTAAGTTGCAGCGGATTTTCCCACCTAGTTGTTTGGACTCTGTGAAGCATCTGCCTATCCATCCACCATACGAGGCCTTACTTGGTGGTCCAGTGCAGCATCGTTGGTTGTATCCGTTTGAAAGGTAAGCGTCAAAACTGCTACTTAATTTCCTTACAACAATTTTTTTACTGTAACTATATTATGTAACTACTATAATTATTTATGTTTTACTAGATTCCTACGCTCTTTAAAAGACAAAGTGTCAAACAAAGCATGCATGGAAACATCAATTTGTGAGGCATACTTAGTCAAAGAAATGACTACTTTTCCTTCTTTCTATTTCTCGACGGAGATAAAAACTAGAATAAGTTGAATTCCCCGTAACCTTGGGGTGGCCACAAATCCAGGGTTGGACGATCAAAGTTCAATTTTTAACTATCCCAGTCATCTTGAGGCAAGGTCACAAAATGTTACATTGATAAGAAACATTGAAACACAGTTCACTTGTATATTCTTCTAAATTACCCGAAAGTGAAACCCTATCTTAAGTAAGTCACCAACCTCGTAATGAGGCATCATCCAAATTCATTGGTTAGTTTGTAAACCACATAGCTAAACTATTGTTCTTTAAATAGCCCGTATGTAGATATGTTGAAACAAGAGCAAAAAGATATAACCGATGACCAAATTCATAATGAGGTATCATCTAAATTCATCAGTTGGTTTGCAAAACACGTAAGACCCATATACCTTATGCTTTTGTGTTAAACTTCAAATTTTAGTTATTTAACGTTATTATGTGTTATGTTGTAAATAGATTCAAGACCCTAATAACCATATTAAAAACCTCTTACTCCAAGCTCTTTCTTAGGGGCCGATGAAAACTATTAAAAAATGGCCAATTTACTACATAAATGGCTATAAGTTTAACATTTTCTAATGGAGTGAAGGGATGCACACCTATAACTACGAGATTTATGTTAAAGGCACAAATAGATAGTTAAAAGGAAGACTTCTATGGAGTCTTCATAGAGATTGTTGAAGTTTCTTTCTCTGGATGACTTAAAACACATATTGTTCTATTCAGGTGTGATTAGTACAAAAACACAATCTGTGTAGGAACAAAGGTTGTCAACAACTACGATTTAGTTGAGGTCAAGAAAAGCGGTAGATATAAAGGGTTTGATCCCTTCATTTTTTCCCAGCAAGTTAAGCATGTTTATTACATAAACTTCCTTGGAGGGCACCGGACTAGTATGCAGTCATCAAGACCAAGGCTTGAAGTCAGATCACTGCTAATGTCTCCGATGAGGTTGAGTGAGACGCCCCAAAACGAGGGTAAATTTTTCATGATTTTAAAGTAATTAAAGAATAGAAGAAACCACGAGATAGATCTTTAACAAGTAACCCCGGATCATTTTAAATAACCTACCCCATATATGAAGATATGAGAAGATGAATAAATTTAATCAAGAGTCTTCTTGGATAATCAATCATAGGATTGTCAACAAGGGATAGTGGAAAGCATCATTTATTTTGAGAGTTATGGAAAAGAATGAAAAAGGTTTAAAGAGACTTGAATTGATGGTTAAAAAGTGGTTAATGAAGTCACACATGGATATATAATTGTTCCATGCATAAAAAGAACTCATCCATCAAAAAAATACATGAAAAACTGAAGAATCAGGGGTATGAATTGATTCAAGCGTCCCAAGAATCGATTCAAGTGCTACTGGAGTCTAAAAAATGAAAACAGGCCCCCTTGAATCGATTCAAGCTCATATGAATCGATTAAAGCGTTCCTGGACCTCATGAACAGTGATTCCAGTGAGCTTTGAATCGATTCATGCAGGGGCTTGAATCAATTCAAAGTGTCCAAAATTTAGGAACAGTGAAAACAATGTGTCTTGAATCGATTCATGCACTGTTGTGAATTGATTCATGACAGCACAGAGGCCATTTTATGCAGAAAAAGTCACACTTTCAGACTTTTAACCCCCCTAACTTTTTCATATGAGTCCCAATGCCTACCAAATTTTGACACCAACTATATATATATCATTTGTGACGTACTCAGAAATTCCCAAAAATGAGAGAGTTATGTGTACAAATGCGTTTCACTCGTTTTGAGGCATTTTTGTGCAACTCAAGGACCTATCCTCAATGTAATTGGTCCATTCCAATTTCTACAAGTCACAAATCATGAATTTAAGCTATTGGAGTCATTACATATCATTAAAACTGCTTAAAACATAATTTGACCTTATTGGTTCCTCAAATAAGCATAAACATCAAAACGCAACATCACATACACTTCGTAAAACATTGTGATTCATGAACTAACATCATTTATTCATCACTTGGGCAATAATTTCAGCCCCATAATTAACATCATACACTGTCTAGGTCGTAATCAAAAATTAGCCATACATATAAGGTCCAATTTATACCTATGACCTCTAAACTCAATATTCACCAATTCATGTACACATTAAGCATACACCATTCAACATATGCTATACAAAATCAATACTCGTCGGCCAAGGCATTTCCTATACACTAATTTACCTTCACCCTCAAAATGCACATTTCCAAAAGATATAATCTCACTTCCATGAGTGTCCTGCATCACCAGGCTAAAAATAGACAACATAGGAGAGTGAGTTATACATTCCAAAGGATGAATATGAATACAATGTTATTATGTGCATATGCATTCAACATCATGTATACTTTGTATCAACATATCATTCACCATCGTTATTATCAATATCTCAGCAACATACATATAATTCAATCATCCCTATGGAACATAAAAAAGTATATATATGCATACACAAAATCAAATCCTTAATCATATTGGGCTATCACACATAAAATCACTATACGCATCATATGTATTTGTATTCATATCTTTTATGTTGTCTATAGGCATTTTCTCACCCAATCAAAACCATCACCATTACTCATTACCTTTGGCATACCTCCATGCTATATGCAAATGCTCTTAAGCTAATGCACATGCACAACGGAGAAATTTATCAATTGTAGATCTGACTGTGGGAATAATCACCAAATTATGGGTCAAGTATAATCATATAACCATACCCCTACCGCAGTAGTAAAATGTGTACACTTATATCATAAATTTTTCATGTACATCATTATTTTTTACTGGTACCAAACTCTATCACCCATCATGCAACACCTGGCCATTTACACCATAACCTCAGTAAACACCATAACAACAAGGTGTTAGGGGCTAACCATGATTTTTACCATGGCAGTTATGATCCATAGGACCACCGGGGTCACCTGCTCATCAAGAGCCACCCTCCACAAGGGTCAACCACATGCGGCTCCCCGTAGCACAACATGGGCAGCTTCGTGACTTACACACCAAGTCACAAGGGTAAATAAAGATGTTTGTGCACTGAGCCGCCCTCCCATTGGGCCAACCGGGGGAATCCCATAATATTCCAACACTGGCAGCTATGCAGTATGCCATGGATGCAATGCAAAAGCAAATCATAATACATTCTCACAAGTATGCATCCTAATTATGCCACTCACCAATCAACATCATCATCATTTCCACTATAGGTTTCTTAATGGATTTTTTTATCATTGGTTGTTACCATTCTTCAAGTTTTAGTGTGGCATTTTCAAAAATTCCTCATTATCACAATGACACTAAATCCTTAATTTCAATCATCAATCTTTCATCATCATAAAGGCATGCTAATCATCCATTTTCATTCTCGTCCAACATCAACAACAATCATTCCACATTCACAATAAATGTAAGCACAACCATATCATATCAAGGCATCATACTAGCCAAGCAAATTAACATCACCATTTAGCACACCATAAATATTCCAAATGCACAATACGTGTTGCCAATCATATTCATCATCATCATCATGTTTAACAATCTTAAATCATCATTACTATTCAAATAAGGCAAACATGCATATTGTCACATATGACAATCAAACACTACTTAATCCATGAATTTAGAATATAAAACTCCTCTCCTACCTCAAGAGAAGAATTCCGAACCATACGACGTTCCCGCCTCGTTATTCGAAATGGGTCCTACATTTCACAAGACACCATGTCATTATTTTCTACTTAAGATCACCAAGATTCACATATTCTAATCTAACACATGGTGTTTACAACATTAGCATTATCAAGTCATTTTCCATTTCATTAATTTCCCCACAACCACCATGGGTTAGGCATTCAAGTTCATCTTTATGCATGTAACGCCATACCCACAAAAGGGATGACATACCAATGGCCATTAATCACTATTAATGGCCACCTACCATTATTAACAATAACTCTCACCATCAATAATTATTCTCTTAACATATTTACTCATGCCCATCATTCAAATATCATTTATTCCCTCATTAAATCACTTTCCAATAAACATTAATCTTTTTCCCCAATTTTCACAAGTTAGGGTTTCTCTAAAAATCCTACAACATCATAAATGCATATTATCCTCTACCATTTCAAGCATTAATTTCATGTACCCCATTAAAGGTTCATAAAGCGTACATGTAAAACCACCCACCTTAGGGTTTCCATATTAATGGCTTCTCCCAACAACCCATACACATCAAATACTCACTCAAACATTAAAAACCCAAAACCTAGGGTCCATACTCTTGGGAAATGACAAGAGCTTACCTCAAGAGAAGAAATAAGAGAGTCTTCAATAGGGAGAGAGGTACACGAAATTAAGGAGGAGAAAAGAGAAAGAACTTCAAGCTTCAAGCTCCTCCTTTGCCAATGGGGAAAACAAAAATGGAAGGGAGAGGATGCACCACTAATTTTCTTAGGTTTTTGGAAGGAGAAGAAAAAGAAATGAAGAAGAAGAAGAAAGGAAATATGTTTGCCTAAGAAGTAAAGAGCCAACGTGAGAGTGAAGAGAGTTAAGTGAGTTTTGTGTTTTAATTTTACCCCTTTCATGAAAATTTACCATTTTACAACAAACAGGATATCTGTTCGGGCTCAATACGTTATCTAAAAATTATTCTGAATATGTATCCAGACTCTCAATAGTATTCGTAACAGCCCTAACCAATGGCACCTTAATCGGAGATACTTGGTTCGACACCCATATTTTAATCAGACATATTTTTAGCTCATAAAGCCACAATAAATTATGAATAATTCCCAAAAAAATCTTAATTTAATTATTTCCAATAATTTGGGACATTAATTAACTCACATATAATTATTCAATATTTATTTTTCTTATTTAATCATTTATTTTAAAATTTGGGATGTTACATTGAGAATATTTTATCAACTCGCTCCGAACAAGCTTAATGATAGTGATATTGGATGAGACACTTGCCATTACAGGGGGTCAACATATTGACAAAGAAGTTATCTCTCAATCAAATGGTCTAGGGCTAATTTAGAGACTGGTGACCCTGTTGAAACAGATAGCCATAGTGACATTGAAACTAAGGAAGAATTTTAAACTGAAACAAATAGAGCATGACTTTATCAATATATATATATATGCATATCAATAGATATAAATATATACATATATTTATAGTTTTCCACTAACCTTTGTTTTCATGGTTTTATCCATAGATAACAGGATATAGACTACACTTTAACTGAGGTGGTGGTTTACAGACTAAAGGATCCCGTCTTGGTACACCAGAGTAGACCACCACACCAGAGTAGACCATACCACAACAAACCACACCACTGCAGACCGCCATACCACAATAGACCATAGAACAACAAACTCCTTCACCATCACATTTGCATGACCCAGGCCTCGAGGTGAGCCCTACTCCTACATCCACCTACCAATTCTGATCCCACTGCCGGGCAGAGACGAGTATGCATTACTATATAATTTGTTTTAAGTTTGTTAGTTATTTCAAACTTATAATTCTTATAGTACCTAAATTTGTTTGTTGTATGCTAGTTTTTGAGTACTTGTATACATTGAACTGTAGAGGGAAGTTTTCTGCATGTAACAGGGTAATAGTACAAATTTAGAAATGTTAGATTTACATAGAAGACTCTGCTAAAATTTTGGTAGGTCCCTGTGTCATTAGACCATACTTAGGTGCTTAATGTATAAATTTGTTTTTTGTATGTTTATTTTTTTAGTACTTGTATACATTGAACTATACTGAGAAGCTTTCTGCATGTAACAGGGTAATAGTACAAACTTGGAAATGTTAGATTTACAAAGGAGACTTTGTTACTCTAGTGGCCTCCTATAACTTGAGAGGGGGGGTGAATTGAGTTATGATACTTTTAAGATTTCTAATCACACTTTTCTCAACTCTTAATTTTATTGTAATTAAATGTAAATGAATATGACAGTGCACAGCGGATTATATAAAATATAAAACAGAGAGTAGGGTTAAGAGATTTGGAAACAGTATTTATACTGGTTCGGCCAACCACTGCCTACGTCCAGTCTTCTCAAGTCACCCTTGAGGATTCCACTATTGTCAAAAATAGTACACCACCACTTCCACACCTTGGCACAATCTTGCCTTTGTGTGAAGTATCTTGACACACCAAGAGTCTCACTACTCTTGTATACAATACTTTGGGAAACCTTCCTAAGCAAACAAGTATCTCACACTTTTAATAAAGTGATCAAAGAAATACTCTCTTCTTAGAGCATATGAACAAATTAAAGCACTTAAGTAAGTAATAATCTTAACAAGATTATATGGCCATTAAGATCATAAGAGATGAAGGAATTGTTATTCTCAATTGTTGTGTTTTTGCAAATGAGATACTCTCCTATTTATAGGAGAGGAAATGCCTTCAAGAGGTGCAAGAAAATAATAAAATATTTGAAAAGGTACCTCTTGATTAAAATAAATTAATTGTGAAAGGATGTAACTTTTTATCCAAACATTATAATGAAAAGGTGCATAAATATTCTTATCAGACCCAGCCTGTAATCGATTACATATAGTAGGTAATCCATTACTTTGTTATTTAAAAAAAGATCCACTCAGTATGTAATCGATTACTTAATATTGGTAATTGATTACTTTAAACAGTTATTTTTAAAACGTTTGGTTTTGAAAATATTCTGATTTATTTTCAAACGTTTTAATCTTGGTAATCGATTACATGGTGATGGTAATCGATTACGGTCAATAAAAATGTTTCTTTTAGTTGACTCGAAATGCTATAATCGATTATACCTAATGGGTAATCGATTACACTACTTCAGAGTGTAATTATAACTTTATTTTAATGGCCATATTTTATTATTAGATCTTACTATTAAAAGCTATGAGTCTTGATCTTCATTCCCTTGATCTTCATTCTGATTTGTCATTATCAAAACATTTATGATCTTCATTCTCCCCCTTTTTAATGATGACAATAACCTGTAAAATTCTGTAGGAATGAACATTGATGCAAGTTTATTTTAAGATTAAATCCTTTTTATTTGTTATATTTTATTGGCCCTTGTGTTATACTTTATTTGGTACTAAAAGTACTCTCCCCCTGTGTTTTGCAGTGTTTGCCAATGATTAAAATGATTGCAGTGTCTCCCCCTTTGGCATTATCAAAAAGAATATAAGACATATATAAAATGTAAAGTGCAATCGTGGATAAAATCGAAAAAGGATAATTATATTCATTAAAAGCAAACAAACAAGAGGACTTGATTTTTATAAACAGAAACAGAAATTATTTAATAACAACCAACAAAACAAAAGAAAAACTAATCAGATGGTGGTGGAAAACGGGAAAGGAGAGTCTGCATGGTGCTATCAAAGTGATCAAAACGATCACGGACGTAGGAGCGGAGGGATTGGAGTTCGGTGGACAAATCTGCCATTGACATAGAACCAGGCACGGGATCAGAATTCGAAGGAGGAGTAGAATGTTTAGGAATCCAGTCTCCCTCAGTGTTTTGTTTATAGCCAAAAGAAGATAAAGCAATTTTTCCAATTATGAAGGAACGTTGGGGCTTGATGCATAACTCCTCTGAAATGGGGACATTAAAATGGCGGAGAACGCGAGTGATGAATCCAGCATAAGGAAGTGGGGCATTGGCCTTGAGTGCTTTTTGCATACGATAGCAGATGAGAGTGGTCCAACTGAGAGGCCTAACGGTTAATAGCGACCACATGAGCACTAGATCCTCCTCTATGACTTGTGCCAAGTTTGTAGAGCGGGGAGCAAGAATATGCACGATGATGTAGTGCATGACCCTACATGAGAAGGAAAGTGATCCAGCAAGAAGACGACCAGAAAAATCAGCATTGTCCGAGCAAACAAGACGATGGGCCTCCAAGTTATTGAACTCAGCTTCCCATGACTCAGAAAGATGTCCTTCATAATATTCACCAACGGAAGGAAGGTTGGTGAGAGCATAAAACAGTCCAGAATCTATTGTAATGGGAACTTTCTTTACCTCTGTAAGAATACGGCCATCGGTAACCTGAAGATTAGAGTAAAAGAGTCGGACTAAGTCGGGGTAATGATCTTCCTTAATGGTCAGAAATGGGATGAGATTTTGAATGTCGAAAAACTGATGGCAATCCACGTGTTCAATGATAAGGGTGTCCACATATTTGGGATCAAGAACATCTCGGTTGTGGAAAAGAGAGTAAAAGCGTTCCTGTTGAGGAGAGGTGGAAAAGAACTCAATGTAACTGTGCAATGTAGGAGTGCGGATTGGTTGATCAGAAGAAGAGGAGCCTAGTGTTCTCTTTTTCTTGGTGGGAACGGAAGGAGAAGGTGGAGTGGGAGTGTATGAGGGGGAGTGATCTGCCATTGCCTGAGACAGAAATGAATACAAAGAATGTGAAAGAGAAAAATAGGAGACTTGAGGAATTTATTGAGTTACAGATGGTAATCGATTACAGATGGCAGAGTTAGAGAGGGTAATCGATTACGAGAATACGTAGAGACTGGTTCTTCTTTGGCATGTGGTAATCGATTACGAGTGTATATGCATAATAATGTAATCAATTACAGAGTGTCAGTTACGTGATTAAAGAGGTGAAAGGACGCGGACGGGTGAGAGGATATGGCTTGGGAAACCATGTGTCAGATTATGGAAACATGGGAGAGCATGTTTGGAGACTGGGACATTTAATGGAGTAGGAAACAGCAGAGAATGTCGAACGTTTTAATAAATTTGGAAAATAATTTTTGTAACCAAAAGATTAAACTGAAGAGAGTTAGGTTGAATTTTCAAAAGATTTCCAAAATTTCAAGATAAAAGGATGGGTTTTTGAAAAAAATATTTAATTTAGAAATTGAAGAAGTCAGTTGAAGTTGAAAAGATGATAGAATATTTAATATTTTAATGAACACTATAATGAGGATACGTTACTACCTTTGACATTTTAAAACTGATAGAATCAGAATTTTTTTTTTAAAAATATGAGTAAAAGGAATTTGAAATAATCAGAAAAATAATAGAAAATAAAAAAAATAACATGCAGAATGTTAAAGGAGGAAAAGTATACCTGACAAGAATAGTGGTAATCGATTACTTCTAAGGTGTAATCGATTACAGATGCTCTTGAGATATAAGATCCACGTGCTGCCTCTTTTGCTCGATATAGTTTAGTGTCAACTGGTTTCCCAATCTTATCTTTATCAAGATAGCTTGCAGTGCTCATTGGTGTTGAAATGTCTTTGGCATTGATCATTCCAAATTTTATGAGTAGATCCTTGCAGTATTTTGATTGGTTGATGAAAATGCCTTCAGTTGATTGCTTAATTTGTAATCCAAGGAAGAAATTAAGTTCTCCCATTAAGGACATTTCAAATTCTTTTTGCATTGCTTGGGAAAATTCCTTACACAAATTTTCTTTAGTTGATCCAAAAATAATATCATCAACATATATTTGAACCAAGAGAATATCATTATCATTTCTTTTGATGAATAAGGTTGTGTCTACCTTTCCTCTGTTGAAATTATTTTCTAGCAAAAATTTACTTAGTCTATCATACCATGCTCAAGGTGCTTGTTTAAGACCATATAGTGCTTTGTTTAATTTATAAACATGGTCAGGAAGTTTATCATTTTTGAATCCTGGGGGTTGACAGACATATACCTCTTCATTTATGTAACCATTCAAGAATGCGCTCTTTACATCCATTTAAAATAATTTAAAATCCATGTATGCTACAAAAGCTAAGAGCATTCTTATTGCTTCTAATCTGGCTACAGGTGCATAGGTTTCCTCATAATCTATGCCTTCTTCCTGATTGTATCCCTTTGCAACTAGTCTTGCCTTATTTCTTATGATTATACCATGTTCATCCATTTTAGTTTTAAAAACCCATTTGGTACCTATGATTTGATGATTATCGAGTTTTGGTACTAATTTCCAAACTTGATTTCGTTCAAACTGATCAAGTTCTTCTTCCATAGCTATTATCTAATTTTCATCATTTGTTGCCTCCTTAATATTCTTTGGTTCTATTTGAGAAACAAAGGCCATAGTATTGCATGCATTTCTAAGAGATTTTCGAGTGATTTCCCCTTTTGATATATCGCCGATAATGTTGTCAATAGGGTGGTTCTTGTTGAACTTCCATGCTTTGGGTAGATCATCACTTGATGTTGGATTATCATCTTAACTGCTTGTGTGATCTTCATTCTTTTCATCAATTTGAATTTTCTCCAGAGAATCTGTAATATCATCTAAAGATCTTTCTACACTAAAAGGGTTAGATTCATCAAAAGTAACATGAACAGATTCTTCAATGGTTTGTGTCCTTTTGTTATATATCCTAAATGCTTTGCTTGATAAAGAATATCCGAGAAAGATTCCTTCATCGGCTTTAGCATCAAATTTTCCTATATTATCATTTCCATTATTTAGTACAAAACATTTACATCCAAATACATGCAGATAGGATATATTAGGTTTTCTTCCATTGAATAGTTCATAGGGTGCTTTCTTTAAGATAGGTCTGATTAGTACCCTATTCATAACATAGCATGCTGTACTAACAGCATCCGCCCAAAAATATTTAGGAAGGTTAGTTTCATTTAGCATGGTTCTTGCTAGTTCTTCTAGTGACCTATTCTTTCTTTCAATGACTCCATTTTGTTGGGGGGTTCTAGGGGTTGAAAAATTATGTTTGATTCCATATTTATCACAGAATTTTTTGAACGATCTGTTTTCAAACTCCCCTTCATGATCACTTCTTATACTAATAATTTTAAGATCTTTTTCATTTTGGACTATCTTAGCTAATCTTTTAAAGGATAAATAAGCCTCATTTTTATTTTTCAAAAATAAAGTCCAAGTAAATCTTGAAAAGTCATCAACAATTACTAGGGCATAATAGTTACCACCAAAACTTTTAGTTCTTGATGGCCCAAATAAATCCATATGTAGTAATTATAGAGGCTTAGTTGTAGAGACAATATTTTTTGACTTGACAAGTATTTTTACTTGTTTTCCCTTTTGACAAGCAGCACACATTTTATCTTTTACAAACTTTAGTTTTGGTACACCTATGACCAGATCCTTTTTAATTATTTTATCTAAATGATCCATGTGTATGCGTGCTATCCTTCTATGCCAAAGCCATGGATCTTCCTCATGACTTGTTAAACATCGGGCTTGACTAGATGATAGATTATCCAAGTTTATCATATAAATATTATTGATTCTTTTTCCAATAAATTTTATAGTGTCGTTATCTTTTTCTTTGATTATGCATGTGTCAGAGTTAAATATGACATGGTTACCTTTGTCGCACAGCTGACTTATGCTTAGTAAATTATGCTTTAGTCCTTCAACATATAGCACGTTGTCAATGGAGGTTGTAGGATTCTTTCCAACTTTTCCTACTCCAAAGATTTTGCCTTTGTTGTTTTCACCGTAGGTGACGTATCCTTCTTCCTTCATAATTAGTGAGGAGAATTTTGATATATCTCCTATCATGTGCCTAGAGCAGCCACTGTCAAGGTACCAACTTGACTGTCTACTGACCAAGCATACCTGCAACAAAGATTAGGTTTTTATTGTGTTTGAATATGTATACAGGTTCAAGGATGTTCAAAGATTTTGATAATGACAAGTACTCTTGAAGAAACCTATGCAAAAACAAAGATATGGAATCAGGTGCTGAGTAACAGCGAAGATAATCGATTAGGTAACTTGTGCTAATCGACTAGGAGCTTTCTGTTTCGAAGAAATTGCATCAGGATGTAATCTAATCGATTATGGAAATGAAGATAATCGATTATGAACTCACTGGAATTAAGATAATCGATTATACACTTGAAGCTAATCGATTACAACCATCAAAAATGGGATTAAATGTATCAGGTATAATGCCTAATCGATTAAGGAAGCCATTCAATCGATTAGGAAGCCACTGGAATTAAGATAATCGATCACAAGAGATGCTAATCGATTAGGAAGTTGCGAAATCAAATTAAATGCATCAGGTACAGATGCTAATCGATTACAGGAATTTAGATAATCGATTATTGACTCTCTGACTTGAAGCTAATCGATTACAACGCGAGGGTGTAATCGATTACACTAGTGGAAAAACACATTTAAGTGGGAAACCAGCTCATGTCTCCACCATTCTTCAAATCTCCACTAAGTGCAACGGCTAGGAAGAAAAAGGGCACACCTCAACAGCTATTTTGGCTCTATAAATTGAAGAGGAACACAAGCACAAAGACACACCAATAAGCTACAAATCCTTTGCTCTATTTTGTGCTTTGTAAGCCCTATTTTCTTGTATCATTTCATTTGTATATCCTCTCATCTTGAGAGATTAGAAAGTGTGTGAGCTATCATTGTCTATTCACTCTATTAAGAGAGTAATTCACTTGTAAACACTTCATAAACACCAAAGATTTTCACTCTAGGTTGAGTGGTCACAAAGGTTGGGGTTCAACCTTTGGGTATTGAGAGTTTAAGAGATTGGGTGGGTTGCCCTAGTGCTAGTGAGGATTGAGTTCTTGAGTGTGGGACACTAGGAAGCTGCAATTGCTCATAGCTTGTATCTCTAAACTTCAATAGTGGAAATCCTCTAAGTGGGTTGCTTAGAGGCGAGACGTACACCGGATTGGGTGGAACTCGTTATATCGGTTTGCAAGCTTCTCTTCCTTACTCTTTTACTTTCTTATACTGCATATTAATTGATTGGTGTTGATTGGTGTTGATTGTTTGAGAAGAGCACACTTAAAATTGCTTAATTTGTTATACTTCAAATATTGCACACCAAGTGTTTGCTAAATTGCCTCAGCAATATTTACCTTTGTAGTGCATTGCATATCATCCTTTACTTGCTTTCACTTGCATACTCTCATAAACTTGGTTATAGAAATCAATTTCAAAGGTATTCCAAGTAAAAGTTTTATAACTCAATTCACCCCCCCTCTTGAGTATTGAGGCCACTTGAACAACAAGTGGTATCAGAGCTTGACTCTTGGTAGATCAAGCTTAACAGCTTCAAGAGACTAGATGGCCTCAAGTTCTCAAAATGTTTTTCCCGAGGGTGGTGCGATAAACAGACCTCCCGCTTTCAATGGGGAAGGTTATGCCTTTTGGAAAGAGAGAATGAAAATCTTCATTCAATCAATTGACTTGAGAATTTGGAATGCCATTGAAAATGGTCCTTATATACCAATGCATACAGTAGATAGTAAAAATGTCGAAAAACCTATAGATGAATGGACAAGCGAGGAAGAAAAGAAAGTCCAATATGGCTACAAGGCCAAAAATCTAATTACTATGGCTTTAGTTCAAGATGAATTTTTTAGAATAATGACTTGCCAAACTGCTAAAGAGATGTGGGATACTCTACAAGTAACTCACGAAGGTACTAACGATGTAAAGGACTCTAAGATTAGTACACTAACTAGTCAATATGAGTGCTTTAGATTAAACTCTCATGAAACAATTATTGATATGCAAAAAAGATTCACTCTCATCATTAATCAACTCATTACACTTGGAAAGACTTACACTAACAAAGAGCTCATTCATAAAGTGTTGAAAAGTCTTAACAGGGAATGGCAACCGCTAGTTACCGCCATCAAACAATCTCCTAGCATGAACGGAATGTCTCTTGCCACACTATTTGGTAAGTTGCAGGAATAGGAACAAGAGCTGAAAGAATTAAAGATGGCGGAAGAGGAAGAAAAATCTTCCAAGAAAAAGGGTCTCGCCCTCAAAGCTACTCCCATAAATGAAGAAGAATCTGGAAGTGAACTTGATGAAGAAGAAGAGTTTGGACTATTTGTGAAACGCTTCGGGAAGTTCATGAAAGGCAAACGCTTCCAAAGAAGCTTCAAAAACCCAAGTAAGAAACCTATTACTAAAGAAAATTCTTCCTCACCCAATTGTTTTGAATGTGGCAAGGAAGGGCACTTCAAAGCGGATTGCCCAAATCTTAAGAAGAAGGGAAAAGAGAAAAGAGGAAGAAGGAGAGCATATATAGCATGGGATGAAAATGAGATAAGCAGCTCAGATGACTCAGAAAATGAAGAAGCAAACCTTTGTCTCATGGCCAACCACCAAGAAGAAGATGATGAGGTAAATTTCCATGACTTAGATAAGGATGAATTACTTGATACTCTAGAGGAATTGTATGATAAATTTACAAAAGTCTCCAATAGACTTAAGGTGTCTAGAAAAACTAGTGACACTCTAGAGATGCATCTTATGGAGGTTTGCAAAGAGAATGAATGCTTAAAAGAAGATTTGAAAAACGCTCAAACATGTTCCAAAAGTAAACCATGTGATTTTGCAAAGAGGTGCATTGTGTTAGAAACCAAGGTTGAAGACCTAAATAGGACACTAGAGAAGTTCACTAATGGAAGAGATAATTTGAATATCCTACTTGGGCAACAAAAATGCATGTTTAGTAAAACCGGTTTAGGATATGACCAAGAACATAGTAATCATAAAATGGAGAAACACTATAAAAATTTCTTTGCACCACCAAGCAAATCCTCCTCACCTTTTATGAAATGCAATCATTGTGGTTCCAAAGGACATAGTGCTTATAAGTGTAGTGTTAGGAAACTAGGACCAAAGGTCTTAAGAAAGGTGTGGGTTCCCAAAGGAACATCCCCACAAGCTAACCTAAAAGGACCCAACATAAAATGGGTACCTAGTTCTCTAAACTGATTTTGTTTTGTAGGTATGCTTCAAGGCAAGCAACACCCATTGGTACTTGGATAGCGGGTGTTCAAAGCATATGACGGGAGACATAAGTAAATTTACATCATTCACTCCCAAAAGGAAAGGAAGTGTCACCTACGGAGACAACACTAAAGGAAGAATCCTAGGCATTGGAAATATTGGTAAGAATTCTTCCACCTCCATAAGTGACGTATTGTATGTTGAAGGCCTCAAACATAATCTACTTAGCATAAGTCAATTATGTGACAAAGGATATAGAGTTTTATTTGAATCCAATTGTTGTATAATTGAAAATAAGCTAAACAAAGAGGTCAAATTTATTGGAAAAAGAATTGATAACATTTACATGATTGATGTGGATAGTTTGTCTACAAATGATGAACAATGCTTTATTTCAAAAGAGGATGAAACTTGGCTATGGCATAGAAGAATAGCTCATATACATGTAGACCACTTGAACAAACTTGTTTCTAAAGATTTAGTAATTGGTTTACCAAAGCTTAAGTTTGAAAATAGATTTTGTGATGCATGTCAAAAGGGAAAACAAGTAAAGGCATCTTTTCAATCCAAAAACATTGTTTCCACTCAAAGGCCTTTACAACTTTTGCACATGGACTTATTTGGACCATCCAAAATCAAAAGCTTTGGAGGAAATTACTATGGTCTAGTTATAGTAGATGACTATTCAAGATACACATGGACATTATTTCTTGCTCATAAAAATGAAGCATATCATGCATTCAAGAAACTTGCAAAGATTATCCAAAATGAGCAAAACTCAAAAGTTGCATCCATTAGAACCGATCATGGGGGAGAATTTGAAAATCAATCCTTCGAAAAGTTTTGCGAAAAACATGGTATTAATCACAACTTTTCAGCTCCTAGAACTCCACAACAAAATGGAGTAGTTGAAAGAAAGAATAGATCTTTAGTGGAGCTTGCTAGAACCATGCTAAATGAAAACAATATTACAAAGCACTTTTAGGCCGATGCGGTAAACACCGCATGTTATGTTATGAATAGATGTTTAATAAGGCCTATTTTAAAGAAAACCCCCTATGAGCTTTACAAGGGTAGAAAACCCAACATTGCATACTTTCATATTTTTGGATGTAAATGTTTTGTGCTCAACAATGGAAAGGATAATCTAGGAAAGTTTGATGCAAAATCTGATGAGGCAATATTCCTAGGATATTCTCAATCAAGTAAATCTTATAGAATTTTCAACAAACAAACAAATACCATTGAAGAATCTATACATGTTAAATTTGATGAAAATAGCCATAACCCTCCGAGAAAGGAAGATGTTGATGATCTTGTAGGTACTTTCCAAGAAATGAACTTGGAAGACAAAGAAGAAGTCAACAATGATGGAGGTACAACACAAATTGAGAGACAACAAGATTGGGTAACCTTGAAGGATCATCCCTTGGACAAAATCATTGGAGAAATAACCAAAGGGGTAAGTACTCGAAACGCCATTAGAAATGCATGCAATCACTTAGCTTTTGTATCCCAAATTGAACCCAAAAATATTGATGAAGCCATTATTGATGAACATTGGATGTTGTCCATGCAAGAAGAGTTAAACCAATTTGAAAGAAATGAAGTTTGGGAACTTGTGCCAAGACCCAATGACCATCTAATAATAGGCACCAAATGGGTTTTTAGAAATAAGCTAGATGAAAATGGTATAATAACAAGAAACAAAGCTAGACTAGTTGCAAAGGGATACAATCAAGAAGAGGGAATAGATTATAAAGAAACGTATGCTCCCGTAGCTAGGTTAGAAGCCATTAGGTTATTGCTAGCTTTTGCATGTTGTATGGATTTCAAACTTTATCAAATGGATGTCAAAAGTGCATTTTTAAACGGCTTCATTCAAGAAGAAGTTTATGTAGATCAACCTCCCGGCTTTGAAAATCACAAATTTCCAAACCATGTCTTCAAATTGAGAAAAGCTTTATATGGTTTGAAACAAGCTCCAAGAGCTTGGTATGAAAGGCTAAGCAAATTCCTTTTAGAACACAACTTTGAAAGAGGAAAGGTTGATACTACATTGTTTATAAAACGCAAAAATAATGACATTCTTTTGGTACAAATTTATGTTGATGACATAATATTTGGTGCTACTAATGAAAATCTTTGTCAAGAGTTTGCCAAGATTATACAGAATGAGTTTGAAATGTCCTTGATGGGAGAACTCACCTTCTTCCTTGGACTACAAATAAAACAAGCCAATGATGGAACGTTCATTAGCCAAACTAAGTATTGTAAAGAGCTACTCAAAAGGTTTGAAATGGACAAGGCAAACGAAATAGCTACACCCATGAGCACATCCTGCTACTTAGACAAAGATGAAAAGGGTAAGGACATTGAAATCACCAAATATCGAGGTATGATTAGATCTTTACTATATTTAACTGCTAGTAGACCCGATATTATGTTTGCGGTATGCATGTGTGCTAGATATCAAGCATGTCCTAAAGAATCACACTTAACTGTCGTAAAAAGAATTTTGAAATATCTTGTGGGTACTCAAAATGTTGGTTTGTGGTATCCCAAAGGCGTTGAATGTAATCTTTTAGGATATTCCGACTCTGACTTTGGTGGCTGTAAACTTGATAGAAAAAGTACTAGTGGCACATGTCATTTACTTGGTAGCTCCCTTGTTTCTTGGCATAGCAAGAAGCAAGCAAGTGTTGCATTATCAACGGCTGAGGCAGAATATGTAGCTGCCGGTAGTTGTTGTGCTCAAATTCTTTGGATGAGACAACAACTTCTTGATTTTGGCATTGTTATAAACAAAGTACCCATCAAATGTGATAATACTAGTGCCATTAATATCTCAAAGAATCCTGTAATGCACTCTAGAACCAAGCACATTGAGATTAGGCATCACTTTATTAGAGACCATGTGTTAAAAGGGGATTGTGTACTTGAGCATGTTGAAACTTCTAGGCAACTAGCAGATATTTTTACAAAACCCTTGGCTAGAGAACAATTCATTCATATAAGAAGAGAATTAGGCATTCTTGACATGTCTAATTGTGTTTGAATGATGGAATATTTTGATAAGAACTATGTTGTATGGCATGATGAATGGTAGATGTTACATTTCAAGTTTGGAACCTTGCTGTATGAAAAATTTGAAGCTTTTGATTCAATAATCGATTACATGACTGCTCACAATCGATTACTATGCTTCTGTTTCCATTATAATCGATTAGTCCAAGCCCCTAATCGATTACAATCATTCTGTTTCTAAGATAATCGATTACCATTGATCCACAATCGATTACAAAGCTTCTGTTTCAGGTACAAAACGTTTCCTCTTCTCCATAATCGATTACCACCTTGCTCCAATCGATTAGGACGGTTCTGTTTCTTAAATAATCGATTAGTCAAAGGATCTAATCGATTATGCTCTGCACGAAACATTTGGAATTCCCCAGAAACAGTGAGCTAATCGATTACCCCCTGCCTCATAATCGATTAGCCTCGGTTCTAAAGAGTCAATATTGCAACTTCCAAGGCATACTCGAACCACTCCCTCTCTTAACTCACTTCACTCCTTTCTAAACCTACTTCCCTCATTCCTAAACCTAATTCTCACCTATAAATACCCCTCTCTTCACCTTCTCATCTCACACTACCTCCTTCCTCTCAAACCTCTCCAAAACTCTCAAGCACTCTTCTCTCTTCATCTTCTTCTTTGCCTTCTCCACCATGTCCTCATCTCGCAATGTCAAGAGAGCAAGGTCTTCCGCAGCTCAAGTCCATAACCCCCTTGATTTTTCAAGGTTCTTTGCTTCTCCTAGAGACCTCCAAAATTTCATGAAAAGCTTTTCTGAAAAGGAGATAATGACCCCCCACTACACCATTGCCGACACTTTCGACAACCCCAGCCTAACCTTCACTCAAAGCCTTCACCACTACAACCTCTTTCCTTTCCTCTCCCTCAAGGAAGAAGAGTACTACCCTGAACTAATAAGGGTATTTTACTGCAATCTCCGCCTTGTAAATGGCATGGTTGAGTCCAAAGTGAAGAACACAACCATTAAACTTTCCAATGCTCAATTTGCGGAAATCTCCCAACTGCCTCTCAACAATGCTGATTTTGATGGAGGAGAACCGGAAGACGAATGGGGCTTCAATGCACCAAGGTGTATACTGAATTTACCCTTATGAGCTTCTTCCAACACGGTTCTTCTCATATTATTAACAGGCGGGACATAAATATTGTCCTTCATACGCCAAATACCATCAGAACCTTCTGATAGAAATAAATTTTTCCCATTATTCTTTCATCTCCATCAAATACAAATCATTTGGTTGTTACATCTTTTACCCATTCAAGAAACACATTTGCAACCTTTAACATCTCAAGGGAAGTCTTCTTTGAAGTATGAAGCTCTACCTAACATTCAAATTTCGAAATTGTTCAATTAATTCCATGTTTTTCACCATCATAATGGACACATGCAATGACTTCCGACTCAAGGCATCGACGACCACATTTGCCTTTCCGAGATGGTATCTCAAATCAAACTCATAGTCCTTCAAAAATTCCATCCATCTTCATTGACGCATATTAAGTTCCTTCTGATCAAATAGATCTTTAAGGCTTTTGTGATCATTGAAGACCATAAATTTTGAGCCATACAAATAATGTCGCCATAATCTCAAAGCAAATACAACCGCTGCTAATTCAAGATCACACTGGGGTAGTTCACCTCATGTGGTCGTAACTGTCTCGACACATAGGCTATCATACACTCATTCTGCATTAGTACGCAACCAAGACTAAGCTTAGAAGCATCGCAATACACCACAAATTCATCCATTAAATTGGGCAAAGCCAACACTGGAGC
This sequence comes from Clitoria ternatea, assembly GCA_037962975.1. Taxonomy (NCBI): domain Eukaryota; kingdom Viridiplantae; phylum Streptophyta; class Magnoliopsida; order Fabales; family Fabaceae; genus Clitoria; species Clitoria ternatea. The sequence continues at coordinate 165,975,723 of CM075672.1, forward strand.
AGGAGTGAGTCTTACTTTTAACTCTTGAAAACTTTTCTCGTAATCGAGATTCCACATAAACGGTTGATTCTTACGAGTCAGTCTCGCGAATGGAAAAGCCAAACGAGAGAAACCTTCAATAAATCTCTGATAATAACTGGAAAGACCAACTAAACTTTTTATTTCGGTCACAGACGTCGGTCTTTCCCAAGCCATCACGGGTTCATTTTTTTATGGATCAACTGTAACACCATCTTTAGAAATGACATGTCCAAGAAAATGGACCTCAGACAACCAAAACTCACACTTAGAAAGCTTCGCATACAACTCTTTCTCACGAAGGATATTCAAATTAATGCGAAGATGTTCTTCATGTTCTTCTTGACTCTTTGAATGAACAAGGATATCATTGATAAACACCACCACAATCTATCAAGATATTCATGGAAAATGCACGATTCATATAATCCATGAAAATTATAGGAGCATTCGTCACACCGAAAGGGATCACTACATATTCATAGTGTCCATAACGAGTATGAAAAGCGGTCCTTAGAATATCTGCGTTCTTCACCCTGATTTGGTGATATCTGGAACGTAGATCAACCTTAGAAAACACCACAACATCCTTCAACTGATCCAAAAGATTATCAATATGAGGTAAGGGATATCGGTTCTTGATAGTCAACTTGTTGAGTTGTCGATAATCCACATATAACCTCATACTTTCATCCTTCTTTTTTACCAATAGTATAAGTACACCCCAAAGAGACATACTTGAGCGAATAAACTCTCGTTCTAACAATTGCTCAACTTGCTTTTTCAACTTGGCTAACTCCATATGAGACATTCGGTAGGAAGCTCGAGAAACAGGTTCTGCACCCAAAACAAGATCAATAGAAAATTCCACCTCCCGGGGAGGAGGCAAACTAGGTACCTCATTAGGAAATACATTCGGGAATTTAGATACAATAGGAATATCACAAGATCTAACATTATTATCTCTATCCACTATGCATAACATAATAAGGAGTTGGGATATAACTTGTACACTAAAGTGCTTGGCATTTGGAGAAGGAAAGATAAGACTTTGATTCTGACAATCCACCAAGACCTTATTGGCAGACAACCAATCCATCCCTAGAATAACTTCTAGGTCCTTCGTTGGTAAACAGATGAGAGATATGACAAATCTTCTATCCTCAAAAGCCAACTCAACATCATTACATCGAGTAACTATCCATAAACAAGTACCGGTCAATATGGACACTATTATAGAAGCCTTCGTCATACTCACCGGCAACTTCAGTCGCCTCACACATTCCTCCAAAATAAAGGAATACGTTGCACCCGAATCAAATAATATATCAACAAATTTACCAAGGATTTGACACTTACTTGCTGGTCACGGCTTGAGCAGCTTCCTTGCTGGGCACGGTGAATACTCTTCCTGTAGTTGGTTGGTTAGCTCCATTATTGTGACCATTCTGACCACCATTACCATTCCCACTTCCATGACCATTACCAGTACCACGACCGTTGCCATTTCTGTTACCATTACGACCACCATTGTGGCTGCCATTATGGTTTCCATGACCACGGCCTCTAAAAGCACCATAGCCTCCATGGTTTGCTTCATTACATACCACCATATCTGTTGCATTCAAAGGATAATCGGGATGAATGGGTCCCAATTGATTGCATCTATAGCACACCATAGGGTCTTAGTGATGATACTCACAAGCCAAATGGTTTCCGCCACAACGGAAACACCGAAGACCTCAACCATTACCACGGCCACCATTGGTACCATATCTTCCACCACCATGTCCACCTCTATGTGAGAAGGCACCACGCATAAAATTCTAGTTCTTCTTGAAATTGCCTCTCTTCTTGAAGCATGAAGATTGGCCCTTCAACTTATAATCATGCCCTGAATAGCTCTTGGGCATTACATCATTCTCTTTAAAGATTCTACACTTGTTCACGAGAGTAGGAAAACTCATAATCTCTTGATGACATATTGCCTTCTTGATCTCCTCACGCATTCTGTTCTCAAACTTGGCATATTTTGAAGCTTCGGTACCCTTTTGACAAAAATAAGGATAGAAAAGACATAGCTTCTTGAATTTGGAGGCATATTCCTCTACCGTCATGCTTCCTTGTTTAAGCTCCATAAACTCAAGCTCTTTCTTGCTCTTGTAGCTTTGAGGGAAATACTTCCTTAGGAACTCCACCTTAAAGTTTTCCCAAGTCAAGGGAATGTGAGCCGCAACCATGCGCCAACGAGTTATGATCCACCAAGATTCAGCTTCTTCGCAGACCATGAATACATCATACTTGACCTTTTGGGCTTCTGAACATTCCATACTAGTAAAGATCTACTCCAAGTCATGAATCCACAAATATGCATCTTCTGGCTTGAAACCCCCATGAAACTCGGATGGCTTCCGCTTAAGGAAGAGGTCAAGGTCATGATTTTCTTGACCTTCAGGTTATTGTTGACATTCAAGTATATCGCAAACTGATTAAAAGCTTTAGCCATAGTGGCCGCATCTATATTGCGCCTATTTACCATCAGTCAATCTAAACACTTAGAAACGAAACATGTATACAGGGCATACACCTAGTCTCATATATGAATATATGAGAGAAGGCCCTCAAAATTTAGGAAAGAAGTGAAGAAATCAAAATTTGATTAATTCACTTAAGCGAAACACAACTCGCTTAAGTGAAACCACCCATATTCGCTTGAGCACAAAACCCAGTACAATGAAACCTAACCATTTCGCTTGAGCGGGCCATATCTACTTGAGTAGGCCATATCCGCTTGAGCAAAAATCAACCACCATCCTAAACCCATTTAATTTGCTTGAGTGAGATATGTTCAATCAGGAAAAATCAGTCCAGTAACCAAATACAAATAATTCGCTTAAGCGGGGTACATTTCGCTTGGGTGAAAATTATCCTGAACCATTTCCATTTGTATTCGCTTGAGTAGAACCTTGTTCGCTTAAGCTCCAAAGGAATTCTCTTAAGCTCCAACAAGTCCCGCCTCGTGATTTCAGCTCTAGATCATCATATACATAAATGACGTTTTAGGCACATTTTGACCCAACTAAGCATGCCAATATGAATTATAGGCATATTTGGCCACAACGACACATGTACACAAACCATATACAAGCATTATGAGTTATAGGTGCCCTCTACAAGAGTTATTAGTCACCCTGTGGGAAAATGGTCCCTACTTCCCAATTATGCATAAATGAGGCATGCTATCATCTTTTACAACTAAAGATCACACCATTACATATTTCATTTTTATCATCAGTCAACTTAAATCATTCATTCATAGACTTGGCTTAAAACCAAATATCACATTGTCTCCAATGATTGTCAAGGTCATACAAAGAAATTAGCCATCAAACCTTAGGATCTAATATCATTCATGACCCCCAAAATCCAAAACTAAATTATATACATATAAGCATACATACATACATATGCTATACAAAATTTTGTTGTCGGCTAAAGCTTACAAGCAGTTCCTCTATATTTACCTTCTCTAACTCGACCTCCAAAAGATAGTATGTCCAACATACCTACATCAACCTTGGAAAAATGGGAACTAGGAGGTGAGTAACATGTACTAAATGGATCAATATCATACATTATAATAATACAAATATACATAAGCTCCTTATGAATTCTGTCATAGATTCATCTAATCAACTCATTCATCATGTCAACATGTACAAAACACATGATTTACTCGACGTGTTCACATTATGTATATACCAAATCATCAACACACACATAACACATAACCATGACTTTAAGGTTAGTACTACATATTAGTCTGTTCACTTCCAATACTCATTGCCTCTACGGGCCATCAATCTCTTGGGATATCTTTGGCTATATACAAATGCTCTTATAGCTAATGCATACGCACAAACGTCATAGTATTAAATACGGATCCAACTATGGGAAATAACATCATGAAATATATGGGTTAAGCATAGATGTGCTATTATACCCCTACTGCAATAGTAAATGCGTACACTTATCTTATTATTTGCATGCATACATCCTAATGTCACTCCATAATTATCAACTCACCACCATTACTTAGTGGATTTCAATATCCTTATCTTTCTTCATCATTAATTATTATTGGATTCCATTCATATCAATTGTTAGTGGCAATCATGGTTCACCAATTTCTTCCACACATATGTCATGGGATATTCACACATTTTATTCAATCCAATCACAATTATGGCATCAAACTCAAACAATTCAAAAGCCATGCATCAATTGACATCAAGTCATCATCCCAAATGGTTACAACATAACATAAAGCATTCCAACACATCTCAAATCATTCATAGTATTCAACCATTCATCCAAATCAAAACAAAGGATCACACCTGTAACATCCTAATTTTTAATTAATTACCGGGTGTGGTAAATTCAGGATTAAGGGTTATGGATTGATTTAGTTAATGGTTAGTTAAAAATAATTGCCCATTTAAGTTAATTATGGAATAATAATAATAATAATAATAATGCAAGAATGACCCTTGTGCCCTTGGCTTTAGAGAACTTCGGTCCTCTCTTTCTCTCTCCCTCTATTCACGCTGAAATGGGAATAATGATGGCTGATAGGACTGCATTTAATGAGAATGTGACCTTTGATGGAGAGCTGAGCTAATGGGGCTGTGAGATGATAAGTTTCGGTTGCATGTTCTCCTCTCACTCTCTTTATTTTGCTTGGTGCATATTCGGATGGAAGAGGAAATGCTCCTTCTTCTCTCTAAAGCTCTCTGAAGCTTCTGCTTCTTCTCTTTCGCTCTTTGTCTTCTTCATCTTCTTTTTTTCTTCCACTCGAACACTGAATGGGAACGCAAAGAGGAACAACATGGTTGAGAGTACAGCATGGTGCTGTGTGTCTCCAAGCTAAGGATCTTCCTCTGTTCAGCTTTAAACGTTGATGGGTGCCTCGGTTATGGAAGATGGTCCACTGATATTGAGGCAGAGCTGCTCTCGTGAGGAAGAAGACATGGTTGGTGCTTGGAAAACATAGGGTCCTCCACTGTTGGTGAAGATGATGACATACCTTTAAAGCTGTGATGCTTGAGTGAAGAGGAGTGTTGGAATCCTCTACTGGCTGTGGGAGAAGACGATGTTGTGCTTGGGAGCTTGGTGGTCCTCTATCTTTGGTAAGGACTGGGTTGTCCAAGTGAAGAACCGTGTTGGGAGTCCTTCACTGAGCTGGGTGAGGACAGAGTTGAGTCTTGGTGGCTTTGATGCTCGAGTGGAGACAGAGTTGGTTCCCCAAAGCTGTGAGTAGAGTGTTGATGGCTGAAGGCCGAGCAAAGTGCTGCTGATGGCTGGAACCGAGTGGTTTTGTGTGAACGAGTGGCCATGTGGTTGCTGGAAGCTTCATTCCAGGTAAGGGGGGCTTTGCATCTCAAATGCATGGTTTATGGATGGGTTTCCGGTTGAAACTATCATACTGTATTGTGTTTGATGTGTGTTGCATGTTGTTGGGTAGTAGCCCAGATGTATGATGTTTATTATTTGTGTTGTGTATGATTTTCCATCCATATGAAGTATGATGCTTGTTGATGATGTTTATGTTAGAATGTGTGAGATGCATATGATGAATGCCGAGTGCATTTGTGTGGTTTGTTATTGGTCCCTATGTGGGTGATGGTATGATTAAATGCATGTGATGTTTGATATTGATTATGCGTATGCTGAGTGCATAGGATGGGAATTGTGATGATAATTCCGAGTGGAATGTTATATGAGAAAACAGGGAATGTTTGCTGTAGAGAATAATCCGAGTGGATGGCATGGTGATTGCCGAGTGGATGAGATGTGAACTGAGTCATCTAATTCGCTATGGAAATGCCGAGTGCATATAACGTTAAACGCTAAATACCGAGTGGGCAATTGGATGAATATGTGTTGAATATAAATGAATATATGTTGAATGCAGTGAATATATATTGAATATGATGAAAGACCTCGGGTTGGACTCGGGATAGTGCCTAGGGCACTAAGCGTGAGATGAGACGCTTGATGAAAGACCTTGGGTTGGACTCAAGGCAAATGCCAAGTGCGTTGGCGTTGGACACAGGGTGAATGAGACTATATACATCCGATTCGCCACTGGAATGCGTTGGATACCTATTACCGATCGGCAATCAGATGACAATATGTGAGAATATGATTAAGTCCTTGAGCAGGGCTCAGGCACACTCCTTGAGCAAGGCTTAGAGTTAAGCATTATTGATGGTGCTTAGAATAGAGTTAGGGTAAAATCCGTGTGGATGAATTAAAATATTATTATTGAGGATGTTGAGCTTTATAGCTGAGTGGAATGGGTGAATTCTGATTGGAGGATGTTGTGTGATTGTTTATATTAAATGGTAGTGTGTATGATTGATTGAATTATGGATTTTATGATAAATCTGAGTCAGTAACTGTCATTTAATATGTAAAGCTCACCCCTACACCATTTTTCAGTATATGCAGGTCAGTCGGGATGATATGATGGCCTCAAGTCTGAGTGATGGGCACTCCGACTGTTGAGTGCATGTGTTGTATATTTATATTGTGTTTAGGCAGTGTTACGCCTTGGCCGGCTCATATAACAATGTTGTATAATGAATACGAATATATATATATATGTATAGAAAACTGAGTGCATGTTTATATATATATATGGATTACATTGATATCATGTACTTGTATCGGATAATAGGTGTTGGTGAGTGAATAATGTTAATATGATAAGTATTCTGAGTGTATGAATATATATATACATATAAGTGTTTTATGTTGATTTGATGCTTCCTATCGACTGGGATGAGTGGTCGAATGAATAATGATAACATGTATTGGTATTGGCTGAGTGTTGAATGCATAGAATAATGTTAAGTTAATGATTCCAAGTGAGGCTATGGTGTTTGACCTTCTTTTCCGAGTGAAGAACACTTAAATGGATTCTGAGAGAAACTCCCTTTGATGAACCCATTCTGTGTACGCTTTGATGGGAGAATTACCCAAGTGATCATGGGCCTAAATATTACTGAGTGAAAAACATGGGTAAACCCCGAGTGGGAAAGAGTTTAAATATTCCCGAGTGGGAAATCCGAGTGATCCTCTTCCGAGGAAAGAGTTGTTGTAATGGTTGAAATTGGGATATATTCTAAGTGTGTGTTACAGGTATAATCCGAGTGAATGAGATTCTATATCCCGAGTGGTTAAGATCTGAGCAAGTCCGAGTAGGACTTACTTAATGGTTTCCCCGAGTGAATAAGATAGTATATGCCAAGTGAATCTAGCTGGAATATTCCGAGTGGAGTATGGATTGTGGAGACCCCTTCTGAGTGAAGGAAGGTCTATGTGTTCTCCGAGTGAGAGATGTAAATATATGCCGAGTGATGGGTGTTTGGTACATTCCCGACTGTGTTGAAGATAAATACACCGAGTGGTGTTTGATTGGGAAATTTCTGAGTGAGGAAGGTTTATGGATTTCGAGTGGGATAACCCTCATTTACCATGTGGATTGTATATGAGACCCTTGAGGATAGAAAATAAATGACTAAGTATGATATGTGCGGTTGTTCCCGAGTGAATGGGACCCCAGATTCCGAGTGATCGAATACCGAGTGTGGCTTCTCGCTTCAGTGAATAAAGGTTCGCTCCAGCGAGTGTGTGAGCATGGGAAGGCTTTTGTATTGGTTTCGCTTAAGCGAATGGTCCTTCGCCCGAGCGTGTTGGGCTGTCTCGCTCAAGCGTGCTGGATCTCGCTTGAGCGAGTGGACGTTGTTTTGTGGGCTTCGCTTGAGTGTGTTGTTCTTCCGCTGGGCTGCGCAATGAATGGTTTTCCATGTCACTTGCCTTCCTTTCCTTTCTTCTGGTCTCTCAGTTTAGTTTTTCCCTTCTTTGGTCGGCTTTTTGCCTCTCTACCCTTACGCTGTTTCTAATTTACTCCAACCATTATTTTGGGCAGACTATGAATGTTTTGTAATCTCTAAAATTTGGGAAAATTTTCCCTGTCTTGAGTTTTATTTATTTATTAAATTAGGGTGTTTCATTTTGGTATCAGAGCAGACTAAAAGGTCCATGGCCAAGGTATGCTTACCGAGTGTAAGTGGTTGTGTGCAAGATGACCGGTTGTCATCATTGCTTGTGGTATTCTGTTAGAATTGATGCATGTTTAATCATGATTTATATGGTTGTGTGCCTGTGTATTTTGTTATTGGGGACAGTAGTGAAAGATACTACTGTTGTGATGTTGATTTGGGGGATAGAAGACTTGATGCTACCTTGACCCGATTGTTTATGAAATGCTTAGAGGTTGTTCTAAGCCTGGGTTGATTAGAAAGGAATAGAATGATATATGTTGTGACCCTTATATAGGTGGAGGTCAGATTAATTGGCTAGGACTCTTGTGTATGCCATGCTAGTGGTTCATGGCCGAGTCATGCTTGTTGATCAGATTAGAACTCATGTTTGAGTTGATGAAGTGGATGATAATGATGGAATCCCCTAGTGTGGTGATCTCCAATTTATTTGATCGGTTGTGCCAATTCTTGGGGATGAGTTTTGTATTCTCTGGCATGGGAATCCTATATGATGCATGATGTATATGATTTATGGTATAAGAGATGTGTTGCAGTTTCCTAAGTTGAAAATATGAGTATGTGATAGGTGATTAAATGTAAAATCTGATGCATGTTTGATTGGGGTAGAGTCTCGGTTTCTGATGTGTGAAAACCGAGTGAATGGTTGGTGGATGTTAGGCCACTAGGCATGTGATCCTGTTGATTAGACATGAATTGTTGAGACCGAGTGAAGTGATTATGTAATAGATTCTGAGGCTTGAATTATTGCAAGAGGAAATGCAAATACCGAATAGTAATGCTGAATTCTGAGTATGCTATGGTATTGAATATGGTGATGATGGAAAATATATTGTAACCCGGAGCTGTATATCCTAGTGAGTGTAGTGAACTATTTGGGTTAAGGCTGAGTTATGGTCGGTAATGAATGATGGCATTAAGGGCTATTAGGCTGTTGAACCATGATTTTGTGATGAATAAGATTTAAAGAAGAGATATTTACTCGGTCTGGGCTAAAAACCGATTGCCATTATGTCATTTTATGGTGAGTGTGGTTTGCATTTGATGATTATCATCATGCAATTTACCCTAGAGTATGTATAAGGACAAGGTATATGCCCTGTATGGGTCAGAAATCTATTGATAATATGCATTTTACTGTGATGATGATTGATGTTTGCTGAAACATCCAAGATTTCTCAAGGATGCTCTGATACCAAAATGAAACATCCAAGATTTCTCAAGGATGCTCTGATACCAAAATGAAACATCCTGTGTTCAAATCGAGAATAAACCGAGACCAGGAAAATTTTTCCAAAAACCAAAGGGAATTCAAGGGCAAGATGAGCAGTGGAGGGTTAAGGAGAGTAGAATCAGGACAAGAAGGAAGGAAAGCAATTTAATCACAAGGCAAACATCGGAAGATGCAGAACCTGAGCGAACCCAACAGCGCCCACTCGCTCGGGTGAGATTCAACACCGCTTGAGCGAGACGACTCAACACGCTTGGGCGAAGCATGCATAGCTTAAGCGGAACCAATTAGAGACCTTCCTTTCGCTCTCACTCGCTGGAGCGAACACTTAGTCGCTGAGGCGAGCAACTCCACTCGGATTCAAGGTCTAAGTTTACTCGAAAAGGTCTTTACTCTCGATTCATTCGGGTTAACCCTTACACGTATAAGTTTCTTTCAGACGTTACATCACACTCCTCAACATCATTCACTCGGGTCACAGATATTGACCACTCGGGAAATGATTCCCACAGCCATTCCACTCGGAATCTATAAGGACTTCTCACTCAGAATATCTTTCACGGTCTTTTACCACTCGGGGGTATTTCACTCGTTTTTCACTCGGCATATATAATCTTTCTCACTTAAGTTATCCTACTAAGTCAAGACTCACTCAAGGATCTTCTAGCTTCTAATAAGTTTACTATAATGGAGTTCACTTAGAGCCTTAGGTATCATTCCTCTATCGGGAAACATTCACTCGGCAAGTTCTCACTCGGAAATATTTAATTATTCTCCACTCGAGGAAATCCTAATGGTTTATCACTCTGAAGGTGTTCAGATCAATTCCCACTCAGGATTATACGACCTCATTCACTTGGAAACATCTAAACCTATCCTCACTCGGGATAAGGTCACTATCTCGCTTCCCACAACAATAACTTAGCTCCATTTTTACTTGAAGTCATGCCAACCTCACACGCTCGGAAAGTACGTATATATATATATATATATCACTCGGACCTTCACACACAACATAGAATAAACATACAGTATGATTTATATAGGAATATATATAAATATTTACAGGCACATTGTCATACTCTCAACCCAAGAGAGTTCAAATTCTGATATAAAGTGACTAAGACCAAAATACGATCCGGCCAAGGCTTAACAAAACCTTATACACAGTATATACATATACACATATATTCCTATAGTGCACAAGCACTTTACTCGGCATTCAGCTCCTCCTTCATTCATCATTCCGAGAGACATTCACTGTAAAATATAGCCACAGTAGGGGGTGAGTATCTTAGGTATTAAATGATAGATACTGACTCAGATTATTCCTCAGTTAAGCAACAATATAAATATACACAGCAACCATCAAAACATACACAATACCAATTAATCAGAACACACATAAAATATTTTTCGATCAGAATCTATTCAGTTATCACTCGGCTATATACACATATCATGCCCAATAACCTTACACATGTGCATGCAATCAGGTTACAATCAACATCAACTGTACAAGTACACGGAATTCAATCACTCAGATCCGCATTCGTGTGTAATCGATTTTTTATTTGTTGCAACGTAGGCTCCCAGCCTTTTATTCAGCTCCCAGCTGACTTGGCCATTTTACAGGTACCAAACCGTTTCCCCACACATGTGACACCAACGCTCTCAGCGCCAACGGAGGTGTTCACAGGCAGCCCGAGTCCCACTCAAAGGCTTACCTTGAGTCCCACTCAAAAGGATTTCACAGCGTCTCACGCTTTTAATAACCGATGGTAGTGTCCCACACTACATGCTCCCAGCATTAACGCATCCCATGCGCTATACGCGGATTGATCACACAAACACAGAGTTCATATATATACAATCTTTCATTTAACAGTACATGCATCATATGCAATCGGTATAAAACATTATCAGACTCGCAGAAACAACATTTCTCACATGCAGTCAGGATTTAATACTCATGGCCACTTGCATGCCATATAAATCACATGGCAATCATCAACAACACTCCAACACATTCTTTTCATGCAAACATTCGACATTCTCAAGACCATTAACATGCATTTCACGGATGGAACTAGACATGCATCACTCAACACCTAATCATCATGCATCCGGGTATCACACATTCTTCATGCAACCACAACATAGTATCAAACACAGAATCAACAAGTCATTAACACCTGGAACCCATCCATAACCCATGCATTTAAGATATAAGATACCCCCTACTAACTAAGAGACTCCGAGAGGCTCCTCTGTTTTGACGTTGATCCTCTGCCTTGTTGCTTTGTCCAGTACTCTCACTCGTTCAGCCCCTCCAACACTGTTGTATTCTGTAATCGGCTCGGGAACAAGGAGCTGTTCTTCTCCTATCTCGACGATCGTCCTTCACCAACAGAAGGAAACTCTGAATCTTCTGTAGTACCGTCGTTGTGGGTTTCCAGAAACAGAGAACAGAGAACAGGGGAGAAGAAGAAGAGCAAAGAAGAAGAAGAGAAGAGAGAACGAAGAGAAGAGAAGTAGCGGAAGAGGAAGTCTGAAGGGAAATGAATAACAACAATGGCTCTGGACATTTGTATATGCGTATGAAGAGAAGAAGAGTGGGGTGGGAGTTCGTGAACGTCAGTCCACTCACGCCACACACCAATCACAAGCAGCCAGCTATTAACAATTAATCACAATTAACCAGCCATTATTTTCTTAAGTTAAATTAATTAAGTTAATTATAATTAACAAGTAATTTTCCACTTTGCAATTATTATTCTAATGGCTTAATTTCATTCGGTAATTAATTTTTAAATCGGGATGTTACATTTGCTGACTGTTGGCATGTGATGCATCATAATTGGTGCGTAGTGATGATATTAGTATAGGAATAATGCTTATAAAATTGTAAGAATTACCATTAATTCTCATGTAGATTGGTATTATCTGAGTGAATGCAGTCGGTGTAAGTGAAAAGAGTACGAGGATGCTGTTCCGAGATGACTCTTCATGCCATAGGTATTATGGCAGTGTACACATTACAGCGACTCTATGCAATTGTTGTGACCCTATAGGAATGAGGCATCATCCTATAAGTTGGATGCAGCAGTTCATAGGTCGGGCAAGTGAGACTGTAGCTGCTTATGGGGATGATTTGAGTCTATCGGGCTGCTCCGAGCAAGGATGAGAGTTGTACTGAGTGGACAGTAAGTAGTGGTGTATCAGAATGTGGATGAGTGAATGAAAGGAATGTAATTCCGAGTGAAAGCTTTCTGAGAGAAAGAATTATGTTGTGTTATTCCGAGTCAATGGTGACACTTCCGAGTGGGAAGGTATTAAGAGTGATGTCTCGGTGTTCTGGGTGGAGCGGTTGGTAAACCGCTTGAGAGGTGAAGTTATACCGAGTAAAATTATGAACCGGTCGGTGAATGCTTGGAAAGCAGAGACATGTAATTAGCTGCTTGTTGGGATAAGTTCATGTTTGAATTTCGAGAACAAAATTCTTTAAAGGAGGGGAGAAATGTAACATCCTGATTTTTAATTAATTACCGGGTGTGGTAAATTCAGGATTAAGGGTTATGGATTAATTTAGCTAATGGTTAGCTGAAAATAATTGCCCATTTAAGTTAATTATGGAATAATAATAATAATAATAATAATAATAATGCAAGAATGACCCTTGTGCCCTTGGCTTTAGAGAACTTCGGTCCTCTCTTTATCTCTCCCTCTATTCACGCTGAAATGGGAATAATGATGGCTGATGGGACTGCATTTAATGAGAAATTGACCTTTGATGGAGAGCTGAGCTGATGGGGCTGTGAGATGATAAGTTTCGGTTGCATGTTCTCCTCTCACTCTCTTTATTTTGCTTGGTGCATATTCGGATGGAAGAGAAAACGCTCCTCCTTCTCTCTAAAGCTCTCTGAAGCTTCTGCTTCTTCTCCTGCGCTCTTTGTCTTCTTCATCTTCTTCTTTTCTTCCACTCGAACACTGAGTGGGAACGTAAAGAGGAACAGTATGGTTGAGAGTACAGCATGGTGCTGTGTGTCTCCAAGCTAAGGATCTTTCTCTGTTCAGCTTTAAACGTTGATGGGTGCCTCGGTTGTGGAAGATGGTCCACTAATGTTGAGGCAGAGCTACTCTCGTGAGGAAGAAGACATGGTTGGTGCTTGGAAAGTATGGGGTCCTCCACTGTTGGTGAAGATGATGACATACCTTTGAAGCTGTGATGCTTGAGTGAAGAGGAGTGTTGGAATCCTCTACTGGCTGTGGGAGAAGACGATGTTGTGCTTGGGAGCTTGGTGGTCCTCTATCTTTGGTAAGGACTGGGCTGTCCAAGTGAAGAACCGTGTTGGGAGTCCTTCACTGAGCTGGGTGAGGATAAAGTTGAGTCTTGGTGGCTTTGATGCTCGAGTGGAGACAGAGTTAGTTCCCCAAAGCTGCGAGCAGAGTGTTGATGGCTGAAGGCTGAGCAAAGTGCTGCTGATGGCTGGAACCGAGTCGTTCTGTGTGAACAAGTGGCCATATGATTGCTGGAAGCTTCATTCCAGGTAAGGGGGGCTTTGCATCTCAAATGCATGGTTTATGGACAGGTTTCCGGGTGAAACTATCACACTGTGTTGTGTTTGATGTGTGTTGCATGTTGTTGGGTAGTAGCCCAGATGTATGATGTTTATTATTTGTGTTGTGTATAATTTGCCATCCATATGAAGTATGATGCTTGTTGATGATGTTTATGTTAGAATGTGTGAGATGCATATGATGAATGCCGAGTGCATTTGTGTGGTTTGTTATTAGTCCCTATATGGATGATGGTATGATTAAATGCATGTGATGTTTGATATTGATTATGTGTATGCTGAGTGCATAGGATGGGGACTGTCATGATAATTCCGAGTGGAATGTTATATGAGAAAGCAGGGAATGTTTGTTGTAGAGAATAATCCGAGTGGATGGCATGGTGATTGCCGAGTGGATGAGATGTGAGCTGAGTCATCTGATTCGCTGTGGAAATGCCGAGTGCATATAACGTCAAACGCTAAATACCAAGTGGGCAATTAGATGAATATGTGTTGAATGTAAATGAATATGTGTTGAATGTAGTGAATATGTGTTGAATATGATGAAAGACCTCGGGTTGGACTCGGGGCAGTGCCTAGGGCACTAAGCGTGAGATGAGACACTTGATAAAAGACCTTGGGTTGGACTAAAGGCAAATGCTGAGTGCATTGGCGTTGGACACCGGGTGAATGAGACCGTATGCATCTGATTCACCACTGGAATGCGTTGGACGCCTATTACCGATCGGCAATCAGATGACAATATGTGAGAATATGATTAAGTCCTTGAGCAGGGCTCAGGCATGCTCCTTGAGCAAGGCTCGGAGTTAAGCATTATTGATGGTGCTTAGAATAGAGTTAGGGTGAAATCTATGTGGATGAATTAAAATATTGTTATTGAGGATGTTGAGCTTTATAGCTGAGTGGAATGGGTGAATTCCGATCGGAGGATGTTGTGTGATTGTTTGAATTGTTGATTCTGTGATAAATCTGAGTCAGTAACTGTCATTTAATATGTAAAGCTCACCCCTACACCATTTTTCAGTATGTGCAGGTCAGTCGGGATGATGTGATGGCCTCAAGTCCGAGTGATGGGCACTCTGATGGTTGAGTGCATGTGTTGTATATTTATATTATGTTTAGGCAGTGTTAAGCCTTGGCCGGCTCATATAACAATGTTGTATAATGAATACGAATATATATATATGTATAGAAAACCGAGTGCATTTATATATATATATATGGATTAAATTGATATCATGTACTTGTATCGGATAATAGGTGTTGGTGAATGAATAATGTTATGATGATAAGTATTCCGAGTGTATGAATATATATATACATATAAGTGTTTTATGTTGATTTGATGCTTCCTGTCGACTGGGATGAGTGGTTGAATGAATAATGATAACATGTATTGGTATTGGCTGAGTGTTGAATGCATAGAATAATGTTAAGTTAATGATTACGAGTGAGGCTATGGTGTTTGGCCTTCTTTTCCGAGTGAAGAACACTTAAATGGATTCAGAGAGAAACTCCCTTTGATGAACCCATTCTGTGTAGGCTTTGATGGGAGAATTGCCCAAGTGATCATGGGCCTAAATATTACCGAGTGAAAAACATGGGTAAACCCCGAGTGGGAAGGAGTTTGAATATTCCCGAGTGGGAAATCCGAGTGATCCTCTTCCGAGGAAAGAGTTGTTGTAATGGTTGAAATTGGGATATATTCTAAGTGTGTGTTACAGGTATAATCCGAGTGAATGAGATTCTATATCCCGAGTGGTTAAGATCTGAGCAAGTCCGAGTGGGACTTACTTAATGGTTTCCCCGAGTGAATAAGATAGCATATGCCGAGTGAATCTGGCTGGAATATTCCGAGTGGAGTATGGATTGTGGAGACCCCTTCTGAGTGAAGGAAGGTCTATGTGTTCTCCGAGTGAGAGATGTAAATATATGCCGAGTGATGGGTGTTTGGTACATTCCCGATTGTGTTGAAGATAAATACACCGAGTGGTGTTTGATTGGGAAATATTCCGAGTTAGGAAGGTTTATGGATTTCGAGTGGGATAACCCTTATTTACCGTATGGATTGTATATGAGACCCTTGAAGATAGAAAATAAATGACTAAGTATGATATGTGGGGTTGTTCCCGAGTGAATGGGACCCCAGATTCCGAGTGATCGAATACCGAGTGTGGCTTCTCGCTTCAGCGAATAAAGGTTCGCTCCAGCGAGTGTGTGAGCATGGGAAGGCTTTTTTATTGGTTTCGCTTAAGGGAATGGTCCTTCGCCCGAGCGTGTTGGGCTGTCTCGCTCAAGCGTGCTGGATCTCGCTTGAGTGAGTGGACGTTGTTTTGTGGGCTTCGCTTGAGTGTGTTGTTCTTCCGCTGGGCTGCGCAATGAATGGTTTTCCATGTCACTTGCCTTCCTTTCCTTTCTTCTGGTCTCTCAGTTTAGTTTTTCCCTTCTTTGGTCGGCTTTTTGCCTCTCTGCCCTTACGCTGTTTCTAATTTACTCCAACCATTATTTTGGGCAGACTATGAATGTTTTGTAATCTCTAAAATTTGGGAAAAATTTTCCCTGTCTTGAGTTTTATTTATTTATTAAATTAGGGTGTTTCAACACCCATACATATATATACATATATCAATAATGGATGAAATCATACATTTAAGTAATGTTACCCCATCCTACCTCACGAGAAGTAGTACTCAACGCGATCTGAAGGTCTCGCTTCAGCAATGGGGTCGGTTCCTATATAACACAACATGCCATATAATTACTTTCTATCTCAATCACCAAGGTTTAAATATTTTTGGCTAATTACACCCTAAATCACTTTCTTTTCTTTTAACCCATCATAACCATTATGGGTTTGGTGTTTATATCTATTATTTTACATTTTAAAGCCATAACCACCAATGGGTTCCCACATGCAAGTCCATTTTCCACCAATATTCTTATCTTTCATCATCACTACCATCATTGATAAGCCTTTATCCATTCACATTTTCCATTCTCCCCAATTCCAAGGGTTATGGTTTTGTTGTAGGAAATTCATCACTTCCTAGCCTTGAAATGTTGGATCTTCTCTTCAAGCCTTCTTGGATCTAAATAATATCCTCCAAGAGGAGATGGAAGCACACAGTTTTGGAGTGGAAATAGGTGCTGGATGAAAAATTAGATGAAGGAGAATGAAGCTTCTAGTGGAAGAAACCTAGATCTAAGGAGGTTTTGGACTAGAAATGGAAGGAGATGAAGAGGAGACTATGGAGTGTGGTTGCCGTAACTCTCTAGAGCCTAAAGAGATAAGGGTCCAAAGGATAATACTTCAAGAGAAAGGAGCCTAGAGCTTCTACTTTCTAGAGAGAAGGGAAAGTTTCTCACTCTAAACTTTCTTATCATTCAACTTATGAGCTAATTACAAAGGAGAGAGGCTTATATAGCTCCTTGAAGAATTCAGTCAACTTTAGCTATTCATGGGCCTTGGATTAATTCTTAAGGCCCAATCCTAAAGCCTACTCAAAATGGCTCAATACAGGCCAAAATACAAAAAGGACAAAGCACAAGGCCCAAAAGTGACCCAAGACTAATTGCTATGTAAAGCTCAAACTAATTCCTAAAATAAAATCCTAATGTAACTAGAAATGTAAAGAATAGAAAATATTTACAAGATATGTGTGGCCCAAAGAAGAGGTCCAAAGAAGGCCCAAACATCAACACCAAGCCCATTACCCTTCAATAGAATAAGAAAAAAGAGTAAGGGTCTTTAAGATCTCCTCCTTAGGCTTGGGCCCACTCAAAATATCCATGGAATAAGCTAGATGATTTTAGAGGCCTTCCCTTGCTCGCTTGGCCCTTGACTTAGTCATAGGGCCCTTGAAAGCATCCAAGGCAACCTCCAAAGGCTGTGTAGGGTCTATGGCTCCTTCCTGGGTGATCGTCGTGTCATGCTCCCCCTCCTGAAAAGGATTTGTCCTCAAATCCGAGGCAACCCCATCCAGCTCATCTGCAAAACAAGAGGTAAGATCAGAGATATTAAAAGTAGCACTAACCCCATACTCACCAGGGAGGTCAAGTACATATGCATTATTGTTAATTCTCCTAATGACCTGAAGAGGACTATCACCTCTAGGGTTAAGCTTGGACTTCCTAAGGTTAGGAAAATGTTCGTTCCTTAGGTGAAGCCAAACCTAATCCCCAACATCTAAGATAACCTTTTTTTTCTTCTTATTCATATATCTAGCATTTCTTTTGTATATAATGTTTAACCTCCTCATGAAGTTTCCTAACAAAAGATGCCTTTGCCTCACCATCCATATAAAGGATATCATTAGAAACCTCTTGAGGCAAAAGGTCTAAAGGAGTGAAGGGTTAAAACTATACACAATCTCAAAAGGACTATGCTTGATGGTGGAGTGAAGTACCCTATTATAAGCAAACTCAACATGTGGTAGACACCCATCCCAAAATTTAACATTCTTTTTAACAAGGACTAGCAGAAGAGTAAAAAGAGTCCTTTTAACAACCTCAGTTTAGCCATCTATTTATGGATGACAGGTGGTAGAAAAGAGAAGTTTAGTTCCTAGCCTGGCCTAAAGGGTCCTCTAAAAATGGCTAAGGAACTTGGTATCCCTATCACTAATAATAGTTCTAGGGATCCCATGCAAGCGAACTATATCTCTTTAAAGAATAGTTTAGCAATATGGCTTACATCATCAGCCTTATGGCAAGGGATGAAGTGAGATATCTTACTAAATCTATCAAACACCACAAAGATAGAGTCCATTCCCCTTTAGGTCCTAGGTAACCTAAGGACAAAGTCCATACCATGAAGTGAAACCTTAAGTTTGGCCTTGTTACATGCAGAGCACCTAGATCAAAGTCTTTGCACATCATGTTTCATATGGGGCCAATAAAAATGTTCATTTAGGGTAGATAAAGTCTTATCCCTCCTAAAGTTCCCCATGAGCCCTCCCTTATGGCTCTCATGAAGTAAAAGATCTCTAATGGAACCCCTAGGAATACATAGCTTATTGGCTTTAAAGAGAAAGCCATCTAACTTGTGGAATCCACTAGATGCAAGAGAAGAACCATAAGAGTGATATGCACTAGAAATGTCAAGGACATTTGGATACAATTCTTTTATTTCATCAAGACCATGAAGAGTGGCACCTAAGGAAGAAATGAGGGTGTGCCTTCAAGATAAGACATCAGCTACAACATTAGCTTTACCACTATGGTGCTTGATAACATAAGGGAATTGTTCCAAATACTCAACCCACTTAGCATGCCTTTTGTTAAGCTTATGTTGGCCTTTAATATACTTAAGTGACTCATGGTCACTATGAATGACAAACTCTTTGGGAATTAAGTAGTGTTCCTAAGTTTAAATGGCCTTAATCAAAGCAAAGAACTCTTTGTCATAGGTAGGGTAATTAAGGTATGCCCCATTAATCTTTTCACTAAAGAAAGCAATAGGGTGTCCCTCTTGAAGTAAAACCGCACTGATGCCAACATTAGAAGCATCACATTCAAGCTCAAAAGTTTTTGAAACATTTTGAAGAGTAAGAATAAGAGCATGAGTGAGTCTATGCTTAAGGTCTTGAAAGGCCTTTTCTTTCTTTGGCCCTTAAAGGAAAGGAACATTTTTCTTAAGCAAGTTATTAAGGGGAGATGCCAAAGTAGAAAAGTCTCTCACAAACCTTCTATAGAAGCTAGCTAAGCCATGGAAGCTTCTTATATCATGGATATTTTTGGGGGTTGGCCAAGCACTAATTGCTTTGAATTTTTCTTGGTCAACTTGGACCTCCTTCGAGCTTACTACAAATCCTAAAAAGACAATGTGATCCAAACTAAAAGTGCATTTTTCAAAGTTAGCAAAAAGTTGGTTTTCTCTTAAGGCAAGTAAAAATGTCTAAGGTGGGTGAGGTGAGAGTCCATAGATTTTGAGTAAACAAGTATGTGATCAAAATAGACAACAACAAAGTGGCCAATGAAGTCCCTCAAAACATGATTCATGAGGCGTACAAAGGTACTAGGTGCATTGGTCAAACCAAAAGGCATAACCAACCACTCATATAATCCAAGCTTGGTCTTAAAAGCAGTTTTCCATTCATCCCCTTCCTTGATTCTTATTTGGTGATAGCCACTTTTAAGACCAATCTTAGAGAATATGGTAGAGCCACATAATTCATCCAATATATCATCAAATCTAGGTATAGGATGCCTATACTTGATGGTGATGTTGTTGATTGCTCTACAATCAGTGCATAACCTCCAAGAACAATCTTTCTTAGGAACTAAGAGAATAAAGTTTTTCTTTAATATAGCATCTTGTGTAAAAGATGTTCTCTCATTGTGTAGTGTCATCATCCCTTATGTGACTTCCTAGAAGTCTTCTAATCATAAACAATTCACCTTCATCTCCTAGAACATGTTCACTCTCATAGGAATCATTATTGGAGCTATCACTAGAGTGTGAAGAAGATGCTTCTTCATAGCTTGAATAGTGATCAATGCCTTTTAGAATCATAACTTTTTTTATTGGGCATTGAGAGGTAATGTGACCTCTTCCTAAACATTTAAAATATTTGATTGAACTTATTCTTGAAGAGTTGTGTTGGGATGAAGAGTTGTTATTCCTAGAAGGGTTATTTCTAGAAGGTCTTGTAGGGGTGTGATCCCTATTAACCTCACTTTTAATCCTAGGAGTTAAAGTGCCCACTTCATGCTCCTTACCCTTCTTATTAAAACTACCCTCTTTTTAGGTGTAGTCTTCCTTACCCTTCCACCTAAGACTAAAAGGTTTGGACTCTCTATTGTAGTAGGAAGCTTCATCCATGAGTTGAGCTTCTACTCTTATGCGTTGATGGAGTAACTCCTGAATGTTCACATGAGGTAGAGGTTCCACTCTCTTTTTTATGTTATGATTAAGGCCATGTAAAAACCTATGCATGAGGATTTCTTCGTCCTCCTCAACATTAGCCCTAATCATAGCCATCTCCAAGGCTTTATAATAGTCCTCCACATTTTTGGACCCTTGGGTGAGTCTATTGAGCTTGGCCAATAGTTCACCCTTATAATACGAGGGTACATAACGTTTCCTAAGTAAAGCCTTAAGATCTTCCCATTCATCAATGGGTAGGATATGGTCTTTTTTTCTTTCCTTTAGGATTTGGGTCCACCAAACTAATGCATAGTTTTGAAAACTAAAGGTGGCAATCCTAACCTTTTTCTTATTTTTTGTTTCATGGGAGATGAAGAGTTGCTCCATTCTTATTTCCCAATTAAGATAAGCCTCAACGTCACTCTTGCCATGGAAGGGTGGGACCTCTAGCTTGACCTCTCTCAAGCCACCCTCCTCATGATTTCTACTATGTCTCCTATGATGTCTATGCCCATCATCACTATGATCATCATTGTGTCTATTTCTATGATTCCTATGATCAACCTCACTAGTGTCATCATGTTGTCTATATCTATAGTTTCTATGATGCGTAGTGGTTCTTTCTCTACCCTCCCCATATTGTTAAGTTGTTCTAAGATTTTCCTCATGTGTGGGGGGTTTGCTCTCTACCTCTCTCACTAGATGAAGACATGTTATAATGCAAAGGTGCTAGTGATGAGATACTAGTCATTTCACTCAATTGATTTTAACCTAGAAAGAAAAATTAACACACAAAACAATCAAGAAAATAAAAGGAAAGCTTTTAGACAAGAACTAGTCGTTGTGCAAAAATTTAAACCAAACGTAGCATACAAGAGCGCACTTATGCTACCTAGAAAGCAAATAAAGCAAACTAGTCAAATAATGCAAAAATGTAGTGTAACATCCCGATTTCTAACTTAATTACCGATTGAAGTTAAGCTATTAATTAAAGGTTAATTACAGAATTAGGATTAATTGTTAATTAGAGTAATTGCTGATTTGGGTAGAAATAATTGAATAAATAATAATAATAGTGCCAGACGAAAGGACGCATGTGTCCCTAGGAGTATAAGACAACTTCAGCTCTCTCTTTCTCTCATTATTCACACTGGCAGCTCTCCTTGTGCGTGTATATGGTCTCTCCTTCCCTGTTTTTCTTCTCCTTCACTCTCATTCACGTCGCCACTCGAACAGTGAGAGAGTCGAGAGCTCCTGGAGGAACATCAACATAGCTCTGACTCTACTCCCTGTCCTCTCCTTCCTCCCTATTGCCTTCTTCCTCTCCTTCTTCTTCTACCTGGAGCTGTGGTATTCCAGTTGGAAGGCTGTGCTGGAAGTGCTTTGGAGCTGTGGAGGAGACGGACCCGTTAGAGGAAAGGAGCAACTCTGGCCCAGGATCAACGCTGAACTCGAAGGCTGTTGGAGGAGTAACGGAGGAACGATCGGTCAACACTGCAACTTGAAGAGTCTCTGAACCCCGACAGCAGGTAGGGGGCGCTTTGCATGTCAAGTGCATGGTTTATGACCGGGTCCCTGGTACTTGCTTAATGTAATATGTGTGTGAAATGTGTAGATCGATGTGTAGTGATTGACTGATTGTGCATGCAACTTCCGAATTGAGACATCTGTGAAAAGTTGAGGGTTGTGTGACCTCCTCTCTGAGTGCCTGTTAATACTTCTGTGATGCATGTTGCTAAAATCTGAGTTTGTTGAGTGAATGTGTGTGTGTGTTCCCATTATCCCCTAATGCATGAGATGTGAATTGATGCGTGATTTCCAGTTTGAATGCCGTGTGGAAAGGTATGCTGACTCTGTTAAAAATGTTGAATGGATGTACTATAACGCGGTTGCCTATGCTTTCTGTTGTGAGTTATTATGTTAGAAGCAGGTGTTGTTGTAATGGAATGTGGGATTCCGAATGAATCTGAATGCTGTGTGAGGGATCGGTTGTGACCCATTGATGGCTGTGTGAGACGCATCTGGTAAGCTTGGATGTTGTTGTGAATTTGCATGAGGTTGCATACGTGAGGTGATTCCCAGATGTCTGACCAATTCCATGAGGACCCGTGGTAGCCGAGGGAGCTAGAGCTGGGTCTCGAGACGTCACGGGGTGACCGGTGCCACACGGAAAGGGCTAGTGGACGGGGGTCGGAAGGGCATCTGGAGTCGAATAAGATGAGCTTCAGTCAGATTCTGGTTAGTTCCATGAGGACCCATGGTAGCCGATGGAGCTAGAGTTGGGTCTCGAGACGTCACGGGGTGACCGGTGCCACACGAAAAGGGCTAGTGGACGAGGGACCGGGAAGGAATCTGCACTGAACTCACTATTTAAGTCAGATCCGCATGCATGAGTCTATGAGCATTGTTTGCATGAGTCTATGAGCATTGTTAGTAAGATTATTGTGAATTGTATGGATCAAATGAATTGGGTGAATCCAGCTGAATTAACAGACAGGTAATGATACTGTGGCCGAGTGCAGTGTGACGCTGTGTTTGAAAATATATGTCATTGTGCGAATGCCGATTGAATGATGTGGTCTGGCTCCAATATTACTTGGCAGTATATATATATATGTATATCGTTATGAATTGAACCTGGTAAATCATATAATTGAGAATGGAGGTAAAGTCCGAGTCAATAGCTGTCACTTTATATGCAAAGGCTCACCCCTACACCATTTTTCAGTGTGTGCAGGTCGTGCTCGGAAAAGATGATAAGGTTTCAAGTCCGAATGTGGTGTACTCCGACTGTTGAGTGCTTATATTGTATTCACTATGTTAGTCAGTGTAGCCTTGGCCGGCTCTTATGTAAAATAACGATTAAACATATCCATTTATAAAGATTGAATAATCATGGTGTCATTGTATGGTATCTTATTAGTAAACGCATATTATCAAATTAATGAGTATTCCGAGTATAAGGTTACATGTATGTGGGTCGGTAGATTGGATTGTGGGCATGTTTATATTTCTGGGAACATATATTCATACATACGTGCTTTATGTTTAATTGATGCTTATTACCAACTGGGATATCCCTGATGTTGAGTGGATAACTCTAAGTTAATGAACCCTGAGAGGAACATAGGAGATTTAGATCCTGTTCCGAGTGAACACGCTGAGTGATTCCGAGTGAAAATTATAGGTAAACCCGAGTGAGGAAGAGTTCGTATTCCCGAGTGAAAACCTTGAGTGACCCTCTTCTGAGAGAGGAGTTAGTGTAGTGGTTTAAGAATGGAATAGATTCTAAGTGTAAGGTATTTATAATCCGAGTGAAAGATGTAAAATCCGAGTGAGTGAGGATCTGTATCCCGAGTGGTTGAGTTTTGAATGAGTCCGAGCGGGACTTAATTACCTGATTTCCCGAGCGAGTGTATGATTTTGTATATAGCTGTGTTGTATGCTAGTGACTTGTGTTTGGGCCCTTGCCGTGTGGGGGATACTTAAAGGGATTCTGAGGGAAACCCTTTTAATGAATTCTGAGTGGGCGTCATAAATAATCCGAGCGAATTAGCTGAACGGTAATCCGAGTGGTTAGAATTAGAATAAGTCCGAGTGAGGATTTACTTAATGACTCCCCGAGCGAATAAGTTGTGGCATGCCGAGTGAGTTAGATATCATTTTCTGAGTGAATGAGTTGAAGGATAACTCTGAATTCCGAGCGTCTGGATAGCCGAGTGTGGCTCCTCGCCCCAGCGGTCAAGGTATTCGCTCCAGCGAGCGTGGACTTGGGAAGACCTTGTGTTGGCATCGCTTAAGCGATCCGTGCCTCGCCCGAGCGACTGGAGCTGCTTCGCTCAAGCGTGTGGGACCTCGCTTAAGCGAGTGGACGCTGGTTTGGGCTTCGCTGAGTGTTTCCTTCTTCCGCTGTATGCCCTCTCGAGTCGGTTTTATTTTCTCTTGCCTTCCTTCTCTTATCTCTTTTGTTACCCGGTTGCTTTATGGTCTATTTGGTTTATTTAATTTTGGAAAAAATTTTCTTGTCCCGGGTTTGTTTTATTTTAAATTTAGGATGTTTCATGTAGACTAGGCCTAGGATATCAAATCGCACTTACACTAGTCGGAAGCAAAAGAATAAACTAAGTCCTAAGCGCTATTACTCCTGATCAACTAATTAAAAGAAATTAAAAGTCCAAAGTCCAATATCTCTAAGGTCCAAATACGAAGACTTAACAAAGTATCAAAATATAGGTTCCTAAAATACAAGGGAAAAGAAAATATAAAGAAAAAGAAATAAGTCCTAATTTATTACACAAATTGCTCTCCAATACAAAAGTCTTCCAAGGTACTTCAAGTCCACCAAAATGATCCACCAAGCTATAAAAGAGACACTTGGAAACTCAAAGTAATGGTTAGCAAAAAGATAAGAGAGACAAGATATAATGGTGTTTACACTTTAAGCTCTCAAGTGTTTGCACTCAAGGTCCACTTCTCTCTATAGTGATAGAATGCTCTAGATTGTTTGTGTAGGATAACTGACTCAGGAAAACTGTTATGTTGAGTCAACAATATTGTTAGAAAAGGGCGCCCACTTGTAACTGCATGGCCAGCTAATGCCCTGTATATAACTACTATCTCTTGTAGTAAATTACACACTGAATAGATAATATCTCTCTGATACATTTACTCTAAAATGTCTTTCTCTTTCTCCCTATGTTCACTATTTCTACTCTCTCTACTTTTCTAAGTTGGTATCAGAGCTTTACAGCTCTGGTACACTCTTCTTCCTTTTCTCAATGGAAAACAGCAATAACACATAAGAAGAAGGTTCTGTAACTCCAAAGGATTCAACAACTGCAACTCAAATTGGAATAAAATCACATGTAGTGATTACTTTCTCCCAACTAATTTTGGTGAAACTCGATGATCGTAATTTTCTGATCTGGAAACAAGTTGAATCTACAATACGAGGGCACAAACTACATCGATATATGGTAAATCCCCAAATTCCACTCAAGTTCCTTAGCGAAAGTGATAGAGATGCTGAAAAACTGAACTCGAAGTATCAGAAATGGAAACAGTAGGACCAGTTATTGATGTACTGGTTACTCATGTCAATTTCGGAGTCTCTCTCGGTCAGAATGGTTGGTTGCATACATGCTTTTCAACTTTGGGATAAAATTCATGCCTACTTTGAAAGGATCACAAGAGCCAAGGTTCATCAACTCCGACAGGAATTAAGGAGTATTAAGAAAGGAATAGGTACCATCTCTGATTATTTGCTCAAGCTGAAAATGATTGTAGATGCGTTAAGTTCTATTGGATCACCTATCACTAGTGAGGATTATGTTGATTGTATGTTTGAAGGTCTGAGTGATGAGTATGAGTCTCTTATCTCCAATCTGATTTGTAACACAAAACTTGATCCATATAGCATTGATAAAATTGAATCCATGTTATTAACATTTGAGGCTCGTCTTGAACAAATTAAAAAGAGTGTACCAGATATTTTCTCTACCAATATTGCTCACACATCTAAAAATTCTCTACCTCAAAGCTAGTACTCCAAGTCTATAGGTAGCAATCAGGCTTATTCAACTAAAAATTCTCTACCTCAAATACCTTCATATCCTGTGAACTCTCAATACAACAGCAACTTCTACCCAAATTTTCATCCTCCCTATTTTGGCAGAGGCAGAGACAGCCGTGGTGGTCGATTTAGAGACCGTGGTGGTCATGGAAATTATAGATCCTTCCTATACTACAACAAGCATGGGCATGAGGCTACTGTATGCTGGTACAGGAACACATTTCCTTCTCATTTCAGTAGACAACCCTCTGCCTCTTATGCTCAGTTCACTCAGCCTTTAGGATTTCCTTAATTGCACAATAGCCTCTCTGGTTTTGCACAACAACCTCACTTATATTCTATGCCATATGCTCAACCTCCCCCTGTGCAACATCTAACACAACAGACTCAATATAACTCACCTCTTTGTCACTATATGCATGACCATTCTGGCTATGTAGCATATCCACCCTCCTCACCTCATGATTGGTATCCGGACTCAGGAGAAAGTCACCATGTTACTGCACAGTCTCAAATTTTAGGCAATAAAGTGGATATTAATGGATCTCACTTTGTTTACATGGGTAATGGTAATCCTGTCCCTATCAAGTCTATTGGCACATCTCTCTTACACTCCATATCACAGACACATACACCACTCTCACTCACTAAGCTTCTACTTGTACCTGCTATTACTAAAAATCTCATAAGTGTGAGCCAATTTGCCAGAGATAATCACGTGTTCTTTGAGTTTTATCCAATATATTGTTTCATTAAATCTTAGGACACTAAAGAAGTACTACTACAAGGTCAGCTTGGAACGGATGCTCTCTACAAGTTCAACAAGTTATCTTTCATTCCCTCAGCAACTCACACTCCTCTTGCACATGCTAGCACAGTAACTACCGCCTTGACCAATACACCTGCAACCTTTAGTTCTATATTTTCTGATTCAAACTCTTCTATATATGTAATCTATCATACAATATTAGGCCATTGTCATTCCTCCATTATAAAGAAAATACCTGATGTGACACCCTGAATATTATAAAAATGAATAAATGATGAGAATAAATAGTAAATAAATGTATATGAGTGGATTTGTGTCCCAAAAATATTGGAATGATTAAATTGGGATTTATTATGGATATTTATAATTTATTAAGCTTATGTGAGATGAAATTATACCCGAATAGAATATGGGTGTCGGACCAAGTATCTCTGATTGAGATACCATTGGTCAGGGCTGTTAAGAATATTATTGGGAATCCGAATCTATATTCGGAATAATTTTTGGATATGGTATTGAGCCCAAACTGTGAGCCTGTTTATTACAAAACGGTGAAATTTTAATGTGAAGCAAAATATTAAAACATAAACCCTTCTACCTCTCTTATGCTTCACGTTACTTCTTCTCCTCCTCCTCATTCGTTTTCTTCATCTCTTCTCCTCTTCTCTTTCTCCTTCTTCCATTCTCCAAAGAAATCCAAATGTGGTGTACCCTTCCTCTTTCTTCCATTTTGGTTGCTTCAAGCTTGAAGGAGACAACGATGGTGGTATGGACCTCTCCTTCTCCCACTCTATTTCGTGCTCCCTCTCTCCCTTCCTTAACTCCATTTTCGTTTTATGGTGAGGTAAGCTCTTCTCACCATCTTTGATGAAGTTAATATCATTACTATGAGTTTTATGGCTTGGGGAGTATTTATGACATATGGGTTGTTGGGAGAGCATTAATGTGGAAAACCCTAAGGTGGGGTGGCTTAAATGTGTGCCTTTATAAACATTTAATGAGGTACTTAAGATTAATGTTGGAAGGTGATGAGAAATAAATGGGTATTAATGAGTGTTGTTGGGTTTTTAATGAAACCCTAACTTTAATAAATTGGGGAAAGTGTGAAATGTGAGTAGAATGTAGGTTTAATGATATTGGAGAGTGATATTAATGATGAAAAATGGCCATTGGTGGTGATTAATGAGCATGGGTAAATGTTGTTGGGTTTTGATGAAAACCCTAGCCCTAAGAATTTAGGGAAAAGGATATAATATAGCTTGAAAAGTTGAATTGAATGTTAATAGGTGATATTTAATGATGAGTGTTGTTATGAATGTGGAATGTGAGGGATTGGTATGATAAGATTGTGACTTGATGAGGTCCTAAACCATTATGGTGTGTCATTTAAATGTGATTAATTAATTGTGGTTATTGAAGGATGTGAGAGCTAAGTTGAATATTGAGTAACAATGTGATGGTGATATTGTTGGGTTTAGTTGGCCTTTTATGATCTAGAGGATCTTGGCTTTGGGAAAGGAATTCCCGAAGCCTAACACAACTGTATATGTTGGTGTCTAGCAAGTCTAGGACTTGGGGTTGAGCTTTATGATAAGCTAGCAAGTATTTAAAATTATGATGGTTATTAATTATATAAACATACTTGCATATGGTATGTAGATTGTATTCTGGAAGATGCGATGGAGCATTCGGAGCATTAGAACCGTTTCGACTCTTCCCTCGAGGTAGGAGAGGAGTTTACATTCAAATTGCATGAGTAAATTAAGAGTGATTGTTGTATATGATGAATACTCATGCTTGCCTTGCCATGTATATGTATTGAATTAATTGAAATGGCAAGTTGATGATTAATGAGGATGATGTGTGAGAATTATGTGTTGAATTGATATGAAAATGTATATTCATATAAGATGATAACAAGTTTGAATTTGACATGATTGATAGATTGAAATGAATGTTAATGAGTGTAAAGGTCTGGGATAGGTTTTAAATGCCTAGTGTGAAGCAATTGCTATATTAGACTTGATGGATTTTGGTTGGTATAAGTTTTGGTATGGTTGGTTGTGAGTTTCTTATGTTTCTTGCACATATCCTGATATTCTCGCTCAGGCGAGAATCCCCTGTATTGGTATAATGGTCTCTGGACCAATTTCGCCGAGGTGGGTGAGGTTTCCGCTCAAGCGAGCTGCATATTATGCAATCAGGGGAGTTACTGGATGAATCTCGCTCAAGCGGGCATGGCCGCGCTTGAGCGAGCTAGTGAGGAAATGGTCACTGGACATTTTTCGCCCAAGCGTGTGTGAGTGGCTTGAGCGAAAGTGTGAAGTCTGATGCTGGGATGGTGCTTACTCAAGTGTGTGACTGGTATGGTTATGTTTTGACCGAGTGTCACGAGTGTATGGTGAGTAAGTGGGACTCTGGATGAAATTCCACTTGAGTGGGAACCTTAGAAAATAATTATATGATGTAGTGAATTTTCAAGTGAAATTCCGAGTGGAAATTTCCGAGTTCAAAGTAACTCGTTCAGAGTGGAGTCCCTCTGTGTGTGTAATTCCGAGCGAGGATGGCACCAATTGGGGATACATGGTGTGTTTGTCCAGAAGTATTCTGGAATAACTTCACTCGTGAGAAAATGAAAAGGAAGTCGGTTTTTGAAATAAATTACCGAGTGAGAAAAGACTAGGTCTGGAATGACTTAATCGAGTGGAAGACCGAGTGAGTGTGGGGTTGGTCTGGAATGATTTAACCGAGTGAGGACCATCAGAGATGGTTCAGACTTGGAACAAAGTTGCCGAGTAAAAAAACTGATTGAGATGACTCAGACTTAGAGTGAAGTTGCCGAGTGAAAGACTGATTGAGAGATGACTCGGATTTGGAATATATTACTGATTGAAAGGCCAAGTGAGAGATGAGTCGGCCTTGATTGATTTTGCCGAGTAGAAAACCAAGCAAGATGAGTCGGTGTGAGGGTGAATTACCGAGTGAATGATCGAATGAAAGGAATCGGTTCTGGAATAACTTCCCCGAGTGTAAAACCGAGTATGGAAAGGACGACCTCTGGTTAGATTTCACTTAAGCGTGTGGATACCTCGCTCAAGCGAGTGAGTGTGGGATTCCTTACTGGAGCAATTTCGCCCGAGCGAGTGGCTAGCTAAAGGGAGCCTCGCTCGAGCGAATGTACCTGGAAATGCATACTGGAATGGTTTCGCTGGAGCAAACTGAGACGCTCAAGCGAGATGGGTTGTCTCGCTCAACCGAATGTGGGCCTCGCTTGAGCGAGTGACCCCCTGATGGAATTTTCCCTTCTTTTCTCGGTTCTGATGGCTTGGGGCCTTCTTCCCTTATATTGTATGATGCTTGAGGGGATGTAAAGGGATATATATTTAAGAAAGTGATATGGTGGTATTGGATAATGATTAAAATCTTGAGATGACTTGATTATGCCCATAATACATATAATGAGAAACATAAAATCTTAACCACCAAGGATGATCATGCGAAAGCAATGTTAAGGGCTTGATGATGAATTATGAAATGCATGTCTAAGAACATGATTGTGTTAGGCATAAATGTGATTGCCTTATGTGGAATGATGAATATGCTTCGAATAATTTTATGTATGGATAAATACTATGATTGGTTGCTATGCTTTTGATATCCATGTGTGGATTGTCATGAATGATGTTGTGGCCATTGAAGTGCCTATTATATGTATGTTATGCCTTGAGGGGCCTTGTGAATGTTTATATGCCATTGATGATAAAACTAAAATATATAATATACCTCTAATTGAGAGGGTGAGATATCCTTACGAGGTTGTTGTTGTGCGTATGCATTATTGCATTGCATTCATGGCATGGCATAGCATTAATACTTTGTGGTTGCGATCACAGTGATGAATGATCCTGCGGGATTCTATGAAGGGAGTACCCCTTGCAAGGTGGGAAACCAATGTGATGATGATATGATATTGTGCCGGTGGTTACGATCACCTAGTTGTGAAATGTTAAAGGCCCTGCGGGGACCATTGTATAATGATGAGCTAGTGGTTGCGATCACTTGGTATTTGATATGATAAAGGGCTTACGAGCACCTATGATGCCCATGGTTGCGATCATGAGGCGGGAGTACCCCTTGCGAGGCGGGAAACCTATGAGAATTGTTGAACGTGGTTGCGATCACAAGAAGCACCTTGCGAGGCTGCTATAGGGAGTACCCCTTACGAGGCGGGAAACCAATGATTATGAATGATTGATTATGGTGGTTGCGATCACCCGTGATATAAAATCGGATCCATTGCATATGCATTAAACAGTTGACATGTGCATTAGCTATAAGAGCATGGCATTTGAGATGGGATGACCACGAGTGTTGAGAAACCCCTTGTGAGGAGATATTTGAGTGAAACCTTAATGAATTAATGATGATAATGATTATGAGTGCCCTTGTTGATAAGTGGCAAAGAGATTATGTATGTGATTGTGTATATGTTGTGCTTATTTATGATATGAATTACGATTCATGAGGCTTGTATGCCTATTATAATAATGAGATGATATATGAATGATAATTTGATGATTTGATAGCAAAGCACACATGACGTTTGTATGCATATACACATGATCACAATATATATATATTATTCGTCATTTTGAATGTATAACTCACTCTTCCATGTGGTCTCCTTTTTAGCCTTGTGTTGCAGGTTGCCATGGGATGAGTTCAGATTTTAATTAAAGTTTTGGTGAAGGTAAATAGTGGTAGAGGAAGTGCCTTGGCCGGCATCATTTGTGGGTTCTTATGTAATGAACTAATTGTATATGATGGTATTGATGATTTAGTGATTTTGAATATGTATAAAGTAATCCCTTGAATTTATAGACAGTGAATGCATATGTAGAATGTAAAAGAGGATTTAATGTGTACTAGAGGTATCGGAATTGAATGATATTTTGGATCATGGTGATATTTGGAAGAAGATCCCCAAATGTATGTGTATGTATATATATATATATATATATATCTAATTATATCTTAGGCCTTGCATGCTTATGTAATTATGTAAAATGATGATGATTGCTTATTAGGCTTTTGAAATGCCATTGCATGCTTCGCCGAGCCTTTTCTCATATCGGCATATATGGGACTAGGCGTGTGCCCGGTATACATATTCTTCCACTGTAAACTCTATTATTTTCGTATACCGTTATGGGCAATTTATTTATCAATACAGCTTTAGGTTATTTAATCTCACTCTTGGGTTTTCTATGATTCGGTTCTTGATGTGATCGTGATGATATTTTGAAAATATTTTCAAACGTGAAAAATTTATTCGCAATTTTATTAATTATGATGATCACATCGGGATTCGAGTATAGAAAATCAGGGGTGTTACAATCTGGTATCAGAGCATATTTTACTCTGAATTGGAGTTAATGGTTATTATCAGAGCATAGCTGCTCTGTGAGGATTTGATATTATGGATGATTGGAGCATGATTGCTCAATGGTGAGATGCTTATAGTGATTTTTGAAGCGAGATGCTCATCATTGGAATATGGTTATTTTGTATAGAGTAAGAATGATAATTATATAGAGACTGATGACATGTCGAGGTATTGATTGCCTTATGTAGAATTGTGAATGATTAGTTGACTATTATGAATTGATTATAAGGGCATTATTATTTACTGAGGAATTATGGTGAATCATCGATGTTGAGTTGGAATTGATGCTTATTGAGGATTCTTTATGAGATTATGATTCATAAGATGTGTTTGTGGAGCCTCGTTGCTCATATTATACTCATGAATGAATTATGAGATTGAATATGAGTGAATGAATTTCCTCAATATATGATGGATGTATTTATTGTTTAAGATTGGCCAAGTTCCTTAACCTATTACCTTCAAATGACGAATACATTGTCATTGTGCATTGATGCTGATATATAAAATGTAAATTGATTTGATGATAGATCCATGATTGAATGTTAATCATGGAAATGAAATAATGGAATTGATGAATATAAGATATGAAGAGTGAGTTGATAAATATGAAATATGAGATATGAATTGATATGATAATGAATTTGTACCATATGTAATCATGGATATGATATGTTAATTATGTAATGATTTAATGATAGACTTATGCCGTATGTTGATTACAGATAGGATGTATTGAGAAGGAAATTGATATGGTAGTAGACCATATATGTTGAGACCTTGATGTGCGTATGCACCTTTGACATAAATTGTCGGTTGGGTCTCTTATATGCACCATGCCTGTGGCGTCTAGCCAAGGAGTGCTTGTTAAATGAAAATGGAACTCATATGTTTGAGTTGATTAGATGGATGATATTGAATAATTCCCTAGTATGGGTATGTTTGAATCTAAATGATTGGTTGTGCCATTTGTGAGGGATTAATTTTATATCCTTTGGCGCAAGAACCCTATATATTATATGATATAAGTGATTTGTTGTATCCCTCTAGATTGGGAATTTGGATATGTGATTGACGATTAAATGTGAAATCGAATACAGGTTAGATTGGGGTTGTGTCTCGGTTTTGATGTGTGAAAAACCGAGTGAATGGTTGGTTTGATGTAAACCACTAGGTGTGATAACTTAGATTGACTTGGTATAATCTCGTATGATCAAATGTTCCGGTGAACTGATTTAATTGACCCTATGGCGGTCTAGGCTCTATGTTTTTTGTGAGCCCTATTTAATGATGTTGTGTGGTATGTGAGAACTCCACAATGGGTACTAGGTAACCCTTAGACTTCTTAAGTCTATTGATTGATGGAGCCTTATGAATGGTTGAGCCATAACGAAATTGATTGTGAGATATGTTATTGAAGCTAAGCTGATACATAATGGAATACGAATGATGAATGTAACCCCTGATGAATGATGAATAATAATGTTGAAATTGGGGTATAATTGGAATTAATTATGGGATATGATTTTATGAAGTGATCTTGGGCTAAATTGTGTGCC
This sequence comes from Clitoria ternatea, assembly GCA_037962975.1. Taxonomy (NCBI): domain Eukaryota; kingdom Viridiplantae; phylum Streptophyta; class Magnoliopsida; order Fabales; family Fabaceae; genus Clitoria; species Clitoria ternatea. The sequence goes on from CM075672.1 coordinate 166,009,895, forward strand.
CTTGAGATTATGATCATTGGATTAATTATGGATGATGATATGATTTAGAGATGACATGTGTGATTGTGAGTTGGTGAATAGAAATTTGATCATGTCATTACCCCCCTATTTTATTTGAAGGGTGCTATATTGATGATAGAAACCACATAGAGATGTGATAAGATGTGAGTTATATGTTTAATTTATGGACTTTAGCTGTGATCCGTGAGGAAAATTCCTAATGTGGAAGCTCATTATGCGATTAAGTAGCCTACTTAATAAGAGTTTGGTGAATCTTTTAAGGCTCGAATTGATTTACAGTCAACGAATATGTAAGTGAGACAAGAATTTTAGGCTAATTGAGCATGGTTTTGGATGGATGAAGCCTGAGGACAGGGTATTTATTTTGTGATGATTGAAAATATATGTTTGGTGCACCGATTAATGGTGAAGTTAATAAAGAGTTGATGATTGGTAGGGCATGATTTATGCCAAATTAACTATACAATGATGATAAGATATGAATATGTTAGTTGTGGACTAATGAGGATTGTCACCGAGTCTTATATGGACTGGTATCGCTTGAATATGTGTGACTAATATGAGCAATGGGAATACGAAGTACTGGTCCTGATACAGCCTTACATACCATAGGCATCGTGGCAACATGCACTTATGTGCTGACTTTATATGTTTGTGGTAACCACTACGGGATTGGGACGCCTTCCTGTATGTCGGATGCAGCAACACATAGGCCGGGTAGGTGTAAGGATTGTAACTGCTTATGGTGAATGTATTGAGCCTATCTGGACGTACCGAGTATGAACATGTGAGTTCTGTTGGGTGAGTTGTGATCGATGATATATGACACACTTGATGTGGAAATTTTATATTAAGAATGATGAAGTGATGATGAACATGACTTGATGGACTTTGGTAAGTTCCATGTTATTCTATGGTGTCGTCGAACCTTAATGGTGTGTGGCCTGAGGTATGGCCTTGTGATATGTATATCGATGCTGAATTTCGAGGACGAAATTCTTTTTAGGTGGGGTGGATTGTGACACCCCGAATTTTATAAAAATGAATAAATGATGAGAATAAATAGTAAATAAATGTATATGAGTGGATTTGTGTCCCAAAAATATTAGAATGATTAAATTGGGATTTATTATGGATATTTATAATTTATTGAGTTTATGTGAGATGAAATTATACCCGAATAGAATATGGGTGTCGGACCAAGTATCTCCGATTGAGATGCCATTGGTCAGGGCTGCTAAGAATATTATTGCGAATCTGAATCTATATTCAGAATAATTTTTGGATATGGTATTGAGCCTGAACTGTGAGCCTGTTTATTATAAAATGGTGAAATTTTAATGTGAAGAAAAATATTAAAACATAAACCCTTCTACCTCTCTTATGCTTCACGTTACTTTTTCTCCTCCTCCTCATTCGTTTTCTTCATCTCTTCTCCTCTTCTCTTTCTCCTTCTTCCATTCTCCAAAGAAATCCAAATGTGGTGTACCCTTCCTCTTTCTTCCATTTTGGTTGCTTCAAGCTTGAAGGAGACAACGATGGTGGTATGGAGCTCTCCTTCTCCCACTCTATTTCGTGCTCCCTCTATCCCTTCCTTGACTCCATTTTCGTTTTATGGTGAGGTAAGCTCTTCTCACCATCTTTGATGAAGTTAATATCATTACTATGAGTTTTATGGCTTGGGGGAGTATTTATGACATATGGGTTGTTGGGAGAGCATCAATGTGGAACACCCTAAGGTGGGGTGGCTTAAATGTGTGCCTTTATAAGCATTTAATGAGGTACTTAAGATTAATGTTGGAAGGTGATGAGAAATAAATGGGTATTAATGAGTGTTGTTGGGTTTTAGTGAAACCGTAACTTTAATAAATTAGGGAAAGTGTGAAATGTGAGTAGAATATAGGTTTAATTATATTGGAGAGTGATATTAATGATGAAAAATGGCCACTGGTGGTGATTAATGAGCATGGGTAAATGTTGTTGGGTTTTGATGAAAACCTTAGCCCTAAGAATTTGGGGAAAAGGATATAATATAGCTTGAAAGGTTGAATTGAATGTTAATAGGTGATATTTAATGATGAGTGTTGTTATGAATATGGAATGTGAGGGATTGGTATGATAAGATTGTGACTTGATGAGGTCCTAAACCATTGTGGTGTGTCATTTAAATGTGATTAATTAATTGTGGTTATTGAAGGATATGAGAGCTAAGTTGAATATTGAGTAACAATGTGATGGTGATGTTGTTGGGTTTAGTTGGCCTTTTATGATCTAGAGGATCTTGGCTTTGGGAAAGGAATTCCCGAAGCCTAACACAACTGCATATGTTGGTGTCTAGCAAGTCTAGGACTTGGGGTTGAGCTTTATGATAAGCTAGCAAGTATTTAAAATTATGATGGTTATTAATTATATGAACATACTTGCATATGGTATGTAGATTGTATTCCGGATGATGCGATGGAGCATTCGGAGCATTGGAACCGTTTTGGCTCTTCACTCGAGGTAGGAGAGGAGTTTACATTCAAATTGCATGAGTAAATTGAGAGTGATTGTTGTATGTGATGAATACTCATGCTTGCCTTGCCATGTATATGTATTGAATTAATTGAAATGGCAAGTTGATGATTAATGAGGATGATGTGTGAGAATTATGTGTTGAATTGATATGAAAATGTATATTCATATAAGATGATAACAAGTTTGAATTTGACATGATTGATAGATTGAAATGAATGTTAATGAGTGTAAAGGTCTGGGATAGGTTTTAAATGCCTAGTGTGAAGCATTTGCTATATTAGACTTGATGGATTTTGGCTGGTATAAGTTTTGGTATGGTTGGTTGTGAGTTTCTTATGTTTCTTGCACATATCTTGATATTCTCGCTCAAGGGAGAAGGGATCTCACTCAAGCGAGAATCCCCTGTAATTGTATAATGGTCTCTGGACCAATTTCGCCGAGGCGGGTGAGGTTTCCGCTCAAGCGAGCTGCATATTATGCAATCAGGGGAGTTACTGGATGAATCTCGCTCAAGCGGGCATGGCCGCGCTTGAGCGAGCTAGTGAGGAAATGGTCACTGGACATTTTTCGCCCAAGCGTGTGTGAATGGCTTGAGCGAAAGTGTGAAGTCTGATGCTGGGATGGTGCTCACTCAAGTGTGTGACTGGTATGGTTATGTTTTGACCGAGTGTGATGAGTGTATGGTGAGTAAGTGGGACTCTGGATGAAATTCCACTTGAGTGGGAACCTTAGAAAATAATTCTATGATGTAGTGAATTTTTGAGTGAAATTCCGAGTGGAAATTTCCGAGTTCAAAGTAACTCGTTCCTAGTGGAGTCCCTCCGTGTGTGTAATTCCGAGCGAGGATGGCACCGATTGGGGATACATGGTGTGTTTGTCCAGAAGTATTCTGGAATAACTTCACTCGTGAGAAAATGAAAAGGAAGTCGGTTTTTGAAATAAATTACCGAGTGAGAAAAGACTAGGTTTAGAATGACTTAACCGAGTGGAAGACCGAGCGAGTGTGGGGTCGGTCTGGAATGATTTAACCGAGTGAGGACCATCAGAGATGGTTTGGACTTGGAACGAAGTTGTCGAGTAAAAAACTGATTGAGATGACTCGGACTTGGAGTGAAGTTACCGAGTGAAAGACTGATTGAGAGATGACTCAGATTTGGAATATATTGCCGAGTGAAAGGCCAAGTGAGAGACGAGTCGGCTTTGATTGATTTTGCTGAGTAGAAAACCAAGCAAGGTGAGTCGGTGTGAGGGTGAATTACCGAGTGAATGATCGATCGAGTGATAAGTTGATTTTAATGTAAATTACCGAGTGAGGGACTGAATGAGAGGAATCGGTTCTGGAATAACTTCCCCGAGTGCAAAACCGAGTGATGGGAAGGACGACCTCTGGTCGAATTTCGCTTAAGCGTGTGGATACCTCGCTCAAGCGAGTGAGTGTGGGATTCCTTACTGGAGCAATTTCGCCCAAGCGAGTGGCTAGTTGAAGGGAGCCTCGCTCGAGCGAATGTACCTGGAAATGCTTACTAGAATGGTTTCGCTGGAGCAAACTGGGACGCTCAAGCGAGATGGGCTGTCTCGCTCAAGCGAATGTGGGCCTCGCTTGAGCGAGTGATCCCCCAAGTGGAATTTTCCTTTCTTTTCTCGGTTCTGATGGCTTGGGGCCTTCTTCCTTTATATTGTATGATGCTTGAGGGGATGTAAAAGGATATATATTTAAGACAATGATATGGTGGTGTTGGATAATGATTAAAATCTTGAGATGACTTGATTATGCCCATAATACATATAATGAGAAACATAAAATCTTAACCACCAAGGATGATCATGCGAAAGCAATGTTAAGGGCTTGATGATGAATTATGAAATGCATGTCTAAGAACATGATTGTGTTAGGCATAAATGCGATTGCCTTATGTGGAATGATGAATATGCTTTGAATAATTTTATGTATGGATAAATACTATGATTGGTTGCTATGCTTTTGATATCCATGTGTGGATTGTCATGAATGATGTTGTGGCCATTGAATTGCCTATTATATGTATGTTATGCCTTGAGCGGCCTTGTGAATGTTTGTATGCCATTGATGATAAAACTAAAATATACAATATACCCCTAATTGAGAGGGTGAGATATCCTTACGAGGTTATTGTTGAGCATATGCATTATTGCATTGCATTCATGGCATAGCATAACATTGATACTTTGTGGTTGCGATCACACTGATGAAAGATCCTGCGGGATTCTATGAAGGGAGTACCCATTGCGAGACGGGAAACCAATGTGATGATGATATGATATTGTGTCGGTGGTTGCGATCACCTGGTTATGAAATGTGAAAGGCCCTACGGGGACCATTGTATAATGATGAGCCAGTGGTTGCGATCACTTGGTATTTGATATGATAAAGGGCTTGCGAGCACCTATGATGCCCATGGTTACGATCATGAGGCGGGAGTACCCCTTGCGAGGCGGGAAACCTATGAGAATTGTTGAACGTGGTTGCGATCACGAGAAGTACCTTACGAGGCTGCTATAGGGAGTACCCCTTGCGAGGCGGGAAACCAATGATTATGAATGATTGATTATGGTGGTTACGATCACCCGATATGAAATCGGATCCGTTGCATATGCATTAAACAGTTGACATGTGCATTAGCCATGAGAGCATGGCATTTGAGATGGGATGACCACGAGTGCTGAGAAACCCCTTGCGAGGAGGTATTTGAGTGAAACCTTAATGAATTAATGATGATAATGATTATGAGTGCCCTTGTTGATAAGTGGAAAAGAGATTATGTATGTGATTGTGTATATGTTGTGCTTATTTATGATATGAATTACGATTCATGAGGCTTGTATGCCTATTATAATAATGAGATGATATATGAATGATAATTTGATGATTTGATAGCAAAGCACACATGACGTTTGTATGCATATACACATGATCACAATATATATATATTATTCGTCATTTTGAATGTATAACTCACTCTCCCATGTGGTCTCCTTTTTAGCCTTGTGTTGCAGGTTGCCATGGGATGAGTTCGGATTTTAATTAAAGTTTTGGTGAAGGTAAATAGTGGTAGAGGAAGTGCCTTGGCCGGCATCATTTGTGGGTTCTTATGTAATGAACTAATTGTATATGATGGTATTGATGATTTAGTTATTTTGAATATGTATAAAGTAATCCCTTGAATTTATAGATGGTGAATGCATATGTAGAACGTAATAGAGGATTTAATGTGTACTAGAGGTATCGGAATTGAATGATGATTTTTGATCATGGTGATATTTGGAAGAAGATCCCCAAATGTATGTGTATGTATATATATATATATATATATATATATATATCTAATTATATCTTAGGCCTTGCATGCTTATGTAATTATGTAAAATGATGATGATTGCCTATTAGGCTTTTGAAATGCCATTGCATGCTTTGCCAAGCCTTTTCTCATATCGGCATATATGGGACTAGGCGTGTGCCCGGTATACATATTCTTCCGCTGTAAACTCTATTATTTTCGTATACCGTTATGGGCAATTTATTTATCGATCCAGCTTTAGGTTATTTAATCTCACTCTTGGGTTTTCTGTGATTCGGGTCTTGATATGATCGTGATAATATTTTGAAAATATTTTCAAACGCGAAAAATTTATTCATAATTTTATTAATTATGACGATCACATCGGGATTCGAGTACAGAAAATCAGGGGTGTTACACCTGTGTGCCCCTTATGTACATATGATAAATCATGTACATATGATAAATCATGTATATGTTATGCTTTTGTTCCACCATGTGTCATCTTGTACAAGAAAAAACTTCCACATTTTTCTAAAAATTAGTAACCTCTCAGTTAACTGAGTTAATCTAGTGGAAGAGATTATCTTAGCTAACTGAGGGTGTTACATAGTGCACATTTTGTCCCAGTTGATTGGGATCGGTTCTATTAATATCTTCCTTCGAATGGCCACCTTAACAACCAACCACCAACCATGATAGATTAATTGATATTTTGAATGAATTAAAATTTGTTTATGAATGTGTTTCTAAAACCTATAAGATGTTTCCATATTTATATTAATTATGATCTTAAATAATTAGGAAAATAAATTACAAAAATAAATCAAAATTTGATAACTAGTTTTAAGCGATAGGGAGAAATATGATCTTATATTTTATTAGAGAAATAAATGAATATATGATTATTGATCTTAAGCGATATGTTAGAAATAATTAGAGAAATAAGGTAGTAAAGTAAAATTTAATAATAAAGAAATAAGGAGTTATACAAGAGAAAATAATACAAACAAAAAAGTAAAGAAAAAAATGAGAAAGTTATAAATATTGATTTTTTTAAAAAAATGAGCCACAACCATTGTACGTAAAACATAGTTTTCTATTAAAACCGTTTATCATACCTTGATACGATATATCATGCCATTATATATTGCTTTTATTGAATTTGTATCTCATCTTTTGATACGATATATTGCGCTAGATTTATGGCATATTTTCTACTGAAAAACCAAGCTCAAAGGCAAAAACATAGGTTGATGTGAAAATTAAAGTTTTGAAAAGGTGCTTACATGATTTGAGCATATAACCAAAGGCGTATTTTGAATAACCTTAACTAACAAGACACATATTAATGCTACAAGAACTGCACACAGTACATAAATAATAATACATTATAATAAAAATAGCATTTAACAATATATTTTTATCCTATGTTGTCATTACTAAAACAATTATTTTTTCCGATGGTTTTTTTAGTAATAATAGTGGTTAAAACCTCTCCTAAAACCATTACCCATAATTACCAAAATCATAGGGACTCCTTCCATCACAAATTGATTGACTATGGTTTTAATTAACCTTGGGTAACGTCATTATCCATGGTTGATAACCCCAAGTAATGCAAAATTTATCTATAGTTTAAACCCTTGTTAGTTTCAAGACTATAACCTTGTCTAACGCCATTATCCATGGTTGATAACTCCAAATAATACAAAAATATGATAAAAATAAATAATAAATATTTTTTAAAACTCATAAATAAAAGGTGGATAAGAAAATTGCATCAAATGAAAAGAAAGTGAAGGAATATTTGTTGGCACTTTCGTGTTGTGCTATTCAGATGTTAAATATTCACAATGTCACTTAATTATGCAATTCATAGAATGATGGCGTCAAAGATATATATCTCATAGTCAGCGTTCAAATTGAATTTGCACCACCAAAAGTAGATGATTTGAAGGCATATCTCAGATTTGCTGCAATTAAAATTTTTTGCATTCATGTGCATTTTGTAAATTAGAACACTGTATAAGAGGTGTTGCAATTGAAAATTAGAACACCATTATCCATGGTGTTGCTCATCAACATTCAGGAGGCACTGTATCACTATTTCCCACTTTCATAGTTTCAATTTAAAATTGAAAATACATAAACAATTAATATATTCACATTAAAAAAATCAAAGTAAATAAAGAAGGAAATACAAATTGCTACTATAAGTGAAAATTTATCAAACAATAATCATTCATATCATGTATAATTGGTTTTATATAAAACAAAATTTAAATGGGCCATCAACATAAAGCCCAAACAACAATTCAACCATCCATATCTAGAAATTGTAAAAGCAACTTAAGTATTGAAATTGATACCTAAACATGCATAAAGTATAGGTTTTTTATCAATCAATCATGACTCTCATCTCTAAACAAATTGCTCTTCATCTTCTAAATTTATTAGAGAGTGGTCAATAACATCAGTAGGTTTGGCACTTTCTTGGTCAGACACTATGCAAGACAATTAGACATAAATTAAATGATATCAACATAATAATTCAACCAATAAATATTATCGATGAAGGTTGAAACATATCGAAGTTAGGAGGCAAATCACATTGAAATTCTGCATAAAAACTTAAAAATGCATCAAACTTTTTATTTTTCTTAGTTATTTGAGACTCCAATTCGGTAACTTGACTCTGTAACTCTTGATAAGAAGGAAAAGCTGAAGAGATTCAACTATAGGATCGAAAAGGCTATCCAAATACTTGGGATGGGCAAGGACGCAATCCTAATCCTCAAACACGACCACAATTTTCTTGGTATTCCTTTTGAAACAGATGTCCTATTTGATTCACATGAATGAATTTTTCCCTATAAAAATAAACAATATACTAACATGAATTAAATTTTAATTTTCAGCTTTATAGTTAAACTTTGTAGTTTTCACATTATTCAAACATATTTATTCAAATATTTGTTCACGGGTTTATAGCTAAGGAAGGAATAGGTCAAGGAAACCTTTTTCATTGTAACTTACACTAATTTCTTTAGCCTTAGCATTCACATATGCCCCATCAGCTTGTTTATGTGTTGCTGTCCATACCTCTCCCTTACTAACCTTCTGACCTAATCCTTGTGATAGCTAACTACAAATGCATGGGGTATTGTAGTAATAAAAATATCATTCCACATAGATTGTTCCCAATTACCGGTTTACAACACCTTGATTATCTAGACAAACCATTTGGTGATTCAAAAATTTATAACGCAAAACTAAATAAAACCAACAGAAAACACTACGTAATTTACAATGAGAATAAAAAAGTTTAGTTTAAAATAGTGGAGATAAGTTTCTTGGGAATTAAAGGTTCATATGTTGTTGCCAATATCAAATGTAACTCGATTTCTAAAATACTAAATCCCATTTCTTAAGGCAAGTTTTCCTAATTTGATTAGTGATTTTATCTCGAAACCTTACTAACGTATCTAATTACTAAAGAACCGCATTTATTTATTTATTCTCTTTTTTATTTTGGATACCAAGAGGGATGAAATTTATTATTCGTATTGACACAAAACTTGCAAGATAGTTATCACAAGGAGACAAACCATGTCATCCTAAACAAAAAGGCAGTAAACATAGCATGCAAATCACAAAAATCACACAAAACAAAAAGATCACTCAAAACAAAAAGGTAAGACATACAAGGGTCTGGAATAAGTTTTCGTTACCTACCACCCCAAACTAAAGATGAATAGTGTCTATAGTGTTCAGCTAGGAGAGAGCAAGGTAACAGATACTTATTTGAATAAGATTACTTGTCATGGAGAAGAAGGTGGGAAATGGCCCTGCTGGTAATGCCAATCATACATGGCATCAACTCTATGGGAGATATGGGTGATCTGGGCTCCTTCACTCTCCTGCTCTCTATACATGGATTCCGTCCGTAAGGATATAGAGTCCATGCGACAGCTCATGCCCTCCATCAAAGAGTACATATGCTTAATGGAGAAACTGAAGCCAGAAGTGGATTGGGATGGGCCAGCGAAGTGCTACGGGGGAGGTGGGATATCAGTATCCACATGATCTTCCACAGTATCACCTGGACTTATAAATAGAAAAGTACTGTTGCCCTCCAGGCTAGTAAAGCTAGGATCAGGCAAGGGGTGAGGCACAGAAAGTCTAGGAATAATCAAACTATAAATACCCCTGTGAAGTACTATCATACCCTTATTAATCATTTCATCCATGTCTAGCCTTTTGGGTTGACATAACAAGGTATCCTATTCTAGGTCAATGCCAACATAGCGAGCTAGTGGGTTGATATACCCAACTATAACTATCCTGCCAGAGGTAGCCCGACCAACTCAACTAAATTGACTAAAAAGCCATTTAGTTGAGTGGATCGGTATCTGATGGATCATGGCATAAAGAAAGTATAATTCAATAGCCCGAATGGTACCCGGACTGTCGAATCGCCCAAAGATAGAACGGGCCATGAACCTCTGGAGGTATTTAAAAACACGATGATGTATAGAGGAAGCTTTGGTAGATGATGGATTGTACTATTCTCTAGCTCCAGAAATTTGGGAACAAAAAGATTGGCCCCGAAAGTCCCCTTGGTATACGAGTAGTATTCACACAGGCTAAAGAAGTACCAGTCATGGAGGGAAAACCATAAATGATATCCACATCCGCTAAATTCATTTTATGATCAGTGTTGTTTAGCCTAAAGGTAATCTCCCAACCCGAGTCATTTGCACATGGTTTGATATCAGTTAAGCTAAGGAGCTCTAAAATGGTGCATTCATAGCTAGGTTCATATAACTCAATGAAATCACCCCACCCCACATTGTTGCATAATTTTAAAGTATCCTGGTAGATGCCAAGCTCAAGCAAGGATTCTTTGCAGAAAATCTAGGATGGAATAATATCTCTCATGGACAAAGAAGCAAGCTGCATTCTCTACTCATTCGAGGTACACTCAATGTCATCAATATTACCATAGTTAGATGACTTACCTTTTGTTTTCCATTTTTTGCCTACCGTCTTGGTTTTCCCGGATGACATGATTCCTTGCTTAAAATCACAAGTTGGAGAAAAAGTTAGGCATACGGGGGGAAATGTGAACCAAGCCCAATAGAAGTCCACAACTAAGAAAGTATGTTACACTAATATAAATTCATGAAATCAACAAAGGAGTCACACCAAATTAACATGGAGAGTGTCTAGTCATGCACTCTTACAAACACTTGGTATGAACAAAAGTTTCAATAAAAGATTCTTGAACAAGCATTACAAAGTGGCTCCAAATCCATCAAATCAATCCATATATTACCAACCCCAAACTAGAATCTTCAACATCCCTTATGATGTCCAAACAATTGAAATAGCCTTAATAAGTGTCCAACAATGTATAATTAGCAAAAGATATACAACACCTTGAGGCATAAATCAAGAAAAAGATAAATAGGAGTGATGAATTAAGAGTGAGGGCAAAGAGCAATTCAACATTTCAAAACATACCCATTAAAAATTTTAAACAAGCATATGGAAAATGACATGACTTGAGGTATGCATTTTGTCAAACACTTGGTGGGCACTCATATTTTGGGCATCGCATAGCAATAACCTTACTATCCAATAGTTCCATTTGCTCATAAACAACCAAGAATACAACCAAGAAACCAAGTCAATGCTCAAATGACCAAAAGAAACAAGATCTATGGAAAATACGACAAATTGGGTTCATGAATCATAAAGAAATTATACGTTGAGGTTTATTTGGTTTTAAGCATACCCATTGCATTTCATGTGACATACAAGCATCATTAGGCAACCATTAATGTTTCCAATACATAAAATTGCAAGAAGAAGCAAGGAAACACCCAATTTGAATGAACCATAAAAGTTTAGAAAAAAAACCCAAATCAAAGAAAAGAGAAAGGTGTTTCTTACTTGTAATGGGAGAATGAAGTGCAGAATTTTTCACAAAATGATGGGAAATTTGTAGAGAAGATGATGGAAAAGGAGAATAGCAAGATGCAAAGAGTGGGTTTTGAAGTTGTGAAGTGAGGAGGATGAAGCAAGAGGAAGGAATGTGTGAGGATGTAAAGTAAAACATGAGTGCATGGCTTAAAAGAGGCATGTTATGGGCGTGGCACGATCCACGACTAGTGGGATTTCCCACAGCTTATGAGACTCGTTGTCCCTGGTGTAACATCCCGATTTAAAAATTAATTACTGAGTGAAATTAAGCCATTAAAATAATAATTTCAAAGTAGGAAATTACTTGTTAATTACAATCAATTTAATTAATTAACTTAAGAATTTAATTAATTATGATGTGTAAGGCACGTGTGGGACTGTTGTACACATTCTCCCATCCCACTTCCGTCATTCTCTAGTGCACATATATATGCCCAAGGTCACTATGGTTATTCATTTTCCTTTAAACTCCCTCTTCCTCTACTGCTTCGTTCTCTCTTTTCTTCTCTTCCTCGTTCTTCGTCTTCTTCTCTTCTCCCCTGTCCTCTGTTCTCTATTTTTGGAAACGCACGGCGACGGTACTGCAGAAGACTCAGAGCTTCCTTCTGCCGGTGAAGAACGATCGTTGAAGTGGAAGACGAACAGCTTCCTGCTCCCCGGTGCGACTGCGCTCAAGGAAGCCTGAACGAGTATGAGCCCTGAACAAAGCAAACTGAGAGACGACCAACGTCAAAATAGAAGAGCTTCTTGGAATCTCTTAGTTGGTAGGGGGTATCTTATATCTTAAATGCATGGGTTATGGATGGGTTCCGGGTGTTAATGACTTATTGATTCTGTGTTTGATACTGTGTTATGGTTACTGGAAAGACGTGTGATACACAGATGCATGATGATTTGGTGTCGAGTGATGGATGTCTAAGTCCGTCCGTGAAATGCATGTTAATGGTCTTGAGAATGTCGAATGTTTGCATGAAAAGAATGTGTTGGAGTGTTGTTGATGATTGCCATGTGATTTATATAGCATATAAGTGGCCATGAGTATTAAATCCTAATTGCATGTGAGAAATGTTGTTTCTGCGAGTCTGATGATGTTTTATACCGATTGTATATGATGCATGTACTGTTAAATGAAAGATTGTATATGTATCAACTCTGTGTTTGTGTGATCAATCCGCGTGTGGCGCATGGGATGTGTTAATGCTGGGAGCATGTAGTGTGGGACACTACCATCGGTTATTAAAAGCGTGAGACGCTGTGAAATCCTTTTGAGTGAGACTCAAGGTAAGCCTTTGAGTGGGACTCAGGCTGCCCGTGAACACCGCCGTTGGCGCTGAAAGCGTTGGTGTCATATGTGAAGGGAAACGGTTTAGTACCTGTAAAATGGCCAAGTCAGCTGGGAGCTGAATAAAAGGCTGGGAGCCTACGTTGCAACAAATGAAACTGATTACACACGAATGCGGATCTGAGTGATTGAATTTCGTGTACTTGTACAGTTGATGTTGATTGTGACCTGATTGCATGCACATGTGTAAGGTTATTGGGCATGATATGTGTATATAGCCGAGTGATAATTGAATAGATTCTGATCGGAAAATATTTTTATGCATGTTCTGATTAATTGGTATTGTGTATGTTCTGATAGTTGCTGTGTACATTTGTATTGTTGCTTAACTGAGGAATAATCCGAGTCAGTATGTATCATTTAATATCTAAGATACTCACCCCCCTACTATGGCTATATTTTACAGTGAATGTCTCTCGGAACGATGAATAGAGGTGGAGCTGCATGCCGAGTGGAATGTTTGTGCACTATGGAAATATATGTATATATGTAGATACTGTGTATAAGGTTTTGGTTAAGCCTTGGTTGGCTCGTATTTTAATCTTAGTCTCTTTAAATCAGAATTTGAACTCTCTCGGGTTGAGAGTATGACAATGTGCTTGTAAATATTTATATACATTCCTATATATATATATATCATACTGTATGTTTATTCTATGTTGTATGTGAAATCCGAGTGAAAGATATACGTACTTTTCGAGCGTGGGAGGTTAGCATGACCTTAGGTAAAAATGGAATTAAGTTATTGTTGTGGGAAGCGAGATAGTGACTTTACCCCGAGTGAAGAAAGGTTTAGATGTTTCCGAGTGAATGAGGTAGTATAGACTGTTAGGATTTCCCCGAATAGGGGATAACAATATGCTTCTGAGTGAGAACCTTCCGAGTGAGTGTTTTCTGACTGAAGAGTGATCTATAAGGTTCTGAGTGAAATCCGTTGTAGTAAACTTATTGGAAGCTAGAAGATTCTTAGGTGAGGCTTGATTTGGTGAGGGAACTTGAGTAAGAAGGATTGTATGTGCCGAGTGAAGAACGAGTGAAATACCCGAGTGTTAAAAGACCGTGAAGAATATTCCGAGTGAAATATATGTGTGGAATCCGAGTGAAATGACTATGGGAATCGCCTCCCGAGTGGTCAACATCCGTGGCTTGAAGGAATAAAGTTATGAAGTGTGTGGTAAACTCCCGAAAAGGAGCTTGTGAGTATAAGGGGGTTAATCTGAATGAATCGTGAGTGAAGACTTTTCCGACTGAATATAGATTCTGAAATCCGAGTGATGGGAATACCGAGTGGAGTTACTCGCCTCAGCGGCTAAGTGCTCGCTCCAGCGAGTGTGAGCAAAAGGAAGGTCTCTGATGGGTTACGCTTAAGCTATGCGAACTTCGCCCAAGTATGTTGGGTTATCTCGCTTGAGCGATATTGAATCCCGCCTGAGCGAGTAGGCGCTGTTGGGATCGCTCATGTCTTGCACCTTTCGTTGTTTGCCTTGTGAATGGTTTGCATTCCTTTCCTTTCCTTCTTCTCCTAATTCTACCCTCCTTAACTCTCAGCTAATCATTTTGCCTTTGAATCCCCTCCAATTTTGGAAAAATTTTCCTGGTCTCGGTTTATTCACTAATTGAATACAAGGTATTACATTTTGGTATCAGAGCGGACTGAAAAGGTCCAAGGCCAAGGCATGCTTACTTCTAGTAAGCGGTAATGTACATTATGACCAGTTGTTATAAAACTGCTTGCAATATCTGAGCCTTTGATGCCTAATTAAGTATTATTGTGTGACCAGGTGTTTATGAGCGGTTGTTATGGGCATAGAAGTATTGTTCCTGTGTTAGTCTAACAAAGTATATGATATTTGAAGATTGTATGATAATATGTTGTAGTTGGTGAATGTTGGGTTAAAATCCGATTGGCAGTGAGTGATTCTGTAAACTTATCCTTGAAAGGGGTGTTGATTTCAGGATAAGTCATGGCGAATCGTCATAGCATGGAAGCCATAGCCACGGCCTTCTAGCATTTTGTTGACGTATTCGAGAGGCAGAGCCAGCCTCGAACTGAAGATGGTCAAGTATTGGATCGCTTCCTAAAGAGGAAGCCGAGTGAGTTCCAAGGGGGATTTAACCCCGAGGCAGCTTATAAGTGGACTCAAGAGTTAGAGAGAATTTTTGGGGGCCTTCACTGTACCGAGGCCCAGAAGGTGGATTGCGCAGTGTACATGCTGTAGGACGAAGCAGAAAACTGGTGGAAGATCGCCAGAAACCGACTGGCTGATGCTGACACCCAGCTGACCTGGGAAAATTTCAAAATGTGCTTCCTAGAGAAATATTTCCCTGACACAATAAGGAGTCGGAAGGAACTGGAATTTATGGAACTGAAACAGGGTTCCATGTCTATAGAAGAATACGCAGCCAGATTTGAAGAGTTGTGCCTGTTTTACCCTCCCTTCCAACAACCCGGAACGGAGAATTCCAAATGCCTTAAATTTGAGAACAGATTGAGATCGGACATTAAAAGAGCCTGCAGATACCAAGAAATTAGAAGTTTTCTTGTATTGGTGAATAAGTGCAGAATTTTTGAAAAGGATGACAAGGCCCACTCGGGCCAGAGTAGCAAAACAGACCATTCCTTGAAGCCCAGCAATCTCGCTTCAAGAGACCGATTAACGCTGGTAGAGGTAGATCTTTTTCCAGGTTTGGGGGTCGGAGTCAGCAAGAAAGACGACCAGTTATAGGAGACGAAAAATGTTTTAGGTGTGGAGGAAATCATTACGCTCGAGATTGCAGCAACCATGGTGGAATGGTATGCTACCATTGTAAGGAGAGGGGACATATTCGCCCTGATTGCCCTCAACTGCAGCAAACAAGTACAAGTATGAATCAAGGAGAATTCCAAGGGAGAAGCCGTGGAAATGATGGCCAAGGATCGAGGGGCAGAGGTAATGGAGCCCAAGGAAATATGATGTTTGCTCCAAACAACCGAAGAAGAAATACCGACCAACCGGCTGCTGGGAGAGTTTACGCCATCAACGCTGAGGAAGCTGTACAAGTGAATGACTTGGTGCAAAGTAAGTGCTTACTCGGTAGATATACACTTAATGTAGTTTTTGATTCTGGAGCTACCCATTCTTTTATAACTGATGAGTATGTAAGACGTTTAAAGTTGCCGACTGTGTATATGGATCGGACTTTGGAAGTAGCCAATCCGACTGGCACTAAGGTGTTGACATCATCAATGTATAAAGATGTAACATTTGTGTTGGGCGATCGGAGTTTCACCTTCGATTTGGTGTGCTTGCCTCTGAAGGACCTCGACATTGTACTTGGCATAGATTGACTTTTAGCCAACAAGGTATTGGTGGACTGTCGGAACCGAAGAGTAATTTTTCCGAGGCAGAACAATGAGGACTACACGGTACAAGGTATAGCTCAGCTATTTATGATGCTTTGTTTAACTGAGGGAGAGAGTAGAGCCTGAGTGATTGATATTCTGACTGTTTGTGAATTCCCCGAGGTGTTTCCGGAGGATGTGTTGGGTGTCCCTCCGACTAGAGAAGTTGAATTCTCTATAGACCTAATCCCTGGAGCCGAGCCAGTCTCCAGTGCACCTTATAGAATGTCCCCGACAGAATTGGCTGAATTGAAAAAGTAAGTGGATGAGTTACTCGGAAAATAATTCATTCGACCGAGTGTATCGCCATGGGGTGCACCTGTGCTACTTGTTAAAAAGAAGGATGGCAGCATGAGATTATGCATAGATTACCGACAGCTAAACAAGCTCACGATTAAGAACCGATACCCATTGCCCAGAATCGACGATTTGATTGACCAACTACGTGGTGCTTTAATTTTTTCGAAAATCGATCTACGATCGGGATACCACCAAATCCGGGTGAAGGACTCGGATATCCCAAAGACTGCCATTAGGACTCGGAATGGCCACTACGAGTATGTGGTGATGCTGTTTGGTGTGACAAACGCCCCTGCTGTATTCATGAATTACATGAACAGCATATTCCACCCATATTTAGACCGATTTGTAGTTGTTTTTATTGATGATATCTTAGTCTACTCTAAGACCCCTGAGGAGCATGAGGAACACCTCCGAGCGGTACTTCAAGTATTGAAGGAGAAGCAGTTGTTTGCAAAACTTTTGAAGTGCAATTTCTGGATGGATAAGATCCACTTTCTCAGACATGTAATTTCCATGGAAGGTGTCTCGGTAGATCCTTGAAAGGTGGCAGCTGTAATGGCATGGGAGAGACCCAAGTCGGTCTCGGAAGTAAGGAGCTTCATGGGCCTAGCTGTCTATTATAGAAGGTTTATTGAAGGTTTTTCTAAGCTTGCTTTTCCGCTGACTAAATTGACTCGGAAAAATGTCCCTTTCGTTTGGAATTCCGAGTGCGAGAGCTGTTTCCGAGAGTTGAAGTATAAGTTGACAACTGCTCCTGTGTTGGCGTTGCCAAACTTGCAAGAGAACTTCGTGGTCTAATGTGATGCGTCGGGACTCGGCCTTGGGTGCGTGCTAATGCAGAAGGACCGAGTGATAGCTTATGCCTCTCGGCAATTGAGGCCTCACGAACAGCATTATCTGACCCACGACTTGGAATTAGCAGCTGTGGTCTTTGCATTAAAGATATAGAGGAATTACTTGTACGGATCCAAATTCAAAGTGTACAGCGACCACAAGAGCCTCAAATATTTATTCGACCAGAAAGAGCTGAACATGAGGCAGAGGAGATGGATGGAATTTTTAAAGGATTATGACTTCGAGTTGAAGTATCATCTGAGTAAGGCAAACGTTATTGCCGACGCGTTGAGTCGGAAATCCCTCCATATGGCAGTGATGATGGTGAAGGAGGTGGAGTTATTGGAGCAATTCCGAGACATGAATTTGCATGTTGACGTTCCTTCGTCTCGGAAGATAATGCTCGGTACATTGAAGATTGCCAATCAGTTCTTGAAATTGGTATTCGAGCAGCAGAAGTCAGACCCCTACTTGGCTAAGATGAAGGTGACTCAGGCCAAGGGTAAGGACTTGTCTCTGACCGAGGGACCGGATAGGATTTTTCGAGTAAAGAATAGGATATATGTGCCGGGTGGAAGAGAATTAAGAAGGATGGTGCTTGATGAAGCCCATAAGAGCCTGCTGAGTATTCACCTGGGTACTACAAAGATGTACCACGATCTAAGACTACAATTCTGGTGGCCCGGATTAAAGAGGAATATAGCGAAATATGTGGCTCGGTGTATTACCTATCAGAAATCGAAAGTCGAGCACCAAAAGCCGTATGGTGCATTGCAACCCCTGGAGATCCCCGTATGGAAATGGGACTCAATTGCCATGGACTTTGTCATGGGATTGCCAAAAACCCGAGCAGGTCATGATGCGATTTGGGTCATTATTGACCGATTGACGAAAAGTGCACACTTCTTACCTGTAAACATGAGATACTCGTTACCTAAGTTAGCTCAGATTTATATTCACGAAATTATCTGACTGCATGGTGTGCCGACTTCTATCGTATCGGATAGAGATCCTAGATTCACGTCCCGGTTTTGGACCAGCCTGCACTAGGAATTGGGCACGAAACTTTGGCTAAGTTTCGCCTACCACCCCAATCGGATGGACAATCCGAGCGAATGATACAAAGTTTGGAAGACTTACTGAAGGCGTGTGTGTTGGAGCATGGTGGATGTTGGGAATAGTACCTTCCCTTAATCGAACTCACATACAACAATAGCCACCACAGCAGTATTGGTATGGCACCCTACGAAGCACTGTATGGTCGAAAATGCCGAACCCCACTCTGTTGGTTGGAAACGGGTGAAAGTTTGCTATTGGGACCGGAAATTGTGAAACAAACCTTAAAACAAATCCAAGTAATAAGGGAAAAGATGAAGGCGTCTCAGGACAGGCAGAAAAGCTACCATGATAAACGAACTAAACCCTTGGAGTTTTCAGTCGGAGATAGGGTATTTCTAAAGACTTCACCGAGTAAAGGAGTCGGGAGAGCCTTGAAAAGTGGGAAGTTGAGCCCCCGATACATTGGACCTTACGAAGTATTAGAGCGGATCGGTTCCATGGCATACCGAATAGCATTACTGACTCACCTATCCCGATTGCATAATGTGTTTCATGTGTCTCAACTAAGGAAGTATCTACCCGATTCTACTCACACAATGTCAGATGATGGAGTAGAGATCAAAGAGAACCTAACCACTGTGACTATACCGACTAGAATCGTGGACCGATCGGTAAAGCGTTTGAGAAGCAAGGATATACAACTGGTTGAAGTGGAGTGGCAGCAAGACGGGTATACCTCTTATACCTGGGAACGCGAGGATGCCATGAGGCAACAGTACCCCGAGTTGTTTAATCAAGGTAAGTTACCGAGGACGAAATTCTTTTGAGAGGGGGAGAATTGTAACATCCCAATTTAAAAATTAATTACCGAGTGAAATTAAGCCATTAAAATAATAATTTCAAAGTAGGAAATTACTTGTTAATTACAATCAATTTAATTAATTAACTTAAGAATTTAATTAATTATGATGTGTAAGGCACGTGTGGGACTGCTGTACACACTCTCCCATCCCACTTCCGTCGTTCTCTAGTGCACATATATATGCCCAAGGTCACTATGGTTATTCATTTTCCTTCAGACTCCCTCTTCCTCTACTGCTTCATTCTCTCTTTTCTTCTCTTCCTCGTTCTTCGTCTTCTTCTCTTCTCCCCTGTCCTCTGTTCTCTATTTTTGGAAATGCACGGCGACGGTACTATAGAAGACTCAGAGCTTTCTTCTGCCGGTGAAGAACGATCGTTGAAGTGGAAGACGAACAGCTTCCTGCTCCCCGGTGCGACTGCGTTCAAGGAAGCCTGAACGAGTGTGAGCCCTGAACAAAGCAAACTGAGAGACGACCAAGGTAAAAACAGAGGAGCTTCTTGGAATCTCTTAGCTGGTAGGGGGTATCTTATATCTTAAATGCATGGGTTATGGATGGGTTCCGGGTGTTAATGACTTGTTGATTCTGTGTTTGATACTGTGTTATGGTTGCTGGAAGGACGTGTGATACACAGATGCATGATGATTTGGTGTCGGGTGATGCATGTCTAAGTCCGTCCGTGAAATGCATGTTAATGGTCTTGAGAATGTCGAATGTTTGTATGAAAAGAATGTGTTGGAGTGTTGTTGATGATTGCCATGTGATTTATATAGCATGTAAGTGGCCATGAGTATTAAATCCTGATTGCATGTGAGAAATGTTGTTTCTGCGAGTCTGATGATGTTTTATACCGATTGCATGTGATGCATGTAAAGATTGTATATGTATGAACTCTGTGTTTGTGTGATCAGTCCGCGTGTGGCGCATGGGATGTGTTAATGCTGGGAGTATGTAGTGTGGGACACTACCATCGGTTATTAAAAGCGTGAGACGCTATGAAATCCTTTTGAGTGAGACTCAAGGTAAGCCTTTGAGTGGGACTCAGGCTGCCCGTGAACACCGCCGTTGGCGCTGAGAGCGTTGGTGTCACATGTAACACCCTAATCATTTGCAACTAATAATTCCAAAAATATGAGAAAATTTTTCACAAAACAGTCACGCAACATTTGATATAGAGGGGAGCAGGCAGGGAGGAAACGAGGAGCATTCACTCACATATAACAACCTACAGAGAAGCTAAAACTGGGGCTGGCTCAATGGGTTTATCGCAACACATCAACACTAGGGCGGATTACACTACACCGTTGTTCGCTTAGACGGGGTATAAGACCGTCCAGGCGGAGTATGGGAATGCAGCAGCGGATAGAGGAGATTTCGCACTGAGGCTTCCCTTCGAGAAATACTGGTCACTCAACAGGAGGAATAGATAAGGGAAATACGTTAATACATTCACACGCGTAGCTTTCGGTGGAAGGCGGAGTTAGAATCATCCTACTTGGCTAGACGGGGTATATTTATCTTGGGCGGGCTGTCCTAGTTACTTGGGCGAGGTATGACGCCGCCTAAACGAAATCTACATAACGCCTCTTTAACACAACTACAGGGTAATTTCCTCCATCGGTTATGGACAAGGGTTCATTAAGTAAATCCTCACACTCGTCTTTCACTCAGAAAATGAGAAGTTACAGGGTACATATACGTTAGTAAGTTGTGGAGAAAGGAGGGATCTGAACCTATTCCACCCAGCTCAACTAAGTATGACGACGCCTGGGCGGACTTAGCCATAACGACCAATACGGGGTCAACATCGGGGTCCGGATTGCGTTAGTATCACGACGGATAGGAAGGATAATTGGACGGTGTCCCACTCTAACAACTACATCGCTCCAACGCGAGTCCACTCGCTTGGGCGGATTGCTCCCATACTTCAGGCGGGGTACGACTCCGCCCAACATATCCAACATAAGTTTTCCTAAGACAATTCTCAATTAACTCTGACTTGGCTATAGCCTGCTCAAATCATACTGTCCCTGCGTATCTATTAAAGCACAATTATAGAGCAAGGCAGCACATAGCATCACACTCACAAAACCATACATCCATGTGTACATAAGAGTGTATATTAATATTTACAATGCAAAATCAGACTTCTACTTGTTCATAAAGTTCTATTCATCACAAAACATTAACATCCGGTATGAACCAGTCCGGGCTTCATCTAACAACGCCTTAATTAAACCTTCGAAATGCATCAGCACTCCGCCCAGCATTCCAGCTCTGCCTCTGATCCTCCTCACGAGAGACATTCACTGAAAATGGCCACTACAGGGGTGAGCTTTTACATGTAAAATGATACTCACAGACTCGGTATCAGCGTCAGTACACGCTCCTGCTATACCTCAACCTTTCTCAAGTAACCAAAATCATACAATTCAACAATGTTCATGACACACATAATTCACCGAGTTTATTCCACATCCAAATATATAATCATGCATTCAAAATCATACACTTGCACATACATAGATTTATACATCACCACAATCAGCCTTATTTCTATATGCATGCCTGCGGATCCGACTCGGGAAAAGACTCTCAGTTACGGCCCCCTTTCTTTTGGCCCCTCGTCCCTCAGCTCTTACCAGGTGGCACCGGCCTCCCCACGGCGTCTCGAGACTCACTTCTCTAGCTCCAACGGCTACCACGAGCCCTATTGGGATCTAGCCAGGGTTGGTAACTGGAAGTCATTTCCCTTGGGGTTCTTGACCTTCCATGGGTCACCCCACTCTTACTCATGCAACTAACACATTCATTATTACACATCATCGCGTCATGAACACATTACCGTAGTCATTAAGTAAGAACGAATATCCTCCACTACTCGTCATCATTCAGTCAGTCACACCAGCGCATGTTACAATCGGTCATCAGACTAACAATATTGAGCAATCCAATTAAGAACATGCACATACATACTTTTCATAGTGACAACAAAATAGATCCATCATTATCATCCACGAGCAGACTACGCCATAGCCACGAAGATCACTATCAGAATCTCAAATCATGCATCAGTTTTAGTAATTGTGAATACATGCACACATGCACAGCATCAGTTCTAATGATTATAAAAACATGCACACACACACCCACGCTCAGCAGCATGTTCATCCGGTACCGTTCTTAGACCATGCATTCGACATGCAAGCGCCCCCTACCTTTAGAAGAATCCTCAGAAACCTTTTTCGTTCTTGTTGTCGGGTCCGATGTCCTTCTCCTGGTTCGTCCGGTCTTCCTTGGCTTTGTCGTATCCTGCGCCTGATTCTGGGATGAAGTGTGGTCCGTTCTTCAGTACTGGAATCAAGATCTCCAGGAGCGAAGAGTAAGATGGAAGAAGAAGAAAAATGGAGACGAAGAGAGGAAGTAGAGGATGAAGTGACGGAGGAGAGAGTCTGAAGAAAGAGTAAGTGTGTTCCTCACTAAAGGCTCACGATATATATATATATATATATGTGTACATGCGCATGAACAAGAGAAGAGTGGGATGGGAGAGTGTGTGCTGCAGCAGCCACGTGCACTCCACTCCATCCCTGACCATCACCATTTTTTTATACTTTAATGGCTTAATCCTACTTAGTTAAATGCAATTAACAGTTATTTTCTGGTTGGAATCAAGTCTTAATGGTTTATTCTTCATTCAACATTTAATTTTAAAACGGGGATGTTACAGTTCTCCCCCACTGAAAAAGAATTTCGTCCCCGAAATTCAGTCGGTACTTACGTAGGTAAACAATTCGGGGTACTGCTGTCGCATGGCGTCTTCGCGTTCCCACGTGCAGGAGGTGATCTTGCCTTGCTGCCACTCCACCTTAACCAGCCTTACGTTCTTGTTCCTTAAGCGTTTTACCGATTGATCCACGATTCCAACCGGTGTAGTCACAGTGGTTAGGTCTTCCTTAATTTCTACCTCGTCGTCAGGCATCGTGTGGCTGGGGTCATGCAAATACTTCCTTAGCTGAGACACATGAAAAACGTTGTGTAATCGGGACAAGTGAGTTGGTAACGCGAGGCGGTATGCCACGGAGCCAATCCGTTATACTACCTCATAAGGTCCGATGTAGCGAGGGCTTAACTTCCTACTTTTTAAGGCTCGTCCAACTCCTTTACTCGGAGAGGTTCTCAGAAACACTCGATCTCCGACTTGAAATTCCACTGGCTTGATGCGTTTGTCATGGTAGCTCTTCTGCCTGTCTTGTGATGCTTTCATCTTCTCCCTTATTACTCGAATCTGTTCTGTGGTTTGCTTCACGATGTCTGGTCCCAGTAATAGACTTTCACCCGCTTCCGACCAACAGAGTGGGGTTCGGCATCTACGCCCATATAATGCCTCGTAAGGTGCCATGCCAATGCTGTGATGATGGCTGTTGTTGTACGTAAACTCGATCAAGGGAAGGTACTGCTCCCAGTCCCCACCGTACTCTAACACACACGCTCTCAATAAGTCTTCTAGACTCTGAATCGTTCGCTCGGATTGTCCATCCGATTGGGGGTGGTAGGCAGAACTAAGCCAAAGCTTCGTCCCCAGTTCTTGATGCATGGTGGTCCAAAACCTGGACGTAAATCTAGGGTCCCTATCTGAGACGATGGAAGTAGGTATGCCATGCAGTCGAATAACTTCTTGAATGTAGATTCGAGCCAATTTATGCAATGGGTACTTCATATTTACAGGTAAGAAGTGTGCACTCTTCGTCAATCTGTCAACAATGACCCAAATGGCATCATGGCCCGCTCGGTTTTTGGGTAATCCCATGATAAAATCCATCGCAATTGAGTCCCATTTCCACACGGGGATTTCTAGAGGCTGCATTGCACCGTACGGTTTTTGGTGCTCTACCTTCGATTTCTGACAAGTGATACACCGGGCCACGTACTCCGCCACATCCTTCTTTAGTCCGGGCCACCAAAACTGTTTCCTCAAATCGTGGTACATCTTCGTGGTTCCTGGGTGAATGCTGAGTAGGCTTTTGTGGGCTTCATCAAGCACCATTCTTCTCAATCTTCCTTCACTTGGTATGTATATTCTGTTCCTCACCCGGAAGATTCCATCTGACCCTTCTGCCAAGGATAAATCCTTTCCTTTAGCCTGAATTTCCTTCATTTCAGCTAGGTAAGAGTCCGCCTGTTGCTATTCGTACACGGATTTTAAGAATTCGTTGGCAATCCTCAACGTACCGATTGTCATCTTCTGAGAGGAAGGGGCGTCAACATGCAAGTTCATGTCTCGGAACCGCTCTAACAACTCAACTTCTTTTGCCATCATGGCTGCTATGTGGAGGGATTTTCGACTCAATGCGTCTGCTACGACATTTGCCTTACCTGGGTGGTATTTCAACTTGAAATCATAGTCCTTCAAAAACTCAATCCATCTTCTCTGCCTCATGTTCAGCTCCTTTTGGTCGAATAGGTATTTAAGGCTCTTATGATCGCTGTACACTTCAAACTTGGATCCGTACAAGTAATGCCTCCAGATTTTCAATGCAAAAACTACTGCTGCCAACTCCAAGTCATGGGTCGGATAATGTTGTTCGTGGGGTCTCAATTGCCGAGAGGCATATGCTATCACTCGATCCTTCTGCATGAGCACACATCCTAATCCGAGTCCGGACGCGTCACAATAGACCACGAAGCTTTCTCGTAACTCAGGTAATGCCAACACCGGAGCAGTTGTCAACTTATTCTTCAGTTCTTGGAAGCTGCTCTCACACTCCGGACTCCATACAAAAGGAACGTTCTTCCGAGTCAATTTAGTCAGGGGTAATGCCAACTTAGAGAAACCTTCTATGAACCTTCTATAATAACCTGCCAAGCCCATAAAACTCCTTATTTCCGAGATCGACCTGGGCCTCTCCCATGCCATTACAGCAGCTACCTTCGCAGGATCCACCGAGACGCCTCGCTTGGAGATCACATGCCCGAGGAAGTGGATCTCATCCATCCAAAATTCGCACTTTGAAAGCTTTGCAAACAATTGCTTCTCCTTCAACACTTGGAGTACCGCCCTGAGATGTCCTTCATGCTCCTCAGATGTCTTAGAATAAACTAGAATATCATCGATGAAGACAACAACAAACCGATCTAAGAAGGAATGGAATATGCTGTTCATGTAATTCATGAAAACAGCAGGGGCGTTTGTCACACCGAACGGCATCACTACATACTCATAGTGACCATACCTAGTCCTAAAGGCAGTTTTAGGAATGTCCGAGTCCTTCACTCAGATTTGGTGATATCCTGATCGTAAGTCGATTTTCGAGAAGACTGAAGCTCCACGCAGCTGGTCAATTAAATCATCAATTCTAGGCAGTGGGTATCGATTCTTGATTGTGAGTTTGTTAAGCTGTCGATAATCTATACAAAGTCTCATGCTGCCATCCTTCTTCTTAACAAGTAGCACAGGTGCGCCCCATGGTGACACGCTTGGTCTAATGAACTGCTTCTCAAGTAACTCATCCACTTGTTTTTTCAACTCTACCAATTCAGTTGAGGACATTCTGTAGGGTGCACTGGAGACCGGTTCGGCTCCAGGGATCAAGTCTATAGAGAATTCAACTTCTCTATGGGGAGGTACACTCGGGACGTCCTCTGGGAACACTTCTGGGAATTCGCAGACAACCGGAATTTCATTCGCTAGGGTCTCATTCTCATCTTTGGTTAGACAAAGCATCATAAATAGTTGAGTTATACCTAGTGCCGTGCCGTCTTCAGTGGGTTGTTTTGGGAAAACTATCTCTCGGTTTCTACAATCTACTAATACCTTATTGGCTGAAAGCCAGTCTATTCCAAGCACAATATCAAGACCCTTTAAGGGCATGCAAATCAGATCGAAGGTGAAACTCCGATCATACAACTCAAATGCTACATTTTTACATATTGACGATGTGAACACACTAGGGCCAGTGGGGCTGGCCACTTCTAAAGTCCGGTTCATAGACACAGTTGGTAGCTTCAACCGTTCCACGCACTCATCAGCTATAAAAGAATGGGTTGCCCCCGAATCGAAAACAACATTAAGCATATTCGTTCCAAGTGAGCACTTACATTGTACTAGATCGTTTGCTGGTGCAACATCCTCTGCATTGATGGTGTAGATCCTTCCTGTCGCTGTTGGGCCGGTGTTCCTCTCTCGACTGTTCGGGGCATGCATCATATTTCCTCTGGTTCCGTTGCCTCTGCCTCCATGTCGTTGGTTATCATTCACTCTGGTTCGATCTTGAAATCCTCCTTGACGCACATTGGTGTTTGCCTGGCGGAGTTGGGGGCAGTCCGGGCGAACGTGTCCCTTCTCTCCGCAGTGGTAGCATTTAACATTTGTATCATTGCATTCCTTAGCAAAATGATCACCGCCACATTTAAAGCATCCGCCATACCTTGGTCGCCCACTCATCTGTCTCCCTTGGTCATTACGGTTCTGATATCTGGTGAAGGGTTCATTCCTCCTCACGTTCCCTGGCCTCTTGAAACATGATTGCTGAGGCCTCAGGTGCTGGTTAGCTCTGCTGCACTGGCCCGAATGGGCCCTGTCATCCTCTTCGAATATTCTACACTTGTTCACTAAGGCAGGGAAACTCCGGATTTCATGGTATCTGCAGGCCCTCTTGATATCCGATCTCAGTCCGTTCTCAAACTTAAGACACTTGGAGTGCTCCGTTCCCGGCTGCTGGAAGGGCGGATAGAATAGGCACAATTCTTCAAATCTAGTCGCGTATTCTTCCACAGTCATGGAGCCCTGTTTTAACTCCATAAACTCCAGCTCTTTCCGACTCCTCACTGTGTCGGGAAAGTATTTGTCTAGGAAGCAGGCCTTGAAATCGTTCCACGTCAGTTGATTGTCATCTTCGGGGAATCGGCTCCTGACTATCTTCCACCAATTCTCCGCTTCATCTCGCAGCATATACACTGCGCATTCCACCTTCTGGGCTTCGGTACAGCGAAGACCCCTAAAAATTCTCTCTAATTCCTGAGTCCACTTGAACGCCGCCTCAGGGTTCCGTCCTCCTAAGAATTCACTCGGCTTCCTCTTCAGGAAGCGGTCCAGCACATGGCCATCCTCAGGTTGAGTTTGGCCTTGCCTTTCAAACACATCAGCAAAGCGTTGGAATGCTGTGGCTATAGCCTCCATACTTTGACGATGCGCCATTCCTTATCCTGAAATTGACATTTAAGGATAAGTATACGGAGCCACTTACTACCGATCTAATTATTAGTCCAACAATTAATAACTTAGCACATTATGTCATTCGCCTAAGTCATACACACAATCGGACCAGGGGGAAAATAACCCCTCGTCCTCAAGACAATCATCAATCAGGTCAACCAGCATCAGAACAAATTCAATCATTCAATCAAAAGACACAAACACCACCGCTTACACTTGGTAAGCATACTTTGGCCTTGGACTTTTCGGTCCGCTCTGATACCAAAATGTAACACCCTAATCATTTGCAACTAATAATTCCAAAAATATGAGAAAATTTTTCACAAAACAGTCACGCAACATTTGATATAGAGGGGAGCAGGCAGGGAGGAAACGAGGAGCATTCACTCACATATAACAACCTACAGAGAAGCTAAAACTGGGGCTGGCTCAATGGGTTTATCGTAACACATCAACACTAGGGCGGATTACACTACACCGTTGTTCGCTTAGACGGGGTATAAGACCGTCCAGGCGGAGTATGGGAATGCAGCAGCGGATAGAGGAGATTTCGCACTGAGGCTTCCCTTCGAGAAATACTGGTCACTCAACAGGAGGAATAGATAAGGGAAATACGTTAATACATTCACACGCGTAGCTTTCGGTGGAAGGCGGAGTTAGAATCATCCTACTTGGCTAGACGGGGTATATTTATCTTGGGCGGGCTGTCCTAGTTACTTGGGCGAGGTATGACGCCGCCTAAACGAAATCTACATAACGCCTCTTTAACACAACTACAGGGTAATTTCCTCCATCGGTTATGGACAAGGGTTCATTAAGTAAATCCTCACACTCGCCTTTCACTCAGAAAATGAGAAGTTACAGGGTACATATACGTTAGTAAGTTATGGAGAAAGGAGGGATCTGAACCTATTCCACCCAGCTCAACTAAGTATGACGACGCCTGGGCGGACTTAGCCATAACGACCAATACGGGGTCAACATCGGGGTCCGGATTGCGTTAGTATCACGACGGATAGGAAGGATAATTGGACGGTGTCCCACTCTAACAACTACATCGCTCCAACGCGAGTCCACTCGCTTGGGCGGATTGCTCCCATACTTCAGGCGGGGTACGACTCCGCCCAACGTATCCAACATAAGTTTTCCTAAGACAATTCTCAATTAACTCTGACTTGGCTATAGCCTGCTCAAATCATACTGTCCCTGCGTATCTATTAAAGCACAATTATAGAGCAAGGCAGCACATAGCATCACACTCACAAAACCATACATCCATGTGTACATAAGAGTGTATATTAATATTTACAATGCAAAATCAGACTTCTACTTGTTCATAAAGTTCTATTCATCACAAAACATTAACATCCGGTATGAACCAGTCCGGGCTTCATCTAACAACGCCTTAATTAAACCTTCGAAATGCATCAGCACTCCGCCCAGCATTCCAGCTCTGCCTCTGATCCTCCTCACGAGAGACATTCACTGAAAATGGCCACTGCAGGGGTGAGCTTTTACATGTAAAATGATACTCACAGACTCGGTATCAGCGTCAGTACACGCTCCTGCTATACCTCAACCTTTCTCAAGTAACCAAAATCATACAATTCAACAATGTTCATGACACACATAATTCACCGAGTTTATTCCACATCCAAATATATAATCATGCATTCAAAATCATACACTTGCACATACATAGATTTATACATCACCACAATCAGCCTTATTTCTATATGCATGCCTGCGGATCCGACTCGGGAAAAGACTCTCAGTTACGGCCCCCTTTCTTTTGGCCCCTCGTCCCTCAGCTCTTACCAGGTGGCACCGGCCTCCCCACGGCGTCTCGAGACTCACTTCTCTAGCTCCAACGGCTACCACGAGCCCTATTGGGATCTAGCCAGGGTTGGTAACTGGAAGTCATTTCCCTTGGGGTTCTTGACCTTCCATGGGTCACCCCACTCTTACTCATGCAACTAACACATTCATTATTACACATCATCGCGTCATGAACACATTACCGTAGTCATTAAGTAAGAACGAATATCCTCTACTACTCGTCATCATTCAGTCAGTCACACCAGCGCATGTTACAATCGGTCATCAGACTAACAACATTGAGCAATCCAATTAAGAACATGCACATACATACTTTTCATAGTGACAACAAAATAGATCCATCATTATCATCCACGAGCAGACTACGCCATAGCCACGAAGATCACTATCAGAATCTCAAATCATGCATCAGTTTTAGTAATTGTGAATACATGCACACATGCACAGCATCAGTTCTAATGATTATAAAAACATGCACACACACACCCACGCTCAGCAGCATGTTCATCCGGTACCGTTCTTAGACCATGCATTCGACATGCAAGCGCCCCCTACCTTTAGAAGAATCCTCAGAAACCTTTTTCGTTCTTGTTGTCGGGTCCGATGTCCTTCTCCTGGTTCGTCCGGTCTTCCTTGGCTTTGTCGTATCCTGCGCCTGATTCTGGGATGAAGTGTGGTCCGTTCTTCAGTACTGGAATCAAGATCTCCAGGAGCGAAGAGTAAGATGGAAGAAGAAGAAAAATGGAGACGAAGAGAGGAAGTAGAGGATGAAGTGACGGAGGAGAGAGTCTGAAGAAAGAGTAAGTGTGTTCCTCACTAAAGGCTCACGATATATATATATATATATATGTGTACATGCGCATGAACAAGAGAAGAGTGGGATGGGAGAGTGTGTGCTGCAGCAGCCACGTGCACTCCACTCCATCCCTGACCATCACCATTTTTTTATACTTTAATGGCTTAATCCTACTTAGTTAAATGCAATTAACAGTTATTTTCTGGTTGGAATCAAGTCTTAATGGTTTATTCTTCATTCAACATTTAATTTTAAAACGGGGATGTTACATCACATGTGTGGGGAAACGGTTTGGTACCTGTAAAATGGCCAAGTCAGCTGGGAGCTGAATAAAAGGCTGGGAACCTACGTTGCAACGAATGAAACCAATTACACACGAATACGGATCTGAGTGATTGAATTCCGTGTACTTGTACAGTTGATGTTGATTTTGACCTGATTGCATGCATATGTGTAAGGTTATTGGGCATGATATGTGTATATAGCCGAGTGATAATTAAATAGATTCTGATCGGAAAATATTTTTATGCATGTTCTGATTAATTGGTATTGTGTATGTTCTGATAGTTGCTGTGTACATTTGTATTGTTGCTTAACTGAGGAATAATCTGAGTCAGTATCTATCATTTAATATCTAAGATACTCACCCCCTTACTGTGGCTGTATTTTACAGTGAATGTCTCTCATAAGGATGAATGAAGGTGGATCTGCATGCCGAGTGGAATGTTTGTGCACTATGGAAATATATGTATATATGTAGATACTGTGTATAAGGTTTTGGTTAAGCCTTGGCCAGCTCGTATTTTAATCTTAGTCTCTTTAAATCAGAATTTGAACTCTCCCGGGTTGAGAGTATGACAATGTGCTTGTAAATATTTATATACATTCCTATATATATATCGTACTGTATGTTTATTCTATGCTGTGCGTGAAATCCGAGTGATAGATATACGTACTTTCCGTGCGTTGGAGGTTAGCATGACCTTAGGTAAAAATGGAACTAAGTTATTGTTGTGGGAGGCGAGATAGTGACTTTACCCCGAGTGAAGAAAGGTTTAGATGTTTCCGAGTGAATGAGGTAGTATAGACTGTTAGGACTTCCCCGAATGGGGGATAACAATATGCTTCCGAGTGAGAACCTTCCGAGTGAGTGTTTTCCGATTGAAGAGTGATCTATAAGATTCTGAGTGAAATCCATTGTAGTAAACTTATTGGAAGCTAGAAGATTCTTAGGTGAGGCTTGATTTAGTGAGGGAACTTGAGTAAGAAGGATTGTATGTGCCGAGTGAAGAACGAGTGAAATACCCGAGTGATAAAAGACCATGAAGAATATTCTGAGTGAAACGTACGTGTGGAATTCGAGTGAAATGACTATGGGAATCACCTCCCGAGTGGTCAACATCTGTGGCTTGAAGGAATAAAGTTATGAAGTATGTGGTAAACTCCCGAAAAGGAGCTTGTGAGTATAAGGGGGTTAATCCGAATGAATCGTGAGTAAAGACTTTTCCGAGTGAATATAGATTCTGAAATCCGAGTGATGGGAAGACCGAGTGGAGTTACTCGCCTCAGCGGCTAAGTGCTCGCTCCAGCGAGTGTGAGCGAAAGGAAGGTCTCTGATGGGTTACGCTTAAGCTATGCGAACTTCGCCCAAGCATGTTGGGTTGTCTCGCTTGAGCGATATCGAATCCCGCCTGAGCGAGTAGGCGCTGTTGGGATCGATCATGTCTTGCACCTTCCGCTGTTTGCCTTATGAATGGTTTGCATTCCTTTCCTTTCCTTCTTCTCCTAATTCTAGCCTGCTTAACTCTCAGCTAATCATTTTGCCTTTGAATCCCCTCCGATTTTGGAAAAATTTTCCTGGTCTCGGTTTATTCACTAATTGAATACAAGGTGTTACATTTTGGTATCAGAGCTTTTGCTCTGTTCTGCCTTATGTTGGTTTTAGAATCCTAGGTGTTACACCTGGCCTAGTTTTTTATTTCCCAACCTGTTGAGAACCCACAGCCAGTGGGAAATTACACAGCCCATGGAATTCTCTACCTTGAGTCCTTTAAAATCTGTAATTCGAGGCATAGAAATAAGCAAAAAGAACCACGACTAGTGGGAAATTCCACTGCCCGTGGAGTTCTTTGCCTTGGGTCCTTTAATTTGTCCAGTTTCAAGCCAGAGGAATCCACTGCTAGTGAATTTCATTGGTTTTTCAAAAACTTTTCTTCCTTTAATTCTAACTTCCATGACCAGTGAAGTCCACAGCCAGTGGATTTCACTGTTTGATCCAATGAAAATCTTTGAAAACCATGTCAAAGACCCTGTGTATTCATGCAATGTATGTATGTGAAAAAAATTACATGTATTCTAATGAGGAAATCAAAAATAAAAATATGATTCATGCAATGTAGTAAAGGAAACATGGGGTTACCTCCCCATTAGTGCTAAGTTTAGCGTCTTCATCCAGACGTTTACCCCAAATGGAATTAAGAGCATAACACATTAAGCAAATCCAAAACACTTACCTGCTAGATGGGTTCACCTATCAAATAGTGTTTGAGTCTCTATCCATTTACCTTAAATGGACTAGATTTTTCACTCCATAATTTAACAGCTCCAAAAGGAAATACCTTAGACACCCAAAACGGTCTAGACCAATAAGATCTCAGCTTACCAGGGAAAAGTTTCAATCTAGAGTTGAAAAGAAGTAACATATCCCCTGGTTTAAATAACTTCCTTAGAATGTATCGGTCTTGCCATCGCTTAGTCTTTTCCTTATAAATCTTGGCATTCTCATAAGCATCTAAGCGAAGCTCTTTAAGCTCATTAAGTGCCAGCAATCTATGTTCACCTGCAACCTTAAGATCAAGATTAAGCATTTTAATTACCCAAAAGGACTTATATTCCAACTCTACAAGTAAATGACAAGGTTTTCCATATACTAGTTTGAAAAGAGTGGTTCCATAAAGAATCATCTAATTTAATACACCAATCTTTGGGTGACGTATTCACTACTTTTTGGAAAATAGATTTTATCTCCCTATTGGAAACCTCTACTTGTCCACTAGTCTGAGGGTGATAAGGTGTAGCAACCTTATGCCTCACTCCATATTTCCTAAGGAGGGTTTGAAAAGATTTTTCAATAAAGTGTGATCCTCCATCACTGATTATGCATCATGGGACCCTAAACCTTAGAAATATGAACTTTTTAAAAAGCTTTGTAACAGTCTTAGCATCCGAATGAGGTGAAGCAATGGCTTCTACCCATTTAGACACATAGTCGACTGCTACTAAAATGAATTTATTTCCAAAGGATGATGGGAATAGTCCCATGAAATCTACACCCCAAACATCAAAAAGTACAACTTCAAAGATGTTATTAAGTGGTATTTCATGTCTTTTGGAAATGTTACCTGACCTTTGACATGAGTCGCATGTGAGGACATACTCACGAACGTCCTTAAAAATATGTGGCCAGTTGAAGCGCACTTACAAAACCTTTGAGGCTGTTCTGGAGGTGCTCATGTGGCCTCCACGGGAAAAAGAATGGCAATGGTCCAAGATTTGTCACACTTCTTCTTTTGGTACACACCACCTTATGATACCATCTGCACACTATTTGAAAAGGAGTGGCTCATCCCAATAATAGTACCTGACATCTGTAAAAAAAAAAATTTCTGTTGAAAACCAAGGTCAGGAAGCAAAATACCACATGCAAGAAAATTGACAAAATCCGCATACCAGGGCACTTATTGGACACTAAGACTTAGAAGTTATTCATCCGAAAAAGACTCATTGATGGGAACAACATCACCCATCTTATCTTTTTTGGATGACAACCTAGATAAATGGTCGACAATAAGGTTCTGAGTACCCTTTTTATCTTTTATCTCTAAGTCAAATTCTTGCAAAATCAAAATCCATCTAATTAGCCTAGGCTTTGCTTCTTTTTATATAAAAGATACTTGATGGCAAAATGGTCAGTATATACAGTAACATGTGAGCCTACCAAGTACGATCTAAACTTATCAAAAGTAAAGACAATAGCCAATAATTCCTTTTTAGTGGTAGCATAGTTTACCTAAGCTTCATCAAGTGTACGACTAGCATAATGGATCACATGCAGCTTCTTATCCTTTCACTGCCCAAGCACAGCCCCCACTGTATGATCACTAGCATCACACATCAACTCAAATGGGAGTTCCCAATCACGGGGTTGTACCACAGGAGCTAAATCAAAACTTGTTTAATCCTACAAAAAGCCTCAAGACAAGATGAGTCAAAAACAAAAGGCACATCCTTACATAAAAGATTAGTCAAAGGCTTGGTGATCTTGCTGAAGTCTTTAATGAACCGTCGGTAAAACCCAACATGCCCAAGAAAGCTTCGAATGCCTTTCACATTGGTAGGCGTGGGCAATTTTTCAATCACCTTCACCTTAGCCTTCTCCACCTCAATTCCTCTCTCAGACACCAAGTGTCCAAGAACTATGCCTTCTCTTACCATGAAATGGCATTTCTCCTAATGTAAAACCAAGTTAGCCTCCTCACAGCGCTGTAAGACTTAGGACAAATTAGTTACACAATTATCAAAATCCAAACCATGCATAGAAAAGTCATCCATGAAAAGTTCCATCATATTCTTAATCAAATTAGAAAAGATGGCCTACATACAGCTTTGAAAAGTCAAAGGTGCATTACACAGGCTAAATGGTATTCTCCTATATGCATATGTCCCATAAGGGAAGTGAAGGTAGTTTTCTCTTAATCAGATGGATGGATGGGGATTTGATGGAAACCTGAGTACCCATCTAAATAACAAAAATAAGAGTGCTTAGCAAGCCTCTCAAGCATCTGATCAATGAAAGGAAGAGGGAAATGATCTTTCTTTATGGCGCTATTTAATTTTCTGTAGTCAATGCACATACGCCACCCAGAAACTATCCTAGTAGAAATTAGTTCATGTTTGTTATTTTTCACAACGGTTATCCCTCCCTTCTTAGGCACCACATGAATTAGACTTACCCACTTGCTACTAGCAATGGGATATATGATGCCAGCATCTAACAATTTCAAGATTTCTCTCTTAACCATTTCTTGTATTTTTGGATTTAGTCTCCTAAGTGGTTCTATTGTGGGCCTACTTTCATCCTCTATAGTAATCCTATGCATACAAAATGAAGGACTAATCGCCTTAATGTCATCCATGGTATACCTAATAACCTTCCTATACAACCTAAGGTGTTTTAGGAGTTTTTTAGTTTCCACAACATTCAATTTAGCACTCACATTGACAGGGTTTAAAGAGTTCAGGCCAAGAAATTCATACCTCAATGAAGCCAGTAAAGGCTTCAATTCTACTTGGGGCCCCACCACTTTATTATGCATGACCTCAGTATCATGCCTTAGTGGCGCTTCTGTTTCAGAGCAACTCAATGTTCCTACAGGTTCAATCAAGAAAACAGATTCAAATGGTTCATTGCGAAGGGTTTTTTTCTTCACTACTTGGTCAACAATATCCACACTACAACAAACATCTTCATCGAAAGGTTTTTTAAAAGTATTTTTTAAGTTAAAGTTAACCTTTTGGTCTTTAACAGTTATAAAAGGATTTGAAGACATAACTCTTTTGGAGGCCAGAATCAATTATAAACTTTTCCTTTAAATTATAAAGGATATAAGTTAGAAAATAATTGAAAAGATTAACAAATTCCTAAAATCAAAAGTGAAGAATCTACAATTTACCATTGTGTATTTATCATAGCACACAAAAGCAGAAATCCAATTAAAAGTAGTGTTAAAGAACTAAAACAAAAACTATAAGAGCATTAACATATGCTCAAATAATGCAATGCGCTCAGATCTTACAACTAAATGCTAATTAAATAAATCATCTTGACATTGGTTTCATGTACAACTTCTTGCACCATTATTATATCCAACTACAGGACAATAAATTCCATACAATATCTCCTCATCTCAATTCATAAAAATCAAAGATTACATTTTGGAAGCAGACCTAACAAAAATGAAAACACTAACCAGCTTTAACTAAGGCTTTTTAGCCTCTTTTGGTTTCAAGGTAATTGTATATAATTGAAAATAAGGCTTAATTCAAGCAAATAAAATTCTGACCTAAATAGTATTCTTGAATACATATTCTTTGTAATCTTTTGGAACATTGCTCCAACTAGGATAACATATAAGGAATAGCTCAAAATCACTTGCACTTGGACCTAAGAACCTAGTAAAAAATCCTCCTCATCTACAATCGGTTGGGTTTCATCATTCGAATGTAGGATAATCCTTTCATTAGAAGGAAGGGACGAATCATCATTGACTTTGAGTTGTTTTGTCTTTCTTGTGCCATCATTACCTATGAATAAATATTTAGTACATTAAAAATAAAGATAAAAATCAGCATAGTACATGAAAAAAGAAAGATAAAAATGAAGATTTTCCATTCTCAAGTATGAGAAAATGTGAGCCACTACAACAATAACAAACATTTTTATTTTAGCAGAATAATTGAATCGTTAGCTTTGAGAAGTTATAGATTTTACTATATATACAATATGAGTATTTTTAAAGTGTAACTATGGCAGGATACGAAGGCCATGCCTATCATTCAATAAATATCCTTAAACTTTTATATAGGAAAT
Organism: Clitoria ternatea; assembly: GCA_037962975.1. NCBI lineage: Eukaryota > Viridiplantae > Streptophyta > Magnoliopsida > Fabales > Fabaceae > Clitoria > Clitoria ternatea. Next base: position 166,047,017 of record CM075672.1, read on the forward strand.
CAAACATTTAAAAAATTCCATTGCATAATTTTATAATATATTCACCAACTTTGTTATTTTTAAATTTGTAGACATCTAACATAAATTGGATAAACAAGACTCTGTATAGTGTAACAGCCCTAGCTTTTAGAATAAGGGCCTAGACTCTCAAGATCATTGAGAGTATTCTAATAAGTCTTCTTGAGGAAGTTAAGGCTTTGGTCTAATCCCCTGGGTGGCTATGAGAAAGAAGCAACGATGAGGAAGGAAGTCCTCAAGGTATCAATACATAGATAAGTATGAGAATAAGGGAAGGTGTGGTAGAGTGGGTGTAACACCCTAAATTTTAAAGAAAATTAATTTATTGAATAGAGATAAATAATTAATTATGGTCCAATAAATATGGGAGAATTAATTTGACACTAGAGGTGAATTATAGGTGAGTTAAGATTTGCCAGAATCGGATAATTTAACTGATAATGTAAGACCCACTTAGTCATATTAAATATTTGTTAGGTCTAGAGGGTTTAGAAGATTATTGTGATTAGGGTGGTATAGTTAAAATAATTTTTAGTGTTAAGGAAAGGATTAATCGGACTCGACATATGTTATTAAACGGAGAAAATACGAGCCGAATGGAATTAAAAGAAATTGAAAAACTCCCTTTTCTTCTCCTTACTCAACTGTGTGTATTTTTCCTCTTGATTAGCATTTGTATCCATTGGGTATTAGGAATTATTAACCATTAGGAAAAAGTAGAGATGATGTACCCTTTTAACTCTTGGACATTGACCAGAATGGTCATCTTTTTCTCTTTCCCTTCTCCAAAACCGTACATACTCCTTCTTCCCCCATCACTTTTCATTTCTTCTTCTTCTCTCCAAAAACCCTAAGTAAAAAGGGTGGTGGTTCCCTTCTCTTCTCCCATTCCGTCCTTGAAAGAACTTGGAGGATCTTTGAAGTCTCTTCTTTCCTCTTCTTTATTTTTGTGTGGATTTTTCCTCTCTTGGAAAACTCTCTCATTCCTTCTCTTGAGGTAAGATCTTGCTATTTCTCAAGAGTATCAACTATGGATTTTTGAGTTTTTATGTTAGGAGAGTGATTTATTAAATCTTGTTGGGTTTTAATGAAAACCCTAACCCTAAGATTTGGGTGAAATGTAAAATATGAGAGGAGAGGCATTCATTTTGTTAAATAACTATTTTTGGTGAGCTTAAATGATGTTATTAATGGTGAAAGGCCATTAATAAACTTAGTGGTTATTGGGAACCATTAATGTGGGAACCCGGTAATGGGTTTGGCAATAAATATGCTTAATAATAAATTTAGACGCCTAAACCGTGGTGGTGGTGGCTAAACAAATGAAATAAACGGGACTGAGAGTTAAGATGCTAGAGGTCATCGAGTAAATAAATATGAACATTAGGCCGATATGGTTGAATGGGAAATTGATTGTGTGATATATTGTGATGTAGGAAATAACCCCAGCTACGTGGCGGAACCTTCTAACCGTGGTGAATACTACTTCTCTTGAGGTAGGAGGGGGTAACTATTCTAAATGCATGATTTCATCCATTGATGGTATGAGAATATGTGTATATATGATTATGCTTTTTGACTGCTTGTGTGGACGATGTGATGATTTCATGATTTGAGTGCATTTAGAATGATTGAGGTTATATGGCATGTATTTGGAATGTGGAATATGATAATGAAATGATCGAAACCATAGTCAATGACCCGGTGTGGAATCAACCACTAGAGTTAGTAGATGGCTGAGGTTCTTAGATCAGTGTTGTATGTATCCGGTATCCCAATGAGCGGACATCGATCTTAATGTCTGATGTTTTTACTTGCTGAATCTATATTGCATACAGAATGGATGAAGTGATATCCGTACTCTGGTATCGGTATTGAGACCGGATCAGATATTACGTTAAATATATTAATGATATATGTCATGATGGTTTGAGACCATGCTTTAAATTGAAATCATTGGCGTGAAATACCCTGATGTTATGTATATGAATTGACAAATGTGATTACCACTAACTACCGATGTGTGTGAGTTCTAACAAAAATTTGTAAAGGTTGAGAATGTTGAAATCCACTAAGTGGTGGTCGTGAATGAATGGTTGATTGAGTGGCATTTAGGATGCACAGTGTGAGAATACATTGATTGGCAATTGCATCCATGGCATATCATTTGTTACTTATATGTAATGTTAGGGGTTCCAATAGGCAGGCCCTGTGGGAGGGCGGCCCAATGCATGGGTATATTGTTATTGCTCCCTAGTGATTCGGGGAATCACGAAGCTGCCCTTAGTTTGGTGGTGAGGCACTTTATATGGCAGGCCTTGTGGGAGGGGCGGCTCTGTGATGAGCAGTTTACCTCGATGTACAACGGGGCATAGCTCCCTTGATGTGTGTTCGGGGGAGGCCCGTAGCACTTTGGCAAGTACGGCCATATCGTTGATCCGCTGTCACGGGGTGACTAATGATACAGATGGGCGAAGAGCGGTTTGGTACCAGTAAAATATAATGTTGACCATGCATGAAATTGGATATAAGTGTACATATTTTCCTACTGTAGTAGGGGCATAGTAGCACACCTATGCTTGTCCCACAATTGATATGTTGATGTTTTCGCACAGTCGGATCCGCACTTCAAAATAATTCTGTTGTGCATATGCATTGGCTTTAAGAGAATTTGCATATAGCCGAGATATGCCTAGTAGATAGCCGAGATGGCGATGGATGATCGTTGAGTAGAGAGAAAGTAAGCCGAGGTGCTAACATTATATGTGTGATGAATTTTTGAGAAGGCTAAGGATATGTTATATATATATATGATATTGCCTTGTGAATATGTTTATTTGCACATGTATTGTGCTGAGATGGAATGATGTGTCATGTGTGTGATGTTATCTTGAAAATGAATGTAGTGCACACATGTATAAATCTCATCATAATGTATGATTTTGATTCATTTGGATTATGTTACTCACCTCCCTGTTGCCATTTTAAGGTTGATGTAGGTGTGATGAATTATACTTTTTTGGAGGTCGAGTATTGGAGGATGTAAATATGAAAGGAATGTGGGTGAGCCTTAGCCGGCATATATGTATTCATTTTGTATGGCATACGATGTGTATGCTTATTTTGAAATTAATTTGATAACGGTTGATTTTGGGAGGTCATGTCGGAAAATTAGATCGGATGTGTATGGCTAATTTTCATTAATGACCTTGATAATGTATGAATGATATTGATATTATTAAATTATATTTTCTATCATTTGACAAATCGATAAGTTATCTTCTATCTTCTTTTTGGTAGCTGTTTTCCATCACTCTTGAAATTATTTTTATCTTCTGCTTTTCCCTTGTGACGGCCTGCAGTCCGGTCGTCCGAGGTGCACTCTAATACTGTTCCTATATCTTCATATATGAGATTGGTTATTCATTGATCTGGGGCAATTACTTGATATTATATGTGTATATATATACAGAATAACTTATAGGCATTTTTATTTTAAATATTGAAAAATTTACCCCTATTTTTGAAATAGGAAATCGGGGTGTTACAGTGGGGATTGTGAGAAGGATCAAGAGTAATAGGAGAATAGAAATGTGTAACGAGTGATGGAAGGAAATGAAAGATGAGTAATCATGAGTATTAGTAAAATATTATAAATATTAGAAATTAATTGCTAATGATTAGTTACTTTGTTAAACTGTGATTAATTGCTAAATTATCTTTTAATGATTCATGTTTAGATTAGTAGCTTAATTATGAGTAATTAGTAAAAATTTAATTAAAATATATAATTATAATTAATATTTAATAATTACTTAAAAAATAAATAATATATATATAATATTAAAATAATATTTTATTAAGTTTTACTTAATTTATAATAAGTAATAGTATTTAAATAATAAAATATTAAAGGTTTTCCGGTATTATACTGTGGGGCCCAATTATCGATCTTCCCCGGTAACTCGACCTGACACTAGTAATCCATAAAGAAAAGTAGTCCTAGTAGGATTTCCTTGTAGTGGATCGAGGGTAACTGACTTGGTCTAATCAGACCAATCAGAACCTTTGATGTCACCTACGTTTGGTCGTGCATATACCTCGGAGTATCTGATGATGGCACGGTCGGTCCTCGAACAACTCGGTCTGATGTTTTAGGAATGTTTCCTGAAGAGGCCGAGACTTAATTCGGACTTTGTCAACCCTGTTTCCATGTTATCTCATTTCTTCAATTCTGTCTTAAAATTCGGCCTATGCATCTTTGGTATTTTGGACCTAACTTTTCCAAACAAAGCTTGAATGGAATGATTCTGGTCTCCTTCACTTTATTTCAAAGAGATCTTCAACCTTTAGTTTTAGTCTTGATCCCTAATTCCTACTCTGTCATGCCCAAATTTAAGGATCAAGTAAATTCACTTTAAAATCATGTCATTTGTGTTTTTACTCTGCGTATGGTTCACTTAAAAATTCATAACCTCCTCGTACGACCTTCGATTCACGTAAACATAGTGCTGAAATCTCCATAACAAAATCCTCTACATTTTTTGTGTAACATCAAGATCTAGATCTTCCTAAATCAGTACAGTTTTAAAGATCTTTAAGGACCTTTGTTTATCACGTCACCATGCTGACTATTTCTAGAAAAATAGACATATCACCCTCTTCCATTATTAGAATTGCTTCATTCTTTTTGCTATGGATCCATATTAAAGAAATCTACAAGTATTATGAAGGGCATAAAGACCAATTCTTAAAAGAAAAATTACTACAAACTTATTTTTACAGCCCTACCTAATTTGGGAACAATTGGAGCATCCTGTCTTGTTTCGGGCATATCTCAGGATACCAATATTGGATCATCGCTAATGATATATCAAATCAAAGGGAAAAAGAAGATGTACAAGTATTATGTTAGGCATATTTTAAGATTCTTCCTCTAAATTAGCCTATATTCATTTTTAACATCCCTAATTTCTAGTTCTTAAAAATCATGCACGCCTAAAACCATCGGGTAACAATTAATTTTTTGGCCACTGGTTTCTAGTCAACCACCATCACCAGCCACCTCCTGAGGTAGGTGTTGCCCCTAAGAGAGCCCACCTCACTCATGGTGCACAACTCACAACTCCAGCTGCCTCCACTTAGCAATAAATGCTAACTTCCACTCATAATTATATTCCTTTGCCTAGAATGATTTCAACATTCTTTCACTTCTCTCATTCAATCCTTACAGCAGAACCCAAAACCAATCTCTCTTCATCTTAAATCCTAACTTTGCATCCAATGTTCTCTTTCTCATCTAACCACCGTAAACCACCACAATAACCACCCTTAGCCACCAAAAGTCATGGCCACATCATCATCTCCTACCTCTAACCATCCAAAAATTCTTCCTCCTTCTTCCATCTCTTCCAAGCCGTGACCAATGTATAATCATACAGCCATTCACTTTTAAAATTTCTTGCATGCAATGATTTATGAAAATCAATTCCAATCTCTTGTTCTAAAGACTCCAAAACCGTGAACTATTCAAACCCATTCAAGGTGAGTTTGGCAAATTCTTCTCTTGGAACTTGTTCTTGAATTTTTATGGTCCAAAATTAGCTTTAATTTTGAAAATAAATTAGTGTTGCCTTGCTATTTTGGAAGCCAACATCGTAGTTGTCCCTCTTTGTTTTAACCATACATGTCAATTATTTTAGGATCAGGAACCATTGGCCTTTATCGACGGACGATCAAGGACGTTTAGAGGAAATTCAGCAAACCACCCTTATTTCTTCCTCAAAATTGTCAGCATCCATAAGGTAAGGGGAGCCTTTTTTTGGTTAATTGTGTCTTAAATTTGTTCCATAAAGTTATTCTAGTATCGGGGGTTATAATTTTAAGTTTCATCGCGATCCAACAGTCGAATTTGAAAATATGAAATTTTTAATAATCGATGATGATTTCATTATGTTAAAAATAACATTTAGTATTTTATAAAATCTCGTGATGCATGCCTTGGTGATCGAGTAACCAGAAGAAATTTTACCAAAACCAGAGCCAAGACAGAAAAGTTATAGGTTTTAGAGTTAGCGGGCTCGGTTGACATTTAATATGGTTGTAATATAAAATTTTATATTTCTATGTATCTTGATGTAATTTGTGTAAATTTGTCTGGTAAGCCCCGTAATTAGAAGTTAAATTCACCGCTAAGTGGCCAGAGCCATTCTCAAGAAACACACGTTTTTCAAGAAATTCTATCGACCAGAACGTTTTCGACTGTTATTTTAATTTACTGGATTTTCAAAGATACCATCCTAAGTTTTTCTCAGATAATGCAATTTAATTTAAAAAGCAGAGTGGTAATAAATAAAATGATATAATCATATTAAAGAAATCAAGGTATGAATAACTATGTGACTAATGGTCTAGTAAAAGCTAAAATATAATACTTAGAAGAGATTCTAATAATTAAGTAACTAGAATAGGCGACTTAAATTAATGGTACTTTCTTAAGCTAAATATTACTAAGACTAGGTCTTATGGTTTTATAAGGTTTAAGGTTATACTAAAAAGTTAAGTTATTAAAATAAAACTTAGGAGTTGCTAGTAAATGATAAAGTATAAGTGTAAAAGAATTAAGTAAGTTAATTCATAATAAATTACTAGCAAGAAAGGTAAACTAAAATAAAGAAAGACATTATAGTTAAAATAAACTAATGATAATTAAACTTATAAATGATTACTACTTAGGCTAATAAGGGAGATGGCAATAAGTGAGTAATAATGAGGATTAATAATACAAGATCTATATTATGGGACTTCTTAATAAAGCTTATGAGATCAAGGTTTAAGTGACTAAACTATTTATAGGATGACTAAAGTATATCAGAATATAAATAGTTAGACTGGTTAAATTAGACAAAAAGAGACAAATGATACTTAAGGGAATAAAATTAGTATACTCGAGAAGTGTAACATCCCCAGTTTTATATAAATGATTAAATATTAAGAATAAATATTAAATAATTACCCGTAGACTAATTAAATCCCCAAAATGTTGGAAATAATTAAATTAAGATTTTGGGGATTATTCATAATTTATTAGGACTTTATACGTTGAAATTATACCCGATTAAAATATGGGTGTCGAACCAGGTATCTCTGATTGAGGTACCGTTGGTCAGGGCTGTTAAGAATATTATTGGGAATCCAAATATGTATTCAAAATAGTTTTTAGATGAAGTATTGAGCTCAAATGGAGATCCTGTTTGATTTAAAATGGAGAAGTTTAAGTGAGGGGTTAAATTAAAACACTAAACACTCCTTACTCTCATTTTCATTCACGTTGGTTTCCCTTCTAAAGACAAAAGTCTTTTGCTCTCCTTTATCTTTCACTCTTTATCTCCCACTCTTCTTCTTCTTCCATTCTCCAAAACCCAAGTGTGGTGTGCCCTTTCTCTTTCATCCATTTTTGTTTGCTTCAAGTTTGGAAGAGATGACAATGGTGGTTTGAGGCTTCCTTTTCCCTTCTCAATTTTCATGCTCCACTCTCCCTTACTTGGAAACCCATTCTTTTCTTCTCTTGAGGTAAGCTCTTTGTCATTTCTCAAGAGCATAAACCCTAGGTTTTGGGGTTTTGATGTTTAAGTAAGCATTATGTATATGGGTTATTAATGGGAGGCATTTATGATGGAAAACCCTTAGGTGGGGTGCATTTAATGTGGGTTTTATGAGAGCCTTGAGAGGTACATGAAAATGGTATGGAAGGTGATGGGAAATGTTGAACATTGATGTTGGTTGTTAGGTTTTCAATGAAACCCTGGCTTAGTAAATTAGGGGAAATATGAATTGTAGGTGGATATGCATTTATTATTGATGTAAGATATTGTTTATGATAGGTAATAACCATTAATGATAGTGAATGGTCGATAATGATTGTTAGAAACCATTAATGTAGGAACCCATTATTGGGTATGGCATTGAAGATGCATAATAATGAATGAAAACACCTAACCCATGATAGTTGTGGTGGGTTGAATGAAATAAATGAGGTTTAGGAATTTAAAATGGCATAAAGCAACAAGTAGATAATTATGAGCACTTGAATCTTGGTAGTCGAATAAAATTAATTGTGTGGTATATGGTATAATGTAGGAAATGACCCCATCGACGAGCCAGGACCTTCAGACCGTGTTGATTTCTACTTCTTTTGAGGTAAGACAGGGTAACATCTTTAAATGCTTGATTTCATCCATTAGTGATGTGTGTGTATATGGTTGTGTTATGCTAGATTGGCTTGGATGAATGATTTGATGATTACTTGATTGAGATGCATATAGAGTGAATAGTGTTATGTGGCTTATGTTTGTGGGATGATGATTATGTTGTTGAATTGACTCATGATTAATAAGAGTTGTTGTTAATGGTTTGGAACCATGATTGTATTGATTTCAATGTTAATGAACATCCCATGACATGTGAATTGATGAATTGTGATTGCCATTAACTAGATATGTATATAAAATCCAATGAATGATTGTGATGGTTGAGAATGATGAGTATATAAAGTTCCATTAAGTGATGGTGATGAATTATTGGTGATGGAATGGCATTTATGATGCATAGTGTAAGAATGTATTTGAGTGCATTGCATTGCATCCATGGCATATCATTCGCTGCTTATATGGAATGTTAGGGGTTCCAATAGGCAGGCCCGGTGGGAGGGCGACCCAGTACACGGGTAAATTGTTGTTCCCTAGTGATTCTGGGAATCATGAAGCTGCCCTTAGATTGGTGGCGAGGCACCCTCTGTGGCAGGCCTAGTGGGTAGGAGGCTCTATGAGGAGTAAGTTACCTCGGTGTCCGACGGGGCACGGCTCTCTCAATGTGTGTTTGGGGCAGGCCCGTAGCGCTTATGGCAAGTAAGGCCATGTTGTTGAATCCATAAGTCACGGGGTTACTATTGCTACAGATGGCGATAACGGTTTGGTACCGGTAAAATATGATGTTAAGAATGCAAATTTAAGATATAAGTGTACACTTTTACTACTGTAGTAAAGGCATAGTAGCACACCTATGCTTGAACCACACTTGATATGATATTGTTTCCCATAGTCGGATCCGCAATTGTTATTGATTCCTTTGTGCATATGCATTAGCCATAAGAGCATTTGCATATAGTTGGAGATATCCCCAGTTAGTAGCCCGTGGTGGCGATGGATGATTGTTAAATAAAGAGGGAAGATATTGTGATACTAACATTGAATGCATGATCATCTCTATTAAGAATGTCTATGATTTTGATATGCAAATTGTGAATATAATGAATTGGATATGCATAATGTTGAAATGGAATGAGATGATGTGTGAATGAAGCTTATGATGTTTCTTGAGAAATATATGTTAAGCACACATGTATATGTTTCATCATAATGTATGATTTTGAATCATTTGGTACATGTTACTCACCCCCTAGTTTCCATTTTAAAGTTTGATGTAGGTATGATGAAAATCCTATTCATTTGGAGGGTGAGCAATGATGGAGGTAAATATGGAAAAAAAGTGTGAGCCTTGGCCGGAATCTTTTGTAAATCACTTGACAAGTGTAGATTTTTATTTTTTGTATGATGATTGGTTGGTCATGAATCTTGATTTGTGGGTCATGTGTAAAAATTAGACCTGTGTATTTTTGAATGGCTAATTTTTAGTAATGACCCCAACAATGGATGATGTTGATTGTAAATTGAAGGTTTATGTTTATTGATAATGCATATAAGACTTGTGTATGAATGAGAATGTGAGTAGGGCATTAGAATGTTGAATGAATGATTTTGGCATGAAGAATATGATGAATTTTCATGGTTTTATGCATAATTGAGGAACCAATAGGGTCAAAATGAGTTTTGTGAGATTTCAATGGCCTATAATGGTTCCAATGGCTTAAATGCATGATTTGTGATTTATAGAAATTGAAATAGGCCAATCCCATTAAGAATAGGCCCTTGTGTTGTACAAAAATGTCTCAAAATGAGTGAAATACATTTATGCTCATAACTCTCTCATTTTCAACAATTTTTTAGTGTGGCCGGTGGCCACACATCCCAAATGATCTATATAAGCTGGTGTCAAAATTTGATATGCATTGGAATTAGTATGAGAAAGTTATAAAGGTTAGAAGTCCAAAAATGTGTCTTTTCTGCATAAAATGGCCTATGTGCTGTCATGAATCGATTCATAACAATGCATGAATCGATTCAAGACACATTGTTTTCACTGTTCTTGAATTTTTGGCACTTTGAATCGATTCAAGCCCCTGCATGAATTGATTCAAAGCGCACTAGAATCACTGTACATGAGGTCCAGGAACGTTTGAATTGATTCATGCAAGCTTGAATCGATTCAAAGAACCCTGTTTCCATTTTTTAGACCCCAGTAGAACTTGAATCGATTCATGGGCTATCATGAATCGATTCATGGCCCTGTTTTCACACATTTTCCTCTGTTTTAGGTTACGATTGGTATTTTTTGGTTATGATATGATTACACAACAATATGCGCATATAATTAACATCTTTTAACAACTAAATGGGGTACTCTCAAACCTTTCCTCGTTCTTATTCACCCTTCATGAATTAATATTTCACTTCTTCTATACCTTGTTGATGATCATGAGATTGGTTATCCAAGGCTCCATCTCGATTTAATTTATCAACCTTCTCATATCTTCACATATGAGATAGGTTATTTAAATGGTCCGGGGTTACTTGTTAAAATGTTATTTCACGGATTCTTCCACACTTTATTTGTTTCAAAAGTCATGAAAAAATTTACCCTCATTCTATTATCTGAATATTATATTCAAGATCCTCATTTTTTGGGGGTCTCAACCTAGTATCAGAGCATTGATTGCTCATTGATTAATTATATAAGTTAAATGTTACAGAAGGGTGAGTTCCCTTATTAAAGTGAGGTTGTTTGCCATTGAAGTATGATTGTTTATTGTTGAAATGTTGTTGTGCCTTGTGAGGGTTCTTGTCACTTAATGTTGGGATGTTATTGCTATAGTTAAGCATTGTTGGAGCTTGAATTGCTCACTACTTTATATTGTGAATGATGATGATAAGTATGGGATTGATATTAAGCCCAACCAGGTATTTCTTTTCCAATATTTACCTTCAAATTATGAATATATTATGATGATACATATGTTGATGATAATTGTTAATGATTGATAAATCTTGAGGAAAGAAAGACAAGGTTTCTAAATATATTGTGTTATGTGTCTAGATTGATCGATGGCGAATAGACGTAACGTCAATGCAGCCGCTATGGCTGAAGCTTTTAACCGGTTTACCGATATTCTTGAATGGTGACAACAACAACGTATTTTTTAACCAAATCATGGTCTTGACTAATTCTTCAAGTGAAAGCCTTTCGAATTTCATAGGGGTTATAAACCGGAAGACGCTTACGTTTGGATCCGTGACTTGGAACAGATATTTACTAGCATGGAGTATACCAAAGCTTAAAAAGTCGAGTACGCAGTATTTATGGCCAGAGATGAAGTTGAATCATGGTGGATTCTTACTCGTGGGTGTATGATGGCAGCTCACACTCCTTTGAATTGGGAGAACTTTAAGGTGGAGTTTTTTAGGAAATACTTTCTTGAGAGTTATAAGAACAAGAAAGAGCTTGAGTTTCAAAATTTGAAGAGCTATGTGTGTTTTACCCTCCTTTTCAATAGAAAGGTACCGAAGCTTTGAAATGCGTTAAGTTTGAGAATGGATTACGCCAAGAGATCAAGAAGGCTATATGTCATTAAGAGATTAGGAGCTTTCCTACTCTTGTGAACACATGTAGAATATTTTGAAGAGAATGATATGGCTTCCAAGAGTTATTCGGGGAATGACTACAAGTTAAAGAGCCAATCTTCTAGCTTTAAGAAGAAAGGCAATTTTAAGAAGAATAGACAATTTGTGTGTGGTTCCTCTTCACTTAGAGGTGGACACGGTGGTGGAAGAGATGGTGATAATGGTGGCTGAGGTAATGGCCAAGGTATTCATTGTTTCCGATGTGGCAGAAAGCATTTGGCTCGTGAATGTGGTAATGAGGAGATTGTAGTGTGCTATCAATACAACCAACCGGGGATCATCTGTCATGATTGTCCCTTGAATACAACGAATATGGTGGCACATAATGATGGAAACCGTGGAGGCTATGGTGCTTTTAGAGGCGGTGGTCATGGAAACGGTAATGGTGGTCGCAATGGTAATGGTAATGGTAATGGTGGCAACGGTCGTGGTAATGGTAACAGCTGAGGTAATGGCAATGGTGGTTGGAATGGTCACAATAATGGTACTTACCAATAAATTGCTAGAAGAGCATTCACCATGACGGGTAAAGAAGCTACACAAGCCAGTGATCTAGTTCAAAGTAAATGTAAAATACATGGTAATTGTGTTGATGTGAGGCAGTGATCTAGTTCAAAGTAAGTACACAAGCCAGTGCAACACACTCTTTCATTTCGAAAGATTGTGTGAGGCGATTAAAATTATCGATAAGCATGATGAAAGGTTCTATCATGGTGTCTACACCGACCAGTACTTGTTTGCAGACAGTTACTCAGTGTGATGATATTAAAATGATTCTTGAGGATCAGAGATTTGTTGTATCCCTTATTTGTTTGCCTATGAAGGACTTAGAAGTTATTTTAGGGATGGATTGGTTATGAAAGGACATCAAAAATGACTTTCTCTGATTTTGTTTGGAAGAGAGAGCTCACCCTTACTTTTGTTGTAGACCACTGATAGGCCTTTGATCTCATACCAGACGTTAGCACGCCAGGATCACAGCGGAGGGAGGTTTCGGACCTCCTCATCTACCAGTGATTCCTGAGGTTCCAGAAGACTTCCCCGATGACCATCCACTAATTGATGTTCCTCCTCCGTAGGAGCTAGAGTGTCCTTATGAGAAGGACGTGGAGGTGATTGAGAGTACCATGAGACGGTACAGGGATCCACCCTTTCCACCTAGCGCAGTAGACTCAGAGGAGATAGTAGGTCATCAGGCCGCTATTCAATCGGGAGTCCTATCATTCCACCCTTTGCCTCTTCCTCCAGCACGTCCACCATGATCTCCTTCACCGGTCTATTTCTCTCTGTCTCCTAGAAGGGACACTAAGACAGAAGAGGATGAAGACCTAAAGGAGGAACCTCTGGGAAGCCCTGGACCTGCACCAACTGATATGGCTATGGCTGACTCGACGGATCTTGCTTCCCTGCCAGTTCAGCTTCCACCTACAGAGTTCCTCGACATGGTGGCAGCGTCAACACCTCTTCCTACCCTGATAGCATTGTCTGTTGAACCGGTAGGTATGTATGTGCCAAACATAATGATGGAGGATTTGGTCCCCTCTGTTACTCCCGTCACTACCCAGATGGACATTTTCCTTGCCAAGCATCAGTGGGATCAGTCTCGCTAATTCCTCAGACATGTGTTCAGGACCTACATGTGTGGGGGTACCAAGCAGTTTCTTAAGATGTCCCCTACTGCGAGGGACTTGATGAGGGAGGCCTTCGAGGCTTATAATGAGAGATACCGACAGCTTCCTTCCCTACACCAGATCAGCCTTCATCAAGCTCAGGACCATTACCAGGCGTTGGACTTCCCTCTCTATCACCACCCACTTTTGGATTATCCAAATTCTCCTCTTAGTGACGAGGATTAGGATTTCAGGAGTTTGTGTTCTACCTTGTTTTGTTTGTGTATATAGCCAGGGAGCCTGCGTGCCCTAGTGGTTTTAGTAGGATGGGACTAATAATGTTGGTATTTTGTATTGATGTATATATTCTGACGATGTTACCCACCACAAGTGATGTTGTATTTTCCTTTTGATTATTCACTTTATTGTACTTGGGTTTATTTTTTATTATTTTGTCATTACGGTTTATCGCTTGGATTTATAAATAAAAATTTTTAAATTCCATATTTTTATCAAAATAGTAACTTCTCAGTTTAATAGAACAATCTAGTGGAAGAGATTGTCTTAGTTAACTGAGGGTGTTACATATAGAGTTTTGGTGCACCTAACCCAACACAGTAGTACTACTAAGCATTAACACGAACATAAAAAGGTTAACTTTTGATATGAGACTAACTAGAAGAAGTTTTGTATAGAATGGATGATGGTCAATACACACATCCAAGTTCTCCCAGTAAACTAATCGGTACAACCTGGTGTTGGTTTGGCTTTTTTGATACTAAGGCCTGATAAGGGAAACATAAAACAAAAACCCATGTGTCTGGTACAGTGTTTTTCATACTTTACACAAGTTAATTTTCACCTCACCATCATTACTTTACCTTTATTTTACTACATCCACCTTATTGCTTCCTACGAAAGTGTACAAATTTATTTTAATAAGTGATTATAAATTTATCCTTGTATAGTTTTCTATTATATAAGTTACATGCTTCTTCACTTAGCTGATTTCAATTTCAAGAACAAATACTTAATTTATTCATATGTATAAATTTACACTTCTATACTTTTTTCAATACAAATATTTAATAATATTTTTCAAATTCTTTTTAATTACAAGTTACATGCAGAGCATCACCGATCATATTATCACTTAAGTCTTCTTTGTTCTCAAGGTTCATATTTTTCAATATTTGGGTCTCAAATATTGTTTTCCTAAGTTTTGAGGTATAAGAAAGTAACATTATTAACGAGTAATAATGAATGGGCAATCTCATTTCATTAATTATTTTATCACGGAAGAACCTTAACTATATGATTTTGCAGTATAGAGTATGTCCTGTTTAAAAAAAAGTTACCAGTTCTACATATCTCATTACCATGTCAAAAGCTAGCCTTGACATAAAGATATGGAATTGAAATCAATATCCAATGTATATATATTTTTATATATCCTGAAGCTAGCTAGAAGAAATTAAGAAAGCAACTTGACTTGTGGGATACTCTTGTAGATTTATCAGATTTCACAATGATGAAAGTTTAGAGAAACTTTGCATAAAATTCTCAATAAAACAAAATTAAGAGGAGAAAGTCAAAAACTACAACCACAACACTAACTACATTAAAAATGATGCAGAATATTACTTTGTGCTAAAATTTAACATACTCACCAAGTACATCAACAAGCCAATGTAACATCCCAAATTCTAGAGAAAATAAATTTATTGGATGATGATAATTAAGTATTTATGGTCTAATGTATGTAGGAAAATTAATTAGACATTAATTGTGATTTATTGATAAATTAAAATTTACTAAAACCGGACGATTTAATGGATGGTGTAACATCCTAAAATTTATAAAAATGATTAATTGAGGAGAATAAATAATAAATAGTTATATATGAGTTGATTTATGTCCTAAAAATTTGGAAATAATTAAATTGGAGTTATTATGGATATTTATAATTTATTGAGATATAAGGAGCTAAAACTTTACCCGGTTAAAATATGGGTGTCGGACCAAGTATCTCCGATTGAGATGCCTTTGCTCAGGACTGTTAAGAATATTATCAGGAATCTAAATATATATTCGGAATAATTTTTAGATAAAGTATTGAGCCTGAACGAAGATCCCGTTTATTATAAAACAGAAAGCTTTTAATGAAAAGGGTAAAATTTTAATTGCTAAACTCTTTTCCCTTCTCATTTTCATGTTGGCTCCCTCTCCCTTAGGCTATCATATTGTTCTTTTTTCTCGTCTTCCCTCATTCTCTTTTCTCCTTCTTCTCCTCTAAAAACCTAAATGTGGTG
The DNA here is from genome assembly GCA_037962975.1 of Clitoria ternatea. NCBI lineage: Eukaryota > Viridiplantae > Streptophyta > Magnoliopsida > Fabales > Fabaceae > Clitoria > Clitoria ternatea. Next base: position 166,062,812 of record CM075672.1, read on the forward strand.
TACCCTCCTTCTCTCTCCATTTTCATTGCACCATGGACCTTGAGGAGATGATGTTGATTGAAGCTCTTTTCCTCTCTTCTTGTCCATTATTTTCATGTTTGGCATTGAGCTAGGAGAAAGAGGTAAGATTTTGATCACCCATGGATTTTGTTGATGATGAGTTTATTTAAGTATTATGATAAGAGGCTAGAGGTTATTTTGATGAATAATGGTATGAGGAACCAAACCCTAGTGTAGTATCAACCTTTCCTCTTTCAAAATTGTTTTCTAGAAGAAATTTACTAAGTCTTTCATACAAGCTCTTGGACCTTGTTTCAAACCATACAAAGCTTTTCTTAATTTAAAAACATGGTTTGGAAACTTGTGATTTTCAAAACCAGGAGGTTGATCTACATAAACTTCTTCTTGAATATAACCATTTAAAAAAGCACTTTTGACAATTATTTGGTACAGTTTAAAATCCATGCAATAAGAAAAAGCTAATAACAATCTTATGGCTTTTAGTCTAGTTATGGGTGCATATGTTTCCTCATAATCTATGCCTTCTTCTTGATTATAGCCTTTTGCAACTAGCCTAGCTTTATTTCTTGTTATTATTCCATTTTCATCAAGCTTATTTCTAAAAACCCATTTAGTACCTATTATTTGATGATCATTGGGTCTTGGCACAAGTTCCCAAACTTGGTTTCTTTCAAATTGATTTAACTCTTCTTGCATAGCCAACATCCAATATTCATCAATAATAGCTTCATCAATATTTTTGGGTTCAATTTGTGATACAAAGGCTAGGTGGTTACATGTATTTCTAATGGCGTTACGAGTACTTACACCTTTGGTTAATTCACTTATGACTTTGTCCAAGGGATGGTCCTTTAAGGTGATCCACTTTTTTTATTGAGGTTCTTCATTTTGTGTTGTATCTCCTTCATTGTTGACTTCTTCTTTATCATCCAAGTTCATTTCTTGGAAGGTACCTACAAGATCAAACGTCCTTTCTCGAAGGATTTTGGTTAAGTTCATCATATTTGACGTGTATTGACTCTTCAATTGTACAAGTTCATTTGTTAAAGAGTCGATATGCTTTACTAGTAGATGAATAACCTAAGAATATTACTTCATCAGATTTTGCATCAAATTTTCCGAGATTATCCTTTCCATTATTTAAAATAAAGCATTTGCACCCAAACATGTGAAAATAAGAAATGTTTGGTTTTCTTCCTTTGTAAGGCTCATAGGGGGTTTTCTTTAAAATAGGCCTAATCAAACATCTATTCATTACATGATAAGAGGTATTTACCGCATCGGTCCAAAAATGTTTCGTAATATTATTTTCATTCAACATAGTTCTTGTGAGCTCAACTAAAGATCAATTTTTCCTTTCATCTACTCCATTTTGTTGTGGAGTTCTAGGAGCCAAAATATTATGTTCAATGCTAAATTTTTCACAAAAGTTTTCGAAAGGTTGATTTTCAAATTCTCCCCCATGATCGGTTCTAATGGATGCGATTTTCAGATTTTGTTCATTTTGGATAATCTTAGCAAGTTTCTTAAATGCTTGATATGCTTCATATTTATGAGTAAGAAATAATGTCCATGTATATCTAGAACAATCATCCATAATCATAAAACGATAGTAATTTCCCCCAAAACTTTTAACTTTTGAAGGTTCAAATAAATCCATGTGCAAAAGTTGTAAAGGTCTATTTGTTGAAACAACATTTTTTGCTTAAAAAGAAACCTTTACTTGTTTTCCTTTTTGACATGCGCCACAAAATTTATTTTCAAATTTCAACTTTGGTAAACCAATTACTAAATCTTTCGAAACAAGTTTGTTTAAATGGTCTATATGAATATGGGCAATTCTTCTATGCCATAGCCATGATTCATCCTCTTTAGTTATAAAGCATTGCACATCATTTGAAGCAAGACAATCAAGATTAATCATGTAAATATTATCAACTCTTTGACTAATGAACTTTACTTCCTTGTTTAGCTTATTTTCAATTATGCAACAGTTTGATTCAAATACAATTTTATATCCTTTATCACATAATTAACTAATACTAAGCAAGTTATTTTTAAGTCCTTCAACATATAATACATCATTTATAGAAGTGGAAGAGTTTTTACCAACATTTCTGATTCTTAATATTCTTCCCTTCATATTGTCTTCATATGTAACAAATCCTTTATTTTGTGGAGTAAATGATATAAACTTACTTTTATCTCCCGTCATGTGTTTAGAACACCCACTATCCAAGTACCAATGGGTTTTACTTACTTTAAAGTGTACCTCATTTTCTTCATCTTGATGGTTGGCCATAAGGTATAGGTTGGCTTCTTCATTTTCTAATTCGTTCGAACTACTTACATCGTTTTCATCCCATGCTATGTATGCTCTTTTCTTTCCTTTCCAATTTTTGTTTTTCTTTTTAAGATTTGGACAATCCACCTTAAAGTATCCTTCCTTACCACATTCAAAACAAGTAGGTGAAGAATTATTATCTTTAGAAGTAGATTTCTTACCTTTGGAAGTGAAGTTCTTTTGGAATCGTTTGTTTCTCATAAATTTTCCAAAATGCTTCACAAATAAGCCTAGCTCGTCGTCATCATCATCTAGGTCACTTTCAGATTCATCCTCCTTGATTGAAGTGGCTTTAAGAGCTAGTCCCTTTTTCTTAGAGGACCTTTCTTTTTTCTCCTCAATCTTCAAATCTTTTAGTTCTTGCTAAGCTTACCAAATAGTGTAGCAAGAGACATCTTATTTATGTTGGAAAATTGCTTGATGGCAATAACAAGAGGTTGTCATTCCCTAGTAAGACTTTTTAGAACTTTATGGATGAGCTCCTTGTTAGTATAAGATTTACCAAGAGTAATAAGATGATTAATAATCAAAGTAAATATCTTTTGAAGTTTTAAAATAGTTTCATTGGAATTCATTCTAAAGCTTTCATATTGACTAGTCAAGGTACTGATTTTAGAGTCTTTAACATCACTAGTTCCTTCATGAGTAACTTGAAGGGTATCCCACATTTCTTTTTTCCAGATTTAAATGTTACAACTCTAAAAAATTCATCAGGACCTAAGGCAAGAGTAATAAGATTTTTTGCTTTGTAATTGTATTGAACTTTCTTTTCCTCATCATTTGTCTAATCATCCATGGGTTTTCAATTTGTCTACCATCAACAATATGCATAGGTATAAAAGGACCATTTTCAATAGCATTCCATATTTTCAAATCAATTGATTGAACAAAGATTTACATTCTTTTTTTCCAAAAATTGTAACCCTCACCATTGAAAGCGGGTGGTCTATTTGTGGCACCACCCTCAGGAAAAAGGTTAAGAGAAATAAAGGCCATCTTGTTCTCTTAAAGCTGTTAAGCTTGATCTACCAAGAGTCAAGCTCTGATACCACTTGTTAACCAAGTGGCCTCAATTACTCAAGACAGGGGGTGAATTGAGTATTAAAAATTTTCTTTGGAATGCTTTTAAAATTGATTCTTTAATAAATATACTTGATGAAGATGATAAATTTAATCACAAGTAATAGCAATTTAAACACAAGACAAATTAACAAGTACTTAATATATGGCAAATAAATTTACTTGATAGTTAAACGGTTGTTTCAAATAAAATTAACAATTTATAAACTCAACAAATTTAGGCAAGCAATTTAAGTACACAAATTTAAAAGAGTTTTGGGAAGAGAGATTTGCAAACCCATATATACGAGTTCCACCACACCGGTGTATGTCTAGCCTCCAAACAACCGACTTGGAGAATTTCCACTATTGGAGATTAGAGATACAACTTTGAGCAATCGCGGCTTCCTAGTGTCCCACACTCAAGAACCCAATTCTCACAAGTACAAGGGCACCCCACCCAATCTCTCAATCTCATAATTTTACAAGGTTGAAACCCAACACAAGTTTTAGGAGTTTTGGTGTCGAAGATTACAAAGGTAACTCTCCAATAGAGTGGATATACAAATTTAAGCTTTCACAAAATGATAACTCTCACAAAGAGGATATGAAAAATTTTTGTACTCAAAATAATTTTGCTCACAAACTCACTCTCAAAATTAATTTCAAATAAAAGAATAGAGAGCTATTAACTTAGAGAGAATAGGAGAGCAAGAAGATATTTTCGTTGTTATATGTCTTTATGTCAGCCTGCCTCTTCACTTCTTCTCTATTTATAGGTAATGTCTCAGGAGCTTTTCAACTTATGATCCTTAATTCATGTAATTGTGTTTCCAATGATCCTTAATTTAAGCATTGCATGTTTCCAATAATCCATGTTTTCAGGCTTCCTTATTTTCTGGCTTGAAAAATGTAATTGACTTCCTTAATTAATGCAAAGTTGTTTCCATTTGAATTTTGCAGCACAGCTTAAGTTCGATAACCTGTAATGGTGTTTTCCATGTCATGAATTAATTCCCAAAAATCATGAATTCATTCCTCTGATGTTTGTGCCATCATTTTTTCCAAAAGTACACTACATGAATCGACTCCTCAGTTCATGAATCAATTCCCAGGCATAAAAAGACATATGAATTGATTCACAAAAGGGGGAATCGATTCCCACACTATGAATTAATTCCTGGGCAAGGGGAATCGATTCCTGGGCCATTAAATTTGAATGAATTGATTTCTGCACTATGGGAATTGATTCTTGGTCCTTCAAATGTGATTTTTGCACTCCCAGGGGCATGAATCGATTCTTGTGATTCATGAATTGATTCCTCTGCCTGTTACTTATATTTTAATGCATTTGTTGACACTTTGTGATCATGTGCTTCATTGTTCTTGATCCTTTATTATTTGATCTTTATTTCCCTTTTATTTTTGGTTGAATATCAAATAAATTTAACTTAAATGATATTTTCATTTATTCCTTTGATTGCTTGAAGTCTTCGTTTGTCATTATAAAAAACCTATTTTAACATATAAACACATGAATTGCCATTAGAGCATATCTTGATCTAGGAGATGAGTTATTGGGTGAGACTTATTGGAGCAAGTCTCATTTACATATATGAATATAGGTCCATGGAGAGTTTGGACCAAAACTTAGCCAATTGTATTTTGGTATGTCATGTAGAGCTAGGTAAACAGGTCTGGGCCACGGGTCAGCCCGTTTAGTCACTCCTTATGTGGGTTGCGGGTCAAAAAAATTGGACCATTTAAAAAGCGGGCTCACGGGTTGGGACCGTGTAACCTGTGGGTTTAAATGGGTCTGGCCCATAGGTTCGCAGGCCAACCCGCGGGCCAGGTAAAAATAAAAAATATAATAAAAATAAATTAAAAATAGAAAAGAAAACTAAAAACTCTAACCCTAACTTAAACTAATGTAATTGTATTTAGAGTTTTTTAAGACATTAATGATGTAATTAATTATTATCATGCATTTGAAACCTATTTGTCATGTTTATGATTTATATTTGGATTAAAAAACTATTAAATTTAAAATTTCATGAGTTTATTTCAGGAATCATGATTGGATGTTTTAGATTTTGGATAATTAAATATGTTGAAGTACATATGTTTTTGGTTTCATAAAAAAATAATTTAGGCCTAATAAAATCAAAGGAAGAAAAGAGAAGTAAAAAAAATCTCATAGGTGGGTTGGCCAGCAGGCCCAAAAAAATCAACCCATTTAGAAAGTGGGTTCCATGGGCCAGCCCGTTGTGGGGTGGGTTGGCCCGTATACCCAGCTCTAATGTCATGTAAAATGCCTAAAATATGCATAAAACTACTCTATAGCTTAGATTTTGATTGGGATGGAATTTAGGCTTGAAACTAGGCCACATGATTGATATTATGGTAGGTAAGTTGTGTATAAAATTTCATGCAAATTGGAGTTGAATAGCCTAGTGAAAAGGGGTCCCAAAGTTGGCAAAAATTCAAAGGCAAAAAACTGTAGAATTTGTAGTGAGATCCATAGCCAGTGGGAATTTCCCACTGCTAGTGATCATTCTGCCCGTAAATGTGGAATTTTTAGCAATTTTGGGTGGCCAAGATAGTGGATTCCATTACCATTGGGAATTTCCCACGGCCAGTGGAATGGCGACTGTTAGAATTTTTCAACTGGTACTTTTCCCTTGCTGTTTTTGGCTCTTTTGGGTATCTTAATGACATTTTTGGCCTCTGACTTCTTCATGAAACTTGTAGGTAAATGTGTTAGGAAGGTTTAAGAATTGATCTCACCTCAATTGGAGTTTCCTAACTCTCATGAAGCGTAAAACTCTAATTTAAAAGGGTTTAAACTCAAATTTCTATGATTTTCAATTTGGGACAATATTTATGGCATGTCCCACTATTTCTAAGACTAAAAATTAACTTTTCTTGCCATGGGCTTGTACTCCTTGAGTCCCTATGCTTGTACTCTAATCCATTAACCTCAATTTCTTATAGGAAGCTTCTTTGGCATGTTTCCTTAATTAAATGCATATACTTCTAATTATTGAATATTTGTATAAATGAATGTACATGTTTTTATTAAGTTTTAGAAATCACCTTGTGATTACATGGATCATTTCTCATATCCACTCTTGCACTTGAATTAACTTACATGTACTGCAAACACTTGTATGGTGATCATGTAATTGATTGTCTTAAGTAGATGTTTATTTAAACTACATACCTTTTCATATCGTCATATATGAGATAGGTCTTTAAAAGCTCTAGGGTTAATTGATACATTTTTTATTTGTGGTGTTCTTCTTCCAATGGTTGTTCTTTATTGTGAAAAATTTATCCCAATTTTCATCATCTAAGTATTAATATCTTTAATATCATTTACCGGATTAAGGGTGCCACAGCCAAGCTCTCTTATGTGCTGCAGGTTGTGAAGGTTTCACCCAAGACTCTATTTCCTCATTCTCTATATCTTCACTATCATACTCTAAATTGGTTGGTACATGTACGTGTAAGGACTGTGGTGCATGAATAGGTGGGGGTTGAGTACTCGATTTAGGTGCAGGTAGAGGTTGAGCACTTGGATAGGGTGCATGTGAAGATAGGGGTTATAGTACATGCACAGGTGGGGGTTGTGGAGTATGTACAAGTGAGTGCTACATACTTGGTTGTGGCATAGGTGCTTGGATGGGATGATTATGGAATTGAGATGTTATGTTAGTCTTCTTCCTAAAAAATGGTTTCAACCTCATGATTCCTACAAAATAATAGAATACAAATTAAGAGAGTTAGTGCTAAATTCATTTACAAATGTAGTTTGGTGTACAAGTGCTAGTTTTGTACTTGGTCGAGGAGTAGGTGGAGGTTGGGTACTTGGATAGGGTGCATGTGAAGATGGGGGCTGTGGAGCATGTACAAGTGGGAGTTGCATACTTGGTTGTGGCATAGGTGCTTGAATAGTATGAATATGGAATTGAGATGTTATGTTAGTCTTCTTCTTAAAAAAATGTTTCAACCTCATAATTCCTACAAAATAATAGAATACAAATTAAGAGAGTTAGTGCTAAATTGATGTGCAATTGTAGTTTGGTGTACAGGTGCTAGTTTGCTACCTAGTTGAGGTACTGGTGGAGGTTGGGTACTTAGATGCGGTGCATGTGAAGATGGGGGTTGTGGTGCATGTACATGTGGGGGTTATGGAGCATGTACAAGTGGTTAAGTGGTTAGTTATAGGGTATGGACTGCATAAAAAAGTTTATATAAATATTAATGGGTAAAAAGTAATTAAAAGTAGAGGTTACTAGATATAGAACTTGGTTAGAAAAGTCATAATTGGTCTCTAGTACTGCTACATTAGTCTTCTTGATGAAAATCTGCTTCATCTTCACAGATCCTAGTAACCATAATTCATTAAAGATATATTTCAATAAAAATATATTTAAACAATTAATAATTTAACTAACAACATAAATTAATACCTTGGTAATGGTATATTTCCTTCCCCGTCTAGAAATAAATTTTCCCAGTTTTGTTGTTGATATGGTTCACACTTATAATAATTATCCTTATCATCCTTAGCCATGATATACAGGTCTCGTGGCTTTAGATGCACATGTAAGCTCCAATTTTTATGTAATTCATCTTCTACATAACAAACCATTTGAGCCTCTGAAGCCCGAATGTATGGCTCATCATCTTCATGATCACTATTATATATCAAGCATGAAAAAATTACTAATGTAAATCCTAGGTCATCAATTACAATCCCCCGATGATTAATTGTATTAGCCCACATACACTTGAACAAAATGATCTAGAATCTACCATGGTAGTTTATTTCAATGATATCTACCAATTTCCTATAGTAAAGTACACCACTAAATCTCATATGATTATCACTCCTACTTGCATAGCTCCTTTCTCCAAAAGAACCAAACACTCTGCTATTTTGTGTTTGAAGACCTTGGTCTCGTTTCAAGATACGAAACTTGAGTCCACTAACATTGTATGAATCATAGCGCTTTGCACAATCAATTGGACCCATAGCTAAGAATTTTAAGTCATTTGAATATGATCCATTTGTATCATTTATTATCTGAAAATGGGAAAATATTGTAAAAAATTACAAACTCATAATCATACAAAGAGATAAAACCTTAAGGGTATAAATACACTTACGCAAACATAAAACCATTCAATAAACTCCTTATGAACCATTTTGTCTATCTTAGAGGATGGCTGTGTATAACTTCTTAATTGTCTCCGCACTATATCTCTAAATTCACTATGTGAAATATATACAATAACAATAACACTGTGATAAGTTGAATGAAGACATATTACATTTATAATAAATCATCAATTAAGATTATTTATCGAAGAAATGGGTCCACTTCTCTACAAGTGGTCAATACATGATGATGTGCTTGTAACTTTTTCTTTGCCGAAAGTGTGAAGTAATCAAAACCGCCAACCGGTCTTCCAATTGGTGGAAACAAAGTGCCTACGCTAGATGAGACACAATTAGGACGGTCATCAACATGACCCAAATGGTTGAATATAGTCTTAATTCTATCTAAATATCTCGAGCAAAATGTTAAAACCTATTCAGCCATATAGCCTTCAACTATTGAGCCTTCAGGTTAAGCCTTATTACGTACATAGGACTTTAATCTTCTAAGGTACCTCTTAATTGGGTACATCCATCAATATTGGACAGGTCCTCCAAGCTTTGCTTCCTCAACTAAGTGCATAACCAAATAAACCATGATTGTAAAAAATGAAGGCGAAAATAGCATTTCCATATGGCATAATGTGAGAACAACTCTACTTTGAAGTTGGTCAAGTTCATTAACCTTTAAAACTTTACTACGTAGTTGTCTGAAAAACAAGCATAGATCTATTAAAACTGCAGAAACTTCTTTTGGGAGAGTTCTTCTTATTGCTAAAGGTACAAGTTGCTCCATTAAGATGTGTGAGTCATGACTTTTCAATCCTCCAATCTTTTGTTGTTTGACATCAATGCATCTACTAATGTTACTTGCATATCCATCTGGAACAATAATGTCCTTTAATGTCTTAAGAAAAATATCTTTATTTGCATTTGTCAATGTGAATAATGTAGGAAGATATCTACCATTTTCATAAGGCCAAAGATTATATCTAATGCTTAGTTCTTGTAAGTCCCTTCACACATACAAATAGTCTTTTGATCTTCCACTTTCATTCAACAATGTAAATATAACATTATCACACACATTCTTTTCAATGTGGATAACATCAAGATTGTGGTGCAATAAGTTATGCACCAAATACAGAAGTTTAAAGAATATACTCTTCTTTTTCCATTATAGAATGTCTTCCTTAGCTCTTTGTCGTTTCCTTGGTTGCCCTGTAACTTTTGGTGGTTTTTCGAATACAACCTTAACATTCTGAACTTGTTGAAATACATCAGCACTTGTTAATGTGATAGGGGGTTTCTATCTTTTACATTCCCATAAAATCTCCTACGAGCCAATCTAAATTCATGGCTTTTATCCAAAAAGCAATGATGACCCATGAAACACCACTTTTGACTATGATAGAGGCATTTAGGATTTAAGTCAAAATTGCAAGTAGGACATGCCAACCCAGTATATATATTCCAACCAGATAAGGCACCAAGACCAAGAAAATCAGTAATTGTCCATAATAGAGTTGCATGCATGTTAAACATTTGACTACTATATGAATCAAAAGTTCTAAGACTAAAATTCCATAATTCTTTTAATTCTTCTATTAATGGATGCAGATACACATCAATATCATTTCCCAGAGCTAGCTTCCCAAGAATAATCATAGAAAGAATGAATGAGCCTTGTTTCATACACATCAAAGGAGGACGGTTGTAAGGTATGAGAACAACTGGCCAAATGCTATAAGTTGTGCTCAAATTTCCAAATGGATTGAACCTCTTAGTAGCTAACCCCAAATGCATATTCTGAGGATCTGAAGCAAATTAATGATGCATTAAATCAAATCTCTTCCATGCTTCAGAATCTCATGGATGTGTTAACATCCCTTCATCATTCCTTTCAAATGCATGTCATCGCATGTGCTCAGCTATATTAGAAGACATAAACAACCTCTATAAATGTGGCTTCAAAGGAAAATATCTCAAAACCTTTACAGGGACTTTTTTTCAATAATTGGAAGTGCTATATCTGGACACTAGACATTTCTTGCAAATATCCCTATCTTTGTCCTCCCCAAAGTATAACATGCAATCATTCACAAGCATGAATTTTGGTGTAATTGAGGCCTAATTTAATAATAATTTTCTTGGCTTCATAGAATGACGATGGAATTTTAACATGCTCAAAAGCATCCGCTAATAACTCTAGCATCATTGACATGGTCTTGTCACTCATTTTGCATAGGTATTTGATGTGATACAACTTTACCAAAAAGGAAAGTTTTGAATATTTATCACACCCTTCATACAAACTTTGTTGTCCATCCTTCAATAACTATAAAAACTCTATATTACCATCATGCATCGTCTGGCTTGATTATGGTTGCATCTCCTCATCTTCTTCAATACCCTCACTGTCATAATGATGTTCAAATGCTTTATTAACCATGTCGCATATAGGATCATTGTTGAGAATTTTATTCTTAATCCCCTATGGCATTAATGGTGTTTTATCTGAAGTCTTTACATGAATTATCTCCCTATGTCTAAGCCAAACTACATACCCTTTAGGAAAAGGTTTAAGAATCAAATGGTCATAGACAACTTCTTGAGTTTACGATTTGTGAAATGAACATTTAGGACATGGACATATTATCTTATCCTCAAAACTCTAATTTTCAAATGCAAAGTCTAAAAATTTATTTAGTCCTTCAATATATTCAGGAGTATTTCGAGGAAACTCAATCCAAGACTTATCCATTACTTCTGAAAATAAAATATAAATTTGAGTTATTTGGAGTTATATTTCTCCTAGAATGTGAAAAAATATATCAATATAGTAACCACCCTAGTTACTTTATACATCAACAGGGGTTCATACATCAATAAGCATAATAAGTTAAATAAGGTAATTTATAATTACATCAACCTTCTTTGATATTAACAATAATAAAATTTACAAGACATCACTCATAGCAGATGGAGACATAGAGACATCAACTTCTTTAAAGATTCAAATAAGGAATGATTCACAATGCTGGCTATAGCGACAAGAAGGCATGTAATAAAAATATAGTTATTTTTTTATTTTTTAATAGTTATATCAGCCATAGTTAAAAAAGAATAGGGGAAAATATATTTTCTTGTTGTGGAAGGATAACACAATTTTATTCTCAACTTGAAAAAATGAAAATGATTAACACAAAAGTTGATAAGAAATTAAGAACTCACATGCCATATAACAATAAATTAATCAAGATTAGAGAGAGAAAGACTTACAATATAACATGGACAACCAAGATTCAGATAGACTACTACTATATGTTAAGCAACACAATAACATGATTCTTATGCAACATGTTCCCTCACTGTAAGCAGCACAGACTTTCGGTAGGGACACTCAAAAAAAATTATGTCCAACAAACCAACCTTTACTTATTATAATTAATATAATAGAATATTTTTTAGTTGATAAAAATATTGGCATATATATTTATAGATGTTGGTTGCATGGAACTGGTACAAGGAACTGGCACTGAAGTACTATAGAGTTTATATTTACTTGTAATTGTAGGAACTCAATATAACTGAAACAATAACTTCCTTTTGTGCTTATGTTGTGTTCTCTAATATTACAAAATAGTTAATCTTATCACTTCAATTCAAATAATATCTATATATCCAATAAAAAAACTTAAAAGATTGTGGTTGAAATTTATTCATTAAAAAATGGATAAAGTTTGTAGACAGAGTGGTGCGGGATATATAGCCAAAGTAAAGCTATGTAGGAGGGGGCAGTTTTATTCACATTGTGAATGTGAAAGAGTTTCTTAAATGCACTAAATTAAAACTATGCATAAGACCATTCCACCAGGACCATAGTCCATTCCAGAAATAGCAAAATCTCTAAGGCTTATTCAAATATCAAAACTTGGATTGGATATATCTCCAGATCCATTAATGACTAACCACACCTTAAACCAAATTGAGCTCAATAGATATTAATTTAATTATATATCATAAACACTGCCATTCATTACCAAACTAATACTACATGATGGAGAAATGGTGGATCATCATCAACCATTTAACTACACAGTCAATTACCTATACTTGAAAATATTCCACATGTTTATACAAATGTTTGTATGATTACTTTGACGTACCTTCTTAAAAAGAGTTTTTACTATCTTTCACAAAGAGTGTACTAATTATATCCTTCATCACTAAACATATTTTCTAATAAATTTATAATAGATTATAAAAATGCTTTTTATGGGCTACAAAACTAGGCCAGGGTAAAATTTTTCAATAGTCTTACTCAGGTACTAATTGCTAATAGCTACACACTCATGAACTTCACCAACTGCTACCTTAATTAAATTCAAACTCATAACATTATCCATACACATCAGTGTTCAAAATTAATAGTTAAGAATACAAATAGAAAGTTTTGTTGAAGATAAAGCTAATGCATCAAAAATCACAACAGGTAGCATCAATAGCATTTTTAATAATAAAAAAATCATTTTCATTAATAGCATTTTTAATAATAAAAAAATCATTTTTAAAGATAAAAAAATCATTAATAGCAATTTTAATAATAAAATGTATACCATTAGATTTTTTTGAAGAAAACAGAAAGCAAAAAAACTAAAAGTCATATTAGTAATTTTCACCAAAGTTGCAGTGGTAGTGTAACACCTTATTATTTGCAACTAATAATTCCGAAAGTATGAGAAAATTTTTCACAAAAACAGTCACGTAACATCTGATATAGAAGGGAGCAGGCAATGGGGAAAACGAAGAGCATTCACGCGCATATAGCAACCTACAGGGAAGCTAAAACTGGGGCTGGCTCAATGGGTTTATCGTAACACATCAACAATAGGCGGATTACAAACGCCGTTTGCTCGCTTAGACGGGGTCTGACACCGTCCAGGCGGAGTATAGTAATGCAGCAGCGGATAGAGGGAATTTCGCAATAAGGCTTCCCTTCGAGTAATACTGGTCACTCAACGGGAGGAATCAGATAAGGGAAATATGTTAATACATTCACATGCGTAGCATTCGGGGGAAGGCGGAATTAGAATCATCCTACTTGGCTAGGCGGGGTATATTTATCTTGGCGGACTACAATACAATGTTCACTTACCCAGGCGATGTTCAATACCGCTCAGCGAGACGGAATAATGCAACGGAGAAAGAAGGTACATGGGCGGAAACTCGAGTTGATATCTACTTACTTCAGCATAGTTCTCCACGTTTGGGCGAACTGTCCTAGTTACTTGGGCGAGGTATGACACCGCCTAAACGACATCTGCACAACGCCTCTTTAACACAACTTCAAGGTATTTTCTCCATCGGGTATGGACAAGGGTTCACCAGGTAAATCCTCACACTCGCACTTCACTCAGAAAAACGGAAAGTTACAGGGTACAAATGCGATAGTAGGTTGTGGAAGAAGGAAGAGACTAAACCTATTCCGCCCAACTCAACTAATTATGACAACGCCTGGGCGGACTCAGCCATAACGCCCAAATCCGGGGTCAACATCGGGGTCTGGATTGTATTAGCATCACAACGGATAGGAAAGGATAATGGGCGATATCTCACTCTGGTAATTACTCGCTTCAGCGCGAATCCTCGCGCTTGGGCGAATTGCTCCCATTTCTCCGGGCGGGGTACGACTCCGTCCATCGTATCCGACATGAATTTTTTTTTTTCCTAAGACAATTCTCGAATTCACCCAGACTTGGCTATAACCTACTCAATCATACTGTCCCTGCGTTTCCATTAAAGCACGATTATGAAACAAGGCAGCACATAGCATCACACACACAAAACCATACATCCATATATATACATAAGAGTGTATGTTAATATTTACAACACAAAATCGGACTTCTTCTTGCCCATAAAGTTCTATTCATCCCCAAAACATTAACATCCGGTATGAACCAGTTAGGGCTTAGTCTAACAACGCCTTAATTAAACCTTCCAATTGCATCAGCGCTCCGCCCAGCGTTCCAGCTCTGCTTCTGATCCTCCTCACGAGAGACATTCACTGAAAATGGCCACTGCAGGGGTGAGCTTTTACATGTAAAATGATACTCACAGACTCGGTATCAGCGTCAGTACACGCTCCTGCTATCATTCAACCTTTCTCAAGTAACCAAGTTCATACAGTTCAAACAACATTCATGACACACATAATTCACAGAGTTTATTCCACATCTAAATATATATTCATGCATTCAAAATCATACACATGCACATACATAGATTTATACATCACCACAATCAGCCTTATTTCTATATGCATGTCTGCGGATCCGACTCGGGTAAAGACTCTCAGTTACGGTCCCCTTTTCTTCTGGCCCCTCGTCCCTCAGCTCTTACCAGGTGGCACCGGCCTCCCCACGGCGTCTCGAGACTCTCTTCTCTAGCTCCAACGGCTACCACGAGCTCTATTGGGATCTAGCCAGGGTTGGTAACTGGAAGTCGTTTCCCTTGGGGTTCTTGACCTTCCATGGGTCACCCCACTCTTACTCATGCAACTAACACATTCATTAATACACATCATCGCGCCACGACACCTTCGCCGTAGTCATTAAGCAAGAACGGATTTCCCACACTACTCGTAATCAATCAGTCATCACGCCAGCGCATGTTACAATCAGTCATCAGATTAACAACAGTGAGCAATCCAATTAAGAGCATGCACACACATATTTTTCATAATGACAAGAAAATGGATCCATGCATATCATTCATCATTATCATCTACTAACAGGCTACGCCATCGCCACGAAAATCACTATCAGAATCATAAACCATGCATCAGTTTTAATGATTATAAATACATGCATACACACACACCCACGCTCAGCAGTATGTTCATCCGGTACCGTTCTTAGACCATGCATTCGACATGCAAGCGCCCCCTACCTTTAGAAGAACCTCAGAAACCTTTTCCGTTCTTGTTGTTGGGTCCGATGTCCTTCTCCTGGTTCATCCGGTCTTCCTTGGCTCTGTCGTATCCTGCGCCTGATTCTGGGATGAAGTGTGGTCCGTTCTCTAGTACTGGAACCAAGACCTCCAGGAGCGAAGAGTAAGATAGAAGAAGAAGAAAGATGGAGACGAAGAGAGGAAGTAGAGAATGAAGTGACGGAGAAGGGGGTCTGAAGAAATAGCAAGTGCGTTTTTCACCAAAGGCTCACGTTTTATATATATATATATATGCATGCGCACAGTAAAAGAAGAGTGGGATGGGAGAGTGCGTGCCCAGCAGTCATGTGCACTCCACCCCATCCCCTGACCACCACCATTTTTTTTTATACTTTAATGGCTTAAACCTACTTAGTTAAATGCAATTAACAGTTATTTCTAGTTGAAATCAAGTCTTAATGGTTTATTTTTCATTCAGCATTTAATTTCAAAACTGGGATGTTACAGTTCTCCCCCACTGAAAAAGAATTTCGTCCCCGAAATTCAGTCGGTACTTACCTAGGTAAACAACTCGGGGTACTGCTGTTGCATGGTGTCTTCGCGTTCCCACGTGTAGGAGGTGGTCTTGCTTTGCTGCCACTCCACCTTAACCAGCCTTACGTTCTTGTTTCTTAAGCGTTTTACCGATTGATCCACGATTCTAACCGGTGTAGTCACAGTGGTTAGATCTTCCTTGATCTCTACCTCGTCGTCAGGCATCGTGTGGCTGGGGTCATGCAAATACTTCCTTAGTTGAGACACGTGAAAAACGTTGTGTAATCGGGACAAGCGAGTTGGTAACGCGAGGCGGTATGCCACGGGGCCAATCCGTTCTAATACCTCATAAGGTCCGATGTAGCGAGGGCTTAACTTCCCACTTTTTAAGGCTCGTCCAACTCCTTTACTCGGAGAGGTTCTCAGAAACACTCGATCTCCGACTGAAAATTCCAATGGCTTGATGCGCTTGTCATGGTAACTCTTCTGCCTGTCTTGGGATGCTTTCATCTTCTCCCTTATCACTCGGATCTGTTCTGTGGTTTGCTTCACGATGTCTGGCCCCAATAGTAGACTTTCACCCACTTCCGACCAGCAGAGTGGGGTTCGGCATCTACGCCCATACAACGCCTCGTAGGGTGCCATGCCAATGCTGTGATGATGGCTGTTGTTGTACGTAAACTCGATCAAGGGAAGGTACTGCTCCCAGTCCCCACCGTACTCTAACACACACGCTCTCAATAAGTCTTCTAGACTCTGAATTGTTCGCTCGGATTGTCCATCCGATTGGGGGTGATAGGCAGAACTAAGCCAAAGCTTCGTCCCCAATTCTTGATGCATGCTGGTCCAAAATCTGGACGTGAACCTAGGGTCCCTATCTGATACGATGGAAGTAGGTATGCCATGCAGTCGGATAACTTCCTGAACGTAGATTCGAGCCAACTTATGCAACGGGTACCTCATATTTACAGGTAAGAAGTGTGCACTCTTCGTCAAACGGTCTACAATGACCCAAATTGCATCATGGCCCGTTCGGTTTTTGGGCAATCCCATGATAAAATCCATCGCAATTGAGTCCCATTTCCACACGGGGATCTCTAGAGGCTGCATTGCACCGTACGGTTTTTGGTGCTCTACCTTCGATTTCTGACAAGTGATACACCGGGCCACGTACTCCGCCACATCCTTCTTTACTCCGGGCCACCAGAACTGTCTCCTCAAGTCGTGGTACATTTTCGTGGTTCCTGGGTGAATGCTGAGTAGGCTTTTGTGGGCTTCGTCAAGCACCATTCTTCTCAATCTTCCTTCACTTGGTATGTATATTCTGTTTCTCACCCGGAAGATCCCATCTGACCCCTCTGCCAAGGATAAATCCTTTCCTTTGGCTTGAATTTCCTTCATTTCAGCTAGGTAAGAGTCCGCCTGTTGCTGTTCGTACACGGATTTTAAGAATTCATTGGCAATCCTTAACGTACCGATTGTCATTTTCTGAGAGGAAGGGGTGTCAACATGCAAGTTCATGTCTCGGAACCGCTCCAACAACTCAACTTCTTTTGCCATCATGGCTGCTATGTGGAGGGATTTCCGACTCAATACGTCGGCCACGACGTTTGCCTTACCTGGGCGGTATTTCAACTCGAAATCATAGTCCTTCAAAAACTCAATCCATCTCCTCTGCCTCATGTTCAGCTTCTTTTGGTCGAATAGGTATTTGAGGCTCTTGTGATCGCTGTACACTTCAAATTTGGATCCGTACAAGTAATGCCTCCAGATTTTCAATGCAAAAACTACTGCTGCCAGCTCCAAGTCATGGGTCGGATAATGCTGCTCGTGGGGTCTCAATTGTCGAGAGGCATATGCTATCACTCGATCCTTCTGCATGAGTACACATCCTAATCCGAGTCCGGACACGTCATAATAGACCATGAAGCTTTCTCGTAACTCAGGTAATGCCAACACCGGAGCAGTTGTCAACTTATTCTTCAGCTCTTGGAAGCTGCTCTCACACTCCGGACTCCACACGAAAGGAACGTTCTTCCGAGTCAATTTAGTCAGGGGTAATGCCAGTTTAGAAAAACCTTCGATGAACCTTCTATAATAACCTGCCAAGCCCATAAAACTTCTTATTTCTGAAATCGATCTGGGCCTCTCCCATGCTATTACAGCAGCTACCTTCGCAGGATCCACTGAGACGCCTCGCTCGGAGATCACATGCCCGAGGAAGTGGATCTCATCCATCCAAAATTCGCACTTTGAAAGCTTTGCAAACAATTGCTTTTCCTTCAACACTTGGAGTACCGCTCTGAGATGTCCTTCATGCTCCTCAGACGTCTTAGAATAAACTAGGATGTCATCGATGAAGATAACAACAAACCGGTCTAAGAAGGAGTGGAATATGTTGTTCATGTAATTCATGAAAACAGCAGGGGCGTTTGTCACACCGAACGGCATCACTACATACTCGTAGTGACCATACCGAGTCCTAAAGGCAGTTTTAGGAATGTCCGAGTCCTTTACTCGGATTTGGTGATACCCCGATCGTAAGTCGATCTTCGAGAAGACTGAGGCTCCGCGCAGCTGGTCAATTAAATCATCAATTCTAGGCAGTGGGTATTGATTCTTGATTGTGAGCTTGTTAAGCTGTCGATAATCTATACAAAGTCTCATGCTGCCATCCTTCTTCTTAACGAGTAGCACAGGTGCGCCCCATGGTGACACGCTTGGTTTAATGAACTGCTTCTTAAGTAACTCATCCACTTGTTTCTTCAATTCTGCCAATTCAGTTGAGGACATTCTGTAGGGTGCACTAGAGACCGGTTCGGCTCCAGGGATCAAGTCTATAGAGAATTCAACTTCTCTATTGGGAGACACACTCAGAACGTCTTCTGGGAACACTTCTGGGAATTCGCAGACAACCGGAATTTCATTCACTAGGGTCTCACGCTCATCTTTGGTTAGACAGAGCATCAAAAATAGTTGGGTTATACCTAATGCCGTGCCATCTTCAGTGGGTTGTTTTGGGAAAACTATCTCTCGGTTTCTACAATCTACTAATACCTTATTGGCTGAAAGCCAATCTATTCCAAGCACAATATCAAGACCCTTTAAGGGCATGCAAATCAGATCGAAGGTGAAACTTCGATCATACAACTCAAATGCTACATTTTTGCATATTGACGATGTGAACACACTAGGGCCAGTAGGGCTGGCCACTTCCAAAGTCCGGTTCATAGACACAGTTGGTAACTTCAACCGTTCCACGCACTCATCAGCTATAAAAGAATGGGTAGCTCCCGAATCGAAAACAACATTAAGCGTATTCATTCCAAGTGAGCACTTACATTGTACTAGATCGTTTGCTGGTGCAACATCTTCTGCATTGATGGTGTAGATTCTTCCTGTCGCTGTTTGGCCGGTGTTCCTCCCTCGCATCCCGTCTCTTCTGGCTCCGTTGCCTCTGCCACCAGGACGTTGATTATCATTCACTCGGGTTCTATCTTGAAATCCTCCTTCACGCACATTGGTGTTTGCCTGGCGGAGTTGGGGGCAGTCAGGACGAACGTGTCCCTTCTCTCCGCAGTGGTAGCATTTAACATTTGTATCATTGCAATCCTTAGCAAAGTGGTCACCGCCACATTTAAAGCATCCGCCATATCTTGGTCGTCCACTCATTTGTCTCCCTCGATCACCATGATTCTGATATCCAGTGAAGGGTTCATTCCTCCTCACGTTCCCTGGCCTCTTGAAACGTGATTGCTGAGGCCTCAGGTGCTGGTTGGCTCTGCTGCACTGGCCCGAATGGGCCCTGTCATCCTCTTCAAATATTCGACACTTGTTCACTAAGGCAGGGAAACTCCGGATTTCATGGTATCTGCAGGCCCTCTTGATATCCGATCTCAGTCCGTTCTCAAACTTAAGACACTTGGAGTTCTCCGTTCCTGGCTGCTGGAAGGGCGGATAGAATAGGCACAATTCCTCGAACCTTGTTGCGTATTCTTCCACAGTCATGGAGCCCTGTTTTAACTCCATAAACTCCAGCTCCTTCCGACTCCTCACTGTGTCGGGAAAGTATTTGTCTAAGAAGCAGGCCTTGAAATCGTTCCACGTCAGTTGATTATCATCTTCGGGGAATTGGCTTCTGGCTATTTTCCACCAATTCTCCGCTTCATCTCGCAGCATATACACTGCGCACTCCACCTTCTGGGCTTCGGTACAGTGAAGACCCCTAAAAATTCTCTCTAATTCCTGAGTCCACTTGAACGCCGCCTCAGGATTCCGTCCTCCTAAGAATTCACTCGGCTTCCTTTTTAAGAAGCGGTCCAGTACATGGCCATCCTCAGGTTGAGTCTGGCCTTACCTTTCAAACACATCAGCAAAGCGTTGGAATGCTGTGGCTATAGCCTCCATACTTTGACGATGCGCCATTCCTTATCCTGAAATTGACATTTAAGGATAAGTATACAGAGCCACTTACTACCGATCTGGTTATTAGTCCAACAATTAATGGCTTAGCACATTATGTCATTCGCCTAAGTCATACACACAATCGGACCAGGGGGAAGCAACCTCTTGTCCTCAAGTTATCATCAATCAAGTCAACTAGCATCAGAACAATTTCAACCATTCAATCAAAAGACACACACACACCACCGCTTACACTTGGTAAGCATACTTTGGCCTTGGACTTTTCGGTCCGCTCTGATACCAAAATGTAACACCTTATTATTTGCAACTAATAATTCCGAAAGTATGAGAAAATTTTTCACAAAAACAGTCACGTAACATCTGATATAGAAGGGAGCAGGCAATGGGGAAAACGAAGAGCATTCACGCGCATATAGCAACCTACAGGGAAGCTAAAACTGGGGCCGACTCAATGGGTTTATCGTAACACATCAACAATAGGCGGATTACAAACGCCGTTTGCTCGCTTAGACAGGGTCTGACACCGTCCAGGCGGAGTATAGTAATGCAGCAGCGGATAGAGGGAATTTCGCAATAAGGCTTCCCTTCGAGTAATACTGGTCACTCAACGGGAGGAATCAGATAAGGGAAATATGTTAATACATTCACATGCGTAGCATTCGGGGGAAGGCGGAATTAGAATCATCCTACTTGGCTAG
Source organism: Clitoria ternatea (assembly GCA_037962975.1). Taxonomy (NCBI): domain Eukaryota; kingdom Viridiplantae; phylum Streptophyta; class Magnoliopsida; order Fabales; family Fabaceae; genus Clitoria; species Clitoria ternatea. The sequence goes on from CM075672.1 coordinate 166,084,014, forward strand.
GCGGGGTATATTTATCTTGGCGGACTACAATACAATGTTCACTTACCCAGGCGATGTTCAATACCGCTCAGCGAGACGGAATAATGCAATGGAGAAAGAAGGTACATGGGCGGAAACTCGAGTTGATATCTACTTACTTCAGCATAGTTCTCCGCGTTTGGGCGAACTGTCCTAGTTACTTGGGCGAGGTATGACACCGCCTAAACGACATCTGCACAACGCCTCTTTAACACAACTTCAAGGTATTTTCTCCATCGGGTATGGACAAGGGTTCACCAGGTAAATCCTCACACTCGCACTTCACTCAGAAAAACGGAAAGTTACAGGGTACAAATGCGATAGTAGGTTGTGGAAGAAGGAAGAGACTAAACCTATTCCGCCCAACTCAACTAATTATGACAACGCCTGGGCGGACTCAGCCATAACGCCCAAATCCGGGGTCAACATCGGGGTCTGGATTGTATTAGCATCACAACGGATAGGAAAGGATAATGGGCGATATCTCACTCTGGTAATTACTCGCTTCAGCGCGAATCCTCGCGCTTGGGCGAATTGCTCCCATTTCTCCGGGCGGGGTACGACTCCGTCCATCGTATCCGACATGAATTTTTTTTTTCCTAAGACAATTCTCGAATTCACCCAGACTTGGCTATAACCTACTCAATCATACTGTCCCTGCGTTTCCATTAAAGCACGATTATGAAACAAGGCAGCACATAGCATCACACACACAAAACCATACATCCATATATATACATAAGAGTGTATGTTAATATTTACAACACAAAATCGGACTTCTTCTTGCCCATAAAGTTCTATTCATCCCCAAAACATTAACATCCGGTATGAACCAGTTAGGGCTTAGTCTAACAACGCCTTAATTAAACCTTCCAATTGCATCAGCGCTCCGCCCAGCGTTCCAGCTCTGCTTCTGATCCTCCTCACGAGAGACATTCACTGAAAATGGCCACTGCAGGGGTGAGCTTTTACATGTAAAATGATACTCACAGACTCGGTATCAGCGTCAGTACACGCTCCTGCTATCATTCAACCTTTCTCAAGTAACCAAGTTCATACAGCTCAAACAACATTCATGACACACATAATTCACAGAGTTTATTCCACATCTAAATATATATTCATGCATTCAAAATCATACACATGCACATACATAGATTTATACATCACCACAATCAGCCTTATTTCTATATGCATGTCTGCGGATCCGACTCGGGTAAAGACTCTCAGTTACGGTCCCCTTTTCTTCTGGCCCCTCGTCCCTCAGCTCTTACCAGGTGGCACCGGCCTCCCCACGGCATCTCGAGACTCTCTTCTCTAGCTCCAACGGCTACCACGAGCTCTATTGGGATCTAGCCAGGGTTGGTAACTGGAAGTCTTTTCCCTTGGGGTTCTTGACCTTCCATGGGTCACCCCACTCTTACTCATGCAACTAACACATTCATTAATACACATCATCGCGCCACGACACCTTCGCCGTAGTCATTAAGCAAGAACGGATTTCCCACACTACTCGTAATCAATCAGTCATCACGCCAGCGCATGTTACAATCGGTCATCAGATTAACAACAGTGAGCAATCCAATTAAGAGCATGCACACACATATTTTTCATAGTGACAAGAAAATGGATCCATGTATATCATTCATCATTATCATCTACTAACAGGCTACGCCATCGCCACGAAAATCACTATCAGAATCATAAACCATGCATCAGTTTTAATGATTATAAATACATGCATACACACACACCCACGCTCAGCAGTACATTCATCCGGTACCGTTCTTAGACCATGCATTCGACATGCAAGCGCCCCCTACCTTTAGAAGAACCTCAGAAACCTTTTCCGTTCTTGTTGTTGGGTCCGATGTCCTTCTCCTGGTTCGTCCGGTCTTCCTTGGCTCTGTCGTATCCTGCGCCTGATTCTGGGATGAAGTGTGGTCCGTTCTCTAGTACTGGAACCAAGACCTCCAGGAGCGAAGAGTAAGATAGAAGAAGAAGAAAGATGGAGACGAAGAGAGGAAGTAGAGAATGAAGTGACGGAGAAGGGGGTCTGAAGAAATAGCAAGTGCGTTTTTCACCAAAGGCTCACGTTTTTTATATATATATATATATATGCATGCGCACAGTAAAAGAAGAGTGGGATGGGAGAGTGCGTGCCCAGCAGTCACGTGCACTCCACCCCATCCCCTGACCACCACCATTTTTTTTTATACTTTAATGGCTTAAACCTACTTAGTTAAATGCAATTAACAGTTATTTCTAGTTGAAATCAAGTCTTAATGGTTTATTTTTCATTCAGCATTTAATTTCAAAACTGGGATGTTACAGGTAGCTTTTGAAAAAAAAGGTCATTAGCAATGTAGATATTATATTTTAAAAATCTAAGTTTCAGTTTTAGGGAAACATACAAAATATCATTAAAATCTTTTTAAACAAAAAATTCCAAATGTAATAGCTAAAGGAAAAATAGTTAAAGTACAAATAAATAGATTCTAAATAAAGGAAAATAATCATTTACCAACATATGTGAGTAGCAGAAGACGGTGTTGATCAAAATTAGTAAATAACAGTAAATGTGCTTATCCAAACACTTTGGTTAATCAATTCAGCAACTTCTAGACCACTAACTTTGGTAATATCATCAGGATGTGGACAGATTACAATTTATGAAGAAAGCAATGTATACCCAACTATAATTGGAATAATGTTCCTAATTTTCAAGCATAAGGGACCCGGTGTTACTACCAGGGACAAATGATTGAATATTAAGCCAAAAATCAAGCACTTAATAAGCACAATTGGGATGACAATTTGTTTGTTCATAGTAGGGACTATTCTTTCTTTATTTGGACAAGGACCCTTTGTAATTGCAATTACAATTCAAAGCCTGTTTGTTCATAGTTGGTTGAGTCAAGAATGTATTTGTATGTTGAAACAGGTTTTGATGAATGACAAATAATTGAAGGATCAAGGATATTGTACAAGCAATTAATCAAAAATCATGAAGATCAAGGACGCTACCTAGCCAAAATCAAAGGGTTAACCATTACCCTTGATGATAATGTTCTTCATCAAGTCGGGAAGCTTCCACTCAATAATGTTGATTTCTTTGGCTTTGAACCTTCTCACAATTGGGAATATAATTCTATTGATGCTTGTGCTTTTCTAAATCTATCTTCTGCTTCCAAAAGCATCGTTAGGGAGCTAAACATTGATCATCGCCTTCTGCACTACTTCTTGGTCAAAATCATTCTTCCAAAAGGGTCAAACAATGCTAGAGTAAGTGAGAACCAAACTCTTATTCTTTGGGCTATGCTCTATGAAAAAAAGATAAATTGGACCAAACTTATTTGCAATCATATGATTGACTCTAAAAGACTCACAAAACTTCCTTATGCTGTTTTAATCACCAAGCTACTCAAGCATTTCAATGTTGATCTTTCAAATGAAGTAAAGGAAGCAGTTAGGCGTAAAGGTAAAACAGGGAGCACTCATCTCTCAAAAATAGGTTGGCACAACCAAGATAGTACGTGGCAATACTCACCTCCACATGCACAAAGCAGTGATGACAATGATGATCAACCTCAACAACAAGCATTTCCACCACCTCCTATAAATCCAAATGATGCTTTCTTTAATAGGTTGACCTCTCATTTTGATACCCGCTTTGATGCAATAAATGCTCGTTTTGATGGGATGACTTCTCGCATTGATGGAATAGAGAACAATATGAATGCACGTTTTGATCAAATAGAAGACAACATGACTATCCACTACAATGAACTCTCTCAACAATTTTTTGAGTTTCGATTTTTTAATCCTTAAGATAGTCTTTATTGTATCCATCCTTATATGTATCTTGCTTAAGAATATCTTATTATTTGCTTAATCTCTCTTTTAAGTTCCTTATTTTTGATGATGCCAAAGGGGAGATAAAATCTATATTAAACATCTCTATCTATCCTTGTTAAATTACATAATTAAGGGGGAGCTGCTTTTATAAAATATTTCTTGAATATATATGGTATTAAAATTGATAGGGGGAGTTTTATACTTTCAAAATATAACTGTTATGAAACTAACACCCAAAGAGATGAACAATTGTTGTCATCATCAAAAAAGAGGAGAATGTATTTGTATGTTGAAACAGGTTTTGATCAATGACAAATAATTGAAGGATCAAGGATGTTGTATGTAACATCCCAATTTTTATGATTTTTAGAAAAATAATTTAAAAAAGGATTAAAGAAGAATTTCTAAATGAAATTCTGAGTGAAAAATGTCAAAGACAAGAATTTTTCGTTTAAAATGAATCTGATTCCGAGTGAAATGAATATGACTCCGAGTGAAACAAGACAGAAGACAAATTCCAAGTGAAGTTAAGATGTTTCCGAGTAAAACATTATTAAGGAAATCATTCGGAGTTAAGAAAAATATTATCCGATTGAAACACGTTTAAGTGAGGCAAATCCGAGTGAAACAAAAACATCTCCGAGTGGAATAATTCCGAATGGGTTGTTTCCGAGAGAAGTGGAAGTACTTCTCGGGCCGATATTTCTGATTAGTAAACTCCCGAGTGGAGTATATCTGGGTGGATGGTTTGCCGAGTGAAGTGTCTCTGAGTATGACACTTCCGAGTGAGATGGCACCGAGCGAGTCTTTTCAAGAGGAGAGCTTCTGGACAAAGACTTGAACTCCGATTGAGTATGTTTGTGAGTAAATAATTCCAAGGAGAATAAATATCCAAGTGATAAATTCATTTAATTCGTGCTCGGAATAATCTTTAGAGTTTCCGAGAGATTATGCTCGGATTCGTTTTCATAAATTGCTTTAGACCCCGATTAATCCTTTCAAGTAGAGTGATTTCCGAGAAAGGAAGTGGACTTTGAACTCCGAGTAATCCTTCAGTTGAGAAACTTCCGAATGACGAAAGAGTAAGACTCTGACTCGGAAAGAGATATAATCGAGTGAGATATCTGATTGATATATTTCTGAATAAGCTGAAACCGAGTCGAAATACACAGAAACCGATTCAGAATTAATAATTATTTTAATTAAGGATGCTTTCCACGTCACCCTGTTCTTCTACATTCTAGTGTCTTCACTTTTCTAATATTTTCTAAGTATGGGACCCCTTCTGATGTGCTGTCCCCTTTCATTAAAAATCTTAATTCTTCATTAAAGAGACGTGTGTCAGAATACTTCAGTTCATTCACGTCTCTTCTACGTGAAAGATATATATATATTCTTCTATCGTTGAAGTAACTTGAAACTTTGGAGAAGTGTAAAACATCATCTAAAATCCTTTTATTTCCAATCTCTACTGGAACTATCAAACGAAGAAGAACATCAAGTCTTTATTCTCTTCTCTTCACGAAGAAAGCTTGGGACTGGTGCAGAATTGCAATTCCAGTCGGATTTAGTGGGCAGTAGCTTGAGTATAGCTTTTAAGGCTGCTGGAACTCCTTAATTCCAGGTAGGGGAGCGTACATCTCAAATAGATGGTTTATGAATGGATTTGGGGTGATATTATGATGCCTATATGCTATGTGCAAATTAGTGAGACCCCACTTACATGATGTTTTATGTTTTCATATTTCCATTCATATTGTTGTGCTGATGATATATATATATATATATATATATATATATATGACTGATGATTTGATCAGTTGATGATATGAAATGATGTTGGTTATGATATCGAGTGGTAGCCTGATAGTTGAAATCAGGTAGTTTGATGATGATATGAATTATATGCATGAAGTTATCATATACTATGCCTATTATTATATCGAGTGGAATGATACGTGATTGATGATTGATATTATTTGATATATCAATTGTATTCAGACGCACACAGGACTGCAGGGGGCCTGTGATGCCGGTCCAGATGAGGACGGCCTGATGAAAGGCATAGACCCTGTGGTGGTTTATTTTTATACCACGGACGCCTTTGAGTGGGACTCAAGGACCACCCGTAACACTGAGTTGTGTTACCGCTATCACTGAGAGTGATGATCGGTGTTACATTATGGGCGCAGAGCGGTTTGGTACCTGTAAAACGGCCGAATCAGCTGAGAGCTGAGTTATGGCTCGGGGAGCCAGTGCTGTAACACAAAATTAAAAGACTTAATAATGATCCATTTGATTGAGTATATGTATGCACTGATTTATGTGTTATTGAGAATAACATGTTGTTTTATGATGAGTATATATGTCTCGGTTTTGTTTTATGAATATAGTTATGAATTGGACTTTTAATCCAATTCAATAACTGTTATTTGATATATTTATGCTCACCCCCTACTGTTGTTATTTTTACAGTGGATGTAGGGCCCAACCATGATATGAGAAGTCACTCAGCTGCTCGGAGTGTATTTTGGTAGAAGCCTTGGCCGGCTCCTAAGAATACCGAGTGTTTTATTTATTTATTGTAAACTTATTGGGCCGGTCGGATAATGTAAATTTGAGAATATTATTATTTAATTCAAATTCTGTTTTGGAAATTTGAATTATTTGCAAAATTTTATTTGATTTATTGAAATTTATTTTAAAAATTAAGGATGTTATATTTTGGTATCAGAGCAGACTTGAAAAGTCCAAGGCCAAGGTTTAGCTACTAAATGCTATGAGCTGAGTGAAAACATATCATTGTTGTTACGTGTTATAGTTGAGGAAATCAACTATAAATACATTGTTTTCATATCCATGAGAGGTACTAAGTGTGATGATTATTTCAGGATAAGAAATGGACCCTCATGGTATGGACGCCATGGCTGCTGCCTTTCAGCGTGTGGCTGATATCTTAGAAAGGCAGAATACCCCTCAACCGAGTGACAATCATAGTATTGATTGTTTTCTCAAACGAAAACCGACTGAATTCCATGGAGGATTTCAGCCCGACCGAGCGTATGCCTGGATCCAGAATCTTGAACGGATCTTTGGCAGCTTGCAGTGCACTGAGGCACAGAAAGTTGAGTATGCTGTATTCATGCTTCGAAAAGAAGCTGAAAACTGGTGGAGAATGGCCAAAAACCGACTGACGACCATGGGAACCGAGTTGAACTAGGAGAATTTCAAGGAATGTTTCCTTGAAAAATATTTTCCGAATACTGTTAAAAGCCAGAAGGAGTTGGAATTTATGGAACTCAGACAAGGAAATCTGAGTGTTGAAGAGTACGTGGCAAAATTCAAGGAGCTTTTCTTGTTTTACCCTCCTTTTCAAATGTCGGGTACTGAAGGTTCCAAGTGCATCAAATTTGAAAGTGGCTTGAATCCAAAGATCAAAAAGGCATTCTGACACCAAGAAATCAGGAGTTTTCCGATTCTTGTCAACAAATGCCGAATATATAAGGAAGACGATAAGGCTTCCTCTGCAGCAAGCAGCCGATTGGATAGTTCTTCTAAATTATCACCGATCAATTTTAAGAAGCATGGGAAGTCTGTTAGAGGTGAATCCTCTGAATCCCACGGCCGAGTGAATTCTGGTGGCCGATCAATGAGTTTTCTAAGAAACATTAAATGTTTCAGGTGTGGAGGTGACCATTTTACGCGTGATTGTAACCGAGACAAAATTGTTTGTTTCGAATGCAATGAGGAAGGACACATTCGTCCAAATTGCCCTCTTTTGCAAACGACCGAGCTCAATGCTAGTATAAACCGAGAAGGTTTTCAAAGACGAGGCCAAGGAGTCAGAAATAGAGGAGGAAGAGGAAATAGTGGACGTAGTAACTTAATGATCGAAAGAAACGACCAGGATAGGAATGTTAACCCATAAGTTACTGGTAGAGTGTTTACCATTCACGTGGAAGAAGCCAAACAAGCTGGTGACCGGGTACAGAGTGAGTGAATTATTTGGGGTTCTGAGCTCTCGGTAATTTTTAATCCGGGTGCCATACGTCTTTTTATTACTAAAATGTATGTTAGACATGCAAATACTCGTTGTTACGAAAAACGTGAGCTATATATATACCTATGGGTTTCATGTGCAATTCGTGCCTGAATAATTTATTAAATTTCAAGGACGAAATTTTTAAAGGGGGAGAAATGTAACATCCCAATTTTTATGATTTTTAGAAAAATAATTTAAAAAAGGATTAAAGAAGAATTTCTAAATGAAATTCCGAGTGAAAAATGTCAAAGACAAAAATTTTCTGAGTGAAATGAATCTGATTCCGAGTGAAATGAATATGACTCCAAGTGAAACAAGAAAGAAGACAAATTCCAAGTGAAGTTAAGATGTTTCCGAGTAAAACATTATTAAGGAAATCATTCGGAGTTAAGAAAAATATTATCCGATTGAAACATGTTTAAGTGAGGCAAATCCGAGTGAAACGGAAACATCTCCGAGTGGAATAATTCCGAATGGGTTGTTTCCGAGAGAAGTGGAAGTACTTCTCGGACCGATATTTCTAATTAGTAAACTCCCGAGTGGAGTATATCTGGGTGGATGGTTTGCCGGGTGAAGTGTCTCTGAGTATGACACTTCCGAGTGAGATGGCACCGAGCGAGTCTTTTCAGGAGGAGAGCTTCTGGACAAAGACTTGAACTCCGATTGAGTATGTTTATGAGTAAATAATTCCATGGAGAATAAATATCCAAGTGATAAATTCATTTAATTCGTGCTCGGAATAATCTTTAGAGTTTCCGAGAGATTGTGCTCGGATTCATTTTCATAAATAGCTTTAGACCCCGAGTAATCCTTTCAAGTAGAGTGATTTCCAAGAAAGGAAGTGGACTTTGAACTCCGAGTAATCCTTCAGTTGAGAAACTTCCGAATGACGAAAGAGTAAGACTCTAACTCGGAAAGAGATATAACCGAGTGAGATGTCTGATTGATATATTTCCGAATAAGCTGAAACCGAGTCGGAATACACAAAAACTGATTTAGAATTAATAATTATTTTAATTAAGGATGCTTTCCATGTCACCCTATTCTTCTACATTCTAGTATCTTCACTTTTCTGATATTTTCTAAGTATGGGACCCTCTCTGATGTGCTGTCCCTTTTCATTAAAAATCTTAATTCTTCATTAAAGAGACGTGTGTCAGAATACTTCAATTCATTCACGTCTCTTCTACGTGAAAGATATATATATATTCTTCTATCGTTGAAGTAACTTGAAACTTTGGAGAAGTGCAAAACATCATCTAAAATCATTTTATTTCCAATCTCTACTGGAACTATCAAACGAAGAAGAACATCAAGTCTTCATTCTCTTCTCTTCATAAAGAAAGCTTGGGACTGGTGCAGAATTGCAATTCCAGTCGGATTTAGTGGGCAGTAACTTGAGTATAGCTTTTAAGGCTGTTGGAACTCCTTAATTCCAGGTAGGGGGAGCGTACATCTCAAATAGATGGTTTATGAATGAATTTGGGGTGATATTATGATGCCTATATGCTATGTCCAAATTACTGAGACCCTACTTACATGATGTTTTATGTTTTCATATTTCCATTCATATTGTTGTGCTGATGATATATATATATGACTGATGATTTGATTAGTTGATGACATGAAATGATGTTGGTTATGATACCAAGTGGTAGCCTGATAGTTTAAATCAGGTAATTTGATGATGATATGAATTATATGCATGAATATATCATATACTATGCCTATTATTATATCGAGGGGAATGATATGTGATTGATGATTGATATTATTTGATATATCAATTGTATTCAGACGCACACAGGACTACAGGGGGCCTGTGATGCCGGTCTAGATGAGGACGGCCTGATGAAAGGCATAGACCCTGTGGTGGTTTATTTTTATACCACGGACGCCTTTGAGTGGGACTCAAGGCCGGCCCGTAACACTGAGTTGTGTTACCGCTATCACTGAGAGTGATGATCGGTGTTACATTATGGGCGCAGAGCGGTTTGGTACCTGTAAAATGGCCGAATCAGCTGAGAGCTGAGTTATGGCTCGGGGAGCCAGTGTTGCAACACAAAATTAAAAGACTTAATGGATCCATTTGATTGAGCATGTGTATGCACTGATTTATGTGTTATTGAGAATAACATGCTGTTTTATGATGAGTATATATGTCTCAGTTTTGTTTTATGAATATAGTTATGAATTGGACTTTTAATCCAATTCAATAACTGTTATTTGATATGTTTATGCTCACGCCCTACTGTTGTGATTTTTACAGTGGATGTAGGGCCCAACCATGATATGAGAAGTCACTCAGCTTCTCGGAGTGTATTTTGGTAGAAGCCTTGGCCGGTTCCTGAGAATACCGAGTGTTTTATTTATTTATTGTAAACTTATTGAGCCGGTCGGCTAATGTAAATTTGAGAATATTATTATTTAATTTAAATTCTGTTTTGGAAATTTGAATTATTTGCAAAATTTTATTTGATTTATTGAAATTTATTTTAAAAATTAAGGATGTTATATTGTACAAGCAATTAATCAAAAATCATGAAGATACTGAATGATTCAGGTCAAGAAATTAAAATGCATAAAAATTGATAAAGTCCAAAGAAATGATTTAAGGCATTCTTAGAAGTTTAAAAACAAGAAATAATTATTCAAGTACCAAGGAATCTAGAACCATGAGCTATATTGTCCAAAACACATCAAAATACATCAAAAATGCAAGGAAACAAGTCTAGGATTGTAAGGAATTGATTCACCATACCAAGGGAATCGATTCATGCCTATTAAAAGCTCTAGAAATCAATTCACAAGCAGAGGAATCGATTCACAGCATGAAAGAATCGATTCACAGCTGCAGGAATCGATTCATCACAGTGAAATACCCCAGGAATCGATTCAATGACTGAAGGAATCGATTCATGCTATTAGGAATCGATTCCCCTTGCCAGGAATTAATTAATTCGCTGTTTTTGATGGAAAAATAGCCTGGAGGAATCAATTCTTCACTGGAATCATGCGCTAAATCATGGAAAATATCAGTACGCGTTTTTAGAAACTCAACTTTGCTGATTCCTCTCTCGAAGACTCAAATTGAATGGGGATTCCATTAATTAAGGGAGACAATTGCACTTCTCAAGTCAGGAAACATGGATTGCTGGCGGACTAAGTCTTCCAATGCATAAATTAAGGAACCGGTGGAAATAAATTTTTGGCAGCAAGTCCCTTGAAGCGCCTATAAAAGGAGAAGAAGTGAAGAGGCAGAAGCACACCTTGCAACAACGAAAAATTTCCTTGCTTCCTTTCCTTCTCTCTTTGCTCAAGATATTTACTCTCTGTTTCTTGTCTTTGTAGTATTAAGTTTTGAGAGTTATATTATGAGAAAAATATTTTTGAGTGCTAAATTTACATATTCTTTTTAAGAGAAGAAAAATATTTTTCAAGTGATTAAAATTTGTATATCCACTCTATTGAGAGAGTCACGCTTGTAAAATCACATTCACAAATTATGAGAGATTTTTGGGTTAGGTTTCAACCTTGTAATTGAGAGATTGTGATATTGGGTGGTTGCCCTTTTGCTTGTGAGGATTAAGTTTTTGAGTGTGGAACACTAAGACTATAATTGCTCAAAGCGTGTATCTCAAATTCTCAATAGTGGAATCCTTTAAGTGGGTTGCTTGAAGGCGAGACGTACACTGGTGTGGTGGAACTCGTTATATCAGTTTGCAAATCTCTCTATCCTTACACTCTTTTATATTTGCTCATATAAATTGTCTACTCAATTGTTAGAATTCACTTGAATTATTTATATTCTAATATTGCATGTTATATTCTTTATTATCTTCTTTAAGCATAATTATTAAAGAATCAATTTCAAAAGCATTCCAAGAAATTTTTTTTAATACTCAATTCACCCCCTCTTGAGTAATTGAGGCCACTTGGTTAACAAGTGGTATCAGAGCTTGACTCTTGGTAGATCAAGCTTAATAACTTCAAGAGAACGAATGGCCTCAAATTCTCTAAACCTTTTTCCTGAGGGTGGTGCCACAAATAGACCTCCCGCTTTCAATGGTGAGGGTTACGCTTTTTGGAAAGAAAGGATGAAAATTTTTGTACAATCTATTAACTTGAAAGTATGGAATGCTATTGAGAATGGTCCTTTTATACCCATGCACAATGTTGATAATAAACAAATAGAAAAGCCTATGGATGATTGGACTAGTGAGGAAGAAAAGAAAGTGCAATATAATTACAAAGCAAAAAATCTTATCACTTTAGCCTTAGGTCCCAATGAATTCTTTAGAGTAGTTACATATAAATCTGCTACAGATATGTGGGATACCCTTCAAATAACTCATGAAGGAACTAGCGATGTTAAGGATTCTAACATTAGTACTTTAACAAGTCAATATGAAAGTTTTAGAATGAGTTCTAATGAATCTATTTTAGAACTTCAAAAGAGATTTACTTTGATCATTAATCATCTTATTACTCATGGTAAATCTTACACTAATAAGGAACTTATCCACAAAGTTCTAAAAAGTCTTACTAGGGAATGGAAACCTCTTGTTACGGCCATTAAGTAATCTCCCAATATAAATGATATGTCCCTTGCCACATTATTTGGTAAACTTCAAGAACAAGAACAAGAGTTAAAAGATTTGAAACATGCAAAGGAAGAAGAAAAAGCCTCTAAGAAGAAAGGGATAGCTCTCAAGGCCACCTCAATAGATGAAAATGAATCTGAGAGTGACGAAGAGCTAGGACTATTCGTGAAGCATTTAGGGAAACTCATGAGAAACAAACGCTTCCAAAAGAGCTTCACAAATAAAGGTAAGAAACCTATCTCTAAAGAAAATATTTTCTAACCTACTTGTTTCGAATGTGGAAAGAAAGGGCACTTTAAAGCGGATTGCCCAAACCTAAAGAAGAAAAACAAAAAAAGAAAAGGGAAAAGAAAAGCATATATCGTATAGGATGAAAAGGAGATAAGTAGCTCAGACGAATTGGAAAATGAAGAAGCAAACCTTTGCCTCATGGCCAACCACCAAGATGAAGATGATGAGGTAAATTTTCATGACTTAGATAAAGAAGAACTACTTGATGCTCTTGAAGAATTATATGATAGATTTATAAAAGTTTCTAATAAGCATAAGTTATGAAGAAAAACCATTGATACTCTTGAGATGCATCTTAAGGAGATTTGTAAAGAAAATGAACTTTTAAAATTGGAAGTAGTAAAAGTACAAGCATGCTCTAGGACTAAACCCTGTGAATTTGCTAAGAAATGTGACATACTCGAAAAGGAAGTGTTAGATTTAAACAAGACACTTGAAAAGTTTATCAACGGTAGAGATAACTTAGATGCACTTCTTGGAAAACAACGTTGCATGTTTAATGAAATTGGATTAGGTTACAATCAAGGATCACATGCTTACAAGAAGGAAAAACATTACAAAAATTTCTTTGTACCACCTAGTAAATCCTCTACACCTTTCATGAAATGTAATCACTGTGGTCTTAAAGGTCACAATTCTTACAATTGTAATGTTAGAAGATTAGGACCAAAAGTTGTGAGAAAAGTATGGGTTCCTAAGGGAACATTTTCACAAACTAACCTACAAGGACCCAACATAAAATGGGTACCAAGTTCTCTAACTTGACTTGTTTTGTAGGTATGCTTTAAAGCAAGTAACACCCATTGGTACTTGGATAGTGGGTGTTCAAAACATACGACGGGAGAGAAAAGTAAGTTTATATCATTTACTCCTCGAAACAAAGGTTTTGTTACTTATGGGGACAACACAAAAGGAAGAATACTTGGAATTGGTAACATTGGTAAAAACTCTTCTACTTTAATAAATGACGTACTATATGTTGAACGACTTAAACATAACTTGCTTAGTATTAGTCAATTATGTGACAAAGGATATAAAATTGTTTTCGAATCAAATTGTTGAATAATTGAAAATAACCTAAACAAGGAAGTAAAGTTCATTGGTCAAAGAATCGATAATATCTACATGATTAATCTTGATTGCCTTGCTTCAAATGATGTACAATGCTTCATAACTAAAGAGGATGAATCATGGCTATGGCATAAAAGAATTGCTCACATTCATATAGACCATTTAAACAAACTTGTTTCAAAAGATTTAGTAATTGGATTACCAAAACTAAAATTTGAAAACAAATTTTTTGACGCATGTCAAAAAGGAAAGCAAGTAAAGGTTTCTTTTGAGGCAAAAAATATTGTTTCAACAAATAGACCTTTACAACTTTTATATTTGGATTTATTTAGACCTTCAAAAATTAAAAGTTTTGGTGGAAATTATTATGGTCTGGTGATTGTGGATGATTATTCTAGGTATAGATGGACTTTGTTTCTTACTCATAAAAATGAAGCATATCATGCATTTAAGAAACTTGCCAAGATCATCCAAAATGAACAAAATTTGAAAATAGCATCCATTTGAATGGGTCATGGGGGAGAATTTGAAAACCAATCGTTTGAAAAATTTTGTGAAAAATTTGGCATTGAACAGAATTTTTCGGCTTTAAGAACTCCTCAAGAAAATGGAGTAGTAGAAAGGAAAAATTGATCTTTAGCGGAGCTCGCAAGAACTATGTTGAATGAAAGTAATATTGCAAAACACTTGTAACACTCTGGTTTTTAATTAAATAAATAAAATCAACAGTGGAATTTTCCAAATTTTAAGGTTAACAAACCATGCATAATCTGTTTGAATTAATAAAACCGAGTACGACAAGGAAAGGAAATGGAAGAAGACAAGGGAGAAACTCACGCACAGCGAGAGGAAGAAACGCTTAAGCGAACCCAATGGCACTAGGTACACTCGCTCAAGCGAGGGCTAACTACGCTTGGGCGATTCTACTCAAGATCTCCAGTTCGCACTACATTTGCTGAAGCGATGCTACCCTCGGTATCCTGCCATTCCACCCGGTTTTAGTGTATGGTTCACTCGGGAAGGTTCACTTCCTAATCCACTCGGGCTAACCTTAATACTCACCAGTTCCATCCTAACACTGTATCACACTCCGTTGCTCCACTCGATTGGATTATATACGTATACGTATTGGCAATCCGAGAATGATTCTCAAAGCCGCTCACTCAGAATCTATGAAGACTTCTCACTCGGGATAACATGCACGTCCATTACGCCACTCGGGGCATTCTACTCACCCTTTACTCGGTAACCATAATATTTCCTGCTTTAATTTTCCTACTAAGTCAAGACTCACTTGGGTTCCCTAGCTGCTTACTGATTTATTACAACAAATCCACTTAGAGTCTTAGGTGTCGTTCCCTAGTCGGTGAACTCTCACTCGGTGGGTTCTCACTTACCTCTACTCAAAAAACCTCACAATTATCACTCACAGGATTCGCACTAACTCCTACTCCAGGCTATATGACCTCAATTACTCGGATAATTCAACCTCTCATCACTCGAAATGACTTGCCATCTCGCTTTCCCCCAACAACAACTTAGCTCCACTTCTTCCCATAGTCATACTTACTTCCTACGCTCGGAAAGTATACTTATACATCCAGGTTTATCGCTCGGACATCACCCACAGTATAGAATGAACACACAATATATATATAGGGAAGTATTTAAATAATTACAAACGCATTAACATGTCCCTTCTACCCGAAAGTGTTCAATTTCTGATATAAGGACTAAATCAAAATGTGAGCCAGCCAAGGCTTAACGAGACCTTATGTACAGTATATACATATACACATATATTCTATAGCGCTCAGGTTCTCTGCTCTACCCTCGGCTCCTTCTTCATCCTTCATTCCGAGAGATGTTCACTGAAAAATGTAGCCACAGTAGGGGTGAGCTTTTACATGGAAAACGACAGCCAAGAGCTCGGTCTCAGTGTCAGTACGCACACTTACGTTCACTCGATCGCATTCAGATTAAATTAAGGCCATGCAAATTAGAAAAATATCAATAACATACACTCACATGCGTACTACATAAAGTTCATCCTTATTCACACATGCACATGCATCCACACACTCAGAATTCATTCATAACACCCAACACATGCCACGCGTACTATCCTAATCAACATCATAACTACATGCATGCCTGCGGATCCGACTTAAGTAATGACTTTCAGTTACAGTCCCCCCTTTTACTGGCCTCTCGTCCATCAGCTCTTCCCGCGTGGTACCGGCCTCCCATTGGCGTCTCGAGACTCCTCTCTAGCTCCTACGGCTACCACGAGCTCTCTCAGGATCTAGCCAAGGTCTGTAGCTGAAAGTCATTCCCTCAGGGCTCATGACCTTCCACGGGTCACCCCATTCCTACATATGCAACTTATGCGTTTAACCAACAAGCAACATCACTCAACTGATACCTCCTTCGTAAACATCAAGGTAGGAGCATATTCAACACGGTCTCTATCTTTACTTTGCCAATCATACCAACATGCATAGTGATCAAACAATCAAGGTAATAACATCGGACGAATCAACTAACAGTCACACATTCATATTCTCACAGTATTAACAGAGGTAGAACCATGCATCTCACTCGGCTATATCAGGAAGGCTAACAGACTACATTACCACTATCTTGTTTACATGCAAATATTATCTAACTACTCGTCATACACATGGAGTCCAAGGTCAACAATCATGCATAATATACAATGGTGACAGACACATGCATACACTTAAAGCAGTACATTCATCCGGTACCATTCGTGGACCATGCATTTGACATGCAAGCGCCCCCTACCTACTGAAGGAAGTTCGAGGGGTTCCTCTGTTTCTCGACGCTGGTCTGATTGCCTCGCCTAGGCTCACACTCGTTCGGCCTCCTTGGTCATAGTCGCACCGTGAAACAAGGGCTGTTCGTCTTTCACCCTGACGATCGTCCCTCACCAGCTGAAGGAACTCTAAGTCTCCTGCAGTATCGTCGCCGTGCGTTCTTAGGAACAGGACAGTGAACAGGGAAAGGAAGATGAAGGGCAAGAGGGAAGAGAGTACAAGAAGGAAAAAGAAGAGAAGAGAAGAAGAGGGAGTCTGAAGGAGATGCGTAACTTCAGTGCACATATATAAGCATATGCGTGTACGAGGGAGAGTGGGTGGGAAAACGTGAATTGCAGTCCCACTCACGTGGCTCCTAATCGGGAGCAGCCACCTCCTACCAACCAAGCTTAATTAATTTGTCACTATTTCTTAGATTAAGTTGATTATAATTAATAATTAATTTTCATTCTTTGCATTCGGTATTATTTGATACCAAAATGTAACACTCTGGTTTTTAATTAAATAAATAAAATCAACAGTGGAATTTTCCAAATTTTAAGGTTAACAAACCATGCATAATCTGTTTGAATTAATAAAACCGAGTACGACAAGGAAAGGAAATGGAAGAAGACAAGGGAGAAACTCACGCACAGTAAGAGGAAGAAACGCTTAAGCGAACCCAATGGCACCAGGTACACTTGCTCAAGCGAGGGCTAACTACGCTCGGGCGATTCTACTCAAGATCTCCAGTCCACACTACATTTGCTGAAGCGATGCTACCCTCGGTATCCTGCCATTCCACCCGATTTTAGTGTATGGTTCACTCGGGAAGGTTCACTTCCTAATCCACTCGGGCTAACCTTAATACTCACCAGTTCCATCCTAACAGCGTATCACACTCCGTTGCTCCACTCGATTGGATTATATACGTATACGTATTAGCAATCCGAGAATGATTCTCAAAGTCGCTCACTCAGAATCTATGAAGACTTCTCACTCGGGATAACATGCACGTCCATTACGCCACTCGGGGCATTCTACTCACCCTTTACTCGGTAACCATAATATTTCCTGCACTAATTTTCCTACTAAGTCAAGACTCACTCGGGTTCCCTAGCTGCTTACTGATTTATTACAACAAATCCACTTAGAGTCTTAGGTGTCGTTCCCTAGTCGGTGAACTCTCACTCGGCGGGTTCTCACTTAGAATCGTTGATTTTCCTCTACTCAGAAAACCTCACAATTATCACTCACAGGATTCGCACCAACTCCTACTCCAGGCTATACGACCTCAATTACTCGGACAATTCAACCTCTCATCACTCGGAATGACTTGCCATCTCGCTTTCCCCCAACAACAACTTAGCTCCACTTCTTCCTATAGTCACACTGACTTCCTACGCTCGGAAAGTATACTTATACATCCAGGTTTATCGCTCGGACATCACCCACAGTATAGAATGAACACACAATATATATATAGGGAAGTATTTAAATAATTACAAATGCATTAACATGTCCCTTCTACCCGAAAGTGTTCAATTTCTGATATAAGGACTAAATCAAAATGTGAGCCGGCCAAGGCTTAACGAGACCTTATGTATAGTATATACATATTCCCATATATTCCATAGCACTCAGGTTCTCTGCTCTGCCCTCGGCTCCTTCTTCATCCTTCATTCCGAGAGATATTCACTGAAAAATGTAGCCACAGTAGGGGTAAGCTTTTACATGGAAAACGATAGCCAAGAGCTCGGTCTCAGTGTCAGTACGCACACTTACGTTCACTCAGTCGCATTCAGATTAAATTAAGGCCATGCAAATTAGAACAATATCAATAACATACACTCACATGCGTACTACATAAAGTTCATCCTTATTCACACATGCACATGCATCCACACACTCATAATTCATTCATAACACCCAACACATGCCACGCGTACTATCCTAATCAACATCATAACTACATGCATGCCTGCGGATCCGACTTAAGTAATAACTTTCAGTTACAGTCCCCCCTTTACTGGCCTCTCGTCCATCAGCTCTTCCCGCATGGTACCCGCCTCCTATTGGGGTCTCGAGACTCCTCTCTAGCTCCTACGGCTACCACGAGCTCTCTCAGGATCTAGCCAAGGTCTGTAGCTGGAAGTCATTCCCTCAGGGCTCATGAGCTTCCACGGGTCACCCCATTTCTACATATGAAACTTATGCGTTTAACCAGCAAGCAACATCACTCAACCGATACCTCCTTCGTAAACATCAAGGTAGGAGCATATTCAACACGGTCTCTATCTTTACTTTGCCAATCATACCAACATGCACAATGATCAAACAATCAAGGTAATAACATCGGACGAATCAACTAACAGTCACACATTCATATTCTCATAGTATTAACAGAGGTAGAACCATGCATCTCACTCGGCTATATCAGGAAGGCTAACAGACTACATTACCATTATCTTGTTTACATGCAAATATTATCTAACTACTCGTCATACACATGGAGTCCAAGGTTAACAATCATGCATAATATACAATCGTGACAGACACATGCATACACTTAAAGCAGTACATTCATCCGGTACCGTTCGTGGACCATGCATTTGACATGCAAGCGCCCCCACCTACTGAAGGAAGTTCGAGGGGTTCCTCTGTTTCTCACACTCGTTCGGCCTCCTTGTTCGTAGTCGCACCGTGAAACAGGGGCTGTTCGTCTTTCACCCTGACGATCGTCCCTCACCAGCTGAACGAACTCCAAGTCTCCTGCATAATCGTCACCGTGCGTTCTCAGGAACAGGATAGTGAACAGGGAAAGGAAGACGAAGGGCAAGAGGGAAGAGAGTACAAGAAGGAAAAAGAAGAGAAGAGAAGAAGAGGGAGTTTGAAGGAGATGCGTAACTTCAATGCACATATATAAGCACATGCGTGTACCAGGGAGAGTGGGATGGGAAAACGTGAATTGCAGTCCCACTCACGTGGCTCCCAATCGGGAGCAGCCACCTCCTACGAACCAAGCTTAATTAATTTGTCACTATTTCTTAGATTAAGTTGATTATAATTAATAATTAATTTTCCTTCTTTGCAATTAGAATCTTAATGGTTTATTTTCATTCGGTATTACTCCTCAAAATTGGTATGTTACAACACTTTTGGGCCGATACGGTAAATACCGCTTGCCATGTTATGAATCGATGTTTGATAAGGCCTATATTAAAGAAAACCCCCTATGAGATTTATAAAGGAAGAAAACCAAATATCTCTTATTTTCATGTATTTGGATGCAAATGCTTTGTCTTAAACAATGGAAAGGAAAATCTCGGTAAATTTAATGCGAAATCTGATGAAACAATATTTTTAGGTTATTCATCTACTAGTAAAGCATATCGACTCTTTAACAAACAAACTTGTACAATTGAAGAGTCAATACATGTCAAATTTGATGAACTTAACCAAAACCCTCTAAGAAAGGATATTGATGATCTTGTAGGTACACTCCAAGAAATGAACTTGGACGATAAAGAAGAAATAAAAAATGAAGGAGAAACAACACAAAATAACGAACCTCAACAAAAGGAGTGGATCACCATGAAGAACCATCCATTGGACAATGTCATAGGTGAATTAACAAAAGGTGTAAGTACTCGAAATGCTATTAAAAATGCATGCAATCACTCAGCCTTTGTATCAAAAATAGAACCCAAGAATATCAATGAAGCTATTGTTGATGAACATTGGATGTTGGCTATGCAAGAGGAATTAAATCAATTTGAAAAAAATAAAGTTTGGGAACTTATGCCAAAACCCAATGATCATCAAATAATAGGCACGAAATGGGTTTTTAGAAATAAGCTAGATGAAAATGGAATAATAACAAGAAATAAAGCTAGATTAGTTGCTAAGGGATATAATCAAGAAGAGGGAATATACTATGAAGAAACGTATACTCCCGTAGCTAGGTTAGAAGCCATAATATTATTGTTAGCTTTTGCTTGTTGTATAGATTTTAAGCTTTATCAAATGGATGTCAAAAGCGCTTTTCTAAACGGTTATATTCAAGAAGAAGTTTATGCAAATCAACCTCCCGTTTTTGAAAATCATAAATTTCCAAACCATGTTTTTAAATTGAGAAAAGCTTTATATGGTTTGAAACAAGCTCCAAGAGCTTGGTATGAACGACTCAGTAAATTTTTTCTAGAAAATAATTTTGAAAGGGGAAAGGTTGATACAACACTGTTTATAAAACGTAAAAACCATGACATCCTTTTGGTACAAGTTTATGTTGATGACATAATATTTGGTGCTACGAACGAAATTCTTTGTCAAGAGTTTACCAAGATTATGCAAGATGAATTCGAAATGTCCATGATGGGAGAACTCACATTCTTCCTTGGGCTACAAATTAAGCAAACAAAAGAAGGAACTTTCATTAGTCAAACAAAATACTGCAAAGAACTACTCAAAAGGTTTGAAATGGGTAAAGTAAATAAAATAGCCACACCAATGAGTACTTCTTTCTACTTAGACAAAGATGAGAAGGGTAAGGACGTTGAAATAATTAAATACCAAGGTATGATTGGATCCTTACTTTACTTAACAGCTAGTAGACTCGATATTATGCTTGCGGTATGTATGTGCACTAGAT
Organism: Clitoria ternatea; assembly: GCA_037962975.1. Lineage (NCBI taxonomy): Eukaryota > Viridiplantae > Streptophyta > Magnoliopsida > Fabales > Fabaceae > Clitoria > Clitoria ternatea. The sequence continues at coordinate 166,105,368 of CM075672.1, forward strand.
ATCAAGCATGTCCTAAAGAATCACATCATACTACGGTAAAAAGAATTTTAAAATATCTTGTGGGTACTCAAAATGTTGGCTTATGGTATCCTAAAGGCGTTGAATGTATTGTTGTAGGATATTCTGATTCTGACTTTGTCAGTTGCAAATTAGATAGAAAAAGTACCAGCGGTACTTGTCATTTACTCGGAAGTTCTCTTGTTTCTTGGAATAGCAAGAAACAAGTAAGTGTCGCGTTATCAACAGCTGAGGCAGAATATGTTGCAGCTGGAAGTTGCTGTGCTCAAATCCTATGGATGAGACAACAACTTCTTGACTTCGGTGTTGTTCTAAACCAAATACCCATTAAATACGACAACACCAGCGCCATAAATATCTCCAAAAATCTGGTTATGTATTCACGGACAAAACACATCGAAATCTGTCACCACACTAGTGCAAAAAGAAGCTATAATGACGGGATATAAGCACGGTTGTAGCAAATCCGTGTTTGAATCCAGGCGGTGGCAATTTTGTAATAATGAGGAACTTTATAAAATTTTATAAAACGAATGTATAAGGACGGTTGTGTGAAAACCGTGCTTATAGGTATACTATAAAGACGGTTCCACAGGGTCCGTGTTTAAAGGCTTTTATAATTTTTAAAAAAATTATTTAAAATGAAGAAACGAGGACGGTTAACAATGGCCCGTGCTTAAAGCGTTTTATATTTTTAAAAAAAATTTATTTAATTGAGAAACAAAGACGGTACTGTATGGTCCGTGTTTAAAGGCTTTTGTAATTTTTTTAAAAAAATATTTAAAATGAAGAAACGAGGACGGTTAACAATGGTCCGTGCTTAAATCGTTTTATATTTTTAAAAAAAATTGGGAAACAAAGATGGTTATGTAGGGTCCGTGTTTAAAGGCTTTTATAATTTTTTTGAAAAATTATTTAAAATGAAGAAACGAGGACGGTTGGAGGGGAACCGTGTTTATATCCCATCTATAAACACGGTTGCATGTGAACCGTGCTTAAAAGGTGGATTTGAAGACGGGTATAACACAACCGTGCTTAAATGGCTTCGCGCTTTCCAATGTTTAACTTCACCAAATGGCTTTTGGTTTCCGTCTCCCTCCATTCACCTCTGCATTTCCTTGCCTCTCTCTTTTTGCCTCATTTTAACTTTTCACTTTCCCTCTCTTGTTTCATCTTCCCTCTTCTTTCTCTTTTACACAAACAGCTCCCTCCCTCCATTTCTCTATCTATCTTTCGTTCATTTCTCTTGTCTCCTCCTCCTCCCTCCATTTATCTTCGTGGTTATTCTCCAAGCTGACGAACGACGCACGAGTACGTGGGGCTGTTCGGGTTCCCTCCTTCTCCCTCTATTTCTCCAATTCTCCAAGCTGACGAACGACGCACGAGTACGTGGGGCTGTTCGGGTTCCCTCCTTCTCCCTCTATTTCTCCATTTTGACGAAGTAATACTTATTTCCAGGTTGGTATCCTTCTTCCACGTTGGCTTAAAATTAAATTATTAGATTTAGATAATTTGATGAATAATTATAATGTTGGTTTTAATTGAAATGGAATGTAATGTTAATAGTTGGAATGAAATATAATGTTAGTTTTAGATAATGTAATGTTAGTTTTAGATAATGTAATATTTATTGTGAATTATTAATTAGAATAGAATGTAATGTTAGTTTTAGATAATTTGATGAATAATTGTAATTTTGGTTTTAATTGAAATGGAATGTAATGTTATTAATTGGAATAATGTTAGTTTTAGATAATGTAATGTTAGTTTTAGATAATGTAAAGTTTCTAATTTTGAATGCTGTTGGGTTAAATTTTGATAATAAAAAACTTTATCATGTCTCAAATGGAGTGTAGTTAGTACTAGTACTAGTAGTAGATTATTTTTTTAAATTTAAGTTAAGATTCTTACATAAGACAAATGAAATGTAGTTTAATATGTTTTTTAAATGTAGTTATTACCGGTACTAGTACTAGTAGTAGATTATTTTTTTTGTTATTTATTAGTTTTTGATAAGTTGATATAGTCCCTTTGAATTGTGATTTTTTAAATTGTAAACAAGTGAACCATAGTTTCCCGTTTGAGATTCGACACAAATGGTAATTAAATTAATTGATTTCATCATTTGTGTTGAATCTTGAATTGTCTGTTTAGACAGTTTGGGATGAACAATTTTTTTATGCATCATTGCTATGTACAAGTTAGGACTTATTTTAAAATTTGATAAAGTTTTGGTTAGTTAAGTTTTGTATTGTTCTCTGGGTGCATATTTGATTGTGGTTGAATTTGATTTCACCACTTTCATTTCGTGTACTTAGAGACCAATGCGAAATGCTGCCGAAATTTTATCAAATTTTAAAATGACTCCTAAGTTGTATGTGGTTATGAGGTATAGAAAAATTTTCATCCTGAATGGGTAGGACCACCACCTTTGTGAAGAAAGTAAGATTCATAGCACCGTTAAATTTACGGGTATTGTAAACAGAGAGTATGGATCGAAGTTGGATAGCTGCATCACGTATAAGTCCAGAATATGAGGGTGGAGTTGAAACATTCATAGAGTACATGATACGAAATGCTGAAGAGGTGAATGGAATGTATTTTTGCCCTTGTGTTAAATGCTTAAACATGCGCCAACTAGAATTGACAGAGGTGCGAGAACATCTGTTGTGTGATGGATTTCTTCAGAGTTATACGCGATGGATATGGCATGGTGAACATGTTGAGGTGCCAAGTACTAGTTTTCAAACAAAAGACCAAAGCTTTGCTCATGAGGTTGATGATGACATGGATGACCGACTTGAGGATATGATCCATGATGTAGGGGTAGAAAGTTTTAAAAGAGCTCACGTATATGCGAGTCTATGTGAGGATTCTGAAAAGCCGCTGTATCCGAATTGCTCTAATTTCACGAGGTTGTCAGCAATTTTACGATTATTTAATTTGAAAGCGATAAATGGGTGGACAGATAAAAGCTTCACTGAGTTACTTAAGTTGTTGAAAGAAATGCTCCCAGTTGGTAACACTTTGCCAAATCGTAACTATGAGGCTAAAAAGGTGTTGTGTCCTATGGGCTTGGAGTATACGAAGATACATGCATGCCCAAATGATTGTGTATTATACCGTGGTGAGTACGAAATGCTGCATCGATGTCCTAGGTGTGGGGTGTCACGATATAAGAAGAAAGAGGTTGATTCTGATGATTTCTGCAAAAAAGGGTCTCCTACGAAGGTGTTGTGGTATCTCCCTATAGTTCCACGACTAAAGCGTCTATTTGCCAATGCAGATGATGCGAAGCTTATGAGATGGCACGTTGATGAAAGGGTTGTTGACGGATTAGTTAGGCATCCGGCAGATGGATTACAGTGGAAGAAAATGGATACGATGTTTCCAGATTTTGCCTGTGACCCAAGAAATGTTAGGCTTGCACTAGCCACAGATGGCATGAACCCATATGGGAACCAAAGCACAAACCACAGTTCTTGGCCTGTTTTGTTGTTTGTTTACAACTTGCCGTCGTGGTTGTGCATGAAGCGGAAGTACGTTATGTTATCAATGATGATTTATGGTCCACGACAACCAGGGAACGACATTGATGTATACTTATCTCCGTTAGTTAAAGACCTGAAAATGTTATGGGTAGAGGGGGTTGATGTGTTTGACGGGCTAACAGGACAATCATTCAATTTGAGGGCCATGTTATTCTGTACGATCAATGATTTTCCAGCGTATGGTAACCTCTCGGACTATAGCGTCAAAGGACATAAAGCGTGTCCTGTATGTGAGGAGGGAACTAGTTCTGATCGACTACATCATGGAAGGAAAAATGTTTATCTTCGACATCGTAGGTTTCTCACACCTAATCATCCACTTCGTAGGTTGAAGAAGTCGTTCAATGGTGCACAAGAGTTTGAAATGCCTCCCCCACCATTGTCTGGTCGTTAAGTATATGAAAAGGTGAAAGAAGTTAATGTGGTTCTTGGTAAGTCTGAGAAGCAGTCTGTCTCAAAAAACACGTGGAAGAAGAGGTCAATATTTTTCGATCTGCCATATTGGAAAGAGCTTGATGTGAGGCACTGTATTGATGTGATGCATGTGGAGAAAAACGTGTGCGATAGTTTGGTTGGAACCCTGTTAAACATACCTGGAAAAACAAAGGATGGCCTAAATTCGCGTCTAGACTTGGAGTTGTTGGGTATACGTGAGGAGTTGCACCCACAAGTAAAGGGCAAACGAACATACTTGCCACCAGCATGTCATACCTTGTCTAGAAAAGAGAAACAAAGTTTGTGTGAATCGTTGTGTGGTGTCAAAGTTCCATCTGGGTATGGTTCCAACATCAACACTTGTGTTTCCTTGAAGGATCTAAAGTTAGTTGGTTTGAAGTCACATGATTGTCATATGCTAATGCAACAATTTCTACCCATTGCCATTCATGGCATTCTCCCTCAAAATGTCAGACATGTGATAACAAGGGTGTGTTTATTTTTCAATGCCATATGTGCCAAAGTAATCGCCCACGATGAGTTGGAAGTGTTGGAACAGGAAGGGTTTCTTATACTATCCCAGTTGGAAATGTATTTCCCTCCTTCATTCTTTGACATAATGGTACACTTAATCATCCATTTAGTGAGGGAGGTCAGTTTGTGTGGGCCAGTGTTCTTGAGGTGGATGTATCCTGTTGAGCGATACATGAAAATTTTGAAAGGTTATATGAAGAACCAACGTCGTCCCGAAGCATCGATAGTAGAAAGGTACATTGCAGAGGAGGCAATTGAGTTCTGCACAGATTATATGTCACAGGCTGAAAGCATTGGTATTCCGAAGACTCGTCACGAAGGACGGTTGGATGGGAAAGGTACTATTGGGAAAAAAATTAAAAGCATGTCACGTGATGAAGTACTCCAAGCACACTTTTATATTTTGAACAACACAGACGCTGTGCTCCCGTATTTAGCTGCACATAAAGACATAGTCAAAAGAAACAACCCTAGAATGACTGAAAAGTGGGTGTTGAACGAACACAACAAAACGTTCATGCAGTGGTTCAAAATGACCCTTCTTAAAGATACATCTGCTTCTGAGACGTTGCATCGACTGGCACTAGGACCTAACTTTGATGTAATCACTTATTGTGGCTATGACATAAATAATTATTCTTTCTATACAAGGATTCAAGATGACAAGAGTACGGTGCAGAACTCTGGAGTTATGGTTGTGGCCAAATCAATGCATTTTTCCACTTCAGAGGACAAAAACCCTGTCATGGCTGAGTTATGTTATTTTGGTATCATTGAAGATATATGGGAAGTTGATTACGGTCGTTTCACAGTGCCTGTTTTTAAATGTAAATGGGTTGATAGCAAAAGTGGTGTCAAAATAGATGATTTTGGTTTTACGTTAGTGGACTTAAACAAGGTTGGTCATAAGGAGGAGCCTTTCATTATGGCAGCTCAAGTAAAACAAGTTTTCTACGTTGTTGACCCATCCGATAAACGGTGGTCAGTTGTTCTCCAAGGTAGACACAACATTGAGGATCCATGTCTTGATGTCCTAGACATACCTTGTCTAACAACACGTACACCAACAGATGTTGTGGAAGATCTCATAGATGATATAGTTGCGACTCGAAATGACCACCAGGAGGGTCTATGGGAAACATAGGGTATGGTTATATATTATTCATCATGTTTATATATCATCCATCATGTTTATATATCATTCATCATGTTTATATATCATTCACCATGTTTATATATCATTCGTCATGTTTATAAACTGATTCTTGTTTTTTTGAACAGATACCTATGGCTGATCAGGATTCACATGTGAGATCTGACTCCCAGAGCACAGATTCCTCAGCTAGGAGGAGAGGTGTTACTCGGATGACCAGTGTTGCACTTAGGCGCCGTCAGGGTCAGAGGACCCATGTTGACATTGATATTTGCACCGGGAGGACTTCAGGACCCAACGCTGCCAAGTTTCAGAGTTACTTAGGTGTCTTGGCACGGACGAAGGTGTCCATCATTATCCATGATTGGGATAGTGTTGAGGAGGTCGTGAAGAATGCAATTTGGGCTGATGTTGTTGTAAGTATAATTATCTGTACATTTATTTACTCGTATTGTAGTTTTTTATGCATAATAATCTCATCCTTGATTATTTTGCACTTGTAGGATGCTTGGGATATTTCTGCAGTTGATACACTACGCAGGAAGATCATGTCTGAGATCGCTGACCGATGGAGGACATTCAAGAGCAACCTGACCTCCACGTATATTTTAATTTTAAAATATCAATGTTTAAACTCATCATTTTTTAAGTTATCAATTAGTTAATTCAAATATTGTGTAATTATAGGTATGTCTACGGGAAGAAGCAGGGTGAGTTTCCTGGAGATAGATACACATCCATAGATCGGCAGACTTGGGATGCGTTTGTGGCATCCAGGCACACGGACGAGTTTATGGTATGTATGTTTTACTGATTATGTTTTTCTAGTTATCGGAGAATGTATAACGTATAAATGGCTTTGAATTGTTTTTGATGCAGGCAAGACGCATGAAAGCACAGGAAATTAAGGGGAAAATGACTGCCCTCACACGTTGTCACGTGGGGGTTACCGATTATTGGAGGATCGGATAGTGCAGGAGGAAGCTATGCAGCGTCAAGGTAGCCACCCTGACGCCACTATTGTGGATCCCCCCTCTCCACCCACACGACATGAAAAATGGAAGCGTGCCAGGACGAAGAAGAGTGGTCAGTACACTTCATCACATGTTGAGGAGGTTGTCTCAAGGATTGTAAGTATAAAGCTTATCACTACTTTTTATGAAACGTTAAATGTCCATCAAACCCTAACACTGATCACTGATTTTTGGTTGCAGGATTCCTTGGTTGAGCAGTCGACCCAAGGGTCATTTGTCCCACATGGTAGGGATGATATATTGACCGCCGCCATCGGTCGACCAGAGCACCCTGGACGTGTACGTGCAGCTGGTCGAGGTCATGGTACGTTTACATTAATAGTCTTAGATTCTGTATGATAACATTTTTATTTCTAATTATTCTTTCTCTGCAGGCCTCCGAAGCTATTTCGGCCATCCAGCCACCCCTTCCCAGTCCATATCTGATTTGGAGAAGACCTTTGAGGAGAAGGTTGCTGCAGTGAAGGCAGAGGCAAAGGAGGAAATGCAGAGGCTGCTTCAGGAAGAGATGGCACGGTTTTGGAGTGAGATGATGGCGTCATTCAGTCAACAATATCAACCTACGCCACCAGTGGTGGACCCACAGGTTACATTGTACATTATTTAATTGACTCACCTATGATTCGTTATCATTATTTCTTGAATAACTTCAAAATGTTGTGTAATTATGCAGACTAGGCGGGTCAGCACGAAGGGGTCATGTGCTGCACCTGACGGTGACGATGACGACGTAAATCTTGGAGACTGCCGTCAGTGTGACCTGTTTGTGGATGGAGTGGAAGAGCCAGTTGCCGTTGGTTCAGTGTATAACCAAGGCCCTTTGGTTCACCATCAGAAATTGCCCGATGGTGTGTCAAGGATTTCGGTTGTACAGGTCCTTCAGGCAGATGCAGTTGTTCCCATTCCAACATCTGAGGTACATCTGGTCGGCCAGGCTGTAGGACACTTCCTTATGTGGCCGACCAGACTTGTGTCAGATTCTGGTCCCCACGTATGCTCTTTACCCAAACATCAACTATATATTAAGTTATGGTTTCAATAATCATAAGTTGCTTCTAATTTTTTAACTATTTTAACAGGGTGTTGCCCCATCAAAGAAGCCAGAGGCCCCCTTGATCCGATAGAACGACTATAGGACATATCGGCTGGACTTCGCAATTGCACTATCCCGGTCCCATGGGAGGAATCCGTTTTTGGTTTCCCTAGTGCTGTCCCAGTGTACATTGCACGACCTGACTTGTGTGAGGTCCTAATGGGGAACACGATGTTGAACATTTCAGTGATTCAGTGTTGGGAGCTGTAAGTATAATGTTTTATATTCAATGATAGTGTCAATTAAATTTATATTTTTACAACACTAAACGTCTACAAATTTGATTAGGTTTTTACATAGACTTTGCATAGAGAGAGGTGTCGATAACACTTATGGTTTCCTGGAGCCCTCTCTAATACAACTTCGTGGGAACAGCAAGGAGGAGATTCAGGCATACATCCAGAATTGGATGCATGCCTCGAACAAGACTGTGTACCTTGCACCATTTCATAGAGAGTAAGAGTCTAATAAATATTTAGTTATTTTTGTCAATTTAATAATGGATTGTGTTGTTACTAATCAACGGTACATTGCAGCCTTCACTGGCAACTGTTGGTCATTTGCCCGAAGGACGGCATTGCTGCATGCTTCTGTTTGTTGTATGGGAGTCCTGGTGCGGACTACATGAAAATACTCGACGGGTAAGTTGATTTTTAAAAAATAAAACAACTTTACATATTTGATTAAGTCATTCTATTAACTAAACTGATGTTTTATTCTCTTACAGGGCTTTAATTGGGTACCATCTACTACGCGGCAAAGTGAGCAAGAAAAGACTAGAGTGGGTCTTCCCAAAAGTAAGCACTTCAATTAATAAGCATTACTTTTAAAGTTACCTCAATTAGTAACAAAAACAATAACTAATTATGAAATCAATGTATGGTACCTTGCAGTCTTATCGGCAGGATGGCAGCTTTGAGTGTGGGTATTTCGTCATGAAGACGATGCTCACCATTGTCCAATCTGGTGTAGTAGACGGATGGACAACTGTAAGTTTTTCCTGCCTACTTTAATTTATTTGGTTTTGACATATTACTATTACAATTTGTTGCTCACTTATTAATGACATTGTTGTCTTCTTTACAGCACTTTCGAGACTCTTCCTCAATGTTCCCTGAAGGATACATTGACGAAATCAGAAACCAATGGGCCACCAGTCTTCTTCAACTCAAGGAAGGAGCCCAATAGACTTCTGTCATTTATTATATTATTACTGTGTAGTTATATATCTATTAGTGTAGCTTAATTACTTATTGTGCATTTTATATACCATATTTGATGTTTAGACAATTTGATTGAATTTTTTAAAACGTTCATTATTATTTATCATTGGACTTTCTGGGACTGTTTACAGGTTTCTGGGAAAGAATAAAAATCAAAAAAAAAAATTTAAAAAAAAATTAAGGTTTTAAGCACGGTTATGGTTTAATCGTGCTTAAAAGTCACCCTTTTAAGCACGGTTATGAATTGACCGTTCTGAAAAGTCCCCAAGAAACAAGCACGGTTCAGTAGGAACCGTGCTTAAAAGGATGAGATACGAGCACGGTTCAGGAGGAACCGTGCTTAAAAGTGCCCACCTACGAGCACGGTTGAAAATAACCGTGCTTAAAAGTCATCTACAAGCACGGTTAGAGACCCGTCCTTAAAAGTCCTAAGCTACAAGCACGGTGGGAACAAGCACGGTTCTGGAACCGTGCTTAAAGGGTCCCCAGAACCGTGCTTAAAGGTCCTTTTTGCACTAGTGCCACTTCATACGAGATCCTGTTTTAAAAGGAGATTGTGTTCTTGAATATGTTGAAACTTCTAAACAATTGGTGGATATTTTCACTAAACCCTTTTCAAAAGAAGAGTTTATAAATATTAGGAGTTAGGCATTTTAGAAATGCTTTAATCATAAATTTCATTCTCTTAAATATTTTCATTTTTAAACATATTTTATTATCACAAATCCTTAACTTAAAGATTTATTCTTCCTTCATAAAAATTCTATTTTTGAAAATATCAATTCACTTTATCTTGAGATTTAAATCCTCATTAAAAAGATAATCATATTTTCAATAATCATGTTAATACCCCATAAATTTTTGAATCCCCATTTTGCATATATTTAATTAAAACATATTTCTTTTACACAAAATAATCTCTTATAAACCACATGATCTCAAAAACAAATTAACCTTTGATTTGCTTGATAAATTTATGAAACAAAATCATTGGTAAAAATTACAAAAATTTTAAACTCTTTGCATATGCCTTTACACGACACCATCATATATTTTGTCACATTCACCTAAAAAATGCTACACATCATATGACCTTGCATTTGAAAAATCCAAAGTCTTACTCATGCATATCCCTTGTCTTATATGCTTGCAACTCAAAGCCATTCTCGTACTTCTATTGAAAAGGCTCCAGCATGCTTCCTTTCAAAGCCTTTCATGTGAGCAAATAATGAAGACAAGAAAAACAACTTCCTAAGCATCTTGACCATTCACGTGGGGAATAAAACAAAAGACAAAGCATTGATTCTTTACATTGAAAACATATCACTCTCTCGAAGCCATCACGTGAATAATGAGACAAAAACGTATTTTCCAATGCTTTGACTCCTTCTTCATTCAAATCTACGCCTAATAATAAAAATGAATCGATTCTCACTCTAAAATGAATCGATTCACGCTTCATAAATGAAAGAAGAATCGATTCCCCTTATACTGAATCGATTCACGTGTCATGCCTTATACAAGATGAATCGATTCCTATCCTCTTGAATTGATTCATGTCTTATATTTTGACAAAGATGTATCGATTCCCCAACTATGAATCGATTCCCCATGCTAGTTACTCTATAAATTGAGCTGATTCAATGTATTTCCTCATAACACTCCTTTCTATTTCGAGTCCTCATTTTTATTCTCCAAAAACCTCTCTGTCTCTTCCATATCCTTCAAAAACATGGCCTCCTCATCCTAAAATAGGAAAAAAGAAGAGGAGAAGCTAGCTCTTCATCAAATATCCATGATCTTTCAATATTTTTTGATAATCAAACGCAACTTGAGAGGTATCTCAAAAAATATTCAGAATGACTCCTCGTACCTGCTCATTGGCTTGATGTTCCGCTCTTCGACAAACATGATTTTCCTGTACTCAACATCCTTAGGCAACAAAATCTTTTGGAGTTCGTCGCACTTGAAGAAAATTACATTTATCCTGAGTTGATTAGAGCCTTCTACTCAACATTAAGGATCTCTAATGGACGTTGCCTAGCCAAGATCAAAGGGGTAACCATTACCCTTGATGATAATGTTCTTCATCAAGTTGGGAAGCTTCCACTCAATAATGTTGATTTCTTTAGCTTTGAACCTTCTCCCAATTGGGAATATAATTCTATTGATGCTCGTACTTTTCTAAATCTATCTTCTGCTTCCAAAAGCACCATTGGGGAGCTAAACATTGATCATCGCCTTCTGCACTACTTCTTGGTCAAACTCATTCTTCCAAAAGGGTCAAACAATGCTAGAGTAAGTGAGAACCAAACTCTTATTCTTTGGGCTATGCTCCATGAAAAAAAGATAAATTGGACTAAACTTATTCCTAATCATATGATTGACTCTAAAAGACTCACAAAACTTCCTTATGCTATTTTAATCACCAAGCTACTCTTGCATTTCAATGTTGATCTTTCAAATAAAGTAAAGGAAGCAGTTAGGCGTAAAGGTAAAATAGGGAGCACTCATCTCTCAAAAATGGGTTAGCACAACCAAGATGGTGCGTGGCAATACTCACCTCCATATGCACAAAGCAGTGATGACACTGATGATCAACCTCAACAACAAGCATTTCTACCACCTCCTATAAATCCAAATGATGCTTTCTTTAATAGGTTGACCTCTCATTTTGATACCCGTTTTGATGCAATAAATGCTCACTTTGATGGGGTGACTTCTCGCATTGATGGAATGGAGAACAATATGAATGCACATTTTGATCAAATAGAAGACAACATGACTACCCACTACAATGAACTCTCTCAACAATTTTTTGGGTTTCGATTTTTTAATCCTTAAGATAGTCTTTGTTGTATCCATCCTTATATGTATCTTGCTTAATAATATCTTATTACTTGCTTAATCTCTCTTTTAAGTTACTTATTTTTGATGATGTCAAAGGGGAGATAAAATCTATATTAAATATCTATATCTATCCTTGTTAAATTACATAATTAAGGGGAGCTGATTTTATAAAATATTTCTTGAATATATGTGGTATTAAAATTGATAGGGGGAGTTTTATACTTTCAAAATATAACTGTTATGAAACTAACACCCCAAGAGATGAACAATTGTTGTCATCATGAAAAAAGGGGAGAATGTATTTGTATGTTGAAACAGGTTTTGATGAATGATAAACAATTGAAGGATCAAGGATGTTATACAAGCAATTAATCAAAAATCATGAAGATAATGAATGATTCAGGTCAAGAAATTAAAATGCCTAAAAATTGATGAAGTCTAAAGAAATGATTCAAGGCATTCTTAGAAGTTTAAAAACAAGAAATAATTATTCAAGTGCCAAGGAATCAAGAACCATGAGCTATATTGTCCAAAACCCATCAAAATACATGTAAAATACAAGGAAACAAGTCCAGGATTGCAAGGAATCGATTCACCATTCCAAGGGAATTTATTTATACCTATTAAAAGCTCTAGGAATCAATTCACAAGCAGAGGAATCGATTCACAGCATGAAGGAATCGATTCATAACTGCAGGAATCGATTCATCACAGTGAAATACCCCAGGAATCGATTCAATGACTGAAGGAATCGATTCATGCTATTGGGAATCAATTCCCCTTGCCAGGACTCGATTCATTCACTATTTTTGATGGAAAAATAGACTAGAGGAATCGATTCTTCAATCGAATCATACGCTAAATCATGGAAAATATCAATACGCGTTTTTAGAAACCCAACTCCGCTGATTTCTCTCTCGAAGACTCAAATTGAATGGCGATTCCATTAATTAAGGCAGACAATTGCACTTCTTAAGTCAGCAAACATGGATTGCTGGCAGATTAAGTCTTCTAATGCATAAATTAAAGAACCGGTGGAAATAGAGTTTTAGCAGCAAGTCCCTTGAAGCACCTATAAAAGGAGAAGAAGTGAAGAGGCAGAAGCACACCTTGCAGCAATGAAAAATTGCCTTGCTTCCTTTCCTTCTCTCTCTTCTCAAGATATTTACTCTCTGTTTCTTGTCTTTACAGTATTAAGTTTTGAGAGTTATATTATGAGAAAAATATTTTTGAGTGCTAAATTTGTATATTCTTTTTAAGGGAAGAAAAATATTTTTCAAGTGATTAAAATTTGTATATCCACTGTATTGAGAGAGTCACACTTGTAAAATCACATTCACAAATTGTGAGAGATTTTTGGGTTGGGTTTCAACCTTGTAATTTAGAGATTGTGAGAATAGGTGGTTGCCCTTGTAACATCCTGATTTAAAACAAGTACCGGGTGAAACAAAACCATTAAAATAATAATATCAGAAGTGGAAAATTATTTATTAATTACCATTAACATAATTAATCAAATGAGGGCTGATTAAGTGTGTTTAACTATTGATTGTTACTGATGGTGACTGGGTGACGTGAGCAGACTGCTGCTTCACGTTTTCCCACCCCACCTTTCCATTCCTTCGTGCATGCATATATGATTGGTTGATGGGTCTCCTTGCCATTCATTCCTTCAGTTTTCCCTTTGCTACTTCTCTCTTCTTCTTCCTTCTTCTCTTCTCCTTCGTTCTTCTTCTTCTCCTTCCCTACTCTCTGTTTCTATTTTCTGCCTTCAGAAGCCACGTAGACGGTACTGTAGAGGAGTCAGAACTCCCCCATGCTAGGGAAAGGCGATCGTCGAAGTGGAAGAAGAAACAGCCCCTGTTCCTGAGTCAATCATGGAAGATGACAGTGTTCAAGAGGAGGCCGAACGAGTGGAAGTAACGAGCGAAGCAGCAAGGCAGAGGACCAGCATCCAAGCGGAAGAGTCTCTCGGAGTTTCGTAGTTGGTAGGGGGAGTACCTTATATTTTAAATGCATAGGTTATGGATGGGTTCCATGTGCTGATGATTGTTGTTTTGTATTCTGTTTATGTGTTGTGCATGCATGAGGAGTGTGTAATACCCGGGTGCATGATGAATGAGAGCTGAGTGTTACATGTCTAGTCCCGTCCTTGAAATGCATGCTGATAGCTTGAGAATGTCGAATGATTGCATGGAAAGGGTGTGCTGAATTGTTGATGATGATTACCGTGTGGTTTATGTGACATGTAAGTTATTACGAATATAAAACACTGACTGCATGTGATTGAATGTTGACGTAGTGAATCGGGTAATATATCCCACTGATGCATGTGTTGTCTGAGTCCTGATACTGCTGAGTACCGATTGCATGATATGCTTGTGTTGTTGGATTACTTCATTGAATCCTGATACTGCTTGACACCGACTGCATAGGACGCGTGTGTTGTTGTATTCATCTATTTGAGCTATGATATTGATTGCATGAGAAACATATGTGTAGGACTAATATATTGACTTCTAAGAATGCTTATTACCGATTGTATGTGATGTATGTATGTTTGAGTGAAAGATTGTGTATAAGAATGCTGTGTTGAGTGATGAATCCGCATGTGGCGCATGGGATGCGTTGTGCTGGGAGCACGTAGTGTGGGACACTACCATCAGTTAATTAAAAGCGTAGGACGCTGTGAAATCCTTCGAGTGGGACTCAAGGTAGCCTCTGAGAAGGACTCGGCCTGCCCGTGAACACCTCCATTGACGTAGAGAGCGTTGGTGTCACCTTGTGGGCAAACGGTTGGGTACCTGTAAAACGGCCAAGCAGCTGGGAGCTGAATGGATAGCCGAGAGCTATGTATAAAAAGGTTGGGAGCCTACGTTGCAACGTCAAAAACCGATTACACACGAATACGGAACCAAGTGAATTATTCTGTGTGCATTATTTGTTAATATTGATAGAAATCTGTTCTGTGAATAATTGTTAATGTCGTTGTATTATTATGTGCATATATCCGAGTGAGACTGATGGACTCTGATCGTGAAATATTGAATGTGTATGTTTTGGTTTACTTGGTATTGTGTTTATTTAATAGTAACCGTGTACTTTATATTGCTTCAAGAGTAAGGATAATCCGAGTCAATATCTATCATTTAATATCTAAGATACTTACCCCTGCTGTGGCAACTTTTTAGTGAATGTCTCTTGAAATGAGGAGTAGAGGAGGAGCTAAATGCCGAGTGAAGTACTGGTGCACTATGGAGATTATGCGTTTATGTATATGCTGTGTATATGTCTTGTTAAGCCTTGGCCGGCTCGTATTTCAGTCGTAGTCTCTTTATACTAGAACTTGAACCCTCTTGGGTAGAAGACAAGACCATGTGCCTGTACTTATTTATATCCCTTTCTTTATTCATCTTACCGTGTCTTGTTCTATATTGCGTGAATGATCCGAGTAATATATATATATATATATATATATATATATGTACGCGTACTTACCGAGTGTGTGAGGTTGGTATAACCATGGGTAGAAATGGGATTAAGAGTTGATAAGGGGAGTGAGACAATGATTTATTCTGAGTGCCGAAGGGTTTAAGTATTTTCGAGTGAATGAGAATACGAAACACCGAGTGAGATCTGATCTAGATACTTTCCGAGTAATAATTGATAGGATTTTCCCGAGTGTAGGGTAATTAACAATTTCTGAGTGAGAATCTGCCGAGTGAAGGTTTTCTGACCGAAAGGCGACACCTAAGGCTCTAAGTGGACCCCATTATAGTCAATGATTCTAGTAAGGGAACTTGAGTGAGTCTTGACTTAGTAGGATGACTAGAGTAGGAAGAATTATGGTTACCGAGTGAAAATAAAAGTGAAATATCCCGAGTGATGAAAGGGGCGTGAAAGCTATTCCGAGTGAGAAGTCTTCATGGGTTCCGAGTGAGTGGTGATGGGAAACATTTCCGAGTTGTTCGCATACACGTCCTGATTGAATGAAGTCATAGAATGCGTTATGTTTTCTGAATGGGGCTAGTATGTTTAATGACCAATCCGAGTGAATAGGGAGTGGACCTTTCCGAGTGAACCAGGCGCTGAAATCTGGGTGCGGGAATGCCGAGTGGAGTGAGTGAGTGCAAAGTGTAGCCTTCGCTGAGCGAGTGGGGTCGCTGTGTGATCCGCCTGAGCGTTTCCTTCTTTCGCTGTCAGCTCCTTGAGTCGGTTTCATTCCTCTTGCCTTCTTTTCCCTCATTTCCTTGTGCCGATTATTCTGGTTTTTATTGTGAAAAATTTTTTGTGTTTTATTTATTTATTTATTTATTTATTTACTTATCAAAATTAGGGTGTTACATTTTGGTATCAGAGCATATCGAAAAAGTCCAAGGCCAAGGTGTGCTTACCGAGTGTAAGCGGTTGTATGTGTTATGACCGAGTGGTCATCATTATTGTGATATTCTGATTGAATATGATTGATGTTGAGATATTGATTTGGGAATAGGAGGTAACTTCTCTCCTGGTCCGATTGATTGCATGACGTATATATATATAAATGGTATAATGTGCTATAATCAGTGGATATGGGGATGAGATCCGATTAGAAAAATGTATCCTTGTAAACTTATCCTTGAAGGGGTGTTAATTTCAGGATAAGTTATGGTGAATCGTCAAAGCATGGAGGCCATAGCCACGACATTCCAACGTTTTCCTGACGTGTTTGAGAGGCAGGGCCAGCCTCGAGCTGAAGAAGGCCAAGTGTTGGACCGCTTCCTGAAGAGGAAGCCGAGTGAATTTCAGGGAGGACGTAACCCTGAGGCAGCTTACAAATGGACTCAAGAGTTAGAGAGGATTTTTGGGGGTCTCCACTATACCGAGGCCCAGAAGGTGGAGTGCGCAGTGTACATGCTGCGGGACGAGGCAGAGAATTGGTGGAAGATCGCCAGAAACCGACTGACTGATGCTGATACCCAGCTGACCTGGGAAAATTTCAAGACATGCTTCTTAGAGAAATATTTCCCCGACACAATCAGGAGTCGGAAGGAACTTGAATTCATGGAATTAAAACAGGGCTCCATGTCTGTGGAGGAGTACGCAGCTAGATTTGAAGAATTGTGCTTATTCTACCCGCCCTTCCAGCAACCTGGAACGGAAAGTTCTAAATGCCTTAAATTTGAGAACGGATTGAGATTAGACATTAAAAGAGCCTGCAGATACCAAGAGATTATGAGCTTCCCTGTATTGGTGAATAAGTGTAGAATATTCGAAGAGGACGACAAGGCCCACTCGTGCCAGAGCAGCAGAGCAAACCATTACTTGAAGCCCCAGCAATCCCGCTTCAAGAGGCCGAACAACGCTGGTAAAAGCAGACCTTTTTCCAGATTTGGGGGTCGGAGCCAGCAAGAAAGATGACCAGTTATGGGGAACGGAAAATGTTTTAAGTATGGAGGAAATCACTATGCTCGAGACTGCAACAACGATGGTGAGATGGTGTGCTTCCATTGTAATAGGAAGGGGCACATTCGCCCTGACTGCCCCCAACTCCGTCAAGCAAACACCAATATGCGTCAAGGAGGCTTCCAAGAGAAGAACCGTGGGAGCGATAGTCAAAGACCGGGGGGCAGAGGCGGCAGAGCCAGAGGAAACATGATGCTTGCTCCAAGTAACCGAGAAAGAAATACCGACCAACCAGCGGTGGGAAGAGTCTACGCCATCAATGCAGAAGATGCTGTGCAAGCGAATGACTTGGTACAATGTAAGTGCTCACTCGGTAGATATACACTTAATGTAGTTTTTGATTCGGGAGCCACCCATTCTTTTATAACTGATGAGTGTGTAAGGTGTTTAAAGTTACCGACTGTGTATATGGATCAGACTTTGGAAGTAGCCAATCCGACTGGCACTAAGGTGTTGACTTCATCGATGTGTAAGGACGTAGCGTTTGTGTTGGGCGATCGGAGTTTCACCTTTGATTTGGTGTGCATGCCTTTAAAGGATCTCGACATTATACTCGTTGTAGATTGGATTTCAGCCAACAAGGTGTTGGTAGACTGTAGAAACCACAGGATAATTTTTCTGAGGCAAAGCAATGAGGACTATATGGTGCAAGGTATATCTCAGCTATTTATGATGCTTTGTCTAACTGAGGGTGAGAGTAAAGCCCAAATGAACGAAATTCCGACTGTTTGTGAATTCCCAGAAGTGTTTCCGGATGATGTCCCAGGTGTCCCTCCAACTAGAGAAGTTGAGTTCTCTATTGACCTGATCCCTGGAGCCGAGCCAGTCTCCAGTGCACCTTATAGAATGTCCCCAACAGAATTGGCCGAGCTGAAGAAGTAGGTGGATGAGTTACTCGGTAAATAATTCATTAGACCGAGTGTATCACCATGGGGCGCACCTATACTACTTGTTAAGAAGAAGGATGGCAGCATGAGACTATGCATAGATTACCGACAGCTAAACAAACTCACAATTAAGAACCGATACCCGTTGCCCAGGATTGACGATCTGATTGACCAACTGTGTGGTGCTTCAGTCTTCTCAAAGATCGACTTACGGTCGGGATACCACCAAATCCAGGTGAAGGACTCGGATATTCCCAAGACTGCCTTTAGGACTCGGTATGGCCACTATGAGTATGTAGTGATGTCGTTCGGTGTAACAAATGTACCTACCATATTCATGAATTACATGAACAGCATATTCCACCCGTACTTGGACCGATTCGTAGTAGTTTTTATCGATGATATCTTAGTCTACTCCAAGACCTCTGATGAGCATGAAGAACACCTCCGAGCGGTACTTCAAGTCTTGAAGGAGAAGCAGCTGTTTGCAAAATTTTCAAAGTGTGATTTCAGGATGGATAAGATCCACTTTCTGGGACATGTGATTTCCAAGGAGGGTGTCTCGGTAGACCCTTCAAAGGTGGCAGCTATAATGGCATGGGAGAGACCCGAGTCGGTCTCGAAGATAAGGAGCTTTATGGGCCTGGCTGGTTATTATAGGCGGTTTATTGAAGGTTTTTCTAAGCTAGCTTTGCCACTGACTAAATTGACCCGAAAAAACGTTCCCTTCGTGTGGAGTTCCGAGTGCGAGAGCAGTTTCCGAGAGCTAAAAGACAAGTTAACGACCGCTCCAGTACTGGCATTGCCTAACTTATAAGAGAGCTTTGTGGTTTATTGTGATGCGTCTGGACTCGGATTAGGATGCGTGCTAAAGCAGAAGGACCGAGTGATAGTGATGACATATCTTTTTACCTTTAATTACTTACTCTGTTTGTCTGTTTTATCTACTGTTAAATCCTAATAAATGTGTTTTAGCGTAATTTGTCAGTAATCTCCATTTGTAATTTTTATTTCACTATTTGTTAGTAATCACTGTTTTCTTATTTATTTTTACTGTTACTATTGAGTGTTGAATTTTGTGATTTCCGTTCTATTTACTGTTACTGTTTACTAAGTGATTGCTGTTTTTAATTTCTACTATTTCTGTTTAGTTTGTGTTAATTAGTATGTTTAAAATAAATTAAGCTTTCATCCTAAAATAAAATCTATTGAACTAACTAAGTTTAATTTGATTTTATTTTATTTTACAGGTTATCAAATTATTGGAAGCTTCTTGATTATTTTGCAAATAAATCACTCTCCTTCAAGTACAAATTCACATTAATTACTTTTCTTGTAGAGAAGTATATTAATGTGAAATTGTCTAAGCCTTGTTCATGCTTCAAAGAATTAGCAAAATGAACCTCCTAATTTCTTTAAGAGTGCCAACGTGAGTTTAGTAGTGCTGATGGGAAATTGGTCACGTTGGAATGTCCTTTACATGCCTAATTTTTATACAAAAGAAGCACACTAAAAGCTATGGTTTTCTTGGTCCACACTAGGTCCCATGTTCAATTTTTATAAAGCAATTAAAAGGAAACCAAACTCCAATCAGCCAAGACATTCACGGCTGCACCATACAAGAAAGGTTCCATGTGATTAATATTTTAAGCAAAAGTAATGCTTCATTTGCCTACAAGGCCCACATGGTCAATAAGTCCCATTTTGCCAACGTTGAAAGCTACCAAAACAAAGGGGAATTGGACAGCATTTCACGTGAATGGTGGCTGTACATGGACAGAAATTGGCAAGTAATTGGAACTTTTTTTTATGCTGCTGTTTCAACGTGAATATGCTGTTGGAAATGAAAAATGGACAGCAAAAATAGCAAGGCAATTCACGTTAATAGCTGCTGGAAAATAGGAAAAATGGACAGCAAAAATTAGCACCATATTAAGGAGTTCCAACGTGAAACATAGCAGATGGACAACAATTGGAATAATTCAAACAGCAATAAAATGAGACAGCAAACAGCATGTATTTTGACAGCAACAGCAGTGAAAATGAACAGCAAAACAGACAAAAACAGCAATGAAAATTGGAGAGCAACACACATTAATTTGGCAGCATACATACCAAAATTCTGGGCTGTTTTTGCCCATTAAAAGTGTAAAAGGTGCTGTAAAATTATTAAGTCTTCATGGCATAGGAATGGAAGGCAAATGGCATGATCCCTTAAGTGTAGAAATGGAAACGTGAAAGCAAATGGCAAGGTGATGGGCTGCACTTAATTTGTCTAAAAAATCAGCCAAGAAAATGCTATAAATAGGGAGCTAGAGCTGAGAGTTCAGAACAGGGAGAGGAATTGTTGGAGCAGAGTCAGAGGGAAATTCGGAAGCAGTGGAAAGCAGAAGAATTCTGGAGAACTTCATTCCGGGTTCGGTTTTTATCTTGTTTTAATTATGGAGGGCTAAAACCCTTAGATTGATTTTCTTGGAGATTAATGTAATATTATTTTTGAGGTTTTGATTTTCAATACATTTCCTTGTTGTTAGACTCTTCATAATTCTAGCTTGATTATTTAGTGTCTATTCGGTTTAATTTAGTTGTATGCTTAATCAATTTAATTAGACAGTTAGAATTAAATAAGAAAAATTATATTAAGATAGATTAAGAAATATACATGCTTAATGAATGTTTCAAAATCAATCTTAATAGTTGTGGTTTGCTTAATTCCATAACGTTGAAGTTAGATTATGTATGTAGGCGATGTTCTATGTATGTTCAATAATTCCTAGAAATTAAAATCTTGACTCCTTTTGCTTAATTAGGATGCTTGATTAAAATATTCATTTTTTATTAAATAAAAGTAAAGGAATTACGAATTAAAAGACGCTTAGTTGATTAATTCAAATTGAACTAAGGGATTGACAGTAAGGAAGTGTATAGAAACCTTTTCAAATCCAAGGATAAAATAAATTACAATACTCCAAGAAAATCAATCGTTCGTTATTTACTTGTTCTACACTTATTTTGTATTTTATATTCTGTTTTAAATTTCTGTAACACTTAATCAAACCCCCCCATTGTATGCTTGTTGAACTTTTTTCTGTAAAAATAAATTTTAGTTGTTTTATTTTGGTTTGTTAAAAATTAGTTTAAGACTTGATTTTCCTAAATTTTAGTGTTGATCCGTGAGAGAACGACCTAGGTTGACACCCTAGTACTACATTAATTAGTTTTAATGTACTAATTTGACGGGGCCACGACAGCCGACGTCAAATTTTGGCGCCGCCGCCGGGGATCAACGATCTTTAGGAAAATTGTTGTTTTAAATTAATTTTGTATAATAATTTTTTTAAAAAAAAAAAATTTAAAAAAAAATTTTATTTTGTTTGTTTTTTTGTTTTATTTTATTTCTTTTGCATGATTTAGGATTTTTATGATATATTGCTCATTATCATGAAATACCTTGTTGTATGCTATGTATGACTAGAAGGACTTTTGAGCATTTATATTCATTTGATCCTGAAATTGATAGAACTTTTCATAGATTAATTAGAGAAGCTAGATTTAATAATAATTTTGTTGATATTGATAGTGATAGTATTTCATCTGAATCTGTTGAAAATAATTCTGAAAATTTTTCTGATATGGCTGGACCTCGTGAGAGAACTCTTAGAGAACTAGCCGCACCTGAATTCACATACGAAAGTTTGTGTATTCAATATCCTGATGAGGATGTCCCTTTTATTCTTAAGACCGGACTTATACACTTGTTGCCTAAGTTTCATGGTCTTGCGGGTGAAGATCCGCACAAACACCTCAAAGAATTCCACATTGTGTGTTCCACAATGAAACCCCAAAACGTTCAAGAAGACCACGTCTATCTTAAAGCGTTTCCTCATTCTTTAGAGGGTGTTGCTAAGGATTGGTTATACTACCTTGCTCCAAGATCAATCACAAGTTGGAATGACTTAAAGAAAATGTTCTTGGAAAAATTCTTCCCTGCCTCTAGAACAACTGCAATCCGTAAAGACATATCTGGAATTAGGCAACTCTCTGGAGAAAGTCTTTATGAGTATTGGGAGAGATTTAAGAAACTTTGTGCAAGTTGCCCTCACCACCAAATTTCCGAACAACTTCTTCTTCAGTACTTCTATGAAGGTCTGCACCACGTTGATCGCAACATGATAGATGCGGCAAGTGGAGGAGCTTTAGGAGATATGACTGCTGCTGAAGCAAGAAACTTGATTGAGAAGATGGCATCCAACTCTCAACAATTTGGTATGAGAAATGATTCTTTCAAACCCATGTTTGATTCCAATTCTAGTTCATCTGGAATTAAATTGGAGAGCAAACTTGATGCTCTCACCACTCTGGTCACACAATTAGCAGTAAATCAAAAATCCATGACTGCTAAAGTGTGTGGCATCTGTACTTCACAAGAGCACCCCACTGATTGTTGTCCTTCTCTATAAGAAAAGGATAATAATAATCCCCAAGCCTATGCAGCCAATATCTACCATGATAGACCTCCACCACAACAGCAACAAAACCATGACCTTTCCACCAATAGATACAACCCAGGTTGGAGGAACCATCCAAACTTGAGATGGGGTAACCAACAACAAAATCCCCAACCCCCATTTCAAAATAATGCACCAACCTTCCAAAGACCTACACCTCAACCATCCACAAGTGGCCCTTCTTTGGAGGATCTGGTAAAACAAATGGCTGTACAGAACTTGGAATATCAACAGAGGAATAATGCTACCATCCAGAGTTTAAGCAACCAAATTGGGCAATTGGCTTCATCATTAAGCCAGTTACAATCTCAAAACTCTGACAAATTACCATCTCAACCAACTACTAATCCAAGAAATGTGAGCGCAATTCAGTTAAGATCAGGTAAGAACCTTGAAGTACCCATACCCAAGGAACCTGAGAAACAAACAGATGTGCCCACAACAGTTGAGAATGATGTACCCTCTTCAAGCACAAGCAAGTCTGAGATGCAATCACCTCAAATCCCACCTCATATCCCTCTTCCCTTCCCACCCAAAGCAATTCCAAGCAAGAAGATGGAAGAAGTTGATAAAGAAATCTTGGATACTTTTCGAAAAGTAGAAGTGAATATACCTCTTCTTGATGCAATCAAGCAAATTCCCAAGTATGCCAAATTTCTGAAGGAGTTGTGTACTCACAAGAGGAGACTAAAAGTGAATGAAAGAATAAGCATGGGAAGAAATGTATCTGCACTGCTTGGTAAGGAAGTTCCAAATATTCCTGAGAAATGCAAGGATCCAGGTACGTTTTCTATACCCTGCATCATAGGCAACAACAAATTTGAAAATTGCATGTTAGATTTAGGAGCTTCAATAAATGTTATGCCTATGTCTGTTTTCAAATCTCTGTCTCTTGGAAATTTACAACCTACTGGTGTAGTGATTCAACTAGCCAATAGAAGTACTGCTTACCCTGCTGGAGTCATAGAGGATGTTTTGGTTCAGGTAGAACAACTTGTTTTCCCTGCTGACTTTTTCGTACTTGATATGGAAGAAGGTATGTCTCATATTCCTGTTCCTATCATTTTGGGAAGACCATTTTTGAAAACAGCCCGAACCAAAATAGATGTTCATTCTGGAACTCTCTCTATGGAATTTGGTGACACAAGAGTTCAATTCAATATTCTTGATGCCATGAAATACCCAGCAGAAAATCATTCTGTTTTCCAAATTGACATTATTGATGAACTAGTTTTTGAACATTTTTCTAATGTTGATTTGGAATGCATAGATGATTCAAACAAATGTTTTGCATGCAATGATTCTGGAAGTTGTGATATTTGTGCTGAGATTGATAAATACATAATTTCTGATTTAGAGTCTTTAGATATACCTGTTAACCATAAGGAGCTGAATGCAGGATTTCAAGAAAACTCTAACAAAATTTTTGAAGTACAAACTGCAGAATCCAAATCTACTTTGTTAGTTCCATCTGTTTTGCAGGCACCCAAATTAGAGTTGAAACCCCTACCTGAGAACCTCAAGTATGTATACTTAGGGGATGATGAGCAGCTCCCGGTGATAATTTCCACTTCTCTTGATGAAAATCAAGAAGAAAAATTGTTGCAGGTATTGAAAAGACACAAGAAGGCTATAGGATGGACATTGGCAGACATACCTGGAATTAGTCCATCTATGTGCATGCATAGAATATTTCTGGAGGAAAATACTAAAGCAGTAAGACAGCCCCAGAGGAGACTCAACCCTGTAATCCTTGATGTTGTTAAGAAGGAAATTACCAAGCTTTTACAAGCAGGAATCATTTATCCTATCTCTGACAGTGAATGGGTGAGTCCAATTCAAGTGGTTCCTAAGAAAACAGGGATCACAGTTGTGAAGAATGAGAAGAATGAGTTGATCCCAACTAGAGTGCAGAATAGTTGGAGAGTCTGCATTGATTACAGGAGACTTAACCAAGCAACCAAGAAGGACCATTTTCCTTTACCCTTCATTGACCAAATGCTTGAGCGTCTCGCAGGTAAGTCTCACTACTGTTTTCTTGATGGATTCTCTGGATATTTTCAGATTCATATTGCACCTGAGGATCAAGAAAAGACCACATTCACCTGTCCCTTTGGCACATTTGCTTATAGGAGAATGCCATTTGGCCTATGCAATGCTCCTGGAACTTTCCAAAGATGCATGATAAGTATTTTTCATGATTTCATTGAAAATTGCATAGAGGTGTTTATGGATGATTTTACTGTCTATGGATCTTCATTTAATGCATGCCTTAATAGTCTTGATAAAGTTTTAAATAGATGTATTGAAACTAACCTTGTCTTGAACTATGAAAAATGTCATTTTATGGTAAAACAAGGAATAGTTTTAGGGCATGTAATCTCTAAGAAAGGAATTGAGGTAGATCCTGCCAAGGTAGAAGTTATATCACATTTGCCTTACCCCTCTTGTGTTCGAGAGGTTCGTTCTTTTCTTGGTCATGCAGGTTTCTACAGAAGATTCATAAAGGATTTCAGCAAGAAGGCTAGGCCACTATCCAGTTTGCTTCAAAAGGATGTGGCATTTGAATTCGATGAAAAGTGTAAGGAGGCTTTTAATTGCCTCAAGCAAGCATTGACCACTACCCCAATAATCCAAGCACCTGATTGGACAGCCCCATTTGAATTGATGTGTGATGCCTCTAATTATGCATTGGGAGCTGTCCTTGGTCAAAAGATTGACAAGCAACCTAGGGTCATCTACTATGCATCTAAAACTTTAGATGCTGCCCAGGTAAATTACACCACCACTGAAAAAGAACTCTTGGCCATTGTATTTGCATTAGATAAGTTCAGATCTTACCTACTCGGTTCCCGAGTAGTTGTCTTTACTGACCATGCAGCTCTGAAGTATTTGTTGAAAAAAGGTGAGTCCAAGCCAAGATTAATTCGTTGGATGCTCTTGCTCCAAGAGTTTGACTTGGAAATTCATGACAGAAGTGGAACACAAAACCTCGTGGCAGACCATTTAAGCAGAATTGAGAATGCTCCTGATTCGGCACCTATTCAGGACCATTTTCCCGATGAACACCTCATGAGTATTTCTAACTCTTTTGATACACCTTGGTTTGCTAACATTGTAAATTATCTTGTTGCTTCTGTTTTTCCACCATATGCATCTAAAAATCAAATTTCAAAATTAAAAAGTGATGCAAAATATTATATATGGGATGACCCATATTTGTGGAAGTTGTGTAATGATCAGGTGATTCGAAGATGTATTCCTGATCAAGAGATAGAATCAGTTCTTCGATTCTGTCATGCTTCACCAGTTGGTGGACATTTTGGTCCACAAAGAACAGCAAGGAAGGTGTTAGACTCTGGTTTATACTGGCCCACCATTTTTAAGGATGCATGGAGAATTTGTAACACCTGTGAGAAATGCCAAAGAACTGGAAACGCTATCACATGGCGTCAACAGATGCCTCAGCAACCTATGTTGTTTTGTGAAGTGTTTGATGTTTGGGGCATTGATTTTATGGGTCCATTTCCTCCATCCTTTGGTTTTACTTACATTCTGTTAGCTGTAGATTATGTTTCTAAATGGGTGGAAGCTAAAGCCACCAGAACTAATGATGCTCGAGTTGTTGTAGATTTTGTTAGATCTCAAATTTTTTGCAGGTTTGGCATTCCGAGAGCAATCATTAGTGATCAAGGAACACACTTCTGCAACAGGACCATGCAAGCTATGCTCAGGAAGTATGGGGTTGTTCATAGAGTTTCTACTCCATATCACCCCCAAACCAATGGACAAGCAGAAGTCTCTAACAGAGAAATCAAAAGAATCCTGGAGAAGATAGTACAGCCTAACAGAAAAGATTGGAGCAGGAAACTGGATGATGCTCTTTGGGCACATAGAACAGCTTTTAAGGCACCTATAGGAATGTCTCCCTATAGAATTGTTTTTGGTAAAGCATGTCATCTTCCAGTGGAGATTGAGCATCGTGCTTATTGGGCTGTAAAAGCTTGCAACTTAGCACTTGATCAAGCAGGTGAAGAAAGGAAATTACAACTGAATGAGCTTGATGAGATCCGTTTGGCAGCCTATGAAAATTCAAAATTCTACAAAGACAAAACAAGGAAATTCCATGATAGCTCAATAGCTAGAAAGGAATTTACTGTCGGGCAGAAAGTGCTACTGTTTAATTCCCGGTTGAAACTGATGGCCGGAAAATTACGCTCCAAATGGGAAGGACCTTTTTTTGTCACTAATGTATTTCCCCATGGAGCTGTTGAAATAAAAAGTGAAAACTCCAATAAAAGCTTCAAGGTTAATGGACAACGTTTGAAGCCATTTCATGAGAATCCTTCACTTGTAGATGTCATAATGGAGGAACATAATTTGGGGGAACCACTTCTTGATCCCCCTTGAGGGAGTTTTTCTTTCCCATCTTTTTACTTTTTCATTATATTATCTATTTTGTATGCTCTGTCTTACATTGAGGACAATGTATGATTTAGGTGTGGGGGTGGGAATATCCTTGTATGTTGTTATGTTGTTGTGTGTTGTTTTCATTGTGTGAATTTGTGATTAATTTTGTGTGACTATTTTCAAAAAATATATATATATATATATATATAAAAGAAGTAAAAAAAAAATTTAAAAAAAAATTGTGTGTGTTTTTGTTTTAAAAGGCATGTTTTATTGGAATTTTAAGATATGCATGAGTAACAGGTAATTTCTTTCATGTTTGATTGAGCTTAATGATATGTTATGATTTGAACTCAAGCAATTTTTGGTATGTTGAGAATGACATGATAATTGAGAGATGATCATATATGATGGAATTATACCTTGTGAGATTTTTGAGCCTTAAAAATTTTGATGGATCACTTTAAACCATTTTAATTCTTTCATGTGTGATTAATTCCTGAATGCTTACATCCTAATTTTTGTCTTGTTTCTTGATGATATTTGAAACTCATGTGAATGTATTTGAAATGATACAGGCATTTTGTTCAATTGAGCCACTAGCCATATAAGCCTACCATGAATAAATTATCCTTTGCTAGCCACTTTGAGCCTATTTAACCATTTCTTTGTTGCAGCTCAAATAAGCTATGGACGAAAAACCAAAAATATACCTACCTTAAGGAATATATTGGAGTTTTGGAATCAAGTCAAAAACAGGCATTCAAATAATGTGGGGGTGTACAAAAAAAATAAAAGAGTTCCAACTCTTGTTTCAAGTGTTATGCAATCACATAAGAAAAAGAAAAAAAAATATTGATGAATTACCCTTACTGTTTGCCAGTTAAATTAATTGCTCCATCATTCTTTTTGGTATTTAAACTTATTTTCCAAAATTTTTTTTTCCACCTACTTTAACCTTGGCCACATTACAACCTTGGAAAGCCCTGTTGATCTATACATGCATTTGTGTTGATTGTGGAATTGAGAAACTTGCCAAATTTTTGGACTGTCTGTTTTTCAGGAAATGTTTTGAGAGTATACACAAACCCAAAACACTTGAGAGTTGAGAGTATGTCTTGTGAGGTTCTGTCACTTATGGTTTTCCTTTCAGTTTGATTTAATTCTCACATGTCTAATTGTTTGGATGATTTTTATGCATATCTTGATGCTCTGTATCTTACATGTTGAAAACTCTTGTTTCTCTGTATATTCCTAAGATTTCATGAAAAGCACGCCAGTTCTGTGTGTTTAATGTATTTAAATTTTTGGATGTTTTCAATAAATTGTAAAACTTATTTTTATTCTGATTTTGCCCAGGAGTGCAAAAGAGTAAGTGTGGGGGTATTTGATGACATATCTTTTTACCTTTAATTACTTACTCTGTTTGTCTGTTTTATCTACTGTTAAATCCTAATAAATGTGTTTTAGCGTAATTTGTCAGTAATCTCCATTTGTAATTTTTATTTCACTATTTGTTAGTAATCACTGTTTTCTTATTTATTTTTACTGTTACTATTGAGTGTTGAATTTTGTGATTTCCGTTCTATTTACTGTTACTGTTTACTAAGTGATTGCTGTTTTTAATTTCTACTATTTCTGTTTAGTTTGTGTTAATTAGTATGTTTAAAATAAATTAAGCTTTCATCCTAAAATAAAATCTATTGAACTAACTAAGTTTAATTTGATTTTATTTTATTTTACAGGTTATCAAATTATTGGAAGCTTCTTGATTATTTTGCAAATAAATCACTCTCCTTCAAGTACAAATTCACATTAATTACTTTTCTTGTAGAGAAGTATATTAATGTGAAATTGTCTAAGCCTTGTTCATGCTTCAAAGAATTAGCAAAATGAACCTCCTAATTTCTTTAAGAGTGCCAACGTGAGTTTAGTAGTGCTGATGGGAAATTGGTCACGTTGGAATGTCCTTTACATGCCTAATTTTTATACAAAAGAAGCACACTAAAAGCTATGGTTTTCTTGGTCCACACTAGGTCCCATGTTCAATTTTTATAAAGCAATTAAAAGGAAACCAAACTCCAATCAGCCAAGACATTCACGGCTGCACCATACAAGAAAGGTTCCATGTGATTAATATTTTAAGCAAAAGTAATGCTTCATTTGCCTACAAGGCCCACATGGTCAATAAGTCCCATTTTGCCAACGTTGAAAGCTACCAAAACAAAGGGGAATTGGACAGCATTTCACGTGAATGGTGGCTGTACATGGACAGAAATTGGCAAGTAATTGGAACTTTTTTTTTATGCTGCTGTTTCAACGTGAATATGCTGTTGGAAATGAAAAATGGACAGCAAAAATAGCAAGGCAATTCACGTTAATAGCTGCTGGAAAATAGGAAAAATGGACAGCAAAAATTAGCACCATATTAAGGAGTTCCAACGTGAAACATAGCAGATGGACAACAATTGGAATAATTCAAACAGCAATAAAATGAGACAGCAAACAGCATGTATTTTGACAGCAACAGCAGTGAAAATGAACAGCAAAACAGACAAAAACAGCAATGAAAATTGGAGAGCAACACACATTAATTTGGCAGCATACATACCAAAATTCTGGGCTATTTTTGCCCATTAAAAGTGTAAAAGGTGCTGTAAAATTATTAAGTCTTCATGGCATAGGAATGGAAGGCAAATGGCATGATCCCTTAAGTGTAGAAATGGAAACGTGAAAGCAAATGGCAAGGTGATGGGCTGCACTTAATTTGTCTAAAAAATCAGCCAAGAAAATGCTATAAATAGGGAGCTAGAGCTGAGAGTTCAGAACAGGGAGAGGAATTGTTGGAGCAGAGTCAGAGGGAAATTTGGAAGCAGTGGAAAGCAGAAGAATTCTGGAGAACTTCATTCCGGGTTCGGTTTTTATCTTGTTTTAATTATGGAGGGCTAAAACCCTTAGATTGATTTTCTTGGAGATTAATGTAATATTATTTTTGAGGTTTTGATTTTCAATACATTTCCTTGTTGTTAGACTCTTCATAATTCTAGCTCGATTATTTAGTGTCTATTCGGTTTAATTAAGTTGTATGCTTAATCAATTTAATTAGACAGTTAGAATTAAATAAGAAAAATTATATTAAGATAGATTAAGAAATATACATGCTTAATGAATGTTTCAAAATCAATCTTAATAGTTGTGGTTTGCTTAATTCCATAACGTTGAAGTTAGATTATGTATGTAGGCGATGTTCTATGTATGTTCAATAATTCCTAGAAATTAAAATCTTGACTCCTTTTGCTTAATTAGGATGCTTGATTAAAATATTCATTTTTTATTAAATGAAAGTAAAGGAATTACGAATTAAAAGACGCTTAGTTGATTAATTCAAATTGAACTAAGGGATTGACAGTAAGGAAGTGTATAGAAACCTTTTCAAATCCAAGGATAAAATAAATTACAATACTCCAAGAAAATCAATCGTTCGTTATTTACTTGTTCTACACTTATTTTGTATTTTATATTCTGTTTTAAATTTCTGTAACACTTAATCAAACCCCCCCATTGTATGCTTGTTGAACTTTTTTCTGTAAAAATAAATTTTAGTTGTTTTATTTTGGTTTGTTAAAAATTAGTTTAAGACTTGATTTTCCTAAATTTTAGTGTTGATCCATGAGAGAACGACCTAGGTTGACACCCTAGTACTACATTAATTAGTTTTAATGTACTAATTTGACGGGGCCATGACAGCCGACGTCAATAGCTTATGCCTCTCGACAATTGAGGCCTCACGAACAGCATTACCCGACCCACGACTTGGAATTAGCAGATGTGGTCTTCGCATTGAAAATATGGAGGCATTACTTGTACGGTTCTAAATTCGAAGTTTACAGCGACCACAAGAGCCTCAAATATTTATTCGACCAGAAGGAGCTGAACATGAGGCAGAGGAGATGGATGGAATTTTTAAAGGATTATAATTTCGAGCTAAAGTACCATCCGGGTAAGGCAAACATTATTGCCGATGCGTTGAGTCAGAAATCCCTCCATATAGCAGGGATGATGGTGAAGGAGGTGGAGTTGTTGGAACAGTTCCGAGACATGAACTTGCATGTTGACATCCCCTCCTCTCGGAAAATAACAATCGGTGCGTTAAGGATTGCCAATGAATTTCTGAGATCCGTGTACGAACAACAGCAGTCACATTCCTACTTGGCCGAGATGAAGGAGACCCAAGCCAAAGGAAAGGACTTGTCCTTGACCGAGGGATCGGATGGAATCTTCCGAGTGAGAAACAGAATTTACGTGCCGGGTGGAGGAGAATTAAGAAAAATGGTGCTCGATGAAGCCCACAAAAGCCTACTAAGTATCCACCCGGGTACCACGAAGATGTACCATGACCTAAGGACACAATTCTGGTGGCCTGGATTAAAGAGGGATGTGGCAGAATACGTGGCTCAGTGTATTACCTGTCAGAAATCGAAGATCGAGCATCAAAAGCCGTGTGGTGCATTGCAACCCCTGGAAATCCCCGTGTGGAAATGGGACTCAATCGCCATGGACTTTGTCATGGGATTACCAAAAAACCGAGCGCGCCATGATGCGATTTGGGTCATTGTTGACCGACTGAAAAAGAGTGCACACTTCCTACCTGTGAACATGAAGTACCCGTTGCATAAATTAGCCCGGATTTACGTTCGTGAAATTGTCCGACTGCATGGTATGCCGACTTCTATCGTGTCGGACAAGGACCCTAGATTCACGTCTCGGTTTTGGACCAGCCTACACCAGGAATTGGGTACGAAGCTTTGGCTAAGTTCCGCTTACCACCCCCAATTGGATGGATAATCCGAGCGAACGATACAAAGTTTAGAGGAGTTATTGAGGGCGTGTGTGTTGGAGCACGGTGGAGATTGGGAGCAGTACCTTTCCCTGAACGAATTTACGTACAACAACAGCCACCACAACAGTATTGGTATGGCACCCTACGAAGCACTATATGGTCGAAGATGCCGAACCCCACTTTGTTGGTCGGAATCGGGTGAGAGTCTGCTATTGGGACCAGAAATTGTGAAGCAAACCTCAGAACAGATCCGAGTGATAAGTGTGAACACCTATTTCAGCCCATCCACAAATGAAGAAGATTCCCAAAAAAAAAAGGACTCGGAAATGATCATTTCCGAGTGAAAGGACTCAGAATGATCAAATCCGAGTGAAATGACTCAGATTGGAGCATTGCCGAATGGAGTATGTCCCTGTTGAAGAGAAATCTGAGTGAAATGACTCAGATTGAAGCATTGTCGAATGGAGTATGTCCCTGTTGAAGAGAAATCCGAGTGAAATGACTCAGGAGGATCAAATCCGAGTAGAATTACTCAGAATGAGTCAATTCCGAGTGAGATTTCAATTCCTGAGTGGAAAGAAGGCCGGATCCGAGTGAAGATTTGCAAATCTCCAAATTCTGAGTGAGGAGAAGGCCATGTCCGAGTGCAAATGGCCAAACTTACAATTTCTGAGTGGAAAATAGGCAAATTCTGAGTGAAAATGTCCAAGTTCCATTCGGATTAAGAGATCCCAAGGTCAGTTCTGAGTAGATCCTTCAAGCAGTGAAGTTCTGTATCACTTTTGAAGAAATTCTGAGTGAATGCTTCACACACAGATGAGATCCGAGCAAAATACATCTGACTGAAGGAATTCCGAGTGTTTCCTCTTCCATCATAACCGAGAGTCCCTCTTCAGTCAGTCGGAACCGAGTGACACTTCACTCAGTCAGCCCTCTTCAAACCAATTCCGTGTCAGCCCTCCTTAAATCACTTTTGAGCCACCATTTGTACCACTTCCGAGCCATACTTAAACCTTTCCCGAGCCCCTTTGGCCAATCAATTCCGAGCCCCCATTTCCACCAATTTTCGAGCCATACTTCACATTTCCGAGTCAATTCTTGGTCAGTTCTGACTCACTTTCTACCAATTCCGAGTGACACTTTTCACCCGTTCCCGAGTCATCTTTCACCCATCTCCGAGTCATCCTTTAGCCAATTCCGAGTGACACTTCACTCGGTTTTTGTATAAACAGCACCATTTCACACATCTTTCACCCATTTCACACATCTCAGTACCGAGTGACCCACTTTTCACTCAATTCCGAGTAATCCTTCAATCATTTCTGAGTGCTCTTCAGGTCTTTCGCCCAAGCGGTTCTTGTTACACTCAAGCGAGAATGGGAATCCGAGTCAGTTTTCACTCGGTTCTGACTGAATGTTCCAATCGGAATTTCTTTGATTGCCCACTCAATCCAATTGCACAACACCAACATGATTTCATTCGGTCTTTAGCATAAAAGGGGCCTTTTCCACTCGGATTTAGGACGCAATGTGAAGACCGACCCTTTTTTCCACTCGAAATTGACTCCTAATGTGGATGAATGCTGACTGAGAGGCTGATCCGAGTCATTTTCACT
Source organism: Clitoria ternatea (assembly GCA_037962975.1). Taxonomy (NCBI): domain Eukaryota; kingdom Viridiplantae; phylum Streptophyta; class Magnoliopsida; order Fabales; family Fabaceae; genus Clitoria; species Clitoria ternatea. Next base: position 166,138,965 of record CM075672.1, read on the forward strand.
CGGAATTCTACCATTTTCACTCGGAATTCTACCATTCTCACTCGGAATTCTACCATTCTCACTCGGATTTTCACCATCCTCTCTCGGATTTCCACCCGGCTCCCTCTGTTCGCCCGTGCTGACTTGGATTCCACCACCCAAGTGGATCCAGGAATCCTGGGGGTGGCAGACAGGGGCGGAAGTGGGGGGAATTAAAAATTCCCACTCAGTCGTTGTCCCCCACTTCACTCTAAATGGAAGTGTGAGCTGGTTTTCCACTCTGAGTGGAAGCCTGAGCTGGCCTTCCACTCAAACAAGCCTATAAATAGGTAGGGGTTGAAGCACCAAGGGATTTCACGGATTGAAGAGGAAAAACTCTGCCTAAGCTCCGTCCCTCTCACTTCTCCCTCACCCTCACCCCATTCCTAAACTCATACCAACAGTCCCTCAAACTCTCTCTCCTCCAATACCGTCCTCCCTCCCACTCAACAGCACCTCACCTAGCACTTTCCTACTCCCTCTAATTCCCCTTTCCCTCTCAGATCAGCTTTCCTGCTCCATCATCACTCGGTTTTGCTCAATTTTCACCCGGTATTCCTCTTATCACTCTGATTTTACTATTTTTGCTCAGTGTTCCTCATTTTTTATTCGGATCTTTCGTTGTTCCACTCGGATTTGACTATTTTTACTCGGGTTTCCCTATTTTCACTCGGATTTTCATTTTTCCACTCGGATCTTTCCAGTTTCACTCGACTTTCCCTGTTTTCACTCGGATTTTCATAGTTTCACTCGATTTTCATATTTTTCACTCGGTTTTCTTATTTTTCACTCGTTTTTTCCATTTTTTTCACTCAGTTTTCTCTCCTCCCACTCAGTTTTCACTCATTTTTTTTCTTTTCTTCCCTTTTCTGAACTTACTGTCTCCTTTTCTCTCTTGTAGCTTCTACTACCTTTCTTTTTTTGCTTTGTACTAAAAATATAATAAAGGAAATAAATGTTTCCTATGTTTTCTTTCTAGTTTAAATAAAAATCAAAATAAATCATTCTTAGTCAGTGTCGTACGGAAAATACTTCCGTCTACACCACCTTTATAGGATTCGTACACGTGCGAAGAACTTCGCCTTGTATAGGTTCCTCACCATAATGATTCCCAACAATATTTCCTTAATCTTTTTCCTAAAAAATAAAATATTTAAAGAACTACGTGACCCTGATTTCTCGAAAGCTCGAGAATACGTAGGAGCGGGAAATAGTTCCTGTCGGGCTCATCTTTCTTTATTTAATTTTTAGAGTTTCCATTTTTTTGTCTTGCTATTAAAAAAAGGTGAAGCGAGATTAATTTGGACGAGACGTCCTGTTAATCTCATATTTTTTAAATACTTTTTTTAAAAAAAAAGAAGGAGTGAGGTTAATTTAGACGAGACGTCTTGTTCATCTCATATTTTGTAGTATTTCTTTAAAAGGAGGAGCGAGATTAATTTGGACGAGACGTCCTGTTAATCTCATATTTCTTAAATATCTCTTTTCAAAAAAAAAAGGGCGGAGCGAGATTAATTTGGACGAGACGTCCTGTTGGTCTCATGTAAATATTTTGTGTTGATTTTTGTTTATTTTTTTTTGTTTATTTTGTCGTTCCATACATTTTTCTTTTCATGAAGAAGTTAAAATAATTATTGGGCTAATTATAATGCACGCTATCAAATTGAGGTAACCGTTTTTATAACGGACAGTTGGGAGGTGCTAATACCTTCCTCACCTGTAATCAGACTCCCGAATCATGGAATTTCATTTTTATAACCAGTGCTTTAACGAAAGGTTTTTCCAGTATTTTATCCTAAAAAATATTGGTGGCGACTCCCTGTTTATTTTTAAAATCGTTTCGAGGGTCGGCCGCGCCGCCGCGATCCCGGTCGCGACAGATGGCGACTCCACTGGGGACTTAGAGAGTCAAGCCAGTCAATTTAATAGCGCATGTTTTAATTAGCATATTAATTATTTAACTTCTTTTTTTATTTTATTCTCTTGTCAATATTTAGTTTTTGTTTTGTTTGTATTCTATCATTTATGTTCTGTAAATATCTATGTGATCATTGAACCCTAGGGTAGTCGACTTTAATTTTTGCTCTGTGTTTGTTCTATGTGCAGGGTGAGTAAGGTACAGGTATTGAATGCCTCTTTCACACACTACACTCACAATTTGCACACACTTTTGAGTGGGACCCTATACCCGGGCCCAAATAAAACTTAAGATTAGGGGAGGTTGATAGCGGAGCCATTTGGGATGTACTTCCTGTCTGGTTACCGTGAGAATCTCAGCTAGAGTTCGACTTATTCATGGTGCCCACACTTAGTATACTTCCTACTATTTGTGGTCAACATCATGAGTAGGATCTTGGCTCTAGTGACCTTTTAGAAGTTTTAGAACAAGCCACCTAATGTGAGGTATCACTGATAGATGAACCTTAGAACCATTAGGAGACCTCCAGAAAAACCCACCTTAAGGCACAAAAGAGGAAAACTTTACTTTTACCTTTTCTCATTCTCACTCTCTTTTTTGATCCAAAATAGAGGACTACTTGCCCATTTAGTGGGTTACTTTTTTTCAAAAAAAAATAACATACTTTTAACTAGTGATCTTTTAACGGGCAAGTAGTTCTTTCTCTATATGCACAAGTCTTTGGGCCCTGAGTTACAGATCTTTTGAATCATCAAAAAAAAAGCAAAAAATACATATAAAAAAAAGAGAAGAAATCAAAAGAAAAAAATCAATTTTCTTTGTATTGTCGATGATTAGAAAATCCGTAGCTCACATGACCCTTGATTTGACATAAGTTTTAGTAAATTGTAACCCCCCTAAATACAAAAATGTTTTCAAGAAAATTACTAGGGGAGTATCGATTTGCAAAGCACGTCATTTCCCAATGGCTCTTTCTCTCCTTTCTTTCTATTCTCATCGGAGGCTATTCAGAGCTTAACGAATACCCTTGACTAAGATATGGAAATTAATGTGGGATCAAACCTTTAAGAGATGGATCATGGTTCCCCGAGCTAGAAATAGCTAAACTTGAGGCTCTTATTGCATTTCAGAATGAAGGATTTTTCTGTCTTCACAACTATCCCGTATTAATTTCCATGTTTACTGTACCTAGTACTTTTGAACGATACGTTCTAAGGAATGGTTAAAGGATGCTTGTCGAGGTCTGTGATTGCTTCCCACGATATTCTCTTTCCTTCTGTTTCCACCTGACATTTCTTTTTCTTCTTTCACTCGTCACCGAAAGACACTCTTACTAGATTTTCAAAGGAGACTCATGGCTGAAAGAGAGTAAGAATTTGAAAATCTCAGGAGTGAAGTTAATCAGCTAAAGAAGCAAGTGGCAGAGATGGCCAAACTTTTAAAGAAAAAGATTATAGAGGAGGAACCCTTTGCGGGTGTCAAGAATGGTCAACATTTGCCAACCATCCCACTCCACCTTCCTGGACTGACAAAAGACCAAATTCCCCCGTTCCATAACCAACAAGAGGATCGTGATTTACAAACGATGAACCCCCATATTTCACAGTCCTCCCAGTCGCCTGGGGCTCCTATCACAAGAATGTCTGCATCGGGAGATATGGGGAAGAGAAAAAGGGATGCTAATTCAACTTCCCGTAACCAAAAAAGGGCCCAACCCAGACCAATAACACATACTTCCTTTCAACCTGCCAATCTCCTTACACCTTATATGGCCACCACTACCCCTAACCAGGGCTCTAATCTTTTCCCATTCTAACTCTACTTTCGTCCGTATGTCCCTCAAACACCTTCCCATTCTCATTTGCCTGCTATTAAGTCCTCCCTTCCACAACCCTATCATCCCCCACTAGTACAAACTCAGCCACCTAATCCAGACCAAAGCACAATAAAACCCACTGGTAGTCGAACACCGGTCTGGTTCGACCCCATTCCTATAACATACACAGAACTTTTACCTCACCTTTTTCGTAATTTCCTTGCAGTACCCTGCCCACTGAAACCGATGGTTCCTTCTTACCCCAAAGGTTATAATCCTAACGCCCGATGTGATTACCATGCTGGAGCCTCGGGGCACTCTACTGAGGACTGTCATACCTTGAAATTCAAAGTGAGGGATCTGATTAAAGCCAAGTGGCTAGATTTCCAGGAAAGGAGTCCCAATATAATCATAAACCCCAGGTCTAACCATGAGACTTCTGGGGTCAGTGTGGTAAAGAGGGACTAGGGGTGTAAAGAGGATGCATGCAAGTTTTTGTGAATCGCACGCCAACTGGAGAGGTTCATGACCAGGAAACCACCTAGTTCCTTATGACTTTAAACTTCTGTTTCTATGACGTTTCAACCCAAACGCTATGCCTAAGGCTTTAGGATATTATTATGTAATAAGGGAAAAAACATGTTTTTATCATTTTAAGTTTCTCTCAATAAATACGTGTCAAATTTCAAAATGCCTTTTCTTGCTTTCCTTATTGCCACCTTGAATCCTTTTCCCTTTGTTTGCTTCTTTTTTTCATTCGCCATGAAAAACCAAATAAATGCCAGTCTGAAATGATCCTTCTGAGAACAATGAGATCCTAATTCCATTTCATAACTTTGACCACCCAGTCGATTGCGCTGACAAAAAGGGTAGCAAAGACGGAAGTTCCTTGGCTAAATTGAGTAGGATGTTTGGATAAGGGTCACCTAGCTCTGCCCAAAGGCAAGGTCAGCACACAGAATGAAGAGGACTCACAAACAACTGAAGACGTTACAAGCTCAGTCTGGTGATACAAAAGTCTACATGAATGAAGATAGTGCCAGACTCCATAAATGGCATATCTACTCTTCAAAGAAATGTTAGCATTGATCAACGTAGATAACAAAAGCTTGCTAAGATGGTCAAGAAATACTCTCCAACAAAAAAAAACAAAAAAACAAAAAAAAATGAAAAATAAAAAAATGATAAAAAAAAAGTCAAGGTTGGTGCCTTACGCATATACCAATTAGGGCAAGCTGATTCATAGATCAAATTATCACTTTTCCACATGGGGGCATAAATGTTATCAAGCTAAGAACGCAAAAAAAAAAACAATGTTTCATCTGTGTCGTAATCAAAACCCCGACTTTAAGGGAATATAACTATTCCCACACCAGTGTAACCAAGGGATTGGTCTACTGTGATACCATTAATATCATATTTCTTTACCACATTGGTTAGGGGATAAAATAGCTAGACCATAACAAAGGTACCAAAGGGGTCATTCCAAAAAAAAAAAAACAAAACAAAACAAAAAATGATGAAAAAAAGACAATAACAAAAAAAAGATGAAATAATGAACAAAAAGAAAAAGACTCGAAACGAGCCCCTCATTGGTACCGAAAAGGGCACGCCTTTGTTTCCTTGGATACATGGTGTTAGGGGCAAATTTTCCTATCTAAAATAACATCTATTCCCCCACAGGATGAGACCAAATTGAGAAAGATCAAATAAGCTCATTGGCAATCAGCTTAAACCTTTGTTGTGAGGGACACAACCTTAAAAATAAGAAAAAAAAAGAAAAAAAGAGAGACATCACATGGAGAGAGAAGCTCGCTAGGCTGAAAACCTGGAAGGGCAGCCTAGGCAAAAGTTAGAGCGACTTGGTAAGCGGAAAACCTGAATAAGCGGCTCAGGCAATCAATTGGGATTAAGATTTTGGCCAAGTAATCGTAGTCCGACTACCTTTTCAGAAGCAGAGTCAAGTGGTGAATTCAGAGTCATGATGTGGGATTGAGATATGCTTTGTTCTCAGTAGTTCACTGGAAGATCCGTAAAATCATTCCTACTCTACCCAATTATTAATATTTCCCATACGTCTTCACTTGCTTTTTTTTGGTTTCCTTTTTTCCACACTTACCCGACTTGTAAATACAATCTCACCTATTTTTGACACGTATTTATTGTGATTTTCCATGATTTGATAAGACATATGTTTTCCCTTAATATATAAAAATGAGAAGGTAATGAAAATTTAAAGTCATAAGGACAAGATGTTCCTGTTACTTGATCTCGCCTCAAGCAATCATTGTGAAGATTGGGCCTGACACGTTTCCAAAGCTAGGGTTGTTTCATCTGCTCTGTTTCAGTCATGAGTCACTTTAAATCTCTAAGGATTGTGTTTTTGCGGTAAGTCTTTTCAAGTTCCAATTTGTTTTGCACCACTAACCTTTCTTGCAGGATGTTGTAATAAGTAGATGTGTCAAGCTTCAACCGCCAAAACTGGCACTTTCCAGGTGTATGTCCATCAGTCTTCAAAGCTCACTCTTGCCTTTACTCATTAAAGTAGGTCATCCTCGAGTTTCTTCTCATAACCCACCCAAATCATTGGACAAAACACCCTTCTATGGCCAAACATGACACCTTTCTGAGTTTCTATTTTGCTTTGAGATTTCCATGAAGTCCATCAATACCTTGTAGTCGAAGCCGGTGTCTTCTCAAGGTTTTTGTCTTGTTCATGAAGCATGTTAGGGGTCACATCTCCAAGAAATCAATTTGGTATATTCTAGAACCTGGTTAATTTGGACGGGACGTCCTATTAACCCCCAAATCTTTCAAACCTGGGACTTTACCTCCCAAGTCTGTCATTCCTCACCTCCAGATCTTTTGTCGGCCAAAGGACAATGTCCTGAAGGTTTGAACTAAGGCATCCCCCTAGATTTCTTTTGTCCTGGTCAAGGAGTAGTTTCCCTAGGACTCTTTTAATTGTGTCAAACTGGGGCGTCGTCCCCCATAACTTTTCTCTTTCAGTCCAGCGGCAGTACTCCTAAAACTTTCAGTCTTTCTAAACTAGGTGCATCTCCCTAGATTTTTATTCTATTCGAGAAGCAACACCCCTAGCTTCACCAGTATCTCCAAAACTGGGGCATCACCCTAAATCTTTTCAGCTAAAGGCCAGTCCCCTAAGTCCTCCCAAATTTCCAAACTGGGGCGTCTCCCCACGTCTCTATTCTCTTTCTGTCAAGGAGAAGCACCCCTAATTCCTTCAGGCAAATTTTCCAAAAATGGGCATCACCCTAGGTCTCCCCTCTTTCAGTCAAGGGGTAGTTCTCCAAAAATCCTTTCAATCATACTCTAATTGAAGCATCTCCCTAGATTTTTCTTCCCTAAGAGACAATACACTGAACTCCTAAGCAACTCAAATTGGGGCATCCCCCAGATTTCTTTCCTCTGGTGGACCCACCATTCATCCCCAAAAGGAACACGGATTGAGAATTCCTCTCGAGGAAAAGCCACCAAATGGACTTTTTTTTAAAAAAAAAAACCTCCTAATTAGATTTAGGAAAACCTGTTTATACCCAACAGAATTACCTTTCCGACAGAACCACGGAGATCAAAGGCCACGCCTTCCTTCCCCAAGAGGAAAAACACTTTCCCCAGTGGAGTTACCCTCATTAAAATGTCCCAAACTGGGACATCCATCAGATTTTCTCCTCCGGCGGGCTTGCCATGCATTCCCCAATGGAACCATAATCGCCAAAGCCAGCACCTTTCAAGGTTTCTTCTTCCATTAGGTGCCTTCAAAGTCTCATCCTTAACTGTTAAAGTCGCTATCTCTCAATTTCTCTTCCCCAGTAGAACTACACTTCCCAGAAATATTAAACTGGGGCATCTCCCCAGATTTCTTTTGTTCTAGCCATTCCCCAAGATTCTTTCAAACCATCTCAAACTGGGGTATCACCCCAGGTTCACCCTCTTTCAATCAAAGAGTAATTCTCCAAGATTCCTTCTCAACCATCTCAAACTGGGGGCATCACCCCAGGATCACTCTCTTTCAGTCAAAGAGTAATTCTCTCAATCATGTCAAACTGGGACATCACCCCGAGCCTTTAGGACCAGTGAGTTAATTTGGATGAGACGTCCTGTTAGCTCCCCCAACCTTTACATTTCCTGCCAACAGTGAGTTAATTCGGACGAAACGTCCTGTTAGCTCCCCCAAATCCTTTATCTTCCAGCCGCCTATCAAGGCATCCTTTACTTTCCAGCCGCCTATCAAGGCATCCTTTATCTTCCAGCCGCCTATCAAGGCATCCTTTACTTTCCAGCCGCCTATCAAGGCATCCTTTATCTTCCAGCCGCCTATCAAGGCATCCTTTACTTTCTAGCCGCCTATGAAGGCATCCTTTATCTTTCTAGCCGCCTATCAAGGCATCCTTTATTTTTCAGCCGCCCATCAAGGCCTCCTTTACTTTCCAGCCGCCTATCAAGGTATCCTTTATCTTCCAGCCGCCTATCAAGGCATCCTTTATTTTCCAGCCGCCTATCAAAGCATCCTTTATCTTTCCAGCCGTCTATCAAGGCATCCTTTATCTTCCAGCCGCCTATCAAGGCATCCTTTACTTTCCAGCCGCCTATCAAGGCATCCTTTACTTTCCAGCCGCCTATCAAGGCATCCTTTATCTTCCAGTTGCCTATCAAGGCATCCTTTACTTTGTAGCCGCCTATCAAGGCATCCTTTATCTTTCCAGCCGCCTATCAAGGCATCCTTTATCTTCCAGCCGCCTATCAAGGCATCCTTTATCTTTCCAGCCGCCTATCAAGGCATCCTTTATTTTCCAGCCGCCTATTAAGGCATCTTTTATTTTCCTGTCCGCCTATTCAGGCACCCTTTACTTTCCTGTCCGCCTATTCAGGCACCCTTTACTTTCAGTCGCCTATGAAGGCAACCTTTACTTTCCATTCTACCAGAAGTCGACCCCGACCTTCTCACCTCTTGTTAACTGAAGGTTCAAGTGTCAATTCCTAGGTCTTTTCCCCCTCATTTAATACTTTGACAAAGGTGTTCACGTCTTTACTCCCTTTCCATTTCAAAAGCAAAAAAACTTCGTGCTTTTCTCATGGAAAAGAAGTAAAGAGGGGCATCTGTGAACACCTATTTCAGCCCATCCACAAATGAAAAAGATTCCTAAAAAAAAAAGGACTCGGAAATGATCATTTCCGAGTGAAAGGACTCAGAATGATCAAATCCGAGTGAAATGACTCAGATTAGAGCATTGCCGAATGGAGTATGTCCCTGTTGAAGAGAAATCCGAGTGAAATGACTCAGATTGAAGCATTGCCGAATGGAGTATGTCCCTGTTGAAGAGAAATCTGAGTGAAATGACTCAGGAGGATCAAATCCGAGTAGAATTACTCAGAATGAGTCAATTCTGAGTGAGATTTCAATTCCTGAGTGGAAAGAAGGCCAGATCCGAGTGAAGATTTGCCAAGTCTCCAAATTCTGAGTGAGGAGAAGGCTATGTCCGAGTGCAAATGGCCAAAACTTACAATTTCTGAGTGGAAAATAGGCAAATTCCGAGTGAAAATGTCTAAGTTCCATTCGGATTAAGAGATCCCAAGGTCAGTTCTGAGTAGATCCTTCAAGCAGTGAAGTTATGTATCACTTTTGAAGAAATTCCGAGTGAATGCTTCACACACAGATGAGATCTGAGCAAAATACATCCGACTGAAGGAATTCCGAGTGTTTCCTCTTCAATCAGAACCGAGAGTCCCTCTTCAGTCAGTCGGAACCGAGTGACACTTCACTCAGTCAGCCCTCTTCAAACCAATTCCGTGTCAGCCCTCCTTAAATCACTTTTGAGCCACCATTTGTACCACTTCCGAGCCATACTTAAACCTTTCCCGAGCCCCTTTGGCCAATCAATTCCGAGCCCCCATTTCCACCAATTTCCGAGCCATACTTCACATTTCCGAGTCAATTCTTGGTCAGTTCTAACTCACTTTCTACCAATTCCGAGTGACACTTTTCGCCCGTTCCCGAGTCATCTTTCACCCATCTCCGAGTCATCCTTTAGCCAATTTCGAGTGACACTTCACTCGGTTTTTGTATAAACAGCACCATTTCACACATCTTTCACCCATTTCACACATCTCAGTACCGAGTGACCCACTTTTCACTCAATTCCGAGTAATCCTTCGATCATTTCCGAGTGCTCTTCAGGACTTTCGCCCAAGCGGTTCTTGTTACGCTCAAGCGAGAATGGGAATCCGAGTCAGTTTTCACTCGGTTCTGACTGAATGTTCCAATCAGAATTTCTTTGATTGCCCACTCAATCCAATTGCATAACACCAACATGATTTCATTCGGTCTTTAGCATAAAAGGGGCCTTTTCCACTCGGATTTAGGACGCAATGTGAAGACCGACCCTTTTTTCCACTCGGAATTGACTCCTAATGTGGATGAATGCTGACTGAGAGGCTGATCCGAGTCATTTTCACTCGGAATTCTACCATTTTTACTCAGAATTCTACCATTCTCACTCGGAATTCTACCATTCTCACTCGGATTTTCACCATCCTCTCTCGGATTTCCACCCGGCTCCTTCTCTTCGCCCGTGCTGACTTGGATTCCACCACCCAAGTGGATCCAGGAATCCTGGGGGTGGCAGACAGGGGCGGAAGTGGGGGGAATTAAAAATTCCTACTCAGCCGTTGTCCCCCACTTCACTCTGAATGGAAGTGTGAGCTGGTTTTCCACTCTGAGTGGAAGCTTGAGCTGGCCTTCCACTCAAACAAGCCTATAAATAGGCAGGGGTTGAAGCACCAAGGGATTTCACAGATTGAAGAGGAAAAACTCTGCCTAAGCTCCGTCCCTCTCACTTCTCCCTCACCTTCACCCCCTTCCTAAACTCATACCAACAGTCCCTCAAACTCTCTCTCCTCCAATACCGTCCTCCCTCCCACTCAACAGCACCTTACCTAGCACTTTCCTACTCCCTCTAATTCCCCTTTCCCTCTCAGATCAGCTTTCCTGCTCCATCATCACTCGGTTTTGCTTAATTTTCACCCGGTATTCCTCTTATCACTCTGATTTTACTATTTTTGCTCAGTGTTCCTCATTTTTTATTCGGATCCTTCGTTGTTCCACTCGGATTTGACTATTTTTACTCGGGTTTCCCTATTTTCACTTGGATTTTCATTTTTCCACTCGGATCTTTCCAGTTTCACTCGACTTTCCCTGTTTTCACTCGGATTTTCATAGTTTCACTCGGTTTTCTTATTTTTCACTCGGTTTTCTTATTTTTCACTCGTTTTTTCCATTTTTTGCACTCGGTTTTCTCTTCTCTCACTCAGTTTTCACTCATTTTTTTCTTTTCTTCCCTTTTCTGAACTTACTATCTCCTTTTCTCTCTTGTAGCTTCTGCTACCTTTCTTTTTTTGCTTTGTACTAAAAATATAATAAAGGAAATAAGTGTTTCCTATGTTTCCTTTCTAGTTTAAAGAAAAATCAAAATAAATCATTCTTAGTCAGTGTCGTACGGAAAATACTTCCGTCTACACCACCTTTATAGGATTCGTACACGTGTGAAGAACTTCGCCTTGTATGGGTTCCTCACCATAATGATTCCCATCAACATTTCCTTAATCTTTTTCCTAAAAATAAAATATTTAAAGAACTACGTGACCCTGATTTCTCGAAAGCTCGAGAATACGTAGGAGCGGGAAATAGTTCCTGTCGGGCTCATCTTTCTTTATTTAATTTTTAGAGTTTCCATTTTTTTGTCTTGCTATTAAAAAAAGGTGGAGCGAGATTAATTTGGATGAGACGTCCTGTTAATCTCATATTTTTTAAATACTTTTTTTAAAAAAAAAGAAGGAGCGAGGTTAATTTAGACGAGACGTCTTGTTCATCTCATATTTTGTAGTATTTCTTTAAAAGGAGGAGCGAGATTAATTTGGACGAGACGTCCTGTTAATCTCATATTTCTTAAATATCTCTTTTAAAAAAAAGGGCGGAGCGAGATTAATTTGGACGAGACATCCTGTTGGTCTCATGTAAATATTTTGTGTTGATTTTTGTTTATTTTTTTTTGTTTATTTTGTCGTTCCATACATTTTTCTTTTCATGAAGAAGTTAAAATAATTATTAGGCTAATTATAATGCACGCTATCAAATTGAGGTAACCGTTTTTATAACGGACAGTTGTGAGGTGCTAATACCTTCCTCACCTGTAATCAGACTCCCGAATCATGGAGTTTCATTTTTATAACCAGTGCTTTAACGAAAGGTTTTTCCAGTATTTTATCCTAAAAAATATTGGTGGCGACTCCCTGTTTATTTTTAAAATCGTTTCGAGGGTCGGCCGTGCCGCCGCGATCCCGGTCGCGACAATAAAGGAAAAGATGAAGGCGTCTCAGGATAGGCAGAAGAGCTACCATGACAAACAAACCAAACCACAAGAGTTTTTAGTCGGAGATAGGGTGTTTCTGAAGACTTCACCAAGTAAGGGAGTCGGACGAACCTTGAAAAGTGGAAAGCTGAGCCCCCGGTACATTGGGCCTTATGAGGTATTGGAGCGGATCTCTCCCGTAGCATACCGAGTGGCATTACCGACTTACTTATCCCGATTGTATAACGTGTTCCATGTGTCTCAATTAAGGAAGTACTTACACGATTCCACTCACACGATGCCGGATGATGAAGTGGAGATTAAGGAGGACCTGATCACTATGACTATACCGACTAGAATAGTGGACCGATCGGTAAAGTGTTTAAGGAGTAAGGATGTGCAACTAGTTGAAGTAGAATGGTAGCAGGACGGGTATACCTCTTATACCTGGGAACGCGAGGATGCCATGCGGCAACAGTACCCTAAGTTGTTTGATCAAGGTGAGTTACCGATTGAATTTCGAGGACGAAATTCTTTTGAGCGGGGGAGAACTGTAACATCCCGATTTAAAACAAGTATCGGGTGAAACAAAAACACTAAAATAATAATATCAGAAGTGGAAAATTATTTATTAATTACCATTAACTTAATTAATCAAATGAGGGCTGATTAAGTGTGTTTAACTATTGATTGTTACTGATGGTGATTGGGTGACGTAAGCAGACTGCTGCTTCATGTTTTCCCACCCCACCTTTCCATTCCTTTGTGCATGCATATATGATTGGTCGATGGGTCTCCTTGCCATTCATTCCTTCAGTTTTCCCTCTGCGACTTCTCTCTTCTTCTTCCTTCTTCTCTTCTCCTACGTTCTTCTTCTTCTCCTTCCCTGCTCTCTGTTTCTATTTTCTGCCTTCGAAAGCCACGTTGACGGTACTGCAGAGGAGTCGGAGCTCCCTCATGCTAGTGAAAGGCGATCGTCGAAGTGGAAGAAGAAACAGCCCCTGTTCCTGAGTCAATCGTGGAAGACGACAGTGTTCAAGAGGAGGCCGAACGAGTGGAAGTAACAAGCGAAGCAGCAAGGCAGAGGACCAACATCCAAGCGGAAGAGTCTCTCGGAGTTTCGTAGTTGGTAGGGGGAGTACCTTATATTTTAAATGCATGGGTTATGGACGGGTTCCGGGTGCTGATGATTGTTGTTTTGTATTCTGTTTATGTGTTGTGCTTGCATGAAGAGTGTGTAATACCTGGGTGCATGATGAATGAGAGCTGAGTGTTGCATGTCTAGTCCCGTCCTTGAAATACATGCTGATAGCTTGAGAATGTCGAATGATTGCATGGAAAGGGTGTGCTGAATTGTTGATGATGATTACCCCGCGGTTTATATAACATGTAAGTTGTTACGAATATAAAACACTGACTGCATGTGATTGAATGTTGACGTAGTGAATCGGGTAATATATCCCACTGATGCATGTGTTGTCTGAGTCCTGATACTGCTGAGTACCGATTGCATGATATGCTTGTGTTGTTGGATTACTTCATTGAATCTTGATACTGCTTGACACCGACTGCATGGGACGTGTGTGTTGTTGTATTCATCTACTTGAGCTATGATATTGATTGCATGAGAATCATGTGTGTAGGACTAATATATTGAGTTCTGAGAATGCTTATTACCGATTGCATGTGATGCATGTATGTTTGAGTGAAAGATTATGTATAAGAATGCTGTGTTGTGTGATGAATCCGCGTGTGGCGCATGGGATGCGTTGTGCTGGGAGCACGTAGTGTAGGACACTACCATCGGTTAATTAAAAGCGTGGGACGCTGTGAAATCCTTCGAGTGGGACTCAAGGTAGCCTCTGAGTGGGACTCGGGCTGCCCGTGAACACCTCCGTTGACGTAGAGAGCGTTGGTGTCACCTTGTGGGCAAACGGTTGGGTACCTGTAAAACGGCCAAGCAGCTGGGAGCTGAATGGATAGCCGAGAGCTATGTATAAAAAGGCTGGGAGCCTACGTTGCAACATCAAAAACCGATTACACACGAATATGGAACCGAGTGAATTATTCCGTGTGCATTATTTGTTAATATTGATAGAAATCTGTTCTGTGAATAATTGTTAATGTCGTTGTATTGTTATGTGCATATATCCAAGTGAGACTGATGGACTCTAATCGTGAAATGTTGAATGTGTACGTTTTGGTTTACTTGGTATTGTGTTTATTTGATAGTAGCCGTGTACTTTATATTGCTGCATGAGTAAGGATAATCCGAGTTAATATCTATCATTTAATATCTAAGATACTCACCCCTGCTGTGGCAACTTTTTAGTGAATGTCTCTCGAAATGAGGAGTAGAGGAGGAGCTGAATGCCGAGTGAAGTACTGGTGCACTATGGAGATTATGCGTTTATGTATATGCTGTGTATATGTCTTGTTAAGCCTTGGCTGGCTCTATTTCAGTCGTAGTCTCTTTATACTAGAACTTGAACCCTCTTGGGTAGAAGACAAGACCGTGTTCCTGTACTTATTTATATCCCTTTCTTTATCCATCTTACCGTGTCTTGTTCTATATTGCGTGAATGATCCGAGTAATATATATATATATATATATATATATGTACGCGTACTTACCGAGTGTGTGAGGTTGGTATAACCATGGGTAGAAATGAGATTAAGAGTTGATAAGGGGAGTGAGACAGTGATTTATTCTGAGTGCCGAAGGGTTTAAGTATTTCCGAGTGAATGAGAATACGAAACACCGAGTGAGATCTGATCTAGATACTTTCCGAGTGATAATTGATAGGATTTTCCTGAGTGTAGGGTAATTAACAATTTCTGAGTGAGAATCTGCCGAGTGAAGTTTTTCCGACCGAAAGGCGACACCTAAGGCTCTAAGTGGACCCCATTGTAGTCAATCGTTTGTAGTAAGGGAACTCGAGTGAGTCTTGACTTAGTAGGATGACTAGAGTAGGAAGAATTATGGTTACCGAGTGAAAATAAAAGTGAAATATCCCGAGTGATAAAAGGGGCGTGAAAGCTATTCCGAGTGAGAAGTCTTCATGGGTTCCGAGTGAGTGGTGATGGGAAACATTTCCGAGTTGTTCGCATACGCGTCCTGATTGAATGAAGTCGTAGAATGCGTTATGTTTTCTGAATAGGGCTGGTATGTTTAATGACCAATCTGAGTGAATAGGGAGTGGACCTTTCTGAGTGAACCAGGCGCTGAAATCCGGGTGCGGGAATGCCGAGTGGAGTGAGTGAGTGCCGAGTGTAGCCTTCGCTGAGCGAGTGGGGTCGCTGTGTGATCCACCTGAGCATTTCCTTCTTTCACTGTCAGCTCCTTGAGTCAGTTTCATTCCTCTTGCCTTCTTTTCCCTCATTTCCTTGTGCCGATTATTCTGGTTTTTATTGTGAAAACTTTTCTTTGTTTTATTTATTTATTTATTTATTTACTTATCAAAATTAGGGTGTTACAGCCCTTTTGCTTGTGAGGATTAAGTTTTTGAGTGTGGGATACCTAGAGACTGTAATTGCTCTAAGCGTGTATCTCAAGTTCTCAATAGTGGAATCCTTCAAGTGGGTTGCTTGAAGGCGAGACGTACACTGGTGTGGTGGAACTCATTATATCGGTTTGCAAATCTCTCTATCCTTACACTTTTTTTATATTTGCTCATATAAATTGTTTACTCAATTGTTAGAATTCACTTGAATTATTTATATTCTAATATTGCTTACTATATTATTTATTATCTTCTTTAAGCATAATTATTAAAGAATCAATTTCAAAAGCATTTCAAGAAATTTTTTTTAATACTCAATTCACCCCCCTCTTGAGTAATTGAGGCCACTTGGTTAACAAGTGGTATCAGAGCTTGACTCTTGTTAGATCAAGCTTAACAGCTTTAAGAGAACGAATGGCCTCAAATTCTCTAAACCTTTTTCCTGAGGGTGGTGCCACAAATAGACCTCCCACTTTTAATGGTGAGGGTTACGCTTTTTGGAAAGAAAGGATGAAAATTTTTGTACAATCTATTGACTTGAAAGTATTGAATGATATTGAGAATGGTCATTTTATACCCGTGCGCATTGTTGATAATAAACAAATAGAAAAGCCTATGGATGATTAGACTAGTCAGGAAGAAAAGAAAGTGAAATATAATTACATGTAAATCTGCTAAGGATATGTGGGATACCCTTCAAATAACTCATGAAGGAACTAGCGACATTAAGGATTCTAAGATTAGTACTTTAACTAGTCAATATGAAAGTTTTAGAATGAGTTCCAATGAATTTATTTTAGAACTTCAAAAGAGATTTACTTTGATCATTAATCATCTTATTACTCTTGCTAAATCTTACACTAACAACAAACTTATCCACAAAGTTCTAAAAAGTCTTACTAGGGAATGGCAACCTCTTGTTACGGCCATCAAGCAATCTCCCAATATAAATGATATGTCCCTTACCACCATATTTTGTAAACTTCAAGAACAAGAACAAGAGTTAAAAGATTTGAAACATATGGAGGAAGAAGAAAAAACCTCTAAGAAGAAAGGGATAGCTCTCAAGGCCACCTCAATAGATGAAAATGAATCCGAGAGTGATCTTGATGAGGACGAAGAGCTAGGACTATTTGTGAAGTATTTTGGGATGTGGAAAGGAAGGGCACTTTAAAGTGGATTGCCTAAACCTAAAGAAGAAAAACAACGAAAGAAAAGGGAAAAGAAGAGCATATATCATATAAGATGAAAACGAGATAAGTAGCTCAGACGAATCAAAAAATGAAGAAGCAAACCTTTGCCTCATGGCTAACCACCAAGATGAAGATGATGAGGTAAATTTTCATGACTTAGATAAAGAATAACTACTTGATGCTCCTGAAGAATTGTATGATAGAATTATAAAAGTTTCTAATAAGTATAAGTTATCAAGAAAAACCATTGATACTCTTGAGATGCATCTTAAGGAGATTTGTAAAGAAAATGAACTTTTAAAATTGGAAGTAGTAAAAGTACAAGCATGCTCTAGGACTAAACCCTGTGAATTTGCTAAGAAATGTGACATACTCGAAAAGGAAGTGTTAGATTTAAACAAGACACTTGAAAAGTTTACCAACGGTAGAGATAACTTAGATGCACTTCTTGGAAAACAACATTGCATGTTTAATAAAACTGGATTAGGTTACAATCAAGGATCACATGCTTACAAGAAGGAAAAATATTACAAAAATTTCTTTGTACCACCTAGTAAATCATCTACAACTTTCATGAAATGTAATCACTATGATCTTAAAGGTCATAATTCTTACAATTGTAATGTTAGAAGATTAGGACCAAAAGTGGTGAGAAAAGTATGGGTTCCTAAGGGAACATTTTCACAAACTAACCTACAAGGACCCAACATAAAATAGGTACCAAGTTCTCTAACTTGACTTGTTTTGTAGGTATGCTTTAAAGCAAGTAACACTCATTGGTACTTAGATAGTGGGTGTTTAAAACATACGACGAGAGAGAAAAGTAAGTTTATATCATTTACTCCTCGAAACAAAGGTTTTGTTACTTATGGGGACAACACAAAAGGAAGAATACTATGAATTAGTAACATTGGTAAAAACTCTTCTACTTTAATAAATGACGTACTATATGTTGAAGGACTTAAACATAACTTGTTTAGCATTAGTCAATTATGTGACAAAGGATATAAAATTGTTTTCGAATCAAATTGTTGCATAATTAAAAATAAGCTAAACAAGGAAGTAAAGTTCATTGGTCAAAGAATCGATAATATCTACATGATTAATCTTGATTGCCTTGCTTCAAATAATGTACAATGCTTCATAACTAAAGAGGATGAATCATGGCTATGGCATAGAAGAATTGCTCACATTCATATAGACCATTTAAACAAACTTGTTTCAAAAGATTTAGTAATTGGATTACTAAAACTAAAATTTGAAAACAAATTTTGTGACGCATGTCAAAAAGGAAAGCAAGTAAAGGTTTCTTTTCAAGTAAAAAATATTGTTTCAATAAATAGACCTTTACAACTTTTACATATGGATTTATTTGGACCTTCAAAGATTAAAATTTTTGGTGGAAATTATTATGGTCTTGTGATTGTGAATGATTATTCTAGGTATAGATGGACTTTGTTTCTTACTCATAAAAATGAAGCATATCATGCATTTAAGAAACTTGCCAAGATCATCCAAAATGAACAAGGGGGAGAATTTGAAAACCAATCGTTTCAAAAATTTTATGAAAAATTTAGCATTGAACATAATTTTTCGGCTCCAAGAACTCTTCAACAAAATGGAGTAGTTGAAAGGAAAAATCGATCTTTAGCGGAGCTCGCAAGAACTATGTTGAATGCTTGCCATGTTATGAATCGATGTTTGATAAGGCCTATATTAAAGAAAACCCCCTATGAGCTTTATAAAGGAAGAAAACCAAATATCTCTTATTTTCATTATTTGGATGCAAATGCTGAAGAAGCAATATTTTTAGGTTATTCATCTACTAGTAAAGCATATCGACTCTTTAACAGACAAACTTGTACAATTGAAGAGTCAATACACGTCAAATTTGATGAACTTAACCAAAACCCTATGAAAGGATATTGATGATCTTGTAGATACACTCCAAGAAATGAACTTGGATGATAAAGAAGAAATCAAAAATGAAGGAGATACAACATAAAATAATGAACCTCAACCAAAGGAGTGGATCGCCATGAAGAACCATCCATTGGACAATGTCATAGGTGAAATAACAAAAGGTGTAAGTACTCGAAATGCTATTAGAAATGTATGCAATCAGTCAGCCTTTGTATCAAAAATAGAACCAAAGAATATCAATGAAGCTATTGTTGATGAACATTGGATGTTGGCCATGCAAGAGGAATTAAATCAATTTGAAAGAAATGAAGTTTGGGAACTTGTGCCGAAACCCAATGATCATCAAATAATAGGCACGAAATGGGTTTTTAGAAATAAGCTAGATGAAAATGGAATAATAACAAGAAATAAAGGTAGATTAGTTGCTAAGGGATATAATCAAGAAGAGGGAATAAACTATGAAGAAACCTATGCTCCCGTAGCTAGGTTAGAAGCCATAAGATTATTGTTAGCTTTTGCTTGTTGTATAGATTTTAAGCTTTATCAAATGTATGTCAAAAGCGCTTTTCTAAATGGTTATAATCAAGAAGAAGTTTATGTAAATCAACCTCCCGGTTTTAAAAATCACAAATTTCCAAACCATGTTTTTAAATTGAGAAAAGCTTTATATGGTTTGAAACAAGCTCCAAGAGCTTGGTATGAACGACTCAGTAAATTTCTTCTAGAAAATAATTTTGAAAGGGGAAAGGTTGATACAACACTATTTATAAAACGTAAAAACCATGACATCCTTTTGGTACAAGTTTATGTTGATGACATAATATTTGGTGCTACTAACGAAATTCTTTGTCAAGAGTTTGCCAAAATTATGTAAGATGAATTCGAAATGTCCATGATAGGAGAACTCACATTCTTCCTTGGGCTACAAATTATCCAAACAAAAGAAGGAACTTTCATTAGTCAAACAAAATACTGCAAAGAACTACTCAAAAGGTTTAAAATGGATAAAGCAAATGAAATAGCCACACCAATGAGTACTTCTTGCTACTTAGACAAAGATGAGAAGGGTAAGGACGTTGAAATAATTAAATACCAAGGTATGATTGGATCCTTACTTTACTTAACAGCTAGTAGACCCGATATTATGCTTGTGGTATGTATGTGCGCTAGATATCAAGCATGTCCTAAAGAATCACATCTTACTCGGGAAAAAGAATTTTAAAATATCTTATGGGTACTTAAAATGTTGGCTTATGGTATCCTAAAGGCGTTGAATGTATTCTTGTAGGATATTCTGATTCTGACTTTGCCGGTTGCAAATTAGATAGAAAAAGTACCAGCGGTACATGTCATTTACTCGTAAGTTCTCTTGTTTCTTGGAATAGCAAGAAACAAGTAAGTGTCGCGTTATCAACAGCTGAGGCAGAATATGTTGCAGCTGGAAGTTGCTGTGCTCAAATTCTATGGATAAGACAACAACTTCTTGACTTTGGTGTTGTTCTAGACCAAATACCCATTAAATGCGACAACACCAGCGCCATAAATATCTCCAAAAATCTGGTTATGTATTCACGGACAAAACACATCGAAATCTATCACCACTTCATACGAGATCATGTTTTAAAAGGAGATTGTGTTCTTGAATATGTTGAAACTTCTAAACAATTGATGGATATTTTCACTAAACCCCTTCCAAAAGAACAGTTTATAAATATTAGAAGGGAGTTAGGCATTTTAGAAATGCTTTAATCACAAATTTCATTCTCTTAAACATTATCATTTCTGAACATATTCTATTATCACAAATCTTTAGCTTAAAGATTTATTCTTCCTTCATAAAAATTCTATTTTTGAAAATATCAATTCACTTTATCTTGAGATTTAAATCCTCATTAAAAAGATAATCACATTTTTAATAATCATGTTAATACCCCATAAATTTTTAAATCCCCATTTTGCATTTATTTAATTAAAACATATTTCTTTTACACAAAATAATCTCTTATAAACCACATGATCTCAAAAACAAATTAACCTTTGATTTTCTTGAAAAATTTATGAAACGAAATCTTTAGTAAAAATTACAAAAATTTTAAACTTTTTGCATATGCCTTCACGCGGCACCATCATATATTTTGTCACATTCACCTACAAAATTCTGCACATGATGTGACCTTGCATTTGAAAAATCCAAAGTCTTACTCATGCATATCACTTGTCTCATATGCTTGTAACTCAAAGCCATTCTCGTGACTTCTATTGAAAAGGCTCCAGCATGCTTCCTTTCAAACCCTTTCATGTGAGCAAATAATGAAGATAAGAAAAACAACTTCCTAAGCATCTTGACCATTCACGTGAGGAATAAAACAAAAGACAAAGCATTGATTCTTTACATTGAAAACATATCACTCTCTCGAAGCCATCACGTGAATAATGAGACAAAAACACATTTTCCAACTCCTTCTTCGTTCAAATCTGTGCCTAATAACAAAAATGAATCGATTCCCACTCTAAAATGAATCGATTCACGCTTCATAAATGCAAGAAGAATCGATTCCCTCTATACTGAATCGATTCACGTGTCATGCCTTATACAAGATGAATCAATTCCTATCCTTTTGAATCGATTCATGTCTTATATTTTGATAAAGATGAATCGATTCCCCAACTATGAATCGATTCCCCACTCTAGTTACTCTCTAAATTAAGCTGATTCAATGTCTTTCCTCACAATACTCCTTTCCATATCGAGTCCTCATTTCTATTCTCCAAAAACCTCTCTGTCTCTTCCATATCCTTCAAAAACATGGCCTCCTCATCCCAAAATAGGAAGAAAAGAAGAGAAGAAGCTAGCTCTTCATCAAATATCAATGATCTTTTAAGATTTTTTGATAATCAAACACAACTTGAGAGGTATCTTGAAAAATATTCAGAATGACTCCTCATACCTACTCATTGGCTTGATGTTCCGCTCTTCGACGAACATGATTTTCCTATACTCAACATCCTTAGGCAACAAAATCTTTTGGAGTTTGTCGCACTTGAAGAAAATCACATTTATCCTGAGTTGATTAGAGCCTTCTACTCAATATTAAGGATCTCTAATGGATGTTGCCTAGCCAAAATCAAAGGGGTAACCATTACCCTTTATGATAATGTTCTTCATCAAGTCGGGAAGCTTCCACTCAATAACGTTGATTTCTTTGGCTTTGAACCTTCTCCTGATTGGGAATATAATTCTATTGATGCTCGTGCTTTTCTAAATCTATCTTCTGCTTCCAAAATCACCGTTGGGGAGCTAAACATTGATCATCACCTTCTGCACTACTTCTTGGTCAAAATCATTCTTCCAAAAGGGTCAAACAATGCTAGAGTAAGTGAGAACCAAACTCTTATTCTTTGGGCTATGCTCCATGAAAAAAAAGATAAATTGGACCAAACTTATTCGCAATCATATGATTGACTCTAAAAGACTCACAAAACTTCCTTATGCTGTTTTAATGACCAAGCTACTCAAGCATTTCAATGTTGATCTTTCAAATAAAGTAAAGGAAGCAGTTAGGCGTAAAGGTAAAATAGGGAGCACTCATCTCTCAAAAATGGGTTGGCACAACCAAGATGGTGCGTGGCAATACTCACCTCCACATGCACAAAGGAGTGATGAAAATGATGATCAACCTCAACAACAAGCATTTCCACCACCTCCTATAAATCCAAATGATGCTTTCTTTAATAGGTTGACCTCTAATTTTGTTACCCACTTTGATGCAATAAATGCTCGCTTTGATGGGATGACTTCTCACATTGATGGAATGGAGAACAATATGAATACACGTTTTGATCAAATAGAAGACAACATGACTACCCATTACAATGAACTCTCTCAATAATTTTTTAAGTTTCGATTTTTTAATCCTTAAGATAGTCTTTGTTGTATCCATCCTTATATGTATCTTGCCTAATAATATCTTATTATTTGCTTAATCTCTCTTTTAAGTTCCTTATTTGAATGATGCCAAAGGGGGAGATAAAATCTATATTAAACATCTCTATCTATCCTTGTTAAATTACAGAATTAAGGGGGAACTTCTTTTATAAAATATTTCTTGACAATATGTGGTATTAAAATTGATAGGGGGAGTTTTATACTTTCAAAATATAACTGTTATGAAACTAACACCCCAAGAGATGAATAATTGTTGTCATCATCAAAAAGGGGGAGAATGTATTTGTATGTTGAAACAAGTTTTGATGAATGACAACCAATTGAAGGATCAAGGATGTTGTACAAGCAATTAATCAAAAATCATGAAGATCAAGAATGATTCAGGTCAAAAAATTAAAATGCATAAAAATTGATGAATTCCAAAGAAATGATTCATGAAACATCCTAAGTTCAATTTAAGAACAAACCGAGACAAGGAAAATTTTTCCAAAAATCAGGGGGTTTGAAGGTAAGGGAATCGGTGGAGGATTTAGGGGAATGAAATCAAGTTAAGAAGGAACCATTAAGTCACATGCAAACAGTGGAAGAAGTTGAACGTGAACAAGCCTGACAGCCCCCACTCGCTCGGTGAGAATCAACCTCGCCTGAGCGAGACACCACAACACGCTTGGGCGAGCACGCGTCGCTTAAGCGGACCCAGCTTGGAACCTTCCTATTCGCTCGTACTCGCTGGAGCGAACATTCATTCGCTGAGGCGAGCAACTCCACTCCTCGACTTCATTCACTCGGGTCACAGTTGTTAACCACTCGGGAAAACCTTAACAATTATCACTCTGAGGGTATCCGGATTGATTCTCACTCGGTATCACACTATTTTATTCACACATTCTCACTCGGTATTACACTGTTTTATTCACACATTCTCACTCGATATTACACTGTTTTATTCACTCGGGATTACCTAGACTTCTCTTCACTCGGAGGGAATCACTAACTCTCTTCCCACATCAACATTCGGCTCCAATTCGACTTATAGTTATACTAATCTCTCACACACCACGAGTACGCATACATAGGTTACTCAGATCTTCATGCACAGTATAGGATTTCATGTAACATAGTAGATATAAATAATTACAGGCACCCAAATCATGTCTTCTACCCCAGCAGGTTTAGGTTCTAATAAAAGGGGCTAAGGCTAAAACATGAGCCGGCCAAGGCTTAACAAAACACATAAGCAGTATATACATAACATCTATTTTCCCATAGCGCACAAGCATTTCACTCAGCATTCAGCTCCTCCTCCATTCGTCATCCCGAGAGACATTCACTGAAAAATTTGCCACAGTAGGGGTGAGCTTATGCATTTAAAATGATAATTAATGACTCGGCATCAGCATCAATACTTGCCCTCACGTTCACTCGGGTTGCATATAATTTAGACTTCAACCATGCAGAACATAATGCTTTTTAAAGACATGCAATTACATACATATTTCAAAGATTCATTTCCAGTCATACGAAATATGCATCAACTCACTCAGAATTCACTCGTATCACTCCAAGCCATCCCACTCATCCTATCCTAACCAATATTTCATCTACATGCATGCCTGCGGATCTGACTAAGCAATGATCTTCAGTTACAGGTTCCCTCACTGGCCTCTCGTCCTTTAGCCCTTCCCGCGTGGTACCGGCCTCCCATTAACGTCTCGAGACTTAACTCTAGCTCCTACGGCTACCACGGGCTCTCACAGGATCTAGCCAAGGGTCTACACCTGGAGATCATTTTGTTGGGACTCCTGACCTTCCACGGGTCATCCCATTTCCTGTACATACAGCCTATACACGTCAACCACGAGTACCCTCAACTATCCGACTCACTCATAGTAACCATTAGCGTTACTCCCGAGCCCACATATTTTCTACATTCAATCATTCATCGTACCATCATACACAGCACTCGCACAGTTAATGCATGCAATATCTCAAAGAACCAGCTAACAATCAAGCACACGTATTCTCTCGGCATTAACGACAATGAGAACATACATCACAGGCGTTTATATATAACCAACTATCAGACTTCAACACAATGACCTTGAATACATGCATGCAAGTGTATAACCATAAGCAGGACTCTGCAACTCACACACATGGCAGTCAAGGATTCACAATCATGCATTGCACACAATTATCACAACATATTCATATGCATGTACGGTAATACGTTCATCCGGTGTCGTCCATCGACCATGCATTTGACATGCAAGCGCCCCCTACCTTCTGAAGGGACTCGAGAAGCTCTTTCGTTCTCTAACGTTTAGTCTGACGCCCTTTCTGCCTCGTCCAGTCCCCTTCGCATAGTCGTACTCTGGAATCGGCTCGGGGGTGGGGAGTTGTTCTTCCTCTGCTTCAATGATCGTCCTTTACCAGTCGGAGGGGACTCTGACCCTTCTGCAGCACTGTCGCCGTGGGTCTCCAGAAATGAAGAACAAGGACAGGGGAGAAGAAAAGAGGATGAAGAACGAAGAAGGAAGAAAAGAGAGGATGAAGCAGTGAGGAAGGATGAATATCCACGGTGATACAAGGTATATGTACGTGCGTGCGAAGAGAAGGAGAGCGGGGTGGGAAAACATGAATCGTAGTCCCACTCACGCGACTCGCCAATCATAAGCAGCCACCTTTTACCAACTAAGCATAATTAATTTGTCATTATTTCTTAAGTTAAGTTGATTTTAATTAACAATTAATTTCCTACTTGAAATCAAAATTGGGATGTTACAATTCAAGGCATTCTTAGAAGTTTAAAAACAAGAAATAATTATTCAAGTACCAAGGAATCAAGAACCATGAGCTATATTATCCAAAACACATCAAAACACATCAAAAATACAAGGAAACAAGTCTAGGATTGCAAGGAATCGAGTCACCATACCAAAGGAATCGATTCATACCTATTAAAAGCTCTAAGTGTAACATCCCGATTTCTAACTTAATTACCGATTGAAGTTAAGCTATTCATTAAAGGTTAATTACAGAATTAGGATTAATGGTTAATTAGTGTAATTACTGATTTGGGTAGAAATAATTGAATAAATAATAATAATAGTGCCAGGCGAAAGGACGCATGTGTCCCTAGGAGTATAAGACAACTTCAGCTCTCTCTTTCTCTTATTATTCACGCTGGCAGCTCTCCTTGTGTGTGTATATAGTCTCTCCTTCCCTGTTTTTCTTCTTTTTCACTCTCATTCACGTCGCCACTTGAACAGTGAGAGAGTCGAGAGCTCCTGGAGGAACTTCAACATAGCTCTGACTCCACTCCCTGTTCTGTCCTTCCTCCCTATTGCCTTCTTCCTCTCCTTCTTCTTCTACCTGGAGCTATGGTATTCCAGTTGGAAGGCTGTGCTGGAAGTGCTTTAGAGCTGTGGAGGAGACGGACCCGTTGGAGGAAAGGAGTAACTCTGGCCCAGGATCAACGCTGAACTCGAAGGCTGTTGGAGGAGTAACGGAGGGACGATCGGTCAGCACTACAACTTGAAGAGTCTCTAAACCCCGACAGCAGGTAGGGGGCGCTTTGCATGTCAAGCGTATGGTTTATGACCGGGTCCCTGGTGCTTGCTTTAATGTAATATGTGTGTGAAATATGTAGATCGATGTGTGGTGATTGACTGATTGTGCATGCAACTTCCGAATTGGGACATTTGTGAAAGGTTGAGGGTTGTGTGACCTCGTCTTTGAGTGCCTGTTAATACTTCTGTGATGCATGTTGTTGAAATCTGAGTTTGTTGAGTGAATGTGTGTATGTGTTACCATTATCCCCGAATGCATGAGATGTGAATTGATGCGTGATTTCCATTTTGAATGCCATGTGGAAAGGTATGCTGACTCTGTAAAAATGTTGAGTGGATGTACTGTAATGTGGTTCCCTATGCTTGCTGTTATGAGTTATTATGATAGAGGCATGTGATTGTCGTAATGGAATGTAGGATTCCGAATGAATCTGATTGCTGTGTGGGGGATCGGTTATGACCCATTGATGGCTGTGTGAGACGCGTCTGGTAAGCTTGGATGTTGTTGTGGATTTGTATGAGATTACATATGTGGGATGATTCCCAGATTCCTGACCAGTTCCATGAGGACGGGGGGTCGGAAAGGCATCTAGAGTCATGTAAAACGAGTTCCAGTCAGATTCCTGGTTAGATCCATGAGGACCCGTGGTAGCCGATGGAGCTAGAGCTGGGTCTCGAGACGTTACGGGGTGACCGGTGCCACACGGAAAGGGCTAGTAGACGAGGGACCGAGAAGGAATCTGCACTGAACTCACTGTTTAAGTCGGATCCACATGCATGAGTCTATAAGCATTGTTAGTGAGATTATTGTGAATTGCATGGATTAAATGAATTGAGTGAACTCCGACTAGACAATGTAGTATGAGCGAATTCTGACTGAACGAATGTACGGGTATTGATACCGATGCTGAGTGCAGTGTGATGCTATGATTAAGAATATATGTTATTGTATAACTTCCGATTGAATGATGCGGTCTGACCCTTAAATTAATTGGCAATATATATATATCGTTATGGATTGAACCCGGTAAATTATATAATTAAGAATGGAGGTAAAGTCCGAGTCAATAGCCGTCACCTTATATGCAAAAGCTCACCCCTACACCATTTTTCAGTGTGTGCAGGTTGGACTCTGAAGTGATGATAAGGTCTCAGGTCCGAGTGGGGTGCACTCCGACCGTAGAGTGCTTATTTTGTAATTTGTCATGTTTCATCAGTTGTAGCCTTGGTCGACTCATAATATCAGTGTGGTGTAATGAATACGAATATATATATATATAAGAAATTTAAGCTATTGTGACCCGAGTGTATGTTTTTATACGTATATAGTTCACATTGATAGCAGGTGCTGAGGAATGAATGATGTTAAGGTATTGGGTATTCCGAGTGTATAATTATGTACGTACCTATACGATTGTATACGGGTGGTTTGTGTCTGGGTAGACTGAGGGGTGTGGATGGTTAGAATATTGCTCAGTTAATGATTTTCGAGTAGAAGTAATTGGGGAGTCAACTCCGAGTGGGGCTGCAAATGGCTATGCCTTCATGTTCGAATGATGATACTTCAATGGACTCTGAGTAAAATACTTGGATGAACCTATACTGAGTGAGATCTAATGAGAGAATCTCCGAGTGATAATGAGAGCGGTCATTACCGAGTGAAAATATAAGTAAAACCCGAGCGAGGAGGAGTTCGTATTTCTGAGTGAAAACCCTGAGCAATTCTCTCCTGAGAGAGGAGTTAGTGTAGTGGTTTAGAATGGAATGGGTTCTAAGTGTGAAACATTGATAATCCGAGTGAAGAATGTATATTCCGGGTGAGAAGGAATTCTGGAATCCGAGTGGGACAACTCCCAGTATCCGAGTAGAGTATAGGTGTGGCCGTATGGATGAATCTGAGAGGCTAAGTTATGAAATACTGAATGGACTTAGGAAAGACCTCCGAGTGGACTTAGTCGTTTACCGAGTGCATGGATGTTCGAATGCCGAGTGATGAAATTGCCGTGTAAGGCTTCTCGCTTCAGCGAATGAGGGATCCGCTCCAGCGAAGGTGTACTGCTGGAAGGCTTTTGTCGTGGCATCGTCCAAGCGAATGGTACTTCGCCCGAACGAGTGGGCTGCCTCGCCCAAGCGACGTGGAGTCTCGTGTGAGCGAGTGCATGTGCAATGCTGAAGGGCTCGCTCAGGGGGTTATCTCTTCCGCTGTACTCAGTTTTATCAATTCAGGCAGGTTATGCACGGTTTGTTAACCTTAAAATTTGGAATTTTTTTCCCTTGTTGATTTTATTTATTCAATTAAAAATTAGGATGTTACACTAAGAACCGATTCACAAGCAGAGGAATCGATTCATAGCATCAAGGAATCGATTCACAGCTGCAGGAATCGATTCATCACAGTGAAATACCCAAGGAATTGATTCAATGACTGAAGGAATCGATTCATGCTATTGGGAATCGATTCCCCTTGCCAGGAATCGATTCATTCACTGTTTTTGATGGAAAAATAGCCAGGAGGAATTGATTCTTCACTGGAATCATGCGCTGAATCATGGAAAATATCAGTATGCATTTTCAGAAACTCAACCCCGTTGATTCCTCTCTCGAAGACTCAAATTGAACGACGATTTCATTAATTAAGGCAGACAATTGCACTTCTCAATTTAGGAAACATGAATTGCTAGCGGATTAAGTCTTCCAATGCATAAATTAAGGAACCGGTGGAAATAAATTTTTGGCAGCAAGTCCCTTGAAGCACCTATAAAAGGAGAAGAAGTGAAGAGGCAGAAGCACACCTTGCAGCAACGAAAAATTACCTTGCTTCCTTTCCTTCTCTCTTTGCTCAAGATATTTACTCTCTATTTCTTGTCTTTGCAGTATTAAGTTTTGAGAGTTATATTGTGAGAAAAATATTTTTGAGTGCTAAATTTGCATATTCTTTTTAAGAGAAGAAAAATATTTTTCAAGTGATTAAAATTTGTATATACACTCTATTGAGAGAGTCACACTTGTAAAATCACATTCATAAATTGTGAGAGATTTTTGGGTTGGGTTTCAACCTTGTAATTCAAAGATTGTGAGATTGGGTGAGTTGCCCTTTTGCTTGTGAGGTTTTTTAAGTGTGGGACACTAAGAGACTGTAATTGCTTAAAGCGTGCATCTCAAATTCTCAATAGTGGAATCCTTCAAGTGAGTTGCTTGAAGGCGAGACGTACACCGGTGTGGTGGAACTCGTTATATCGGTTTACAAATCTCTCTATCCTTACACTCTTTTATATTTGCTCATATAAATTGTTTACTCAATTGTTAGAATTCACTTGAATTATTTATATTCTAATATTGCTTGTTATATTATTTATTATCTTCTTTAAGCATAATTATTAAAGAATGAATTTCAAAAGCATTCCAAGAAAATTTTTTTAATACTCAATTCACCTCGTCTCTTGAGTAATTGAGGCCACTCGTTAACAAAGAATAGTCCATCACTAAACTGGTTGTGACACCTTAAATAATTAGAAAAATAAAAGGACAGTAATGAAGGGAAAAAGGATACTACCACTACTAATCACTTATTTTGTGGTTTCTAAAGCTTCTATCAACACTTGGGAGTTGGGATCATTATAAGTACAAAATCAAGAGACTTCACAAAACCAACTAAAGTATGTAAAGTTAATAGGTGAACCTTATTTAGCTTTAACAAACTGAATTGAGTCAATAGACAATGACAAAAATCCATTAGCAAGAACACTCAAGAACTGATTATACAAACCAAATTACTGATATTCTAAAAGAATGAAATGCAAAAAAATATAGATATAAGAGAGTAGACCACTGGACGAGAAATAAATAAATCAGCAATGTTGTACCATACATTGCCCCTCTTTAAAGTGCAACAAAGCCATGCATTTTTAGTTTGCACTATTCAAGAAAACTTAGATTGTAGCAAAGATATGAATCTGTTCACAAGATTTAAATGAAGAGCTATTTGCTTCCTATAAAATACGAGTTCCAAATTTCAATGTTGATATAATTGTTTTCAGAAAGAATATATCATGTCATCCATATATCTATCCACAAACTAATTTATGTTATTTAGATTAAAGTTTTTGCATATGTTTGAATCTAATTTTATGTTTGGAAAGAATATATCATGCTATCAATTAATTTAAGCATCAAAGAATAGAGAATGGAGTTCCAATATTAATAGCATCCAAGAATTGTGGATTTGTAAATAGTTCTAATGAAACAAGACCACAATAACACTAGATTAATTCCACTCAAGGAATGATTCATAATGCTGGCTATAGCAACAAGAAGGCATGTGATAATAAGCCTACAAAATGTATTTTGAAAAATTAAATATAATCGAGTAGTGAAAAATAGATCTATAAACTAAGAAACTTTATATGCATTAAGATCCAACAGAGAAGTTTATATACATTAAGATTCACCGATGTTAAAAAACACATCAATGTATTTGAAACTTAAAAAAAAGGATTAATAAAGAAGCCTAAACAATCATAAATTGAAATAATAGGAACAAAATATGACCAAGCTCAATGAATGCAAAATCAATAGATAAACCATTATATACTTAGAAATAAAACAAAACCTAACAAAATTTAAGGAAGAAATATGAATCTACTAAGGACATGAAAAAAAATCAAAAGAGAGAAATACCAAGAAAACCTTACGAACTGAGAATGCAGCGAGAGAGTAAAAGTAAGACTACGAGAGAGCAAGAGTGATAGCGCGAGCAAGACTACAAGAGTGAGACTATGAGAGTACGAGTGTGAGAGCGAGAACGAGACTGTTGCTGCGAGAGAAAAGTGAGACTGAGAGAGAGAGAGAGAGAGAGAAAAGTGAGACTGCTACGAGAAACAAAAGTCTAGACTGTGAAACAAGGTGAAATGATCAAAGTGACAAAAAAAAGTAAAACATAAGTTAGACTATAATTAATAATGGTTTTTAAAAGTTTTATTAATAAACTCCTTATGGTTAATAAAAATAGTTATTTTTCTTAATTTTCAATAGTTATACCAGCCATAGTTAAAAAAGAATATGGAAAAATATATTTTCTTATTGTGTGTTATATGTCATATCCCAAAAATTTATATAAGAATCTAATTGAGAGGAATAAATTGTAAATAATTACATATGAGTTGATTAATGTCCTAAAATTTTGAAACAATCAACATGGGATTTGTTATGACATTTCATAGTTATTGAAGCTTAAAGTACGAAAAATTAATGCTCAATTAAAGTATGGGTGTCGGGCCATGTATCTCCAATTGAGATGTTATTGGTCAGGACTGTTAAGAATATTTTGGTGAATCCGAATGTACCTTCGAAATAATTTTTAAATAAAGTTTGACCCCAAACGGTGATCTTGTTTATTATAAAATGGGAAATATTCATGAAAGGTTAAAATTAAAACACAAAAACTCTCTTTTTCTCCTCTCATTCACGTTTCTTCCTCTCCCTCTAAGGCATTTACTCCTTTTTCTCTACACTCTCATTTTCTCTTCATCTTTTTTCTTTTTAAGAACCTTGCAAGCTTATGTGCCTCTATTTTCTCCCATTTCTGTTTCCTTCTGTAACCAAGAAGGCTATGGTGATTTAAAACTCCCTCTCCCTTTCTTGTAATTTTCATGCTTCCCCTCTCCTCCCTTGATTCTCATTGTTGTTTCTTGGTTAAGGTAAGTTCCTCACTATTTTTAATGAGCTTATGTCCTAGGTTTTGGGTTGTTGTTGTTAAGAGAGTGATTGGATGTATGTGGTATCAAAAAAAAGCACTAAATATGGAAACCCTAAGGTGGGGTGACTTAAATGCAAGCTTTAATGAGCATTAATGTTGGTACACAAAAATATAATGATTAATAGTAGGAAATAATGGATATTTATAATGGTTGATGGGTTTTTGGTGAAACCCTAACCTTAAGAATTGGGAAAACATTTATTATTGGTTGGGGAATTGATTTTATGAGGAAATATATGATATTCAAAGTATGGGTATTGTAACATCCAGAATTTTATAAAAATAATAAATTGAGGAGAATGGATAATAAATAATTTTATATGAGTAGATTTGTGTCCCAGAAATATTGGAATGATAAAATTGGGATTTATTAGGGATATTTATAATTTATTGAGCTTATGTGAGATGAAATTATACCCGATTAGAATATGGGTGTCGGACCAGGTATCTCCGAATAAGATGCCGTTGGTCAGGGCTGTTAAGAGTATTATCGAGAATCCGAATCTATATTTGGAATAATTTTTGGAACTAGTATTGAGCCCGAACTGTGAGCCTGTTTATTTTAAAACGATGAAATTTTAATGGAGAACTAAAAATTAAAACCAAAAGCCTATTATTCTCTTCCTATTTTCGTTGTGTTCTTGCCCTCATTTGGAAATGACACTTCTTCTTCTTCTTCTCTTATTTCCCTTCTCCATTTCCTCTTTTCTTCTCTCCAAAAACCTAAGCCGTATGGGGTCTTTTTCTCCTCCACCATTTTTGGTTTCATGGAAGCTTGAAGGAGAAGCTCATGGTTGGATCCTCTTCCCCTCTCCTCCTCTATTTTCATGTGGATCTCTCTCTATTGGAAGCTCATGTTGTCTCTTTGGGTGAGGTAAGTTCCTTATCATTTTCATGAGTTTTATGCCCTAGATTTTAGGTTCTTGGTTTTTGGGGAGTATTTATTGCATAGGTGATGTTGAGAGAGTATTAATGTGAAACCCTAAGGTGGGGTGGCTTAAATGTGAGCCTTTATAAGCATTTAATGAGGCACTTAAGATTAATATTGGAAGGTAATGAGAAATAAATGGGTATTAATGAGTGTTGTTGGGTTTTAGTGAAGCCCTAACTTTAATAAATTGGGGAAAGTATGAAATGTGAATTGAATGTAGGTTTAATGATATTGGAGAATGATATTAATGATGAAAAATGGCCAATGGTGGTGATTAATGTGCATGGGTAAGTGTTGTTGGGTTTTGATGAAAACCCTAGCCCTAAGAATTTGGGGAAAATAGATATAATGTAATTGAGAGGTTAAATCGAAAGTGAATGGATGATATTTAAGATTGAATGTTTCTTAAAATAATATAGAACCATTGGTGGTGAAACCTATAAATAGGTGTTGATATGAATATGGAATATGAGGGAGTAGAAGAATTGATGTTAAGGATCGACATATGAAATATTCAATGTTGGGTATCATTAGGTATGATAATAGACGATGATAATGATGATGTTTGAAGAGTTGAGGTGAATTGGGAATACATCGTGTAATGGATGAGGTGATGATGATGTTATTGGGTTTAGTTAGCCTTTAAGATCTAGAGGATCTAGGCTTTGGGAAAGGAATTCCCGAAGCCTAACACAATTGCATAACTTGATGTTTAGCAAGTCTAGGACTTGGGGTTGAGCTTTATGATAAGCTAACAAATGGTTAGAATTATGATGATTATTGATTATGTGTATGCATATGTATGGTATATAGATCGTATTCTGGGTGATTCAATGGAGCATTCAGAGCATTGGAACCGTTCGACTCTTCCCTCGAGGTAGGAGAGGATTTAACATTCAAATTACATGAGTAAATTATGAGTGATTTGATGTATGTGTTAAATACTCATGCCTGCTTTGCCATATAGTTATTGAGATGTTTGGAATGGCAAGTTGATGATTATTGTGGATAATGTATGAGGATATGTTTGTTAAAAATGATAAGTGTGATTTTAATGTGAATGATAAGTTTGGAATGAAAATCTATAAGTATGAACTTGTGAACAGGTTATATATGCCTTTTATGATGTGTAAGAAATGTTGGATATGTCCAAATTTGGCGTATAATGAGAACTTCTGAGTGAGAATGCTTAGAACGAGTTGTAAATGCCTCACATGTTGTATATGATGTGCTGGAAGTGAGTGAATTGGCCTAAAATGTGGTTTTATACGACTGCCTGTGTGAATTTACATTTTCTGTCGAAATTCTGATATTCTCGCCCAAGCGAGGTAGGATCTCGCTCAGGCAAGGATCCCCTGTGGCAGTATTATAGCTTCTGGACAAATCTCGCTCAGGTGAGCGAGCTTTCTGCTCAAGCAAGACGAGTGAATGGTGAGCAGGTGAGATTCTGGATGAACCTCGCTCAAGCGGGTGTGGCCGCGTTTGAGCGAGCGAGGGAGGACATTGATGCTGGACGAATTCCGTCCGAGTGGGAATTTTTGAAAATAATTTAAGATGTGGTGAATTTCCGAGTGAAATTCCGAGTGGGCTATGTCCAAGACAGGACCTTGCGAGTGAGGAAGTGGATATAATTCCGAGTGAACAGTCTCCGAGTGTGATATTCTGGGCAGTGGAGTTCCGAGCGGAAATTTTCGAGTTCAGTATAATTTGTTCTGAGTGTAGTGCCTCCGGGTGTGCAATTCTGAGTGGGATGGCACCGATGGGGGTGTACAGCGTGAGTCTGTCCAGAAGTACTCTAGAATAACTTCGCCCGAGTGAAAGACTTAGTGCTAGGAAGCCTCGCTCGAGTGAAAAACAAAGGAAATCGGTTTTTAGAATAATATACCGAGTGAAAGACCGAGAGAGTGATGGTTGGTCTTGGAATTAGTTTGCCGAGTGAAAGACCACTCGAGAGACGAGTCGGTTTTGAAATAATTTGTCGAGTGAAGACCAATCAGGTGTTGAGTCGGATTTGGAATGAATTGCCGAGTGAAAGACCGATCGAGTGATGAGTCAGTTTTAGAGTAGTTTGCCGAGTGAAAGACCGAGCGAGAGATGGTCGGCCTTGGAATTATTTAGCCGAGTGAAGGACCGAACAAGAGGAATCGGTTTTGGAATAAGTTCATCGAGTGAAAAATCGAGTGTTGTGCAGCCTCGCCGAGTGAGCGAGTGTGGAAGGGAAGGACGGCCTATGGTCGGATTTTGCCTAAGCGAGTGGATACCTAGCTCAAGCGAGTGAGTGTGGCAATGCTACTAGAGTGATTTTGCCTGAGCGAGTGGCCGGGTGTGTGGTGTCTCGCTCAAGCGAGCAATGCAGAAAATAGATTCTAGCGTGATTTTGCCCGAGCGAATAAAGGCGCTCAAGCGAGATGGGCTGTTTCGCTCAAGCGAATGTGGGCCTCGCTTGAGCGAGTGACCCCTGATGGAATTCCCTCTTCTTTTCTCGGTTCTAATTGTATTGGCCCTCCTTACCCTATATTGAATAATATTTGAGGGAATGTATAGATATATATAAGTCTATGAAACAGTATAGTGGGGAGGAATAACGATTAAAATATTGGCATGACTTGTGTATACCCATAATATGCATAATGTGAAATGTGAATCTTAACCACCAGGAATGATCATGAGAAAGCAATGTTAAGGGCTTGATGATGAGTTATGAGATGTATGTTCAAGAACATGATTCTGTTGGGCATAAGTTTGATTGCCTTATATGGAATGATGAATATGCCTTGAATATTTCTATGTATGGATTAATATTATGATGTTTGCTATGTCTTTTTATCTCCATGTATGGATTGATATGAAATGATGTTTGCGGCCATTGAGATGCCAACTATATGAATGATATGCCTTGAGGGGCTAGTACATAATTATATGATTATTGAAAATGCCACATTAAAAATTTGAAAACAATGACTAAGAAACCAACAATGATAAAATCCATTAAGGTGTATGGTGGTGTTGGTGATTATGATGATGATGTTTGATGAGTGGCATTTAGGATGCACAGAGTGAGAATGCATTTGATTTGCATTGCATTGCATCCATGGCATATCATAGCTGCCGGTGTTGGAATATTAGGGGATTCCCCCGGTTGGCCGAGTGGAAGGGCGGCTCAGTGCACGAGCATTTCTGTTGTTTCCCCTATGACTCGGTGTGTAAGTCACGAAGCTGCCCATGCTGAGCTACGGGGAGCTGCGTGTGGTTGACCCTTGTGGGGGGTGGCTCTTGAGGAGCAGGTGTCCCCGGTGGTCCTTTGGATCACAGCTGCCATGTTGAGAATCATGGTTGGCGTGCAACACCATATGCTGAATATGTAGTATACCGCGGTCATGGTGAAAATGACCAGGTGTTGCATGACGGGCGATGCGGTTTGGTACCAGTAAAAATATGGTGAATATGCATGCATTATGATATATGTGTACATATTTTACTACTATAGTAGTGGCATGGTATGTGATCATGCTTGAACCCACAATTTGGTGTTTATTTCCATAGTCAGATCCGCATTTATTGTCTATTCCATTGTGCATATGCATTAGCCATAAGAGCATTTGCATATAGCATGGAGATATGCCAGAATATGATGATGATTGAGATGGTGGTATGGTGTTGATGAGATGAGAAATTAATATACCGAAAGACCACATAAAAGTAAGAAAAGATATGAATAAATGAAACGATGTGAATATGACGATATGTATGTTATGGCCCAATGTAATGAAGGGCGTGATTGTTTATGACTAATGATGATGATGATAAACCCCTTGCGAGGAAGAATTGATTAAAGATATAATGAATTGATGAGAATAATTTGTGAATGCCCTTATTGATGAGTGGCAAAGTGATTATGTATGTGATTGTATATGCGCTTGTGCTTGTTTATGATATGAATTGCGATTCATGAGGCTTGTATGCCTATTGTGATAATGAGATGATGAATGAATGATAATTTGATGATTTGATAGCAAAGCACACATGATGTTTGTATGCATATACACATGATCACAATATATATATATATTATTCGTCATTTTGAATGTATAACTCACTCTCCCATGTGATCTCCTTTTTAGCCTTGTGATGCAGATTGCCATGGGATGAGTTCGAATTTTAATTAAAGCTTTGGTGAAGGTAAATAATGGTAGAGGAAGTGCCTTGGCCAACATCATTTATGAGTTCTTATGCAACGAATGAATTGGTTATGAGAATGTAGATGATTTAGAGATTTTAGATATGTATAAAGGTAATACTTTGAATTGTGGATGGTGAATATATATGTAGAATGTAAGAGATGATTTGATATGTATTAGAAGGATTGAAATTGAATGATGAACATTGATGATTGTGATTGTCGGGAGAAGATTCCCGAATGTATATGTGTATATATATGTATATATATAATTATATCTTAGGCATTGAATGCTTATATAATTATGTAAAATGATGATGGTTGTCTATTAGGCTTATGATATGCCATTGCGTGCTTTGCCGAGCCTTTTCTCATATCGTCATATATGGGACTAGGCGTGTGCCCAGTATACATATTCTTCCGCTGTAAACTCTATTATTTTCATATACCGTTATGGGCAATTTATCTATCGATCCAGGTTAGGGTTATTTAATCTCACTCTTTGGTTTTCTGTGATTTGGGTCTTGATGTGATCATGGTGATGTCTTGGAAATATCTTCAAACGTGAAAAATTTATTTGCATTTTTATTAATTATGACGATCACATCGGGATTCGAGTACAAAAAATCAGGGGTGTTATAATCTGGTATCAGAGCATATTTTGCTCTGAATTAGAGTTATTGGATATTATCGGAGCCCAGTTGCTTCCACATTGAATTGATATTACAAGATGTTTGGAGCATGATAGCTCAATATTGAAACCTTTTGGTGATCATTGGAATATGGTTGTTTTGTATAGAGTAAGAATGATAATTATCTAGAGAATGATGATATGTTAAGGTATTGATTGCCCTATGTAGAAATGTGAATGACTAGTTGTCTAAGGATTATGAATTGATTATAAGGGCATTATTGTTTATTGGGGAATTATTGTGGATCATTAGAATTGAGTTGGGATTGATGCTCAATGAGGACTTTTATGAGATTTTGATTTATAAGATGTGGTTGCTGTCTATTGGGAGTATACCCCTTATATCATTGAGGTTGTATGATGTACTTGTGGAGCCTAGTTGCTCATTGATAATTATGAATGAATTATGAGACTGAATATGAGTGAATGAATTTCCTCAATATGTGATTGATGTACTTATTTATGTAAGACCGGCCAAGTTCCTTACCCTATTACCTTCAAATGACGAATACATTGTTATTGTGCATTGATGTTGATATATGAAATGCAAATTGATTTGATGATAGATCCATGTTGGATGTTAATCATAGAAATGAAATAATGAGTTTATGAATATGAAATATAAGGTATGAATTGATATGATGATGATTTTGTGCCATGTGTTGATCATGGATAGAGAATATTGAGAAAGAAATTGATATGGTGGTAGACCATATATGTTAAGACCTTGATGTGCGTATGCACCTTGAATATAAATTGTTGGTTAGGTCTCTTATATGCATTATGCCTATGGCGTCTAGCCAAGGAGTGCTTGTTAAATGAAAATGGAACTCATATGCTTGAATTGATTAGATGGATGATATTGAATAATTCCCTAGTATGGGTATGTTTGAATCTAAATGACTGGTTGTACCATTTGTGAAGGATGAATTTTATATCCTGTGGCACAAGAACCCTATATGTTATATGATATAAGTGATTTGTTGTATCCCTCTAGATTGGGAATTTGAATATGTGATAGGCGAATAAATGTGAAATTGAATACATGTTAGATTGGGGTTATGTCTCGGTTTTGTGTGTGAAAACTGAGTGAATAATTGATTTGATTTTGACCCACTAGGTGTGA
The DNA here is from genome assembly GCA_037962975.1 of Clitoria ternatea. NCBI lineage: Eukaryota > Viridiplantae > Streptophyta > Magnoliopsida > Fabales > Fabaceae > Clitoria > Clitoria ternatea. The sequence goes on from CM075672.1 coordinate 166,177,903, forward strand.
TGACCTAGATTGACTTGGTATAATCTTGTACGATCAATTGTTGTAGAGAATTAATTTAATAGACCCTATGGCGGTCTGGGCTCTATGTTGTTTTTATGAGCCATATTTAATGATGACTGGATATTATGGGAGTATTCTACAATGGGTACTAGGCAACCCTTAGACTTCCTAATTCTAGTGATTGATCGAACCTTATGAATGGTTAAGCCATAACGAAATTGATTGTGAAATACGTTGTTGAAGTTAGAGCTGATATGTGATGGAATGCGAATGATGAATGTAACCCCTGATGATTGATGAATAATAATGTTGAATTTGGGGCATAATTGGAATTGATTATGGTATATGATTTTACAAAGTGACCTTGGGCTAAATTGTGTGCCCTTGGGATTATGATCATTGGATTAATTATGGATGATGATGTGATTTAGAGATGACAAGTGTGATTGTGAGTAGGTGAATACAAATCTGATCATGTCATTACCTCCCTATTTTATTTGAAGGGTGCTATATTGATGATGGAAACACATAGTGATGTTATACTACATGAAATCTAGGCCCAATTCATGGACTTTGGTTGTAATCTATGAGGAGAATTCCTAATGTGAAGGCTTATTGTACGATTAAGTAGCCTACTTGATAAGAGTTTGGTGAATCTTATAAGGCTCGAATTGATTTATAGCCAACAAATATGAATGTGAGACAAGAATTTTAGACTATTGACCATGGTATTAGATGGATGAAGCCTGAGGGCAAGGTATTTATTTTGTGATGATTGGAAATTTATGGTTGGTACACTAAGGTATTATGATGTTAATTAATATTTGATGATTGATATGGCATGATGGATGCCAAATTAACTATATGATAACGATGAAATATGAGTATTTTAGTTATGGACTGGTGAGGATTGTCACCAAGTCTTATGTGAACTGGTATTGCTTGAAAATGTATGACCGACATGAGCAATGGGAATACGAAGTACTGGTCCCGATATGGTCTTACATGCCATAGGCACTGTGGCAACATGCACTCATGCGCCGACTTTATGTGTTTGTGGTAACCACTACGGGATTGGGACGCCTTCCTGTATGTCGGATATAGCAACACATAAGCCGGGTAGGTGTAGGGATTGTAACTGCTTATGGTAAATGTATTGAACCTATCTGGTCATACTGAGTATGAACATGTGAGCTCTGTTGGGTGAGTTGTAATTGATGATATATGACACACTTGATGTGGAAATTTTATGTTAAAAATGATGAAGTTATGATGAACATGTCTTGATGGACTTTGGGAAGTCCAATGTTATTTTATGGTGTCGTTGAACCTTGTTGGCGTGTGGCCTGAGGTATGGCCTTGAGATATGTATATTAAAGCTGAATTTCGAGGACAAAATTCTTTTTAGGTAGGGTAGATTGTAACATCCTGAATTTTATAAAAATAATAAATTGAGGAGAATGGATAATAAATAATTTTATATGAGTGGATTTGTGTCCTAGAAATATTGGAATGATAAAATTGGGATTTATTAGGGATATTTATAATTTATTGAGCTTATGTGAGATGAAATTATACCCGATTAGAATATGGGTGTCGGACCAGGTATCTCCGAATGAGATGCCATTGGTCAGGGCTGTTAAGAGTATTATCGGGAATCCGAATCTATATTCGGAATAATTTTTGGAACTAGTATTGAGCCCGAACTATGAGCCTATTTATTTTGAAACGATGAAATTTTAATGGAGAACTAAAAATTAAAACCAAAAGCCTATTATTCTCTTCCTATTTTCGTTAGGTTCTTGCCCTCATTTGGAAATGACACTTCTTCTTCTTCTTCTCTTATTTCCCTTCTCCATTTCCTCTTTTCTTCTCTCCAAAAACCTAAGCCGTATGGGGTCTTTCTCTCCTCCACCATTTTCGGTTTCATGGAAGCTTGAAGGAGAAGGTCATGGTTGGATCCTCTTCCCCTCTCCTCCTCTATTTTCATGTGGATCTCTCTCTATTGGAAGCTCATGTTGTCTCTTTGGGTAAGGTAAGTTCCTCATCATTTTCATGAGTTTTATGCCCTAGATTTTAGGTTCTTGGTTTTTGGGGGAGTATTTATTGCATAGGTGTTGTTGGGAAAGTATTAATGTGAAACCCTAAGGTGGGATGGCTTAAATGTGAGCCTTTATAAGCATTTAATGAGGCACTTAAGATTAATATTGGAAGGTAATGAGAAATAAATGGGTATTAATGAGTGTTGTTGGGTTTTAGTGAAGCCCTAACTTTAATAAATTGGGGAAAGTATGAAATGTGAATTGAATGTAGGTTTAATGATATTGGAGAATGATATTAATGATGAAAAATGGCCAATGATGGTGATTAATGTGCATGGGTAAGTGTTGTTGGGTTTTGATGAAAACCCTAGCCCTAAGAATTTGGGGAAAATAGATATAATGTAATTGAGAGGTTAAATCGAAAGTGAATGGATGATATTTAAGATTGAATGTTTCTTAAAATAATATAGAACCATTGGTGGTGAAACCTATAAATAGGTGTTGATATGAATATGGAATATGAGGGAGTAGAAGAATTGATGTTAAGGATCGACATATGAAATATTCAATGTTGGGTATCATTAGGTATGATAATAGACGATGATAATGATGATGTTTGAAGAGTTGAGGTGAATTGGGAATACATCGTGTAATGGATGAGGTGATGATGATGTTATTGGGTTTAGTTAGCCTTTAAGATCTAGAGGATCTAGGCTTTGGGAAAGGAATTCCCGAAGCCTAACACAATTGCATAACTTGATGTTTAGCAAGTCTAGGACTTGGGGTTGAGCTTTATGATAAGCTAACAAATGGTTAGAATTATGATGATTATTGATTATGTGTATGCATATGTATGGTATATAGATCGTATTCTGGGTGATTCAATGGAGCATTCGGAGCATTGGAACCGTTCGACTCTTCCCTCGAGGTAGGAGAGGATTTAACATTCAAATTACATGAGTAAATTATGAGTGATTTGATGTATGTGTTAAATACTCATGCCTGCTTTGCCATATAGTTATTGAGATGTTTGGAATGGCAAGTTGATGATTATTGTGGATAATGTATGAGGATATGTTTGTTAAAAATGATAAGTGTGATTTTAATGTGAATGATAAGTTTGGAATGAAAATCTATAAGTATGAACTTGTGAACAGGTTATATATGCCTTTTATGATGTGTAAGAAATGTTGGATATGTCCAAATTTGGCGTATAATGAGAACTTCTGAGTGAGAATGCTTAGAACGAGTTGTAAATGCCTCACATGTTGTATATGATGTGCTGGAAGTGAGTGAATTGGCCTAAAATGTGGTTTTATACGACTGCCTGTGTGAATTTACATTTTCTGTCGAAATTCTGATATTCTCGCCCAAGCGAGGTGGGATCTCGCTCAGGCAAGGATCCCCTGTGGCAGTATTATAGCTTCTGGACAAATCTCGCTCAGGTGAGCGAGCTTTCTGCTCAAGCAAGACGAGTGAATGGTGAGCAGGTGAGATTCTGGATGAACCTCGCTCAAGCGGGTGTGGCCGCGTTTGAGCGAGCGAGGGAGGACATTGATGCTGGACGAATTCCGTCCGAGTGGGAATTTTTGAAAATAATTTAAGATGTGGTGAATTTCCGAGTGAAATTCCGAGTGGGCTATGTCCAAGACAGGACCTTCCGAGTGAGGAAGTGGATATAATTCCGAGTGAACAGTCTCCGAGTGTGATATTCTGGGCAGTGGAGTTCCGAGCGGAAATTTTCGAGTTCAGTATAATTTGTTCTGAGTGTAGTGCCTCCGGGTGTGCAATTCTGAGTGGGATGGCACCGATGGGGGTGTACAGCGTGAGTCTGTCCAGAAGTACTCTAGAATAACTTCGCCCGAGTGAAAGACTTAGTGCTAGGAAGCCTCGCTCGAGTGAAAAACAAAGGAAATCGGTTTTTAGAATAATATACCGAGTGAAAGACCGAGAGAGTGATGGTTGGTCTTGGAATTAGTTTGCCGAGTGAAAGACCGCTCGAGAGACGAGTCGGTTTTGAAATAATTTGTCGAGTGAAGACCAATCAGGTGTTGAGTCGGATTTGGAATGAATTGCCGAGTGAAAGACCGATCGAGTGATGAGTCAGTTTTAGAGTAGTTTGCCGAGTGAAAGATCGAGCGAGAGATGGTCGGCCTTGGAATTATTTAGCCGAGTGAAGGACCGAACAAGAGGAATCGGTTTTGGAATAAGTTCATCGAGTGAAAAATCGAGTGTTGTGCAGCCTCGCCGAGTGAGCGAGTGTGGAAGGGAAGGACGGCCTATGGTCGGATTTTGCCTAAGCGAGTGGATACCTAGCTCAAGCGAGTGAGTGTGGCAATGCTACTAGAGTGATTTTGCCTGAGCGAGTGGCCGGGTGTGTGGTGTCTCGCTCAAGCGAGCAATGCAGAAAATAGATTCTAGCGTGATTTTGCCCGAGCGAATAAAGGCGCTCAAGCGAGATGGGCTGTTTCGCTCAAGCGAATGTGGGCCTCGCTTGAGCGAGTGACCCCTGATGGAATTCCCTCTTCTTTTCTCGGTTCTAATTGTATTGGCCCTCCTTACCCTATATTGAATAATATTTGAGGGAATGTATAGATATATATAAGTCTATGAAACAGTATAGTGGGGAGGAATAACGATTAAAATATTGGCATGACTTGTGTATACCCATAATATGCATAATGTGAAATGTGAATCTTAACCACCAGGAATGATCATGAGAAAGCAATGTTAAGGGCTTGATGATGAGTTATGAGATGTATGTTCAAGAACATGATTCTGTTGGGCATAAGTTTGATTGCCTTATATGGAATGATGAATATGCCTTGAATATTTCTATGTATGGATTAATATTATGATGTTTGCTATGTCTTTTTATCTCCATGTATGGATTGATATGAAATGATGTTTGCGGCCATTGAGATGCCAACTATATGAATGATATGCCTTGAGGGGCTAGTACATAATTATATGATTATTGAAAATGCCACATTAAAAATTTGAAAACAATGACTAAGAAACCAACAATGATAAAATCCATTAAGGTGTATGGTGGTGTTGGTGATTATGATGATGATGTTTGATGAGTGGCATTTAGGATGCACAGAGTGAGAATGCATTTGATTTGCATTGCATTGCATCCATGGCATATCATAGCTGCCGGTGTTGGAATATTAGGGGATTCCCCCGGTTGGCCGAGTGGAAGGGCGGCTCAGTGCACGAGCATTTCTGTTGTTTCCCCTATGACTCGGTGTGTAAGTCACGAAGCTGCCCATGCTGAGCTACGGGGAGCTGCGTGTGGTTGACCCTTGTGGGGGGTGGCTCTTGAGGAGCAGGTGTCCCCGGTGGTCCTTTGGATCACAGCTGCCATGTTGAGAATCATGGTTGGCGTGCAACACCATATGCTGAATATGTAGTATACCGCGGTCATGGTGAAAATGACCAGGTGTTGCATGACGGGCGATGCGGTTTGGTACCAGTAAAAATATGGTGAATATGCATGCATTATGATATATGTGTACATATTTTACTACTATAGTAGTGGCATGGTATGTGATCATGCTTGAACCCACAATTTGGTGTTTATTTCCATAGTCAGATCCGCATTTATTGTCTATTCCATTGTGCATATGCATTAGCCATAAGAGCATTTGCATATAGCATGGAGATATGCCAGAATATGATGATGATTGAGATGGTGGTATGGTGTTGATGAGATGAGAAATTAATATACCGAAAGACCACATAAAAGTAAGAAAAGATATGAATAAATGAAACGATGTGAATATGACGATATGTATGTTATGGCCCAATGTAATGAAGGGCGTGATTGTTTATGACTAATGATGATGATGATAAACCCCTTGCGAGGAAGAATTGATTAAAGATATAATGAATTGATGAGAATAATTTGTGAATGCCCTTATTGATGAGTGGCAAAGTGATTATGTATGTGATTGTATATGCGCTTGTGCTTGTTTATGATATGAATTGCGATTCATGAGGCTTGTATGCCTATTGTGATAATGAGATGATGAATGAATGATAATTTGATGATTTGATAGCAAAGCACACATGATGTTTGTATGCATATACACATGATCACAATATATATATATATTATTCGTCATTTTGAATGTATAACTCACTCTCCCATGTGATCTCCTTTTTAGCCTTGTGATGCAGATTGCCATGGGATGAGTTCGAATTTTAATTAAAGCTTTGGTGAAGGTAAATAATGGTAGAGGAAGTGCCTTGGCCAACATCATTTATGAGTTCTTATGCAACGAATGAATTGGTTATGAGAATGTAGATGATTTAGAGATTTTAGATATGTATAAAGGTAATACTTTGAATTGTGGATGGTGAATATATATGTAGAATGTAAGAGATGATTTGATATGTATTAGAAGGATTGAAATTGAATGATGAACATTGATGATTGTGATTGTCGGGAGAAGATTCCCGAATGTATATGTGTATATATATGTATATATATAATTATATCTTAGGCATTGAATGCTTATATAATTATGTAAAATGATGATGGTTGTCTATTAGGCTTATGATATGCCATTGCGTGCTTTGCCGAGCCTTTTCTCATATCGTCATATATGGGACTAGGCGTGTGCCCAGTATACATATTCTTCCGCTGTAAACTCTATTATTTTCATATACCGTTATGGGCAATTTATCTATCGATCCAGGTTAGGGTTATTTAATCTCACTCTTTGGTTTTCTGTGATTTGGGTCTTGATGTGATCATGGTGATGTCTTGGAAATATCTTCAAACGTGAAAAATTTATTTGCATTTTTATTAATTATGACGATCACATCGGGATTCGAGTACAAAAAATCAGGGGTGTTATAATCTGGTATCAGAGCATATTTTGCTCTGAATTAGAGTTATTGGATATTATCGGAGCCCAGTTGCTTCCACATTGAATTGATATTACAAGATGTTTGGAGCATGATAGCTCAATATTGAAACCTTTTGGTGATCATTGGAATATGGTTGTTTTGTATAGAGTAAGAATGATAATTATCTAGAGAATGATGATATGTTAAGGTATTGATTGCCCTATGTAGAAATGTGAATGACTAGTTGTCTAAGGATTATGAATTGATTATAAGGGCATTATTGTTTATTGGGGAATTATTGTGGATCATTAGAATTGAGTTGGGATTGATGCTCAATGAGGACTTTTATGAGATTTTGATTTATAAGATGTGGTTGCTGTCTATTGGGAGTATACCCCTTATATCATTGAGGTTGTATGATGTACTTGTGGAGCCTAGTTGCTCATTGATAATTATGAATGAATTATGAGACTGAATATGAGTGAATGAATTTCCTCAATATGTGATTGATGTACTTATTTATGTAAGACCGGCCAAGTTCCTTACCCTATTACCTTCAAATGACGAATACATTGTTATTGTGCATTGATGTTGATATATGAAATGCAAATTGATTTGATGATAGATCCATGTTGGATGTTAATCATAGAAATGAAATAATGAGTTTATGAATATGAAATATAAGGTATGAATTGATATGATGATGATTTTGTGCCATGTGTTGATCATGGATAGAGAATATTGAGAAAGAAATTGATATGGTGGTAGACCATATATGTTAAGACCTTGATGTGCGTATGCACCTTGAATATAAATTGTTGGTTAGGTCTCTTATATGCATTATGCCTATGGCGTCTAGCCAAGGAGTGCTTGTTAAATGAAAATGGAACTCATATGCTTGAATTGATTAGATGGATGATATTGAATAATTCCCTAGTATGGGTATGTTTGAATCTAAATGACTGGTTGTACCATTTGTGAAGGATGAATTTTATATCCTGTGGCACAAGAACCCTATATGTTATATGATATAAGTGATTTGTTGTATCCCTCTAGATTGGGAATTTGAATATGTGATAGGCGAATAAATGTGAAATTGAATACATGTTAGATTGGGGTTATGTCTCGGTTTTGTGTGTGAAAACTGAGTGAATAATTGATTTGATTTTGACCCACTAGGTGTGATGACCTAGATTGACTTGGTATAATCTTGTACGATCAATTGTTGTAGAGAATTAATTTAATAGACCCTATGGCGGTCTGGGCTCTATGTTGTTTTTATGAGCCATATTTAATGATGACTGGATATTATGGGAGTATTCTACAATGGGTACTAGGCAACCCTTAGACTTCCTAATTCTAGTGATTGATCGAACCTTATGAATGGTTAAGCCATAACGAAATTGATTGTGAAATACGTTGTTGAAGTTAGAGCTGATATGTGATGGAATGCGAATGATGAATGTAACCCCTGATGATTGATGAATAATAATGTTGAATTTGGGGCATAATTGGAATTGATTATGGTATATGATTTTACAAAGTGACCTTGGGCTAAATTGTGTGCCCTTGGGATTATGATCATTGGATTAATTATGGATGATGATGTGATTTAGAGATGACAAGTGTGATTGTGAGTAGGTGAATACAAATCTGATCATGTCATTACCTCCCTATTTTATTTGAAGGGTGCTATATTGATGATGGAAACACATAGTGATGTTATACTACATGAAATCTAGGCCCAATTCATGGACTTTGGTTGTAATCTATGAGGAGAATTCCTAATGTGAAGGCTTATTGTACGATTAAGTAGCCTACTTGATAAGAGTTTGGTGAATCTTATAAGGCTCGAATTGATTTATAGCCAACAAATATGAATGTGAGACAAGAATTTTAGACTATTGACCATGGTATTAGATGGATGAAGCCTGAGGGCAAGGTATTTATTTTGTGATGATTGGAAATTTATGGTTGGTACACTAAGGTATTATGATGTTAATTAATATTTGATGATTGATATGGCATGATGGATGCCAAATTAACTATATGATAACGATGAAATATGAGTATTTTAGTTATGGACTGGTGAGGATTGTCACCAAGTCTTATGTGAACTGGTATTGCTTGAAAATGTATGACCGACATGAGCAATGGGAATACGAAGTACTGGTCCCGATATGGTCTTACATGCCATAGGCACTGTGGCAACATGCACTCATGCGCCGACTTTATGTGTTTGTGGTAACCACTACGGGATTGGGACGCCTTCCTGTATGTCGGATATAGCAACACATAAGCCGGGTAGGTGTAGGGATTGTAACTGCTTATGGTAAATGTATTGAACCTATCTGGTCATACTGAGTATGAACATGTGAGCTCTGTTGGGTGAGTTGTAATTGATGATATATGACACACTTGATGTGGAAATTTTATGTTAAAAATGATGAAGTTATGATGAACATGTCTTGATGGACTTTGGGAAGTCCAATGTTATTTTATGGTGTCGTTGAACCTTGTTGGCGTGTGGCCTGAGGTATGGCCTTGAGATATGTATATTAAAGCTGAATTTCGAGGACAAAATTCTTTTTAGGTAGGGTAGATTGTAACATCCTGAATTTTATAAAAATAATAAATTGAGGAGAATGGATAATAAATAATTTTATATGAGTGGATTTGTGTCCTAGAAATATTGGAATGATAAAATTGGGATTTATTAGGGATATTTATAATTTATTGAGCTTATGTGAGATGAAATTATACCCGATTAGAATATGGGTGTCGGACCAGGTATCTCCGAATGAGATGCCATTGGTCAGGGCTGTTAAGAGTATTATCGGGAATCCGAATCTATATTCGGAATAATTTTTGGAACTAGTATTGAGCCCGAACTATGAGCCTATTTATTTTGAAACGATGAAATTTTAATGGAGAACTAAAAATTAAAACCAAAAGCCTATTATTCTCTTCCTATTTTCGTTAGGTTCTTGCCCTCATTTGGAAATGACACTTCTTCTTCTTCTTCTCTTATTTCCCTTCTCCATTTCCTCTTTTCTTCTCTCCAAAAACCTAAGCCGTATGGGGTCTTTCTCTCCTCCACCATTTTCGGTTTCATGGAAGCTTGAAGGAGAAGGTCATGGTTGGATCCTCTTCCCCTCTCCTCCTCTATTTTCATGTGGATCTCTCTCTATTGGAAGCTCATGTTGTCTCTTTGGGTAAGGTAAGTTCCTCATCATTTTCATGAGTTTTATGCCCTAGATTTTAGGTTCTTGGTTTTTGGGGGAGTATTTATTGCATAGGTGTTGTTGGGAAAGTATTAATGTGAAACCCTAAGGTGGGATGGCTTAAATGTGAGCCTTTATAAGCATTTAATGAGGCACTTAAGATTAATATTGGAAGGTAATGAGAAATAAATGGGTATTAATGAGTGTTGTTGGGTTTTAGTGAAGCCCTAACTTTAATAAATTGGGGAAAGTATGAAATGTGAATTGAATGTAGGTTTAATGATATTGGAGAATGATATTAATGATGAAAAATGGCCAATGATGGTGATTAATGTGCATGGGTAAGTGTTGTTGGGTTTTGATGAAAACCCTAGCCCTAAGAATTTGGGGAAAATAGATATAATGTAATTGAGAGGTTAAATCGAAAGTGAATGGATGATATTTAAGATTGAATGTTTCTTAAAATAATATAGAACCATTGGTGGTGAAACCTATAAATAGGTGTTGATATGAATATGGAATATGAGGGAGTAGAAGAATTGATGTTAAGGATCGACATATGAAATATTCAATGTTGGGTATCATTAGGTATGATAATAGACGATGATAATGATGATGTTTGAAGAGTTGAGGTGAATTGGGAATACATCGTGTAATGGATGAGGTGATGATGATGTTATTGGGTTTAGTTAGCCTTTAAGATCTAGAGGATCTAGGCTTTGGGAAAGGAATTCCCGAAGCCTAACACAATTGCATAACTTGATGTTTAGCAAGTCTAGGACTTGGGGTTGAGCTTTATGATAAGCTAACAAATGGTTAGAATTATGATGATTATTGATTATGTGTATGCATATGTATGGTATATAGATCGTATTCTGGGTGATTCAATGGAGCATTCGGAGCATTGGAACCGTTCGACTCTTCCCTCGAGGTAGGAGAGGATTTAACATTCAAATTACATGAGTAAATTATGAGTGATTTGATGTATGTGTTAAATACTCATGCCTGCTTTGCCATATAGTTATTGAGATGTTTGGAATGGCAAGTTGATGATTATTGTGGATAATGTATGAGGATATGTTTGTTAAAAATGATAAGTGTGATTTTAATGTGAATGATAAGTTTGGAATGAAAATCTATAAGTATGAACTTGTGAACAGGTTATATATGCCTTTTATGATGTGTAAGAAATGTTGGATATGTCCAAATTTGGCGTATAATGAGAACTTCTGAGTGAGAATGCTTAGAACGAGTTGTAAATGCCTCACATGTTGTATATGATGTGCTGGAAGTGAGTGAATTGGCCTAAAATGTGGTTTTATACGACTGCCTGTGTGAATTTACATTTTCTGTCGAAATTCTGATATTCTCGCCCAAGCGAGGTGGGATCTCGCTCAGGCAAGGATCCCCTGTGGCAGTATTATAGCTTCTGGACAAATCTCGCTCAGGTGAGCGAGCTTTCTGCTCAAGCAAGACGAGTGAATGGTGAGCAGGTGAGATTCTGGATGAACCTCGCTCAAGCGGGTGTGGCCGCGTTTGAGCGAGCGAGGGAGGACATTGATGCTGGACGAATTCCGTCCGAGTGGGAATTTTTGAAAATAATTTAAGATGTGGTGAATTTCCGAGTGAAATTCCGAGTGGGCTATGTCCAAGACAGGACCTTCCGAGTGAGGAAGTGGATATAATTCCGAGTGAACAGTCTCCGAGTGTGATATTCTGGGCAGTGGAGTTCCGAGCGGAAATTTTCGAGTTCAGTATAATTTGTTCTGAGTGTAGTGCCTCCGGGTGTGCAATTCTGAGTGGGATGGCACCGATGGGGGTGTACAGCGTGAGTCTGTCCAGAAGTACTCTAGAATAACTTCGCCCGAGTGAAAGACTTAGTGCTAGGAAGCCTCGCTCGAGTGAAAAACAAAGGAAATCGGTTTTTAGAATAATATACCGAGTGAAAGACCGAGAGAGTGATGGTTGGTCTTGGAATTAGTTTGCCGAGTGAAAGACCGCTCGAGAGACGAGTCGGTTTTGAAATAATTTGTCGAGTGAAGACCAATCAGGTGTTGAGTCGGATTTGGAATGAATTGCCGAGTGAAAGACCGATCGAGTGATGAGTCAGTTTTAGAGTAGTTTGCCGAGTGAAAGATCGAGCGAGAGATGGTCGGCCTTGGAATTATTTAGCCGAGTGAAGGACCGAACAAGAGGAATCGGTTTTGGAATAAGTTCATCGAGTGAAAAATCGAGTGTTGTGCAGCCTCGCCGAGTGAGCGAGTGTGGAAGGGAAGGACGGCCTATGGTCGGATTTTGCCTAAGCGAGTGGATACCTAGCTCAAGCGAGTGAGTGTGGCAATGCTACTAGAGTGATTTTGCCTGAGCGAGTGGCCGGGTGTGTGGTGTCTCGCTCAAGCGAGCAATGCAGAAAATAGATTCTAGCGTGATTTTGCCCGAGCGAATAAAGGCGCTCAAGCGAGATGGGCTGTTTCGCTCAAGCGAATGTGGGCCTCGCTTGAGCGAGTGACCCCTGATGGAATTCCCTCTTCTTTTCTCGGTTCTAATTGTATTGGCCCTCCTTACCCTATATTGAATAATATTTGAGGGAATGTATAGATATATATAAGTCTATGAAACAGTATAGTGGGGAGGAATAACGATTAAAATATTGGCATGACTTGTGTATACCCATAATATGCATAATGTGAAATGTGAATCTTAACCACCAGGAATGATCATGAGAAAGCAATGTTAAGGGCTTGATGATGAGTTATGAGATGTATGTTCAAGAACATGATTCTGTTGGGCATAAGTTTGATTGCCTTATATGGAATGATGAATATGCCTCGAATATTTCTATGTATGGATTAATATTATGATGTTTGCTATGTCTTTTTATCTCCATGTATGGATTGATATGAAATGATGTTTGCGGCCATTGAGATGCCAACTATATGAATGATATGCCTTGAGGGGCTAGTACATAATTATATGATTATTGAAAATGCCACATTAAAAATTTGAAAACAATGACTAAGAAACCAACAATGATAAAATCCATTAAGGTGTATGGTGGTGTTGGTGATTATGATGATGATGTTTGATGAGTGGCATTTAGGATGCACAGAGTGAGAATGCATTTGATTTGCATTGCATTGCATCCATGGCATATCATAGCTGCCGGTGTTGGAATATTAGGGGATTCCCCCGGTTGGCCGAGTGGAAGGGCGGCTCAGTGCACGAGCATTTCTGTTGTTTCCCCTATGACTCGGTGTGTAAGTCACGAAGCTGCCCATGCTGAGCTACGGGGAGCTGCGTGTGGTTGACCCTTGTGGGGGGTGGCTCTTGAGGAGCAGGTGTCCCCGGTGGTCCTTTGGATCACAGCTGCCATGTTGAGAATCATGGTTGGCGTGCAACACCATATGCTGAATATGTAGTATACCGCGGTCATGGTGAAAATGACCAGGTGTTGCATGACGGGCGATGCGGTTTGGTACCAGTAAAAATATGGTGAATATGCATGCATTATGATATATGTGTACATATTTTACTACTATAGTAGTGGCATGGTATGTGATCATGCTTGAACCCACAATTTGGTGTTTATTTCCATAGTCAGATCCGCATTTATTGTCTATTCCATTGTGCATATGCATTAGCCATAAGAGCATTTGCATATAGCATGGAGATATGCCAGAATATGATGATGATTGAGATGGTGGTATGGTGTTGATGAGATGAGAAATTAATATACCGAAAGACCACATAAAAGTAAGAAAAGATATGAATAAATGAAACGATGTGAATATGACGATATGTATGTTATGGCCCAATGTAATGAAGGGCGTGATTGTTTATGACTAATGATGATGATGATAAACCCCTTGCGAGGAAGAATTGATTAAAGATATAATGAATTGATGAGAATAATTTGTGAATGCCCTTATTGATGAGTGGCAAAGTGATTATGTATGTGATTGTATATGCGCTTGTGCTTGTTTATGATATGAATTGCGATTCATGAGGCTTGTATGCCTATTGTGATAATGAGATGATGAATGAATGATAATTTGATGATTTGATAGCAAAGCACACATGATGTTTGTATGCATATACACATGATCACAATATATATATATATTATTCGTCATTTTGAATGTATAACTCACTCTCCCATGTGATCTCCTTTTTAGCCTTGTGATGCAGATTGCCATGGGATGAGTTCGAATTTTAATTAAAGCTTTGGTGAAGGTAAATAATGGTAGAGGAAGTGCCTTGGCCAACATCATTTATGAGTTCTTATGCAACGAATGAATTGGTTATGAGAATGTAGATGATTTAGAGATTTTAGATATGTATAAAGGTAATACTTTGAATTGTGGATGGTGAATATATATGTAGAATGTAAGAGATGATTTGATATGTATTAGAAGGATTGAAATTGAATGATGAACATTGATGATTGTGATTGTCGGGAGAAGATTCCCGAATGTATATGTGTATATATATGTATATATATAATTATATCTTAGGCATTGAATGCTTATATAATTATGTAAAATGATGATGGTTGTCTATTAGGCTTATGATATGCCATTGCGTGCTTTGCCGAGCCTTTTCTTATATCGTCATATATGGGACTAGGCGTGTGCCCAGTATACATATTCTTCCGCTGTAAACTCTATTATTTTCATATACCGTTATGGGCAATTTATCTATCGATCCAGGTTAGGGTTATTTAATCTCACTCTTTGGTTTTCTGTGATTTGGGTCTTGATGTGATCATGGTGATGTCTTGGAAATATCTTCAAACGTGAAAAATTTATTTGCATTTTTATTAATTATGACGATCACATCGGGATTCGAGTACAAAAAATCAGGGGTGTTATAATCTGGTATCAGAGCATATTTTGCTCTGAATTAGAGTTATTGGATATTATCGGAGCCCAGTTGCTTCCACATTGAATTGATATTACAAGATGTTTGGAGCATGATAGCTCAATATTGAAACCTTTTGGTGATCATTGGAATATGGTTGTTTTGTATAGAGTAAGAATGATAATTATCTAGAGAATGATGATATGTTAAGGTATTGATTGCCCTATGTAGAAATGTGAATGACTAGTTGTCTAAGGATTATGAATTGATTATAAGGGCATTATTGTTTATTGGGGAATTATTGTGGATCATTAGAATTGAGTTGGGATTGATGCTCAATGAGGACTTTTATGAGATTTTGATTTATAAGATGTGGTTGCTGTCTATTGGGAGTATACCCCTTATATCATTGAGGTTGTATGATGTACTTGTGGAGCCTAGTTGCTCATTGATAATTATGAATGAATTATGAGACTGAATATGAGTGAATGAATTTCCTCAATATGTGATTGATGTACTTATTTATGTAAGACCGGCCAAGTTCCTTACCCTATTACCTTCAAATGACGAATACATTGTTATTGTGCATTGATGTTGATATATGAAATGCAAATTGATTTGATGATAGATCCATGTTGGATGTTAATCATAGAAATGAAATAATGAGTTTATGAATATGAAATATAAGGTATGAATTGATATGATGATGATTTTGTGCCATGTGTTGATCATGGATAGAGAATATTGAGAAAGAAATTGATATGGTGGTAGACCATATATGTTAAGACCTTGATGTGCGTATGCACCTTGAATATAAATTGTTGGTTAGGTCTCTTATATGCATTATGCCTATGGCGTCTAGCCAAGGAGTGCTTGTTAAATGAAAATGGAACTCATATGCTTGAATTGATTAGATGGATGATATTGAATAATTCCCTAGTATGGGTATGTTTGAATCTAAATGACTGGTTGTACCATTTGTGAAGGATGAATTTTATATCCTGTGGCACAAGAACCCTATATGTTATATGATATAAGTGATTTGTTGTATCCCTCTAGATTGGGAATTTGAATATGTGATAGGCGAATAAATGTGAAATTGAATACATGTTAGATTGGGGTTATGTCTCGGTTTTGTGTGTGAAAACTGAGTGAATAATTGATTTGATTTTGACCCACTAGGTGTGATGACCTAGATTGACTTGGTATAATCTTGTACGATCAATTGTTGTAGAGAATTAATTTAATAGACCCTATGGCGGTCTGGGCTCTATGTTGTTTTTATGAGCCATATTTAATGATGACTGGATATTATGGGAGTATTCTACAATGGGTACTAGGCAACCCTTAGACTTCCTAATTCTAGTGATTGATCGAACCTTATGAATGGTTAAGCCATAACGAAATTGATTGTGAAATACGTTGTTGAAGTTAGAGCTGATATGTGATGGAATGCGAATGATGAATGTAACCCCTGATGATTGATGAATAATAATGTTGAATTTGGGGCATAATTGGAATTGATTATGGTATATGATTTTACAAAGTGACCTTGGGCTAAATTGTGTGCCCTTGGGATTATGATCATTGGATTAATTATGGATGATGATGTGATTTAGAGATGACAAGTGTGATTGTGAGTAGGTGAATACAAATCTGATCATGTCATTACCTCCCTATTTTATTTGAAGGGTGCTATATTGATGATGGAAACACATAGTGATGTTATACTACATGAAATCTAGGCCCAATTCATGGACTTTGGTTGTAATCTATGAGGAGAATTCCTAATGTGAAGGCTTATTGTACGATTAAGTAGCCTACTTGATAAGAGTTTGGTGAATCTTATAAGGCTCGAATTGATTTATAGCCAACAAATATGAATGTGAGACAAGAATTTTAGACTATTGACCATGGTATTAGATGGATGAAGCCTGAGGGCAAGGTATTTATTTTGTGATGATTGGAAATTTATGGTTGGTACACTAAGGTATTATGATGTTAATTAATATTTGATGATTGATATGGCATGATGGATGCCAAATTAACTATATGATAACGATGAAATATGAGTATTTTAGTTATGGACTGGTGAGGATTGTCACCAAGTCTTATGTGAACTGGTATTGCTTGAAAATGTATGACCGACATGAGCAATGGGAATACGAAGTACTGGTCCCGATATGGTCTTACATGCCATAGGCACTGTGGCAACATGCACTCATGCGCCGACTTTATGTGTTTGTGGTAACCACTACGGGATTGGGACGCCTTCCTGTATGTCGGATATAGCAACACATAAGCCGGGTAGGTGTAGGGATTGTAACTGCTTATGGTAAATGTATTGAACCTATCTGGTCATACTGAGTATGAACATGTGAGCTCTGTTGGGTGAGTTGTAATTGATGATATATGACACACTTGATGTGGAAATTTTATGTTAAAAATGATGAAGTTATGATGAACATGTCTTGATGGACTTTGGGAAGTCCAATGTTATTTTATGGTGTCGTTGAACCTTGTTGGCGTGTGGCCTGAGGTATGGCCTTGAGATATGTATATTAAAGCTGAATTTCGAGGACAAAATTCTTTTTAGGTAGGGTAGATTGTAACATCCTGAATTTTATAAAAATAATAAATTGAGGAGAATGGATAATAAATAATTTTATATGAGTGGATTTGTGTCCTAGAAATATTGGAATGATAAAATTGGGATTTATTAGGGATATTTATAATTTATTGAGCTTATGTGAGATGAAATTATACCCGATTAGAATATGGGTGTCGGACCAGGTATCTCCGAATGAGATGCCATTGGTCAGGGCTGTTAAGAGTATTATCGGGAATCCGAATCTATATTCGGAATAATTTTTGGAACTAGTATTGAGCCCGAACTATGAGCCTATTTATTTTGAAACGATGAAATTTTAATGGAGAACTAAAAATTAAAACCAAAAGCCTATTATTCTCTTCCTATTTTCGTTAGGTTCTTGCCCTCATTTGGAAATGACACTTCTTCTTCTTCTTCTCTTATTTCCCTTCTCCATTTCCTCTTTTCTTCTCTCCAAAAACCTAAGCCGTATGGGGTCTTTCTCTCCTCCACCATTTTCGGTTTCATGGAAGCTTGAAGGAGAAGGTCATGGTTGGATCCTCTTCCCCTCTCCTCCTCTATTTTCATGTGGATCTCTCTCTATTGGAAGCTCATGTTGTCTCTTTGGGTAAGGTAAGTTCCTCATCATTTTCATGAGTTTTATGCCCTAGATTTTAGGTTCTTGGTTTTTGGGGGAGTATTTATTGCATAGGTGTTGTTGGGAGAGTATTAATGTGAAACCCTAAGGTGGGATGGCTTAAATGTGAGCCTTTATAAGCATTTAATGAGGCACTTAAGATTAATGTTAGAAGGTGATGAGAAATAAAGGGGTATTAATGAGTGTTGTTGGGTTTTAGTGAAACCCTAACTTCAATAAATTGGGGAAAATGTGAAATGTGAATTGAATGTAGGTTTAATGATATTAGAGAATGATATTAATGATGAAAAATGGCCAGTGGTGGTGATTGATGAGCATGGGTAAGTGTTATTGGGTTTTGATGAAAACCCTAGCCCTAAGAATTTGGGGAAAATGGATATAATGTAATTGAGAGGTTAAATCGAAAGTGAATGGATGATATTTAAGATTGAATGTTGCTTAAAATAATATAGAACCATTGGTGGTGAAACCTATAGATAGGTATCGATATGAATATGGAATATGAGGGAGTAGAAGAATCGATTTTAAGGATGGACATATGAAATATTCATTGTTGGGTATCATTAGGTATGATAATAGACGATGATAATGATGATGTTTGAAGAGTTGAGGTGAATTGGGAATACATCATGTAATGGATGAGGTGATGATGATGTTGTTGGGTTTAGTTAGCCTTTAAGATCTAGAGGATCTAGGCTTTGGGAAAGGAATTCCCGAAGCCTAACACAATTGCATAACTTGGTGTTTAGCAAGTCTAGGACTTAGGGTTGGCCCTCCTTACCCTATATTGAATAATATTTGAGGGAATGTATAGATATATATAAGTCTATGAAACAGTATGGTGGGGAGGAATAACGATTAAGATATTGGGATGACTTGTGTATACCCATAATATGCATAATGTGAAATATGAATCTTAACCACCAAGAATGATCATGAGAAAGCAATGTTAAGGGCTTGATGATGAGTTATGAGATGTATGTTCAAGAACATGATTCTGTTGGGCATAAGTTTGATTGCCTTATATGGAATGATGAATATGCCTCGAATATTTCTATGTATGGATTAATATTATGATGTTTGCTATGTCTTTTTATCTCCATGTATGGATTGATATGAAATGATGTTTGTGGCCATTGAGATGCCAACTATATGAATGATATGCCTTGAGGGGCTAGTACATAATTATATGATTATTGAAAATGCCACATTAAAAATTTAAAAACAATGACTAAGAAACCAACAATGATGAAATCCACTAAGGTGTATGGTGGTGTTGGTGATTATGATGATGATGTTTTGATGAGTGGCATTTAGGATGCACAGAGTGAGAATGCATTTGATTTGCATTGCATTGCATATATGGCATATCATAGCTGCCGGTGTTGGAATATTAGGGGATTCCCCCGGTTGGCCCAGTGGGAGGACGGCTCAATGCACGAGAATTTATGTTGTTTCCCTGTGACTCAATGTGTAAGTCACGAAGCTGCCCATCCTGAGCTACGGGGAGCTGCATGTGGTTGACCCTTGTGGGGGGTGGCTCTTGAGGAGCAGGTGTCCCCAGTGGTCCTTTAGATCACAGCTGCCATGTTGAGAATCATGGTTGGCCCGCAACACCATATGCTGAATATGTTGTATACCGCGGTCATGGTGAAAATGACCAAGTGTTGCATGATGGGCGATGCCGTTTGGTACCAGTAAAAATATGGTGAATATGCATGCATTATGATATATGTGTACACATTTTACTACTGCAGTAGGGGCATGCTATGTGATCATGCTTGAACCCATAATTCGGTGTTTATTCCCACAATCGAATCCGCATTTGTTGTCTATTCCATTGTGCATATGCATTAGCCATAAGAGCATTTGCATATAGCATGGAGATATGCCAGAATATGATGATGATTGAGATGGTGGTATGGTGTTGATGAGATGAGAAATTAATATACCGAAAGACCACATAAAAGTAAGAAAAGATATGAATAAATGAAACAATGTGAATATGACGATATATATGTTATGGCCCAATGTAATGAAGGGCGTGATTGTTTATGACTAATGATGATGATGATAAACCCCTTGCGAGGAGGAATTGATTAAAGATATAATGAATTGATGAGAATAATTTGTGAATGCCCTTATTGATGAGTGGCAAAGTGATTATGTATGTGATTGTATATGCGCTTGTGCTTGTTTATGACATGAATTGCGATTCATGAGGCTTGTATTCCTATTGTGATAATGAGATAATGAATGAATGATAATTTGATGATTTGATAGCAAAGCACACATGATGTTTGTATGCATATACACATGATCACAATATATATATATATATATATTATTCATCATTTTGAATGTATAACTCACTCTACCATGTGGTCTCCTTTTTAGCCTTGTGATGCAGATTGCCATGGGATGAGTTCGGATTTTAATTAAAGCTTTGGTGAAGGTAAATAGTGGTAGAGGAAGTGCCTTGGCCGACATCATTTATGAGTTCTTATGTAATGAATGAATTGGTTATGAGAATGTAGATGATTTAGAGATTTTAGATATGTATAAAGATAATCCTTTGAATTGTGGATGGTGAATATATATGTAGAATGTAAGAGATGATTTGATATGTATTAGAAGGATTGAAATTGAATGATGAACATTGATGATTGTGATTGTCGGGAGAAGATTCCCGAATGTATATGTGTATATATATATTTATATATATATATAATTATATCTTAGGCATTGCATGCTTATATAATTATGTAAAATGATGATGGTTGTCTATTAGGCTTATGATATGCCATTGCGTGCTTTGCCGAGCCTTTTCTCATATCATCATATATAGGACTAGGCGTGTGCCCGATATACACATTCTTCCGCTGTAAACTTTATTATTTTCGTATACCGTTATGGGCAATTTATCTATCGATCCAGCTTAGGGTTATTTAATCTCACTCTTTGGTTTTCTGTGATTTGGGTCTTGATGTGATCATGGTGATGTCTTGGAAATATCTTCAAATGTGAAAAATTTATTCGTATTTTTAGTAATTATGATGATCACATCGGGATTCGAGTACAGAAAATCAAGGGTGTTATAGGTATCATTAAATGTGTTGGGAGAATATTTATTGATGATGGTAGATGTCATTAATGATGGTGGATGGCCATTAATGGTGATTGATGACCATTAGTTTATGAACCGATTAATGGGTTAAGCTATGAATGCTTAATTAATGAATTTGAATATCAAACCCATGGTGGTTGTGGTGAAATTAATGAAATGGAAATTTGTTGATAGCTATAATGTCATATGCACTAAGTATTAAATTTAGAGTATGTAAATCTTGGTGGTTTAAAATAGAAAGTAATGATATGCTACATTATGCAATGTAGGATCTATTCCGAATGATGAGGCGGGACCATCAAATAGCTTAGACTACTTCTCTTGAGATAGGAGAGGAGTTTTATATTCTAAATGAATGAATTGAATATTGATTGATTGTTGTATGTGATATTGCACATGTTTGTCTTGCCTATGTTGTGTTGATGAATTATAATGTTGAGTATGGCAATGTTATTTGCTTGGCAAATGCGTGATATGCATTTGGAATATTAGTGGTATGCTTTGTAGTGATTGATAATTATTATGATATGTTGAGACAAATATTGTGCTCTATGTTGTTGAGAACATACATGTATTCACCATAAACATTGATTGACAAATGTTGATGATGAATGAAGATGAATGCTGTTGTTGAGCATACCCATGTGTAATTGATGATTATTGTTGGTGCCATTGTAGTTGATACAAGTATAAACTTGTATGTGTGAATTGAAGTGCATTGGTGAAATGTTGTTATTGCCACACTAAAATGTGAAACAATGGCAATAATCAATGAGATAAAAATCCACTAAGAATTGTGTGGTGATATTGATGATGGTGATGATGGATGAGTGGCATAATAGGATGCATAATGTGAGAATGCATATGATTTGCATTGCATCCATGGCATATTGTATGGCTGCCAATATGGAATGTTAGGGGTGCCCTCGGTTGGCCTAGTGGGAGGGTTGCTCCATGCATGATGTAACATCCTAATTTTTGGATTAAGGGTAACTAAGGAATAAATATTAATTAAGGTTAAGTTAAATTGGTAATTGAGGTAAATTGCAAATTACTAAGTGATAACTCTGATCAACTCCAATTAATGCACGATGGCTGATGGCTGACGATTAGTGATGTGATGGTGCAGCAGCCATCATTACACGTTGGAACACCCACTCTCCATTGGTCATTGGGGGTATATGTGCTGAAGGGCCTTTCATTTCCCTTCTACCCTTCTCATTCTCTTATTTTCTCAGAAATCTCTCAGAGACTCTTCTTCTTCCTCTTCCTTTCATTGCCTTCTTCTTCCTTTTATCTCTCGTTCAAAACTGTTAGTGTTCAGTAGGAAGTTGTAGTGTGAGATACATAGATTGTGGGGTTGTTTGTTGAGAGTAACTGTTGAAGAAGAGGTTAACTCTTGGTTTTTCCCAAGTTGGTTCAGAGTTGTCATCTGGGTGCTCGTGTGAAGGAGTAGCTAGTCAAGCGTTTTAACTCAAAGAGCTCTAAGTTCTCCTAGAGGTAGGGGGAGTTTAACATCTCGAATGCATGGTTTGTGAACGAGCCCAGAATAAAAATATCACGTGTGTGTGTGTGTTTATGAACTTGATGATTGTGTGAAATATTTTAATGTTAACCTATGAATACCGTGTGTGTGCGTGTGTTAGCTAGGTCCTGTTGGTAACTTTATACGTAAATGCATGAGATTGGGATATGTGTTGGGATGTTATATTCAAATATAAAAGGGTACTGGTTATATATATATATCGAGTGTATATTGTGGAACAGTTGATTGACATATTATGATTATATGCATGTACATGGTGGGATTTCATAGTGAATAAATGAGATGTATGTACTACATGGCTTCACCAACTGAAATAATACTGTGTTGCTAATGAACAGTTGTGGGATATGATAAAAGACCCTGGGTTAGACTTGAGGCAGTGCCGAGTGCACTAAGCGTTGGACGCTTGAAGACCTTGGGTTGGACTCAAGGCAAGCTTACCGAGTTGGACTCGGGGCTGCCTGTAACACTTCCGTTGTTGCTTGGAGCAATTGTGTTACGTGTGAGGGTAAACGGTTTGGTACCAGTAAAACGGCCAGATCAGCTTGGAGCTGAATACAAGGCTTGGAGCCTATGTTGCAACATAATAATTGCTAAAAACCGATCGGAATTGAATGTGTATATGTTTATACTGTTGATGAGCTCAATATGATTGCATGTGTATGCGTGGGATTGACATGATTGGTATAGCCTTGTACTAGTTAAATGAATCCCGATTGAATAGCACTGTGTCTATAGATATACTTAGTGGTAGTACATAATATGAATTGAGCGAGTCATTGTATTGTGTAATGAAGATTGGAGGATTTCCGAGTCATTAACTATCATTTTATATGTGTAAGCTCACTCCCCTACTGTGGCTATATTTCAGTGAATGTTGCTCGGGACAGCGAGTGAAGGAAGAACTGATTTCCATGCGCAAAGTATCGGAACTGTAGAGGCATACATATGTATATATATATATATATATTGTGTGAAGGATGTTGTCATAGCCTTGACCGGCTCTAGTATAATCTTTTGTTTAAATGTATGAGAATTGATCCTCTCGGGTTGAGAGTACAACTCATTATATATATATATATAAATATATTGATGTGTTTATCTTATTTTGTGAGTAATGATTGTAGATGGACGTTCGAGAGGTGTATATTTACATTTGACCAAGTGTATGGGTTGGTATGGCTCTTAAGAAAAAGAATGTGCTAAGTTATTGGTGTGGGAGACGAGATATTTGGCCCTATATCGAGTGTGGAAGGACTAGAGTATTTCCGAGTGGGTAAGACTCAGGTTTTCCGAGTGAACTAGGTCGTATATTCCGAGAGGGGATTTACTTGGAAACCTTCCGAGTCATAATCTATTAGAATTTATCGGGTATGAGAATCTAGAATATTCTGAGTGAGTGAAGCTACAATACCCTTAAGCGAGACTTGAACTTACGGGGAGTTCCTAAGGTATGAGAGATCTAATATGCCGAGTGAAAAATATATGTGGGACCCTTCCAAGTGATGCGAGATTGTGGTGAGACTCCATATCCGAGTGTAACTCATGTATGAGCCTTTTCTGAGTGGTGGTAGCTCTAGTGGATTCTGAGTAAAAGATATTATTTATATATGCCGATTGAAAGGTGTGCATATGTCCGAGGGAATAACATAATATGAATTCCGAATGAATAGATGAAAATATATATATATAAGTGTTTATGTTGATTTGATGCTTTTTACCGACTGGAATATAAATGATGTTGTGTGAATACTTCCAAGTTAATGGGTTCCGAGAGGAATATAGGAGGTTTAGATCCATTTCTGAGTAAGATTCACTGGGTGGCCTTTTTCCAAGTGAAAAATTTATGGTGAGCCCCGAGTGGGGAATGAAGTGAACTTTCCGAGTGGAAATCCGAGTGAACCTCTTCCGAGGGAAGAGCTGTTGTATTGGCTTAGATCGGAATATATTCAAAGTGTACGATATATATATATATATGTATAACCCAAGCGAGTAAAATCTAAGAAAGTCTGAATGGGACTTAACTTATTGGTATTCTCTGAGTGAGGGAGTTTTAATATTGCCGAGCGCTAAATGGTTGATGTTTTCCGAGTGACTCGGGGTTGAATTATACCGAGTGGTGTTGATTGGGTAATATCCCGAGTGTTGGGTTAGCCGAGTGTGGCTCCTCGCTTCAGCGAATGAAGGATTCGTTCCAGCAAGTGTGTGTTGTTTGGAAGGCTTCTAGGTCGGCTTTGCTCAAGCGATTTGGGCCTCGCTTCAGCTATGTTTCTCCGCTGGGCTGACTATTGATTGGCTTTTATTTCTTCCCGCCGTGATGCATGGGGGTCGGCTTTTCATTGCCTTGCCTTCCATTTCATGTTTTATTTCTGGCCCGGTTCTTCATGATTTATTTGGGGAGAAGCTTCTCCTGCCCTGGATTTAACTCTAATTAATTTTAGGTTGTTACACACGAGCGTTATTATTGCTACCATAGTGGCTCAGTGGTGGAGTCACAAAGCTACCCATGCTTAGCTACGAGGAGCTGCATGTGGTTGACTCTGTAGGGGGTGGTTCTTTAAGGAGCAAGTGTCCCTGGTGGTCCTATGGATCACAGCTGCCATGGTATGATTTATGGTTGGCCAGCAACACCATATGTTGTTTATCGAGGTCATAGAGAAAATGACCGGTGTTGCGAAATGGGCGATGCGGTTTGGTACCAATAAAATATGATGTTATGCATGAAAGTGATGAGATAAGTGTACATATTTTACTACTGCAGTAGGGGCATGATAGTATTTCTATGCTTGAACCCATAAATTGGTGTTTTATATTCCCACAGTCGAATCCGCAATTGGTATTAATTCCATTGTACTTATGCATTAACCTAAGAGAATTTGCATATAACATAGAGATATGCCAAAAGAGGATGAGTTGTGATGATGGTTGAAATAGGTGAAAGACAACCTAAAGACAACAAATAAAATGTGAATACAAAGAAAATACTTTGTGTATGGTGATGATGTTGTGTTAGCCCAAAATGATGAGGGGCAACAATATCTATGTGTATATACTTTGTTGTGGATTATAGTTGATGAATATGGTGAACATGAGTTGTTGAAATAATGAAATCATGATGATAATTGATGTTGTTAATGCAAAGTATACATGTTGTTATATGCATATACATATAATCATAAATGTATTCACATTCGTCACTTGGAATGTATAACTCACCCTCCCATGTTGTCTATTTTTAACATTGTGATGTAAAATATGCATGGGGTGAGATGCATATACTTTGAAATTGTACATGTTTTGGTGGAGAAGGTAAATTAGTGGTATAGGAATGCTTTGACCAGAAATCATTTTGTATAACATATGATGTTGATATATGCTTGATATGTATTGGAATGGACATGACGGATATTTTGATAGGTCATGTGTGAAAATTGGTCCCTAATATTATAAGGCTAATTTTTGGTTGTGACCTAGACATTGATGGATGACTATTGTAATTTCTTAGGCTTTATGCCATATTGATGAATGAATAATGTTATTCATGGATTATGAGCATTTATCATGTATGTTGGATATCCGTATGCAATTGAGATGTTGAAATATATGGATATTGGGAAGTGGATAGGCCATATTCCCATGGAATGGCTAAGACCTCAAGTAGAGGTCAATCATAGCTCATAATGTATTTATACGACTTGTATGTGTGAGTAGTTAGGGCCAAATAGGCCTATGTTGCAATTTAGCATGTTTGGTTGGGCTAAAGTGCATGTAGATCACTATTTATGCACAAATTGATTTAGAGTTCAAATTGAGGTATGTGGATCATTGGAACAAGTCTTAAATGCATGTTTAAATGTATGCCAAGTGTTGAATTGGGCAAAATTTGCATGAAATGAGCTTTGGTATGTCATGTTGCATGAATTATCCATATTTTTGTGCATTTACTGATCTTCTCGCTCAAGTGAGATCTGCACACAATAGTGTTGTGATTTCTGGTGTTTTCTCACCCAAGCGAGCATGGTCTCACTCAAGCAAGGACCAGAGGATTTGGTTTTGTCTAAATCTCGTTGCTCAGATGAGTATATGTGTAAAAATACTTCTGGATGTTTTTCACTCTGGCAATTGAATGTCGCTCGAGTGAATACTCGTGGAAAACAATTCTGTTAATTTTTCGCTCAAGCGAGTGAAGACCCGCTTAAGCAAGGATATGGCAATTTGGTTCTGGAAGTTTTTCGCTTAAGTGAGCATAGCTCGCTCAAGTGTGAACTTGGGTCTGATACTCAATATCGTCCTACTCAGGCGACTTTGGGCTCACTCAAGTGAGTAATTATGATCTTGCTCAAGCGAGAAATGCCTCGCTTAAGTGAGTTAACCTGGACTCAGTTTTCTCAATTCCTTTTCTTACCTTTGGGCCTTTTCTCATATCTTCATATATGGAACTAGGCGTATGTACCCTGTATACATATTCTTTTCCACTGTAAACTCAATTATTTTGTATACACTCTGGGGTGACTTAATTATCGGTCCAATTTTCATATTCTTAAATCTCACTCTTTAGTTTTCCAGGGTTCAGATCTTAAAGTGATGTTGAAGGGTTTGGACTTCCTTTAAATGCGAAAAATTTACTCGTATTTTTATTGATTAATTAACTTGATTACATCGGGATCTGGGTCCGGGAAAATTGGGGGTTGACAAGCTAGTATCAGAGCAATAAGCAAGTAGTACTCGTTATTGGATCATTGTTGAAATGTTTATTACTATAATTGGATATTGTGAATGCATGGATTGCTCATTATTGGATATTGTGAATGTTTGACATTGAAATATGATTGATATGCTTGTTTATGTAAGTCCAACCAAGTTCCTTACACTATTTACCTTTGGTGATGAATTAATTACGATTATGCATTAAGAGTGATATAATGATTATGAAATGATATATGTTGTAGATCATTAGACATTGAAACCTTAGATATAGGTTGAATTAATTGTTTGGTCTAGTTTACTTATGCGTGAGCCATGTCTTAACTTATAGGTGTGAAACATGGCTGGTAGACAAAATCGTGAAGCTGCTGCTATGGCAACTGCTTTGAATCACTTCACGGATCTCTTGGAGAGACAAGGCCAACAAAATGTGGGACAAGGTGCCCAAGGTCTTGATCGATTTCTCAAGAGGAAACCTTCCAAGTTCCATGGAGGGTATAAGCCTGAAGATGCTTATGCATAGATTAATGATCTAGAAAGGATCTTTGCAAGCTTTGAATGTAATGGAGCGTAAAAGATTGAGTATATGGTCTTTATGATCCACGATGAAGCCAAAGCATGGTGGCATCTTACTAGAGGGCGTATGTTGGCTGCTAATGTCCCATTAACATGGAAAATTTTCAAAGTTGAGTTCTTAAGGAAATATTTTTTGAAAGCTATAAGAGTATGAAAGAGCTTGAGTTCATGGACTTAAGCAAGGTGACATGACTATGGAGGAGTATGCCTCCAAGTTTGAAGAGCTATGTGCATTTTATCCTCCTTATCAATAAGAAGGTACTGAGGCTTCAAAGTTTATGAAGTTTGAGAATGGCTGGAGGCCTGAGATCAAGTAGGCTATTCGACATCAAGAAATTAGAAGTTTTCTGACACTCATGAATAAGTGTCACATTTATGAAGAAAATGATGTGGCCCCTTTAAGTCACGGCAAGTATGAACCCAAGTTGAAGGGTCACTCCTCCAACTTCAAAAGGTATGGTCATTTTAAGAAGAAGAAATTATTTCGTGGTAAATCCTCCAATGCAAGAGGATGTGGTGCATTTAGAGGTGGAAATGGAAATCAAGGTCGTGGTAATGCCCAGGGCCCTACTTGCTTCAAGTGTGGTGCTAATCATTTAGCATATGATTGTACACAAGATGATGTGGTGTTCTACCAATGCAACCAACCAGGGCATATTCGTCCCAATTGTCTATTGAATGCAAGAAATGCGAATGTTGATACTCTTGCTCATGTGAACCAAAATGATTACTGTGGAGGCCATGGTGGTTTTGGAGGTCGTGGTCGTGGAAATGGTGGAAGCAATGGCCATGATGGAAGAAATGGTAATCATAATGGTGGTAATCAACCACAAGCTGCTAGTATAGTTTTTGTCGTTACTGATGAACAAGCCGCACAAGCGGAAGATCTTATACATGGTGAGTGTAAAATTCTCGGCAGCTCTGCTTGTGTTATCTACAATTCTGGTGCTACCTATTTGTTTATTTCCAAGGATTGTGTTAGGCACTTGAAGGTGCCTGTTTGTATGATGAAAAGTTCCGTACGTAATCGTGACTATACCGACTGGTACTTGTTTGAGATCAGCAACTCGATGTTAAAATGTTAAGATGACACTTGAGGGTAGAAAGTTCATTATATCCCTTATGTACTTACCTATGAAAGACATGGATTGGTTATCTACCAAAAAAAGTCTTGCTGGATTGTCATAATAAGCGGTGATTTTTTTGACTTTCAATGTTGAGCATTTTGACTTGCAAGGTGTCTCTCAGTTTCTTATGATGTTTTGCATGGTTGATGTAAACGGTATTTCCCAACCTAATGAGATTCCTATTGTTTCGGAATTCTCTGATGTTTTTCCGGATGAGGTTCCTGGTTTACCTCCTCCACGTGAAATAGAATTCTCCATTGATCTCATTCCTAGCGCTGAGTCTATTTCTAAAGCTCCTTATAGGATGTCTCCTATGGGGTTGTCTGAGCTTAAAAATCAAGTCGAGGAATTACTCGAAAGAGAACCTATCTGCCTAAGTGTATCTCCTTGGGGCGCAGTTGTATTGTTGGTGAAAAAGAAAGATGGAAGCATAAGATTGTACGTTGACTATCGCCAACTCAACAAATTGACTATTAAGAACAAGTATCCTCTTCCTCGCATTGATGATCTCTTGGATCAGTTGAAGGGTGTTATTGTGTTGTCAAACATTGATTTACGTGTCGGATATCAGCAAATCAGGGTGAAGACCGATGATATACCTAAAATCGCTTTTCAAATGCGGTATGGCCACTACGAGTATGTGGTGATGCCATTCTGTGTGACAAATGCTCTTGTAATTTTCATGGACTACATGAATCATATTTTCAATGAGTATCTTGATTAATTCATCGTATTATTCATTGATGATGTTTTGGTGTACTCTAAGAGCCATGAAGAACATGAAAGGCATTGTTACCTTGTGTTGACTATTCTTCGAGAGAAACATTTGTATGCTAAGCTCTCAAATGCGAATTCTAATTGAATAAGATTTTATTTCTTGGTCATGTAATTTCTTGTGATAGTGTTGCTAGTGATCCATCAAAGGTTGAAGCTGTTATGGCTTGGGAAAGACTTACGTCGGTGATTGAGATATGAAGTTTTCTTGGTCTTGCCAGTTATTACCAAAGATTTATAGAAGGATTTTCTCGTTTGGCCCTACCATTGATGAAGTTGACTTGTAAGAATCAACCATTTGTGTGGGATCTCGATTGCGAGAAAAGCTTTCAAGGGTTGAAAATGAGACTTACTACCAAACTAGTATTGGCTTTGCCCGATTTACTAGATTAATTTGTGGTGTATTGTGATGTTTCTAAGCTTGGTCTTGGTTGTGTGCAAATGCAAAACAAACGTGTGATAGCCTATGCGTTGAGACAGTTGCGACCGCTAAGGTTAATTACCCTACACATGATCTTGAATTAGCGACGGTTGTGTTTCCTTTGAAGTTATGGTGACATTATTTGTATGGTTCGAAGTTCATGGTCTTTAGCGATCATAAAAGCCTTAAGTATCTACTTGGTCAGAAAGAGCTTAATATGCGCCAACGGTGATGGATGGAATTTCTTAAAGACTATGAGTTTGAATTGAGGTATCATCCCAAAAAGGAAAACGTGGTTGCTGATGCTTTGAGCCGAAAGTCATTGCATGTTTCCACAATGTTGGTGAAAGAGATAGAACTAATTGAGCAATTTAGAAACTTGAATGTGAGCGTGGGAATATATACCCCAAAGAAAATGTCTATAGAGATGTTAAAGGTTGCAAATGTGTTCCTTGAATGTGTGAAAGCGCAACAACCGAATGATAAGTATTTGATAAAGATAAAGAAACCTCAAGCTAATGGGAAGAGTTTGTTTCTGTTGGAAGGTCATGATGGTATTTGGCGTGTGAAGGGCCAATTTATATTCTATTTGGTGGTGATTTAAGAAAATCTGTGCTTGAGGAAGCTCATAAAAGTATGTTGAGTATTCATCCTGGTTCCACTAAGATGTATCAAGACTTCAAAAAGAATTTCTGGTGGCCCGGTATGAAGCGTGATGTGACGAATTTTGTTGTATCTTGCCTTGTTTGTCAGAAGGCTAAGGTTGAACATCAAAAATCATCTGGTTTGTTGAGACCTTTGTAGATCCCTGTTTAGAAATAGGATAGTATTACTAAGGACTTTGTTTTTGGTTTGCTCAGAACTCATGCGGGAAATGATGCTATATGGGTGATCGTAGATCGATTGACAAAGTGTGCTTACTTCTTACCCATGAATATAGAGTTCATTGGAGAAATTAGCCTAATTATACATAAAGGAGATTGTTAGATTCCATGGTATGCCATCTAGAACTATATCTGATCGTGACCCTCGGTTTACTTCATGATTTTAAGGAAGCTTACATCAGGAGTTAGCCTCTATGTTAAAGCTTAGTTTTGCTTATCATCCTCAAACCGACAGATAGTCCGAGAGGACTATTCAAAGCCTTAAAGATTTTGTTGAGGGTTTGTGTTCTTGAGTATCGTGGTTGTTAGGAGAGATTTCTTCCATTGATTGAATTCACGTACAACAACAGTTACCACAGTAGTATTTGTATGGCTCCTTATGAGGCACTTGATGGCAGAATATGTAGAACACCTTTATGTTGGTTGGAAACTGGTAAGAATTTTGCTTTAGAGCCAGAGATTGTTCAAGAAACTACTGAGCAAATTAGAAAGATACAAGGGAATATGAAAACTGCTCAAGACCGATAGAAAAGTTATTATGAGAAAAGGCGGAAACCACTTGAATTTCAAGTTATTGATCATGTATTTCTGAAAGTCTCGCGTGATAAATGAATTGGTAGAGCTTTGAAGAGCAGAAAATTAAGTCTAAGTTTATTGGACCATATGAAATTTTGGAGTGAAATGGTGATGCTGCTTATCGGATTGCACTTCCTCCACATCTTGTGAATTTTCACAATGTATTTCATATGTCGCAGTTGAGGAAATATGTTCCTAATCTCTTGCATGTAATTCCCCTTGATGATGTTGATGTGCAGGATGATTTGGCTATCTCCCCTGTTTCTGTTGGTATTGTTGAGCATTCCATTAAGAGGTTGCGGAACAAGTTGATACCATTGGTGAAAGTCGCATGGAAACATGGTAATTTGAAGACTGTCACGTGGGAACGTGAAAATGATGTACGGGAACCATATCTTAATGCGTTTGAATTTGGTATGTTAAATTTCAAGGACGAACTTTCTTTGAAGTGGGGTGGATTGGAACATCCCAAAAATTTATATAAATATCTCATTGAGAGGAATAAATGGTAAATCATTATATATGAGCTGATTGATGTCCCAAAATTTTAAAACAATCAAATTGGGATGTATTATGATTGTTCATAATTATTGAAGCTTAAAGTGCTAAAAATTGATGCCCGATTAAAGTATGGGTGTCGGGTCAGGTATCTTTGATTGAGATGCTATTGGTCAGGGCTATTAAGAATATGATGTTGAATTTGAATATACCTTTGGAATAATTTTTAAATAAAGTATTGAGCCCGAACGGTGATCATGTTTATTATAAAATGGGAAATATTCATGAGAGGTTAAAATTAAAACACAAAAACTTTCTTTCTCTCCTCTTATTCACGTTGTTTCCTCTCCCTCTAAGGCATTTACTCCCTTTTCTCTACACTCTCATTTTCTCTTTATCTCTTTCCTCTCTAAAAACCTTACAAGCTTATGTATCTCCCTTTTCTCCCATTTTTGTTTCCCTCTACAACCAAGAATAAGGCTATGGTGATTTGAAACTCCCTCTCCCTCTCTTGTAATTTTCGTGCTTTCCCTCTCCTCCCTTGGTGCTTATTGTTGTTTCTTGGTTGAGGTAAGTTCCTCACTATTTTTAATGAGCTTGTGCCCTAGGTTTTGGGTTATTGTTGTTGGAAGAGTGATTGGATGTATATGGGTATTAAAAAAGAGCATTAAATATGGAAATCCTAAGGTGGGGTGACTTAAATGCAAGCTTTTATGAGAATTAATGTTGCTACATGAAAATATGATGATTAATAGTGGGAAATGATGGATATTTATAATGGTTGGTGGGTTTTTGGTGAAACCCTAACCTTAAGAATTGAGAAAAACATTTATTATTGGTTGGGGAATTGATTTTATGAGGAAATATAAGATATTCAAAGTATGGGTATTATTAAATGTGTTGGGAGAATATTTATTGATGATGGTAGATGTCATTAATAATGGTGGATGGCCATTAATGGTGATTGGTGGCCATTAGTTTATGAACCCATTAATGGGTGAAGCTATGAATGCTTAATTAATAAACTGGAATACCAAACCTATGGTGGTTGTGGTGAAATTAATGAAATGGAAATTTGTTAATACAAATAATGTCATATGCACCAAGTATTAAATTTAGAATATGTAAATCTTGGTGGTTTAAAATATAAAGTAATGATATGCTACATTATGTAATGTAGGACCTATTCTGAATGACGAGGCAGGACCGTCGAATCGCTCGGACTACTTCTGTTGAGGTAGGAGATGAGTTTTATATTCTAAATGCATGAATTGAATATTGATTGATTGTTGTATGTAATATTGCACATGTTTGCCTTGCCTTTGTTATGTTGATGAATTATGATGTTGAGTATTGCAACGTTATGCGCTTGACAAATGTGTGATACGCATTTGGAATATTGGTGGTATGCTTTGTAGTGATTGATAATTATTTGATATGTTGAGACAAATATTGTGCTCTATGTTGTTGAAAACATACGTGTATTCACCATAAACATTGATTGATACATGTTGATGCTGAATGAAGATGAATGTTATTGTTGAGCATACCCTCGTGCAATTGATGATTGTTATTATTGATGATTGTTGGTGTCATTGTAGTTGACACAAGTATGAACTTGTATGTATGAATTGAATTGCATTGGTTAAATGTTTTGATTGCCAAACTAAAATGTGAAACAATGGCAATAATCAATAAGATAAAAATCCACTAAGAATTGTGTGGCGATGTTGATGATTGATGAGTGGCATAATAGGATACATAGTGTGAGAAAACATATGATTTGCATTTGCATTGAATCCATGGCATACTGCATAAATGCCAATATGGAATGTTAGGGGTTCCCTCGGTTGGCCCAATGGGAGGGCGGCTCCATGCACGAGCATTATTGTTGTTACCCTAGTGGCTTAGTGGTGGAGTCACAAAGCTGCCCATGCTTAGGTACGGGCAGCTACATGTGGTTAACTCTGTAAGGGGTGGCTCTTTGAGAAGCAGGTGTCCACGGTGGTCCTGTGGATCACAACTACCATGGTATGATTTATGGTTGGCCCACAACACCATACGTTGTTTATGTTGTTTATCGCGGTCATAGAGAAAATAACCGGTGTTGTGAAATGGGCGATGCAGTTTGGTACCAGTAAAATATGATGTTATGAATGCAAACGATGAGATAAGTATACATATTTTACTACTGTAGTAGGGGCATAATAATATATCTATGCTTGAACCCATAAATTAGTGTTTTATATTCCCATAGTTGGATCCGCGATTGATATTAATTCCGTTGTGCATATGTATTAGCCTAACAGAATTTGCATATAACATGGAGATATGCCAAAAGAGTATGAGTTGTGATGATGGTTGAAATAGGTTAAAGACAGCCTAAAGATAACAAAGAAAATTAAATACAAAGAAAAGGCTTTGTGTATGGTGATGATGTTGTGTTAGCCCAAAATGATGAGGGACAACAATGTGTATGTGTATATACTTTGTTGTGGATTATAGTTGATGAATATGATGAACATTAGTTTTGAAATAATGAAATCATGATGATAATTGATGTTGTTGATGCGAAGTATACATGTTGTTATATACATATACACATAATCACAAATGTATTCACATTCGTCAATTGGAATGTATAACTCACCCTCCCATGTTGTCTATTTTTAACATTGTGATGTAGGATATACACGGGTGAGATGCATCTACTTTGAAAGTGTACATATTTTAGTGGAGAAGGTAAATTAGTAGTATAGGAATGCTTTGACCGACAATCATTTTGTATAGCATATGATGTTGATACATGCTTGATATGTATTGGAATAGACATGACAGATATCTTGACGGGTCATGTGTGACCCCTAATGTTATAAGGCTAAGTTTTGGTTGTGACCTAGACGTTGATGGATGTCTATGGTAATTTCCTAGGCTTTATGGCTTGCTGGTGAACGAATAATGTTATTCATGGATTACGAGCATTTATAATGCATGTTAGATATCTATATGCAATTGAGATGTTGAAATGTGTGGATATTGGGAAGTGGATAAGCCATATTCCTATGGAATAGCTAAGACCTCAAGTAGAGGTCAATCATAGCTCATAATGTATGTATATGACTTGTCACTAGTGCAAAAATTGGATATAACAACGGGATATATTCACGGGTTTAAGTGGATCAGTGATAAAAACATGCGCGGTGGTATTTTTGAAATTATAAGGTGAACGATATAATCAGAGAAAACTATATATCCACGGTTAACATCATAACCGTGAACGTACCCATCAATATATATTCACGGTTGAGGAGTCAACCGTGGATATATAGTACCTGTAATATATATCCACGGTTGTGTGCACAACCGTGACTATATATTCATGGGTACGTTCACGGTTATGATGTTAACCGTGGATATATATTGATGTCTATAATCACTGTTGTATTTCCAACCATGGATATATAGTTCAGGTTTTAGGGTTTAACCACTGGGTACTGTATGTCCACGGTTGTTTCTATAACTGTGATTGTAGATTTAATATTTATCCACAGTTGGGCTCATAACCGTGGTGATATAGTTAACATTTATCCATAGTTGTTTGTTCAACCGTGAATATATGTGTAATATATTCACGGTTTTAAGGGGAACCGTGAATATACATCCTTTCTGAAACTTCAAAAGCCGCGCCTTTTAGTGTTTTTTCACTTTCTCTTCTTCTTCGCGCTGGTTGTCGTCTTTTTCCTCGTCCTCCTCTTTGCCTCGAGTTTGTTCTTTGCTGGTCGTGTTCACTTGCTTCTTCCTTCTTCCGTTCGTGCTGTTGTCGTCTTTGCACCATTTTCAAGTAAGTGCTCCATTACCCTTCTTCTCCGTTCACTGCTGGTCTACCTCGTTATTATGCTCTGTCATTGTTTGTGGAACCTATTTGTGTGTGTTTTCGCTTACGTATAGTCGAACTGAATGAATGTGTTATCTCTGTGTGTGTGCATTGTTCAAGGTGAACGAAGCTTGTAGGAAATGTTCCACTAGTGATTAAGTTTGGTTAAGCTTGTTTTATTGTGCCAACATTTCATTGTCTCTATCTCTATGTTGTTATTAAGTTTGGTTAAGCCTGTTATTAAGTTTGTGCCAAATTTTGAGGGCAAGTTTAGCATCATTCAACTTACCACATGCCTCCCTTTCATAGGGTCATAAGAC
The DNA here is from genome assembly GCA_037962975.1 of Clitoria ternatea. Lineage (NCBI taxonomy): Eukaryota > Viridiplantae > Streptophyta > Magnoliopsida > Fabales > Fabaceae > Clitoria > Clitoria ternatea. The sequence continues at coordinate 166,214,564 of CM075672.1, forward strand.
ATAACAGCTCTCAAACTGATGCAGCCTGCTGAAAAAATTAAGAATATAAAAATATTATAAAATAGTTTTTAAAATGAATGTGTAAGGGAAACAATCTTCAAAATTATGCTTAAAATGCTTCCCTCACTAAAACTTAAACCTTCTTCTATTCTCCATTAGAATGACCAAAATCATTACCATCAAGTTTTTATTTGCTTCAGCCACTGATCCCTATGAAATTTATAATTAGCACTTACTTCTTATCCAATTGCCACCAAACTTTAATTCTGTGACCAATTAGATCTTCAGTAAATTAAATCAAACATTGTTGAGTTAGTTGTTTTAGATTCTGACTAGGATGAACCAGATGTAATTTGTCAAATACAAAGTCCTTCCTTAAGTTGCCCTTGAAGTAAAACCTTCTTGGTATCCTGACACTGGTGCTATAAATCACCTCACACATGATCTAAACAATTTAGTGTCACATTCTGAATACACAGGGCCTGATAAGGTTCAAGTTAGATATTTTTAAATGGAAAATTTTCACTCGATCATTGTTAACCATTCCCTTTAAAACATTTTCCATTTTTGAATTTTGTTCTCTTGAAGTTTAGTTTAAAATTTTGATATTTCATTATTCGATTTTTGAGTTGAGTTGTAAGCAAAACTTACATTTCACTTATATAATGTTATTGTTGTTGTTGTTGGTTGCTCGTATATAATGTTATTTCTGTCTATTGTATGTATGTGGTTTTCAATCTTGCAAACTCATAGGCTCATACTAATTAACTAGTATGAAAGTTGTTGTGCATATGAGTGAACCGTAGTTCCCCGTTTGAGATTCGACACAAATGGTCATTAAGTTAATTAATGTCATCGTTTGTGTTGAATCTTGAATTGTCCGTTTGGACAGTTTGGGATGAACAATTATTTTTTATACGTCATTGTTAGTATGTACAAGTTAGGAGTTATTTTAAAATTTGATAAACTTTTGGTAACTTGCATTTTGTGTTGTTCTCTAGGTGCATATTTGGTTGTGGTTGAATTTGATTTGACCACTCTCATTTTGTGTACTTAGAGACTAATGCGAAATGCTGCTGAAATTTCATTAAATTTTAAAATAACTCCTAACCTGTATATATGAATAACGTATAAAAACAATTGTCATCCTGAATGGGTATAGGACCACCACCTTTGAAGAAAAAATGAGGTTGATCATAGCACCTTGTAAACAGTTGGCATGGATCGGATTTGGATAACTGCATCATGCCTAAGTCTAGAGTACGAGGGGGAGTTGAATCGTTTATAGAATTCGTAGCGAGGAATGCAGTGGAGGTGAATGGAAACTATTTTTGCCCTTGTGTTAAATGCTTGAACCTGCGTCGGGTAGACTTGGAAGAGGTGCGAGAACATCTACTGTGTGACGGTTTTCTACGTAGTTATACGCGTTGGATATGGCATGGTGAAGATGTGGTGGTGCCAAGTAACAGCTCTCAAACTGAAAATCGAAGCTCGATGCATGACCCCGATGTCGACATGGATGACCGACTCAAGGATATGATCCGTGATGTGGGGGTAGAAGGTTTTAAGAAAGCTCATGTATATACGACTCTGTGTGAGGACTCTGAGCAGCCGTTGTATCCAAACTGCTTCAATTTCACGAGGTTATCAGCAGTTTTGCAATTGTTTAATTTGAAGGCCATAAACAGGTGGACAGATAAAAGTTTCATTGACTTACTGAAGTTGTTGAAAGAAATTCTCCTAGCTGGAAACACCTTGCTGAATCGTAACTATGAGGCCAAAAAGGTGTTGTGTCCTATGGGTTTAGAGTATGAAAAAATAGATGCATGCCCAAATGATTGTGTATTATTCCGGGGTGAGTTAGAAATGTTGCATCGATGTCCTAGGTGTGGGGTGTCACGGTATAAGAAGAAAGAGGCGAATTCTGATGAGGTATGCACTAAAGGGTCTCCTGCAAAGGTGTTGTGGTATCTGCCTATAGTTCCAAGACTAAAGCGTCTGTTTGCCAATGTAGATGATGCAAAACTTATGAGATGGCAAGCTGATGAAAGGGTTGTTGATGGAATACTTAGGCATCCGGCCGATGGATCGCAATAGAAGAAAATGGATACGATTTTTCTGGAATTTGCCCATGAACTAAGAAATGTTAAGCTTGCACTAGCCACAGACGGCATGAACCCATTTGGGAACCTGAGCACAAACCATAGTTCATGGCCTGTTTTGTTGTTTGTCTAACATCCTTAATTTAATTAAACTTAAACCGAGACCAGGGGAAATTTTTCCCAAAATTTAGAGTTTACAAATCATTCATAATCTGCCCAGATTAGTAATTGGAATAGAATTAAGATGGCGTAAGGGCAGAGAAGGCAAAAGCCGACCAGAAGAAAGGAAAACCTTCACAAGAAGGCCCAGCGGAAGTCACAGCTCGAACAACCAGTGTTCATTCACTCAAGCGGGACCCAGGACGCTTGAACGAGACAGCCCACTCACACGGGTGAAGTACCATTCGCTTAAGCGAACAACCCAGAAGCCTTCCATGCACACACACTCGCTGGAGCTAAGTCTAATTCGCTGGGGCGAACACAGGTACAAGGTAATTTCTCGCTCAGATTTGGGACATAGGTTCACCCGGTAAATCATCACGCTCATACTTCACTCGGGAATCTACACAGCTCCCCATTTCATTCATATAGACCACAAGTATAAACCACTCGGGAAATGACTCCCCCAATTCTACCACTCGGAATCCAGAACTCTTTCTCACTCGGAATATTTCTTAATCAAACATCACTCGAGGTATTTAACTTCAATACAATCGGGTCTGTACCATACCCCCATCACTCGGTATATTGTCACATCTCTCACTCAGAGAACACAGATCTTCCTTCACTCAGAAGGGGTCACAATATTCATTCTTCACTCGGAACATTCCAGCTAGCTCCACTCGGCATATGACAACTTATTCGCTCGGGGAAAATCATTAAGTCAAGCCCCTCTCGGACTTAATCTAATCTTAACCACTCAGGGTGTAGAACCTCATTCACTCGGATTATGTATGTCGTACACTTAGAATTCGTTCCAATCTAACCATTACAACAACTCTTCCTTCGGAGGAGGGCTCACTCGGGGTTTCCACTTGGAATTATCCCAACCCCTTTCCCGCTCGGGATCTACACATATTTTTCACTCGGGATAATCAAGCCTAGCATTACACGGAAATTCTCCCATTAAATTCCACACAATAAGTTCATCAATAAATTTCTCAGAATCCTCTGTCTTCTCCATTCAGAAAAGAAGGCCAGACACCATAGCCTCACTCGGAACAGCTCAGACAATAATAATCCACTCGGAATTCATCACCTTAACATTATGTATTCAACATCACTTCCCAACCAATACAATGTATGTTACCAATATAACCACACACGTATATATACAGACATACACGTGGACACTTATTATCCTAACATTATTCATTCACCAACACTTGATATTCGATGTAATTAACACCATACCCATGTAAAATATATATATATATATGTATACGTGTACTTGTCTACAATTCTGATAGGCATTGCTCATAAACAATAAGTTAATTATCCTATTACATGAGAGCCGGCCAAGGCTACACTGACCAGACACGATAAATACAATATAAGCACTCATCAGTCGGAGTGCACCTCACTCGGACTTGAGGCCTTATCATTACTTCTGAGTCCAACCTGCACATACTGGGAAAAATGGCGTAGGGGTGAGCTTTCACATATAAAATGATAGTTATTGACTCAGATTATACCTCAATCCTTAATTATACAATTTACACGGCTCAATCCACAATAATATATATATATGCACTGCCAACTAATATAAGGTTACACAACATCATCCAATCTGAAATTGCACCATGACATACATCCTCAATCATAACATCATATTGCATTCGGCAACAGCATCAATACATACATATTTATTCAGCCAGAATTCACTCACACGACATCATCTAGTCAGAATTTACTTAGATCATTTTCAAATCCATGCGAATCACGTTAGTCTCAATAACAATGCTTTTACACACATGCATGCGGATCTGACTTAAACAGTGATTTTCAGTTGCAGATTCCTTCCTGGTCCCTCGTCCATTAGCCCTTCCCGCATGGTACTGGTCTTCCAAAGACGTCTCGAGACTTAACTCTAGCTCCCTCGGCTACCAAGGGCCCTCATGGAACTCGCCAGGAATCTGGAAATCATCTCATAGGGTCCCTGACCTTCCACGGGTCACCGTTTTTTCATGTATGTAATTCTCATGCATTCGGCAGTAATGGTAACACACACATACATTCACTCTGCATTCTCATGTTCAACAGCATGCATCTCAGAAATATTAACAGGCACTCAAGGACGGGTCATACAACACAAACAGTTCACAGATATGGCAAGATCCGGGAGTTGCATGCACAAATACTCACTCACAACACATCTATCAACACGCTTCAAACACCACACATTAAGCAAATCTCCCCAGAACCCGTCCATAAACCATACACTTGACATGCAAAGCACCCTCTACCTGTCGGGGTTCAGAGACTCCTCGAGTTACAATGCTGACCGATCGCCCTTCTGTTACTCCTCCTCCAACAGCCTTCGAACTCAGCGTCGATCCTGGGCCAGAGTTGCTCCTTCCTCCAACGGGTTTGTCTCCCACACAGCTCCAAGGTACTTCCCAACACAGCCTTCCGACTGGGACACTAACAGCTCCAAGTGGAAGAAGAAGAAGACGAAGGTGACGGAGAGGAAGAAGAGAACAGGGAGTGGAAACAGGACCGCGTCGCTGTTCCACCCAGAAAAGCTCTCAACTCTCTCCCTATTCTTTCCAAGCGGATGATGCGAATGAGGGTGAAGAAGAAGAGAAACAGTAAAAAGAAGAGACCAGATGCACGTACGAAGGAGAGCTGTCCAGTGTGAATAATAAGGGGAAAGAGAGAGCTGAAGTTCTTTTATACCTCCAGGGGAACATACGTCCTTCCACTTGGCATTATCATTATTATTTATTCAATTATTTCTAACTAATCAGCAATTACTCTAATTAACCATTAATCCCAATTATGTAATTAACCCTTAACTAATAGCTTAATCTCAATCGATAATTAAATTAAAAATCGGGATGTTACAGTTTCTTTACAACTTGCCGCCATGGTTGTGCATGAAGCAGAAATATGTCATGTTATCGATGATGATTTCTAGTCCACAACAACCGGGCAATGACATTGATGTATATTTAATTCCATTGGTTGAAGACCTCAAAAGGTTGTGGGAAGACAGGCAATCATTCAAATTGCGTGCCATGCTCTTTTACACGATCAATGACTTTCCAGCGTATGGTAACTTATCCGGGTACAGCGTGAAGGGTCATAAATCTTGTCCAGTATGTGAGGAGGGGACTAGTTCTGTGTGGTTGTGTAATATCCCGATTTAATAATTATTTACCGAATGAATCTAAATTGCTAAAATAGTAATTCCAGAAGTAGAAAACCAATTGTTAATTATATTCGATTTAACTTGAGAAATAGTGACAAATTAAATAAGTTTAACTGGTAAGGGGTGGCTGTTTGCGATTGGTGAGTCCGTGAGTGGGACTGCAATCCACGATTTCCCACCCCACTCTCCTCTTCCTTGTGCACGCGCATGCTTATACATATATGTGCCCTGGGTCATGGAAGCTATGCATCTCCTTCAGATTTCTCTTCTTCTCTTCTTCGCTCTTCACTCTCCTTCTCCTCTTCTTCTTTCTCTACTCACTGTTCCTGTGAGCTCGCAACAATGGTGGCTGAGGATCGGGGTCCTCCTTCTTCACTCGACGAGCCAGAGAGAGTGCAGGTGTGCCTTCCTCCTGCAAGCAACCTGTCTCCCTCCTTGTTCCTTCGACGACTTCCTCTTCTTGCTCGAAGCTGCCAAGCCTCAGTGGAGATCTGCGAGGAGCTTCAAGATGGTAGGAGTGTTCACAGCGTTGTGATGGAGCTCCTCCAGGGAATGAACAGAGAGCTGGGCATCTCAGGAACCCGAATGGTCTCCCTGCTCTTGCATGCAGATATGTTAAGGGTGATTCAGTGTTCCTCTGGAATTGAATGTCGTGTTGACCGACTGAAAACTCCAGTCCAGGTAGGGGGAGTATCTTCTATCTTAAATGCATGGGTTATGAACAGGTTCCAAGTGCTGATGCTTGCTATATCCGTGATCTGATGGTGTGTTATGTTGCATGCGAGTGTGTACAGCCTAGTTGCATGACGAGTGAAAGATGAGTGTTGCATGTTAGCATTTTCCTTAGAAATGCATGCGTTGTTGAGTCTCGTTACCATAGAACCCGATTGCATGTTGTGTTGTGTTGATGAGAATGCTTTATTGAATCTGTGCATGTTCATAGGAATGCACGCGTTGATTAAGGTCTGGTACTGTCATATACTGATTGCATATTGTATCATGATTGATTGGAATGCTTGCATGAGCCTGTTATTCTTCGTATAAATACCTGCGCTGATTAAGTCTTGATGCTGCTGTGAACCGAATGAATGTTAACTTGAAGTTGATGAAAATGCTCATAGAAGCTTAATACTGATTGATATTGATTGTATTGGAATCATATATGGTTAATGGAATGATGATGATGATTGCATGGAAGCTATGTGTGTTAAATTAACATGCGAAGTCCTGATGATATGTACTACCGACTGCATGTGAAAGATGTATGATTGAATGAGGATGTGTGCATGAATTAAATGCTGTGTTGTGGAGTACTGTTAATGTCCAGCATTGATTGTATGAGATGCATGTGCCGATTGAATGCTGATGATGTATGATGCCGATTGCATGAGATGCATATATGGCCGTGTATATGAACTCTGTGTGTGTGATGAATCCGCTTGTGGCGCATGGGATGCGTTTGTGCTGAGAGCACGTAGTGTGTGACACTACCATCGGTTTTAAAGTGTGGGACGCTATGAAATCCTTGAGTGGGACTCAAGGTAGCCCTTGAGTGGGACTCAGGCTGCCTGTGAACACCTCCGTTGGCGCTGAGAGCGCTGGTGTCACCTGTGGGCAAACGGTTGGGTACCTGTAAAACGGCCAAGCAGCTGGGAGCTGATTTGATAGCTGAGAGCTATGTGTAAAAAGGCTGAGAGCCTACGTTGCAACGTCTAAACCGATACACACGAATGCGGAACCGAGTGAGATAATATGTGTTTATTAACTTTTGATAATGTTGGAATTGATAATGATTATAAAGATGATGAATGTGTATGCCCGAGTGAATTATTCCGTGTGCACCTGCCTTGGATGCTAAGTGAAACCTGTTTCATGAATACATATATGTGTGTCAGTGTTACTGAAATATTATGTGTGTAGCCGAGTGAGAATTGTTGAATTCTGATTGAGCAATATTCAATATGTGCATTCTGATTCATGGGTATTGCTATTAAGTCACTGATTGTCGTATGTTAATGTTGTTGAATGGATGCATGCATAAGGACGAGTGACAATTGGTGGATTCCGATCGGTAAGAGTCTTTTGTGTGTCCTGGTTGATTGATGCTACCCTGATTATAAACATTGCCATGTATAATTGTGTGTATATATATATATTGTTGTATAATTATGAGGCAACCTGAGTCAGTATCTGTCATTTAAAATTTAAGATGCTCACCCCTGCACCATTTTTCAGTATGTATGCAGGTTGGACTTTGAAGTGATGATAAGGTCTTAGGTCCGAGTGAGGGGTACTCCGACCGGAAGTGTTTATTTTGTATGTGTCATGTCTCGTCAGTTGTAGCCTTGGCCGGCTCGTAATAACAGTGTGGTGTAATGAACATGAATATATATATATATATGCGTATAGGTAATTGAGTTATTGTGACCCGAGTGCATGTTCATATATACATACAGGTATTATGTTGATAACAGGTGTTGAGGAATGAATGACGTATTCTGAGTGCATGATTAGGTACGTACAATATGTTGTATACGAGTGGTCGTGTTTTGGATAGACCGAGGGACGCTGATGGATAGAATACTGCTCAATTAATGATCTCCGAGTGGACGTAGTTGGGGAGCCAACTCCGAGTGGAACTACAAATGGCTATGCCTTCTTGTTCGAACGATGATACTTCGATGAACTCTGAGTAAAATACCTTGGATGAACCTGTACTGTGTAAGACCTGATGAGAGGATTTCCGGGTGAAAACGAGGGCGGCCCTTACCGAGTGAAAATGTAACCAAAAACTGAGTGAGAGAGAGTTCGTATTTTCCGAGCGAAATCATAAATAAATCCCGAGTAAGGCAGAGTTGTGCCTCCCGAGTGAAAACCTCGAGTGATTTCCTGCTGAGAGAGGAGTTCAATTAGTGGTTTAGGGTGGATTGGATCCTAAGTGAAAGGTATCGATAGTCCGAGTGAGTGAGGATTGGTGTCCCGAGTGGTTGGGTTTGAATAAGTCCGAGTGGGACTTGACTTCCCGATTTCCCGAATGAAGTACGAGCGTGAGGACTTGCTGAGTGAACTTTGTCCATATCCGATTGAGAAATTACTTTGTGTCTGTGTTGGAGGGGCGTTGTGTTGACCTCGCTTAGGCGGTGTCATACCTCGCCCAAGTGACTAGGACGGTTCACCCAAGCGCGTGGAACCATGCTGAAGCGAGCAGACGTCAACGTGGAACTCCGCCCAAGTACCTCCCTCTTCCGTTGTCGCATTATTATATCTCGCTGGGCGGTGTTGGACATCGCCTGAGTGAGTGGACGTTGTAATGTAGTCCGTCCAGGCGTTGTCGTGCCTTGCTGAACTGGACGGCGGTGTAATCACTTCCTCCTTCCATGGTTGCACTATTATGCTTCGCTCAGGCGGCGTCGGACCTCGTCTGAGCGGGCCAGTTATCTTAGTCTTCGCCCAGGCGCTGTTGTGTTTCGCTGGGCAGTATGGGTCGGTCCAAGCCTTGCTTCCTCCTCCAACTGTTATACGTGTTAATCATCCTTTTATTTACCTTGTCCCTTCCACCGAATGCCATGCGTGTGGATAACCTCTCATTTCCCCTGCCTTCCTTCCCTTGTTATTCATGCCCGGTTCTTCTTGATTGTCTCTGGGAATGGAGCAAAGGGAGTGCTGTTTGGACTGATTTAAGCTGCTGTGCTCCGCTGAATACCGGCTGAGTGCTTGTCCTTCCTTGCACTCCGCCCCTTTTGTTATCCGGTTGCCTTATAGTCTATTTGGTTAATTATTTTTGGAAAAATTTTCCCCGTATTGGTTCTTAATTATTTATTTTCTTTTCTATGCCGATTGGCCAGTAGTTGGTTTTTGTGAAAAATTTCCCCCTGTTTTTGGAATTATTATTTATAAAAAATTAGGGTGTTACATTTTGGTATCAGAGCAGACCAAAAGGTCCATGGCCAAGGTTTGCCTACTGTTTGTGGGCGGTTGAGTATATTATGCCAGTTTGTCCTAGATTGCTTATGATATTCTATTGTATGTTGATACCTGTCCAATTATGACTCGGGTGATGATATATGTTATGATTCTCTATTGAAATTGGTATATGCTGACTATGAATGGTGTGGTTGTACGCCTGTGCCTTGTTGAGAAATTTGAACGTGTGATAAATGAATGATACATGAAGTATGTGATTTGCAGTATAAGGGATGGGTTGTAGTTCCTAGGTTGAAAATCTGGGTGTGTAATAAGTGAGCGAAGGTGAGGTCGGACATATGATAAAAATTGGGGTTGCGTCTCGGTGGCGATTGAGGAAACCAAGTGAGTGATGGCTAAATGCTAGACCAATAGGAATAATGACCCCCTTAGGGATTCTAAATCTGATAGTTTATGAACCTTGCGAGTTGTTGAGCCGAGTAGAACAATTGCGTAGTAGCTCATTGAGGCTTGAATGATTATCATGTGATGTGTTGTGTGTGAGATGTGTTGGTAGCTGCACTATGATTGCGTAATGATGCATGCGACTCCGAATGCATGCTAATAATTCTATGAATACTGACTGAATACTTGCAAAATAGGAGTGTTACCATTACTGCCGAGAGCTATGGTGACGGATGTTTTGTAACCTAGCATATGAACCCCGCGTAATATATATATATATATATATACCTGATGTAGGTGATTAAGGGCGAATTGCTTTCATGTATTGCTCTATACTCGAAATATAACAGTTGTTTGATGATTGAAATAGGTGATCTGTGTGTGATTGCTTGGTGATGCATGCAACACCCGGATAGTATGATAGATATTAATTGTGAATCGTTGTGATGATACCCATCTAAAGGATATATATATGTGTGAATAAGAATGCCGAGTGACTTATGCTGTGAGTCAGCAAATAAGAGCTGTGTGTGATCTATAATGAAATGCAGCAAGCATTGAATGTCTTTCAGAGTGGGCAATCAGATGAATGCAAGGGGTATTGAGGATTCTGAGATTAATCCTAAAAGACCTCTGAGCTGGACTCGAGGCCATGCTTGGAGCATGAGCATTGGATGCTTAATGAAAGTCCTTGGGTTGGACTCAAGGCAAATGCCGAGTGTATTGGAGTGGGACTCCTGGTGAATAATCGTATGCATCTGATTCGCCGACTGCATGACTACATGTGTATGAGAGTATTATTATTGAGGGTGAGATGATTTGCATGGATTTGAATGATTTGAGTAGTTTTCGACCTGATGATGTTGTATGAATGAAGTCTGACTGAATGAATGTACATGTATTGATGCTGTTGCCAAGCGTGATGCAATGTTATAATTGAGAATGTATGTTATAGTGCAATTTCTGATTGAATGACTGTGCATACACTTATGAGAATAAATGAGCTTAGTGTGAACTATGTGAACGTGTGAATATGATATTGTGAATGAAACCCTTAATGTAGTTGGAATTGATTTGGGTAAATCTGATTGGATGGGCGTATGTATATGTCAAGTGCAATGTGTGTTATGATTATGATGTATGCTGTAGTAAACAATGATATAACCATGAATAATTGGCGTGACATCTGATTGAGTGTCTGTATGTACATTAGTGCTGTTGCTGAAGCTCGTGGTGTGTTATAGCATATGTGATTGTGAATTGCTTAAACCTGAATGAATTGCATGAACCCGAGTGAGTGATGTCATCACATTGTTGGGGATTAAGAATTTAATCCGAGCCATGATTTTGTGTTGAATAGGATTAGAGGAAATAATTACTCGGTATTGGCTAGGAGCCGATTGTTGTATTGCCATCAACTGTTTTACAGAAGTGATGAATAATTTTCATGATTATTGATACGTGATGTACCCTATGTGATGCGTGATGTTAAAGTGGGTGTATTACTTATATGTGTGAACTGCCATTAACTACCGTGTGAATTTGTATTAGTTGGGTGAAGTCTGGTTCGTGTGAGGTATGCTGCTCTGAGATGACTCTTCCTGCCATAGGTAATGTGGCAGCGTACACGTTGCAGTGACCATGTAATTGTTGTAACCCTATAGGAATGAGACGTCATCCTATAAGTTGGATGCAGTAATTCATGAGTCAGGCAGGTGAAGCTGTAACTACTTATGGTGATGGTGGGTCCTTCAGACGTTCCGAGTAATAATGGGAGTTATATCGAATGAGTGTTATGCGATTGATTATCAAAATGAGGGAAGAGGGTTTATTTGACCTTGGCGTGTCTGTTTCCGAGAGAATTAGAGGTTACTGGGTACAGATTGGCTACAAAAAGGATGATTGGTATTGGAATATGGAGAGTGACCAAACTGTCACTGAAATTGGAGTTTTGAAAAGTTAACCGAGTAATACGGTAGGCCTAACGAAGAAACCAAGATTGGAGCCAAATTAAATTGCAAGGTGAAGACTTGCTTGGGAAGGGATTAGTATATTTCGAGTGTGCAAAAGTAGGGACAATTCCGAGCGAAGTCTTATGAGGAAGAACTGCTGAGTGAGAGTTAGAGTGTTCCGAGTAGAACCTCATAGAGAGTACCATTAGTAAGTTAAGGGGTAGTATCCGAGTGTAACGCTCTGAGCAAGGAGAGATTCGAGTGGCGTGTCTCAGAGTGTATCACTTCTGTGTAGAATGAAACCATGTGGGATGGCTCTACGAAGAAAGATGCCGAGTGTAGAATTCTTAATGCCCTTGTGATGTCCAACCGAGTGATTTTCCCGGAGAAAAGTCCTTCTGGACGAAAATGAGACTCCGAGTGAGTGAGTTTAGCCAAAAGCATGGGTAGGAACCTAAGATTTCCACGCCGAGCGTGGTGCCTGTGCGAATTAAACCCTAGCAAATGGTACTGACTGGAGCACATGGGAGCCCTTTTCAGCGTTCATTCGGGTGAAAAGAAGAAATCTTGTGGTCAGATTTCAAAAACCCGAGTGTTTAAACCGAGAGGAATTGGTCAGGAGTGGGTATTTTTGGGGGGTCGGTGATGTTGTTTACCTATTAGATTACTCCCAACTAGATGATTAACCCCCCATCACGTGTCCATGTGATACAATTTTGGGTTTGTACCCTGTATGAGTTGTAGTTGTACCGAGTGACTCATTTGAGTCAGGGAAACCGAGGGTGTAAATACACCAATCGGTGTTGAGAGCATAAGGCCAAACGGCCAAGAAATTAGGAAGTGCCTCTGCTTGTAATGAATTGGCTGAGTTAAAATGGAATAAATTGTACGTTTTAATTTAAATTCCCAAATATATTAAATCCTCTAATAAAGTTGTAATCAGGTAGGGCCTGACTTTTTGTTTTACAGACTGAAAATTTTGGTGCGGTCAGTAAACCGCTTGGGTGGTAAATCTTCTCCGAGTGAAATTGTGGTTCAGTCGGTGACTGCTTGTGGAAACACAGCCGCGTGGTAAGTAAACAACAATCTTCTGAGTTAGGTATTTGTGGTAAGTTACCGATTGAATTTCGAGGACGAAATTCTTTTGAGAGGGGGAGAACTGTAATATCCCGATTTAATAATTATTTACCGAATGAATCTAAATTGCTAAAATAGTAATTCCAGAAGTAGAAAACCAATTGTTAATTATATTCGATTTAACTTGAGAAATAGTGACAAATTAAATAAGTTTAACTGGTAAGGGGTGGCTGTTTGCGATTGGTGAGTCCGTGAGTGGGACTGCAATCCACGATTTCCCACCCCACTCTCCTCTTCCTTGTGCACGCGCATGCTTATACATATATGTGCCCTGGGTCATGGAAGCTATGCATCTCCTTCAGATTTCTCTTCTTCTCTTCTTCATTCTTCACTCTCCTTCTCCTCTTCTTCTTTCTCTACTCGCTGTTCCTGCGAGCTCGCAACAATGGTGGCTGAGGATCGGGGTCCTCCTTCTTCACTCGACGAGCCAGAGAGAGTGCAGGTGTGCCTTCCTCCTGCAAGCAACCTGTCTCCCTCCTTGTTCCTTCGACGACTTCCTCTTCTTGCTCGAAGCTGCCAAGCCTCAGTGGAGATCTGCGAGGAGCTTCAAGATGGTAGGAGTGTTCACAGCGTTGTGATGGAGCTCCTCCAGGGAATGAACAGAGAGCTGGGTATCTCAGGAACCCGAATGGTCTCCCTGCTCTTGCATGCAGATATGTTAAGGGTGATTCAGTGTTCCTCTGGAATTGAATGTCGTGTTGACCGACTGAAAACTCCAGTCCAGGTAGGGGGAGTATCTTCTATCTTAAATGCATGGGTTATGAACAGGTTCCGAGTGCTGATGCTTGCTATATCCGTGATCTGATGGTGTGTTGTGTTGCGTGCGAGTGTGTACAGCCTAGTTGCATGACGAGTGAAAGATGAGTGTTGCATGTTAGCATTTTCCTTAGAAATGCATGCGTTGTTGAGTCTCGTTACCATAGAACCCGATTGCATGTTGTGTTGTGTTGATGAGAATGCTTTATTGAATCTGTGCATGTTCATAGGAATGCACGCGTTGATTAAGGTCTGGTACTGTCATATACTGATTGCATATTGTATCATGATTGATTGGAATGCTTGCATGAGCCTGTTATTCTTCGTATAAATACCTGCGCTGATTAAGTCTTGATGCTGCTGTGAACCGAATGAATGTTAACTTGAAGTTGATGAAAATGCTCATAGAAGCTTAATACTGATTGATATTGATTGTATTGGAATCATATATGGTTAATGGAATGATGATGATGATTGCATGGAAGCTATGTGTGTTAAATTAACATGCGAAGTCCTGATGATATGTACTACCGACTGCATGTGAAAGATGTATGATTGAATGAGGATGTGTGCATGAATTAAATGCTGTGTTGTGGAGTACTGTTAATGTCCAGCATTGATTGTATGAGATGCATGTGCCGATTGAATGCTGATGATGTATGATGCCGATTGCATGAGATGCATATATGGCCGTGTATATGAACTCTGTGTGTGTGATGAATCCGCTTGTGGCGCATGGGATGCGTTTGTGCTGAGAGCACGTAGTGTGTGACACTACCATCGGTTTTAAAGTGTGGGACGCTATGAAATCCTTGAGTGGGACTCAAGGTAGCCCTTGAGTGGGACTCAGGCTGCCTGTGAACACCTCCGTTGGCGCTGAGAGCGCTGGTGTCACCTGTGGGCAAACGGTTGGGTACCTGTAAAACGGCCAAGCAGCTGGGAGCTGATTTGATAGCTGAGAGCTATGTGTAAAAAGGCTGAGAGCCTACGTTGCAACGTCTAAACCGATACACACGAATGCGGAACCGAGTGAGATAATATGTGTTTATTAACTTTTGATAATGTTGGAATTGATAATGATTATAAAGATGATGAATGTGTATGCCCGAGTGAATTATTCCGTGTGCACCTGCCTTGGATGCTAAGTGAAACCTGTTTCATGAATACATATATGTGTGTCAGTGTTACTGAAATATTATGTGTGTAGCCGAGTGAGAATTGTTGAATTCTGATTGAGCAATATTCAATATGTGCATTCTGATTCATGGGTATTGCTATTAAGTCACTGATTGTCGTATGTTAATGTTGTTGAATGGATGCATGCATAAGGACGAGTGACAATTGGTGGATTCCGATCGGTAAGAGTCTTTTGTGTGTCCTGGTTGATTGATGCTACTGTGACTATAAACATTGCCATGTATAATTGTGTGTATATATATATATTGTTGTATAATTGTGAGGCAACCTGAGTCGGTATCTGTCATTTAAAATTTAAGATGCTCACCCCTGCACCATTTTTCAGTATGTATGCAGGTTGGACTCTGAAGTGATGATAAGGTCTTAGGTCCGAGTGAGGGGTACTCCGACCGAAAGTGTTTATTTTGTATGTGTCATGTCTCGTCAGTTGTAGCCTTGGCCGGCTCGTAATAACAGTATGGTGTAATGAACATGAATATATATATATATATATGCGTATAGGGAATTGAGTTATTATGACCCGAGTGCATGTTCATATATACATACAGGTATTATGTTGATAACAGGTGTTGAGGAATGAATGACGTATTCCGAGTGCATGATTAGGTACGTACAATATGTTGTATACGAGTGGTCGTGTTTTGGATAGACCGAGGGACGCTGATGGATAGAATACTGCTCAATTAATGATCTCCGAGTGGACGTAGTTGGGGAGCCAACTCCGAGTGGAACTGCAAATGGCTATGCCTTCTTGTTCGAACGATGATACTTCGATGAACTCTGAGTAAAATACCTTGGATGAACCTGTACTGTGTAAGACCTGATGAGAGGACTTCCGGGTGAAAACGAGGGCGGCCCTTACCGAGTGAAAATCTAAGCAAAAACCGAGTGAGAGAGAGTTCGTATTTTCCGAGCGAAATCATAAATAAATCCTGAGTAAGGCAGAGGTGTGCCTCCCGAGTGAAAACCTCGAGTGATTTCCTGCTGAGAGAGGAGTTCAATTAGTGGTTTAGGGTGGATTGGATCCTAAGTGAAAGGTATCGATAGTCCGAGTGAGTGAGGATTGGTGTCCCGAGTGGTTGGGTTTGAATAAGTCCGAGTGGGACTTGACTTCCCGATTTCCCGAATGAAGTGCGAGCGTGAGGACTTGCCGAGTGAACTTTGTCCATATCCGATTGAGAAATTACTTTGTGTCTGTGTTGGAGGGGCGTTGTGTTGACCTTGCTTAGGCAGTGTCATACCTCACCCAAGTGACTAGGACGGTTCGTCCAAGCGCGTGGAACCATGCTGAAGCGAGCAGACGTCAACGTGGAACTCCGCCCAAGTACCTCCCTCTTCCGTTGTCGCATTATTATATCTCGCTGGGCGGTGTTGGACATCGCCTGAGTGAGTGGACGTTGTAATGTAGTCCGTCCAGGCGTTGTCGTGCCTTGCTGAACTGGACGGCGGTGTAATCACTTCCTCCTTCCGTGGTTGCACTATTATGCTTCGCTCAGGCGGCGTCGGACCTCGTCTGAGCGAGCCAGTTATCTTAGTCTTCGCCCAGGCGCTGTTGTGTTTCGCTGGGCAGTATGGGTCGGTCCAAGCCTTGCTTCCTCCTCCAACTGTTATACGTGTTAATCATCCTTTTATTTACCTTGTCCCTTCCACCGAATGCCATGTGTGTGGATAACCTCTCATTTCCCCTGCCTTCCTTCCCTTATTATTCGTGCCCGGTTCTTCTTGATTGTCTCTGGGAATGGAGCGAAGGGAGTGCTGTTTGGACTGATTTAAGCTGCTGTGCTCCGCTGAATACCGGCTGAGTGCTTGTCCTTCCTTGCACTCCGCCCCTTTTGTTATCCGGTTGCCTTATAGTCTATTTGGTTAATTATTTTTGGAAAAATTTTCCCCGTATTGGTTCTTAATTATTTATTTTCTTTTCTATGCCGATTGGCCAGTAGTTGGTTTTTGTGAAAAATTTCCCCCTGTTTTTGGAATTATTATTTATAAAAAATTAAGGTGTTACAGGTTGCACCATGGTAGGAAAAGTGTTTATCTTCGACATCGAAGGTTTCTTAAAGCGAATCATCCGTTTCGGAGGTTGAAGAAGTCGTTTAACGGTGCCCAAGACTTTGAAATGGCTCCTCCACCACTATCTGGTCGCCAGACATATGAAAAGGTGAAAGACGTCAACGTGCAGTTTGGTAAGTGTGAAAAACAGCACCCGACACAAAACAACTGGAAGAAAAAGTCTGTGTTTTTTGATCTGCCATATTAGAGGGAGCTTGATGTAAGACACTGCATTGATGTAATGCATGTGGAGAAAAATGTGTGCGACAGTTTAGTTGGTACACTCTTAAACATACCCGGGAAGACTAAGGATGGCCTAAACTCGCGTATGGACTTAGAGTTGATGGGTATACGTCAGGATTTGCATCCACAATCAAAGGGCAAAAGAACATATTTGCCCCCAGCATGTCATACGTTGTCCAGAAAAGAAAAGCAAAGTCTGTGTGAATCATTACGAAGTGTGAAAGTTCTGTCTGGTTATGGCTCCAACATTAACTCTTGTGTTTCCATGAAAGATTTGAAGTTAGTTGCGTTGAAGTCTCATGATTGTCACATGTTGATGGAACAGTTTCTGCCTCTCGCTATTCGTGACATTCTTCTTAAAAATGTGAGAAATGTCATAACAAGGTTGTGTATGTTTTTCAATGCCATATGTTGCAAGGTAATCATGCCCGGCGAATTGGATGTGTTGGAACAGGAAGAATCACTTATATTATGTCAACTTGAAATGTATTTCCCGCCCTCTGTTTTTGACATAATGGTCCACCTAATCATCCATTTGGTGAGAGAGGTCCGTTTGTGTGGTCCAGTGTTCTTATGGTGGATGTATCCCGTTGAGCGATATATGAAGATATTGAAAGGGTATATGAAGAACCAACGTCGTCTCGAAGCTTCAATTATGGAAAGATATATTGCAGAGGAAGTAATTAAGTTTTACACTGAATACATGTCACATGCTGCAAGCATTGGTATTCCAATGACTCGTCATAAAGGGAGATTGGATGGGAAAGGAACGATTGGGAAAAAAATGAAGAGCATGTCACGTGATGATGTCCTTCAGGCACACTTGTATATTTTAAACAACACGGACAACGTGCAACCGTATCTAGCCACTCACAAGGAGCTAGTCAAGAGAACCAACCCTAAAATAACTGAAAAATGGTTGTTGAATGAACACAATAAGAGTTTCATGCAGTGGTTCCAAAAGACCGTTCTGAAAGATGCATCTGCTTCCTCGACATTACATCGACTGGCACAGGGCCCGAACTTTGATGTCCTCAACTTTTGTGGGTATGACATAAACAATTATTCGTTTTACACAAGGACACAGGATGAAAAGAGTACAAATCAAAACAGTGGAGTGATGGTTGTGGCTCAGTCAATGTATTTCTCAACTTTAAAGGACAACAACCCTGTGATGGCCGAGTCATGCTACTTTAGTGTGATTGAAGATATATGGGAAGTCGATTACAGTCCCTTCACCGTTCCTGTGTTTAAATGCAAATGGGTTGACAATAAGAACGGTGTCAAAACTGATGATTTAGGAGTTACATTGGTGGACCTCAACAAGATAGGGCATAAGGATGAACCATTCATAATGGCAACGTAGGTGAAGCAAGTTTTTTATGTTGCTGACCCAGCTGACAAACGGTGGTCAATTGTTATCCAAGGTAAACATATTGGAGACCCCAATCTTGATATTATGGAAATTCTATCGACCACAACACGTATTCCAACATCTATCGTGGAACATGACATAGATGATGTAGTTGTCAGTCGTCATGACCACTATGAAGGCTTGTTGGAAAATATTTCATCTTCATAGGGTATTAATCATGTTAATGAATCATTGAATTACATGTTATATTAATTATTTATTGTATTAAATGTTATATTAAATATTTGACAGTTATGTTTCCTTGTTTGGACAGATACTCATGGCTGATCAGGATGGACGATCTAGGTCTGACTCACAGGCTACTGATTCCTCTACTCTTCCGAGTAGAGGTGTTACCCGAATGGCAGACGTTGTACTTAGGCGACACCGGGGAGAGAGGTTACCTGTTGACATGGATGTCAATACTGGTAGATTTGAAGGACCAAATGCCATGAAGTTTAGCAGTTATTTAGGAGTCGTGGCTCGGTCGAAGGTGTCCATCATTATCCCCGACTGGGATAATGTCGAGGAGGTGGTGAAGAACCAGCTATGGAGTGATGTTCTGGTAACTTAGATATTATTTAAGTTTTATTTTAGTGTATTATTTCATGTAATTCATAATAAGGACTCCTTTATGGACTAACTCCTTTCATGTAGGATTCTTTTTACATACCATCACATGACATAGCGAGGAGGAAGATCCTCGGTATTATGGCTGAGCGATAGAGGTCGTTCAAATCCATACTCACCACGAGGTATATTTGGACTTTAAATTCTTAATCAACGCTTTACCAAATTGTACCAATCCTTAGTTTAAATGTACCTGAATTGTAGGTATGTATTCGGGGAGGACAAAGGACAGTTCCCCGGAGAGAAATATCCATTCATTGATTAGGAGACTTGGGATGCTTTCGTTGCATCTAGGCATTCTGACCAGTTTCAGGTACATTGGTTTTTAAATGATTAAATTATGTATAATTTAAACGGCTAACTCTGAATATTTATCTTTCTTGTTGTAGGCGGTCAGAAAGAAAGCCCGGGACATTAGGAAGCTGAATGACTGTCCCCACACACTGTCACGTAGGGGTTACCGTAGGTTGGAGGAGCGGCTGGCACAGGAGAGGCTGAGTCAGTGTCAGACTAGTCAGCCTGACACTGGTATTGTGAATCCCCCTTCCCCACCTACACGCCACGACAAATAGAAGCGGGCCAGGATCAAGAAGAGTGGGGAATACACTTCCTCACAAGCTCAGGAGGTCGCCTCATGGATAATAAGTATTCCCCTTGTATCAGTGTGTTTTTTTGGTATTACATGAAGGAAGTGAATACTAACTTGTTTGGTTTCAGGATTCCTTGGTTGAGCAATCAACCCAAGGGTCTTTCGTAGCCCATGGTAGGCAGGATATTTTGACTACCGCCATCGGCAGGCCAGAGCACCCAGGAAGAGTGCGTGCTATTGGTCGAGGTGTAGGTAAGTTGGAAATAACTGTATCCTTTCATTTTGTTATCTGTTAAACAATTATCGGCTAATCATTCATATTTCACAGGCCTCTGTAGCTATTACAGTGCTCCCGACCATGCCCCCTCCCTTGAGAAAATGGTGGAGCAGAAGGTGGCTGTTATGAAGGCTGAGTATCAGGAGGAGATATCTAGGCTCCACCAGGAGATGGCCCGATTCAGGGAGGAGATGAAGGCCTCACTCAGCCACCACCAGGAGACTACTGCACCAGCTAGCGACCCCCAGGTTAGATTCTTTATTTAATTTCCTCGGTTTTATTGTTTGTAATCATTTTATTTCATTGTTGAATAACTTCTGCTTAATGTGTAAATATATAGGTACGGAAGGTTAGCACTAAGGGGTCGTGCGCTGCGGCTGACCCTGACGATGATGGGGTCGTGCCACCAGACACCCGTCAATGTGACCTGTTCATTGACGGGTCGGAGGAGCCAGTTGCCACTGGTGTAACATCCCAGATTCTTTTTTAAATAAAATAAATTTATTGGATGATGATAATTGATTGTTTATGGTCACATGATTATGGGAGATATTGTTAGATATTAGAGGTGAATTATCGGTAAATTTAGATTTACCGGAACTGGATGAATTAACTGGTGATGTGGGACCCACTTGATTTAATTAGATGTTTGATAGGTCTAGAATGTTTGGAAAATTATTGTGGTTAAGATGGTATATTAAAATGATTTTTGGTGTCAAGGAAATAATTAATTGGACTCGACGAATGATAATAACCGGGGAAAATACGAACCAAATGGGATTAAAAAGAAAACGAAAATTTCCTTTCTTCTCTTCATTTCAGCCGTCCACTTCTTCTCTTTTTCCCACTTCTACTTTTCATGCTATTATACAATGGTTAATGGGGTTTTATGACCCAATGGACAAATGGCACAAAGCAAGGTTTTAACCATTGGACAATGTCCAATTTTTACTCAAATTCCTTCTCCCTTCTCTCATTTTTTGGTGGCACCTCCTCCTCACCTTTTCTTCACTTTTACTTTCTTTCTTCCTCCTTCCATGGTAAAAACCGTCCACCTCCATTCTTCTTCTTTCTCTTGCCCAAAAATGAAAGCTAAGCTTAGATTTGTGAAGCATTTATGGAGCTTGGGAGCTTATGGGATCATCTCCTTTCTCTTCTTCACTCTTATTTTCGTTTTGCTAGAGCTTAAGCTTGAGGTAAAGATTTCTTACCTCCACCTTGTTTTATTTATGGTTTTGAGTTGTTGAGTTGAAAATGGTGATGTAGAAACCTTGCATGTGGGTGGAAATGGAAATCTTAGGCTTGAATGTTTGGAAAAGGAACCCTAAGTATTAATAATTTGGGGATTTTTGACCCACTTGATGATTTTGATGATTATGGATGTCTATGAATGGAGTATATGAGAGGAATGGATTTTTAGAATCATTAAGATTGATTAATGAGGTTGATGATATTTGCATGTGAGTAGATTTGATGACTTGAGGAATAAATCTTGAGAATAGGAAAATGATAGGCAATGTTGAGTGATGTTATTGGTGATAACAATAATGGTGGATGACCATTGATAATGGATACTTGACTTGATGAAGTCTTAGGCCATGATAAATGCCATAAGGGTTTATTGATTAGTGATTCCATGGTGACTTAAGTTGAAATTGGATGCCTTGTGATGGCTTATTAATTTCATGTATATATGTGTGTTGTTAATAGGATTTGCATTCCGGACGATGATGCGGAATGATCGATGTAATCGCGTGGTGGTTTTTCTCTTGAGGTAGGAGAGGAGTTTGCATTTCAAATCGCATGAGTGAATTAATTGCTAATTATGTATATGTTGAACTCATGCAATGCCTAGCCATGAATGTCTTATATGACTGATTTGATGAAGTGATGATTGATAGCTTGGCTTATGTTGATTGTTATGAAAATGTATGCATTTATATAATGTTGATGATAAGTGTGTTATGGTCCCTTGGTTGGACGTAAACTAAATGATGGTGAAAACTTATGAATGAATGAGTTAAAATATATAGAATTGTTTTGAGATGAGTGATTATAGCTGATGAATTGGAATTTAAAGGAGTAATTGATGAGTTGGAATGAGAATTCCTAAGTATGAATGGTCAGAGTGAGTTATATATGCCTCATGTGATGTGTATGATGTATTGGAGGTGATTCAGTTGGATTAGAATAAGATTCCAAGTGTTAGAACTTCATTACTACATATGTCCCGGTAGTCTCGCTCAAGCGAGATGGGATCTCGCCCAAGCAAGAGTCCCCTGCTCCAGAGAATTAGTTTCTGGAGGAAATTCACCTAGGCGAATTGAGCTTCGCCCGAGCGAGGGTGAAGGAATTAGCCACTGGTCTGATTTCGCTGAAGCGAATGGCCAGTTCGCTCAAGCAAGAATGTTAGTAGATCAGGGATTTAGCTACTGGACGAAATCCGCCCGAGCGAAGAGTCTTGAGGAATGGCATTCGCCCAGGCGAGACAAGTAAATGGTGATTGGGTAAGTTTCTGAACAAACTTTGTCTAAGTGGGAGTTTTGGAAATGAATTAAGAGGTGGTGGAATTTCCGGGTGAATTCCGAGTGACTCATGTCCGAGTCATGACCTTCCGAGTGAGGAAGTGGGCATAATCTGAGTAGAAGGCTCGTGAATGTGATGATCTGGGCAGTGGAGTCCCGAATGGGGAATTTCCGAGTCCAGTGTAACCTGTGCCGAGTAGAGTGCCTTCTAATGTGCAATTCCGAGTGAGGCTATAGCCATTGGGCCTTTCCGAGTGGTGAAGGCTTAAGAGGACTCTGGGGGGGAAATGTGTTCTGAGAGATCCATTTTAATAACCTAATCCGAGAGGGATCTTAGTGAGAGAATTCCCCGAGTAATGATAGGTCTAATTATTCCCGAGTGGAAAATCCCGATTGAACCTCTCCGGCGGGGAGAGTGATTGTGATGGTTCTGATTGAGGTATCCTACGGGTTCTTTTCTAAGTGGATAAAGATATATAATCCGAGTGGACAAGACTTAAATAGGTCCGACTGTGACAGCTTAGTGAATTCCTTTGAGTGATGAGAGGTCAGAGTAATTCCGAATGGAACTTGATGGTGGAGTCCGAGTGTGCAATTCTGAGTGTGCACCTATGGGGATATACTGTGTCTGTCCAGAGGTATTCTGGAATAGCTTCGCCCGAGTGAAGGCTGAGTGCTAGGAAATCTATCCCGATAGAAAGAAAAAGGAGTTGTTTTGGAGATAATCTCGCCGAGTGAAACTGAGTAGGAGATAAGTCGTTTTTGAGATGATTATGCCGAGTGGAAACTGGGCGAAAGATGGGTCGGCTTTGTATTAAGTTTACCGAGTGAAAGACTGATTGAGATGACTCGGTTTTGGAATGAAATAGCCGAGTGAAAGATTGATTGAGAGATGACTCGGATTTGGAATTAATTGGCCGAGTGAATGATGGGTCGGTCAGGATTAAATTGCTGAGTGGAAAACCTGAGTGCTTTGAGCCGGTTTCAAGGAGATGCTGCCGAGTGAAAACCCGAGTGTTGGGAGTTGGTTTTGATTGATTTTACCGAGTGTACAACCGAGTGTGATAGGTCGATTTTAAAGTAATTTACTGAGTGAAGGACCGAACGAGAGGAATCGGTTCTAGAACAGGTTTACCGAGTAAAAACCAAGTGTTAGTAAGAACGACCTCTGGTTGGATTTCGCTGAAGCGAGCTGGTGCTTCGCTCAAGCGAGCGTTAAAGGAATTTGCTACTGGATGCTTTTCGCTTACGCGAAAAGGGGGTCGCCTAAGCGAACCTGACCTGTCTCGCTCAAGCGGATGTGAATCTCGCTTGAGCGAGTTTCCACCAGAATGGGTTTTACTCGATATTACTGGTGGCAGGCTCATATTTGACCTTTCTTATTGGCATGACGAGGTAAAGCTGAGACGAATCAGGGGATGTATGAGAGGTAATGTGTTAATGGTAAAACATGATGGTGATTAAGGTTGATTGGGTACATGGGATTAAATAATTATGTATTTACCACCTGTATTAAAATAGTGCATTATGACATAATTGCCACCTGAAATTGAATGATGAAAGGATGATAATGAGATTATGATGGCAGGATTATGAGATATATCTTAGAGCGAATTTGAAATTAAAGGAAGGATAATTAAATGACATTAAATAACGATTGATGATGATGTTGAACACTCTCTTGCACAAAGAGGTGTACATTTATGTTGATGAATTGTTGTGTACCATTGTGTGTGATACAAGCATGGTCTTGTATGTGTGGTATGAAATATGAAATTGAAAATGTTGTGAATGCCACACGATTATATGTACATATGAGTGTACTTGAGCAATGGTAATGAATAATAAGCTGAAAATCCACTAAATGAAAGTGTGATATTATTGATGAATATTATATAATATTGTAATGCCGTTATGGTTGATTGCAAGTGTTGACTTGCGTATATGATGTGAAATATATATGAATTATGTTGAGATGAAAATGCCACATTAAAACTTGAAAATAATGACTAAGAAACCAACAAGGTTGAAATCCACTAAGGTGTATGGTGGTGTTGGAGATTATGATGATGATGATTGATGAGTGGCATTTAGGATGCACAAAATGAGTATGCATTTAATTTGCATTGCATTGCATCCATGGCATATCATAGCCACCGATGTTGGAACATTAGGGGAGTTCCCTCGGCCGACCCAGTGGGAGGGTGGCTCAGTGCACGACCAATTTGTTGTATCCCCTATGACTCGATGTGTAAGTCACGAAGCCGCCCATGTATTGCTACAGGGAGCTACATGTGGCCGACCCTTATGGGGGTTGGCTCTTGAAGAGCAGGTGACCCCGGTGGTCCTTGGGATCACAGCCGCCATGATTTGATACCTGGCCGGCCCGCAACACCATATGTTGAATATGTTGTATACCGCGGTCATGGTGAAAATGACCAGGTGTTGCATGATGGGCGATACGGTTTGGTACCAGTAAAAATATGGTGAATATGCATGCATTATGATATATGTGTACACATTTTACTACTGTAGTAGGGGCATGGTATGTGATCATGCTTGAACCCACAACTTTGTGTTATTTCCCACAGTCGGATCTGCATTTGTTGTTGATTATTCCATTGTGCATATGCATTAGCCATAAGAGCATTTACATATAGCATGGAGATATGCCAGAATATGATGATGATTAATGATAATTGAGATGATGGTATTGGTGTTGATGAGATGAGAAGTTAATATAATGAAAGACCACATAAAAATAATAAATGATATGAATATATGAAATGATGTTGAATATGACGATATGTATGATATGGCCCAATGTAATGAAGGGAGTATTTGTTATGATTGACAATGATGATGTTAGCCCATGGTGGCTCTGATGAAAGACCAGAATGGTCTATATTGCTATGATTTGACGTATAAGTATATATATTGATGAGTTAATGATATATGATGATTGTTGATGTGTTTAGCAAAGCATACATGATGTTGATATGCATATGCACATAATTTCAATTGTATTCATATCGTCATTTGAAATGTATAACTCACTCTCCCATGTGGTCTACTTTTTAGTATTGATGCAGGAAAACCATGGGATGAGGACGTTTATGAAATAAAGCTTTTGAGAAGGTAAATAGTTGTAACGGAATGCCTTGGCCGGCAGCTTTGTAATGTAATGAGTTATGTATAAAATGAATATCATGATGTTGTTAATTATTGTTGTTGATAAAGGAACTGTGAATATATATATATATATATATATATATATATATTTGGATAATGTACTAATAGTGGATATATGAATTTGAGGCCAAACTGGTTATGGTCTATTATAAAGATGAATATTGGAGATGTATGACGCATGACCATATAGATAAGTATATACATACATCGTAGGCATTGCATGCTTATATGATTATGTAAAATGATGATGGTTGTATATTAGGCTTACCATATGCCATTTCATGCTTGCCGAGCCTTTTCTCATATCTTCATATATGGGACTAGGCGTATGCCCGGTATACACATTTTTCTTCCGCTGTAAACTCTGATATTTTGTATACCCAATGGGCAAACTATTTATCGATCCAGTTATAGGTTATATAATCTCACTCTTTGGTTTTCTGTGATTTGGGTCTTGATGTGGTCATGGTGGTGTTTTGGAAATGGTTTCCAATGCAAAAAATTTATTCACATTTTTATTAATTATGTTGATTACATCGGGATTCGAGTATAGAAAATTAGGGGTGTTATAACTGGCATGGTCTACAACTTAGGCCCTGTGGTTCACCATCAAACATTACCTGATGGTATGTCCAGGGTCTCTGTTGTGCTCGTCCTTGAGGAGGATGCTGCTGTGCCAGTGGCAACTCTAGAGGTGAAGACCGTCGGTCAGGCGGTGGGCCACTTTCTGATGTGGCCCAATAGACTTCTGCAGGTTGCCCCTGGACAGGTAAACACCTTAAACACTAACTAATTTTGTTATATTGTCAATTATGGTATAAACTTTGATGGTTGTCAATTGTTCAACAGGAACAGGCATTGAAGAGGCCAGACCCGGCCGACGATCCCATCCGGATGCTATGGCGCATCGGGTATGAGCAAGGGGATGAGACTGTTCAGGTCCCTTGGGAGCCACTGGTGTTCGGCCGTCCAAATGCAGTACCACTTTACATTACACATTCTGACATGTGTGAGATTATTTCGGGGACGTCGATGCTGAACATCTCCATCATTCAGCTGTGGGAGCTGTAAGTATATCGTTTTTTGTCCAATTTTTTCATTATACAAGTTATTTGTCGCTAACCATGTCTCAACTTGTTTAGGTTTCTGACAAAACTTTGTGTGGACTTGGGTTTCCAAGGAACTTATGGTTTCTTAGAGCCCTATCTCATACAGAAGCAAGCAAACACCACGCAGGACACCCAGGCATACATCCAAAATTGGATGGAAGGTTGTATACATGGGCCCCTATCATAAAGGGTAATATTCTATTCCATAATTATTGTCATTAATTTTTGCATTTTGAAGTCTCACTTATCACTGCTAACTGTAGCGCTCACTGGACGCTTTAGGTGATTTGTCCCCGGGCTTATCTTGCTCTGTACTTTGATACTATGCATCAGACAGTTCCACAAGACCTAAAAAGTATAGTAGACGGGTAAGTTAATCCCTAAACAATAAGTACAAATTTGATTACATCATTTTTGGACCTATAGGATTCTAACTTATCTTGTGTTTTATTTGATGCAGGGCGGTGGTTGGATACAATCGACTGCTTGGAGTTAAGTCCAGCGGAAGAAAAGTTGTATGGGTGCACCCAAAAGTAAGTCAATTGTATTCATTCAAATCTTCAATATATATTTTTTAAGTTGCGAATTCACTTATTCTATATTTTATGTCCATTGCAGTCTTACAGGCAGGAGGGTACTTTCGAGTGTGGCTATTATGTCATGCATACCATGCTGACCATTGTCCAACAACATTTAGTAGATGGATGGACAGATGTAAGTCTCATCATTTGGACTACTTTTCTAACAATTTCATCAATTTCATGTAATAAATATAGCTTTTGTTCTAATTGTTTTGTGCATTATTTGTAGTACTTCCAGGACCGATCATACTTCTCTAAGACACTTGTAGATAATGTTAGAAAGCAATGGGCCTCATACTTCATTGAAATCAGCAAAAGAACTTAGCTAGATATAGGATCTGTATTCTCTTAAATATGTATCTAGTGTAGGATTTAGGGTTTACATTTTATTAGGTTACATTCATCAGAATTGTATATAGTTTCATTTTTTAGGTTGTTATGAATTCATATCCAATTAATTGTTATATATATACTATTCTTTTTATATATTGTTTGTTGCTGGATATGCTGGGATACTGTATATTGTGCTGGTTGTCTGAATGCAGGTTTGGGAAACAATAAAACAGAAACCATATTAAAAAAAAACCTCAGTGTTTATTCACGATTATGGTAACAACCGTGATTATAGACACTATTTATCCACGGTTACTACTATAACCGTGATTATAGACACTATTTCTCCACGGTTACTACTATAACCGTGATTATACATAGTCTGTAACTGAATTTTTTTTACTAGTTATATTCACGGTTATGCTAAACAACCGTGAATATAGATGTTCTTTATCCACGGTTTCTACTATAACCATGAATATACATAGTCTGTAAGTGAATTTTTTTTACTACTTATATTCACGGTTATGCTAAACAACCGTGAATATAGATGTTATTTATCCACGGTTTCTACTATAACCGTGAATATACATTGTCTGTTATATTCACGGTTATGCTAGACAACCGTGGTTAGATCTGATTTATTACCACGGTTGTTAACCGTGGTTAAAGACCCTCATCTACTACCACGACTGCAACAACCACGGTTCTTTAACCGTGATTAAAGGCCATTTTTAACCGTGATTATATCCATTTTTTCCACTAGTGTGTATGTGTGAGTAGTTGGGGCCAAATAAGCATATGTTGCAATTTAGTATGTTTGGTTGGGCCAAAGTGCATATAAATCACTATTTATTCACAAATTGATTTAGAGTTCAAATTGAGGTGTGTGGATCATTGGGACAAGTCTTAAATGCATGTTTAAATGTATGTCAAGTGTTGATTTGGGCCAAAAATGCATGAAATGAGTTTTGGTATGTCATGTTGCATGAATTATCCATGTTTTGATGTATTTACTGATATTCTCGCTCAGGCGAGATCTGTAACATCCTAATTTTGAAGTTAAATGCCGAATGAAAAATAAACTATTAAGGTTTTGATTTCAAAGTGAGAAGTTAATTGACAATCATAATCGGATTAACTTAAGGAATAATGACAAGTTAATTAAGGCTTAGTTGGTGAAAGATGGCTGTTTGTGATTGGCGAGTTACGTGAGTGGGCTGCGACTCACGTTTTCCCATCCCACTTCCTTCTCTTCGCATGCATATATACCCTGTATCACCGTGGATACTCATCCTTTCCCACTGCTTCATCCTCTCTTTTCTTCTTCTTCATTTTCATTCTCTTTTCCCTCCCCTATTTTGCTCTTCGTTTCTAGAGATCACAACAACGGTGCTGAAGGAAGGTCAAAGTCCCCTCCAACTGGTGGAAGACGATCATTGAAGCAGAGGAAGAACAACTTCTCATCCCCGAGCCGATTGTAGAGTACGACGGTGCGAAGGGGATCTAGACGAGTCGGATAGAGCGTCAGATCAAACGTTGAGAGCAGGAGAGCTTCTTGAGTTCCTTCTGTAGGTAGGGGGCGCTTGCATGTCAAATGCATGGTCCACGAACGGTACCGGATGAATGTATTGCTTTAAGTGTGTTCATGTGTTTGTGGCGATTGAATATTATCCATGATTGTTGATTCTGGATTCTGTGTGTAAGATAGTAGTTGTACAATAATTGCATGTAATCAAGATGGTGGTAATGTAGTCTGTTAGCCTTGTTATAGACGAATGAGATGCATGGTCCTATCTCTGTTAACACTGTGAGAACATGAACGTGTGATTGTTAGTTGATTTGTCAGACGTTATTACCTTGATTGTCCGATTGCTGTGCATGTTGGTGTGGCTGGCAAAGTAAATGTAAAGACTGTATTGAATTTGTTTCTACTATGATGGTTGCGAAGAAGGTATCAGTTGAGTAATGATGCTTGCTGGTAAATACATTAGCTGCATGTGTAAGAATGGGGTGACCCGTCGAAGGTCTAGAGCCCCGAGGGAATGGCTTCCAGCTACAGACCTTGGCTAGATCCTGTGAGAGCTCGTGGTAGCCGTAGGAGCTAGAGATGAGTCTCGAGACGTCAATGGGAGACCGGTACCACACGGGAAGAGCTGATGGACAAGCGGCCAGTAAGGGGGAAACTGTAACTGAAAGTCATTACTCAAGTCGGATCCGCAGGCATGCATGTAGATATGATGTTGATTAAGATAGTACGCATAGCACGTGTTAAGTGTTATGAATGATTTCTGAGTGTGTGGATGCATGTGTACGTGTGAATGAAGATGAACTTTATGTAGTATGTATGTTATAGATATTATTCTGATTTGCATGGTCTTAGTTTAACCTGAATACGACTGAGTGAAAGTAAGTGTGCGTACTGACACTGATACCGAGTCTTTGATTGTCATTTTACATGTAAAAGCTCACCCCTACAGTGGCTACATTTTTCAATGAACATCTCTCGGAATGAAGGGTGAAGGAGGAGCTGAGTGCAGAACAAGCAACCGAGTGCTATTGAATATATGTGTATATGTATATACTGTGTGTAAGGTCCTGTTAAGCCTTGGCCGGCTCATATTTTGATTTTAGTCCTTACGTTAGAACTTGAACACTTTCGGGTGAACAAAGACATGATGATACTTTTGTAATTATTCAAGTACCTCTCTATATATATATATACTGTGTGTTTATTTTATGCTGTAGGTGATGCGCGAGTGATAGGTATGGATGTGTGGGTATACTTTCGAGCGTATGATATCAGTGTGACTATGGGTAGGAGTGTAGCTAGGTTGTGGATTGGGGAAAAGTGAGATAGTGAGTCATTCCGAGTGATGAGGAGTTGAACAGCCGAATGATTGTGGTCGTATAGTTTGGAGGAGGAGTTGGGTTGAATCCTGTGAGTGGTAATTGTAAGGTTCCCTGAGTAAAGCTTAATTAATGATTTCTGAGTGAGAACCTGTCGAAGTGAAGGTTTTCCGACTAGAATATGTTGTATGTCAGTGACTCGTAGTTGGGCCTTTCCAAGTGGGGATTACTTGAAAGGATTCTGAGAGATACCCCCTTCATAAATTCTGAGTAAATCGCATATATATATAATCCGGGTGACCAAAGGATGGTATTCCGAGTGGTTAGGATTAGGTTAGGCTCGAGAGAGTGTAAAATGGGCGAAATAACCGAGTGATACAGAACTGGGGAGATTGTATGAGTGAAGAATACCCTGGTTTCCGAATGGAACAACCCTCGCCCCTTGAGTGGACTATTGTGTGGTATATGAATACAATGTAAGGAACTAAGTTGTGGAGCACATGAGGATGAAACCGAGTGGAAAGAGCCCCCTTCACCGAGTGATCATAGGAACAAATCCCTTGTGAGCTAAGTCGATACCGGGTGAACGATTGTCTCAAATCCGAGTAAGCTGAGAGTGGACCCTTCCCGAGTGAACCGTACGTTAAAAACTGAGTGGAGTGACTAGATACCGAGTGTAGCTTCGCTTCAGCGAGTGTTGCGTGGACTGGAGAACTTGAGTAGAATCGCCTGAGCGTAGTTCGCTTCACTTGAGCGAATGTGCCAGGTGCCATTGGATTCGCCTAAGCGTTCTCTTCGTTCCCGGTGCATGAGCTCTTTTCTTTATCTTCTTTCCCTCCTTCTCCTTGTTGTGCTCGATTTTGTTAATCTGGACAGAGTATGCACGGTTTGCTAACCTTAAATTTTTTGAAAAATTCCCCTTTAATTTCATTTATTTAATTAGAAATTAGGGTGTTTTATTTTGGTATCAGAGCAGACCGAAAGGTCCAAGGCCAAGGTATGCTTACCGAGTATGAGCGGTTGTGTGCTTTCTGATCGAATGGTCATCATTATTGTGATATTGTTGAACCTGATTGATACTATGATATTGAATTATGGATAGGAGGTTGTTCCCCCTGGTTCGGTTGATTGTGTAACATATAGGAATGGCATAATGTGCTAAGTTACTAAATATTAGACTGAGATTCGATCGGTAGTAAGTGGCTCGGTATGCTTATCCTTGAAGGGTGTTAATTTCAGGATAAGGGATGACGCATCACCAAAGCATGGAGGCTATAGCCACAGCATTCCAACGCTTTGCGGACGTGTTTAAGAGGCAGGGCCAGACTCGAGCTGAGGATGGTCACGTGCTGGACCGCTTCCTGAAGAGGAAGCCGAGTGAATTTCAGGGAGGATGGAACCCTGAGGCAGCTTTTAAATGGACTCGGGAACTGGAGAGGATTTTTGGGGGTCTTCCCTGTACCGAGGCCCAAAAGGTAGAATATGCAGTGTATATGCTGCGAGACGAGGCGGAAAACTGGTGGAAGATAGCCAGAAACCGATTTTCGGATGATGATGCTCAGCTGACCTGGAACGATTTCAAGACATGCTTCTTAGAAAAGTACTTCCCCGACACAGTAAGGAGTCGGAAGGAGTTGGAGTTTATGGAGTTGAAGCAGGGCTCCATGACTGTGGAAGAGTACGCGACTAGGTTCGAAGAGTTGTGCCTATTCTACCCACCTTTCCAACAACTAGGGACAGAGAGCTCCAAGTGCCTTAAATTTGAAAATGGATTGAGATCAGATATTAAGAGAGCCTGCAGATATCAAGAGATCAGTTGTTTTCCTGCATTGGTGAACAAATGTAGAATATTTGAAGAAGATGACAAGGCCCACTCGGGCCAGAGCAGCAGAACCAACTATTACTTGAGGCCTCAGCAGTCACGTTTCAAGAGGCCAGGAAACGTGGGAAGAAATAGACCCTTTACCAGATATCAAGATCGCAGTAACCAAGGGAGACAGATGAGTGGACGACCAAAATATGGCAAGTTTTTAAATGTGGTGGTGAGCACTTTGCTCAGAATTGCAATAGTACAGAGGTCAAGTGCTTTCATTGCCAAGAGAGGGGGCACATTCGCCCCGACTGCCCCCAACTCCGTCAAGCAAACCCCAATGCACGTCATGGAGGTTTCCAAGAGAGAAACCGAGGGAACGGTAACCAAGGACCGGGCGGCAGAGGCAGCAGAGCCAGAGGGAATATGATGTTTGCCCCAAATAACCGAAAGAGAAACGCCGATCAACCAATTGCTGGAAGAGTCTATGCAATCAACGCGGAAGATACTGCACAGGCGAATGACTTGGTACAATGTAAGTACTCACTCGGTAGGAATACACTTAATGTAGTCTTCGATTCGGGAGCTAACCATTCTTTTATAGCTGATGAGTGTGTGAAGCATTTGAGGTTGCCGACTTTGTATATGGATCGGACTCTGGAAGTGGCCAATCTGACTGGCCCTAAGGTGTTGACATCAACGATGTGTAAGGACGTAACGTTTGTGTTGGACGATCGGAGTTTTACCTTCGACCTTGTGTATGTGCCTTTGAAAGGCCTTGATATCGTGCTCGGCATGGATTGGCTTTCAGCCAACAAGGTGTTAGTGGATTGTAGAAACCGAAGGATAATCTTCCCGAAGTGGCACAATGAGGACTACGCGGCACAAGGTATAGTTCAACTATTTACGATGCTTTGTTTAACCGAGGGTGAGAGTAAAGCCCAAGTGAACGAAATTCCGACCGTCTGTGAATTCCCAGAAGTGTTTCCCGAGGACGTACCGAGTGTCCCTCCCAATAGAGAAGTCGAATTCTCTATAGACCTGATCCCTGGAGCCGAGCCAGTCTCCAGTGCATCTTATAGAATATCCCCAACTGAATTGGCCGAGCTGAAGAAGCAAGTAGATGAGTTACTCGGAAAACAATTCATTAGACCGAGCGTATCACCATGGGGCACACCTGTGCTTCTTGTTAAGAAGAAGGATGGCAGCATGAGACTTTGTATAGATTACCGATAGCTAAACAAACTCACGATTAAGAACCGATACCCATTGCCCCGAATTGATGACTTGATCGACCAACTGCGTGGAGCCTCAGTCTTCTCAAAGATCGACCTGCGATCGGGATACCATCAAATCTGAGTGAAGGACTCGGATATCCCAAAGACTGCCTTTAGGACTCGGTATGGTCACTACGAGTATGTAGTGATGCCGTTCGGTGTAACAAACGCCCCTGCTGTCTTCATGAATTACATGAATAGCATATTCCACCCATATCTAGACCGATTCGTAGTAATCTTCATCGATGATATCTTAGTCTACTCCAAGACTCCTGAGGAGCATGAAGGACACCTCCGAGCGGTACTTCAAGTGTTGAGGGAGAAGCAGCTGTTTGCGAAGCTTTCAAAGTGCGATTTCTGGATGGACAAAATCCATTTCCTCGGACATGTGATTTCCGAGGAAGGTGTCTCGGTGGACTCTTCGAAGGTGACAACTATAATGGCATGGGAGAGACCCAAGTCGGTCTCGGAGATAAGGAGCTTTATGGGCCTGGCAGGTTATTATAGAAGATTCATTGAGGGTTTTTCTAAGTTGGCCTTGCCACTAACTAAGTTTACTCGGAAAAACATTCCCTTTGTGTGGAGTTCCGAGTGCGAGAGCAGTTTCCGAGGGCTGAAAGACAAGTTGACGACTGCCCCAGTGTTGGCATTACCTGACTTGCAAAAGAGCTTTGTGGTTTATTGTGATGCATCAGGACTCGGATTGGGATGCGTGTTAATGCAGAAAGATCGAGTGATAGCGTATGCCTCTCGGCAATTGAGACCTCACGAGCAGCATTATCCGACCCACGACTTGGAATTGGCAGCTGTGGTGTTCGCGTTAAAAATCTGGAGGCATTATTTGTTCGGGTCCAGATTTGAAGTATACAGTGATCACAAGTGCCTCAAATACTTATTCGACCAAAATGAACTGAACATGAGGCAGAGAAGATGGATGGAATTTTTAAAAGATTATGATTTCGAGCTAAAGTACCACCCGGGTAAGGCAAACGTTGTTGCCGACGCGTTGAGTCGGAAATCCCTTCATATAGCAGTGATGATGATGAAGGAGGTGGAGTTATTGGAACAGTTCTGAGACATGAACTTACATGTTGACACCCTCTCCTCTCAGAAAATGACGATCGGTACACTGAGGATTACCAATGAATTCCTAAAATCTGTGTACGAGCAACAGCAGTCAGATCCCTACTTGGCTGAGATGAGGGAGACTCAGGCCAAAGGTAAGGATTTATCCTTGACCGAGGGATCAGATGGAATCTTCCGAGTAAGAAACAGAATATACGTGCCGGGTGGAGGAGAATTGAGAAGAATGGTGCTTGATGAAGCTCACAAGAGCTTGCTAAGTATCCACCCGGGTACCACAAAGATGTGTCATGACCTGAGAACCCAGTTCTGGTGGCCCGGATTAAAAAGGAACGTGGCAGAATATGTGGCTCGGTGCATCACCTGTCAGAAGTCGAAAGTGGAGCACCAGAAGCCGTATGGTGCATTGCAACCCCTGGAGATTCCCGTGTGGAAATGGGACTCCATTGCCATGGACTTTGTCTTAGGATTGCCCAAAAACCGAGCAAGCCATGATGCAATATGGGTCATTGTTGACCGACTAACGAAGAGTGCACACTTCCTACCTGTGAACATGAAGAACCCGTTGCATAAGTTAGCACGGATTTATATCCAAGAAATTGTCCGACTACATGGAGTGCCAACTTCTATCGTATCGGATAGGGATCCTAGGTTTACGTCCCGGTTTTGGACCAGCCTGCACCAGGAAATGGGCACGAAGCTTTGGCTAAGTTTCGCTTACCACCCCCAATCGGATGGACAATCCGAGCGAATGATTCAAAGCCTGGAGGACTTACTAAGGGCGTGTGTGTTGGAACACGGTGGAAACTGGGAGCAGTACCTCCCCTTGATTGAGTTTACCTACAATAACAGCCATCACAACAGTATCGGTATGGCACCCTACGAAGCACTATATGGACGAAGATGCCGAATCCCACTTTATTGGTCGGAAACGGGTGAGAGTCTACTGTTGGGACCAGAAATTGTAAAGCAAACATCAGAACAGATCCGAGTGATAAGGGAACGGATGAAGGCGTCTCAGGATAGGCAAAAGAGCTACCATGACAAACGAACCAAACCATTAGAGTTTTCAGTCGGAGACAGAGTGTTTTTGAAGACTTCTCCAAGTAAAAGAGTCGGGCGAGCCTTGAAAGGTGGAAAGTTGAGCCCCTGATACAATGGACCTTATGAGGTGTTGGGACGAGTCGGCTCCATGGCATACCGTATAGCATTACCGACTCACTTATCCCGATTGCACAACGTGTTTCATGTGTCCCAACTGAGGAAGTATCTACATGACCCCAACCACACAATGCCTGATGATGAAGTGGAAATCAAGGAAGACCTGACCACTACGACTATACCGATTAGAATCGTGGACCGATCGGTAAAGCGTTTAAGGAGCAAGGACGTACAACTGGTTGAAGTAGAGTGGCAGCAAGGCAGGACTACCTCTTGTACCTGGGAACGTGAAGACGCTATGAGACAGCAGTACCCCGAGTTGTTCAACCAAGGTGAGTGACCGACTGAATTTCGAGGACGAAATTCTTTTGAGAGGGGGAGAACTGTAACATCCCAATTTTGAAGTTAAATGCCGAATGAAAAATAAACTATTAAGGTTTTGATTTCAAAGTGAGAAGTTAATTGACAATCATAATCAGATTAACTTGAGGAATAATGACAAGTTAATTAAGGCTTAGTTGGTGAAAGATGGCTGTTTGTGATTGGCGAGTTACGTGAGTGGGCTGCGACTCACGTTTTCCCATCCCACTTCCTTCTCTTCGCATGCATATATACCCTGTATCACCGTGGATACTCATCCTTTCCCACTGCTTCATCCTCTCTTTTCTTCTTCTTCGTTTTCATCCTCTTTTCCCTCCCCTGTTTTGCTCTTCGTTTCTGGAGATCGCAACGACGATGCTGAAGGAAGGTCAGAGTCCCCTCCAACTGGTGGAAGACGATCATTGAAGCAGAGGAAGAACAACTTCTCATCCCCGAGCCGATTGTAGAGTACGACGGTGCGAAGGGGATCTGGACGAGTCGGATAGAGCGTCAGACTAAACGTTGAGAGCAGGAGAGCTTCTTGAGTTCCTTCTGTAGGTAGGGGGCGCTTGCATGTCAAATGCATGGTCCACGAACGGTACTGGATGAATGTATTGCTTTAAGTGTGTGCATGTGTTTGTGGCGATTGAATATTATGCATGATTGTTGATTCTGGATCCTGTGTGTAAGATAGTAGTTGTACAATAATTGCATGTAATCAAGATGGTGGTAATGTAGTCTGTTAGCCTTGTTATAGACGAATAAGATGCATGGTCCTATCTCTGTTAACACTGTGAGAACATGAACGTGTGATTGTTAGTTGATTTGTCAGACGTTATTACCTTGATTGTCCGATTGCTGTGCATGTTGGTGTGGCTGGCAAAGTAAATGTAAAGACTGTGTTGAATTTGTTTCTACTACGATGGTTGCGAAGGAGGTATCAGTTGAGTAATGATGCTTGTTGGTAAATACATTAGCTGCATGTGTAAGAATAGGGTGACCCATGGAAGGTCTAGAGCCCCGGGGGAATGGCTTCCAGCTACAGACCTTGGCTAGATCCTGTGAGAGCTCGTGGTAGCCGTAGGAGCTAGAGATGAGTCTCGAGACGTCAATGGGAGACCGGTACCACACGAGAAGAGCTGATGGACGAGCGGCCAGTAAGGGGGAAACTGTAACTGAAAGTCATTCCTCAAGTCGGATCCGCAGGCATGCATGTAGATATGATGTTGATTAAGATAGTACGCATAGCACGTGTTAAGTGTTATGAATGATTTCTGAGTGTGTGGATGCATGTGTACGTGTGAATGAAGATGAACTTTATGTAGTATGTATGTTATAGATATTATTCTGATTTGCATGGTCTTAGTTTAACCTGAATACGACTGAGTGAAAGTAAGTGTGCGTACTGACACTGATACCGAGTCTTTGATTGTCATTTTACATGTAAAAGCTCACCCCTACAGTGGCTATATTTTTCAGTGAACATCTCTCGGAATGAAGGGTGAAGGAGGAGCTGAGTGCAGAACAAGCAACCGAGTGCTATTGAATATATGTGTATATGTATATACTGTGTGTAAGGTCCTGTTAAGCCTTGGCCGGCTCATATTTTGATTTTAGTCCTTACGTTAGAACTTGAACACTTTCGGGTGAACAAAGACATGATGATACTTTTGTAATTATTCAAGTACCTCTCTATGTATATATACTGTGTGTTTATTTTATGCTGTAGGTGATGCCCGAGTGATAGGTATGGATGTGTGGGTATACTTTTGAGCGTATGAGATCAGTGTGACTATGGGTAGGAGTGTAGCTAGGTTATGGATTGGGGAAAAGCGAGATAGTGAGTCATTCCGAGTGATGAGGAGTTGAACAGCCGAATGATTGTAGTCGTATAGTTTGGAGAAGGAGTTGGGTTGAATCCTGTGAGTGGTAATTGTAAGGTTCCCTGAGTAAAGATTAATTAATGATTTCCAAGTGAGAACCCGTCGAAGTGAAGGTTTTCCGACTAGAATGTGTTGTATGTCAGTGACTCGTAGCTGGGCCTTTCCAAGTGGGGATTACCTGAAAGGATTCTGAGAGATACCCCCTTCATAAATTCTGAGTAAATCGCATATATATGTAATCCGGGTGACCAAAGGATGGTATTCCGAGTGGTTAGGATTAGGTTAGGTCCGAGAGAGTGTAAAATGGGTGAAATAACCGAATGATAGAGAACTGGGGAGATTGAATGAGTGAAGAATACCCTGGTTTCCGAATAGAACAACCCTCGCCCCTTGAGTAGACTATTGTGTGGTATATGAATACAAAGTAAGGAACTAAGTTATGGAGCACATGAGGATGAAACCGAGTGGAAAGAGCCCCCTTCACCGAGTGATCATAGGAACAAATCCCGTGTGAGCTAAGTCGATACCGGGTGAACGATTATCTCAAATCCGAGTAAGTTGAGAGTGGACCCTTCCCGAGTGAACCGTACGCTAAAAACCGAGTGGAGTGACTGGATACCAAGTGTAGCTTCGCTTCAGCGAGTGTTGCGTGGACTGGAGAACTTGAGTAGAATCGCCTAAGCGTAGTTCGCTTCACTTGAGCGAATGTGCCAGGTGCCATTGGATTCGCCTAAGCGTTCCCTTCGTTCCCGGTGCATGAGCTCTTTTCTTTATCTTCTTTCCCTCCTTCTCCTTGTTGTGCTCGATTTTGTTAATCTGGACAGAGTATGCACGGTTTGCTAACCTTAAATTTTTTAAAAAATTCCCCTTTAATTTCATTTATTTAATTAGAAATTAGGGTGTTTCAAGATCTGCACGCATTAGTGTTGTGATTTCTGGTGTTTTCTCACCTAAGCGATCGCCTAAGCAAGCATGGTCTCGCTCAAGTGAGGACCAAAGGATTTGGTTTTGTCGAAATCTCGCTCAAGTGAGTATATGTGTAAAAATATTTTTGGATGTTTTTTAGTTAGGCGAGTGAATCTCGCTCAAGCGAATACTCGTGGAAAACACCTCTTTTGATTTTCGCTCAAGTGAGTGGAGACCCGCATAAGGAAGGATATGGCGATTTGGTTCTGGAAGTTTTTCGCTCAAGTGAGCATAGCTCGCTCAAGCGTGAACTTGGGTCTGATACGCAATATCTTCCTACTCAGGCGACTTTGGGCTGGCTCAAGCGAGTAATTATGATCTCGCTCCAGCGAGAGATGCCTCGCTTAAGCGAGTTGACCTGAACTCAGTTTTCTCAATTCCTTTGCTTACCTTTAGGCATTTTCTTATATCTTTATATATGGGACTAGGCGTGTGTGCCCTGTATACATATTCTTTTCCGATGTAAACTCAATTGTTTTGTATACGTTTTGGGGCGATTTAGTTATCGATCTAGTTTTCATAGTCTTAAATTTCACTCTTCGGTTTTCTGGGGTTCAGATCTTGATGTGATGTTGAAGGGTTTGGGACCCCTTTAAACGTGAAAAATTTACTCACATTTTTATTGATTAATTAACTTGATTACATCGGGAGGTCCGGGA
Organism: Clitoria ternatea; assembly: GCA_037962975.1. Taxonomy (NCBI): domain Eukaryota; kingdom Viridiplantae; phylum Streptophyta; class Magnoliopsida; order Fabales; family Fabaceae; genus Clitoria; species Clitoria ternatea. The sequence continues at coordinate 166,254,440 of CM075672.1, forward strand.
AAATTAGGGGTTGACGTTATAGGATAAAAAAGATATTGTTAGGTAAGGAAATATGATGGAATTTTTTTTAACTCACTATTTAGTAAATATTAACAATTTACTAAATATTATTACAATTTATAAACATTTTCAAAACAATTACACACTACTGTTTGCACCCATGCATTTGTACCCCTTTTTTTTGTTTTTGTTACTAATTGCTTGAATATGATTAAAATACCAATTCCATTCTTATATTTATTATAATTTTTTAAATAAAACCCTTTATTAAAAAGATATTTTTGCTGATAAAAAATTAAAAAGATATTTCCATATGTAATTATCCTACTAACTGTGGATCACATTATAGTTCTCACAAAGAAGAAGAATAGTTACAGTCTAAATACAATACAATGAAAATGTAGTAACAACAAAAGCTTAAAAAATATATAATTTCCATCTAGAAGTAAATTTGTAAAATACAAAGGATAAAGTGTAAAGTTGGACCTCGTAAAAGTTTAAAATTAAAATTAAACCCCTCAAATACTAAAATTTAATACTAAACTCATGTTGTTAAATTGTTCTAATTATTTTCAAGTAATAACCCCTTATAAAAGTATAAAATTTAGGATCAAGCCCCTAACAAAAAAAACAATATTAAGCCACCATCGACCTTAACAACAAGGGCTTAATAATAATTTTTTGTTAGGGGCTTAATCCTAAATTTTATTATTTGAGGGGGATAATTCTAATTTTAAACTTTTACAATGACTAATTTTACATTTCAACCAAATACAAATACATGGCCAAATTAAAAAATTATAAAGATATTTCACTAAATTCTTAATAAAATAAAATAACACAGATGAAGATTATAATTATTATGAGTTTGTCTTAAAACAATCGTATAACATTATAACAAAACTATACTTTAGTCATCTGAATTCAGAAAATAGAAACCAAAAGATTAACGTAAAAGTTCCAAACATAATATGAAACTTATAAAATATAGACATGCAACTAATTTGCATTGTTGTTCCATAATTGAAAGGAGATCACTTCTCTTGCATTTATCTTTGAATGTTTGCAAAAATCATACCACCTCTCATGAATGTATCTCTATTGGCCTTCTTCTAATAGTAACCTTATAATTCTTCACAAACCTATCCTTTACAATAAGAATGATACCGGTTCTCTACTCATTATCATTCTCAACTTGATTGTCCAAAAAGTTATCAACTCTCCCAATCTCGGAAATCAACATCTAAAAAAGGAAGAGGAATTGCAAGAGCATGAAAAATCACCCCAAATTCTACAACTCATAATTAATCAGTCAATTTAAATAATTAATAATAACTAAAAATTTCACTTAAAAACAAAACTTAGTAAAAAGCTTTGATAATTATATATATATATATATATATATATATATATATATATATATATATATATAACAAGTGCTAAGAGAAAATTCTAAGGACTTCTTTGTACACAACATTTGCAGTAGTCCTATTATTGCCTCTTTCATGATTACAAATAAGAATTTTCAAACCTTTTTGATTTTGTTACACGGGATACAGACATACAATCGGCCATGAGAAAACACATTTCATTGAAGATAAATCCCAACAGTGTTTAGTGATTGGGTCCAGCTTTTAGTGGTTGTCTTTACAAATAAGATGTTATTGGGAACTGCCACATCTGAAATTTAAATAGGAGTCAGTTACCCGATGAAGTCAAAGATAACTGTGGTATAAACACTTTTTGCCTTGAATGACTTCCTAAAACGACCTCTGCCTCAATAACAAAATTTTATCCATCCTCAAAGATGGATCAATATTCCGCAACAACATAGTTAAAACACCAACTTTTAATTTGAGCTCATGCTTGGGAAGACTTGAATAAGTTTTTGAATGAAAAACTTCTAGTGTCTGATTATTTTTAGGTTTATCATAATTGAAATCAAAAGCACACGAGGAATCAAAACTCAAATATAACTTATGATCTCTAGGTAAAAGAGATAACATGTAGTCATTCATGACAGTAACAATCTCATAAGTTGGTGTTAATATAGTGCAATCATGAAAAAAATGATGCATTAGCAATATTATCCAAAAAGTAATGCGTAAGTACTCTTAACAATAGCAACAATTAGATCGGTAGAAGATTTAATCAATAAATTGTCTAGAATTTAGACCATAATATCCTCATCAACAATAATGACATTAAACCCATCACTTATACTTAAAATCCAATCTGAAAATTTCCTCAACTCATCCACACCAACAACAGAACCACCAGTTGATAATCTCATGTTCTTGGTTAGCTTCAAAACTTCTCATAATTCCCAAAGATATGAAGAATTCAAAGTTGCATGAATGATATCTTGTCTTCTACCTTAACAATAAGTAACATCTGTTAGGGAATCCCACTAGGTCAAGTAGTAAAAACACAAAGGATTCCCAACAAAATTGCAAAACCCAGTGCCTCAAAGCATTACATACGAAAATAAAATAAAATTTACGTTTTAGCATTTACCTCTTGTAGACGTGAGAGTAGTTCCTCAATCGAAGCAATGGTAGCTTCGTCCTTTGGGAGTCCATACGAGCACTCCCACCAGAAATTGAATCTCTGAATGCTAGTTTGAAAATTTCAGTGAATAATCCTCTTTTGAGCAGCTGCCTATGAGCATCTTATGCTCTATATATAGGCTGAGGTCTTAACCTGATGAGCTCTAAAAAAACATTGGGCTCCTAAAACATTCTAAAACTATCCTTTGGTGGACTTACTTTATGCGTAGGACCCTATAGGTAAAATATTTGGTCATATTAATAACAAACTATTTTATTATTAGTATAAAATAAGAGCGGTATCTAACAATGCATCATTATGTCCGAATATTATTTATCATCAACATAACCTATAAGTGATAATTATTTTATATATTTATTTTTTTGTCAAGATATCTAATTGGGCCCAAGCCATGTTCGTCGTCATCCTTGTATAGCCCAATTCATTTTACTTGATACCAGAGTAGACTTTATTGAGTAAATATCTAATATTTATTTTTCCTAGCATGGCCATGCATTTCTTTAATCTCACTCCATCAAGTGATCCATAGATATCACTCCTGTCACATAGGAGAGATAAATCCTATCTACATCACTCATATCCCTCTACCTAATTTAATCATTACCTAATCATAATCTTTATGGTCATCTTATTGTAGATGACGTTTTGATTGTATTAAAATAACAAACTCCTTATGTAGGATTCGTAGTGACTTCAGGTCAAAGGACAACATATGCCATTATTACATTGAGAACCGTTTATGACATTCATGTAATGATCCATACAACGTTCTCATAGTGGGTCTATCCAGCACAACATTACTCTTAATGTGTGCTCGTGTGGAGACTCGATATCATCTATATCCATGATCTGTAAGATTAGATCATAAGTATATTCACACATTAGCCTTAATGTATTTACATGTCCCTATATAAATACTTGATTAGGGACATTTTAGAAACAATTCTTATATGACCTATTATTCCAAGGATAAACAATTTTAGAACAATCTTAAAATTGAAAAGACTTATTTTATTGATAAGTTAAAATTAATACATTAATAGCTTCTAACACATACACCAACAATATCTACCTAAAAAAATCACCTCCAAAAATAATTACTTTACCCCCAAATGCTTTATTAAGGTTGTCATGTGTAAAGAATCTCATAATGTCTTTAAAAGTTTTATCTACTACCTCAAAATAGCATCTATAGTCATAGGTGCTTTATCCTATATAATTAACTTGGCTTTTATTATTAATGGCACTGATAAGTGTGTATTGCGTGTTATTTTTTGTTGTTTTTAGGTCTAGTTTTTAGGGTTTTTGTGTATTGTTCATGTCTGATTCCCTTGATTTTGATTCTTTTCCATACATATTACTAGGTTATTCTTATTTCACAGGATCAGTGATATTTTAGGTCTCTTTTGAGGAAAAATGGCAAAGTGGATGAAAGAAGAGACTTCTAAGGCCTCTAGAAGTGTATTTTGGCAAGGTTGGAGGAAACCACTGCCAGTGGTGGACAACCACTGGCCATGGTTAGCACTGGAGGAAAAGGAAAAGCAGGCCAGAGGCCACCACTGGCCGTGGTGGGCACTTGGAGCACTATAGAGCATTGTTGAAGCCAAGAATAGGAAGTCAGAAGGCACCATTTGCCGTGGTTATCCACCACTGGCCGTGGTTAGCTCTACCTGTTACCCAAAATTATACATTTAATGTTTAATAGGAACAGGGCTCGAACCACTAGCCGTGGTTGTCCTCTACGAGGCCTAAATATCTAATTTGTTTAGGGTTTTGTGGGGGCACTTGAGAGAGTTAGACAGACTTCTTCTGAGATAGTTTTGAGAGACAGCTTATGGGGGAGATTTTAAAGGCTCTTTGAGGAATAATACATTGGAAATCAAGAATCAATTCATGAAGGGAGATCAATTCTACAGATTTAGGAGAAAGAGTTTGCAATAAGATCAATTATAGCAAGTCACACACTCATATTCTGGAAATACAGAAACAAAGAAATAACACGATCAAACTACCAAATAAAAATGGAATAGGCTAATATAATAATGAACCTAAATGTTTCACTTTACTTTCTATTAAAAAGCTTGTTACTCAATTCTTGTGAATTTAGTTCATAGAAATTCCGTCCAGAACTAATTTGTAATTCTGGAACCCTAGTTTACACTTTTGATTCCTTTTATGTATGGCATTGATTTTGTTATGTATGAAATGATGATGACAATCTTTATGGCACACTAAACCTTCGTTCTTGGGATTAAAGGATGTAATATGCTTATGTATCTCAATTAATTGTTCTTTACCTCTCAATGATATGATTTCATGTTTCTATTTGATTTATGTATCATAATGCTTCTACAAGACTTAGAGATAAGCGTAGTTGATTCCAAATTATATGCGCTACGAGAGTAGGTATATTATTTGAAAACACATAAATTGAACCTATGTTTTTGTTTTACGATAGTAAGCGAACTCATTTGAAGGGTAATTGGATTCCCATAAAACTTAAAGGGCATAATTAACGAATTTAATGTGGTTCTTCAGGAATTAAGCACGTTAATAGGCCTTTGAGAGAAAGGTATTAATTAAATTAGGGGTATCTACCTTAGAAATGAAAATTATATAATTGGATAGGAAATTAACCTTTAATTTTGGTACTAGCATATGAACCCTTAAATCGCAAGACCCTCCTTTAATTGAATTCCTCAAACTTGCTTTGATTTTCGTCTAGAAAAGATGTTGGATTTTCCGTTTTTTAATTTACTGTTCATCATAGTTTTAGCAATTTGTTTTAATCGATTCACTAGATAATTGAACCACCATTATAACTAGTACTTGGGCATAATCTCTGTGGGAACGATATCTTTTTATTACTTCGATACCCCATGCGCTTGCGGAAGGCTATCAAGTTTTTGGCGCTGTTGCCGGGGATTGTGTTTCCCCCAATATTTACTAAGCAGTGTTTGATTAGACTAGTGTGCATCCTCTGTATATTTTCTACATTTTTTTTATTTTCTCTACATTTTCTGTATTTTGTTTTATTTTAATTTTTTCTTCAGAATTACGCTTGTTCTTTTTATTTGTTCACAGATTTGTGTAGGCCTCTTTATACGAAAAAGCGACAGCTTTGAGCATATATTTGATCTTGAGATTGAAAGAACTCTTTGGAAGATCAGACTTCTTAGGACACGCATTAGACAAAACAGGTGCCAACCTTAAAGTTCAATGAGTCAAGCACAAATGGAAGATCTGAACAATAGATCACTTCATGATTTTGCAGCGCCTAATGCAATAGGACGAAGGTCTAGCATCACCAGACCCAACATTGAGGCGAATAATTTTGAGTTGAAGTCATCCTTGCTCTCGATGGCTAAATAAAGTCAGTTTAGAGGATTGCCATCTGAGGATCCCAACATGTATCTTCAGATTTTCCTTGAGTACTGTGACACGCTCAAGGTGAATGGGGTCTCAAATGATGCAATCCAGCTTAGGCTTTTCCCATTCTCTTTAAGGGACAAGGCCAGAGCTTGGTTGTATGCGCTTCCGGAGGGGTTAATCATTACATGGGAGCAGATGTCTCATGCTTTCCTCAACAAGTACTATCTAAGAAGCAAAACAGATCAGTTGAGGAAGCAAATCATCACTTTCACTTAGAAAGATGATGAAACTCTTTATGATGCCTGGGAGAGGTATAAAGAAATGCTCTGGGAATGCCTACACCATGGTATTGAATACTGGTTGACTGTGCACATTTTCTATAATGGGCTCACTCCGAACCAGAAGGTGACCTTGGATGCCGCAGTTGGCGATGCCTTCATGAGCAAGAATATAGAGGAAGGTTACAATCTCACTGAGAGGTTGCCCAAAATACATACCAGTGGTCCTCAGAAAGGAGTTTACCAAGAACTCCAGGTAAGTACTCTATTGATGTTCTCTCTTTATTAACTGCTAAAGTAGAAGCATTATCTATTAAAATTGATAAATTAGGAACAGGTACTTCTAATCTTGTTTGTGAGTTATGTGGTGTTTCAGGTCATAATATTTTAGGATGTCAGCTTGAAGTGACTCAAAATGTCAAGCCAGAAATGCATCAGGTGGATGCTATTAGGAACTATGGTTGAAATTATGGAAATAATTTTAGACAACCGTAGGGACCACCTGGTTTCCAAAACAGACTACCTCCATTCCAAGGCAACCAGAGTAACTACACATAACCATAAGGACCCTTCATTCCTTAAAAATCAAAATTAGAGTCCTTGATGAAGATGTTTGTAACTACTCAACTAAAGCAGAATGACGAGTTCTCCAATCCCATCAAGAACCTAGCTTCAAAGGTGGACTCTTTTGACACCCACAACAAGATATTGGAAACTCAGATTGCTCAATAGGCTTCTAACTCTACCAGAATTCCAGGAAGATTTCCAGGAAAACCAGAAGCAGGTCCATCCAACCACGCCATGGCTCTAATGCTAAGGAGTGGTACACAATATGAAGTTCCAATGCCGCCAAAGGAAAAACAAGTTGAAAAGGACGCTAAGGAGAATGATACCATATCCCCTCCACCTGCTATGGAAGAAGATAAGCAAGAGAAAAAGGAGGAGGTTAAGCCATATCAACCTCCCATTCTATTTCCTCAGTGCTTGGCCAAGGCCAAGTTAGATAAACAGTTTGGTAAGTTTCTTGAGGTTTTAAAAAATCTCTACATTAATATTCCTTTCACTAATGCTTTGCAGCAAATGCCTACCTATACAAAGTTTTTGAAGGATATTTTGTCCAACAAGAGGAAGCTAGAGGAAGATGGTACAGTAGCACCTACTGAGGAGTACAGTGCACTGATCCAAAGAAAGTTACCACCCAAGCTTTAGGATCCAGGTAGCTTTTCTATCCCATGCATGGTTGGTTACATGCCAATAGATAAAGCTTGATGACATATCTTTTTACCTTTAATTACTTACTCTGTTTGTCTGTTTTATCTACTGTTAAATTATAATAACTGTATTTTAGAGTAATTTGTCAGTAATCTCCATTTTTAATTTTTATCTCACTACTTGTTAGTGATCACTATTTTCTTATTTTTACTGTTACTATTGAGTGTTGAATTTTATGATTTCTATTTTCTTTTACTTTTACTGTTTACTAGTGATTCTTGTTTCCAATTTCTACTGTTTCTGTTTAGTTTGTGTTAATTAGTATGTTTAAAATAAATTAAGCTTTCATCCTAAAATAAAATCTATTGAATTAACTAAGTTTAATTTGATTTTATTTTATTTTACAGGTTATCAAATTATTAGAAGCTTTCTCATTATTTTACAAATAAATTACACTCCTCCAAGTACAAATTCACATTAATTACTTTTTCTTGACAAGTATATTAATGTGAAATTGTTTAAGCCTTATCTACGCTTCTAAAATTAACAAAATAAATTTCCTACATGCTATAACTATACCAATGTGAATTCTTGAAGCTGTTGGGAATTTATTCACGTTGGAAGCTCTCTAAAAGCAAGGTTCTTTGCCTAATATTTTTCTATAAGAAGCCAAGAAGTCCATACGGCCCACAATGGTCCTATTTGGAGAATTTTTACAAGCAAAATGCATTCAATAAGACTCCACTCACGGCTAAACCAAAGCAAGGCTCCCATTGTCAATTATTCAATGCAAAGAAAGGCAAAAGGCATACATGGGTCCACGTTAATTGTTGCTGAAAGTGGACAGCAAAACAACAAGATTTTAAAATTAAAAGCTGCTACAAAATAAAAGAAAAATGGGACAGCAATAAAATGCTAATTTCCAACGTGAAACATAGCTGATGGGCAGCGAATGGAATAATACAAACAGCAAGAAAAGTGGACAATAATTCACGTTGATTGCTGTTGATTTTGGACAGCAATTGAATAAAATAAATTGGTATTATTGGACAAGCAATTAACGTGTAATATGGCTATTGGGCAGTAGAAAATTTGACACCAAACAACAAGAAATCATGTGACCATGCTGCTGGAAAATGGGCAGAATAAAGTGGAGCTGAACAGTAAGAAAAACTCACACCCATGGACTAGAATATGGCATGTTCCCTTAGTGCAAGAAATGGCAACGTGAAGGCATATGGGCAAAGGTGATGGGCTGAATTAATTTGTTTAAAATTCAGCCATGGAAAGCTCTATAAATTAGAGTCACAGAGAAGAAGGAGAGAGGAGAGTCAGAGGGAATTTTTGAAGCAGTGGACAGCAGGAGAAAGGGAGGAAGAATTCTGGAAGAGCTTCATTCCAGGTTCGGTTTTTATTTTGTTTTAATTATGGAGGGCTAAAACCCTTAGATTGATTTTCTTGGAGAATATTGTAATAATGATTTTGAGGTTCTTGTTTCTAAAATAATATACTTTCATTATTGTTGATTTCTTCATAATCTTACTCTGCTTGTTTAATTCCATTCTGTTTAATTAAATTTGTATGCTTAATCGATTTAATTATACAAATGGAATAAAATGAGATTTAAATTAAAATTAGTTAAGGAAATATACATGCTTAATGAATATTTTCATAATCACTTTTAGTTATTATGGTTTGCTTAATTCCATAATTTAAGAATAGATTATGTATGTAGGCGATGTTCTTATGTATGCTCAATAATTCCTAGATTTTATGATCTTGACTCCTTTTGCTTAATTAAGATGCTTGATTAAAATACTCATTTTTTAAATGAAAGTAAAGGAATTGTGAATTGAAAAAGACGCTTAGTTGATTAATTCAAATTGAGCTAAGAAATCGACATAATGAAAGTGTATAAACCACCTTTTGTGAACCAAGGATAAATTTAATTACAATACTCCAAGAAAATCAATCGTTCGTTATTTATTTGTTTTACACTTATTCTATATTCTTGTATTCTGTATTAAATTTATTGTGACAATCAAACAAATCCCCCTAGTGTATGTTTATTGAACTTCTGTTTAAAAAAATAAAATAAAATTTGTTTGTTAAATTTTAGTTTGTTAAAATTAGTTTAAGACTTGATTTTCCTAAATTTTTATGTTGATCTTCGAGAGAACGACCTAGGTTGACACCCTAGTACTACATTAATTAATTTTAATGTACTAATTTGACGGGACCACGACAGCCAATGTCAAATTTTGGCGCCGCAGCCGGGGATCAATGATCTTTAGGAAAACTCTTGTTTTAGATTAATTTTTTTTTGTATAAATTGAAAAAAAAAATTGTTTGTTTGTTTTATTTTATTTCTTTTGCATGATTTAGGATTCTTATGATATATTGCTCATGATCATCAAATATCTTGTTGTATACTATGTATGACTAGAAGAACTTTTGAGCATTTATATTCATTTGATCCTGAAATTGATAGAACTTTTCATAGGTTAATTAGAGAAGCTAGATTTAATAATAACTTTGTTGATATTGATAGTGATAGTATCTTTTCTGAATCTGCTGAAAGTACTACTGCTAGTTTTTCTGATATGGCTGAACCTCGTGAAAGAACTCTTAGAGAATTAGCTGCTCCCGAATTCACATACGAAAGTTTGTGTATTCAATATCCTGAAGAGGATGTTTGTTTTATTCTTAAGACCGGACTTATACACTTGTTGCCTAAGTTTCATGGTCTTACGGGTGAAGATCCGCACAAACACCTCAAAGAATTCCACATTGTGTGCTCCACAATGAAACCCCGAAACGTTTAAGAAGACCATGTCTATCTTAAAGCGTTTCCTCATTCTTTAGAGGGTGTTGCTAAGGATTGGTTGTACTACCTTGCTCCAAGATCAATCACAAGTTGGAATGACTTAAAGAACATGTTCTTGGAAAAGTTCTTTCCTGCCTCTAGAACAACTGCAATCCGTAAAGACATATCTGGCATTAGGCAACTCTTTAGAGAAAGTCTTTATGAGTATTAGGAGAGATTCAAGAAACTCTGGGCAAGTTTCCCTCACCACCAAATTTCGGAACAACATCTTCTTCAGTACTTTTATGAAGGTCTGCACCACGTTGATCGCAACATGATAGATGCGGCAAGTGGAGGAGCTTTAGGAGATATGACTGCTGCTGAAGCAAGAAACCTGATTGAAAAGATGGCATCTAACTCTCAGCAATTTGGTGTGAGAAATGATTCTTTCAAACCCATGTTTGATTCCAATTCTAGTTCATCTAGAATTAAATTGGAGAGCAAACTTGATGCTCTCACCACTCTGGTCACACAATTAGCAGTAAATCAAAAATCCATGACTGCTAAAGTATGTGGCATCTGCTCTTCACAAGAGCACCCCACTGATTGTTGTCCTTCTCTACAAGAAAAGGATAATAATGATAGACCTCCACCACAACAGCAACAAAACCATGACCTTTCCACCAATATATACAACCCAGGTTGGAGGAACCATCCAAATTTGAGATGGGGTAACCAACAACAAAATCCCCAACCCCTATTTCAAAGCAATGCACCAACCTTCCAAACACATACACCTCAACCATCCACAAGTGGCCCTTCTTTGGAAGAGCTGGTGAGACAACTGGTTGTACAAAACTTAGAGTATCAACAGAGGAATGATGCCACCATCCAGAGTTTAAGCAACCAAATTGGGCAATTGGCTTCATCATTAAGCCAGTTACAATCTCAAAACTCTGACAAATTACCATCTCAACCAGCTGCAAATCCAAGAAATGTGAGTGCAATTCAGTTAAGATCAGGTAAGAACCTTGAAGTACCCATACCCAAGGAACCTGAGAAACAAATAGATATGCCCACAATAGTTGAGAATGATGTACCCTCTTCAAGCAAAAGCAAGTCTGAGATGCAACCACCCCAAATCCCATCTCATATCCCTCTTCCTTTCCCACCTAAAACAATTCCAAGCAAGAAGATGGAAGAAGTGGATAAGGAAATTTTGGATACTTTTAGGAAAGTGGAAGTAAATATACCTCTTCTTGATGCAATCAAACAAGTCCCCAAGTATGCCAAGTTTCTGAAGGAACTGTGTACTCACAAGAGGAGACTCAAGGGTAATGAAAGGATAAGTATGGGAAGAAATGTATCTGCACTTCTCAGTAAAGAAGTTTCAAATATTCCTGAGAAATGCAAGGATCCAGGTACGTTCACTATACCTTGTATCATAGGCAATAACAAATTTGAAAATTGCATGTTAGATTTAGGAGCTTCAATAAATGTTATGCCTATGTCTGTCTTTAAATCTCTGTCTATTGGAACTTTACAACCAACTGGTGTAGTAATTATGCTAGCCAATAGAAGTACTGCTTACCCTGCTGAAGTCATAGAGGATGTTCTGGTTCAAGTAAATCAACTTGTTTTTCCAGCTGATTTTTACGTGCTTGATATGGAAGAAGGTAGGTCTGATATCCCTGTTCCTATAATTTTAGGAAGGCCATTTTTGAAAACAGCCCGAACTATAATTGATGTCCATGCTGGAACCCTCTCTATGGAATTTGGTGACACTAAGGTAAGATTTAACATTCTAGATTCCATGAAACATTCATCTGAAAATCATTCTGTTTTCCAAATTGACATTATTGATGAACCAATTTTTGAACATTTCTCTGATGTTGATTTGGAATGCATTGATGATTCAAACAATTGTTTTGTGTGCAATGATTATAAGAATTATGATATTTATGCTGAAATTGACAAATACATATATGCTGATTTAGAGTCTATAGAAATACCTGACCTGAATGCAGAATTTCAAGAAGACTCTAACAAAAATTTTAAGGTGCATGCAGCAAAACCCAAGTCTGCTTTGTTAGTTTCATCTATTTTGCAGGCACCCAATCTGGAACTGAATCTCTTACCTGAAAACCTCAAGTATGTATACTTGGGAAATGATGAGGAGCTCCCAGTGATAATCTTTACTTCTCTTGATGAAAATCAAGAAGAAAAATTGCTGCAAGATTTGGGAAGGCACAAGAAGGCTAGACCACTATCCAATCTGCTTCAAAAGGATATGGTATTTGAGTTTGATCCACCTTGAGGGAGTTTTTCTTACCCATCTCTTTACTTTTTCATTATATTGTCTATTTTGTATGCTCTGTCTTACATTGAGGACAATGTATGATTTAAGTGTGGGGGTGGAAATATCCTTGTATGTTGTTGTGTGTTGTTTTCATTGTGTGAATTTGTGATTAATTTGATGTGACTATTTTTCAAAAAAAAAAAATTGAAATTTTTTTTTTTAAAAAAATGTGTGTTTTTGTTTTAAAAAGGCATGTTTTATTGGAATTTTAGGATATGCATGAGTAACAGGTAAATTCTTTCATGTCTGATATAAGCTTAATGATGTGTTATAATTTGAACTCAAACAATTTTGGTATGATGAGAATGACATGATAATTGAGAGATGATCATATATGATAGAATTATACCTTGTGAGATTTTTGAGCCTTAAAATTTAATGGATCACTTTAAACCATCTTAATCCTTTCACATGTGATTAATTCCTAAATGCTTACATCCTAATTTTTGTCTTGTTTCTTGATGATACTTGAAACTCATATGAATGTATTTGAAATGACACAGGCATTTTGTTCAATTGAGCCACTAGCCATATAAGCCTACCATGAATAAATTATCCTTTGCTAGCCACTTTGAGCCTATTTAACCAATTCTTTGTTGCAGCTCATGTAACACTCTGGTTTTTAATTAAATAAATAAAATCAACAGTGGAATTTTCCAAATTTTAAGGTTAACAAACCATGCATAATCTGTTTGAATTAATAAAACCGAGTACGATAAGGAAAGGAAATGGAAGAAGACAAGGGAGAAACTCACGCACAGCGAGAGGAAGAAACGCTTAAGCGAACCTAATGGCACCAGGTACACTCGCTCAAGCGAGGGCTAACTACGCTCGGGCGATTCTACTCAAGATCTCTAGTCCGCACTACATTTGCTGAAGCGATGCTACCCTCGGTATCCTACCATTCCACCCGGTTTTAGTGTATGGTTCACTCGGGAAGGTTCACTTCCTAATCCACTCGGGCTAACCTTAATACTCACCAGTTCCATCCTAACAGCGTATCACACTCCGTTGCTCCACTCGATTGGATTATATACGTATACGTATTGGCAATCCGAGAATGATTCTCAAAGCCGCTCACTCGGAATCTATAAAGACTTCTCACTCGGGATAACATGCACGTCCATTACGCCACTCGGGGCATTCTACTCACCCTTTACTCGGTAACCATAATATTTCCTGCTCTAATTTTCCTACTAAGTCAAGACTCACTCGGGTTCCCTAGCTGCTTACTGATTTATTACAACAAATCCACTTAGAGTCTTAGGTGTCGTTCCCTAGTCGGTGAACTCTCACTCGGCGGGTTCTCACTTAGAATCGTTGATTTTCCTTTACTCAGAAAACCTCACAATTATCACTCACAGGATTCGCACCAACTCCTACTCCAGGCTATACGACCTCAATTACTCGGACAATTCAACCTCTCATCACTCGGAATGACTTGCCATCTCGCTTTCCCCCAACAACAACTTAGCTCCACTTTTTCCCATAGTCACACTGACTTCCTACGCTCGGAAAGTATACTTATACATCCAGGTTTATCGCTCAGACATCACCCACAGTATAGAATGAACACACAATATATATATAGGGAAGTATTTAAATAATTACAAACGCATTAAGATGTCCCTTCTACCCGAAAGCGTTCAATTTCTGATATAAGGACTAAATCAAAATGTGAGCCGGCCAAGGCTTAACGAGACCTTATGTATAGTATATACATATACACATATATTCCATAGCGCTCAGGTTCTCTACTCTGCCCTCGGCTCCTTCTTCATCCTTCATTCCGAGAGATGTTCACTGAAAAATGTAGCCACAGTAGGGGTGAGCTTTTACATGGAAAACGGCAGCCAAGAGCTCGGTCTCAGTGTCAGTACGCACACTTACGTTCACTCGGTCGCATTCAGATTAAATTAAGGCCATGCAAATTAGAACAATATCAATAACATACACTCACATGCGTACTACATAAAGTTCATCCTTATTCACACATGCACATGCATCCACACACTCAGAATTCATTCATAACACCCAACACATGCCACGCGTACTATCCTTATCAACATCATAACTACATGCATGCCTGCGGATCCGACTTAAGTAATGACTTTCAGTTACAGTCCCCCCCTTTACTGGCCTCTCGTCCATCAGCTCTTCCCGCGTAGTACCGGCCTCCCATTGGCGTCTTGAGACTCCTTTCTAGCTCCTACGGCTACCACGGGCTCTCTCAGGATCTAGCCAAGGTCTGTAGCTGGAAGTCATTCCCTCGGGGCTCATGACCTTCCACGGTTCACCCCATTCCTACATATACAACTTATGCGTTTAACCAGCAAGCAACATCACTCAACTGATACCTCCTTCGTAAACATCAAGGTAGGAGCATATTCAACACGGTCTCTATCTTTACTTTACTAATCATACCAACATGCACAGTGATCAAACAATCAAGGTAATAACATCGGACGAATCAACTAACAGTCATACATTCATATTTTCACAGTATTAACAGAGGTAGAACCATGCATCTCACTCGGCTATATCAGGAAGGCTAACAGACTACATTACCACTATCTTGTTTACATGTAAATATTATCTAACTACTCGTCATACACATGGAGTCCAAGGTCAACAATCATGCATAATATACAATCGTGACAGACACATGCATACACTTAAAGCAGTACATTCATCCGGTACTGTTCGTGGACCATGCATTTGACATGCAAGCGCCCCCTACCTACTGAAGGAAGTTCAAGGGGTTCCTCTGTTTCTCGACGCTGGTCTGATTGCCTCGCCCAGGCTCACACTCGTTCGGCCTCCTTGGTCGTAGTCGCACCGTGAAACAGGGGCTATTCGTCTTTCACCCTGACGATCGTCCCTCACCAGCTGAAGGAACTCCAAGTCTCCTACAGTATCGTCACCATGCGTTCTCAGGAACAGGACAATGAACAGGGAAAGGAAGACGAAGGGCAAGAGGGAAGAGAGTACAAGAAGGAAAAAGAAGAGAAGAGAAGAAGAGGGAGTCCGAAGGAGATGCGTAACTTTAGTGCACATATATAAGCACATACGTGTACGAGGGAGAGTGGGATGGGAAAACGTGAATTGCAGTCCCACTCACGTGGCTCCCAATCAGGAGCAGCCACCTCCTACCAACCAAGCTTAATTAATTTGTCACTATTTCTTAGATTAAGTTGATTATAATAAATAATTAATTTTCCTTCTTTGCAATCAGAATCTTAATGGTTTATTTTCATTCAGTATTACTCCTCAAAATTGGGATGTTACAGCTCAAATAAGCCATAATGAAAAACCAAAAATATACCTACCTCAAGGAATATATTGGAGCTTCAAAATCAAGTTAAAAACAGGCATTCAAATAAGTGTGGGGGTGCGCAAAAAGGAGTCGTAACTCTTGTGTCAAAGTGTTATGCAATCGCATAAAAAGAAAAAAAGAAAAAGAAAATATTGATGAATAAATAAAAAAATAAAATAAAATTTCTTGATGATTGTGACCAAATATGATACAGTAAATGTTTTACCCTCACTGTTTTCCAGTTAAATTAATTGCTCCATCATTCTTTTTGGTATCTAAACCTACTTTAACCTTGGCCACATTACAACCTTGGAAAGCCCTGTTGATCTATACATGCATTTGTGTTGATTATGGAATTGAGAAACTTGCCAAATTTTTGGACTGTCTATTTTTCAGGAAATGTTTTGAGAGTATACATAAACCCAAAACACTTGAGAGTTGAGAGTATGTCTTGTGAGGTTCTGTCACTTATGATTTTCCTTTCAGTTTGATTTAATTCTCACATGTCGAAGTGATTAGATGATTTTTATACATATCTTGATGCTCTGTATCTTACATGTTGAAAACTCTTGTTTCTCTGTGTATTCCTAAGATTTCATGACAAGCATGCCAGTTCTGTGTATTTACTGTATTTCAATTTTTGATGTTTTCAATAAATTATAAAACTTGTTTTTATTCTGATTTTGCCCAGGAGTGCAAAAGAGTAAGTGTGGGGGTATTTGATGACATATCTTTTTACCTTTAATTACTTACTCTATTTGTCTGTTTTATCTACTATTAAATTATAATAATTGTGTTTTAGCGTAATTTGTCAGTAATCTCTGTTTTTAATTTTTATCTCACTACTTGTTAGTGATCACTGTTTTCTTATTTTTACTCTTACTACTGAGTGTTGAATTTTATGATTTCTATTTTCTTTTACTTTTACTATTTACTAGTGATTGTTGTTTCCAATTTCTACTGTTTCTGTTTAGTTTATGTTAATTAGTATGTTTAAAATAAATTAAGGTTTCATCCTAAAATAAAATCTATTAAATTAACTAAGTTTAATTTGATTTTATTTTATTTTACAGGTTATCAAATTATTAGAAGCTTTCTCATTATTTTACAAATAAATTACACTCCTCCAAGTACAAATTCACATTAATTACTTTTTCTTGACAAGTATATTAATGTGAAATTGTTTAAGCCTTATCTAAGCTTCTAAAATTAACAAAATAAATTTCCTACATGCTATAACTATACCAACGTGAATTCTTGAAGCTGTTGGGAATTTATTCATGTTGGAAGCTCTCTAAAAGCAAGGTTCTTTACCTAATATTTTTCTACAAGAAGCCAAGAAGTCCACACGGCCCACAATGGTCCCATTTGGAGAATTTTTGCAAGCAAAATGCATTCAATAAGACTCCACTCACGGCTACACCAAAGCAAGGCTCCCATTGTCAATTATTCAATGCAAAGAAAGGCAAAAGGCATACATGGGTCCACGTTAATTGTTGCTGAAAGTGGACAGCAAAACAACAAGATTTTAAAATTAAAAGCTGCTGCAAAATAAAAGAAAAATGGGACAGCAATAAAATGCTAATTTCCAACGTGAAACATAGCTGATGGGCAGCAAATGGAATAATACAAACAGCAAGAAAAGTGGACAATAATTCACGTTGATTGCTGTTGATTTTGGACAGCAATTGAATAAAATAAATTGGTATTATTGGACAAGCAATTAACGTGTAATATGGCTGTTGGGCAGTAGAAAATTTGACACCAAACAACAAGAAATCAAGTGACCATGCTGCTGGAAAATGGGCAGAATAAAGTGGAGCTGAACAGTAAGAAAAACTCACACCCATGGACTAGAATATGGCATGTTCCCTTAGTGCAAGAAATGGCAACGTGAAGGCATATGGGCAAAGGTGATGGGCTGAATTAATTTGTTTAAAATTTAGCCATGGAAGGCTCTATAAATTAGAGTCAGAGAGAAGAAGGAGAGAGGAGAGTCAGAGGGAATTTTTGAAGCAGTGGACAGCAGGAGAAAGGGAGGAAGAATTCCGGAGGAGCTTCATTCCGAGTTTAGTTTTTATTTTGTTTTAATTATGGAGGGCTAAAACCCTTAGATTGATTTTCTTGGAGAATATTGTAATAATGATTTTGAGGTTCTTGTTTCTAAAATAATATACTTTCATTATTGTTGATTTCTTCATAATCTTACTCTGCTTGTTTAATTCCATTCTGTTTAATTAAATTTGTGTGCTTAATCGGTTTAATTATACAAATGGAATAAAATGAGATTTAAATTAAAATTGGTTAAGGAAATATACATGCTTAATGAATATTTTCATAATCACTTTTAGTTATTATGGTTTGCTTAATTCCATAATTTAAGAATAGATTATGTATGTAGGTGATGTTCTTATGTATGCTCAATAATTCCTAGATTTTACGATCTTGACTCCTTTTGCTTAATTAGGATGCTTGATTAAAATACTCATTTTTTAAATGAAAGTAAAGGAATTGTGAATTGAAAAAGACGCTTAGTTGATTAATTCAAATTGAGCTAAGAAATCGACATAATGAAAGTGTATAAACCACCTTTTGTGAACCAAGGATAAATTTAATTACAATACTCCAAGAAAATCAATCGTTCGTTATTTATTTATTTTACACTTATTCTGTATTCTTGTATTCTGTATTAAATTTATTGTGACAATCAAACAAATCCCCCTAGTGTATGTTTGTTGAACTTCTGTTTAAAAAAATAAAATAAAATTTGTTTGTTAAATTTTAGTTTGTTAAAATTAGTTTAAGACTTGATTTTCCTAAATTTTTATGTTGATCTTCGAGAGAACGACCTAGGTTGACACCCTAGTACTACATTAATTAATTTTAATGTACTAATTTGACGGGACCACGACAGCCAACGTCAGAGCTTTATGTGATTTAAGAGCTAGTGTTAGCCTGATGCCTTTGTCTATTTCTAAGAAGTTGGGATTGAGTGAATTGAAACCTACTAGGATGTATTTACAATTAGCTAATAGATCTATTAAGTATCCTGTAGGTATTTTAGAAGATGTTCCTATTAGGGTAGGAAACATTTCTATCCCTACTGATTTTGTTGTGCTAGAGATGGATGAGGATTCTATGATCCCTATTTTATTAGGCAGGCCACTTTTAGCCACTACAGGTGCCATGATTGATGTTAAAAATGGTAAGTTGTCTATGACTGTAGGAGACCAAAAGGTTGAATTTAATTTGATAGATGCTTTGAAAAAACCTTTTCATGATAATGTTTGCTGTAGCATTGAATTAGTTGACCAAGTGGTGAAGGAAGAGATTTTTCCTAAGGACCCACTTGATTTTATTTTTTTGAATAATCCTGTAGGAACATCAAAATACAGTAAGGGTTATGCACCACTGAAACATGATACTGAAGTCATGTGTGACAGAGTGGTGAACCCAAATGTGAAACTTTTGACTTTAAATTACACACTAAGGTATGAATTTCATGACTCTAATAGGTTCTTGGTTGTAATTTAGGTATAGCGTCTAGTTGAAGATGTTAAACTTAGCACTGGTGGGGAGGTAACCCCATAATTGTTCATATTTGTGTTTTCTTTAAATGTTTTAGTTGTTAAAAAATAAAAAAAATCAAATAAAGTGAAAAACAAATAAACAATAACTTGTTGAATTGCTATGTTTTGGAGTAAGGCATAATTCCCCCTTCTCCATGATAGGTAACCATTGAACTTTGTGTCCTTTTACCTCTGGTTTCTCAATTACGGACCTTGTTGGTACCCTTGATATGGACATTGGGGACAATGTCCAGTTTTAGTTTGGGGTGATGAGTACACAAAAGTTCAGCTTGTTTTTACTTTATTCCTTTTTATTTTTGTTTATTTTTATTTTCTAGTTCATTTGCATGATTGTATGCTTATGTTCTGGTTCATTTTCATGATTGTATGTGTGCCATATGCCTTAGGCTAGCATTGATTGCTGATTGTAGTTATTGTTACCTGTATGACATGTGATGTAGATTGGTTGGATTTTAAGCATTGCTTAGGTGAATCTTGTAAAAAAATAAAAAAAATAAAAAAATATATAAATAAAGAAATAAAAAGTTTTTGATTGCTATTCTTGCTAGAATACTCACTCAACATGATAATTGTGTTTCTATGATTAGGCCAATTACCACTGTGAGCTTTTGAGCCAATAGGGTGTTCAGTGCATTAAATTATAATTGACCAATGATTCCTTGAATGAGAAATTCACACATTTTTAGGAACTCTAGAACTTGGCTTTTGACCAATTCAAAATGGTTTGTGAATGCATGCTTGGAATAAAAAAGGCACTTTAGGTTTTCTTTTCTTTAACCTCAGAATTTGTTGAAAAGTATAACCCTTTAGTTGTCCCTTTTGAGCCATGAAATAATATGATATTTTCTTTCAAAATCTTTAACATTAGGATTTTTGGTTCACATATAGAAGAGGCAAAAAGGGTAAGCTAACTAAAAATGGTTAAATTGAAAAATAAAAACCATGATAGTTTGGGGTGTGTGATTCAAAGAAAAGGAAAGATAAGGAGTTTGATCTCAAAATTAAAAGAAGAGAAAAAGAAAAATGAAGCATACCCTGTATGGTTTGAAAGTATAGAGAGTTATTAAATTAGGGTTTGTTTGCCCTCTTGTGATACTGCTCTTCTTACAGAATTAAGCCCTTTGCATTTTTTTTCTTGGTTTCCATTCCTATGCTATGAATCCCCTGGCCCCATTACAACCCTTTGAAAGACCTTTTGACGAATGCATGTTTTCTTGATAACTGTGGAGTTTGTGGTCAATTTCCAAGCCTATGTAGTGTTTAGAATTGTTGTCTGAGTAGATTGAAACACAAGCACACACATTGAGTGGAAAGTGAGAAAGAGTACCATAGGTCTAATCTTAGTGAATACGGCTTGACTGTTGATTGTGGTATATTCTAGTAGTTTATACAATCTCCTAAAAACATAAAAACAAAGAAAATAAATAAACACAAGATTCCTTAAGTTTGCTTGGGTCTGCTGGTCTTTCATTATATGTTTGTATGGATTCAGTGATTGCTTGAGGACAAAAAATGTTTTAGTTTGGGGTATTTTGATAAAGGTGTATTGTATGTTGTTTTTGGTTGTTTTTAGGTCTAGTTTTTAGGGTTTTTACATATTGTTCATGTCCGATTCCCTTGATTTTGATTCTTTTCCATACATATTACTAGGTTGTTCCTATTTTGCAGGATCAATGATATTTTAGGTCTGTTTTGAGGAAAAATGGCAAAGTGGATGAAAGAAAAGACTTCTAAGGCCTCTAGGAGTGCATTTTTGGTAAGGTTGGAGGAAACCACTGCCAGTGGTGGACAACCACTGGTCGTGGTTAGCACTGGAGGAAAAGGAAAAGCAGGCTACAGGCCAGCACTGGCCGTGGTAGGCACTGTGGAGCACTATGAAGCATTGTAGAAGTGAAGAACAGGAAGTCAGAAGCCACCACTGGCCATGGTTATCCACCACTGGCCGTGGTTGGCTCTGCCTATTACCCAAAATTGCGCATTTAACGTTTGAGAGAAACAGGGCTTTAACCACTGGCCGTTGCTGTCTCCTACAAGGCCCAAATATCTAATTTGTTTAGGGTTTTTGTGGCGGCACTTGAGAGAGTTAGACAGACTTCTTCTGAGACAGTTTTGAGAGATAACTTTTAGGGGAGATTTTGAAGGTTCTTTACGGAAGAATTCATTGGAAATCAAGAATCAATTTATCAAGGGAGATTAATTCTGCAGAATTGGGAGAAAGAGCTTGCAATCCTAGTGAGAACAAATTTGTAATTCTAGAACCCTAGTTTACACTTTTGATTCTTTTTATATTTGGCGTTGATTTTGTTATGTATGACATGATGATGACAATCTTTATGGCACACTAAACCTTCGTTCTTGGGATTAAAGGATGTAATATGCTTATGTATCCCAATTAATTGTTCTTTACCTCTCAATGATATGATTTCATGTTTCTATTTGATTTATGTATCGTAATGCTTCTACAAGACTTAGAGATAAGCATAGTTGATTCAAAATTGTATGCACTACGAGAGTAGGTATATTATTCGAAAACACATATGTTGAACCTATGTTTTTATTTACGACGGTAAGCGAACTCAATTGAGGGTTAATTGGATTCCTATAAAACTTGAAGGGCTTAATTAATGAATTGAACGCGGTTCTTCAGGAATTAGGCACGTTAATAGGCTTTCGAGAGAAAGGTATTAATTAAATTAGGGGTATCTACCTTAGAAATAGAAATAATATAATTGGATAGGCAATTGACCTTTAATTTTGGTACTAGCATGTGAACCCTTAAATCCCAAGACCCTCCTTTAATTGAGTTCCTCAAACTTGCTTTGATTTTTTTCTACAAAAGACGTTGGATTTTCTATTTTCTAATTTACTATTCATCATAGTTTTAGCAATTCATTTTAATCAATTCACTAGATAATTGAACCATCATTATAAATAGTACTTGGGCACAATCTCTGTGGGAACGATATCTTTTTATTACTTTGATACCTCGTGTGCTTACGGAAGGCTATCAGGCACCAGTTGGTTGCCCTATTTAACGTTACATGTAGAATCCTTATTTATATTGATTAGAATTACAAACCTTGAATTAGTTATTGTTCCACCGAGGATAAGCAATGATGCTATCCCACTTGACACTACTATTAAAAAAATCTCACCTTTAGATCAAATGGAAGGTGAAATACTTCTCCGAAGAAAAGTCTTCTCGGTACCACATAAAGGAAGAATACACCACCTTGATATTGATCTACTATACTAATGACTATCAAATATTTGTCTTGTTCAGTTGTCATGTTGTCTAAGTTGTTATTCATCTCAACTTCCAATGCTTCATGATCATAATTTAACTCAACCAAAATTTAACTATTATTTGTTCTAGATATCCCAGCAAGATTTGGTTGAGGCATTAAAGAAAAATCAACAAGTCTACTATTGTTACTTTGTAGCAATATATCAATCTCAACCAATGTATAATCTTTCATTTGTGCCTCGATACGAATTAAATTTGCAAAAAAATAAATTAACAATATTATAAATATGTTTCATGAAGGAATTGTAATAAGTAATGTTGGTGTATAATCTTTACACTAGTTTTGCAGTAATCCTCTTTGTTTATTTTGTATATCCTCACCCAATAGGTCTCAAGTTTTGTCCCCTACTAATTCATAAGATGTTAACTACCATGAAAATAATAATATGGTAAAAAGTATTTTTAAATAACAAGCAAAAACCCACTGACTTGCTTCCTTAATAGAACTAACATACTTTTTATCATTACCCAACAATCCAAAGGCAAAACATGCATCTTTAAACATAAAATAAGAAATTCCATCAATAGTCCTTATATCATCAAAGCTTTTGTATCCTCTAACTTTATTTAGCAATATTCTTATATAGTATAACTCATTACTCCCTAGAGCAATGAAATGCACTTTACCAATAACAAATCCCTCTTTCCTTGGTGTTGATTCATGATTCCTTTGGTTCCATATGAATTTTGTTGGGAACTCAACATAAGTTAATTATAAAGCATCAAAATACCTTACATTTTCTTCCATGCATGCAACGAACTCTGATTTGTTATGTTGTGATTTAGTTAAAGTAACATCAATCGGGTTATCATCCCAAAGACAACACAATGTTGATTAGGCAAATGAATGGGCAGTTTCTCAACTCTCAAATCCTTATAATAAATATCAAATGCAGAGATTATCCACGCTGCTTCACATGATGATAAATACTTGTGAACAATAAATAAATCATATTAAATATGAATATACTTTAAAAACATGAATGAAATAGGAACTATAAATTAGATACCTGTAATCATAGTACAAACTAATTTGATCAGTCACCTCTTTATCATTCTCCTTAATAGAACTCTTACAAAATGATGTCGTTACCTAATCATAACCTTTATTCACATACTTAAACAAATATTTAATAGATCTTGATTGATTACACTATTCCACATTAATGTGAGCATTGTACCTCAACAATACATATTTATTATAAAATACCATAAATCTATTGCCAACAATGAACCCATTTTTATGAAAGCAATTGCCATTGTCTCTATGTCTATATATAGGATATCTATCTTTATCAACAAATGTCTTTTCCATAAATTTCTTTGGGAAAACTGTGATGCACTTTTCATTTTGCATGCATGGAGAATTCTTATTTTGATAACCACATGAACCATGGACCATTGAAGATTGAATAATTTTAAATAACTCAAGTTTAGAGTTCCTGTTAGGTAACTCTACGGATATCATCAGATTTATATATCTGAGACAATAGGAAACTTATACCCATAATGGAGAAACACTAATATGTGAGCATGTGGCAATCCTCTTTTCGAAACTCAGTCATGTATACAATTGCAAGCATAACAAAACATACTTAGTTTTTTTATATAAATAAAAAAATAATAGAACAAATTAAACTAAAGTAAACTATTCAAACCTAGGAATGAACATGCCAACAATAACTTTCTTGAATATTTCTCTTTTCTTAGTATCTTTGATAAGTTGATTATGTTTCATATTAAAAACACATGATGCCAAATCCCATCTATCTTCCCCTTTTAAATTCGTCTCAGGTAAAACTTGAGTAATCTCAAGCCATCTTTGGTTACAAGTGAAAGTAATGAATAAATTAGGATACCTCTCCCATCTACATATAGCTATTTCCCTATAGTAGTTGGATTAATCTTTGTTAGGGAATCCCACAAGGTCAGGTAACAAACACATATAGATTCCTAATGGTCTTGCAAACAAACGTGCATACACATGAAAATTTTATTTTTTAAAAATTATACCTTTTGTAGATGTTCAACGAGGTTGTTTATCAAAGCAATCTTAACTCAGTTCGTAGGATTCCACATGAGAACTCCCACCAGTAACTACACCTCTGAATGCTAGTTTGAAATGTGATATTATAGGTGTATTTTAAAGCAACCACCTATGAGCATCCCATGCTCTATTTATAGGCTTAAGTCTTACCTAATAAGCTCTCTATAATGATTAGGCTTCTGACTCATTCTGAATGAGTTAGGCCTAATAGTTTTATTTTAGTCTAACTAAAATATAAGCTATTCTCTAATGAGCCTACTTTATGTATGACTCTATAGGAAAAATACTCGTTTATAGTAATAATAAACCATTATTATTATTAATATAAAATAAAAGCAACATCTAGTAGTACATCATTATGTTTAAATATTATTTATTATCGATATAACCTAAAAGTGATAACCATTTTATGTTAAGGAATCTTATTAGGTCCGGTAGCGGAATACAAAGATTCCTATAAGGTCTTACAAAACTTCAGGTTTCAGAGAAAGCATAGAGATATTAAATTTTGTTTATAGTTACCTCATGTAGTGCAGTACAAAACTTTGAAGCAATAGTAGCTTCACCCTTAAGGAGTCCACGCGAGCACTCCCACCAAATTTCACACTTTCAAATGCTAGTTCATTGGAGCGCGACCTCCATAACATTTATGAAATTTTTATTTGTATAACAAGAGTGCGACCAATAAGCATGTCATGCTCTATTTATAAGCTCAGGTCTGACCTAATGAGCACTCTTCAGGGAATGGGCTCTTTACTTATTTCAAATAAGTTTGACCAAATAGTTTTATTTTTAGTTAAACTAAAATAAAAACTATCCTACGGTGGACTTACTCTATGCATGTGACCCTATAGGAAATATATTTGGTTTATATTAAATATAAATATTTTTTATTTAATATAATATAATGAGCGACATCTACCAATACATCATTATCCAAATATAAATATCAAAATATCCTAAAATGATAAACTTTATATGTTTGGTCCTTTTGTCATGATATCTAATTGGGCCTAAGGCATGGTCATGGTCATCCTCGTATGACCCAATTCATTTTACTTGATACTTGAGGGGAGTAGACTTTTCTTAAATAAATATGCAATATTTATTTTCCTAGCATGACCATGCATTTTCTTAAGTCCTACTCCATCAAATGGCCCATAGATATCACTCATGTCACATCAGAGAGACAAACCCCATCTACATCCCTCATATCCCTCTACATGATTTGTTCACTACCTAATTACAATCTTTATAATCACCTTGTTATAGATGACGTTTGATTACATTAATATAACAAACTCCTCATGTAGGAATCATAGTAACTTTCGGTCAAAGAACTACATATACCATTATCACGTTGAGAAGCATTTATGACATTCATGTAACGATTCATGCAACATTCTTATTATAGGTCCCTCCAATACACTATTACTCTTAATGTACACTCATTTGAAAACTTGATAATATCCATATATATGATAAGGGATAGTTTGGGAATAGCTCTTATTTTAACCTACTATTCTAAAGAATATAATATGTTTTAAATATTTATGTAAGTAAAGTCTCCATATATTATATGTTTCTATTTAGTACTTGATAAGGGATAGTTTAGGAATAGTTCTCATATTGACCTACTATTCTAAAGAATAATAAAGGTTGTTAAACTATTTACAAGAATATTTTTATTTAATTTAAGTGATTTGTACTAACCATATAGGCTTTTAGTGTATACTTTCAACAATATCATACTTTCACTTAGAGCCAATTAGACTTACATCAAATAACTTCAATGCCTTTATGCT
Source organism: Clitoria ternatea (assembly GCA_037962975.1). Lineage (NCBI taxonomy): Eukaryota > Viridiplantae > Streptophyta > Magnoliopsida > Fabales > Fabaceae > Clitoria > Clitoria ternatea. Next base: position 166,281,103 of record CM075672.1, read on the forward strand.
TTTGCGATGCAAGAAGTTTCACTTGTGGTTTCTTAACATACTTGTCAATATGCACATTGCATATTGTCAAATCTCCTTGAGATGGAACTATCTAAGTATGTGCTTGGATCCATCCACTTCCTTAGCCTGTTCTGTGATTTTACTGTCTTCACAATGGAGACATAGTGTAACATCACAAATTTTATATAAATACTTAATTGAGAGAAATAAATGACAAATAATTATAAGTAGAAAGATTAATGTTCCAAAAGTATAGAAATAAATTAATTGGGATTTATTATGATTTTTCATAATTTACTAAGCCTGAGGTGCTGAAATTAATACTGGTTAAAATATGAGTGTCGAACCAAGTATCTCCAATTAAGATGTCGTTTGTTAGGGCTGTTAAGAATATTATTATGAATCTAAATATGTATTCAGAATAATTTTTAGATAAAGTATTGAGCCCGAACTAAGATCTTGTTTGTTATAAAACAGAGAAATTTAAGTGATGGGTTAAAAACTAAAATGTAAAACCTCATTTTCACTCTTTATTCTCACGAGATATCCTCCTTCCTTTGGCGAAATATACTTTGCTCTCTTCCTCTCTATTTCCCCTTTCATCTTCATTTTCTTCCACCCTTTAAAACCTAGCAAGTAGTGAGCTCATCTCCCCCTCTTCAATTTTTGTTCTCTATTGTGCAAGAAGGAAACCATGGTGGCTTGAAGCTCTTCCCTCTCTTTTTCCATTTTTGTTACCCTTTCCTCTCTCTTGGTGCCTACTTTCTTTTCTTGGTTGAGGTAAGTTCCTCACCATTTTTATTGTGCTTGGACCCTAGGTTATGAGTTATTATAGCTTGAGAAAGTTGTAAATGTATGTGGGTATTGAATGAGGGCATTAAATATGAAAACCCTAAGGTGAGGTGAAATAAATATGAGTTTTTATGGGCATTGGTTGGGGTACACAAAAATATGGGTTTAAAGGTAGAGAATCATATGCATTTATGATGGTTATTGGGTTTTTGCTAAAACCCTAACCCTTGATTTTGGGGGAAATATGGAATGTGATGATGGGAATGTTATTAATAATGAGAGATTGCCATAAGTGATGATTAATGATGGTGGTTGGAAGCCATAAATGAGAAAAACCCATTTGAGGAGTTCGGTGTGAAATTGATATTTATGGGTAACCTAATTAGTAGGGTTGTTGCCCTTTAATTTTAACGAGTTTTGATTTAAGGGAAAGAATTCCTAAAATGTAAGAGAAGGAGAAAAATGCAAACTTATTGTAAGTTATGATATAATAGAACTCATATGTATGTATGCATTAGTGATATGAAAGAAATTTGAAAATGATGTTGAATGAGATGTTGATGTGGTCCTATATGTATTCAATGTATAATTTGATAATCTTTATGAGGCGAGACCATCTAACCCAGAAGAGTACTTCTCTTGAGGTAGGAGAGGAGTATATTTTCTAAATGTATGATACATTGTATGTTGAAAATGTATATATTGATGCATATTTGCATGTTCTTCCTTGATTGGATGTTGGTTGATACATTTGATATGAATATGAGTTTGGAGTACAATATTTTCCATGCTTTTAAGTTCCATGTATGGATTGACAATAATATTAATCCTTGGCTAGTATAATCTTGATATTGTGTGTGGTATCCCTTAGAGAATGATAGATATAATTATGTGCCACTAACTATGAAGTTAAGTGCAAATTATACCCTTAATTGAGAGGGTGAAGAATTATTATGGAGCCGAGGCTAGCATGTGCATTATTGCATTCATAGCATGCATGACATAGCATCTTGAATGTGGTTGCAATCACAATGAAAAATCTTGCGGGACTATATGAGAAAGAGTACCCTTGCGTGGGGGAAATGAATGAACATGGTTGCGATCACGAGAATACTAAATTAAAAAGTCTAGCGGGACTATATGAAAGGGAGTACGCTATATGTGGGGGAAACCAATATGAGGATGATGAATGTGGTTGTGATCACAATGTTAAAGATCCTGTGGGATTCTATGAAAAATAGACCCTTGCGTGGGGGATATACGTTTAATTGATTATAAGTGGTTGTGATCACTTGAGAAACCATGTGCGCATGGGTTATGTGAATTGTTTCAAAATGGATCCATCGCATATGCATTATATAGTATGACATATGCATTAACCATAGGGACATGGCATTTGAGTTAAGGGAAATCAAGAATGACGACCCTTTATTAAGAGTGTGAATTGAAAGATAAAACCTTCTTTTGGTCACTAAAAAATTATGTATTGATTACTGATGTGGCTTCTTATGTGACTTATGGATTGTGACAATGGATGCGTTGATATTGTGAATTGATGATTTAGTTCTACTTGGTGATGTCCTTGTTAATGGACTTATTATATATAAACATGTGTGTTCGATGGAAGTTATGAACTATATTGCTTAATTGGTTAATTGAACTCCTTGATTGGAGAAGATGTTGAATTGCATTCATATATTATGTTATCACAATTTGTTTGATTTTCATCATTGACAAAGTATGCTCACTCTCCATGTTATCTACTTTTTAGCTCTTATATTGTAGGGCTTGACCATGGAGTAGGACTTTTCAAGAGATGAGGTGTGGTGTGAAGGAAGGGTTGGTAAAGATGCCTTGGCCGACATGGTTTTGATTTTGATAGTTTTGTACATTTGTTTGGAAATGTCTGTATATGGTATAGCCATACTATAGTTAATACATTGTATGTATGTTGATGATTGGACATGGATGATTTGATACCCTAGAATGATGATTGATACATAAGGATCATTAGAAAAGAACTTGTGATCATTTTGTATCACCAATGTAATCCATGATGATTATTGGCAATTGAACTTGTTAGCCATTTGATGACATTGATGCTCATGTATGTGGTTGAATTAGAATATGCATGATGATTGAATTAAATCATGTGTTAGAATGTTGGTTGAATGTAGATGCATGAGAATGATGGACTCCATATGACCCTTATGCATAATTAAGGAACTGATAGGGCTAAATAAAGTTTTATGAGATTTGAATATCATGAGATAGTTCCAATAGCAACCATATATGGTTTATGACTTGTAGAAGCTGGAAAGGGTCAATTCCATTAAGAATTGACCCTTGTGTTGCACGAGAATTCTTAAAAATGGGCTAAACATGTTTATGCGCATTAGTCTCCCATTTTTAGGAATTTTTTAGTGTGGCCAGTTGCTACACGTCATAAATGGTGTATAATTAGTGGTGTCAAAATTTGGTAGAGTTTGCATTTGATATGAAAAAGTTAGGGTGGTTGGAAGTTAGAAAATTCAGTTTTTAAGTGAAATTCTGCAGCAGTTGCTTGTCATGAATCGATTCATGACTTCCCATGAATTGATTCATGAGCTATGGGAGTGCTTGAATCGATTCACATATCCCCTTGAATCAATTCAGGAGCTACTGGAATGGCTTGAATCGATTCACACGAGCCTTGAATCGATTCAAGAGGCTCTGTTTTCATAGTTCGCAACTTCCAATTTACATGAATTGATTCACACAAGTCTTGAATCAATTCATGAGGTTCTGTTTACACTGTTCATGGCTCCTACTTCACATGAATCGATTCACACGAGTCTCGAATCAATTCATGGCTTACAAATGATCTATTTTCCATAAGTTTGGTGCTTGTTTGATGTGTATGAAGTGTGTCTTTACAATTCTTACATCATGGCATGTTTGTTTAATTAAATGTACACCTTTTAAAATATTTTTGGTAATCAATATGGGTATCTATGAATCTCATACACATTCATATTTTTGAATAACTTACACATTCCATAATCCCTTGTATGATGATCATATGATTGATTGTCCAGGGACAACTCTTGTTTTAAATCTCATACCTCCTTATATCATAATATATGGGATAGGTTTCTAAAATGGTCTAGGGTTAGTTGTCGAAGTGTCATGTTGTGGTGTTCTTCTTCCAACAATGGTTTAAAAATGTGAAAAATTTACCCCGACTTTTAATATCTAATTAATGGTATTTTGAGTTTATTATCAAATTAAGGGCGCTACACATAGGGTCCATAATGCTTAGAATACCCTAACTCTTCAAATGTAAATTTCCTCCTTTATAATTTAATACAACGATATACTTAGATTTTATAGTAGAATTAACAATTGTTTCTTGCTTTGAACCTTTCAAGCCTATAGTGAAACCATATTGACAAACATGTATATATTTCAATTGTAATCTTAATCCATTCAAATCAATTAGAAGGTTAGCATCGATATGACCTTTATAATGAGCTTATCTTCCATTTATCAAGATCATATCCTTAGTCCTTCTTAAGTAGTTAAGGATGTTATTGAGTATAATCTAGTAACTTTCACCAGGATTAGACTAGTATCTAGTCATTATGCTTAGAGCATATGAGACATCTAGTTTAGTACATAGCATGGCATATAAAATTAATCCAATAACCGGTGCATATAGAATCTTATTCATTTGTTCTCTCTATTCTTTAGTAGAAGGTGATGTAGAATGACACATATGATATTGTATAAGTGAGAATACTTTTTTATAAGATATCAAATAAGAACACTTTGCTATCATGAAAGTGATAGTTATATAGGAATAAGAATCTTATCTTGTAAGAATGATGGTTCTATATGAGATTGAGATCAAATCAGATCATCAATATTTTGATATATAAGATCAAATCATCAGTAATCTGACATATTAGTCTTAACATATTTAAATGTCATCATATAAATACTTGATTAGAGAAAATCTAGAAACAGTTCTCATATTGACATACTATTCCTTGGAATAATAAATGTTGTTAAACTATGTAACAGAAATACCTTATTCAAAGTGACGCACTCTACATAGGCTATTAGTGCATATTTCTAACATTTTATACATTCGTTCTTTTTGTCATGATATCTAATTGGGCCCAAGGCATGGTCATCGTCATACTTCTATAGCCGAATTCATTTTACTTGATACTGGAGTAGACTTTACTTAAATAAATATCTAATATTTAATCCCCCTAGCATGCCCATACATTTCTTTAGTCTCACTACATCCAATGGCTCATAGATATCACTCATATCATATAGGAGAGACTAATCTCATCTACATCACTCATATCCCTCTGCATGATTTATTTATTACCTAATTACAACCTTTATGGCCACCTTGTTATAAATGACATTAGATCGTATTAAAACAACAAAATCCTCATGTAGGAATCATACTGACTTCAGGTCAAAGGACAACATATACCATTATCACATTCAAAACCATTTATGACATTTATGTAATAATCCATGCAACATTCTCATGGTGAGCTCGTCCAATATATTATTACTCTGAATGTGTACTCATGTGAAGACTTGATATTATCCATATTCATGATCTGTGAGATCAGATCATGAATCACTAGTCTTTAATGTATTTATATATCCCTATGTAAATACTTGACTAGGGACACTTTAAGAATACTTCTCATATGACCTACTATTCCAAGGATAAACATGTTTAAAATAATTTTAAAACTGATAAACTGATTTTATTGATAATCATAAAATAACATAATAATAAACATAATTGTGGCACCTTGATTCCCCGTATCTGAATCTCGATGTAAACATAATTAATTAACAAAAATACATATAATTTTTTTTAGTTTAAAACTCTACAACAAACTACTTACATCAAGACCTAAACCACAGAAAATCAGAGGCCACGTTTTAAAAGAAATAAAAAGAAATGGATTGTAAAGAAACAGCCCATAACGTATACACAACGGTATTTAAAATAACAGAAAAGAGATAAGTGTATACTGGGCATCCATCTCTTCCCATATACGAAGATAAGAAAGGAGATCCGAAGAAAAACACAAGATAAATGCCAAGGTTTGATGAAAATGTGCTTAGGTTACGTATTTAAGAAATAGCACAACGAGGTTAAATATAGTACTCATAGGGATGTAAAGGACCAAGCAAAAACATGAAAACATAAAAAAAATTTGGGCTCCAAGCACTGTGATCCATGGCTTGGTCGTGGTTCTCACCAGGGTCGTGGTTCCCACTGTTGTCAAAAGGAAACAAACATGAAAATTTGCCATCAGGAACAGAGAGTTCCATGGCCAGACGTGGTTCTCACCAGGGTCATGGTTCTCTCTGTCAGAACTACACAATTGCATCATTTTTACATGATTTTGGGAACCTTGCTTCATGCACTTCGTGGGATCATTTTTGACCATAAAAATAACTCAATTTAGGGCATAACAACATAGGAAGCACCACAATTTCATCAAAGTTGTTTTATATCCCAAATTATTCCTCGAATTGATCATCAAACTATGTCTAAATCATGGATTAATAATAGGTTACAATTTAACAATTTAAAATCCCATCAACTCAAGGGTTTCCTATCAACGTAAGCATCATTACAATTACTATCAAATTCACATTGTTCAAGTATCAACATGGTTATATACAAAAGAATCAGCCAAGGTAACATATGTATACTCAAAAGAATATGGTTTCATATACAAAAGGAATTAGGCCATTGCCATCAAATTAATATCATGATAGTCACCAAAATACATACATTGCCTAAATTTTAAATATTGCCAACCAAGGCACTTCGTTACGACTATTTTACCTCCCGTACCAAAACACAGGCTTCCAAAATTAAATACATCTCACCCCCATGCAAGTCCTGCAATCACAATACTAAAAGAGACAACAGGGGAGAATGAGTATTACATTTGAAATGACGAATTCAAATACATTGTGATCATGTGTACACGCATATAAATAACATGTGTGCTTTGCAACACAATCATCTGTAACAACCCAGATTTTTAGGGTTGTACCCCAGAACCTAAGGATCTCCTGAGTGTGTCTTATTATGCCTTTTGTGAGAGAAGAGGGGCTTTGACCTATTCTGTGGATTATCTGCACTGTAAGACCATAGTAAGAAATGAGCTTTAACTGGTGTTATGATTCGATTCTATATGAAATATAGTAGAAAGGAAGTGACAATGACCTTGAAGGTGTAAACAGTGAGAAACTAAGTAAGGAACACATACAGTGATGATAAGAGTGATAAATGACATATTAATGCATAAGAGTATGGATATGTAATGAATGATGATAGTGATAGTACGTAACTAGAATCGGTTAAACCTCATAAGCCTAATTCATACCTTAAATGTCTCCCCTAGTTTGATCATACAAATGCCACATGTATCTGATTCCAACAATTTTAGTCTCAAATGATTTGTATCAAAATCTTATACACTTGTCTTGAAGACACCCAACTCCAATTTAGAACCTATTGATCATAATTCTTAGGAAAATATACTGTTGAATTGTAACCTTGTATTCGACCCAAATGCTAGTTAGTGTTTTGAGCATAACTTTTACCTAGAGTACTGGAATCAAGTAACTCTTATCTTGGTTAACTTATAATAAAATTCCATACAACTTTCATGAAGGTCTTGAAGGCTAAATCCAAATAGATCATTCCCAATTTGAGATTCAAGAATTTATATCACGAAAACACGTTTGTTATCTTGTAAATTTTTGTATGCTTTACAAAAAAAATTCACAATTCCCTCTACAAATCTCCAATTCACATAATTTTAGTCTTGAAATTCTTGTAAAAAAATTTTCTACAATTATCATGAAGACTCCATGTGCTAGTTCGCATCACAAATGTGCTAGAAATTTGATCCTTTCACTGCCACGTCCAAAATGTCACCAGTTGGACTTATTTTTTAGTGTTTTGAGCATAACTCTCTCTACCGATGTTAGAATCGAGTAATTCTTATCTCAAAAGACTCATAACAAAATTCCCTACATTTCTTATGAAGACCACAAAAGCCAATTCCTAACATATTTTCCCCAAAAATTGTCTCTTTTTAGCCATTAGAAATCTCTGGGCCTCTGGAGCTTCTTCCTTGTTTCAAGCATAATTTTTGCTATGGTTATCAGAATTGCCTATTCTTTATCTCGTTTCAAAGAGAAAAGAAAAACCTACAACTTTTATGTTTAGTATTTTTCCAAATTCTTATCCCTATGGAATTTAAAAATTTATCAAAACTTGTTACGATTTGGATTAATGTTCCTGTTTGTTGATGACTAATTGAGAACCCAATTTCTTGCACCCTAAGTCACATTTTCGCTCACTATTTCTTCCTCCACCACTGTGTACACATCTTTCTCCCTTTATATATATCCATCCAGCCCTTATTCTTCATTTCATTTAGAAAGCTTTCTTGTTCTCTCTCTCTCTCTCTCTCTCTCTCTTATGCTCTTTATTTCTCTCTCGGCAACATCTTTTTTTCTTTTCCTTGGCCATCACCATCCATCACCGTGCCACCACTTCATCCACCATCATCCATCGTGCCATCACCTCCTTCTCCAGGAAGCATCACCACCATCTTTCTTCTCCTTCATGCAATGCCACCACCCTCCAACCGTGAGCCTCTTCCATCTCTCCTTCTTCCTTTTCTTCTTTTTAATTTCTTTTTCATGCATGATCTCATATTTCCTCCATGGTAGCCACTGTGACAGCCTATCTTTTCCTCCTCTAGCATGAATGCAACCTTGATTTAGGCATCAAGGCATGCTTCATGTTATCCGACATCGACGGGTTGAGTTTGGATCTTTTGGAGTTCTAGATGGCATTCTTTCTTCCGGCAGCAACCAAGATCATGAGGTAAAGGGGGGAACCCTCTAATTAAACTCATTCGAATTAAGTTTAAATAGTATCTATGGTCTCTGTTTACATTCCTGTAAATTTCTACCACTTTCTATGAGTTCTGTTGGTGATCCTGTAAGATTCTACCACTTTGTATAAGTTTTTTCAGTGATTCAGTGAGAGTCTATTAATTTCTGTAAGTTTTACTAAATATTTTTTGATCTCTTCTTTTTGGTTGTGAGTTCTTCCAGCATTTCTGTGAATCTCGCATTGATTCTATGTGTCCTGCAACCTTTTATTTATGGCCTGTAAATCATTGAAAGTTCCATTTTTAATTTTGTTAGTTTTGTAACCAATTCACAAGTCCTGCTTACTTTTCTGTAAGTTCTGCCATCATGCATGTGTGCTCTTCTTGAGCTCTAAAGATCCTACTAGCGTTCCTGTGAGTTTTTCTTAGGTTCGGGAAGTTTGTCGATAGTTCTACGTATTTTGAGAGCTCTGTCATTTGTAAGGACGCCCTTAATTCGGTAAATAATATTAAGGTCATTAATAATTAGATAATAAAAATTAGAGTAAATTTTTCACAATTTGAATAATTATCAAAAGAAGGACACCATGATTGAAAGTTCAATGAGTAACCCCAGATCATTTAAAAAGACCTTTCTTGATGGGCCAACATCCTGCTAAAACAGTTAAAACATTACAAGAAATTTGTTATGATTTAAACCATAACTTAATGTATAATTGATACTAGTTTAAGGAGCATACCTAGGGACCAGAATCTGACAAAAGTCTGGTCGGCCATATAAGGAAGCATCCTATGCCTGGCCGACGAGCCGAACCTTAGGAGTTGGCATGGGCACAACTGCCTCTGCGTCGAGGACCTATATAATTAAGACCCTTGACACACCATTTGGAATTACTTGATGGTGAACCAAATGGCCTAGGTTGTATACCAAACCAATGAAAACTGGCTCCTCCACTCCATTAATGAAGAGGTCACACTGACGGTAGTCTCCAACATCCATGTCGCCATCATCATCGTCAGGTGTAACACACGACCCTTTTGTGCTGACTAACCTAACCTATATATTTACACAACATTTTGAAGTTATTCAAGAAATAATGAAAGTGAATTACAAGTAATTCAATTAAATGATGTACAATCCAACCTGTGGATCCACCACCGATGTTGTAGGCTGATGTTGTTGGCTGAATGAGGTCTTAACCTCATCCCAAAATCATCTCATCTCCTCCTGTAGCAACCTCTGTATCTCTTCTCTAGCCTTTGCCTTTACTGCAGCTACCCTCCCCTCAAGGATCTTCTCTAGCAAATCAGAGATGGATTGGGAAAGGGTGGTAGGATGACCTAAATAGCTCTAGAGGCCTGCAGAGAAAGAATGATTAGAAAGAAAAATGTTAATATAAAACAAAGTCAAAAATGTTAATATAAATATATTGTGGCCCCGACCAGCTGCATGCACTTATCCAGGGTGCTCTGGTAGGCTAATGGCAGTGGTTAGTATATCCTTCCTATTGTGGGACACAAAAGACCCTTGGGTCGACTACTCAACCAAGGAATCCTGCAACCAAAACCCAGTGATCAATGTTGTTAGTAATGGATGGACAATTCAAGAATCATAAAACCTTTTAAAAAGCTTTGTACTTATAATTTGTTGGGCGACCTCCTCAGCATGTGATGAAGTGTACTCACCACTCTTCTTCACCCTAGCCTGCTTCCATTTTTCATGGCATGCAGGTAGGGAGGGGGGATCCATAATAGTGGTGTTAGGGTGGCTACCCTGACATTGACTGGCCTTTTCCTCTAGCAATTGGTAAACCCCACGTGACAATCTGTGAGGATAGTTATTTTTTGCATGAATTTCCTGTGCTTTCATGTGTCTGGCCTGCACCAAAAACAATTCAAATACACTCATCATCTCTTGTCTAAATACACAAGAGTTTGCTACGGGCTGTCCGGTGACGGGCGCGAATCTGATGCCACTTGGAATTTCCTCCTCCAGTTATACTCCCTAGACTACCCTCGGGTATCGAGGCGCAACAGATTCTTCAGTTTACCCATCACTGTATGCTCTAGGGGATCATTCCATCATCCCTTCTTAACTTTGAATGCAAAATGCCATGTACTTATCTCAATTACTAGGGTGCCCGAGGTCTAGATGGAACCTAACTCATATAGCGTATTTGTCCTTAAAATGGGTAAAGTATCTAAGCTATAAAACTTTTCGTGTAGTAGGTGTTAAATCTCAAAGATTCAATACTCCAAAAATTCATGTCATTAGTAATTTCAAGGTTATAACTTAAGAAGTAACATAATTTTAATTATGTTTCTTAAAATACAACTTAAGAAAATCTAAACCTTTTTTCTAAGAGAAATTTAAGAATAAGGTATAAAATTTTTCTTGACTTTTCAATTACTAAATTCATTTCGTCGTATTTACTTATAATGAACTAATTAATTTGATTTTGTCTTTCTTAAATACTTCCTTATTTATAAGGTAATCCTCCTCAATCTATATTGAAATAAAAGACTCCTCTTTTTATAAGGTAAGATACAAGATAATAAATTTTTCATTTCTTTGTCCAAAACATTATTTTCATCGTATTTTATCTAGAAGATTCAGATTTGACTGATTCCAAAGCCAAAAGTGTTTAACTTTTAAAAATACTAATTAAATATAGTAAAATTAAAAATAAATTCTGTAACACCTTAATTTTCAATTAGTGGATAAACCAGGACAAGGAAAATTTTTCCGAAATTAGAGGGAATTCAAAGGCAAATGTTTAGCTGAGAATCAAGGAGGGTAGAATTAGGAAAAGAAGGAAAGGAAAAGAATGCAACCCATCCACCAGGCAAACAGCGGAAGATGCAGGACTTAAGCGAACCCGACAGCGCCCACTCGCTAGGCGAGATTCAATATCGCTCGAGCGCGACAACCCCACACGCTTAGGCGAAGTTCACATGGCTTAAGCATGACCCATCGGAGACCTTCCCTTCGCTCACACTCGCTGGAGCGAGCACGTAGCCGCTGAGGCGAGTAACTCCACTCGGTATTCCCATCACTCGGATTTCAGAATCTATGTTCACTCGGAAAGTCTTTGCTCTCGCTTCTCTTGGATTAATCTTTACACTTACAAGCTCCTTTCGGGAGTTACTTCACGCTCCTTGACTTCGTTCTTACAAAACACCATGTTGACCACTCAGGAAACGATAACTACCTCACTCGGGATCCAAGGGTGTTTTCACTCGGAATATCTTTCTCGGTCCTTTTTATCACTCAGGTATTTCACTCATTTTGTACTCGGCACACTTAACACTTCTTGCTCAGGTTCTCTTACTAAATCAAGTCTCACCTAAGGGTTCTCTAGCTCCTAATAAGTTTACTACAATGGGTTTCACTCAGAATCTTATAGGTCACTCTTCAGTCGGAAAACACTCACTCGGAAGGTTCTCACTTGGAAACATGTTGCTATTCTCTACTCGAGAAAATCCTAATAGTTTATTACTCTGAAGGGTTTCAGGTCAATCCCCACTCGGAATTGTACGACCTCATTCACTCGGAACACCTAAACCTTTCTTCACTCGGGGTAAAATCACTACCTCGCTTCCCACGACAATAACTTAACTCCATTTGTACTGGAAGTCATACCAACCTCACATACTCAGAAAAACATGAATATATATATCACTTGGACTTCATGTACAGCATAGAATAAACATACAGTATGATATAAATATATATATATATAAAAGTGTATATAATAATTACAAGCATGTTGTCATACTCTCAACCCGAGAGTGTTCAAATTCTGATTTAAAGAGACTGAGATCAAAGTATGAGCCGGCCAAGGCTTAACCAAAACCTTATACACAGTATCTATAAATATACACATATATCCATAGAGCACAAACAGCCCACTCGGTATGCAACTCCACCTTCATTCGTTGTTCCGAGAGACATCCACTGAAAAATATTGCCATAGTAGGGGGTGAGTATCTTAGATATTAAATGATAGATACTGACTCAGATTATTCCTCAGTTATGCAACAGTATCACATATTCATACATAGCAATATTCAATAACATAATAAAGCCAATCATTCAGATGCACACAAAGCATTTACCGATCAGAATCCATCAACTATCACTCGGCTATATGCACCTATCATTTCATTAACATTATCACATGCGTAATCAAATTCCTATCAACATCAGCAGTACATATACACAGATCATTTCACTCGGTTCCACATTTGTGTGTTATGGGTTTTCATTCGTTGCAACGTAGGCTCCCAGCCTTTTATTCAGCTCCCAGCTGACTTGGCCATTTTACAGGTACCAAACCGTTTGCCCTCAGGTGACACCAACGCTCTCAGCGTCAACGGCGGTGTTCACGGGCAGCCCTGAGTCCCACTCAATAGGCCACCTTGAGTCCCACTCAAGGATTTAACAGCGTCCCACGCTTTAATAACCGATGGTAGTGTCCCACACTACATGCTCTCAGCATTAACGCATCCCATGCGCCACACGCAGATTCAACACACAGCACAGTTTTCATACACAATTTTTATTCGGCCATACATGCATCACATGCAATCGGTAAAATACATTATCAGAACTCAACAGATTATTCCAACAACATATGCATCTCATGCAATCGGCATCAGAACTTAATAGATTAACACAACGTCACATGCATCGGTGTGATATATTATCAGATTCACTAAGTCAACATTTTATCATACGCAGTCAGCATTTTAAACTCATAATAACTTGCATGTCACATAAGCCACACGGTAATCATCATTAACACTCCAGCACATCCTTTTCATACAATCATTCAACATTCTCAAGGCTATCAACATGCATTTCATGGGCGGAACTAAACATGCAACACTCAACTCTCACTCATCATGCACCCGGGTATCACACACTCCTCATACAAGCACAACACACAATCAGAATACCGAAACAGCAATCGTCAACACCCGGAACCCGTCCATAACCCATGCATTTAAGATATAAGATACCCCCTACCAACAAGGTACTCCGAGAGGTTCCTTAGTTTCTGACGTTGATCTTCTACTCTGTTCACCTCGTCCCCGCTCCCACTCGCTTGGTCTCCCTTGAGCGCAGTCGCACCGGGGAACAGGAAGCTGTTCGTCGTCCCTTCGATGATCGTTCCTCACCAGCCGAAGGAAACTTTGACCTTCTATGGCTCTGTCGTCGTGGGTTCCCAGAAACAGAGAATAAAGAACAGGGAGAAGAAGAAGAAGACGAAGAACGAAGAAGGCGAAGAGAGGGCGAGGAGAAGAGAAGAGAAGAGAGAATGAAGCAGCAGAGAAAATGAATAACCACAGTGGCACAGGGCATATGTATATGCGTATGAAGAGAAGGAGAGTGGGGTGGGAAAGCGTGAATCGCAGCCCCACTCACGTGACCCGCCAATCATAAGCAGCCAACCATTAACAATTAAGCATAATTAATTTGCCACTATTTCTTAAGTTAGATTAATTAAGTTGATTATAATTAACAAATAATTTCATACTTTGAAATTATACTTTTAATGGTTTAATTTCATTCGGTATTTAATTTCAAAATTGGGATGTTACAATTCTCCCCCTCTTAAAAGAATTTCGTCCCCGAAATTCACTCGGTAACTCACCTTGATTAAACAACTCGGGGTACTGATGCCTCATAGCATCCTCGCGTTCCCAGGTATAAGAGGTATACCCGTCTTGCTGCCACTCTACTTCAACTAGTTGCACATCCTTGTTCCTCAAACGCTTTACCGATCGGTCCACGATTCTAGTCGGTACAGTCACAGTGGTTAGATCTCCCTTAATCTCCACTTCGTCATCCGGCATTGTGTGAGTGGAATCGTGTAGATATTTCCTTAGTTGAGATACGTGAAACACGTTATGCAATCGGGATAGGTGAGTCGGTAACGCTATTCGGTATGCCATGGAGCCGACTCGCTCCAATATCTCATAAGGTCCAACGTATCGGGGGTTCAACTTCCCACTTTTCAAGGCTTGCCCGACTTCTTTGCTCGGTGAAATCTTTAGAAACACTCTATCTCCGACTGAGAATTTCAGTGGTTTGGTCCGTTTGTCATAGTAGCTCTTCTGTCTGTCCTGAGATGCCTTCATCTTTTCCCTTATTCTGTGGATTTGTTCTGAGGTTTGTTTCACAATTTCCAGTCCCAATAGTAAATTCTCACCCGTTTCCGACCAACAGAGAGGGGTTCGACATTTTCGTCCATACAAGGCTTCGTAGGGTGCCATACCTATACTGCTGTGGTGGCTATTGTTGTACGTAAATTCGATTAAGGGAAGATACTGTTCCCAACATCCACCATGTTCCAACACACACGCCCTCAGTAAGTCCTCTAGACTTTGTATCGTTCGTTCGGATTGTCCATCCGATTGGGGGTGGTAGGCGGAACTTAGCCAAAGTTTCGTACCTAATTCTTTATGTAAGCTTGTCCAAAACTGGGACGTGAATCAAGGATCCCTATCTGAGATGATAGAAGTCGGCACTCCATGCAATCGGACAATATCGCAGATGTAAATCTGGGCTAACTTATGCAATGGGTATCTCATGGTCACAGGTAAGAAGTGTGCGGTCTTAGTCAATCGGTCAACAACGACCCAAATTGCGTCATGCCCCACTCGGGTTTTGGGTAATCCCATGACAAAGTCCATGGCAATTGAGTCCTATTTCCACATGGGAATCTCCAGGGGTTGCAATGCACCATACGACTTCTGGTGCTCGATTTTTGATTTCTGACAGGTGATACACCAAGCCACATATTCCGCTACATTTCTCTTTAATCCGGGCCACCAGAATTGTAGTCTTAGATCATGGTACATCTTTGTAGTACCCGGGTGAATACTCAGCAGGCTCTTATGGGCTTCATCAAGCACCATCCTTCTTAATTCTCCTCCATCCGGCACATATATCCTATTCTTTACTTGGAAAATCCCATCCGGTCCCTCGGTCAGAGACAAGTCCTTACCCTTGGCCTGAGTCGCCTTCATCTTAGCCAAGTAGGGGTCTGATCTCTGTTGCTCAATTACTAGTTTCAGAAACTCATTGGCAATCTTCAACGTACCGAGCGTTATTTTTCGAGCCGAAGGGACGTCAACATGCAGGTTCATATCTCGGAATTGCTCTAATAACTCCACCTCTTTCACCATCATCACAACCATATGGAGGGATTTCTAACTCAACGCGTCGGCAACAACGTTCGCCTTAACCGGATGATACTTCAGCTCGAAGTCATAATCCTTTAAAAATTCCATCCATCTCCTCTGCCTCATGTTCAGCTCCTTTTGGTCGAATAAATATTTGAGGCTCTTGTGATCACTGTACATCTCGAATCTGGATCCGTACAAGTAATGCCTCCATATCTTTAACGCGAAGACCACAACTGCCAATTCCAAGTCGTGGGTCGGGTAATGCTGCTCGTGAGGCCTCAGTTGTCGAGAGGCATAAGCTATCACTCAGTCTTTCTGCATTAGCACGCACCCCAGGCCGAGTCCTGATGCAACGCAATAGACTACGAAGTTCTCTTGCAAGTTTGGTAATGCCAACACTGGAGCGGTTGTCAACTTATTCTTCAACTCTCGGAAACTGCTCTCGCACTCGAAACTCCGAGCGAAAGGGACGTTTTTCTGAGTCAATCTAGTTAGTGGCAAAGCCAGCTTAGAAAACCTTCAATAAACCTTCTATAATAACCAGCTAGGCCCATAAAGCTTCTTATCTCCGAGACCGACTTGGGCCTCTCCCATGCCATTATAGCTGCTACCTTTGATGGGTCCACCGAGACACCTTCCATCAAAATTACATGTCCGAGAAAGTGGATTTTATCCATCCAGAAATCGCACTTCGAAAGCTTTGCAAACAACTGTTTCTCCTTCAATACTTGAAGTATCGCTTGGAGGTGTTCTTCATTCTCCTCAAGGGTCTTAGAATAGATTAGGATATCATCAATGAAAACTACTACGAATTGGTCTAGATATGGGTGGAATATGCTGTTCATGTAATTCATGAATATAGCAGGGGCGTTTGTCACACCGAACAACATCACTACATACTCGTAGTGGCCATACCAAGTCCTAAAGGCAGTCTTTGGAATATCCGAGTCCTTCACCCAGATTTGGTGGTATCCCGATCGTAAATCGATCTTCAAGAAGACTGAAGCACCACGCAGTTGGTCAATCAAATCGTCGATCCTGGGCAATGGGTATTGGTTCTTAATCGTGAGCTTGTTTAGCTGTCGGTAATCTATGCATAATCTCATGCTGCCATCCTTCTTTTTGACAAGCAGCACAGGTGTGCCCCATGGTGATACACTCGGTTGAATGAACTGTTTCCCGAGTAACTCATCCACTTGCTTTTTCAATTCAGCCAATTCTGATGGGGACATCCTATAAGGTGTACTGGAGACTGGCTTAGCTCCAGGAGTCAAGTCTATAGAGAATTCAACTTCTCTAGCCGGAGGGACACCCGGCACATCCTCTGGAAATACCTCGGGGAATTCACGAACAGTCGGAATATCGTTTACTCGAGCTCTACTCTCTCCCTCAGTCAAGCAAAGCATCATAAATAGCTGAGCTATACCTTGTACCGTGTAATCTTCATCATTCTGCCTCAGAAAAATTACTCTTCAGTTTCGACAGTCCACCAATACCTTGTTGGCTGAAAGCTAATCTATTCCAAGTACAATGTCGAGGTCCTTCAGAGGCACGCACACCAAATCGAAGGTGAAACTCCGATCGCCCAACACAAATGTTACATCTTCGCACATCGATGATGTCAACACCTTAGTGCCAGTCGGATTGGCTACTTCCAAAGTCTGATCCATATACACAGTCGGCAACTTTAAACGTCTTACACCCTCATCGGCTATAAAAGAATGGGTTGCTCCAGAATCGAAAACTACATTAAGTGTATATCTACCGAGTAAGCACTTACTTTGCACCAAGTCATTCGCTTGTGCAGCTTCTTCAGCATTGATGGCGTAGACCCTCCCAGCAGCCGGTTGGTCGATATTTCTCCTTCGGTTGTTTGGAGCAAACATCATGTTTCCTCTGGCTCCATTGCCTCTGCCCCCTGATCTTTGACCATCGTTTCCACGGCTCCTCCGTTGGAAACCTCCCTGGCGCACATTGACATTTGCTTGACGTAGTTGGGGACAGTCAGAGCGAATGTGCCCCCTCTTATTACAATAGTAGCACACCATCCCATCATCGATGTTGCAGTCTTGAGCGTAATGATTTCCTTCACACTTAAAACATTTTCCGTCTCCCATAACTGGTCGTCTTTCTTGCTGGCTCCGACCCCCAAATCTTGAAAAGGGTCTGTTCCTACCAGCGTTGTTCGGCCTCTTGAAGCGAGATTGCTGGGGCTTCAAGGAATGGTCTGCTTTGCTACTCTGACCTGAGTGGGCCTTGTCATCCTCTTCAAAAATTCTGCACTTATTCACCAATACAGGAAAACTCCTAATTTCTTGGTATCTGCAGGCTCTTTTAATGTCTGATCTCAATACGTTCTCAAATTTAAGGCATTTGGAACTCTCCGTTCCGGGTTGTTGGAAGGGCGGGTAGAACAGGCACAATTCTTCAAATCTGGCTGTGTATTCTTCCACAGACATGGAACCCTATTTCAGTTCCATGAATTCTAGTTCCTTCTGACTCCTTACTATGTCAGGGAAATATTTCTCTAGGAAGCATGTTTTGAAATTTTCCCAGGTCAGCTAGGTGTCAACATCAGTCAGTCGGTTTCTGGCGATCTTCCACCAGTTTTTTACTTCGTCCCGCAGCATGTACACTGCGTACTCCACCTTCTGGGACTCGGTACAGTGAAGGCCCCCAAAAATCCTCTCTAACTCTTGAGTCCATTTGTAAGCTGCCTCGGGGTTAAGTCCCCCATGGAACTCACTCGGCTTCCTCTTCAGGAAGCGATCCAATACTTGGCCATCTTCAGCTCGAGGCTGGCTCTGCCTCTCAAACACGTCAACAAAACATTGGAATGTCGCAGCTATGGCTTCCATGATTTGACGATTCACCATGACTTATCCTGAAATTAACACCCCTTCAAGGATAAGTTTACAAGGTTACACTCTACCGATCGGATCTCATCCCATCATCCAACTATAGCACATTATCACACAATTCTTTAACATCACATAATTAATCGGACCAGGAGGGGAATAATCTCCTATCCTCAAATCAATATCTCATCATCAACCATGTTCAACAGATTATCACAATAATGATGACCACTCAGTCATAGTAGACACAACCGCTTACACTCGGTAAGCATACCTTGGCCTTGGACCTTTTAGGTCTACTCTGATACCAAAATGTAACACCTTAATTTTCAATTAGTGGATAAACCGGGACCAGGAAAATTTTTCCGAAATTAGAGGGAATTCAAAGGCAAATGTTTAGCTGAGAATCAAGGAGGGTAGAATTAGGAAAAGAAGGAAAGGAAAGGAATGCAACCCATCCACCAGGCAAACAGCGGAAGATGCAGGACTTAAGCGAACCCGACAGCTCCCACTCGCTAGGCGAGATTCAATATCGCTCGAGCGCGACAACCCCACACGCTTAGGCGAAGTTCACATGGCTTAAGCATGACCCATCGGAGACCTTCCCTTCGCTCACACTCGCTGGAGCGAGCACGTAGCCGCTGAGGCAAGTAACTCCACTCGGTATTCCCATCACTCGGATTTCAGAATCTATGTTCACTCGGAAAGTCTTTGCTCTCGCTTCTCTTGGATTAATCTTTACACTTACAAGCTCTTTTTGGGAGTTACTTCATGCTTCTTGACTTCGTTCTTACAAAACACCATGTTGACCACTCAGGAAACGATAACTACCTCACTCGGGATCCAATGGTGTTTTCACTCACAATATCTTTCTCGGTCCTTTTTATCACTCAGGTATTTCACTCATTTTGCACTCGGCACACTTAACACTTCTTGCTCAGGTTCTCTTACTAAATCAAGTCTCACCTAAGGGTTCTCTAGCTCCCAATAAGTTTACTACAATGGGTTTCACTCAGAATCTTATAGGTCACTCTTCAGTCGGAAAACACTCACTCGGAAGGTTCTCACTTGGAAACATGTTGCTATTCTCTACTCGAGAAAATCCTAATAGTTTATTACTCTGAAGGGTTTCAGGTCAATCCCCACTCGGAATTGTACGACCTCATTCACTCGGAACACCTAAACCTTTCTTCACTCGGGGTAAAATCACTACCTCGCTTCCCACGACAATAACTTAACTCCATTTGTACTGGAAGTCATACCAACCTCACATACTCAGAAAAACATGAATATATATATCACTCGGACTTCACGCACAGCATAGAATAAACATACATTATGATATAAATATATATATATATAAGAGTGTATATAATAATTACAAGCATGTTGTCATACTCTCAACCCGAGAGTGTTCAAATTCTGATTTAAAGAGACTGAGATCAAAGTACGAGCCGGCCAAGGCTTAACCAAAACCTTATACACAGTATCTACAAATATACACATATATCCATAGAGCACAAACAGCCCACTCGGTATGCAACTCCACCTTCATTCGTTGTTCCGAGAGACATCCACTGAAAAATATTGCCACAGTAGGGGGGTGAGTATCTTAGATATTAAATGATAGATACTGACTCGGATTATTCCTCAGTTATGCAACAGTATCACATATTCATACATAACAATAATCAATAACATAATAAAGCCAATCATTCAGATGCACACAAAGCATTTACCGATCAGAACCCATCAACTATCACTCGGCTATATGCACCTATCATTTCATTAACATTATCACATGCGTAATCAAATTCCTATCAACATCAGCAGTACATATACACAGATCATTTCACTCGGTTCCACATTTGTGTGTTATGGGTTTTCATTTGTTGCAACGTAGGCTCCCAGCCTTTTATTCAGCTCCCAACTGACTTGGCCATTTTACAGGTACCAAACCGTTTATCCTCAGGTGACACCAACGCTCTCAGCGTCAATGGCGGTGTTCACGGGCAGCCCTGAGTCCCACTCAATAGGCCACCTTGAGTCCCACTCAAGGATTTAATAGCGTCCCACGCTTTAATAACCGATGGTAGTGTCCCACACTACATGCTCTCAGCATTAACGCATCCCACACGCCACACACGGATTCAACACACAGCACAATTTTCATACATAATTTTCATTCGGCCATACATGCATCACATGCAATCGGTAAAATACATTATCAGAACTCAACAGATTATTCCAACAACATATGCATCTCATGCAATCGGCATCAGAACTCAATAGATTAACATAACGTCACATGCATCGGTGTGATATATTATCAGATTCACTAAGTCAACATTTTATCACATGCAGTCAGTATTTTAAACTCATAATAACTTGCATGTCACATAAGCCACACGGTAATCATCATCAACACTCCAGCACATCCTTTTCATACAATCATTCAACATTCTCAATGCTATCAACATGCATTTCATGGGCGGAACTAAACATGCAACACTCAACTCTCACTCATCATGCACCCGGGTATCACACACTCCTCATACAAGCACAACACACAATCAGAATACCGAAATAGCAATCGTCAACACCTGGAACCCGTCCATAACCCATGCATTTAAGATATAAGATACCCCCTACCAACAAGGTACTCCGAGAGGTTCCTTAGTTTCTGACGTTGATCTTCTACTATGTTTGCCTCGCCCCCGCTCCCACTCGCTTGGTCTTCCTTGAGCGCAGTCGCACCGGGGAATAGGAAGCTGTTCGTCGTCCCTTCGATGATCGTTCCTCACCAGCCGAAGGAAACTCTGACCTTCTGCGGCTCTGTCGTCGTGGGTTCCCAGAAACAGAGAATAAAGAACAGGGAGAAGAAGAAGAAGACGAAGAACGAAGAAGGCGAAGAGAGGGCGAGAAGAAGAGAAGAGAAGAGAGAACGAAGCAGCAGAGAAAATGAATAACCACAGTGGCACAGGGCATATGTATATGCGTACGAAGAGAAGGAGAGTGGGGTGGGAAAGCGTGAATCGCAGCCCCACTCACATGACTCGCCAATCATAAGCAGCCAACCATTAACAATTAAGCATAATTAATCTGCCACTATTTCTTAAGTTAGATTAATTAAGTTGATTATAATTAACAAATAATTTTATACTTTAAAATTATACTTTTAATGGTTTAATTTCATTTGGTATTTAATTTCAAAATTGGGATGTTACAAATTCTGTCCAGAAAATAGCCCCTACACAAAAATTCACCAATTGGCAAAGTTCGTCGTTCCAACGTTCGTAAAAATACGTTTTAAGGACAAATCGCACGTCAAAAATTCTTCTAACCAATTTTTCTTCTGTGTGTATTTTTCTTATGCTCAAAATTCACTTCTAATACCACCAAATACTTCTCCAAAATAGTTTTGCCAATTTCATTTGTTTACTCACAAATATGCGTTTATACGATTTCTAATGTACCATTCATGCCTAAACTTGGCTCCCGTTTTTATTCTCTTAATATTTTACCACATTCATAACATTTTTATAATCACAATAGTGTCCAAATATATTAAAATACAACAGCACCACCCATCACAATTAATTGCCAAGAAATACTTCTAAAATCCTTATAAAGCGTTTCCTTAACGTCATAAACATATCACTTAATTGCTACCATTAAAATTACATGTTCTTATTTTTTTAATAAAAATTCCAGAATTAAAGTTTTATACTAAAATTTATTTTGACCACATAATTTTCAAGATCAAGTCACGTTACAAATTTTCAACCACAAAAATCATCTTTTTCAAGTTTACACGTTAGGATCTAAAATTTATTAAGTTGTTTACTAACCATTAAAAGTTTCCAGCAGCAACAAGAATCCATTATTAAATGTAAAACTCATTTTAAGAAATTTCTTATTTTCTAAGAAAAAAATAATACTAACACCATAAGCCACCAATCAAGCCAAACAACACATAAATTAACAAGTTATCACATAAGTTACAACCAAAAATCTACAGCAATAAAATTCAAGTGTTAGTAATCTTCATAAAAATTTTAAAATTTAAAGGATTCAACAAAAATCATGGTACAGCCATAATACTCCTTAAAGATATTTTTTTTCAAGGATCTTCAAGATTAAACTATAAAAATTTAGATCTCTAAGAGAGCATTAGGATATAAGTGTCTTTACTTATATCCCACCATGCATGTATTAATTCATGGATTTTAAACAAGCAAGGTACTCCCCCCTTACCACAAAAAATTTGTGCTTCAAGAGAAAGGTGACAATGACTTCAAGAATTTGCTTCTAAGCCACCATAGGTTGCTTCATTAAGGAAGAAAAATGGAGGCTTGAAGGATAGTGGTTTAACGTGATTTTGGTGGTAGAATGATGGAGGAAATTTTGTTGTTTTTTGTGGAGGAGAAGAAGAAATTTTGATTTTAGAAGATGGTATCTTAAAGTTATAGTGTGGTGTGGTGATTTAGGATGGATGATGATGATGGGTGTGGGATAATGTTTAGATGGGAGGATATATGAGAAAAAGAGAAGGAATATTGCTGGAAATTTTCTAAGTTGGAAGGAGAAAAAGAAACAATGCAAGAGCAAGTGTAGTCTTTTTGGAATAGAAGAATTTTGCATGCAAGGCTTGTCCCCCCTAGGTTCTAACGGTCATGCAAGTGAGTGGGGCAAGTGTCACAATGGTTCTATGTAAGTGAAATATGTCCATTGCAACTGGTAGTGAGATGGTGAAGTGTGTTGCATGGCTGGGACAAGTTGCCAAGTGGTGGAGCAATTTAATTGGTTCATGGTGCATGCAAGCTTAGGTGTCAAGTGCAGGGCAACAGCTTGCTCGTGGGTTTAAGGGGTCTTTTGGGCCGATTTTGCAAATGGGTTGAACACAAAAGTTATATAACTTTTTGTTCCTTTTAAATTGATATAAATAACAAAAAACTCTATTGAGAATTGAGGAAGTTATGGCCCAAATACAAAACGGGTGTAGGACTATGACGCGATTTTTGTTCCCTACATAGATTATTTTTCTGGGCCAAATGGATAGGGATTTGGGCTTTGAGTTCTTCATAAAATTTATGTATAATTAAGTTAAGAAAAATTTAGTAAATGCCTTATTCAATTTCATGGTCATATGAGAGAGATATATGGAAAATATTGCACCTAGTGCAAGCTGTTGCTGGAAAAATGTGAATTGATGTAGTGTTTTAATTTCTGGGATTTATGGGATGCAAATTGGCCTTTATGGTCAATATAAAAGTTGTAGATAAATTTGATACAGAGATTTTGAGACAAAAATGACTTGAATCCAATATCAGGAGAGGAAATTACGCCCAAAATATGTACAGACGCGTATTTTGGCATACCCGAGTGACTTAAAATTAATGTTTTTATGCTTGGTTGGTTAGAAATGGGTATTGGGCTCTTCATTAAAGTTGTTAGGAATGACACGAGGGACGTTTAGGGATAAAAATAATTGACTCAAGTCCCATGGATAATTTCTGAGCCAAAGCAGGGGAGTTACACAATTTTACTAACTTAAAATAAAAACTTAGATATTCATATTAAATCACTTAATGTTTTATTTTATAAATCTTTGTTATTAAATATGCTATTAGACACATTCATATTGTTATCCTAATTATCTCAATTACTCACAAAATTGAAACCAGAATCTCTGCCTCATACTCACAAAACCTCTTTAAAACAGATATATAAGCAAGTCGGCCGTAGCCCAATAATTAATACACATAAAATTCTCACGGAATACAGACAACTGGTCTTCAGGACCTAACACAAAAATTAGGGCTGTTACCCAAAACATAGTTGCTACTTCTAGGAACAAGACTTTTAGCAAGGGAATAATGCAATAATCTATTATCCAAGGAAAGCCTACCAATAGTCCTAGAGTTATGAGTGTCATGGTGTTCACGCCAAAGAGATGTTCTAGCTTCAGTTGGATTATAATTATGGGAATCATGAATAGAGTGACCATTAAAATTAGAGTCAACTAAAGGAATAAGACCAGTCATGGATAATATTTCATCAAAAATTTTCATATGAACCTTTTCAACACATGCTTTAAGAACTCCATCTTTCAAGGATAAAGAGGAGCAGAACATTTTGACCAAATCAGGATAAATAAATTCATCAGATAAGTAAGAAAATTCAAGAATATCATGTTTCTCTAAGACATTTTGGAAAGATAAACCTTGGTGTTTGAAGAAGTTTTTTGAAAACCAAAGAATGGAGATGATACCTTTGCTTGCAAAATTAGAGGGGTAATGGGCTTCTTTTTTCTTGGTTTCAAAGTGAGGTGAGAAACACTTAGAGGAACGAGAAGATGCTCCAGCAATGTTGGCTCTTTGCTTCTTCTTTGCATGAGACATGGTTGAGAAAGTTGAAAGCTTGAAGCTTTTTGAACCTTAAAATGGAGGTTTTAGAGAGAGAGAATGTGAAGGATGGGTGAGAGATTAGAGGAAAAGCACAATTTTTATAGAGGGGAAGAGTGATAGAGTGAATTAGTGGAGGATTAATGGGGAAAAGAAGAGTTTTGGTGCAAATGAAGAGATGTAATCGGTTGGGGTTCCTTAAAAATTGAATGAGCGCATGAAGAAGAATGAGAAAACGTGTTAGCCAATATTGGGGGAACACAATCCCCAGTAGCGGCGCCAAAAAGTTGATAGTCATTCCATAAACGCATAGGGTATCTCATAATACAAAAGATTATTGTACCATAGAGATTATGCCCATGTACTAGTTTACAACGATTTAACTATCCAGACAATATTCAATTCAATTAAAGAAAATGTAATTTAATTAAAAACCAAACAAAAAGTTAAGATAACTCAAACCGATTTGAACAAAAATCAATCGCTTTCTTGAAAATCAAATTGAAAAATAGCATCTTGGGAACATTCCTTCAAATTTCCTTTTTCAATATGCCAAGGTTTAGGAATGCTTCCTTCTTTACTTGCAAGATCTCCCAAGGTGAAATTGAGAAATGCGATGCATTCTTGGCTTGAATTCCTTCTGTTTATTCTAAATGCCTCTTGAGTGCCTCTATTTTTGTGCAAATCAACCTAAATCATTATAAATCCTGCAAAATAGAAATACATTAGTAGCATATATGGAAAGGAATTGAAAACCTAAGGAATTAGGGGAAAAGTAAGTCTAAACTAACCAAAAGCCAAGCATAAAGAGGTCCTAAAACAATGTAAACTAAAGACTTATCGGTGTCAGAAGTCATGTTGTTAAAGAAGAATATTACCAGTGGATCCTGAATTAGGTATCCATCATTAAACTACCATTCAAGTAACTCGATTCCCTTCTAACACACAAACCATCTACCCTGCCTTCCTGATAAGTGTTCATTAAGTATTGATTTCATGCTTCAATTTAACCTATTTTTGATAAAAATTCAACTGAATTTGTACATAATTGAGCATGAAAACTTTTATGAAAAATTCTTTGTAAAAAGGCAAACTCTTCAAACTCTTAAGAAAAATTGCTTCAAAATCCATAACAAGTTACAGGAATTCAAGAGGGCCAAGTTGAGCAACGATGAGTCCTAGACAAAAGAATCCACAGTATGAAGAAATAAGCATCAGGTCTCCTCACGCTTAAGAGTGAAGAAAAAGACACTTGGGCGAGGGACACCATGGAAAAATAAGCATCAGAACCCTTCTATGCTTAAGCGTGAAAAGGGGGCACTTGAGCGTGAAAGAAAAGAAGAGGAAGCCACACTTGAGTGTGACTGAGCGTGACAAGGCAGCATCAGACTTTCTCCTCACGCTTGAGTTTGGACACTACACGCTTGAGTATCACTCTGGGCATGACCAAGCGTCGGTTACACAAGAACTACAAGAAGGCATCAGGTTCCTCATGCTTGAGCGTGACCATTAAGCTTAAGCGTGACTCATGCAGTATGGAGTTTGTAATTTAATATTGACCAATGGTGCGATACCAACTCAACCACCTTGAAGTGTTTTTGCATGTCTCTGAATATTCCTTCATGGGCATTATGCAAGTAGGCAAAGGAAGCTGAAGCATAATCACTATAAATCTAGCAGAAAAGATCATTGGAAGATATCTCCTTTATATCAATCATCCCCTGCATCTCCTGCAAAATCCAACCTTTCCGTTATTCCTCTTACCTTCTGTATTCATATACAAATTTTCTTGAAGTGAAAATGCAAAGCACGAGTAACTAATTTTCCTTTATTGGGATTGGTTGTAATTAATTCAAACCTGAAGTAATGTTGTTGTAAGTTTTTTTGTATGTTAATGAGATTTGATAGTTTCTGTATTTTATTCTGCCATTAGTTCCTGAAGGTACTTGATCACTATTTTCTTGTTTTAAGTTTTCTTAAGTGTATTGGGAAGTAACTTTTGAAAGTAGATCTGAATGAAATACTCGTTGTTAGTAGCTGACCAGGGATGGCATCTAACTTAATGAATGTCAAAACAATCGATCGCTAATGCTGGAATGATTTCAAAGTGACTGAGGGATCAGCGGTTTGAAATCATTCTTATGAATTTTGTAGTCAAGGGATCAATACAAATGACTTTGATTGTGATGTAGAAATTATCATTTCAAATTACATACATGCAATTTATTCAGCTTATGAAAGGTGAGATGCGATGAAACCAATCCCAGTTTTCCAAATCAGATTTTTTCTCAAACACTTTACTGTCATTATTTTCATTCACTTGCTATTTATTTTGTACTATATCTTTTGCACAACAAAATCAAAACAAGTCTTTTGTGAAAATAAATTCAAGAACTAAAATCTTCAAACTAACACCTCCTTAGTGGAACAACATCTATACTATACTACAATTACTATGTTTAAACTTGGCACAAACATTCCATTGAGTTCATATTATAAAAACTTGATTCTCTTCCTTGAACACTTCATTTCTTTGTATGATTTACATAAATATCGTACCAAGTTTTGGCGCCACTGCTGGGGAAGTGATTTAAGTTTGAACATTTTAGCATTGAATTGACAAGACTCTGTAAATAAATTTTATTTGTTTGCATTTTTTTTTTGTGTGGTAACACACAAGAGTGAGTGCTTGATTTATGATCTTGAGAGGATAGGGACCAAAAGAACAACTTGTATTTGATCCAAAAATAGATAGGCTCCTTTAGAAAATCAAGAAAGCCAAGCAAAAGCATAACTTCCACACAGGAGAAACTTCCTCTGACAGAATGGCGGATGTCAATAGCAACAATCAAAATCCACCAAGGAGAACACTGGGAGATTACACTTTACAACAAGGACCCAGACATTACTCAAGCATTGCTATTCTAAACACAATAAGGGCTATAGAAATGAAACCTGCTTTTCTTAGTTTAATTAGTTCCCACCAATTCCATGGAATGACAAGTGAAGATCCATATACTCACTTGGCCACATTCTATGAATTAGTTGGAACTATGGGTTTTGAACAGGAAATAATTAAAGCTGCATATCTAAGACTATTTCCTTTTTCTCTAGCAGGTAAAGCTAAAGAATGGCTCCAGTCATACCCAAATCAAAGTTTGAATAGTTGGGACACAGTGGAAGAAAAATTCCTATACAGATTCTTTCCTCCATCTAGATTCATCAAGGCCAAGTCAGATATTACAACATATAAACAAAGCCAAGATAAACCCTTTTGTGAGGCATGGGAACGTTTCAAATCTCTCATGAGAAAATGCCCAAACCATGGACTTGAAGATATTATACAACTTAATATCTTCTATAGTGGACTCAAAGCTAATACCAAAATGATATTGGATGCAGCAGCTGGAGGCAGCATGATGACAATGGATGAAGAACAAGCCACAAGAATCATTGAAGCATTATCATCCACAGATTACCAAGCCCAGCATGATAGAAGACAAGTCCACAAGAAGGGAGTATTAGAAGTAAATACAACAGATGCCATTTTAGTTTTGACTCAACAAATTGAAGCTTTAACACAGCAAATGGAAAAACTCCGGCAACAGTTACATGCAGTGCAAACCTCTATAAACAATCAACAATCAAAATTGAAATGTGATTTTTGTGGAGCAGAACATCAAAATGGACATTGCCAAGGAGCGCAATCTGACCAATCCATACTCTACATGAATAACCAAGGTAAGCAGGGTAATTTCAATAACAATGCTTACTCTAACAATTTTTCACAGGGATGGAGAAGTAATCAGAATAGTGGATGGAAGCAGAAGGCAAGCACTTCCAACAAACAACAACCTTACCAACAAGGTTCTTCTTTGATGGAAAGAACATCCAAACTAGAGGACACTCTAGAAAAGTTCATGCAAGTTTCTATAACCAACCAAAAAAATATAGATGCCTCAATCAGAAATCTAAAGACCCAAATGGGGCAATTGGCTCGTCAAATTGCAGAACATCATAATTCGCAATTTGGGGCTAATACCCACCCAAACCTAAAGGAGCAATGCAAAGCAATCACCATAAGAAGCGGAAAAGTCACTGGACAAGAAGAGAAGAAAGGTGAAAAGGTGGAAGAAAAAAATTATGAAAAAGAATCAAGGGAGGAAGTTATAGAAGAAAAAAATAAAAAAATGAGGATGTATATATGGAGTAGGATGTAGTTGAAAAAAATAAAAAGAGAGAAATAAAAGATGGAAAGAAAAAGGTGGACGACCCAACACCATAGCTGAAAATTTTACCGTATCCAAATAATCCTTCGAAGATAAAACAAAGAGAGGCAGTTTGCAAGATTCATGGACATTTTCAAAAGGTTACAGATAAACATACCTTTTGTGGAAGCTATGAAGAAAATGCCAACATACACAAAGTTCATGAAAAAGCTATTAACAAAGAAAAAAAGATTCTCTGAAGAGACAGTGGAACTCGCAGCATGATGTAGTGCTATTATTCAAAAAGCATTGCCTCAGAAAACAAAAGACCCAGGGAGTTTCATAATTCCAGTAACTATTGGTACTTTACCAGTAGGAAAGGCACTCTTAGACTTAGGAGCTAGCATTAACTTAATGCCTCTCTCAATGGTAAAAAGAATCGGAGATCTTGAGGTGAAACTAACACGAATGACTCTCCAACTCGCTGATCAATCTATGAAGTTTCCATATGGCATAGTACAGGACGTGCTGGTACGAGTTGACAAGTTCGTGTTCCCTGTAGATTTTGTCATTATGGATATCGAAGAAGATACAGAGGTGCCTCTCATTTTGGGAAGACCTTTCATGAAAACAACAAAGGTAATTATCAATGTGGGTGATGGGAAGCTCAAAGTAAGAGTACAAGATGAGAAAGTGAACTTCAATGTGTTTGATGCAATGAAGTACCCAACAGAGAAGCACCAGTGCTTCAAAATTTACATTGAAGAAATAGCTATCAAAGAAAAATCCAATGAATGGCTCAACAAAGATTAACTGAAGGAGTTAATGGCAGAAACGAAACCAAATGGCAAAGTGATGGAGGATGCTGACATGGATGTGAAGGACTTGGAAGATAAAAAGTGTGACATCCAGGAAGAAAATCATTTTGAAGAGCTACCAAAGAAAGCAAGAGAAGTCACAGCATCAAAAGTGGAGCTAAAGGTTTTTCCTTCACACTTGAAATATGTTTTTCTTGACAATGAAGGACAAAAACTTGTTATTATTAATGGGCACTTGTCAGAATCTGAGGAAAAACAATTGATTCAAGTGTTGAAGGAAAACTCAACGGCAATCGGTTGGAAACTAGAAGACTTGAAAGGCATAAGTCCAGCCTATTGCATGCACTACATTTACATGGAACAAGAATTCAAACCAGTTGCTCAGTCGTAGAGACGCTTGAATCCAACCATAAAGGAAGTTGTCAAAGGGGAGGTAATTAAGTTACTAGAAGCTGGTATAATTTATCCAATCTCTGATAGTTCTTGGGTTAGTCCTGTGCAGGTTGTTCCAAAGAAAGGAAGAGTAACTGTCATACAAAATGACAAAAATGAATTAATCCCCACAAGAACAGTCACATGATCAAGAATGTGCATTGACTACAGGAAGCTAAACACAGTAACTAGGAAAGATCATTTTCCTCTACCCTTCATGGACCAAATGTTGGAAAGGCTCACAGGACAAGCCTATTATTGCTTTTTGGATGGATACTCAGGATATAACCAAATAGCTATTGCACCAGAAGATCAAGAGAAAATAACATTCACATGTCCCTTTGGGGTATTTGCATATAGGAAAATGCCTTTTGGGTTATGTAATGCTCTTGTAACATTCCAAAGGTGTATGTTAGCTATTTTCTCAGATTTGGTGGAGAAATGCATTGAAGTCTTCATGGATGATTTTTCTATTTTTGGACTATCATTTGATCAATGTTTGGAAAATTTGAGTATAGTATTGAAAAGATGTGTGGAAACCAATTTAGTTCTAAATTGGGAAAGTGCCACTTCATGGTTACTGAAGGAATTATGCTTGGACATCAAATATCCAAAAGAGGCATCGAGGTGGACAAAGCCAAGGTGGAAGTAATTGAGAAGCTACCACCACCAGGGAATGTATGTTGATAAGTGTTATTATACATTGATTAAAAACTTCAATTAAACTCATTTTGGAAAGAATTTAACTGGATTAGTAATTAATTAAGCATGATTTTTGTTGTAAATAACACATTGTGTAAAAGAACTTGATTTGTCAAAATCTATGAAGAAAGGTGCCAAAAGTCCTGAAGAAACCAAGAAACACCAGCATAAAACAAAAGGGATGCTTGAACGTGACATGTTCCATGCTTGAGCGTGAATTAAAGGAAGCAAAATGTATCAGGACCTTTCCACGCTCAAGAGTGGGAAAGGGCCGCTTGAGCGTGAGCCCGAGCTCGCTTGAGTGTGGCTTGAGCGTGGAGTGGACATGTTGAAGTAAAAGGCACGCTCAAGCGTGACAGAGTTTAGCTTGAGCGAGGATGAATTTGCATCAGGACCTTCCTCACGCTTGAGCGAGAGAAGGAGACGCTCAAGCGTGAGCCCGAGCTCGCTGGAGCGTGGGTTGAGCATGGATTAGACATGCTGGACATAAATGGCACGCTTGAGCGTGGCTGAACTTGGTTTAAGCGTGAGATAAAAAGAGAGCATCAGACCTTCCACGCTTGAACGTGACCATTGAGCTCAAGCGTGACTCATGCAACATGGGATTTTTAATTTTATATTAACCAATGGTGCGATGCCAACTTATCCACCTTGGTGTGTTTCTGCATGTCTCTGAATGATTCTTCATGGGCTCTACGCAAGTGGGGAAAGAAAAGCTAAAGCATAATCCCTATAAATCAAATAGAGAACAGGGATTGAGGATCATCTGTTGGATCTTTGGTTGAATTATCTCCTTCATATCATCAAATACTTTTCTTGCATTTCACTCTATATTTACTTCCAAAATTTCTTTAGTGAAAATGCAAGGCATAAGTAGCTAATTAATGCCATTAATGAGATTTAATACTTTCTGTATTTCATTCTGCCATTAATGCCTGAAGATACTTGATCACTATTTTCTTGTTTTAAGTTTTCTTAAGTATACTGGGAAGTAACTTTTGAGAGCAGATCTGAATGAAATACTCATTGTGAGTAGCTGACCAGGGATGGCATCTAATGCAATGAACGTCGAAACAATCGATCGGTAATGTTGGAATGGTTTCAAAGTGACTGGGGGATCAGCGGTTTGAAATCATTCTTATGAATTTTGTAGTCGAGGGATCGATACAAATGACTTTGATTGTGACGTAGAAATTATCATTTCAAGTTACATACATGCAAATTTATTTAGCTTACAAAAGGCGCAATGCAATGAAACGAATCCCAGTTTTCCAAATTTGATTTTTTCTCAAACACTTTACTGTCATTATTTTCATTCAACACTTGCTGTTTCTTTTGTATTCAATCTTTTGTACAACAAAATCAAACCAAACCTTTTGTCAAAATCAATTCAAGAACTAAGATCTTCAAACCAACTCCTCCTCAGTGGAATGACATCTATACTATACTACAATTACTGTGTTTAAACTTGGCACAAACATTCCATTGAGTTCATATTATACAAACTTGATTCTCTTATTTGAACATTTCACTGCTCTATATACTAAGCTTTGGCTTAAGTTTGTATGATAACACATAAAAATTACTTACCAAATGTGAAAGGTGTTAGAAGCTTCTTGGGCCATGCAAGATTTTATAGAAGATTCATCAAGGATTTCTCTAAAATTGCAAAGCCCTTGAGTAATCTCTTGAACAAAGACACTCTCTTTATTTTTTATGATTCTTGTTTACATGCATTCGAAACTTTGAAACATAAATTAACTTGTGCACCTGTGATAATTACTCCTGATTGGGAGTTAGATTTTGAAATAATGTGTGACGCAAGTGACTATGCTATTGGGGCCGTATTAGGACAAAGGAAGGCTAAAATTTTTCATGTCATTCACTATACTAGCAAAGTTTTAAACCCGACTCAAACAAATTATGCAACAACAGAAAAAGATCTGTTAGCAATAGTGCATGGCCTGGAAAAGTTTAGACATTATCTGATTGGTTCCTAAGTCACTATTTTTACTGACCATGCTGCTATTAAATATCTGCTGAACAAACTTGACTCTAAGCCCAGGTTAATTAGATGGATCTTGTTGTTGGAAGAATTCAATCTAGTAATCAAAGACAAAAAGGGCAGTAAGAATTTATTGCAGATCATCTGTCTCGCCTTGTCAACAGGGAAGTCACACTACTACAACCAGAAGTAAAGGAAGAATTTCTAGATGAGAAGCTGTTGATAATACAAGAAAGGCCATGGTTTGTAGACATGACAAACTTTAAAGCCGCAGGAGTGTTGCCTGAGGATCTTTCATGGCAACAAAAGAAAAAGTTTCTGAAAGATGAAAAGCAGTTTATATGGGATGATCCATACTTGTTTAAACTTGGATCAGACCATATTTTGAGGAGATGTGTGTCTTAACAAGAAGCCAATAACATTTTATGGCACTGTCACAGCTCCCCATATGGAGGACATTTCAATGGGGAAAGAACTGCAGCTAAGGTCCTCCAATCAGGTTTTTATTGGCCATCATTGTTTAAAGATGCTAATGTTTTTGTGCAGCGTTGTCATGTATGTCAGAAAACAGGTAGCATATCAAAAAGGAACAAGATGCCATTAACTACCATTCTTGAAATAGAAGTCTTTGATTGTTAGGGCATAGACTTTGTTGGACCTCTACCTACTTCATTTTCAAATGAGTACATTGTTGTAGTAGTGGACTATGTGTCAAAGTGGGTTGAAGCCTTGGCCAGTGTTAAAGCTGATGCCAAAACCGTGATCAAATTTCTCAAGAAAAACATTTTCAGCAGCTTTGGTACTCCAAGGGTACTAATAAGTGACGGAGGTTCTCATTTCTACAACACTCAACTTCAAAGGTGTCTAGAACACTATGGAGTAAAGCATAAGGTAACCTCCCCATACCACCCTCAAGCCAATGGCAAGTGGAAGTATCCAACAGAGAGATCAAGAGGATATTAGAGAAGACAATTGGCCATAACAGGAAGGATTAGTCCTTAAAGCTCGATGACGCTTTATGGGCATATAGAACAGCTTACAAAGCACCAACTGGATTTTCACCTTACCAGTTCGTGTATGGAAAAAATTACCACCTTCCTGTAGAACTTGAACACAAGGAATTCTAGGCAATGAAAGTACTGAACTATGACCTAAAAGCATCAATTCAAGAAAGAAAAATTCAGATGCACAAGCTAGAAGAATGGAGGAAAGAAGCCTATGAATCATCAAAAATCTATAAGGGAAAGATGAAGGCTTACCATGACAAGCCCATTGTGAAAAAAAGTTTTTATCGAGGATAGTTGGTGCTCCTGTTTAATTCAAGGATAAAATTATTCCCAGGAAAACTAAAATCCAAATAGTCAGGGCCATTCATTGTGAAAGAAGTAAGGTCTTATGGGGCCATTGAATTACAAGACCCTAAATCTGAAAGAACCTGGGTTGTAAATGGTCAAAGACTCAAACCTTATTTGGGAGGAGACGTGGAGAAGATCACCACCATCATTCAACTAAAGGACCCATGATCAAATAAATCAGGCGTCAAGCTAACGATGATAAACAAGCATTTTTTGGGAGGCAACCCAATACTTTTTGTTTTCTTCATTCTGTTGATTTTACTTTAAATATTATTGAAGTTCTCATTTATTTTGTAGGTCACTTGTCAAACCACTCTAATTATGAAAAATAAAGTTTCAAACACTGGCAGATATCATGAACGCTTAAGCTTGATTAATCATGCTCAAGCGTGACCAGTTCAAGGGATTAAGCGTGATAAGATGCGCTTAAGCGAGGAGAGAGAGGTAGGAGAAAAAGCATTAGGGTTAACTATGCTCAAGCGAGGATATAATCACTTAAGCGATTAAGGAAATTTTTTTGTTCTGTCTTGAATTCGCTCAAGCGAGCTTGGTCTCACGCTTAAGCGAGGTATGAAATTCAAGCATCAGGTATGAACTAGCATCTGAAGGTTCCCAACCTCGATCATGCTCAAGCATGATAAAAAACGCTCAAGCGAGAAGAAAAGGGGCATCAAGTAT
The DNA here is from genome assembly GCA_037962975.1 of Clitoria ternatea. Lineage (NCBI taxonomy): Eukaryota > Viridiplantae > Streptophyta > Magnoliopsida > Fabales > Fabaceae > Clitoria > Clitoria ternatea. The sequence continues at coordinate 166,316,510 of CM075672.1, forward strand.
TAGCCACGCTCAAGCGTGGAAATAACGCGCTCAAGCGAGAGCTTACAATCCTCAATCACGCTTAAGCATGAACTATCTAAGCTCAAAGCGCAGCCTTTCTCTCATGTCAGGCTCAAGCGTAGTGTTTTCAAGTTTAAGCGACCTTTTATCAAGATAGTTTAAAGCAGGAAGAGGCAATCACGACCATGCTTAAGCGCAACTACCTGACGCTCAAGCGGGAAATGATTTTCATAACGTTGCGCTCAAGCGAATCTGAAATGTAATACTGGACGATCATGCTTGAGCGTGATGTACTCACGCTTGAGCGAGAATTTTCAAAACTGCCCCTGATACTAATAAATGCAGCATTTTGTAACTTCCCACTCCTGTAACCGCCCATTATCACCTCTGTCTTTCAAAGTTCTGTAACTGACAAGCCTATTTTCACCAATCCCATGCCCTCTTGATATACATTAAACATTCTCACTGCATTTTCATTAACAAGTCACTTCAAGGGTCATTGTAGTTTTTATTTTCTACATCAATTTCTGATTCTTCAAGGTAACCACTGAATTTTTTCTTTAATTTTCATCATGCTTTTAGAGAGAAATGATAACCCCTTTTAGGAATGCATGTGTTAAATTCTTAAAAAAATTCTTTAGACTCGTTCCTACTGTATGACTATCATGATCCAAAAATATTCCATGCTTGATTATTTTCTAGGTTATTTAAAAAGTGGATTGATGCTATTACTTCTTAAAATTCTTTGTAGTGCATGTTAATTGTTTATGAAAAGTCCTATAAAAGCTTACTTTGCATATTGATCATGATCTCTATCATACATGATAAGCAATGGTATGTATATGATCTACAATCTTGACACAGGACACCGCACTTATGGGTTTTCTTTGCCATCCTTATTACATTAGCATTATATAAAGTTATGACTTTTGTACAGATGGCAAGAGTTAAACAAACCGCCCCTCCTTCTCCACTAAAGAACACTGCAGGGTCATCAAGGAGAAATAAAGGAAAACGGCTAAGGACTGATGACCAAGACAGTGCCCCAAGATTCAAAAACAAAGATAAGAGTAGGCGCTATGAAGATATTTCTAACTGGACATTCATACCAAAAAGAAAGGTAGACTTGGCCCTTGGAGAATGCGATTCCTTCATGCAAGTCATCAGAAGGAGAAATTGGCTAAAAATATGCTATCCCAGAGACAAATATGATCCTGAAATTGTTCAGGACTTTTATGCTAATGCCTGGCCCAAGGAAGGTGCATGAGATAGAAGGACCTATGTAAGAGGACATGTGCTTTCTTATAGCAGAGATGCTATCAACACGTACTTAGGTAATCTTATGGAATTAGAGGAAGGAGAAACTTGTCAATATGGAGAAATAAGACTGCAGAATCAGGAAATCCCTACTCAAGATATAGAGGCAGCCATATGCATCCCTGGTATTCACTTCCAAACTGGCCAAGGGGAATAACCAATACGTATCCTGAGAAAGGATATGACTAACCCTTCTCAAGTTTGGACTTCCTTCTTACTTGTAAATATGGCCCCAAATACCCATGTATCTGATTTGATTTATGCCAGATGTTATTTGTTATATTGTATTTTACAGGAAGACATCACTATTGATTTGGCACAGATTATCTCAAACGAAATCCACAAATTTGCTACAGCAGAACAAAAATACTCTCAAGCTGGCCAAAAGGTTAAGGGAAGTTTAGGATTTCCAGCTTTTATCACTGACTTCTGTGAAGTGCAGGGAGTTATGGTCCAGGATGTGAAGTCCATCAGGCCACATATTGACAGGCGCTTCATAGAAAGATACTACACCAACACCAGGCCTACCCAACAGCCCCAACATGAACTTTAACAAGCATAACAGCAAGCACAACCACCACCGGCAGAATCAGAACCTACCTCTCCTTCTCTTAGCACAGAGACATCAATGATTCTACAGGCCATCCATCTTCTTAAGATCAAGAACAGCCACCTCTTGGCACAACAAAATGCTAATCATCGAGGTTTGATGCACATACATAATGGCTTATACCATAGCATTCCTACAGTACAACCCAACCCCTGGATGGACCCAATCCACTTTGAAGCCCATATTGCTTGGCCTGGGGACAGGCCTCCTTTCTTTGGAGGGGGTGAGACATCATAGGCGGGAACAGGACCCTTCTCACAAGGTCCTCCAGTGAGGGAAGAAGAGACAAACACGGAGGATGATGAGTGACTTTTCTCCTAATTTCCCTTTTTGATCTATGGCTGCTACTTTTACTTCTCAGAAACAATTTTCATTTTGCTTCTTTTATTTTACTTACTGCAGATAACTTGTTTAAGGTACTTTGGTTTTGGTTTGAAGCTTCTCATAATTTTGCATGAACTGCTTGAATGGTTTTACATGAATATGCTTGCAGTAGATTTATTTCCTAACCATAAGCAAGAAATTAGAATGCATATACATATTCTTTAGGAATAACAAATTATAAGACAGTAACAATTAAAGAGGACAATTGGTTGAATTAAAAATCAGAAAAATGAAATGCATAAACTTGTGAAAACTTCTTACATGCTTGAAACCTTTTTCTATTAGAACAAAGGAATATGCCTTTAAACCGGGTGAGAAGTGAGTAATTAAACACCGAGAGTCTTATTGGAAATTGTTAAGACGACATTGCCTAATTTTTTGATTAACCCGTTTCTTAAGGAGCAAGCAAAGAAATGATCAAGGAGTTTTATTTGAAAACACATTTTAAGCCAAGAGCCAAAAAGCTATCCTTAACAAATTATCCCAATTTTTTGGTAGCCCAATTGAGCCAAATTTTTTTTTTAGAAAAACACCCTAATCTGAGCATGAGAAATAAAATTCCTACCTTCTCAGCATGCTTAATAAGAAAAGAGCGTAAAATATTTTTCCAAATAATGGTGATGAAAGAAAGAGAGGTTGAAAAAATGCCAAAAGGAAATTAATAGATTCTCCAAACAAGAATCTTTGAACAAAAATAGAAAAAGGAAGAAAATGAATTCTGAAGCTTGAAAAGCAAGGAAGAAGCCTCTAAGTTTTAATGAATATTTATGCTCTTCTTCATACATGTAATTTTAAAATCCTAGAAAAACCAGTAATTCTTGTTAGCCCAACCTTGTTACAACCTTATTAAAAGACCTTTTTGATCCTTGCTAATCTTTTGGTTGGGTTTAAAAAGAAATGACCGACAATGTCAACTAAGCAATTCTAATGATGAAAGAGTGAAACAGTCACCCAGTGAAAGATAATGAGAAGTCCTTTGATCTTACAACATTGGGTTACTTGTTTTGTGAGAAGTTAAAACAGAGCACTGTATTTCAAATTAATGGATATTGAGAATGCCACTTGTCTGAAAACATTGAATAGTTGTTGTCTTTTAATTATGTTCATACTGAGAATTTGAGCATGACTATCTTCTTGTCTTGATTCAAAATCTAATTCTTTTTACTTGAGGATAAGAAAAAATCTAGGATGGGGAGAGTTTGATAAGTGTTCATTGAGTATTGATTTCATGCTTCAATTTAACCCATTTTTGATAAAAATTCAACTGAATTTGTACATAATTGAGCATGAAAACTCTTATGAAAAATTCTTTGTAAAAAGGCAAACTCTTCAAACTCTTAAGAAAAATTGCTTCAAAATCCTTAACAAGTTACAGGAATTCAAGAGGGCCAAGTTGAGCAATGATGAGTCCTAGTCACAAGAATCCACAGCATGAAGAAATAAGCATCAGGTCTCCTCATGCTTAAGCGTGAAGAAAGAGACGCTTGGGTGAGGAACACAATGGCAAAATAAGCATCAGAACCCTTCCACGCTTAAGCGTGAGAAGGGGGCGTTTGAGTGTGGAAGCCAAGAAGAGGAAGCCATGCTTGAGCGTGACTGAGCGTGACATGGCAGCATCAGACTTTCTCCTCACGCTTGAGCTTGGACACTACACGCTTGAGTGTGAGCCCGAGCACGCTTGAGCGTGACTCTAGGTGTGGCCGAGCATAGGTAACACAGGAACCACAAGAAGGCATCAGGTTCCTCACGCTTGAGCGTGACCATTAAGCTTAAGCGTGACTCATGCAGTATGGAGTTTGCATTTTAATATTGACCAATGGTGCGATGCCAACTCAACCATCTTGAAGTGTTTTTGCATGTCTCTGAATATTCCTTCATGGGCATTATGCAAGTGGGCAAAGGAAGTTGAAGCATAATCACTATAAATCTAGCAGAAAAGATCATTGGAAGACATCTCCTTCATATCAATCATCCCCTGTATCTCCTGTAAAATCCAACCTCTCCATTATTCCTTTTACCTTCTGTATTCATATCCAAATTTTCTTGAAGTGAAAATGCAAAGCATGAGTAACTAATTTTCCTTTATTGGGATTAGTTGTAATCAATTCAAACCTGAAGTAATGCTGCTGTAAGTTTTTATGTATGTTAATGAGATTTGATGGTTTCTGTATTTTATTCTTCCATTAATGCCTAAAGGTACTTCATCACTATTTTCTTATTTTAAGTTTTCTTAAGTGTACTGGTAAGTAACTTTTGAAAGCAGATCTGAATGAAATACTCGTTGTGAGTAGCTGACCAGGGATGGCATCTAACGCAATGAACGTCAAAACAATCGATCACTAATGCTGGAATGATTTCAAAGTGACTGAGGGATCAGCGGTTTGAAATCATTCTTATGAATTTTGTAGTTGAGGTATCGATACAAATGACTTTGAGTATGACGTAGAAATTATAATTTCAAATTACATACATGCAATTTATTCAGCTTATAAAAGGTGAGATGCGATGAAACCAATCCCAGTTTTCCAAATCTGATTTTTTATCAAACACTTTACTGTCATTATTTTCATTCACTTGCTGTTTATTTTGTATTCAATCTTTTGCACAACAAAATCAAAACAAATCTTTTATCAAAATGAATTTAAGAACTAAAATCTTCAAACCAACACCTCCTTAGTGGAACGACATCTATACTATACTACAATTACTGTGTTTAAACTTGGCACAAACCTTCTATTGAGTTCATATCATACAAACTTGATTCTCTTCCTTCAACACTTCATTTCTTTGTATGATCAATAAGAAATCTCTTACCACTTCTTTAGAAGAAGATGCAATTAAAAAGATGAAGGAAGAATTAGCCAAGTTGACAACCAAGAACAAGAAATTAGAGGATAATCTGATAAAGGCTCAACAAGATTATACCTTCCTGAAGAGAGAAAACCTTGAAAAGAAGCAAGCTCTTAAGGAGGTTGGAAAATAGAAAAAGTCAGAGAGGGGCCATATGAGGAAGTTGGATCAATGCCTCCGAGCGGCTAATTCCTAGCTGAGGATGAAGAGTACGCAAAGGGATGCCATGGTAGCAAACAAGCAACTATTGAAAGAGATGTTGGCGAAAGCCAAAGAAAATGAATAGAGGGCCATAGCACAAAGGAAGCTCATGCAATCACAAATTGATAACATGAAGCAACAGATTAATGATGTACTAGAGTCTTGTCAGCAAGAAATAAACGATGAGAGATAGTATGCAATCGAGGTGAAAAAGGGATGCTGAGAAGCAGTACGATAATGAGAACAGAAGTGATAGAGCAGGATAAAATTATTCACTCACGGGTGCATCACTTCACCAAGCTAGCATATTTGGCCAACGGAGCCTTAGAGGGTATCCCGTAACTATTGAGGGAAGCCAATGAAAAGACAAACCCTCTAACTACCCCTAAAGAAATTGTAGTCTTAGATTATTGTAAAGACCAGATTAGCTAAATGAGGGCTATGATTGCCCAAGCTAGGAAAGGCTAATGATTTGTCTTGATGTATTGAAACTCTTTTTTAAAGTAATGAGTTTTAAGGTATTTTAGATTGAAGGATTCTCCTGTGTCCATGATTATCCCATATTAATTTCCATTTTCTACTCTACTCAAGACTTTTGAATGAGACGTTCTGAGGAATAGTCAAAGGATGCTTATCAAGACCCGCGATTACTTCACGCACCATTTTATTTCCATGCATATATAATTCTATTTTATTTCTTTCTTCTTTTGTCTCTAATACATTTTGTATTAACGAGAAGACACCACTGAGAGAGACCCTTATAAAACTTGACTTCAAACCAGACTCAGCCAAAATAGAATACACAGATGAAGACCTAAGGAACGAGGTTAACTAGCTGAGAGAGCAAGTGACGGAACAGACAAAGCTCTTAGAGAAGATAATCATAGAAATAGGCACTTTCATGGGGGACGAGGAGCAACCGACTACCCCCTCTGCATCCCCCTAGCTTTAGTCCGACACAAGCCCAAGTCACAAATCCCATAACAGTTCCTTTCACCATTAATATTAGGAACCCCAACCAAGCTGTTAACCCTCACACCATGTCGTTCCCGCCTTATGGTTGCATGCCCCAACGAACTTTCATTGGTCCAGATGGCAACCCCGTACCTTTTCCACAATACGGCTTACCTCTAAGGTACTTTCCTCATTTGCTCACCAACCCCCAAGATGACAATGCCCTATAAATGACAAATTCCCAGACTAAAAACCCTTCCCAAATGATCATTCTACCTGATAACCAAGCATCGGGCCTACTACCTTCTGAACCAAAAGCCACTCAAACATAGGCCACCCGGATGACCTACCCTAACCCATAAACTTTGACCTAACCATAAAACCCCCATACAAAACACTGGCCCAACATATATCAGGCGTCATCTTTCACTCCCTTCTACCTATAATGTAATTTCATGTACGTGTACATGATTCCTCAAGCTACCAACTCGTAGGGTTTTACTTAGACTATAAACCCTGTCATTGGCCCTACCGTGGTCACAACTCCCTAACCCAAGGGGAAGATAGAGATCCTCGAGGAGGGGTTGCGGGTTTTAAAAGGTGTTAGAGGTCTTAGTTTGATGGATACTTCTGAACTCGGTTTGGTTCTAGATGTTATGATCCTACTCAAACTCTATATGCCGGACTTTGACAAATATCAGGGTACATCCTACCCTCGAAACCATTTGACCATGTACTACTAAAAGATGGCTTCCTATGCTTTGATGGTAAGTTGTTCATTCATTGTTTCCAAGAAATCTGGTAGTAGCCTGTTGACTTGGTACATGCACCTGGAACGCACTCACATCCACTGCTGGAAGGATATGGCAAATACCTTCTTAAAGCAGTATAAGTACAATCTAGATATGCCCCTCAATAGATTGCAACTACAAAACATGACAAAGAAAGATAATGAGTCATTCAAATAGTATGCTCAACAATGGCAGGAGACGTCTACATAGGTGGACCCCTCGTTTCTAGAAAATGAAGTTATGGAAATGTTCATTGACACGCTTTAATCTGCTTTCTACGATAGGATAATTAGGAGCGTGTCTTTTAACTGCTCTGATATCGTCATTATCGGGGAGAGAGTAGAAAGCAAGTTGAGAATGGGAAATATTACCTAAGACTCATTTGGGGCACTCGCTATAAAGAAACTTGTGTAGACAGCCGGGAAGAGAAGGGGCGATGAGACTAATGCTATCATTTATAACCAAGGAAAACCCCATGAGAGACTATTTAATCTTGCCATTTTTCAACTTGTCCACTCATTCCCATTCACACCTTTTAGCCTATCCACCTATTCTCATTCACATCATACCCTTACGTGGCCACTACTACCAATAACCATTTCCCATAACCTTTCCCAACCATCTTACTTCCGACTTCCTCCCATTCAAGCACCTAGCCATCAATACATGTCATTCTGTCCCCCGTAATAGTAGGCTCAGCCTCCAACCCCAATCAAAACCAGAGGAGACCTAACAATGATCATGCCCCTATTCATTTCCAATTCCTATGAGCTATACTGAGATTTTGCCTCACCTTATCCTTTAGAACCACCCTATCCTAAGGGATATGACCCAAATGCTTGATGTGACTATCACGCTGGGGCATCTATGCACTTCACAGAAAATTGTATGGCCTTGAAGTATAAAGTGGGCGACTTGATCAAAGCCAAATTGCTTAACTTCCAAGAAAGAAATCCGAATATGGCCACCAATCCTTTACTTGACCATAAGGGTTCAGGGGTTAACCCTATGGAAGAAGATAAGGAATATGTGATGAATGTATCTGACATCAAGACATCGTTAAAGGTGATCTATCCTAGTTATTCAAAAGAGGATTGGTGAAGGAACCCTAGGACCATGATGGTATAAGTAATGATGAGCAGACTAAGAAGCTCAATGATTTCCATGAAACCCTTCAGGGGTTAATAGATAGCCATCTCCTACAAGTTTGCAGGCATTATGACAATGGCGTAAATATGGTCTAAGGGTGGTTAGAGACATAAACTCCTAGGCCATTAGTTATTTACTACACCAAAAACCCTTCATCAATTGGTACTCCGATGCCTCAATCAGTTACCATTCAAACACTCGTCCTCTTCACATTCAAGGTTTCCCATAGTGTACCATGGAAGAATAATGTGGATGTGGTAGCCAAAGGCTCAAAAATGAGCGGTTCATCCTCATTTACCATAACCAACATATCTGGGGTATGAGGGGTTACCCAAAACGGTTGAGTTTTTGCCCTACCGGAGTTAAGAGAGCAACCCAGCCCAGTAACTGAAAGTAACAATGGTGGAAAGGCCAAGTTGGGTGAAAAAGATACCGATGGTGAAGTCAAAAAGGTCCTGACTGATGAGGAGGCCTATGAATTTTTGAAGTTCATCCGCCAGAGTAAGTATCAAGTGGTAGACTAGTTGAACCACACACTTGCATAGATTTCCCTTTTATCACTCCTGCTAAACTCAGAACCTTATCAGAAAATGTTGATGAAGGTTTTGAATGAGGCATATTTAAGCTATGACATTTTTGTTGACAAGTTCCAAGGTATAGTGGGACACATTATCATTGATAACTACCTAATATTCACTGATGATGAGATACCAATGATAGGCTGTTCTGCAAGTGCACGGTTTATCAAAGTAATAAAAGTTATCGTTCCCACAGAGATTGTACCCAATTACTAGTTTTTGCAATGTTTCAATTTTCCAGGAAAATTTGCTTAATTAAATGAAAGTTCACTTTATATCTAACCAAGAAAACAGAAATAGAAAACTCAATGCCTTTCGGAATAGAAATCAAATACTTTTCTAAGAATAAACTAAAGGAAAACTCTTAGGAATCAAAAGGTTCATATGCTAGTATCAGATTTCATATAATTCACTTCCCTAATTATAAAATTTGATTTCTAAGGTAAGTTTTTCCTAATGTAATTAGCAACCTTCTCTCAAAGCCTTACTAATGTACTTAATTCCCAAAGAACAATGTTTAATTTACAAATTAAGTCCAGTACATTTTGTGAAAACCTATTAGCCCTCAAAAGGGTCTTGCATACTCTCTCGCAAGCCAAAACCCCTAGGTTCAATTTCATGCTTTCAAACAATATACCTACTCTCGTAGTCTACATCATTTTGAATCAACTACACTTCTCTTAAAGTCTTGTAGAGACGTTAAGCATAGCCCAAAGGATCAAAACATCCATTTCTTCAACCAAAGCATAGTTGCTACTTTTAGGAACAAGAATTTTAGCAAGGCAATAATGCAATAATCTATTATCCAAGGAAATCCTACCAACAATCCTTTATGAGTGTCATGGTGTTCACGCTAAAGAGATGTTCTAGCTTCCGTTGGATTATAATTCCAAGAATCATCAATAGAGTGACCATTAAAATCAGAGTCAACTAAAGGAATAAGACCAGTCATGGATAATATTTCATCAAAAATTTTCATATGAACCTTTTTTAACACATGCTTCAAGAACTCTATATTTCGAGGATAAAGAGAAGTAGAAAATTTTGACCAAATTAGGATAAATAAATTCATCAGATAAGGAAGCAAATTCAAGAATATCATGTTTCTCTGAGACATTTTAGGAAAGAGAAACCTTGGTCTTTGAAGAAGTTCTTTGAAAGCCATAGAGGGGAGATGATACCTTTGCTAGCAAAATTAAAGAGGTAATGGGTTCCCTCTTGCTTGGTTTCAAAGTGAGGTGAGAAATACTCAAAGGAACGAGAAGATGCTCCAGTAATGTTGGCTCTTTGCTTCTTTCTTGCATGAGACATGGTTGAGAAAGTTGAAAGCTTAAAGCTTTTTGAACCTTAACAATGGAGGTTTTAGAGAAAGAGAAAGTGAAGGATGGGTGAGAGATTAGAGGAAAGACACAATTTTTATTGAAGGGAAGAGTGATAGAGTGAATTAATGGAGGTTTAATAGGGAAAGGAAGAGTTTTGGTGCAAACGAAAAGATGTAATCGGTTGGGGTTCCTTGAAAATTGAATGAGCGTGTGAAGAAGAATGAGAAAATGCGTTAATTAATGGTTCCTGCAACTGTCGTAATCGATTAAGCTATTCGAATAAGAGGCACCTAATCGAATATACTATTCGAATAAGACGTTACTATTCCAATTTTTTATTGCACTAATTGTTTATTTTAATTAATTATGTTGATATTTTTGAAGTTTTTCATGCTATATATATATAAAATTGATTAGCATGAAGAACTCTAGTCTAAAAAATTTAGTACTGTAATCAGGTTAGTTCCCATGAAAGACAGGTGGGTCTGGTGTGACCGCTTAAGTACCAAGTCTTTCCTAGTCAGAACTTCCCACTGACCATTAACAACTCAAAATTGTTTTAGAAAAGAATTATTCAAAGCATGATTCATCTAAAATTCCTAATTCTCTTCCAATTCTTATGAAATTTTCTTTTGTTAGGGGTTTTGTAAAACTATCTACTAGTTCATCAGTTAAAGCCACATATTCAATTTTGTAATCCCCTTTTAACACGTGATCTCGAATAAAATGGTGTCTTATTTCAATATGCTTTGTTCGAGAGTGCATTACCGGATTCTTTGTTATATTAATCACGCTAGTGTTATCACATTTTAAAGGAATTTGATCTTGGAATACTCTAAAATCTGCAAGTTATTGCTTCAACCATAAGCTTTGAGCACAACAACTTCCGGCTGTGATATACTCAGCCTCGCAGTAGATAAGGCAACGTTGACTTGTTTCTTACTATGCCAAGACACAAGAAAACTACCTAGAAGATGGCACGAGCCACTAGTGCTCTTACGATCGGTTTTGCAACTGGAAAAATTAGAATCAGAATATCAAACCATGGTGCAATTTGCCTCTTTTGGATACCATAAACTAACATTTTATGTACCAACAAGATATCTTAAAATTCTTCTCACAACAGATAAATGTGATTCTTTAGGTTTAGATTGAAATCTTCCACATACACGTACGACATTCATTATATCAGGACGACTATCAGTAAGATAAAGAAGAGATCCTATCATACCTCTATACTTGGTGACATCAACTTCTTTGCCTTTTTCATCAAGATCTAGATAATAGGAAGTTGCTATTAGTGTATTAATTTCCTTTGCCTTGTCTATGTCAAACTTATTAAGAAGTTCTTTGCAGTACTTTGATTGGTTGATGAAGAAACCATTTTTCCCTTATTTGACTTGAAGTCCAAGGAAGAAAGTAAAACTCTCCCATCATTGACATTTCAAATTCTTTATGCATCATACTCGAAAATTTCTTGCAAAGAAAATCATTAATAGCACCAAAAATAAAGTCATCAACATAGATTTGTACTAATAGGATATCTTTATTCTTATGTTTTATAAAAAAAATGTTGTCTACATTTCCTCTTTTAAACTTATTTTCTAAAAGAAATTTACTTAGCCTTTCATATCAAGCCCTTGGAGGTTGCTTTAATCCATATAAGGCCTTTTTAAGTTTGAAAACATGATCGGGATATTTAAAATCTTTAAAACCGAAAGGTTGTTCAACATACACATCTTGTAAATAACCATTTAAGAAAGCACCTTTTACGTCCATTTGATATAATTTAAAATCCATACAATATGCAAATGCTAATAGCAATCTAATGGCTTCAAGTCTAGCTACGGGTGCATATGTTTTATCATAGTCTATTCCCTCTTATTGATTATAATCATTGGTGACTAATCTAGCTTTATTTCTAGTTATTAAGCCCGACTCATCAAGTTTGTTTCGAAAAACCCATTTTGTTCCTATTACTTTATAATTTTCAGGTTTTGCCATTAATTCCCATACTTCATTTCTTTTAAATTGATTTAATTTGAAACATCCTAGTTTTTAGGGGGAAAATTTTTCGTGAATTAATTAGAAAATAACCTGGATCCATAATAAAAACACTCCCTTATATGAAGATATGATAGCTGGCCCCATGGCCAAGAAGAAAAGAAAAGGAAGGCAAGGGAATTAAAACCATTCACACGGAAGCACCGACAGCGCCTGAGCGAACCACCATACAGCATACACTTGCTTAAGCGAGACACAGATCCGCCTGGGCGAGATGCCCAACTCGCTCGGACGAGCACACAATCGCTTGGGCGATACCACAACAAATGCCTTCCAGCAATACTCATTCGCTGGAGCGAGAAACCTCACTCGGAAAAACCTCCACTTGGCCTTGAGACATCCATACACTTAGTAAACGACTAAGTCCACTCGGGATTCATTCCTAAGGCCACTCGGTATAAGGGGTTCCAACGCTCGGGAAACGACCCCAGCACACCTACATTCTATAACATAGTCTCTTATATTTATCCACCAAGGTACACACCGGATTTCACCCGATAAATGAGGGTGATTTCACTCGGCTTCTATAAACTCTCACTCGGAATATTTTCCCCCTCGTAACTTATACATGTTTTCACTCGGAATCCATTAAGCCTATGCGCTCGGGAATCTTTCCACTAAGTTACTCACCAGAATGCCATCGAAGGGAACTCCCCTAAGAGTTCGTCTAAGTGTTCTTCTCTCGGAAGGAACTCATACAAATGAATCTCGCTCGACTTTATACCTACTTTTACTCGGAAATACTCAGACTTATATTCACTTGGGGAGTAGTATCTGACTCACTCAGAACCACTCAGCCAATTCAGCCTCTCAGCACTTGGAATAAATTATTATCTTCCCTTTCCCCAGCAACCACTCAGCTCCGCTACTGCCCATAGACACACTAACCTCCTACGCTCGTAAGGTATACTCATACATCCATATTTACCGCTCGGGCGTCACCTACAGTATAGAAGAACACACGACATATATATGTAGGGAAGCATTAAATAATTACAAGAGTTTCATCATGTCTTCTGTCACCCAAAGGTGTTCAAGTTCTAACGTAAAAGCTAAAACCAAAATATGAGCCGGCCAAGGCTTAACAGGACCTTACACACAGTATATACATATACACATATATTCAAAAGCACTCGGCTGTTTCGTTCTGCACTCAGCTCCTCCTTCATGCTTCATTCCGAGAGATGTTCACTGAAAAATGTAGCCACTGCAGGGGTGAGCTTTTTACATGTAAAATGACAATCAAGGACTCGGTATCAGTGTCAGTACGCACACTTACTTTCATTCAATCGTCTTTAGGTTAACTAAGGCCATGCCAGTCAGAATAACATCTATAACATACAGACTACGTCTAGTTCATCTTCACACATACATACACATGCATCCACACACTTGGAAATCATTCATAACACCCAACACATACTATGCGTACTACCCTAATCAACCTCATATCTACATGCATGCCTGCGGATCCGACTCGAATGATGACTTTCAGTTATAGTTCCCCCCTTAGTGGCCCCTCATCCTTCAGCTCTTCCCGCGTGGTACTGGCCTCCCATTGGCGTTTCGAGACTCCTCTCTAGCTCCTACGGCTACCACGAGCCCCTTCAGGATCTAGCCAAGGTCTGTAGCTGGAAGTCATTCCCTCGGGGCTCTTGACCTTCCACGGGTCACCCCATTCTTACACATGTAGCTAATGCGTTTACCAACAAGCATCATCACACAACCGATACCTCCTTCGCAACCATTAAGTAAGAACAGATTCAACACAGTCTTTATATTTGTTTTATCAGTCACACCAATATGTACAACAATCGGACAATCAAGTAATAGCATATGACAAATCAACTATCGAGTACATATTCATATTCTCACAGTGTTAACAGAGATAAAACCATGCATTTCATTCGTCATTACCCAAGGCCGACAGACTACACTACTACCATCTTGATTACATGTAATTGTTGTATAACCACTGTAATACACACAGAATCCAGAATCATCCATCATGCATAAGATCTAGTCGTTATAAACACATACACACACACTCAAAGTAGTACATTCATCCGGTACCGTTCGTGGACCATGCATTTGACATACAAGCGCCCCCTACCTACAGAAGGAACTCAAGAAGCTTTTCTACTCTCGACGTTGGGTCTGACGCCCTTCTTCTAATTCGTTCGGTCTTCCTTCGCTCTGTCGTACTCTGCACTCGGTTTGGGAATGGAGCGTTGTTTTTCCTCTGCCTCAACGATCGTTCTTCACCAGTTGGAGGGGCTCTGACCTTCCTCCAGCACCGTCATCGTGATCTCCGAAAGCGAAGGGCAAGAACAGCAAAGAGGATGGAGGCGAAGAAGAAAAGAGAGAATGAAGTAGTGGGAAAAAGGATGAGTATTCACGGTGGTACACGGCATATATATATGCATACGAAGGGAAGAAAGTGGGATGGGAAAACGTGAGTCGCAGCCCACTCAAGTAACTCGCCAATCACAAACAGCCATCTTCACTAACTCAGCCTTAATTAACTTGTCATTATTCCTTAAGCTAATCTAATTATAATTAACAATTAACTTCTTACTTTTGAATCAAAACCTTAATGGTTTATTTTTCATTCGGCATTTAACTTTAAAATTGGGATGTTACAATTCTCCCCCACTCAAAAAGAATTTTGTCCTCGAAATTCAGTCGGTAACTCACACGAAATTCAATCGGTAACTCACCTTACTAAACAACTCCGGGTACTGCTGTCTCATGGTGTCTTCGCGTTCCCAAGTACAAGAGGTAGTCCTGCCTTGCTGCCACTCTACTTCAACCAGTTGTACGTTCTTGCTCCTCAACCGCTTTACCGATTGGTCCACGATTCTGATCGATATAGTCATAGTGGTCAGGTCCTCCTTGATTTCCACTTCGTCATCAGGCATTATGTGGTTGGGGTCATGCAGACACTTCTTTAGTTGAGACACATGAAACACGTTGTGCAATCGGGATAAGTGGGTCGGTAGTGCTATACGATATACCATGGAGCCGACTCGTTCTAACACCTCATAAGGCCCAATGTATCGAGGGCTCAACTTTCTGCTTTTCAAGGCTCGCCCGACCCCTTTACTCGGTGAAGTCCTTAAAAATACCTTGTCTCCAACTGAAAACTCTAATGGTCTGGTTCGTTTGTCATGGTAGCTCTTCTGCCTGTCCTGAGACGCCTTCATTCTTTCCTTTATCACCCGGATCTGTTCTGATGTTTGCTTTATAATTTCAGGTCCCAATAGTAGACTCTCACCCGTCTCCGACCAACAAAGTGGGGTTCGGCATCTTCGTCCATATAGTGCTTCGTAGGGTTCCATACCAATACTGTTGTGGTGACTGTTATTGTATGTAAACTCAATCAAGGGAAGGTACTATTCCCAATCTCCACTGTGCTCCAACACACACGCCCTTAGCAGGTCTTCCAAGCTTTGAATCGTTCGCTCGGATTGTCCATCCGATTGAGGGTGGTAAGCGGAACTAAGCCAAAGTTTCATGCCCATTTCCTGGTGCAGGCTGGTCCAAAACCGGGACGTGAACCTAGGATCCCTATCTGATACGATAGAAGTCGGTATACCATGCAGTCGGACAATTTCTTGAATGTAAATCCGTGCTAACCTATGCATCGGGTACTTCATGTTCACAGGCAGGAAGTGTGCACTCTTCGTCAGTCGGTCAATAATGACCCAAATTGCATCATGGCCCGCTCGGTTTCTTGGCAACCCCAAGACAAAGTCCATAGCAATTGAGTCCCATTTCCACACGGGAATCTCCATGGGCTGCAATGCACCATACGGCTTCTGGTGCTCGACCTTCGACTTTTGATAGGTAATACATCGAGCCACGCATTCTGCCACATCCCTCTTCAGTCCGGGCCACCAGAACTGTGTTCTCAGGTCATGGTACATCTTCGTGGTACCCGGGTGGATACTTAACAAGCTCTTGTGAGCCTCATCAAGCACCATTCTCCTCAATTCTCCTCCACCCGGCACGTATATTCTGTTTCTTACTCGGAAGATTCCATCTGTTCCCTCGGTCAAGGATAAATCCTTACCTTTGTTCTGAGTCTCCTTCATCTCGGCCAAGTAGGAATCCGACTGCTGCTGCTCGTACACAGATTTCAGGAAGTCATTGGCAATCCTCAGCGTGCCGATCGTCATTTTTCGAGAGGAGGGGATGTCAACATGTAAGTTCATGTCTCGGAACTGTTCCAATAGTTCTACCTCCTTCACCATCATCACTGCTACATCAAGGGATTTCCAACTCAATGCGTCGGCAACAACGTTTGCCTTGCCCGGGTGGTACTTTAGCTAGAAATCATAATCCTTTAGAAATTCCATCCATCTCCTCTGCCTCATGTTCAGCTCCTTCTGGTCGAATAAGTATTTGAGGCTCTTGTGATCACTGTATACTTTAAATCTGGACCCGAATAAATAATGCCTCCAGATTTTTAACGCGAACACCACAGCTGCCAATTCCAAGTCGTGGGTCGGATAATGCTGCTCGTGAGGTCTCAATTGCCGGGAGGCATACGCTATCACCCGGTCTTTCTGCATTAGCACGCATACTAATCTGAGTCCTGATGCATCACAATAAACCACGAAGCTCTTTTGCAAGTCAGGTAATGCCAACACGGGGGCAGTCGTCAACTTGTCTTTCAGCCCTCGAAAACTGCTTTCGCACTCGGAACTCCACAAGAAGGGAATTTTTTTCCGAGTCAACTTAGTTAGTGGCAAAGCCAACTTAGAAAAACCCTCAATGAACCTTCTATAATAACCTGCCAGGCCCATAAAGCTCCTTATCTCCGAGACCGACTTGGGTCTCTCCCATGCCATTATAGTTGTCACCTTCGCAGGGTCCACCGAGACACCTTCCTCGGAAATCACATATCCGAGGAAATGGATTTTATCCATCCAGAAATTGCACTTTGAAAGCTTCTCAAACAGATACTTCTCCCTCAACACTTGAAGTACCGCTCGGAGTTGTCCTTCATGTTCCTCAGGAGTCTTCGAGTAGACTAAGATATCATCGATGAAGATTACTACGAATCGGTCTAGATATGGGTGGAATATGTTGTTCATGTAATTCATGAAGACAGCAGGGGCGTTTGTCACACCGAACGGCATCACTATATACTCGTAGTGACCATACCGAGTCCTAAAGGCAGTCTTTGGGATATCCGAGTCCTTCACTCGGATTTGGTGGTATCCCGATCGCAGGTCGATCTTTGAGAAGACTGAGGCTCCACGCAGTTGGTCGATCAAGTCATCAATTCGGGGCAATGGGTATCGGTTCTTAATCGTGAGTTTGTTTAGCTGTCGGTAATCTATACAGAGTCTCATGTTGCCATCCTTCTTCTTAACAAGCAGCACAGGTACGCCCCATGGTGATACGCTCGGTCTAATGAATTGTTTTCCGAGTAACTCATCTACTTGCTTCTTCAGCTCGGTCAATTCAGTTGGGGACATTCTATAGGGTGCACTGGAGACTGGCTCGGCTCCAGGAATCAAGTTTATAGAGAATTCAACTTTTCTATTGGGAGGGACACTCGGTACGTCCTCGGGAAACACTTCTGGGAATTCACAGACAGTCGGGATTTCGTTCACTCGGGTTTTGCTTTCACCCTCGGTTAAGCAAAGCATCATAAACAGTTGAGCTATACCTTGTGCCGTGTCGTCCTCATTGTGCTGTCTCGGGAAGATTATCCTTCGGTTTCAACAATCCACTAACACCTTGTTGGCTGAAAGCAAATCTATGCCGAGCACGATATCAAGGCCCTTCAAAGGCACACACACAAGATCGAAGGTAAAACTCTGATCGTCCAACACAAACGTTATATCCTTACACATTGTTGATGTCAACACCTTAGGACCAGTCGGGTTGGTTACTTCCAAAATCTGATCCATATCCACAGTCGGTAATCGCAGTCGTCTCACACACTCATCAGCTACGAAGGAGTGGGTGGCTCCAGAATCAAAAATTACATTAAGTGTATATTTACCGAGTAGGCACTTACTCTGTACCAAGTCATTCGTCTGTGCCGCATCTTCCGCGTTGATTACGTAAACTCTTCCAGCAGTTGGTTGATCGGCGTCTCTCTTCTGGTTATTTGGGGCAAACATCATATTCCCTCTGGCTCTACTGCCTCTGCCGCTCCGTCCTTGGTTATCATTCCCTCGGTTTCTCTCTTGGAAACCTCCATGACATGCATTGGGGTTTGCTTGACGAAGTTGGGAGCAGTCGGGGCGAATGTGCCCCTTCTCCTAGCAATGAAAGCACTTGACCTCCGTACTATTGCAATTCTGAGCAAAGTGGTCACCCCCACATTTAAAACACTTGCCATACTTTGGTCGTCCACTCATCTGTCTCCCTTGGTTACTACGATCTTGATATCTGGTAAAGGGTCCATTTCTCCCCACGTTTCCTGGCCTCTTGAAACGTGACTGTTGAGGCCTCAAGTAATGGTTGGCTCTGCTGCTCTGGCCCGAGTGGGCCTTGTTATCTTCTTCAAATATCCTACATTTGTTCACCAATGCAGGAAAACTCCTGATCTCTTGATATCTGCAGGCCCTCTTAATATTTGATCTCAACCCATTTTCAAATTTAAGGCACTTGGAGCTCTCTGTCCCTGGTTGTTGGAAGGGTGGGTAGAATAGGCACAGCTCTTCGAACCTAGTCACATACTCTTCCACAGTCATGGAGCCCTGCTTCAACTCTATAAACTCCAACTCCTTCTGACTCCTTACTGTGTCGGGGAAATACTTCTCTAAGAAGCATGTCTTGAAATCGTTCCATGTCAGCTGAGCATCATCATCAGGGAATCAGTTTCTGGCTATCTTCCACCAATTCTCCGCTTCATCTCACAGCATATACACTGCACATTCCACCTTTTGGGCCTCGGTACAACGAAGACCCCCAAAAATTCTTTCCAGCTCCTGAGTCCATTTAAAAGCTGCCTCCGGGTTACGTCCTCCCTGAAACTCACTCAGCTTCCTCTTCAGGAAGCGGTCCAGCACGTGGCCATCCTCAGCTCGAGTCTGGCCCTGCCTCTCGAACACGTCCGCAAAGCGTTGGAATGCTGTGGCTATAGCCTCCATGCTTTGGCGATGCGTCATCCCTTATCCTGAAATTAACATTCAAGGATAAGTATACCGAGCCACTCATTACCAATCGGATTTCAGCCTAATGTTCAGTATCTTAACACATCATACAATTTCTATATGTTATACAATCAATGGGACCAGGAGGGGAACAACCTCCTATCCACAAGTCAATATCAATCAGGTTCAACTCATATCACAATCATGATGACCACTCAGTCAGAAAGCACACAACCGCTTACTCTTGGTAAGCATACCTTGGCCTTGGACCTTTCGGTCTGCTCTGATACCAAAATGAAACATCCTAGTTTTTAGGGGGAAAATTTTTCGTGAATTAATTAGAAAATAACCTAGATCCATAATAAAAACACTCCCTTATATGAAGATATGATAGCTGGCCCCATGGGCAAGAAGAAAAGAAAAGGAAGGCAAGGGAATTAAAACCATTCACACAGAACCACCGACAGCGCCTGAGCGAACCACCATACAGCGTACACTTGCTTAAGAGAGACACAGATCTGCCTGGGCAAGACACCCAACTCGCTCGGACGAGCACACAATACTCATTCACTGGAGCGAGAAACCTCACTCGGCAAAACCTCCACTCGGCCTCGAGACATCCATACACTTAGTAAACGACTAAGTCCACTCGGGATTCATTCCTAAGGCCACTCGGTATAAGGGGTTCCAACGCTCGGGAAATGACCCCAGCACACCTACATTCTATAACATAGTCTCTTATATTTATCCACCAAGGTACACACCGGATTTCACCCGATAAATGAGGGTGATTTCACTCGGATTCTATAAACTCTCACTCGGAATATTTTCCCCCTCATAACTTATACATGTTTTCACTCGGAATCCATTAAGCCTATGCGCTCGGGAATCTTTCCACTAAGTTACTCACCAGAATACCATCGAAGGGAACTCCCCTAAGAGTTCGTCTAAGTGTTCTTCTCTCGGAAGGAACTCATACAAATGAATCTCGCTCGACTTTATACCTACTTTTACTCGGAAATACTCAGACTTATATTCACTCGGGGAGTAGTAACTGACTCACTCGGAACCACTCAACCAATTCAGCCTCTCAGCACTTAGAATAAATTATTATCTTCCCTTTCCCCAGCAACCACTTAGCTCCGCTACTGCCCATAGACACACTAACCTCCTACGCTCATAAGGTATACTCATACATCCATATTTACCGCTCGGGCGTCACCTACAGTATAGAAGAACACACGATATATATATATAGGGAAGCATTAAATAATTACAAGAGTTTTATCATGTCTTCTGTCACCCGAAGGTGTTCAAGTTCTAACGTAAAATCTAAAACCAAAATATGAGCCGGCCAAGGCTTAAAAGGACCTTACACACAGTATATATATATACACATATATTCAAAAGCGCTCGGCTGTTTCGTTCTGCACTCAGCTCCTCCTTTATGCTTCATTCCGAGAGATGTTCACTGAAAAATGTAGCCACTGCAGGGGTGAGCTTTTTACATGTAAAATGACAATCAAGGACTCGGTATCAGTGTCAGTACGCACACTTACTTTCATTCAATCGTCTTTAGGTTAACTAAGGCCATGCCAGTCAGAATAACATCTATAACATACATACTACGTCTAGTTCATCTTCACACATACATACACATGCATCCACACACTCGGAAATCATTCATAACACCCAACACATACTATGTGTACTACCCTAATCAACCTCATATCTACATGCATGCCTGCGGATCTGACTCGAGTGATGACTTTCAGTTACAGTTCCCCCCTTACTGGCCCCTCGTCCTTCAGCTCTTCCCGCGTGGTACCGGCCTCCCATTGGCGTCTTGAGACTCCTCTCTAGCTCCTACGGCTACCACGAGCCCCTTCAGGATCTAGCCAAGGTCTGTAGCTAGAAGTCATTCCCTCGGGGCTCTTGACCTTCCACGGGTCACCCCATTCTTACACATGCAGCTAATGTGTTTACCAACAAGCATCATCACACAACCGATACCTCCTTCGTAACCATTAAGTAAGAACAGATTCAACACAGTCTTTATATTTGTTTTATCAGTCACACCAATATGTACAACAATCGGACAATCAAGTAATAGCATCTGACAAATCAACTATCGAGTACGCATTCATATTCTCACAGTGTTAACAGAGATAAAACCATGCATTTCATTCGTCATTACCCAAGGCCGATAAACTACACTACTACCATATTGATTACATGCAATTGTTGTATAACCACTGTAATACACACATAATCCAGAATCATCCATCATGCATAAGATCTAGTCGTTATAAACACATACACACACACTTAAAGCAGTACATTCATCCGGTACCGTTCGTGGACCATGCATTTGACATACAAGCGCCCCCTACCTACAGAAGGAACTCAAGAAGCTTTTCTGCTCTCGACGTTGGGTCTGACACCCTTCTTCTGATTCGTTCAGTCTTCCTTCGCTCCATCGTACTCTGCACTCGGTTCGGAAATGGAGCGTTGTTCTTCCTCTGCCTCAACGATCGTTCTTCACCAGTTGGAGGGGCTCTGACCTTCCTCCAGCACCGTCGTCGTGATCTCCGGAAGTGAAGGGCAAGAACAGAAAAGAGGATGGAGGCGAAGAAGAAAAGAGAGAATGAAGTAGTGGAAAAAAGGATGAGTATTCACGGTGGTACAGGGCATATATATATGCATGCGAAGGGAAGAAAGTGGGATGGGAAAATGTGAGTCGCAGCCCACTCACGTAACTCGCCAATCACAAACAGCCATCTTCACCAACTCAGCCTTAATTAACTTGTCATTATTCCTTAAGCTAATCTGATTATAATTAACAATTAACTTCTTACTTTTGAATCAAAACCTTAATGGTTTATTTTTTATTCGGCATTTAACTTTAAAATTGGGATGTTACATAATTCATCTTGTGTAGCTAATATCAAATGTTCATCTAATATAGCTTTATCGATAGTTTTAGGTTCGATTTGAGAAACAAAGGTGAGATGATGGCATGCATTTCTAAGAGAACTACGAGTAATTACCCTTTTGGAGCTATCACCTATGATATTATCCGCTGAAAGATTCTTGGATATATCCATTCTTTTGATATATTAGATGGTGATTCTTTTTGTTCAAGAGCCTCATCTTGCTTTGCTTATTCTTCTTTTTCTCCTATCTTTATGTCTTCCATCAGACCTACAAGATCATCAATACCCTCATTTCCATGTTCAAGTATCCTTCCATTTATGTTGTCTCCATAAGTAACACTTCCTTTATTCTTTGGAGTGAAGGTTGAGAATTTTGACATATCTCTGGTCATGTGTTTTGAACATCCCCTATCTAGGTACCAATGAGAGTTTTCCGCCTTAAAACATACCTACAAAACAAGTTTTCAAGTTTTAGGTACCCTTTGTATGTTGGGTCCTTTCTTATTAGTTTAGGTTTTCAAAATTTCTTTTGGAACCCATACCTTTCTAGTAGAGTTTTGGAAGGTATTCTTTATAAAACAATTAGAAGTAGTATGGCCATACACACCACAATAGAAACATGTTCCATTCAAGGAATAAGACATTTTATAATGGTTCTTATATGGTTTGTTATACCTTCTTTTAAAGAAATTTGTACTTAAATGGCCCATTTTTCTATAAGTTTCACATTTTAGAATGGGTTTAGGTTTTTCTTTAAAGGGTACAAAGAAGTTCTTGTATTCCTTACTATTTTTATACTTTTCATAACCCATGCCTGTTCTATCAAGAGTATACTTTTGATTTCCGAGAAGTGCATCAAGATTCTTTTTACCATTTGTAAAGTTTTCAAGAGTTTGTTTTAAGTCCTTATTTTCATTTTCAAGAAGTATACATTTATCAAACAACATACAATCTTCATTACCATTGCAAGTCATGAGAGTGATATTTGATTTGATTAATTCTTCATTTTGAACTCTAAGACTTTCTTTTTCTATGTTAATTTCATGCAACTAATTTTCAAGTTTCAGAATGGTTTGTTTTGAGCATGCATACTTTTTTGTTATTAGTATAAACTTTTCATGCAATTCACCAAATGCTTCGAGCAACTCATTTTTATCAATTTCACTTTCATCATCACTAAAATCATTTAGGGAACTTACCTCATCATTTTCGGAGTGCTTGGTCATAAGGCAAAGGTTGGCGACTTCTTCCTCCGATTCCTCGGATGAGTCTTCATTGTTTTCTTCCCAAGCTATGTACGCTCTTCTTTTTCCTTTGTTGCCCTTGTTCTTTTTCTTGAGGTTTGGACAATCTATTTTGAAGTGACCTATTTTTCTACATTCCAAACAAGTGGGAGGATTAGTATAATCTTTAACGGACTTTTTACCTTGGTTTGGATTTCTTCCTTGGAAGCCTTTCTTATAAGTAGACCAAACTCTACATCGTCAATTTCTTCATTTTTAGATTCTTCTTCTTTATCTTTTATTGATGAAGCTTTAAGAGCAATGCTCTTCTTTTTGGTGAGCTTCTTCTTTTCTTCTTCCTCGGCTATTTTCAAATCTTTGAGCTCTTGATCATGTTCTTGAAGCTTACCAAATAGTGTGGCAAGGGACCTGGTGTAGAGATTTGCCATTTGCTTCAATGTAGTCACCATTGGTTGCCATTCCCTAGTTAAACTTTTCAACACATTTTGAATTAATTCCTTGTTGCTGTAAGTTTTGCCCAAGGTGAGTAAATGATTTATAATAAGAGTAAACCTTTTTTACATATCCATAATACTTTCCTTTTGACTCATTTTAAAACCTTCATGTTGACTAGTAACTGTACCAATTTTAGAATCTTTAATATCATTAGTACCTTCATGAATTGTTTCAAGAGTATCTCATATTTCCTTAGCAGAATCACAAGTAATAACTCTAAAAAATTCATCAGGACCTAATGTTAGGGAATCCCTAGTGCATGAGCAGCCGAAATACATGGATTCCTATGGCATTTGTAAAGCATCGTGTTTTAAAGCATAAGACAAACATAAAAAAAATATATTGCATTTTAGGATTACCTCTTGAAGATTATCGAAGCAGTCACAGCCTCGTCCTTTAGGAGTCCACACGTGTACTCCCACCAGAAACGCTACACCTTCCAAATGCTAGTTTGACGGCGTGTAGTTTTTGTAACTTTTATGTATTTTGTGTCTCTTTTGGGGTGAACCGCCTATGATCATCTTATGCTCTATTTATAGGCTTAGGTTTGACCTAATTTGTTCTCTCTAAAGACTGAGCTCCTTACTCATTCTAAATGAGTTAGGCCCAATACCTTTATTTTAGTCCAACTAAAATAAAAGTTATTTTTTGATGGGCTTACTCTATGTGTATGACCCAATAGGTAAAATACTCGGTCATCTTAATAATAAACTATTTTATTATTAATATAAAATAAGAGTGGCATCTAGCAATACATCATTATGTTTGAATATTATTTAATATCAACATAACCTATAAGTGATAATTATTTTATATGTTTGTTCCTTTTGTCACAATATCCTAATTGGGCCCAAGGCATGGACGCGTCATCCTTGTACGGCCTAATTTATTTTACTTGATACCAGAGTAGACTTTATATGATTAAATATCTAATATTTATTCTATCTAGCATGGCCATGCATTTCCTGAGTCTCACTTTATCAAGTGGCCTATAGATATCACTCCTATCACATAGGAGAGACAAATCCCATCTATATCACTCACATCCCTCTGCATAATTTATTCATTGCCTAATCATAACCTTTATAGTCCTCTTATTATAGAAGATGTTTGATTGTATTAAAACAACAAACACCTTGTGTAGGAATCGTAGTGACTTTTGGTCGAAGGACTACACATACCATAAATTGAGAATCGTTTATGACATTTATGTAACGATCCATGCAACGTTCTCATGGTGGGTCTGCCAGTACATCATTACTCTTAATATGTACCCGTGTGAAGACTTGATATCATCTATATCCATGATCTGTAAGATGAGATCATCAGTATACTACATACTAGTCTTAATGTATTTACATGTCCCCACGTAAATACTTGACTAGAGACATTTTAGGAATAACTCTCATATGACCTATTACTCCAAGGATAAATAAAGGCTGTTAAAGTATTTAACAAAAAATGCCTTATACAAAATGATGCGTCCTACATAGGCTCTTAGTGCATATTTCCAACTATCTCTCATTTGCACTTAGAGCTGACAAGGTTAATGCCCAATGACGTCTACAATGCCCTCATGCTTTTGCTACACAAGCGGTTTTACTAATGGGTTCCCAACAATTTTGTTGGTATACACATTGCATATTTTCATATCTTCCAAAGATAGAACTATTTAAGTATATGCTTGGACTAATCCACTTCCTTATATTGTTATATGGTTCTATTGTCATCATAGTGGAAACTTATAGGGTACAAAACATTTGGAATGATTAAATGTAAATTGACTTCTTTTATAATTTATTATAGCAAATTACTTAGATTTATTAGTAGAACCAATGATTGTTTCTTGCTTTGAATCTTTCAAGCATACATCGCAACCGTCTTGACAAGCCATATATTTTGATTTCAATCTTAAGTTTTTCAAATTAATCAAAAGATTGGCATCAGTGTAACCTTTACAACGAGCTTATCTTTCATTTATCAAGATCAAATCCTTAGTCCTTTTCAAGTGTTTAAGGATATTCTTGATTATAGAATAAGAATATTAGTTCTAGAAGAAGCATGTCTTCTATATGTATTATTAGAACTATAATTGTGTAGTTACTAACCCTTTTATAGTCACAAGATTTATCTTCATTCTTTAATGAAGATTCTAGCTTCTAAAAGCTTGCTTCAGTCCATAAATGGAACATTTGCAGTTCACATACCTTTCTAGATGTTTCAGGCATAAAAGGCCTTTAGGTTGTGTCATATACACATCCTCAAGATGATTTCTATCTTGACATCTATCTATCATATCTTATAATGGTGGTATACTTCTATAAAGAGTAGGATCTAAATGGTTTTTAAGCTAATTGAATTTTGTCAATCTTGCTTTTCAAGGTACTCTTATTACCATCCATGTTTAGTTTTCCTTTTGAAAACCCACTTGCATCCTATAGGTTTTACCCTTTAGGTGCGTCAACCAAGGTTCATACCTTGTTAATATACATGGAACCCATTTCAAATCCCATAGTCTTATGCCATGTCTTAGAATCTAAACTTGCATTGGCCTCTTCATAAGAAGCTTGGTAATTTAGTAATATACCTCCTTCCTGATTTATAAGATATCCATATCTTTCAGGTTTGGTGACATATCCTATTTGATCTTACGCAACTCTTGTGCTACCGGAACTAAAGATATCATAACACTTTGTGATTTCTACTCCAAGTCCATCCTTGACTTTTGAATGCTTTGTGATACTTGAATTTCTTCAAGTTCTACTATCCTCCCACTGATTCCTTAAGGGTACTCTTATTCAAGAATACAACATTCTAAGCAACAAGCCTTTTATTCTTAGATAAATTGTAGAACTGATAACCCTTAGCTTTCTTTGGATATCTCACAAAATCCAAATTATTAGTAAAGACATACTAGGTTTCTTCCTAGTCCATATCATATATGGTTTCTTTAAGAAAGTCTAAGATGGAACATGGTTAAGTGTGGAAATTTTGTTAATAAAGGAACATTAAAGGAGTTAGAGATGTTTGATAATAATCAATAATCAAACTATGTCCAACAAGGTTTGACTTTTCCCCATAGAGATACTATTATGGCATTCCATGAGGAATGAGTTAAGAGGTAATCTCTCACTCTATTAGATAGTTATCAAACTTGTAGCTCAAATTATTTGCTATCTTGATCTTTATCTTGCCAATTTGGTTTTTCACTTCATTATGAATTCTTTGAACTTCTCAAATACTTTCTAACTTATGTTACATAAATCCATACTCATTGAATTTTCAATTAGTATGTTAAAGTATTGAAAAATATATCTAGTTATTGTTCCAATAGGCCTACATACATCGTCATGTATTAGATAATAGATTACTTATCTTTTTAATGAATGAGGTCTCAATTATCTCTCCAATAAATAAGATTTACATGTCTCAATTGATTCCAAAATCAAAAGAGTCCATATAACCATATTAATAGTATTTAGAAATGTGTTTCTTATTCATTTGCCTTAGGAGACAATACCATGTAAGTAAGGTTCAAAATCACTTATTTTAACCTACTTTGACAGTTGTTATAGATGGGTGTTTTGAGATTTAGGATGTGGAATCCATTACTCAATTGTGCATCAACACCCTTTTGAAGAAATAAAGTTATTTTATAGTAAAAAACATTTCTTGTCCAACAAGAAATAATATGCACAATATCTAGTTCACTAACTAGCCCAATAGGTAAAGATCTTATCTTTATTGTAGCAACTTTTGCTTAATTTTACACAGATTTCTCCACCCTTAGCAAGTGATCTACTTCCTTGATCTTTCAAAATTTGAGATCTACTAATAGTATCTGATACTAATGTTAGTGAAGTAAAATAACTTGACTTTTATAACATGACCTGTAGTAGAAGTCTTACATCCCTTTCTTTTGAACTTCTTCAAGTTCTTTAGACAAATTATTTCAATGTCTTATTTGGCTAAAACTGGAAACAATTTCCTTTCTTGATCACCTTTTAGACTTCCAGACCAACTTGGCCTTAATAAAGTCTGTATATGATCATATATCTCCCATATATTCATATTGCCTTTTATAGCTCAGAGTTTATGCAGACTCCATAGGGTATTCAAGACCCAACCATAGATGATATATAAGCCAAACATGACACACTGCTGCTTCATCCTTATTGAAGATAATTCTCAAGTCTCAATATCTATCCAAGCATTTTTCCAGATAAAGTGTCCTTCCAAATGATAGATTGCAACAAAACAATATTTGGTTTGTCATGGTTATTCTAAAACAAATTACATGCAAATCTATCACTTCTATTTAAAAAATATTTATATTTTGGTCATTAAATAAATATGTTGTCTCCCACTATTTTTATTCAAAACAAATACCCTCACTGAATCATAAAAAATCCCGTTGGAAGGTTTTTCTAGTGGGCCAAGATCCATATTTGGCCTAGTGTTGAGTCAGCTTTGGCTGATCACCCAACCCTTGGTTATTTAGGTAGGAAACACATTTCTAATTGTATCTCATGCAACTTTTGGATGATTGAGTGGGTAACTCTTTACCCTTATTCATCTTATTAATTTAAGCTCAATCCTTGTGCCTCTAAGTTATTTTCAATCCAATTGAAAAGCTTAGTTAAGTTTAAGCCTAATAAAAATAATTTGGATATTACAATTATCCCATCGCGCCTTGCTAGTATAAATGATAGCCCTCTGCTTTGGCAGACCCACTATTCATTGACATTAGTCTTGACCAGTATTACTTATTAGAAGGTGTTTAAACTTAATATTAACGCTTCTAGTTCCTTCAATCTGATTAAAGTTACCTAGATAAGTCTAATAACAAATGATAATCCAATTATCCATCATCCTTTACTAATATCAATAAAAGCACCCTGCTTTGGCAAAACCTACACTTTATTAAAACTAGCGTTGATGACTGTTGTTTATTAGAACGCGTTTTAGACTGTTCATACCTTTAGGCTTTTCCAATCCAATTGAAAAATGCCTATTTGAATAAAACATAATAAGTTATACTTGGATAATCCAATTATCCAATCATGTCCTACTAAACATAAATAAAGGCACCCAACTATGATGTGACCTACACTTTATCTATATCAAGTTAGACGTTATTACTTATTGGAAGCTATGATTGTCGGGCTTGAGGGATTTCAATTTTCTTATTGTTCATTACCGACTTTCATTAAACACTTTAACGTAAAATAAAACCCCAAAACATGCAATCAAAATTGTGAGATGGTTATGGTCTTCCTAGAAAATAAAATAAAATAAAATAAAATAAACCTAAAGGAACTATGGTGTCTTGACTTCGTGAAGTCCTACTTCTTGAAACCACTATCCTCTTGGAGTCACCACTCCTTTATTCTTTTCAAGGTCATATCCATCAAGAATCACCACTCTAGATTTCTTCTAGGTCTCCACCTTGTTGGCTTTTCCAAGATTATAATGTAATAAAGAAAACTCGTTTTACATACGAGTGAAGGGTTGAGAGAAGAAATTTAAGAATAGCGAAAGGCACAGCACGTAGGCTGTATTTAAAATTAAATAAAAAATCTAAGACCATAACCATTCACCGCTAGACGTGTTAATTAATCAATTAATAGAGTAATTAATTGTATTTAAAATAAAAATAAATTTTAAAACACATAATTAAATACACAGGGTCATAAAAGGAAAAACTACTCCGTTGACCATTCAACAGACAGGGTCAAGGGGTGTTCCAACCCAAAAATATAGTACTATAATCAGGTTAGTTCCCAAGAAAGAGAGGTGGGTCTGAAGTGACCACTTAAGTACCAAGTCTTTCCTAGCCATAACATCCCACTAACCATACAACTCAAAATATTCGGTTATGATTTCAAACAATTTGAAATCTTAAATTTTTAAACGGCCAAGGTTTAACTTTTAAACCTTATCTTTTGACCCTTACAATTACCCTAAAATAGGAATAGTCAAGATTTAACTTTTAAACCTTATCTCTAGAGTCTCAACAATCATCCTATTTTTTAGGAACAATCAAGGTTTAAATTGTAGACCTTATCTCTAGAGTTCAAGATATTTTATTTTGAATCCTATTAAATTTAATAAAGATCTTATCTTTAATTTGTAACTTTTGCCAATCCTATCAAATTTATTAAGGATTAAATATTTGATTTTAAAATTATTAAATTTAATAAAGATCTTATCTCTTATTTGTAACAATTACAAATCATATTAAATTTAATAAATATGAATCAATTTGTAACTCCTACATATCACATTAATTTTAAAAAGATCACATACGATGCAAATTCTATTAAAATTAATAAGAATAAATTATTTAAATTTGTAACTCTTACAAACTTTAAATTTAACAAACAATTAAAATTTGATTTGCAACTTTTACAAATCAAATTTAAAATATAATATTAAAATCAAATATTTTATTTGTAACATTTACAAATAAATAAAATATCATTACGGCTAGAGTTCAACTTTTGAATCCTAGCTTTCATTACGGCTAGGGTTTAA
Source organism: Clitoria ternatea (assembly GCA_037962975.1). Lineage (NCBI taxonomy): Eukaryota > Viridiplantae > Streptophyta > Magnoliopsida > Fabales > Fabaceae > Clitoria > Clitoria ternatea. The sequence continues at coordinate 166,347,063 of CM075672.1, forward strand.
CTCTTGAACTTCTAAACACAATCTCACATGAACAATTCATATTAGAAAAGAAAAAGCATATAGACGTTCATTGCATACAACCCTTGATTTCAATTTAATTAAACGAACATAAAACATGCCTTATAATTAGAACACATAAAACAATCACCATTACAACATACAACATGTTCATATAATAAAGCACATCCCAAAAACATGTTCTTTAATTAAAATGTTGAGAAAAACATTCAATTTACACAAAACAAAAATAAATTGATACTAGCTTTCAAAAGGTACAACCTTTGCAACATATCTCATAAAAAATGCAACCATTACATAATATCTCATAAAAAATGTAACCTTTGCAACATCACTAATTAAAGATGCAACCTTTGCAAAAGGATTCAACCCTTACAATTCTTTTCGTAAAAGAAATTTTTTTTACATGTTCTTTAAATAAACATTCGCCCAAAACACAGTTTTGCAATCAAGCTCTGATACCACTATTAGGGAATCCTTAGTGCATGAGTGGCGGAAATACAAGGATTCCAATAGGATTTGCAAAGTGTCGTGTTTCAACACATAAGACAAACACCAAAAAAAATATATTGCGTTTTAAGATTACCTCTTGAAGATTATCAAAGCAGTCGTAGGCTCGTCCTTTAGGAGTCCACACGAGTACTCCCACCAGAAACGCTACACCTTCCAAATGCTAGTTTGACGGCGTGTAGTTTTTACATTTTTTATGTATTTTGTGTCTTTTTTGGGTGAACCGCCTATGAGCATCTTATGCTCTATTTATAGGCTTAGGTTTGACCTAATTTGTTCTCTCTAAAGAGTCAGTTCCTTACTCATTCTAAATGAGTTAGGCCCAATAGCTTTATTTTAGTCCAACTAAAATAAAAGTTATTTTCTGATGGGCTTCCTCTCTGTCCGAATATTATTTAATATCATCAGAACCTATAAGTGATAATTATTTTTTATGTTTGTTCCTTTTGTCACGATATTCTAATTGGGCCCAAGGCATGGTCGCGTCATCCTTGTACGACCCAATTTATTTTACTTGATACCAGAGTAGACTTTATCTGATTAAATATCTAATATGTATTCTTTCTAGCATGGCCATGCATTTTCTTAGTCTCACTCCATCAAGTGGCCTATAGATATCACTCCTGCCAAATAGGAGAGACAAATCTCATCTACATCACCCACATCCCTCTGCATAATTTGTTTTTTTCCTAATCACAACCTCTATAGTCCTCTTGTTATAGAAGACGTTTGATTGTATTAAAACAACAAACTCCTTGTGTAGGAATCGTAGTGACTTCTGGTCAAAGGACTACATATACCATTATCACATTGAGAATCGTTTATGACATTCATGTAACGATCTGTGCAACGTTCTCATGGTGGGTCTATCCAGTACATCATTACTCTTAATGTGTACCCATGTGAAGACTTGATATCATCTGCATCCATGATTTGTGAGATTAGATTATCAATACACTCATACACTAGTCTTAATGTATTTACATGTCCCCACATAAATACTTGACTAGAGACATTTTAGGAATAACTTTCATATGACCTATTACTCCAGGGATAAATCAAAGTTGTTAAACTATTTAACAAAAAATGCCTTATACAAAATGATACGTCCTATATAGGCTCTTAGTGCATATTTCCAACACCTAATGCTAGAGTAATAAGATTTTTTACTTTAAGATTAAATTATACCTTTTTCTCCTCCTCATTTATCCATAAGTCTATAGGCTTAGCACATTCAACATTATCAACAACATATTTAGGAATAAAAGGACCAAATTGAATAGCATTTCATACCTTAAGATCATAGGATTGGACGAAAATTTTCATCGTTTCTTTCCAAAAAGCATAGCCTTTTCCATTGAAAGCGGGAGACCTATTTATAGCTCCACCCTAGGGAAAGAGATTGCTTGAGGCCATTTCTATCTCTTGCAGCTGTTAAGCCTTGTAGTAAGAGTCAATCTCTGATACCACTTGTAAACCAAGTGGCCTCAATGACTCAAGAAGAGAGGGTGAATTGAGTCTTAAAAAATAATTACCTTTTAGAACTTAATTTCAATTTTACTTTACCTTACTTAAAGAGATGAAGAAATTAGTATCATAATAATTAAGTAAATAACAATTAAAGCAAGAAAGTAAAGTAAGTAAAAAACTTGAAATTAAATGGAGTAGGGGAAGAGAGAGAATGGCACACTCAAATTTTATCCTGGTTCAGAAACCCCTACGTCCAGGCCCCAAGTAAACTACTTGAGATTTTCCACTAAGAATTTGAGATTTACAAGATGAGCCATACAAGTCTCTTAATTTCCCTACCAAGAACTTTATCCCTCACCTTTATCCTTCTCATAATTCTTACTCAACCAACCCCAAAGGTGTAACATCCCAAAATCTAATTAAATGACTAATTGAGAGAAATAATTAGTAAGTAATTACATATGAGTTATTAAATATCCCAAAATTTAGAAATAATTAAATCGAGAATTTTTATGATTATTCATATTTTATTGTGGCTTAAGGAGCTAAAAATAATACCCGATTAAAATATGAGTGTCGAACCAAGTATCTTCGATTAAGGTACTGTTGGTTAGGGCTGTTAAGAATATTATTGGAATCCGAATATATATTTGGAATAATTTTTGAATAAATTATTAAGCCCGAACGGAGATCCCGTCTGTTATAAAACGAAAAGCTTTTAATAAAAGGTAAAACTTTAAAGGCAAAAACTCTATTTCCTCTTATACTCTCACGTTGGCTCCCTCTCACTAAGGCAAAGCTCTCTTTCTCTTCTCCTTTCCTCTTTTACTCATCTTCTTCCTCTTGAAACCCTTGTGTAGTGTGCCCTTCTCCTCCTTCCATTTTTGTTTTACATCAAACATGGAGGAGATGATGATGGTGATTTGATATTCTCCCTCTCTCTCTTGCATTTTTGTGTTCACTCTCTCATTTTCTTGGAGCTCTTTTCTCTTTGGCTTGAGGTAAGTTTCCTCTCTATTTTCTTGAGCTCTAGCCCTAGGGTATGGGTTATTATGGCTTTTGAGAGTCTAATGTGTATGGGTTATGGAAAGGGAACCATTTATGATGCAAAACCCTAAGGTGGGTGCATTTAATATGAGTTTTATAAGGGTATTGAGGGGTACACAAAATTGTCATTAAATGTGGTGGGTATTGATGGACATTGATGATGGTTGTTGAGTTTTAATGAGACCCTAACCCTATAATTTAGGGGAAATATGAAGTATAAATGGATGAGTGTTTATTGATGTTGGGAGAATGTATTTAATGATGTGAGATGGTAATATTGATAGTGGATGGCCATTAATGAGGTTAGATGGTTAATAATGATAGTTAGAAACCATTAATATAGAAACCCCTAGGTGGGTGAGGTCCTTAAATGCATAATAAGTGAATTGGAACACCAAGCCCTTGGTGGTTGTGGTGGATTAAATGAAATGAAAGAGGTTAGAAATATAAAATGGCATAAACACCAAGTAATTAAATATAAGCATTTGAATCTTGGTGGTTTGAATAGAAAATAATTGTATGGTACATTGTGTAATGTAGGAAACGACCCCATTGACGGAGCGGGACCTTCAAACTGCGTTGATTTCTACTTCTCTTGAGGTAGGAGGGGGTAACATCTCTAAATGCATGATTTCATCCATTATTGGTGTGTAAGTATGATTGTGTGATCATAATTTAGTTTGGATGAATATTCTTGATGTTCATGTGAATTTGAATGCATTTAGAATGGATGGTGTTATGTGGCATGTGTTGTTGGGATGATGATTATGATACTGAATTTGATTTATGATAATGAGACTTGTTGTGAATGGCTTTAAGACCATGAATGAATTGATTTCAATAATGTTGAGCATCCCATGATATATTATTTGATGAATAATGATTGCCACTAACTATTGATATGTATGAAATCCAATGGCAATTGGTAATAGTTGAGAATAATGAGGATAGTGAAACCCACTAAGTGTTGGTGGTGAATTATTGATTGTGGAGTGGCATTATATGATGCATTATGAGAGAAACGTATTGATTGGCATTTGCATCCATGGCATATCATATGCTATCTGTGTGGAATGTTAGGGGTTCCAATAGGCGGGCCCAATGGGAGGGAGACCCAGTACACGGGTGAAGTTATATATTGTTCCTGAGTGATTCTTGGAATCACGAAGCTGCCCATAGTTTAGTGGCGAGGCACCTAATGTGGTGGGCCCAATAGGTATGCGGCTATATGGTAAGCAAGTTACCTCGGTGTCTCTATGGGGCACGGCTCTCTTGATGTGTGTTCGGGAGGGGCCCGTAGCACTTTGGGAAGTGAGGCCATGTTGTGAATCCGTAAGTCACGGGGTGACTAGTGCTACATATGGGCGATAATGGTTTGGTACTAGTAAAAGAGTGATGTTATGCATGCATGATTTGAGATATAAGTGTACACATTTAATACTGTAGTAGGGGCATAGTAGCACACTGACGTCGGCTGTCGTGGCCCCGTCAAATTAGTACATTAAAACTAATTAATGTAGTACTAGGGTGTCAACCTAGGTCGTTCTCTCAAGGATCAACACTAAAATTTAGGAAAATCAAGTCTTAAACTAATTTTTAACAAACCAAAATAAAACAACTAAAATTTATTTTTACAGACAAAAGTTCAACAAGCATACAATAGGGGGGGTTTGTTTAAGTGTTACAGAAATTTAAAACAGAATATAAAATACAAAATGAGTGTAGAACAAGTAATAACGAACGATTGATTTTCTTGGAGTATTGAAATTTATTTTATCCTTGGATTTGAAAAGGTTTCTATACACTTCCTTATTGTCAATCCCTTAGTTCAATTTGAATTAATCAACTAAGCGTCTTTTAATTCATAATTCCTTTACTTTCATAAAATGAAGATTTTAATCAAGCATCCTAATTAAGCAAAAGGAGTCAAGATTTTAAATTCTAGGAATTATTGAACATACATAGAACATCGCCTACATACATAAACTAGCTTCAACGTTATGGAATTAAGCAAACCACAACTATTAAGATTGATTTTGAAACATTCATTAAGCATGTATATTTCTTAATCTATCTTAATATAATTTTTCTTATTTAATTCTAACTGTCTAATTAAATTGATTAAGCATACAATTTAATTAAACCGAATAGACACTAAATAATCGAGCTAGAATTATGAAGAGTCTAACAACAAGGAAATGTATTGAAAATCAAAACCTCAAAAATAATATTACATTAATCTCCAAGAAAATCAATCTAAGGGTTTTAGCCCTCCATAATTAAAACAAGATAAAAACCGAACCCGGAATGAAGTTCTCCCGAATTCTTCCTCCGTTCTCCTACTGCTGTCCACTGCTTCTCTGCTCCAGAAATTCCTCTGCTCTCTTTGCTCTGAACTCTCTGCTGCTGTCCCTATTTATAGCATTTCCATAGCTGAATTTTTGCATTAAACATTCAGCCCATCACCTTGCCATGAGCTTTTCACGTTGGAAACTAATGCACTAAGGGAACATGACATTTGCCTTCCATTCTTTTTGCCATGAAGACTTAATAATTTTACAGCACCTTTTTGCACTTTTAATGGGCAAAAACAGCCCAGAATTTTTTTGGTATGCATGCTGCCAAATTAATGTGTGTTGCTCTCCAATTTTTATTGCTGTTTTTATCTGTTTTGCTGTTCATTTTCACTGCTGTTGCTGTCAAAATACATGCTGTTTGTGTCCAATTTCAATGCTGTTTGCTGTTTCAAATTCTTGCTGTTGCTGTTTCAATTTTTCCTATTTTCCAGCAGCAATTTCTCTTGAAAATATGTTGTTTTGTTGACAAATTCCCATTGCCAACAGCCAGCTTTACACGTGAAAGCAGCAGCCAAAAGGGGTCCAATTGCATGCTATTTGTTGTCAAATTCACATTGGAATCTTGTCCATTTTCCTTTTGACCATTCAAAGCTTTATAAAAAAAAATAATTGAAAGGAATGGCCATCAACTTGTAATTCACGTTGGAAACAAGGAGGGGGGCTGCACTCTTTGTAGAAAATTTTGCATATGGGACCAAGTGTGGGACATGGAATTATGTTATCAAATATTGCATAAAATATTAGCAATTGCTCTCCATTCTTTTTGGTGTTGTCCGTGAACTCAATTGCCATGAGGGGACTCTTTTAGTTTCATAATTTATTGGTCCTTGGAAGCTTTTGACCATGTGCACTTGTAGGAGAAAGAGATAGCAATTGTTTATACAAAAATTGGCAAAAGACCTTGCATTTAGAGAGCTTTCAACGTGAATAATTTTCCCAACAGCACTAAAATTCACGTTGGCACACTTGGGAATTTAAGAGTTCCATTTTTGTTATTCTTTGAACCATGGATAAGGCTTTAACAATTTCACATTAATATACTTGTCAAGAAAAAGTAATTAATGTGAATTTGTACTTGGAGGAGAGTAATTTATTTGCAAAATACTCATGAAGCTTCCAATAATTTGATAACCTGTAAAATAAAATAAAATCAAATTAAACTTAGTTAATTCAATAGATTTTATTTTAGGATGAAAGCTTAATTTATTTTAAACATACTAATTAACACAAACTAAACAAAAACAGTAGAAATTGGAAACAGCAATCACTAGTAAACAGTAAAAGTAAAAGAAAACAGAAATCATAAAATCCAGCACTCAATAGTAACAGTAAAAATAAGAAAACGGTGATCACTAGCAAATAGTGAAATAAAAATTATAAATGGAGATTACTAACAAATTACGCTAAAACACATTTATTAAGATTTAACAGTAAATAAAACAGACAAACAGAGTAAGTAATTAAAGATAAAAAGATATGTCATCAAATACCCCCACACTTACTCTTTTGCACTCCTGGGCAAAATCAGAATAAAAACAAGTTTCACACTTTATTGAAAACATCCAAACATTTAAATACAGTAAACACACAGAACTGACATGCTTTTCATGAAATCTTAGGAATATACAGAGAAACAAGAGTTTTCAACATGTAAGATACAGAGCATCAAGATATGCATAAAAATCATCCAAACATTTAGACATGTAAGAATTAAATCAAACTGAAGGGAAAACCATAAGTGACAGAACCTCGCAAGACATACTCTCAACTCTCAAGTGTTTTAGGTTTGTGTATACTCTCAAAACATTTCCTGAAAAATAGACAGTCCAAAAATTTGGCAAGTTTCTCAATTCCACAATCAACACAAATGCATGTATAGATCAACAGGGCTTTCCAAGGTTGTAATGTGGCCAAGGTTAAAATGGATGGAAAAATTTTTTTTGGAAAATAAGTTTAAATACCAAAAAGAATGATGGAGCAATTAATTTAACTAGCAAACAGTGAGGGTAAAACATTTACTGTATCATATTTGGTCGCAATCATCAAGAAATTTTATTTTATTATTTTTTTTCATTTATTCATCAATATTTTTTTTTATCTTTTTCTTATGTGATTGCATAACACTTGAAACAAGAGTTGGAACTCCTCTTTTTTTTTTGTACACCCCCACACTTATTTGAATGCCTGTTTTTGACTTGATTCCAAAGCTCCAATATATTCCTTAAGGTAGGTATATTTTTGGTTTTTCGTCCATAGCTTATTTGAGCTGCAACAAAGAAATGGTTAAATAGGCTCAAAAGGGCTAACAAAGGATGATTTATTCATGGTAGACTTATATGGCTAGTGGCTCAATTGAACAAAATGCCTGTATCATTTCAAATACATTCACATGAGTTTCAAGTATCATCAAGAAACAAGACAAAAATTAGGATGTAAAAATTCAAGAATTAATCACACATGAAAGAATTAAGATGGTTTAAAGTGATCCATCAAAATTTTTTAAGGCTCAAAAATCTCACAAGGTATAATTCCATCATATATGATCATCTCTCAATTATCATGTCATTCTCAACATACCAAAAATGCTTGAGTTCAAATTATAACGTATCATTAAGCTTATATTAGACATGAGAGAATTTACCTGTTACTCATGCATATCTTAAAATTCCAATAAAACATGCCTTTTTAAAACAAAAACACACACAATTTTTTTTTCATAAAAAAAAATAAAAAATTTTTTACTCTTTTTTTAAATTATTTTTTTTTACTTTTTTTTTTATTTTAATTATTTTTGAAAAATAGTCACAAAAAATTAATCACAAACAACATACAATGAAAACAACACACAACAACATACAAGGATATTCCCACCCCCACACTTAAATCATACATTGTCCTCAATGTAAGACAGAGCATACAAAATAGACAATATAATGAAAAAGTAAAAAGATGGGTAAGAAAAACTCCCTCAAGGGGGATCAAGAAGTGGTTCCCCCAAATTATGTTCCTCCATTGTGACATCTACAAGTGAAGGATTCTCATGAAACGGCTTCAAACGTTGTCCATTAACCTTGAAGCTTTTATTGGAGTTTTCACTTTTTATTTCCACAGCTCCATGGGGAAATACATTAGTAACAATGAAAGGTCCTTCCCATTTGGAGCGCAATTTTCCGGCCATCAGTTTCAACCGGGAATTAAACAGTAGCACTTTCTGCCCGACAGTAAATTCCTTTCTAGCTATTGAGCTATCATGGAATTTCCTTGTTTTCTCTTTGTAGAATTTTGAATTTTCATAGGCTGCCAAATGGATCTCATCAAGCTCATTCAGTTGTAATTTCCTTTCTTCACCTGCTTGATCAAGTGCTAAGTTACAAGCTTTTACAGCCCAATAAGCACGATGCTCAATCTCCACTGGAAGATGACATGCTTTACCAAAAACAATTCTATAGGGAGACATTCATATAGGTGCCTTAAAAGCTGTTCTATGTGCCCAAAGAGCATCATCCAGTTTCCTGCTCCAATCTTTTTTGTTAGGCTGTACTATCTTCTCTAGGATTCTTTTGATTTCTCTGTTAGAGACTTCTGCTTGTCCATTGGTTTGGGGGTGATATGGAGTAGAAACTCTATGAACAACCCCATACTTCCTGAGCATAGCTTGCATGGTCCTGTTGCAGAAGTGTGTTCCTTGATCACTAATGATTGCTCTCAGAATGCCAAACCTGCAAAAAATTTGAGATCTAACAAAATCTACAACAACTCGAGCATCATTAGTTCTGGTGGCTTTAGCTTCCACCCATTTAGAAACATAATCTACAGCTAACAGAATGTAAGTAAAACCAAAGGATGGAGGAAATGGACCCATAAAATCAATGCCCTAAACATCAAACACTTCACAAAACAACATAGGTTGCTGAGGCATCTGTTGACGCCATGTGATAGCGTTTCCAGTTCTTTGGCATTTCTCACAGGTGTTACAAATTCTCCATGCATCCTTAAAAATGGTAGGCCAATATAAACCAGAATCCAACACCTTTCTTGCTGTTCTTTGTGGACCAAAATGTCCACCTACTGGTGAAGCATGACAGAATCGAAGAACTGATTCTATCTCTTGATCAGGAATGCATCTTCGAATCACCTGATCATTACACAACTTCCACAAATATGGGTCATCCCATATATAATATTTTGCATCACTTTTTAGTTTTGAAATTTGGCTTCTGGATGCATATGGTGGAAAAACAGAAGCAACAAGATAATTTACAATGTTAGCAAACCAAGGTGTATCAAAAGAGTTAGAAATACTCATGAGGTGTTCATTGGGAAAATGTTCCCGAATAGGTGCCGAATCAGGAGCATTCTCAATTCTGCTTAAATGGTCTGCCACGAGGTTTTGTGTTCCACTTCTGTCACGAATTTCCAAGTCAAACTCTTGGAGCAAGAGCATCCAACGAATTAATCTTGGCTTGGACTCACCTTTCTTCAACAAGTACTTCAGAGCTGCATGGTCAGTAAAGATAACTACTCGGGAACCGAGTAGGTAAGATCTGAACTTATCTAATGCAAAAACAATGGCCAAGAGCTCTTTTTCAGTGGTGGTTTAATTTACCTGGGCAGCATCTAAAGTTTTAGATGCATAGTAGATGACCCTAGGTTGCTTGTCAATCTTTTGACCAAGGACAGCTCCCAATGCATAATTAGAGGCATCACACATCAATTCAAATGGGGCTGTCCAATCAGGTGCTTGGATTATTGGGGTAGTGGTCAATGCTTGCTTGAGGCAATTAAAAGCCTCCTTACACTTTTCATCAAACTCAAATGCCACATCCTTTTGAAGCAGACTGGATAGTGGCCTAGCCTTCTTGCTAAAATCCTTTATGAATCTTCTGTAGAAACCTGTATGACCAAGAAAAGAACAAACCTCTCGAACACAAGAGGGGTAAGGCAAATGTGATATAACTTCTACCTTGGCAGGGTCTACCTCAATTCCTTTCTCACAGATTACATGTCCTAAAACTATTCCTTGTTTTACCATAAAATGACATTTTTCATAGTTCAAAACAAGGTTAGTTTCAATACATCTGTTTAAAACTTTATCAAGACTATCAAGACATGCATTAAATGAAGATCCATAGACAGTAAAATCATCCATAAACACCTCTATGCAATTTTCAATGAAATCATGAAAAATACTTATCATGCATCTTTGGAAAGTTCCAGGGGCATTACATAGGCCAAATGGCATTCTCCTATAAGCAAATGTGCCAAAGGGACAGGTGAATATGGTCTTTTCTTGATCCTCAGGTGCAATATGAATCTGAAAATATCCAGAGAATCCATCAAGAAAACAGTAGTGAGACTTACCTGCGAGACGCTCAAGCATTTGGTCAATGAAGGGTAAAGGAAAATGGTCCTTCTTGGTTGCTTGGTTAAGTCTTCTGTAATCAATACAGACTCTCCAACTATTCTGCACTCTAGTTGGGATCAACTCATTCTTCTCATTCTTCACAACTGTGATCCCTGTTTTCTTAGGAACCACTTGAATTGGACTCACCCATTCACTGTCAGAGATAGGATAAATGATTCCTGCTTGTAAAAGCTTGGTAATTTCCTTCTTAACAACATCAAGGATTACAGGGTTGAGTCTCCTCTGGGGCTGTCTTACTGCTTTAGTATTTTCCTCCAGAAATATTCTATGCATGCACATAGATGGACTAATTCCAGGAATATCTGCCAATGTCCAGCCTATAGCCTTCTTGTGCCTTTTTAAAACCTACAATAATTTTTCTTCTTGATTTTCATCAAGAGAAGTGGAAATTATCACCGGGAGCTGTTCATCATCCCCTAAGTATACATACTTAAGGTTCTCAGGTAGAGGTTTCAATTCTAACTTAGGTGCCTGCAAAACAGATGGAACTAACAAGGTAGATTTTGATTCTGCTAATTGCACCTCAAAAATTTTGTTAGAATTTTCTTGAAATCCTGCATTCAGCTCCTTATGGTTAACAGGTATATCTAAAGACTCTGAATCAGAAATTATGTATTTATCAATTTTAGCACAAATATCACAACTTCCAGAATCATTGCATGCAAAACATTTGTTTGAATCATCTATGCATTCCAAATCAACATTAGAAAAATGTTCAAAAACTAGTTCATCAATAATGTCAATTTGGAAAACAGAATGATTTTCAGATGGGTATTTCATGGCATCAAGAATATTAAATTGAACTCTCGTGTCACCAAATTCCATAGAGAGAGTTCCAGAATGAACATCTATTTTGGTTCGGGCTATTTTCAAAAATGGTCTTCCCAAAATGATAGGAACAGGAATGTGAGACATACCTTCTTCCATATCAAGTACGAAAAAGTCAGCAGGGAAAACAAGTTGTTCTACCTGAACCAAAACATCTTCTATAACTCCAACAGGGTAAGCAGTGCTTCTATTGGCTAGTTGAATAACTACACCAGTAGGTTGTAAATTTCCAAGAGATAAAGATTTAAAAACAGACATAGGCATCACATTTATTGAAGCTCCTAAATCTAACATGCAATTTTCAAATTTGTTATTGCCTATGATACAGGGTATAGAAAATGTACCTGGATCTTTGCATTTCTCAGGGATATTTGATGTTTCCTTACCAAGCAGTGCAGATACATTTCTTCCCATGCTTATTCTTTCATTTCCCTTGAGTCTTCTTTTATGAGTACATAGTTCTTTCAGAAATTTGGCATACTTGGGTATTTGCTTGATTGCATCAAGAAGAGGTATATTCACTTCTACTTTCCGAAAAGTATCCAAGATTTCTTTGTCAACTTCTTCCATCTTCTTGCTTGGAATTGCTTTGGGTGGGAAGGGAAGAGGGATATGAGGTGGGATTTGGGGTGATTGCATCTCAGACTTGCTTGTGCTTGAAGAGGGTACATCATTCTCAACTATTACAGGCTCAGTTATTTGTTTCTCAGGTTCCTTGGGTATGGGTACTTCAAGGTTCTTACCAGATCTTAACTGAATTGCACTCACATTTCTTGGATTTGCAGCTGGTTGATATGGTAATTTGTCAGAGTTTTGAGATTGTAACTGGCTTAATGATGAAGCCAATTGCCCAATTTGGTTACTTAAACTCTGGATGGTAGCATCATTCCTCTGTTGATACTCCAAGTTCTGTGCAGCCATTTGTTTCACCATATCCTCCAAAGAAGGTCCACTTGTGGATGGTTGAGGTGTAGGTCTTTGAAAGGTTGGTGCATTGTTTTGAAATGGGGGTTGGGAATTTTGTTGTTGGTTACCCCATCTCAAGTTTGGATGGTTCCTCCAACCTGGATTATATCTATTGGTGGAAAGGTCATGGTCGTTTTGTTGTTGTGGTGGTGGAGGTCTATCATGGTAGATATTGGCTGCATAGGCTTGGGGATTATTATTATCCTTTTCTTGTAGAGAAGGACAACAATCAGTGGGGTGCTCTTGTGAAGTACAGATTCCACATACTTTAGCAGTCATGGATTTTTGATTTACTGCTAATTGTGTGACCAGAGTGGTAAGAGCATCAAGTTTGCTCTCCAATTTAATTCCAGATGAACTAGAATTGGAATCAAACATGGGTTTGAAAGAATCATTTCTCACACCAAATTGTTGAGAGTTGGATGCCATCTTCTCAATCAAGTTTCTTGCTTCAGCAGCAGTCATATCTCCTAAAGCTCCTCCACTTGCCGCATCTATCATGTTGCGATCAACGTGGTGCAGACCTTCATAGAAGTACTGAAGAAGAAGTTGTTCAGAAATTTGGTGGCGAGGGCAACTTGCACAAAGTTTCTTAAATCTCTCCCAATACTCATAAAGGCTTTCTCCAGAGAGTTGCCTAATGCCAGATATATCCTTACGGATTGCGGTTGTTCTAGAGGCAGGAAAGAATTTTTCCAAGAACATTTTCTTTAAGTCATTCCAACTTGTGATTGATCTTGGAGCAAGGTAGTACAACCAATCCTTAGCAACACCCTCTAAATAATGAGGAAACGCTTTAAGATAGACGTGGTCTTCTTGAACGTTTTAGGGTTTCATTGTGGAACACACAATATGGAATTCTTTGAGGTGTTTGTGCGGATCTTCACCCGCAAGACCATGAAACTTAGGCAACAAGTGTATAAGTCCGGTCTTAAGAATAAAAGGGACATCCTCATCAGGATATTGAATACACAAACTTTCGTATGTGAATTCAGGTGCGGCTAGTTCTCTAAGAGTTCTCTCACGAGGTCCAGCCATATCAGAAAAATTTTTAGAATTATTTTCAACAGATTCAGATGAAATACTATCACTATCAATATCAACAAAATTATTATTAAATCTAGCTTCTCTAATTAATCTATGAAAAGTTCTATCAATTTCAGGATCAAATGAATATAAATGCCCAAAAGTCCTTCTAGTCATACATAGCATACAACAAGATATTTCATGATAATGAGCAATATATCATAAAAATCCTAAATCATGCAAAAGAAATAAAATAAAACAAACAAACAAACAAAATAAAATTTTTTTTTATTTAATTTTTTTTTTAAAAAAATTATTAAACAAAATTAATTTAAAACAACAATTTTCCTAAAGATCGTTGATCCCCGGCAACGGCGCCAAAATTTGACGTCGGCTGTCGTGGCCCCGTCAAATTAGTACATTAAAACTAATTAATGTAGTACTAGGGTGTCAACCTAGGTCGTTCTCTCAAGGATCAACACTAAAATTTAGGAATATAATGCATTAAATAAGGTTAATATAGCATGAATTGTAACTTGGTATGCCATGTTGTAAGAATTTTCCGTTTCTGCATAAGTTCTGCAGAACTCGCTCAAGCGAGTGAGAATCTCGCTCGAGCGAGATTGTTATGAAACAGGGTTTTGGCCTCTGGCCTGATTTCACCCGAGCGAGTGTTTATCTCGCCCAAGCGAGATTGATGTAGAATCAGAGGTTAGCCTCTGGACAATTTTCTCTCAGGCGGGAGGGCGGTCGCTCAAGCGAGGGGGAAGAGAATTAGTTACTGGACGATTTTCGCCCAGGCGGGAGATGCCTCTCCTAAGCGAAAATCAGCCAGAGAGTTACCAATGTTGCTGGTGTAATCTCGCTCAAGTGAGACATGTTCCGCTCAAGCGAGATTGGTACCTGATGCATACCTCCTTCCCTCGCTCAAGCATCTCGCTGGCTCGCTTAAGGTTTCCCTTCGCATCTCGCTCAAGCGAGACAAGGCTCGCTCAAGCGAGATGGACCCCTGATGCTCAAACCTTTCATTCACTCAGCTTTTCTCCGCTTCGCCCAAGTGTAACCACGCTGACTCGCTCAAGCAGATGTGATTCTCGCTTAAGCGAGTGTCACCCTGTTGCATATTTTCCTTTGGTTTCAAATTTTTACATTTGTTTTGCAATAAAATTCATTCATGCATTATTTTGAAAGGAGTTTGAACCCAGTTTGAGTCATGGAACTTCATGAGTTCTTTTCTACTAAATTTTATTTTCGCAACAATTAATTTAACTGATTCTTCCGCTGTCTCTCTTTGGAAAATTACTAGGAAATTATCTTTTAAATTCTACCCTCTCATATCTTCATATATGGGAGTGGTTTATCTTGGATCCGGGGGGGTGCATTTCCAAACCTCATCACTCATTTTCTCTTTAATAAATAATGATATTATTTTGTGAAAAATTTACCCCTATTTTGGGGGCGTCTCAGATTGCAAGAGGAAGTTGGGGGTTAAAAGAAAAGAGAGCAAAGCCAAGAGAATAGGGAGATATTGCATTTCTAAAACCAAGGGGAGGCATTGCATGTGATTTTTTTTAAAAAAATGGGACCTAGTGGGATCCACGACCGTGGGAAATTTTCCACGGCCCGTGGACTTTGCTGTTGGCCCAAAAAATTTGTATACATTCATTGATAAGGTCCCACGGCTAGTGTAAAATTTCCCATGGCCCGTAGACTTCATAGCTGCCCCCTGATGAATTTTATTAATGCAAAAAACTCTTTAGCTCAGAGAGATCCATGACCAATGGAAAAAACCCACGACCAATGGATCTTACTAAGTTACCCAAATTTTTTTTTTCTTATTTGCAAGTTAGAGAAGTCCACTACCAGTGGATTTCACTGTTTTAGCTATTAAAAATCATGCAATCATGGAAAAGACCTTGTATTTATTTATGCAATGTATAAATGGGAAAATTTGATAAAATGAAATAGAAAAAATGAAAGAACATGCTTTAAAAAGAAACATCATGCAATCTAATGGAAAAACATACATGGGATTACCTCCCTATTAGTGCTAAGTTTAACTTTTTTAGCCAGACTTTTCCAAATAATCCAATCAAGAGTTATGAAAATTAAGAAATCCTAAGACACTTACTGGTTGGATAGACCCACCCACTAAATAGTGTTTAAGCCTTTTCCCATTAACCTTAAATGCACCCGATTTTTCACTCCATATCTAAATAGTGCCAAAGGGAAAGACTTTCAATACCTGAAAAGGTCCTGACCATCTAGACCTTAACTTACCTGGGAAAAGCTTGAGGCAATAATTAAAGAGAAGAACCTTGTCACCTAGACTAAAGCTTCTCCTCAAGATGTGTTGATCATGCCATCTTTTTGTCTATTCCTTATAAATCCTAGCATTCTTGTAAGCATCCAAGCGGAGCTCTTCAAGCTTATTCAAGTACAAAATCCTCTTCTCACTTACGTAAAAGACTTTTGAGGTTGTCTTTGAGGTGCTCATGTGACCTCCATAAGACAATGAATGGAAATGATCCAATATTGAGCGAACCTCATCTTCAGGAATGCACCTTCTTATCAGACCATCCGCACACTATTTGAAAAGGAGTGGCTCATCCCCATAATAGTGCTTCACATCTGCCAGAAAGTTTTTTCTCTACTGAAAGCCAATATCAGATGGTGAAATGCCACAAGTAAGATAATTCACAAAATCAGCAAACCATGGGACGTGTTTGCTACTGATACTTAAGAGTTTTTCATCTGGAAAAGATTCATTAATAGGAATAACATTACCCATCTCCATTTTTTCAGATGGCAACCTAGATAAATGATCAGTCACAAGGTTCTCAGTACTCTTTTTGTCCCTGATTTCTAAATCAAACTCTTGTAAAATGAGAATCCATCTAATTAGCCTAGGCTTAACCTCTTTCTTATGCAACAAGTATTTAATGGTAGAATGGTTAGTGTAAATGATTACCTGAGAACCTACCAAATAAGATCTAAACTTATCAAAGGCAAATACAATGGCCAAGGGTTCTTTCTCCGTAGTAGCATAGTTCACCTGAGCATAATCTAAAGTCCTATTAGCATAATAGATAACATGAAGCTTCTTGTCTTTCCGTTGCCCAAGCATAGCCCCCACTACATAATCACTTGCAACGCATATTAATTCGAAAGGGAGTTCCTAATTGCAGGGTTGTATAATGGGTATGAAAATTAGAGCCTTCTTTATCCTGTAAAAAGCTTCCAAATAAGGTGAGTCAAAAATAAATGGAACATCCTTACCTAAGAAGTTTGTGAGAGGCTTGGTGATCTTGGAGAAGTCTTTAATGAACCGTCGGTAAAAATCGGCATGTCCAAGAAAACTTCTTATACCTTTCACATTAGTAGAAAGAGGTAATTTTTCAATAACCTTTACCTTCACCTTATGAACCTCAATACCTCTCTTATATACTAAATGCCCAAGAACTATACCCTCCTTGACTATGAAGTAAAATTTTTCCTAGTTTAAGACAAAGTTAGTTTCTTCACAGCACTGTAAAACCTTATACAAATTTGTTAAGCAGTTATCAAAAGAAATTCCATAAACTGAAAAATCATCCATAAAGACTTCCATCACATGTTTAATCAAATCAGAAAAAATGTCTTGTATACACCTTTGAAAGGTCGTAAGAGCATTGCAAAGGCCGTATGGCATACGCCTATATGCAAAAGTTCCATAAGGGCATGTGGATGTAGTCTTTTCCTGGTCAGAGGGGTGAATTGGGATTTGGTGAAATCCTGAGTACCCATCTAAATAACAAAATTAAGAGTACTTTGCAAGCCTCTCAAGCATTTGGTCAATAAAAGGGAGTGGGAAATGATCCTTTTTTGTGGCGCTATTCAATTTCCTATAATCAATACACATGCGCCAACTAGACACTACTCTAGTAGAAATCAACTCATTCTTTTCATTTTCCACTACTGTTATTTCTCCCTTTTTAAGCACAACATGGGCAGGACTCACCCATTTGCTACTCGCAATAGGGTATATCACTCCAGCATCAAGCAATTTAAGAATTTCTTTTTTAACCACTTCTTGCATTTTAGGATTTAATCTTCTTTGTGGTTCTCTAGTTGGCTTACTCTCATCCTTTACTGTTATCCTATGCTTTCAAAAAGAAAGGCTAATCCCTTTAATATCATCCATATTGTAACCTATAATATTCATATACAACCTAAGTTATTTTAGAAGTTTTTTAGTTTCCACAAGATTCAAATCAACACTCACAATTATAGGATATATAGAGTTAGAGCCAAGAAATTCATACCTCAGCGTAGGAGGTAAAGGCTTAAGATCAACATTTGGGCTCACCACTTTTTCACACATGACCTTAGTATTATGTTTCAGTGGTGCATTACCTTCACTACATTTTGATGTTCCTGTAAGCTCAGTCAGAAAAATAGAATCAAGTGGGTCATTAAGAAACATCTCTTCCTTCACCACTTTGTCAACAAATTCTATACTACGGCAAACAACATCACAAAAAGGTTTTTTCAAAACATCTTTCAAATTGAATTCAACCTTTTGGCCTCCTATAGTCAGAGACAACTTACCATTTTTAACATCTGTCACTACACCTGTAGTGGCTAAAAACAACCTGCCTAATATAATAGGGATCATAGAATCCTCATCCATCTCTAGCACAACAAAGTCAGTAAGGATAAAACATTTTCCTACCTTAAAAGGAACATCCTCTAAAATACCTACAGGATATTTAACAGATCTATCAGCTAGTTAAAGAGACATCCTAGTAGGTTTCAATTTATCCAATCCCAACTTCTCAAATAGAAAGAGGCATTAAGCTAACACTAGCTCCTAAATCACACAAAGCTTTATCTATTAACATGTCACCAATCACGCATGAAATAGAAAAACTACCTGGATCTTGAAGCTTGGGTGACAACTTCTTCTGGATCAACGCAATTCACTCTTCAGTAAGTGCCGCAGTACCATCCTCTTCCATCCTTCTTTTGTTGGACAAGATATTCTTCAGAAACTTCACATAGGTAGGCATTTGCTGCAAAGCATGAGTTTAAGGAATATTAATGTAGAGTTATTTTAAAACCTCTAAAAACTTACCAAACTGCTTGTCCAACTTAGCCTTGGCTAAGAGTTGATGATATAGTATGGGAGGTTGGTATGGGTTAACCTTCTCTTTCTTTTCTTGCTTCTCTTCTATAGCAAGTGGAGGTGATATGGTCTTATCCTTCTTAGGGTCCTTCTTAACTTGTTTTTCCTTTAGAAGCCTTAGACCCTCATATTATGTACCACTCCTAAGTGTTACAGCCATAGTGTAGTTGGATGGACCTGCTTCCAGGTTTCTAAGAAGTGTCCCTGGAATTCTCGTAGAGCTGGAAGCTTCTTCTCTTGTTGTAGGTGGCTAGTGAGTCCACCTTTGAAGCTAAGTTCTTTATCGCTTCAGAAAACTCATCATTCTACTTGAGTTGTGTAGTTACAAATGTTTCCATCAAGGACTCCAATTTGGATTTCTGTGGAACATAGGATCCTTGTAGCTGTCCGTAACTATTTTGTTGCTTTGATTGCCTTTGAATGGTAGAGGCCTATTTTGGAATCCTAATGGTCCTTGTCCTTGGTAATTGTTCCTAAAATTTCCACCATAGCTACCTATGGCATCCACTTACTGCATCTCAGATTCGGGAGCTTGGGATACTCCAATTTGATAACCTGTAATTGTATGTCCTACAACACCATATAATTCATAAAACACATTAGCAGTACCTGCACCTAGCTTATCAAATTTGACAAACAAAGCCTCTATCTTAGTAGTTAGTAAAGAAATAACATTAAGAGAGTACTTGGAGTTTTTGTTAACAAACTCCTTTTAGAAGACCATTGGTATGTGTTCTGTGCCTCTTCTTCTATGAGGTTGTACCCTTGCTCCATGTTTTTACTCATGAAGGCTCCGCCAGCTGCGGCATCCAAAGTAACCCTTTGATTTAGGGTTAAACCATTGTAGAAATATATGGACTATTAACCATCGCCTAACCCCATGGTGTGGGCACTCTCTAAGCATTTCTTTGTACCTTTCCCATGCATCATACAAGGTCTTATCATCTTTCTGGGTGAAAGTGATGATTTGCTTCCTAAGTTTGTTTGTTTTGCTGTGTGGGTAGTACTTATTCAAGAAAGCGTGAGATAACTACTCCCATGTTGTGATTGAGCCTTCAAGAAGTGAATACAACCAAGCACTAGCTTTATCCCTCAAAGAGAATGGGGAAAGCCTTAATCGGATTGCATAATTTAAGACACCAGTTACCTTGAGTGTATCATAGTACTTAAGGAAAATCTGTAGATGCAAATTGGGATCTTCCGAAGGTAGTCCACCAAACTAGTTTTGTTGAACCATTGAGAGCAATGATGGCTTCAGTTCAAAGTTGTTTGCCTTAATGGTAGGCCATCTGAGGCTAGGCCTCCTCCCTATCATATTAGGTGTTGCAAAATCTTGAAGTTCTCTATTTTCAAGGATTATCCATTTATGCTTGGATGGTCGAGCTTGAAGCTTTTTGCTTCTTTTATTCTCTTTATCTCCGAAGAGCTCTGATTTTACGGAGGGTCCGTTCGATTCCAAGGTTAAAGATGTTTTCAAAGCTAGCACTTTTTCGCATAAAAGGACCTGCAAAATTCACAAACTCACAAAGACCCAAAGTGTAATTCTACAGAAAAATAAAAAATAACAAGTAAAATAAATATAGAAAAATATTAAAACACCTAATCTAATCAAATCACTGCTTTGCCAATATTGGGGGAAACACAATCTCCGACAACGACGCTAAAAACTTGATGGGCCATTCCCCAACTGCACGATTAATCGAAGTAATAAAAGTTAGCGTTTCCACAAAGATTATAACTAATTACTAGTTTTTGTAGTGTTTAAATTATCCAAGAAAATTTGCTCAAGAAAATGGAAATAGAAAACTCAACGCCTTTCAGAATAAAAATCAAATACTTTTCTAAGAATCAATTAAAGAAAAATCTTGGGAATCAAAATGTTCATATACTAGTATCAAATTTCATGTAATTCACTTTCCCAATTATAAAATTTGATTTCTTAGGTAGGTTTTTCCTAATGTAATTAGCAGCCTTCTCTCAAAGCTTACTAATGTACTTAATTCCCAAAGAACAACGTTCAATTTACAAATTAAGTCCATTACATTTTGTGCAAACCCATTAGCCCTCAAAAGGGTCTTACATACTCTCTGGTAAGCCAAAACCCTTAGGTCAAATATCATGCTTTCAAACAATATACCTACTCTCATAGCCTACATCAGTTCAATCTCCATATCCAAGTGGGACTCTATACGTTTAAAGTTCTTTTCTAAGTGATGGACATCACACCGGCCTATAGTTGCTAGTTAGGTTAGCCGTGGATCCATTCCACTAGGTTGTCCCTTCCATTTTGCATCGAAAGTTAAAGTTCATCATAGGCAATAAGATGATTATTGTTTCAGGCGAGAAGGACTTGTTGGTTAGCAAACGCTCATCCTCCCCTCATATTAAAGTTATAGAAAAAGCGCTTGAGACTTCCTTTCAGATGTTAAAGATTGTCAATGCCACTTATGTTGGAGAAGGAGTTGCAATAGTAAAAGCCCATATGCCAAATACATCCCTAATGATGGTGAGGATGATCTTATAAGAATGATATCAGCCTAGAAAGGGACTGGGGCATGATTTGAAATGATAGGTGAAGTTGGTGCACCTGCCACAAAATAAGGACAAGTTTGGCTTGGGATACAGACCCTTCATGGCTAACAAAAGAAGGGTCACAGAGGAGAAGAAAGAGAAGGGGATGGCCCGTTTAGAAGGTTGTGAGCTGGTAAAGGGTCCGTGGGAAGTTTACCACCACCCGCTGTAGTATAAGAATTAATTCAGATGTCGATCCACTAGAGGTTGTTGCAATTCACAATTATTAGTTTATAATTGTATTAGGCATAGGTATAAAGTAACAAACATATTCATGATTTGAAAGTTAAAACTAATCAACGCTACTTGTAACTATGAAAATTAACCAATTATGTATTAAAGGAAATCTGTAACATCCCAAATTTTGAAGAAAATAAATTTATTGAGTAAAGATGATTAATTATTTATGGTTTAATAACTGTGGAAAAATTAATTAGACATTAGAGGTAAATTATCGGTAAATTAAGAATTACCGGAATTGAATGATTTAACAGATACTGTGGAACCTACTTGGTCAAATTGGATATTTGATGGGTCTAGAATACTTAGAAAATTATTATGGTTATGGCGGTATAGTTAAAATAATTTTTGGTATTGAGGAAATAATTAATTGGACATAACATATGTTATTAAACGGGGAATATATGAGCCAAAATAGAATTAAAAGAAAGTGTAAAATCCCATTTTTCCTCTCGAGTTAACCGTGTAGCTTTTCTACATATTTTATACTCTCTTTTACACAATGGGTAATGGAAATGATGGACCAATGGTAAAAGTAAAATGTGGTACCCTTTTATCTAATGGACAATGACCAATTTTTGGCATTTTCTCTCTCTTTCCCTTTTTATTTTTGGCAACTTTACTCTCCCACTCACCTATCTTTATTTTTCACTTCTTCTTCCTTTGCAAGCCAAAAACCAAACCCACCTCCCTCTTGCTCTATTTCTTGCCAAAAATTAAATCTAAGCTTGGATTCATGAAGCATTTACGGCATTTTGGGGCAAAAATCAAATGGGCTCTCCATCCTCTTCTCATTTTCGTTTTGGCATTGGCATGGATGCGAGGTAAGGGTTTCTTGCCTCCTTCTCATTCCATTTATGGTTTTTATGTTATTTGAGTTGAAATGGTGGTGTTAGAAACCATGGGATTGATGAAAATGATGAACCCTAGGCTTGAAATGGCTTGAGATGTAAATTTTAATTATGGAAATATGATTCTTGAATATGGCTTATATAACATCCCAAAATTTTAAAGTAAAGAATTAATTAAGAAAATTAATATTAAATAATGAGATGTGGATTATTTAATGTCCCAAAATATTGGAAATAATTAAATTAAGACTTTTGAGGACTGTTAGCAATTTATTATGGCCTGATAAGCTGAAATTAAGCCCGATTAGAACATGGGTGTCAGACCAAGTATCTCCGATTGGGATAATATTGGTTAAGGCTGTTAAAAATATTATCAAGAGTCCGAATGTATATTTGGAATAATTTTTGGATAAAGTATTGAGCCCAAACAGAGATCCTGTTTACCATAAAACGATGAATCTTTAATGAGAGGGTTAAAATAAAAACAAAAGCCCATATTTTCCCTTCTTATTTTTGTTGATGCCTTGGTCTCACTAGGCAATACTTGACTTCTTCTTCTTCTTCTTCTTCTCTTATTTCCCTTCTTCAATTTCTCTCCTTCTCCCCTGAACCCTAAGTAAAGGTAGTGACCTTTCTTCCTCATCTCATTTTTGTTCAAGGAAGCTTGGAAAAAGATCATTGGAGCTTGAAACTCTCTCCCCTCTCCTTTTCAAACTTTCGTGTGGGTCTCCCTCTCCCTTGGAACCCATTTCGTTTTTGGTGTGAGCTAAGTCATCCTCACCATTTTGTTGAGTTTAAATGATATGGTTATGAGTTTTAAGGCTTAGGGAAGTAATGTGTATGAATGGGTTTGGTGAAGAGCCATAAATGCATGAACTCTAAGATGGGTTGCCATAAATATGAATTTTTATGAGGGGTTAATGGTGGAGATGCATTTATGGTTGGAAAGAGATGATAGTTATGATGTATTTATCGATATTGGTGGGTTTGGTGAAAACCCTAACCCTAAGATGTGGGGGAAGTCATAAATATTGATTGAATAATGTGTTTGAGAGCAAATACAAGCCATTGAGAGTATGGGTATTGATTGGTGAGGCATTCTTATGAATGTTGGGCTATAGTTGTTGGTAGCCTTTAAGTATAATGAGTAAGGTTTAATGGGAAGGAATTCCCGAAGCCTAATAAATGAAGAAAATAATGTATATAACATATCTTATACATGTTATGAAATTGAAGATATGATTATGGCTAATTAGAGTTGAATTTATGTCTTGGATAGTTGATTGATTAGGATTTTACATGTATGTTAATGTGGGATCCATTCCGAACAACGAGGTGGGTACGTCGTATCAATCAGAATTCTTCTCTTAAGGTAGGAAAGGAGTCTTTATGTTTGAAATGCATAAGTTGAATAGTATTTAATTATCACATGTGACAATATGCATGTGCCTTGCTTGTAATGTTATGAAGGATTGTAATGTTATGTTTGATGTTGGTGATGTGTCTTGGCAACATGCGTTGATGCATTTAGAATAATTGTGGTGTATTATATGATAGTATGGATTGTTTGACAATGAGGTGACTTGAATATGTTGTTATATTTATGCCCACTATAAATGTGAAATGAATATAGTTGATGTTTGATTGAGAATTGGTGTGAATAAATAGCATACCTTGATTGATGATGATAGATTAATGTTGTTGTGTTTGATGATGGAATTGAGTTATGTTTATGAGACTTATTAAGTATACCACACGAAAATTTAAACTAATGATAATAACCAACAATAATAAATCCACTAAAAACCTTGTGTTGATGTTGGTGGTGGTGATGATGATGATTGATGAGTGGCATGAATAGGATGCATAGAGTGAGAAATGCATATGATTGGCATTTGCATCCATGGCATACTGCATAGCTGCGGTTTTGGAATTTTAGGGGATTCCCCTGGTTGGCTTAGTGAAAGGGCGGCTCCATGCACGAGCAATTTGTTATATCCCCTGTGACTCGGTGTGTAAGTCACGAAGCTGCGCATGTTGTGCTATAGGGAGCCACATGTGTTTGACCCTTGTGGGGGGTGGCTCTTGATGAGAAGGTGTCCCCGATGGTCCTTGGGATTATAGCTGCCATTATAAGACTCATGGTTGGCCCGCAACACTATATGTTGATCATGTTGTTACCACGGTCATGGTGAAAATGACCAGGTGTTGCAAAACACGTGATGTGGTTTGGTACCAATAAAAGATTGGTGAAATGCATACAATTTGATGATAAGTGTACACATTTTACTACTGCAGTAGGGGTATGGTTAGATGATCATACTTGAATCCCACAATTGGTGTTTATTTCCTACAGTCAGATCTACAATTGTTGAAATAATCTATTGTGCATATGCATTAGATTTAGAGAATTTGTATATAGTAAGGAAGTATGCCAAAGGTGATGAGATATGATGATGGTTGTTTTAAGGAAGAGATAATGTATTAAGACAATATAAAAGATGTGGATACTAAATGATAAAATGAGTAAAACAATGAGGTATGAAGTAGCCTAAATTGTTGAAAGACTTGATTATGTGTATGCTTGTATACCTTGCCTAATCTATAATGCCGTTTGTGATATACGTATGATAGTATTACAATGATGAATGAGATGGTGAATGATATGTGTATGCAAAGTATACATGTTTTGATGCATATGTACATAATCATATGGTATTCATATTTATTCTTTTGGAATATATGACTCACTCTTCTATGTTGTCCACTTTTTAGACTTGTGATGCAGGGCACTCATGGGTAGAGTGAACATTTTAAAGTATATTTTGATGAAGGTAAATAGGTGTATAGGAAGCGCCTTGGCCGGCAAAATCTGAATTTTTGTATAGCGTGTAGTATGGGTATATGTATATTTTGTAATCTGAATGATTGAATGATGATTTTGGATGGTAATGTATGAAAATTGGACCTTGATGTATATGGCCAATTTTCCTTAATGACCTAGATGGTGTATGAGGATGAATTGTGATGTTAATTGATATTGAATTCCATGTATGAATGGAGTATTTTACAATTTATAGCAATTTATGAGGTTTATGTGAAATTGATTTAAACATCATGCATTGGATGAATGAGAATTGATCTTGGTTAGTATAAACAAGTAGATGGACTTTTAAATGTATGATTTAATGTATCTAATATATTGGTATAGGCTAAAATGGCATGAAATAAAATTTAGTATGCTAAGTTGTGTAAAATGTTGCATGTTTTCGTTGCTTCTGCATAACTCACTCGAGCGAGTGATAATCTCGCTCAAGCGAGATTTCCCTGTAATAGTGGGGTGGCCTCTGGCCCAAATTCGCTCAAGCAAGTGACAATCTCGCTTAAGAGAAATCTCCTTGAATAAGAGGTGTGGCTACTGACCTTATTTCGCTCAGGCAGGTAAGGTCTTGCCCGACCGAGTGTTGGATAAAATGCTACTGGACTATTTTTGCTTGAGCGAATGGTCAATGACTTGGTGGTTTGCTCAGGCGAGTAAGGATGGGAATGGATACTGGAGCTATTTTGCTTAGGCGGGGATACCTCGCCCAAGCGAAGGGGAACCATTTAGCTACTGGAGTGATCTCACTCAAGTGAGCAGGGCTCGCTCAAGCGAGATGGGTACCTGATGCGTACTGCTTCCCTCGCTTAAGCGTGTTCGCTGGCTCGCCCAGGCGTGGGTGTTGGAACTCGCTCAAGCGAGTGGGGCATCCGCTCGAGCGAGATGCCCCTGATCCTCCCAAATGCCTTTGTTTTATTTATTTTGGTTTTCCTTTGCAATAAGGTATTTTCTTGTATCATCTTACTATTACTCTTAACATGTTATACATCTTTTAACCCCATGATGTCTAGTTTCTTGAAAACCCAATCATGCCACATCAATTCAAAATATATTTCCGCTGTTTCTAACAGAGAGATCATCATGAAATGTTTTCAACCCACCTCCTCATATCTTCATATATGAGATAGGTTTTTCATAGATCTAGGGTATTGAATTAAAGCTTTATCACTTTCTTTCTTTGTCTAATAATGATTTATAAAATGCAAAAAATTTACCCCCTAACTTTTGGGGCATCATAGCTTGATACTATATGATGAGGAAGGTTATGGTATTCATATGGATTTAAGAAAATTGGTGGAAGTTGATTATTGTTGGAAAATTTTAGAGAAAACCCTAAGTATTGGAAATTTGGGGGATTTTAGCCAAATTGATGATTTTGGATGCTTTAGAATGATTTATATGAGGAAAATGAAGTTTTAGAAGTATTGGAATTGATTATGGATGTTGATGAAAATTTAAACTAAGTTCATATTATGGTGTATGATGATTTATGCATGTGAAACCCAAATCCTAGGATAGATGACCATTGGGATCATTGTGTGCTGTTTATAAATGATTGGCACTTTGATAGTGATGTTATGTTTGTGATGATGCATGAAAATTATTGAGATTCATGATTGGTAAAATTATGAAAAACCCTTAAGAATTGATGATGTGTGAGCCGTTGGTAAGATTTAAGAAATTGATGATTTGGTTGTCATGAGAATGATTTTATGGATAGAAAAGATAATTAGGATGGTTGGTGTAATTATTGAGGTTTGTGGATTTTAATGAGGTTCTAATCTTGAGAATGGAAGGATATATGCATGTATGTAGGAATGTTGATTTGAGGAGTTGATTTTGAGAATGAGTAGGAGATGTTCAATGTGAGATGTTGTTATTGTGATGATAATGGTAATGGCGATGGCCATTGATGATGGAATAATGAAATAGAATGTGATTTGGTGATGTCTTAGACCATTTTGTGTGCCATTGAAATTGTTGATTGATGATGGTTTCAAATAGGCTAAAATGGCTCATGTTGAACTTGAGATGGCAATTGAGGACACATAAATGATGGATGTGATATTGTGTTGTTGGGTTTTGGTTAACCCTATGAGATTTAAAAAATCTTGGTTTTGGGAAATGAATTCTCGAAACCTAACACAATGGTATAGATAGGTGTTTTGACAAGTTTAGAACTTGTTACCAAGCCTTATGAGATGTTTGTGATTATTAAAAATTATGGTGAAGCCTTGTGATGGCTCATTGGTTGATTGAATGCATATATGTGTTGATAGAAGATTGTGTTCCAGATGATGGTGCCGAATAATCGGAGCATTCAAATTGTTGTGATTCTTCTATCGTGGTAGGAGAGGAGTTTACATTTCAATTGCATGAGTTGAATGATTGATGATGGATGTATATGATTGTACTCATGCTTACATTGCCATAATTATTTTGAATGATGAGATGATGGATAATATGGTGAATGATATGCTTGGCAATTTATTGATTTTAGGAGTCATGTATATATGAGATAATGATGATTGTTTTGTGGTTCCTTTGATAGGAATGAATTGCATCTATTAATGAAAGATTCATGTTAGAATGGAATAATTATATGCTTGTTAAGTGATGGTTCCATGGGATTATATGTTTTGAGCCTTCGTTGCTATCAAATTAATGAAACTGATGCTGTCAAATGTATAATGACAGGGCCCAAAAGCGCACGAGTAGTGTTGCGTGATATAAATGATTATCGTATCCATAGATACTGTTTTCAAAGTACCAGCATATTGAAATTTAATTATCCACACAGTTGATTTTTAAGTTTTTGTAAAAATAAAACACAATAAAAATAAATACAGAAACAAAATTTTCTTGACACTTAAAAATCAGAATTGAGAGTATCTTGGCATTCTGGGGAATCAAGACAATATTTTATGTTAACGAATTGGCTTTTCATAAATAAGAATCAAATTAAGTTTTCCAAGGCAGGTTTTCTATAAGCTGATTAATATGTTCCTCTCAGAATCCTATTAATGTACCTAACATATGGAGAACCACGTTCAATCCCATCATCCCAAGATAATTAGTTTAGTTACTCATGATGTGATTCAAATTCATATACATAATGGGAAGAAAATAAAACATACAACACATAGTAAAATAAAATAAAGACTTACGGGTTTCTCCAAAAAGCCCAAGAATAATTTCACCACTATATTTCCTTGTTGTATTTGCAATATTTTCCCACCGTATACAAATTGGGATACTCAAATTCACAACTCTCTCAATTCTTATACAAAGAAATAAAAGAAAGAAAGAAAGAAGAGAAGGGACAGAAGGCAATTGCTAACTCTCTGCTTTAATTTCAATTGCCTTCGAGCGATGTTATCAGCTTTAATTCCCTTATATTTATAGCCTCTGAAAAGTGAAGAAAGGAGTGGGTGGTTGCATGATTTTCATAGTGGAGAATCGAGCCTTCAAATTAAAAATTCTTGGTGCATTTTAGGCTGTTTCCACTGAAAATAATTGAGGCAAGGTTATTTCCAGCTATGAAAATGAAATTTTGACCTGCATGAATCAATTCAATTTTGGTCATGAATTGATTCAGGAAGTGATTTTTGCACAGTATAGGATGTGTGAATTGATTCAGACTTGCTATGAATCGATTCAGAGGCTTCAAAATGTGATCCTGGGTCAAAAATAACATATGAATCGATTCATTACTGCTGTGAATCGATTCATTGCTGAAATTTTGCATTTTTAGTACATTCATCATGTGTGAATCGATTCAGACACCCCCTGAATCGATTCAGACACCCCCTGAATCGATTCATGTAGCTGTTATTTAATTTCTTGGTGCTTTCTTGGCCCTTTGTTAGCTTATAGACTCTTGTGGCTTCTTCTTTGATTCCTAGGAACTTTGATTATCTTTTTGGGTTGGAAATCTTTCAAAATCTGAATTCTTGGATCCATTTTTCTTTTGCATGTATTTATTCACAGATTAAATCCTCAATAGTCCCAAATTTATTAATTTCTACAAAATAAAAAATAATCAAGCAGAATACAATGGAAAGAAAGCATAAATCATGAAACAACAAGAAAATATAGTGCAAAATGCTTGAAATCCTAAGCAAATTAAATCTAGTTTATTGTGTTATAAAACACTTATCAAAATTCCCCAAACCAAATCATTGCTTGTGCTCAACTAATCACCATATTCACACGATAAGATATAGAAAACACTTAGCTTAGTAAATTAGGGAACCTAATATAGTGATATAGATTTATTCAAATGCCAAAATTAATTTTCTTGTGTGATTCAATTTTCAATGTCAAGACATGAGGTACTCTTCTCACAATTTTCACTCTAAGTGTTTCATGGTTTGTGTATCACTTAAATCATCATAGTCAAAAACATTACCATAAGCTTATTCATAAACCAGAAACTCCACAGTTTAGATAGAAAGCATGTCAAAGTCTAAAGGTCTTTCAAAGGGTTATAACGGGGCCATGTGCTGTATTGTTAAGGTAGAAAAAATGGAATACAAAAGGGCTTAAACAGTCATGGGCGATTCAAATTACCATCATAAATTCAGAAACTAACAGAGTAAATTTTTGAACTTTTATGGACTTTTTGCAATTTATTCAATATCATCCTTTTGATTTTCTTTTCTTTTTCTTGTTTTTCTTTGCATCTCATAACATATTTTTCTTAAGTCTCTTTTATTTCTTTGCTCCACTAAATTTCCAACTTTTTTACCATTAAGAAAAGATCAATCAATGAAAGGCTTCAAAGAAAAATTTCACTTTCAGGCTCAAATGGGGCAACTAGGGGTCAAATTGTGCAAAAATTTTGAGGCTTAAGAATAAGACCTAATTGTGCCTTTATCATTCTAAGACATAATCAAAAACCATTTTGAATCGGTTGAAAAACAAGTTCTAGAATATTGATGACTATGAGATTCACTCAATCAAGAAAAATGAGGATTTGAAATTTTTGATAAATTACCTTTTAGGCTCAAATCTCACCATGGAAAATCTTTTCAAAGAAAATTTAGATCATATAATGTTTGTTTAAGCATTTATTTGGCATTTAAACAATCAATTTTTGAAAATTTTTCAACATTTTGGGGTTCTTAGATACTTTAGCTTTATGTTCAAAGTTAATTATCATGCAATCATGGTTAATTACAAGATGACAAACAAAACAAAGAAAATCATACACATATGCAAAATAAAATAGCAATCACATAATGCAAACAAAATAGTTAAGTTGTCTTATCTACCACCCCAAACCAGAATTTAACATTATCCTTAATGTTTGAAATGGATGATAAAAGGATAAGAAAACTTACCTGTAGTCACCCCAAACCAGAATTTGACATAGTTTTTTTTTGAAATAAATGGAAAAACTAGACATGGGGTTACCTCCCCACAAGTGCTAAGTTTAATGTCTTCAGCCAGACTCTATACCTCAATCACAGTCAAGAATCGAATAGGACCTAGAAATTCATACCTTAGTGTGGAAGGTAAAAGTTTAAGTTCAACATCTGGGGTCACCACCTTTTCACACATGACCTCAGTATCATGTCTGAGTGGTATGTTACCTTCACTGCTTTTTTATGTTCCTGCAAACTTATTCAGAAAAACAGATTCAAGTGGGTCATTAAGAAGAGTTTCTTCCTTCACCACTTGGTCAACAATTTCAATGCTATAGTAAACATTATCATGAAAAGGTTTTATCAAAACATCTTTCAAATTAAAATCAACCTTTTGGTCTCCTATAGTCAGAGACAACTTACCATTTTTAACATCGATCACCACACCTGCATGGCTAAAAATGGCCGGCCTAATCTCATAGAATCCTCATCTATCTCTAGCACAACAAAATCAACAGGGATAAGAATTTTTCCTACCTTAATAGGAATATCCTCTAAGATACCTACAAGATACTTAAT
The DNA here is from genome assembly GCA_037962975.1 of Clitoria ternatea. NCBI lineage: Eukaryota > Viridiplantae > Streptophyta > Magnoliopsida > Fabales > Fabaceae > Clitoria > Clitoria ternatea. The sequence continues at coordinate 166,378,368 of CM075672.1, forward strand.
GGACCTATCAGCTAATTGTAAACACATCCTAGTAGGTTTCAATTCACCTAATCCTAATTTTTCAAAAATAGATAAAGGCATCAAACTAACACTAGCTCCTAAATCACATAATGCCCTATCTATTGTCATGTTACCAATCATACATGGGATAGAGAAACTACCTGGATCCTGAAGCTTAGGTGGTAGCTTCTTTTGAATTAAAGCTCTACACTCTTCAGTAAGTGCCACAGTTCTATCTTCCTCAAGTTTCCTTTTGTTGGAAAAAATATCATTCAAGAACTTCGCATAGGTAGGCATTTGTTGCAAAACATCTGTGAATGGAATATTGATATACAATTTCTTTAAAACCTCGAGAAACTTAGCAAATTGTTTGTTCAACTTTGCTCTAGCCAAGCGCTGAGGAAATGGAATAGGAGGTTGATATGGCTTAACCTTTTCCTTCTTTTCATGTAGTGTTTCTTCCTCAATCACTGGATGAGATGGAGACTTATCCAATTTCTTTTCCTCCTTAGCTTTCTTTTTTGTCTTGCCAACTGGACCATCATATTGAGTACCACTACTAAGAGTGATAGCCATGGCATTTTTGGAAGGTCCAGCCTCAGGTTTTCCAGGAAATTTTCCTGGTGTTCTCATAGAAAAAGAGGCTTGTTGGGCAATTTGATTCTCCAATATTTTGTTATGAGTGGCAAGAGAGTCCACCTTTGAAGCTGAGGTCTTTATTGCATTGGAGAACACGTCATTCTGTTTTAGTTGAGTAGCTACAAATGTCTCTATCAAGGAATCTAGTTTTGACTTCTGTGGAATGTAGGGTCCTTGTTGAGGGTTGTAGTTACTTTGATTACCTTGGAATAGAGGTGGCCTATTTTGGAAACCAGGTGGACCTTGTGGAGGTCTGTAGTTACTCTGATACTTTCCACCATAGTTTCCAATAGCATCCACCTGATACATTTCTTACTCAACATTTTGAGCTACTCCTAGTTGACAACCTGAGATATTGTGACCTAAAACACCACACAACTCACAAATAATGTTATTAGCACCTGCTCCTAACTTATCGAATATTATAGATAATGCTTTAACCTTAGCAGTAAGCAAAGAAATAACATCAACAGAATACTTACCGAGAGTTTTTGAAGGTAAATTCCTTTTGGAAGACCACTGGTAGGTATTTTGGGCAATTTCTTTGATCAGGTTTTGAGCTTCATCCATATTCTTGCTCATGAATGCCCCTCCAACTACAGTGTCCAAGGAGATCTTTTGTGTAGAAGTTAGTCCATTATAGAAATTATGGACTATCAACCACCTTTCTATCCCATGATTGGGACATTCTCTCAACATCTCCTTGTATGTCTCCCAGGCTTCATACAATGATTCATCATCTCTTTGTGTAAAATTTATGACTTATTTTCTTAGCACATCAGTCTTATTCCTTGGGTACCTTTATTCATAAAAGCACTGGACAATTGCTCAAGTTGTAATGGAGCCTTCAGGGAGTAAGTACAACCATGCCCTCGCTTTATCCCGTAGTGAGAAAGGGAAGAGTCTTAAACGAATAGCATCATTGGTGGCTCTATTCATCTTCAGCGTGTCACAGTACTCAAGAAAAATTTGGAGATGAAGATTAGGATCTTCGGAGGGTAATCCTCCGAATTGGTTCTCCTGAACTATAGAAAGTAGTGAAGGTTTCAATTCAAAATTGTTAGCCTCCACTACGGGTCTAACGATGCTAGACCCTCTTCCATTAGTGCTTGGAGTAGTAAAATCTCTTAAAGCTTTATTCTGGTCTCCCATTTGTTTTGTTTTTTGTTGTTTTTGTTGTTTTCTTAAAGCTCTAAGGGTGTGTTCTATCTAAGGGTCAAATCCTATGTTTAGATTGACACTACGGCTTCGTCGCATAAAAAGAAAATAAATGACAAATAAAACAAACAATCACAAAAACTAAAAACAGCTACAAATACACAAAACAAAGAACAAAATACAAAATAACAACAGAATAAAATAAGTAATAAAAACAAAGAGAAAAATGTTAAAATAAATATACAAAAAAGAAACAAATAAAAAAAATAAAATAAAATAAAATAATATTAACAAGTATGATCTAATCAAATTTCAATATTACTGATATTTGAGGGACACAGTCCCCGGCAACGGCGCCAAAAACTTGACAGGGCCCGCAAGTGCACGAGTTATGTCACGTGATATAAAAGATTATTGTATCCACAGGGACCGTTTTCAAAGTACTAGCATATTGAAATTTAATTATCCACACAGTTAATTTTTAAGTTTTTGTAAAAATAAAACACAGAATAAAAATAAATACAGAAACAAAATTTTCTTGACACTTAAAAATCATAATTGAGAGTATCTTGGCATTTCGGGGGATCAAGACTTTATTTTATGTTAATGAATTGGCTTTTCATAAATAAGAATCAAATTAAGTTTTCTAAGGCAGGTTTTCTATAAGCTGATTAATATGTTCCTCTCAGAATCCTATTAATGTACCTAACATATGGAGAACCACGTTCAATCCCTAAGAAAGGCCCATTATTGTTTTGTGAGAATCCCTTATTTATTCCCCAGAAGATTTTTGATTACTTTTACGGTTTTACCGAGGTCACAAAAAGTATTTCAAAATCCTTGGCTTAGTTCAAAAGCTTTCTAGTAACAATATTAATTACTTAAACTTACTAATATACCCATAAGTATATAGTTTTATCACTTAGGTTCTTGTTAGCAATCACTAAGAGCATTGAGCATAATTTGAACTAAATGGAAAATAGAAATTTATTTAATTCCAAGTCAAAACAACATTAACATAAAATATTATCACACCCCCATCATCCCAAGATAATTAGTTTAGTTACTCATGATGATGTGATTCAAATTTATATACATAATTGGAAGAAAATAAAACATACAATTCATGGTAAAATAAAATAAAGACTTACGGGTTTCTCCAAAAAGCCCAAGAATAATTTCACCACTATATTTCCTTATTGTATTTGCAATATTTTCCCACCGTATACAAATTGGAACACTCAAATTCACAACTCTCTTAATTCTTATACAAAGAAATAAAAGAAAGAAAGAAAGAAGAGAAGGGAAAGAAGGAATTGCTAACTCTCTATTTCAATTTCAATTTCCTTCGAGCGATGTTACACAACTTCAATTCCCTTGTATTTATAGCCTCTGAAAAGTGAAGAAAAGAGTGTATGGTTGCATCATTTTCATAGTCTAGTATGGAGCCTTCAAATTAAAAATTATTTGTGCATTTTAGGCTGTTTCCACTGAAAATAATTGAGGTAAGGTTATTTCCAGCTACGAAATAACATATAAATTGATTCATTGCTGTTGTGAATCGATTCATTGCTGCTGTGAATCAATTCATTGTTGAAATTTGGCATTTTTGGGACATTTATCACGTGTGAATCGATTTAAACACCCCCTGAATTGATTCATGTAGTTGTTATTTAATTTCTTGGTGCTTTCTTGGCCCTTTATTAGCATATAGACTCTTGTGGCTTCTTCTTTGATTCCTAGGCATTTTGATCATCTTTTTGGGTTGGAAATCTTTCAAAATCTGAATTCTTGGATCCATTTTTCTTTTGCATGTATTTATTCCTAAATTGAATCCTCAATAGTCCAAAATTTATTAATTTCTACAAAATAAAAATTCCCGAGCAAAATACAGGGGAAAGCAAGCATAAATCATGAAACAACAAGAAAATATAGTGGAAAATGCTTGAAATCGTAAGCAAATTAAATCTAATTTATTGTGTTATAAACTATTTATCATATGACACTGATGCAGCGGAAGTTTTTGAACTCTTTGAATCGATTCAGAAGGCTTTTTGAATTGATTCAGAGACCGCTGGAACACGTGTGAATCAATTCACAGTGTGCATGAATCGATTCATGCCTTTCTAACTTGCAAAAACAACACTGTGATTTCGTGTAAATCAATTTAGAAGGGGTGTGAATTGATTCACACCCCTCTATTTACAATTGTGTGACTCCCAGGGAGGCATGAACCCATTCATGCAAGGGCTGAATCGATTCATGGCCATGTTTCCCCAAAAATACTTAAGTTTTGGATGTTCTTTGGTATGGATGAGTCGTGATACATTTATGCGATTGATTATATACATTTTTAATACATTTTAATAATTAATGTATGATGATATTGTCATGTCCCTCATATACTTTGGTGTTGAAATTGAATTGAACTTGTTATTATTCAAACTTTGTTTCATCATGTAATAACATGTGATTGCATAAAGGGTGTATAATTATGGTGTGTTCTTAGTGGTGTTTGATATTGAATTGGATTATTGGCAAAGTATAATTGTGCCTATATCATGTTGTGAATACATGTGTGAGTTCTACCACTAATGATATGTTATGATGATTGATAATGAAAAGTTGAATGATGTTGATGTATGACACACCCTTGTATGATAATGAAACTAATAAGGGATGATTGCATGAAAATGTGTTGCTATAAATCGATCAATCAGAGATGATATCGATAATGAATAATGATGGATGATGATTGTTGATTATTTCCTTGAATAAAAGAATGGTTGTTATTATTAATGAATTTTGGAATACCATTGTGATAAATACAAGTGTGATCTTGTGTATGTGTGGTTTGAATTATATTGATGAATTCTTGTGATGCCACAGTAATATATGAAACAATGGTAATGATCAATATGATGAGAACCCACTAAGAAATCGTGTGGTGATATTGATGAATATTATTGATGATATTGGTGCCATGGTGATTGTTGCAAGTATTGACTTACATGTATGATTTAAAATATGTTGAAATGAAATGCCACACTTAAGACTTAAAAACAATGGCTAAAACCAACAATGATAAAATCCACTAAAGATTATATGGTGGTGTTGGTGTTAATGATGGTGATTGATGAGTGGCATGATAGGATGGATAATGTAAGAATGCATTGATTTGCATTTGCATCCATCGCATATCAAACACTGCCGGTAAGGAAAACTAGCGAATTCCCCTAGTTGGCTCTGTAGGAGGGTGGCTCTATGCACGAGCATTCTTGTTGTTCCCCTATAACTTAGTGTGTAAGTCACGAAGCTGCCCATGCTAAGCTACGGGGAGCTGTATATGGTTGACCCTTGTGGGGGTGGCTCTTGAGGATCAGGTGTCCCCGGTGGTCTTTTGGATCACAACTACCATGATATGAGTCATGATTGGCCTGTAACACCTTATATTATTGATTATGTTGTTTACCGCGGTCATGGTGAATGGAATAATTTCGAGTGAATCCTTCAAGCAGTGAAGTTCTGAGTGTCACTTTTGAAGAAATTCCGAGTGAATGTTTCAAGCAAAGACAAGATCCGAGCAAAACACCTCTGATTGAAGTAATTCTGAGTGAATGCTTCAAACAGAAACAAGATCTGAGCAAAATACTTCTGATTGAAACAATTCTGAGTCACTCACTCTTCAATCAGCACCGAGTGTAGCCTCTTCAGTCAGCACCGAGCCAATTTTCAGCCATTTCCGAGCCACCTTTAACCCAATTCCGAGCAACTTTTCACCCAATTCCGAGCCATCTTTTCAGCCATTTCCAAGTCACCTTTCAACCATTTCCGAGCCATTTTCTCAACCATTTCCGAGTCTTCTTCAGTCATTTCCGAGTCACTTTTCACTCAGTTCCGATTGAATATTTCAACCAGAATTGTTTTGCTCGTCCAGCTCCTCACAGCAACCTCACACTGACTAGCAAAGCAACACCGAGCAAAGCTTTCACTCGGTTTTTGTATGAACAGCACCTTTTCCACTCGGATTATTTCCAACTATGGGTGTATACCGACTGAAGCACTAAATCCGAGTCAGAAAGAGAAAACCGACCCCTATTTCCACTGTTCGCCTGTGTTGACTTGGATTCCACCACCCAAGTGGATCCATGAATCCTGGAGGTGGCAGACAGGGGGCAGAAGTGGAGAAATTAAAAATTCCCCACCAGCCGCTGTCCCCCCACTACCTGTTAGTGGCTAGGCTGGCCTCCACTATGAGTGGAAGCCTGTGCTTTCTAAGCACTCGGCAGCTTCCTATAAATACCCCATCTGAAGGAGCACAAGGGGAGAGGCTGGAAGGTTGGCACTTTGGTTGGATTTTTGGGATTGAATTCTTTGAGGATCCTGGAGCCTTTATTGGAGAGAAGAAACTGTCCTAAAGCCTCCCACTGTCGTCCTCCTCCTCAATTTTCCGCACCATTCTGCTCTTAAATCTTGACAACACCGTCCCCCTCTTCAGACCATATCGTCCAGCCCTCTCCTTAAACACCACACCGTTCAGCCCTCTCCTTAAACACCACACCGTCCAGCCCTCTCCATTAAACACCATACCATCCAGCCCTCTCCTTTAATCCCCAACACCGTCCTTCTCCTCTAAACTCCAACACCGTCCTTCCCTTCACCACACTGTCCAACTTCCCCACACAGTACCTTATCCCTTCACACCACACCGTTCTGCCCCTCCCAAACACCACTGAGCAGCACCTCTCAAATCCTCACAACACCATCCCTGCGCCAAGCCTTCACACCGTCCCAGCACTCACACCCACACTCATCCTCTCAGAAAGGAGAACACTCTGGTACGTTTCCTTCCATCACTCGGTCTCTCTTTTCCTTGTCCTCATTTGGTTTCCTTTTTCTCACTCGGTTTTCCTTATCCTCACTCGGTTCTCCTTTTTCTCACTCGGTTTTCCTTTTCCTCACTCGGTTTTCCTTTTTTCTCACTCGGTTTTTCTTCTCCCACTCGGTTTTCTCTTCTCTCACTTGGTTTTCGCTCATTTTTCCTTCTCTTTTCCAAGCTTACTGTTTCTCTTTCTCTCTTGTAGCTTCTGCTACCCCCCCTCTTTTCTGTCTTCTTTTTTTTGTCCTTTACTTTTGAGTTTTACTTAAAAAGAAGAAAATTTCGTTCATCTATTTCCTAAAAAAAACATTTAAAGAACTACGTAACCCCTGATTTCTTGGTCATCCAAGAATACATAGGAGCAGGACTTTAAATTCTGTCGGGCCCACCTTTTCCATTTTATTCCCTTTATTATTTTCTTTATTTTTCCTTTACAACTCCCTTTCTATCCACTTCCATGAAAATCAATTTAGACGTGACGTCTTGTTAATTTTCCCCTATCTTTGGTAGGTCATCACCACAAGGAACGAAATATTTGGGATGAGACGTCCCGCTTATCCCCTTCCCGTTGCTGACTCCGCTTATTGATTAAATCCCATGGAAATCAATTTAGACGTGACGTCTTGTTGATTTTCCCCAATCTTTGGTAGGTCGTCACCACAAGGAACGGAATACTTGGGACGAGACGTCCTGCTTATCCCCTTCCTGTTTCTAACCTCGTATTTTGATTAAAGGATGACTAATTTAGATGCGACCTCTTGTTAAGTATCCTTCCTTTTTCCTGTTTTATACCGAAGCCAAGGTTAATTTGGATGTGACGTCCTGTTGACCTACACTCCATGTCTGTTCAGTTTGTTCCTTCTGTTTTTACACAAACAAAGTACAACATTAAAAGGGGAGAAATATAACATCTTTTGTAAGGCTATTTATGTTGCGCATTTTCAATCTTGGTACTGTTTCTAACAGGTGATGTAGGGTGCTAATACCTTCCCTACTCGTAACTGACTCCCAAACTTGAATCTCATTCTTTAAACCAGTGCTTTACTGAACTTAGTTTTTTCCCAATGTTTTTCCTATGGATAAAAAACGTTGGTGGTGACTCCCTGTTTTCTTTGTTCGTTTTATTTCGAGAGGGTCGGCCGCGCCGTCACGATCCAGGTCGCGACAGATGGCGACTCCACTGGGGACACTTAAGAGAGTCAGGCCAGTTTGATTGAAAGCGCATGTTTTTTTTATATAGCCTTTGTTATCTCGGATTTCTTCCCCTTGTTTTATTTTCTGTTGATTGTTGTGAATGTTTGTTCTTGTTTTAATTGTATCTTGTTATTTGTTTCGTTGTCTATGTTTTGCAAGTTTATTAAACCCTAGGGTAGAAGACCATGTTACTTTTCTGTAATCATTAAACCCTAGGGTAGATGACTTTGTATATTTGTTCTGTGTTTATTCTTTGTGCAGAATGGGGTAAGGTAAAAGGTATGGACTGCCCTTCCACACACTACACTCACAATTACTTGCACACACCTATGAGTGGCGCCCTATACCCGGGCCCCAAATGAAGCTTAAGTTAGGAGAGGTTGGTAATGGAATCGTATGAGAACCTCAACCAGAATTCGACCTCTCATGATATACGCACCTAGTGGATTCCCCACTGTTTGCGTCCCTGTCATGGGTAGGATCTTGGCTCTGGTGACCTTCTAGATGTCTAGTGGAAACCACCCGGTGTGGAGAGTCACTTTTAGACAAGCCATAGAGCCTAGAAATGACTTTCAACAAAACCCGACCTAGGCCACAAAAGGGCAAACTTTACTTTACCTTGCGTCATTTTTGTTTTCCCTTTTATAAAAAAAAATGAATTATCTACCACCCACAGATTTGCTCAGTTTTTGAAATAATGACTCATTTTGAAACACACAGTATTCCTCAGGTGAATAGATAATCCTCTTTTGGTCGTGTACCTCTGAGTCCTGAGTCATAGATTTTCCTAATCGTCAAAAAAATCAAGAAAAAAATATAACTTTATTTCCGCTCCAACAGGGGCGTTGATGACGATTAAAAAAAATCATGACTATTGCGACTTGGACCCTTGGTAATCGTTGTTTCCCCAAAAAATAAAAAATAAAAAATAAAAAATTTTGCTTTATGTTAAATCTATGGGGAAGTACCGGTTCCGAAACATGACATCAACTAATTTCTTTTCCTTATCCTCATTTTCGTGGGAGGCTATTCAGAACTTAACGAATACCCTTTGAGTATCTATAGAAGTTAACATAGGATTGAACTCAAGAAATGAGGGCAGTAGTTGCTCGAAGAAAATGTTTGAGCTTGAGGCTCCCGCCTCAGGATGAAAGATTTCTTCTGTCTTCATAATTATCCCATATTAATTTCCATGTTTACCATACCTAGTACTTTTGAATGATAAGTTCTAAGGAATAGTCAAAGGATACTCGCCAAAGCCTCTAATTGCTTCCCACGACATTCTCTTTCTTTCTATTTCCACCTAACATTTTTTGTTTTTTTAAAAAAAGAGACACAGGCGTCACGGGTAGGCATCCTTACCAGACCCGGCTCCAAAGGAAACTCATGGCTGAGGCAGAAGCTGTTGACGGAGACTTTAGAACCGAGTTCGATCATCTAAAAGAGCGAGTGGTGGAGTTAACTAAACTTTTACAAAAAAAACTCACAGAAGGAGGCTCCTCTACAGGTGTTGAGGACGCCCCACAGCAGCCTACCACCGCGCCACCCCCCTTGGTTCTGACCCAGCAAGAACCCAACTCCCTAACACAATGACACACCCTCTCACCATTCATGTCGGAAGACCTGACCCTGCTATGGAGGCCCAGCCACCGTACGGCCAGTCTTATGCACAACAGCATATATTTGTTGGTCCTGACGGCAACCCAGTACCTTTTCCACTTTATGGCCTACCACCGGGGTACTATCCCCTGCTCGCTAACCAACAAGACACCCACGACCAGCAAGCGATGAATCCTCACGCTTCATACCCCACCCAGCCAAACATGCCACCACTCCACCAAACCCAAAACACGCAAGCCCATGACCCACAAGCCTACCAAACCCAAAAAACACAAGCCCATGACCCACAAACCTACCAAACCCAAAACACACAAGCCCCGATGGCCCAGCCAACCTACAACGCACAAGCCCAAAACACACGAGCCCAGATGATCCAGCCGACTTATTCCGTACAAGCTATGGCCCAACCCCAAGGTCCCTCACCAAATACAGGCCTAATGAACCAGTCCCATACGTTGCCTCCTTTCAACCAGCCACTTGGCTATCCATACAGATACGCAACCCCCTATATGACCAATCTCCAAGATACAACCCGCATGATGAACCCGGTAGCCGGTCATAGCACGGTTGTAGCTCCCCAAAAGGAAAAGATAGAAATCTTAGAGGAGCGTTTGAGAATAATGAAAGGCGCTAGAGGTTTTGGACTGATAGATACTTCTAAGCTATGCCTAGTCATAGATGTTGTCCTCCCGCCCAAATTCAAGATGCCAGACTTTGACAAGTATCGGGGAATGACTTATCCAAAGAACCATCTCACGATGTACTGTTGAAAGATGGCATCTTACTCTTCTAACGACCAATTGTTGATCTACTGCATCCAAGATAGTCTGGCGGGGGCCGCTCTTACATGGTATGCTCACCTTGAACGGAACCATATTCGTTGTTGGAAGGACCTAGCAGATGCCTTCCTTAGGCAATACAAGTATAATATGGATATGGCACCTAACAGGGTCCAGTTATAGAATATGGTGAAGAGGGACAATGAAACGTTTAAGGAGTATGCCCAACGATGCAGAGAGAGAGCGGCGCAAGTGGACCCCCCATTGTCGGAAAAAGAGATAGTCGCGATGTTTATCAACACGCTCCTATCACCTTTCTACGGCAAGATGATTGGTAGTGTTTCAGCCAACTTCTCCGACATCGTGACTATTGGGGAAAGGGTAGAGAGCGGAATACGAACGGGAAAGATCACTCAGGGACCATCTGGGGCAAGCATGACAAGAAAGCCGGTGCCTGGGAGAAGGGATGGAGAAACTAATTCCATCTCTTCTAATCAAAAGACAGCTCGGCCGAGACCATTTGCCCCTACCATGATTCAAGCTCCCAACACTTATGTGGCCGCAACCACTTATGGCCCGGCAGCTCATACTCTTTACTTCCGTCCGCCCATGGTAAGAGCACCAATACTGCAACCCATGCCATACTATCACCCGCAGCAAGTGACTCGACTACCCAATCATAATCAGAACACAAGGAATCCCAACAATGAGCGCACCCCTGTGCAGTTTGATCCAATTCCCATAACATATACCGAACTTTTTCCAATCCTTGTTCAGAAAGGTCTGGTAGCTCCATCCCCCATGAGGCCATTGCAACCTCCTTATCCAAGGGGGTATGACCCAAACGCTCATTGTGATTACCACGCTGGGGCACCAGGGCATTCCACAGAAAATTGCATGGCTTTGAAATATAAAGTGAGAGATTTGATCAAAGCCGACTGGATTAATTTTCAAGAAGGAAGCCCTAACGTGATCACAAATCCCCTGCCCAATCATGGAGATTCAGAAGTCAATGCTGTGGTGGTCGATATTGAAAATGGTTTTGATGATAATGCTGATTTGGTGATCGCATGCCCGTCGGGCCAAGAGCTCAGTAGCTGGAAGGCTGTCAAACTCCCTACGATTTTAAATGATTCACCAAAGTAATTTGTCATTGCCTTAATATCTTGTGTATCCCTCTGTTATGCCTAAGGCTTTGGGACATTTTCATGTAATAAGGGCGAAAAAACTTGTTTTACCATTCAATCAATAAATACGTATCAAAATTCAAAATTTTTTCTCGTCCCTTTATCCTTGTTTTTGACTTATTTTCTTTAACTTGCTTTTCCTTTCTCTTCTTTATTTTACCATAACACACTAAGTTGCAGATCCAAAAATGATTCTCTTGAGACTAGTGAAATCATAATTCCGCTTCATGATTTCAATCACCCAGTCGACTATACCGACGAAGAAGGTAAGGAAACCTGTAAGCCACCACACTAGTTAACAAGATTGTAAGAACAAGAGGTTAAAGAATACCCCTAAGTCAAGAACGCCTGAAGGAATCACGGTGGCAATCTATCAGAAGGCATTAGTATTTTGTTTGAAGATGTGGCAGGAATCTATGTGAATGACCACATGGCCAAGTCCCGAATTGAACGAAGGAAGGCCGGTCGTTTAAAGAAACTTCAACAGTCATCAACATAGATGGGGAGCAAATTGCTGATGCCTATAAATGCAGATACAATCAAGGGAGAATTTACCAAAAAAAAAACAAAAAAAGCAAAAAAAACAAAAAATGAAAAAAAAACAAAAAAATGAAAAAAAAACAAAAAAATGATCAAGCTTGGAGTCCAATGCATGTGCCCAGTGGGACAAGCTGGTTACATCCAGATCATCGAGCAAGCTATCCTTTTCTGTATAAGGGGGATGAATGTCGTTAGGCCAAGAACTTGCATTCTTGTCGTCATCAACACCTCAACCCTAAAGAGTGCGCCATTCCTCATGCCTATGTAGCTGAGGAAATAGTCTGTCAGATTGAGTCATTGCGTCATTAAGGGGATTAAAAAAAACAAAAAAAACAAAAAACAAAAAACAAAAAAACAAAAAAAAGGGCAAACAAAAAGAAATGGAAAATGAAAAAAAGGAAAAAGAAAAAGAAAATAAAGGCCAAAATGATGATTCAAAAGTAATTCCCTCTCATTGATGCCAAAAGACTCACCAATATTTCCTTGGGTACATGGCATAGGAGTGGAGTCTCCTATTTGAAGTGACATCAGTTCCCCAAAGGATCAAACTAAATTTGGAAAGGCTGGGTAGACTCAACTAGAGTGTAATCAGTTTCAACCTTTTACTGTAAAGGATGCAGCCAAGAATGAACAAGAAGAGAAAAACACATGAAAAGCTCGCTAGGCTGAAAACCTGAAAGCGCGGCCTAGGCAAAAGTTAGAGCAACACAGTGAGTCGAAAACATGAAAAGGCGGCTCAGGTAAAAATTAAGGTCAAGATTTCGGCAAAGTAACTAAAGTTTCCAATGCAACACGTGCAAACTTGGGCATGTGGACCATGGTCAAACTACCCTTTCAATGGCAGAGTTAAATGATGTACTTGAGATCGTGATGTAGGATTAAGGTTCTCACTAGTCTCAGGAATTCACTGGAGGATCTTTGAACCTTCCCTATTTCCCCTGGCCTTGACCTGTCCTACGTGACTTTATCTCATCCCCTCTATTTTCCCGTTGTCCATTCTCTGTATTCTGTTTGACATACGCGAATAAAATTTATCCCTCTTTTTCGATACGTGTTATGAATTGCATTGATCTGATAAGACATTGTGTTTTTATAAAAATAAAATGAAAGAATGGTGAACATTTAAAGTCGTAAGGAACAAGACGCTCCCACTACTCGACCTCGTCTTAGACAATCATCACGAAGACTCAGCCAGGCACGCGCTTCAAAGCTATGATCGCCTCTTTCATTCTCCTCTGTCCATGAGTTTATCCTAAGGGTTGCGGTTTCACGGGGCCTACCCAGTTTTTGAATGTATCTTTGCACTACTTACCTTTTTTTCTGCAGGTTATTACAACGGACAGTCATGTCGAGTATTGACGCCTCAATCAAGTCCTTTTCCTCAATGGAACCGTAACTGCCAAAACTAGAATCTCTCAAAGTTTCTTCCTCAAACCGCCAAAGCTGGCACCTCTCAAAATCATTTCCTCAAGCCACTGAGATTGGAACTCCGTAGAATCTCTTCCTCCATCGCCAAAGTTGGCAGTTCTTAAAGTCTTCTCCTTAATCGCCAAAGTTAGCAATTCTCAAAGTCTTTCCCCAAATCGCCAAAGTTGGCATTTTTTTCAAAATCTTTCTTCAACCTCCAATGTTGGCACTTCTCAGAATCCCTTCCCCGAATCGCCAAAGTTGGCACTTCTTGAAGTCCTCTCCTTAACTGCCAAAGCTGACACTTTCCAAACTCCTTTCCAAACTTCTTTCCAAGGAATCTACCTGATTCATTCCAATAGTCAAGCGTGTCCCCTTCCCAAGCCCAAGGATAGTTTCCAGCAAAATTCTTTCCCCTAGTAGAATCACCAAACTCTCTCCCGGTGAGCCAAAAATTCAGATCATCTTCTCTAATCAGGCTTAGAAGAACTCTCCCCAAAAAGGCCCAACACACTTCTCTCAGTAAATCCACACATACCAGGTGGACCCCAGATTTTCCCTTCCCAATCAAGGGGCGATGCTCGAGCCATCAATCCTTCTCTAGTGGAACTACACTTCCCAGACAAATCAAACTGGGGCATCACCCCAGGATCATTTCTTCTCGCTTAAGGGGCAGCCCCCTAAGGTTTCGAAGCAGATAGTTCAAACTGGGGCATCACCCCAGGTTCATTCTCTTTCACCTAAAGAGGCAGTACCCCGAACCATCAATCCTTCCCTAGTAGAAATACATTTCCTAAACAACTCAAACTGGGGCATCTCCCCAGATTTCTTTTGTTCATTCAAGGGGTAGTTCCCCAACAACCTTCAAATCATGTCAAACCGGGGCATCACCCCTGGTCCATTCTCTTTCCGCCAAAGGGGCAGTTCCCCAAGGCTCCTTCAGACCATCTCAAACTGGGACATCACCCCAGATCTATTCAGTCAAGGGGGGCAATTCCCCAAGATTCCTTCAAAATATATCAAACTGGGGCATCACCCCAGGTTCTCTCTCTTTTATTCAAGGAGCCATTCCCCAAAGACTCCTTCAAATCATGTCAAACTGGGGCATCTCCCCAGGTTTCTTTTGTTCCAGTCAAGGGGCAATTCCCCAAGAACCTTCAGTCATGTCAAACTAGGGCATCGCCATGAGCCTTTAAGTCCAGTGAGTTAATTCTGATGAGACGTCTTGTTAGCTCCTCTAATCTCTGCATTTCCATTCGCCTATTCAGGCACCCTTTACTTTCCATTCACCTATTCAGGCACCCTTTACTTTCTAGTCGCCTATTCAGGCACCCTTTACTTTCCATTCGCCTATTCAGGCACCCTTTACTTTCCATTCACCTATTCAGGCACCCTTTACTTTCCATTCGCCTATTCAGGCACCCTTTACTTTCCATTCACCTATTCAGGCACCCTTTACTTTCCATTCGCCTATTCAGATACCCTTTACTTTCCATTCGCCTATTCAGGCACCCTTTACTTTCCAGTCGCCTATTCAGGCACCCTTTACTTTCCATTCGCCTATTCAGGCATCCTTTACTTTCCAGTCACCTATTCAGGCACCCTTTACTTTCCAGTCGCCTATTCAGGCACCCTTTACATTTCCATTCGCCTATTCAGGCACCCTTTACTTTTCATTCGCCTATTCAGGCACCCTTTACTTTCAAGTCGCCTATTCAGGCACCCTTTACTTTCCATTCGCCTATTCAGGCACCCTTTACTTTCCAGTCACCTATGAAGGCAACCTTTACTTTCCAGTCTACCAGGAGTCAATCCCGATCTTCTCACCTCCTGTTAACTGAAAGATTCGAGTGTCAATTCCTGGGTTTCCCCCCTCATCTGATACTTTGAAAATGGTGTTCACTTCTTTACTCCCTTTCCATTTGAAAAGCAAGAAGAAACTTCATGCTTTTCTCATAGAAAAGAAGTAAAGAGGGGCATCTGTGAACACCTATTTCAGTCCGGTCGATCCACAAGTGAAAAAGATTAGCAAAAAAAAAACTCACTCGGAAATGATCATTTCCGAGTAAGATGACTCAGAATGATCATTTCCGAGTAAAGAGTCTCCGAGTGAGACGTAGCCGGGTGCTATTCCAAGTGGGCTTCAAGAAATTTCAAAAAATGAAGGAAAAGCTTCAAAGAAAAGGCTTGGGGAAGGACATTCCGAGCGAAAATGGGACTGTTATGAGTGAGTATCCCTTAATTAGAAGTGAATCCGAGAGGAAGCTCCCCAACTGCAACTAATTCGAGTGAAAGATTACTGATTGAAGTGAATCAGGTTGGGGAATAACTGCTTCTTCTGGACAAGGTCAGTTAGGAGTAGAAGACTCCCGAGTGAATTGATTTCGAGTGGAATAAACTCTGAACCTCAAAAGAACAATTGTCATGCAAGGCATTTACGAGTAGTGTGCCTCTTCAAACAAAGAAAGATCCGACCAGGAATGAATCACTTTCGGCCAGATTCTCAAGTTTCATACTAAGCCCAAGTGAAGATTTCAAGGAAAGCACATCCGAGTGAAAACAAGGCCGACTCCGAATGAATCAGAAGGGAAGATTGTCAATCCAAATTCTGATTACTCCTGAATGAACACATCCGAGTGGGAAGCATTATTGAAGCTGAGTTCCACATTCTGATTGGAGGAATAAGACCGACTCTGAGTAAATGCATCCAAAGGATGGATGAGTGAAACCATTCTGATTGGAAGATAAGACCGGCTCCCAAGCTCAGTTCCGAGTGAATATATCCGAGCGGTCAAATTTTCCCAAAGTTCCATTCTGATCGAAGAAATAAGGACGACCCCTGAGTGTATATCCGAGTGGGTTGATGCACACATGGAACAATTCTGAGTGGAAAGACCAAGATTGATGAATGTGTTTGATTGAATTACTCTTGAGCCATGTATCCGACCAAAATTTCTCTGTGATTCAATCCCAGTGATGTGATTCTGAGTGAAACTTACTTCACGCTTGAATCAATTTAAAGTCAAAGAAAGAATGGTTCTGACCTTTCGGCCAAGCATATATCCGGGTAAAACATTTTGAAGAACCGATTGAATCAATTTTTAAATAAAGCACTTCTGAATGGAATAATTTCGAGTGAATCCTTCAAGCAGTGAAGTTCTGAGTGTCACTTTTGAAGAAATTCCGAGTGAATGTTTTAAGCAGAGACAAGATCCGAGCAAAACACCTCCGATTGAAGTAATTCCGAGTGAATGCTTCAAACAAAAACAAGATCTGAGCAAAATACTTCCGATTGAAACAATTCCGAGTCACTCACTCTTCAATCAGCACCGAGTGAAGCCTCTTCAGTCAGCACTGAGCCAATTTTCAGCCATTTCCGAGCCACCTTTAACCCAATTCCGAGCAACTTTTCACCCAATTCCGAGCCATCTTTTCAGCCATTTCTGAGTCACCTTTCAACCATTTCCGAGCCATTTTCTTAACCATTTCCGAGTCTTCTTCAGTCATTTCCGAGTCACTTTTCACTCGGTTCTGATTGAATGTTTCAACCAGAATTGTTTTACTCGTCCAGCTCCTCACAGCAACCTCACACCGACTAGCAAAGCAACACCGAGCAAAGCTTTCACTTAGTTTTTGTATGAATAGCACCTTTTCCACTCGGATTATTTCCCACTATGGGTGTATACCGACTGAAGCACTAAATCCGAGTCAGAAGGAGAAAACCGACCCCTATTTCCACTGTTCGCCTGTGTTGACTTGGATTCCACCACCCAAGTGGATCCATGAATCCTGGAGGTGCAAGACAGGGGGTGGAAGTGGAGAAATTAAAAATTCCCCACCAGCCGCTGTCCCCCCACTACCTATTAGTGGCTAGGCTGGCCTCCACTCTGAGTGGAAGCCTGTGCTTTCTAAGCACTCGGCAGCTTCCTATAAATACCCCATCTGAAGGAGCACAAGGGGAGAGGCTGGAAGGTTGGCACTTTGGTTGGATTTTCGGGATTGAATTCTTTGAGGATCCTGGAGCCTTCATTGGAGAGAAGAAACTGTCCTAAAGCCTCCCACCATCCTCCTCCCCAATTTTCCACACCATTCTGCTCTTAAATCTTGACAACACCGTCCCCCTCTTCAGACCATACCGTCCAGCCCTCTCCTTAAACACTACACCATCCAGCCCTCTCCTTAAACACCACACCGTCCAGCCCTCTCCTTTAAACACCATACTGTCCAGCCCTCTCCTTTAAACCCCAACACCGTCCTTCTCCTCTAAACTCCAACACTGTCCTTCCCTTCACCACACCGTCCAACTTCCCCACACAGCACCTCATCCCTTCACACCACACCGTTCTGCCCCTCCTAAACACCACCGAGCAGCACCTCTCAAATCCTCACAACACCGTCCCTGCGCCAAGCCTTCACACCGTCCCAACACTCACACCCACACTCATCCTCTCAGAAAGGAGAACACTCTGGTATGTTTCCTTCCATCACTCGGTCTCTCTTTTCCTTGTCCTCATTCGGTTTCCTTTTTCTCACTCGGTTTTCCTTATCCTCACTCGGTTTTCCTTTTTCTCACTCAGTTTTCCTTTTTCTCACTCGGTTTTCCTTTTTTCTCACTCGGTTTTCTCTTCTCTCACTAGGTTTTCGCTCATTTTTCCTTCTCTTTTCTGAGCTTACTATTTCTCTTTCTCTCTTGTAGCTTCTGCTACCCCCCTCTTTTCTGTCTTCTTTTTTTTGTCCTTTACTTTTGAGTTTTACTTAAAAAGAAGAAAATTTCGTTCGTCCATTTCCTAAAAAAAACATTTAAAGAACTACGTAACCCCTGATTTCTTGGTCATCCAAGAATACGTAGGAGTAGGACTTTAAATTCTGTCGGGCCCACCTTTTCCATTTTATTCCCTTTTTTATTTTCTTTATTTTTCCTTTACAACTCCCTTTCTATCCACTTCCATGAAAATCAATTTAGACATGACGTCTTGTTGATTTTCCCCTATCTTTGGTAGGTCATCACCACAAGGAACGGAATATTTGGGACGAGACGTCCCGCTTATCCCCTTCCCGTTGCTAACCCCGCTTATTGATTAAATCCCATGGAAATCAATTTAGACGTGACGTCTTGTTGATTTTCCCTATCTTTGGTAGGTCGTCACCACAAGGAACGAAATACTTGGGACGAGACGTCCCGCTTATCCCCTTCCCGTTTCTAACCTCGTATTTTGATTAAAGGATGACTAATTTAGACGCGATGTCTTGTTAAGTATCCTTCCTTTTTCCTGTTTTATACCGAAGCCAAGGTTAATTTGGATGCGACGTCCTGTTGACCTACACTCCATGTCTGTTCAGTTTGTTCATTCTGTTTTTACACAAAGTATAACATTAAAAGGGAGAAATATAACATCTTTTGTAAGGCTATTTATGTTACGCATTTTCAATCTTGGTACTGTTTCTGACAGGCGATGTAGGGTGCTAATACCTTCCCTACTCGTAACCGACTCCCAAACTTGAATCTCATTCTTTAAACCAGTGCTTTACTGAACTTAGTTTTTTCCCAATGTTTTCCTATGGATAAAAAACATTGGTGGCGACTCCCTGTTTTCTTTGTTCGTTTTATTTCGAGAGGGTCGGCCGCGCCGTCACGATCCAGGTCGCGACAAGAGGTTTGTGAGAAGGATAAAGAGTAATAGAAAAATAGAAGTGTGTAACGAGTGATAGAGAAAAATAAGAAACAAGTGATTGTGAGCAATAGTAAAATATTATGGATATTAATACTTAATTGTTAATAATTAAATTATCTTGTTAAATTATGATTAACTATTTAGATTTTTCTTTTAGTAAACTATGTGTAGATTAATTGGGTAATTAGGAGAAATTAGTGAAGATTAAAATAATATACATAATTATAATATTAATAATTAATAATTTGAAAAATATATAAATATATATTATAATATTAAAATAATTATTAAGTTTTTAATTAATTTATAATGAGTAATAATATTTAAAATAATAAAATATAAAGAGCTTTCCCGATATTATACTGTGGGGCCTAGTTGTCGAACTTTTCTAGTAACTCGACTTGAGACTAATAAATTCGTAAAGGAGGTTAGTCACAAGAGGGTTTCCTAGTAACGGATCGAAGATAACTGATTAGGTTTAATTGGGCCAATTGGAACCTTCGATGTCAGCTACGTTGGGTCGTGTAATACCTCAGAGTATCCGATGGTGACACGGTCAGTCCCTAGTGACTCGTTTTAACGTTTTAGGAATGTTTCTTGAAGAGACCGAGACTTGATTCGGACTCTATCACCTCCGTTTGTATGCTATCTCATATATTCATCTTCGTCTTAAAGTTTTGCCTACATATCTTTGGTGTTCTGAACCTAACTCTCCCAAACAAAACTTGAATGGAATGATACTGGTCTCATTCCCTTTGTTTTGAAGAGTTGTTCAACCTCTATTTCTGGTCTCGATCCCCAATTCCTACTTTGTCAAGACTAAATTCGAGAATTAAGTAAATTCATTTTAAAATCATGTCATTCGTGTTTATACTTTGCGCGTGCTCCACTTAAAAATTCATAACTTCCTCGTATGACCTTCAATTTGTGCAAACTTGGTGCCAAAATCTCTGTAACAAAATTATCTACATTTTTTGTGAAGACATTGAGAGCTATATTGATAGGGCCCGTAAGCGCACAGGTTATGTCGCGTGATATAAAAGATTATCATCTCCATAAGGACTGTTTCCAAGTACCAGGATATTGAAATTTAATTATCCAGATAAACAATCTTAAAGTTTTCAAACACATTGTATTTAAAACAAAACAAGATAGACACTAAAAAAAATAAAAAAATTTTACCTTACAGTAAAAAAATTTTACCTCGATAAATATTTTTTACCTCACAATATCTTGGGATTCTAGGGGTTTAAGACGTTATTTTATATTAACAGCTTTAGCTTTTAATTAACAAGAAATAAATTAAGTTTTCCAAGCTAGATTTTCCTACAGTTAATTAATATGTTCTGTTCAGAACTCTATTAATGTACCAAACGTACGGAGAACCGCGTTCAATCCTTAAGAAAGGCCGATTACTGTTTTGTCAAAATCCCTTTTTAATTCCTCAAAATAATTTTGATTACTTTCTTGGATTTTTACCGAGGTCACAAAAAGTATTTCAAAATCTTACGATTAATTCGAAAGCTTTCAGTAATTAGCGAATCGGTCAATCCTACCAATTACTTAAACTTACTAATATACCCTCAAGTATAAAGTTTTATCACTTAGATTCTTGGTCAGAATTACTAAGAGCATTGAGTAAAATTTGAATTAATTGGAAAATAGAAATTTATTAATGTAAAAGTCAAAACAACATTAACGCAAAATATTATCACACCCCTGTCATCCCAAGATAAAAATTTAGTTATCCATGAAATAACTCAAATTCATACACATAGTGAAAGAAAAACAAAGCATACAACACATGATACAGTAAAAGAAAGACCTAAGGGTTTCTCCAAAAAGCCCAGAAGTAATTCCACCACTACTTTTCCCATCGTAACTTTTGTTGTTTCCTACTATTTTCTGAACATAAAAATTTAGATTTGTGCCTCTAAAATCAAGAGCTTCCTAAGAGGTTTCTTGGCATGAAAATGGTGTTTTTAAACTCTTGAATTAAGGCCTATTTATAGTGTTTAGAAAGAGTAATTTTGCATTAAAAATTATGCTCTTATTAATGGAATTTAATCATGGAAAAATCAAGCATAATAGACCATGATCTAGTGCACTTTCACGTTGGCAAGGGGCTGCACCTTGTGGCTGATTTTTCTTCACTTAAATGCAATAATTGATGTCCAAATTCCAGCACTACACAGCCGTGAATGTGCTTGCCAAATAGGTACACAAGTGCTGAATTTTTAATGCATAAAAACAACTAAATTTGAATGGTTGTTACATGAATTCCCTTTGCCAGTTTGGAAGTCTTGTTGTTATAAAAATAATGGTGGGACACCTCCTTGAAATCATGAAGGAAATTATGCATTTTGTGGACCATGGTGCCTTGAATAAAAAATGCAAACTCCTTGCCTTTGAAATGTCAAAACAGTGTAGCATTTTGCCAATTTAAAGGAATTTGTTATCTTGAAACTATTTGGTGGGACATGGTCTTGAAATCATGAGGAAAAATTTAGCACTTCCGGACCATGGAAAAATAAATAAATGAAGCAAATTCCATTCCTTTAAGAAGCCAAAAACGTGAATGCATTTGCCAATTTGGAAAATATATTGCCATGAATCCTTTTGGCATAAAAATTCAAGAAACTTGGCATTCTTCTCCTTGCATTTATGTGAACTCATTGATGCCTTTCCTTCTTGCATATTAAATTTTACAAATGGAATTTTCAAAGCTTGTATAGTGAAAAATTTGGTAAACCTTTCAAGCTTTGATGTTAAGGTAAAAATGGGTTTGAAATTGTTTTCCAAATTTGCAAAATTTAATAGCATGAAATCAATTTTCAAAATCTTAATTTTTGGCATCCATTTTTCTATGCAAGTATTTATTCCAAAAGTATATCCTCAATAGTCTCAATTGTATCAACTCCTACAAAATAAAAATACCCAAGCAAAATACAGTGGAAAGAAAACATAAATCATGAAAATTAGGAAAATACAGTGCAAAATGACTTAAAATTCTAAATGAATTAAATATTATTGATTGTGTTCTAAAACACTTATCAAAATACCCCAAACCAAACCTTTGCTTGTCCTCAAGCAATTACCATATCACACGATAAGAGACAGAAAACATTTAGCTTAGTAGATTCAAGAACCCAATAAAGTGAAACAGATTTATTCAAATGCCAAAAATTAATTCTCTTGTGTGATTCAATTTTCAATGTCAAGACAGAGGGTACTCTTTCACAATTTTTGCTCTACGTGTTTCAAGGTTTGTGTATCACTCAAATCATCATAGTCAAAAATATTACCATAAGCTTGTTAATTAACCATAAACTCCACAGTTAGAAAGAAAACATGTCAAAGTCTAAAAGTCTTTAAAAGGGTTGTAACGGGGCCATGGGTTGTATTATCAATGTAGGATTTTCAAGAAAAATGGAGTACAAAAGGGCTTTAAACAGTCATGAATGATTCAAATACCATCATAAATTTAGAAATTAACAAAGCAAATTTGAAATTTTATGGACTTTTTACAATTCATTCAATATCATCCTTTTGATTTTCTTTTCTTTTTCTTACTTTTCTTTGCATCCCATAACATATTTTTCTTAAGTCCTTTTTATTTATTTACTCCACTAAATTTCCAACTTTTCACCATTAAGAGAAGATTAATCAATGAAGGGCTTCAAAGAAAAATTTCACTTTCAGGTTCAAAAGGGGAAACTAGAGGTCGATTTATCACGCAAAAGTTCTGAGGCTTAAGAATAAGACTTAATTGTGCCTTTATCATCCTAAGACATGCAATCAAAAACCATTTTGAATCGGTTGAAAAACAAGTTCTAGAATATTAATGACTATGAGATTCACTCTTCCAAGAAAAATGCGGGTCTGAAATTTTTGATAAATTACCCTTTTAGGCTTAAATCTCACCATGGAAAGTCTTTTTCAGAGAAAATTTTAATCACATAAGATCCACTTAAACATTTGTTTGACATTTAAACAATCAATTTCAAAAAAATTTGACCAAATTTTAGGGTCCCTGGATACTTTTAGCTTTATGTTCAAAGTTGATTATCATGCAATCATGGTAAACTACAAGATGACAAGCAAAACAAGGAAAAGATACATACATGAAAAATATAACAATCACACAATGCAAACCAAACAGTTAAGTTTTCTTATCTACTACCCCAAACCAGGATTTGACATTGTCCTCAATGTTTAAAATGGACGATAAAAGGATAAGAAAACTTACCTGAAGTCACCCCAAACCAGCATTTTCACAGAAAATACTTTTTTGTATTGTTGAAAAAAAACATAGGGTTACCTCCCCATTAGTGTTAAGTTTAAAGTATTCACACTGACTTTTCCTCTACCTCTTCAGTAAGGTTCAAGCAAGCTTTGAACCTTTTCATGTTGGATTGGATCTCTAGCTATATAATGCTTTAGCCTTTGACTGTTTACCTTGAAAGTACCAGTACTTTCATCCTAGATTTCAATCGCTCTATATGGAAAGACTTTTGAGGCTTGGAAAGGTCCAGTCCACCTTCATTTCAGTTTCCTAGGGAACAGTTTGAACCTGGAATTAAATAAAAGAACCATGCCTCCTTCCTTAAAAGACCTGCACAAAATTTTCATGTCATGCCACTTCTTATTATTTTCTTTGTAAATCCTGGCATTCTCATAAGCATCAAGTCTTAGCTCCTCTAGCTTATTCATCTGCAATAACCTCTTTTCACCTACACTTTTAGGTCAAAATTAAGCTTTTTAATTGTCCAAAAAGATTTATATTCAAGTTCAATAGGCAAGTGGTAGGGTTTTCCATAAATTAACCGGTAAGGTGTGGTCCCTATTGGAGTTTTATAAACAGTTTTGTATGCCTAAAGAGCATCATCTAGCTTAAGAGACCAATCCTTACGAGTCAAATTTATAGTCTTTTCCAAAATAAATTTGATTTTTCTGTTTGAAACTTCAACTTGCCCACTAGTTTGGGGGTGATAGGGTATGGTAACTTTGTATTTCACACCATATTTTCTCAAAAGTTTTTCAAAAGTATTTTCAATGAAATACGATCCCCCATCACTGATGACTATTCTGGGAACCCCAAACCTTGGAAAAATTGTTTTCTTGAAAAGTTTGATAACAGTGTTAGCATCTGAATGGGGTGAAGGAATTGCTTCAACCTATTTAGATACATACTCAACAGCAACCAAAATATATTTGTTTCCACAAGATGAAGGAAAGGGTCCCATATAGTCTATACCCCAAATGTCAAACAATTCAACTTCCAGAATACTATTTAGAGGCATTTCATTTCTTTTGGAAATATTACCTATACACTGACAAACATCACAATAAAGAACAAACCTTTTGTATCCTTGAAATTATATGGCGAGTAAAATCCTGCTTGGGAAATTCTGATGGTAGTCTCGGTATGGCTCATGTGACCTTCAAAGGATGAAAAGTGACAGTGTTAAAGGATTTCATTTACCTCAGTTTCTGGGATACATCTTCTGATTATCCCATCCACACACTCTTTGAAGAGCAAGGGTTCTTCCTAGTAATAGTGTTTCACATCAAATATAAACTTCTTTCACTGTTGAAAACTCAAATCAGGGGGTAAAATACCACAGATAAGATAGTTGACATAATCAGCGAACCAAGGAATATGTTTCACACTTATATTACACAATTGTTCATGTAAGAAAGAATCATTTATTGGTATTTCTTCATCCATTTCATTTTTCTCAACCTGTAACCTAGAAAGATGATCAGCGACAACATTTTCAGTGCCCTTTTTATCTCTTATTTCTAGGTTAAATTCTTGTAGGAGTAGAATCCATCTAATTAACCTAGGTTTTGCATCTTTTGTAATAGGTATTTAATAGCAGAGTGATCAGCATACACAATTACCTTTGAACCTACCAGATAAGATCTGGATTTGTCAAATGCAAAGGCAACTGCTAGTAACTCCTTCTTAGTGGTGGCATTGTTAATCTAAGCATTATCCATGTTTTACTAGCATAGTAAATGACATGGAGTTTCTTATCTTTCCTTTGCCCAAGAACAACACCAACTACATGATCACTTGCATCACATATTAGCTTAAATGGTAAATTTCAATCAAGAGGTTACACTATGGGTGTAGAAATTAAAGCTTGCTTAATTTTATTAAAAGCATCAAGGCAATCAGAGTCAAAAATAAATAGCACATCTTTTCCTAAAAGACGAGTTAGAGGTTTTGCAATTATTCAAAAATCTTTAATGAACCTCCAATAAAAATCGACATATCCAAGAAAACCTCTAATTCCCTTTACATTTTTCATAGGTGGCAATTTTTCAATGATTTCAATTTTTACTTTGTCCACCTCAATACCTCTTTCAGAAATTAAATGGCCAAGTACTATACATTCCCTTACCATGAAATGGCATTTTTCCCAATTAAGGACTAAGTTGGTTTCTTCATAGCGTTGCAAAACTTTACACAAATTAGTTAAGAAATTATCAAATCTAAAACCATACACAGAGAAATCATCCATGAAAACTTACATCATATTCTCAATCAAATCAGAAAATATAGCTTGCATACATCTTTGAAATGTTGTAGGTGCATTACATAAACCAAAAGGCATACACCTATAAGCAAAAGTTCCATAAGGGCACATGAATGTGGTTTTCTCTTGATCTAAAGGGTGAACAGGAATTTGGTGAAACCCTAAATACCTATCAAGATAACAAAAATTAGAGTGCGTAGCCAGCCTCTCCAGCATTTGATCAATGAAAGGGAGGGGAAATGATCCTTTTTTATGGCTTTATGTAATTTTCTAAAATCAATGCATATACGCCATCCAAAAACTATCCTAGTTGTGATTAGTTCATTTTTTTCATGTTTTATCATTGTTATCCCTTTTTTCTTAGGTACTACCTGCACCGGGCTTACCCACTCACTGCTAGGAATGGGGTATATGACCCCTGCATCTAAGAGCTTAAGTATCTCTACTTTCACTACCTCTTGCATTTTAGGATTTAGTCTTCTTTGGTGTTCAACCAAAGGCTTGCTCTCATCATCTACAATTATCCTATGCATACATAAAGAAGGGCTAATCCCTTTGATGACATCCATGGTATAACCTATTACTTTACTATACAACCTAAGTTGTTTCAAAAGTTTTTCAGTTTCCTCAAGATTTAGATTAGCATTCACAATCACTGGATAAGCAGAATCAGGGCCAAGAAATTCATTCCTGAGCACTAGTGGCAGTGGCTTAAGTTTTACCTTGGGAATTAGTTCCTTTTCAATCAAAGAATCAACAATGTTGATTTGTGAAGTGCCTGAAAAATCATTAGATAAAGCATATTCAAGTGGATCATGAGGAAGGTTTTGAATTGCCTCTTCCTTCATCACTTGGTCAACAATATCTACTCTATAGCATACATCATCAATTAATGGTTTTTTCATGGCATCTTGTAAATTGAATTCAACCTTTTGATCCCCTACAGTAAGAGATAATTTTCCATTTTCACATCAATGATAGCACCTACAGTTGCTAAAAATGGTCTACCTAGAATGATAGGAATCATAGAATCTTCTTTCATTTCAAGCATAACAAAATTAGCAGGTATGAAAAATTTTCCTACTTTCATTAGAACACCCTCTAAAATTCCTAATGGGAACTTAACAGATCTATTAGCTAGTTGCAAAGACATCCTAGTAGGTTTCAGTTCTCCTAAACCTAGTTTTTCAGCGATAGACAAAGGCATCAGGCTAACACTAGCTCCTAGATCACACAAAGCTCTAACAATATCCATATTACCAATCATGCAAGGGATAGAAAAGCTACCTGGATCTTGGAATTTTGGAGGTAATCTCTTATGAATGAGAGCACTACACTCCTCAGTGAGTGCCACTATTCAATCTTGTTTGAAGCTTCCTCTTGTTAAACAGGATATCTTTGAGAAACATGGCATAGGTAGGCATTTATTGTAGAGCCTCAGTGAATGGGATATTGATGTACAGCTTTTTCAAGACTTCAAGGAGTCTCCCAAATTGTTTATGAAGTTTAGCCTTAACTAACCTTTGTGGGTATGGAAGAGGAAGCTAGTAAGGTTTCACTTCTTCCTGCTTCTTCTGTGGGATTTCCTTTTCATCAATTGGTGGAAGAGCATTAACTTTTGGCTCCATGTCTTTGGATGCTTCTCCTTCCTTCATAGGATTTAAGGTCTCAATTTGTTTTCTATTCCTAAGAGTGATTGCCATAGTCTGATGTGAAGGTCTAATTTTAGGCTTTCTAGGAAAGGTTCCTCGAGGTCTCATGGCATTAGATGCTTGTTGAGCTATCTGTCTCTCCAACATTTTATTATGGATGGCTAGTGAATCCACCTTAGATGTCAGAGTTTTTATGGCATCTGAGAACTCTTCATTTTGTTTTGCTTGAGTACTTACAAAAGTTTCCATAAGTGTCTCAAGCCTGGATTTTTGCCAGACATAGGACCTTTGAATAGGCCTATAATTACCTTGCATTCCTTGAGTGTTAGGATATCTATTTTAAAAGCCAAGTGGTCCTTTAAAATTGTTCCCATAATTTCCATTGAAATTTTCAATGGCATCCAGTTGTTGCATCTCAGGTTCTTGATTCAAGGTCATTGCTAAATGGCAATTTGTAGTTGTATGTCCTAAAACACCACAAACTTCACAAATAACATTAGTAGCACCTGTTGACCCTAACTTATCAAGTTTTAATGTTAATGCTTCAACTTTGGCAGAAAGTAAGGAAAAAGCATCAACAGAATACTTACCCAGGATTTTAACAGGTAAACCTCTTCCAGAGTTCCATTGATGAGTGTTCTGAGCTATTTCTTCAATCAGATTTTGAGCTTCATCTATATTCTTGCTCATGAAAGCACCACCAACTGTAGCGTCCAAGGAAATCTTTTGCGTGGAATTTAGTCCATTATAGAAGATATGGACTGTGAACCACCTTTCTATCCCATAATGGGGACACTTTCTCAACATTTCCTTATATCTCTCCCAAGCTTCATACAATGACTCGTCATCTTTTTATGAAAAATTTATTATTTGTTTTCTTAACAAGTTAGTCTTATTTCTTAGGTACTATTTATTTATGAAAGCATTGGACAATTGTTCCCAAGTTGTGAGGGAACCTTCTGGAAGTGAATATAACCACGCTCTCGCTTTATCTCTTAAGGAGAAGAGAAAAAGTCTTAAGCGGATGACATCATTAGTTGCTCAATTCATTTTTATGGTGTCATAGCATTCAAGAAAAACTTGAAGATGAAGATTGGGATCTTTTGAGGGTAATCCTCCGAATTGGTTCTGTTGAACCATAGAAAGTAGTGAAGGTTTTAATTCAAAACTGTTTGCCTCCACTGCGGGTCTAAGGATGCTAGACTCTCTTCCATTTGTGCTTGGAGCAGCAAAATCTCTCAACGCCTTATTCTGGTCTCCCATTTGTTTTAATTTTTGTTGTTTTTGTTGTTTTCTTAAAGCTCTAAGGGTGCATTTTATCTCAGGGTCAAATCCTAAGTTTAGATCGACACTATGGCTTCATCACGTAAAAGGAAAATAAAAGACAAACAAAGCAAACAATCAGAAAAATAAAACCAGCAACAACAAACACAGATACAAAGAACAAAATAATAATAACAACAGGATAAAAATAATTAGAAAAAGAAAATATTACAATAAATACACAACAGTAAACAGTAAAAAGAATATTTTTTTACCTTAGTAAAATTTTTACCTCATAGTAAATATTTTTTACCTCACAGTAAAAAATATTTACCTCAATTTATAGTAAATAATTTTTACCCTACAGTAAAAATTATTTACCTCTCAGTAAATTTTTTTACCTCAGTAAATCTTGTTTACCTCATAGGTAAAAAATATTTACCTTAAGGTGAAAATTATTTACCTTATAGTAAAAATTTATCTTTTTACCTTACAGTAAAAATTATTTACCATTTAATAAAAAAAATGTTTACCTTGGGTTAAAAACAAAGTTAAGAGTATCTTGGGATTCCAGGGGTTTAAGACGTTATTTTATATTAACAGTTTTAACTTTTAATTAACAAGAATCAAATTAAGTTTTCCAAGGCAGATTTTCCTACAGTTAATCAATATGTTCCGGTCAGAACTCTATTAATGTACCTAACGTACGAAGAACCGCGTTCAATCCTTAAGAAATGCCCATTATCGTTTTGTGAAAATCCCTTTTTAATTCCTCAAAAGAATTTTGATTACTTTCCCGGATTTTTACCAAGGTCACAAAAAGTATTTTAAAATCCTAGGATTAATTCAAAAGCTTTCCAGTAATTAGTGAGTCGGTCAATCCTACCAATTACTTAAGCTTACTAATATACCCGCAAGTATAAAGTTTTATCACTTAAATTCTTGTTCGGAGTTACTAAGAGCATTGAGTAAAATTCAAATTTATTGGAAAACAAAAATTTATTAACTTAAAAGTCAAAACAACATTAACGTAAAATATTATCACACCCTTGTCATCCCAAGATAAAAAATTAGTTACCCGTGAAGTAACTCAAATTCATACGCATAGTGAAAGAAAAACAAAGTATACAATACATGATACAGTAGAAGAAAGACCTACGGGTTTCTTCAAAAAGCCCAGAAGTAATTCCGCCACTACTTTCCCCGTCGTAATTTCTGTTGTTTCCCACTATTTTCTGAACGTAAAAATTCAGATTTGTGCCTCTAAACTCAAGAGCTTCCTAAGAGGTTTCTTGGTATGAAAATGGTGTGTTTAAACTCTTGAGTTAAGGCCTATTTATAGTGTTTAGAAAGAGTAATTTTGCATTAAAAACTTATGCACTTATTAAAGGAATTTAATCATGAAAAATTGAAAGCATAATGGACCATGATCTAGTACACTTTCACGTTGGCAAGGGGCTGCACCTTGTGGCTGATTTTTCTTTACTTAAATGTTATAATTGATGTCCAAATTCTAGCACTACAAAGCTGTGAATGTGCTTGCCAAATAGGTAATGCATAAAAACAACCAAATTTGAATGGTTGTTACGTGAATTCCCTTTGCCAATTTGGAGATCTTGTTGTTATAAAAATAATGGTGGGACACCTCCTTGAAATCATAAAGGAAATTATGCATTTTGTGGACCATGGTGCCTTAAATAAAAAATGCAAACTCCTTGCCTTTGAAATGTCAAAACTGTGTAGCATTTTGCCAATTTGAAGAAATTTGTTATCTTGAAACTATTTGGTGGGACATGGTCTTAAAATCATGAGGAAAAATTCAGCACTTCTGGACCATGGCAAAATAAATAAATGAAGCAAATTCGAATTCCTTTAAGAAGCCAAAAATGTGAATGCATTTGCCAATTTGGAAGAATATGTTGTCATGAATCCTTTTAGCCTAAAAATCCAAGAAACTTGGCATTCTTCTCCTTGCATTTATGTGAAGTCATTGGTGCCTTTCTTTCTTCCATATTAAGATTTACAAATGGAATTTTCAAAGCTTGTATAGTGAAAATTTTGGTAAACCTTTTAAGCTTTGATGTTAAGGTAAAAATAGGTTTTAAATTGTTTTCCAAATTTGCAAAATTTAATAGCATGAAATCAATTTTCAAAATCTTAATTTTTGGCATCCATTTTTCCTTGCAAGTATTTATTCCAAAAATATCTCCTCAATAGTCTCAATTGTATCAACTCCTACAAAATTAAAATACCCAAGCATAATACAATGGAAAGAAAACAAATTATGAAAATTAGGAAAATATAGTGCAAAATGACTTAAAATTATAAATGAATTAAATATTATTTATTGTGTTCTAAAACACTTATCATATATCTTCCAAGATAGGTACAGTATTGAAGATCTTTGAGGACCTCTGTTCATCATGTCACCATGCTGATTGGTTCCAGAAAAGTAGGCATATCACCTTCTTCCGTTATTAGAATCGCTTCATTCTTTTGTTTTTATGAATTTGTATCAAAGAAATCTACAAGTCTTATGAAGTGCATGAAGACCAATTCTCTAAGGAAAAATAACAACAAATTTATCTTTATAGCCCTATCTAATTAAGGAATGATTGAAGCATCCTATCTTGTTTTGAGCATATCTCGAGCTATCGATATTGGATCGCCACAAATGATATATCAAATCGAAGGGAAAAAGAAGAGCTACAAGTTTTTTGTTGGGTATTTTTTAAGATTCTGCCCCTAAGAATTATTCTATATTTATTTTTAACACCTCTAATTTCTAGTTCCTAAAAATCATGCACGCCTAAAACCATCAGGTAACAATTTAATTTTTCGGCCACCAGTTTTTAGTCAACCACCCTACCAGCCACCTCCCAAGGCAGGTGTCAGCCCCAGGAGAACTCACTCCATTTACGCTACACACCTCACCACCAGCGGTACCCAACAAAGCTCATTAAATGCCACTAATGCAGAAAAGGGATTTAATCACGATTAAAATGGGCTTTTAATCACGGTTCATGAACCGTGGTTGTTAGAGCCATGTAATAGATAGGGGCTTTTAATCATGGTTCATAACCGTGGTTATAGATCATATTTAATCATGGTTGTAAACAACCGTGGTTAAATAAGACCCTATTTGATCACGGTTGCCAACCACAACCATGATTAAAAGTGGTCATAAAACGTGCATTTACATTACTAGTTATAATCACAGTTATGGTAACAACTATGATTAAGTAGGCTCTATAACCATGGTTATTGTAATAACCGTGATTAAATATAAGGTTTTTTTAATGTGGCCTCAGTTTTATTGATTTCCCAAACCTGTAATATCACACAACCAGCACAGTATATCCCAGCATATGCAATACTAATAAATGAAAACAAATGGTATGTATATAACATTAATTTGCTATCAAATCATAACAATGTAGAAAATGAAACTTTATATAATTGACATGATTGTAAACTAATGAAATATAAACCCTAAACCTTACAATAGGTAAAACAATAAGAGAATAAAATCCTATATCTATTTAAGTCCTTGCCTCACTTCAATGAAGTATGCGGCCCATTGCTTTCTAACATTATCTACATGTGTCTTAAGGAAGTATTTATTATAGGAATTTGATCAAATTGGTAGAAAACTAGGCAAGTGAGACTTACATCTGTCCATCCATCTACTAAATGTTCTTGGACGATGGTCAGTATGGTGTGCATGACGTAATAGTCGTACTCATAGCTACCCTACTGCCTATAAGACTACAATGGACATAAAAGATAGAATTAGTGAATTCAAGTTTTCAAAATATAATAAAGATTTGAATGAATTCGATTGACTTACTTTTGGGTGCACCCACACGAGTTTTTTTTTCATTTGACTTAATTCTATGCAGTCAACTATATCCAACCACAGCCCTGCGTCAGAATAAAACATAAGATAAGTTAGAATCGTAGAAGAACACAAATGACGTAATCAAATTTGTAGAAAGTTATTTTATTTTTTAGGGTTTAACTTACGCCTCTACTATTGTTTTGATGTCTTGTGGAACAGTCCCGTGCACAGAATCAAAGTATACAGCTACTGAAGCTCGGGGACAGATCACCATGAGCGTCCAATGAGCGCTGTAGTTACCAGTGATAAGTGAGACTTCAAAATGCAAAAATTAATTGACAATAATTATGGAATAGAATCTTACCGTCTATGATACGGGGCTAGATGTACCGTCTTCCTAGACTCATACATCCAATTCTGGATGTATGCCTTAGTGTCCTTCTTTCTGTTCCCGCTTCTCTGTATGAAAGAGGGCTCTAAGAAACCATAAGTTCCATTGAAACCCAAGTCCACACAAATTTTATGTAGAAACCTAAACAAGTTTAGACATGGTTAGCGACAAATAACTTGTATAATGAAATAATTGAACCTAAAATGATATACTTACAACTCTCAAATCTGAATGACAGATATGTTCAGCATCGTCGTCCCCATCATAATCTCACACAAGTCACTCCACGTAATGTAAAGTGGTAGTGAACTTAGACAGTCGAACACCAGTGGTTGCCATGGTACCCCAACAGTGTCCTCGCCTAGCTCAGCCCCGACCTTCTATAGCATCTGGATCGGATCGTCGACGGGGTCTGACTTCTTCAATGTCAGGCCTGCTTCTTATTGAACAGTTAAAACATTAAGGGTTTATACAATAATTGATAATATAACTCATGTTAGTGTTTCAAGTTTATACCTGCGGAGCAGTAACCGACAGGAGTCTGTTAGGCCACATAAGGAAGTATGCCACCGCCTGACCAACGATATACACCTCTGGAGTCGCCACTGGCACAACAACATCCTTCTCAATGATCTCGACAATAAAGACCATGGATATACCATCAGGTAATGACCGATGGTGAACCACAGGGCCTAAGTTGTACATCATGCTAGTGGCAACTGCCTCCTCTGACCCATCAATGAACAAGTTAAGACGCCCCGAAAATGGGGGTAAATTTTTTTTATGATTTTAATATTATTAATTTATGAAAAACATAAGTGGTGAAGCTGTCAGTCATTACCCTGGATCTATGAAGGACCTGTCTCATATTTGAAGATATGAGAAGGTAGGTTACGGAAAACAATTAATGGAGAATTCTCAAATGAAACAGCGAAAGATTCATTTAAAATTGCTGCTATATAATTGGGTGCAAGAGGTTATACATCATAAAGATTAATGAATTCAAAATATGTCCAGAGGGTTCACAAGTTAGTATGGGATGAAGGCTTAATGTAAAGAAAATGAAAAATCATCAAAGCAATGCAGTTTGGAGAACCAGGGCATCTCTCGCTCAAGCGAGGACCACACTCGCTTGAGCAAGTCCCAGTGGAACGCTTGAGCGAGTCTCAGAGCGGGCTCAGCGAAAAGAGGGAAAGGAGCTTCAGGGGTTGTCTCGCTTGAACGAGCCCCATCTCGCTTGAGCGAGATCCACAGGATTCGCTTAGGCGAAGAAGGCGAGCATGATTAAAATTCTTCCAGAATCAACCTACGCTCACTCGCTTGAGCGAGTGCCACCTTCCAAAGGCCATTAGCTCAAGCGAAATTGGTCCAGTGGCAAAGTCCCTCGCTTTCGCTCGGGCGAGACCCAACTTGCCTAAGCGATTTTTCTCCAGTGGCTAACCCTTGATGCGTGGGCAGTCTTGCTTGAGCGAGACCCACTCTCTCCTAAGCGAGATTTGGCCAGTAACCAAATATCATGCAGAGGGATTCTTGCTTGAGCGAGAACCCATCTCGCTTGAGCGAGAATACCAGTAGAAATGTAGAAACGTTGGAAATTAAACAACACAACATGCCAAAACTTATTTCCAGCCAAATTGGTTAAAGTCATCATATCATATTCATCATGTTATGCAATTAAAACTTGTTCCAAACAATATTATCCATAAATTTGCATTCCAACTCATTAATTACATTCTAACTTAGCTGACTACTTATATAAAGCATAAAATGTAGTTTTTCATGTAGACCATCATTCATTCATAACTTTTAACTACATTATACTTCCTTTTCCTTTTCCAGCTAAGGTTAAGGTCACCAATGAAAATGAACCATAAACACTAGGGTCTCATTTTCCTACATGACCTCCCAAAATCATTATCCCATATTCATCATTTATACCAATTCATGGCTATACAAAATGTTCTTTATATCTATATACAATACAAAAGCCTATGTAAAAGCCATAAATTTAAAACATGTTCCGGCTAAGGCATTCTTTACCCAAGGTAGACTTCCTTCACACCATTCTTCCATATAAGTGCTCCATAGGCAATCCTACAACACAAGGGCTAAAAATATATACCACATTGAGAGTGAGTATAATTTCTCAATGATGAAAACCTAACAATTATGATAATATATATATATAAAAGCAAGATAAACATCTTTTCCTAAAAGAGGAGTTCAATCAACACAAAATCAATTATTTGTCAAATTCGTTAAACACATATGTCCATAAAAAATTCACCAAGTCACACCGACCAATATCACAATTGTAGTTAGTGATCAAAGGAAGTTCCACCTACTCCTCACACAATCTCCTCAACGGGATATCACACTATGCCATGCTTCTATGGCTAATGCACATGCTGGTGTTTAAGGATGCATATGCACGGATCCAATTTCATTTCATCAGGTGATCGCAACCACCATAATCATTCATTCATTCCCATTGGTTTCCCACCTCGTAAGGGGTACTCCCTCTAGCAGCCTCACAAGGTGTTTTCTCGTGATCGCAACCACGTTCAACAATTCATACTGGTTTCCCACCTCGCAAGGGGTACTCCTGCCTCGTGATCGCAACCATGGCCATTCAATCGCAATTCTAGGTGATCGCAACCACCGGCTATTTTATAGGAACTCGCAAGGCCTTTTATATTTCAAACATTAAGTGATCGCAACCACTTATCAACATCATCATGATATGCATGCCATGCTATGTATGCAACAATGCTCATGCATGCCTCAACCTCATATGGATTATCTCACCCTCTCATCTAGGGTACACTCGTACTCAATCACAATGTTAATTCCACATAATCAATATATATATATATTTCAAATCATCATGTTCAGGAATCATCGTAGCCAAAGATTTCAAATATTCATCAAGCCATTATACCACTCATAACTTCATCAAGGTTTTATTCCACAATCAAACATTACAAGAACCTTACTCAATTTCACATCACATGCATATGTTACTACACCCACTCAAGAAAACATACTACATTACATCAATACATACATTATCATCGTACAAGATCTCATGCATTTAGAAAATACACCCCTCTCCTACCTCAAGAGAAGTAGACTTCCGGGTTTGATGTTCCTGCCTCACAAGTGTTATCAAGTCCTACACCAACCAATTATAGGACCACATTAATCATTCATTCAAACACCATTTCAACATGCATCTACACATATATGTACACATGATTCTTATCATGTAGAGGCTATTTACAAGTTTTATTCGTTTGCCTAATTAGGCTTCGGGAATTCCTTCCCTTAAATCATCATTCAATATCATCAAGGCCACAACCTATTTAGTTAGGTTATCCCATTTACCAACCTCACATTTAACTCATTCTAAGTGGGTTTTCATTTATGGTTTCCAACCACCATCTCCAATCATCATTTATGGTTATACTTCAACATTAATAACATTCCTATCATTAATTAATGCCTTTCCGACTCACATTACCCATTTCCCCTAATTTCATAAGTTAAGGTTTCCACCAAACTCATCAACGTTAAAAAATAATCATACATTCTCATCTCCTTCCAACCATAAATGTATCTACCCCCATTAATACCATTTAAAGCTTGTATTTATGACACCCACCTTAGGGTTTCCATATTTAAAGCTTCTCCTAGTAACCCATATACATTAAATACTCTCTTAACATTAAGGACACATAACTAAAGGTTCATATTCTTGAAAAATGGCTAAAATATTACCTCAAGTAAAATAATGGAAGAGTTCTCAAAAGAAAAGAGAGTCACACGAAATTAAGGAGAAGAAGGGAGGAAGAACTTCAAGCTTTGAGCCTTCTCCAAGCCTTTATGAAACAAAAATGAGAGGGAGAATGAAGGGTAGCACCTTGGCTTAGGGTTAGAGAGGGAAAAAAGATGAAGAGACTAAGAGAAGCAGAAGAAAAGAGTATTTTGCCAAGTGGTTCAACACATGAACGAAAATGAGAAGGGAAAAAGAAGGTTTTTCCTTTTAATTTTCATCCATTCATTAATATTTCATCGTTTTACTACAAATAGGCTCTCTGTCCGGGCTCAATACTTATTCTAAAAATTATTCCGAATACATATCCGGACTCCAAGTAATATTATCTATGGCCCTGACCAACAACATCTCTATTGTTCAAGTGGCCTCAATACTCAAGAGGGGGGTGAATTGAGTTTTAAAACTTTTGATTGGAATGCCTTTGAACTTGATCTTTATATCCAAGTTTATAAGAATATGCAAGTGAAATCAAGTTAAAGATAGTATGGAATGCACCACAAGGATAAATATTGCTGAAGCAATTTAACAAACACTTGGTGGGCAGTATTTGAAATATAACAAATTTGACAAGCTTAAGTATGCAATTCACAATCAATCAACACCAATTAACCAATTGAAAGTAAAAGAGTAAGGAAGAGGAGCTTGCAAACCGATATAACGAGTTCCACCAACACCGGTGTACGTCTCGCCTCTAAGCAACCCACTTAGAGGATTTCTACTATTGAAGTTTAGAGATACAAGCTGTGAACAATTGCAGCTTCCTAGTGTCCCACACTCAAGAACTCAATCCTCACTAGCATAAGGGCAACCGACCCAATCTCTCAAACTCTCAATACCCAAAGGTTGAACCCCAACCTTTGTGACCACTCAACCTAGAGTGAAAATCTTTTGTGTTTGTTGAAGTGTTTACAAGGAAATAACTCTGTTAATAGAGTGGATAAGCAAATAATAGCTCACACAATTTCTAATCTCTCAAGAAGAGAGGATATACAAATGAAATCTCAAGATATACAAGAATAGAGCTTACAAAGCACAAGAGTGAGCAAAGGAATTGTAGCTTCTTGGTGTGTCTTTTGTGCTTGAGTTCCTCTTCAATTTATAGAGCCATTTGAAAGCTTGAGGAGTGCCTTTCTTCTTCCTAGTCGTTGCACATAGTGGGGTTCTGAAAAATGGTGGAGATATGTGTTGGTTTCCCACTTAAAAGTGTTTTCCCACTATCGTAATCGATTACACCCTCGAGCTGTAATCGATTATCTTCAAGACAGAGGGCATCTAATCGATTACATATTGGCCTGCAATCGATTAGCAACTATACCTGATGCATTTAATTTGGCTTCGCAGCTTTGTAATCGATTATTTTGTATAGTAATCTATTAGCTAAAATCCAATAGCCTTCTAATCGATTGGATAAATTCCCTCAATCGATTAGCCATTATACCTGATGCCTTTAATGCCATTTTTGATATTGGTAATCGATTATTTAATGTTTGTAGTCGATTAGCTTAACTCCAGTAGCTCTTTAATCGATTATCTCAATTGCTGTAATCGATTAGCTTGTGTCCTGATGCAATTGCTTCCAAAACAGAATGACCCTAATCGATTAGCCTGGTCTTCCTAATCGATTATCTTTGTTGTATTTCTGGGTCTGATTCCATGTCTTTGTTTTTGCAAGGATTTCTTCAAGAGTGTCATTATCAAAATTCTTGAACCTGTTTACACATTCAAACACATTCTCCCCCTTTTTGATGATGACAACTATGTTCATCTCTTGAGGGTTGTTAGTTTTAAACAAAAAGACTTATCTTTAATTTTATCTCTTGCAGAAACATATCTGCTGCATTATCTCTTAATCACATTCAGCATTTTATCTCATAACAATATCATTATCTCTTATCTCTTAGCAGTTATCCTCTACAGCTTTATCTCTTTAAAAGGTTATCCCTTACAGCTTTGAAGCAACTAAAAAGCTCCTAAGTCTCCCCCTATCTTTTGGAATTTATTAATCTCTTTACAAAATATTAATTATTTGGCAATCTATTTCAGATTTAACAAGATATGAACAATGAATTCTTCTCCCCCTTTGGAATCATCAAAAATAATAATAAGGCAAATATGGCATATAAGGGAAGACAAAATTTTTTTTATTTTTTTTATTTTTTTTATTTTTTATTTTTATTTTTTTTATTCAATGAAAACGGAAGGAAATTACATGAAGGAAATTGCATAAGAAAAATGAAGCAACTTAAACCAAAACATGAAAAATGGATCTAATTATCCGGATTAAAGAAACAAAGTTCAGAAATTTGATGGGACAGCTCTTCATAACGCTGTTGCATCATTTCAAAATGTTGCTGCTCGGTCATTGAGAACTCTTGAAGGGAGTTTTCGAGGCGATCGAAGCGGCGGTCAAGATAAGCATAGAGTGATGCAAAGGGGTCAGCAGGAGCGGATGAAGAGGCTTGAGGTGCAGGAGGAGTAGGAGGAACGGGCTCATCATCAGCAGGAGCTTCAAAGGGAATGTTGGCATGAATACCTTCCATTTGTGAGTACCATGCTCCGTGTAGAAAAACAAGACCCATCTTAGTGAGGTGATGGGTGCCAATGCAAGCTCTTGGAGGCACTTTTTCTGATAATTCTCCAACCAAGTCTACTCCACAATATTTGAAAATTTTGGTAAGGAGAATACCATATGGAAGTTTTTGTTGGTCTTTTACGTGGCGCATGTGAAACTTGACCAATTGAACCTAGTTAATTTCCTTGTGGTTCAACATCGCCCACATCAAGAGGACATCATCCTCTTCCACCAAGGCATAGTTCCCACCATGAGGAACTATCATTTTGACCAAGAAAAAGTGTAGGAGACGGTTGTTCATGGTCAAATGTCCTACCAATTTGTGGTTGCTCCTAGGGCGAGCAGCCTTCCAGAATGATCGATGAGCAGTTAGAGCATTGAAGCCCCATTCATCTTCTGGTTCTCCTCCATCAAAATCTGCATTGTTGAGCGGCAGTATAGAGATTTCTACAAATTGGGCGTTGGTGAGCTTGATGGTCATGTTTTTCACTTTGGATTCGACCATCCCATTCACCAGTTTGAGATTGCAGTAGAACACCCTGATGAGTTCAGGATAATATTCTTCTTCCTTGAGGGTGAGGAAGGGAAAAAGGTTGTAGTGGTGGAGGCATTGGGTGAAGGTGAGGCTATGGTTATCAAAGGTTTCCGCAATGGTGAAGTGGGGAGTCATGATTTCTTTCTCAGAAAAATTTTTAACAAAGTGTTGGAGGTCTCTAGGGGAGGAAAAGAACCTTGAGAAGTCAAGGGGGTTGTTGGCCTGAGCCATGGAGGACCTTGCTCGTTTAACTGTGCGGGAGAAGCCATTGACAAGGAATGTAGAAAAAGATGAGGAGAGGAGAAGAGTTCTTGGGAACTTTTGAGAATGAGAAAGAGGAAGGAGGTAGTGTGAGTTGAGAGGTGAAGAGAGGGGTATTTATAGATAGAAATTAGGTTTAGGAAGGAGTGAGATGAGTTAAGAGAGTGGGGAATTCGAGCAGACCTTGGAAACATGCGTTTTGACTCTGCAGTACCAATGCTAATCGATTACGAGACATGGGTAATCGATTAGCTCACTGTTTCTGGGGAATTTGAAGGGTTTTGAGCAGTGTATAATCGATTATTGAAATGGAATAATCGATTAGTGAAGAAATAGAATCGTCCTAATCGATTGAAACAGTATGGTAATCGATTAGTGAGAAGATGAAACGTTTTATACCTGAAACAGAGGCTGTGTAATCGATTATGGATTAGAAAGTAATCGATTATATTAAAATAGAAGCATTGTAATCGATTAGATATCAAAGGGTAATCGATTATCAACAAAATAGAAACGTGTTAATCGATTATGAGGAGCTGAGTAATCGATTATATGGGTCAAAAATTCACTTTTATGCATTTTTCTCAAAGGAAGTTTGCAGTCTTAAAGAATCATGCCACAGATAATACCAAATTCATACAAACATGCTATACAATAGTGCTTTTATCAAAATACTTCATCATTCAAACACAATTGGTCATGTCAAGAATTCCTAATTCTCTTCTAATGTGGATGAATTGCTCCCTAGCTAAAGGTTTGGTGAAAATATTTGCTAGTTGCCTAGAAGTTTCAACATGCTCAATTACACAGTCTCCTTTTAATACATGGTCTCTAATGAAATGATGCCTAATCTCAACATGTTTAGTCCTAGAATGCATTACAGGATTTTTTGAGATATTGATAGCACTAGTATTATCACACTTAAGAGGCACATGGTTCAATACAACTCCAAAGTCTAGAAGTTGTTGTCTCATCCAAAGGATTTGAGCACAATAACTACCAGCTGCAACATATTCTACCTCAGCTGTTGATAGCGCAACACTTACTTGTTTCTTGCTATGCCAAGAAACAAGAGAACTACCAAGCAAGTGACATGTTCCGCTAGTGCTTTTTCTGTCAAGTTTACATCCTGTAAAGTCTGAATCAGAGTAACCAACTAAAATACATTCAGCCCCTTTGGGGTACCATAAACCAACATTTTGAGTCCCAACTAAATATTTCATTATCCTTTTTACTGCAGTGAGATGTGATTCCTTAGGATAAGCCTGGTATCTAGCACACATACACACAGCAAACATGATATCCGGTCTACTAGCGGTTAAGTAAAGTAAGGATCCTATCATACCTCTGTATTTTGTGAGTTCAACATCCTTACCTTTCTCATCCTTGTCCAAATAGCATGAAGTGCCCATGGGTGTGGCTATATCATTTGCTTTATCCATATTGAATTTTCTGAGTAGTTCTTTGCAGTACTTGGATTAATTTATGAATGTGCCTTCATTGGTTTGCTTGATTTGTAGTCCGAGGAAGAAAGTGAGTTCCCCTATCATGGACATTTCAAATTCTTCCTGCATTAGCTTAGCAAACTCCTTGCACATTGAATCATTAGTGGCACCAAATATTATATCATCAACATAAACTTGTACCAATAGTATGTTATTCTTTTTGTGCTTTATGAATAAAGTTGTATCAACCTTCCCTCTTTCAAAATGATTTTCTAAAAGAAATTTGCTCAACCTTTCGTACCAAGCTCTTGGAGCTTGTTTCAAACCATACAAAGCTTTCTTTAATTTGAAAACATGATTTGGAAATTGATGGTTTTCAAAACCTGGAGGTTGATCAACATATACTTCCTCTTGAATGTATCCATTCAAGAAAGCACTTTTAACATCCATTTGGTACAATTTGAAGTCCCTATAGCATGCGAAGGCTAATAGTAGTCAAATTGCTTCTAATCTAGCTACGGGTGCATACGTCTCTTCATAATCAATGCCTTCTTCTTGATTATAGCCTTTAGCTACTAGCCTAGCTTTGTTTCTAGTAATTATACCATTTTCATCCAGTTTATTCCTAAAAACCCATTTGGTTCCTATTATTTGGTGATCATTGGGTCTTGGCACGAGCTCCCAAACTTCATTTCTTCCAAATTGATTTAGCTCTTCTTGCATGGCCAACATCCAATGTTCATCAATAATAGCCTCATTTATGTTCTTGGGTTCTATTTGTGATACAAATGCTAGGTGATTACAAGTATTTCTAATAGCATTTCTAGTACTTACACCTTGAGTCATTTCACCTATGACTTTGTCTAGAGGATGATCCTTCAAAGTGATCCATTGTTGTGGTTCCTCATGTTTGGCTTCATTTGTGTCTTTGATTTCTCCTTCCTTGTCATCAATATTTTTGATGCCTAGGATTCTTCCTTTGGTGTTGTCTCCGTAGGTGACACTTCCTTTTCTCTTGGGAGTAAATGATGTAAACTTGCTTATGTCTCCCGCCATATGCTTTGAACACCCACTATCCAAGTACCAATGGGTGTTGCTTGCCTTGAAGCATACCTACAAAACAAGATTAGTTTAGAGAACTAGGTACCCATTTTATGTTGGGTCCTTTTAGGTTAGCTTGTGGTAATGTTCCTTTGGGAACCCACACCTTTTTCATAACCTTTGGCCCTAATTTTCTAACATTGCAATTCGAAGAGTTATGACCTTTAAAACCGCAATGATGACATTTCATAAAAGGTGAAGATGATTTGCTTGGTGGTACAAAGAAATTTTTATAGTGTTTTTCCCTTTTGTGATTGCTATTTTCTTGAATATATCCTAGCCCGGTTTTATTAAACATGCATCTTTGTTGTCCAAGCAAGATATTCAAATTGTCTCGTCCATTAGTGAACTTTTCTAATGTCTTATTTAGATCTACAACCTTTGTTTCTAACATCACGCATCTTTTTGCAAAGTCACATGGTTTATCCTTAGAACATGCTTGAACATTCTCTAATTCTTCTTTTAAGCTTTCATTTTCTTTATATACCTCCATAAGATGCATTTCAAGGGTGTCACTAGTTTTCCTAGATGACTTAAGCCTATTAGACACTTTTATAAATTTATCATATAACTCCTCAAAAGCATCTAGTAGTTCATTCTTATCTAAGTCAAGAAGGTTTACCTCATTATCTTCTTCTTGGTGATTGGCCATTAAGCAAAGATTTGCTTCCTCATTTTCTGAATCGTCGGAGCTACTTACATCGTTCTCATCCCAAGCGATGTAAGCTCTTCTTCTTCCTCGTTTATCCTTGCCTTTCTTTTTAAGATTTGGGCAATCGGCCTTGAAGTGCCCTTCCTTGCCACATTCAAAACAACTAGGTAAAGAAGAAATTTCATTTGAAGTTGGCTTCTTACCTTGGGGCTTTAAGTTCTTTTGGAATATTTTGTTCTTCATGAATCTTCAGAATCGTTTTACAAACAACCCAAATTCCTCTTCTTCATCCATGTCACTGCATGATTCTTCTTCATGTATAGAGGTGGCTTTGAGTGCTAAGCCTTTCTTTTTGGAAGATTTTTCTTCTTCCTCCGCTAGCTTCAATGCTTTTAGTTCTTGCTCTTGCTCTTGTAATTTTCCAAAGAGTGTTGCAAGAGACATCTCATTGATGCTTGGAGATTGTTTTATGGCTGTGACAAGTGGTTGCCATTCCCTGCTAAGACTTTTTAAAACTTTATGCACAAGTTCTTTGTTAGTGTAAACTTTGCCAAGAGTAATGAGATGATTAATAATAAGAGTAAATCTTTTCTGCATATCTACAATGGTTTCTCCTGAGTTTATTCTAAAGCTTTCATATTGACTTGTCAAGGTACTAATCTTGGAGTCCTTCACATCGTTAGTACCTTCGTGAGTTACTTGTAGAGTATCCCACATTTCCTTAGCGGTTTGACAAGTCATTATTCTAAAGAATTCATCTTGACCTAATGCCATAGTGATTAGATTCTTTGCCTTATAGCCATATTGTACTTTCTTTTCTTCATCACTGGTCCATTCATCTATAGGCTTTTCCACATTCTTACTATCAACAGTATGCATTGGTATATAAGGACCATTTTCAATTGCATTCCAAATTCTCAAATCAATGGATTGAATGAAGATTTTCATTCTTTCTTTCCAAAATGCATAGCCTTCCCC
Organism: Clitoria ternatea; assembly: GCA_037962975.1. Taxonomy (NCBI): domain Eukaryota; kingdom Viridiplantae; phylum Streptophyta; class Magnoliopsida; order Fabales; family Fabaceae; genus Clitoria; species Clitoria ternatea. The sequence goes on from CM075672.1 coordinate 166,422,520, forward strand.
ATTGAAAGCAGGAGGTCTGTTTATAGCACCACCCTCGGGAAAAATGTTATAAGAACTTGAGGCCATCTAGTCTCTTGAAGCTGTTAAGCTTTATTTAACAAGAGTCAAGCTCTGATACCACTTATTGTTCAAGTGGCCTCAATACTCGAGAGGGGGGGTGAATTGAGTTTTAAAACTTTTGATTGGAATGCCTTTGAACTTGATCTTTATATCCAAGTTTATAAGAATATGCAAGTGAAATCAAGTTAAAGATAGTATGGAATGCACCACAAGCATAAATATTGCTGAAGCACTTTAACAAACACTTGGTGGGCAGTATTTGAAATATAACAAATTTGACAAGCTTAAGTATGCAATTCACAATCAATCAACACCAATTAACCAATTTAAAGTAAAAGAGTAAGGAAGAGGAGCTTGCAAACCGATATAACGAGTTCCACCAACACCGGTGTACGTCTCGCCTCTAAGCAACCCACTTAGAGGATTTCCACTATTGAAGTTTAGAGATACAAGCTGTGAGCAATTGCAGCTTCCTAGTGTCCCACACTCAAGAACTCAATCCTCACTAGCACAAGGGCAACCCACCCAATCTCTCAAACTCTCAATACCCAAAGGTTGAACCCCAACCTTTGTGACCACTCAACCTAGAGTGAAAATCTTTTGTGTTTGTTGAAGTGTTTACAAGGAAATGACTCTCTTAATAGAGTGGATAAGCAAATGATAGCTCACACAATTTCTAATCTCTCAACAAGAGAGGATATACAAATGAAATCTCAAGATATACAAGAATAGAGCTTACAAAGCACAAGAGTGAGCAAAGGAATTGTAGCTTCTTGGTGTGTCTTTTGTGCTTGAGTTCCTCTTCAATTTATAGAGCCATTTGAAAGCTTGAGGAGTGCCTTTCTTCTTCCTAGCCGTTGCACATAGTGGGGTTCTGAAAAATGGTGGAGATATGTGTTGGTTTCCCACTTAAAAGTGTTTTCCCACTATCGTAATCGATTACACCCTCGAGCTGTAATCGATTATCTTCAAGACAGAGGGCATCTAATCGATTATATATTGTCCTGCAATCGATTAGCAACTATACCTGATGCATTTAATTTGGCTTCGCAGCTTTGTAATCGATTATTTTGTATAGTAATCGATTAGCTTAAATCCAGTAGCCTTCTAATCGATTGGATAAATTCCCTCAATCGATTAGCCATTATACCTGATGCCTTTAATGCCATTTTTGATATTGGTAATTGATTATTTAATGTTTGTAGTCGATTAGCTTAACTCCAGTAGCTCTTTAATCGATTATCTCAATTGTTGTAATCGATTAGCTTGTGTCCTGATGCAATTGCTTCCAAAACAGAATGACCCTAATCGATTAGCCTGGTCTTCCTAATCGATTATCTTCGCTGTATTTCCGGGTCTGATTCCATGTCTTTGTTTTTGTAAGGATTTCTTCAAGAGTGTCATTATCAAAATTCTTGAACCTGTTTACACATTCAAACACAATCTCAATCAGAGATACTTGGTCTTACACCCATATTTTATCCGGGTTAGTTTCCTGTTTATCCGATCTCAATAAATCACTAATAGTCTCCGAAAGTCTTAATTAAATTATTTCTGATATTTCGGGACATTAAATAGTTCACATTCAATTAGCCAATATTTATTTCTTTAAATTAATTCTCTATTTTTTTGAAATTTGGGATGTTACACAAGTCATATTGATGGGTATCCGCAGCCTCGACCCTATCATCGCCAGGGTCAGTTGCAGCGCAGGACCCCTTAGTGCTAACCCTCCGTACCTATATATTTACGCATTAAGCAGAAGTTTTTTAACAATTAAAAAAATAAATTACAAATAACGAATAGCTAAATACTATAAGGAATCTAACCTGTAGGTCAACAACTGGTGCAGTAGGCCCCTGGTGATGGCTGAGTGAGGCCTTCATCTCCTCCCTGAATCGGGCCATCTCTACGTGTAGCTTCATCATCTTCTCCTGACACTCAACCTCTATAGTAGCCACCCTCGACTTAACCCTCTACTCCACCAACTCCTCGACAGATGGTGCTGGGTCGGGAGCACTGTAATAGCTCCGAAGGCTAGTGAAATGTGAATGATTAAACCATAATTGTTTAATAGAAAACAAAATGAAAGGATACAATTATTTACAACTTACCGTGACCTCGACCAACAACACGCACCCTTCCTGGGTGCTTTGGCCTGCCGAGAGTGGTATTCAAAATATCCTGCCTACCATGGGCTATGAAAGAGCCTTGGGTTGATTGCTCAACCAAGGAATCCTAAAACCAAACAAGTTAGTGTTCGGGGTTTTATGTAAACCAAACAATTGAAAACTTTATAAGGTAGATACTTACTATTTATGAGGCGACCTCTTGAGCTTGTGAGGAAGTGTATTCCCCATTCTTCTTGACCCTAGCCCACTTTCATTTCTCATGGCACATATGTGGGGAAAGGGGATCCACAACACCGGTGTCAGGTTAGCTAGCCTGACACTAACTGGCCTTCTCCTGAGCCATGTGCTACTCTAATAGTCGGTAACCCCTATGTGACAATCTGTGGGGCAGTCATTTATCTTCCTGATGCTTTGTGCTTTCGTTTGTATGACCTACAACAAGAAAGAAAATAGGTTAGCGTTACGTTTAAATTATAAATGATTTAATCATGTTAAATACCAATGTACCATCCACTGGTCGGTCTTCCTAGATGCAATGAAAGCATCCCAAGTCTCCTGATCTATAAAGGTATATTTCTCTTCAGAGCTGTCCTCGCTTCTCCCCGAATATATACCTACAATTCACAGTTAAAATAAGGATTGGTAAAAATTTATAATATAATTGGTAAACTATTGATTAAGAATTTAAAGTCCTTACATACCTCCTGGTGAGTGAGGACTTGAATGACCTCCATCGCTCAACAATAATACTGAGGATCTTCCTCCTCAGTGTGTCATGTGCTGGTAACTCCCAAGAATCCTACAAGTGGGAATTAGTCCGTATAAGATAGTTTATTATGAATTACATGAAATAATACACTAAAATAAAACTTAAATGATATCTAACTTACCAGAATATCACTCCAAATATGGTTCTTCACGACCTCCTCGACATTATCCCAATCGGGGATAATAATGAACACCTTCGATCGAGCCACAACTCCTAAGTAACTGCCAAACTTCGTGGCATATGGTCCACGAAATGAACCAGTGTTGACATCAACGTCAACACAAAACCTCTCTCCCCGATGATGCCTAAGTGCAATATCTGGCATCCAGGTAACACCTCTACTCTTCCGAGTAGAGGAATCTGTAGCCTGTAAGTCAGGCCTAGAATATGGATCCTGGTCAGCCATGAGTATTTGTCCAAACAAGGAAAAACTGGATGTCAATATATAGTACTTGTTGTAACATCCCAATTTTGAAATTAAATGCCGAATGAAATTAAACCATTAAAAGTATAATTTCAAAGTATGAAATTATTTGTTAATTATAATCAACTTAATTAATCTAACTTAAGAAATAGTGGCAGATTAATTATGCTTAATTGTTAATAATTGGCTGCTTATGATTGGCGGGTCACGTGAGTGAGGCTGCGATTCACGCTTTCCCACCCCACTCTCCTCTTCATATGCATATACATATGCCCTGTGCCACTGTGGTTATTCATTTTCTCTACTGCTTCGTTCTCTCTTCTCTTCTCTTCTCCTCGCCCTCTCTTCGCCTTCTTCGTTCTTTGTCTTCTTCTTCTTCTCCCTGTTCTTTATTCTCTATTTCTGGGAACCCACGACGACGGAGCCGTAGAAGGCCAGAGTTTCCTTCGGCTGGTGAGGAACGATCATCGAAGGGATGACGAACAGCTTCCTGTTCCCCGGTGCGACTGCGTTCAAGGGAGACCAAGCGAGTGGGAGCGGGGACGAGGCGAACAGAGTAGAAGATCAACGTCAGAAACTAAGGAACCTCTCGGAGTACCTTGTTGGTAGGGGGTATCTTATATCTTAAATGCATGGGTTATGGACGGGTTCCGGGTGTTGACGATTGTTGTTTTGGTATTCTAATTGTGTGTTGTGCTTGTATGAGGAGTGTGTGATACCCGGGTGCATGATAAGTGAGAGTTGAGTGTTGCATGTTTAGTTCCGCCCATGAAATGCATGTTGATAGCCTTGAGAATGTTGAATAATTATATGAAAAGGATGTGTTGGAGTGTTGATGATGATTACCGTGTGGCTTATATGACATGCAAGTTATTATGAGTTTAAAATGCTGACTGCATGTGATAAAATGTTGACTTAGTGAATCTGATAATATATCACACCGATGCATGTGACGTTGTGTTAATCTATTGAGTTCTGATGCCGATTGCATGAGATGCATATGTTGTTGGAATAATCTGTTGAGTTCTGATAATGTATTTTACCGATTGTATATGATGCATGTATGGCCAAATGAAAATTATGTATGAAAACTGTGCTGTGTGTTGAATCCGCGTGTGGCGCATGGGATGCGTTAATACTGAGAGCATGTAGTGTGGGACACTACCATCGGTTATTAAAGCATGGGACGCTATTAAATCCTTGAGAGGGACTTAAGGTGGCCTATTGAGTGGGACTCAGGGCCGTGAACACCGCCATTGACGCTGAGAGCGTTGGTGTCACTTGAGGGCAAACAGTTTGGTACCTGTAAAATGGCCAAGTCAGCTGGGAGCTGAATAAAAGGCTGGGAGCCTACGTTGCAACGAATGAAAACCAATAACACACAAATGCGGAAACGAGTGAAATAATCTATGTATATGTACTGCTGATGTTGATAGGAATTTGATTACGCATGTGATAATGTTAATGAAATGATAGGTGCATATAGCCGAGTGATAGTTGATGGATTCTGATCGGTAAATGCTTTGTGTGCATCTGAATGATTGGCTTTATTATGTTATTGATTATTGCTATGTATGAATATGTGATACTGTTGCATAACTGAGGAATAATCCGAGTCAGTATCTATCATTTAATATCTAAGATACTCACCCCCCTACTGTGGCAATATTTTTCAGTGGATGTCTCTCGGAACAACGAATGAAGGTGGAGTTGCATACCGAGTGGGCTGTTTGTGCTCTATGGATATATGTGTATATTTGTAGATACTATGTATAAGGTTTTGGTTAAGCCTTGGCCGGCTCGTACTTTGATCTCAGTCTCTTTAAATCAGAATTTGAACACTCTCGGGTTGAGAGTATGACAACATGCTTGTAATTATTATATACACTCTTATATATATATATATTTATATCATACTGTATGTTTATTCTATATTGTGCGTGAAGTCCGAGTGATATATATATTCATGTTTTTCTAAGTATGTGAGGTTGGTATGACTTCCAGTACAAATGGAGTTAAGTTATTGTCGTGGGAAGCAAGGTAGTGATTTTACCCCGAGTGAAGAAAGGTTTAGGTGTTCCGAGTGAATGAGGTCGTACAATTTCGAGTGGGGATTGACCTGAATCCCTTCAGAGTAATAAACTGTTAGGATTTTCTCGAGTAGAGAATAGCAACATGTTTCCGAGTGAGAACCTTCCGAGTGAGTATTTTCCGACTAAAGAGTGACCTATAAGATTCTGAGTGAAACCCATTGTAGTAAACTTATTGGGAGCTAGAGAACCCTTAGGTGAGACTTGATTTAGTAAGAGAACCTGAGCAAGAAGTGTTAAGTGTGCCGAGTGCAAAATGAGTGAAATACCTGAGTGATAAAAAGGACCAAGAAAGATATTCCGAGTGAAAACACCCTTGGATCCCGAGTGAGGTAGTTATTGTTTCCCGAGTGGTCAACATGGTGTTTTGTAAGAACGAAGTCAAGGAGCGTGAAGTAACTCCCGAAAAGAGCTTGTAAGTGTAAAGATTAATCCAAGAGAAACGAGAGCAAAGACTTTCCGAGTGAACATAGATTCTGAAATCCGAGTGATGGGAATACCGAGTGAAGTTACTCGCCTCAGCGGCTACGTACTCGCTCCAGCGAGTGTGAGCGAAGGGAAGGTCTCTGATGGGTCACACTTAAGCCATGCAAACTTCGCCTAAGCGTGTGGGGTTGTCGCGCTCAAGCGATATTGAATCTCGCCTAGTGAGTGGGCACTGTCGGGTTCGCTCAAGTCCTGCATCTTCCGCTGTTTGCCTGGTGGATGGGTTGCATTCCTTTCCTTTCCTTCTTTTCCTAATTCTACCCTCCTTGATTCTCAGCTAAACATTTGCCTTTGAATTCCCTCTAATTTCGGAAAAATTTTCCTGGTCCCGGTTTATCCACTAATTGAAAATTAAGGTGTTACACTTGTAACATGATTAATATAATGAATAATTAATATAACATTTAATACAATGATTCATTAACATAACATTCAATACAATCAATCATACCCTATGAAGATGGAATATTTTCCCACAAGCCTTTATGGTGGTCATGACGACTGGCAACTACATCTATGTCATGTTTCATGACAGATGTCGGAATACATGTTGTTATGGAAGAAATTTCCATAACATCAAGATTGGGGTCTCCAATGTTGTGTCTACCTTGGATAACAATTGACCACCTTTTGTCAACTGGGTCAGTAACATAAAAAACTTGCTTCACTTGCGTTGCCATGATGAATGGCTCCTCCCTATGACCTATCTTGTTGAGGTCCACCAATGTAAATCCGAAATCATCAGTTTTGACACTATTTTTATTGTCAACCCATTTGTATTTAAACAAAGGAATGGTGAAAGGACCGTAATCGACTTCCCATATATCTTCAGTCACACCAAAGTAGCATGACTTGGCCATGACAGGGTTGTTATCCTTTGAAGTTGAGAAATACATTGACTGAGCCATAACCATAAGTCCACTATATTGATTTGTACTCTTGTCATCCTGTGTCCTTGTATAGAACTAATAGTTATTTATGTCATGCCCACAAAAGGTGAAGACATCGAAGTTGGGGCCCTGTGCTAGTCGATGTAATGTCATAGAAGTAGATGTATCTTTCAGAACGATCATTTGGAACCACTGCATGAATGTCTTGTTGTGTTCATTCAACACCCACTTTTCAGTCATTCTAGGGTTGTTTCTCTTGACTAGCTCTTTTTGAGTGGTTAGATACAGTTGCACGTCGTCCGTGTTGTTCAAAATATACAAGTACGCTTGAAGGACATCATCACATGGCATACTCTTCATTTTTTTACCAATCGTACCATTCCTATTTAATCTCCCATCATGACAAGTCTTCGGAATACTAATGCTTTCAGCATGTGACATACAATCAGTTCAAAACTCAATTGCTTCCTCTACAATATACCTTTCCATAATCGAAGCTTCAGGACGACGTTGATTCTTCATATACCCTTTCAATATCTTCATATATCGCTCAATAGGATACATCTACTGAAAGAACACTGGACCACACAAACGGATCTCTCTCAACAAATGGATGATTAAGTGGACCATCATGTTAAAAAAAGGTGGGAAATGCATTTCAAGCTGACATAGTATAAGTGATGCTTCCTGTTCGAACACATCTAATTTGTCGGGGACGATTACTTTGCAATATATGGCATTGAAAAACAAACACAGTCTTGTTATGACATTTCTCATATTTTTAGGAAGAATGTCATGAATGGTATAGGTAGAAACTGTTGCATCAACATATGACAATCGTGAGACTTCAACCCAACTAACTTCAAATCTTTCATGGAAACACAATTGTTGATGTTTGAACCATAACCAGATAGAACTTTCATACTACGTAACAATTCACACAAACTTTGCTTTTCTTTTCTGGAGAACGTATTACATGCTGGGGGTAAATATGTTCATTTTCCCTTTGATTGTGGATGCAAATCCTAATGTATACCCATCAACTCCAGGTCCATATACAATTTTAGGCCATCCTTAGTCTTCCCGGATATGTTTAAGAGTGTTCCAACCAAACTGTTGCACACATTTTTCTCGACATGCATTACATCAATACAGTGTCTTACATCAAGCTTCCTCTAATATCGTAGGACAAAAAATGTTGACTTTTTCTTCCAGTTGTTATATACGGTGGACTGTTTTTCACACTTACCAAACACCAAGTTGACGGCTTTCACCTTTTCGTATATCTGGCGACCAGATAGTGGTGGAGGAGGCATTTCAAAATCTTACGCACTGTTGAACGACTTCTTTAACCTACAAAATGCATGATTAGCTTTAAGAAACCTTCGATGTCGGAGATAAACATTTTTCCTACCATGGTGCAGCCACACAGAACTAGTTCCTTCCTCACATAAAGGACAAGCTTTATCACTCTTCACGCTGTACCCAGATAAGTTACCATACACTGGAAAGTCATTGATCATGCAGAATAGCATGACACGTAATTTGAATGATTGCCCTACAAACCCGTCAAACACATCAACCCTGTCTTCCCATAACATTTTGAGGTTTTCAACTAATGGAGTTAAATATACATCAATGTCGTTCCCCGGTTATCGTGGACCGAAAATCATCATTGATAACATAACATATTTCCGCTTCATGCACAGCTATGGCGGCAAGTTGTAAACAAATAACAAAATAGGCCATAAATTATGGTTTATGCTCAGGTTCCCATACGGGTTCATTGTGTCTGTGGCTAGTGCAAGCCTAACATTTCTTGGTTCATGGGTAAAATCCAAAAACATCGTATCCACTTTTTCCCACTGCGATCCATCTACCGGATGCCTAAGTAGTCCGTTAACAACCCTTTCATCAGCATGCCATCTCATAAGTTTTGCATCATCTGCATTGGCAAATAGACGCTTTAGTCTTGGAACTATGGGCACATACCACAACACCTTTGTAGGAGACCCTTTAGTACAGACTTCATCAGAATCGGCCTTTTTCTTCTTATACCGTGACACCCCACACCTAGGACATCGATGCAGCATTTCATATTCACCTCGGAATAATACACAATCATTTAGGCATAAATGTAGCTTCGTATACTCTAAACCCATAGGACGCAACACCTTTTTGGCCTTATAGTTACGATTCGGCTAGGTGTTTCCACCTGGGAGCATTTCTTTCAACAACTTAAGTAAGTCAGTGAAACTTTTATCCGTCCACCCCTTTATGGCCTTCAAATTAAACAATTACAAAACTATCGATAACCTCATGAAATTGACGCAGTTTGGATACAACGACTCCTCAGAATCCTCACATAGAGTCATACACACATAAGCTCTCTTAAAACCTTCTACCCCTATATCACAGATCATATCCTCAAGTTAGTCATCCATGTCAACATCGGTGTTATGCATAGAGCTTCAGTTTTTAGTTTAAGAGCTGGTACTTGGCACCACCACATCTTCACCGTGCCATATCCAATGGGTATAACTACGAAGAAAACTATCACACAGTAGATGTTCTCTCACCTCTTCCAAGTCTAGCCGACGCAGGTTCAAGCATTTAACACAAGGGCAAAAATACCTTCCATTCACCTCCTCAGAATTCCTCATTACAAATTCTATAAATGATTCAACTCCACTCTCGTATTCTAGACTTATGCATGATGTAGTTATCCAACTCCGATCCATACCAATTGTTTACAAGGTGTTATGATTAATCTCACTTTTTTTACAAAGGTGGTGGTCCTACCCATTCAGGATGACAATTGTTTTTATACATCATTGATATACAGTATTTTAAAATTTCATCAAATTTCAGTAGCATTTCGCATTAGTCTCTAAGTACACCTACAGAGAGTGGTCAAATCAAATTCAACTACAACCAAATATGCACCCAAAGAACAACACAAAATGTAAGTTACCAAAACTTTATCAAATTTTAAAATAACTACTAACTTGTGCATACCAATGACGTATAAAAACAATTATTCATCCCAAACTGTCTAAACGGATAATTCAAGATACAACATAAATGATGAAATTAATTAATTTAATGACCATTTATGTCAAATCTCAAACGGGGAACTACAGTTCACTCATGCAAAACAACTTTCATACTAGTTAACTAGTATGAGCCTACAACTTCGCAAGATTGACAACCACACACATACAACAACAACAACAGAAATAGCATTATATGAGACCCATAAATAGCAACAAAAATAACATTATATGATAGCAACAAACAGCAACAGAAATAACACGAGGGCTCTTTCTTCTCTCTCTACCACTGGTTACTTACCTTCTATTACTATGTCCAATGGTTCCCAAACATAATCCTAGGGTATTGGTATTGTCCATCCCTCCCTTCTATTTCAGTTGATAATGTCTTATTTATTCCTGGTGCCCCATTTAATTTGTTATCCATTACTTAACTTACTCGTACTCTTGATTGTGTCATCTCTTTTACTAAAGATTCAATTTCTTTACAGGATTGGAAAATGGGGAAGATGATTGGCTTCAAATGTGAGTCTCACGGCCTTTATCAACTTAACAGACCATCCCTTGTTAGTTCTGCTTCCGGGTCCACTCTTCTCATTCATGCTTAGTTAGGACATCCCAGTCTCGATGCTTTTAAGAAATTAGTCCCTAGTTTTTCTAATTTGGAATCTTTATCATGTGAGTCTTGTCAGTTAGGTAAGCATACTCATACTTTTTCCTACTCGCATTAATAATCAGGGCTTATCCCTTTTTGCTTTGGTTCATTCGGATGTTTGGGGTCTTAGTCGTATTGTGTCTTCTTTAGGATTTAGGTATTTTGTCACTGTAACACCCTAATGTAAATGAATCATAGACGGTAAAATAGAGGAAAAAAAATTTTTTTTTTCATAATAAAAAGAAGATCAGAATGCCTTGGCACAAGAAATGAGAGGAGAAGAAGAACAAAAGAGAGAAAACCGATTCAGAGGAGCTGACAGCGGAAGAAAGGGGGAAATCGCTTAGGCGAACCACGCAGCAATGCATACTCGCTCAAGCGAAAGCTTCTCTCGGTATCCGCTCATTTCACTCAGCATTCCGCACTCGGATTCTAGCGCCTAATTCACTCAGAAGAATCTGATCTCAGTTCACTCGGAAATGTAATTTATTCTACGGCTTCAACAATCAGAACACATGTACGAATAATACGGGAATGGTCCTCACTATCACTCGCTCGGAATCTATGAGAACTCCTCACTCGGAACAACCTTCGGACCCTTTTTGTCACTCGGGGTATTTTACTTAGTTTTCACTCGGGTATCATTAATTATTCTACGCTCGGGGAAATCCTAATAGTTGTCACTCGGAAAGCATCTCTAGACTCTCAACTCCGAATCCTAACAGCTTGTCGTTGGAGTAGTCTTCTACGTCAATCCCTACTCGGAGCTATCTGATTTCACTCACTCAGAACATCTGAATCCCCCCCACTCGGTGACAGAATCGTAAACTCGCCCTCTAGACCATGAATTGGCTTCCTTTATGTTGAGTTATGTTATTTCCTACACATTCGGGAATATGAACGCACATATATATAAGGATCACTCCGACATTTCACAGCATGAGATAGACATGCAACATGGCATAAGCATAGGCATATATATATATAGAAGTGTATATCACAATTTTACAATCACGAAGTCATGTTCCCATTCCAAGGGATTCAACTCTGATTAAAAGGCTAACAATAAAACACGAGCCGGCCAAGGCTTAACTCAAAACACTATATACAGCATATGCACAGTCATGATATTCCATCGTGCATCAGCACTTCACCCGGCATTTCAGCTCCTCCTCCAATCCTTATTACGAGAGATGTTCACTGAAAGTTGCCACAGCAGGGGTGAGTATCTTAAATTTTAAATGATAGATACTGACTCAGGTTGCCTCACATTTATACAACAATATATATATATATATACACAATTATACATGGCAACAATTATAGTTAGGGCAATACCAATCAGCTTGAACACACACAGGATCCTTACCGATCGGAATCCATCAGATATCACTTGGCCCTTTACACGCGTCAACTCGATAATATCAACATGCAACAATCGGTAGTATTATACTAAGACCCGTGAATTAGAATGCACCTTTTGAACATTTATCAGTCAGAATCCACAATCCTCACTCGGCTATATATATATATATAACTCTCCAATACATAACATACATTCTTAGAACAGATTTCAATCAGCATTAACAGCATATACACATGGAATAGTGCACTCGGTCATCAGCATATATATATATATATATCATCTCACTAACACCGTCACAAGCATAATTAATTCTACACAACATCAGTAGCAATATAAACATAGATTATTCACTCGGTTATATGCATTCATCCTTTCAATAACGTTGTCACCTACATGATCAATTCCAAACAATATCAACAGTTAAAATAGAGTAATTCACTCGGTTATAAACATTCATCATCTCATTAACACCTTCACATGCATAACTAATTCCAAACAATATCAACAGTTAATAGGCACAAAGCATTTTACTCGGTTCCGCATTCGTGTGTATCGGTTTAGACGTTGCAACGTAGGCTCTCAGCCTTTTTATACATAGCTCTCAGCTATCAAATCAGCTCCCAGCTGCTTGGCCGTTTTACAGGTACCCAACCGTTTGCCCACAGGTGACACCAACGCTCTCAGCGCCAACGGAGGTATTCACGGGCAGCCCGAGTCCCACTCAAGGGTTACCTTGAGTCCCACTCAAGGATTTTATAGCATCCCACGCTTTATATCCGATGGTAGTGTCCCACACTACGTGCTCCCAGCACAACGCATCCCATGCGCCACACGCGGACTCATCACACAACATAGAATTCATGCACACAACCTTCACTCAGTTATACATATTTCACATGCAGTCGGTAATACGCATTTCCAGGATTCCACGTATTAATTTAACCCACACATGCTTCCATGCAATCATCATCATAGCTCTATTAGCAACATATGAGTCTAATGCAACCGGTGTCAATCAGTATCAAGCTTCTAACAGCATTCTTATCAACTCCAACATAACATGCACTCGGTATACAGCAGTATCAGAACTTACTCAACACATGCATCCATATGAAGATCAACAGGTTGAACAAACATTCCAATCAGCACAACATAATATGCAATCGGTACACAACAGTGTCAAGACTTAATCAACGCATGCATACATATGAACATGAACGGATTCAACAAAGCATTCCAGTTAACACAACATAACATGCAATCGGGTTCTGTGGTATCTGAACTCAAACAACGCATGCATCTTCAAGGATGATAATAACATGCAACATTCAGTCTCACTTATCTTACACTCGGGTACTCCACATGCAAGCATATCATACAACAGGATACAAAACCATCATCATCAACACTCGAGACCCATTCATAACCCATGCATTTAACATGTAAGGTACTCCCCCTACCAACTACGAGACTCCGAGAGACTTTTCTGCTTGGGTGTTGGTTCTCTTCCTCGCTGCTTCACTCAACGCTTCCACTCGCTTAGCCTTTACTTGAACGCTATTGCCCTCCCCGAGTGGTGCAGGGCTGTTTCTGCTTCTGCTTCGACACTCGTCTTCTACTCGTGTGAGGGAGCTCTGACTCCTCTGCAGCACCGTCACTCGATTTTCGAAATAGGGAATGGAACAGAGAGCAGAGAAGGAGAAGAGAAGAAGAAAGAAGAAGAAGGAGAACAAGAGAGAAAGAGAAGAAGGAAGAAGAAGAAGAAACTCGCAGGGAATTCTGAAGAACGAATGGCAAGGAAGGCCATCGTCCACTTATAAACACATGCATGAGGGAAGGAATGGTAGGGTGGGAAAACGTGAGGAGCAGTCTGCTCACGTCACCCAGTCCCATCAGCACCCACTAAGCCAATCATCCTTTTTAATCAGCACACCCCTTTGATTAATTAAGTTAATGGTAATCAATAAGCAAATTCCCTCTTCTGAAATTATTATTCTAATGGCTTTATTCACCCGGTACATTATTAAAAATTGGGATGTTACAGTTCTCCCCCACTTCAAAAGAATTTCGTCCTCAAAATTCAGTCGGTAACTCACCTTGGTCAAACAACTCGGGGTACTGCTGCCTTATGGCATCCTCGCGCTCCCAGGTATAAGAGGTATACCCGTCCTGCTGCCATTCCACTTCAACCAGTTGCACATTCTTACTCCTTAATCGCTTTACCGATCGGTCCACGATCCTAATCGGTATAGTTGCAGTGGTCAGATCTTCCTTGATTTCCACCTTATCATCAGGCGTTGTATGAGTAGAATCTGGCAGGTACTTCCTTAGTTGAGACACATGAAACACGTCATGCAATTGAGATAAATGAGTCGGTAATGCTATTTGGTATGCTATGGAGCCGACTCGATTCAACACCTGATAAGGCCCAATGTATCGAGGGCTCAACTTTCTGCTTTTCAAGGCTCGCCCGACTCCTTTACTCGGTGAAGTCCTTAAAAATACCTTGTCTCCGACTAAAAATTCCAATGGTCTGGTGCGTTTGTCATGGTAGCTCTTTTACCTATCTTGAGACGCCTTCATCTTTTCTCTTATCACCCGGATCTGCTCTGAAGTTTGCCTCACAACCTCTGGTCCCAATAGCAGACTCTCACCCGTTTCCGACTAGCAAAGCGGGGTTCGGCATCTTCGACCATACAGTGCTTCGTAGGGTGCCATGCCAATACTATTGTGATGGCTGTTGTTGTACGTAAACTCGATCAGGGGAAGGTATTGCTCCCAATCCCCACCGTGCTCTAACACACACGCCCTTAGTAAGTCCTCTAAGCTCTGGATTGTTCGCTCGGATTGCCCATCAGATTGGGGGTGGTAAGCAGAACTAAGCCAAAGTTTCGTACCCATTTCCTGGTGCAGACTAGTCCAAAACCGGGACGTGAACCTAGGATCCCTATCTGATACGATGGAAGTCGGTATACCATGCAGTCGGACAACTTCGCGAATATAAATCTGAGCTAACCTATGTATCGGGTACTTCATGTTCACAGGCAAGAAGTGTGCACTCTTCGTTAGTCGGTCAACAATGACCCAAATCGCATCATGGCCCGCTCAGTTTTTAGGCAATCCCATGACAAAATCCATGGCAATTGAGTCCCATTTCCACACGGGAATTTCCAGGGGTTGTAATGCACCATACGGCTTCTGGTGCTCCACTTTTGACTTCTGACAGGTGATGCACCGAGCCACATATTCTGCCACGTTCCTTTTTAATCCGGGCCACCAGAACTAGGTTCTCAGGTCATGGTACATCTTCGTGGCACCCGGGTGGATACTTAGCAAGCTCTTGTGGGCTTCATCAAGCGCCATTCTTCTCAATTCTCCTCCACCCGGTACGTATACTCTGTTTCTTACTCGAAAGATTCCATCTGATCCCTCGGTCAAGGACAAATCCTTACCCTTGGCCTGACTCTCTTTCATCTTAGCCAAGTAGAAATCTGACTGTTGTTGCTCGTACACGGATTTCAAGAATTTATTGGCAATCCTCAGCGTGCCGATCGTCATTTTTCGAGAGGAGGGGATGTCAACATGTAAGTTCATGTCTCGGAACTGTTCCAATAGCTCTACCTCCTTCACCATCATCACTGCTAGATGAAGGGATTTTCAACTCAACGCGTCGGCAACAACGTTCGCTTTACCTGGATGGTACTTTAGCTCGAAATCATAATCTTTTAAAAATTCCATCCATCTCCTCTGTCTCATGTTCAGTTCCTTCTGGTCGAATAAGTATCTGAGGCTCTTGTGATCACTGTATACTTCAAATCTGGACCCGAACAAATAATGCCTCCAGATTTTTAATGCGAACACCATAGCTGCCAATTCCAAGTCGTGGGTCGGATAATGCTGCTTGTGAGGTCTCAATTACCGAGAGGCATACGCTATTACTCAGTCTTTCTGCATTAGCACGCATCCTAATCCGAGTCCTGATACATCACAGTAAACCATGAAGTTCTCTTGCAAGTCAGGTAATGCCAGTACTGGAGCAGTCGTCAACTTGTCCTTCAGCTCTCGGAAGCTGTTCTCGCACTCGGGACTCCATACGAAGGGAATGTTCTTCCGAGTCAATTTAGTCAGTGGCGAGGCCAACTTAGAAAAACCTTCAATGAATCTTCTATAATAACCTACCAGGCCCATAAAGCTCCTTATCTCCGAGACTGACTTTGGTCTCTCCCATGCCATTATAGCTGCCACCTTTGAAGGATCCACCGAGACACCTTCCTCGGAAATTATATGTCCGAGGAAATGGATTTTATTCATCCAGAAATCACACTTTGAAAACTTTGCAAACAACTGCTTCTCCATCAATACTTGGAGTACCGCTCGGAGATGCTCTTCATGCTCCTCAGAAGTCTTAGAATAGACTAGGATGTCATCAATGAAAACAACTACGAATCGGTCTAAATACGGGTGGGATATGTTGTTCATGTAGTTCATGAAGACAGCAGGGGCGTTTGTCACACCAAACGGCATCACTACATACTCGTAGTGACCATACCAAGTCCTAAAGGCAGTCTTTGGAATATCTGACTCCTTCACTCGGATTTGGTGGTATCCCGATCACAGGTCGATTTTTGAGAAAATTGAGGCTCCATGCAGTTGGTCAATGAGGTCATCAATTCTGGGCAACGGGTACCGATTCTTAATCGTGAGTTTATTTAGCTGTCGGTAGTCTATACAAAGCCTCATGCTGCCATCCTTCTTCTTAACAAGCAGCACAGGTGCGCCCCAAGGTGATACACTCGGTCTAATGAATTGTTTTCCGAGTAACTCATCTACTTGCTTCTTCAGCTCGGCCAATTCAGTTGGGGACATTCTATAAGGTGCACTGGAGACTGGCTCGGCTCCAGGGATCAGGTCTATAGAGAACTCGACTTCTCTATTGGGAGGGACACTCGGTACGTCCTCAGGAAACACCTCTGGGAATTCACAGACAGTTGGAATTTCGTTCACTCGGGTTTTACCCTCACCCTCGGTTAGACAAAGCATCATAAACAGTTGGGTTATACCTTGTGCCGTGTCGTCCTAATTGTGCTGCCTCGGGAAGATTATCCTTCGGTTTCTACAATCCACTAACACCTTGTTGGCTGAAAGCCAATCTATTCCAAGCACAATATCAAGATCCTTTAAAGGTATGCACACCAAATCAAAAGTGAATCTCCGATCACACAACACAAATGTCACATCCTTACATACTGACGATGTTAACACTTTAGGGCCAGTCGGATTGGCCACTTCCAAAGTCCGATCCATAAACACAGTCGGTAACTTTAAACGCTTTACACACTCATCAGCTATAAAAGAATGGGTGGCTCCCGAATCGAAAACAACATTAAGTGTATATCTACCGAGTGAGCACTTACATTGTACCAGGTCATTTGCTTGTGCAGCCTCCTCTGCGTTGACGGCGTAGACTCTTCCCACTGCTGGTTGGTCGGTATTCTTCTCTCGGTTATTTGAAGCAAGCATTATGTTTCCTCTGGCTCTGTTGCCTCTGCCGCTCGGTCGTTGGTTATCATTCACTCGGTTTCTCCCTTGGAAACCTCCTTGACGTACGCTGGTGTTTGCTTGACGAAGTTGGGGACAATCGGGGCGGATGTGTCCCTTTTTATTACAATGGAAGCACACCATTTCACCATTGTTGTTGCAGTCTCGGGCATAATGATTTCCTCCACACTTGAAACATTTTCCGTCTCCTACCACTGGTCGTCTTCCAGACTGATTCCGCCCCTCAAATCTGGAAAAAGATTTGTTTATACCAACATTGCTTGGCCTTTTAAAGTGGGATTGCTGGGGCCTCAAGGAATGGTTAGCTCTGCTGCTCTGGCCCGAATGGGCCTTGTCATCCTCCTCAAATATCCTACACTTATTTACCAATGCAGGAAAACTCTGTATCTCTTGGTATCTACAAGCTCTCTTAATATCAGATCTTAATCCATTCTCAAATTTAAGGCACTTGGAACTCTCCATCCCAGGTTGTTGGAAAGGTGGGTAGAATAGACACAACTCTTCGAATCTGGTCGCATACTCCTCCACCGTCATGGAGTCTTGTTTCAACTCCATAAACTCCAACTTCTTCTGACTCCTTACTGTGTCGGGGAAGTACTTCTCCAAGAAGCATGTCTTGAAATCGTTCCATGTCAGTTGAGCATCATCATCAGGGAATCAGTTTCTGGCTATCTTCCACCAGTTTTCCGCCTCGTCTCGTAGCATGTACACTGCACACTCAACCTTCAGGGCCTCGGTACAGCGAAGACCCCCAAAAATTCTTTCCAGCTCCTGAGTCCACTTAAACACTGCCTCAGGGTTCCGTCCACCTAGAAATTCACTCGGCTTCCTCTTCAGGAAGCGGTCCAGCACTTGGCCCTCCTCAGCTCGAGGCTGGCCCTGCCTCTCAAACACGTCTGCAAAGCGTTGGAATGCTGTGGCTATAGCCTCCATGCTTTGACGATGCGTCATTCCTTATCCTGAAATTAACACCCTTCAAGGATAAGTATACCAAGTCGGTCGGATTTTAGCCTAATGTTCAGTAACTTAGCACATCATACTATTTCTATATGCTACACAATCAATCGGACCAGGAGGGGAACAACCTCCTATCCACAAGTCAATATCAATCAGGTTCAACTAACATCACAATCAGGATGACCACTCGGTCAGAAGCACACAACCGCTTACACTCGGTAAGCATACCTTGGCCTTGGACCTTTCGGTCTGCTCTGATACCAAAATATAACACCTTAATGTAAATGAATCATAGACGGTAAAATAAAGGAAAAAAAAATTTGTTTTTTTCACAATAAAAAGAAGATCAGAATGCCTTGGCACAAGAAATGAGAGGAGAAGAAGAACAAAAGAGAGAAAACCGATTCAGAGGAGCTGACAGCGGAAGAAAGGGGGAAATCGCTTAGGCGAACCACGTAGCAACGCATACTCGCTCAAGCGAAAGCTTCTCTCAGTATCCGCTCATTTCACTCGGCATTCCGCACTCAGATTCCAGCGCCTAATTCACTCGGAAGAATCTGATCTCAGTTCACTCGGAAATGTAATTTATTCTATGGCTTCAACAATCCGAACACATGTACGAATAATACGGGAATGGTCCTCACTATCACTCGCTCGGAATCTATGAGAACTCCTTACTCAGAACAACCTTCGCACCCTTTTTGTCACTCGGGGTATTTTACTTAGTTTTCACTCGGGTATCATTAATTATTCTACGCTCGTGGAAATCCTAATAGTTGACACTCGGAAAGCATCTCTAGACTCTCAACTCTGAATCCTAACAGCTTGTCATTGAAGCAGTCTTCTACGTCAATCCCTACTCGGAGCTATCTGATTTCACTCACTCAGAACATCTGAATCTCCCCCACTCAGTGACAGAATCGTAAACTCGCCCTCTAGACCATGAATTGGCTTCCTTTATGTTGAGTTATGTTATTTCCTACACATTCGGGAATATGAACGCACATATATATAAGGATTACTCTGACATTTCACAGCATGAGATAGACATGCAACATGGCATAAGCATAGGCATATATATATATAGAAGTGTATATCACAATTTTACAATCACGAAGTCATGTTCCCATTCCAAGGGATTCAACTCTGATTAAAAGGCTAACAATAAAACACGAGCCGGCCAAGGCTTAACTCAAAACACTATATACAGCATATGCACAGTCATGATATTCCATCGTGCATCAGCACTTCACCCGGTATTTTAGCTCCTCCTCCAATCCTCATTACGAGAGATGTTCACTGAAAGTTGACACAGTAGGGGTGAGTATCTTAAATTTTATATGATAGATACTGACTCAGGTTGCCTCACATTTATACAACAATATACATATATATATACACAATTATACATGGCAACAATTATAGTCAGGGCAATACCAATCAGCCAGAACACACACAGGATCTTTACCGATCGGAATCCATCAGATATCACTCGGCCCTTTACACGCATCAACTCGATAATATCAACATGCAACAATCGGTAGTATTATACTAAGACCCGTGATATAGAATGCACCTTTTGAACATTTATCAGTCAGAATCCACAATCCTCACTCGGCTATACATATATATATATAACTCTCCAATACATAACATACATTCTTAGAACAGATTTCAATCAGCATTAACAGCATATACACACGGAATAGTGCACTCGGTCATCAGCATATATATATATCATCTCACTAACACCGTCACAAGCATAATTAATTCTACACATCATCAGTAGCAATATAAACACAGATTATTCACTCGGTTATATGCATTCATCGTTTCAATAACGTTGTCACCTGCATGATCAATTCCAAACAATATCAACAGTTAAAACAGAGTAATTCACTCGGTTATAAACATTCATCATCTCATTAACACCTTCGCATGCATAACTAATTCCAAACAATACAACAGTTAATAGGCACATAGCATTTCACTCGGTTCCGCATTCGTGTGTATCGGTTTAGACGTTGCAACGTAGGCTCTCAGCCTTTTTATACATAGCTCTCAGCTATCAAATCAGCTCCCAGCTACTTGGTCGTTTTACAAGTACCCAACCGTTTGCCCACAGGTGACACCAACGCTCTCAGCGCCAACGGAGGTATTCACGGGCAGCCCGAGTCCCACTCAAGGGCTACCTTGAGTCCCACTCAAGGATTTCATAGCGTCCCACGCTTTATAACCGATGGTAGTGTCCCACACTACATGCTCCCAGCACAACGCATCCCATGCGCCACACGCGGATTCATCACACAACATAGAATTCATGCACACAACCTTCACTCAGTTATACATATTTCACATGTAGTCGGTAATACGCATTTCCAGGATTCCACGTATTAATTTAACACACACATGCTTCCATGCAATCATCATCATAGCTCTATTAGCAACATATGAGTCCAATACAACCAGTGTCAATCAATATCAAGCTTCTAACAGCATTCTTATCAACTCCAGCATAACATGAACTCGGTATACAGCAGTATCAGAACTTACTCAACACATGCATCCATATGAAGATCAACAGGTTCAAACAAACATTCCAATCAGCACAACATAATATGCAATCGGTACACAACAGTGTCAAGACTTAATCAACGCATGCATACATATGAACATGAACGGATTCAACAAAGCATTCCAGTCAACACAACATAACATGCAATCGGGTTCTGTGGTATCTGAACTCAAACAACACATGCATCTTCAAGGATGATAATAACATGCAACATTCACTCTCACTTATCTTACACTCGGGTACTCCACATGCAAGTATATCATACAACAGGATACAGAACCATCATAATCAACACTCGAGACCCATTCATAACCCATGCATTTAACATGTAAGGTACTCCCCCTACCAACTACGAGACTCCGAGAGACTTTTCTGCTTGGGTGTTGGTTCTCTTCCTCGCTGCTTTACTCAACGCTTCCACTCGCTTAGCCTTTACTTGAACGCTATTGCCCTTCACGAGTGGTGTAGGGCTGTTTCTACTTCTGCTTCAACGCTCATCTTCTACTCGTGTGAGGGAGCTTTGACTCCTCTGCAGCACCGTCACTCGGTTTTTGAAACAGGGAATGGAACAGAGAGCAGAGAAGGAGAAGAGAAGAAGAAAGAAGAAGAAGGAGAACAAGAGAGAAAGAGAAGAAGGAAGAAGAAGAAGAAACTCGCAGGGAATTCTGAAGAACGAATGGCAAGGAAGGCCATCGTCCACTTATAAACACATGCATGAGGGAAGGAATGGTGGGGTGGGAAAACATGCGGAGCAGTCTGCTCACGTCACCCAGTCCCATCAGCACCCACTAAGCCAATCATCCTTTTTAATCAGCACACCCCTTTGATTAATTAAGTTAATGGTAATCAATAAGCAAATTCCCTCTTCTGAAATTATTATTCTAATGGCTTTATTCACCCGGTACATTATTAAAAATTAGGATGTTACAGTCACCTTTACTGATGATTTTTCTCGTTGTACTTCGATACATTTAATGAAAGATCGTTATGAGTTATTCACTATTTTTCAGTTTTTTTTAATGAAATAAAAACTCAATTTAGGATTTCCATTCATACCTTACAAAGTGATAATGCACGTGAATATTTGTCTAACTCATTTCAGACTTTTATGGCATCTCACGGTCTGTTGCATCAAACCTCTTGTCCTTATACCCCCAATAGAATGGGGTTACTGAACATAAAAATAGACATCTTCTAGAAACCACTCAGACTCTTCTTCTTCATTCTAATGTTCCTCTTCAATTTTAGGGTGATGTCGTCCTTACTGCATGTTATCTCATCAATCGTATACCTTCCTCTATTCTTCAAGGTAAAATTCCTCATCAAGTCTTATATCCACATCGTCCTCTTCACTCTCTAACTCCTCACGTCTTTGGTTCTACTTGTTTCTCCCATGTCCTTGGTCCTGGCATTGATAAATTATCTGCTAGATCTCATAAATGTGTTTTTGTTGGGTATCCCCATACCTAGAAAGGATACAAGTGCTACTCTCCTTTTTTTCACAGGTATTTTATCTCTGTAGATGTTACATTCTTTGAAGATGTTCCTTTCTTTAAGTCTAAAACACCTCCATCGGAACCTCCTCTTCCCGTGACTACACCTATAGTCTTCTTTTCTCCTCCTGAGGAGTCTTCTCCCTCTCCAAATCCTCTTCCTCCTCCTCCTTTGTAGGTCTATTAGCGTCGTCCTCATTCTCTACCACTACAGCCTGCCACCGATCAGATTGTAGACTCATATCCTAGGCTCATTCATCCGACCTCTTCTCCGATCCCGCATCTGAGTCAAATCTTCCTATTGCCCTACACAAAGGTATTCATTCTACTCGTAATCCTTCTCCTTACTATACTGTTTTGAGTTATCATTGTATCTCTCCATCCTATTAATCTTGTCTTCCTTCATTGTCCTCTATTTCTATTCCTAAGAATGCAGAAGATGCCTTTAATCATCCAGATGGAAACAAGCTATGATGGATGAAATGTGTGCCTTACAAAGAAGTGGAACTTGGGATCTCGTTCCTCTACCACGAGGGAAGTATGTTGTTGGTTGTCGATAGGTGTACATGGAGAAGGTTGGCCCGGATAGATCAGTTGACCGCCTCAAAGCCCGCCTTGTCGCCAAAGGTTATACTCAAATCTACGACTTAGATTATGGAGATACATTTTCCCCTATTGCCAAAATGCCCTTGGTACATCTCTTCCTCTCTATTGTCGTTATTCGTCACTGGCTTTTATACCAGTTGGACATCAAAAATGATTTCCTTCATGGTAACCTGCTTGAAGAGGTTTACATGGAGGAACCTCCATGTGTTATTGCTTAGGGAGAGTCTTCTAGACTTGTTTTTCACTTACAGAAATCTCTATATAGCCTTAAACAGTCTCCCAGGGCATGGTTTGGGAGGTTCAGTACTGTGATTCAGGAGTTTGGCATGATCAGGAGTGAAGCAAATCACTCTATCTTCTATCGTCATTCAGTTGCTGGTTATACTTATTTGGTGGTATATGTGGATGACATTGTTATTACTGCCAGTGATAACCTTGGTATTACATAGGTAAAGCAACATCTTTTCAAGAACTTTCAAACAAAGGACCTTGGAAAACTCAAATATTTCTTGGGGGTAGAGGTAGCACAATCCAAAAATGGAATCGTCATATCCCAAAGAAAGTATGCAATGGATATTCTGGAAGAAAAAATGATGTTAAACTCCAAATTAGTTGACACTCCTATAGATCCCAATGTCAAGCTCCTACCAAATTAGGGGGAACCCTTTCTGGATCCTGAGAGATACAGACGTTTAGTTGGCAAGTTGAACTATCTCACTATCACTCGCCCAGATATTTTATTTGCAGTTAGCGTGGTTAGTCAGTTCCTAAACTCTCCTTGTAAGGAACATCGGGATGCAGTGACTTGTATTGTTTGATATGTCAAGAAAAATCCTAGAAAGGGCCTGTTATATGAAGATAGAGGATATACTCGAGTTGTGGGATACTCTGATGCTGATTGGGTCGGCTATCCCATTGATAGAAGGTCCACTTCCGGATATTGCATTTTTGTCAAAGGTAATCTTGTCTCCTAGAAGAGTAAAAGGAAGAACGTTGTAGCCAGGTCCAGTGCTAGAGGCAGAATACCGTGATTGGGTCGACTATCCCATTGATAGAAGGTCCACTTCCGGATATTGAATTTTTGTCAAAGGTAATCTTGTCTCCTAGAAGAGTAAAAGGAAGAACATTGTAGCCAGGTCTAGTGCCAGAGGCAGAATACCGTGCTATAGCTATAGCCAGTCAAGAACTCATATGGCTCAAACAATTACTTCAAGAACTTCAATTTGGAGAGGTTTCACAGATGACACTTATATATGATAATCAGGCCACTATGCATATTCCTCGAATCCAGTTTTCCATGAGAGGATGAAGCACATTGAAGTTGACTGTCATTTTATTAGAGAAAAAGTCTTATCTAGTGAAATATCCACTAGCTTTGTTAATTCTAATGATCAATTGGCAGATTTTTTACTAAGTCTCTAAGGGGCCCTCGGATTGACTATATATATAATAAGCTTGGTGCATATGATTTATATGCTCCAGCTTGAGGGGGAGTGTTAGAATGATGTAAATATAGTAATGTGAACACCTATTTCAGTCCGGTCAATTTTCACCAAAAATAGGGAATTTTCGTCACTATCTTAGGCTCTAATTGATATCCATAAGTGAAAAGAATTCCCAAAAAAAACTGACTCAGAAATGATCATTTCCGAGTGAAAGGACTCGGAATGATCATTTCCGAGTAAGGGACATCCGAGTGGGACGTGGCCGAATGCTAAGTCTCTAAATAAGGAGTTTCCAAGTGGGCCTCAAGTGTGGAAGATATTTCCAAATGAAGAAAAGGTTTCAAAAAAAGACTCGGGGAAAGACATTCTGAGTAAAATGAGACTGGCTATGTGAAGTATCCCTCAGGTGGAGACGTTGCCGAGTGGAAGACTCTTGGTTGCACACACTGAGTGAAAAAGGGGACTGACTGTGAATAAATACCGTCCCAGATATTATTTTCCGAGCAGAGGAAGCCCTTGTGTGAAAACTTGTTGATGTTATTCCGAGTGAAGTAATTCGGAGATGTCCTTTCATGCAGGGAAGGGTCCGATCGGTAATAAACCTCTTTCGGCCCAGATTCTTAAGTGTTATTCTGAGAGGAAAGAAGTCCGATTCCTGAATGAGCAAATCCGAATGGGTGATTGACAATTGAAGTTATTTCGAGTGAAAACAAGGCCAGCTCCGAGTAAATATATCCAAGGGATTGGTTGACGAGTGGAACCATTCCAAAGTCCGATTCCCGAGTGAATAAATTCGAAGGGGTGATTGACAATTAAAGCTGTTCAGAGTGAAAACAAGGCCGACTCTGAATGAATCCGAAGGGTTGATTGTCAATCCAAATTCTAATTGAAAATAAAGCCGGTTCCCTGTTACTCCCGAGAGAAAACAACCGAATGGAAGGATTCCCGAATGAACACATCCGAGTGGGATGCATTGCTGAAGCTGAGTTCCAAATTCTGAGTGGGGAATAACATCGGTTTCTGAGGAAGTGCATCCGAACTATTGTTGTCAAGGGAAACCATTCGGATTAAAATGTAGGAAAGGCTTTAGAGTGAAGACGTCCGAGTGGTCAGACTTTCTCAAGTTCCATTCTGATTGAAATGTGAGTCCGACTCCTGAATAAGCACATCCGAGGATTGGTTAACGTGTGAAACAACTGAAATGTGAGTCCGACTCCTGAATGAGCAATCCTGAATAAGCACATCCGAGGATTGGTTGACGTATGAAACAACTGAAATATGAGTCCGACTCCTGAATGAGCAATCCCGAGTAAGCACATCCGATTGGAGACTCCCGAGCAAGTGCATCCAAAATGTTGTTGACGAGTGAAACAATTCTGATTGAAATGAAGGATCGGTCTCTGAGTGAATGCATCCAGAGGATGGATGACGAGTGAAACCATCCTGATTGGAAAGTAAGGACGAGTGAGTGCATCCGAACAGTTGATTGCCAAGTGAAAGTCATTTCTGATTTGAAAGTAAGTAAAATGGTCAGATTTTCACAAAATTCCATTCTGATTGAAGAAACAAGGACGAATCCCGATTGTACAACCGAATGGAATGATTGACGACTGAAGGCAATTTCGAGTGAGAAGCCAGTCAGATTTCCGAATGAATGTGTCCGAATGGAGTGAAGGAAGGGTCGTTCCGATTGAATGATTCCCAATCAAATCCAAACAAGTTTCTCGAGTGATTCAATTCTAGAGACATAGCCGAGTGAAAATTTTAGGAAATGCCGATTGGATCATCTCAATCAGTGCCGATTGGATCATTTGAGCTTGTTCCGAGTCATTCTTCAATAAATGCCGATTGGATCATTTCAATCAGTGCCGATTGAATCATTTGAATTTGTTCTGAGTCCTCTTCAGTCAATTCGGAGTCACTTTTCACTCGGTTCCGATTAAGTGTTCCAATCAGAATTGCTTTACTTGTCAACTCAATCCAATTGCACACCATTGCACATGGACTCTCCTTACAGCAACTCAACACCGAGCAAGCTTTCAGTTGGTCAGCACTTTTCTACTCGGATTATTTCCCATTGTGGGTGGATACCGACTGATCCACTAAACCTGAGTCAGATTCCACCAATTGTGTATGCTGACATGGATTTCCACTATCCAAGTAGATCCTTGAATTAAGGGGGTGGCTCACAACAAGACGAAGGAGGGAAATAATAAAGAATTCCCACCAGCCTTCATTCCCTACGATTGTCAAGATCCAGGCTGTTCCCCATAAAGTTATTGGTAGCCAGGCTATCCAAACAATCAACGCACACCTGGGGACTCCTATAAGTACCAAAACGAAAGAGAAAAAGAGGATCCTGGAAGCCTCCATTGGAGAGAGCCTTCTGAAGCAATTTTTTAGAGAGAAGAAACACAGCTTTAAAACACGCTCTCCTTCACCTCTCTCCCAACACCTTCTTTCACCTTTCACAGCACCATCCATTTTCCTTTCCACACTGTTCTCACTCGTCCCTCTTTCTCCACACACCGTCCTCACTCGTCCTTCTTCCCCCACACACCGTCCTCACTCTTCCTCAAACCCACACCAACAGTCCCTCAAATCCTCTCTCCACCAACATACAACCCCCCTCAAAATAACACCGTTCCCTCTCTCCTCACCCAACACCGTCCTCCTCCTCTTCCTACACCGTTCTCACATCGTCCTTCTCCAACACCCAACCGTCCTTCTCCTCTAAACCGTCCTTCCTTCTCCTCTCTCCCAACAAAGTACAACTCCCCACACCACACCGTCCCTTGCTCCTCAAGCCAACACCGTCCTGTTCTCCCCACACCACACCGTCCCAACCTCCTTCAAGTCTTCCCAACCGTCCTTCTTCTCTATACCCACACCCTCTGTCCCTCTCCTTCTCCACCCAACACCGTCCCCTCTCTCCTTCCTCACCCACACCGTCCTTATCCTTTCCCAACCGTCCTTCTCCTCTAAACACCCAACCGTCCTTCCCCTCTAAACCCCAACCGTCCTTATCCTCTCCTAACCGTCCTTTTCCAACACCCAACCATCCTAAACTCCATACCATCCTCCCTCTCCCTTCACAACACCAACACCGTCCCTCTCCCTTCATAACCTTATAGCCCCTCACTCTATCCTAACCCACAACATCGTCCTCTCTCTTCTCAAACACCGTCCCCTCAAAATAACGCCAGCCCCCTTAAATCCTCTACTAACCGTCCTGCTCCTAAAATCCCCTCCATACTTTCATCTCCCCTCAATCCTCCAACACCGTCTAGCTCCTTTCTCACCACACCGGTCTCACTCTGCCCCTTATTTTTAATGCTTGTATTTATTTATTTTCTGTCAAATTAATTGTTGTTCGATGATTCTGTTTCCTTTTCAATTATCAATTAATTTCTATTGATTGATAAATATTAATAAAAATGAGTGCTTCACACATTCTATTTGGACTAGCATAAAAGGTGTAATAATTATTATTATTGTTATTATTATTGCAATTTTTATTTTTTTATTTTTTTATTAAAAAAAGAGGAGGAACGAGATTGATTTGGACGAGACGTCTTGTTAATCTCATTTTTTTTGAAAAGGTGGAGCGAGTTTAATTTGGACGAGACGTCCTGTTAATCTCATGTAAATATTCTGTGTTTATTTTTGTTTATTTTTGTATATTTTGTCATCTCGTATATTTTCTTTTCATGAAGAAGTTAAAATAATTATTGGGTTAATTATAATGCGCGTTATCATATTGAGGTAACTGTTTTTATAATGGACAGTTGTGAGGTGCTAATACCTTCCTCACCTGTAATTAGACTCCCGAACATGGAATTTCATTTTTATAACCAGTGCTTTAATGAAAGGTTTTTCCGGTATTTTGTCCTAAAAAATATTGGTGGCGACTCCTTGTTTTTCTTTTCGAAAGGATTTCGAAATTCCATTTTTTAAATCATTTTGAGGGTCGGCCGTGCCGCCGCGATCCCGGTCGTGACAGATGGGGACTCCGCTGGGGTCGTAGAGAGTCAAGCCAGTCAATTTGATAGCGCATATTTTAATTAGCATAATAATTATTTAACTTCTTTCTTTATTTTATTTTCTGTCAATATTTGTATATGGTTTCTGTTTGGTTTGTATTCTATCATTTATGTTCTGGTAATGTCTGTGTAATCATTGAACCATAGGGTAGACGACTTTGTATATTTGTTCTGTGTTTGTTCTTTGTGCAGAATGGGGTATGGTGAAAGGTATTGAATGCGCGTCCACACACTACACTCACAATTACTTGCACACACCTATGAGTGGCGCCCTATACCCGGGCCCTAAATGAAGCTTAAGTTAGGAGGGGTTTGATGCTAAAATCCCGAGTCATTAACTTGGTGGTAAAAAAAAATCTTAGTAAAACAAAATATGACTCTCGGATTTACAGTTTGGCAAGCGCACCAGTCATTAAAATTGTAGTGTATTTGATCGTCCCACAGGGATTGTGGTAAGTACCTCAATCTAGGACTAAACTTAACTAACTAATCACAGCTCATCTCTTAGCAGATTACAACTCATCATTAGCTAATGTACAACTCAGTGCCAACTAATAACAGCTCACTACTTAAATTATTAAGGTAAAAGTAGAAGCGAAGGCAATGGAAGATGGAAACTGCACTGCATCGAGTGTGTTGTTAGAGGGAAGGAACAGTGTTTAAATTACTGCCTTTATGCTTCAGCTACTGGGTTCTCGCTTGAGCGGACTAAACTCTCGCTTGGGCGAATTCGGGAATTGCACTGCAGTGTTCCTTTGTCGCTTAAGCGTGATTGAGAAGCTTGGGCGAATTTATATTCTGTAGTTACGCTTGAGCTAACTTGTTTGCTTGAATGAATCTTGGGCCCTCGCTTGAGCGATTCAACATACGCTTGAGCGGATTAATTACTCAATCGGTATTCTGTAGTTGGCGCTCGGATTCTTCGTACAATATTTCGAGTCTTTGTTGAGTCGGTTTTTGGACTCTTTTGGGGTCGGTGTCTTGGGAGTCTTCTTAAGTTAGCTTTCCTGAAGTCTCGCTTGGTCAGTATTTGAGCTCCTTTCAGTCGGATTTGTGAAGACTCACTCGGAATTATCAATTCCTGCTCGGATTTGTAGGATTTCACTCGGAATTTTCTTCTTATCTCGAGTGCGCCCTGTTCCTGTACCAATAAAAAGCTACTTGCCTAGCAATTATATGCGGGCTGCTTAGTGAATTTATAAATACTTCAAAATTCCTTAACTAATTAATATTTTCAATCGGTTTCTTACATAAATAACATACTTTTGAAATGAATAACTAAAACATGAATTATTAACAAATTATTAAATAATAATATCAAAACTAGACAATACTTAGTAATTTATGTTAAATAAACAGTGGAATAATTAAGTCTTTTCAAGACTTATCATATCCCCAAACTTAAATCTTGCTTGTCCTCAAGCAAATATTCAGACTTATTAACTAACAGCATTTGATCAACACAATCAACCTTTCCTTAACTTAATTCATACTATAATTATTGAATACCGATCATGCTTTCTTCTCACAATTTCTAAAAGTATAAAAACTTACACCTCCTTTGGAAGATAAGCTACTGATGCTTTCCTCACTGGTCGGTGTTTAACTCTTCTCTCGGTGTGTAAGGTGAATAAAATGCACTCAGCACCTGCATACTTGTTAGATAAACATAGGCTTGCAACAGTTCTTCACGTCATGTCATATGCCAACACAATCAGATCAGTAAGGGCTTTTTAAGCTTATAATGAGGCTGGGCTACAGGCTCAATTATTGTCTTTCCGAGTCATAGATAGGTTACAAGATGTATCCACTGATGCCTTGCCTTAATTTTTAACTTAGTTGCTTCTACTAACAACTCTCTTAATTTTTTTTATTTTTTTTATTTTTTTTTATTTTTTTCGACTGAATGTTACTTAATAACTCGTACTGTTTTGCACCTTCTTTTTCTTTTAGTCCTTCGGACTTTTCCTTCCCCCCCTTTTTTTCATCTTTTCCGATCGAATTTTTTTTTCTTGTGGTGCTTTGCACTTCTTTTTCTTTTCTGACTTTATTCATTTTTATTTTTATTTTTTTTCTCTCGGCTTTGCCATTTTTCTCTCGGCTTTGCCTTTCTTCCTTTTTATTTTTCTACATATCCATCCATAATTAAGGTCGAAGTGTGTCCTTAATTACTGTTAAGCACACTCTTCATCCCCAAACTTAGAGATTGCTAGTCCCTAGCAATAAGCAAAAATCAAGTAATTCACCAGTGGAACATCCAGGGTACTCTAGTCGGGTTTTTCTTAGATAAATAGGCTTGTAACGTTAGGTATTTAAAACAAATTAAAGGGTTTCAGGCTCAATTATAATTATTGGGTTAAAGGATGTTTAATAGATTAGGAAGGTTATTTTTGGCCCTGGCTGAATAAACAAAGAAGGCCTTCATCACTTCCGATTGGTTGACATACAACAATTAGCAAGCACTGAGGCAAATTCTGTCTCACTAACTAGCATGCAAGCTCACTCGGAAAAGAATAATACAGGCTCAAAAGCTACGAATATAATAGTTAATCAGCCAGTCATGTCCCCAAACTTAATGTAAGATCATACATTCAGATTGCTAACTAGCATGTCGAGTAAACAATTTAATTAAAGATGAAAAATCGTTATGGGCAGGGATCATGAGTTAAGCAAAAACCGATTAATTAATTTATCTGACTGAAGCTTAAGAATTAGCAACTTTAAGTTATTAAAGTGGATTTGAAATATAATTAATAGATTGATCAAATAAGGAATCAGAATATCAAATCAGGAGTCAGAGTACTAGAATACTTCCCTTTTTACCTGGCTGGCAGCGCCTGGAAAGCAATTACTCGGGCTGTCATGCACGTATTTACAGATACAAGGGAAACAAAATAAATAAAAGGGAACAACTGAATAAAAACATAAATTTCATGACAACCAAAGGAAATATTCACTGTTTAGGAAAACATTAAACTTAAGTTAAGTCATTACATCAACATGGCATAATAAAACTACTGAGCAATAAGTCAATCATCCGAAACTTTATGCTCTTCGTTCTGTTCTGGAGAGGAAGGGGGATCAGCTGCCAGGGGTACGTCCTCAGAGGGGATAATGAATCCAATGGAGGCCAACCATGCATCTCTATCAAGTGGGATCCTCATTTCTGTTGTATGTGCTACCCTCAGTTTGGTGGCAATTTTCCTAAGCATGAGGTCATGACTCAAAACTCGATCATAGATTCCAAGTTGCATCTTCTTCATGGCCTGCAATTCCTACAACACCATACAAATGTCAGAAGAAGAAGAACCGGTTCCTGCTAATTGCTTGGGACGTTCTGGTTCTGTTGCTTTAAACTTCATGGTACAGTTTTCAACAGCCTTAACACTTTCAACCTCTGGTGATTCATTTTCCTCACTCGTAGGGGATACATTCCTTCGAACCAAAGGAGATACATCCCGTTGCTCCTGACTTCGATTAGGTACATGTACAGACGAATCAGATAAAGTAATGGTCGCCACTTCTCTTTCGTTATCTATTTGTTTCCTTCGCACACTTCCTTCTGCAAAATTTGGTCTAGGTTTCTGCAGAAGTCTTTGTGATCTTCTTTTCATGATTAATGATAAAAGAATGATGATAACCAACCTAAGTAAACAAAAATAAGAACAGCAAGCCAACAGAAAGATAGCAAACCAGAACTGTGAGATGCATGGCTTGTGAACAGTGGAAAACAATAACAATGATCAAGAAGATAATAAACATGAACTTACAAATGCATGAAATAAGTGAAAGAAGTGGAAAGGTGATACCTTTCTTCGAAACCAGAAAATGTCTTTTCGTCTTCAGCCCAAGTTTAGCATAGGTACAGAGGGTTGGAAGCTGAAAGGGTTTTTTATATTGTTGAATTCAATTTTCAAGAAACGCGTAAATGCGTTCTAGCTTTAATTATTACTTTATCATAATATATATGTATTACTATTATTATTATTATTTTTATTTTGTTTATTATTTATTTATTTATATTTTATTATTATTATTATTATTATTATTATTATTATTTTTTTTAAAAGAAACGAGTGAATAGAGCATCAAATGGATAATAAAAGAAACGAATGGAAGTATGAATGAATGAAGGAATACCGAGTAAATGAATAATGAGTGAAAAGAGTGGAAGATCGTAAAGGAAGAGATTGCGTAAATGAGTGAAAAGAACGAAACGATAATGACTGAGTGAGTATGGAGAAAGATACCGAGTAATGAAAAACGAATGACTGAACAACGAGTAGACGTAAGAACGGAAAAACGAGTGGAAGAACATGAAGTAGATTGAGGGTGGATGAAAAAGACCAATTGATGGAAGAATGAATGGGAGAACGGATGAGGATATTCCGAGTGAAGGAGATGAGTGAAGGATATACCGATCGGATGACGGAGATGAACGAGCGGAAGAAACCGAGTGAATGAAGAACTGAATGATGAGTGAGTGAGAAAATTACAGAGAAATGGAGGAAGGGACGAAGAAGAAAAAGTAGATTGAAAGAACAAGTGAATAAAACACAGAATAAAAAAAAAGTACTGAGTGAATGAATACCGAGTGGATCATAGAACGAGGGAAAGAATAAAGAATGATGCAACGAGTGTGATAATGAATGGACGAGTGAACAACTACAATGAAATACGAGTGAACAGAGAAGCGAGTGGGAGAAAGAACGAATGAAAGTAAGGCCGAGTGGATAATATCTGTGTATTAAACATACGTGAACGAAAGACAGAGAGAGAGACAAGTAGAAAAACGAAGGAAAAACTGAGTGAACGAAGGGATAACAAACTGACTGAAATAAACCGAGTAAATGTAAAACAAGTGAATGATATAATAAATGGAAAAAAATACTGAGTGAATGAAGAATGAGTAAATGAAAGACGAGTGAAAGATTGACTGGGTGAATGAAGAGCCGGGTGAATGGAAGAATCAAGTGAATGAAAGAACAACTGCAGAGGGGTCCGAGTGAACGGAATACCGAGTGGAAGAAACCGAATACTCTAATGAGACATTTGAGTGAATGAAAAAGGAATTGCGAAAAGAGACGCATGAAAGAAATACCGAGTGATAAAGGTCAGCCAAGAGAAAGAGAGAAAGCCGAATGGATGAATGAAAAACCGAAAGACCGCATGAATAGGAGACTAATGGATACAATACTGATTGTGATGAGTGAGGAATCCGAGTGATAAAAAGCCAACTGAAATAAGTCGCCTTTCACCATCTGACCCGTTCATTACATCAACGATCATAAATCCTTCAAAGTCTTTCTTTTATTCGCATCAGAATTTGAAATTTTATTGAAAACTGACGAGTGAAGTTCAATCGGGAAGAAGGATTAAGAATAAGTAACAGTTATTCGAGTGCACTATTTTCACTCAAAACTCAGTAAATTTTTCGCTTAAGTGTGAAACAACACCCAGCAGTGTCTCGCTTAAGCTACACGTGCTTCGCCTGAGCGAAAATAGAAGAATCTAGCTCGGATTTCCTTCTTCAACTTCACAAACTTCATTTATTAGATCTTTAGTTTTTCTTTTTATTCATTCTGACTCAAATTTCAAAACAAAACAATCGGAAGATAGGGCTGCCTCCCTAGAGCGCTTCTTTAAGGTCACTAGCTTGACCTTATTGCATCTACGAAGATGCCTTCAGTAACAAGAAGGTTTTCTGCCTATCAAACTCTCCTCCAAAGTAGAGTTTGAGTCGCTGGCCATTCACCTTAAAAATCCGATCGGTAGTCGGGTCTTTCAGCTCAACCGCTCCATGAGGAAAAACCTCATTTACAGTAAAAGGCCCGATCACTTGGATCTAAGTTTTCCAGGGAAGAGTTTCAGTCGGGAATTGAATAACAAAACCCGATCACCTTTCTGAAACTCTTTCTTATTAATTCGCTTATCGTGCCATTTCTTTGTTTTCTCCTTATAAATGGAGGCACTTTGATAAGCGTTGAGTCGGAACTCCTCTAATTCATGGAGTTTCAAAACTCTTTCCTCCTGAGATTGGTCACAGTCCATGTTTAATAGCTTTGTGGCCCACCACGCCTTGTGTTCCAACTCCACAGGGAGATGACAAGCCTTACCGTATACTAATTGATACGGGGACATGCCAATCGAAGTTTTAAAAGCTGTTCGGTAAGCCCACAGTGCATCATCTAATTTTACCGACCAATCTTTTCTAGATTTTCCGACCACTTTCTCTAAGATTCTTTTGATTTCTCTATTTGACAGCTCGACTTGTCCACAAGTTTGTGGATGGTAAGGAGTGGATATCTTATGTAAAACCTCATAGTGACGCAGGGCTTTTTCCATTATCTTATTGCAAAAATGTGAACCCCCATCACTAATAATTACTCTCGGAACTCCAAACCTAGAGAAAATATTCTTCTTGATGAACCTAAGCACAACCTATGCATCATTGGTTCTGGTCGGAATTGCCTCCACCCATTTGGAGACATAGTCTACAGCAACAAGAATATATTCGTTGGAGAACGACTTAGGAAAGGGTCCCATGAAGTCGATACCCCAAATGTCAAATAATTCCACAATTAGAATATTTGTCAAAGGCATGCCAGCTTTAGCAGAGAGACCTCCACTTCTTTGACATTTATCACACCTTTTGACATATTCTTTGGCATCTTGAAAGATAGTTGGCCAATAAAAGCCACTCTGTAAGATTTTTGCTGCTGTACGGGAGGCACCATGATGACCTCCATAATAGGAGTCATGGCAGTGCCACAAGAGCCTTTCTTGCTCGGATTCAGGCACACAACGCCTGATCACTCCATCTACGCCTATTTTAAACAAAAATGGATCATCCCAAAGAAAAGCCTTACTATCATGAAAAACATTTTTTCTCATTTGGGATGTCCAACCATCAGGTACCACCGAGGCACTTTTAAAATTTGCCATGTCAGCGTACCAAGGCCCAGTTATAATTGCCATCAACCTTTCGTCTGGAAATTCTTCTTTTATTACGACAGAATCCGACTCAACTTCCAGACGAGACAATTGGTCTGCAACTGAGTTCTCTACTCCTTTTTTGTCTCGTATTTCTAAGTCAAACTCTTGGAGTAACAGAACCCACCTAATCAGTCTCGGTTTAGACTCTTTCTTAGCTAGTAAATACTTGATTGCCGAGTGGTCTGTATATACAATAACCTTGGCCCCAATCAAGTAAGCACGAAATTTATCAAATGCATACACCACAGCAAGCATTTCTTTTTCAGTAGTGGTGTAATGTATTTGATTTTCATTCAACACCTTACTAGCATAATAGATTACATGAGTTAATTTTCCTTTTTTTTGACCCAGCACAGCCCCGACTGCAAAGTCACTTGCATCACACATTAATTCAAACGGTAAAGACCAGTCGGGTGATGCAAGGATCGGAGCTGAAGTCAAACTTTGTTTTAATTTTTCAAATGCCTTGACACAGTTTTCATTAAATGCAAACACATGATCTTTCACAAGCAAATCAGTCAAAGGCTTAGCTATTTTTGAAAAGTCTTTTATGAATCTTCTATAAAACCCAGCACATCCTAGAAAACTCCTTACTCCTTTCACGTTGATCGGAGGAGGAAGTTTTTCAATAATTTCAATCTTGGCTCGGTCCACTTGAATGCCCTCAGCAGAGATTTTGTGGCCAAGGACTATCCCTTCCTTAACCATAAAATGGCATTTTTCCCAGTTAAGGACAAGGTTAGTTTCTTGGCATCTCACCAGCACCTTAGATAGGTTGTTGAGGCATGAATCAAAATTACTCCCAAATACCGAGAAGTCATCCATAAACACTTCAATGAATTTTTCCACCATATCCCTAAAAATTGCCAGCATGCACCTTTGAAAGGTTGCTGGAGCGTTGCACAGCCCGAACGGCATGCGCCTATATGCAAAAATTCCATAAGGACAAGTGAATGCAGTCTTTTCTTGGTCTTTTGGGTCAACCACAATTTGGTTATAACCCGAGTACCCATCAAGAAAACAATAGTACTCATGCCCTGATAACCTCTTGAGCATTTGGTCAACAAATGGCAGGGGGAAATGGTCTTTCTGAGTGAAGTCATTCAGCCTTCTGTAATCAATACACATCCTCCAGCCTGTTGTGGGCCGGGTGGCAATAACTTCACCTTGGTCATTTCTTACAGTCGTCATTCCTCCCTTCTTGGGCACCACTTGGACTGGGCTAATCCAAGTGCTGTCCGAGATCGGGTAAATGATTCCTGTATCTAGGAGCTTGACCACTTCCTTCCTTACTGCTTCCTTCATAATGGGGTTCAGTCTGCGTTGTGGCTGTACAACAGGGGAATAGTCATCCTCCATCAGGATTTTGTGCATACAAAAGGATGGACTGATTCCCTTCAAGTCAGAAATGTTCCAGCCAATGGCGGATTCATGAGCCTTTAATACCCCAATTAGTTTATTCACATCCTCTTCTTTTAAGTCGGCATTAACAATGACAGGATGAGTGTCGTTTCCTCTCAGAAAGATATATTTCAGATGAGAAGGTAAAGGTTTTAAATCACATTTTTCTTCAGAAAATTCCTTTCCTTTCTCAGCTTCAGTATTTTTCAAATTATTTTTCTT
The DNA here is from genome assembly GCA_037962975.1 of Clitoria ternatea. NCBI lineage: Eukaryota > Viridiplantae > Streptophyta > Magnoliopsida > Fabales > Fabaceae > Clitoria > Clitoria ternatea. The sequence goes on from CM075672.1 coordinate 166,459,742, forward strand.
TTCTTTTTCAAAATCACCTACTTCTAATACTTCCAGTAGGCTCAATATTTCCGAGTGAGAGTCATTTAACTCCTCAGTCTCAGAGTCAAAGTCATCCTCTAAAAAAGTTCGTAGGGCTTCTTCCTCAGTTTTTAATAGTAATGGAGTCTGGTAATTTTCAACCTCTTCAATCATTAGGCAATCCATCCGTTCAGTCGGATGTTTCATGGAATTGAAGACATTAAAAATTACTTGCTCCTCTTGAACTCTCAGCATGAGTTCACCCTTTTCTACATCAATTAGTGCTCTGCCAGTAGCTTGGAAGGGTCTACCTAAGATCAAAGGGATCTCTCGGTCAGCTTCCATATCCAACACTATGAAGTCTGCTGGAAAGATAAATTTATCTACTTTCACTAACAAGTCTTCCAGCATCCCTTGGGGATATTTAATAGACCTGTCAGCCAACTGCAAGGACATGCGAGTTGGTTGCAAGTCATTAATTCCCAGTTTTTTCATCAAAGATAGAGGCATTAGGTTTATACTGGCTCCTAGATCACAGAGAGCACTTCCTACATGAATATCCCCAATTGCACACGGTATTGTAAAAGATCCAGGATCCTCTAACTTTTGGGGAAGTTTCTTTTGAATGATTGCACTACACTCTTGAGTGAGAGTAATCATTTCATCCCCCCTAAGCTTCCTCTTCTTAGACAATAATTCTTTTAAAAATTTTGCATAGGAAGACATCTCCTGCAATGCCTCGGCAAAAGGGATATTAATGTGAAGTTTCTTGAAAACCTCTAAGAACCTAGCAAACTTCTGCTCCTCTATTTGCTTTTTAAACCTGTGCGGAAATGGAGCATTCCTCAATTTTTCAGGAGTCAGCTTAGAAGCTTCTTCCAGAATCAGATCAACCTTTTTCTTTTTCTTTTGATGGACTTTATTTTCTTTTTCTTTTTCTATTTCATTTTTATTTTCTACTTCATTTTTATTGTCCTGCTCGGTTTCTTGTATTATTTCTTTTTCTGAACTTATTTCCTGACTCGGAGTAATTATGGCCTTGCAATGTTCCCTTGGATTTACCTCAGTATCTCCAGGGAAATTTCCTGCTTGCCTCTCAGCTAATTGTTTAGAAAGCTGTCCTACTTGGTTTTCTAAATTTCTTATGGACGCTTCCTGATTCTTAAAACTGGCCTGAGTGGCCTGAATAAACTGAGAAAGTACATTCTCAAGTTCGGATTTTTCTTTAACAGGAGGGTGAGAAGGTTGTTGTGGTCTATTTGTGGGTTGACTCGGTGGAATGTTCTGATTCAAATGTGGACCTTTCTGCCAGGAAAAATTGGGGTGGCTCCTGTAATTAGGATTAAAGGAATTAGAAGGATAATTCCTTTGATATTGTTGCTGCCCCATATAATTCACTTGCTCGGAAGGCACATTTGGATCACACAATCCATTCTCATGGTCTCCACCACAAAAATCACAACTGATCATAGAAACTTGACTCGGCTTTTGGAGTTCTGAAATCTGAATGCTTAATTTTTCCAAAGCCTGAGTCATCAGTTTACTCTGAGCCAGATAAGCATCTTGTGCTTCTAATTCTAATATCCCTCTCTTAGGGACTTGGCTCCTCTCACTAATCAAACATTCATTAGAAGCCATCACATCAATCAGCTCTATAGCTTCTTCTACAGTTTTAGTTGTTAATGAGCCTCCAGCCGAGGCATCAATCAGGACCCTGGTAGCTGGCCTGACACCATTATAGAAAATAGTCACTTGCTGCACATCAGAAATCTGATGATGAGGACATCTCCTTAGGCTTTCCTTATACCGATCCCATGCTTCCATCAAAGACTCACCTTCTCTTTGCTGGAAACATGTGATTTCATTGCGCAACTTTGCATATTTAGAAGGAGGAAAGTATTTAATCAAAAATTTCCTTTGCAAATCCTCCCAGGTGGAAATACTGCCTCTCGGTTGACTCTGCAACCAGGCTTTTGCTCGGTCCCTCACTGAAAACGGAAACAATCTCAGTCGGATTGCCTCGTCAGGGACTCCATTCATTTTTACCGTGTCAGAGATTTGGAGGAAGGTTGCTAGATGCAAATTTGGATCCTCAACCTCACTTCCTCCGAACTGTTTATTTCTTACCAACTGCAGTAAAGCTGGTTTTAGTTCAAAATTATTTGCTGAAATTGGTGGCCTAAGGATGCTAGATTGCGATCCTTCTTCAGTCGGCCTGGAGTAGTCACCTAGTGTAACTCTCCTCTGTTCCATTTCTTTTTCTTCTTTTTGCTTTTTCTCTTTTCTTAGTCTACGTTCTAACAAGTCTATGTTAGGATCAAAGAAGAAAGGTTCTCCTCTGCTCCTTGACTACATACAACAAATGTCAAACAAAAGAACAATTCACTGCTACGACTAAATCTATACAAAAATGACAAAAATACTTTTACTAAAAACAAACTTGAAACTATGTATTAAATGCAAACAAAAGTAAAACGGTTCAGTCTAGTACCGGTCCAAGGATTGTTGATATTACTCAACAATCCCCGGCAACGGCGCCATTAACTTGATGCTAAAATCCCGAGTCATTAACTTGGTGGTAAAAAAAAAATCTTAGTAAAACAAAATGTGACTCTCGGATTTACACTTTGGTAAGCGCACCAATCTTTAAAATTGTAGTGTATTTGATCGTCCCATAGGGATTGTGGTAAGTACCTCAATCTAGGACTAGTACAAGCTGAACCAACAGAAAATACATGAAGTTCATTCGGTTTTTATGGTTTTAGTGTTTTATAGTTGTTTTTTGTATTTTCAGAAACAGAGTTAAAGTGAAATGTGGGAAGTGATTTAAAGAAAACAGGTCAGGACTGCTTCGGCTCATAATTTCCTCAAGAAACATGCAATTAAGTATAATCGAACTTCACAATCTAGAGGACAATCCGCTTGTGGTTACTCCCTAATTCCTTAGGTGAAAAACACTAATTCTTAAGCAATGAACCTTAATTCCTTAAGTGCTCGATTAACCTAAGAATCTAATGCAAAATTGGAGGTTGAACTCTAACTATTCACCTAAATTGATTAGGCCTGAACTAGTTAGAAAGCTGGAAGTTACCTAAGCTTCAGCCATGATTCCTCACTGGTGAAGTTCTTCATTGATTCTGGATTTGTCAATCCAGCAGTTCTGCTCCACTCCTCAGCTTGTTCGCCTCAGGATCTAGAAGTCGATCTACTTGCTCACAGCTTCAAGACTCCATTGCTAACCTTCGCAATCCCAACCTTAGGGATTTAGAACTCCATCGACGTTGGATTCATCGAAGGAATATAGAGAGACATGGATGGGAGAGTTTAGAGAGATGAAAATGTAGTGAGAGATTGGAATTAGAAAAATGAAGTGTATTATTTGTTCTATGTATTCTGTCTCTGTTTTTTCGTTGTTTTTACAGAGTATGTTCATGAGTATATATAGGCTTCTATCTAAAAACTAACTAACTAAAACTGATAACTCCGAAACCTTAAGTTAACGACTAAACTTAACTAACTAATCATAGCTCAGCTCTTACCAGATTACAACTCATCATTAGCTAATGTACAACTCAGTGCCAACTAATAACAGCTCACTACTTAAATTATTAAGGTACAAGTAGAAGCGAAGGCAATGGAAGATGGAAACTGCACTGCATCGAGTGTGTTGTTGGAGGGAAAGAACAGTGTTTAAATTACTGCCTTTATGCTTCAGCTACTGGGTTCTCACTTGAGCGGACTAAACTCTCGCTTGGGCGAATTTGGGAATTGCACTGTAGTGTTCCTTTGTCGCTTAAGCGTGATTGAGAAGCTTGGGCGAATTTATATTCTGTAGTTACGCTTAAGCTAACTTGTTTGCTTGAATGAATCTTGGGCCCTCGCTTGAGCGATTCAACATACGCTTGAGCAGATTAATTACTCAATCGGTATTCTGCAGTTGGCGCTCGGATTCTTCGTACAATATTCCAAGTCTTTGTTGAGTCGGTTTTTGGACTCTTTTGGGGTCGGTGTCTTGGGAGTCTTCTTAAGTTAGCTTTCCTGAAGTCTCGCTTGGTCAGTATTTGAGCTCCTTTTAGTCGGATTTGTGAAGACTCACTCGGAATTATCAATTCCTGCTCAGATTTGTAGGATTTCACTCGGAATTTTCTTCTGATCTCGAGTGCGCCCTGTTCCTGTACCAATAAAAAGCTACTTGCCTAGCAATTATATGCGGGCTGCTTAGTGAATTTATAAATACTTCAAAATTCCTTAACTAATTAATATTTTCAATCGGTTTCTTACATAAATAACATACTTTTGAAATGAATAACTAAAACATGAATTATTAACAAATTATTAAATAATAATATCAAAACTAGACAATACTTAGTAATTTATGTTAAATAAACAGTGGAATAATTAAGTCTTTTCAAGACTTATCAGGGTTGGTAACGGAATCGTATGGGATGTACTTCCTATCCGGTGTTTGTGAGAACCTTAACCAGAGTTCAACCTCTCATGATATACGCGCCTAGTGGATTCCCCACTATTTGCGTCCCTGTCGTGGGTAGGATCTTGACTTTGGTGACCTTTTAGATGTCTAGTGGAAGCCACCCGGTGCGGAAAGTCACTTTTAGACAAGCCATAAGGCCTAGAAAAGACTTTCAACAAAACCCGACCTAGGCCACAAAAGGGAAAACTTTACTTTACCTTACATCATTTTTGTTTTCCCTTTTATCCAAAAAAAATGAATTATCTACCACCCGCAGTTTTACTTAGTTTTTGAAATAATGACTCATTTTGAAACACACAGTATTCTTCGGGTGAATGGATAATTCTCTTTTGGTCATGTACCTCTGAGTCCCGAGTCACAGATTTTCCTAATCGTCAGATAAATTTAATTTTGTTTCCGCTCCAACAGGGGCGTCGATGACGATTAAAAAATTATGACTATTGCGACTTGGACCCTTGGCAATCGCTGTTTCCCCAAAAACAATGCTTTATGTTAAATCAATGGGGAAGTACCGGTTTCAAAAAAAAACATGACAGTAACTAATTTCTTTTCCTTATCCTCATTTTCGTTGGAGGCTATTCAGAACTTAACGAATACCCTTTGAGTATCTATGGAAATTAACATGGGATTGAACTTAAGAAATGAGGGCTGTAGTTGCCCGAAGAAAATGTTTGAGCTTGAGGCTCCCGCCTCAGGATGAAGGATTTCTTCTGTCTTCACAATTATCCCGTATTAATTTCCATGTTTACCATACTTAGTACTTTTGAATGATAAGTTCTAAGGAATGGTCAAAGGATACTCGCCAAAGCCTGTGATTTCTTCCCACGACATTCTCCTTCTTTTTATTTCCACCTAACATTTTTTGCTTTTTTTTTAAAAAAAAAGGAGACACCGACATCACGGGTAGGCATCCTTACCAGACCCGACTTCAAAGGAGACTCATGGCTGAGGCAGAAGCTGTTGACGGAGACTTTAGAATTGAGTTTGATCAGTTGAAAGAGCGAGTGGCGGAGTTAACTAAACTTTTAAAAAAGAAACTCACAGAAGGAGGCTCCTCTGCAGGTGTTGAGGACGCCCAACAGCAGCCTGCCACCGCGCCACCCCCCCTTGGTTCTGACCCAGCAAGAACCCAACTCCCTAACACAACGACACCCCTCTCACCATTCATGTCGAAAGACCTAACCCTGCCATGGAGGCCCAGCCACCTTACGGTCAGTCTTATGTATAACAGCATACATTTGTCGGTCCTGACGGCAACCCAGTACCTTTCCACTTTATGGCCTACCACCGGGGTACTATCCCCCGTTCGCTAACCGACAAGACGCCCACGACCAGCAAGCGATGAATCCTCGTACTTCATACCCCACCCAGCCAAATATGCCACCACTCCAGCAAACCCAAAACACGCAAACCCATGACCCACAAACCTACCAAACCCAAAACACACAAGCCCCGATGGCCCAGCCAACCCACAACACACAAGCCCAAAACACACAAGCCCAGATGACCCAGCCAACTTATTCTGTACAAACTATGGCCCAACCCCAAGGTCTCTCACTGAATACAGGCCTGATGAACCAGTCCCATGCGTTGCCTCCTTTCAACCAGCCACTCGGCTATCCATACGGATATGCAACCCCCTATATGACCAATCTCTAAGATACAACCCGCATGATGAACCTGGTAGCCGGTCATAGCACGATCCTAGTTCCCCAAAAGGAAAAGATAGAAATCTTAGAAGAGCGTTCGAGAATGATGGAAGGCGCCGGAGGTTTTGGACTGATAGATGCTTCTGAACTATGCCTAGTCACAAATGTTGTCCTCCCGCCCAAATTCAAGATGCCAGACTTTGACAAGTATCGGGGAATGACTTGTCCAAAGAACCATCTCATGATGTACTGTCGAAATATGGCATCTTACTCTTCTAACGACCAATTGTTGATCCATGATAAGTGTTGATTAAGCATTGATTTCATGACTTATTTGAACTAATTTTGTAAAGACTTGAGCTAAATTGATGAATTATTAAAGGAAGTGAGCATGAATCTTTTAAGTAGTGATGGATAGGTGTATAAAAGAAATATTGTGTTAAAACTCTTGGAAAGTTGCAGGAAATTCAATAGGAAAGCAAGGCAAGCTTAAGCTTGAGCAGGCAAGCTTAAGCGTGAAAGATCAAGCTTAAGCTTGAACAACCAAGCTTAAGCTTGAACAAGCAAGCTTGAGCTTGAACAAGTTGGAGAGCATCAGGACCTCTCACGCTTGAGCGTGAACACTAGGCACTTAAGCTTGGAATAATAAAAATGAAAGCCTAAGCGAGGAACCAGCATGAATCAAGCATGGGCAAGTGTGAGTTGGACAAGGAAGGCCACGCTTGAGCGTGGCTGCAGTGGTTTAAGCGTGAAATATTTAATGAGTATCAGGACCCTTCACGCTTGAGCGTGACCATCAAGCTCAAGCGTGACTCATACAGCATGGGTCTCTTAATTCTTTATTCGCCAATCATGCGATGCCAACTCACCCAGTTTCTTGTGTTTCTACAAGTCTCTGAAAGATGCTGCATGGGTTCTACGCAAGTGGGCATGGGAAGCTAGAGCACAACCTCTATAAATCAAGCTGCAAATAATATCAGATTCAATCCCCTGTATTTCATTCACAATCCAAACTTTCCATTATTTTTTGTATTCATTCTTTTGATGGTGAAAATGCAAGGCATGAGTAACTAAACTCCCTTATGGGATTGGCTGTAATCCATTCAACACTGAAGTAATGTTGTTGTAAGTTTTTATTTAGTAATGAGATTCGATAAGTTTCTGTATTTCCTTCTGCGTTTAATGCCTGAAAGTACTTGATCACTATTTTCTTGTTTTAAGTTTTCTCAAGTATGCTGGGAAGTGACTTTTGAAAGCAGATCTGAAAGAAATACTTATTATGAGTAGGTAGCCAGGGATGGCGTCTAACGCAATAAACGTCAAAACAATCGATCGATAATGCTGGGATGATTTCAAAGTGACTGAGGGATCAGCGGTTTGAAATCATTCTTATGAATTTTGTAGTCGAGGGATCGATGCAAATGACTATGATTGTGACGTAGGAATTATCTTTTCGATTTACTTATATAAAAACTTATGCAGCTTACAGAAGGTGAAGATGTGATGAAGCCAATCCCTGTTTTACAAAATTGATTTCTCTCAAAAACCATTTACTGTTATCTTTTGCAAAATTTCACTCTCTGTTATTTATTACTTTTTCATTCAACATCATTTACAACAAAACAAACTAAAAACCTTCTGCCTAATCAATTCAAAACTAAGATCTTCATTCTAACCCCTCCCTAGTGGAATGACAACTATACTGTATTACTACTTCTGTGTTTAAACTTGGCACAAGCATTACATTGAGTTCATATTATACAAACTTGATTCTCTTTCATTGAACTCTTCATTCCAATATATGAAAATAACATCATCAATCCACTATTTCCAAGATAGTCTGGCGGGGGCCGCTCTTACATGGTATGCTCACCTTAAGCGGAACCATATTCGTTGTTGGAAGGACCTGGCAGATGCCTTCCTTAAACAATACAAGTATAACATGGATATGGCACCCAACAGGGTTTAGTTACAGAATATGTTGAAAAGGGACAGTGAAATGTTTAAAGAGTATGCCCAATGATAGAGAGAGACAGCGGCACAAGTGGACCCCCCATTGTCAGAAAAAGAGATAGTCACAATGTTTATCGACACACTCCCATCACCTTTTTATGGCAAGATGATTGGTAGTGTTTCATCCAACTTCTCCGACATCGTGACTATTGGGGAAAGGGTGGAAAGCGGAATACGAACAGGAAAGGTCAATTAGAGCCCATTTGGGGCAAGCACGACAAGAAAGCCGGCGCCTGGGAGAAGGGATGGAGAAACTAATTCTATCTCTTCTAATCAAAAGACAGCTCCGCCAAGGTCATTCGTCCCTACCATGATTCAAACTCCCAATCCTTATGTGGCCGCTGCCACTCAGTGCCCGACAGCTTATAATCCCCACTTCTGTCTGCCCATGGTAAGAGCGCCAATGCCGCAACCTATGCCATACCATCACCCGCAGCAAGTGACTCGACCACCCAATCATAATCAGAACACAAGGAATCCCAACAATGAGCGCACCCCTGTGCAGTTCGATCTAATTCCCATAACATATACCAAACTTTTTCCAATCCTCGTTCAGAAAGGTCTGGTAGCTCCATCCCTCATGAGGCCATTGCAACCTCCTTACCCAAGGGGGTATAACCCAAACGTTCATTGTGATTACCACGCTGGGGCACCAGGGCATTCCACAGAAAATTGCATGGCTTTGAAATATAAAGTGAGAGATTTGATCAAAGTCGACTAGATTAATTTTCAGGAAGGAAGCCCTAACGTGACCACAAATCCCCTGCCTAATCATGGAAGTTCAGAAGTTAATGCCGTGGTGGCCGATATTGAAGATGGTTTTGATGATAATGCTGATTTGGTGATCGCTTGCCCACCGGGCCAAGAGTTCAGTAATTGGGAGGCTGTCGAACCCCCTAAGATTTTAAATGATTCACCAAAGTAATTTGTCATTACCTCAAAGTCTTGTTTATCCCTCTGCTATGCCTAAGGCTTTGGGACTTTTCATGTAATAAGGGCGAAAAAAAAACTTGTTTTACCAGTCAATCAATAAATGCGTATCGAAATTCAAAAAAATTTTCATCCCTTTATCCTGGCTTTGACTCATTTTCTTTACTTGCTTGTTCCCCTTTTTCTCTCTTTTTATTTTTTCCATAACGCACTAAATTGCAGATCCAAAAATGATCCTCTTGAGACTAGTGAAATCATAATCCCGCTTCACAATTTCGATCACCCAGTCGACTATGCCGACGAAGAAGGTAGGGAAACCTGTGAGCCACCACACAAGTTAACAAGATTGTTAGAACAAGTGGTTAAAGAATACCCCTAAGTCAAGAACAACTGAAGGAATCATGGGGGCAATCTATCAGAAGGCATTAGTATTTTGTTTCAAGATGTGGCAGGAATCTATGTGAATGACATCATGGCCAAGTCCCGAATTGAACAGAGGCAGGCCAGTCGTTTAAAGAAACTTTAACAGTCACCGACATAGATAGGGGCAAATTGCTGATGCCTACAAATGCAAACACAATTGAGGGAGACTTTGCCAAAAAAAACAAAAAAAATGGAAAAAACAAAAAAATAGAATCAAGCTTGGAGTCCAATGCACGTGCCAAGTGGGGCAAACTAGTTACGTCCAGATCATCGAGCAAGCTGTCATTTTCTGTATAAGGGGAATGAATGTCATTAGGCCAAGGACTTGCATTCTTGTCATCATCAACACCTCAACCTTAAAGAGTGCGCCATTCCTCATGCCTATGTAGCCAAGGAAATAGTCTGTCAGATTGAGTCGTTGCGTCATTAAGGGGATTAAAAAAAACAAAAACAAAAAAAAGAGGGCAAACAAAAGGAAATGGAAAATGAAAAAAGAAAAAGAAAAAGAAAATAAAGGCCAGAATGATGACTCAAAGTAATTCCCTCTCATCGATGCCAAAAGACTCACCAATATTTCCTTGGGTATGTGGCATAGGAGTAGAGTCTCCTATTTGAAGTGACATCAGTTCCCCTATGGATCAGACTAAATTTGGAAAGGCTGGGCAGACTCAACTGGAGTGTAATCAGTTTCAACCTTTTACTGTAAAGGATGCAGCCAAAAATCAACAAGAAGAGAAAAACACATTATAAAGAAAATGAAATTCTCGCTAGGCTGAAAACCTGAAAGGGCGGCCTAGGCAAAAGTTAGAGCAACCCGGTGAGTCGAAAACCTGAAAAGGCGGCTCAGGTAAAAATTAGGGTCAAGATTTCGGTAGAGTAATTAAAATTCCCAATGCAAAACGTGTAAACTGGGGCATGTGGACCATGGTCAAACTACCCTCTCAAAGGCAGAGTTGAACGATGTACTTGAGATCGTGACGTGAGATTAAGGTTCTCACTAGTCTCAGGAATTCACTGGAGGATCCTTGAACCTTCCCTGTTTCTCCTGGCCTTGACCTGACCTATGTAACTTCATTTCATCCCATCTATTTTCCCCGTTGTCCATTCTCTGTATTCTATTTGACATACATGAATAAAATTGATCCTTTTTTCGATACGTGTTATGAATTGCATTGTTCTGATAAAACATTGTGTTTTTATAAAAATAAATGAAAGAATGGTGAACATTTAAAGTCGTGAGGAACAAGACGCTCCCACTACTCGACCTCGTCTTAGACAATCATCACAAAGACTCAGCCAGGCACGCGCTTTAAAGCTATGATCGCCCTTTTATTCTCCTCTGTCCATGAGTTATCCTAAGGGTCGCGGTTTCACAGGACCTACCCAGTTTTTGAATTTTACTTTGCACTACTAACCTTTTTCTGTAGGTTATTATAACAGACAGTCAGGTCAAGTATTGACACCTCAATCAAGTCCTTCAAGTCTCTTCTTCCATAGCCAAATTTGGCCCTTCTCAGAATTCTTTCCCCAAGTCGCCAAAGCTGGCACTCCTCATAATTCTTTCTTTAAATTGCCAAGGTTGGTACTGCTCAAAATCTGTTCTTCAACTGCCAAAGTTGGCGCTTCTCAGAATTCTTTCCCCAAATCGCCAAAGCTGGCACTCCTCAGAATCCTTTCTTTAAATTGCCAAGGTTGGTACTGCTCAAAATCTCTTCTTCAACTGCCAAAGTTGGCGCTTCTCAGAATTCTTTCCCCAAATCGCCAAAGTTGGCATTTTTCAAAATCTCTTCTTCAACCTCCAATGTTGGCACTTCTCAGAACCCCTTTCGTAAATCGCCAAAGTTGGCACTTCTTGAAGTCTTCTCCTCAACTACCAAAGCTGACACTTTTCAAACTCTCTTCCAAGGATTCTACCTGATATATTCTGACAGTCTAGCATGTCCCTTCCCAAGCCAAAGAATAGTTTCCAACAAAATTCTCTCCCCCAGCAGAATCACCAAACTCTTTCCTGGTGAGCCAAAAATTCAGATCATCTTCTTCCCCCTAGTAAGAACACTTTTCTAATCAGGCTTAGAAGAACTCTCCCCAAAGTGCCCCAGCACACTTCTCTCAGTGAATCCACACATACTGGGTGGACCCCAGATTTTCCCTTCCCAATCAGGGGGTAATACCCCGAGCCATCAATCCTTCTCTAGTGGAACTACACTTCCCAAACAAATCAAACTAGAGCATCACCCCAGGATCATTTCTTCTCGCTCAAGGGGCAGTTCCCTAAGGTTTCGAGGCAGATAGTTTAAAATAGGGCATCACCCCAGGTTCATTCTCTTTCACCCAAAGTGACAATACCCTGAATCGCCAAATCCTTCCCCAGTAGAATTACACTTCATAAACAACTCAAACTGGGGCATCTCCCCAGATTTCTTCTATTCCAGCCAAGAAGCAGTTCCCTAAGGTTCCTTTAAATCATGTCAAACTGGGGCATCACCCCAGGTTCACTCTCTTTCATTCAAAGAGCAATTCCCCAAGAACCTTCAGTCATGTCAAACTGGGGCATCGCCATGAGCCTTTAGGTCCAGTGAGTTAATTCGGATGAGACGTCCTGTTAGCTCCCCCAATCTTTGCATTTCCTATCAACCGAGGGTCAACCCCACACTCTTTCCTTTCCAATCGCCTATGCAGGCACCCTTTATTTTTCGTTGGCCTATACAGGCACCCTTTACTTTCCGATCGCCTATGCAGGCACCCTTTATTTTTTGTTGGCCTATGCAGGCACCCTTTACTTTCCGTTCGCCTATGCAGGCACCCTTTACTTTCTGTTGGCCTATGCAGGCACCCTTTACTTTCTGTTCGCCTATGCAGGCACCCTTTACTTTCCAGTCGCCTATACAGGCACCCTTTACTTTCCAGTTGCCTATGCAGGCTGTAACACCTTATTATTTGCAACTAATAATTCCAAAAATATGAGAAAATTTTTCACAAAAACAGTCACGTAACATTTGATATAGAAGGGAGCAGGCAAGGGGGGAAACAAAGAGCATTCACGCGCATATAGCAACCTACAGAGAAGCTAAGACTGGGGCCGGCTCAATGGGTTTATCGGAACACACCAGCACCAGGGCGGATCACACAACACCGTTTGTTCGCTTAGACGGGGTCTGACACCGTCCAGGCGGAGTATGGTAATGCAGCAGCGGATAGAGGAGATTTCACAAGGAGGCTTTCCTTCGAGTAACACTGGTCACTCAATAGGAGGAAATAGCTAAGGGAAGGATGTTAATACATTCATACGCGTAGCACTTGCTGGAAGGGCGGAGTTCGAATCATCCTACTTGGCTAGGCGGGGTATGTTTGTCCTGGGCGGACTCCATGGCGAAGGTGACCCACTCAACCTTTGTCTCACACCGCCTAAACGAGGTCAGTACAACGCCTCTTCAACACAACCACAAGGTAATACCTCAATCGGATATGGACAAGGGTTCAGTAGGTAAATCCTCACACTCGCACTTCACTCAGGAAAAACGGGAAGTTACAGGGTACATTTGCGGTAGTAGATTGTGGAGGAAGGAGGGGTCTGAACCTATTCCGCCCAACTCAACTAATTATGACAACGCCTGGGCGGACTCAACCACAACGCCCAAATCAGGGGTCAACACCGGGGTCTGGATTACGTTAGCATCACAACGGATAGGAAAGATAATTGGACGGTGTCCCATTCTAACAACTACATCACTCCAGCGCGAGTCCTCTCGCTTGGGCGAAATGTCCCCATACTTCGGGCGGGGTACGACTCCGCCCAACGTATCCGACATAAGTTTTCCTAAGGCAATTCTCAATTCACTCTGACTTGGCTATAACCTGCTCAATCATACTGTCCCTGCGTATCCATTAAAGCACAATTATGAAACAAGGTAGCACATAACATCACACACATAAAACCATACATCCATATATATATAGAAGAGTATATGTCAATATTTACAACACAAAAATCGAACTTCTCCTTGTCCATAAAGTCCTATTTATCCCAAAACATTAACATCCGGTATGAACCAGTCAGGGCTTAATCTAACAACGCCTTAATTAAGCCTTCCAAATGCATCAGTACTCCGCCCAGCATTCCAGCTCGGCTTCTGATCCTCCTCTCGAGAGACATTCACTGAAAATGGCCACTGCAGGGGTGAGCTTTTACATGTAAAATGATATTCACAGACTCGGTATCAGCGTCAGTACACGCTCCTGCTATCATTCAACCTTTCTCAAGTAACCAAGTTCTTACAGTTCAAACAACATTCATGACACACATAAAACACAGAGTTTATTCCACATCCATATATATATTCATGCATTCAAAATCATACACATATACATACATAAATTTATACACCACCACAATCGGCCTTATTTCTATATGCATGCCTGCGGATCCGACTCGGGTAAAGACTCTCAGTTACGGTCCCCTTTTCTTCTGGCCCCTCGTCCCTCAGCTCTTACAAGGTGGCACCGGCCTCCCCACGGCGTCTCGAGACTCTCTTCTCTAGCTCCAACGGCTACCACGAGCACTATTGGGATCTAGCCAGGGTTGGTAACTGGAAGTCGTTTCCCTTGGGGTTCTTGACCTCCTATGGGTCACCCCACTCTCACTCATGCAACTAACACACTCATTATTACACATCATCGCGCCACGAACACCTTCGCCATAGTCATTAAGCAAGAAGGGATTTCCCACACTACTCGTAATCATTCAGTCAATCACACCATCGCATGTTACAATCGGTCATCAGACTAACAACATTGAGCAATCCAATTAAGAACATGCACATACATATTTTTCATAGTGACAAGAAAATAGATCCATGCATACCATTCATCATTATCATCTATTAACAGGCTACACCATCGCCACGAAGATCACTATCAGAATCTTAAATCATGCATCAGTTTTAATAATTACGAATACATGCACACACACACACACACCCACACTCAGCAGTATGTTCATCCGGTACCGTTCTTAGACCATGCATTCGACATGCAAGCGCCCCTTACCTTTAGAAGAACCTCAGAAACCTTTCCGTTCTTGTCGTTGGGTCCGATGTCTTTCTCCTGGTTCGTTCAGTCTTCCTTGGCTTTGTCGTATCCTGCGCCTGATTCTGGGATGGAGTGTAGTCCGTTCTTCAGTACTGCAACCAAGGTCTCCAGGAGCGAAGAGTGAGAGAAGAGAAGAAAGATGGAGACGAAGAGAGGAAGGTAGAGGATGAAGTGATGGAGGAGGGAGTCTGAAGAAATAGTAAGTGTGTTCATCACCAAAGGCTCACGTTTTATATATATGTACATGCGCACAGTAAGAGAAGAGTGGGATGGGAGAGTGTGTGCTCAGCAGCCACGTGCACTCCACCCCATCCCCTGACCACCACCATTTTCATATTTTAATAGTTTAAATCTACTTAGTTAAATGTAATTAACAGTTATTTTCTAGTTGAATCAAGTCTTAATGGTTTATTCTTCATTCGGCATTTAATTTCAAAACTGGGATGTTACAGTTCTCCCCCACTGAAAAAGAATTTCGTCCCTGAAATTCAGTCGGTACTTACCTAGGTAAACAACTCGGGGTACTGCTATCGCATGGTGTCTTCGCGTTCCCACGTGCAGGAGGTGGCCTTGCCTTGCTGCCACTCCACCTTAACCAGCCTTACGTTCTTGTTTCTTAAGCGTTTTACCGATCGGTCCACGATTCCAATCGGTGTAGTCACAGTGGTTAGGTCTTCCTTGATCTCTACCTCGTCGTCAGGCATCGTGTGGCTGGGGTCATGCAAATACTTCCTTAGTTGAGACACGTGAAATACGTTGTGCAATCGGGACAAGTGAGTTGGTAATGCGAGGCGGTATGTTACGGGGCCGATCCGTTCTAACACCTCGTAAGGTTCAATGTATCGAGGGCTTAACTTCCCACTTCTTAAGGCTCGTCCAACTCCTTTACTCGGAGAGGTTCTCAGAAACACTCGATCTCCGACTGAAAATTCCAATGGCTTGATGCGCTTGTCATGGTAGCTCTTCTGCCTGTCTTGTGATGCTTTCATCTTCTCCCTTATCACTCGGATCTGTTCTGTGGTTTGCTTCACGATGTCTGGTCCCAATAGTAGACTTTCACCCGCTTCCGACCAGCAGAGTGGGGTTCGGCATCTACGCCCATATAATGCCTCATAAGGTGCCATGCCAATGCTGTGATGATGGCTGTTGTTGTACGTAAACTCGATCAAGGGAAGGTACAGCTCCCAGTCCCCACTGTACTCTAACACACACGCTCTCAATAAGTCTTCTAGACTCTGAATTGTTCGCTCGGATTTTCCATCCGATTGGGCGTGGTAGGCAGAACTAAGCCAAAGCTTCGTCCCCAATTCTTGATGCATGCTGGTCCAAAATCTGGACGTAAACCTAGGGTCCCTATCCGATACGATGGAAGTAGGTATGCCATGCAGTCGGATAACTTCTTGAATGTAGATCCGAGCCAACTTATGCAATGGGTACTTCATATTTACTAGTAAGAAGTGTGCACTCTTCGTCAATCGGTCAACAATGACCCAAATTGCATCATGGCCCGCTCGGTTTTTGGGTAATCCCATGATAAAATCCATCGCAATTGAGTCCCATTTCCACACGGGGATCTCTAGAGGCTGCATTGCACCGTACGGTTTTTGGTGCTCTACCTTCGATTTCTGACAAGTGCTACACCGGGCCACGTACTCCGCCACATCCTTCTTTAGTCCAAGCCACCAGAACTGTTTCCTCAAGTCGTGGTACATTTTCGTGGTTCCTGGGTGAATGCTGAGCAGGCTTTTGTGGGCTTCATCAAGCACCATTCTTCTCAATCTTCCTTCACTCGGTATGTATATTCTGTCTCTCACCCGGAAGATCCCATCTGGCCCCTCTGCCAAGGATAAATCCTTTCCTTTGGCTTGAATTTCCTTCATTTCAGCTAGGTGAGAGTCCGCCTGTTGCTGTTCGTACACGGATTTTAAGAATTCGTTGGCAATCCTCAACGTACCGATTGTCATTTTCTGAGAGGAAGGGGTGTCAACATGCAAGTTCATGTCTCGGAACCGCTCCAATAACTCAACTTCTTTTGCCATCATGGCTACTATGTGGAGGGATTTCCGACTCAATGCGTCGGCCACGACGTTTGCCTTACCTGGGTGGTATTTTAACTCAAAATCGTAGTCGTTTAAAAACTCAATCCATCTCCTCTGCGTCATGTTCAGCTCTTTTTGATCGAATAGGTATTTGAGGCTCTTATGATCGCTGTACAATTCAAATTTGGACGCGTACAAGTAATGCCTCCAGATTTTCAATGCAAAAACTACTGCTGCCAGCTCCAAGTCATGGGTCGGATAATGCTGCTCGTGGGGTCTCAATTGTCGAGAGGCATATGCTATCACTCGATCTTTCTGCATGAGTACACATCCTAATCCGAGTCCGGACGCGTCACAATAGACCACGAAGCTTTCTCGTAACTCAGGTAATGCCAACACCGGAGCAGTCGTCAACTTATCCTTCAGCTCTTGGAAGCTGTTCTCACACTCCGGACTCCACACGAAGGGAACATTTTTCCGAGTCAATTTAGTCAGGGGTAATGCCAATTTAGAAAAACCTTCGATGAACCTCCTATAATAACCTGCCAAGCCCATAAAACTTCTTATTTCCGAGATCGATCTGGGCCTCTCCCATGCCATTACAGCAGCTACCTTCGCAGGATCCACCGAGACGCCTCGTTCGGAGATCACATGCCCGAGGAAGTGGATCTCATCCATCCAGAATTCACACTTCGAGAGCTTTGCAAACAATTGTTTCTCCTTCAACACTTGGAGTACCGTTCTAAGATGTCCTTCATGCTCCTCAGATGTCTTAGAATAAACTGGAATATCATCGACGAAGACAACAACAAACCGATCTAAGAAGGAGTGGAATATGCTGTTCATGTAATTCATGAAAACAGCAGGGGCGTTTGTCACACCGAACGGCATCACTACATACTCGTAGTGACCATACCGAGTCCTAAAGGCAGTTTTAGGAATGTCCGAGTCCTTCACTCGGATTTGGTGATATCCCGATCGTAAGTCAATTTTCGAGAAGACTGAGGCTCCACGCAGCTGGTCAATTAAATCATCAATTCTAGGCAGTGGGTATCGATTCTTGATTGTGAGCTTGTTAAGCTGTCGATAATCTATACAAAGTCTCATGCTGCCATCCTTCTTCTTAACAAGTAGCACAGGTGCGCCCCATGGTGACACGCTTGGTCTAATGAACTGCTTCTCAAGTAACTCATCCACTTGTTTCTTCAACTCTGCCAATTCAGTTGAGGACATTCTGTAGGGTGCACTGGAGACCGGTTCAGCTCCAGGGATCAAGTCTATAGAGAATTCAACTTCTCTATTGGGAGGCACACTCGGAACGTCTTCTGGGAACACTTCTGGGAATTCGCAGACAACCGGAATTTCGTTCACTAGGGTCTCACTCTCATCTTTGGTTAGACAAAGCATCATAAATAGTTGGGTTATACCTAGTGCCGTGTCATCTTCAGTGGGTTGTTTTGGGAAAACTATCTCTCGGTTTCTACAATCTACTAATACCTTATTGGCTGAAAGCCAATCTATTCCGAGTACGATGTCAAGACCCTTTAAGGGCATGCAAATCAGATCGAAGGTGAAACTCCGACCATACAACTCAAATGCTACATTTTTGCATATTGACGATGTGAACATATTAGCGCCAGTGGGGCTGGCCACTTCCAAAGTCCGATTCATAGACACAGTTGGTAACTTTAACCGTTCTACGCACTCATCAGCTATAAAAGAATGGGTAGCTCCCGAATCGAAAACAACATTAAGCGTATTCATTCCAAGTGAGCACTTACATTGTACTAGGTCGTTTGCTGGTACAACATCCTCTGCATTGATGGTGTAGATTCTTCCTGCTGCTGGCGGACCGGTATTCCTCTCTCGGCTGTTCGGAGCACGCATCATATTTCCTCTGGTTCCGTTGCCTCTGACACCAGGTCGTTGGTTATCATTCACTCGGGTTCTATCTTGAAATCCTCCTTGACGCACATTGGCGTTTGTTTGGCGGAGTTGGGGGCAGTCAGGACGGACGTGCCCCTTCTCTCCGCAGTGATAACATTTAACATTTGCGCCATTGCAATCCTTAGCAAAGTGGTCGCCGCCGCATTTAAAGCATCCGCCATTTCTTGGTCGTCCACTCAACTGTCTCCCTCGTTCACCATGATTCTGATATCTAGTGAAGGGTTCATTTCTTCCCACGTTCCCTGGCCTCTTGAAACGTGATTGCTGAGGCCTCAGGTGCTGGTTAGTTCTGCTGCACTGGCCCGAATAGGCCCTGTCATCCTCTTCGAATATTCTACATTTGTTCACTAATGCAGGGAAACTCCGGATTTCATGGTATCTGCAAGCCCTCTTGATATCCGATCTCAATCCGTTCTCAAACTTAAGACACTTGGAGTTCTCCGTTCCTGGCTGCTGGAAGGGCGGATAGAATAGGCACAATTCCTCAAATCTGGTCGCGTATTCTTCCACAGTCATGGAGCCCTGTTTTAACTCCATAAACTCCAGCTCCTTCCGACTCCTCACTGTGTCAGGAAAGTATTTGTCTAAGAAGCAGGCCTTGAAATCGTTCCACGTCAGTTGATCATCATCTTCAGGGAATCGGCTTCTGGCTATTTTCCACCAATTCTCCGCTTCATCTCGCAGCATATACACTGCGCATTCCACCTTCTGGGCTTCGGTACAGCGAAGACCCCTAAAAATTCTCTCTAATTCCTGAGTCCACTTGAACGCCGCCTCAGGGTTCCGTCCCCCTAAGAATTCACTCGGCTTCCTCTTCAGGAAGCGGTCCAGTACATGGCCATCCTCAGGTCGAGTCTGGCCCTGCCTCTCAAATACATCCGCAAAGCGTTGGAATGCTGTGGCTATAGCCTCCATACTTTGACGATGCGCCATTCCTTATCCTGAAATTGACATTTAAGGATAAGTATACGGAGCCACTTACTACCGATCTAGTTATTAGTCCAACAATTAATAGCTTAGCACATTATATCATTCGCCTAGGTCATACACACAATCGGACCAGGGGAAAACAACCCCTTATCCTCAAGTCAATCATCAATCAAGTTCAACTAGCATCAGAACAATTTTCAACCATTCAATCAAAAAGACACACACACCACCGCTTACACTTGGTAAGCATACTTTGGCCTTGGACTTTTCGGTCCGCTCTGATACCAAAATGTAACACCTTATTATTTGCAACTAATAATTCCAAAAATATGAGAAAATTTTTCACAAAAACAGTCACGTAACATTTGATATAGAAGGGAGCAGGCAAGGGGGGAAACAAAGAGCATTCACGCGCATATAGCAACCTACGGAGAAGCTAAGACTGGGGCCGGCTCAATGGGTTTATCGGAACACACCAGCACCAGGGCGGATCACACAACACCGTTTGTTCGCTTAGACGGGGTCTGACACCGTCCAGGCGGAGTATGGTAATGCAGCAGCGGATAGAGGAGATTTCACAAGGAGGCTTTCCTTCGAGTAACACTGGTCACTCAATAGGAGGAAATAGCTAAGGGAAGGATGTTAATACATTCACACACGTAGCACTTGGTGGAAGGGCGGAGTTCGAATTATCCTACTTGGCTAGGCGGGGTATGTTTGTCCTGGGCGGACTCCATGGCGAAGGTGACCCGCTCAACCTTTGTCTCACACCGCCTAAACGAGGTCAGTACAACGCCTCTTCAACACAACCACAAGGTAATACCTCAATCGGATATGGACAAGGGTTCAGTAGGTAAATCCTCACACTCGCACTTCACTCAGGAAAAACGGGAAGTTACAGGGTACATTTGCGGTAGTAGATTGTGGAGGAAGGAGGGGTCTGAACCTATTCCGCCCAACTCAACTAATTATGACAACGCCTGGGCGGACTCAACCACAACGCCCAAATCAGGGGTCAACACCGGGGTCTGGATTACGTTAGCATCACAACGGATAGGAAAGATAATTGGACGGTGTCCCATTCTAACAACTACATCACTCCAGCGCGAGTCCTCTCGCTTGGGCGAAATGTCCCCATACTTCGGGCGGGGTACGACTCCGCCCAACGTATCCGACATAAGTTTTCCTAAGGCAATTCTCAATTCACTCTGACTTGGCTATAACCTGCTCAATCATACTGTCCCTGCGTATCCATTAAAGCACAATTATGAAACAAGGTAGCACATAACATCACACACACAAAACCATACATCCATATATATATAGAAGAGTAGATGTCAATATTTACAACACAAAAATCGAACTTCTCCTTGTCCATAAAGTCCTATTTATCCCAAAACATTAACATCCGGTATGAACCAGTCAGGGCTTAATCTAACAACGCCTTAATTAAGCCTTCCAAATGCATCAGCACTCCGCCCAGCATTCCAGCTCGGCTTCTGATCCTCCTCTCGAGAGATATTCACTGAAAATGGCCATTGCAGGGGTGAGCTTTTACATGTAAAATGATATTCACAGACTCGGTATCAGCGTCAGTACACGCTCCTGCTATCATTCAACCTTTCTCAAGTAACCAAGTTCTTACAGTTCAAACAACATTCATGACACACATAAAACACAGAGTTTATTCCACATCCATATATATATTCATGCATTCAAAATCATACACATATACATACATAAATTTATACACCACCATAATCGGCCTTATTTCTATATGCATGCCTGCGGATCCGACTCGGGTAAAGACTCTCAGTTACGGTCCCCTTTTCTTCTGGCCCCTCGTCCCTCAGCTCTTACAAGGTGGCACCGGCCTCCCCACGGCGTCTCGAGACTCTCTTCTCTAGCTCCAACGGCTACCACGAGCACTATTGGGATCTAGCCAGGGTTGGTAACTAGAAGTCGTTTCCCTTGGGGTTCTTGACCTCCTATGGGTCACCCCACTCTCACTCATGCAACTAACACACTCATTATTACACATCATCGCGCCACGAACACCTTCGCCATAGTCATTAAGCAAGAAGGGATTTCCCACACTACTCGTAATCATTCAGTCAATCACACCATCGCATGTTACAATCGGTCATCAGACTAACAACATTGAGCAATCCAATTAAGAACATGCACATACATATTTTTCATAGTGACAAGAAAATAGATCCATGCATACCATTCATCATTATCATCTATTAACAGGCTACACCATCACCACGAAGATCACTATCAGAATCTTAAATCATGCATCAGTTTTAATAATTACGAATACATGCACACACACACACACCCACACTCAGCAGTATGTTCATCCGGTACCGTTCTTAGACCATGCATTCGACATGCAAGCGCCCCCTACCTTTAGAAGAACCTCAGAAACCTTTCCGTTCTTGTCGTTGGGTCCGATGTCTTTCTCCTGGTTCGTTCAGTCTTCCTTGGCTTTGTCGTATCCTGCTCCTGATTCTGGGATGGAGTGTAGTCCGTTCTTCAGTACTGCAACCAAGGTCTCCAGGAGCGAAGAGTGAGAGAAGAGAAGAAAGATGGAGACGAAGAGAGGAAGGTAGAGGATGAAGTGACGGAGGAGGGAGTCTGAAGAAATGGTAAGTGTGTTCATCACCAAAGGCTCACGTTTTATATATATGTACATGCGCACAGTAAGAGAAGAGTGGGATGGGAGAGTGTGTGCTCAGCAGCCACGTGCACTCCACCCCATCCCCTGACCACCACCATTTTTATATTTTAATGGCTTAAATCTACTTAGTTAAATGTAATTAACAGTTATTTTCTAGTTGAATCAAGTCTTAATGGTTTATTCTTCATTCGGCATTTAATTTCAAAACTGGGATGTTACACAGGCACCCTTTACTTTCCGTTCGCCTATGTAGGCACCTTTTACTTTCCGTTGGCCTATGCAGGCACCCTTTACTTTCCGTTTGCCTATGCAGGCACCCTTTACTTTCCAGCCGCCTATGCAGGCACCCTTTACTTTCCAGTCACCTGTGCAGGCACCCTTTACTTTCCGTTCGCCTATGCAGGCACCAATTACTTTCCGTTCGCCTATGCAGGCACCCTTTACTTTCCATTCACCTATGCAGACACCCTTTACTTTCCAGTCGCCTATGAAGGCAACCTTTACTTTCCAATCTACAGGGAGTCAATCCCGATCTTCTCACCTCCTGTTAACTGAAAGATTCAAGTGTCAATTCCTGGGTTTTCCCCCTTATCTGGTACTCTTGGTTATTAGAGTCGGCATGACTTCGACAATGGTGTTCACGTCTTTACTCCATTTCCATTTCAAAAGCAAGAAGAAACTTCATGCTTTTCTCATGAAAAAGAAGTAAAGAGGGGCATCTGTGAACACCTATTTCAGTCCGGTCAATTATCACCAAAAATAGGGAATTTTCGTCACTATCTTAGGCTCTGATTGATATCCATAAGTGAAAAGAATTCCCAAAAAAAAAACTGACTCGGAAATGATCATTTCTGAGTGAAAGGACTCGGAATGATCATTTCCGAGTAAGGGACATCCGAGTGGGACGTGGCCGAATGCTAAGTCTCCAAATAAGGAGTTTCCAAGTGGGCCTCAAGTGTGGAAGATATTTCCAAATAAAGAAAAGGTTTCAAAAAAAGACTCGGGGAAAGACGTTGCCAAGTGGAAGACTCTCGGTTGCAGACACTGAGTGAAAAAGGGCACTGACTGTGAATAAATACCATCCCAAACATTATTTTCCGAGCAGAGGAAGCCCTTGTGTGAAAACTTGTTGAAGTTATTACGAGTGAAGTAATTCGGAGATGTCCTTTCGTGCAGGGAAGGGTCTGATCGGTAATAAACCTCTTTCGGCCCAAATTCTTAAGTGTTATTCTAAGAGGAAAGAAGTCCGATTCCTGAATGAGCAAATCCAAAAGGGTGATTGACAATTGAAGCTGTTCCGAGTGAAAATAAGGCCAGCTCTGAGTAAATATATCCGAGGGATTGGTTGATAAGTGGAACCATTCCAAAGTCCGATTCCCGAGTGAATAAATCCGAAGGGGTGATTGACAATTGAAGCTGTTCAGAGTGAAAACAAGGCCGACTCTGAATGAATCCGAAGGGTTGATTGTCAATCCAAATTCTGATTGAAAATAAAGCCGGTTCCCTGTTACTCCCGAGAGAAAACAACCGAATGGAAGGATTCCCGAATGAACACATCCGAGTGGGATGCATTGCTGAAGCTGAGTTCCAAATTTTGAGTGGGGAATATGGTTGATTTTCAAGGAAGTGTATCTGAACTATTGTTGTCAAGTGAAACCATTCGGATTGAAATGTAAGAAAGGCTTCCGAGTAAAGACGTCCGAGTGGTTAGACTTTCTCAAGTTCTATTCTGATTGAAATGTGAGCCCGACTCCTGAATAAGCACATCTGAGGATTGGTTGACGTGTGAAACAACTAAAATGTAAGTCCGACTCCTGAATGAGTAATCCTGAATAAGCACATCCGAGGATTGGTTGACGTGTGAAACAACTGAAATGTGAGTCCGACTCCTGAATGAGCAATCTCGAGTAAGCATATCTGATTAGAGACTCCCGAGCAAGTGCATCCAAAATGTTGTTGACGAGTGAAACAATTCCGATTGAAATGAAGGATCGGTCTCTGAGTGAATGCATCTAGAGGATGGATGACGAGTGAAACCATCCTGATTGGAAAGTAAGGATGAGTGAGTGCATCCAAACAATTGATTGCCGAGTGAAAGTCATTTCTGATTGGAAAGTAAGTAAAATGGTCAGATTTTCACAAAATTCCATTCTGATTGAAGAAACAAGGACGACTCCCGATTGTACAACCGAATGAAATGATTGACGACTGAAGGCAATTCCGAGTGAGAAGCCAGTCAGATTTTCGAATGAATGTGTCCGAGTGGAGTGAAGGAAGGGTCGTTCCGATTGAATGATTCCCAATCAAATCCAAACAAGTTTCTCGAGTGATTCAATTCTAGAGACATAGCCGAGTGAAAATTTTAGGAAATGCCGGTTGGATCATCTCAATCAGTGCCGATTGGATCATTTGATCTTGTTCTGAGTCATTCTTCATTAAATGCCGATTGGATCATTTCAATCAGTGCCGATTGAATCATTTGAACTTGTTCCGAGTCCTTTTCAGTCAATTCGGAGTCACTTTTCACTCGGTTCCGATTGAGTGTTCCAATCAGAATTGCTTTACTTGTCCACTCAATCCAATTGCACACCATTGCACACGGACTCTCCTTACAACAACTCAACACCGAGCAAGCTTTCACTCGGTCAGCACTTTTCCACTCAGATTATTTCCCACTGTGGGTGGATACTGACTGATCCACTAAACCCGAGTCAGATTCCACCAATTGTGCATGCTGACATGGATTTCCACTATCCAAGTGGATCCTTGAATTAAGGGGGCGGCTCACAACAAGACGAAGGAGGAAAATAATAAAGAATTCCCACCAGCCTCCAATCCCTACGATTGTCAAGATCCAGGCTGTTCCCCATAAAGTTATTGGTAGCCAGGCTGTCCAAGCAATCAACGCACACCTGGGGACTCATATAAGTACCCCAACGAAAGAGAAGAAGAGGATCCTGGAAGCCTCCATTGGAGAGAGCCTTCTGGAGCAATTTTTTAGAGAGAAGAAACACAGCTTTAAAACACGCCGTCCTTCACCTCTCTCCCAACACCTTCTTTCACCTTTTACAGCACCATCCCTTTTCCTTTCCACACTGTCCTCACTCGTCCCTCTTCCTCTACACACCGTCCTCATTCGTCCTTCTTCCCCCATACACTATCCTCACTCTTCCTCAAACCCACACCAACAGTCCCTCAAATCCTCTCTCCACCAACATACAACCCCCCTCAAAATAACACCGTTCCCTCTCTCCTCACCCAACACCGTCCTCCTCCTCTTCCTACACCGTTCTCACACCGTCCTTCTCCAACACCCAACCGTCCTTCTCCTCTAAACTGTCCTTCCTTCTCCTCTCTCCCAACACCGTACAGCTCCCTACACCACACCGTCCCTTCCTCCTCAAGCCAACACCGTCCTGTTCTCCCCACACCACACCGTCCCAACCTCCTTCAAATCTTCCCAACCGTCCTTCTTCTCTATACCCACACCCACTCTCCCTCTCCTTCTCCACCCAACACCGTCCCCTCTCTCCTTCCTCACCCACACCGTCCTTATCCTCTCCCAACCGTCCTTCTTCTCTAAACCCCAACCGTCCTTATCCTCTCCCAACCGTCCTTCTCCAACACCCAACTGTCCTAAACTCCATACCATCCTCCCTCTCCCTTCACAACACCAACACCGTCCCTCTCCCTTCATAACCGTATAGCCCCTCACTCTATCCTAACCCACAACATCGTCCTCTCTCTTCTCAAACACCGTCCCCTCAAAATAACGCCAGCCCCCTCAAATCCTCTACCAACCGTCTTGCTCCTAAAATCCCCTCCATACTTTCAGCTCCCCTCAATCCTCCACCACCGTCTAGCTCCTTTCTCACCACACCTGTCTCACTCTGCCCCTCATTTTTAATGCTTGTATTTATTTATTTTCTGTCAAATTAATTATTGTTCGATGATTCTGTTTCCTTTTCAATTATTAATTAATTTCTATTGATTGATAAATATTAATAAAAATGAGTGCTTCACACATTCTATTTGGACTAGCATAAAAGGTGTAATAATTTTTATTATTGTTATTATTATTGCAATTTTTATTTTTTTATTTTTTATTTTTTATTAAAAAAAAGAGGAGGAACGAGATTGATTTGGACGAGACATCCTATTAATCTCATTTTTTTTAAAAAAGTGGACCGAGTTTAATTTGGACGAGACGTCCTGTTAATCTCATGTAAATATTCCGTGTTTATTTTTGTTTACTTTTGTATATTTTGTCGTCTCGTATATTTTCTTTTCATGAAGAAGTTAAAATAATTATTGGGTTAAGTGTAATGCGCGCTATCATATTGAGGTAACCGTTTTTATAACAGACATTTGTGAGGTGCTAATACCTTCCTCACCTGTAATTAGACTCCCGAACATGGAATTTCATTTTTATAACCAGTGCTTTAATGAAAGGTTTTTTGGTATTTTATCCTAAAAAATATTGGCAGAGACTCCCTGTTTTTCTTTTCGAAAGGATTTCAAAATTCTATTTTTTAAATCATTTTGAGGGTCGGTCGTGCCGCCACGATCCCGGTCGCGACAAGTAAGATATATTTTATGATTAAATATATGAATCATATCTTTAATTGTATATTTTGTATTTATGTACAAAATACAATAGCTCCGGGTGATCACAAAACACACGGAATTCATATGTCTTCTTGTTTTTCTCTCTTTTAACAGAAGTTTTTAGAGCTTTGTTTTCATAAGAAGATTCAAGGATCGAGAGAAAACAAGTGAAAAATGAATCTAAATTTCTCGGTGGTTTAAATGAATAAAAAGTTACAATTGATTGGGCATTTATACAAATAATCAAGTCTAAGAAATAAACAATACAATAAAAACATAATAGCAAAACTCATGGAGAGTGTGATCATGCTAAGTGATCATACTTCTGTTAAAGTACACTTTAATACCTATTAATAGTTTTTTGTTTCATCATTTTGGTATCATCATATGCATTCTTGTGTACTCCTTTATTTTATTTTCATTTATAAAAATTTCAATGTCCAAGTGATTTGTTTCTTTTCTTATATATCATGTATATAACTTTATTTTTTGAAATTTATATTTAATTTCTTTTTCAATTCAACTTTCACAATCATTAATCTAATGCTTTTGGCACTAACTCTCTTATTGTATTGAGCTTCAAAGTGTTCCCTAAACTTTTATAATCAACTATATATTTTTAAATATTATTTTAATAACTAGAACACACATACCTCTCATTCCCACCAAATTATCCCATCCATCACACAAGCCAAAATATAGTTTAAGAATAACTATATTGACATTTGTTATTTAGCGCTAATGAATTCCCTACTAAAAGAACAATTATACTTTCTTTTATTAAATATAATTTATTAACTGGCCTAAGCATGTAACTAAACTAAAAAAGTTGTATTTGTAAAGCCTATACTTATCATTATTTTAAACGAGAAAGGAAGTTAGGTATATCGATGATTGGAGTAATCAGATATCTTGAAGTTGCTCAAACATAAACCTAAAATTACAGAATAAAATGCACAAGCCTGAACACAAACACCTATTTTTTCTCACCACTTAAAGATGAAATAGAAATCAATATGATATAAACGAAAAACAGATATCGAGGACAGGGGAGAAAAATTGAAAGATTTAAACATGATCCTAAATATGAGAGCGAATAGTTGAGAGGCAGAAAATGGTTTATAGTAGTAGGAAAAGAAAGAAGCCATTGTCATCGGGCTGTTTCTAAAAGATATTCAAAACTTATTTATTTATATATTTATTTCAATAGGGGAAGACTTACCACCAACACTGCAAGACGAGAACAAGTAACGCGCAAGAAGAGGGTAACAAGAGCAAAAATGGGAGGCTGAAAATGATTAGGGAATATGAGAACCAACATAAAAGAAGAAGAAGAAAGTGAAAAAAGGCTATCAGGCGCGTCTTTTGAAGTTTCTAAAAAGATATATAATCACACATCCCCTTGCAATCGTGATTATATTAAACATATAATCATGGTTACACCAATGCCTATGGTTAAATATTAACTCTATAACCACGGTTAAAACCATAACCGTGATCGTATCCATCAATATATAATAACAGTTGTAGAGTCAACCGTGGTTATATAATCCCCAACAGATATACCCTAGACCCTAAACTATATATCCAAGTTGGAAATACAACCGTGATTATATATTTATGGATATGATCACGATTCTAATGTTATCTATATTATATAGTTACCCCTGAACCTACAACCACGGCTGTTCACCATAGGTGATTATATTGTTTACCTTATAATTTCAAAAATGCCACCGTGCATTCTTTTATCACTGATCCACTTTACCCCGTGATTATATCCAGTTGTTATATCTACTTTTTGCACTAGTGTGCAATGTCACTTCTCATAATGTTAAGCACTCATGATACTTCCTAAAGGCAATTTCCACTTCATTTCTTGAATCTATTCACGGCCAGAATCAAACACCAAATCCTCTTCATCTAAATTCTGATTTCAATAACCCATTTCTCTTCCTTCCACAACCACCATCAACCACCATATCCACCACCATAAGCCACCAAATCACAACCACATCATCACCATCTATTTCCACCTTCTAAAATTTTCACTTATCTTCTTCTCTTTGTTCCAAACTCGTAACCAAATCCTTATTATCCAGCCCCTCCATTTTAAGCTTCTTGCATGTAAAATTTTCCAAGGAGATCAACTTCTTCCTTTTCCTAAAAAGCTTCTAAAATCATGACATAGTCAAGACTACCCTAGGTAAGCTTGGCATTTTTCTTCTTAACCTTTGTTCTTGAAATTTTGTAGTCAAATTCTGTTTTGGTTTTGGAATTTTAGTCGGCATTTTCCTTATTGTTAGAGGCTAGAAGCCATAGCCCCCTTTCTTTTCTTACCATGCATGTGTGTTTCACTAGGATCAGAGGTTATCGACACTTGCCAGTGGACTATCAGGAGCATTTGACAAAATTCTGAAGGACCTTTCTTGCTCCTTTCTTAAAACTGAGAGCCATCTTAATGAGGACATACTAAGGGAGGACCCTCACACTACCTTAGAGAAAAGACTTGAAGCTTACAAAGGTCCTCTCATAAGGGCCAAGACCAAAAAGGCCAAAGAGAGCATCCATCGGGCCTTATCTTCCTTCCTAGCCTTGAGTGGGCCCAAGACCAATGAAGAATCCTTGAGGATCTATTCATACTTTACTTGTAATATACTTCTTAGTTAGATTCTCTAGGCTTATAGGGTTTATTTGGGCCTTGCAAGGTCAATTAGGCCACTTTTGGGCCATGTACTCTCATTTTGGGCCATGTATAGGCCATACTCTTCTCTAGAAACTCTTTTGAGCCTAGGCATTATGGAAAGGCCCATTTAGTAGGCACTTGGCCGAATTCCTCTTAGCTCTATATAAAGAGCTCTCCCTTTGTAAATTGACACACATTAATGCCATTTGAGTTTTTATACTTTCAAAGTGAGTTTTTAGTGAGGGAAGCTCTCCCTTCTCTCTAGGTTAGAGTGAGCTCTAGCAAGCTTTCATCCAAGGGGCTTTCCTCCCTCTTGGTGGCGAGTTCTAGGGAGTTATCTCCCCTTGGTGTGGCCTCCCCTTCACCTCTTCCATTCCATCCTTCATCCTACTCCTTTCTCCCTTTCATTTCCACCTTTTCTTTCTCCTTTTCACTTCTAAATCCGTGTGGTCTTGAGTCATTTTCTTCTATTTCCACTTTGGTTTTCCCATTTTAAGACTCTTCAACAAAGGCTTGTGAAGGATAGAAGAAGAAAAGAGCCCTAGATCTACCCTTCTTCAAGAAGCTAGAAGAAGATCCTACATTTGGTATCACTTAAGCTTAGGAGGTTCTTTTCTATTTCTTCTTCTTCATTTAAATTTCAGTTTTACCTTCCTTTTACTGGCTGGAATTTTGTTGTTATGCCTTATACTTTCTTTGTTGATGCCATGTTAAAATAGAAAACTCATAAAAAGTTGTTGTTCTTTTGAGTTTTTGTGCTAGTTTTTCTAATTTCTTTAATTTCTTGCATATTGCTTTGTATTTCCGGTTTGGTATTGGCTTTTCCTTCAAAAAATTCAGAATTTGCACATGTTATTTTGGTTGTTAGGTTGATAGTTAGAAGTTAGTTACTTGTTAGGTGTTAGTTAGAGCCAAATAGGAGTTAGTTTGTGTCGTGTGGAACCTTTGTCTAGTCTTCTAGGTTTTTATGTTGAATTATCATTATAGTAAATACACTGCCATGTGAAGTAGAGTTAGTTCAAGCATCTTGGCTAATCTCCCAAAGGTTCTATTCTTGTGTTGTTAAGAGGTCTCACCTTAAGACTCTCCAAAGGTCATCTCTTTAGTAGGCTTGTTAGTAATAATTCTTAGTTTCTTTCTAGGATTAATTTTGTTTGTGAATACACATTAGGATCAATTCATAATTTGGTTTCCATCTTGTTGCATAAAAGAACATTTTGTCAAAAAGTTTTGAACATAACCCTTCCACTCTCTTTTGGAAGAAGGTTGCATTGTTTTCCCTTAAGCAAGAAAGTGACATTTAAAATTGCTTAGCCTTTAGCTCACTTCAGTTTTGGGATATCATAGTGGTGTTGTGACATTAAAAATTCAAGAGGCAAGATAAGAAAAAGAAAGTAACAAAAAGAGAAAAAGAAATACAAAATCCTATACTACCAACATTAAAAAAGGGTGTTGAAAAAAAAAGAAGCCTCATTAAGAAAAGTTGTAAAGTGAGACACCAAAACCAAAAGACCAATTTTGAAATTTCCTTTTACTTGAAGTGAGTTATTTGCTTATTAGATCTCAATACATTTTCATTTTATGTTGTACTTACCTTTTGTTGATTGCATTTTAGTTTCTTGTTTGTCTAGTTTTGTCCATCATCATTTTCGAAATCCTTGTCCATAGTGTAGCCTTTATTCTTTGAACATTTATTGCTTTAGTGTCTTATCAATCAAAATCCAAAAACATTTTCCATTTTGAGTAGCCTTTCTTCTTAAACCTTTTTAGTTTGTCATTTTTCCTTCTCAAGTTTTCTCTTTGAAGTTGTCTTTCCTTCAAACTTCTTGATAATTCTCTTCTCAATACCATTGAGAGTAGCATATTGGAACACTTGAGGTGAGAGTGTAAATTGCTTGGGTGAACTTGACACCAAAAGAAAGGGTAAGAGTTGTGAGCATACACTTGAGAGATACACTTGTGAGGTTTTAATTTTTGATTGAATTCATTAATAATTTTCATTTGGAGTGTGTTCTTGTCTTGTTTTGCTAGGTAAGGTGGAGCTTACACATCAAGGAAGCGCTTGAAGAAAATTGTAAAGGAAGCAAAAGCCTTGTAACTAGTAGAACTTAGGTAAATTTGTCAAATTCTTAGGCCTTGTGTATTAGGTTTTGTCTTGTATTTTGGACACACCTTTGGACAATGGACTTTTGGACACTATTAACTTTCATTTTCAATTGGTAAATTTGGCTAGGTGATAGAGAATTTGCATTTGGTTGTTAACTACTTTTAGTTAGTTAGTTGTTGGTTATAACTAATAGTTGTTAGTTAGTTGTTTGTCTTAACTAATTAGGTTAATTAGTTAGCGGTTGGAACTAATTTTAGTTACCATAGCTAATCATAATCAAAATTAGTTTAGTGTCTTAACTAGATAATAACTGAATTATTTGTTAGTTAGGGTTGTTGACTTAGTTGTAACTCCCATAACTAAATAACTACTTCTAGTTAGGGTTTGTTAGGAGTTGGTTAGTTAGTTGAACTAATTTTGTTAGGGTAACTAACTAGTAAACCGAATTGGTTAGGCTTGTCTAGGGTTAGTTAATTGTTAGACACAACCTAGGACAATCATAATCAACTTAGGTTTAAGCCAACCTAGGACTTACATAAGCAACATAGGACTAACCTAGTAAAAGACAACCTAGGATCTTGTTTTTCCCTTAGGTTAGAAACCTAGTATTGATATTTTAGGATTCTTGTGTGTTTTCTTTCACTTATTTTGCATTCATCCTTCTCTGCTAGTTTGTCTACACATTCCTTGTTTTTGTCTTGAATTCTTTGACAACCTTAAAAGATGTCTTCTAGTGATAGGGAGAATAAAAATATGCTTCATAATATAATGGATAGATTGAATAACATCAATGCTAGGCTAACAAATCTTGAGCATAATGAAAACCCTAGAACTAGACATAGAAATCAAAGAAATCACAGACATAATAATAGTGATAGTGAGGAGGAGCCTAGACGAAGAAGACACCATGAGCATAAAAGAGAAGACATAGGCTTAAGAGAAGTCAAATTAGAAATACCCCCATTTAATGGCAAGAGTGACATAGAGGCTCATCTAGAGTGGGAAATGAGAATAGAACAAACCTTTAACTCTTATCAAATAAAAGATAAAAAGAAAGTTAGCATAGCCACCCTCTCATTCCAAAACTATACCTTAGTATGGTGGTCACAAGTATGTAAGGAGAGAAAGAAAGATAATTTTCCACCAATAGATGATTGGCTAGACTTAAAAGTTCTATTAAGAAAACATTATGTTCCTAGTTGCTATAGAGGGGAGCTATTAGAAAAGCTATATAGACTCACCCAAGGGTCAAAGAGTGTAGGAGACTACTACAAATCATTAGAGATAGCTATAATTATGGCAAACCTAGAAGAAGATGAGGAAACCATAATGCATAGGTTCTTACATGGCCTTAATAGGAACACTAAAAATAGAGTAGAACTCCTTCCACATGTAGACATTGAGGAATTACTTCACCAATGTACTAAGGTAGAGAGCCAATTCAAATAGAGAGAAGCCTATAGTGGGGAAAATAAAGCCTATAAATCTAAGTGGGTAGGACAAGATAACAAGGGTAGGTTTGATAGAAACCCTAGGGAGAGGGAAGTGGGCACTTCATCTTCCAAACCTCAAAGTGAGTTGTATAAAAATGGAAAATATTTTAGGAATCAAAGAGAAAAGCATGAATCCATATCTAAACCACAATCCTCTAGATCATCTACCATTAAATGTTTTAAATGCCTTGGTAGAGGTCACATTGCTTCTGACTGTCCAACAAAGAGAACCATGGTTTTGAAAAATAATGGAACCTACTCAAGTCAATCAGAGTCTAATTCTGATTCTCACTTTTCAAGTGATGACTCAAGTAGTGATTCCTATGACAGTGAACATATTTTAGGGGATGATGGTGAGCTTTACATGATTAGAAGATTACTTGGTAGTCATGTTAAGCTAGATGATACTACACAAAGAGAGAATATATTTTATACAAGATGTTACATAAATGACAAATTATGTTCTCTCATTATGGATAGTGGGAGTTGTGCTAATGTAGTAAGCCAAAGACTAGTCAATAAGATAGGCTTAGAACTAATAGATCACCCTAGACCTTATAAGTTAGAATGGTTAAATGAAAAGGGAGAGATATTAGTTAATAAGCAAGTCTTAATAAATTTCACCATAGGCACATATAAAGATGAAGTTAACTGTGATGTAGTACCTATGGAGGCAACTCATATCTTGCTAGGAAGACCTTGGCAATTTGATAGGAAGGTCATCCATGAGGGGTTCACTAACGCCCTCACTTTCAAACTAGATGGTAAGAAGATAGTTTTACATCCCCTAACTCCACAACAAGTAGCTAAAGATCAACTACAAATGAAGCTTAAAAGAGATAGAGAGTTAGGATCTTCTTCAACTCATCTAGGAAAAATTAAGAAAAATAAAAAAAAGATAAAGGAAAAGGAGTTGTTATCTATAACGACTCTGGTGTCAACCTTTTGGCCACCAAACATGATGTAAAACATGCTATGTTTTCACATAAACAATGCTTGATCATGTATGCTAAAGATATCCCTAGCACTTCCTTGTGCTCAATAGGCAACCTTCCTCCTCTTTTGCCCAAAGGGATTTAAAATATCTTAAGTGAATTCAAAGACCTCTTTCCAAAAGACATCCCAAAAGGCTTACCTCCTATTAGGGGCATTGAACATCAAATAGATTTAATTCCTGGTGCTAGTTTACCTAATAGGCCTACATATAGATGTAATCCAAAGGAAAGCCTTGAAATTGAAAATCAAGTGAATGAACTATTATCTTAGGGTTGGATTAGAGAGAGTTTAAGCCCATGTGCTTTTCCTATTTTACTTGTTCCCAAAAGGATGGTTTATGGAGAATATGCACCGATTGTAGGGCCATCAATAACATCACCATCAAGTATAGGCATCCTATACCTAGACTTGATGATATACTTGATGAGCTTAATGGTTCTACAATATTTTCCAAGATTGATCTTAAAAGTGGCTACCACCAAATAAGAATTAAAGAGGGAGATGAATGGAAAGCCGCTTTTAAAACCAAACTTGGATTATATGAGTGGTTAGTTATGCCCTTTGGCTTGACTAATGCACCAAGCACATTCATGAGATTAATGAATCATGTTTTAAGGGAATTCATTGGACATTTTGTTGTGGTCTATTTTGACGATATTTTAATCTATTCAAAGACCATGACCTCTTATCTAAGCCATCTTAGACAAGTTATGCTTGCCCTAAGAACAAATAATCTTTATGTAAACCTTGAAAAATGTTCTTTGGCATGAATAGCATTGTCTTTCTTGGATTTGTAGTTAGTTCAAAAGGCGTAAAGGTAGATCACTCAAACGTTAAGGCCATCCAAGATTAGCCCACACCTAAAAATATGAGTGACATAAGAAGGTTTCATGGTCTTGTAAGTTTTTATAGGAGATTTGCGAAAGATTTTTCTACCTTGGCCTCACCTTTAAATGAGTTGGTGAAAAAGAATGTTCCTTTTGTTTGGGGACCAAAGGCAAGAAAAAGCTTTCCTAGATCTCAAAGATTGCCTCACTCATGCTCCAATTTTATCACTTCCAAATTTTTCCAAAACATTTGAGCTTGAGTGTGATGCATCTAATGTGGGTATAGGAGCTGTTCTATTGGAAGAAGGTCATCCCATTGCTTTCTTCAGTGAAAAGCTTAATGGGGCAGCCATCAATTACCCCACATATGATAAAGAATTCTATGCCTTAATTAGAGCCCTACAAACTTAGGAATACTACTTGATTCCCAAAGAGTTTGTCATACATAGTGATCATCAATCCCTCAAATTCATTAAAGGGAAACATAAGCTAAATAAAAGGCATGCTAAGTGGGTTGAGTACTTGGAGCAATTTCTATATGTCATCAAGTATAAGAATGGAAAATCCAATACTATGGCTGATGCTTTATATAGGAGGCACTCTTTACTTACCTCCCTAGGAGCCAAAGTTATTGGGCTTGATGAGATTAGGTCTTTGTACCCAAGTGACCTTGATTTTTTAAACATCTTTAACTCATCTGCCACTTCTTTATCTTATAGAGGCTTCTACATTTTAGATGGCTATCTTTTCAAAGCCAATAGACTTTACATTCCTAGAAGTTCTTTAAGAGATCTTTTAGTTAGAAAAAGCCATGAGGGAGGCTTAATAGGCTATTCTGGAAGAGATAAAACATTATCCATACTACATGAACACTTATATTGGCCAAAAATGAAAAAATATGTTCAAAAACATTGTGCTAGGTGTATTTTCTGTAGAAAAGCAAAATCAAAACTTTCGCCTAGTGGTTTATAGACTCCTTTACCAACACCCGCTGCACCTTGGATTGATATATCTATGGATTTTGTGTTGGGATTGCCTAAGACCCAAAGGGGAATGAATTCTATCTTTGTGGTTATGGATAGGTTTAGTAAGATGGCTTACTCCATCCCTTGTCACAAGGTCGATGATACTAGTCATATTGCTAAATTCTTTTTCAAAGAGATTGTAAGACTTCATGGTGTTCCTAAAACCATAATTTCTGATAAGGACACCAAATTCCTTAGCCATTTTTGGAAAACTCTTTGGTCAAGGCTAGGAACGAAGCTTCACTTTTCCACCACTTGTCATCCTCAAACGGATGGACAAATAGAGGTAGTAAACAGGACCCTTTCTCAACTTCTTAGGGTCTTAGTGCTTAAAAATGTTAAATCTTAGGATGAGTGTTTGCCCTATATTGAGTTTGCATACAATAGGCTACAACACTCCATAACTAAGCATAGTCCTTTTGAGGTTGTCTACAGTTTTAACCCTCTCACTCCTTTGGACCTTTTGCCTATTGAGGTTTCTGATTCTATCTTTCATATGGATGGAGAGGCAAAGGCCAAATTTATCAAAGATTTTCATGAGAAGGTTAAAAACCAAATTCAAACTAAGAATAAACACTATGCTCGTTGTGCCAATAAGAAGAGGAAGGATATCACCTTTGAGGTTGGGGATAGGGTTTGGTTACACCTTCGAAAAGAGAGATTTCCAAACTTACGAAAATCCAAACTCAACCCTAGAGGTGATTGGCCTTTCCAAATCATAAAGAAAATGAATAATAATGCTTATGTCCTTGATTTTCCAGGTGATTATGATGTGAGTGCTTCCTTCAATATTTCAGATTTGTCTCCCTAAGACTTAGATGAAGAGGATGATGCCTTAGATTTGAGGACAAATCCTTTCGAAGAGGGGGAACATAATGAGGACATACTAAGGGAGGACCCTCACACTACCTTAGAGAAAGGACTTGAAGCTTACAAAGGTCCTTTCACAAGGGCCAAGACTAAAAAGGCCAAAGAGAGCATCCATCGGGCCTTATCTTCCTTCCTAGCCTTGAGTGGGCCCAAGCCCAATGAAGAATCCTTGAGGATCTATTCATACTTTACTTGTAATATACTTCTTAGTTAGATTCTCTAGGCTTATAGGGTTTATTTGGGCCTTGCAAGGTCAATTAGGCCACTTTTGGGCCATGTACTCTCATTTTGGGCCATGTATAGGCCATACTCTTCTCTAGAAACTCTTTTGAGCCTAGGCATTATGGAAAGGCCCATTTAGTAGGCACTTGGCCGAATTCCTCTTAGCTCTATATAAAGAGCTCTCCCTTTGTAAATTGACACACATTAATGCCATTTGAGTTTTTATACTTTCAAAGTGAGTTTTTAGTGAGAGAAGCTCTCCCTTCTCTCTAGGTTAGAGTGAGCTCTAGCAAGCTTTCATCCAAGGGGCTTTCCTCCCTCTTGGTGGTGAGTTCTAGGGAGTTATCTCCCCTTGGAGTGGCCTCCCCTTCACCTCCTCCATTCTATCCTTCATCCTCCTCCTTTCTCCCTTCCATTTCCACCTTTTCTTTCTCCTTTTCACTTCCAAATTCGTGTGGTCTAGAGTCATTTTCTTCCATTTCCACTTTGGTTTTCCCATTGCAAGACTCTTCAACAAAGGCTTGTGAAGGATAGAAGAAGAAAAGAGCCCTAGATCTGCCCTTCTTCAAGAAGCTAGAAGAAGATCCTACATCACATCATGAGGTAAAGGGGGCTCATTTTTGGTTAACTATGTCTTAGAATTACCCCGTTATGTTAATCGATTATCCGACGATTATAGTTCTAAGTATCGGCGTAATCCAACAGTCAGATTTCAAATTATTTGATTTTTGGTAACTGATAACAATTTTATTATATTAAATGGAAAATAAATTAAAATGAGTGTTTTATAAAATCTTAAAATACGTGCCTCGATGATCGGGTGACCGCAAGAAATTGTACCAGAATCGGAGCCAAGACGAAAGAATTATGGATTTTAGTGTTAGGCAGGCTCGGTTAGTATTCGATATGGTTGTATAAATAAATTTTATATTTTTATGTCTCTTGATGTAATTTGTGTAAATTTGTCCGCTAAGCCCCGCAACTAGAAGTTAAGTTCACTGTTAAGTGGTCAGAGTCATCTACAAGAAGCATACCCTTTTCGAGAAATTCTACCGAACAAGACGTTTTTGACAGTTTATAGTTTATAGTTTGATTTTACAAAATAAAATTTTTTAGAATTCCACATTTTTATTAAAATAGTAACCTTTCAGTTAAGTAGAACAACCTAGTGGAAGGGATTGTCCTAGTTAACCGAGGGTGTTACAGGAGTCAAGAATACTTGTGGCATGGGTTGTGCTCTGATTCTAAAAAGATGTTTTTACAATAGTTAAAATCCTTCAAGTCTGAAGGTACTAGACGTAGCTTCTGCGTTGGAAGAGAACCAATATAAATTTGTTGTGTTATCTGTTTTTCCTTATCTTTTAAAGTTTGGTTCAAAAGTCTGTTACATTTTACGTTAGAAAAAGT
This sequence comes from Clitoria ternatea, assembly GCA_037962975.1. NCBI lineage: Eukaryota > Viridiplantae > Streptophyta > Magnoliopsida > Fabales > Fabaceae > Clitoria > Clitoria ternatea. Next base: position 166,498,180 of record CM075672.1, read on the forward strand.
TTAAGTTCCACATGAAAAGAGTCTCAGACTTATTCAACCCCCCTTCTAAGTCTGACTTTGAACCATTAATTGGTATCAGAACATGTCCTTTCGGGTTGATCACTCCCATAAGTAAAAAGGATAAGATCCATGGAAGCTTCTCAATATGACCTGCTCATAACATCCTTCATAAACACATTTCCATCCTTCCCAGGGGAAGATTATCCATATTGGAAAGACACGATTAAGATGTTCATCAAGTCTACCCAATACAGTCTATGGGGGGTCATAATAAATGGTGATATCCCCATACCTATTGATGTTGATGGCAATCCCAAACCAGATGACCTTTGGACTAACCAAGAGATGAAAAAGATTGAAGCCAATGTAAAGACCATACTCCTTCTCATTTGTGCTTCAAGTAAGTCTGGATAAAACAACAAAGTATTTAGTTACAAGACAACAAAGGAAGTCTGGGATACTCTACAGTAAAACTATAAAGGGACCCCTAATGTTCAAAAATCAAAGAAAATATTGTTAACAAAATAGTATGACAACTTCAAGATGGAGGATCACTAGTCTATGGATCAGATATTTAGAAGATTCCAGACTCTGTTGAATAAACTTTAGACCTTGGGCACAACTATTTCAATTGAAGACTTTAATGTCAAACTCTTTGAGAGTTTACTAGAAAAGTCTGATGCAAAGTGCTCAATGCTTGAGACGGCCAAATCTTAGTACCCTCGGTCTTGATGAACTCCTTGGAGTGCTTAGAGTTTATGAGATAAAGATAAAGCAGAAGGAGGTTGCCAAGCCCTCCTCTTCAAAGAGTATTGTCTTGAAGTTAGCTAACTCAAGAAAGTCAAAAGCTCCTAAAGTTGTAGAGTCTACCAACTCAGACACAAACTTTGATGAAAGCAGTGCAGATACAGGCGAGGAGCTGGCCCCGTAACAAGGAGATTTCACAGGCTGCTGAAGAAAAAGAAAGGCAGACCTAAGAAGTTTTAGAGGAGAGACCAAAAAGGTAAATCTAAATTTAAATTTAAAATTGACAAATCTGCTTTGGAATGTTTCAACTATGAAAAGCTAGGTCATATGAAGGCGAAATGTCTTTTCTTAAACAAAGACCAGAAAGATAGAAGAGGAAAGAAGAGATTCCCCGAGAAACAAAAGGGGTTGATCACATGGGATAATGAGAACTCATCTAGTTTGAGTGAGTCTAAGGAGGAAACAGAGTCTGCCTAGATGTATCTCACGGCTGATGTTGACTCAAACTCAGAAGCTAGCTCAAGCGACTCAAATTCTGAGGAAGTAAGTTATCTTAAACTTAAAGACAATTATGATATTTTGCCCAATGATTTCTTAAAATTACTAAGAAAGTTCAAGAATTTGAAAAGAAAGTAAGTTGATATGGCTACTGACTATGAAAACTAGATTTCAAAATTAAAAGAAGAAAGTTTTGATAAAAATACTTAGAATGAGATGGAAGAAAAGGAAAGAATGTATCTTGAGGAATTGGACAAACTTAAGAAAGAAAATGATTGTTTGAAAACTGAGTTAAATGGTGCTAAAGTATATTGCAACTCCCACACTTAAGAGATTAATCAGCCTCAAAAACCAGTGAGTTTACTTATGTCAGAGCTAGGCAAGTTTGTTGATGACATTGAAAATCTAAATAAGTTTTTGGGAAAACATCTTAAAGGCCATGACAGACCTGGTCTGGGTTATGTTAAGCAAGTTGATCTCAAGCAATCTTTCTCTTCTCCATCTGTTCTAAAGAAACAAAAACATGTGAAATATAATTATTGTAAAAGGCATGGTCATGTAATTAATGACTGTCACAAAAGAAAGAAAAAATAAAAAGATTGCTAACCATGTAGGACCCAAAAAGATCTGGGTACCAAAATCATTGATTATTCCTATTGCAGATATGCTTAAAGATAAGAACAAAGCATCAACACTGGTATCTAGAAAGTGGATGATCACATCATATGATAGGAAGAAGGTCTATATTCCTAGACCTGGAGTGGTTTAAAGGGGGAACAGTTACCTTCAGGGGAAACCAAACCTAAAACATAGTTGGTACTAGTAAAGTTGCTAAAGTGCCTTCCCCTATTATTGAAAATATTTTTCTTATAGAAGGTCTGAGACATAACCTGCTTAGCAGGTACAAAGTTTCATTTGATAAAGAGAAGTCTACTATCATTAATCATGATGGAACCATACTCTTTTCTGTAAAAAGACATAACAACTTGTACAAGGTTGATTTAAAAGAACTGAATGATCAAAATGTAACATGTCTATTTTCAAACTCTGGAGATAGATGGATCTGGCGCAAAAAGCTTGAGCATGTGAGTCTAAAGTATATTTCAAAACTTCATAGAAAAAGCTTAGTTAAAGGACTACCAAAAATCTCTTTTAACAATTCCTTGCCTTGTGAAGCATGCCAAAAAGGGAAATACACACAAAAAATGTTTTGAAAACAAAAATGTTGTTTCCATAGCCAGACATTTAGAACTATTTCATTTAGACTTGTTTGGTCCATCTCAAATACAATGTCTAACAAGAAAGAAAAATGGCTTTGTCATTACTGATGATTACACTAGAATGACATGGGTATAATTCCTAGCCTACAAGGATGAGCCTATAAAAGTATTCAAGATTTTTTGTAAGAAAATCTAAAATGAGAAAGGGTTGTGTATTGGTACAATAAGAAGTGACCATTGGAAAGAATTTGAAAATGAAGTTTTTGAAAAATTCTACAATAAGTCTGGCATAACTCAGTTTTTCTTTTCCAAGAACACCTCAGCAGAATGGTGTTGTGGAAAGGAAACACAGATCTCTACAAGAAATGGCCAGAACCATGCTTTGCAAAAACAATCTTCCAAAATATTTATATGTAGGGGCTATGAGTACTTCTTGTTATATGCAAAATAGGATCCTTATCAAACTAATACTGAATAAGACTCATTATGAATTATGGAAGGGAAGGAGACCCAACATTTCATATTTTCATCCCTTTGAGTGCACATGTTATATCCTTAACACAAGGGATCAAATTGGAAAATTTGATTCTAAGTCTGATAAAGGGATATTCATGGGGTACTCAACCACCATAAAATCATATAGAGTCTTTAACACAAGGACTCAAACCATTGAGGAATCAATGCATGTAAGATTTAATGATGTTTAAAAGACTGGCAGGAAACTGACAGATCTAGATATTAATGATGCGGGTATTCAATAGCAAGAGTCTGAACCAACATAAAAAGAACTTGTAGAGGATGGAAACAAAGAATCTAAATAGCAACCATCCGTATCAAAACTTGAGAAGCCTAAAGATTGGAAGTTCAAGGCCTATCATCCTTTAGACCTCAACATTGGAGATCAAGTTATTGGAATAAGGACTAGATCGAAACTCCTAAATCAGTTTACCATTGCCTTAGTCTCAGAATTAAAACCCAAGTCTATGGCAAAAGCAATAGAAGATACTCACTAGATCATTGCTATGCAAGAACAGTTGAACCAATTTGAGAGAAACAAAGTCTAGACATTTGTCCCCAGACCCAAGAACAAAGGCATAATTGGAACCAAACCAAATGGATCTTTAGGAACAAGCTTGATGAAGATGGGAAAGTTGTTAGAAACAAAGCCAGACTTGTAGTACAAGGATATAATCAGTAAAAAGGTATAGACTTCATTGAAACTTTTGCACTTGTAGCCTGACATGAGGCTATAAATATTCTTCTTGATTTTGATGTGTGAACACCTCTTTTGGTCCGGTCCAAGTGGAATGAATCTTTTTATATAGAATTCCAATTCAGAATGGTTAAATCTGAATAGAATAACTCAAAAATGATCAGATCCGAGCAAGATGACTATGATGGAAGCATTTCCGAGTGGAATATAGACCTTTTGGAGGCAAATCCGAGTGAAATGACTCAGATTGGAGCATTTCCGAGTGGAATATAGACCTGTTGGAGGCAAATCCGAGTGAAATGACTCAGATTGGAGCAAATCCGAATGAAATAACTTAAGGAATGATCAAATCCGAGTGAAATGAATCAGATTGGAGCATTACCGAGTGGAGTATGTCCCTGTTGAAGAGAAATTTGTGTGAAATGACTCAAAAAGGATCAAATCCGAGTAGAATTACTCAGAATGAGTCAGTTCCGAGTGAAATGCTTCCCTGTTGAAGGTGAATCCGAGTGGAAGGCTCCCTGTCAAAGCCATTCCGAGTGATACTCTGTTGAAGGATGAATGCTGAGAAGGATTGCTCTTTGACTGCAATTAATCCGAATGAAGAAATGCTAAATCTGAGCAAGAGCTTTCTGGTTGCTACTGATCTGAGTGAAAACAAGTCTGAGTGAAGGAAAGACTGACTCAGAGTGTAATTGGAAGGACAGATTTTGATTGGACGAAAGCTTTTCCGAGTGAAAATACAAGTCTTCAAGTCTTGAGTGGGAAGCAAACCCTTTCTGAGTGAAAATGCTAAGTTCCGACCGATCTGTGCCGAATGATCAATCTTCAATCGGTTTTCGAGTGACAACAATCGAATGGAAGGATTTCCGAGCCAATCTTCACTCATCCTTCAAATAAGGGCCGATTGAACCATTTTCCCAATACCGAGTCATCACTTTTCAAACCAATTCTGAGTCATCCTTCTTCAAACAATCAATTCCGAGCCCATTTCCATCAATTTCCGAGCCAATCTTCACTCATCCTTCAAATACCGAATCCCCTCCTTTTTCACCCAGATTCTGAGTCATCCTTTACCCATTCCCGAGTCAATTTTTACCAATTTCCAAGCCATACTTAAACCTTTCCCGACCCTTTTAGCCAACATCACCAAGCCTATTTTCACCAAATCCGAGTCACCATTTTCCCCCAAAATTCACTCACCACTCTCACCCAGATTCCGAGTCACTCTTTTAACCATTTCCGAGACCCTTTCCACTCAACCTCTGAGTCACTTTTTACCCATTTCAGTCGGTTCCGAGTTACTTGTCACTCGGTTCCGATTGAATGTTTCACAGCAGCCTCACACCGAGCAAAACCTATACTCGGCCTTTCATAAGAGGACTCTTCCTAGAAGAATTCTCACTCGGAAAGGAGTATTTTCACTTGGCTTTGTATTGGAAATGCTTCATTCCACTCGGAATTGACTCCCAATGTGGATGAACGCTGACTGAGAGACTAATCCGAGTCACTCTCTCTCGGATTTCCATCATTCTCTCTCGAATTTCCATTATTCTCTCTTGGATTTCCACCATCCTCTCGGATTTCCACCATTCTCTCTCGGATTTCCATCATTCTCTCTCGGATTTCCACCATCCTCTCGGATTTCCATCATTCTCTCTCGGATTTCCACCATTCTCTCTCAGATTTCCACCATCATCCTCTCTTGGATTTCCACCATCCTCTCTCGGATTTCCACCCGGTTCCCCTTGTTCGCCCGTGTTGACTTGGATTCCACCACCCAAGTGGATCCAGGAATCCTGGGGGTGGCAGACAGGGGCGGAAGTGGAGGAATTAAAAATTCCCACCAGCCGTTGTCCCCCACTCCACTCTGAGTGGAAGCCTGAGCTGGCTTTCCACTCTGAGTGGAAGCCTAAGCTGGCCTTCCACTCGGACAAGCCTATAAATGGGCAAGTCCTGAAGCTTTGAGAGGAGGCATTCATTAAGAGAAGACTCTGCCTAAGTTTACCTTCGTTCTCTCTCTCCCTCACAGCAGCCAAACATCCTCCAGCTCCCTCACAGTAGCCAAACACCCTCCAGCTCCCTCACAGCAACCAAACACCACTCGATACAGCCCCTCTCCTCACCAGCGCCCTTCACACCTCACTGTTCAGCATCCTGAGACCAGCACTCCTGCTCCATCACTCGGTTTCTCAACTTTCACTCGGTATTTTCTACTTTTCACTCGGTTTCACTATTTTTACTCAGTTTTCCATATTTTTACTCGGATTTTTCATTTTTTACCCGGACTTTCCTCTTTTCACTCGGTTTTCCATATTTTACTCGGATTTTTCATTTTTTACCCGGACTTTCCTCTTTTCACTTAGTTTTCCATATTTTTACTTGGATTTTTCATTTCCCACTCGGATTTTCTTCCCTCACTCTGTTTTCGCCCATTTTCCCCTCTTTTTTCCGAATCTACTATTTCTCTTTCTCTCTTGTAGTTTCTGTTACCCTCCCTCTTTCGCCCCGTAGCCTAAAAAAAATAATAATAAAGGGAAATGGATGTCTCCTGTGTTTTCTTTCAAATCTAAATAAAATAAAAAAATCATTTTTAGTCAGTGTCGTACGGAAAATACTTCCGTCTACACAGTCTCTATAGGATCCATACACGTGCGAAGAACTTCGTCTTGTATGGATTCTTCACCAAAATGATGCCCATCAATATTTTCCTAATATTTTCCTAAAAAAACATTTAAAGAACTACGTGACCCTGATTTCTCGAAAGCTCGAGAATACGTAGGAGCAGGAAATAGTTCCTGTCGGGCCCATCTTTCTTTATTTAATTTTTTTTAGAGTTTCCATTTTTGTCTTGCTATCAAAAGGAGGAGCAAGATTAATTTGGATGAGACGTCCTGTTAATCTCATATTTTTTTAATATCTCTTTAAAAAAGAAGGAGCGAGGTTAATTTAGACAAGACGTCTTGTTAATCTCATATTTTTGTAGTATTTCTTTAAAAAAGGCGGAGCAAGATTAATTTGGATGAGACGTCCTGTTGATCTCATGTAAATATTCTGTGTTTATTTTTTGTTTATTTTTGTATATTTTGTCATCTCGTATATTTTCTTTTCATGAAGAAGTTAAAATAATTAATGGGTTAATTATAATGTGCGCTATCATATTGAGGTAACCGTTTTTATAACGGACAGTTGTGAGGTGCTAATACCTTCCTCACCTGTAATCAGACTCCCGAATCATGGAATTTCATTTTTATAACCAGTGCTTTAATGAAAGGTTTTTCCAGTATTTTATCCTAAAAAATATTGGTGGCGACTCCCTGTTTATCTTTTCAAAACGTTTTGAGGGTCGGCCGTGCCGCCGCGATCCCGGTCACGACAGATGGCGACTCCGCTGGGGAATTAGAGAGTCAAGCAAGTCAATTTGATAGCGCATGTTTTAATTAGCATATTAATTATTTAACTTCTTCCTTTATTTTATTTTCTGTCAATGTTTGTATATGGTTTCTATTTTATTTGTATCTTATCATTTATGTTCTGTAAATATCTGTGTGATCATTTATGTTCTGTAAATATCTGTGTTTGTTCTATGTGCAGGATGAGTAAGGTACAGGTATTGAATGCCTCTTTCACACACTACACTCATAATTTGCACACACTTTTGAGTGGGACCCTATACCCGGGCCCAAATAAAACTTAAGATTAGGGGAGGTTGATAGCAGAGCCATTTGGGATGTACTTCCTGTCTGGTTACCGTGAGAATCTCAGCTAGAGTTCGACTTATTCATGGTGCCCACACTTAGTATACTTCCTACTATTTATGGTCAACATCATGAGTAGGATCTTGGCTCTAGTGACCTTTAGAAGTTTTAGAACAAGCCACCTAATGCGAGATATCACTGCTAGACGAACCTTAGAACCATTAGGAAACCTCCAGAAAAAACCACCTTAAGGCACAAAGGGGCAAACTTTACTTCTACCTTTTCTCATTCTTATTTTTCCTTCTGATCCAAAATAGAGGACTACTTGCCCATTTAATGGATTACCTTTTTTCAAAAAAAAATAACATACTTTTAACTAGTGATCCTTTAATAGGCAAGTAGTCCTTTCCTTTTATGCACAAGTCTTTGGGCCTTGAGTTACGGATGTTTTGAATCAAAAAAAAAGAAGAGAAAAAAAACAAATCAAAAAAAAAACAAAAAAGGAGAAAAAGGAAAAAATATAAAAAATTTTAATTTTTTTTTTTGTAGTGACAGTGATCAAAAAATCTGTAGCTCGCGTGACCTTCGATTTGTCATAAGTTTTGTCAAGTCTAAACATCCCTAAATACAAAAATGTTTTTAAGAAAGTTACTGGGGAAGTATCGATATGCAAAGCACGTCAGTTTCCAATGATTGATTTTCTCATTTCTTTATGTTCTTGCAGGAAGCTATCAAGAGCTTAGCCAGTACCTCTAAGTGAAAATATGGAAATTAACATGAGATCAGATAGTTGTGGTACAAATATACCCGAGTTGAAAATATTACTGCATGTTAAGGCTAGGAAAGTCGATACAACCAATTTGCAAGCATTAGGCAAGAAATTAGATATGAATCAGAAAATGACCTTCTCAAGGAAATATGGGAGGATTTTAAAGCTGCTAGAAGTGGAGGTACAAGTCGAGGTAATTACTGCTTTGATTCAGTTCTATGACCCACCTCTCTGTTGTTTCACCTTCCGAGACTTTCAATTGGCCCCGTCTGTTGAGGAGTTCGAACAGATCCAGGGGATGCCACTAGAAGGACAAATGCCTTACCGCCACCTTGGACGTCATGCGAATATTGTTACCATCGCTGATTTCCTAAGGATTCACCCGGAAGTGTTAAGAAGTAAACAACTAAATAGAAATCAGATCCTGGGGTTTGATCGGGAATATTTTGAGAAGCACATGCACTTGCTGGCTGAAAAAGGAGATTGGGAAACCTTCATGGATACCTTAGCTCTCACCATTTATGGTGTTATCTTGTTCCCCAATATTGATAATTACATAGACTATGATGCTATTGGCATTTTCCTTGCCCGCAAGTTCAAATCTGAAAATCCTGTCACTGCTATCTTGGCAAATGTATATTGCACCATGGACTTCTGCTATACACAAGGTGGAAAAAGAATCATTTGTTGTCTACCTGCTCTATATGTGTGGCTCACGTCACATGTCTTCCATCAAGTCGGCAAAGTTGAATGTCCTATTTCTGATCTAAAGTTATGCCAGTTAGTAACAAAGAACGGGCGTGAATGGGCCAATCACCTGATGGGGCTCACAGCTGACAAAGTAAGGTGGTATCCACAATGGTTGAAGGTTGACACCATTATTCATCATTATGGAAGCTACCCGAACGTTCCTCTCATGGGCACTCAAGGATGCATTAACTACAACCCTGTCATAGCCAAACGTCAGCTAGCTTATCCATTGCTTGGGCCGCCCGATGAAGAATCGCTTATTCATTTTGTCCTTCACTACTCAAAAGGAGATTGTGCCTCTGTTATTCGAGATATAGCAAATGCATGGAAGAAGGTCCACAGACAAGGAAAAGAACTAGGAGCTTGAAGCCATGCCCTGAAGGACAAATATTACCAATGGATCCTGAATAGGGTTTCCATTGTCAAGCTGTCTTTCAGAAGTCCTTCTTATCTCCTAACAAGAACACCTGTTCCCCTACCTACCCTTGAAGAGGAGGCCATGAAAGCCAAGATAAAGGAGTTAATTGTAAAAAATAAGAAGCTAGAGAAAGACTTGCTAAAGTCTCAACAAGAATGCGCCCTTCAGAAAAGAGAGAACTTAGAAAGCAAGCAAACTATCAAGGAGATTGGAAAAAAAGGAAAATCGAAAGGGATTACTTGAGGAAGCAAAGTCAATGCCTCCGAACAGCTAATACTCAACTGAGGATGAAGAGCAAGCAAAGGGATACTATGTTGGCTGACAAGCAACTCTTGAGAGACATGTTGGAAAAAGCCAAAGAGAACGAGAAAAATGCCTTGGTGCAAAAAAAGCTCCTATAATTGCAAGTTAGCCAATTAGAGCATCAGCTTAATGAGGTGGTAGAAGCTTGCCAGCATGAGATAAATGGCGAGCGACAGCACGCGATAGATACGGAGCAAGAATGTCGTGAGGCTATCCGTATTTTGAAAATTGAAATGACACAACAAGATGAAGTTATTCATTCATGGATGAACCGCTTCGCCCACTTGGCACATTTGGCTAATGGAGTTCTGGAAGCCCTCCCGCTCCTTCTTAAGCAAGCTGAGGGGATGGTTAACCCTCTTAGTACCCCAAAAGAAATTGTAACCTTCCTTGATTACTGTAGAGAGAGGATTTGTAAAATGAGGGCCATGATTGCCCGAGCTAGGAATGGCTGATTTACTTTTTCTGCATAAAAAAGATTGGCAGCAGTAATGTACTTTGAAATTCAGAAAGAAGGATTCTTTTGTCTCCACAACTATCTCATGTTAATTTCCATTTATCACATACTTATTACTCTTGAATATGACGTTCTGAGAAATGGTTGGAGGATACTGGTCGAGTTCCGTGATAGCTTCATGCACCATACTATTTGTTTTTCTTTTACTATTTTTATTTTATGCTTTCTTTTTTTTAACAATTTCATGTTTTAATTTACATTAGACATTACGGGTAAGCATCCTTATCTGACCCGACTCCAAACGAGACTCATGGCCGAAGCAGAAATCAGGGATGAAGATTTCAAAAACGAGTTCAACCAGCTAAAGGAACAGGTAGCCGAGTTAACCAAGCTTCTGGAAAAGAGAATCACAGAAGGGGACTCCTCTGCAGGTATTGAGAACACCCAACAGCAACCTGCCACCGTACCACCCCCCCTTGGTTCTGATCCAGCAAGAACCCAATTACCTAACACAACGACACCCCCTCTCACCATTCATGTCAGAAGACCAAATCCTGCCATTGAGGCCCAGTTACCTTATGGCCAGTCTTATGCACAGCATACATTCGTCGGTCCTGACGGCAACCCAGTGCCTTTTCCGCTTTATGGCCTACCACCAGGATACTTTCCCCCCCTCGCCAACCAACAAGAAACCCACGACCAGCAAGCGGTGAATCCTCACGCTTCATACCCCACCCAGCCAAATATACCATCACTCCACCAAACCCAAAACACGTAAGCCCATGACCCACAAACTCACCAAACTCAAAATACACAAGCCTCGATGACCCAGCCAACCTACAACGCACAAGCCCAAAACACACAAGCCCAGACGACCCAACCAAATTATGTTGTACAGAGTATGGCCCAACCCCAAGGTCCCTCACCAAATACAGGCCTGATGAACCAGTCCCATGCATTGCCTCCTTTCAACCAGCCGCTTGGCTATCCATGCGGATATGCAACCCCCTATATGACCAATCTCCAAGATACAACCCGTATGATGAACCCTGTAGCTGGTCATAGCACAGTTGCAGCTCCCCAAAAGGAAAATATAGAAATCTTAGAGGAGCGTTTGAGGATGATGGAAGGCTCTGGAGGTTTTGGACTGATAGATGCTTCTGAACTATGTCTAGTCACAGATGTTGTCCTCCCGCCCAAATTCAAAATGCCTAACTTTGACAAGTATCGGGGAACGACTTGTCCAAAGAACCATCTCACTATGTATTATCGGAAGATGGCATCCCACTCTTCTAACGACCAATTGTTGATCCACTGCTTCCAAGATAGTCTAGCAGGGGCTGCTCTTACATGGTATGCTCACCTTGAGCAAAACCATATTCGTTGTTGGAAGGACCTGGCAGATGCCTTCCTTAGGCAATACAAGTATAACATGGATATGGCACCCAATAGGGTTCAGTTACAGAATATGGTGAAGAGGGACAATGAAACGTTTAAAGAGTATGCCCAACGCTGGAGGGAGACAGCAGCGTAAGTGGACCCCCCACTGTCGGAGAAAGAGATAGTCGCGATGTTTATCGACACGCTCCCATCACCTTTCTACGGAAAAATGATTGGTAGTGTTTCATCCAACTTCTCCGACATTGTGACTATTGGCGAAAGGGTGGAAAGCGGAATACAAACAGGAAAGATCACTCATGGCTCATCTGGGGCAAGCATGACAAGAAGGTCGGTGCCTGGGAAAAGGGATGGAGAAACTAATTCCATCTCTTCTAATCAAAAGACGGCTTCACCGAGACCATTCTTTCCTACTATGATTCAAGCTCCCAATCCTTATGTGGCCGCTACCACTCAGGGCCCGACGGCTTATACTCCCCACTTCCGTCCACCCATGGTAAGAGCGCCAGTGCCGCAACCTGTGCCATACCATCACCCGCAGCAAGTGACTCGACCACCCAATCATAATCAGTACACAAGGAATTCCAACAATGAGCGCTCCCCTGTACAGTTCGATCCAATTCCCATAACATATACTGAACTTTTTCTAATCCTCGTTCAAAAAGGTCTGGTAGCTCCATCCCCCATGAGGCTATTACAACCTCCTTACCCAAGGGGATATGACCCAAACGCTCATTGTGATTACCATGCTGGGGCACCAGGGCATTCCATAGAAAATTGCATGGCTTTGAAATATAAAGTAAGAGATTTGATCAAAGCCGATTGGATTAACTTTAAGGAAGGTAGCCCAAATGTTGCCACAAATCCCCTGCCTAACCATGGAAATTCAGAGGTCAACGCCTTAGAAAATGATGAGGAGTACGTTAAGAATGTTGCTGACATAAGAATGCCATTAAGGATAGTTCATTCCCTTTTGCTTGAAAGGGGACTAATTGAAGGGACCTGGAGTGTGGAACATGATTGCGAGCAGACTACCGAACACCAAGGTTTCTGTGAGGTCCTTCAAAGCCTTATGGACAGCCATATTGTGTAGGTCTGTAAACGCCATGGAGATGAGGTCGACATGATCGAGGAACAAACAGGGGCACGGGTCCCTAAGCCCTTGACAATTTTTTACACCAGGAACCCTCAAGCAGCTCCTGTTTCTGTACAACCAATCATCACTATTCAAGCACCCACCCCGTTTGCGTTCAAAGATTCTTGGGCTGTCCCTTGGAAGTACAACGCAGATGTGATCGTTGCAAGCTCGGCAACGAGTGACCCGTCTCCTTCGTCCGTCATAAATATTATTGGGGTAGGAGGTATAACCCGAAGTGGAAGAGTATACACCCCTCCAGAGCCAAAGAAGGATCAGGTTACCAGAAATGCCAAGGTGGACAAAGAAGGGGCCAATGGTGAAATCAAAAGGGCCGTGACTGATGAAGAGGCCCATGAATTCTTAAAATTTATTCGTCAGAGCGAATATCAAGTGCTTGACCAATTGACCCATACTCCTGCAAAAATCTCTTTGTTATCATTGTTGATGAGTTCTGAGCCACATCGGAAGATGTTGATGAAGGTCCTGAACAAGGCCCATGTCAGTCATGACATTCTCGTTGATAAGTTTCAAGGAATAGTAGGGCATATTATTGCAAACAACTATCTGACCTTCACTGACGATGAAATACCAACAGAGGGGATTGGGCACAACAAAGCTCTCCATATCTCCGTAAAGTACTGAGATTACATCTTAGCAAAAGTACTTATTGACAATGGGTCGTCCCTCAACGTCATGCCAAAGTCTACATTGGCCAAGTTACCATTTGATGGGACTTATATGAAGCCAAGTGCCATGATAGTACGAGCTTTTGATGGAACTCAGAGGAAGGTCATGGGTGAGATTGAGCTGCCCATACAGGTTGGGCCATGCACGTTCCAGGTCCTTTTTCAAGTCATGGATATCTCGCCTCCCTATAGTTGTTTATTTGGCAGGCCGTGGATCCATTCTGCTGGAGTGGTGCCCTCTACCCTACACCAAAAATTAAAATTCATAATTGACAACAAGCTGATAATTGTTTCTAGTGAGGAGGACCTTCTGGTCAGTAAACCTCTGTCAACCCCTTACATCGAGGCAGCAGAAGAGGCCGTTGAAACTTCTTTCCAAGCATTAGAGATAGCAAACGCTACCTATGTAGGGGAAGGAGCCACAATGGTAAAAGCTTACATGCCAAGTGTATCTTTAATGATGGCAAAGATTATGCTGCGTGAAGGGTATAAACCTGGAAGAGGGCTAGGACGAGCTTTGAATGGAGAAGTAGAACCTATACGCTTGCTTGATAACAGAAATGGTTTTGGATTGGGATACCGGCCTACGGCTGCCGACAGAAAAAGGGTAGAGGAAGAGAAAAGGGAAAGAAGGGCTGCTCGTCTTACCGGCAGAGAACCTCATACTGCAAGAGTCCCCATCTGTGATCTCTACCAGAGCTTTCAGAGCGCCGGACTGATGCCTCCAGACCAAGTGGCTGTCATTGAAGAGAGTCCCTATGATAGTGTTGATTTTGTGATTGCTTGTCCACCGGGCCAAGAACTTCATAACTGGGAGGCCATCGAGCTCCCCACGACTTTGAATGTTTCACCAAAGTAATTTGTTTATGCTTTAAGTACTTATTCGTCCCTCTGCTCTACCTAAGGCTTTGGGACTCTTCCATGTAATAAGGGCAAAAAAAACTTATTTTTATCATTTTCATCAATAAATATGTATCGAAATCCCAAAAAAAAAACTCTTCTTGTATCCCTTATCCTTGTTTTGAATCCTTTTTTTTACTCGCTTGTTCCTTTTTTTCATTTGCCATAACACACTAAATTGCAAATCTGAAAATGACTCTCTTGAGGGTAGTGAGGTCACAATCCTGTTTCACGACTTCGATCACCCAGTTGATTACGCCGATGAGAAAGGTGGGGAAGATTGTGAGCCATCGCCTGAGTTGACAAGGTTGTTAGAGCAAGAGGATGAAGGGATTCAACCCTACCTAGACATAGTTGAGGTCATCAACTTGGGAAATAAAGAGAATAAGAAGGAAGTCAAGATCGGCACTGCCCTAAGCAGAGAACAAAGAGAAGATTTAATCAAGTTGTTAATGGAATTTTGTGATGTCTTTGCCTGGTGTTATCAAGATATGCCGGGGCTCGATGCTAGCATTGTCGAGCATAGACTACCCTTAAAACCTGAGTGCCCTCCAATAAAGCAGAAACTATGCCGAATGAAGCCAAAAATGCTCTTAAAGATCAAAGAGGAGGTTAAGAAGCAGTTTGATGCTGGGTTCCTAGCTGTGGCAAAATACCCTCAGTGGGTAGCCAACATTGTTCCTATCCCCAAAAAGGATGGAAAGGTACGGATGTGTGTGGACTACTGAGATTTGAATAGGGCTAGTCCCAAGGATGATTTTCCCTACCACAGATTGATGTTTTGGTTGATAATACAGCTCAGCATTCCATTTTCTCATTCATGGATGGTTTCTCAGGGTATAATCAAATTAAAATGGCACCTAAAGACATGGAGAAGACCATGTTTATCACTCTATGGGGTACATTTTGTTATAAGGTGATGTCCTTTGGGTTGAAAAATGCTGGGGCAACTTATCAGAGAGCAATGGTGACTCTTTTCCATGATATGATGCATAAGGAGATAGAAGTCTACGTGGATGACATCATTGCCAAATCTAGAACAGATGAAGGGCACATTAGCGATCTAAGGAAGCTTTTTGAATGGTTAAGAAAGTTCAGGCTAAGATTGAACCCTGCCAAGTGCACGGTCGGTGCAAGGTCAGGCAAGCTGCTAGGGTTTATAGTAAGCAAAAGAGGTATAGAGGTTGATCCCGACAAAGTCAAGGCGATTCTCGAGATGCCTCCTCCCCGTACAGAAAAAGAGGTCCGAGGATTCTTGGGAAGGCTCAATTATATCGCCCAATTTATTTCACAATTAATAGCAACTTGTGAACCCATCTTCAAGTTACTCCGCAAGAATCAACCGGGGCGATGGGATGAGAACTGTCAAGCAGCTTTCGAAAAGATTAAGCAGTACCTACAAGAACCACCAATTTTGGTGCCCCCAACCCCAGGAAGGCCACTTATATTGTATCTGACTGTATTGAACGAATCCATGGGTTGTGTGTTGGGACAGCACGATGAAACTGGAAAGAAGGAACATGCTATCTACTACTTAAGCAAGAAGTTCACTGATTGTGAAATGAGGTATTCCGCTTTAGAGCGGACTTGTTGTGCGTTAGCATGGGCCACTAAGCGCCTAAGGCAATACATGTTGAGTCACACCACTTGGCTAGTTTCTAAAATGGACCCCGTCAAGTACATTTTTGAAAAACCTGCTCTGACCGGAAGGATCGCTCATTGGCAAGTGCTATTAACTGAGTACGACATAATATATGTCACTCAAAAGGCCATAAGAGGAAGTGCCCTAGCTGATTACTTGGCACACCAACCCATCAATGATTATCAGCCGATGCAATTTAACTTCCCGGATGAAGATATCATGACACTATTCAATGAAGAAGGTGGTCAGAAAGAGAAATGGACCCTGAGATTTAACGGAGCTTCTAATGCATTGGGGCACGGAATTGGGGCTATCTTGATTTCACCCGATAAGGAATTTATCCCTATCTGCGCCAGATTGTGTTTTGACTGTACCAATAATATTGCTGAATATGAGGCATGCTCATTAGGAATCCAAGCAGCGTTGGATGCAAAAGTAAAATTGTTGGAAGTTTATGGGGACTCTGCTTTGGTTATCCCCCAATTGAAAGGCGAGTGGGAGACTAGGGACAGTAAGTTGATTCCTTATTATGATCATATCAAGGAAATGATCAAAGAGTTTGACGAGATCTCTTTTCATCATGTTCTCCGGGATGACAATTAAATGGCTGATGCTTTGGCTACCCTTGCCTCAATGTTCGAAGTAAGTAGTGACTACGATATGCCTCTCATCGAAGTAAAGAAGCATTGTGAGCCTGCATACTGTCAAATGATGGAAAAGGAGTCTGATGGGAAACCTTGGTACCATGATATTAAGAGATATATCCAGAGTCAAGAATACCCCGAGGGTGCTACAGAAAATGATAGGAAGACCCTAAGATGACTCGCCATGGGTTTCTTCTTAAATAGGGATGTGCTCTATAAAAGAAACTATGACTCTGTCCTTCTTCGCTGTGTTGATGCTGTTGAGGCAAATGAAATCATGAGGGATGTTCATGAAGGATCTTTTGGGACTCACGCTAATGGACATGCCATGTCAAGAAAGATCTTGAGGGCCGGTTATTACTGGATGACCATGGAAGCGGACTGCTTCACCTATGTTTGAAAATGTCACAAATGTCAGATATACGCTGACCATATTCATGCACCCCTGTTATCCCTAAATGTCTTGACGGCACCATGGCCCTTCTTAATGTGGGGCATGGATGTCATTGGACCCATCGAGCCAAAAGCCTCAAACGGTCATCGTTTTATCTTGGTCGCCATCGATTATTTCACCAAATGGGTAGAAGCAGCTTCATATACTAGTGTAACAAGGAATGTTGTGGTCAAATTCATCAAGCGAGAACTGATATACCGATACGGCCTACCAAGTCAAATCATTACTGACAATGGTACGAATTTGAACAACAAAATAATGAAGGAACTCTGTGAAAGCTTCAAAATTCACCATTACAATTCCTCTCCTTATCGGCCTAAAATGAATGGAGCAGTTGAGGCGGCCAACAAGAACATCAAGAAGATAGTATAGAAGATGGTGGTCACTTACAGAGATTGGAGCGAGATGCTCCCTTTCGCTCTACATGGGTATCGCACCTCGGTCTAAACCTCGACAGGGGCAACCCCGTTCTCTCTCGTATATGGAATGGAAGCGGTCTTGCCTTTTGAAGTAGAGATCCCATCCCTTCGGGTAATGATGGAAGAAAAATTAGAAGAAGCTGAGTGGGTTCAAGCTCGACATGACCAACTAAACCTGATCGATGGTAAAAGATTGACTTCCCTCTGTCATGGTCAGTTGTATCAGAGGCGTATGAAACGAGCATTCAAGAAGAAAGTACGACCTCAACAGTTCCAAGAGGGAGACCTGGTACTCAAGAAAATTTTACCAATTTAAAAGGACAATCGAGGCAAGCGGACTCCTAATTATGAAGGACCATATGTTGTGAAGAGGGCTTTTTCTGGAGGAGCCTTAATACTCACTAATATGGATGGCAAGGATTTGCCAATGCCTGTAAACGCAGATGCAGTGAAAAAATACTATGCTTAGGGAGGGGATGTCAGAACAAATCAAATCAAAAAAAAAGAAAAAAAAGGAAAAGAAAAGAAAATTAATGCTCGCTAAGCTGAAAACCTGAAAGGGTGGCTTAGGCAAAAGTTAGAGCGACCCAGTGAGTCAAAAACCCGAAAAGGGTGGCTCAGGCAAAAGTTAGGGTCAAATTTCTGGTAATGCAAATAAGACCTCTGACTCAAAGAAGTACGAGTCCAAGCTCAGGCACGTGAATCACTGTTGAACTTACCTTTCCAAAAGCAAGGTCGAAGGGTGAACATGAAGTCGTATTGGGGGTAAAGGCTCTCATCGGTCTTAGAGATTCACTGGAGGATCCATGAATCTTCCCGGTTTTCACTTGTCCTTGACCTGTTCTATGTGACCTCATTCATTTCATTTACCTTCCTTATTTTTCTTTCTCTGTACTTGTTTAACATGCATGAATAAAATTCACCCTCTTCGATACGTGTTTAGTTGATCTGATAAAACATGTGTTTTAATAAAATAAATAGAAGAATGGTAAACATTTAAAGTCGCAAGGGATAAGATGCTCCTACTACTCGACCTCATCTTGGGTGATCATCGTAGGGACTTGGCCAGGCACGTGCTCTGAAGCTATGGTTACCTCATTCGTTCTACTTCGTCCATGAGTCATCTTAAGAGTCGCGGTTTCACAGGACCTACCCAGTTTTTGAACTTATCTTTGCACTACTTACCCTTTTTCTGCAGGTCATTTCAACAGACAGTCATGCCAGGCATTAACACCTCAATCAAGTCCTTCAAGTCCCTTCCTCGAATCGCCTCAGAACTCCTTCCCTAAATCGCCAAAGTTGGCACCTTTTAATGTTTTCTTCTTCCATCGCCTAAGTAGGCACCTTCAAAGTCTCATCCTCAACTGTTAAAGTCCGTATCTCTCAAACTCTCCTCCCTAGTGGAATCGATCGCCAAAGCTGGCACTTCTCAAGATCTCTTCCCCAATGAATCCCAAACTTTCTCAATCAAGGGGCAGTACCTGAATCACCAAATTCTTCCCCAGTGAAACTACACTTCCCAAACAACTCAACTGGGGCATCTTCCCGAATTTCTTTTGTTATAGCCATTCTCCAAGAATCCCTCTAATCATGTCAAACTGGGGGCATCACCCCATGTTTCTTCTTTCTCAATCAAGGGGACGATTCCCCATGTTTCTCCTCTTACCATTAAGAGAACGATTCCCCAAGACTCCTTCAATCATGTCAAACTGGGGCATCTCCCCAAATTTCTTCCTTTCCAGTCATGAGGCGTTTCTCCAAACTTCCTTCCAACCTGTCAAATTGGGGTATCTCCCAAGGATCACTTTCTTTCAGTCAAAGAGCAATTCTTTCAGTCATGTCAAATTGGGGCATCACCCCAAACCTTTAGGACCAGTGAGTTAATTCGGACGAGAGGTCCTAGGTTAGCTTCCCCAACCTTTACATTTCCTGAAAACAGTGGGTTAATTCGGACGAGACGTCCTGTTAACTCCCCCAATCTCTGCGTTTCCTGTCAGCTGAAGGTTAACCCCACTTTTACTTTCCGTCTGCCTATTCAGGCACCCTTTACTTTTCGTCTGCCTATTCAGGCATCCTTTACTTTCTGTCCGCCTATTCAGGCACCATTTACTTTTTGTCCGCCTATTCAGGCACCATTTACTTTCTGTCCGCCTATTCAGGCACCCTTTACTTTCTGTCAACCTATTCAGGCACCATTTACTTTTCGTCCACCTATTCAGGCACCATTTACTTTTTGTCCGCCTATTCAGACATCCTTTACTTTCTGTCCGCCTAGTCAGGCACCATTTACTTTTTGTCCACCTATTCAGGCATCCTTTACTTTCTGTCTGCCTATTCAGGCATCCTTTACTTTCTGCCCGCCTCTTCAGGCACCCTTTACTTTCTGTCCGCCTATTCAGGCACCCTTTACTTTCCGTCTATTTATTCAGGCACCCTTTACTTTCCGTTCGCGCCTATTCAGGCACCCCTTTTACTTTCTGTCCGCCTATTTAGGCACCATTTACTTTTCATCCGCCTATTTAGGCATCCTTTACTTTCTGTCCGCCTATTCAGGCACCATTTACTTTTTGTCCGCCTATTCAGGCACCCTTTACTTTCCGCCCGCCTATTTAGGCATCCTTTACTTTCTGTCCGCCTATTCAGGCACCATTTACTTTTCGTCCGCCTATTCAGGCACCCTTTACTTTCCGTCCGCCTATTCAGGCACCCTTTACTTTCCGTCCGCCTATTCAGGAACCATTTACTTTTTGTCCGCCTATTCAGGCACCCTTTACTTTCCTGTCCGCCTATTCAGGCACCCTTTACTTTCCGTCCGCCTATTCAGGCACCCTTTACTTTCCGTTCACCTATGCAGGCACCCTTTACCTTCTAGTCTACCGGGGGTCAATCCTGATCTTCTCACTGAAAGAATTTTTCCCGGTCAATTCAGAGTTCAAAAAAAAACAAAAAAAAGAAAAAAAAGAAAAAAAAAGAGAAGAAAAAAAGAGAAACAGAAGTGGAGAATGCTCATTTTTAAGAAAAAGAGGTCACACTGACTCGTGATTGCCCACACAATCAGTTGCCATACCGATCAAGAGGTCCCACTTGGCCCCCTACATCGGTGTTCATATCTTTACTTCCTTTTCACTTCAAAAACACAGAAGCTTCGTGTTTCTTTTGTGAAAAAGAAGTAAAGAGGGGCATCTGTGAACACCTCTTTTGGTCCGGTCCAAGTGGAATGAATCTTTTTATACTGAATTCTAATTCAGAATGGTCAAATCTGAATAGAATAACTCAAAAATGATCAGATCCGAGCAAGATGACTATGATGGAAGCATTTCCGAGTGGAATATAGACCTGTTGGAGGCAAATCCGAGTGAAATGACTCAGATTGGAGCATTTTCGAGTGGAATATAGACTTGTTGGAGGCAAATCCGAGTGAAATGACTCAGATTAGAGCAAATCCGAATAAAATAACTTAAGGAATGATCAAATCCGAGTGAAATAACTCAGATTGGAGCATTACCGAGTGGAGTATGTCCCTGTTGAAGAGAAATCCGAGTGAAATGACTCAAAAAGGATCAAATCCGAGTACAATTACTCAGAATGAGTCAGTTCTGAGTGAAATGCTTCCCTGTTGAAGGTGAATCCAAGTGGAAGGCTCTCTGTCAAAGCCATTCCGAGTGATACTCTGTTGAAGGATGAATGCTGAGAAGGATTGCTCTTTGACTGCAATTAATCCGAATGAAGAAATACTAAATCCGAGCGAGAGCTTTCTGGTTGCTACTGATCTGAGTGAAAACAAGTCTGAGTAAAGGAAAGACTGACTCAGAGTGTAATTGGAAGGACAAATTTTGATTGGACAAAAGCTTTTCCGAGTGAAAATACCAAGTCTCCAAGTCTTGAGTGGGAAGCAAGCCCTTTCCGAGTGAAAATACTAAGTTCTGACCGATCTGTGCTGAATGATCAATCTTCAATCGGTTTTCGAGTGACAACAACCGAATGGAAGGATTTCCGAGCCAATCTTCACTCATCCTTCAAATAAGGGCCGATTGAACCATTTTCCCAATACCGAGTCATCACTCTTCAAACCAATTCTGAGTCGTTCTTCTTCAAACAATCAATTCCGAGCCCATTTCCATCAATTTCTGAGCCAATCTTCACTCATCCTTCAAATACCGAATCCCCTCCTTTTTCACCCAGATTCTGAGTCATCCTTTACCCATTCCCGAGTCAATTTTTACCAATTTCCGAGCCATACTTAAACCTTTCCTGACCCTTTTAGCTAACATCACCAAGCCTATTTTCACCAAATCCGAGTCACCATTTTCCCCCAAAATTCACTCACCACTCTCACCCAGATTCCGAGTCACTCTTTTAACCATTTCCGAGACCCTTTCCACTCAACCTCCGAGTCACTTTTTACCCATTTCAGTCGGTTCTGAGTTACTTGTCACTCGGTTCCGATTGAATGTTTCACAGCAGCCTCAAACCGAGCAAAACCTATACTCGGCCTTTCATAGAAGGACTCTTCCCAGAAGAATTCTCACTCGGAAAGGAGTATTTTCACTTGGCTTTCTATTGGAAATGCTTCATTCCACTCGGAATTGACTCCCAATGTGGATGAACGCTGACTGAGAGACTAATCCGAGTCACTCTCTCTCGGATTTCCATCATTCTCTCTCGGATTTCCATCATTCTCTCTCAGATTTCTACCATCCTCTCGGATTTCCACCATTCTCTCTCGGATTTCCATCATTCTCTCTTGGATTTCCACCATCCTCTCGGATTTCCATCATTCTCTCTCGGATTTCCACCATTCTCTCTCGGATTTCCACCATCATCCTCTCTCGGATTTCCACCATCCTCTCGGATTTCCACCATCCTCTCTCGGATTTCCACCCGGCTCCCCCTGTTCGCCCGTGCTGACTTGGATTCCACCACCCAAGTGGATCCAGGAATCCTAGGGGTGGCAGACAGGGGCGGAAGTGGAGGAATTAAAAATTCCCACCAGCCGTTGTCCCCCACTCCACTCTGAGTGAAAGCTTGAGCTGGCTTTCCACTCTGAGTGGAAGCCTAAGCTGGCCTCCCACTCGGACAAGCCTATAAATGGGCAAGTGCTGAAGCTTTGAGAGGAGGCATTCATTAAGAGAAGACTCTGCCAAAGTTTACCTTCGTTCTCTCTCTCCCTCACAGTAGCCAAACACCCTCCAGCTCCCTCACAGCTGCCAAACACCCTTCAGCTCCCTCACAGCAACCAAACACTACTCGGTACAGCCCCTCTCCTCACCAGCGCCCTTCACACCTCACTGTTCAGCATCCTGAGACCAGCTCTCCTGCTCCATCACTCGGTTTCTCAACTTTCACTTGGTATTTTCTACTTTTCACTCGGTTTCACTATTTTTACTCGGTTTTCCATATTTTTACTCGGATTTTTCATTTTATACCCGGACTTTCGTCTTTTCACTCGGTTTTCTATATTTTACTCGGATTTTTCATTTTTTACCCGGACTTTCCTCTTTTCACTCGGTTTTCCATATTTTTACTTGGATTTTTCATTTTTTCACTCAGATTTTCTTCCCTCACTCGGTTTTCGTCCATTTTCCCCTCTTTTTTCCGAATCTACTGTGTCTTTTTCTCTCTTGTAGTTTCTGTTACCCTCCCTCTTTCACCCCGTAGCCTAAAAAGGATGTCTCCTGTGTTTTCTTTCAAATCTAAATAAAATAAAAAAATCATTTTTAGTCAGTGTCGTACGGAAAATACTTCCGTCTACACAGTCTCTATAGGATCCATACACGTGCGAAGAACTTCGTCTTGTATGGATTCTTCACCAAAATGATGCCCATCAATATTTTCCTAATCTTTTCCTAAAAAAACATTTAAAGAACTACGTGACCCTGATTTCTCGAAAGCTCGAGAATACGTAGGAGCAAGAAATAGTTTCTGTCGGGCCCGTCTTTCTTTATTTAATTTTTTTTAGAGTTTCCATTTTTGTCTTGCTATCAAAAGGAGGAGCGAGATTAATTTGGACGAGACGTCCTGTTAATCTCATATTTTTTTAATATCTCTTTAAAAAAGAAGGAGCGAGGTTAATTTAGACGAGACGTCTTGTTAATCTCATATTTTTGTAGTATTTCTTTGAAAAAGGCGGAGCAAGATTAATTTAGACGAGACGTCCTGTTGATCTCATGTAAATATTCTGTGTTTATTTTTTGTTTATTTTTGTATATTTTGTCATCTCGTATATTTTGTTTTCATGAAGAAGGTAAAATAATTAATGGGTTAATTATAATGTGCGCTATCATATTGAGGTAACCGTTTTTATAACGGACAGTTGTGAGGTGCTGATACCTTCCTGACCTATAATCAGACTCCCGAATCATGGAATTTCATTTTTATAACCAGTGCTTTAATGAAAGGTTTTCCAGTATTTTATCCTAAAAAATATTGGTGGCGACTCCCTGTTTATCTTTTCGAAACGTTTTGAGGGTCGGCCGTGCCGCCGCGATCCCGGTCATGACATAATGCTTTCAAAGGTATAAAATTATATCAGGTGAATGTCAAAAGTGATTTTCTAAATGGTTTTATTGAAGAGGAACTCTTCGTGAAATAGCCTCTAGGGTTTGAAGTCAAATCTTTTCCAAACCATGTCTTCAAAGTCAGTAAAGCATTGTACAGTCTGAAATAAGCCCCTAAATCTTGGTATGACAGACTCAGTAGCTTTTTAATCTCAAAAGGCTTTACTAAAGGCAAGGTTGATGCCACCTTTTTTAAAAAAGCTCAAACAGACACTTTATAATTATGCAAATCTATGTGGATGATATCGTTTTTGGTGCTACTGATGAATGTCTGTGCAAAGAGTTTATAAAAATAATGCAGGATGAATTTGAGATGAGTAGGACGGGAGAACTCAAATTCTTCCTAGGTCTGCAAATTAAATAGACTAATGATGGTATTTTTATCTATCAGCAGAAGTACACCAAGGAGTTACTCAAAAAGTTTAAAATGACTAATGCAAAGCCTATGAGCACCCCTATGCATCCTAGTTGCATAATTAGTAAAGATGAGTCTAGTACATTAATGGATCAAACTCTATACAGAGGAATGATTGGTTCACTTTTTTACTTAACATCCAGCAGACCTAATTAATGTTTAGTGTTTGTATGTGTGCAAGATATCAATCAGACCCTAAGGAATCACACTTCTTTGTAGTAAAGAGGATTGTGAGATATCTTATAGGCACCTTTAACCTTGGGCTGTTCTATAAAAGGACAGACTCATTTTCTTTGTCTGGTTATTGTGATGCAGATTTTAAAGGAGATATAATAGACAGAAAAAACATAAGTGGAGGATAACACTTTCTATGCAAAAGTCGGATACCCTAGGGAAGCAAAAAGCAGAACTAAATTACACTCTTAACAGTAGAGGTTGAGTACATATCTTTGGCAAGTTACTGTTCTTAACTTCTTTGGATGAAGTATTAACTTGAGGACTACTCCATCAAGGAGAAAGAGATCCAGTGTTTTGTATAACACAAGCATGATCAATCTATCCAAGAATCCCATTCAACATTCTAAAGCCAAGCACATTGAGGTGAAATATATCTTCATCAGAGACTATGTGCAAAAGGTAGTTCTTGACATAAAGTTTGTGGACACAGACTACCAATGGCCAGACATCTTCACAAAGCCTTTGGTTGAGGCCAGGTTTACATTTATCAAGCATAATTTAAATTGAGAAATATTTCTTGAATAAGTTTGCCTCATGTATAAGTCTGTTAAATATTTTTTTAAAAGTCTGTATGTATGAATCATAAGTCTGCATGTAGGTACATATATGTTTGTTTATTTGTTTTTGCATGACTTAACCCATACGAGTCTGCTCTTCTTAACGTGTGAGATTAAACAGGATGGGACTACTTTTAATCTGAACCGTTTCCTTTTTTATTGTCATTAACTTTAAAACAATTCTACGTGGCATAATTATTGTTTTCATATAACTATATCTAAACTATTTTTCTTTCTCTTCTCTCTGGTACAGTTGTTACCTTTTTAAGTATGCGTCCTTTCACATTATTTCCCTCTCTGTAACCTTTTGAGTTTCCCTCTCTTTGCTCTCTTTTTGTCTCTCTCTCTCTTTTTATTTTTGTGTGAAAAATCCTAAATCCTTTTCTCCCAAAACCCTAAAATATTTTCATCTTCTTTAACCTTCAATCTTCTCAAATAGCTATCAATTTTAGAGTGGCTAATATTGTAGAATCTACTTACTTCCATCCCGTACAACACAAGTCAGATAAAGAGACATCACTGTAGAGCTTCAAAGAATCAAGTGGATAAAGTTTTATGTCAATAGGGAGCCCTTCTCTTCCTTTTTGGTTCTTGAATTCTAAAGAATAATAAAGGTGAGCAAGACAAGGTTCATCATCAATGGAAGCCTTAAGGGAAATGAGATTGAAATCTCTGAAGACGTTATTGCAACCGTCTATGAGTGTACACCAGGAATAACAGTGTACATGAAGGATTTCGATGTAACAAAAGTCTATGTCTTGGAGATTAAAGAGGTTTTATATGGAAAAACCCATCTTACAAAGTTGACATCTGGGAATTTGCTGCCGAAGGTGAAAATGCTTCATCTTCTAATGAAATAGATCTTTTACCAAGGAAGAACGCAAAAGACACTGTCTAAGCTTGACCATTTTTGCATGTACTATATGTTAATGAAGGAAAAAGTAAGTTTGGCCAACATGATAATGACTTAATTGATCTCGTCTATTGGGAAGAAGCAAAAGAAAATTCCCTACCCTATTATTTTGATGAAGATCTTTACTTTAAAGAATGTCCCAGTCCAAACTATTGAGATATGACTTAGAGTACTTCCTTGGTGAGCAAGTTACCCACCTTCTCTCCCCTCTTTGACTAGACCTTTGAAAAGTTTGCTAAGAATCCAAATTCAAAGAGGAAGCCCATTCAAGAGCTCAAAGTTGTGAAGCTTGTAGTCAAGAAGGAAAAGACTGCTAGAAAAGCAAAGGTTGAGCATGAGAAGTCTGCTTCTCTAATTAAGGAAAAGCCCCAGCAAGATTTTCCCTTTCCAAAAAAGGACTCAGTACCAAACACCATGGATACTGATGTTTGTTAAACCCTAAATACTGTTGGGTCTTTCAATTGGCAAGCACGCCAATCGTTTGTAGTTTTCAAATTTAGATATTGTTCCACTGGGATTGAAAGTTCCAATAATTCACAGTAATTTCTATTTACTATGGCAAATGTATCAAAACTTATTAACAAAAGAATGATTTATAAACAATTTATACAATATTCACAGAATTTGATGATTGATTTGTTCATGTGGTAAAAAGGTGATAAAGATAAAATCTATCTAGAAAGTTAAGATGTAATTCAGAATAATCTCAGATACTTAAAGTAAAAATATAGATTGATAAATTATGTTGGAATTAGGACCCTCGCACCAAAATATAATGAAATGATTACAAACATACATATTTAATTATCAAGTTCATGTCATTGCAGCTTAAAATCATTATAACCGATCCCTTGTGATATAAATTCTAAGTAGTTACTGTAAAGTTTGATTCCTCATGATCTTTCTCAGTAAAAACTTGTATTAAGTCTTGGCCTTATAGCAACAATAATCACCAATTCTATTCCTAGTAATTGGCATATTAAGGGTATATCAACTTTTACTTTCATTAAAACATATTTTAATTCGGCATGAATAATCATTCTCCCGTTTGACATTCATACTAATAAAATAAGTTTCAATATGCATGAAAATTATTCTCCCGTTTAATGTTCATACTAATAAAAGATTGAAATACTAACATGGTAGTTGAATCATAAACATACAGAGGTCATAATTACAACATCATATAATAGATTGATTCACTAAATTCCAACATAAACAATTTAGTTACACATGGTAAAAGTAAAAACAACACTTACAGAGATTGACATTACGAAGGCGTGGAAACACTTCACGATACAAAAACTCACAATACTACAAAACACTCTCAAGTATCTAGAAATCACTCTAAACTTACAAACTCACAAAAGAACACTCAAAACTCGAAAGAAAGGAAGAAAGTTCTGAAACTCAGAGTTGAATTGGGATGCCTTCAATGCCTTAGAAGTGGCCTATTTATAGGGCTGAGGAAGGGTCCTGGCGCGTAGTGTTAGGCTCTTGACTCAGCCTCCATTAAATACGCATGGTTAAGGCCATTATTGATATTAATTAATTCCAATCATCAGCAGACATTGGGCCAATTGTCTCTACTTTGATTTTGGCATCTGGTGTGAGTGGGTTGGCCATTGTTTGGCCACTAAGCTGAGTGCTTAGCCACCTGGAAATAGAGTCCACGTAGCTTCTGACGCTACACGTGGCTATGACGCATAGCGTCAGCATCAGAAGTTCTCACGCTACGCGTGGTGTTGATGCTACGCGTCAGCTCTCCAGTCTTTCAATTTTCTCTTGATTTTCTTTAATTTTTCACTGCAAAACTAGAGATATTTGATCAAGGTAGATAATTCCTAATAATTTCCATTTATTATAATTAAAATCTAAATTTCTAATAAATTAAACTAATTTTTATTATTTTGACATAATTTTATTAAGAAATTTATTGTAAATTTGAGGACTAACAAATACCCCCAACTTGAGACATTGCTCGTCCTCGAGCAAGAGAAAAAACTTTAATAACAAATTTGGAGATCAAAATTTGAATGAGTCTAAAACTTTACCACAAGAAATACTTTACAACTTACCAATTAAAATATTCAAAGATTAAATATCTTTTATGTAAGAAAGACCTAAAGATAAAATATACACAATATCATATCAATAAATCAAGCTTATTTTAAGGTTTACCTCACAAGTGTTTATCTTTGCAAAAGGGTAACCTATTTGACTCAATCAATCATAAAATCAAGCAAATTTAATTTTGATTTTCATCTAATCAATGGTTAATCATACAGAGTTAAACCAGAATCACAAGATCTTTTCAAGGGTTGTAATGAGGTTTAGCTATAAGAAATTATGATTTTTCTTGGAATTCAAACACTTGAAATCATAAAAGAGTATTTCATAATTTCTAGGCTTTTTCTTGGCCCAAATCTCACTTCCCTTTTTTATGAATACCCCTAACTTAATCTTTTTCCTTATTTTTCTTTTTCTTTTTATGCATATATATATATATATTATTTTATTTTATATTACACATGCATCATAATTTTTGAAAAAGAATTAAGTTCAAAAAATTTTTACTCCCCAATTTTGTAAGATCACTCAAAATATTTTTCAAATTTGATCATTTGTTCTTTTAATCAATCAAGTAAAGGGAATGGTAAAAAATTATTAAGGGCTAAGGGTACCAAAGAAATTATTTTTCAGGCTCAAAATGGGCTTTCAAAGGAAAATTACGATTTTTCCATGGTAAGCTTTTTGGCCCAAGGTTTCTTTGTGGTTACCAAAAATGTGCCTTGATCATATTCTTGAATCCTCTGTACAACAACACAAATCAAAGATTAAAGCAAAATCAATTTGAATGAAGTTATGTCGAAACCCTCAAGTGTTTAAAGATCTCTCAGCTCACCGGGTTTACGAAATTAGCTTGATTATTAATAAGAGTATTGTATTTTAATTTTATCGAAATGCCTTAGTTACAACTAAGAATTTAATTATTGATTATGAAAAATGGTTTATTGTATAAAAATTTCAAGTAAGTAAAATTTTCAAATTTTTTCAATGTTTGATCATTTTTATTTAGAAACATACTTAAAAACATAAATAAAACCTAATTATCACACATATCACACAGAATAAATAAAACTCCAAATATATATAATCCAAAATGTAAAGATAATGTAAATATAAATATCAAATTAAACTAAAATGTATGAAAGTGCAAGAAAATATGAGATAACACCATCAATCCTCCATCTGGTCATCCTCATCAGCATCTCCCTTAGTATCAGCATGTGCTCCAGACGGTCCACCAGCCTTGTAACATCCCAATTTTAAATTAACTATGGTCGAGATTAAGACATTAATTAAAGGTTAATTAGAGAATTAGGATTAGTGGTTAATTAGAATAAATTGCTGACTGGTCAGGGATAATTGAATAAATAATAATGATCATAATGCCGTGAAAGGACGCATGTGCCCCTGGTAGTATAAGACAACTTCAGCTCCCTCTCTTACCTTTATTAATTCACGCTGACAGCCTCCTTGTGCGTGCATATAATCTCTTCTCCCCTGTTTTCTCTTCTTCCCTCTCAATCGCGTTAAACAGCGAGAGAGTCGAGAGCTTCTGGAGGAACACCAACGCGGCTCTGTTCCACTCCCTGCCTTCCCCTTCCTCCCCATTGCCTTCTTCCTCCCCTTCTTCTTCCACCTGGAGTTGTTAGTATTCCAGTTGGCAGGCTATGCGGGAAGTACCTTGGAGCTGTGGGGGAGACGAACCCGTAGGAGGAAAGGAGCAACTCTGGTCCAGAATCAACGCTGAGCTCGAGGGCTGTTGGAGGAGGAGTAACGAGAGGACGATCGGTCAGCCTTGCAACTCGAGAAGCCTCTGAACTCTGGCAGCAGGTAGGGGGCGCTCTGTATGTCCAATGCATGGTTTCTGGACGGTCCGAGCGAATGTATTACCTTGCGTGTTTGTATGATTATGACTCTGTGAAGTGGTTTGACTGTTGATCACTGGATATCGTATGTGTGTGTTAATAGAGTCCTGTTAATTATTTCGTACTCACATGCATGTGTTCAGAATGTGTTGTTTGCTATATGTTGTACATGCTGCTGAGTGGAGTCTGGATGAGTGATGATTATTACCTGTGTGGTGTATGGCTATTGCTGTCTAAGAAACGTATGATGACATTGGTGATGTTGTGGAGTTAATGTATGAATTGCATGTTAAATTGTAATGTGAATATCAAGCACATGGTGTGGTCTATTATTGACTTCTGGGTGGATACGATATGAATTACTTAAGATGAACTTGCTGAGTGTGGATGACTGCTGGGACATGCATGAGGTTGCATTTATGGTTAAAGGGTGACCCGTGGAAGGTCAGGAACCCAATGATATGATTTCCAGCTACAGACCCTTGGCTAGTTTCTGAGAGGACCCGTGGTAGCCGTGGGAGCTAGAGTTAAGTCTTGAGACGTCCTTGGGAGATCGGTACCACATGGTAAGGGCTATCAGACGAGGGGCCAGAAAAGGGATCTGTAACTGAGAGTTATTGTTAAGTCGGATCCGCATGCATATAGGTAGGGGCATCATTGTCGAGAGCAGCACGCTCCTTAAAATCTGTGAATGCTATTAATGAATTCCGACTGGATTTGTGTGTGTTTGACGCTGAGGCTAAGTATTATTGATGTTATTGTTAAGGGATATGTTGTTGTGAATAGTAGAAATTAGATAACCGTGAATGACTTGAGTAATCCGACTAGTGACTGTGTAGATGCTTTATTAAATGTTGGTAAATGCTGGTATTGATTAAGATAGGTAGAGTATGTTGAAAGGGAATGTGTATTCTAAGTCGAGCCAATAACTGTCATTGTATATGTGAAAGCTCACCCCCCTACACCATTTTTCAGCATGTGCAGGACGGACTCGGAAGTGCTGTCAGGGCCTCAAGTCCGAGTGTGGTGCACCCCGAGTGTTGAGTGCTTATATTGTATTCATTATGTTTAGTTAGGGTAGCCTTAGCCGGCTCTTATGTAAAATGACGATTAAGCATATTTGTTTATAAAGATTGATTAGGAGAAATATAGATATGGGTACTTGTATGGGATTGTAAGTGTTGGTGAATATATGCATGTATATATTGTTAAGATAATGGGGTACTCCGAGTGTGTGATTGTGTATAAACCTGGGTTGTATGCTGGTGGATTGTGTTGGGCTCTTTCCGAGTGGGGGAAAACGTAAAGGATTTTGAGAGAAACCCCCTTTAATGAATTCCAAATGGACGTTATAAATACTACGAACGAATAAGTCGTGGCGTGCCGAGTGAGTTAACTACCTGATTTTCCGAGTGAAGTGCAAGCATGAAGATTTACCGAGTGGACCTCGTCCATATCCGAATAGGAAACTACCTTGTACCGGTGTTCGCCTCAGCGAGTTAGACCTAGCTCAAGCGAGTGCGTGTTTGGAGAGGCCTTGTGTTGGACTCCGCCCGAATGTCTTCCTCTCCGTTGTTGCATTATCCTGTCTTGCTCGGGCGGTGTTGGACCCCGCCTGAGCGAGTGGACGTTGTAGAGTACTTCGCCCAGGCGTTGTTGCGCTTTGCTGAACTGGGCGGAGTGGTTCAAGTTTCACCCTTCCTTAGGTTGCCATACATATGTTTCTTCCTTATCCTTCCCTCACCTGTTCCCTTATGCTGAGCGCCCAGTAGTTCCCTCGAAGAAGGGTTCGTCCTGTGAGAGTGAGTGGACGCTGATGTGAGGTTTGCTTGAGGAGTTTTCATCCGTTGTGGCATCGTTCAGGCGGTGTTGGACGACGGATGAGTGAGTCACCTTCCGTCCTGGAATCCGCCCAGACGCTGGAGCATCACACCGAACTGAATAGACCGGTCTCTGTCCTAATTCCCCTGTTGCTTGTCATATGCGTGTGAATGCTCTTCTACTTCCCTCGCCTTCTTCTTCCCTTCTGTGTCAAATGATTCGTGGCTGCTTTTGTGAAAAATTTCCTCGTTGTTTTTGGGATTTCTATTTGTAAAAAAAAAAAAAAAATTTAGGGTGTTACATTTTGGTATCAGAGTAGACCAAAAGGTCCATGGCCAAGGTTTGCCTACTGTTAGTGGGCGGTTAAGTGCATTATGCCAGCTTATCATAACTGCTTGTGGTATTTCATTAAACGTTAATATATGTTTAATCGTAACTTGTGTGATGATATGTTCTTATGAACTTCTACTGGATTTGGTATATGATGACTATGAATAGTGTGGTTGTATGCCTGTGCCTTGTTGAGGAATTTGATTGTGTGAACAATGAATGGTACATGATGTATGTGATTTGCAGTATAAAGGATGGGTTGTAATTCCTAGGTTGAAAATCTGGGTGTGTAATAAGTGAGTAAAGGTGAGGTCATATATATGTTAAAATAGGGTTGGGTCTCGGTGGCGATTAAGGAAACCAAGTGAGTGATGCACTAGATGCTGGACCAATAGGAGTAGTGACCCAGTTGATTAGGCATGACCATGAACGAGTGAATGTGAAATAGAACATCTGTTCGACTTGGATACTGTCTTGGTCGGGTGTGTGAAAAACCGAGTGAATGGTACTAGACCTTATAATAATATTTGAATATTGAGGGGTACCCATCGTGGGATACTGGGTAAATAGTGACCCCTTAGGGATTCTAAGTCTAGTAATTTATTAACTTCGTGAACTGTTGAGCCGAACAGGACAATTGCGTAGTAACTCATTGAGGCTTGGATGATTATCATGTAATATGTTATGTGTGAGATGTGTTGGTAGCTGTACTGAGATAGAGTAGTTGTGCATGCAACCCCTGGATTGTGGTATTTGTGAACTGTTTAGTGATGGTGTGACTCTGT
This sequence comes from Clitoria ternatea, assembly GCA_037962975.1. Classification (NCBI taxonomy): domain Eukaryota; kingdom Viridiplantae; phylum Streptophyta; class Magnoliopsida; order Fabales; family Fabaceae; genus Clitoria; species Clitoria ternatea. The sequence goes on from CM075672.1 coordinate 166,531,084, forward strand.
CCGTGAATGCATGTTAATGATTCTGCGAATACTGACTGAATACTTGTAAAATAGGAGTGTTACCATTACTGCCGAGTGCTATTTGTGACGGATGTTGTGTAACCCAGCCCATGAACTCTGCGTAATATATATATGATATAGGTGATTGAGGGAGAACTGCTTTTATGTATTGCTCTATAATTGAGACATGGCAATTGTTTGATAATTGAAATACGTGATCTGCGTGTGATTAATTATTGATGCATGCAACACCCGGATATTGTGATAGATATTGATTGAGAACCGTTATGATAAATACCCCGTCTGAAAGATGTGCATGTATATATATATATATATATGTTAATGAGAAGGTCGAGTGGCTTATGTTGCGAGTCAGCGAATAAGAGCTGTGTGTGATTGTAGTGAAGTGTATCAGCATTGAACGTTTTTCAGAGTGGGCAATCAGATGAATGCTTGTGTGATGACACTGATGCCGAGTGCATTAAGGTAGGAGGCAAAGCATAAATCCATGTGGTGTTAAAATACTTGAATGGCATATGAATATTGTGGTTACCGAGTGCATGCAACGCTGTGTGGATTTCGTGTGAATGGAAATGCCATGATAATTTCCGAATGCTTGGTATGTGAATTGATATGTTGGTTTCCATTCGGAATGTTGTGTTGGGATGCATGCTGACTTCATTATAAAGTACTGAGAGGATGTGATGTGGTATTGGTACCCTGTTTGCTTGTTGTATGACAAACACCTGTGATGCTTGATGAAACTGTGAGATTCCGAGTGAATCTGTATGCTGTGTTGAAATGGTAATGACTTATTAATGACTGCATGAAACGCACCTGGTAACTTGGTTACCTGTAAGGAATTACATGAGAATTGCATGAGGTGAAATCACTGTTTAAATCAGGTCTGCATGCATGTGTGTAAGAGTATTATTATTGAGACTAGCATAATTCGCATGGATACGCATGATTTGAGTTAATTCTGACTTGATAATGTTGTATGAATGAGCCCTGACTGAATGAGTGTACATGTGATGATGCTGTTGCCAAGTGTAATGTGATGTTATGATTGAGAATGCATGTTATTGTACGATTTCCAATTGAATATGATATTGTGAATGAAATCCTTAATATAGTTGGAATTGATCTAAGTAAATCTGATTGAATGAGCACATGTATGTTGATACTATTGTTGAGTACAGTGTGTGTTATGGTTAGGATGTATGTTGTAGTGAACCATGATATAACCATGAATGATTGGGTGACATCCGATTGAGTGCCTGCATGTGCATTAGTGCCGTTGCCGCGTCCGTAGTATGTTATGACAGCATGTGATGGTGAATTACTTAAACCTGATTGAATTGCATGAACCTGAGTGATTTCATTATCTAGCTGGGGATTGAGAATTTAATTCGAACCATGATTTTGTGTTGAATAGGATTTAGAGGGAATATCTACTCGGTATTGGCTGAAAACTGATTGTGGTATTGCCATCAACGGTTTCACAGGAATGATAAATAACTTTCATGCTGCTTGTTGCGTGGTGTACCCTACGTGATGCATAATGTTGATGTGGATGTATTGCTTCTAAGTTGTATGTGAACTGCCATTAACTTCCGTGTGAATTAGTATTAGTTAGGTGAGTCTGGTCCGTGTGAGGCATGCTGCTCTGAGAGGACTCTCCCTGCTATAGGTAATGTGGTAGCATACACGTTGCAGTGACTATGTAATTGTTGTAACCCTATAGAAATGAGACGTCATCCTATAAGTTGGATGCAGCAATTCATGAGTCGGGCAGGTGAAGCTGTAACTGCTTATGGTGATGGTGAGTCTTTCAGACGTTTCCGAGTGGTAACGAGAGTTATATTGAATGAGTGTTATGCGATTGTTTATCAAAATGAGGAAAGAGGGTTTATTTGACCTTGGCGTGTCTGCTTCCGAGAGGATTAGAGGTTGTTGGGTATGGATTGGTTACTAAAAGGATGATTGGTAATGGAATATGAAGGGCGATCGACTGTCACTGAAGTTAGAGTTTTTGAAAAGTTATCCGTGTGCTACTGTAAGCCTAATGAGGAAACCGGGATTGGAGCCAAACTAAATTGTAAGGTTAGGAATTGCTCGGGAAAGGTTGGTAAATTCTGAATGTGTGAGGGTGGAGACAATTCCGAGTGAAGCATCGTTTTGATTATCCATAAGGAGCTGTGTCCGAATGGCACTTCTATGTTAGGCAAAATCAAAGTGGAATATCCGAGTCGTGTGACTTTCGGGTGAAGTGTCTCGGAGTGTACCACTTTCGAGTGGATAGTACCGTGTGGAGCGGTTTTGAGAGGAAAGGCATCGAGTGTAGAATTCCTAATAGCCGTGTGATGTTCCACCACGTGATCTACATCCCGAAGGAAAGTACTTCTCGTCGGAAAATGGAACTTCGAGTGTGCAAGTTATCGAGCAAATTACCCAAGGGGGGAGTAAATACCAAGCGGTAAACTTATTCATAGCTGTGTTCGGGTGATGTTGAGCCGTTGAATCTGAACTCAGATTTATGTTTGGAGTGGGCCTGTATTCCGAGTGGAAATTGGGTAAATAGAAAGTCTCCGAGTGAAGGATCTCCAAGGGGAGTAGATATCCAAGAGAAGGGTTTATTTGAAATCGTATTCAGGTCAGCGTTTGGGACTGCTGGGCTTGGACTCGGGTTGGTTTCACGGAAGGCTTGAATCATGGGTAAATTCTGCAAGTGGAAGGATTCCCGGATGAGAACTGTTCTTAAAACCCCGATTGAAATTTTAGAGTGAGAGGGCCGAGTAACATTCGTGGGTTATAGGCATGCAGTTAGCCAAAGGAATGGTTAAGGAGTTGAGATGTATGGACTGAGCGTGGTACCTGCACGAGGCAAACCCAGACAAATGTGCTAATTGAAGCTTATGGGAACTCGTTGACTGTTCATTTTGGCTAAGACAGGAATCTCGTGGCCGAAAATTTGAAAATCCGAGAGCTAAATCCGAAATGAAGCGGTCGGTAGTGGGTATCCTAGGGAATCGGTAATGTTGCTTACCGACTGGATTCTTCCCAAATGGTCGAATAACGTCTAGAATATGTCCCATGCGACCCAATGTCGAGCCTATGCTTTGTGGGAGCTCTTTGTCATGCCGGGTGACTCATTGAGTCGGGAAATTCGATGGTGTAAATACGCCGATCGGTATCAAAAGGGTAAGGCCGAGCGGCCAAGAGGCTGGAAAGTGCCAACAACTAGGGTAAACTGGCAGAGTTGAATGAGGGTAACTACGTGGGAAATGGAATTCCGAGTGTAATGAAGTCTATGAAGAGCTGTTTTATTTATGCTGATTAGAAATTGCGAAGCAGTCGGAAACGTTGAGAAACGAAGAGTTGCAGCTAGAACAGGACCGTGGTATTCCGATCCATTTATTGAGGTAGTCTGAGTGGAAGGAAGGAATGTTATTCCGAGTCAATGGTGACACTTCCGAGTGGAAATGTGTTAAGAATGACATCTCGATTTTCTGGGTGGATCGGTCGGTAAATTGCTTTGGAAGCCAATTATACCGACTGGAATTTAAGCGATGGATGAATACATGAGGAACATAGAGGTGTAATTGCTTATTGAGGTATGGCAGTAATTTCTGAGCAGTTCGTTGAGGCTAAGTATGCGTTGAATTTCGAGGACGAAATTCTTTTGAGAGGGGGAGAACTGTAACATCCTAATTTTAAATTAACTATGGTCGAGATTAAGACATTAATTAAAGGTTAATTAGAGAATTAGGATTAGTGGTTAATTAGAATAAATTGCTGACTGGTCAGGGATAATTGAATAAATAATAATGATCATAATGCCGTGAAAGGACGCATGTGCCCCTGGTAGTATAAGACAACTTCAGCTCCCTCTCTTACCTTCATTAATTCACGCTGACAGCCTCCTTGTGCGTGCATATAATCTCTTCTCCCCTGTTTTCTCTTCTTCCCTCTCAATCGCGTTAAACAGTGAGAGAGTCGAGAGCTTCTGGAGGAACACCAATGCGGCTCTGTTCCACTCCCTGCCTTCCCCTTCCTCCCCATTTCCTTCTTCCTCCCCTTCTTCTTCCACCTGGAGCTGTTAGTATTCCAGTTGGCAGGCTGTGCGGGAAGTACCTTGGAGCTGTGGGGGAGACGAACCCGTAGGAGGAAAGGAGCAACTCTGGTCCAGAATCAACGCTGAGCTCGAGGGCTGTTGGAGGAGGAGTAACGAGAGGACGATCGGTCAGCCTTGCAACTCAAGAAGCCTCTGAACTCTGGCAGCAGGTAGGGGGCGCTCTGCATGTCCAATGCATGGTTTCTGGACGGTCCGAACGAACGTATTACCTTGCGTGTTTGTATGATTATGACTCTGTGAAGTGTTTGACTGTTGATCACTGGATATCGTATGTGTGTGTTAATAGAGTCCTATTAATTATTTCGTACTCACATGCATGCGTTTAGAATGTGTTGTTTGCTATATGTTGTACATGCTGCTGAGTGGAGTCTGGATGAGTGATGATTATTACCTGTGTGGTGTATGACTATTGCTGTCTAAGAAACATATGATGACATTGGTGATGTTGTGGAGTTAATGTATGAATTGCATGTTAAATTGTAATGTGAATATCAAGCACATGGTGTGGTCTATTGTTGACTTCTGGGTGGATACGATATGAATTACTTAAGATGAACTTGCTGAGTGTGGATGACTGCTGGGACATGCATGAGGTTGCATTTATGGTTAAAGGGTGACCCGTGGAAGGTCAGGAACGCAATGATATGATTTCCAGCTACAGACCCTTGGCTAGTTTCTGAGAGGACCCGTGGTAGCCGTGGGAGCTAAAGTTAAGTCTCGAGACGTCCTTGGGAGACCGGTACCACATGGTAAGGGCTATCAGACGAGGGGCCAGAAAAGGGATCTGTAACTGAGAGTTATTGTTAAGTCGGATCCGCATGCATATAGGTAGGGGCATCATTGTCGAGAGCAGCACGCTCCTTAAAATCTGTGAATGCTATTAATGAATTCCGACTGGATTTGTGTGTGTTTGACGCTGAGGCTAAGTATTATTGATGTTATTGTTAAGGGATATGTTGTTGTGAATAGTAGAAATTAGATAACCGTGAATGACTTGAGTAATCCGACTAGTGACTGTGTAGATGCTTTATTAAATGTTGGTAAATGCTGGTATTGATTAAGATAGGTAGAGTATGTTGAAAGGGAATGTGTATTCTAAGTCGAGCCAATAACTGTCATTGTATATGTGAAAGCTCACCCCCTACACCATTTTTCAGCATGTGCAGGACGGACTCGGAAGTGCTGTCAGGGCCTCAAGTCTGAGTGTGGTGCACCCCGAGTGTTGAGTGCTTATATTGTATTCATTATGTTTAGTTAGGGTAGCCTTGGCCGGCTCTTATGTAAAATGACGATTAAGCATATTTGTTTATAAAGATTGATTAGGAGAAATATAGATATGGGTACTTGTATGGGATTGTAAGTGTTGGTGAATATATGCATGTATATATTGTTAAGATAATGGGGTACTCCGAGTGTGTGATTGTGTATAAACCTGGGTTGTATGCTGGTGGATTGTGTTGGGCTCTTTCCGAGTGGGGGAAAACGTAAAGGATTTTGAGAGAAACCCCCTTTAATGAATTCCAAATGGACGTTATAAATACTACGAACGAATAAGTCGTGGCGTGCCGAGTGAGTTAACTACCTGATTTTCCGAGTGAAGTGCAAGCATGAAGATTTGCCGAGTGGACCTCGTCCATATCCGAATAGGAAACTACCTTGTACCGGTGTTCGCCTCAGCGAGTTAGACCTAGCTCAAGCGAGTGCGTGTTTGGAGAGGCCTTGTGTTGGACTCCGCCCGAATGTCTTCCTCTCCGTTGTTGCATTATCCTGTCTTGCTCGGGCGGTGTTGGACCCCGCCTGAGCGAGTGGACGTTGTAGAGTACTTCGCCCAGGCGTTGTTGCGCTTTGCTGAACTGGGCGGAGTGGTTCAAGTTTCACCTTCCTTAGGTTGCCATACATATGTGTCTTCCTTATCCTTCCCTCACCTGTTCCCTTATGCTGAGCGCCCAGTAGTTCCCTCGAAGAAGGGTTCATCCTGTGAGAGTGAGTGGACGCTAATGTGAGGTTTGCTTGAGGAGTTTTCATCCGTTGTGGCATCGTTCAAGTGGTGTTGGACGACGGATGAGTGAGTCACCTTCCGTCCTGGAATCCGCCCAGACGCTGTAGCGTCACACCGAACCGAATAGACCGGTCTCTGTCCTAATTCCCCTGTTGCTTGTCATATGCGTGTGAATGCTCTTCTACTTCCCTCGCCTTCTTCTTCCCTTCTGTGTCAAACGATTCGTGGCTGCTTTTGTGAAAAATTTCCTCGTTGTTTTTGGGATTTCTATTTGTAAAAAAAAAAATAATAATAAAAATTTAGGGTGTTACAAGCCTCATGATATGTAGGCAAGTTACCAGGCTAAGCCACATGAGCAGCAAAATCGGCTGGTGTCATAAATGGTGCCCCTCTCCCTATATCCTATACTGATAAAATGCATCATGTAAGTGTATATAGGCACGGTGAGAAGCAACCATCATCTGCATCATATGCTGATGCTTTATGGTCATCCTAGTAAATCCCTCAGTGATAGCATCAGCAGATGGTGGTTGGGCTGGTCTCCTGCGTCTAGGTCTGGGCTGAGCCTCCTACTTTAGAGGTGGAAGCTCGCACTATTGAATAAAATAATCTCTATTCACTGAAACCTTGGGGACTATCCCCGAAGACCTAGTGAACTATGGTAATGGCAAAACAACCCCTTGCCTCCTTCTTAAGGCAGAAATAATGAGAGGGAAAGGCATAGGGTGATTCACCTTATACCCGAGGGCATAAAGGTGAATCTGCTCAGATATAAGTTCAGCAATATCAATGGTGTGGCCCTGAAGGATGAAATAAAGAAGGCAGCAGTGATCAATTGGAAGAGAAGAAAGGTGGGTGACAGGAGTGATGTTATGAAGCAAAGATGAGACACGCCTAAGCTATAGGGGTCAGCTGGGTCTTAAAGAGGTTTGGTGGAGTTCTTCCAACCTTACTAAGGTTAAATAAGATTCCATCCTTTCTCAGGAAATGAGGAACCTGATCCAGGAAGTATCCTAGATCACCATCCTCAGTAGCAATCTTGTTTTTGTTTTCCTTCTAGAAACAAGTATCACTCTTGGGAGTAGGCTCCCAAGGATTACCCAAAAGGGTACTGATAGTGTCCCTATTATAAGTAATATACCGACCCCTCACCAAGCTCGTTCTCTAGTGACTAATGTTCGGTGAATCCTGACGAGTCCTAAAGGCATTTGCGTAAAACTCCATGACTAGTATGGGATCCCCCTCAGTAGGTAAAGAAAATAGGGGTCCCCATCTCCTCCTTTGTATCTCCTCCTAAAGCTTAGGATAATCTCCAACACTAAGATCAAAGACCTTTTCCCATATGAGTCTCTGGCCCTTGATTTGATGGAATCTCGCCCACTAGGCGTCAGTCCTAAATCTGGTGGGATCTCGGGGTCCTAACTGCTCCTCTCCCTGAAGATCAGGATCTTCAGACATGGTATCAGTATCTGTGATCCTCCTCTATCTCTTGGGACCAGTGGTGGGAACTGATTTCTTAGGTGCGATCTGCAAAAGAAAATTTATTTAAATAAATCATAAATTTATACAAACAAAAATAAAACACTTATCACAAAAATTGTTTTTGGTTTTTATATTTTTAATAAATCATGCATAATAAAAAATAAAAAAAATAAATCATGTAAAACATCAAAAAATTAATGTGTATATTTTTGGATTTTTAACAGTATAATGCACATCATACAAATAAAACTCAAACAACATGTATTTTTCCATACAAATTGATAAAATTGCAATTCACACACATATTTGAACAAATTTTTATTTTTAAGAAAGAAAATACAACAACAAATAAACTTTTTAATTTTTAATTTTTACAAACAGAATTTAATTTATTTTTATACAAAAAAGTATAACAAACTAAGAAATTTTATTAATTTAAAAGAAAAACAGACAAATAAAATAAAAAAGGAACAAAAAAATTTATTTTCATTTTTCAAAATTTGAAAACAGAAAACAATATAATCCCTAGTAAATAAAACTTAAAAATTAAGAAAAAGCAAAACAGGGGCCTAACGCTACGCGTCATGTTGTTCTTCCCATACTACGCGTCACTGGGATGCTACGCGTGGGGTTACAGTTCATGCCTCAAGCTACACGTCAGTGGGACGCTACGCGTGGGCTCACAGAAACAGAAACTACAAAATGGGGTTGCGCAATAGCAACCCCTCCAAACATCATCCAATCCATACATTTCCTAATTCTAACAGCAAAGAAGTTCCAATGGTCTTCTAAGCCTATCTTAACCACATGCAATTCTAAGAATCAAAAACAAACTAAGGAAAGGGAGAAGATCACTTACTTAGAATCCTTGTGAAATTGGAGAGAGATGAGAGAATGTAGGTCCTTAAGAAGTTGAGGAATAGGGTTCTGAGAAAAATTGAGGCAGAGAGGGAAATTTAGGTTCTCTTGTTCAGTTTTAAAAACTGAACGTAGGCCCTGACGCTACGCGTGGTTGGGACGCTACGCTTGGGGCTCTGTTTTTTTTATATTTTCAAAAACCCTTTTTCTTTTAATTTTGAAACCCTTTCTAATTAAAGTTCTAATTAAAATTTAAAATTTATAAAACACACATATATTTTTTAAAATTTTTAAAATTTTTTTAATTACAAAATTTTATTTTTTATTAATTAATTTTGAATAAAAATTAAAGAAGAAATAATGGGTTGCCTCCTATTGAGCGCTTGATTTACTGTCTCTAGCTTGACACCCTACATATCACAGATCAGTTAAATAACAAATGTTAGTGGGTCTGTTGATCTCACCACCCAGATATGGTTTTAATCTTTGCCCATTAACCATCCAACTTCTTTTGAAAGTTGGATCTTCAATTTCAACTGCTCCATAAGATTTAACTTCCTTAATTACAAATGGGTCTGACCACTTAGATTTCAATTTACTAGGAAACAGTATTAATCTTGAATTAAATAATAAAACTTGCTGACATGGTGTGAAGTGTCTATTTTTAATTTTCTTGTCATGGTAAGCTTTCACCTTATTTTTATAACTTCTAAATGACTCGTAAGCATTGTTTCTGAACTCAAGTAACTGTAACTTTCTTTTGTCAACTGCCGCGTTTGGATCAAAGTTGAGGAATCTTAAGGCCCAATATGCTTTATGTTCCATCTCTACTGGAAGATGACAAGCTTTTCCATAGACCATTTGGAAACGAGAAAGGCCAATAGGAGTTTTGAATGCAGTTCTGTATACCCAGAGTGCATCATCAAGCTTTTGTGACCAATCTTTTCTGGAGGAAGATACAATCTTTTCCAAAATTCTTTCCACTTCACGATTTGAAATCTCAGCCTGTCCATTGGTTTATGGATGATATGCTATGGCCACTTTATGACTCACTCCATAATGTTGTAACACCTTCTGAAGAACTTTATTACAAAAGTGTGATCCTCCATCACTAATCAAGGTTCTTGGTGTTCCAAACCTGCAGAAAATGTTTTTCTTTAAGAAATTCACCACAGTTTTGGTGTCAGCATTAGGTGAAGCGATTGCTTCAACCCTTTTTGAAACATAATCAACTGCCAAAAGGATATACTGATTGAATTGAGAGTAAGGGAAGGGTCCCATGAAATTAATACCCCAACAATCAAATACCTCAACCTCCTGAATGTTTGTGAGAGTCATTTCCTGCCTTCTATTGACATTACCTATTCTTTGGCAGTTATCACAAGCTTGCACAAATAAGTGAGAATCCTTAAAAATGGAGGGCCAATACAAACCTGATTGAAGAATTTTTGCAACAGTTCTCTCACCATTAAAATATTCTCCATAAGGTGATTTGTGACAATGCCACAACACATCTTTTTTTCCAAATTGGGTACACAACAATGTAGCAAATTTTCCACTCTAATTTTGAATAGGTAAGGGTCATCCCAAACAAAATAATTTGCATCTTTGAAAAAAAATTTCTTTGCTGCCAAGTTAAAGCATTTGGAAGAATTCCCGCTGCTTTAAAATTGGCCATATCAGCAAACCATGGCCATTTTGTTATTTCAAAAATTTTTTCATCAGGAAATTCTTCCAAGATTTCTTTTTCTTTGGCAGTAACCTCATCATTCATTAATCTAGAAAGATAGTCAGCGACCATATTTTCACTACCCTTTTTATCTTTGATTTCAAGATCATATTCCTGAAGAAGCAGAATCCATCTGATTAACCAAGGTTTAGAATCAGTTTTGGTCAAAAGGTACTTGATTGCCACATGATCAGTGAAAAACCAATCAAGTATGATCTAAATTTTTTTAAGGCATACACTATGGCTAGTAATTCTTTTTCAGTAGTTGCATAATTTATTTGATTTTCATTTGAAACCTTACTAGCATAGTGTATAACCCTAAAAACATTTTCATATCTTTGACCTAAAACTACTCCCACAACATAATCACTTGCATCGTACATAAGTTCAAAGGGTCAATTCTAATTAGGAGCAACAATTACAGGGGCAGAAACCAATTTCTCTTTCAAGGAATTAAAAGCTTTAAGATATGCTTTATCAAACTTCTAATACCTTTTACATTTATAGGGGGTGGGAGTTTAGAGATTACCTCAATCTTGGCTTAGTCCACTTCAATACCTCTAGAAGAAATTTTAATACTAAGTACAATTCCTTCTTTCACCATGAAGTGACATTTCTCCCAATTTAGAACCAAATTTGTTTAAATACATGGCCTCAGTATGGTGTCCAAGTTAGTTAGACATGACTCAAATGAATTCCCAAAGACCGAGAAATCATCTATGAAAATCTCAATGCCCTTTTCAATTAGATCTGTAAAAATAGCAAACATGCATCTCTGAAAAGTAGCAGGTGCATTACATAATCCGAATGACATATTTCTATAAGTAAATATGCCAAAAGGACATGTAAAAGCAATCTTTTCCTAATCAAGAAGGTCAACAACAATTTGATTATATCCAGAGTATCCATTAAGAAAACAATAGTAAGCCTGTCCAGACAATCTTTCAAGCATTTGATCCATAAAAGGGAGTGGAAAATAATCTTTTCTTGTTGCTTGATTTAATTTTCTATAATTAATACATATTCTCCAACTGGTGATAGTTCTTGTTGGGATTAATTCATTTTTATCATTAACTATTACTGTCATACTACCCTTTTTTGGAACAACTTGTACAAGACTTACCTATGCACTATCTGAAATAGGATATATAATACCTACTTTTAGCAATTTCAAAACCTCCTTTTTGGTTACCTCTTTAATGGTTGGATTGAGGCGCCTTTGAGGTTGAGCAACAGGTTTAAAATCATCCTCCAAGAAAATCTTATGCATGCAGTATGATGGACTTATACCTTTCAGATCTTTAAGTGTCCATCCGATTGCTTTTTGATTTCTTTTCAACACTTCTACCAGTTTTTCTTCTTCTGTTTCACTTAATAAATTACTAATAATTACTGGTTTTAGATCACCTTCTTTAAAAAGGATGTACTTTAGGTTAGAAGGTAGCACTTTAAATTCAGGCCTCTGGATTTCTTCAACAGGTACTTCTTGGATTTCTTTAATTTTTCTTGATTCAGGGGAAATTTATTTCCCTTGATCAAGATCTTCAAGATACCCATTCACCCGTCTCTCTTCTTCTTCACTCAAATATTCCACAGAGTTAGTTAATAACTTATTTAGAGGATCAGAAATTGATATACCTTTGGATATGGAAAGGCAAACTTCATCAAGAACATCCACCTTAAAACAGTCTTGTTTTGAGTTGGAATGTTTCATGGCTTTGAAAACATCATAGTTCACCTCTTCATCATGTACTCTTACTGCCAGTTTTCCATTATCTACATCAATAAGCACCCTAGCAGTCTTCATAAATGGTATTCCCAAGATCAGGGGGACTTCAGCATCCTCTTCCATGTCTAAAACCACAAAGTCAACAGGGAAGTAGAACTTGTCAACTTTTACAAGTACATCTTTCACAATACTGTAGGGTTCTTGATTGATCTATCGGCTAATTATGGAGTCATTTTTGTTTTCTGAGGATCAAGATCACCAAATCACTTCATCATACTTAGAGGCATTAGATTAATGCTTGCCCCTAAGTCTAATAAGGCTTTCCCAATATTTACACCTCCAATGAAGACGGGAATGGCAAAACTTCTAGGGTCTTTCAACTTTTCTGGCATGTTATATTGCAAAATAGCACTACAACCTGCTTCAAGTTCAACAATTTCCTCATTATACCTCTTCTTTTTGGTAAGTAATTCTTTCATAAACTTTGCATAAGTTGGCATCTGTTCCAATGCCTCAGAAAATGGGCTATTTATGTGTAATTGCTTGAAGATATCAAAGAATCTTTTGTACTTAATAGTGCAAAAATTGGATATAACAAGATATAATCACGGGTTAAAGTGGATCAGTGATAAAAACATGTGCGGTGGCATTTTTGAAATTATAAGGTAAATGATATAATCAGGGGAAAATATATATCCACGGTTAACATCATAACCGTGATCGTATCCATCAATATATGATCATGGTTGAGGAGTCAACCGTGGATATATAGTACCTGAAATATATATCCACAGTTGACTACACAACCGTGACTATATATTGATGGGTATGATCACGACTCTGATGTTATCTATGAATATATATTGATGTCTATAATCATGGTTGAATTTCCAACTGTGGATATATAGGTCATGTACTATATATCCACGGTTGACTCCATAACTGTGGATATATATTGATAAGTACGATCACGGTTATGTTGTTAACCGTGGATATAAAGGTGGCATTTAACTAGGAGTATTGGTGTAACCGTGATAATAGGGTTAATATGATTACAGTTGTAATGGGAACCGTGAATATATGTTTAATTTAAGTCAGGTTTTGAAGGGTTTAGGTCATTTCCCCGCCACCATGACTTTTTCTTCTTCCTCTCGCGCTCTACTTCATCGTCTATGTAGTGGTTGAGTGCCTTCATCTTTATCCCTTTTCTATTCAAGTAAGTGTTTCTCTTCTTCCTCTCTTGTTTTCCTATGTTGCATTATGTGTGAAACTCTTCCTCTGTTTCGTTATGCAGAGCACAGCGTCATTCTCTATTGATCGTTCTCTTCGTAGTTTCTTCTCTGTTCACTGTCGTTCTTTTTATGGTCTCTTCGTGGTTTTTTTGCACCATTGTCTAGTAAGTGCTCCATTGCCCTTCTTATTTGTTTACTTGCTGGTCTGCTTCGTTGTTATGCTTTATCATCGTTTGTGGAAGCTTGTCTCTCTGTTTGTGTGTGTTTTTACTTGTGTAGTCGAACCTAAATAAATGTTGTCTCTGTATATGTTTTCATTGTTAAAGCTAAACGAAGCTTGTCTCTGTCTCTAGTTATTTGACATTGCCTGTGTGTTATTAAGTTTGGTTAATTCTGCCCCTATGTTATTAACTGTTAGTGTTAAGTTGCATCTGGTTACTTTGAAAGGGGTTTTCACTTACCCTCAAATATGCAATACGTATACTTTGTTGGTTCTGTGTATATCAGAATTTTTGTCTCTATTTAGTTTACTTTGCTGGTTCTGTGTATAATGTGCCTGTTCTGTGTAATTGAAAATTAGTGGCCTGATCTATTACACTCAAAACCCAAGGGGAAAATCATTAGTCCAGAACTCTAAGGATCCAACCACTGTTTTTCAACCAAATCAGGGGTTACTGTTAACCAATGGAAACTTGTTAAATTTAAGGCAATGAATGAACTTCTTAAATTTAGTATTTTTTAGTAGTAGATCATTAGTTTCTTCCAGTAGCTATGAAATTGTGGATTGGAACCCATCATGTTCTATGTATATGGTTTGGTCTATAGAATTGGTTTTCATTTGGATTTTTGGTAAGTTTAGGGTTTGTGTTTAATGATAAGGTTTGGTCACTACAAAGTTATTAGTTAATTTTAGTATTACTTATCAATTTTTTTTGCTTACTAATTCTTTTTTTTTAATGTAAGATGTTTAAAAATAGTTCATCCCTTAGAGTTTAGAGTGTTATTGTTGAAATATAATTAAGATAAATATACATAGGATTGAAAAATTAAAAGACACAAGTAGATTTAACACATTCCAAGTTCTTAGACCATTTTTTTTATTTTTTGTTCACATTCCAATACCAAACAAAACTTGAAAAATGTCATAATCCTATACCATATCCATAATCCATAAAATAAAAGTTCCAAGTTCAAAAGTCTCATAATCCATAATCCATCATCTAAAACACCATAGTTCTACTTGAAAATAACAATTAAAAACATCATATTAATTACTAAATAAAAGTCAAAACTTTAAAAGTCTTATAATCGAACACCATAATCCATAATCCATAATCCAACACCATGGTTGTACCTCAAAATAATACAAATTAAAAACATCATACTAATTTAGGAGAAAGGTTAAGTAAATTATTACACATTTTTAAGTACAATATACAATGTTGTTTCTATTGCTATTTATTGCTCTCACATAATGTTATTTTTTACACTTGTATGTATGTGGTTGTCACCGTTGCAAACTCGTAGGCTCATACTAGCTAACTAGTATGAAAGTTGTTGTGCATGAGTGAACCATAGTTCCCCGTTTGAGATTCGACACAAATGGTCATTAAATTAATTAATTTCATCATTTGTGTTGAATCTTAAATTGTCCGTTTGGATAGTTTGGGATGAACAATTGTTTTTTATTCCTCAAACTGAAAACCAAAGCTCGATGCATGACACCGATGTCGACATGGATGACCGACTTGAGGATATGATCCATGATCTGGGGGTAGAAGGTTTTAAGAAAGCTTATGTATATATGACTCTATGTGAGGATTCTGAGCAGCCGTTGTATCCAAACTATGTCAATTTCACGAGGTTATCAACAGTTTTGCGATTGTTTAATTTGAAGGCCATACACAGGTGGATGGATAAAAGTTTCACTGACTTACTAAAGTTGTTGAAAGAAATGCTCCAAGCTGGAAACACCTTGCCGAATCATAACTATGAGGCCAAAAAGGTGTTGTGTCCTATGGGTTTGGAGTATGAGAAAATACATGCATGCCCAAATGATTGTGTATTATTCCAGGGTGAGTATGAAATGTTGCATCGATGTCCTAGGTGTGGGGTGTCATGGTATAAGAAGAAAGAGGCGGATTCTGATGAGGTCTGTACTAAAGGGTCTCCTGTAAAGGTGTTGGGGTATCTGCCCATAGTTCCAAGACTAAAGCATCTGTTTGCCAATGCAGATGATGCAAAACTTATGAGATGGCATGTTGATGAAAAGGTTATTGACGGACTACTTAGGTGCCAGTCTATCATGGAAATTCCATCCACCACAACACGTATTCCAACATCTATCATGGAACATGACTAGATGATGTAGTTGCCAGTCTTCATGACCACCATGAAGGCTTGTGGGAAAATATTTCATCTTCATAGGGTATTAATCATGTTAATGAATCATTGTATTAAATGTTATATTAATTATTCATTGTATTAAATTTTGACAGTTGTTTTTCCTTATTTGGACAGATACTCATGGCTGACCAGGATCCACATTCTAGGTCCAACTCATAGGCTACTGACTCTACTCGGAAGAGTAGAGGTGTTACCCAGAAGCCAGATGTTGCACTTAGGCGTCATCGGGGAGAGAGGTTATGTGTTGACATCAATGTCAACACTGGTAGACTTGATGGACCATATGCCGTGAAGTTTAGTAATTATTTGGGAGTTGTGGCTCCGTTGAAGGTGTCCATTATTATCCCCGACTGGGATAATGTCGAGGAGGTCGTGAAGAACCAGATTTGGAGTGATATTCTAGTAAGTTAGATATCATTTAAGTTTTATTTTAGTGTATTATTTCATGTAATTCATGATAAGGACTCTTTTATGGACTAATTCGTTTCATGTAGGATTCTTTTGAGATACCAGCACATGACACAGTGAGGAGGAAGATCCTCGGTATTATTGCTGAGCGATGGAGGTAGTTCAAATGCACATTCACTAGGAGGTATATTTAGACTTTAAATTCTTAATCAACACTTTGCCAAATTGTACCAATCCTTATTTTAACATTATATGAATTGTAGGTATGTATTCGGGGAGAAGCGAGGACAGTTCCCCAGAGAGAAATATGCCTTCATTGATCAGGAGACTTGGATGCTTTCGTTGCATATAGGCAGACTAACCAGTTTATGGTACGTTGGTTTTTTACATGCTTAAATTATTTATAATTTAAACGTCTAACTCTGAATAATTTTCTTTCTTGTTGTAGGCGGTCAGATCGAAAGCATAGAGCATTAGGAAGAAGAATGACTGCCCCCCACAGATTGTCACGTGGGGGTTACTGTAGATTAGAGGAGCAGATGGCCCAAGAGAGGGCCAGTAAGTGTCAGACTAGCCAGCCTGACACCGGTAGTGTGGATCCCCCTTCCCCACCTAAACGCCATGAGAAATGGAAGCGGGCCAGGATCAGGAAGAGTGGGGAATACACTTCCTCACAAGCTCAGGAGGTCACCTCACAGATAGTAAGTATTCCCTTTGTAAATGTGTCAGTTTTTTTGGTTTACTTGAAGCAAGTGAATACTAACTTGTTTGGTTTCAGGATTCCTTGGTTGAGCAATCAACCCTAGGGTCTTTTGTAGCCCATGGTAAGCAGGATATTTTGACTACCGCCATCGGTAGGCCAGAGCACCTAGGAAGGGTGTGTGTTGTTGGTCGAGGTGTAGGTAAGTTATAAATAACTGTAGCCTTTTATTTTGTTATCTATTAAACAATTATGGGCTAATGAATCACATTTCACAGGCCTCTGGAGCTATTACGGTGCTCTCGGCCCTGCCTCCTCCGTTGAGTAGTTGGTGGAGCAGAAGGTTGAGTCGAGGGTGGCTATTGTGAAGGCTGAGTATCAGGAGGAGATTACAAAGCTACAGCAGGAGATGGCCTGATTTAAGGAGGAGATTAAGGCCTCACTCAACCACCACCAGGAGACTACTGTTCATTGTTTGTAATTTGTTTCTTTCATTGTTGAATAACTTCTGCTTGATGCATAAATATATAGGTACAGAGGGTTAGTACTAAGGGTTTACGCGCTGCAGCTGACCTTGACGATGATGGGGTCGAGCTTGCGGATACCCGTCAATGTGACCTGTTCATTGATGGGTCAGAGGAGCCAGTTGCCACTGGCATGGTCTACAACTTAGGCCCTATAGTTCACCATCAGTCATTACCTGGTGGTATGTCCAATGTCTCTATTGTGCTCATCCTTGAGGAGGATGTTGCTATGCCAATGGCAACTCCAGAGGTTAAGACCGTCGGTCAGGCGGTGGGGCACTTTCTTATGTGGCCCAATAGACTCTTGTCGGTTGCTCTTATATAGGTATAAACCCGAAACACTTACTACTTTTGTTATATTGTCATTTATGGTACAAACTATGATGGTTGTAAATTGTTCAACAGGAACCGGCATTGAAGAAGCCAGACCCCATCGACAATCCGATCCAGATGCTATGGCAGGTCGGGGCTGAGCTAGGAGAGGACGCTCTTCAGGTCCTATGGTGGCCACTAGTGTTCGGCCGTCCAAGTTCACTACCGGTTTACATTACACAGAGTGACTTGTGTGAGATTATGATGGGGTTGACGATGCTGAACATCTCCATTATTCAGCTGTGGGAGTTGTAAGTATATCATTTTATGTTCAATTTTTTCATTATACAAGTTATTTGTCGCTAACCATGTCTTAACTTGTTTAGGTTTCTGTATAAAATCTATGTGGACTTGGGTTTCAATGGAACTTATAGTTTCTTAGAGCCCTCTTTCATATAGAGGAAAGGAAACAGCAAGGAGGACACTCAGGCATACATCCAGAATTGGATGTTTGAGTCTAGGAAGGATGTATACCTGGCCCTGTATCATAAAGGGTAAGATTCTATTCCATAATTATTGTCCATTAATTTTTGCATTTTGAAGTCTCACTTATCACTCGTAACTGCAACGCTCATTGGACACTTATGGTGATCTGTCCCCGGGCTTATGCTGCTTTATACTTTGATTCTGTGCACGGGACTGTTCCACAAGACCTAAAAAATATAGTAGACGGGTAAGTTAATCCCTAAAAAATAAGTACCAATTCGATTACATCATTTTTGGTCTTATATGATTCTAACTTATCTTGTGTTTTATTTTGACGTAGGACGGTGGTTGGATACAGTCGACTGCTTGGAATTAAGTCCACCAGAAGAAAATTTGCGTGGGTGCACCCAAAAGTAAGTCAATCAAATTCATTCAAATCTTTATTATATTTTTATGTTATGAATTCACTTATTCTATATTTTATATCCATTGTAGTCTTATAGGCAGGAGGGTAGCTTCGAGTGTGGTTATTACATCATGCACACCATGCTGACCATCGTCCAACAACATTCAGTAGATGGATGGACAGATGTAAGTCTCATCGCTTGGACTAGTTTTCTTCCAATTTCATCAAATTCATGTAATAAATATAGCTTTTGTTCTAATTGTTTTGTGCATTGTTTGTAGTACTTTCAGGACCGGTCATACTTCCTTAGGACACTTGTAGATAATGTTAGAAAGCAATGGGCCGCATACTTCATTGAAGTCAGGAAAGGACTTAGCTAGATATAGGATTTTTATTCTCTTATATATGTATCTAGTTTAGGATTTAGGGTTTAGATTTTATTAGGTTACATTCATCTGAATTGTATATAGTTTTATTTTTTAGGTTGTTATGAATTGATAGCAAATTAATGTTATATACATACCATTCTTTTTATATATTGTTGCTGGAAATACTGGGATATACTGTATATTGTGTTGGTTGTCTCATTGCAGGTTTGGGAAACAATAAAACAAAACCCATATTAAAAAAAAACTCATTATATAATCACGGTTATGGTAACAACCATGATTATAGACCATCTTTATTCACAGTTTCTACGATAACTGTGATTATACATAGTCTGTAAATGAAGTTTTATGACTACTTATATTCACGGTTATGGTTGACAACCATGATTAAATAGGTTCTTATTTAATCACGATTAAAAACAACCGTGATTAGATGTGATTTATAACCACGGTTCACAATCGTGGTTAAAGGACCTCATCTGCTACCACGGCTGCAACAACCACGGTTCTTTAACCATGATTAAAGGCCAATTTTAACCGTGATTATATCCACTTTTTCCACTAGTGATTCATTTTCCTTATCCTTTTTTGATGGTGCATGTGGATAAGGTAGATCCTTAACTAGAGGTTTCTGACCTAAATACTGATTTTTTGTTTTTCATTTTTTGATTTTTTTTTCTTTTTTATCATCATTTTCTTTATTGTTTTCTTTATTCTCTTTTTCTTTCTTTTCTTTTTCATTTTCTTCCTTTTCTTCTTCTTTTTCATTCTTTTCTTTTTCTTTACAATCATTTCCTACAACTTTACCACTTCTTATAAAAATAGCCTTACATTGTTCTCTTGGATTTTGAGTATTTACAGAAAAACCAGAGCTTTTCATGTCGGCTACTTCTTTTGCTAACTGCCCCAATTGCATATCTGACGCTTTACGTACGGCTTCATTTGTTTGCATATATTGTAGCAATTATTGGATAGATTCCTCTATCCAAGTTAGCCTTGCTGTTTGATCATATTATGGTTATTGTTATTTGAATTGATTGTTAGGAGGTCTGTTAGAAGGTCCAACATCTTGTTTCCAGCCAAGATTCTGATTCTGCCAACCCTGCGGGAAATTATTAGGAAAAGAATTATCAAGATTGATAGGAAAAGTACCTAAAGGTATTCTTTGGTGAATCAGGAAATTGGCTTGTTCTTGATCATTTCCATCAGGGGCACAGTAACCACATGGTTGTTCACCCATGCAATGCACACATTGTTTCAATTAAGTAGGTGATGGTGATGATACTTGAGCTAAAACTGCATCATTTACTCCCAACTCAAGCATACTTGGTTTCCTTGATGTACTACCTCTTTCATGCTTTGCTTGACGGTCACTGGTTGACATAAACTCCATGATTGATATTGCCTCTTCAACAGTTTTGTTCATTAAAGAACCACCTGCACATGCATCTAACATCATCTTGAACTGAGGCAATAAACCATGATAAATGATTCTTACCATTCCAGCATCATCCAAATTATGGTTTGGACATTTCCTAAGAAGCGCTTTGAATCTTTCCCATGCTTCACCAAGTGATTCATCGTGATTTTGTGAAAGAAAATGTATGGATGTCATTGCTTCAAAATATTTTGAAGGTGAATAAAATATTTCCAAAAATTTTGTTTCAACATCGGACCAGTTTGCAAAACTACTGGGTGGACAAGATTTAAAACATTCTTTAGCTTTCCCAATCAAAGAAAAAGGAAACAATCTCATGTAAACAGATTCTTCTTGATTGGGTTCAAAACCAATTGTGCTGCATAACTCATAAAAAACAGTTAAATATTTATATGGTTCCTTATTATTTAAACCAGCAAATTGATTATTTTGAATAATGTTAAGAGTAGCTGGTTTAATTTCTACAGCAGCAATAGGTCCTTGGTACATCCCCGAAACACGGGGTAGACCATTGATAGCAGCAAACTGTCCCAGTGTTCTTCTTTGTTCAGCAGCCATATTAGAATTTTCAAATTTTTCAAAAGAAGATGAAGTTAAAGAAGAAGTTTTTGTTTTTTTAGATTTTAAAGCTTTGAGTTTCTTTACAAACTTCTCGATCTCAGGATCAAAGAACACTTTCCCTGCAGAAGTTCGAGTTTGCATAAACAAACTAAATATAGAAAGTTAGTCTAACAATGTTAAGAAAAATGAATAAATAAATGAATAAAATAAAATTCAAAATTTAACTAAGGTAAAAAAAATATACCACGGTAATTAAAAATTTACTGTTTTACTGAATCAATTCAATCCCCGGCAGCGGTGCCAGAAAACTTGTTAAACCTTAAATACTATTGGGTCTTTTAATTGGCAAGCACACCAATCGTTTGTAGTTTTCAAATTTAGATATCGTTCCACTGGGATTGAAAGTTCTAGTAATTCACAGTAATTTCTATTACTATGGCAAATGTATAAAAACTTATTAACAAAAGAATGATTTATAAACAATTTATATAATATTCACAGAATTTGATGATTGATTTGTTCATGTGGTAAAAAGGTGATAAAGATATAATCTATCTAGAAAGTTAAGATGTAATTCAGAATAATCTCAGATACTTGAAGTAAAAACACAGCTTGACAAATTAAGTTGGAATTAGGATCCTTACACTAAAATATAATGAAATGATTACAAACATACATATTTAATTATCAAGTTCATGTCATTGCAGCTTAAAATCATTATAACCGATCCCTCATGATATAAATTCTAAGTAGTTATTGTAAAGTCCAATCCCTCATGTTATTTCTCAGTAAAAACTTGCATTAAGTCCTGGCCTTATGGCAACAATAATCACTAATTCTATTCCTAGTAATTGGCATATTAAGGGTATTTCAACTTTTACTTTCATTAAAACATATTTTAATTTGACATGAATAATCATTCTCCCGTTTGACATTCATACTGATAAAATATGAGACACCCCAAAAATCACAGTAAATTTTTCACGTTTTTAGAAAATACCTGGATCTATAATAAGCCACTCCCATATATGAATATATGAGAGGGTAAATTTAAAAGGATTAACTTTAAGAAAGTTCCTCAATTAAAACAGCGGAAGGAAAATTGAGCACATGAATAAATGTGATTCTGTTTTAAGAAATCGACCACTGGGAATTAATAAAACCCAATTTTACACTTAAGGTATCCATAAAATAATGTGGGTTCAAGTCTCAGTTTTCAGAAACGAAAGAAATTAATTGGGATAGTGCATTTCTTGGCATAACAGGAGTAGCAGGGCGAAAAGGAAAAAGGGAGTAACAGGGGCGTCATCTCGCTCAAGCGAAGTCTGTAACACCCTCATTTTAATAATTAAATGAGATCCAGAACAGGGAAAATTTTTCCCAAAAAGCCAACCCAGCAACCGGGTAGAATTAGACAATAATAAAGGAAGGCAAAGAGCTGACCAGAAGCTCGGAAAACCGATTAGAACAAGGAAAAACATTCACAGTGGAAGAATAAAACAGCGCCTGAGCGAGACCCCAAAACAGCGTGCACTCGCTCAAGGGAGATACAGCACGCTTGAGCGAGCACCCCAACACACTCGGGCGTACACCCCATCGCTTAGGCGAAATCAACCAACAACCTTCCCATGCGCTCACGCTCGCTGGAGCGAATGTCTCATTCGCTGGGGCGGACACAAGTACAAGGTAATCTTTCACTCGGATTTGGGACATAGTTTCCCCCAGTAAATCATCACGCTCGAACCTCACTCGGGAATCTACACAGCTCCTCATTTCATTCATATAGGTTACAAGTATAAACCACTCGGGAAATTACTTCCCCACCAAGCCGACCCAAAGCCTTCCATTGAGGACATACTCGCTGGAGCGAGAACTCACTCGTTGAAGCATGAAGCCAGACTCGGCATTCACATCACTCGGTAAAGGGTTTCACTCGATATTCAGGGGTTCCATTCACTCGGGAAGAGCCCCAATACTTGCCTCCCTCAGAAGTTCGTAACTTAGTCTCTCAATTTTGTCCACAGAGGCCACGCAATGGCCCACTCAAAAAATATTAATAATTCCACTCGGGATCTATGAAGTTACTCCACTCGGAGTCTAATAATTTCCCTCACTCGGCTTACCACCCAACCAAACATCGCTCGGTGTATTCCAACCACATTCAATCAGAATGTGCCACACACCTATTACTCAGTAAACTAACTCCAAGACCGACCAATACCTATTTGTCTTCCACTCAGAATACATATATAACTTCACTCGGATTATATATAAAACACTTAAAATATGTCCAATCTAATCCATCGTAATAACTCTTCCCTCAGAGAAGTTCACTCGGATTCCACTCGGGCCTATACAAAATAATTCCCCACTCGGGGTTTCCTTATAATTTCACTCGGCAACGATCATTCTTAATATTACTCGGGAGATTCGTATATCAACTTTTACACAATATAAGTTCATCTAAGGTATCTTACTCAGAATCCAATTAAGCATCACCGCTCGGAAAGGAAGGCCCAGCCATTTATAGTCTCACTCGGAGATGGCTCCCACAACTAAGTTTACTAGGAGAATCATTGACTTAGCGATATTCTATCCATCATTCTCTCTCCGTCTACTCAAACCAAAGTCACCAGTATACAACATATATGTACCTACATGATCATGCACTCGAAATACTCATTATCTTCCATCATTCATTCGTCAGCACCTGATATCCGATACAAGCACAGGTTATCAACATAAACCATATACGTATATAAACATGCACTCGGGTCATAATAGTTCAGATTACTTATATATAAATTTATA
Organism: Clitoria ternatea; assembly: GCA_037962975.1. Taxonomy (NCBI): domain Eukaryota; kingdom Viridiplantae; phylum Streptophyta; class Magnoliopsida; order Fabales; family Fabaceae; genus Clitoria; species Clitoria ternatea. The sequence continues at coordinate 166,554,692 of CM075672.1, forward strand.
TTCATTATACAACACTGTTATTATGAGCCGGCCAAGGCTATAACTGACTGAAACGTAATAAATGCGATACAAGCACTCAACAGTCGGAGTGCACGTCACTCGGACTTGAGGTCTTCACACCATTCCGAGTCTGACTTGCATACACTAAAAAATGGTGTAGGGGTGAGCTTTTACATATGAAGCAATAGTTATTGACTCAGATTTTACCTCAAACCTCAATTATATAATTTACATGGCTCAATCCACAAATATATATATATCTACTGCCAATTAATATAAAAGTCACACAACATCATCTAATCGAAAATCACACAATAACATACCTTCTCAATCACACATCATATGGCACTTGGCAACAACATCAATACATACATATTCATTCAGTCGGAATTCACTCATATGACATCATCTAGTCGGCATTCATTCAAATCAATCAATTCATGCCAATCATGTTGGTCTCGATAACCATACTCACACACACATGCATGCGGATCCGGCTTAAAGCATGATTTCAGTTACAGATTCCTTCCTGGCCCCTCGTCCATTAGCCCTTCCCGCGTGGTACCGGCCTCCCATTGGCATCTCGAGACTCCTCTCTAGCTCCTACGGCTACCACGGGCCCTCATGGAACTAGCCAGGACTGGAAAGCACCTCGTATGTGCAACCTCATGCAATACCACACAGTATTCTAAATGGAATCAAGCATCAACTCACATCTCGAGCATTCGGAAATCATTATGGCGTTCTCATTCAAATACATTCAACATAACTGCATACAGAACCCAGCAAATCACCACCCTTTTTAACTCATAGTTACATGCATTCGGTCAACATGCTCAGAAACATTAACATGCACTAATAGAGGGAATCACACCACAAAGCAGTTCACAACATCACCAACCCGGGAGTTACATGAACAATTACCCAATCATAACACATCGAACTACACATCTCACACATAACACATCACATTAAAGCAAGCACCCGGAATTCGTCCATAAACCATACACTTGACATGCAAAGCGCCCCCTACCTGCTGTCGGGGTTCAGGGACTCCTTGAGTTGCAATGCTGACTGATCGCCCTTCTGTTACACCTCCTCCAACAGCCTTCGAGCTCAGCGTTGATCCTGGGCCAGAGTTGCTCTTTCTTCCAACGGGTTCGTCTTCCCCACGGCTCCAAGGCACTTCCCAGCACAGCTTCCAACTGGGACACTAACAGCTTCAAGCGGAAGGAGAAGAAGAAGAAGAAGAAGAAGAAGAAGAAGAAGAAGAAGAAGAAGAAGAAGACAGAGGGGATGAAGAGAACAGGGAGTGGAAACAGGGCCACGTCGTTGTTCCACCCAGAAAAGCTCTTCAACTCTCTCCCTGTTCTTTCCACGCGGGTGATTCGAATGAGGGTGAAGAAGAAGAGAAACAGTAAAAGGAAGAGACCAGATGTACGCATGAAGGAGAGCTGTCCAGCGTGACTAATAAGGGAAAGAGAGAGTTGAAGTTCTTTTATACCTCCAGGGGTGCATGCGTCTTTTCACCTGGCATTAACATTATTTATTCTATTATTTCTAACCAAACAGCAATTACTCTAATTAACCATTAATCCTAATTCTGTAATTTAACCCTTAATTAATAGCTTAATCTCAATCGGTAATTAAATTAAGAATCGGGATGTTACAGTTCTCCCCCTCTCAAAAGAATTTCATCCTCGAAATTCAAACACATGCTTAGCCTCAATGAACTACTCGGAAAATCGTTGTCATACCACAATAAGCGATTACACCTCTATGCATCTCAAGTATTCGTACATTGTTTAAATTCCAGTCAGTATAATTGGTTTCCAAAGCAATCTACCGACCGCTCCACTCAGAAAACCGAGACATCACTCTTAACACATTCCTACTCGGAAGTGTCACCATCGACTCGGAATAACATTCCTTTCTTCCACTCAGACTTACCTCAACAAACAGATCGGAATACCACAGTCATGCTCTGACTGCAACTCTTCGCTCCCCCACGTCTCCGACTGCTTCGTAATTTCTAATCAGCATAAATAAAACAACCCTTCATAGTCTTTATTACATTCGGGATTCCATTCCCCACGTAGTTACCCCCATTCAACTCTGCCAGTCCACTATAACCAATGGTACATCAAGTTCCTTGGCCACTCGGCCTTACACACTCAACGTTAATCGGTGCACATCCACCAACTGTTCCTTCAGTCCCAATGGAGTCACTCAGAATAATTATGTATCCACACAGGGTATAAACACAAAGTTATGTCGATTACAGTGTTGGGGCAGTTTAATTGGCAAGAAGCATTACCGATTCCCACAGAATACTCACCAATGTCTGATTCACCTTAGATTAAACCCTCGTGTAGTCAACATTCGACTCCAAAAGTTCTTCTCTAAATCATGATATATCTTGACAATACCGAGACAAACGCTCAAAAGAGCTTCAAGTGCTCCAATTAGCATAGACTGTCTGGATTTTCCCTTTACAGGCATCACACTCGGTTCTAGAATCTCCGATTTTTAACCATTCCTTTGGCCAATTCCATGCCTACACCCTGAGAAGGTCACTCGGGACTCTCAATCAAAAGGGTTGTTCGGTGTTTGAATGAAATTCTTACCCGGAAAACTTTCCATTTACCCTAGTTTACACTCGAAATTCAAGCCCACTCCGAATACAAATCTGAGTTCCAACTCAGCAGCTTCGAACATCAATCCAAACACATCTATGGATAAATTTACCCCTCGGGCACTAACTCTTTCTCGGGATAATTCACTCGGAGACTTACCCATTCATAGCCCCACATTCCGACCAGACGTCCATTTGGTAAGATTAGTCAGGGGCACATCCTACAGACTTAAAATTTTTGCACGATGAATCATTTACTTTGTACCATTCCACTCGGAAACGTCACGCTCCGAGTCACACCACTCGGATCTTACCCTACTCAGAAGTGTTACACTCGGACACAATTCCCTTAACTTAGCAATGATCCTCTCTATGAGGTTCTACTCGGAACACCATAACTTCACTCAGTAATCTTTTCTCCCAAAAGGTTTTACTCGAAATTACATTCCTTCTCTTCACTCATAATCATCTCTACCTCCTGTCACTCAAATTATATTAACCTTTCCTAAGTAAATCTTGCCTCATTAATTATCTCAGCTCGCAAATCATGACCCTTTATCAAATCCTCAACATTACTCGGCTAAACCCATAAACTTCTAATTCTGGTGTTAGGTTTGGGTCACGGATATATACACTCAGCAACTAATTGCTTCCATCGGGATTCGGGCTACCATCAATGAATACTTGCCATACCAACAGCATTACTACATTCCCAATAATGGCTGTAGCAATTTCTAAACGTTGTTCTAGGTATATCAGGGACCTTAATCCGCTCTAGTGGCATTCTAAGCGTCAATTGACTCTGGTAAACCGAGTCGCACATAATTAATCCTCCAAATCTTCAGTACTCTGTAGTGGTTATTATTTCCTATAGTTAACTTACTCAGTCGGTTGGCAATCAAGGAATGACCACACACCACCGCCACACCTTTCGATCAGTAACACAAGGTAATTATGTTGGCAAGATCACCTTCTTGTCCCCGACAGTCAACACCACTTTCACAATCAACCATACCCCACATAACCTCTGATTCTCTCAGAGGTAAGCACCTCAATGCCAAACAAGTCTCCTATCCTCTTCTGAATACACTATCAATTACCATCCACTCGACACACTCTCACTTTTACTCAGGACAGCCCGATAGACTCACCATCACCATAAGCAGCTACAACCTCACCTGCCCGACTCATGAATTGCTGCATCCAACTTATAGGATGACGTCTCATTCCTATAGGGTTACAACAATTACATAAAGTCACTGCAAGAGTGTACGCTACCACAATGCCCATGGTATGTAGAGTCGTCTCGGAACAGCATAGCTCACACCGACTGTACTCACACAGGTAATACTAAAGCACATGAAATTAATGACAATTCACATAAATTTATAAATAACACATTTATATCAACATCATTGTTATGCACCGACTAGGGTACATCACACAACAACAGTCATAAGTTATTAATTACCATCACTATAAAAGTGTACAATAGCAATAGATTTCCGACTCACACAGGGTTCACACCTCGTCACTGAATCTTATCCTCATAAAGCTATAATCTGACAGTCTATTATTCCATCATGTCGTCACTCATCAATCAATTGGAGCCTAACAATTCATTAATCCCACTTGAGTATACATCTCGAGGTTACCATATAATTTCCGATTAAACAACAAGTTTTTGCCTTAGTGGACTCTCTTCGCCAATCATAAGTACAACCCTCCTATTGGATGTACAATCAGCCTCATCACACGAGTTCTGTCATTACTCTACTCAATACCCAATCGCACCCAGGACTCAACACTACCATTTCTTTATCCATCAGGTATCATTCGTTATTTGCACTTTACCATATGGCTATTCAATCCTCAAGGAGTTACCATACAATTGCCTTACTCGGTTCAGCAATTCACAGGGTTAATCAAATTATCAGAATCGAAATTTCTAGGGGTCATTAAGTACCCGTCGTAGGCATTCTCACAACATCCAATTATCACCGAGCCTAGCTCACCATAGTGTCTAATTCCATAAGTCTAACAGTATAAGGTCATGCTAAACCCAATCGGTTTTCTACACCTTGTGGGTCACGATTCAATCAATAATTTACTCGGTTTTCAGTCACAACACCGAGTCTAACCCAAGTCATCACACAATAAAATCATCACACAATGGTAATCCAAGCCTCAATGAGTTACTACGCGCTTGCTTTACTCGGGCTCAACAACTCACAAGATTAATAAATTATCAGACTTAGAATTTCTATGGGGTCACCACTTACCCATCGTGGGTCACACCCAAAATATCCAAATATTATAAAGCCCAATACCATTCACTCAGTCTTCACACACCAAAACCGAGACAGTATTCAAATCAAACAGGTATTCTATGTCACATTCATTCATTCATGATCATGCCCAATTAACTGGGTCACCACACCTAGTGGTCCAGCATCTAGTCCATCAGCCACTTGGTTTCCTCACCAACCACCGAGACGTAATCCCAATTTAACATATACCCGATCTCGCCCTTGTTTACTTATCACACACCCAGATTTTTAACTTAGGAAACTGCAACACATCACTCATACCATATATCGTATACATCATATATCGTTCATTCATCGCTCACTCAATTTCCCAATTTAGGAATCTACAATCAATCAATTACATCCTATACCATATAGGATTCACGTGCCAAAAGATATGTACCTGGCAACTTAGAAAACTGCAATAAATTACTTATGCCATAAACTACACACGTCATACATCATTCACTTAATCAACTCGAACATAAGAGTTCTAATCCATTCAACAAGCATGACTTGGCCATGAACCATCAGCATAGCGCACCCAAGAGTCCTAACCAATTGATCCGACCTCCACCTGTACCAGGGTCCCAACATTTATCATTCTATTTCTTCTGACTGACCCAGGCTTAAAATAACCCCTAGGTAGTTTATAAACAATCAGGCTAGGGTAGCATCCAGTCTTCTATTCCCCAATCAACGTCACAACAGTAGTACCCTTCACTACTGTCTGCAATAAAACACATAAGCATAGAATCACACAAATCATGATTAATCATGTATCAATTTAACAGAATACTACAGGCAAGGATGACAATCGGTCATATTGCACACAACCGCCCACTAACAGTAGGCAAACCTTGGCCATGGACCTTTTGGTCTGCTCTGATACCAAAATGTAACACCCTCATTTTAATAATTAAATGAGATCCAGAACAGGGAAAATTTTTCCCAAAAAGCCAACCCAGCAACCGGGTAGAATTAGACAATAATAAAGGAAGGCATAGAGCTGACCAGAAGCTCGGAAAACCGATTAGAACAAGGAAAAACATTCACAGTGGAAGAATAAAACAGCGCCTGAGCGAGACCCCAAAACAGCGTGCACTCGCTCAAGGGAGATACAGCACGCTTGAGCGAGCAGCCCAACACACTCGGGCGTACACCCCATCGCTTAGGCGAAATCAACCAACAACCTTCCCATGCGCTCACGGTCGCTGGAGCGAATGTCTCATTCGCTTGGGCGGACACAAGTACAAGGTAATCTTTCACTAGGATTTGGGACATAGTTTCCCCCAGTAAATCATCACGCTCGAACCTCACTCGGGAATCTACACAGCTCCTTATTTCATTCATATAGGTTACAATTATAAACCACTCGGGAAATTACTTCCCCACCAAGCCGACCCAAAGCCTTCCATTGAGGACATACTCGCTGGAGCGAGAACTCACTCGTTGAAGCATGAAGCCAGACTCGGCATTCACATCACTCGGTAAAGGGTTTCACTCGATATTCAGGGGTTCCATTCACTCGGGAAGAGCCCCAATACTTGCCTCCCTCAGAAGTTCGTAACTTAGTCTCTCAATTTTGTCCACAGAGGCCACGCAATGGCCCACTCGAAAAATATTAATAATTCCACTCGGGATCTATGAAGTTACTCCACTCGGAGTCTAATAATTTCACTCACTCGGCTTACCACCCAACCAAACATCGCTCGGTGTATTCCAACCACATTCAATCAGAATGTGCCACACACCTATTACTCAGTAAACTAACTCCAAGACCGACCAATACCTATTTGGTCTTCCACTCGGAATACATATATAACTTCACTCGGATTATATATAAAACACTTAAAATATGTCCAATCTAATCCATCGTAATAACTCTTCCCTCGGAGAAGTTCACTCGGATTCCACTCGGGCCTATACAAAATAATTCCCCACTCGCGGTTTCCTTATAATTTCACTCGGCAACGATCATTCTTAATATTACTCGGGAGATTCGCCCATCAACTTTTACACAATATAAGTTCATCTAAGGTATCTTACTCAGAATCCAATTAAGCATCACCGCTCGGAAAGGAAGGCCCGGCCATTTATAGTCTCACTCGGAGATGGCTCCCACAACTAAGTTTACTAGGAGAATCATTGACTTAGCGATATTCTATCCATCATTCTCTCTCCGTCTACTCAAACCAAAGTCACCAGTATACAACATATATGTACCTACATGATCATGCACTCGAAATACTCATTACCTTCCATCATTCATTCGTCAGCACCTGGTATCCGATACAAGCACAGGTTATCAACATAAACCATATACGTATATAAACATGCACTCGGGTCATAATAGTTCAGATTACTTATATATAAATTTATATTCATTATACAACACTGTTATTATGAGCCGGCCAAGGCTATAACTGACTTAAACGTAATAAATGCGATACAAGCACTCAACAGTCGGAGTGCACGTCACTCGGACTTGAGGTCTTCACACCATTCTGAGTCCGACCTGCATACACTGAAAAATGGTGTAGGGGTGAGCTTTTACATATGAAGCAATAGTTATTGACTCAGATTTTACCTCAAACCTCAATTATATAATTTACATGGCTCAATCCACAAATATATATATCTACTGCCAATTAATATAAAAGTCACACAACATCATCTAATCGGAAATCACACAATAACATACCTTCTCAATCACACATCACATGGCACTCGGCAACAGCATCAATACATACATATTCATTCAGTCGGAATTCACTCATATGACGTCATCTAGTCGGCATTCATTCAAATCAATCAATTCATGCCAATCATGTTGGTCTCGATAACCATACTCACACACACATGCATGCAGATCCGGCTTAAAGCATGATTTCAGTTACAGATTCCTTCCTGGTCCCTCGTCCATTAGCCCTTCCCGCGTGGTACCGGCCTCCCATTGGCGTCTCGAGACTCCTCTCTAGCTCCTACGGCTACCACGGGCCCTCATGGAACTAGCCAGGACTGGAAGGCACCTCGTATGTGCAACCTCATGCAATACCACACAGTATTCTAAATGGAATCAAGCATCAACTCACATCTCGAGCATTCGGAAATCATTATGGCGTTCTCATTCAAATACATTCAACATAACTACATATAGAACCCAGCAAATCACCGCCCTTTTTAACTCATAGTTACATGCATTCGGTCAACATGCTCAGAAACATTAACATGCACTAATAGATGGAATCACACCACAAAGCAGTTCACAACATCACCAACCCGGGAGTTGCATGAACAATTACCCAATCACAACACATCGAACTACACATCTCACACATAACACATCACATTAAAGCAAGCACCCAGAATTCGTCCATAAACCGTACACTTGACATGCAAAGCGCCCCCTACCTGCTGTCGGGGTTCAGGGACTCCTCGAGTTGCAATGCTAACTGATCGCCCTTCTGTTACACCTCCTCCAACAGCCTTCGAGCTCAGCGTTGATCCTGGGCCAAAGTTGCTCTTTCTTCCAACGGGTTCGTCTTCCCCACGGCTCCAAGGCACTTCCCAGCACAGCTTCCAACTGGGACACTAACACCTTCAAGCGGAAGGAGAAGAAGAAGAAGAAGAAGACAGAGGGGATGAAGAGAACAGGGAGTGGAAACAGGGCCACGTCGTTGTTCCACCCAGAAAAGCTCTTCAACTCTCTCCCTGTTCTTTCCATGCGGGTGATGCGAATGAGGGTGAAGAAGAAGAGAAACAGTAAAAGGAAGAGACCAGATGTACGCATGAAGGAGAGCTGTCCAGCGTGACTAATAAGGGAAAGAAAGAGTTGAAGTTCTTTTATACCTCCAGGGGTGCATGCGTCTTTTCACCTGGCATTAACATTATTTATTCTATTATTTCTAACCAAACAACAATTACTCTAATTAACCACTAATCCTAATTCTGCAATTTAACCCTTAATTAATAGCTTAATCTCAATCGGTAATTAAATTAAGAATCGGGATGTTACAAAGTCCGACTCGCTTGAGCGAGACACACATGCCTCGTTTGGGCGAAGCCAGCGAGTCTTGAGCGAAATGCGTCCAGACTCGAATTTAGTAAAACTCGCCTGGGCGAGACATTCCCGCTTGGGCGAGAGACTTCTAGTGCCCAGCCTAAATCCACTCGTTCAATAAGGCTTTCTACACTTAAGTTTTCTCTCAGCAAAGCCCCCTAAATCCGACTCCCAACACTCAGGTTGTCACTCGGCATAACTCTCCAAAAACTGACTCAAAGCACTCAGGTTCTCACTCAGCAAGATCATCCTGACTGACCCATCATTCACTCAATCCTCTACTCGGTAAAGTCAGTCCAGGTCGAGTCCTCCCTCATACAACATCCACTCGGTAAATTCACTCCAAGTCCGAGACTTCACCCACTCGGTGTTTCACTCGGGAAACTTCCCAGAAATCGACTCACCCCAGTTTGGTCATTCACTCGGAATCTCATTCAAGGCCGACTCATTACCTGACTAGCGTTCACTCGGCATTTTATTAGAAAGCCGACCTCCTCTCTTTTTCACTCGAGGAGAGTTATTCTTGAGAAATTCCTGGGCAACTCACACTGAATATCACCAATCAGTGTTCTCCCACTCGGAGAATACAAGGTCGGAACACACAACTCGGAATAAGTACACTGGACTCGGAGATTCCCCTACGGGACTCCACTGCCCAGATTATTGCACTCAAGAGCCTTCTCACTCGGATTATGTACCCTTCCTCACTCGAAAAACTATGGCTTGGGCTTAAGTCACTCGGAATTCACTCGGAAATTTCATCACCTCTTAGTTTATTTCCAAAATCCTCACTTAGACAGAATTCATTCATGAACTCACCCACTCACCATCTAATGGTCTCGCTTGGGCGAATGCCATTCCTTAGGCCCTTCGCTTGAGCGGATTTCTTCCAGTAGCCAATCCCCTGATTCTCCTAGCATTTACGCTTGAGCGAATTGGCCATTCGCCTGAGTGGAGTCAGGCCAGTAGCTAATCCCTTCGCCCTCGCTCGGGCGAGACTCCATTCGCCTGGGCGAAATTCCTCCAGAGAGCAAACACTGATACGGGGGCAATTTCGCTTGAGCGAGATTCAATCTCGCCTAAGCGAAATTGTCCAGAGACTAATTTCTTATCAGGTGTGGCCCTCGCTCGGGTGAGAATCCACCTCGCTTAAGCGAAACTACCAGACATCCTGCAGGACTCGAAATTCATACAACACAGCACACTAGAAATTGAACTTCACTCATTCTACAGACATGCATTATATATCAAACATCATTTAAAGCATTTAAAACTGGTTCTGCATCAGCATACTCTTAAATTCCATTCAACTCTTCAAAATCATATATGTAAATTAATTCTTCATCTCATCAGCTTTATAAAAGAAATACTGAAATATAATTCTTCATCCATTCATTAACACATAGGAAATATCAATTATAATTTAAACCTTCATACATACTTAGGGTCACCAATGAAAATGAGATATACATACAATTTTTCATTTTCTCCCATGACCCTCCAAAATCATCTATCAAGTAGACTTCCAAAATACACATTCATTACATATCCTGCTACACAAAATACATATGATTACATATATCGTCGGCCAAGGCGCTCCCTATACACTAATTACCTTCACAGCCATAAGTATACTTCAAAATGCTTACTCTTCCCATGAATGCCCTGCATCACAAGTCTAAAATTGACAACATGGGAGAGTGAGTCCACATTCCAAAGGAATGAATATGAATACCAAGTGATCATGTAAATAAGTATCAACACATGTATACTTTGCACACCAAGACATTCATTATAACACAATTTTTACACAAAGCACACAAGTATATACATAATCACAACAACTTTTAAATGGTATTCATACTTTTATGTTGTCTTAAATATATTTGTACCACCTCTCACAATCACCATCACTATCTTGGCATACTACCTTCTATATGCAAATGCTCTTAACTAATGCATATGCACAAAGGATTATTTTAACAATTGCAGATCTGACTGAGGGAATTTCAACATCGACTGTGGGATTCAAGTGTGATCTTTTAACCACACCCCTACTGCAGTAGTAAAATGTGTACACTTATTCTTTAAATTGCATGCAATCATCAATAGTTTTACTGGTACCAAACCGCATCGCCCATCTTGTAACACTTGGCCATTTTCACCATGACCACGGTATACAACATAATCAACATAGAGTGTTGCAGGCCAACTACGATTTATATCATGGCAGCTGTGATCTCAAGTACCACCGGGGACACCTGCTCCTCAAGAGCCACCCCCCACAAGGGTCAACCACATGTGGCTCCCTGAAGCACAACATGGGCAGCTTCGTGACTTATACACCAAGTCACAGGGGAAATATATCATGCTCGTGCACCGAGCCGCCCTCCCATTGGGCCAATCGGGGGAATCCCCTAAAATTCCAACACTGGCAGCTATGCAGTATGCCATGGATGCAAATGCAATCATATGCATTCCTCACTCTATGCATCCTACACATGCCACTCATCATCCAACATCGTCAACACCCCAAGCTTTTATTAACATTGATTGTTTATAATAGTTTCAATCTTTGGGTGGCATTCTTTTTATTTTCAATCTCAACAAACAACATTAACAATCATATCACATTCATGGTAATACAACTTAACATAACACACCATGAATATTCTAAATTGACAAAGGCATGTTGCCAAACATATTTATCTACATCACACCACAAGTCATCATTTCTTACAACATTCAAGCAAGGCTAACATGCATAACACCATATACCACAATCAACTAACATTCAAATTCATGCATTCAGAATTAAGACTCCTCTCCTACCTCAAGAGAAGAATACCGATGGATAAGATGATCCCACCTCGTCGTTCAGAATAGGTCCTACGTTCACATTCATGTAAAACCTTAATCAATCAACTATTCAAATCATTAATCCAATTCTATTTAGTCATAATCATATTTATAATGTCACATCATGTATTAAACATGTTGTGGATATCATTTTATTCTCTATTAGGCTTCGGGAATTCCTTCCCATTAAGCCACCATCATTAAATTCAAGGGTTACAAGATAACCCTATCCCCAAGCTTCACAAAACTCCTTCTACCGACATTCATATCTTTCAATATCATGTATTTCTTCATAAAACACATTCTTAAACTAACATTAACTATTTTCCCCTAACTCCAAGGTTAGGGTTTTCTCCAAAACCCATCCACCTTCATTAATACATCATAAACCTTCACTCTCTACCATCATTAATGCACCAACTACCATTTTCCTCCCATACACACTTGCATTTATGATAACCCATTCTATGGCATGAGTATTAAATGCTCTAATAAACACCCATGCACATGCATCTCCTTCCCAAAATCATAATACCCATAATATCAACATAAACCCATCCAAAAATGGTGGGAGAAGCTTACCTCACACCCAAAATAAATTGGGTTCAAGAAAGGAAAGGAGGCAGCACGAAAATAAGAGGAAGGAGAAGGAAGAACCCCAAGCTTCCAAGTCCTCTTCAACGAAAAATAGAGAGGAAAGGAGTCACCACACAAACTCAAGGTTTTTGGGAGAAGAAGAGAGAAGAATGGAGGGAGATGAAGAGAAGAAGAAGTAAAGAGTATTTGCTCAAAGCTTCAGCAGTTTACACGTGAATAGAAGAAGGAAAGTTTGGGCTTTTGGGTTTATTTTAATTCCATTTATTAGAATTCATCATTTTTCTACAAACAGGTTCTTCATTTGGGCTCAATACTTTATCCAAAAATTATTCCGAATGTATATTTGGATTCCCATTATTATTCTCTACAGCCCTGACCAGTATCATCTCATTCCGAGATATTTGGTCCGACACCCATATCTCAACCGGGCTCATTTTCAGCTTAACCGATCCCCATATATTACCAACAATTCTCAAAAATCTTAATTTAGTTAAATTCAATTTATTGGGACATTAAACAATTCGTATTTGACACGTCAATATTTTCTTTCTTTTATTAATGTTCTATTTTAAAATTCGGGATGTTACAATCCACCCCTCCAAAAAGAAAATTTCATCCTCGAAATTTAACTTACCAGATTCGAATGCATCGGGATACCGTTCTCTGATATCGTCTTCTCGTTCCCATGTGATCGTTTCTACATTCCCATGTTTCCAAGCGACCTCCACCAAAGGTACCAATTTATTCCGTAATTTCTTCATGGAATGTCCGACAATACGAATGGAAACAGGAGGAATAGATAGATCCCCACGCACCTCAATCTCATCCACAGGGATCACGTGTAGAGGATCATAAACATATTTTCTCAACTGCGATATGTGGAACACGTTGTGTAGGCTAGCAAGATGCGGATGAAGTGCTATCCGATAAGCAACCTCACCAATCCGCTCCAACACCTCGTAAGGTCCGATAAATCTAGGGCTCAACTTCCTACTTTTCAACGCCCTTCCAATGCCTTTATCCCGCGAGACCTTCAAAAACACATGATCACCCACTTGAAACTCAAGGGGTTTATGTCTCTTGTCATAATAACTCTTCTGCCTATCTTGAGCAATCTTCATATTCTCTTGTATCTTCTTAATTTGCTCGGTAGTCTCTTGGATAATCTCCGGCCCTAAGGCCAAATTTTCACCAACTTCAAGCCAACACAAGGGAGTTCTACACTTCCTTCCATACAACGCCTCATAAGGTGCCATGCCAATACTAGAATGGAAGCTATTATTGTATATAAATTCGATCAATGGTAGGAATCTCTCCCAACATCCACCGTGCTCAAGGACACAAGCCCTCAACAAATCCTCCAGGCTTTGTATAGTTCTCTCCGACTGCCCATCGGTTTGAGGGTGATAAGCGGAACTAAGCTTCAACTTAGAACCCAACTCGTCATGCAAACGTCCCCAAAACCGAGAAGTAAATCGTGGATCATGGTTGGATATGATGCTGGACGGAACACCATGCAACCTAACAATCTCCTTGATGTATATTTATGCCAATTTCTCCAAGGAACTCTTCATATTAACGGGTAAAAAGTGAGCACATTTTGTCAACCGGTCAACAATCACCCATATAGCATCGTTTCCAGCACGGGTTCTGGGTAGTCCAGAAACAAAATCCATAGCTATGCTATCCCATTTCCAAACCGGAATCTCCAATGGTCTCAAATATCCAGCTGGTCTCTGATGCTCAACCTTAGCCTTTTGGCAAACAAGGCAAGATGCTACAAAATTCGCCACATCACGCTTCAGCCTCATCGCGGAGCATAAAGACCGCATACTTCACCTTTTGCGCTTCAGAACATTCGAAGCTTGCATATATCCTTTCTAAGTCATTTATCCACGCATACGCATCTTCGGGTTTAAATCCTCCATGAAACTCTGAAGGATGCCTCTTGAGAAATAAGTCAAGACCTTGGGAACCTTGCCCCATATTCAGTTGGCCTTGCCTTTCCAAGAAATCAGTGAATCGGTTCAAGGCGTTTGCCATGGCAGCAGCCTCACGATTCTGTCTACCAGCCATATCTTATGCCTATACATCAAAACATGGCTCACACATAAGTACACTAGGCCAAACATTAGCTTTTCGACTTATAAATTCTGGAATTTCAGCATTCATAAGCCTATCATATATCATATCACATAACCACATCATTTTCAATACATGATCACAGCATATTCATAAATAGAGGTAATTAGTGTAAGGACTCTTGGCCAGACTTAACGACTCCATACAGCAATACAGCAATATCAATTCAATGTCAACCATCATAATTCAGTCAAGTAATTCATAAATCAGTCTTGCACAGTCAAGAATCACATATACATCTTTAATCATAGTCGAATCAAGAGCAGCAACTGCTCTGATACCAGGTTGAGACACCCCAAAAATCACAGTAAATTTTTCACATTTTTAGAAAATACCTGGATCTATAATAAGCCACTCCCATATATGAATATATGAGAGGGTAAATTTAAAAGGATTAACTTTAAGAAAGTTCCTCAATTAAAACAGCGGAAGGAAAATTGAGCACATGAATAACTGTGATTCTGTTTTAAGAAATCGACCACTAGGAATTAATAAAACCCAATTTTGCACTTAAGGTATCCATAAAATAATGTGGGTTCAAGTCTCAGTTTTCAGAAAGGAAAGAAATTAATTGGGATAGTGCATTTCTTGGCATAACAGGAGTAGCAGGGCGAAAAGGAAAAAGGGAGTAATAGGGGCGTCATCTCGCTCAAGCGAAGTCCGACTCGCTTGAGCGAGACACACATGCCTCGTTTGGGCGAAGCCAGCGAGTCTTGAGTGAAATGCATCCAGACTCAAATTTAGTAAAACTCGCCTGGGCACATTCCCGCTTGGGCGATAGACTTCTAGTGCCCAGCCTAAATCCACTCGTTCAATAAGGCTTTCTACACTTAAGTTTTCTCTCATCAAAGCCCCCCAAATCCGACTCCCAACACTCAGGTTGTCACTCGGCATAACTCTCCAAAAACTGACTCAAAGCACTCGGGTTCTCACTCAGCAAGATTATCCTGACTGACCCATCATTCACTCTATCCTCTACTCGGTAAAGTCAGTCCAGGCCCAGTCCTCCCTCACACAACATCCACTCGGTAAATTCACTCCAAGTTCGAGACTTCACCCACTCGGTGTTTCACTCGGGAAACTTCCCAGAAACCGACTCACCCCAGTTTGGTCATTCACTCGAAATCTCATTCAAGGCCGACTCATTACCTGACTAGCGTTCACTCGGCATTTCATCACAAAGCCGACCTCCTCTCTTTTTCACTCGAGGAGAGTTATTCTTGAGAAATTCCTGGGCAACTCACACTGAATATCACCAATCGGTGTTCTCCCACTCGGAGAATACAAGGTCGGAACACACAACTCGGAATAAGTACACTGGACTCAAAGATTCCCCTACGGGACTCCACTGCCCAGATTATCGCACTCAAGAGCCTTCTGATAAGTCTTGAAAAGACTTAATTATTTCACCTATTTATTTAACATTATTCAGTAATTATTGGTTAGTTTGTTAGTATTATTTAATAATTTGATAACAATTCATATTTTAGTTATGAATTTCAAAAGTACTTCATTTATGTAAGAAAACGATTGAAAATATTAATTAGTTAAGGAATTTTGAAGTGTTTATAAATTCACTAAGCAGCCAGCGTATAAATGCTAGGCAATTAGCTGTTTAATTGTGCAGGAACAGGGTGTACTCGAGAAAAGAAGACAAATCAGAGTGAAAATTACAAAAAGCCGAGCAAGAATTTACAGAGCCGAGTGAGAATTCGTAAATCCGACTGAAGGAAGTTCACAAGACCGACTGGGCGAGACTTCAAAGGGTTGACCGAAAAGAATTAACGAAAAGCTGACTGCAATGATTTCCAAGATACCGACTCCAAAAGAGAACAAGGAACCGATTGAAAATAAAAGGAAGAACCCGAGCGTCCATTTCAGAAATGCTGATTGAAAAGATAATTCGCTTAAGCGATAGTTTAGTTCGCTCGGGCGAGGGTCAAAGTTCGCTCAAGCAAAGCAAGCCTACGCTCAAGCGTGACCTCAAAACATCACCTTTCGCCTAAGCTACTCTATCACGCTTGAGCGAGAAAGCCATTCTGCATTACATATTTTCAATTCGCCCGAGCTCGCCCAAGTGAGAGTTAATCAGCTCAAGCGAAAACCCAACAGCTGAAGCGAAAAAGCAGTAACTTAAACCCTGTTTCTTCCCTCCAACAACATACACCTGGTGCAGTACTGTTTCCGCTTCCATTGCCTTCTTCTCCACTGCTGCAACCTTAGTAACTTAAGTAGTGAACTGTCAATTAGTTGGTGCTGCGCTGTAAATTAGCTAAGGCTGAGCTGGATCCTGTTAAGAGCTGAGCTGTAATTAGTTGGTTACTCTATAAACTGTGTAACTAGTAGTTTAGTCGTTAACTTAAGTTTTCTAAGTTATTAGTAAAAGTCAGTTAAGTTAGGTAGAAATATATATATAGGTTGAACATATTATGTAAAAAAAGGACACACGCATACACAGATACAAAAAATAACAGAGCGGAGAACATTCATTACACCCTTCGAACATCTCATTACACATCTTTCACTCTCTAATCCTCTCCTCCATGACGTTTCATAATCCTTCGATGGAACCGAAGTCAATGGAGTTCTAAATCCCTAAGGCTGGGATTGCGAAGGTTAGCAATGGAGTCTTGAAGCTGTGAGCAAGTAGATCGACTTCTAAGATCCTGAGGCGAACAAGCTGAGGAGTGGTGCAGAATTGCTGGGTTGACAAATCCAGAATTGATGAAGAACTTCACCAGTGAGGAATCATGGCTGAAGCTTAGGTAACTTCCAGTTTTCTAACTAGTTCAGGCCTAATCAATTTAGGTGAATAGTTAGAGTTCAAACTCCAATTTCGTATAGATTCTTAGGTTAATCGAGCACTTAAGGAATTAAGGTTCATTGCTTAAGGATTAGTGTTTTTCACCTAAGGAATTAGGGAATAACCACAAGCGGATTGTCCTCTAGATTGTGAAGTTCGATTATACTTAATTGCTTGTTTCTTGAGGAAATTGTGAGCCGAAGCAATCCTGACCTGCTTTCTTTTAATCACTTTTCATATTCATCTTAACTCTGTTTCTGAAAATACCAAAAACAACTAGAAAACATTAAAATCATAAAAACCGAATGAACTACCTATATTTCGGGTTGGTTCAGCTTGTACTAGTCCTAGATTGAGGTACTTACCACAATCCCTGTGGGACGATCAAATACACTACAATTTTAACAATTGGTGCGCTTGCCAAAGTGTAAATCCGAGAGTCACATTTTGTTTTACTAAGATTTTCATATCAAATTAATGACTCGGGATTTTAGCACCAAGTTACCTTCTCACTCGGATTATGTACCCTTCCTCACTCGGAAAACTATGGCTCGGGCTTAAGTCACTCGGAATTCACTCGGAAATTCCACCACCTCTTAGTTTATTTCCAAAATCCTCACTTAGACAGAATTCATTCATGAACTCACCCACCCACCATCTAATGGTCTCGCTTGGGCGAATGCCATTCCTTAGGCCCTTCGCTTGAGCGGATTTCTTCCAGTAGCCAATCCCCTAATTCTCCTAGCATTTACGCTTGAGCGAATTGGCCATTTTCCTGAGTGGAGTTAGGCCAGTAGCTAATCCCTTCGCCCTCGCTCGGGCGAGACTCCATTCGCCTGGGCGAAATTCCTCCAGAGAGCAAACACTGATACTGCGAAATTCCTCCAGAGAGCAAACACTGATACGGGGGCAATTTCGCTTGAGCGAGATTCAATCTCGCCTAAGCGAAATTGTCGAGAGACAAATTTCCTATCAGGTGTGGCTCTCGCTCGGGCGAGAATCCACCTCGCTTAAGCGAAACTACCAGACATCCTGCAGGACTCGAAATTCACACAACACAGCACACTAGAAATTGAACTTCACTCATTCTACAGACATGCATTATATATCAAACATCATTTAGAGCATTTAAAACTGGTTCTGCATCAGCATACTCTTAAATTCCATTCAACTCTTCAAAATCATATATGTAAATTAATTCTTCATCTCATCAGCTTTATAAAAGAAATACTGAAATATAATTCTTCATCCATTCATCAACACATAGGAAATCTCAATTATAATTTAAACCTTCATAAATACTTAGGGTCACCAATGAAAATGAGATATACATACAATTTTTCATTTTCTCCCATGACCCTCCAAAATCATCTATCAAGTAGACTTCCAAAATACACATTCATTACATATCCTGCTACACAAAATACATATGATTACATATATCACCGGCCAAGGCGCTCCCTATAAACTAATTACCTTCACAGCCATAAGTATACTTCAAAATGCTTACTCTTCCCATGAATGCCCTGCATCACAAGTCTAAAATTGACAACATGGGAGAGTGAGTCCACATTCCAAAGGAATGAATATGAATACCAAGTGATCATGTAAATAAGTATCAACACATGTATACTTTGCACACCAAGACATTCATTATAACATAATTTTTACACAAAGCACACAAGTATATACATAATCACAACAACTTTTAAATGGTATTCATACTTTTATGTTGTCTTAAATATATTTGTACCACCTCTCACAATCACCATCACCATCTTGGCATACTACCTTCTATATGCAAATGCTCTTAACTAATGCATATGCACAAAGGATTATTTCAACAATTGCAGATCTGACTGAGGGAATTTCAACATCAACTGTAGGATTCAAGTGTGATCTTTTAACCACACCCCTACTGCAGTAGTAAAATGTGTACACTTATTCTTTAAATTGCATGCAATCATCAATAGTTTTACTGGTACCAAACCGCATCGCCCATCTTGTAACACTTGGCCATTTTCACCATGACCGCGGTATACAACATAATCAATATAGTGTTGTGGGCCAACCACGATTTATATCATGGCAGCTGTGATCTCAAGGACCACCGGGGACACCTGCTCCTCAAGAGCCACCCCCCACAAGGGTCAACCACATATGGCTCCCCGAAGCACAACATGGGCAGCTCCGTGACTTATACACCAAGTCACAGGGGAAATATATCATGCTCGTGCACTGAGCCGCCCTCCCACTGGGCCAACCGGGGGAATCCCCTAAAATTCCAACACCGGCAGCTATGTAGTATGCCATGGATGCAAATGCAATCATATGCATTCGTCACTCTATGCATCCTACACATGCCACTCATCATCCAACATCGTCAACACCCCAAGCTTTTATTAACATTGATTGTTCATAATAGTTTCAATATTTGGGATGCATTCTTTTTATTTTCAATCTCAACAAACAACATCAACAATCATATCACATTCATGGTAATACAACTTAACATAACACACCATGAATATTCTAAATGCACAAAGGCATGTTGCCAAACATATTTATCTACATCACACCACAAGTCATCATTTCTTACAACATTCAAGCAAGGCTAACATGCATAACACCATATACCACAATCAACTAACATTTAAATTCATGCATTTAGAATTTAGACTCCTCTCCTACCTCAAGGGAAGAATTCCGATGGATAAGACGATCCCGCCTCGTCATTCGGAATAGGTCCTACATTCACATTCATGTAAAACCTTAATCAATCAACTATTCAAATCATTAATCCAATTCTATTTAGTCATAATCATATTTGTAATGTCACATCATGTATTAAACATGTTGGGGATATCATTTTATTCTCTATTAGGCTTTAGGAATTCCTTTCCATTAAGCCACCATCATTAAATTCAAGGGTTACAAGACAACCCTATCCCCAAGCTTCACAAAACTCCTTCTATCGACATTCATATCTTTCAATATCATTTATTTCTTCATAAAACACATTCTTAAACTAACATTAACTATTTTCCCCTAACTCCAAGGTTAGGGTTTTCTCTAAAACCCATCCACCTTCATTAATACATCATAAACCTTCACTCTCTACCATCATTAATGCACCAACTACCATTTTCCTCCCATACACACTTGCATTTATGATAACTCATTCTAGGGCATGAGCATTAAATGCTCTAATAAACACCCATGCACATGCATCTCCTTCCCAAAATCATAATACCCATAATATCAACATAAACCTATCCAAAAATAGTGGGAGAAGCTTACCTCACACCCAAAACGAGTTGGGTTCAAGAAAGGAAGGGAGGCAGCACGAAAATAAGAGGAAGGAGAAGGAAGAACCCCAAGCTTCCAAGTCCTCTTCAACGAAAAATAGAGAGGAAAGGAGTCACCACACAAACTCAAGGTTTTTGGGAGAAGAAGAGAGAAGAATGGAGGAAAATAAAGAGAAGAAGAAGTAAAGAGTATTTGCTCAAAGCTTCAGCGGTTTACACGTGAATAGAAGAAGGAAAGTTTGGGCTTTTGGGTTTATTTTAAATCCATCTATTAGAATTCATCATTTTTCTACAAACAGGTTCTTCATTTGGGCTTAATACTTCATCCAAAAATTATTCCGAATGTATATTCGGATTCCCATTATTATTCTCTACAGCCCTGACCAGTATGATCTCATTCCGAGATATTTGGTCTGACACCCATATCTCAACCGGGCTCATTTTCAGCTTAACCGATCCCTATAAATTACCAACAATTCTCAAAAATCTTAATTTAGTTAAATTCAATTTATTGGGACATTAAACAATTCGTATTTGACACGTCAATATTTACTTTCTTTTATTAATGTTCTATTTTAAAATTCAGGATGTTACAAAATAGGTTTCAATATGCATGAAAATCATTCTCCCGTTTGATGTTCATACTAATAAAAGATTGAAATACTAACATGGTACTTGAATTATAAACATGCAAAGGTCATAATTACAACATCATATAATAGATTGATTCACCAAATTCCAACATAAACAATTTAGTTACACATGGTAAAAGTAAAAACAACACTTACAGAGATTGACATTATGAAGGTGTGGAAACACTTCACGATACAAAAACTCACAATACTACAAAACATTCTCAAGTATCTGGAAATCACTCTAAACTTACAAACTCACAAAAGAACACTCAAAACTCAAAAGAAAAGAAAGAAGTTCTGAAACTCAGAGTTGAATTGGGATGCCTTCAATGCCTTGAAGTGGCCTATTTATAGGGCTGAGGAAGGGTCCTGACGTGTAGCGTCAGGCTCCTGACTTAGCCTCCATTAAACGCGCTTGATTAAGGCCATTATCCATATTAATTAATTCCAATCATCAGCAGACATTGGGCCAATTGTCTCTACTTTGATTTTGGCATCTAGTGTGAGTGGGTTGGCCATTATTTGGCCACTAAGTTGAGTGCTTGGCCACCTGGAAATAGAGTCCATGTAGCTTCTGATGCTACGCATGGCTGTGACACATAGCGTCAGCATCAGAAGTTCTCACGCTACGTGTGGTGTTGATGCTACGCATCAGCTCTCTAGTCTTTTAATTTTCTCTTGATTTTCTTTAATTTTTCACTACAAAACTAGAGAAATTTGATCAAGGCAGATAATTCCTAATAATTTCCATTTATTACAATTAAAAAATAAATTTCTAATAAATTAAACTATTTTTTATTATTTTTGACATAATTTTATTAAGAAATTTATTATAAATTTGAAGACTAACAATGTTCCCACCAAATCACCTGACCCTAATTATCAAGTTCCTGTTGGTAAATTGATGAAACAACTTGCACCACCTCTATCTCATTCTCCTCCTAAAGCCAACTAGACCTTATCTGAGAAAAAGCCTTCCTAGAATAAGATTAAGAAATTTATCAAGTTCTTTATGGCAATGTATCAATCTGTCAAAGTCAATCATTGGACTCGTAAAGACTGGTTCAATAAGTACTGTGATTAGTGATATTTATACTTAAAAGAAAAGGAACGTAAAAAGAAGGGATAGAAAGAAATAGAAAGAATGGAACAAGAGAAGAAGGCCACGAAAGAGAAGAAGAGAAAGAAGGCTGAGAAAAAGAAGTAAAAGAAGAATGAAGAGAAAAAAGAAAAGAAGGAAGAATTGAAGTATGATGATGTGTCTATGAAGTCTAAACCTATAAGTTTTGCCTCTCCTCAACACAAAGAGTCTGAAACCTTCATTCCCTAACCCAATATAGCATAAACATAGACCCCTGAAACCTTTAATCCCATACCTCCACGTATTTTCACTCGCAGACCTTACTCCAAACCTACCAGTACCATACCTCTTTCCTTGGCTACCTCTAGTTTGGAACCATTCACCATCACCATACCCATGTTGGATAAGATAACTTAGGTTATCAGGACCCCTTTAACTAAGCCATTCAAAACTCGCTAAGTTTTTACCTAAATAAAATACTAGTGTTTCCCAATACCCTCGTTTTCCACCTTTCATGCCCTTAGAAGAGATTATGTTGAACACCTACCTGACCTCTGCATCAGACTACGCCATGATTCATGCCATAAGGGGAAAATAGAAGAAGATTCCTTTTATACGTAACAGGACCAGTATTATCATGAACTTCATCCCTGCTTATTCATGCCAGGAAAGAAGATCTTCATCACCCCTGGTCATCTTTGCCCTAAGGTCCATATCTATGAAAAGGGTAGATTAAAGAAGCTAGTCCTACCCAGGCCTGACTACTTTAAGGCTTTTTGGTATTAGCCTAGGCCTAAGGAGTTGTCTAAGAGATCCTTGAAGAGCATTCTAACTGCTCCGGAACCTCATGAAGATCATGCCAGCGCTTTATAGAATCACTACCTTTGGCAGCTTGAACAGCAAGGTGAATACTCCAACTCCCCGAATGACATCTTTCATTTGAGTTTCTTTTGGGATTATCAAGGCCATGTGTTGAAATCCAGTGTCTTCTCTTACCCGAACGTTTCCCTCATTCCTAGTCCTGTTTGTTCTCTATCTATCATTTTTATTTCCTCCAATCTTCTCTTGTGTGTTCAATGTGGTTGTCTGCTTATTGTTTCTCAATCTGCATCAACCCCTATTCTTCACAACTTTGCCCGTGGTCTCTAGTTTGCTTTATGATGTCCTCATATTTTGTTGATATCAAAAGGGGAAGTAGAGTCTAAGTTTTTTATGGGTTGAGTTGTTATTCAAGTGGCCTCAATACTCAAGAGGGGGGGTGAATTGAGTTTTTAAAACTTTGCTTGGAATGCCTTTGAACTTGATTCTTTTATCACAAGTTTAAAGATTATGAAGGTGAAATCAAGTTTAATGCAAGAGACAATGTAAAACAAGAAGTGTACGTAGCTGAGACAATTTGTCAAACACTTGGTGTGCAATATTCAAGGTTAACTAATTCAAGCAAGCTTAAGTATATAAGCCACAATCAACCAACACAAATCAATTAAGTGCAGTATATGAATGTAAAAGAGTAAGGGAGAAGAGCCTGCAAACCGATTTAACGAGTTCCACCAACCCCGGTGTACGTCTCGCCTTCAAGCAACCCACTTGAAGGATTTCTACTATTGAGATTTAGAGATTACAAGCTATGAGCAATTGCAGCTTCCTAGTGTCCCACACTCAAGAACTCAATCCTCACTAGCACAAGGGTAACCCACCCAATCTCTCAAACTCTCAATATCCAAAGGTTGAACCCCAACCTTTGTGACCACTCAACCTAGAGTGAAAACCTTTGTGTGTGGTGTAGTGTTTACAAGCAAGTAACTCTCTTAATAGAGTAGATACACAAATGAATGCTCTCTTAAATTCTAACTCTTAACAAGAGAGGATATACAAGTTGAAGTTCTAAGTTTCAGAAAAATGAAACTATACAAGAATAAAACTCACAAGACTCAAGATCTGATTTCCCTTTGATGGATTTGTGTGTTTCATTTAGTAGCTTGAAGGAGTCTTGCATTTATAGGGCTTGGAGATGAGCATAATAGAGTTTCTAGCCGTTATAGCTCGTGGGTTCCTGAGAGATGTGGAGAGATGAGTTGGTTTCCACTTAAAAACACTTTCCCCAATTTCTGAAACTATCCTAATCGATTACGCCTCGAGCTGTAATCGATTAGCTTTTGGAATCTTTAGTTTAACTCGCGTTGTAATCGATTAGCATATTCCTTGTAATCGATTAGCTTCAGCTCAGAAACTAGATAATCGATTGTGCTTCATCTTGTAATCGATTAGGACTGGCACCCGATGCATTTAATTTGTTTACACAGTTTTGTAATCGATTATCCTTGTATATAATCGATTCGGTGTCATTCTAGGAGCTTTGTAATCGATTGTATATGTCTTGTAATCGATTAACTCAAATACCTAATGCATTTAATTCAAACAAAGGTTCAGTAATCGATTAGTCTTGTTAGTGTAATCGATTAGATGTGAGACAGGAACTATGTAATCGATTAGATCTGGTTGCCTAATCGATTATCCTACGTGTTTTTGCAGGTCTGATGCATTTTCTTGTTTCTCCAAGTTTTCTTCAAAGAGTCCTTTGTCATTATTAAAATCTGTGATCCTGAAACCATATTCAAACACATTCTCCCCCTTTTTGATGATGACAAACCATGTTTATCTCTTGAGGGTGTTAGTCCAAAGTACATTTATCTATTATCTTTAATTTTATCTCAAACTGCAGAAACAGACAATGTTATCTTTTGATCCGAAATATTATCTTTTTGAGCATTATCTTCAAAACGTATCTATTTCAGATTCATTATCTCTTAATTCAAAATATCCCCCCCTATCTAATTGAATTTATGCCTTAGAGATAGTTATCCAATTTGTTACTCATTTGTTATTATCAACTAGTTTTTAGAACTTATTAATATTTGCAATCAGATTTCACTTGTTATAATAAACAGATATATTAATTGAAACTTAGATGAACTCTCATATATTTCTCCCCCTTTGGAATCATCAAAAACAATAAAGCAATAATGAAACTCAAACTTTATTCATAGCAGAAAAGGAAAGTTACATAAGGAAATTATGCAGAATTTAAAAGAAACAGAATGAAAGTAACTTAAACAAGGCACAATAAAAATGGATCTAATTATCCGGATTGAAAAAGCGAAGCTCAGAAATTTGGTGAGATAGCTCTTCATAGCGTTGTTGCATGAGTTCATAGTGTTGCTGCTCAGTCATTTGGTATTGTTGGAGGGAGTTTTCAAGCCGATCAAAGCGGTTATCAAGATAAGCATACAAGGTAGTGAAAGGGTCAGGTGGAGCGGATGATTCCCCTTGAGGTGCAGGAGTAGGAGTAGGATCAACAATAGGGGTAGGGTGGTCTTCCTCAAATGGACTGCTGCAATGGATTCTGTCACTTTTGAGGATCCATCTTCCAGCTACACAAACCATACCCATTTTATTTAGATGGTGAGTGCCAATGCAAGCTTGAGAGGGCACTTTTTCAGCAAGTTCTCCAGCCAAGTCTACTCCATATGCCTTGAAGATTTTTGTGAGCAAGATTCCATAAGGCAGTTTGTGTTGCTCCTTGGATTTCAGCATGTGGAGCTTGATGAGTTGAATCCAGTTAATATCCTTTTGGTTGATGATGGCCCATATGAGTAGAACATCATCTTCCTCACCTAAGGTATAATTTCCACCGCGAGGGATAAGCATTTTAACCATAAAGAACTGGAGGAGACAGTTGTTAAGAGCTAAATGGCCTACCAGTTTGTGATTGCTGAGGGGACGGTTGGCCTTCTAAAGAGATTGGTGTACTGGAATGGGATTGAAATCCCACTCATCCTAAGGATTACCCCCTGCAAATTT
This sequence comes from Clitoria ternatea, assembly GCA_037962975.1. Classification (NCBI taxonomy): domain Eukaryota; kingdom Viridiplantae; phylum Streptophyta; class Magnoliopsida; order Fabales; family Fabaceae; genus Clitoria; species Clitoria ternatea. The sequence continues at coordinate 166,580,985 of CM075672.1, forward strand.
AGCAGTAGAGAGGGGAATTCGAGTGATTTCAGAGAGTTGCTGGTTGGTGATTTTGAGATTCACATTCTTGACTCTAGCTTCCAAGGTGCCATCAACCAATTTCACATTGCAGAATAATACCCTCATCAGTTCAGGGTAATAAAACTCTTCCTTGAGAGTTAGGAATGGAAGGAGATTGTAGTGGTGAAGGAGTTGGGTGAAGGTAAAACAGGGGTTTTCAAAAGTTGGGGCATCAATAAAATAGGGAGTGATGATGTCTTTCTCCGAAAATTTCTTTATGAAGTTTTGGAGGTCTCTTGGTGAAGTGAAGAACCTAGAGAAATCTAGAGGATTTGTGGGTTGGTTCATGGAGGACCTGGCCCTCTTCACTTGTCTTGAGGAAGACATGGAAATGGAAGGGATTGTAGAGAAGAAGTAGAAGAGAATGAGAAAGTGGAAAAGCTCTTGGGAACTTTGGAGAGTGGAAAAGGAGTGGTGTGAGATAAAAGAATGAAAGGGGGTTTATTTATATAGAAAAGTAGGGTTTAGAGATAAGAGAAGGAGTAATAATGGTGATGGATTATTGGCCCAAACGCGTATCACATGAATTCTGCATTAAAATTTTGCACCTGATACGATGCTAATCGATTAGGTAACTGATGCTAATTGATTAGAGTGTGTATTCTAGGGAAGATGAAACGTTGTTGCACAGAGCTAATCGATTATGGCTGGTGGGATAATCGATTATATTAAAAACAGAAACTTGGTAATTGATTAGTAGGAGATGATAATCGATTATCTGGAAGGCAAAACGTCAGTAATCGATTTTGTTGAATGGCAAATCGATTATACAAGAAACAGAGACTTAGTAATCGATTAGATATGAGATTATAATCAATTATTGATGAACCAGAAGATGGGTAATCGATTGTTGAAGAGTCTGTAATCGATTATCAAGGAAACAGAAAGTTTATAATTGATTATATTGATCATGCTAATCGATTATGTATGCTTAGAAATGGTCTAAACTAACAGATTTCAAGTGGAATGGCAATCAATCAATATATCAAACATCAACACATTGTAAGTCAAGAAATTATCAAAATTATTTAGCATTCAAACACAATTGGAAATGTCTAAGATTCCTAATTCTCTTCTAATACGTATGAATTGTTCCTTTGCCAAGGGTTTTGTGAAGATATCAGTAAGTTGTTTAGTGGTTTCAACATGTTCAAGCACACAATCACCCTTTAATACATGATCTCTAATGAAATGATGTCGTATCTCTATATGTTTGGTCCTTGAATGCATGACAAGATTCTTTGAGATATTAATGGCACTTGTATTATCACATTTAAGAGGCACATGGTCTAGCATAACACCAAAGTCAAGAAGTTGGTGCCTCATCTAAAGGATTTGAGCACAACAACTTCCAGCTGCAACATATTCTGCCTCAGCTGTAGATAATGCAACACTTACTTGTTTCTTGCTATGGTAAGAAACAAGAGAGCTACCAAGCAAGTGACATGTTCCACTAGTGCTTTTTCTATCAAGCTTACATCCTATAAAATCCGAATCAGAGTATCCAACTAAAGTGCATTCAACCCCTTTGGGGTACCATAAACCAACATTTTGAGTTCCAACCAAATATTTCATTATTCTTTTTACTGCAGTTAGGTGTGATTTTTTTAGGCATGCTTGATATCTTGCACACATACAAATAACAAACATTATATCCGGTCTACTGGCGGTTAAGTAAAGTAAGGATCCAATCATACCTCTATATTTTGTGAGTTCAATATCCTTACCCTTCTCATCCTTGTCCAAATAACATGAAGTGCCCATAGGTGTGGCAATGTCTTTTGCCTTGTCCATGTTGAATTTCCTAAGCAATTCCTTGCAATACTTTGATTGACTAATGAAAGTGCCTTCATTTGTTTGCTTAATTTGTAGTCCAAGGAAGAAAGTGAGTTCCCCCATTATGAACATTTCAAATTTGTCCTGCATTAGCTTAGCAAACTCTTTGCACAATGATTCATTAGTGGCACCAAGGATTATATCATCAACATATACTTGAACCAATAGTATGTCATTTTTCTTATGCTTGATGAATAATGTTGTATCAACCTTTCCTCTTTCAAAATTGTTTTCTAAAAGGAATTTACTTAATCTTTCATACCAAGCTCTTGGAGCTTGTTTTAAACCATATAATGCTTTCTTTAGTTTGAAAACATGATTTGGAAATTGGTAGTTTTCAAAACCTGGAGGTTGATCAACATACACTTCCTCTTGAATGTATCCATTCAAGAAAGCACTCTTGACATCCATTTGGTACAGTTTAAAGTCCTTACAACATGCAAAGGCTAACAATAATCTTATGGCTTCTAGCCTAGCTACAGCAGCATACGTCTCTTCATAATCAATACCTTTTTCTTGATTGTAACCTTTAGCTACTAGTCTAGCTTTGTTCCTTGTGATTATACCATTCTCATCTAATTTATTCCTAAACACCCATTTTGTTCCTATTATTTGGTGATCATTGGGTTTTGGCACTAGTTCGCAAACTTCATTTCTTTCAAATTGATTCAATTCTTCTTGCATGGCCAACATCCAATGTTCATCAATAATAGCTTCATCAATGCATTTGGGTTCTATTTGTGATACAAAGGCTAAATGATTACTTGCATTTCTAATGGCGTTTCAAGTACTTACACCTTTTGTCATTTCACCTATGACTTTGTCTAAGGGATGATCCTTCAAAGTGATCCATTGTTGTGGTTCCTTATGTTGTGTTGTTTCTCCTTCATGGTTGCCTTCCTCTTTATTATCCAAGCTCATTTCTTGGAATGTACCTACAAGGTCATCAACATCTTCCTTTCTTGGGGAGTTATAGCTATTTTCATCAAATTTGACATGAATAGACTCCTCAATGGTGTTTGTTTGTTTGTTAAAGATTCGATAAGATTTACTAGATTGTGAATATCCTAGGAAGATTACCTCATCAACTATAGCATCAAACTTTCCTAGATTATCCTTTCCATTATTGAGCACAAAGCATTTACATCCAAAAATATGAAAATATAAAATGTTGGGTTTTCTTCCCTTGTAAAGTTCATAGGGGGTTTTCTTTAGAATAGGCCTTATTAAACATCTATTCATAACATGACAAGCGGTATTTACCACATCGGCCCAAAAGTATTTCGCAATGTTATTTTCATTTAACATGGTTCTTGCAAGCTCCACTAAAGATCTATTTTTCCTTTCAACTACTCCATTTTGTTGTAGAGTTCTATGAGCTGAAAAATTATGATTGATACCATGTTTTTCGCAAAACTTTTCAAAAGATTGATTTTCAAATTCTTCCCCGTGATCGGTTCTAATGGATGCTATTCTTGAATTTTGCTCATTTTGGATAATCTTAGCAAGTTTCTTGAGTGCATGATATGCTTCATTTTTATGAGCAAGAAACAAGGTCCATGTATATCTTGAATAATCATCTACAATCACTAGACCATAGTAATTACCACCAAAGCTTTTGATTTTGGAAGGTCCAAATAGATCCATGTGCAAAAGTTTTAAAGGCTTTTGAGTGGAAACAATGTTTTTAGCTTGAAATGATGCCTTTACTTGTTTTCCCTTTTGACATGCATCACAAAATTTGTTTTCAAATTTAAGCTTTGGTAAACCAATTACTAATTCTTTAGAAACAAGTTTATTCAAATGGTCTACATGTATATGAGCTATTCTTCTATGTCATAGCCAAGTTTCATCCTCTCTAGTCATGAAGCATTGTACATCATTTGAGGACAAACTATCGATATCAATCATGTAAATATTATCAATTCTTTGACCTACAAACTTGATTTCCTTATTAATCTTATGTTCAATCATGCAACAGTTTGATTCAAACAAAACTCTATATCCTTTGTCACATAATTGACTAATGCTAAGTAAATTGTATTTGAGGCCTTTAACATACAATATATCACTAATAGAAGTAGAAGAATTCTTACCAATGTTTCCAATGCCTAGTATTCTCCCTCTGGTATTATCTCCATAGGTGACACTTCCTTTCCTTTTGGGAGTGAATGATGTGAATTTCCTTATGTCTCCCGTCATATGCTTTGAACACCCACTATCCAAATACCAATGGGTGTTGCTTGCCTTGAAGCATACCTGCAAAACAAGATTAATTTAGAGAACTAGGTACCCATTGTATGTTGGGTCCTTTTAGGTTAGTTTGTGGTAATGTCCCTTTGGTAACCCACACCTTTCTAATAACCTTTGGTCCTAATTTTCTAACATTACAATTTGAAGAGTTATGACCTTTAAAACCATAATGATTGCATCTCATGAAAGGTGATGATGATTTCCTAGGTGGTATAAAGAAGTTTTTGTAATATTTTTCCTTTTTGGTACAGTTGTATCCTAAACCGATTTTATCAAGCATACATCTTTGATTTCCGAGTAATATATTTAAGTTATCTCTACCATTTGTAAATTTTTCTAATGTTCTATTTAAATCTAAAACCTTGGTTTCTAGAATGTCATATTTCTTTACAAATTCACACGGTTTGGTCCTAGAGCATGCTTGAACATTTTCTAATTCATCTTTCAAACATTTATTTTCTTTACAAACTTCTACAAGGTCCTTCTCAAGAGTGTCAATGGTTTTTCTTGACAATTTGTATTTACTAGAAAGCTTGATAAATTTATCATACAACTCTTCAAAAGCATCTAGTAATTCATTCTTATCTAAATCAAGAAGACTTACCTCATTATCTTCTTCTTGGTGATTTGCCATTAAGCAAAGATTTGCTTCTTCATTTTCGGACTCATTGGAGCTACTTACATCGTTTTTATCCCAAACGATGTAAGCTCTTCTTCTTCCTCTTTTCTCCTTGCTCTTCTTCTTAAGATTTGGGCAATCCGCCTTGAAGTGTCCTTCCTTGCCACATTGAAAATAACTTGGTGAAGAAGAAGACTCATTAGAAATAGGTTTCTTACCTTGGGGTTTGAAGTTCTTTTGGAATCTTTTGTTTTTCATGAATTTTCCAAATCTCTTTACAAACAACCCAAATTCTTCCTCTTCGTCAAGGTCACTACATGATTCTTCTTCATGTGTAGAAGTGGCCTTGAGAGCTAAGCCTTTCTTCTTGGAGGATTTTTCTTCTTTCTCCGCTTGCTTCAAATCTCTTAGTTCTTGATCTTGCTCTTGAAGCTTTCCAAAGCGTGTGGCAAGAGACATCTCATTGATACTTGGGGATTGTTTGATGGCAATGATAAGAGGTTGCCATTCCCTGCTAAGACTTTTCAAAACTTTATGCACAAGCTCTTTGTTAGTATATACTTTTCCAAGAGTAATAAGGTGATTTATTATAAGTGTAAATCTCTTTTGCATTTCTACAATGGTTTCTCCGGCGCTTATCCTAAAACTCTCATATTGACTAGTCAAGGTACTAATCTTGGAGTCTTTTACATCACTAGTACCTTCATGGGTTACTTGTAAAGTATCCCACATTTCCGTGGCCGTTTGACAAGTCATTACTCTAAAGAATTCATCGGGTCCTAAAGCAAGAGTAATGAGGTTTTTAGCCTTATAGTTGTATTGAACTTTCTTTTCTTCATCATTAGTCCACTCATCCATGGGTTTCTCAACATTCTTGTCATTAATAGTATGCATGGGTATATATGGACCATTTTCAATGGCATTCCAAACTCTTAGATCAATGGATTAAATAAAAATTTTCATTATTTCCTTCCAAAACGCATAACCTTCCCCATTGAAAGTGGGAGGTCTATTTGTGGCACCACCCTCAGAAAAAAGATTTAGAGAACTTGAGGCCATCTTATCTCTTGAAGCTGTTAAGCTTGATCTACAAAGAGTCAAGCTCTGATACAACTTGTTATTCAAGTGGCCTCAATACTCAAGAGGGGGGGTGAATTGAGTTTTTAAAACTTTGCTTGGAATGCCTTTGAACTTGATTCTTTTATCACAAGTTTAAAGATTATGAAGGTGAAATTAAGTTTAATGCAAGAGACAATGCAAAACAAGAGGTGTACGTAGCTGAGGCAATTTGTCAAACACTTGGTGTGCAATATTCAAGGTTAACTGAGACGCCCCCAAAAGTAGGGGTAAATTTTTTTTTTCGCGAATTTAATGTTATTAATTTATGAAAAATATGAGTGATGAAGCTATCATCCAATACCCTGGATCTATGCAACCTATCTCATATATGAAGATATGAGAAGGTATCAGAGTACGCAATAGATGTTCATATAGTACCATTAAGATCCCGATTCATATAGTCGATAAATCCATGTACAAATTAAAGGTCCTAATCGATTACAGAATACGAACTAATCGCTTATCATTCCATAATCGATTGCAGAGCAACAGGTAATCGATTACAGAGCTCCTGGAAATGGCATAATGAATCAGGTGTTATAACTAATTGATTACAACTTTCAGAATAATCGATTACAATGTCCCTGTTTGGTCCGTAATCGATTATCCTGTTAACCCTAATCAATTACAAAGTTCCTGGAATCGATGCTAATCGATTAGAGAGTTAGCAGTAATCGATTACAAAGCTCCTGGAATTCATGTAATGCATCAGACATCCCACCTAATTGATTACAGGGACAATTCTAATCGATTACAGGACTTCGAGTAGTTGATAATCGATTACAGGACTAAGTGTAATCGATTACCTTAAAAACAGAGGCCCTACAATCGATTAGATCAGCAGGACTAATCGATTACACCCTGCGTTATGTAGAAATTATGCATATTTTATAAGGAAAATGGACTTCACAACTACCAAAACCTATTCAAACGATATTGGAATGCCACCAAATTTTAACACAAGCTAAAACACATTATTTGTGACGTGTGGCAACTAGCTGCACGCTGAAAATTCCTAAAAATGAGTAATTTATGTGTATAAGCATGATTATCCCATTTTAAGGCATTTTGAGGTAACCAATGGGTCTACTTTTGGCAAAATGGATCCATTCCATTTCCCATAAGCCACAATTAACGTACTTAAGTTGTTGCATTCCATCCATCGCATCAAAACCTCATAAATCATCATTTACCATATCAAGATTACAAAATTGGGCATATATGCACCATGTACCATACAAAGTAAAAACACGCCGGCCAAGGCTCTCCCTTTTCCATACCATATTTACCTTCTTCAAACTCGACCTCCAAAATGGTAGGATTTACATCATACCTACATCAAACTTAAAAATTGCAACGAGGAGGTGAGTAACAAAATCTAAATGAATCAAAGTCATACATTATGACGAAATACATGTATACTTGTTTATATACCACACCTCTCAGAATATCATACATCATTTATATACTATACTATTCAAAACCATATATCACGTTCTTAAGTATACACCTACAATCATATTCATTCAAATCACTGAATACACCCATAGGGTTAGTATCACACTCTTTCCTCTTTTTAGTTCTCATTCGTCCTTCGCCACTATGGGCTATCAACTAGGCATATCTCCGGCTATATGCAAATGCGCTTAAAGCTAATGCATATGCGCAAGGAATTCTTATCAAACAATACGGATCCGGCTGTGGGATTACAACATCAAATCAATTTGTGGGACAAGCATAGGTGTGCTACTATGCCCCTACTGCAGTAGTAAATTGTATACACATATATCTCAATTTATGCATGCTTACATCATTATAATTTTACTGGTACCAAACCGCTCTCGCCTATTTGTAGCACTAGTCACCCCGTGACTTGCGGATCAACATCGTGGCCTCAATTACCACAAGTGCTACGGGCCCCTCCCGAACGCACATCGAGAGAGCCGTGCCCCGTTGGGCTTCGAGATAACTCGCTCACCATAGAGCCGCCCGCCCACTGGGCCCGCCACATAGGGTGCCTTGTCACCAAACTATGGACAACTTTGTGACTCACACACCAAGTTACAGGGGAAAAACAACAATACGCTCGTACATTGAGCCGCCCTCCCACTAGGCCCGCCTAGTGGAACCCCCTAATATTCCACATAGATAGCAATGATATGCCATGGATCCTATGCAAATGCAAATCAAATGCATCCTCACACTATGCATCCTAGATGCCACTCCACATTTAATCATTCACCACCACCACTAGGTGGATTTCAATATTCTCATCATTCTCATCCAATCCCAATTCTCTTTGAGACTTATTCACATTAATAGTTAATGGCATACACATTCAATAAATCATACACATATCTTGGGATATTCTATATTATAGATTTTAATTCATACATGGTCTCAAACCATCAACATACTTCATCATCATAATATCATCATCACATCACAATATTATCCCAAACACAATGCCACATAACAATCATCATTCTAAATGCATTCAAATCATAACATTACCACATCATCCATTCAAACAATCATCAAGTAATCATATATACATATTTTCACATCATCAATGGATGAAATCATGCATTTAGAATAGTTACCCCTCCTACCTCAAGAGAAGTAGAAATCAACGCGGTCTGATGGTCCCACCTCGTCGATGGGGTCGTTTCCTACATTATACAACATACCACGCAATTATCCTCTATTAAAACCACCAAGATTCAAGTGCTCTTAATTAACCACTTGGTGTTTTATGCCTTTTTAATTCTTAATCTTTACTTATTCATTTAATCCACCATAACCACCATGGGTTAGGTGCCCAATCACATTATTATGCATTTAAGGCTAAACCCATTCATGGGCTTCCACATTAATGAACTCCACCAACCATTTACCACCATTAATGGTCACTACACATCATAAATAGCATCAACCATTAATAATAAATGCTCATCTACCTACATCTCATATTTCCCCCAATTTATAAAGTTAGGGTTTCATCAAAAACCTAATAACCACCATTTGTGTTTATCATTTTCCATCATTCTCATGTCATTTTCATGTACCACCCAAGGCCCTCATAAAACTCAATTTAAATACACCCCACCTTAGGGTTTTTCATCATAAATGTCTCTCCTAACTTAACCCATATGCATTAACACTCTCTGAACAACTAATACCCAAAAGTTATGGCTTAAAGCTCATGAAAATGAAGAGAAACCCTTACCTCAAGCCAAAAGAAGTGAGCTTCTAGAATGGGTGAGAAAGAACACGAAAATGGAGAGAGAGGGAGAGTGAGAGAGAGAGAGCCTCCAAGCCCAAGCTCTATATGAAAATGGAAGAGGAGATGGGACACACCACACTTATGAATTTTTGAAGAGAAAGGAGAAGAAGATGATGAGTGGGATATGAAGAGAAAGAGAGGAAGTGTTTGCCCAAGTGAGAGAGAGCACACATGAGAATGAAAGGGAGAATAGAAGAGTTTATATTTCTATTTTACTCTCATTCATTAAGGCTTTATCGTTTTTCCATAAACAGGCTCTTCGTTTGGGCTCAATACTTCATCTAAAAATTATTCCGAATACATATTCAGATTCCCAATATTATCCTTAACAGCCCTGACCAATATCATCTCAATCAGAGATACTTGGTCTGACACCCATATTCTAATCGGGTATAATTTAAGCTTATAGGGCCACAATAATTTATGAATAACCCCTAGAAATCTTAATTTAATCATTTCAACATCTTGGGGAATTTAGTGATTCCATGGTTGGTTATTTAATATTTATTCTCAATATTTTAATTATCTATATAAAATCAGGAATGTTATATTAACTAATTCAAGCAAGCTTAAGTATATAAGCCACAATCAACCAACATAAATCAATTAAGTGCAGTATATGAATGTAAAAGAGTAAGGGAGAAGAGCCTGCAAATCGATTTAACGAGTTCCACCAACCCCGGTGTACGTCTCGCCTTCAAGCAACCCACTTGAGGGATTTCCACTATTGAGATTTAGAGATTACAAGCTATGAGCAATTGCAGCTTCCTAGTGTCCCACACTCAAGAACTCAATCCTCATTAGCACAAGGGTAACCCACCCAATCTCTCAAACTCTCAATACCCAAAGGTTAAACCCCAACCTTTATGACCACTCAACCTAGAGTGAGAACCTTTGTGTTTGGTGTAGTGTTTACAAGCAAGTAACTCTCTTAATAGAGTAGATATACAAATGAATGATCTCTCAAATTCTAACTCTCAACAAGAGAGGATATACAAGTTGAAGTTCTAAGTTTCAGAAAAATGAAACTATACAAGAATAAAACTCACAAGACTCAAGATTTGATTTCCCTTTGATGGATTTGTGTGTTTCATTTAGTAGCTTGAAGGAGTCTTGCATTTATAGGGCTTGGAGATGAGCATAATGGAGTTTCTAGCCGTTGTAGCTCGTGGGTTCCTGAGAGATGTGGAGAGATGAGTTGGTTTCCACTTAAAAACACTTTCCCCAATTTCTGGCACTATCCTAATCGATTATGCCTCAAGCTGTAATCGATTAGCTTTTGGAATATTTAGTGTAACTCGCGTTGTAATCGATTAGCATATTCCTTGTAATTGATTAGCTTCAGCTCAGAAACTTGATAATTGATTGTACTTCATCTTGTAATCGATTAAGACTTGCACCTGATGCATTCAATTTGTTTACACAGTTTTGTAATCGATTGTCCTTGTATATAATCGATTAGGTGTCATTCCAGGAGCTTTGTAATCGATTGTATATGTCCTGTAATCGATTAGAGTAAATACCTGATGTATTTAATTCAAACAGAGGTTCAGTAATCGATTAGTCTTGTTGGTGTAATCGATTAGATGCGAGACAGGAACTATGTAATCGATTAGATCTGGCTAATCGATTATCCTGCGTGTTTTTGCAGGTCTGATGCATTTTCTTGTTTCTCCAAGTTTTCTTCAAAGAGTCCTTTGTCATTATTAAAATCTGTGATCCTGAAACCATATTCAAACATATGAGTACATATCTTTGTTAGGGGGAGTAATGTTTGAGGGGGAGTGGGCATTAAGTTTTGTAATTTCATTTCTTTGAGTCTTGTAAAAATTATGTTTTTAATAAAAAGGCTATTTTGACTCATATATATTGTTCAAAAAAGGTTCTAAATGATATGTTCTGACCATTATAAGTTCTTATGCTCCGATCATTACAAGTTTTCTTATATGCTCTGATATATATTGTATGCTCCAATATATTCTAATTCTCTATGTTATTCTCTGATTGTTTTTGTAAGCATGAATGCTAAAAACATGCTTTGATATGAGTAAATATACATGTTTTAATCTTTATGATTACATGAAAATCTATGCTGTGATGAAAATAGTACTTATAAGCTCTATTGTTCTGATATGCTCTAGCTATCATTTAAAATCATTAGTTGTATGAGTTTTGATCGTTTCTAAAGTCTGCTCTATTATCAATGCATGTATAGTATTTTGATAAATACTTTTATATAAAATCTGATGATCTGTTGGTCCCTCTCTAAAATATTTCATTTATCATAGACTCTATTTCATAAAAGACTTGATGTTTGCTATCAACAAATAGGGAGAGATTGTTAGAACCAAGCCTGGTTTGCAAAGGATTTTGAAATCATTGGCTATTATTTTAAAACTGAAGGATTTGTTAATAACATACTTCAAGGAATTTAATTAAATAAAGTTTGCCTATGTGTTATGTAACCTATTCAATTAAGTGCTTCAGGTTACAAATCTATGATGCATAGGTTATAAATGAAAAGGGGAGTCCATCATTAAAAGTCTGCCTTGAGCTGTGCAAAATATTTCAGAATAAGTCTGCCTGGGAAAAAATAGTTTGCGCATAAATCCATCTAAAGAAAAGCCTGATACTAGAACAACACTCTAGAAAAGTCTGATTTGGTTATGCCTTTAAAGACTTTCAGACTATTGAGTTATACATATTTCTCAAAACTCAGCACACTTACTTGCTTCAACAATCAGACCCCCAACTTTTAAAGCTCAAGAACATTACTTTGATTTTTGCATCAAACAAAATCAAGGATATTCTTGAAGATGCCTAGAACTGAATTCTAATCAAGAGAAACTATACTTATCACTAAAAGAGGAAAGAATAAAAACTAGTGCAAGAACCAACGATCGTATGGATAAGAAATCAAGGAAGTTACTTTGCGCAAATCAAGAGGCTGACAAAGATCAGTACTTGCATTAGAAATCATTAAGAAGGTCAACCATGTCGTTTCTGCACTAGTTCATAATAGAAGAAATGATACAAAAGGGTTTTTATCATGTTTTAATCGAGGAACTCCATTTTAGTGCAAGTTTTGAAGATCCTCGATTCAGACCTTTTGTCTTATTCTCAACTTCAGAATCAGCAAGCTTCAACAGCTACTTCTCTTCAACGGATTATTAACGATCATCTTTCTTGGCCTATAAATATGAAGAGAATCTAGACTTTGAAGGAGTTAAAGAGCTTGAAAAACTTACGTGTAAAAGCATCAATCTTTAAGCAATCTCTTAAGTTTTCTTCTTAAAAGTAAATACCTTTTTAATATCTTTATTTCTTACAAACTTAGTCTTTGTCTTTCATACTTAGTGTATTTGTTCTTTATCTTGTATTATCTTGTACACTAAGTTCTTAGAAACACAAACACACTCTTAAATTTCCATCTAAGTCAAGTCTGGAGTGTTGCCAGTCTTAGTTTGTATGGAAAACATTGTTTGGCCCGAAGAGGCTTTTGAAAGAATACTTGGGTTTAAGCCAGGAGTGGTTGGAATCAAGAATACTCGTGGCATGGGTTATGCTGTGATTATAAAAAGACATTTTTACAATATTGAAATCCTTTAGGTATGAAGGTACTAGATGTAGCTTCTACGTTAAAAGTGAACTAGTATAAATTTCATGTGTATTATCTCTCTTTCCCTTATCTTTTAAAGTCTGGTTCAAAAGTCTGCTATATTTCACATTTGAAAAAGTTTTTAAGTTTCACACAAAGAGAGTCTTAGACTTATTCAACCCTACATTCTAAGTCTCACTCTGAACCATCAAAAATCAATTCATACTTTACTACCTCCCTTCATTATTTTAATTTCACAGCTAACAACCATCCATCTAGCCAACAATCAACCCATTAATACCACATACACCTATGCTCTTTTCCTTTACAGCATGCAAGAAGGGTGGGGAATAATTACACATGCATTAGGTTGAAAATTAAAGTGATATGAACAAAATTTTTGGCTCAAGAGGGACAAAAAGATTCATTTATATACAGCTTTGCCATTTGGCCCTGGTTAATCATAAACTACACAAAAGTTTCCTTAGCCATTCCATACTTATCTATATGATGCAATCTGATAGAAATTGGGCAATACACACTTGGACAACAATCAGTGAAACTCTCTGTTTTAAAGGTTCACTTATCTCACCTGGTTAACTAGGCTAGATTCCTTTATCCAAACAGTGAAAAGTTTAGTTATTTATCAAGTTCATTAACATGCACAAACATCCAGACTTTCATTAAATTTGGAATTCAACCACAGTGTATTATTTTCAAAAAAAGAATCCAGCTAATTTTACCTTGAACAAATTTTAATTCATTTACAACTAGTCAAGCCTGCTACATTACAAAAATAAATTCTTGATTCATTTACATATTTACACAAACATATCAAAAAGCTTTAATTTTAACTAACTTTATGTATAGAAGTAAAAAGTATATATCGAAATAAAATGATAACGTGGTAATCCAAAAGTAAATATGGTATAAACAGTGAAAATGTAACAGCCCTAGTTTTTAAAATAAGGGCCTAGACTCTCAAAACCTCTGAGAGTGCTCTAGTGAGTATCTTAGTGAAAGTTGAGGCTTCAACCTGATCCCGAGTGACTATGAGAAATTAGAAATGTGAGAAAAAGAATGTTCGAGGTAATAGCAAATAGCTAAGTTTGAGTAGAACGGAAGGAGTAGTAGGATGATGAAGACTTTTGAGAAAGGTAAAGAGTATTAGAGAAAGAGAAATATGAAAAGGAATAATAGAGGAATATTAAGAAATGGATGAGTGTGAGTATTAGTGAGATATTTTAGATGTTAATAATTAATTATTGGTAATTAGATTTATTCTGTTAAATTATGATAAATTGCCTAGATTATTCTTTTGCTAAATATGTGTAGATTAATTGGTTAATTAGGGGTAATTAGTAAAAATATGACTAAAATATATAATTATAATAATAATTAATAATTATTCAAAATAAGTATATATAATATTAAAATAATATTTTATTAAGTTTTTAATTAAATTATAATGTAAAATAATATTTTAATATTAAAATATTAAGGGTTTTCCCGGTATTATACTGTAGGACCCAGAGATCAAACTTTTCTGGTAACTTGATCTGAGACTAATGACTCCGTAAAGGTAGTTAGTCACAATAGGGTTTCCTTATAGCGGGTCAAAAATAATTGATTAGGTTTAATCAGACCAATCAGAACCTTCGATGTCGCCTAAGTTGATCGTGCATATACCTCGGAGTATCCGATGGTGACATGGTCAGTCCCCAGTGACTCATTTCAACGTTCTAGGAATATTTCCTGAAGAGGCTGAGACTTGATTTGAACTCTAACAACCCCATTCCCATACCACCTTGGTTCTTCAGAAATTCACTTTGCGCACCCTTAGCATTTCAAGCCTAACTTTCTCAAATGATGCTTGATTAGGATGATTCTAGTGTTGTTTACTTCATTTTGAAGTTATATTCAACCTTTATTTCTAGTCTCGATCTCAAATTCTTACTCTGTCATGTTCAAATTCAAGGATTAAGTAAATTCATCTTAAAACCATGCCATTCGCATTTTTACTCTGTGCATTGTTCCTTCAAAAATTCTTAACTTTCTCATAAGACCTTCGATTCATGTAAACTTGATGTCAAAATCTCCATAACAAAATTATCTACGTTTTCCATGCAGACTCAAAAGCTAAATCCTTACAGATTTGTACAGTTTTTAGGATATTTGCCAATCCCTGTTCATCACGTCACTATACTGACTAGTTTTAGAAAAATAGGCGTATCACCCTCTTCAGGTACTTGAATCACTCTGTTCTTTTTTGTGGATTTGTATCGAGGATATCTACAAGTCTTATGAAAGGCAAGAAGCCCAATTATCAAAGGAAAAATTTATACAAATTTATCTTTATAGCCCTACATGATTCAGAGATGAATAGAATATCCTGTCTTATTTCGGCCATATCTAGGGCTACCAATATTGGATTACTGTAAATGATATATCAAATCAAAGATAAAGAGAAGATCTACAAGTTTTATGTTGGGAACTTTCTGAGATTCAAATCCCACGAATTATTCTATATTTATTTTTAACACCTTTCATTTCCGGTTCCTAAAAATCCTGCACACCTAAATTCATCGGGTAACAATTTAATTTTTTGGCCACCGATTTCTGGCAACACCACCACCGTCCGACACCTTGGAGGTGAGGTGTCACCACCACAGAGCACCATCCCACTCAGATCTCCTTCCTCTTCATGCTACTTCTTCAACAAGGGAAAAATGCTACATGATGCCATGATATAAGCCATACCATGCCATCATATAACCCATCATGCTATACTATATAAATGTAACACAATTCTTTGCCAAATTCATTTTTCCATATTCACGTTACAAACTCTCCAAATTCAGACCAATAAACCTTATTGCCTTTACAAATCATGTGCTTATAGAATTCTAATATTTTACTTCAATTCCATTTCACTTATTCCATTCTTCCATTCTCACGATAAGACCCAACACCAATTCTCCTCCATCCCGAATTCTACAACTTCAATAATCCCTTTCTACTATTCTCCAATCATCACCATGAACCACCATGAGCCATCACAATAGCCACCATACACCATCCAAAACTACCCCAAACCACCAAAAATCACGGCTACATCACCACCTCTCATCTCTAATCATTCAAATTTCATTCTTCCTTCTCTTTGCCTCTTCCAAACCATGAAAAATCCTCCACATAAACCGCCCTCCAATTTCAGCTTTATTTCATGAAATGATCCTATAAATCAGTTATAGTCTTCCCTTGGAGCTTCTACACCGTGAGCCACTCAAGCTTCTCCAAGGTAAGTTTTGACATTTCTTCCTCTTGAATCTTTTCTTGGTTTTCTTGACTCAAAATTAACTTTTATTTTGAAATTTAAGGATCTCCTTCTTGCTATTTAGAGGCCAAACTCATGACCATTTTCTCCTTTTTTACCATGCATGTTCAATTTTCAAGGATCACGAAATATCGGTGACGATCGGCGGATGATCGGAGGTGTTTAACGAAGTTTCGGCAAGTCACTCCCTTTTCTCCCTCCAAACCGTGAGCCTAGGATAAGGTAAGGGAGTTTCTCTTCGGTAAATTGTGTCTAGAGTTTCCCCGTTACATTAGTCTAATATCCGACGATTATAGTTTTAAGTTTCGGCACGATCCAACAGTCGGATTTCAAATTATATAATTTTTGGTAACCAATAACTATCTTATTCTATTAAAAAGGGAAATAAATTAAAAAGAGTATTTTATGAAAATCTCATAATACGTACCACGATAATCGCACGACCAAAAGAAATTTTACCAACTGCGACTCATCTTCTATTCGAGAAAGTTATGAGGCTTACAAATTTAATTAGGCATTTATAATAATAAATGAGTAAGTAAGTAATATTAAATTACCGTTGAATATTTTATTATTATTATTATTGTTATTATTATTATTATTATCGTTATTACTGATTATTATTATTATTGAGCATAATGGTCAGCTCTGCCACCGCTCTTAAAATATTTTTCTATTGACCTATATTATTAAGTGCAATGGCTGGCTCTGCCATAGCTCTTAAATATTTGCTTTATTAAATTATGTTATTATCAAGCACAATGGCTGGCGCTGCCACCGCTCTTAAATATTTTTTGATCACTATATTATTGAGCATAATGACCAGCTTTGTCGCCGCTCCTAGTATTTTCTTGGTTAATTCTGTCATTTGTATTATCAGATATAATAGTCGGCTCTACCGTCTTATAATTAATACTATCATTATTATTAAAACTGTTATTATCATTACTAATAATGTAACATCCCGATTTAATAATTAATTGCCGAATGAAAATAAATCATTAAAATAATAATTGCTAAGTGGGGAAAAATTATTTATTAATTATAATTGGTTTAATTAATTTAACTTAGGGAAATAAAGGCTGATTAATTGTCAATAGCTGATTAGTTGTGACTGTGTGCGTGTGACACGTGTGGGAGCTGCTGCTGTGCACGACTTCCCACCCTACTCTTCCCTTCTCCCCGTGCATGCATATTTGGGTACACTATCATTCATTCTTCCCCTTTAGACTTCTCTTCTTTCTGTTTCTCTTCTTCTCTTCTTCGCTCTTCACTCTCCTTCTCTCCTTCTTCTTTCTTCTCTGCTCTCTGTTCCCGTGAGTTCGCAATAGTGGTGGCTAAGGATCAGAGTCCTCCTTCCTTACTCGACGAACCAGAGAGGGTGAGGGTGCGCATTCTCCCTGCATGCAACCCGTCTCCTTCCACGCTGTTCCTTCCTTGTTCCTTCATTCCCTTCGTCGGCTTACCTCCTTATTCCTCTCCTTGCTCGAAGCTGCTAAGTCTCAATGGAGATCTACGCTACGAGGAGCTTCTAGGTGGTTGGAGTGTTCACAGCATTGTGATGAAGCCACTCCAGGGAGCGAACCGGGAGCTGGGTGTCTCAGAGGCTCGAATGGCCTCCCCTGCTCTTGCATGCAGATGTACTAAGAATGACTCAGTGTTCCTCTGGAACCGGGTGTCGTGTTGACTGACCGAAAGCTTCAGTCCAGGTAGGGGGGTATCTTCTATCTCTGTAATGCCCCGGCCGCTCTTCAAGAATGAACGACTCGCCCCACAGACCAACACAAGACCTTTCCAATGTGTTTTTGTCCTCACTCACACATTTCCTGAGAACTTCCCAAGAGGTCACCCATCCCAGAATTACTCCAAGTTAAGCACGCTTAACTTTGGAGTTCTTAAGTGATAGGCTACCGAAAAGTCAAATGCATTTGTTTGTATAGGTAGTACGAATTCATTTCTTTAAGCTATCCTTGACTGTATAGTCCCATACCTATACAGTCTTTGGATCCTTCTCATTCTGGTATGTATTTGGTTCGTTCATGTGTCCCTCCCACTAGAAGCCTGCCAGGAGCCGCTCCTTGTCTGTGCCTATGCACCGGCGATCACTCCCCGCCCTCAACAGTGCCCGGGATGCCACATTCCCCGCTGGAAGCCTGCCAGGAGCCGCTCCTTGTCCGTGCCTATGCACCGGCGATCACTCCCCGCCCTCAACAGCGCCAGGATGTCACATGCCCACCAGCTTCCGCCTGGTTCGTCCCCGAACCATACAGT
This sequence comes from Clitoria ternatea, assembly GCA_037962975.1. Classification (NCBI taxonomy): domain Eukaryota; kingdom Viridiplantae; phylum Streptophyta; class Magnoliopsida; order Fabales; family Fabaceae; genus Clitoria; species Clitoria ternatea. Next base: position 166,599,364 of record CM075672.1, read on the forward strand.
ACTAGGAGAGGCTAGGCTCTGATACCACTGTAACGCCCCGGCCGCTCTTCAAGAATGAACGACTCGCCCCACAGACCAACACGAGACCTTTCCAATGTGCTTTTGTCCTCACTCACACATTTCCTGAGAACTTCCCAGGAGGTCACCCATCCCAGAATTACTCCAAGTTAAACACGCTTAACTTTGGAGTTCTTAAGTGATAGGCTACCGAAAAGGCTAATGCATTTGTTGGTATAGGTAGTACGAATTCATTTCTTTAAGCTATCCTCGACTGTATAGTCCCATACCTATACAGTCTTTGGATCCCTCTCATTCTGGTATGTATTCGGTTCGTTCATGTGTCCCTCCCACTAGAAGCCTGCCAGGAGCTGCTCCTTGTCCGTGCCTATGCACCGGCGATCACTCCCCGCCCTCAACAGCGCCAGGATGTCACATTGTAACATCCCGATTTAATAATTAATTGCCGAATGAAAATAAATCATTAAAATAATAATTGCTAAGTGGGGAAAAATTATTTATTAATTATGATTGGTTTAATTAATTTAACTTAGGGAAATAAAGGCTGATTCATTGTCAATAGCTGATTAGTTATGACTGTGTACGTGTGACACGTGTGGGAGCTGCTGCTGTGCACGACTTCCCACCCCACTCTTCCCTTCTCCCCGTGCATGCATATTTGGGTACACTATCATTCATTCTTCCCCTTTAGACTTCTCTTCTTTCTATTTCTCTTATTCTCTTCTTCGCTCTTCACTCTCTTTCTCTCCTTCTTCTTTCTTCTCTGCTCTCTGTTCCCGTGAGTTCACAACAGTGGTGGCTGAGGATCGGAGTCCTCCTTCCTTACTCGACGAACCAGAGAGGGTGAGGGTGCGCATTCCCCCTACATGCAAGCTGTCTCCTTCCACGCTGTTCCTTCCTTGTTTCTTCATTCCCTTCGTCGGCTTCCCTCCTTCTTCCTCTCCTTGCTCGAAGCTGCCAAGTCTCAATGGAGATCTGCGCTACGAGGAGCTTCAAGGTGGTTGGAGTGTTCACAGCGTTGTGATGGAGCCACTCCAGGGAGCGAACCGGGAGCTGGGTGTCACAGAGGCTCGAATGGCCTCCCCTGTTCTTGCATGCAGATGTACTAAGAATGACTCAGTGTTCCTCTGGAATCGGGTGTCGTGTTGACCAACCGAAAGCTTCAGTCCAGGTAGGGGGTATCTTCTATCTCTGTAACGCCCCGGCCGCTCTTCAAAAATGAACGACTCGCCCCACAAACCAACACGAGACCTTTCCAATGTGCTTTTGTCCTCACTCACACATTTCCTGAGAACTTCCCAGGAGGTCACCCATCCCAGAATTACTCCAAGTTAAGCACGCTTAACTTTGGAGTTCTTAAGTGATAGGCTACCGAAAAGGCTAATGCATTTGTTGGTATAGGTAGTACGAATTCATTTCTTTAAGCTATCCTCGACTGTATAGTCCCATACCTATACAGTCTTTGGATCCCTCTCATTCTGGTATGTATTCGGTTCGTTCATGTGTCCCTCCCACTAGAAGCCTGCCAGGAGCCGCTCCTTGTCCGTGCCTATGCACCGGCGATCACTCCCCGCCCTCAACAGTGCCCGAGATGCCACATTCCCCGCTGGAAGCCTGCCAGGAGCCGCTCCTTGTCCATGCCTATGCACCGGTGATCACTCCCTGCCCTCAACAGCGCCAGGATGTCACATGCCCACCAGCTTCCGCCTGGTTCGTCCCTGAACCATACAGTACTAGGAGAGGCTAGGCTCTGATACCACTGTAACGCCCCGGTCGCTCTTCAAGAATGAACGACTCGCCCCATAGACCAACATGAGACCTTTCCAATGTACTCTTGTCCTCACTCACACATTTCCTGAGAACTTCCCAGGAGGTCACCATCCCAGAATTACTCCAAGTTAAGCACGCTTAACTTTGCAGTTCTTAAGTGATAGGCTACCGAAAAGGCTAATGCATTTATTGGTATAGGTAGTACGAATTCATTTCTTTAAGCTATCCTCGACTGTATAGTCCCATACCTATACAGTCTTTGGATCCCTCTCATTCTGGTATGTAATCGGTTCGTTCATGTGTCCCTCCCACTAGAAGCCTGCCAGGAGCCGCTCCTTGTCCGTGCCTATGCACCGACGATCACTCCCCGCCCTCAACAACGCCAGGATGTCACATTGTAACATCTCGATTTAATAATTAATTGTCGAATAAAAATAAATCATTAAAATAATAATTGCTAAGTGGGGAAAATTATTTATTAATTATAATTGGTTTAATTAATTTAACTTAGGGAAATAAAGGCTGATTAATTATCAATAGTTAATTAGTTGTGACTGTGTGCGTGTGACACGTGTGGGAGCTGCTGCTGTGCACGACTTCCCACCCCACTCTTCCCTTCTCCCCGTGCATGCATATTTGGGTACACTATCATTCATTCTTCCCCTTTAGACTTTTCTTCTTTCTGTTTCTCTTCTTCACTTCTTCGCTCTTCACTCTCCTTCTCTCCTTCTTCTTTCTTCTCTGCTCTCTGTTCCCGTGAGTTCCCAACAGTAGTGGCTGAGGATCGGAGTCCTCCTTCCTTACTCAACGAACCAGAGAGGGTGAGGGTGCGCACTCCCCCTGCATGCAACCCGTCTCCTTCCATGCTGTTACTTCCTTGTTCCTTTATTCCCTTCGTCGGCTTCCCTCCTTCTTCCTCTCCTTGCTCGAAGCTGCCAAGTCTCAATGGAGATCTGCGCTACGAGGAGCTTCAAGGTGGTTGAAGTGTTCACATCGTTGTGATGGAGCCACTCCAGGGAGCGAACTGGGAGCTGGATGTCTCAGAGGCTCGAATGGCCTCCCCTACTCTTGCATGCAGATGTACTAAGAATGACTCACTGTTCCTCTAGAACCGGGTGTCGTGTTGACCGACTGAAAGCTTCAGTCCAGGTAGGGGTATCTTCTATCTTAAATGCATGGGTTATGAACGGGTTCCGAGTGTTGATGCTTGCTGTTTCCGTGTTCTGATTGTGTGTTGTGTTGCATGCGAGTGAGTACTACCCGGTTGCATGACGAGTGAAAGTTGAGTGTTTCATGTTGGTGGCCTGTGAATGTTGAACGATTGTGTGAAAGGAATATTGTGAAGCACTGCTGATGAATATCGTGTGCTTTATGTGACATGCAAGTTGTTATGAGTTCAAAATGTTGGCTGCATGCGATAAAATATGACTTAGTGAATCTGATGATGTACCTCGTCAAATGCATGTGCTATTTGAGTTCTGATGATATATAATGCCGACTGCATGAGATACATGTATTGCTGTGTATATGAACTCTGTGTTATATGATGAATCCGCGTGTAGCGCATTAGATGCGTTTGTGCTTGGAGCACGTAGTATGGGACACTACCATCGGTTATTTAAAAGCGTTGGACGCTGTGAAATCCTTTTGAGTGGGACTCAAGGTAGCCTTTGAGTGGGACTCGGGCTGCCCGTGAACACCTCCGTCGGCGCTGAGAGCGTTAGTGTCACCTTGTGGGTAAACGGTTGGGTACCTGTAAAACGGCCAAGCAGCTTGGAGCTGAATTGATAGCTGAGAGCTATGTATAAAAAGGCTGGGAGCCTACGTTGCAATGTCAAAAACCGATTACACACAAATGTGAAACCGAGTGAAATAATCTGTGCATACGTACTGCTAATGTTGATTGGAATCTGACTATGCATGTGATGATGTTAATAAGATGATGAACGTATATAACCGAGTGAATTACTCTGTGTGCATGTGCTGTGGATGTTGACTAAAATCTGCTCTATGAATATGTATATCAATGTTATTGAATGTTATGTGTGTATAGCCGAGTGATGCCTGTTGGATTCTGATCGGGAATTGTTGAATGTGTGCGTTCTGATTCATTGGTATTATAATATTATTAGTTGTTGTTATGTTAATGATATTGAAATGATATGTATATATGGCCGAGTGACAACTGGTGGATTCCGATCGGTAAAGGTCTTATGTGTGTCCTGGTTGATTAGTATTGTTCTGACTTAATTTATTGCCATGCATAATTATGTATATATATATATTATTGCCTAACTGTGGGATAATCTGAGTCAGTACCTATCATTTAATATTTAAGATGCTCACCCCTACACCATTTTTCAGTGTGTGCAGGTCGGACTCGGGAATAATGATAGGGCCTCAAGTCCGAGTGTGGTGCACTCTGACTGTTGAGTGCTCGTAATGCGTTTATTATGTTCAGTCGGTGTAGCCTTGGCCGGCTCTCATGTAAAATAACTAAACATATTTATTTATAAAGATTGATTTGATAAGTATAGGCATGGTGTCACTTGTACAGATCTGTAAATAATGATAAAGGTATAAGGTTAAGTTAATGAGTATTCCGAGTATATGGTTACATGTATATGGGTCGGTAGATTGGATTTGTGGCAGATTTATATTTCTGGGAACATATATTCCTACGTATGTGCTTTATGCGGATTTGATGCGTCTTCCGACTGGAATGTGTTGTTAAATGATTCGAGGGCTGCTAATGAGTGAAATAATGTTAAGGTGATGGTTCTGAGTGAGGATTACTGGGTGGCTTTCCGAGTGCATACGCTGAGTGGTTTCGAGTGAAAGATATTGGTAAACCCGAGTGAGGAAGAGTTCATATTCCTGAGTGAAAACCTTGAGTGATCCTCTTCTGAGAGAGGGGTTAGTGTAGTGGTTTAGAATGGAATGGATTCTGAGTGTAAGATATTTATAATCTGAGTGAATGATGTAAAATCTGAGTAAGTGAGGATCTGTATCCCGAGTGGTTGAGTTTTGAATAAGTCCGAGTGGGACTTAACTACCTGATTTCCTGAGTGAATATGTGAATATACATACCGAATAGTGAATGGGTAATGTGACCCGATTGTGTTAAGGTTGGAATACGTCGAGTGATGTTTGATTAGGATATATTCCTAGTAAGAAAGAGTTCTGGATTACGAGTGGCAGAATTAGGGGAGTCATTTCCCGAGTGGTTTATACTTGTGACCTATATGAATGAAATGAGGAGTTGTGAGGACCCCGAGTGAAGTACGAGCGCGATGATTTACCGGGTGAACCTATCCGAGTGAGAAATTACCTTGTACCTGTGTTCGCCCCAGCGAATTAGGCTTAGCTCTAGCGAGTGTATATGCATGGATGGCTTCTGGGATGTTCGCTTAAGCGAATGGTACTTTGCTCGAGCGAGTGGGTTGTCTCGCTCAAGTGTCTTGGGTCTGGCTTGAGCGAGTCAGCGTTGTCATGGATTTCGCCCAGGCGCTGATGTATCTCGCTGAACCGAATGGATCGGTTTGAGCCTTGTTCCTTCCGCTGATTGCTATACGTATGAATGTTCCTTTATTTCCCTTTGCCTTCCTTTTCTTTTCTATGCCGATTGTCCAGTGGCTGTTTTTGTGGAAAAATTTTCCCTGTTTTTGGGTTTATTATTTATTAAAATTAGGGTGTTACATTTTGGTATCAAAGCCGACCAAAGGTCTATGGCCAAGGTTTGCCTACTATTAGTGGGCGGTTGAGTGCATTATGCCAGATTGTCACAATTTCTTATGATGTTCTATTGCATGTTGATGCCTGTTCAATCATGACTTGTGTGATGATATATGCTTATGATCTTCTATTGGATTTGGTATACGTTTGACTATGAATGGTGTGGTTGTATGCCTGTGCCTTGTTGAGGAATTTGAACGTGTGATGAATGAATGGTATATGATGTATATGATTTTCAGTATAAGAGATGTGTTGCAGTTTTCTAAGTTGAAATTTGGGTGTGTAATAAGTGAGTAAAGGTGAGGTTGGGTATACGTTAAATTAGGATTGCGCCTCGGTGGCTGGTTGAGGAAATCGAGTGAATGGTATTAGACCTTATAATAATATTTAAATGTTGGGGAGTACCCATCGTGGGATACTGGATAGGTAGTGACCCCTTAGGAATTGCATAAGAATTGCATACCCGAGATGAAATCACTGTTTAAGTCGGATCCGCATGCATGTGTGTAAGAACATTATTATTGAGACTAACATGATTTGTATGGATTTGAATAATTTGACTAGATTCCGACTTGATGATGTTTTATGAGTGAGTTCTGACTGAATGAATATGCATGTATTGATGTTGTTGCCAAGTGGGATGTGATATTATAATTGGGAATGTATGTTATGGTGCAAATTCCGATCGAATGTCGGTATGCACACTTATGATGATCAATGAGTTCAGTTTGAATTATATGAATATGTGAATATGATATTGTGAATGAAATCCTTAATATGGTTTGGAATTGATTTGGGTAAATCTGATTGGGTGAGTATATATATATGTCGATGCTATTACCAAGTGCAATATGACGTTGTGGTTATGGTATATGCTGTAGTGAACAATAATATTACCATGAATAATTGGTATGAAATCCGACTGAGTATCTGTATGTACATTAGTGTCGTTGCCGAGTCCAGAGTGTGTTATGACAGCATATATGATTGTGAATTACTTAATCCTGATTGAATTGCATGAACCCGAGTGAGCGATGTCATTATATAGCTGAGAGTTGAGAATTTAATCCGAGTCATGGTTTTGTGATGAATAAGATTTAGAGGAAATGTTTACTCGGTGTTGGCTAGAAGCCGATTGTTGTGTTGCCACCATACTGTTTTACAGAAGTGATAAATAATTTTCATGATTGTTGTTGCGTGATGTACCCTATGTGATGCGTAATGATGATGTTGATGTAGATGTATTGTTTATAATGTGTGTGTGAACTGCTATTAATTACCGTGTGAATTAGTATTGGTTGAAGTGAGTCTGGTCGAAGTGAGGCATGTTGTTCTGAGATGACTCTTCGTGCCATAGGTATTATGGCAGCGTACATGTTGTAGTGACTATGTAATTGTTGTAACCCTATAGGAATGAGACGTCATCCTATAAGTCGAATGCAGCAATTCATAAGCCAGGCAAGTGAGGTTGTAGCTGCTTATGGTGATGGTGGATCTATCGGACTGCTTTGAGTGAAGATGAGAGTTGTATTAAGTGAATAAATAAGTGGTTATGTATGAAATTGAGGATAGAGGGTTTGTTTAACCTTGATGGGTTGCCTCCAAGGGGATTAGAGGCTGTTGGGTATAGATTGGCTACTAAGATGATGATTAGTTATTAAAATGTGAGGGGTGATCAAGTCTGTCACTGAAATTGGAGTTTTATAAGGTTAAGCGAGTGATACCGTAGTCTAATAAGAAACCCAGGATTTGAGCCAAACTAAATTGTAAGGTGAGGATTTGCTCGATAAGGAATTAGTATATTCCGAGTGCGTAAAAGTGGAGACAATTCTAAGTGAAGTCTTTGTGAGGAAGGACTGCTGAGTGAAAATTATGGTGTTCCGAGTAGAACCTCATAGGGAGGATCAGTATTAAGTTAAGGGAATAGTGTCCGACCGTAGCATTCTGAGTATGGTAAGATTCGAGTAATGTGACTCGGAGTGTACCACTTCCGAGTGGAATAGTACCGTGTGGAACGATTTCGAGTGGAGAGATATCGAGAGTAGAATCCCTAATACCCGTGTGATGTTTCACCGAGTGACCTTTCTCCAGGAGAAAAGTGCTTCTGGTCGGAAAATGGAATTTAGAGTGTGCAAGTTCCGTGTGAAGGGTCCCCGAGGGGAATAGATATCCGAGTGAAGGATTTAAATGAAGTCGTACTCAGGTCAGTGATTGGGACTGATGGGCTTGAACTCGGGATTGGTTTCGGGGTAGGCTCAAACTACGAGTGAATTTCTGGTAAGTGGAAGGATTTCCGAGTGAGAATTACCCCTGAAACCCTGAATGATATTTTGAGTGAGAGAACCGAGTGACATTCTCTGGATGTAAGCATGAAATTAGCTGAAGGTGTGGGTAGGAATCTAAGATTTCAGAATCTAATGTGGTGCCTATTCGAGGTAAATCCGGGCAAATTGTGCTAATTGAAACACATGGAAAATTCCTTGAGTGCTCCCTTTGGTGTAAGAGAGAGATTTTATGGTCAGGTTTTGAAAACCCGAGGGTTTGGTCCGAGAGAAATCGGTCGGGAGTGAGTATTTTTGGGAGTCGGTGATGTTGTTTGCCGATTAGATTACTCCCAACTAATTGATTAACCTCTGTAATGTGTCTCATGTGATACAATTTTGAGTCTATACTCTGTATGAGTTATGGTTGTACCGAGTGACTCATTTGAGACGGAGAACCCAAAGGTGTAAATACACCGATCGGCGTCGTAAGTATAGGACCGAGTGGCCAAGAAATTACGAAGTACCACTGCTTGTGATGAATTGGCTGAGTTAAAATGAGGTAAATTGTACGTTTTAGAAATTGAATCCCCGAATATATTAAATTCTGTGATGAGGTTGTAATCAGGTAGGGCCTGACTTTTATGTTTTGTCGACTGAAATTATGGTGCGGTCGGTAAACCGCTTGAGTGGTGAATCTTTTCCGAGCGAAATGGTGGTCCGGTCGGTGAACGCTTATGAAAGCACAGTTGTGTGAGTGAGAGACCAGTTTTCTGAGTTATTTATTTAAGGTAAGTTACCGATTGAATTTTGAGGACGAAATTCTTTTGAGAGGGGGAGAACTGTAACATCCCGATTTAATAATTAATTGACGAATGAAAATAAATCATTAAAATAATAATTGCTAAGTGGGGAAAATTATTTATTAATTATAATTGGTTTAATTAATTTAACATAGGGAAATAAAGGCTGATTAATTGTCAATAGCTGATTAGTTGTGACTGTGTGTGTGTGACACGTGTGGGAGCTGCTGTTGTGCACGACTTCCAACCCCACTCTTCCCTTCTCCCCGTGCATGCATATTTGGGTACACTATCATTCATTCTTCCCCTTTAGACTTCTCTTGTTTCTATTTCTCTTCTTCTCTTCTTCGTTCTTCACTCTTCTTCTCTCCTTCTTCTTTCTTCTCTACTCTCTGTTCCCGTGAGTTCGCAACAGTGGTTGCTGAGGATCGGAGTCCTCCTTCCTTACTCGATGAACCAGAGAGGGTGAGGGTGCGCATTCCCCCTGCATGCAACCCGTCTCCTTCCACGTTGTTCCTTCCTTATTCCTTCATTCCCTTCGTCGGCTTCCCTCCTTCTTCCTCTCCTTGCTCGAAGCTACCAAGTCTCAATGGAGATCTGCGCTACGAGGAGCTTCAAGGTGGTTAGAGTGTTCACAGCGTTGTGATGGAGCCACTCCAGGGAGCGAACCGGGAGCTGGGTGTCTCAGAGGCTCGAATGGCCTCCCCTGCTCTTGCATGCAGATATACTAAGAATGACTCAGTGTTCCTCTGGAACCGGGTGTCGTGTTGACCGACCGAAAGCTTCATTCCAGGTAGGGGGTATCTTCTATCTTAAATGCATGGGTTATGAACGGGTTCTGAGTGTTGATGCTTGTTGTTTCCGTGTTCTGATTGTGTGTTGTGTTGCATGCGAGTGAGTACTACCCGGTTGCATGACGAGTGAAAGTTGAGTGTTGCATATTGGTGGCCTGTGAATGTTGAACGATTGTGTGAAAGGAATGTGTTGAAGCGCTGCTGATGAATATCGTGTGCTTTATGTGACATGCAAGTTGTAATGCTTGCTTAAGTGAGTATGACTCGCTTGGACGTGAAATACATAAAACCTAATTTCCTTGTTTTTGCTTGAGTGAGCTTTCCTTGCTTAAGGGAAATTATCACAAAATTAATTCTATTTTTCCTTCGCTTGATGAAGAAATATTCTCGCTTAAGCAAGAATGCCCTGTGTCTCAACTCTGATGCAATTAAAAAAATGCACTTAAGCGAGGTAAAACTCGCTTGAGCTCAAATTTAACAAAATCAAACTTTGCCTTTTTTGCTTGACGAAGCTCTATTTCGCTTAAGCTCAATTTTCACAGAATCTCCTAAATGCATTTTCGCTTGAGCAAGCTCTAGCTCGCTTAAGCTCAATTTTGACAGTGTCTAATTATCACGAATCTTGCTTGAGCGAGAATATCAGAAAGTGCAATAAATGCTTTGTCTATAATTCTCGCTTGAGCAAGAAGAGTCTCCTTTGAGTGAGAAATTGCAAATTGACTTGAAAAATGCAAGACACTTATGACAAATGTTCAATTTCTAACTTAAAATGTAAGGTCTCGCCATATTCATGATTTTAGGCAATGATACATAACAATTGGTACATCTCTTGCATCAAATTTCATTTTATAGCATGCCAAGGATTCATCAAATTATAAAAAACACAATTCAGCATGCATTTAAGAACTATGCAATGGTGTGTTACTCAAGAATCATGAACAATTGTAATTCAAGTTTATTACCAAGAGGACCAAAAATTAACACCATCATCACATTTGCATGTCAAAAGCTTCCTCAACTCATTCAAGACAATTGTACATTTTTCCTGCTTTTGACTCACTAAATTTTTCTCATATTAGTAGACGAGACATAGCTCATATATTGGTATGACAAAATGACAAAAATATCAAAATTCGTAATGCAAGAAAGACATTCAAGCATCAAAATTGACATAACCAAACATGCCAATGTTCCATATTTTTTTGATCAAGTTACCATGCACCCTTCCAAGAACTCTAAACCTTATTCTAAAGCATGACAACACAAGAACAAAAACATAACACACGTTAAGAAAATAACAACAAAAGCTGAAAACTCTAGGTTGCCTCCAAGGAAGCGCTTGTTTAACGTCACTAAGCTTAACCCTTATTATCTTTAAGGATCACAGAGATGAATGAGAGTGATGAGTCTTTGCACATCACCACCTAGATAAGGCTTTAACCTTTATCCATTAACTACCTAGGTCTTTATGGATTTTGGGTCCTTCAACTCCATAACTCCATAGGATTTGACTTCTTTTACAAGAGAAGGACCTGACCATTTGGATTTCAGCTTTCATGGAAAAAGTTTAAGCTTGGAATTAAATAGAAACATAGACTGGCTAGGATGAAAGCCTTCTTTAGAATCTTTCTATCATGATAAGATTTTATTCTCTCTTTATATAGCTTGGAAGATTCCTAAGCATTCGGCCTCCATTCTTCCAGTTCTTGTAATTGCAATTTACTTTTCTCTCCAGCTGCTTGAGGATCAAAATTAAGGAACTTCAAAGCCCAATATGCTTTATGTTCAAGCTCCACTGGCAAATGGCAAGTCTTACCATAAACCAATTAATATGGAGAAAGACTCGTGAGAGCTTTGAAAGTAGTTTTGTAGGCCCATAAAGCATCATCCAATTTTAGGAACAATCTTTCTTGCATAATGATACAGTTTTCTCCAAGATCCACTTAATTTCTTAATTAGAAACCTCAGCTTGACCGTTTGATTAAGGATGGTAAGGTAAAGCTACCTTATGCCTAACTCTATAATGCTCCAAGCATTTCTGAAGTTGAACATTATAGAAATGGGATCCTCCATCACTGATCAAGACTCAGGGAGTGCCAAACCTACAAAAAAATGTTCCTCTTCAAGAATTTAATCATAGTTTTAGCATCTGCCTTTGGACTTGCAATAACTTCAACCCATTTTGAAACATAATCAACTGTCATCAAAATATATTCATTTGAAAATGAAGATGGTAGAGGACCTACAAAATTGATCCCATAACAATCAAAGACCTTAACCTCTAAAATATCATTAAGTGGAATTTCATGACATAAATATGCTTGTTGTCCTCTGGCAACTATCACAATGTTGTACATAGGAATGAGCATCTTTGAATACAGAGGGCCAATAGAAATATGATTAAAGAACCTTAGCAGCAATAATTTCCTTATTAAAATGGCCACCATATGTTGAACTGTGACAGTGCCATAAAATACATTTTGCTTCTTCCCAAATATATATAAATCATCCCAAATAGATATAAATCATCCTCAGCATGTGGTCTACACTAATCTTAAATAGATATAAATCATCCCAAATATACTGCTGGAGCATTGTAGAGTCCAAAAGGCATTTTCCTGTCAGCAAAGACTCTAAAAGGACAAGTAAAAGCTCTCTTTTCTTGGTTGTCTGGGGCAACTGCAATTTGATTGTACCCTGAATAACCATCAGAAAAATAATAATATGCCTAACCAGCTAACCTTTCTAGCATCTGATCCATGAAGGGAATAGGAAAGTGATCCTTTCTTGTGGCCTGGTTTAATTTTCTGTAATCTATATATATTTGCCAACTAGTAACTATCCTAGTAGGAATTAATTCATTTTTTCATTGTGGATGACAATCATACCACCTTTCTTTGGAGCTACTTAAACAAGACTCACCCAAGCACTATTAGAAATAGGGTAAACCATGCCTGCTTCAAGTAATTTCATCACTTTCTTCTTCACAACCTCTTTCATGGATGGATTCAATCTTCTCTGTGGCTGAGCAACCGGCTTGTACTCCTGTTCTATATGAATTTTGTGCATACAATAAGAATGGCTTATACCTTTCAGATCATCAAGTGTCCACCCTATTGCACCCACATTATTTTAGAGCATAGAAATCAATCGATCTACCTTTGATCTAGATAGGCTGTCATTGATGACTACTTGCTTCTGACCTTCTACATTAAGAAAACATACTTTAAATGTGAAGGTAAAGCTTTCAGGTCCAGTTTGAGTCTTAACTGCAGCCTTCTTTGGTAACTTTTTAAAGAATTCAGTATCTAGTGGAATAGGTTTGTTGGAATCAAAATTTCTCAACAGCTCTTCCACCTCATCTATGTCATCATCACTTAATTCTTCAAAGGCATAAATCAATGTCTTCTCTACTACACTTGAATTGATCAACTTCTTTTTCTCTTTCATAACAACTTCATCTTTAACATCAATTTTAAAATAGTACTGCTTATTAAATGGGTGTTGCATGGCTTCAAAGACATTGAAGTTCACTTCATCATCATGCACCCTTACCTTCAACTATTCATCATCCACGTCTATAATCACCTTGGCGGTTTTCATGAAAGGTCATCCCAGAATTAGAGGAAGTTCAACATCTTCCTCAATATCCATAACCATAAAGTCAACTGGGAATACAAAGTTATCCACTCTCACCAAGCCATCTTCAGCAACTCCATAAGGATATTTCATAGATCTATCAGCCAACTAGAAAGTCATTTTGGTTAGTCGAACTTCTAGGTCTCATATCCTTCTGAGCATGGACAATGTAATTAATTTTATACTGGCACCAAGATCCAACAAAGCTTTTCCCACTAATAATGTACCCATGGTCACAACAATTGTGAAAACTACCTAGATCTTTGATTTTCTGTGGCAGTGCTTTCTATATAATAACACCACACCCTGTTTCCAACTCCACTGTTTTTTCAGAAAATATTTTCTTTTTAATGAGAAGTTCCTTCGTGACTTTAGCATAAGTAGGCATCTGCTTCATTGCCTCCACAAGCGGTATTTGTTAATCAGCCGCTTGAATATATCCATAAACCAACCAAACTGTCACTCCTTATCCCTTCTTGAAGGATTCTGAGGGTAGGGAAGATTTATCAACTGTGAGATTTGCACTCTACTCTATTGATTTTAGTGGCCTCAATAACTCAAGAGGGGGGTGAACTAAGTTTTATAATTTTAATAATGTTTTACAAAATACTTTCGAGTTTTGTTGAATATGCTTAAAGTTTAATATAAATAGAAATTTGTATAAAAGATAAAGTACTTTCAAGATAATTTAAAGATTAAGAGAAGGAAGATAATAGCACACTCCAAGTTTTTATCCTGGTTCGGTTTCCCTACGTCCAGGCCCCAAGTAAATTTACTTGATATTTTCACTAATAAGAATTTGAGATTTACAAGATAAGCAAATAAACGACTCTTGATTTCCATATCAAGATCTTACCCCTCACTTTTATCACTCTCACAATTCTTGAAATAATTCCCTAAAGACTACAACCTAGCCTTTGTTACAACACTTTTTCCTAAAACAAAAATATAGAAAGGTAAAATAAATTTAATCTTCCCTTACACTATATCAGAGTAAAATAGGAGAAGAAATAAGATAGACTACTTGATAATATGACAGTTTTTAGTAGCACCTTGAAACAATGAATGAGAGTATGACATGCAAAAGGCTATAGCTCTCTTTTTGCTAGAGTAGAATAAAAAAAATGATAGTGCCTAAACTTTTGTAAATCAAAAATCAAATAAAATTATAGCCCTTTTCTTGATTAAAGCAAAATAGAAAATAAAGCACAACTGTAGCTCTCTTTTAGATAGAGTAGAAAAATAAATGCAAAAGTAGTGATGATGCAGCTCTCTTTTAGATAGAGCAGAAATTTAAGAATAAATCCAAAGTAGTGAAACTATAGCTCTCTTTCAAGATAGAGCAGAAAAATAAAATTAGAAGCACAAAGAGGTTTCACTCACACAGTTTTTTAGACTCTCTTTTAGAGGAAGATTTTGAAAGTCAATTGTGCAGAATAAAAGAGGAAGAGCAAGGCTTCACTACAGCGTTTTGAGAGAGAATAAAAGTTTAGAGCTTATCAGTGAAAAATAACGATGCCTGACACCTCTATTTATAGTTTTTAGAAAAGAATATAGCTGTTAGGTTTAGAGGAAAATTTAAATTTTGATTTTCAAAAATAGTCCTTAAACTTTGTTGATGCTTTGGAATAGTCAAATGAATGTAGTTAATCGATTACCTTAATCGATTAGGTTCATTCTATTTTAGTTTGTATAAGTTCAGATTCTAAGTCAATCGATTACCTTAATCAATTAGTTTAATTATGTTTCTGTTTGAATAAGTCCATATTCCAGATTACTCAATTACTTTAATCGATTAGTTCAATTCTATTTCTGATTAGTGTTACTTTAAAAAACATAAGTACTTTTTTGTTAATCGATTACCCTGTTATTGTGTTCCATATTTATTTTTCCAGAACCAATTTAATCGATTAACCTAATCGATTATAAACATTTTTATTAAAAAATAATTGTTCGAGAATCAAGTTAATCGACTATCCTAATCGATTAGAGATGCTATGTTTTGCAAAGATTTGATTTTCACCTTTCATAAGCCGAGTTTTTGTGATCATCAAAACACTTTTATATATATTTTAACCTTCATAGATTACTCCCCCTATTTGAGGTATTAAGATGAACACTTTTATTCTTCCCATTTTTGATGATGACAAAAAACTTGGCAATTAATTTGGAAACATCGATTGATAGGAAAAGAATTCATGAATCTTTATTGCTATTTCTCAATAAGCCTCAAATTCATACTAGTATATCACATATCAAATATAGATTATGAATAAACATCAATACATCATTAATCAGATCATTTAAAAGATATCATGCCATTCTTCATGTACAACTATCATTCATGTCATTCATCATGTATAACTATCATTGTTTTTCTCCCCCTTTGTCATTATCAAAAAGAAACTAAGGACATAAAAGATGTAATCAAAGTTAATCCATATTTGGTGAAGAAGAGGGATAGTAAGGTTGATTAACATGAAGGCTATCCAAAGGAGCAATAATGGTATTCTAGTTTTCTTCAAAAATATCAAATCATGCTTCTAATCGATCAAAATAATGCTTCAAGTGTTGAATGTCTTCAAGAATGGCTTCAGAATTTGCTTGAGGATTGGTATATGGAGGAGGAACATGGGGAGGTGGTTTTGGATTAAAGTCCCAGACTCTAACATATTGGGAAATTCCTATTTTAGCTAATTATGGTCTAGAAATCTCATGTTTTGGAGATAATTTTTTTGAGATTCCCCTTTAAGATTAATGCCAAATGCTTTGAAGCGTTTGGTGAGGAGAATGGCATAAGGAAGCTTGGTTTAATGCTTGCTCTCTATCATATAGGTTTTGAGTAATCCTATCCAGTTGATAGGATATTCATTGACCATTGCCCAAAGAATGAAGAAATCAGATTCTTCAACCAATGCATAATTTCCACCCCGTGGAATTTGTAGTTTCACCAAACAACAATGCAGTAGCCAATTTGTTAAGGACAATCTTTCAATAGTTCTAGAGTTTGTAGTGTCAGGATAAGTGCGCCACAGATAGGCCCTAGCCTCAGTTGGGCTAAAATTCCATGAATCGATGGGAGTTTTGCCATTAAATTTAGAATCTATTTGAAGGATTAAAGTGATACTTGAAAAAATATCATCTATGATTTTCATGTCAACTCCTTTGACATAGGCTTTAAGAGTTTCATCAATCAAACACAGAGAAGAGTAAAACATTTTGACTAACTCAGGATAGATAAATTCATCAGTGACGGAAAGCAAAGGATAGAAGTTCATGCTTTTTTAGGATTGAAACAAAATCAAAACCCTTTTCTTTGAAGAAATTTGCAACAAGCCATATGGGGGAAATAATACCTTTAAAAGAAAAGTTTATGAGATAATAAGTTTCTGCCTGCTTGGATTCAAAATAGTTGGAATGAGATGCTCCAACTATATTGGCTTTTTGTTTCTTCTTAACATGAGACATCTTGAAGCTTTGACAATGAAGATTAGCAAATAATAGAAAGGTAGTGTGAGAGGGATTGGTGGTAGTGGTGAGGAAAAAAGAATGAGATTTATTAAGATTAGTTGGGTAGATGAAAGGTTGAATTTGAAAAGAGAGGTATGGATTCTGAAGAAACAAACCGTGTTGGGAATGAGGAAGATTGAAAAGCGCGTGCAGAAATGATGAAAGGGTGCGACCGTTTGGCCTTCTGTAACTGCCTTAATCGATTATCATAATTGATTAAGAGGCTTCTATTTAAGGCTTAATCGATTACTATATGCTGATGTGTTTTGTTCTAATCGATTAGCACAATTAATTTTTGGGTAAAATTTTTAAGTTCCTCTTTCTTATCGATTAGCTTGACATTTTATTGTTTATTTTGAGGAAATTATTTTTACTTTAACATTTCATCTAAATATCCAGTACTGTAGTCAGGTTAGTTCCCATGAAAGACTGGTGGGTCTGGTGTTACCGCTTAAGTACCAAGTCTTTCTTAGCTAGAACATCCTTTTGACCATTAACAGCTCAGAATATTGAGATTGAAAAAATTTATTCAACATATAAGCCATTTAATATTCCCAATTCTCTTTGAATTTTTATAAAATTTTCTTTTGTTAGTGGTTTGGTAAAGATATCTGCTAGTTGATCATTTGTGGAAATATATTCAATTTTACAGTCACCTTTTAGAACATGATCTCTTATGAAGTGATGTCTTACTTCAATGTGTTTAGTACGAGAGTGCATGACTGGATTTTTTGAGATATTTATAGCATTTGTATTATCACATTTTAAGGGGATTTGATCTTGGAATACTCTAAAATCAGCAAGTTATTGTCTAAACTATAAACTTTAAGCACAACAGCTTCCAGCTGCGATATATTCAGCCTCGACGGTAGACAGGGCTATGCTGACTTATTTCTCGCTATGCCAAGAAACAAGAGAACTTCCTAGAAGATGGCATGATCCACTAGTACTTTTACAATCAGTTTTACATCCAGCAAAATCAGAATCGGAATATCCAACAATGGAACAACTTGCTCCTTTTGGATACCATAAACCGATATTTTATGTTCCAACTAGATACCTTAAGATTCTTTTTACTGTAGATAAATGAGATTCTTTAGGATTTGTTTGGAATCTAGAACACATACATACAACATTCATTATATCAATATGACTAGCAGTTAGATAAAGAAGAGATCCTATCATACCTCTATATTTGGTGACACTGACTTCTTTACCTTTACCATCAAGGACTAAATAACATGATGTTACCATAGGTGTAGCAATCTCTTTCGCTTTATCCATGTCAAATTTCTTTAGAAGCTCCTTGCAATATTTTGGTTGACTAATGAAGGATCCTTCTTTTCCTTGTTTGACTTAGAGTCCAAGGAAGAAAGTTAGTTGGCCCATCATTGACATTTCAAATTCCGTCTACATCATACTCGAGAATTGATTTCCATGTCTAAGTATTCTTCCTTTTGTGTTGTCTCCATAGGTGACATTTCCTTTCTTCTTTGGAATAAAGGTTAAGAATTTTGATATGTCCCCAGTCATGTGTTTTGAGCACCCACTATCTAGATACCAGTGCGAGTTTGATACTTTAAAGCATACCTACAAAACAAAGTTTTAGGTTTTAGGTACCCTTAGTATGTTGGGTCCTTTCATATTAGTTTGGGATTTCAAAATTTCTTTTGGAATCCATACCCTTCTAATGAGTTTTTGAGAATTTTTCTTTATTATGTAATTTGGTGTTATATGACCGTATTTTCCACAATAGAAACATGTCTTATTAATTAAGTATGGCCTTTTAATATTCCTACTTTGATAGCAATTATGTGACCCCTTTTTCCACATTTTGCATACGTTAGAATTGGTTTAGATTTTTCACTTAAGGGTACAAAGAAATTCTTGTAATTAGTTTTATCTTCACTATCTTCATATCCTATGCCTGTTCTATTAAGTGTATATTTTTGGTTTCCAAGTAGTGCATCAAGATTCTTTTTACCATTTATGAATTTTTCAAGTGTTTTTTTTAGATCCTTATTTTCATTTTCAAGAATAACACATTTATCATACAACATGCATTCTTTATTACTATTACATGCTATGAGAGTGATATTAAAATTGATTAATTCTCTATTTTGAATCCTAAGGTATTCTTTCTCTAGATTAAGTTCTTTTAACTCATTTTCTAGTTTCAAAAGACTTTGTTTAGAGCATGCATATTTTTTGGTTACTAAAACAAATTTTTCATGCAACTCTTCAAATGCTTCTATTAGTTCATTTTTTGTCAATTTCATTTTCATTGTCACTAAAGTCGTTTAGAAAGCTTACCTCTTCATCTTCAAAGTGGTGCATCATTAGGCAGAGATTTGCCACCTCCTCCTCTGATTCTTTGGATGAGTCTTCAAGATTTTCTTCCCAGGCTATGTAGGCTCTCTGTTTTACTTTGTTGTCCTTGTTCTTTTTCTTAAGATTTGGGCATTTGGCCTTGAAGTGTCCTACTTTGCCATATTCAAAGCAAGAGGGAAGATTAGTGAAATCTTTAATTGATTTCTTACCTTGATTTGGATATCTCCTATGGAAGCCCTTCTTCTTTAGGAATCTTCTAAACTTTTTAACGAGTAGCCTGAATTCTTAATCACAAAGTTCTTCATTTTCGGACTCTTCTTCTTCTTCAATTGATGTGGCTTTAAAGGTCATTCCCTTTTTTCTAGTGTCCTTACTTTCTTCTTCTTCCTCGGCTAGCTTCAAATCTTTAAGCTCTTGTTCATGCTCTTGAAGCTTCCCAAATAGGGTGGCGAGAGACATGGTGTAGAGGTTCACCATTTGCTTTAAGGCGGTCACCATTGATTTCCATTCCCTAGTCAAATGTTTTAGCACCTTTTGGATTAGTTTTTTGTTACTATAGGTTTTGCCCAAGGTGAGTAAGTGATTAGTAATAAGAGTGAACTATTTTTGCATATCCATAATGTTTTCATTTGGACTCATTTTAAAACTCTCATATTGACTAGTAAGCATACCAATTTTTGCATCTTTAACATCATTAGTTCCTTCATGAGTCGTTTCAAGTGTTTCCCACATTTCCTTAGCAGTATTACAAGTAATAACTTTAAAAATTTCATCAGGACCTAATGCAAGAGTAATGAGATTTTTTGCTTTAAGAATAAATTATACCTGTTTCTTATCTTCACTGGCCCATGGATCCACAAGTTTATCACATTCCACGTTATCAACAACATATTTAGGAACGAAAGGACTAAATCCAGTAGTATGCCATACCTTTAGATCATAGGATAGAACTAAGATCTTCATCCTTTCTTTCTAAAAGGCATACCCTTCACCATTGAAAGCGGGAAGCCTATTTGTAGCTCCACCTTCAGGAAAGAGATTGCTTGAGGCCATTTTTCTCCTGTAGCTGTTAAGCCTTCTAGCAAGAGTCTAGCTTTGATACCACCTGTTGATTTTAGTGGCCTCAATAACTCAAGAGGGGGTGAATTGAGTTTTATAATTTTAATAATATTTTACAAAATATTTTCGAGTTTCATTAAATATGCTAAAAGTTTAATATAAATAAACAATTGTATAAAAGATAGAGTACTTTCAAGATAATTTAGAGATGAAGAGAAGGAAGATAATAGCACACTCCAAGTTTTTATCCTGGTTCAGTTTCCCTATGTCCAAGCCCCAAGTAAATTTACTTGAGATTTTTACTAATAAGAATTTGAGATTTACAAGCTGGGCAAATCAACGACTCTTGATTTCCCTATCAAGATCTTACCCTTCACTTTTATCACTCTCACAATTCTTAAAATAATTCCCCAAAGACTACAACCTAGCCTTTGTTACAACACTTTTTCCTAAAACAAAAATATAGAAAGGTAAAATAAATTTAATCTTCCCTTACACTATAGCAGAGTAAAATAGGAGAAGAAATAAGATAGACTACTTGATAATATGACAATTTTTAGTAGCAGTCTTAATTGATTAACAATATAAAGCACCTTGAAATAATAAATAAGAGTATGACATGCAAAAGGCTGTAGCTCTCTTTTTGTTAGAGTAGAATAAAAAGAATGATAGTGCACAAACCTTTGTAAATCAAAAATCAAATAAAATTATAGCTCTCTTCTTGATTAAAGCAAAATAGAAAATGAAGCACAACTATAGCTCTCTTTTAGATAGAGCAGAAAAATCAAAGCAAAAGTAGTGAAACTGTAGTTCTCTTTTAAATAGAGCAGAAATGAAAGAGTAAAACCAAAGTAGTGAAACTGTAGCTCTTTTTCAAGATAAAGCAGAAAAATAAAATTAGAAGCACAAAGAGGTTTCACTCACATGGTTTTTTAAACTCTCTTTTAGAGGAAAATTTTGAAAGTCAATTACGTAGAATAAAAGAGGAAGAGCAAAGCTTCACTAGAGCGTTTTGAGAAAGAATGAAAGTTCAGAGCTTATCAGTGAAAAATAACGATGCCTGGCACCTCTATTTATAGTTTTCAGAAAAGAATATAGTTGTTAGGTTTAAAGGAAAATTTAAATTTTGATTTTCAAAAACAGTCCTTAAACTCAGCTGATGCTTTGAAATAGTCAAATGAACGTAGTTAATCGATTATCTTAATCGATTAGGTTCATTGTGTTTTAGTTTGAATAAGTCCAAATTCTAAGTTAATCGATTACCTTAATCGATTAGTTCAATTTTGTTTCTGTTTGAATAAGTCCATATTCCAGATTAATTGATTGCTTTAATTGATTAGTTCATTTCTGTTTCTGATTTGACTAGGTCCAGATTCCAATGTAATTGATTAGTGTTAGTTTTAAAAAATATAAGTACTTTTCGTTAATCGATTACCCTGTTATTGTGTTCCATATTTATTTTTCCAGAACAAATTTAATCAATTAGCCTAATCGATTAGAACCGTTTGTATTAAAAAATAATTGTTCCAGAATCAAGTTAATCGATTATCCTAATCGATTAGAGGTGCTTTGTTTTGCAAAGATTTGATTTTAACCTTTCACAAGCTGAGTTTTTGTGATCATCAAAACACTTCTATATATAATTTAACCTTCATATATTACTCCCACTTTTTGAGGTATTAAGATGAACAGCTTCACACTTTTTTTCCCTTCTTTTTTCACTCACTTTTTCGTTATTTTTCTTCTCCCTGTCTCTATTTACAACCTTACTTTTATTGTTTTTGTCCTCTCTCACATATTTTTTTCTTTTTCTCCTTCACTATTTTTCAACAACTCATCCTCACTTTCTTTTTCACTCAGCACCTCCTCCTCTACTCTCTCATTCTCACCTACAACTTTTCCCAAAATTTTACCACTTCTGGTGGTAATCTCCTTGCAATGTTCTTTGGCGTTTGTCTGGGTGTTAGCTGAGAATTGACTTCCCTACTTTTCTATAATCAAGTGAGCAAGCTGACCCACCTAAGTTTCCAAATTTCTAATGGATGTTTTTGTATTCTTTTGGTTGGTCAGAGAAGCTTGCATGAACTTTTCCAATGTATCTTCCAGCTTTGAAGTCTTCTCATGCAAGGAAGGATAATTCTGCTGATATAGAGGTGGTTTGTTTGATGGTCCAGAATCTTGTTTCCATCTAAAGCCCTAATTTTGGTTACGTATCCATCCCTATGAAAAAATTTTAGCATAATTATTATGAAAATTACCTAGCCGCCCCTGATTATTCATGTAATGAATATATTCTTCTTGTTGACTACCCTGGTAGGAACAATCACCATTTGGATGGTCACCACTACAAAAATCACGTATGAGGGATGAGTGCTGAAAAGAAGAAGAAAAAGAAGAATGCACAGTGTAACACCCCGCATTTTTCCGGACTCAGATCCCGATGTAATCAAGATAATAATTAATATAAACGCAGGTAAATTTTTCGCATTTGAAGTATTTCTAAACACCTTGATGATTACATCAAGACCCGAACCACAGAAAACCGAAGAGTGAGTTTTATCAACATATGACTGGATTGGTAATTAATTCGCCCATAATGGTATACAAAAATAGTGGAGATTACAGCGGAAGGAGAATGTGTATACCGGGCTAACGCCTAGTCCCATATATGACGATATGAGAAAAGGCTGGGAAAGCATGCAAATCCATAACATCGACCTATTAGATCATAACCTATTTATCCACTTACCACATACACATGCATTGCCTAAGATGAATATATATATTCATATACATCTGGGGTCATGCCCCAACTACCACCACTGCCTATATTCCATAATTGGCCTACTTATGCACCTACTGACATTATCCAAACACCATCATCATTAATGTAAATTGTTCAAATTCAACTCCTCAAGTACTCATCAAAATATCACTTTTGTACTATTCTATAAGTTCACCATTTATGCATCCACGATTATCTTATACATGACCGAAATCACCAAATCACCATTATCATCATACACAATTTATTCAATACATTAAATTTCACAATTGATGCAGGCCAAGGCACTTCCACTACCACTATTTACCTTCACCAAAACATCAATGAAAAATCCGAACTCATCCCGTGGCAACCTGCATCACAATGTTAAAAAGGAGACCACATAGGAGAGTGAGTTATACATTCAAAATGACGAATATAATATATATTGTGATCATGTGTATATGCATATAATCATCATGTGTGCTTTGCTATGAAATCATCAATTCGTCATTTACTCATCATCATATTGATATAATAGGCATACAAACCTCATGAAATACATTTCATAACATAAGCAAGCACAAGCACATACACAATCATATCGCCACTTATCAACAAGGTCATTCATAATTTATCATCTTCATTTTATTAATCTTTACTCAATTCCTCCTCGCAAGGGGTTTCTCTTCTCTCGTGGTCAATCCATCTTAAATGCCATACATCTATGGCTAATGCATATGTCAACTGTTTAATGCATATGCAATGGATCCATTTTATTCAATTAGGTGATCGCAACCACCATATCAATCATTTCATAATCCATATATCAATTGTCATCACATCGGTTACTCCCTTCGTGGAACCTCTCAAGGTTATTCAAATCATATACATTATATCATATCATTATCATCACTCCGGAATACACCCATTGTGGCACCCCGCAAGGTGATTCATTTCAATAACCAATATCAAATATCATCATCACTCAGGGATATACCCTTCGTGGCACCCCGCAAGGTGATTCATTTCAATGACCAATATCAAATATCATCATCACTCAGGGATATACCCTTCGTGGCACCTTGCAAGGTGATTCATTTCAACAATAATTATTAAGTATTATCATCACTCAGGGATACACCCTTCGTGGCACCCCGCAAGGTGATTCATTTAATAACATGTTATGCCATGAATGCAACAATACAAGGATGCATGTGCCAATCTTAACCTCACAAGGATATCTCACCCTCTCCATTAGGGGTTTATTTTACTTTGGCATTTTTAGTAATCATTCCACAATCGTGTACAAGGCTCCTCAGGGGCACATTATTCATATACTTGGCATTACCGCTCAATATATCTCTTGTATATATATATTTCACATCAAGCAGGAGAGTCAATACTCGACATCATCCATAATGGCATCATATTATAATCATCATCCATTAAATTTTCGTCATTATCACCACATGCTCAATTTGTGGATTCTTGTAATATTATTCATTGCCATTGTTTCTCCTATATATATATATATATCAGTGTGGCATTTTCACATTTCGTCATTATAATACAAACCACACATACAAGACCATATTTATTCCACTCACAATGGTATACAACAAAATCATCAATAATAACAATCATCCTTTACTCAAGGAAATGAACCGTAACATTCCCATTATCATTGTCATCTCCGATTCATCGGCTATTAACAAACACCTCATCATTTAATCATTCTCTTAAAGGGTTCATAGTCACCCAACGGTATGTCTCCTACTCCTTATCAAACCCTTATCGTCATCCTTCCAGTATTCCTTTCTAGGTGGCGAATATATCATAAGTAATTCATTTTCGATGGTATCAATCAATGTCAATCACCACCATGCCGTTTCATCATTAAGTACCCCCATACAATCCTTTAATCATCTCACCATAGAAGGAAAAAAGGTCAACCATATACCCAAGACAAGAAAATGGAATAAAATCCAACTCTGGGGAAACTCGCTCAAGCGAGATTCATCTTCGCTTGAGCGGGATCGGCAATGCTCGCTTGGGCGAGCCCATTCGTGCGAGCAAAAATCGTCCAGCAGCACTTCTAAGCTTGCTCGCTTGAGCGAGACTCCCTCACACTCGATCACTCGCTTGAGCGAGGATCGTCCAGAGGCCATCCTTTCGTTCCTTACACGTCTCGCTTGAGCGAGGCACACCAATGCCAGTCACTCGCTTGAGCGAGAATCGTTCTAGCATCAGAACCCCCATACTCGCTCAAGCGACTCACGCTCGCTAGAGTGGAAAATGTCCAGCATCATTTCCTCTCTCACTCGCTCAAGCGTGGCCACGCCCGCTTGAGCAAGATTCGTCCAGTATCTCCCCTATTCACGTCACACACATCTTGCTTGAGTGAGACGCACACTCGCCTGAGCGAGATTAGGTCAGTGGCCATGTAATTGATACAAAGGATTCTCGCTTGAGCGAGAATCCCTCTCGCTTGAACGAGGATATCAAATCTTGCGCAGAAAACATGAGAATTCATAACTCAACATACCAAAACTCACACCAACCAGAATTGATCAAAATTGATATAGCAAATTCGTCATACCAGGCATTTAAAACTTGTCCCAAATCTTCATACTCAATAATATTCATTCCAATCTATTAATCGTGTTAAATTTAAACTTATCATCATTATATATATATATATATATATATATATACATTTCCATAACAGTTCAACACATATTCTCACACCATTCCCAAGAATCATCAACTTGCCATTCATAATACCTCAATAAATATATGGCAAGGCAAGCATGAGTATTAAACACATACATCAATCACTATCAATTTACTCATGCAATTTGAATGTAAACTCCTCTCCTACCTTGAGGGAAGAGCCAAAATCTGAATGCTCCGATCATTTCACACCATTATCCGAAACACAATCTATATATCACATACATATGCATTCATAGAATCAATAACCATCTCAAGGCATTCCTCATAAATTCTAAATAATGACTTACACAGTGTAAAGTTTATGAACAAGTTCTAAACTTGTCAAAACACCAATTTATGCAATTGTGTTAGGCTTCGGGAATTCCTTTCCCAAAACCAAGATCCTCTAGATCTTAAAGGGCCAACAACAATGACTCATATCCTCCAATAACCATAATTAATGAATCAAATTTAGATGGCACACTAAAAATGGTCTAGAACCTCATCAAGTCACAATCTTATTATACCATTCCCTCACATCCCATATTTATAATGACATCTATCTATAGGTTTCACCATCAATGGTCCCCTATCATTTTTAAATAACCTTCTACCTTAAATATCATCTATCCACATTCAATTCAACTTCCCAAGTTACAATATATCTATTTTCCCAAAATTCTTAGGGCTAGGGTTTCATGAAAGCCCAACAACCATTATCAATATTCATCAACCATCATTAATGGCCATCTCTCATCATTACTATTATTCTCTAACATCATTAAACATACATTCTACTCACATTTTACATTTTCCCCAATATATTAAGGTTAGGCTTTCACTAGAACCCATCACCATCATAAATGCTCATTAATTTTCCACCCATCCAAGTATTAATTTCATGCACCCATAACAACCCATCATTAATGCCATAATAACAACACCCCACCTTAGGGTTTCCATTATAAATGCTTCCACTCATAACCCCTATGCATACCATACACTCTCCCAACAAATAAAATCATAACTAATGTCATGGGCTCATCATAAATGGTGAGGGACATACCTCAAGCTAAGAAAAGGAGTGGTTTCCAAGAGAAGGAGAGGGAGCACAAAATTAGAGTAGGAAAAAGAGAGCTCCATACCACCATTGTTATCCCCTCCAAGTTTAAAGCAACCAAAATGGAAGAAGGAGGAAGGGCACACCACTCTTGGATGTTGGAAAATGGAAGAAGAAGAAGGAGAAGAGAAGGAGAAGAGAAGAAGAAGAGATGAAGGAAAAGAGAATAGGAAGAAGGATAAGAAGTGGCATGAAAACAAAAGAGAGTGAGGAGAGTTTGTTTTTAAGTTTTTACCTCTCATTAAAATTTTACCGTTTTATAATGTACAGGACCCCTGTTCGGGCTCAATACTAAATCCAAAAATTATTTCGAAGACATATTCGGATTCCCAATAATATTCTTAACAGCCCTGACCAACGACATCTCAATCGGAGATACTTGGTCCGACACCCATATTTTAACCGGGTAAAATTTTAACTCCTTAAATTTCAATAATTTATAAATATCCATAATGAATCCCCACTTAATTATTGCAAGGTTTTTGGGTCATAAATTAACTCATATACAATTATTTATTATTTATTCTCCTCAATTATTCATTTTTATAAAATTCAGGATGTTACACACAGCATGCAACTGTTGAGGTAACTTGGCCATTTACTGTGTAAGGGCCTTAATCTTCTGTGTAAGAATTTTATTGTGAGCAAGGATAGCATCTATAGTGTTCAAATCTAATATTCCCTTCTGCTGAACTTGATGTCTGTCATGTTGGGCCTGATAGTCTGTGGAAGATAAGGCTTCTATAGTTCTGGTAGCCTAATCAGCATCCACTATCATCATAGTTCCTCCAACAGCAGCATCTAAGATTATTTTGGTATCTGGCCTCAGACCATTATAGAAAATGTTAAGATGGGCGATTTCTTCAAACCTGTGATTTGGATATTTTCTTAGAAGAGATTTAAATATTTCCCAAGCTTCACAAAATGGTTTATTTGGTCCTTGCCTAAATGTAGAAATATCAGACTTAGCTTTGATAAAACGGGAGAGTGCAAAGAACTTGTGTAAAATATTTTCCTCCACATCACTCCAGTTGCTCAAACTTTGATTTGGATGTGATTGTAGCCATTCGTTTGCTTTACCTACTAAAGAGAAAGGAAATAAACACAAATAAGCAGATTCTAGGTCACCTTGTTTGAAGCCCATAGTTCCGACTAATTTGTAAAATGTAGACAAATAAGTGTAGCAATCTTCATTGGCCATCCCTGTGAACTGGTGGGCACTAACTAGACTTGGAAGAGCTAGCTTCATTTCTGACGCTCTAGTATTTTTGGGAATAACTATGCTTGAAAAATATCTTGGACCTTATTGCATAACATAGTCACCAAGCGTTCTTCTAGGTGGATTATTTTGTTGACCTGTCATCTCTAGTTGAGTCTGGTGTGTTATTGAATTTTCTGTAAAATGTATAGTAGAAGACTATCCTGTTTCCAAACTTTGCTTCTTCTTTTTGCTTTTTCTCTTATTTTTCTTTACAGTCTTTTTAATTTCATGATAAAAAAAGAATTGATCTTTTAAAACCTGTCCTCCCAAGAATATCCATTACAAAGCTTCACGCAGGGTTTAGAAAAGGATGAGATTTATAATAACGAGAAAACAACAAGCTATGCACAATATTCACAATGTCAAATAGTTGAAACAAAAAATCTAAATTAACACCACCCCCCGGCAGCGACGCCAAAACTTGGTAGAGGGTCCGTGGTAAGTTTACCACCACCCGTTGTAGTATAAAAATTAATTCAAATGTTGTTCCATTAGGGGTTATTGTAATTTAGAATTATTAGTTTGTAACTGTATTAGGCATGGATATAAAGTAACAAACATATTCATGATTTGAAAGTTGAAACTAATCAACGCTACTTGTAACTATGAAAATTAACCAACTATATATTAAAGAAAATCAATAAAAGGGATCTGGGATTGGATTTCATCTATCTCCCCTGATCATATCTGGCATATACATATGTTAGGGAATCCCATCAGGGTCAGGCAGCGAAAACACAAAGGATTCCCAAAAAGGATTACAAATACAAATATCTTAAGGCATTATGCAAAATTAAATTTTTTATTTAGGGTTTACCTCTTGTAGATGCAAAATGAGTTCCTCGATCGAAGCAATTGTAGATTCGCCCTTAGGAGTCCACACGAGCACTCCCACCAAAAAAACAAAGTTCTGAATGCTAGTATGAAAATTTGATTGTAATCTAATTTCTGAGCAGCAGCCTATGAGCATCTCATGCTCTATATATAGGCTAAGGTCTTGACCTGAGCTCTCGTTAAACATTGGGCTCCTGACTCATTCTAAATGAGTCAGGCCCAAATAGTTTTATTTTTAGTCCAACTAAAATAAAACTATCCTCTGGTGGGCTTACTCTATGTGTGTGACCCTATAGATAAAATATTCGGTTATATTAATAATAAACTATTTTATTATTAATATAAAATAAGAGCGGTATCTAGCAATACATCATTATGTCCGAATATTATTTATCATCGACGTGACCTATAAGTGATAATTATTTTATATTTATTCCTTTTGTCACAGTATCTAATTGGGCCCAAGACATGGTCGTCGTCATCCTTGTATGGCCCAATTCATTTTACATGATACCAGAGTAGACTTTATAGAATAAATATCTAATATTTATTCGTCCTAGCATGGCCATGCATTTCATTAGTCTCACTCCATAAAGTGGCCTATAGATATCACTCCTGTCATATAGGAGAGATAAATTCCATCTACATCTCTCACATCCCTCTGCATAATTTGTCTATTGCCTAATCACAATCTTTATGGTCATCTTATTACAGATAACGTTTGATTGTATTAAAACAATAAACTCCTTATATAGGAATCGTAGTGACTTCAGGTCGAAGGACTATATACCATGATCACATTGAGAACCGTTTATGACACTCATGTAACGATCCATACAACGTTCTCATAGTGGGTCTGTCCAGCACAACATTACTCTTAGTGTGTACCCGTGTAAAGACTTGATATCATATATCCATGATTTGTGAGATCAAATCACCAGTACATTCACACATTAATCTTAATGTATTTACATGTCCCTATGTAAATACTTGATTAGGGACATTTTAGGAATAACTCTCATATGACCTATTATTCTAGGATAAATAGCATTAAAATTAGTCTTAAAACTAAAAACACTAATTTTATTGATAATTTAAAATTGATACATTAATAGCTCGTAGTGCATACACCAACAACATACATATATGGCATAACATTCATTGACATTGACACAACATTCATAAATCATTCATATCGGTTCCCCAACTATGAAATCCATAAGAAAACTTACAAAAACATTGACTCCTCAATCATTCATAGAAATTTTATAGCATTAAAAATAGATGTTAAAAATGTAATAAGTTAGAAGTTATTCCCAATGACACAATGCATTGACTATTTCATTCAAGTTAGTTTTCAAGAATCATTTTCCAATAATTTAAGAGAAACTAAATCAAGACGTTATTTATCAGATAGGTTCAAGAATTAAATGCAGAATCAAATACCAAAAATCAATAAAACGAAAATACCATATATATATAGCCAACGTATGTCCGACTCGAATTGATTACATCCAATCCCAAAAAGAGTTTTAGCTACTCATGGTAGCCATTACAAATAGTGAAAAAGAGGAAAAGATAAAGAAAAATAGCTTCTACAGTCTTCTACGTTGATTCCTTGAAGCGTAGAGGTCGTATTTTTCTTTTCAGAACCAAGCTCATTCAAAAGATCTGATTTTTACTTTTATATTTAGGGTCTCGCATGAGAGAGACTTACACTCACTCAAGCGAGAGCTTTCACTCAGCATGAAGTATTCCTTTGCAATTACTTCTTTCTTTGTGGTCTCACTCAAACGAGAATTTTCTTGCTTAAGCAAGACTGATATTTTGCTCTTTGCCTATTTTTTGCTTGAGTGGGTAACGCCTCGCTCAAGTGAGATATGTTTCTTTCCTCTTTATCTGTTTTTGCTTAAGCGAACAACGTCCTGCTTAAGCAAAATTTTCCTTACTTCAAATCCTTCCCTTGATTATCTCTCGCTTAAGCGAGAGTATGCCTCGCTTAAGTGAGAGGCTTCAAGACCAAATATCAAACAATGTTAAGGCTACTACTTGCATTTTTTTGACCTTCCTTGATCATTTCTTTATTGCTTCCTCTTTTTCCTATAATTTGCTCAAAAAGTAAGGATCAACGGCAATTAAATTTATAAGACCTAGGCATGCTCATTTAGATTTAAAATATTACTTATTTATTGCAAAATTATTATCCAACTAAGTATAATTACATTAAAATTTTCCACATAACATACAGATTTTCATGCATAATGGACATCTATCATGAGCCCTGCATCAAAAGAGCCCCCCTTGGTGACCTCTACGGGAGCTTCCGAAGCACAAGTGTGATACCTCTAGATCAAGTGGTCGTTATTGAAGACAGTCTCTATGATGATGCAAGATTTGGATGCCCTTGCCCACCAACAGAGAACCTTATAACTGGAAGGCTATCAAACTCCCCATGACTTTAATGTTCAATCAAAGTAATTTGTAATGCTTTAATGAATTATTAATCCCATTGTTATGCCTAAGGCTTTGGGATGTTTCTATAATAAGGGCAAAATATATTTTATCATTTAGAGTTTTCATCAATAAATGCATGTTGAATTTCAATATGTCTTTTCTTACATCCCTTATCTCTGTGCTGATTCCCTTTCCCCTTTATTTGATTATTTCCTTTTTCTTCATTCACTATAACAAACTAAATAAAAGCTGATCCAAAAATAATCCTCACAAGATTAGTGAGGTCACGATCCCATTTGATGACTTTGACCATCCGATTGATTGTGCCAACGAAGAGGGTGAGGAAGCATGTGATCCTTCGCCTAAGTTAGCAAGGTTGTTGGAACAAGAGGCTAGGGAAATTCAACCCTATCAAGAGGTGGTTGAGACCATTTATTTAGGAAGCAAGAAGGATAAAAAGGAAGTCAAGATTGCCACTTCCTTAAATAAGGAGCAACGAGAAAAATTCATTAAGTTGTTAATGTAGTTCCGTGATGTCTTTGCCCAGTCTTACCAAGATATGCCTGGCTTGGACACTAGCATTTTCCAGCACAAGTTACCCTTGAAGTCTGAGTGTCCCCTAGTAAAGCAAAAACTGTGCTGGATGAAGCCAGAGATGCTCCTGAAAATCAATGAGAAAGTTAAGAAATAGTTTGATGTCGGATTCTTGGCGATGGCAAAATACTCTTAATGGATAGCAAATATTGTCCTTCTCCCAAAGAAAGATGGAAAGGTGAAAATGTGCGTAGACTATCAGGACTTGAATAGGGCTAGTCCCAAAGATGATTTTCCTTTTCTATAGATTGATGTCCTGATTGATAACACCACCCAACATTCCATCTCTCATTCATGGATGGTTTCTCCAGGTACAACCATATTAAGATGGCACCTGAGGACATGGAAAAGACTACGTTTATCACCCTATGGGGAACCTTTTGTTACAAAGTGATGTCGTTCGGTTTGAAAAGTGTTGGGGCAACCTACCAAAGGGCGATGGTGACCCTCTTCAATGATAAGATGCACAAGGAGATAGAAGTCTATGTGGAGGATATCATCACCAAGTCTAGAACTGAGTAAGGACATATCAATGATCTGAGGAAGCTTTTCGAGTAGCTAAGGAAATTTAGGCTCAGGTTGAACCCAACCAAGTGTACATTTGGTGCAAGATCATCAAAACTACAAGGGTTCATGGTAATAAAAAGAGGGATAAAAGTTGATCCTGACAAGGTAAAGGCAATTCTCGAAATGCCTCATCCCCATACAAAAAGGAAGTCTCAGGATTCTTGAGAAGGCTGAGCTACATTTCCCAATTCATCTCACAATTGACGACAACCTACAAGCCAATCTTTAAGTTGCTCTGTAAGAATCAACTAGGAAAATGGGATGAAGATTGTCAAATAGAGTAACATCCTAAAAATAATTAGAGTTAAACCCGGGACGGGGAAATTTTTCCCAAAATAAATCATGAAGAACCGGGCCAAAATAAAACAAGAAATGGAAGGCAAGGCAATAAAAAGCTGACCACCCTGCATCACGGCGGGAAGAAATAAAAGCCAATCAATAGGCAGCCCAGCGGAAATACATAGATGAAGCAAGGCCCAAACACACTCTGCCCAGAGTACAGCTTGGAGAGAGAGATAGAAACAATCCAAAACCGAGCCACAAGAAGAAGGGAAGGCAAAGGAAATGAAAGCCGACCAAGAAGGGCATACAGCGGAAGAACAACAGCGCCTGAGCGAGCCACAATACAGCGTGCACTCGCTCAAGCGAGATCCGACTCCGCTTGAGCGAGGCCGACCAACTCACTCGGGCGAACGCCCCTTCGCATAGGCGAAGCCGACCCAAAGCCTTCCATTGGAGACACACTCGCTGGAGCGAGAACTCACTCGCTGAAGCGAGAAGCCACACTCGGTATTCCTATCACTCGGTAAAGGGTTTCACTCGGTATTCAGGGGTTCCATTCACTCGGTATCGACCCCAATACACATGCCTCACTCGGCAGCCTATAACTTAGTCTCTCAATTTTATCCACAGAGGCCACGTAATGATCCACTCGGAAAATAATAATAATTCCACTCGGAATCTATGAATTTACTCCACTCGGAGTCCAATAACTTCCCTCACTCGGGTTACCATCCAATCAAACGCCACTCGGCATATTCATCATTTCCCACTCGGAGAATACTCCAACCATCCTTCACTCAGAAGGGGTCTCCACATCCATACTCCACTCGGTATTTATCCACCAAGTAAATTGCTCGGACATACGAAATACTTAACCACTCAGGGAAAACCATTAAGTCAAGTCCCACTCGGACTCATTCCATACTTAAACACTCAGAATACACATTACCTTATTCACTCAGAATAGGTACCCATGTTCACTCAGAATACATGTATAACTCATACACTTAGAATATATATATTCAATCTAATCCATCATCACAACTCCTCACCACAAAGGTGACACACACACGGATTTCCACTCGGGAATATACAAACTCATCCCCACTCGGGGTTTAGCCATATTTTCACTCGGTAAAAGGCCACATTATTAAGCCTCACTCGGAAATGGCTCTAAACCTCCTATATTCCTCTCAAGATTCATTAACTTAGAATTATTCACACAACATCATTTATATTCCAGTCGGTAAGAAGCATCAAATCAACGTAAAACACCTATACATATATATATACTCTCTGCTTTGCAAATCCGACCACTCATTAACCGAGGCAGATACGTATATTACCAACATAAACCATATATGTAAATGTATATAGATATACACCCGAAATGTTAATGACTCAGATTTCTCAAACATAGATATATTCATTATACATTGTTCATAAGAGCCGGCCAAGGCTTTAAATATAACAAAATACACTCGGTACATTACACAATGTACAGCCTCATCACAAATACCCAACACTCGGGTTAAGGCTTCCTCAACATTCCGAGTCCCACCTGCATACACTGAAAAATGGTGTAGGGGTGAGCTTTTACATATTAAATAACAGATAATGGCTCAGATCATACCTCAATCCTCAATTACACAATTTATATAATTTGATCAACCATCACACACACTGCCATTTAAATATGAATACCCACACATCATAATCCGATCAGAATTCATCTCAGCCAATCCACTCGGCTATACAATTCACATTGTTTAAAATCACATATATGCACAACCATAGGTTCATATTGCACTCAGCAACAGCATCAACATATATATATATTCACCCAATAAATGTGCACTCTACAATAGCATCAGTATACATGCATTAATCCAATCGGATTCAATCCAATCATTTCATATTCACTTATTTAGTAATTCACATTGAGCTTAATAACAAATTATAAGTGTGCACACATTAATTCACCCGGATCCGGTTATTAATTATCCATTTTTATTGTTGCAACATAGGCTCCAAGCCTTTCATTCAGCTCCAAGTTGATTCGGCCATTTTACAAGTACCAAACCGTTTGCCCTCACGCGTAACACAATTGCTCCAAGCAACAACGGGAGTGTTACGGGCAGCCCCGAGTCCAACTCGGTAGGCTTGCCTTGAGTCCAACCCAAGGTCTTAAAGCGTCCAACGCTTAGTGCACTAGGCACTGCCCTAAGTCTAACCCAGGGTCTTTTATATATTTCAACACATATTCATCTGATTGTCGATCGGTATTAAGCGTCCAACGCTATATGCTCCAAGCATTTCAGTGGCGAATCGGGTGAATATGGTCTTTCATCAGGCGTCCAACGCCAATGCACTCGGCATTCAGAACTAACACATGCATCCAATGCATCATATTACATAAACACACGTGCACTCGGCATTCAATATTACAATTATCATGCATCTCATACATTAACTCATATCATCACAAATAGTATCATACAGCTCTTGGACAGATAATTATACACCATGCAGTAATAAATATCATACAACCAGGTTTAACTCAATAACAGCATACAATACACATCAAACACAACACAATGTAATAATGTCACCCGGAAATCTGTCCATAAGCCATGCATTTGAGATGCAAAGCCCCCCTTACCTGGAATAGAGATCCAGAAGCCATTTGCCACTCGTCCACTCACAGAACGACTCGGCCCCATCAACGAAGATGAAGAAAAGAAGAAGAAGAATCACCAGGGAATAGGGGAGGAACCTGAACCCAGCCTCCAACACACAGCCACGCCGTTCCACTCGGCTCATCACAGGGAGTGGGTAGAAAAAGAAAAGAAGATAAAGGAGGAAAAGGTGAAGACGAAGAGGCAGAAGCCTCATGGAGTTCCAGGGAGAAGGAGGAGCGTCTCCCTTCCCATCCAAAAACGCGACACGAAAGAAGTGAAGTGAATGAGAAGGGAAACCAAAGTTGGAGCTTATCAATACCTCTATCCGTTCCTCTCTCATCAGCCATCCATTCCTCATTTAATGCGATCCATCACTCATCAAATCACTACCATCAGTCGTCCCATCAGCGTGGGAATTGAGGGGGAAAGGGAGAGAAGGGAACCGGACCCATCACAAGGCCACCAAGGGCACAAGGGTCATTTCAACATTATTATTATCGTTATCATTCCTCAATTAATCTAATTAGCCATTAAATAAACCAATCACAATCCTTAATAAACCATTAACTCCACTAATCCATAACCTTAATCCTGAATTTAATCTTAATTGGCCATTAATTAAAAATCAGGATGTTACAATTCCCCCTCCTTCAAAGAATTTCGTCCTCGAAATTCCAACATGAACCTGCCTCAATAAACAGCTCGGCATATCACTGCATGCCACACAGAACAGTTACGTACCAATGCTTCCCAAGCATTTACCAAGTGGTTCATAATTCCACTCGGTGTAATCACTAAGATCAGGTCCTGCCTGCTCATATCCATATTATATAATTTAATATATTCGAGGATGCAGTTCTAAAACATACAAGTTACCTCATTCAACTCAGCCAATTCATCTTAAGCGATGGCATTTCAATTCTTTGGCCATTCGACCCCACACTCACAACACCAATCGGTGTACAACCGTTAACATTTCCTCCAATTCTTAGGAGTCATACGGTATAATTAAGTATCCACACCGAGTATAAGTTCAAAAATTACGCCACATAAAACACATTATGGAGGTTATTCAAACACCTAGGAAGAATCTAACCAGTAAACGACATTACCGGTTCCCATCGCTACTCACTAATTTTCCGATTTATCTCGGGCTAAACCCTCAGATATTCATCATCCGACCACTAAATCTCTCCTTTAAACCATGATATATCTTAATAATACCGAGCTGACCACTCAATAGGGCTCAAATGTGCTCCATTTAGCATAGTTTGCCTGGAGTCATACACTACAGACACCTCGTTTGGTTCTCAAAACCTCAAATTTCTGACCCATTCTTGGTCAATTCCACGATTACACTTAGAGAATGTCACTCGGACTTCTCATTTAAAAATACTATTCGGGATTTTGAAGGTTCCCGAAAATCTTCCTAATTGCAAAAATGCACTCGGAATTCAAGCCTATACCAATTACAAATCTGAGTTCAAACTCAGTAACTTTAAATCATTGACCTGAGTACACTTTCATATAAACCCTTCTCTTGGATATCTACTCCCTTAGGGAGCCATTCACTCGGAAACTTAATCACTCGAAGTTCCATTACCCATCCAAAGTTACTTTTCTCCTGGAAAAATACTAATCGGTGGAACATCACACGGGTGTTAGAAATTCTACACTCGATACCTTCCCACTCATAACCGTTCCACACGGTGCCACTCCACTCGGAAGGGGCACACGCCGAGACACACATTCCGAAAGTCACATGACTCGAAAATATTTTCTCCAGATTTCGCCCAACATAAAAGTGTCATACGGGCACAGATCCTAACCTCAGTAATAATCCCCAAACGATGTTTCACTCGGAACATCATAGTTCCACTCAGATGTGCTTTCACCACGAAGATTTCACTCAGATCTATTTCCATTGCTCACACTCAGAATATATAAATCCTTCCCGAGCATTCTCACCATCACCATAAGCAGCTACAGCCTCACCTGCCCGACTCAAGAATTGCTGCATCCGACTTATAGGATGACGTCTCATTCCTATAGGGTTACAATAATTACATAGCCACTGCAATATGTACGCTGCCACAATACTTATGGCATGAAGGGTCGTCACGGACACCATGCATTAACTCTTTCCTCTCATACCGACCAAACTGACTCAACTAATACAATTCATAAAAATTAAGGCAATTCGCATGCATGTATATATAAGCAATACATTTACACCAACCTCCTTATTATGCTCCACCTAGGCACATCACGCATCAGCAATCATAAAATATAATTTACCACTACTGTAACACAGCATAATGGTAATAGACTTCCAACCCCAACAAAATCACATGGATTCTGCACTGCATTCATATATATCCACTCAGTATACCAACAATCGGCTTCCAGCCTATACCGTATAATTGCCCATTCATCGGATCACACTCATCTTAAAACCTTAATCCGACAACCTATTAATCCTTCATTTCATTACACTTTACCGACCACAGCTCAATTAAGCCTAGACGATTTATCAAATTCTCTTATATATACAACTCAGTTACAATATGATTTTCAATCATAATAATAGGTTTCTACATTGGTGAATCTTTTCACTGAGTAAAACACAGTCCGCAAGTCAGACATATGATCATCATAATATCATTCCTATTATCACCATACTCAGTACCAAGGTGTGCTCGGATTTCAATCTTACCATTTACTATCCACCCAGTACCACATTCATTAAATATATTTTATCTTATGTCAATTCATGCATCAACAATCTATTACATACAACCATTTTACTCAGCTCAGCAATCCATAAGGTCAATCAGATTATCAGACTCAGAAATTCTAGGGGTTACCTAGCACTCCTCGTAGGACACTTCCCACAACATCCATTGATCACCGAGTCAAGACCATCACAATTCCAATCAATCACTAGGCTTAATAAGTCTAAGGGTTATCCAGAATCCAACATGGAACATTCCCACAATATTATATTTAATATTACCGAGCCTGGACCACCATAGTGCCCAGCTTCACAAAATCTGAAAGCATACACATACCACACTAAGTCCAATCGGGGTTACTGCATTTTACGGGTCATAATTTAATCAACTAATCATTCAGCTTTCAACCACAACACCGAGTCTAACCCAAATCCTCAGGCGTCCAATTACATTAATTCTTCACCCAGTTTTCTAATCCCGTAGGTATCCATCTTAATGATATCTGATCAGTCACAATCATGCCCAAACAACTAGATTACATGCCTAGT
Source organism: Clitoria ternatea (assembly GCA_037962975.1). Taxonomy (NCBI): domain Eukaryota; kingdom Viridiplantae; phylum Streptophyta; class Magnoliopsida; order Fabales; family Fabaceae; genus Clitoria; species Clitoria ternatea. The sequence goes on from CM075672.1 coordinate 166,637,842, forward strand.
GGCCTAATATCAATTAATCCCTCACTCGGTTTTGACACATTAAAACCGAGACACCATTCCAATATAACATATACCTAATTCCACATTTATTCGTTCATCACATATTAGAATTCTCAACCTAGGTAATTGCAACCAATTAATTTCACCATATGTATATATATATCAGACAGGGTTTTCGTGCCAAGGGGGTACAAAATCCGTCCCATACTCATGGCACAACCAATCACATAATTTAAATTTAGCTCACTAGGGAATTCCTTCAATACCATTCACTCAGCCAGTACAATTCCATTGTATATAAGGGCCACAACGCCCATCATTCTATTTTCCCCATAGCCGACTCAGGCTTAAAAATACTCCACGTATCTCATAAACAATCGGGCTAAGGTAATAACAAACCTTCCACCCCGAATCAACATCACGACAGTAGTACTCTTCACTACTGTCCCCCAACAAACAAGCACATACAATCATATAATCATGTCTATGCATACATCAAGTTCAATAGTAATCCACAAGCAATGATGACACTCGGTCATATTGCATACAACCGCCCACACACAGTAGGCAAACCTTGGCCATGGACCTTTTGGTCTGGTCTGATACCAAAATGTAACATCCTAAAAATAATTAGAGTTAAACCCGGGACGGGGAAATTTTTCCCAAAATTAATCATGAAGAACCAGGCCAAAATAAAACAAGAAATGAAAGGCAAGGCAATAAAAAGCCGACCACCCCGCATCACAGCGGGAAGAAATAAAAGCCAATCAATAGGCAGCCCAGCGGAAATACATAGCTGAAGCGAGGCCCAAACACACTCTGCCCAGAGTACAGCTTGGAGAGAGAGATAGAAACAATCCAAAACCGAGCCACAAGAAGAAGGGAAGGCAAAGGAAATGAAAGGCGACCAAGAAGGGCATACAGTGGAAGAACAACAGCGCCTGAGCGAGCCACAATACAGCGTGCACTTGCTCAAGCGAGATCCGACTCCGCTTGAGCGAGGCCGACCAACTCGCTCGAGCGAACGACCCTTCGCTTAGGCGAAGCCGACCCAAAGCCTTCCATTGGAGACACACTCGCTGGAGCGAGAACTCACTCGCTGAAGCGAGAAGCCACACTCGGCATTCCCACCACTCGGTAAAGGGTTTCACTTGGTATTCAGGGGTTCCATTCACTCGGTATCGACCCCAATACACATGCCTCACTCAGCAGCCCATAACTTAGTCTCTCAATTTTATCCACAGAGGCCACGTAATGATCCACTCTGAAAATAATAATAATTCTACTCGGAATCTATGAATTTACTCCACTTGGAGTCCAATAACTTCCCTCACTCGGGTTACCATCCAATCAAACGCCACTCGGCATATTCATCATTTCCCACTCAGAGAATACTCCAACCATCCTTCACTCAGAAGGGATCTCCACATCCATACTCCATTCGGTATTTATCCACCAAGTAAATCGCTCGGACATACGAAATACTTAACCACTCAGAGAAAACCATTAAGTCAAGTCCCACTCAGACTCATTCCATACTTAAACACTCAGAATACACATTGCCTTATTCACTCGGAATAGGTACCCATGTTCACTCGGAATACATGTATAACTCATACACTTAGAATATATATATTCAATCTAATCCATCATCACAACTCCTCACCCCAAAGGTGACACACACATGGATTTCCACTCGGGAATATACAAACTCATCCCCACTCGGGGTTTAGCCATATTTTCACTCGGTAGAAGGCCACATTATTAAGCCTCACTCGGAAATGGCTCTAAACCTCCTATATTCCTCTCAGGATTCATTAACTTAGAATTATTCACACAACATCATTTATATTCCAGTCGGTAAGAAGCATCAAATCAATGTAAAACACCTATACATATATATACTCTCTGCTTTTCAAATCTGACCACTCATTAACTGAGGCAGATACGTATATTACCAATATAAACCATATATGTAAATGTATATAGATATACACCTGAAATGTTAATGACTCAGATTTCTCATACATAGATATATTCATTATACATTGTTCATAAGAGCCGGCCAAGACTTTAAATATAACAAAATACACTCGGTACATTACACAATATACAGCCTCATCACAAATACCCAACACTCAGGTTAAGGCTTCCTCAACATTCCGAGTCCTACCTGCATACACTGAAAAATGGTGTAGGGGTGAGCTTTTACATATTAAATAACAGATAATGGCTCGGATCATACCTCAATCCTCAATTACACAATTTACATAATTTGATCAACCATAACACACACTGCCATTTAAATATGAATACCCACACATCATAATCCGATCAGAATTCATCTCAGCCAATCCACTCGGCTATACAATTCACATTGTTTGAAATCACATATATGCACAACTATAGGTTCACATTGCACTTGGCAACAGCATCAACATATATATATATTCACCTAATAAATGTACACTCTACAATAGCATCAGTATACATGCATTAATCCAATCGGATTCACCCCAATCATTTCATATTCACATATTTAGTAATTCACATTGAGCTCAATAACAAATTATAAGTGTGCACACATTAATTCACCCGGATCCGGTTATTAATTATCCATTTTTATTGTTGCAACATAGGCTCCAAGCCTTTCATTCAGCTCCAAGCTGATTCGGCCGTTTTACAGGTACCAAACCATTTGCCCTCACGCGTAACACAATTGCTCGAAGCAACAACGGGAGTGTTACGGGCAGCCCCGAGTCCAACTCGGTAGGCTTGCCTTGAGTCCAACCCAAGGTCTTAAAGCGTCCAACGCTTAGTGCACTAGGCACTGCCCTAAGTCCAACCCAGGGTCTTTTATATATTTCAACATATATTCATCTGATTGTCGATCGGTATTAAGTGTCCAACGCTATATGCTCCAAGCATTTCAGTGGCGAATCGGATGAATATGGTCTTTCATTAGGCGTCCAACGTCAATGCACTCGGCATTCAGAATTAACACATGCATCCAATGCATCATATTACATAAACACACGTGCACTCGGCATTCAATATTACAATTATCATGTATCTCATACATTAACTCATATCATCACAAATAGCATCATACAGCTCTTGGACGAATAATTATACACCATGCAGTAATAAATATCATACAACTGGGTTCAACTCAAAAACAGCATACAATACACATCAAACATAACACAGTATAATAATGTCACCCGAAAATCCATCCATAAGCCATGCATTTGAGATGCAAAGCCCCCCTTACCTGGAATGGAGATCCAGAAGCCATTTGCCACTCGTCCACTCACAGAACGACTCGGCCCCATCAACGAAGATGAAGAAAAGAAGAAGAAGAATCACCAGGGAACAGGGGAGGAACCTGAACCCAGCCTCCAACACATAGCCACGCCGTTCCACTCGGCTCATCACAGGGAGTGGGTAGAAAAAGAAAAGAAGATAAAGGAGGCAAAGGTGAAGACGAAGAGGCAGAAGCCTCATGGAGTTCCAGGGAGAAGGAGGAGCGTCTCCCTTCCCATCCAAAAACGCGACACGAAAGAAGTGAAGTGAATGAGAAGGGAAACCAAAGCTGGAGCTTATTAACACCTCCATCTGTTCCTCTCTCATCAGCCATCCATTCCTCATTTAATGCGATCCATCAGTCATCAAATCACCATCATCAGCCGTCCTATCAGCATGGGAATTGAGGGGGAAAGGGAGAGAAGGGAACCAGACCCATCACAAGGCCACCAAGGGCACAAGGGTCATTTCAACATTATTATTATCGTTATCATTCCTCAATTAATCTAACTAGCCATTAAATAAAGCAATCATAATCCTTAATCAACCATTAACTCCACTAATCTATAACCTTAATCCTGAATTTAATCTTAATTGGCCATTAATTAAAAATTAGGATGTTACAAATAGCCTTTGAAAGAATAAAGCAATACCTGCAAGAGCCATCGATCTTGGTGCCTCTGACCCCTAAAAGTCCACTTATCCTGTATTTGACCGCGTTGGATGAGTCCATGGGTTATGTGTGTGGGACAACATGATGAGACTGGGAAGATAGAACACGCCATTTATTACCTGTTAGAACGAACCCGTTGCGTGTTAGCATAGGTAGCTCGATGGCTGAGATAGTGTATGCTAAGTCATACCACTTGGTTGGTATCCAAAATGAACCTAGTAAAGTACATCTTTGAAAAACCTGCCCTGACCAGAATAATCACTTGATGGCTGATTCTATTAACTGAGTACAACATAACATTGGTCACTCAAAAGGCCATAAGAGGGAGTGCTCTAGAAAATTACTTAGTGCGCCAACCCGTGAGTGACTACCAACCCATGCAATTCAAGTTTTTGGATGAGGATATTGATGTTGACTATCATGGTTGGTTAAATTAAAACAATTAAAATAATGCATTATTAGGGTGTGAGCCTAGGTCGTCTCTCAAGGACTAACAAACTAAGGGGTTCAAAATAAAAATACCAATAAAAAGGGGGTTTGTTTATGATTATAGAAAAAAGATTTAAAATTGGATTGTAAACAATGAATAACAACTGACTGATTTCCTTGGATTAATTATAATTGATCCTATCTTTGGTTACGAAAGATTTACGCTTCCTTAATTATCAAATTCCTAATTCAATTTGAATTAATCAACTAACCATCTTTCAATTCATAATTTCGTTACCTACATTCAAGTTGAATAAAAATATTAATCAAGCATCCTAATTAAGCAAGAGTTAAGATCATAAAATCTAGGAATTATTAAATTTATGCAGGATAGAACGTCTACATACATTGTAACATCCCAAAATTTATATAAATGACTAATTGAGATGAATAATTAGTAAATAATTACATATGAGTTGTCTAATGTCCCAAAAATTTAGAAATGATTAAATTGGAATTATTATGATTATTCATAATTTATTATGGCTTAAAGAGATAAAATTAATACCCAATTAAAATATGAGTGCCAGCCCAAGTATCTCCGATTAGGATACTGTTAGTCAGGGCTGTTAAGAATATCAATGTGAATCTGAATATACCTTCGAAATAACTTTTAGATAGGTATTGAGCCCGAACGGAGATCTGTTTGTTACAAAATGGAGAAAACATTAAGTGAGGGTCTAAAATAAGACACTTACTCTTAATTTTCCCTTACACTTCACATTTGCTTCTTTCACTTTCCCTTCTCTAATTTTCACCACTTTCTTTCCCTCTTACACAAACCCTCTCATTTTCACTTCTTCTCCATCAAAGACCTCAAATTTGTGAACCCCATTACATGCCCATCCATTTTCACACCTCTCCTCCACTCTAGAAGGTGTTTTTAGTGCTTGAAAGCTCTCCTCTCCCTCTCCAAATTTTGTGGTTATGTTAGGGCTTAGGATATACTTGGAGCTTGAGGTAACTTCCTCCATTCTTTTGATGTTATGGGCCCTAGGTTATGATTTTATTTGACAAGAAAGTGTTAAATGCAAGTGGGCTATTGATGGAGGCCATTAATGATACAAAATCCTAAGATGGAATGCATTTAATGTAAGTTTTATAAGGATATTAATGGGTACATGAAAATGGCATTGAATGTGGTGGGTGACGATGGATATAAATGATGATTATTGGGTTTTTAATGAAACCCTAACCCTATGATTTGGGAAAATATGAAATATGAGTGGAAGAGTATTTATTAATGCTGGGAGATGTTATTTATGATTAGTGATAGCCATTGATGATGGTATATGGTTAATAATGATGATTAATGACCATTAATGAGGAAACCCATTAATGGGTATAGCATTAAAATGCATAATAATGAATATGAGCACTAAACCAATGGTCATTGTGGTGAATTAAATGAAATAAAAGTGGTTTGAGATTTAAAATGGTAATGGCCAAGGTCTTCGATGTTTTGGTGTGGCAAAAATCATTTGGCTCGCTAGTGTAATCATGAGGATACGGTGGGGTGCTATAGATGCAACCAACTGGGGCATCCTTATTGTCCTTTGAATGTAACAGATATGGTGGTGCGAAATGAAGCAAACTATGGACGCTATGGTACTTTTAAAGGTCGTGGTTATGGAAACAGTAATGGCAGCCGCAATAGTAGTCGTAATGGTAATGAAAATTATGGCAATAGTCGTGGTAATGATAATGGCAATGGTGGTCGGAATGGTCATAACAATAGAACTAATCAACAAACTGAAGGAAGAGTCTTCACCATGACCAGTGAGGAAGCTATACAAGCTAGTGATTTAGTCCAAAGTAAGTGCCAAATCCTTGGTAATTCTATTGATGTATTGTTCAATTCTAGCGCAACACACTCTTTCATTTCGGAAGAATATGTAAGGGGATTGAAAATCACTATTAAATATGACGAAAGGCTTTATAATGGTGTCTACACCAACCGGTACTTGTTTATGGACGGTTACTCAATGTGATGATATTGAGGTAATTCTCAAAAATAGGAGATTCGTTGTATCTCTTATTTGTTTGCCCATGAAAGACTTAGAAGTTATTCTAGGAATGTATTCGTTGTCTACCAACAGAGTCTTGGTGGATTGTCAGAATTGGAGCATTGTTTTTCCTTCTTTGAATACTGAGGCTTTAATATGCAAGGTATATCTTAACTTCTTATTATGCTATGCATGGTGGATGGAGAAAATGTTATTTAATCCTCCTATTGTATCCAAATTTCCAAATGTATTTCCTGATAAGGTACCTGGTTTACCTCCTCCATGAGAGGTCAAATTTTCCATTAATCTTGTTCCGCGTGCGAAACCTGTTTCTTAAGCTTCATATCAGATGTCTCCTACGAAATTAACTGAGTTGAAAAGGCAAGTTTAAGAATTGTTAGAATGGGAATTCATTCGTCCAAGTATATCTCCTTAGGGTGCACCTGTATTATTGGTGAAAAAGAAGGATGGAAGTATGAGGTTATGTGTGGATTATCGACAACTCAATAAGTTAACTATCAAGAACCGATGTCCCTTACCTCACATTGATGATCTTTTGGATCAATTGAAGGATGTTGTGGTGTTTTCTAAGATTGACTTTCATTCTAGATATCGCCAAATCAGGGTGAAGACCGACGATATTCCAAAAACTACTTTTCACACTCGTTATGGCCATTATGAATATGTAGTGATGCCTTTTGGTGTGATAAATGCTCCTAAGATTTTCATGGATTACATGAATTGCATTTTCCATGACTACCTTGACCAATTTTTAGTGGTGTTTATTGATGACATTCTTATCTACTCCAAGAACCATGAGAAACATGAAAGGCATCTTCGCCTTGTTTTGAATATCCTTGGTGAAAAAGAGTTGCATGCGAAGCTTTCTAAGTGTGAGTTTGGTTGCCTGAGGTCCAATTCCTTAGACATGTCATTTCTAAATATGGTATTACAATTGATCCGTCAAAAATTGAAGGCGTGATGGCTTGGGAAAGACCGACGTCCGTGACCAAAATAAGAAATTTTCTTGGACTTGCCAGTTATTACCAGAGATTTATTGAAGGTTTCTTTCGTCTGGCTTTGCCATTGATGAAATTGACTTGTAAGAATCAACCATTTTATATGGAATCTTGACTAAGAGAAAAGTTTTCAAGAGTTGAAAGTAAGACTCACTTCTGCTCCAGTGTTGGCTTTGCCTGATTTACTATATGAATCTATGGTGTCTTGTGATGCTTTTAAGCTTGGTCTTAGTTGTGCGCTAATGCAGAATGAGTGTGTGATAACCTATGCATCAAGACAGCATGAGGTTAACTACCCCACACATGATCTTGAATTAGCGGTTGTTGTATTTGCTTTGAAATTATGGCGGCATTATTTGTATGGTTCTAAGTGCGTGGTCTTTAGTGATCACAAGCCTTAAATATCTATTTGATTAGAAGGAACTTAATATGTGTCAATGAAGATAGATGGAATTTTTGAAGGATTATGAGTTTAATTTGAGATACCATCCTGGAAAGGTAAATGTAGCTGTCGATGCTTTGAGCCAGAAGTCATTGGATGTTTCCGCTATGATGGTGAAGGAAATGGAACTAATTGAACAGTTCAGAAACTTGAATGTTGGTGTGGAGGTGTATACTCCAAAGAAGATTTCACTAGAGACGTTAAAAGTTACGAATGTGTTTCTTGAATGGGTGAAGACGCAACAACCAAATGATGAGTATTTGATGGAGATGAAAGAATCTCAAGCTAATGTGACAAATTAATTTCTATCAAAAGGTTCTGATGGTATTTGGTATGTGAAAGACTGTATTTATTTCCCATCTGTTAATAATATAAGAAGAACCATGTTAGAAGAAGCTCATAAAAGTGTATTCAGTATACACCCTGGTGCTACTAAGATGTATTAGAACTTGAAGAAGAATTGTTGGTGGCCTGATATGAAACGAGATGTGGCTAATTATGTTACTATTTGCATTGGTTGTTAGAAGGCTAAGGTGGAACATCAAAAGCCATCTGGTGCACTTAGACCTCTTGATATCCCTTTTGAAAATGGGATAACATAGCTATGGATTTTGTTTTTAGATTGCCTAGAACACATACTGGAAATGATATGATATGGGTGATTGTTGATAGATTGACAAAGTGTGCTCACTTCTTGCCCATGAACAAGAAAAGTCCATTGGAGAAATATGCACAATTGTACATTAAGGAGATTGTTAGGCTACATGGTGTACCTTCGAGTATCGTGTCAGATCACGACCCATGGTTTACTTCCCAATTTTGGGGAAGCTTGCATAAAGAACTAGGTTCTAAACTCAAGCTTAGCTCTGCCTATCATCCACAAATGGATGGACAATCCAAGCAAACAATTCAAAACCTTAAAGATTTGTTGAGGGATTGTGTGTTAGAGCATGGAGGTTGTTGGGAAAGATTCTTGTCATTGATTGAAATCACATACAACAATAGTTATCATAGCACTATTGGTATGGATCCGTATGAAACATTGTATGGTCGAAAATGTAGAACTCCATTGTGTTGGCTTGAAATTGGTGAAAACTTGGCTTTAGGGCCGGAGTTGATTGCAGAGACAAATGAACAAATCAAGATGATACAAGAAAAGATGAAGATTGCTCAAGATCGTCAGAAGAGCTATTATGATAAGAGGTGGAAGCCACTTAAGTTTCAGGTTAACGATCATGTATTCTTGAAGGTGTCAAGAGACAAAGGCATTGGAAGAGCTTTAAAGAGCAAGAAGTTAATCCCGAAGTTCATTAGACCGTTAGAAATCCTTGAAAGGATTGGCAAGTTGTCATATAGGACTGCCCTTCCTTCATATTTGTCCAATTTGCATAATGTGTTTTATGTTTCACAATTACGGAAGTATATGCATGATCCTATGCATGTGGTTACCCTTGATGATATTGAGATCAAGGAGAATTTATCTATTCCTCTAGTGTCCGCTACTATTATGGAACGTTCTGTCAAGAAATTGCAAAACAAGTTAATTCCCTTAGTGAAAGTATGTTGGAAGCACGGAGATGTGGTTACTACCACTTGGGAGCGTGAAGAGGATATAAGGAGGTGACATCCTAAGATATTTGAAATTTCTTTTAAGGTAGGATGGATTGAAACATCCCAAAATTTATATAAATGATTAATTAAGAGGAATAATTAGTAAATAATTACATATGAGTTGTCTAATGTCCCAAAAATTTAGAATGATTAAATTGGGAATTATTATGATTATTCATAACTTATTGTGGCTTAAAGAGTTAAAAATGATACCTAATTAAAATATAAGTGTCGGACCAAGTATCTCCGATTAGGGTACTGTTGGTCAGGGCTATTGCGAATATTAATTGAATCCAAATATATCTTCCAAATAATTTTTAGATAGGTATTGAGCCCAAACGAAGATCCTGTTTGTTACAAAATAGAGAAAACATTAAGTGGGGGTCTAAAATAAGACACTTACTCTCAATTTTCCCTGACACTTCACATTTCCTTCTTCCACTCTCCTTTCTCTTCCAATTTTCATCAGTTTCTTTCCCTCTCACATAAACACTCTCATTTTCACTTCTTCTCCATCAAACACCTCAAATTTGTCAACCCTATTGCATACCCATCCATTTTCACACCTCTCCTCCACTCTAGACGGTGTTTTTGGTGCTTGGAAGCTTTCCTCTCCCTCTCCAAGTTTTGTGGTTATGCTAGGACTTGGGATTGCTTGGAGATTGAGGTAAGTTCCTCTATTCTTTTAATGTTATGGGCCCTATGTTATGGTTTTATTTAATGGGAGAGTGTTAAATGCAAGTGGGTTGTTGATGGAAGCCATTAATGATGCAAAATACTAAGTTGAGGTGCATTTAGTGCAAGTTTTATGAAGGTATTAATAGGTACATGAAAATGGTATTGAATGTGATAGGTGATGATAGATATCAATGATGGTTGTTGGGTTTTTAATGAAACCCTAACCCTATGATTTGGGTGAAATGTGAAATATGAGTGGAAAAGTATTTATTAATGTTGAGAGATGTTATTTATGATGAGTGATAACCATTGATGATGGTAAATGGTTAATAATGATGATTAATGGCCATTAATAAGGGAACCCATTAATTGGTATAGCTTTAAAATGCATAATAATGAATATGAGCACCAAACCCATAGTGGTTGTGATGGATTAAATAAAATAAAAATAGTTTAGGATTTAAAATGGTATAATAATAAGTGCTTAAATGTAGATATATTTTCGTAATATTTGGCAATAATTGTGTTAGGTATTGCATTTTTTGGAAAATTGTGTGCTTGAAAATGAATAGAAATTAAGAACCAGATATTTTGTTATTAACAGCTTATAGAAAGTATTAGTGAAGAACTTGCTTGAGTGAGTCTCAAATCGCTCAAGTAAGAATTGTCCAGAAACTAAATATGAACATTTCACTCAAGCTAAGGGTAAGCAGCCAAAGCGAAAAGAATCCAGTTAGCAGAGTATGAAGGACTTGCTTGGGCGAGGTTTAAGCCACTCAAGCGAGAATTGTCCAGAATCAAATAGAAGCCTTGTTCGCTTGAGAGAATCACCTTGGGCTTAAACGAATACAACAAATTGCAATAGGGGATCCTTACTCACTTGAGCGACACATTCGCCCAAGCGAGTCTGCAAGGGAAAAGTTAGATAAAGAAAGAGTCCTTCAAGCTGAAGAAAGCTATCTCGCTTAAGCAAGATACATAATATAAAGACAAACACCTTCAAAAATCAAGGCGGCTAGCAGATTTCATTTCTTGGAACGGGGAGCTTTCGTTGGAATCCATCTTTTTCTCTTCTTCATCTTTCTCTTTTCGAGTTTTGATTGCAATGGCTATGATGTGTAGCTAAATCCTCTATTGGGATTGGATGTAGTTGATCAAACCCCGACATACGCTTGTTCTACATTTATATATTTGGTATTTCTGTTCTATCATTTTTGGCTTTTCATTTTATGTTTAATGCTTGAATCTATTGGGAAATAGTTTCTTGATCTTAGTTTCCGTTTGATTATTAGAAAATAGCTTACGAAAATGGATCTAAATGGAATGCTCATTACAGTGAATATTAGGAATAATATTCGACGTAATGAACGTCGAAACAATTACGTATAATGCTGGAATATTCTTAATGTGATTGAGGAATCAACATATTTAAGAATGTTCTTATGGATTTCGTGTTGAGGGGTCGATGTGAATGATTTAAGATTGTGACATAAAAGTTGATAGTTCAAAATCCGTTTATATAAATGTATATAACATATTGAAGGGCAAGATTGGTAAAATCCAATCCCATCTTTTATCATTTGATAGTTCATATTTGTTATCGTTGTTTTAGCTTATGTTGGTTAAGGTTTAGTTTCTTTAAATTCTGCATGTTTATGAAATTATCCATTTGTTTCTGCTAAGGTAATGACGATTCAATATTTGAACACCGTATCCCAGTAGAACGACATTCTGTTTTTAACATATACTACAACTTGATAGTAGAACTTGCCACGAAAAGGTTTGATTATATCAAAACTTACATCAAACTTTTTGGTGTCGTTTGTCGGGGATCAATGTATTTCTAATCTTGATTCTAAGTTACCAAGGCATTGTGAATATTATATCTGTGAATAGTTATAGTATCTGTTACTTGTTCTTTTTGTGGGCTAACGTTGCTTGTAGTGACTTTTTTGCTTTATGCACTTGAGAGGTCAGGGATCCAAAAATCATTTCGAGCGTGACCCTAAAATAGAAAGATCACTCAGAAAAAGAAAAGGAAAAAACAAGCAAAGGTAACAATAGCACATTGGTGAATCTTCTTTCACACACATTCTTGAAAGTGTAACAAAACCAAAAAAAGATTTGGAAAACAACAATAACAACAACAATCCACCTCCTCCACTTTTGAAGAACACTTGGGGATTATGCCACACAACAAGGCCCAAGACATTTTTCTAGTATTGCAATTCCAACCACTACAAGGAATTTAGAGATGAAGCCAATATTCTTAAGTCTTATCAGTACACACCAATCCACTGGAATGGCGAATGAGGATCCTTATACTCATTTAGCAACATTTTATGAGTTGATATTGAATAAGCTTACTTGAGATTATTTCCCTTTTCTTTAGCAGGGAAAGCTAAAGAGTGGTTGCAATCCCATCCCAATCAAAGTTTGCATAATTGAAGTATAATGGAAGAAAAATTTCTTCAAAGATTTTTTCCGCCTTCTCATTTTATTAAAGCTAAGTCTGATATTTCTACCTTTAAGCAAGGCCTTGATGAACCATTCTGTGAGGCTTAGGAAAGATTTAAATCATTGCTGAGAAAATGCCCGAATCATAGATTTGAAGATATTGCACAACTTAAGATTTTGTAAATAGGTTTGAGACCTGACACTAAAATGATTCTGGATTCTACTATCAGAGGTACAATGATGATTGTAGATGTGGATTAAGCAACAAGGATCATTGATGCTCTATCTTTTATAGATCACCAAGCTTAATATGATAGGGAGCAAGTGACTAGAAGAGGTGTGTTATACTTGAACACTACTGATGCAATATTAGCTCAGAATAAGATTTTGACCCAACAGATAGAGGCATTGACTCAACAAATGGAAAAGATACCACAACAATTACATGCAATTTATTCATCTATGGCACCTACCGTGAATCATCAGTAACAAATCAAATGTGATTTTTGTGGGGGCAATCATGAAAATGGCCAGTGCTCATATCAAGGAGATCAGTAGGAAGAGTCTGTTCATTATATGAACAACTAAGGGAAACAAGGTAATTTCAATTCTAGTAATCATCCTAACAATTTTTCACAGGATTAGAGAAACAATCAAAATTTAAATCAAGGATGGAGACAGGAGGCAGGTCCTTAAAATAGACAACAGCTATATCAGCAACATTATCCTTCTTTGCCTGAAAAGACTTCCAAATTGGAGGAGACTTTAGAGAAATTCATGCAAGCTTCCTCAACCAATTAGAAAAATACAGAAGCATCAATCATAAATTTGGAAACTCAAGTTAGATAATTGGCACAACAACTCTTAAATTAACAAGGAGGTTCCTTCTCTGCCAATACTCATCTGAATCCTCAGGAGCATTGTAAGTCAATCACTACAAGGAGCGGTAAGGTAATAGGTAGAGAGATTGGTAAGAATGAGAAAATTGAGGAAGAAGTGTTGAAAGAAAAAGAAGAAAAAGGAAAGGAATGTGAGAGAAAGGAAGATCAAAATAAAAGAGAGAATGTAAATAGTGAGAGTATGAATAAAGATAAAGAAAAAGGAAAACAAGAAGAGAGTGAAAAGTAGTGAAAAAAATGAGAGTTAGATTCTGTAGTTGAAGAATCTTCAATATCCGAAGAATCCTTCAAAGCAGGATAAAGAGAGGCAGTTCGCAAGATTTATGGATATCTTTAAATGAGAGTATGAATAAAGAGAAAGAAAAAGGAAAACAAGAAGAGAGTGAAAAGTAGAGAAAAAAAATAAGAGTTAGATTATGTATTTGAAGAATCTTCAATATCCGAAGAATCCATCAAAGCAGGATAAAGAAAGGCAGTTCACAAGATTTATGGATATCTTTAAAAGGCTCTAGATCAATATTCCTTTTGTAGAAGCTAGGAGCAAATACCTACTTATGCCAAATTCATGAGGGAGCAACTGACAAAGAAGATGAGATTTTTTGAAGAAACTATAGAATTAGAAGCAGGATGTAGTGTTATTATTCAAAAAGCACTACCTTTGAAGACTAAGGATCCTGGCAGTTTTACAATTCCAGTTATCATTGGCACTTTACCTGTAGCAAAAGCTTTATTGGATCCATGAGCTAGCATTAATCTGATGTCATTGTCTATGTTGAAGAGAATAGGAGATCTAGAGGTTAGACCTATGAGGAAGACCTTGTAGCTAACAGATAGATCAATGAAATTTCCTTATGGGGTAGTTAAGGATGTGTTGGTCAGAGTTGATAAATTTGTGTTCCTAGTGGATTTTATGGTAATAGATATAGAAGAAGACTCTGAACTACCATTGATCCTAGGGAGACCGTTTATGAAGACTGCCAAGATAATCATTGATATTGATAAGGGAAAGTTAAAAGTTAGAGTGCATGATGATGAGGTGAATTTTGATGTTTTTGAGGCAATGAAGCATCCGTTAGATAAGCAATATTGTTTTCAGATAGATGCAAAAGAAGAAGTCGTTAAAAAAAAATTGTGTAAGTTGAATCAATCTAACACTCTTGAGAAAGTTCTTATAAATGTTATTGATAAGCTTGATGAGGTTAAAGCAGAAGCGGTAGAGGAAATTATAAAAGATTTTGATTCAAATTAATTCACTTTACCAAGCCAAGTATCCATGGAAGACTTGCCTATAAAGATAGAAGATGAAGTTCGGAAGTTTGAATTAAAGGCTTTACCTTGTCATCTAAAATATGTTTTCCTGAATGATGACAGTCAGAAACCAGTAATGATAAGTAGCAAGTTGACCAAGTCAGAGGAAATGAAATCGATTGAAGTATTGAGAAGAAACAAGGAAGCAATCGGATGGACTTTACAAAATCTAAAAGGAATCAGTCCTTCATATTGTATACATCGGATATTCATGGAGCAGGAGTATAAACCAATTGCATAGCCTCAAAGAAGATTAAATCCAATAATGAAAGAGGTAGTAAAAAAGGAGGTAATGAAGCTACTCGAGGCAGGCATAATTTATCCCATTTCTATTAGTGCTTGGGTAAGCCCAGTTCAGGTAGTTCCTAAGAAAGGTGGCATGACTGTAATTCAGAATGAAAAGAATGAGTTGATTCCAACCAGAACAGTCACTGGATGAATTATGTGTATCAATTACAGAAAAATCAACCAGGCCACCAGAAAAGATCACTTTCCTTTGCCTTTTATGGATTAGATGCTTGAAAGGTTAGTAGGTCAAGCATATTATTATTTTTTTGATGGATATTTAGGCTATAATCAGATAGTTATTGCTCTAGAAGATCAAGAGAAGACTGTCTTTACATGTCCCTTTGGTGTTTTTGCTTATAGAAAGATGCCTTTTGGACTATGTAATGCTACAGCCACTTTCCAAAGGTGCATGTTTGCCATATTTGCAGATTTGATTGAAAAATGCATTGAAGTATTTATGGATGACTTTTCTATTTTTGGATCATCATTTAATCACTGCTTGGCTAATCTGGATATTGTGTTAAAGCAGTGTGTGGAAACAAATCTAGTTCTTAATTGGGAGAAGTGTCATTTTATGGTCATAGAAGGTATAGTGCTAGGTCATAAAACTTCTTGTAGAGGCATTGAAGTAGACCCAGCAAAGGATGAAGTGATTGAAAAACTCCACCACTTGTTAATGTGAAAGGAATTAGAAGTTTCTTAGGTCATGCAGGCTTTTATCAACGGTTCATCAAAGATTTTTCAAAGATTACAAAGCCTTTGAGTAACCTCTTGAATAAGGATACTCCCTTTCATTTTGATGATTCTTGTTTAATTGCTTTTGATTCATTGAAACAAAAACTAATTTCTACCCCTATAACAGTTGCTCCTGATTGGAAACTTGAATTTGAACAAATGTATGACACCAACGACTATGCTATAGGAGGAGTTCTTGGTCAAAGGAAGTCAAAGATTTTTCATGTTATATACTATGCTAGTAAAGTTCTCAATGAAGCACAAATAAATTATGGTGCAACAGAAAAAGAACTTTTAGTAGTAATGTATGGCTTAGAGAAATTTTGACCTTGCTTGATTCAATCCACTGTTGTTGTTTATACTGACCATGCAGCTCTAAAATATTTGCTGAATAAACCTAACTCGAAGCCCAGATTGCTTCGATGGATTTTACTATTACAGGAATTTGATTTGATTAGAAAAGACATGAAAGGAAGCGAGAATTTCATTGTAAATCATCTTTCCATACTTTCCAACAAGGAAGTTACGAATGCTCAGCCTGAAGTACATCATGCTTTACCTGATGAAAAATTGTTGCTGGTTACAGAGAGACCATGGTTTGCAGATATTGAAAATTTCAAGGCAGCAGGGATTATACCTAATGATCTCACCTGGCAACAAAAAAAGAAATTCTCGAAGAAAGCTTAACAATACATTTGGGATGATTCATATTTTTTTAAGACTGGATCAGATGGTATTTTGAGAAGATGTGTATCTCAGGAAGAAGCAAGAAGCATTCTATGGCATTGTCATAATTTAGCATATACAGGCCACTTCAACAGTGAAAGAATTGCAGCCAAAATTCTACAATCGAGTTGCTATTGATCTTCATTGTTTAAGGATACTTATATTCATGTTCAATCATGTGATAGCTGTCAGAGGACATGTGGAATTTCAAAGAGAAATGAAATACCTTTGAATACTATCCTTGAGGTTGAAGTGTTTGACTGTTGGGGGATTGATTTTGTTGGACCATTACCCACTTCATTTGCAAATAAATACATTTTGGTTATTGTGGATTATGTATCAAAATGGGTGGAAGCTACTGCCAGTCCTAAAGCTGATGCTAAAACTATAATCAAGTTCTTGAAAAAGAATATCTTTTGCAGATTTGGCACACTCATAGTGTTAATAAGTGATGAAGGTTCTCACTTTTGTAATGCTCAACTACAGAAATGTCTGGAACATTATGGAGTCAAACATAAGGTGACAACTCCATATCATCCATAAGCAAATGGGCAAGTAGAAGTTTTAAACCAGGAAATCAAGCATATTCTGGAGAAGACAGTCTCAATCAACAGGAAGGATTGGGCTCAGAAGCTTGATGAAGCTCTTCGGGGTTATAGGATAACATACAAAGCACCTACATGACTTTCTCTATACCAACTAGATTTTGGTCAAAGTTGTCACTTGCCTATGGAACTTGAACATAAAGCTTATTGGGCAATGAAGTTATTGAATTTTGATTAGCAAACAGCAGGTGAAAAAAGAAACTTACAGATGCAGGAACTAGAAGAATGGAGGCTTTCAGCATATGAGTCCTCCCGACCCTGTTTCCCAAAGAACTTGGATAATCAATGGGCAAAGACTGAAGCCCTACCTTGGTGGTGAAGTGGAGAGGCTTACCATACTCACCCATTTGCATGATCCTTGAAAATTTTAAAGGTGTCGAGCTAATGACGTAAAACAAGCGCTTTCTGGGAGGCAACCCAGCGTTTTATTGCTTTTCATGTGAATTTTGTGTTCTTTTGTGTGAATTATAGGTTTAGTCATGTTTGAGAGTTGATTTAATGCATTGATGATCAATTGAGAAGTGATGAGAAGGAATAGAGAATTTCTAGGAAGATGATGTTTGAATATTGATTTCCATCATTGTTGAAAGTGTTAAATGATTGATGATATATGTGATGGATTGTGAAATAGATTTGATAATGATGAGAAAAACATGTAATCTTGGTGTTAACTTGATGAATACTTCAAGCTAGTAGCAAAGGCTAACAAAAGTGTGCTTGCTTGTGAAGTTGTGATGGAGTTGATGCTCATTTTAGTATTAAATTGGCCAAAAAGTACATTTTAACATAAAATCTTGAATCTGTTTGTATTTTCGATGTTGAATGCAAGGAATCATTAGTTGAATTTATGGTGATTACAGGGATAAGATTGAATTTTTCAATTCCTTTTTTATGATACTTCAATTGATGATTTAAAGTTGCTAATTTTGTGTCAAATGGTCAAGTCTTATGTATCATGAAGGAACTTAATCAGGTACAAGTGAATTTTGTAGAAAACTTCATTAAAAATTTTGTAAAAAACTTGATTAAAAACTTCTATAAAATTCAAGAAAGTGCCTATTTTGCCCAAGAGAAACTATGTTCGCCCAAGTGAATTTTGTAGAAAACTTCATTAAATGTTATTCTGCTAAACTCACTCAAGTGGTATGGTTCTCACTCAAGCAAAAGTGATGAAGTTCAGTCAAGCTCAAGCCAATCTTATTTCGCCTAGGCGAACTTATGTTAAAAGTGTTATGGATAAAATTCACCTAAACAAAATTTCAGCGCTCAAGCGAGGCACAAGTAAAATCGGTTCAGTTAAATTTTAGCTTGAGCGAATCATTCTAGCTCAAGCGAGTGAACTAAGGAAGTATCAGTGGCTCAAATTTATTTTTCTTGCCCAAGCGGACATTGTTTCGCCTAAGCGAGCTTAAGACATGATCATTCTGTTTGAATTTCGCCTAAGCGAGATGAGAATAGCTCAAGCGAATATAATTAAAAAGGTTTCTATTTAATTTTTGCTTAAGCTATTTCTATCCACTTAAGCAAAAATGCAATGAAGTATCAAGAGGTATTCTTTCAATATACCTCGCCTAAGTGATTTTTAGCTCGCCTAAGCGAAGTTCTTTTGAAAACCAATGTGTGAAAAACTCACTTAAGTGAATCATTATGCTTAAGCAAGATAATTTAATAATGGTACTGTCCAAATTTCACCCAAGCCAAGCTAAACCACTCGAGTGAAAAGGCGACCGGTGTTCTCTGTATAAGATAGCCTAAGCGAATAGTCGTCGCTTAAGCGACGGGTTACAAGAAAGCTTTTAAAACAAAAGTGAACGGTTACACTTTTATTTTTTTAAAAAAAACTGTTCCTCCCTATTTGCTTCCTCAAGAGCGGTTAAGCCCTAGCCCCCATCATCTTCTTCCTTGAGCTCTTATTTTCTTCCATTGTTACATAAGTTCTTTCTTCTCTTATCTTCTCTTCCTCTTCTCTTCCACATTGTGTGTTTTTCTTCTTCTCTTATCTTTTCTCCTTCTTTCCTCCGTTATGCCCTGTTTTTTTTCTTGTAGTTTAACCTCTGCAATGTTTCTTGTAAAGTGTTTGAAATGGCGATAAGAAGGTACATTGAGTCTTATATGATGTTGTGTTGTTAATGGTGGTGTGCCCTATTTCTTGTTTGGAACGTCTTAATGGAACCATGATTATGAAGCTAGTTAGTTTTAGGTTATCATTAACTGTATTTTGGTGAGAATATATTTTCTCAATATGTCGATACTTGTTTGAAATTCTAAAATGAAGTCATGTCATATATGAGTGATCTTCTTAAATTAGCAATATGGCCTGTAAATAGAATAGTATTAAACTCCATACCTTTTTTTCTCATGATTGAAGTTTGATGATATAGTATGTTTTCATTTAGGGACTATTTTTGCATAAGGTTTATGATGTTAGAGAATGGACACTGCCAGTTTTTCATTTGTGCATAAATTTTGAATTGCATAAACTGTATTGTTTTCTGAGTTTCAAGATGGCTAAAACCAAGACTACTGGACCAACTCCCTCACCTACTAACCTAAGTTCTTCCAATCCGTCTTCTAAGGAGCGTGTCAAAATACAATGAACCTTCGAGCCTTCATAACCTAGAAACCAGAGATTTAGAGACAAAGATAAAGCAAAGAGATTTGAAGAAATTCAACACTGGAATTTCATCACTAAACGAAGAGTTGATCTAAGACAAGGAGAATGTGATGATTTTATGAGTGTCTTGCAGAATAGGAAATGGCTAAGGCTAGTCAATCTTGGTCCTTAGTTTGACCTTGACATTGTAAGAGAATTTTATGTCAATGCCTGGCCTAAGGACAAATTTGGCGATTTTAAGACATTTATGAGAGATGTGTGGATCTCTTACAATCGAGAAACTATTGATCAGCACTTAGGTGGAGCTTTTACTTTGACTGAACGACATACCATAGACATCAATTTCTTTATAAAAGAACATAATGAATTTTTCATAACAGCTGAAATGGAATGCAACTTATGTCTTCCAGATCAACATTTCCAGATGGGCCAAGGCACTCATAATCCCCTTCGCATACTAAGAAAGGATATGAACCTTTTGACCCAAGTCTGGACAGCTTTCTTATTGGCCAATGTGACACCTTCAGGGCATGTGTCTGACTTGACTTACTTTAGATGCCAATTGTTACAATGCATCCTGACACCTGATATGACAGTGGATATTGCCCATGTCATCCAGGACGAGATTCATAAGTTTGCAAGGATAGACGTGAAGATTACCGCAATAGGCAAAAAAAGTGAAGGGAAGTTTGGGTTCCCTACTTTCATCACTGGATTTTGCATAGCTCATGGCATCGAAGTTTACCCTACTACTCCTATCAGGCCTTCTATTGATAAACACTTCATCTAGCAGTTCTGTACTCCATCTGCTCCTGTTCAGCTTGATGCTTCACCACCACATCCCCCTTCATCTCCACCAGTCTCTGCAGCCCCATATATTCCACTAGTGGCACCATGAGTACCTCCATCGCCTACTACTGGCCCTATTATTTTGGCCCATCTCACTCATATTCAGGAGGAGCAGGTCGCTATCCACCGAGCTCTAACATATTTCTACCGAGCCAGTTATTATAGTCATCTAGCTGGCCCATTTATTTCTCTTCCAGAGTTTAAGGATCGAGTTGCTTGGCCTGGGGACAGGCCTATTCTACCAGAAGAGGCAGGACGATCTGAGCCAGTAGCTGCAGCTACACTTACACCAGTACCTGCACCAGCACCTACACCTACAGTGACTAAGAGGGCACCGGAGACACCTGCTACTGTATAGGCAGCTACCAAGGAAGCATCAGTTGAGGCAGCTCCTCAGGACACTATACAACAGCGAGAGGTGGATCCAGAGTTTGAGGCATAGCTAGATAGAATTGTCAACAGCATTGTAACTAATGACTGATGGACTCTATATGGGTGCCTTTGTTTCATTGTTATTTATTTTTAGTTTTTTATTTACAGTCTTTACTTTCAATATTTTATTTTAGTTGCATTTACAGTTATATATTGTAGTTTATAGTTTTTGGTATATATAGCTTATTTTGGATTATATGATTACCCGCTAATGTTATATATATAGGCGCGATATTTCTTTTGATAATATCTGAATATATCTTTTTGTATCTAGTTTAGTAGTTAAAAAGTAGTAAATGTGGATTAAAGATAGTTAATAATCATAGGATGGATAAGTTAAGAAAGCAAATTTAGTTTTTGAAATGACAGTATCATGGTTGATGTTAATTGGAATCTAGTGAATCTCATGTTGTGAGGTAACTGAACGATGTTTGAACTTTTTACTATTTAAATAAAGGAATCAGGCCCTTTTTAACTGGAGAGTGAGTGAATCTAAAACACTAAGAGATCACTGATTATTGTGTGGCTGTATTGCATATTTGTCAGAAAACATCACTGAGTTAAGCAAGGAAATGACAGAGGAAATTTTGTGTAGAAATAGGTTAAGCCAGAGCTAAAAAGCTAAAATATACATAAATTAAAATCCATTT
Source organism: Clitoria ternatea (assembly GCA_037962975.1). Classification (NCBI taxonomy): domain Eukaryota; kingdom Viridiplantae; phylum Streptophyta; class Magnoliopsida; order Fabales; family Fabaceae; genus Clitoria; species Clitoria ternatea. Next base: position 166,659,629 of record CM075672.1, read on the forward strand.
TATTGTAACCCCTTTGAGTTGAAAAATTTTGTTCTGAAACCCTTATCTATGGCATGAATCTAAAATTTAAATCCCTACCTGTATAACATGCTAAAAGAATAAAGATCATGATATATTGTATATAAAGAAGGTTATGTTATGTTTGATGGGTTCAAATGGCAATAAATAAATGGTTGTTAAGAAAAGTGAAGATGAAAAGAAGAAGAAAAATTCCTCAATTGAAATCAATGAAAAATAAGAATAGTATAAGAAGAGGAATTTGAAAGAAATGAAAAATAATGTATGAGTTGGAGGAAACAAAAATTGTCATGATTAAGCAAGCTAAGTGGATACAAATATCATGATTTTTACTCTTCTTAGCATGCCTTTAGAATTCATAGAAAAACCATGATTTTATTGTTTAGCCCAGCCACATTACAACCTTTTTGAAGACCTTTAGATCCTTGCTTTTTGAGTGTCTGTTATTTTGAAATAAAATGAAATGCAATACTGACTAACATGTAATCAGTGATGGCAAAAGAAATACTCACCTATGAGACAATAAATGGATTCCTTGTTTTTATAGCCATTTGTTACTTTCAATTGTTTAGTGCTTTGTAAACTTGACTGTTTACCTTAATGAATTTTAAGTAAAGCCAGGATCTGTCAGTTGTAAATATATATGTTTCAATGTTTTCTCTCTTATGCATAGCTGTGATTAAGATGAATCTTTCTTCTCACTTAAAAGCTTTGTTACTTTTGCTTAAGGACAAGCAAAGTTCTAGGTCGGGGAGAGTTGATAAGTGCTCAAATGTAGATATATTTTGATAATATTTGGGCATAATTTTGTTAGGTATTGCATTATCTAGAAAATTGTGTGCATGAAAATGAATAGAAATTGAGAACCATATATTTTGTTATGTTTTAATGCAATTAAACCCTTATCTTTATTTTTATGTAAATGATAGGTAGAAAAGATGAAAAAGAAAAGCAAAGAATTCCAAGTCATTCCCTAATTCAAAATAAAGAAAAATGCAAGTTTTGGGAGTCTCACTTAAGCGAGACTATACTTCACTTGAGCGAGTCAAGAAGCCTTCAAGAAGAAACAATCAGAGGTAGATTTCGCTTCAGCAAATCTCAAGTGAGGATGTGGAGGATCCAGAGGAGTTTTCACTTGGGGATATGCCGATAGATCTTGTAGATCATATGCACTACCATCCTTGCCTCCACAGCTTCCACTAGTCGTTCCCCTTGCAGTTCAGGTGACAGACGGATTAGAGGACATCCCGATGCGACACGGGGTATTGGTCCTAACCCCGATGGAGAGGTATTTGGTTAGACGATAGTGGGATCGATCTCTGGGCTTTCTCCAGTATATCTACAGGAGCTATATGTATGGCGAGGCAGAGGACTACCTGGATATATCAACAGCAGCCCAGGGCCTATTGGCGGAGGCCTATGAGGCTTACGCCAGTCGTAGGCATCAGCCGATCAGTCGGGTTAGCAACCTACCATCCACGAGTTCCACCCCTCCAGATCCATCTCAGTTGACGACTACCTCTGACCTACCTGCATCTCCATGGTCAGATGATGAGTTTATGGGCAAAGATGAGTAGATATAGGATTTACTTTACATGTATGTTTATTTCCCTGTATTTTTCTTAGGGTGCCTACGTGCCCCTCTTTTGCTTCAGTTGTACAGATCTGACGAGACCATTAGATGTATATATAGTATCTTGTATATATATGTATATATGTTATGCTTTTCTTCCACCATGTGTTATCTTGTACAAAAAAAAACTTCCAGATTTTTCTAAAAGCTAGTAACCTTTCAGTTAACCATGGTAGTCTAGTGGAAGAGATTATCTAAGTTAACTGAGGGTGTTACACACACCATGCCGCCTCTTTAAGAAGACCTCACTCCTCAAGTTAACATACAACACAAAGGCTAAAATAGACAACATGGAGAGTGAGTATATTTTCTCAATAATGAACAATTGAAATCAACATGAAATCATATACACATGGTAAGGTAACTATACACATGTTCCATCAAGCACCCAATCACATTAACATAGTACACAAACCCAAACTCATGACTCAATTCTACACGCTATTTATAATAAACATCCATTCCAATATATGGTATTCATTAATCAATTTAAACTCACCTACCAATCAGCATCAATTACACATGTATACATGCCAAGGTAACACCAACATCATTTCTCAATTCAAGTCACCCATAAGTCATAATCATTTTAGTTATTTCAATCTAAATGCCATGACCTTATAACTAATGCATATGTTGTCGATTAAAATAATGCATATGCAACGGGTCCAATTTTCAATAATTCAATTCCCTTTACATGTGCACACATCACTTTTATGATCACAACCACGCATAGTTGCTCTATTATTCAAACCACGCAAGGTTTTTTTCTCAAGATCCCGCAAGATCCTCAATTATGTCACATGTTAAGCACCGCAACCACGTATAGTCACTCATATATTCAACCCACACAAGGTTTCTTTCTCAAGATCCAAGTATCACATAATGAGATATGCTATGCATGCCATGGAATACAAAAGAATGCATATGGTAGTCTCAATTCTCATAAGAATTCCACCAATTTATACTTAGTGTCACTACACACACTTTAAAACTTTAAACAAGTCATGCATCCAATCATGTTATCTCCCAAGGCATTCATTTAATTATAAATTACTTTGAAGCATTATTCTACTTCAACATCACATAAAAGCCAATGTGACACTTCATTATCTATTCACACATGGAAACAAAACGGCATATCAATAATCACACCAAGAGCACATCACCCACACATTTTCCAATCCATCATCAATTCATTCATAAAGTCACACTTCACATAATCCTCATACATAAGCAACAACAATACCACTCAAGACCAACATGCAAGTATACACCCCCACATGCATACATTATCAATACCATTACCATTCATTTAGAAAATAAACTCTTCTTCCTACCTTAGGAGAAGTATTCCGTTGGGTTGGATGATCCCGCTTCATAAGAATGGTCAAAGCTTACATTTAAATAAGCATAAGGCCATATCAAACACCATACTAGAATTAAGTTGATGTTAATAACTATGTCTATTTTACAAACATATATGTATATACATGTATATAAAACTAAGTTAGGTTTATGTCATTACCATCTTGGAGGTTTGGAATTTCAGTTATCATTCTCACTCTGTACCAATGTCCTAAGGATTTAAAAATTACCATTTGTAATTAGACAAGAGTCAAAGGGTTATTCATTAAGCTTCCCAAAGCTTTAATCAAATTGTTCACCTCATCATTTTTAGTTTTAATGTTTTTCTCTTAGAAGGCATCAAGTTCTTCATTACTTAGCAATTATAGTCAATTTTGTTCTTTATTTATTTAAGGCACCTAATTGTCACTAATGGTTTTTAAATATCAAAGTATCTTATTATAAGTATTTGGAATCACCTTTTATTCATAATTATTTTCTATCATTACTAATCACTACAACTCATCTATAGTCTATTTCTAATCACTAGTAACATTCCTAAAACCATGGTCATCTCTAATTCTAAATCATGACTTAGGTTCTTTAATTCATCAATATGCCAAAGTCACCCATTACCTATAACCACATTCTCTAAGCTCAATTAATAATCTTTTGTGCCTAACATGTTCCAATAATATTCTATAGGCTAACAATCCATTTATTATACCTTAATGATCCATGTTCTTCATCTAATTCACCATCAACACTACATTTTTTCCTACCTTAATTACCCAACAACCACTCTAATTCTCAAACCACATTTAATATTATCCTTTTAGCACACTAACCAAGCCAAAACATGTTGAAAACACTTCTAGCATTTTTACTACTCCTTTTCCACTTAAAATGGTTTCTACAACTAACTAAAGATTCATTTCCCAATATAACATTTCCAATTCACTTCAAGGAACTAAATTAGGTCTCACAATTATTATAGAACCATCAAAAATAATTTAGGTCTCAAAATACAATTTCCACACCCAATTAAAGTAAGCATTAATTTTACATTTTTGAACCTAACTTAATCATAACATCCACTAATCACATTCCATACATCAAATTCATTTCCAATAACCAATTAGAATCCAATTTAAGTGCATAATCAAGTTTCTAACAACACACAACAATTTCCCAATGGTTTCCTAACCTAGGGGTTTTGTTCCACATGCAAAATTCAATAATTCTAATACTAACTATGCCATCAATTTAAGAATCATTAAGGGTTCAAGGACTTACCCCAATTATGGTGGAACCCTAAAATTCAAGAGTTGGCAAAATTGGGGAAAATGGTTTCAATGCCTCATAATGGGTTCAAAAAGATTAGAAATGCTCTTCTTAGTCTAAAACAAAATTCGAAAATCCCATGGGCATGGAGGTTAGTTTCGGTTCTGGTGATGGAGTCTAAGAGGAGATGATGAAAATATGAAGAATGAAGAGAAAGAGAAAAGAAACAAGGTCTTAACCTCAAAAACATGTTAAAAATGGCACCTTTCTTTAATTTCCTTTGAGCTTTAGCCATGGTTTCTTTTTTTTTTTGAGAGGGGAGAGGAAGAAGATAAAAAAAAATAAATGAGTATGGAGGGAGAAAAAGAACCCACCGAAATTGTGAAAAGATGAGAGAGGAAAGTGGTAAAAATTAGGTATTACCCAATGGTTATTGCACACACTTTATGCTTTTGCCTTTTGGTTCCTAAAACCCCTTTGTCCCATGGACAAAAGAGATTAGAGAAAGAGAGAGGGAATGTCATGACACATTGAGAGGGAGAAAGAGTGCAATTTGTATTTTTCTTAAATTCTATTCCGCTCGTAGTTTCTTTATTTATTAATACACGTCGTGTGAGAATAAATATCTCCTCAACACCAAAAATTCTTTTGAATATATCATCATAACCATAATAAATCCCTTATTATTCTAGACCCATCAAATGCCCAAAATTATTTAATAGGTCTCATACCTTCATTAATTTGTCTGGTTTAAGTAAATATTAATTTACCGATAAATCACAATTAGTGTCTAATGAGTTTTTCCACATATATTGGACCACAAATAATTAATTATCATCATCAAATAAATTTATTTCTCTAAAATTTGGGATGTTACAGAAGCCACAAGGTTCCATATGACAAGGAGGCTATTTTTAAGCTTTTGGGCTACCATTGGAAACCATCATAGCTTATAGTGCTTAAGGAGGAAAAGGATGGTGCTTGCTACTAGAGGACTCACCACCAAAAAACCTCAGTCGACCCTTTTCATTTTGATCTTAACACGGTAGTTGGTGTCTTGTGTATTTAGAGTGTCATAGTTTTAGCACCCATAGGGAAACTATAAGAAAACTAGCATTAAGTAAGCCCATATAACCACGGTAGCTTAGTCTTGGATGTATTTACTGAACCACAATATGGTGCCCAACCTTCATCCTTTTAGTCTTTTATAGAAAGCCTATTGTTTCCTTTGGACCATCCTCACAGAAAAGACCATTGATGTAGTTGCTCATATCTCTGAGCAACTTCACTCTTATGTCCTAACAAAACACACCTTTAAGAAGTCCATTCCATTTCCTCGCTTGGTGTCCGCCCTCCTTAAGCATCATAGAGTTATGATGCCTTATCAGCAATTTAAGCCTACTACTTTCAAGATATCACAGAACCTCGTCATCACTTAGCGCTACTTTAAGTTGTACTATGGCCTCCTTGTACACCTTGACAATGCCCTCTACCAGTGTCGTGTCAAGGCCACTACTCCTTCCAGAGACCCAATTGCAGATGTTGTTGCTCCTCTACCTTCACTAACAACAAATGAGCTATCCTTCCAAGAGCAGCTTACTCAGCTTAGACTTGGCCAAGAGCACCACTTTAGCCTCTAGGAGTGTTATTTTAAGCATTTCCTTGACATAAGTGTGGCCCATTATAGAGCCTATACTTCTCTTTATGATACATTGCATGACTTATCCATCTGCACTAGTCATTAGGATGTTGTGCTATCCTCTAACATTTTTGCTACACGTGTTGCTTGGCTTGGGTATAGACTTGCTTTTCAGGAGAAGAGTGGGATCCTTTAGGATCAGGAAGATAATGGTTTTAAGCACAGGCAAGATTATATTTTAGAGTCGAACAACTTCTACTCTTATCATCTACTACTTGTTTCTCTTTCCCTTTCATTTTTACAGCTTTCAATAGTTTAGTTTGTGCGTTCAGTTGTTATTAGCTTAGTATGGGTTTGCAATATTTATTTTTGTTTAGTTTATGAATTTTGGGTTTATCTATTTTAATTATTCCAGATTTTAGTTTATGCTTTATTTGTTGTTTAGATGTTGTTTGGCTTAGTAGTGTGTATATTTTGGATTTTTGAGACTTTTGCATAGATATTTCTACCATAGCTTTCTTTTTTGGAACCATCCTTGGATGCATGAGATAGGTTTGTTACATGATTTATTTTGAATAGTTTCTAATATGTATAAAAACTAATTCTTGAGCATTCTTTATGTGAAACATGTTTCATGTTTGGGTTTGAAATGCGTAAATCCAAATCTTTCTTCAACCTAAGTTAAGAGTGTTAAAAGTGAGATGCCATTTCTTTGGTCTTGAAAAACTTTCAAATTTTAATCTTTGTACATGATTTAAGTAGTATTTTTGAAGGATTTCTTGCATGTGTATATAGTCAATTTAGGTTGTTTGAATTAATAGAGCTGAGTACCTTACGCTTGTGAATGTCAACATAGTTTCTAGCAGTTTGCTTTGCTTTGATTCTCCTATTTATTTGTCACACTTAAAACATAAAGAAATGAACAAGGCCCTTTCTTGTGATTAATTGTAAACCTCGGGCCAAATACCTTACCTTGTGTTTTTATACCCTTTATTAGACACTTTGAGCCTAAGGGAATTTTTTTCATTGACCCATGCTTGCACAGCTTGAAAAGGATATAATCTTCCCCTTTCACCTTGTGTTTCAAGAGAGATCACATGTCAAATGCATGCATGTTGAGTGTCAAAAATTAGGGCTATTGTTAGGAACTTAGTTATTTCTAGGAGCAATTATCAAAATAAATGTATTAGAAATATAAAAAACAAAAAATAAAATAAAAGGAAGAAAAGAACTAAGTTAGGAGTCAATCATAGGGATGTGAGGCTGGTGCAAGAACAACACCTAAGAGTTGAGTTATACATGTGCATAATTATTTTGACATCATTTTCTCTTGAGGACTATTAGGTGTTTTTGCTCTCTAGAAAAATAATTGTTTCTTATAGTTAAGCCTCATATAACCCTTTAAAGACCTTGTGATCTTTATGGATCTTGTGTGGTAACATTATGTGTGATGATGGTCAAAGTGAAATTTGCTTGATTTTTTGATTGTTTAAGTGAAACAATAACCCTATCATATAAATTAGGTGATATATTATGAGGTACTTGATTATGTTACACTTATGCTTTCTCTTGGTTTTAAGTTTTTCATGTACTTGGATCAAATTCTTATAGCTTTGGATTGTCATTTAATAGCCCTCTACTTGGCATTTTCAATTTGTAAATATCATCCTCTTTAAGTGGCTTTTGGATCTCTTACATCATTCTGTGTTTTGTTTGTTGCACTCTATTCCATCCATGGTTCTATTTTATGAGTGTTTGCTTGAGAACAAGCAAAGTGTTAAAAGTCAAGAGCAACTGTTAGTTGTTAATTTTAGGTTTTTTCTCTATAAATTTCACTTTTAATTTGACACTAAAATACTTAATCAATGCACTTTATTACTCCCATTTTCATTAGATTCAATCAAAACTTAAATTACTAACTAACTAATGATTTGGATATGTTTTGATACGTTTTAAACGTCAAAAGGGAGCTACAAATGAAGAAATAAAAAACAACCCTGCAGGTCATCCCCTTAAGCCCAGCACCTACAGCTTGAACAAATGCTGCATTTTTTTTGTCCAACCGCTCGAGCCAAGCACCTGTGGCTTGAAAGGATGCAAGATTTCTTTTCCTTATTTGCTTGAGCTGAGCACCTACAGCTTGAGCAAAGCTTATGTAATAAAGTTCACTTAAGAACCCTAAAACACATTTTTGAGGCAATCTTTGAATCTTTGGAGAGCTAGGGCTTGGAGCTTGGAGCCTTCCATCAACCTTGAGGGTGTAAGGCTTGATTCAAGGGTTTAATTTTTCCATATTTGATTTCTTGATGTATTTTGGGTTAGCCACCATATTTATGTATGGCTAAACCTTTTCTTTCTTGGGATTGGACTTAAACAATTTCTTACTATCACCTTATATTGAATATTCATGTGTGTTTATGTATTTATATCTATGTTAGTATTTAATTTCTCATTTCTGATGGTATTTCGAATGAAAAAATATGGGTTGGTTTCTATGAATGGGTTTAGGGGTGAAATACTCTTTATATTCTTCATCTAGCGATAAAGTGGGCTATAATGGTTGTTAAGGCTTTCTCTTAATGTAAACTTTATCATTGAAAATTCTAGGGATTGATATTTGATGTTAGAGCTTAGAAGCTATTCATTAAAGGATTAGGTTTAGTGAATTTAATTTTACAATAACTTGATTAAATATGTAAACATGCATAATAGAATTACAATTGATTAGTTTAAATAAGGTGAGTTTGTTCCAAATGTCTTTAATCATTCTTTTATCATCTTTAATCATTTTCTAGCTTTGAAACTTAACTATTTGTCAACTAACAACCAATGAACAAATCTTTAAAAATATTATGAATATATTCTTTATGATTTACAAGTAGTTATTGAATTATTGTTAAATATCTTACAATTTTTTATAGAGACGATAACTCAATATTTATTAAGAGTATTGTGAATTTGGTATACTTGCCAAAAGACAAACACTTAGTTATGAGCATTATGTGAATGGAAAAAATCAATACAAATCAAGACTTGGAATGTTATGACTTAAGAATTAGGGGTTTATAGTGTAGCATCAGCCTAACAAACCTCATTTTATGTGGTAGGTCCTTAAGACCGAATGACTTAATTATGTACTAAGTTTATGTGTGTTGATGATTGGGCAATAGCCGACTTGCTTGTGTATGATTGTTGACTTATATTTTAGAAGATTTAGTGAATTCGAGGCAAGTACCCTTGCTTTAATTTAGTGAGTAATAATGATGGTTAGAATAATGATAATAAGCGTGTTTATTAATACTCATAATAATAGAGATTAATTAATTAGAATATTAGTAATTTAATAGGAATGTTTAAGTATTATTGTTTAAGTCATTTAAACATGCAATTTCCTTCGGTCATGGCTAAGAAAACATTCGGAGTACTCAAGTCAATTATCTTCATCCCAAGATATCCTTCACACAGTGTTTAAAAATTTTCATGAAGGGCTCGATGCGCGTTTCCGGTTACCCAAGCACGAAAACTCTATTTTCAAGTTAACCGTGTAGGCCAAACTGCGCACCTGTATGTGTTTTAAGCATAACTCCCTCTATTTTTATTGGATTTGAGTCGTTCTTGTCCAAAAATCTTGGTATCAAATTTATCTACAACTTTGATGTTGACTATGAAAGCCAATTCTTGTACCACAAATCCCAAAATTTAAAATACCATACTAATTCAGGTTTTTCTAGTGGTAGCTTGCACTATGTTCAGTATTTTCATGTTTCTTACTCGTACAACCATGAAATTGAATGATTATTTTGCCAACATTTTCTAGACTTAATTCCCTACAACTTTTATGAAGGGCACGAAGTCAAATTCCCCACTAATTTTGCCCAGAAAATTAATTTTTACAAGAAACATTAATCCCATCACAGCCTTGTACTATTTTCATAAATGGGCCATAACTCACTCATTTCTTGATGAAACTTTTTGTGTCATATACCAAATTAAAGATAAAAAAAATCTAAAACTTTCATGCTTGAGCCTTTTCCAAATTCGACCCACCAGCCCTTAACACCATGAGTAAGTCACTGCCTCTATTGCTTGACACATCAGCCTTGCATGGGAATAAGCCAATCACATTGGACCACCACCTTGCCACTTGCCATGACCATTCAAACTCCTTTTCCATAACTCTAAGAGCTGCATGGGACACCTAGAAAGTGAATGGAACAATGTTGACACCTTTCCCTCTCTCCCTTTGGCTGTGGGAACTCCTTGTCCAACAAGGAGTTCCATGCAAAAGTTACACTTTCTAAAAACTAAGCCTTATTCTCTTGGTCCCTTTTCTCTCTAAGTTAGAAAAATCCAGCAAGCATAACTTCTCCTTTCTCCTACCTTATTCACCATCATCCACTCATAATCGTCCAACCCAAACCACTTCACCACTCTTTCTAACCTCCACAAACAAAATACCACCTTCTAAACACTACACTTCCTTCTTGAATTTTCTTCAAACAGCAACATTTCCCACTATATCTCATCATCACCTTCACTTTAAATCGCCACCCTCCAAGCACCCATTTTTCTTCTCCTTGGTGAAATAATAAATGATGATCTAGGAGCAAGCCTTAAAGCCTTGATATCTTTTTTTTAGTAGCCGAAATTCTTAAGGTAAGGGGGGAGTATTGGTATGTTTAAATCCATATTTTGCACATGCATGGTGAGGTATAAATGTCCCTTAGCATTTATACCTTGGTACCTCCTTAAGGATCTTGCCCTATGGTTCTAATCTTGAAAAACCCCTTTGAAAAAATTTGAGATCTTTGGGTGGTACCATTGCTGCACCATGATCTTATTAAATTCTTTGACCTTATAAAAAAAATTTAATGATGAAGTTACTAACTTACAAATTGTGTTGCTGTAGAATTTTATTTTGATTGCATGCATGTGATATAAATGTCAAGATATTACAATTTCATTAGTTTAAATTGGTGGTTTACAGTGCTATCTTTTTTGTGACTTAACATGGTTTGAGAATTAATTTGATGTCTAAAATAACTAATTATTTCTATTGGAAAATAATTTTTCAAATTAAAAGACTTAACGTTCATGGATCCTAACGTAAAATCTTGCTTTAAAATGAACTAGTGCTTAAAACTTGTTTGCATGGCTTGATCCATGGATTATCATGGATAAAAATATATTCTTGGATATATATTTAATTCTGTAATTTTAATTAAATAAAGAAATTAAATTACTTATATTTTCGATGATTGTGTAATATACTTGAAATTTGACAAAATGATTTTATAAATGTTTGAACCTCATTCTCGTTTGGTAAATGATGAGATGTTTGAGGTGTTGTACTCTTGATGATTTAGTGTCTCTTTAATTATAAAAATTTCATGGATGAGATATTAAAGGAAAAATTTAAAAAGGGACCCGAGTTTATACGCAAACAGCGTGTTAAAAATAGAAATAAATGCATTTTATGGGTAAACGGAGGAATTTGGCAAAATTGTTTTGGAGAAGTATTTTGTGGTATGAGAGATGAGTTTTGAGCATAAGAAAAATACCCAAATGATTAAAATTGGTTTGGAGAATTTATGATGCGCGATTTGTCCTTAAATGTGTATTTATGAACGTTAGAATGATGAATTTTGGCACTTTGCTACCTTTTCGTGTACGGGGCTCTTTTAAGTATGGGGCTCTTATAATATAGATCGATTCTTTAACATAAGCGTACTTAAAAGAGTACCGGGCTCACCAACACATGAGTACGGGGCTCACCGACTCCCAATAATAGTCACTACAAAATATCAACATAATAAAACATCAAGACCTACAAGGCCTTAACACAAACAAGAATATACACAATCAAGCTCTTGGTTCAATGTCTTCTACTGCAGGTAGTCCAAGCCTTGCTCGCGTTCACCTTGACCCTCAACTAATGATCGCAGGAAAGGAAAACAACATACAACATGAAAGGGGTGAGTAAAAGCTCTCAACCCATAATATCCACATGTAAGGGCAGCTTTAGATATTTAGCAAACATATAAGTATAAAGCAAAAAGAAAAGTTTCACACAACATACCTTAGAATAATCATACAACATGTGTTGATAATCACCAATAAAAGAAAAACTTCTATTTTTCTTAAGTATTAGTGACTCCTTAATTAAATGGGATGTTCCAGCATAGGAACTAGTCCTAGTTAATTGAGGGTGTCACATTAGTGGTATCAGAGCATAGTTAATTCTTTCAACTTAGGGTGTGGATCGCTAATGTTCCCTCATACTCAAAAGAGTTGTTTACGACGCGTTGGTACTCGCTTAGTAGAATTTGATTGCTTGCCTATGTGTTTGGAGCCTTCTGATGCAAGAAGACTCGTTGAATTCTTGTTAAGCTTTATTTTTCTTTCAGTTATCATGGCGCACCGAAACAAAGCAACATTGAACACACTATTAGATAGGATAGTAGAAGTTTGGAATGTCAGGGGACGAATGCTCCACAAGCTCTACCGAGGCACGATCAAGGACTCGTCAACTTCCAAAAGAACAACCCCGTGTGATTCAAGGGAGGTTTTGACCCTGAGGGAGCTCAGTTGTGGATCGAGCAGATGGAGAAGATCTTCATAGCTATGCGATGTGAGGACAACGATAGGGTGCTCTATGCCACTTTCATGCTAGTTAGAGAGGCTGAGCACTGGTGGACTCTTGTGAGGGTAAGGATGACTACTGATGGGGCTGAGATTACTTGGGAGCGGTTTAAGACTGAGTTTCTGGCCAAGTATTTCCCTGAAGATATCAAGAGGCAGAAGGTGTAGCATCCCAGATTTTAAACAGAATAAAATTATTAGAAAATGATGATTGATTATTTATAGTCAAATAATTATGGAAGATTTTATTAGACATTAGAGGTGAATTATTGGTAAATTAAGATTTACCAGAACCAGGTGATTTAACAAATGGTGTGGGACCCACTTAGTCAAATTAGATATTTGATAGGTCTAGAATGTTTATAAAATTATTGTGGTTAGGGTGGTATAGTTGAAATAATTTTTAGTGTTAAGGAAATAATTAATTGAACTCAACATATGTTATTAAACGGGGAAATTACAAACCAATTGGAATTAAAAGAAAACCAAAAGTCCCAATTTGCCCTCTCCTTTCCACCGTTTCATTTCCCATCTTTCCTTTAGTCTTTTGCCCATTGGACAATGGGGATTTATTATCCTTTGGTAAAAGCAAAATGTGACACTCTTTTAACCATTGGACAATGTCCCATTTTGACCATTTCACTTCTCCTTCTCTCCTTATTACTGTGTGGTTCTTTCTCCCTTCACTCTCCTTCATTTTGCTTCATCTTCCTCCTTCCTTCTTGGGCAAAAACCGTGTGCCCCTCCCCATAACCAAAATCAATCCAAAATTTGATGGTTTCCTTGGATTCATGAAGTGTATATGGGGCATGGAGGCTATGCTTAGGTCATCTCCTTCTTCCCTCCCTTATTTTTGTTTTTGGTTCAGCATGGAGCCTTGAGGTAAGGTTTTGAACTCACCTTGCTCTAGTTTTATTTTTATGTTGTTTGAGCTTGAAATGGTGATGTTAAAAACTATGGGTGTTGAGGAAAATGATGTAAACCCTAGGCTTGGTGGTTTAAGAAATGATTTTGATTATGGTTTTGTTAGTATATGACAATGAGGATTATGATATTCATATGGATTTAAGGAATGAGTTGGAGTTATTGATTGGGTGATTTTGATAAAACCCTATGTGTTGATAGTTTTAGGGTTTTAGCCAAATTAATGAGTTAAATGATTATGATGCCTTATAATGATTTTATATGGGGAAATGAGTGTTTGAAATATTGGTATTGATTCTTGAGATTTGGGAGATGTGTTCATGTAAGTATGTATACGATTAAAGGAATTGATCTTGAGCATTGATATTTATGATGATGTTAATAATGGTTACAAACCATTGATAGTGGATTAAGGAAATAGATACTTGATATGATGAAGTCTTAGGCCTTGATATATGCCATTTTGAAATTGCTAACTAGTGATGGTCTTAGATGGAGTCAAGAGGCTTATAACGGATTTGAATGAATTATGATGATGATTAGATATATTATGGATAATGGATGTGATCTCGTTGTTATTAAGTTGGTTAGCCCTTTAAGACCTAGAAAATCATGGTTTTGGGAAAGGAATTCCCGAAGCCTAACATAAGCGTATGAATTGGTGTCTTAGCAAGTCTAGGACTTGATATTAAGCCTTAAGACATATTTACATTGTTTGAAATCATGATGGTGCCTTGGAATGGCTTATTGATTGTATGAAATGCATATGTATAACGTGTAGATTGTAATTCGGATGATGACACAGAATAATCAGAGCGTTTGGATTGTAGCTCTTCTCTTGAGGTAGGAGAGGAGTTTGCATTTCAAATTACATGAGTGAATAATTGTTGAATTATGAATATGTATGAACTCATGCATTGCCTTACCATGAATGTGTTAAATGTTGAATTAATGATGTAATAAATGATGGCTTAGTCTTTATTGAATGTTAAGAAATTACATATATGTATATGTACAATGATGATGAGTGATTAGTTGTCCCTTTTTATTGGACATGAGTAAATTGACGATATACACCCATGGATGGGTGAATTACCTAAAGTGTGGAAATATGTTTATGATGATTATGCAAAAAGATAAGTGAGGTTATGATGAAAAGTGTTGTAGATCCTCCCATAGGTAATTGATGAGTTAAATCTAAATTGAGAAGTATAACTTGTTGGATTAGGCTTTACATGCATGATGCAATGTATGAAAATTGTTAACTTAGGCCAATTTTACATTTTGAGGATACTAGCATATGTGAGTAGTATGAAAAACCTGATTTTGAGCGTATAATGGTGATCTCGCTCAAGCGAGATGAATTCTCACTCAAGCGAGAGTCCCCTGTATCAGGTGGGTAGCCTCTGGCCCAATCTCACTCTGGCAAGAAGAGGTCTCACTCAAGCAAGACGCATGCAAAATAGAAGGGGTGTGCTACTGGAAAAATCTCGCTTAAGCGGGTGTGGCCTCGCTTGAGCGAACGAGATGGAAAATGGTTCTTGGTGAATCTCGCTCAAGCGAGCGAGCATAGAGTTGGATACTGGATGGTTTTCGCTCAAGCGAGTAACCAGGTGTGAGGAGTCTCGCTCAAGCTAGCGAGTGTGGAAACGCCACTGGAAGGTTTTCGCTCACACGAGAGGGCTAGCCCAAGCGAACTTTGCCGATCTCGGTCAAGTGAGTATGGGTCTCACTTGAGCGAGTTGCCCAGTGTGAAATTTTAAGTTATTTTCCTTGTTTTGACTAATATTAAACCATTTCCTTGTATTGTGAGATACTTGAGGAAATATGTATGGGGTATTTAATGATGACATGACGTAGTGGCATTTAGCATTAATGGAAACATTGGAAAATATGTTATACCCGTAATAAGTGTTGAAAACATAAAGGTTCTCTGCCAAGAGTGGGATATGAATGAAGGATAATGAGTAATGAATGGATGATGATGTTGATCATTTTCTTATATAAAGGATGGTTGTCATTAAAGTTGATTGTTATTATTGATGAATTGATGTGTACCATTGTGAGTGATACAAGTGTGATCTTGTATGTGTGGTTTGAAATATAATAATGAAATGTTGTGAACGCTACACCAATATATATATAGATGAAACAATGGTAATGAATAATGATATGAAAATCCACTAACTGATTACGTGGTGATATTGATGAAAGTTTGATAAATGATGTTTATGTTGCAATGCCATTGTGGTTGATTGCAAGTATTGTCTTGCATATATGACATGAGATATATATATATATATATATATGAAAGATGTCAAAATGAAATGTCACATATAAAACTCAAAACATTGGCTAAGAAACCAACAATGATAAAATCCACTAAAATGAGTGTGGTGGTATTGGTGATTATGATAATAATGACTGATTAGTGGCATGATAGGATGTATAGTGTGAGAATGCACTTGACTTGCATTGCATTGCATCCATGGCATATCATACGCTGTCTATGTGGAATGTAACACCCTAAATTTTAAAGAAAATAATTTACCGAATAATGGTAATTAATTATTTATGGTCAAATAATTATGGAAGATTTTATTAGACACTAGAGGTGACCTATCGGTAAAATAAGAATTACCAAAACTGGGCGATTTAACAGATGATGTGGGATCCACTTGGTCAAATTAAATAATTGATGGGTCTAGGATACTTAGAAAATTATTGTGGTTATAATGGTATAGTTAAAATAATTTTTGGGGTTAAGGAAATAGTTAATTGGACTCGACATATGTTACTAAACAGGGGAATTTGTGAACCAAATTGGATTAAAAGAAAATGAAAACTTCCATTTTCCTTTCCCTCTCAGTCGTGATCTCTCTCCCTCTTATCTTTCACTCTTTTACCCAATGGACATGGGGTGTTATGGCACAATGGATAATGGGCCAATGGTGCATTACTTTATTCAATGGGTAATGACCAATTTTGGTCAATTTTCACTCTTTCTCTCCCTATTTTTGGTTGGCACTTTCTTCTCACCACTCTCTACTCTTATTTTCTTCTTTTCTTCTTTTCTTCTTTCTCCATTGCCCAAACTGAACCACATCCTTCTTCCTCTAATATTGTATTTATATGGATTTAGTGAAATGGATGGGAGTTGATTGTTGTTGGTAAATCTAGAGAAAAACCCTAGGTATGATAAATTGGGGGTTTTTAGCCAACTTGATGATTTTGATGATTATGAATGCTCTAGAATAAATAATGTAAAGGAAATGAATTTTTGGGATATTGGAATTGATTTTGAGGATGAGTACATAATATTCATTGTTGGGTATTGATAGTTATGATGATAATTATAATAATGGATAAAAGGAATAAGATGAGTATTTGATGAAGTCTTAGGCCTTGATGTATGCCATATAGAAATTGTTGATTGATGATGGTCTTGAATGGAGCCAAGAGGCTTATAATGAATTTAAATATATTGTGATGATATTGAGTGATTCATCAAATGATTTGGGAGACTTATGGATAAGAGGTAATGATGTTGTTGGCTATAGTTAGCCCATAAGATTTAAAGAATCATGGTTTTGGGAAAGGAATTCCCGAAGCCTAACATAAGAGTGTGAATTGGTGCTTAGAGAAGTCTAAGACTTAATATTGAACCTTATAGTATGATGTCAATCACTTAAAAATTTTGATAGATGCCTTGAGATGTCTTAATGATTGAGTGTATGTATGCATGTTTAAATTGTAGATTGTATTCTAACGATGATGCAGAATGATCAAGGAATTGCGTTGTGGTTCTTCTCTCGAGGTAGGAGAGGAGTTTACATTTCAAATTGCATGAGTGAATAATTGTTAATTATGTATATGTATGAACTCATGCAATGCCATGCCATGAATGTGTTAAATGTTGAATTGATGATGTGATGAATGATGGCTTGGCTTTGTTTAATATTAAGAAATTGTATATGTGTATATAATTGTGAAATGAAGATGAGTGCTTGATTGTCCCTTAGTTGGACATGAATTAATTGTTGATAAAAATCTGTGAATAGACAAATTACTTGAGGTGTAAAGTGTTGTGTGTGATATTTATGCAAAAAGATAAGTGGGGTAGTGATGGGAAGTGTTTTAAAGCCTCCCTTATGTATTTGATGAATTGAACCTAAATTGAGAGGTAAAACTTATTGGATTAAGCCCACATGTATGATTACAATGGATGAAAATTGTTAACTTAGGCAAATTATTCATTATGATGAGGGTGGCATGTGTAAGGAGTGAAAAACCAGAGTTTTTGGGCTTATGATGGCAATCTCGCTAAAGCGAGTTGGGATCTCACTCAAGCGAGAGCCCCTTGCATCAGAGGGGTGGCCTCTGGCGTAATCTCACTTAGGCGAGAAAAGGTCTCGCTCAAGCGGGACGTGTGTGGAATAGGTGGATGAGATACTAGATGAATCTCGCTCAAGCAGGCATGGTCGTACTTGAGCGAACGAGAGAGGAAAATGGTCCTGGATGGATCTCGCTCAAGTAAGTGATGAAGCATGTGGAGTCTCACTCAAGTGAGCGAGCAGGGGGTCTATACTGGAGTATTTTCATCCGAGCGAGTAGCTGGCCTTGGGAAGCCTCGCTCAGGTGAACGAGCATAAAATTTGATACTGGATAGTTCTCGCTCGAGCGAGTGACTGGTTGAGAGAAGTCTCGCTCGAGCGAATGAGTGTGGAAGCGTTACTGGAGGAATCTCGCTGAAGCGAGAGTAGCCCGCTCAAGCGAGATCAGGCCTGATGCTTAATAACTTCTTCGCTCGAACGGGAAATTATGGGTGCTCAAGCAACCCACCTCAATCTTTCTTAAGCGAATGTGGGTCTCGCTTGAACGAGTTGCCCAGTGTGAGGTTTTATGATATTTTCTTGTCTTGGCTGATGTTTAACCCCATTTCTTTACATTGTGAGATAATTTAGGAAATGTGTATAGGGTATTTACTAATGGCATGGCTTGGTGGTGATTGAAATTGATTGATACAATTTGGGATGAATTATTCATGATACATTTACCATCTAGAATGGAATAATGAAAGGATGATGATAAGAGTTTGATGATGCAGTTATAGGATACACCCTAGAGAAATTATGAAGCCAACGAGTGAGTAACTAAATGACACAGTATGTGTAAAAAGTTAATGAATTGGAGATAACGTTGATACTGAATAATGATGGATGATGTTATGGATCATTTCCTTAAATAAAGGATTATTACTTTTATTGTGATTATTGAATGCCATTGTATTTGATACAAGTATGATCTTGTATACTTGGTTTGCTATAATATTGATGAATTTGTTGTATTGCCACACTAGTTATGAAACAATGGTAATGATAAATAAAATAAAAATCCACTAACTGATTATGTGGTAATGTTGATGAAAATTTGATAAACGATGTTTATGTTATGATGTCATTGTGGTTAATTGCAAGTGTCGACATGCATGTATAATATATGATATATTGAGATGAAAATGCCACATATAAAACTTGAAAAACAATGGCTAAAACCAACAATGATAAAATCCACTAAAGTGTGTATGGTGGTGTTGGTGATTATGATGATGATGTTTGATGAGTGGCATTTAGGATGCATAGTATGAGAAATGCATTTGATTTGCATTGCATTACATCCATGGCAAATCATACGCTGCCGGTATGGAATATTAGGGGGTTCCCCGGGTTGGCCTAGTGGAAGGGCGGCTCAGTGTATGAGCATTTGTTGTTCCCCTGTGACTCGGTGTGTGAGTCACGAAGCTGCCCTTAGTTTGGTGACGAGGCACCCTATGTGGCTGGCCTAGTGGGCGGGCGACTCTATGATGAACAAGTACCTCGGTGTCCGACAGGGCACGGCACCCTTGATGTGTGTTCAAAGGAGGCCCGTAGCACTTTTGGCAGTTAAGGCCATGTTGTTGATCCTCAAGTCACGGGGTGACTAGTGCTACAGATGGGCAATAGCGGTTTGGTACCAGTAAAAGATGTTGTTCATATGCATGCATTCTTTGAGATATGTGAACACATTTTTCTACTGCAGTAGGGGCATAGTAGCACACCTATGCTCGACCCACACTTGGTGTTATTCCCATAGTCGGGCCTACATTTGTTGTCTATTCCATTGTGCATATGCATTAGCCATAAGAGCATTTGCATATAGCATGGAGATATGCCAGAAGGTGATAATGATTGAGATTGTGGTATGGTGTTGATGAAATGGGTAATTGAGTGCCTAAAAGACCATATAAAATTGATAAATGATATAATTACCATGAAACAATATTGAATATGATGATGTGTGTATTATGGCCCAATGTGATGTAGGGCATATTTGTTTATGATTGATGATAATGATAATAGCCCGTGGTGGCTTTGAGAAAAGACCTGAATGGTCAATGTTGATGATGTTGGCCCATTGTGGCGTTGTGATAGATGTGTATATGCCTGCTTTCCTATGACTTGGTTAATGAATATGAAATATGTATATGTTGTTGAATTAACAATTTATGATGATCATTGATGTGTTTAGCAAAGCATACATGATGTTGATATACATATGCACATAATTTCAATTGTATTCATATCGTCATTTGAAATGTATAACTCACTCTCCCATGTGGTCTACTTTTTAGTATTGATGCAGGAATGTCATAGGATGAGGATGATTTTAAAGTAAAGCTTTTGTGAAGGTAAAATAGTGGTAATGGAATGCCTTGGTCGATAGCGTTGTAATTTAATGTGTCGTGTATAAAATGAATATTATGATGTTGTTATTTATTGATGTTGATGGATGAATTTGTGAATATGTATAAATATGGATGATGTATGAATACTGGGGGTATTGGGATTCATACCCATTTGATAAATATAATGGTGTCGATTATGTAGCCACTTTAGGAATGTATGTGTGTTGAAGATATATGACTTGAGGATGAATTGAATATGGTCAATTATGAATATAAATATTGGAGATGTATGTTGCATGACCATATAGATGTATATATATATATATATATATATATATATATATATATATTAGGCATTCCATTTAATCCTTTTCATTAAAGCTCATCGTTTTATGACAAACAGGATATATGTTTGGGCTTAATACTTGATCCAAAAATTATTCCGAATACATATTCGGACTCCCAATAATACTCTTAACAGCCCTAACCAATATCATCCTAATCAGAGATACTTGGTCCGACACCTATATTTTAATCGGGCCAGTTTTTAGCTTATCCGGTCCCAATAAATCACCAACATGGTGCTAACCAACAAACTGCTGGAAGAGTCTTTGCCGTGACCGGTGAAGAAGCTGCACGGGCCCAGGATCTTGCCCAAAGTAATTGTTTGATTCGGGTGTGATGCATTCCTTTATTTTGGAAGATTGTGTGAGGCGATTAAAATTTCCAATAAGTATGATGAAAGGTTCTATCATAGTGTCTACACCGACCGGTACTTGTTCACGGGCAGTCACCCGGTGTGATGATATTGAAATGATTCTTAAGGATCAAAGATTTGTCGTATCTCTTATTTGCTTACCCCTGAAAGATTTAGAGATTATTTTGGGAATGGATTGGTTGTCTGCCAACAAGGTCTTGGTGGATTGTCAGAATCGGAGCATCGTTCTTCCTTCTCCGAATACCGAGCGCTTTGATGTGCAAGGTATATCTCAAATTCTTGTTATGCTATGCATAGTGGATGGAGAAAATACTATTCAATCCCTTGATATTCCCATTGTCTCTGAATTTCTGGATGTATTTCCTGATGAGGTACTTGGTTTACCTCCTCCACAAGAGGTGGAATTTTCTATTGATCTTGTTCCGGGAGCGGAACCTGTCTCTTGAGCGCCGTATCGGATGTCTCCTATGTAATTAACCGAGTTGAAAAGGCAAGTTGAAGAGTTGTTAGAGCGAGAGTTTATTCGCCAAAGTTTGTCTCCTTAGGGTGCGCCTGTTTTATTGGTGAGAAAGAAGGATGGAAGTATGAGGTTATGTGTGGATTATTGACAACTTAACAAGTTGACCATTAAAAATCGATATCCCCCACCTCGCATTGATGACCTTATGGATCAATTAAAGGATACAGTTGTATTTTCTAAGATTGACTTATATTCTGGGTATCATTAAATTCAGGTGAAGACCTAAGATATTCCTAAGACTGCCTTTCGAACATGATATGGCCACTATGAATATGTAGTAATGCCATTTGGTGTGATGAATGCACTTGCGATTTTCATGGATTACATGAATTGCATCTTCCATGAATATCTTGACAAGTTTGTGTTGGTGTTTATCGATGACATCCCTGTATATTCCAAGAGCCATGAGGAATATAAAGAATATCTTCGTCTTGTGTTGAGTGTTCTTCGTGAGAAAGAGTTGTATGCAAAGCTCTCTAAGTGTGAATTTTGGCTATCCGAGGTCCAATTTCTTGGGCATGTTATCTTTAAAGATGGTGTTGTCATTGAACCATCTAAGATTGAAGCCGTGATGGCTTGGGAAAGACCGACGACTGCGACTGAAATAAGGAGTTTTCTTGGTCTTGCCGGTTATTACCGGAGATTTATTGAAGGTTTCCCCCGATTGGCCTTGCCATTGACGAAGCTAACCCGTAAGAATCAACCATTTGTGTGGAGTCTTGATTGTGAAAGGAGTTTCCAGGAGTTGAAGGTTAGACTCACTTCTGCTCTTGTGTTGGCGTTGCCAGACTTATTGGATGACTTCGTGGTGTATTGTGATGCTTCGAAGCTTGATCTTTGTTGTGTGTTGATGCAAAAAGAGCGTGTGATAGCCTATGTGTCGAGACAGTTGAGACCGCATGAGGTTAATTATCCCACACATGATCTTGAATTAGCGGTAGTGGTATTTGCTTTGAAGTTGTGGCGACACTACTTGTACGGTTTGAAGTTTGTGGTCTTTAGTGATCACAAGAGTCTCAAATATTTATTTGATCAGAAGGAGCTTAATATACGCCAACAAAGATGGATGGAGTTTCTAAAAAATTATGAGTTCGAATTGAGATACCATCCCGGAAAGGCAAATATGGTTGCCGATGCCTTGAGTCAGAAATCGTTGCATGTTTCTGCTATGATGGTGAAAGAAATGGAGCTAATTGAGCAATTTAGAAACTTGAACGTGGGTATAGAAATATATACCCCGAAGAAGATGTCTCTTGAGATGTTGACGGTAGCAAATGTGTTCCTTGAAACTGTGAAATTACAACAACCGAAGGATGAGTATTTGATTGAGATGAAAGAAGCTCAAGCTAATGGGAAGAATTCATTCTTGACAGAAGGTCATGATGGCATTTGACATGTAAAGGGCTGAATTTATGTCCCATCTGGTGGTGATTTAAGAAGGTTGGTACTTGAAGAAGCTCACAAGAGCGTGTTAAGTATACACCCTGGTTCCACAAAAATGTATCAAGATTTGAAGAAGAATTTTTGGTGGCCCGGTATGAAGCGGGATGTGGCTAATTGTGTAGCCTCTTGCATTATTTGTCAAAAGGTTAAGGTTGAGCATCAGAAACCATCTGGTTACTTGAGACCTCTTGATATCCCTGTTTGGAAGTGGGATGACATCGCTATGGACTTTGTTTCTGGATTACCCAGAACATGTACTGGAAATAATGTTATATGGGTGATTGTTGATCGATTGACGAAGTGTGCTTACTTCTTGCCCATGAACATGAAGAGTTCTTTGGAGAAATTGGCACAATTGTACATTAAGGAGATCGTTAGACTACGTGGTGTACCTTTGAGTATTGTGTCAGATCATGACCTGTGGTTCACTTCCCGATTTTGGGGAAGCTTGCACGAGGCAATGGGTTCTAAGTTGAAGCTTAGTTCGGTGTATCATCCATAAACGGATGGATAATCTGAGCGAACAATTCAAAGCCTAGAAGATTTGTTGCGGGCTTGTGTATTGGAGCATGGTGGTTGTTGAGAAAGATTCCAACCACTAAATGAATTTACATACAACAATAATTATCATAGTTCTATCGGTATGGCTCCCTATGAAGCGTTATATGGTCGAAAATGTAGAACTCCGTTGTGTTGGCTTGAAAATGGTGAGAATTTGGCTTTGGGGCCGGAATTGATTGCGGAGACAAATGAACAGATTAAGATGATACAAGAAAAGATAAAAATTGCCCAAGATCGTCAGAAGAGTTATTATAGTAAAAGGTAGAAGCTAGTTTCAAGTTGGCGATCACGTGTTTTTGAGAGTATCAAGAGATAAGGGCATTGGAAGAGCCTTGAAGAGCAAGAAATTAAGTCCTAAGTTTATTGGACCTTATGAGATTCTTGAACAAATCGGTGATGTGGCTTATCGAATTGTACTTCCTCCGCACCTTGCAAATCTACACAATGTGTTTCATGTGTCGTAGTTGAGGAAGTATATTCCTGATCCCTCGCATGTAATCCCAATTGATGATGTTGATGTGTGAGATGACTTGACTATCCCTCATGTTTTCGTTCGTATTGTTAAACGCTCCGTGAAGAAACTATGGAACAAATTGGTACCTTTGGTGAAGGTTGTATGGAAGCATGGAAATGTAGAGACATTCACATGGGAACGTGAAGATGATATAAGGGGACGATACCCTGATGCGTTTAACTCTGGTATGTTAAATTTCGGGGATGAAATTTCTTTTTAGGTGGGGTGGATTGTAACATCCCAGATTTTATATAAATAGTTAAATGAGGAGAGTGAATGCTGAATAATTATATATGGGATTAATAAATGTCCCAAAATATTAAAAATAATTAAATTTAGATTTTGAGGATTATTTATGATTTATTGAGGCTATATGAGATAGAATAATACCCGATCAAAATATGGGTGTCAGACCAAGTATCTCCGATTGAGGTGATATTGGTCAGGGCTGTTAAGTATATTATTGGGAATCCAAATATGTATTCAGAATAATTTTTAGATAAAGTATCGAGCCCAAACTGAGATCCTATAAGCTATAAAACGGTAAGTTTTAATGAGAGGGATTAAGTTAAAACACTAAACTCTCAACTCTCTTCTCTCATGTTACGTGACCTTTTCCCCTTCTTGCAAACACTCTCTTTTCCTCTTTACTCTTCCATTTCCCACTCATCTTCTTCTTCTTCAAAATCCACCAGTGTGGTGTGTTATCTCTCCTCCTTCCATCTTTGGTTGCTTTAAGCTTAGAGATCATGATGATGATGATGATGGTGGTTTGAATCTTTCTCTCCCTCTCATTTTTGTGCTCCACTCTCCCTTCCTTGGAAATCCACTTTTTTCTTCTCTTGAGGTAAGCTTTCTATCACTTTTCAAGAGTTTAAACCCTTGGTTATAGGTTATGATTGTTGGGAGAGTGTTTGGTTGCATATGGGTCATTAAAGAGAGGAATTTGTGATAGAAAACCCTTAAGTGGGGTAACATTAATGAGAGTTATAAATGGGTATTTATGAGTGGGTGTATATGGCAAGAAAGATAATGAAAAAGGATGGGCATTGATTATGGTTGTTGGGTTTTAGAGAAACTCTAACCCTATGATTTGGGGAAATGTAAAATATGAATAGAGAAGTATTTATTGTGTTAGATAAATGTTATTAATGAGGTAAAGCAATGCTATTAATGGTGGATGACCATTAATGAAGTTTGATGATTAATAATGGTTATTGGGAACCATTAATGTAGGAACCTAATAATGGGTTTAATATTAAAGATGCATAATAAAGAATGGAGGAACCTAACCTATAGTGGTTATGGTGGATAGAATAAAATAAAAGGAGTTGATAATTAAAATGGTATAAACACCAAGTTATTAAATATGACCATTTGAATCTTGGTGTTTTGAATAGAAAATAATTGTGTGATATATTGTACAATGTAGGAAACAACCCCATTGACGAGACGGGACCATCAGACCACATTGATTACTACTTCTCTTGAGGTGGGAAGGGGTAACTATTCTAAATACATGATTTCATCCATTAGTGATGTGTGTATATAAATATGTATTATTAATTTGGCTTGAATGGATGATTTGATAATTATATGTTTGAAATGCATTTAGAGAAATTGATGCTATATGGCATATGTTTTGGGATGTTGTTTGTGATGAAACTTAACTCATGTTGATGAGAGTTGTTGTGAATGGTTTGATGGCCATGGTTGTATTGATTGATATGTTGTTGAACATCCCATGATGTGTGAATTGATAAAGAATGATTGCCACTAACTATTGATGTATATGAAATCTAATAAGAATTGGTGATGGTCGAAAATGATGAATATATTAAATCCACTAAGTGGTTGTGGTGAATTGTTGAATATGGAGTGGCATGATAGGATACATAGAGTGAGAATGCATTGATTGGCATTTGCATCCATGGTATATCATACGCTGTCTATGTGGAATGTTAGGGGTTCCACTAGGCGGGCCTAGTGGGAGGGTGACCCAGTGCACGGGTATATTATTGTATTTCCCTAGTGATTCTGGTAATCACGAAGTTGTCCATAGTTTGGTGACGAGGCACCCTATGTGGCGGGCCTAGTGGACGGGCGGCTTTGTGATGAACAAATTACCTTGGTGTTCGACGGGACACGACTCTCTCGATGTGTGTTTGGGAGGCGCCCGTAGCACTTGTGGCAAGTAAGGCCATGATTATAGATCCGCAAGTCATGGGGTGACCAGTGCTACAGATGGGCGAGAGCGGTTTAGTACCAGTAAAATATGTTGTTGAGCATGCATGAATTGAGATATATGTGTACACATTTTTCTACTGCAGTAGGGGCATAGTAGCACACCTATGTTTGTCCCACATTTATTATGTTATTGTTTTCCTACAGACGGATCCGTATTTGATAATAATTCTTTTGTGCATATGCATTAGCTATAAGAGCATTTGCATATAGCCAAAGATATGCCTAGTTGAAAGCCCGTGGTGGCGACGGATGATTGAGATATAAAGAGGGAAAAAATGTGGTACTAACTTTATGTGTATAATGATGTTATTGAGAATACCAATGATTTGAATATGTGTGTTATGGTTGTATTTCTTGAGTATGTAATATGTTGCTATGAATGATATAGCATGTGAATGAAACTATGATGTTTCTTGTCAAGTGTATCATATGTGAGCATGTATGGATATTATCATAATGTATGACTTTAATACATTTGGATTATGTTACTCACCTCCTAGTTGCCACTTTAAGTTTGATGTAGGAGAGATGTAACCCCTACTCTTTTAGAGGTCGAGTATTGATGAAGGTAAACATGGAAGGAAAGTGGGTGACCCTTGGCCGGCATATTGTCCTTTTGTAGAGTATATGATGTACATATGCTCAATTTTGTAAATTGATATGATGAATGATGATTTTAGAGGTCATGTAGGAAAATGAGACCCATTGTATTTATGGCTTATTTTCATTAGTGACCTTGACAATGTTTAGATGATAAAAATGATGTGGTATGCTGTTAAAATTGATGAATGAATGAATGTTTAATTGTATTTTGGGTTTTATAAAGCATATGAGATGATAAGCTGGTTTTGATATGATTAATGAATTGCAATGGGAATTATTGAATATGATTACTTGGAACAAGTTCTAAATGCTTAATATGATGTATGTGATATGTCAAATTTGATCAATTTTGCTTGGGAAGGATTTTCATATGTTAGGTTGTGAAATTTACATGTTTTCTACACATGTGCTGATAATCTCACTCGAGCGAGAATCCCCTATATCAGTGGGATGGCCTCTAGCACAATCTCGCTCAGGCGAGTCGGTGCCTCGCTCGAGCGAGGTGCGTGAGTATCAGGTGGATACTTCCTGGATGTGGTTCGCTCGGGCGAGGCAAAGGCAAAATGGTTCTGGACCATTTTCGCTGAAGCAGAATGGTTCTGGACAATTTTCGCTCAAGCAAAATGGTCTTTGGTGGGTGCTCGCTCAAGCAAGTGTTGCGTGGAATTGTTTCTGGATGAGATTCGCTTAAGCGAACTGGTGTATCACGCAGGCGTGATGCTTATGAATCAGGTGGGAGTTACTAGGTGGAATTCACTTAGGCGGGCCTGGCCTCGCTCGAGCGAAATGTGGGCAGTGAGGTTCTGTCCCATTTTCACTCAAGTGAGTGTGCCTCGCTCAAGAGAGCGAACGTGGTATCGGTTCTGGAGTGTTTTCGCTCATGCTCGCTGGCCTCGCCCGAGCGACCCATGTGGGTCTCGCTTAAGCGAGACAGTCACTCGCTCAAGCGAGTTGCCCTGTTCATAGTTTATTCATTTTTGCTTCTTAGCTCAATTTTCTCGCTTGTTTTTAGAACTCATACATTATAAAAATAATGTTTTTACTATAGAATTGTATTATTAAGGTTTAACCAATAGAAGAGGCATCTTCCATCCCGTTCCTCACACATATTTCAATAACTCTTAAATTTTATCCAATCTTCTGCTTTCCCCTTATGACGATCTCGAGTCCGATCGTCCAAGGAGCGCTCTGATACCTTCTCATATCTTCATATATGAGATAGGTTATTAAATGATCTGGGGTAATTACTTGGTATTATATATAATGATTTTCCTCTACTTATAATTATTTCTAAATCACAAAAAATTTACCCCCATTTTCAGGGTGCCATATATTTCCCTAGTGATTCTAGGAATCACGAACCTGTCCATAGTTTGGTGACGAGGCACCCTATGTGGCGGGCCCAGTGGGCAGGTGGGTCTGTGATGAGCAAGTTACCTCGGTGTCCGACGGGGCACGGCTTTCTCGATGTGTGTTCGGGAGGGGCCCGTAGCACTTGTGACAAGTAAGGCCATGTTGTTGATCCGTAAGTCATAGGGTGACTAGTGTTACATATGGACGAGAGCGGTTTGGTACCAGTAAAATATGTTGTTGAGCATGCATGATCTGAGATATATGTGTACACATTATAGTACTACAGTAGGGGCATAGTAGCACACCTATGCTTGACCCACAATTTGGTGTTTATTCCTACAGTTAGATCTGTATTTATTGTCTATTCCATTGTGTATATGCATTAGCCATAAGAGCATTTGCATATAGCATGGAGATATGCCAGAAGATGATGATGATTGAGATTGTGGTATGGTGTTAATGAGATGGGTAATTGAGTACCTAAAAGACCACACAAAAGTAATAAATGATCTGAATACTGACAGGGCTCCGCAAGCGCACGGGTTTTGTCAAAGTAATATAAAAGATATCGTATCCACAGGGACTGTTTTCAAAGTACCAGCATATTGAAATTTAATTATCCACACAGTTTGATTTTCAATGTTTTTGTTTTTAAAATAGAACATACAATAAAGTATACACAAAATCAGAAATTTTTACCTTACAGTAAAAATAAAATTTAACCTTGGGTGAAAAACAGAGTTAGGGATATCTTGGGATTCCGGGGGTTTGAGATATTATTTTACGTTAACAATTTTAACTTTTCATAAACAAAAATCAAATTAAGTTTTCCAAGGCGAATTTTCCAAAAGCCAATTAATATGTTCCTCTCGGAATCCTATTAATGTACCTAACCTATGGAAAGCACTGCTTAATCCTCAGAAAGGCCCATTATTGTTTTATGAAAATTCCTTTTTTTTATTTCCTCAAAAGATTTTTAATTACTTTCACGGTTTTACCACGGTCACAAAAAGCTACTAAAAAATCTTAGGTTTAGTTCAAAGCTTTCCAGCAAAAATAAATCTCTCGATTTCATTAATTACCTAAACTTACTAATATACCCGCAAGTACATAGTTTTACCATTTAGGCTCTTGTTAGGAATCACTAAAAGCATTAAGCAAAATTGAACTAAATAAAAAATAGAAATTTATTTAAGTTAAAATAACATCAACTTAAAATATTATCATACCCCCTTTATCCCAAGATAAATAAATTTAGTTACTCATACAGAATACAATATCCATACAGAAAGTATAACAAGACAAAGAATACATTACTGTATTTTTTTTACTGCACTCACTGTATTTTTACTGCTGTCTGTATTTTTCAGCAGCTCCACTGTTTCTACTGCTGTTTCCACTGTATTTTGCTACTGTTTCCACTGCTGTTTCTGCTGTCTGTCACTGTTTTTCCAGCACTCTGTTTCTGCACTTTTTCCTCTATTTTCCCACTGTTTTCAGCCCAAATAAATTGGTTTTTTGCTGCTGGAATGTTGTGTGTTTCAGCCCAAATTCTAGCCCTTATATAGCATGAAATTCACCTTTTCTTTCTTTAAATATTGCCATTTTGCATGGTGGAATTTAATGGCCATTCCTTCTTCCATTTTCGGTACAATATGTGGACAAAATGTATGTGGAATTTGCCTTCATTCCTTGCCTTTAACCGTGAGTGCTTGAGCCCATTCCCATAAAATATTGATTCAATTTGCAATGGTTTGTCTTCTTGCATGTGTTCATTGCCGTGAGTGGTTTGGTTTGGTCCAAGAATGATTAAACAATTCAATTCATTTGCAATGCCTTTCTCCTTGAATGCATTTTCGGTGGAAGGCTTTGAAATGGTCAAACAAATGTAAACAATTGAAACAAAGTGGAGCAAGGTGGGACATGATCTTAAACAAATGAATAATGGAACCATTTGTTATTGGAATGGTGCAGCCGTGTGAATGCAAGAGGAAATGTATAGCTGCAGTAGGAAGAAAATTCGATCAAATTCAAGCTTATTTAATGTTATCATTCAGCCATAGCTTTTACGTGAAAGGCATAACAAAAATAAAGGTTCATTTGCTTCATTAAATTCATGCATAATCATTTGAACAAAGCTTGTATTTTTAGAGAAACAAACACTTTAATTAATTTAAATGGAATATATAAAAATTAATTTTTATAGAAATGGAATTATGATTTAAGTTCTTGAAAAAATTAGTTTAGCACTAATCCAAAATTAATTTTCCACTTCTGAAAAATATAATTTTTAACGTTCAATTTAAATTAATTCACACAAAATACAACACTTAAATAGAAACAGTAAAAAGAAAACAGAAAGTGTAAAATTTGGGAAAAATTGATATGGTAAACATTTAATTTTAAGTAAATTAAACAGTGAAAAATAGTGTTTTAAAACACTTATCAAAATACCCCAAACCAAATCATTGTTTGTCCTCAAGCAATCACCATATTCACAAGATAAGATACAGAAAACTCTTAGCTTAGTAAATTAGGGAACCCAAAACAGAGAAACAGATTTATTCAAATGCTAAGATTAATTTTCTTATGTAAGTCAATTTTCAATGTGAGGACTTGAGACACTTTTCTCATAATTTCACTCTAAGTGTTTCAAGGATTGTGTATCACTCAAATCATCATAATCAAAAATATTACCATAAGCTTGTTAATCAACCAGAAACTCCATAGTTTAGATAGAAAGTATGTCAAAGTCTAAAGGTCTTTCAAAGGTTATAATGTGGCCATGGGTTGTATTGTCAAGGTAGGATTTTCAAGAAAAAATGGAATACAAAAGGGCTTAAACAGTCATGAATGATTAAAATCACTATCATAAATTTAAGAAACTAACAGAGCAAATTTTTGAACTTGTATGGACTTTTTGCAATTCATTCAATATCATCCTTTTGATTTTCGTTTCTTTTGCTCGCTTTTATTTACATCCCATACATATTTTTCTTAAGTCCTTTTTATTCTTTGCTCCACTAAATTTCCAACTTTTTCACCATTAAGAGAATATCAGTCAATGAAAGGCTTCAAAGAAAAAATTTTCACTTTCAGGCTCAAAAAGGGGCAACTAGGGGTCAAATTGGGCAAAGATTTTGAGGCTTAAGAATGAGACCTAATTGTGCCTTTATCATTCTAGGACATACAATCAAAAACCATTTTGAATCGGTTAAAAAACAAGTTCTAGAATATTAATGACTATGAGATTCACTCAATCAAGAAAATATGGGTTTTGAAAATTTGTTTGATAAATTACCCATTTTGACTCAAGTCTTACCATGGAAAGTCCTTTCAAAGAAAGTTTTAATCACATAAGGTTCATTTAGTCATTGATTTGGCATTTAAACAATCAAATTTTGAAAAATTTTACTCAAAATTTTGGGGTCCTTAAATACTTTAGCTTTGTGTTCAAAGTTAATTTATCATGCAATCATGGTGAATTACAAGATGACAAACAAAACAAAGAAAGTCATACACACATGTAAAATAAAATAACAATCATACCCTATAAACAAAACAGTTAAGTTTTCTTATCTACCACCCAAAACCAGAATTTGACATTGTCCTCAATGTTAAAATGGATGATAAAATGATAAGAAAACTTACCTGGAGTAACCCCAAACCGGGATTTGACATTGTTTTTGTTTTTGTTTTCTTTTTTTTTTTGTTTTTTTGTTTTTTTGTTTTTTTTCAAGTTCAAAATGAAACAACAAATTTTTATAGGGTTACCTCCCTATCAGTGCTAAGTTTTAAGTCTTCAGCCAGACTTCTCACCATTTGGATTTATTCATCAGGAGCATCAAACAAGTCCAAGTCACTTGCTTGTTGTATTGGTTGACCTGTCAAGTAGTGCTTTACTCTCTGTCCATTTACCTTAAATGTACCAGATTTCTCACTCTATAACTCGACATCTCCAAAGGGAAAAACCTTTGTTACCTTGAATGGTCCCGACCATCGGGATCTCAGTTTACCTGGAAAAAGCTTTAATCTCGAATTAAACAGTAAAACCATATCACCTGGATTGAATGTTCTCCGTAGGATGTGACGATCATGCCATTGTTTAGTTTTTTCTTTATAAATTCTGGCATTTTCGTATGCATCTAAACGGAGTTCTTCAAGCTCATTTAATTCCAACAACCTACGTTCACCTGCAGCCTTATGATCAAAGTTAAGATTTTTAACAGCCCAAAAAGACTTATATTCCAGCTCAACAGGTAAATGGCAAGGCTTCCCATAAACTAGCTTAAAAGGTGTGGTTCCAATGGGAGTTTTGTATGCGGTTCTATACGCCCATAAGGAATCATCTAGTTTAATAGATCAATCCTTACGTGATGTATTAACCACTTTTTGAAGAATGTTTTTAATTTCCCGATTGGATATCTCAACTTGTCCACTAGTTTGTGGGTGATAAGGTGTAGCAACCTTATGCCTAACTCCATGTTTCTTTAGAAGGGTTTGAAAAGTTTTTTCAATAAAGTGAGACCCTCCATCACTTATAACACATTTTGGGACCCCAAACCTTGGAAATATTATTTTCTTGAAAAGTTTGATAACAGTTTTAGCATCAGAATGGGGTGAAGCAATGGCTTCCACCCATTTTGATACATAATCAACTGCTACTAATATAAATTGATTTCCAAATGAAGAGGGAAAGGGACCCATAAAATCAATACCCCAAACATCAAACAATTCAACCTCTAGAATGTTATTCAATGGCATTTCATGTCTCTTACCAATGTTACCAGTTCTTTGGCATGCATCGCAAGTCAGAACATACTTACGTACATCCTTGAAAATGCGTGCCCAATAGAACCCAGCTTGCAATATTTTAGCTGCTGTCTTGGAGGTGCTCATGTGCCCTCCACAGGAAAGAGTATGGTAATGGTTTAAGATATCATGGACCTCATCTTGTGAAACACACCTCCTAATCAAACCATCCGCACATTGCTTAAATAGGAGGGGTTCATCCCAATAATAATGCTTGACATCTGCATAAAACTTTTTCCTTTGCTGAAAGCTAAGGTTAGGAGGTAAAATACCACATGCAAGAAAATTTACAAAATCAGCATACCAAGGAACACGTTGGATACTAAGATTCAAGAGTTGTTCATCCGGAAAAGATTCATTGATGGGGATATTATCTGTTTCTTTTTCGGATGTCAACCTAGACAGGTGGTCAGCGACCAGATTCTCAGTACCCTTCTTATCCTTAATTTCCAAGTCAAATTCTTGCAATATTAGAATCCACCTAATCAGCCTAGGTTTTGCTTCCTTTTTATTCAATAGATACTTAATGGCAGAGTGATCAGTGTAAACAATAACATATGAACCCACCAAGTAAGATCTAAATTTATCAAAAGCAAAGACAATGGCTAATAGTTCTTTCTTAGTTGTGGCATAATTTACCTGAGCATTATCCAGCGTCCGGCTGGCATAATGAATTACATGGAGCTTTTTTTCCTTTCGTTGCCCAAGTACAGCCCCCACTGCGTAATCACTCACATCACACATCAACTCGAATGGGAGTTCCCAATCAGGGGGTTGAACAATAGGGGCAGAGATTAGAGCTTGCTTAATCCTGCAAAAAGCTTCCATACAAGATGAATCAAAATTGAAAGGCACATCCTTACCTAGAAGAGTTGTAAGAGGCTTTATGATTTTGGAGAAATCTTTAATGAATCGACGGTAAAACCCTGCATGTCCAATAAAACTCCGAATACCTTTCACATTTGTTGGTGGGGGCAATTTTTCAATTACTTCCACCTTAGCCTTATCAACTTCTATACCTCTCTCAGACACCAAGTGTCCAAGAACTATTCCTTCTCTTACCATAAAATGGCATTTTTCCCAGTTCAAGACCAGATTGGTCTTTTCACAACACTGCAAGACTTGGTACAAGTTTGTTAAACAGTTATCAAAATCCAAACCATACACTGAAAAATCATCCATAAAGACTTCCAACACATTTTCAATAAGGTCAGAAAAAATTGCTTGCATACACCTTTAAAAAGTCGCAGGTGCATTACACAGACCAAAAGGCATACGCCTATAAGCGTAAGTCCCATAAGGGCAAGTGAAGGTAGTCTTTTCTTAATCAGATGGATGAATGGGAATTTGATGAAAACCTGAATACCCATCCAAATAACAGAAATAAGAGTGTTTCACAAGTCTTTCAAGCATCTGATCAATAAAAGGGAGAGGAAAATGATCTTTTTTCATGGCGCTATTTAACTTCCTGTAATCAATGCACATGCGCCAACTAGAGACAATCCTAGTAGGAATCAAATTATGTTTATCATTTTCAATCATAGTTATTCCTCCCTTTTTAGGCACCACATGGACAGGACTTACCCATTTACTACTATCAACAGGATATATTACTCCAGCATCAAGCAATTTCAAAATTTCCTTTTTAACCACTTCTTTCATTTTTGGATTTAATCTCCTAAGTGGTTCTACTGTGGGCTTACTTTCATCTTCTACAGTAATCCTGTGCATACAAAGAGAAGGGCTAATTCCTTTGATATCATCCATTGTATAACCTATTACCTTTCTATACAACCTAAGTTGTTTCAAAAGTTTTTCAGTTTCACATGGATTCAATTCAGCATTGACAATCACAGGATATGTGGAATTAGGACCAAGAAACTCATACCTTAATGAAGCTGGTAAAGGTTTTAATTCCACATTGGGGCTTACCACTTTGTTACCCATAACCTCAGTATCATGTTTTAGTAGGGCCTTAGAGCAATCAGATGTTTCTGTAGGTTCAATCATGAAAACAGTTTCAAGTGGGTCATTAGGAAGGGTTACTTCCTTTACCACTTGTTCAACAGAATCCACACTACAACAAACATCATTATTAAAAGGTTTTTCCAAAGCATTTTTCAAATTGAAATCAACCTTTTGGTCTCCAACAGTCAGAGACAACTTACCATTCTTGACGTCGATCACAGCACCTGCAGTTGCTAAAAATGGTCGTCCTAAAATAATAGGAATCAAAGAATCTTCGTCCATTTCTAGAATAACAAAGTTAGCAGGTATAAAAAATTTTCCTACCTTAATAGGAACATCCTCTAAAATTCCTACAGGATATTTTACAGATCTATCAGCCAACTGTAAAGACATCCTAGTAGGTTTTAGCTCACCCAATCCTAACTTTTTAGCAACGGATAATGGCATTAAACTCACACTTGCTCCTAAATCACACAATGCTTTATCTATATTCATATCACCAATCATACAGGGAATAGAGAAACTACCTGGATCTTGGAGTTTGGGTGGAAGCTTTCTTTGAATTAGAGCACTGCACTCTTCAGTAAGTGCAACTGTACCATCTTCCTCTAGTCTTCTTTTGTTGGACAAAATGTCCTTCAGGAACTTTGCATATGTGGGCATTTGCTGCAAAGCATCTGTGAAGGGAATATTGATATACAATTTCTTTAAAACATCAAGAAACTTACTAAATTATTTATCCAACTTTGCTTTTGCCAAGCGCTGAGGAAATAGAATGGGAGGTTGATATGGCTTAACCTCCTCCTTCTTTTCTTGTGGTTTCTCTTCCTCAATTACTGGAGGAGATAGAGATTCATCCACTTTATTTTCATCCTTTCTAGTCTTGCCAACTGGCCCATCATATTGAGTACCACTCCTAAGAATGACAGCCATGGTTTGGTTGGATGGTCCGGCTTCAGGTTTTCCAGGAAATGTTCCTGGTGCTCTTGTAGAATAAGAAGCTTGTTGGGCAATCTGATTTTCCAATATTTTATTGTGGGTGGCAAGAGAATCCACTTTTGAAGCTAAGTTCTTTATTGCATCAGAAAACTCATCATTTTGTTTAAGTTGAGTAGCTACAAATGTCTCCATCAAGGACTCTAGCTTTGATTTTTGTGGAATATAGGGTCCTTGTTGAGGTTTGTAGTTACTTTGATTACCCTGGAATTGAGGTGGCCTATTTTGGAAGCCAGGTGGACCTTGTGGAGGTCTGTAGTTATTTTGAAAATTTCCACCATAGTTTCCAATAGCATCCACCTGATGCATTTCTTGTTCTTGATTAAGGGTCATTGCTAAATGGCAGTTTGCAGCTCCATGTCCTGAAACACCACAAACTTTACAAACAATATTAGTAGCACCTGTTGACCCTATTTTATCAAGTTTTAATGTTAATGCTTCAACTTTGGAAGAAAGTAGGGAAACAGCATCAACAGAGTACTTACCTGGTGTTTTAGCAGGTAATCCTCTCTCAGAGTTCCACTGGTGAGTGTTTTGAGCTATTTCCTCAATCAGGTTCTGAGCTTCATCAACATTTTTACTCATGAAGGCTCCTCCAGCTGCAGCATCTAAAGAGATCTTTTGTGTGGAAGTTAGTCCATTATAGAAAATATGGATTGTCAACCACCTCTCTATCCCATGGTGAGGACATTCTCTCAGCATCTCCTTGTATCTCTCCTAAGCTTCATACAAGGATTCATCATCTTTTTGTGCAAAATTAATTATTTGTTTTCTTAACAAATTAGTTTTATTTCTTGGGTACCACTTATTAATGAAAGCACTAGATAATTGTTCCCAAGTTGTTATAGATCCTTCAGGAAGAGAGTATAACCACGCCCTCACTTTATCTCTTAAGGAGAAAGGGAAGAGTCTTAAGCGAATAGCATCATTGGTGGCTCCATTCATCTTCAACGTATCACAGTATTCAAGAAAGATTTGTAGATGAAGATTTGGATCTTCGGAGGGTAATCCTCCGAATTGGTTTTGCTGAACCATAGAGAGTAGTGAAGGCTTTAATTCAAAATTGTTAGCCTCCACTGTGGGTCTGAGGATGCTAGATCCTCTCCCATTAGTGCTTGGAGCGGCAAAATCTCTTAAGGGTCTATGTTGGTCCGCCATTTGTTTTTCTTTTTGTCCTTTTTGTTGTTTTTGTTGTTTTCTTAAAGCTCTAAGGGTACGTTCTATCTCAGGGTCAAATCCTAAGTTTAGATCGACACTACGGCTTCGTCGCATAAAAAGAAAATAAATGACAAATAAAACAAATTATCACAAAAATAAAACAACAACAGATACACAAAATAAAGAACAAAATACAAAATTACAAACAAAATAAAAATAAAAATAACAATAAAATTATTAACAAGTATGATCTAATCAAATTTCAATATTACCGATATTTGAGGGATAACAGTCCCCGGCAACGGCGCCAAAAACTTGACAGGGCTCCGCAAGCACAAGGGTTTTGTCAAAGTAATATAAAAGATATCGTATCCACAGGGACTGTTTTCAAAGTACCAGCATATTGAAATTTAATTATCCATACAGTTTGATTTTCAATGTTTTTGTTTTTAAAATAGAACATACAATAAAGTATACACAAAATCAGAAATTTTTACCTTACAGTAAAAATAAAATTTAACCTTGGGTGAAAAACAGAGTTGGGGATATCTTGGGATTCCGGGGGTTTGAGATATTATTTTACGTTAACAATTTTAACTTTTCATAAACAAAAATCAAATTAAGTTTTCCAAGGCGAATTTTCCAAAAGCCAATTAATATGTTCCTCTCGGAATCCTATTAATGTACCTAACCTATGGAAAGCACTGCTTAATCCTCAGAAAGGCCCATTATTGTTTTATGAAAATTCCTTTTTTTTATTTCCTCAAAAGATTTTTAATTACTTTCACGGTTTTACCACGGTCACAAAAAGCTACTCAAAAATCTTAGGTTTAGTTCAAAGCTTTCCAGCAAAAATAAATCTCTCGATTTCATTAACTACCTAAACTTACTAATATACCCGCAAGTACATAGTTTTACCATTTAGGCTCTTGTTAGGAATCACTAAAAGCATTAAGCAAAATTGAACTAAATAAAAAACAGAAATTTATTTACTTTAAGTTAAAATAACATCAACTTAAAATATTATCATACCCCCTTTATCCCAAGATAAATAAATTTAGTTACTCATACAGAATACAATATCCATACAGAAAGTATAACAAGACAAAGAATACATTACTGTATTTTTTTACTGTACTCACTGTATTTTTACTGCTGTCTGTATTTTTCAGCAGCTCCACTGTTTCTACTGCTGTTTCCACTGTATTTTGCTACTGTTTCCACTGCTGTTTCTGCTGTCTATCACTGTTTTTCCAGCACTCTGTTTCTGCACATTTTTCCTCTATTTTCCCACTGTTTTCAGCCCAAATAAATTGGTTTTTTGCTGCTGGAATGTTGTGTGTTTCAGCCCAAATTCCAGCCCTTATATAGCATGAAATTCACCTTTTCTTTCTTTAAATATTGCCATTTTGCATGGTGGAATTTAATGGCCATTCCTTCTTCCATTTTCGGTACAATATGTGGACAAAATGTATGTGGAATTTGCCTTCATTCCTTGCCTTTAACCGTGAGTGCTTGAGCCCATTCCCATAAAATATTGATTCAATTTGCAATGGTTTGTCTTTTTGCATGTGTTCATTGCCGTGAGTGGTTTGGTTTGGTCCAAGAATGATTAAACAATTCAATTCATTTGCAATGCCTTTCTCCTTGAATGCATTTTCGGTGGAAGGCTTTGAAATGGTCAAACAAATGTAAACAATTGAAACAAAGTGGAGCAAGGTGGGACATGATCTTAAACAAATGAATAATGGAACCATTTGTTATTGGAATGGTGCAGCCGTGTGAATGCAAGAGGAAATATATAGCTGTAGTAGGAAGAAAATTTGATCAAATTCAAGCTTATTTAATGTTATCATTCAGCCATAGCTTTTACGTGAAAGGCATAACAAAAATAAAGGTTCATTTGCTTCATTAAATTCATGCATAATCATTTGAACATAGCTTGTATTTTTAGAGAAACAAACACTTTAATTAATTTAAATGGAATATATAAAAATTAATTTTTATAGAAATGGAATTATGATTTAAGTTCTTGAAAAAATTAGTTTAGCACTAATCCAAAATTAATTTTCCACTTCTGAAAAATATAATTTTTAATGTTCAATTTAAATTAATTCACACAAAATACAACACTTAAATAGAAACAGTAAAAAGAAAACAAAAAGTGTAAAATTTGGGAAAAATTGATATAGTAAACATTTAATTTTAAGTAAATTAAACAGTGAAAAATAGTGTTTTAAAACACTTATCAAATACAAGGAATGATATTGAATATGATGATATATGTGTGATGGCCCAATGTGATGGAGGGCATGTTTATGTATGATTGATGATGATGATGTTGTACATAGTGGCATGGATAAGAGATGTGTGTATGTGATTGCTTTGCTATGAATTGATGGATGAATACATAATATGTATATTGTTGATGATTTTAGCAAAGCATACAAGATGTTAATATGCATATACACATAATATCAATTGTATTCATATCGTCATTTGAAATGTATAACTCACTCTCCCATGTTGTCTCCTTTTTAGTATTGATGCAGGAATATCATGGGATGAGGATGTTTATAAAGTAAAATTTTTGGGAAGGTAAATAGTGGTAACGAAATGCCTTGGCCGGCAGCGTTTGTGATTTATAGAGTTGTGTATAAAATGGATATTATGATGTTGTTAATTACTGATATTGATTGATGAATTGTGAATAATGTATATATATGGATAATGTATTAATATTGGAAGTATTGGATTTTTACCAATTTGGTGTATAATAGGATGTTGATTTATTAATCCTCTAAGTATGTACAAGTATTGGAAATACATAAATCGAGGGTTGAAATGGTATGGTCAATTATAGATCATGAATATTGGAGATGTATGATGCATGACCATATAGATATGTATATGCATATATCTTAGGCATTGTATGATCATGACATTATGTGAAAAGATGATAGTTTTCTATTAGGCTTATGATACGCCGTTACATGCTTTGCCGAGCCTTTCCTCATATCCTTATATATGGGACTAGGCATATGCCCGATATACACATTCTTCTTCCGCTGTAAACTCTGTTATTTTGTATACCGTTATAGGCAAACTATTTAAGAATCCAGTTGTAGATTATTTAATCTCACTCTTCGGTCTTCCGTGGTTCGAGTCTTGGTGTAATCGTTTGGGTGTTTAGAAACTATTTCGAACATGAAAACTTTAATCGTATTTTTATTAATTAATTATTTTGATTATATTGGGATTCAAGTCCAACAAATCAAGGTGTTACAACCTGGTATCATTGTGTATTTTGCTTTGAATTGATGTTGCTAATTATTATCTGAGTGTGTTTTGCTCTATATTGAAAGTATTAATTATTGATAGGGTGAGGTTACTCTTTATTGAGTTGATACCATGGATGATTGGAGCAGGATTGCTCAATTGTGAGACATTTTGATGATCTTGGAGTGTGATGCTCATTGTTGGAAAACAGTTGTTCTGTATAGACTTATGAGTGAAAATTATCTAGAGGATGATGATATGTTAAAGTATTAATTTCCCTATATGGATTTATAAATGACTAGTTTTCTAATAATTGTGAATTGACTATCAGAGCATTGTTTTCTCAATGGTGATTCCTAGTGAACCATTAGTATCGAATGGTGGATATAGCTCATTGAGGATTCTTGTGAATTATTATTCATAAGATATAATTGTTGTTTATGGAAGTATGCCCATTATCATTGAAGTTATGCAAAGCACTTGTGGGGCATAGTTGCTTATTGGAAAATTTAATGAATCATGAGATTAAGTACATGTGGGCAGATTCCTCAATGTGATTAATATGTTTGATGGTGTAAGTCTGGCCAAGTTCCTTACACTATTTCCTTCTAATGACAAATACATTGATATTATGCATTTGAATATTGATATATTGAGTATGACTTTAATTGGTGATGAATCTATACCATGTGTGATCATAAATATTATATATTGAATATGAATTAATTTGATGATGAACCTATGTCGTGTATTGATCACGGATAGGAGATATTAGATGTGAATGATTCATGTGCTAAAATTGATTGAATGAATACTAGTGAGAGGACTCCCTATTATAGGCTCTCATGAAATGAAATGTTTGATTATGTTATTGTTGAGAGATGAATCAAAATGATTAATTGTGTTAATTTTGGAAGATGGATTTGATATCCTTAGACACAACACTATATGCGTATGATGCAATTAAATTGCTATGTCTCCTTAGATTGAGAACATGAATAAGTGATAAGATGATTGAATATGAAATTGTGTTGGCACATGATTGGGGTTATGACTCAGTTTTATATTTGTGAACCGAGTGAATGGTTAATTTGGCTATGATCCACTAAGTGTGGTGACCCCGGATAACTGAATATGATCTTGAAAGATCGAACCCTGTGGGATTAGACCCTATGGTGGTCTAGGCTCTACGTGATTTTGATGAGCCATGTTTAGTGATT
The DNA here is from genome assembly GCA_037962975.1 of Clitoria ternatea. Lineage (NCBI taxonomy): Eukaryota > Viridiplantae > Streptophyta > Magnoliopsida > Fabales > Fabaceae > Clitoria > Clitoria ternatea. The sequence continues at coordinate 166,701,232 of CM075672.1, forward strand.
TTAAGTATTATGGGAGTATTCCACGATGGGTGCTAGGTAACCCTTGAACTTTCTAAGCCGATAGATTGAATCTTATGAACGATTGAGCCGTAGTGAAATAAATTATGGAATGCGTTGTTGAGGCTAGAGCCGATGTGTGATTGGATTAGAAATGTAAACGTAAACCCCTAAGTATTTGGTGAATAATGATGTTGAATTCGGGGTATGATTGGTATTGGCTATGGTGTACATGATTTTATAGTAAGGCTTTGAGCTAAATTATGTGCTCTTGACATTATGATCGTGAGAATAGCTATGGACTATGGTATGATGTAGAGGTAATATATGTGAACATGGGTTGACAAATAGAGTTTAATCATGTTGATACCTCCCTTTACGTTTTGAAAGGAGTTATATTGGTGACAGAGGCCACATAGCGATGTGATATTACATGGATTATACGTTCAGTTTATAGACTTTGGTCGTGATATGTGAGAAAATCCACTAGTGCGGAAGCTTGTTATATGATTGTGGACTCCATTTAAGCCTTGAGGGTGTGTACTTTATATGAGTTTGGTGAATCAATTAGGCTTGAATCGAATTATAGCTGACAATGTTCCAATTAGACAAATGATTTCTAAGTTATTTGACTATGACTTCAGGATGGATAAAGTCCGATGGTGGGGTGATTACCCTATGATGATTGGAAATCTATTATCAATATAGCAATGCATGGTTGTGGTGATTGATACTTGATGATCTGTACGACATGATTTATGCCAGGTTATGTATATTGGCAATAATTGATGTGAGTATAGTGGTTGTGGACTTGTGGAATTTATCACAAAGTCTCATGTGAGGTGATACTATTTGAATTGATATGGATAATGTGAGAAATAAGACATGAAGGTACTTATCCTGATACGTCTCTACATGCCATAGGCATTGTGGCAACGTGCACTTATGCACCGATCTCATACGTTTGTAGTAACCACTACAGGATTGGGACGCCTTCCTATATGTCGGATGCAGCAACACATAGACCGAGCAAGTGTAGTGTTGTAACTGCTTACGGTGAATGTATTGAACCTATCCGGTGGTACTAGATAAGAATGTAAGAGTTATGATGAATAAACTGAGAATTGATGAGCGTTGACTCACTTTAGATATATGAGATTTTGTACTTGGACAAAGGAATGATGTTGATCATGTCCTACTGGACTTTGGGAAGTCTGATATCACTTTATGGTGTTGTTAAACCCTATTGTTGTGTGGCCGAAATATGGCCTTACGATGTATGACGATGTTAAACTTCGAGGACGAAGTTTCTTTTTTGGTGGGGTGGATTCTAACATCCCAAATTTTAAAAAGAATAAAATCATTAGAAAATGAAGATTGATTATTTATGGTCCAATAATTATGGGAGATTTTATTAGACATTAGAGGTGAATTATCGGTAAATTAAGATTTATTAGAACCGGGTGATTTAACGAATGGTGTGGGACCCACTTGGTCAAATTAGATATTTGATGGGTCTAGAATGTTTAGAAAATTATTGTGGTTAGGGTGGTATAGTTGAAATAATTTTTAGTGTTAAGGAAATAATTAATTAAACTTGACATATGTTATTAAACGGGGAAATTACGAACCAATTAGAATTAAAAGAAAACCAAAAATCCTAATTTCTCCTCTCCTTTCCACCGTTGTATTTTCCCATCTCTCCTTTGGTCTTTTGCCCATTGGACAATGGGGATTTATTATCCTTTGGTAAAAGCAAAATGTGACACTCTTTCAACCATTGGACAATGCCCGATTTTGACCATTTCACCTCTCCTTCTCTCCTCATTACCGTGTGGTTCTTTCTCCCTCCACTCTCCTTCATTTTGCTTCATCCTCCTCCTCCCTTCTTGGGCAAAATCATGTGCCCCTCCCTATAACCAAAATCAACCCAAAATTTGATGGTCTCGTTGGATTCATGAAGTATATATGGGGCATGGAGGCTATGCTTGGGTCATCTCCTTCTTCCCTCCCTTATTTTTGTTTTTGGTGTAGCATGGAGCCTTGAGGTAAGGTTTTGAACTCACCTTGCTCTATTTTTATTTTTATGTTGTTTGAGCTTGAAATGGTGATGTTAAAAACTATGGATGTTGAGGAAAATGATGTAAACCCTAGGCTTGGTGGTTTAAGAAATGATTTTGATTATGGTTTTGTAAGTATATTATAATGAGGATTATGATATTCATATGGATTTAAGGAATGAGTTGGAGTTGTTGATTGGGTGATTTTGATAAAACCTTATGTGTTGATAGTTTTGGGGTTTTGGCCAAATTAATGAGTTAAATGATTATGATGCCTTATAATCATTTTATATGGGGAAATGAGTGTTTGAAATATTGGTATTGATTCTTGAGGTTTGGGAGATGTGTGCATGTGAGTATGTATGTGATTAGAGGAGTTGATCTTGAGCGTTGATATTTATGATGATGTTAATAATGGTTGCAAACCATTGATAATGGATTAAGGAAATGGATACTTGATTTGATGAAGTCTTAGGCCTTGATATATGCCATTTTGAAATTTCTAACTAGTGATGGTCTTAGATGGAGTCAAGAGGCTTATAACGGATTTGAATGAATTGTGAAGATGATTAGATATATTATGGATAAAGGATGTGATCTTATTGTTATTAAGTTGGTTATCCCTTTAAGACTTAGAAAATCATGATTTTGGGAAAGGAATTCCTGAAGCCTAACATAAGCATATGAATTGGTGTCTTAGCAAGTCTGGGACTTGATATTAAGCCTTAAGACATATTTACATTGTTTGAAATTATGATGGTGCCTTGGAATGGCTTATTGATTGTATAAAATGAATATGTGTAACATGTAGATTGTAATTCGGACGATGATGCGGAATAATCGGAGCGTTTGGATTACGGTTCTTCTCTCGAGGTAGGAGAGGAGTTTGCATTTCAAATTGCATGAGTGAATAATTGTTGAATTATGAATATGTATGAACTTGTGCATTGCCTTGCCATGAATGTGTTACATGTTGAATTGATGATGTGATGAATGATGGCTTGGTCTTTGTTGAATGTTAAGAAATTGCATATATGTATATGTACAATGATGATGAGTGATTAGTTGTCCCTTTTTGTTGGACATGAGTAAATTGATGATATAGACCATAGATGGGTGAATTACCTAAAGTGTGGAAATATGTTTATGATGATTATGCAGAAAGATAGGTGTGGTAGTGATGAAAAGTGTTGTAGATCCTCCCATAGGTAATTGATGAGTTAAATCTAAATTGAGAAGTATAACTTGTTGGATTAGGCCTCACATGCATGATGCAATGTATGAAAATTGTTAACTTGGGCCAATTTTACATTTCGAGGATAATAGCATATGTGAGTAGTATGAAAAACCTAATTTTGAGCATATGATAGTGATCTCGCTCAAGCAAGATGAATTCTCACTCAAGCGAGAGTTCCCTGTATCAGGTGGGTGGCCTCTGGCCCAATCTCGCTCAGGCGAGAAGAGGTCTCGCTCAAGCGAGACGCATGTAAAACATAAGGGGTGCGCTACTGGACGAATCTCGCTTAAGCGGGCGTGGCCGCGATTGAGCGAGCAAGATGGAAAATGGTTCTGGGTGAATCTCGCTTAAGCGAGTGGTGAGGCATATTGGGTCTCGCTCAAGCGAGCAAGCATGGAGTTGGATACTAGATGGTTTTTGCTCAAGCGAGTAACCAGGTGTGAGGAGTCTTGCTCAAGCGAGCGAGCGTGGAAACACCACTGGAAGGTTTTCACTCACGCGAGAGGGCTTGTCCAAGCGAGCTTTGCCAATCTCGCTCAAGCGAGTATGGGTCTCGCTTGAGCGAGTTGCCCAGTGTGAAATTTTAAGTTATTTTCCTTATTTTGACTAATATTAAACCCTTTCCTTGTATTATGAGATACTTGAGGGAATGTGTATGGGGTATTTAATGATGACATAACGTAGTGGCATTTAGCATTGATGGAAACATTGGAAAATATGTTATACCCATAATAAGTGATGAAAACATAAAGGTTCTCCACCAAGAGTGGGCTTTGAATGAAGGATAATGAGTAATGAATGGATTATGATGTTGATCATTTTCTTATATAAAGAATGGTTGTCATTGAAGTTGATTGTTATTATTGATGAATTAATGTGTACCATTGTGAGTGATACAAGTGTGATCTTGAAATGTTGTGAAATGGATTAATGAAATGTTGTGAACGTCACACCAATATATATATAGATGAAACAATAGTAATGAATAATGATATGAAAATCCACTAACTGATTATGTGTTGATATTGATAAAAGTTTGATAAATGATGTTTATGTTGCGATGCCATTGTGGTTGATTGCAAGTATTGTCTTGCATATACGATATGATATATATATATATATGAAAGATGTCAAAATGAAATACCACATATAAAACTCAAAACAATGGCTAAGAAACCAACAATGATAAAATCCACTAAAATGAATGTGGTGGTGTTGGTGATTATGATAATGATGACTAATGAGTGGCATGATAGGATGCATAGTGTGAGAATGCATTTGATTTGCATTGCATTGCATCCATGACATATCATACGCTGTCTATGTGGAATGTTAAGGGTTCCACTAGGCAGGCCCAGTGGAAGGGCGACCCAGTGCACGGGTATATTATTGTGTTTCCCTAGTGATTCTGGGAATCACAAAGCTGTCCATAGTTTGGTGATGAGGCACCCTATATGGTGGGCCGAGTGGGAGGGCGACTCTGTGATGAGCAAGTTACCTCAGTGTCTGATGGGGCACGACTTTCTCAATGTGTGTTTGGGAGGGGCCTATAGCACTTGTGGCGACTGAGGCCATGTTGTTGATCCGCAAGTCACAGGGTGACTAGTGTTACATATGGGCAAGAGCGGTTTGGTACCGGTAAAATATGTTATTGAACATGCATGATCTGAGATATATGTGTACACATTATACTACTGCAATAGGGGCATAGTAGCACACCTATGCTTGACCCATAATTTGGTGTTTATTCCCATAATTGGATCCGCATTTGTTATCTATTCCATTGTGTATATGCATTAGCCATAAGAGTATTTGCATGTAGCATGGAGATATGCCAGAAGATGATGATGATTAATGATGATTGAGATTGTGGTATGGTGTTGATGAGATGGGTAATTGAGTACCTAAAAGACCACATAAAAGTAATAAATGATCTGTATACACAGAATGATATTGAATATGATGATATATGTGTGATGGCCCAATACGATGGAGGGCATGTTTATGTATGATTGATGATGATGATGTTGGCCATAGTGGCATGGATAAGAGAGGTGTATATGTGATTGCTTTGCTATGAATTGATGGATGAATACATAATATGTATATTGTTGAAATGAATAGATTATTATGATTGTTGATGATTTTAGCAAAGCATACATGATGTTAATATGCATATGCACATAATCTCAATTGTATTCATATCGTCATTTGAAATGTATAACTCACTCTCCCATGTGGTCTCCTTTTTAATATTGATGCAGGAATATCATGGGATAAGATGTTTATAAAGTAAAGTTTTTGGGGAGGTAAATAGTGGTAACGGAATGCCTTGGCCGGCAGCGTTTGTAATTTATAGAGTTGTGTATAAAATGGATATTATGATGTTGTTAATTACTGATATTGATTGATGAACTGTGAATAATGTATATATATGGATGATGTATTAATATCGGAAGTATTGGAATTTTACCAATTTGGTGTATAATAGAATGTTGATTTATTAATCCTCTAAGTATGTACAAGTATTGGAAATACATAAATCGAGGGTTGAAATGGTATGGTCAATTATAGATCATGAATATTGGAGATGTATGATGCATGACCATATAGATATGTATATGCATATATCTTAGGCATTGTATGATCATGACATTATGTGAAAAGATGATGGTTTTCTATTAGGCTTATGATACGCCGTTACATGCTTTGCCGAGCCTTTCCTCATATCCTTATATATGGGACTAGGCATATGCCCGATATACGCATTCTTCTTCCGCTGTAAACTCTATTATTTTGTATACCGTTATGGGCAAACTATTTAAGGATCCAGTTGTAGATTATTTAATCTCACTCTTCGGTCTTCCGTGGTTCAAGTATTGGTGTAGTCGTTTGGGTGTTTAGAAACTATTTCGAACACGAAAAATTTATTCGTATTTTTATTAATTAATTATTTTGATTATATCGGGATTCGAGTCTAAAAAATCGGGGTGTTATAGAAGGAGCAAGAGTGTTTCAACCTGAGGCAGGGATTCATGTCGGTAGGGGAGTATGCAGCAAAGTTCAACGAGTTGGCTATATGTTGTCCTTATTACACCCAGATGAGTGAGGCTTCTTGATGTGCAATGTTTGAAGGAGGACTATGTCAGGACATCCATCAGGCGATCTACTACCAGTAAATCACCCAGTTCACTACCTTGGTGGATAGATGTCATATCAATAAGCATACATCAGCACAAAAATCAAAGAGAAATTCCAGTTATAGGCCAAAGCGACGTGTATTTGACAAGTGACCCTAGAAGGACTTCAGGTCTGGCAAGCCTTATTCCCAACCGAATTTCAGTAAACCCAATGGATTCATGACGACTCAAAGTGACAGACCACCTATGAGGTGCTATGAGTGTGGAAAACCCCACCTCGTTGAGCAATGCCTTAGAAGAATGTTGACTTGCTACAGTTTTGGGAAGACTGTACACAAGAGTTTCATCTTCCTGAGAAGAACTTGAATTTCCCAAAGAGAGAGGTTAAAGGTCTAATCAGACATCCTGCGGGCCATAGAAATTGAGGGTCGGCTGCTAGTGCGTTAGTTAATAATCCCAGAGTCATGAATCTGAACCGTCAAGGTAATGGTAATGTTAAGCAAGGATTGAGAAATGTTGCAACAGCAGGGGTGGAGGCAATGCTAGAGTCTTCACCATGAACGAAGTAGAGGTTGCGTAAGAGAATGACCTAGTGCACGGTATATGCTTTATAGGTGAAGTGCTTCTGAATGTGTTATATGATTCTGGAGCCACTCATTCATTCATATCTGAAGATTGTGTGAAGCATTTGAATTTACCATTGACTCCCTTATCTAGTAAAATGATTATTGTTACTACTGCTAACGAACCTATAAGTTCTTTTGTTACGTGTAAGAATTGCCCTATCACCATAGATGGGAGGTCCGATCAGGTGGATCTGATCTATTTTCCCTTGATTGACCTAGATATTGTTCTAGGAATGGATTGGCTTGCTGCCAATCGTGTCCTAATTGACACCTGAGCCCTATGGAGTCTTAACACCTGAGCCCTCTCAGCTCGGGAAGTCTAAGTTTATTGTTGCTACTCAGGAGGTAACTTCGTTCCAACCAGGAGCGCGAGTGTTTATGGTCCTTGCCAGCGCCAAGTGTGAGAAGAAGCTAGAGTCTGATCAACTTCCGGTTGTTTGAGAGTTCCATGAGGTTTTTCTAGAAGATATACCTGGGATACCGCCAGAGAGAAAAATCAAGTTTAGCATTAATATTCTACCCGGTACTGGGCCGACCTCCATCGCTTCATACTGAATGTCGCCAAAGGAATTGGAGAAGCTCAAGAAGCAAATCAAAGAGTTTTGGGAAAAGGAATGATTCAACCCAGTATTTCACCATGGGGTGCTCTAGTATTGCTATTGAAGAAGAAGGACAGCAATATGCATCTGTGTGTGGATTACTGTCAGCTAAACAAGGTTACGATCAAGAATCGTTACCCTCTTCCACGCATTGATGATTTGATGGATCGGTGATAAGTGTGCATTGTGTATTGTTTTTGGTTATTTTTAGGTCTAGTTTTTAGGGTTTTTACATATTGTTTCATGCCCAATTCCCTTGATTTTGATTCTTTTCCACATATATTACTTGGTTGTTCCTATTTTTATAGGATCAATGACGTTCTAGGTCTCTTTTGAGGAAAAATGGCAAAGTGGATGAAAGAAGAGACCTTTGAGGCCTTTAGAATTGCATTTTGGCAAGGTTGGAGGAAACCACTGCCAGTGGTGGTAAACCATTGGTCGTGGTTAGCACTGGAAAAGAGGAAAAGCTTTGTTTATTACAAAAAGTGTTGAATTTATGTTTAAAAAGGAATAGAACTCGAACCACTGGCCGTGGTTGTCCCCTATAAGGCCCAAATCTCTAAATTGTTTAAGGTTTTTGTTAGGCACTCTGGGGGGATATGAAAGATAGTTCTACAGAGATAGTTGGAAAGATCTTTTGGGAGATTTTGAAGAACCTTTTGGGAAGCTTTCATTGGGAATCAAGAGTCAAATCCATCACGGGAAATCAAATCTATAGATTTGGGAGGAAGAATTAGGAATCCTAGTGAGAACTAATTTGTAATTTCTGAATCCCTAGTTTACACTTTTGATATCTTTTATGCTTGGCATTAATTTTGTGATGTGTGACACTATGACAACAATCCTTATGGCACACTAAACTCTTTTCTTGGGGCTATGGATGTAGTATGCCTATGTGTTACAATTAATTTTTCTTCACATTCCAATTTATGTGATTTTAATTTATATTCAATTTATGTATGCATAATGCTTTTGCAAGACTTAGAGATAAGCGTAGATGATCACAAATTATATGGGTAATCGAGAGATTGACATGTAATTCGAAAATACCTAAATTGGACCTATGATTTTGATTTACGACGGTAAGAGAAATTGTTTGAGGGTTAATCGGATTTCCATAGAACGTAAAGGGTCTAATTAACCAATTGAACGTGGTTCTTTAGGATTAATGTTGGAAATATGCACTAAGAGCCTATATAGGACACATCATTTTGTATAAGGCATTTTTTGTTAAATAGTTTAACAACCTTTATTTATCCTTGGAGTAATAGGTCATATGAGAGTTATTCCTAAAATATCTCTAGTCAAGTATTTATGTGGGGACATGTAAATACATTAAGACTAGTATGTGAGTGTACTGATGATCTGATCTCACAGATCATGGATATAAATGATATCAAGTCTTCACACAAGTACATATTAAGAGTAATGATGTACTGGATAGACCCACCATGATAACGTTGCATGGATCGTTAGATGAACGTCATAAACGATTCTCAATGTGATAATGGTATATATAGTCCTTTGACCTGAAGTCACTACGATTCCTACATAAGGAGTTTGTTGTTTTAATACAATCAAACGTCTTCTGTAACAAGAGGACTATAAAGCATGTGGTTAGGCAATGAACAAATTATGTAGAGGGATGTGAGTGATGTATATGGGATTTGTCTCTCTTTTGTGACAGGAGTGATATCTATAGGCCACTTGATGGAGTGAGACTAAGGAAATGCATGGCCATGCTAGAAAGAATAAATATTGGATATTTATTCGGATAAAGTCTACTCTGGTATCAAGTAACATAAATTGGACCGTACAAGGATGACGCGATCATGCCTTAGGCCCAATTAGGATATCGTGACAAAAGGAACAAACATATAAAATAATTATCACTTATAGGTTATGTTGATAATAAATAATATTCAGACATAATGATGTATTACTAGATACCGCTCTTATTTTATATTAATAATAAAATAGTTTATTATTAATATAACCGAGTATTTTACCTATAGGTCACACACATAGAGTAAGCCCATCAGAAAAATAGCTTTTTATTTTAGTTGGACTAAAATAAAACTATTGGGCCTACCTCATTTAGAATGAGTAAGGAGCCCACTCTTTAGAGAGAATAAATTAGGTCAAACCTGAGCCTATAAATAGAGCATAAGATGCTCATAGGCGGTTAACCCACAAGAGACACAAAATACGCAAAAGTTGCAAAAGCTACACGTCCTCAAACTAGCGTTTGGAAGGTGTAGTGTTTCTGGTGGGAGTACTCGTGTGGACTCCTAAAGGACGAGGCTATGACTGCTTCATTTGATTTTTTTCAAGAGGTAATCCTGAAACACAATATTTTTTGTGTTTGTCTTATGCTTTGAAACATGACGCTTTGCAAATCCTATAGGAATCCTTGCATTTCTGCTGCTCATGCACTAGAGAATCCCTAACAATTAATAGGCTTTCGAGAGAAAGGTATTAATTAACGTAGGAGAATCTGCCTTAGGAACAAAATTATATAATTGGATAGGTGAGTAACCTTTAATTTTGATACTAGCATATAAACCCTTAATACCCCAAGATTTACCATTGATTCAATTTCCCAAACTTGCTCTAATTTTCTTTTAGAAAAGACGTTGAATTTTGTGTTTTATGATTTATTGTTTAAAATCATTAAAGTAATTCATTTTAATCGATTCACTAGATAATTGAACCACCGTTATATCTAGTACTTGGGCACAATCCTTGTGGGAACGATATCTTTTTATTACTTCGATACCCCGTGCGCTTGCGGTTGACTATCAATCAGCTGTAAGAAGCAATCGTCTTCTCCAAGATTAATTTAAGGTCAGGCTACCACCAGATTTGAGTGAAGAAAGAACACATCCCTAAGATGGCATTTCAAACTTGCTACGGTCGCTACAAGTATCTCGTCATGCCTTTTGGAGTCACCAACGCACCCACTATTTTCATGGACTATATGAACCGCATCTTTCACCCGTACCTTGACAAATTTGTGATCATGTTCATTGATGATATTTTGGTATACTCCAAGAGTGATAAGGAGCATGAAGAGCACCTTAGGACTATTCTGAATACATTACATGCAAGGAAGTTATATGCGAAGCTGCCCAAGTGAGTTTTGGCTAAGAAAGGTGCAATTTCTAGGTCATGTCATCTCAGTAGAAGGTATAGCAGTGGATCCCGCTAAGATTGAGGCAGTGCAGTAGTGGGAAAGGCAAAAGAGCGTAATAGAAATCCATAGTTTTATGGGTCTTGCCGGATATTATCGGATAGCTTCCCCTTTAACCAAGTTGACTTGCAAGGATCAACCTTTTGTAACGCCCCGAAAAATGGGGGTAAATTTTTCACGATTTTAAAGAAATTATTTCAGCAAGAGAGTGCGAAGGGAAGCTTTAGTCAATACCCTGGATCTATGAAAAACCTATCCCATATATGAAGATATGAGAAGGTAGGATCGAAAGGGTTCAAGAGTGGCCATTTAATTATAATTTAAGCTTAAGGAAACAAGGATTGCAAGATAAATGTCCAAGGAAATGGGACTCCAAAATCTGAACAGGTATAATCGATTAAGTCCTGGGATAATCGATTAAGTCAATCGATTATAGAGCAGGAGGTAATCAATTACAATGCTCCTAGAATTTATTTAACGTATCAGGTATTTCACCTAATCGATTACAAGAGCCATTCTAATCAACTACAAGGATTCTGTTTGGTTCATAATCAATTACAACATTAAGTGTAATCAATTACCTTGATTCTGTTTAGCTCATAATCGATTACAATTTTAAGTATAATCGATTACCTTGATTCTGTTTAGCTCATAATCGATTATAATTTTGAGTATAATCGATTATGGGACTATAATTGATTAAGCCAATCGATTCCCTTCAAAATAGAGACCTCATAATCGATTAGGCTAGGAAGCTAATCGATTACACCCTATCAGGTTGCAGAAATTATGTAGATTTCCCCAAGAAGGTGAACTTCTCAACTATCAAAATGCATGCAAACGATATCGGAATGCTACCAAACTTTAACACAAGTTATAATATATCATTTGTGACGTGCGGCCACTGGTCACTCTCAAAAATTCCTAAAAACAAGTGAGATATGCGCATAAAGGTGTTTAACCCGTTTTAAGGCATTTTGAGGCAACTTAGGGGTCCATTCTTGGTATAATCAACCCATTCCAGTTTACACAGGTCACAAATCATACATTTGAGCTATTGGAATCATCACCTACAATTCATAGTCCTTAAAACTCATTTTAACCCATTTGGTTCCTAAATTATGCATGAAAATCACTTGAATTTCAACGTATTCAAGCTTAAACATCTAACCGATCATTTGTCACATAGTTTAACTCAATCATCATGCATAACCCACAATGGGAAACTTAACAATGTCATGTTTCATAAATCTTCATCATCTATTTATCATTCATACAAGTTATCCATCATGTATATACATTACCAAAGAATACATATAAGCCATAAAATCAAAACATTACCGGCCAAGGCATTCTTTACCCAAAATGACTTCCTTCACACAATTCCTCTACCCATGAGTTCCATAGTCAAGCCCTACAACACAAGAGCTAAAAAGATAGACCACATGGAGAGTGAGTATAATTTCTCAATGATGAAAAATCCAATAAATCAGTGATAATATACATATAAATGCAAGTTAAACATCTTCTCCCAAGAAGGAGTTCAACTAACACTAAAAATCAATCAATCACCCAATTCATAGAGCACTCATATCCATAAAGATTCATTAAGCCATACCAAACCAATAACACAAATATAGTTAGTGATCAAGAGGATTCCACATACACTTCACATAGCTTCCCCATTAGGATACCACTCAATGCCATGCTTTTATGGCTAATGCACATGCTGGTGTTTAAAGATGCATATACACGGATCTGATTTCATTTCATCAGGTGATCGCAACCACCATAACCATTCATTCATTCTCATTGGTTTCCCACCTTGCAAGGGGTACTCCCTCTAGCAGCCCCGTAAGGTGCTTTCTCATGATCGCAACCACGTCCAACAGTTCATAATGGTTTCCCACCTCGCAAGGGGTACTCCCACCTCGTGATCGTAACCACAAGCATTCAATCTCAATGGTCCCACAAGGCCTTTCATTTTAAACACCAGGTGATCGCAACCACCGGCTCAATGTCACAGGAACTCGCAAGCCCTTTATATCTCAAATCTCAAGTGATCGCAACCACTTTTCAAGTATCATGTTATGCATGTCATTCTATGTATGCAACAATGATCATGCATGCCTTAGCCTCATAAGGATTATCTCACCCTCTCATCTAGGGTACCACTCATACTCAATCATAATATTAATACCACATAATCAAATATATATACACCATTTCATAATCAACCATCGCAAGATTCAATCTCTATTTTATATCACACACATAAAGCACTACATCCATTCAATGAGCAATATGCAACATGGCATCAATACATACATTATCAACATACAAGATTTCATGCAGTTAGAAAATACACCCCTCTCCTACCTCAAGAGAAGTAGACTTCCGGGTTTGATGTTCCCGCCTCACAAGTGTTATCAAGTGCTACACCATTCAATTATAAGACCACATCAATCATTCATTCAAGCACCATTTTCAATATACATACATTTATATATACACATGAAAGGGTGCTTGAATTAGAACAAGAGTGTTTCCCCTTTTTGGGCAGAAAAACAATGTGAATAATGAGAGTGAGAGTGAAGTTTTGTTTTAATTTTAACCTTATTCATTTAAACTTTTCCGTTTTGCCACAAACAGGATCTCTGTTCGGGCTTAATACTTATTCTAAAAATTATTCTGAATACACATTCGGATTCCCAATAATATTATCTACAACCCTGACCAATGACATCTCAATCAGAGATATTTGGTCTGACACTCATATTTTAACCGGGTCAGTTTTCTGATTATTCGATCCCAATAAATTACTAATAGTACCCAAAAATCTTAATTTAATTATTTCCAATATTTTGGGACATTAAATAATCCGCAGTCAATTATTCAATATTTATTTCCTTAATTAATTCTCTATTTTAAAATTTGGGATGTTACACCCGTGTGGAGCGACAAGTGCGAGAACAGTTTCCTAAAGCTTAGGAAGAAGTTGACCAGCGCGCTGATTCTGATTTTGCCTGATCCTGCTAAGTTATATGAAGTATATTGTGATGCGTTTAGACAAGAATTAGGATATGTACTGATGTAAGAGAGGAAAGTGGTGGCTTACGTATCCCGTTAGCTGAGACCCCATGGAGTGAATTATCTGACGCGTGATTTGGAGTTGGCTATAGTGATCTTCACCTTGAAGATCTAGAGGCACTATCTATATGGGACTAAATTTGAAGTTTTCAGCAATCATAAGAGCTTGAAGTATCTCTTCGATCAGAAAGAGCTGAACATGAGGCAAGGACGATGGATGGAGTTTATCAAAGACTATGACTTCGAGCTTCATTATCATCCGGGTAAAGCAAATGTAGTAGCCGATGTGCTCAGTATAAAAGCATTGCTTTTGTTCTATATGATGGCTAAGGCGCTGGAGCTAGTAGAGTAATTTCGTAATTTGAATCTCGTCGTGTCACCTAGAACAGGAAGCCTGATGGTTGGGATGCTAAAGGTCTCTAATGAGTTTTTGGATCAAGTTAAGGAAGCTCAATTGATTGATGAGACTCTATAGAAGTAACTCAAGAAAGCAAAGCCGGGAGAATTTGTACAAGATGAACAAGGATTAATCAGGTACCATGGAAGGTTATGTGTACATGAAAGAGCTGATTTACAAAGATCCATCCTCGAGGAAGCTCATAAAAGCAAGTACAGTGTACACCCAGGGGCGACAAAGATGTACCTAGACCTGAGAAAAGTGTTCTAGTGGCAAAGAATGAAGAGGGACATTGTTGATTACGTCAGTAAGTGTCTGACTTGTCAGAAGATAAAGATAGAGCAGCAACGATCGTGTGGAACTCTTCAACCCTTGGAGATTCCTGAATAGAAGTGGGACGAGATTGCCATGGACTTTGTGTCTGGACTCCCAAGAACCCAAACTGGATGTGATGCAATTTGGGTAGTCGTGGATGACTTACGAAGACCACACACTTCATTCCAATCAATAAGAAGTATTCTTTGGAGAAGCTTACACGGATCTACATCAGGGAGATAGTCAGATTGCATGGTGTACCATCTACCATTGTATCCAATCGAGATCCCTATTTCACTTCTCGTTTCTGGGAACGCTTGCAACGAGCATTGGGAACCCAGTTGAAGCTAAGTGTCGTGACCGGGATCGCGGTGGCGCGGCCGACCCTCGAAACTATTTTAAATAATAAACAGGGAGTCGCCACCAATATTTTTTAGGATAAAATAGTGGAAAAACCTTTTGTTAAAGCACTGGTTATAGAAATGAAATTCCATGATTCGAGAGTCTGATTACAGGTGAGGAAGGTATTAGCACCTCACGACTGTCCGTTATAAAAACGGTTACCTCAATTTGATAGCGCGCATTATAATTAACCCAATAATTATTTTAACTTCTTCATAAAAAGAAAAATGTACGGAACGACAAAATAAACAAAAAATAAACAAAGATCAACACAAAATATTTACATGAGATTAACAGGACGTCTCGTCCAAATTAATCTCGCTCCGCCTTTTTAAAGAGAT
The DNA here is from genome assembly GCA_037962975.1 of Clitoria ternatea. Taxonomy (NCBI): domain Eukaryota; kingdom Viridiplantae; phylum Streptophyta; class Magnoliopsida; order Fabales; family Fabaceae; genus Clitoria; species Clitoria ternatea. The sequence goes on from CM075672.1 coordinate 166,716,629, forward strand.
ATTAAAAAAAATGAGATTAACAGGACGTCTCGTCCAAATTAACCTCGCTCCTCCTTTTTAAAGAGATATAAAAAAAATATGAGATTAACAGGACGTCTCGTCCAAATTAACCTCGCTCCTCCTTTTTAAAGAGATATTAAAAAAATATGAGATTAACAGGACGTCTTGTCCAAATTAACCTCGCTCCTCCTTTTGATAACAAGACAAAAATAAAAACTCTAAAAAATTAAATAAAGAAAGATGGGCCCGACAGGAACTGTTTCCCGCTCCTACGTATTCTCGAGCTTTCGAGAAATCAGGGTCACGTAGTTCTTAAAAAGTTTTTTTTTATTTAGGAAAAAGATTAAAGAAATGTTGATGGGAATCATTATGGTGAGGAACCCATACAATGCGAAGTTCTTCGCACGTGTACGAATCCTATAAAAGTGGTGTAGACGGAAGTATTTTCTGTACGACACTGACTAAGAATGATTTATTTTGATTTTTATTTAAACTAGAAAGAAAACATAAGAAACATTTATTTTCTTTATTATATTTTTAGTACAAAGCGAAAAAAGAGAGGTAACAGAAGCTATAAGAGAGAAAAGGAGACAGTAAGTTCGGAAAAGGGAAGAAAAGAAAAAAAATAAGTGAAAACTGAGTGGGAGAAGAGAAAACCGAGTGCAAAAAATGAAAAAAACGAGTGAAAAATAAGAAAACCGAGTGAAACAGTGAAAAATCCAAGTGAAAACAGGGAAAACCGAGTGAAACAAGGAAAACCGAGTGAAACAGTGAGAATCTGAGTGAAACAGTGCAAATCCGAGTGGAAATAAGGGAAACCGAGTGCAAATAGTAAATCCGAGTGAAACAGTGAGGATCTGAATGGAAATAAGAGAAACCGAGTGCAAAATACTAAATCCTAGTGAAACAGTGAGAATCTGAGTGCAAAAATAGTAAATCCGAGTGAAACAATAAGGATCTGAGTGGAAATAAGAGAAATCGAGTGCAAAATACTAAATCCGAGTGAAAAGAGGATTACCGAGTGAAAGTTGAGCAAAAACCGAGTGATGATGGTGCAGGAACGCTAGTCTGAGAGAGAAGATGGGGTTAGAGGGAGTGGGAAGGTGATGGGATTAGGAATGAGGTGCTGTTGAGTAGGAGTGTGGACGGATTGGAATAGGAGAGGAGTGGAGGATGGAAGGATTATGGGCAGCAATGGTGAGGGATGATGGAAGGAGAAGAAGAGAAGAATTGGTGTGAGAGAGAAGAGAGCACGAAGGATTTTTGGCAGAGTTTCCTCCTCTGAATGCCTTCCCCTTAGCTGCCCTCCCCCTTGCCTATTTATAGGCTGGCCCGAGTGGAATGCCAGCTCAGGCTTCCACTTCCGAGTGGAATGCCAGCTCAGGCTTCCACTCGGTTTGGGTAGTGGGGGGACAACGGCTGGTGGGAATTTTTAATTCCCTTCACCTCCGCCCCTGTCTGCCACCCCCAGGATTCCTGGATCCACTTGGGTGGTGGAATCCAGGTCAGCAAGGTGGAGATCCGAGAGAGGAAGTGAAGAACCGAGTTAAAATATTGAGATCCGAGTGTAAAATGGTGAAATCCGAGTGAGAATCACTCGGATCACCCTCTCAGTAAGCATTCCTCCACATTGGGAGTCAAATCCGAGTGAGGATGGTTTAAAATGGTGTATATCCGAGTGAAAATGGTGTAATCCGAGTGAGAATGGCTCGGATCAACCTTCCAATCAGTATTCATCCATACTGGGAGTCAAATCCGAGTGAGGAGAGTGGAAATCTGAGAGAAAATGGTGTAATCCGAGTAAGACTAGTAGAGTTCCGAGTGAGAATTATGACTCGGAACCGACTGAAATGTGTGAAGTGTGACTCGGAACGGGTGAAAAGTGGCTCGGTGATGGTTTGGAGATAGGGGCTCATAATTGATTGGCCAAAAGGGCTCGGGAAAGATTTATTCATGGCTCGGAAATTGGTGGAAATGAACTCGGTAATTGGCTTCAGGAAGGATGAGAAGAATTGGTTTGAAGAGGGCTGACTTACTAAGTTGCCACTCGGTTTCGACTGAAGTTGGCTCGGGTTTGAGTGGGAGTACTCACTCGGTGTTGACTGAAAATGCTTCACTTGGTTCTGACTGAAAATGCTTCACTTGGTTCTTTCAGCCGGGAGTATTCACTCGGAATTTCTTCAAAAGTGACACAGAAACTTCAACGCTTGAAGGATTTACTCGGATCCTTCCTTCTTTGCACTCGGAAATTAGAATTTTGGCCATTTGCACTCGGAATGGCTTGACAGAGAGCCTTTCACTCGGATTCACCTTCGATAAGGAAGCATTTTACTCGGAATTGACTCATCCTGAGTCATTTCACTCGGATTCTCTTCAACATGGCATAATCCACTCGGATTTGGTTTTTTTCTGAGTCATCCCACTCGGATTCCCCCAACAGGATCCTATTCTACTCGGAAATGCTTTATTTTGACTCGGATTTGACCATTTTTAGGTCATTCCACTCGGTTTTTATCATTTCTGAGTTATCTTACTCGGATTTCTCTTCAACAGGGGCATTTTATACTCGGATTTGATCCTTTTTGAGTCATTTCACTCGGATTTGATCCATTCTGAGTATTTTCACTCGGACTTACTAGTTTTTGGGCCATTCCACTCGGATTTTTGTTCAACAGGGGCATTTTCTACTCGGATTTGATCCTTTTTGAGTTATTTCACTCGGATTTGACTCCAACAGGTCTATATTCCACTCGGAAATGCTTCCATCATAGTCATCTTGCTCGGATCTGACCATTTTTGAGTTATTCTATTCAAATTTACATCCAACAGGGCAATATTCCACTTGGAAAAGCTTCATTCTGAGTTATTTCGCTCGGTTCTGATTATTCTAGAGCCATTCTACTCGAATTTGACCACTCTGAATTGGAATTCAGTATAAAAAATATTCATTCCACTTGGACCGGACCAAAAAAGGTGTTCACACTAAGTTCAGCATATCACCCCCAGACCGACGGCCAGTCTAAGGACTCTTAAGGATCTTCTAAGAATATGTATGCTCGAGCATAGTGGGAGTTGGAAGAAGTATCTATCACTTGTGGAATTCACCTACAATAATAGTTATCATGCTAGTATTGGGATGGCACCGTACAAAGCTCTGTATGGAAGAAAATATCTGATAAGTGTTTTAAAACACTCTTTTTCACTATTTAATTTATTTAAAATAAAAGGTTTATTGTATCATATTTTCCCAAATTTCATGGTTTCTGTTTTCTTTTCACTGTTTTTGTTCAAGTGTTGTATTTTATGTGAATTAATTTAAATGGAACGTTAAAAGTTATATTTTTCAGAAGTGGAAAATTAATTTTGGATTAGTGCTAAACTAATTCTTTCAAGAACTCAAATCATAATTCCATTTCTATAAAAATAAATAATTTTTGGATATTCCATTTAAATCAATTAAAGTGTTTGTTTCTTTAAATACAAAATAAATTTAATCCACTTCCTCTTGTAGCTTCACGTTATTTGTTTCTAAATGGACAAGCATATGAATGTGAAATTGGACAAGGAATTAACGTGAAATGCAAAGCTTGAAATGGTCTCCCTTTCACTCTTTCATTCACGTTGAAGGCTATTTTAGGAGGGGTCCATGTGCTTATTTTTTTTATTCAATCTTTTGTCCATTGGCCAAAGGCACCACACGGTCAACAAAGAAAGCTTCCATGTGCCTAATTTTTAAAGCAACCAAGCCTTCCTTTCTCAAATAATCCACACGGTCAAGGCACTAGAAAGGGACAAAAATTGATGCATCATTTATCCATCCATTACTTACATGCATGCATCATAAAAAGCCATCCATTTCCCCTTGTCACTCACGGTCAACAACAACAATTCAAGCTTTTATCCATTAGTCCACATGGTCACTTGTTTCTTTGCCCATTGTGCCAATTTTTTATGTTACACTTCCACTTTCTCAAGCAATTCACGTGAAAGGCTGCAGAAAAGGAAATTAGACAGCAATTGCACATTAAATAAAGAGCAATTAACATGAAAGTGCACAGCAAATTGACAAGAAAATTGAGACCAAAATCGAACGTGAAAGCTGATGGATTTTAAGGCAATTTTTAATTGAAAATCTAATAGCAAACAGCAAAGAAAACAACAAGAATTGGACAAGCTGCCAACGTGAAAGGCTTAACTAAAAAGGGTCCCATTTTCTTTCAATTGCCAACGTGAATGGATGAACAAAATGGACAAGGGAAAGCTCAAGAAAAATTGGAGAACAAACAGCAAAACAACAAGATGCCATTTGCCTTATTTTATGCATTGTTTGCCAATTGCTAAATATTAAATGTTGATCCCACTCACGGCAATGCATCAACCAATTTTCCACTCCCATTTGTCCAGCAATTAACCACGAAATTGGAAGGAGAAGCTGGCCACTCAAGATTGTAAGGCAACCACCAAACAAAGTACCATGTTTTAAGAAAAAAAATAGAGAAATTCAAGTATAAAAGCATGTGTATGTGCAGCTGAAAAAAACAGACACCAGGGGGAAGATCATTCAGCACACAAAAACCATGTGGTGCAGTAGCTATTAGGCAGAGAGTTTTATTTTTCTTGTTGTTACTTTGGGAAAAATTGGAGAAAGTAGTGAAAGTAAAAGGTTAAATTCGTATATGGTGGAAGGATCTTAAACTACAGTGGTGAATTTATTGGGCTTTTGGAGAAACCCGTAAGTATTTATTTTTTTACCATGAGTTGTATGTTTTATTTTCTTTCCATTATATATATGAATTTGTACCATTTCATGAGTAACTAAATTAATTATCTTGGGATTTTAAGGGTGTGACAATATTTGTGTTAATGTTATTTTGACTTTGATTTAAATAAATTTCTGTTTTCCATTTAGTTCAAATTATGCTCAATGCTCTTAGTGATTCCTAACAAGAACCTAAGTGATAAAACTGTATACTTACGGGTATATTAGTAAAATTAAATAATTAATAAAATCGAGAGATTTATTGTTACTGGAAAGTTTTTGAACTAAACCTAAGGTTTTGAAATACTTTTTATGACCTCGGTAAAACCGTGAAAGTAATCAAAATCCTTTTGAGGAATTAAATAGGGATTTTCATAAAACGATAATGGGCCTTTTCTAAGGATTAAGCAGCGCTTTCCATAGGTTAGGTACATTAATAGGATTCCGAGAGGAACATATTAATTAGCTTAAGGAAAATCCGCCTTGGAAAACTTAATTTGATTCTTATTTATGAAAAGTTAAAATTCATTAACATAAAATAGAATCTTGATCCCCCGAAATCCCAAGATACTCTCAACTCTGATTTTTAAGTGTCTGGAAAATTTTGCTTCTATATTTATTTTTGTTCTGCGTAAACTTTATTTTGTGTTTTATTTTACGAAAACATCAAAAATCAATTGTGTGGATAATTAAATTTCAATATGCTGGTACTTTGAACACAGTCCCTGTGCAGACGATAATCTTTTATATTACGCGACATAACCCGTGCGCTTGCGGGCCCTATCAATATCGCACGCCCTTGTGTTGGTTCAAGACAGGAGAGAAAGTTATGATTGGGCCAGAGGTCATTCAGAGGACCACAGAGCAAATTAAGGAGATTCAAGCAGCAATGGAGATTTCTCAAGACCGTTAGAAAAGCTACTATGATAAGCATTGAAAACCTCTCGAGTTTGATGGAGAAGATCATGTTTTTCTGTGAGTTACTCTTGTGACAGGAGTAGGGAGAGCCCTGAAGACAAAGAAGTTAAGCCCCAAGTACGTCGGACTATATCAGATTCTTGAAAGAATTAGGCCGAGTGCTTATCGCATCGCCCTACCTCCTGAATTGTCGAACCTTCATAATGTTTTCCATATCTCCCAACTCCAAAAATATGTGCTAGATTTTGATCATATCCTAAAACCTAACTAACTTGACCTTAAAGAAAATCTTACCTATAAGGTAGTACCAGTGAAGATTATAGGTAGTCGTTTGAAGCAACTGAGAGGGAAGGATGTACCCTTGGTAACGTAGTCTGGAGTCAGTCTGATGCTACATAGGAACTCAAGGATAAAATACGGACTCTTTATCCTTATTTGTTTTCTAGCAACAGGTGAAATTTCAAGATGAAATTTCTAAAAAGATGAGAGAGGGGTAACAACCCTCATTTTGTATAGTAGGTCCTTAAGACCGAATAACTTGATTGTGTACTAAGTTTATGTGTGTTGATGACTGGGCTACGGCTAACTTGCTTGTGTATGATGGCTGAGTTATATTTTAGAAGATTTTATGAATTTGAGGCAAGTGCCCTTGCTTTAATTGTGAGTAATGATGATGGTTAGAATAATAATAATAATAATAAGTGTGTTTAATAATACTCATAATAACAAAGATTAATTAATTAGAGTATTAGTAATTTAATAGAAATGTTTAGGTATTATTGTTTAAGTTATTTAAACATGTAATTTCCTCCAGTCCTAGCCTAGAAATCATCCGGAGTACTCGAGTCAATTATCTTCATCCCAAGACATCCTTCACACAATGTTTAATAATTTCCATGAAGGGCTCAATGCCCGTTTCAGATCACCCAAGCCCGAAAACTCTATTTTCAAGTTAACCCTATAGGTGAAACTACTCCCCTGTACATATTTTGAGCGTAACTCCCTCTCTTGTTATTCTATTTGAGTTATTCTTATTCTAAAACTTGGTATCAAATTTATCTACAACTTTTGTGTTGACCATGAAAGCCAATTATTTCCCCACAAATCCAAGAATTTAAAATACCACACTGATTCACGTTTTTCCAGTGGTAGCTTGCACTATCTTTAGTATTTTCATATTTCTCACTTGTACGACCATGAAATCAAACAATTCTTTCAGCAAAATTTTATAAACTTAATTCCCTACAACTTTCATGATGGGCATGAAGTCCAATTCCCCAACAATTTTACCCAAAAAATTAATTCTTACAAGAAACATTAATCCTATCACAACCTTGTACTATTTTCATAAATGGGCCATAACTCACTCATTTCTTGATGAAAATTTTTGTGTCACATACCAAATTAAAGATAAGAAAAAAATCTAAAACTTTCATGTTTAGGATTTTTCCAAATTTTGCCCACAATAGCCCTTAAAACAATGAGTAAGTCACTGCCTCTGTTGCTTGACACATCAGCCTTGCATGGGAATAAGCCAATCACATTGTACCACCACCCTGCCACTTGCCATGACCATGCAAACTCCTTCTTCACCATTCTAAGAGTTGCATAAGACACCCAGAAAGTGCATGGAACAACGTTGACACCTTTCCCTCTTTCCTTTTAGCCATGGGAACTCCTTGTCCAACAAGGAGTTCCATGCAAAAGTTACACTTTCTCAAAACTAAGCCTTATTCTCTTAGTCCATTTTCTCTCTAAGTTAGAAAAATCCAGCAAGCATAACTTCTCCATTCTTCTACCTTATTCACCATCATCCACTCATAATCGTCCAACCCAAATCACTTCACCACTCTTTCTAACCTCCACAAACAAAATACCACCTTCTAAACACTACACTTCCTTCTTGAATTTTCTTCAAACAGTAACATTTCCCACTATATCTCACCATCACCTTCACGTTAAACTGCCACCCTCCAAGCACCCATTTTTCTTCTCCTTGGTGAAACAAGAAATGACGATCTAGGAGCAAGCCTTAAAGCCTTGATATCTTCTTCTTGGTGGCCGAAATTCTTAAGGTAAGGGGGTAGTATTGGCTTGTTTAAATCCATATTTTCCATATGAATGGTGAGGTATAAATGCCCATTTATACCTTGGTACCGCCTTAAGGATCTTGTCCTATGGTTTTAATCTTGAAAAACCCTTTTGAAAAAAATTTGAGATCTTTGGATGGTACCATGGTTGCACCATGATCTTATTAAATTCTTTGAGTTTATAATAAATTTAATGATGAAGTTACTAACTTGCAAATTGTTGCTGCAGAATTTTATTGTGATTGCATGCATGTGATATAAATGTCAAGATATTGCAATTTCATTAGTTTAAAGTGGTGGTTTGTAGTGCTATTATTTTTGAGATTTAACATGGTTTGAGAATTAATTTGATGTCTAAAATAATTCATTGTTGCTGTTGGAAAATAATTTTTTTAATTAAAAGACTTAACGTTCATGGATCCTAATGTAAAATCTTGCTTTAAAACGAATTAATGCTTAAAACTTGTTTGCATGGCTTGATCCACGGATTGTCATGGATAAAAAAATATATTCTTGGATATATATTTAATTCTGGAATTTTTATTAAATAAAGAAATTAAATTACTTATATCTTCGGTGATTGTGTAATATACATTAAATTCGACAAAACGATTTTATAAACATTTGAAGCTCATTTTCGTTTGGTAAATGATGAGATGTTTGAGGTGTTGTACTCTTGATAATTTAGGTCCTCTTTAATTATAAAAATTTCATGGATGAGATATTAAAGGGAAGATTTAAAAAGGGACCCGAGTTTAGACACGAACAACGAGTTAAAAACAGAAATAAATACGTTTTATGGGTAAACAGAGGAATTTGGAGAAAATTTTTTCGAGGAGTATTTTGTGGTATGAGAGACGAATTTTGAGCATAAAAAAAATACCCAAATGAGTAAAATTGGTTTGAAGAATTTCCGATGCGCGATTTGTCCTTAAATGCGTATTTATGAACGTTAGAACGATGAATTTTGGCACTTTGCTACCTTTTTATGTAGGGGCAGTTTCTGGGCAGAATGAGTATTTAAATTAACTATATTTAATTATTATTTTAAAAGTTGAACACTTTTGGCTTGAAATCATTCGAATCAGAATTTTCTAGATAAAATACGATAACAACAAAGTTTTTGATGAACAGGGAGAACTAACTACTTTATATCCTTAATTTAGAGAAGGGGATTTCTTTTATTTTCAAGATAGGAATAGGAGGGACATTTTTGTAATTATAAAATTTTTTACCTAAAGACCTTATAAAAATGGTTAGAGAGTTGAAACCAATTTAATTCGTTGGTCGTAAGTCAATACGACGAAACGACATTTGTAAAGAATTGAAAAATCATGAGAAATATATTTTGTCCTTATTTTCTCTTAAAAGTGAAATCTAATTTTAAAATTGTAACACCCCGAGTTTCCAGACTCGAATCCTGATGTAATCTAAATAATTAAACAATAAAAATACGAATAAATTTTCACATAATTTCATGAACATACAATGCCTAAGATATATGCATATACATATCTATATGGTCATGCATCATACATATCCAATATTCATAATCTATAATTGACCATATCATTTCAACCCTCGATTTATATATTTTCAATACTTGTACATACTTAGAGAATTAATAAATTGACATCCTATTATGCACCAAATTGGTAAAAGTCCAATACTTCCAATATTGATACATCATCCATATATATATACCTTATTCATAGTTCATCAATCAATGTCAGTGATTAAGAAAATCATAATATCCATTTTATACACAACTCTATAATTTACAAACGCTGTCGGCCAAGGCATTCCGTTACCATTATTTACCTTCCCCAAAACTTTACTTTATATACATCCTCATCCCATGATATTCCTGCATGAATACTAAAAAGTAGACCACATTGGAGAGTGAGTTATACATTTCAAATGACGATATGAATACAATTGAAATTATGTGCATATGCATATCAACATCATGTATGCTTTGCTAAACACATCAATGATCATCATGAATTATAAATTCAACAACTTATACATATCTCATATTTATTAATCAAGTCATGGCAAAGCAGGCATGTACACATCTACCACAACGCCACAATGGGCCAACGTCATTAATATCGACCATTCAGGTCTTTTTTCAAAGCCACCATGGGCTATCATCATTATCATCAATCATAATAATTATGCCCTTCATTACATTGGGCCATAACATTCACATCGTCATATTCAATATTTTTTTGGGGTAATTATATCATTTATCAATTTTTATATGGTCTTTTAGGTACTTAATTACCCATCTCATCAACACCATACCATAATCTCAATCATCATCATCATCTGGCATATCTCCATGCTATATGTAAATGCTCTTATAGCTAATGCATATGCACAATGGAATAGACAACAAATGCGGATCCGACTGTAGGAATAGACACTAAATTGTGGGTCAAGCATAGGTGTGCTACTATGCCCCTACTGTAGTAGAAAAATATGTATACATATATCTCAATTCATGCATGCTTAACAACATACTTTTACTAGTACCAAACCGCTATCACCCATTTGTAGCACTAGTCACCTCGTGACTTGTGGATCAACAACATGGCCTCACTTGCCACATGTGCTACAGGCCCCTCTGAACACACATCGAGAGAGCCCTGCCCCATCGGACACCGAGGTAACTTGCTCATCACAGAGCCGCCCGCCCACTGGGCCTGCCACATAGGTGCCCCGTCACCAAACTATGGACAGCTTCGTGATTCCTAGAATCACTAGGGAAATACAACAATATACTCGTGCACTGGGTCGCCCTCCCACTGGGCCTGCCTAGTAAAGCCCTAACATTCCATATAGACAACGTACGATATGCCATGGATACAATGCAATGTAAATCAAATGCATTTCTCACACTGTGCATCCTAAATGCCACTCATCAAACATCATCCTCATAATCACCAACGCCACCATACACACCTTAGTGGATTACATCATTGTTGGTTTTAGCCATTATTTTTCACGTTTTATATGTGGCATTTTCATCTCAATATATTATATATTATACATGCAAGTCAAGACTTGTAGTCAACCATAATGGCATCAAAAACATCATAAATCATCATTAACATTCATTATTATTTCATCAGTACCACCACATAATCATTTAGTGGATTTTCATTTCATTCATCATTATCATTGTTTTCATCTATACATATATTGGTGTGGCATATACATATTTCACCATTATATTTCAAACCACACATACAAGATCACACTTATCTCACTTACAATGGTACACTACGAAATCATCAATAATAACGATCATCCTTTACTTAAGGAAATGATCCACAACATCATTTGCTATTACACATTACCATTGTCATCTCCGGTTCATCGATTTATCGTAAACACCTCATCATTTAATCGTTCTCTCATTGGGTTCATAATCACTCAAAGGTATATCTCATAACCCATCATCAAACTCTTATTAGCATTCTTCCATTTTTCCATTCTAGGCGGTGAATATATCATAAGTAATTTCATCCCAAATATATCAATCAATTTCAATCCCCACCATGCCATACCATCATTAAATACCCCATACACATTTCCTTATTTATCTCACAATGTAAAGAAATGGGGTTTAACATCAGCCAAGACAAAAAAAATAACATAAAAAGTCACACTGGGTAACTCGCTCAAGCGAGACACACACTCGCTTGAGCGAGTTGAGGTGGGTCGCGTGAGCGCCCCCAATTTCCCCTCGAGCGAAGAAGTTTTTGTGTGTCTGGCCCCGATCTTGCTTGAGCGGGCCACTCTCGCTTGAGCGAGATTCCTCCAATGTCTAATTTCAGGCTTACTCGCTCGAGCGAGGCTTCCCAAGGCTGGCTACTCGCTCAGGCGAAATTGTTCCAGTAACGATTTCATACTTGCTCGCTTGAGCAAGACTCCACCAGCTTCACTACTCGCTTGAGCAAGATCTATCCAGACTATTTTTCCACTTCGCTCGCTCAAGCGCGGTTATGCCTACTTGAGCGAGATTTGTCCAGTAAACATTCCCCTATCTCATAAGCATCTCTCTTGAGCGAAACATCTTCTCGCCTAAGCGAGATTGGGCCAGAGGCCACCCCTCTGATGCATGGGACTCTCGCTTGAGCGAGATCCCAACTCGCTTGAGCGAGCTCATCAGGACATGCCTAAACTTGGGTTTTCCACTCCACTTGCATGTCACAATCCACCTTGTATATATGGTTGGCCTAATTTAACACCTTACACATACTTAATCATATATTTAGGCCTATCCCAACAAGCCATACCTCTTATTAATAATCCGATTCTTCAAATACATACAAGGGGTTTTAAAATGCTTTTCACCACTACCCCACTCATCTTTTTGCATAATTATCACAAGCAATACTTTACACCTCAAATAATTTGTTTATTCATAGATTTTCATCAACAATCAATTCATGTTCAATCAAGGGACAATCAAGCATTCATCTTCATTTCACATCTATACATACATATATACATATACCATTCCTTAGTAATCAACAAAAGCCAAGCCATCAATCATCACATCATCAATTCAACATATAACATATCTATGGCAAGGCAATGCATGAGTTCATACATATACATAATTAACAATTATTCACTCATGTAAATTTGAAATGCAAACTCCTCTCCTACCTCTAGAAGAACCGCAATCCAAATGCTCCGATTATTCCGTGTCATCGTCTGGAACACAAGCCTATCAACAAACACATATTTGTACATGAAATTACTAAGCTATCATAAGGCATCATTTTCTTAAAACTCATTATCAAGTCTTAGACTTGTCTAAACCCCAATTCACATGCTTATATTAGGCTTCGAGAATTCCTTTCCCAAAACCAAGGTTCTCTAGGTTTCAAAAGGGCTAACCATGCCTAATAACAACAAGATCATATCTCTTATCCATAATGCATCCAATCCTCATCACAATTCATTCAAATCCATTATAAGCCTCTTGACACCATCTAAGACCATCACCAATGAACAAACTCTTGAGATATTCATCATGATCTAACTACTCATCTACTCAAGTATCCCTTACCAATGGTTTTTAACTATTATTATCATAATAACCACTTCTCATATTCACTTTCAACCCAACACCTTAAATCATCATTCCTACATGCATGCATATATCATCAACCTCATTAACCAATCTCAATGATTCTAAAAATTCATCCCCTCATATACATCATTCTAGAGTATTCAAAATCCTTAAAATCATCCATTTAGCCAAAAACCCCTCAAATCACCACACTTAGGGTTTTTCATTAAAATCAACTAACCAATAATTTTAATCCATTTCTTAAATCCATATGAATATTATAACCCTCATTCTCATATACTCACAAAACCATAATCAACATCATTTCTTAAACCACCAAGCCTAGGGTTTACATCATTTTCCTCAATAATCCAAGTTTCTAACATTATCATTTTAAACCCAACAACCCAAAACCATAAATGAAATAATGAAAAGGCAAGAAACCTTCACCTTAAATCCAAGCTCCATCAAAATAAAAATAAGGGTGAAGAAGAGGGAAGATGATCCAACCAAGCTCCCAAGCTCCATAAATGCTTCATATTTCCAAGCTCAAGTTTTAATTTTTGGCAGGAATGGACGTGGAGAAGGTGGGGTTCGGTTGGTGGAGAAGAAGAAGAAAAGTGCAGATGAGAGGAGAAACAAAGAAGCCCACGGTGGTATAGAGAAAGAGAGGGAAATTGTAAGGAAAATTGGGCATTACACATTGGGTAAAAGAGTGTTTCATCATGTTTTTACCATTGGTCCATAAATCTTATTACCCAATGGATAAAAGAGCCAATTAAGAGACAAAAATGCACACGGCTGAGTGAGGAGAAGAAAAGGAAATTTTCATTTTCTTTTAATCCCATTTGGTTCGTATTTTCCCCGTTTAATATCATGCGTCGTTTCAATTAATTGTTTCCTTAACACTAAAAATTATTTCAGCTATACCATCGTAACCACAATAATTTCCTAAACATTCTAGGCCCATCAAATATCTAATTTGACCAAGTGGGTCTCACATCATCTGTTAAATCACCCGGTTCTGGTAAATCTTAATTTACCAATAATTCACCTCTAATGTCAAATTAATCCTCCTACAATTATTGGATCATAAATAATTAATTATCATTATTCAATAAATTGTTTTTTTAAAAATTTAGGGTGTTACAAAAATCATATTTTTTTAATAAAGAAACAAAATAAGTTAGAGACTCTCGTTCCCTAAAAGTTTAAATAAACGAAATGTACCTAGATATTTCTTAGAGATTTGAAAAACTGGATATTTTAATTCTAGAAACTTTTACTATAAAACTTGCTTAGGAAACGACCTTGATACTTATAAGCAAAATAATTTGGGTAGCATTTAGACCTTGGCCCCTGATACCTACTACATGAAAAGATTTTAGATACTTTACACGCTTTAAGGATAAATACATCAAGCGGGTAAGGTTTCGTCTAGTACTCAGGCACCCTAATGATAAAATAAGCTTATGGCATATTGCATTTGGAGTTAACGAGGGATGTTGGAATAATCCCCTAGAGCCTATAGTGATGGGTACACTGAAGAAACAGTTGCGTCTCGACCCCCCAAGGGTAGTCTGGGGAGTATATCGTAGGTGAACCTCCAATGGCTCGGATTCACGCCTGAAGCTGGACAGCCTATGGCAAACTCTGATATACTTCAACAAGAGGCGGGGTTTTTATGGTCGTTGAGTTCTCATTCTGATGAGATGTGTGATTGGCCATTGTGATGATAGAGCTGAGAGTCCTTACCCATTTGTGAAAAAACCAGAACGATGAGACCTCTGGTCGCTCTAGTTGGGCAGGAAGGATAAGGTGGGATGGTTGTGCACATGGATATTGATATATAAGATTGATTAGTGGAATTTGGGTCCCATTGCACATTAGTATTAAATTAAGATGAGTAACAATTGAACCTAACACATGCATAGCATACCATAATTGTTTGACTAACACTGTTGGTATTCCTTTTTCCTTGTGTATATCAAAAATGTTGTATGATTATTCTAAGGTATGTTGTGTAAAACTTTTCTTTTTGCTTTATACTTATATGTTTGCTAAATATCTAAAGCTTCCCATGCATATGGATATTATGGTTTAAGAGCTTTTACTCACCACTTTCATATTGTATGTTGTTTTCCTTTCCTGTGATCATCAGCTCAGGGTCAAGGTGAACGCAAGCAGGGCTTGGACTACCTACTATAGAAGATGTTGGACCGAGAGCTTGACTGTGTATAGTCTTGTTTATGTCGAGGCCTTGTAGGTCTCGATATTTTATTATGTTGATATTTTGTAGTAACTATTATTGGAAGCCAGTGAGCCCAGTACTCTTTTAAGTACGCTTATGTTAAAGAATCGATCTATATTATAACTCACTTACAATCATTTGTTGATGATCACCATTAAAAGAAACTCCTATTTTTCTCAAATATTGGTGACTCCTTAATTGAATGGGACATTCCAATGTAGGAACTAGTCCTAATTAATCGAGGGTTCACAATGAGCTTGCATCTTTGGCTAGGATTTTAGTGAAAATAGAAAACTCTAATGGAACTACGAATCCACCACTATGACAGAGAGGGAGCTTAAACCACTAACACACAAGGCTTCACCATGAAGGAGATGGGGACAAAGATGAAGAAGCATATCGAACACAATGGAGATAGGAGAGCACAAGGGACAATGAGACAAGAGGAAGAAAGTGAGAGTGTTCAAAGGGAATTAGGGGTTTATGAGTGAATTAAGATTTTTAATCACCTTTTACACCAAATATTTATTTGAACAGGTGTAAATTTTGAATTATTAGCATCAGTTACATTGACAACCAATGTAAAACTAGATTTATAAATCAATTACACTTAAAATTTGTAAGACAATATTTTTTACATTGGTTCTTTTAATAATCATTGTAAAGTGTGTTGTTATTTATAAAATTACCATCGGGTTTATTTTTTTCACTAGGTGCACTATATATAGGCAGTGTTAAAAGCCTAGTGGTAAAACCTTTATTTGTACTAGTGGTCGCAATGAAATTAAGTAGGTAGTGGTATGTGTACGTGTTTGTATGTATAATTATAATAAATTAATGATTATTAATTAAAAACATTAAATTAATACAATGTATTTTGTATGTTTATAAAGGAAATTGTAAAAAAAGGACAACTAGGATCTTGTAAAAAGTAAAAGTTTATTACAATTTCAATTTATTTTGTTCTTATTGAAATTTGCAATGATATATATTTCATTTCTAATCTTATTTTTCATTTTTTATGTGTATTATTTTCAAGAATATCGATGTACCATAGTGGAACTAGATAAGGTCAAAGAGTAGTGATCTTGATATACTTTAATAAGTTTATTGCAAACAATTAGGCTTATAGAACTTTGAGACGTCTTTGTAGTTTTAGGTGTATTGAAATACAAGGAAAATAGAAATACAAGAAAAAACATAGTGAAAGATGTGATTGAGATATGGAATTATAAGTCCAACTCGATAACACAAGAGGTTGCCTTTAATCTCGGGTCATGTGCTCCACATGTGCTTTAAGATCTAGAAAAAGTGTATGTACCTAAAAGAATCCTAACACTCAAATCAACTGATACTTAAGAGAGGGTAAAGTCTTCATAATAGTTTGTTACTTATGGGGCTGAACCTTTATTTATAAAGTCTTAAATGGGGTGGTTGGCCCATGGTATCTTATGCATATAAGCTTATATTCCATTAGGATATGACAAGATCATATTTTTTTGACATCATGATCATTAATGTGACTATTAACAAGATTTGGGTTTATCTAGCCAGTATCCAAGAATCCGGATTGCAACAATTTGAATGAGAGATAGAAAGAGATAAAAGGTAGGAAATGATAATGAATTCATTGGTACAGAGGCCATTAAGAGAGTGAAGGACACTTCGGAGGGACTTCAAGACCTTATGATTAGGTAAGAGTTAAAAAGACTAAACAAGTTTTTACCAAGCATGTGGGCCTTGTCCAAGTTGGGCCCCAAGTTTATGGATGACACCATGAAAACCTACTCTTATTTCTTTTGTACTATTTTAAAGAGTTAGGCTTTATTGTATTTCATTGATCATTTGAGTTTGTATCATCATTAGATAGGATTGGGTTAATCCATTGGGCCTAGGTTTTGGTTGTATTTCACTTAAAGGTCCATTAGTAATCTTGTTTAGGGTTTTGGGATTTTTGACCATGTATTGGGCCTTACTTATGGCTTGGGCGCCACTTCCCATTTACCTTGGGCCATCTTGCTTTAGGTTTAGTTAGCTTGTTGAGCAAGTTAGGATTTTTCTTTTAAATAGAGCTAGGTTTCTTTTTGTAGACAACTTTTAATCATTTAAATGAAATTGAGTCTTTTAGGGGGAATAATTCTCTCTCTAAAAACTAAAGTTATTTAGCACTCTTAAGCATGTTCTTAACTTTGCAGTACCTCCAAAGTAGTAAACACACACTAAGCTTATCCTTTATCTAGAGATAACACCATTCTCTCCTTAATCTCTCTCATTTTTTGTGTTTCTTTGTCTTAATTTTTGCTTACGAATTTACTTTCTCCTTCACATACACATTCAATCAAACCATAATTCAATGAAGAGATATTGATTTGTTGAAGATTGGAGACTCAAGATCAAGGAATTAACCTTCAAGATAGATTCATATCTCAGCTTGTAAGAGACACTTGCATCAAGAGAGGTATTGAATAAATATGTGAGAAGGATGAATGTTTACGTATCACTACGTTTCAGAAAAAAAATGTAAAGGAAATTAAATCAACCCATTATATCAACCTTAACTAAAAGTTGGAAAATATGTACAACATAACTTACTAACCTAATTAAATTAATATTTTTTAAGTAACAATTAAATATTTTTAAGTAACAATTATATTTTATATTTAAACTATTTAATATTTACCAACACGAGTATGAAATGACTTCAATGAAACAACCATGGTTTAAATATGAAAGATGACGCTAGTTAATTAGAAAACTAAATACCTACCTTTGAGTTCAAATAAGGTAATGACATTGACACCAAAAAAAACAATTTAATAGTCGTTCATGAAAAAAATTATTTTTCTGTTTAAGTTAGTTATAACTTTTTAATTAGTTAGTTCATTAAATTAGCTTTTCATTTATTTTAAACATGTGATTCTGAATTTTTTTTCATATTTCTAATCTTTCCAAGTTTGATTTTACATTTTTTTATAGTTCTATTTTCTTAACAAATAGTCTTTCAAAATTTAATTTTTAAAATTATTTGTTATTACTTTTAAATTTTATAGCACATAACAATGAAGAGCATATTGATTTTGAAAAAAATAGAAAAAACATATTTGAAATAATATTAATAAAGTTTTCCACTAACATCTGACATGGAATTTTTTTATTTTAAATTTTAATTTTATTCAATTTAACTATTTAGTTTAATTTATTATTATTATTTATTTTAAACATATATTATTTTAACTATTTAGTTTAATTGTCTTTTAATGTTTTTTATGTATAATAATATTCAAATTCCTTTTATAATTTTTTTGTTCTCATATAAGTATTTAAAGAAAATAATTTAATTAGAAAAAATTATGTAGATGATGTAAATAAAAAATAAAAAATAAAGCAATTAATTCCAAAATTCCAAAAAATTTCATACAATATTTAATAAATAAGTGGGTGGAAACTGTATAATAGTATATTCAAGTTCCTTTTATAACTTTTTTCATCTTACATATTTAAACTAAATAAATTAATAAGAAGAGTGTTAGTATAAAATTTCAATGAAAATGTGTGTGAAATAAATGAAAAATTAACAAAAATAAAATATATAATAAAATTAAATAATTTAAAAAAGAAAATGATACATATAATAGTTTTATTAACTAAATTAATGGGAGTAAACAAATTATATTTTGCAATGTACAATCTTTAACGTATAATAATACTCAAGTTCCTTTTATAATTATAAAAAAAGTTTAAGTACAAAATTTCAATAAACACATGTATGAATAAAATGAAAAATTAACAAAATAAAATAATTTAAACTTTTAAAAGAATTATAATAATGTTAATATATTTCTTAAAATATAAACAAAATTTATTCTTCAATATATTAAGTTAAGAGATTATAATTTATTCAAAGAATCAATAGTAAATACATATATTAGCAATAATGATAATATTTAAATGTGAGAAAATTAAAATACTATAGAAATGGACAAACTTCATATTAAGTCTCATTGACTTTAATACATGTAAGCAAATGTGTAGCTTGTCTACATATTGGTGCGATTTACGTATACCACAGTCTCCTGGTATATTTATTGAGGGAAAAACGGTGAGACAAGATAATCAAAGTGCAATGGGAAAAATCCTATTGTGTATCAAACTACTCTTGAATGTTGAAGGAAAACCATTGTTATCAAAATTGAACCGGTTCGGCCGGTTCGACCGGTTGAACTTTGAACGGTTTAGGTGACCGGTCCGGGTCAATTCTTTAATACTACCGGTTCAACCATGGTTGAACCTCGGTTTTAGCACGGTGTTCATGAACCGGTGCCTTCACGAGTTCAATGACCGGTCCGATTCTGAAAACATTGAGCAAAACCATCACCATCTTTAGAAAGAGAAATCCAAGCCAAACTGAGAGGGTGTTTGGTCTGCAGTTGGGGAAACGGAGTTGAGTTGAAGTGAAAAATTTAAAGGTTGATATTGATCCTTCACGCCGTTCGAGACAGTTAAAACTCCGTTTGACCGTAGGACCAAAAACTTCCTTCTCCTCAACGGAGTCCAACCTCCGTTTGAAGCATTCCCAAACAGCCTCTGAAGCTCCTCAACAAACCCGCCGTAAAAACCATGAAGGTTTGCGAATTGCAACATTGTTTCCTTCTTTAATCTGGATTATTGTTCCTTCCAGGTTAACTTTCTTATGCTCTCAAAATAATTTTTCATATACAAAATCAACAAATAATGCATATGCATCTTGTCCATGTTGAAAAAAGGATTAAATTTAAGAAAGATATTAAAGATAACATTTTGACTAATCACAAACTCGTTTTGAAAATAGTTTTCAACTAAGCTTTATTCCCTGCCTCAAATACAATCCGTTTTTGAAAATAGTTTTCTTTATGTAAAAGTTAGGTATTATTATAAATATTTTAATGAATAGTGGATGTCCAATTGTCTTATAAATAGGACCTCATGATAAGCAATGCATGACACTCCATTTTTCCCCTAAACTATCTCTTTACTCTCCTTCTAAATCCCTAGCTCTTCCTTTAATCTTTATTTGTTATTTTTGTTTCCAATTATCAAGTATTTTATAACACGTTATCAGCACTAGGTTCTGACCAACTGAAATCTAGTCAAGATTACGAGATGTAATACATGATTATTATTCTTATTATTGTTATTCTTGGTAATTTTAATTTATATATCTTATGTTATTTATGTATATATTATAAAAGTTTCCGAAGAACTTATATTTTAAACATCCCAGAAGGATGTATAAAATTATATCTATATCATAAAATAAAAAATATAGGTTATTGAAGAACTTATTCATAAATATCCTTACTCAGAATTCTTAAAAATATTTATTGATAGTTCCAGAAGAATTATAATACTTTCTGCATTGCTAATTTATATTACTGTTTTGCTTTGCTTTAAGATTTTATGCTCTTGTTTTATTTTACTTTAAAATTTTATAAGATTTTATAATATTAAATGATTACTAGTAAATTTATTTTATTATTCCATAGCTTTAGCTATTCCATTCCATTTGATTAATTGCTATCTCATCCATTCCACTCTATATGCGTAAATTGATTAATTGATTAAGTTGCTTTATAGCTACTGATTGCCATTGCTACAATTACTTTATGATTTACATGGACCTGTACATTGCTAGTACATTAGTGCAAGATTATTAATATACTATATTATTTTGTTTTATACTTACTGTGATTTCTATATTTTACTTTTAGTAGATTCTTAAATTTCATTGCTAAATGGCTACTTGCATGTTCTAATTAACTCATAATTATAATTAATAGTTTTGCATGGGAATTAAATAATTAATATAATATATTTTATTATATAAAGGAATTAATGATTGAAAACATGTATTAATAAGGAATTGAACTCAAGTCAATACTATGGTAAGTTACTACCATACCACTAGTGCTTGAATAAAATTTCATAAAAATTTTAAAATTTTCACTACTCGACCACTTATGTGAAATTTTATTTTAACTTGTTTAGTTGATTTATAAGTTATTTTACCTTAATTATTTGTCACTTTCTGACTAAACAAAATAATGAGTTACTTATACAAAATCATGAGTCTCGTCCAACTAGAACTGTTCCATTCCCAGAAGTGAATGTAGCAACACATGATCATTATACTCGTGGTCGTGGTTGAAATGACAATAAATCATCATTTGTATGGAAAAATAAAAGACCATATGGAAAAAGAAAAAGATGCTTAAAGTAATGAACAAACTAAAAATATTTGTTATCTTTGTGATAGACAAGGTCAGTGATCTCGAGTTTATCGCACACCAAAACATTTCATTGATCTATATAAAAAAAATCCCTTAAAATAAAGGGAAAACAAAAGAAATAACTTTTGCTGGTATGAATGATCATTTTACTCATTTTGATATTGATAATTTCTTTATTCTTCCTAAAGAAGACATTGACCACTCGGTTGGAGAGAGGAATGCCCCTAAATAAATTATTTAATGTTTCATCAAATTTGTTTTGTTATGAATTTAGTCTTTATCAATAAAATTTTATGTTAAATATTTATTGTTGTTAGTTATATTTTTCACTCATGATTTTTTTATATTATTTAATGAAGAATGAATGCTCATGTGAATAACGAAGATATATGTCTCACAGACAGTGCAACAACTCATACTATTCTCAAGAATGAGGAATATTTCTACCATATAGAAAAACGAAAAGCCAATATTAATACTATATCTGGTAGTATATATATAATTGAAGGCTCCGGCAGAGTCGGTATTTTGTTACCTGGAGGAACAAAATTACACATTGAAAGTGCATTATATTCTATCAAGTCTCAAAGAAATTTATTGAGTTTTAAGGATATCCGTAGAAATGGATACCATATTGAGACCACAAATGATGAAAATGATGAATATCTTTACATCACAAAGTTAATTTCTGATAAGAAATGTGTCTTGGAAAAATTGCCTTTATTTTCCTCCGGTTTATACTATACATAAATCAGTACAATTGTAACAAATGTTATTGTAAACCAAAAGTTTACAAATAAGAATAACTTTATTATTTGGCATAAACGGTTAGGCCATCCTGGAACAATAATGATGCAAAAAATAGTTGAGAATTCAAATGGTCATTGCTTGTCCAGCAGACAAATTCTCCAAACTAATAATTTCTCATGTGCTTCTTGTTCTCAAGGGAAATTAATTACTCGACCATCACCAATGAAAATTAAGATTGAATTACTCACATTTTTAGGGTGTAGGTGATATTTGTGGACCAATACACCCTTCATGTGGACCATTTAGATATTATATAGTTTTCATTGATGCATCAACTAGATGGTCACATGTTTGCTTATTGTCAACTCGTAACCAGGCGTTTACGAGATTACTAGCTTAATTAATTCGTTTAAGAGCTCATTTTCATGATTATCCAATTAGGAAAATATGCCTTGATAACGCTGGTGAATTCACATCTCAATCTTTTAATGATTACTATATGTCTATTGGAATTGATGTTGAACATCCTGTAGCACATGTTCATACACAAAATGGACTTGCTATATCATTGATTAAACATTTGAAATTGATAGCAAGACGATTATTAATGAGATCAAAATTCCAAATTTCAACTTGGGGATATGCAATCTTGCATGCAGCAACACTTATTCGCATCAGGCCTACAAGTTATCATGAGTATTCCCCTTTACAATTGGTTCATGGTAAAGAACCAAATATTTCCAATCTAAGAATCTTTGGAAGTGCGGTATATGTTCCTATTTTTCCTCCACAATGCACTAAGATGGGACCTCAAAGAAGGTTGAGAATATATGTTCGATATGAAAGTCCATCCATAATAAAATATCTTGAACTTTTAACAGGTGATTTATGTACAGCTCGTTTTGTTGATTGTCATTTTGATGTATCTGTTTTCCCACCATTAGGGAGAGAAAATAAATAGATGGATAAAAGGATCAGTTGGAATGAGGTATCTCTATCACATCTTGATCCTCGAACAAAGCAATATGAACTAGAAGTTCAGAAAATAATTAGTTTGCAAAATTTAGCAAACCAATTGCCGAATGCATTTATTGATCCAAAAAGAGTGACTAAGTCATATATACCAGCTGTTAATACCCTAATAAAGATTGATATCCCTGCAGGACAATCTAAAATTGCAAATAAGTCTGAAGCCAAAAAAAATATGGTAGACCTGTTGGTTCTAAAGATAAAAATCCTCGAAAAAGAAAAGTAAATAAAGAAGATGGTCGAATCGAGGATATAAAGACTCTAGTAGAGTCTCCTGACATAATCAAGGTTTCAAATTCAAAAGAAACCTAGGTACCTAAAATTGATAAGAATAAAGAGATCTCTATAAATTATGTCATGGATGGAATACAATGGAATCGACATAAAGTTGATGTTGATGAAATTTTTACATTCAAAGTAGCTCTGGATATTATAAATGATGATGAGAATCATGAACCAAAATCTGTTAAGGAATATGCACAAATAAATGATTTGCCAAAGTAGAAAGATGCAATTAAAGACGAGTTAAACTCGCTTGTAAAATGAAAAGTTTTTAGGCCTGTAGTCCAAACACCCAAAGGTGTAATACCAGTTGGGTACAAATGGGTCTTTACGAGAAAAAGAAATGAAAATGGTAAAATTGTATGATATAAAGCAAGACTTGTTGCACAAGGTTTCTCACAAAGACCTAGTATTGATTTTGAAGAAGCATATTCACCAGTGATGGATGCAACTACTTTTTGATACTTAATAAGTTTGGCAATCTGTGAAAGGCTTGACTTACGCCTTATGGATATTGTTGCAGCATATTTATATGGTTCACTTGAAAATGACATATATATGAAACTCCCTAAAGGATTCAATTTGCCTGAAGCATACAAGACAAATCCTCGAGAAAGTTATTCAATTAAATTGAATAAATCTCTTTACAGACTGAAACAATCTGGACGTATGTGGTACAATTGTACCACTGAATATTTATTGAAAGAAGGGTATAAAAATGACCTGATTTGTCCATGTGTTTTTATGAAGAGATTCGGAAAAGAGTTCGTTATAATTGCTATTTATGTAGATGATTTAAATATCATCGAAACTCCTGAAGAGCTCTTAAAGGCTGTAAACTGCTTGAAAAAGGAATTTGAGATGAAAATTTTAGGAAAAATAAAGTTTTATCTTGGATTACAACTAGAATATTTAAAAGAAGGAATTTTAATGCACCAAAAGACTTATACAGAAAATGTGTTAAAGCAGTTTTATATGGACAAATCACACCAATTGAGCAGTCCAATGGTTGTAAGGTCACTTGAAGTGGACAAAGATCCTTTTCATCCTCAAGAGAAAAATGAAGAACTACTTGATCCTAAAGTATCATATCTCAGTGCAATTGGTACACTAATGTATCTTGCTAGTCATACATGACCTGATATATCATTTGCTGTCAATCTGTTTGCAAGACATAATTCTTCACCGACAAAAAGGCATTGGAATAGGATTAAGCACATATTTCGCTACCTTAGAGGTACAATAGACATGAGCTTATTTTTCCCATATGTATCTAAGTCAAACCTAATTGGTTATGTAGATGTGGGGTATTTGTCTGATCCTCATAATGGTCGATCACAAATAGGATATTTGTTCACATGTGGTGGTACGTCAATTTCATGGAAATCCATAAAGCAAACGATCACAGCAACATCATCTAATCATGCTGAAATTCTAGCATTACATGAAGCAAGTCGAGAATGTGTTTGGTTAAGGTCTATGATTCAACATATTCAAGAAACTTGTGGCTTGCATGCTGGAAATTTACCCCCAACAATCTTATGTAAAGATAATGCAGCTTGGATTTCTCAGTTAAAGGAGGGTTATATTAAAGGAGATAAGACAAAACATATTTCACCAAAAGTTTTCTTTACTCATGATCTTATAAAGAATGGTGAAATGAATATCCAGCAAGTCCGATCATGTGAAAATCTAGCAGATATCTTTACAAAATCATTACCAACCAAAGTCTTCGAGCAACTAATACAAAAGATTGGTCTTTGATGCTTACATAAATGTTCTGATGAGGGGAAGAATTAAATACTTGTACATTTAATTATTTATTTACTTTGTAAAAAATGTTGTACTCTTTTTCCTTCACTAGGTTTTTATCCCACTAGGTTTTTCCTAGTAAGGTTTTAACGAGGCACATTCTAAAATATGGACATCCAAGGGGGAGTATTATAAATATTTTAATGAATAGTAGATGTCCAATTGTCCTATAAATAGGACCTCATGACAAGCAATGCATGACACTCCATTTTCCCCCTAAACTCTCTCTTTACTCTCCTTCTAAATCCCTAGCTCTTTAATCTTTATTTGTTATTTTTGTTTCCAATTATCAAGTATTTTATAACAGGTATATAATTTATCTTCATCATAAATTTTGTTGTGAGATATATAAAAATTATTAAATTTGGAAGGAGAAATTTCATGGAAAAGACAAACAAAAATTGTTCCAATTGATTAAGGATTGAATTTGTATTATTGAGAGTTCAGAATAGATTTAAATCACATCGATGTAAGGACTTTATCAACATGTGATATATAAGTATCTTTATAAATGTTCCTCTAGCCTTAACACATGCATTACCTCTAATGTGTCTTTGGACCCAATTCACCTAAATTTTTATTAAAAAAATTGTATGGAGAAAGTGTTAAATTGAAGGAAAAAAACAAGTTACCAAGTGAAAATAATAACATGTAACAAACTTCAAATTCATTTTTGAAATTATATTTATTTGCATTTGAAAATTTTGTATGAAAAGTATATTTTGAGAACTCAATTAATTATATAACAGTTTAATAAAGAAAATTTTAGTAATGAAATGTATAATTGAAAAATATTTTTACTTGATATCTAAATATGAATAAATACTACTGCACTCGAAGCGTATAAAAAGGATATCCTTGTTGCATAAAAAATTCATATGATTGATTTATCGTACGATGTGTTAGTATTTCTAAATATGTTAGTATTTCTAAATAATTCAATTTCGTAAGATGATTAGTTACTGAATTTGCATTGTAAACCCTAAACAAGTAACACTGAAAGTCTGAAATAAGTAACTAAAAAAAATCCATTTCTTTATATCCTTTTTATGAAAAATTTATATAGTATTTGAAATATATTTTAAAAATTAAATAAAATATATGAAATATCTATCTTTAAATATAAGAATTATATGCAGGTTGGTATTTTTAGAAATGAAAAACCCTTTAGAAGGATTTTGCAACTAGGGTTTTGTTAGCTTCAGCTTTAAGGGCGGAGTTCAAGTTGTCAAAAAGGACAATTTTTTTATTGGGAATGAGTGTATTTACAGCCCTTTATTTTATTTTTTATAAAATAATTACATTCATCATAATAAAAAATTATTATTTTATGTAGGTTAAACACAGACTTGGGGCTAAGGTTTTTCTTTTAAAAGAAACCTTTTAAATTATTGCATTTGGATATGAAACAAGGATGTTTTTACAAAATTTGAGGCTTTGGACAAAATTTTTAAAGAAATCTGGCATAATATAAATAAAAATAATTTTTACATTACTTTCTTAATTTTTTGAGCTGTAAAATCTTTTATAAAAATTTTATAATCAAATAATTTTAATATTTACTCCCAATAAATAGTATAATTAATTCATTTAATCTATCTTGAAACATAGTTTATTTTAGATAAAATTTAAATAATTTTAATTTCGAAAAACTTCTTTTAACAGTATTGCTACATGCATGATTAAGAATATTCTATAAACAACATATACTAAGAATATCTTAATTCTTTGATAACAACAACACATGCATTAGAAAAAACTAATCAACCAAAAAAAAAGACAATGATTTTAGTGACCTTTATCTTTCCATGGCCGTAACATGAATTATATATGGTTCGTTCTCTTTTTCTAGAGTGATGATGGAGATATTATTGACTGTAAGCAACTAGTTTTTGATCATCCCGCCTTAAAAAGTCACACTGTCAAGGTGCGTTGTTGTTGTTAGAAACTAATTCCACATACCGATTATGTTAGCACCATAATGAAATTTTTGAAGATTTGCATTGCTTCTATCTATTTCTTGTTTTTTTTAACATATATTTAGTTTATTTTTCACTTAAACTATTTGTGAACCTTAATTAATTTAACGAATGGATTATGCAGATAATGCCAGATGATTTGCAAGAAAATCAACATCCAAGCACAAAAGATGCTTCCAAGTTAGAGACAATAATACGTAGACATGGTAGAAAAGTGTCCCTATTTGCAGAATTTTAAGGCTAAAGCCCCTTTTTAGCCCTCTTAATGTTTAGGAATTAGGAAAAGGCCCCTAAAAAAACCCTTAGGTTTTAGCCCTTATTAAATTTTAGGGTTTATGAATTTAAGGATGATGCCCTGAACTGATGAGGTGGCATGAGTTTAGGTCACCTCATCAGTGACAGATGTCAATAATATTATTAATTTAATAAAACTAGTGCTTACGTGTAAATAATTACCCTAAACCCCAAATTAAGAAATCCCCAAATTAAAAAACCCTAATTAAGAAATGTCTTCAACATTTGGACCAGAAAACAAAAATTATTTACCCTGGACTGCGTCTTCAACCTCTGGACCAGTGAACTCAAAAACACATGACAACTTCAAATGTCTCAACTGGGTGTTCCTCTTTCATAGAGATTGAACACGTTCGATGTAGATTTGGGGAGCATCCTGTTCTTCTTGTTTCAAAAACAAAGAAGAACAATGGAAGGGCCTTCTGGAGGTGTCCATTTTTCTTGGTAAATGGCCATCGTTTTCATTAAGGTTCGTTGTAGCTGGGTTTATTTTATGGGTTGTACTCTCTTGTCTCAGAGGAATGAAGACTGTGGGTTTTTCAAGTGGGCTCGTACTGCTCCTACCACTCAGCTTGAAAGGAGTGAAAGTGAGGGTTATACCTGCAAGTGGGATCTTGAAAAGCTACGTAAGGAATTCCAACTCAAGAATGTGAAAGTGAAGTCTAAGCTGGTGGCCGAGAAAAACAAATCTTCAATGTTAGTGACAGTTACAATTGTTGCCTAGGCCATAACGTTGATGATGATCATGTTGTATGTAGCAACAAAGCATTGAGGGTTGTGCTTTGGTACTTTATGTTTAAAAGGGGTTAGGAAGAAGACCTTTCAATGACTAGGGTGTAGGAAAAAGCCCTTACAATTGCAAAGAGGGTTTAGGGAAATTGTCCATATAACATCTAAGGTTTAGGGACTTGTTGAATGTAAGGTTTGCTATGTTGTTTAGGTTTGTAACGAACAAGTATTGTAATGGAATTATCTAGTTTGTTATTTGTGTGTTTATTCTGGTTTCAATGAAGTTATTGTGGTTTCAATTAAGTTATTCTAGTTTGTTCTTTGTGTGTTTGTTTAGGGACACCATGCACACAATAACTCATCCAACCCTGGAACTCAATACACAATAATTAAGTAAAACTGCACTCAACCGATATAACATAAGTGGACCCATTAAATTAAAGGACCTGTTGGTCATTGTTTGTTAAAATATACATATAAT
Source organism: Clitoria ternatea (assembly GCA_037962975.1). Classification (NCBI taxonomy): domain Eukaryota; kingdom Viridiplantae; phylum Streptophyta; class Magnoliopsida; order Fabales; family Fabaceae; genus Clitoria; species Clitoria ternatea. The sequence continues at coordinate 166,745,364 of CM075672.1, forward strand.
TGAATGACCTATTGGTCAGGTTCCAAGGCAATACATTAAGTGGACACAACAGAGAATGAGGTAAATTCAATTGTTGATACTTTGTTGGGTTCCTGGGAAGTCATAACACTCAGTTGTAGTCTCTGGCATGGTCGTAGATCGTGTTCCCCTCCTTCTTCCCTTTCCTCTTGCTCCTATTCCCCTTGGCCTTGCTCTGGGTCTTCCCCTCACAGATGGTGTTGCTATCGCATCAGGTGGTGCATCAGACTGCCCATCAGGTTGGCCATCAGTTGCAATAGGTTGCCTATCAGGTTGGCCATCAGGTTCACCTCCATGATGTACATCAGATTGGCCATCAGATGCATCAGGTTGACCCACATCATGTGCAGTATCATCAGCTTTACCATCTACAGGTGCAACCTGAAAAAAAAATAGATAGAATATGTAATACTGTAGGAAAGGTACAGGGAAAGGGACATGTTACATACTGTAGGTGTAGGTTCCATTTTGGCTTACATTTGGACATGTAGTTTTATTATGCCTAGTACCATCACATTTGGTGCAATGATACTGGCCTACCAATCTTGGCCTTTTGGGTGTATTGTCTTCTTCATAGGGGTCCCTCCTCCTAAGTTTTTTTGGTCTGCTAGGTCCCTCTTATATAAGGGAGGGAAGACATGTGGTGCATCAACATGGGGCCATATGGACTTACCATTAATTGGTTGTATAATCCCTGCATAACACTTGGCATATGTGCTTTTGGAGTACCAGGGTAACACAAATTGCTCAGGTGTGTCACCCCTATATTTCATAGCAGATACAACATGTCTACAGGGAATTCCATTCAGTTCCCACCAATTACAACTGCAGTGCTTTTTAGCTAAATCAACAACAAACATGTGGTTTGAGTTTGTGTGTTTCATCTCAAAAAGCAAGTCTCCAGCCCAGACTAGAACCCATTCCCCACTAAACTCAACTTCTCTTTGTAGTCTCTTGGTTGGTCTTGGCATAATATCTCCTTCAATGCTCCACAGCTTTGATCTCAGTTTAGCAAACCTACCTAACAAATATTGTCTGATCCGCTCTAGCATTGTAATAATTGGATTGTCCCTACAAGGTAGTATAACTGAGTTAAAGGCATCACATGTGTTGTTCATGATTACATCATATTTAGGGTAATGCAAAAAAGCATTTCTACACCAGGTCTTGGTTGGAATTGCAATTACCCAATCATATGCCCTATGATCAAGCTCATTGATCGTTGCATTTTGGTCTCCCATCCCTGAACATATGTTGCTTTACTTGCACTGAGCATCAGATTTTTGAGTAAGGCACCCCTACCATACCTTTTCTTCAGGTTTGTGTACAAGTGTCTGACACAATACCTGTGTTCCACACCATCCAGCAACTCCTCAAAAACTTGTAACAAACCCTACAAGTACAATTCAGTCAAGTAAATATCAAATCAAACAACAAACCCTACATACCAAAAGTCAAATGAGCCTTAACATAATACCTTTTGTTGGTCATAAATAAAAACATATCTATTGGTACTCATATCACCAATATCCTCTAGCAGGCTATGAACACCTATTTTTGTCCGATAAAAAAAGATTTTAAAAAATATATATTAAAAAATTGCATAGTGATCATTGCATAGTGACCGTTGTATAGTAATCTTCTCCATTTCTATAAATACTCAATCTTTCCTCATTTCCTACCACACTTCTCCTTTCATCAACCCTCTTTCATACTTTTTTTAAGCAATGGCCAATAATTGCTAAAGCCAAGAGGGAAGGATAAGGGAGGGAAACTGATGTTTGGTGACTACCTTCTTGCTTCTTGTAGCGTGGGTAGTAGTTTATCTTTATTGGTATTTTATTTATGGCCATATGTGTAATAAATAATTTTAGGATTTTAAAATAGTTTATGTTTCCATAAGAGTAAGTGATTACTTACTTGTACTAAAAACAAATTAAAAAAACAAATTTTTTTTAAAAAATAAGGCCAAAAAAAATCAAAAAAAAAGAAAATGGGCAAAAAAAACAAAAACAAAAATAAAAAAAGCCTAAAAACAAAAAAATCAAAATAAAAAATTAAAATTAAAAAAAAGAAAAGAAGAGAGGTTATGGTGATTATTTGATGTAGGACCTAGTTTGGTTGGATAATTGGAGAAAGTAGGGGAAATTGACATCAAATTTGGACAAATTGAAAAAGGAGGAAAGTGATGGCATGTGATGAGGGATCCAAGGCCAATTTTTCTCTATAAATAGAGAGTGATGCTAAGGCAAAAAGAGGGGGAAGAAGGAAAAAGAGGTGAAAAAGTGTTGAATTTTTTTGAGATTTTTTAGAAGTTTTTGCTTTCTAAAATTATGTTATGGAAATGTTGTTAGGAAAATGAGTGTGTCATTCTAGTATGTCTTAGTATGTGAGCTTTATGAACCAAAATATTGTCTAAGTCTTGTAACCAGTATCCTAAACACCCTTTAATTGGGTCCAAACGAAGCCAAAAACAAGGGAAATCTACGAAGATCGATCTCCTGAATTTCGTTCTTGTACTTCTTTATTTGTTTCTGTACTAAAGTATTTTTTTAATGAATACAAGAATATTTATTTGTCTTTATTTAATTCTTATTTATTTTTCTGCATTTTTATTTTTCTTTATTTATATTCCTACACTTTATTTTTCTACACTTTATTTTTCTGTAGTTGTTTATCTTTTTATTTATTTTTCTGTATTTTTATTTTTATTTATTTTTTTTGTACTTTTATTCTTATTTATTTACTTTTCTACACTTTTATTTTTCTTTATTTATGTTACTAACTTTATTTTTCTGCAGTTATTTATCTGTTTATTTATTCTTCTGCTTTTTTATTTTTATTTATTTATTGTTTTGCACTTTCATTCTTATTTATTTACTTTTCTCTACTTTTATTTTTCTTTATTTATGTTTCTGCACTTTATTTTTCTGCAGTTATTTATCTGTTCATTTATTTTTTTGAACTGGTCTGAACCGGGGTCAACGATCCGGTGTGGGACCAGCCACAAAAGTATATATATTTTAGTATGTGTACACCGGTACAGTGTGTATCCGGTATTATAATCCGGCCTTTCAGTGGGAAAAACCGGTCTCGTAGTCCTAGAGATCCTTCACACCAGAGTTTCACGTTGGTGAAGGCGAAAGGTGGTGTCACCTGCAAAGATTCTCCTACGCTCAAGTTAGAAGAGTGTATAAGAACTCAGTGAATACTCAAGCAATGCAATAGTAAGATACGACTTAGATCAACGTAACCTTGCATGTGTATTGGAATATGCTATTTATAGTTGGACGTGGAAATGAATCGTTGGATGCAGGTGGGCTTATAGGTTCTGATACCGTGTATAGAGTGTCAATCAAAGTGGCTCAGTATTTAGAGTGTGCCAGGGGGTAGGTCAATTATCAGTGTACGATTCTGACACAGGGATGGAGGATAATCACCTTTTCCGTACATTACGCCTGCGATTGTACTTACTCCTTTCAGTGAATGATATAGACACATTCCACTGTGTAGAATATCCATATTGATAAGCTATAACCCCTCTTATCTCATTATAACACTGAAGTAAGTGGTTATACGTGATGGAGAAACGAGAACGGATAAAGTGTCCGATATATCAAATGTAACCTCGGATAGCCGGTGTGGGGGTACTGCCCTATGATACCGGTTGCCCTTCTGGAGCAGTCACGTTGACGTCACAACTTTAGGGACCGGTATCCAGACCAGATCATTTTTGTATTTTTATTTTTACTTATTTATTTTTCTACACTTTTATTTTCATTTATTTATTTTTCTGCATTTTGTTTTTATTTATTTATTTTTCTATATTTTATTTATTTATTTTACTGCATTTTATTTTTTCTATATTTTATTTTCTTGTAGTTATTTATTTGTTTATTTATTTTCTTACACTTTTATTTTTATTTTTCTACACTTTTATTTTATTTTTCTATACTTTATTCTTCCATCCTTTATTTTTTTAACTCTATAATAATTTTGAAATTATCTTTTACATAATCATTTAATTTTATGTTTCATATATATACAATTTCTTGAGTTTTGTTGTTTTTAAATAATTATTTACTTATTATTATTTATCTTTTCATTTCTCTCTATTATCTACCCATATTATTTTATTTGTTTATTTTTTGATGATTTTTGAATTTTTTTATATGCATAATTATCCATTTTATTTATTTCCATGACTTCTTATTATTTTCTCTTAGCAACCTTTTGATAATTAAGAAAAATTATTATCATAAAAAAATAATAAAGACCAAGACTAATAAATAGTTTGTTAATTATTCATCTATCTTTCTTTTAAGTTCGAAATGAGATTAATTTAGATGAGACATCTTATTAATCTTATTTTTCTAAAAAATAATTGAATAAGGTTCATTTGTTAATTTTAATTAATTAAGTGCATATATTTCTTTATTTTCATATTGATGTATTTAATTCCATTTTTTCCTTTTTTATGTTTATTCTTTTTTTTATTTTTTTATTTTTTTATTTGTTTTTTTATGAACCATATATTTCCCAATAAAATCAATGGATTTTTTATATTACTAGAAAATAATGGAGACGAGACGTCTCATTGTTTTTTTATTTATTTTACTGTCTTTTAATCACTTGTTTGTTTATTTTTTTTCTTTGGACTAAAAAATGATGAAAATTTAGGTGATGTGTTTTATTATTTAATTTTGTTTTACTTTTATTTATATATTTTAAATATCCTCATTATTATGTATATTATCTGTAAATAACATTTATCATTATTGTTCTTTTATGAAGGATGAATTATTTAATAATCATTTTTCTTAAAAATTATACATGATCAATTTGGGTAACCGTTTTAGGACGGAAAGTATGGGGTGCTAATACCTTCCCCTCATGTAATTCGACTCCCGGACTAAATAGAATCTCATTTAAAAAAATAACCAGTGCAATTTAAAGGTTTTTCTGATATTTTCCTTGATAAATATTAACGGCAACTCTCTGTACCCTTTATTTTTTAAGACGTCTAAGGGCCTCATTCCAATATAGTTTCATTTTTTTATTGTCTTTAACCAGTCCGCGTCATGACCCGAGACCTCGGTCGTGACAGTTGGCGACTCCACTGGGGACTTTTAAGAGTCAAGCCCATTAAATTGATCTTGTATATTTTTATTGATTATTAGTTATTTCATTTTATTTATTTATTTATTTATTTATTTTGTTATTCTCATTGTTTAATTAATTTTCTGTTTACTCTGTTTGTATTTTTCCTACTCTTTTATTGCTTTAGTTTAGAATCATAGGGTAGAAGACATGTATTATTTATTTTGTCTTGTGTTTATTCATTGTGCAGAGTGGGTAAAAATTTAAGTATGAACGTCTCCAACATATAACACTCACATTATTGCACACACTATTGAGAATGGACCATATATCCAGGCCCCGCAAAGACATAAGTTAGGGGAGATTATTAGTGGTGTCATCTGGGGTATTCATTCTTATCTTGATTCACGTGAAAATCTCAGCCAAAGCGTGATTCTATTTATGATGCCCACACCATGTAGGAACCCCTACTGTTGTGATCAGCTCATAAATAGAATCTTAGCTTTGGTGGCCTTTTAGAACCAAGAAGAATAACCATTGGAGGGGAATCACATCAAAAAACCTTAGAACCCATTAGATGATCTTTTTGGAAACCTGACTTAAGACAACAGGGGGCAATCATTCACTTTACTTTTTACTCATTCCTGCAAATAAATTGTCAAGTTATTCATCATTTTATTAAAAAAATCTTTCAAAAAAAAATATAGTTTGCAAGTTGATGATCTAACTTTATATTATTTTGTTGTTCAAAGGTGAAAATTAAAGTTTGATAAGTATCAACATGGAAATGGAAATGAACATGAGACTTGGTAAAGATACAATTAAAACAAGGTTTGAGAAAATTTACACCTTAAGGTCAGAAAGGTTGATACTCTTAAATTGCAAGCATTGGGAAAGAAGTTGAGCCTTACACAGAAGATGACTTTTGCATGAAAATATGGGAAAATCTTAAAGCTCTTAGAGGTTGAGGTACAGACTGAGGGAATCACTGCTCTAGCATAATTTTATGATCCTCCTTTGTGATGTTTTACTTTTAAAGATTTTTAATTAGCTCCTGCACTAGAAGAGTTTGAGCAAATACTGGGTTTACCATTGGAAAGTCAAAAACCTTATCGTCAAACTAAGCATCAAGCATCTATCTTCGTAATAGCTCGCATCCTTAAGCTAGATCCTGGAGTGTTAAAAGGGGCACAGTTGAACAAAAATCAAGTCCCGAGGTTTGCACAAGGATTTTTTAAGCAACAATTGTACAACTTGGTGGCAATAGAAGATTGGGATGCATTCATGGATACATTGGCACTAACTATTTACGGTGCGGTTTTGTTTCCTAGCCTTGATAATTATATTGATTACAAGGCAATTGATGTTTTTCTTGCTTGAAAGCTTAGGGGAGAAAATCCAACCATCGCTATCCTAGCCGATGTATATTGCACGATGGATTTTTTCCATACTCGAAATGGGAAAAAGATTATTTGTTGCTTACCTGCATTGTATGTGTGGCTCATATCGCATGTCTTTAGTCAAGTGGGAAAAGTTGAATGTCCTATTTTAAATTTAAGGATGTGTCAGTTAACCAAGAAAAACAGTCAGCTGGGATGTCTGTGGAAAGAATCATGTGGTACCTTCAATGGATGAAGGTAGATTTCATTATCTATCGATGCGGGAAGTTTCCAAATGTGCTTCTTATGGGAACTCAAGGATGTATCAACTATAATCTAGTCATTGCAAAGTGACAACTCGCTTACCCCCTGCTTCAACCACCAAAGGAAGAATTGCTAGTTCCTTTCGTCCATTATTTCACAAGAGAAAATGATGTTGTCATCATTAAAGATGTCGCATATGCTTGGACAAAGATTCATAAGGAAGGAAAAGAATTAGGTGTCTGAAGTCATGTCATTAGAGAAATCTATCACCAATAGATTCTGAATAGAGTTGCTATAATCAAGCTACTTGTCACAACTGGGATCGTGACAGGATGACCGACCCTTAAAAATAAAACGAGTTTTTGAAATCCTTTCGAAACGAAAACAGGGAGTCGCCACCAATATTTTTTAGGATAAAAATATCGGGAAAAACCTCTTTTAAAACATTGGTTATAAAAATGAAATTCTAAGTTCAGGAGTCGAATTATAGGTGAGGAAGGTATTAGCACCTCACAACTGTCCGTTATAAAACAGTTACCTCAAATTAATAGCGCTTATTTCAAAATAGTCTAGAAATTATTTTAACCTCTTTTATGAAAAGAAACATATACAATGACAAAGCATACGAAGATTAACAGGATGTCTCATCCTAATTAATCTAAAATCGTACAATCTGACTAAGCAAATACAATGAAATACCAAACAGTGACAGTAAGGGATTAGACGATAAGAAACTAAACAATAAGAAAACAGTAACGGTAGAAGACTAAACAGTGACAGTAAAAAAAGAAACAAATAATGACAGTAGAAGATTAAAACAGTAACAATAAGAAATGACAAAGCAATGACAGTAAGAAACTCGACAAAATAGTGACAATAAGAAGCTTAACAAAACAATGATAATAAGAAACGACATACAGTGATGGTAAGAAACTTAGCAGAATATGACAGTAAGAAAGAGTAAAAAACAATAACAATAAGGAACGACAAACAGAGACAATAAGAAACTTGACAAAATAACAACAGTAAGAAAAAGTAAAATAGAGTGAAAGTAAAAGATAACAGGACGTCTCATCCAAATTAACCTTAATATTTACTCTAAGAAGCATTTTTAGATTTTTACTATAAATAAAACCATTTACTTTCTATTCTTAAAAAAAAATATCTTAGATTTTAATATTTTTATTTTAATTTTCACCATAAACAAAAGCTATTCACATATATTTTTAAACAAATATTTTTGGAGTTTTGTGACTTTCATTTATTCTTAGCATAGAGTCTATATAAAAAAAATTTAACTTATAATAATAATTTTAACATAGCTAAAACTATTTGCTTGTTTTCCTTATTCATGAAATAGAACTTATTTTTATTCTTTCATTAATTCTAAAAAAATGATAATATATTTTTTGATTTTTAATTTAACATAAATAAAAAATATTTATTATTCTTTATTATGATTTTAAAAAAACATTTACATCTTAAACATTTTAACATACGAAATAAATCAAAATATTTTTATTTAGATTTTTTTTGCAAAAAAATGAATTTAGATACCTTTGGGCTTCAGTAAAAGCTGAAGCCCATTTATTGGATAAACAAACAAAAGCAAAAAAGGCCTTTAGGGTTGTAGTTGAAACAAAAGAAAAGAAAAGAGGGAATGAGAGTTATCAGGGGAGGTGGTGGTTTGAAGAGTGAGAGAGTGAAATACAGAGAGACAGAAGACAGAGAGAGAGAGGGAGAAGAGACCAAGAGTGAGGAGGCCGACCGGGGGAGAGGGGCAAGCGTTGGGGAGGTCGGCATAGAGGGGATACCGGGCGACGGAGGCCGGGCGGCGTCAGCGAGCTGGGATCTGGGCGGCGAGCGGCGTCGGGGTGCAGGGGAGGCTGGTATCGCGCAGCTCAGAGGAATGCAGGTCAGCGTCGGGCATGCTGGAGACGGAGGGAGGCCGGCGATCAACACTTCTTCTTTTTTCTTTTTCTTTTAGTTTTATTTGTTTTCAGTTACTGGTGGCTGTTTGTGTAATGATTTTAGGTTGAATATGGTTGCTTGGATTTCTTTGGGTATATTGCTGTTTGTTTTTTTTGCTTGGAAGAAGAAGAATTGATTTTTCTAGAGAAGAGCGATGATGATAGAGATATGTTGTTCCTGATTCTTTGTTAGTGTTTTATGTAATGATGGTGGGGGTTGAGATGAGATGGTGAAGATGATTTCTTGGGTTTTGATTTGAAGAGGATAAAGAGAAGATGATGATGAGAGGAGAGTGCGGTGTCTTTTATTTTTTAGTTTTTGATCTGGTGAATCTGGTTGAGAAGAGGATGAAGATGAACGTTGATTTTTTCTGGAAGAGAGGAGATGAATTTTTTTCTGAGAGGTTTTTTTGTTCTTTGTTTTTTGTGTTTTTGATTTGATGATGGTGAAAGTGATGGGTCTGTTGGGTGATGGAGAAAAATGGGGATCCTGAAAGATGAAGAAGGGGAGAGGAAGATGAAGCTGGTGGGGGTAGTGGGGGACCAAATCCAGATTCTGGACTAATTTTTCAGAATGGTGGAGGAATGAAAAAAATAAATTATTATTTATTTTTAATTAATAAAAATAAAAAAGGACAAAATATGGTGTTTACAGCTGTCCCTCTTTACTTTCTTTTCACGAGAATATGAATGATTCATTCATATCGTGAAAAGGAAGTAAAGACGTGAACACCATCTTGGCACTAACATCCTTAATGAGGTGACGACTTTTACAAATAGAAGACTCAAAGAATGCCAACTTTGGCAATAAGAAAGACTTAAAAGTACCATCTTTGGTGATGAAGACTTAAAGATGTGCTAAATTTAGCAGACAAAAGACTCAGACCATGATATCTTCAGTAATTAAAAAAAACACCGACTCTAACAATGAGAACTCGGTGTGGCGCCAACTGTGGCAAATAACAGACTTAAGCAATGCCAGCTTTGGCAACAAAAGAGGTCTAAAAGTGCCAGCTTTAGTGATGATAACTTGGAGAGATGCCAACTTTGGCAAACGGAAAACTTTTAATAATGCCAGCTTTGGCAATAAGAAAGACTCAAAGAGTGCCAACTTTGACAATTGGGGAAGATGAAAAGGTTCCAAGTTTGAAGACTGAAGTTAGAGCTTTATCCCAAACAAATCAGAGAATATTTCCTTGATACTGAAAATAGGGTAGCCTAGAGAGGGATACTTAAAGCTTCGAAGAAAAATGAATTACACAGGGGATTGTTCCAATGCGTTTGGGTCAAAGGATACAGCCTAGGAATGGGTACCTGAAGCTTTTTGATAGAAAATAAATAACTAGGGGTATATCCCTAGCTCAAATTGAGAAATGGAATAGTCTAGGAGTGGGTTCTTGAAGCTTTTTGACAGAAAATAAATGACTTGAGGGATGCCCCTGGCTCAAATTGAGAAATAGAATAGTCTAGGAGTGGGTTCCTGAAGCTTTTTGACAGAAAATAAATGACTTGGGGAATGCCTTTGATTGGTTTTGATTAAAACAGCCTAAGCAAGGATGCCTAAGGCTTTTTGACAGAAAATAAATGACTTGGGGGAATGCCCCTGGCTCAAATTGAGAAATGGGATATCCCAGGAGTGGGTTCCTGAGGCTTTGACAGGAAATAAAGGACTTGGGGGATGCCCCTGGCTCAAATTGAGAAATGAGATAGCCTAGGGGTAGGTTCTTAAGACTTTTTGACAGAAAATAAATGACTTAGGGGGATTTCCCTAGCTCAAATTGAGAAATGGGATAGCCTAGGAGTGGGTTCTTGAGCCTTTGATATGAAGTAGATGACTAGGAGGATGAAGGCTTGAAAATGGTCAATTCTTGAAAAAGTGCCAACTTTGGCAATCAAAAAAACTTGAGAGGGTTGATCCTTGGTAGCGCAGAAATTTAAAGGGGTGCCCCATTCAACGATTAAAGAAAAGCCAACTTTGGCGATTGAAGAGGAACCTTGAATGGTGCCAGTTTTGGCAGTTACGGTTCCACTGGGGAAAATAACTTGATTAAGGTCTTGAGACTCAACATGATCGTCTACTTTTAGCAGCCTTTAGAAAAAGGGTAAATAGTGCAGAGATTGAAATTCGGGTAGATTCCTTGGAACCGTGACCCCTAACATGACTCATGAACGAAGCGGAAATCTTGAAAAGGTGCCAACTACAACAATGAGAAAACTTGGGAAGGCCAATCCTTGGCGGTAAAAGTTTGAAAAGGTGCCAACTTTGGCAATGAGGAAACTTGAAAAGGCCATGGAAACTTAAAGAAGTGCCAACTTTGGCAAATGAGCAGATTAAAAGTGGAGGTGTCAATTTTGGTCCTATGGAAACCTCAAAGTACAATGGAGTTTAAAGGGGTACCAACTTTGGCACTGTGGAAATCTGGAAGGATGTTGTGTTTGACGACCGAAAAGTAAAGGGTGCCTTGTTAGGCAACTGGAAAGTAAAGGAGTGCCTTGTTCGGCCACTGGAAAGGAAAGGGTGCCTTGTTCGGCGACTGGAAAATAAAGGGTGCCTTGTTCGGCGACTGGAAAGTAAAGGGTGCCTTGTTTGGCGACTGGAAAAGAAAGGGTGCCTCATTCGGTGACTGGAAAAGAATGATGCCTCATTCGGTGACTGGAAAGGAAAGGGTGCCTTATTCGGCGACTGGAAAGTAAAGGTTGCCTCGTTCGGCAACTGGAAAGTAAAGGGTGCCTTGTTCGGCGACTGGAAAGGAAAAGGTGTCTCGTTTGGTGATTGGAAAGGAAAGGGGTGTCTTGTCGGCCACTGGAAAGTAAAAGGTGCCTCGTTCAGCGACTGGAAAGTAAAGGATGCCTTGTTTGGTGACTGGAAAGTAAAGACTGCCTAGTTCGGCGACTGGAAAGTAAAAGGGTGCCTTGTTCAGCCACTGGAAAGTAAAAGGAAGCCTTGTTCGGTGACTTGAAATTTAAAGATTGTAAGTTTTTTTTTTGGAAAGAAACTTGAAAAACACCAACTTTGGTAATTTATGAAAAGAAACTTAAAAGACGCCAGCATTGGCGATTTATGAAAAGAAACTTAAGAGAAGCCAGCTTTGGCGATCGAGGAGGAAACTCTGAAAGGTGCCAGCTTTGACGATTGAGGAAGAGTCTTTGAGAAGTGTCAGCTTTGGCGATTGAGGAAGAGTCTTCTTAAAGTGCCAGCTTTGGCGATTGAGGAAGAGTCTTCTTGAAGTGCCAACTTTAGTGATTAACAAAGAGTCTTCTTGAAGTTCCAGCTTTGGCGATTGAGGAAGAGTCTTTGAGAAGTGCTAGCTTTGGCGATAGTGATTCTACTGGGGAAAAGAACTTGATCAGGTTATCAAGACTCGACATGACTGTCTGTTGTAATAACCTGCAGAAAAGGGTTAGTAGTACAAAGTAACACAAATAGGAATTTGAGGAGACATCCCACAGAACCATGATCCCTACAGACTTGAGGTGACTCATGACTGAAATAGATCAAATGAGGTAACCCTAGCTTCAGGGAACGTGTCCGGCCCAGTCTTCATAATGATTTCTTGAGGCGATATCAAGTAACAGGAGCGTCTTATCCTTACGACTTTAAATAGTCACTACTTTCTCATTTTATGTATTAAGAGAAACTACACACCCATCATATCAATGATACTCAACATGAATACGTGTCGAAAAAGGTGAAATTTTATTTGAGTTGGATAAGTATAGAGCATAGAAAGCAAAACAAACAAGCATGGTTAAATAGGAAAGATTGATAATTGGGTGAAACAAGGAGGGTTTTAGAGATCTTCCAGTGAATTTCTGAGAACAGTGCATATCTCAATCCCACGTCATGACCTCGAGTACACCGTTCGACTCTGCCTCTGAGAAGGTAGTTCGACCATGGTCCACGTGCCCCAGTTTGGAGTTGTATGTTTTGTGATAGAGGTTTCAGTCATATTGTCAGAATTTAGACCCTAATTTTCCTAAGCTGTCTTTTCAGATTTTTGACTCGACGAGTTACTCTAACTTTTTCCTGGGCCGCCCTTACAAGTTTTCGGCCCAGCGAGCCTTTCTCTTCATGACATGTTCTTTTCGTCTTTGCCTCTCAGAAGGTAGTTTGACCATCATCCACGTGCCTCAGTTTGGACTCGTACATTTTGCATTGGGAAACTTTAGTTACTTTGCCGAAATATTAACCCTAATTTTGCCTGAGCCGCCTTTTCAGGTTTTCGACTCACCGGGTTGCTCTAACTTTTGCCTAGGCCGCCCTTTCAGGTTTTCAGCCTAGCGAGCTTTTCTCTTTCCTTATAATGTGTTTTTTCTTTCTTTGTTTAATTTTGGCTGCATCCTTTACAGTAAAAGGTTGAAGCTGATTACACTCCAGTGGAGCCTGCTTAGCCTTTCCAGATTTAGTTTGATCCTTTGGGGAACTAATGTCACTTCAAATAGGAAACTCTACTCCTATGCCATGTACCCAAGAAAATAGGGTTGAGTCTTTTGGCATCAATGAGAGGGGATTACTCTGAGTCATCATTTTGGCCTTTATTTTCTCAATTTTCATTTTTCATTTTCTGGATTCTTTTCTCTTTCATTTTTTTTCTTTTGTTTGCTTTTTTTGTTTTTTTATCCCCTTGATGATGCCATGACTCGATCTGATAGACTATTTCCTTGGTTGCATGGGCATGAGGAGTAATTATGTCCCAGAGATGAAATATTGTCTTTTGTTGCGTTCTCGTCTTGATGACATCCGTGCCCCCATATAGATGGGTGGCAGCTTGCTTGATGATTGGAGGTAATCAGCTTGCCCCATTTGGCATGTGCATAGGACACCGAGCTTGATTCATTTTTTATTTTTTACTTTGATTTTTTTGCAAAGCCTCCCTCAATTGCATCTGTATTATGGGGAAAAGGAATTCATGAGGAAGGAGAAATACAAGGCGAAAAAGATTGCACGTGCATAAACCTTTGAGATCCTATAAAGCCGATGTAGAAGGCAAAAGTAATTTTTGCATGACATTGCTTATAAGATTTGATTTAGTATATTATTTATTTTTTGTAAAATATATATTTAAATCTTAAGTTTAACATAAATAGAGAAACATTTAATATTTACTCTAAGAGGCATTTTTAGATTTTTACTATAAATAAAACCATTTACTTTCTATTCTTAAAAAAAATATCTTAGATTTTAATATTTTTATTTTAATTTTCACCATAAACAAAAGCTATTCACATATATTTAAAAAAAAATATTTTTGGAGTTTTTTGACTTTCATTTATTCTTAGCATAGAGTCTATATAAAAAAAAAATTTAACTATAATAATAATTTTAACATAGCTAAAACTATTCGCTTGTTTTCCTTATTCATGAACTAGAATTTATTTTTATTCTTTCATTAATTCTAAAAAGATGATAATATATTTTTTGATTTTTAATTTAACATAAATAAAAAAATATTTATTATTCTTTATTATGATTTAAAAAAAAATTTACATCTTAAATATTTTAACATAAGAAATAAATCAAAATATTTTTATTTAAATTTTTTTTGGTAAAAAAATGAATTTAGATACCTTTGGGCTTCAGTAAAAGCTGAAGCCCATTTATTGGATAAACAAACAAAAGCAAAAGAGGCCTTTAGGGTTCTAGTTGAAACAAAAGAAAAGAAAAGAGGGAATGAGAGTTATCAGAGGGGGCTGCTGGTTTGAAGAGTGAAAGTGTGAAATAGAGAGAGAAAGAAGACAGAGAGAGAGAGAGGGAGAAGAGACCAAGAGTGAGGAGGTCGACCGGGGGAGAGGGGAAGGTGTCAGTGAGGTCGGCACAGAGGGGATACCGGGCGGCGGAGGCTGGGCGGTGTCAACGAGCTGGGATCTGGGCGGCGACCGGCGTCGGGGTGCAGGGGAGGCTGGTATCGCACGGCTCAGAGGAATGCAGGTCGGCGTCGGGCTTGCTGGAGTCGGAGGGAGGCTGGCAATCAACACTTCTTCTCTTTTCTTTTGCTTTTGGTTTTATTTGTTTTCAGTTACTGGTGGCTGTTTATGGAATGATTTTAGGTTGAATATGGTTGCTTGGATTTCTCTAGGTATGTTGCTGTTGGTTTTTTTTGCTTGGAAGAAGAAGAGGTTGATTTTTCTAGAGAAGAGCGATGATGATAGAGATATGTTGTTCCTGATTCTTTGTTAGTGTTTTATGTAATGATGGTGGGGGTTGAGATGAGATGGTGAAGATGATTTCTTGGGTTTTGATTTGAAGAGGATAAAGAAAAGATGATGATGAGAGGATGAGGATGAAGATGAAGGTGGTTGAGAAAAGGATAAAGATGAACGTTGATTTTTTCTGGGAGAGAGGAGATGAATTTTTTTCCGAGAGGTTTTTTGGTTCTTTGTTTTTTGTTTTTTTGATTTGATGATAGTGAAGGTGATAGGTTTGTTGGGTGATGGAGAAAAATGGGGATCCTGAGAGATGAAGAAGAGGAGAGGAAGATAAAGCTGGTGGGGGTAGTGGGGGACCAGATCTAGATTCTGGACTGATTTTTTGGAATGGTGGGGGAATAAAAAAATAAATTCTTATTTATTTTTTAATAATTAAAAATAAAAAAGGACAAAATATGGTGTTTACACTACCTTTCAAAGATCCTAGTATTTCCACAAGCAATGTTTTTCCCATCCAAACGCCCCATGAGAATGAAGAGGTCAGGGATATGAAAGCCAAACTAGCCGTCATGGTGGAGAAAAACAAAGTCTTGGAGGATGAATTGATTAAAGCTAAAAAAGAATGTGCATGTCTAAAAGGAAAAAGTTATGAAGTTGAACATGCTTTTAAAGATGTCAACAAGAAGCGGAGAATTGAGGAAGGATACATGAGGCAGCTTGATCAATGTCTTTGAGTGGCCAATGCTTAGTTGAAAACTAAAGTCAGGCAAAGGGATGTCATCATGGCAGATAAGGGACAATTAAGGGGGATATTGGTAAGAACCAAGGAAGAAGCTCAAACTCAAAAAGATCTTATGCAAGCACAAATTAACAGACTGGAACAACAATTTAATGATGTCATGAATGCTTGTGAGCAAGAGATCAATATGGAAAAGTGGCAAGCCACAGAGTATAAGGAAAGATACCAAGAGATAGTGCAAGTGATGAAAAATGACGTGGCAGAAATGGATGATTTGGTCCATTCATGGATGAGACATTTTGCTGAGTTAGCTAGTTTAGCCAATGGAACACTTAAAGATATCCCCCATTTATTAAAAAGGGTGGAAGTAATGGTGAATCCACTCGGCACGCCAGAAGAGATTTTAGTCTTCATTCAATATTGTAAAAGACAACTTGAGAGAATGAGGGCAATGATTGCAAGAGCAAGGGAAAACTGACCTTGTTTGTAATAAAATGTTTTATTTTTAATAATAAAAGGATCTCATGTTAATTTCTATTCTCTTAATTTAGTACTTTTAAACAAGATGTTCTAAGGAACAATTTCCACGATACTTGTCGAAATTTATGATCACCTAGTGATACTTCTTCATGCTTGCACTTTTTGCTTTTTTGCCCTAACCATATTTGTTTTTGTACTAAGTTTCTTCTTTAACACACATCACGGGGAGAAAGGGCCCCAAGCATCCATATCAAACCCGACTGCAAACAAGACTCATGGCAGAGCCAGAATGCTCGGTTGAAGATATGAGGAATGAGTTTGGCCAAATCAAGGAACAAATGGCAGAAATACTTAAGCTCCTGGAGAAAAGAGGCACAGAAGGGGGATCCTCTGCAGGAAATGGGGATCAAACATCCACTCTTCAGGTTTAAGCTCAAGAAGGAAGCCCCATACCTTTGACTATACTCCTAAGTGATCCTGCTCCAGTCATTGAAACTCCATTCGTCCCACACCAACCTTATGGTATGTCATTGCCACCTTTTGTTTCCTAAGACGAGAATGTTTAGCAAGCATATGCCTGGCCTCCATATGGCCTACCTCAAGGATATTACACCATGTATCCTAATCCTAATCAAGAAAATCCTTTTACTGCTCAACAAATTCCCAATCCGCCGTTATCTAACCTTCCAAATTTCACCCAATTAAGAGTTGTTCCCCAAAACACTTAGACTCCACCCAATGTCACCACACCTAATACAATTCCACCAGAAACCACTAGATTCCAAGTGATACCACATAACCAAACCCACAAACAACCTCATACTGTTTCCCTTATGGTCGCCCAATACCACAGGCTGGTGTTTCACAAAACCTGTTATACAAAGCTTATGTCCCTCCACCAAATCCTGATCAGCCAGCAGCACCTTTGTCAAAAGGCCAAATGAAAGTAGAGGGAAGAAGTGGTTTAGGCATAACAAATGTTTCTAAATTATGCCTAGTCCCAGATGTGGTTTTTCCTCCTAAATTAAAGTTGCCAGAATTTAATAAGTACAAAGGAACAACTTGTACTCATAACCATTTAACCATGTATTATCGAAAGATGGCTGCATATGCTTATGATGAAAAGTTGCTGATCCATTTTTTTCAAGATAGCCTTGCTGGGGCAGTGTTGAGCTGGTACACTCACCTTGAATGTACTCGTATTCCTTGTTGGAAGGATCTAGCTGATGCCTTCCTAAAGCAGTACAAATACAACATGGACATGGCACTAGACGGGCTACAGCTTCAAAACATGTCCAAGAGGAATACTGAGTCCTTTAAAGAATATGCTCAATGATGGAGGGAAATGGCTGCATAAGTTGAACCATCCCTGATTGAGAAAGAGATAGTAGCAATGTTCATTGACACTCTTCAGGAACCTTTCTATGAAAGAATGCTTGGGAGTGTATCATCAAGCTTTTCTGATATGGTGGTAATAGGAGAAAGAATTGAAAGTGGTTTGAGGACAGGAAAAGTTGTCCAAAGTTCACCGTCAATAGGAAGACCTGTGACAGGGGCAGGGAAAAGAAAAGGTGAAGAAGCAAATGCTGTAATGGGCAATCAAGGTCAACATAATCAAAAAATGTCTCATCCTTCCCCTTACCCTTTCCAGCCTCATTATCCACCATATAGGCCTTACCCTTATATAGCTGCTGCTTCTGGAAATCCATTTCCCTATCCTCAATCATATAGACCCCTACCTATCTATAATTTCAGGAATACACCACCACCTCCTACTGAACAATGGATGTGAAATTCCAACCCAAATCCTTCATAAAAAAAGCCAAACAATGACCGTCCTTCTATCCAATTCGATCCAATTCCCATGACATATACTGAACTTTTACCTCAGCTTCTCAAAAGTTTTCTCGTCGTATAATGTCCCCTAAACCCCATAGAGCCACTATATCCTAAAGGGTATGATCCCAGTGTAAAATGTGATTATCATGTTGGGGCACCGGTGCATTCTATAGAAAATTGCATTGCCCTAAAGTTTAAAGTACGTGATTTGATAAAGGCCAAATGGTTGAATTTTGAAGAAGGCGCCCCAAATGTGACTAGCAATCCTTTTCCTAATCATGGAAATACTGGGATAAATGCAATAACACATGATTTGGGAAATGATCGTGTTAGGAATGTTTTAGATATAAAAACTACTCTCCCATAGATCTATAAGGAACTTTTAAGGAAATGATTAATATCTGAAACTCAGAGTTTTAATGAGGACGTTCATAATTAGATGCCCGTTGATGCAAAGTTGACTGAAATTCTTCAAAAATTACTTAACACACATCTGGTACAAGTTTATCATCACCCTTGTGATGATATCAACATGATCCATGGACAGCATGGTACAGGTTCAGTAAGCCCAGTCACCCCCGTTACTTTGGTGGTCTATTACACCAAGGAACCTCTAACTAAACCAGTCGTAAATCACCAGTCAATGACAGTTTGGGTACCTGCTCCCTTTGCTTTCAAAGATACTCATGTGGTACTGTGGAAATACAAAGCGGAAGTAGTCATTCATCCCCGACTAGTGACCCATCTTCTTCGGTTACAAATATTTCTGGGGTAAGTGGAGTAACTAGGAGCGCTCGGATTTTTGCTCTAGAAGAATTAAGGAAAGAACCTGAATTAACAATAGAGAGGAACAACCTAGGGAAGAACAAAGAACAAGACCCTTCCCAAGAGGTAACAGATGAAGAAGCTTATGAATTTTTGAAGTTCATCAAGCAAAGCAACTACCAGATAGTTGACCAACTAAGTCATACCCCTACTAAGATATCTCTTCTGTCGCTGCTGCTTGATTTAGAGTCACATCGTGAAATGTTAATGAAAGTCTTAAGCAAGGCTCATGTGACTCAATATATTTCTCCCGAGAAATTTGGGGGAATAGTCAATCACATTGCAGCTAATGATTATTTAACTTTAACATATGAAGAAATACCCCCTGAGAGAAGAGTTCACAATAAAGCTTTACATGTAACATCCCTGTTTTTAGTAACAATTTTAATCTTGTAATTTTGAGGTATGAAAGGTTTGTAAGTGTTAATAAGTGAATAAATACCCTGTGGATGGTCTGTAATATCCCAAAAATTTCATTTTTGTGTATAATCATGGATTTTATATGGACCATTAGTGATATTACCCATTTTCTGAGTGAAATATGTCTTAAATAAGACTTTCCGAGTGAAGAAAGGGATCTGTTCCGAGTAACAAGAGAAATTCCGAGTAAAGGTTGGAAATTCCGACTGAAGGTTGCAATTCTAAGTGAAGGTCATGTTTTCCCGAGTAAGACATGACCGAGAGAGCCACTACCGGGTGGAGTCCTAGCCTCGGAGACATTTGGAGTGCAGTGTGTTCGAGAGAACCACTTCTGGGTGAAATTTATGAGTCAAACACCCTAGAATGACTCGTTTCCAAGTCAAACACCCTTGAATGACTCGTTTCCGAGTCAAAATGTTCTCGAATGACTCGTTTCCGAGTCAAACGCCTCCGAGTGACTTATTCCCGAGTCAAGTACTTCCTTTTCCGAGCGAAACTTCTCTGAGTGCAACGTTCCGAGAGAAGCACGTTCAATTGAAGGAAAACACATTTCCGAGTAATAGATATCCGAGTGGGCTATGTCCGAGTCGAGTGTAATTTCCCTGACGTCAACTGAAATAGATACCGAGTGAGTCACTTCAGGTGAGGGACTCTGAAACAGATAAAGGTCAACTCCGAATGACCTCATTTGTCACATTCCCGAGTGACAAATTCCGAGTAATCCGTTGGTAATAAATTCCGAGTTATGCACCTCTGAGCGAAATATTTCGAGTGAAGGAAGATTCTTAAGTACTTTCGGGCAAAAACTATATTTGACTGAAAAGCTTCCGAGAGAACCAATTCCGATCAACTGTGGCTGAGTGAGTCGGAATAGAAAGGGGACTGATTCGAGTGAGAGATATA
Organism: Clitoria ternatea; assembly: GCA_037962975.1. Taxonomy (NCBI): domain Eukaryota; kingdom Viridiplantae; phylum Streptophyta; class Magnoliopsida; order Fabales; family Fabaceae; genus Clitoria; species Clitoria ternatea. The sequence goes on from CM075672.1 coordinate 166,765,448, forward strand.
TATATCTGAGTGAGTCCGAGTGAGGAAAGTCCGACTGAGTCATCTCCAGGGAAGGGAAATCCGACCGAGTGTTTCAAGCAGAAACACTTCCGAGCGAAGCTATACTGAACGACGCTCAAGCGAGCGTTCTGTGCTCAAGCGCTCGGGTCTTGATTCTTTCTCACGCTCAAGCGTGAAGGCAGCGTGTCCAAGAGTGATAGCACACTCACGCTCAAGCGCGAGAGGCCACGCTTAAGCTTGATTCAAAGGAGTCTGTTTCCAGTAACTCTTGGGAATAATTAGCCGACCAACGTCAGAATGGAAAGGGACTTGATCAATGGAAATCTGACCGACTGGTGCACTCACCAGCTAGAATCCGACCGGTTTTGCACTCCAGCGTTCACCTCACTGTTCTATTGAAACCGACTGAAACAAGCTAAACCGAGACGCTCCTGCTAGTGACCAGTCCACTAGCTCACATAATCCAAAAGTTTATCACAGACGCTCCACAAACTTGCACCTTTTCACTCAGATCATAGCACCTTTTATATATTTTAATATATATTCCCTTCAATCATGCAAGCTGGCGGTGGAAATGGTCAAATGCAGCTCACTTTCTATCCAAAAGTATCTATTATTCCCATAATTAACTCACCTACTCTTCAATCACGAGAAAGCTTGTTCCCCCACTTGTCTCTTGCACTATTAAACCAATACCACAACACATCTCCAAGTCCAAACTTTCAGAACCAACGGAGATTAACAAAAACTCTCTCTTTCTTATTTCTTCTCTACATACAAGCCTCTTTCTCTCTCATTTTCCTTTTCTCCTCACTGTGAGCTGAAGCAAGGATATCATCTACTAATCAAAGATCTTCCATTAAGGTTAGGGGGTATATTCTCGGGTATTCTGGGGGAAAACCGAGTGTTAGGAAAGGGTTAAGGTACCTTTGGTCCTCACCTTTCCAGAACAGGTTCAAGAATTGCTGTTATATCAATATGCTTTAATTTTTACATGTATGTTTTATATATTTTGATTGCTATGTATATGTTCGACTGGCTGTGTTAATTATTATTAACCATGATGAGTTAAATGATATGATTGGTGTTGAATTGTGAAAATATTAAGAATCATGGGTGTCTATGTGAATTCCAGTGAAGAATTATAAAACAGAAGTCAGATTCAATAATAACAAGCTCGGTTTTATATCAATCCGACCGGATCACCTAAAATATACAAATACATAATTTCACTCAGAAAACTCTTCTATCTGATTCCACTCGGAATCATGATAATTTTACTTAGAAAACTCTTCTCATTCTGATTCCACTCGGAATCATGATAATTTCACTCAGAAAACTCTTCTCATTCTGATTCCACTCGGAATCATGATAATTTCACTCAGAAAACTCTTCTCATTCTGATTCCACTCAGAATCATGATAATTTCACTCAGAAAACTCTTCTCATTCTGATTCCACTCGGAATCATGATAATTTCACTCAGAAAACTCTTTTCAGTCTGATTTCACTCGGAATTATAGTTATTTCACTCAGAAAACTCTTTTCAGTCTGATTTCACTCGGAATTATAGTTATTTCACTCAGAAAACTCTTTTCAGTCTGATTTCACTCAGAATTATAGTTATTTCACTCAGAAAACTCTTCTCAGTCTGATTCCACTTGGAATCATATTTATTTCACTCGGAAACTCATTTTCACTCGGAATCAACTTATTTTACTCGGAAAATCTGGTTTTCAACATTTTCACTCGGAATCAAACATTTTTACTCGAAAAATCTGGTTTTGACATTTTCACTCGGATTTTCGTTCAGAAATTCTTCTTTAATTTTTTTAAAATTATTTTTAAAAAAAAATCATAAAAATTGAGATGTTACAATTATCATTATTATTCTTATTTCTATTATTATTATCATTATTATTGTTATTCTTATTATTATTATTATTATTATTATTATTAACTATTATTATTGTTATTGATATTATTATTGTTTTAATTATGAGTAATGGAATAAGAAACATATTACTTACTCTTTAAACGAAGTATTATTTTAGCCAAGAACTTGTGAATAAATATTATGAGACTGGAAACACATAAGATACCCAAGGATCAAATGATAAAAATAATGCATTTCGCATCATGAAAATATTTTTGAGGGAGTAAAACTAGAGCATACACCTGGTACGCTGGAGGACATTCACGTTCGATCTCTGAGGAGAATCTTGGGAGTACAACCGGAACGGAAACCCAATGGCATCAGAGTCACGCCTGGAGCCGGGTCAGACGATATAATTCTGGTGTACTTTGACTAAATGACGGAGTGTATCTATGATCGTGTAGAACCAAGTCCCAAAATAATATAATGATGAGAACCTATGAGTTCATTCGTACCTTATGATGATTAAATAATGAATGGGAGCTTGGTGGACTCCGATCGCTCTAGAATGGAAACGATGTGCCCAAGAGGCGGATTGAGCAGAATGACTACAAAAGAAAGGGATAATGGTGATGGTGGATTGATTTATTGGGCCCACATGCATCATGAGACTTAAACTCAAGATAAATCATAATAAACCAAACACATGCATTTCATGACAGTATATTTGATTGTTATAGTTATAAATATATCAATTGCATAATTTATGTGATATTATCTGTTGACTGGATTATGTCTGCACCGGATAACCTTCAGGGTCTTGGGTTATACTCACCCTTACTGTTGAATATTAACAGAGGAAATAGGAAACCAAGAACCGGAGTACGACGAATAGCAATACGTTGAACCGACTGGGAACACTCATTAAAATAGAATATATGTAGAATATTTATTAATGAATAATAAGACCATGGATGACTGTATAATTATTTAAGGGTGCCTGCGTGCCCCATTCTGTTAAGAGTACAATTACTTATAGTTTGTGAATGACTATGTGAATTATCTATTAATTGCTTCCACTGATCTGCCATTATTTTATTTTAAAAAAAAATATTAGCCTTTTCTGAAAACTGTTAACACTCTTAGTTAAATAGGATGATCCTATAGAAGGGTCTATCTTATTTAACCGAGGGTGTTACATTACACATCTCAGTTAAATACCGAGATTACATCTTGGCAAAAGTGCTCATCGATAATGGCTCTTCTTTAAACATAATACCCAAGCCAACTCTCACACAACTTCCTTTTGACGGAACACATATGAAACCTAGTACCATGGTGGTAGCGGCTTTTGACGGTACAAGAAGGGAGGTCATAGGCGACATTGAGATTCCTATTCAGGTTGGACCATGCACGTTCAATGTTCTATTTCAAGTAATGGTCATCATTCCTGCATACAGTTATCTATTGGGTAGACCTTGGATCCACACCGCTGGGGTTGTTCCATCTACACTTCACCAAAAGCTAAAATTCATTACGAATAATAAGTTGCTTATAGTTTCTGGTGAAGAGGATTTCCTAATCAGTAAGCCCATGTCCACTTCTTATATAGAGGCTGCTGAAGAAAGTTTGGAAACTTCTTTCCAATCTTTGGAGATTGCCCATACCAGCTATGTAGGTGAGAAGGTGACAACAGCTCAGTTACCTAAGGCATCCCTAATGATGGTAAAAATAATGATGAAGGCCGGATATGAGCCAAGAAAGGGACTTGGAAAGAATTTGGGCAAAAGAATAGAGCCTGTGTGCCTTAAAGAAAACAAGGATGGATTTGGGTTAGGATACTACCCATCTCCAACAGAGAGAAGGAAGGTCACTGAAGAAAAGAAGGAAAAATGGAGGGCTTGTTTGGAAAATCAAGAACCCTGAACTACAGGATCCCCCATTTGTGACCTCTACAGAAGTTTCAAAAGTACGGGCTTGACATCTCCTAATCAAGTTGTAGTAGTCAGCAATGATTTTCTTGGAAAAGAAAGTCATGTTCACCCTTGTTCATTAGACACCATTCTATGTAATTGGGAGGCCATTGAGTTTCCCGAGATCAGTTACATATAATTTATTACTCTGTGATCTTTGATCCTTTAGCTGTGTTTGAAGCCTTATGGCCTTTCTTTTCAATTAAAAAGTTTCTTTATCAATTATAATGATCCAAGTAAATGCACATTAAGGATTCTTGTTTATTTTCTTGCAAATAACCTAATAACCATTTTCTTATTCCCTTTTACATTAAATAAATTACAGATCTGAAACTGACCCCCAACGAATGAAAAAATTACATTTTGACATCATGATTTTGAATATTCAAATGGAGAGGATGAAGAAGATAATGAACCATCACCTAAATTATTAAGATTGCTAGATCAGGAAGATAAAGAAATTTCTCCCTATCTAGAAATTGTTGAAGTCATAAATTTGGGGAGTGAAGAAAATAAAAGGGAACTCAAGATCGGTACTTCTCTAAGCATCAAGCAAAGGAAAATTCTGATAGAGATGTTAATTGAGTTTAATGATGTGTTTGTCTGGTCATACCAAGACATGCCGGGATTGGATACTAGTATTGTTGAGCATAAGTTACCATTAAAACTAGAATACCCTCCTGTAAAACAGAAGCTAAGAAGGATGAAATCTGAGATACTTTTAAAAATCAAAAGAAGAGGTCACAAAATAGTTTGATGTAGGTTTCCTAGCTATTGTAAAATATCCTCAATGGATAGCCAACATTGTCCCAGTTCCTAAGAAAGATGAGAAAGTATGAATGTGAGTAGACTATCAAGATCTAAATAGGGCTAGCCCCAAAGATGATTTCCCACTACCACATATTGACATTTTGGTTGACAACACAGGTCAACACTCCATCTTCTCATTCATGGATGGATTTTCTGGATATAATTAGATTAAGATGGCACCTGAGGACATGGAGAAAACAACATTTATCACTTTATGGGGAACGTTTTGTTATAAAATGATGTCCTTTGGTCTGAAGAATGTTGGGGTAACATATCAAAGAGCTATGGTAACCTTGTTTCATGATATGATACATAAAGAGATAGAGGTTTATGTGGATGGCATAATTGCTAAATCTAAAATAGTAGAAGGCCACATCAATGACTTAAGAAAGCTTTTTGAATGTCTTAGAAAGTTCAAACTCAGATTGAATCCAGCCAAATGCACTTTTGGTGCTAGATCTTGAAAGTTACTCGGGTTCATAGTCAATGAAAGAGGGATTGAAGTAGACCCTGATAAAGTAAAGGCAATCATGGAAATGCCTGCTCCTATCACCGAAAAAGAAGTACGAGGATTCCTTGGAAGATTGAATTACATAGCTCGTTTCATTTCTCAACTAACAGTTGTATGTAATCCAATCTTTAAGTTGCTTTGTAAAAATCAACCATCACAATGGAATGATGAGTGCCAAGAGGCCTTTGACAAAATAAAGCAATACTTACAATCCTCATCGATCTTGGTTCCTCCAACTCTAGGAAGACCACTCTTGTTGTATTTGACAGTGATAGATGAATCTATGGGTTCTGTGCTGGGGTAACATGATGAGTCTGGGAGAAAAGAGCACACTATTTACTATTTGAGCAAAAAGTTCACTGAATGTGAAGCACGATATTCCACTGTGGAATGAACTTGTTGTTCATTAGCATGGTCCGCTCGTCGCCTAAGGCAATACATGTTATCTTATACTACTTGGTTGATATCTAAGGTGGATCCAATTAAGTACGTCTTTGAAAAACCAGCTCTAACGGGAAGAATAGCTCGTTGGCAGGTTCTTTGGACTGAGTGTGATATAATTCATGTCACCCAGAAAGCTGTAAGAGGGAGTGCTTTAGCTGATCACTTGGCACACCATCCTTTGAATGATTACCAACCTATGTGATTTGAATTCCCTGATAAGGACATCATGATGTTGATGTAGGAACTTCTTCTAACTTCTTGAAAAAGGATGGATCTAGGGATCTTCTTTTCTTCTAACCTCCACAAGCCTTGATTGAAACACTTTACCACATGAAAACCGAAAGGAAAAATATGCAAAAGGCTAAAGATCTACATGGAATTAAGAAGGGAAACGGGGTGGAAAAGGATGGAAATGGAAGGAAGAAAGGAAGGAAATGGAAGAGGGAATGGAGAAAGTGGGTGGGCGGCCACTCCAAGAGGAGATAACTCCCTTGAACTCGCCACCAAGGAGGGAGGAATCCCCTTGGATGAGGACTGGCTAGAGCCCACTCTAACCTAGAGAGAAGGGAGAGCTTCTCTCACTAAAATTTTACTTTGGAAGTGGAAAATCTCAATATGCATTAATGTGTGTCAAAATACAAAAGGAGAGCTCCTTATATAGGGCTTGGAGCAATTCGGCTAAGTGAACTCTAAATGGGCCTCTCCATGATTCCTAGGCCCAATGGTGCTAATAGAGAAGAGCATGACCTATACATGGCCCAAAAATAGCCTATTTGACCTTGCAAGGCCCAAATAAAACCTCTAAGCCTAGACAATCTAACTAAGAAGTATATTACAAGTGACATATGAGTAGATCTTTAAGGAGTCTTCATTGGGCTTGGGCCCACTAAAAGAGACAAAAGAGGATAAGGCTTCGTGAATGCTCTCTTTGGCCTTTTTGGTCTTAGCCCTTGTGAGGGGACCTTTATAAGCTTCAAGTCCTTTCTCTAGGGTAGTGTGAGGGTCCTCCCTTAGTGTGTCCTCATTATGCTCCCCCTCTTTGAAAGGATTTGTCCTCAAATCTAAGGCATCATCCTCTTCATCTAAGTCAAAAGGAGACAAGTTAGAAATACTAAAAGAAGCACTCACACCATATTCTCTTGGAAAATCAAGGACATAAGCATTATTATTCATGTTCTTTACTATTTGGAAAGGCCCATCACCTCTAGGGTCGAGTTTGGATTTTCTCAAGTTTGGAAATCTTTCCTTTCTAAGATGTGACCAAACCTAATCTCTAACCTCAAAGGTGATTTCCTTTCTCTTCTTATTGGCACAACGAGGATAATGTTCATTTTTATTATTTGGTTCTTAACCTTCTCATGAAAATCTTTGATAAACTTGGCCTTTGCCTCTCCATCCATATGAAGGACAGAGTCAGAAACCTCAATAGGTAAAAGGTCCAATAGAGTGAGAGGGTTAAAACCATACACAACCTCAAATGGACTATGCTTGGTTGTGGAGTGTTGTACCCTATTATATGAAAATTCAATGTGGGGTAAACACTCATTCCAAGATTTCACATTTTTATGCACTAAGACCCGAAGAAGTTAAGAAAAAGTCCTATTGACTACCTCTATTTATCCATCTGTTTGAGGATGACAAGTAGTGGAAAAGAGTAGCTTCGTTCCTAGCCTTGACCAAAGAGTTTTCCAAAAGTGGCTTAGGAATTTGGTGTCCCTATAAAAAATTATGGTTTTAGAAACACCATGAAGTCTTACAATCTCTTTAAAGAAAAGTTTAGCAATATGACTAGCATCATCTACCTTATGACAAGGGATGAAGTGAGCCATCTTACTAAACCTATCCACTACCATAAAGATAGAATCCATTCCCCTTTGGGTCTTAGGTAAGCCCAACACAAAATCCATAGATATATCAATCCAAGGTGAACTAGGTGTTGGTATAGGAGTATATAAACCACTAGGTGAAAGTTTTGATTTAGCTCTTCTACACACAATACACCTAGCATAATATTTTTGAACATCTTTTTTCATTTTTGGCCAATAGAAGTGTTCATGCAATATTGACAATGTTTTATCTCTTCCAAAATGGCCCATTAAGCCTCCCTCATGGCTTTCCCTAAGTAATAGGTCTCTTAAAGAACTTCTAGGAATGCAAAGTCTATTGGCTTTAAAGAGATAGCCATCTAAAATATAGAAGCCTTTATGAGATGAAGAAGTGGAAGATGAGTTAAAGATATTGAAAAAATCAAGGTCGTTTGGGTACAAAGACCTAATCTTATCAAGCCCAATAACTTTGGCTCCTAGGAAGGTAAGTAAAGAATGCCTCCTAGATAAAGCATCAGCCACAGTATTGGATTTTCCATTCTTATACTTGATGACATAGGGAAATTGTTCCAAGTACTCAACCCACTTAGCATGCCTTTTGTTTAACTTATGTTGCCCTTTAATGAATTTGAGGGATTGGTGATCACTATGTATAACAAACTCTTTGAGGATCAAGTAGTGTTCCTAAGTTTGTAGGGCTCTAATTAAGGCATAGAATTCTTTATCATATGTGGGATAGTTGATGGATGCCCCCATTAAGCTTTTCACTAAAGAAAGCAATAGGGTGACCTTCTTGTAATAACACAACTCCTATACCCATATTTGATGCATCACACTCAAGCTCAAATGTTTTAGAAAAATTTGGAAGTGATAAAATTGGAGCATGAGTGAGGCGATCCTTGAGATCTAGAAAGGCTTTTTCTTGCCTTGGCCCTCATACAAAAGGAATGTTCTTTTTCACCAACTCATTTAAAGGGGAGGCTAAGGTGGAAAAATCTTTCAGAAATCTCCTATAAAAGCTTGCTAGACCATGAAAACTTCTTATTTCACTCATATTTTTAGGTGTGGGCCAATCCTGGATGGCCTTAACCTTTGAGTGATCTACCTCAACACCTTTTGAACTTACTATAAATACAAGAAAGACAATGCTATCCATGCCAAAAGAATATTTTTCAAAGTTTGCATAAAGATTGTTTGTTCTTAGGGCAAGCATAACTTGTCTGAGATGGTTTAGATGAGAGGTCTTGGTCGTAGAATACACCAAAATATCATCAAAGTAGACCATAACAAAATGCCCAATCAATTCCCTTAAAACATGATTCATTAATCTCATGAATATGCTTGGTGCATTAGTTAAGCCAAAGGGCATAACTAACCACTCATATAATCCAAGTTTGGTTTTAAAAGCGGCTTTCCATTCATCCCCCTCTTTGATTCTTATTTGGTGATAGCCAACTTTTAAGATCAATCTTGGAAAATATTGTAGAACCACTAAGCTCATCAGGCGTGTCATCAAGTCTAGGTATTGGATGCCTATACTTGATGGTAATGTTATTGATGGCCCTACAATCGGTACACATTCGCCATGAACCATCTTTCTTAGGAACAAGTAAAACTAGTAAAGCGAATGGGCTTAAACTCTCTCTAATCCAACCCTTAGATAATAGTTCATTCACTTGATTTTCAATTTCAAGGCTTTCCTTAGGGTTACATCTATATGCAGGCCTATTAGGTAAGCTAGCACCAGGAATTAAATCTATTTGATGTTCAATGCCCCTAATAGGAGGTAAGCCTTTTAGGATGTCTTTTGGAAAAAGGTCTTTAAATTCATTTAAGATATTTTGAATCCCTTTGGGCAAAGGAAGAGGAGAAGTGCCCATAGAGCACAAAGAAGTGCTAGGGATATCTTTTGCATACATGATCAAGCATTGTTTATGTGGAAACATAGCATGTTTCACATCATGTTTGTTGGCTAAATAATTGGCTCTAGAGTCATCATAGATGATAACTCCTTTTCCTTTGTCCTCTTTTTTATTTTTCTTATGTTTTTCTACATGGTTAGATGAAGAAGATCCTAGCTCTCTATCTCTTTTAAGCTTTATTTGTAGTTGATGTTTAGCTACTTGTTGTGGAGTTAGGGGGTGTAAAACTATCTTCTTACCATCTAATTTGAATGTGAGGGTGTTAGTGAACCCCTCATGGATGACCTTCCTATCAAATTGCCTAGGTCTTCCTAGTAGGATATGAGTTGCCTCTATAGGTACTACATCATAACTTACTTCATCTTTATATATGCCTATGGTGAAATTTATTAAGACTTGCTTATTAACTAACATCTCTCCCTTTTCATTTAACCATTGTAACTTATAAGGTCTAGGGTGACCTATTAGTTCTAAGCCCATCTTGTTAACTAGTCATTGGCTTATAACAGTTACATAACTCCCACTATCCACAATGAGAGAATATAGTTTGTCATTTATGTAACATCTTGTATAAAAGATGTTCTCTCTTTATGTAGTATTATATAGCTTAACATGACTACCAAGCAACCTTCTAATCATGTAAAGCTCACCATCATCCCCTAAAATATGCTCACTATCATAGGAATCACTACTTGAGTCATCACTTGAAGAGTGAGAATCAGAATTAGACTCTGATTGACTTGAGTAGGTTCCATTAGTTTTCAAAAACATAGTTCTTTTGTTGGACAGTTGGAAGCAATATGACCTCTACCATGGCATTTAAAACATTTTATGGTAGATGATCTACAGGATTGTGGTTTAGATGTGGATTCATGCTTTTCTCTTTGATTCCTAAAAACTTTGCCATTCTTATGCAACTCACTTTGTGGTTTGGAAGATGGAGTGCCCACTTCCCTCTCCCTAGGGTTTCTATCAAACCTACCCTTGTTCTCTTGACCTACCTATTTAGATTTATAGGCTTTATGTTCCCCACTATAGGCTTCTCTCTCTTTGAATTGGCTTTCTACCTTAGTGCATTAGTGAAGTAATTCTTCTATGTCAACATGTGGAAGGAGTTCTACTCCATTCTTGGTGTTCTTATTTAGGCCATGTAAGAACCTATGCATTAGGGTTTCCTCATCTTCTTCTAGGTTTGCCCTAATAATAGCTATCTCTAGAGCTTTGTAGTAGTCTTCTACACTCTTTGACCCTTCGGTGAGTCTATTTAGCTTTGCTAATAGCTCCCTTCTATAGTAATTAGGAACATAACATTTTCTTAATAGAGCTTTTAAGTCTAACCAATCATTTATTGGTGGAAAGTTATCTTTCTTTCTCTCCTTACACACTTGGGTCCACCATACTAAGGCATAGTTTTGAAATGAGAGAGTGGCTATCCTAACTTTATTTTCCTCCTTTATTTGATGAGAGTTGAATATTTGCTCTACTCTCATTTCCCACTCTAGATAAGCCTCAATGTCACTTTTGTCATTGAATGGGGGTATTTCTAATTTTACTTCTCTTAAGCCTATATCATCTCTTTTATGCTCATGGTGTCTTCTTTGTCTAGGCTCTTCCTCACTATCACTATTGTTGTGTCTATGATTTCTTTGATTTCTATGTCTAGTTCTAGGGTTTTCATTATACTCAAGATTTGTTAGCCTGGCATTGATGTTATTCAAGCTATCCATTATGTTATGAAGCATTGTTTTATTCTCTCTATCACTAGAAGACATCTTTTTAAGGTTGTCAAAGAAACTTGAGACAAAAACAAAGAATGTGTAGACAAACTAGTCGAGGAGGATGAATGCAAAACAAGTGAAAGAAAACACACAACAATCCTAAAATATCAATACTAGGTTTCTATCCTAAGGGAAAACAAGATCCTAGGTTATCTTTTATTAGGTTAGTCCTAGATTGCTTATGTAAGTCCTAGGTTGGCTTTAACCTAAGTTGATTATGGTTGTCCTAGGTTGTTTCTAACCCTAAACAAACCTAACCAATTTCGGTTACTAGTTAGTTAACCTAACCAATTTAGTTCAACTAACTAACCAACTCCTAACAAACCCTAACTAGAAGTAGTTATTTAGTTATGGAAGTTGTAACTAAGTCTAACAACCCTAACTGATAACTAATTCGGTTATGGATTAGTTAAGACCCTAAACTAATTCGGTTATGATTAGTTAATGCAACTAAAATTAGTTCTAACTACTAACTAATTAACCTAATTAGTTAAGACAAGCAACTAACTAACAACTATTAGTTATAACCAACAACTAACTCTCTACAAGTAGATAACAAACAAACACAAATGCTACTACTCTAGGCGAAATTAGTTAAAGTCAAAATGAAATAATAATGTCCAAGTCTAATGTCCAAATTGTGTCCAAAATACAAGACAAAAGCTAATACACAATGCCTAAGAATTGAAACTTTTGCCTAAGTTCTACTAGTTACAAGGCTTTTACTTCCTTTACAATTTTCTTCAAGCTCTTCCTTTGATGTGTAAGCTCCACCTCACCTAGAAAAACAAGACAAGAAACAACTCCAAACAAAAATTTGTTAATGAATTCAACAAAATTTAAACCTCACAAGTGTATCTCTCAAGTGTCTCCTCACAACTCTTACCCTTTTTCTCTTTGGTGTCAAGATTACTCAAGCAACTCACACTCACACCTCAAGTGTTCCAATATGCTACCATCAATGGTATAGAGAAGGGAATTATCAAGATGTTTGAAAGAAAGACAACTTCAAAGACAAAACTTAAGAAGGAATAATGACAAACTAAAAAGGCTTAAGAAAAAAAGCTACTCAATTGGGAAATATTTTTGGATTTTTGATTTACAAGACTCTAAAGCAATAAATTTTCAAAAGAGTAAAGGCTATACTTTGAATGAGAATTTCAAAATTGAAGACTTGACAAAACTAGACAAACAATAAAAATAATATGCACAACAAAAGTAAGGTACAACCTAGACTTAGAAACTCTAAAGTTGCAAACAAAGTAAGCAAGTAAGATTCAAATGAAGGTGTATTGGGATGTAATTAGCAAACAACTCACTTCAAGTATATGGAATTTCGAAATTGAAGTTTAGATTTTGGTGTTTCACTTAACTTTCTTATGAGGCTTCTTTTCTTTTCAACACCCTTTTTCAATTTTGGTAGTATAGGGTTTTGTATCTCTTTTTCTCTTTTGGTACTTTTTCTTTTTCTTTTATTGCCTCTTGAATTTTTAATGCAACAACACCACAATTATATTCCAAAACCAAAATGAGAACTAGGCTAATACAAATTCAAATGACACTTTCTTGCTTAGAGAAAAAAATGCAAACTTCTTCCAAAGAAAATGGAAGGCTTATGTTCAAAACGTTTTTGACAAATTTTCTTTTAATGCAACAAGATGAAACCGAATTACAATTGACCTATTTATGCATTTAAAACAAAATTAACCTAGAAAGAAAACTAAGAATGAATACAAACAAGCCTAAAGATGAGTTGATTTTGGAGTGTCTTAAAGTGAGACCTCCTTACTAAACAAGAAAGGAACCTTTTAGGAATTAGACCTACCACACGGCAATGCACACTAAATTGGTTGAAAACAATTAACAACAAACTTAGAAAACTAGACAAGGTTCCACATGGTACCAACTAACTCTTATTTTGGCTCTAACTAACAACTAACAATTAACTAACTTGTAACTACCATTATAACAACTTCAAACCGAAATCTAAATGTGCCAAATATGAAATTTTAGACACCCACACAAAACCAAACCGAAATGGACAATTCAATATGCAAAAGTTGAAGAAAAGAAAGAACTACCACAAGAACTCAAAAGAACAACAACTTTTTATGAGATTTCTACTTTAACATGGCATTAACAAGGCAAGTATATGATATGAAACTAAAAATCCAGCCAGCTATTGAAAGACAAAACCGAATTCTAAATGAAGAAGTAGATTAGAGAAGAACCTCCCAAGCTCATGTGATACCAAATGATGTAGGAACATCTTCTAACTTCTTGAAGAAGGCTGGATCAAGGGATCTTCTCTTCTTCTAACCTCCCCAAGCCTTGATTGAAACACTTTACCACATGAAAACCGAAAGGAAAAAGAGGCAAAAGGCTAAAGATCTACACAGAATTGAGAAGGGAAAGAGGGTGGAAAGGATGGAAATGGAAGGAAGAAATGAAGGAAATGGAAGAGGGAATCGAGAAGGTGGGTGGGAGGCCACTCCAAGAGGAGATAACTCCTTTGAACTCGCCACCAAGGAGGGAAGAATCCCCTTGGATGAGATCTTGCTAGAGCTCACTCTAACCTAGAGAGAAGGGAGAGTTTCTCTCACTAAAATTTCACTTTGGAAGTGGAAAATCTCAATATGCATTAATGTGTGTCAAAATACAAAAAGAGAGCTCCTTGTATAGGGCTTAGAGCAATTCGGCCAAGTGAACTCTAAATGGGCCTCTCCATGATTCCTAGACCCAATGGTGCTAATAGAGAAGAGCATGGCCTATACATGGCCCAAGGTGAGAGTACGTGGCCCAAAAGTGGCCTATTTGACCTTGCAAGGCCCAAATAAAACCTCTAAGCCTAGAGAATCTAACTAAGAAGTATATTACAAGTGACATATGAGTAGATCCTAAAGGAGTCTTCATTGGGTTTGGGCCCACTAAAAGAGAAAAAGGAGGATAAGGCTTGGTGAATGCTCTCTTTGGCCTTTTTGGTCTTAGCCCTTGTGAGGGGACCTTTATAAGCTTCAAGTCCTTTCTCTAGGGTAGTGTGAGGGTCCTCCCTTAGTGTGTCCTTATTAGATATTGTCAGAAGAGAAAAAGTTTTCAAAAGAGACCTGGATTTCGATGTTCGATGGGGCATTGAATGCATTGGGGCATGGGATTGGAGCCATTCTAATCTCACCAGATGATAAATTTTTCCTATTCGCTACTAGACTCTGCTTTGATTGCACCTATAATATTGCAGAATATGAAGCTTGTGTTTTGGGAATTCAAGCAGCACTTGAAGCAAGGGTGAAATTTCTATAAGTATATGGAGATTCCGCTTTAGAGATTCACTAGTTGAAAGAAGAATGGGATACTAGGGACAGAAAATTGATTCCTTATCAAGCTCACATCATGGAACTAATAAAAAGTTTGATGAAGTCTTTTTCCATCATTGGCAGATGCTTTGGCCACGTTGGCTTCCATGTTCAACGTGAGTAGAGAATGTGATTGATATGCCCCTTATTGAGTTAGAAAGACGTTCCAGGCCTTCTTATTGTCATGTGGTTGAAGATGAACCAGATAGAAAGCCCTGGTTTTATGATATCAAAAGATACATTCAAAATCAAAAGTATTCTTTAAATGCTTCTGAAAATGATAAGAGAACTCTAAGACGTTTGGCTATGGGGTTCTTTCTGAATGGGGATGTACTGTATAAAAGAAATCATGATTCAATCCTCCTCAGATGTGTTGATGCCACAGAAGCTAATGAAATTATAAGGAGTGTTCATGAAGGATCTTTTGGAACTCATGCAAACGGGCACTCGATGGCAAGAAAAATATTGAGGGCTGGATATTACTGGATAACTATAGAAACAGACTATTCCAATTATGTCAGGAAATGCCATAAATGTCAAAGATATGTAGATAATATCTATGCACCCCTATTATCCCTCAATGTCCTAGCAGCCCCCTGGCCCTTTGCAATGTGGGGCATCGATGTTATTGGTCCCATTGAACCAAAAGCATCAAATGGGCATCAGTTTATTTTGGTCGCCATTGATTACTTCACAAAGTGGTTGGAAGCAGCTTCCTATGCTAATGAAACCAAAAATAAGGTAGTCAAGTTTGTCAAGAAAGAATTGATATGTAGATATGGTTTGCCAAGTCAAATCATAACTGATAATGGTACAAACTTGAACAATAAAATGGTGAAGGAGCTCTGTGAAGATTTCAAAATCAAGCACCTTAATTCATCTCCATACAGGCTAAAGATGAATGGAGCAGTCGAAGTTGCGAACAAGAATATAAAGAAAATCATACAGAAGATGGTTGAAACCTACAAGGACTGGAGTGAATTACTTCCTTTTACTTTACATGGATACCGCACTTCTGTTCAAACTTCAACAAGGGCAACACCATTTTCTTTGGTGTATGGAATGGAGGCGGTACTACCAATCGAAATGGAAATCCCGTCTATGAAAGTGATCATGGATGCCAAATTAGAGGAAGCCTAATAGGTACAATCCCGGTATGACCAGTTAAACTTGATAGAAGGAAAAAGGTTAAGTGCTCTTTGTCACGAGCAATTATACCAGAGACATATGAAGAAAGCATTTGAGAACAAAGTACGCCCTCGTCAGTTTCAAGAAGGAGAACTAGTCTTGAAGAAGATTTTACCAAATCAGGCTAGCAATCGGGGAAAATGGAGGCCCAATTACGAGGGACCATTCATAGTCAAGAAGGCCTTTTCAGGAGGAGCTCTGGTTTTGACCAATATGGACGAGGATGACTTACCTTTCCTAGTGAATTCAGATGTTGTTAAGAAGTATTATACCTGATAAAGGGAATTCAGATCTCAAGAGCAGTACAGATGTCAAAGCAGATACTGATGTCCTTTGTAAATTTGAATCATGATGTTAAACTTGTAAAAAATGTGTATAGAATTCCACCAAATAACACTTTTGTGTTAAAAATTGTTTTTGTCATAATCTCGTAATATTTTCTTCCTTTATAGGCATTTCGTTGGATCATTTAATTGATGGGAAACATTTTCAAACAAAATAAATGAAATAATAATAATAATGGAAGACATATGGATCAAAATGACTTCAATCTTGAGAAATTTGATACTCCTTAAGTATACAGTGGTTGCTAGTTGAAAATATTTCACTATGCTCTAAGTCATATGGATTCCTATGAAGATCGTGGGTGTCACCCAGGGAGACGAGATCATTAATCTTTGGTTTTCCACTTAACTATTTTTTCCATGCAGGATTGAGGTAGGCCCCCAGTTTCTTGTCCCAGAGTTCTTAAAGGATTCAAAATGTGGTCGAACATGATACAAGAAAATCAGCCAAAAATATTCTCATATTTTTTTTGCTCGAGCTGGCAGGCTACAACAGGAACAAATGTTCCCCGGGAAGAGTCAAACTCAATAGTTCCCGTCCATCACCTAATCCCAGCAAAGGTGATTTGCTAAGATAAATGTTCAGGTTAAGAATCCTTGTGTTCACTTAAAATCCTCAGTGAGTCATAAGACTAAAGAGTCAGTTTCTTCTAAATCTCAGTCCTTCTAAAGCCCCAACCTCAAAAACATATTCTTCTTGAGTATAAATCTCAAGTTTCATATAATTTAATTTCCTCTTGCAAATGTCAAAAAATCTATCCTCCACCGTAAGTCACAGTCCAAGCCTCAGGTATCCATTCCTAGGCTACTTAAAAATGTTGAGGCACCCCTGTGTCATTTATTTTCCTTCAAAGCTTCAGGTACCCATTCCTAGGCTATGTTGTTTAGTCAAAATACGTTGGGACAACCCCCTATGCCATTTTTCTTTCAAAGCTTCAGGTACCCATTCTTAGGCTATGTCATGTGATCAAAACACGTCGGAGCAATCTCCTGTGTCATTATTTTCTTTCAAGAGCTTCAGGTACTCATTCCTAGGTTGTGTTGTTTGATCAAAACACACAAGAGCAATCCCCTATGTCATTTATTTTCTTTCAAAGCTTCAGGTACCCATCCCTAGGCTGTTCATTTTCAAGGGCAAATATTAGGGCAACACCCCTAAGCTGGAACTTTCTATCGAAAGCCTCAGGTACGCAATTCCCAATGAAAATGTGGGGCATATTCCTGAATTTTTATGTTCTTAGTAGAATCACAAATACCATTCAGTCCACAGAGAAAAGTCTGAAGTATCACCTCAAATGTCCTATCAAAGCCTGTAGCAACACCCTTTGGTTGTTTACTCCTTGTCAAAAGCTTCCAATACCAACTTTAAATTGTTTATTGTCAAAGTTCCTTCAACTTAGGGGGACTCAGTTTATTTTCTGTGAGAAACCTCTAAATTTTCCTTGAATTCTTAACGGTGTTCACGTCTTTACTTTCTTTTCACATCAATAATATGAATAAATCTCATATTCTTTCATGAAAAGAAGTAAAGAGGGCAGCTGTGAACACCTATTTTTATCCGATAAAAAAGAATTTAAAAAAATAAAAATAAAAAAATATATTAAAAAATTACATAATGACTGTTGCATAATGACCATTGTATAGTAACTTTATCCATTTCTATAAATACTCAATCTCTCCTCATTTCCTACCACACTTCTCCTATCAAGCCTCTTCCATTTCTATGCCGAAGCCAAAAGGAAAGGATAAGGGAGGGAAACCGATGTTTGGTGACTACCTTCTTGCTCCTTGTAGCATGGGTAGTAGTTTATCTTTATTGGGTATTTTATTTATGGTCATATTTGTAATAAATAATTTTAAGATTTTAAAATAGTTTATGCTTCCATAAAAGTAAGTGATTACTCACTTGGGCTAAAAAAAATTTAAAAAAAATCTTTTTTTTTTTGAAAAAAATAAGGCCCAAAAAATCAAAAAAAAATAAAAATAGGCCAAAAAACAAAAACAAAAACAAAAAAATAAAAAAAACCCAAAAAAATAAAAATCAAAAATCAAAAATTAAAAAATGAAAATTAAAAAAAAAGAAAAAGGAAAAGGAAAGAGGTTACAGTGATTATTTGATTGGTTGGATAATTGGAGAAAATGAGGGAAATTGACATCAAATTTAGACAAATTGAATAAGGAGGAATGTGATGGCATGTGATGAGGGATCCAAGGCCAATTTTTCTCTATAAATAGAGAGTGATGCTAAGGCCAAAAGACGGTCAAGAAGGAAAAAGAGGTGAAAGAGTATGAAATTTTTGTGAGATTTTTTAGAAGTTTTTGCTTTCTAAAATTATGTTATGGAAATGTTATTAGGAAAATGAGTGTGTCATTCTAGTATGTATTAATATGTGAGCTTTATGAACCAAAATATTGTCTGTCTTGTAACTGGTATCCTAAACACCCTCAAATTGGGTGCAAACGAAGTCAAAAACAAGGGAAATCTACAAAGATCGATCTCCCAAATTTCGTTCTTGTACTTCTTTATTTGTTTCTGTAGTAAGGCATTTTTTTAATTAATATGAGAATATTTATTTGTATTTATTTATTTGTCTTTATTTAATTCTTATTTATTTTTCTGTATTTTTATTTTTCTTTATTTATATTCCTACACTTTATTTTTTGCACTTTATTTTTTTGTAGTTATTTAGATATTTATTTATTTTTCTGCATTTTTATTTTTATTTTATTTTTTTTGTACTTTTATTCTTATTTATTTACTTTTCTGCAATTTTATTTTTCTTTATTTATGTTTCTGCACTTTATTTTTCTACATTTTATTTTTCTACAGTTATTTATCTGTTCATTTATTTTTCTACTTTTTTATTTTTATTTATTTATTGTTTTGCACTTTCATTCTTATTTATTTATTTTTCTGCACTTTTATTTTTCTTTATTTATGTTTCTGCACTTTATTTTTCTGCAGTTATTTATCTATTCATTTATTTTTTTGTATTTTTAGTTTTACTTATTTATTTTTCTACACTTTTATTTTCATTTATTTATTTTTCTGCATTTTTGTTTTTATTTATTTATCTTTCTGTACTTTTTTTTATTAATTTTACTGCATTTTATTTTTTCTATATTTTATTTTCCTGCAGTTATTTATTTATTTATTTATTTTCTTACACTTTTATTTTTATTTTTATTTTTCTGCATTTTTATTTTATTTTTCTATACTTTATTCTTCCATCCTTTATTTTTTTTACTCAATAATAATTTTGAAATTATCTTTTACATAATCATTTAATTTTATGTTTCATATATATACAATTTCTTGAGTTTTGTTGTTTTTAAATAATTATTTACTTATTATTATTTATCTTTTCATTTCTCTCTCTTATCTACCCATATTATTTTATTTGTTTATTTTTTGATGATTTTTGAATAGTTTTTTTTATAGACATAATTATCCATTTTATTTATTTCCATGACTTCTTATTATTTTCTCTTAGCAGCCTTTTGATAATTAAAAAAAATTATTATCATAAAAAATAATAAAGACCAAGACTAATAAATAATTTGCTAATTATTCATCTATCTTTCTTTTAAGTTCAAAATGAAATTAATTTAGATGAGACATCTTATTAATCTTATTTTTCTAAAAAATAATTGAATAAGGTTCATTTATTAATTTTAATAATTAAGTGCATATATTTCTTTACTTTTATATGGATGTATTTAATTTCATTTTTTTTCTTTTTATGTCTATTCTTTTTTTACCTTTTTATTTATTTATTTATTTATTTATGAACCATATATTTCCCAATAAAATCAATGGATTTTTTTATATTAATAAAAAATAATGGAGAAGAGACGTCTTATTGTTTTTTTTTAATTTTACTGTCTTTTAATTACTTGTTTTATTTTTTTCTTTGGACTAAAAAATGATGAAAATTTAGGTGATGTGTTTTATTATTTAATTTTGTTTTACTTTTATTTATATATTTTTTAAATGTCCTCATTATTATGTATATTATTTGTAAATAGCATTTATCATTATTGTTTGTTTTATGAAGGATGAAATATTTAATAATTATTTTTTAAAAAATTATACATGATCAATTTAGGTAACCGTTTTAGGACGGACAGTGCGGGGTGCTAATATATTCCCCTCCTGTAATTTAACTCTCGAACTAAACAGAATCTCATTTTTAAAAAAAAAATCAATGCTATTTAAAGGTTTTTCTGATATTTTCCTTGATAAATATTAATGGCGACTCTCTGAACCCTTTATTTTTTAGGACGTCTAAGGGCCTCATTCCAATATTGTTTCATTTTTTTTATTGTCATTAACCAGTCCGCGTCATGACCCGGGACCCCGGTCGTGACATAGGCTCAAAAACCATCTCCAGCTTTGTTTATTTTTAACCTCAACCACAGCAACTGCAAGTGGAAAATATTGGTCATTTGCATCCCTTCCAACTATAGTTCAAAGCTGACCTCCATACTTGTTGGATGGCACCCATCCACTCCAATAAAAGGCCTACAACCAGTCAAAAAACCTTGCTTGCAGGCATCCAAACACATAAAATGCACCAAATCGAGGCTGCAAATCTCCACTTGGATTCTCCAACTGTAGCCTGCATCTGTTACCATTTGATACACGTTTTAACTCTGCACTTTAGCTCCACAACATGCTGTACTGCTTGCTACCCTCACCATCTAATATATCACGTGCAAGTCTTCTCCCATTGTAGGCAGACTAATCAGTCAACTGAACAACATGTTGAGATCTGAAAATATCTATGATTTCAGGTATTGTAAGCTTAAAGTTCACCTTTAAGTGCTTTAACAAAATCTTGGCAACCCATTTAGAATTCTGGTTTTTGTTGTCAAATACTCTGGGACAGGTGTGTTGAGGTCCAAAAGCCTTTAACATAATCACATTTGTTCTTCCTACTTTGCTTCTAAAATCCATCCAGCCACAGTCACTGTTTGTACATTTCATACGATGTAACATCCTGAATTTTAAAGAAAATAAATTTATTAGATGCTGATAATTGATTATTTATGGTCAAATAATTATGGGAGATCTCGTTAGGCATTAGAGGTAAATTATCGGTAAATTGAGATTTACCGGAACTGGATGATTTAACAGATAATGTGGGACCCACTTGGTCAAATTGAATGTTTGATGGGTCTAGAACGTTTAGAAAATTATTGTGGTTACAGCGGTATAGTTGAAATAACTTTTGGTGTTGAGAAGATAATTATTTGGACGCGACGTAGGATATGAAACAGGGAAAATACAAGCCAAATAGAATTAAAAGAAAATGAAAATTCCTCCTTCTCTTCTTCTCATAGCCGTGTACCCACTTTACACATTTCCTACTTTCTTTTACACAATGGGTAATGGAAATGATGGACCAATGGTAAAAGTAAAATGAGGCATTACTTTATCCAATGGGTAATACCCAATTTACACTAAACTACTTCCTCCTTCTCCTTCCAACAGTGCACTACTCTTCCTCTTTACCTCATTCACTATTTCTCCTCCTCCTCCACTTCTTCTTGCCCAAAACTGTGGCCACCCCCCTTTGACACCCATTTTTCATCAAAAATTTCACTTGAGCTTGGATTTGTGAACATCAAATGGGACATGGGAGCTTTGCTTGGAACATCTTCTTCTTCCTCTCTCCCTATTTTCGTTTTGGCCATAGCATGGGAAAGAGGTAAGACTTTGAATCCTTCCTCCTCTCTTTGTGGTTTATGATTTCCTTAAGCTTGAAATGGTGGTGCTAGAAGTTATGGGTGTTGATGTAGATGTGAACCCTAGCCTTGGATGGCTTGAAATTGTGATTCTTGATTAGGGTGTGATTTTAGAAATGAATGAGGATTATGATTTGCATGTGGATTTTATAATGGGTTGAAGTTGTTGTTGGGTAATTTTAGAGAAAACCCTAAGTGTTGATGATTTGGGGATTTTAGCCAAGTTGATGATTTTGATGATTATGGATGTCTTAGAATGGTGTATATGAGAGGAATGAATTTTTAGAATCATTGAGATTGATTAATGAGGTTGATGATTTGAGGAATTAATATTGACAATGGGTGGATGATAAGCAATGTTGAGTGTTGTTATTGATGGTAACAATAATGGTGGATGACCATTGATAATGGATACTTGACTTGATAAAGTCTTGGACCATGATAAATACCATAAGAGTTTGTTGATTAATGATGGTCTTGAATGGAGCCAAGAGACTTCTAGTGAGTGGAAGAAATTATGATGATAGTTGAGTGATTTGTATGAGATATTGGATGCCTTGTGGATAAGAAATATGATCTTTTGATTGTTGGGTTTGTTATCCCTTAAGATTTAGAGAATCTTGGCTTTGGGAAAGGAATTCCTGAAGCCTAACATAAGCATATGAATTTGGAGTTTAGACAAGGACTTGATCATGAGTTTTGAGAGATGATTTCTTATAATGGTATATTAATAGCATGTATACATGTGTGGTTGATAGGATTGTATTTCGGACGATGATGCGAAATAATCGAGGCAATCAGAATGTTTGGATGCGGTTCTTCTCTCGAGGTAGGAGAGGATTTACATTTCAAATTGCATGAGTTCATGCATTGCCTTGCCATGAATGTATTGTATGTTGAATAGATGATGTGGTGAATGACGGCTTGGCTTTCGTTAAATGTAAGGCAATTGCATATGTATATATATATATATGTAGATGTTAAATGAAAGTGAGTGTATAATTGTTCCTTGGCTGGATGTGAATTAAATGTTGATAAAAATCTACCAACGGATGAATTAATTGAGGTGTAAACTATTGTTGGTGATTATTGTGTAGTAAAATAAGTGATAGTGATGTGGAGTGTTGATAAAACCTCCCTTATATAATTGATGATTTAGGATTTGAAATATGAGGAATAACTTGTTGGAATAGGCCTAAAGGAATGAATTATCTCTGTTTGATGTAGAATTATGGCAAATTTTGGATAATAAGGTTGTAGGTATGTGAATTGGAGTGGAAAAATCTAAGTCTGGGCGTGCATTCACGATCTTGCTTAAGCGAATTGGGACCTCGCTCAAGCGAGAGTCCCCTGCATCAGAGGGATGACAATTGGCCCAATCACGCTCGGGCGAGGAGGGGTCTCGCTCAAGCGAGACGCGTGAAAATGGATTGGGAAGCCACTGGACGAATTCGCTCAAGCGGGCGTGGCCGCGCTTGAGCAAGCGAGAGAAAAGGGCACGCTGGATGGACCTCGCTTAAGCGAGTGATGAGGCATGTTGGGTCTCGCTCAACCGAGCGAGCTTAGGATTAGGCACTGGACAATTTTAGCTCAAGCGAGCGTGACTCGCTTGAGCGCAAGTATAGGATATGGTGCTTCAATTTGTCTCGCTCATGCGAGTGATTATGTGAGAGGAGCCTCGCTCGAGCGAGCGATACGTAGAAATGATACTGGAGAAGTCTTGCTCAAGCGAGAGTGGCTCGCTCAAGCGAGCGGGCGTATGCACACTGATGGGAGCCTCTCGCTTACGCGCACTGGGGCTCGCCCAAGCGAGCCTGGCCTGTCTCGCTCAAGCGAAGGTGAATCTCGCTTGAGCGAGTTTTCCCCAGAAATGGCTTTGTTGTATTTTCTTCATTATGGGTGTATGTTGGCTCTATCCCTTGTATTATGGGATGATTGAGGGAATGTATGAGGATAATATAATGGTGTTATGACATGGTGGTGATAGGGATGGATTGGTATACTCGGGATTAATTGATATGATATATTTACCACCTAAAATGGAATTATGACAGGATGGTGATAAGAATACGATGATGGGGATATGAGTTATACCCTTGGTGATTTTAAGACCAAGGAGAGAATAATTAAATGACATAGTATGAGTTATAAATTGATGAATTAGAGAAAAATATGACATTGAATAATGATAGATAATGATGTTGATCACTCTCTTGCATAAAGGGGGTGAATGTTGTTATTGATGAATTGTAAGAATGCCATTGCGTGCGATACAAGTGTGATCTTGTAAGTGTGGTTCGAATTATATGAATGAATTATTGTAAATACCACACCAATATATATATATATATATATATATATGTATGAGACAATGCTGAATAATAATGAGATGAAAACCCACTAAATAGATGTGTGGCAATATTGTTGAATATTATGTAATATTGTAATGTCATTATGGTTGATTGCAAGTATTGACTTGTATGTATGAAATGAAATATATATGAAATATGTTGAAAAGAAATGCCACACTTAAAACTTGAAAACAATGGCTAAGACCAACAATAATAAATCCACTAAGGTATAAATAGTGGTGTTGGTGATTATGATGATGATGTTTGATGAGTGGCATTTAGGATGCACAGAGTGAGAATGCATTTGATTTGCATTGCATTGCATCCATGGCATATCATAGCCGCCGATGTTGGAACGTTAGGGGAGTTCCCTTGGCCGACCCAGTGGGAGGGTGGCTCAGTGCACGAGCAATTTGTTGTTTCCCCTGTGACTCGGTGTGTAAGTCACGAAGCCGCCCATGTATGGCTACGGGGAGCCACATGTGGCCGACCCTTATGGGGGTGGCTCTTGATGAGCAGGTGACCCTGGTGGTCCTTGAGATCACAGCCGCCATGATTTGAGATCTGGCTGGCCTGCAACACCAAATATATTAATTATGTTGTTACCGCGGTCATGGTGAAAATGACCAGGTGTTGCATTATGGGCGATGCGGTTTGGTACCAGTAAAAAAATGGTGAATATGCATGCATTATGATATATGTGTACACATTTTGCTACTGCAGTAGGGGCATGGTATGTGATCATGCTTAACCCACATTTGGTGTTTATTTCCCACAGTCGGATCCGCATTTGTTGATGTCTATTCCATTGTGCATATGCATTAGCCTTAAGAGCATTTACATATAGCATGGAGATATGCCAGATGATGATGATTGATGATGATTGAGATTATGGTATGTTGTTGATGAGATAGGTAATTAAATACCTAAAAGACCACATATGAAAAATAAATGATATGAATATATATAAACTGATGTTGAATAAGATGATATGTGTGTTATGGCCCATTAGAATGTTGGGCATAATTAATTATGATTGATGAATATGATGATAGCCCATGGTGGCTTTGAGAAAAGACCTGAATGGTCGATACCGATGATGTTGGCCCATTGTGGCGATGTGAAAGATGTGTATATGCTTGCTTTTCTATGCTTTGATGATTGAATACGAAATAAGTATGTATTGTTGAATTAGTAAATCTATGATGACTATTGATGTGTTTAGCAAAGTATACATGATGTTAATATGCATATGCACATAATTTCAATTGTATTCATATCGTCATTTGAAATGTATAACTCACTCTCCCATGTGGTCTACCTTTTACTATTAATGCAGGGACGTCATAGGATGAGGATGTTTTGATGAAAAAGCTTTTGTGAAGGTAAAATAGTTATAATGGAATGTCTTGGCCGGCAGCGTTGTAATTTATTATGCTGTGTATAAAGTAGATATCATGATGCTGATAATTACCGTTATTGGTGGACGTAATGTGAATAATGTATAATTGTTAATAATGTATGACTTTAGGGATGAATTGAATATGGTCAATTATGGATTATGGGTATTGGAGATGTATTTCATAAAGATATGTATCTACATGTATCTTAGGCATTGCATGTTCGTGAAATTATGCGAAAAGATGATGGTTGTCTATTAGGCTTATCATATGCCTTTGTATGCTTGCCGAGCCTTTTCTCATATCTTCGTATATGGGACTAGGCGTACGCCCGGTATACACATTCTTTTCCGCTGTAAACTCTGTTATTTTGTATACCGTTATGGGCAAACTATTTACCAATCTAGTTATAGGCTAATAAATCTCACTCTTTGGTTTTCTGTGGCCCGAGTCTTGATGTGGTCAAGATCATGTTTAGAAACTATTTTCGAACGCGAAAAATTTACTCGTGTTTTTACTATTTAATAATCATGATTACATCAGGATTCTAGTCCGGAAAATCAGGGGTGTTATAACCTGGTATCAGAGCGTATTTTGCTCTGAATTAGATTTATTAATTAACATAGGAGCATGGTTGCTCTGTAATGAATTGGTATTATGGATGATTGGAGCACGATTGCTCAATAGTGAGACATTTATGGTGATCTTTGGAGTGGGATGCTCATTATTGGAATATGGTTGTTTTGTATAGACTAAGGAGTGAAAGTTACCTAGAGGAATAGTGATATGTTTAAGTATTGATTGCCCTATATGAATTATGAATGACTAGTTGTCTAAGAGTTGTAAATTGATTGTCGGGGCATTATTTCCTCAATGGTGATTCCTTGTGAACCATTGGTTTTGGATTGTGAAGATAGCTCGTTGAGGATTTTTGTGAATTATTATTCATAAGATATGATGGTTGTTTATGGAAGTATGATCATTGTCATTGAGGTTATGTGATGCATAAATGGAGCATAGTTGCTCAATGTTGCTTATGGTTAATTCATGAGATTGAATACATATGAATGAATTCCTCAATGTGATTGATATGGTTGTTTGTGTAAGTCCGGCCAAGTTCCTTACACTATTTCCTTCGAATGATGAATAGATTGAAAATATGCATTTGAATATTGATATATTAAGTATGACTTGAATTGACGATGAATCTGTACCATGTGTGATCATGGATGTAATATATTGAATATGAATTGATTTGATGATGGACCTATGTCGTGTGCTGATCACGGATAGGAGATATTAAATATGAATTGATATGGTGGTAGACCATGTATGTTGAGACCTTGTGTATTGAAATTGAATTATTTGCTTAGGACTCTTGTATAAATTATGAGGTGACTTGTAGCCATGGTATGCTCGTGGAACATGAAGTTGTGTTGGCACATGATTGGGGTTATATCTCAGTTTTATATTTTGAACCGAGTGGATGGTTAACTTAGTTGTGACCCACTAAGTGTGGTGACCCCGGATAACTCAATATGATCTTGTAAGATCGGATCTTGTGGAATTAGACCCTATGGTGGTCTAGGCTCTATGATGCTTCTGTGAGCCATGTTTGATGATTTTAGGTGTTGTGGAAGTATTCCACGATGGGTGCTAAGTAACCCTCGAACTTTCTAAGCCTAAAATGAATTAAATCTCATGAATAATTGAGTCGTAGTGAAATAAACTGTGGAATGGGTTGTTAAGGCTAGAGCTGATGTATGATTGGATTAGAAATATAAACGTAAGCCCCTAAGTATTTGGTGAATAATGATGTTGAATTCGGGGTATGACTTAGCATTGGCTATGATGAAAAATTTTATGGTATGACTTTGGGCTAAGTTGTGTGTCCTTGACGTTAAGATTATTAGATTAATTATGGATTATGATGTGACGTAGAGGTAATATATGTGAACATGAGTTAGTGAATGAAGTTTAATCCTATAGATACCTGCCTTTTTGTTTTGAAAGGAATTATATTGGTGATAGAAACCACATATCGATATGACACAATGTGAATCGTATGTCCAGTATATGGACTTTGGCTATGATAAATGAGGAAATCCACTAGTGTAGGAGATTATTATATGATTGTGGACCTTATTTTAACCTTGGGAATGTATACTTAACGTGAGTTTGGTGATTCATTTAGGCTTGAGTCGAATTATAGTCGGCAATGTACGAATTAGACAAATGATTTCTAAGTTATTTGACTATGACTTCAGGATGGATGAAGTCCAATGGTGGGGTGATTACCCTATGATGATTGGAAACTTATGGTTGATATGCTAATATAGTTATGGTGGCTGATAATTGAGGAATTGTATGGCATGAATTATGCCAGAATATATTAAATGATAATATGATGTGAGTGTATTACACGTGGGCTTGTGTGACTTCTTACGAAGTCTCGTGTGTGAAGAGATATTATTTGAATTGATATGAATAATGTGAGCGATAAGACATGAAGATACTTATCCTGATATGTCTCTACATGCCATAGGCATTGTGGCAACGTGCACTCATGCGCCGATCTCATGTGTTTATGGTAACCACTACGGGATTGGGACGCCTTCCTGTATGTCGGATGCAGCAACACATTGACCGGGCAAGTGTAGTGTTGTAACTACTTACGGTGAATGTATTGGACCTATCCAAAGAAACTAGATAAGAATATGAGAGTTGTAATGAATAAACCGAGAATTGATGAGTAGTGACTCACTATGAATATGTGAAGTTTTATACTTGAATAAAGAAATGATAATAAACATGTTCTGTTGGACTTTGGGAAGTCCGATATCACCTTATAGTGTCATTGGACCCTGTTGGTGTGTGGCCTTACGATATATGTCGATGTTAAACTTCGAGGACGAAGTTTCTTTTTGGTGGGGTGGATTGTAACATCTCGGATTTTAAAGAAAATAAATTTATTGGATGATGATAATTGATTATTTATGGTCAAATAATTATGGGAGATCTCATTAGGCATTAGAGGTGAATTATCGATAAATTGAGATTTACCAGAACTGGATGATTTAACAGATGATGTGGGACCTACTTGGTCAAATTAAATGTTTGATGGGTCTAGAACGTTTAAAAAATTATTGTGGTTATGGCGGTATAGTTGAAATAATTTTTGGTGTTGAGAAGATAATTATTTGGACGCGACGTAGGATATGAAACAGGGAAAATACAAGCCAAATAGAATTAAAAGAAAATGAAAATTCCTCCTTCTCTTCTTGTCATAGTTGTGTACCCACTCTACACATTTCCTACTTTCTTTTACACAATGGGTAATGGAAATGATGGACCAATGGTAAAAGTAAAATGAGGCATTACTTTATCCAATGGGTAATACCCAATTTACACTAAACTACTTCCTCCTTCTTCTTCCAACAGTGCACTATTCTTCCTCTTTACCTCATTTGCTATTTCTCCTCCTCCTCCACTTCTTCTTGCCCAAAACTGTGTCCACCCCCCTTTGACACCCATTTTTCATCAAAAATTTCACTTGAGCTTGGATTTGTGAACATCAAATGGGACATGGGAGCTTTGCTTGGAACATCTTCTTCTTCCTCTCTCCCTATTTTCATTTTGGCCATAACATGGAAAAGGGGTAAGACTTTGAATCCTTCCTCCTCTCTTTGTGGTTTATGATTTGCTTAAGCTTGAAATGGTGGTGCTAGAAGTTATAGGTGTTGATGTAGATGTGAACCCTAGGCTTGGATGGCTTGAAATTGTGATTCTTGATTAGGGTGTGATTTTAGAAATGAATGAGGATTATGATTTGCATGTGGATTCTATAATGGGTTGAAGTTGTTGTTGGGTGATTTTAGAGAAAACCCTAAGTGTTGATGATTTGGGGATTTTAGCCAAGTTGATGATTTTGATGATTATGGATGTCTTAGAATGGTGTATATGAGAGGAATGAATTTTTAGAATCATTGATATTGATTAATGAGGTTGATGATATGTGCATGTAAGTAGGTATGATGATTTGAGGAATTAATCTTGAGAATGGGTAGATGATAAGCAATGTTGAGTGTTGTTATTGGTGGTAACAATAATGGTGGATGACCATTGATAATGGATACTTAACTTGATAAAGTCTTGGGCCACGATAAATACCATAAGAGTTTGTTGATTAATGATGGTTTTGAATGGAGCCAAGAGGCTTCTAGTGAGTGGAAGAAATTATGATGATAGTTCAGTGATTTGTATGAGATATTGGATGCCTTATGGATAAGAAATATGATCTTTTGATTGTTGGGTTTGTTAGCCCTTAAGATTTAGAGAATCTTGGCTTTGGGAAAGGAATTCCTGAAGCCTAACATAAGCATATGAATTTGGAGTTTGGACAAGGACTTGATCATGAGTTTTGAGAGATGATTTCTTATGATGGTATATTAATAGCATGTATACATGTGTTGTTGATAAGATTGTATTCCGGACGATGATGCGGAATAATCGAGGCAATCGAAACGTTTGGATTGCGGTTCTTCTCTCGAGGTATGAGAGGAGTTTACATTTCAAATTGCATGAGTGAATGATTGTTAAATTATGTATATGTATGACTCATGCATTGCCTTGCCATGAATGTATTGTATGTTGAATAGATGATGTGGTGAATGACGGCTTGGCTTTTGTTGAATGTAAGGGAATTGCATATGTATATATATATATATATATATATATATATATATATGTAGATGTTAAATGAAAGTGAGTGTATAATTGTTCCTTGGCTGGATAAGAATTAAATGTTGATAAAAATCTACCAATGGATGAATTAATTGAGGTGTAAACTATTGTTGGTGATTATTGTGTAGTAAAATAAGTGATAGTGATGTGGAGTGTTGATAAAACCTCCCTTATATAATTGATGATTTAGGATTTGAAATATGAGGCATAACTTGTTGGAATAGGCCTAAAGGGATGAATTATCTATGTTTGATGTAGAATTATGGCAAATTTTGGATAATAAGGTTGTAGGTATGTGAATTGGGGTGGAAAAATCTAAGTCTGGGCGTGCATTCACGATCTTGCTCAATCGAATTGGGACCTCGCTCAAGCGAGAGTCCCCTGCATCAGAGGGGTGACAATTGGCCCAATCACGCTTGGGCGAGGAGGGGTCTCGCTCAAGCGAGACGCGTGAAAATGGATTGGGAAGCCACTGGACGAATTCGCTCAAGCGGGCGCGGCCGCGCTTGAGCAAGCAAGAGAAAAGGGAACGCGGGATGGACCTCGCTTAAGCGAGTGATGAGGCATGTTGGGTCTCGCTCAACCGAGCGAGCTTAGGATTAGGCACTGGACAATTTTAGCTCAAGCAAGCATGACTCGCTTGAGCGCACGCGTAGGATCTGATGCTTCAATTTGTCTCGCTCACGCGAGTGATTATGTGAGAGGAGCTCAGTCGAGCGAGCGATATGTAGAAATGACACTGGAGAAGTCTCGCTCAAGCGAGAGTGGCTCGCTCAAGCGAGCGGGCGTATGCACGCTGATGGGAGCCTCTCGCTTACGCGCACTGGGGCTCGCCCAAGCAAGCCCTGCCTGTCTCGCTCAAGCGAAGGTGAATCTCGCTTGAGCGAGTTTTCCCCATAAATGGCTTTGTTGCATTTTCTTCATTGTGGGTTTATGTTGGCCCTTTCCCTTGTATTGTGGGATGATTGAGGGAATGTATGAGGACAATATAATGGTGTTATGACATGGTGGTGATAGGGATGGATTGGTATACTCGGGATTAATTGATATGATATATTTACCACCTAAAATGGAATTATGACAGGATGGTGATGAGAATACGATGATGAGGATGAGTTATACCCTTGGTGATTTTAAGACCAAGGAGAGAATAATTAAATGACATAGTATGAGTTATAAATTGATGAATTAGAGAAAAATATGACATTGAATAATGATAGATTATGATGTTGATCACTCTCTTGCATAAAGGGGGTGAATGTTGTTATTGATGAATTGTAAGAATGCCATTGCGTGCGATAGAAGTGTGATCTTGTAAGTGTGGTTCGAATTATATGAATGAATTATTATAAATACCACACCAATATATATATATATATATATATATATATATATATATATGAGACAATGGTAAAGAATAATGAGATGAAAACCCACTAAATGAATGTGTGGCAATATTGTTGAATATTATGTAATGTTGTAATGCCATTGTGGTTGATTGCAAGTATTGACTTGTATGTATGAAATGAAATATATATGAAATATGTTGAAATGAAATGTCACACTTAAAACTTGAAAACAATGGCTAAGACCAACAATAACAAATCCACTAAGGTATGAATGGTGGTGTTTGTGATTATGACGATGATGTTTGATGAGTGGCATTTAGGATGCACAGAGTGAGAATGCATTTGATTTGCATTGCATTGCATCCATGGCATATCATAGCCGCCGATGTTGGAACGTTAGGGGAGTTCCCTTGGCCGACCCAGTGGGAGGGTGGCTCAGTGCACGAGCAATTTGTTGTTTCCCTGTGACTCGGTGTGTAAGTCACGAAGCCGCCCATGTATGGCTACAGGGAGCTACATGTGGCCGACTCTTGTGGGGGGTGGCTCTTGATGAACAGGTGACCCCGGTGGTCCTTGAGATCACAGCCGCCATGATTTGAGATCTGGCTGACCTGCATGATGATGATGATGATGATGATGAGATTATTCACTTACTATTAAGCATCCTGAACATCCAATTCCAATGGCTGAGGAGCCTTACTGTTACAGCTCCCTCAACCAAGCAGACTATGGAAAAGAGCATGTGTTTTCACATTCACATATAATAAATAGAATGTTTGATAGTTCCCCCAATCAACCTTAATTTCATTCACAATCATCTAACTAAAAGTTCCCCTTTTATTTTCATCTTATTACCGAGAGTACCCTATAACAGGGATCCGAGAGGACAAATGCATAAAATATCACAAAATATTCTGCTTCATTAATCCTAAGATTTACACATGATTTTATCAACATCTCTCTAAATGATCACATTCATTATTATGATGAAAACCAGTCCAATACTCCATCCATTTCTTTTGACTAGCATAATTTTGAAAATCACACTAATTTAAAAAAATATTAAATAGCCTTAAATCATATAGTTTTATTTTATCATCTAAGTTTTTAGTCCCTATACTCACTCTTAGTTAGCACTTCTGGTTAATTCTACGTAGTTCTTTCTCTTAGTTTATTCTGCATCTTAATTATATAAATACGCATTCTCATTAAAAAAAATACACTGGAAATATGTAACACTACTGAAATCAATTCTATTCATTATTATTGAAATTTGTAAATGATAATTATTTATTTATTTTAAGAGTAAATGTATAATAAAGGAAAAAGGTAAAGTAACTGAAAAAAGAACAAAAAATTTTCAAAATTTCACCAGAAGAGAGTATCAATCTATTCAATGTCTAGATTAGTCTATTTAAGAGTAATAATTATTCTTTATTGACAACTTGAAAATCCTTTAAAAAGATATGGTAAGTTGTTCAGTTTTTCTAATGTTTGACACATGGCACATTTTAAACAATACAAATATGAAAAAATTGTTAAAAATTATGTTGGCGGTATATTAAAATAAGTGGAGAACAACATTAATCACACGTTCCAGTAAAACCTTTCCATTTTTATATTATTCAAAAATGTGCTTCAGGACATACATTCGAAAATTCGTCTGTTTTTTCAATGAATAACTCAATTTTGCATGCAACACACAAACACGGATATTTCCCCATCGATATCAAGAGACTAATCTCTAGGGAAGCATAAAAACCATTTAATTGTATTTTACATATCCCAACAAAACATTATAATATCACAAATTACCAAACCTAAATTACTCTTTCAATTCAAATCCCAGCGAGGATTCCGGTTGGAAACATAAGACTGTATTCAAGTTTAAATAGGATAATGAAACCCAAAAATTACCTTCCAGTTTAGCCCAGGAAAGTCTTTTGAGCTGGCTAGTATTATTTTCACCCAAGGAAATATTTATTTCTAATTATGGAGTGAAAAATAACACAGCTAATAAACAGGAAAACTACCGTAAAGATAATGGTAAACATATAGACAAATGACTAGAAAGTAATAAGGCAAACGCAGCTTTCAATTTATTCAATGGAAAATGGAGTCAACTTGTATTCAAGATGAAAATCATTAATCATATCATGTGAAAGCAATTTCATCACTTCCAGAAACTCAATTCTGAAAGTCTAGAGGGTGTTTACAAGCAATCTTTAAACCAGTCACTTGTTTTCCAACATGAACTTCAACAACATTTGGCAACTCCAGGAATAAATTGAGAAGACACTTACCAACTGTCGTGACTCAGTTACTTCAAAGGTAGAATCGATTTCAACCATTGTTTCCATGGAGCATCCTGTTGTTGCTCAACCCAAGACAAGAAACAGCTATCCAACAAGCAGAAGAAGTTCACATAAAGGAGTTGATACCTTACTGGGATAAACCGAAAATTCGCCACTTGAACAATTGGCCATACACCCCCTTCTAAAACAAAGGCTGGGAGGAAGTCTCTCTTCACATCCTCTTTAATTTGAGGAACACTCTTTCCAGTAGAAAAACCCATGTAAGTGAAAAACACGAGCAAATCCAATGGCCCAAAGAGAAACCCATCAACCACAACTTTAGTGGCAACAAAGCGGAAGGAATTCGGTCTAAGCATAAGTCTTGATCTTATAAACCGATCCAAACCTTCATACCTGCAATAATGAACGCAGCCGAACAAGGAGAATTTATAATTTGATTACAAAATTGATAGCATTTGTCAATGCTATCCACCCATAACAAGATAAAACAAACATAGCAGCACATAAAAAAGCACTCCTAAGAGTCTCTCCCGTATCAATTCACCACTTTTAAGATGTTTAGTTAGAAGTATGATCAAAGTAGCTTTCATAAGACTTGGGAATCCTTTGCCCTTACCCAAGTCTTTACCTGATGAAAAAGGCCATACCACTACAACACTACTGATCAGGCACTAAATGCTACAGCAGCTACACAAGTAAGCACGCATACAAAATTTGAAGCCTTCACTTTTGGTCAGTTGGAAATCTCATGCATCCAGAGGCCAAAATATTGCTCTTGGCACTGAGAAGATTAAAGAGAGATGCCACTTTTTTAATTCATCTGGCAGTAAGTTGTAACTTTGGTATTGAAACTCAGCAATCTGTTTCCCAATTAGCAGTTACTTTTTACTCTAAGAAACAGCTAATCACCATCATCTTAAAGTGCATGCAGACACAGCTGTAGCATTAAAATGCTATCTCACGAGACCTAAAGGAATTTCTACTATTAACGAGAACAAAAGTTACAACTGGATTTCTAAAGCAACCAAAGGAATTTTCAAATCTACCAAGGAGACTACAGCTATTTCAGGATGTGAGAAAAGAATCAGCGAAAAAACCTTCTATGGTAACAGTTTCAATGAACAACAGAGCAATTAAGTTTATCAAAGGTCGTGCTTTTTACCAGAAGTGGCCAACAGGGCCAACAAATCCTAAGCCAAACAAGCTGGTTGTAGACACCCGTTTCCAGTTGATCTTGAATTCTTTATTGTCATCCTGAGAGATTGCCAATAAACAAGAAATAAGCTAATTAGATGGGCATACCATGGGTAAGATGAATAAAGTCTCACATCATATGCTATGTGATTGTGAACTAAATTGTTTAAAATTACCACCAAAATGTGTGGCTATCTATGGTATTTAACAAAGTCAGACAAAGAGGGACAAAGTAACAACATATTATCCACAATTGAGAAGTTTATATAAATAGAAATCAGTTGATTCCACAATGTTTCCAATATCAATATCCAACATGCATGTCTTTACAGCTTCACCCTAACCAGAAAATCAAGCCCATGGAATTATTTTCTGTCTCACTGTTTACAAGAAGTGAAACCTCCCATCTGTACTCATCAAACAAAACCAGATTTTCAACGCAAATTTACAATTGACAAAAGTTTCAGAATTAACATAGTTTCCTTTTCCCTACCCCTCTTTACATGGTTCAAGTGTGAAACTTAAAACATATTTTGAATTTGGTGGATGGCAACTAGCAGAATGACAAGAAACAGCACAACAAATTTTACAAAAATGCATGTTAGGAAGCTTTTCAAAAGGAAACTAATAGCAATGGAGAGACTCCCATATCCCTAAATTGTTAACCATTCAAATTGTCGAGTTAAAGAGAGAACACCTCAGCTTATGGTGAGACTAAGAGTCCCCTCGTTTCCTTCACTAAAAAACCAAACAAGCTATTGGCATTTATCTTCCGAATCCATCATTACACGTTCCCTATAACTTCAAATTCAAGTAGCCACATATTGGTAATGGCAAGTGATTGGCATTTATGTTTGGTACCTGGCATGATTTTTGGTTACTTTATTGGGAATGTTAAAGATACTCAGAAATATCTATCTAGGTGGAAATGCTAAAAAAATGAAGAAGCACTCGCACATTAAATTTTCTAGGAATCCTTCTTAGTCCCACTATCAATCGTTTGTGTTTTGAGAGTTTGTACTTAGTCGAATGAGAAGGGGGAAGTTTGTAAATAAGAAAAAACAAAAACTATATTCACAAACACAAAGGATGAGGGTTTCATGAAAGTATTTCCCTTCCCTTCCCTTCCTATCAATTGTCACATATATACACAGAAATGTTTGGTTGCCAGTTGGGATTTGGGGTTGGTCAAAAGATATTTTGTAATCTGTAGGTCAAACTTTCACTAACCTTAAACAACATGCAGAATCAATGTTAACCATAACTCTGTTTCCACAACTCCATTTTCATAATTGTTATTATGCAGATACACAATCTCAAATTCAATCATGTAAAACAACGAAATCTATAAAGGGTACCTGGTGGTCGTGATCGAGGACGATTGTGGGACGGGTCCTGGCAGTGTAGTGTGTAACTGCCTGAGCAGCAATGTCACCAGTACCCCAAATCAAGCCAGAGCTGATGACCTGGGTCTTAACAGGGTGAACGGCCAAGCAATTCTTGTACCATTTCCAAAACTTGAGCATATCCAGATACACACAGACTCACAACAACAACTTCCTTTACCAATGTTTATTTATTGATCATGGAAATTTCGTGAGTCCCTTTTTTTCTAAATTTATGTGTTCAAATGGGAATGGATCGATGGCATTTGAAGGGAAAATAGAAAGAGAGAGAATGACACTTGCTGGGTCTTGTTCCGCTATAGTTATATCATTTTCTGGGAATTTTTTGTGATGGTTGTGGTATTGAAACAACATAAGAAAAGAAATGGAATTGGGTCGGAGATGGAGAGGGAGATGGAGATGAAGATGAATGGGGACTTGGGCGGTTTGGTTTGACATTTCTGCAATTTCTATGGGTATTATGGGGAATTCCATGTCTTCTGGGCCTGGGTTGGGTTCTTATCTGAGTTTTTTCTTTTCAAAAAAAAAAAGAAAAAGAAAAGTATAACATGTTTTTATAATTGGCAATAAATAAAAAAGAAAAATTGTACTTTTAATCCTCCAATAACATGTAATTTTGATTTCTTTTAAGTATTTTAAATAATTAAATTATTTATTAATGTGTGATTCATTCAAATGATAGTACATATATAATTCTCTTATACTTTAGAATTTTATGAACATAAAAATTATCATTAAAAAAGTTAACTCCATCAATAACATGAATGATACATGTGGTTAAAAGAAAAATATATATATTTCTCTATTTTTAAAATGAAGTAAATATCCTCTTATACTAGCTTATTTTATGGGAAATTATAGAAAACAGGTTAAAAAAGAAAATAGGAGTATAATATTTTTCTCATTTTAGAATATTTTGTCTTATATGATAGGAATTTATTTGTAGGTGGACCCGACAATAAAAATTTTGACACCGCTAATGTGCGATTTCCATACAGATTGCCACATCCGAAAGTGAAATACCAAACGTGAATACGTTTCTTTTTATTTCAACGTTTTGAACTTTGAAAAATAATCTTTTTTTAATGGGGAAAGGAAAAGACTAAGCACAATGAAGAACTAATAAGATAAGACTATAAAACTACACAAAGACTCACTAGATCTAGCTATTCTTGTTAAAGAATTCGTAACTTTGTCTATCTCCTTTAACACATGGTAACACTGCCCACAATTGAAATTACTCAACAATGTCCTATAAGGAAAGTTAGGATCCAATAAAAATAAATTGGATATTACAATTATTATATCGTATCTTACTAACATAAATGATAACATCTTGTTTTGGTAAGTTCGTTATTTATTGATAATAGTCTCGACGGGTGATACTTATTGGAAGACATTTAAATTTAGTATTAACGTTTCTAGCTTTTTTAATTTGATAGTATAATAACAAATGATTGGATAATCCAATTAGTCATTATCATTTACTTATATCCATAAAGGCACCTTAGAACCTACACTTTATTGAAACTAGTGTTGACTAGTGTTGTTTATCGGAAGGTGTTTTAGACTATTCATACCTTTAGGCTATTCCAATTCAAATAAAAAACTATGTATTTAAATAAAACTCAATAAGTCATACTTGAATAATTCAACTATCCAATCATGTCCTACTAAACATAAATAAATGCACCCAGTTATGACATGCATTGCACTCTATCGATATCAAGCTTGATAATATCACTTCTTGGAATGTATAATTGTCAAATTTGAGGGATTTCAAACTTTTTTATTATTCTTTCTTGACTTTCGTTAAACGTTTTAACGTAAAAGTAAACTCAAAGCATGCAATCAAAATTGTGAGATAGTTACGGTCTTCCTAGAATAATGAAAGAACATAAACGTAGAGGAACTATGGTGGCACTACTTCTTAAAGTCTTACTTCTTAAATCCACCATCATTTGGAGTCACCACTCCATTTGAGTCACTACTTCTTTTTCCCTTTGAAGGTCAACGTCTTCTAAGTCTCCATCTTGTTGTCTCGACCTATCAAGACTACAAAATATTTGTATTTTTATGTTGATGTAGGTTTTGATAATGACACAACAAATGAAGGATCAAGATCAAACATATATATTTATGGATGAATTAATTGATGAATTCTAAAGAAATGTTTCAAGGCTTTTTAAGTGGCTTAAATCAAATGAAAATGATCAACAAAGTGCCTAAGGATCAAAGGATTAGAGCCATGATTGAACAAATATCAAAAAGAGTGAAACAAAGTGCCAAAAAGCATGAATCAGGTAATTGAATCGATTCACACAGCCATGCATAGCCATATGAATCGATTCATGCGTACAGAATGCTCCAGGATGTGCAAAACAAATGGTTGAATCGATTCCCTCCTCCATTGAATCGATTCATGCGTTATAAAATGGCCAGGATCTACTTTTCAGGTGATTGAATCGATTCATCCTTGTTAAGAATCGATTCATGCGTGTTATTAATGACCAGGATGTGTTTTTTAATTGCTTGAATCGATTCACATCACAAAGAATCGATTCATACGCCTGGCAGTGTCCAAGAATGCATAAATAACACTAAAAGAATCGATTCTTTTATGAAATGAATTGATTCATTTAGTTCAAATGATTGTTAAACATGCGTTACAAGCTGGAATTGCACAGTGGAAAACTCAAGATCGCACTTCATGAATAATGGACCACTAAGCAGACAAAGACAAGCTCCATTACATGATTCATGGATCCATTGGAATATTTTAAGTGAAAATTCCATGTTGCTGGAGGCTATAAATAGAGAGGAAATTGAAGAAGCAAAACACACCAAGCAATTGAAGCATTCCCATTTGCTTACTTCTTCCTCCTTGCTTCATTCTCTTCTACTCATTCTCTCTTGTTCTATATTGGCTTATTCTCTTAGTGAGTTATTTAAGAGTTAGAGAGAAAGTAATTTGTGAGCTAAATTTGTATATCCTCTCTTTGAGAGTTATTATTTGGTGAGAGCTTTAAATTGTGTATCTACTCTAGTAAGAGAGTTATTTGATTGTAAACCAAACACCATATACACCAAGGTATTCACTCTAGGTTGAGTGGTCACAAAGGTTGGGGTTCAACCTTTGGGTAATGAGAGATTGTGAGATTGGGTGGGTTGCCCTTTGCTTGTGAGGATTGGGTTCTTGAGTGTGGGACACTAGGAGACAATTGCTCAAAGCTTGTAATCTCAAATTCTCAATAGTGGAAATCCTTCAAGTGGGTTGCTTGAAGGCGAGACGTACACCGGGGTGGTGGAACTCGTTATATCGGTTTGCAAATTCTCTCTTCCCTTAAACTCTTTATTATTGTGAACTTAATTTGCATGCCTAAATACTTATATCAAATTGGTTTGGTAAACTTGAATCCTTGAATCAATTGACTTAAACATTGTTGGATTTGATTATTGAGGAAGAAGAATATTGGTGTTAACAAATTAGTAAACTATCATGCTTAATTAATTTGAGTTGTTGAAATTATATTTATATTGAAATTAATTATAGCATGCTAAGAACTTCAAGAATTGCCTAAGCTAATAACTTGCCTTATTTATCAAAATCAATTCTTGAATATTGTACTTTTAACTTAAAGTATTTTACTATGAAATGTGCTTCATAATTATCATATCCTTTATATTGCATCATTTGTATATTACTAACCGATTTGAAAGGGATTCCGCGCGAAAATTTGAAATACTCAATTCACCCCCCCTCTTGAGTATCGAGGCCTTGGCTAACAATTGGTATCAGAGCTTGACTCTTGGAAGATCAAGCTTAACCGCTTCAAGAGATCAAGATGGCCTCTACTTCTTATGATGCATTTCCACAAGGTGAAATAATAAATAGACCACCAATCTTTAATGGTAAAGACTTTGTTATTTGGAAAGAAAGGTTGAAAATCTTTATCCAAGCCTATGACCTCAAGGTATGGAATGCTATTCAATTTGGTCCTTTTATTCCTAAATACATTGTTGATAATATAGAATGCATGAAGCCCATGAACTTATGGACTAAGGAAGAAGAAAGAAAGGTACAATTTAATCTTAGAGCTAAAATTCTTATCACATTAGCATTAGAACCTAATGATGTTTCTAGAGTTATTACTTGTAACAATGCTAAAGAAATGTGGGAAACTCTTGAAACAATTTATGGAAATACTAATGATGATAAAGATGCAAGAATTAGTACTCTTTCTAGTCAAGATGAAGAATTCGAAAGAAGCGTTGAAAAAGAGACCAACGAGAAGGAAGAAGAAATTGCATGCCTAATGACAAAGCACTCTCAAGATGATGAGGTATGCTCTTTAAATGCTTTTAGTGATGATAGTGATGATGAAATTGATAAAGATGAATTGCTAGAAGCTTTTGAAGAGTTGCATGAAAAATTTGTCTTGTTATCAAAGAAATATGCATGCTCTAAACAAACCATTTTGACTCTTGAAAAAGAATTGCTTGATGTTCACATAGAAAAAGAATATCTTAGAGTTCAAAATGATGAATTAGTAGCTTCAAATGCATCTCCTAGGACTTGTAATGGAAATGATAATTGTATGTTTATTGATAAATGTATGCTTCTTGAAAAAGAGAATAAAGAACTAAAAGAAGCACTTAGTAAGCTTACAAGTAGTCAAGAGTATCTAAGTGCACCTCTTAAAGATCAAAGGCATACACTTGATAGAAGAAAAATAGATCATTACAAGAACCATTTTGCATCCTACAAAGAAAAATCCAAATCCTCTCTAAGATGCACAAACCATGAAAGAAAAAGAAACTCTATGTCTAATTGTTGTATGAACCATTATAATTCTAAAATGACTTACTCTTTGAATGCAACATGTTTTCATTGTGGAATATATGGTCATATATCTTCTAATTGCTTTATAAAGAAATCCCGTCAAAAGTGTACAAGAAAGGTATGGATTCCAAAAACAAATTTGAAATCCTAAACTAACAACAAAGGACCCAACTCTTAAAGGGTACCATAAAACTTGACAATTTGTAGGAACACTTTCAATCGGCAATTTCTCATTGACGAATTACCAAGGAATCAAGAATCACAATCTTCACTCAAAGAACAAGGGATGAAAAGGATAAGGACGTAGGCTTCACACATCTACAAGGTACGATCGGATCCTTACTCTAGTTGATCAATTATCATGTTGACTATGTGTTTTGTATGCTTAATTATGTTGAACAATATATGAACTTGGTTAATACTCTATTAAAATTTTTAGAAATATCTAAACAATTCTATACTTGTTCATAATGAATTTTGATGTGTGAAAATCAAACTTTGATTTGATATATTTAAGTTTGAACATGAAAGGTGTAAAGTTTTGAAATGAATCAATGATGTATATCCTTATGATTTTTTGGTGCATGATTGCTTAAATAACATGTTTTAATTTCATGAAAAACTTGAGATTAAAGTTGTATGCATCCATGTGTGTTAGGAAGGATTGAGACATGAAAATGTTGAAATACTAAATCTTGTTGCTTAGATTCAAAGTCTTAAATGATGCATAAACTCTTAATGATATATGATGTATGAATTCTTGAATGAAGCATGTATGAATCCTTGGTAACATATGAATTCCTAATGATGCATGAACTCTTGATTGAATATGAATTCTTGATAATGTATTGTTTAAGAAATATGTTGGTTAGCTAGTGGTATCTTAATAACAAACATCTTCCTTTAACAATGGTATCAATTGAATTAGTAAGAGGAAGAGATCATGAGGACATATTCTTGATTAGATACTTGCCACTATGCTTTGATGATAAATGCATATGTTGTATACAAGTGGTATTCATGCTTTGATAATTTATGCATAATTTGTTTTAACAAGTGGTATGTAATTTTCTTAACAAGCAAGTATCTTTTCATAACAAGTGGCATTGAACTTCATATTAAGAAAATGTTATGACTAGTTGATTATGACAAACCTTAAAGTTGCTTTAAGTTAGGACTATGTTATGCTTACATGTTTTACAAAGTTGACAATCTTAGGCAAAATATTTTCTATGCAATTATATGTTGGTTTTGATAATGCCTAAGGAGAAAGTATGTATGCTTTATGCCTAGACTTTAAATTCATGACTAGTAATATGTTAAATGACAATGTATGATATGTGATAATACTTGGTATATTAAAGGACAATGCATTATAATACATGACATGACCTTCCTTGATACACCATGCTTGAGTAAATTGGCATCTATCTTAAGTGACATATATGTTTGATGATGCATGATCTTGAATGTGTAAAGAAATTTGAATATATACTTCATTGCGATTGAAAAGAACTTTTTTGATGTATGCTTGAATGTCAACAATCTTGTGCTAATACTCTTAAATGTTTATAATTGATATCAAGAGCTTATATTGGCAAATCCATCTAGTGATATCATGCCTAGATACTAGTAACAAGCGGTATGGACAATGAATGAGTAATAAATGGTGTTGATCAAGAAAAGAATGCTTGACATAAAAAGGGTCATAGATATATTGGCATGTGTTATAATATAAATGCATGAGTAAGCCAACAAGTTGTATTAATCATTCCACCATTGCTATGATACCTACATTTGAGTGCATATTGTTGAAAATTCTTCTATGATTACCACTTTGATTG
Organism: Clitoria ternatea; assembly: GCA_037962975.1. Taxonomy (NCBI): domain Eukaryota; kingdom Viridiplantae; phylum Streptophyta; class Magnoliopsida; order Fabales; family Fabaceae; genus Clitoria; species Clitoria ternatea. Next base: position 166,808,665 of record CM075672.1, read on the forward strand.
ATGATTGACCAATGAATTTTATATACAATTGGTATCTAACTTTTGAGTGATATCTATTCATATTGTTATTTCTATTGGTTGAATAAGTGGCATCTATTGAAAGAAGTTGATCATATGCTTAAGAATTACATCAATTAGCTTAACAATTGGTATTCAATTACAATTGGTATTCAATTACATGTGTTAATCACATTTGGTATTAGACTTGATCAAATTAGTGTAATTGGGTTCATAACAATTGGTATCAATATATGTGAAAAGGGGAGAATATATCATGACATCTTAGTATCTATTAAATGACTAAGGAGGAAATATTATCTTGCATGATACATTATGATCTTCTAACAAATTGGTATATCCTTCAACAATTAGTATCTATTAAACGCATGACATGTGTTCAATAATTGGTATCAAACTTCATCAAATTGATTTCACATGCTAATAAGTGGTATATGTTTTTACAAGTGACATCAATTACAATAGTAAGGGGGAGCATACACATGAATGAATATCCATCATTTTACCTCTCTATGATTATGTTTATGGCATTTATGCTTACAATTTTATTCTCCTATATGCCTACTTGGAAAAATCCTTGTGTGTTTGATAATGCCAAAAAGGAAAAGATTATGTGCTTATTTGAAATGATATATGTGCTTACTTGAAATGATATGTATGCTTATTTGGAAAGAATCATGTGACGCTTACCATACATGAAAGTAATATCAATTACATGATTGAAAATGAGTTAGTAATCAATTATATGCTTACTTGATGAATGAATTATGTGAGTGATTATTGACTCTAAATGCATCAAATTGGTATATATCCTTGATCATGATATGAGCTTTGATTTGAAATCCTTTTCATGAAATATTTGCTCTAAATCTCTCTTATTCAAATACATGAGTTTATATCTTGATGGCATAGAATATAATTAAGATGATAATCTTTTTGATGATGACAAAGGGGGAGAGATTAGTGAAAGGATTAGTAAAATGTTATTTATGCCAAAAAGAGGAGAATTACTATGACTATTGTTTTATCATAAGGAAAGTTTTTGATGATGCCAAAGGGGGAGAAGGTTATAGTAAGATATAGTCTTTTACAAAGGGGGAGAGATATAAAGAGAGATATATATAAGAAAGAGGGAGAAGATATACACTACCACTATGCTCTAAATTAGATGAACTATTTTGTGGTATCTATTGTATGATTGATATCTACTGTATGATTAAAGGGAGATGATTAAGAAGGAGAGAACATATATTAAGGGGGAGAGACCTTTGTTTCTTAAATACTTTCTTGATTTCTTGTGTCTATGATTTCATCAACAATTGGTATCAAATTGTATGTGATAGGGCAAGTCTTTCTTGAAATATATTTGAATTATTGTGATACTAACACCCCAAGAGACAAGCATTTGTTGTCATCATCAAAAAGGGGGAGAATGTATTTTTATGTTGATGTAGGTTTTGATAATGACACAACAAATGAAGGATCAAGATCAAACATATATATTTATGGATGAATTAATTGATCAATTCTAAAGAAATGTTTCAAGGCTTTTTAAGTGGCTTAAATCAAATGAAAATGATCAACAAAGTGCCTAAGGATCAAAGGATTAGAGCCATGATTGAACAAATATCAAAAAGAGTGAAACAAAGTGCCAAAATGCATGAATCAGGTAATTGAATCGATTCACACAGCCATGCATAGCCATATGAATCGATTCATGCGTACAGAATGCTCCAGGATGTGCAAAACAAATGGTTGAATCGATTCCCTCCTCCATTGAATCGATTCATGCGTTATAAAATGGCCAGGATCTACTTTTCAGGTGATTGAATCGATTCATCCTTGTTAAGAATCGATTCATGCGTGTTATTAATGACCAGGATGTGTTTTTTAATTGCTTGAATCGATTCACATCACAAAGAATCGATTCATACGCCTGGCAGTGTCCAAGAATGCATAAATAACACTAAAAGAATCGATTCTTTTATGAAATGAATTGATTCATTTAGTTCAAATGATTGTTAAACATGCGTTACAAGCTGGAATTGCACAGTGGAAAACTCAAGATCGCACTTCATGAATAATGGACCACTAAGCAGACAAAGACAAGCTCCATTACATGATTCATGGATCCATTGGAATATTTTAAGTGAAAATTCCATGTTGCTGGAGGCTATAAATAGAGAGGAAATTGAAGAAGCAAAACACACCAAGCAATTGAAGCATTCCCATTTGCTTACTTCTTCCTCCTTGCTTCATTCTCTTCTACTCATTCTCTCTTGTTCTATATTGGCTTATTCTCTTAGTGAGTTATTTAAGAGTTAGAGAGAAAGTAATTTGTGAGCTAAATTTGTATATCCTCTCTTTGAGAGTTATTATTTGGTGAGAGCTTTAAATTGTGTATCTACTCTAGTAAGAGAGTTATTTGATTGTAAACCAAACACCATATACACCAAGGTATTCACTCTAGGTTGAGTGGTCACAAAGGTTGGGGTTCAACCTTTGGGTATTGAGAGATTGTGAGATTGGGTGGGTTGCCCTTTGCTTGTGAGGATTGGGTTCTTGAGTGTGGGACACTAGGAGACAATTGCTCAAAGCTTGTAATCTCAAATTCTCAATAGTGGAAATCCTTCAAGTGGGTTGCTTGAAGGCGAGACGTACACCGGGGTGGTGGAACTCGTTATATCGGTTTGCAAATTCTCTCTTCCCTTAAACTCTTTATTATTGTGAACTTAATTTGCATGCCTAAATACTTATATCAAATTGGTTTGGTAAACTTGAATCCTTGAATCAATTGACTTAAACATTGTTGGATTTGATTATTGAGGAAGAAGAATATTGGTGTTAACAAATTAGTAAACTATCATGCTTAATTAATTTGAGTTGTTGAAATTATATTTATATTGAAATTAATTATAGCATGCTAAGAACTTCAAGAATTGCCTAAGCTAATAACTTGCCTTATTTATCAAAATCAATTCTTGAATATTGTACTTTTAACTTAAAGTATTTTACTATGAAATGTGCTTCATAATTATCATATCCTTTATATTGCATCATTTGTATATTACTAACCGATTTGAAAGGGATTCCGCGCGAAAATTTGAAATACTCAATTCACCCCCCTCTTGAGTATCGAGGCCTTGGCTAACAATATTTACAAAAACTCATTTTACATGAGTGAGGGATTGAGAAGAGAAATACAACATAATAGAGAGGCACAAAGTGTAGGTTGTATTTAAATAAATTTTAAAATTTCTAAGGCCATAACTATTCACCATGTAGCGTATTAATTAATTAATTAAGTAATTAATAACCTTTAAAATAAAGCAAATTTTAAAATGCAAAGTTAAACACACGGGGTCGAAAAAAATACACTACAAAGAAAAGTTCAATGGTTCTGTTAATTGTTCAACAGGCGGGGGCCAAGGGGAGGTAGCCCATTGCAAGGCACTGGGTAACATTCCAGCCCAAAAATTTAGTATTGTAATCAGATTAGTTCACAGGTAAAAAAGGTGAGTTTGGAATGGTCGCTTAAATACCAAGTCTTTCCTAGCTAGAACGTCTCTCAACATTTTTAGTTAGGATTTCAAACAATTTGAAATCTTATTTCTAATTTTAACTCTTGAACCTTAGGTTTTTGGAATGGTCAAGGTTTAATTTGTAGATCTTATCTTTTGACCCTAATAACTATCATAATAATAATAGTTAAGGTTTAACTTTTAAACATTATCTTTGTAGTCTCAATAATCATCCTAGAAATAGTCAAGGTTTAACTTTTAAACTTTGTCTCTATAGTCATAAAAATTTTATCTTTAACCATACTGAATTTGATAGAGATCTTATCCTTAATTATGACTTGTGTAAATCATATCAAATTTAATAAGGATTAAATATTTGATTTTTAAAATTATTAAATTTGACAAAGATCTTATCTTCTATTTGTAATTGATGGTTCAGAGTTAGACTCAGAAGGGGGGTTAAATAAGTCTCGGACTTTTTTTGCGGAAAGATAAACCAAAAAAACTTATATAAGTAATCAAGCAAATAACGAAGGAAAGAAATCAACACAAAGAGTTTACACTGGTTCACTTCCAATATGGAAGCTACGTCCAGTCCCTTCTAACTTGAAGCATTTCCACTATTGTAAAATCTCCTTTACAATAAAAGCACCAGACTAGTGCCCCGATTATTCTAGACTCTAGCCAATCTTGGCTTAACCCAAGTATTCTTTCAACAAGCCACTCTTGGCTCAATCCCAAGTATTATTTCAAAAGCCTTGTCAGGCCAGAGTGTTTCCCACACAAAACACGTTCTAACAACCCACCAGACTTTTTACAAAGTTTAAGAAGGAAAGAAGATTGCACTCGAAACTTAGTGTCTGAAAGATATACAATCAAAATTTAAGCACTAAGTTGTGACCTCAAGACCCAAGTCTGTTGAAAAGCAAAATAGAACGAAGAGGGTTTTTTATCTTATAAACAAGAGAATCGAGGATTAAGAACTTTGCTAACTTGGAAGATTTGTGATTCTTGATTCTCTGCCTTAAAACTCAAACTTCCTTTGTATAAATAGAAGTTGAAGAATATGACTGTTACTGTTTCTTGAGAGGAGATATAATCGTTGGAAATCCTTTGAATGTATTTTTCCTTAAGCGTATTGTTACCAGACCTTGAAGATGAAATGATCCTTAAACACAAGGTTTTGGTGCACACTCCTTCAGTTGTTTTCACAAAAACAATTTCTCATGCATTTTCATGCATAAACCATTCGTAAACCAATTCATGATTGAGCGACTAGTTGCTTTCTGAAATATTTTAACAAAGTCTCTGATTGTGATCAGTATGTGTAGAGGTAGGTACACTGACAATTTGCTACTCATTTTGATCTTGTTCTTTATGTTCTTTGATGATAAGTATGTAAATATGATAAAAGCATGAATCCCAATGCATCACCAAAATAGAATTTATGAACGTTTAGAGTAGTTCTTCGAATAGAACGCTTCTATCAGACTTTTGTTATTCGGCCAGACTTTTTGGAACTTGATACTCCCCCTTTGTTTTTATAGCTTAATATTTGTATCCTAAAATTTCTTAAGTACACAAAAATATGTTAACAACAGTACAGACTTTTTTTGTTTTAGCAAAAGTATTTGATGAATGATATAAACAAATTTGAGAATATAAAGTCTGGGGTCCGTTCCTAATGAGACTTTAAAAATTCTTTTTCGTCTAGACATTTTCTCAACAATCTCCCCTTATTTGTTGATAACAAAGTATTTTTTGAAAACAAAGCCTGTAATTTAGGGAGAATAAGATTCCTGCATAACAAGAGATAGAAATGATTCTTCATTAATAAAAAAGATACTGCATACATTTCTTAGTAACTATAGTGCATACTTCAAAATACATTGTATAATAACATTGCTTGATATTACTTCACACAAAAGACTTGTAATCTTCTCCTCCTTTTGTAATTAACAAAAGAAAGGGCATCACCGAAGCTCGAAAAGCAGATCACGAGTAACAAAAGATAGAAAAAGAAGGACATCAGCAGAGGAAACAACAGCAAAAAACTGAGTTTGAAAAACTAAAAGAAAAGGGGAAGTAAAAGTAATTAAAGATGGCTGATAAAGAAAAATAGTGCTAGAGTCAAGAAGACTCGGAATTCTCTTAAGATTTATTGATAACTAACATCGCGTATTCTAATTTAAATAAAGTCATATCATGTTATTATTTGATATGTGCGTTTAAGTGTTTCAGGAAAACATAAGGCTTTTGTTACAAAAGAAAGGGGGAGCATCAATGTCTTAAAAGTCTGGTAGAACAACAAAGGTCTAATGGAAGCATTTTGATCAAAGAACTTTTATAAAGTCTGGTCTCAAAGTAAATCCCTCGATCAAAAGTAAGAAAAGCCTTGAAGTTTGGAAATTCACCTCAAAGAGAAAAATCTTTGCATTTGAATGTTTTACCAGATCTAGTTTAGAAAAGTTATTATCTCATGCCTCAAAGTCTATGAAAACATTAGATCCTATTCTCACATGTGCTTCAAGCTCTCAGACCTTGCAAAGGTATTTGTGCCTTAAAATTGTCTTATCATCAACACCTTATGGATCACCAGACTCAGAATCTTCTAAAAGATAGTTCCTATACGAGTCTGGTCTGAAGAACCTCAATGGTCAGAAAACTTCTTTATAAGCGCTTTAAAGCAAAGATTCATAAAAAGAAGAATGACCAAGCAAGGTAGATTCTATTTTATCCTAATAGTGTCAAGTCTTTCACCTGTGCCTTACAGATTCAAAGATTCTCTGATCAAAAGCTTCCTCTTTTATGAAACTTATGTTACCTCTACCCTGCCTATGTTTACACACATCTCAAAGCTTTCCATCCTACAATTATATGCTCAAAACATCTCTCTCTGACAAAAGAAACCTTATTGTCTATTGTGCAACATCTTTCTTGTAACACCCTAAATTTTAAAGAAAATAATTTATGGAATAAATAATAATTAATTATGTGTGGTCCAATAATTGTGGAAGAATTAATTTGACATTAGAGGTGAATTATCGGTGAGTTAAAATTTACCAGATTTGGATGATTTACCAGATGATGTGGGACCCACTTGGTCAAATTAGATATTTGATGGGTCTAGAATACTTAGAAAATTATTGTGGTTAGGGTGATATAATTGAAATAATTTTTGGTGTTGAGAAGATAATTATTTGAACATGACGTAGGATATGAAACGGGAAAAATACGAGCCAAATGGAATTAAAAGAAAATCCAAAATCTCATTTCTTCTCTTGTCATAACCGTAGCCTCTTTTTCTCTTTCTCACTTGACCCTTTTGTCCATTGTGTAATGGGGAATTATTACCCATTGGAAAAAGTAACATGATGCACCCTTTTATCCATTGTGTAATGTCCAATTTTTGCATATTTCCTTTCTCTTTCTCTCTATCACCGTGAAGTCTTCTTCTTCTCCATTCAATCTTCATTCCTTTCTTCTTCTTCACCATTCTCTTCTCAAAACCGAACCACCTCCTTCTCCTTCCATCTTCTTGCTAAAATGAAACTAAGCTTGAGAATGTGAAGCATTTGTGGAGCTTGAAAGCTTTGTGGGATCATCTTCCTTCTTCCTCTCCTTCATTTTTGTTTTGGAGAAGGCATGGACTTGAGGTAAAGATTTCTTACCTCCTCATTATCTTATTTATGGCTTTGTGATGTTGGGTTGGAAATGGTGATGTTAGAAACTTTGTATGATAATGGAGATGATGAAAACCCTAGGCATGATGGCTTAAGAAATGATTTTGATTATGGTTTTGTGAGTATATGAGAATGAGGGTTATGATATTCATATGGATTTAAGAAATGGGTTGAAATTATTGATTAGTTGATTTTGATGAAAAACCCTAAGTGTTGATGATTTGGGGGTTTTAGCCAAGTTGATGATTTTGATGATTATGGATGCCTTAGAATGATGTATATGAGAGGAATGAATTTTTAGAATCATTGAGATTGATTAATGAGGTTGATGGTATATGCATGCATATAGGAATGATGATTTAAGGTATTGGGTTGAGAGTGAATATGAGATGTGGTTATTGTGATAATAATAGTTAAAAACCATTGGTAATGGATACTTGAGTTGATGAAGTCTTAGGCCTTGATGTATGCCATTTTGAAATTGTTGAATTGGTGATGATCTTAGGTGGAGTCAAGAGGCTTATAATGAATTCGAATGAATTGTGATGAGGATTGGATGTCTGGTGGATAAAGGATGTGATCTTGTTATTATTGGGTACGGTTAGCCCTTTTGAGACCTAGAGAGTCTTGGTTTTGGGAAAGGAATTCCCGAAGCCTAACACAAGAGAGTGAATTGGAGTTTAGACAAGTCTAGGACTTGATAATGAGTTTTAAGAAAATGATGCCTTACGATGGCTTATTGATGACATGTATATATGTATTTGTTGATAGGATTGTGTTCTAGAAGATGATGCGGAATGATCGAGGCAATTACGTTGCGGTTCTTCTCTCGAGGTAGGAGAGGAGTTTACATTTCAAATTTGCATGAGTGAATAATTATTAATTATGCATATGTATGAACTCATGCATCGCCTTGCCATAAGTGTATTAAATGTTGAATTGATGATGAAATGAATGATGGTTTGGCCTTTGTTAATTACTAAGGAATTGATGTGTATATATATATATATATATATATATGAAATGAAGATGAGTGCTTGATTGTCCCTTGGTTGGACACAAATTATTGTTAATGAAAACCTATGAATAGATAAATCACTTGAGCTGTGAAATAGTGTTTATGATAATTATGCACAATGATATGCATGGTTGTGATCAAAAAGTGTGTTAAATCCCTCTTATCTAGTAAATCAAATTAGAATTATGAATGGAGAAGTATAACTTGTTGGAATAGGCCTAAGGGCATGAATTATCTATGTTTGATGTTGAATTGAGGCAAATTTGTATAAGAAGAATATGGGCATGTGAAGTAGAGTGAAAAACTTGAGTTATAGGCGTGTAATGACAATCTCGCTCAAGTGAGAGTCCCCTGTATCAGGGGAATGGCCTCTGGCCCAAATTCGCTCAGACGAATATGAGTCTCGCTCAAGCGAGACGCGTACAACATAGAGGGGTGAGCTACTGGACGAATCTCGCTCAAGCGGGTATGGCCGACTTGAGCGAGCGAGATGGAAAATGGTTCTGGATAGATCTTGCTCAAGCGAGTAAAGAGGCTAGTTGAATCTCACTTAAGCGAGTGAGTATGGAATTGAGTACTGGACGTTTTTCGCTCGAGCGAGCATGAGGGTGAGAGGAGCCTCGCTCGAGCGAGTGAGCCTGAAATGAGACACTACTAGGTATTCAATGATGGTATGGCATGGTGATGATTGAAATTGATTGTTACATTTGGGATGAATTATTTATGATATATTCACCACCTAGAATGGAAGAATGGAAGAATTCTAGTAAGAGTTTCATGATGGGTTATGAGATATACCCTTGGGTGATTATGAACCTAATAAGAAAATGATTAAATGATTAGGTGTTTGCTATAAATCAATGAATCGGTGATGACAATGGTAATGTGTAATAACAAATGATGTTGTGGATCATTTCCTTGAGTAAAGGATGATCATTATTATTGATGATTTTGTAGTATACCATTATGTGTGATACAAATGTGATCTTGCATGTGTGGTTTGAATTATATCAATGAAATGTTGTGAATGCCACACCAAGATATAGATGAAACAATGGTGATGAATAATGAGATGAAAATCCACTAATTGATTATGTGGTGATATTAATAAATAATGGATAAATGTTAATAATGTTTGTGACGCCATTGTGGTTGGTTGCAAGTGTTGACTTGCATGTATAATAAATGATATATCGAGATGAAAATGCCACATATAAAACTTGAAAAACAATGGCTAAAACCAACAATGATAAAATCCACTAAGGTGTGTATGGTGGTGTTGGTGATTATGATGATGATGTTTGATGAGTGGTTTTTAGGATGCACAGTGTGAGAAATGCATTTGATTTACATTGCATTGCATCCATGGCATATCATACGCTGCCGGTAAGGAATATTAGGGGGTTCCCCCGGTTGGCCTAGTGGGAGGGCGGCTCAGTGCACGAGCATTCTTGTTGTTTCCCCTTTGACTCAGAGTGTGAGTCACAAAGTTGCCCATAGCTTGGTGACGAGGCACACTATGTGGCTGGCCCAGTGGGCGGACGGCTCTATGATGAGCAAGTACCTCGGTGTCTGACGGGGCACGACTCTCTCGATGTGTGTTCGGGAGGGGCCCATAGCACTTTTGGCAAGTAAGGCCATGTTGTTGATCCGCAAGTCACGGGGTGACTAGTGCTACAGATGGGCTATAGCGGTTTGGTACTAGTAAAAGATATTGTTGATATGCATGCATGGTTTGAGATATGTGTACATATTTTTCTACTACAGTAGGGGCATAGTAGCACACCTATGCTCGACCCACACTTGGTGTTATTCCTATAGTCGGATCTGCATTTGTTGTCTATTCCATTGTGCATATGCATTAGCCATAAGAGCATTTACATATAGCACGGAGATATGCCAGAATATGATAATGATTGATGATGATTGAGATTGTGGTATGGTGTTGATGAGATAGGTAATTGAGTACCTGAAAGACCACATAAAAATTTATAAATGATATGAGTACAACAAAAAGATATTGAATATGACGATATGTATGTTATGGCCCAATATAACATAGGGTGTAATTATTATGATTGATGATAATGATGATAGCCCATGGTGGCTTTGAGAAAATACCTGAATGGTCGATATTGATGATGTTAGCCCGTTGTGGCGTTGGAATTGATGTGTATATGTTTGCTTTGCTATGACTTGATTCAAGGATATGAAATGTGAATATATTGTTGAAGTAATAATTTATGATGATCATTGATGTGTTTAGCAAAGCATACATGATGTTGATTAGCATATGCATATAATTTCAATTGTATTCATATCGTCATTTGAAATGTATAACTCACTCTCCCATGTGGTTTACTTTTTAGTATTGATGCAGGAATATTGTGGGAAGAAGATATTTTTAAAGTAAAGTTTTGGAAAGGTAAATAGTGGTAACGGAATGCCTTGGCCGGCAGCGTTTGTAATTTATTAAGTTGTGTATAAAATAGATATTATGATGTTATTAATTCTTGATATCGATGGATGTATCATGAATGATATTATAAGTGGTTACATATTGATAATTGGGGTTTTGGAATTCATACCCATTTGAGGAATATGAAGATGTTGATTATGTAAACATTTTGGGAATGCATAGGTGTTGATGATGTACGACTTTGAGGATGACTTTGAATATGGTTAATTAGGAATATGAATATTGGAGACGTATGATGCATGACCATATAGATATGTATATACATAGGCATTGTATGTTCACGAAATTATGTGAAAAGATGATGGTTGTCTATTAGGCTTATAATACGCCGTTACATGCTTTGCCGAGCCTTTTTCCATATCTTCATATATGAGACTAGGCGTATGCCCAGTATACACATTCTTCTCCCGCTGTAAACTCTGTTATTTCTGTATACCGTTATGGGTAAACTATTTACCGATCCAGTTATAGATAATCAAATCTCACCCTTTGGTTTTCTATGGTTTGAGTCTCGATGTAGTCGTGGTGGTGTTTTGGAATTATTTCGAATGCAAAAAATTTATTCATATTTTTATTGTTTAATTATTTAGATTACATTAGGATTTGAGTCAGGAAAATCAGGATTGAATCATTTCTCATCGGGTACATCATCTCTCAATGGACTTATATCAGGTATTCTCTCCTCGGGCTCTTTGGAAAAATCTTCTATTAATAGAACCAATCTCTTCAAAAGAATATAGAGCAAGAGTGCAAGAGCAGACTCAAGCAAGAGTAAAAATACAGAGAACACAAAATGGAAAATAGAGAAAGAGAGACAGCTTGTTAAAGAAAAAGAAGATGGGCAAAACACACTAACAAAAGTGTGAATAGAGAAGAAAAAGTATGAACGAGCACCAGACATTCATATACAAAAGCCCAAGAAAAAGAATGAAATGGCAATCAGTGCTAGAAGAAGAAATCAGACCCAGAAGAATTTCCATGGAGAAATAGAAAGCTCGCTATGTGTAACTCATTCCTTCTCAGAAGCCATAGCAACCAGAGATATGCCATTAACTTATATCTCTTTGCTCTTTGAAGAGCATATCATCTCTGTTCATGTTTTCAGACTTAGTACCTTTTGTACTCTTGTTTCATATTACACATGTATTGAGTCTACTGAATGAATAAGCTCTTCTCTTTCTTTACAAACCTACTCATATGGTTGATCACTTAGCTAAGCTAAGTTAGAAGGCTTATTCATTTTGTTTGTAATAATTCTTCCAATCCTTTGGTATTATAGGTCTGGTGTGTTACCAGACTCTGTTAGTGTAGGAAACACTGCTGACCTGCAGAGATTTTTGAAAGAATACTTGGGGTTTGAGCCAGGAGTGGCTTGTGAAAGAATACTTGGGTTTGCCCCAGGAGTGGGTGCTGCAAAAGAATACTCATAGGAATCTAGAGGGGTCTGGTGTTGAAGCACCAGCTGTGCTTAAGCTAGGAGTGGCTGGAGTCAAGAATACTCAGAGCATGAGTTGTGCTTAAGCCAGGAGTGGCTAGAATTAAGAATACTCAAAAACACAAGTTGTGCTTAAGCCAGGAGTGGCTGGAGTCAATAATACTCAACATCTGATGTAAATGATTTTTACATAGTGGAAATCCTTTAGATTTGAAGGTACTGGATATAGCTTTCGCATTGAGAGTGAACCAGTATAAATTTCTTGTGTGATGTCTCTTTCTCTTTGACTCTTTAACTATAAAAAATCGGGTGCATTCTCGTTAATATCTTTGATAGTAAAAGTCTGGTAAATAATGCCCATTCAATCAAAGAATCATGCTCTCTATCTTGCAAAAGTCTGGTCCGTTGTGCTTAACGCATTTACACTCAAGTATCTCTTTTTGGTTTAAAAAAGTGAACAGACTTATTTAACCCCCCCTTTCTAAGTCTGTTCTCCAAACCATCAAATAGGATTGTAGGAAGAAGAGGTGTAGGAACAGGATAGTTCTTCTCAAAGAGTCTAGAGATAGTGGCACCAGTTAGCATCAATGTGAGCTTCAGTTGGATTAGGAGTAGTCCAAAGACTCTTAAGAGTAGCTGTTGGAAGCTGCTTCGGGTAAAAGGGGCCTTTGTAGAGAGGTTTGCACTTCGGAGGCATGGGCTTCTTTAATTTGCCCAGAGAAATCCATTTAGCAGGTGGAGGACTACCATGTACAACAAATAAAATCCTCTTCCAAGAATTGGCAACAGGATAATTCTTGATGGGCAAATCATCTAAAAAGACAAAACCATGTTTCAAGTCTCTAACAATAGAAGCCTACTCAGCTTAAAGCACATGAAACATTCCAAGATGGATCAGAGTGGTAAGGAGGTAGGGATAATGGTAAGAGGAATGGGCTGAGGTGTGAGGGAGGGTAAAGATGGATCAGAGTAGACAGAGGTCAAAGGTTCAAACCTTGATCTTTTGGAATATTTCTCAAGGGAGGTTAATCTTTTACGCTTGAGAGAAGCTTTGAAAGCGATAGCATCACTTCTGTAGAGGCCAACGGTGGCATAGAATTGATTCAGCCAATCTAGATACTTCCAGTTGTGAACCTCAGAGACTGGATTATTCTTCAAATACCCATGAATGAATCAGAGATAGTAGATGTAAGTAGGGTAACCATCACATTATTGAAGGGTATCATGGTTTGCAGCCATAACGTGTTAATATTCATAACGAAATTCAATAAACTTAGCACTTCAGTCTAAGAAATTCCAACCTGCAACTAAAATCTTTGGATGCAGAGAAGTGAAGACAGAAACAAATAACTTAAATACTTCATCACAAGAGAGTTTATTCAAATGTGATTTAAAGGAAGGTCTGAACAGAGGAGGTGTAGAGGTCTGTTGATCCATGGAGGGAGCAGAAACTGTGACGCCTTTCTTAGTACCAAACTTTTTCTTTGTAGAGCATCGTTGAATTTGACTAATCGAAAGATGATCATCAAAATATAAGGATCTCTATGGTGGTGTAGGGTTCATAGAAGGGTCTGAAGCTTGAACAGGGAATGAAGAAGGGGCTATTTGATAGGGTTCTATCTTGAGAGGAGAGTCAAATTCTTCTGAGGATGCATCAGACACATCAAGGACCAATTTTCTAACCTTCTTAGCATAACAAGAGTGCTGAGTACGCTAGGGAGCAGACACAGACTTCTTGGTCTTGGAAGGAGTAGACTTTTTCTTCTTAGAAGGAGCTAGGGAAGTACCTTGAGGTTGATCCATAAGAGAAAAGAAGGTAGGCAACTTGTTGACCATCAAAGAAGGAGTCACCAAATCTTTCACCGAATCTATTTGCATATTTTCAAGTGTAAACACTTTCATGAGAATAGCAGGATAGGGGATCTTGTTCTGCTTTTTTCCAATAGAAGAAATCAAATAGGTCAAAATCACATTGGGCAAACTAACTCTTTCCTTTGTAAGCATATGATACATGTAAAACCTATCGAGCTTGCTTATTGTATCTTTTACACCTTTCCTAAAGTAAAGGACTTGCTTCATTACAAGATGCAACATCTTGACCTTTAGAAGAAGAGACCCAAAAACTAGCTTGGTAGGGTGCTTAGCTTCATATAGTATTTCATTTATTTTGAGAGACGACACAACATTGTATTCAAAATATTCATCAAAGACTTCGCTGGTATTAAGACAACCAATAGCAGTGACGAGTATATCCTCAGAAATCTCAATAGATTTCCCTTAAAGTTTCCCAAGGACAATGAATTAAGACTTGTCCATAGAAATTGCCTTCTAGAAGTTAAGGACCAGAGTAGGTGAGTAGGGAGTCTGGTTGAGACAAAACTTCATCCAATCAATGCCATTCAGCTCATCAGAGATATCATACCCATCTAGTTTGCGTTACCATAAGTTGAATACTGAAGACTCAACAATATCAGATGCCTCGTATGCCATTGCTTAGGTGAACAAAGAAGGAGAAAAGGTTTGTAGAAACAAAAGGTGAGAGAAGGTTTTCGTAAGATAAATTTGAAGAGGGGAGAAAAAGATTTTATGAGAAGTAGTGGGAAAAAGTGTAAGTGAAGAGCCACAAATAAATAAGGTGGAAAACTAACCATGATTGAGGAGAGAGAAAACTCGTTCAGAAAATGGTTATATAAAAAGATGATAATTGTTGTCACATTGTAAAAAGTGAATAAAAAATGATTTAAAAAAGAAAATGAGGAGAGTCTCTCAGAAAAGTTTATAAATCAAGTGTGAAGTCAAATAAGATACACTATAATAGACTTTACATGGATCAAACTTATTAGGTAATTATTTTTAGATTTAAATTTTGCTTAATAAAATCAAACCTGGCCTTTGCCAGAGGCTTAGTAAAGATATCTGCCCACTAATGGTCTGTATCCATAAACTTTAAATCCAGAGTTCCCTTTTGTACATAGTCACGAATGAAGTGATATTTTACTTCAATGTATTTTGCTTTGGAGTACTGAATAGGGTTCTTAGAGAGGTTTATTGCACTAGTATTATCACAGAATACTGGTATTTTTCCCTTTTGATTGAATAGTCTTCAAGTTGATATTTGATCCAAAGAAGTTGAGAGCAACATCCTGCTGCAGATATATATTCTGCTTCAACAGTTAAGAGTGCAATGGAGTTTTGCTTTTGCTACTCCAAGAAATTAGATTTCTTCCCAATAAGTGACATCCACCACTTGTACTTTTTCTGTCAACTCTGTCTCCTGTAAAATCTTCTTGCTGATTATAACCTTGAGCTACTAATCTAGCTTTATTCCTTATTACTTTTCCATCTTTATCAAGCTTGTTTCGAAATACCACTTAGTTCCAATGATACTTTTATCTTTGGGCTAAGGAACAAGTATCCACACTTTACTTCTTTCAATCTGATTTAATTCTTCTTGTATAGCAAGAATCCAATCAGAATCTTTTAGAGCTTCTAGAACATTCTTTGGTTCTATTTCTGAGATAAGAGCGATTGATGACTGATTGTGAAGACTGGATCTGGTTTTAACTCTGGCTGCCTGATCTCTAATTATTAGGTCTAAAGGATGGTAGACTTTGAATTTCGAGTCCCTTGGCCTTTCTGGTTCATAGAGTTGATCTTGTTCAGATATTTTTGAGTTTGTTGATTAGGGTTGGTCATTCGCAGTTGATTGATCCATTGGTCACTCCATTTCTTACTAAATTTCTACATCATCAGATTATAGATCTACCAGTTTCCTGTCGATCTTTTAAAGATCATCAAATCTCACATGCATAGATTTTTCTATGATTTAAGTTTGAGTATTGAATACTCTGTAAGATTTTAATGTGGTTTAATATCCTATGAATATCCTTTGTCATATTTTGAATCAAATTTTCCAAGGTAATCCTTAGTGTTCAGAATATAACAGGTGCATCTGAAAGGATGAAAATATAAGATGTTGGGTTTTCTACCCTTCCATAATTCATAAGGAGTCTTATTCAGTATTGGTCTAATAAAAAATCTGTTTTGAATATAACAAAAAGTACTCAAAGCTTCTGCCCAGAAATATTTTGGAAGATCGTTTTCACAAAGCATGGTTCTGGCCTTTTCCTACTACGATCTATTTTTCCTTACCACAACCCCATTTTTTATGGTGCTCTTGGTGAGGAAAAACTATGAGTTATCCCAGACTCATTGCAGAATTTTTCAAAAATCTCATTTTCAAACTCTCTACCATGATCACTTCTTATTATACCAATACAATAGCCTTTGTCATTTTGAATTTTCTTGTAGAAAATTTTAAATACTTTTATAGACTCATCCTTGTGGGATAGGAAGTATACCCATGTTAATCTTGTGTAGTCATCAACAATGACAAATCTATATTTCTTTCTTTCCAGACTTTATACTTGAAAAGGACCAAATAAATCTAAATGCAATAGTTCCAGAGGTCTTGTTATGGAAATAACATCCTTGTTTTTAAAAGAAGTTTTGTGTTGTTTTCCATTTTGGCATGCTTCATATAGTAACAAACTGTTAAAGGAGATCTTAGGTAATCCTTTGACCAGATCCTTTTTGTGAACTTTTAAAATAAGTTTTAAAATTACATGCCCAAGCTTTTTGTGCCAGATCCACCTCTCTTTAGAGTTTGAGAACAAACATTTTATATTTTGATCATTTAGTTTATTCAAGTCAACCTTATAGAGATTTTTATGTCTGTTTGCATTAAAGAGTATGGTTCCATCACGATTGATGATGGTGCACTTGTTCTTGTCAAAAGAAACCTGGTACCCACTGTCACAAAATTGACTAATGCGTAGCGGGTTATGTTTCAAAACTTCTACAAGAAATACATTTTCAATGATAGGTGAGGGAAGCTTACCCACTTTACTAGACCCAATGATCCTTCTACTCTGGTTCCCTCTAAAAATGGCGGGTCCTCCTTTAGATTACTCTAGGTCTAGGAACATAGACCTTCTTCCTGTCCTATGATGCGAGCATCCACTATCCGTATACCATTGTAGAGTTTTTGTTTTTGTTTTTAAGCATATCTGTGTTAGTCCTCAAATTTACAATAAATCTTTTAATAAAAATTTCATAAAAATAATAAAATTTTTTGTAAATTGTTAGAAAATTAGGTTTTAAAATTCAATAAATAGAAGTTGTTGGAAATAATCTGCCCTTGATCAATTTTCTCTAATTTTGCAGTGAAAAAGTAAAGAATTTAAGAGAAAATTAAAGAACTGGAGAAGCTGACGTGTAGCATCAACACCACACGTAGCGTGAGTACTTCTGATGCTGACGCTACGTGTCACAGCCACGCGTAGCGTCAGAGCTGCGTGGACTCCATAGCCAAGCTGGCCAAGCACTCACCTAGTGACCCATTATTGGCCACTCCACTCAGCACAAATGGCCAAAACGCAGTGGAGACAGGGACACATGGCCAAGCATGATTGGATTTAATAATCCAAAGTGGCCATTATCAGCTGCTTTAATGGAGGCTGAGTCAGGGGACTGACACGTAGCGTCACACTGACGCGTAGCGTCAGCACCCTTGCTCAGCCCTATAAATAGGGCCATCCAACACCATTCTTAGCATCCTATCTCATCCCATCCCATCCCATTCTCTACATTCAGAGTTCTTTTCTCTCTTCTATACTCGAGTTTTGAGTATTTCTTTTAGAGTTTGTAGTTCTAGAATAGTTTTCTAGATACTTGAGAGTGTTTTGGTGTATTGTGATTATTGTATTGTGAAGTTTCCATCGTCTTCGTAATGTCAACCTCTGTAAGTGTTGTTTTTACTTTTACCATGTGTAACTAATCTATTTATGTTGGAATTGGTGAACTAATCTATTGAGTATAATGTTGTGAATTCGACCTCTGCATGTTTATGATTCAAGTCCATGTTAGTATTTCAATCTTTTATTAATATGAACGTCAAACGGGAGAATGATTTTCATGTGTATTGAAACTTGTTTTATTAGTGTGAATGTCAAACGGGAGAATGATTATTCATGCCGTATTGAAACTTGTTTTAACGAAAGTAAAAGTTGGAATACCCTTGGTATCTCAATTCTATAGGGGTTGTTAACCATTGTTGCCATAAGGCCCGAACTTAATGCAAGTTTTTACTGAGAAAGCTCATGAGGGATCGGACTTTACGGTGAATTCTTAGAATTTATATCATGAGGGATCGGTTATAATGAATTTAAGCTGCAATAACATGAAACTTGATGATTAAATATGCATGTCTTGAGTTCCTCATTGTTATTCTAGATTAGGGATCCAATTTCCAACATAATTTGTCTATCTGTATTTTATCCTCAAGTATCTTACCTATTCTAGTTTGCAACTTAACTTTTTAGATAGATTTTTATTTTCTTTTTATCTCATGAACAATTCAACCATGCTATCCTGTGAATACTGTATAAATTGTATATAAATCATTCTTTTGTCTATAATTTTCTTTACATTTGCCATAGTAAATAGGAAATTACTATTGTTATTGAACTTTCAATCCCAGTGGAACGATATCTAAATTTTGAAAACTATAAACGATTGGTGCGCTTGCCAATTAATGACTCGGTAGTAAAAACAAACAGTTAAACATAAACAACCATTATTACCGGGCCAACAAGTTTTCTGGCGCTGTCGCCGGGGATTGAATTGATTCAGTAAAACAGTAAATTTTTAATTATCATGGTAAATATTTTATATTTTTTTACCTTAGTTAATTTTTTTTTAAATTTTGTTATTTGTTTATTTACTTTTTCTTATCATTGTTACACTAACTTTCTTTGTCTAGTTTGTGTATGCAAACTCAATCTACTACAGGAAAAATTTATTTTGATCCTGAGATAGAAAAGTTTGTAAAGAAAATCAAGTCTTCGAAATCTAAAACACAAACTAATTCTTCTTCTATTTCTAAAAATCTTGAAAATTCAAATATGGCTGCTGAAAGGAGAACATTGGGACAGTTTGCTGCTATTAATGGTCCACCCCGAGTTTCGGGAATGTTTCAAGGACCTGTTGTGCCAGTGGAGATTAAACCTGCTACTTTAAATATTATTCAAAATAATCAATTTGTTGGTTTAAATCATGAAGAACCGTATGAACATTTAACTATTTTTTGAGTTATGCAGCACAATTGGTTTTGAACCCAATCAAGAAGAATCTGTTTATATTAGATTATTTCTTTTTTCATTGATTGGTAAAGCTAAAGAATAGTTTAAATCTTGCCCACCGGGTAGTTTTGCAAACTGGTCCGATGTTGAAAGAAAGTTTTTGGAAAGATTTTATTCTCCTTTAAAATATTTTGAAGCCATGACAGCCATACACTCTTTTTCTCAAAACAATGATGAATCATTAGGAGAAACATGGGAACGATTCAAGGCACTCTTGAGTAAGTGTGCAAACCACAACCTGGATGATGCCGAAAAGGTAAGGATCATTTACCATGGTTTATTACCTCAGTTCAAGATAATGTTAGATGCTTGTGCAGGTGGTTCTTTAATGAACAAGACCGTGGAAGAAGCTATTGAGATATTGGAATCAATGTCCATTAGTGACCATCAAGCTAAACCAGAAAGAGGTAATGTGCAAGGTATGCTTGAACAAGGAGTAAATGATACAGTGTTAGTTCAGCAAAAATTGTTGATACAACAAATTGAGGCAATGAGTAAACAACTTGGAAAACTTCAAATTGCCCAAGTATCACCACAACTTCATGCTCAACTAAAACAATGTGAGTATTGTATGGGTAAACAACCATGTGGTTACTATGCTCCTGACAAGAATGAACAAGAACAAGCTAATTCCTTGATCCATCAGAGATTACCTACAGGTAATTCTCCAAATCCTTTTGTAAATTCTTTTTCTAACAATTACTTGCAGGGAAGGCAAAACCAAAATTTTGGTTGGAGGCAAAATGCTAGATCCTTCAACAATCAAGGTGATTATAATACTAGATTGACAAAGGCTGAAGAAAGTATTCAACAATTAATGCAATACATGGAGACGATTAAGGCTGCACGTAAAGCATCAGATCAACAATTGAGTCAACTAGTAAAAGAAGTAGCCGACATGAAGGAGTTCAAAATGAAAGAACAATGTAAGGCTATTTTTACAAGAAGTGGTAAAACTGTAGGTATAGACTGTGAAAAAGACAAAGAAAAAGAAAAAGAAAAAGAAAAAGAAAAAGAAGAAAAAGGAGAAGAAAAAGAAAGTGAAGAAAAAAATAAAGAAAAAAATGAAATAAAAGGAAAAGAAAAAAATCAAAAAAATCAGTATTTGGGAAAGACACCTCCTGTCCAGGATTTACCTTATCCTCATCCACCATCAAAAAAAGATAAGGAAAAGGAATACAAGCGATTCCTTGAAATTTTTAAGCAGTTGCACATAAACATTCCTTTTTCCGAGGCATTAGAACAAATGCCTACATATGCTAAGTTTATGAAAGAACTGCTTACAAAGAAAAGAAGGTATGATGAGGAGATAGTAGAACTTGAAGCAAGTTGCAACGCTATCTTACAATATAAGATACCGAAAAATCCAAAGATCCTGGTAAATTCACTATTATTGTCTCTATTGGTGGAGTAAATATCGGAAAGGCTTTATTAGATTTAGGGGCTAGCATCAATCTAATGCCCCTAAGTATGATGAAGCGCATTGGTGACCTTGATCCGCAACAGACAAGGATGACTCTGTAATTAGCTGATAAATCCATCAAGAGACCTTATGGGATTGTAGAGGGTGTGCTTGTAAAGGTTGACAAATTCTACTTCCCTACGGATTTTGTGATCTTAGACATGGAGGAAGATATTGATGTTCCTCTGATTCTTGGAAGACCATTCATGAAAACTGCTCGAGTATTGATTGATGTGGACAATGGGAAGCTAGCAGTAAGGGTGCACGATGAGGAAGTGAATTTCGATGTCTTCAAAGCAATGAAACATCCTAGCCCGAAGTAAGACTATTTCAAAGTGGACATCCTTGATGAAGCCTATCTTTCCTTATCAAAAGGTATGTCTATTTGTGACCCATTAAATAAGTTATTGACTAATTCTGTTGAATTCTTGAATGAAGAAGAAGAAAAACAGATTGAAAAGTATCTTGAAGAATTTGATCAAGGGAAAGAAATTTCCTTTAAATCAAGAAAGATTGAAGAAATTCAAGACTCACCTGTTGAAGAAATCCAGAAACCTGAACTAAAAGTGTTACCTTCCAATCTAAAGTACATCTTTTTGAAAGAAGGTAATTTAAAACCAGTAACCATTAGTAATCTGTTAAGTGAAACAGAGGAAGAAAAACTGGTAGAAGTATTAAAGAGAAATCAAGAAGCAATTGGGTGGACACTTGAAGATTTGAAAGGTATAAGTCTATCATACTGCATGCATAAAATTTTGTTGGAAGATGATTTCAAACCTGTTGCTCAACCTCAAAGGCGACTCAACCCAACTATGAAAGAGGTAACCAAAAAGGAGGTCCTGAAATTGCTAAAAGCAGGTATTATCTATCCCATTTCTGATAGTGCATAGGTGAGTCCTGTCCAAGTTATTCCAAAAAAGGGTGGTATGACAGTAATTGTTAATTAAAAAAATTAATTAATTCCTACAAGAACTGTCACCAGTTGGAGAATATGTATTGATTATAGAAAATTAAATCAAGCAACAAGAAAAGATCATTTTCCATTGCCTTTTATGGATCAAATGCTTGAAAGATTATCTGGACAAGAATATTACTACTTTCTTGATGGTTATTCTGGATATAATCAAATTGCTGTTGACCCTCTTGATCAGGAAAAGACTACTTTTACATGTCCTTTTAGAATATTTGCTTACAGAAAAATGCCATTTGGATTATGTAACGCACCTGTTACTTTTCAAAGATGCATGTTTGCTATTTTTGCAGATTTAATTGAAAAGAGAATTGAGATTTTCATGGATGACTTCTTAGTTTTTGGGAATTGATTTAAGACATGTCTATCCAACCTAGACACCGTACTGAAGCGGTGTATTGAGACAAATTTGGTACTTAATTGGGAGAAGTGTCACTTCATGGTGAAAGAAGGAATTGTACTTGGTCATAAAATTTCTTCTAGAGGCATTGAAGTAGACCAAGCCAAGATAGAGGTAATTTCTAAACTCCCACCCCCTGTGAATGT
The DNA here is from genome assembly GCA_037962975.1 of Clitoria ternatea. Taxonomy (NCBI): domain Eukaryota; kingdom Viridiplantae; phylum Streptophyta; class Magnoliopsida; order Fabales; family Fabaceae; genus Clitoria; species Clitoria ternatea. The sequence goes on from CM075672.1 coordinate 166,830,999, forward strand.
AAAAGGTATTAGAAGCTTTTTAGGACATGTTGGATTTTATAGGAGGTTTATTCAAGATTTTTCAAAAATTACAAAACCTTTATCAAACCTTTTGAATAAAGATGTTGAATTCGAATTTGATGAAGCATGTCTCAAAGCTTTTAATTCCTTAAAAGAAAAATTGGTTTCTGCCCCTGTAATTGTTACTCCTAATTGAAATTTACCCTTTGAACTTATGTGCGATGCAAGTGATTATGCTGTTGGAGCAGTTTTAGGTCAAAGATATGAAAAAGTTTTTAAAGTCATACATTATGCTAGTAAAGTTTTGAATGAAAATCAAATAAATTATGCAACTACATAAAAAGAATTACTAGCCATAGTATATGCTCTAGAAAAATTTCGATCTAACTTGATTGGTTCAAAAATAATTGTTTTTCCTGATCATGCGACAATCAAGTACCTTTTGACTAAATCTGATTCAAAACCTCGGTTAATCAGATGGATTTTGCTCCTTCAAGAATATGATCTTGAAATCAAAGATAAAAAGGGTAGTGAAAATATGGTAGCTGACCATCTTTCGAGATTAATGAATAATGAGGTTACTGCCAAGGAAAAAGAAATTTTGGAAGAATTTCCTGATGAAAAACTTTTCAAAATAACACAACGGCCATGGTTTGCTGACATGGCCAATTTCAAAGCAGCAGGAGTTCTTCCAAATGATTTAACTTGGCAACAAACAAAAAAATTCTTTAAAGATGCAAGATATTTTGTTTGGGATGACCCTCATTTATTCAAAATTGGAGCGGATAATTTGTTACAGCGTTGTGTGCCTGACTGGGAAGTATAAGATATGTTGTGGCATTGTCATAAATCTCTATATGGAGGACACTTTAATTATGAAAGAACAACTGCAAAAGTTCTTCAATCAGGTTTGTACTGGCCCTCTCTTTTTAAAGATGCTCACTCATTTGTTCAATCTTATGATAATTGCCAAAGAACAGGTAATGTAGGAAGAAGGCAAGAAATGCCTCTCATAAACATACAAGAGGTTGAGGTATTTGATTGTTGGGGAATTAACTTCATGGGACCTTTTCCCAACTCTCACTCAAATCAATATATTCTTTTGGCAGTTGATTATGTTTCAAAATGGGTGGAATCAATTGCTACCCCTAATGCTGACACTAAATCTGTTGTGAATTTTTTGAAGAAAAATATTTTTTGCAGATTTGGGACCCCAAAAACTTTAATCAGTGATGGTGGTTCACATTTTTGTAATAAAGTTCTTCAGAAAGTATTACAACATTATGGAGTAAAGCATAAGGTAGCCACAACATATCATCCACAAACCAACGGACAAGCAGAGATTTCAAATCGTGAAGTAAAAAGAATTTTGGAGAAAACTGGGTCATCTTCTAGAAAGGACTGGTCACAAAAACTTGATGATGCACTCTGGGCATACAAAACTGCATTTAAAACACCAATTGGCCTTTCTCCTTTTTAGATGGTCTATGGAAAATCATGTCACCTTCTAGTTGAAATGGAACATAAAGCATATTGGGCTTTAAAATTCCTCAATTTTGATCAAAATATAGCAGCAGACAAACAGCTACTCGAATTAGAGGAAATGAGGAATAATGCCTATGAATCATCCAGATGTTACAAAAGTAAGGTGAAAGCTTACCATGATAAAAAGCTAAAGAAAAGATACTTCACACCAGGTCAACAAGTTTTATTGTTCCATTCAAGATTAAAATTGTTTCCTGGAAAATTGAAATCAAAATGGTCAGGCCCGTTTTTGATTAAAGAAGTTAAACCATATAGAGCAGTGGAATTGAAGATCCAACTTCCAAAAGAAGTTGGATGGTAAATGGGCAAAGGTTGAAACTTTATTTGGGTGGTGAAATTAACAAAATTACCACCAGTTATCTTTTAACTGATCCTTGAAATGCAGGAATGTCAGGCTGGAGACATTAAACTTAGCGCTCAATGGAAGGCAACCCATTCTGTTATTTGTTATTTTTAATTTATTTTCATATAAAAAAAGAGGGTTTAAATAAATCAATCAAATTTTTGTTAGTAAGTTAATTTATTCACTTAAAATTTTTACACAATAAAACCAATTTTGTAAAATCAATTATTGATTCTTTTATAACTTAGGAATTTTGATAAATTTAATTACAATAAGTTTATTAACTATCAAGCAAATTTTAATAACCCGGTGAGTTAAGAGATCTTTTTAAACACTTGAGGGTTTAATCGACATAACTTCATTCGAATTGATTTTGATTTAATCTTTGATTTGTGTTGTTGTACAGAGAATTCAGGAAAATGATCAAGGCATAATTATTGGTGAAAAGAAACCTTGGGCCAAATAGCTTACCTTGGTAAAAATTATTTTATCCTTTGCAAGCCAATGTTGAGCCTGAGAATAAATTCTTTAGTACCCTTAAACCTAAAACAATTTTAACCATTCCCTATACTTGATCGATTAAAAGAGCAATTAAGCAAAATAAAAATATTTTGAGTGTTCTTACAAAAATGGGGAGTAAAAAAAAAGAAACTTGATTCTTTTCAAAGAAAAAGAAATAAAATATGAAAAAGAAAAGTCAAAAATAGTGAAAAGAATCAAGTTGGGGGTATTTATTTTTCATCAATAAAGGAATTGAGACTTGGGCCAAGAGAAAGCCTAAAAAATTATAAAATGCTCTTTTATGATTTCAGGTTTTTGAATTCTAAGAAAAACCATAAATTCTTGTAAGCCTCATTACAACCCTTGAAAAGACCTTGTGATTTCTGAAATATCTCTGTATAATCAATCATTGATTAGATGAAAATCAAAATTAAATTTGTTTGAGTTTATGATTGATTGAATGAAACAGGTTACCGATTGCATTGAGATAAACACTTGGAGAGGTAAGCCTGAAATTCTGCTTGATATGTTAATAAAATATTGTAAAGAACTTTATCATTAAACCTTGGTTACATTAGATTTCTATAATTGATTATTTCAAAATGGTAAATTATGTAATTACTTTTTGTGGTAAATTCTCGGACTAACTCAAAAATTTGATTTCAAATTTTTATTTTTTATTTTTCTCTCTTTCTTGAGGACGAGCAATGTCTCAAGTTGAGGGTATTTGTTAGTCCTCAAATTTACAATAAATCTTTTAATAAAAATTTCATAAAAATAATAAAAATTTATGTAAATTGTTAGAAAATTAGGTTTTAAAATTCAATAAATAGATATTGTTGGAAATAATCTACCCTTGATCAATTTTCTATAGTTTTGTAGTGAAAAAGTAAAGAATTTAAGAGAAAATTGAAGAACTGGAGAAGCTGACGCGTAGCATCAACACCACGCGTAGCGTGAGTACTTCTGATGCTGACGCTAGGCGTCACAGCCACACGTAGCGTTAGAGCTGCGTGGACTACACAGCTAAGCTGGCCAAGCACTCACCTAGTGACCCATTATTGGCCACTCCTAAAACATCCCATTTTTTTTTCTACAAAAAATTAAAAACACATAAGAACACGCTCTGATACCAAAATGTAAGATTCCAATCAGAACGTATGGAATGGAAGGGAATTAAAGTCACTCACAAGGCATCACAGCGGAAGAACAACAGCGCTTAAGCGAGCCCACAAAACCTTCACTCGCTCAAGCGAGCACAATAAAAGAAGGGAATGGAAGGCAAGGGAAATAAAAGCCGATCATAAGGCATACAGCGGAAGGGAAATTAGAAACCCATTCACTCGGCAGCCCAGCGGAAACACAAAGCTTTAGCGAGCCCAAACAGTGCACACACGCTCAAGCGAGACCCAATACGCTTGAGCGAGACAGCCCAACACGCTTGGGCGAACACCCATTCGCTTAAGCGAAGCCAACCCGAAACCTTCCTTCCATTCACACTCGCAGGAGCGAATACCTTGTTCGCTAAGGCGAGTAACTCCACTCGGTATTCCATCACTTGGAATTGGGACCCAAGTCCACTCGAGAACGGCCCCCACATACATGATTCACCCGGTAAATTCTTACTTAGGCAAATCACAATTATAATCACACGGGCGTACCTCATTCAGGAAATGATTCCCTCGGATACTTCACTCAGAGTCCACAAGCTTCCCTCACACGGATTATTTCCCCAGTCCAATACCACTCGGTATATTTTAATCACAGTTTACTCGGAATACAATATCCATTCCACACTCGACATAATTTGATCTTCCACACTCGGAGATCACATAACCTCTCGGCTATAAATCACTCGGTTACTTCTCAGCCATTCATCACTCGGAATATTCTAGCCTGATTCACTCGGCATATATCGTCTTATTCACTCGGGGAAAACCATTAAGTTAAGTCCCACTCGGACCTATTCTAAGTTTCATCCACTCGGGATATAGAACCTCATTCACTCAGATTATATATATATATATATATATCATACACTTAGAATACATCCCAATCTGAACCATTACAACAGCTCTTCCCTCGGAAGAGGTTCACACGGGTACATCTTACCCGAAACTATTTTAAGCCTACATCACTCAGAAAAGACCAGACAAGTAATAGCCTCACTCAGCAATGGCTCTCCCATTAATATTCCACTCAGAATTCATTAGCTTAGCATTATCCGTACGACATCACATCTCAGTCGGTGTAATTAACATCATATCAACAATATATATATTTATATAAATGTATACTTGTTTACAATCCCGATAGACAACCCATATAATTAAATCCATTCGGATTACAAGAGAGCCGGCCAAGGCTTTACATGTCTATTTACAATATATATATACATATGCACTACAACAATCTGAGTGCCCCCACTCGGACTTGAGGCCATCTCCTCATTTCCAGTCCGACCTGCATATACTGAAAAATAGTGTAGGGGTGAGCTTTTACATATTAAATGACAGTTATTAACTCGGATTATACCACAATCCCCAATCATACAAATTTCATAACTCAATCAATCATAATACACACTGCCATTTATTATAAACAATCACACAACATCCTCCGATCGGGATTTACCCATTTCACTCGGCTATAAAGCACAACATCCTCAATAACAAAGTATTCATGCAATCGGATTTCACCCCAAATCTATTCCAATCAATATCAGTAATGTTTAAACTCTGAGCCTCGCTCAAGGAGAGTGCCTGAGCCCCGCTCAAAGGTCTTAATCATATCCTCACACATTTTCATCTGATTGCCGATTCAACATTCAGCGTCCAACGCTATATGCTCCAAGCATTTCAGTGGCGAATCAGATGCATACGGTCTCATTCATCAGGTGTCCAACGCCAATGCACTCGGCATTGCCTTGAGTCCAACCCAAGGTCTTTCATCAAGCGTCCAACGCTTAGTGCCCCAGGAACTGCCTCGAGTCCAACCCGAGGTCTTTCATTATATTTGACACGTATTCATCCGATTGCCCACTCGGTATTAAGCGTCCAACGCTATATGCACTCAGCTTTTCCCAATGACGAATCAGATGACCCACATCTCATGCACTCGGTAATCACAATGCCATCCACTCGGATTATCATTTACAACAAGTATCTCATGCTTTTCCTATAAAGCCTACTCGGCATTATCATAGCAGTCCCCATCTTATGCATCTAACATAAACCGCAACAGGGATATACATGCTGTCACACAGCCTATTACACTCGGCACAACACAACAATAACAATCACATGCATCTCATGCATTTACTCATCATGAACAAGCATCATACTTCATATGGACGAAAAATCATACACCACTCAAATAATAAATATCATACATCCGGGCTACTACTCAAACAACATGCAACACACAACAAACACACCACAGTGTAATAGTTTCACACGGAAACCCGTCCATAAACCATACATTTGAGATGTAAAGCCCCCCTTACATGGAATAAAGATTTCAGCAGTTCCATGGCCACTCGTTCTTCAACAGAACAACTCGGCCCCAGCTATCAACACTCTGCTCGCAGCTTTAGAGAACAAACTCTGTCTCTACTCGAGCATCAAAGCCTCCAAGGCTCAACTCAGTCCTCACCCAGCTCAGTGGAGGACTCCCAACACGGTTCTTCACTTGGACAACCCAGTCCTCACCAAAAATGGAGGACAACCAAGCTTCCAAGCACCCAATCATGCCTTCTTCCACACAAGAGTAGCCCTGCCTCACAACAGTGGACCATCTTCCACAACACCGAGGCAACCACACGCTGCTACAAGCTTCTCACACTGAGGCTCATACAGCCCCATCAATGGAAGAAGAAGAAGAGAAGAAGAAGCATCGGGAAGAAGAAGAAGAAGAAGAAGCGTCAGGAAGCTCTTTAGAGAAAATAGAGAGCGTTTCTCTATATACCAAAGAGAAATGATAAGAATGAGAGGGGAAATGTGCAACCGAGCTTATCAACATACTGCCCCATCAGCTCAGCTCACTTCTGTCAATCAACAACCACATCTTTATTTAATGCAGTCCCATCAGCCATCATTAATCATATTCAGCATGATTAAAGAGAGAGGGAGAGAGAACCGAAGTTCCTCTTCAACCACCAAGGGCACCAATGTAAATTTCCTTACATTATTATTAATATTATCATTATTATTCAACAATTTGCCTAATTGGCAATTAATCTTAATCAACCATTAACTTAATCAATCCATAACCTTAATCCTGAATTTACCACACTCGGTGATTAATTAAAAATCAGGATGTTACAACTCCACTCAGCACAAATGGCCAAAACACAGTGGAGACAGGGACATATGGCCAAGCATGATTGGATTTAATAATCCAAAGTGGCCATTATCAGCTGCGTTAATGGAGGCTGAGTCAGGGGACTGACGCATAGCGTCAGCACCCTTGCTCAGCCCTATAAATAGGGCCATCCAACACCATTCTTAGCATCCCATCTCATCCTATCCCATCCCATTCTCTACATTTAGAGTTCTTTTCTCTCTTCTATACTCAAGTTTTGAGTATTTCTTTTAGAGTTTATAGTTCTAGAATAGTTTTCTAGATACTTGAGAGTGTTTTGGTGTATTGTGATCGTTGTATCATGAAGTTTCCATCGTCTTCGTAATGTCAACCTCTGTAAGTGTTGTTTTTACTTTTACCATGTGTAACTAATCTGTTTATGTTGGAATTGGTGAACTAATCTATTGAGTATAATATTGTGAATTCGACCTCTGCATGTTTATGATTCAAGTCCATGTTAGTATTTCAATCTTTTATTAATATGAACGGGAGAATGATTTTTATGTGTATTGAAACTTGTTTTATTAGTGTGAATGTCAAACAGGAGAATGATTATTCATGCCGTATTGAAACTTGTTTTAACGAAAGTAAAAGTTGGAATACCCTTGGTATCTCAATTCTATAGGGGTTGTTAACCATTGTTGCCATAAGGCCCGGATTTAATGCAAGTTTTTACTGAGAAAGCTCACGAGGGATCAGACTTTACGGTGAATTCTTAGAATTTATATCACGAGGGATCGGTTATAATGAATTTAAGCTGCAATAACATGAAACTTGATGATTAAATATGCATGTCTTGAGTTCCTTATTATTATTCTAGATTAGGGATCCAATTTCCAACATAATTTGTCTATCTGTGTTTTATCCTCAAGTATCTTACCTATTCTAGTTTGCAACTCAACTTTTTAGATAGATTTTTATTTTCTTTTTATCTCATGAACAATTCAACCATGCTATCCTTTGAATACTGTATAAATTATATATAAATCATTCTTTTGTCTATAATTTTCTTTATATTTACCATAGTAAATAGGAAATTACTGTTGTTATTGGACTTTCAATCCCAATGGAACGATATCTAAATTTTGAAAACTACAAACGATTGGTGCGCTTGCCAATTAATGACCCGGTAGTAAAAACAAATAGTTAAACATAAACAACCATTATTACTGGGTCAACAATCTGCACAAGGAATAATTAATGATTTTGCTACCTATATTCTTTTGGGTCATATATTGTTAGTGATTCTTTCATTTCTTTTCTTTTTTCTGCATTCATTTATTGAGTGATCGTGATTTTTACAATAATTGCATTTAACAATTTTTATTCTTTTAGGAGCAAGTATAGAGGTTGAGAGATATTTAAGACCTTTTGGTTTAAAATCATCTTTCTTCTCCATATATCTTAGACCTAGACCTTTTTGATTACCACTAGATGTTCCTAACAGAGCATCCAAGTTTTTAGTGCTACTAACAAACTTGCCTAAGTCTTAGGTATGAGAGTTGATAAGATTTTTTAACTTGACGATTTCTTTGTCCTAAGATTTCAACAAATCTTAGATTTTTCAAAGTTTATTTTCAAAGAGGTGTTTTCTTTTCTAAGTTTGCTCAATTCTTCAAGATGCATTTTTTTATTTTCTTTCTTTTCTCTCAAAACATTTGTATCACAATTTTCTTTCTTTAATACAGAAATTTGATTTTTAAAATCAGTGATCATGTCAACATGTTTCAGTTTTAACTTCTTGAAATTTTGTAACAATTTAGAGAAGTCATTAAATAATAGATCATAACTTTGTTTTAGTTTTGAATAACTTACTTCTTTAGAGTCTGATTTGTTGAGGCTGGCTTCTGAGTCTGATTCCTTATTTGCCATGAGATAGATTTAAGCTGATTCATTTTCTTCATCAGACTCTTCTAAACTAGACGATCCTTCATCATCCCATATGATCAGACCTTTTTGTTTCTTAGGGAACTTTCTTCTTTCTCTTCTGTCCTTTTTATCTTTATTCAAAAGAGGACATTTTGCTTTTATATGACCTGGTTTCCTACAATTGAAACATTCTAAAGAAGATTTGTCAATTTTAAACTTGAATTGATTTTTACCTTTGTAGTTTTTCTTCTAGAACTTTTCTAGTCTGAACTTCTTTTTCTTTAGTAATTTATGGAATCTTTTGGTTACGAGTGCCAGTTCTTCATTAGTGTGGTCACCTAATTCATCAGAGTCTAGTTCAGAACTAGAAGATTCCTTAGCTTTCAGAGCCTTGCCTTTTCTTGATTCTTCAGACTTTAAGGTAATGCTTTTGGTAGAAGGTTTACTGGATTCCTTCTGATTTAGCTTCATCTCATGGTGTAACACCTCGGTTTTCCGGACTCGAATTCTGATGTAATCAAGATAATTAATAAAAATACGGGTAAATTTTTCTTGTTTTAAGATGAGTTCGAAGTCACACCGAAAGCCCGAATCACAGAAAACCGAAGAGTGAAACTTAATAAACTAAAACTGGATCGATAACTAAATTGCCCATAACGGTATACAAAATACTAGAGTTTACAGCGGAAGAAAAATATGTATACCGGGCAAATGCCTAGTCCCATATATGACGATATGAGAAAAGGCTCGGCAAAACATGCAAATACTCGACATATACCTATTGGATCAAAACCCATCTATTCACTCACAACGTACACATGCATTGCCTGAGATATAATATAAATATGCATATACATCCGGGGTCATGCCCTAATTATTACCACTGCCCATTTCACATAATTGGCCTATCTATTGACAAATACAGGGGTTAACTTATACATATACAAATCCCCTAAATCCTCAATATCATCTTATACAATCCATTCAATACATTATAATTCACCAAAGATGCCGGCCAAGGCACTTCCACTACCACTATTTACCTTCACCAACGCTTTGATTTAAAATCCGAACTCATCCCATGGCAACCTGCATCAAAATGCTAAAAAGGAGACCACATGGGAGAGTGAGTTATACATTCAAAATGACGAATATAATATATATTGTGATCATGTGTATATGCATATAATCATTATGTGTGCTTTGCTATAAAACCATTAAATCATCATTCAATCATCATCACGTTATTATAATAGGCATACAAACATCATGAATCACAATTCACAACATAAACAAGCACAAGCATATACACAATCACATTGCCACTTGTCATCAAGGGCATTCACAAATCATCATCTTTAATTTATTAAATCTTTGCTCAATTCCTCCTCGCAAGGGGTTTTTCATCTCGTGGTCATCCTATCTTAAATTCCATGCACCTATGGCTAATGCATATGTCAATTATTTAATGCATATGCAATGGATCCATTTCATTCAATTAGGTGATCCCAACCACCATATCAATCATTTCATAATCTATATATTAATTGTCATCACGTCGGTTTCCCGCTTCGCAAGGGGTACTCCCTCCATGGAACCTCGCAAGGTTATTCATATCACATACATTATATCATAACATTATCATCACTCCAGGATACACCCTTCGTGGCACCCCGCAAGGTGATTCATTTCAACAACAAATATCAAATATCATCATTACTCAGGGATATACCCTTCGTGGCACCCCGCAAGGTGATTCATTTCAACAATAACTATCAATTATCATCATCACTCAGGGATACACCCTTCGTGGCACCCCGTAAGGTAATTCATTTCAACAATAAATACCAAAATATCATCATCACTCAGGGATACACCCTTCGTGGCACCCCACAAGGTGATTCATTTCACAACAAATATCGTAACATTATCATCACTCCGGGATACACCCATCGTGGAACCCCGCAAGGTTATTTATTATGATCACAACCACATTTCAAGATTATGCCATGCCATGTATGTAAATGCAATAATGCATATGCCGACCAACCTCGCAAGGATATCTCACCCTCTCACATAGGGATATATTTTAATTTGGCATTTTTAATCAATATCATTCAATTATTTTCTAAGCCCCTCAAGGCATTTTATTCACATACTTGGCATCTCAATGGCTACAATATCATTGCATAACAATCCATACATGGAAATCAAAATAATGACAATCATCATAACATTCAAGGCATATCATTTGTTCCATCATTAAATGTATGTTTTCATCTTAACATATTTCACATGTATGTCATATCATATATGCAAGTCGATACTTGCGATTAACCACATTGGCGTTACAACATCTCATAATATTCATCAATATTGTCACATATTCATTTAGTGGTTTTCATCTCATATTTCATCACCGTCATCTCATATCTAGTATGGCAATACAACAATTCATCATTACAATTTTAGACCATACATACAAGATCACACTGGTATACAATACAGTGGCAATTTGCAATTTCATCAATAATAACATCCTTCCTTTTATTCAAGGAATGGTCACAACATCATTTATTACCACGTGATACCGATATCACCTCCGATTCACCGGTTTATAACCAGTGCTATGTCATTTAACTATTCTCTCCTTAATTTCATAATCACTCTTGGGTGTATCTCATAACCCCATTATCAAATCCTATTTGTCATTCTTTGGTATTCCATCTTGGTGGTCAACGTTTATGTTTCTCATTATATATTGTGGGCATAAATGAGTTATCCCAATATTTTAATCATTATCCAATACCACCATATTGTGTCATAATTATATATCCCTATACATCCCCTCAAGCATCTTACAATATAAGGCAAAAAGGCCCAACACCATCAAACTAAGAAAAGAAAATAAAGTTTCCATTAGGGGTCACTCTCTCAAGCGAGACCCCCCACTCGCTTGAGCGAGACAATTCCTTCTGGCTTGAGCGCCTCGGCTCGCTCGGGCGTAATCACGCCAGTGTCTATTCCATGCTTGCTCGTTCAAGCGAGATGCCCACCCGCTTGAGCGAGATTTTCACAGAAGCTCCCATCTCGCATGCATGCTTGAGCGAGGCGTACGAGCACCAGCCACTCGGTTGAGCAAAAAACATCCAGTACCTCACCAAGGCTGACTCGCTTGAGCGAGGTCCAACTTGCCACGCTATTCGCTTAAGCGAACCTCCCCCCAAAATCTTTTCCTCCCTCGCTCGCTCAAGCGCAGCCACACCAGCTTGAGTGAGATTCATCCAGTAACTCTTCCACTCATCCTACACACGTCTCGCTTGAGCGAGACACTCACTCACCTGGGCGAGATTGGGCCAGAGGCCATGTAACCAACACAGAGGATTCTCGCTTGAGTGAGAATCCCTCTCGCTTGACCGAAGATTATCAGATCATGCACAGAAAACATGAGAATTCATAACTCAACATACCAAAACTCACACCAACCAGAATTGATCAAAATTAATATAGCAAATTCATCATACCAGGCATTTAAAACTTGTCCCAAATCTTCATACTCAATAATATTCATTCCAATCTAATAAACATGGTAAATTTAAACTTATCATCATTATATATATATATACATTTCCATAACAATTCAACACATATTCTCACACCATTCCCAAAAATCATCAACTTGCCATTCATAATACCTCAATAAATATATGGCAAGGCAAGCATGAGTACTAAACACATACATCAATTACTATCAATCTACTCATGCAATTTGAATGCAAACTCCTCTCCTACCTTGAGGGAAGAGCCGCAACCAATGTACGCTCTGAAAGCTCTGCCACGTAATCTAGAACGAAATCTATATACCACATACATATGCACTCATACAATCAATAACCATTTCAAGGCATTCCTCATAAATTCTAAATAATGACCTATATATTGTATGGCTTATGAGCAAGTTCTAAACTTGTTAAAACACCGAATTATGCCATTATGTTAGGCTTCAGAAATTCTAAGATCCTCCATATCTTAAAAGGCCAACTATACCTAACAACAACAACATCTCATCCATTACATAATGTAATCCCAAATCATATCAATCCACCAAATATCACCATTGTCACTTAGAACCCAACATAAGTTAGCCTTGCTTCTTTTAAACCGTCCTTGATTAACAACTCTAATGACACAAGTCATGGCCTATCAACTCACTAACCAATATGTATACCCCATTGATTCCACCATTAAGGCTATCTACTATGTTCACCATTATTCTTTATTATAATTAACAACTCACACATTAAATGTCACCTATTGACATTCAATTCATCTCCCTAAGTTATAATGTATCCAATTTCCCTAAATTCTTAGGGCTAGGGTCTCATGAGAACCCAACAACCATTATCAGCATTCACCAATCATCATCAATGGCTATCTCTCATACTTAACATCATTCTCTAACATCATTAAACATACATTCTATTCACATTTTACACTTCCCCCAATTTATTAAAATTAGGGTTTATCTAAAAACTCATCACCATCATAAATGCTCATCAATTTTCCACCCATCCAAGTATTAATTTCGTGTACCCCATTAAAGGCTCATAAAACTTGCATTTAAAACCACCCCACCTTAGGATTTCCATGTTTAATGCTCTCCCAACAACCCTTATGCAATAAATACTCCCCCAAATACCAAAACCCAAAACCTAAGGCACAAAGCTCATGAAAAATGATGAGGAACTTACCTCAACCAAGAGACAACCATGAGCTTCCAAGAGAGGGAGAGGGTCACACGAAAATAGGAAGAAGAGGGGAGAAGGAACTTCAAACTCCAAGCTTCCTTCAAGCTTCCTTGAGAACAAAAATGGAAGGGGAAAGAGCACAAAGCCTCCTCTAGGTTTTTGAGAAGAAGAAGAAGAAAAAGAAGAAGAAGAAGAAGAGAGTAATGAGAGAAGAGCAAAGTGTATTTTGCCCTTGGAGAAGAAGTGCCATGAGATAGAGAGTGAAAATTAGGTTTTTCATTTAAATTCTTAACTTACCACTTAAACTTCTCCGATTTATCATGAACAGGATCCCCGTTCGGGCTCAATACTAAATCCAAAAATTATTCCGAAGGCATGTTCGGATTCCCAATAATATTCTTAACAGCCCTAACCAACGACATCTCAATCGGAGATACTTAGTCCGACACCCACATTTTAACCGGGTATAATTTTAACTCCTTAAATCTCAATAATTTATAAATATCCATAATAAATCCCAATTTAATTATTCCAATATTTTTTGGACACTCATTAACCCATGCATAATTATTTAATATTTATTCCTCATATTTAACCATTTTTTTAAAATTTGGGATGTTACACATGGACTCTAAGAACTCCAAGCAGCTCATCTAAGGAAAAAGTGCTTAGATATTTAGCTTCTTCCAGAGTAGAACATTTTGTATCAAACCTTTCTGGCAAGCATCCAAGAGGCTTGACATTTATATCTTCAACGGAAGGAATAGTTCCAAGACTCTTAAGCTCATTTAGTAGAGTTTGGAATCTTCCAAACATTTGATCTACTGACTCATGTTCCTCCATTTTGAAAGTATCATACTATTTTGTCAGTAGAATTTTCTTGGACCTTTTAATATTTGATCTACCCTCATAGTTACATTGAAGTGCATCCCAGACTTCTTTTATTGTTTTATAACTAAAAACTATTGTAAACAGGAGGATCATAGTCACCGTTAATAATGACTGTCCATAGATTGTACTGAGTAGATTTTATGAACATTTCTATTTTATCCTTCCAGTATGGATAGTCTTCCCCGAAGAAGGCTGAAGGTTTGTTGATAGAAGATCCTTCTGTAATCAATTGATTACTCTAATATGCTGCCATAGATCTTGATCTTTTTTACTCGAGGGAGTGACCAACCCAAAGGATAAGCTCTGATATCAATTGATGGTTCAGAGTTAGACTTAGAAGAGGGGTTGAATAAGTCTCAGACTCTTTTTCATGGAAAGATAAACCAAAAAAACTTATATAACTAATCAAGCAAATAGCGAAGGAAAGAAATCAACACATAGAGTTTATACTAGTTAACTTCCAATATGGAAGCTACGTCCAGTCCCTTCTAACTTGAAGGATTTCCATTATTGTAAAATCTCCTTTACAATAACAGCACTAGACTAGTGCCACAAGTATTCTAGACTCCAGCCACTCTTGGCTTAACCCAAGTATTCTTTCAACAAGCCACTCCTGGTTCAATCCCAAGTATTATTTCGGAAGCCTCTTCAGGCCATAGTGTTTCCCATATAACAGCCTTGATTTTTGAGAATAGGAAACCAGACCCTCAGGACTCCTAAGGATACTCTGTTAAGCTTTTGGTAAGAAGCTCGAGGCTTCAGCCTGTTCCCCAAACAGTTTAGAATGAGAACAATAGGGATAAGTGGAGCTTAACATAAAATATAAGAATACCGAGAGAATGTAACGAGTGAGAGAAGCAGAAATAAGAAAATAATAAATAATATTCGACAAAACTGTTTAACTAAAAATAATACGTTAACGACGATTATTTTGGGTACAAATTAATTTATAATTATATTTATTCGATAATTATTTTCTGTCGACAATATTTAATAGATAAATAATTATAATAATTTATTTTGAAATTATATATATTAAATTATTTATTTATTTGATAATTATATTTAATAATAAAATATTGCTCAGTTTCTTGGATTTGAATTATGGGGCCCAGCCTAAGGCCGGACTTTGACTGTTTGACCCAAGACTAGTGATCCAATAAGGAAACTAGTCCTATTAAGATCGTTTCATGAAGAATCAAGGATGTCTGACTTGGCCTGATAAGCTCAATCAGAACCTTTGGTGTCTCCTACGTTTGACCGCTCATATACCTCGGGATATCCGATGGTGGCATAGTCAGTCTTTGGTGACTCATTTTGACGTTTTAGGAATTTTTCCTGAAGGGACCAAAGTTTGATTTGGACTCTATCATCCCTGTTTTTTAATGAGTTGATTTCCTCAGAAATCACTTTAAAACTCGACCCGAATACCTTTGGTGTTTTGGACCTAGATTTTTTACACGATCTTAGAATAGAATGATTTTGGTTCGAATCTCTTCATTTTGAAAAGATCTTCAATCTCCGTTTCTAGCCCCAAACCCGAATACCTTTGGTGTGTTCACCTCAAAATTCCAATGTTTGGACTTTTTCTCTGCACATAGTTCAGATACAAATTCATAACTTTCTTATACGACCTTTGATTTGTGCAAACTTGGTGTCAAAATATCTTTAAAAAAATTATCTACGTTTTCCATGAAGACATTGAAGGCTAAATCCTTATATTGGTACAGCTTAATAAATCTTTGTGACCCCTTGGTTGTTTCGTTTCAATGCTGGCAGCCTTTGATAAAATTCGTTTATCTCCTTCGTCCCTTGCTTGAATCACTCTGTTCCTTTTGATATAGATCCTTATCATAGACCTCTATAATTTTCATGAAGAGCACAAAGTCAAATTCCCAAAGGAAAATTAATGGTGAATTTATTTCTAAGACCTTAGCTAATTCGGGAAGCTTCTAGAGTTCCCTGTCGTAAATTAGCTATATGTCGGGATACCAAGCTTCGATCATCATAAAGGATATATCAAGTTAAAGAGAAAAGAAAGATCTACAAACTTCATGAAGGGTTCAAAAGCTAATTCTTACCCTATAAATCTCAGAATTTAAAATACCACATTAATTTATGTTTTTCCAGCAACAACTTGCACTAGGTGCAGTATTTTCCACATATCTCTCTCATGTCATCATGAAATTTAATTATTCTTTCACCAAATTTTTCTTAACTCAATTATACACAATTTTGATAAAGAAAAGAAAGCCCAAAGCCTTACCAATTTGGCCCAGAAAAATAATCTATGCAAGGGATAAAAATCCCGTCACAACCTTGCACCCCTTTTGTATTTGGGTCATAACTTTCTCATTTCATAATGTATGTTTTTTTTCCATATATAAAATTAAAGATAACAAAAATTTCTACAACTTTTGTGTTTGGCCCATTTTTAGATTCGGCCTAGAAAGGCCCCAAAAATCCCGCACAAGTTAACACCCCTGGAGTGGACACCTCAACCTTTTCATGGGAATGGACCAATCACATTGCACATGCATGGCCACTTGTCTCCTTCACCTTGAACCCTTCCTCCATGCATTTCAACATCTTGATACATGTCCTTCTATGTGTCTATCCAAGGAAGACTCCTTCTTTAGCAAGCTAAAACAACTTGCTTAACAAGTTGTCACCTTGACATGCATCCGTACCATGACATACTACCATGCCATCATATCATGTGCCTAAGAAAGATAAATCATCACAATGTGTCTTATTCCATCTAAATATTCATGTTTCCATCTTATTCAATGTGTCCCTTTTTCTTTCATTATATGTCATGCCATGATACACTATCCCATTACGTTTCCCTATGATCAAAACATGACCACTTTTACTAACTAACTCTTCTCTCTTCTCACGGCAACCATAACCTCTTCTCTCCCTTTCTTTTCTAAAAAATTCCAGTAGCTATTACACTCTTTTCTAGCCACCTTAAACCGCCTAAAATAGCCACCATCCTTCCTCCTCCTCACAGTCACACAACGCCACACCACCACCAACCACCATAGATTGTCTTCCCTCCATTCTTCTCCTCTAACCTGCAGCCAACCTCCATCCAAACAGCCCCTCTTTTCTAAATTTTTCTACATGCATTAGACTCTTAAGAATCAACTCCAACTCCTTACGTTGGCTGTCTAAAAATCGTGAGCTCACTAAGCTTCTACAAGGTAAGATTTTGCATGTGTCCTCCTAGCGTTGTTCTTGGTATTTTTGGGATTAAGTCCAACTTTAAAATTCTAAAATTTTGACACTTTTCCTTGCTGTTTGAGAGCCCAAAAACCGTGGCCTACTACTAAAAGTTTTGTGCATGTTACTTTTCTTTAGGATCGGGGATGATCTACGAAGAACGGTGGAAAGTACAGAGCAAAATGACAAATTTTTGGTAAACGACCTCTTAATTTAGAATGATTTCATGGCTGTTTTGTGACTTCCCATTGTTGCCCATGACCTTTAATGGTTTTAAAATTTCTTGCATGTCGAGTTTAGCGGATCCTAGAACGATCGGTGGACGTTTTGAACATTTAGCGGGTTTTCAGCGAGCGTACTATTTTTCTTCCTATGGATAGCAACTGCTCCATGTGGTAAGGGGGGTCTTACCTCGTTTAATTCCATTTTTAATCACCCCATAATATTGTCTTAGTGTTCGGGAGTCTCCATTTTAAATTTCATCGTGATCTAACGGTTAGATTTTGAGTTACGTAACTTTTCGTCGGTGGTTGCTAACTTTAATAGAATTTGTCACTAAAAAGAATTTTAATAAATTTTGTTAAGCGTATCTTAATAGTGGCATTTTTAGATGAAAGTTTTATTACGGTCGGTGTTAAGACAAAAAACTTAAGAAAATCAACGTTAGGCAAGCATGATTGATTCGATATGGTTGTATCATTATATTTAAATTTTATGGTATTAATATGTAATTTGTGATTCGTATTCGATAAGCCCCACTATTAGAAATTGGATTTATCACCAAGCATCGCTGGGATTATTTTGATGATATTGCACGTTTTAAGAAAATTTACCCACCGAACGGTTAGGACAATTTATTTTACCGAGTTTTAAAATTAGCATTGTTTTAAGTTATTAAAAAATTTCCTAAGAATTAACCAAATAAATAAATTGATGTTGGAAAAGTGACAATTAAGTAAAATAAGATTATTTGAGAAAGTTTTATTAATAAGCAAGAAGAATCGTGTCCGAACGAATTTTTAGCTAAGGAAAAGAAAAGGAGATAAAAAGGAATCTTTGAAGCATCTTAAAATGAGCATTAGAATTTAAGAGTTTTAGCAACTAATTTAGTGACCACTCTTGTGACCATTTATGGTAAAATAAAAAGTGACTTTAAGAACTTGATTAAACGAAATAAATTTGGTGAAAGAAACTTGAATAGGAAACAAAATTTTTGGGTTAAATATTTTAATAGACTAATTAGACTAACAATAAAAGAAATGAATAGCTAGAGTTTAACTTAGAGTAAAAGGATTTTAATGAATTAATTAGGGAGGGAATTATGTACCTAAATAAAATGGATCTAAAGTTTGGAAATCTAATAAATGAAAATAATGTTAGGAGTTAGAAACCTAGGTAATCATTAAGAAGCAAGAGAAATGAATTAAATGGGTTTTATACCATGAAACATTATCTAGCTAAATAAAATGATTTTAGAACTTAGATCTTATACTTGTAATAAAAAGGGGCAAGACTTATTAATTAAATGGTGACTTCTAGTAACTAAGTAATAATTGACTAAGTTCATAATGTAAAGGTTAGTGTAGTTTCTACATTTCTAAACAATAAATCAACACCATATGAAGAAAAATTTAGTTGATTAACTAATGAAGCAAAGGGAGTAAAGAAAAAGGTATAAAAAGATAAGCAGTCCTGAACCTAAAAGAACATCAATAAATTAATAATTATACATAGAGAAATAGTGACCATTTTAGTTACCATGGAAGTGGGTTATTCAGCTAATAAAACTTAATTGGACCAGTAAAGAAAATCAATAGTGAAATCGCTTGATGATGAATAAAGAGTTCATAATTAGACCTTAGGAAATTGAGTAAAGAGATAATCATACCTAATTAAAGAATAATTAGAAGTTAAATAAAGAATTAAATTAAGTGATAGTATACCTTTAATAACAGACTAAATTAAGGAAATAAATCAAAGAATATCATTAGAAATAGTAGGAGTAAAGGAAAAGTACAAAAATTAGTAACAGGGGGTTTAGAAAGAATATCATTAATTCAACCAATTATATATAAGGAATTAACGACCCGTTTAGTGACCAAGAAATAAGTACCCGACTAATAGAATTTAATTTGGATTAATTAAAGAAAGTCAACAATAGAAGTTGCTTGATAATGATTAAAGAATTCATAAATGGATATTAGAAAATAGAAGGATAAAAAGGGAGTAATCATACATAATTAAATAAATCGAGATAAACAGTCTACAAGATATGAGTAACAAACCAAGATTAAAACACTTATAAGGAAATATCCATGAGTATGTCTTTATGTATAATTCTCTCATGATATGTATAATGATTGTTGTATAATACTTGTATGATAAATGTTGTGTTTGGCGACTGCTATGCAATTGTGTGCATGAATATGTGTTAATTATACATGATGAGTATGGTATGATGACATATGTATGGACTGTGATGTTGTACTTGTATAATGCATTCAATGAATATGTTGAAATAAATAAGAAAAGAATGAATGAAGAAATGTCTCGGTAAGGATCCTGAGATGAATAAATTATGAAAATAATGTGATGAGATTAGATCGGATCCGATGTGATGATGGGCGTGGTAACGCCAATGTACCCATGATTTCTGGAAAATATAAGATCTTGTTTCCTTTCTAAGCGTTGGATTAGACCGTTATGAATTAAGGAATTTTAAGAAAACAAGGAAATGAATAAATTGAAATTTCATGAAAAGAAGAAGTCTGACGTTAGAAATGAAAGGGAGCCATCAAAAGAACCCTACCGATGACTAGTGAAAAGAAAATTGCGTATTGTATGCATCATATATGGAAGTAAAGAAGGGATGTTGGAATAATCTCCTAGAGCATAAACTGATGGATACACTAAAGAATTCGCCAGCACCTTGATACCTGAGGGCAGTCTAGGGAGTATAACTGGAGGCGGGAATTCCAAGTGGCATCGGATTCGCCCCCATCGCCGGATAACCCGTAGCAAACTCTGGTGTACTTTGACAAGAGACAGGATTTTCTATGACCGTGGAGTGCCCATTTTGTGGTGATGTATGATTGGCCATTTTGATGTTGGGACTATGAGTCTTTACCCATTTGTGAAAACCAGAACGAGGAGAGCTCCGGTCGCTCTAGTTGGGGAGGGGAGATAAGGGTGGCATTGTTGTACACATGGATATTGTATATGAGATTGTTAAGGAGGAGATGGGCCCATATGCATCATGATGACTAATAAAGAGAATGGAAATAATGAAAGAACTCATTCATTGCATCATTGTACTATGATTGTGATTGTTTATTACTTAAGTATGACTTTGTAGAACTTAGTAACCCTGAGAGATGAATGGGAAAATGGGGATGATTAGTTGAGATCAAAAGTGGTGGGATAACTTAGAATGTATCTTATAACTTAGAATGTATCTTAGGAACCCCAAAGAGAGTGGGTGGGACTCGATCTTGGATTGTTTGTGTTGTGTGTGGGATAGGTGTTGATGAGACACCTTTTCGATTGTTGTGGAGGTGAAGACTCACCCTTACGCTAAATTTGTCCAGACATCACGGGAATTGACACAGATTTCGCATTCAGGATCAGGTGAGCTCTTCTTGGACCAAGGATAGGAAGATTAGGATATATTATTTTATTTTCATTTATGGGAGCCTGCGTGCCCTTTTACTTTCAGTATGTACAGTTACTATTACGACCATGTATTATATATGATGATGTCATATATAAGGTGTATTTGTTCCACCAATTTTCCTTGTACAAAAAAAAACTTCCATATTTTTCTAAAACTCTTAACCTCTCAGTTGACCAGAATAATCTAGTGGAAGGAATTGTCCTAAATAACCGAGGGTGTTACATCCCACACAAAACATGTTCTGGCAAACCACCAGACTTTTTACAAAGTTTAAGAAGGAAAGAGGATTGTACTCGAAACTTAGTGTTTGAAAGATATACAATCAAAATTTAAGCACTAAGTTGTGACACAAGACCAAAGTCTGTTGAAAAGCAGAATAGAACGAAGAGGGTCTTCCATCTTATAAACAAGAGAATTGAGGATGAAGAACTTTACTAGCTTGGAAGATTTGTGATTCTGGATTCTCTTCCTTGAAACTTAAACATCCTTGGTATAAATAGAAGCTAAAGAATATGACCGTTACTGTTTCTTGAAAGGAGATATAGTCGTTGGAAATCCTTTGAAGTTATTTTGCCTTAAGCGTCTTGTTACCAGACCTTAAAGATGAAATAATCCTTAAACACAAGGGTCTGGTGCACACTCCTTTAGTTGTTTCACAAAAATAGTTTCTCATGCATTCCCATGCATGAACCATTCGTAAACTAATTCTTGATTGAGCGACTATATGCTTTCTGAAATATTCTAACAAAGTCTCTGATTGTGATTAGTATATGCAGAGGTAGGTACGCTGACAATTTGTTGCTTATTTTGATGTTGTTCTTTATGTTCTTTGATGATAAGTACGCAGATATGATAAGAGCATGAATCCCAATGCATCACCAAAATAGAATTTATGGACGTTGAGAGTAGTTCTTCGAATAGAACGCTTCTATCAGACTTTTGTTATTCGGCCAGACTTTTTGGATGTTGATACTCCCCATTTGTTTTCATAGCTTAATATTTGTATCCTGAAATTACTTAAGTACACAAAAATATGTTAACAGCAGTACAAACTTTTTTGTTTGAGCGAAAGTCCTTGATGAATGATATAAACAAATTCAGGAATATAAAGTCCGGGGTCTGGTCCTAATAAGACTTTAAAAATTCTTTTTCATTTAGACTTTTTCTCAATAGTAACCATTCCAAATCATATTATTTAGCAAATATGAATTAATTTGTAACTCTTACAAATTCCATTAAATATACTATATAAAATGTTTCATAAATAATATTAATTTTAAAAGGATCACATACGATGCAAATCTTATTAAAATTAATAAGAATGAATTATTTTAATTTATAACTCTTACCGACTTTAAATTTAACAAAAAATTAAATTTTGATTTGTAACTTTTACAACCGAATTAACAAATAACTTAAATCAAATATTTTATTTGTAACATTTACAAATAAATAAAACATCATGATAGTTAGGTGTCAACTATTGAATCCTAGTTTTCATAACAGTTAGAATTTAACTCTTAAATCTTCTAGACATCGTCTCACATAAATCATTCATGTTTAAAGAGAAAGTGTATAAACATGGATTGTATACAACCTTTCATTTCAATTTAATTAAACAAATATAAATAAAAAGTTGTGCTTTAAAATTAGAGCATATACAAAACAATCACCATTGCAACATAAGACACGTTCATACAATTAAGCACATCCAAGAAACATGTTCTTTAATTAAAATAGATGAGAAAAGCAATCAAATATACACATAACAAATAAATAATTACTATCTTTAAAAAAGATACAAGCTTTGTAAGATATTTCATAAAAAATGCAACCTTTGTAATACTTTTCACAAAAAGACATAATCTTTGTAATATTTGTACACAATGACACAAAAATTGTAACACTTTTCACAAAGTACACGACATTTTTTTGAAAAATGATGCAACCTTTTAAAAAGTTTAATAAGTTCTCAAAAAAATAATCAATTGCCCAAAATATGGTTTTTGCAACCAAGCTCTAATACCAATGTTAGGGAATCACTAGTGGATAGGTATCGAAAATATAAGGATTGTCATTGGTCTTACAAACTTCATGTTTCAAAATAATAACAGATGATTAAAATTATGTTAAAGAAA
The DNA here is from genome assembly GCA_037962975.1 of Clitoria ternatea. Lineage (NCBI taxonomy): Eukaryota > Viridiplantae > Streptophyta > Magnoliopsida > Fabales > Fabaceae > Clitoria > Clitoria ternatea. Next base: position 166,854,297 of record CM075672.1, read on the forward strand.
TACCTATATATCGCAATGAGGATCGTGCAACTGCTCTTTGGAATCATCACTTGTGGAAGCTGGAACAACAAGGAATCTTACTCTCACACCCCTCCCAAGAATAAAGAACGTTTTCATGCTCAGATCTATTGGGAGCGTTATGGCATAATCTTCAAGCGTAATATCTACTCTACAAACTAGCCCATCTTATTTTATAAATCATCTGTCATTTTTATTTACTCTTCAGAAATTTTTGTCACCCAAACTCACTACCTTCTCTTTATTTTAACTATTGCCTCCCTCTTTATCATCACTCGCTCAGCCCATGGTCTTACCTTCCCACCTCTGCCTGGCCCCTCCTCTTTGTTGATATCAAAAGTAGGAGTGGAGTAGTATAGTCTTTTATAGGCTTAGTCTTCGGGGGAGTCTCCTTAGTTATCTTAGGGAGTGGAGTAATGTTCTATAATGATGTTTTGCAATGATTTGTAATGAACTCTGAATCTTTTTGAACTTAATTTGATGCTTTGAACTTTTGCTTTTTGAAGTTAATACAAATTTATTTTGCTCCGATATGTTATTTTGCTCTGGATCATAATATGAAGATTAATATACTCTCATATATTTAGATAAATATGCTCTAGTTCATATGCTCTGATTGACCTATACTCTGATTGACCTATGCTTTGATTCTTAATCACATAACAAAGCTATCTCTTATTATCAAAAGTTTGACTTGCATTTCTTTTAGGCTTTAGCCTATTTTGCTTTGATAAATCATAATCTTGTCAGATTTTAAGCCATGACGATTTGATTTCTGATTAAAACTTAAAGATCTTTTGAATAAGTGCTCTGATGCTATATAAAATCTTGATGTTTTGATGAAAGTCTAAGTGCTTTGATGAACTCTCTCCTTGATTTGATTATAACATCTGATGCTCTAATTAAAAATCACCTTAATATAATCTCTGCTCTGATGAATTCTGGTATCTCAATCCTCAATATGCTTTGATTATCACAGACTTTGTTTGAATAAAAGACTTGATGTTTGCTATCAACAAATAAGGGGAGATTGTTGGAACCAAGTCTGGTTTATGAAAGAAAATTGTTAATCAACTAGACCCTAAGATTTGTTAATAATACATATCAAGGCTTTCTAAGTAAAATGAAGTTTGTCCATGTGTTATCTAACTTATTATATTAAGTGTTTCATGATATAAATATTAAGCACACAGGTCACAACTAAAAGGAAGAGTCCATCAAAATAGAAGTCTAACTTATGGCATACAAGATATATCAAGAAAAGTCTAATTCCAAGCTTTGCTCAAAGAAAATCTGATTTAAGTATGATTATACCTTTGTACCTCCAATCAGACGCTAGACTTTTGAAGCTACAAGAACTTCACTTCAAGCCTGCAACAACCAATGTTTAAGAACCTATTTGATGATGGTCTAAGTTATGTGTCTATTAAGAAGAACTGTACTTATCATCAAATAAGGAAAGAAGACAAAGTAGTGATGCAACCAAAGCATTTTGTGAAGAAACCAAGGTAGCTACTTTACGCAATTCAAAAAAGTTGATGGCAATCAGCTCTTTTGTCAGAATATCTATAGAAGGTCAATTGCATATGCTAAACATGCTCTGATTGAAAGAAGAAAGCCAACAAAAGGACTTTTACACTGAAAATATAATTATACTAAATTTTAGTCAAGCTCTATTGATCCCTTTACATAAGACCTTTTGTCCTCTCTTCATGCTGAAACAACCCGACTTAGATAAACCCAAATTGAGACCAAGGAAATTTTTTCCAAAATTCACCAAGCAGTCGGGGTCAAATAAAATCAAACGTAAGGCAAGGGAAAGCAAAAACTGATCAGAGAAGGGAAAACCGAGTCAGAAAGCCACACATGGGCAAGACTCAGCTTCGGTCAAGCAGACCAGCGGAAGATGCAGCGCTTGAGCGAGCCCTTTTCTTGCTGGAGTGAATCCTCATTTGCTGAAGCGAACCCATTCACTCAGTAATTTCATCACTCGGATTTGGGACCACGTTCACTCGGGAACTGTCCCCACTCGGGTTATACTTCACCCGGTAAATTCTTACTTAGCCAAATCATAGTTATAAAACACACGGGCGTATTACACTTGGAAAATCGTTACACGACACTCGGGAAATGATTCTCTCAGATACTCCACTCGGAGTCCATAAGCTTCCCCTCACACGGATTATTTCCCTAGTCTAATACCACTCGGTATATTTCAACCTTAATTCACTCGGAATACATTATCCATTCAGCACTCGGCATATTTTGATCTTCCTCACTCGGAGATCACTTAACCTACCTTTCCTCGGAAGGAGTCTCCAAAATCAAGTCCCACTCGGAATTCCACTAACCTCTCATCACTCGGAGGAATTCACCAAGTTAAGTCACTCAGACTTATTTAAAACTTATCCACTCGGAATATATATATAACACTCACTCAGAATATATGTAGCCTCGTTCACTTGGAAGAGGACTCCTAGAATCAATCAGAACCATCACAATTACTCTTCCCTCGGAAGAGGTTCACTCGGGATTTCCCACTTGGGGATATTCAAACCCTTCCCCACTCGGGGTTTGCTCATATTTTCACTCAGTAACATATGGACTAGTCTTCCCTCGGAAGTAGCCCACTCGAGTACATCTTACTCAAAACCATTTTAAGCCTTCATCACTCGGAAAAAGGCCACACAAACACACTAAAGCCTCACTCGGAAATGGCTCTCCCAACAATATTCCACTCGGAATTCATTGACTTAGCATTATTCTCTCAACACCAGATAATGAACAATTCAGGTAACTTTATAACAATGTAAAGTATATATACATACAATATATACTTGTTCATAAACCCGATAGTCAACCCATATAACTAAATCCGTTTGGATTACAAGAGAGCCGGCCAAGGCTTTAACATATCTATTTACAATATATATACTATATGTGCACTTCAACAATCGGAGTGCCCATCACTCGGACTTGAGGCCATCTCCTCATTCCCAGTCCGACCTGCATATACTGAAAAATATAGCCACAGTAGGGGTGAGCTTTTACATATTAAATGACAGTTATTGACTCGGATTAATCTTCAAATCCTCAACCATACAATAACATTCCATTCAACAATAATACACCCTGCCATTCAATATGGATACCTTAACAACATCATCCACTTGGGATTCATGCAATTCATGCAATTCAATCTAGACTAAGGAATTCATATAATTCATAATCACCTTGCACTCGGCAACAGTACCAATTTACATATATTCACCCAGTCGGAATTCACACCAATCATCATGGCTATATTAATCATGCTATTCACAACAGTATTTACACACACACATATATATATATATACCATCTCATTAAGCTCATCAACAACATAAGTGTGCACTCCGCAATAGCACCAATATACATGCATTCATCTACTCGGATATAAATGTGCACTCGGCATAGCATCATTATACATGCATTCATCCACTCAGATATAAATATGCACTCGGCATAACATCAGTATACATGCATTCATCCACATATTCATACAATTCACATTGAGCTCAATGACAATCATAAGTGTGCACACATTCATTTCACCCAGATCCGGTTATTTATTATCAATTTTTATTGTTGCAATATAGGCTCCAAGCCTTTTTTCAGCTCCAAGCTGATTCAACTGTTTTACTGGTACCAAACTGTTTGCCCTCACATGTAACACAGTCACTCCAAACGACAACGGAAGTGTTACGGGCAGCCCCGAGTCTAACCTGGTAGGCTTGCCTTGAGTCCAACCCAAGGTCTTTAAGCGTCCAACGCTTAGTGCACTCGGCACTACCTCGAGTCCAACCCGAGGTCTTTCAATATATTTTCAACACATATTCATCTGATTGCCAATTGGTATTAAGCGTCCAACGCTATATGCTCTAAGCATTTCCAGTGGTGAATCAGATGCATACGGTCTTATTTATCAGGCGTCTAACGCCAATGCACTCGGCATTGCCTTGAGTCCAACCCAAGGTCTTTCATTATATTTCACTCGTATTCATCTGATTGCCGATTCAATATTAAGCGTCCAACGCTATATGCACTCGGCATTTCCAATGGCGAATCATATGCATACGGTTGATTCATCAGGCGTCCAACGCCAATGCACTCGGCATTGCCTTGAGTCCAACCCAAGGTTTTTCAATATGTTTCCACACATATGCACTCGATATTCAAATATCAATAACATGCATCCAATGCATTTTATCATTATTATTCATAAACAGGGATCGGCATAACAATAACACAATACATGCACTCGGCAATCACATACACTCAACAAATCACATGTTTTTTTTAATATAAAATCCCAAACGGGAATTAACATAACCGACCCACATCTCATGCACTCGGTAATCACGATGCCATCCATTCGGAATTATCATTTACAACAGGCATCACATGATTTTCATATAATATCCACTTGGGAATAACATAACAGTCCCCCATCTTATGCACTCAGCATTCGCAAGTTCAATGACAAGCATCACATGCATTTAAACATAAAATCACACACGGGGATCAGTACAATAAACTCATATACTCGGCTTTCTCATTAACAGCCAACATTTCCATGCATTCACTCAGCATTTCATATTTATCTTCATACATCTCATGGACGGAATCATGACAACATCATGCAGACTACAATAATCACAAATCCGGGTGTTTCATGCACCAATACTCAACTACAACATATCATTCAACATATTTCAAACATGACACAACACATTAAAGCAAAACCACCCGGAACTCGTCCATAAACCATACATTTGAGATGTAAATTAGCCCCCCTACCTGGAATGAAGATCCCAGAAGCTCCCTGAGCTTGCATCACCGACTGAACGTTCTTTAGTCACTCGTTCTCAACAGAACGATTCTGCTTTAGTCATCCAACAGCACTCTGCTCTCAGCTTTTGGAAGAACCAAACGCTGCTTCCTCACGAGCAGATCTACCCCCAAGATACTCCATGCCAAGCATCCAAGGCACAACGTGGTCCTCCCACGCTCAAGTAGTCCAGTCCTCACCAACAATTGAGGACCCCCATGCTTTCAGGCACCTAACGCTGTTAGGCAGAATAGGGGAGGATCCTAGCCTCCAAGACACTCAACACCACACAGATCTCTCTCTCACAGCCACGTTGTTCCCACTTCGTGTTCCCACTTCCCACTCGGGTTTACTCAGTGTTCGAGTAGAAGAAGAAGATGAAGGAGAAGAACAGCCACGAAGAAGAAGCAGAGGCTCCAAGAAGTTGTAGAGAGAACGGAAGAGTGGTTCTCAATATACCCAAAATGTAATGAGCAGGGAGTGGTTGAGAATGTGAACTGAGGCTATCATCATTGCACTACCCTGCGCCTGCACTCCCTCTTAATCAAAAGTCACATCTCATTCATCTCCCATCCCATCAGCGTGAGAATCACGAGGGAGAAAGGGAGAGGGGACCGAAACTCCTCCCCAACACCACCAAGGGCACATGAGGAATTTCTAGGCATTATTATTATTATCATTATTATTCAATCAATAAATCTTAATTCTCTAATTAACCTTAATTGGTAATTAAATTTAAACCAGGATGTTACACATGCCATCAAAGGTCTGACGCTTTCAACAACAAAAACTCCTTCAAAGGATTTTCAACGACTACAACTCCTTATCTGGTCATCAAACAATCATTTAGAGTGATTTATATATATATATATATAAAGAGATTCAAATTGAAGAAGATAGAGAACTATTGTTGTTAGGAATCCTATTAGGGTCAGGCAGCGGAAACACAAAGGATTCCCAAGAAAAGATTGCAAACACGTATGTCTCAAAGCATTATGCTAAATTAAAATTTTAATTAGGGTTTACCTCTTGTAGACGCAGAACAAGATCCTCGATCGAAGCAATTGTAGCTTCGCCCTTAGGAGTCCACACGAGCACTCCCACCAGAAAACTAATGATCCGAATGCTAGTACGGAATTTTAGTGTAATCTAATTTCTGAGCCCCAGCCTATGAGCATCTCATGCTCTATATATAGGCTTAGGTCTTGACCTGAGCTCTCATTAAACATTGGGCTCCTGACTCATTCTAAATGAGTTAGGCCCAAATAGTTTTATTTTTAGTCCAACTAAAATAAAACTATCCTCTGGTGGGCTTACTCTATGTGTGTGACCCTATAGGTAAAATATTCGGTTATATTAATAATAAACTATTTTATTATTAATATAAAATAAGAGCGGTATCTAGCAATACATCATTATGTCCGAATATTATTTATCATCGACATGACCTATAAGTGATAATTATTTTATATATCTATTCCTTTTGTCACGATATCTAATTGGGCCCAAGGCATGGTCGTCGTCATCCTTGTATGGCCCAATTCATTTTACTTGATACCAGAGTAGACTTTATAGAATAAATATCTAATATTTATTCGTCCTAGCATGGCCATGAATTTTATTAGTCTCACTCCATCAAGTGGCCCATAGATATCACTCCTGTCACATAGGAGAGACAAATTCCATCTACATCACTCACATCCCTCTGCATAATTTATCTATTGCCTAATCACAATCTTTATGGTCATCTTATTACAGATAACGTTTGATTGTATTAAAACAATAAACTCCTTATGTAGGAATCGTAGTGACTTCAGGTCGAAGGACTACATACCATTATCACATTGAGAACCGTTTATGACACTCATGTAACGATCCATGCAACGTTCTCATGGTGGGTCTGTCCAGTACAACATTACTCTTAATGTGTACCCGTGTAAAGTCTTGATATCATATATCCATGATTTGTGAGATCAAATCATCAGTACATTCACACACTAATCTTAATGTATTTACATGTCCCCATGTAAATACTTGATTAGGGACGTTTTAGGAATAATTCTCATATGACCTATTATTCTAGGATAAATAGCATTTGTCTAAAACTGAAAATACTAATTTTATTAATAAGTTAAAATTAATACATTAATAGCTCTTAGTGCATACACCAACAATTGTATCATTCAAAGAAAATCTTACAATCAGTTTTTAAAGCTCTCTTCCTTTTCAATTCTTAAGCAAAGGCCTTCTTTGTTATTCTGCAGCTAGTAGACCTTGGTCTCTTTGCTTTCATACTTAGTGTATCTGTTTATCACTTGTATCTTTTTATACACTAAGTTCTCAAAAACACTAAAATCTATCTTTCTCTTAAATTTATAATTGTGTAAAAGTCTAGTGTGTTGCCAACCTTTAGTTTCTATAGGAAACAGTTTGGCCTGAAGAGGCTTTAGAAACAATACTTGGGTTTGAGCTAGGAGTGGCTTGTTGAAACAATACTTAGGTTGTTAATCTAGGAGTGACTAAAGTCAAGAATACTTGTAGCACAGTCTGGTGCTAGAATTGTAAAAAAGAGTTTTATAATAATAGAAATCCTTCAAGTTTGAAGGGACTAGATGTAGCTTCTACATTAGAAGTGAACTAATATAAATTCTGTGTGTTCTTTCTCTCTTATCTTTGCTTCTAACAAGTGCTACAAAAGTCTAATTACATGTGTCTTAAAGTATCATATTCTGTAAAGTGTTCAAAAAGAGTCTAAGACTTATTCAACCCCCTTCTAAGTTTGACTCTGAACCATCACATGAAAAGAATTGGAATAAGACTCTTGGGGAGAGATATTCCTATTGTCCCTAAGGACCATTGTTTTCTTGTTAGGACATTAAGAGGTAATGTGACCTCTCCCTGAGCATTTAAAACATTTAATGTTGGATTCTTTTGTTCTTCCTTCGGTTTGTAAACCAATTATTGTTTAGAGTTAGGAAACTTCATTTTTTTCTTTAGACTCATTGAAGTTATTGCCTTTGTCAAAGGCATTCTCTCCTTACTCTTATTTCTATATTTCCAATTGTTATTGTAAGAGGAAAAAGAAGGTTTATAGAACCCCTTTGGTCTTTTAATTGCCTCTTCACCTTGATCGTAAGGTGTAAGAGATCTTTTAAATTCATGTAAGGTTGTAGTTCAATAACCTTCTTGATATCCTTATTGAAACCATGAAGAAACCTAGTCATGGTTGCTTCATAAGCCTCTTCAACATTGGCCCTTATCATGGCCATATTCAACTCTTTGTAATAATCCTCAACATCCAAATGCCCTTGCCTTAGATTTTAAAGTTTCATAAATAACTCCCCTGTATAGTATTAAGGTACATATCTCTCCCTTAGCAAGGTTTTCATTTCTAACTAAGTGGTGAACGGATAGAATTAAAGTCTAGTTCTAATGATTTTATCCCATCAAATTAAGGCATTCATAAGATATAGGGAGACTATATTTATTTTTCTTTCATCATCAGAGCCATGGAAAGCAAAGATTTTCTCATAATTAAGCTCCCAATCAAAGCATACTTGTTGTAGGAATTTCTTCAATTCCTAGCTTGTTGTTGATGGATCTTCTCTTCTTAAACCTCTTAGATCCAATAATCCTTCAAGATTTGGAGATGTAGCTCACAGATGTGGTATCTTGTGAAAGAAGCTAATGGAGTCTTGCAAGGGAAGCTAGAGTATATAGGAAGCTAAAGGAGGAGAGGCCTAGATCTAAGGAGAATTTCGTCTAGAAATGGAGGAGATAGAGAGGAAAAGAATGGCTTAGGATTTCGCCACTCTCTAGGACTTCGAGAGATAAGGTGTTGAATGTCACCACCTTTGGGAGAAGGTCCAAAGGATAAGAAACTAGGAAAGGAGCCTAAAGCTTCTACTTTTCTAGAGAGAAGGGAGAGTTTCTCACTCTAAAATCTCTAATCATTCAAGTTATGAGCTAATTAAAAAGGAGATGAGCTTATATAGCTCCTTGAAAAATTCGGCCAAGCCATTCTAACCATGGGCCTTGAATTAGCTCCTAAGGCCCAATCCTAAATCCTACTCTACTTGGCCCAATACAAGCCCAAATGTAAAATGGAACAAGGTACAAGGCCCAAAAGTGGCCCAAACTTAATGGCTATGTAAAGCCCAAACTAATTCCTAAAATATAGTCCTAATATACCTAGAATATAAAGGAACGAACAATATGTACAAGATATATGCGGCCCAATGAAGAGGCCCAAACATCCACACCAAGCCTATTACCCTTCTATAGTGTAAGAGGAAAGGGTAAGGGGTCTTCAATGGCTCCTCCTTGGGCTTGGGCCCACTCAAGGAATGTATGATAGAAGCTAAATTCTTTTGGAGACCTTCTTTGGCTCTCTTGGCCCTTGACCTAGTCAAAGGGCCCTTTCCTTGAAAGCATCCAAGGCAACCTCCAAAGACTGTGTAGGATCCATGGCTTCTTCCTGGGTAATGGCCATGTCAATACTTCCGGATCATTCCTTCCTTAGAAGATAAAGATTTTGACTCGAATTTTTACTTAGTCTATCTTGATCATTATGGTATATCATATCCCACCTTGGTCTTTCTTATCTAGGAGGGCTTCTATAGTATTATTCCTCATTTGACCTAGGATGACTATGGTGGCTATGTTGAGTATGGTGAGAACCATTACTCTTGTGACTCTTATGGATTTGTTAAGAACCCTCACTATCAATATGTGTTTTTCCTTTTTCTAACATTGTTGCCATGGACTTAGCTAAGTAGTCCATTTCACATTTATTGAAACCATGACTAGAGCAAGACCCACTATTACTCATTTATATTTTTTTTATTCACTTTTATGCAAAAGAAATAAAATGTATTTATTAATGAATTAAAAAAACCTTGAATGAGAAAAAGATATAATAAGAAAACTAGCAAAAAGAAAAAGGAAAGGAATGAGGATTTGATCCAAACTTGAATTTCTAGCCTAAACTAGCATGCAATGAAAGCATTAAACTAGTCGCTAACATGAAGTTAAACTAATCCTAAGCGTTTTACCCTGGGTAATTTCTAAAAATTAAGTCCAAAGTCCCAAAGTCCAAAGATTACGAAGGAAATCACAAGTTACTACAATGTGTTACAAAGTAATTTGGCTCCCAAAATATAAGGAGAAAGTGAAACACCGTTGCCCTGGAGAGGCTTTTGAAAGAATACTTGAGTCTAAACCAGGAGTGGCTTGTGAAACAATACTAGGGATTATGTAACAGCCCTGATTTTTTAGAATAGGAAACCAGACCCTCAGGACTCCTAAGGAAACTCGGTTGAGCTTTTGGTAAGAAGCTCGAGGCTTCGGCCTATTCCCCAAACAGTTTAGAATAAGAATAATAGGGATAAGCGGAGCTTAACATAAAATATAAGAATACCGAGAGAATGTAACGAGTGAGAGAAGCAGAAATAAGAAAATAATAAATAACATTCGACAAAACTGTTTAATTAAAAATAATACGTTAACGATAATTATTTTGGGTATAAATTAATTTATAATTATATTTATTCGATAATTATTTTCTGTCGATAATATTTAATAGATAAAAAATTATAATAATTTTTTTGAAATTATATATATTAAATTGTTTATTTATTTGATAATTATATTTAATATAACATTGCTCGGTTCCTCAGATTTAAACTGTGGGACCTAGCCTGAGGTTAGACTCTAACCGTTCAGCTTGCGACTAGTGATCCAGTAGGGAAATTAGTCCTGTTAGGATCATTTCCTTAAGGATTAAGGGTGTCTGACTTAGCTTGACAGGCCCAATCAGAACCCTTAATGTCTCTTACATTTGACCATTCATATACCTTGGGATATCCGATGGTGGCGCAGTCAGTCTCTGGGGACTCTTTTTGACATTTTAGGAACTTTTCCTGAAGAGGCCGAAACCCGGTTTGGACTCTATCACCCTCGTTTTTCCATAAATCAGTTTCTTCATAAATTGTTTTAAAACTTGACCCGAGCACCTTCAGTGTTTTAGACCCAACTTTGGCATACGACCTTAGAATCGAATGATTTTGGTCTCAATCTCTTTGTTTTGAAAAGATCTTTAATCCTTGTTTCTATCCCCAAACTCCAATTCTTACTCTGTCAACCCCAAAATCGAAGATCAAGTATGTTCGCCTTAAAATTCCAATGTTTGGACATTTTTCCCGTGCATGGTTTAGAAAAAAATTCATAACTCTCTTATACAACCTTCGATTCATGCAAACTTGGTGTAAAAATCTCCGTAATGAAATTACCTATATTTTTTGTGCAATATCAAAGGCCCAATCCTTCTAGATCGATACAGTTTAATGTATCTTTGCAACCTCTTGGCTGTTTCATTTCAATATTGATAGTCTTTGGTAAAATTCACATATCTCCTTCATTCGATGCTTGAATCACCCTGTTCTTTTTGCTATGAATCTATATCATAGAGCTCTGAAATGTTCATGAAGGGCACGAAACCAAATTCTCAAAGGAGAATTAATGGTGAATTTATTTTTGAAGTCATAGCTAATCCGAGAAGCTTCTGGAGCACCCTGTCGTAAATCGAGTATATCTCGGGTTACCGATCTTGGATCTTCATAAATGATATATAAAATTAAAGAGAAAAAGAAGATATACAAACTTCATGAAGGGCTTGAAAACCAATTCTTACTCCATAAATCCCAGAAATTAAAATACCACACTGATTCACATTTTCCTAGTGGCAGTTTGCACTATGTTAGTATTTTTCATGTTTCTCCCTTGTATGACCATGAAATTGAACATTATTTCTCCAAAATTTTCTTAACTCAAGTCCTTCTAACTTTGATGAAGGGCACAAAGTCAAAATCCTCACCAATTTTGCCCAAAAAATTAATCTTTGCAAGAAATAATAATCCCGTCACAACTTTACACAACTTTTGTATTTGGGCCATAACTCTCTCATTTCTTAATGAAAATTTTTATGTAATATATCAATTTAAAGATAAGAAAAGGCCTACAATTCTTATGTTAGGTATTTTTCCTAATTCAGCTTGCATCAGCCCTTGAAAGCCCAAACAAAGTTACATCCTAGAACCTTGACACCTCAGCCTTCATGCAACATAAACCAATTAACTTTCACCACCCAAGGCACACTTGTCTCCTTCACCTTAACTCCTCCCTCCATGAAACATCTACCCACCACATGTCTTACTCAGCCATACCCCTTATCCCACAAGTTTAACTAACTTGCTTCAAAAGTTGTCACCATGACATGTATCCATACCATGACATACTACCATGCCATCATATCATGTGCCTAAGAAAGAAAAATTATCACAATGTGCCTTATTCCATCTAAACATTCACGTTGCCATCTTATTCAATTTATCCCTTTTTTCTTCATTATATGCCATGCCATGATACACCATCCCATTATGTTATATGTTACCTTATGATCAAACCATGATCACTTTGCCCACTAACTTTTCTCTCTTCTCATGACAACCATAACCTCTTCTCCCCCTTTCTTTTCTAAAAATTCAAGTAACCATTACACTCTTTTCTAGCCACCTTAAACCACCCAAATCACCCACCACACCTCTCCTCCTTCTTGGCAACACCACACTCCCACAACATCAACCATAAATTTAACTATTCTCTTTCCTTTTCACTTAAACCGTGGCATCACCTCACCAAATCGGCCTTTAACTTCTTCATTCCTCCTCTTTGAAAATCCAAAATCTTGCAACTGGACTCCTCTCTTGCATCACCATTTGTGATTATAAGTCTCGTTGGCAAAAGTAAGTAAGGTTTTCAAAATTTTGACTATTGACTCATGATCCTTTCAATCCTCTTAAATTCTGAATTTTTACATGGCTGTTCTTGTTGGTTTCTTTCAAAACCCATGACCCTCTTTTCCTTAGTTGTAGTTTCATGTGTTGTTTCTAAGGTACCGGGGACGATCGGTGGCAAACGGCGAGGGATTTCAAACAAACGGTGAACCTTCGGTAATAAACTCCTTCAACTTAAATTAAATCCATGGTTGTCCTATTATTTCCTTTTTCTAGCCGTGACTTTTTCTTCCAATCTTAGGCTGCATATTGTTTTTATCTTAGGATCTAGGACTGTCGATGAAGATCGATAAGCGATTCAGAACGTTCGGTAAATTTTTGGCGAGACCACCATTTTCATCCTCCGGGCAGCGGCTGTCCGGCAAGGCTAGGGGGGTCTTTTCCTTATTGGATTGTATTTTTGGTTTTTCAATAATATTGCTTGCGTATTTGGAGACCTCTGTTTTAAATTTCATCACGATCCAACGGTTAGATTTTAAACCGCGAAGATTTTTATAAGTAACGGTTAAAATTATTACATTTTTAAATTATTGGGGATTTTATGAATTTAATTGGCGTAACTTGGCATTTATGTGCTCAGGAGAATTTTATCACGATCATAGTCGTACAAGAAACTTAACAATCTCAATATTTTGGCAGGCTCAGTTTTATTCGATATAGTTGTATTATTTAAATTTAAATTTTTATGATCGTGTGCAACTCGTGGTTATTTTATCCCGATAAGCCCCGATTTAGGAAATTAAGTTATCATTACGTATCGTCAGAGTTGTTTGAAGAGATCACGTGATTCGTGGAAAGTTACCAACCGAATGATTACGATGCGTTATTTTATCAAGCACTAAAAATGGCATTGTTTTAAGTTGCTATAAGGTTTTATAGAAAGTTACTAAATAAATAAATGAATTCTTTTTAACAAGTGAAAAGTATTACTTGAAAAGCTTTACTAATAAATATCTTGGTTTAGGTCTAAACAAATGACCAATAAGAAAAAGAAATAGAAATAAAGAGATCTTTTTGAGTGCAAGAAATGTTAGAGGTTAGAAAAAGATTTCATGGCAATTTTAGTGACCGCTTTTGTGACCACTTAAAGTAGAATAAAAAGTGACTTCAGGAACTGGATTACATGAAATGAATTTGGCAAAAGAAATTTGAGTAGGAAATGAATATTTTGGGTTAAATATTTTAATGCCTTAAATAGGCTAAGAATAAAAAGAAATGGATAGTTAGAGTCTAACTTGGAGTAAGTTATAGGAAAGGATCTTAATAAATTAATTAGGAAAGGGTCATGCACCTAAATAAAATAGATCTAAAATTTAGAATTCTAATAAAAGAAAATGATGTTAAGAGTTAGAAACCTAGGTAAACATTAAAAAGTGGGAGAAAAGAAATAAAGGAGTTTTTATACCTAGAAATATTAATTAGCCAAATAAGAAAAGAGTTTTGGACTTGACCTATTAATTAAATGGTGACTTTTAGTAATTAAGTAATAATTGGCTAAGGAGACGTAATTTTAGGACATGATATACATGAAATAAATATTAAAGCTATAGATGAAGAATCAAAATTTGGACTTGAACTAAGTAATAACAAGAAGTAGAATAAATTAGATAACAACTTTTAGTGACTAAGGAATAAAATCACCAAGTTTATAACATAGAGGTTAGAGCGGTATCTAAGTTCTTAAGCAATAAATCAACACCATAAGAAGTAAAATTTAGTCGATTAAGAGAATGTAACTAACGAAACAAATTATTTAATAAGGGTAATAAAGAAAAAGGTACAAAAAGATATGTAGTCATGAGTCTAGAAAGAACATCACTAATTGATAAAGAATTAGTGACCCTTTTAGTGACCAAGGAAACAGGTCATTCAGCTAATAAAATTTAGTTGGATCAGTAAAGGAAAATCAACAGTGAGACCGCTTGACGATGACTAAAGAGTTCATAATTGGACCTTAGGAGATTAATTGAGTAAAGAGACAAGCATACCTAATTAAAGAATAATTGAAAGTTACATAAAGAATTAGATTAAGTGGAAGTATGCCTTTAATAACAAACAAAATCAATGGAATACTAATGACGTGAACTAGATCAACGATAAGGATATAATGTGAATGCTTACATCTAGTTGTATATATATAAGTAAACTTCTAGTGACGATTAAATGTGTGATAATTTGTTAAGCTGTAGTAAATGGTAAGTGTTGATATGCATATTATATGGTATGTCTAATAAATATTGTGGATGATTTTGTATATAGATATAGTGTGCTAATTACGTGATGAAAGTGTGTGATGAATGTGGTATAATGAATTGTATGCTGCAATGCCATTGAATACTTATTGGTTTAAAATAGTTGTGAATGTTGTATGATGCATGGATATCTGAATAAGGAAAATCATAACTAAGAAATATGGGAGGTGTAACATCCCGGTTAAATTTAATTACCAATTAAGGTTAATTACGTGATTAAGATTTATTGAATAATAATAATAATATTAATAATAATGCTAGGAAATGTCATATATGCCCTTGGTGGGTGAAAATGGGGTTTCGGTCCCCTCCCTCTCTCTTCATTCACGCTGATGGTGATTGATGGATGAGGGGATTAGCATTAAATGATGATGGGACTGGAATTAATGGGAGGTGACGGCTGATGGAGTGGGAGAGCTGTCGCAGAGCTGTGTGAGGATGGAAGCTTTAGCTTCACGTTTTATACTCACTCTCTGCCCATTCTTATCTAGTTTACGCTGCAAACACTCTCCATTCTCTCTGGAACTCCCTGATGACTCTTCTTCTTCTTGTTGTTCTCCATCTTCATCTCCTTCATCTTCTTCTTCCACTCACACGCTGAGTAGAGCTGAGTGGGAAGTGGAACATGAAGTGGAACAGCGTGGTTGAGAGAGAGATCAGTGTGGTGCTGAGTGTTTTGATGGCTGGTGTAACATCCCGATTTAAAATGAATTACCGGGTGAAATTGAACCTTGGAATAATAGTTGCAAGGTGGGAAAAATTATTTATTAATTATAATTAACTTGATTATTTAGCTTAAGAAAATAATGGCTGGTTAAGTATGATTGATTATTGATGGTTGTCCGTTTGTGATTGGGCATAAAGTGAGTGGGCTGCTGCTTCACGTTTTCCCACCCCACCTTCCCATTCCTCCGTGCATGCATATATGATTGGTCGATGGGTCTCTTTGCCATTCATTCCTTCGGTTTCCCTCCGTGACTTCTCTCTTCTTCTTCCTTCTTCTCTTCTCCTTCGTTCTTCTTCTCCTCCTTCCCTGCTCTCTATTTCCATTTTCTACCTTCGGAAGCCACGTTGACGGTACTGCAGAGGAGTCGGAGCTCCCTCATGCTAGTGAAAGGCGATCATCGAAGTGAAAGAAGAAACAACCCCTGTTCCCGAGTTAATCATGGAAGACGACAGTGTTCAAGAAGAGGCCGAACGAGTGGAAGTAACGAGCGAAGTAGCAAGGCAGAGGACCAACATCCAGGCGGAGGAGTCTCTCGGAGTATCGTAGTTGGTAGGGGGAGTACCTTATATTTTAAATGCATGGGTTATGGACAGGTTCCGGGTGTTGATGATTGTTGTTTGTATTCTGTTATATGTGTGCTTGCATGAGAAGCGTGTAATACACGGGTGCATGATGAATGAGAGCTGAGTGTTGCATGTCTAGTCCCGTCCTTGAAATGCATGCTGATGGCTTGAGAATGTCGAATGATTGTCTGGAAAGAGTGTGCTAACTTGTGATGATGATTATCGTACAGTTTATGTGATATGTAAGATGTTATGAATATAAAATACTGACTGCATGTGATTGAATGTTGGCATAGTAAATCGGGTAATATGTCCCACTGATGCATGTGTTGTCTGAGTCCTGATACCACCGAATACCGATTGCATGATATGCTTGTGTTGTTGGATTACTTCATTGAATCCTGATACTGCTTAACACCGACTGCATGGGACGCGTGTGTTGTTGTATTCATCTACTTGAACCATGATATTGATTGCATGTGAAGCATGTGTGTAGGACTAATATATTGAGCTCTGAGAATGCTTATTACCGATTGCATGTGATACATGTATGTCTGAGGGAAAGGTGGTGTATAAGAATGCTGTGTTGAGTGATGAATCCGCGTGTGGCACATAGGATGCGTTTATGCTGAGAGCATGTAGTGTGGGACACTACCATCGGTTATTAAAGCGTGGGACGCTGTAAACCCTCGAGTGGGACTCGGGCTGCCTATGAACACCTCCGTTGGCGCTGAGAGCATTGGTGTCACCTTGTGGGCAAACGGTTGGGTACCTGTAAAACGGCCAAGCAGCTGGGAGCTGAATTGATAGTTGAGAGCTATGTATAAAAAGGCTGGGAGCCTACGTTTCAACGTCAAAACCGATTACACATGAATGCGGAACCAAGTGAAAATAATCTGTGTATATTAACTACTGATGTTGTTTGGAATTGATTATGCATGTGCTGATGTTAATGAGATGATGAATGTATATAATCGAGTGAAGCACTGGTGCACTATGGGGATTATGCGTTTATGTATATGCTATGTACATGTCTTGTTAAGCCTTGGCCGGCTCGTATTTCAGTCGTAGTCTCTTTATACTAGAACTTGAACCCTATTGGGTAGAAGACAAGACAAGACTGTGTGCCTGTACTTATTTATATCCCTTCCTTTATCCATCTTACCGTGTCTTGTTCTATATTGCGTGAATGATCCGAGTGATATATATGTATATATGTACGCGTACTTACCGAGTGTGTGAGGTCGGTGTAACCATGGGTAGAAATGGGATTAAGGGTTGATAAGGGGAGTGAGACAGTGATTTATTCTGGGTACCGAGGAGTTTAAGTATTTCCGAGTGAATGAGAATACAAAACACCGAGTGAGAACTGATCTAGATACTTTCCGAGTGATGATTGATAGGATTTTCCCGAGTGTAGGATAATTAACGATTACCGAGTGAGAACCTGCCGAGTGAAGGTTTCTGACCGAAAGGCGACACTTAAGGTTCTAAGTGGACCCCATTGTAGTCAATCGTCTGTAGTAAGGGAACCCGAGTGAGTCTTGCTTAGTAGGATGTCTAGAGTAGAAGAATTATAGTTACCGAGTGAAAATAAAAGTGAAATATCCTGAGTGACGAAAGGAGTATGAAAGCTATTCCGAGTGAGAAGTCTTCCTGGGTTCCGAGTGAGTGGTGATGGGAACCATTTCCAAGTTGTTCATATACGCGTCTGGATTGAATGAAGTCGTAGATTGCGTTATGTTTCTGAATGGGACTGGTATGTTTAATGACCAATCAGAGTGAATAGGGAGTGGACCTTTCCGAGTGTACTAGGCGCTGAAATCCGGGTGCGGGAATGTCGAGTGGAGTGAGTGAGTGCCGAGTGTAGCCTTCGCTGAGCGAGTAAGGTCGCTGTGTGACCGCCTGAGCATTCCTTCTTTAGCTGTCAGCTCCTTGAGTCGGTTTCATTCCTCTTGCCTTCCTCCCCTCATTTCCTTGTGCCCGATTATTCTGATTTTTTTTTGTGAAAATTTTCCTTGTTTTATTTATTTATTTATTTATTTACTTATCAAAATTTGGGTGTTACATTTTGGTATCAGAGCAGACCGAAAAGTCCAAGGCCAAGGTGTGCTTACCGAGTGTAAGCGGTTGTATGTGTTATGACCGAGTGGTCATCATTATGGTGACATTCTGATTGAATATGATTGATGTTGAGATATTGATTTGGGAATAGGAGGTAACTTCTCTCCTGGTCCGATTGATTGCATGACGCATACATATACATATAAATGGTATAATGTGCTATAATCAGTGAATATGGGGTGAGATCCGATCGGAAAAAATGTAACCTTGTAAACTTATCCTTGAAGGGGTGTTAATTTCAGGATAAGTTATGGCGAATCGTCAAAGCATGGAGGCCATAGCCACGGCATTCCAACGTTTTGCTGACGTGTTTGAGAGGTAGGGCCAGCCTCGAGCTGAAGAAGGCCAAGTGTTGGACCGCTTCCTGAAGAGGAAGCCGAGTGAATTTCAGGGAGGACGTAACCCTGAGGCAGCTTACAAATGGACTCAAGAGTTAGAGAGGATTTTTGGGGGCCTCCACTGCACCGAGGCCCAGAAGGTGGAGTGCGCAGTGTACATGCTGCAGGACGAGGCAGAGAACTGGTGGAAGATCGCCAGAAACTGACTGACTGATGCTGATACCCAGCTGACCTGGGAAAATTTCAAGGCATGCTTCTTAGAGAAATATTTCCCCGACACAATCAGGAGTCGGAAAGAACTTGAATTCATGGAATTAAAACATGGCTCCATGTCTGTGGAGGAGTATGCAGCTAGATTTGAAGAACTGTGCTTATTCTACCCGCCCTTCCAGCAACCTGGAACAGAAAGTTCTAAATGCCTTAAATTTGAGAACGGATTGAGATCAGACATTAAAAGAGCCTGTAGATACCAAGAGATTAGGAGCTTTCCTGTATTGGTGAATAAGTGTAGAATATTCGAAGAGGACGACATGGCCCACTCGGGCCAGAGTAGCAGAGCAGACCATTACTTGAAGCCCTATCAATCCCGCTTTAAGAGGCCGAACAACGCTGGTAGGAGCAGACCCTTTTCCAGACTTGGGGGTCGGAGCCAGTAAGAAAAACGACCAGTTATGGGGAATGGAAGATGTTTTAAGTGTGGGGGAAATCACTACGCTCGAGACTGCAATAATGATGGTGAGATGGTGTGCTTCCATTATAATAGGAAGGGGCACATTCGCCCTAACTGCCCCCAACTCCGTCAAGCAAACACCAATATGCGTCAAGGAGGCTTCCAAGAGAGGAACCGTGGGAGCGATAGTCAAAGACCGGGGGGCAGAGGCGGCAGAGCCAGAGGAAACATGATGCTTGCTCTAAGTAACCGAGAAAGGAATACTGACCAACCAGCGGTGGAAAGAGTCTACGCCATCAACGCAGAAGATGTTGTGCAAGCGAATGACTTGGTACAATATAAGTGCTCACTCGGTAGATATACACTTAATGTAGTTTTTGATTCGGGAGCCACCCATTCTTTTATAGCTGATGAGTGTGTAAGGCGTTTAAAGTTACTGACTGTGTGTATGGATCGGACCTTGGAAGTAGCCAACCCGACTGGCACTAACGTGTTGACATCATCAATGTGCAAGGACGTAGCGTTTGTGTTGGGCGATCAGAGTTTCACCTTCGATTTGGTGTGCATGCCTTTAAAGATCTCGATATTGTACTCGGTGTAGATTGGCTTTCAGCCAACAAGGTGTTGGTAGACTGTAGAAACCGCAGGATAATTTTTCCGAGGCAAAGCAATGAGGACTATACGGTGTAAGGTATATCTCAGCTATTTATGATGCTTTGTCTAACTGAGGGTGAGAGTAAAGCCCGAGTGAACGAAATTCTGACTGTTTGTGAATTCCCAGAAGTGTTTCTGGATGATGTGCCGGGTGTCCCTCCAACTAGAGAAGTTGAGTTCTCTATTGACCTGATCCCTGGAGCCGAGCCAGTCTCCAGTGCATCTTATAGAATGTCCCCAACGGAGTTGGCTGAGCTGAAGAAGCAGGTGGATGAGTTACTTGGTAAACAATTCATTAGACCGAGTGTATCACGATGGGGCGCACCTGTACTACTTGTTAAGAAGAAGGATAGCAGCATGAGACTATGCATAGATTACCAACAGCTAAACAAACTCACAATTAAAAACCGATACCCGTTGCCCAGGATCGACGATCTGATTGACCAACTGCATGGTGCTTCAGTCTTCTCAAAGATCGACTTACGGTCGGGATACCACCAAATCTGAGTGAAGGACTCGGATATTCCCAAGACTGCCTTTAGGACTCGGTATGGCCACTACGAGTATGTAGTGATGCCGTTCGGTGTAACAAATGCACCTGCCATATTCATGAATTACATGAACCGCATATTCCACCAGTACTTGGATCGATTCGTAGTAGTTTTTATCGATGATATCTTAGTCTACTCCAAGACCTCTGATGAGCATGAAGAACACCTCCGAGCGGTACTTCAAGTCTTGAAGGAGAAGCAGCTGTTTGCAAAATTTTCAAAGTGTGATTTCTGGATGGATAAGATCCATTTTCTCGGACATGTGATTTACAAGGAGGGTGTCTCGGTAGACCCTTCAAAGGTGGCAGCTATAATGGCATGGGAAAGACCCGAGTCGGTCTTGGAGATAAGGAGCTTTATAGGCCTGGCTGGTTATTATAGGCGGTTTATTGAAGGTTTTTCTAAGCTAGCTTTGCCACTAACTAAATTGACCCAGAAAAACATTCCCTTCGTGTGGAGTTTCGAGTGCGAGAGCAGTTTCTGAGAGCTAAAAGACAAATTGACGACCGCTCCAGTACTGGCATTGCCTGACTTGCAAAGGAGCTTCGTGGTTTACTGTAATGCATCAGGACTCGGATTGGGATGTGTGTTAATGCAAGAAGACCGAGTGATAGCTTACGTCTCTCGGCAATTGAGACCGCACGAGCAGCATTACCCGACCCACGACTTAGAATTAGCAGCTATGGTGTTCACGTTAAAGATCTGGAGGCATTACTTGTACGGGTCCAGATTTGAAGTATACAGTGATCACAAGAGCCTCAAATACTTATTCGACCAAAAGGAGCTGAATGTGAGGCAGAGGAGATGGATGGAATTTTTAAAGGATTATGATTTCAAGCTAAAGTACCATCCGGGTAAGGCAAACATTATTGCCGACGCATTGAGTCAGAAATCTCTTTATATGGCAGTGATGATGGTGAAGGAGGTGGAGTTATTGGAATAGTTCTGAGACATGAACTTGCATGTGGACGTCCCCTCCTCTCGGAAAGCAACAATCGGTACATTAAGGATTGCCAATGAATTTCTAAAGTCCATGTATGAACAACAGCAGTCAGACTCCTACTTGACTGAGATGAAGGAGACTCAGGCCAAGGGTAAGGATTTGTCTTTGACCGAGGGATCGGATGGAGTTTTCTGAGTGAAAAAAGAATATATGTACCGGGTGGAGGAGAACTAAGGAGAATGGTGCTTGATGAAGCCCACAAGAGCCTGCTAAGTATCCACCCGGGTACCACGAAGATGTACCATGATCTAAGAGCACAATTTTGGTGGCCCGGATTAAAGAGGGATGTGGCAGAATATGTGGCTCGGTGTATCACCTGTCAAAAATCAAAAGTCGAGCACCAGAAGCCGTATGGTGCATTGCAACCCCTGGAGATTCCCGTGTGGAAATAGGACTCAATTGCCATGGACTTTGTCATGGGATTGCCAAGAAACCGAGTGGGCCACGATGCGATTTGGGTCATTGTTGACCGACTGACAAAGAGTGCACACTTCCTACCTGTGAACATGAAGTACCCGTTGCATAAGTTAGCTCGGATTTACATTCACGAAATTGTCCGACTGCATGGTATATCGACTTCTATTGTATCGGATAGGGATCCAAGGTTCACGTCCCGGTTTTGGACCAGCCTACACCAGGAATTGGGTACGAAGCTTTGGCTAAGTTTCGCTTACCACCCTCAATCGGATGGACAATCCGAACGAACGATACAAAGTTTAGAGGACTTACTAAGGGCGTGTGTGTTGGAGCACGGTGGAGATTGGGAGCAGTACCTTTCCCTGATCGAATTTACGTACAACAACAGCCACCACAACAGTATCGGTATGGCACCCTACGAAGCACTATATGGTCGAAGATGCCGAACCCCACTTTGTTGGTCAGAATCGGGTGAGAGTCTGCTATTGGGACCAGAAATTATGAAGCAAACCTCAGAACAGATCCGAGTGATAAGGGAAACGATGAAGGCGTCTCAGGATAGGCAGAAGAGCTACCATGACAAACGAACCAAACCGCTAGAGTTTTCAGTCAGAGATAGGGTGTTCCTGAAGACTTCACCAAGCAAGGGAGTCGGACGAACCTTGAAAAGTGGAAAGCTGAGCCCCCGGTACATTGGGCCTTATGAGGTATTGGAGCGGATCGGTTCCGTAGCATACCGAGTGGCATTACCGACTCACTTATCCCAATTGCATAACGTGTTCCATGTGTCTCAATTAAGGAAGTACTTGCACGATTCCACTCACATGATGTCGGATGATGAAGTGGAGATTAAAGAGGACCTGACCACTGTGACTATAACGACTAGAATAGTGGACTGATCGGTAAAGCGTTTAAGGAGTAAGGATATGCAACTGGTTGAAGTAGAGTGGCAGCAGGACGGGTATACCTCTTATACCTAGGAATGCGAGGATGCCATGTGGCAACAGTACCCCGACTTGTTTGATCAAGGTGAGTTACCGATTGAACTTTGAGGACGAAATTCTTTTGAGCGGGGGAGAACTGTAACATCCCGATTTAAAACGAATTACCAGGTGAAATTGAACCTTGGAATAATAATTGCAAGGTGGGAAAAATTATTTATTAATTATAATTAACTTGATTATTTAGCTTAAGAAAATAATGGCTGGTTAAGTATGATTGATTATTGATGGTTGTCCGTTTGTGATTGGGCATAAAGTGAGTGGGCTGCTGCTTCACGTTTTCCCACCCCACCTTCCCATTCCTCCGTGCATGCATATATGATTGGTCGATGGGTCTCTTTGCCATTCATTCCTTCGGTTTCCCTCCGCGACTTCTCTCTTCTTCTTCTTTCTTCTCTTCTCCTTCGTTCTTCTTCTCCTCCTTCCCTGCTCTCTGTTTCCATTTTCTACCTTCGGAAGCCACATTAATGGTACTGCAGAGGAGTCGGAGCATATGGTATATATGGTATATATATATTATAAATAGATATGTTAAAGCCTTGGCCGGCTCTCTTGTAATCCGAACGGATTTAATTATATGGGTTGACTATCGGGTTTGTGAACAAGTGTACATTGTATATATATATATATATATATATATATATATATATATATATATTTTACATTATTATGAAGTCACCCGAAATTGTTCATTATGTGGTGTTGGGAGAATAATGCTAAGTTAATGAATTCCGAGCGGAATATTAATGGGAGAGCCGTGTCTGAGTGAAGCTTAGCGTGTGGCCTTTTTCTGAGTGATGAAGGCTTAAAATGGGTCCGAGTAAGATGTACTCGAGTGGGCTACTTCTGAGGGAAGACTAGTCCATATGTTACCGAGTGAAAATATGAGTAAACCCCGAGTGGAGATGGGTTTGAATATTCCCGATTGAGAAATACCGAGTGAACCTCTTCCGAGGGAAGAGTTGTTGTGATGGTTTGATTGAGGTGTATTCTAGGAGTCCTCTTCCGAGTGAACGAGGCTATATATATCCCGAGTGAATGTTATACATTCCGAGTGGCTAAGTATTGATAAGTCTGAGTGACTTAACTTGGTG
Organism: Clitoria ternatea; assembly: GCA_037962975.1. NCBI lineage: Eukaryota > Viridiplantae > Streptophyta > Magnoliopsida > Fabales > Fabaceae > Clitoria > Clitoria ternatea. Next base: position 166,878,432 of record CM075672.1, read on the forward strand.
AGTTCCTCCGAGTGATGAGAGGTCAGAGTAATTCTGATTGGAGTTTGATTGTGGTGACTCCTTCCGAAGGAATGGAGGTTATGGTGATCTCCGAGTGGGGGAGATCAAATTATGCCGAGTGCAGAATGGATAATGTATTCCGAGTGAATTGTGGTTAAAATATACCGAGTGGTATTGGACTGGGGAAATACTCCGGGTGAGGGAAGCTTATGGACTCCGAGTGGAGTATCCGAGGGAATTATTTCCAGAGTGGAGAATTATGACGCTTCCGAATGAAGCATGTATGTAGGCTTCTTGAATAAACTAAGTATTTGGCTAAGTATGAATTTGCCGAGTGAAGAATGACCCTATAGGGACAGTTCCCGAGTGGACATGGTCCCGAATCCGAGTGATAAAGTTACCGAGTGAATGGGTTTGCTTCAGCGAATGAGGATTCGCTCCAGCGAGAAAAATGGCTCACTCAAGCGCTGCATCTTCCGCTGCTCTGTTTGACCGAAGCTGAGTCATGCCCATGTTTGGCTTTCTGACTCGGTCTTCCCTTCTCTGATCGGTTTTTGCTTTCCCTTGCCTTATGATTGATTTATTTTACCCCGACTGCTTGGTGAATTTTTGGAAAAAATTTCCCTGGTCTCGGTTTGGGTTTATTTAAGTCGGGTTGTTTCTTTTTGGTATCAAAGCGGACTTAAAAGGTCCATGGCCAAGGTATGCCTACTGTGAATGGGCGGTTGTGTGCAATATGACCGGTTATCATCATTGCTTGTGGTATTCTATTGGATTTGATGCATGCTTAAGCATGATTTGTATGATGATATATGCCTATGTCCTTTGTTGTGGACAGCAGTGAAAGGTACTACTGTCGAGACGGTAATTGCGGGTAGGGTTGTTACTACCCTGGTATGGTTATTCATTGGATAAGAGGTATTTCTAAGCCTGGGCCGGTTGTGAGGAAATAGACCGATAGATGTTGAAACTGTATTAATTGGTTCGAACTCTTGTGTATGCCATGCTAGTGGTTCATGGTCGAGTCATGCTTGTTGAATGGATTAGAACTCACATATTTGAGTTGATTAAGTGGATGATAATGAAGGAACCCCCTAGTATGGTGTTTCTGAATTCAAGTGATCGGTTGTACCATTTGTAAGGGATCATCCCTTGGCACGAGAACTCTATATAATATATGATGTACGTGATTTATGGTATAAGTGATGTGTTGCAGTTTCCTAAGATGGGAATCTGTTTGTGTGATAGCTGATTTAAGTATGAATCCTGGTACGTGTTAGATTGGGGTAGTGTCTCAGTTTTTAGTGTGTGAAAACTGAGTGAATGATTGGTTGATGTTAGGCCACTAGGTGTGGTGACCCAATTGATTGGGCATGATCAAGTATGATCAGATACTATTAAGATGGATACCTGAGAGGTTAGAAAAATGGGTGAGAAATTGATGTAATTGGATACCTGAGGATTTGGGTTAGACTCGGTCTTGCAGCTGAAAACCGAGCAAATAATTGATTTAGTGGTGACCCATAAGGTATGGAAATCCCGATCGGATTTAGTGTGATCTTGTACTGTCAGACTTGTGGAGCTAGACCCGATGGTGGTCTAGGCTCGGTGATAATTGAATGTGTGGGAGTGTCCCACAGTGGGTACTTGGTGACCCCTGGAATTTTGAGTCGAATGGTCTGTTGAACCTTAGAATAGTTGAGTCGAGTAAGTAATAGTATAATGAATTGTTGAGGCTTGAATTGTCATAAGATGAAATGCGAATAATGAATGTGATACCTGATTGATAGTGACTGGTAAGGTTGAAATCCGAGTACTTTGTGGTACTGAGAATGATGATGATGATGATTGTACTCCACTATATTGTGTTTATGATTAATAAAACCGGTGTAGAAACTTGTTATGTGAATGAAAGTCACATGGTAATCCGAGTGGTATATCTAAGTGAACTCGGTGAATCATTTAGGCTTAACTTGATCTATGGCCAGTGAGGTGTGATGAAATGAAGGATTAATAGGCTGTCGGATTATGGTTTTATGATGGACACGATCCAATGAAAAGGTATTTACTCGGTAAGGGCTGGAAGCCGACTGTGATTATACCATTTATGGTGATGGTGACTGATACTCGATGATTATCATCGTGTGAGTTATACTGGATTACGTGTAATTATGAGGCGTGTACCTTGTGAGGTCGGAAGCCTATTGCCATTATACTATTTTACAGTAATGATAAATGATATTTATGATTGTTGTTACGTGATGTACCCTAGGTGGTGCATAATGATGATGTTGATATAAATTTGTGCTTATATGTATATGTGTGAATTGCCATTAATTTTCATGTGCATTAGTATTATTTGAGTATGTGCAGTCGATATGAGCGAAAAGAGTGTGAGGTAACCTGTTCCGAGAGGACTCTACATACCATAGGTATTGTGGCAGTGTACACTTTTACAGCGTACACTTTTGCAGCGACTCTATGTAATTGTTGTGACCTTATAGGAATGAGACGTCATCCTATAAGTCGGATGCAGCAATTCATAAGTCGGACAGGTGGGACAGTAGCTACTTATGGTGATGGTGAGTCTAATCAGGCTATTTTGAGTGAAGATGAGAGTTGTATTGAGTGAACAGTAAGTGGTTGAGTATCAAAATGAGGATAGAAGGTTGTTTAACCTTGATGTGTTTACCTCCGAGAGAATCAGAGGTTATTATGGGTATAAATTGGCCAGTAGCCAATAAAGAAATGATTGATTATTGAAATAGAAGGGTGATCAAGTCTATCACCAAAGATTAAAAGTTTTATAAGGCTAACCGAGTGATACTGTGGATTTAGTGAGGAAACCGTGACCTTGAGCCGAGGTGATAGATAAGGCGAGAATTTGCTCGGGAAAGATTAGTATATTCTGAGTGTGAGAAAACGGAGATAATTCTGAGTGAAATCTTTCTGGGAGAAAGAACTTCTAAGTGAAGTTATGATGTTCCGAGTGAAACATCATTTTGGGAGTCATTACTAAGTTAAGGAACTGTGTCCGAATGACACATTTGTGTCAGGAAAAATCCGCACGAAATATCCGAGTCGTGTGACCTTCGGGTGAAGTGTCCCTTGTGTGACATTTCTGAGTGGAATGGTACTGTGTGGGACTTGGAATAGGTAAGTTTCTGAGTGAATGGCTCCCGAGGGGAGTAGATATCCGAGAGGTGAATTTTATTTGATCTCGCGCTCAGGAGGGTGTGTTGAGCTACTGAGTTTGAACTTGGATTTGTCTTTGAAGTAGGCTTGAATTCCGAGTGAATTTTTGTAAGGAGAAAATTTGCCGGGTGAGAATTGCCTTCAAACCCCGAATAACCCTTTTGAGTGAGAGGTCCGATTGACATTCTCAGGGTGTAGTCATGGAATTAGCCAAAGGAATGGTTAGAAATATGAGATTTTAGAGCCGAGTACGGTGTCTGTGAAGGATGAATCTAGGCAAACTGTGCTAATTGAAGCACATGGCTCGGTATATCATGGTTTAAAGAAGAATTTTAGTGGTCGGATGTTGAATATCCGAGGGTTTAATCCGAGATAAATCAGGCAATAGTGAGTATTGGTGGGAATCGGTAATGTTGTTTACCGACTAGATTCTTCCCAACTGGCTGGTTAACATCCAGAATGTGTTTCATATGACACAACTTTGAGCTTATACTCTGTGTGGATACTTAATTATGCCAGGTAACTCCTATGAATTGGAGGAGCTGACGGTGGATGTACACTGATTGGCGTTGAGAGTGTTGGGCCGAGTGGCCAAAGAACTAGAGGTTGTAATCAGGTAGGACCTGACTTTAGTGATTATGTCGACTGGAATTGTGGAGCGATCGGTAAACCGCTTGAGAGGTGAAGTTATACCGAGTGGAATTATGAACCGGTCGGTGACTGCTTGGGAAGCAGAGACATGTAATTAGTTGAGGCAACAATATTCTAAGCCGTTTGTTGAGATAAGTTCATATTGGAATTTCGAGGACGAAATTCTTTGAAGGAGGGGAGTAATGTAACATCTTGGTTAAATTTAATTACCAATTAAGGTTAATTACGTGATTAAGATTTATTGAATAATAATAATAATATTAATAATAATGCTAGGAAATGTCATATATGCCCTTGGTGGGTGAAAATGGGGTTTCGGTCCCCTCCCTCTCTCTTCATTCACGCTGATGGTGATTGATGGCTGAGGGGATTAGCATTAAATGATGATGGGACTGGAATTAATAGGAGGTGACGGCTGATGGAGTGGGAGAGCTGTCGTAGAGCTGTGTGAGGATGGAAGCTTTAACTTCACATTTTATACTCAATCTCTGCCCATTCTTATCTAGTTTACACTGCAAACACTCTCCATTCTCTCTGGAACTCCCTGGTGAATCTTCTTCTTCTTGCTGTTCTCCATCTTCGTCTCCTTCATCTTCTTCTTCCACTCACACGCTGAGTAGAGCTGAGTGGGAAGTGGAACACGAAGTGGAACAGCGTGGTTGAGAGAGAGATCAGTGTGGTGCTGAGTGTTTTAATGGCTGGATCCTCCTCTGTTCTGCCTAAGTAGTGATGGGTGCGTGGAAGCTTGGGGTCCTCCACTGTTGGCGAGGACTGAGCTGTTCGAGTGGGGGAAACAGCCTTGGAATCCTCCACTGGACTGAGTGTGAGGACTGTGTTGTGCCTTGGAGGCATGGGACTCTCCACTATCTTGCAACCAGAGCATGGAGTGTCATGGAGGCAGAGTTGTTCGTGTGTTCGAGTGGCTCGGTGTTCCTCCAAAGGAGATTCCTATGCTGAACGGCTGGAAGCTGGATCGTTCTGTGAAGAATGAGTGACCAAGGAGCAGTTGGTCAGATCTGGAAGCTCAAGGAGCTGCTGGAATCTTCATTCCAGGTAGGGGGGCTAATTTACATCTCAAATGTATGGTTTATGGATGGGTTCCAGGTGGTTTTGCTTAAATATGTTGTGATATGTTGAAATATGTTGATTGATGTGTTGTAGTACATGCAACGCCCAGATAGTTGTGATATTTATGATCTGTCTAGTGGTTTGGTGGTCCCGTCCATGAGATGTGTGTTGTTAAGCATGTGAATGCTGAATGAATGCATGGAAATGTTGCCTTTTAATGAGATGCAGAGTGTATGTACTGATCCCCGTGTGTGAATGTGTGTTTTAATGCATGTGATGCTTGTCATTGAACATGTGAATACTGAGTGCATAAGTTGGGGACTGTTGTGTTAATGCCGAGTGGGTTTTATATGAAAAGCATGTGATGCTTGTTGCAATTGTAGATGCCGAGTGTATGTACTGATCCCCGTGTGTGAATGTGTGTTTTAATGCATGTGATGCTTGTCATTGAACATGCGAATGCTGAGTGCATAAGTTGGGGACAGTTGTGTTAATGCCGAGTGGGTTTTATATGAAAAGCATGTGATGCTTGTTGCAATTGTAGATGCCGAATGGATATTATATGAAATAGTATATGATGCTTGATGTAATTGATAATTCTGAATGGATGGCATTATGATGCTGAGTGCATGAGATATGGGTCTGCTATGTTAATTCCCGTTTGGGATTTTATATTAAAAAGTATGTGAATTGCCAAGTGCATGTGATTGCCGAGTGCATGTATTGTGTGATGCTATGCCGATCCCTGTTTATGAATAATAATGATAAAATGCATTGGATGCATGTTATTGATATTTGAATGTCGAGTGCATATGTGTGGAAACATATTGAAAGACCTTGGGTTGGACTCAAGGCAATACCGAGTGCATTGGCGTTGGACGCCTGGTGAATAAGACCGTATGCATCTGATTCGCCACTGGAAATGCTTGGAGCATATAGCGTTGGACGCTTAATACCGATCGGCAATCAGATGAATATGTGTTGAAAATATATTGAAAGACCTCGGGTTGGACTCGAGGCAGTGCCGAGTGCACTAAGCGTTGGACGCTTAAAGACCTTGGGTTGGACTCAAGGCAAGCCTACTGGGTTGGACTCGGGGCTGCCCGTACCACTTCTGTTGTCGCTTGGAGTGACTGTGTTACATGTGAGGGCAAACGGTTTGGTACCAGTAAAACGGCCGAATCAGCTTGGAGCTGAGAAAAGGCTTAGAGCCTATGTTGCAACAAAAAAATTGATAATAAATAACCGAATTTGGGGGAAATGAATGTGTGCACACTTATGGTTGTCATTGAGCTCAATGTGAATTATATGAATATGTGGAATGTTATTTGGAATAACATGATTGATATAGTCTTGAATGACTTGAGTGGAATCCGATTGGATGAATGCATGTATACTGATGTTATTGCCGAGTGCAATGTGATACATGTTGTGGTTATGATACATGCTGTGGTGAATAATTTGAGTCATATAGCCATGTACGAATTGATTAATCCCGATTGGAATATATGTATGTTGATGCTGTTGCCGAGTGCAAGATGATAATATGGTTATGATATATGTTGGGGGAATTAAGGGAATTATATAGCGCTGATTGAGTTGAATGAATTCCGATCAGATGTTGTGTGAATATTCATATTGAATGACTGTGTTATTGCTGATTGAGATGTGTTATTGTATAATTGAGGATTTAAAGATTAATCTGAGTCAATAATTGTCATTTAATATGTAAAAGCTCACCCCTACTGTGGCTATATTTTTCAGTATATGCAGGTCGGACTGGGAATGAGGAGATGGCCTCAAGTTCGAGTGATGGGCACTCAGATTGTTGAAGTGCACATATGGTATATATATATTATAAATAGATATGTTAAAGCCTTGGCCGGCTCTCTTGTAATCTGAACGGATTTAATTATATGGGTTGACTATCGGGTTTGTGAACAAGTGTACATTGTATATATATATATATATATTTTACATTGTTATGAAGTCACCCGAAATTGTTCATTATGTGGTGTTGGGAGAATAATGCTAAGTTAATGAATTCCGAGTGGAATATTGATGGGAGAGCCGTGTCTGAGTGAAGCTTAGCGTGTGGCCTTTTTCCGAGTGATGAAGGCTTAAAATGGGTCCGAGTAAGATGTACTCGAGTGGGCTACTTCCGAGGGAAGACTAGTCCATATGTTACCGAGTGAAAATATGAGTACACCCCGAGTGGGGATGGGTTTGAATATTCCCGATTGAGAAATACCGAGTGAACCTCTTCCGAGGGAAGATTTGTTGTGATGGTTTGATTGAGGTGTATTCTAGGAGTCCTCTTCCGAGTGAACGAGGCTATATATATCCTGAGTGAATGTTATACATTCCGAGTGGCTAAGTATTGATAAGTCCGAGTGACTTAACTTGGTGAATTCCTCTGAGTGATGAGAGGTCAGAGTAATTCTGATTGGAGTTTGATTGTGGTGACTCCTTCCGAAGGAATGGAGGTTATGGTTTTTAGCCAAGGCCTCGATACTCAAGAGGGGGGGTGAATTGAGTATTTCAAATTTTCGCGCGGAATCCCTTTCAAAACGGTTAGTAGTACACAAATGATGCAATATAAAGGATGTAACAATTATGAAGCACATGTCATACTAAAGTATTTTTAGTTGAATAGACCATATTCAGGAATTGATTTTGATAAGTAAAGCAAGTTATTAGTTTAGGCAATTCTTGAAACACTTAGCATGCAATAATTAATTTCAATATAAGTATAACTTGAACAACTTCTAACAAATAAATTAAGTATGATAGTTTTACCAATTTGTTAACACCAATATTTTTCTTCCTCAATAATTAAATCCAACAATGTTTAAGTCAATTGATTCAAGGATTCAATTTTACCAAACCAATTTGATATAAGTATTTAGGCATGCAAATTAAGTTCACAATAATAAAGAGTTTAAGGGAAGAGAGAATTTGCAAACCGATATAACGAGTTCCACCACCCCGGTGTACGTCTCGCCTTCAAGCAACCCACTTGAAGGATTTCCACTATTGAGAATTTGAGATTACAAGCTTTGAGCAATTGTCTCCTAGTGTCCCATACTCAAGAACCCAATCCTCACAAGCAAAGGGCAACCCACCCAATCTCACAATCTCTCAATACCTAAAGGTTGAACCCCAACCTTTGTGACCACTCAACCTAGAGTGAATACCTTGGTGTTTATTGTAACATCCCCATTTTAATTATAGGCTATGGAACTAAATAAAAGTCAACAAGTCAACACCTCCCTTAATTTAATTAACTATGATGTAACAGGATAATTAACGTGAAAGCATGGTGGCATGGGCAGGATTATCGCGTTTCCCCATCCCACCATACTGCACTCCGCGCGAGTATATATATTCGGGTGATGGTCATGCTCTTCACGCAGAGAACCCAGCGAGCTTCCTTCTTCGTTCTTCTTTTCTCTTGTTTCCTCTCTTTCCTTCTCTGCCCTCCAGTCCATTCCTGCTTCGAAAAGTCGAGTGACGGTGCTACAGTGGAGTGGAACCCCCACACGAGAAGGGACGATCGTCAAGTGACGCAGCAGGGAGAAGAACCACCCCTCAAGCAGAAAAGTTCCTTGGAGTTTTGCGAGTGGTAGGGGGAGTATCTTCTATTTTAAGTGCATGGGTTATGAACAGGTTCCGAATGATAATGCTTGCTGTACCCGTGCTCTGATTGTGTATTGTGTTGTATGTGAATGTGTACAATCCAGTTGCATGATGAGTGAAAGACGAGTGTTGCATGTTAGCACCTTTCTCACAGATGTATGTGTTACAGGATCTCAGTTTGCATGTTGAGTTGTGTTGATATGAATGTCTGACTGAAGCTACCCAGGTTATAGAAATGCATATGTTGATATGACTGCTAATAAATTGTTTGCATGTAGGAAATGCCTTCTTTAAATGGATTTTGACACTGTCTTACATCGATTGCATGATAGGTTGTGATAACTTAAAATGCCTGACTGAACTTGTGATTTCTAGAATGATGCATGCGTTGAATGAAGCTGTAAACCGATTGCATGTCTTGATCGAACGAAATGTTGTGGATGTCTGAATATGGAATGATAACTGATTGCATGGAAGCTATATATTGAGTCCGGATAATGTGTACTACTGATTGCATGGTGTGTGTGTGTGCTTGAATGCGAGAATGCATGCGAGAAATAAATGTTGTACGTTGAATCCGCGTGTGGCGCATGGGATGCGTTGTGCTGGGAGCACGTAGTGTGAGAAACTACCTTCGGTCATCCAGCGTGGGACGCTGTAAAATCCTTGAGTGGGACTCGGGGTAGCCCTTGAGTGGACTCGGGCTGTCTGTGAACACCGCCGTTGGCGCTGAGAGCGTTGGTGTCACCTTTGGACAAACAGTTGGGTACCTGTAAAACGGCCAAGCAGCTGGGAGCTGATCTGATAGCTGAGAGCTATGTATAAAAGGCTGAGATGCCTACGTTGCAACGTCTGACCGACACACACGATGCGGAACCGAGTGAAACCTTCTGTGCTTATCATTGTTAATATTACTACTACTGTTAATGTTGTTGAAATTGGTTTTTAATCATGTTGTACGTATATGTATGGTTGTGTAATTGGCAGATAACCTGAGTCGGTATCTATCATTTAAAATTTAAGATGCTCACCCCTGCAGTGGCCATTTTTCAGTGAATGTCTCTCGAGAAGAGGACCAGAAGCAGAGCTGGAACGATGAGCGAAGTGTTAATGTATCTGGAAGGCTTAATTAATGCGATGTTAGATTAAGCCTTGACTGGTTCATGTCGGATGTTAGTGTTCTGAGATGAATAGAACCTTATGGACAAGGAGAAATCTGATTTTTGTGTTGTAAATATTGACATACATTCTTGTATATATATGGATGTATGGTTTTGTGTGTGTGATGCTATGTGCTACCTCGTTTCATAATTGTGCTTTAATGGATACGCAGGGACAGTATGATTGAGCAGGCTATAGCCAAGTCAGAGTGAATTGAGAATTGTCTTAGGAAAACTTATGTCGGATACGTTGGGCGGAGTCTTACCCCGCCCGAAGTATGGGAGCAATTCGCCCAAGCGTGAGGACTCGCGCTATAGCGATGTAGTTGTTAGAATGGGACACCGTTCAATTACCTTTCCTCTCCGTTGTGATGTTAATGCAATCCAGACACCGGTGTTGACCCCTGATTTGGGCGTTGTGGTTGAGTTCGCCCAGGCGTTGTCATAATTAGTTGAGTTGGGCGGAATAGGTTCAGACTCCTCTTTCCTCCACAACCTACTACCACATATGTACATTGTAACTTCCCATTTTCTGAGCGAAGTGCGAGCGTGAGGATTTATCGAGTGAACCCTTGTCCATATCCGATTGAGAAATTCCCTTGTGTTTGTGGGGCGTTGTGCTGACCTCGCTTAGGCGGTGTCATACCTCGCCCAAGTAACTAGGACGGTTCACCCAAGTGCGTGGAACCATGCTGAAGCAAGCAGATATCAACGTGAGACTCCGCCTATGTACCTTCCTCCTCCGTTGTCGCATTATTGTCTCGTAGGGCGGTGTTGGACATCGCCTGAGTAAGTGAATGTTGTGATGTAGTCCGTCCAGGCGTTGTTGTGCCTTGCCGAACTGGATGGCGGTGTAATCACTTCCTCTTTTCTTCACAAACTACTCCTGCATATGTATATCTCTCTTCTTCTTCCCTTACCTGTCCTCTGAAGCTGAACGTCCAGCGTTCTCTGAGAAAGGGTCAGCCCGTAGGAATGAATAAACGCTAATGTAAGGTTTACTTGAAGAGTTTCACGTCTGATGTTGCATTGCCACACGTCGTTTAGGCGGTGTGAGACAAAGGTTGAGCGGGTCACCTTCGCCATGGAGTCCGCCCAGGACACACATACCCCGCCTAGCCAAGTAGGATGATTCGAACTCCGCCCTTCTACCGAGTGCTACACGTGTGAACGTATTAACATCTTTCCCTTATCTATTTCCTCCTATTGAGTGACCAGTGTTGCTTGAAGGAAAGTTGTCCTTGTGGAATTCCCTCTATCCGCTGCTGCATTACCTTACTCCGCCTAGACGGTGTCAGACCCCGTCTGAGCGAGCAAACGGTGTTGTGTAATCCGCCATTGTTGGTGTGTTACGATAAACCCAATGAGCCGGTCCCAGTCTTAGCCTCTCTGTAGGTTGCTATAGGCGTATGAATGCTCTTCATTCTTCCCTTGCCTACTTCCTTCTATATCGAATAATACGTGCCTGTTTTTGTGAAAAATTTTCTTATATTTTTGGAATTATTAGTTGCAAGAAATAAGGTGTTACATTTATGGTGTTTGGTTTACAATCAAATAACTCTCTCACTAGAGTAGATATACAACTTGAAGCTCTCACCAAATAATAACTCTCAAAGAGAGGATATACAAATTTAGCTCACACAAAATATTTTCTCTCTAACTCTTAAATAACTCACTAAGAGAATATGCCAATATGTAATAAGAGTGAATGAGTAGAAGAGCAAGAGAATGGAGGAGGAAGAAACCAATGGAATTGCTTCAATGGTTTGGGACATCTTGCAAGTGCAATTCCTTCTCCTATTTATAGGACTTCAAGAGCATGGCATTTTCAAATTTGAATTCCTCCATCACATGGCTTTGCATTATTTAATTCCTTGGGAGCTTGAAAAGTTAGGCATGCATGTCTCCATTCAACTTGGCATTCCAATTCCAATAAGTCTTTTAATGTCTCCAAGAAGAACATGGCATGTGCATCAAGAAGCATGTTTGTCTAAATTCAAATTTATTGCATTTCCAATGATCATGGCATGGAATGAAGCAAAGTGTGAAGCTCTTGTCTGCAGAGTGTCCCCATTTGAATTTCAAATGATTTAATGAGTGAATCAGTGCAATTTCAGACTCTGCCAGGCGTATGAATCGATTCGCTTTGGTTATGAATCGATTCAAATGATCAAAATGCTTCCTGGGCATATTTAAAACCGTGTGAATCGATTCAACTATAGAAGGAATCGATTCAAGTATTTAAAAATCACTTCCTGGAGCATTTCATTCGAATGAATCGATTCATATGGCTATGCATGGCTGTGTGAATCGATTCAACCACCTGATTCATGCATTTTGGCACTTTGTTTCACCCTTTTTGATATTTGTTCAATCATGGCTCCAATCCTTTGATCCTTAGGCACTTTGTTGATCATTTTTCACTTGTTTAAAACCTCTATAAATGCCTTGAATCATTTCTTTGGAATTCATCAATTTTCCATCATCAAACATAATTATTTCGTCCATAATTATATATGTTTGATCTTGGTTCTTCATTTGTTGTGTCATTATCAAAACCTATATCACCATAAAAACACATTCTCCCCCTTTTTGATGATGACAACAAATGCTTGTCTCTTGGGGTGTTAGTATCATAATAGTTCAAATACATTGCAAAAATAACTCCCACTATCACATGTAATTTAATACCACATATTTATGACATCATAAGCACAAGTTAAGAAGAGAATATTAGAGATAAAAGATCTCTCCCCCTTTGTAAGATAAATATATTCTCTCCCCATTAATATGTATTTTCTCCCCTTTAATCATCTCCCCCTTAATCATAAAATAGATACCACAAAATAGTTCATCCAATTTTTAGAGCATAGTGGTAGTGTAAGCATAATGATTAAGCATAATTGTTCTAGCATGATATTTTCTCTCTTTATATCTCTCCCCCTTTGTAAAAGACTTTATGCCACTTAGAGTGTATATTTAATCTATAATCTTCTCCCCCTTTGGCATCATCAAAACTTCCTTTATGATAAAACAATAATCATAGTAATTCTCCTCTTTTTGGCATAAATAACATTTTATCCTTTTTACTAATCCTTTCACTAATCTCTCCCCCTTTGGCATCATCAAAAAGATCATCATCTTAATTATATTCTATGCCATCATCATATAAACTCATGTACTTGAATAAGAGAGATTTAGAGCAAGAAAAACTCATAACATGATCAAGGATATATATACCATTTTGTTGCATCTAGAGTCAATAATCAATCACATAATTCATCTATCAAGTAAGCATATAATTGATTTCTAACTCATTTTCAATCATGTAATTAATATCACTTTCAAGTATGGTAAGCGTCACATGATTCTTTCTAATTAAGTACACATATCATTTCAAGTAAGCACATATATCATTACTTGCACATTTGTAAATAAGTCAAATATAAGTAAACAAGTAATTTTCTCCATTATGATAGGCAAGTAAACACATAATCATCTCAAATAAGCATATAGTTTTCTCCTATTTTGGCATTATCAAAACACACAAGGATTTTTCCAAGTAAGCGTATAGGTGAATAGAATTGTAAGCATAAATGCCATGAACATAATCATAGAGAGGTAAAATGATGGATATTCATTCATGTGTATGCTCCCCCTTACTATTGTAATTGATATCACTTGTAAAAACATATACCACTTATTAACCAAGTGAAATCAATTTGATAAAGTTTGATACCAATTGTTATGAAACCAATTACACCAATTTGATCAAGTCTAATACCACTTGTGAGTCACTTCAATCAAGTTTAACACCAAATGTTATTAACACATGTAATTGAATACCACATGTAATTGAATACCAATTGTTAAGCTAATTGATACCAATTGTTCATGTTGGCCTATTTAACATGTTTGATACCATTTGTTTATTTCTTAAGCACATGATCTCATTCTTTTAATAGATGCCACTTATTCAACTAATAGAAATCACAATATAAATAGATACCACTCAAAAGTTAGATACCAATTGTATATAAAATTCACTAGTTAATCATCAATTAATAGTGCTTGATGCATTTCTAGGTATCAAAGTAGTAATCATAGAAGATTTTTCAACAATGTACACTTAAATGTAGATATCAAAGCAATGGTGGAATAGTTAATACAACTTGTTGGCTTACTCATGCATTTGTATTGTAACACATGCCAATATATTTATATTCTTTTTCTTATGACCCTTTTTATGTCAAACACCATTTATTTCTTATTCATTGTCTATACCACTTGTTTCTAGGCATGATATCACTTGATGGATTTGCCAATTTAAGCTCTTGATATCAATTATGAACATTTAAGCATATTATCACAAGATTTCAAGCATATATCATAATGTTGTTCAAAAATTCTTTTCAATCTCAATGATGTATATTTTCAAATTTCTTTTCACATTCAAGATCATGCATCATCAAATACATGGTGTAGATATCACTCAAGATAGATGCCAATTTGCTCAAGTATGGTGTATCAAGGAAGGTCATGTCATGTATTATAATGCATTGTCTTTTAATATACCAAGTATTGTGACATATCATGCATTGTCTCTTAGCGTATGCCTATGATGTTACTAGTTATTTAAAGTCTAGGCAATCATACATAGAGCATACATACTTTCTCCTTAGGCATTATCAAAACCAACATATAATTGTATAGAAGATATTTTGCCTAAGATGGACATCTTTGTAGAAACATAGAGATAAGTCATAGAATCATAATATAGTCCTAACTTAAAGCAACTTTAAAGTTTGTCATAATCAACTTGTCATAACATTTTCTTGATATGAAGTTTAATGCCACTTGTTATGAAAAGATACTTTCTTGTTAGGAAAATGATATACCACTTGTTAAAACAAATTATGCATAAATTATCAAAGCATGGATACCACTTGTACACAACATATGTATGTATCATCAAAGTATAGTTTTCAAGTATATACTCAAGATTATGTCCTCATGATCTCTTCCTTTTACTAATTCAATTGATACCATTGTTAAAGGAATATGTTTGTTATTTAGATACCACTAGCTAACCAACATATTTCTTGTTCAATAAATGATACATCATTAAGAATTCATATATCATACATCATCAAGAGTTCATGCATCATTTAAGAGTTTGAATCTAAGCATCAAGATTTAGTATTTTAGCATTTTTATGTTTCAATCCTTCCTAACACACATGGATACAAACAACTTTAATCATATCTCAAGTTTTTCTTATGGGATCCAAAACATATTATCCAAGCAATCATTCATCAAACTTAACACTAATCATCATCAATCATTAAAATCAAAATCATAAGGGTATGCACATACATCATTAATCCTAAATAGTTATTTTATTTATCCATTTCAAAACACCTTTCATGTTCAAACTCAACCATATCAAATCAAAGTTTGATCATAAAAATTCATCATGAACAAGTATGGAATTTGGCTTTAAAAAATTATTTAGACATTTCTAAAAATTCTCAATAAATTATCAACCAAGTTCATAGATTGTTTTAACATAATCAAGCATACAAACATATAGCCAACATGATATTTGATCAACTAGAGTAAGAATCAAACGTACCTTGGAGTTTTATGAATCCAACATCCTTATCATTCTTTGTTCTTTGAAGTGAAGATTATGAATATTAAATCTTTGTTCATTCGTCAATAAGAGATTGCCGATTTAAAGTGTTCCTACAAAATGTCAAGTTTTATGGTACCCTTTAAAAGTTGGGTCCTTTCTTGTTAGTTTAGGATTTCAAAGTTGTTTTTGGAATCCATACCTTTCTTGTACACTTTTGATGGGATTTCTTTATAAAGCAATTTGAAGATATATGACCATATATTCCACAATAGAAACATGTTGCATTCAAAGAGTAATTCATAGTATCATTGTAATGGTTCCTATTATGTTCTATGTGCTTTCTTTTAAAACAATTAGGCAATGAGTTCCTTTTTCTTTCATGGTTTGTACATCTTAGAATGGGTTTAGATTTTTCTTTGTAAAGTGCAAGAGGATTCTTATAATGACCTATTTTCCTTCTATCAAGTGTATGCTTTTGATTTTCAAGAGGTGCACTTAGATTCTTTTGATTACTTGTAAGTTTACTAAGTGCTTCTTTTAGTTCTTTATTCTCATCTTCAAGGAGTATATATTTATCTATAAGCATACAATCATTATTTCCATTACAAGTCCTAGGAGATACATTTGAAGCTACTAATTCATCATTTTGAATTATAAGATTTTCCTTTTCAATGTGAACATTATGCAATTCATTTTCAAGCTTCAAAATGGTTTGTTTTGAACATGCATATTTCTTTGATAGCAAAGCAAATTTTTCATACAATTCTTCAAAGGCTTCTAATAATTCATCTTTATCAATTTCATCATCATTATCATCACTAAAAGCATTTAAAGAGCATACCTCATCATCTTGGGAGTGCTTTGTCATTAGGCATGCAATTTCTTCTTCTGTTTCGTTGGTCTCTTTCTCTAGACTTCTTTTGAATTCTTCATCTTGACTAGAAAGAGTACTAATTCTTGCATCTTGATCATCATTAGTATTTCCATAAATTGTTTCAAGAGTTTCCCACATTTCTTTAGCATTGTTACAAGTAATAACTCTAGAAACATCATTAGGTTCTAATGCTAATGTGATAAGAATTTTAGCTTTTAGATTAAATTGCACCTTTCTTTCTTCTTCCTTAGTCCATAAGTTCATGGGCTTCATACATTCTATATTATCAACTATGTATTTAGGAATAAAAGGACCAAATTGAATAGCATTCCATACCTTGAGGTCATAGGCTTGGATAAAGATTTTCATCCTTTCTTTCCAAATAACATAGTCTTTGCCATTGAAGATTGGAGGTCTATTTAGTGTCCCATTTTGTGGAAATGCATCATAAGAGGTAGAGGCCATCTTGATCTCTTGAAGCCGTTAAGCTTGATCTACCAAGAGTCAAGCTCTGATACCAATTGTTAGCCAAGGCCTCAATACTCAAGAGGGGGGGTGAATTGAGTATTTCAAATTTTCACGCGGAATCCCTTTCAAAATGGTTAGTAGTACACAAATGATGCCATATAAAGGATGTAACAATTATGAAGCACATGTCATACTAAAGTATTTTTAGTTGAATAGACCATATTCAGGAATTGATTTTGATAAGTAAAGCAAGTTATTAGTTTAGGCAATTCTTGAAACACTTAGCATGCAATAATTAATTTCAATATAAGTATAACTTGAACAACTTCTAACAAATAAATTAAGTATGATAGTTTTACCAATTTGTTAACACCAATATTTTTCTTCCTCAATAATTAAATCCAACAATGTTTAAGTCAATTGATTCAAGGATTCAATTTTACCAAACCAATTTGATACAAGTATTTAGGCATGCAAATTAAGTTCACAATAATAAAGAGTTTAAGGGAAGAGAGAATTTGCAAACCGATATAACGAGTTCCACCACCCCGGTGTACGTCTTGCCTTCAAGCAACCCACTTGAAGGATTTCCACTATTGAGAATTTGAGATTACAAGCTTTGAGCAATTGTCTCCTAGTGTCCCACACTCAAGAACCCAATCCTCACAAGCAAAGGGCAACCCACCCAATCTCATAATCTCTCAATACCTAAAGGTTGAACCCCAACCTTTGTGACCACTCAACCTAGAGTGAATACCTTGGTGTTTATGGTGTTTGGTTTACAATGAAATAACTCTCTCACTAGAGTAGATATACAACTTGAAGCTCTCACCAAATAATAACTCTCAAAGAGAGGATATACAAATTTAGCTCACACAAAATATTTTCTCTCTAACTCTTAAATAACTCACTAAGAGAATATGCCAATATGTAATAAGAGAGAATGAGTAGAAGAGCAAGAGAATGGAGGAGGAAGAAACCAATGGAATTGCTTCAATGGTTTGGGACATCTTGCAAGTGCAATTCCTTCTCCTATTTATAGGACTTCAAGAGCATGGCATGTTCAAATTTGAATTCCTCCATCACATGGCTTTGCATTATTTAATTCCTTGGGAGCTTGAAAAGTTAGGCATGCATGTCTCCATTCAACTTGGCATTCCAATTCCAATAAGTCTTTTAATGTCTCCAAGAAGAACATGGCATGTGCATCAAGAAGCATGTTTGTCTAAATTCAAATTTATTGCATTTCCAATGATCATGGCATGGAATGAAGCAAAGTGTGAAGCTCTTGTCTGCAGAGTGTCCCCATTTGAATTTCAAATGATTTAATGAGTGAATCTGTGCAATTTCAGACTCTGCCAGGCGTATGAATCGATTCGCTTTGGTTATGAATCGATTCAAATGATCAAAAGGCTTCCTGGGCATATTTAAAACCGTGTGAATCGATTCAACTATAGAAGAAATCAATTCAAGTATTTAAAAATCACTTCCTGGAGCATTTCGTTCGAATGAATCGATTCATATGGCTATGCATGGCTGTGTGAATCGATTCAACTACCTGATTCATGCATTTTGGCACTTTGTTTCACCCTTTTTGATATTTGTTCAATCATGGCTCCAATCCTTTGATCCTTAGGCACTTTGTTGATTATTTTTCACTTGTTTAAAACCTCTATAAATGCCTTGAATCATTTCTTTAGAATTCATCAATTTTCCATCATCAAACATAATTATTTCGTCCATAATTATATATGTTTGATCTTGGTTCTTCATTTGTTGTGTCATTATCAAAACCTATATCACCATAAAAACACAATGGTGATCTTTGAGTGGGGGAGATCAAATTATGCCGAGTGCATGCAGAATGGATAATGTATTCCGAGTGAATTATGGTTAAAATATACCGAGTGGTATTGGACTGGGGAAATACTCCGGGTGAAGGAAGCTTATGGACTCCGAGTGGAGTATCCGAGGGAATCATTTCCTGAGTGGAGAATTATGACGCTTCCGAATGAAGCATGTGTGTGGGCTTCTTGAATAAGATAAGTATTTGGCTAAGTATGAATTTGCCGAGTGAAGAATGGCCCTATAGGGACAGTTCCCGAGTGGACGTGGTCCCGAATCCGAGTGATGAAATTACCGAGTGAATGGGTTCGCTTCAGCGAATGAGGATTCGCTCCAGCGAGAAAAATGGCTCGCTCAAGCGCTGCATCTTCCGCTGGTCTATTTGACCAAAGCTGAATCATGCCCATGTGTGGCTTTCTGACTCGGTCTTCCCTTCTCTGATCGGTTTTTGCTTTCCCTTGCCTTATGTTTGATTTATTTTACCCCGACTGCTTGGTGAATTTTTGGAAAAAATTTCCCTGGTCTCGGTTTGGGTTTATTTAAGTCGGGTTGTTTCAGGAGGTGGTATCGGTAAGGATTCCAAAATGATTAAATTGTGAAAGTGTAAGAAATTCATATCTGAGATAAATTATGGGCGTTGTAGCACCAATGTACCCCTGATTGCTGAGAAAGTATGAAATCTAATTTAATTCCTAAGTGTCGAGTAATATTACTAAAACAAAGAAAAAAGAGAAAATTTGATTATACAGAATAATGAATAAGAACTCGACATTAGGAATGGAAGGGAGTCATTTAGGGAACCCTGCCGAGGACCACTGAATAAAAATGAATTATTGAATTATGCATCATATCTATAGTTAAGGAGGGATGTAGAGTGACCCCTAGAATATACAGTGATAGGTACACTGGGGAACAGTTAGCATTTTGACCTTGCGGGAGGTCTTAGGAGTATATTAGAGTAGACGTCTAATGGTTCAGATTCACGCCTGAGACCAGATAGCCCGTGGCAAATAGAGTATATTTCGACCTAGAGCGAATGTTGCCAGGACCGTGGAGTGTCCGCTTTGCAGAAATATGATTGACCATTATGATGACAGGATTATAGGTCCTTACCCATTTATGAAAACCAAAACGAGGAGAGCTCCAGTCGCTCTAGTTGGGCAAGGAGAATGAGGTTTGATGGTTGTGCACATGGTTATTAATATGTGAGATTGATAAATGGAAGATGGGTCTACATGCATCATGATGACTAATAAAGAGAATGGAAATAACGAAATGAACTCATGCATTGCATCATTGTATTGAGATTGCGACTATTTGTTGTTTAATTATGATTGTATAACCTTAGTAATCCTGAGAGGTGAATGGGAAAATGGGAATGATCATCTAAGATCAAGAGCAGTGAGATAACTTAGAGTGTATCTTAGGAACCCTAAAGAGAGTGAAAGGGACTCAAACCTGGATTGTTTGCATTGTATGTGGGCAGGTGTTAATGAGACACCTTCCTGATTGTTGTGGAGGTGAAGACTTACCCTTATGCTAAATTTTTCATGACACCATGGGGATGGAGACAAACTTCTCATCGAGGATCGGCTAGACTCTTCTAGGACTGATGAGGAATAGAATAGGTTAGTTTTATTTCCTTTTACGGGAGCCTACGTTCCCCTTTACTTTTAGTATGTACAGTTGCTGTTACGATCATGTATTATATATGATTACGTTGTATATAAGGTGTATCTGTTCCACCAAGTTTTTTGTACAAAAAAACTTCCACATTTTTCTAAAACTCGTAACCTCTCAGTTGACTAGGATAATCTAGTGGAAGGAATTATCCTAGTTAATCGAGGGTGTTACAGATTAAGCCAGAAGTGGCTGGAGTCAAGAATACTTGAGGTACAACAGTGCTGTTTATGTAAAAGGATTTTTACATTGTAAAATGCCTTCAAATTAAAGAGACTGGACGTAGCTTTAATGTTTGAAAGTGAACTAGTATAAATATGTTGTGCAAATCTCTCTATCCCTTCTCCTTTTAAAATCTAAGTCTGTACCTATTAAGTCTGTTGCTAAATCTAGTTTAATAAGGTTTTATTTTTTGGAAAGAGTTACAGACTTATTCAACCCCCATTGTGGTGCCCCTCAGTCTTATATGAATAAATATAATAGATAGCACATAATAAGTATGAAGATAAATTTTTCACATTTTAAAGTTCATCACCTTGCCTAAGAGACACCATAAATTAAAAGAAAAAGATTTAACATTGTGCCCTGGATCATTGATTAGTCACACTTCCCATATATGAAGATATGAGAAATGGTATAAGAAGACATAAGATATTCATTAAGGTAATTGGAAATGTATACCTTTGATTAAGAAAAACATGTTAAAGAGGTGTATAATAAGTATTCAAGGGTGAAGGATTGAAGTATGATAAGTGTTATTTCACATTGATTTAATACTTCAATTAAACCCATTTTGGAAAGAATTTAACTAGATTAGTGAGTAATAAATCATGATTTTGTTATTGTGTAAACACAAGCTTGATTTATCAAAATATTGAAGAAAGGTACCAAAAGCATGGAAGAAACCAAGAAGACTCAGCATCAGAACTTGTGCTCTTAAGCGAAAAATGAAACGCTTGGGCGAAGGCACCTCACGCTTGAGCTGAGCTCAAGCGCGCTTAAGCGCAGCCTTGTTGAATGATTAAAGAAGCACACTGAGCATGGTTTAAACACAACTGAAAGGAAGATCTCACGCTTGAGCGTGAGCACGAGCTCGCTCAAGTGTAACCTTAGCCATCAATGGTGCGCTTGAAGCGTGGATTTATTCAACTGAACGTATAATAAATGAAGAATCAGGACCCCCTCACGCTCAAGCGTGGGAATAAGTCGCTTGAGCGTGAGCCTGAGCGCGCCTAAGCGTGGGTTAAGCATGGAGCAAGCGTGAGTTGGACAAGAAGGCCACGCTTAAGCGTGGCTGAAGTGGTTTAAGCGTGAAGTAGAATATGAGTATCAGGACCCTTCACGCTTGAGCGTGACCATTGAGCTCAAGCGTGATTCATGTAGCATGGGACCTCCAATTTTTTATTCACCAATGATGCGATGCCAACTCACCCACTTTCTTGTGTTTCTGAATGGCTCTGAAAGATGCTTCATGGGCTCTATGCAAGTAGGCAAGGGAAGCTGGAGCATAACCTCTATAAATTAACCAGAGAACAACATCAAGAGCATAAAGTTGGATCGAAGAGATCATCTTCTTCATTTTATCAAACACTTTTTCTATATTTTTCACTCTGTATTTATTGCAAAATCTTCTTAGGTGAAAATGCATAGCATGAGTGGCTAAAATCTCCTTTATGGGATTAGTTGTAATCCATTCAATTCTGAAGTAACGCTGCTGTAAGTTTTTATGTGTGTAATAAGATTTGATAAGTTTCTGTATTTCCTTCTGCGTTTAATGCCTGAAAGTACTTGATCACTATTTTCTTGTTTTAAGTTTTCTCAAGTATACTGGGAAGTGACTTTTGAAAGCAGATTTGAAAGAAATACTTGTTGTGAGTAGGTGGCCAGGGATGGCATCTAATGCAATAAACGTCAAAGCAATCGATCGATAATGCTGGAATGATTTCAAGGTGACTGAGGGATCAGCGGTTTAAAATCATTCTTATGAATTTTGTAGTCGAGGGATCGATGCAAATGACTTTGATTGTGGCGTAGAAATTATCTTTTCAAATTACTTAAATAAAAACTTATGCAACTTACAGAAGGTGAGATGTGATGAAACCAATCCCTGTTTTACAAAACTGATTTCTCTCAAAAAACCATTCATTGTTGTCTTTTGCAAATTTTACTTTCTGTTATTTATAATTTTTTTGTCAACATCATTCACAACAAACTAAAACAAAATCTTCTGTCAACTCAATTCAAAACTAAGATTTTCATGCTAACACCTCCTCAGTGGAACGACATCTATACTATATTACAACCTCTGTGTTTAAACTTGGCACAACCATTCCATTGAGTTCATATTATACAAACTTGATTCTCTTTCCTTGAACTCTTCATTCCTTTATATGAAAATACGATACCAAGTTTTGGCGCCGCAGCCGGGGAGGTGATTTAAGTTTGAACATTTTAGCATTGAATTGACAAGACAGTGTACATAAAATTGTTTTCAATTTCTCTTCTGTGGTAACTTAGCTATTTTGAGTACTTGATTTATGATCTTGAGAGGATAGGGTACAAAAGAACAACTCGTATTTGATCCAGAGATAGACAGGTTCCTCAAGAAAATCAAGAAAGCCGAGGAGAACTTCCACGCAGGACAAACTTCCTCTGATACAATGGATGTCAACAGCAACAATCAAAACCCACCAAGGAGAACACTTGGAGACTATGCTTTACAGCAAGGGCCAAGACATTTCTCAAGCATTGCAATTCCAAACACTGTCAGAGCACTAGAAATGAAACCAGCATTTCTTAGTTTGATTAGTTCACACCAATTTATTGGAATGTCAAGTAAAGATCCGTATACTCACTTGGCCACATTCTATGAATTGGTTGGAACCATGGGATTTGACCAAGATGTTATTGATGCTGCATATTTGAGACTATTTCCTTTCTCTTTAGCAGGAAAAGCAAAGGAGTGGTTACAATCTCATCCAAATCAAAGTTTAAATAGCTGGAACATAGTTGAAGAAAAATTTCTACAAAGGTTTTTTCCTCCATCTAGATTCATCAAGGCCAAATCAGATATTACAACATTTAGACAAGGCCAAGATGAACCTTTTTGTGAGGCATGGGAACGCTTTAAATCACTGCTCAGAAAATGCCCAAACCATGGACTTGAAGATATTGCACAGCTTAATATGTTTTATAGTGGTTTAAGGGTTGACACTAAAATGATTTTAGATGCAGCAGCAGGAGGAAAAATGATGACAGTGGATGCTGACCAAGCCACAAGGATAATAGAAGCTTTATCCTTAACAGACTACCAAGCTCAACATGATCGTCAGCAAGTTCAAAGGAAAGGAGTCCTTGACTTAAACACCACAGATGCCATTTTAGCGCAAAACAAAATTTTGACCCAACAATTGGAAGCATTGACCAAAAAGATAGCCAATCTTCCATAACAATTACATGTAGTGCAATCATCACAACCAGTGCAACAACAAATACCTGCAACATGTAATTTCTATGGAGGAGATCATCCCAATGAAAACTATGGCTCACAAGAAGCAACTGTATACTTCATGAACAACCAAGGAAGGTTGGTAATTTCAATTCAAATTTTTCTAACCAACCATTTCAGGGATGGAGAAGTAACCGAAACCAAGGCCAAGGATGGAAGCAAGATCCCAGCTCTTCAAATAAACCATATCAAAATAATGGTCCTTCTTTGGTGGAGAGAACTTCTAGATTAGAGGACACCTTGGAGAAATTTATGCAAACTTCTCTCACAAGTCAAAAGAACAATGAGGCATCACTCAGAAATTTGGAAACACAAGTGGGACAGCTAGCCAGACAACTTGCTGAGAAATAGAAGCCTCAGTATGGAGCAAACACTGAAACAAACCCAATAGAGCATTGCAAGGCTGTGACCATACTGAATGAGGAAACAACTGAGAAAGAAGATGGACATGGTGTTATCATCTCTGAAGCAATACCTCATAACACCAAAGATCCAGGGAGTTTTTCTATTCCTGTCATTATTGGAAATCTTTCAAAAAGTAAAGCTTTATTAGATCTTGGTGCTAGTGTAAATTTGATGCCATTATCCACATTTAAAAGTATAGGGGATTTTTCAGTAAATCCAACCAACATGACTTTAAAAATGGCAGATCAATCAATAAAAACCCTTATGGTATTGCTGAAAATGTTGAGGTCAAAGTTGATCAATTTAAATTTCATGAGCATTTTGTTGTCATAGATATGGAGGAAGATTCTGACGTTCCTCTAATACTGGGGCGACCATTCTTGAAAGCAGCCAAAGTCATCATAGATGTGGATGACAGAAAAGTAAAAATTCGAGTGCAAAAACAAGAAACTGATTTTGCTATTGAAAGTGCACTTGAAAAACAAAATGGAAGAAAGTCAAGGCTTGACTTAGGAAAGGAGGTGGAAAAACTCAACACTCTCATCTGTAACATCCCAGATTTTTAAATAAAATAAATTTATTGGATGATGATAATTGATTATTTATGGTCAAATAATTATGGGAGATGTTATTAGACATTAGAGGTGAATTATCAGTAAATTAATATTTACCAGAACCGGATGAATTAACAGATGATGTGGGACCCACTCGATTTAATTAGATGTTTGATGGGTCTAGAATGTTTGGAAAATTATTATGATTAAGGTGGTATAATTAGAATAATTTTTGGTGTTAAGAAAATAATTAACTGGACACGATGCATGATATGAAATGGGGAAATTACAAACCAAATTGGAATAAAAGAAAATGAAAAACTTCTTTTTCTTTTCCCTTTCAGCCGTGGTCTCTCTCCCTCTCACCTTTCATACTTTTACACAATGGATAATAGACTAAAAGGTGTATTTCTCTATCCAATGGGTAATACCCAATTTATATTAAAAACTACTCTCCCTTTTCTCTTCCCAACCATACACTTTCTTCTCCTTCATCATCCATGTTCACTTTTCTTCTTCTTCTCCTTTTCTCCACAAACCATGACCCACCCTCTTCTATACCCATTTTCATCAAAGCTAATACAAAAGCTTGGATTTGTGAGGCTTGAATGGCATCTATAGAGCTTGGGAGCTTGTGGGATCATCTCCTCCCTCTTCCTCACTTCATTTTTATTTTAGTGGAGCTTAAGCTTGAGGTAAAGATTTCTTACCTCCACCTTGTTTTATTTATGGTTTTGGGTTGTTGAGTTGAAGATGGTGATGTTAGAAACCTTGCATGTGGGTAGAAATGGAAACCCTAGGCTTGAATGTTTGAAAAGGGAACCCTAAGTATTAATAATTTGGGGATTTTGACCCACTTGATGATTTTGATGATTTTGGTACCTTGGAATGATGTTATACATAGAAATGAATATTTGAAGGATAGGAGTTGAATACTGATGTGATAAAATGGTGAACTAAGTCATGAGTTCAAAATGAAGATATATGCATGTATATAGGTATATTGATTTGAGGGATTAATCTTAAGTGTTGATGTTGTTACATTTGTTTAACCCTTAAGACTTAGAGAATCTTAGCTTTGGAGAAAGGAATTCCCGAAGCCTAACATGGGTATATGGAATTGGAGCTTAGACAAGTCTAGGACTTGATCATAAGTTAAGAGAAGTGATGTTTTGTGATGATTTATTGATTACATGTGTATGTGTAATTGTGGATAGGATTGTATTTCAGACGATGATGCATAATGATCAAAGCAATCGGAGCGTTGGAATTTTGATTTCTTCTCTTGAGGTAGGAAAGGAGTTTACATTTCAATTGCATGAGTGATTAATTGAAAATTATGTAAATGTGTGAACTCATGCAATGCCTTGCCATAAATGCCTTATATGATTGATTTGATGAAGTGATGAATGATGGCTTGGCTATATTGATTGTTATGAAAATGTATGTATATATATATGATGTTGATGATAAGTGTTTGATGGTCCCTTGGTTGGACATGAACTAAATGATGGTAAAAATTTATGAATGAATGAGTTAAATAAAGTGTAGAGGACTGGTTTGAGATGAGTAATGTGGTAACGAGAGGTGTCTTAAAGCCTTCATTTTATAGTTGATGAATCAGAATTTAAAAGAGTGATTGATGAGTGGAAATGAGAATTTCCAAGTACGAATGGGTGGTGAGAGTTTTATATGTCTCATGTGATGTGTATAATGTAATGGTGGTGAATCAGTTGGCCTAGAGTGAGAATTCATGTGTTAAGTTGTAAGAAGTGCTAATTCTGCATAAGTGCTGATATTCTCGCTCAAGCGAGATGGGATTCCGCCCAAGCGAGAGTCCCCTATTTCAGTGAATTCACTTCTGGACCAATCTCTCCCGGGCGAGTGAGCTTTCCGCTCAAGCGAGACGAGTGAGTGGTGAATGGGTGAGGTGCTGGATGAATTCTGTCCGAGTTGGAGTCTTAATAACTTCATTAGGTGGTGAATTTCTGAGTGAAATCCCGAGCGAGCTATGTCCGAGACGGGACCTCCCGAGTGGAATATTGTGTGAGCCGTTCCGAGTGAGGCTGTGGCCATTAGGCCTTTTTCTGCGTGGTGAAGGCTTAAATGAAATCCGAGAGAAATGTATTCTGAGAGAAATCCATTTTAATAAACCTATTCCAAGTGGGATCTTAGTGAGAGAATTCCCCGAGTAATGATAGGTCTAATTATTTCCGAGTGAAAATCCCGAATGAACCTCTCCTGAGTTGAGTGTGATTGTGATGGTTCTGATTGAGGTATTCTAGGAGTCCTCTTCTGAGAGCATAAAGTCATATATTCGAGAGTGGACAAGATTTAAATAGGTCCGAGTGAGACAGCTTGGTGAATTCCTTCGAGTGATGGGAGGTCAGAGTAATTCCGAATGGAACTTGATGGTGGGTCCGAGTGTGATACTCCGGGTGTGTAATTCCGAGTAGGGATTGGCACCGATGGGGACATACTATGAGTCTATCCAGATGTATTCTGGAATAGCTCCGCCCGAGTGAAAGGCTTAGTGCTAGGAAACCTAGCCCGAGAGAAAGAAAAAGAAGTTGTTTTAGAGATAATTTCACCGAGTGAAAGCCGGGCGAAAGATGGGTCAGCTTTGTAATAAGTTTACCGAGTTGAAGACTGATTGAGATGACTCGGTTTTGGAATGAGATTGCCAAGTCAAAGACTGATTGAGAGATGACTCGGATTTGGAATTAATTGGCTGAGTGAATGATGGGTCGGTCAGGATTATCTTGCTGAGTAGAAAACCTGAGTGCTTTGAGCCGGTTTTAGGGAAATTCTGTCGAGTGGAAACCTGAATGTTGGGAGTCAATTTTGATTGATTTTACTGAGTGGACAACCGAGTGAGATGAGTCGATTTTGAATAAACTACAGAGTGAAAACCGAGTGTTGGTAAGGACGACCTCTGGTCGGATTTCGCTTAAGCGAGCAGGTGCTTCGCTTAAGCGAGTGTTAAAGGAATTGGTTACTGGATAATTCTCGCTTGAGCGAGTGACCGAGTATGGTGGTGCTTCGCCCGAGCGAGTGAGTGTGAAAACGCTACTGGATGTTTTTTGCTTAAGCGAAAGGGAGTTGCCCAAGCGAACCTGGCCTGTCTTGCTCAAGCGGATGTGAATCTCGCTTGAGTGAGTTTTCCCTAGAACTGAATTGTTCTGTTTTATTTATGGTGGCAGGCTTAGTTTAGACCCTCCTTCTTGGCGTTATGAGGTAAATATGAGACGAATATGGGGATGTATGAGAAATAACATGATGATGATAAAACATGGTGGTGATTAAGGTTGATTGGTGCATGGGAATTAATTAATTATGTATTTACCACCTAAATTAAAATAATGAATTATGATGTATTTGCCAACTAGAATAGAATGATGAGAGGATGATAATGAGATTGTGATGGTAGGGTATGAGATATACCCTAGAACGAACTTGAAATTTATGAAGGATAAATAAATGATATTAAAATATGATAGATGATGAGGTTGAGCACTCTTTTGCACAAAGAGGTGTATATTTATATTGATGAATTGTTGGGTGCCATTGTGTGTGATACAAGTCTGGTCTTGTATGTGTGGTGTGAAATATGTAATTGAAAATGTGGTGAATGCCACACAAATATATATATATATATATATATATATATATATATATGTAAGCATGAGACAATGGTAATGAATAATCAGATGAAAATCCACTAAATGAAAGTGTGATAATATTGATGAATATTATGTGATATTAAAATGCCATAGTGGCTGATTGTAAGTATTGACTTGCGTGTATGATGTGAAATATGTTGAGATGGAAATGCCATATTAAAACTTGAAAATAATGACTAAGAAACCAACAATGGTGAAATCCACTAAGGTGTATGGTGGTGTTGGTGATTATGATGATGATGTTTGATGAGTGGCATTTAGGATGCACAGAGTGAGAACGCATTTGATTTGCATTGCATTGCATCCATGGCATATCATAGCTGCCGGTGTTGGAATATTAGGGGATTCCCCCGGTTGGCCCAGTGGGAGGGCGGCTCAGTGCACGAGCAATATGTTGTTTCCCCTGTGACTTGGTGTGTGAGTCACGAAGCTGCCCATGCTGAGCTACGGGGAGCTGCATGTGGTTGACCCTTGTGGGGGGTGGCTCTTGAGGAGCAGGTGTCCCTGGTGGTCCTTTGGATCACAGCTGCCATGTTGAGAATCATGGTTGGCCCGCAACACCATATGTTAAATATGTTGTATACCGCGGTCATGGTGAAAATGACCAGGTGTTACAAGATGGGCGATGCGGTTTAGTACCAGTAAAAATATGGTGAATATGCATGCATTATGATATATGTGTACACATTTTACTACTGCAGTAGGGGCATGGTATGTGATCATGCTTGAACCCATAATTTGGTGTTTATTCCCACAGTCGGATCCGCATTTGTTGTTGATTATTACATTGTGCATATGCATTAGCCATAAGAGCATTTGCATATAGCATGGAGATATGCCAGAATATGATGATGATTGATGATGATTGAGATGATGAGATGGTGTTGATGAGATGAGAAATTAATATACCGAAAGACCACATAAAAGTAATAAATGATATGAATAAATGAAACGATGTTAAATATGACGATATGTATGTGATGGCCCAATGAAATGAAGGGCGTATTTGTTTATGATTGATAATGATGATGTTAGCCCATGGTGGCTTTGATGAAAGACCAGAATGGTCTATATCGATGTGTTGGCCCATTGTGGCGATGTGAAAGATATTTATTGGCCCATTATGGCGGTGTGACAAATGTGTATATGCTTGCTTTGCTATGATTTGATGAATAAGTATGAAATGAATATATATTATTGAATTAATAATCCATGATGATTGTTGATGTGTTTAGCAAAGCATACATGATGTTAATATGCATATGCACATAATTTCAATTGTATTCATATCGTCATTTGAAATGTATAACTCACTCTCCCATGTGGTCTACTTTTTAGTATTGATACAGGAATGCCATGGGAAAAGGATGTTTTTTTTAAAAGTAAAGCATTTGTGAAGGTATAATAGTGGTAATGGAATGCCTTGGCCGGCAGCATTGTAATGGAATGTGTTGTGTATATAATGGATAGCATGATGTTGTAATTATTGATATTGATGGACGAATTGTGAATATAATTATACATTTGGATGATGTACTAATAGTGGAGATATATGAATTGAGGTTGGATTGGTTATGGTCTATTATGAATACGAACATTGATGATGTATGACGCATGACCATATAGATGAGTATATATACTTATATCTTAGGCATCGCATGCTTATGCGATTATGTAAAATGATGATGGTTGTATATTAGGCTTATGATATGCCATTGCATTCTTGCTGAGCCTTTTCTCATATATGGGACTAGGCGTGTGCCCGATATACACATTCTTCTTCCGCTGTAAACTCTGTTATTTTTGTATACCGAATGGGCAAACTATTTCTCAATCCAGTTATAGGTTTCTAAATCTCACTCTTTGGTTTTCTGTGATTCGGGTCTTGATGTGATCATGGTGGTGTCTTGGAAATATTTTCAAACGTGAAAAATTTATTCGTATTTTTATTAATTATGACGATTACATCGGGATTTGAGTATAGAAAATCAGGGGTGTTATATCATCCATCAGATCCATGATCCATATTGAAAAATCTATCAGGCGTCAAGCTAATGACGATAAACAAGCGCTTGTTGGAAGGCAACCCAACCTTTTACACTTTCTTTTTATCTTGTTAGTTTCAATCTTGTTAAAAAGCTTTCTCTTATTTTCTTTTTTTTGAGGATCACTCATCACTCAAAAACCAAGGAATCAAAAGAAAAACAAGTGTCTTTGATCAACTCAAGAAATAGGCTCAAGCTCAAAGCAAGGAAAGAAGTATTGTAAAAAGTTCAAGCGTGATCTTCCCAGCTTAAGCAAGAAATCTTAAACCATCAAGGGGGGTCACCATGCTCAAGCGTGGATAGACTCGCTCAAGCGAGCCAAGGTAAGCCATATCACACTTAAGCGAGGAGTTGAACGAAGTATCAGGTACCAAATTTATATATCACGCTCAAGCGTGTCTGTTGCGCCCAAGCAAAACTTATTCCAAACTCCACACGCTCAAGCGCAATCAGCTCTCGCTTAAGCGAGGAATCAAATACCATCAACTGATGACCACGCTCAAGCGTAGGGGTAATATACTCAAAGCACACTTAAACTACTGGGTACAGAATGATCACGCTTAAGCCTGATACCCTGACGCTTGAGCGAACCATTTTTCTTTTAACCGCCCTGATACTAATAAATGCATTGTTTTGAAATCTTCCCTGTAACCGCCCATTATCACCTCTATCTTTCATATTTCATAATTGACCAACCCATTTTTCACTTAATCTCCCATTTCCTCTTGCATCATAATTAACGTACTCTTACTGCTTTCCATTAATAATTCACTGCAAGAGTCACTGCACTTTCTATTATCTGCACCAGCGCCAGACTCTTTAAGGTAATCTCTAAACTTCTCTCTGTCACTTTTCATCACCTTGTGAGGAAGGAAGATAATTTTTCAGGAATGCATGCGTTGAAGTTTTTACAATTTCTTTCCACTCCTACTGTATGCCTATTATGATCTGTTCTTGATTAATTTTTGGGTTGTTTAGAAAAAGAGATTGATGCTACTGTGTTTCAAATTCCTTGTGATGCATGTTAATTGTTCGTAAAAAGTCCTGAAAAGCACTTGTTTTGCATGATCCTCATCATACATAATAGGCATAATTGGTATGAAGTAGTTTTCCTTCATGTTTAGCCTTAGGATTAAAATGATCTGTTGTTGAGAAGATTATTTACTTGTAATGTTCAAACTATATTCTTCCTCTTAACGTGTGATTGCAGATGGCAAGAGCTAAACGGGTTGCACCTAATTCCCCTCCAACCACTTCTCCACCAAGGTCGTCAAGAAGAAATAAAGGGAAACGACCATGCGTTAAAGAGCCAACTTCTGGAAAAAAATTCAGGGACAAAGAGCGAAGAAAGAGATATGAAGACATTCAGAACTGGACATTTATTCCTGAACGAAAAGTGGATTTGGGACTAGGAGAATGTGATGCCTTTTTAGATGTTATCAGAAGAAGCAACTGGCTAAAAATCTGTTACCCGAGAGAAAAATATGACCCAGAGGTTGTGCGAGAGTTTTATGCAAATGCATGGCCAAGAGGAGGGGCAGAAGATCGCAGGACATATGTGAGAGGCCATTGGCTCTCCTATGGAAGGGACAAAATCAACTTTTACTTGGGGAGCATCATGGAACTGGGAGAGGGGGAAATTTGTGACTATGCTGCCATGGTTTCAAGAAACCAAATAATTGCCATCCCTGATCTTGAAGCTGCTGTATGCATTCCAGGTCGTCACTTCTAGATGGGGCAAGGGGAGAACCCACTGCGAGTTCTAAGAAAAGACATGACTACCATTTCCCAAGTATGGACTTCGTTCATGCTTGCCAACATCGCACCCAATGCACATGTCTCTGATCTCATCTTCAGCAGGTGTTATTTATTATATTGCATTTTACAAAATAACATCTCAGTTGATCTAGCACAGAAGTCTCTGATGAAATTCATAAATTTGTAAAAGCTGATCAAAAATACTCACAGGCAGGGCAAAAGGTTAAAGGAAGTTTAGGCTTCCCTGCTTTTATTACTGACTTTTGTGCAGCACATGGGATTAAGGTACAAGACCTCAAACCTATCATGCCATCCATTGATAAGCGCTTCATCGAGCGATATTGCAACACACAAGAAGCCCAGCAATAGCTACAGCCAGCACCACCACAGGCAGGACCAGAAACTACTCATCCTCCTCTCAGCACAGAAACAGCCATGATTTTACAGGGCATCCACCTCTTGAAGATCCAAATCAGTCACCTTCTGGCACGGCAAAATGCTGATCATAGAGGTTTGATGCATATTCATAATGGGCTATATCACAGCATCCCTGCAGGATAACCCAATCCCTGGATGTACCCTGCCCAGTTTGAAGCCCTCATTGCTTGGCCTGGGGACATGCCTCCTTTTGTGGGAGGGGATGAGACTGCACAAGAGAGGCCAGGACCTTCTTCACAAGGACCTCTAGAAAGAGACCAGGAAGCAGAAGGTGATTCCTTTGAGGATGAGTGATGAATCTAAATGCTTTAGTTTTTAATTGCATCAATCAGCTACTTTAATTTTCTTTTCTGATTAACATTACTTTAATTTTTTTTCTACTGCAGCATGTTTTGGAATTGTTTGTGATTTATGGTTATGATTGTTTTTAATATGAAGTTACATGTTTGAAAACAACTTCTTTGAAAAACCCAACCAAAGATTTAACTTTTTGAACAAGAAAAGTTTCTAAGCAGTAAAATATTTTTAGACAGTAACACTGATTTTTAAAAGGCAAAATGACTGAATTAAGAACCAGGGAATTGGAATGAATGTACTTTAGATTGTTTACATGCTTGAACCCCATTCTGTTAGAATATGGAAGTAAGCCTTATACCCTGGTGAGAAGTGAGAAACTTAAAGATTGAGAGTCTCATGAGAATTTATCAAATTGTATTGCCTGATTTTCTGATTAACATTTTTTTTGAGAAATTAAGCAAAGAAATGATAAGGGCAATTTTGAAAATGAAATAACCCAGAGCCAAAAAGCTACCCTTTAAATATATCCTATTTTTGTTGCCCATTTTTGAGCCAAAATTGTATTCAAACACCCTAACCCAAGCATGAGAAATAAAATCTTACCCTATCAACATGCTTAAAATTTTTTTATAAGAGCATAAAATACTTTTCCCAAAAGGTGATAAAAGAAACTGAGGCTAAAAAAAAGATAATAAAGTTCTCCAAAAATTTAAACAAAAATAGAGAACTAGAAAAAGAGAAACAAAGAATTCTGTAGCACAAAGGAAGAAGCCTCATAAAAGTTTGAAAAATCTCAGAACATATGCTCTTCTTCATGCATGCATTTTGAATCCAAGAAAAACCAAGAATTCTTGATAGCCCAGCCTCATTACAACCATGAAAAGACCTTTTTGATCCTTACTTATCTTATGAAATGATTTTGATTGGAAATGACCAGCAATGTTAATTAGGCAGTTCTCATGATGAATATGCAACACACACACCTAGAGAGAAATAATGAGTGTTCCTTATTCTTACAGCAATAGGTTACCTGCTTTGTGAACAAATTAATGTTGCATTACATTTCAAAGAATAGGTATTAAGGAGGTTATTTGCCTAAGTAAAAACTGAGATTTATTGTCTTTTAAAATTTTGTCTGCAACTGAATCTGACCTTATTGAAATGCTTGGTTTCCTTTCCAAAACTTCTTTTACTTGAGGACAAGCAAAAATCTAGGTTGGGGAGACTTTGGTAAGTGTTATTTCACATTGATTTAATACTTCAATTAAACCCATTTTGGAAAGAATTTAACTAGATTAGTGAGTAATAAATCATGATTTTGTTATTGTGTAAACACAAGCTTGATTTATCAAAATATTGAAGAAAGGTACCAAAAGCATGGAAGAAACGAAGAAGACTCAGCATCAGAACTTGTGCTCTTAAGTGAAAGATGAAATGCTTGGGCGAAGGCACCTCACGCTTGAGCTGAGCTCAAGCGCGCTTAAGCGCAATGTAACACCCTAATTTTAATAAATAATAAACCCAAAGAAACAAGGAATTTTTTTTTTTCATAAAAACAGCCACTGGACGATCGGCATAGGAAAAAGGAAGGGGGAGGCAAGGGAAATAAAAGAACATTCATACGAATAGTAATCAGTGGAAGGAATAAGGCTCGAACCGACCCATTCGGTTCAGCGAGGCACATCAGCGCCTGGGCGAAATCCATGACAACGCTGACTCGCTCGGGCGAAGTATCATTCGCTTAAGCAAACATCCCAGAAGTCTTCCATGCACGCACACTCGCTGGAGCTAAGTCTAATTCGCTGGGGCAGACACAGGTACAAGGTAATCTCTCACTCGAATTTGGGACATAAGTTCACCCGGTAAATCATCACGCTCATACTTCACTCGGGAATCCACACAGCTCCTCATTTCATTCATATAGGTCACAAGTATAAACCACTCAGAATCCAGAACTCTTTCTCTCTCGGAATATATCCTAATCAAACATCACTCGACGTATTCCATCCTTGACACAATCCGGTCACATTACACATTCACTATTCGGTATACATTCTCACATTCACTCGGGAAATCAGGTAGTTAAGTCCCACTCTGACTTATTCAGAACTCAACCAGTCGGCATACCGATCCTCACTCACTCGGATTTTACATCATTCACTCGGATTACCAATACCTTACACTTAGGATCCATTACACTCTAAACCACTACTCTAACTCCTCTCTCAGAAGGGGATCACTCAAGGTTTTCACTCGGGAATACAAACTCTTCCTCAGTCGGGGTTTACTTATATCCTTCACTCAGAATCACTCAGCGTATTCACTCGGAAAAGCCACCCAGTAATCCTTACTCGGAACCATCAACTTAACATTATTTCACTCATCAACAGCCCTCGAATCATTTAACAACACATTCCAGTCGGAAGACGCATCAAATCCACATAAAGCACATACGTAGGAATATATGTTCCCAGAAATATAAATCTGCCCATAAGTCCAATCTACCGACCCATATACATGTAACCATGTACTCGGAATACTCATTAACTTAACATTATACCCTTACCATTATTTACAGATCCATTCAAGTGACACCATGTCTATAATTATCAAATCAATCTTTATAAATAAATATATTTAATCGTCATTTTACATAAGAGCCGGCCAAGGCCACTCTGACTAAACATGCTAAACGCAATACAAGCACTCAACAGTCGGAGTGCGCTACACTCGGACTTGAGGCCCTATCATCACTTCCGAGTCCGACCTGCACACACTGAAAATGGTGTAGGGGTGGGCATCTTAAATATTAAATGATAGATACTGACTCAGGTCATCCCACAATTATACCACAATATATATATATACACACAATTATACATGGCAACGATTAAAGTCAGAGCAATACCAATCAACCAGGACACACATCAGACTCTTACCGATCGGACCAGGACACACATCAAACTCTTACCGATCGGAATCCACCAGTTATCACTCAGCCTTATGCACGTATCAATTCAATAACATTATCATACAACAATCAGTGACATAATAATGCCTATGAATCAGAATGCACATATTGAACATTTCTCAATCAGAATTCAACAATTCTCACTCGGCTATATATATACAACTTTTCAATAACATTAACATGCATTCATAGAACATATTTCAATCAGCATCAACAGCATATGCACACAGAATAATTTGCTCGGTTATATACATTCATCATCTTATTAACATCATCACACGCATGATCAAATTCCACTCAACATCAGCAATACATATACACAGATTATTCACTCGGTTCTGTATTTGTGTGTAATCGGTTTTGACGTTGCAACGTAGGCTCCCAGCTTTTTCATACATAGCTCTCAGCTATCAGTTCAGCTCCCAGCTGCTTGGCCATTTTACAGGTCCCCAACCGTTTGCCCACAGGTGACACCAACGCTCTTAGCGCCAACGGAGGTGTTCACAGGCAGCCCGAGTCCCACTCAAGGGCTACCTTGAGTCCCACTCAAGGATTTCACAGTGTCCCATGCTTTAATAACCGATGGTAGTGTCCCACACTACGTGCTCCCAATACAAACGCATCCCATGCGCCACACGCGGATTCATCACACAACATAGAGTTCATATACACAGCCATACATGCATTTCATGCAATCGGCATCGTACATCATCAGCACTCAAACAGCACATGCATCTCATGCAATCAGTGCTAAGCATTAACAGAACTCAACAACACATGCATCTCACGCAGTCGGCATTGTACATCATCAGAACTCAAATAGCACATGCATCTCATGCAATCCGCATTAGGCATTATCAGCACTCAACAACACATGCATCACATGCAGTCGGTATTGGACACTGTCAGATTCACTAAATCCATATTCTCACACATGCAGTCAGCATTTCAAGCTCATAGTAACTTGCTCATCACATAAATCACACGGTAATCATCAACCGTACTGCAACACATTCTTTTCATACGATCATGCAATATTCTCAAGGCTATTAACATGCATTTCACAGATGGAATCAAACACGCATCACTCAACACCCACTCGTCACGCATTCGGGTACCATATACTCATCATGCAAGCAAAACACAGGATCAGACACAGAATCAACAAGCCATTAACACCCGGAACCCGTTCATAACCCATGCATTTAAGATAGAAGATACCCCCCTACCTGGAATGAAGCTTCCATTCGGTCAACACGACACTCGGTCCCAGAGGAACGCTGAGTCACTCTCAGTGCATCTACATGCAAGGACGGGGGAGGCCATTCGAGCCTCTGAGACACCCAGCTCTCGGTTCGCTCCCTGGAGTAGCTCCATCACAACGCTGTGAACACTCCAACCATCTTGAAGCTCCTCGTAGTGCAGATCTCCACTGAGACTTGGCAGCTTCGAGCAAGGAGAGGAAGAAGGAGGGAAGTCGACGAAGGAAAATGAAAGAACAGGGAAGGAGCAGCATGGAGGGAGACGGGTTGCATACAGAGGGAATGCACACCCTCACCCTCTCTGACTCGTCAAGTAAGGAAGGAGGACTCTGATCCTCAGCCACCACTGTTGCGAGCTCACATGAACAGAGAGCAGAAGTAGAGTGAAGAGCGAAGAAGAGAAGAAGAGAAACAGAAAGAAGAGAAGTTTGAAGGGGAAGAATGAATGATAGTGTACCCATATATGCATGCACGGAGAGAAGGGATGAGTGGGATGGGAAATCGTGTACAGCAGCAGCCCCCCATGTAACACCCTAATTTAAACAAATCATAGACGAGAATAACAGAGAAAATTTTTCACAATTAAACTAGAACGCCACAGTATATGAATGAGAGGGGAAGTAGAACGAGAGAACAAAGGAATTCAAGAAACTAACAGCGGAAGAAGGGGAAAAATTGCATAGGCAGGTCACATAGCAACGCGCACACGCTCGAGCGAAAGCTTCACTTGGCATTCACTCATTCCACTCGGGTTTCATCGCCTGATTCACTTAGACTTGGCTCTTACACCTATTAGTCCCATTCAAAAAATGCAACTCATTCTACGATTTCCTCAACTAGAGCTCATACACAAATAATACTAAATTGGTCCCCACTATCACTCACTCGGAATCTATGGGGCTCCTCACTCAGAGTAGCCTTCACTTCCTTTTTGTCACTCGGGGTATTTCACTTAGTTTTCACTTGGTAACTATAATCTCCTGACTCTAACATTCTACTGGGCTAAGACTCACTTGAAATCGTTTGTCACTAACAGCTTACTACAGCGGGGTCCCCAAGAGTCTAAGGCGTCACTCTCCAGTCGGAAAAACTGTTACTCAGCGAATTCTCACTCGGGGTTCGTTGATTATTCTACGCTCGGAGAAAATCCTAGTAGTAACCACTCGGAACGTGTATTTAGGCTCTCAACTCTGATCCTAACAACTCATCGTTAGGGGCAGTCTTCTATGTCAACTCCTACTCGGAGGTATCTGATTTCACTCACTCAGAACGTCTGAACCTTCCCCACTCGGTGACAGCGTCACAAACTCACCCTCTAGACCCTAAATTAGCTTCCTTCATGTTAAGTTATGCCATTTCCTACACATTCGGGAATGTAAACACACATATATATAAAGATTACCCAGGCATTTCACGGCATAAAATGGACATGCAACATGGCATAACATAGGCATATATATATATATATATTTATATAGGAGTGCATATCACGGGTTTACAACCATATTGTCGTATTCCCATTCTAAGGGAACCAACTCTTTCTAAGAGACTGACAGCAAAACACGAGCCGGCCAAGGCTTAATCAAGACCTTATACACAATATATATATACATATACATACATTCCATAAAGCTCGGTTGCTCTATTCTGCACTCGGCTCCTTCTTCACTCTTCATTCCGAGAGATATTCACTGAAAAGATAGCCACTGCAGGGGTGAGCTTTTACATGTAAAATGACAATCAAGGATTCGGTATCAGTGTTAGTACACACACCTACTTTCGTTCAATCTTTCACAAGTTAACCAAGTTCATGCAATTCAAAATAACATCTATAACATACATGCTACATATAGTTCATTCCTACATCTACTCACACATGCATCCACGCACTCAGAGATCATACACACCCCACATATGCTATGCGTACTACTATGATCAACCTCATCTCTATATGCATGCCTGCGGATCCGACTCGGGTAATGACTTTCAGTTACAGTTTCCCCCTTTTTCCGGCCCCTCGTCCTTCAGCTCTTACCAGGTGGTACCGGCCTCTCATGGGCGTCTCGAGACTCTTCTCTAGCTCCTACGGCTACCACGAGCACTATCAGGATCTAGCCAAGGTCTGTAGCTGGAAGTCATTCCCTCGGGGTTCATGACCTTCCATGGGTCACCCCACTTTTGCACATGTAGCTAATGCACTTACCAGTACATATCATTGTACCACTGATACCTCCTTCGTAGCCATTAAGTAAGAACAGATTCAACACAACCTTTATATTTGTTTTTATCAATCATACCAATGCATACTACAATCGGCAATCTACATCATAACAACGAACAGTTCAACTAACAAGCACACACTCATATTTTCACAGAGATAAGAAGGTTAGAACCATGCATTTCATTCGTCATTATCAATTACTGTATACCCACTATAACACACACAAAGTCCAGAATCTTCAATCATGCATAGGATCCAGTCGTCATAAATACATGCACACACACTCAAGCAGTACATTCATCCGGTACCGTTCGTGGATCATGCATTCAACATGCAAGCGCCCCCTACCTACAGAAGAACTTCAAGAAACTTTTATGCTTTTCGATGTTGGGTCTGATGCCCTTCTCCTGGCTCGTTCAGTCTTCCTTGGCTCTGTCGTATCCCGCGCTTGGTTCTGGAATGGAGCGTTGTCTTTCCTCTGCCACGACGATCGTCCTTCACCAGTTGGGGGGCTCAGGCCTTCCTCCAGCACTGCCGTCGTGATCTCTAGAAACGAAGGTCGAAACAGGGGAAAGGAAAAGAAGATGGAGACGAAGAGGAACATAGAGAATGGAGTAGTGGGGATGGAGTTGAGCACCCACGGTGATGCAGGGGTAGATACATATACGCATGCAAAGAGGAGAAAGTGGGATGGGGAGGCGTGAGTCACAGTCCACTCACACGGTCCACCAATCACAAAGAGCCACTTTTCACCAACTAAGTCCAATCAACTTGTTATTAATACACGAGCTAAATTAATTATAATTAACAATTAATTTCCTTACCTTGCATTCAATCCTTAACGCCTAGTTTTCATTCGGCATTAAATTTCAGATTTGGGATGTTACACCCCACACACGTCATACGCATATAGTCACAACTAATCGGCTATTGACAACTAATCACCTTCAATCAGCCTTTGTTTCCTTAACTTAAATTAATTAAGTCCATTATAATTAATAAATAATTTTTCCCACTTTTGAAATTATTATTTTAATGATTTATTTTCATTTGGCAATTAATTATTAAATCGGGATGTTACACACAACCCTATTGAATGATTAAAGAAGCACACTGAGCATGGTTTAAACACAACTGCAAGGAAGATCTCACGCTTGAGTGTGAGCACGAGCTCGCTCAAGCGTAACCTTAGCCATCAATGGTGCACTTGAAGCGTGGATTTATTCAGCTGAGCATATAATAAATGAAGAATTAGGACCCCCTCACGCTCAAGCGTGGGAATAAGTTGCTTGAGTGTGAGCCCGAGTGCGCCTAAGCGTGGGTTAAGCGTGGAGCAAGCATGAGTTGGACAGGAAGGCCACGCTTAAGCGTGGCTGAAGTGGTTTAAGCGTGAAGTAAAATATGAGTATCAGGACCCTTCACGCTTGAGCGTGACCATTGAGCTCAAGCGTGATTCATGCAGCATGGGACCTCCAATTTTTTATTCACCAATGATGCGATGCCAACTCACCCACTTTCTTGTGTTTTTGAATGGCTCTGAAAGATGCTTCATGGGCTCTATGTAAGTAGGCAAGGGAAGCTGGAGCATAACCTCTATAAATCAAGCAAAGAACAACATCAAGAGCATAAAGTTGGATCGAAGAGATCATCTTTTTCATTTTATCAAACACTTTTTCTACATTTTTCACTCTGTATTTATTGTAAAATCTTCTTAGGTGAAAATGCATAGCATGAGTGGCTAAAATCTTTTTTATGGGATTGGTTGTAATCCATTCAATTCTGAAGTAACGCTGCTGTAAGTTTTTATGTGTGTAATAAGATTTGATAAGTTTCTATATTTCCTTCCGCGTTTAATGCCTGAAAGTACTTAATCACTATTTTCTTGTTTCAAGTTTTCTCAAGTATGTTGGGAAGTGACTTTTGAAAGCAGATCTGAAAGAAATACTTGTTATGAGTAGGTGGCCAGGGATGGCATCTAACGCAATAAACGTCAAAGCAATCGATCGATAATGCTAGAATGATTTCAAGGTGACTGAGGGATCAGTGGTTTGAAATCATTCTTATGAATTTTGTAGTCGAGGGATCGATGCAAATGACTTTGATTGTGGCGTAGAAATTATCTTTTCAAATTACTTACATAAAAACTTATGCAACTTACAGAAGGTGAGATGTGATGAAACCAATCCCTATTTTACAAAACTGATTTCTCTCAAAAAAACCATTCATTGTTGTCTTTTGCAAATTTTACTTTCTGTTATTTATAATTTTTTATCAACATCATTCACAACAAACTAAAACAAAATCTTCTGTCAACTCAATTTAAAACTAAGATTTTCATGCTAACACCTCCTCAGTGGAACGACATCTATACTATATTACAACCTCTGTGTTTAAACTTGGCACAACCATTCCATTGAGTTCATATTATACAAACTTGATTCTCTTTCCTTGAACTCTTCATTCCTTTATATGAAAATACCATACCAAAGTACAAGGTATAGGGGACCAAGGAGTACAAGGTAAGTACCCAAAGGTGGTAAAAATGCAATCTCAGAACTAATCTAATTGATTACACTAATCTGTTACAAGGGTGTTAATCGATTACGCTAATCGATTACACTAACAGCTAAACAATTACCACCATCCAGAATATCTGTAATCAATTATGCCTAAAGCAAAATGTTCTAATCGATTAAGCTAATCGATTACGCCGACCAATTAACTAATTTCCATATTCCAGAATGACCTTAATCGATTACGCCATACCAAAATGTAGAAATTATGTAGAATTTGGTATTCCAACTAACTTCTACATGTCATAGTTTCTCAAATGACCTCCAAACACCGTGAAACTTTGACCTCACCTAAAATACATCATTGATGATGCATGGCCACCAACCATACTTAAAAATTCCAAAAATTGAGTGACTTACGCGTAAAATTCAAAATTGATCATCCTAGGCCATAAACATGCAACCTACACTTTAATTCTCAATGAATTTGGTCCATTCCAAATCACATAAACTCCAAATCACCCATAT
Source organism: Clitoria ternatea (assembly GCA_037962975.1). Lineage (NCBI taxonomy): Eukaryota > Viridiplantae > Streptophyta > Magnoliopsida > Fabales > Fabaceae > Clitoria > Clitoria ternatea. The sequence continues at coordinate 166,920,833 of CM075672.1, forward strand.
GGCCTATTAGAGCCATCCCATGGTATCCAAACATCACAGAACGCTATATGGGCCTATCCAGTTCCTCATTTATGCATGAAATTTACTCAAAACCATTTCTTTCTAACTATATTTAATCAATTCATATCCTTTTTTGGCTAAACCAAACATGCCATTAAGTCTCATACATAATTTATGGGTTATAGGTAACCTCTACATGAAGTCTTATCCCTTAAATGAAAATATGACCTATCCGCTTCCCATTACACATGCATTTCAACATTCTACATGCTTATAAATCATACATTATGCATCATCATAGGTCAAGATCCATCGTTAACATCATTCATTCATCTATGTGGCATAGAACCAATGTACTACAATAGTCATTCATTGATATTGAGGTCATAACCAAAAATTAGCCTTCCAATGACAAGGCTTAATTTTCACACATGACCCACCAACAATGTACATCTATAATCATTCAATATTCATATACAAAATAAACATTCACAAATATCATATACTTTATAAAATGATTACTAGCCAAGGCATTCCTATACAACTATTTTACCTTCTCCACCAAGACATTTTGTTCCAAAACAAGATACATCTCACCCCATGCATATCCTGCATCACAATGCTAAAAAGAGACAACATGGGAGAGTGAGTTATACATTCCAAGTGACGAATGTGAATACATTTGTGATTATGTGTATATGCATATCAACATCATGTATACTTTGAATTAAATCATCAATTATCATCATAATTTCATCATTTCAACAACATACACATACATCATATTCATCACTCAAACTCATAACAAAGTGTATACACATATACATCATTGCCCTTCACCATCATTAGGATAACACAAATATCATCATCCATACCTAAGGTATTTTCTTTGCATTCATACTTTACTTGTTGTCTTTAGGTTGTCTTTCACCCATTTCAACCATCATCATAACTCATCCTCTTTTGGCATATCTCCATGCTATATGCAAATACTCTTAGACTAATACATATGCACAATGAAATTAATATCAATCATGGATCCGACTGTGGGAATATAAAACATCAATTTGTGGGTTCAAGCATAGATATATAATCATGCCCCTACTGTGGCAGTAAAATGTGTACACTTATCTCATCGTTTGCATGCATAACATCATATTTTACTGGTACCAAACCGCATCGCCCATCTTGTAACACCGGTCATTCTCACCATGACTGTGGTAATACATAATCAACATATGGTGTTGCGGGCCAACCATGAATCATACCATGGCAGCTGTGATCCACAAGACCACCAGGGACACCTACTCTTTAAAGAGCCAGCCCCACAAGGTCAACCACATGTAGCTCTCCCTAGCTAAGCATGGGTAGCTTTGTGACTCCACCACTGAGCCACTAGGGTAACAACAATAATATTCGTGTATAAAGCCACCCTCCCACTAGGCCAATCGGAGGAACCCCTAACATTCCCTTACCAGTAGCTATGCAATATGCCATGGATGCAATGCAAATCATATGTATTCTCACACTGTGCATCCTATCATGCCACTCATCAATCATTACCATCATCAATATCACCACACAATTCTTAATGGATTTTTTATCTTATTGATTATTACCATTGTTTCATATTTTAACGTGGCATTCACAACATTTTACCAATACAATTTAACTCACACATACAAGTTCATACTTGTATCAACCATAATGGCACCAACAATCATCAATAATAACAATCATCAATTGTTCGAGGGTATGCTTAACAACAATGTTCATCTTGGTTCATCATCAACATTTATTAGTCAATATTTATGGTGAATACACATACGATCCTAACAACATAAAGCACATCATTTGTCTCAATATATCATAATAATTATCAATCACCACAAAGTATACCACCAATATTCTAAATATGCATCACACATTTGCCAAGCATATAACATTGTAATACTCAACATCACAATTCATCAATACTACAAAGGCAAGGCAAACATGTGCAATATCACATACAACAATCAACCAATACTTAATTCATGCATTAAGAATATAAAACTCCTCTCCTACCTCAAGAGAAGTAATCCGAGCGATTGGACGTTCCCGCCTTGTCATTTGGAATAGATCCTACACCACATGATATAGCATAACATTATTTTCTATTCAAGATCACTAAGATTTATATACTCTAAATCTAATACTTGGTGTATATAACATTATTACTATCAACCATATTCCCATTTTATTAACTTTCACCACAAACATCATGGGTTTGGTGTTTAAGTTCCTTATTATGCATTTAAAGTCATACTCATTGATGGGTTCACACATTAATGACTATTAACCTCCATTAATGGCCACCCACCATCATTAATGTCATCTCTCATTATTAATATACATTCTCCCAATATATTTAATGACACCAACACTCTCATTATCATTCATTTCCTTTCAAAATCCATTCTTAAACCAACATCTAATGTTTTCCCCAATTTCTAAAGTTAGGGTTTCACCAAAAACCTAACAACCATAATTTATACACATTATTTCCCATCCTCTCAACCATTAATTTTGTGTACCACCATTAATGCACATAAAAGTTTGAATTTAACACACCCCACCTTAGGATTTCCCATATTAATGGCTCTCATTTAATAACCCATATGTTTTAACACTCACCCAACAACCATAACCCAAAACATAGGGCATAACCTCATTAGAAAAGAAGAGGAACTTACCTCAAGTCAAGAAAAGAGTAAGTTTCAAGAGAGAGAGAGAGGGAGAGCACACAAATTAAGAGAGGAGAATGGGAGTTTCAAGCCAACATCATCTCCTTTAAGCTCAATGAAGAAATAAAAATGAAGAGGGAGGATGGACACATCACTTTGGTTAGGTTTTAGACAGGGAGAAAGAGAAGAAAATGAAAGTAAAAAGGAAATTAGAAGAGAGTGGATATTTACCTTTAGAGAAAAGAAGCCAATATGAAACATAAGAGGGAAAGAGAGTTTTGCATTTAAAATTTAATTCCTTCATTAAAACTTTACCATTTTATATCAAACAAGATATCTGTTCGGGCTCAATATTTTATCCAACAATTATTTTGAATATATATTCAGATTCACAATAATATTCTTAACAGCCCTGACCAACAGTACCTCAATCGGAAATACTTGGTCTGACACCTATATTTTAACCGGGTATAAATTTCAGTATATTTAGCTTCAATAAATTATGAATGATCTTAACAAATCCCAATTTATTTATTTTAACATTTTTGGGACATTAATCAACCCATATGTAATTATTTAATATTTATTCCTCTCAATTAATCATTTATATAAAATTTGGGATGTTACACCCCTTCTAAGTACCATTAGAGTCCATAAAGGCAATATGTTTTCCCAAAGCCTTTTAGGCTTTTTAAGGCCTAGAACGAGTCATTGGCCTACTAAGATCATCCATGCCCACATCAACTTGAGTGAAAGAGCTGTGTTAGTTTGTATATGCCTTTTGATAGGAACCTAGAAAAAGTATTTGTAGGATAGAGGATTGAGTCCCTTAGTTAGCCAGGATGTAGAGTCTAATCCCAATACTACAAGTGCACTTAGAGAATGCTTTTATGGTCATGCTTTCTATGAAAATTCTATTAGTTTGGTGTTCTCTTCATGATGTATGTTAATCATATCCTTTGATGCTTTGCTTCGGGATATATTCAAATACAAGTCCAATTTTGGTTGATGTTTTTGAACTGTCCCTTTCCGAGGTCAAGAGTTCCGGTGTGGGGCCAGCCATAAAAGTCAAAGGTTTTGGATATTTATACACCGGTACAGTGGATATCCGGTATTATAATCCAATCTATCAGTGGGAGAAAGCTGGTCTTGTCATCCTGGAGATCCTACACACCAATCCTTCACCTTGAAAGGAGGGTGAAAGGTGGTGTCACCTGCAAAAGTCCTCCGACGCTCAAGTTAGCATGATAATGTGATGTAAAGATTTAAGAGTCAAGAAAAAAAAGTCCTTTTTTGTGTATGTTCTTGCTGTATTTATAGGTGGAGGAGAATGATGGGTCTGATTGCCCTAGGGAACAAACCTAACTTGCCTCGAAAGATGAGCCTTAAGAGTGGGGAATATCCTCTTTGTCCTGTCAGAGCATGGGCGCATATATATATTTAATCAGCGTGGGAAACAAGTATGGGTTACAGGATAACGCGCCTATTTCTCGAAGGTAGTTATCCATCATGGGTAATTAGAGTTGATGCATTCTTCCCAAAGCCACCAATAATTGATTAGTAACTATTCTGATGTGGAGAAGGAGTTATATTCGATATGCTAGGTGTCAACATGGGCTTACCGGTATAGGGAGAGTGCCTATACGGTCTTGTTAGTCCGATGTCTTACCTGTTGGATCGGTAACATTGATGGATCGGATGATATGTCACACTTGACTTGGTACCGGTATCAAGACTGGATCAATTTTCTTTCTAAATTTTCATATTTTTAGGACCTTTTACTTAGTGTATTTTGTCCATGTATTTTTCTTTTTCTTAGATGTCTTTGCTTAAAGATAAGCAAAAGTTTAGCTTGAGGTTTTTGATGCATTCTCAAAATACTCTATTTTTAGTCATATTTTGTTAGAAATTATGTAAGTTTCGTTTAGTTTCCTTTGTTTATATATTTTGGCCTATCTACACTTGATGTTAGAACCAAGTCTATTTTTTAAGACTCTGAAGATTGATGGTTCTTATCCTAAGATTTATTAATAACACACATTAAGGCATTTGATTGAATAAGAGTCTGCCTGCGTGTTATCTGACCCATTTAATTGAGTATTTGTATGACATGAGTTATAAATAAAAGGGGGGCTTATTATAAAAAGTATGATGTTGATGTAAAAGTCTATATAGGACTAAAGATAAATTCAAAAGAAGTCTGACCCTAATCGCACCATCAGGGTCTGATCTACCAAGCCTTGTCTCATGAGAAAATGTTATGCTCTCTTCAGACTTCTAATCAATACTTCCAAATATATAAAGGTGCTACTCTTGTCTTTATATCATAGCTTAATAAAGATGCTCCAGAATGAATCTTTTTCTTTAGAAACTACTCATATCATCAAAGAAGATAACAAGACAAGCATCTTCTTTAGATCCAATAGATACAACAAAATATGATAGCTTATTTTTGATATTGTTCTAAACTGAATTCATATTAAAGAAGACTAGACTTATTATCAAATAAACTAAGCAGACAAATTAGTGCAAATGCCAAAGCATCGTATGGGAAGAAACCAAGAAGCAGTTCTGCATATTTAGTATTTTAGTAGCTTGTCTGAATCCTTTCAAAAGGTTAACTCTTTTTCCTCTACACGCTGAATGATGAAAGAAGTTATTACAGAAGGAATTTTGCTCGAAAACTCTCAAAAAAACACCATTTCAGTGTAAAGCTCTTATGCTCCTTCTTGTTGGACCTTTGTTATCTTTTCGCATGTTAAGGTCAGGTGCTTGCGATCAAGAAAAACTCCTTAAAGGATTTCCAACGGCTATATCTCCTCACCAGATCATCAAACGGTCATCTCGAGTGACCTATATATTTGAAGAAGATTTAATTCCAAAGAAAAGAGTAGTAAGAGACATGAACGTAAACAACTGGGATCAAAGCTCTTTTAATCTCTTCTTAGTTTTTCATAGACAAAGGCCTTCTATGTTGTTCTAAATCTAGCAGACCTTGGCTCTTTAGTCTATCTTAACTTAGTGTGTCTTCTCATTCTTTGTATCATTTCTACACTAAGTTCTCTAAAACACCATACACTTTCTATTCTTGTAAACCTTTATTGTGTAAAGGTTTAGTGTGTTTTCAATCCTTAGTTTCAGTGGGAAACACCTTGTGGCCTGAAGAGGCTTTAAAAATAATACTTGGGTTTAAGGCAGAAGTGACTTGTTGAAAGAACACTTGGGTTAAGCAAGGAGTGGTTGGAGTTGTAACATCCCAAATTTTGAAAAAAATAAATTTATTGAGTGAAGATAATTAATTATTTATGGTCTAACAATTATGGGAAAATTAAATAGACACTAGAGGTGAATTATCGGTAAGTTAAGATTTATCAAAACCGGATGATTTAACCGACGATATGGGACCTACTTGGTCAAGTTGGATATTTGATGGGTCTAGAGTACTTAGAAAATTATTGTGGTTATGGTGGTATAGTTAAAATAATTTTTGGTATCAAGGAAATAATTAATTAGACACATCGTATGTTATTAAACGGGAAATATACGAGCCAAATGGAATTAAAAGAAAATGATAAATTCCATTTTTCCCTCTCATTCCACTATAGCCCCTCTTCTCTTTTTCCTTTTTATTCTTTTAACCATTGTATAATGGGGTATTATTAACCATTGGAAAAAGTAAGTTAGTGCACTCCTTTACCCATTGGACAATGACCAATTTTAGTCATCTTTTTCCCCTCTCTCTTCTCCCAACCATGCATCATTCTTCTTTTCCCCTCCATCTCTAATTTTTCTTCTTCTCTTCCATGCTTCTCCACCAAAACCGCCCACCTCTCTTTCACTTCCATTTTTGCCAAAATCAAAATTAAGCATGGATTTATGGAGCATTTATGGGACATGGAGGCTTTGTGACGTGAAATATTTTTGCAGTCGTGATTCTGTCAAATTAGTACATTAAAATTAATTAATGTAGTACTAGGGTGTCAACCTAGGTCGTTCTCTCAAGGATCAACACAAAAATTTAGGAAAAATCAAGTCTTAAACTAATTTTTAACAATTAAAAATAAAAACTCAACAACTAAAATTTTTTACAAACATAAGTTCAACAAACATACAATTGGGGGGGTTTTGATTGATTTTTGTTGTCACAATTAAAATTAAAACAAAGTAAATATAGGATTTAAAATAATAAATAACAAGCGATTGATTTTCTTGGAGTATTGTAAATAAATTTATCCTTGGTTCACTAAAGATAATTTGTATACTTTCATTACTGATAATTTCTTAGCTCAATTTGAATTAATCAACTAAGCGTCTTTTTCAATTCATAATTCCTTTACTTTCATTTAAAAATGAATATTTTAATCAAGCATCCTAATTAAGCAAAAGGAGTCAAGATCGTAAAATCTAGGAATTATTGAGCATATGTAAAAACATCGCCTACATACATAATCTATTCTCATATTATGGAATTAAGCAAACCATAATTATTAAAAGTGATTATGAAAATATTCATTAAGCATGCATATTTCCTTAATCCATTCTAATTTAAAATCTTATTTTATTCCATTTGAATAATTAAACCGATTAAGCATACAAATTTAATTAAACAAAATGGAATTAAATAAGCAGAGTAAGATTATGAAGAAATAACAATAACGAAAACATACTATATTAAAAATAATGACCTCAAAATTACATTACAATATTCTCCAAGAAAATCAATCTAGGGGTTTTAGCCCTCCATAATAACAACTACAAAGAAAAGAAACTAACCCGGAAATGAAGAACTTGAAGAAAAAGAAGAACAGAGAACGAATGAAGAAGGAATTGATGTCTTCAATGAAGAATGGTGTGTCTGAAGCCTTCCTCTTGGTGCCTATTTATAGGAATCCAAAAGCAAATCAATGCCATAAATAATTTGTAATGGAAGGAGCACTCTTCAATTTAACAAATCCATGGTGCTCCATTATCATCTTCAGTGCTCCATTATCATCTTCAGTGCCTTGCCCACCATCCAGAAGCTCGAAAACGTGATCCTGGGCCAATAATTCACTCATGAATCGATTCAATGGTGAAATGAATCGATTCATGCGTTCCAAATGTAATTCTGGGCTAAAAATACTCGTGTGAATCGATTCAATGGAGGGAAGAATCGATTCATGCCTTTAAAACCCGAATGAATCGATTCAAATGGCTTATGAATCGATTCAAACTTTAAAATTTCATATCCTGGTGCCTTTAATTCGTGTGAATCGATTTAGGAGGGGAATGAATCGATTCATCCCCCTGATTCTCCATATTTTATGTATTTTTCCACCTTTTTGAGATCTTTTTGCATATTCCTTGATTCCTTTGATCCTTAGACACTTGATCTTCATTTTGGATTGGAATTCTTGATTTCTTGGATCCATTTTCTTTTGGCACATATTAAAAATCAAATATTACATAAAGCTCAAATGATGAAAATGTGTTAAAATGCAATTTATTACACACTAAGTGATGGCAAATTATACACATTTAAATGAAGAATTAAAGATAAATCATGCATCATCACTTTGCTTGGGTCATCTTCTTCTCCCCTCTTTACCATTTTCATTTTGCCATTAGCATGGATGTGAGGTAAGGATTTCTTTCCTCCTTGCTATTTCATTATGGTTTTTAATGTTTGGGCTTGAAATGGTAATGTTAGAGATTATGGGTGTTGATGGGAATATGAAACCCTAGGTTGAATGGTTTAGGAATGTGATTCTTGATTTTGGTTTGGTGTTAAAAATGGATGCAGTTTATAGTTTGCGTATGGATTTTAGAAATGGATTGAAGTTATTGTTGGGCGATTATAGAGAAAAACCCTAAGTGTTGAAATTTTGGGGTTTTGGCAAAATTAATGAATTTAATGATGTTGGATGCTTTAGAATAATTTTATATGAAGAAATGAGTCTTTAAAAGCATTGGAATGGAGTATTTATGTTGATGAATTTTAAGCTAAGTTGATGCTATTTGAATAATGAAAAATGTGAACTAGGTTCATGATGTTATGTGTGATGGTTTATGTATGTGAAACCTAAACCATAGGGTAGATGACCATTGGGATCATTGTGTGTTGTTTACGATTGACTGGCACTTTAATGATGATAATATGCTTGTGATGATATATGAAAATAGTTGGAATTGATGATTGGTGATTGTATGAAACCCTTAAGAAATTGATTATTCATTGGTCATGAGAATGATTTTGGTGTGTGGAAGAAATATTTGGAATGATGCATATGAGAAAAATAGAGGAATTAAGTTGAGAATGGTTATGTGATATTGTAGTTGGATGTTGTTGTTTATAAGGAAAAATGACAATGATGATAGTGGATAACCATTGATGATGAATAGATAAGTTAAGATGAGGATTTGATGAGGCCTTAGGCCATGATATATGTCACTTGAAATTTGTGAATTGTTGATGGCCCTGAGTGAAGCTAAGGTAGTTTAAATGAATTTGGTTGACAATGATGGCAATTGGGTGATTTATATGATGATTTAGATGCTATGTTGATAAGGAATATGATACTATTGTTGTTGGGTTTGGTTAACCCCTTGAAGCTTAGAAAATCTTAGTTTTGGGAAAGGAATTCCCGAAGCCTAACATAAAAGTATAAATAGATGTCTTGACAAGTTTAGGACTTGTTACTAAGCTTGATGATATGGGAACAATTATTTAGAGTTATAATGAAATCCTTGTGATGGCTCATGATTGAATGAATGCATATATGTTTGATGTGTAGATTGTGTTTTGGATGATGATGCGGAATGATCGAAGCATTCAAATTGTGGTTCTTCTCTCGAGGTAGGATAAGAGTTTACATTTCAATGGCATGGGTTGAGAAATTGATGATGAATGTATATGATTTATACTCATGATTGCCTTGCCATGATTGTATAAATATGATAAGTTGACAAATCATTGTTGAATGAAAAGATTGGCAATTTATTGGCCTTGAAAATGATATGAATATGTATGTGAGATGGCATTAAGAGTTTTGAATCTCTTTGATGGAAATAATGTAGTTCTTAGTGAATAATTAATGATGAAATGGAATATGTATGTGAGTATATAGATGTATGATCTATTAAGTTAAAACCCATGTGAAGGTGTGTTTAAGCATAATGGATGTTGGATTTGATGAATGAAGTCATAGGATGGTGTTTTCTAGAGTGAAAAGGCTATTAGGAATGCATGAATCGATTCATGCCAAGACTTGAATCGATTCAATGTATTTTGTTTCCAAAAATAAGGACTTCCAGAGCTTTGAATCGATTCAGAGGCTACTGGATAAGCTTGAATAGATTCATACGAAGCCTTGAATTGATTCAAGACTCACTAGAATTACTGTTCATCAATTTCACCATGCTTGAATCGATTCATACGGGGTTTGAATCCATTCAAGGACCCCTGTTTTGTTATTTGGTGCTCCAGAATCGTATGAATCGATTCAAGGACCTTCCTGAATTGATTCATGGTATGTTTTTAGCTCATTTGCACTTTCTTTTGATGTTGTTTGATATGGTTAAGCCATGACATGTTTATACATTCGATTGCACATATTTCTAATACGTTTTAGCAATCAAAACATGATGGCATTGTCATGTCCCTCACATACCTTGGTATTGAAAATGAATTGAACTTGTTATTACCCTAATTTTGTTCATCATGCAATGACAAGTGAATGTGTTAGAGGTATATGATGATGGTGTGTCTTGGTGGTCTTTGATATTGATTGAAATGTTCGAAAATAGGTATATACCTATAATATGTTATGAAAAGGTAAATGTACACCACTAGTAATATGACTTGGTGAGAAGATAATGAAAAGTAAATTGTGTGGTTGTATGACACACCTTTGCATGATGATGAAGCCAATGAGGGATGATTGCATGACAATGTATATATTGTAAAATGATGAATTGAAAATGATATCGATAATGAATAATGATGGATGATGATTGTTGATCAATTCCATGAATAAAAGGATGATTGTTATTATTGATGATTGTCGAGTACCATTGTGAATGAATTCAAGTGTGGTCTTGTGTATGTGTGGTTTGAATTATAATGATGGATTATTGTGATGCCACACCAATATATGAAATAATGGTAATGATCAAATTAGATGAAAACCCACTAAGAAGTATGTGGTGATGTTAATGAATAAAAGATGAATATGGATGCTAGGTATTCCTTTAATATTGATGAAAGATTGTTGAATGTTGTTGATGTTGTGATGCCATTGTGAATGTTTCAAGTACTGACTTGTATGTATGATATAAATATGTTGAAATGTAATGCCACAATTAAGACTTTAAAACAATGGCTAAATCCAACAATGATAAAATCCACTAAAGATTATATGGTGGTGTTGGTGTTGATGATGATGATTGATGACTGGCATGATAGGATGCATAGTGTGGGAATGCATTGATTGGCATTTGTATCCATGGCATATCATAGCCACCGGTGTTGGAATGTTAGGGGATTCCCCCCGCCGGCCCAGTGGGAGGGTGACTCAATGCACGAGTATACTTATTTTCCCCTCTGACTTGAAGTGTAAGTCATAAAGCCGTTCATGTATAGCTACGGGGAGCTGCATGTGGCCGACCCTGTGGGGGGTGGCTCTTGATGAGCAAGTGTCCGCGGTGGTCCTTTGGATCACATTCACCATGGTATGAATCATGGTTGGCCCGTAACACCTTATATTGTTGATTACGTTGTTTACCGCAGTGATGGTGAAAATGACCAGTGTTACAAAATGGGCGATACGGTTTAGTACCAGTAAAATTTGGTGATTATGCATGCATTATAAGATGTGTACACATTATACTACCGCAATAGGGGCATGGTATGTGATCATGCTTGAACCCATAATTTGGTGTTTATTCCCATAGTCGGATCCGTATTTGTTGTTATTATTCCATTGTGCATATGCATTAGTCTAAGAGCATTTGCATGTAGCATGAAGATATGCCAAAAGGTGATAATGATTGATGATGATTGATGAGGATTGAGATTGAGATATGATGATGATGAGATGGGTAAATAAATATGTAAAAGACAACATGTAAAATATGAATACAACAAAAAGATATTGAATATGATAATGTTGTATGTGATGGCCCAATGTGATAAAGGGCTCGTTTGTCTATGATTGATGACAATGATGTTGGCCCATTATGGCATCGAGAAAAGATGTATATATGTGTTTGCTTTGCTATGAAATGATTGATGATTTTGTTATATGCATACGTTGGTGGAATAAGCAATGATGATGATTATTGTTGATTTTAGCAAAGCGTACATGATGTTAATATGTATATGCACATAATCTCAATTGTATTCATATTCTTCATTTGAAATGTATGACTTACTCTCCCATGTTGTCCATTTTTAGCATTGATACAGGAATATCATGGGATGAGGATATTTTTAAAGTAAAGCTTTTGTGAAGGTAAAATAGTGGTAATGGAATGCCTTGGCCGACAGCGATTATAATTCATTGTATTGTGAATAAAATGTACATGATAGTGTGAATAATTATACATATTGGTGGATGTATTGTAAATGGATACATATGTGAATGATATATTGATATTTGGGGTATTGGGATTCATACCCATTTGATGAATATAGTGCGATGGACATGTAGCCCATTTTGGAAATGTATAAGTGTTGATGATACATGATATTGAGATAGAATTGAATGTGGTCATTTATGGAATATGGATATCAGAGATGTATGTTACATGACCATATAAATATATATTTTAGGCAATGCATGTTTATTACTTATATGTAAGATGGATTGTGACCTAATAGGCTTATGTTGTATATTTGTATTCTTTGTCGATCTTTTTCTCATATCTTCATATATGGGACTAGGCGTGTGCCCTGTATACATATTCTTCTTCCACTGTAAACTCTATTATTTTTGTATACAATTATGGGCAATTTATCTTGCGATCCAGTTATAAATTATTAAATCTCACTTTTCGATTTTCTGTGGTTCAGATCCTGATGTAATCGTTAAGGTGTTTCGAAATTATTTCAAACACAAAAAATTTCCTCGCATTTTTATTAGTTATTTATTTTGATTATGTCGGGATTCAGGTCGGGAGAACCCTGGTGTGACAGGAGTCAAGAATACTTATGGCACAAGTCTGGTGCTGTTGTTGTAAAGGAGATTTACAATAGTGGAAATCCTTCAAGTTTGAAGGGACTGGATGTAGCTTTTGAGTTTGAAGTGAACCAAGTTAAATCTCTTGTGTTTATTCTTCTCTATCCTTACTCTCATCAGTCTACGTCAAACATTTGATTACTTGTTGTTTAAGTTTTTATTTCTGTGAAAAGAGTCTAAAACTTATTTAAACCCTCGTCTAAGTCTGACTCTGATCCATCAATTGGTATCACAACTTTTCCTTTGGGTTGATCATGATTACTCACTCGAGTGAAAAGGAACAAGATCTATGGCAACTTCTTAAAGTAATCAGCTTATTACAAAAGGTTCATCTATCAATAGGCCACCAGCATTCTTTGGAGAACATTACCCATATTGGAAGGACATAATAGAGATATTCATAAAGTCCACCCAGTATGGGTAGTTATCACAAATGGTAACTATACAGCTTTTATTGATGAAGATAGAAAGCTCAAATCTAAAGATGAATGAAGTATGTTTAAAATAAAGAAAATGTAGATTTATGCCCAAGCCAGATTCCTCCTTACTTGTGCTCTAAGAAAATCATAGTACAATAAGGTGTTTAGCTATAAATTAGCTAAAGAAGTCTGGGATGCTCTCCAACATAATTATGAAGGTAACTCAAATGTCAAATACTTCCAAGATGGAGGAACATTAAACAGTGGATCAAATGTTTGGAAGATTTCAAACCTTGCTGAATGAGCTTAAGGCTCTCGGTGTTGGTGTATGCACTACGAGCTATTAATGTATCAATTTTAACTTATTAATAAAATTAGTATTTTTCAGTTTTAAGACTATTTTTAAAACTATTTATCCTGGAATAATAGGTCATATGAGAGTTATTCCTAAAACGTCCCTAATCAAGTATTTACATGGGGACATGTAAATACATTAAGATTAGTGTGTCAATGTACTGATGATTTGATCTCATAAATCATGGATATATGATATCAAGTCTTTACACGGGTACACATTAAGAGTAATGTTGTACTGGACAGACCTACCATAAGAACGTTGCATGGATCGTTACATGAGTGTCATAAATGGTTCTCAATGTGATAATGGTATATAGTCCTTCGACCTGAAGTCACTACAGTTCCTACATAAGGAGTTTGTTGTTTTAATACAATCAAATGTTATCTGTAATAAGATGACCATAAAGATTGTGATTAGGCAATAGACAAATTATGTAGAGGGATGTGAGTGATGTAGATGGTGGGTTCAAGAAGTAAGACTTTATGAAGCCTTGGCAACATAGTTCCTTTAGGTTTATTCATTTATTTATTTATTCTTCTAGGAAGACCATGACCATCTCATAATTTCATTTGCATGCTTTGGGGATAATTTTATTGCATTAAAGCGTTTAACAAAGACGGTAATTTAAAATAAATTAAAATCCCTCAAAATAATATTAAGTTACAAATGCCTTCCAATAAGTACACTCATCAATACTAATGTCAATAAATAGTAGGTCTACCAAAGTAGGGTACTATGATTTATATTAGTAAGACGCGATGGGATAATTGTAATATCCAAATTATTTTATTGGGTTTTAACTTACTAAGTTATCAATTGGATTGAATAAACTTAGAGGCGTATACATTAGGCTAAACTTTCATAAGATGAATGATCAGTAATGGTTACCTAACCTAGTGTCTAAAAGTTGTATAAGATACAATTAGAAAGGAGTTTCCTACCTGAATAACCAAATGTTAAGTGATCAACCAAAGCTGACTTAACATTAGGCCAAATATGGATCTTTGCCCACTAGAAAATCTTCCAACAGGATTTTCTGATTCGTAAAGGGTGATTTTATTTTGAATCAAAATAGTGGGAGACGTGTTTAATTTTAAGACCAAAAATTAAATATGTTTTTAATTGATACTTACTACATATCTTTCTATTTTAGACAACCATGACATCAAACACACCTTCAAACCTTTCATTACGATCGATCCTAGATAAAGCAAAATTGTCTGGACCCAACTTTCTAGACCGGTATAGGAATTTGAGGATTGTCTTCAAACAAGAGAAAAAGCAGTATGTCCTGGAAGATCCAATTCCAAAACCACCCGTGACCAATGCCTCTAAAGCTAACAAGGATGCTTACAAGAAGCATCAGGATGACGCTTTAGATGTCCAATGCCTTATACTGGCAACCATGTCTCTTGAGCTTCAGAAGCAACATGAGCACATAGAGGCTTTCGATATGATCAAAAACATAAGGAAACTATATCAAGGTCAAGCTGACTAGGAAAGATATGAAGTTTCTTTAGCTCTATTTAGTTGCACACTTGAAGAGGGAGGTTCTGTAGGACCTCATGTGCTCAAAATGATTGGGTACTTAGAGAGTCTAGCTAGGCTAGGATTCCCCTTTCCCTCAAAAGTTAGCTATTGATCTCATTTTAAAGTCATTACCTGACAGTTTTAAGCCAGTCATCATGAATTATAACATGAATGCATTGGATAAAACATTACCAGAGCTACTCAATATGTTAAGGACTGCTGAGCCCAATATTTCTAAAAGAAAGGGCAAGGCCATAATGATGGTCAGTTCTGGCAAAGGTAAAGGAAATGGAATGCATAAAGACAAAGGAAAAGTTGTTATGGAAAAGGAAAGACAATTTGGAAAGGTAAGGATAAGCCAAGTACATCAGCCTTAAAACCTGTGGGCGGGGTGGCTGAGGAAGGAAATTTTCACCATTGTGGACAGAAGGGACCCTGAAAGAGAAACTGTCCAAAGTACCTGGAAGAGCTTAAGAAGAAGGGAAGTGAGACTTCCACTTCAAGTATTTTTGTTATAGAAATTAACTTGTCAACTTCAACATCATGGGTATTAGATACTGGATGTGGATCTCACATTTGTCTTAATGTGCAGGATCTAAAAAGGAGTAGGTAGTTGATGAAGGGCGAGGTGGACCTACACGTTGGAAATAGAGCAAGAGTTGCTGCATTAGCTATATGGACTTATTTTTTATCCTTGCCCTCAAGGTTTGTTCTTGAATTAGAAAATTGTTTTTATGTTCTGGCAATAAGAAGAAACATTATTTCTATTTCTTGTCTAGATAGGAAAGGGTTTTCCATTATAATAAAGAACAATAGTTGTTCTATTTATTTGAATGACATGTTTTATTGCTATGCAAATTTGAGTAATGGACTTTATGTTCTCGATCTCAAAACCCCTATCTATAATGTTAATACTAAAAGGGTTAAACCAAATGATTTAAACCCAACTTATCTTTGGCATTGTCTCCTAGGACATATAAATAAGAAACATATTTCTAAACTCCATAAAGATGGATATTTAGAATCTTTTGATTTTGAATCAATAAATACATACGAATCTTGTTTATTGGGGAAGATGACTAAGACCCCATTTACTGGAATGGGTGAAAGGGCGAGTGATCTTCTAAGCTTGATACATTGTGATGTATGTAGGCCAATAGGGACAATGGCTAGGGGAGGTTTTAGCTACTTCATTACCTTTACTGATGATTTCAGTAGATATGGATTTGTGTTTCTAATGAAGCATAAATCAGAATCCTTTGAAAAGTTCAAAGAATTCAAACATGAAGTAGAGAACCAACTTGGCAAGACAACTAAAATACTTCGATCTGATCGAGGTGGCAAATACTTAAGCCTGGAGTCTGATGAATATCTTAAAGAATGTGGGATTGTCTCTCAACTTACTCCTCCTGGAACACCACAATGGAATGGTGTTTCTGAGCGGAGAAATAAAACTTTGTTAGACATGGTTTGATCAATGATGAGTTAAACTAACCTCCCTAACTCCTTCTGGGGACATGCTTTGATGACAGCAGCTTTCACACTTAACCGTGTTCCATCTAAGGCTGTCATAAAGACACCA
This sequence comes from Clitoria ternatea, assembly GCA_037962975.1. Classification (NCBI taxonomy): domain Eukaryota; kingdom Viridiplantae; phylum Streptophyta; class Magnoliopsida; order Fabales; family Fabaceae; genus Clitoria; species Clitoria ternatea. Next base: position 166,937,665 of record CM075672.1, read on the forward strand.
TATGAGATATGGACTGGGAAACGACCTAGTATGTCTTTTCTTAAGATTTGGGGCTGTGAAGCTTATGTGAAGCATCAGATTTCTGACAAACTTGGGCCCAAATTAGATAAATGTCTTTTGTGGGATACCCAAAGGAAACTAAGGGTTATTACTTCTACAATCCTACCGAGGGCAAAGTGTTTGTCGCTCAGAATACTGTATTCTTAGAAAGGGAATTCATCTCTAAAAGAATCAGTGGGAGAAAAGTAAAACTTGAAGAAGTTCAAGACCTGAAAGGCATTGAAGATCCAATGGTGGAAATAGAGCTAGAACCACAAAATGTTGTGATAATTCCAACTCCAGTAGAACAAGACTTGTGTAGATCAGGTAGAATACATCAACAACCTAAAAGATATGGATTTCTTGTAACTCAGGAAGGAGATGTGTTGCTAATGGATCAAAATGAGCCAACATCTTATGAAGAGGCCATTGCAAGTCCAGAATCTGAGAAATGGCTTGAAGCCATGGGATCTGAAATGGACTCCATGTACACTAATCAAGTTTGGTCTTTGGTTGATGCACCCGAAGGGGTAAAACCTATAGGATGCAAGTGGGTTTTCAAAAAGAAAGCTGACATGGATGGTAATGTAAGTACCTATAAGGCAAGATTGGTGGCAAAAGGTTTCAAGCAAATTCATGGTATAGACTATGATAAAACCTTTTCTCTAGTCGCTATGCTAAAGTCTGTTCAGATTTTGCTTGTTATTGCTACATACCATGATTATGAGATATGGCAAATGGATGTCAAGTATTTTCCTTGATGAAAATCTTCTTAAGGAAATGTACATGACACAACCCGAAGGCTTTGTTAAGCCTGAAGCATCCTGGAAAGTGTGCAAGCTACAATGTTCCATATATGGACTTAAGCAAGCTTCCAGAAGCTGGAATCTTCATTTTGATGAAGCCGTTAAACAATTTGGCTTTACTAAAAATGAGGATGAACCTTATGTCTACAAGCAAGTTAGTGACTGAACAATTGTTTTTCTAGTCCTGTATGTTGATGACATGCTACTTATTGGAAATGGCGTTCCTATCCTTTAATCTGTGAAGACTTGTTTAGGAAGCTGTTTTTCTATGAAAGACTTAGGTGAAGCAACCTACATGTTGGGAATTAAGATCTATAGAGATAGATCAAGAAAACTTCTTGGCCTAAGTCAGAATACATACATAGACAAAGTGTTAAAAAGGCTTAACATGCAAGATTCCAAGAAAGGAACTTTGCCTATGGCTCATGGCATAAGCCTATCAAAGGCTCAATCTCCTTCCACTAAAGAAGAGAGAGAATGGATGAATAAGATTCCATATGCATTTGCTATTGGATCAATCATGTATGCCATGATATGTACCCGACCAAATATCTCGTATACTTTAAGCATGATGAGCAGATACCAGTCTGATCACGGTGAAAGTCACTAGACTGCTGTCAAGAATATCCTAAAGTACTAGAGAAAAAGTAAAGATTCATTCTTGATATATGGAGGGGAAGAAGAGCTCATTGTAAAGGGTTATACTGATGCTAGCTTCCAAACTGATAAGGATGACTCAAGATCGCAATCAGGGTATGTGTTTTGTTTAAATGGTGGCACTGTAAGCTGGAAAAGTTTGAAGCAAGAGACAGTTACTGATTCTACTACAGAATCTAAGTATATTGCTACCTCAAATGCTGCAAAAGAGGCAGTATGGATCAAGAAGTTCATAACAAAACTTAAGGTAGTTCCTAGCATTGTGGACCCTATAAGTCTCTACTGTGACAATAGTGGAGCAATTGCGCAAGCTAAGGAACCTAGATCACATCAGCGATCCAAGCATATACTTAGGCATTATCATCTCATCCAAAAAATACTTAAACAAGGAGATGTTAAGATATGTAAATTACACACTGATGAAAACATTGCTGACCCACTCACTAAACCTCTTGCATAACAAAAGCATGAGGGACACACTATATCATTAGGCATTAGGAAAATGTCTGATTGGCTCTAGTGCAAGTAGGAGATTGTTGGTGTATGCACTACAAGCTATTAATATATCAATTTTAACTTATCAATAAAATTAGTATTTTTAGTTTTAAGACTGTTTTTAAAACTATTTATCTTGGAATAATAGGTCATATGAGAATTATTCCTAAAATGTCCCTAATCAAGTATTTACATAGGGACATGTAAATACATTAAGATTAGTGTGTGAATGTACTGATGATTTGATCTCACAAATTATGGATATATGATATCATGTCTTTACACGGGTACATATTAAGAGTAATGTTGTACTGAATAGGCCCACCATAAGAATGTTGCATGGGTTGTTACATGAGTGTCATAAACGGTTCTCAATATGATAATGGTATATAGTCCTTCGACCTGAAGTCACTACGATTCCTACATAAGGAGTTTGTTATTTTAATACAATCAAATGTTATCTGTAATAAGATGACCATGAAGATTGTGATTAGGCAATAGACAAATTATACAGAGGGATGTGAGTGATGTAGATAGAATTTGTCTCTCCTATGTGACAGGAGTAATATCTATGGGCCACTTGATGGAGTGAGACTAACGAAATGCATGGCCATGCTAGGAGGAATAAATATTAGATATTTATTCTATAAAGTCTACTCTGGTATCAAGTAAAATGAATTGGGCCATACAAGGATGACGATGACTATTCCTTGGGCCCAATTAGATATCGCGACAAAAGGAATAAATATATAAAATAATTATCACTTATAGGTCATGTCGATGATAAATAATATTCGGACATAATGATGTATTGCTAGATATCGCTCTTATTTTATATTAATAATAAAATAGTTTATTATTAATATAACCGAATATTTTACCTATACGGTCATACACATAGAGTAAGCCCACAAGAGGATAGTTTTATTTTAGTTGGACTGAAAATAAAACTATTTGGGCCTAACTCTTTAGAATAAGTCAGGAGCCCAATGTTTAATGAGAGCTCAGGTTAAGACCTAAGCCTATATATAGAGCATGAGATGCTCATAGGCTACTGCTCAAAAATTAGATTATTATCAAATTTTCGTACTAGCATTCGAAACTTTGTTTTTCTGGTAGGAGTGCTCGTGTGGACTCCTAAGGGTGAAGCTACAATTGCTTCGATCGAGGAACTCACTTTGCGTCTACAAGAGGTAAACCCTAAATCAAAAATTTAATTTTTGCATAATACCTTGAGACATTTGTTTTTGCAATTGTTTTTTGGAATCCTTTTATGTTTCCACTGTCAGACCCTGATGGATTCCCTAACCCTTGGAACAACACCTTCCACAAATATCAATGTGAAGCTTCTTGGTAGTCTGCCTGAAAGGTTTGATGCCAAGTGCTCAGCTCCTGAGGAAGCTAAATATCTAAGTACCTTCTCTTTGGATGAACTCCTTAGAGTACTTAGAATGTATGAATTAAAGCTGAAACAGAAAAAAGTCAGTAAGCCTTCCTACTCTAAAAACATTACCCTAAAGTTTAATAAATCAGGCAAGAAGACAAAGGCCCTGACAGTTAAGGAGTCTACCACCTTAGAACCAGACCCTGATGAGTCAAGTGCTAATACAGATGAAGAGCTTGTGACAAAAAGATTTCACAGATCGCTGAAGAAAAAGAGGTTCGAACTTAAGAAATTTCAAAAGAAGGATCACAAAGGTAAAAGTCAATTTAAGTTTAAAACTGACAAGTCTTCTCTAGAATGTTTTAACTACAAGAAACCAGGACACATGAAAGTAAAATGTCCTCTCTTGAATAAAGACAAGAAGGGCAGAAGAGAAAAGATAAAATTCCCTAAGAAGCAAAAGAGATTGATCACATGGGATGATGAAGGATCATCTAGCTCTAAAGAGTATGATGAGGAGACACAGTTTGCTCAAATCTATCTTATGCTAAATAAGGAACCAAACTCTGAAGCTAGTTCAAGTGACTCAATCAGAGGAAGTAAGTTATTTTGAACTTAAACAAAATTATGATTCATTGTTCAATGATTTTTCAAAGCTTTTGAATAACTTTAAGAAGTTGAAAATAAATCATGTTGACATTATCACTGATTTTGAAAATCAGATTTCAAAATTGAAAGAAGATGATTTTGATAGGAATGTTAAAAAAGAAATGGAAGAATATAAAAAAAATACATCTTGAAGAATTAAGCAAACTCAGAAAAAAGAATGTTGTTTTGAAAATAGATTTTGAAAATACCAAAGTTTGCTGTAATTCTCAAGCTAATGAAATCATTAAACTACAGAAGTAAGTAAGTTCACTTACTTCAGACCTGAGCAAATTTGTTAATGGCACTAAGAATTTAAATAAGCTTTTGGGAAAATCTCATGGTGACCATAGTAGACCAAGTCTGGGCTATGTAGAGAAAAATGATTTCAAGCAATCTTCATCTCCTCTATTTGCTTCAAAGAAACAAAAGCATGTCAAATATAATTATTGTAAAAAACATGGTCATGTAATAAATGATTACAAGAGAAAAAAGAAATGAAATGAAAAAGTGGCTAACCATATAGGACCTAAGAAGATTTGGGTACCAAAATCATTGATTATATTCCAATTACAAATGTGCTTAAAGACAAGGACAAAGCCTCTACATTGGTTATTAAATAGTGGATGCTCGTATCACATGACAAGAAGAAGGTCTATGTTCCTAGACCTGGAGCAGTTAAAAGGTGGAATAGTCACCTTTAGAGGCAACCAGACTGGGAGGATCATAGGGTCTGGTAGAGTGGGTAAAATTCCTTTACTTATCATTGAAAATGTTTATTTGGTTGAAGTTCTAAGACATAACCTACTAAGCATGAGGTTAATTTTATGACAGTGGGTACAAGGTCTCTTTTGACAAAGAAAAATATACTATCATCAACCATGATGGATACATACTCTTCGCTGCAAATAGAAATCACAACCTGTACAAGGTTGACTTGAATGAACTGAATGATCAAAATGTGACATGTTTATTTTTAAACTTAGAAGAGAGATAGATCTGGCATAAAAAGCTTAGGCATATAAGTTTAAAACATATTTCAAAACTTCATAGAAAAGGCCTTGTTAAGGGACTGCAAAAAATTTCTTTCAACAGTTATCTGCCTTGTAAAGCATGCCAAAGAAGGAACTAACATAAAACCTCTTTTGAAAACAAAAATGTTGTTATTTGGTCCATCTTAAGAGTAGAGTATGGTTGGAAAGAAGTATGGATTTGTCATTGTTGATGATTACACAAGAATAACATGGGTATACTTCCTAGCACACAAGGATGAGTCTATGAAAGTATTCAAGATTTTCTTGTTATATTCAAAACAAAATCTTTATCAAACCAATACTGAATAAGACTCCTTATTAATTGTGGAAGGGAAGAAGACCCAACATTTCATATTTTCACCTATTTGGTTGCACTTGTTATATCCTTAACACAAAGGATCATCTTGGAAAATTTGATTCTAAGTGTGATAAAGGGATATTCATGGGGTACCCAACCACATCAAAATCTTATAGAGTCTTTAATACAAGAACTTAGACCATTGAGGAATCAATACATGTAAGATTTAATGATCTTTAAGAACCAATTAGAGATTAACAGATCTAGATCTTGATGATGCAGGTGTGCGGCAACAGGAAGCTAAACAAGATCAACAAGGATTAGACCCTGCTCAAACTGAACCAACTGAAGATGGAGACAAAGAATCTGAGCAACAATCATCAATGTCTAAACAAGAGAAGCCAAGGGACTGGAAGTTCAAGGCTTATCACCCTTCAGACCTCATTATTGGAGATCAAGTAGTTGGAGTTAGGACTAGATCAAAACTTCTCAATTAGTCATCCATTGTGTAACATCCTAAAATTTAATTAAATGACTAATTGAGAGGAATAATTAGTGAATAATTACATATGAGTTATTAAATGTCCCAAAATTTAGAAATAATTAAATTGGGAATTTTTATGATTATTTATAATTTATTGTGGCTTAAGGAGCTGAAAATAATACCGATTGAAATATGAGTGTCAAACCAAGTATCTCTGATTGAGGTACCATTGGTTAGGGCTGTTAAAAATATTATTGGGGATACGAATATATATTCAGAATAATTTTTGGATAAGTATTAAGCCCAAATGGAGATCCTGTTGGTTATAAAATGATACAACTTTAATGAAGGGATTAAAATAAAATGCCAAAACTCTTTTTCCCTTCTCTCATTCACGATGGCCTTCTTCTCCTTTCATATTCTCTTTTCTCTTCATTCTCCATCTTCCACCCATCTTCTTCCTCTCTAAACCCATTAATTGGTGTGTGCCTATTTGCTTCTATTTTTACCTTCATCTTCCTTCATCAAGCAAGAAGAACTTGTGGTGCTTGGAATCTCTCTCTTCCTCTATTTTTGTTTTCCTCACTTTCTCCATTGGAGCTTTCTTCTCTTTGGCTTGAGGCAAGGTTTCCTCCAATTATGGCTTTTGAGAGTGTAATGTGTATGGGTTATGGAAAAGGAACCATTTATGATGCAAAACCCTAAGGTGGGGTGCATTTAATGTGAGTTTGATGAGGGCATTGAGGGGTAAACGAAATTGGAATTAAATGTGATGGGTAATGATGGACATTGATGATGGTTGTTAGGTTTTAATGAAACCCTAACCCTATAATTTGGGGGAAATATGAAATATGAGTGGATGAGTGTTTATTGATGTTGGGAGAATGTATTTAATAAGGTGAGATGGTAACATTGATGGTGGATGGCCATTAATGAGGTTAGATGGTTAATAATGATAGTCAAAAACCATTAATATGGAAACCCCTAGGTGGGTGAGGTCCTTAAATGCATAATAAGTGAATTGGAACACCAAGGGCTTGGTGGTTGTGGTGGATTAAATGAAATGAAAGAGGTTAGAAATCTAAAATGGCATAATCACCAAGTAATTAAATATGAGCATTTGAATCTTGGTGGTTTGAATAGAAAATAATTGTATGGTACATTGTGTAATGTAGAAAACGACCCCATTGATGGAGCGGGACCTTCGGACCGCGTTGATTTCTACTTCTCTTGAGGTAGGAGGGGGTAACATCTCTAAATGCATGATTTCATCTATTATTGGTGTGTATGTATGATTGTGTGATCATAATTTGGCTTAGATGAATATTTTTTATGTTCATGTGAATTTGAATGCATTTAGAATGGATGGTGTTATGTGGCATGTGTTATTGGGATGATGATTATAATATTGAATTTGACTCATGATAATAAGACTTGTTGTGAATGGCTTTGAGACCATGAATGAATTGATTTCAATGATGTTGAGCATCCCATGATATGTGATTTGATGAATAATGATTACCACTAACTATTGATGTGTATGAAATCCAATGACAAGTGGTAATGGTTGAGAATGGTGAGGATAGTGAAATCCACTAAGTGTTGGTGGTGAATTGTTGATTGTGGAGTGGCATTATAGGATGCATAGTGTGAGAAATGCATTGATTGGCATTTACATCCATGGAATATCATTCGTTGTCTATGTGGAATGTTAAAGGTTTTAATAGGTGGGCCCATTAGGACGGCAACCCAGTGCACAGGTGAAATTATATATTGTTCCCTAGTGATTCTTGGAATCATGAAGCTGCCCATAGTTTGGTGGCGAGGCACCCTATTTGGCGGGCCCAGTAGGTGGGTGGCTCTATGGTAAGCAAGTTACCTCGGTGTCCCTGTGGGGCATGGCTCTCTCGATATGTGTTCGGTAGGGGTCCGTAGCACTTTGGCAAGTGAGGCCATGTTGTGAATCCGTAAGTCACGGGGTGACTAGTGCTACATATGGGTGATAGCGGTTTGGTACCAGTAAAAGAGTGATGTTATGCATGCATGATTTGAGATATAAGTGTACACATTTACTACTACTGTAGGGGCATAGTAGCATACCCATGCTTAACCCATATTTGATATGATGTTGTTTCCCAATGTCGGATCCGCGATTTGATAATGATTCCTTGTGCATATGCATTAGCCATAAGAGCATTTGCATGTAGCCAGAGATATGCCAATATGGTAGTCCGTGGTGGCGATGGATGATTGATAAGTAAAGAGAAAAAGAATGTGGTACTAACCTAAAGTGCGTGATGGTATATGATGAAGTTACCAATAAGTGGATATATGTGTTGTGAATGTATTGGTTGGAGTATGTGTTATGTTGAAATGAAATAATGTGATATGTGAATAAAGCTTATATATGTGAATATAAGTCCATAGAGAGTTTAGACCAAAACTTAGCCAATTGGATTTTGGCATGTCATGTAAAAGGTCCAAAATATACATAAAAACACCCTATAGCTTAGATTTTGATTGGGATGGAATTTGGGCTTGAAACTTTGCCACATAATTGATATTAGGGTAGGTAAGTTATGTATAAAATTTCATGTAAATTGGAGTTGAATAGCCTAGTGAAAAGGGGTCCCAAAGTTGGAAAAAACTAAAGGATCAAAAAGCTACAGAATGGTGCCTATAGCAGTGAGATCCACGGCCAGTGGGATTTCCCACGGCCAGTGGATCGTTCTGCCTTAAAACATGGAAAAAATAGGAATTTGGGTGGTCCAGACAATGGATTCCATGGCCAGTGAGAATTTCCTACGGCTAGTGGAATAGCCACTGTCAGAATTTTCCAACTACTGCTTTTCCCTTGCTGTAGATAATTATGTTGCAGAGGTGTGAAAATTGGTCTCATCTCAATTGGAGTTTTCTAACTCTCATTAGACGTAAAACATTGAACCCACTACATTGTAAAAGTCAAATTTAAGGGGGGTTTGAACCCAACTTTTTATGATTTTTAATTTGGGACTAATAGGTGATATTTATGACATGTCCCATTATTTCTAAGACTAAAAATGGACTTTCCTCATATCACTTCTCATATCTTCATATATGAGAAGTGCGACTAATCAAAGACCTGGGGTGCGATGTTAAATGATTTCCTTTTAATTTGTGGTGTCTCTTGGGTGAGGTGTTGAACTTTAAAATGCGAAAAATTTATCCTCATAATTATTATGTCATATCTATTATATTTATTTATAAAAGACTGAGGGGCGTCACAATTGGTGGTATCAGAACATTGATTGCTCATTGCTTGGTCTATGTGAATTGAATACCAATGTAGGGTGATTTCTCTTATTGGATTGAGATTGTTTGCCATTACAATGTGGTTGTTTATTGTTGAAACATTGTTGTGCCTTACAAGAGCATTAGTTTCTCAATGTTGTGATGTTATCACTATAATTATACATTGTTGGAGCATGAATTACTCATTATTTCATATTGTGAATGATGGAGATGATTGTGTGATTAATATTAAGCCCGGCCAGGCATTTCCTTTCCAATGTTTACCTTTGAATTGTGAATATATTATAATGATATATGCGTCGATGATGATTGTTTTTGGTTGATGAATCTTGAGGAAAGAAACACAAGGTTTCTAAGTATTGTTGTGTTATCTATCTAGATTGATCGATGGCGAATAGACGCAATATTGATGCAGCCGCTATGGCTAAAGCCTTTAATCAATTTACCAATATTCTTGAACAGAAACAACAATTTATTGGTCAACTGAATCATGGTCTTGACCGATTCCTCAAGTAGAAACCTTCTGAGTTTCATGAAGGTTACAAACCGGAAGATTCATATGTCTGGATTCGCGACTTGGAGTGAATATTTGCTAGCATGAAGCGTTTTGAAGCTCAAAAGGTTGAGTATGTGGTGTTTATGATCCGCAATGAAACTGAATCTTGGTGGATTTTGACTCGTGGGTGTATGATTTCTACTCACACTCCCTTGACTTGGGAGAATTTCAAGGTGGAGTTCTTAAGGAAATACTTTCTTGATAGTTACAAGAGCAAGAAAGAACTTAAGTTTATGGAGCTCAAACAAGGAAGCTTGTCGGTGGAGGATTATGCCTCCAAATTTGAAGAATTGTGTGTTTTACCCTCCTTTTCAACAAGAAGATACCGAAGCTTCAAAATGTGTCAAGTTTGAAAATGGATTGCGTCGAGAGATTAAGAAGGCTATATGTCACCAAGAGATTAGGAGCTTTCCTACTCTTACGAACAAGTGTAGAATATTTGAAGAAAATGATGTGGCTCCCAAGAGTTATTTAGGGCATGACTACAAGTTGAAAGGCCAATCTTTTAGCTTCAAGAAGAAAGGAAACTTTAAGAAGAATAGACACTTTATGCTTGGTGCCTCTTCACTTAGAGGTGGACGCAGTGGTGGAAGACATGGTGCTAATGGTGGCTGAGGTAATGGCCAGGGACTTCGATGTTTCTGATGTGGCAGAAACCATTTGGCTTATGAGTGTGACCATGAGGATACTGTGGTGTGCTATAGATGCAACCAACCGGGGCATATTCGTCCTGATTGTCCCTTGAATGCCACAAATGTGGCGGTGCGCAATGATGCAAACCGTGGAGGCTATGGTGCTTTTAGAGGCTGTGGTCGTGGAAACGGTAATGGCGGCCGCAATGGTGGTCGCAATGGTAATGGGAATGGTAATGGTGGCAATGGTCGTGGCAATGGTAATGGCCGCGGTAATGGCAATGGTGGCCAAAATGGTCACAACAATGGTGCTAACCAACAAGAAACTATCGGAAGAGTCTTCGCTGTGATCGGTGAAGAAGCTGTACAAGCTGGTGATCTGGTTCAAAGTAAGTGCCAAATCCTTGGTAATTGTGTTAATGTGTTATTTGATTCTGGTGCAACCCACTCCTTTATTTCGGAACATTGTGTGAGGTGATTGAAATTGTCAATAAGTATCATGAAAGGTTCTATAATGGTGTCTACACCGACCGGTATTTGTTTGCGGGCGGTTAATCGATGTGATGATATTGAGATGATTCTTGAGAATATGAGATTTGTTGTATCTCTTATTTGTTTGCCCATGAAGGACTTAGAAGTTATTCTAGGAATGGATTGGTTATCTGCCCACAAGATCCTGGTGGATTGTCTAAATCGGAGCATTATTTTTCCCTCTCCGACTATCGAGCGCTTCGATGTGCAAGGTATATCTCAACTTCTTGTTATTCTATGCATGGTGGATGGGGACAATAATGTTCAAACTTATGATATCCCTGTCGAATCTGAATTTCCTAATGAGGTACCCGGTTTACCTCTTCCACGAGAGGTGGAATTTTCCATTGATCTTGTTCCGGGTACGGAACCTATTTCTCGAGCACCGTATCAAATGTCTCTTATGGAGTTAACCAAGTTGAAAAGACAAGTTGAAGAATTGTTAGAATGATAATTTATTTTCCCAAGTGTGTCTCCTTAGGGTGCACCTATACTATTGGTGAAAAAAAAGGATGGAAGTATAAGGTTGTGTGTTGATTATCAACAACTTAACAAGTTGATTATTAAAAACCGATACCCCTTACCTCGTACTGATGATCTTTTGGATCAGTTGAAAAATGTTGTGGTATTCCCTAAGATCGATTTGCGTTCCAGATATCACGAAATCAAGGTAAAGACCGATGATATTCCTAAAACCACTTTCCGAACGCGGTATGGCCACTACAAGTATGTGGTGATGCCATTCGGTGTGACAAATGCTCCTACGATTTTCATGGATTACATGAATCGCATTTTCCATGATTATCTTGACCAATTTGTGGTGGTGTTTATTAATGACATTCTTGTCTACTCTAAGAGTCATGAAGAGCATGAAAGGTATCTTCGCCTTGTTTTGAATATTCTTCATTAAAAAGAGTTGTATGCGAAGCTTTCCAAGTGTGAATTTTGGTTGTCTGAGGTACAATTCCTTGGACATGCATTTTTAAAGATGGTGTTGTAGTTGATCCGTCTAAGATTGAAGCCGTGATGGCTTGGGAAAGACCGACATTCGTGACCGAAATAAGAAGTTTTCTTGGTTTTCCTAGTTATTACCAGAGATTTATTGAAGGTTTCTCCCGTTTGGCTTTGCCATTGATGAAGCTGACCCGTAAGAATCAACCGTTTGTGTGGAATCTCGATTACGAGAAAAGTTTCCAAGAGTTGAAAGTAAGACTCACTTCTGCTCCAGTGTTGGCCTTGCCTGATTTACTAGATGACTTTGTGGTGTATTGTGACGCTTCTAAGCTTGGTCTTGGTTACGTGCTAATGCAGAATAAGCATGTGATAGCCTATGCGTCGAGACAGTTGCGACCGTATGAGGTTAACTACCCCACACATGATCTTGAATTGGCGATGGTTGTTTTCACTTTGAAGTTATGGCGGCATTATTTGTATGGCTCAAAGTTTGTGGTCTTTAGTGATCACAAAAGCCTCGATTATTTATTTGATCAGAAGGAACTTAATATGCACCAACGAAGATGAATGGAATTTTTGAAAGATTATGAATTTGATTTGAGATACCATCCCGGAAAGGCAAATATGGTTGCCGATGCTTTGAGTCGGAAGTCGTTGCATGTTTCCGCCATAATGGTGAAAGAGATATAGCTAATTGAGCAATTTAGAAACTTGAATATGGGCGTAGAGTTGTATACTCCAAAGAAAATATCTCTTGAGGTGTTGAGGGTTACGAATGTGTTTTTTGAATGGATGAAGACGCAATAACCGAATGATGAATACTTGTTGGAGATGAAAGAATCTCAAGCTAATGGAAAAATTTATTTCTATCGAAAGGTTCCAATGGTATTTGGCGTGTGAAGAACCGTGTTGGATGAAGCTCATAAAAGTGTATTCAGCATACACCCTGGTGCTAGTAAAATGTACCAAGATTTGAAGAAGAACTTTTGGTGGCCTGGTATGAAGTGGGATATGGTTAATTATGTCGCTGCTTGCATCATTTGTCAAAAGGCTAAGGTGGAACATCAGAAGCCATCTGGTGTGCTTAGACCTCTTGATATCCCTATTTGGAAGTGGGATGACATTACTATGGATTTTGTTTCTGGATTACCTAGAACACGTGCTAGAAATGATGCGATATGGGTGATTGTGGATAGATTGACGAAGTGTGCTCACTTCTTGCCCATGAACATGAAGAGTCCATAGGAGAAATTGGTACAAATGTACATTAAGGAGATCGTAAGGCTACATGGTATGCCTTCGAGTATTGTGTCGGATCACGACCCGCAGTTTACTTCCCAATTTTGGGGAAGCTTACATAAAGAACTAGGTTTTAAGCTCAAGCTTAGTTCTACTTATCATCAAATGATGGACAATCTGAGCAAAAAATTCAAAGCCTTGAAGATTTGTTGCGGGCTTATGTGTTGGAGCATGGAGGTTGTTGGGAAAGATTCCTACCATTAATTGAATTCACAAACAACAATAGTTATCATAGTACTATTGGTATGGCTTCATATGAAGCTTTGTGTCACCCCCTAGTTCTCCAGACCCGAATCCTGATGTAATCAAGATAAACAATTAATAAAAATGTGAGTAAATTTTTCACGTTTAAAATAGTTTCAAAATACCTCAACGATTACATCAAAACCCGAACCCCAAAAAGCTGAACAGTGAGATATTAGAATTTATAACTGGATCATTAAATAAATCGCCCATAAGTGTATACAACAATAATAGAGTTTACAGCAAAAGAATATGTATACAGGGCACACGCCTAGTCCCATATATGAAGATATGGGAAAAGGCTCGGCAAAGCATGCAAATACATAACATAAACCATATAGGCCACAATCAACCTTACACATAAGTCATAAACATGCAATGCCTAGAATATGTATATATATATATATATATGGTCATGCAACATACATCTCCAATATTCACATCCATAATTGACCACATTCTATTCAACCTCAAAGTCATATATCATTAACACTTATACATTCCCAAAATGGGCTACATATCCAACATCATTTTATTCATCAAGTGGGTATAAATTCAAATACCCCAAATATTGATACATCATCCACTTATATCATTATTCACAATACATCCACCAATATCAATAGTCATCATATCATTATATACATGTTATTCACGATGAAATAATTTACACTCATTGCCGGCCAAGGCATTCCATTACCACTATTTACCTTTACCAAAGCTTTACTTTTAAAATATTCTCATCCTATGATATTCCTACATCAATGCTAAAAATGGACAACATAGGAGAGTGAGTTATACATTTCAAATGACGAATATGAATACAATTGAGATTATGTGCATACGCATATTAACATCATGTATGCTTTGATAAATCATCAACAATCATCATAATTTCTCACTTCAACAATATAGACGTTATGTATTCATCCATCAATTCATCACAAAGCAAACACATATACATATAAATTCTCATTCCCACAATGGGCCATCACCATCATTATCAATCATACATAAACATGCCCTTCATCACATTGGGCCATCACAACAACATCATCATATATGTAATGTTTTTCCTTTGTATTCACGTCATTTATATTTTCATGTTGTCTTTCAGGTATTCATTCACCCATCATATCATCATCACATCTCAATCTCAATCATCACCAATCATCATCAATCATCATCACCTTTTGGCATATCTCCATGCTATATGTAAATGTTCTTAGGCTAATGCATATGCACAATGGAATTAACAATAAATGCAGATCTGACTATGGGAATGAACACCAAATTATGGGTTCAAGCATGATCACATACCATGCCCCTACTGCAGTAGTATAATGTGTACACATATCTCATAATGCATGTATAATCACCAAATTTTACTAGTACCAAACCGCATCGTCCATTTTGCAACACCGGTCATTTTCACCATGACCGCGGTAACCAACATAATCAATAATATAAGGTGTTGCAGGCCAACCATGATTCTCAACATGGCAGTTGTGATCCAAAGGACCATCGGGGACACCTGCTCCACAAGAGCCACCCCCCACAAGGGTCAACCATATACAGCTCCCCATAGCTCAGCATGGACAGCTTCGTGACTTACACACCGAGTCATAGGGGAAACAGCAAAAATGCTCGTACATAAAGCCGCCCTCCCACTAGGCCAATTAGGGAAATCCCCTAATATTCCAACACCGACAGCTATGATATACCATGGATACAAATGTGAATCAATGCATTCTCACACTATGCATCCTATCATGCCACTCATCAATCATCATCATCACCAACACCACCATACAATCTTTAGTAGATTTTATCATTGTTGGTTTTAGCCATTGTTTTCAAGTCTTACGTGTGGCATTTCATTTCAACATATTTATATCATACATGCAAGTCAATACTTGTAATCATTCACAATGGCATAACAAACATCAATAACATTCAACAATCTTTCGTCAACATTACCACATAATTTCTTAGTGGATTTTGCATTTCATTGATCATCACCATTATTTTATATATTAGTGTGGCATTCACGACAATTCACCAATATAATTCAAACCACACATGCACAAGATCACACTTGTATTCATCAAAATGGCACTCAACAATCATCAATAATAACAATCATCCTTTTATTCAAGGAATTGATCAACAATCATCATCCATCATTATTCATTATCGATATCATCTCCAATTCATCGATTCACAACAATTACATTGTCATGCAATCATCCCTCATTGGCTTCATCATCATGCAAAGGTGTGTCATACAATCACATAATTTACTTTTCATTATCTTCTCACCAAGTCATATTACTAGTGGTGGAATAGTCATGCCTTTCATGACATATATTAGGCACACACACATTTTGTCAATTTATAACTCAATCCCAAAACATCACTAAGACACCACAATCACATACCTCTAACACATTTACATGTCATTGCATGATGAAAGAAAATTAGGATACTAACAAGCTCAATTCATTTTCAATACCAAGGTATGTGAGGGACATGACAATGCCATCGCGTTTCGATTGCTAAAACATATTAAAAATGTGTACAATCGAATGTTTAAACATGTCATGGCTTAACCATATCAAACAACATCAAAATATAGTACAAATGAGCCAAAAACATACCATGAATTGATTCAGAAAGGTCCTTGAATCGATTCAAGCGATTCTGGAGCACCAATTAACAAAACAGGGGTCCTTGAATCGATTCAAACCCCATAAGAATCGACTTAAGCATGGTGGAATTGATGAACAGTAATTCCAGTGAATCTTGAATCGATTCAAGGCTTCGTATAAATCGATTCAAGCTCATCCAGTAGCCTCTGAATCGATTCAAACAAACGTGTGACTCGATTCAAAGCCCTGGAAGTCCTTATTTTTGGAAACAAAATGCATTGAATCGATTCAAGTCCTGGCATGAATCGATTCATGCATTCCCAATAGTCCTTTTTACTTTAAGAAACAACATCCTATGGCCCCATTCATCAAATCCAACATCCATTATGCTTAAATCACCTCCACATGGAGTTTTAACTCAATAGATCATACATCTATATACTCACATACATATCCTATTTCATCATTAATTATTCACCAAGAACTACATTATTTCCCTCAAAGAGATTCATAATTCTTAAGGCTATCACACATATATATTCATATCACTTTCAAGGCCAATAATTTGCTAATCTTATCATTAAACAATCAGCACTCAACTTATCACAAATATGCATTCATGGCAAGGCAAGCATGAGTATAAATCATATACATTCATCATCAATTACTCAACTCATGCAATTGAAATGTAAACTCCTCTCCTACCTCCAGAGAAGAATCACAACTCAAATGCTCTGACTGTTTTGTCACAGCGTTCGAAATATGATCTAAACATTACACATACATACATTCAATCAATGAGCCATCACAAGGCATCATCATAATTCTAACAAATTGTTAACATCCTATAGGAATTGTATCAAGTCTTAGACTTGCTAAAACACCAATTCATATATTTGTGTTAGGCTTCGGGAATTCCTTTCTCAAACCAAGATTTTCTAAGCCTCAAAGGGTCAACCAAACCCTACAACAACAATATTGTATTCCTTATTAATATGGCATCTAATCATCATATAAAGCATCAATTTGCCATCATTTTCACCCAAGTTCATTATAAGCCATCTTAGCTTCATTCAAGCCATAATCAATTAACAATTTCACATAGCAATATCTTGGCCTAAGGCCTCATCAAATCCTTATCTTAACTCATCTATTCATCATCAATGGTTATCCACCATCATCATTATCATTTTTCCTTATAAACAACAACGTCCAACTATAATATCACCTAACCATTCTTAACTCAATTCCAACAATTTTTATATATCATAACAGCATGTTATCAACATCAAAATGCCAATCATTTGTAAACAACAATCAATGGTCCCAATGGTCATTTACCCTATGGTTTGAGTTTCATATGCATAAACCATCATACATGACATCATGAACCTAGTTCACATTCCTCATCACTCAAATAGCATCAACTTAGCTTAAAAACTCATCAACATCAATACTCGATTCCAATACTTCTAAAAACTCATTCCTTCATATAAAATCATTCTAAAGCATCCAACATCATCAAATTTACTAATTTTTCCAAAACCCCTAAAATTCATGGGTTTTCCATCAAAATTTCCAACTATAATTAACTTTTATTCATTTCATTAAATCCATATGAACACATCAATCCCTCATCCATTCCCAACATAAAACCATAATCAAAAATCATGTCTCCAAGCTATCAAAGACTAGGGTTTCACTTAACACCCATAATCTCTAACATTACCATTTCAAGCCCAAACATCATAAACCACTATAAAATAGCAAGGAGGCAAGAAATCCTTACCTCATATCCATGTTAATGCCAAAATGAAAATGGTGAAGGAGGGAGAAGGAGATGACCTAAGCAAAGCCTCCATGTCCCATAAATGCTCCATAAGCCTATGCTTGATTTTTGATTTTGGCAAAAATGGAAGTGGAAGAGAGGTGGACGGTTTTGGTGGAGAATGGGAGAAGAAGAAAAAAATGAGAGTGTATGGAGAAAAAGGAAAGCCAACGGTGATGAGGAGAGAAGGAGGAAAAGATGACCAAAATTGGTCATTAACCATTGGACAAAAGGGTGCCCCATAATGCTTTTCCCATTGGTCAATATTTCTCTTTGTCCAATTAAAAAAAGAGAGTAGAAAAGTGAAGAATAAGTCACACGGTCATGAGAAGAGAGAAAAGGGAAATTTTTATTTTCTTTTAATTCTATTTGGCTCGTATTTTCTCTGTTTAATAATATATGTCGTGTCCAATTAATTATTTCCTCCACACCAAAAATTATTTTAACTATACCGCCATAACCACAGTAATTTTCTAAGTATTATAGACCCATCAATTATTCAATTTAGTCAAGTAGGTCCCACACCATCTGTTAAATCATCTGATTCCGGTAATTCTTAATTTACCGATAATTCACCTCTAATGTCTAATTAATTCTCCCATAATCATTGAACCATAAATAATTAATTATCTTTATTCAATAAATTTATTTTCTTCAAAATTTGGGATGTTACACTTTGTATGGTCAGAAATGTAGGACTCCATTGTGTTGGCTCGAAACTAGTGAAAATTTGGCTTTACGGTCAGAGTTGATTGCAGAGACAAATGAACAAATCAAAATGATAAAGAAAAGATGAAAATTGCCTAAGATCGTCAAAAGAGCTATTATGATAAGAGGCGGAAGCCACTTGAGTTTCAAGTTGGCAATCATGTATTCTTGAAGGTGTTAAGAAATAAAGGTATTGGAAGAGCTTTGAAGAGCAAGAAGTTAAGCCCGAAGTTCATTGGACTGTTTGAAATCCTTGAAAGGATTGGCGAGTTGGCATATAGGATTGCTCTTCCTCCGTATTTGTCAAATTTGCATAATGTGTTTCATGTTTCATAATTGTAGAAGTATGTGCATGATCCTGTGCATGTGGTAGCCCTTGATGATGTTGAAATCAAGGAGAATTTATCTATTCCTCCAGTGTCTGCTACTATTGTGGAGCGTTCTGTCAAGAAATTACAGAACAAGTTGATCCCCTTGGTAAAAGTATGTTGGAAGCACGGAGAAGTGGTTACTACCACTTGGGAGCATAAGGACGACATGCAGGAGCGACATCCTAAGATATTCGAATCAGGTTGGTAAATCTTAGGGACGAAATTTCTTTTAAGGTGGGGTAGATTATAACATCCCAAAATTTAATTAAATGACTAATTGAGAGGAATAGTTAGTGAATAATTACATATGAGTTATTAAATGTCCCAAAATTTAGAAATAATTAAATTGGGAATTTTTATGATTATTCATAATTTATTGTGGCTTAAGGATCTAAAAATAATACCTGATTAAAATATGAGTGTTGGACCAAGTATCTCCGATTGAGGTACCATTGGTTAGGGCTGTTAAGAATATTATTGGGGATCTGAATATATTTTTGGAATAATTTTTAGATAAGTATTAAGCCTAAACAGAGATCCTATTGGTTATAAAACGATACAACTTTAATGAAGGGATTAAAATAAAATGTCAAAACTCTTTTTCCCTTCTCTCGTTCACGATGGCCTTTTTCTCCTTTGATATTCTCTTTTCTCTTCATTCTCCATCTTCCACTCATCTTCTTCTTCCTCTCTAAACCCATTAATTGGTGTGTTCCCATTTGCTTCCATTTTCACCTTCATCTTCCTTCATCAAGCAAGAAGAATTTATGGTGCTTGGAATCTCCCCCTTCCTCTATTTTTGTTTTCCCCACTCTCTCCATTGGAGCTCTATTCTCTTTGGCTTGAGGTAAGGTTTCCTCTCCATTTTCTTGAGCTCTAGCCCTAGGTTATGGGTTATTATGGCTTTTGAGAGTGTAATGTGTATGCGCTATGGAAAGGAAACCATTTATGATGCAAAACCCTAAGGTGGGGTGCATGTAATATGAGTTTGATGAGTGTATTGAGGGGTATATGAAATTGGCATTAAATGTGATGGGTAATGATGGACATTGATGATAGTTGTTGGGTTTTAATGAAACCCTAACCCTATAATTTGGGGGAAATGTGAAATGTGAGTGGATAAGTGTTTATTGATATTGGGAGAATGTATTTAATGAGGTGAGATGGTAACATTGATGGTGGATGGCCAGTAATGAGGTTAGATGGTTAATAATGATAATCGAAAACCATTAATATGGAAACCCCTAGGTGGGTGAGGTCCTTAAATGCATAATAAGTGAATTGGAACACCAAGCCCTTGGTGGTTGTGGTTGATTAAATGAAATGAAAGAGGTTAGAAATCTAAAATGGCATAAACACCAAGTAATTAAATATGAGCATTTGAATCTTGGTGGTTTGAATAGAAAATAATTATATGGTACATTGTGTAATGTAGGAAATGACCTCATTGATGGAGCAGGACCTTCGGACCGTGTTGTTTTCTACTTCTCTTGAGGTAGGAGGGGGGAACATTTCTAAATGTATGATTTCATCTATTATTGGTGTGTATGTATGATTCTGTAATCATAATTTGGCTTGGATGAATATTTTTAATGTTCATGTGAATTTGAATGCATTTAGAATGGATGGTGTTATGTGGCATGTGTTATTGGGATGATGATTATGATATTGAATTTGACTCATGATAATGAGACTTGTTGTGAATGGCTTTGAGACCATGAATGAATTGATTTCAATAATGTTGAGCATCCCATGATATGTGATTTGATGAATAATGATTGCCATTAACTATTGATGTATATGAAATCCAATGACTAGTGGTAATGGTTGAGAATGGTGAGGATAGTGAAATCCACTAAGTGTTGGTGGTGAATTGTTGATTATGGAGTGCCATTATAGGATGCATAGTATGAGAAATGCATTGATTGACATTTACATCCATGACATATCATTCGCTATCTATGTGAAATTTTAGGGGTTCCAATAGGCGGGCCCAGTGGGACGGCGACCCAGTGCAGAGGTGAAATTATATATTGTTCCCTAGTGATTCTTGGAATCACGAAGCTGCGCATAGTTTAGTGGTGAGGCACCCTATTTGGTGGGCCTAGTGGGTGGGAGGCTCTATGGTGAGCAAGTTACCTCGGTGTCCCTGTGGGTCACGACTCTCTTGATGTGTGTTCGGGAGAGGTCTGTAGCACTTTGGCAAGTGAGGCCATGTGAATCTACAAGTCACGGGGTGACTAGTGCTATATATGGGTGATAGCAGTTTGGTACCAGTAAAAGAGTGATGTTATGCATGCATGATTTGAGATATAAGTGTACACATTTACTACTGCTATAGAGGCATAGTAGCATACCTATGCTTAACCCACATTTGATACAATGTTGTTTCCCAATGTCAGATCCACGATTTGATAATGATTCCTTGTGCATATGCATTAGCCATAAGAGCATTTACATGTAGCCAGAGATATGCCAATATGGTAGTCCATGGTGGCGATGGATGATTGATAAGTAAAGAGAAAGAGAATGTGGTACTAACCTTAAGTGCGTGATGGTATATGATAAAATTACCAATAAGTGGATATATGTGTTGTGAATGTATTGGTTGGAGTATGTGTTATGTTGAAATGAAATAATGTGATATGTGAATGAAGCTTATGATGCTTCTTGAGAAATGTATGTTAGGCACATATGTATATGTATCATCATAATGTGTGACTTTGATTCATTTGGTATATGTTACTCACCTCCTAGTTGTCATTTTTAAAGGTTGATGTAGGCTTTTTGGAAGCTTATGCTTTTTGGAGGTGGAGCTTTTGTGAAGAAGGTAAATATGGAAATGAAAGCCTTGTGCCTTGGCCGACAATCATGTTGTAAGAAGCATAATATTATGTTTTGTATTTGATATTTGAATAGTTGTGGTTATTGATTTTGAGGGTCATTTATGAAAATTAGACCTTAATGTTGGAAGGCTAATTTTTTGTTGTGACCTTAACAATAGTTGATGATTTATTGTGATACAATGATTTACTTACTATATTGATGAATGAATGATGACATTATGTGAATGATGACTTATTGGAATGGAATGTGAATTGTTTATAATTGGTATTATAAATTGAATGCAAAATAAGGAAGTGGATAGGTCATATTTTCATTTAATGGATAAGTACTCAAGTAGAGGTCGTCTACAAGTCATAATATATGTATGAAACTTGTGTGCATGGTTGGTTGTGGTCAAAGAGGCTTACTTTGCAATTTGGCATGCTTGGTTTAGCCAAAAAGGGGCATGAATTGCCACAAGAGCATATCTTGATATAGGAAATGAGTTATTGGATGAAACTTGTTAGAGCAAGTCACATTTATATATGTGAATATAAGTCCATAGAGAGTTTAGACCAAAACTTAGCTAATTGCATTTTGGTATGTCATGTAAAAGGTCTAAAATATACATAAAACCACCCTATAGCTTAGATTTTGATTGGGATGGAATTTGGGCTTGAAACTTTTCCACATAATTGATATTAGGGTAGTTGTGTATAAAATTTCATGCAAATTAGAGTTGAATAGCCTAGTGAAAATGGGTCCCAAAGTTGGCAAAAACTTAAGGGTCAAAAGCTGCAGAATGGTGCCTACAGTAGTGAGATACACGGCCAATGGATCATTCTACCTTAAAATGTGGAAAAAATGGGAATTTTGGTGGTCTAGACAGTGGATTCCATAGCCACTGGAATGGTCACTGTCAGAATTTTCCAACTGCTACTTTTCCCTTGCTATTTTTGGCTCTTTTGAGTATCTTAATGAAATTTTTGGCCTCTGACTTCTTCATGAAAGTTTTAGATAATTATGTTGCAAAGGTGGTAAAATTGGTCTCATCTCAATTGGAGTTTTCTAGCTCTCATTAGACGTAAAACACTAAACCCACAGCTTTGTAAAACTCAAATTTAAGGGGGGTTTGAACCCAACTTTTTATGATTTTTATGAAGATATGAGAAGCGATATGAGGAAACAAGGTCTGGACTCTTGTTCCAAAACCTAAGAACAAAAGCATAATTGGAACAAAATAGGTTTTCAAAAATAAGCTTGATGAGGCTGGAAATGTTGTCAGAAACAAAGCCAGACTTGTAGCATAAGGCTACAACCAACAAGAAGTTATTAATTTCACTGAAACCTTTGCTCCTATAACTAGACTTAAGGCTATAAGGATACTTCTTGTATTTACTTCTTATAAAGGTATCAAAATTATATTAGATGGATGTTAAGAGTGCTTTTTTAAATGGGTTTATTAAAGAAGAAGTTTTTGTGAAATAACCTCATGGTTTTGAAGATGTTTCTTTTCCAAACCATGTTTTCAAACTTAGTAAAACACTGTATGGTCTGAAATAAGAACATAGAGTTTGGTACGACAGACTCAGTATCTTTCTAATTTCATATGGCTTTACTAAAGGAAAAGTATATACAACTCTATTTAGAAAAAGCTCTCTCAAAAACTTTATAATTGTGTAAATCTATATGGATGATATTGTTTTTGGTGCTACTAATGTAAGTCTATGCAAAGAATTTTCTAAAATGATGAAAGCTAAATTTGAAATGAGTTTGATGGGAGAAATTAAATTCTTTCTAGGCTTGCAGATCAAATAGACTAATGATGGTATCTTTATACATCAGCAAAAGTACACCCTGAGTTGCCTAAAAAGTTTAAAATGGTTGATGCTAAGTCAATGAGCACTCTTATACATCCTAACTGCATAATTAATAAAGATGAGTCTAATACACTTGTGGATCAGACTTTATACAAAGGAATAATAGGTTCCTTTCTGTATCTCATATCCAGCAGACCAGATATAATGTTTAGTGTTTGTATGCATGCAAGATATCAATCAGACCCCAAGAATTGACACTTGTCTACAGTGAAGAGGATTCTAAGGTATCTTGTAGGTACCGTTAACCTTGGGTTGTTCTATAAAAGAATAGACTCATTCTCTTTATCTACATATTGTGATGTAGATTTTACAGGAGATAGAGTTGATAGAAAAAGCAAAGTGGTGGATGCCATTTTCTTGGTCAGAATCTGATCTTTTGGGGAAGCAAGAAATAAAATTCAATTGCTCTCTCAACAGCTGAGGCTGAGTACATGTCTGTAGCAAGTTGTTGTTCTCAACTTCTTTGGATGAAATATCAACTTAAAGATTACTCAATCAAAGAAAAAAGATTTTTGTATTCTATGATAAAGTGCCATTAATTTATCCAAGAATCGTATCCAACACTCTAAAGCCAAACAGACAGAGGTGAAGTATCACTTCATCAGAGACTATATGCAAAAGGGTATTTTGGATATGAAGTTTATGGACACAGATCATCAGTGGACAGACATTCTTATAAAGCCTTTGGCTGAAGCCAGGTTTGCTTTTATTAAGTACAATTTAAATTTAAGAAATATTGATTTATTAGAGTTTGAATATATGAAGTCTGTATGATTGCATGATAAAAATATTTAGTGTTTGCACAAGTCTAATCATGTCTAACCCATAAGAGCTAAGACTATTCTTCTTATTCGTTGGGAGGTTAATTAATCTAGAATGATTCTTTTGTTTTATTTTAACCGTTTCATTCTTTTAAGCATTAATTTTAAAACATCCCACATGGCAAAATTAGCTTTTTCGTATAACTGTCATCTGAACCATCTTTCTCTCTCCTTTTAGTTGAACAATTTTTCCTTTTAAATACATGTCTTTTTATTTTCCCCCTCTATGTTATCTCTTGAGTTTTGCCTCTCTTTGCTTTCTTTACGAGAAAAACACCTTCATTTTCCTAAAACCCTAGAATTCTTTCTTCTTCCTAAAAACTCTTCATCTTGCAATGGCTGAATCTTTTTTTGTCAAGGACATTGTTGAGTCCTCTTTCTTTGACCCTGTGCACCATTGAGCTGAAGGTTGTGACGTTATAGAAGAACTTAAGGGTATTGGTTGGACCCATTTTTGCTTGGATATGGAACCTTATTCTCCTTCTCTAGTCTTGGAATTCTAAAAAACCGTCCATGTCGACAAGAAGAGGTTTGTTATCTTTGGCTCTATCAGAGGCAGCAAGATAAAGATTTATGAAAATTTTGAATGTAATGTTCACTCTCCCATGTTATCTCGTTTTAACATTGTGATGCAGGACCTTACATGAGGTGAGATAACCTTATTTTGGAAAATGATGGCGTTAATCATTTTGTAGATGAAATCCCTATTCTTTTGATACTGTAAATAGCCAATTCTTTTGTAAATTACAATTATGACATATAGACTTGATTGCCAATATGATGGCAATGATATTTATGCTGATGAACAATTTTATGAATGCTAAGATTTAGAATGCTATGTTGTGAGCTCATTGATGAATCCAAGTAGAGATTTTATGATGAGTAAGAGGACTCTTTTTACATATGCGTGTCTTATTGATTATGATCCATGATTTTGGCATGATGCCAATAATTAAAATAATGTATAAGTTGTGATGCAAAAACCTCGAAAGGTTATGATTATTTCCATGTCAATGTGCCATGAATTAGGTGGTCAATGTGTGCCAAAAAGGTCCTAAGAAGTGCATGGGCTAGGGTTCTCAAAAACATGAAAAATTAGTACCAAAAACAAGGTCTGGCAGAGAGAACCATGACCATGGTTTGAACCATGACCAACCGTGGAACCCTTTGCCATAAGATCTCAAAAATGTGCCTGTTTTCACCTGGCAGGCAGTACGAACCATGGTTTGGCCGTGGAACACACTACCAGGTGGTCAAAAATTTTATGTTTCGCATCCATTGCCTGTCCATTTGTGTTCCTTTGGTTAGGGATTTCAATCCTATGATTCATGATTCCATTACATACCTTAATTAGTATGTTATACGTAACTTTTTCCATAAGTCTTGTTTATCGTTGGATCTCTTCTCATATCTTCAAATATGGGAAGGGATAGATCAGTATACATATTTCTTAATCCATTACTTTTGTATCTCTTTGTGTATACGTTAAGGATTCTTGATTATTGATCTATTTCTTTGTCATTTCCTTTTAATTATGGCATCTGGTTTTCTATGGTTCGAATCTTAGTGCAAGAGGTTGACTCATAGAACTCCACTGTAAAAAATTTATTTGTATTTTTATTAGTTAATTATACTTAAATTGGGATTCGAGTCTGGGGAATTAGGGCGCCACAACTGATCGATTGGATTTCATGTATTAGATTATCCTGTATTTTATGCTAAATTTAGTTAATTTCTAATAAGGAACTGTGACAACCTTAAAAGAGTTATTAACACCATAGAGACTAATTGCGACAATTGAATCTTAGGGATAAATGAACCTAAGCAATTTAACAACTCATGATTCACTTAGCCTTCATGGGTTACTATCTTGATAATCAGGATGAAATGAAATCCCTAAGAGTGGTTTCCATAATTGAATTTATATTGTTTAAAGTACTTTGTTCTTTTTTTAATCCTTGCTCAAACTAAAATCCAAAGACCCAACTAGTGCTCAATGACGCAGTCCTTATGGGATCGATATTTTTATGACACGATAAAATCTCTACACTAATACTGATATCAATAGCGTCAATATCCTTCTTTAAACCTTTTACTAAAAAAAATATCATTCCCTATAAATCAATTTCAAGGTTACCTCTCTTTTGTTCGTATCATGATGAGAGTCAAAAAAGGTTAACCCAATTTCAAGTTTTTTCATTTTTTGTATTGATTTTTAGGGTGAATTTTATGATGACTTTTTGTATTCTCCTAAATTGATTTTTAAAATTTTTTGGATAATTACGTCATTTGGATAGTTAGTATGACTTTATTTCCTTTTTTAAAATTAGTGGGATCTTAAATCACTAGTGGAACTATATTGACTACAAGTGGAATCATTTAAGATTAATGGAGTGGAATAGTCATTTTCTTGAACCTATAAATAAGACCCCATTGTAATACAAATTAATCAACTTGAGTGACTAAATTTTAAGAGCTTCCTTGTTTCTTAGTAAAAAAAAACTAAATACGATCTTACCAAGATAACTTGTCTTATGGAGATCAAATGCAATCTTATCAAGGAAGCTTGTGGAGATCAACCCTATGATTTATCACTCACATTCTCATCTTATTCTTCTCCGCACGTTTTGCCTAAAAAATATCTTTCCCTCAAATTAAATTTCAAGACTATTCATCTTTTGTTCATATCAATGAATCAAATCATACCTTAATTTGGCCTATATATATAGTTTTTCCTTTACAATTGGGATTGTAAATATTCAGATAAAGCCCTTCTTAATGGTTTGGCATATAGGTTTTCTTTACCCCTTTCCTCTAACTATTTTACTAGCCTTTATCTGAACTACTCTTTTTCTTAGGGTTGCCACATGTTTAACCCAATGCAAGATTTTATGGTCTCCTCAATAAATGCTACACAAAATTTATGTTCAAAGTATTAATTCTTATCTTCCAATATGCCATTGAGTTTATTTTTTCAGCATTCAGCTTATTTTCATCAATTGTGTCCTATGTACCACCTAGTCTACTCCCTGCCGCATGTAGTTATGTGTTAAAACTTTCCTCAAGCTTGAGTGGTACATTTTTGTCTTAAATTATAGCCAAAGCACTAGCCTATTTTATCCACCTTTCTCAACTCATATTTATGACTCACATCTCCCTTTTTTGTAACATTTTTGTCTATAATGTTATGCTTTAGGTTGACGGGTGATCTTTTGGAATTTTCACCTTGAGAACCATTCACAGAAAGTGTTAAGAATATTATGTTCTTTTAATGGTGAATGTTGTGGACTGACCTTCTTTAAAAGAGTCAAAGGAAAGTGACTCCACATCAAGGGTGACAAAAACAAATCTATTTGTCAGTAATCCATAAGCATATGGATATCTATATTTGTTAAACAAGTGGGTACAAATATTAAAATTATCCACCATAGTATAGCCGCATACTCATAAATATTTATTTTTTATTAAATATATTTAAATATTAAGAGTTTTTGTTATTTTATAATAAGATAAATTTTATTTAATGTTAATTCATAATAATATTTTTAGTGTGTTAAAGTATAATTATATTATACAATACTACTCCCACCGATCTTATTTATAAGGCAAAGTAAAAAGTATTTTAGTGGTTCTGAGACAATTTTCACTCATTTATAAGCATTTAATGTTTTTTCATATTTACGCTTTCTTTGAAAAATGTCACAATTAAAATAAAGTTTGAATTTAAATAGGGATAAGGTTGGAATGTCAAAAAGTATTTTCCTAAAAATCAGTGTATTAATATGTTTTCCTAGTATCTATTTTGTTCTAAATTGTCTTATAAATAAGATTGAAGTAATTAATTTATATTATTTCATACTAAAATAATTTTATATTTATTGCATTATATATGTTTTTTTTTTATTATTTTTTAAAAAAACCTTGATGGATACTTGTGAGTATCCTTTACCCACCGACAAGTAAGGATTTTTACTAATTTTAATGTGTACAGATACATGTAATATATCACCACATCTCATTGACATCCCTACTCCTAGTGAAGATTAGTTAATGCTTTATTGAGGGTGAGGATAAAGGTTATGTGATAAAAAGAGACAAAGACTTCGGAGTGAAGAGAATTAAAATTGATGTGATTTACATGTGTATTTTGATGGGAAAATCCTCAAGTAATGTTCTCACTCATCATTTAATGTATCAAACTTTAAATTCGTTATAGTTTCTCCTAGACAAAGATTTAAGCGCATGACGAAGGCGGCGCCATTGAGGTATTGTTGTGCTTATTTTAAAAACTTACGGACTTAAGTGCATGATTTTATTAGAGTTGAGTATCAAAATTTCAATATACTTTTTTTTTGTTAAATTGATCCTTCATATTATATTTTAGTTTAAAGTTAGTGGTTTCTGTTAACTTCATCTTAATATTATTACAACAATCAAAATAAAATAACTTTTTGGACCTGTTTTCTTTTTCTTCATTTGATACGGTGGCAGTCATGGTGAAAACAATGAAAATATGCACAAGGAGGTATAATCATCGGAGAAAATGTCGTGGCAACCACAAGAAGAGGAAAAAATAATGGCGATTATAAAAGATTAAATTGAAACTAGGATAAAACAAAATTAAACAAAACATAAAGGATTAGCGTAACGGTGTTAGTTTTAAATTAACAAAATTTGTTAATAAAACAAAACATAAATGATTAACGTAACGCTGTGAGTTATTATGAGTCTTTAATATAAGTTTAATTTTCAATAAAACTAATATATATATATATATATATATATATATATATATATATATATATGACTAAACGGGAAATAATTTTAGGCACAGTAGAGATAACCTTCGAAAGTTGAAATATCATTAGTTGAAGACACAAATTTGCTTAAGTAGTATAGTTTCCGACTTCACCAAAGTAATCTGAAATCAGAAGTGAAATATGCCCCCGTGATTTTCCTTTATGTTATATTATTTTATACCCATTAAAAATTCAGTAATTAGATAAATATATTAAATTTATTGAGTATTCTTGTTACATTTTTAAACTTATCCTTTATATTAATAAAGATGAAAATGTGAAGTTTTATTTTTGAAAAAAAATGAACTTTCTTTTATTCGGAAAGATCGATGTTAAGTCATTTTAGTGAAAATATTATCTTTGTAATAAAACAATTGTATTTATGGCAGTAAATTTTTACCGTGTTAAATGACTTAAATCGAGTGAGAATGAGTGAGATTATAAAAAGAAAAAAGAAAAATCATTTTTTACATGTACATTTTGACTCCTTATTATCCCATCCATCCGTATATAATATATTCCGTTTCTGGATATGATTTATTTTGTGGATAACATACATATTTTTTATTTCCATTTTTTCTTTGGACACCATGACGCCACCTGTTCTTCACATATGTGTATATATGTCATAACATTACCAAACTTCCATGCCATTGCCTGCACTGCATATTCAGCTGGTAACACTCAACATTTCCTTCACTTTTGTGATCATTTCAACGCTCTAAGTTTCAGTTCCCCTATTGTTTCTCCAATTTCAGTCCTTTTTTATGTGCATTATTTTGATATCTATTTATGATTACATGTGGGTATTTATTATTTGGCATTCTTTATTCACACTTGTAACCTTTTCAGGTATGTTTTGTCTGTGAAATCTTAGGAGGGGGCATGGAATAGAACTGAATATAATTTGCCCCTTCCAATGGTGCGTGTTCCTTAGTTAAGTAATTTTGAAGGTGAGTATGGGGAAATCTGATAATGATGATACTGATTCTGGAAGCAGAAGTAGAAACCAATCAGGAAATGACAACATGAAGAAAAGATTATTTCAATCAGAAGCTGTGAAGGTTTAATTACTTAATTGATCATATTGGTCTTGGCATTTTACTGCTTTAATGCTTTTTGGTTTATTATGTTTTTGCCTTGTTGGATCGAAATCTGAGAAGGGAGCTTTTAATTCCAGTTTTATATCTTTCATTATTGTACTATTAGAATTTTCTTCAATATTACAACTTACAACTATTGCTCAGAAGTTAAAAAATTGAATGTGAGGTTGTTTACTACCATATTAGGAGAAAAACTTATACTTAAAAAGGCATTTATGTTAGTTGCTAAAATGCCCTTGTTCTAAGCAAAGTAACTTGACTCCAATCTATTGAAGTGTGCATGGTAAGAAAGTTTGGCCTGATATGGGTGTAGCAATCAATATCCTATTGAACTTTCAAGTTACTGTAGTTCAATGTGACGTAGTTGTCTGCTGCTTGGTGGATAATGAGAAAAATAATTTTTTTTGTAATAATGAGAAAAATATATTTTTTTGTAATAATGAGAAAAATAGTTGAAGATGGCCTAAATAATTTTCTTGCCAAGAAAAAGAAAAACATTTAAGTTTGAGTTGATGTAAAATTTACAAATTC
The DNA here is from genome assembly GCA_037962975.1 of Clitoria ternatea. Classification (NCBI taxonomy): domain Eukaryota; kingdom Viridiplantae; phylum Streptophyta; class Magnoliopsida; order Fabales; family Fabaceae; genus Clitoria; species Clitoria ternatea. Next base: position 166,968,531 of record CM075672.1, read on the forward strand.
TTGCGAAGGAGAAGACTTGGATGTGTTACTTGTTACATACTCTTGGATAGCTACTATTACTCCTATTTATAAGCAACTTTTGAGAATTTTTTTGGTCTCAAATATAAGCAAAAATATCTTTTTCAATGTCATTAAATGCTTATATATTAAATATATCCTTTTTGAATACATTTCCAAGACAACTAAATTCTTTCTGCAATAAATGGAAAGAAGGGTACTTTAGGCAAATAAATCAAATAATTTGATAATATTAATGTAAATAACTACTCTTAGTCAACTTTCTTAATAAGTGTGATATTGATCTTTTTCACTTATAATCAGGACAGGAGGGAGTATATGTTTGGTTGAAGGAAAATGTTGGGGAGGAAAAGGAAGGAAAATTATGGGGGCCAAAAGTGGATGGATCTGAAGGGGAGGGGGTAGAGCCCTTTTCTTCAGCAAAATCCAAATGCAACCCTTTCTAAAAAATGTAAATTGGCACATTCCTTGGGGTTGCCAAGAGGAAGGGAGGGTTTAATTGATGCAGAACACTAATGATCATTTAGAAAATAAGTTTGAGTCTGATGCTTTAAGTTATCAGTAGCATGTGCACATGCATCATATTTCCTTTGTAACCTATTGTTAGTTGTATTCAACTGATAACTGATTATTATATTTGATTTTAAGTTTTCTAAACAGTTTTAATCTTTAGATGATTCGTCTTTAGTAACGAGTGGTAAATCATGGATCATATGCATAGTTATCCACCATGTTGAAAAGGATATTTTGATGTCTTCTTTATTGTTTGCTCTAGGAAGTTTCAACTTTCAACTTGCTTGTAATGAATGGGAAAACAACTGAAGCTAAACTTGTGATTTTTTTTGGAGTAACTGTATCCCTATTGATATATAAAACACGTCTAAATCTAGTCTACATCAAGTTCTGGAGAATTGACTATTGCAGAAAATTAATTATCTCTTGGTATAAAATCTGATAGGGGAATCATTTTAATGGCAAGAATCACATCAAAGAAATTGCTAAGGCTAAAAATTCAAGTAGTCAACCCAGCTGCAATTTCTGCAAGGGGGAACATGGCTGCAGAATTGTACACTCAAGAACAAAGGTAATGAACATTCAGATTAAGAGAGGAAAACCTCAGGAAGCTATTGTCATATATGAAGATCTGATTGAAGAAGGGCACCAACCATCTTTAGCAACATATACAACCCTGTTGAATGCCTTCACCACTCAGAAGTGCTTCAAGACTATACATTGCATTGCCTCACAGGTGGAAGAAAAACAAATGAAGCCTGACTCTATTTTTTTTAATGCTCTTATAAATGCGTTTGCTGAATCTGGGAACATGGAGGATGCCAAGAAAGCTGTTCAGAAAATGAAGGAAAGTGGTGTAAGGCCTAGTACTAGCACTTACAACACATTGATAAAAGGGTATGGGATTGTAGGTATGCCTGATGAATCAATGAAGTTACTAGATCTGATGTCAACAGAAGGAAATGTGAAACCAAATCTCAAGACATATAATATGCTTATCAGAGCATTGTGCAGACTGGATAACATGTCTGAGGCATGGAATGTGGTGTCTAAGATGTCTGCTTCTGGAATGCAACCAGATGCTGTTACTTTCAACACTATAGCAACAGCATATGCTCAGAATGGTAAGACTTCTGAGGCTGAAGCACTGATTTTACAGATGCAGAGGAATGGTTTGGAACCTAATGAGAGAACATGTACCATTATCATAAGTGGATATTGTAGAGAAGGTAAAGTAAAGGAAGCGCTGCAGTTCGTATACAGGATGAAGGATCTGAAGCTGCAGCCAAATCTTATTGTACTTAATTCCCTGGTTAACGGTTTTGTGGACTTTATGGATAGAGATGGTGTTGATGAGGTATGCTTGAACCTATGGTTATTTCTGTTGGCTTATGGCAGAAACAATAAATAAAAACAGAATAGCAGAGAGAAGAATATGTTTCAATCTAAGAAGAAAATAGGGAATTTGATTTTTATTCATCAGCCAACATTACATTTATAATATTTTAAAGGCAAAACAAAAAACCAATAAACATCAATATTTCAGCAAACTTGGATAAAACAAACTAACTTGCACCTAAGGTGTAGGAACCACTTATTGACAAAGTCCCTAAAATATTTAAATCTAAAACAGTGATGGATAAAGATAAAATTTAAACATTATGCAGTTCAAAAATAGATAATTAACACTCCTCCTTGCTTTAGGATTTGCAAACTCCAATCTTCTGCCTTAGAAGCTCAAACTTGCTAACAAAAAGTGGTTTTGTGAACAAATCTGCCAATTGATCTTCTGACTTACAATAAACTGAACTCACTTCTCCACTTTGCTGCATCTCTCTTAAGAAGTAGAGCTTGATGTTAAAGTGTTTGGTCTTTCCATGACACACTGGATTCTTTGAGATTGCAATTGCTATCTGGTTGTCAATAAAAAGTTCTATCTTGTGACTCTGCTGCATATGTAAATCAATCAAATAAAACCTTTTTTAGCCACAACACTTGATTTACAACTGCTATTGCTGCTATGAATTCAGCTTCCGCATTGGATTGTCTTACTCTTAAGAGTAGGTTTAAATTGATGTATTTCATTGAGACAAGGTACAGAAAATATATACAGCAATCCTATGCTATTTTAGGAAACATCGTTAATTCCTATTCTATTCTAGGATCCCTTGAATTATGGGATTTATCCTATCTTTGCATATCTGTACAGATGACCAAATCTCTTAAAATATTACTTTCTAAAAATGTTATTCACAAATTAGTATTTCCTGAAATTACTCTGTTTCCCACACTACCCCTCAAGCTGGTGAATAGGTATTTTCCATTCCTAACTTGGATATAATCCTTTGAAAACTATGGCTGCTCAGTCCCTTAGTGAGGTGTCCGCAAATTGTTGTTGAGATGACACATATGGAGTACAAATCAAGCTGCTATCAAGTTTATCATTGATGAAGTGTCTGTCTACTTCAATGTGCTTAGTTTTGTCGTGTTGGACAGGGTTATGGGCTATACTGATTGCTGACTTATTGTCACAATATAGTCTCAGGTACTTCCCATGTTATCCCTAGGTCTTCCAATCTTCTCTCATTAGCCTTCGTTGTTCTTGGGCCTCCAAGGCATGTAACACTTCTGCCAAAGTGATCTTAGACAAATCCTTTATGTTCTCCAATGAGGTTATAGATGCTTCATACCTCTTCGACACCATTACTAGAATTTTTTCAACAATTCTGGAATCAACAAAATCACCACCCAACAACCTTATGTTGTTGGCAATACCGATCAATTTGTCAGAGTATTCCTTGATTGTCTCAGACTCTTTCATCCTTCACAATTCAAATTCCCTCATTAATTAAGCACCTGCATGCTTTGTATTCTTTCATCTCCGGTATATTCTTCCTACAGGTAATTCCAGATTGCTTCTACTAATTTGAAGGCCATTATTCTTGTGAAGATGGTTGGAGAAACACCAGCAAATAGACATGACTTTGCCTTTGCCTTTCTAGTCTTTCTCTCCTTGTGATTTTTGATCTAAGCCATGGTAGGATTATCCGGCAGCGGAAGCACGTCATAATCCTCTTCCACAGCTTCCCAGAGATCAAGAGCCTCCAAGTAAGTTTCCATTCTCACTACCCAAAGATGATAACTTTCCCCATTAAAGACTGGAAGAGCGGCTTGGGAGAAACTTGTTTCAGAATCCATGACAACTCAAAACACACACAGGTCCCTTAAGAATAAGGTTCTTTGATACCAATTTTTTGCTTATGGCAGAAACAATAAATAAAAATAGAATAGCAGAGAAGAATATGTTTAATCCAAGAAGAAAATAGGGAATTTGATTTTTTATTCATCAGCCAACATTACATTTATAATATTTTAAAGGCAAAACAGAAAACCAGTAAACATCAATATTTCAACAAACTTGGATAAAACAAATTAACTTGCACTTAAAGTGTAGGAACCATTATTGACTAAGTCACTAAAATATTTAAATCTGAAACAATAACGGATAAGGATAAAATTTAAACATTATGCAGTCCAAAAACAGATAATTAACAATTTCTCTTAACTTCTTGTGTTAAACTTAAAATGAGTGTAGGATCTTTTATGAAGGTCTGTCAATGATTCCAATACAATCTAGTCATTCCACATAGAATCAATAATGGACCTCTTCTCATCATACATTCTTGACATTCATTTTTGCAACTTGCAATAGTATTTTTGAATAGTAAAAGATGCAACTCTGTGTAGGACTCTTCTATAATTTACAGTGCCTACCTTCTATCAATATTTCCAATGTATAAACATGTCTCTCCATCCTGTTGCAATCGCACTGGTTCTTGATTAAACAGTTTTAGAATAATCCCTCTCCAGATTAATTTCTGATATATACACTTTCTGCCTTGTTACACTGGTGAACATCCATATTAGGTTTTGAAGTTGATGGAAGAATTTCACCTCAAACCAGATGTGATAACATTTAGTACTATAATGAATGCATGGAGCCAAGCTGGATTCTTGGAAAAATGCAAGGAAATCTACAATAACATGTTAAAATCTGGTGTAAAGCCGGATGCGCATGCTTATAGTATTCTTGCTAAAGGTTATGTGCGAGCACAGGAAACCGAAAAAGCTGAAGAACTGCTAACCGTCATGATGAAATCAGGTGTCCACCCAAATGTTGTTATATTTACAACTGTCATAAGTGGATGGTGCAGTGTTGGCAGAATGGACAAAGCTTTTAGTGTTTTTGACAAGATGTGTGAGCTTGGAATTTCTCCAAATTTGAAGACTTTTGAGACACTAATCTGGGGATATGCAGAAGCAAAACAGCCATGGAAAGCAGAAGGAATACTGCAAATAATGGAAGAGTGTCATGTTCAACCCAAGAAATCAACAATCTTGCTTGTTGCCGAAGCTTGGTGTTTTGCTGGATTAAAAGAACAGGCAAAGACACTGCTGTGTACTGTAAAAACCGAGCAGATGACTGATTCAACAGGGGAAGAGGATAATTTACCAGCTAAAAGCTCAGAGAAAATTTATCAGAAGTCACATACTACTGCTCCTTTCTGTAGCCTCTTACAGATTCCATCTGTATCTTCCACTGACCAGAAAGGTTCAGCATTAACAGCTAGAAGAAACAGAAGACTCATTAGAGATGGTGACTTGGAGACTTCACTGCTCACTACAAAATTCAAGTGCCATTCTCAATTCTGTAGATTGGGTGAAGGATTTTCCATTATGTGCAGTCAGTTTCAAGGACAGCATTGTACATACCAACTTGCAAATTCATGCACAGCAGTTTTCTTAAACTGAAGGGTTTGGAAGTTGAAGTGAGGAATCTCTTTTTTTTTTATGTAATTACATTCTTATGTCAACAAAAAACTGTTCAATTTTTGTTAACATCATACTTATATTTTTTTCATGTAATGAAAAATCAAAAGGCTTACCTTTTATTCAGTAACTTCCATTATCTCTAGCTAGGTGCTATGAAATGAAAGACAGGTAGCTACCATTATCTTGTGTTGGAATTTAACCTTTAAAATTGAAGCCAACGAAGATATACGGTCATGGAATAATTATCTATATGTGGATGTATTTAAAATTAGGATACTACTGATTACTTTTCTTTCTTTTATTATTTGAAGTCATGGAAGAAGATAAGTGGGTTGAATTAGTTCTAATCTATGGCTCTATGTTTTTGGGACGGTGTCGAACTAGAATTTACGTGGGTACCTATATTTTTCTATCTATTTATATAGACTATGAAGACTGCTGTCAAAATTATTACATGATTTTATGAAATTTTTATTTTCTAAAATTATTTAAATTTTTACCTTAACTTTTTATTCATGTCATTTATTTGTTTATATGCTTTTCGTATTTATAAGTCTTTTGTTAATTTTTTAACATGAAAGTTAAAAAGAGGAATTTAAATATTATGTAGTATCATGGACAATAAAAGTTACAAATAAGTGAATAATAATTACTAATTATATATATGAGGTAAAATCAGCCTTTCTTTCCATGTTTAATAAAATCAATATTATTTTAATTATTTATTATTTAGAAATTGAAAAGTAGATATTAAAACTAAAATTTGAAAGGCCAAAAACATTGAAAGTCTTAAAATAAGTTTAAGAAAATAAATAAGGTAAAAGAAAATTAAAAAGTTAAAAATTAAAACAAATTAATTTGACACCTTTATATATAGATATAGATGGAAAAACGACAATTAACATATAGTTTTAAACTAGTAACTTCACTTTGGTGTAGGTAAAATTTTACCCACTTCCCAATGGATGGTTAATTTAAATGATATATAATTAATTTCCCTTAAATAAGGTCTCATGTTTAAACTTTATAAATGGAAAAAAAAAATCCACTAAAAGAGTTAATCCACATAATATAAATATTACTAAGTCAAACAAGATTGCCTCAAGGATACCTATAGTTAAAAAAAATAACTTTGCCCATTCACGTACAATTATATGAAATTGTACGATCGAACTTTCATTGAGATGCATAACTGCGTTTACAAAATTTATGTAACATTATTCTTCTCTATATACAATCCAATAGGCGTTCAATAACTTTCCGTGTTTGATCAAAATCTTTCTCAATTCCAAGGTTTCTGTAACAAGAAGGCCTGTCCTAAGCGTTTTTAACATTACAATATCCCTACAATTGACATAATCGTGTTAATTAGACACTCAATATCAACAAAATATAGTAAAACATATGACACTTACAATCCGAAATATTGGTTGAAAGCAAAGGTACATTGGTAGTTTGGCATGTTATTTGAGCAATGTGAATTATCAATCTGAAGGATCGGAAGGAACTTTGCTAAGTAGCCAAACCAAAAGCACACCAACAAGAGCACCAGAAAGATGTGCAATATGATTGACATTTTGCAATGAGTGGCCTCCACGAAAGGTTCCTGATAATGATGTTGAAGCTTGGGCTGCTTCCATGACCTATATTCAACACAAGGAACAAATCAATTATCTCTTCTCGAACCCAAACAAACAAATCAATCATCAATAAAAAACATAAAAGACATTTAAAATACATAGGAAAACATTTGTGGCGAGGCCAATGAAGCTCCGACACCTTACTTCTTTGAAGTGTCACAATGAATGACACATTTCCAACACTAACATCTTTTTGACATTTCAGACATTCCTAAGTAGAAATCTAATTAAAAAGTTATTTTTTGTTAGCTCAGACACTTGAGCCTACACTTTTATGTAGAAAGGAACATACCAATATTATAAAAAAGTAGATATTTTTTAACTTATCAAAATGTTAAACTTAAAAATATAAAAAAGTAATGTCTCGCTTCTTCGGGGCTCATTAATCAAATTCATAGTATAAATGTAAAACTTAGTTTGATTTATGAAATTGATCATACATATTCTTAAATTTGAGTATTGGGCCTAACTCAATCCTAATAGCTAGCTCATAGGATGAGGTTTACCCTCCACCTTATATACTTTTGATTGACCATATCTCTAGTCAATGTGGGACTTTGAACACATATCTTAAGTGATATAATTTGATTGTGTTTTAGGATTTTTTTGGTAAAAAGGCTAAGTAAGAGGACAAATGTGAGTATAAAAATGGTGAATATAATATATATATATATATATATATATATATATATATGGTGTCAAGTTAAAATATCCATGCCTGTCAGAGTCCATATGTCATTGGACACAGCTAATCATGACACTGGATGCACTCATGCACATAGCAAAAGTAACAACATGATAGTTCTAGTATCTCTAATCTCTAACAGATACAAATGCAAAAGCTCTTGCTGTTTTCATTATAGCAAGTAGTGGCATTGGGAAAATATAAGGCCCGCGATCATTTGTTACTGATGCTCACCTTCTCTATAACAAACTGACCCAATATAAGCACTTCTAGAATCTTCCTCCAATCCCAGGACATCTGCATCAAGTTAAAGCAAAGCTGTAGGAACTTCAAAGAATAACTGCAAACACATGACTTTAGGAAGCAATTCTGAGTACCTTCACAAGGACACTGATAGTAAATAACCCAAAAACAGCACCGGAGGCTCCCACAGAAACTGTATTTCTTGGTAAAACCAACCAAGAAACAAGGTTTGCTCCAGCACCAGTAAGAATGTAAGAAAGCCACAAAGAAAAGTTCCCTTCCTCTTCCTCAACAAGCTTTCCTATTGCGCAAACAACAAAAACTCAAAATGCTCAAGCATCAATATCATAACAACTCACAGGAAAGAAGAGCAGTCGTGTTACAGCCTTACCAAAAATGTACAAGAAGAAAAGGTTGCTAGAAAGATGCTTCCTGAACAAGTTGAGGCGTGAGTCATATTTGTATATTGGAAAAATGAGAAGGAAATTCATGAACATGGAAATACAAAAGAGCTTCTAGACTTCCACAATTGAATTCTATTGTGGAAAGCACATATAAGACATAGAAGAACATGGATATTAGGATACCACGTATTTTAAAAATCATAGAGCAGAACATAGCTATATACATATACATATAATAATACAATGTATAAAATTAACATAAACAGAAAAATCATAAATCAAAAGAGAGAATTGATATTTTTAAAAGTGATCATTATCAAATAATAAAATGCGTCAATTTATCTAATCATTGTGAACTCATCTGTATTGGTATAAAAGGTGCAAAATTAAAAAATGCGGGGGAGATTACTCTAAGTGTGACACATATAAGACATGGCTAGACTAGAAATGTCCATGCTACCCTATCGTGTGCAAAACAAATTCTGAGAAGCAAAATAACACAATAGTGTAAAATAGAGACAAGAGAGGACACTCACCAATTAGAGTGACAAAATGTAGCTGTGACAAACTGGTACCAAGCAGGCCAATTGTTGTACAAGTAAAAAGCCTTGATGCCATTGACCTTGCAGAAATGATATAAAATCAGGCATCGTGCAAGAAACATTGGACAATGATCTCTCTTTTATACACTTAGAGCATGTTCGAGAGAGATTATCTTGGGAGATTTAATCTGTTTTTTAGTTATATATCTAGAATTGAATAAGAGCATGTTTGTATAACTAGTTAGTTGGATCAACCAAAGAGTACAATAGCCACTGATACTAGGAAAGTGTGATTCCCTATGCCCATTGTTAGACTTAGAATTCAAACCATTTTTAAGGAGAGCCTGAAGGTATCTTTCAGCAACAGTCAAAGACTAATTCCTTAGAAGCATAGAGATCACCAAAGTGAGTTTTGCTTTCCCTACATACACATGGCAGCATTCCAGTTCTTGACAGCATGCGTAAAGAACCTAGCCCTGAGCTTTGTTGGTGAAATCAAATTATGTTCAATTTACATAATCGATTTTGCATTCATTTAACACTACCACAAAGAAGCACTAACTAATCTCTAAAAATAATCGAATCCAAACAAGACCAAGTTATCCTTCGATTTTGAACTAAAGTTAGAAACAATATTGACTTATATTTATTAACAACTAATTTCAAGGACTAAAGACATTATTTGCTTTTAATTCATCACATATTTCAACGGTATAAAAGGGTGTTAGAAAAGGATAACTTGAAATAACGTAACCAACGTTTTTCATGCTGAAATGGGGACAAAACAGTTTTATTTTAAAAAAAAAAAATCTAACTTCATATTAGTAAATAAAGAACATACAAGAAGGTACCTGAAAGAAATGGTCAGCGACGAATATCCCAATGTTGAGGAGAATGATCCAGAATATGCCGTTTACTCGTTTCTGGGGTTTCCCCTTTATCTCCGGCTTCCCAAGTTCCAGTTGCGATATTATATCTAACAAAGAAGCATTAAAACGACATGAAAGGAACGGTAGACGACGTTGACAAGGTGTTCGAGAAAATGCCCGTAGAAGCTGCGAGGTATCGCAACTTACACGACACGCGTTTTAAAGAAGAGTGGAAGTACCTGAATCGTTGGTGGCGCATGGTGTGGCAGTGCGGGAACGGAGCGTGGAAAGGAGATGGTGAGGTTGGGAATGGAAGAGAGAGGGAAGGGAAGGGAGTGTGAGATAGGATTTAAGAGAAAGTTTGGGGTTGAATGTGGGAGAGGGAAGGTGAGAGTGAAAGAAGAAGAAAGAGGGATTTTGGATATGAATGTGAGAGAGTTTGCATGGTTGTAACTTCAATGGGACCCCAAGTTGTGCCATTTCTTGGCTTCACCGAAACGATCTAGGTGCTTGCGCTTTCAATTATATACGGCAAAAATATACTTGGTTTTTCAACCTTTGCAATAACCAACATTAAATTATCTGAATTTTATGAATTCCTCTATAAAAATATAATATTTTCTTTCGCCCCTTTCCACTTTATCACATGTATTTTATATTAACATTCTAAAAGTTTAAAAGACACCAATTTTACACCACACAAATACTTTAATATTTTACTTTTTTATTCAACATTCAATAATAATTTAATTTTTTTATAGTTAAATAACGTTAATTAAGCCAGTCATTATATGTATTACAATTTTGTAGTTTAATAAAATTAAGTATTAAAAAATTGATATAGAATAATTAAAATATTATTAAATAATTTAATAACATTAACGATATAAAATAAATAATGAAAATTTTACATTTAATGAATAAAATAATGAGTAAATATTTGATATAGAATAATTAAAATAATGTTTAATTATTTTATTCATTAAAATACAAAATAATGAAAATAGTGTTTAATTATTTTATTTTTATTCAATAATTAATAAAATATAATTTATTATTCTTTTTATGCCACATCAGCCAATGTTTAATTATTTTCATTAAATATAAAATAAATTTCATATAGAATAATTAAAATATTATTGAATTTTGAAAATAAAAATAGTAAAATATAAAAAGATTTGTGTAGAGAGCTAAATGTAAAAAATGTGTCTCTTAAACTTCCACATTATTAATATAAGTGGGGTTTGATATAGGTGGTGGAAAAAAAAAGGCTAAAAATAGTATATTTCTATAAAGAGTCAGGCATAAAATTTAGTTTGTACCTTTGACATGTGCAAGTTTGCACGGGTTAGAAAAACTCAAATATATATTTTGTCCCCAATGTTTATTTGTTTTAATGATATTTTTGTTTTTTTCGTGTCGATTACTATGATTAATCTCATCATTGACCCGTGGGTATTTTGATAGTGAGATAACTAGCCTAAAGTTTTAAAGTTATTTCATACTTAATAAAAGGATCGAATCTCTAACAATTAGGTAAAGAAGGATGAGTTTTTGTTTAAGGGAAATACTAACCAGTGTCTTAAGGGCATTGGTTAAGGAAGTAAAAATGAAAATTTTTCATGTGAAAACATCATTTAAACTCCACATAATTTCGAATAAAAAACTTTCACCTTTATCTCTTTAAACAATACCCTTAATATAACACCCTAAATTTTAAAATAAAGAAATAATTGAGGGAATAAATACTGGATAATTATCAGTGGAATAAATAATGTCCTAAAATGTAGGAAATGATTAAATTAATATTTTTGGAGACTATTGGTAATTTATTGAAGTCGAATGAGCTGAAATTAATCCCGATTAAAATATAGGTGTCAGACCAAGTATCTCTGATTGGGATGATATTGGTCAGGGCTGTTGAGAATATTAACGGGAGTCTGGATATGTATTCGGAATAATTTTTAGTTGAAGTATTGAGCCCGAATAGAGATCCTGTTTGTCATAAAACGATGAACCTTTAAATGAGAGGGTTAAAATAAAAACCAAAAGCCCATATTTCTTTTCTTAATTTTCGTTGGCTTCTTGGTCTCCCTTGCCAACCACTTGACCTCTTCTTCTTCTCCATTTCTCCACTACATTTTCTCTTCTTCTCTTCCTAACCCTAGACAAAAGGGTGGTGATCTTTCCTCCTCCTCTCATTTTCGTTCAAGGAAGCTTGGGAGAAGGTCATTGGAGCTTGAAACTCTCCTCCTGTCCTCTACAAATTTCATGTGTATCTCCCCCTCCCTTGGAACCCATTTCGTTTTTGGTGTGAGGTGAGTTATCCTCTCCATTTTGTTGGGTTTATGGCTATGGGTATGGGTCATTATGCTTTGGGAGAGCAATGCTTGTAAGAGGGGTGTTTGATGAGAGCATTTAATACATGAACCCAAGGGTGGGTGTCATAAATGTAGGCTTTAGTGATAATAAATGAGGAAGATGAGTTTATGGTTGGAATGAGATAAGGATTAATGATGCATTTATGAATGTGGTTGGGTTTTGGTGAAAACCCTAACTTTTAAGATTTGGAGAAAGTTATAAATACTAGTTGAATAATGTGTTTGAGAGCAAATACAAGTCATTGAGAGTATGGGTATTGATTGGTGAGGCATTCTTGTGAATGTTGGGCTATAGTTGTTGGTAGCCTTTAAGTATAATGAGTAAGGTTTAATGGGAAGGAATTCCCGAAGCCTAATAAGTGAGGGAAAATAATGTCTATAACATGTCTTATACATGTTATGAAATTGTAGATATGATTTTGATTAAATAGAGTTGAATTTATGTCTTGAATAGTTGATTGATTGGGGTTTTACATGTATGTTAATGTAGGATCCATTCCGAACGATAAGGCAGGTACGTCATATCAATCGGAATTCTTCTCTTGAGGTAGGAGAGGAGTCTTTATATTCTAATTGCATGAATTGAATAGTATTTGATAATCATATTGACAACTTGCATGTTTGCCTTGCTTTTGATGTTATGGAACTTTGTATTGTGTATATGATATTGGTGATAATGTTTGGCAACATGCATTGTACAATTAGAATAGATATGGTGTGCTATATGGTGGTGTGAATTATTTGGCAAGTGTAAGCCTTTAATATGATGATTGTGTTATATCCACCATGAATATGAATGAGTGTAATTGATATGTGGTTGAGATTGGGTGTGAATGAATAGCATACCATGACTAACAATGAAAAGTTGATCATTGAGATTAATTAGGAATGCCATTGAATTTGGCGAATGAAGTGTTAAAATGCCACATACAAAACTTGAAAATAAAGATTAAATCCAACAATATTAAACCCACTAAAAATGGTGAGGTGGTGTTGGTAATGATGATGATGATGTTGATGATGTTTGATAAATGGCATGAATAGTGAACTGTTCTTTACTGGGGGTGTAAAAGTATGGTTGATGAACAATTCAAAATGTACATGTCATGTTAATCTGGTACAAGGAGATATTTATAAATGTGCAAGTACGGAGTATCCTTGTAGACTGGGGCGGAATACAATGCACTCTGGGCGGTGTGACAGTCCGCCTGAAGTAACCTCCTTTGCCTTGACACAATTGGTGGTGGTACCTGCAATTATTCTCCGACGCTCAAGTCAGTATTCTGAAATACTGTAAGACTTAGAAAGCAAATCTGAGAGAATTATGCAAGTAAAAGTGTAAGGTTCAGAATTGAGAGAGGATCCCTCTATACCTTTTTGCTGAGGTTTATATACCTGTTACTGGTGCTCCATTATTGGTAGGACCCGTTCCTTGTTTTCTGGCATAATGCAAGAAAGGTAGTGGGTCCCTGTGTCGTTCACGAGCACCATCGTTGTAGTGGGTATTTCCACTTGCTTGGAAAGCGTTAATGCCTTATTATTTTATTCATTGTTCCCTTTTATGCGTGACAGCGTGATTCCCATTTTCAACCTCTCAAGACAGAGTCAATCTCGTGCCGGGGTTATAAGTATGGGCTCGCTACGCAATATAGAAAATTCAATATTCCGCCTATGGCTTGGCGGAGTAGTATGCATTGGAAATACTTTATGCATGTGTATAAGATATTCAATATTTTCCACCTTGGCGGAGTAATAAGCTTTGGCGGAGTTACGTGCCTTAGCGGAGTTGCATGCCTTGGCGGAGTAACGTGCCCTGGCGGTATGTACTCCGTATAGAAGTAATTATAAGGTATTTGAGACGTACTTCTCCTGTTCAAAATGCTGATCTGGTAAAGCATTAAAACCATGCTCTTGGGGACCGGTGTTGGGACCGGATCATATGCCCCCTAGCTTGTTATAGTGACTGACAGAGTTACTTTAATAAGCTATAACACTTTTAGCTTTTATAGGCATGGGTTTAGGCGGCGTTTGCTAGTTCAGGATTTACGGACAAGTGTTTTCATGCATTTATTGCTTTTGTCGTTACTTGCCACGCCTGTCATTAAAGCACCTCGAAACCACATTTTGCCGCTTCAATATCTCATTGCCACGTATGCCCTCGTAACGATTGCCATTCCAATGATGGGACATAAATGCGTGGGATGGCAGTTGAAATACGTTTTCGAGGTTATTACCATGGGCCTTGGATTTTGAAAATGCGGCCCAGGAAATACCTGCCCTTAGATTCATCTATCGGTTTCAGAATCAAAGGAATCGTCAGTGAGATTCATCCAACGGCTATAGGCGCATCTTTGAGATTTTTGAGGTTTCGCTTATTTCCCCCCAAGCCATGCCTATAAATAGGTAAACTCTTAGGAGAGGAAACGTTTTGCTTCATCTTCTACCTTGCGTTTGTGTGCTGAACTACTTTTGGAACGCTACTTTCTCGCAAGTTGTTTGTTGTTCTCAGTTCATCATTTCTTCAGAAATTTTAAGGTAACTCTCTTGTTCCTCTATTTTCTGTCTTCACTGTTATTGGGTTGGTTTTGTTTTCTTTATATGTGTGTTTGTTGAAACGAGGATGAGAGGAAAAAAGTCAGAGTTGTGCTCTAGGGTTTCTGTTCGCCCCATGTTTTCGGATATTGAGAGTGAAGATGAGGCTTTCTATACTGGGAGGGATTCAACATTTTACAGCAGCGTGGAGTGTTTTAGTAATGCTGTACATTCGTTTGTATCAGGAGGTATTTCCCAAATACAAGTGATAACGATGGCAGAATGTCAGAATGTTGTGTTGCATGGGTTGGACTGGGAAAAGATGCTTGAAACTGACCCTTATTGTTGGGTTGAGGAAGATGTTAAAGATGCTTCCTCTCGTCATGCAACAACAAGTGGTGGGGTGATGGAGTTGTCTGTGCCAATCTGGAAGGATGAAAGGTTTGAAAGGAGGTTCATCGTCCGTTCGCCGAAGACGTTTGAACGTATATGCCATCGTCCTCAAGATGAACGTACATTATACATGTACGATATTTTGTTTACCCAGCTGGGGGTACGATTTCCGCTGAATAAGTTCCAGATGGGCGTACTCAGATTTCTGGACTGTGCCCCTTCTCAGCTGCACCCTAATGGTTGGGGGATAGTTCGCAGCTTTGAAGTGTTGGCTAAACATCTGGAATTTACGCCTACTGTGGCGTTGTTCTTTGCTTTCTGTCGCATCATGAGGAGGGTGAATGCGAGAACTGGCGGTATGGGTTTTGTAACTCTTCGGGCGGAGCCAAAGATTGTGAACTTTAAGGCGTTTGCTGACTCCGCCAAGGAAGGCGGACTTCACTTCAGAATGAGCTTTGTAAAAGTCTCTATCAGGAAGAACAAGTCCGTCTTCTGGCGGAGTAAGGAGGGAATTAATAAATTCCCAGTATCGTGGACTCATGAGCACTTCCTCCTGACCAAACAAGCCTATGAAGTTGAGGAGAGTGCTCTATCAGCCAGCTCTGTGGAAGTACTCCGGACATTGAAGGAGTACAACTCCGTCCACAAGCAGATTCTATGTCGAAGGCTGCTTGGGCGGGATGCTGAGGGATACTTGAGTAATGCTTTATCATTAACAATTTCAATGTTGCTTGAATACTTCTCCTGTTGTTTCCTGCAGCTTCTAATCGTTTTTATGTATGTTATTTTGCAGGAGAAATCGTTGAATTTCCTGGGATGGAGCGTATCAAGCAAATTCGCATGAGTCGCCAGGAAATCAATACGGAAAACAATGTGCAGCCTAGGAGGAATCTGGCTGCTGCTCTGACAAAAACTCTCCCTTTCCCTGCTTCCACTAACGTAGTGACGTTAGAGGGTGTTGCAGGGTCCTCGACGGTTGAGGTTGAAAGGCGATCTAAAAAACGCCAAGAACCAGAAACTGTTGAGGTGGAGGAAGTGGATCCCCACCCCTTACAAAAGAGGAAGACTAAGGGCAAGGAGAAGATTGGGGAAGTGGCAGGGACATCATCTGATGCTGCCATTGATGTGGAAGAGATTCCAGAGACACCAGTTGTGGATGTCAATGCTGAAGTGGGCGGTATGGAGGGAGTTCCTGAAGAAGATGTTGTGGGGGAGGAGATGGAGGGAATTCAAGCTTCTCCAGTCCGCCAAGCTGAGAGTCCTGCCCTGGACTTGACTGCTCGAGGAACAGCAGTTTTCCTAGTCAATGTTCCAGGGGAGCCATCTAGGCGATCCGTCTCTTTGCCTCTGGCGGGGTCTCGTCTGAACCCTTATTTGTATTTCTCAAATGTGGGATCCCGCCAGTCAGAGAGGCGTGATCCGGACTTCATTCTCCGCCCGGACATCGACTTTGAGGAAGTTGCAGATGCCACTGCTGTTGCAAGGTGGCATCTTGCTGAAATTGATGGTTTCCTCGCTTCTGTACCACGTATTGCGGAGGTAGCTGCTGAGGCCGCCATGTTTCAAGAATCATTTCATGATTCTATTGAAAAAATACGCAGCTTGGAGCATGATAACGAACAGCTGTCGGAGGTGATCAAAGCTAAAGATAAACATCTTGACACCGCCGACTCTGATATAAAGAAGCTGGAAGAGGAGCTGGCTCGGGTCAGAGCTGATAAGGCCCTTCTGGAAAAGCAAGTCTCGGGTTTGAAAGATCAAAATACAAAACTAGGCGAAGAGGTGGGCGAGCTGACCCGAGTGAAGGCTGACAATGTTCTACTGAAACAAGAAGTTTTAAATCTGAATCAGCAGAACCAAAAACTGGGCGAGGGTGTGAGCGAACTTCAGCAGAGGTTGGTTTCCTTTGAAATTGATAAGACTCTCGCTGAAGACACCTGGGCGACGGAGTTGGATGTAGCGGCCACTTCATATAGCAACCTTGAAAAACAGGTTGAAGAGCTGCAAGCTGAAAAAGCTATTTCAGATGCCACCAATAAGAGGCTTGATCAGGAGTTGAAAATAACTTTGGATGCAGCTGAGGCGGCAATTGATGATGCTTTCAGCATGACTATTCGCCAACTCCGTCATCGTAACCCAGGCGTTGCTCTCAACATTGCAGGAATTCATCCTTACTATGAGTTTATCAATGGTGAATTAATGGTGCCTGCTCGGGGGGGTCATGTTCCTGCGCCTAATGCAGAGTATGTTCTGGCGGACTTGCCCCCCTCACAAAGTTTGTCTAAACCCAGTGAGAGTCAGCCCAGCTCCGCCCGCCAAGAAGGAGTGCCACCCGAGCCTTGAGGATTAGCTCCGAAGTTCTTCTCTAATTTTGTTTTTTATACTTTAATAATATTGCCTTGTTCCAGGATAGGCTCTGGACCCTTATCAATCTTTGACAATATTCAATAAAGTATATTTTTTATAAATTTATACTTGTTCATACAAACAATGTCTGAGTCCTTCGGATTTATGCCTTGTAAAACGATATTAAGAAGGCAGCGTAATCATTTGAGGACTTAATGAAATACGACTAAGTATAATGAGGCGGAATAACCTCCTTAGGAATTTGGTGAAGTAAAATCAATAATGAGGCGGAATAGCCTCTTAAGAATTTCAATGAAGTAAATTCAATAATGAGGCGGAGTAGCCTCTTAGGAATTTCATTGAAGTAAATTCTGTGAGGAGGCGGAGTAGCCTCTTAAAAATTTCAATGAAGTAAATTCAATAATGAGGCGGAGTAGCCTCTTAGGAATTTCATTGAAGTAAATTCCGTAATGAGGCGGAGTAGCCTCTTAGGAATTTCATTGAAGTAAATTCAATAATGAGGCGGAGTAGCCTCTTAGGAATTTCATTGAAGTAAATTCTGTGAGAAGGCGGAGTAGCCTCTTAAAAATTTCAATGAAGTAAATTCCGTAATGAGGCGGAGTAGCCTCTTAGGAATTTCATTGAAGTAAATTCAATAATGAGGCGTAGTAGCCTCTTAGGAATTTCATTGAAGTAAATTCTGTGAGGAGGCGGAGTAGCCTCTTAAGAATTTCAATGAAGTAAATTCAATAATGAGGCGTAGTAGCCTCTTAAGAATTTCAATGAAGTAAATTCAATAATGAGGCGTAGTAGCCTCTTAAGAATTTCAATGAAGTAAATTCCGTAATGAGGCGGAGTAGCCTCTTAGGAATTTCATTGAAGCACAGTTTTTACAAGTAGTATACTTACTTGAACTTGTCGATAGTGCTTGGGTTTGTTAATTATGTACTCCGTAAAACATTGGCTGTTAGGCAGAGTCAAGTTTTGGATGGAGCGTTCATCCCTTTGAATTTGAATTGGAGTGTATCTCCTGATCAAGTGAAAATTGTTGAATCCAGGGTTGGTATGGTGCAGCATATAGCTGTGACACCAATCCTTTCTGCAGGAATTTGGCTGGACCTCGGAGCTAGTATGGTGCAGCATATAGCTGTGACACCAATTCTTTCTGCAAGAAGCCTGCAAGAACTCGGGGTCGATATGGTGCAGCATATAGCTGTGACACCAATTCTTTCCATAGGAAGCCTGCAGGACCTTGGGGTCGGTATGGTGCAGCATATAGCTGTGACACCAATCCTTTCCCCCCAAGGAGTTTTTTGGACCTTAGGGTCGGTATGGTGCAGCATATAGCTGTGACACCAATTCTTTCCCCCCCAAGGAGTTTTTTGGACCTTAGGGTCGGTATGGTGCAGCATATAGCTGTGACACCAATCCTTTCCCCCCAAGGAGTTTTTTGGACCTTAGGGTTGGTATGGTGCAGCATATAGCTGTGACACCAATCCTTTCCCCCCAAGGAGTTTTTTGACTCCGTTTGTGAAGCTTTGTTGCACGTTGGATGTTCTTTATGGAATAAAGAGTTGTGCCATTATGCTTTAATTGTTGGAGCCGGTGTCTTATCTGCATGGGAACAAGTTCTGCCATGGATAATTAACTGAAAATTAGAATGAAGATTGAATGTAGGAAGGCATTTTATTAATGATGGAACTACATAAAGAGCTGAGTTGGGATATGTCTCATCAGAACCTTTTCAAGGAAAGCCCATTTGGGAAGAACCTTAAGTTAGGAGAGAGATCATACCGTATTACCCAACTAGCTGTAATATATGCGTAAATTTAAAATGTTCCATTTATTCCTGACCGGAGTACCATCTAAGTTTTCTAGGCGGTATGTGCCTTTGCCCAAAATTTCGACGACTCGGTATGGACCTTCCCATGTTGGTGCCAATTTGCCTTGGTGTGCAAATTTGTTACCGATATTGGCCCTTCTCAAGACCAAATCTCCTTCTTTGAAACGGCGTTCAGAAACACGTATGTTATACCGTTTGGCGGCCTTTGCTTTAACAGCTTGGTCCCTTACAAAGGCTTCCTCTCTCAACTCCGCCAAGACCTCGGGTTCATGGGTGAGGTTCTGTTGATTGGCTTCTTCGTTGAAATGGAGGACTCGAGCTGATGGGGCTGCCAATTCAATGGGAATAACAGCTTCGACTCCATATGTCAGCCGATATGGAGATTCATTTGTGGTGGAGTGAGGGGTTGTTCTATATGCCCATAGAACGTGGCATAATTGATTTGCCCAATCTCCCTTTGCTTCACCAAGGTGTTTCTTAAGGCCTTTCAAGATTTCTCTGTTGGCAACTTCAGCTTGGCCATTGGTTTGAGGGTGTTCCACAGAAGAGAAAATCTACGTAATGCTGAGATTTTCCAGGAGTTCAGTGAACTTACGATCTGTGAATTGGGTGCCATTATTAGTGACTATGCATCCAGGGACTCCGAAATGTGCAATGATATTTTCATATACGAATCTGCGAGTCCTGGCTGATGTAATATACACCACTGCCTCTGCTTCAATCCATTTGGTGAAGTAATCAACACCAACTATCAAGTATTTGATACTGCCGGGCGCAGTTGGGAATGGACCCAAGATATCCATGCCCCATTGATAGAAAGGCCAAGGCGTTATTGATGATGACATTTCTTCCGCCGGAGTATGGTGGAGATTTGCGAATCGTTGACATTGATCGCACTTTTGAACATACGAGGCGGAGTCATCCTTCAGGGTGGGCCACCAGTACCCCGCCCTGAGTATTTTCTGCATAAGCTACGTGCCCCTGGATGGTGTCCACATTGCCCTTCATGGACTTCTTCTAACATAGCTTACACCTCATTTTCGTTTATGCATATTAAGTAAGGAACAGAGATTCCTCGGTGGTATAACTGTCCGTCTAGGAGTGTATAGTAAGGTGCTTCTTTCTTTAGTTTTCGTCGCTCAAGATCATCCGTGGGTAATTGTCCATTAACAAGGTAACGAACTATCGGTGCTACCCAGGAATTATCATCAAAAGAGCGGCTTTTAATCATATATGCTGAGGAAAGAAAGGAAATGCTTGGCTTCGCCAAGGTACTTTGTACAACCGTAGTTGTGCATCCTGCCTTCTTTGTGCTAGCCAACCTGGAGAGGATATCAGCACGTGTATTTTCTTCACGGGGTACATGCTTGAAAGTGACTTCATCGAAGCGCTGCTTTAACTCATTGACGCAGTCTAGATATTGTTGTAGCAGAGGTTCTTTAGCCTGATACTCACCAAGAATTTGTGAGATTACTAATTGAGAATCACTGCATAGGGTGACAGTTTTGGCCCCAATATCTTGTGCTGCTCTGAGTCCGGCCAAGCAGGCTTCATACTCCGCCTGATTGTTAGACGTAGTGAAGGTAAAGTGTAGTGAAATTTCAAGGTGTACCCCGTCATCACTTTCCACAACAATTCCTGCTCCACATCCTTTACTATTGGAAGACCTATCTACGTATACCGTCCAGTGTGAGTGATCTGCAACTGGGCTAGAACCTGTTAACTCAACTACGAAATCTGCTAGGACTTGTGCCTTGATAGCAGTTCTTGGTTCGTAGGATATGTCAAATTCAGAGAGTTCTACGGCCCATTTGATCATTCTTCCAGCTAGGTCTGGTTTGAACAGTATAGTACGGAGTGGCAAGTCTGTGTGAATCAGGATAGGATGGGCATAGAAGTATGGTCTTAGGCGTCGTGAAGCCCAAACAACTGCAAGTGCTGCCTTTTCAATCTTCTGATAACGGCACTCTGCACCATGCAATGTTTTACCAGTGAAATACACCGGTCGTTGGCCTTCAGTCGTTTCCTTGACCAGAGCTACTGCCAAAGCTTCATCTGAAATAGACAAATAAACAATGAGTTGCTCACCTGGGCTTGGTTTTACCAGGATTGGAGGGATGGCCAAGACATTTTTCAAGCTTTGGAAAGCTGCCTCTTGCTCTGGGCCCCAACTGAATTTTTTGTCTTTTTTCAACATTTTGTACAAGGGAAGAGAGCGATGAGCCATTTTTGGCATGAACCGTGCTAGAGCAGCGATTTTGCCATTGAGGGATTGTACCTCTCTCAATGTTTTGGGGCTCTGCAACTCTTGGATTACGCGACATTTATCAGGATTAGCCTCAATACCTCTTTGTGTTAGCATGAAACCCAGAAATCTGCCCCCAGGGACAGCAAATGTACACTTTAATGGGTTGAGTCTCATGTCGTATTGTTGTAGGCGTTGAAAAATGAGGCGTAGATCTTCAACATGATCTCCTCCTTCCGGGGTCTTGGCAATAATATCATCAATATACACTTCTACCAGCTTTGTGTGCATACCCTCAAAAACTTTGTTGATCATACGCTGGTAGGTTGCCCCGGCGTTCTTTAACCCAAATGGCATGACGTTGTAGCAAAAGACTCCTTTGTCATTAACAAATGCTGTCTTCTCTTGATCATCCTTACACATTGGAATTTGGTTGTACCCGGAGTAAGCATCCATAAAAGATAGATACTTGTATCCAGAGGAATCGTCAACCAATCTGTCAATGTTGGGGAGAGGGTATGGATCCTTGGGACAACATTTATTTAAGTCAACGTAGTCTATGCACATACGCCACTTGCCATTGGCTTTCTGCACCATGACCACATTGGATAACCAGGAGGAGTAACGGAGTTCCCTGATGAACCCCGCCTTGAGGAGCTCCTCTGTTTGTTCACAAGCAGCTTTTTGCTTAGCAGGACCCATATGCCGTTTCTTTTGTGCCACGGGCTTAGTTTCAGGATACACCGCCAGGCGGTGACAACAAAATTTGGGATCCATGCCAGGCATGTCTGCAGCGGTCCAAGCGAAGATTTCTTTATACTCATGGAGAAGTGCAATTAGTCTTGCCTCCATGTTAGCCTCAAGCTTGTCATTGATGTTTGTAATCTATTCCGGGGTGCTACCCAAAACAATAGACTTGGATCCGCCATCAGGAGTTGGTTTCAAAGGGTTCAGTGGGTCTATAGAAGACTCCGCCCTGGGGTCGAGATCCACCAAATTGACGGATGCTGCCGCACTGCCCTCTTCATTCAACTTTCTTTTCTTAGACACGGCTTCCAGCTTGACCATGTTAAGACTCAAGTTGTAGCAATAGCGAGCCATTTCTTGGTCACCCCTTACAGATGAGACTTGGTTATCTTTGTCAATGAACTTGATTAACAAGTGGGGAGTTGAAACGATGGCTTCCATGGCATTCAGGGTAGGCCGCCCAATGATGCCATTGTAGGGAGACTTCACATCAATGACAAGAATCCTGGATTTCACAGTCCTTGCTCCAGGTTCGCCGTCAAAGGTAATTCTCATATCTAAGTAGCCTTTAGTGGGCTGTTTGGCACCATTGAAGGCTGTAAGGTCCTGCGTATATGGCTGTAAATCTGCATCAGTTAGTTATAAAAGATAACATCGCAGGAACTTCCCTGATCAATTAGGATGCGTTTTACATCCATATTAGCGATTACCGCAATAATCACTACTGCATCATCTCCTTCAGGAATAGTAGGGCCAAAATCGTCGTCTGTGAAGGTTATGGGTGGAGTCTGGACCCCGTTCCTGAATGGGCGATATTCTTTGTTCTTGCCTTGCACAGACAAGATCATGCGATGATGATTTTTCCTGGCGGTGTTTGAGGGTCCGCCCCCGGCGAAGCCTCCAGCTATCATGTCTACAACCTGCCTTTTGCCCCTCGATCTGGGTTCTGGGCTTGGTTCTTTTTGGGCGGACTCCAGAACAACGCCCTTGTGTTTTTCTGTTGCCGTCGTGCGTTTAGGCTCCCGAGTGTTATCAGGATCAGGAGAACGATCGCGAGATCTTTTTTCAAACCTCTCTGGCTCATCATGAGATTTACCCTTAAACAAATAATGTTTCAGCTTGCCTTCATGAATAAGCACCTCAATGGTATTTTTGAGTTGCTTGCACTCCTCCGTGGTATGGCCAACTGATTCGTGGAGCTCACAATATTTCTTTGGGTTCCCACCGCGTATAATTGGAGGTGGACGTTGAATCCCATAAACGTTAAGGGTAGTCCGTCCTATTTCACGCAAGATTTGTTCATATGTCGTGTTCAGGGGTGCATAATGAGCGAAATTGAACACTCGTTTATCTTGCTGTTTGAAGGGTTGGTTCCCTGCTTTGTCTTTCTGGGGGAACTTATCATTCCTGGATGATTTTTCCTTCACTTTGTCATGGTGTGGAGCTGAAGGAGGTGGCTTAATGCGAGATGCAGTGGCTTCCAAGTGCATCTCAATACCTACGTACTTAGATGCCTTTCTGCGAAACTCCTCCATGGTGGATGGAGGTCCTTTTGCCAATGACAAAGCAAAAGGTGATTTCGGTTGCATGGCCTCGATGAGGATGTGCAACTGGATTGCTTCCGTCAAGTCAGGGACCATGGCCGCCTCTTTGTAAAATCTCTTCAGGAAATCTTTTAGAGACTCCTTATCACCTTGTTTGATCTGAGCCAAGGTGTGGGAGGTTCTAGGTGTATCCCTAGAGATTACAAAGTGACTGCCAAAAGCTGTGGCCAAGTCTTCCCATGAATCAATGGAACCTGAAGGTAAACTCTTGAACCAACTAAGGGCTTCACCTGTAAGGGTCCTGGGGAACATTCTGCACATGACATCTTCTTCTGCACCTAAGAACATAGCCTCGTAGATGTAAGCATCTAAATGCTTAGAAGGATCTGTTTCCCCAGTGTATTTTCCTATGGAAATGGGTTGCATAGTTTGCAAATGTCTGGGAACATGCGCATTCATGAGTCTTTTGGAAAATGGGATACTCATCTTGTATCCCGAGGGGGATGCGTTTGAAACTGCTCTTCTCCCCTCATGATGTTGAGCATTTGCCAGTGGAAGGCTTCGTTGCTCTTCCATGTAAGTAGGGATGCGAGAGTAATTTGGAGTACTCGATTCCTTCTGTGTATACGATTCATGGCGAGGCTGGTTTGCAGGGCCCGCTCTCTCGTGCATAGGATTAGCCTTCTCACGACGAAGCTCTGCAATTTCTTCTTTCAGCATTCTGATCATGTCATCTCTCGGATCTGGAGAGTCAACATGCGTTGCCTTTTTGTGAGCATCATTGTCAAAGTTAAGACGTCTAGGATTGCGTGGAGGAGAATCCTCTATCTGCATTTCTGGTCCTGGTCTCTCCATTAATGATGAATGTAATGGGAATTGCTCAAGGATTGTGGGATTACCAATTTTACAGGTCCCACCGGCGTGCCAATGAACTGTTCTTTACTGGGGGTGTAAAAGTATGGTTGATTAACAATTCAAAATATACATGTCATGTCAATCTGGTACAAGGAGATATTTATAAATGTGCAAGTACGGAGTATCCTTGTAGACTGGGGCGGAATACAATGCACTCTGGGCGGTGTGACAGTCCGCCTGAAGTAACCTCCTTTGCCTTGACACAATTGGTGGTGGTACCTGCAATTATTCTCCGACGCTCAAGTCAGTATTCTGAAATACTGTAAGACTTAGAAAGCAAATCTGAGAGAATTATGCAAGTAAAAGTGTAAGGTTCAGAATTGAGAGAGGATCCCTCTATACCTTTTTGTTGAGGTTTATATACCTGTTATTGGTGCTCCATTATTGGTAGGACCCGTTCCTTGTTTTCTGGCATAATGCAAGAAAGGTAGTGGGTCCCTGTGTCGTTCACGAGCACCATCGCTGTAGTGGGTATTTCCACTTGCTTGGAAAGCGTTAATGCCTTATTATTTTATTCATTGTTCCCTTTTATGCATGACAGCGTGATTCCCATTTTCAACCTCTCAAGATAGAGTCAATCTCGTGCCGGGGTTATAAGTATGGGCTCGCTACGCAATATAGAAAATTCAATATTCCGCCTATGGCTTGGCGGAGTAGTATGCATTGGAAATACTTTATGCATGTGTATAAGATATTCAATATTTTCCACCTTGGCGGAGTAATAAGCTTTGGCGGAGTTACGTGCCTTAGCGGAGTTGCATGCCTTGGCGGAGTAACGTGCCCTGGCGGTATGTACTCCGTATAGAAGTAATTATAAGGTATTTGAGACGTACTTCTCCTGTTCAAAATGATGATCTGGCAAAGCATTAAAACCATGCTCTTGGGGACCGGTGTTGGGACCGGATTAAATCCAACAATATTAAACCCACTAAAAATGGTGAGGTGGTGTTGGTAATGATGATGATGATGTTGATGATGTTTGATAAATGGCATGAATAGGATGCATAGAGTGAGAAATGCATATGATTGGCATTTGCATCTATGGCATACTACATAGTCGCCGATGTTAGAACATTAGGGGAGTTCTCTCGGCTGACCTAGTGGGAGGGTGGCTCAGTGCACGAGCAAATTTTATTTTCCCCTATGACTCGGTGTGTAAGTCACGAAGCCGCCTATGTATTGCTACGGGGAGCTACGTGTGGCCGACCCTTGTGGGGGTGGCTCTTGATGAGCAAGTGACCCGGTGATCCTTCGGATCACAGCCGCCATGGGATGAGTCATGGTGAAAATAACCAGGTGTTGCAAGATGGGCGATGCGGTTTGGTACCGGTAAAAGATTGGTGAAATGCATGTAATTTGATGATAAGTGTACATATTTTACTACTGCAGTAGGGGTATGATTAGATGATCATACTTGAATCCCATAATTGGTGTTTATATTCCCACAGTCAGATCTACAATTATTGAAATATTCTATTATGTATATGCATTAGCCTAAGAGCATTTGCATATAGCAAGGAAGTATGCCAAAGGTGATGAGATATGATGATGATGGGTGTGTTGTGGATGAGAAATTATATTAAGATAACATAAAAGATATGAATACCAAGAATATATGGAGTAAAATAATGAGATGTGTAATAGTCCAATTGTTGAAGGGCTAGATTATGTGTATGATTCCTTACTTTACTATATTTCATGAAGTTGTACGTGAATGCAAAGTATACATGTTTGGTTCACATGCACATAATCACATGGTATTCATATTCATTCTTTTAGAATGTGAGACTCACTCTCCCATGTTATCCACTTTTTAGACTTGTGATGCAGGGCACTCATGGGTGGAGTGAATATTTTGAAGTATATTTTGATGAAGAAGGTAAATAGGTGTATAGGAAGCACCTTGGCCGGCAAAATCTGAATTTTTGTATAGCATGTAGTATGGGTATATGTATATTTTGTAATCTGAATGATTGAATGATGCTTTTGGATGGTCATGTATGAAAATTGGACCTTGATGTGTATGGCCAATTTTCCTTAATGACCTAGATGATGTATGAGGAAGAATTGTGATGTTAATTGATATTGAATTCCATGTATGAATGAAGTATTTTACAATTTACAGCAATTTATGAGGTTTATGTGAAAATGATTTAAACATCATGCATTGGATGAATAAGAATTGATCTTGGTGGGTATAAACAAGTAGATGGACTTTTAAATGTATGATTGAATGTATCTAATATATTGGTATAGGCTAAAATGGCATGAAATGAAATTTAGTATGCTAAGTTGTGTGAAATGTTACATGTTTTTGCTGATTCTGCATAACTCGCTCAAGCGAGATCTCCCTATAACCGTGGGGTGGCCTCTGGCCCAAATTCGCTCAAGCGAATGACAATCTTGCACAAGCGAGATCTCCCTGTAACCGTGGGCGTGGCTATTGGCCTCATTTCGCTAAGGCAGGTAAGATCTCGCCCGAGCGAGTGTTGGATAAAATGCAACTGGACTATTTTCGCTTGATCGAATGGTCAGTAACTTGGTGGATACTGGACCTATTTCGCTTAGGCGGGGATGCCTCGCCCAAGCGAAAGGGAACCATTTCGTTACTGGAGTAATCTTGCTCAAGCGAGCAGGGCTCGCTCAAGTGAGATGGGTACCTGATGCGTACTGCTTCCCTCACTTAAGCGTGTTCGCTGGCTCGCCCAGGCGTGGGTATTAGAACTCGCTCAAGCGAGTGGGGCATCCGCGTGAGCGAGATGCCCCTGTTTCCTCCCAAATGCCTTGTTTTAATTATTTTCACTTTCCTTTGCATCAAATCATCTTTTGCATCATCTTAATAATACCTTTGACATATTATAAAATCATTAACCCTTATGATGCCTAATTTCTTGAACCCAATCATACAACATCAATTTAAATGATTCTTTCCGCTATTTTTAATTGAAATTTTCTCATTAATCATCTTTAACCCGCCTTCTATAACACCCCTGATTTTCTATACTCGAATCCTGATGTAATCGTCATAATTAATAAAAATGCAAACAAATTTTTCGCGTTTGAAAACATTTCCAAGACACCACCATGATCACATCAAGACCCAAATCACAGAAAACCAAAGAGTGAGATTATATAACCCAAAGCTGGATCGATAGATAAATTGCCCATAACGGTATACAAAAATAATAGAGTATATAGCGGAAGAGTATGTATACCGGGCACATGCCTAGTCCCATATATGACGATATGAGAAAAGGCTAGGCAAGCATGCAAACACCAAACACAAACTTATTACTACATCACATTCATACACTTACAACATACGCATACATTGCCTAAGATACAATAATTATATATATGTATATATATACATACATTTGGGGATCTTCTCCCGACTATCTCAATCATCAATGAACATCGCTCAATTTCAATTCTTATAATACACATCAAATCATCTCTTACATTCCATATATATATATATATTCACCATCCACAAATTCAAGGATTATCTTATACATATTCAAAATCTCTAAATCATCTACATTCTCATAACCAATTCATTTGTTACATAAGAACTCATAAATGATGTCGGCCAAGGCACTTCCATTACCACTATTTACCTTCACTCAAGCTTTAATTAAAATCCAAACTCATCCCATGGCAACCTGCATCACAATGCTAAAAAGAAGACCACATGGGAGAGTGAGTTATACATTCAAAATGACGAATAATATATATATATATTGTGATCATGTGTATATGCATACAAACGTCATGTGTGCTTTGCTATCAAATCATTAAATTATCATTCATATATCATCTCATTATTATAATAGGCATACAAGCCTCATGAATCGTAATTCATATCATAAATAAGCACAACATATAGACAATCACATACATAATCTCTTTGCCACTTATCAACAAGGGCACTCATAATCATTATCATCATTATTTCATTATGGCTTTGCTCAATACCTCCTCGCAAGGGGTTTCTCATCACTCGTGGTCATCCCATCTCAAATGCCATGGTCTTAAGGCTAATGCATATGTCAACTGTTTAATGCATATGCAACGGATCCGATTTTCAAATTCAACAATAATCACAATCACTTAAATTATCATCATCACTCAGGGATACACCCTTCGTGGCACTCCGCAAGGTGATTTATTCAACAACAATAGGACAACGTCCTCTTCACTCCGGGATATACCCTTCGTGGCACCCCGCAAGGTGATTTATTCAACAACAATAGGACAACGTCCTCTTCACTCCGGGATATACCCTTCGTGACACCCCACAAGGTGATTCACTTCACAATAATTATCACAATACCATCATCACTCGGGGATACACCCCTCGTGGCACCCTGCAAGGAGATATATTAAACAATAGGACAACGTCCTCTTTACTCTGGGATATACCCATCATGGCACCCCGCAAGGTGATATATTCAACAATAGGACAACGTCCTCTTCACTCCAGGATATACCCATCGTGGCACCCCGCAAGGTGATATATTCAACAATAATAGTACATATCAATGCCATGCTATGCCATGAATGCAACAATGCAATAATGCATGTGCCCAACAACCTCGCAAGGATAGCTCACCCTCTCAATTAGGGATATAATTAATTTGGCATTTTAATAATTATTTGTAATCATTTACAAGCCCCTCAAGGCACATCATTCATATAATTGGCATCCAATGGCCACAACCATCATTGATAACAATCCACACATGGATATCAAAAGGCATAGCAAACAATCATAATATCAAGCCATACATGTATCAACAAGGTGTTCTCGGAATATATATATATATATAGCAACCATCATTGCCTCACACACATACAAGTCAATTACTTGTATCAACCACAAGGGTGTCATAATATTTCTCATTATTCATCAATGCCATTATACATTCATTTAGTGGTTTTCAACCCATCATAATTGTCATCTCCGATTTATTCAGTTATTAACATACACCTTGCTATTCAATCATTCCCATGAAGGGTTCATAATCACTCGGAGGTACAATCTTATAACTCAACGTCAAACCCTTGACATTGTTCTCACTCACTTTATTCTTGGTGGTTAAGAATTCATGTTTCACATTATGCATATTATGGGTATTAACAAATTTTCTCAATCTCTCAATCGTTATCCATCACCACCCAATTATATTATAGGCATATTTATATCCCCATACGTTCCCTCAGGTATCGCACAAGATAAGGGGAAGAAGGCCCAATACCATCAGAACCGAGAAAAGAAGGGAAAAATACTATCAGTGTTCACTCGCTCAAGCGAGGCCCACATTCGCTTGAGCGAGACAGCCCATCTCGCTTGAGCGCCTCAGCTCGCTCGGGCGAAATCGTTCCAGTAAGCATTCCCAAATATATTCGCTCGAGCGAGGCTCCCTTCAACCAGCCACTCGCTCGGGCGAGAATTATCCAGTAAGGAATTCCATACTTACTCACTTGAGCGAGGTATCCACTCTGTCCCAACCTGGATCGCGACGGCGCGGCGAAGAGAGAAAACCATGTTTGATGAAACAGGGAGTCGCCACCAACGTTTTTATTCATAGGAAAAACATTGGGAAAAAACTAGGTTCAGTAAAGCACTGGTTAAAAATTGAGATTCAAGTTCGGGAGTCGGTTACGAGTAGGGAAGGTATTAGCACCCTACATCGCCTGTCGGAAATAGTACCAAGGTTGAAAGCGCAATATAAATAGCCTTAAATAAACATGGTTTCTTCCCTTTTTTTGTATTTTTATTTGAAAACGACGGAAGGGAGTAAGTGAACTGTACAAACATAGAATGTCGAAGCGAGGTTAACGGGACGTTTCATCCGAATTAAACTCGACTTCGATATGAGACAGAGAGAGGAAGAGAATGCTAATAAGACGTCACGTCTAAATTAGACATCCTCGAATAAAAAAGGGACGGGGATAGGAAAGAGATA
This sequence comes from Clitoria ternatea, assembly GCA_037962975.1. Taxonomy (NCBI): domain Eukaryota; kingdom Viridiplantae; phylum Streptophyta; class Magnoliopsida; order Fabales; family Fabaceae; genus Clitoria; species Clitoria ternatea. Next base: position 166,999,196 of record CM075672.1, read on the forward strand.
AGCAGGACGTCTCGTCCTAAGTATCCCTTCTCTATGAATTGTGGCGAGGCTTGAACAAAAAAACTAGGGGGAAATCAACAAGACGTCATGTCTAAATTGATTTTCACGGAAATGACGAAAAAAAAGGAACATTTATGAAAGGGACACGAAAGTGAGGAAATAAATCAGTAAAAGGAAACAAGAGAGATGGGCCCGACAGGAGTTGAGGTCCTGCTCCTACGTGTTCTTGAATTATCAAGAAATCAGGGTTACGTAGTTCTGAGTGTTTTTTTTTAGGAAAAGATTGGGAAAATGTTGGTGGGTATCATTTTGGTGAGGAACCCATACAAGACGAAGTTCTTCGCACGTGTACGAATCCTACAGAGGTTGTGTAGACGGAAGTATTTTCCATACGACACTGACTAAAAATGATTTTTTCTTTTTTTGATTTTGTTTTGATTTTATTTAGATTTGAAAGAAAACATAGGAAACATTTATTTCCCTTTATTATATTTTTTACTACGAAGCAAAAGAGGGAGGGTAGCAGAAGCTACAAGAGAGAAAGGGAAACAGTATATTCGGAAAAGAGAGGGAAAAATGAGTGAAAACTGAGTGGGAGAAGAGAAAACCGAGTGAGAAAAAGGGAAAAAACCGAGTAAAAGTGGAAAAACCGAGTGAAAATGGGAAAACCGAGTAAAAATGGTAAAACCGAGTGAAAATGGAAAAAACCAAGTGAAAAGTGAAAATACCGAGTGAAAAGTAGAATACCGGGTGAAAAGTAGAATACCGGGTGAAAATTAAGAAACCGAGTGATGGAGCAGGAGAGCTGGTCTCAGGTTGCTGAACAGTGAGGTATGAAGGGTGCTGGTGAGGAGAGAAGAAGTGAGTGGAGAGGAGAAGGGTGCTTCGTGTCTCTTTTTAAGAGGTAGGACGGTGTGGAGAAGGAAGGAGGACGGTGGGGAGTGGTGAGAAGATTGGGCTGTACGGATAGGGGTTGTGTTGGTTTGATTTGAGGGAGCTGTCAGGTGGGAAAAGGGAGGAGGAAGACTGTATTGGTGAAGGTAGAATGAGGACGGTGTGGTGGAGGGGGAAGGGAGCTGGTGAGTGAAGGAAGGGACGGAGCTGGTGAGTGGAGAGATGGGCAGAGTTTTTTCTCTTAATGAAGGCCTTTTTCTCCCTCAAAGCTTCAGCCCTTGTCCATTTATAGGCTTTTCCGAGTGGAAGGCCAGCTCAGGCTTCCACTCAGAGTGGAGGCAACCTGGTAGTGGGGGACAGCGGCTGGTGGGAATTTTTAATTCCTCCACTTCCGCCCCTGTCTGCCACCCCCAGGATTCCTAGATCCACTTGGGTGGTGGAATCCAAGTCAGCACGGGTGAACAGGGGGAGCCTGGTGGAAATCCGAGAGAGGATGTGGAAATCCGAGAGAGGATGGTGGAAATCCGAGAGAGGATGGCTCGGATTAGCCTCTTAGTCAGCATTCATCCTCAATGGGAGTGAATTCCGAGAGGAATGACTATTCTCCAATAGAATTCCGAAAGGAATGACTATCAGTCTTGTCCGAGTGAGAATCAATCTATAACAGACCGAGTGGGAATCCTTTCACAAAAGACTGAGTAGGAATCCTTTAGTAGCCGACCGAGTAGGAATCTTTTAATAGCTGCCGAGTGTGAATCAATCTGAGAGGACTCAACCACTCGGAAGAACTCGCTCGGCAATGCTTCTACACTCAGATTCATCACTTGTGCTCGGATACAGGACCCTGGGTGTACAATCAGGTCTTAGTAAGCTTCACTCAATATTCAACTCGAAGCCGACCTTCCTTTCAATCAGAAGTTACAACAACTCCAATAATCCTTCAGGAGCATTCATTCGGAGTTGGCCATATTTCCACTTGGATGGTTTCACTTGTTTCTTGGACAAGTCTTGGTCAGATTCAAGACTCAGGAGCAATTTATTTGTGTATCAACCGGATTGGAGGTAAGCTACAACCCATTCAGATTTCACAATGGGGAGTCATTCAGTGGAGAGCATTCATTCAGAAATCCGACTGGTTTCACATGGAATTGCCTTTTCAATCAGAAATGGTTTCACACGGCAATCAACAATTCTTATGCACTTTCCAATCAGGATGGTTTCTCTGAAATCAGAACCCTTTTTTAGTCAGAATCTGACCGCTCAGAGTTGGTCACTTCACTTTAGTCAAGAGAGATTCATTAAATAATCATCCCTCGGATGTGTTTATTCAAGAGTCGGCCTTGTATTCACTCGGACTCATCCCTCATACTTCAATCAGAAGGGTCTCAATCAACGTTTGACCCTCGGATGTGTTTACTCGGGTGTTGGGGTTGTTTTCACTCAGAAATATGGGACTTGAGAGAGTCTGCCCAGATATTCATTCTCAGCCTTTCTGTGCTCGGAATCGGTTTGAAGAGTGATGGCTCGGGATTGATTTGAAGGGATTGACTCAGAATTGGTTTGAAGGGCGATGACTCGGCATTGGTTTGAAGAGTGATGGCTTGGGATTGATTTGAAGGGATTGACTCGGAATTGGTTTGAAGGGTGATGACTCAACATTGGTTTGAAGGGTGATGACTCGGCATTGGCTGAAAAGGACTCCTTACTGACTGAAAAATGTCACTCAGAATTGATTGAGAAAGTTGCTCAGAATTTGGTGAAAATGGTGGCTCGGTAATGGTTAAAAGGATAGCTCAGAATCAGTGGCTCGAAATTGGTTTGAAGAGTGAGGGCTCGGAATTGATTTGAAGGATGAGTGAAGATTGGCTCGGAAATCTGACTGAAAAGGACTCGGAAATGGTTGTAGAATGGCCCACTCGACAAATATTCATTCGGACTCGATCTTCTTTCCTCTCAGAAGTTGGTACTTGAGAGAATCTTACCACTCAGATAGATTTAGAGTTAGACTTTTCTTCCAGTCTGAATCTGACCACTCAGTTACACTCGAAGTCGGTCTTTTTGACTTCAGTCAGGAGAGCTCCATTCAACATCTGACCCTCGGATGTGCTCACTCGGACTTGGTTATTCGGACTCGGTTCTGCCCAGAAAACACACTCCTCAATCAGATTCACTTCAATCAGTATTCTTTCATTCGGATTTCTTGTATTCAGAAAGCTCCCACTCGGATTCACTTCAATCAGCAATAGTATTCCACTCGGAAATGACTCATTCTGAGTAGTTCTACTCGGATTGGATCATTTATGGGTCATTCCGCTCGGATTCCCTAACAGGAGCCTATTCCACTCGGAAATGATTTATTATGACTCAGATTTGATCATCTTTTGAGTCATTCCACTCGGATTTCTCTTCAACAGGGACATATTCCACTCGGATTTGATCCATTCTGAGTCATTTCACTCGGATTTGATCATTCCTTAAGTCATTTCACTTGGATTTATCCCAAAAGGGCAATATTTCACTCGGAAATGCTTCAATCTGAGTCATCCTATTCGAATTTGATTATTTTTGAGCCATTCTACTCGGATTTGACCATTCTGAGTCAGAATTCAGTATAAAAGAAGATTCGTTCCACTTGGATCGGATCAAAAGAGGTGTTCACACACTCGCTTAAGCGAAATCAGACCAGAGGTCGTCCTTCCCAACACTCAGTTTTGTACTCGGGAAAGTTATTCCAGAATTGATTCCTCTCATTCGGTCCTTCACTCGGCAATTTACATTAAAGCCGACTTATCACTCGGTCGGTCATACACTCGGTAATTCACCCTCACACCGACTCAACACCTGATCGATCTTCACTCGGTGAATTATTTCAAAACCGACTCTTCTCTCGTGTGGTCTTTCACTCGGTAAATTAATTCCGAGATCGACCATCACTCACTCGGGTTTCCACTCGCCAAAATAATCCAGACCGAGTCTTTTTTCACTTGGTAATTTATTCTAAAAACCAACTTCCTTTCTTTTTCACACGAGTGAAGTTATTCCAGAATACTTCTGGACAAACACACCATATATCCCCAATCGGTGCCATCCCTACTCGGAATTACACGCACAAAGGGACTCCATTCGGAACGAGTCACTTTGAACTCAGAAATTCCCACTCGAAACTCTACTGCTTGGGATATCATACAGGGAGACCTCTCACTCGGAATTATATCCACTCCCTCACTCGGAAGGTCCTGATTCAGACATAGGTCACTCGGAATTTCACTCGAAAATTCACCACAACTTAAATTGTTTTCAAAACTCCCATTCGGACAGAACTTGTCCAGGATCTCACCCATTCTCTGTTCACTCATCTCACTTTGGCGAATACTATCCCCAAGATCCTTCGCTCGGGCGGATTTTGTCCAGTGGCTACCCCTGATTCTATTAACAATCCCGCTTGGGCGAAATAGCCATTCGCCTGAGCGAATTCGGGCCAGTAGCAATTCCCATTTACTACAACAATCTCGCTCAGGCGAGATTCTCACTCGGTTGAGCGTGTTCTGCAGAATCCCTACAGGAAATACGAAATTATACACCATCATATATAACATGTAAGGCATATACACCTCGTTCCAAGCACTCTCACTCGGAAGTTCTCATTATAAGTCAAATTTAGACCTATCCAACGTTCTTACACATTATAAAAGGCATATACCACCTGTTCACACACTCATTCTTATCGATTTACATTTCAAACATATTATTCATGTTGAATTCAAACTCATCATCATCTTATATACATATATTCATACCTTGCCATAACAAATCCACATATTCTCACACATCATCCTCAATAATCATCAACTTGCCAATTCAATTAATTCAATACATACACATGACAAGGCAAGCATGAGTACTAACACATACAATAATCACTAACGATTTTACTCATGCAGTTTGAATGTTAACTCCTCTCCTACCTCGATGGAAGAGCCGAAACGATTCCAATGCTCTGAATGCTCCATTGCATCACCCGGAATACAATCTACATACCATATGCAAGTATATTCACGTAATTAATAACCATCATAATTCTAAACACTTGCTAGCTTATCATTAAGCTCAACCCCAAGTCCTAGACTTGCTAAACACCAATATATGTAATTGTGTTAGGCTTCGGGAATTCCTTTCCCAAAGCCAAGATCCTCTAGCTCATAAAAGGCCAACTAAACCCAATAACATCACCATCACATTGTTACTCAATATTCAACTTAGCTCTCATATCCTTCAATAACCACAATGGTTTAGAACCTCATCAAGTCACAATCTTTTCACACCAATCCCTCACATTCCACATTCATAACAACACTCATCACTAAACATCACCCATTAACATTCAATTCAACCTTTCAAGTTATACAATATCCATTTCCCCAAATTCTTAGGGCTAGGGTTTTCATCAAAACCTAATAACATTTACCCATGCTCACTAATCACCATCAATGGCCATCTTTCATCATTAATATCATTCTCCAATATCATTAAACCTACATTCTACACACATTTCACACTTTCCCCAAATTTATTAAAGTTAGGGTTTCACTAAAAACCCATCAACATCATAAATGCTCATTTATTTTCCACTCATCCAAGTATTAATTCCATGCACCTATAACAACCCACTATTAATGCCATAATAACAACACCCCACCTTAGGGTTTCCTCATTTAAAGCTTCTCCCAACAACCCATATGAAATAAACACTCTCCTAAATACCAAGAACCCAAAATCTAGGGCATAAAGCTCATGAAAATGATGAGGAACTTACCTCGCCCAAAGAGGCAACATGAGCTTCCAATAGAGAGAGATCCACATGAAAATAGAGGAGAAGAGGGGAAGAGGACCCAACCATGAGCTTCTCCTTCAAGCTTCCATAAACGAAAATGGTGGAGGGTAAGAAAGCTCCACACGGCTTTTGGTTCATGGAGAGAAGAAAAGAGGAAATGGAGAAGGTGGAAGAAGAAAAAGAAGAAGAAATAATATTTTCGAATGAGGGTAAGAACCCAACAAAAAATATGAAGAGAATAATAGGCTTTTAGTTTTAATTTTTAATCCTCCATTAAAGGTTCATCGTTTTAAAATAAACAGGTTCACAGTTCGGGCTCAAAACTATATCCAAAAATTATTCCGAATATATATTCGGATTCTCAATAATGTTCTTATTAGCCCTGACCAGCGGCATCTCAATCGGAGATACTTGGTCCGACACCCATATTCTAATTGGGTATAATTTTATCTCATATCAGTTCAATAAATCATAAATATCCCTAATAAATCCTAATTTCATTATTCCAATATTTTTGGGACACAAACCAACTCACATTCAATTATTTATTATTTATTCTCATCAATTATTTATTTTTATAAAATTCGGGGTGTTACACCTTCTCATATCTCCATATATGAGATAGGTTTTTCATAGATCCAGGGTGTTGATTAAAAGTTCACCACTTTATTTCTTGTCTAATAATGATTTATAAAACGTGAAAAATTTACCCCAATTTTTGGGGCGTCTCAACATAATTGATGTTGTTCAAGTAATTGTCACTTATGATTGGATCATATGAGCTATAATTGATTGAGTTAGGGATTTCTTTGATTGAGTTGTGGCTGTTTGTCATTGAATTGAGATTGATGTCTATGTTGTTTGAGTCCGACCAAGATTCCTTACACTATTTACCTTTTATAATGAATATGTTGTGATTATGTATTAAGGTTAACATGATTATATGCTGTGATGCCTGATGGACCAATGAATATTGAAATCTTTGGATTTATAGGTTAAAATCTAATGTTCGGTCTAGTACACTCACGTGTGAGCCATGTTTTAATGTATAGGCTTGAGATATGGTTGGTAGACCTAATCGTGAGGCTGCTGCTATGGCAAACGTCTTGAATCACTTTGGTGACCTCTTGGAAAGACAAGGCCAACTGAATGTGGGGCAAGTGCCCAAGGTCTTGATCTGTTTCTCAAGAGGAAACCTTCTAAATTTCATGGAGGTTACAAACCTGAGGATGCTTATGCATGGATCAATGATTTGGAAAGGATTTATGCTAGCTTCGAGTGTTCTGAAGCACAAAAGGTGGAGTATGTGGTTTTTATGATTCGCAATGAAGCCGAAGCATGGTGGCGTCTTGCTAGAGGGCGCATGATATCTGCTAATGTCCCTTTGATTTTCGAAAACTTCAAAGTGGAGTTCTTGAAGAAAAATTTTCTGAATAGCTACAAAAGTAAGAAAGAGCTTGAGTTCATGGAGCTTAAGTAGAGTAATATGACTGTGGAGGAGTATGCCTCCAAGTTCAATGAGCTTTGTGTGTTCTATCCTCCTTATCAACAAGAGGGTACCGAGGCTTCAAAGTGCATTAAGTTTGAAAATGGTTTGAGGCCCGAGATTAAGCGGACTATTCGGTATTAAGAGATAAGAAGTTTTCCGATGCTTGTGAATAAGTGTCGTATTTATGAAGAAGATGATATGACTCCTTCGAGTCATGGCAAGTATGAGTCTAAGTTGAAGGGCTAATTCTCTAGTTTCAAGAAGCAAGGTTACTTCAAGAAGAACAAGTTCTTTCGTGGTGGATCCTCAAATGCAAGAGGACGTGGTGCTTTTAGAGGTGGTTATGGAGTTGGTAACCAAGGTCGTGGAAATGTCCAAGGCCTTACCTGCTTCAAGTGTGGTGCTAACCATTTAGCACGAGATTGTTCATGGGATAATGTGGTTTGCTATCAATGCAACCAACCTGGGCACATCCGTCCTGATTGCCCATTGAATGCAAGGAATGCCAATGTTGATACTCTTACATGTATGAACCCTAATGGAAACCGTGGAGGCCATGGTGGCTATGGAGGCAGTGGTCGTGGAAACGGTAATGGTTATAATGGTGGCTGAAATGGTGGTCGTGGTGGAAATCATAATGGTGGAAGAAATGGCAATGGTCGAGGCAATGGCCATGGTGGAAGAAATGGTAACCGTAATGGTGGTGATCAACCACAAGCAGCTGGAAAAGTATTGATGACATATCTTTTTACCTTTAATTACTTACTCTGTTTGTCTGTTTTATCTACTATTAAATTATAATAACTGTGTTTTAACGTAATTTGTCAGTAATCTCCGTTTTTATTTTTTATCTCACTACTTGTTAGTGATCACTGTTTTCTATTTTTTTACTGTTACTATTAAGTGTTGTATTTTTGTGATTTATGTTTTCTTTTACTGTTACTATTTACTAGTGATTATTGTTTTTAATTTCTTCTGTTTCTGATTCTTTTGCATTAATTAGTATGTTTAAAATAATTTAAGCTTGCATGAATGTTTAGTCCTAAAATAAAATTAATTGAATTAACTAAGTTTAATTTAATTTTATTTTATAGGCTATCAATTATTGGAAGCTTCTTGATTATTTTGTAAATAAACTCTTATTTTCACTATGCCTTTAACGTGAATTACATGGCTGAATGGTTATTTTTGTGCAGCTTGGAACTTGAATAAAATCATGCTTCTTCTTTCATCTTTTCAACGTGAGAAGGCTTCTACAAGGTAATCCAATTTTGACTTAGTTAAAATTGGACTTAAATGGTTTCAAGGATACAATTCACGTTGGAAGCTAGTGAACCATGTGCCAATTATTTAGCAATTGTCATCCCTTTATTATTTTAATGTAAACAAAGGAAGCCAAGCCAAGCTTCTCACGGTTTTACCAAAAAGAAAGGGGACCCATTGCCAAATATTTTGCAAGCCAAAAGCCATCACTTTCTTCCATTCCACGTCATGGTGAACAAGTCCAAAGGGCCAATTTTTTTAATGCAAATAATATGGTAACAAGACCACACTCACGGAAAGCACCAAGAAGGGTCCAAGCTCCATTATTTTATGCAAATCAAAGGCAATTGTACAAGCTTTCACGTTGGCACCAAAACAAGGCTCCATGTTCCTATTATTTAATGTAAAATCACCATTTCTTTTGTGCAAAAGTCCACACGGTCATGACCCCTCTAAGTGCAGAATTTTTGTGTAATTATACTCCTTGTGGCAAAGGCTTTCACGTGAAACAAGTCTGGTGGACAGCAAGAAAACAATACAAAAACAACATTGTATTTGGACAGCAACAGCAGGGAAAAATGGACAACAAACAACAAGAAAACAACTCAAAACAGCAAGAAATTAGAACAGCAAACAACAAATTAATTCATTCTCCTTCCAAGTGCTAAAATCCAATGAGAAATGCCCTCTTAATGCAGAATGTTTTCCACTTTATTACATTAAGAAAAATGAAAAGAAGAAAACATAGCATGGCATAGGAATGGAAGGCAAATGGCATGTTCCCTTAGTGCCTTAATTTCCAACGTGAAGTGCATATGGCAAAGGTAATGGGCTGATTTGTAATGAGAAAAATCAGCCTTGAAATGCTATAAATAGGGAGCTTAGTGCTGAATGAAAAAATGTGTGTTCAGAGGAGAGGAGCAGAGGAATTGTTGGAGCAGAGAAGTAGTGGACAGCAGAAGAATTCCGGAGGAGCGTCATTCCGGGTTTGGTTTTTATTTTGTTTTAATTATGGAGGGCTAAAACCCTTAGATTGATTTTCTTGGAGGTTAATGTAATGTTATTTTTGAGGTTTTGATTTTTAATATATTTCCTTGTTGTTAAACTCTTCATAATTTTAGCTCAATTATTTAATGTCTATTCGGTTTAATTAAGTTGTATGCTTAATCAATTTAATTATATAGTTAGAATTAAATAAAAATTATATTAAGATAGATTTAGAAATATACATGCTTAATGAATGTTTCAAAAATCAATCTTAATAGTTGTGGTTTGCTTAATTCCATAACGTTGAAGCTAGTTTATGTATGTAGGCGATGTTCTATGTATGTTCAATAATTCCTAGAATTTAAAATCTTGACTCCTTTTGCTTAATTAGGATGCTTGATTAAAATCTTCATTTTATGAAAGTAAAGGAATTATGAATTAAAAGACGCTTAGTTGATTAATTCAAATTGAACTAAGGGATTGACAGTAAGGAAGTGTATAGAAACCTTTTCAAATCTAAGGATAAAATAAATTACAATACTCCAAGAAAATCAATCGTTCGTTATTTACTTGTTCTACACTCATTTTGTATTTTGTATTCTGTTTTAAATTTCTGTGACAATCAAACAAACCCCCCAATTATATGCTTGTTGAACTTCTGTCTGTAAAAAATAAATTTTAGTTGTTTTATTTTGGTTTGTTAAAAATTAGTTTAAGATTTGATTTTCCTAAAATTTTTTTGTTGATCCTTGAGAGAACGACCTAGGTTGACACCCTAGTACTACATTAATTAATTTTAATGTACTAATTTGACGGGGCTACGATAGCCAACATCAAATTTTGGCGCCGCAGCCGGGGATCAACGATCTTTAGGAAAATTGTTGTTTTAAATTAATTTTTTTTAATTTAAAAAAAAATAAAAAAATATATTTTATTTATTTGTTTGTTTGTTTTATTTCTTTTGCATGATTTAGGATTCTTATGATATATTGCTCATTATCATGAAATATCTTGTTGTATGCTATGTATGACTAGAAGAACTTTTGAGCATTTATATTCATTTGATCCTGAAATTGATAGAACTTTTCATAAGTTAATTAGAGAAACTAGATTTAATAATAACTTTGTTGATATTGATAGTGATAGTATCTTTTCTGAATCTGTTGAAAGTACTACTGCTAGTTTTTCTGATATGGCTGAACCTCGTGAAAGAACTCTTAGAGAACTAGTTGCACCTGAATTCACATACGAAAGTTTGTGTATTCAATATCCTGATGAGGATGTCCCTTTTATTCTTAAGACCGGACTTATACACTTGTTGCCTAAGTTTCATGGTCTTGCGGGTGAAGATCCGCACAAACACCTCAAAGAATTCCACATTGTGTGCTCCACAATGAAACCCCAAAATGTTCAAGAAGACCATGTCTATCTTAAAGCGTTTCCTTATTCTTTAAAGGGTGTTGCTAAGGATTGGTTGTACTACCTTGCTCCAAGATCAATCACAAGTTGGAATGACTTAAAGAAAATGTTCTTGGAAAAGTTCTTTCCTGCCTCTAGAACAACTGCAATCCGTAAAGACATATCTGGCATTAGGCAACTCTCTGGAGAAAGTCTTTATGAGTATTGGGAGAGATTCAAGAAACTCTGTGCAAGTTGCCCTCACCACCAAATTTCTGAACAACTTCTTCTTCAGTACTTTTATGAAGGTCTGCACTACGTTGATCGCAACATGATAGATACGGCAAGTGGAGGAGCTTTAGAAGATATGACTGCTGCTGAAGCAAGAAACTTGATTGAGAAGATGGCATCCAACTCTCAACAATTTGGTGTGAGAAATGATTCTTTCAAACCCATGTTTGATTCCAATTCTAGTTCATCTGGAATTAAATTGGAGAGCAAACTTGATGCTCTTACCACTCTGGTCACACAATTAGCAGTAAATCAAAAATCCATGACTGCTAAAGTATGTGGAATCTGCTCTTCACAAGAGCACCCCACTGCTTGTTGTCCTTCTCTACAAGAAAAGGATAATAATAGTCCTCAAGCCTATGCAGCTAACATCTACCATGATAGACCTTCACCACCACAACAACAAAACCATGACCTTTCTACCAACAGATACAATCCAGGTTGGAGAAATTATCCAAACTTGAGATGGGGTAACCAACAACAAAATTCCCATTCCCAACCCCCATTTCAAAGTAATGCACCAACCTTTCAAAGACCTATACCTCAACCATCCACAAGTGGCCCTTCTTTGGAAGAACTGGTGAAACAAATGGCTGCACAAAACTTGGAGTATCAACAGAGGAATGATGCTACCATCCAGAGTTTAAGCAACCAAATTGGGCAATTGGCTTCATCATTAAGCCAGTTACAATCTCAAAACTCTGACAAATTACCATCTCAACCAGCTGCAAATCCAAGAAATGTGAGTGCAATTCAGTTAAGATCAGGTAAGAACCTTGAAGTACCCATACCCAAGGAACCTGAGAAACAAACAACTAAGCCTGAAATAGTTGAGAATGATGTACCCTCTTCAAGCAAATCTGAGATACAACCATCCTAAATCCCATCTCATATCCCTCTTCCTTTCCCACCAAAAGCAATTCCAAGTAAGAAGATGGAAGAAGTGGATAAGGAAATTTTGGATACTTTCAGGAAAGTGGAAGTGAATATACCTCTTCTTGATGCAATCAAGCAAATACCCAAGTATGCCAAATTTCTGAAGGAGTTGTGTACTCACAAGAGGAGACTCAAAGGTAATGAAAGGATCAGCATGGGAAGGAATGTATCTGCACTACTTGGTAAGGAAATTCCATATATCCCTGAGAAATGCAAAGATCCAGGTACATTTTCTATACCCTGTATCATAGGCAATAACAAATTTGAAAATTGCATGTTAGATTTAGGAGCTTCAATAAATGTTATTCCTATGTCTGTTTTTAAATCTTTGTCTCTTGGAAATTTACAACCTACTGGTGTAGTAATTCAGCTAGCCAATAGGAGCACTGCTTACCCTGCTGGAGTTATAGAAGATGTTTTGGTTCAGGTAGAACAACTTGTTTTCCCTGCTGACTTTTTCGTACTTGATATGGAAGAAGGTATGCCTTAAATTCCTGTTCCTATCATTTTGGGAAGAGTATTTTTGAAAACAGCTCGAACCAAAATAGATGTTCATTCTGGAACTCTCTCTATGGAATTTGGTAACACGAGAGTTCAATTTAATATTCTTGATGCCATGAAATACCCATCTAAAAATCATTCTGTTTTCCAAATTGACATTATTGATGAACTAGTTTTTGAACATTTTTCTAATGTTGATTTGGAATGCATAGATGATTCAAACAAATGTTTTGCATGCAATGATTTTGGAAGCAGTGATATTTGTGTTAAAATTGATAAATACATAATTTCTGATTTAGAGTCTTTAGATATACCTGTTAACCATAAGGAGCTGAATGCGGGATTTCAAGAAAACTAACAAAATTTTTGAGGTGCAAGCAGCGGAATCCAAATCTTCTTTGTTAGTTCCATCTGTTTTGCAGGCACCTAAGTTAGAATTGAAACCCCTACCTGAGAACCTCAAGTATGTATACTTAGGGGATGATGAACAGCTCCCGGTGATAATTTCCACTTCTCTTGATGAAAATCAAGAAGAAAAATTATTGCAGGTATTGAAAAAACATAAAAAGGCTATAGGATGGACATTGGCAGACATACCTGGAATTAGCCCATCCATGTGCATGCATAGGATATTTTTAGAGGAAAATACTAAAGCAGTAAGACAGCCCCAAAGGAGACTCAACCCTGTAATCCTTGATGTTGTTAAGAAGGAAATTACCAAGCTTTTACAAGCAGGAATCATTTATCCTATCTCTGACAGTGAATGGGTGAGTCCAATTCAAGTAGTTCCTAAGAAAACAGGGATCACAGTTGTGAAGAATGAGAAGAATGAGTTGATCCCAACTAGAGTGCAGAATAGTTGGAGAGTCTGTATTGATTACAGGAGACTTAACCAAGCAACCAAGAAGGACCATTTTCCTTTACCCTTCATTGATCAAATGCTTGAGCGTCTCGCAGGTAAGTCTCACTACTGTTTTCTTGATGGATTCTCTGGATATTTTCAGATTCATATTGCACCTGAGGATCAAGAAAAAACCACATTCACCTGTCCCTTTGGCACATTTGCTTATAGGAGAATGCCATTTGGCCTATGCAATGCTCCTGGAACCTTTCAAAGATGCATGATAAGTATTTTTCATGATTTCATTGAAAATTGCATAGAGGTGTTTATGGATGATTTTACTGTTTATGGATCTTCATTTAATGCATGCCTTGAAAGTTTGGATAAAGTTTTAAACAGGTGTATTGAAACTAACCTTGTCTTGAACTATGAAAGATGTCATTTTATGGTAAAACAAGGAATAGTTTTAGGGCATGTAATCTCTGAGAAAGGAATTGAGGTAGACCCTGCCAAGGTAGAAGTTATATCACATTTGCCTTACCCCTCTTGTGTTCGAGAGGTTCGTTCTTTTCTTGGTCATGCAGGTTTCTACAGAAGATTCATAAAGGATTTTAGCAAGAAGGCTAGGCCACTATCCAGTCTGCTTCAAAAGGATGTGGCATTTGAGTTTGATGAAAAGTGTCAGGAGGCTTTTAATTGCCTCAAGCAAGCATTGACCACTACCCCAATAATCCAAGCACCTGATTGGACAGCCCCATTTGAATTGATGTGTGATGCCTCTAATTATGCATTGGGAGCCGTCCTTGGACAAAAGATTGACAAACAACCTAGGGTCATCTACTATGCATCTAAAACTTTAGATGCTGCCCAGGTAAATTACACCACCACTAAAAAAGAGCTCTTGGCCATTGTTTTTGCATTAGATAAGTTCAGATCTTACCTACTCGATTCTCGAGTAGTTATCTTTACTGACCATGCAGCTCTGAAGTACTTGTTGAAGAAATGTGAGTCTAAGCCAAGATTAATTCGTTGGATGCTCTTGCTCCAAGAGTTTGACTTGGAAATTCGTGACAGAAGTGGAACACAAAACCTTATGGCAGACCATTTAAGCAGAATTGAGAATGCTCCTGATTCGGCACCTATTCGGGACCATTTTCCCGATGAACACCTCATGAGTATTTCTAACTCTTTTGATACACCTTGGTTTACCAACATTGTAAATTATCTTGTTGCTTCTGTTTTTCCACCATATGCATCCAGAAACCAAATTTCAAAATTAAAAAGTGATGCAAAATATTATATATGGGATGACCCGTATTTGTGGAAGTTGTGTAATGATCAGGTGATTCGAAGATGCATTCCTGATCAAGAGATAGAATCAGTTCTTCGATTCTGTCATGCTTCACCAGTTGGTGGACATTTTGGTCCACAAAGAACAACAAGAAAGGTGTTGGACTCTGGTTTATACTGGCCCACCATTTTTAAGGATACATGGAGAATTTGTAACACCTGTGAGAAATGCCAAAGAACTGGAAACGCTATCACATGGCGTCAACAGATGCCTCAGCAACCTATGTTGTTTTGTGAAGTGTTTGATGTTTGGGGCATTGATTTTATGGGTCCATTTCCTCCATCCTTTGGTTTTACTTACATTCTGTTAGCTGTAGATTATGTTTCTAAATGGGTGGAAGCTAAAGCCACCAGAACTAATGATGCTCGAGTTATTGTAGATTTTGTTAGATCTCAAATTTTTTGCAGGTTTGGCATTCCAAGAGCAATCATTAGTGATCAAGGAACACACTTCTGCAATAGGACCATGCAAGCTATGCTCAGGAAGTATAGGGTTGTTCATAGAGTCTCTACTCCATATCACCCCCAAACCAATGGACAAGCAGAAGTCTCTAACAGAGAAATCAAAAGAATCCTGGAGAAAATAGTACAGCCTAACAAAAAAGATTAGAGCAGGAAACTAGATGATGCTCTTTGGGCACATAGAACAGCTTTTAAGGCACCTATAGGAATATCTCCCTATAGAATTGTTTTTGGTAAAGCATGTCATCTTCCAGTGGAGATTGAGCATCGTGCTTATTGGGCTGTAAAAGCTTGCAACTTAGCACTTGATCAAGCAGGTGAAGAAAGGAAATTACAACTGAATGAGCTTGATAAAATCCGTTTGGCAGCTTATGAGAACTCGAGGTTCTATAAAGAGAAAACAAAGAAATTCCATGATAGCTCAATAGCTAGAAAGGATTTTACTACTGGACAGAAAGTGCTACTGTTTAATTCCCAGTTAAAACTGATGGCCAGAAAATTGCGCTCCAAATGGGAAGGACCTTTCATTGTTACTAATGTATTTCCCCATGGAGCTGTGGAAATAAAAAGTGAAAACTCCAATAAAAGCTTCAAGGTTAATGAACAACGTTTGAAGCCATTTCATGAGAATCCTTCACTTGTAGATGTTATAACACCCCTGATTTTCTGTACTCGAATCCCGATGTGATCGTCATAATTAATAAAAATACGAGTAAATTTTTCGCGTTTGAAAACAATTCCAAGACACCACCATGATCACACCAAGACCCAAATCGCAGAAAACCAAAGAGCGAGATTTCAAAACTTATAACTGGATCGATAAATAGTTTGCCCATTCGGTATACAAAATAATAGAGTTTACAGCGGAAGAAAAATGTGTATACTGGGCACACGCCTAGTCCCACATATGAAGATATGAGAAAAGGCTCGACAACACATGCAATGGCGTAACATAGGCCTAGTAGACAACCATCGTCATTTTACATATTCACATGAGCATACTATGCCTAAGATATAGGTATATATTTATCTATGTGGTCATGCATCATACATCATCAAGGTCCATATCCACTTCGACTACAAGGCATGTGTCATCAACACTTATACACTAATCAAGCGGGTATGAGTGCATACACCCCCAAAGACCAATACAATAACCACTCAAGTTTTTATTCACAATACATTCAAGATTACTACTAAGATCAGTACTATTACGTACATTCATTTACCACCCGATAAATTACAGTCGCTGCCGGCCAAGGCATCCCATTACAACTATTTACCTTCCCAAAAGCTTTACTTTTAAATCATCCTCTTCCCATGGTTTTCCTGCACCAATACTAAAAAGTAGACCACATGGGAGAGTGAGTTTACATTTCAAATGACGATATGAATACAATTGAAATTATGTGCATATGCATATCAACATCATGTATGCTTTGCTAAACACATCAATAATCATTATAAATTATTAATTCAACAATATATATAATCATTTCATGCTCATTCATCAAATCATAGCAAAGCAAGCATATACATATCTATAACGTCGCCACAATGGGCCAACACATATCTATCATATCGCCCCAACGGGCCAACTCATCAATATAGACCATCCTGGTCTTTCATCAAGCCACTATAGGCTAATATCATCATTTCCAATCATAATTAAATACGCCCTTCATTATATTGGGCCATATCATACATATCGTCATATTCAACATCATTTCATATGTTCATATCATTTATTACTTTTATGTGGTCTTTCATCATATTAACTTCGCATCTCATCGACACCAATATTAATATCTCAATCATCATCAATCATTATCATATTCTGGCATATCTCCATACTATGTGAATTTGACAACCAATGCGGATCCGACTGTGGGAATAAACACCAAGTTGTGGGTCAAGCATAGGTGTGCTACTATGCCCCTACTGCAGTAGTAAAATGTGTACACATATCTCAAAGCATGCATGCATCTCAACAACATGTTTTACTGGTACCAAACCGCGATCGCCCATCTGTAGCACTAGTCACCTTGTGACTTGCGGCTTAATAACATGGCCTCACTTGCCAAAAGTGCTACAGGCCCCTCCCGAACACACATCGAGAGAGCCGTGCCCCGTCGGACACCGAGGTAACTCGCTCACCATAGAGCCGCCCACCCACTGGGCCCGCCACATAGGGTGCCTCGTCACCAATCTATGGACAGCTTCGTGACTCACACACCGAGTCACAGGGGAAACAACAATAATGCTCGTGCACTGAGCCGCCCTCCCACTGGGCCCGCCTAGTGGAAC
Organism: Clitoria ternatea; assembly: GCA_037962975.1. Taxonomy (NCBI): domain Eukaryota; kingdom Viridiplantae; phylum Streptophyta; class Magnoliopsida; order Fabales; family Fabaceae; genus Clitoria; species Clitoria ternatea. The sequence goes on from CM075672.1 coordinate 167,016,746, forward strand.
CCCCTAATATTCCACATAGACAGCTATCGATATGCCAGTCATCATCATCATCATTATACTCACCAACATCTCCATGTACGCCTTAGTGGGCCTTCTCATTATTTATTTCTTGACCATGGGTTTCAGGTTTTATACGTGGCCTTTTCATCACAACATATTTCATAATTATTTCATCTCATACACGCAAGATAACACTTGCAAACAGCCACATAGCATTTCAACGTCACATATTATTCATCAATATCATCACACTTCATTTAGTGGATTTTCATCTCATTATTCATTACCATTGCTCAAGTATACTCATATAAGTATATATATGAAATTGTATGGCATTCACAACATTATCAATTTCATATTTCATACCACATATACAAGACCATGCTTGTATCATACACAATGGTACACAACCATTCATCAATATAAATATACACCTCTTTATGCAAGAGAGTGTTCAACATCATCATCTAGCATTATTTAATATCATACTTCCTTTAATTCATCCAATTATAATTTATACAATGTCATTTATTCATTTACCCCTCGGTCTTATAATTATTCTGGAATATCTCTCATAACCCCACCATCATATCCTCATTATTATTCTTTGGCTACTCTATTTTGATGGCAATACATCACAAGCAATTGATCCCAAAGTGCCAATTAACCCCAATTACTTCCATGTTTTATCATCATTATATTGTCCTTAACACATCCCCTTAATCATCTCATCTTATAAAGAAAAGGAGTCCAACATAAGTCCAATACAAGGAAAATGAAATAAATTTCATTTCTGGGCAACTCGCTCAAGCGAGATTCACCACCGCTTGAGCGAGATTAACATCACTCGCTTGGGCGAGTCCTCTCGCGTGGGCGAAATACTTCTAGTAGCGTTTTCACGCTCGCTCGCTTGAGCGAATCACACCCTCGCCTGAGCGAGATTGAAGTGGGTCGCTTGAGCGCCCAAAAGTTCTTCTTGAGCGAAGACATCTGGGAGTATCAGGTCACCATCTCGCTTGAGCGAGTCACTCTCGCTCAAGCGGAATTCTTCCAGTATCTAATCTTGTACTCTCTCGCTTGAGCGAGACTCAGCATGCCACGCCTCTCGCCTAAGCGAGATCTCTCCAGTACCATTTTTCCATCTCGCTCGCTCAAGCGCGGCTACGCCCGCTTGAGCGAGATTCGTCCAGTGGCTACCTCAACCATGTGGTACGTGTCTCGCTTGAGCGAAACCTCATCTCGCCTGAGCGAGAATACCAGTTCACGCTTAGAAACTCAGTCTTTTACTCTCCTTCTCACATCAAAACCTTAATATATAAGTTTGACTTAGATTAATCTTCCTTACTCCTCCATTTATACACTTAGAACCTGGTTCAATAATTCTTACATCTCAATTCCAATTATCAATCCATTAACTATGAAAAAGAGTTATATAACCACCCCTCATCATCATTCCACTTTATCACAACATAATCTTCAACGCTCTGATCAATTCATCTATTCATTGAATATTACCAAACATTTGATTCATGTCAATTCAAAGGGATATCAAGTATTTATCATCAACATCATATATTCATACAATTTCCACAACAATCCCATAAGCCAAGCCATCATTCACTATTTCAACAATTCAAACATACAATTAATTCTTGGCAAGGCAATGCATGAGTGCACACATAACATAATTATCAATTAATCACTCATGCACTTGAAATGCAAACTCCTCTCCTACTTCAAGAGAAGATCCACAATTCCAATGCTCCAAATGCCTCGATCGCTCCGCATCATCGTCAAGGATACAATCCTATCACAACAAATATACATACAATTGCCATTATTATACTATCATAAAACATCATCTTAGACATCATCATCTAACCCATGATCAAGTCCTAGACTTGTCTAATACTCCAAATTCATATGCTTGTATTAGGCTTCGGGAATTCCTTTCCCCAAAGCGAAGATTTCTAGATTTCAAAGGGCTAAACAACCCAACATCAACAACACCATGGCCTATAACAAGACCTAAGGCTTCATCAATTTAAACATCCATTCTCTTAGTCTAATATTAATGGTTCGCAATCATTGCCAACATCATAAATATCAACACTTACTAATCCCTCAAATCAACATACCTATATACATGCATATATCATCATTTGTAACTCATGACTTAGCTCCCCTTTCTATCAACATCAATATTCAATCCCAATACTTCTAAATGTTCATTTCTTCATATAAATCCACTCCCAAGGCATCAAAATCACTAAGGTTACCAATTTGGCAAAAATCCCCAATTTGTCACACTTAGGGTTTCCCATCTAAAATCATTTAACAATATTCTCAATCAATCTCTTAAAATCTTTATGGTCACTATAACTTTCCCTTCATCCCACAACATCAACCATGTTCAATTTCACACCTCCATTATTCATGCTTAAAGTTTCACTCTAGGTTTACCAACACAATCAACACCCATCCACATGCAAGGCTTCTAATATTATCATCTTCAACCCAATGTCACAAAACCATAATAAAATGATGTGGAGGTAAGAAATCTTTACCTTAAATCCAAACTCCACCAAAACGAAAATGAGGGTGAAGAAGAAGGGGAGAAGACCAATGCATGCTCCCATGCTCTATAGATGCCTCACATATCCAAGCTCAAGTTCATATTTTTGGCAAGAATAGGGGTAGAGAGAAGTGGGTTTCGGTTTGCCCATTATAGAGGGAGGAGGAGGTAGAAAAATGAAGGAGAAAGTGAGAGGGAGAAGCTGCCGAAAATGAAGGGAAAAAGAGAGTGGAAAATGTGTTTTATTGGCTCATCAACCATTGGTTATTAAAATGTACCCATATGATATTTCCCCTTTGGTCCATTGTGTAATAGAGTGTAAAGTGAGTGGGGAGAGAGAAAAGAAGAAGAAGTGGATGGTGGTAGAGAGGAAAAGAAAGGGAATTCTCATTTTCTTTTTAATCCAATTTGGTTCGTAATTTCCCCGTTTCGTATTAGGCGTCGTGTCCAATTAATTAGTTCCTTAGCACTAAAAATTATTCTAACTACACCATCTTAACCACAATAATATTCCAAACATTCTAGATCCATCAACCACTCAATTCAATTAAGTGGGTCCCACATCATCTGTTAATTCATTCATTTCCGGTAAGTCTTAGTTTACCGATAATTCACCTCTAATGTCTAACAACATCTCCCATAATTATTTGACCATGAATAATTAATTATCATCATCCAATAAATTTATTTTCTCTAAAATCTGGGATGTTACAATCCACCCCACCAAAAAGAAACTTCGTCCTCGAAGTTTAACATCGGCATACGTCATAAGGCCATACTTCAGCCACACACCATTAAGGTCCAAAATCATCATAATGTAACATCGGACTTTTCAAAGTCCAGCAGGATATAATTATTATTATCCCTTTACCCAAGTATGAAACTTCACATACTCATCATGAGTCACCTCTCATCTATTCTCGGTTTATTGATCACAATTTTCGCATTCTTATCCAGTACCTCCGGATAGGTCTAATACATTCGCCGTAAGCAGTTACAACTCTACACTTGCCCGGCCTATGTGTTGCTGCATCCGACATACAGGAAGGCGTCCCAATCCCGTAGTGGTTACTACAAACACATGAGATCGGTGCATAAGTGTACGTTGCCACAATGCCTATGGCACGTAAAGACATATCAGGATAAGTACCTTCATGTCCTATTGCTCACATTATTCCTATCAATTCTAATATTATTACTTTACACACGAGACTTCCCAAGAAGTCGCACAATCTCACGAGCAATATACTCACATCATATTGTTACTCAATCGTGATCCGGCATAATTCATGTCATACCATTCATATTTCTTCAGTCACCATAACCATATATTGACATAACAGCCACAACTTCCAATCACCATAGGGTAATCACCCCACCATTGGACCTCGTTCATCTCAAAATCACAGTCAAATAACTTAGAAATCATTTGTCTAATCCAGATATTGCCAACGATAATTCGGTTCAAGCCTATAGGAATCACCAAACTCATATCAAATAGATGCTCCCAAGGTCAAAATAAGGTCAATATTCATATACTAATTTTCCACACTAGTGGTTTGCCTCTTTTATCACAGTCAAAGTCCATATATTGGACATACAATTCACATTGTGTTACATCGGCATGTGATTCTATCACCAATATGTCTTCTTTTCAAAGCAAAAAGGGAGGTATCAATAGAATTAAATTCTATAACCAACTCATGTTAACATGCATTACCTCTATATCATACCGCAATTCATAATCAATCTAATCTTCATAACGTTAAGGGCATACAATCTAGCTCAAAATCATACCATAAAATTATATATCTTGGTCAATACCAAGGTATACTCCGAATTTAACATCTTTATTCACCAACTACGTATGGGTTCATGTTCTCATTTCCAATCTAATCGCACATCGGTTCTAGCCTCATCAACTCATTCCATACTTTATTTCACTACGGCTCAACCCTTCATGAGATTCAGTTCATCACTAGTCTTAGAAAATTCAAGGGTCATTTAGTACCCATCGTGGAATACTTCCACAACACATAAAGTCAATAAACATGGTTCATAGAAACATCATAGAGCCTAGACCACCATAGGGTCAAATTCAATAAGGTTCGATCGTTCATGATCATTTTGGGTCACTCGGGGTTACCACACTTAGTGGGTCACAACTAAATCAATCATTCACTCGGTTCACAAATACAAAACCGAGTCATGCCCCAAGTCTACATATACACAATTTTAATGTTCAATCATCTTATTACTTACTCGTATCCTTCATCCAAAAAGGAATTTAATAAATCATTTGTATTACATAATATCATACCTTTGTGCTCCAGGATATAAAATCCATAATTCAAATTAACACAAACAATCATTTCAATTTATGAACGTCCACATTAGAGAATTTATTCACCATCTTTCATACAATTAGATTTCAACATGTGAATCATTCACATCTAACATCTCCTATCCGTGTTCAACATACGGCATAGGTTCACCCTCAAATCAATTCATACCCAATATATCATATCCATGATCACACATGGTTCAATTTCATCATCAGTTAAAGTCATACTCAAATATCAATATTCAAATGCATAATATCAATGTATTCGTCATTAGAAGGAAATAGTGTAAGGAACTTGGCCGGACTTACACAAACAACCACATCAATCACATTGAGGAATTCCTCCATAAACATATTCAATCTCAAGATTCATCAAATTTTCCAATGAGCAACTATGCTCCATAAGTACATCATATAACCTCAAGGATAAAGAATATACTTCCAGTAAACAACCACGTCTTATGAATCACAATCTCATAATAAGTCCTCATTGCGCATCAATCCCAACTCAACTCTAATGATTCATAATAATTCCTCAATAAGCAATAATGCCCTTATAATCAATCCATAATTCCTAGGCACTTAATCCATCATGTGTCCATGTAGGGCAATCAAACATAATATCATCATTCTCTAGATAATTATCATTCTTAAATCTATACGAACAACCTTATTCCAATAATCACTAAAATGTTCCAATATTGAGCAGTCGTGCTCCAACCATCCATAAAATCAATTCTAATACCAATCAATCATGCAATGACAATGATCAAGATCTCTAATTCAGAGCAAAATACGCTCTGATACCAGATTATAACACCCCTGATTTTCTGTACTCGAATCCCGATGTGATCGTCATAATTAATAAAAATACGAGTAAATTTTTCGCGTTTGAAAACAATTCCAAGACACCACCATGATCACACCAAGACCCAAATCGCAGAAAACCAAAGAGCGAGATTTCAAAACTTATAACTGGATCGATAAATAGTTTGCCCATTCGGTATACAAAATAATAGAGTTTACAGCGGAAGAAAAATGTGTATACCAGGCACACGCCTAGTCCCACATATGAAGATATGAGAAAAGGCTCGACAACGCATGCAATGGCGTAACATAGGCCTAGTAGACAACCATCGTCATTTTACATATTCACATGAGCATACTATGCCTAAGATATAGGTATATATTTATCTATATGGTCATGCATCATACATCATCAAGGTCCATATCCACTTCGACTACAAGGCATGTGTCATCAACACTTATACACTAATCAAGCGGGTATGAGTGCATACACCCCCAAAGACCAATACAATAACCACTCAAGTTTTTATTCACAATACATTCAAGATTACTACTAAGATCAGTACTATTACGTACATTCATTTACCACCCGATAAATTACAGTCGCTGCCGGCCAAGGCATCCCATTACAACTATTTACCTTCCCAAAAGCTTTACTTTTAAATCATCCTCTTCCCATGGTTTTCCTGTACCAATACTAAAAAGTAGACCACATGGGAGAGTGAGTTTACATTTCAAATGACGATATGAATACAATTGAAATTATGTGCATATGCATATCAACATCATGTATGCTTTGCTAAACACATCAATAATCATCATAAATTATTAATTCAACAATATATATAATCATTTCATGCTCATTCATCAAATCATAGCAAAGCAAGCATATACACATCTATAACTTCTCCACAATGGGCCAACACATATCTATCATATCGCCCTAACGGGCCAACTCATCAATATAGACCATCCTGGTCTTTCATCAAGCCACTATGGGCTAATATCATCATTTCCAATCATAATTAAATACGCCCTTCATTATATTGGGCCATATCATACATATCGTCATATTCAACATCATTTCATATGTTCATATCATTTATTACTTTTATGTGGTCTTTCATCATATTAACTTCGCATCTCATCGACACCAATATTAATATCTCAATCATCATCAATCATTATCATATTCTGGCATATCTCCATACTATGTGAATTTGACAACCAATGCGGATCCGACTGTGGGAATAAACACCAAGTTGTGGGTCAAGCATAGGTGTGCTACTATGCCCCTACTGCAGTAGTAAAATGTGTACACATATCTCAAAGCATGCATGCATCTCAACAACATGTTTTACTGGTACCAAACCGCGATCGCCCATCCGTAGCACTAGTCACCTTGTGACTTGCGGCTTAATAACATGGCCTCACTTGCCAAAAGTGCTACAGGCTCCTCCCGAACACACATCGAGAGAGTCGTGCCCCGTCAGACACCGAGGTAACTCGCTCACCATAGAGCCGCCCACCCACTGGGCCCGCCACATAGGGTGCCTCGTCACCAATCTATGGACAGCTTCGTGACTCACACACCGAGTCACAGGGGAAACAACAATAATGCTCGTGCACTGAGCCGCCCTCCCACTGGGCCCGCCTAGTGGAACCCCCTAATATTCCACATAGACAGCTATCGATATGCCAGTCATCATCATCATCATTATACTCACCAACATCTCTATGTACGCCTTAGTGGGCCTTCTCATTATTTATTTCTTGACCATGGGTTTCAGGTTTTGTACATGGCCTTTTCATCACAACATATTTCATAATTATTTCATCTCATACACGCAAGATAACACTTGCAAACAGCCACATAGCATTTCAACGTCACATATTATTCATCAATATCATCACACTTCATTTAGTGGATTTTCATCTCATTATTCATTACCATTGCTCAAGTATACTCATATAAGTATATATATGAAATTGTATGGCATTCACAACATTATCAATTTCATATTTCATACCACACATACAAGACCATGCTTGTATCATACACAATGGTACACAACCATTCATCAATATAAATATACACCTCTTTATGCAAGAGAGTGTTCAACATCATCATCTAGCATTATTTAATATCATACTTCCTTTAATTCATCCAATTATAATTTATACAATGTCATTTATTCATTTACCCCTCGGTCTTATAATTATTCTGGAATATCTCTCATAACCCCACCATCATATCCTCATTATTATTCTTTGGCTACTCTATTTTGATGGCAATACATCACAAGCAATTGATCCCAAAGTGCCAATTAACCCCAATTACTTCCATGTTTTATCATCATTATATTGTCCTTAACACATCCCCTTAATCATCTCATCTTATAAAGAAAAGGAGTCCAACATAAGCCCAATACAAGGAAAATGAAATAAATTTCATTTCTGGGCAACTCGCTCAAGCGAGATTCACCACCGCTTGAGCGAGATCAACATCACTCGCTTGGGCGAGTCCTCTCGCGTGGGCGAAATACTTCCAGTAGCGTTTTCACGCTCGCTCGCTTGAGCGAATCACACCCTCGCCTGAGCGAGATTGAAGTGGGTCGCTTGAGCGCCCAAAAGTTCTTCTTGAGCGAAGACATCTGGGAGTATCAGGTCACCATCTCGCTTGAGCGAGTCACTCTCGCTCAAGCGGAATTCTTCCAGTATCCAATCTTGTACTCTCTCGCTTGAGCGAGACTCAGCATGCCACGCCTCTCGCCTAAGCGAGATCTCTCCAGTACCATTTTTCCATCTCACTCGCTCAAGCGCGGCTACGCCCGCTTGAGCGAGATTCATCCAGTGGCTACCTCAACCATGTGGTACGTGTCTCGCTTGAGCGAAACCTCATCTCGCCTGAGCGAGAATACCAGTTCACGCTTAGAAACTCAGTCTTTTACTCTCCTTCTCACATCAAAACCTTAATATATAAGTTTGACTTAGATTAATCTTCCTTACTCCTCTATTTATACACTTAGAACCTGGTTCAATAATTCTTACATCTCAATTCCAATTATCAATCCATTAACTATGAAAAAGAGTTATATAACCACCCCTCATCATCATTCCACTTTATCACAACATAATCTTCAACGCTCTGATCAATTCATCTATTCATTGAATATTACCAAACATTTGATTCATGTCAATTCAAAGGGACATCAAGTATTTATCATCAACATCATATATTCATACAATTTCCACAACAATCCCATAAGCCAAGCCATCATTCACTATTTCAACAATTCAAACATACAATTAATTCTTGGCAAGGCAATGCATGAGTGCACACATAACATAATTATCAATTAATCACTCATGCACTTGAAATGCAAACTCCTCTCCTACCTCAAGAGAAGATCCACAATTCCAATGCTCCAAATGCCTCGATCGCTCCGCATCATCGTCAAGGATACAATCCTATCACAACAAATATACATACAATTGCCATTATTATACTATCATAAAACATCATCTTAGACATCATCATCTAACCCATGATCAAGTCCTAGACTTGTCTAATACTTCAAATTCATATGCTTGTATTAGGCTTCGGGAATTCCTTTCCCCAAAGCGAAGATTTCTAGATTTCAAAGGGCTAAACAACCCAACATCAACAACACCATGGCCTATAACAAGACCTAAGGCTTCATCAATTTAAACATCCATTCTCTTAGTCTAATATTAATGGTTCGCAATCATTGCCAACATCATAAATATCAACACTTACTAATCCCTCAAATCAACATACCTATATACATGCATATATCATCATTTGTAACTCATGACTTAGCTCCCCTTTCTATCAACATCAATATTCAATCCCAATACTTCTAAATGTTCATTTCTTCATATAAATCCACTCCCAAGGCATCAAAATCACTAAGGTTACCAATTTGGCAAAAATCCCCAATTTGTCACACTTAGGGTTTCCCATCTAAAATCATTTAACAATATTCTCAATCAATCTCTTAAAATCTTTATGGTCACTATAACTTTCCCTTCATCCCACAACATCAACCATGTTCAATTTCACACCTCCATTATTCATGCTTAAAGTTTCACTCTAGGTTTACCAACACAATCAACACCCATCCACATGCAAGGCTTCTAATATTATCATCTTCAACCCAATGTCACAAAACCATAATAAAATGATGTGGAGGTAAGAAATCTTTACCTTAAATCCAAACTCCACCAAAACGAAAATGAGGGTGAAGAAGAAGGGGAGAAGACCAATGCATGCTCCCATGCTCCATAGATGCCTCACATATCCAAGCTCAAGTTCATATTTTTGGCAAGAATAGGGGTAGAGAGAAGTGGGTTTCGGTTTGCCCATTATAGAGGGAGGAGGAGGTAGAAAAATGAAGGAGAAAGTGAGAGGGAGAAGCTGCCGAAAATGAAGGGAAAAAGAGAGTGGAAAATGTGTTTTATTGGCTCATCAACCATTGGTTATTAAAATGTACCCATATGATATTTCCCCTTTGGTCCATTGTGTAATAGAGTGTAAAGTGAGTGGGGAGAGAGAAAAGAAGAAGAAGTGGATGGTGGTAGAGAGGAAAAGAAAGGGAATTCTCATTTTCTTTTTAATCCAATTTGGTTCGTAATTTCCCCGTTTCGTATTAGGCGTCGTGTCCAATTAATTAGTTCCTTAGCACTAAAAATTATTCTAACTACACCATCTTAACCACAATAATATTCCAAACATTCTAGATCCATCAACCACTCAATTCAATTAAGTGGGTCCCACATCATCTGTTAATTCATTCATTTCCGGTAAGTCTTAGTTTACCGATAATTCACCTCTAATGTCTAACAACATCTCCCATAATTATTTGACCATGAATAATTAATTATCATCATCCAATAAATTTATTTTCTCTAAAATCTGGGATGTTACAATCCACCCCACCAAAAAGAAACTTCGTCCTCGAAGTTTAACATCGGCATACGTCATAAGGCCATACTTCAGCCACACACCATTAAGGTCCAAAATCATCATAATGTAACATCGGACTTTTCAAAGTCCAGCAGGATATAATTATTATTATCCCTTTACCCAAGTATGAAACTTCACATACTCATCATGAGTCACCTCTCATCTATTCTCGGTTTATTGATCACAATTTTCGCATTCTTATCCAGTACCTCCGGATAGGTCTAATACATTCGCCGTAAGCAGTTACAACTCTACACTTGCCCGGCCTATGTGTTGCTGCATCCGACATACAGGAAGGCGTCCCAATCCCGTAGTGGTTACTACAAACACATGAGATCGGTGCATAAGTGTACGTTGCCACAATGCCTATGGCACGTAAAGACATATCAGGATAAGTACCTTCATGTCCTATTGCTCACATTATTCCTATCAATTCTAATATTATTACTTTACACACGAGACTTCCCAAGAAGTCGCACAATCTCACGAGCAATATACTCACATCATATTGTTACTTAATCGTGATCCGACATAATTCATGTCATACCATTCATATTTCTTCAGTCACCATAACCATATATTGACATAACAGCCACAACTTCCAATCACCATAGGGTAATCACCCCACCATTGGACCTCGTTCATCTCAAAATCACAGTCAAATAACTTAGAAATCATTTGTCTAATCCAGATATTGCCAACGATAATTCGGTTCAAGCCTATAGGAATCACCAAACTCATATCAAATAGATGCTCCCAAGGTCAAAATAAGGTCAATATTCATATACTAATTTTCCACACTAGTGGTTTGCCTCTTTTATCACAGTCAAAGTCCATATATTGGACATACAATTCACATTGTGTTACATCGGCATGTGATTCTATCACCAATATGTCTTCTTTTCAAAGCAAAAAGGGAGGTATCAATAGAATTAAATTCTATAACCAACTCATGTTAACATGCATTACCTCTATATCATACCGCAATTCATAATCAATCTAATCTTCATAACGTTAAGGGCATACAATCTAGCTCAAAATCATACCATAAAATTATATATCTTGGTCAATACCAAGGTATACTCCGAATTTAACATCTTTATTCACCAACTACGTATGGGTTCATGTTCTCATTTCCAATCTAATCGCACATCGGTTCTAGCCTCATCAACTCATTCCATACTTTATTTCACTACGGCTCAACCCTTCATGAGATTCAGTTCATCACTAGTCTTAGAAAATTCAAGGGTCATTTAGTACCCATCGTGGAATACTTCCACAACACATAAAGTCAATAAACATGGTTCATAGAAACATCATAGAGCCTAGACCACCATAGGGTCAAATTCAATAAGGTTCGATCGTTCATGATCATTTTGGGTCACTCGGGGTTACCACACTTAGTGGGTCACAACTAAATCAATCATTCACTCGGTTCACAAATACAAAACCGAGTCATGCCCCAAGTCTACATATACACAATTTTAATGTTCAATCATCTTATTACTTACTCGTATCCTTCATCCAAAAAGGAATTTAATAAATCATTTGTATTACATAATATCATACCTTTGTGCTCCAGGATATAAAATCCATAATTCAAATTAACACAAACAATCATTTCAATTTATGAACGTCCACATTAGGGAATTTATTCACCATCTTTCATACAATTAGATTTCAACATGTGAATCATTCACATCTAACATCTCCTATCCGTGTTCAACATACGGCATAGGTTCACCCTCAAATCAATTCATACCCAATATATCATATCCATGATCACACATGGTTCAATTTCATCATCAGTTAAAGTCATACTCAAATATCAATATTCAAATGCATAATATCAATGTATTCGTCATTAGAAGGAAATAGTGTAAGGAACTTGGCCGGACTTACACAAACAACCACATCAATCACATTGAGGAATTCCTCCATAAACATATTCAATCTCAAGATTCATCAAATTTTCCAATGAGCAACTATGCTCCATAAGTACATCATATAACCTCAAGGATAAAGAATATACTTCCAGTAAACAACCACGTCTTATGAATCACAATCTCATAATAAGTCCTCATTGCGCATCAATCCCAACTCAACTCTAATGATTCATAATAATTCCTCAATAAGCAATAATGCCCTTATAATCAATCCATAATTCCTAGGCACTTAATCCATCATGTGTCCATGTAGGGCAATCAAACATAATATCATCATTCTCTAGATAATTATCATTCTTAAATCTATACGAACAACCTTATTCCAATAATCACTAAAATGTTCCAATATTGAGCAGTCGTGCTCCAACCATCCATAAAATCAATTCTAATACCAATCAATCATGCAATGACAATGATCAAGATCTCTAATTCAGAGCAAAATACGCTCTGATACCAGATTATAACACCCCTGATTTTCTGTACTCGAATCCCGATGTGATCGTCATAATTAATAAAAATACGAGTAAATTTTTCGCGTTTGAAAACAATTCCAAGACACCACCATGATCACACCAAGACCCAAATCGCAGAAAACCAAAGAGCGAGATTTCAAAACTTATAACTGGATCGATAAATAGTTTGCCCATTCGGTATACAAAATAATAGAGTTTACAGCGGAAGAAAAATGTGTATACCAGGCACACGCCTAGTCCCACATATGAAGATATGAGAAAAGGCTCGACAACGCATGCAATGGCGTAACATAGGCCTAGTAGACAACCATCGTCATTTTACATATTCACATGAGCATACTATGCCTAAGATATAGGTATATATTTATCTATATGGTCATGCATCATACATCATCAAGGTCCATATCCACTTCGACTACAAGGCATGTGTCATCAACACTTATACACTAATCAAGCGGGTATGAGTGCATACACCCCCAAAGACCAATACAATAACCACTCAAGTTTTTATTCACAATACATTCAAGATTACTACTAAGATCAGTACTATTACGTACATTCATTTACCACCCGATAAATTACAGTCGCTGCCGGCCAAGGCATCCCATTACAACTATTTACCTTCCCAAAAGCTTTACTTTTAAATCATCCTCTTCCCATGGTTTTCCTGTACCAATACTAAAAAGTAGACCACATGGGAGAGTGAGTTTACATTTCAAATGACGATATGAATACAATTGAAATTATGTGCATATGCATATCAACATCATGTATGCTTTGCTAAACACATCAATAATCATCATAAATTATTAATTCAACAATATATATAATCATTTCATGCTCATTCATCAAATCATAGCAAAGCAAGCATATACACATCTATAACTTCTCCACAATGGGCCAACACATATCTATCATATCGCCCTAACGGGCCAACTCATCAATATAGACCATCCTGGTCTTTCATCAAGCCACTATGGGCTAATATCATCATTTCCAATCATAATTAAATACGCCCTTCATTATATTGGGCCATATCATACATATCGTCATATTCAACATCATTTCATATGTTCATATCATTTATTACTTTTATGTGGTCTTTCATCATATTAACTTCGCATCTCATCGACACCAATATTAATATCTCAATCATCATCAATCATTATCATATTCTGGCATATCTCCATACTATGTGAATTTGACAACCAATGCGGATCCGACTGTGGGAATAAACACCAAGTTGTGGGTCAAGCATAGGTGTGCTACTATGCCCCTACTGCAGTAGTAAAATGTGTACACATATCTCAAAGCATGCATGCATCTCAACAACATGTTTTACTGGTACCAAACCGCGATCGCCCATCCGTAGCACTAGTCACCTTGTGACTTGCGGCTTAATAACATGGCCTCACTTGCCAAAAGTGCTACAGGCTCCTCCCGAACACACATCGAGAGAGTCGTGCCCCGTCAGACACCGAGGTAACTCGCTCACCATAGAGCCGCCCACCCACTGGGCCCGCCACATAGGGTGCCTCGTCACCAATCTATGGACAGCTTCGTGACTCACACACCGAGTCACAGGGGAAACAACAATAATGCTCGTGCACTGAGCCGCCCTCCCACTGGGCCCGCCTAGTGGAACCCCCTAATATTCCACATAGACAGCTATCGATATGCCAGTCATCATCATCATCATTATACTCACCAACATCTCTATGTACGCCTTAGTGGGCCTTCTCATTATTTATTTCTTGACCATGGGTTTCAGGTTTTGTACATGGCCTTTTCATCACAACATATTTCATAATTATTTCATCTCATACACGCAAGATAACACTTGCAAACAGCCACATAGCATTTCAACGTCACATATTATTCATCAATATCATCACACTTCATTTAGTGGATTTTCATCTCATTATTCATTACCATTGCTCAAGTATACTCATATAAGTATATATATGAAATTGTATGGCATTCACAACATTATCAATTTCATATTTCATACCACACATACAAGACCATGCTTGTATCATACACAATGGTACACAACCATTCATCAATATAAATATACACCTCTTTATGCAAGAGAGTGTTCAACATCATCATCTAGCATTATTTAATATCATACTTCCTTTAATTCATCCAATTATAATTTATACAATGTCATTTATTCATTTACCCCTCGGTCTTATAATTATTCTGGAATATCTCTCATAACCCCACCATCATATCCTCATTATTATTCTTTGGCTACTCTATTTTGATGGCAATACATCACAAGCAATTGATCCCAAAGTGCCAATTAACCCCAATTACTTCCATGTTTTATCATCATTATATTGTCCTTAACACATCCCCTTAATCATCTCATCTTATAAAGAAAAGGAGTCCAACATAAGCCCAATACAAGGAAAATGAAATAAATTTCATTTCTGGGCAACTCGCTCAAGCGAGATTCACCACCGCTTGAGCGAGATCAACATCTTAACCACAATAATATTCCAAACATTCTAGATCCATCAACCACTCAATTCAATTAAGTGGGTCCCACATCATCTGTTAATTCATTCATTTCCGGTAAGTCTTAGTTTACCGATAATTCACCTCTAATGTCTAACAACATCTCCCATAATTATTTGACCATGAATAATTAATTATCATCATCCAATAAATTTATTTTCTCTAAAATCTGGGATGTTACAATCCACCCCACCAAAAAGAAACTTCGTCCTCGAAGTTTAACATCGGCATACGTCATAAGGCCATACTTCAGCCACACACCATTAAGGTCCAAAATCATCATAATGTAACATCGGACTTTTCAAAGTCCAGCAGGATATAATTATTATTATCCCTTTACCCAAGTATGAAACTTCACATACTCATCATGAGTCACCTCTCATCTATTCTCGGTTTATTGATCACAATTTTCGCATTCTTATCCAGTACCTCCGGATAGGTCTAATACATTCGCCGTAAGCAGTTACAACTCTACACTTGCCCGGCCTATGTGTTGCTGCATCCGACATACAGGAAGGCGTCCCAATCCCGTAGTGGTTACTACAAACACATGAGATCGGTGCATAAGTGTACGTTGCCACAATGCCTATGGCACGTAAAGACATATCAGGATAAGTACCTTCATGTCCTATTGCTCACATTATTCCTATCAATTCTAATATTATTACTTTACACACGAGACTTCCCAAGAAGTCGCACAATCTCACGAGCAATATACTCACATCATATTGTTACTTAATCGTGATCCGGCATAATTCATGTCATACCATTCATATTTCTTCAGTCACCATAACCATATATTGACATAACAGCCACAACTTCCAATCACCATAGGGTAATCACCCCACCATTGGACCTCGTTCATCTCAAAATCACAGTCAAATAACTTAGAAATCATTTGTCTAATCCAGATATTGCCAACGATAATTCGGTTCAAGCCTATAGGAATCACCAAACTCATATCAAATAGATGCTCCCAAGGTCAAAATAAGGTCAATATTCATATACTAATTTTCCACACTAGTGGTTTGCCTCTTTTATCACAGTCAAAGTCCATATATTGGACATACAATTCACATTGTGTTACATCGGCATGTGATTCTATCACCAATATGTCTTCTTTTCAAAGCAAAAAGGGAGGTATCAATAGAATTAAATTCTATAACCAACTCATGTTAACATGCATTACCTCTATATCATACCGCAATTCATAATCAATCTAATCTTCATAACGTTAAGGGCATACAATCTAGCTCAAAATCATACCATAAAATTATATATCTTGGTCAATACCAAGGTATACTCCGAATTTAACATCTTTATTCACCAACTACGTATGGGTTCATGTTCTCATTTCCAATCTAATCGCACATCGGTTCTAGCCTCATCAACTCATTCCATACTTTATTTCACTACGGCTCAACCCTTCATGAGATTCAGTTCATCACTAGTCTTAGAAAATTCAAGGGTCATTTAGTACCCATCGTGGAATACTTCCACAACACATAAAGTCAATAAACATGGTTCATAGAAACATCATAGAGCCTAGACCACCATAGGGTCAAATTCAATAAGGTTCGATCGTTCATGATCATTTTGGGTCACTCGGGGTTACCACACTTAGTGGGTCACAACTAAATCAATCATTCACTCGGTTCACAAATACAAAACCGAGTCATGCCCCAAGTCTACATATACACAATTTTAATGTTCAATCATCTTATTACTTACTCGTATCCTTCATCCAAAAAGGAATTTAATAAATCATTTGTATTACATAATATCATACCTTTGTGCTCCAGGATATAAAATCCATAATTCAAATTAACACAAACAATCATTTCAATTTATGAACGTCCACATTAGGGAATTTATTCACCATCTTTCATACAATTAGATTTCAACATGTGAATCATTCACATCTAACATCTCCTATCCGTGTTCAACATACGGCATAGGTTCACCCTCAAATCAATTCATACCCAATATATCATATCCATGATCACACATGGTTCAATTTCATCATCAGTTAAAGTCATACTCAAATATCAATATTCAAATGCATAATATCAATGTATTCGTCATTAGAAGGAAATAGTGTAAGGAACTTGGCCGGACTTACACAAACAACCACATCAATCACATTGAGGAATTCCTCCATAAACATATTCAATCTCAAGATTCATCAAATTTTCCAATGAGCAACTATGCTCCATAAGTACATCATATAACCTCAAGGATAAAGAATATACTTCCAGTAAACAACCACGTCTTATGAATCACAATCTCATAATAAGTCCTCATTGCGCATCAATCCCAACTCAACTCTAATGATTCATAATAATTCCTCAATAAGCAATAATGCCCTTATAATCAATCCATAATTCCTAGGCACTTAATCCATCATGTGTCCATGTAGGGCAATCAAACATAATATCATCATTCTCTAGATAATTATCATTCTTAAATCTATACGAACAACCTTATTCCAATAATCACTAAAATGTTCCAATATTGAGCAGTCGTGCTCCAACCATCCATAAAATCAATTCTAATACCAATCAATCATGCAATGACAATGATCAAGATCTCTAATTCAGAGCAAAATACGCTCTGATACCAGATTATAACACCCCTGATTTTCTGTACTCGAATCCCGATGTGATCGTCATAATTAATAAAAATACGAGTAAATTTTTCGCGTTTGAAAACAATTCCAAGACACCACCATGATCACACCAAGACCCAAATCGCAGAAAACCAAAGAGCGAGATTTCAAAACTTATAACTGGATCGATAAATAGTTTGCCCATTCGGTATACAAAATAATAGAGTTTACAGCGGAAGAAAAATGTGTATACCAGGCACACGCCTAGTCCCACATATGAAGATATGAGAAAAGGCTCGACAACGCATGCAATGGCGTAACATAGGCCTAGTAGACAACCATCGTCATTTTACATATTCACATGAGCATACTATGCCTAAGATATAGGTATATATTTATCTATATGGTCATGCATCATACATCATCAAGGTCCATATCCACTTCGACTACAAGGCATGTGTCATCAACACTTATACACTAATCAAGCGGGTATGAGTGCATACACCCCCAAAGACCAATACAATAACCACTCAAGTTTTTATTCACAATACATTCAAGATTACTACTAAGATCAGTACTATTACGTACATTCATTTACCACCCGATAAATTACAGTCGCTGCCGGCCAAGGCATCCCATTACAACTATTTACCTTCCCAAAAGCTTTACTTTTAAATCATCCTCTTCCCATGGTTTTCCTGTACCAATACTAAAAAGTAGACCACATGGGAGAGTGAGTTTACATTTCAAATGACGATATGAATACAATTGAAATTATGTGCATATGCATATCAACATCATGTATGCTTTGCTAAACACATCAATAATCATCATAAATTATTAATTCAACAATATATATAATCATTTCATGCTCATTCATCAAATCATAGCAAAGCAAGCATATACACATCTATAACTTCTCCACAATGGGCCAACACATATCTATCATATCGCCCTAACGGGCCAACTCATCAATATAGACCATCCTGGTCTTTCATCAAGCCACTATGGGCTAATATCATCATTTCCAATCATAATTAAATACGCCCTTCATTATATTGGGCCATATCATACATATCGTCATATTCAACATCATTTCATATGTTCATATCATTTATTACTTTTATGTGGTCTTTCATCATATTAACTTCGCATCTCATCGACACCAATATTAATATCTCAATCATCATCAATCATTATCATATTCTGGCATATCTCCATACTATGTGAATTTGACAACCAATGCGGATCCGACTGTGGGAATAAACACCAAGTTGTGGGTCAAGCATAGGTGTGCTACTATGCCCCTACTGCAGTAGTAAAATGTGTACACATATCTCAAAGCATGCATGCATCTCAACAACATGTTTTACTGGTACCAAACCGCGATCGCCCATCCGTAGCACTAGTCACCTTGTGACTTGCGGCTTAATAACATGGCCTCACTTGCCAAAAGTGCTACAGGCTCCTCCCGAACACACATCGAGAGAGTCGTGCCCCGTCAGACACCGAGGTAACTCGCTCACCATAGAGCCGCCCACCCACTGGGCCCGCCACATAGGGTGCCTCGTCACCAATCTATGGACAGCTTCGTGACTCACACACCGAGTCACAGGGGAAACAACAATAATGCTCGTGCACTGAGCCGCCCTCCCACTGGGCCCGCCTAGTGGAACCCCCTAATATTCCACATAGACAGCTATCGATATGCCAGTCATCATCATCATCATTATACTCACCAACATCTCTATGTACGCCTTAGTGGGCCTTCTCATTATTTATTTCTTGACCATGGGTTTCAGGTTTTGTACATGGCCTTTTCATCACAACATATTTCATAATTATTTCATCTCATACACGCAAGATAACACTTGCAAACAGCCACATAGCATTTCAACGTCACATATTATTCATCAATATCATCACACTTCATTTAGTGGATTTTCATCTCATTATTCATTACCATTGCTCAAGTATACTCATATAAGTATATATATGAAATTGTATGGCATTCACAACATTATCAATTTCATATTTCATACCACACATACAAGACCATGCTTGTATCATACACAATGGTACACAACCATTCATCAATATAAATATACACCTCTTTATGCAAGAGAGTGTTCAACATCATCATCTAGCATTATTTAATATCATACTTCCTTTAATTCATCCAATTATAATTTATACAATGTCATTTATTCATTTACCCCTCGGTCTTATAATTATTCTGGAATATCTCTCATAACCCCACCATCATATCCTCATTATTATTCTTTGGCTACTCTATTTTGATGGCAATACATCACAAGCAATTGATCCCAAAGTGCCAATTAACCCCAATTACTTCCATGTTTTATCATCATTATATTGTCCTTAACACATCCCCTTAATCATCTCATCTTATAAAGAAAAGGAGTCCAACATAAGCCCAATACAAGGAAAATGAAATAAATTTCATTTCTGGGCAACTCGCTCAAGCGAGATTCACCACCGCTTGAGCGAGATCAACATCACTCGCTTGGGCGAGTCCTCTCGCGTGGGCGAAATACTTCTAGTAGCGTTTTCACGCTCGCTCGCTTGAGCGAATCACACCCTCGCCTGAGCGAGATTGAAGTGGGTCGCTTGAGCGCCCAAAAGTTCTTCTTGAGCGAAGACATCTGGGAGTATCAGGTCACCATCTCGCTTGAGCGAGTCACTCTCGCTCAAGCGGAATTCTTCCAGTATCCAATCTTGTACTCTCTCGCTTGAGCGAGACTCAGCATGCCACGCCTCTCGCCTAAGCGAGATCTCTCCAGTACCATTTTTCCATCTCACTCGCTCAAGCGCGGCTACGCCCGCTTGAGCGAGATTCATCCAGTGGCTACCTCAACCATGTGGTACGTGTCTCGCTTGAGCGAAACCTCATCTCGCCTGAGCGAGAATACCAGTTCACGCTTAGAAACTCAGTCTTTTACTCTCCTTCTCACATCAAAACCTTAATATATAAGTTTGACTTAGATTAATCTTCCTTACTCCTCTATTTATACACTTAGAACCTGGTTCAATAATTCTTACATCTCAATTCCAATTATCAATCCATTAACTATGAAAAAGAGTTATATAACCACCCCTCATCATCATTCCACTTTATCACAACATAATCTTCAACGCTCTGATCAATTCATCTATTCATTGAATATTACCAAACATTTGATTCATGTCAATTCAAAGGGACATCAAGTATTTATCATCAACATCATATATTCATACAATTTCCACAACAATCCCATAAGCCAAGCCATCATTCACTATTTCAACAATTCAAACATACAATTAATTCTTGGCAAGGCAATGCATGAGTGCACACATAACATAATTATCAATTAATCACTCATGCACTTGAAATGCAAACTCCTCTCCTACCTCAAGAGAAGATCCACAATTCCAATGCTCCAAATGCCTCGATCGCTCCGCATCATCGTCAAGGATACAATCCTATCACAACAAATATACATACAATTGCCATTATTATACTATCATAAAACATCATCTTAGACATCATCATCTAACCCATGATCAAGTCCTAGACTTGTCTAATACTTCAAATTCATATGCTTGTATTAGGCTTCGGGAATTCCTTTCCCCAAAGCGAAGATTTCTAGATTTCAAAGGGCTAAACAACCCAACATCAACAACACCATGGCCTATAACAAGACCTAAGGCTTCATCAATTTAAACATCCATTCTCTTAGTCTAATATTAATGGTTCGCAATCATTGCCAACATCATAAATATCAACACTTACTAATCCCTCAAATCAACATACCTATATACATGCATATATCATCATTTGTAACTCATGACTTAGCTCCCCTTTCTATCAACATCAATATTCAATCCCAATACTTCTAAATGTTCATTTCTTCATATAAATCCACTCCCAAGGCATCAAAATCACTAAGGTTACCAATTTGGCAAAAATCCCCAATTTGTCACACTTAGGGTTTCCCATCTAAAATCATTTAACAATATTCTCAATCAATCTCTTAAAATCTTTATGGTCACTATAACTTTCCCTTCATCCCACAACATCAACCATGTTCAATTTCACACCTCCATTATTCATGCTTAAAGTTTCACTCTAGGTTTACCAACACAATCAACACCCATCCACATGCAAGGCTTCTAATATTATCATCTTCAACCCAATGTCACAAAACCATAATAAAATGATGTGGAGGTAAGAAATCTTTACCTTAAATCCAAACTCCACCAAAACGAAAATGAGGGTGAAGAAGAAGGGGAGAAGACCAATGCATGCTCCCATGCTCCATAGATGCCTCACATATCCAAGCTCAAGTTCATATTTTTGGCAAGAATAGGGGTAGAGAGAAGTGGGTTTCGGTTTGCCCATTATAGAGGGAGGAGGAGGTAGAAAAATGAAGGAGAAAGTGAGAGGGAGAAGCTGCTGAAAATGAAGGGAAAAAGAGAGTGGAAAATGTGTTTTATTGGCTCATCAACCATTGGTTATTAAAATGTACCCATATGATATTTCCCCTTTGGTCCATTGTGTAATAGAGTGTAAAGTGAGTGGGGAGAGAGAAAAGAAGAAGAAGTGGACGGTGGTAGAGAGGAAAAGAAAGGGAATTCTCATTTTCTTTTTAATCCAATTTGGTTCGTAATTTCCCCGTTTCGTATTAGGCGTCGTGTCTAATTAATTAGTTCCTTAGCACTAAAAATTATTCTAACTACACCATCTTAACCACAATAATATTCCAAACATTCTAGATCCATCAACCACTCAATTCAATTAAGTGGGTCCTACATCATCTGTTAATTCATTCATTTCCGGTAAGTCTTAGTTTACCGATAATTCACCTCTAATGTCTAACAACATCTCCCATAATTATTTGACCATGAATAATTAATTATCATGATCCAATAAATTTATTTTCTCTAAAATCTGGGATGTTACAGATGTCACAATGGGGGAACATAATTTGGGGGAACCACTTCTTGATCCCCCTTGAGGGAGTTTTTCTTACCCATCTTTTTACTTTTTCATTATATTGTCTATTTTGTATGCTCTGTCTTACATTGAGGACAATGTATGATTTAAGTGTGGGGGTGGGAATATCCTTGTATGTTGTTGTGTGTTGTTTTCATTGTGTGAATTTGTGATTAATTTTGTGTGACTATTTTTCAAAAAAAAAATTAAAAAAAAATTAAAAAATAAAAAAAATATAAATTTTTTTTATAAAAAAAAATTGTGTGTTTTTGTTTTAAAAAGGCATGTTTTATTGGAATTTTAAGATATGCATGAGTAACAGGTAAATTCTCTCATGTCTGATATAAGCTTAATGATATGTTATGATTTGAACTCAAAAATTTTTGGTATGTTGAGAATGACATGATAATTAAGAGATGGTCATATATGATGGAATTATACCTTGTGAGCTTTTTGAGCCTTAAAATTTGATGGATCACTTAAAACCATCTTAATTCTTTCATATGTGATTAATTCCTGAATGATTACATCCTAATTTTTGTCTTGTTTCTTGATGATACTTGAAACTCATGTGAATGTATTTGAAATGATACAGGCATTTTGTTCAATTGAGCCACTAGTCATATGAGTCTACCATGAATAAATCATCCTTTGTTAGCCCTTTTAAGCCTATTTAACCATTTCTTTGTTGCAGCTCAAATAAGCCATGAAAAAAAAACCAAAAATATACTTACCTTAAGGAATATATTGGAGCTTTGGAATCAAATCAAAAGCAGACACTCAAATAAGTGTGGAGGTGTACAAAAAGAAGTCACAACTCTTGTTTCAAGTGTTAAGCAATCGCATAAAAAAATGAATGATGATAAATGAATAAAAAGAAATGTTTTGATGATTGCGACCAAAAGAAATTGGAACACAATGTTATATCCTCATACTCACCTGTAAAATTATTTGCTCCTTATTCTTTTTGGTACTTGCCATAATCCTAAAAATTTTACCATCCATTTTAACCTTGGCCACATTACAACCTTGGAAAGCCCTGTTAATCTATACATGCATTTGTATTGATTGTGGAATTGAGAAACTTGCCAAATTTTTTGACTGTCTATTTTTCAGGAAATGTTTTGAGAGTATACACAAACCTAAAACACTTGAGAGTTGAGAGTATGTCTTGTGAGGTTCTGTCACTTATGATTTTCCTTTCAGTTTGATTTAATTCTCACATGTCTAATTGTTTGGATGATTTTTATACATATCTTAATGCTCTGTATCTACATGTCAGATAACTCCTGTGTCTCTGTATATTTTAAAACTCAATAATGTGCATGCCAAATCTGTGTGTTTACTATTTTAACATTGTCAATAAATTGTGAGAATTGTTTTTATTCTGATTTTGCCCAGGAGTGCAAAAGAGTAAGTGTGGGGGTATTTGATGACATATCTTTTTACCTTTAATTACTTACTATGTTTGTCTGTTTTATCTACTGTTAAATTATAATAACTGTGTTTTAACGTAATTTTTCAGTAATCTCCATTTTTATTTTTTATCTCACTACTTGTTAGTGATCACTGTTTTCTATTTTTTTACTGTTACTATTAAGTGTTGTATTTTTATGATTTATGTTTTCTTTTACTGTTACTATTTACTAGTGATTATTGTTTTTAATTTCTTCTGTTTCTGATTCTTTTGCATTAATTAGTATGTTTAAAATAATTTAAGCTTGCATGAATGTTTAGTCCTAAAATAAAATTAATTGAATTAACTAAGTTTAATTTAATTTTATAGGCTATCAATTATTGGAAGCTTCTTGATTATTTTGCAAATAAACTCCTATTTTCACTATGCCTTTAACGTGAATTACATGGCTGAATGGTTATTTTTGTGCAGCTTGGAACTTGAATAAAATCATGCTTCTTCTTTCATCTTTTCAACGTGAGAAGGCTTCTACAAGGTAATCCAATTTTGACTTAGTTAAAATTGGACTTAAATGGTTTCAAGGATACAATTCACGTTGGAAGCTAGTGAACCATGTGCCAATTATTTAGCAATTGTCATCCCTTTATTATTTTAATGTAAACAAAGGAAGCCAAGCCAAGCTTCTCACGGTTTTACCAAAAAGAAAGGGGACCCATTGCCAAATATTTTGCAAGCCAAAAGCCATCACTTTCTTCCATTCCATGTCATGGTCAACAAGTCCAAAGGGCCAATTTTTTTAATGCAAATAATATGGTAATAAGACCACACTCACGGACAGCACCAAGAAGGGTCCAAGCTCCATTATTTTATGCAAATCAAAGGCAATTGTACAAGCTTTCACGTTGGCACCAAAACAAGGCTCCATGTTCCTATTATTTAATGTAAAATCACCATTTCTTTTGTGTAAAAGTCCACACGGTCATGACCCCTCTAAGTGCAGAATTTTTGTGCAATTATACTCCTTGTGGCAAAGGCTTTCACGTGAAACAAGTTTGGTGGACAGCAAGAAAACAATACAAAAACAACATTGTATTTGGACAGCAACAACAGGGAATTTTGACAGCAACAGCAGGGAATTTTGACAGCAAACAACACTGTATTTTGAAAGTAACAGCAGTGAAAAATGGACAACAAACAGCAAGAAAACAACTCAAAAAAGTAAGAAATTGGAACAGCAAACAACAAATTAATTCATTCTCCTTCCAAGTGCTAGAATCCAATGAGAAATGCCCTCTTAAAGCAGAATGTTTTCCACTTTATTACATTAAGAAAAATGAAAAGAAGAAAACATAGCATGGCATAGGAATGGAAGGCAAATGGCATGTTCCCTTAGTGTCTTAATTTCCAACGTGAAGTGCATATGGCAAAGGTAATGGGCTGATTTTTAATGAGAAAAATCAGCCTTGAAATGCTATAAATAGGGAGCTTAGTGCTGAATGAAAAAATGTGTGTTCAGAGGAGAGGAGCAGAGGAATTGTTGGAGCAGAGAAGTAGTGGATAGCAGAAGAATTCCAGAGGAGCGTCATTCCGGGTTTGGTTTTTATTTTGTTTTAATTATGGAGGGCTAAAACCCTTAGATTGATTTTCTTGGAGGTTAATGTAATGTTATTTTTGAGGTTTTGATTTTTAATATATTTCCTTGTTGTTAAACTCTTCATAATTTTAGCTCAATTATTTAATGTCTATTCGGTTTAATTAAGTTGTATGCTTAATCAATTTAATTATACAGTTGTAATTAAATAAAAATTATATTAAGATAGATTTAGAAATATACATGCTTAATGAATGTTTCAAAAATCAATCTTAACAGTTGTGGTTTGCTTAATTCCATAACGTTGAAGCTAGTTTATGTATGTAGGCGATGTTCTATGTATGTTCAATAATTCCTAGAATTTAAAATCTTGACTCCTTTTGCTTAATTAGGATGCTTGATTAAAATCTTCATTTTATGAAAGTAAAGGAATTATGAATTAAAAGACGCTTAGTTGATTAATTCAAATTGAACTAAGGGATTGACAGTAAGGAAGTGTATAGAAACCTTTTCAAATCCAAGGATAAAATAAATTACAATACTCCAAGAAAATCAATCGTTTGTTATTTACTTGTTCTACACTCATTTTGTATTTTGTATTCTGTTTTAAATTTCTGTGACAATCAAACAAACCTCCCCCCCAATTATATGCTTGTTGAACTTCTATCTGTAAAAAATAAATTTTAGTTGTTTTATTTTGGTTTGTTAAAAATTAGTTTAAGACTTGATTTTCCTAAAATTTTTTTGTTTATCCTTGAGAGAACGACCTAGGTTGACACCCTAGTACTACATTAATTAATTTTAATGTACTAATTTGACGGGGCCACGACAGCCAACGTCAAGTATTTACCGTTACCGGTGAAGAGGATGCACAAGCTGAAGATCTTGTTTGTGGTAAGTGTGAAATCCTTAGCACTTCGGTAGATGTTATATTTGATTCTGGTGCTACGCACTCGTTTATTTCCAAGGATTGTGTGAGGCACTTGAAAGTGCCTGTTTGCATGATAAAAGGTTCTATAATGGTGACTATACCGACCGGTACTTGTTTGAGATCGGTGACTCGATGTGAGAATGTCGAGATGACTCTTAAGGGTCTAAAATTTGTTGTATCCCTCGTGTGCCTACCCATGAAAGACTTGGACATTATTCTAGGCATGGATTGGTTATCTGCCAACAAAATCTTGGTGGATTGTTATAACAAGACGGTGATCTTCCTGACTTTTAACACTGAAGGTTATGATCTATAAGGTATCTCTCAGCTTTTTGTAATGTTTTGCATAGTTGATGGGAGTGATACTTCCCAATCGTTTGAAATCCCTGTTGTTTCTGAATTTCCTGATGTTTTGCTGGATGAGATTCCTGGTTTGCCTCCTCTATGTGAAGTGGAATTCTCTATTGATCTCATTCCTGGCGCTGAGCTTGTTTCTAGAGCTCCTTATAGGATGTCTCCTATGGAGTTGATTGAATTGAAGAAGCAAGTCGAGGAATTACTTGAACGAGAGTTTATCCGCCCAAGTGTGTCTCCTTAGGGTGCTCCTGTGTTATTGGTGAAAAAGAAGGATGGATGTATGAGATTGTGCATTGACTATCGCCAACTCAATAAATTAACTATAAAGAATAAATACCCTCTTCCTCGCATTGATGATCTTTTGGATCAATTGAAGGGTGCCATTGTATTCTCCAAGATTGACTTACGTTCTGGATATCACCAAATTCGAGTGAAGACCGAGGACATTCCTAAAACTGCCTTCCGAACACGATATGAACACTATGAGTATGTAGTGATGCCATTTGGAGTAATAAATGCACCTGCGATTTTCATGGATTACATGAATCGTATCTTCCATAAATATCTCGACCAATTCGTTGTGGTGTTTATTGATGATATTTTGGTGTATTCTAAGAGCCATGAAGAACATGAAAGACATCTTCGCCTTGTGTTATCTATTCTTTGGGAGAAAGAATTGTATACTAAGCTCTGTAAATGTGAATTCTGGATGAATGAGATTTCTTTTCTTGGTCACATGATTTTCGGTGATGGAGTTGCCATTGATAAATCGAAAGTGGAAGCTATTATGGCTTGGGAAAGACCGACATACGTGATGGAGATAAGAAGTTTTCTTGGTCTTGTGGGATATTATCGGAGGTTTATTGAAAGATTTTCCTGCTTAGCCTTACCATTGATGAAGTTGACTCATAAGAATCAACCATTTGTGTGGACTCGTGAATGTGAAGAAAGCTTTCAAGAGTTAAAGTTGAGGCTTACTACCGCACCGGTGTTGGCATTGCCTGATTTTTTGGATGACTTTGTGGTATACTGTGATGCCTCTATGCACGATTTGGGTTGTGTGTTGATGTAGTGTGAACGTGTGATAGCCTATGCGTCGAGACAACTATGACCGCATGAGGTTAATTATCCTACACATGATCTTGAATTGGCGGCGATGGTGTTTGCTTTGAAGTTGTGGCGACATTACTTATATGGTTCTAAGTTTGTGGTCTTTAGTGACCATTAGAGCCTTAAGTACTTGTTTGATCAAAAAGAACTTAATATGCGCCAACGGCGATGGATGGAGTTTCTAAAAGACTATGAATTTGAGTTGAGCTATCATCCCGGAAAGGCAAATGTGGTTACCGATGCTTTAAGCCAGAAGTCATTGCATGTTTCCATAATGATGGTGAAAGAGATGGAATTAATTGAACAATTTAGAAAATTAAACGTGGGCATGGAAACATATACTCCAAAGAAAATGTCACTTGAGATATTGACTGTCGCTAATGTATTTCTCGAAATAGTGAAATTGCAAAACCGAAGGATGAGTACTTGGTTGAGATGAGAAGAACTCAAGAAAAAGGGAAGAACTTGTTTCTAGTGGAAGGTCAAGATGGCATTTGGCGTGTGTAGGGCAGAATTTATGTTCCGTCGAGTGGTGATTTGAGGAAATATGTACTTAAGGAAGCTCATAAGAGTATATTTAGCATTCATCCTGGTTCCACTGTAACATCCCAAATTTTATAAAAATAATTAAATATGAGGAATAAATAATAAATAATTATATATAAGTTGGTTTATGTCCCAAAAAAAAATATTGGAATAATTAAATTGGAATTTATTATGAATATTTATAATTTATTGAGATTTTAAGAGTTAAAATTTTACCCGATTAGAATATGGGTGTCGGACCAAGTATCTCCGATTGAGATGCCGTTGGTCAGGGCTATTAAGAATATTATTAGGAATCCAAATATGTCTTCGGAATAATTTTTGGAATTAGTGTTGAGCCCGAACAGAGACCCTGTATGTTATGAAACAGTAAAACTTAATGAGGGGATTAAGTTAAAAACCCAAACTCCTTCTTTCCCCTCCCATTCTCGGCAGCTTCTCTTCTCTCCCTTTCAACATTTCATTTCCTCCTCCTTCTCCATTCCTTCTCTTGTTAAAAGTGACCAACACCACCCATGACCATTTCCACCTAAAATCAAGAGGATCCCTTGGGTTTATGAAGCTTAAATTGGACATGGAGGCAAGCATGGCTCATCTTCTCTTCTCTCCCCCTTATTTTTGTTTTGGAGCTTAAGCTTGGAGGAGAGGTATGATTTTTGACCACCCATGGTTTTTATTGATAGTTTTTGGAGTTATTGAAGTGTTATGATGGGAGGTTAGATGTTGTTTTGATGAATGGTGGTATGTGGAATCAAACCCTAGGTTAGAAAAATTATTGGGGTATTGAATGAAGCCATTAATATAGAAAACCCTAAGGTGGGGTGGCTTAAATACAAGCTTTTATGAGCATTTAATGTGGTATTTAAGATTAATGTTGAAAGGTAATGAGAAATTAATAAGTATTTATGATGGTGGTGGGTTCTAGTGAAACCCTAACTTTAATAAATTAGGGAAAGTGTAAAATATGAATAGAATGTATGTTTAATGATGTTAAAGAATGATATTAATGATGAGAGATAGCCATTGATGATGATTGATGAATATTGATAATGGTTGTTGGGTTCTCATAGAACCCTAGCCCTAAGAATTTGGGGAAAATGAATATATTGTAATTTGGGAGGTTAGTTGAATGTGGAATGTGAGGGATTGGTATGATGAGATTGTGACTTGATGAGGTTCTAGATCATTTGTGGTGTGCCATTTAAATATGATTAATTAATTATGGTTATTGAAGGATATGAAAGCTAAGTTGAATATGGAGTGAGGATGATGATGTTTGAAGGTGATTTGGGATTACATTATGTAATGGATGAGATGATGATGATGTTGGGTTTAGTTAGTCTTTAAGATCTAGAGGATCTTGGCTTTGGGAAAGGAATTCCCGAAGCCTGACACAATTGCATAAGTTGATGTTTAGCAAGTTTAGGACTTGATGTTGAGCTTTATGATAAGCTAGCAAATGTTTAGAATTATGATGGTTATTGATTATGTGAATGCACATGTGTATGGTATATAGATTGCATTCCGGATTGTGTGGCGGAGCTTTCAGAGCGTGCATTCAGATTTTGGCTCTTCTCTCGAGGTAGGAGAGGAGTTTACATTCAAATTGCATGAGTAGATTAGTAGTGATTATGTATGTGTTTAGTACTCATGCTTGCCTTGCCATGTAGTTAGTGAGATTATTATGAATGGCAATTTAATGAATAATGAGTATAGTGTGTGAGAGGATGTGATGATTGTAATGGAAGTAAGTATATGTATGTTTGATGATGATAAGTATGATTTCAATGTAATTAATAAGTTTGGAATGAGAATTTATGAGTATGAATGTTTGAACAAATTGTATATGCCTCCTATGATATGTATGATATGTTGGATATGACCAAATTGGCTTATAATGAGATTTCATATGATGAGTTGTAAGAATTTTCATTTTCTGCATAAAACCTGATAATCTCGCTCAAGCGAGATGGATTCTCGCCCAAGCGAGAATCCCCTATACCATTATTATGGCCTCTGGCCTAATCTCGCTCAGGCGAGTGAGCTATTCGCTCAAGCGAGACGAATGTGAAGTGAGCAGGGGAGACACTGGACGAATCTCGCTCAAGCGGGCGTGGCCGCGCTTGAGCGAGCGAGAGAGGAAATTGATACTGGATGTTTTTCGCTCAAGCGAGTGTGAGACGCTTGAGCGAGTGTGGGGGCTCTGATGCTGGGCGATACTCACTCAAGCGAGTGACTCGCACTGGTGTGCCTCGCTCAAGCGAGTGTTGGTGGAATTTGATACTGGAAGATTCTCGCTCGAGCGAGTAACTGAGTGTAAGGGTGTCTCGCTCAAGCGAACGAGCATGGAAACGTTGCTGGAAAATTTTCGCCCGCTCGAAGGGGCTCGCCCAAGCGAGCTATGTTAAGCTCACTCAAGTGAGTGAGGGGCTCGCTCAAGCGAGTTGCCCAGAACTGAATGTTGTTTCATTTTCTTGGTTTTGATGGTGTTAGGCCTTTTTCCCTTATATTGTAAGATGCTTGAGAGGATGTACAGGGATATATAATTATGACCTAACATGGTAGTGTTGGATAATGATTAAGATATTGGGATAACTTGTCTATGCCCATAATATATAATGTGAAACATGAATGTTAACCACCAAGAATGAGATATGTGAGAGCGATGGTAAGGGTTTGACGATGAGCTATGAGAGGTACCCTTGGGTGACACAAACCCGTTGTGAGAATGATCGAACGGTGAGGTGGTTGTTATAAACTGAAGTGTCGAAATAATATCGGTATCGTGTGACAATAAATAATGTAATGATTATTCCTTGTGCAAGAGGACATATGTTATTATTAAATTGTGAAATGTCCTTGCATTTTATAATAAGTGCAATATTACATGAGTGGCTCAGAATTGAAGTGATGAGTTGTGGTATCGCCACACTAGTTACTAAACAACGTTGATAAATAAGATAATGTTGTGATGCCACTATGGTTGAATGCAAGTATTGACTTGCCATATGATATGAAATATACGTATATATGATGTTGAGATGTAATGTCAAGGACATGATTGTGTTGGGCATAAGTGTAATTGCCATGTATGTGGGGTGATGAATATGCCTCGAGTGATTCTAAGTGTGGATTAATATTATGATATCTGCTATGCCTTTTGATCTCCATGTGTGGAATGATATGAAATAATGTTGTGGCCATTGAAATGCTAATTATATGAATGTTGTGCCTTGAGGGGCCTTATGATTTCTTATATGCCAATGATAATAAGATTAAATATACGATATATCCCTAATTGAGACGGTGAGATATCCTTGCGAGGTTGTTGGGCACATGCATTATTACATTATTGCATTCATGGCATAGCATGGCATTGATAAAGTTTGTCATCATTGAATATATCACCTTGCGGGGTGCCACGAAGGGTATATCCCGGAGTGAAGATGATGTTATCATATTATTGAATATATCACCTTACGGGGTGCCACGAAGGGTATATCCCAGAATGAAGATGATGTTATCATATTATTGAATATATCACTTTGTGGGGTGCCACAAAGGGTATATCCCGGAGTGAAGATGATGTTATCATATTATTGAATATATCACCTTGCGGGGTGCCACGAAAGGTATATCCCGGAGTGAAGATGATGTTATCATATTATTGAATATATCACCTTGCGGGGTGCCACGAAGGGTATATCCCGGAGTGAAGATGATGTTATCATATTATTGAATATATCACCTTGCGGGGTGCCACGAACGGTGAATCCCTGAGTGATGATGGTATTATGATATTTATTGTGAAATGAATGGTATGGTAGATATAATCACCTAATTGGATGAAATGGATCCATTGCATATGCATTAAACAGTTGACATATCCATTAGCCATAAGAGCATGGCATTTAAGATGGGATGACGACGAGAGATGAGAAACCCCTTGTGAGGAGGAAGTGAATAAAGATTTAATAAAATGAGAATGATGATGGTGAATGCCTTTGATGATAAGTGGCAATGTGATTGTGTATATGCTTATGCTTGCTTATATTGTAAATTGAGATTTATGATGTTGTATGCCTAATATAAAAATAAGATGATGATTGAATGATGATTTACTGGTTTTATAGCAAAGCACACATGAAAATTTTATGCATATACACATGATCACAATATATATTTATATTCGTCATTTTGAATGTATAACTCACTCTCCCATGTGGTCTCCTTTTTAGCATTGTGATGCAGGGTTGTCATGGGCTGAGATGAGACTTTGAATTGAATTTTTGGCGAAGGTAAATAGTGGTAATGGAAGTGCCTTGGCCGGCATCATTTATGAGTTCTTATGTAATGAATAAATTGTTTATGATGATATAGATGATTTAGTGAATTTAGTTATGTATAAAATAATCCTTCATATTTAGGAATGGTGAATATATATAAGTAGTGTGTAAAAGATGATTTAATGTGTACTAGAAGGATTGAAACTGAATGATGTACATTGATGATAGTGATAGTTGGGAGAAGATCCCCGGATGCATATGTATATATTTATAATTGTGTCTTAGGCAATGCATGTGTATGTTGTGAGCGAATTAGACGGGCTTTGTTCTATTAGGTCTATGTCGGGTATTTGCATGCTTTGCCGAGCCTTTTCTCATATCGTCATATATGGGACTAGGCGTTTGCCCGGTATACACATTTCTCTTCCGCTGTAAACTCTACTATTTTTGTATACCGTTATAGGCGAATTAGCTATCAATTATATTTTATTAAATCGTACGCTTTGGTTTTCTGTGATTCGGGCCTTGATGTAATCGTCGGGGTGTTTTAGAAATACTTCAAATGCGAAAAAAATTTACCCGTATTTTATTAATTATTATCTTGATTACATCGGGATCCGAGTCTGAAAAATCAGGGTGTTACATCCACCAAGATGTATCAAGACTTGAAGAAGAACTTTTGGTGGCTTGGTATGAAACGTGATGTGGCGAACTTTGTAGCGTCTTGCCTTGTTTGTCAGAAGGCTAAAGTCAAGCATCAAAGACCATCTGGTTATTTGAGACCTTTGGAGATCCCTGTTTGGAAGTGGGATAGCATTGCTATGGATTTTGTTTCTAGACTACCTAGAACTCGTGTTGGAAATGA
Organism: Clitoria ternatea; assembly: GCA_037962975.1. Classification (NCBI taxonomy): domain Eukaryota; kingdom Viridiplantae; phylum Streptophyta; class Magnoliopsida; order Fabales; family Fabaceae; genus Clitoria; species Clitoria ternatea. Next base: position 167,051,114 of record CM075672.1, read on the forward strand.
TGCTATATGGGTGATTGTGGATCGATTGACGAAGTATGCTTACTTCTTACCCATGAATATGAAGAGTTCTTTAGAGAGATTAGCTCAGTTGTACATAAAGGAGATTGTTAGATTGCATGGTGTACCATCTAGCATTGTATCGAATCGTGATCCTCGGTTTACTTCTCGATTTTGGGGAAGTTTGCATAATGAGTTGGGTTCTAAGTTGAAACTTAGTTCCGCTTATCATCTACAGACTGACGGACAATTCGAAAGGACTATCCAAAGCCTTGAAGATTTGTTGAGAGCCTGTGTTCTTGAACACAGTGGATGTTGGGAGAGATTCTTGCCACTGATTAAGTTTACATACAACAACAACTATCATAGTTCTATTGGTATGGCTCCTTATAAGGCACTTTATGGTAGAAAATGTAGGACGCCTCTATGTTGGTTGGAGACTAGTGAGAATTTGGCTTTAGGGCTGACGATCGTTCAGGAGACTACCGAGCAAATTAAGAAAATACAAGAGAATATGAAGATTACTCAAGACCGATAGAAAAGTTTTTATGATAAGAGGCATAAACCACTTGAATTTCAAGTTGGTTATCACGTATTCTTGGGAGTCTCGCGTGATAAAGGAATTGGAAGAGCATTGAAGAGTGGAAAGTTAAGCCCTTGGTTCATTGGACCTTATGAGATTTTGGAGCGGATCGACGACGTTGCTTATCGGATTGCACTCCCTCCGCATCTTGCAAATCTACATAACGTATTCCATGTATCACAATTGAGGAAATATGTTCATGACCCCTTGCATGTGATCCTTGTTGATGATGTGGATGTGCGAGATGATTTGTCTATTCCTCTAATTTCTGTTTGCATCATTGAGCATTCCATGAAGAAGTTACGGAACAAGTTAGTGCCTTTGGTGAAGGTCGCTTGGAAACATGGAAATATGGAGACGTTCACGTGGGAACGTGAAGATGATATACGGGAACGATACCCCGATGCGTTCAAATTCGGTATGTTAAATTTTGAGGATGAAATTTTCTTTTTGGTGGGGTGGATTATAACACCGTAAATTTTAAAATAAAGGAATAATTAAGGGGAATAAATACTAGATAATTATCAGTGGAATAAATAATGTCCCAAAATGTAGGAAATGATTAAATTAATATTTTTAGAGACTGTTGGTAATTTATTGAAGTCGAATGAGCTGAAATTAATCCCGATTAAAATATAGGTGTCGGACCAAGTATCTCAGATTGGGATGATATTGTTCAGGGCTGTTGAGAATATTAACAGGAGTCTAGATATGTATTCGGAATAATTTTTAGTTGAAGTATTGAGCCCGAACAGAGATCCCGTTTGTCATAAAATGATGAACCTTTAAATGAGAGGGTTAAAATAAAAACCAAAAGCCCATATTTCTTCTCTTAATTTTCTTTGGCTTCTTGGTCTCCCTTGGCAAACACTTGACCTTTTCTTCTTCTCTATTTCTCTACTCCATTTTCCCTTCTTTTCTTCCTAACCCTAGACAAAAAGGTGGTGATCTTTCCTCCTTCTCTCATTTTCGTTCAAGGAAGCTTGGGAAAAGGTCATTGGAGCTTGAAACTCTCCTCCTCTCCTCTACAAATTTCATGTGGATCTCCCCCTCCTTTGGAACCCATTTCATTTTTGGTGTGAGGTGAGTTATCTTCTCCATTTTGTTGGGTTTATGGCTATGGGTATGGGTCATTATGCTTTGGGAGAGCAATGCTTGTAAGAGGGGTGTTTGATGAGAACATTTAATACATAAACCCAAGGGTGGGTGTCATAAATGTAGGCTTTAGTGATAATAAATGAGGAAGATGAGTTTATGGTTAGAAGGAGATAAAGATTAATGATGCATTTATGAATGTGGTTGGGTTTTGGTGGAAACCCAAACTTTTAAGATTTGGGGAAAGTTATAAATACTGGTTGAATAATGTGTTTGAGAGCAAATACAAGTCATTGAGAGTATGGGTATTGATTGGTGAGGCATTCTTGTGAATGTTGGGCTATAGTTGTTGATAGCCTTTAAGTATAATGAGTAAGGTTTAATGGGAAGGAATTCCTGAAGCCTAATAAGTGAGGGAAAATAATATCTATAACATGTCTTATACATGTTATGAAATTGTAGATATGATTATGATTAAATAGAGTTGAATTTGTGTCTTGAATAGTTGATTGATTGGGGTTTTACATGTATGTTAATGTAGGATCCATTCTGAACGACAAGACGGGTACGTCGTATCAATCGGAATTCTTCTCTTGAGGTTGAAGAGGAGTCTTTATATTCTAATTGCATGAATTGAATAGTATTTGATTGTCATATTGACAACTTGCATGTTTTCCTTGCTTTTGATGTTATGAAAATTTGTATTGTGTATATGATATTGGTGATAATGTTTGGCAACATGCATTGTGCAATTAGAATAGATATGGTGTGCTATATGGTGGTGTGAATTATTTGGCAAGTGTAAGCCTAAAATATGATGACTGTGTTATATCCACCATGAATATGAATGAGTGTAATTGACATGTGGTTGAGATTGGGTGTGAATGAATAACATACCATGAATAACAATGAAAAGTTGATCATTAAGATTAATTAGGAATGCCATTGAATTTGATGAATGAAGTGTTAAAATGCCACATACAAAACTTGAAAATAAAGATTAAATCCAACAATATTAAACCCACTAAAAATTGTGAGGTGGTGTTAGTGATGATGATGATGTTGATGATGTTTGATAAGTGGCATGAATAAGATGCATAGAGTGAGAAATGCATATGATTGGCATTTGCATCCATGGCATACTGCATAGCCGCCGATGTTGGAACATTAGGGGAGTTCCCTCGGCCGACCGAGTAGGAGGGTGGCTCAGTGCACGAACAAATTTTAGTTTCCCTTGTGACTCGGTGTGTAAGTCACGAAGCCGCCCATGTATTGTACAGGGAGCTACATGTGGCCGACCCTTGTGGGGGTTGGTTCTTGATGAGCAAGTGACCACGTGGTCCTTCGGATCACAGCCGCCATGGGATGAGTCATGGCCGGCCCGCAACACCATATGTTGAATATGTGTTATTGCGGTCATGGTGAAAATAACCAGGTGTTGCAAGATGAGCGATGCGGTTTGGTACTAGTAAAAGATTGGTGAAATGCATGCAATTTGATGATAAGTGTACACATTTTACTACTATAGTAGGGGTATGATTAGATGATCATAATTGAATCCCACAATTGGTGTTTATATTCCCATAGTCAGATATGTAATTATTGAAATATTCCATTATGCATATGCATTAGCCTAAGAGCATTTGCATATAGCAAGGAAGTATGCCAAAGGTGATGAGATATGATGATGATGGGTGTGTTGTGGACGAGAAATTATATTAAGATAACATAAAAGATATGAATACCCAGAATATATTGAGTAAAATAATGAGATGTGTAATAGTCCAATTGTTGAAGGGCTAGATTATGTGTATGATTCCTTACTTTGCTATATTTCATGAAGATGTTCGTTTTATGTAATGATGGCTGATAATGAGTTGTACATGAATGCAAAGTATACATGTTTAGTTCACATGCACATAATCACATGGTATTCATATTCATTCTTTTAGAATGTGAGACTCACTCTCCCATGTTGTCACTTTTTAGACTTGTGATGCAGGACACTCATGGGTGGAGTGAATATTTTGAAGTATATTTTGATGAAGAAGGTAAATAGGTGTATAGGAAGCACCTTGGCCGGCAAAATCTGAATTTTTGTATAGCATGTAGTATGGGTATATGTATATTTTGTAATCTGAATGATTGAATGATGATTTTGGATGGTCATGTATGAAAATTGGACCTTGATGTGTATGGCCAATTTTCCTTAATGACCTAGATGGTGTATGAGGATGAATTGTGATGTTAATTGATATTGAATTCCATGTATGAATAAAGTATTTTACAATTTACAGCAATTTATGAGGTTTATGTGAAAATGATTTAAACATCATGCATTGGATGAATGAGAATTGATCTTGGTGAGTATAAACAAGTAGATGGACTTTTAAATGTATGATTGAATGTATCTAATATATTGGTATAGGCTAAAATGGCATGAAATGAAATTTAGTATGCTAAGTTGTGTGAAATGTTGCATGTTTTCATTGATTCTGCATAACTTGCTCAAGCGAGATCTCCCTGTAATCGTGGGGTGGCCTCTGGCCCAAATTCGCTCAAGCGAGTGACAATCTTGCTCAAGGGAAATCTCCTTGAATCAGAGGTGTGGCTACTGGCCTCATTTCACTCAGGCGGGTAAGGTCTCGCTCGATCGAGTGTTGGATAAAATGCTACTGGACTATTTTCGCTTGATCGAATGGTCAGTGACTTGGTGGCTCGCTCAGGCGAGCGAGGACGGGAATGGATACTGGACCTATTTCGCTTAGGCGGGGATGCCTTGCCCAAGCGAAAAGGAACCATTTCGCTACTGGAGTGATCTCGCTCAAGCCAGCAGGGCTCGCTCAAGCGAGATGGGTACCTGATGCGTACTGCTTCCTGCTTAAGCGTGTTCGCTGGCTCGCCCAGGCGTGGGTATTGGAACTCGCTCAAGCGAGTGGGGCATCTGCTCGAGTGAGATGCCCCTGTTTCCTCTCAAGTGCCTTGTTTTAATTATTTTCACTTTCCTTTGCATCAAATCATCTTTTGCTTCATCTTAATAATACCTTTGACATATTATAAAATCATTAACCCTTATGATGCCTAATTTCTTGAACCCAATCATACAACATCAATTTAAATGATTCTTTCCGCTGTTTTTAATTGAAATTTTCTCATTAATCATTTTTAACCCGCCTTCTCATATCTCCATATATGAGATAGGTTTTTCATAGATCTAGGGTGTTGATTAAAAGTTCACCACTATATTTCTTGTCTACTAATGATTTATAAAACGTGAAAAATTTACCCCAATTTTTGGGGCGTCTCACCTAAGGCGGTAGTTAAAATGATCATTTGTATTAATAAATGTTTTATTCTACTCTCCCTATTCTATATTATAAGTCTCTATTTATAAGGACACACAGTTTTAAAAGAGTAATTATTGTATATTATAAAAAATAAATTTATCTTTCCAAATTTATCCCCATTTAAAGTCAAATTCCACAATCATATATTAATTGCATAAATGTAAAAATATTAAATGCTTAGGTATGATTGGAAAGAATATAATAAATGCTCATATATTTTTGTATGGACTTATAAAATAAAACAATCATTTTGTTTTAGAGATTTATAATATTAAATAGAGGAAGCATCAATTTACTTCTATGCATTCCTAACTTTTGTTAAGTTAAGCCTCGCTTGAGAAAGTTTTTAAATAACTTATTTTAAATTCTCTTATTAAAAGTACTTTTATGTGTATTTATATGTTGATGTAGGTTTTGATAATAACACAACAAATGAAGATGTTGTCAAGTGATTAATTATAATTGATGATGGAAAATTGATGAACTCCAAAGAAATGAGTCAAGGCAGTTGTAAAGGTTTAAAACAGGTAAAATATAATCATCAAAGTGCCTAAGGATCAAAGGAACCAAGGTATATGCAAAAAGATCACAAAAAGGTGAAAAAGTGCACAAAAAATGGAGAATCAGGTGGATGAATCGATTCATCCATGCCTGAATCGATTCATACAGTTTTTATGTGCAAGAACTTGAAAATTTCATGCATGAATCAATTCAAATGGGAAATGAATTGATTCATACGTTGGTAATGGCACTGAATCAATTCCTATGCATTTTGAAGGCCATGAATCTATTCATTTCCAAAATGAATCTATTCATTAGAGTATGAATCTATTCATACGTCTGTCAGGACCAAAAAATTACGCAATAACACTATATGAATCTATTCATTTGGTCCTCGAATCTATTCATTTCAAGTCTGATGCAAAATTACACTAAATGAATCTATTCATTTGGGAAATGAATCAATTCATTTAGTGCAAATCTGTTTTGTAATTTGAAATTTCAAAAGTTGTAGTCTGGCATCGCACTATGAATTAACAATCAAAAAGGACCATCATTTTCTGACAAGAAATTGCAATCTCCAAGCTCCACTATGAAGAACCATGCTGCACTACATCAAAGTAATTAGTTAAATTGTAAAGCCATACTCCAAGTGAATTGTCGAAGGAATTATTTAATACAAATGCCATGCTCCCATCAACTATAAATATGAAGCCTTGCAAGGGATTCAAATGTACAACAGCAAGCATTTTCCTTTGCTTCTCTTCTCACATTGATTTCCTTCTCCTACGTTAAATTGATCTCTATTTCTATTTTGGCAATTATTTTGAGAGTGAATTTGTGAGCAAAATTATTCTTTGAGTGCTAAAATTTTCATATCCTCTCTTTGAGAGTTATCATTTTGTGAGAGCTTTAATTTGCATATCCACTCTTTTGGAGAGTTACTCTTGTATTCTAAACACCAAAAAATCCTAGAGTTGTGGGTTAGGGTTCAACCTTGTAAAATTGTGAGATTGAGAGATTGGGTGGGGTACCCTTGTACTTGTGAGAATTGGGTTCTTGAGTATGGGACACTAGGAAGCCGCGATTGCTCAAAGTTGTATCTCTAATCTCCAATAGTGGAAATCCTCTAAGTGGGTTGCTTAGAGGCGAGATGTACACCGGTGTGGTGGAACTCGTATATATCGATTTGCAAATTTTTCTTCCCTACACTCATTTAATTTGTGTACTTAAAATTGCTTGCTAAATATTTGTGTTTGTAATTTTATTAATTAAGCAACTTTATTAATTTACTTGTTAATATCAAAGTGCATTTTCTCTTAGCTTGATAAAATTTATAAATCACTTAGATTAAAAAATGTAAAAGTTATTTAAGTAATATTCTTGAATTAAGTGTGTTAAAATTAAGTATTCTTTTTCTAAGTGCTCAAAATTGTGTAAGGATTTACTTAGACTCTTTAAGTGAATTTACTTGCCATTTATTAAGTGCATATTATTTTGTCTTGTGTATAAATTGTTATTACTTTCGATTAATTTTATCATCTTCAATAAGCATAATAATTAAAGACTCAATTTCAAAAGCATTCCAAGTAAAATTTTTAATACTCAATTCACCCCCCCTCTTGAGTAATTGAGGCCACTTGGTTAACAAGTGGTATCAGAGCTTGACTCTTGGTAGATCAAGCTTAACAACTTTAAGAGAACGAATGACCTCAAATTCTCTAAACCTTTTTCCTGAGGGTGGTGCTACAAATAGACCTCCCGCTTTTAATGGTGAGGGTTACGCTTTTTGGAAAGAAAGGATGAAAATTTTTGTGCAATCAATTGATTTGAAAGTATGGAATGCTATTGAAAATGGTCCTTTTATACCTATGCACATTGTTGATAATAAACAAATAGAAAAACCTATGGACGATTGGACTAGTAAGGAAGAGAAGAAAGTGCAATATAATTACAAAGCAAAAAATCTTATCACCTTAGCCTTAGGTCCCGATGAATTCTTTAGAGTAGTTACATGTAAATTTGCTAAGGATATGTGAGATACCCTTCAAATAACTCATGAAGGAACTAGCGATGTTAAGGATTCTAAGATTAGCACTTTAACTAGCCAATATAAAAGTTTCAGAATGAATTCCAATGAATCTATTTTAGAGCTTCAAAAGAGATTTACTTTGATTATTAATCATCTTATTACTCTTGGTAAATCTTACACTAACAAGGAACTTATCCACAAAGTTCTAAAAAGTCTTACTAGGGAATGGCAACCTCTTGTTACTGCCATCAAGCAATCTCCAAACATAAATGATATGTCCCTTGCCACATTGTTTGGTAAGCTACAAGAACAAGAACAAGAGTTGAAAGATTTGAAACACGCTGAGGAAGAAGAAAAAGCCTCAAAGAAGAAAGGGCTAGCTCTCAAAGCCACCTCAATTGTTGAAGATGAATCCGAGAGTGATCTTGATAAGGACGAAGAGTTAGGTCTATTTGTAAAGCACTTTGGAAAGCTTATGAAGAACAAACATTTCCAAAGAAGCTTTAAATCTCAAGGTAAGAAACCCATTCCTAAAGAAAACTTTTCCTCACCTACTTGCTTTGAATGTGGAAAGGACGGACACTTCAAGATAGATTGTCCAAACCTTAAGAAGAAAAACAAAGAAATAAAAGGGAGGAGAATAGCATATATCGAATGGGATGAAAATGAGATAAGTAGCTCGGACGAATCAGAAAATGAAGAAGCAAACGTTTGCCTCATGGCCAATCACCAAGATGAAGAAAATGAGGTAAATTTTCATGACTTAGATAAGGAAGAACTACTTGATACTCTTGAAGAATTGTATGATAAATTTTTAAAAGTTTCTAATAAGCATAAGTTATCAAGAAAAACCATTGATACTCTAGAAATGCATCTTGTAGAACTTGGTAAAGAAAATGAATTTATGAAAAAGGAATTAGTAAGTGTTCAAGCATGCTCTAAGACTAAACCTTGTGAATTTTTAAAGAAATGTGACATCCTAGAAGCTAAGGTCTTAGACTTAAATAAAACCTTAGAAAAATTTACAAATGGTAGAGACAATTTAAATGTTTTACTTGGAAAACAACGTTGCATGTTTGATAAAACTGCATTAGGTTTTAATGCCTATAAGAAACAAACACCTAGTAAAAATTCATCACCCTTCATGAAATGTAATCATTGTGGATTTAAAGGACATAGTGCATCTAATTGTAATGTTAGAAAACTAGGGCCAAAGGTTGTGAGAAAAGTATGGGTTCCTAAAGGAACATTACCTCAAACTAACCTACAAGGACCCAACATAAAATGGGTACCAAGTTCTCTAACTTGACCTATTTTCTAGGTATGCTTTAAAGCAAGTAACACCCATTGGTATTTGGATAGTGGGTGTTCAAAACACATGACGGGAGACAAAAGTAAGTTCATATCATTTACTCCATGAAATAAAGGATTCGTTACATATGGAGACAACACGAAGGGAAGAATTCTAGGAATCGAGAATGTTGGTAAAAACTCTTCTACTTCTATAAATGATGTATTATATGTTGAGGGACTTAAACATAACTTGCTAAGAATTAGTCAATTATGTGATAAGGGCTAAAAAATTGTTTTCGAATCAAACTGTTGCATAATTGAAAATAAGCTAAACAAGGAAATAAAATTCGTTGGTCAAAGAGTTGATAATATTTATATGATTAATCTTGATTGTCTTGCTTCAAATGATGTTCAATGCTTCATAACTAAAGAGGATGAATCATGGTTATGGCATAGAAGAATTACTCATATTCATATAGACCATTTAAACAAACTTGTTTCAAATTATTTAGTAATTGGTTTACCAAAATTGAAATTTGAAAACAAGTTTTGTGATGCATGTCAAAAGGGAAAGCAAGTAAAGGTTTCTTTTCAAGCAAAAAATGTTGTTTCAACAAATAGACCTTTACAACTTTTACATATGGATTTATTTGGTCCTTCAAAAATTAAAAGTTCTAGTGGAAACTATTATGGTCTTGTGATTGTGGATGATTATTCTAGATATACATGGACATTATTTCTTACTCATAAACATGAAGCATATCATGCATTTAAGAAACTTGCCAAGATCATCCAAAATGAATAAAATTTGAAAATAGCATCCATTTGAACGGATCATGGGGGAGAATTTGAAAACCAATCTTTTGAGAAATTTTGTGAAAAATTTGGCATTGAACATTATTTTTTGGCTCCAAGAACTCCACAACAAAATGGAGTAGTTGAAAGGAAAAATCGATCTTTAGCAGAGCTCGCAAGAACTATGTTAAATGAAAGTAATATTTCAAAACATTTTTGGGCCGATGCGGTAAATACCACTTGCCATGTTATGAACCGATGTTTGATAAGGCCTATATTAAAGAAAACCCCCTATGAGCTTTATAAAGGAAGAAAACCAAATATTTCTTGTTTTCATATATTTAGATGCAAATGCTTTGTTTTAAACAATGGAAAGGATAATCTTAGCAAATTCGATGCAAAATATGATGAAGCAATATTCTTAGGTTATTCATCTACTAGTAAAGCATATCGACTCTTTAACAAATAAACTTGTACAATTGAAGAGTCTATACATGTCAAATTTGATGAGCTTAACTAAAATCCTCCGAGAAAGGAAATTGATGATCTTGTAGGTACCTTCCAAGAAATGAACTTGGAAGATGAAGAAGAAAACAAAAATGAAAGAGATACAACAAAAAATGACAAACCTCAATAAAAGGAGTGGATCACCGTAAAGAATCACCCCTTGGACAATATCATAGGTGAAATAAAAAAGGTGTAAGTACTCGAAACGCTATTAGAAATGCATGCAATTACTTAGCCTTTGTATCACAAATTGAACCCAAAGATATAAATGAGGCTATTATTGATGAACATTGGATGTTGACCATGCAAGAGGAATTAAATGAATTTGAAAGAAATGAAGTTTGGGAACTTGTGCCAAAACCCAATGATCATCAAATAATAGGTACTAAATGGGTTTTTAGAAATAAGCTAGATAAAAATGGAATAATAACAAGAAATAAAGCTAGATTAGTTACTAAGGGATACAATCAAGAAGAGGGAATAGACTATGAAGAAACGTATACTCCCGTAGCTAGGTTAGAAGCCATAAGATTACTGTTAGCCTTTGCTTGTTGTATGGATTTTAAGTTTTATCAAATGGATGTCAAAAGTGCTTTTCTAAATGGATATATTCAAGAAGAAATTTAGGTAGATTAACCTCCTGGTTTTGAAAATCAAAAATTTCCAAACCATGTTTTTAAATTGAGAAAAGCTTTATATGGTTTGAAACAAGCTCCAAGAGCTTGGTATGAAAGACTTAGTAAATTTATTTTAGAAAATAACTTTGAAAGAGGAAATGTTGATACTACACTATTTATAAAACGTAAAAACAATGACATTCTTTTGGTACAAGTTTATGTTGATGACATAATATTTGGTGCTACTAACAAAATTCTTTGTCAAGAGTTTGCCAAGATTATGCAAGATGAATTCGAAATGTCCATGATGGGAGAACTCACCTTCTTCCTTGGATTACAAATCAAACAAACAAATGAAGGTACTTTCATTAGTCAAACAAAATATTGCAAATAACTACTCCAAAGGTTTGAAATAGACAAGGTAAATGAAATAGCTACACCCATGAGTACATCTTGCTACTTAGACAAAGATGAGAAGGGTAAGGACGTTAAAATAACTAAATACCGAGGTATGATAGGTTCCTTACTTTACTTAACAGCTAGTAGACCCGATATTATGTTTGCTGTATGTATGTGTGCTAGATATCAAGCATGTCCTAAAGAATCACATCTCACTGCCGTAAAAAGAATTTTGAAATATCTTATAGGTACTCAAAATGTTGGTTTATGGTATCCCAAAGGCGTTCAATGTATTCTTGTAGGATATTCTGATTCTGACTTTGCTGGTTGTAAACTTGATAGAAAGAGTACTAGTGGCACATGTCATTTACTTGGTAGTTCCCTTGTTTCTTGGCATAGCAAGAAACAAGTAAGTGTTGCTTTATCAACAGCTGAGGCAGAATATGTAGCAGCTGGCAGTTGTTGTGCTCAAATTCTTTGGATGAGACAACAACTTATTGACTTTGGTGTTGTTTTAAACAAAGTGCCTATTAAATATGATAACACTAGTGCCATAAATATATCCAAAAATCCTGTCATGCACTCTAGGACTAAACATATTGAGATAAGACATCATTTTATGAGAGACCATGTTTTGAAAGGAGATTGTGTTCTTGAATATGTTGAAACTTCAAAACAATTGGCGGATATTTTTACTAAACCCCTTCTGAAAGAATAATTTATAAATATTAAAAGGGAATTAGGAATTTTGGAAATTGTTTAATTGATTTACTTTTATCACATTTTATTACTCTTTGAACATAGTTTTGCAAATCTTTAACTTAAAGATTTTAACTTATCTCTTTCATAAAATTCTTATTTCTTTGAACATAGTGATTTACTTTGTGATATATGGTCAAATCTTTTCATTAAAAAGCCAATCACATTTTCAATAATCATGTTAATGCTCCACAAATCTCTTATTTTATTGAGTTCCCAGGTAGCATCTACTTAACTAAAACATGTTTTTAACACAAAATAATCTCCTATGCACCACATGGATCTCAAAAACAAATGTCAAATGACCTTTGATTTTCTTGACTTTCTTATGCAACAAGATCATTGGCAAATTGCAAAATTTTAATCCTTGAAATAACCCCTCACAAAACACCCTTCTAGTAACATTATTTTTCAAACCTGCGTAAAAATAGCTAGATGAATCGATTCACTGTGCTTAGCCAAAAAGAGGAGAGAATATCATTATGCTTGCTTACATGCTTTGAATTACTCTGTGATATATGTTGCATGTTTAAGGGGGAGCTTTATATGAAAATGGTATCTATCTCTATAATAACAAATGTATCTGTTTTAAAGTGGTATATATTCTTAAGGTTGTTTTTTTTATGATGTCAAAGGGGGAGAGAATATCATGATCTATTGTATGATTAAGGGGGAGATAACGTCTAGAATCAACATCTATATCTATCCTTGTTGAAATTGCATGATTAAGAGGGAGCTTTACAATAATTTCTTTACAACAAGTGATATCCAATTACATGTGTAAATGACAAAGTGGTATTCAATTATATGTATAACATCTGTATAACATGTGGTATCAAATTATATGTGTAAAGGGGAGTCATTTATGCCATGTATATGAACTATTATGAAACTAACACCCCGAGAGATGAACATTTGTTGTCATCATCAAAAAGGGGGAGAATGTATTTATATGTTGATGTAGGTTTTGATAATGACACAACAAATGAAGATGTTGTCAAGAGATGAATTATAATTGATGATGGAAAATTGATGAACTCCAAAGAAATGAGTCAAGGCAGTTGTAAAGGTTTAAAACAGGTGAAATATAATCATCAAAGTGCCTAAGGATCAAAGGAACCAAGGTATATGCAAAAAGATCACAAAAAGGTTGAAAAAGTGCACAAAAAATGGAGAATCGGGTGGATGAATCGATTCATCCATGCCTGACTCGATTCATACAGTTTTTATGTGCAAGAACTTGAAAGTTTCATGCATAAATCAATTCAAATGGGAAATGAATCGATTCATACGTTGGTAATGGCACTGAATCAATTCCTATGCATTTTGAAGGCCATGAATCTATTCATTTCCAAAATGAATCTATTCATTAGAGTATGAATCTATTCATACGTCTGTCAGGACCAAAAAATTACGCAATAACACTATATGAATCTATTCATTTGGTCCTTGAATCTATTTATTTTGTCCTCGAATCTATTAATTTGGTCCTTAAATCTATTCATTTCAAGTCTGATGTAAAATTACACTAAATGAATCTATTCATTTGGGAAATGAATCAATTCATTTAGTGCAAATATGTTTCGTAATTTGAAATTTCAAAAGTTCCAATCTGGCATCGCACTATGAATTAACAATCGAAAAGGAGCATCATTTTCTGACAAGAAATTGCAATCTCCAAGCTCCAATATGAAGAACCATGCTGCACTACATCAAAGTAATTAGTTAAATTGCAAAGCCATACTTCAAAATTGCAAAGCCATACTTCAAGTGAATTGTTGAAGGAATTATTTAATGCAAATGCCATGCTCCATCAACTATAAATACGAAGCCTTGTAATGGATTCAAATGCACAACAGCAAACGTTTTCCTTTTCTTCTCTTCTCACGTTGATTTCCTTCTCCTACGTTAAATTGCTCTCTATTTCTATTTTGGCAATTATTTTGAGAGTGAATTTGTGAGCAAAATTATTCTTTGAGTGCTAAAATTTTCATATCCTCTCTTTGAGAGTTATCATTTTGTGAGAGCTTTAATTTGCATATCCACTCTTTTGGAGAGTTACTCTTGTATTCTAAACACCAAAAAATCCTAGAGTTGTGGGTTGGGGTTCAACCTTGTAAAATTGTGAGATTGAGATATTGGGTGGGGTACCTTGTACTTGTGAGAATTGGGTTCTTGAGTGTGGGACACTAGGAAGCCGCGATTGCTCAAAGTTGTATCTCTAATCTCCAATAGTGGAAATCCTCTAGGTGGGTTGCTTAGAGGTGAGACGTACACCGGTGTGGTGGAACTCGTATATATCGGTTTGCAAATCTTTCTTCCCTACACTCATTTAATTTGTGTACTTAAAATTGCTTGCTAAATATTTATGTTTTTAATTTTATTAATTAAGCAACTTTATTAATTTACTTGTTAATATCAAAGTGCATTTTCTCTTAGCTTGATAAAATTTGTAAATCACTTAGATTAAAAAATGTAAAAGTTATTTAAGTAATATTCTTGAATTAAGTGTGTTAAAATTAAGTATTCTTTTTCTAAGTGCTCAAAATTGTGTAAGGATTTACTTGATATTATTAATTGTTATCTTGAATATTACTTAGACTCTTTAAGTGAATTTACTTGCTATTTATTAAGTATGTGTTATTTCGTCTTGTGTAAAAATTATTATTACTTGTGATTAATTTTATCATCTTCAATAAGCATAATAATTAAAGAATCAATTTCAAAAGCATTCCAAGTAAAAATTTTAATACTTAATTCACCCCCCCTCTTGAGTAATTGAGCCCACTTGGTTAACATTATGCATATTTGGATACATGAGTAAAAACAACTAATGACTTTTATAAAAGTTACTTTTAGCCTTTTTTAGAGTGAAATTGGAAGAACTTTTAAGTAACTTATGAAAGTAATTTATAACTCACATAAGTTGTGTTCCCCCCGAATCGGGAGGGGACCCTACAGGGCCTCTTCCCCCTTTTATTTTTGGAGAGCATAACGGGATTATGGTTCCCCATGATTTTAGCAGAGTATATTCATGTCCTCGCTAATTAGGCCTGGATCAAAGGCCTTTTTTTTATTTTACAGTTGTATAAGTATAACCGAAGGAGCTCTCTTTAATTCAAGTGTGACATTTTTTAGTATTAACCCTAATTCTCATAGAGTAATTCTCTAGGGTTTTGTGTTTTACGTACTCGGAGTGAACAAGTTATTTTGAATGTAACACAGGTATACACTAGAAGTGTGGTTGAATGTATATAAAAACTTTGGTAAATTTTTTCATAAAACAAATATTCAAACACATGTCTGAGTTTTTGCAAAAACAAAGTAGAAAACAAGAAAACAACAAAGCAACTTAGAATGGTGAAGAGAATAACACACACGCAACTTTTAAACTGATTTACCTCTTAACCAAGACTATGTCTAGTTCCTAATCGAGCACAACAAGATTTTGTTCTGCTGATCAAGAAGTTAAGTACAACTCATACTTACTTACGATGATCCCAAGTATTTTTAACCACTTAGCCTCTCTAGGCTAATTACCTAAGTATTTTTTAACCACTTAGTCTCTCCAAGCTAATTACCTAAGTATTTCTTGAATAATAGTTTTCAGGTTCAACAAACTTCAATACATAAATAAAAGTTTCTAAGTCTTTAAAAAACTTTAGAGGAATGTCTGAGCTTACAAAACTAAACCGATTGTTCAGGATATGACACAAAGTAAAACTCTAGGTATTTTTATAAATGAGAGATCAGAGATTATTACACAGCTTATGTAATTCGTAGATGAGAAGAATTGTTGTATGTTGTATGTTATTGTGTTATTGCACTCTTTATATAGGTTTCATGAAGAGTGGCGTTATGAGTCAGAGAGGTTTTATCTAAGAGCGTCATGAAAACTAAAAAGTTCTTCTGAAGAGAGTGGAAAGCATACTTGTCTTTCTTTTGTCTTTCTATCAACCTTGTAGTTTGACTTTCCTTTAAAGAACCATAAGTAAGATGCTCATTTTGTTTAGATAGTCCTTTTGAAGCTTTGAGTAAATACATATTCATTCTTTTGGTTAAAACAATTATGAATAAACACTGAACCAGAAGGTTTAACTTATGGATTATGTTTATTATCTTCCTTACGGGGTGTCTGAGTTGGGTGTCAAAGGTATCTGAGCTCTTCGATCTTTCAGATAGCTTCACAAAACTTCTTATTTCTTGACTTTCTGTACTACAAAGTACATTTAGACAGCCTCGAAACATTGGTCACTAAGTAATTATTTTTATCATAATTAAAACTTTTAACGGATCCTTAGAACCTCATGTTCTTTTAGGACTTATAAAAGTAACTTATAACTATTATAAGTTGTTTTTACTTGTTTTATTAATTTATTTCATACAGCTTATTAAAATAAGTTATTTCTAACTTATTCCTACAAATTTTATGATCAAATTTATAATACAAGCTCTCATTTAAAACTGACTTTACGCATAAACTCCTAATTAATTTACGTATCCAAACATACCATGGATATAGCTTATCAAAATAGGTTATTTTAAATTTATTACAACAAGTTTTGCAACCAAATTTATAGTGTAAACTTTCATTTTAAAAATAACTCATTACATAAACTATTAATCAAGTTGTGTATCTAAACATATCCTTAGTCACTTTTATTAACTTTTAGGAAATGATTATCACTTTTATGGAACTTTTCACCAAGATGCTCACTTCAAATCCCATTTGACACAAATAAAATAGGAATAAAAAATGAGATGCATTTTTTCTTTAGAGGAAATCTAGAAATCCTACTCAAGCCAAAAGTTATTACTTATTCCATCTTTCCTTTATAAACTTCTTTATTAAACAATTTCAACATCTTTACAACCTAAAAAATAAAGAAAGACAGAAATCTCTCAATCAAGTATGTTGCCTTTTCCCCTAAAGTATCATTTGGATGGTGGAAGGAATTTAAATAGAAAAAAATAGTATGGAAAGAAATTGAGTGGAAACTGAATGAAAATTATGAGTGTTCATATGGAATGAAATAGAAAGCAGAAAAAGTGGAATTTATTACACTAATTTAAGTAGACAAAAATACCCATATAATTTAATTAGTATTTTATAAAAATGATAGTTATGTATAGATGACAAATAGAAAACCAACAACCCTATAACTCATTCTTAATTTTTCCGTGTGTTTTAAAAAATCTTGTCCTTGTTTTTGTTTTTTCAGTGTACCTAAAACATTTGTTGTCATAATTTTTTTTTCAATTTCATTTTTGGTCCCTGGTTCCATAAATTCTTGATGTGTTGATGTATGATTGTGAATGATGAACATTATCAATATTTTAAATTTGTACATTATTTATCTTTAATTTAAAGCATTCAAATAAAAATCTCAATAAATTTTTCACAAAATAATTAATTAGTAATTCATTCATCCTCAAAATAATTATTTACTCTTTAGTATAACACCTCTAGTGCTAAGATTTCCATTACAAATAACAAAAACCATATTGGCAAAATAGGGGCTTAACGCTACGCGTGAGACCTCAAATTCGCTCCTGACGCTACGCATAGCAGCAATGTTGCTGTCATGTATTTTTAAACTACTTTATTAAACTCCTAGGTCCTATCTTGTCCGATTCAACTCCAAAGCTTGCCAAACTTCATGGGCACTATTGTTACCCTCATTCCAAAGCTGTTGGTGCAGTCCATTTACCAAAATTTCAATCCAATAATAAGATATGCATAAAAATACTTTTAGGCCAATTTATGGCCATAACATCACCTCAAATCACCTTAATACCATTTATAACACCAAATGAATATACATATAAATTTCAAATGTCCATAATGACCTATTGAACAATTCCGGGGATACTGAATCCCACCGTATCTCTATTCCACCTATTAAGTTCTTTAATTTCACTTTCAAATTCATTAATTCCAACATCTCAACTCTTTGATTCCAATCTTAACCTTCATACTTCATTATTATGATACTTCCTACTCAATCACACAACATTCCAAACATACAGTTCTTACCCATAATACATGATAATAGATATCTTATGGCTTCATGCCATAATGATATTTATATAGCAATCTCTGGTCATTATGCATGGAAGACTATTTGTTGGCTTAATGCCACATCCTATCCATCATAAGATCAAACCTAACTATATCACACATATCATTACTAATGACTCAGCGTCATTAGTTATCACACTGTAATTCACATACATAACCACACAGATGTCACCTAAGCATGCCTAACATCAAACACATAATAAAGTCATACCTACACATGAATATATATATATATATATATATGTATCCACCAACACCACATATAACGTCATAAGTAATTACATCACATTATCACAAATATCTTGACGTTGCTCTAATGCTCACTTATACTAGTCTCTGTAGCATCCGCAATTGACGTTTTTTTCCATTTTCTGTAAAAATAAATGTAAGGGTGAGTATCTAGCATTATAATATAATGCAATTAAATGAAACAGGAACAATATCTCCTAGAGGAGCTCACACACCTCCTTTGCTTGACAATCCTTTAATCCTTTTTACCAACTTTCCCATATGCTCATAACTCATCAAAACCATCATCATTCATAATTATTTCAAAATATTTCTAGTATATTACTTAATATCATCATCATCATCATCATAAATCCAACATAATTTCTTAAATCCACCATCATCAACATAAATTAATTATGATATCATAAAACAATCATCATCACCATAATTCAGTTATGATACCATAAACCAATCATCATCATAAATTGAATCTTAAACTCATAAATGACTCTCAGGTTACATCATATAAATAACACCTAGTATCCGGATACTAAAGGAGCAGTCACCAGCTTGGAGTCACACACCGACATCCCGTAAACCCTCTAATCCACCGAGCCACACACCGGCTCCCCACCTCAACCACTGGGTCATAGACCTCTGGGTAGCTCAACTAGGCCTCTACATGGACTAGGGAGCCAAAAGCGAGGGGTAATACATACCGAATGACTGTCCACACCTCATAACATGCATATACAACATATATCATCATTATAATCATCTCAAATTCATTACAACTCTGTCCCGGAATTAAAACCATCTCTTGGGACATAATAAGCCAAAACTAGGCATATATATATATATATATATATATATCCATTAATCCTTTTCTTACAACATCATAACATATTTATAATCTCTCATAATTACCATTACAAATCAAGTTTCAAATTCACAAATTAAATCTTAATCTGTAAATCAATCATATTATTTATCATCATTTACTCATAAATGCATCATATACATATATCTCATCATATCATCTCATAAACCTAATTTTTATTATAATTCATTACTTTCTCATTAAAATTGACACCTTCTCAATTATAGTCCTCATTAATACACCAATCATAATTTATCAATTTCATTTTACCATAGTTAACATAATTCAAAATATATGTTCTCAAATAAAATACTCACATACATAAACAATTTCATATTACAATATAAAATTCCATAAAAACTTAACTAAGTATAAAATACCACACTCCCCTTACCTTATTTCTGATGCTCTTTAACTAACTCGCAAACATCGATGTGCCAAAGCACTAAAACGTAAAAATTATGAAAGAGGTTCAAGAATTAACCATCGAAATCTTAACTTAGCTTAAGAAAGCACTTGAAAATCAATTCTTAAAGCTTAATAAGCTTATCGCAACCAAAATTTTCGGTTACTTTAAGAAACCCCCAACTCCATTAAGCCTCCGACATTCTGTTCATAACCTACGCAAAGCGAAATTCAATTCTATCTCTTAAATTGACTTGAATCAGGACCTTAAGCTTTAGGGGACAAGAGAAAAGAGAAAAGACCTAAGAAACTCTATTTTTCTTATGTTTCATGTTGCCGCCACTACAACCTTTTAATTCTGATTGCGACTCTGACGCTACGCATCATGTCAAATTTTCACCCTGGCGCTACACGCCAACTGGACACTACGTGTCAAGCAAAAATTATAATTCCCTTTTTATTTCATTCTGAAATCAGACAAATGTCACATTTCTCAAATTGTTGTAATTTAAATTCATTTACATATTTATTTATTTTTAAATAAAAAACACACGGGATGTTACATATGGTGTTGATAGACAATGTTAATTGTTTATACTAAAGTGTGAAATTTATATTGTACATTGTTATTGTTGTTGTCGTGTTTAGAAAGAACTACAAAATTAAACAAATTCCTCCCAAATAATCCTAACCTTGAAGGAATTTTATTTTTGTGGACCCACAGAAATAAAAGTCTTCCTTATTTGGTTTTACATCTAACCAAACAGACAATCTACTATAATTTCTTCCCAATTTAGCTGAAATAATCCCTACGTAAAAGCCACCTCCAACCAAACAATGTGTAACAGTAGCAAGAGATATGTAATATATTCATCTCTTATTTTTATTTGTGTCAATGATAGTATCATACGTACAATGATGATGTATCTTTATCTCTTTCTTTTCTCTTGTTAGTAAAAAAACTTGATTGATTAGAAATATCTTATTAGCTATGCTATATGGTACAAAGATCTTTCTTGTGCAAATTAGAAGAATAAAGTTTTTTGTGTAATTTATATTTTTTAATATTTCTACATTGGTTGTTTCAATAATCCATATAGAAAAATAATTTTTTACACCAATTGTTTCAATAACCGGTGTATAATTTTTACACCAATAATTGGTGTAAAAATATATAGAGAATAACGATATAAATATATTAAATTTATTTGATAGATTTTTAAACATATTTTAAAAATATTATTATATAATAATATATTGAAATAGTGAATTTATACAAAATACTTAATATATTTTGTATATATTGTATAGTATTAAATATTAAATATTATATATATTATATTAAATATATTTTGTAATATATTTATTATTTAATATATTTATAATATATTAAAAATAGGCTAAATCATTATTTCAGTCCCATACCTTTTTAATAGATTTTAAGTTAGACCTGTAACTTTTTTAGTCAGTTAGATCATTTATCTTATTAATATATTTTAGTTAGGTTTTGATCTAGTCTATATACCGGTGTCTAGAATATGATGTCATCTTATCCGTTTTGGAAGGTAAACCGATATCACAGGTTAACAACCGGACTGTAAAATACCGTGCTAGGCATTCTCCCTTCACCGGTTTGTCCACGATAACACCTAGAACATCGGATAACCCATTCATTATTTGACCCATCATACACGACGAAACTCCTAGGAATCCCAATGAGCATCTAATTAGCCCCATATTATGCACTGGGGATGTGACACCCTTAATTTTAGAGGGAAAATTTCACAAATTAATTAAAGCATAACCTGGATCCATAATAAAAACACTCCCATATATGAAGATATGAGAGCTGGTCCCACGGCCAAGGAGAAAAAGAAAGGAAGGCAAAGGCAAAGAAAGGCCGACCAAGAAAGGCAGTCAGCGAAAGAACAACAGCGCCTGAGCGAACTGTAACACCCTAATTTAATAAATAATTAAGAACCAATACGGGGATAATTTTTCCAAAATGTAAGTAAACCAAATAGACCATAAGGCAACCGGATCGCAAATGGGATAGTAGGCAAGGAAGGGCAAGCACCCAGTCGGACTCAGCGGAGCACAGTAGTTCATCCAGTTTACTCAGTACTCCCTTCGCTCAATAATCAAGAGGAACCGGGCACAAGAAATAGGGGAGGAAGGCAGGGGAAATGAGAGGTCATCCACACGCATGGCATTCGGTGGAAGGGACAAGGTAAATAAAAGAACGATTAACACGTATAACAGTTGGAGGAGGAAGCAAGGCAAGAAAAAAAACAAGAGCATTCATACGTATAGGGTATTTTACAGAAAAACTAAGACTGGGGTTGGTTTGTTGGATTTAAGGCAGCACACCAGCGCCTGGGCGGATTGCACAACATCATGGGCTCGCTCAGGCGAGGCCTGATACCGCCTAGGCGGGGTATGATAATGCAACAGCGGATGGAGGGAAATTCTAAAAGAGGAACTCTTCCACGAGTAACACTGGTCACTCATTAGGAGGAAATAGATAAGGGGAAGATGTTAATACATTCACACGTGTAGCACTCGGTAAAGGGGCGGAGTTCGAATCATCCTACCTGGCTAGGCGGGGTATGTTTGTCCTGGGCGGACTCCAGGGCGAAGGTGACCCGCTCAACCGTTGTCTCACACCGCCTAAACGATGTGTGACAATGCAACATCAGACGTGAAACTCTTCAAGTAAACCTTACATTAGCGTCTATTCGTTTCTACGGACTGACCCCTTTCTCAGAGAACGCTGGTCGTTCAGCTTCGGAGGACAGGCAAGGGAAGAAGAAGGGAGATGTACATATGCAGGGTAGTTTGTGGAGGAAGGAGGAGCCTGAACTTATTCCGCCCAACTCAACTAATTATGACAACGCCTGGGCGGACTCAACCACAACGCCCAAATCAGGGGGGGGTCAACACCGGTGTTGGGGTCACGTTAGCTCCACAACGGAGAGGAAGGATAGTGGGACGGTATCACACTCTGACTTTTACTTGCTTCAGCGCGAGTCCTTCTGCTTGGGCGGACTGCTCTAGCACTTGGACGGGGTATGACTCCGCCCGCGGGAACCCAGCATAAGTCTTCCTAGTCCGCACTCGCTGGAGCGAGGGACTCCACTCGGTTTTTCACTAGTCTTTCGTTCTTCCCTCATTCGAAGCATATTTGAACTCTATATTTCCTCTCCTTAACCCCAAACTTATTCCTACTGCCTATCCGTAGCCACACCGGCCTCTTACGCTCGCAAGACATACTCAGGCGTCCGTACTTATCATTCAATACCTTCCGCAGCACAATATAATGCACAACACACATATATATATATATATAGTTAGGAAACATCTAAACAATTACAACCGCAACATGCCCCTTCTGTCCGGAGTGTTCAAGTTTCGTAAATAAAACCCAAAATTAACACAAGCCGGCCAAGGCTTCTTCTAAAACATTTAAATACGACTAGCACACGGTACATATATATATACACACGATCCATAATGCTCAGCTACTCTGCTCCACACCCGGCTCTTCCTTCATTCTTCATTCCGAGAGACGTTCACTGAAATATGACCACTGCAGGGGTGAGCTTTTACATGTAAAATGATACTCACAGACTCGGTATCAGCGTCAGTACACGCTCCTGCCATCATTCAACCTTTCTCAAGTAACCAAGTTCATGCAGTTCAAACAACATTCGTAACACACATAATACACAGAGTTTATTCCACATCCATATATATTCATGCCAACGGAGTTCCTACGTGTAACACCCTAATCATTTGCAACTAATAATTCCAAAACTATGAGAAAATTTTTCACAAAACAGTCACGCAACAATTGATATAGAAGGGAGCAGGCAGGGAGGAAACGAGGAGCATTCACTCACATATAGCAACTTACAGAGAAGCTAAACTGGGGCCGGCTCAATGGGTTTATCGCAACACATCAACACTAGGGCGGATTGCTCAACACCGTTTATTCGCCCAGACGGGGTCTTACACCGTCCAGGCGGAGTATGGTAATACAGCAGCGGATAGAGGAGATTTCGCACTGAGGCTTCCCTTCGAGAAATACTGGTCACTCAACAGGAGGAATAGATAAGGGAAATATGTTGACACATTTACACGCGTAGCATTTGGTGGAAAGGCGAAGTTAGAAACATCCTACTTGGCTAGACGGGGTATATTTATCTTGGGCGGGCTGTCCTAGTTACTTGGGCGAGGTATGACGCCGCCTAAACGAAATCTACATAACGCCTCTTTAGCACAACTACAGGGTAATTTCCTCCATCGGGTATAGACAAGGGTTCACTAAGTAAATCCTCACACTCGCCTTTCACTCAGAAAAATGAGAAGTTACAGGGTACATATACGTTAGTAGGTTGTGGAGAAAGGAGGGATCTGAACCTATTCCACCCAGCTCAACTGAGTATGACAACGCCTGGGCGGGCTTAGCCATAACGACCAATTCGGGGTCAACATCGGGGTCTGGATTGTGTTAGCATCGCAACGGATAGGAAAGGAAAATGGTCGATATCTCGCTCTGGTAATTACTCGCTTCAGCGTGAGTCCTCGCGCTTGGGCGAATTGCTCCCACACTTTGGGCGGGGTACGACTCCGCCCAGCGTATCCGACATGAATTTTTCCTAAGACAATTATCGATTCACTCAGACTTGGCTATAACCTGCTCGATCATATCGTCCCTGCGTATCCATTAAAGCACAATTATAAAACAAGGCAGCACATAGCATCACACACACCCAAAACCATACATCCATATATACATAAAAGTGTATGTCAATATTTACAATACAAAATTGGACTTCTCCTTGCCCGTAAAGTTCTATTCATTCCCCAAAACATTAACACCCGGTATGAGCCAGTCCGGGCTTCATCTAACAACGCCTTAATTAAACCTTCGAAATGCATCAGCACTCCGCCCAGCATTCCAGCTCTGCTTCTGATCTTCCTCACGAGAGACATTCACTGAAAATGGCCACTGCAGGGGTGAGCTTTTACATGTAAAATGATACTCACAGACTCGGTATCAGCGTCAGTACACGCTCCTGTTATCACTCAGCCTTTCTCAAGTAACCAAAATCATACAATTCAGCAATATTCATGACACACATGATTCACAGAATTTATTCCACATCTAAACATATATTCATGCATTTAGAATCGTACACATGCACATACATAGATTTGTACATCACCACCATCAGCCCTATTTCTATATGCATGTCTGCGGATCCGACTCGGGTAAAGACTCTCAGTTACGGCCCCCTTTTTCTTTTGGCCCCTCGTCCCTCAGCTCTTACCATGTGGCACCGGCCTCCCCACGGCGTCTCGAGACTCTCTTCTCTAGCTCCAACGGCTACCACGAGCTCTATTGGGATCTAGCCAGGGTTGGTAACTGGAAGTCGTTTCCCTTGGGGTTCCTGACCTTCCATGGGTCACCCCACTCTTACTCATGCAACTAACACATTCATTATTACACATCATCGAGCCATGAACACCTTACAGTCGTCATTAATTCAATCAGTCGCACCAATGCATGTTACAATCGGTCATCAGACTAACAACATTGGGCAATCCAATTTAAGAACATGCACATGCATACATTTCATAGTGACAACAAAGTAGATCCATCATTATCACCCACGAGCAAGCTACACCATCGCCACGAAGGTCACTATCAGAATCTAAAATCATGCATCAGTTTTAGTAATTGTGAATACATGCACACATACACAGCATCAGTTCTAATGATTATAAATACATGCACACATACACAGCATCAGTTTTAATGATTATAAATACATGCACACACACACCCACGCTCAGCAGCATGTTCATCCGGTACCATTCTTAGACCATGCATTCGACATGCAAGCGCCCCCTACCTTTAGAAGAATCCTCAAAAACCTTTTTCGTTCTTGTTGTTGGGTCCGATGTCCTTCTCCTGGTTCGTCCGGTCTTCCTTAGCTTTGTCGTATCCTGCGCCTGATTCTGGGGATGAAGTGTGGTCCGTTCCCCAGTACTGCAACCAAGACCTCCAGGAGCGAAATGTAAGATAGAAGAAGAAGAAGAAGAATGGAGACGAAGAGAGGAAGTAGAGGATGAAGTGACGGAGGAGAGAGTCTGAAGAAATAGCAAGTGCGTTTCTCCCCAAGGCTCACGCTTATATATATATATATGTGCATGTGCACAGTAAAAGAAGAGTGGGATGGGAGAGTGCGTGCCCAGCAGTCACGTGCACTCTACCCCATCCCCTGGCCACCACCATTTTTAAATATTTTAATGGCTAAATCATAAGTAGTTAAATGCAATTAACAGTTATTTCTAGTTGAAATCAAGTCTTAGTGGTTTATTCTTCATTCAGCATTTAATTTTAAAACGGGGATGTTACAGTTCTCCCCCACTGAAAAAGAATTTCGTCCCCGAAATTCAGTCGGTACTTACGTAGGTAAACAATTCGGGGTACTGCTGTCGCATGGCGTCTTCGCGTTCCCACGTGTAGGAGGTGGTCTTGCCTTGCTGCCACTCCACCTTAACTAGCCTTACGTTCTTGCTTCTTAAGCGCTTTACCGATTGATCCACGATTCCAACCGGTGTAGTCACAGTGGTTAGGTCTTCCTTGATCTCTACCTCGTCGTCAGGCATCGTGTGGCTGGGATCATGCAAATACTTTCTTAGTTGAGACACGTGAAAAACGTTGTGTAATCGGGACAAGTGAGTTGGTAATGCGAGGCGGTATGCCACGGAGCCAATCCGTTCTACTACCTCATAAGGTCCGATGTAGCGAGGGCTTAACTTTCCACTTTTTAAGGCTCGTCCAACTCCTTTACTCGGAGAGGTTCTCAGAAACACTCGATCTCCGACTTGAAATTCCAATAGCTTGATGCGTTTGTCATGGTAGCTCTTCTGCCTGTCTTGTGATGCTTTCATCTTCTCCCTTATTACTCG
The DNA here is from genome assembly GCA_037962975.1 of Clitoria ternatea. Classification (NCBI taxonomy): domain Eukaryota; kingdom Viridiplantae; phylum Streptophyta; class Magnoliopsida; order Fabales; family Fabaceae; genus Clitoria; species Clitoria ternatea. The sequence goes on from CM075672.1 coordinate 167,077,621, forward strand.
GATCTGTTCTGTGGTTTGCTTCACGATGTCTGGTCCCAATAGTAGACTTTCACCCGCTTCCGACCAACAGAGTGGGGTTCGGCATCTATGCCCATATAACACCTCGTAAGGTGCCATGCCAATGCTGTGATGATGGCTGTTGTTGTACGTAAACTCGATCAGGGGAAGGTACTGCTCCCAGTCCCCACCGTACTCTAACACACACGCTCTCAATAAGTCTTCTAGACTCTGAATCGTTCGTTCGGATTGTCCATCTGATTGGGGGTGGTAGGCAGAACTAAGCCAAAGCTTCGTCCCCAGTTCTTGATGCATGCTGGTCCAAAACCTGGACGTAAATCTAGGGTCCCTATCCGATACGATGGAAGTAGGTATGCCATGCAGCCGGATAACTTCTTGAATGTAGATTCGAGCCAACTTATGCAATGGGTACCTCATATTTACAGGTAAGAAGTGTGCACTCTTCGTCAATCTGTCAACAATGACCCAAATGGCATCATGGCCCGCTCGGTTTTTGGGTAATCCCATGATAAAATCCATCGCAATTGAGTCCCATTTCCACACGGGGATCTCTAGAGGCTGCATTGCACCGTACGGTTTTTGGTGCTCTACCTTCGATTTCTGACAAGTCATACACCGGGTCACGTACTCCGCCACATCCTTCTTTAGTCCGGGCCACCAAAACTGTCTCCTCAAGTCGTGGTACATTTTCGTGGTTCCTGGGTGAATGCTGAGTAGGCTTTTGTGGGCTTCATCAAGCACCATTCTTCTCAATCTTCCTTCACTTGGTATGTATATCCTGTTTCTCACCCGGAAGATCCCATCTGACCCTTCTGCCAAGGATAAATCCTTTCCTTTGGCTTGAATTTCCTTCATTTCAGCTAGGTAAGAGTCCGCCTGTTGCTGTTCGTACACGGATTTTAAGAATTCGTTGGCAATCCTCAACGTACCGATTGTCATCTTCTGAGAGGAAGGGGCGTCAACATGCAAGTTCATGTCTCGGAACCGCTCCAACAACTCAACTTCTTTTGCCATCATGGCTGCTATGTGGAGGGATTTTCGGCTCAATGCGTCTGCTACGACATTTGCCTTACCTGGGTGGTATTTCAACTCGAAATCATAGTCCTTCAAAAACTCAATCCATCTTCTCTGCCTCATGTTCAGCTCCTTTTGGTCGAATAGGTATTTGAGGCTCTTATGATCGCTGTACACTTCAAATTTGGATCCGTACAAGTAATGCCTCCAAATTTTCAATGCAAAAACTACTGCTGCCAACTCCAAGTCATGAGTCGGATAATGCTGTTCGTGGGGTCTCAATTGTCGAGAGGCATATGCTATCACTCGATCCTTCTGCATGAGTACACATCCTAATCCGAGTCCGGACGCGTCACAATAGACCACGAAGCTTTCTCGTAACTCAGGTAATGCCAACACCGGAGCAGTTGTTAACTTATTCTTCAGTTCTTGGAAGCTGCTCTCACACTCCGGACTCCATACAAAAGGAACGTTCTTCCGAGTCAATTTAGTCAAGGGTAATGCAAACTTAGAAAAACCTTCGATGAACCTTCTATAATAACCTGCCAAGCCCATAAAACTCCTTATTTCCGAGATCGACCTGGGCCTTTCCCATGCCATTACAGCAGCTACCTTCGCAGGATCCACCGAGACGCCTCGCTTGGAGATCACATGCCCGAGGAAGTGGATCTCATCCATCCAGAATTCGCACTTCGAGAGCTTTGCAAACAATTGTTTCTCCCTCAACACTTGGAGTACCGTCCTGAGATGTCCTTCATGTTCCTCAGATGTCTTAGAATAAACTAGAATATCATCGATGAAGACAACGACAAACCGATCTAAGAAGGAGTAGAATATGCTGTTCATGTAATTCATGAAAACAGCAGGGGCGTTTGTCACACCGAACGGCATCACTACATACTCATAGTGACCATACCTGGTCCTAAAGGCAGTTTTAGGAATATCCGAGTCCTTCACTCGGATTTGGTGATATCCTGATCGTAAGTCGATTTTCGAGAAGACTGAGGCTCCACGCAGCTGGTCAATTAAATCATCAATTCTAGGCAGTGGGTATCGATTCTTAATTGTGAGCTTGTTAAGCTGTCGATAATCTATACAAAGTCTCATGCTGCCATCCTTCTTCTTAACAAGTAGCACAGGTGCGCCCCAAGGTGACACGCTTGGTCTAATGAACTGCTTCTCAAGTAACTCATCCACTTGTTTCTTCAACTCTACCAATTCAGTTGAGGACATTCTGTAGGGTGCACTGGAGACCGGTTCGGCTCCAGGGATCAAGTCTATAGAGAATTCAACTTCTCTATTGGGAGGCACACTCGGGACGTCTTCTGGGAACACTTCCGGGAACTCGCAGACAACCGGAATTTCGTTCACTAGGGTCTCACTCTCATCTTTGGTTAGACAAAGCACCATAAATAGTTGGGTTATACCTAGTGCCGAGCCATCTTCAGTGGGTTGTTTTGGGAAAACTATCCCTCGGTTTCTACAATCTACTAATACCTTATTGGCTGAAAGCCAATCTATTCCAAGCACAATATCAAGACCCTTTAAGGGCATGCAAATCAGATCGAAGATGAAACTCCGATCATACAGCTCAAACGCTACATTTTTACATATTGACGATGTGAATACACTAGGGCCAGTGGGGCTGGCCACTTCTAAAGTCCGGTTCATAGACACAGTTGGTAGCTTCAACCGTTTCACGCACTCATCAGCTATAAAAGAATGGGTTGCTCCCGAATCGAAAACAACATTAAGCATATTCGTTCCAAGTGAGCACTTACATTGTACTAGATCGTTTGCTGGTGCAACATCCTCTGCATTGATGGTGTAGATCCTTCCTGTCGCTGTTGGGCCAGTGTTCCTTTCTCGGCTGTTCGGGGTACGCATCATATTTCCTCTGGTTCCGTTGCCTCTGCCACCAGGTCGTTGGTTGTCATTCACTCTGGTTCGATCTTGAAATCCTCCTTGACGCACATTGGTGTTTGCCTGGCGGAGTTGGGGGCAGTCCGGGCGAACGTGTCCTTTCTCTCCGCAGTGGTAGCATTTAACATTTGTATCATTGCATTCCTTAGCAAAATGATCACCGCCGCATTTAAAGCATCCGCCATACCTTGGCCGTCCACTCATCTGTCTCCCTCGGTCATCATGGTTCTGATATCTGGTGAAAGGTTCATTCCTCCTCACGTTCCCTGGCCTCTTGAAACGTGATTGCTGAGGCCTCAGGTGCTGATTGGCTCTGCTGCACTGGCCCGAATGGGCCCTGTCATCCTCTTCGAATATTCTACACTTGTTCACTAAGGCAGGGAAACTCCGGATTTCATGGTATCTGCAGGCCCTCTTAACATCCGATCTCAGTCCGTTCTCAAACTTAAGACACTTGGAGTGCTCCGTTCCTGGCTGCTGGAAGGGCGGATAGAATAGGCACAATTCCTCAAATCTGGTCGCGTATTCTTCCACAGTCATGGAGCCCTGTTTTAACTCCATAAACTCCAGCTCTTTCCGACTCCTCACTGTGTCGGGAAAGTATTTGTCTAGGAAGCAGGCCTCGAAATCGTTCCACGTCAGTTGATTATCATCTTCGGGGAATCGGCTCCTAGCTATCTTCCACCAATTCTCCGCTTCATCTCGCAGCATATACACTGCGCATTCCACCTTCTGGGCTTCGGTACAGCGAAGACCCCTAAAAATTCTCTCTAATTCCTGAGTCCACTTGAACGCCGCCTCAGGGTTCCGTCCTCCTAAGAATTCACTCGGCTTCCTCTTCAGGAAGCGGTCCAGCACATGGCCATCCTCAGGTTGAGTTTGGCCTTGCCTTTCAAACACATCAGCAAAGCGTTGGAATGCTGTGGCTATAGCCTCCATACTTTGACGATGCGCCATTCCTTATCCTGAAATTGACATTTAAGGATAAGTATACGGAGCCACTTACTACCGATCTAGTTATTAGTCCAACAATTAATAGCTTAGCACATTATGTCATTCGCCTAAGTCATACACACAATCGGACTAGGGGAAAAACAACCCCTTGTCCTCAAGTCAATCATCAATCAGGTTCAACTATCATCAGAACAATTTTCAACCAATCAAGCAGAAAGACACACACACCACTGCTTACACTTGGTAAGCATACTTTGGCCTTGGACTTTTCGGTCCGCTCTGATACCAAAATGTAACACCCTAATCATTTGCAACTAATAATTCCAAAAATATGAGAAAATTTTTCACAAAACAGTCACGCAACAATTGATATAGAAGGGAGCAGGCAGGGAGGAAACGAGGAGCATTCACTCACATATAGCAACTTACAGAGAAGCTAAACTGGGGCCGGCTCAATGGGTTTATCGCAACACATCAACACTAGGGCGGATTGCTCAACACCGTTTATTCGCCCAGACGGGGTCTTACACCGTCCAGGCGGAGTATGGTAATACAGCAGCGGATAGAGGAGATTTCGCACTGAGGCTTCCCTTCGAGAAATACTGGTCACTCAACAGGAGGAATAGATAAGGGAAATATGTTGACACATTTACACGCGTAGCATTTGGTGGAAAGGCGAAGTTAGAAACATCCTACTTGGCTAGACGGGGTATATTTATCTTGGGCGGGCTGTCCTAGTTACTTGGGCGAGGTATGACGCCGCCTAAACGAAATCTACATAACGCCTCTTTAGCACAACTACAGGGTAATTTCCTCCATCGGGTATAGACAAGGGTTCACTAAGTAAATCCTCACACTCGCCTTTCACTCAGAAAAATGAGAAGTTACAGGGTACATATACGTTAGTAGGTTGTGGAGAAAGGAGGGATCTGAACCTATTCCACCCAGCTCAACTGAGTATGACAACGCCTGGGCGGGCTTAGCCATAACGACCAATTCGGGGTCAACATCGGGGTCTGGATTGTGTTAGCATCGCAACGGATAGGAAAGGAAAATGGTCGATATCTCGCTCTGGTAATTACTCGCTTCAGCGTGAGTCCTCGCGCTTGGGCGAATTGCTCCCACACTTTGGGCGGGGTACGACTCCGCCCAGCGTATCCGACATGAATTTTTCCTAAGACAATTATCGATTCACTCAGACTTGGCTATAACCTGCTCGATCATATCGTCCCTGCGTATCCATTAAAGCACAATTATAAAACAAGGCAGCACATAGCATCACACACACCCAAAACCATACATCCATATATACATAAAAGTGTATGTCAATATTTACAATACAAAATTGGACTTCTCCTTGCCCGTAAAGTTCTATTCATTCCCCAAAACATTAACACCCGGTATGAGCCAGTCCGGGCTTCATCTAACAACGCCTTAATTAAACCTTCGAAATGCATCAGCACTCCGCCCAGCATTCCAGCTCTGCTTCTGATCTTCCTCACGAGAGACATTCACTGAAAATGGCCACTGCAGGGGTGAGCTTTTACATGTAAAATGATACTCACAGACTCGGTATCAGCGTCAGTACACGCTCCTGTTATCACTCAGCCTTTCTCAAGTAACCAAAATCATACAATTCAGCAATATTCATGACACACATGATTCACAGAATTTATTCCACATCTAAACATATATTCATGCATTTAGAATCGTACACATGCACATACATAGATTTGTACATCACCACCATCAGCCCTATTTCTATATGCATGTCTGCGGATCCGACTCGGGTAAAGACTCTCAGTTACGGCCCCCTTTTTCTTTTGGCCCCTCGTCCCTCAGCTCTTACCATGTGGCACCGGCCTCCCCACGGCGTCTCGAGACTCTCTTCTCTAGCTCCAACGGCTACCACGAGCTCTATTGGGATCTAGCCAGGGTTGGTAACTGGAAGTCGTTTCCCTTGGGGTTCCTGACCTTCCATGGGTCACCCCACTCTTACTCATGCAACTAACACATTCATTATTACACATCATCGAGCCATGAACACCTTACAGTCGTCATTAATTCAATCAGTCGCACCAATGCATGTTACAATCGGTCATCAGACTAACAACATTGGGCAATCCAATTTAAGAACATGCACATGCATACATTTCATAGTGACAACAAAGTAGATCCATCATTATCACCCACGAGCAAGCTACACCATCGCCACGAAGGTCACTATCAGAATCTAAAATCATGCATCAGTTTTAGTAATTGTGAATACATGCACACATACACAGCATCAGTTCTAATGATTATAAATACATGCACACATACACAGCATCAGTTTTAATGATTATAAATACATGCACACACACACCCACGCTCAGCAGCATGTTCATCCGGTACCGTTCTTAGACCATGCATTCGACATGCAAGCGCCCTCTACCTTTAGAAGAATCCTCAAAAACCTTTTTCGTTCTTGTTGTTGGGTCCGATGTCCTTCTCCTGGTTCGTCCGGTCTTCCTTAGCTTTGTCGTATCCTGCGCCTGATTCTGGGGATGAAGTGTGGTCCGTTCCCCAGTACTGCAACCAAGACCTCCAGGAGCGAAATGTAAGATAGAAGAAGAAGAAGAAGAATGGAGACGAAGAGAGGAAGTAGAGGATGAAGTGACGGAGGAGAGAGTCTGAAGAAATAGCAAGTGCGTTTCTCCCCAAGGCTCACGCTTATATATATATATATATGTGCATGTGCACAGTAAAAGAAGAGTGGGATGGGAGAGTGCGTGCCCAGCAGTCACGTGCACTCTACCCCATCCCCTGGCCACCACCATTTTTAAATATTTTAATGGCTAAATCATAAGTAGTTAAATGCAATTAACAGTTATTTCTAGTTGAAATCAAGTCTTAGTGGTTTATTCTTCATTCAGCATTTAATTTTAAAACGGGGATGTTACACTACGCACATCTACATTCATGCATTCAAAATCATACACATATACATACATAGATTTATACATCACCACAATCGGCCTTATTTCTATATGCATGCCTGCGGATCCGACTTGGGTAAAGACTCTCAGTTACGGTCCCCTTTTCTTCTGGCCTCTCGTCCCTCAGCTCTTACCAGGTGGCACTGGCCTCCCACGGCGTCTCGAGACTCTCTTCTCTAGCTCCTACGGCTACCACGAGCACTATCGGGATCTAGCCAGGGTTGGTAACTGGAAGTCGTTCCCTTGGGGTTCTTGACCTTCTATGGGTCGCCCCACTCTCACTCATGCAACTAACACATTCATTAATACATATCATCACGCCACGAACACCTTCTCCGTAGTCATTAAGAAAAAGCGGATTTCCCCACACTACTCGTAATCATTCAGTCAATCACACCAACGTATGTTACAATCGGTCATCAGACTAACAACATTGAACAAACCAATTAAGGGCATGCACATACATATTTTCCATAGTGACAAGAAAATAGATCCATGCATATCACTCATCATTATCATCCACTAACAGGCTACACCATCCCCATGAAATCACTATCAGAATCTTAAATCATGCATCAATTTTAATGATTATAAATACATGCACACACACACACCCACACTCAGTAGTACGTTCATCCGGTACCGTCCGTAGACCATGCATTCGATATGCAAGCTCCCCCTACCTTTAGAAGAACCTCAGAAACCTTTCCGTTCTTGTCGTTGGGTCCGATGTCCTTCTCCTGGTTCGTTCGGTCTTCCTTGGCCTCGTCGTATCCTGCGCCTGATTCTGGGATGGAGTGTGGTTCGTTCTCCAGTACTGAAATCAAGATCTCCAGGAGCGAAGGGTGAGATAGGGGAAGAAGGAGGATGGAGACGAAGAGAGAAAAGTAGAGGATGAAGTGACGGAGGAAGGAATCTGAAGGAATAGTGAGTGTGTCCTTAATCACAGGCTTACGTTATTATTTATATATGTATATGCGCACGAGTAAGAGAAGAGTGGGATGGGAGAGTGTGAGCCCAGCAGCCACGCGCACTCCACCCCCATCCCCTGACCACCACCATTTTTCATATTTTAAAGGCTTAAATCTACTTGGTTATATATATAATTAACGGTTATTTTCTTTTTGAAATTAAGTCTTAATGGTTTAGTCTTCATTCGGCATTTAGTTTCAAAACTGGGATGTTACACGAACCACATTACAGTGCGCACTCGCTCAAGCGAGATCCCAATCCGCCTGAGCGAGACCGACCAACTCGCTCGGGCGAACCACCATTCGCTTAAGCGAAACCGAATACGAAAGCCTTCCCAAACAACATACTCGCTGAGCGAGGAATCACTCGCTGAAGCGAGAAGTCACTCGGCATTCTATCACTCGGGAAACCGAGACATTCATTCACTCGGTAAACAATCAAGTCCAGTCGGAAATTCATGCCTAAGTCCTCTCGAAATTTAATATCTTAGACCACTCAGCATTATGGGGTTCCGCCACTCGGGAACTACCCCAACAGTCACCTCACTCGGCAACCCATAACTTAGTCTCTCAATTTTATTCACAGAGTCAACATAAAGATCCACTCGGGAAATGAAGGGTATCTCACTCGGATTCCATAAGACCTCACACTCGGATATTATCCAATCAAACCACTCGGTGTAATTCAACCTCGAGTCACTCGGTAAACATCAACCATTTATCACTCGGCATAACAGAACTCCCTTACTCAGAGAGTACATAGAATTCCTCTCAGCCATAAATCACTCGGTTAACACTTATATTTCTCTTCACTCAGGGAAAATCATAATATCAAGTCACACTCGGACTTATTCCATAACTTAGCCACTCAAATTACATATTACCCTATTCACTCGGAATAGGTTCCCATATTCACTCGGGATACATTCATAATTCATACACTTAGAATATAATCAATCTGAGTCATTACAACAACACTCCTCTTGGAAGAGGATCACTCAGATTTCCACTCGGATTACTCGAATCATTCCCCACTCGGGGTTCACCATATATTCTTCACTCGGAATCCACAAGAGCCATTATCACACAGTAAGAGGCTCACACATGAGTTACACTCGGATATGGAGTCCCATACATAAGACTCACTCGGAAAAGCAACTAAGCCATATATATTCCACTCAGGATTCATTAACTTAGATATATTCATACAACATCATTTCCGAGTCAGTATGAAGCATCAAATCAACATAAATCACTTGTATGGATATTTTCTCTAATTCCAAGTCCGACTACCACTACAGCAATACACATCCACCGATTCATAACCATGTTATCAGCATAACATATATGTATATACACAAGCATACGCTCGGATTCTTATCTTTATATATTCCATTCATCAACACATTCAATCGGTATGCATATAATACCATCACTCGAAGTATGTATATATTAACATGCACTCGGATCCCAATACATATGTTTCATATTCATGATTATGTTCATCCACTCGGATTCTATACATATATATATATATATTTGTATTCGTTATACAACATTAATATGAGTCGGCCAAGGCTTTAGTACATCAAACGTACTCGGGATATAACATTATTCATACAGCCTCATCATAAATACCCATCACTCGGGTTTAAGGCCATCATAACATGCCAAACCGACCTGCAAACACTGAAAAATGGTGTAGGGGTGAGCATTACATATTAAATGACAGATATTGGCTCGGATTAATCACAGAATCCACAACATGCCATAGCACACAACATCAATCAGCATATAAACACTGCCATTCAACATGAACAATCACAAGCATCTTCCGATCGGGATTTCACCCATTTCACTCGGCTATAAAGCTCAATTCACTCGGTACAAGTATACTGGCTCACTCGGATTTCTCTCAACCCCGAGACTATGTCAACATTATTCATACTCCGAGCCATGCTCAAGGAGTCTGCCCGAGCCCAGCTCCAGGACTTAGCCATATTCACCATATGTGGTCATCTGATTGCCGATCGGTAAAGGAGTCCAACGCATTCCAGTGGCGAATCGGATGCATACGATTTTATTCAGTTGGCGTTCCACGCCAATGCACTTGGCATTTCATCAAGCGTCTCATTTCACGCTTAGTGCCCCAGGCACTGCCCGAGTCCAACCCGGGTCTTTTATCATATTCAGCATTAGGACCACGTCCTCTTCACTCGGGATCACACCCTCGTGGCACCCCGCAAGGTGTTCATATTTAATAACTCGATAACACGTATGCATATAACTTCAACTCATATTCATTCGATTGCCCAGTCGGAATCTGCGTTCAACATTAAATTCACTCGATAACTCAACAACAGTCAGATGACTCGGCTTATACCACATTCACTCGGCAATCCTATGCCATCCACTCGGATTATCATCGATTCGCTCGGATTTATCCTCTATTCACTCAGATTCATCCTTTACAGTAAGCATTTCATGCTTTCCTCCATCAAGTCCATTCGACATTCATCATAACAGTCCCCCATACATGCATTCAGTATACACATATGCATCAATAACATTTACATGCATTCAAATGTACAACACATCCAGGGACAAATAGAGGATCACACATGCACTACACATCAACATACATGCATCTCAAGTATCATAATATAATCATCATCACAATAACATCATGCATCTCTTGGACGGATAATCATGCACCATTTAAATAACAAACAACAATCCGGGTTCAACTTAACAACATACAACATCCAACAAAACATAACACATTGCAATGAAGTCACCCGGAAGTCCGTCCATAAACTATACACTTAAGATGCAATAGATCCCCTTACCTGGATGAAGCTTCCAAGGGTTACATGGGCCACTCGGCTCAGCCACAGCAGCACCCTGCTTGGCATTCCAATCGTGGGAAGAGCCAACATGGCTCCCAGTCGTCCCAACACACGTTCTCAGCCTTGGAGAACCAGCCACTGCTTCTTCTCGAAGCATATCAGCTACCAAGCACACCATGCCAAGCTTCCAAGGCACCACAAACCTCACTCGGCCCAGTAGAGGTCCCCAAACGCTATCTCCACTCAGGCCTTCAAGCCATCGAGTCAGTGGAGAAACCTCCCAGCACAACATGAAGCTGTTTCATACTTCCCACAGCACCGTGAGCTAGTCCTCACCATCAGTGGAGGACAACCAAGCTTCCATGCACCATCTATGCCTTCCTCTTCATAATAGCACTGCCTCACCCAGTGGACCACTTCCACAACCGAGGCACTCCACGCTGCTGGCACAGGCTCCCAACCGAGCCACAAACAGCCTCATCACATGAAGGAAGAAGGAGAGGAAGAAGGAGAAGCACCAAGAAAGCAAGGTGTAACCTAGCTTACACACAAGCTGTTTCACTCACCAACATGCAGCTCCACTCGAACTCAACACAGCGTTGAGTGGAGGAAGATGAAGATAAAAGAGACGAAGGAGACGAAGGAGAAGAAGAGTCTCCAAAGAGTTTTTAGAGAGAAGGGAGAGCATTCCTCTCACTCATAAGAACATACACCAAACAAAATGGAGAGGATGAGGAGAGAAAACGTAAAGCTGAAGATTTATCTCCATGCAGCCAGCGTCTGCTCCCATTTCAATCAACATTCCATTCTCATTAATGCAATCCCATCTGCATTTAATGCAAACTCTCTCAGCAATGATTACTCCCATCCAACTAAGCCATCAACGTAGGGACCACGCGGAAAGGAAAGGAAAGGAGAGAGAGAACCGAAACTCTCTCTAATGCCACCAAGGCATTACTATTATTATTATCATTCAACTTATTATTATCACTCAATAATTTGCCTAATTGGCAATTAACCTTAATCCACCATTAAATTAACAAAACCATCACCTTAATCTGGAATTTATAATTAATTAAAAATCTGGGATGTTACACTCTGCCCACCTTTAAGGAATTTCGTCCCCGAAATTCAACATGAACCGGTCACAATAATCACTCAGCATATCACCACTTACCACATATTGAGTACATATCAATGCTTTTCAAGCATTCACTGATTGGCCCACTCGGAATTCTGAAACATTAGCCTCACCACATCCGTACTCGGAAGGGTCTCAGTTCACTCGAAATATCACAACAATTCCACTCAGTACCACTCTTATCTTTGTTCGGAGTAGTCCAATAGACTCAAACCATCTCCATAAGCAGCTACAGTCTCGCTTGCTGACCCATGAACTGCTACATCCGACTTATAGGATGGTGTCTCATTCCTATAGGGTCACAACAGTTACATAGAGTCACAGCAAAAACGCACACTGCCACAATACCTATGGCATGGAGAGCCTTTCAGAACAGCATCCTCATATCCTATTTCAATCATACCGACCCAAAATCACTCAGACAATGCCCATCTACATGAAAATTGATGGCAATTCTTACCATTTTATAAGTAATACATCCGAATCAATACCACCATTAGGCACCAACAGTGATGCATTTCATGCCAACAGTCAGCAAATATTAATCATTCTCACAGTAAAATGCATATTACCAATGGATTTCCGACTCATTCAAGGTATATATACAGCCCATATACCTATCCTAGTGTGAATCATATGATAATAATCATCAAATATCTATCACACTCACCATAAAATGGCATAATGGCAATCGGTTCCAGTCCAAACCGAGCAAACATCTTATCTTTAATCTTATTCGTCATAATTTATTGGCCATAATTCAGATTTAAGCATAATAATTCACTACACACACTGAGATATACAACTCCGAGTAACAATTCCATTAATAATTCACTTGATTTTCAACCATAAAACCGAGACAGTACCCAAACCAAACAGGTACCCGACCATATCAATTCTCACCCAGTTTTCCAATCTATCAGGTATCCATCTCACTAATATCTGATCCTACTTGATCATGTTCACTCAGCTGGGTCACCACACTAGTGGTCAATCATCAATTAATCCTTCACTCGGTTTTGACACATTAAAGCCGAGACAAAAATCCCAACCAATCACGCATCAGGTTTTACATTCAATCACCTATCTCATATTAAAATCCTCCAACTTAGGAATTTGCACTCATACAATCTACATTAAGTGCCATATAGGGGTTCACGTGCCAAGAATATAATTCACCCATCATAAATTGCACAAGCAATCACCCAATTTAAATTCCTCACAACCGACTCAACATTACCATTACACCCTCTCTCGGCCAACTCAGGCTGAGAAACACCACAAGAAATGATGACCACTCGGTCATACAGCACATAACCGCTTACACTCAGTAAGCAAACCTTGGCCATGGACCTTTTGGTCTGCTCTGATACCAGAATGTGACACCCTTAATTTTAGAGGGAAAATTTCACAAATTAATTAAAGCATAACCTGGATCCATAATAAAAACACTCCCATATATGAAGATATGAGAGCTGGTCCCACGGCCAAGGAGAAAAAGAAAGGAAGGCAAAGGCAAAGAAAGGCCGACCAAGAAAGGCAGTCAGCGAAAGAACAACAGCGCCTGAGCGAACCACATTACAGCGCGCACTCGCTCAAGCGAGATCCCAATCCGCCTGAGCGAGACCAACCAACTCGCTCGGGCGAACCACCATTCGCTTAAGCGAAACCGAATACGAAAGCCTTCCCAAACAACATACTCACTGAGCGAGGAATCACTCGCTGAAGCGAGAAGTCACTCGGCATTCTATCACTTGGGAAACCGAGACATTCATTCACTCGGTAAACAATCAGGTCCAGTCGGAAATTCATGCCTAAGTCCTCTCAGAATTTAATATCTTAGACCACTCAGCATTATGGGGTTCCGCCACTCGGGAACTACCCCAACAGTCACCTCACTCGGCAACCCATAACTTAGTCTCTCAATTTTATTCACAGAGTCAACATAAAGATCCACTCGGGAAATGAAGGGTATCTCACTCGGATTCCATAAGACCTCACACTCGGATATTATCCAATCAAACCACTCGGTGTAATTCAACCTCGAGTCACTCGGTAAACATCAACCATTTATCACTCGGCATAACAGAACTCCCTTACTCAGAGAGTACATAGAATTCCTCTCAGCCATAAATCACTCGGTTAACACTTATATTTCTCTTCACTCAGGGAAAATCATAATATCAAGTCACACTCAGACTTATTCCATAACTTAGCCACTCAAATTACATATTACCCTATTCACTCGGAATTGGTTCCCATATTCACTCGGGATACATTCATAATTCATACACTTAGAATATAATCAATCTGAGTCATTACAACAACACTCCTCTTGGAAGAGGATCACTCGAATTTCCACTCGGATTACTCGAATCATTCCCCACTCGGGGTTCACCATATATTCTTCACTCGGAATCCACAAGAGCCATTATCACACAGTAAGAGGCTCACACATGAGTTACACTCGGATATGGAGTCCCATACATAAGACTCACTCGAAAAAGCAACTAAGCCATATATATTCCACTCAGGATTCATTAACGTAGATATATTCATACAACATCATTTCCGAGTCAGTATGAAGCATCAAATCAACATAAATCACTTGTATGGATATTTTCTCTAATTCCAAGTCCGACTACCACTACAGCAATACACATCCACCGATTCATAACCATGTTATCAGCATAACATATATGTATATACACAAGCATACGCTCGGATTCTTATCTTTATACATTCCATTCACCAACACATTCAATCGGTATGCATATAATACCATCACTCGAAGTATGTATATATTAACATGCACTCGGATCCCAATACATATGTTTCATATTCATGATTATGTTCATCCACTCAGATTCTATACATATATATATATATATATATATTTGTATTCGTTATACAACATTAATATGAGCCGGCCAAGGCTTTAGTACATCAAACGTACTCGGGATATAACATTATTCATACAGCCTCATCATAAATACCCATCACTCGGGTTTAAGGCCATCATAACATGCCAAACCGACCTGCAAACACTAAAAAATGGTGTAGGGGTGAGCATTACATATTAAATGACAGATATTGGCTAGGATTAATCACAGAATCCACAACATGCCATAGCACACAACATCAATCAGCATATAAACACTGCCATTCAACATGAACAATCACAAGCATCTTCCGATCGGGATTTCACCCATTTCACTCGGCTATAAAGCTCAATTCACTCGATACAAGTATACTGGCTCACTCGGATTTCTCTCAACCCCGAGACTATGTCAACATTATTCATACTCTGAGCCATGCTCAAGGAGTCTGCTCGAGCCCAGCTCCAGGACTTAGCCATATTCACCATATGTGGTCATCTGATTACCGATCGGTAAAGGAGTCCAACGCATTCCAGTGGCGAATCAGATGCATACGATTTCATTCAGTCGGTGTTCCACGCCAATGCACTCGGCATTTCATCAAGCGTCTCATTTCACGCTTAGTGCCCCAGGCCCTGCCCGAGTCCAACCCGGGTCTTTTATCATATTTAGCATTAGGACCACGTCCTCTTCACTCGGGATCACACCCTCGTGGCACCCCGCAAGGTGTTCATATTTAATAACTCGATAACATGTATGCATATAACTTCAACTCATATTCATTCGATTGCCCAGTCGGAATCTACGTTCAACATTAAATTCACTCGGCAACTCAACAACAGTCAGATGACTCGGCTTATACCACATTCACTCGGCAATCCTATGCCATCCACTCGGATTATCATCGATTCGCTCAGATTTATCCTCTATTCACTCGGATTCATCCTTTACAGTAAGCATTTCATGCTTTCCTCCATCAAGTCCATTCGACATTCATCATAACAGTCCCCCATACATGCATTCAGTATACACATATGCATCAATAACATTCACATGCATTCAAATGTACAACACATCCAGGGAAAAATAGAGGATCACACATGCACTACACATCAACATACATACATCTCAAGTATCATAATATAATCATCATCACAATAACATCATGCATCTCTTGGACGGATAATCATGCACCATTTAAATAACAAACAACAATCCGGGTTCAACTTAACAACATACAACATCCAACAAAACATAACACATTGCAATGAAGTCACCCGGAAGTCCGTCCATAAACTATACACTTAAGATGCAATAGCTCCCCTTACCTGGATGAAGCTTCCAAGGGTTACATGGGCCACTCGGCTCAGCCACAGCAGCACCCTGCTTGCCATTCCAATCGTGGGAAGAGCCAACATGGCTCCCAGTCGTCCCAGCACATGTTCTCAGCCTTGGAGAACCAGCCACTGCTTCTTCTCAAAGCAGATCAGCTACCAAGCACACCATGCCAAGCTTCTAAGGCACCACAAACCTCACTCAGCCCAGTAGAGGTCCCCAAATGCTATCTCCACTCAGGCCTTCAAGCCATCGAGTCAGTGGAGAAACCTCCCAGCACAACATGAAGCTGTTTCATACTTCCCACAGCACCGTGAGCTAGTCTTCACCATCAGTAGAGGACAACCAAGCTTCCATGCACCATCTATGCCTTCCTCTTCACAACAGCACTGCCTCACCCAGTGGACCACTTCCACAACCGAGGCACTCCACGCTGTTGGCACAGGCTCCCAACCGAGCCACAAACAGCCTCATCACATGGAGGAAGAAGGAGAGGAAGAAGGAGAAGCACCAAGAAAGCAAGGTGTAACCCAGCTTATACACAAGCTGTTTCACTCACCAACATGCAGCTCCACTCGAACTCAACACAGCGTTGAGTGGAGGAAGATGAAGATAAAGGAGACGAAGGAGACGAAGGAGAAGAAGAGTCTCCAGAGAGTTTTTAGAGAGAAGGGAGAGCATTCCTCTCACTCATAAGAACATACACCAAACAAAATGGAGAGGATGAGGAGAGAAAACGTGAAGCTGAAGATTTATCTCCATGCAGCCAGCGTCTGCTCCCATTTCAATCAACATTCCATCCTCATTAATGCAATCCCATCTGCATTTAATGCAAACTCTCTCAGCAATGATTACTCCCATCCAACTAAGCCATCAACGTGGGGACCACGCGGAAAGGAAAGGAAAGGAGAGAGAGAACCGAAACTCTCTCTAATGCCACCAAGGCATTACTATTATTATTATCATTCAACTTATTATTATCACTCAATAATTTGCCTAATTGGCAATTAACCTTAATCCACTATTAAATTAACAAAACCATCACCTTAATCTGGAATTTATAATTAATTAAAAATCTGGGATGTTACAGGGGACATGTTCCGATAGGAGCACTTCGAGTCCCTCAATGTTTTTCACTCACGCAAATAAATAATCATTTGCCATTGCTAGGCAGGTTGGTCACCGGACTAATAGACCGTATAGGCATTCTTTCTATACCGGTATGTCCAAGACAACACTTCACACACTGGTTATGATCCGTTCTATGGTCACAGGGATGTTGGTAAAGACCTCGTTCTTCCCGTATCATGCATTGGAAGCGTACTCTACGCCACGCACCTCCTGACTCTCGACCCAACACCTATGTTCTCTCTATTTTATTATACATAACCGTTCACCTATACTTTGAGAGGATAAGTGGCTGTTCCACTTCCCATGATTGATACCCTACATAGCAAAAAGTATCCACGTTACCCGTCAGAAGGTACAAAGTATAGCTACAGGAGTAATACGCGAGAAATACGGATCTTCCCCATTCCTGCGTCAGAATCGTACACTGAGCACTGAACTACTTGTGTCCTGGCCCTACTTGTGCCTGACGATTCATTTTCCACGCTCATCTATAAGTAGCAGATTTTCATACACACATAAGGTTACATTGTTCATACTCTTAATACACTATTATATTGCTCAAGTTTTCTCGGAGTTTTCATTCTCTTCACTGACTTGAGCGTCAGAGAATCTTCGCATGTGACACCACTTTTTGCCGCCATCAATGTGAAAGCTTGGTGTGAAGGATCTTATAGACAGCAAGATCGGACTTTCCCACTGAGAATTTGGATTATAATACCGGATACCCACTGTACCGGTGTACAAACGCTTAAGCGTCAGACTTTTGTGGCTGGTCCCTAGTCTGGATCCTTGACCCCGGACTAGACCAGTTCATTGGCATGCCCAGTGGGATTCGTTAGAGTTATTCCCATTTTTCACTAAAGTTTAGTAGTTATCCATGGAGGGAGATGGACGTGATTTCGTCGATGGTCACGTAGAGGATATGACCTGCCAACATGCTAGCAGGAGACTTCTTTTTGAATCTCCTGGAACCAACACGAAGAGGGTGATACCTGTGGTATCTCTAGATCCTCAAGATGAAGTTATAAGGTAACTCAGGGAGGAGTTGATAGAGTTGAGATGAGAGAGGAGGGTGGCGGAGGATAAGGTGACGTCTCAGGCTGAAGAAACTCATCACACCTCTGGGAGGGAGAAATCCACCACTCTCTAGTATTCAAAGATTCCCACCTACGAGGAGCGGGAGCAAACTCATGACTCTGGGGATAGAGTTAGTGGAAGAAGGAAGGAGCCAGTGGCAGTAGCCTCTAGAACGTAGCGGCTCAATGTTCCAATCTCGAGCAGGCTCATGAGTGTGCCTATTCCCAGGCATTTGCAAACAACTCAACCACTCTCCATTGGGAAGTATAATGGAGAAACTGACCCCACTAAGCATCTTGATGCTTATGTATATGAAGCAATGTATCTGGGAGCAGGCAAAGACGTGATATGCAGGATGTTTCCACGAACACTAATGGAGGAGGCCCTCAGCTGGTTCAAGGGTCTACCATCAGGGTCAATAGACTCCTAGGAAGAGATGGCAGCTACTTTGAAAATCATTTTGTCATCTTTAGAGATGTCCCCAAGACGTCTCACACCTTGGCCCAGATCAGACAAGGTGAGAATGAAACTCTTAAGGAGTTTCTGAAGAGGTTTTACAGGGAGGCAGCTATGGTGCCTAACCTCATGGAGGCCATCCAGCTTCACATTGTTATTGAGGCCGTACAGCCTAGATCAGCCTTTGCCCTGTCTATAGCAAAGAGTCCTTGTTAGACTCGATTATAATGTTGTAGAAAACTTGTTAACTTCATGTTACTGTTGGGTCTTTTAATTGGCAAGTACACTAATCGTTTGTAGTTTTCAAAATTTAGATATCGTTCCACTGGGATTGAAAGTCCAATAATTACAGTAATTTTTTAGTTACTATGGTAAATTTATCAAAACCTATTCACAAAAGAATAATTTATATACAATTCATACAATATTCACAAGATTGCATAGCTGAGTTGTTCATTTGATAAAAAGAAAATAACAATCTATGTAAAAAGTTGAGTTGTAATTTAAAATAGCTAAGATAATTGAGGGTAAAACACAGATAAACAAATTATGTTGGAATTTGGATTCCTAATATAGAATAGCAATGAAGGAACTCAATACATGCATATTTAATCATCAAGTTCATGTCATTGCAGCTTAAAATCATTATAACCGATCCCTTGTGATATAAATTCTAAGTATTCACTGTAAAGTCCGATCCCTCGTGAGCTTTATCAGTAAAAAGAACTTGCATTAAGTCCTAGCCTTATGGCAACAATAAGTACCAATTCTATCCCTAGTAATTGGCATATTAAAGGTATTCCAACTTTTACTTTTGTTAAATCAAGTTTTAATAAGGCATGAATAATCATTCTCCCGTTTGACATTCACACTAATAAAACAAGTTTCAATACGCATGAAAATCATTCTCCCGTTTGATGCTCATACTAATAAAAGATTGAAACACTAACATGCACTTGAATCATAAACATACAGAGATCAAATTCACAATATCATAATCAATAGACTAGTTCACCAATTCCAACATAAACAAATTAGTTACACATGGTGAAAGTAAAAACAACACTTACAGTGATTGACATTACAAAGGCGATGAAAACTTCACGGTACAACGATCACAATACTACACAACACTCTCAAGTATCTAGAAAACTATTCTAGAACTACAAACTCATAAAAGAACCACTCAAACACGAGTGTATAAGAGAAGAAGAAAACTCAGAATGTGGGATGGATGCTTAGGAGTGTGGAGAATGGCTCTATTTATAGGGCTGAGGAAGGGTGCCGACGCTATGCGTCAGGTCCCTGACGTAGCTCCCATTAAACAACTTGAAGTGGCCACTATGGAATTATTAATTCAATCATGCCTTGCCATTTGTCCCTGTCTTCACTTCGGCTTGGACATTTGTGAGTAATGGAGAGGCCAATTATGGGTCAAAGGCTGAGTGCTTGGCCACCTGGAAGTGGAGTCCACATAGCTTCTGATGCAACACGTGGTTGTGACGCGTAGCGTCAGCTTCAGAAATCCCCACGCGTAGCGTGGGGTTGATGCTACGCGTCATTTCTCCAGATCTTTATTTTTCTCTTTAAATTCTTTACTTTTTCACTGCAAAACTAGAGAAATTGATCAAGGGCAGATTATTTCCAACAACATCCATTTATTGAATTTAAAACCTAATTTTCTAACAATTTAAGCTAATTTTTATTATTTTTACAAAATTTTTATTAAAGATTTTATTATAAATTTAAGGACTAACAAATACCCCTAACTTGAGACATTGCTCGTCCTCGAGCAAGAGAGAAAATTAAAATAAAATTTGAAATCAAATTTTTGAGTTAGTCCGAGAATTTATCACAAAAAGCAATTTCACAATTTACCATTTAAAGTAACCAAAGTTAGATATCCTATGTAATAAAGGTTTAATGACAAAAAATTTTACAATGCCTTATTAACTAATCAAGCATAATTTCAGGCTTACCTCACAAGTGTTTAACTCTGTGCAAAGGGTAACCTGTTTCACTCAATCAATCATAAAATCAAACAAATTTTATTTTGATTTCCATCTAATCAATGGTTAATCATACAGAGTTAATTCAAAAATCACAAGGTCTTTTCACGGGTTGTAATGAGGTTTGGCTTACAAGAAATGATGGTTTTTCTTGGAATTCAAAAACCTAAAATCATAAAAGAGCATTTTATAATTTTTAAGCTTTCTCTTGTCCCAAGTCTTAATTCCTTTATTGATGAAAAATAAATACCCCCAACTTGATTCTTTTCTCTATTTTTGATTTGCATATATGTCTTCTCATTTTTTTTCATTTATATGCTTAATTTTGATTTTTCTTGAAAAGAATCAAGTTGTTAATGTTCACTCCCTACTCAAAATATTCTTTTCATTTTGATCAATTGCTATTTTAATCAATCAAGTAAAGGGAATGGTTCAAATTTGATAAGTGTCAAGGGTACCAAAGAAATTATTTTTTAGGCTCAAAATTGGCTTTCAAAGGATAAAATAATTTTACCATGGTAAACTTTTTGGCCCAAGGTTTCTTTTACCAAAAATGTGCCTTGATCATTTTCTTGAATTCTCTGTACAATAACATAAATCATAGATTAAAGCAAAATCAATTTGAATGAAGTTATGTCGAAACCCTCAAGTGTTTAAAAGATCTCTCAGCTCACCGGGTTATTTGAAATTAGCTCGATAGTTAATAAAATTATTGTAATTAAATTTATCAAAATTCCTTAATTACAAAAAGAATCGATAATTGATTAAAAATGGTTTTATTGTGTAAAAATTTAAGTGTATAAATTTTCTTACTTTCAAAAATTTGATTGATTTATTAAAAGATAAAATTTATTTTAAATTTTTGAATTTTTAGAGAAAAACACGCAAAAAACACACCATGACAAAAATTACGCAAAGATAAAACACACCCCATAAAAATAAACTATAATAAAACCAATAAAGTAAAAATACCAATATAAATAGTAAAAGTAAACTAAAATGTATGTAAAAGAAATGAGATAACCCCAATCAGTCCTCCATGTGATCCTTATCATCTCCCTCCTCATCTACATCACCCTCTGACTCAGCATGTGCTCCAGACGGTCCACCAGTCTCAGGGTAAGTGGGTAAATCACCAGGCCAAGCTACATGAGCTGTGAACTTAGCTGGTGTGACATAAGGTGCTCCCTCTTCCTGAAGCCTGTATTGATAAAATGCATCATGAAGATGCATGTAAGCTCTGTGTATGGTAGCCATCATCTGTATCATATGCTGATGCTCGAGTGTCATCTTGGCAAATCCCTCTGTGATAGCATAAGCAGGTGGTGGCTGAACTGGTGGTCTCCTCCTCCTCTGTCTGGGCTGAGCCTCCTGCTCTAGTGGTGGAAGCTTGCACTGCTGGACAAAATAATCTCTGTTTACTAAGACCTTGGGGACTCTCCCCGAAGAACTCGTAAACTCAGGTGATGGCACAGCAACTCCCTGCCTCCTCAGTAAGGCAGATATGATGAGAGGGAATGGAATAGGGCGGTTCACCTTATACCCAAGGGCATAAAAGTAAATCTGCTCAGAAATCAGCTCTGCAATATTAATGGTATGACCCTGAAGAATGGAATAAAGGAGGCAGCAGCGATCAACTGGGATAGAAGAAAGATGGGTGACAGGAGTAATGTTATACAACATGAGATGAGACCAAGCCTGAGCTTTGGGAGTCAGCTGGGTCTTGAGGAGGTTAGATGGAGTCCTCCCAACCTTACTCAGGTTGAAGAAGATTCCATCCTTGCTCAAGAAGTGAGCAACCTGATCTAGGAAGTATCCTAGATCACCATCCTCAGTTGCGATCTTGTTTTTGTTTTCCTTCTAAAAACAAGTATCGCTCTCGGGAGTAGGCTCCCAAGGGTTACCCAGTAGGGTACTAATAGTGTCTCGCTCATAAGCAATATGCCGACCCCTAACCCAACTCGTCCTCTAATGTCCAATGTTCAGAGAGTCCTGGCGAGTCCTGTAGGGATTAGCATAAAATTCCATCACTAAGATGGGATCCCCCTCAGTAGGTAGGGAAAACAGGGGTCCCCATCTCCTCCTTTGGATCTCATCCTGCAGCTCAGGATAGTCCCCAACACTCAGATCCAAAACTCTTTCCCAAATAAGTCTCTGGCCCTTTATTTCGTGAAACCGAGCCCATTTCGTATCAGTGCGAAATCTGGTGGGATCTCTAGGTCCTAACACCTCCTCACCTTGAAGATCTGGATCCTTAGAGGTAGTGTCAGTGTCCGTGCTCCTTCTTTGTCTTTTAGGACCAGTAGTCGGGATGGACTTCTTTGGTGCCATCTGCAAAAAGAAAAAATTTTAAAAGCAAATACACATTATACTATTTTTAAAGAAATAAATCAAACATTAAAAGTTAACAAAAATTTTTTTTAGTTTATATATTTTATGCAAAACATACACAATAACAAAATATTTATACAAAATTTTAAACATACATGTTTTTGGATTTTCTAAAAAATTTATGCAAATTGCAAAATTCACACAAAATCCATAACAAGATAAATACAACAATTTGTTTTTGAATTTTTGTAATTTATAAGAAACATTAACATGCATATTTTTTGGATTTTTAAAATTTATCACAAAAAAATCAACATGCATAAATTTCACAAAACATGCAAAATTATACAACATGCATATTTACAAAATTATGCAAATGTATCTTTATTTTTATGCAAGAAAGTATAACAAACATACAATTTAAGAAAATTTATTAATTTAAAAGAAAAGTAAACAAACAACAAACAGAGAATAATGGACAGAATTATTAAAAACATAAAACAGAAAATCACACACAAAATTCAATAAAAATTAGAAACAGAGGCTGACGCTACGCGTGTGTGGGACGCTACGCGTCAGCTCTGTTCTTCCCACGCTACGCGTCAGTGGGCTTGCAAAACAGAAACTGCAAAACAGGGGTTGCCCAGTAGCAACCCCTCCAAAACTACATTCAATCCATTCAAATTCCTATTTCTAACAACAATCAATCCCAATAGTCATCTAATCCTAACCCTAATGACACGCTGTCGTTGTCGGGTCAAATAAAAAGTTAAATTAATATAGTATAAGGTGAACAACCTTAGTCGTCTCTCGAGGACCTTAGTTCAATTAGTTACACTCAATTTAGTTAAAATAAAGGGGGGGTTTGTGTTGAGCTTGAAAGGAAAATTAAGTGATTATATGATAGTACAAAAAGTAAATTTATGAGTAGGAATAATCAAATTTAGAAACAACCAACCCAAGGAATTAATAAATCTTTAGTTAACTAATCATTGTTCACAAATATGATTAAATATAATTAATTTCTCAATCTTGAATCATTTGGAATCCCTAAATGATTATATTCTAGAAAATCTTCTAGAATTGAATTAATGAACTAATAAGAATAATCAATCGATATATTCTTATTAATTACTAAAATAACTTTAAGACCATAATTTGATTGAGTTAAGAAACTAAATAGAAATCTCTTATTTAGTAACTTAATCTTTGTTCTCAAATTGATTATTGATTAACCAACCAACATCAGTTTAGATTATAGATTGTTTAATTATATACCAATCGGTTATACACTTAAATAATCTACCATTATAAGTGCTTGAGAAACAAAGAAAAGTAATTATCTTTAATCAAAATATTAAGAGCAAGAACTCAAAGTTAACATAAAGAAAAATTAAATTCCTTGAGTTGATTTTAAAAGATTAAGCTTCCATGATAATTTTTAACAATGAAAGCTAATATTAAATTTACTAAAACTTTGATTATAAAAGTAAATAACAAATAATAAAATTAACTTACTTGATATTGAGGAAGGGAAATGAAAACCATAACTTGAAGGATGGAATATAGAGCAAGGAGATAAAGCAAAAGAAAGAACTAAAACTTAAGAAGCTAAAACAAAGATATAGAATTATAATGGAAACTAAAGCATGTATTTCTTATGTATGTCTTGTGTATCTTCCTTACAACTTCAAGCATCTATTTATAGGCAAGATATGATGATACTATACATTCATTTTCTGATTATTAATGCATTTTTTCAACATTGGTGGGCTTGAAATTACAATAATTCAAAAGAAGATAATGGTAGGTGTTGAAATGCATTCTCCTCTTTATCTTCTCCACCTTGCGAGTCCAATATGACCTTCTAGATGGCCGAATTTTGAAAAATCTTCAACATGAAAGTTGTAGATCTCTGTCGTATTGAGAATTTGGCGTAAGAATGAGGTCATTTGTACACCTAGAGCTCCAGATATGTGTATTTTGGTGAACTATGTCAATGCTGGTGGGACATATGAGGGCTGATTGATTCAAGCTCCATTTCTTTATTTTTTCCAGATGCAAAATAACCAAATTTGATCATCATGATGTAGCCCTCTGTCTTAGCTTTCCATGGGCTCCAAGATTAGCCCATTTGGATCACAAAAGCCCAAGTTATGGCCAAAATAAGGCAAGATACTCAAGATACATACAAAAAATGAAAATTGAAACATATATACATAATACTTCAATTTAACTAAACAACATAAAACTTAATTAAAATACTATTATTAAACATAGTAATTATATAATAAACCCCAAGTGGAAAACTATAATAAGTGTATTAAAATTGATTTATCAAATTCCCCCACACTTAAGCTTTTGCACTCCAGGGCAAAACCAAACCAAAAACTAAAATGAGAAACAACAGAAAAAAGTTTTTTTTTTTTCAAATTGATTTTTTTTTTGAAGTCTAAAATAATAAGTAATACACATCATCCCTTATATCAAGAGGTCATGATAAGTGTGAATAAGAAGCATTACATACCAGTTTCACAAATTGAGTGATCAAATCAAAGAGTGGATGAAAATGTGATAGATGTTCTCTTTATGCTCTCTATATCTCAATTGCTTGGGTTTGTGTATACTCTTAGAAATCACCCAAATAAATTAGCACTACCATAGGCTTGACAAATTTCTAATTTCCATATTTGAACACATATGCATGCAGAGATCAAAAGGACTTTATTAAGGTTGTAATGGGGCCAAGGTGATATAGGGTGGATAAAATGAAATAGTATGGCTAAACTTAGGGTTGAAAAATAGCAATGGAGTAAGTGATTTAGTGATTGTGGAAGTACATTTTGAAACTCAATACTTAGCAAAATGAAACATGATGGAGGATAAAACATGAGAATAAATCCTCCTGATTATTTTCATACATATATTCACCACTTCTTCTTTTTCTTCTTTTTCTCTTTTTCTTTATTATTTATTTTTTTTTACTTTCTTTTTGAACAATGAAACAACAACATATATATCTTGGGTACATTTCAACAATTATCAAGAATCTTTATTCATAGTAATTCCAAAACTCCTAATCAATTCCTAAGCAAAGGTGATCATGTTCTTTTTTTTTTTTTGGCTATTGGCAAATTATGTGGCTGAATCAAGAAATAGATATAGGCTCAACGTGGGTAACAATGGAAAGTATGTAAGGTAAGGCATATGGCTAGTGGTTAGTTAAAAAAATGGCCTTAATCACATCAAAGCATGCACATGGAACATAATACATCAAAAAGAAACAAGTCAAGTTCTAGAGTACTAATAAATAAGGGTTAATCAAGAAAAAGGAAAGATGGCATAATATGATCCATCCAATTAAGCTCAAAATCTCACCGAGGGTGGTTAATCTATCACAATTCATATACAATTTGATCTTCACAAACAACTTATTAAATTAATATGCAAGGAAATTATTCATAACATGTCATGAAATATTGGACAAGGGTGATGCAATTACTCATTACTTAGACAAATTTAAAAAACAAATTTAGTGAAAAGCATGTAGAATTTAAAATAAAAAACTGGAAATGATGATTTTTTTTTGTGAACAAGAAACAAAAAAGGAAAAATAAATCATAACCAAATATTGGTGTCAAGATCCGGTTCCTTATGCTTCTTGCTCTGTACTTTTTTTTAAAGGCGCTTAGTAACAAAGATACCTACAACAAATTGGTCAGTTCAATTGCATGTGAAATGATTAGTATAACTGAACAATTTGATTGTGTCATACAACCCAGTTTCATAGGCCTTGTGTTAGAACCCATAAGAGAAATATCATCAACACAACCATGAGTAGTATCAAGAGCAATAACATACATCTTAATTCATTCGTATTCCTATAGAAAGACTCTGCTATATCATCCATTAAGAGAAAATAAAGAACCTGATGATTGACTAGTGGTGAGGTATGGCTCCGATCTGAAAGAAAAGGATGAAGGCAAAGTGTGGCGGCTGAAGAATGATGAAGATGATGTTTATGGTTGCAGAATGGTTGATGTCGAATAGAAATGATTCGGGTGAAGGTAAAGGCAAAGGCGCGGCACTAAAGTAAATATAGTGGCTATGTGTATGTGTGTGTGATTTTATTTTTTTATTTTTATTTTTTATTTTTTTATTTTTTATTTTTTTATGAAAAATGGTTTTGATAAGGAAGGTGAAACGATTGTGGTAATCCGAGTAAGATTTGTTATGAGGATGCGTCTCAAGAGTTTGGACTCTTTACTCAGCCCATCCCAACAAAAGTACTCATGAAAGAAAAGAAAAAAAATTATTTATTTTTTTATTTTAAAAAAAATTAAACAAAAGTGATACTGACACTATATAGTGAAAGATATGTCTCAAGACTTTGGTTCTCAAAGATGCATCTTTATGACTTTAGATACAACTTTCCCAAATTAATCTTTTCTCTGTCTATCCCTCACAAAAAAAAATAAAAATATATATATATATATAACTCAGACCATATATATAACTCAGACCCCCCCACACTTATTCAAGACATTGTCCTCAGTGTCTTATATGATTTCCACAGTCTATTTTTTTCTTTTTCTTTTTCTCTTTTTTTTTATGATTTTTTTTTAAATATAGATAAAGGTGAGAAAGAAGTTATAACCGAAGGGTGGTGTCTGGTTCTGGATTCTTTCGCTTGTGTGTGTGATCCTTATCTTGCTTCAAGAGGGGTTGAGGTTGGGGTAAAAAGCTCTGCAAAATATCAATCAATTCATCTGCATCTGATGAAGCATGAATGAATGATCGATCATCTTGAGTTATATGGCCCTGTTCCATAACTTTATCTAAAAACATTAACAAACTGTCATAAAAACCATTAATATTTAATAATCCTAATGGCTTTTTATGAAAGTTCATGCTACACCATGCTAAAATGCAAAATATTTCCTCAAAAGTACCAAAACCTCCAGGAAGTGCGATAAAGGCTTCATCACCTATAACCATACGAGCCATTCGTTGATAGGGGCTTGTAACTTTTACCTCAGTTCCTACAACAATATCTGGTGTAATACCAACATGATGTAGGATGATACTAGAAACGTTGCTTCCTTCAACTAGTGCAGATAGTGCCATGGAGCCTCTCAAACCCTGTACCCCTCCTCTATACAAGACCTTTATTTCTTTCGCAGCCAATAGTTTTCCCAACTTAGTAGCTGCTATTAGGTACTCCTTACAATTACCATTGTTGGATCCACCAAGCACACAAATGGATTTGATTTTTTTCATCTCTTTTTTTTGTGTTTTCCATATAGAGTTATGCGCCCTTATATAGATAAAAACTGAGATGAAATAATTGATGAAAGATAAAAAGTTTACATAATTATTATTATATAAAAATAAATGACGGTAATGAAGAAATTTGAAAAGACATGATTGAAGAAAATAAAAATAGGTAATTTTAAAAGTCAAAGTGAATTCAGAAAAGTAAAACATTGAAAACAACAGTAAATATGTACAGTAGTTGTGATTATGGCTCACATCTTCCTCTGGTTTTACGTCCAGTAACGGCTTAAACGCCTTCTATGAGTCAAGGTTTTTGCTACCCATCCAGTTTTCTTATAAACTGGCAAACAGGGTCGCTTAACGCCAGATTCCCAAGGCTATAGTTTTCTTTTTGTTGAATGAATAGATCATATAATTTCAGAAGGACTCCTTGAACCGTTCCACATGGATGCGTCTCAAGAGTTTGGATTAAGTTATCCAAGTTCTCTTTACTCAGTCCATCCTTTATAAATTTAATTTTGTCCTCCCGATTTATAGATACCATTCCAGGGTTCCTACAATGTGTATCACAATTCCATCTTGCACACTTATGGCAAACTCCCATCCTTTTAGCTCTTCGTTTTTAGAATAAGAACTACGTCCCATACCTGGCAAATGTTTTATATAGGACTTATGTAATTCACCAGAGAGACGTACCTTTAATAAGCCAACGAACATCCTCTGGAATGCCAAAATATGTGAGTAGTTTTAACCTTTAAACTCGAGCTTTGTAAATTTTTACAATCACATCGCGTGGAAGTGTAGGGAATCTTTCCTTAAGTTTTGCAAGGGTTTGTTCCATTGTCAGATTACTTTGAAGTTGTGGCTGTTTAGAAAAGAGAGAATAGAAAACGAGGTTATAGAGAATAGTAGAGATGAAGAAGGTGAAAAGGTGATAGGTTGCCTTCTATCAAGCGCTTGTTTAACGTCACGAGCCTGACGATGACCTTTTAACTACTGCAAGAAAATGTTAATAATGCCAAAACAATAATAGTAATAATGATTAAGACAAGTGTTACCACCGAAAAGAATGACGATGTAATTAATTGATATCTATTTTTTATTTTTTTATTTATTTATTTTTTATTTATTTTTTTATTTTTTTTTATAAATATTGTTATTAGGAAAAATTAGTCAAAATATTTGGCATCACACAAATACACCTCCGTATCTATGTGCTCTTGGAACCCTTGAAAGAAAGGTTTAAGTCGGTGCCCATTTACCTTGAAAACCTTGTTTGTCACTTTATCTGAAATTTCAATCACACCATAAGGAAAGATATTAGTTATTTCAAATGGGCCAGCCCATTTAGAGCGAAGCTTACCAGATATGAGCTTTAGACGTGAATTGTACAACAAAACTTTTTGTCCAATGAAAAAGTTTTTTCTCAAGATCTGTTTGTCATGAAAGGATTTGGCTTTTTCTTTATAGGTTTTAGAACTTTTATAAGCTTCCAAACGAATTTCTTCCAGTTCCTGTAGTTGGAGTTTCCTTTCTTTACCGACCTCATTTAAGTCCAGGTTACATTGTTTTACTGCCCAATAAGCTTTGTGCTTAATTTCTACAGGTAAGTGACATGATTTTCCAAAAACAATCCTATAGGGGGACATTCCAATAGGTGTTTTATAAGCTGTTCTATAAGCCCAAAGAGCATCTTCTAACCTTTTGCTCCAATCTTTCCTATTTGGTTGTACTGTTTTTTGAAGGATCATTTTTAATTCTCGATTAGACACTTCAGCCTGCCCATTTGTTTGGGGGTGATAAGGTGTTGAAACCTTATGCATAACTCCATATTTTTTAAGAAGGGACTCCATTTTACGGTTGCAAAAATGTGATCCTTGATCACTAATGATGGCTTTAGGAACACCAAACCTGCAAAATATGTGTGATTTAACAAAATCTGCAACAACTTTAGAATCATCAGTTCGAGTAGCTTTAGCTTCAACCCATTTAGACACATAATCGACCGCAAGTAGTATATAAACAAAACCAAAAGATACAGGAAAAGGTCCCATGAAATCTATGCCCCAAACATCAAAAATTTCACAAAATAACATGGGTTGTTGAGGCATCTCATTTCTACGAGATATGTTTCCCATTCTTTGACATCGTTCGCAAGATTTACAAAACGTATATGCATCACGAAAAATTGTTGGCCAATACAAACCAGATTCTAATACTTTCCTTGCTGTACGTTGAGGTCCAAAATGTCCTCCACATGCATATGTATGACAAAATGTAAGAATGGAATGAATTTCATTTTCAGGTACATACCTTTTAATGATTTGATCACTACAAAGTTTCCATAAGTAAGGATCATCCCAAACATAGTATTTAGAATCACTTTTTAGTTTTATTATTTGTTGTTTAGATGCATGTATGGGAGTAATAGAAGCAACTAAGTAGTTTACCAAATCAGCAAACCATGGAGTGGAATCATGTATTCCCATAAGTTGTTCATCAGGAAAATCATCTTTAATGGAAATTGGGTCAAGTTCTTTTTTAATTCTGCTTAAGTGATCAGCCACCAAATTTTCTGCTCCAATTTTATCCCTAATTTCAATGTCAAATTCTTGGAGCAACAACATCCACCTGATCAATCTTGGTTTTGCATCTGGTTTCTTTTAAAGGAACTTTAATGCTGCATGATCTGAAAATACAACTACTTTTGAACCGAGCAAATAAGATCTAAATTTGTCAAGTGCAAACACAATAGCAAGTAGTTCTTTTTCTGTGGTAGTATAGTTTATTTGTGCAGTATCCAAAGTTCGTGAGGCATAGTAAATAACATGTTGTACTTTACCTACTCTTTGAGCAAGAACAACTCCTAATGCATAATTTGATGCATCACACATAAGTTCAAATGGAAGTGACCAATCTGGTGCCTGAATGATAGGAGTGGTAGTTAAAGCTTTCTTTAAGCAATCAAAAGCCTCTTTACATTTGTCATTAAAGTCAAATGTTATATTTTTTTGTAGTAAGTTAGACAACGGAAGGGCTATCTTACTGAAGTTTTTTATAAACCTTCTATAAAAACCTGCATGACCAAGAAAAGAATGAATATCTCGCACACAAGAGGGATAAGGTAATTGAGAAATTACAGTAATTTTTGCA
This sequence comes from Clitoria ternatea, assembly GCA_037962975.1. Lineage (NCBI taxonomy): Eukaryota > Viridiplantae > Streptophyta > Magnoliopsida > Fabales > Fabaceae > Clitoria > Clitoria ternatea. The sequence continues at coordinate 167,109,117 of CM075672.1, forward strand.
GGATCTACTTCTATGCCTTTTTTAGATATCACATGGCCTAAAACTATTCCTTCTTCTACCATGAAGTGACATTTCTCATAATTAAGAACAAGGTTAGTTTCAATGCATCTATGTAATACTTTATCTAGACTATTTAAGCAAGCATCAAATGATGAACCATATACTGTGAAATCATCCATAAATACTTCCATGCAATTTTCAAGAAAATCAGCAAAGATACTAATCATGCATCGTTGAAAGGTACCAGGGGCATTGCATAAGCCAAAAGGCATCCTCCTATAAGCAAAAGTGCCAAAAGGACATGTAAATGTTGTTTTTTCTTGATCTTCTGGTGCAATATAAATTTGGAAGTAACCTGAAAATCCATCTAGAAAGCAGTAATGTGACTTACCTGCCAGTCGTTCCAACATTTGATCAATGAAAGGTAAAGGAAAGTGATCCTTTCGAGTTGCTTTGTTAAGTTTCCTGTAATCAATGCATACTCGCCAACTATTTTGGATTCTGGTAGGAATTAGTTCATCATTTTCATTTTTAACCACTGTGATTCCAAACTTCTTGGGAACCATTTGTACAGGGCTGACCCAAGTGCTATCTGATATAGGGTAAATAATGCCAGCTTGTAATAATTTTGTTACCTCTTTTTTAACTACATCAAGGATCTGAGGATTAAGTCTTCTTTGTGGTTGCCTTACTGGTTTAACTTCTTCCTCTAATAGAATTCTATGCATACACATGGAAGGGCTAATACCTGGGATATCTGCCAAAGTCCAACCAATTGCTTTCTTATGCTTCTTAATAATCTGCAACAACCTTGTTTCTTGATCAACATTTAATTTGTTAGAAATAATCACTGGAAGATTCTTATCTTCCTCTAAATATGCATACTTTAAATGTTCAGGAAGAGCTTTTAACTCTAACATAGGAGGCTGCATTATTGAAGGAATCAACTTGGTTGAATTTGTCTCAGCAACTTGTACTTCAACATAATCAGATGTATTTGTAACTACTTTAATCAAATTATCACACTCTGATTCTTTTGAAACAACATCTAGAACTATATTTTCTGTTTTAAGGAAGTTTGGATCATTATTATCATTAAGTAAATATTTCTCAATTTCAGCACACACATTGCATTGATGAGAATCCATGCATGAATCACAAACAAATGAATCATAAAAATCAGACAATACAGGAAAATTAACATCATCAGACAACTTAATAATATTATCCTCAACTAAATCAGTTATTAAGTCAATTTGAAAAATAAAATGATCCTCAGTAGGATGCTTCATAGCATCTAAAATGTTGAATCTAACCACACTATCTCCAAATTCCATAGAAAGTGTTCCTGCATGCACATCTATCTTTGTTCTAGCTGTTTTTAAGAATGGTCTACCTAAAATTATTGGAGCTTTATTGGTGAAATTCTCACTTTCCATATCTAGAACATAAAAATCTGCAGGAAAAATTAAATCATTAACTTTAACAAGGACATCTTCAATAATTCCTGCAGGATGTGCAGAGCTTCAATTTGCTAATTGTATAACCACACCTGTAGTTTGCAAAGGTCCAAGGGAAAGTGAAGTAAATACAGTCATAGGCATAACGTTAATAGATGCACCTAAGTCTAGCATGGCATTTTCAAATTTGTTATTGCCTATTATGCATGGAATGGTAAACGTCCCAGGGTCTTTACATTTTTCTGGTATATGTGACAAAGGTTTTTCAATTAATGCAGACACATTTCTACTTATATTAATCCTTTCATTGCCTTTTAGTCTTCTTTTATTAGTGCATAGTTCTTTAAGGAATTTGGCATATCTTGGGATTTGCTTGATGGCTTCTAATAAAGGTATATTTACCTCTACTTTTCTAAATGTTTCCAAGATCTCCTCATCCATTTTCTTATTTTGTATAGATTTTTGTCTTTGTGGAAATGGAAGAGGGATATGTTGCTTATCAGGACCAGCTGCAGAAGGAGGATTTGTAAGAGATATATCATTACTATTATTACTTGAACTATCTAAAACTTCTTCTGCATGTTTTTCTGTGACAACAGTATTTTCAGTTTGTTGTTGTTTTTCTGGTCCATGGATAGCTTTACCAGATCTTAAAGTAATTGCACTTACATTTTTAGGATTGACAATTGTCTGAGCGGGCAACTTATCTGAACCTTGAGACTGCAAATGGTTTAAAGATGTAGCCAATTGACCAATCTGATTTTCAAGAGTCTGAATTGTAGCCTCAGTTCTTTTTTGGAAGTTCAGATTATCTACTGACATTTGCTTTATCAATTCCTCCAAATTTGATTTCTCAGTGGAAGGTACAGCTATTTGTGTAGCTTGTTGTTGTACATGAGGAGGTTGATATGGTCTGCTTGGTCCAGTATTTGCCTGAAAAGATGTATGAGGTTGTTGTGAGGAATTACCCCATCTCAAATTAGGGTGATTCCTCCAACCAGGATTATATCTGTTAGAAGAAAGATCATAATTATTTTGTTGTTGTGGCGGTCTGTTATTGTATAAGTTGGCAGCACATACTTGAGGATTTTCATCTGGAATTTTAGCTTCCTGCAGTGAAGGACAACAATCGGTATAATGATCTGATGAAGTACAGATAGAACATACCTTAGCAGGGGTTACAGGTTGTTGTTTTTGAGACACAATAATATTTTTCATAAGTGTTGCTAGTTCAGCAAATTTACTTTCCCATTTTTTATCTCCATCATTAGTAGTTTCAATTTCATGGACTCCTCTAATTACTACAGAATTATTTCTAGTGGCATGTTGTTGAGCATTAGCAGCCATGTTCTCAATTAAAGTTTTTGCTGTATTTGTAGTTTTATTTTGCAAAGCACCACCACTAGCTGCATCAACCAAAGTTCTATCCATTGGATTAAGACCTTCATAGAAATATTGTATGAGAAGTTGATCCGTAATTTGGTGATGGGGACAACTAGCACACAATCTTTTAAATCTTTCCCAGTATTCATAAAGATTTTCCCGGTCATGTTGCCGGATGCCACATATTTCTTTTCTAATTGAGGAAGTTCTTGAAGCGGGGAAAAATTTTTCAAGAAACATTTTCTTTAAGTCATCCCAACTTGTAATAGAGCCAGGAGGAAGGTAAAATAACCAATCCTCAGCGATATCTGCTAGGGAGAAAGGAAAAGCTTTAAGTTTTACATGTTCAGCCATGTTATGCAAATATTCAGAAGTTGAAGGTTTAGTTTCACTATTTATGCTATTAGCTAGAATATTATTATTATTATTATTATTATTATTGTCTAATAGTTTTTTAGATGATCTAACTAATTGATGAAATGTTCTATTTATTTCAGGATCAAAAGAATATAGTGTCTCGGGATTAGATCTAGTCATGCACAATACATCTACATATATTGTAACAAAATACTACAACTATGTAATAAAAAGAAAAAGTTATCATTTTAATTATGAAATGCTTAGAACATATATTTAAAAATTTAAAGATTTTTTTTATATTTATATTTTTTTTCAATGGTTGAAAATAAGATTACTAGAAAATGAATAAGAATATAATAAAGTGGATTTTTTTTATTTTTTATATGCTCACATTCAACCAAACCTTAATATCTTCAATACACCTACAAAAAAAAATGAAAAATATATTAGATAATTGAATGTAAATAATTAGGACCAAAGGTCCCCGGCAACGGCGCCAAATTTGACACGCTGTCGTTGTCGGGTCAAATAAAAAGTTAAATTAATATAGTATAAGGTGAACAACCTTAGTCGTCTCTCAAGGACCTTAGTTCAATTAGTTACACTCAATTTAGTTATAATAAAGGGGGGGTTTGTGTTGAGCTTGAAAGGAAAATTAAGTGATTATATGATAGTGCAAAAAGTAAATTTATGAGTAGGAATAATCAAATTTAGAAACAACCAACCCAAGGAATTAATAAATCTTTAGTTAACTAATCATTGTTCACAAATATGATTAAATATAATTAATTTCTCAATCTTGAATCATTTGGAATCCCTAAATGATTATATTCTAGAAAATCTTCTAGAATTGAATTAATGAACTAATAAGAATAATCAATCGATATATTCTTATTAATTACTAAAATAACTTTAAGACCATAATTTGATTGAGTTAAGAAACTAAATAGAAATCTCTTATTTAGTAACTTAATCTTTGTTCTCAAATTGATTATTGATTAATCAACCAACATCAGTTTAGATTATAGATTGTTTAATTATATACCAATCGGTTATACACTTAAATAATCTACCATTATAAGTGCTTGAGAAACAAAGAAAAGTAATTATCTTTAATCAAAATATTAAGAGCAAGAACTCAAAGTTAACATAAAGAAAAATTAAATTCCTTGAGTTGATTTTAAAAGATTAAGCTTCCATGATAATTTTTAACAATGAAAGCTAATATTAAATTTACTAAAACTTTGATTATAAAAGTAAATAACAAATAATAAAATTAACTTACTTGATATTGAGGAAGGGAAATGAAAACCATAACTTGAAGGATGGAATATAGAGCAAGGAGATAAAGCAAAAGAAAGAACTAAAACTTAAGAAGCTAAAACAAAGATATAGAATTATAATGGAAACTAAAGCATGTATTTCTTATGTATTTCTTGTGTATCTTCCTTACAACTTCAAGCATCTATTTATAGGCAAGATATGATGATACTATACATTCATTTTCTGATTATTAATGCATTTTTTCAACATTGGTGGGCTTGAAATTACAATAATTCAAAAGAAGATAATGGTAGGTGTTGAAATGCATTCTCCTCTTTATCTTCTCCACCTTGCGAGTCCAATATGACCTTCTAGATGGCCGAATTTTGAAACACCTTCAACATGAAAGTTGTAGATCTCTGTCTTATTGAGAATTTGGTGCAAGAATGAGGTCATTTGGACACCTAGAGCTCCAGATATGTGTATTTTGGTGAACTATGTCAATGCTGGTGGGACATATGAGGGCTGATTGATTCAAGCTCCATTTCTTTATTTTTTCCAGATGCAAAATAACCAAATTTGATCATCATGATGTAGCACTCTGTCTTAGCTTTCCATGGGCTCTAAGATTAGCCCATTTGGATCACAAAAGCCCAAGTTATGGCCAAAATAAGGCAAGATACTCAAGATACATACAAAAAACGAAAATTGAAACATATATACATAATACTTCAATTTAACTAAACAACATAAAACTTAATTAAAATACTATTATTAAACATAGTAATTATATAATAAACCCCAAGTGTAAAACTATAATAAGTGTATTAAAATTGATTTATCACCTAACCACATGCAATTTCTATGAATCGAAATTAAAATCAAACTAGAGAGAAAGGATTTAGAAAACTTACTTGGGATCCTTTGAGCAAATATGAATGAGAAGGTTTGGAAGTTTTGAGAGAAAAAAAGGGTTTGGGAAATTAGGGTTTCTGAAATTGCAGAGGGAGGCAAGATAGGTTTTTTAAAGATTATGGACTTAGGCCTCCCTCTGGTTCAGTTTTAAAAACTGAATGAGGACCCTGACGCTACACGTGGATGCGACGCTACGCGTCAGGTTTAAATTTTAACCTCCACACTGAGCGTCAGTGGGACGCTACGCATGGGGTTCTGATTTTTAATTTTTTTTTAAAAAAATAAAAAGAAAAAGAAAAAGAAATAATGGGTTGCCTCCCATTGAGCGCTAAATTTAATGTCTCTAGCTAGACATCCTACACATCACAAATCAGTCAAATAACAAATGGTAGTGAGTCTGTTGATCTCACCACCCAGATATAGTTTCAATCTCTGCCCATTAATCATCCAACTTCTTTTGGAAGTTGGGTCTTCAATTTCAACTGCTCTATAAGATTTAACTTCCTTGATTACAAAAGGGCCTGGCCATTTAGATTTTAATTTATCAGGGTACAGTCTTAATCTTGAATTAAACAATAAAACTTGCTGACGTGGTATGAAGTGTCTATTTTTAATTTTCTTATCATGATAAGTTTTTACCTTGTTCCTGTAACCTCTATATGTCTCATAAGCATTGTTTCTTATTTCTTCCAACTTAAATAACTGCAACTTTCTTTTGTTAGTTACTGCATTTGAATCAAAGTTGAGAAATTTTAAAGCCCAGTATGCCTTATGTTCCATTTCTACTAGAAGATGACAAGCTTTTCCATAGACCAGCTGGAAAGGAGAAAGGCCAATTGGAGTCTTAAATGCAGTTCTATATGCCCAGAGTGCATCATTAAGCTTTTGTGACCAATCTTTTCTGAAGGAAGACACAGTCTTTTCCAAAATCTTTTTCACTTCTCGATTTGAAATCTCAGCCTGTCCACTGGTTTGTGGATGATATGCTGTGGCCACTTTATGTCTCACTCCATAATGTTGTAACACTTTCTGAAGAACTTTGTTACAAAAATGTGATCCTCCATCACTAATCAAAGTTCTTGGTGTTCCAAACTTGCAGAAAATATTTTTCTTCAAGAAATTCACTACAGTTTTGGTGTCAGCATTAGGTGAAGCAATTGGTTCTACCCACTTTGAAACATAATAAACTGCCAAAAGAATGTATTGATTGAATTGAGAATAAGGAAAAGGTCCCATGAAATCAATACCCCAACAATCAAATACCTCAACCTCTTGAATGTTTGTGAGAGTCATTTCTTGTCTTTTGTTAACATTACCTGTTCTTTGGCAGTTATCACAAGCTTGCACAAATGAGTGAGAATCTTTAAAAATGGAGGGCCAATACAAACCAGATTGAAGCATTTTTGCAGTAGTTCTTTCTCCATTAAAATGTCCTCCATAAGGAGACTTATGACAATTCTACAACACATCTTTCTTTTCCCAGTCGGGTACACAATGACGTAACAAATTATCCACACCAATTTTAAATAGATGAGGGTCATCCCACATAAAGTATTTTGAATCTTTGAAATTTTTTTTCTTTGCTGCCAAGTTAAATCATTTGGAAGAATTCATGCTGCTTTAAAATTGGCCATATTAGCAAACCATGGCCATTTTGTTATTTCAAAAAGTTTTTCATCAGGAAATTCTTCCAAGATGTCTTTTTCTTTGACAGTGACCTCATCATTCATTAATCTGGAAAGATGGTTAGTGACCATATTTTCATTACCCTTTTTATCTTTGATTTCAAGATCATATTCTTGAAGGAGTAAAATCCATCGGATTAACCGAGGTTTAGAATCAGTTTTGGTCAAAAGATACTTGATTACAACATGATCAGTGAAAACAATTATTTTTGATCCAATCAAATATGATCTAAATTTTTCCAAGGCATACACTATAGCTAGTAATTCCTTTTCAGTAGTTGCATAATTTATTTTATTTTCATTTAAAACTTTACTAGCATAGTGTATAACCCTAAAATCTTTTTCATATCTTTGACCTAAAACTGCTCCTACAACATAATCACTTGCATCACACATAAGTTCAAAGGGTAAATTCCAATTAGGAGCAACAATTACAGGGGCAGAAACCAATTTTTCTTTCAATGAATTAAAAGCTTTAAGACATGCTTCATCAAACTTGAATTTAATATCTTTATTTAGAAGATTTGTTAAAGGTTTAGCAATTTTTGAAAAATCTTGAATAAATCTTCTATAGAATCCAGCATGTCCTAAAAAACTTCTAATACCTTTTACATTCACAGGGGGTGGGAGTTTAGAGATTACCTCTATTTTGGCTTGGTCTACTTCAATACCTTTAGAGGAAATTTTGTGACCACGTACAATTCCTTCTTTTACCATAAAGTGACATTTCTCCCAATTAAGCACCAAATTTGTTTCAATACACTGCTTCAGTATGGTGTCCAGATTGGTTAGACATGTTTCAAATGAATTTCCAAAGACTGAGAAATCATCCATGAAAATCTCAATGCTCTTTTCAATTAGATCTGCAAAAATAGCAAACATGCATCTTTGAAAAGTAGCAGGTGTATTACACAATCCAAATGGCATTTTTCTATACGCAAATATACCGAAGGGACATGTAAAAGCAGTCTTTTCATGATCAAGAGGGTCAACAACAATTTGGTTATATCCAGAATATCCATCAAGAAAACAATAGTAAGCTTGTCCAGACAATCTTTCAAGCATTTGATCCATAAAAGGAAGTGGAAAATGATCTTTTCTTGTTGCTTAATTTAGTTTTCTATAATCAATGCATATTCTCCAACTAGTGACAGTTCTTGTTGGGATTAATTCATTTTTATCATTAACAATTACTGTCGTACCACCCTTTTTTGGAACAACTTATACCGGACTTACCCATGCACTATCAGAAATAGGAAAGATAATACCTGCTTCCAGCAATTTCAAAACCTCCTTCTTAGTTACCTCTTTCATGGTTGGATTGAGGCGTCTTTGGGGTTAAGCAATAGGTTTAAAATTATCTTCTAGTAAAATCTTATGCATGCAATATGTTGGGCTTATACCTTTCAGATCTTCAAGTGTCCACCCAATTGCTTCTTGATTCCTTTTCAATACTTCAACCAGTTTTTCTTCTTCTATTTCACTTAACAAATTACTAATAATCACTAGTTTTAAATTACCTTCTTTCAAAAGGATATACTTTAAGTTGGAAGGTAGCACTTTCAATTCAGGTCTCTTGATTTCTTCAACAGGTACTTCTTGAATTTCTTCAATTTCTCTTGATTTAGGGAAAATTTCTTTCCCTTGATCAAAATTTTCAAGATATTTATCTACCTATTTTTCTTCTTCTTCACTCAAAAATTCCAGAGTTAGTTAATAACTTATTTAAAGAATCAGAGTTTGACATACCTGTGGATATGGAGAAGCAGACTTTGTCGAGAATATCTACCTTAAAACAATCTTGTTTCGGATTGTGATGTTTCATGGCTTTAAAAACATCAAAGTTTACTTCTCCATCGTGAACTCTTACTGCCAGCTTACCATTATCTACATCAATGAGTACTCTAGCAGTCTTCATGAATGGTCTTCCCAGAATTAGGGGAACTTCAACATCTTCTTCCATGTCTAATACCATAAAGTCAACAGGGAAGTAGAACTTGTCAACTTTCATAAGTACATCTTCTACAATACCATAGGGTCTTTTGATTGATCTATCAGCCAATTGCAGAGTCATCTTTGTTCTTTGAGGATCAAGGTCACCAATTCGCTTCATCATACTTAGAGGCATTAGATTAATGCTAGCCCCTAAGTCTAACAAGGCTTTTCCAATGTTCATATCTCCAATGGAGACAGGAATGTTAAAACTTCCAGGGTCTTTCGACTTTACTGGCATATTATGTTACAAAATAGCGCTACAACCTGCTTCCAGTTCAACAATTTCTTTATCATATCTCCTCTTTTTGGTGAGCAATTCTTTCATAAACTTTGCATATGTTGGCATCTATTCCAATGCCTCAGAAAATGGAATGTTAATGTGTAATTGCTTAAAGATTTTAAGGAATCTCTTGTATTCCTTTTCCTTATCCTTCTTTGATGGTAAAATTTACTTAGGGAAGGTTAATATAAATTGAGTGTCAGAAGGTAGAGATGATTCTGAGTGAGGAGAAGGAATATAATTCCAAGTGAAAACCTTCTGGGTGAAAGGACTACTGAGTGAAGTTATGGTGTTCCGAGTAGAACCTCATAGAGAGGATCATTACTAAGTTAAGGGAATTGTGTCCGAGCGTGACACTTCTGAGTAGGGTAAGATTCGAGTGATGTGACTCGGAGCGTGATGTTTCCGAGTGGAATGGTACCAAGTAGACGATTTATCATGTGAAATTTCTAAGTTGTAGGGTGTGCCCCTGACTAATCTTTCCCTAGGGAGCTTCTGGTCGGAATGTGGAGCTTTAAATAGGTAAGTTTCCGAGTGAATTACCCCGAGGGGGAGTAGACGCCCGAGCGGTAAATTTATTCTATTTGTGATCGGGTTGATGTTTAGAGCTGCTGAGTATGGACTCAGATTTGTAATTGATGTAAGCTTGAATGCCGGGTGAAAATTTCGTAAGTGGAGAGTTTTCCGGGTGAGGATTACTTCCAAACCCCGAACAACCCTTTTGATTGAGTGATCCGAGTGACAGTCTCAAGGTGTAGTCATGGATTTAACCGAAGGAATGGTTAGAAATCTGAGATTTTACAACCGAGTGTGATGCCTGTAAAGGAGGAATCCAGGCAGTCTGTGCTAATTAGAGCACCTTGAAGCTCTGTTGGTTGTTGGTTTCGGTATTGCCCAGATATATTATGGTTTAGAGAAGAGATTTTGTAGTCGGATGTTGAATACTCGAGAGTTTAATCCAAGATTAATCAGACATTGGTCAGTATTTTATGGGAATCGGTAATGTTGTTTACTAACTAGGTTCTTCCCAACTGGATAATTAGCATCCATAGTATGCCTTATGTTACATAAATTTTGAACTTACGCTCTGTGTGGGTACTTAAGTGTATTCAATGATTCCTTAGAATTGGGGGAAATGACGATAAATGTACACTGATTGGTGTTAAGAGTGTAGGGCAGAGTGGCCAAAGAACTAGAGGTACCATCGGTTATAGTGAATCGGCAGAGTTAAAGGGGGTAGCTTGTATGTTTTTTAAAAAATTGAATCCCCAAGTATATTGAATTCCATGAAAAGGTTGTACTCAGGTAGGACCTGACTCTAGTGATTATGCCGACTGGAATTGTGGGGGAGGTCGGTAAAACGCTTGAGAAGCGAAACTATGCCGATTGGAATTGACTGGTCGATGAATGCTGGAGAAGCATAGGTATGTAATTGTTTAGGGTGGCATGACAGTGATATGCCGAGCGGTTGATTGGGGCAAGTATATATTGGAATTTCGAGGACGAAATTCTTTGAAGGAGGGGGGAATTGTAACATCCCGATTTAAAAATTAATTACTGAATGAAATTAAGCCATTGGGATAATAATTGCAAAGTGGAAAATTACTTGTTAATTATAATTAACTTAATTAATTTAACTTAAGAAAATAATGGCTGATTAATTGTGATTAATTGTTAATAGCTGGCTGCTTGTGATTGGTGTGTAACGTGAGTGGACTGACATTCACGAACTCCCACCCCACTCTTCTTCTCTTCGTACACATATACATATGTCCAGAGCCACTGTTGTTATTCATTTCCCTTCAGACTTCCTCTTCTGCTACTTCTCTTCTCTTCGTTCTCTCTTCTCTTCTTCTTCTTCGCTCTTCTTCTTCTCCCCTGTTCTCTATTCTCTGTTTCTGGAAACCCACGACGATGGTACTACAGAAGATTCAGAGTTTCCTTCTGTTGGTGAAGGACGATCATCGAAGCGGAGGAAGAACAGCTCCCTATTCCTAAGCCGATTGCAGAATACAACGGCGTTCGAGGGGGCTGAACGAGTGAGAGTACTGGACAAAGCAACAAGGTAGAGGATCAACGTCAAAACAGAGGAGCCTCTTGGAGTCTCTTAGTTGGTAGGGGGTATCTTATATCTTAAATGCATGGGTTATGGACGGGTTCCGGGTGTTAATGACTTGTTGATTCTGTGTTTGATGCTGTGTTGTGGTTGCATGAAGAATGTGTGATACCCGGATGCATGATGATTAGGTGTTGAGTGATGCATGTCTAGTTCCGTCCGTGAAATGCATGTTAATGGTCTTGAGAATGTCGAATGTTTGCATGAAAAGAATGTGTTGGAGTGTTGTTGATGATTGCCATGTGATTTATATGGCATGCAAGTGGCCATGAGTATTAAATCCTGACTGCATGTGAGAAATGTTGTTTCTGCGAGTCTAATGATGTTTTATACCGATTGCATGTGATGCATGTACTGTTAAATGAAAGATTGTATATATATGAACTCTGTGTTTGTGTGATCAATCCGCGTGTGGCGCATGGGATGCGTTAATGCTGGGAGCATGTAGTGTGGGACACAGGGAGACGTTGTGAAATCCTTTTGAGTGGGACTCAAGGTAAGCCTTTGAGTGGGACTCAGGCTGCCCGTGAACACCGCCGTTGGCACTGAGAGCGTTGGTGCCACATGTGTGGGGAAACAGTTTGGTACCTGTAAAATGGCCAAGTCAGCTGGGAGCTGAATAAAAGGCTGGGAGCCTACGTTGCAACGAATAAAAACTGATTACACACAAATGCGGATCTGAGTGATTGAATTCCGTGTACTTGTACAGTTGATGTTGATTGTGACCTGATTGCATGCCATGTGTAAGGTTATTGGGCATGATATATGTATATAGCCGAGTGATAACTGAATAGATTCCGATCAGAAAATATTTTATATGTGTTCTGATTAATTGGTATTATGTATGTTTGATGGCTGCTGTGTACATTTATATTGTTGCTTAACTGAGGAATAATCCGAGTCAGTATCTATCATTTAATATCTAAGATACTCACCCCTACACCGTTTTTCAGTATGTGCAGGTCAGACTCGGAATGAGGAGAAAGCCATAACCTGAGTGATGGGTATTTATGTTGTTGTAGTGTATAGAGTATGCTGTACCGATTGTATATAGTTATATTAAAGCCTTGGCCGGCTCTCATGTAAAATGATGATTAAACATATTTATTTATAAGGATTGATTATGAGAATTATAGACATGGTGTCACTTGTATGGGATTATAAGTATTGGTAAATGTATAATGTCAGGATAATGAGTATTCTGAGTGTATGATTATGTATATACATCTATGTTGTATACTGGTGACTTGTGTTTGGGTAGACTGAGAGATGTTGATGGATAGAATATTGCTAAGTAATGATTTTTTGAGTAGACTTAGTTGTGAGAGTCATCTCCGAGTGGTGGAGACTCAAAGGATTCTGAGAGAAATCTCTTTTGATGAACCTATTCTGTGTGGGATTTAATGGGAGAATTTTCGAGTAATGCTAGGCTTGATTATTCCGAGTGAAAAATATGTGTAGATCCCGAGTGGGAAAGGGGTTGGATAATTCCGAGTGGAAACCCCGAGAGAACCTCTTCCGAAGGGAGAGTTGTCATAATAGTTTAGATTGGAAAGAATTCTAAGTGTATGATATTTATAATCCGAATGAATGTTATATATATAATCCGAGTGAATGGGGATCTATACCCCGAGAGGATAAGATTTGAATAAGTCCGAGTGGGACTTAACTTAATGATTTTCCCGAGTGAATAAGGTGATATTTACCGAGTGCATCTGGTTCGAATAATCCGAGTGATGTATGACTGTGGGGACCCCTTCTGAGTGAAGGAAGGTCTATAGTTTTCCCGAGTGAGTGGAACTCCTACACCGAGTGATTGAATGCCGAGTGTGGCTTCTCGCTTCGGCGAATGAAGAATTCGCCCCAGTGAGTGTGAATGGATGGGAAGGTTGTTTGGTTGACTTCGCTTAAGCGATGGGGTGTTCGCCCGAGCGAGTTGGGCTGTCTCGCCCAAGCGGAATCGGATCTCGCTTGAGCGAGTGCATGTTGTATTGGTTTCGCTTGAATGCTCTTGTGCTTCCGCTGGGCTGATTGGTCTTCTGCTTTTATTCCCTTTCCTTCCCTTCTTTTGCTCGGTTGTTTTATGGGCTGCCGGTTGCTTATGGTTTATTTTGGAAAGCTATCCCTTGCCCTTCCATTCGTTTTATCTTTCCCTCGGATTGCATGTTATTTTTGGAAAAATTTCCCGGTTGTTTTTATGGATTATTTTTGGGAAAAATTTCCCTGCCTCGATTTTGGTTTTAAAAATTTGTAGGATGTTTCATTTTGGTATCAGAGCATCCTTGAGAAATCTTGGATGTTATATATAATATAAACTCAATGGAATGTTTGTGCCAAGTTTAAACACAGTATAGTATAGATGTCATTCCACTGAGGAGGTGTTGGTTTGAAGATCTTAGTTCTCGAATTGATTTTGACAAAAGATTTGTTTTGATTTTGTTGTACAAAAGATTGAATACAAGATAAACAACAAGTGTTGAATGAAAATAATGACAGTAAAGTGTTTGGGTAAAAATTAGATTTGGAAAACTGGGATTGGTTTCATCGCATCGCACCTTTCGTAAGCTAAATAAATTTGCATGTATGTAACTTGAAATGATAATTTCTACATCACAATCAAAGTCATTTGTATCGATCCCTCGACTACAAAATTCATAAGAATGATTTCAAACCGCTGATCCCTCAGTCACTTTGAAACCATTCCAGCATTACCGATCGATTGTTTCAACGTTCATTGCGTTAGATGCCATCCCTGGTCAGCTACTCACAACAAGTATTTCATTCAGATATGCTCTCAAAAGTTACTTCCCGGTATACTTAAGAAAAATTAAAACAAGAAAATAGTGATCAAGTACCTTCAGGCATTAATGGCAGAATGAAATACAGAAAGTATGAAATCTCATTAACATACATAAAAACTTACAGCAGTATTACTTCAGGTTTGAATTGATTACAACCAATCCCAATAAAGGAAAATTAGTTACTCATGCTATGCATTTTCACTTAAGAAAAATTGGAAATGAATACAGAATGAATGGTGGGATGCAGGAGATGTGTTTGATGATATGAAGGAGATGCCTTCCAATGATCGTCTCTGCAAGATTTATAGTGATTATGCTTCAGCTTCCTTTGCCCACTTGCATAATACCCATGAAAGAATATTTAGAGACATGCAGAAACACTTCAAGGTGGTTGAGTTGGCATCGCACCATTGGTCAATATTAAATTACAAACCCTATACTGCATGAGTCAGGCTTGAGCTCAATGGTCACGTTTAAGCGTGAAGGGTCCTGATGCTCACTGGTTGTCTTATGCTCAAGCCATCTTAACTATGCTTAAGCGTGGCCTTCCTATCCAACACGCTTGGTCCACGCTCGATCCATGCTCAGGCGAGCTCGAGCTCACCCTTGAGCGCCCCATTTCCATGCTTGAGCGTGGAAGGATCCTGATGTGTACACAAACCACGCTCAAGCCAAGCTCAAGCGAGCTCATCGTGTCAAGGCATGTTTGGAGTACGCTTAATCCACGCTTAAGCTTCAATGGAGTCTGATGCTTAGCTTGATCACGCTCAAGCGAGCGCAAGACACGCTTAAGCGTGATGTCTTGATGATTGCTCATTTGACCTTTTATTGACTAGGAAGCTTTTCCTGTATTTCATTAAAGAATGTCAAGCTAATTTCTTTATTTCTTAAAATATTTATTCATGTTCATATTTCAAGGTAAATTCTTTGTTTTTTTCAACCATTTATTTTACTTTCTTGCTAGGATGCTTCAAATAATCATAAGAATATATTGCTTGATTAGCATTTATCAAACTCTCCCCAACCTAGATTTTTACTTGTCCTTAAGTAAAAGAGATTTTAGATTTTCAAACAAGAAAATAGTCATGCTCAGATTCTCATCATGAACTAAATTAAAATATAACAATTTTTATTCTAGTTCAATTGGCCTTCTCAATATCCATTAATTTGAAATACAGTGCTCTATTTTAACTTCTCACAAAATAAGTAACCCAATGCCGTAAGATCAAAGGACTTCTCATTATCTTCCACTAGGTGACTGGTTTACTCTTTTATTATTAGAATTGCTCAGTTGACATTGTCGGTCATTTCTTTTTAAACCCTATCGAAAGATCAGCAAGGATCAACAAGGTCCTTTAATAAGGTTGTAACGAGGTTGGCTTAACAAAAATTATTGGTTTTTCTAGGATTTCAAATTGCATGTATGAAGAAGAGCATAAATATTCATTAAAACTTAGAGGCTTCTTTCTTGCTTTTCAAGCTTCAAAATTCATTTTCTTTTTCTATTTTTGTTCAACGATTCTTCTTTGGAGAATCGATTAATTTTCTTTTGGCATTTTTCAACCTCTCTTTCTTTCATCACCTTTATTTGGAAAAATATTTTATGCTCTTTTCTTATTAAGCTTGCTGAGAAGGTAGGAATTTTATTTCTCATGCTCAGGTCAAGTGTTTTTCTGAAAAAAAATTTGGCTCAATTGGGCTATAAAAAATAGGATAATTTGTTAAGGATAGCTTTTTGGCTCTTGGCTTAAAATGTGTTTTTAAACAAAATGCCTTGATCATTTCCTTGCTTGCTTCTTAAGAAAAGAGTTAATCAAAAAATTAGGCAATGCTGACTTAACAATTTCTAATAAGACTCTTTATGTTTAATTACTCATTTCTCACCTGGTTTAAAGGCATATTCCTTTGTTCTAGCAGAAAAAGGTTCAAGCATGTAAGAAGTTTTCACAAGTTTACGTATTTCATTTTTTTGGTTTTTAATTTAGCCAATTGTCCTCTTTAATTGTTACTGTCTTATAATTTGTTATGCCTAAAGAATCTGTGCATGCATGCTAATTTCTTGCTTGTAGTTGGGAAACAAATCTACTTCAAGCATATTCATGTAAAATCATTCAAACAGTTCATGCAAAATTATGAGAAGCTTCAAACCAAAACCAAAGTACCTTAATTGGGTTATCTGCAGTAAGTAGAATAAAAGAAGTAAAATGAAAATTGTTTCTAAGAAGTAAAAGTAGCAACCATAGATCAGAAAGGGAAATTAGGAGAAAAGTCACTCATCATCCTCTGTGTCTATCTCTTTTTCCCTCACTGGAGGTCCTTATGAGGAAGGTCCTGGTCCAGCTTGTGAAGTCTCACCCCCTCCTAAGAAAGAAGGCCTGTCCCCAGGCCAAGTAATGTGGGTTGCAAACTTGCTTCCAATGAGAATGCACAATGTAGAAGAAAACATACTGCACCATTTTTGAACTTCTAAAATAATAGGGATAATGGCCTTGCCACGCTTGAGCATGGTTTCTTGCGCTTGGCTACTTGATTACTTACGCCTGAGCATGATAATTCACGCTGGAGCGTAAACATACGTGATGGTTATTTTCTATCCTCGCTTAAGCTTTGAAATCATTCGCTTGAGCAAATTTAAGTCAGAATCAAAAGTGAGGTTCCTAGCTTGATCTTGGCAAGTTACGCTTGAGCGTGTTTGCTTGACTTTTGTTGTAACTTGTCCTTCGTTCCCCTTAAACTTAGCACTTATCATTTGAGGTTGGATGATGGGTGAGATGAATATGATGAGTTTCCCTAAAAAATAAAAGAAAACTTTAAACATAACATCAAAACTACTTGAATTGAAATCACAAGATGAAAAGGAGATATAAATGATTGGGTTGCCTCCCAAAAAGCGCTTGTTTATCATCTTTAGCTTGACGCCTGATGGATTTTTCAATATGGATCATGGAGCTGGTGGATGAGAGTGTTGAGTTTTTCCACCTTCTTTCCCAGGTATGGCCTTGACTTTCTTTCATTCAGATTTCAAGTGAACCTACGACACAACTTTGCTTATCTTCAGAGTATTTATTTGTTTTAAAAATAGTGAAACTGACTTATTCTTCTTGCACTCATAATTTTAGCTTTCCATTATCCATATCTATGATGACTCTGGCTGCTTTCATAAATGGTCTTCCCAGAATTAGAGGAACTTCAGAGTCTTCCTCCATATCTACGATAACAAAATTCTCATGAAATTTAAATTTATCAATTTTGACTGTAACTTTTTCAGCAATACCATAAGGGTTTTTCATTGATTGATCTACTAGTTTTAAAGTCATTTTTGTTGGTTTTACTGAAAAATCCCCTATCTTTTTAAGTGTGGATAATGGCATCAAATTTACACTAGCACCAAAATCTAATAAAGCTTTTCTTTTTGAAAGATTTCCAATAGTGATAGGAATAGAAAAACTCCCTGGATCTTTAGTGTTATGAGGTACTACCTTGTGGATGATAGCACTATGTCCATCTTCCAACTTAGTTGTTTCCTCATTCAGTGTGGTCACAACCTTGCATTGCTCTATTGGGTTTGTTTCAGTGTTTGCTCCATACTGAGGCTTCTGGTTTTCAGCAACTTGTTGGGCTAGCTGTCCCACTTGTGTTTCCAAGTTCCTGAGTGATGCCTCAGTGTTCTTTTGATTTACGAAAGAAGCTTACATGAATTTCTCCAAGGTGTCCTCTAATCTAGAAGTTCTCTCCACCAAGGAAGGACCATTATTTTGATATGGTTTATTTGAAGAGTTGGGCTCTTGCTTCCATCCTTGGCCTTGATTTTGGTTACTTCTCCATCCCTGAAATGGTTGGTTAGAAAAATTTGAATTGAAATTACCAAACCTTCCTTGGTTGTTCATGAAGTATACAGCTGCTTCTTGTGAGCCACAGTTTTCATTTGGATGGTCTCCTCCACAGAAATTACATGTTGCAGGTATTTGTTGTTGCACTGGTTATGATGATTGCACTGCATGTAATTGTTTTGGAAGATTGGCTATCTTTTGAGTTAATGCTTCCAATTGTTGAGTTAGAATTTTGTTCTGAGCTAGAATAGCGTCTATGGTGTTTAAGTCAAGGACTCCTTTCCTTTGAACTTGCTGACGATCATGTTGAGCTTGGTAATCTATTAAAGATAAAGCTTCAATTATCCTTGTGGCTTGGTCAGCATCCACTGTCATTATGGTCCCTCCTGCTGCTACATCTAGTATCATTTTAGTGTCAGCCTTTAGACCACTATAGAAGATATTAAGTTATGATATATCTTCAAGTCCATGGTTTGGGTATTTCCTGAGCAGTGATTTAAAACATTCCCATGCCTCACAAAAAGGTTCATCTTGGCCTTGTCTAAATGTTGTAATATCTGACTTGGCCTTGATGAATCTAGATGGAGGAAAGAACCTTTGTAGACATTTTTCTTCAACTATGTTCCAACTATTCAAACTTTGATTTGGATGAGATTGTAACCATTCCTTTGACTTTCCTACTAAAGAGAAAGGAAATAGTCTCAAATATGCAGCATCAATAACATCTTGGTTAAATCCCATGGTTCCAACCAATTCATAGAATGTGGCCAAGTGAGTATATGGATCTTCACTTGACATTCCAGTAAATTGGTGTGAACTAATCAAACTAAGAAATAATGGTTTCATTTCTAATGCTCTGACAGTGTTTGGAATTACAATGCTTGAGAAATGTCTTGGCCCTTGCTGTAAAGCATAGTCTCCAAGTGTTCTCCTTGGTGGATTTTGATTGTTGCTATTGACATCTGCCATTTTCTCAAAGGAAGTTTTTCCTGTGTGGAAGTTCTGCTTTTTCTTGGCTTTCTTAATTTTCTTGAGGAACCTATCTATCTCTAGATCAAATAAAAGTTGTTCTTTTGGTCCCTGTCCTCTCAAGATCATAAATCAAGCACTCATTCTAGCAATGTTACCACACAAAAATTGAAAAATACAAACAAATGAAATTTATTTACAGAGTCTTGTCAATTCAATGCTAAAATATTCAAACTTAAATCACCTCCCCGGCTGCGGCGCCAAAACTTGTTAAGATAATTTTGTATATCATAGAAAGAAATGAAGTGTTCAAGGAAAAAGAATCAAGTTTGTATAATATGAACTCAATGGAATGTTTGTGCCAAGTTTAAACACAATAATTGTAGTATAGTATAGATGTCGTTCCATTGAGGAGGTGTTGGTTTGAAGATCTTAGTTCTTGAATTGATTTTGACAAAAGATTTGTTTTGATTTTGTTGTATAAAAGATTGAATACAAGATAAACAACAAGTGTTGAATGAAAATAATGACAGTAAAGTGTTTGGGTAAAAATCAGATTTGGAAAACTGGGATTGGTTTCATCGTATCGCATCTTTCGTAAGCTAAATAAATTTACATGTATGTAACTTGAAATGATAATTTCTACGTCACAATCAAAGTCATTTGTATCGATCCCTCGACTACAAAATTCATAAGAATGATTTCAAACCGCTGATCCCTCAGTCACTTTGAAACCATTCTAGTATTGCCGATCGATTGTTTTGATGTTCATTGCGTTAGATGCCATCCCTAGTCAGCTACTCACAACGAGTATTTCATTCAGATCTGTTCTCAAAAGTTACTTCCTAGTATACTTAAGAAAACTTAAAACAAGAAAATAATGATCAAGTACCTTTAGGCATTAATGGCAGAATGAAATACAGAAAGTATCAAATCTCATTAACATACATAAAAACTTACAACAGCATTACTTTAGGTTTGAATTAATTACAACCAATCCCAATAAAGGAAAATTAGTTACTCATGCTATGCATTTTCACTTAAGAAAAATTGGAAATGAATACAAAATGAATAGTCGGATGCTGGAGAGATGTTTGATGATATGAAGGAGATGCCTTCCAATGATCGTTTCTGCAAGATTTATAGTGATTATGCTTCAGCTTCCTTTGCCCACTTGCATATGCCCATGAAAGAATATTCAGAGACATACAGAAACACTTCAAGGTGGTTGAGTTGGCATCGCACCATTGGTCAATATTAAATTACAAACCCCATACTGCATGAGTCACGCTTGAGCTCAATAGTCACGCTCAAGCGTGAAGGGTCCTGATGCTCACTGGTTGTCTTATGCTTAAGCCATCTTAACCACACTTAAGCATGGCCTTCCTATCCAACACGCTTGATCCACGCTCGATCCATGCTCAGGCGAGCTCGAGCTCACGCTTGAGCGCCCCATTTCCATGCTTGAGCGTGGAAGGATCCTGATATGTGCACAAACCACGCTCAAGCCAAGCTCAAGCGAGCTCATCCTGTCAAGTCATCTTTGGAGTACGCTTAATCTACGCTTAAGCTTCAATGGAGTCTGATGCTTAGCTTGATCACACTCAAGCGAGCGTAAGACACGCTTAAGCGTGATGTCTTGATGATTTCTCATTTGACCTTTTATTGACTAGGAAGCTTTTCCTGCATTTCCTTAAAGAATGTCAAGCTAATTTCTTTATTTCTTAAAATATTTATTAATGTTCATATTTCAAGGTAAATTCTTTGTTCTTTTCAACCATTTATTTTACTTTCTTGCTAGGATGCTTCAAATAATCATAAGAATATATTGCTTGCTTAGCATTTATCAGTCTTGTTAAGGCTTTCCCAGTTGAGCCGGTGTGAAACAACATTGACACACCCCTTAGCGGTTTGAAGGATAAGCGTTTTCCTGGATCCAGGAATTTCCATCTTGCTTGACACGTGCGGGTAGGCTTCGGCGCTATGATAAAAGGTAACATTGTCAGAGAGGTACCTATCCGTATTCAGTTCACTATCAGAGTGACTGGTAGCCCTCAAGTTGGAGGAAGTTTCGACTGGCCACCATAAGGAGGAAGTTTCGACCCTCTCTGAGTGATGAGACCCAGCAATTGGGAGACCCATAGGGATCCTCCCACCATGGTGGCTAGAGGGGGTAAGAGTACTTTGTCCCCCCTATTCGAGGTACCAACGCAGATCTGCCTAAGGCGCATGGTTATGGTTTAAAGGAATTTAAAGATACACAAGTTTAAGAAGAAGAGAGAAGTGAGGTTACCTAAAGGGAATTAAGGTTGGAAGAGGAGGAAACTTCACAAAGATGGTAGCAACGGTTTCTTCAAAATTTTTTCAGAGTTTCACTAAGCTTGAAGGCAAATGTGGTTCCTGAAATTTGCTAAGTTACCCTTTTATAGGCACTGGAGGATTAAACTACTCATAAGAGATCGTGCCGTTTACAAAGAAACGCAACGTTTCAAAACTTAAACGACATAGTCATTTTGTGCCTAAAAGCGCAAAAAGTGTGCCGATTCATGAAAAGTTTCATTGAACTGGGCCCAAAATTCAAATTTCAGGCCCAAAACGACCCCAGTGATGGTTATGAATTTGGAGCAATAATGACTTACGTACTAAAAGCATTTATTGCCCAATCATACATAGCACTCCAATAGTCACTCGAATATCAAGAGTTACGAGTTCCAAAAACTCTTGGGATTCCCCACACTATGAATCTTTGTCCAAATCTATTGTGGGAACATTATTAGAACGGTGCCTTCACTCGTAGGACGGCCCAACAGGCAGTGTGTCAACATAGAACTTATACATGTCTCGACAGATATTTCTGTATGATATACCGGCATCCAGACCTCTCGTAAACAACATAGCTTCTATGAGCAACTTAACAATCCCTCACACAAGCTAGGGGACAGATAATCCGATCTATATATCGGTGTCTAGAATATGACATCATCTTATCCATTCTTGAAGGTAAACTGATATCACAGGTTAAAATCCGTACTATAAAATACCGTGTTAGGCGTTCTCCCTTCACTAGTTTATCCGTGATTACACGTAGAACATCGGATAACCCATTCATTATTTGACCCATCATATAGAACGAAACTCCTGGGAATCCTAATGAGCATCTAATTAGCCGCATATTATACACTAGGGACATGTTCCGACAGGAGCACTTCGAGTCCCTCAATGTTCTCCACTCACGCAAATAAATAATCATTTGCCCATTCCTAGGCAGGTTGGTCACCAGACTACTAGACCGTATAGGCATTCTTCCTATACCGATATGTCCAACACAACACTTCGCACACTGGTTATGATTCGTTCTATAGTCACAGGTGTAACATCCCAAATTTTATATTAGAGGGTTAATTAAGAAAATAAATATTGACAAATTGAGTGTAACTCATTTGATGCCCCAAAATATTGAAAACAATTAAATTAAGAATTTTAGGGACTGTTGGTGATTTATTGAGATCGGTTAAGCTGAAAATAAACCCGATTGGGATATGGGTCTCAGACCAAGTATCTCTAATTGAGATAATATTGGTCAGGGCTATTAAGAATAATATTGGGAGTCCGAGTATATATTCGGAATATTTCAGATGAAGTATTGAGCCCAAATAAAGAGCCTGTTAGTGGTAAAACGATGAAATTTTAATGAATGGGAATAAAAGTAAATCAAAAACCCATTTCTCCTCTTATTATTTTCATGAACATACTGAGGGTTGAAGAGATACCTCACTTCTTCTTCTTTCTCATTTCTCTTCATCTCTTTTCCTCTCAAAACCTAAGCTAAGGTGGTGCCATCTCTATCCTCCTCCATTTTCGTTGAAGAAGGCTTGGAGCTTGGAGTTTCTCCTCTCTTCTTCTTTCTATTTTCGTTGGTACTCCCCTCTTTTGATACTCATTTTTATTTGGGTGTGGTAAGCTATTTCTACCATCTTTGTTTGATCTAAATACTATAGGTATGTGTCATTATGTGTTGGGGGAGTAATGCATATGCATGGGTGTTTAAGGAGAGTATTTAATGCTTGAACCCTAGAGTGAGTTGCCATAAATATGAACATTTATGAGAGGTTAATGATGGTAGATACATTTATGATGGGAAGGAGATGAGAGATAGATGTATTTATGAATATGGTTGGGTTTTGGTGAAAACCCTAATTTTGAGATTTGGTGAAAATGGTTAATGTTGATTTAAGAACATGTTTTATGAAGAAATGCATGACATTAATGAACATGGATATAGATGAATGGAGTTACATGAAGGTTAGGGCTATTATTGTTGGTAGCCCTTAAATTTAATGGATGTGGCTTAATGGGAAGGAATTCCCGAAGGCTAACAAATAATGAAAATGATGGCTATGACATGTTCTATGCATGTTATAGATTGTTGATGTAACAATAGTCAATTAGAATTGAACTTGTGTTTAGAATATTTGATTGATTAAGGTTTTACATGTATATTAATGTAGGACCCATTCCGAATGATGAGATGGGTACGTCGCATCGCTCAGAATTCTTCTCTTAAGGTAGGAGAGGAGTCTTATGTTCTAAATGCATAAATTTGAATGTTATTTGATTGCCATATGTATTGGTACGCATGTTAGCCTTGCTTGAAATGTTATAAAAAATTGTAATATCGTGTATGGTGTGGATGATATTTTTGGCAGCATGCTTTGGTGCATTTAGAATATTCATGATGTGCTATATGGTGGTATGGAATGATCAATGATATGAAGATTATGCACGAGTGATTTGTAAATCCCCTGTGACTTGGTGCGTGAGTCACGAAGCTGCCTATGTTGTGCTACGGGGAGCCTTATGTGGTTGACCCTTGTGGGGGGTGGCTCTTGATGAGCAGGCAGCCCCGGTGGTCCTTGGGATCACAGCTGCCATGATATGTCTTATGGTTGGCCCGCAACACCATATGTTGAATATATTGTATACTGCGGTCATGGTGAAAATGACCTGGTGTTGCAAGATGGGCGATGCAGTTTGGGTACCAGTAAAACAATTGGTGAGATGCATGCAAATTTAAGAATAAGTGTACACATTTTACTACTGCAGTAGGGGTATGATTGGATAATCATACTCGAGTCCCATAATTGGTGTTTATATTCTTACAGTCAGATCTGCAACTGTTGAGATATTCCATTGTGCATATGCATTAGCTTAAGAGCATTTGTATATAGCAAGGAAGTATGCCAAAAGTGATGAGTTATGATGATGGATGTGATGAAGATGAGATAATATATTAAGACAACATAAGGGATATGAATACCAAACAATAGTTGTGTAATAGTCCAATTATTGAGGGACTTGATTAAGTATGTGCTTATATACTTTGCTTAAATTGTGATATATATATGATGGTGATATGATGATAAATACGATGGTGAATGATATATGTATGCAAAGTATACATGTTTTGATGCATATGTACATAATCATATGATGTTCGTATTCATTTCTTTGGAATGTATGACCTACTCTCCCATGTTGTCCATTTTTAGATTTGTGATGTAGGGCAAATATGGAGAGAGAGGACATTTTGAAGTACATTTTGGTTGAAGAGGTAAATAGGGGTATAGGAAGTGCCTTGGCCGGTGAAATCTAGATTTTGTATAGCATGTGATGTATGCGAATGCTTATTTTGTTATCTGGATTAGTGATGATGATTTTGGGGGTCATGGAGGAAAATTAGACCTTAGTATGTATGGCCAATTTTCATTTATGACCCAAATGATGTAAGATGATGAATCATGTTGTCTGACGATGGTAACTCTTATGAATGAATGATGTGCATTGTGATTTGAGGTATTTTATGGAGTGTATGAGGAAGTGATTTTAATTTATATGCATTGAATGAATGGTTTGAATGCTATGTGATGGATGATAGGAAGTTAGATCTAATATGTGTGAAAGGGTGGATATGATTACAAATGCATAATAGAATATGAGGATTGCATTAGGATGGGCTAAAGTGGTAGTAAATGTTGTTTGGTATGTTGAGTTACATGAAATTCCCATGTTTGGTCCTTTTCTACATAACTCGCTCAAGTGAGTGGTGATCTTGCCCAAGCGAGATCATCCTGCATCAGTGTTGTTGTCACTGGCCGAAATTCGCTCAGGCGAATGGCTTTCTCGCTTAAGCGAGAATGAACTGGAAGCAGTGGTTGGTCTCTGGACCATTTTCACTCAAGCGAAATGGCCCTGGCTTGGTGACCGCTCAAGTGAGATGAAGGGCATTTGGACACTGGACGATTTTCGCTCAGGCGTGCCTAGTCTTGCCCAAGCGAAAATCGGGCAGAGAGCTTCAAATGGTACTGGAGCAATCTCGCTCAAGCGAGGTGGAACTCGCCTAAGCGAGATTGGCCCCTTATGCAGACTTCCTTCTCTCGCTCAAGCGTTTAGCTGGCTCGCCCAGATGTGACTTTTGAGTCTCGCTCAAGCGAGATGGGGCTCGCTCAAGCGAGAGAAGCCCCTAATGCTCAAATTTTTTCTTCGCTCAGTCTTTCTTGTTTCTGCCCAAGCGTGCCTACGCTGGCTCGCTCAAGCGAATGTGGGACTCGCTTGAGTGAGTGGCACCCTGATGCATATATTTTGTCCTGTTTTAAATGATTGCATTTCCTTTGCAATAAAACCCCTTCTTACATCATTTAAATGTTATTTTGGAAATATTAAGGGATCTTGAACTCTATGAAATCCTCCCCTTCAAAATCAATCATACAATAATTAAATTCATTAATTCTTCTGTTGTTTTTAATTGAAAATTTTATTATAAAAATCATCCGTTAATTTACCCTCTCATATCTTCATATATGGAAGTGGCTGCTCTAGATCCAGGTGTCGAACTTGAAAGCTTCACCACTTAATTTCTTTTCATTGAATAATGATTTCAAAATCGTGAAAAATTTCCCCGTAATTTTTAAGGCGTCTCAACAGGGACGTTGGTAAAGACCCCGTTCTTCCCGTATCATGCGTTGGAAGTGTACTCTACGCCACGCACCTCCTGACTCTCGACCCAACACCTACGCTCTCCCTATTTTATTATACATAACCGTTCACCTATACTTTGAGAGGACAAGTGGATGTTCCACTTTCCATGATTGATACCCGACATAGCAGAAAGTATCCACGTCACCCGTCAGAAGGCACAAAATACAGCTACAGGAGTGATACGCGGGAAATGCGGATCTTCCCTATTCCCGCGTTAGAATCGTACACTGAGCACTGAACTACTTGTCTCCTGGCCCCACTTGTGCCTGCGATTCATTTTCCATGCTCATCTATAAGTAGCAGATTTTCATACACACATAAGGTTACGTTGTTCCTACTCTTAATACACTATTGCATTGCTCAAGTTTTCTCGAAGCACTGACTTAAGCGTCGGAGAATCTTCGCAGGTGACACCACCTTTCGCCCCCATCAACGCGAAAGCTTGGTGTAAAGGATCTCCTGGACAGCAAGATCGGACTCTCCCACTGAGAGTTCAGATTATAATACCGGATACCCACTGTACCGGTGTACAAACGCTTAAATCTCAGACTTTTGTGGCTGGTCCCCAGTCCAGATCCTTGACCCCGGACTAGACCAGTTCAAATTTTATCTGTCTATTTTTTACTAACCTCGTTAACATAGATTTGACGTGTCATTGGTCTTGCTGACATGACGATTTCATGTGTAAAATGTTCATTAGTTGATGGGTAAAAATTAAAAATTAAAAAAAATTATATGATGATCAAACTCATAGGATGCTATATAAAAGACCACTTACCGAATAATGTCTACATTAACAACATCTGACATGTGTGATGATGTTGCAAAGTTAGTAAATGAGAACATGAGAACGTGTGGTGTTGGTCTATCACGTCATGTCAAATGAGGACATAAGCACGTGTGATGTTCGTTTGTCACGTAATATCTCTATTGACAACAAAGTTAGTAAAAATTAGACGGAGAGGACCTAATTGAAATATTTTTAAGAGATAGGGACTTTAGAGAATAAAAAAATTTAAGAGTCTAACTTAAAAAATTTATTAGAAAGACAGGGGGATTGGAATAGTAATTTAACCTTAATACTTCCTATTTTGATATATTTAATATTATAATATTTTTAATATATATTAAAGTGTAATAAAAATATTTTAATATGTTTCATATTTTTAATATATTTGTATATACTTACTATTCTAGTACATTTAATATTTTAAATATATTTAAATATATATGAAATATATGTTGATATATATCAATTTTATTTAATATATGTCAAATGTATTTATAATTTTAAATTAATGTATATAAAATATTATTTGTAATATATTGAATATTAAAAATATTATAATTTATTAAAATTATATTAAAATTTTAATATACTAAAATTTATTTTAAATATATTATAAGTTTACATTTTAAATATATCAAATAGAACGTATTTAATGTATTTTTTTGCTATATTAGAAGCGACAATAAAAATTCTTGAAAAATTACATTATATAATTAAAAAGTGATATTTACGTGTTGTTTAAAACATGTGGTTTAATATGGTTTAATAGTAAACGGTATTTTCCCCCATTCTTAAGTAGGAGGTTTAAATATTGATAAGACTATTTTTTATATCTTTACATTTACATGTGTATTTGTATACTAAATACGAAGGCAAACAAATGGTTAGTTCAAGTGGTATATGTCTGATTTAAGTTTGAGCATCGTGGGTGGAACATATGGAATTGGCATGACACAAACATAAAAGATAGATATAGTAGTTAAGTGACGACAACCAACCATTAGTCACCTCAAAACTACATGTATATCTTTTAAAAAATACTTATTGTCAGTAGTTCTTTTGTATATATTGAGTTAAGAAAAACTCGTAAGTACCTCTCTTCTTCCCTCATTTTCCTACATTTCTAGTTGAATATTTTTCATCAGTGTGGCGCCTTGAATTACTAGTTAAAATTTTTGTGAATAAATTTTTCGTGACACATATATTCCATCACAACATAACTAGGCATGTCACATAAATGATAAC
Organism: Clitoria ternatea; assembly: GCA_037962975.1. NCBI lineage: Eukaryota > Viridiplantae > Streptophyta > Magnoliopsida > Fabales > Fabaceae > Clitoria > Clitoria ternatea. The sequence continues at coordinate 167,137,244 of CM075672.1, forward strand.
AGTAATGGATCTATAAATAAAACACCTTTCTCATATATGACGATATGAGAAGGCACACATATAAGGAACATATGTAGCATATATCAAAGTTGATACATAATCTTAAAACATCTTGGTTATTTCCATAGGTACAATGACCTCAAAACCATATATTTACAGAGTTGTCGGCCAATGTATTTCTACCACTGTTTTACTTTTGAACCCTCAAAAGCATCACTCTCAAAAGAAGGTCATCTGCCTACTATGGAACCTACATCACAAGCTTAAAATGGTCCAAATCGGAAAATGAGTAACACATTTGAAACAAAGTATACATCACGATTATGATAACATATACATGTGCATATATAATCCATATACTCCCCCAAAGGGAATCGGTTCGACAATCACACTGATGGTTGAGTCAGACTTAGACGAGGGGTTGAATAAGTCTTAGACTTTTATAAACACTTTTTGCAAAATGTGAAACTTTAAGGTTTAGGCAACCAGACTTTTGTTAGTAGACTTGATAAAAGGAAAGGAAAAGGAGAATAAACATAAGGTATTTATACTGGTTCATTTCCAAACAGAAGCTACCCCCAATCCCTTCAAACTAGAAGAATTTCCACTATTGTAAAACTCCTTTTACAATCTCAGCACTAGACTGTGCCACCAGTATTCTTGACTCCAGCCACGTCTAACTCAAACCTAAGTATTCTTTCAAAAGCCTATTTAGGCCAAACTATTTCCTATAGAAACTAAAGGCTGACAACACACCAAACTTTTACATAAATACAGGTTTGAAGACAAATTATGTTTGATGTTTCTAAGAACTTAATGTATGAAAAGATACAAGTGATAAGCAGATACACTAAGTAAGAAAGCAAATAGACCAACGTTTGCTAAATGCAGAACAACAAAGAAGGCCTTTGCTTAAGAACTAAAAAAGAGAGAGCTTAGTAACCTGATTGTAAGATTTTCTTTGAATGACTTGGTAGTTATCTTCTTTTCTTCAATTTGAATCTCTTCATATTTATAAATCACACTAAGTATCAGTTTGATGATCAGATAAGGAGTTATAATCGTCATAAATCCTTTGAAGGAGTTTTTACTATTGAAAGCATCAAACTTTGAGAAAGAGATAAAAGGGCCAAAAGGTCTGGTGTGAGTGGATTAACACAGCTTGCACTAAAATAAAGTTCTTTGATATTTTTAGTACAAAAGTCCTCTTGCTGGTTTTCTTCTTTCAATTAAAGCATGTACAACGTATGCAGTTGACCTTCTGCAGGTATTCTGACACAAAAGATGATTGTTATAAGCTTTTGTAAGTTACACAAAGTAGCTACATTGGTTTTCTCACAAAATAGCTTTAGCTGCATCACTACTTTGGTCCTTTCCTCTTTTGATGATAAGTGTAGTTTTCTTGATAGCCGCACATCTCAAAGCATCATCAAACAAGATCTTGAACGTTGGCTGTTGCGGGTTTAGAGTGAGGTTCTTGTAGCTTCAAAAGTCTGAGGTCAGATTGGTAGGTACAAAGGTCTAATCGTGCCAAAATAAGATTCTATTTGAGCAAAGCTTGGAATCAGACTTTTCTTAAAATCTCTTGTATGTCATAAGTTAGACTTCTATTTTGATGGACTCCCCATTTCATTTATAACCTGTGTGCTTAATAATTAAATCCTTAAATACTTAATTTAACAAATTAGATAACACACGAGCAGACTTCATTTTACTTTGAATGCCTTGATGTGTATTATTAACAAATCTTAGGGTCTGGTTGATTAACAGTTTTCTTTTATAAATCAAACTTGGTTCCAAGATACACAATACAAGAACATATTCCTTATGTCACAGATACGTGTATAGATATGTAATCATATTCATAACATTCTTACAAGCCTTTCTTATGTTAGGTGTTAATTTAAACAAGTGAACATATATCAATCAATAATCATAGATGTTAGACCATTTCTCTCATATTCTCATCAATACTAATTAACCATAAATGAGCATTTCTTTCTTATTGGTATGTCACCTAACCATATGCTAAACGTATATGTTTGTCACAAAAATATCAATAACAATAATACTAATACGGATCTGACTGTGGGAATATAATTAAGTGTGGTAATTATACATAAGTGTGCTATTACGTAAATGCTGCAGTATCATCAATAATAATGAGTACATATATCAATATACCAATGTATATTTCTTTTTAACTGTACCAAACTACCTCATCCATATGCAACACTAACAACCATGCAAGGCGACATGCGATATAAAAATGACCATAATTACCAATGTGTTACAGACCTCCCTTGAGCACACATCAAGGGAGACGTAATCCATAAAGGAATCACTGAGGGTACGTTCACTCATCGAGTCACCCTACTTTCCCAAATATGACATATATCTTCAATATATATTATGAATAATTTATATATCATGCATTTAGAATATGAAACTTGATGAATATTAATTAAGCATTGTTTTCATAGCTCATTTGAACTATAAATCTCAAAGATTTGAAGCAAATTGATAAATGATTGAGCATGAATTTTTCTAGAAGTAATAGTTATGATAAAAAGAAAAACTTTGTTCAAACCCTTGAAAAGTTGCAGGAAAATCGAAGACTCAAGGGAAAAGTAAGGTTGAAAGAAATAAAGGCAACCAGCACCCTACACGCTTGAGCGTGAAAGGAAACGTTTAATCATGATAAAAAGCCCATGCTTGAGCGTGGCATCATGCGCCTGAGAGTGATAAGAAGAAAAGGCCCACGCTTGAAGAATGATATAGGAACCTTAAGCGTACATAAAACAGAAGCATCAGGTCTCCTCACGCTTAAGCGTGGACATGGGCGCTTGAGCATGGAAACAAACCATGACTTGGAAGCTTGAGTGTAGGTCAAGCGCAAAAGAAATAGAAACCATCAGCCATCCTCACGCTTAAGTGTGAAAGAACGCGCTTGAGCGTGGAATGATCAAAAGACCCACTCTTACCCTTACGCTCAAGCGAACCAAAGAAACAAGGCAACAGGATCCTCCCTGCTTGAGCTTGGCCCAATGAAGCTTAAGCGTATTCACGCTCAAGCTAGAATATCTCACGCTTGAGCGTGATCGAAGAATAATGGGTACTGAATTTTTTAGTGACCAATGGTGCAATCCTAGCTCATCCACTCTTGCATATTTCTGATTACTCATGCAACACCACTCAGCAAGTTAGGGTTATACTTAAGCGTGACAAAGGGAAGCTTAAGGTGACTCTTCTATAAATAGAGCAGAAGAACAGAGGAACAACATTCATTCATTCAGCTTCACTTTTCTATTTTGTGTTTATTTCTTTTCCATATTCTTGAGTAAAAATGCAAGGCATGGGTAGCTAACTCATTCATTGGGATTGGTTGTAATCCATTCAAACCCAAAGTAATGCTGTTGTAAGTTGTTCATGTATGTTAACAAGATTTGATAGTTTTTATGTTTATTCTACATTTAATGCCTGAAAGTAATTGATCACAATTTTCTTATGTTTAGTTTTCTTAAGTATATTGGGAAATAACTTTTGAGAGCAGATCTAAATGAAATACTTGTTGTAAGTAGATGGCTAGGGATGGTATCTAATGCAATAAACGTCTAAACAATTAAGCATTAATGCTAGAATGATTTCAAGGTGACTGAGGGATCAGCAGGTTGAAATCATTCTTATGAATTTTGTATTTGAGGGATAAATGCAAATGATTTTGATTGTGATGTAAAAATTATCATTTCAAGTTATATACATGATAGATACTTAGCTTACGAAGGTGAGATATGATGAAAAACCAATCCCAGTTTTCCAAATCTGATTTCTACCAAAACTTATTATTGATGTTCTTTACATTTATTACTTTCTATTAACCATTTCAATCAGTATTCTTTACAACAAAATAAAATAAACTTTTTGTCAAATCAATTCAAGAACTAAGATCTTCAAGCTAACACCTCCTCAATGGAACGACAACCCCTTTTTACTACAACTCTAGTGTTTAAACTTGGCACTAATCTTTCAGTGAATCCATATTATACAAACTTGATTCTTTTCTTGAAAACTTCCTTTTCAACAAGCTTTTGTGCAAGATTTGATAACATCTATCAAGTTTTATGTTACCTAGTTTTGGCATTCACTAAGTAATCAAAATATTTTTAATACCAAGTTTTGGCGCCGCCACCGGGTAGGTGATTTAAGTTTCGAAAATCTAGCATTGAATTGATAAGACTTTGTGAATAGTTTCTGTTTTCATTTTCATTTTTTCTAACACATGGTGATTTTTGCTTGAGTAAGTGCTTGATTTATGCTTTTAAGAGAACAGGGATCGAAATAACAACTTGCATTTGATCCAGAGATAGACAGGTTACTCAAGAAGATCAAGAGAGCAAAGAAAGAGTAAAACTTCCATATACGAGAAAATTCTTCCTCAATACCAGCTGAGAAAATGGCAGATGACAACAACCATAATCAAAATCCACCAAGAAGAAAACTGGGAGATTATGCCTTACAACAAGGGCCCAGACATTATTCAAGCATTACTATTCCAAATACAATAAGGGCTATAGAAATAAAACCTGCTTTTCTTAGTTTAATCAGTTCCCACGAATTCCATGGAATGACATGTGAAGATCCATATACTCACTTGGCCACATTCTATGAATTGGTGGGAACAATGGGTTTTACCCAAGATGTAATCGAAGCTGCATATCTAAGATTGTTTCCTTTCTCTTTAGCAAGAAAAGCAAAGGAATAGCTACAATCTCATCCAAATCAAAGCTTGAATAGTTGGAACACAATGGAAGAAAAATTCCTACAAAGATTCTTTCCATCATCTAGATTCATCAGAGCTAAATCAGATATAACAACCTTTAAACAAGGCTAAGATGAACCCTTTTGCGAAGCATGGGAATGTTTCAAATCGCTCCTCAAGAAATGTCCAAACCATGGTTTAGAAGATATTGCACAACTTAATATCTTCTATAGTTGATTGAGAGCAGATACCAAAATAATATTGGACGCAACAGCTGGAGGCACAATGATGATGGTAGATGTAGAGCAAGCCACAAGAATTATTGAAGCACTATCTTCCACAGACTACTAAGCCCAACATGATGGATCCCAAATCCAAAAGAATGGAATATTGGAGCTGAACACTACCGATGCCATTCTAGCTCAAAATAAAATACTAACCCAACAAATTGAAGCTCTTACATAAGAGATGGCAAAACTCCCTTAGCAATTACATGCAGTGCAAACCTCTACAGGAAATCAAAGCTCACAATCAAAATGTGATTTTTGTAGAGGTAATCATCAAAATGGACACTGCCAAGGAGAACAGCCTGATGAATCCATCTTGTACATGAACAATCAAGGTAAGTAGAATAATTTCAATAATAATGGTTATTCTAACAATTTTTCATAGTGGATGAATAATCAAAACGGTGGTGGATGGAAGCAAGAGACGAGCACATCCAACAGACAAAAACCATATAAATAGGGGCACGCTCCTTTACATGAGAAAACATCAAAATTGGAGGACACTCTACAGAAGTTCATGCAAGTTTCCATTACTAATTAGAAAAATACAGAAGCTTTAATAAGGAATCTGGAGACACAATTGGGGCAATTGGCTCACCAAATTGCAGAGCAACACAATTCGCAATTTGGAACTAATACCCACCCAAACCCAAAGGAACATTGCATAGTAATTACCACAAGGAGTGGAAAGGTCACTGGACAAGAAGAGGAGAAAGAAGGAAAGATGGAGGAAAAGGGCCTTGAAAAAGAATCAAAGAAAGAAGGAGTTACAGAGAGGAGTGGGGAAGAAAAAGAAAATAAAGATAATGATGTTGTACATATGGAGAAGGAGGATATCGTTGAAAAAATAAAAAGAGAGAAATAAAAAAAGGAAAGAAAAAGGTGGATGACCCAGCACCATAACTAAAAAGTTTGCCTTATCCAAAGAATCCTTCAAAGAAAGACAAGGAGAGGCAATTTGCAAGGTTCATGGATATTTTCAAAAGGTTACAAATAAACATACCTTTTGTAGAAGCCATGGAGCAAATGCCAACCTACTCAAAATTCATGAAGGAACTATTGACAAAGAAGAAAATATTCTCAGAGGAGACGGTGGAGCTCGAAGTAGGATGTAGTGCTATTATCTTAAAATGATTGCCTCAGAAAACCAAAGATCCAGGAAGCTTCACAATCCCAGTCACTATTGGTACACTACCAGTAGGGAAGGCACTTTTAGATCTTGGAGCCAGTATCAACCTGATGCCTTTGTCAATGGTAAAAAGGATTGGAGATTTGGAAGTTAAACCAACACGAATGACTCTTCAATTGGCGGATCGATCTATGAAATTTCCTTACGGGATAACAGAGGACGTGTTGGTAAGAGTTGATAAATTTGTCTTCCTAGTAGACTTTGTCATCATGGTTATTGATCCGGTCTAGAAACTAGTACTAAGGCAAGGGTGTCATTTTATCTGTTTTCCACATGCTACCGAAGCTGCAGGTAGGTCACTGGACTACTAGACCATATAGGCGTTCTTCCTATACCGGTATGTCCAAGACAACACCTCACACATCGGATATGATCCATTATGTGGTCATAAGGACATTGGCAAAGACACCGTTCTTCCTATACCATGTGTCAGAAGCATACTCTACGCAACACACTTTCTATCTCCTGACCCAACACTTACACTCTCCCTATTTTGTTATACATAACCATTCGCCCATACTTTGAGAGGATCAGTGGCTGCTCCACTACCCAAATCCTTGTTACTTGAAGTGGGCCAGGTGCTCAAGCCGGTGTGCACATATTGATACCCAACATACCAGAAAGTATCCACGTTACCCGACAGAAGGTACAAGGTACAACCATAGGAGTGATACACGAGAAATGCGGCTCCCTCCGCGTCGTGTGTCAGAATCGTACACTGAGCATTGTATTATTTGTCTCCTAGCCCCACCTATGCCTAACGGTTTATTCTCCTGCTCATCTATAAATAGTCAATTTTCACACTCACAAAAGGTTACGTTGTTCTGACTCTTGATATTCTGTTACATTGCTCAAGTTTCCTAGTATTTCTCATTCTCTTTACTAACTTGAATGTCAGAGAATCTTCACAGATGACACCACCTTTCGCCCCCTATCAATGCGAATGCTTGGTGTGAAGGATCTCCAGGAGAACAAGACTGGATTCTCCCACTGAGATTTCAGATTATAATATCGGATACCCACTGTACCGGTGTACAAACACATAAATCATTGACTATTATGGCTGGTCCCCACTTCGGATCCTTGACCCCAGATTAGACCAGTTCATTGGCACGCCTAGTGGGACACGTTAGAGTTATTCTTACTTTTCACATAAGTTTGGTAGTCATCCATAGAGGGAGATGAACGTGATTTTGTTGATGGTAACGTAGAGGATATAACCCATCAACATGCTAACAGGAGACTTCTTTTTGAGTCTTCTGGAACCACCTCGAGAAGGATGACACCTACGGTAGTTCCAGATCCTCGAGATGAAATTATAAGGCAACTCAGTGATGAGTTGATGGAGTTAAGAAAAAAAAGGAGGGTGACGGAAGACAAGGTGATGTCTCAGGAAGAGGAGACTTATCACACCTCTGGGAGAGAAAAATCCACTACTCTCTAGTATTCAAAGATTCCCACGTATGAGGAGAGGGAGAAAACTCATGACTCTAGGGATAGAGTCAGTGGAAGAAGGAAAAAGCCAGTGGTAGTAGCCTCTGGGACGTATCAGCTCAACATTCCACTCTCGAGGCTCATGAGTGTGCCTATTCCCAGGCATTTGCAGACGACTCAACCACTCTCTATCGGGAAGTATAATAGAGAGACTGACCTTACTAAGCATCTTGATGCTTATGTATACGAGGCTATGTATCTGGGAGCTGATGAAGACGTGATGTGTAGGATGTTCCCCTGAACATTAGTGGAAGAGGCCCTTAGCTGGTTTAAGGGTCTACCATCCAAGTCAATAGAATCCTGGGAGGAGATGGCAGCTGCTTTCGAGAATCACTTTGTCATCTTTAGGAATGTTCCTAGGACGTCTCACACCTTGGCCCAAATCAGGCAGGGGGAGAACAAAACTCTTAAGGAGTTTCTAAAGAGGTTTTACAAGGAGGCAGCTATGGTGCCTAACCTCAGAGGCTATTCAGCTGCATATTGTCATTGAGGCCCTACAACCCGGATCAGTCTTTGCCCTGTCTTTAGCAAAGAGTCCTCTGATGACGTTTGAAGAGTTCCGGAGGAAGGCCTTGAAATACGTGGGTATAGAGATGCATTTGGAGGCCACGGCGGCTAGGGTTAAGCCACCAGTGCCTTCCCCTCAACCACAAAGAGATAAGGAGAGGGTGAGACTAGAGAGGCATACCCAGAGAGATGACTTCAGGAGTCCCCGACCTCAGCAGCAGGATAGGCGGGTAGCTTCTTTCAGCAACTACGCCCCGCTGAACACAGGCATTCCCAGATCTTAAGGGAGGTCGGATGGCCTACACTCTGTGTATGGGATTAGGAAGCCAGCTCCGCTGAGATGACCTGGTAATCCGCGTAAGTACTACGATTTCCATAAGCAGGTGGGCCACTCCACTAATGAGTGTAAGGCGTTGAAGAACGCTATGGAGACTCTTATCAGAGAGGAAAAGTTGAAGCAGTACCTCTTCAAGGAGAAATCCTTGGATGAACCAGACCGGACTGAGAAGAGAGGAAGAGATCGCGACAATGAGGGCGATAATAGCCGTAACCCAGTCAGGAAGTTTACAGCCGTTGAGAAACAGAAGGGAGTTGTTATCAGCAGCAGAGGCAAGGCCGGTGAGAAGTAATTGATATGATCTCTAGAGGCTTTGCTGGGGTGGAGCTTCGATCATAGCCCAGAAGAATCATTATCTAATGATTCTGTCCATTCAAGGGAAACCCAGGGACAACCGCCCTTTCAGAGATGGTGTGTCGGCACCGGTGGTGTCATTCTCTGATAAAGATTTTGGCCTAACCATCCCTGGGGGCAATGACGCTGTGGTCATAGTTGCTGTGATCGCTAACAAGGATGTCAAGAGGATCCTTGTTGATCAGGGGAGTTCCAGTGATGTTATTTTTTATAATTGTTTTAAAAGAATGGGTTTCAATGGCTTAGACTTACAACCTTACACGCAGGAACTCACAGCCTTTAATGAAGCGAAGCAACCTACCAAGGGTTACAGGAGCAAGAGTAAGGAGCAAGAGTGGGGACAAGAGCAAGAGCAAGCCTTTCAGGAGCTCAAGAAGGCGTTGTTGAGCCCTTCGATCTTGGTAAAACCTGACCCTGGAGAAACTCTCATCTTGTATTTGGTAATCTCAGATAAATCTCTGGGAGTAGCATTAGTCAAGGAAACCCCAGAGGGGCAGAGGCCAGTGAATTTTACAAGCAAAATGCTACAGGGAGCTGAGGGCCGATATCAGAAGATTGAGAAGGCCACCCTCACAGTTGTTTGGGCTTCACGACGTTTAAGACCATACTTCCACATGCACCCAATTATGGTGAGAACAGACATGCCACTCCGGTTTGTACTGAGCAAGCTAGACGTCGTGGGGAGGATGATTAAGTGGTCTATCAAGCTTTCAGAGTTCAAGGTCTCCTATGAGCCACGAGGAGCTATCAAAGCCCAGGTTTTGGCTGATTTCATTATGGAGATGACGAGGGAAGACCCAGCCGCACCTCGTGCTCACTAGACTATTTATGTGGATGGTTCATCGAACAGTAAAGGATATAGAGAAGGTGTCATCGTTGAGACTGATGATGGTGTGCATTTGGAGATCTCTCTCCAATTCAATTTTAAAACTTCCAATAACCAGGCTGAGTACAAAGCTTGTCTTGCCGGACTCTGAGTCGCAATTGATATTGGAGTAATAGAAGTAACCCTCTGTAGTGATTCACAGCTGGTGATATCGCAGATTCAGGGCGAATATCAAGTTTGTGAGCCTCAGCTCCAGCTATATTTGAACTGTGTGAATGAATTAAAGGGAAGATTCTCTGTGCTAGAGTTCAAGCATGTACCCAGAGAAGAAAACACCAGGGCGAACATCCTCTCGAGGCTTGCAAGCACGAAGCAACCTGGAAGCACAACCACAGTGGTGCAAAGCAATCTGACATCGCCTAGCATCCCCTTGACCCCGTCGTTGAATGCAATAACGTATCATGCCTTTGATGAGAACTCATGGGTAGTTCCTTACATACGGTACTTCATGGATGGACAGTTGCCCACTGATGACTTGGAGAGGAAGAAGTTGAAAAGGGAACTGCCTTACTTTATGTTGGTAGATGGCATGCTCATACGGAAGGGATTTTCTGTGCCATACCTCAGGTGTTTGAACGAGAATAAGGTACGAAGTGTTCTAGAAGAAGTGCATGAGGGGTAATATGGATATCACACCAGAGGTAGAAGCCTGATGAGGAAGGTTCTAAGAGCGGGTTACTAGTGGCCCACAATAAAGAAAGACTCTATTAAGTTTGTAAAGAAGTGTGATCCGTGTCTGAGATTTTCCAATGTTCATCACACACCTGCCCAGGAACTTTCTACATCCACCGTACCATGGCCTTTTCATTAGTGGGGCCTTGATATCCTGGGTCTGTTCCCAACAGCGCCTGGTAGAATCAAATATCTCATACCAAGTGGATAGAGGCAAAGCCTGTTATACATATCACCTTAGCTTGGACATAACGCTTCATGTAGGAGAACATCATAGCGCGATTCGGAGTCCCAGGACGGATTGTTATTGACAATGGAACCCAATTCACTGACAGGAAGTTCACAGAGTTGCTTGAAGAACTAGGGATAGTCCAAATCTTCTCATCTTTCAAACATCCTCAAACGAATGGCCAGGTCGAGGTAGCCAATAGAAAAGTACTGAAGCGGCTAAAGAAGCGTCTAGGTGAAGCAAAGGGCAAATGGACTGATCAGCTGTGCCATGTCTTGTGGGCATACTGCACTACACCCCACTCCTCCACCAATGAATCCCCGTACCACCTTACTTACGGTGTTGAGGTGATGATTCTGGTGGAACTCCAGACCATGTCAACAAGGGTGAAGTATTTTAACAAAGAGAATAATAATGCCAATCTAGCATCGGAGTTGGATGTTCTTCAAGAGCTTAGAGAAGAAGCTTTCGTTAGGGATCAGGCAATTAAAGTGAAGGCCGCCCTCTGGTACAACAAGCATGTGCAGCATAGAGCATTTAACACAGGAGATCTCATTCTAAAGAACGCGAGTGTGGGAAATAAGTTTGCTTACCAAGGTAAATTAGCACCAACATGGGAAGGCCCTTACAGAGTGTCTGAGGTGACTCGAAAAGGGTCATATTGGTTGGAGAATCTTTATGGCACACCAATCTGTAACAGTGGAACACTCAGAATTTACGCATTTACTACAGCTAGTTGGTAAGACGGCATGTACTCTTTTTCCTTACTTGAGTTTTTTCCCAATGGGTTTTCTCAAGACGGTTTTAACAAGGCATGACCCCAACTACGCTTTCTTTGTAATACATATTCAATTCAATGAGAATTCAATTTATGAACATGATGTCTTCACTTTTCTTTCTTATGTTACGATTCGTAGCATTACGCCGGTTTGTATGGAGACCCTCAGGATGGATGATCCTAATTACCTATTTTATAATTGGCGATGTAACTCCTCGAGTGGACGAAAGGGCTGTAGGATCAGAACTTCTTCAAGGCTGTACTGAATCCCCTTAGAAGACCTAGATTGTAGGATTAAACCGAACTCCTGGTACAGTTAATAGGTTTGGCCGAACACCGGTGAAGACCTGAGTTGTAGGATTGAACCGAACCTCAGGAAATGGGCTGTAGGTTTGGCTGAACCCCATTGGAAAACCCAGGTTGTAGGATTAAAACTGAACCCTGGGAACGGTTAGTAGGTTTGGCCGAACACCGATGAAGACCCAATCATCATCCTTATGATTGAGGAATAATTCCCCAGGACGGATAATATTACCCATCATCCTTATGGTCGATGGTATACCTCCTGGCGTGGACAATTCCAATCACCACTCTTGTGATTGAAGGCCCAATCATCATCCTTATGATTGAGGTAGGTTCTTGTAGGATGGATAGGCCTAGTCATTACTTCTATCTTGAACGATATCACTCTACGAGTAATTCAATAGGCACGTCTACTATCAGAGCAGACTAAAGCTCTCATTCTTAAAAGTTAAAGGGTAATATTCTATATAACACCCTGGATTTTTTGTACTCGAATCCCGATGTGATCGTCATAATTAATAAAAATACGAGTAAATTTTTCGCGTTTGAAAACATTTCCGAGACACTACCATGATCACATCAAGACCCAAATCACAGAAAACCAAAGAGTGAGATTATATAACCTAAAGCTGGATCGATAGATAAATTGCCCATAACGGTATACGAAAATAATGGAGTTTACAATGGAAGAATGTGTATACCGGGTACACACTTAGTCCCATATATGACGATATGAGAAAAGGCTCGGCAAAGCACGCAATGGCATATCATAAGCCTAATAGACAACCATCATCATTTTACATAATTATATAAGCATGCAATGCCTAAGATATAATTATATACATATATACCTATATATACATATACATTCGGGAATCTTCTCCTGACAATTGCAATCATCAATGTTCATCATTTAATTTCAATCCTTCTAATACACATCAAATCATCTCTTACATTCCACATATATATTCACCATCCGCAATTCAAAGGATTATCTTTATACATATCCAAAATCTCTAAATTACCTATATCCTCGTAAATAATTTCATTCATTATACGAGAATCCATAAATGATGCCGGCCAAGGCACTTCCATTACCACTATTTACCTTCACCAAAGCTTTGTCTTAAATTCGAACTCATCCCATGGCAACCTGCATCACAAGGCTAAAAAGGAGACCACATGGGAGAGTGAGTTATACATTTAAAATGACAAATAATATATATATATTGTGATCATGTGTATATGCATACAAACGTCATGTGTGCTTTGCTATCAAATCATCAAATCATCATTCATATATCATCTCATTATTATAATAGGCATACAAGCCTCATGAATCGCAATTCATATCATAAATAAGCACAACATATACACAATCACAACATAATCTCTTTGCCACTTATCAACAAGGGCATTCATAATCTTTATCGTCATTATTCCGTTAAGGTTCTACTCAAATACCTCCTCGCAAGGGGTTTCTCAACACTCGTGGTCATCCCGTTTCAAATGCCATGGTCTTAAAGCTAATACATATGTCAACTGTTTAATGCATATGCAATGGATCCGATTATCAAATTCAATAATAATCATAATTACTTAAATCATCATCATTACTTAGGGATACACCCTTCGTGGCACCCCGCAAGGTGATTCATTCAACACAATAGGACAACGTCCTCTTCACTCCGGGATATACCCTTCGTGGCACCCCGCAAGGTGATTCTCTTTACAATAGTTATCACAATACCATTATCACTAGGGAATACACCCCTCGTGGCACCCCGCAAGGTGATATATTCAACAATAATAGGACAACGTCCTCTTCACTCCGGGATATACCCATCGTGACACCCCGCAAGGTGATATATTTCAACATTATTCAATAACAATAGGACAACGTCCTCGTCACTCAGGGATATACCCTTTGTGGCACCCTGCAAGGTGATATATTCAATATCATTCACAACAATAGGACAACGTCCTCTTCACTCAGGGATACGCCCTCCGTGGCACCCCGCAAGGTGATATATTCAACAATAAATCGACAACAATAGGACAACGTCCTCTTCACTCAGGGATTTACCCTTCGTGGTACCCCACAAGGTGATTCATTTAATAATAATGCATATCAATGCCATGCTATGCCATGAATGCAATAATGCAATAATGCATGTGCCCAACAACCTCGCAAGGATATCTCACCCTCTCAATTAGGGATAAATCGTATATTTAATCTTATTATCATTGGCACATAAGAAATCATAAGGCCCCTCAAGGCACAACATTCATAACCACATCAAACCACGCATGGTAATTAAAATCATATCAAGCATCATGGCATTTATCCACGCATGGAAAACAACAAGGTATTTCAAAAGTATATGTGTTTTTATGGTGATATAGGTTTTGATAATGACACAACAAATGAAGAACCAAGATCAAACATATATAATTATGGACGAAATAATTATGTTTGATGATGGAAAATTGATGAATTCCAAAGAAATGATTCAAGGCATTTATAGAGGTTTTAAACAAGTGAAAAATGATCAACAAAGTGCCTAAGGATTAAAGGATTGGGGCCATGATTGAACAAATATAAAAAAAGGTGAAACAAAGTGCCAAAATGCATGAATCAGGTAGTTGAATCGATTCACACAGCCATGCATAGCCATATGAATCGATTCATTCGAATGAAATGCTCCAGGAAGTGATTTTTAAATAATTGAATCGATTCCTTCTATAGTTGAATCGATTCACACAGTTTTAAATGTGCCCAGGAAGCCTTTTGATCATTTGAATCGATTCATAACCAAAGCGAATCGATTCATACGCCTGGCAGAGTCTGAAATTGCACAGATTCACTCATTAAATCATTTGAAATTCAAATAGGGACACTCTGTAGACAAGAGCTTCACACTTTGCTTCATTCTATGCCATGATCATTGGAAATGCAATAAATTTGAATTTAGACAAACATGCTTCTTGATGCACATGCCATGTTCTTCTTGGAGACATTAAAAGACTTATTGGAATTGGAATGCCAAGTTGAATGGAGACATGCATGCCTAACTTTTCAAGCTCCCAAGGAATTAAATAATGCAAAGCCATATGATGGAGGAATTCAAATTTGAACATGCCATGCTCTTGAAGTCCTATAAATAGGAAAAGGAATTGCACTTGCAAGATGTCCCAAACCATTGAAGCAATTCCATTGGTTTCTTCCTCCTCCATTCTCTTACTCTTCTACTCATTCTCTCTTATTACATATTGGCATATTCTCTTAGTGAGTTATTTAAGAGTTAGAGAGAAAATATTTTGTGTGAGCTAAATTTGTATATCCTCTCTTTGAGAGTTATTATTTGGTGAGAGCTTCAAGTTGTATATCTACTCTAGTGAGAGAGTTATTTGATTGTAAACCAAACACCATAAACACCAAGGTATTCACTCTAGGTTGAGTGGTCACAAAGGTTGGGGTTTAACCTTTAGGTATTGAGAGATTGTGAGATTGGGTGGGTTGCCCTTTGCTTGTGAGGATTGGGTTCTTGAGTGTGGGACACTAGGAGACAATTGCTCAAAGCTTGTAATCTCAAATTCTTATTAGTGGAAATCCTTCAAGTGGGTTGCTTGAAGGCGAGACGTACACCGGGGTGGTGGAACTCGTTATATCGGTTTGTAAATTCTCTCTTCCCTAAACTCATTTAATTTGTACACTTAAATTGCTCACTTGATTCATTATATCATTCATAATTAAATTGGACTAAGTGCATGCTATAAGTTGCAAACTATATTGGTTAACATTGTTGAAGTTAGATTAAATTAAATCCATGAATCAAATGTCTTAAACATTGTTGGATTTAATTATTGAGGAAGTAAAATATTGGTGTTAACAACTTGGTAAATTATCATGCTTAATTAATTTGTTAGAAGTTGTTTAAGTTACACTTATATTGGAATTAATTATTGCATGACAAGTGTTTCAAGAATTGCCTAAACTAATAACTTGCTTTACTTATCAAAATCAATTCTTGAACATGGTCTATTCAACTCAAGATATTTTAGTATGAAATGTGTTTCATAATTATCATATCTTTTATCTTGCATCATTTGTGTACTACTAACCGTTTTGAAAGGGATTCCGCGCGAAAATTTGAAATACTCAATTCACCCCCCCTCTTGAGTATCGAGGCCTTGGCTAACAGTATATGTTTAGTAATCATCATTGCCACCATTTCAAATCCATTGATTTATACACTCGTGGCCATTCAATTTTCCCCTCATTGGTTTTATTATCACACAAGGTGTGTCATATAACCACATCATTTACTTTTTATTATGATTCATAATACATCAATAGTGGTGAGGCATACATGTATTCATAACATAGTATAGGCATACACCTACCTCTCCAAGGCCTTAAGCCATTCCTCAATCACCACTAAGACACACCACACATGGACCCCTAATGAAATCGCTTGTTGTTACATAATAAAAGGGGTTTTAGGCAACAATGAGCCCATGATAAATTTCAGCACTAAGGCATGAGGAAATCTTATTTTTAGTCTTAAAAATAGTGGGACATGTCACAAATATCACCTATTAGTCCCAATTTGGCCACCATAAAAAGTTGGGTTCAAAACCCCCTTAAACTTGAATTTTTCAACGCAATAGGTTCGGTATTTTTCGCCTAATGAGAGTTAGAAAACTCCAATTAATGTGAAACCAATTCTCACACCTCCGTGACACAATTGTCTACAACTTTCATGAAGAAGTCGGAGGCTAAACATGTCATTAAGATGCCCAAACGGGCCAAAAACAGCAAAGAAAATAGACCAGTTGGAAAAATAACACAACAGCGGCCATAACAGGGCTCTGAATCGATTCAGGCTCGTGTGAATCGATTCAAGCGTCCCAAAATCTCAAAATTTGACAGAGGGCCTTGAATCGATTCAAACTCGTATGAATCAATTCAAACGCCCCTGGAGCCCAAAATAGTGAAAACAGCACCTCTTGAATCGATTCAAAGGGTCTTGAATCGATTCAAGACAGCCCTGCTGCTGTTTTTATGCAGAAACGCAAGATTTTTCAACTTCTAACCCTCCTAACTTTCTCGTATGAACTCCAAATGCTACAAAATTTTAACCACAACAAATACACATTGTTTGTGACGCATGGCCACAGGCCTCACTCGAAAATTCTCAAAAATGAGGGACTTATGCACATAAATGTGTTTTACCCATTTAGAGGCACTTTTATGCAACTCAAGGGCCTATTCTCAATGGAATTGGCCCATTCCAATTCCTACAAGTCATAAACTACATATATAGGCTATTGGAACTACCGCATGCCATCAAAACCACATAAAACTCTATTTGGCTCTATAAGCTCCTTAATTATGCATAAACCTCAAACTTATCACTAATACCATCACAATGGCTATCACATTCAACGCCAATCATGCACATAAATTCTCAATTCACAAAACACATACTTCATCCCCTTAAGGATGGTTCATTAACATGTACATATTTTAACCCCTCATGGGTTATTCATCATCATATATACACATACATTATCATCAATAGCCAACAATTTGCCATTCATATTATTTCACTATAAACATGGCAAGGCAAGCATGAGTATCAAGCCATACAATAATAATCAATTATATAACTCATGCAATTTGAATGTAAACTCCTCTCCTACCTCAAGGGAAGAGCCAAAATCCGAATGCATGCTCCGAAAGCTCCGCCACATAGTCCGGAACACAATCTACACAACATACATATGCATTCATACAATTAATAAGCCATCTCAAGGCATTCCTCTTAATTCTAAACATTTGCTAGCTTATCATAAAGCTCAACATCAAGTCCTAGACTTGCTAAAACACCAATTCATACCATTGTGTTAGGCTTCGGGAATTCCTTTCCTAAAACCAAGATTCTCTAGATCTTAAAGGGCCAACTATACTCAACAACAACATCTCCTTCACCATCACTTAAAGTACCCATTTGCTATTCAAATTCATCATGGGCTTCTTAGCTCCACTTAAGGCCATCAACAATTCACAAATTTCAAGTGACACATACCATGGCCTAAGGCCTCGTCAAATCCTCATCTTAACTCATTTATTCATCATCATTGGTTATCCACCATCATCATTGTCATTATCATCATCATAAACAATTCTCTTTATTTCACATATCCTTATCATCAATGATCAATGTCACACACTTAAAAACTAATTCCTACATACTAAATCACTCAACACCAAAAATCATCACCATGTTTTCAAGATTTGTCATAGGGCCCTAAATCCCAATCCTTAGGGTTTTCATCAAAACTCAACAACATGTCTAATAACCATCAATCTCCATCATTAACAAAACCCATATGTAAAATATCATGGATTTACACTTAAAATAATTTCTCACAACATCACTATTCATTTCCCCCAATTCCTAGAGTTAGGGTTCCATTAAAATCTAACATTCACCATTAATAATCATCATCTTTTACTTCCAACATTGAAATTTTTGTATACCCCTTCACACTCATCCAAAACACACATAAATCACACCCCACCTTTGGGTTTTACATGAAAATGGCTCCCGTCCCAAAACCCATACATATAACACTCTCCCAATCATGTAAAATTCAAAACCTAAGGCTTAATCTCATTAAAATGGAGGGAGACATACCTTAAGCCAAGAAATCACAATGGGCTTCTAAGAGAGGGAGAGTGTGATGAAAATTTGAGGAGAAGAGGGAAATTTCCAACCAACATCATCTCCTTCAAGCTCCATGGGAGAACGAAAATGGAGGGAGGAGGAAGAGGCACCACCATTTTTGCTAGGTTTAGAGAGGAGAAGAAGATGAATGGGAGATAGGGTATGAAGAGAGAAGAGAGTGTATAAAGGAGAGGAAAAAGCAACGTGAAAAGAGAAGAGAAAGTGAGAGTTTAGGTTTTAATTTTAATTCCTTCATTAAAAATTTACCGTTTTATGACAAATAGGATCTTTGTTTAGGCTCAATACTAAATCCAAAAATTATTCCGAATATAGATTCGGATTCCCAATAATATTCTTAATAGCCCTGACCAATGGCATCTCAATCGGAGATACTTGGTTCGACACCCATATCCTAATCGGGTAAAATTTTATCTCATATAAACTCAATAAATTATAAATATCCATAATAAATCCCAATTTCATTATTCTCATATTTTTGGGACACAAATCAACTCACCTACAACCATTTATTATTTATTCTCATCGATTATTCATTTTTATAAAATTCGGGATGTTACATTCTACACCAAATACTCATGCCCTTCGCAATCAATACATGCTTGGGGACAGTATTCGTCGAGTTCAAGTCTATGTTATACGGTATGGTTACTGGGAATCAGGTCTAACTATTCCATCCTACA
This sequence comes from Clitoria ternatea, assembly GCA_037962975.1. Classification (NCBI taxonomy): domain Eukaryota; kingdom Viridiplantae; phylum Streptophyta; class Magnoliopsida; order Fabales; family Fabaceae; genus Clitoria; species Clitoria ternatea. The sequence continues at coordinate 167,156,477 of CM075672.1, forward strand.
TTATGATCACTATTACTTATTCTCAACTCAAAGAATGGCTTAATGAATTTTACGAAGGTAAAAAGTTGGCAAGTGTATGGAAAAACGTCAGAGTTATATCATAGAAGTTCATTTCTCACAATCATATCTGAGACAATATTTAAAGAAGGAAATCTGTTTATTCAACAAATCAAATTTGTACATAATGGTTCAGAACTTGAATTAAAACTGGAGCTGATCCCAGTACACAACAGTAAGAGTAAAAAACTTATAAAGCTAAGAGGCAGGCGTCTGATCTTTGTTCATACTAGCCTCTTTTCCTCCGTCCTCCTTCCCACTGTCCTCACCAGGGTATTCTCCAATGTTATCCTCAGCGGATCGCTCTTCTGCTCTGTCGTCCTGGGCCTTCTCACCTCCGGGCTCCCCTTCCTGAGTCGATTCTTTTTCTTTGGGGTCTTCTTGGCCTAGAGTAGTGGAAAGAGATCCCATGCTCTGGCCTTCAGGGAGAGGTGGAAGCTCGTATAAAGAAGAAAGAGGTTCCTCATGTCGGCTATTAACTACCGCAACTAGCTTCCCATTATGAAATTCATAAAAAGGGCTTATACCATAAAAGTTAAACTTTACTCTAGGGTTGTGATAGTAGACTTAGTGGACAGCTAAGCCAAAGGACTCATAGACCATCACGGTACAGACCTCTACAGCTTTGGTCACCCTGCCTTTTGCTTTAGCCAGGTCCTTCCTCAGCTTGGCATTCTCCTTCTCCAATGACCCAGTTTTGGCACTCCCCTGCTTTAACTCTTTAATTTGCTTAAGTAGCTCCCTCTCCTTTGCTGCAAACTCTTTGCCGCTCTTGAGCTTACCAGCCTCCGCTTCCTTCAGGTCCTCAGAGAGCTGGGCATTCGTTTGTTTCTCTGCCTTGAGATCTTCCTTAAGCTGAGGAACCCCGGTCGCCTCCGCTTGATTTTCAGTAACCTTTCCTTCAAGAGATTTGACCATGTTCTTCAGAGTGGATACTTCCACGGAACGTTCCAGCTCCAGCTCCAGCTCCAGCTTTTCCTCTGTTGTCTTCAAATGAGCCCTATCCTTAGCAGCGGAAATGTTCAGGTGCTCCAGCTTGGAAGCCAGCTCATCCTCTTCCTTCACGTTGTCAGTGGTGCGGCTCAAAGACTCGAGGAGGCCAGTCAGCTAAGCCAATTGCCACTTGCCAGCTGCAATTGCATCCTTCATCTCCTCCACCACCAGAGTAGGATGAAGTTTATATAGTGGAGGTGGAAGAACAGCTGGAGAGGGCACCTCGTAAGTCAGGAATGGGGAGAGGAAAGAATGGGTGGGCAGATCCATCCTCACCCGTTGGGAAGTTGGAGGAGCAAGACGGGCAGTAGGCTCAGAGGCCGCCCAGAAGATGTTTTCGTACCTCCTACGCCGGCTTCATGGGAGATTTTCTACTTCTTCTTTGGCATAGCGGTGGTTCCTTTCTTATCAGCAGCCTTTACGAGCCTACCCTTTCTCTTTTTCCTTTCCAGATGCTCTTGCTATGAGGTCTCCTCCTCATCAGCTTAAGACTCTAGGAGAGGGGGGTCCTTACCTGCCTCAGGGTGGCATTCCTCTTAGGCTGCACCTTGTTCTCTTCACCTTTAGATGAAGAGTCGTCATCCCCCAATAAGGATTTTAAGGCAAGCATTTTAGGACTATTCCTCTCTATCCAATCTGTAAAAAGAGGGAAAGATAATATCAATAGCAAGAAGACATCGGATTGTCACAATAGAATAAGGAAAAAAGGATTATTACTTAAATATTCATTTTGGATGAAGGTGGACCCTAAGAGACGCTTGCTGAGGAATTCCTTGTGGGCAGTAGTGAACACTTTCAGGGCACTGAGTACTTCGATAGAGTGGGAAGAGAGTTCCCTTTCATCTGTGAAGTAAGCTCGGCTTGCGAGCAAGAAATACTCATGGGTCCAGCTGAGAGAAAACTTTGAAATGTCATCCTCACTGAGCCAGAAGACCAGTTTATTTAGTTGGATCCAGATCCTGGTGTAGTATTGCTTGAAATAACATCAATCTTGGCCAATTTAGTGAAAGACTTGAAGTTTATCACCCTAGAGTCGCATCACAGGGTAACAAATCCAAGACCGCCCTTCTCGTTCGCATGATGGACCACCTGGTAGTAAAATAAAAGCATAGCCACGGTGGGTTTAAAGTTGAAATATGCTCCCAAGACCTCAAGAGAGCAGATGAGACTCCATCTATTGGGATGCCCTTGTGAAGGGGCGCACTCCAGAAATCTCAGAACGCCCATTTGGAAGTCATTGAGAGGAAAACGCACTCCGAGGTGCTGGAAGACGAAGTCGTACATATATACAGAGTAGTTATCTGGCACCTTGTAATAGATCCTCTCCCGTGGCCGGGGTGCCAAGACCATAAACCTTTCGCGTAGTCTTTCTTCAGTGAAGACTCTGAAGCGTGGGAACACCGGCCCACCGTCCTCACGTACGTGTCGAGATGGGATCTCCTTGAGCTCCTCCTCTAGCCAGCAATAAAGGTGAGTCCTGTTTAGGGCTTCCCAGTCTAGCTAGTGTGCCACAACGTTGACACACCCCTCCTAAGTGCGCAGAATTGGAACTTTACCACGTCCTACGATCTCCATCTTTTTTTCCGTGTAGGAAAAGGCTTCTGTGCTATGGTAAAAAGCAACGTCATCAACAAGGAACCATTCCAAACCTAACATGCTTCCTCGGGAACCGTTGGCCTCAGAGCTAGAGAAGGATTCAGGATTAGGCCTAGCCACTAGCCGTCTTGATGAAGAGGTTTCACCTCTCCCTGAACCACAAGGCCTCATTCTGGAAGGACCCATAGAAATCCTTTCGCCATGATAACCGAAGGGCCTATAGGGGGTACTCCCCCTCCTATTTAAAGGACCAGCGTGGTTCTTGTAACACCCTAATTAATTGCAATTAAAAATAAAAATTTCAAAGAAAATAACAGAAAATTTTTCACAAAACAGTCCCGTATTATTCGATATATGAGGGAGCAGGCAAGGGAAGAACGAAAAGCTTTCACACGCACATAGCAACCTACAGGGAAGACTAAAACTGAGGCCGGCTCGATGGGTTTATCGTAACGCACTAACACTAGGGCGGATTGCACAACACCGATTATTCGCTCAGACGGGGTCTTACACCGTCCAGGCGGAGTATGGTAATACAGCAGCGGATAGAGGAGATTTCGCACTGAGGCTTCCCTTCAAGAAATACTGGTCACTCAACAGGAGGAATAGATAAGGGAAATATGTTAATACATTCACACGCATAGCGTTTGGTGGAAAGGCGAAGTTAGAATCATCCTACTTGGCTAGGCGGGGTATATTTATCTTGGGCGGGCTGTCCTAGTTACTTGGGCGAGGTATGACGCCGCCTAAACGAAATCTACATAACGCCTCTTCAACACAACTACAAGGTAATTTCCTCCATCGGGTATGGACAAGGGTTCACTAAGTAAATCCTCACACTCGCCTTTCACTCAGAAAAAGGAGAAGTTACAAGGTACACATACGTTAGTAGGTTGTGGAGAAAGGAAGAGTCTGAACCTATTCCGCCCAACTCAACTAATTATGACAACGCCTGGGCGGACTTAGCCATAATGCCCAAATCCGGGGTTCAACACCGGGGTCCGGATTGCGTCAGTATCACAACGGATAGGAAGGATAATTGGACGGCGTCCCACTCTAACAACTACATCGATCCAACGCGAGCCCTCTCGCTTGGGCGGATTGCTCCCATACTTCAGGCGGGGTACGACTCCGCCCAACGTATCCGACATAAATTTTCCTAAGACAATTCTCGGTCCATTCGTACTTAGCTATAACCTGCTCAATCAGACTGTCCCTGCATATCTATTAAAGCACGATTATAAAACAAGACGGCACATAGCATCACACACACAAAACCATACATCCATATATATACATAAAAGTGTATATTAATATTTACAATGCAAAATCAGACTTCTACTTGTTCATAAAGTTCTATTCATCGCAAAACATTAATCTCCGGTATGAGCCAGTCCGGGCTTCATCTAACAACGCCTTAATTAAACCTTCGAAATGCATCAGCACTCCGCCCAGCATTCCAGCTCTGCTTCGGATCCTCCTCACGAGAGACATTCACTGAAAATGGCCACTGCAGGGGTGAGCTTTTACATGTAAAATGATACTCACAGACTCGGTATCAGCGTCAGTACACGCTCCTGCTATCACTCAACCTTTCTCAAGTAACCAAATTCATACAATTCAAACAACATTCATGACACACATAATTCACAGAGTTTATCTCACATCTAAATATATATATATTCATGCATTCAAAATCATACACATGCACATATATAGTCTTATACATCACCACAATCAGCCCTATTTCTATATGCATGCCTGCGGATCCGACTCGGGTAAAGACTCTCAGTTACAGCCCCCTTTTTCTTTTGGCCCCTCGTCCCTCAGCTCTTACCAGGTGGCACCGGCCTCTCCACGGCGTCTCGAGACTCACTTCTCTAGCTCCAACGGCTACCACGAGCTCTATTGGGATCTAGCCAGGGTTGGTAACTGGAAGTCATTTCCCTTGGGGTTCTTGACCTTCCATGGGTCACCCCACTCTTACTCATGCAACTAACACATTCATTATTACACATCATCGCGCCATGAACACATTACCGTAGTCATTAAGTAAGAACGAATATCCCCCATTATTCATCATCATTCAGTCAGTCACACCAGCGCATGTTACAATCGGTCATCAGACTAACAACATTGAGCAATCCAATTAAGAACATGCACATACATACTTTTCATAGTGACAACAAAATAGATCCATCATTATCATCCACGAGCAGACCACGCCATCGTCACGAAGGTCACTATCAGAATTCTCAAATCATGCATCAGTTTTAGTAATTGTGAATACATGCACACATGCACAGCATCAGTTCTAATGATTATAAAAACATGCACACACACTCAGCGATACATTTATCCGGTACCGTTCTTAGACCATGCATTCGACATGCAAGCGCCCCCTACCTTTAGAAGAATCCTCAGAAACCTTTTTCGTTCTTGTTGTCGGGTCCGATGTCCTTCTCCTGGTTCGTCCGGTCTTCCTTGGCTTTGTCGTATCCTGCGCCTGATTCTGGGATGAAGTGTGGTCCGTTCTTCAGTACTGGAATCAAGATCTCCAGGAGCGAAGAGTAAGATGGAAGAAGAAGAAAAATGGAGACGAAGAGAGGAAGTAGAGGATGAAGTGACGGAGGAGAGAGTCTAAAGAAAGAGTAAGTGCGTTCCTCACTACAGGCTCACGATATATATATATATATAGGTGTGTACATGCGCATGAATAAGAGAAGAGTGGGATGGGAGAGTGTGTGCTGCAGCAGCCACGTGCACTCCACTCCATCCCCTGACCATCACCATTTTCATATTTTAGTGGCTTAAATCTACTTAGTTAAATACAATTAACAGTTATTTCTAGTTGAAATCAAGTCTTAATGGTTTATTCTTCGTTCAACATTTAATTTTAAAACGGGGATGTTACAGTTCTCCCCCACTGAAAAAGAATTTCGTCCCCGAAATTCAGTCGGTACTTACGTAGGTAAACAATTCGGGGTACTGCTGTCGCATGGCGTCTTCGCGTTCCCACGTGCAGGAGGTGATCTTGCCTTGCTGCCACTCCACCTTAACCAGCCTTACGTTCTTGTTCCTTAAGCGTTTTACCGATTGATCCACGATTCCAACCGGTGTAGTCACAGCGGTTAGGTCTTCCTTGATCTCTACCTCGTCGTCAGGCATCGTGTGGCTGGGGTCATGCAAATACTTCCTTAGCTGAGACACATGAAAAACGTTGTGTAATCGGGACAAGTGAGTTGGTAACGCGAGGCGGTATGCCACGGAGCCAATCCGTTCTACTACCTCATAAGGTCCGATGTAGCGAGGGCTTAACTTCCTACTTTTTAAGGCTCGTCCAACTCCTTTACTCGGAGAGGTTCTCAGGAACACTCGATCTCCGACTTGAAATTCCAATGGCTTGATGCGTTTATCATGGTAGCTCTTCTGCCTGTCTTGTGATTCTTTCATCTTCTCCCTTATTACTCGGATCTGTTCTGTGGTTTGCTTCACGATGTCTGGTCCCAGTAATAGACTTTCACCCGTTTCCGACCAGCAGAGTGGGGTTCGGCATCTACGCCCATATAATGCCTCGTAAGGTGCCATGCCAATGCTATGATGATGGCTGTTGTTGTACGTAAACTCGATCAAGGGAAGGTACTGCTCCCAGTCCCCACCGTACTCTAACATACACGCTCTCAATAAGTCTTCTAGACTCTGAATCGTTCGCTCGGATTGTCCATCCGATTGGGGGTGGTAAGCAGAACTAAGCCAAAGCTTCGTCCCCAGTTCTTGATGCATAGTGGTCCAAAACCTGGACGTAAATCTAGGGTCCCTATCTGAGACAATGGAAGTAGGTATGCCATGCAGTCGAATAACTTCTTGAATGTAGATTCGAGCCAATTTATGCAATGGGTACTTCATATTTACAGGTAAGAAGTGTGCACTCTTCGTCAATCTGTCAACAATGACCCAAATGGCATCATGGCCCGCTCGGTTTTTGGGTAATCCCATGGTAAAATCCATCGCAATTGAGTCCCATTTCCACACGGGGATTTCTAGAGGCTGCATTGCACCGTACGGTTTTTGGTGCTCTACCTTCGATTTCTGACAAGTGATACACCGGGCCACGTACTCCGCCACATCCTTCTTTAGTCCGGGCCACCAAAACTGTTTCCTCAAATCGTGGTACATCTTCGTGGTTCCTGGGTGAATGCTGAGTAGGCTTTTGTGGGCTTCATCAAGCACCATTCTTCTCAATCTTCCTTCACTTGGTATGTATATTCTGTTCCTCACCCGGAAGATTCCATCTGACCCTTCTGCCAAGGATAAATCCTTTCCTTTAGCCTGAATTTCCCTCATTTCAGCTAGGTAAGAGTCCGCCTGTTGCTGCTCGTACACGGATTTTAAGAATTCGTTGGCAATCCTCAACGTACCGATTGTCATCTTCTGAGAGGAAGGGGCGTCAACATGCAAGTTCATGTCTCGGAACCGCTCTAACAACTCAACTTCTTTTGCCATCATGGCTGCTATGTGGAGGGATTTTCGACTCAATGCGTCTGCTACGACATTTGCCTTACCTGGGTGGTATTTCAACTTGAAATCATAGTCCTTCAAAAACTCAATCCATCTTCTCTGGCTCATGTTCAGCTCCTTTTGGTCGAATAGGTATTTAAGGCTCTTATGATCGCTGTATACTTCAAACTTGGATCCGTACAAGTAATGTCTCCAGATTTTCAATGCAAAAACTACTGCTGCCAACTCCAAGTCATGGGTCGGATAATGTTGTTCGTGGGGTCTCAATTGTCGAGAGGCATATGCTATCACTCGGTCTTTCTGCATGAGTACACATCCTAATCCGAGTCCGGACGCGTCACAATAGACCACGAAACTTTCTCGTAACTCAGGTAATGCTAACACCGGAGCAGTTGTCAACTTATTCTTCAGCTCTTGGAAGCTGCTCTCACACTCCGGACTCCACACAAAAGGAACGTTCTTCCGAGTCAATTTGGTCAGAGGTAATGCCAACTTAGAAAAACCTTCGATGAACCTTCTATAATAACCTGCCAAGCCCATAAAACTCCTTATTTCCGAGATCGATCTGGGCCTCTCCCACGCTATTACAGCAGCTACCTTCGCAGGATCCACCGAGACGCCTCGCTTGGAGATCACATGCCCGAGGAAGTGGATCTCATCCATCCAAAATTCGCACTTTGAAAGCTTTGCAAACAATTGCTTCTCCTTCAACACTTGGAGTACCGTCCTGAGATGTCCTTCATGCTCCTCAGATGACTTAGAATAAACTAGAATATCATCGATGAAGACAACAACAAACCGATCTAAGAAGGAATGGAATATGCTGTTCATGTAATTCATGAAAACAGCAAGGGCGTTTGTCACACCGAACGGCATCACTACATACTCATAGTGACCATACCTAGTCCTAAAGGCAGTTTTAGGAATGTCTGAGTCCTTCACTCGGATTTGGTGATATCCCGATCGTAAGTCGATTTTTGAGAAGACTGAGGCTCCACGCAGCTGGTCGATTAAATCATTAATTCTAGGCAGTGGGTATCGATTCTTGATTGTGAGTTTGTTAAGCTGTCGATAATCTATACAAAGTCTCATGCTGCCATCCTTCTTCTTAACAAGTAGCACAGGTGCGCCCCAAGGTGACACGCTTGGTCTAATGAACTGCTTCTCAAGTAACTCATCCACTTGTTTCTTCAACTCTACCAATTCAGTTGAGGACATTCTGTAGGGTGCACTGGAGACCGGTTCGGCTCCAGGGATCAAGTCTATAGAGAATTCAACTTCTCTATTGGGAGGCACACTCGGGACGTCCTCTGGGAACACTTCTGGGAATTCACAGGCAACCGGAATTTCATTCGCTAGGGTCTCATTCTCATCTTTGGTTAGACAAAGCATCATAAATAGTTGGGTTATACCTTGTGCCGCGCCATCTTCAGTGGGTTGTTTTGGGAAAACTATCTCTCGGTTTCTACAATCTACTAATACCTTATTGGCTGAAAGCCAATCTATTCCAAGTACAATATCAAGACCCTTTAAGGGCATGCAAATCAGATCGAAGGTGAAACTCCGATCATACAACTCAAATGCTACATTTTCACATATTGACGATGTGAACACACTAGGGCCAGTGGGGCTGGCCACTTCTAAAGTCCGGTTCATAGACACAGTTGGTAGCTTCAACCGTTTCACGCACTCATCAGCTATAAAAGAATGGGTTGCCCCCGAATCGAAAACAACATTAAGCGTATTCGTTCCAAGAGAGCACTTACATTGTACTAGATCGTTTGCTGGTGCAACATCCTCTGCATTGATGGTGTAGATCCTTCCTGTCGCTGTTGGGCCGGTGTTCCTCTCTCGACTGTTCGGGGCATGCATCATATTTCCTCTGGTTCCGTTGCCTCTGCCACCAGGTCGTTGGTTATCATTCACTCTGGTTCGATCTTGAAATCCTCCTTGACGCACATTGGTGGTTGCCTGGCGGAGTTGGGGGCAGTCCGGGCGAACGTGTCCCTTCTCTCCGCAGTGGTAGCATTTAACATTTGTATCATTGCATTCCTTAGCAAAATGATCACCACCACATTTAAAGCACCCGCCATACCTTGGTCGCCCACTCATCTGTCTTCCTCGGTCATTATGGTTTTGATATCTGGTGAAGGGTTCATTCCTCCTCACGTTCCCTGGCCTCTTGAAACGTGATTGCTGAGGCCTCAGGTGCTGATTGGCTCTGCTGCACTGGCCCGAATGGGCCCTGTCATCCTCTTCGAATATTCTACACTTGTTCACTAAGGCAGGGAAACTCCGGATTTCATGGTATCTGCAGGCCCTCTTGATATCCGATCTCAGTCCGTTCTCAAACTTAAGACACTTGGAGTGCTCCGTTCCTGGCTGCTGGAAGGGCGGATAGAATAGGCACAATTCCTCAAATCTGGTCGCGTATTCTTCCACAGTCATGGAGCCCTGTTTTAACTCCATAAACTCCAGCTCTTTCCGACTCCTCACTGTGTCGGGAAAGTATTTGTCTAGGAAGCAGGCCTTGAAATCGTTCCACGTCAGGTGATTGTCATCTTCGGGGAATTGGCTCCTAGCTATCTTCCACCAATTCTCCGCTTCATCTCGCAGCATATACACTGCGCATTCCACCTTCTGGGCTTCGGTACAGCGAAGACCCCTAAAAATTCTCTCTAATTCCTGAGTCCACTTGAACGCCGCCTCAGGGTTCCGTCCTCCTAAGAACTCACTCGGCTTCCTCTTCAGGAAGCGGTCCAGCACATGGCCATCCTGAGGTTGAGTTTGGCCTTGCCTTTCAAACACATCAGCAAAGCGTTGGAATGCTGTGGCTATAGCCTCCATACTTTGACGATGCGCCATTCCTTATCCTGAAATTGACATTTAAGGATAAGTATACGGAGCCACTTACTACCGATCTAATTATTAGTCCAACAATTAATAACTTAGCACATTATGTCATTCGCCTAAATCATACACACAATCGGACCAGGGGAAAACAACCCCTTGTCTTCAAGACAATCATCAATCAGGTCAACCAGCATCAGAACAATTTCAACCATTCAATCAAAAGACACAGACACCACCGCTTACACTTGGTAGATATACTTTGGCCTTGGACTTTTTGGTCCGCTCTGATACCAAAATGTAACACCCTAATTAATTGCAACTAAAAATAAAAATTTCAAAGAAAATAACAGAAAATTTTTCACAAAACAGTCCCGTATTATTCGATATATGAGGGAGCAGGCAAGGGAAGAACGAAAAGCTTTCACACGCACATAGCAACCTACAGGGAAGACTAAAACTGAGGCCGGCTCGATGGGTTTATCGTAACGCACTAACACTAGGGCGGATTGCACAACACCGATTATTCGCTCAGACGGGGTCTTACACCGTCCAGGCGGAGTATGGTAATACAGCAGCGGATAGAGGAGATTTCGCACTGAGGCTTCCCTTCAAGAAATACTGGTCACTCAACAGGAGGAATAGATAAGGGAAATATGTTAATACATTCACACGCATAGCGTTTGGTGGAAAGGCGAAGTTAGAATCATCCTACTTGGCTAGGCGGGGTATATTTATCTTGGGCGGGCTGTCCTAGTTACTTGGGCGAGGTATGACGCCGCCTAAACGAAATCTACATAACGCCTCTTCAACACAACTACAAGGTAATTTCCTCCATCGGGTATGGACAAGGGTTCACTAAGTAAATCCTCACACTCGCCTTTCACTCAGAAAAAGGAGAAGTTACAAGGTACACATACGTTAGTAGGTTGTGGAGAAAGGAAGAGTCTGAACCTATTCCGCCCAACTCAACTAATTATGACAACGCCTGGGCGGACTTAGCCATAATGCCCAAATCCGGGGTTCAACACCGGGGTCCGGATTGCGTCAGTATCACAACGGATAGGAAGGATAATTGGACGGCGTCCCACTCTAACAACTACATCGATCCAACGCGAGCCCTCTCGCTTGGGCGGATTGCTCCCATACTTCAGGCGGGGTACGACTCCGCCCAACGTATCCGACATAAATTTTCCTAAGACAATTCTCGGTTCATTCGTACTTAGCTATAACCTGCTCAATCAGACTGTCCCTGCATATCTATTAAAGCACGATTATAAAACAAGACGGCACATAGCATCACACACACAAAACCATACATCCATATATATACATAAAAGTGTATATTAATATTTACAATGCAAAATCAGACTTCTACTTGTTCATAAAGTTCTATTCATCGCAAAACATTAATCTCCGGTATGAGCCAGTCCGGGCTTCATCTAACAACGCCTTAATTAAACCTTCGAAATGCATCAGCACTCCGCCCAGCATTCCAGCTCTGCTTCGGATCCTCCTCACGAGAGACATTCACTGAAAATGGCCACTGCAGGGGTGAGCTTTTACATGTAAAATGATACTCACAGACTCGGTATCAGCGTTAGTACACGCTCCTGCTATCACTCAACCTTTCTCAAGTAACCAAATTCATACAATTCAAACAACATTCATGACACACATAATTCACAGAGTTTATCTCACATCTAAATATATATATATTCATGCATTCAAAATCATACACATGCACATATATAGTCTTATACATCACCACAATCAGCCCTATTTCTATATGCATGCCTGCGGATCCGACTCGGGTAAAGACTCTCAGTTACAGCCCCCTTTTTCTTTTGGCCCCTCGTCCCTCAGCTCTTACCAGGTGGCACCGGCCTCTCCACGGCGTCTCGAGACTCACTTCTCTAGCTCCAACGGCTACCACGAGCTCTATTGGGATCTAGCCAGGGTTGGTAACTGGAAGTCATTTCCCTTGGGGTTCTTGACCTTCCATGGGTCACCCCACTCTTACTCATGCAACTAACACATTCATTATTACACATCATCGCGCCATGAACACATTACCGTAGTCATTAAGTAAGAACGAATATCCCCCATTATTCATCATCATTCAGTCAGTCACACCAGCGCATGTTACAATCGGTCATCAGACTAACAACATTGAGCAATCCAATTAAGAACATGCACATACATACTTTTCATAGTGACAACAAAATAGATCCATCATTATCATCCACGAGCAGACCACGCCATCGTCACGAAGGTCACTATCAGAATTCTCAAATCATGCATCAGTTTTAGTAATTGTGAATACATGCACACATGCACAGCATCAGTTCTAATGATTATAAAAACATGCACACACACTCAGCGATACATTTATCCGGTACCGTTCTTAGACCATGCATTCGACATGCAAGCGCCCCCTACCTTTAGAAGAATCCTCAGAAACCTTTTTCGTTCTTGTTGTCGGGTCCGATGTCCTTCTCCTGGTTCGTCCGGTCTTCCTTGGCTTTGTCGTATCCTGCGCCTGATTCTGGGATGAAGTGTGGTCCGTTCTTCAGTACTGGAATCAAGATCTCCAGGAGCGAAGAGTAAGATGGAAGAAGAAGAAAAATGGAGACGAAGAGAGGAAGTAGAGGATGAAGTGACGGAGGAGAGAGTCTAAAGAAAGAGTAAGTGCGTTCCTCACTACAGGCTCACGATATATATATATATAGGTGTGTACATGCGCATGAATAAGAGAAGAGTGGGATGGGAGAGTGTGTGCTGCAGCAGCCACGTGCACTCCACTCCATCCCCTGACCATCACCATTTTCATATTTTAGTGGCTTAAATCTACTTAGTTAAATACAATTAACAGTTATTTCTAGTTGAAATCAAGTCTTAATGGTTTATTCTTCGTTCAACATTTAATTTTAAAACGGGGATGTAACAGTTCTGCCTTGGGTTCATGGTTGCAATATAAACGTAATGAAGACGAAGAAGCTTAAGAAAAAAAGAGAAGTAAGGTTACCTAACGGGAAGTAAGGTTGGAAGAGGAAGGAACTTCACAAGAAATGGTAGCAACTATCTTCTCAAAATTTCAACAGAGTTTCACTAAGGTAGCAGATCCAAATACTTTCCAAAGAGTGCTAAATGTTCCTTTTATAGGCACTGGAGGGTCCAACCACTAACCAGAAGTTGTGTCGTTTGTCAAAAAATACAACGTTTCAGAGCTAAACGACGTAGTCGTTTCAAGTCCAAAACGCGTAAAAATGGCGATGATTCGTGAAAAGTTTCTTATGAAATGGGCCCAAAAAATTCAAATTTTAGGCCCATAACAGCCCTAGTGGCAGTTATGAAACCACGTGCTCTGAGGCCATTATGACTCACGTGTTAAAGGTATTTAATGACCATTATTGGAAGCGTTTCGAGACTCCATATTCATAACACTCGAATACCAAGAGTTTTGATTCCCAAAACCCTTAGGATCCTCTCACAACCACTATCATTGTTTAAATACGTTGTATAGGCATCTTGAGAGTGACATCCTTATCCTAAGAACGAATCGATAGATAGGTTATCATTACGGTGCGTACGCGTACCCACAGATATGCTCAAGTGTTACACCAATATCAAGATTTCATATGCAGATAGTTTAGCTTATATGAGTAACTCTGCCAATCCCTCACACAAGCTAGGGGACAGATGATCCGGTCTAGATACTGGTACCAGGGCAAGGGTGTCATTTTATCTATTTTTCACATGCTACCAAAGCTGCAGGTAGCTCATCAGAATACTAGACCATATAGGCGTTCTTCCTATACTGGTATGTCTAGGATAACACCTCACACATCAGATCTGTGGTTATAGGGACATTGGCAAAGACACCGTTCTTCCTATACCATGTGTCAGAAGCATGCTCTATGCAATGCACTTTCTATCTCCTGACCCAACACTTATACTCTCCCTATTTTATTATACATAACCATTCACCCATACTTTGAGAGGATCAGTGGCACCTAAATCCTCGTTACTTAAAGTGAGCCAAGTGCTCAAGCGGGTGTGCACATATTGATACCCTACATACCGGAAAGTATCCATGTCACCCGACAGAAGGTATAAGGTACAACCACAGGAGTGATACGCGAGAAATGCGGCCCCCCAACGTCGTGTGTCAGAATCATACACTGAGCATTGTACTATTTGTCTCCTGGCCCCACCTGTGCCTAATGGTTCAGTCTCCACGCTCATCTATAAATAGTTAATTTTCACACTCACAAAAGGTTACGTTGTTCTGACTCTTGATATACTATTACATTGCTCAAGTTTCCTAGTATTTCTCATTCTCTTCACCGACATGAGCATCAGAGAATCTTTGCAGGTGACACCACCTTTCACCCCCCATCAAAACAAAAGCTTGCTGTGAAGGATCTCTAAGACAACAAGACTGGATTCTCCCACTGAGAGTTCGGATTATAATACCAGATACCACTGTACCGGTGTTCAAACACTTAAATCATTAACTATTGTGGCTGGTCCCCTCTCCAGATCCTTGACCCCGGATTAGACCAGTTTAGATATTGAAGAAGACACAGAGGTGCCTCTCATTTTGGGTAAACCTTTCATGAAAACAATAAAGGTGATTATTGATATGGATGATGGAAAGCTCAAAGTGAGAGTACAAGATGAGGAGGTAAATTTTAATGTATTTGATGTAATGAAGCACCCTGTAGAGAAGCAACAATGTTTTAAAATTGATGTTGAAGATGTAGCCATTGGAAAAGAAGTAAATAAATGGCTCAATGAAGATCCATTGCAAAAAGTACTCATATGTACTTTAGAAGAATTAAATGAGAAGGACAAAGAAGAAGTTGAAGAAATTTTGAAGGAGATGGAATGCAAAAAGCCTATTACACAAGAGGAAAGCCATCATGAGAAGCTTCCAGAAAAAGTAGAGAGTATAAGGAAGAAGGTGGAGTTGAAAAATCTTACTACCATACTTGAAATATGTTTTTCTTAATGAGGAAAGACAGAAGCCTGTTATTATTAATAGACATTTATCAGAATCTGATGAAAAATAATTAATTCAAGTATTGAAAGACAACTCAACTGCAATTGGATGGAGACTAGAAGACTTGAAGGGAATCAGTCCAGCATATTGCATGCACCACATTTACATGGAGCAAGAATTCAAACCAGTTGCTCAACCTCAGAGACGTTTGAACCCAACCATGAAGGAGGTTGTCAAAGGAGAGGTAATTAAGTTACTGGAAGCTGGAATAATTTACCTGATTTTTGATAGTTCTTGGGTAAGTCTTGTGCAGGTAGTTCCAAAGAAAGGGGGTGTGACTGTTATAAAAATGACAAGAACGAATTGATTCCTCCAAGAACAGTCACAGGTTGGCAAATGTGCATTGACTACAAGAAACTCAATACAATAACTAGAAAGGACCATTTTCCCCTACCATTCATGGATCAAATGCTGGAGAGGCTGGTAGGACAAGCATATTACTACTTTTTGGATGGTTACTCAGGATATAACCAAATAGTTATTGCACCAGAAGATCAGGAAAAAACAGCATTCACATATCCTTTTGGGATTTTCGCCTATAGGAAAATGCCTTTTGGATTATGTAATGCTCCAGCAACATTTCAAAGGTGCATGCTAGCTATTTTCTTAGATTTAGTGGAGAAATGCATAGAAGTCTTCATGGATGATTTCTCTGTTTTTGGATCATTATTCGAGCACTGCCTGGAAAATTTGAACATAGCATTAAAAAGATGCGTGGAAACCAATTTAGTCTTAAATTAAGAAGATGCCACTTCATGGTAACTGAAGGGATTATACTGGGACATCAAATTTCCAAAAAGGGCATCGAAGTAGGCAAAGCCAAAATAGAGGTGATTAAAAAGCTACCACCACCAGGGAATGTTAAATGAGTTCGGAGTTTCTTAGGCCATGCGGGACTTTATAGAAGATTCATCAAGGATTTCTTTAAGATTGCAAAACCATTAAGTAACCTCTTGAACAAAGATACTCCTTTCATTTTTGATAATTCTTGTTTGCATGCATTTGAAACCTTGAAAAGTAAATTAGTCTATGCACCTGTGATAGTTGCTTCTGATTAGGAATTAGATTTTGAAATAATGTGTGATGCTAGTGACTATGCCATAGGAGCAGTATTGGGACAAAGAAAGGCTAAAGTTTTTCATGTCATCCACTATGCCAACAAGGTTTTAAACCCTTCCCAAACCAATTATGCAACAACTAAAAAGGAATTATTGGCAATAGTGTATGGCTTGGAAAAATTTAGACCTTATTTGATTGGTTCCCAAGTTACTTTGTTTACTGATCATGCTGTCATAAAATATCTATTGAACAAAACTGACTCCAAACCCAGGTTAATTAGATGGATCTTGCTATTGCAAGAATTCAATCTAGTGATCAAGGACAAGAAAGGTAGTGAAAATTTTATTGCAGATTATTTGTCTCGACTTGTCAACAGGGAAGTTACAGTATCATAACCTGAAGTAAATGAAGAATTCCTGGACGAGAAGCTGTTAATGGTGTAAGAAAGGCCATGGTTTGCAAATATGGCAAATTTTAAGGCTGCAGGAGTACTTCCTGAAGAATTCACATGGCAACAGAAAAAGAAGTTTCTTAAAGATACAAGACATTTTATCTGGGACGATGCATACTTATTCAAGCTTGGTTCAGACAACATTCTTAAAAGATGTGTGTCCTAGCAAGAGGCCAAAAGCATACTATGGCATTGTCATAGCTCAGCCTATGGAGGCCATTTTAGTGGAGAAAGAACAGCAGCCAAAATTCTTTAATCTGGTTTTTACTGGCCTTCTTTATTTAAAGATGCTAACATTTTTGTGTAGAGTTGTGATGCTTGCCAGAGATCAAGAAGTATATCAAAAAGGAATAAGATGCCACTCACAACCATCTTGGAAATAGAAGTTTTTGATTCTTGGGGTATAGACTTTGTTGGTCCATTACCTACCTCATTTTCTAATGAATACATTATTGTTGCAGTAGATTATGTCTCGAAATAGGTAGAAGCAATGGCCTATGTTAAAGTTGATGCCAAAACTGTGATCAAGTTTCTCAAAAGAAATATTTTCAGCAGGTTTGGTACCCCTCGTGATAACTGATGGAGGTTCTCACTTCTGTAATATGCAACTTCAAAGGTGTCTAGAACATTATGGAGTAAAGCACAAGGTAACATCTCCAAATCACCCTCAAGCCAATGGTCAAGTGGAGGTGTCGAATAGAGAGATCAAGAGGATCTTAGAAAAGACAATTAGCCAAAATAGAAAAGATTGGTCTTCAAAACTTGATGATGCTTTATGGGCATATAGGACAGCCTTCAAAGCACCAACTGGATTTTCACCTTACTAGTTGGTGTATAGAAAAAGTTGCCATCTTCCTGTAGAGCTTGAACATAAAGCATATTAGGCAATGAAATTGCTCAACTGTAATCCCAAGGCATCAGCTCAAGAAAGAAAACTTCAGATGTAGAAGTTGGGAGAATAGAGATTGGAAGCCTATGAGTCCTTAAAGATTTATAAGGAAAACATGAAATCCTACCATGATAAAAAAAATTATGAAGAAGAGCTTCTATCCAGGACAATTTGTGCTCCTATTCAATTCAAGGTTAAAACTATTCCCAGGAATGTTGAAGTCCAAATGGTTAGGGCCATTCATAGTAAGAGAAGTAAGGTCTTATGGGGTCATTAAGTTGGAAGACCCTAAATTCGAAAGAACCTGCATAGTAAATGGCCAAATACTTAAACCATATCTGGGAAGAGAAGTAGAAAAGATCACCACTCTCAATTCATTTATAAGATCCATGATGAACCAATTCAGGCGTCAAGCTAAGGATGTTAAACAAGCGCTTTTTGGGAGGCAACCCAAAATTTTCTATTTTCTATTCAGTTTATTTCATTTAGTCGTAGATTTGGTTTGAATTTAATGTTTTGACTTTCTTCATGTCAGGAATGAAGCCATGATTCATCATCAAACTCAAACTTGAACATATCTAAAGAAGTCATGCATTCAAGCTTAGAACTCAAGAGAGAAGCTTAAGCGTGGGAACAAAATTTAGAAACTGACATAATCACGCTCAAGCGTGATTCTTTAAGCTCAAGTGTGATGATCAAGTTAGCCAAGCGCAAGAAACCATGCTCAAGCGTGGCAAGGTAAGTGACATTTGAAGTTGCATATGTAAGTATGCAAAGTAGTTTTGATGAATGACAAAGTATTCATGATGATGATGGAATGGCGAAGATTCAGAAACAAGAAGGTTCAAGCACAAAGACAATGGCTAAGAACAAAGAGATGAAGATGCCTTACAAAGAGTTAAAGAAACATGAGCTATGGAAGACAAGGTTGATGACATGAACTAAATCATGAAGAACAAGCTTATAAGTTGAAGAAGAATCAAGGAAACAAGCATAAATATCAAAGGAATAAGCCATGGGTCAACACATATCAAGAACATATCAAAGATCTTGAAGAGATGTATCAGGTACATGTCCTAATCGATTACCACACTGGAATAATCGATTACCATAACTCTGTTTATGGTATAATCGATTACAATAAGAAGGACAATCGATTACAAGGGTTCTGGAATATATCTAATCGATTACAAGGGAGAATATAATCGATTACTGAGCTTCTGTTTTGTCCATAATCGATTACATGAAGTCCTAATCGATTACCATGCTGCGAGACACAAATTATGAGCATCAGGTATCAATCATAATCGATTACAAGGCAAGGAGTAATCGATTAGAATGGTTCTATTTCATAGCTAATCGATTACAGTAGAAATGCTAATCGATTACCTGCTGCATAATACTGAAGATTTCAAAAGCTAATCGATTACAGCTCGAAGGCTAATCGATTACCATAGTGTCAGAACGTGGGAAAATGATTTTAAGTGGAACTCCAACTCATTTCTTCACTCCCACTTTATGCCCATGCTAATGTATCCGTTGGAGACAATGTGCAACGGCTGGAAACCCTAAAAATGGCTATAAATGGAGCATGGATTCAAGCAAGAAAATACACACAAGAGGGGAGACCAAGCCACAACACAAGGCAACAAACATTTCTCTTCTTAAGGTCTTCTAACTAAATTTCTCTTGTATATTCTGCAACTCTTGATTCTAAACTTGCATATTGCTTAAGAGTTGTTAGATTGTGAGTTTCAACTTGCATATCCTCTCTTGTTGAGAGTTAGAATTTGTGAGAGCTTTCATTTGTGTATCTACTCTATTGAGAGAGTTAATTGCTTGTAAACCAAACACCAAAACACAAGGTATTCACTCTAGATTGAGTGGTTGTTCACTCTAGGTTGAGTGGTCACAAAGGTTGGGGTTCAACCTTTGGGTATTGAGAGATTGTGAGATTGGGTGGGCTGCCCTTTGCTTGTGAGGATTGAGTTCTTGAGTGTGGGACACTAGGAAGCTGCAATTGCTCAAAGCTTGTATCTCAAATCTTCAATAGTGGAATCCTTCAAGTGGGTTGCTTGAAGGCGAGACGTACACCGGGTTGGTGGAACTCGTTAAATTTGGTTTGCATTTCTCTCTACCTTGAACTCTTTATACAACTGCACATATAAACTGTTTGTTGAAATGCTTGAGCTGAATGTGTGAATCAAAAGTTGTTGTTCAAGTAGAAAACTAACTTTGCATGCCAAGTGTTTGATAATTTGCTTGAATCAATATTTGGTGAAGTTCTTAAAAATTGGAATTTGCTATAACTTGCCAAGTATCTAGAACATTGTTTCCTATCAATTCTTGTGTGATACTTACTTGATTGCTATTACTTTTCACATGCACACAAGGTGTTTGATAACTTGAATGAGCTGAATCTTTATAGGAAACATCACATCATTTCTTAAATAAATCTGTGCACTCTAACTGTTTGATAAATTGTTCAAACCAATAACTTGCTTGTTTATCACATTTAAAGCTAAATATTGTCATTGCACATCAAGTGTGTCATAGTGTGATATGTGCGTAAAAGTTGTTGTCTCTTCATCATTGCATCATTTGTATTTTACTAACCATTTCCAAGGGGATTCCGCGCGAAAATTTGAAACACTCAATTCACCCCCCCTCTTGAGCGTTGAGGCCTTGGCTAACAAGTGGTATCAGAGCTTGACTCTTGCCACAAGGCTTAACAGCTGCAGGAGATCAAGATGGCCTCTACCTCTTATGATGCATTTCCACAAAATGGCACAATAAGTAGACCTCCAATCTTCAATGGCAAAGACTATGCTATTTGGAAAGAAAGGATGAAAATCTTTATCCAATCCTATGACCTCAAGGTATGGAATGCTATTCAATTTGGTCCTTTTATTCCTATGCATATTGTCAATAATATAGAATGTATGAAGCCTATGAACTTGTGGACTAAGGAAGAAGAAAGAAAGGTACAATTTAATTTAAAAGCTAAAATTCTTATCACATTAGCATTAGAACCTAATGATGTTTCTAGAGTTATTATTTATGATAATGCCAAAGAAATATGGGAAACTCTTGAAACAATTTATGAGAATACTAATGATGATAAAGATGCAAGGATTAGTACCATTTCTAGTCAAAATGAAGGCTTCAAAACAAGTCCGGAAGAAGAGATCAATAAATCGGAAGAAGAACTTGCATGCCTAATGACAAAGCACTCCCAAGATGATGAGGTATGCTCTTTAAATTCTTCTAATGATGATAATGATGATGAAATTGATAAGGATGAATTATTAGAAGCATTTGAAGAATTGCATGAAAAATTTGTCTTGTTATAAAAGAAATATGCATGCTCTAAACAAACCATTTTGACTCTTGAAAAAGAATTGCATGATGTTCACATAGAAAAAGAATATCTTAAAGTTCAAAATGATGAATTAGTAGCTTCAAATGTATCTCCTAGTACTTGTAATAGAAATAATGATTGTATGCTTATTGATAAATGTATGCTTCTTGAAAAAGAGAATAAAGAACTAAAAGAAGCACTTAGCAAGCTTACAAATAGTCAAAAGAATCTAAGTGCTCCTATTAAAAATCAAAGGCATACACTTGATAGAAGAAAAATAGGTCATTACAAGAACTATTTTGCATCCTACAAAGAAAAATCCAAATCCTCCTTAAGATGCACAAACCATGAAAGAAAGGGAAATTCTATGCCTAATTGTTTTAAAAGGAAGAACATAGAACATGATAGGAACCATTACAATTCTACCATGACTTATTCTTTGGATGCAACATGTTTTTATTGTGGAATATTTGGTCATATATCATCCAATTGTTTTATAAAGAAATCCCGTAAAAAACGTACAAGAAAAGTATGGATTCCAAAACAATATTGAAATCCCAAACTAACAAGGAAGGACCCAAATCTCAAAGGGTACCTCAAAATTTTGAAATCTTGTAGGCAAACTTCAAAACAACAACTTCTCATTGATGGATGACCAAAACTCATGGCCTAAGGAGATATCAAGTATTTCAATCTCCACTCTAAAAGACAAAGAAGAAGAATAGAGCAAGCCAAGATTATGATGACTCATCATACATCTAAAAGGGAACCATTCAAAACAAGGAAATGGACAAGAAGCTCCAATATGACTCACAAGATGGATTGCACCGACAAAATCCAGTGGTACAACAAAAGACATAAATGAAATTGCATCAACTAGTGGTATCCATTGAAAGGGAAAGATTGTTACACTTGATTATTTGCCAATGTTTGAAGTTAGTGCTCACTCTACCACTATGCTCCGAATCATATGAATTATGTTAATCAATAAAGTGGTATCAACATCTATATTTATCCTTGTTAAATTACATGATTAAGGGGGAATTTTATAACATTTCTTTTTAACAAGTGATATCTATTGATGATATGTTATCTCTTTATCAAGTGGTATGAAAAATTGAGCAAATCCTTTTTAGAAAACTCTCTTTCCAAAACAAATACTGCATCAAAGACCCAAAATTGGTATAAACTCTTGTGGACTCAATGCTACTAACAAAAAGCTTTGCAAAGAGTTTGTTAAGGTTATACTCAAAATGGCAAATCAAACTACTAAACTGGGCGAACAAAGAATTGATCAAGGAATGCAACATGGATGAAGCAAAATGCCATACAAGGATGTGAAAAGGGATATAAAACTTGCAAAATACCAAGGTATGATCGAATTCTTACTCTACCATTATGCTCTGTGAATTATACAAATCATATTAACAAGTGGCATGAATAACGTATTTCACAAGCTGCATATATCACTTCATCCCTGCTCTGATACCTATATATAATCATACATTGTTGAAAAGCCTTCTATGTTACTACTCTGATACCTAGAAATGCATCAAGCAGTATCAATGAAATGATTAACAAGTGGATTGTTATATGCAATGGTATCTAACCTTTAAGTGGTATTTATTCATATTATGGTATTTATTGTTTCAACAAGTGGTATCTATTAAAGAGGAGATCATATGCTTAACAAGTAAACAAATGGTATCAGACTTGACTGAAATGACTCACAAGTGGTATTAGACTTGATCAAATTAGTATCACACTTTCACACACTAATAGGTGGTATATTTCACAAGTGGTATCAATTACAAGTAGTAAGGGGGAGTATACACATGAATGATTATCCTTGACTTCACCTCTTTATGATTATGGTTATGACACTTATGCTTATAATTGTATTTCTTTTCTCCTATATGCTTACTTGAAAAATATTCTAGTGTTTATTTGATAATGCCAAAAAGGAAAAGATCATGTGCAAACTTGAGATGATTATGTGCTTATATGCCTTTCCTAATTGAGAAAATTACTTGCTTACTTATATGTGACTTATGTGCAAGTAATGATATGTATGTGCCTACTTGGAATGATATGCGTGGTTATTTGGAAAGAATTATGTGACGCTTACCATACTTGAATGATATTTACTACATGATTGAAAATGAGTTAAGAATCAACTTTCTACTTACTTGATGAATGAATTATGTGGTTGGTTATTGACTCTAGATATAAACATGTGATATGCAATAAAATGGTGTATATATATCTTTGATCATGTTATGAGCTTTGATTTGAAATCTCTCTTATTTACATACTTAATTGTTGATGGCATAGATTATAATTAAGGTGATGATCTTTTTGATGTTGCCAAAGGGGGAGAAGATTATGGAAAGATTAGTGAAAGGATTAGTAAAAAGAGAAGAATTACTATGATTATTGTGTTATCATAAGGAAAGTTTTTTTTTGATGATGCCAAAGGGGGAGAAGATTATGGAGATTATATGAATACATGGAGATTATATGAATACACTTTTTTTGTGATATTTATTGTATAATTAAGGGGGAGAGAAAGAGAATACTTGCGCATATAATGTCATAAATATGTGGTATCAAATTACATCATATAGGGGGAGAATACATACAAATATTGATTGTCATTATTCTGTGAAACTAACATCCCACGAGATGAACATTGGTTGTCATCATCAAAAAGGGGGAGAATGTGTTTGAATGTTAAAACAGGTTTTGATAATGACAAACACAAAGACTAAGGCAAAGACTCCTAAAGGAAGAAAGGATATTACCATGAAGCCAATATGATGAATTTGCAACACATGAATACAAGCCATATGGAACATTAATTGTCATCATCAAAAAGGGGGAGAATGAAGTTGCATATGTAAGTATGCAAAGTAGTTTTGATGAATGACAAAGTATTCATGATGATGATGGAATGGCGAAGATTCAGAAACAAGAAGGTTCAAGCACAAAGACAATGGCTAAGAACAAAGAGATGAAGATGCCTTACAAAGAGTTAAAGAAACATGAGCTATGGAAGACAAGGTTGATGACATGAACTAAATCATGAAGAACAAGCTTATAAGTTGAAGAAGAATCAAGGAAACAAGCATAAATATCAAAGGAATAAGCCATGGGTCAACACATATCAAGAACATATCAAAGATCTTGAAGAGATGTATCAGGTACATGTCCTAATCGATTACCACACTGGAATAATCGATTACCATAACTCTGTTTATGGTATAATCGATTACAATAAGAAGGACAATCGATTACAAGGGTTCTGGAATATATCTAATCGATTACAAGGGAGAATATAATCGATTACTGAGCTTCTGTTTTGTCCATAATCGATTACATGAAGTCCTAATCGATTACCATGCTGCGAGACACAAATTATGAGCATCAGGTATCAATCATAATCGATTACAAGGCAAGGAGTAATCGATTAGAATGGTTCTATTTCATAGCTAATCGATTACAGTAGAAATGCTAATCGATTACCTGCTGCATAATACTGAAGATTTCAAAAGCTAATCGATTACAGCTCGAAGGCTAATCGATTACCATAGTGTCAGAACGTGGGAAAATGATTTTAAGTGGAACTCCAACTCATTTCTTCACTCCCACTTTATGCCCATGCTAATGTATCCGTTGGAGACAATGTGCAACGGCTGGAAACCCTAAAAATGGCTATAAATGGAGCATGGATTCAAGCAAGAAAATACACACAAGAGGGGAGACCAAGCCATAACACAAGGCAACAAACATTTCTCTTCTTAAGGTCTTCTAACTAAATTTCTCTTGTATATTATGCAACTCTTGATTCTAAACTTGCATATTGCTTAAGAGTTGTTAGATTGTGAGTTTCAACTTGCATATCCTCTCTTGTTGAGAGTTAGAATTTGTGAGAGCTTTCATTTGTGTATCTACTCTATTGAGAGAGTTAATTGCTTGTAAACCAAACACCAAAACACAAGGTATTCACTCTAGATTGAGTGGTTGTTCACTCTAGGTTGAGTGGTCACAAAGGTTGGGGTTCAACCTTTGGGTATTGAGAGATTGTGAGATTGGGTGGGCTGCCCTTTGCTTGTGAGGATTGAGTTCTTGAGTGTGGGACACTAGGAAGCTGCAATTGCTCAAAGCTTGTATCTCAAATCTTCAATAGTGGAATCCTTCAAGTGGGTTGCTTGAAGGCGAGACGTACACCGGGTTGGTGGAACTCGTTAAATTTGGTTTGCATTTCTCTCTACCTTGAACTCTTTATACAACTGCACATATAAACTGTTTGTTGAAATGCTTGAGCTGAATGTGTGAATCAAAAGTTGTTGTTCAAGTAGAAAACTAACTTTGCATGCCAAGTGTTTGATAATTTGCTTGAATCAATATTTGGTGAAGTTCTTAAAAATTGGAATTTGCTATAACTTGCCAAGTATCTAGAACATTGTTTCCTATCAATTCTTGTGTGATACTTACTTGATTGCTATTACTTTTCACATGCACACAAGGTGTTTGATAACTTGAATGAGCTGAATCTTTATAGGAAACATCACATCATTTCTTAAATAAATCTGTGCACTCTAACTGTTTGATAAATTGTTCAAACCAATAACTTGCTTGTTTATCACATTTAAAGCTAAATATTGTCATTGCACATCAAGTGTGTCATAGTGTGATATGTGCGTAAAAGTTGTTGTCTCTTCATCATTGCATCATTTGTATTTTACTAACCATTTCCAAGGGGATTCCGCGTGAAAATTTGAAACACTCAATTCACCCCCCCTCTTGAGCGTTGAGGCCTTGGCTAACAACATTCTATTTAATTCATGCTCAAGCGCAGAAGTCACACTTAAGCGTGATAACAAAAAAAATAAGTCTGTCAAATCAAAATTTTCAAATTCACCCCTGATAATGCTCTAGCGTGACTTCCCTCACTCAAGCAAGAGGAAATTAAGCATCAGTAGTGTTGCCACGCTCAAGCGAAGCAAGGGAGGCTAAAGCGTGAGGATCTTTTAGAGCATCAGGGGTTGTCACGCTTAAGCGTGATAAGGCACGCTCAAGCGAGAAGAAAAATAAGCATCAGGGGGTGAACTTGCTTAAGCGAAGGTTTTTGAGTTTAAGCATGAAACTTTTGGCCTTTGGAAACACGGTCACGCTCAAGCGTGACTATACTTGCTTAAGTGAGAAGAATGAAAATGGCATCAGTGAGGCACGCTCAAGCATAGCACCAAGCGCAAACCTGCAATCTCATTATGTTTCGATCACGCTTAAGCGTGACCTACCCATGCTTAAGCGAGCAGTTTAAAAACTGCCCCCTCATACCATTTAATTCAAATTTGAAGGAGCTTTTATTTCACAAATCAGAAAGCGTTCCATATCTCATAACGTCCATACTCCATTTTCTCCTCTCTGTCAGTTTCTATTGAGTACTTTACTTGTATTTCAATTTCAATCTACTCAAGGGTTCAACACATTCTCTTCTATGCATAAGTTTCAGATTCTTCAAACAAGGTAACCACTGAACCTTTACCTTTGGAATTCCTATATGCTGATACTGATGGTAAAGAATGGTAACCTTCTCTTAGGATTCGCATGTGATAATCTCTTATAGAATGTATATCAATTTGTCTTCATACCCATCATTGGTATTGGAAATCCATAGAAATGTTCTCTTTTCTTGTGTGATTGAGGAAAACCAGTGAAGAAATGCCAATATAAAAATAATGTTGCATGATACATGCTTAATAAAAGTCCTGTAAGAACATGATTAGGCATAAGTGTTATGATCTTTAAATGTTTTTTCAACTTTTTTGCTTCATTGACATGAGAGAAACTTGCCTCTGCTCTATCATTTCCTTTAGAAAATTAATTGAGAGTTTAATTTGTCAGTGTTATATTACTTTACTCTCTTGCAGATGGCAAGAAACAAACAAACAGCCCATTCTTCTCCACAAGCTACTGCTGGCTCTAGCAGAAGAAACAAGGGGAAGAGGGCTCGTACTGAGGAGCAAGACACAGGGCCAAAATTCAGAGATAAGGCCAAAACTAAAAAATATGAAGATATACAAAACTAGACCTTTATCCCTGAAAGAAAGGTGGATTTAGCATTAGGAGAATGTGATGATTTCCTGCAGGTCATAAGGAGAAGAAATTGGCTTAAAATCTGGTACCCAAAGGATAAGTATGACCCTGAAATTGTCTGAGAATTCTATGCAAATGCTTGGCCCAAGGAAGAAGTAGGGGATAGAAAAACCTATGTCAGGGGGACTTGGCTCTCTTATGGGAGAGATGAAATTAATAGTTACTTAGGCCACCTTATGGAGTTAGAGAAAGGGGAGACCTGTGATTATATAGATATGAGATAGAGGAATTAGGTAATCACTGCCCAAGACATAGAGAAAGCAATATGCATCCCTGGTCACCATTTCAAAACTAGGCAAAGAGATCAACCAATGCGTGATGTAGGAACTTCTTCTAGCCACTTGAAGAAGGGTGGATCTAGGGAACTCTTCCTCTTCTAGCCTCTTTAAACTTTGACCAATCTTCTTGCTTATGGAAAAACTGAAATAAAACAAAGGGAAAAGACTCAACACTATTCAGATTTGGAGATGGGAAAGAGAAGGAGAAAGTGGAGATGGAAGGGAGAAAGGAGGAGGAGGGAGGATGGAAAGGAGGAAAGGAAGGGGAGGCCACTCCAAGGGGAGATAACTCCCTTAGAACTTGCCACCAAGAGGGAGGAAATCCCCTTGGATAAGAGCTTGCTAGAGGTCACTTTTAACCTAGAGAGAAGGGAGAGCTTCTCTCACTAAAAACTCACTTAGAAGTGTGTAACTCTCAAATGGAATTCAAGTGTGTGAATTTACAAAAGGAGAGCACCTTATATAGTGCCACAAGGATTTTGGCCAAGGGACTCCCTCATGGGCCTCTCTATGATGCCTAGGCCCAATAATGCAAAAGGAAAAGAGTATGGCCTATACATGGCCCAAAGTGAGTATACATGGCCCAAAAGTGGCCTTATTGACCTTGCAAGGTCTAAATAAACCCTATAAGCCTAGAGAATCTAAATAAGAAGTGTATTACAAGTAGAGTATGAATAGATCCTCAAGGGTTCTTCATTGGGCTTGGGCCCACTCAAAGCTAGGAATGAAGATAAGGCCCGATGGATGCTCTCTTTGGCCTTTTCGGTCTTGGCCCTTGTGAGAGGACCTTTGTATGCTTCAAGTCCTTTCTCTAGGATGGTGTGAGGGTCCTCCCTTATTGTGTCCTCATTAATGTGTATCCTGAGAAAGGATATGACCACATCCTCCCAAGTTTGGACTTTTTTTCTACTTGCCAATGTGGCCCCGAATACTCATGTATCTAAATTTAATCTACGCCAGATGTTTTCTGTTATACTATATTTTGCAGGAAGATATCACCATTGATTTGGAACAGATCATCTCAGATGAAATCCACAAATTTGCCACAGCTGATCAAAAGTACTCCCAGGCAGGACAAAAGGTTAAGGGAAGTTTAGGATTCCCTACTTTTATCACTGACTTTTGTATAGATCATGAAGTTTTTGTTTAGAAGCTTAAACCTATCAGACCACCTATTGATAAGCGCTTCATAGAATGCTACTGCACTACCAACATAGATCCTGCCCAAGAGCCCCAAGAAGCACAACAATAAGCACCACCATTAGGAACAACACCTACCACACCTCCTCTAAACACAGAGTCAAAGATGATTCTTCAAGCCATCTTCCAGCTCAAAATCCAGTAAAATTATATCATGGCACAACAGAGTGCCAATCACAGAGACCTTGCACACCTACACCATAACCTGTATCGCAGCACTCTTGTAGGCCAAGTCAACCCGTGGATGGACCCTACTCAGTTTGTAGCTTACATGGCATGGCCTGGGGACAAGCCTTTTCTACCAGGGAGGGATGAGACACCAGGACCATCATCATAGCCACCTCTAGCAAGAGAACCTGAGCCAGATGATACAGAGTCAGAGGATAAGGTAGAGGATGATGAGTGAGGAATTGAATCATTGCCACTTTCAGATTAACACTTCATAATTTTTATCTGGGTTTATTGCATTTCTTTTTAGACTACTTTTACTCTGGTTTACTACTTTCACTTACTGCAGATAATTTTTGGATATTTAACTTTGGAATTTTTGAATTTTATATAATGACTGATGATTTTGCATGATCTGCTTAATTGGTTTGATATGAACATGCTTGAAATTAAGTCTATGCCACAAACCAACCATAAGCAAGAAAGTTAAATGCATGCAAAAGATTTAATAGGTTCTAGTAATGAATTCTAAGGCAGTAACATTATTTAAAAGGACAATTAGCTGAATTAAGAACCAGGAAATGAAACGAAATGAACTTTTGAAATTCTTTATATGCTTGAACCTCTTACTGTTAGAATATTAGAGTAAGCTGTATAACCTAGTAAGAAGCGAGAAATTAAACACTGAGAACCTCATTAGTAGCTGTTAAGTTTACATTGCCTAATTTTCTGATTAACCTTTTTTTTAAGAAATAAGTAAGGAAATGATCTAGGCATTTTTGAAAAAGCATTTAGCCAAGAGCCAAAAAGCTACCCTTAACAAAATATCCCATTCTTTGGTAGCCCATTTAAGCCAAAAATTTTATTTCATAAAAATACCCTAACCTAAGCATGAAAAATAAATTCCTACTTTATCAGCATGCTTAGTAAGAAAAGAGCATAAAATATTTTTTCCCAATAAGGGTGATGCATGAAATGGAGGTTGAAAAAGAAAATGCTAAAGAAAAGCAGTAAGTTCTCCACCCAGAAATCTTTGAACAAAAGGAGAACTGGAAAGAGAAGATAAAGAATTCTGAAGTTCGAAAAGGAAGAAGCCTCATAAATTATGAAAATTTCATTACTTATGCTCTTCTTTGTGCATGCAATTTGAATTCCAAGAAAAACCAAGAATTGTTATTAACCCAGCCTAATTACAACCTTGTTAAAAGACCTTTTTGATCCTTGCTTTTCTTTTGATTTTGGGTTTGATTGGAAATGACTGACAATGTTAACTAGGAAGTTTTAATGATGAATGTGTGAAACAGACACCTAGTGAGAAACAATGAGAAGCTTCTTATTCTTACAGCATTAGGTTACTTGCTTTGTGAAAAATTAAAATTGTGCATCACATTTCAAATGAATGGGTATTAAGGATGCCATATGTCCAAAGAAATTGAATTTTAAATGTTGTCTTTTAATTTTGTTCATACTTAGAATCTGATCATCATAACATTCTTCTTGTTTAAAACTTAATTCTTTTTTGCTTGAGGACAAGCAAAATTCTAGGTTAGGGAGAGTTTGATGAGTATTAATTAAGCATTGGTTTCATAGCTCATTTGACTATAAATCTCAAAGATTTGAAGCAAATTGATAAATGATTGAGCATGAATTTTTCTAGAAGTAATAGTTATGATAAAAAGAAAAACTTTGTTTAAACCCTTGAAAAGTTGTAGGAAAATCAAAGACTCAAGGGCAAAGCAAGCTTGAAAGAAATAAAGGCAGACAGCACCCTACACGTTTGAGCGTGAAAGGAAGCGTTTAAGCGTGATGAAAAGCCCACGCTTGAGTGTGGCATCATGCTCCTGAGTGTGATAGGAAGAAAAGGCCTACGCTTGAAGCGTGACATAGGAACCTCAAGCGTACACAAAATAGAAGCATCAGGTCTCCTCACGCTTAACGTGGACATGGGCGCTTGAGCGTGGAAGCAAACAATGACTTGGAAGCTTGGGCGCAGGTCAGGCACAAAAGAAATAGAAACCATCAGCCATCCTCACGCTTGAGCGTGAAAGAATGCGCTTGAGTGTGGAATGGTCAAAAGGCCCACTCTTACCCTTACGCTCAAGCGAACCAAAGAAACAAGGCAATAAGATCCTCCACGCTTGAGCTTAGCCCAATGAAGCTTAAGCGCAGTCATGCTCAAGCGAGAATATCTCACGCTTAAGCATGATCGAAGAAGAATGGGCACTGAATTTTTTAGTGACCAATGGTGCGATCCCAGCTCATCCACTCCTGCATGTTTCTGACCACTCCTGCAACACCACTCCGCAAGTTGGTGTTACACTTAAGTGTGACAAAGGGAAGCTTAAGCATGACTCCTCTATAAATAGAGCAGAATAATAGAGGAACAACATTCATTCATCAATCATTCATCACTCATTCATTTAGCTTCACTTTTCTATTTTGTATTCATTTCTTTCCTATATTCTTGAGTGAAAATGCAAGGCATGAGTAGCTAACTCATTCATTGGGATTGGTTGTAATCCATTCAAACCCAAAGTAATGCTGCTGTAAGTTGTTCATGTGTGTTAAAAAGATTTGATAGTTTTTGTGTTTCATTCTGCACTTAATGCCTGAAAGTAATTGATCACTACTTTCTTGTGTTTAGTTTTCTTAAGTATATTGGGAAATAACTTTTGAGAGTAGATCTGAATGAAATACTTGTTGTAAGTAGATAACCAGGGATGGTATCTAATGCAATGAACATCTAAACAATAGAGCATTAATGCTGGAATGATTTCAAGGTCACTAAGGGATCAGCAGGTTGAAATCATTCTTATGAATTTTGTATTTGAGGGATCAATGCAAATGATTTTGATTGTGACGTAAAAATTATCATTTCAAGTTACACACATGTAAGATACTTAGCTTACGAAGGTGAGATGTGATGAAGAACCAATCCTAGTTTTCCAAATCTGATTTCTACCAAAACTTATTATTGTTGTTCTTTACATTTATTACTTTCTGTTAACCATTTCAATCAGTATCCTTTATAATAAACCAAAATAAACTTTTTGTCAAATTAATTCAAGAACTAAGATCTTCAAGCTAACACCTCCTCAGTGGAACAACAACCCCTTTTTACTACAACTCTAGTGTTTAAACTTGCACTAATCTTTCAGTGAATCCATATTATACAAACTTGATTGTTTTCTTGAAAACTTCCTTTTCAAGAAGCTTTTGTGTAAGATCTAATAACATCAATCAAGTTTTATGTTACCTAGTTTTGGCATTCACTAAGTAATAAAAATATTTTTAATACCAAACCTCAAACTCTCCCACCTAAAGAGAAGTAGTTTGGGAGGTCTGACGGTCTTATTATGGAATTCCTCTTGGATACGCAACGGGAAAAACAAGGATTCTCATAGGATTTTCAAAGCACTGTGTTTCAAAGCATAAGACAA
Organism: Clitoria ternatea; assembly: GCA_037962975.1. Taxonomy (NCBI): domain Eukaryota; kingdom Viridiplantae; phylum Streptophyta; class Magnoliopsida; order Fabales; family Fabaceae; genus Clitoria; species Clitoria ternatea. The sequence continues at coordinate 167,188,567 of CM075672.1, forward strand.
ACAAAAAAAATAAAATTTGCATTTTAGGATTACCTCTTATAGAGAAAAAAAACCAAAGCAGATTTAGTCTCGCCCTTTAGGAGTCCACACGAGCACTCCCACCAGAATCGCTACACCTGCCAACTGCTAGTTTACGGCGTGTAGCTCTTGCAACTTTTGAGTATTTGTGTCTCTTTTTTTGGTGTACCGCCTATAAGCATCTTATGCTCTACTTATAGGCTTAGGTTTGACCTAATTTATTCTCTCTAAAGAGTAGGCTCCTTACTCATTCTGAATGAGTTAGGCCCAATAGCTTTATTTTAGTCTAACTAAAATAAAATAAAACATTTTCTAATGGGCTTACTCTATATGTGTGACCCTATAGGTAAAATACTCAGTCATATTAATAATAAATTATTTTATTATTAATATAAAATAAGAGTGGCATCTATTAATGCATCATTATGTCTGAATATTATTTAATATCAACATAACCTAGAAAGAACATCACTAAATTGATAAAGAATTAGTGACCCTTTTAGTGACCAAGGAAATGGGTCACTCAGCTAATAAAATTCAGTTGGATCAATAAAGAAAAATCTGTAACATCCCAATTTTTAATTTAATTACCGATTGAGACTAAGCCATTAATTAAGGGATTAACTGTAGAATTGAGATTAATGAATAATTTAACTGATTGCTGATTGGTTAGAAAATAATTGAATAAATAATGATAATAATAATAATAGTGCCAGGCGAAAGGACGCATGTGTCCCTAGGAGTATAAGACAACCTCAACTCTCTCTTCCCTCCATTAATTCACGCTGGTCAGCTCCTCTGTACGTGCGTCTGGTCCCCTCCTCCCCTGTTTTCTCTTCTTCCCTCTCAATCACGTTGAACAGTGAGAGAGTCGAGAGCTCCTGGAGGAACATCAACGCGGCTCTGTTCCACTCCCTGTCCTCTTCTTCCCCTCATTGCCTTCTTCCTCTCCTTCTTCTTTTACCTAGAAGCTGTTAGTATTCCAGTTGGAAGGCTGTGCTGGAAGTGCCTTGGAGCTGTGGGGGAGACGAACCCGTTGGAGGAAAGAAGCAACTCTGGCCCAAGATCAACGCTGAGCTCGAAGGCTGTTGGAGGAGGAGTAACAGAGGAACGATCGGTCAGCATTGCAACTTGAGGAGTCTCTGAACCCCGACAACAGGTAGGGGGCGCTTTGCATTTCAAGTGTATGGTTTATGACCGGGTCCCGGGTGCTTGCTTTAATGTGATATGTGGTGTGAAATGTATAGATCGATGTGTGGTGATTGACTGATTGTGCATGCAACTCCCGAACTGGGGTATCTGTGAAAGGTTGAGGGTTGTGTGACTTCGTCTTTGAGTGCCCATTAATATTTCTGTGATGCATGTTGTTGAAACCTGAGTTTGCTGAGTGAATGTGTGTGTGCGTTACCATTATCCCCGAATGCATGAGATGTGAATTGATACGTGATTTCCATTTTGAATGTTGTGTGGAAAAGTATGCTGACTCTATTAAAAATGTTGAGTGGATGTGTTGTAATGTGGTTACCTATGCTTGCTGTTGTAAGTTATTATGATAGATGCATCTGTTGTTGTAATGAAATGTGGGACTCCGAATGAATCTGAATGCTGTGTGGGGGATCCATTGTGATCCATTGATGGCTGTGCGAGACACGTCTGGTAAGCTTGGATGTTGTGGTGGATTTGCATGAGATTGTATATGTAGGATGATTCCCAGATTCCTGACTAGTTCCATGAGGACCCGTGGTAGCCGATGGAGCTAGAGCTGGGTCTCGAGACGTCACGGGGTGACCGGTGCCACACGGAAAGGGCTAGTGGACGGGGGGTCAGAAAGGCATCTAGAGTCGTATAAAACGAGTTCCAGTCAGATTCCTGGTTAGATCCATGAGGACCCGTGGTAGCCGATGGAGCTAGAGCTGGGTCTCGAGACGTCACGGGGTGACCGGTGCCACACGGAAAGGGCTAGTGGATGAGGGACCGGGAAGGAATCTGCACTGAACTCACTGTTTATGTCGGATCTGCATGCATGAGTCTATGAGCATTGTTAGTGAGATTATTGTGAATTGCATGGATTAAATGAATTGAGTGAACTCCGACTAGATGATGTCGTATGAGTGAATTTCGACTGAATGAATAGACAGGTATTGATATTTTTGCTGAGTGCAGTGTGATGCTATGATTGAGAATATATGTTATTATGCGAATTCCGATTGAATGATGTGGTCTGGCTCTTATATTAATTGGCAGTATATATATATCGTTATGGATTGAACCCGGTAAATTATATAATTGAGAATTAAGGTAAAGTCCGAGTCAATAGCTGTCACCTTATATGTAAAAGCTCACCCCTACACCATTTTTCAGTATGTACAGGTTGGACTCTGAAGTGATGATAAGGTCTCAGGTCTGAGTGAGGTGCACTCCGACCGTTGAGTGCTTATTTTGTATTTGTCATGTTTCGTCAGTTGTAGCCTTGGCCGGCTCATAATAACAGTGTGGTGTAATGAATATGGATACATATATATATAAATAATTTGAGCTATTGTGATCCGAGTGCATGTTTTTATACGTAATAGTTCATGTTGATAACAGGTGCTGAGGAATGAATGATGTTAAGGTAATGGGTATTCCGAGTGTATGAATATGTATGTACACATATGTTGTATACGGGTGGTTTATGTCTGGGTAGACTGAGGGGTGTTGATGGTTAGAATATTACTCAGTTAATGATTTCTGAGTAGACGTAATTGGGGAGTCAACTCCGAGTGGGGCTGCAAATGGCTATGCCTTCTTGTTCGAATGATGATACTTCAAGGGATTCTGAGTAAAATACCTTGGATGGACCTATACTGCATAAGATCTAATGAGAGAATCCCCGAGTGATAATGAGAGCGGTCATTACCGAGTGAAAATATAAGTAAAACCCGAGTGAGGAAGAGTTTGTATTCCCGAGTGAAAACCCTGAGCGATTCTCTCCTGAGAGAGGAGTTAGTGTAGTGGCTTAGAATGGAAGGGATTCTAAGTGTAAAACATCGATAATCCGAGTGAAAGATGTATATTCCGAGTGAGTAAGGATCCGTATCCCGAGTGGTTGAGTTCTGAATAAGTCTGAGTGGGACTTAACTACCTGATCTTCCGAGTGAATGTGAATGTATACCGAATAGTGGAAGTGTAATGTGACCTGATTGTGTTAAGGATGGAATACGTCGAGTGATGTTTGAATAGGACATATTCCGAGTGAGAAGGAGTTCTGGAATCCGAGTGGGATAACCCTCAGTGTCCGAGTAGAGTATAGGTGTGGCCGCATGGATAAAATTGAAAGACTAAGTTATGGAACACCGATTGGACTTAGGAATGAACTTCCGAGTGGACTTAGTCGTTTACCGAGTGTATGGATGTCCCGATGCCGAGTGATGAATTTACCGTGTGAGGCTTCTCGCTTCAGCAAATGAAGGATCCGCTCCAGCGAATGCGTACTACTGGAAGGCTTTTGTCGTGGTATCGCCTAAGCGAATGGTACTTCACCCGAGCGAGTGAGTTGTCTCGCTCAAGCGTCCTGGACCTCGATTAATTAAGTCAGAGTTGTCTTGGATTTCACCCAGGCGCTGATGTGTTCTGCTGAACCGAATGGGTCGGTTAAAGCCTTGTTCCTTCCGCTGATTGCTATATGTGTAAATGTTCTTTTCTTTCCCTTGTCTCCTTCCTTCTCTTTTTTATGCCGATTGACCAGGGGTTGTTTTTGTGAAAAAATTTTCCCTGTTTTTGGGTTATTATTTATAAAAAATTAGGGTGTTACAAAATCAATAGTGAGACCACTTGACGATGACTAAAGAGTTCATAATTGGACCTTAGGAGATTAATTGAGTAAAGAGGCAAGCGTACCTTATTAAAGAATAATTGAAAGTTACATAAAGAATTAGATTAAGTGACAGTATGCCTTTAATAACAAACTAAATCAAGGGAATGCTAATGACGTGAACTAGATCAACGGTAAGGATATAATGTGAACGCTTACATCTAGTTGTATATATATAAGTAAACTTCTCGTGACGATTGAGGTGTGTGATAATTTGTCAAGCCATAGTAAATGGTGAGTGTTGATATGCATATTATGTGGTATGTCTAATAAATATTGTGGGTGATTTTGTATATAGATATACGTGTGTTAAATACGTGATGAACATTGTGATGAAAGTGGTATAATGAAATTGTATGTTGTAATGCCATTGAATACTTATTGGTCTGACATAGTTGTTGTTAGGAATCCCTCTTGGTATTCGTAGTGGGAAAAACAAGGATTCCCATAAGATTTACAAAGCACCGTGTTTTAAAGCACAAGACAAACAAAAAAAATCAAAATTTGCATTTTAAGATTACCTTTTTTTAAAAAAATTGAAGCAGTTTTAGCCTCACCCTTTAGGAGTCCACACGCAACTGCTAGTTTAACGGCGTGTAGCTCTTACAACTTTTGCATATTTGTGTCTCTTTTGGGTGAACGGCCTATGAGCATCTTATGCTCTATTTATAGACTTAGGTTTGACCTAATTTGTTCTCTCTAAAGAAGGGGCTCCTTACTCATTCTGAATGAGTTAGGCCCAATAGCTTTATTTTAGTCATACTAAAATAAAACAAAATATTTTCTGATGGGCTTACTCTATGTCTGTGACCTTAAAACAATGCATCATTATGTTGGAATATTATTTAATATTAACATAACCTATAAGTGATAATTATTTTATATGTTTGTTCCTTTTGTCACGATATCCTAATTGGGCCCAAGGCATGGTTGCGCCATCCTTGTACGGCCCAATTTATTTTACTTGATACCAGAGTAGACTTGATCCGAATAAATATCTAATATTTATTCTTTCTAGCATGGCCATACATTTCCTTAGTCTCACTCCATCAAGTGGCCTACAGATATCACTCCTGTCACATAGGAAAGATAAATCCCATCTACATCATTCACATCCCTCTACATAATTTTTTCATTGCCTAATCACAACCTTTATAGTCCTCTTGTTACAGAAGACGTTTGATTCTATTAAAACAACAAACTCCTTATGTAAGAATCGTAGTGACTTTAGGTTGAAGGACTACATATACCATTATCACATTGAGAATCGTTTATGACATTCATGTAACGATCCACGCAACATTCTCATAGTGGGTCTATCCAGTACATCATTACTCTTAATCTGTACCGTGTGAAGACTTGATATCATCTATATCTATGATCGGTGAGATCAGGTCATCAGTACACTCACACACTAGTCTCAATGTATTTACATGTCCCCACGTAAATACTTGACTAGGGACATTTTATTAATAACTTTCATATGACCTATTACTCCAAGGATAAATACGTTTTAAAACAATTTTAAATTGAAATACTTATTTTATTGATAAGAAGAAAAATGATACAAATGGAAAAAGCGTAAAAGCTCATAATGAATACACCAACTGTCACACCGCGGTTCTCCGGACCCGAATCCCGACGTAATCAAAATAAATAACTAATAAAAATGCGAGTAAATTTTTCGCGTTTGAAATAATTTCGAAACACCTTAACGATTACATCAAGATCCGAACCATAGAAAACCGAAGAGTGAGATTTAATAATTTATAACTGGATCGCAAGATAAATTGCCCATAATTGTATACAAAAGTAATAGAGTTTACAGCGGAAGAAGAATATGTATATAGGGCACACGCCTAGTCCCATATATGAAGATATGAGAAAAGGCTCGACAAATCATGCAAATATACAACAGAAGCCTATTAGGTCACAATCCATCTTACATATAAGTAATAAACATGCATTGCCTAAAATATATATATTTATATGGTCATGCAACATACATCTTCGATATCCATATTCCATAAATGACCACATTCAATTCTATCTCAATGTCATGTATCATCAACAATTAACATTCCCAAAATAGGCTACATGTCCATCGTCACTATATTGATCAAATGGGTATGAATCCCAATACCCCAAATATCAATATATCATTCATATATATAGCCATTTACAATACATCCACCAATATCTATAATTATTCACACTATCATGATGCAATGAATTACAATCGCTGTCGGCCAAGGCATTCCATTACCACTATTTTACCTTCATAAAAGCTTTGCTTTAAAAATATCCTCATTCCATTATATTCCTGCATCAATGATAAAAATGGACAACATGGGAAAGTGAGTTATACATTTCAAATGACGAATATGAATACAATTGAGATTATATGCATATGCATGTTAACATCATGTACGCTTTGCTAAAATCAACAATAATCATCATCATTGCTCATTCCACCAATGTATGTATATAATGTATTCATCAATCATTTCATAACAAAGCAAACATATATACACATCTTTTCTCAATGCCACAATGGGCCAACATCATTGTCATTAATCATAGACAAACGAGTCCTTCATCACATTGGGCCATCACATACAACATTATCATATTCAATATCTTTTTGTTGTATTCGTATTTTACATGTTATCTTTTAGGTATTTATTTACCCATCTCATCATCATCATATCTCAATCTTAATCATCATCAATCATCATCAATCATTATCACCTTTTGGCATATCTCCATGCTATATACAAATGCTCTTAGACTAATGCATATGCACAATGGAATAATAACAACAAATGCGGATCTGACCGTGGGAATAAACACCAAATTATGGGTTCAAGCATAATCATATACCATGCCCTTACTGCAGTAGTATAATGTGTACATATATCTCATAATGCATTCATAATCTCCAAATTTTATTGGTACCAAACCGCATCGCCCATTTTACAACACCGGTCATTTTCACCATGACTGCGGTAAACAACGTAATCAATAATATAAGGTGTTGTGGGCCGGCCATGATTCATACCATGGCGGGTGTGATCCAAAGGACCACTATGGCACCTGCTCATCAAGATCTACCCCCCACAAGGTTGGCCACATGCAGCTCCCCGTAGCTATACATGGGCGGCTTCGTGACTTACACTCTGAGTCACAGGGGAAAATAAGTATACTAGTTTATCGAGTTGCCCTCCCACTGGGCCGGCTGGGGGAATCCCCTAACATTCCAACACTGGCTGCTATGATATGCCATGGATGCAAATGCCAATCAATGCATTCCCATACTATGCATCCTATCATGCCACTCATCAATCATCGTCATCAACACCAACACCACCATATAATCTTTAGTGGGTTTTATCATTGTTGGATTTAGCCATTGTTTTAAAGTCTTAATTGTGGCATTACATTTCAACATATTTATATCATACATACAAGTCAGTACTTGAAACATTCACAATGGCATCACAATATCAACAACATTCAACAATCTTTCATCAATATTAAAGGAATGCCTAGCATCCATATTCATCTTTTATTCATCAACATCACCACATACTTCTTAGTGGGTTTTCATCTCATTTGATCATTACCATTATTTCATATATTGGTGTGGCATCACAACAATCCATCATTATAATTCAAACTACACATACACAAGATCACACTTGCATTCATTCACAATGGCACTCGACAATCATCAATAATAACAATCATCCTTTTATTCATGGAATTGATCAACAATCATCATCCATCATTATTCATTATCGATATCATTTCCGATTCATCGTTTTACAATAAATACATTGTCATGCAATCATCCCTCATTGGCTTCATCATCATGCAAAGGTGTCTCATACAACCACACAATTTACTTTTCATTATCTTCTCACCAAGTCATATTACTAGTGGTGTACATTTACCTTTTCATAACATATTATAGGTACATACCTATTTTCCAACATTTCAATCAATATCAAAGACCACCAAGACACACCATCATCATATACCTCTAACACATTCACTTGTCATTGCATGATGAACAAAATAAGGGTAATAACAAGTTCAATTCATTTTCAATACCAAGGTATGTGAGGGACATGACAATGCCATCATGTTTTGATTGCTAAAATGTATTAGAAAAATGTGTAATCGAATGTATAAACATGTCATGGCTTAACCATATCAAACAACATCAAAAGAGAGTGCAAATGAGCCAAAAACATACCATGAATCAATTCAAGAAGGTCCTTGAATCGATTCATATGATTCTGGAGCACCAACTAACAAAACAGGGGTCCTTGAATCAATTCAAACCCCGTATGAATCGATTCAAGCATGGTGAAATTGTTGAACAGTAATTCCAGTGAGTCTTGAATCGATTCAAGGCTTCGTATGAATCGATTCAAGCTCATCGAGTAGCCTCTAAATCGATTCAAGCAAACGTGTGAATCGATTCAAAGCTCTGGAAGTCCTTATTTTTTGAAACAGAATACATCGAATCGATTCAAGTCCTGGCATGAATCGATTCATGCATTCCCAATAGCCTTTTCACTCTGGGAAACACCATCCTATGACACCATTCATCAAATCCAACATCTATTATGCTTAAACACACCTTCACATGGGGTTTTAACTTAACAAATCATACATCTATATACTCACATACATATTCCATTTCATGATTAATTATTCACCAAGAACTACATTATTTCCATCAAAGAGATTCAAAACTCTTAATGACATCTCACATACATATTCATATCATTTTCAAGGCCAATAAATTGCCAATCTTTTCATTCAACAACCATTTCTCAACTTATCATATTTATACAATCATGGCAAGGCAAGCATGAGTATAAATTATATGCATTCATCATCAATTACTTAACTCATGCACTTGAAATGTAAACTCCTCTCCTACCTCAAGAGAAGAACCATAATTTGAATGCTTCGATCATTCCGCATCATTATCCAGAACACAATCTACACATCAAACATATATGCATTCATTCAATCATGAGCCATCACGAGGCTTTCATTATAATTCTAAATAATTGCTCCCATATCATCAAGCTTAGTAACAAGTCCTAAACTTGTCAAGACATATGTTTATACTCTTATGTTAGGCTTTGGGAATTCCTTTCCCAAAACCAAGATTTTTTAAGCTTCAGAGGCTCAACCAAACCCAACAACAATAGTATCACATTCCTTATCAACATGGCATCTAAATCATCATATAAATCACCCAATTGCCATCATTGTCAACCAAATTCATTTAAGCTACCTTTGCTTCACTTAGGGCCATCAACAGTTCACAAATTTCAAGTGACATATATCATGGCCTAAGGCCTCATCAAATCGTCATCTTAACTCATCTATTCATCATCAATGGTTATCCACCATCATCATTATCATTTTTCCTTATAAACAACAACATCCAACTACAATATCACATAACCATTCTCAACTCAATTCCTCTATTTTCTCATATGCATCATTCCAAATATTTCTTCCACACACCAAAATCATTCTCATGACCAATGAATCATCAATTTCTTAAGGGTTTTATACAATCACCAATCATCAATTCCAACAATTTTCATATATCATCACAAGCATATTATCATCATTAAAGTGTCAATCAATCGTAAATAGCACACAATCATCCCAATGAACATCTACCGTATAGTTTGGGTTTCACATGCATAAACCATCATACATAACATCATGAACCTAGTTCACATTTTCATTATTCAAATAGCATCAACTTAGCTTAAAATTCATCAACATCAATACTCCATTCTAATGCTTCTAAAGACTTATTTCTTCATATAAAATCATTCTAAAGCATCCAACATCATCAAATTCATTAATTTTGCCAAAACCCCAAAATTTCAACACTTATAGTTTTTCTCTAAAATCACCCAACAGCAACTTCAATCCATTTCTAAAATCCATATGCTAACCATAAACTACATCCATTTCTAACACCAAACCAAAATCAAGAATCACATTCCTAAACCATTCAACCTAGGGTTTTACATTCCCATCAACACCCATAATCTCTAATATTACTATTTCAAGCCCAAACATCATAAACCATAATGAAATAGCAAGGAGGCAAGAAATCCTTACCTTATATCCATGCTAATTCCAAAACGAAAATGGTGAAGGAGGGAGAAAGAGATTACCTAAGCAAAGCCTCCATGTCCCATAAATGCTCCATAAATCCATGCTTAATTTTTGATTTTGGCAAAAATGGAAGTGGAAGAGAGGTGGGAGGTTTTAGTGGAGAAGCATGGAAAAGAAGAAGAAAAATTAGAGATTGGGGGAGAAGAAGAGTGATGCACAGTTGGGAGAAGAGAGAGGGGAAAAAGATGACCAAAATTGGTCATTGTCTAATGGGTAAAGGAGTGCACCAACTTGCTTTTTCCAATGGTTAATAATACCCCAGTATCCAATGGTTAAAAGAATGAAAAGGAGAGGGAGAATAGGGGCTACTGTGGAATGAGAGGGAAAAATGGAATTTATCATTTTCTTTTAATTCTATTTGGCTCGTATATTTCCCGTTTAATAACATACACTGTGTCCAATTAATTATTTCCTCAATACCAAAAATTATTTTAACTATACCACCATAACCACAATAATTTTCTAAGTACTCTAGACCTATCAAATATCCAACTTGATCAAGTAGTTCCCATATCGTCTGTTCAATCACTCAGTTCAGATAAATCTTAACTTACCGATAATTCACCTCTAGCGTCTAATTAATTTTCCCATAATTATTGGACCATAAATAATTAATTATCTTCACCCAATAAATTTATTTTCTTTAAAATTTGGGATGTTACACCAACAGGTCTTGCCTCATCAATCAGATTAATTCCTACATTTAAATAAATGTAGAAACACATTAATTAGTCTAGCCAACCTAGATCCTTAATCTTAATCGCATAATAAAATTTATATTTGGTCTTTAAAATTTTCTAATAATTTTTTAGGCCTATATCTTATTTTTATGTTAGGTTTTAGGAATTTCTTTTCCTAAAATCATCCATTTCTATTGTTTTAAAGGCAAAACCCAAGCGCAAGCCCAAGCCTAGGGCAAGCCAACAGGTGAATAAATATCATCTTAGCCTTACAAGGCTTCCTAAATATTTTCTATATCTTTTATGTTTGGGACTCTTGCTGATTTATCACAAAACTCACAGATTTTAATTTCAACCCACAAATTCACATATACAATGATAACCCTGCGCATACTTCTGTAGTTTCATTAAAACTTTAGGATTTCATATAGCATCAGAGCACTTATCCAAAAGAAGTTAAGTTTTAATCATGGAATCAAATCATTGTTGCTTAAAAATTAGGTTAGTGCCCAAATCAAACTTTTGATGATACGAGCAAGCTTTGTTAGAGACAGAGCATAAACAGATCATAGGTCAATAACATGTTATCTTAGAGCATATTTATCTAATATATCAGAGCATATAAATTATAGCATATGCAAGTCAGACTTATCATATTATGGTTCAAAGTAAAACATATCAGAGCAAAAGAAATTTGTATTAACTTCAAAAAGGTTTACAAATCATTACAAAAGAAATCATTACAAAACATTACTTCACTCCTTAAGACTACTAAAGAAACTTCCTCTAGAGCTAAACCCATAAAAAAATTGTACTCTACTCCCCTTTTTGATATCAACAAAGAGGAGGGATATCACATAGGTGGCAAAGTTAGACCATGGGCTGAATGACTGATGATAAGAAGAGAGACAAAAGTGGAAACAAAGATTAGGTAACGAGTTTGGAAGAAAAAGATCTCTGGAGAATAAATAAAAATAATAGATGGTTGATAAAAGAAGATTTTCAGGTTGGCAGCATAGACACTGTTTTTAAAAACTGTACAACGACGCTCCCAAAAGATCTGAGCATAAAAGTATTCTTCATTCCTGGGAGGGGTGTGAGAGTAGGATCCTTGTTGTTCCAACTTCTACATATAGTGGTTCCACAAAGCATAAGCATGATACCAGTGGGATGAGGAGCAGAAAGAATGCGCTTTAAAGAGTCTTCAGAAAGCTCCCGGGGTCTCGGATTATCCCAAGAAACCTTATAGTAATTTCCCTTTTGAGGAAGAGGCTTCTTTAATCTTCCTTTTTCAATGAATACAACCTTGGGATTCAAGTGGTATGGTGCAATCAAAAGCTTCTTTGTAGGAGAAACAACATAATATAGCTTATGAAACCTCTTGCCTTGGTGTATATCAAACTGAACTCTTGATTGTTGTGATTTTAATGCATGAAACATAGCAGAATCTGATGTAGAGGTGAGTTGTGTAACAACCTTGATTTTTGAGAATAGGAAACCAGACCCTCAAGACTCCTGAGGATACTCTGTTGAGCTTTTGGTAAGAAGCTCGAGGCTTCAGCCTATTCCCCGAACACTTTAGAATGAGAACAATAGGGATAAGCGAAGCTTAACATAAAATATAAGAATATCGAGAGAATGTAACGAGTGAGAGAAGCAAAAATAAAAAAATAAGAAATAATATTCGACAAAACTGTTTAATTAAAAATAATACGTTAACGACGATTATTTTGGGTACAAATTAATTTATAATTGTATTTATTCGATAATTATTTTCTATCGACAATATTTAATAGATAAATAATTATAATAATTTATTTTAAAATTATACATATTAAATTGTTTATTTATTTGATAATTACATTTAATATAATACCGCTCGGTTCCTCGAATTTGAACTGTGGAACCCAGCCTGAGGTCAGACTCTGACCATTTGGCCTAAGACTAGTGATCCAGTAGGAAAACTAGTTCTGTTAGGATCATTTCCTAAAGGATTAAGGGTGTTTGACTTAGCTTGACCAGCCCAATCAGAACCCTTAATGTCTCTAACATTTGATCGTTTATATACCTCAAGATATCTGATAGTGGTGCGGTCAGTCTCTAGTGACTCATTTCGATGTTTTAGGAACTTTTCCTGAAGAGGCCAAAACCTGGTTCGGACTCTATCACCCTCGTTTTTCCATAAATCAATTTCTTCATAAATCGTTTTAAAACTCGACCCGAACACCTTCAGTGTTTTAGACCCAACTTTGGCATACGACCTTAGAATCAAACGATTTTAGTCTCAATCTCTTTGTTTTGAAAAGATATTCATTCCTCGTTTCTTGCCCTGAACTCCGATTCTCACTCTGTCCACCCCAAAATCGAAGATCAAGTATGTTCACCTTAAGATTCCAATGTTTGGACATTTTTTCCTAAGCATGGCTCAAAAACAAATTCATAACTCTCTCATACGACTGTTGATTCATGCAAACTTAGTGTCAAACTCTCTGTAATGAAATTATCTACATTGTTTGTGAAGACATCAAAGGCCAAATCTTTCTAGATCGGTACAGTTTAATAGATCTTTGCAACCTCTTGGCTGTTTCATTTCAATGTTGGCAGCCTTTGGTAAAATTCACATATATCCTTCATCTGGTACTTGAATCAAAGAGCTCTAAAATGTTCATGTAGGTCACAAAACCAAATTCTCAAAGGAGAATTAATGGTGAAATTATTTCCGAAGCCGTAGCTGATCTGGGAAGCTTCTAGAGCACCCTATCGTAAATCGGGTATATCTCGGGCTACCGATCTTGGATTGTCGCAAATGATATACCAAATTAAAGAGAAAAAGAAGATATACAAACTTTATACAGGGCTCGAAAACTAATTCTTACTCCATAAATCCCAAAAAATAAAATACCATACTGATTCACGTTTTCCTAGTGCTAGTTTGCACTATGTTTAGTATTTTTCATGTTTCTCCCTCGTATAACCATGAAATCGAATGATTCTTTCGCCAAAATTTTCGTAACTTAATTCCATATAACTTTGATGAAGGGCACAAAGTCAAAATCCTGACCAATTTTGCCCAGAAAATGAATCTTTGCAAGAAACATTAATCCCATAACCTTACACTATTTTAGTAAATGAGCCATATCCCATTCATTTCTTAATGAAATATTTTGTGCCATAAGATAAGAAAAAGGCCTACAATTTATATGTTGGTCCCTTTTCCTAATTTAGTCTGCATCATCCGTTAAAAGCCCAAATAAAGTAGCGTCCCAGAACCTTGACACCTCAACCTTCATGCAACATAAAACAATTAGCTTCCACCACCCAAGGCACACTTGTCTCCTTCACCTTAACTCCTCCCTCCATACAATAGTTGGCCACCACATGTCTTACTCAGCAACACCCCTTATCCCACAAGTTTAACCAACTTGCTTAACAAGTTGTCACCATGACATGCATTCATACCATGACATACTACCATGCCATCATATCATGTGCCTAAGAAAGAAAAATTATCACAATGTGCCTTATTCTATCTAAACATTCACTTTTCCATCTTTTCCTTATTGGATTGTATTTTGGTTGATCTATAATATTGCTTGCATATTTGGGGACCTCCATTTTAAATTTCATCGCGATCCAACGGTTACATTTTAAACCGTGAAGATTTTTGTAAGCAACGGTTAAAATTATTACATTTTTAAATTAATAAGGATTTGATGAATTTAATTGGCATAACTTGATGTTTATGTGCTCGGGAGAATTTTATCGCGATCGGAGTCATACGAGAAACTTAAAAATCTCAGTATTTAAGCGAGCTCGGTTTTATTTGATATGGTTGTATCATTTAAATTTAAATTTTTGTGATCTTGTGTAACTTGTGGTTATTTATCCCGGTAATCCCCACTTTAGGAAATTAAGTTATCGTTATGTATCATCGGAGTTGTTTGAAGAGATCGCGTGATTCGTGGAAAGTTACCAACCGAACAATTACGACGCATTATTTTATCAAGTGTTAAAAATGGCATTGTTTTAAATTGCTATAAGGTTTTTAAGAAAGTTACTAAATAAATAAATGAATTCTTTTTAACAAGTGAAAAGTCTTACTTGAAAAGCTTTACTAATAAATATCTTGGTTTAGGTCTAAATAAATGACCAATAAGAAAAAGAAATTTAAATAAAGAGATCTTTTTGTGTGTAGGAAATGTTAGAGGTTAGAAAGAGATTTTGTGGCAATTTTAGTGACCACTTTTATGACCACTTGAAGTAGAATAAAAAGTGACTTCGGGAACTAGATTAAATGAAATGAATTTGGCAAAAGAAATTTATGTAGGAAATGAATATTTTGGGTTAAATATTTTAATGGCTTAAATAGGTTAAGAATAAAAAGAAATGGATAGTTATAGTCTAACTTGGAATAAGTTATAGGAAAGGATCTTAATAAATTAATTAGGAAAGGGTCATGCACCTAAATAAAATAGATCTAAATTTGGAATTCTAATAAAAGAAAATGATGTTAAGAGTTAGAAACCTAGGTAAACATTAAGAAGTGGGAGAAAAGAAATAAAGGAGTTTTTATACCTAGAAATATTAATTAGCTGAATAAGAAAAGAGTTTTGGACTTAGACTTATAATAAAAAGGGACAAGACCTATTAATTAAATGGTGACTTTTAGTAATTAAGTAATAATTGGCTAAGGAGACATAATTTCAGGACATGGTATACATGAAACAAATATTTAGGCTATAGATGAAGAATCAAAATTTTAACTTGAACTAAGTAATAACAAGAAGTAGAATAAATTAGATAGCAACTTTTAGTGACTAAGGAATAAAATGACCAAGTTCATAATATAGAGGTTAGAGCAGTATTTAAGTTCTTAAGCAATAAATCAACACCATAAGAAGTAAAATTTAGTCGATTAAGAGAATGTAACTAAGGAAGCAAATTAGTTAATAAGAGGAATAAAGAAAAAGGTACAAAAAGATAAGTAGTCATGAATCTAGAAAGAACATCACTAAATTGATAAAGAATTAGTGACCCTTTTAGTGGCCAAGGAAATGGGTCACTCAGCTAATAAAATTCATTTGGATCAGTAAAGGAAAATCAATAGTGAGACCGCTTGACGATGACTAAAGAGTTCATAATTGGACCTTAGGAGATTATTTGAGTAAAGAGACAAGCATACCTAATTAAAGAATAATTGAAAGTTACATAAAGAATTAGATTAAGTGATAGTATGCCTTTAATAACAAACTAAATCAAGGGAATGCTAATGACGTGAACTAGATCAACGGTAAGGATATAATGTGAACGCTTACATCTAGTTGTATATATATAAGTAAACTTCTCGTGACGATTAAATGTGTGATAATTTGTCAAGCCATAGTAAATGGTGAGTGTTGATATGCATATTATGTGGTATGTCTAATAAATATTGTGGGTGATTTTGTATATAGATATACGTGTGTTAATTACGTGATGAACATTGTGATGAAAGTGGTATAATGAAATTGTATATTGTAATGCCATTGAATACTTATTGGTCTGACATAGTTGTTGTTAGGAATCCCTCTTGGTATTCGCAGCGGGAAAAACAAGGATTCCCATAAGATTTACAAAGCACCGTGTTTCAAAGCACAAGACAAACAAAAAAAAAATCAAAATTTAGATTTTAAGATTACCTTTTTTTAAAGCAAAACTGAAGTAGTTGTAGCCTCGCCCTTTAGTGGTCCACACGCAACTGCTAGTTTGATGGCGTGTAGCTCTTACAACTTTTGCATATTTGTGTCTCTTTTGGTTTAACGGCCTATGAGCATCTTATGCTCTATTTATAGACTTAGGTTTGACCTAATTTGTTCTCTCTAAAGAGTGGGCTCCTTACTCATTCTGAATCAGTTAGGCTCAATAGCTTTATTTTAGTCATATTAAAATAAAACAAAACATTTTCTGATGAGCTTACTCTATGTCTGTGACCCTAAAACAATACATCATTATGTTGGAATATTATTTAATATCAACATAAACTATAAGTGATAATTATTTTATATGTTTGTTCCTTTTGTCACGATATCCTAATTGGGCCCAAGGCATGGTCGCGTCATCCTTGTACGGCCCAATTTATTTTACTTGATACCAGAGTAGACTTGATCTGAATAAATATCTAATATTTATTCTTTCTAGCATGGCCATGCATTTCCTTAGGCTCACTCCATCAAGTGGCCTACAGATATCACTCCTGTCACATAGGAAAGACAAATCCCATCTATATTATTCACACCCCTCTTCATAATTTGTTCATTGCCTAATCACAACCTTTATAGTCCTCTTGTTACAGAAGACCTTTGATTGTATTAAAACAAAAAACTCCTTATATAGGAATCGTAGCGAGTTTAGGTTGAAGGACTACATATACCATTATCATATTAAGAATCGTTTATGACATTCATGTAACGATCCATGCAACGTTCTCATAGTGGATCTATCCAGTACATCATTACTCTTAATGTGTATGTGTGTGAAGACTTGATGTCATCTATATCTATGATCTGTGAGATCAGGTCATCAGTACACTCACACACTAGTCTCAATGTATTTACATGTCCCCACGTAAATACTTGACTAGGGACATTTTAGAAATAACTTTCATATGACCTATTACTCCAAGGATAAATACTTTTTAAAACAATTTTAAATTGAAATATTTATTTTATTGATAAGAAGAAAAATGATACAAATGAAAAAGTATAAAAGCTTATATACACCAACAATTGTGAATGTTGTATGAAGCATGTATATCTGAATAAGCAAATTCATAACTAAGAAATATGGGAGGTGGTATCGGTAAGGATACTGAAATGATTGAACTGTGAAAGTGTAAGGAATTCAGATTCGAGATGAATTGTGCACGTTGTAGTGCCAATGTACCCTTGATTGTTGAGAAAGTATGAAATCTCATTTCATTCCTAAGTGTTGAGTTACGTTACTAAAACAAAGAAAAAAGAGAAAATTTGATTATACAGAATAAAGAGACAATTAACGTTACTCACCCTTACACTAAATTTTTCTAGACATCATGGGGATGGAGACAGACTTCGCATCGAGGATCGGCTAGACTCTTCTTGGACTAAGGATGAATAGAATAGGTTAATTTATTTCCTTTTACGGGAGCCTGGATGTCCTTTTATTTTCAGTATGTATAATTTCTATTACAATCATGTATTATATATGATTATGTTGTATATAAGGTGTATCTGTTCCACCAAGTTTCTTTGTAAAAATAAAATTCCATATTTTTCTAAAATTCGTAACCTCTTAGTTGACGAGGATAATCTAGTGGAAGGGATTGTCCTAGTTAACCGAGGGTGTTACAAGTTGAGGGTTAAATAGAATTTGTTTATAGGGTGTGGATGGGGGAAAGTGAAGAGTAGGGTCAAAGATTTTAACCTTTTTAGGATCAAAGCTAAAGGATTCAACAATGGATAGGTTGCTGGGGTGATGGTATCCTAGATTATCTTTGTCTAGAGTAGGTCTGATGATTTTAAAGAGTGGAAGGTCAGGGGTAACTAAGGTGAGTGGATAATTACTGGTACATTGGTCTGGACTAGGACGAGTAGGAAAGACACGAAGGTATCTAAGAGGTGGTGGAGTAGTGGTAGCAAGGGTAAGTTTAAGAGAAGTAGGCTGAGATGAGGTCGGGTCAGGGTGGGAGGTCTGATGAGGTTGGGGGATCTGATGAGGTTGGGGGATCTGATGAGGTTAGTGGATCTGATCAGGTGGAGAGGTCTGATCAGGGTTTGTTATAAAGGTGGTTTTAGTTTGAACGGTAGGGGAACCTACAACATCAGACTTCACATTATTTTGACTTAACTCTTGTTGTGCTTTAACTCTTTTTTTTCCTTCTTTCTTCAACCTTCTTTTTGAATATGTTTTCATCTATCCTAAACTCAGCAAGGACTTCATAGAACCCATTAACCTAGTCTATATTGGTCTATCCTTTGGTGTCACCTTTAGGATAGTTCTTGAAATGAGCTTCAATGAACCTTTTAAGCTCAGTGTAGCTGGGACAGCCACCAGACTTTTCCACAACATCTCTTTGAGCCTTCATTTCCTTGAAATAACAGGAATACATCTCTTAATACTATTTTATCCAATCCTGTGCAGTTTAGCCAACAATAGAAATAGAAGGATACAAAATAGGAAAGACTCTAATGAATTACTTACTTTCATTTGTAGATAGGGTATATTTCTTCTATTGAGGAGGAGGACAAGGAGGAGCAATCTTTTACTGTTGAGCCACTATTTTACTTCTCAGCTGGTTGAGAGATCTTGTCATCAGAGTTTAATGACTTTTTTGAGGCTTCAAAGTGCTTAATCTTTTTGAATTAAGAGGAGGGAGGAGCAACACTCTCTGGTTTTGGCTTGATAGGAGTGTCAGATTCCTCACACTCTTCTGACTCTTCTAGAATAAGCTTTTTGGCTTTCTTTACACCATATACCTTGACTCTACCAGTCTTTCTCTTGGAGATTGGTAGGGATTGTTCAAGAGCAGGTTCAGACTTCTTTTTCTGCTTCCCTTCAATAGGAGCAAATTTCTTCTTTTGAGGGGTTGCTTTAGACCTTTCCTTGGTCTGGTCTATTATTGGCGAGAAGGTTGAAAGCTTGCTCATCAAGGAAAAGCTTTGAATCATGTCACCAACTGTCTGAGTTGGTATATTCTCTAGGGAAAAAAACTTTCATCAGAATAGTTCGATATAGAATCTTGTTCTGCTTCTTTCCAAAGGATGAGATCAGGAAGGTCATAATCACATTTAGCAAGATCACTTTCTTCTTGGCCAACATGTGGTACATGCAAAATCTGTCAAGCTTGGTGACTGTGTCTTTTACACTCTTCCTAGGGCAAAAGACTTGCTTCATTAGAAGATAAAGCATCTTTACTTTTGGCAACAAGTTCCTAGACACGAGCTTAGTAGGATGCATCTTTCCATAGAGCATCTTATTGATGTCCAAGGCTGAGACTTCCACATGCTCAAAGTCATCTATATACACATTTCTAACAACAATGCAACCATAGATGGTAGCAATGACATCCTCTAAAATTTCAATGGCTCTTCCTTTAAGAGTCCCATTGAGGATGAACCCAGACTTATCCATAAAAACTAACAAGAGAGGGATGGAAAGACTCTGTATCAATGTAGAATCTGGTCCAACCTATCCCTTCAAGTTCTACAGTCATGTCCCTTTCATCAAGCTTTTACTGCTCTGGATGGAAGTAAGATAATTCTATAATGTCATCCATTGAAAGTTTGAGGGCCATAGTAGTCTTCAAGAAATTTTTGGAAGAAGAAAGGTTTAAGGTTTTAGAAGAGAGAAGGGTTTAGCACTTCTGAGGAAAAGAGAAATGTGGAGTATTGGAAAGGAGAGGACATCGGATAGAAGAGAGGAATGTGGGTCGGATTTCTGGATTGAGGACGGTGTAGAGAGTGATCCGATGTTTGGAGTTTGTGGAGTGTAGGTCGGTTTTGAAAGGAGAAGGGACGGTGTTGTGGCTTGAGGACGGGGTTTGTGGAGTAGGTCGGTATTTGAAAGGAGTATTTGTTGAAGGAAACCGTCTCGCTCAAGCGGAGAAAGGTTCGCTCAAGCGAGAGATCTTGTTTCACTCGGTGTTTGAGAGTTGGACGGGCAAGGTGACTTACTCGAAATTGATTGAATCCATTCACTCGGCTTAAATTCATGAAGTTCATTCGGCACTGATTGGAGACTCACTCGGGATCAAAATTTATTCAATCGGTTCTCAATCATTTTCACTCGGCTGTAACCTGAACCACTCGGTTAAAACTCTACTCGGATTTTGCATTGGAATTCACTCGGATTTGACTTCACTTTCACTCAGAAACTTGGACTTTGAAGGACTGGAATCTGGCTGATAGAATTCTTCCATGTCCGAGCCTTGCTTTGCTCGGAAATGCATCTTTCTGACCCAACTTACTGGGAATTCCTTTCCTTGGAGACTTCTCATTCGGGCTCAATGTGAAACTTGAGAGTGTGCCCGAGTGTGATTTATTTCCGGTCGGATTTTTCCTTCTTTGCTAAGAATTACTCAGAAATGCTTTGTTCTGCTTGAGAATGTCATTTTCACTGAGTGAGACCACTCGGATTCCTCCTTAGTCAGCATTTATTCATTTCAGTGGCCTCTTCTACTCGGAATCACTTTACTCGGAACAGCTTTCACTCGGATTAGTTGCAATCAGAAAGCTCCCACTCGGATTCACTTTAATCAGCAAGCTTTTCACTCGAAAATAACTTTGGACATATTTATTAGAGGTCAGTCTCCTTTTTTCACTCGGAATAGATGCAGTCGGGGAGTTTCCACTCAGAATCACCTTTAACCGAGACTTATTCCATTTCAGCATTGGTCCTTTACTCCAGTCAGCTATTTATCACTCGGAATGGCTTTGTCAGGGAACATTTCACTCGGATTTTCCTCCAGCAGTGCAGTATTCCACTCGGCAATGCTCTATTCTGAGTCCTTCCACTCGGATTTGGTCATTTCTGAGTTATCCCACTCGGATTTGGCCATTTTGAGTCAGATTTCAGTGCTCTGAGTCGGATTTTTGCTTTCTGAGTCGAATTTCAGCTTTAAAAAGAGAATTCTTTCCACTTTGGGCTTGTTCTTCTTGTTTCTTTATCATTTTATGGTCGTTTTTCTATTGTTTTTGACCCTTTATTACCTTAATTCCTGCAAAATAACATACCCAAGTAGAATAGAGTGGAAAGAGAGCAAAAACCGCAATAAAAAAAAGAAATACAGTGGACAATGACTAAAATCCTAAGCAAACTAGATCTTATTTATTATATTAAAAAGCACTTATCAAGTACCGAAGTAGAAATGTAATTTTGTTCACCTTCATCATGATACCAGTGTGACAGGTGTGCCACCGGGCTATGAACCCCATTGAGGGGGCCATACACCAGCATGACCAATAGTTATCTCACATACCAGGAAGCTCCACGTCACCCAACAGGAAGTACAAGGTACAGCCACAAGGGGAATTCGCGGAAGACGTGGCTCTCCCCGCATCGCGTGTCAGAATTTTACACTGAGCAGTGTACTATTTGTCCCCCTGGCCCCACTTTCTCATAACAATTCATTCTCCAAGCTCACCTATAAATAGTCGATTCTCACATTCATGAAAGGTTACGTTGTTCTTACTCTGAATATATTGTTTCATTGCTTAAGTTCTCTTCGCCTGAATTGTGATTCTGGTGACTGACTTGAGCGTTGGAGAATCTTCGCAAGTGACACCATCTTTCACTCCCTTTTAGCACGAAAGCCTGGTGAGCAGGATCTCTAGGACAACAAGACCGGATTCTCCCACTGAGAGTTCAGATCATAATACCAGATACCCACTGTACCGGTGTACAAACACTAAAATCCTTGACTTTCGAGGCTAGTCCTCACTCCGGATCCTTGACCCCGGATCAGACCAGTCCAGGCTTTGTAAAAATGTCTGCGCACTGATGGTTTGTGTAACAGCCCTAGTTTTTAAAGTAGGAATCTAGACTCTCAAGAGGCCTGAGAGTACTCCATTAAAGCTTTCTATAGAAAGTTTGAGGCTTGGGCCTGTCCCCCAAACCACTTTAGTATGAACAAATAGTGAGAAAAGAAGTCAGTAGGATATTAAATAGGAGATACATGAGTATCAAGAGAATGTAAGTAATGAGGATACCTAGTACAGAGAGATACAAAGATTAGTAGAGAGATTGACATGCATAGTAATAAATAAGAGAAGTCAAGATAAGAGGGTAACAATAAGATAAATGTTTAATAAGGCTGCTAAATTAGGAATAATGTATTAATATTAGTAGGTGATTAATGATGATTATATTGTTTTAATTTGATATTTAATTGGTTAATGATCTTGATAATATTTTCTATGTTAAAATTAATTAATTAATATAGAATAATTGATTATTATTTATTTAGATATTTTTATGCTTAATAGTTATTATTACTAATTATTTCAAAAATAAATATATTGGCATAATTAATTATAATAATATTTTATTGGCATTTATTTAATTCTTTATTAATGTTTAAATAATAAAATATTATCAGGCTCCTCAAATTTAAACTGTGAGACTCAGCTAGAGATTAGATTCTGACAATTCAGTCAAGACTAGTGATCCTATTGAGGAACTAGTCCTATTAGGATCCTCTTGTAGTGAATCAAGGATGACAGGCTCGGCCTAACTGGCCTGGCCAGAACCTCAATTACCACCTACGTTTGATCATGCATATACTTCGAGATATCTGATGGTAGCACGGTTGGTCCCTAGTGACTCTTTTCGATATTTTAAGAACTTTTCCTGAAGGGACCGAATCTTAATTTGGGCCCCATCAACCTCGTTTTCAATAAAACAAATAATTCAAATTGAACACCTAAATTCAGCCCGAACATCTTCAGTGTTTTGGGCCTAACTTTCTCAAATGACATTGGAATTGAGTAATTTTGGTCTTGGTTCCTTTGTTTTGAAGAGATCTCCAATCTCTATTTCTTGTCCAGAACCTTAATTCACACTCTGCCATCCCCTAAATCAAGAGTTAAGTAATTGTATCTCAAAACTCCATTGTTTGAATCTTTAAATCTACGCATGGTCCATTCAAAAAATCATAACTTCCTCATACAACATGTTGCCAAAATCTTTTGTAATAAAAGTCTCTACATTTTTTGTGAAGACTTCAAAGGTTGAATCTGCCTAGCTCAGTACAGTTTTGAAAATCTTCCTTGACCCTCTTCTTCCCCGTAATAGCTCTAGCATCCTTTAGAAAAAATAGCATATCTCCCTCATATGGTCCTAGAATCACTTTGTTCTTTTTTCTATAGTTCCATATAAAACAATCCTACAAGTTTCATGATGAGAATGAAGGCTTATTCTGTAACATCCCCGTTTTAAAATTTAATGCTGAATGAAGAATAAACCATTAAGATTTGATTTTTAACTAAGAAATAACTGTTAATTGCATTTAACTACTTAGGATTAAGCCATTAAAATATTAAAAATGGTGGTGGTCAGGGGATGGGGTGGAGTGCACGTGACTACTGGACACGCACTCTCCCATCCCACTCTTCTTTTACTGCGCACATGCACATATATATATATATAAGCGTGAGCCCTTGGCGAAAAAAAACGCACTTGCTATTTCTTCAGACTCCCTTCTCCGTCACTTCATTCTCTACTTCCTCCCTTCGTCTTCATCTTTCTTCTTCTTCTATCTTACTCTTCGCTCCTGGAGGTCTGGGTTGCAGTACTGGAGAACGGACCACACTTCATCCCAGAATCAGGCGCAGGATACGACAAGCCAAGGAAGACCGAACGAACCAGGAGAAAGACGTCGGACCCAACAACGAGAACAGAAAGGTTTCTGAGGATTCTTCTAAAGGTAGGGGCGCTTGCATGTCGAATGCATGGTCTAAGAACGGTACCGGATGAATGTATTGCTGAGTGCGGGTGTGTGTGTGTGCATGTATTTATAATCATTAGAACTGATGCTGTGCATGTGTGCATGTATTCACAATTACTAAAACTGATGCATGATTTGAGATTCTGATAGTGATCTTTGTGGCGATGGTGTAGCCTGTTCGTGGATGATAATGATGGATCTATTTTGTTGTCACTATGAAAAGTATGTATGTGCATGTTCTTAATTGGATTGCTCAATGTTGTTAGTCTGATGACCGACTGTAACATGCGCTGGTGTGACTGACTGAATGATTACGAGTAGTGGGGGATATCCGTTCTTACTTAATGACTACGGTAAGGTGTTCATGGCGCGATGATGTGTAATAATGAATGTGTTAGTTGCATGAGTAAGAGTGGGGTGACCCATGGAAGGTCAAGAACCCCAAGGGAAACGACTTCCAGTTACCAACCCTGGCTAGATCCCAATAGAGCTCGTGGTAGCCGTTGGAGCTAGAGAAGAGAGTCTCGAGACGCCGTGGGGAGGCCGGTGCCACCTGGTAAGAGCTGAGGGACGAGGGGCCAAAAGAAAAGGGGACCGTAACTGAGAGTCTTTACCCGAGTCGGATCCGCAGGCATGCATATAGAAATAAGGCTGATTGTGGTGATGTATAAATCTATGTATGTGCATGTGTATGATTTTTGAATGCATGAATATATATATTTAGATGTGGAATAAACTCTGTGAATTATGTGTGTCATGAATGTTGTTTGAATTGTATGAATTTGGTTACTTGAGAAAGGTTGAGTGATAGCAGGAGCGTGTACTGACGCTGATACCGAGTCTGTGAGTATCATTTTACATGTAAAAGCTCACCCCTGCAGTGGCCATTTTCAGTGAATGTCTCTTGTGAGGAGGATCAGAAGTAGAGCTGGAATGCTGGGCGGAGTGCTGATGCATTTGGAAGGTTTAATTAAGGCGTTGTTAGATTAAGCCCGGACTGGCTCATACCGGATGTTAATGTTTTGGGGATGAATAGAACTTTACGGGCAAGGAGAAGTCCGATTTTGTATTGTAAATATTGACATGCACTTTTATGTATATATATGGATGTATGGTTTTGGTGTGTGTGATGCTATGTGCTGCCTTGTTTCCTAATTATGCTTTAATAGATACGCAGGGACAGTCTGATTGAGCAGGTTATAGCTAAGTCTGAGTGAACCGAGAATTGTCTTAGGAAAATTTATGTCGGATACGCTGGGCGGAGTCGTACCCCGCCCGAAGTGTGGGAGCAATTCGCCCAAGCGCGAGGACTCACGCTGAAGCGAGTAATTACCAGAGTGAGATATCGACCATTATCCTTTCCTATCCGTTGTGATGCTAACACAATCCAGACCCTGATGTTGACCCCGAATTGGGCGTTATGGCTAAGTCCGCCCAGGCGTCGTCATACTTAGTTGAGCTGGGTGGAATAGGTTCAGATCCCTCCTTTCTCCACAACCTACTAACGTATATGTACCCTGTAACTTCTCATTTTTCTGAGTGAAATGCGAGTGTGAGGATTTACTTAGTGAACCCTTGTCCATACCCGATGGAGGAAATTACCTTGTAGTTGTGTTAAAGAGGCGTTATGTAGATTTCGTTTAGGCGGCGTCATACCTCGCCCAAGTAACTAGGACAGCCCGCCCAAGATAAATATACTCCGCCTAGCCAAGTAGGATGATTCTAACTCCGCCTTTCCACCGAATGCTACGCGTGTGAATGTATTAACATATTTCCCTTATCTATTCCTCCCGTTGAGTGACCAGTATTACTCGAAGGGAAGCCTCATTGCGAAATCTCCTCTATCCGCTGCTGCATTACCATACTCCGCCTGGACGGTGTCAGACCCCGTCTGAGCGAATAAACGGTGTTGTGCAATCCGCCCTAGTGTTGGTGCGTTACGATAAATCCATTGAGCCGGCCCCAGTTTTAGTTTCCCTGTAGGTTGCTATGTGCGTGTGAATGCTTTTCGTTCTTCCCTTGCCTGCTCCCTCATATATCGAATAATACGGGACTGTTTTGTGAAAAATTTTCTCATATTTTTGGAATTTTTAGTTGCAATTAATTAGGGTGTTACATTTTGGTATCAGAGCGGACCGAAAAGTCCAAGGCCAAAGTATGCTTACCAAGTGTAAGCGGTGGTGTGTATGTCTTTTTGATTGAATGGTTGAAATTGTTCTGATGCTGGTTGACCTGATTGATGATTGACTTGAGGACAAGGGGTTGTTTTCCCCTGGTCCGATTGTGTGTATGACTTAGGCGAATGACATAATGTGCTAAGCTATTAATTGTTGGACTAATAACTAGATCGGTAGTAAGTGGCTCCGTATACTTATCCTTAAATGTCAATTTCAGGATAAGGAATGGCGCATCGTCAAAGTATGGAGGCTATAGCCACAGCATTCCAACGCTTTGCTGATGTGTTTGAAAGGCAAGGCCAAACTCAACCTGAGGATGGCCATGTGCTGGACCGCTTCCTGAAGAGGAAGCCGAGTGAATTCTTAGGAGGACGGAACCCTGAGGCGGCGTTCAAGTGGACTCAGGAATTAGAGAGAATTTTTAGGGGTCTTCGCTGTACCGAAGCCCAGAAGGTGGAATGCGCAGTGTATATGCTGCGAGATGAAGCGGAGAATTGGTGGAAGATAGCCAGGAGCCGATTCCCCGAAGATGACAATCAACTGACGTGGAACGATTTCAAGGCCTGCTTCCTAGACAAATACTTTCCCGACACAGTGAGGAGTCGGAAAGAGCTGGAGTTTATGGAGTTAAAATAGGGCTCCATGACTGTGGAAGAATACGCGACCAGATTTGAAGAATTGTGCCTATTCTATCCGCCCTTCCAGCAGCCAGGAACGGAGCACTCCAAGTGTCTTAAGTTTGAGAACGAACTGAGATCGGATATCAAGAGGGCCTGCAGATACCATGAAATCCGGAGTTTCCCTGCCTTAGTGAACAAGTGTAGAATATTCGAAGAGGATGACAGGGCCCATTCGGGCCAGTACAGCAGAGCCAACCAGCACCTGAGGCCTCAGCAATCACGTTTCAAGAGGCCAGGGAACGTGAGGAGGAATGAACCCTTCACCAGATATCAGAACCATAATGACCGAGGGAGACAGATGAGTGGGCGACCAAGGTATGGCGGATGCTTTAAATGCGGCGGTGATCATTTTGCTAAGGAATGCAATGATACAAATGTTAAATGCTACCACTGCGGAGTGAAGGGACACGTTCGCCCGGACTGCCCCCAACTCCGCCAGGCAAACACCAATGTGCGTCAAGGAGGATTTCAAGATCGAACCAGAGTGAATGATAACCAACGACCTGGTGGCAGAGGCAATGGAACCAGAGGAAATATGATGCGTGCCCGGAACAGCCGAGAGAGGAACACCGGCCCAACAGCGACAGGAAGGATCTACACCATCAATGCAGAGGATGTTGCACCAGCAAACGATCTAGTACAATGTAAGTGCTCACTTGGAATGAATACGCTTAATGTTGTTTTCGATTCGGGAGCAACCCATTCTTTTATAGCTGATGAGTGCGTGAAACGGTTGAAGCTACCAACTGTGTCTATGAACCGGACTTTGGAAGTGGCTAGCCCCACTGGCCCTAGTGTGTTCACATCGTCAATATGTAAAAATGTAGCATTTGAGTTGTATGATCGGAGTTTCACCTTCGATCTGATTTGCATGCCCTTAAAGGGTCTTGATATTGTGCTTGGAATAGATTGGCTTTCAGCCAATAAGGTATTAGTAGATTGTAGAAACCGAGAGATAGTTTTCCCAAAACAACCCACTGAAGATGGCACGGCACTAGGTATAACCCAACTATTTATGATGCTTTGTCTAACCAAAGATGAGAATGAGCCCCTAGTGAACGAAATTCCGGTTGTCTGCGAATTCCCAGAAGTGTTCCCAGAGGACGTCCCGAGTGTGCCTCCCAATAGAGAAGTTGAATTCTCTATAGACTTGATCCCTGGAGCCGAACCGGTCTCCAGTGCACCCTACAGAATGTCCTCAACTGAATTGGTAGAGTTGAAGAAACAAGTGGATGAGTTACTTGAGAAGCAGTTCATTAGACCAAGCGTGTCACCATGGGGCGCACCTGTGCTACTTGTTAAGAAGAAGGATGGCAGCATGAGACTTTGTATAGATTATCGACAGCTTAACAAACTCACAATCAAGAATCGATACCCACTGCCTAGAATTGATGATTTAATTGACCAGCTGCGTGGAGCCTCAGTCTTCTCGAAAATCGACTTACGATCGGGATATCACCAAATCCGAGTGAAGGACTCGGACATTCCTAAAACTGCCTTTAGGACTAGGTATGGTCACTATGAGTATGTAGTGATGCCGTTCGGTGTGACAAACGCCCCTGCTGTTTTCATGAATTACATGAACAGCATATTCCACTCCTTCTTAGATCGGTTTGTTGTTGTCTTCATCGATGATATTCTAGTTTATTCTAAGACATCTGAGGAGCATGAAGGACATCTCAGGACGGTACTCCAAGTGTTGAAGGAGAAGCAATTGTTTGCAAAGCTTTCAAAGTGCGAATTTTGGATGGATGAGATCCACTTCCTCGGGCATGTGATCTCCAAGCGAGGCGTCTCGGTGGATCCTGCGAAGGTAGCTGCTGTAATGGCATGGGAGAGGCCCAGATCGATCTCGGAAATAAGGAGTTTTATGGGCTTGGCAGGTTATTATAGAAGGTTCATCGAAGGTTTTTCTAAGTTGGCATTACCCCTGACTAAATTGACTCGAAAGAACGTTCCTTTTGTGTGGAGTCCGGAGTGTGAGAGCAACTTCTAAGAGCTGAAGAATAAGTTGACAACTGCTCCGGTGTTGGCATTACCTGAGTTACGAGAAAGCTTCGTGGTCTATTGTGACGCGTCCGGACTCGGATTAGGATGTGTACTCATGCAGAAGGATCGAGTGATAGCATATGCCTCTCGACAATTGAGACCCCACGAACAGCATTATCCGACCCATGACTTGGAGTTGGCAGCAGTAGTTTTTGCATTGAAAATCTGGAGGCATTACTTGTACGGATCCAAATTTGAAGTGTACAGCGATCATAAGAGCCTCAAATACCTATTCGACCAAAAGGAGCTGAACATGAGGCAGAGAAGATGGATTGAGTTTTTGAAGGACTATGATTTCGAGTTGAAATACCACCCAGGTAAGGCAAATGTCGTAGCAGACGCATTGAGTCGAAAATCCCTCCACATAGCAGCCATGATGGCAAAAGAAGTTGAGTTGTTGGAGCGGTTCCGAGACATGAACTTGCATGTTGACGCCCCTTCCTCTCAGAAGATGACAATCGGTACGTTGAGGATTGCCAACGAATTCTTAAAATCCATGTACGAACAGCAACAGGCGGACTCTTACCTAGCTGAAATAAAGGAAATTCAGGCTAAAGGAAAGGATTTATCCTTGGCAGAGGGGTCAGATGGGATCTTCCGGGTGAGAAACAGAATATACATACCAAGTGAAGGAAGATTGAGAAGAATGGTGCTTGATGAAGCCCACAAAAGCCTACTCAGCATTCACCCAGGAACCACGAAAATGTACCACGACTTGAGGAGACAGTTTTGGTGGCCCGGACTAAAGAAGGATGTGGCGGAGTACGTGGCCCGGTGTATCACTTGTCAGAAATCGAAGGTAGAGCACCAAAAACCGTACGGTGCAATGCAGCCTCTAGAGATCCCCGTGTGGAAATGGGACTCAATTGCGATGGATTTTATCATGGGATTACCCAAAAACCGAGCGGGCCATGATGCCATTTGGGTCATTGTTGACAGATTGACGAAGAGTGCACACTTCTTACCTGTAAATATGAAGTACCCATTGCATAAATTGGCTCGAATCTACATTCAAGAAGTTATCCGACTGCATGGCATACCTACTTCCATCGTCTCAGATAGGGACCCTAGATTTACGTCCAGGTTTTGGACCAGCATGCATCAAGAATTAGGGACGAAGCTTTGGCTTAGTTCTGCCTACCACCCCCAATCGGATGGACAATCCGAGCGAACAATTCAGAGTCTAGAAGACTTATTGAGAGCGTGTGTGTTAGAGTACGGTGGGGACTGGGAGCAGTACCTTCCCTTGATCGAGTTTACGTACAACAACAGCCATCATCACAGCATTGGCATGGCACCTTACGAGGCATTATATGGGCGTAGATGCCGAACCCCACTCTGTTGGTCGGAAGCGGGTGAAAGTCTATTACTGACCAGACATCGTGAAGCAAACCACAGAACAGATCCGAGTAATAAGGGAGAAGATGAAAGCATCACAAGACAGGCAGAAGAGCTACCATGACAAACGCATCAAGCCATTGGAATTTCAAGTCGGAGATCGAGTGTTTCTGAGAACCTCTACGAGTAAAGGAGTTGGACGAGCCTTAAAAAGTGGGAAGTTAAGCCCTCGCTACATCGGACCTTATGAGGTAGTAGAACGGATTGGCCCCGTGGCATACCGCCTCGCGTTACTAACTCACTTGTCCCGATTACACAATGTTTTTCATGTGTCTCAGCTAAGGAAGTATTTGCATGACCCCAGCCACACGATGCCTGACGACGAGGTAGAGATCAAGGAAGACCTAACCACTGTGACTACACCGGTTGGAATCGTGGATCAATCGGTAAAACGCTTAAGAAACAAGAACGTAAGGCTGGTTAAGGTGGAGTGGCAGCAAGGCAAGACCACCTCCTACACGTGGGAACGCGAAGACGCCATGCGACAGCAGTACCCCGAATTGTTTACCTAGGTAAGTACCGACTGAATTTCGGGGACGAAATTCTTTTTCAGTGGGGGAGAACTGTAACATCCCCATTTTAAAATTTAATGCTGAATGAAGAATAAACCATTAAGATTTGATTTTTAACTAAGAAATAACTGTTAATTGCATTTAACTACTTAGGATTAAGCCATTAAAATATTAAAAATGGTGGTGGTCAGGGGATGGGGTGGAGTGCACGTGACTGCTGGACACGCACTCTCCCATCCCACTCTTCTTTTACTGCGCACATGCACATATATATATATATAAGCGTGAGCCCTTGGCGAAAAAAAACGCACTTGCTATTTCTTCAGACTCCCTTCTCTGTCACTTCATTCTATACTTCCTCCCTTCGTCTTCATCTTTCTTCTTCTTCTATCTTACTCTTCGCTCCTGGAGGTCTGGGTTGCAGTACTGGAGAACGGACCACACTTCATCCCAGAATCAGGCGCAGGATACGACAAGCCAAGGAAGACCGAACGAACCAGGAGAAAGACGTCGGACCCAACAACGAGAACAGAAAGGTTTCTGAGGATTCTTCTAAAGGTAGGGGGCGCTTGCATGTCGAATGCATGGTCTAAGAACGGTACCGGATGAATGTATTGCTGAGTGCAGGTGTGTGTGTGTGCATGTATTTATAATCATTAGAACTGATGCTGTGCATGTGTGCATGTATTCACAATTACTAAAACTGATGCATGATTTGAGATTCTGATAGTGATCTTCGTGGCGATGGTGTAGCCTGTTCGTGGATGATAATGATGGATCTATTTTGTTGTCACTATGAAAAGTATGTATGTGCATGTTCTTAATTGGATTGCTCAATGTTGTTAGTCTGATGACCGATTGTAACATGCGCTGGTGTGACTGACTGAATGATTACGAGTAGTGGGGGATATCCGTTCTTACTTAATGACTACGGTAAGGTGTTCATGGCGCGATGATGTGTAATAATGAATGTGTTAGTTGCATGAGTAAGAGTGGGGTGACCCATGGAAGGTCAAGAACCCCAAGGGAAACGACTTCCAGTTACCAACCCTGGCTAGATCCCAATAGAGCTCGTGGTAGCCGTTGGAGCTAGAAAAGAGAGTCTCGAGACGCCGTGGGGAGGCCGGTGCCACCTGGTAAGAGCTGAGGGACGAGGGGCCAAAAGAAAAGGGGACCGTAACTGAGAGTCTTTACCCGAGTCGGATCCGCAGGCATGCATATAGAAATAAGGCTGATTGTGGTGATGTATAAATCTATGTATGTGCATGTGTATGATTTTTGAATGCATGAATATATATATTTAGATGTGGAATAAACTCTGTGAATTATGTGTGTCATGAATGTTGTTTGAATTGTATGAATTTGGTTACTTGAGAAAGGTTGAGTGATAGTAGGAGCGTGTACTGACGCTGATACCGAGTCTGTGAGTATCATTTTACATGTAAAAGCTCACCCCTGCAGTGGCCATTTTCAGTGAATGTCTCTCGTGAGGAGGATCAGAAGCAGAGCTGGAATGCTGGGCGGAGTGCTGATGCATTTGGAAGGTTTAATTAAGGCGTTGTTAGATTAAGCCCGGACTGGCTCATACCGGATGTTAATGTTTTGGGGATGAATAGAACTTTACGGGCAAGGAGAAGTCCGATTTTGTATTGTAAATATTGACATGCACTTTTATGTATATATATGGATGTATGGTTTTGGTGTGTGTGATGCTATGTGCTGCCTTGTTTCCTAATTATGCTTTAATAGATATGCAGGGACAGTCTGATTGAGCAGGTTATAGCTAAGTCTGAGTGAACCGAGAATTGTCTTAGGAAAATTTATGTCGGATACGCTGGGCGGAGTCGTACCCCGCCCGAAGTGTGGGAGCAATTCGCCCAAGCGCGAGGACTCACGCTGAAGCGAGTAATTACCAGAGTGAGATATCGACCATTATCCTTTCCTATCCGTTGTGATGCTAACACAATCCAGACCCCGATGTTGACCCCGAATTGGGCGTTATGGCTAAGTCCGCCCAGGCGTCGTCATACTTAGTTGAGCTGGGTGGAATAGGTTCAGACCCCTCCTTTCTCCACAACCTACTAACGTATATGTACCCTGTAACTTCTCATTTTTCTGAGTGAAATGCGAGTGTGAGGATTTACTTAGTGAACCCTTGTCCATACCCGATGGAGGAAATTACCTTGTAGTTGTGTTAAAGAGGCGTTATGTAGATTTCGTTTAGGCGGCGTCATACCTCGCCCAAGTAACTAGGACAGCCCGCCCAAGATAAATATACTCCGCCTAGCCAAGTAGGATGATTCTAACTCCGCCTTTCCACCGAATGCTACGCGTGTGAATGTATTAACATATTTCCCTTATCTATTCCTCCCGTTGAGTGACCAGTATTACTCGAAGGGAAGCCTCATTGCGAAATCTCCTCTATCCGCTGCTGCATTACCATACTCCGCCTGGACGGTGTCAGACCCCGTCTGAGCGAATAAACGGTGTTGTGCAATCCGCCCTAGTGTTGGTGCGTTACGATAAATCCATTGAGCCGGCCCCAGTTTTAGTTTCCCTGTAGGTTGCTATGTGCGTGTGAATGCTTTTCGTTCTTCCCTTGCCTGCTCCCTCATATATCGAATAATACGGGACTGTTTTGTGAAAAATTTTCTCATATTTTTGGAATTTTTAGTTGCAATTAATTAGGGTGTTACATATTCTCTAGAGAAAAATATCTGTAAATTTATCTTTTTAGCCATTCTTAATTCGAGAGTTCAGAAACCACTTTACCTTGGTTTAGGCATAACTCGAGCTGTTTACCTTAGATTTTCACAAATGATATATCAAATCAAAGAGAAAATAAAGATATACAACTTTGATGTTGGGAGTTCTTCCTAATTCCTATCCCACAAATTATTTCATATTTATTTAAAGCGGCTTCCGAAAAGGTAGCTAGTTACCCACCGGGTATTTGATTTCCAGTACATTGAATTGCATTTCCGGCCACCAATTTCCAACACCACTATATTGTGCCACCTCACCCCTTATGCACACCACCTCTGCTTCCTTCCCTTATAGATCACGCTGTTTTCCTTGTAAGGAGACACCATTACATGATGTCACATGCCATGAACATGCTAATATGTTGCCATGCCATCACATGAAATTGCCATGCCATGTGCCTATAAATTGTCACGTTGCTCCTTGCTTCAAATTACCTCACATAGATTGATTACAATTCAGACACAATTCCAATTCACCTTCTTAAACAACTTTTAAATTCTTTCTAAAATTACAATACCACTACATATTTTATTTCTATTTCCTCTTCATTCTCGGCAACAACATTCTCATCTTCTTTCTTATTCCCTCCAAACAAAAACTACTACATCATTTCCAACCACCATTCCAGTTGCCACAAGCCTTCATCCTCCTCCCCTCTTGGCCCATCACTACCACCGTTCACCATACGAACCACCGCAACCTCCACCAACCTTACCAAGGTAAACCCACTTCAAATTTTCTTCAATTTATTCTTCTTCTATAATCCTTTGTTTAATTTCTTCAATTTCATTCTCCTTCAAAATAGTCCAGCCGTGACCCTTTCCCTCCTCTGTTACCTTTGCATGATAAGTTCCTTAGGTTTCGGGAGCGATCAGGAATGATTAACAAGAAGTATCGAGCGATCGGTGAATTTTTGGTAACCCGTCTCTTTTTCCCTCTCAAAACCGTGAATGCCCTATGAGGTAAGGGGAGTCTCTCTTCATTTCCCTTTGCTTTTAATTGTCCTATAATATTTCTATGATATTTGGGGATAACCCCTTTAAGCTTCATTACGATCTGATGGTTCAATTTTAAGTTATGTTATTTTTTGTTGTCGCCGATGATTGAGCGTATATAAATAGATATTGGACTGTGAAAACACTATATATATATACTGGATGCCAATGTGGTTTCCGATTAATGAATCCTAAAAAACGTAATAAATAAGGATATAAGGATGAACAGGCATGTGGTCTTTATTATGTGAATTCATGTTTCGTCTAAACATCTGTAATAATTATTTTTGAAGTGTGATTTATCATTCATATCGTCATATTTGTCCTCAATCATGTTAGCACCAAATTTCTTTCAAATATACGACAACCATACCATTGATACCTAAGAAAAGAAAATCAAGAAAATATTATTACTGCCACTATTTGTTATTTTATTATTATTAAGCATAATGGTTGGCTCTGTCGTCGCTCTTAACATTTTCTTTCATTAATTTCTATTACTTATATTATTGAGCATAATGGTCAGCTCTGCCACTGCTCTTAACGTTTTCTTTATTTAATTTATGTCATTCATATTATTGAATATAATGGTCAGCTCAACCGCCTTATGTAGTACTATTCCTTTTTTTAAAATACTATTTATTTATACTGTCAGATATAATGGTCAGCTCTACCGCCTTATAATAATAATTATTGTTATTGTTATTACTATTATTATTATTACTTTATTATCACTATTATTATAAGTGATGGCCAAGTATTAAATTAAAACAACACCATTTAAAACTTCTACTGCTTCAGTTACTAGTTATAAAATCCAAATACATTATTTGTTCTTTAAGTTAGACACTATTTAAGCCAAAATATAGCAAATATATTTTCTAAATAAAAATCAAAATAACCTACAACATCTGAAAAATAGGTGGAACCTAACAAGTCAAGGATAAATATTTTGAGATAACAAACACATATATACTTAAGGTTTCAAAGAGTAATGATAATAATATTAAATGAAGAATTAAGAATTTACGTAAACATTTTAAAGATTTAGTGGATTTCAATAAATGACCATAGTAATAAACCACTAAATAGAACCCAGAAGTAAAACTTAGTATAAAAGGACTAAAAGGAATTAAAAGGTAATTGATAGGCTTGATAAAAATTTCAATAATGAAATGTAGAGTTTTCTAAGCCGAGTTCAAGATTTAGTTATCTAGGACAATTACTAGGTTTTTAAATAATAGTTAGATTATAATGAAGAAAGAGGAAAATTTTGAGTTATAATTAGGTAACATAGCGTTAGTCAAATAGGTATACCAAAAAGGATTTAAGAATAACTAAGTTAATTAGTTAATAAATAAGAATATAGTTTAAAAGTGATAGTTAAAGATATATAGTAACTTAGTACTAGTTAAGTAAAAAGGGAATTGGACTTAGATTATGGATAATTAACCACTTAGAATAGTAATAAATTGAGAATAGGGGCAACTAAGGAGTAAACAGGCTTGAAGAAATAAGGTTCTAATGTATTTAAAGTTATGTATACCAATTAGTCCTTTAAGAACTAGATCAGATCAAGTTAGGAAGTAAGGGAGTAGTTTATATACATATGATTAATAACTAGGTAATAAATAAATAAAAAGGTTGGGCTAGATAAGATTAGACTAATAATAATTTATAAGATATATGAATAAAGTCTACATATAATCAGTATATCCAAAGGGGAAAATATCTAGTTAACAGGAATGATAACTTAATTGAGGTTAATAATAATTAGATGTAAATGATTAGTAAGTACGCTCACACCTATAACTTATAAATATATTTATACTATGTAGATAACTATACTTGTATGTCTAGGTACTCACAACTGTTATATATATCAATTAGAGTGAATTCATAAGAATATTCTTAAGTGTGAAGGTGGTATTTATAGAGAACAATAATACCATATGATCAGTCTTAATAAAATAAATGCAATCACAGTGTACCATGGAATCGACTAGACAAAGTAATCTGTGTTTGTTCAGTGAATGAATTACTTGATTGAATACAGCGTGTTTGATTGACTCATGTTGAGACAACGCGGAGAATACGGGTAAATTTTTTGCGATTTAAAATTCATTTATAAGTAAAGTGAACATGACATAGAAAATATTAAGTCACTCCCCCCGGATCTATCAATAACCTATCTCATATATGAAGATATGAGAAGGTATCAGAGTACGCAAGATATATTCAAGTAGTTCCATGTCAATCTCCGATTGATATAGTCGATTAATTCATGTACAAATCAAAGGCCCTAATCGATTACAGGGCAGAAGTTAATCGATTACAATACAATAATCAATTACGAAGCAAGGCATAATCGATTATAGAGCTTCTGGAATGGTACATTGAATCAGGGGCTTAACCTAATCGATTACAACACTTAGAGTAATCGATTACATTGTTTATGTTGGGTCCATAATCGATTAAAATGTTAATTGTAATCAATTACTGAGCTCCTGGAATTTAAGTAATGCATCAGGTATTTCACCTAGTAGATTACAATATGGATATAATTGATTACCTCGGTCCTGGATAGTTCATAATCGATTACAACCTTAAGCCTAATCGATTACCTTAGGGACAGAGATTTGGTAATCGATTAAGTTTGTAGGCTAATCGATTACGATCTATCAGTATGCAGAAATTATGCAGCTTTTTATAGGAAAAACAAACTTCTCAACTACCAAAACCCATGCAGATGATATCAGAATGCCACTAAATTTTAACACAAGCTAAAACATATTATTTGTGATGTGTGGCCACTGGCCGCACTCAAAAGTTCCTAAAACCGAGTAAATTATACGCATAAATGTGCTTATCTCATTTTAAGGCATTTTAAGGCAACCAATGGGGTTTACTTTCTACAAAATGGAACCATTCCATTTCCCATAAACCACAATTGACATACTTAAGCTTGTGTATTCCTTACAAGACATTAGAACCTCATAAATCACAATTTGACTATGCTAGTTCCTTACTTATGCATAAGATAACCATTGGAAACTTTAAATATGCATCACATAAGATTACCATTCATCAATTTGAGCAAAGTTCAGACATCATATATTAGTATCATACATCATTAAGGTCAACCAAAAATTGGGCATATGCATAAGTTCCAATTTTCACCCATGACCCATAAAATCAATATACATCTTTTCAACCACAATGAGCATAATCTCCTATCATGGACTACACAAAAGTAACAGATTGCCGGCCAAGGCACTTCTTATACATCTATTTACCTCCTTCACAAAATGTACTTCAAAAGAATCACTTCACCCATGAGTGCCCTGCATCACAAATCTAAAAATGGACAACATAGGAGAGTGAGTCATACATTCCAAAAGAATGAATATGAATACCATATGATCATGTGCATATATATCACAACATGTATACTTGCATTTACATATAACTCATCATAAACTATCTTCATAAACACAATCATCTATGTAAATCAAACAAGCAAAAAATCATACACATGATCTAGTCCTTCAACAATAGGACTAATACACGTTTCATCATCTTACTCACATTATTATTTGGTATTCACATCTTTTATGTTGCCTTATTACATTTCTTCATGCATAACACAACCATCACTATACATCATCACCTTTGGCATACTTCCTTGCTATATGCAAATGCTCTTAAGCTAATGCATATGCACAATGGAATATCTCAACAATTGCAAATCTGACTGTGGGAATATAAACACCAAATGTGGGATTCAAGTATGATCATCTAACCATACCCCTACTGTAGTAGTAAAATGTGTACACTTATTCTTAAATTGCATGCATTTCACCAATTGTTTTAATGGTACTAAACCGCATCGCCCATCTTGTAATAGCTGGTCATTTTCACCATGATCGCGGTATATAACATATTCGACATATGGTGTTACGGGCCGGCCATATCTCAAATCATGGCGGCTGTGATCTCAAAGACCACCGGGGTAACCTGCTCATCAAGAGCCACCCCCCAAAAGGGTCGGCCACATGTAGCTCCCCATAGCAATACATGGGCGGCTTTGTGACTTACACACCAAGTCACAGGGGAAAGATAAAATTTGCTCGTGTACCGAACCACCCTCCCACTGGGTCGGCCGAGGGAACTCCCCTAACGTTCCAACATCGGTGGCTATGCAGTATGCCATGGATGCAAATGCCAATCATATGCACTTCTCACTCTATGCATCTTATTCATGCCACTCATCATTCATTATTATCATCATCATCCACATCACCACATGGCTTTTAGTGGATTTATTATCATTGGTTATTATCATTAGTTTAGACTTCAGTGTGGCACTACAATAGTTCTCATTCACTTCATTCAATTTTTATCATCAACGTAATGATATCAATTTTTCACTATCATTCAAGGTATGATATACATCACACCCATTCTCAATCAAACATCAACAACATTAATTTTATATTTGTGGTAGATATAGCATAACATCATATTATTGATCATTCCACACCACCATATAGCACACCATGAATATTCTAAATGCATCAAAGCATATTGCTAAAACACATCACCAATACCATACACAACATTACAATTCTTCACAATATTTTAAGTAAGGTAATCACGCATAGTGTCACATATGACAATCAACACTATTCTACTCATGCATTTAGAATATAAAGACTCCTCTCCTACCTCAAGAGAAGAATTCCGAGCGATATGATGTTCCCGCCTCGTCGTTCGGAATGGATCCTACATTAACATATATATAGAATCCCAATCAATCAAATATTCAAGATACCATTCAATTCTATTTAATCATAATCATATCTATGATGTCATAACATGTGTAAGACATGTTATAGACATCATTTTCATTATTTGTTAGGCTTCGGGAATTCCTTCCCACCAAGCCACATTCATTAAATTCAAGGGCTACCAACAACAATAGCCCAACATTCATGAAATACCTTATATACCAACACTCATATTCATCAATATCATGCATTCCTTCTTAAAACATACTCTTGATTCAACATTAATGACTTTCCCCAATTTCTCATAGTTAGGGTTTCAGCAAAACCCAACCAATATTCATAAATACTCATTAATCTTCATCACCTTCCAACCATAAATGCATCTACCATATTAATCCCATTTAACCCTTGCATTTATGATAAGCCACTTTAGGGTTTTCTCATTTATGACTCCTAATAAATACCCATCCACATATATTACTCCCCTAAACCTTAAAAACTCATAACCATATCATCAACCCATCCAAAAATTAGTAAGAGAGGTTTACCTCACCCAAAAACGAAATGGGTTCCAAGAGAGAGGGAGGTCCACACGAAATTAAGAAGAAGAAGAAGAAGAGAGAAGGAACTTCAAGCTCCAAGTCTTCTTCAAACGAAAATGGAGGGGATGAAGATGACACCACCTTTTGCTTAGGGTTAGAGAGGAAAAGAGATGAAGAGAAATGAGGAAGAAGAAAAAGAAGTGTTTTGCCAAAATGGAAGAAGAAAGCCACGGGAAAGGGAGAAGGGAAAGAGAGTTTAGTGTCTTTATTTTTGTCCATTCATTAAACTTCTCCATTTTAAACCAAACAGGATCTTTATTCAGGCTCAATACTTTATCCGAAAATTATTTCAAGTATATATTCGGACTCCCAATATTATTCTTAACAGCCCTAACCAATATCATCTCAATCAGAGATATTTGGTCTAACACCCATATTTTAATCAGGTCAGATTTTAGCTTATTCGGTCTCTATAAATTACCAACTCCCTAAAAATCTTAATTTATTTAATTCTAATATTTTGGGACATTAATTACTCTACATACAATTATTCAATATTAATTTCCTTAATTAATCCTTTATTTTAAAATTTTGGGATGTTACACATGTGAATTACCTGTTGGTTATGATATACATGCTTGTGTGAAGTTATAAATATGATGAATTAAACAAGCATGGTAAGATGTATGATGAAAGTGAATAAATTTAATATGATCCATTGTTAGTTCACAAAAAGATAAGAAGGCTGATAAAAGAGGTATAAGTCACGGTAGAGAGTCCTAATACAATGAGGAGCGATTGATATGAATAAATGTGATGGTATGATGAGATGATGAAAAGTACCTAATGAATATGAATGAGTAATGCTTGGCCATTTTCATTCTTAGTTACAGTGTGATGAGAATAAAATATACAACTATGGGAATTAATATTATTCTTATAAACCAAATGCTCAAACCTTCTAGAGAGTTTACCCTATGATAAAAACCAATGTCTCAAAAACCTAGTAAATTACCTCCTTTACCAATAAATAGTAATAGAAAAAAGGTAACCAATGTTAAGAATGAAAATGGATCAATGGAGGGACTCTAACGATGCTAAATATAATGAGTAAGAAAAGAAAAAGTATGATACATGCATCATATGCATTTGACTATGTGGAAGCTATAGCATACACCACGGGTACGCTGGAGGACATTCACATTTGGTCTTTGAGGAGAACCTTGGGAGTAAAACTGGGATGGAAACCCAATGGCATCAAAGTCGCGCTTGAGCCAGGTGAGACAG